>OV702287.1:320805492-330805492 GCA_916181665.1 Avena sativa | reverse complement strand
ATGGTTCATGTTTATTAAGGGCAAGTAAAGTAAAGTGTGCCATCAAGTTCGTGAGAGCTTTAATCACTAGTTTTCTCATAACAAGTGGAAGGTAAAGAAAAGCATGAATATACTTGGAATAGCATAAGCTAGTAGGTAGGTATGGTGGACTCTTTGGAATAACTTGGTTTAGGGAGTTGGATGCATGAGTGGAACTCATACTTGGTTGTGGATGCTAGCAAAAGACCGGGAGCGACAAACTAAGAGAGCAATAATGGCCATAATTATGAAGAGCGACAAAACATCATTGATCAAAGCATAAAGTGATACTACAAGTTGAAAACTAAAGGATCATAAAGGCTATGGTGACTTGATACAATCATAACATGGTGTGAGCATGCGCCAAGTCAACCCAAATAAAGCATCAAAGGAGAATACCACAATACTATGCTTTAATATGCTAAAACAACGCATGATTCATCCAAGGCACATTAAGCAATCTCAATTGTTTATAACAAGTCATGCTATAGAAAAGAATACTAAGCATAAAGCCAAAACAATATCAAGCATGGCATGACAAAGCATAGGCCACAGTCAAAAACAAGCTCTCTTTAACACTTAAGCATGAACTTTCCTACTCTTTTCCAAACCAAACCAAATTATTTGCAAACCAATGTATGAAAGAGGGGGTCCAGCCAATTTATTCAGAAAACTAAGAAAATCAAAGCAAACGAAAAACCAAAACTAAAACAAAAAAGAAGACGCTCCAAGAACAACACAACTGTGCATGAAACAATAAAAATGAAGCGTTTGGAAGAAACCTGGGATTTTTATTGATGAAGAAGGGGATGACTTGGGCATCCCCAAGCTTTGATGCTGGTACTTCTTGAATATTTCTTGGGGTGACATGTGTGGCATCCCCAAGCTTGAGCTTTAGTGCATCCTTCATCTCATTACTCATTCCTTCCATACACCTGAAATTTTTACTTCATACAAAACTTCACACAATCTTTATTAGCAACATTAGTGCATTCAAGATAAAAGGTCTTAAGGTTCAGTTCTAACACCAAATAAACTTCCATTATAACACTAGCTACTGTAGCACTTCCCTCAAAAATCTCAATTCCCCAAAAGAACTCAAGAAGGGACCAACAAGAAGCAAATGCAGAAAATGGCAGAAATCTGTCAAAACAGAACAGCAGGCAAAGACGATTTTTTTCGTAGACCTTCTGTTTCTCAAATCAACAAGTGTTGAACTAACGAAAGTTAGATAAAAACCTGGGGCAGAAGAACAAAAAATTACAGCTCAATCCGACATACAGAGATCTCTCACGAATGTTTACGGTGAAGCATAAAAATCTGTTTCGGGACAGCAACTTTCCCAATCATTACTTCTCTCTCATTATAGGTTACTCTTGGCACAATAAGCAAATAAAAAGGATAAGGAGAGGTTTTTACAGAGGTAATAACTTTCAAGACTCATCTAAAACTTTTGGGTTATCTCCCAATAAGTACTTTTCTTTAACGCCTTTAAGTTAGGCATGATAGTTTGAGAAGATGCTCACATAAGAAATATGAATTGAAATAAAAGAGAGCATCAAGAAGCAAATTCAAAACACATTTAAGTCTAACCCACTTCCATGCATAGGAATCTTGTAAAGAAACAAGTCATTAAAGCACAAAGCAATAAGCATAGTAAAGCAAAACAAGTGCAACTTCAAGACTTTCAACATAAAGAGGGGAAACTTAATATTGTTGAGATACATAAAACCATGTTTCCCTCTCTCATAATAACTTTCAGTAGCATCATGAATAAAATTAACAATATAACTATCACATAAAATATTCTTATCATGATCCACATGCATATAATAATTATTAATCTCCCTATATGCATAGTCATTCTTATTAAACATAGTGGGAGCAAATTCAACAAAATAGCTATCATTATTATTCTCATCATCATAATCATCAAATATAGGAGGCATATTGTAATCATAATTAATTTCCTCCTCAATAGTAGGTGGACTGAAAATATCATATTCATCAGTGTAATCATCATATATTGGAGGTTTTGTATGATCATAAGCAATAGAATAGCTATCTTCCAAAGCTGGGGAACTAAAAAGATCATTTTCATAAAAACTAGCTTCCCCAAGATTAGACTTTTCAATAGCATTAGCAATAATAGTGTCCAAAGAATTCATACTAACAACATTGCTCTTAGCATGCAAATAAAGTTCCATAGGTTTTTTAATTTTCTCTTCGAACACTTCATGTCCTAACTCAAGATAAATACTATAAAGCTCTCTAATTTTGTTGTTGTTTTCCATTAAGCCTAACTAGTGAAACCAAGAAACAAAAAGACAAAATTGCAGAATCTAAAGGAAATAACTTCGAGCACTCACACCAGAGGATGTGAGTACCTTTTACCTTACCTCCCCGGCAACGGTGCCAGAAAATAGGCGTTTGCCGTGGGAGGTTCTTCTTCTTTAATCCTCCGGTCTGAATACCTTTTACCTTAACTCCCCGGCAACGGCGCCAGAAAATAGCTTGATGTCTACGCACTTCTATTCTCGTAGACAGTTGTTGGGCCTCCAAGTGCAGAGGTTTGTAGAACAATAGCAAGTTTTCCCTTAAGTGGATCACCTAAGGTTTATCGAACTCAGGGAGGAAGTGGTCAAAGGTATCCCCTCTCAAGCAACCCTGCAATCAAGATACAAGAAGTCTCTTGTGTCCCCAACACACCCAATACACTTGTCAGGTGTATAGGTGCACTAGTTCGGCGAAGAGATAGTGAAATACAAGTGGTATGGATAATTATAAGTGGTAACGATGATAGAAGATAGCTTGATGGCGTGGAAGAGACTAAAAGCAAACTGAAATAAAGATGGAAACAAGCAAACATGTAACAGATCTAAATGCAAACGGTGTATCGATGTTTAGAAACAAGGCCCAGGGATCATACTTTCACTAGTGAACACTCTCATATAAATATATTCTATTTATGATACTACTCTTAACTACTATCAAATCGATGGTAGGGCTATAACAGCACACCTCAAAGTAAGCCTTTCCCATCTAGAAAACCCCACACTATCAGCTTGAGTACTAGATGAGTCCAACAAACACCACAATTTCATAGAGACATCCAACTCCAAATATAACTCATAACAAGTATTTGTAATCTATAGCCTAAGTGCCACCATGTAACATCCAAAAACTTTAATCCAAGGTTATCGGGATCAAATCATCCAAAAACAGGGTTAACAAAAACTTTTTCCAATTTAAAATGAAAGCATTCATATATGTGTGCATTTAAAATAGGAGTTGTTTTGAATTGCCATGATTGAATGATCCAATGCTTGTAAAATGTTTCTTAGGTGATTTAAACATCATCTACATCATTTCCAAACTTTTCCTAAAGAAAATCAAATCAAAAAGAATTAAAAAGGAGGAATGGTGATTTTGGCAAATTTAACTCCCATGCCTACTTTGGCTATTCCTAGTACTCAAACCTTAACAGAAACAATTCTTGATATTTGCACCCCTTGCTAGTACACATAATGAGGTACCAAGGCCCACCTTTGGATCTGCTAAAAACATCCTGTTAACTATTTTAAATGACAGTTTAAAATTGAATCTAATGCATATGCATAGATCACCCCAATTTCAAAAACCACCTATTTGAGCTCCATTTTCAAAACCCTTGCAATGAGAGACTACCTATCACTAGTGGAGATCACTCAAAAAATTTGAAACCAAAATTCAAAAATTTCTTTCATGCGGCCATTTAATCAAACACTTGGCATGCATAATCTCTACTCTAATCCTAGCTCACTGTTTACTACAGGGTTTTTCCCCCAAATGACCTTCATTTATCTCCTCTGTCCCCTCTTGATCTAACCAAACCCCTAACACCCCTCTCCCTTGTCCCTAGTCCCCAGGCCATGCCATGCCGAGCCATGCCTCGCCGGCCAACCCTTGCCCCGCTGCAGCAGGCCATTCCCTCTTCCCTCGCCATGTATAGGAGGTAGCCAGGCGCTCACCGCCACCCCTGTCCCTTGCCCGATCCCAGAGGAGCAGTGGACCACCAAGCACAAACCGCGCCCAGTGCCACCGCACCATGCTAGTGTCGCCCCCAGAGCGCGCTCGGTCCCCGCTCGCACAGACCGCCCCCTTGGCAGCAGCCCGCGCTCGCCGCTCCGTCTAGACCTGGAGAACACCCCAGACACCCCCGCTAGCCGCCCAACGCCTCACAGCCACCGCTCGCCGTGGACACCGCCGCCTCTGCCTCTCAGAGCACCACCTCGCCCAGACCGCGTGCCACCGCCCCTACGGTCGCATTCAATTCCTAGAGCACCTCCAGGGAACCGCCCATCGATCGCCACCCCCAGCCATGCCTCTACCCCGCTATAGACATGTCGCCATCGTTGACTGCCCATCCTGCTCGATCTCACCGTCGTTGATTGCGACGACCCCAAGCTCCGCCGCAACCGCGCCTCGCCTCGCCGTCGTCTTCCATGTCGTTTGCCCACCTCGCCGACCCTGCTGGAGCCCTGGTATGCCCCCAGTAGACCCCCAACGAGCCACTAGGGTTCGAGCTCGCCGGCGACCTGTTCGTCGTCGACGACGACCCTTAGACCTAGATTCCTATTCTAATCGCACGGCCCACAGCACGCGTACTGTTTCGCATTTTAAGTGCCGCTGACACGCGGGACCCCCCTGTCAGCTGAGCTCCGCGCCATGGAGCGCCACTGGGCCGGCCCATTTCTTTTCTTGCGCTAGCCCACCCATTCAAATCTGGATTTTTTCTTTTTAGTTAAATCTAGTTTCTGTCCACTAGTTTAAAATTTAATTCAGAGAGTTTTATAAATCCAAATTGCATGAAACCAATTTTGTCTGAAAGGTATTAAAATGACCTATCCATGTCCGTTGGATTTAATTCAATTAGAGTTATAGATCTCTCCTAATAAAAACAAGAAGACAGAAGCTTTTGCAACTTGCAACATTTTTATAAAATCAACCAAGTTAGCTTTTGAGTTGATTCCAACTCTCAAAAATCACATTTCATCATATCTATCCAAATATATAATAATATTAAGGTTTACATGCAGTGACTTTGGACTAGTACCAAAATAATGCTATATAGGCATTTCTAGTCATTTTAAATCATTAAATAATGAACTTAAACCAAAGTAATTTTGATCCAACCTTTTAAATCTCATTCCCACATGTTAGAATATGTGGTGATGACATGTGTCAACATCATCCCATATTTTAAGTGGTGAATATTAAATCTTAGTTAAATTTTCAATGAGTAGAAATTACTTTTCTAAAATAAAAAGAAAGAAACTATTGAATTAAACTTGTGATGCTTGTGATGATAATAGATCATCAATTGTGTGTGTTAGAATGCTATCTAGCATAGTTAAGTATTGTTTGGTGATTGTCTACTCCGTATGTATTGTTATAGAAGATAGTACCGACCAAGTTTACAAGGAGGAGGAGTGTTATCGAGACGAAGCCGAAGAAAACTTCAACCACTGCACCAACCAAGGAAAGCTATTATTGGCAAGCTAACCCTTGCAAAACATACTTTAGCAAGCCACCATTAACAGTACAAGCTACCCTTAGCAAGCTAGCACTATCCAAGATTAACCCTTGCAAGTTAGTACTTGCAAGTGTAGTACTTAGCAAACTAGAATCAAACTAGATGGTTTAGCAAAGATGCCTTAAGCATGCTTTGATCACACCCTTTTGAAAATTAGTACCCCAAGTCTTACTTACAAGTTTTACTACCGTTAGTACATAAAGTTCTTTACTTGTTTTGAAGGTAGCATAAAAAGTATAAAACTTGACCTACCTAGAAACCTTTATATGTCATTCTATGGCATGAGATTGATCTCATCCTTCCACCTTAGTGAACACTCTTAACTTAGTATTTTAGAGTAGATCAAAACCTTGAGTCACTTTAGATGGGAACACTTGGTGAAAATGAATTATGAAAACCTTGGAATGATGAGTCATTCTATTGAGATGTTTTGACATGTGTTGAGAAACACAAATGATTGAGGATGATGAAAATATTTAGGCATGAGCCTTAACCCTTTTATAAAACTGATGGTTGGATTCGGATGCGATACCATTCCAAATTTACCGTATAACCACACTACCTGAATTGGGTAAGGCTTAGCTGGAAATTTATATGCATTAGTATTAGTTCCCTCACGGGAGTGGTTTGAGCTGAGGCTACCTCTCAATGTTGTCCACCTATGCAGTGCCCAAGATGACTGATGCTCATGGTTGGGAGGCCATGCTCATAGGAGAGGTGCTTATACTAGGGTGTGTAAAGGGAAGGTTATGTTTGATTATCTGCATACTAAGTATGATGATTCAGGGTTACCCCTTACAGATGTATCGAATCTTGTGGTGAAAGTGTACCACCTCTGCATAGTGTCAAACTATTCGAATAGCCGCGTCCACGGTTATGGACAGTTGGAATGGCCATACTGTTTCGTTGTCAGATGTTTTCGAAATAACTTGAAATGAATGATGAACTTTGACTTAATCACAACAGGGTTGTGTTATGACAATAGCTCCCCAACATAAGTGATTCTAGAACTTTACTTTATCTTTCTTTGCTTCAGAACTCAGCTTAGGTTTCAAACTTAACTTTATAGTTAAACCTAGCTCTAGCACTTTAACTTAGAATTATACTACTTGTTAGTGGTAGTTTGCGAGTACTTAACGGGTACTCATGGCTTTTGTCCCTGGCTATTATCATGGCTAGACTATGAATGAGATTATCAAGATGATGGTCAGCAGGATGGCTATGATAACTAGGACTATCTGCCTTCGTCAGCATTGCCTGTGCCCCTGCAGATGGACCCCACCGCTACGCTATCTTTTATTTCCGCTGCTTGTTGTATTAAAGACTGGATCATGAGATCCTTATTTGTGTACAACCTTATGTATGGTTTGTAATGGATGATGTACTGTGATATCCAATCCGTTATGTCTCACAAAAATGGTAATCCTGGGATTGCGAGGTATGGCATAACGAGCATCTAGGATTAAAAATCCGGGTGTTGACAAGTTGGTATCAGAGCCATTCTGACCATAGGAGACCCTAGTTAGAATGGACGTCCAAACCAAAAACTTAGCTTCAAAACAAAAGTGAGTATTTATGAAAAACTATTTCCCATCGAACCCTTGTGAACTCATTCTTTCTCAAAAATTCATGTTCCTCAATTTTTTTACATTACTACTTAAAATTTGACACACTTGATCACTTCACTAACTTCCTCATCCTTAATCCTTGTAGATGGAGACTCAGTTCAGCAAGTTTTACCAGTTGGGAAACGAAGGTCAGCTGATCTTCGAGAGGGATCTGGATTCACTGTCGGAGTTACTGGGAAGCCCACATCCGGAGTTTCTTGGAGCTCAACTTCTAGGACCCCCAGGAGGAGACCTACGGTGGCTAGTCACCGCGGATCTTCGAGCAAGCATCGAAGCACCAACTTCCGGGAGAATTCAGTTCTCCGTGAGAGAGAACAACTGGCTAGATGGATTAGCCAGGGCAATGCATGAAGCTCTCGCACGTCTATGTGCCCTCAGCGTCAACAAGATACAAGGAACCCGTTTTGCCCACTATGCAAGACGTGACTTCATGGGACTACCAATGGAGATGCCAAGTCACCCAGAGTTGAGGCATCAAGTGGAGAACCTTGACTTCTTGCTTCATGACAGACAACAAGAACTGGACAATGCCAGGGAGTTAGCTAACCAGAATCGTGCCATCGCCGACCAGAAGGCCCAGAATTTCGAACTGCTCGTCCAAGATCGCCAGTCTCTTTGCCGCCAGCATGCAAAGAAGGATCGCACCATCGCCCATCTTCGCAAGAAGGTGGCCGACCTCGAGAAGACCGTCAAGGAGTAGGAAGCTCAGCTTGCCGCCAAGGGAGAAGAAGATGAGGGTGAAGACATCCAGGGAGATATGGATTCTTACCTCAGCAATGATGATGACTTTCTGGAGGAGGATGCTGTGGACTTCTACACTGATGATGAAGACTCCGACTTCATCGATGATTAGTAGATGCACTAGCGCACTGTTGTAGCATGAGATGTATCATCTCATTGTATCGTAGCTTGCAGAATGGTTCTTCAAACCATCTGTTTTCCCTTTGATTGTTGTGGTGTGTGTTGTATCGGGTGCTTTCTTGCATGAATGCAAAATGAAGTTAGTTGAAAAACCTGAGTCTAACTCAAAGTTTTATCTTTGAAAAACCCAAAACCATGAACCTTAGAATTTCCCTCTTACCCCTATATCTATCTCAATCTTCAGATGACTCGTGGAAGCCAAGGAGGGAGCAGCTCGTCGCAGGACACAATGCTGCAGATCTTGCAGAATCTCATCGCGGACCGTGAAGCAAGCAGGGCCGAGCGTCAAGCCAACTTAGCAACATTGCAGCAGATCGCCCAAATGGCTCTCAACAACCAAGGACATGGAAATCAGGATCACCAAGGATCCAAACTCAAAAACTTTCAGAACACCAATCCCCCAATCTTTAACCAATCTGAAAACCCATTAGATTCTGATGACTGGTTACAGACCATGGAAAAGAACTTAGAGGTTGCCAGAGTTGATGAGAACGAGAAAGTTCTCTTCGCCACCCACTATCTGGCGGGAGATGCAAGAGCTTGGTGGAATAGCATCCACAATATGAACCATGGTCAAGTGATGGCCTGGGAAGCATTCAAGGTCAAGTTCAGCCATACCCACGTGCCGCAAGGTCTTGTCAACAGGATGAGAGATGAATTCCGCGAATTGAAGCAAGGAAGAATGACTGTGGTGGAGTACCGTGACAGATTCTTGTCACTTGCCAGATATGCACCGGATGAGATCAACACGGAGGCCAAGAAGAAGGAGAGATTCTTAAACGGACTGCATGATGAGATGGAGACTGTCATCGTCAACATCCGTTTCGATGATCTCGAAGAGCTAGTCGACTCTGCCATTCAGATGGAAGGGAAGATTAACCAGGCAAACGATAACCAGAAGCCTCATATGATGCAGTAGTCTAGATCCAGTAGTCACCAGAAGTACCGTCCCAACCCCTCACTAGGACATGCACCAAGGAACAAGCGACCCCCAAATTCTCGCCCAAGCTACCCCAACCATAGCGGAGGTAATGTGAAGTCCGGAGGAAACAATCACAACTCTGGTAATGCCAACAATTTCAACTGTGCCCCTCCCAAGAGCAACAACAACAACACTGCACCCAGAACTGGCAGCAATGCTGTGCCTGTCGCAGTCAAGGACAAGTCCCAGATCACTTGTTTCGAGTGTGGAGTGAAGGGTCACTACTCCAATGAGTGTCCCAAGAAGACTGCCGCCAATGCCCCTGTGAATTCCCGAGCTCAGCAGCAGCGTCGTGTTCAACCAGGAAGGAGATTTGCCCCAGGGAACCCTCACAACCGCAACGGTCGTCTCTTCCACATGAACGCAGAAGAAGCCCAGGAAGCGCCAGATGTAGTGCTGGGTATGTTTTCTGTCAACTCGGTTTTAGCAAGAGTATTGTTTGATTCTGGAGCATCGCATTCATTTGTCACCGAAGAATTTTTATGCACTAGTAAGATTCACCCAACCAACCTGAAGCATGTCATGATAGTTCAAATCCCCGGTTCAACAACAAAAGCTAGAAAAATTTGCAAAGCTGTACCTATCAGAATACATGAGATAGATTTTTATGCCAACCTAATTGTACTTGGAACCAAAGGATTGGAAGTAGTACTAGGTATGGACTGGATGTCAAGGCATAAAGGACTGATAGACTGTGCTAAGAAACCCATCACCATGACCAGTAGTTCTGGAGTAATAGTAGAGCATATCTTTGAAACCTTACCCCGTCAATTCAAGTGCAACAAGAGTGTAGCCCTGCCCACCATTGACCAAGTTAGAGTAGTCTGTGAATACCTCGACGTATTCCCAGATGAATTTCCAGGTACGCCCCCGGATAGGGATATTGAGTTCATTATCGAACTAATCCCCGGAACCAGACCTATAACCCAGAGACCCTATACCATGAACCCCTCAGAGTTAGTGGAACTGAAGAAGCAGTTGGATGCCATGTTAGCAACAGGCTTGATTCAGCCAAGCACATCGCCATGGAGATCACCAGTGTTGTTCGTCGACAAGAAAGATGGAGGCAATTGCCTGTGTACAGATTACAGAAAGTTGAATGACGTCACCATCAAGAACAAGTACCCTTTGCCAAAGATAGAGGATCTATTTGATCAGTTGACTGGAGCCCAGGTATTTTCAAAGATTGATCTTAGGACTGGTTATCACCAACTTAAGATTCGTGCAACGGATATTCCAAAGACCGCCTTTACTACTCGCTATGGTTTATACGAGTATACAGTTATGTCTTTTGGATTAACCAATTCCCCTGCTTATTTCATGAATCTCATGAATAAGATCTTTATGAATTTCCTAGATAAGTTTGTAGTTGTGTTTATCGATGACATCCTTATCTACTCCAAGTCAGAAGAAGAGCATGAGAACCATCTGAGAATCATTCTAGAAACCCTGAGAGAGCATCAGTTATATGCCAAGTTCAGCAAGTGTGAGTTTTGGCTGAAAGAAGTAGGATTCCTAGGACATATTGTGTCTACCGGAGGAGTCTCTGTTAATCCCACCAAGATCAAAGATGTCGAAGAATGGGAAGCCCCAACCAATCAAACCCAAGTCCGTTCATTTCTCGGATTAGCAGGATACTACCGCAAGTTCGTAGAAGGATTCTCTAGCATAGCCCGACCAATGATCCAATTGTTGAAGAAGGACAAGAAGTTTGAATGGACAGACAAGTGTGAAGCCAGTTTCCAAGAGCTGAAGAAGAGATTGATATCCGCCCCAATTTTGATCATGCCAGACATCAAGAAGCCGTTTGATGTGTATTGTGATGCATCCAAGATTGGCCTAGGATGTGTATTGATGCAAGAAGGAAAAGTCATCGCATATCTGTCTCGACAATTGAAGCAACATGAGCAGAACTATCTGACCCATGATCTTGAGCTAGCAGCCGTGGTTCTAGCATTGAAGACATGGCATCATTATTTGATGGATAATCGCTGTGAGATTTACTCAGATCATAAGAGCTTGAAGTATATCTTCACTCAGAAGGAGCTGAATATGAGGCAAAGGATATGGATAGAGTAATCAAGGATTATGACCTTGACATTCACTATCACCCCAGCAAAGCCAATGTGGTAGCGGATGCTCTTAGCAGATTGCCGTGTAGGCTTAACACCATGATCAAAGAGAAGCAACCAAGTTTGTATGAGGAGTTGGAGCATTTCAGGACTGAGTTAGTTAGCAAAGGATTCCTAGCTAGCATTGAACTTCAACCCACTTTGATTAGCCAAATCAAGGAAGCCCAGAAGGGGAATGAAAGTATCGACATAATCAAATGTCGTATTGGTACAGGAAAGGTACCTGGATTCATCGAAGACGAAGAAGGAGTATTGTGGTACAAAGGAAGTATCTGTGTGCCAGCAGATTCGGAGCGGAAGGAAATTATCATGAAGGAAGCTCATGATACTCTTTATTCTATCCACCCCAGAGGAACAAAGATGTATCAGGATTTGAAAGAGCAATTTTGGTGGCACAAGATGAAGAGAGAGATCGGAAGCTAGATCGCCAAATGTGACATCTGTTAAAGAGTCAAAGCAGAGCATCAGAGACCTACAGGATTGTTGCAACCATTGCAGATTCCGTAATGGAAATGGGATTCTGTCGGAATGGACTTTATCATCGGTTTACCTACTTCTAGTAGGGGAAATGACTCAATTTGGGTCATAGTTGATAGACTGTCCAAGGTAGCCCACTTTATACCTGTAAAGACAACCTACTAGAGTGCAAAGTTTGCAGAACTATACATTGCTAGGATTGTTAGTCTGCATGGAACCCCCAAGACCATCGTCTCAGATCGAGGAACCCAGTTTACTTCAAGATTTTGGCAGAAAGTTTAGGAAAATTTAGGAACCAAGTTGAACTTCAGTACCGCTTATCACCCGCAAACAGATGGACAGACTGAGAGAGTCAACCAGATCCTAGAGGATATGCTTAGAGCTTGTGTGTTGGAATACGGATCAAAATGGGAAGACTGCCTGCCTTTCGTAGAATTCTCATATAACAACAGTTATCAAGCTAGTTTGCAGATGGCACCATTTGAATTTCTATACAGAAGAAAGTGTCGTACCCCTTTGAATTGGTCGCAAATAGGAGAGAGTCAGATCTTTGGACCCGACATTCTCCGAGAAGCAGAAGAGAAAGTTCACAAAGTCCGTGAGCACCTCAAGACTGCCCAATCCAGACAGAAGAGCTATGCCGACAAGAGAAGGAGAGACCTGACTTTCAATGTCGGAGATTTCGTATATCTCAAGGTTTCACCATTGAAGGGAACTCAACGCTTTAGTCTGAAGGGAAAGCTAGCCCCCAGATATATCGGACCTTTCAAGATTCTGAACCGCCGAGGAGAAGTATCGTATCAACTGGAACTGCCTGAAGAGATGTCAGCCATCCACAATGTGTTCCATATCTCGTTACTTCGCAAATGCTTGGAAGTGCCTGAGAAGACTGAAGTTTTCAAGAACATCGATCACAGAGCTGTGGAAATCAACAATGACCCGACCTATCAGGAAGTACCCATCCGTATCTTAGAAGAAGCCTAAAGAACCACCAGGACCAGGAGTATCAAGTTTCTCAAGATTTAGTGGAGCAACCATACCGATGAGGAAGCTACTTGGGAGCGCGAAGATTACATTAGAATAGAGTTCCCAGATCTCTTTAGTTCCTAGTTTTCTTGGTAAATCTCGGGACGAGATTTTGTTTAAGGGGGGAAGGTTTGTAACATCTCAAAACTTTAATCCAAGGTTATCAAGATCAAATCATCCAAAAATAGGGTTAACAAAAACTTTTTCCAATTTAAAATGAAAGCATTCATATATGTGTGCATTTAAAATAGGAGTTGTTTTGAATTGCCATGATTGAATGATCCAATGCTTGTAAAATGATTCTTAGATGATTTAAACATCATCTACATCATTCCCAAACTTTTCCTCAAGAAAATCAAATCAAAAAGAATTAAAAAGGAGGAATGGTCATTTTGGAAAATTTAACTCCCATGCCTACTTTAGCTATTCCTAGTACTCAAAACTTAACAGAAACAATTCTTGATCTTTGCACCCCTTGCTAGTACACATAATGAGGTACCAAGGCCCACCTTGGATCTGCTAAAAACATTCGATTAACTATTTTAAATGACAGTTTAAAATTGAATCTAATGCATATGCATAGATCACCCCAATTTCAAAAACCACCTATTTGAGCTCCACTTTCAAAACCCTTGGAACCAGAGACTACCTATCACTAGTGGAGATCACTCAAAAAATTTGAAACCAAAATTCAAAACTTTCTTTCGTGCGGCCATTTAATCAAACACTTGGCATGCATAATCTCTACTCTAATCCTAGCTCACTGTTTACTACAGGGTTTTGTGCCCAAATGACCTTCATTTATCTCCTCTGTCCCCTCTTGATCTAACCAAACCCCTAACACCCCTCTCCCTTGTCCCTAGTCCCCAGGCCATGCCATGCCGATCCATGCCTCGCCGGCCAACCCTTGCCCCGCTGCAGCAGACCATTCCCTCTTTCCTCGCCATGTCTAGGAGGTAGCCAGGAGCTCACCGCCACCCCCTGTCCCTTGCCCGAGCCCAGAGCAGCAGTGGACCACCGAGCACAAACCGTGCCCAGTGCCACCGCACCATGCCAGTGCCACCCCATAGCGCGCTTGGTCCCCGCTCGCACAGACCGCCCCCTTGGCAGCAGCCCGTGCCCGCCGCTCCGCCTCAACCTGGAGAACACCCCAGACACCCTCGCTGGACACCGCCGCCTCTGCCTCTCAGAGCGCCACCTCGCCCAGACCGCGTGCCACCTAGCCCAGAGCCGCATTCAATTCCTAGAGCACCGCTAGGGAACCGCCCATCGATCGCCACCCCCAGCCATGCCTCTACCCCGCCGTAGCCATGTCGCCACCGTCGACTGCCCATCCCGCTCGATCTCACCGTCGGGCCTATAAAAGGTGCCCTCCCCAGCCTCTTCTCTCCACAACATTCCACTCCCCTCACCTCTCTGAACCTCACCCACCTCTAGCCGGAGCAAGGCGAGCTCTGCCTCGCTGGAATTGGAGCCGGAGCAGCCGCGGCAGGAGGAGAAGGGCGCCGTTGATTGCGACCACCCCAAGCTCCACCGCAACCGTGCCTCGCCTCACCGTCATCTTCCACTTTGTTTTCCTGCCTTGCTGACCCCGCTGGAGCCCTGGTACACCCCTAGTAGACCCCACCGAGCCGCTAGGGTTCGAGCTCGCCGGTGACCTGTTCGTCGTCGAAGACGACCCTCAACCGTAGATTCCTATTCTAATCGCACGGCCCACAGCGCGCGTACCATTTCGCGTTTTAAGTGCCGCTGACACGCGGGACCCCCTGTCAGCTGAGCCCCGCGCTGCGGAGCGCCACTGGGCCGACCCATTTCTTTTCCCGCGCTAGCCCACCCATTCAAATCTGGATTTTTTCTTTTTAGTTAAATCTAGTTTCTGTCCACTAGTTTAAAATTCAATTCAGAGAGTTTTATAAATCCAAATTGCATGAAACCAATTTTGTCTGAAAGGTATTAAAATGACCTATCCAAGCCCGTTGGATTTAATTCAATTAGATTTATAGATCTCTCCTAATAAAAATAAGAAGACAGAAGCTTTTGCAACTTGCAACATTTTTATAAAATCAACCAAGTTAGCTTTTGAGTTGATTCCAACTCTCAAAAATCACATTTCATCATATCTATACAAATATATAATAATATTAAGGTTTACATGCAGTGACTTTGGACTAGTACCAAAATAATGCTATATAGGCATTTCTAGTCATTTTAAATCATTAAATAATGAACTTAAACCAAAGTAATTTTGATCCAACCTTTTAAATCTCATTCCCACATGTTAGAATATGTGGTGATGACATGTGTCAACATCATCCCATATTTTAAGTGATGAATATTAAATCTTAGTTAAGTTTTCAATGAGTAGAAATTACTTTTCTAAAATAAAAAGAAAGAAACTATTGAATTAAACTTCTGATGCTTGTGATGATAATAGATCATCAATTGTGTGTCTTAGAATGCTATCTAGCCTAGTTAAGTATTGTTTGGTGATTGTCTACTCCGTATGTATTGTTATAGAAGATAGTACCAACCAAGCTTACGAGGAGGAGGAGTGCTATCAAGACGAAGCAGAAGAAAACTTCAACCACTGCACCAACCAAGGAAAGCTATTATTGGCAAGCTAACCCTTGCAAAACATACTTTAGCAAGCCACCATTAATAGTACAAGCTACCCTTAGCAAGCTAGCACTATCCAAGATTAACCCTTGCAAGTTAGTACTTGCAAGTGTAGTACTTGGCAAACTAGAATCAAACTAGATGGTTTAGCAAAGATGCCTTAAGCATGCTTTGATCACAACCTTTTGACAATTAGTACCCCAAGTCTTACTTACAAGTTTTAATCCCCTTAGTACACAAAGTTCTTTACTTGTTTTGAAGGTAGCATAAAAAGTATAAAACTTGACCAACCTAGAAACCTTTAGATGTCATTCTATGGCATGAGATTGATCTCATCCTTCCACCTTAGTGAACACTCTTAACTTAGTATTTTAGAGTAGATCAAAAACTTGAGTCACTTTAGATGGGAACACTTGGTGAAAATGAATTATGAAAACCTTGGAATGATGAGTCATTCTATTGAGATGTTTTGACATGTGTTGAGAAACACAAATGATTGAGGATGATGAAAATATTTAGGCATGAGCCTTAACCCTTTTATAAAACTGATGGTTGGAGTCAGATGCGATACCATTCCAAATTTACCGTACAACCACACTACCTAAATTGGGTAAGGCTTAGCTGGAAATTTATATGCATTTGTATTAGTTCCCTCACAGGAGAGGTTTGAGCTGAGGCTACCTCTCAATGTTGTCCACCTATGCAGTGCCCAAGATGACTGATGGTCATGGTTGGGAGGCCATGCTCATAGGAGAGGTGTTTATACTAGGGTGTGTAAAGGGAAGGTTGTGTTTGATTATCTGCATACTAAGTATGATGATTCAGGGTTACCCCTGATAGATGTATCGAATCTTGTGGTGAAAGTGTACCACCTCTGTAGAGTGTCAAACTATTCGAATAGCCGCGTCCGCGGTTATGGACAGTTGGAATGGCCATACTGTTTCGTTGTCAGATGTTTGCGAAATAACTTGAAATGAATGATGAACTTTGACTTGACCACAACAGGGTTGTGTTATGACAATAGCTCCCCAACTTATGTGATTCTAGAACTTTAGTTTATCTTTCTTTGCTTCAGAACTCAGCTTAGGTTTCAAACTTAACTTTATAGTTAAACCTAGTTAGTGGTAGTTTGCGAGTACTTAAGGAGTACTCATGGCTTTTGTCCCTGGATATTATCATGGCCAGACTATGAAGGATATTATCAAGATGATGGTTAGAAGGACGGCTATGATAACTAGGACTATCTGCCTTCGTCAGCATTGCTTGTGCCCCTGAAGATGGAACCCATCGCTACGCTATCTTTTATTTCCGCTGCTTGTTGTATTAAAGACTGGATCATGAGATCCTTATTTGTGTACAACCTTATGTATGGTTTGTAATGGATGATGTACTATGATATCCAATCCGTTATGTCTTGCAAAAATGGTAATCCTGGGATTGCAAGGTATGGCATAACGGGCATCTGGGATGAAAAATCCGGGTGTTGACACACCATGGTGAGCATGCTATCACTTTCACACACATGGAGAGAGCAGAGATTCATTAAAGCACTTGAGTAGCAAGGTAGATCTATAGATTACAAGCTCATGATCTCAATAAGATCATGCATAGAGAGAGAGAGATGAACACATAGCTACTGGTAGAACCCTTAGCCGCGAGAGAGAACTACTCCCTCCTCATCATGGGAATCAGCAATGGTGATGGAGATGGTGGTGGAGATCAAAGGAGATGGCTCCGGGGGCACTTCCCCGTCCCGGCAGGGTGCCGGAACAGAGACTTTCTATCCCCCGAATCTCCCCTTCGGTGGCGGCGGCGCTGCGTAACTTTTCGTGGCTGGAGGCTTGACGATTTAGGGTTTATGCATTGGGAGGCTTCTTATAGGCGAAGAGGCAAGGTCGGTGGGCGGCCAGGGGGGCCCACACCACCTGGTGGCACGGCCAGGGCCAGCCCGCGCCACCACATGGTGTGGCCGCCCTGTGGCCCCCCTCCGTCTCGTCTTCTGGCTCCGTGAGTCTTCCAGTAAAATATCTACTTTGGCTTTTGTCCGGTCCAATTCCGAGAATATTGATTTTCTGACTTTCCTGGAACCAAAAACAGCAGAAAACAGGCAACTGTCACTATGGCTCTTGTTAATAGGTTAGTCCAAGAAATCATATGAAAAGTACTCCAAAGTGTGGACAAAACACAAGAAAGTAGATAAAACCAAGCATGGAACATCAAAAATTATAGATAGATTTGCAATGTATCAATGCTCCCGAATCAAACAATACTCTTGCTAAAACTGAGTTGACAGAAAACATACCCAGCACTACATCTAGCACTTCCTGGGCTTCTTCTACGTTCATGTGGAAGAGACGGCCGTTGCGGTTGTGTGGGTTCCCTGGGGCAAATCTTCTTCCTGGTTGGACACGACGCTGCTGCTGAGCTGGGGCATTCACATTGGCATTGGCCGCAGTCTTCTTGGGACACTCATTTGAATAGTGAACCTTAAATCCACACTCGAAACAAGTGATCTGGGACTTGTCCTTGACTGCGACAGGTACAACATTGCTGCCAGTTCTGGGGGCAGTGTTGTTCTTGTTATTGTTGCCGTTGTTCTTGGGAGGTGCACGGTTGAAATTGTTGGCATTGCCGGAGTTGTGGTTGTTTCCTCCAGAGTTCCCATTGCCTCCGCTACGGTTGGGGTAGCTTGGGCGAGACGTTGGCGGTCGGTTGTTCCTTGGTGCATATTTCGATGAGGGGTTGGGATGGTACTTCTGGTGACTGCTGGATCCAGATTGCTGCATCATGCGACGCTTGTGGTTGTTGTTTTCCTGGTTAATCTTCCCTTCCATCTGAATGGCAGAGTCGACTAGCTCTTCGAGATCCTCGAAACGGATGTTGACGAGGACAGTCTACATCTCATCATGCAGTCCATTTAGGAACCTCTCCTTCTTCTTGGCCTCCGTGTTATCTCATCAGGTGCATATCTGGCAAGTGACAGGAATCTATCACGGTACTCCACCACAGTCATTCTTCCTTGCTTCAATTCGCGGAACTCATCTCTCATTCTGTTGACTAGACCTTGTGGCACGTGGGTGCGGCTGAACTTAACCTTGAATGCTTCCCAGGTCATCACTTGACCATAGTTCATATTGCGGATACTATTCCACCAAGCTCTTGCATCTCCTGCCAGGTAGTGGGTGGCGAAGAGAACTTTCTCATTTTCATCAACTCTTGTAACTTCTAAGTTGTTTTCCATTGTCTGTAACCAGTCATCAGCATCTAATGGGTTTTCAGATTAGTTGAAGATTGGGGGACTGGTGTTCTGAATTTTTTTGAGTTTGGATCCTTGGTGATCCTGATTTCCATGTCCTTGGTTATTGAGAGCCATCTGGGCGATCTGCTGCAATGTCGCTAAGTTGGCTTGACTCTCGGCCCTGCTTGCTTCACGGTCCGCGATGAGATTCTGCAAGATCTGCAGCATTGGGTCCTGTGATGAGCTGCTCCCTCCTTGGTTTCCACGAGTCATCTGAAAATTGAGATAGATATAGGGGTAAGAGGGAAATTCTAAGGTTCATGGTTTTGGGTTTTTCAAAGCTAAAACTTTGAGTTAGACTCAGGTTTTTCAACTAACTTCATTTTCATTCATGCAAGCAAGCACCCGATACAACACACACCACAACAATCAAAGGGGAAAACTGATGGTTTGAAGAACCATTCTGCAAGCTACGATACAATGAGATGATACATCTCATGCTACGATAGTGCTCTAGTGCATCTACTAATCGTCGATGAAGTCGGAGTATTCATCATCAGTGTAGAAGTCCACAGCATCCTCCTCCAGAAAGTCATCATCGTTGCTGAGGTAAGAATCCATATCTCCCTGGATGTCTTCACCCTCATCTTCTTCTCCCTTGGCGGCAAGCTGAGCTTCCTACTCCTTGATGGTCTTCTCGAGCTCGGCCACCTTCTTGCGAAGATGGGCGATGGTGCGATCCTTCTTTGCATGCTAGCGGCGAAGAGACTGGCGATCTTGGACGAGCAGTGCGAATGTCTGGGCCTTCTGGTCGGCAATGGCACAGTTCTGGTTGGCTAACTCCCTAGCATTGTCCAGTTCCTGCTATCTGTCATGCAGCAAGAAGTCAAGATTCTCCACTTGACGCCTTAACTCTAGGTGACTTGGCATCTCCATCGGCATTCCCATGAAGTCATGTCTTGCATAGTGGGCAAAACGGGTTCCTTGGATTTTGTGGACGTTGAGGGCACATAGACGTGCGAGAGCTTCATGCATTGCCCTGGCTAATCCATCTAGCCAGTTGTTTTCTCTCACGGAGAACTGAATTCTCCCAGAAGTTGGTTCTTCGATGCTTCCTCTAAGATCTGCGGTGACTTGCCACTGTAGGTCTCCTCCTAGGGGTCCTGGAAGTTGAGCTCCAAGAAACTCCGGATGTGGGCGTCCCAGTAACTCCGACAGTGAATCCAGATCCCACTCGAAGATCAGCTGACCTCTGTTTCCCAACAGGTAAAACTTGCTGAACTGAGTCTCCATCTACAAGAATTAAGGATGAGGAAATTAGTGAAGTGATCAAGTGTGTCAAATTTTAAGTAGTAATGTAAGAATTTTGAGGAACATGATTTTTTGAGAAAGAATGAGTTCACAAGGATAAGAGAGTAGATAGTTTTTCGACTCACTTTGGTTTTGAAACTAAGTTTTTGTTCGGACGTCCATTCTAACTAGGGTCTCGTATGATCAGGATGGCTCTGATACCAACTTGTCAACACCCAATTTTTTAATCCCAGATGCCCGTTATGCCATAGATCGCAATCCCAGGATTACCATTTTTGCGAGACATAACGAATTGGATATCATAGTACATCATCCATTACAAACCATACATAAGGTCTTACACAAATAAGGATCTCATGATCCAGTCTTAATACAACAAGCACCGGAAATAACAGATAAGCATAGCGGTGGGGTCCATCTTCAGGGGCACAGGCAATGCTGATGAAGGCAGATAGTCCTAGTTATCTTAGCCGTCCTGTTGGCCATCATCTTGATAGTCTCCTTCATAGTCTGGCCATGAGAATAGCCAGGGACAAAAGCTATGAGTACTTTTTAAGTACTCGCAAACTACCACTAACAAGTAATATAGTTCTAAGTTAAAGTGTTATATCTAAGATTAACTATAAAGTTAAGTTTGAAACCTAAGATGAGTTCAGAAGCAAAGAAAGATAAAGTAAAGTTCTAGAATCACTTAAGTTGGGAAGCTATTGTCATAAACAGAACCCTGTTGTGGTCAAGTTAAGATTCATCATTCATTTCATAAGTCATTTTGAAAACATCTGACAACGAAATAGTATGGCCATTCCAACTGTCCATAACCGCGGATGCGGCTATTCGAATAGTTTAACCCTCTACAGAGGTGGTACACTTTCACCACAAGATTTGATACATCTGTCAGGGGTAACCCTGAATCATCATACTTAGTATGCAGATAATCAAACATAACCTTCCCATTACACACCCTAGTATAAGCACCTCTCCTATGAGCATGGCCTCCCAACCATGACCATCACTCATCTTGGGCACTTCATTGGTGGACAACATTGAGAGGTAGCCTCAGCTCAAACCTCTCCCACGAGGGAACTAATACTAATGCATATAAATTTCCAGCTAAGCCTTACCCAATTCAGGTATTATGGTTGTAAGGCAAATTTGGAATGGTATCGCATCCGAATCCAACCATCAGTTTTATAAAAGGGTTAAGGCTCATGGCTCAACATTTTCACCATCATAAACCATTTGTGTTTCTCAACACATTTCAAAACATCTCAATAGAATGACTCATCATTCCATTAGTGTTCCCATCTAAAGTGACTCAAGTTTTTGATCTACTCTAAACTACTAAGTTAAGAGTGTTCACTAAGGTGGAAAATATGGGTTCAATCTCATGCCATAGAATCACATCTAAAGGGGTTCTAAATAGGTCAAGTTTTATACTCTTTATGCAACCTTCAAGACAAGTAAAGAACTTTGGGTAAAGTAAAGGAAGTAAAGCCTGAACATAAAACTTGGGGTAACTAATAATCAAAGTGATATGAATCAAGCATGCCTATAGCGTCTTGGACCAATTTAACTAGCTTAATTCTAACTTGCTACAATAGCTTGCCTTGGTTGGTGAAGTGGTTGAAGTTTTCTTCTTCTTCTTGGTAGAACTCCTCCTTGAAAGCTTGGTCGGTACTATCGTCTATTAATACATACGGAGTACACAATCACCAAACAATACTTAGCTAGTCTAATTAGCATTCTAATACACTCATTGGATGATCTATTATCATCCCAAGCATCACAAGTTTAATTTACTAGTTTCACTCCTTTTTATTTAGAAAAGTAATTTCTACTCATTGAAAAATTAACTAAGATTTAATATTCACCACTAAAAATATGGGATCATGTGAACACATGTCATCACCACATATTCTAACATGTGCGAATGTGATTTAAAGGTTGGATCATAATTACTTTGGTTTAAGTTCATTATTTAATGATTTAAAGTGACTAGAAATGCTTATATAGCATTATTTTGGTACTAGTCCAAAGTCACTGCATGTAAACCTTAATATTATTACATATTTAGATAGGTATGATGAAATGTGATTTTTGAGAGTTGGAATCAACTCAAGATCTATCTTGGTTGATTTTATAAAAATGTTGCAAGGTGCAAAAGCTTCTGTTTTATTATTTTTACTAGGAGAGATCTATAACTCTAATTGAATTAAATTCAACGGGCTTGGATCATTTCAATACCTTTCAAGCAAAATTGGTTTCATGCAATTTGGATTTGTAAACCTCTCTGAATTGATTTTCAAACTCAGAGACAGAACTAAGTTTAAACTAAAAAGAAAAATCCAAATTCAAACTAACTGGGTCGCGCGGGAAACGCTAACGGGCCGGCCCAGTGTCACTTCGTAGCACGGGGCTCAGCTGACAGGGGGGTCCACCAGTCAGTGGCTTATAACGCGTGAAGCGGTACGGGGCAATGTGGGACGTTGGATTAGAGTAGGGATCAACAGCTGTGGATCATCGTCGATGACGGACCTGTCGCCGGCGAGCTCTAACCCTAGTGGCTCGGTGGAGGTGCATAGGGGGCGTACCAGGGCTCTAGCGACGACTGCGAGGCGGGCAAACGGACTGGTGGTCGACGGCGAGCTTAGGGATGGTCGAGGCAGCTCCGGGGTGGTCGCAATCAGCGGCGCCCTTCTCCTCCAGAGGCGGCCTGCTCCGGTAAAATTCCGGCGAGCTGCTTCTCCCCATGCTCCGGCTAGAGGTGTGGGACGATCAGTGAGGTGAGGGGAGTGGAGTGGTGTGCTACAAATGACTAGGGATGGGCAGGCGACGGTGGAGACATGGCTATGGGCGGCTAGCAGCATGGCTGAGGGTGGCGATCGATGCGCGGTCTCCTGGCGGTGCTCTAGGAACTTAATGCGGGCTTAGGGGCGGTGGTATGCGATTGGGGGCAGCTGGCGCTCTGAGCGGCAGAGGCGGCGGTGTCCACGGCGAGCGGTGGCTGTGGTGCGTTGGGCGGAGAACGGGCATGTCCGGCGTGCTCCCGGGTCGTGGCGAAGCGGTGTGCGCAGGCTGTGATCGAGAGGCTGCTTGTGCACGCGTGTCGGGCGCGGCGCTCTGGCGTGTGCTCGGCATGGCGCGGCGGCACTGGGCGCGGGGTTTTCTCGGTGGTCCACTGCTTGGCCTGGCTCGAGGAGGGGACATTGGGTGGCGGTGAGGTGCTGGCTACCTCCTAGACATGGCGCGCGAGAGGGGGACGGTCTGCTGCAGCGGGGCAAGGTTTGGCCAACGATTTGGTGCTCGACATGGCGTGGCAATGCCACTAGGGGTGTAGGGGATGGTTGCTAAGGGCCTGGTTTGATCAAGAGGGGACAAAGAGATTAATTGGAGATCAAATGGGGCAAAACCCTGTTGCAAACAGTGAGCTAGGATTTAGTGTTTGATTCTGCCTGCCAAGTGTTTGATGAAATGTCCGCATGAAATTTATTTTTGAATTTTGAAAAGATTTTTGGTGGGTGTGCTAGGCATAAGCTTGAGACTCTGTGGTTGCTTGGGTTTTTAAAATTGAGATTGTTTGAGTGGTTTTTGAAATAGTGGGATCTTCCCATATGAAATAGATTCAATTTTAAACTGTCATTTAAAATTAGCATTTGAATGTTTTTAGCAGATCACAAAGTGGGCCTTGGTACCTCATTATGTGTACTAGCAAGGGGTGCAAAGATCCAGAATTATTTCTGTTGGGAAATGAGTGCTAGGAACACTCAAAGTAGTGTAGTGGATTAAAATGATCAAAATGACCATTTAGTCCTTTTATTCATTTTGAGTTGTTTTTCTTTAGGAAAAGTTTGGGAAAGATTTAGATGATGTTTATTTCACCTAAGAAACATTTTACAAGCAAAGAATCACAAAACCATGGCAATTCAAATCAACTCCTAATTTAAATGCACATACACATGAATGCTTTCATATTTTTAATTGGAAATTTTTTTTGTTAACCCTAATTTTGATGATTTGGATCTTGATAAGCTTGGATTAAAGTTTTGGGATGTTACAGATACCTATTATTTTTATAGGTAATGATTACTATACCAGACGCCACGTATGCATATAAGAATCGAGTGAAACATCACTACTTCTTATTATAATTGATTTCGTATCAAGGAAGATGAGAATACTGGACTCAGGAAGAAATCCAGACAATGAGAGTTTGCAAACAATAGCTATCAAAGTCGCAAACAATGTTAAAAATTTATGACTTAATGGGTTCAGTCAAGAGCATCAAGAATTAATGAGCTTCGACATTGAGTTTGGTGATATGCCAAAACATATCAATGTGTAAGCACTAACTCCTCCCCTTGTTTTTAAATTTAGATATATCAATTTATGTTTTAGAATTAATTGATAATTTATTATTACATTTTATTCAATTCCTAGTGAAGACGGTACCTTCATGATGCTACAAGCGATGGAGACCACAGTAATGGATTTTTACACAGAATTTACAGCAGAAGACATGCCTGTTATTCGCAACATGTGGTTCTATAGAATGTTCAACCAAATGGAAAACACCAATATACTGTTGAATGGGTTGACTACAAATACCGAAGGTATGTTGCGTTATAATGTAACAATAATATAATAACAATTAGAAGTTCAATTTATACAATTAGAATCATGATGTATGCAGACTAACAACATGCTTTTGATTTTGTTTTGTAGGAATTCCTGGACTTGATTTGAGTACAGATGCAAAACAAAACACTGTCATACAGTCTCTTGAGTCGGCGGCTAAAGAAACAAAGAGATTGCTGATTGGCGAAAGGAGTCCAGCTCAACTCCATTTCACAAACATGAAAGTACTCAGATTGGCTAAGGACATTGAAAATGAACCCAGTCAGGATAGTGGGAAAAAAAGATCAAGAAGAGCAGAAAGCCAAAAACCTTGGCTATTATATCAACAATGTCTCCAGAAAAGGGTGGAACATCCAGAAGAGTAACCAGAAACAAAAAAACTAGGATGAAACACCTGTGGTGAAAATTTCGCAATCTGAATCTATTATAGCACTACCAGAAACATCGAGCATGCCATCAAGGCTGGCTCGGCAAGATTAAAATAGCTTTCCAGTTTTCAAGCATGTCCCTTTTTAATACAAGAAGCACGCAACCGCTGCTCGAAAGGCTATCTTGGATGAAAGTTTTCAAGATAAATATGCTGAGTAAGACATAATATAGAGTTGTGTTTACATACTAATGTTGTTCTAAAAAAAAACATATTTCATATCTTTCATTTAAAACACTCTCACGAGGGCGCCCTTTTTCTAGCATTTTCGTTTAAAACATTCACATATAAAAGTAATAGATAGTATGCTAACTTTTCACTGTTCCAAGGATAAAAGCTTAAATGCATCAAGATTTGTTAAATTTTATAATAAAAGGTTAAAAAAAATTACAATTTTGGAAAATAAGTATCAGTACTTTCTTTACCATAATAATTTGTAGTAATGACAACGATCTTTTCTAATCTGTTACAGCAAAAACATTATTCAGATTCGAAGAATAGAATGTGGAGTAATGATAGAAGCAGAATGGACAGGCCGAGATCTGAAAAACAATCTTAAACAAGGAGGGATGGCTGACAATCAATTGGTTCATCATTACATAGACATATTTATGATAAGCAATTCCTGCAAAGGCTTTGTGGATGGAGGCAAAAGACTCATATGCAACCTTTCAGTCTCTGCGCTGGCGGAATTCGAGAAGGAAAACTGGATCTACACAGAACAACGTGTGAAGCAATTCAAATCATTGATGGAAAATTTTAAACCAAACATGGCAGAACCGGTAAGTTTCTCTAAATTTTCAAAACATCTATTTTGAAGAGGATTATAGAATAAATTTTGAGAGCTTACTATTAATGAAATAAACTTTTCTGTTAATGGACTTACTGTTATGTATTCATTGCAGATTGAAATACATGTTGTCTACAGCTCTCACTTTACAGTTTACTCCCTCAACATGTATATCAGTGGACGTCGACTTGACATAATTGACTCAAGGAAATACACCAAGGATTAATTGTTTAAAAGAAGAGCAGAATATGAGAGCAACGTTGGACCAATCATGGTTAGAACATTACTTTCATATTAATATTCCAAATGCACCATTTCGAATACTGATCAATAAATGTTGCATTTCATGAAAACAGCTTAATAAAAGAATAAATGAACTTCTTAAAGCGGCATATCCTTGTCACAATTTTCCAGAATTCGCAGAGAAGTTCAACGAAGCAAAGTTCCCTAGGTGTCCAAAGCAAACAGAGAATACGTGTGCTTACTCGATCCTAAGAAGTATACAGTGGTACAATGGAGACCACGATAAAATGCAACCAAGAAGAGGTAAGTCGCGTTGTTTATGTTACAATATAATCTGCTTCCTATTTTTTCTATTGGCAACATACATTCAAAACATACTGATATCCTGATTGTTGAACAGTTCTCCCCTTCCGCAAAGAGAGAAGAATTTAACTACAAGATGATATACGGGATAGAAAACGATCTACTTGATGAACTTCCTGAAGAATTGAAAGCATTCAGACCTGCTGTCAAAGAGAAGGACATCCCCGACTGAAGATGGTCATTAGATTGATACTTGTAATAATATTAGTACACTAGGTTGTTCAGTAAATCTATGTAAATAAAATATTTCTTATATTTAAGATGTTTTATTGTATCAATATGCTAATAATACAGACAACTAATATATGCACTTTGAATGTACATGGACAGGCTCTGCGTGTGTATAGCGTATGCACTACTATCCTATTTTCATAAAATACATGTGCGCATGGTGCAACGTAAGATGCCACGACACTGCACTGAACATGCATTACACTGCACCTACAATACAAACACAAACGAACTGCTTGTGAAGGAGGTATGCACTGCCTTACTATGGTTCGTAAAATTACTGTGCGTACGGTGCCAGTTAATGTGCCGAGGCAGTACACTGACCGTGCAATGCATTCGTCACCCAATGCACATTGAATTGAAACTGCCTGTGCACTACGTATGCACTGCGTTATTATGGTCCCCAACTGAAGTTGTTGTGAGAAACGTTCAGCAAAAAGTACCACGGCAATGCATTGATCATGAACTGCACACCAACTACAATGCACAGTGACACGCACAACTTGTGAAGACGATAGTATATTGCGATCCTAATATGGAAAATAAGGTGCCACGACAGAGCAATAAACGTGCAATGCACTGCACCTGTAACAAATAGTGATACACATTGTCTCCAACATAAATACGCACTAAGGTGCTATGCTTCTTAAAGCTGCTTTGCGAACGGGAAAAGATAAGGTGCCGCGGCAGTGCAGTGACCGTGCAAAACACTTCACCTGCAGTGCACTACACCTGTACCTGCAATACACTGCACATAATAAATAAGTATACACTGCGTTCCTATGGTTCGTAAAGGTACCGTGCGTATGGTTCAAAATAAGGTGCCAAGGCAGAGCAATAACCCTGCAATGTGCATTGCACCTAAAATTTACAGTACCACACACTGCACCTGTAACAAATACTGACACCCACTGCCTCCGAAATAACTTTGCACTGCGGTGCTATGCTTCTTAAAGAAGCTTTGCGATCGGTGTAAGTTAAGGACCCGCGACAGTGCACTGACCGTGCAATACACTGCACCTGCAACGCACTACACCTGTAATTGCAATACACTACACCTGACAAATAAGTATGCACTGCGTTTTTATGCTTAGTTAAATTACCGTGAGTATGGAGCAAAACAAGGGGCCAAGGTAGAGACATAACTGCAACTAAAATTTACAGTACCACGCACTGTTTGTTAATCACGTACGCACTGCACTGACATCATCGATGAAACTGCTGCGCAAACGGTTCAAAATATTGAAACTGCTGTGCACCAGGCGCACTTCATTCCTTCTTTCTGCACTGCCTAGCCTATCTACCGATAACTGCATAAAACGGAAGTACACAAACGGTTTCGTTGAAATAATTAGCATTATAGTATCTTTCTATAAAACGAAGCGACACAACCTATCTATTTAAGTACTCCTTTTCTAAATTCCTCTAAACCTCGTTCCTGTTTCTGCCGCCGCCAAGAAACCAACTCCTAGCCGAACTTCTGCCACAGCCTTCAACAAAAGATCATCAATTCACCACTCCCGCGTTTTCGGTAAGCAACAAACATGGTTTAATTTTTTAGCAAATTGTTTACATTGTACAAACATTAGCAAAAATCTCTGCGTGCTTATATTCCTTCATATCTAAATCAATGTACTGAGATTTATACTGTACAGATTTTCACAAATATGAGTCCATTAGTATGAGTTAAAGATAGAACACAATATATCTATATGATGTTGAACTAACACTAAAGTTCTTATACTTTTTTAATGGTATGATGAGAATGTTCATTTGTTTAATTTGACAAACATCAATAGTAGTTTAATTACTAGATTAATCCTACTTATTAGTTCTAGTCTAAACGAACCATATCTATAGAATCAGATTATTAGAAGCAGCATAATTACAAAATATAAGAAAAATTGCAGGCACAAATTATAAATTATTTTATATATGTATAGAGATTTAATAACACACAACTATTTTTATTGCAGAAGAAATGGCGCCATGTTAAGTTTGTTTCAATCACTATGGTCAAAATTTAGGACATTCAGGCTCGAAATTCATTGTTCGTCTCGTAGAAGGTCAGTTCGAGCATTCACTGGTATGTATACACTATGTTTCAATCTTATATTTACTAATCGGAGGCACCACAGGAAGTCTCACGTTAATCCTAAGAGTTTCCAATTTTTATCCATCGGATTAATAGATAAGATGAGTAGAACCGTTGGATGATTCATGACCGCGCGTGAGCCTCACCTCGGTCTCTCTCTCCGTTTCCCTTCAAAAGAAAAAAAAACGAAAAAGATCTAAACATACCAGTTGTCCTCTGCTCGATCTCTCTATGTTTCCCTTCCTAAGAAAAACGAAACAAAGAAGATCTAAACAGATCGCCGCCCTTGTGACCTACTGTCGTCATCGATCGCCTCTGTACTCAGCGGCCATGGCAGGGAACACGAACTTCTTTGCTAGGTAAAACTGGTAGTGGATCATCATGTGCTGCCAATCTATCCGACGACATCATCTATATTGGTGACTTGCCAGTAAGAAGGGCATTGCGGGCCTGCCTATCATCATGATTTGATCGGCAATTTCTTTTGTTGAGTATCCTCAGCATTAGTTGTTGCTATACTTGTGGATTACTTCATTTCCGCTCAAATTGACTAATGTCTTCTCAGTATGGTTGCAAATAATGCTGACACAAGAAGCTAGACTGACGCGGTCCCAAAAAAAAGACCGATGCTTTGTGCTTCACTTCCGTGCATTGATGCGAGGACTATTCATCCTGATTTTGCTGATCCTTTCACTACCCTTAATGGAGTTTGTCTGATTGATTTATTTTTGGTGATTCATCCATATCAGGTGATCCGGAGGATGGATTAAATTAGCAAGTCCGATTAAATTATGGCCTTGATGACTCATCCAACTCTGACTTTTTAATAGTTGTTCAAGTAATCCTCTTTTACGTTGGTTTGCAGCTAGTCCAACAATAGGTGATGTGTTTGACGGCTAGGTTTTGGTTACCAGGCCGGTAACCCATTTTACCGACACCTCCGGTCAATGGGTTTTTCGGACAAATAATTCCGGTAATGTTTAAATTTGGTCCATATTTGTACAATGTTTAAAAAATTGGTGGTAACCGGCCGGTAACCAGGCGGTAAATGGCCGGTAACCGGATATTTTAAACTTTCTCGATTTTAAATTCAAATTTTATTCTGAAATTTTATTCGGTAATTTCCGATAACCCAAAATACGGACCACCCCCGATAATATTTTCTAATCCGGTAGCCAAAACGGTGTTTGACGATGACCCTGTTTGTACTTACAACAGAGGCAATTGTGATACTGTAATTTGAAAAATTCATCTAGCGCAGATTTGGATTATCAAAGAGGTAAATCAAAGATTGTATATTTACTCTCTTATTTTTCATTTCAGGTTTATGAACTTTCTGGATGTTAAATATATGATGCATTTGTTAGAATTCCAAATTCTCAGTGAGTGCAATAGGTAACCTAGGGTTTGTACTATGCATGTAGCAGTATGATAGTTCTATATGGTTGAAAGAAAAGCATGTCATGAGCTTCATTGCTCAAAACATATTGTTGTTGTATATTAGTTATCCTATTAACTCAGATTTTTAATTTCATGGCCTATGTGCAAATTTAGGCCACTCGGAATGCTCCAAGGTGGTAAGCCACTCAGAATGATCCAACATATCGCCATCTCATAGAAGTTAGACCACTCCCAGTGCATTGTCACCTCTGTCCGCTATGACCAATCTGCACCATATAGACTACGCGCCAGACGCTAGTATCCGACAGTCGACAGCTACAGACAGTGGTTCATGCACTTCGAGACCAATCTCGCTGGCCTTAGTTAAGGTCGCAGGCTCGCCGTAGGATGCTCTAATTTTCCAAGTCAGATCTGTATAATGCTTTGATCTAGACTCTTTTTAGTGGGTAGGTTCACTTGAAACCGCTGCGACCTACGTACTAATATCGGTCTGGGTATATTAGCTTCACAAAGCTAAAACATCTTAGTATATTTTAAAACGGAAGGAGTAGAAAATTGAAGTAGTTCAATTCGTCCTGGATGCATTTGTTGGATCCTCTTGGTGAGAAACACCTGGGATAAAACTGCACAAGTTCCAGGTCAGTTTGTCTTCTCTACGCAATCCGCTTACCCATGCTTCTCTTTAGCTTTTTCAGACTCTTTGGTTGTCAATAACTAAATAGTTGGTGGCATTCACATAAAAATTAAAAGTGGTGCCATTAGATCGGGTAAAATCTACTCCCTCCATCTCATAATATAAGATGTTTTAGCTTTTATGAAACGAGTGTATCTAGACGTCGTTTACTGTGTAAGTTCTCTCCGAATCTACACACTAAAAAAATATCTAGATACATTCGATTTCACAAAAGCTAAAATGTCTTATACTTTGGAACGGTGGAGTATATTCCAATGGTACTAATTCCGCCCCTAGTCTGCGCATATCACCACTCCATTTCCCCTTCTCACGTGTTAGATGAGAACAAGCATGGACTTTCTTGCAGGTGCCGCATGTACGTTATGTTGAGTAGGACCGTATGCTGTAGAAATAATTTCGTTAGCTAGGCTGACAACGCTTAGCCATCAAGTCATAACTACCCTTTTAGTATTCTCCAACCATTGTTGAATAAATTGAATAGAAAATGCCACTTAGATGAAAGGAATAAGAAACATATACTCTGTTACCTTCTTTTTTGACATGCTTTGTCAATTTTATATATCTCTTAGATGTAGGGAATTAGAAACATATACTTTGTTAGCTTCTTTCTAACATGCTTTTGCAACTGTATGATGAATCAGGGAGCACCACAGCTAAGAATTCAGTGTCGCGCAAATATATGTGAGCTAGGGGACTTAAACAAATATTTAAGTGCTTCGTCAAAATTGTGTTATAGAGGAAGCTAAATAATGTTGTATAAGACCATAATGCATATCTAGTGGGGACATAGATATAGTCCTAGACCAAAATACTCCCTCCGTTTCAAAATATAAGATGTTTTAGGTTTGTGAAGGTAATGTATCTAGACACCGTTTAGTATGTAGATTCAGAGTGAATCTCTCCGAACCTACACACTAAAACATCTTATATTATCTTCACAAAACTAAAACATTATCTTGATACATTATCTTGATACATTATCTTCACAAAACTAAAATATCTTATATTATAAAACGGAGGGAGTAGATAGGATGGCAACAGAGCAATTGGCAATAGAATGGTTTCACATGTAAAACCCATTAAGTTGATATTTGGTTATCAAAATCATACTTCAGCGCTACTACATAGTTTAGCATTTCAGTTTCCAGTGTGTGCTTTTTAGCATGCTAAGGATAAAGTTTCAATAAAAGTGTGGTAAACATCTATCCATATGCTATTTTTTTTAACAATGCCTCTTAAGACTGGCATCAGCATTGCACATGCTTAAAAGGCTAATAAGAAAAGAAAAAGAAACCATGACATATTTAGCATTAATATTTCAATACTCTATTAGCAGAAAAATTATGGTTTCATTTTCAGAGTCCTAAATTTTGATATTTGGATTTTACGTATGTTCTTGCCACATGTCGAGGGAAACACAATAGTTTTCCTTAGGTAATAAAAACAAGTTGTTTTAAGAAATAAATGTTCAATGGTTATTATAGTCTATAGATTTTGTCAATCATCCACTTTTTAAAACAATATCTTAAAATGTACTAATATCTTAAAAACTGATTTACCATTATACTACTCAAGTAACTAGGCCGCGCAGGTGCGCAGGTTGATGACTAGTATATATAAATCCATTTCTTAATATTGGTTAACATAATAGTCCTCTCCTTCACTAAATCATTCCATAGACTATACCATGCAATCTAAGGTTGCAATTCAACGACATAATAGAACTTGGAGTGGAATTCCAAGCTCTTGGAAAAACATATTATGTTGAAGTCCATAAACAACGCACAATTACTCGCATTACCGGTCCAGGTTGGACAAGGTTCGTCACAGAGAACAGGATCGACGCAGGAGCACACCTATTCTTTTCATTGGGAGCTCTAGGTCCAAAGATCACTGTGACATATTTTGATTCTAAAGAAGATAACAGTAGCAGTGATGATGAAAACAGCAATGTCCAAGTGCTTAATTCTACAATTTTTTCCAAGACATGGACCCTTACAGATTCTGAGGAAAATTACTTATTCGATATCTTTCCCTCGGCCAATTCATTTGTAGGGTTGCCATTTGTGACTCGTTTGACAAAAACAAACATTAAACAACACAATATGGTGTGTTTCTAAATTTAACTTTATTTATTTGTTTATTGATTTCACATTGGTTTAATACATTCATAATGTTATTCCTAAAAAATGTCTTCCTTCTATTGCAACTCAGAAAGTACCATTGAAGTTTATTTCTACACTTGGAATTGCTAAAGAAGGTCCCGTTGGAGTACGCTTAGGAGCAAGTGGTAATGTCAACACCATGGCGTACAAAACAACAAAAGATGGCCGCATCTCATTCAACAAATATGCGTGGAAGAACTTCGTTGAAACTACAAATCTCAGTGTTGGACAAGCAATACTGATTACTGTGAAAAAATATTCACACCTTAACCCTAAAATGATGTTTGTCATGAACATCATTATTCATAGTAGCCAGCCATTAGCAGAGTCATCGGAATCAAAGTCCGATTGATAATTTACTTATTTCTTATGTCTGTTAAGAATATGTACTTGTTTATCTCTGATGACTATTTAGAATTTGCAATGTACTGAAACGAAAAGTTTGTGTCCTACTATTATCTCGTAATACTATTATAGGTGCTTTAACTACGCACTGACTTTTATAAATTCTATGTGGAATCAAATTACCAGAATATAAAAAATAGACATTATGCTCCTAAAGATTTAATTAGTGCAGAATATACATATTTAACATGAACATATTGTAATTACAATGGAAAAATAATATTAGATTAAATAATGATTATCTGCTATAAGTGTATAGCCATACAATGGAAAAATATATAACTCAAGCGGTACATGTACAAACCAAATTTTCAAAGAACTGCAACATCTGCACTGATAGTTTAGCCCAACAAGGCCCACCAGACGGAAACCCTAGAACAACCAAGGAATTGTATATAAAGACATACAATGACCACACCTAGTCTCACATAGCTCAGAAGCCACCACCTTCCATTTTGCAGGATGCTAAGCGGGTCGATGAAAATATATATGCTTGTAGATGGAATCATAGGTTAAAGAAATATTAGATACAAATCAAATTGTTCAGCTACAGGTGAAGCCAACCAGAGAATTACATATAGGAAGGGATTTACCAATTCCAGAGAAAATCAATATCATCAAGTGCATCTGCCATGCCCAAGTCGTTTTACACACCCAAGGTACTACTTTATGTATAAGTTTACTATACAATAGCGATATACAGAAGTTAATATTCTATAGATTTATACTAATCTTGGTGTATGAGACAAACAACTAACACTGCTAAAAAATCTAAAAATAGGTACATTATTTCGGTCACATTGTATAAGAAATCCTTTGTACGAGAGGGATATCAGCATGCTTGCATACCCAGACCTTGAATACCGAGGTGAGAGTTTTGCCTGGTAAGAACAAATAACTGAACACTCAAAAAATATAACTCATATGCTTAAACTAATATATTTGTTTTCTACCTTTGTCTCTACAGGGTAAAGCATATTGCAGCATGTCACAATTTGTTCTGCAGTCCATTGCTGCTGTAATGTTTTGGTGCACTACATAAGATACATTTTTAATTAAGAATGTCTTATACAGTGTGACCGAAATATCACATGAAGGTGATGATGATTGGACTATATTATGTACAAATCAAGAATATTAGTTTGTAATACATCGACCGTAATAGAAACAACGAACTAATGTTCTACGACTGTGTATTATAACTGCACTAACATTATATTCATATATGACATGCTCTCTGTAATGCTACGCGCAGCCTAGCTTAATTTCGAAGCAATATAACTGCACTTGTTAGCCCGCGTGCACTACCTTATAAATAAATTACTTGCAGTTATATAGAAAACTGCTTTCGCTTATCCTGCAGGAACACCTCTTTACTTTTGAAGAAGTGCCCTATTTTTCCTGAGTGCACTGCATTACCTAAAAGTTACAGTGCACTACAAGTGAACACTGGTTTAGATAAGAACCACTGCGCTTCTACACTACATGCACTGCATGTGAAACCAATTTACCGTGGTGTTCTACCAACACAAACAAATATGCAACGACCGTGTACTCTTCCTGCACTGCCATTATTTAAATATATGCACTGCTCTGCGAGTTGATCCAGCCAAATTAGTTTACTATGAGGCACTGCCATATTTAACCCTCGCGTGCACTGCCCTGTACTACTCAGACTACTTGCACTGCCTTTAATTTGACAGTTGCACTGCTCTACGTAATGCTGTAGGTACATTGGTTTCTGTTCGAAGCACTGCGCTTCATCAGCCACATGCACTGCCTTATCTAGAAACTATACTAGCCCCTAACGAATGCGAGACGACCCCGCACTCTAAGTGCACTGCCCGTATAGTCATATAGAAAACTGCTTTCTACACGGATAGACACCTATGTATTTTCGAAGAACTACCCTATTTATCACGCATGCACTGCCCGTATAGTCATATAGAAAACTTCTTTCTACACGGATAGACATCTATGTATTTTTGAAGAACTGCCGTATTTATCCTGCGTACACTGCCCATAATTCGACAATTGCACTGCTATATGTAATGCTGCAGGTACACTAGTTTCTGTTCGAAGCACTGCGCTTCCTCATCCACGTGCACTGCCTAACCTAGAGACTATACTAGCCCCTAACGAATGCGGGATGACCCTCCACTCTAAGTGCACTGCCCGTATAGTCATATAGCAAAGTCTTTCTACACAGATACAAACCTATGTACTTTCGAAGAACTGTCATATGTACTCTAAGTGTACTGCCCGTATAGTCATATAGAAAACTGCATTCTACACGGATAGACACCTATGTATTTTCGAAAAACTGCCCTATTTATCCTGCGTGCAATGCCCTTAATTCGACAATTGCACTTCCTCAGCTTTGTGCACTGCCTAACCTAGAAACTATACTAGCCCCTAACGAATGCGGGACAACCCTCCACTCTAAGTGCACTGCGCATAAAGTTATATATAAAACTATTGTCTACACGGATACAAACCTATCTACTTTCGAAGAACTGCCCTATTTATCCTGCGTGCATTGCCCTTATGTCGATAATTGTATTGCTCTATGTAATGCTGCAGGTACACTGGTTTCTCTCCAAAGCACTGCGATTCCTCAGGCACATGCACTGCCTTACCTAGAAACTATACTAGCCCCTAACGAATGCGGGACGACCTCGCACTCTAAGTGCACTGCCCGTATAGTCATATAGAAAACTATTTTCTATACGGATAGACACCTATGTACTTTCGAAAAACTGCCCTATGTACTCTAAGTGCACTGCCCGTATAGTCATATAGAAAACTGCTTTTTACACGGATAGACACCTAGTATTTTCGAAGAATGGCCCGATTTGTCCTGCGTGCACTGCCCTTAATTTGACAATTGCACTACTCTATGTAATGTTGAAGGTACACTGGTTTTTTTCAAAACACTGCGCTTCCTCAACATTGTGCACTGCCTAACCTAAAAACTATACTAGCCCCTAACGAATGCGGGACGACCCTGCACTCTAAGTGAACTGTCCGTAAAGTCATATAGAAAACTGCTTTCTACACGGATATAAACCTATGTACTTTCGAAGAACTGCCCTATTTATCCTGCGTGCACTGCCCTTATATCGACAATTCCACTGCTCTATGTAATGTTGTAGGTACACTTGTTTCTCTTCGAAGCACTGCGCTTCCTCAGGCACATGCACTGTCTAACCTAGAAACTATACTAGCCCCTAACGAATTAGGGACGACCCCGCACTCTAAGTGCACTGCCCGTATAGTCATGTAGAAAACTGCTTTCTACACGGATAGACACCTATGTATTTTCGAAGAACTGCCCTATTTATCCTGCGTGCACTATCCGTATAGTCATATAGAAAACTGCTTTCTACACGGATAGACACCTATGTATTTTTGAAGAACTTCCCTATTTATCCTGCGTGCACTGCCCTTATGTCGACAATTGCACTGCTCTATGTAATGCTGCAGGTACACTGGTTTCTCTTTGAAGCACTGTGCTTCCTCAGGAACATGCACTGACTAACCTAGAAACTATACTTTTCCCTAACGAATGCGGGACGACCATGCACTCTAAGTGCACTGTCCGTATAGTCATATAGAAAACTGCTTTCTACACGGATACAAACCTATGTAATTTCGAAGAACTGTCCTATGTACTCTAAGTGCACTGCCCGTATAGTTATATAGAAAACTGCTTTCTACACGGATAGACACCTATGTATTTTCGAAGAACTGCCCTATTTAGCCCACGTGCACTGCTCTTAATTCGCCAATTGCACTGCTCTATGTAATACTGCAGGTACACTAGTTTTTTTTGAAGCACAACGCTTCCTCGGATTTGTGCACTGCCTAACCTAGAGACTATACTAGCCCCTAACGCATGCGAGACGACCCTGCACTCTAAGTGCACTGCCCGTATAGTCATATAGAAAACTGCTTTCTACATGGATACAAACCTCTGTACTTTCGAAGAACTACCCTATGTACTCTAAGTGCACTGCCCGTATAGTCATATAGAAAACTGCTTTCTACACGGATAGACACCTATGTATTTTCGAAAAACTGCCCTATTTATCCCGCGTGCACTGCCCTTAATTCGACAATTACACTGCTCTATGTAATGTTGTAGGTACACTGGTTTTTTTCAAAGTACTGCGCTTCCTCAGCTTTATCCACTGCCTAACCTAGAAACTATACTAGCCTCTAACGAATGCGGGATGACCCTCCACTCTAAGTGCATTGCCCGTATAGTCATATAGAAAACTACTTTCTACACGGATACAAACCTATGTACTTTCGAAGAACTGCCCTATGTACTCTAAGTGCACTGCCCGTATAGGCATATAGAAAACTGATTTCTACACAGATAGACACCTATGTATTTTCGAAAAACTGCCCTATTTATCCTGCGTGCACTGCCCTTAATTCGACAACTGCACTGCTCTATGTAATGTTATAGGTATACTGGTTTCTGTTCGAAGCAATGCGCTTCCTCAGCCATGTGCACTGCCTAACCTAGAAACTATACTAGCCCCTAACGAATGCGGAACGACCCCGCACTCTAAGTGCACTGCCCGTATAGTCATATAAAAAACTGCTTTCTACACGTTTAAACACCTATGTACTTTCGAAAAACTCCCCTATGTACTCTATGTGCACTGCCTGTCATATAGAAAACTGATTTCTACACGGATACAAACCTATGTACTTTCGAAGAACTGCCCTATTTATCCTGCGTGCACTGCCCTTATTTCGACAATTGCACTGCTCTATGTAATGTTGCAGGTACAATGGTAATATGAAATTTAGCATACTGCTCTATGTAATGATGCAGGTACACTGATAATATGAAATTGCACTGCATCAGTTAGCAATTACAATAGCAGTACTAGGACGCCAAATTTAGCATACAGTGCAAGAAGATTACAAAAAAGCAACAAAAGGCTTAGTGTGCTTACATTACAAAGAGATATTTAATTTTTATTGCATTTCGGTCAATCACTATAGAGCAGGTGGCCAGGCTTCAGACATTGCAAAAGAAGTACGGACAACTAATGGTGTAGATAACTTGGATAAAACTGATACCGTCTTCTTCAGCATGTCCGCACAGAACAAGCCAACATCAAAATCAACTTTCATCAGAACATAGCGACGATCAGCTGACATTGTTATAACACGCAACACACCACAAACTGGGAGATTGCAATTCTCACAGATACTACCAAGTCTTTCCTTCTAGTAATCTTCAATATCCTAGCCAAAAGCAGTTCTGCATGCAATATGCAGATCTAACATGGTCTGGATGATCCACTTATTTTGACAATTGTTATAGTCAAGGAGCCAAGTTGTCAGTATACCATCACTAGAAAAGGCAGCTAGTAAAATGTTTCCTGATCTATCCTCTAAAATACAATAATTCCTCTGATCTTTTCTTGTCAGCCTGACTGATTCAGGGAATTGTATCACAGAAGTTAAATGTGTGGATGTGTTGTAACACAGAAGAAGGCCTACAACATACGCCATAAACAGGTCTTTGCCTATCAGGATTCCTTCAGGATGACTAAGGTAAGTGCTTAGTGTTGGCACATGAATTGGGTCAGAAATATGCATCTCCCATTGACCATTTTGCTGAATATAGACATGCAAAAATATTCCAGATGTTGTATTAGCAGAAACATCATGATATGAAACCTTGCAAACATTGAATATATTTCTATGAAAGAATGTCATTCCTGATCTAGCAACACTTATAATCAAACAAAATTGCCCATATGAATGATCTGTATCACTCTTCGACATTGATGACATTCGTGTAACAGGTGAGGCAAGGAAAGTGAACAAATCTGGAGACCTGGAAGGATAATTAATATAGTACCCAGGATCTCCAGAACCATGTGGAAATACCTGAATGAGGACTAATCCGTTTTGATAGCAAACGACCAATTCCCTTAGAAGATATGTTGAATCTAAGTTCGAACAAATAGCTACAGATGTTTCATCTTTAGATGAATATTCAAGCTCCTGTAGCCTATTACAGACCTCAGGCATCCAATGATAATCAACAAGAAATCCTAGGCATGATGGCGGATTTTTCTTCATATAACGCGAAATAAATCCAGGCTCTTTGAGTGTAGTATACCAAGCTTTGTTGATGATACTGCAACGGATCAAAGATTTCGTAGACGCTAACCTTAAAACAATCTCCTGCACCAAATCTAGGTCCTCACGCACGCGACTGATCTAGTAAAATGCATCGCTATTCAATGGATTGTTTTCTTTTGCTCCAGACAGAAGAAGAAGAAGGGTTTGTTTTTTTCATGGAAGAATGAAGCCGTAACGTCCTATGCTAGCCGTATCCATCGGTTAACATCCAAGCTAAAATATATTGAATGAGAAACTGCTTTGTAGGAACGTGCGTACTGCTCTATAATTTTAGATGTGGTAGCAGGTAAACTGCTATGTTAACCTACGTACACTGCCATGGGCGGAGCCCGCAAGACACACTCCGAAATACAGGGCGTTCCAAAATACAAGACGCTCCGAAATACACGGCGCTTCAAGATATATAGGAATGCTTAATGCGCCGAAGGAACCGTGCCCACGGGCGGAGCCCGCAACACACACTCCGAAATACACGGCACTTCAAGATCTATATGAATGCTTGATACGCCGAAGGCGCCGTGCCGACAGGCGGAGCCCGCAACACACACTCCAAAATACAAGGCGCTCCAAAATACACGGCGCTTCAAGATCTATATGAATGCTTGATGCGCCGAAGGCGCCGTGCCCATGGGCGGAGCCCACAACACACACTCCGAAATACAGAGCGCTCCGAAATGCAAGGCGCTCGGAAAAACACGGCGCTTCAAGATCTATATGAATGCTTGATGCGCCGAAGGAGCCGTGCCCACGGGCGGAGCCCGCAACACACACTCCGAAATACAAGGCGCTCCGAAATACAGGGCGCTCCAAAATACAAGGCATACTCCGAAATACATGGTGCTTGAAGATCTATATGAATGCTTGATGCGCCGATGGCGCCGTCCCCACGGGCGGAGCCCGCAACACACACTCCGAAATACAAGGTGCTCCGAAATACAGGGCGCTCCGAAATACAAGGCGCTCTGAAATACACGACGCTTCAAGATCTATATGAATGCTTGATGCGCCGAAGGCGCCGTGCCCATGGGCGGAGCCCGCAACACACACTCCGAAATACAGGGCGCTTCGAAATACAGGGCGCTCCGAAATACATGGCGCTTCTAGATCTATATGAATGCTTGATGTGCCGAAGGCGCCGAGCCCACGGGCGGAGCTCGCAACACACACTCCAAAATACAAGGTGCTCCGAAATACAAGGCGCCCCGAAATACAAGGCGCTTCAAGATCTTTATGAATGCTTGATGCACCGAAGGCGCCGTTCCCACGGGCGGAGCCCGCAACACACACTCCGAAATACAAGGCGCTCCGAAATACAGGGCGCTCCGAAATATGAGGCGCTCCAAAATGTGAGGCGCTCCGAAATACACGGCGCTTCAAGATCTATATGAATGCTTGATGCGCCGAAGGCGCCGTGCCCATGGGCGGAGACCGCAACACACACTCCAAAATACAAGGCGCTCCGAAATACAGGGCGCTCCGAAATACATGGCGCTTCAAGATCTATATGAATGCTTGATGTGCCGAAGGCGCCGTGCCCACGGGAGGAGCCCGCAACACACACTCCGAAATACAGGGCGCTCTGAAATGCAAGGCGCTCCGAAATACATGGCGCTTCAAGATCTATATGAATGCTTGATGCGCCGAAGGCGCCGTGCCCACGGGTGGAGCCCACAACACACACTCCGAAATACAAGGCACTCCGAAAAACAGGGCGCTCCGAAATATAAGGCGCTTCGAAATACACGGTGCTTCAAGATCTATATGAATGCTTGATGCGCCAAAGGCGACGTGCCCACGGGCGGAGCCCGCAACACACACTCCAAAATACAGGGCGCTGCGAAATACAAGGCGCTCCGAAATGCACTACGTTACTGTAATCCGTTCAAAGTGAATGCATTCCGCTGAGCTGAAGTATGTTTGTATTGCTCTTAGTATACAAATGCGCTGCATTACTGTAATCCGTTCACAGTCAATGCATTCCGCTGTGCTGAATTATGTTTGTACTACTCTTAGTATACAAATGCACTACGTTACTGTAATCCGTTCGAAGTCAATGCATTCCGCTGCGCTGAATTATGTTTGTACTGCTCTTAGTATACAAATGCAATGCGTTACTGTAATCCGTTCAAAGTCAATGCATTTCACTGCGCTAAATTATGTTTATACTGCTCTTAGTATACAAATGCATTGCGTTACTGTAATCCGTTCAAAGTCAATACATTGTGTTGTACAAACCATACCGCTCCCATTACACCCCATAAAATCTCCATTGCCCGTAAAGAGAAAAAAAAGATAATAAAAATAAACGAAAAATGGAAAAGAAAAGAATGAAAATACACGACAATGAAAAAGAAAAAACTAAAAACGGAGGTGATAGAAAATGTATACTTAACGTGCGGAGCGGAGAACAGCGTACAAAGAGAAAAAACCGGAAAGAGAAAAAACCGGAAAAGAGAAAAAACCGGCGACATCTGAGCAACCAGTTTCCTGGGATGATTCCGCGACGACACGTGTCGGATACCCATTCCAGGTCGCTCGCGTGTTTCCGTGGCGCACAGCGAGCGTGCTAGTCGCTCTCTCTTGAATCAGTAATAACAACCACTCTTCCTAAGGCATCTTCTATGATTTGTTATAGGAGTTGTGCTCATGGTTTCTTTTTTATCCGACGTCCAACCTTTAATTGATATCTGTTTTCTCGAACATCAAGGAGAACATTTAAAGTAGTGTTGCGAAATGTTTCTCGGTCGATCCTCCAGACCCTTTTATGTTGGCAAGGTTCTTGTTGTACCAAGTAACTGAAGTCTGAGAATGAAATTTCTTTTTCCACATGCCATCGGGAATATTCTTATATATTCATCTAGTGGTGTGAAGTGATATCATGATCTCTTGTACAAGTTTTGATAAACCTAGATGAATAAAGAGTTTCCTTTGGTTTTTCTAACATGTTCGAAGAGTGACTATAATCTTGGTAATCATCACTTTCTTTTGTTACATGTTCCTTGTGACTCTTACGAGTCCTCTCCACAAAACAACCTTTCTATCTCAACCATCGGTTGAACGAAAGAGTGATCCCTCTATATCAAAAGTAGTTCAAAAACTTGGTTATCTGTATCTATGTAACCCTAGAAGCTCTACGTAAGTTGTTTAGTAGAGGTTTCTTTCTCGAAGTCTGTGGTCATGTTCTTCTCTTTGTAAGCTTTTCTCTTTAGAAGCTTAAACTCTTCTAAAGCTCCATGGTCTCAATCCTTATGAAGACCAGCTATCTAACAACTTGAAACCATCTTCTCGTGTTTCCTCTATTACCTTGATGTGTTTCATGTTCGTTGGCTCCAGAGATGTTATGAAACATCTATCCACGAGTTGACCATGAGATACTCTGTTTCTTGGTTTGTGTCTTTCCCTCGTTTCTTTAGTGTGTGCAACTACCCCGAAGAAATGAAGTGTTTCATTCATTCAATAATGGTGGAATGGATCAACCACTTCGAGAAGAATCGTTGAAGTTTAGTGTAACCCTGTCTCTTTTATCTTCCTACCTAGGAATCTCGGGACGAGATTCTGTTAAGGGGGATAGAACTGTAACACCCCTAGTTTTAGTAATCCTTCTTTTAGGGTTTGTTTGTGCATCATAAGCATTGCATGCATCCTTTTTAAGTGAAGAAATGCCACAATAAATAATTACAAAGTCTAAACCCTAATCCTCTCCTCTCTATTTGAAATGTATTCAAAATAGTTCTGTACTTTAAATTTCCAAAAAATATGGAACCCAAATGGTTATAAAGGGTCCCCACAGTATTTTAAGGGTTTACCAAAAGTCTCTAGTATTCTTGAAATGACACCAAACAGATTTGAATTCAAATACACAAGAGAAAACAAGAAATAGATTTGGAAAAAGGTTTTACAGAAAAAATACAACCCTAACCTATCTGGCCCGCGGCCCATCTCCTTCTCTTCTCCTCCCCCTGCTTCTCTACCGCGCAGCCCAGCACTCCTGCAGCCCAGCTGAGACCTAGCAGCCAGCCCAACTTGGCCCATGCAGCCCATACCCCTTCGATGTCTTTCTCCTTTCTTCTTCCTCGCCGACTGAAGCAGCTGCGTGCCCTAGCGCCTGCCGTCGATCTCCCTCGCGCTATGATGCCTGTCGCCGTTGTTCGACGAGAGGATAAGAACCGTAGCTCTCTCCTCGTCTCTCCCATACCCATTTCGCTTCCTCTCGCTCTCTCTGCTGTTTTCCCCCTTCGGCCGAAACCCTAGCCGACGTGCTCCGCCGTGCCCCACCATTCTCAGCCCCGCCAAGCTTCACTGACCACGCCATCGTCATATCCTCGTTCTTCTTGCCAAAGGAATCGGGCCGGAGCGTCTCCTATCGCCTCTGAAGGACCTCGACCATCTAAGGCTCGCCGTCGGTGACTATCGTTGCTACCGACCTCGAGCCGCTTCGCTCACCCCTCTGCTAGCTTCCTGGTGAGATACTGGCCCTCGTGGGCCTCTTTGTTGTCTCCCTCTCACCCCTATCGCTCTGACGCTGACCACCTGCCGCTGCCGCCGCTCGCCGTCGTCGTGCCGCCGTCTCCGGTGACTATTCCAGAGCGGTGCCGCCAGTTTCATGCTTCCCGCACTCGCCCGCATCATTTGCCCCCACTCTCGTAGCCTCGTGTGCCCCCAGTCGCTCGATCCGAGCACCACCTGGGAGGTTCTCCATTGCTAATGTCACGCTGACATCAGCATGACATCATAATCCCCTTTTTATTTTATTAATTGTTTCCTGTAAATATTTTCTGGAAATAAAAATATCCCTGTGGGCCCTGTCTGTCAGATTTTTAATATTTTTGGAAAATAATTTCTGAAATTATTAAACTTCTGACATGTCGGTCCAGGTTATAAATATTTAATATAATCCAAAAATGTTTAATTGTTTTAATAATGATTAAAAGTGGATTTAAAATGAAAAAAATCATAACTAATTCATTTTAAGTCAGAAAAATACAAATAATATATCAAAATGTTCAGAAAAATGAGATCTACACAATAGAGTCATAATCACGCATTGTTAAGTAACTTACATGACAAGTTTAATTAGAAAACATAATGAACCCCCGTAGGTGACTCCAAGGTTCCCCTATTCTATGGTTTGTACCCCTCGGACCCCGTTTAAATTGCTAAGCATGTCTTAGGGTGTCATTTCAATACAATTTAACTTGTCATATCATCATCCTTGTTTGAGCATTGCACATATGCCATGTGTTGATTGCTGCTCTCCTTTCTGGTGTTTCTGCTTCTTCTCGGTAGACCTTGGAGCTGATGTGAGCAACGAGATCGAGTCCAACATTGAAGACCGAGATCAACACCATCGAAGGTTATCGATGAATGACGCCAAGCAGATGAACCTGAAGCTCTATATCTAAGTATCAATAGGCAAAGGCAAGCAAAACCCCACACATGATATAATCCTACGACTTCAAAGTATTTCATTCTTGCCATGTTCATATGATTCTAAAGTCTTTTATCATTAGATATATCAATCCTATCTGATGCATGTTACCTTTGTAGCCTATATTCCATGATCGACTACTCCTAGCATAACTAGGGTTTGGCTTATGAGCTTCGCTAGAGCTGTTATACCTGTTGCGCTTAGCCGTGCTTAGCTGTTACCGCTGTTCCATCCGGTTGATGAATAAGAGCTATGAATGAACCTAGTTGGACAGGATGACGTGATCAGAGATGAAGGTTAAACATACTAAGGCTTGTATGGGAGGCCACGCCGGGTTGTGGTTTTTGCAGTCCCATACTTGCCACCACTAGGATCTAAGTTCTTACCTCTTGAACCAAGACGAGCGTACAGCCACACGGGGTTTATGGGGACCCCTCTGCTGATTAACTTGCCTAGTAGATTTCATGAGTCACATAGTTTGGGCGTTCCATTCGACATATGCATTCTGGTCGTTCTTGAAGGAGGTGGAGGAGGTGCATTCATACAGGTAGGTAAGCGTGGCCGGGAATAAGAGAGGAACGGCCTTCGTAATCTTGAACCCCGCACACATCTCTAAGGACCGACTTCGGGACTTGACCCGTTATGGCAGCATCTCCTTCGGGCGTGACACATGGTCTCGATGAACGCAAGGTAAAGGTCATGGCCAACCACCCTTTGTCGGCCTACCAAGGAAGAGGGCTTATCTAGTGGCATTAAGAGTCGGTTGGTATGTGTGGGTAAAGTTGTGCACCCCTGCAGGGTATTAATCTTTTCAAAAAGTTGTGTCCACGGTTATGGAAGACTTGGGAACAGATTCAAAGATCATAGAGAACTATAACCTAATCATAAAATTTGGCAAGTTAAGTAATGTGTGCTTAAGGATGCTTCCTCAGGGATCGAGGGGGTGATCCTAGTTAGTAGGTTCGGATGACAAAGTTTCGGTGGATATCAAAGATGATCAAAGCTAGTGATATCGTTTTTCTTATCCCCTTTTGAAAGGTTCCATTAGTCGACCTTCTCCTACCTCTTTCACAAAGAAAGATAGCTTTATGCAAAGTAACCCCACCAGCCATAAGTCTTTCGGAGTACACCCTGTACTCAGCCTTGCTTTGTTGATACTTTTGCAGCAGGTAAGTGTTACCATAGAAGGTGAGTTTGTTACAACATCGACATCGACGAGTAGCTTGGGGTTCGCGGTCGGCAGCCTGGAATCTATGGATTGGGACGTCATTGTTATGCTTCAGGCCTCTTAGGCCATTCATTAAGTTTGCTATACTTAATAGCATAATTTTCCTTCCATTGTTTGATGTTTGTGGTCAGTGACCTCTTCTTGTAATATTTTGGTTCTTCGCTCAGTTATGAGCTTGTTGTAATAATTTTTGTGTCGTAGGGTCACTATAATGTTACCGATTCTCTCTCTGTACGCTTCAGAGATTTAGGTTAGGCTTATATCAGACAGAGGTCTAGGATTTGTCTAGCCCTAATTCTGGGAGTGTCACAGAGTACTGGTTCACTGGGAGTTGATTTCACTTCAAAGTAATAAAAAGAATACCCTTGGGAAAATCCCAAATTTAGTTCAGCAAGCATTTTTTATTTTTCACTAGGTCAAATCTATAGGTCCAATTGCTATCGAACCAATGGAAATGGATAGGCATTACAAATACCTTCTAGTAGAATGTGGTTTCATCATTTGTGGAGTTGCAGAGCTTCTACTGAGATTTATTAAGTGAAACCACCCTAAAAAGAATAGTTAATTCACTAAAATTCACAAGATGTTCAATAAATTTATATCCCCTAGGGTTTAGTAGTTATTGTAGTACCGCATTATTGAGAGTTGGAATCAACTCAAAATGGGCAAGAAATTTACGTTGAGAAATTCTCAAAGTCAGATGGTAATTGATTTTTATTATTTTGACTACAGTAGAACCTTAGCTCCACTTGACATGGGACCAATGTCATAAGATGGGCACTTTCAAATCCTATGAAAGGAAATTGGATTCACTCCAACGGGATATCTGAAACTAACTAGGAAATTTATTGATTGAAAAAGGAAACTATCTAGTTGATTAATTGTAAGAAAATAAGGAATATTATTATGGGCATGGGTCTTGTTCTACATGTTTAAGAATACACTAGAGAAGATGCAAGAATTTAGATCTAGGCAATTTCATGTATTTTTATTTTCCTTCGAATTTAAACTAAGCTGATATTCACCAGTTTTGGGAAGGAATTAAAAAGAAAAAGGCAAACGCAGGCATGGGCCGAATCGACAGTATCCCCAGTGGAAGCGAGCTAGGCCGACCCACCCAGGCGACAGACATGCATGGGAATCTAGCTGATTTGAACGATAGGGGCACCAAAGCGGCACAGAGGAGCAGGGGCCATTTGATCTAGTGTCGTGGATGGGTTCTAGTAGTCGTTCTCCTCTATCTCGACCCTGTGAGGAGGAAACCCTAGCTCGGTAAGGCGGGGCTCGGGAAGCTCACCTAGGGGCCTGGCGGTGACGGGAAGGTGGCGGAGGAGAAGCAACGCATCCAGGAGAGTCCAACAAGGGGCGCTATGCCCCGTTTTGGGATTAGTTCGATGCGGAGCGAGAGGGTGCTGCTAGCGGAATTTGGGAGTTCAACAGCGATGATGATCTCGGTTTTACCTAGGGTCAAGAAAGGGTAGGGTTAGAGAGGTATCACAAAGGGAAAGACTTGCATGCACAGTGATGTAGCATAGGGGTTCCATATAGGTGACTACTTCCCGGTTTTGCTTGTAGAACTAAGAGAGCTTTCTCCTTCTCCGTGGACCTAGAAAGGGAGGGAGCTCAAGGGTAGCTAGGAGGAGAGAGTGGTGAGAAAAGGGAGTGGGAATGCAAGTGGAGGGAGGAGTTTTCCTGGCTTCTGCCATTTTATTTCGAAGAGGATCAGTTTAGGGTGGACCACGTGGGGAATTTGGGGAGGTGTTGGCCATGGATAGGTGAAGGGTGGCAGTGGAGGGGTCATGCTAGTGCCTAGGTACTACATGGAGGCAGAGATGGAGGGGGTGCATCAGCACCAATAACTTAAAAGGAGCTAGACATGACATCTCCCTTCTCTCCTCTTCATCCAGAAGTAAGAGGACAAAGAGAGAGGGAATCTAAAGTAGTTATCTATTGTGTAGCTCGACCAAGAGGAGTGGTGTTTGTTGTGATGGTCAGGGGTAGAGATTGATGAGGGTGGAAGGGAGAATAACTCATGATTTTGATCAAACTCTATAATTCTTATGTTTCATGATTATTTGTAAATATTAGATTTTTTATCTTGGCAAGATGGATTAAGGGTACTGGTAGATGGTTATGGTCAAGGTACACCTTGGGAAATGATTTGAGATTTTTTAGAGATGCTTAGACCCATTTATAATCAAATATTCAAAAAGTGCTAAAAGGGTTTTAATGGATTCATTTGAAACATTTGAATTGTACAAAGTGGGTTTTTTGTGTGAGGTGGTCGTAAACATCAGATCACACATTGGAGAATTTTCCCAAGATTTATTTAAGAAGAAAACTATTTAAAACATATATTTTTGCAATTCTTCCATTTAATGTAATAGGCAAAAAGAAATAATCTAACTCTTCAAAAATATTTATTTTTGAAGTGGGAAGTTAGGGAAGAATATATGGTCCTCATATGTGCCTAAAGTTGACAAGTTGTTTTGGAGAAAAACAAACTTTCTTCAATAGAAGGAGTTTTGAAATTTTGGTAAAAGAAGAGAAATAGATTGTTTTAGGGCAAAATAATTATGGAAAAGTTTGTATCAAGTTGTTCTCTCCATGGTAGAATATGGCGACATGGTGTAGCTACTATATACACACCTTGGGTTAGAAAGTCAACACCTTGTTTTGAAAATAGCAAGAAATAAAGTGAGAAAAGGGATCTTGGGTTAAGTTATTTTTATACCATCAAAACCTTGTTGTATTAAGGAGCTCAGAGCTTCCTTTGGATCATTGGCTAGATGTATAGATAGACCAAGTGATGTGGATGAGCATGGTACAAATATATGGTCTTTATCAACATTGGGTGCTCCAAGAATTGATGCCAAACTTTGTTGAAAATAAGGGTGTCAAAGAAGATTATTATTTAGCCTCCAAAACTAGGTGGTTTTTAAGAGGTACAAGGCTCCATTTGACACAAGGAAGGTATGGGGGTATAGAAAATCATGAGTAGAGAAAAATCATACAAATAGTTGGTCAAAGGAAGAAAACATGGAGATGTGAGCTTTTTCCAAAGTAGGCATGTTGATAAGATTGACAGAGAAAGACTATTTTCTTGCCTGCAAAACAATCGAGAACAAGTGGGTCAAAGGATGATCTATGTAACACCCATAGTTTTATTAGTTGGCTAATTAGGTCTTGTTCGTGCATAATCATAAGCATAAATTATTTTTTTGTAAGGAAAAATGCCAACAACAAAACCCTAAACCCTATTTCCCTCTCTCTCTGAATATCCATTCAAATGGTTTTGGAATTTTGAAAATTAAAAAAAGTTTAGAGCCCAAATGTATTAAAGGGCACCTAAGTGTTTTCAAATAATTTTGAAACTCTCTAGTACTTTCAAACAGATTCAAAATAGTTTTGAATTTGAAATACAAAATAGAAAAGAAAAAGGGTTTTACTACAAAAAATATAACAAGAGAGGAATCTAACCCCCAGCCAAGCTAGCTCTCTCCCCTGCGCAACCTTTGCTGTGGCCCACTCCCGGACAAAACTCGGCCCAAGCAAACCCGAACCCCTTCAGGTGTTCTTCTCTTTTCTTCTTCCTCCAGGCGCAAGCTTCTGCCTGGCAGCGCCAACACCTCCCGACCGTGTGCTTTGATGACCGCGTCCCCGTCGCCACTCTGGTGAGGACAAGGAGGCCATGACGTTGTTGTTTCCTCTCGCTATCTTGTGGCCTCTCTCCCTCTCTCTGAGCTAGACCGAAACCCTAGCCCAACACCATATCGAATCGCTGGCTTCTCCGGACGCCCTAGACCTAGATGACACCGTAGAGATCCGCCTTGCCATCAGCAACTTTCCCATCAAAGGAATCGCTTTGGGGAGCTCGGAGTCGACCCCATGTCGTCGTCTTCCACGTCACCAACGGAGCTCACCGCTGCCAATTCTCGTCCCTTCGGCCTACCCACGCCTTAGTGATACCTTTCCTGCAACCACGGTGAGCTAGTGGTTCTCAATAGCCCCTCCTTCCTCTACATCCCTTTCTAGTTGGCTACCGTGCCTTGCGCCGCCATCTGCCGTTGTTGTAGCTTGTTGCAGCTATTGTTTCGGTGGTGAAAGTTTAGTGGTGCCGCCACCCCTAGGTTCCTCATGAACGCGCGTCGAACACATCCCTTAGCACAACCTCGCTCGTGTCCTAACACCGTCCTCTGCCATCGTCCAACATGGTCTCCGGCGAGACCAACATGGCTCCCATGTGGCGTCAACATGGTGCCACGTGGCCACAACATGGACGCCACGCAAGCTTTGCCAGCGTGGTCAGGTGATGTGGCTCATGGCTCACCCGTTAGTCACTAAATCTAGCCTTTGCCTTGGTGTAAAAAGGTTGGGAGCTCGCGCTGACGTTAGGGTGATGTCAGCCTGATGCAATAAAGGTTTTAATAATTTTAAAATTTTCTTTAATATTTCAGAAATCATACCTTATTATCATTAAGTCAGAAAAATATGTATAATCTATCAAAATGTTCAGAAAAATGAGATCTATCTGTCAACATCAAATTCATGCATTGTTAAGCAACTTTCAAGACAAGTTTAATTAGAAGAACAGATGAACCCATGTATGTGATTCCTGTATTAGGGTTTGCACCCCTCGGACACCACTTAAATTGCTAAGCATGTATTAGGGTTACATTTCAAATATATTTAACTTGTCATTTCATCATACTTGCTTGAGCATTGCATTCATGCCATGTGTTGATTGTTTACCCCTTTCTTTCTGGTGCTTGGTTCTTTGTGGTAGAATACGATACCGAGATCGAAGACCGAGACCGAGATCGAAGACCAAGATCAACACCATCAAAGATTGAAGAACAATACTTGACCAACTATAATTAAGTCAAGTTCAAGATGTCCGAAGCTTTGTTTATTGGTTATCAACGGGAAAAACCAAGCATAGCCCCACCATTATACAATCCTACGGTTTTGAAAGCATTTCAATTCTTGGCATGATGCGTACGATTCTTCTATGGTATTTTATAAATAAGTAGATTATCCTATTTGTTTCATTACTCCTTTTGATCTTATATTACCTGATCCACTACTCCTAGCATAACTAGGTTTGGCTTGTGTGCATTACTAGAGCTATTATCTGTGCCTTGCTTAGCATGCTTAGCTGTCAGTTCTGGTTCATCTAGATGATGTATTAGATGTAGAGAGTCTAGTATGATAGGAGAACAAGATGATATGAGGTCAATGATGAAGGTCAAATATGTTAAGGCTTGTATGGGAGGCCACAATGGGATGTGGTTTTTATAGTCCAATTGTCAACACCCAGTTTTTTAATCCCAGATGCCTGTTATGCCATACATCGCAATCCCAAGATTACCATTTTTGCGAGACATAACAGATTGGATATCATGGTACATCATCCATTACAAACCATAATAAGGTATTACACAATAAAGGATCTCATGATCCAGTCTTAGTACAATCAAGTAGCGGAATAAATAGCGTAGCGGTGGGGTCCATCTTTAGAGTCACAGGCAATGCTGACGATGGGAGATAACCCTAGTTATCATAGCCGTCCTGCTATCCTTCATCTTGGTAGTCTCCTTCACAGTCTGGCCACGGAATAGCCAGGGACAAAAGCCATGAGTACTCTTTAAGTACTCGCAAACTACCACTAACAAGTAGTATAGTTGTAGTATGAATGCTAACTCTAAGTTTATTTGTAAAGTTAAGTTTGAAACCTAAGCTGAGTTCTGAAACAAAGAAACATAAAATAAGTTTGAAGACACCTAAGTGGGAACTTAATTTTCACAGTCACAACTCTGTTGTGGTCAAGTCATGTCACAATTCATTTCCTAAGTTATTTTGAAATCATCTGACAACGAAACAATATGACCACTCCAACTGTCCATAACCGCGGACACGGCTATTCGAATAGTTTGACACTCTGCAGAGGTGGTACACTTTCACCACAAGATTCGATACATCTGTCAGGGATAACCCTGAATCGTCATACGTAGTATGCAGATAATCAAACATAACCTTTCCTTTACACACCCTAGTATAAGCACCGCTCCTATGAGCCTGGCCTCCCAACCATGACCATCTGTCATCTTGGGCACTACATAGGTGGACAACATCGAGAGGTAGCTTCATCTCAAACCTCTCCTGCAAGGGAACTAATACTAATGCATATAAACTTCCGGCTAAGCCTTATCCAATTTAGGTATTGTGGTTGTACGTTAAAATTGGAATGGTATCGCATCCGAACCCAATCATCAGTTTTGTAAAAGGGCTAAGGCTCATGCCTCAACATTTTCATCATCATAAACCATTTGTGTTTCTCAACACATGTCAAAACATCTCAATAGAATGACTCATCATTCCAAGGTTTTCACAAATCATTTTCACCAAGTATTCCCATCTAAAGTGAATCAAGTTTTGATTTAGCTCTAAACTACTAAGTTAAGAGTGTTCAGTAAGGTAGGATGCTAACCTCAATCTCATGCCATAGAATGACATCTAAGTATAACTAGATAGGTCAAGTTTTATACTCTTTATGCTACCTTTAAAACAAGTAAAGGACTTTGGTAAAGTAAAGAAAAGTAAAGCTTGCAAAAGAAACTTAGAATAGGTATAAGTTAAAATGGTATGACCAAAGCATGCCTAATGCATCTTTCTTAGGTTATCTAGTTTGCAAGGGTTAGCTTGCATTGTTAATGATGGCTTGCCTTGGGTAGTGCAGTGGTTGAAGTTTTTTTCCTCCTCGTAAGCTTGGTCGATACTATCATCTATAAATACATATGGAGTACACAATCACCAAACAATACTTACTAGTATACTTAGCACACAAAGGCACCATTTGATGATCTATTATCATCACAACCATCACAGGGTTGAATTAACTAGCCTCATTTATTTTATTTGAGAAAAGTAATTTCTACTCATTGAAATTTAACTAAGATTTACTATTCTCCAATTAAAATATGGGATCATGTAGACACCTGTCATCACCACATATTCTAACATTTGGGAATGTGATTTAAAGGTTAGATCACATATTAATAAGTTTAAGTTTAATATTTAATGATTTAAAGTGACTAGAAATGCCTATATAGCATTAGTTTGGTACTAGTCCAAGGTCAATGCATGTAAACCTTAATATTATTACATATTCAGATAGGTATGGTTAAATGTGATTTTTGGGACTTGGAATAAACTCAAAAGCTATTGTGGTTGATTTTAGAAAAATCTTTGAATGTGCAAATGCTTCTATCTTGTTATTTTCACTAGGAGATATCTCTAACTCTAAATGAATTAAATCCAACGGGATTGGATAGATCTTTTCAGAAGCTTTCCAACAAAATTGGAATCACTCAATTTGGTTTAGTAAATCTTCCTGAATTTATTTTTAAACTAAGGGACATAAATGGTTTTAAGTCTAAATAGGAAAACACTTATTTGAATTAACTTGGTCGCGCGAGAAAGCAAATGGGCCGGCCCAGTAGCGCTCAGCGGCGCAGAGGGCGGCTGACAGGTTGGTCCCGCTTGTAAGCGGCACGTAAAACCCGAAATGGTATGGGATGATCTGGGCGCTATAATTAGAAGATAGATCAACTGTCCACAGTCGTTGTCGACGACGGACTCGTCGACGGCAATAACGAACCTACACGGCCGATGGGGGTCAACTGGGGATGTACCAGGGCTCCAGCTAGTGCGGCGAGGCGAGCGATCGAACTGGACGGCAACGGCGGACTCAGGCGAGGTCGAGGCAGGGGCTGAGGTGGACGGAATCGACGGCCGCGACTACTCCTCTGTAGTGGCCTCCTCCGGTGCAATTCCGGTGAACGGAGGCTCGAGCGGCTCTGGTGAGAAAGGGGAAATGTTCAGGGGAGAGTGGGGAGTGGAATGGTGTGAGGAGATGGTGCTGGAGAGGCCTGCTTATATAGGCGCGATGGTGAGACCAAAAGGCATGCGCACGGCTCGTCGGCGACGGCGAAATAGGGGGCTACCGGTGTGGCGAGGTAGGTGGACGGTGGGTGGTTTGCTGGCGGTCAGCTACGGCGCAATGGCGTGGCTAGGGCGGTGCCTAACTGTCGGGGGCTTCACGCGCTCTAGGGGACAGCGGAGGTGCTCGACGGCGATCATGGCGACTGTGGGTCGCACGGCGGTGCACGGTCGTGTCTGGTGGGTTGCTAGGGTCGAGGCGGAGTGGCGTGCGCGGTATGGTGTCAAGGGGAACTCTGCTGCGTGCTGGCGGCAATCGCTCTCTAGCGTGCTCTGGCTGGCTCGCAGAAAGAAAGGGCGGCGATGTTGGGGAGTGGTCTAGGGGCTAGGGTCGATCGAGGGGTGGACCATGGGCGGTGGTAGGGTTGGGGGAGCTATTTGGCATGATGGAATGGCGTGGCTCGGTCCCTGCGTTTGGCCGATAGTGACCTCATTTGGGCGGTGCGGCACTAGAGCTGCGGGGAAGGGGGAGGCTGGTTGCTGGCTTGGTTGAAATCAGGGGGGACAGAGGAGAGTACAGAGGGTGCAATGGGGTCAATGGCTTAACTACCAACAGTGTTAGTTAGGCAGTTTGATCTCTGTCTGCCACCTGTTTGACACAATGGCCGCATGAGAAAAGTTTGGAATTTTGAGCTGATTTTTGGTGGATGCTTTGATATGATGCTTGGTAGACTGTGGTTGCTAGGATTTGTTAAATGGAATTCATTTGAGTGGTTTTTGAGAAAGTGGGATCTATACATATGAACTACATTCAATTTTCAATTGTCATTTAAATTTAGTGTTTCAAAGTTTTTGGGCTGAAACAAAGTCGGCCTTGGCACATCACTACTTGTACTAGCAAGGGGTGAAAAGAACCATAATTGTTTCTGTTAAGGTTTGAGTTCTAGGAATAGCCAAAGTAGGCTAGTTAGTTAAAATGGCACAAATGACCATTTCCTTATTTTATTCTTTTTGATTTCTTTTTCATTGGGATTTTTTTTGGGAATAATCTAGATGATGTTTAATTCACCTTAGAATCATTTTACAACCAATGGATCACTCAAACATGGCAATTCAAAACAACTCCTAAATTATATGCACACACATATGAGGGCTTAATCATTTTAAAAGGAAAAGTTTTTGTTAACCCTAAATTGGGTAGATTTGATCTTGATTAACCTTGGATTAAGTTTTGGTATGTTACAAACGTTCCCCCCTTAAACAAAATCTCGTCCCGAGATTTAAGAAAGAAAACTAGGAACTAAAGAGATCTGGGAACTCAGTCCTAATGTAATCTGCTCGCTCCCAAGTGGCTTACTCTTCGGTATGATTGCTCCATTGGATCTTGAGAAACTTGATACTCCTGGTCCTGGTGGTTCTGTAAGCTTCCTCCAAGATACGGATGGGAACTTCACGATACGTCAGGTCCTTGTTGATATCAACAGCTCTGTGATCGATGTTCTTGAAAACTTCGGTCTTCTCCGGCACTTCTAAGCATTTGCGAAGTAACAAGATATGGAACACATTGTGGATGACAGACATCTCTTCTGGCAGTTCTAGTTGATAAGATAATTCTCCTCAAAGATTCAGAATCTTGAAGGGTCTGATATATCTGGGGCTAACTTTCCTTTGAGACTAAAACGTTGGGTACCCTTCAATGGTGAAACCTTGAGATATACAAAATCTCCGACGTTGAAAGTCAGGTCTCTCCTTCTCTTGTTGGCATAGCTCTTCTGTCTAGATTGGGTAGTCTTGAGGTGCTCATGGACTTTGTGAACCTTCTCTTCGGCTTCTCAGAGAATGTCGGGTCCAAAGATCTGACTCTCTCCTACTTGCGACCAATTCAAAGGGGTGCGGCACTTTCTTCCATACAGGTACTCAAATGGTGCCGTTTGCAAACTAGCTTGATAACTGTTGTTATATGAGAATTCTGCGAAAGGCAGACAATCTTCCCATTTTGATCCGTATTCCAAAACACAAGCTCTCAACATATCCTCTAGGATTTGGTCGACTCTTTCAGTCTGTCCATCAGTTTGTGGGTGATAAGCGGTGCTGAAGTTCAACTTGGTTCCTAATCCTTCCTGGACTTTCTGCCAAAATCTCGAGGTAAATTGAGTTCCTCGATCTGATACTATGGTCTTGGGGTTCCATGCAGACTGACAATTCTAGCAATGTACAACTCTGCTAGCTTCAAACTCTGGTAGGTTTTCTCGATAGGTATAAAATGAGCTACTTTGGACATTCTATCAACGATGACCCAGATTGAGTCATTTCCCCTACTCGAAGTAGGCAAACCGGTGATAAAGTCCATTCCGACGGAATCCCATTTCCATTCTGGAATCTGCAAAGGTTGCAACAGTCCTGCGGGTCTCTGATGTTCCGCTTTGACTCTCTGACAAATATCACACTTGGCGATGTAGCTCCCGATCTCTCTCTTCATCTTGTGCCACCAAAATTGCTGTTTCAAATCCTGATACATCTTTGTTCCTCCGGGGTGGATAGAATAAAGAGTATCATGAGCTTCATGCATGATAACTTGCTTTAGCTCCGAATCTGCTGGCACACGGATACGACCTTTGTACCACAGAACTCCTTCTTCGTCTTTAGTGAATGCAGGTACCTTTCCGGTACCAATACGATGTTTGATTCCGTTGATACTTTCATTTCCCTTCTGGGCTTTGTTGATTTGGCTAATCAAAGTGGGCTGAAGTTCAATGCTAGCTAAGAATCCTTTGCTAACAAGCTCAGTTCTGAACTGCTCCAGCTCCTCATACAAACTGGGTTGTTTCTCCTTGATCATGGTGTTTAGCCTACATGGCAATCTGCTAAGAGCATCCGCTACCACATTGGCTTTGCCGGGGTGATAGTGAATGTCAAGGTCATCATCCTTGATTAACTCTATCCATCTCCTTTGCCTCATATTCAGCTCCTTCTGAGTGAAAATATACTTCAATCTCTTGTGATCTGAGTAAATCTCACAGCAATTACCCATAAGATAATGACGCCATGTCTTCAATGCCATAACTACGGCTGCTAACTCCAGATCATGGGTCAGATAATTCTGCTCATGCTGCTTCAATTGTCAAGACAGATAAGCGATGACTTTGCCTTCTTGCATCAATACACATCCGAGACCAATCTTGGATGCATCACAATATACGTCAAACGGCTTCTTGATTTCTGGCATGATCAATATTGGGGCTGAAATCAATCTCTTCTTCAGTTCTTGGAAACTGGCTTCACATTTGTCGGTCCATTCAAACTTCTTTTCCTTCTTCAACAATTGGGTCATGGGTCTGGCGATACTAGAGAATCCTTCTACGAACTTGCGGTAATATCCCGCTAATCCGAGAAATGCACGGACTTGGGTTTGAGTGGTTGGGGCTACCCATTCTTCGACATCTTTAATTTTGGCGGGATCAATAGAGACTCCTACGGCAGACACAATATTTCCGAGGAATCTTACTTCTTTCAGCCAGAACTCACATTTGCTGAACTTGGCATACATCCGATGCTCTCTAAGGGTTTCAAGGATGATTCTCAGATGTTGCTCATGCTCTTCTTCTGACTTGGAGTAGATAAGGATATCGTCGATAAACACAACGACAAACTTGTCTAGAAAATTGATAAAGATCTTATTCATGAAATAAGAAGGGGCATTGGTTAATCCAAATGACATACCGTATACTCGTATAAACCATAGCGAGTAGTAAAGGCGGTCTTCGGAATATCCGTTACACGGATCTTAAGTTGGTGATAACCAATCCTAAGATCAATCTTTGAGAATACCTAGGCACCGGTCAATTGATCAAATAGATCCTCTATCTTTGGCAATGGGTACTTATTCTTGATTGTGACATCATTCAGATTTATGTAATTGGTGCACAGACGGTTGCCTCCATCTTTCTTGTCGATGAATAACACTAGCGATCTCCATGGTGATGCGCTTGGTTGAATCAAGCCTGTTGCTAACATGGCATCCAGCTGCTTCTTCAATTCCACTAACTCTGAGGGGTTCATGCTATAGGGTCACTGGCTATGGGTCCGATTTCGGGGATTAGTTCAATAATGAACTGAATATCCCTATCCGAGGGCATACCGGGCAATTCATCTGGGAATACGTCAGGGTATTCACAGACTACTCTGACTTGGTCAGTGGTGGGTAGGGCTAGACTCTTGTTGCACATGAATTGACAGGGTAAGGTTTCAGATATATGCTCTACTGTTACTCTAGAGCTACTGGTCATGGTGATGGCTTTCTTAGCACAGTCTATCAGTCCTTTATGCTTTGACATCCAATCCGTTCCTAGTACTACTTCCAAACCTTTGGTTCCATGTACTATTAGATTAGTATAAAAATCTATCCCATGTATTCTGATAGGCACAACTTTGCAAAATTTTCTAGCTTTTGTAGTTGAACCAGGAATTTGAACTATCTTGACATGCTTCAAGTTGGTTGAGTGAATCTTACTAGTGCATGCAAATTCTTCGGTGACAAATGAGTGCGATGCTCCAGAATCAAACAACACTATTGCTAAAGTTGACAGAAAACATACCCAGCACTACATCTGGCGCTTCTTGGGCTTCTTCGGCGTTCATGTGGAAGAGACAGCCATTGCTGTTGTGAGGGTTTCCTGGGGCAAATCTTCTTCTTGGTTGAACACGACGCTGATGTTGAGATGGGTCATTCACATTTGCAGTGGAGGCAATCTTCTTGGGACACTCATTGGAATAGTGACCCTTCACTCCACACTCGAAACAAGTGATCTGATACTTGTCTTTCGCTACCACGGGCACATCATTGCTTCCTGTTCGGGGTGCAGTGTTGTTATGCTTGTTGTTGTTGTTGTTGTTGTTGCTCTTGGGAGGTGCACGGTTGAAATTGCTGGTGTTGCCGGAGTGATTGTTGTTTCCTCCGTACTTCACATTTCCTCCGCTACGGTTGGGGTAGCTTGGGCGAGACATTGGGCGTCGGTTGTTCCAAGGTGCATATCCTGCAGGCGGGTTGGGATGGTACTTCTGGTGACTGTTGGATCCAGCTTGATGCATCATACGACGTTTGAGGTTGTCGTTTGCCTAGTTAATCTTCCCTTCCATCTGAATGGCAGAGTCGACTAGCTCTTCGAGATCCTCGAAACGGATGTTAACGAGGACAGTCTACATCTCATCATGCAGTCCGTTCAGGAATATATCCTTCTTCTTGGTTTTTGTGTTGATCTCATCAGGTGTATACCTGGCAAGGGATAGGAATCTTTCACGGTACTCCACTACAGTCATTTTGCCTTGCTTCAAATCTTGGAATTCATCCCTCATTCTGGTGACTAGACCCTGCGGCACATGGGTGCAGCTGAACTTGATTTTGAAGGCTTCTCATGTCATCACTTGACCATGGTTCATTATGTGGATACTATTCCACCATGCTCTTGCATCTGCTGCCAAGTAGTGGGTGGCAAAAAGAACTTCCTCGTTGGCATCCACTCCTGCTACTTCTAAGTTGTTCTCCATTGTCTGTAACCAGTCATCAGCATCCAGTGGGTTCTCTGAAGTACTAAAGATTGGGGGATTGGTATTCTGGAAGTTTTTGAGTTTGGATCCATGATGATCTTGATTTCCATGCCCTTGGTTGTTTTGGGCCATCTGGGCGATCTCCTGCAGTGTTGCTAAGTTGGCCTGGCACTCTGCCCTGCTTGCTTCACGGTCTGTAACCAGCATTTGCATAATCTACAACATTGGGTCCTGCGATGAGCTGCTCCCTCCTTGGTTTCCGCGAGTCATCTGAAGATTGAGATGGATAAAGGGGTAAGAGGGAAATTTTAAGGTTCATGGTTTTGATTTCAAAGCTAAAACTTTGAGTTTGACTTAGGTTTTGCAACTAACTTCTTTTCATTCATTCAAGAAAAGCACACGATACAAACACACACACACCACAACATCAAATGAAAACAGATGGTTTTAAGAACCATTTTGTAATCTACAATACAATGGGACCGATACATATCATGCTACGACAGTGCTCTAGTGCATCTACTCATCATCGATGAAGTCAGAGTCATCATCGTCGGTGTAGAAGTCCACGGCATCTTCCTCCAGAAAGTCATCATCATTGCTGAGGTAGGAGTCAATATCCCCTTGGATATCTTCACCTTCCTCTTCTTCCTCCTTTACGGCAAGATGAGCTTCTTGCTCCTTGATGGTCTTCTCGTGGTCGGCCACCTTCTTGCAAAGACGGTCGATGGTGCGATCCTTCTTGGCGTGTTGTCGGCGAAGAGACTGACGATCCTTGACTAGCAGTGAGAAAGTCTAGGCCTTCTGGGTAGCAATAGTGAGGTTGTGGTTGGATAGCTCTCTTGCATTGTCCAACTCCTTCTGGCGGTCGTACAACAAGAAATCGAGGTTCTCCACTTGGCGCTTCAGTATTGGGTGACTTGGCATCTCGAGCGGCATTCCCATGGAATCACGCCTTGCATAGTGAACAAAGCGGGTTCCTTGGATGAGGTTGACACTCAGGGCACATAGATGTGCGAGAGCTTCATGCATTGCCCTGGCTAATCCATCTAGCCAGTTGTTCTCTCTCACGGAGAACTGAATCCTCCCAGATACTGGTGCTTCTATCTTGCCTCGATGATCAGCAGTCACTAGCCATTGCAAATGTCCTCCTGGTGGACCCGGAGTTGAGCTCCAAGGAAATCCGGATGAGGACGCTCCAAGAACTCAGACAGTGCATCCAAATCCCTTTCAAAGATCAGTTGGCCTCCATTGCCCAACTGGTAGAACTTGCTGTATTGGGCTTCCATCTATAAGAATTTAGGATGAGAAAGTTAGTGAAGTGATTGTCGTGGTGGTGTCACGGCAGATGCCATGGATAGGCTAAAGGTGGGGACTAATAGCACTAGGGGAATCCAGGGAGGGATAGTGAGGTGATTCCCCACACAGAAGGTTTGTATTCGATTCACTTCACAGATTACAAGTGCTCCCAGAGCTGTATTGGCGAGAGGAGGAAGAAAGAACTCTCTTACTCTCACCCACAGTTAACCCGTACAAGACCCTTAGAACCTAAAACCAATCAGAATCGAGCAACCCCTTCTACTGAGGCCCTAGCCCTCCTTATATAGGGGTGGCTAGGTCTCCACCTAGGGCATACGTGGAGGCATATTCTAGGGAATATGCCTCCTCACAAAATAGAAAAGCGACCGGGGTACTTTTCCCCCGCGTCACCCATGCAGAGGCTACGTGAGCCTCTGCGGCGCCTGCGTCAGCCGACACGGGAGTCGTCACCTCTGTCGGCCACGCCTCGGTGGTCCTGTCCTTGTTCGCTTCGCTCATGCGGTGCGTACCGGGGCTTCTTTTGACCAGCGAGATTCCTTCCTTCTCCTAGAAGCTAGACATGACCCGGATCATAGTTGATCCGGCCACTCCCGTTCCTGCATACAAGTTAAATACGCCACTCTGACTTACGGCTTAAGTCAGTTGAGACCTAGTTAGGTGGACGCCCCCTGGTCCAGGTTACCCCGTGATCCAGCATGCCTTGAGGTGATACGGCCAGCATCCGCTTTAGCCTTGCCGAACCTCGGCTAACTCGGCCTTTATACCCTGGCGTGACCCTATCCGGGGGTATCCCCCCAACATTAGTACCCGAAGCTGGTGCGGTCTTAGCTGCCTTAGCCGCTAAGGCCACAATAGGTTCAATTCCACCGAGCTTTGTGCTCCTTCTCCGGGTTTCCTCCTTATCTCGGATTCTTTGGATTTACTTTCCCTTGGCACATTCCAAGATCTCACTTGCTGGCCGGGTTACCACCCTAACTCGGACCTCATGATTTTACTTTCCCTTGGCACATTCTAAGTTTTCACTTGCTGGTCGGGTTACCACGGTCTCATCGGGGTCTTCTTTCCTTCTCTCGTACGCTAACCCACATGGAGGCTAATCATTAGGTTACCTCATTTTAAGGGCCAGCCACAGTAACCGCTGCAGTAATTGTTAGTTATCACTGTGGCGCACGTCACGTCTGGCCTGCCTCCTTGTTAACCGCATTAATGTGTCACGTCATGGGATCAGCTACACCCTGTGGCCTTTCGTGTGGCTCGCTACTGATTGGTCGACGCGGGCAATACACGGCCACACCGTTTGGCGTACCCGTTTAACACGATCCCACTTCCCCCTTGAGGGAGTGGTTAAATAGGGGAGGGACACACCCCTTAGGTCTTTTCCCCCTTCCGCGCCCCTCTGCCTCTAGCTCTTCTTCTTCTTCGTCTTCCCCGCGACAACGCCGCCGCCGCACTGCTTCCCTATGCCTCTACATCGCCGCCACCGCTACGCACCTCCTACGCCACGGGTCGTTGCCAATCTAGGCCACTGCCCCCCACCGCTGCTAGCGACAGTGAGGGAAACGAACTGGAGATGACAGAGGAGGAGCTCGTTGTCGCCGAGCAAGAGATGGAGGAAGACACCGCCACGGCGGACCGTGGTGCGTGGGCTGGGTCCTAGGTCTGCCAAGACGACCTGGACTGGCTCTACCGCACCAGATGCATTCCCGTCAGAGTCATCGCGCGCCTAGCCTCCGCCGAACTCGCCTCCTCACCCAATCTGGGTGAGTTTGTGGTTTTCTTGTCCCACTTCCAGCGGGGGTTCGGTTTGCCAATCAGCGATTTCTTCCATGATTGGTTGAGTACCTATGAACTCCAGCCGCACCACCTTCCTGCCAACGCAATTACTTCTCTTTCTGCTTTCGCCTCCACGATCAAAGGCTATGCCGGACTATGGCCCATGAAGGAGCTATGGATCCGGTTTTTTGGCCTTCATCGTAATGTCATTCGGAACGTAGATCTAGAGCCGGAGGATAAACAACATACGCAGTTCGGTGCTGCGTCCATTTCACCCCGGAGGTTCTCTGTCTTTCCCCGGGTTACCGGGCTAGATTCCTGCAAAGGATGGGCCCGGACCTTCTTTTATGTTCGGAATGAAGGCACTGAAGATTTGATGCGGCTTCACCCCTATGCTCCGGGTCCTCCTAACCCGGAGTTATGGGACGTTGTTCCCAAGAAGCCCACAGTCTTGGCCAACCAGGTCAATAAAAGATTCAAGGAGCTAAAGGATCTCGGGTTGCGCAACAAGGACGCCATGATCACATTCGTCCGCAACAGGATCTCCCCTCTCCAGAAGTGCACTCACAAGGTGTGCCACATGAGCTGGGGCCGCGACCCCAACCGGACCTCGTCCTTCGAGCTTAGCAACACAGAAATCTACCGTCGGGTCAAGGCGCTCTTCACCACCCACAAGGACTTCTTCTCTGAGTGGACGTGGGGAATTGAGCATTATTGCCGGGATAGGCTTCCTCCCGTGGTAAGCTTCGTGCCACCAACTTTCTCCGAATTAGATCTTATGTCGATTGCTGTTTTATTTTTAACTCTGTTGTCTTTTTTCTCCTTTAACAATTCCTTCAGCAGATTATTGAGGATGGCACCAACCCCACCCTCAAATGCGCGCCTGACCGGGAGAGCTCGGACGAGGAAGAACCGGACCAGGAGATGTTCCTCCCAATGTCCGACGCGACCAAGCGACCTACCGGTAAACTCTCTTCTATTAGAGATTGGCCCGACGATGAGGATGACTCAGATATTGAGGTGATGGAAGCTGTTGACACTGTCCCCCTTTCTTATGCTTTTCTGGCATCAGCTAACCCCGGTGGGCAGATCCACGAGGACCCTCCCTTTCTACGGGTGAACCTGTTCCGGTAGCGCCAAAGAAGAAGCGTGGAGCTGCATCAAGTTCCTCCTCCGGACCTTCTCAGCCCTCCAAAAGACGAAAGAAGTCCGGAGACAAAACCGCCTCCAAGCCAGCAGGCAAGGCCCCAGCACGTAGGGCTCGGAAACCCAACGAGCCCCTGACCTCGGATCCGTAAGCCTTTTTTCCCTCTACAACTTATTCTTCCTTGCGTTGTTTCAGTTTCTCTTTTGACATTATTTGATTCGGCAGTGCTGCGGAGGAGGTCCCCCAGAGTGGATCTAGCATCTCTTCGCCGCTCCGAGCTAGTCCTTCTTCCCCTCGTGACGACGAGTCATGCCTGCTGAGCCCTATTCCAGAGGGTTCTACGGTTGCTCCGGGTTCCAACCCACCTCGTCAAGAGAGGGGCAACCTCGGAGCGGGGGAGACGGACCCAGCCGAGGCAGCGACATCCACCACTTCGGCTCCGCCGCAACCAGCAACTACCGAGACTACCTCAGCACCAGCACCAGCACCAGCAGCCACTCCAGCACCAGCACCAACTCCGGCACCAGCACCAACAACAAGAGCACCAGCGCCAAGCTCCTCTGCCTCGTCCGAGTCTTCTCAGTCTCGGCGAGGAAGTACCCAGGCAGCTCCTAAGGGAAAATCTACCGAAACCACTTCCTCCTCTCAGCAGCTCAAAGGCAAGAAAGCCCCTGACGCCACCAGGGCAGCGCCCGCCGGGTCTGGACAGCGCACCCTCGCGTCCATGCTTGCCTAGAAGGCTCCAGCACCGAAGGACGCCCCTACCAAGCCAGCTAGTGTGCAGCAACTTGTTCTGCACACCAGTCCGGCCCTTGCTCAGGTTGAGAGGAAGGAGGCGCATGCCAAGGGCTTGGTGGCGCCCCACATTCTCAGCGGTGAGCGATATCCTCCGACTTTGATCGAGTTTATGAACAACTAGAACAAGGCGGAGTTCGTCTATAATGACGATCTCCCGGAGAAGTTCGGTCCCGCCGAGTTCGCTGCTTAGATGAACACAGCCGCTAAGGTGATTAACCTCGTGGTTCGGATGATGGAGGTACGTTACTTCATCTTTTCCTTATCATGCACTAGCGATATAACCATTAGTCCCCGAGCCTCCAGGGGAGTAACTTGTTACTCGACCGAATCCTCCTTAGAAAATTAACGTAGCTCCTTGACAACTTCAAGTATGCACACACCTAGAGCCGGGTTATGTTCCACTTGGCCCGGATCTTGTACACTTCGAATATGCACACACCTAGAGCCGGGTTAAGTTCCACTTGGCCCGGATCTTGTACACTTCAAATATGCACACACCTAGAGCCGGGTTAAGTTCCACTTGGCCCGGATCTTGTACACTTCGAATATGCACACTCCTAGAGCCGAGTTAAGTTACACTTGGCCCGGATCTTGTACACTTCGAATATGCACACACCTAGACCCGGGTTAAGTTCGACATCGCCCGGATCTTGTACACTTCGAATATGCACAAGGCTTAACTAAATTTTTGAACTCTTTTCAGGTGACCACCAACCGCCAGAGACCTGAGTTCTAGCGTCTCCTGGATACTCACAAAATGCTGCTCGCAAAGCACAATGCACATCTTGCTGAGCACGAGAAAAGGGGTAAGTTCTCTTCTTCACATTTTTCTGTTTTCCTTCCTCTCTTTCTGCCGAACTAATCCGTCATTCGGTTTTCGTAGCTGGGGTGGAGGCTTAGAACAAGCTTATGAGGAAGAATCTGGATCAGATTAAGGGTAAGCTACTTTTATCCGACCTTGCTTTGCTTTCTATCTCCTTTTCTCCTTGGCTCGGCGAACATTCATACCTCGGCCTTGCCGGGTTAACAAACTATTTCAGTATCGCTGGAAGATAGTGTGCCCGTGCCTGATATGATGCTGCATTTTCTCGAACAAGCAGGACAGCATCAGGCTGAGCTCAAGAAGAAAGACGATGAGCTTGCCCTCCTCCGAACCAAAAATGACGAGATTGCCAAGTTAAAGGCAGAAATGAAGAAGATGAAATCGCAGCACCAAACCGAGCTTGAAAAGGCTAGCCAGGACTACACTGAAGAGCGCAAGTGCCTCAATCTCCAAATTGCCAAGGATCGAGAACTTCTCTAGGAGGCCGACGTCAAGCTTGAGTCGGCGAACGCTGAACTGATTGTACCAATGAATTGACACGGATCCACAGCCACATTTTACGTAAGTTCCCTTTCCTTATCCAGCATATTTCTCCGGGTTACCTCACATGTCTTTTCATTACTCACTTCTCTTGTCCCGTTTTTAGGCAAATTTCCAGAGGGTACTCCCATTGCGAGCATCACCGTTGCCAATTTCCGCCGAGATAGGGGTACACCCGTTGCTCCTGATGGTGAAGACATTCCCTATGACATGGAGGACCTGTTGGTCAGCCTGTCATCTCGCATGGAAATCATCAAGAACTATGGCAAGGATCTCCTTGATGTTTCAGTCCGAGTCTTCAACATGTTCTGGCCTGGCGAAGACACTCTGGAGAGAATCGCAATTCTCGCTGAAAAGCTGACGGAAATCGAGACCTAGCTCGACCTCTGGAGGGAGTCCGCTGGATGCGCCGTAGCTGAGACCGTTCTTCACCACATATTCACGTGGTATGAGAAGATCGACCTCAACCTCCTGACGCGCCTGTGCACCGGATCCAAATGGACCACTGACCCAGAGTGGGTAGCTCGGCGCCAGGCTTGCGCCCATAGCCTCATTGAATATGCTCCCATTCATGAATGGACTGAGGGTCCGAGTTTCCTGGAAGCCGCTGGTGACAAAGAGGTTGAGAACGTTGAAGATGGTTCGGACGAGGATGGAGAGGACGATGCCTCGGATATCGAAGAAGGTGAAGATGACGCCGAACTTCCTCCTCCTGCTACTCCTTAAGTGAAAACACTTGAAAACTTATCAGATCCCTGGTATGTCGGGTGGAATTGTATCTCGTACACATGTGATATTTTGCTACTAAGTTTTTATGCCGGATCAACTAGGGCGTAGCCCCAGAGTTTCATTTTCGTGTTTGTCCAATCTTCTGGCTCGGTTCGTGTCTACCTTGATTCGGTTTTACGACTTACGAATCCGAGCTTCGAAAATCCTTTTAACAATACTTAGAAACTTTAGGCTTAGCTCAAAATAATTCAGCATAATAATTTAAAAGTAAATACAAGGTTAGTCCGAAAAACAAACATCGGCTCGATTAAGTTCCTTTTCCTTAGTCATTTTTCATGTGCTACGCAATTCCAGACTTGTTCTCTTGCTTGCCATGAAGCCAATTCTTGTTGGACATCAGCAAGTCGAAGAGTTGGGTTTTTGGTGCGCACACACTACTAATTCGAGTTAAGTAGAACAACTTATTCCAGCCGACGTATAAATAATGAAAAACAACAAATATTATTAAGGCAGTCCCCGAGTTACTGCTCGAGGTGCCAACATTTCATTGATAGGCTCATTGCCGGCATACATACCGACATATGAGAAGACTCGGATACATACACTTCTCAGCTAAGTGTAGAAAGGACGAAGTAGAGCTACATTCCATGGACGCTTAGATTCCTCGCCAGACCTGTCCGCCTTGTTCTTTTCCTGTGGCTTTGCATCGATAAGATAATAAGAATCATTGTGCAATGCTTTGCTCACAATGAATGGCCCTTCCCATGGGGGGATAATTTATGCATGCCAGCAGTACGTTGTACCGACCGGAGCACCAGGTCGCCTTCCCGAAAGACTCGGGGGCTTACTTTCCGGCTATGATAGCGTCGGAGATTTTGCTGATATATGGCGGATCCGGACAATGCCAATTCTCTCGCTTCTTCGAGCAGATCAACATCATTTTGCCAGGATTCTTGCACTTTGGCTTCTGTGTATTGGGTGACCCTAGGCAAATCATGCTCTATGTTGGCTGGTAATAGAGCTTCTGCCCCATATACCCAAAAAAATGGCGTATAGCCTGTTGATCGATTCGGAGTTGTTCTTAAACTCCATAGTACCGCTGGAAGTTCTTCTATCCAGCACCCCGCTGATCTTTGCAGCGGCTCAATGAGCCAGGGTTTTATCCCGGATAACACTAATCCGTTGGATCTTTCCACTTGTCCGTTCGATGCGGGGTGGGGTACCGAGGCAATGTCCAGCCGGATCTTCTTATCCCGGCAGAATCGCGCGAATGCTCCTTCAGCAAAATTTGTGCCATTATCAGTTATGATACTGTGCGGAGAACTGTATCTCAAGATAATGTCTTTGAGGAATGTTACAACCATAGCTCCATCACATTTTCTTATAGGCTTCACTTCAATCCATTTTGTAAACTTATCCACCATGACCAAAATGTGAGTCGTATTCCCCCTTGTGGGTTTGAACGGGCTAACCATATCCAAACACCATACGACAAATGGCCACGTGATTGGTATGGTTTTGAGTTCCAACATAGGCATATGTGTCTTGGTAGCATACCTCTGACAACCATTGCATTTTCTCACCAGATCTTCTGCTTGTTCTAAGGCACTTGGCCAGTAGAATCCATGCCGGAAAGCTTTTGCCACCAAGGCTCGGACGAGGCACGATGCCCGCACTCCCCTTGATGTATATCTCGGAGGATGTCAAGCCCTTCTTCCGGGTCAACGCATTGCTGGAGGACATTGGTCACATTCCGTTTGTATAACTCGGAATTGATGATTGTGTATGCCTTGGCTCTCTCCGAGTTTGCCTGGATAACACCTCTTCAGTGGGTAACGTTCCATCTTTCAGGAATTGAAATATAGGCAGTGCCCCAGCTGGTATTGCTCGCACAGGGAACATATCCTCATCAATTTCCATATGATCCACTGGCATAACCTCAACCGGATCACGCTGGGCAGTCCCCGGGTCCTACGAGGCAGTCCCCGGGTTCACTGAGGCAGTCCCCGGGTTTGTTGATGCAGTCCCCGGCTTTCGCGCACTACCTCCCATGTCAATGTCCATGGGCACAGCTCCGGATTCTGTATCTTCCGGGACGTAGATTGAGTCGGTTCCTGGGGACGGCCTGATGGACGGTTTTCTGAGGTGTTCCAATGCTACACCCGGTGGAATTTCTTGTCGGGTTGATCCGAGCTTTGACAGCATGTCAGCAGCCTCATTTTCCACCCGGGGTACATGGTGAAATTCACATCCCTCAAAGTAACCAGATATCTCCTGCACATGAAATCTGTACAGAGCCATGTTTGGATCAAGGGCGTCCCACAATCCCGACACTTGCTGTATTACCAAATCCGAGTCGCCAAAGCATAGTATCCGACGTATCCCAATCTCTTTTGCCACTTTGAGCCCATGCACAAGTGCTTCATACTCAGCGACATTGTTTGATTCCGTGAAATGGATCTGCAGCACATATTTCAGCTGGTCCTTCTTTGGCGAGGTAAGCACAACTCCGGCGCCTAGCCTGGTTTTTGTTTTTGACCCGTAAAAATGCATCCTCCAGTATTTCGGATCTGGTGGCGGTGCTTCATATTGTACCTCGGCTCAGTCCACAAAAAAGTCAGCCACAGCCTGAGACTTGATTACTTATCTTATGTCATATTGTGGCGCATAAGGAGCTAGTTCAATTGCCCATTTTGCGATTCTACCACTTGCATCCTTGTTACTCATTATCTCGGATATGGGAGCTTCACATATTACTTTGATTGGGTGCTCCTCAAAGTAATGCTTTAACTTCTTAGCTGCCATATAGACACCATATGCCACCTTTTGATAGTGTGGGTAGTTCTGCTTTGAGGCAGATAATACCTCGCTCAAGTAATACACTAGCCTTTGCACCGACTTACCCTCTTTGTCGCGCTCTACCACAATCACTGCACTTACAACTCGGTTGGTTGCGGCTATGTAGAGCAACATTGGCTCCTTTGATAGTGGAGAGGCTAACACTGGTGTAGTGCCTAACATCTTCTTTAAGTGGGCAAAGGCTTCATCGACCTGTGGCGTCCAAATAAACTTATCCGACTTTTTCATGAGTTGGTAGAGAGGCAATGCCTTTTCTCCCAACCGACATACAAACCGACTTAACGATGCCAGGCAACCAGTGAACTTCTGGACATCGTTAAGACACTTCGGCAGTTCTATTCGTTCAATGGCCCGGATCTTAGTTGGATTAACTTCGATACCTCGGCTGGAGACAAGAAATCTGAGTAATTTTCCAGCCAGGATACCAAAGGTACATTTTTCTGGGTTAAGCTTCATCTGGAACCTTCTTAAGTTCGCGAATGTCTGCCTGATGTCGTCAAGGAGCGTTTTGCTTTCCTTGGTCTTGATAACCACATCATCCACATACAGTTGTACATTTTGACCTATTTGGTCATGCAAACATTTCTGCATACATCTTTGGTACGTTGCCCCTGCATTACGTAAACCAAACGGCATGGTGCGATAGCAATAAGCCCCATACGGGGTGATAAATGCAGTCTTTATTTGATCATCCGGATTCAGAGGTATCTGGTGGAAACCAGAATATGCATCAATGAATGACAACAGTTCACATCCAGCAGTTGAGTCTATGACCTGATCTATCCTAGGCAGTGGAAATGGATATTTTGGACACGCCTTGTTCAGGTTCGTGTAATCGATACACATACGCCAAACCACTGCCACGTTCGGGTCATCCTTCTTCTTCTCCACCAGCACCGGATTAGAGATTCAATCCGGATAGAGTACTTCCATGATAAATCCTGCTGCTAGTAACCGAGCTATCTCGTCTCCAATGACTTTTCTCCTATCCTCGGCGAAGCGGCGGAGAGGTTGCTTCACCGGCCTTGCTCCGGGTCTCATGTTCAAAGAGTGCTCGGCCAACTCCCTCGGAACACCTTGCAAGTCCTGTGTGGACCAAGCAAAAATATCCCGATTCTCACGGAGGAAGTTGACGAGCTCGCTTTCCTATTTATCATTCAACCTGGCACCAATTGTTACGGTGCGCTCTGGGAACATGTCATCAACAGGCACTTTCTTAGTATCCTTTGCGGCTTGGAACGAAACGCTACCATGCGGTTTACTCAATGCCGGCATATACTGCTGCGCGGACTGAGCTAATGCCGCCACCTCTTGGATTTTTCTTTTCTCTTACGCAATCACAAGTGACTCGGCTAGGTTAGACCCGGCTGAGGCACACTCAATGGAACGTCGGAAATCTCCAGCAATGGTAATCACTCCATTTGGCCCGGGCAACTTCATCTTCAGATAACTGATGTGGCAGCTTGCCATGAACTTGTTCAGTGTTGGTCTTCTGAGTAACTTGTGATACGCACTTTCCAATTCACCACCTCAAACTCCAGATTCTCAGTTCGGCAATTATCTCTCGTGCCGAACAACACGTCAACCAGGACTTTGCCTATGGGCTCAACAAGAAATGCCTGGTACAATACCATGGAAAGTTGTCCTTGTAGCCTGGAGCATGTTCTCCGAGATACCCAACTTGCGCATTGTATCCGCATACATGATGTTAATGCTACTGCCATTGTCAATCAGTACCTTTGAGAACCTCACATTGATGTTTGGCCCAATGAATGTCGGGTCCAGCACTAACGCATATGAGCCAGGGCTCAGCATAAGCTTGGGATGATCTTTGATGTTCCAGGTGATTTCCTGGTCCGACCAAGGGATATACCTCATCACCGCTGGCATTACCGCATTGACCTCCATATGTTGGCGATGCAAGCTCTTACTATCTGTTTCCTTAGTGGTAAACACACAGTAACTCTGATGATGCTCTCTGTACTCATTCCTCCCCTCATTTCCGGGGTACCTCTGATCCGGCTGATGCTGGTTTTCTACTTGATGCACTGCATCCCTTCTCTCATGATTATCATACCTCGGCGGAGGGGGAGGCAACATTAGTTGTTGCGTGTTCGCTCTGGAGAGCAATTGCTGCCGGGGTAACTCCTGCCGAGGTTGATCATTCCGGGGTGCCTGAGCATTCCCCGAACCACCTTGTTCTATCTTACGCATCCACTCACATTGCCTCGTTGTATGACCCACTGGGTTACTCGGATTTGGCGTGTGAAATTTACATGGCTGATCCAACATCGACTCATAAGTGTACCTCAGACGGTCCTTCTTTTCTTGCCACTGTTTCTTCTGCTCTGGCGTCCAAGTTTTCTTGCCATCATTCCTAGGTGTCCATTGTTGCCCTCCAGTTTTCTGACGTTGATTGCTCCCTGTTCCGGGCTGATCTTGATTCACAGCTGCAACTTGTTGCGAACTGTACCGGTGATCCGGTCTGTCATCTCTCCTTTTACCTCTGTAATCATTTCTCCGGGATGATCCAACTCCATCTCTCTGGTAGTACTCCTCATTCGACTCGTTCGACACGAGCCTAGGTTGAGTCGAATCACCCAAAGCGTACGAATCAGCAATCCGGATCATTTCTGCCAAAGTGGTTGGCATTTTCCTTTGCAACTTCTGCCACAGTTTCCTTGCATACCTGCATCCCTGCGCAAACCATGCTATGGCCTGTGATTCTATCACACCCTCACACGAGTTTCGCACGGTACACCACCGGGTTAGGAACACCCGGTCCGTCTCGTTCGGTCTCTGCTTACACATAGCTAGGGTCTGTGGCCTATTTGGTCTCTGATATGTACTTGAGAAATTCCTAATGAACATTTCCTCAAAATCGATCCAGCAGTTAATACTTCTGGGTGGCAAATTGTTCAACCATACCCTTGCTAGCCCCTCCAACATCTGGGGTACGTATCTCACAGCCCATCGCAAGTTACCTCTGGCAATCTTCACAGCCGTAGCATAATTTATCAGCCAATCCTCTGGCTTAGTGCTGCCGTCATACGTCTTCGTTCCTCTAGGTAACAGGAAGTTAGGTACCGGTGGCTCTTTCATGATCCGGGGTCCAAAACACGCAGGACCCAGAGGACCTTGACTTTCAATCTGCTCCGACCTATACAGTCGATCCAGTTTCAACCTAGCGTCGTCCGGCATCAAATCCTTGCTTCCCAATCTCGACCCTATCACATGATAGTCCGGCCTTGGGTATCCCGCATTCACCATTTCCGAATCTCCATCGTTATACCAGTCTCGCTCTCGTGGCGCATCTCTCGGTTGCATACCTCGGCCGGCACTTTGCTCTTGCCTTGGTATATTCCGCTGCTGCGGTTGTCCTGCCGAGTTGTGCTGTCCGGCATTGCCATTAACAGTGTTTCCTTGACCGGCATTGCCTTGGTCACGGTTACCTCGGCCAGCTTCACCTCGGCTTACACTTTGTCGATCATCATTTCTCTGTACCTCTTTTGCTTTTCCTGCCCTTGTCAGGTCATACGGAACAATCTGCTTGTTTCTCCTGGCCGAGGTTACTACCTCTTCTCTCCTAGGACCACCATGAGGAAACGATGCGGCTCCAGCGGATTTCTCCGGGTTACCCACCGCCGAATGAACGATCCTGGAGGCCCCAGCTCTCTCCGGGATTGCCCTGAGCACTTCCTCATTTTGCCTGTTCGCGATCTGAACCAACTCGTTAACCCTATCTTGCTGTCTCTGGCGGGCCTCACCCGTTAGACCCTCTCACTCGGACGTAGCTGCATCCGCTGCTCTGAGGTTCTTTGCTGGGGTACTGTACTTCGGCAACCCCACGGACAAACAGTTTTCTGATTCCTCAATCCTAGTATCACCCTCTTTGTTCATTTCACTCATGAGATTTCTCCCCTTCACTTTTATAGCATCTACCTTATTTGCTTTCGCGTACTCACGCAACGTCATGTTCAACGACTGCTGAGCCGCAGCAATCTTTTTCGCTCCCTCTAGAATTTTCTGCCTAGTTTCCTCTAGCTCGACAATGCCTGAGCCGAATCTACCACTACTGCTACCGGGTTTGCCAATCTATCCATAGATTCTCTCAGTACATTCTTAGGCCTCTCTAGTGGAGAACCTCTACCCTTTCTTGGTGCCTTAGGTGTTACCTCCGGATCCGGTGCCGGATCCTTGCTTGCGCCTGCACCTGGCGCAGTCATCATCACCTCAGCACGGTCCGAGGAGCGAGTGATACGCGCCCCGTGAACCACGCTAAGTGGTGGCTCCCCTGCCTCGATGACATGCCGCGGATGAACGCATGATACATCCACTTCAACATAGACCTTGTGTGCACCGAGCTTGACGAAGAGGCCATTGCGTGGAAGTGGGCGCGTGCTGAAGCAGTCAGCTTTGTCGCTGACGAAGTCCAGCGCACCAAAGCGCTGAACAAGCCCGGAGACGATGTGTTCGCCGATGCCGATGAGGTTTCCCGTCCGGATCGTCACCCCTGCTAGTGCTGCTAGCCCCACGGTGGGTGCCAACTATCATGGTGGTGTCACGGCAGATGCCATGGATAGGCTAAAGGTGGGGACTAATAGCACTAGGGGAATCCAGGGAGGGATAGTGAGGTGATTCCCCACACAGAAGGTTTGTATTCGATTCACTTCATAGATTACAAGTGCTCCTAGAGCTGTATTGGCGAGAGGAGGAAGAAAGAACTCTCTTACTCTCACCCATAGTTAACCCGTACAAGACCCTTAGAACCTAAAACCAATCAGAATCGAGTAACCCCTTCTACTGAGGCCCTAGCCCTCCTTATATAGGGGCGGATAGGTCTCCACTTAGGGCATACGTGGAGGCATATTCTAGGGAATATGCCTCCTCCCAAAATAGCAAACCGACCGGGGTGCTTTTCCCCCGCGTCACCCAGGCAGAGGCTACGTGAGCCTCTGCGGTGCCTGCGACAACCGACACGGGCGTCGTCACCTCTTTCGGCCACGCCTCGGTGGTCCTATCCTTGTTCGCTTCGCTCATGCGGTGCGTACCGGGGCTTCTTTTGACCAGCGAGATTCCTTCCTTATCCTAGAAGCTAGACATGACCCGCATCATAGTTGATTCGGCCACTCCCGTTCCTGCATATAAGTTAAATATGCCACTCCGACTTATGGCTTAAGTCGGTTGAGACCTAGTTAGGTGGACGCCCCCTGGTCCGGGTTACCCTGTGATCCGGCCTGCCTTGAGGTGACCCGGCCAGCATCCGCTTTAGCCTTGTCGAACCTCGGCTAACTCGGCCTTTATACCCCAGCGTGACCCTACCCGGGGGTATCCCCCCAACAATGATCAAGTGTGTCAATGTTTTATGTAGTAATGTAAGAATTTGGAGGAACATGATTTTTTTTGAAAGAAATAATTCCGAAAGGTAAGAGAGGAAATAGTTTTCATAAGTACTCAGTTTGGTTTTGAAACTAAGTTTTTGTTCGGATGTCCATTCTAACTATGGTCTCCTATGGTCAGGATGGCTCTGATACCAACTTGTCAACACCCGGTTTTTAATCCCAGATGCCTATTATGCCATACATTGCAATCCCAGGATTACCATTTTTGCGAGACATAACAGATTGGATATCACTGTACATCATCCATTACAAACCATAATGAGGTCTTAGACAATAAAGGATCTCATGATCCAGTCTTAGTACAATCAAGTAGCGGAATAAATAGCGTAGCAGTGGGGTCCATCTTCAGAGTCACAGGCAATGCTGACGATGGTAGATAATCCTAGTTATCATAGCCGTCCTGCTGTCCTTCATCTTGGTAGTCTCCTTCTTAGTCTGGCCACGGAATAGCCAGGGACAAAAGCCACGAGTACTCTTTAAGTACTCGCAAACTACCACTAACAAGTAGTATAGTTCTAGTGTGAATGCTAACTCTAAGTTTATTTGTAAAGTTAAGTTTGAAACCTAAGCTGAGTTCTGAAACAAAGAAAGATAAAAGAAGTTTGAAGACACCTAAGTGGGAACTTAATTCTCATAGTCATAACTCTGTTGTGGTCAAGTCATGTCACAATTCATTTCCTAAGTTGTTTTGAAATCATCTGACAACAGAACAGTATGGCCACTCCAACTGTCCATAACAGCGAACGCGGCTATTCGAATAGTTTGACACTCTGCAGAGGTGGTACACTTTCACCACAAGATTCGATACATCTGTCAGGGATAACCCTGAATCATCATACTTAGTATGTAGATAATCAAACATAACCTTTCCTTTATACACCCTAGTATAAGCACCTCTCCTATGAGCATAGCCTCCCAACCATGAACATCTTTCATCTTGAGCACTACATAGGTGGAAAACATCGAGAGGTAGCCTCAGCTCAAACCTCTCCCGCAAGGGAACTAATACTAATGCATATAAACTTCCAGTTAATCCTTACCCAATTCAGGTATTGTGGTTGTACGGTAAAATTGGAATGGTATCGCATCCGAACCCAACTATCAGATTTGTAAAAGGGCTAAGGCTCATGCCTCAACATTTTCATCATCATAAACCATTTGTGTTTCTCAACACATGTCAAAACATCTCAATAGAATGACTCATCATTCCAAGGTTTTCACAAATCATTTTCACTAAGTATTCCCATCTAAAGTGAATCAAGTTTTGATTTAGCTCTAAACTACTAAGTTAAGAGTGTTCACTAAGGTGGGATGCTAACCTCAATCAAATGCCATAGAATGACATCTAAGTATAACTAGATAGGTCAAGTTTTATACTCTTTATGCTACCTTTAAAACAAGTAAAGGACTTTGGTAAAGTAAAGAAAAGTAAAGCTTGCAAAAGAAACTTAGAATAGGTATAAGTTAAAATGGTATGACCAAAGCATGCCTAATGCATCTTGCTTAGGTTATCTAGTTTGCAAGGGTTATCTTGCATTGTTAATGATGGCTTGCCTTGTGCAGTGCAGTGGTTGAAGTTTTCTTCCTCCTCCTCTTGGTAGAAATCCTCCTCCTCGTATGCTTGGTCGATACTATCGTCTATAAATACATACGGAGTACACAATCACCAAACCATACTTAACTAGTCTACTTAGGACACTAAGGCACCATTTGATGATCTATTATCATCACAAGCATCACAGGGTTGAATTAACTAGCCTCATTTATTTTATTTGAGAAAAGTAATTTCTACTCATTGAAATTTAAATAAGATTTACTATTCTCCAATTAAAATATGGGATCATGTGGACACATATCATTACCACATATTCTAACATATGGGAATATGATTGAAAGGTTGGATCACATTTTAATAAGTTTAAGTTTAATATTTAATGTTTTAAAGTGACTAGAAATTCCTATATAGCATTATTTTGGTACTAGTCCAAAGTTAATGCATGTAAACCTTAATATTATTACATGTTCAGATAGGTATGGTTAAATGTGATTTTTGAGAGTTGGAATCAACTCAAAAGCTATTGTGGTTGATTTTAGAAAAATGTTTGAATGTGCGAATGCTTCTGTCTTGTTATTTTTACTCGGAGAGATCTCTAGCTCTAAATGAATTAAATCCAACGGCATTGGATAGATCTTTTCAGAAGCTTTCCAACAGAATTGGTTTAGTAAATCTTCCTGAATTGATTTTTAAACTAAGGGACAGAAATGGTTTTAAGTCTAAATAGAAAAACACTTATTTGAAGTAACTGGGTCGCGCGGGAAAGCAAATGGGCCGGCCAGTGGCGCTCAGCGGCGCAGAGGGCGGCTGACAGGTTGGTCCCGCTTGTTAGCAGCACATAAAACCTGAAACGGTATGGGACGAACTGGGCGCTACGATTAGAAGATAGATCAATGGTCCACAGTCGTCGTCGATGACGGACTCGTCGCCGGCGAGACCGAACCCTACACGACCGGTGGGGGTCTACTAGGGACGTACCAGGGCTCCAGCTAGTGCGGCGAGGCGGGCGATCGAACTAGACAGCGACGGTGGACCCAGGCGAGGTCGAGGCAGGGGCTGAGGTGGACGGAATCGACGGTCGCGTCTACTCCTCTGCAGCGGCCTCCTCCGGTGCAATTCCGGTGAACGGCGGCTCGAGCGGCTTTGGCGAGAGAGGGGAAATGTTCATGGGAGAGAGGGGAGTGGAATGGTGTGAGGAGATGGTGCTGGGGAGGCCTGCTTATATAGGCGCGACGGTGAGACCGAAAGGCATGGGCACGGCTTGTCGGCGACGGCAAAACAGGGGGGATACCAGCATGGCGAGGTAGGCGTACAATGGGTGGTTTGCTGGTGGTCAGCTACGTCACAATGGCGCGGCTAGGGCTAGTGCCTAACTGTCGGGGGCTTCACGCGCTCTAGGGGACAGAGGCGGTGCTCGAGAGCGATCACGACGACTGTGGGTCGCGCGGTGGTGCACGGTTGTGTCTGGTGGGTTGTTGGGGTTGAGGCAGAGGGGCGTGCGCGATATGGCGTCAAGGGGTAGTCTACTGCGTGCTGCCAGCGATCGCGCTCTGGCACGCTCTGGCTGGCTCGCAGAGAGAAAGGGCGGCGATGTTGGGGAGTGGTCCAGGGGCTGGGGTCGATCGAGAGGTGGACCGTGGGCGACGGTAGGGTTGGGCCGAGCGAGTGGGCATGCTGGAATGGCGTGGCTCGGTCCCTGGCGTGTTGCCCGCGTTTGGCCGGCGGTGACCTCATTTGGGCGACGCGACACTAGCGCTGCGGGGAAGGGGGAGGCTGGTTGGTGGCTTGGTTGGACTCAGGGGGACAGAAGAGAGTAGAGAGGGTGCAATGGGGGACAATGGCTTAACTAGCAACAGTGTTAGTTAGGCAGTTTGATCTCTATCTTCCACCTGTTCGACACAATGGCCGCATGAGAAAAGTTTAGAATTTTGAGCTGATTTTTGGTGGATGCTTTGATCTGATGCTTGGTAGACTGTGGTTCTAGGATTTGTTAAATGGAATTCATTTGTGTGGTTTTGGAGAAAGTGGCATCTATACATATGAACTACATTCAATTATCAATTGTCATTTAAATTTAGTGTTTGATAGTTTTTGGGCTGAAACAAAGTGGGTCTTGGCACATCACTACTTGTACTAGCAAGGGGTGCAAAGAACCATAATTATTAGTTAAAATGGCACAAATGACCATTTTCTTATTTTATTCTTTTTTATTTCTTTTTCTTTGGGATTTGTTTGGGAATGATCTAGATGATGTTTAATTCACCTTAGAATCATTTTACAACCAATGGATCACTCAAACATGGTAATTCAAAACAACTCCTAAATTATATGCACACACATATGAGGGCTTAATCATTTTAAATGGAAAAGTTTTTGTTAACCCTAAATTGGGTAGATTTGATCTTGATTAACCTTGGATTAAGTTTTGGGATGTTACACCCATGATCACCACCACTAGGATCCAAGTTATTGACTTTGGAACCGAGACGAGTGTACATCCAAACAGGGCCTAGAAAACCCCATGAGTAACTAACTTCCCTGGTAGATTCCATGAGTCACATAGTTCGTGTGTTCCATTCGACATATGCATAGAAAATGTTTTTAAAGATTTGGTAGGTGAAGGTTCATAATAACAGGTAGGTAAGCATGGACCTAGTTGCTTGGTGTCGATAGATCCCCTAATAAACCAACCTCGCCTCACACCTCTAGGGACCGACTTTGATATTTGATCCATTACGGCGGAAACCTCCTTAGGACATGACTCATGGTCTCGACGAAAACAAGGTAAAGGTCATGTTCAACCACCCTCTATTGGCCTTCCAAGGAAGAAGCTAATCTTAAGTGACATTAAGAGAAGGTTGGTACATGTGGGCAAAGTTGTACACACCTACAAGGTTAAATATTTTTGAAAATCCGTGTTCGCAATTATGAATGATTGTTGACCGAATTCTAAGATCGTAGAGAACTATAACCTAATTGTAATACTTGGCAGATCAATGTGTGCTTAAGGATGCTTCCTCATGGGTACAAGGGGGTGATCCTAGTTGATAGGTGATGATGATTTTGTGGATATCAAAGATGATGAACAATACTTTGGAGATTTCACTCTCTTATCCCCTTTTAAAGTACTCTGATTAGATGAGCTTCTTCTCCATCTTGTTTTACAAAAAAAAGATGGCTTTATGCAAAATAACCCCACCAGCCATTAGTCTTGCGGGGTACACCATGTACTCACCCTTTCTTTGGTGATACTTTTGTAGAAGAGTAATTGTTCCCTTCAAGACAAGTTTGGCATGACATCGACACCTATGAGTAGCTTGGGGTTCCCAACCGACAGCCTGGAATCTATGGGCTAGGACATCATCGTTATGCTTCAGGCCTCTTAGGACATTTGTTAAGTTTTTCTTCCATTGTTTGATGTTTGTGGTCAGTGACCTCTGCCTGTCATATTTTTGTTCTATGCTCAATTATGAGCTTTTTGTAATAAATTTTGTGTCGTAGGTTTACTGCTGTGTTACCGATTCTTCATTGGATATCCTTGAGCTCTATGTTAAATTTATTTCAAGATAAGCTCTGGGATTTGTTTAACCCTAATCTAGGGGCTGTCACAATCTAGCCAAGGGAAATAGTGGGATTTGGAAGTCCTTCGGATGTTTTACAAGATGGTTCAAGTGCATTTCCTAAAAACCACATGGGTTAAGAAAGGCGGAGACTCAAAGATGGAAGATTTTTTTTTTTACTAGGATACCAGACGGGTGAATTTGGGCAGATGAAACGGTTCAAACTCATCATCAAGTGGATGAGGTTGAATATTAGATTGAATAGAAGTGATCCATGCTTAGAGTTGGACTTCATTGACTTGGAGGATACTAGAAAGGATTAACTCTAAATTGATCTGGTTAAGAGATTAGATGGTCACTCTAGTGACTAGAGATCACATCAAGCTTGGGTAACTAGCTTAGGGTTTGTATTCTTGTCGAGGGGATAACCCCGGATGGGATGACCCCGGATAGACAAATCATGCCGGCTCCAGAAGAATCAGGCCGGATGGACGCAAGATAGGGAAGTTGCAGCCGGTTGGAACTCTCCACCCGGACCTACCACTACAAGAAAAGTTAGCTTTTACAACGGATGATTTTCATGGTTGAAGGCCCGTTTTTTGTAGATAAAAAGTCTTCTGTGATGGATGGCCTTCGTGGTAAAAGCCCTGTCACAAATAAATCAACAATGGTTTTTTCCTACCATGGAGGATCGCACCCTTTGGCCACGAAAACTTGTTCAGTCGTAGATCTGCTCGCAAGCCGCACTAACTATTATCATCATGCAAACTGCCACGTAGCAGCCACCATTAATGGACGGTTACCTCCGTTAACAGTTAGACAAACTGTGGTTGAATCCTAGCCTAGCCAAGGCCTAGTAATTGTTATGTGGACCGGCCTATGAGGTGAGCCAATAAGTAGACGACACGTTACTCTTTCGTCCTACACTACTTGAAGTGGGCCCATTAATGCAGCCAGCTTCATCCCGCGAACTTTCAGGACCGATACTATTTCGGCCTACAGGAGACACACATGGGTCCAACACCGTGCGACCCATTAGTAGCCTGCGCCAAGTCGCTGCTGTATAGTTAAGGCCTACTGCCAGCCTATCACTGTTAACGCAGTCCATCATGGGCCTCCTTCTATCGACCCTTCTTTGAGATGGTCCGTTACTGTTCTAGCCGTCAACTGTCTAGGCCTTCAAGCGGCATATTACTGTTCTGGCCTGGTAATTCTATTGGCTTGTTACTATTCTCGTTTGGAAATTTCACGGTCCGTTATTGTTTTGGCTCGTTATTGTTCTGGACTTTACTATTTTGTCCCTTTACTGTTGTGGCATGATACTGTTTTGGCCCGTTAATCCTCTGGCATGTTACTATTCTATCCTATTATAGTTTCTTGCCTTTTACTGTTGTGGCTTGTTACGATTATGGCATGTTTTTGTTCTGGCCTGCTACTATTCTCACCTGAACTGTTATGGCATGTTACTATTACTTGTTCCCAAATGTGGGTTGGCCCATTACGTTAATGGTCTTTTGAAGTTTCAGCCTATCTAAAGCCCATGCTTATATCATAAAAGGTGTATAATTAGCGAGCATCTTTTACTATTCAATCGTCAGCCGAATACAAGACGGGCCAATAGTAAAGCACGATATTGTTCCCTAATCGACCTGGCTGGCATAGTTACGGCAACGACTACTTCCATGTGTGGAAAGCGTCAACTAAATGCCTACATGGCCTATGCGATTTATCTAGATATTATACTCAGCTGCTAACTTCTTAAAATTATTACAAATTATTAACTTAAGGGAAAGAGAATTCAGCATTTTAGTTGACAATCAAGTTGATAGCAGAGTGCTCAATTTGCTTTCTCAATCGATCACCTCTATCTTCCTTTGAGTGTGAAAACTACATTGGAGGAGACATGATCTTGGAGCCCCTCTTTGGTGGCGATATCAATTAATGAAGTCTAAAAGTAAGTAATAACAAGTTAATACATCAAACAAGACAAACTAGTCATTTGACTGATATGACAGGAGCTATGATATAGAGTTTACAACTGGTCAATGGTTCAATTATTGACCAACACATCAAACAAAAAGGACAAGCAAGAACGCATTAAACAAGTGTGCCTACCATGAAACGTGCAATCAAAAAATGTGTGTGTGTGTGGATTAGAATTTTAGCAAATGTAAACTAGCCAGGTCATTTCAACAAATATATATGGAAGCAGTTGTATACCCTAAAATGCAAGAGATGTTGGGTGACTCGCAATTTGCGCTGAGCCACAAAATGGCATTCACTTACTATCGTAGCGCAGACTGAACTAGATATAAATTATAACCACATCATATGAGACCTTGTAGAGCAGGAATGCAAACCACAAATGAACTATATATAGTAGAGGATAGTTAGGTCGTTGCTTAGGACGAACAGAACCAGATGTGAGATCTAATGGCGTCGCTTGTGAACGTGTAGAACAGGACAAACAAGCATTAGATAAGTGTGCCTAGAATGAAATGCGCAATCAAACAAAGTGTTTCTTAGGATTTCAGCAAAGATAAACTAGCTAGGTCATTTAAAAAAAATGGAAGAAGTGGTATCTCCTAGAATGCAAGAGACGTTGGGTGACTCAGAATTTGCGTTGAGCTACACAATGGCATGTAGTTACTGTCATAGCTAAGAATCATCCAGATAGAAATTATAATGGCATCATAAGAGAACTTATAGAGCAGGAATGCAAACCACAAGTGAACTACATAGTAGAGAACACTTATGCCATTGCTTAGGACGAACTAGCACCATATAAAGAAATAATGGCATCACTTGTGAACCTATATAACAGGCTATGCAAACGAACATGTTCATTGTTCCATTTTGAGCTCTATGCAAGAAAAAGAAAATAGTTAGTGATGTAGCTTTTGAAGGACCAGATTGCAACAACAAAATTATAATTGAATTAGTACGAAGAGTTTAAATGATACTATAGGATAGAATAACGATGCCAACAAGGAAATAATAACAGGAACTAATCTCAGGACGAAGCAGATAGATTCAATAACTATATAGTAGGGAATCCACGCTAATATTTTCCACTCACTTCAGATTTTGCAAGAATTAGATGATAGCAGGCAATTACTGTTGTACGGAGTAGCTGAGAACATGTGCATGACTTTGAAATCTAGTGATCTTGTATGTACCGTGATTACAAAAAATTCTAGTATACAACAGGCGTGCGCATTGACTTGGTGTGTAGCACGATTACAAAAATGCAGTTCACTACGACAAGCTTGAACCTGCTATACTGTTGACAAAACAAAAACGGGTTGGAGAATTTGTTATCTTGGTAGGAGAGGCGTCTAAGCATTATCGGTACCCTGCTAACGACGTCGATCTCAAACCTGCTAAAACAAAAGGGGTGCCGACAAAGGGCAAAGGAAAAAGAGGAGCGTCAGTACTGAGGTCAGTACACGGCGAGACTAGAATTCGGCGGCTCTCGCCTACATAGGTATGGTGGGCTAAAGCGGCAGCGCAGTGGCACTAAACAACCTATAGAGACTCGATACAACTGGCGGTTATCAGAGAGGGATAAGAAAGACCTGTTCGGATCCAACCTGAAGCTAACACCAAACAAACCCATCCTGGTATTTCCCCCTCGAGACCAAACGAGGAAGTCGGACCAAGGAACTCACACAGTTGGCAATTTTACTCATTCTGTTATAGTTGCAACAATTACTAATCAGATATAGATAGCATGAGTCATCCTGAGAGCATAAGTAGTGGGTAGTTTTAATCACCATTCTGTTGTAGTTGGAACATTTACTAATCGGATATAATTGTCCTGAGGAATCCCAAACCCAACAGTTGTTGTCCCTTTTATCACCTTCCATTGGAGTTGCAATACTTACTAGGCAGGTATATCAGAACACGATACGACCAAGGTCCACCAGTTGTTGGCATTTTTAATATCCATTCCGTTATAACTGAGCTGATTACTAGTCACATATTAAGTCAAGTTTATAGCACTACTTTAGTTATGCTTGTCTATGATCGAGATACTGTTCTCCAAGTCGTCCATAACCGCGGACACGGCTTTCAGAAAGTTTTACCCTGCAGGGGTGCACAAATAGCAACGCACACTCGATCAACATCGGAAAAACCAACTCAAAACCCAACGAGGCTTTTACGACGAAGCAATCACAGGATTCATAAATATTTCAGGGGGCCACCCCATTAAGCTACCCGCAACGAAGTTGGCCGGCTCCGAGACGGACCCAAGGTTTCCGCCAATGGCTATAAATGACTGGGAACCCGAAAGTGTGACTGGGCTTGTCGATACCACGAAAACACTCTGCATCCAAAATAGTCCTGGTGCTCCACGCACAATCTTAAATAAAGCAGAAAAGCATGGCATAGGTACAGGATAGTAATAAAGCCCCAAACTACTTTGTGGCCCCAAGAAATAGAAATGAATCAAGCTCTAGCTCAGGGGGGTCCACGGCCTCCCGGATGTGGATAGTGCGAAATATCAAGGAACAAGTATCAAGTACTCGGGGTCCTACGGGACATAAGTGAGCGTGGAAGAACCAAATAACATCTATTGCCCACCGATGCCTCTGAATGAATTATATCTAGCATTTTAATAGTTGTATTTATAGTCATGATCATCTCCACCAATAAGCATCTCCTCCATAAACATCTGCCAGCATACCAACAACTGTGGTACTCGACAACACAAGATCACACCTGAGCAAGCAACTACGACTCGCAAGGCCAGCTATCTACCAAACATCAGGTATTAGGAGGTGTCCATGGCAATATAGAGTCTGCACGGGATAACACTGGTGCACGGAAACTAAAGCAACATGACACGGATAGCAATAGATCAACAGGAGGAAATAAAGACTATAAATGCAAAATAGGTAGAAGGGGAAGAGATGCTCACCGGGGAAAACACTGCCGACGGATCATATCCGGAGAACTTGTCGAATCTCACGACATCTCATCGGCCTAATCTGCTAAGAAGTAAACACTAGAAGAAACACCGGATGCAATAATTAATACTACGGCAGAAGATCCGGCATGCTTATGATATGATGCATGGCATGGCACAGATACGGTGCAATTAGGCAATATTAAGCGGAACCGGGGTCCCGACATTTAATTAAACGGTTCAAGTTATTTATCTACCCTGCAAATTAAATATTGGATTAGCAAGACAAAACATGGCTTCGGTTCGCTACACCAATTTAAATGGAGGCGGTATAATACAAGTATAGCCCGCATATGATCTCCATATTTAATTATGGGGTGAATCGGCATAATGCCCCCAAACCACAGGCAGATATGCATGCATGAACAATTAATTATGCGACAGTTGATAATGTCATATTATAAAAATAGGGGTCTCAGAAAGGGGATCACATTAGGGTTCGACGAACATGGGCTTCGAGGGTCTAGGGGTCTTCGGATCCGCATTCGTGAAGGAGACCTTGGCGTTCCGAAACGGTCTCGGGGTCGGAGAACTTGGCGCGCCGGGGTCGACGAGGTTCGGGCTCGACTAGATCGGTCTTTGGATCCTCGAAGGAGAGCTTGGCGTGCGTAGGGTTCGGTCTCCGGGGATCGGTGCTTCGGATCTGGGAAGGGGGCTTGAGTGGCACCATGTGCACCCCTCGAAACCATCGGCATCTGACCATATCAAAAACGAAGTAGCATCACCACCAACTATAACATCATCCCTTAGCACCAACACACACCAGTCATACAACGTTGTGACTTATTCACATATGTGGGACTAGCCGCTCTCGTGGAGGCTGCGTCAACACGAGCTGCGAGGCGGTTCACATACGTCACCTGCCGAAGTCGCTGCTGGGGCTCGGCCGCGCGTGGTCGAAGGAGGGTGAGCGACGGGAGGGAGGGCGAGCCAACGATCTCCTCTGGCACGTGTGCAGAGACGGCAAGCCAGGGCCCGACGGCGGTCTGCGAGGTGGAGGGAAGGCCGGGCAATGCGGGAGGCGGGCCCACGGCGCGGGCTGCGAGGGTTGAAGGAGACGGCGACGAGGCCGGCGGCGAGGAAGCAGAGGCCCGGCAGGAGGGGCCGGAGCTGGCCGGAGAGGAGTGGCTGGCAAGGGGAACCGCAGCGGCGGCGGTGGGATCTGGTGGCGGGGCAGGGCAGCTCGCGACGGAGAGGGGAGGCAGCAGAGGTTGAGGAGGCGGGGAACATGGCGCCGGCAGCGGGGTAGCGGATGCGAGGAGAGGCGGGTGGAGGCCATGGCGTTGATGAGGCCGCGCTGGTGGTGGCTCGGCTCGATGCAGCCGGGTCGCTGGCCGGCGCGAGGAGAGCGCGACGCAGAGGTCGGCGACCGGGACAAGAGGAGACGGGGGCGGCGAGCGCAGCGGGCCGAAGCTCGAGGCGGCGCGCAGGTCTGCCCCGACCAGGGAGGAGGCGGATGGCGACGAGGCGGAGGGCCGGGGTTCGGGAGGGTCCGGAGAGGGAGCGGCAGCGGAGGAGCTCGATAGTGAGAGAAGAGGCCACGGCGGCAGCTCGCGTGAGGCGAGGGGCAGGTGGGTTGCGGGATTGGGGAGAGGCGCCGTGTGGGACCGGGCAGGTGCGGGCGGTCGGTGGGGGGCCTGGGGCAGAGCGTGTAGGCGCGATAGAAGAGCGGGGCATGGGCGGCTGGCAGGTGGCCTTGGCCCACGCGCAGGACAGGTGGGGCTAGGAGGAGCAGGGTCACGCGGGATGCGTGCGGTGTACGCGCGGTTGGCGGCTCGCGCGAGCCAGGGAAGGACACTGTGTACCGCGCGGAAAGGTGGGCGTGTCGGCGGGCCACGTGACCTGCTCACATCGTGTGGGTCGTGTGCTAGGGCCGTGAGGAGGCTGGTGCGGGTGGGTCTGGTGGTGGTAGGGAAAATAGGTGGGGTGGGGATTAGGGGTAGCCGGGTCGGTTGGTGTGGTGTGGTTGGTTTGGTGGTGGGTAGAATTAGGGTTTGGTTAGTTGGGTTTAGACAGATAGGGCTTATTTTGGAGGTGGCCGGCTGGGCTTTTGGGCCTGGCTGGCTGCCTCCCAAAAATAATGCAATCTTTTATTTTAATTTAAAATACACTTTTGTAAATAATTTTAGACAAATAAAAGATCCGGAAAACACCGGAGTTTTGATTTGATATTAAGACGGGGAATATTTAGAAAACAAAACTAGGCATTCCGAAAATAATTTTAGACAAACAAATGCATAATGACATGACGATGCTCAAATGCAATGTGGCATGATGACATGAGCATGCGATCATGATGATCCAATGCGCAAAAACACAGCGATTTTCTAGTAGTGGTTTTAGCGGGATGCCACACTGGACTTGCTGGAGCTGGATCTAATGGACGTGCTTGAGCCGGACCTGCTGGAATTCATCATGATCTTGAGATCGGCAAGTGTACAACTACATCATCCACGAGTTCCAACTCGTTAACAAATATTTGTTGTCTTCGAGGGTAAGTTCTCTATGGATGTATATCCACCCGCTGCTTTTATCTAGTAGATAGATCTTGGCGTATAGTCCCCATCGTAGGAATTTTTTTTGTTTTCTATGTTGCGAACCCAACAATGGTATTAGAGCCTGATCAATGCGTAAGTACTTTGCACGAGTAGTACACATATGTTTATATGTGGGTGATGATGATCATGTTATTTCTTATTTCATGTATTTTGGATATTGGTGGCATACTGGGATGAAGCGGCCCAGACCAACCTTACAGGGCATAACACATGAGACCGGTTCCATGACTGACATGCAACTAGTTTTGCATAAGTGGCTGGCGGGTGTCTGTCTCTCCTACTATAGTCAATATCTGATTTACAATGAGTTGTTAATAACTTGGTTATCCTCGTTGTGGTTCCATATTTGTAGGTAAGACCGGTTCTATCTCCGAAAGCCCTAAGCCACGTAAAACTTGCAATGAATAAATTAGAGGCATCTAGTTTAGATTGTTGCTGGGCTAGTGTCATGATATGGTAATGTTGTAAGTTGATGTATGGTAGATACCCTTACAACACACCTAACGTGTAAGTTCCATAGACATTGGCCTGACACGCAGAGGAATGATAGAGATCATACCACGATGCAAATGATGGTTATCAAATGCATGGACCATATCTTATATTGCTAGTTTGGCATTTTAGTAGCATTATAAGATGACCCCTCATTTAAATATCAAGATAAAATGCGTTCTTCCTTAAGTATGCACTGTTCTATGGATCGTGTTTCGAGACATCACGTGATGATCGGGTGTAATCCTGTTTTACGCTTTCATACAACGGGCGTAAGACATTTTTACACACACGAATTGTAACATCCCAATTTCAGCAACCCTGATTAGTTGTCCAGAATACAAAAATTAGGGGGAACAAAAACTTTCTTGTTCATTGGTGTACTGTTGGCTTGTTGTTTGTTTGTGGTTGTGCATGTGAGTGTATACCGTATGATACTCCTTACATTACCATTAGTTGACAAAAGCTATTTAACAAAACTATCTTGGGTCATTTTACATATTCTCAAAATGTTTTGGAATTTCAAAACATGAGCCAAGATGCTTGTGTAACCAAAACTAGTTTAGTGGCTTCCATTGAAAAAACTATGGAGAGCTATAACCTCCTTATGTTTCCAAGATAGAACCTTCAACTACTCTTACCCCTAGGATCTCCAAAACCTTTTGTTAAGCTTTTGAATTCTACTCTTGGTAGAAATACCAAGGAATCTCATCTTATTCAAAATCCAACCTCTTCAAAATTCCCCAACCTTACCTCAAGCTAGGCCTGATGGTAACCCTAGTAGTGGATTTGCTTAGTTTATAAGATGAGTTGCCTTGATCTGCTGTCTAATGAATTGCCTTGATCTGCTACTTGATTTGTTTGCTTAGGAGATAGTATGAGATTCTCTAGGAGCTCATCACTAGGATCAATATGTTTCCACAATCATCACCCCCTAAGCAAGAATACAAATCTGGATCTGATCTCTAGCTACTAGGTGATCATCTAAAACCTCTAACCAGACCCGTTCTGAAGTGATCCCTTCTTGAAGCTTCCTTCTAGAAGCTTCCAAGCCAATGAAGACCAATATCAAGAAAGGATCCTTCCTACTAAATATACACTTCAACATACTCCACTTGATGATGCTTGGGAACCTTGCCACCCATAAAAAACATCCCCTCTCATACTCTAGTCAAAATCCCCAAAACTGCCATATTTGACTAAGTCTGGAAACTGTTTCAACATCACCTTTTTCAATGTCTCCTTTTCTCAACCCTTGTGTGTTTTTGAAAATTCATTTAAATAATATTGTTAACCATCCTAAGGACTACTAAGGCCCACTCTTTACCTTGGCTAGATCATCCTCCATCCCAATTGTTCTTGATGGTTTTTCAGGAAAGAAAATAACTTTGGCAGAAGCTCACACCATCATCCAACCTTCTTTGGATCAACTATTTCAATGATTGTGTTATACTCATATAGGTCTATAAATATCTACTTCACTTGTTCCAAGTCGATGTTTGTGCTCCTTAAACCCACAAGGTTTTGAAGGCTAGTTGATAATCTGCTTTGGTAGGCTTATTTTATTCAAAGTTTGAAATCAATTCTTGGTGAACTCAAACAAGATCAAGCTCAAACCTCTATACCATGTTCATGTGCATCACTTGGCCTACCCATCCATCTATCCCATGCCCCAAGGGGAGATATGATCTCCAAGATCCAACAAGGTTTTGGTGGCATGAAAACAATCATACCCAAGATCCTTAAATATCTAGTTTTCACCAAAATGAACTTGGATTCTCCAATCCCAAGGTTGAAAATGCTTGTTACACCTTGTATACATCATCTACCTTTATCATAAAGATTTATCAAATATCATCCATAATTATTATGGCTCCAAATCTAATTAATCTCTTTAATGGACAAATCTCCCAAATCTCCCTCTTTAAAGACAAGTTGGATTTTCTCCAAATAACAACTCCAACTTTTGGCTCAATTGAGGTCCACATATCATACCCTATCTTCCCACTTCAAAAATAAATATTTTTGAAGACTTTTATTAGTACTTTTTGTCCATTTTCTTAAATGGCAGAAACAAGTAATAATAGCTCAAAAATACTTTTCCATCCCAATAAAATCTCGAAAAATTCTCCCAAGTGTGTTTTAGTATCTAGCACCATCTCACACCAAAAACCACACTGGTCCAATTCAGAAACACTAAATAAATTCCTAAAAACCATTGCTGCCCTCTCTAAATAGGTGATAGAAAGTGGACCATACTTCATGAAATAATTCCCAAATAATTCATGGATAGGTACCTGGACCATATCCACCTACCAGCATCCTCACCTCTTCTTCCAAGATCAAAAATCATGAGGTTCTTCATGATCATAAAGATGGCCAAAAATGGAGATATTCAAAACCATGACCCAAAGTTAAATACAAACCTTCTCAAAATGGTCAAAAACTACTCCACATCAACCAACACTCCTCCCTGGTGGAGTCTACTGTAGCATTGCACCCTTTTTGTCCTTTAGCTATTGGAGAAAGTGAGAGAGAGATCAAATAAAGGCCGTATCTTGCAAAATCTTCAAAGCAACAGCAGCCACATCCACTCCCCTCTCTCTGGTCGAGCACCAGGCCCACACTGCCTACCTGCACCACCCAGGTCGACCAACCAGTGACCAATCCTCCTCCCCAAGCCGTCCATGGTCCTAGCTCACCATGGACCTCTCCTCTTTGGTTTAAATGGACCAGAGGCCACCCCGCACCTCCCTCTGCCCCACATTCAGTCCCTCTGCTCCCCACTCACCTCCCCCGAGCACCACTCCCTCTCCCCTGACCTATTCTGCTCGAGTGAGAGAAAGAGAGGCACTTCAGCCTTTGCTCAAGATCTGAGCGTAGCTCTCCCTCTCATGGCCTTCTTGCTCTGCATGTCACCCTCCCGAGATCCCCTCTCGATTCTGCATCTGACCCTGGTGTTCTTTTCAACATGCAGCAACAGCAGCAGCTCAGGAAGCAACTCCGGCGAGCTCCCGAAGCTAATTCCTCGGCTGACGTTGTGCGAGCTACTTCCTCGGCCGCCCATCCCCGAGGTCATCATTGTCGACCGCGTCCCCTGGCTCCTCCACGGGCGCCGGCGAGCCCCCGGTGAGCCTCCCCGCGCCCTGCTCCCCTCTGCTAGGGTTTTTGCCCGCTGACACCGTCGTGAGGTGGACGACGGACGCAGACCGTCCATCGCCCTCTAATCGGACGACCCCAGTCCCTCCTTACCCGTTTGCCCTCCCGCACTCACTGGTAGGTGGGCCCTGCCTATCGGGTTCAAAAGACCCCTCCTGCGTGCAGCCTCGCCCCAGATGGGCCAGATCTGTGTTGTGCGGCCCACGCCGGGGAAGATCTAGCCCGCGAAGCCCCTTTTCTTTTTCTTTTTCCTATATTTTCTAGATCTGTGAAATAGCTGTCCAGTTTAAATCTCTATGAAAATGGAAAATAGGTTATTTTGTCTAAATAAAATTTCTACTAGGCTCATGTGTGTTTTGTGCAACATGCAGTACAGGTCTTTTGCCAAAAATAATTTTTATTATTTATTGGCAATTAATCCCCTAAAAGTTGTCTTTTTCTCTAAATAAATCTCTCAGCTTGTTGTACATACCCATTTGAGATGAATCAAAGTTCTCCTAGAAGGTAATTGCTATACCAATCAATTAGCATATGCCTCATGCCAAGGTGAACACTAAATTGTCTATAGTAAAAATAACAAAAACTATTAGTTTCTGCCTTAGATAAATTCTCCAGGTCAAACCAATAGAGGTATTGACCTTATTCCAACTCCCTGTGATGTGGTACACTAAGGTCTACCAAAACCTATCAAATCAAATTTTATGGAGGTTCTTTGTAATTTTGGTGAATTAATCATCTATGCCTAGGGTAGTCTCAGTAGAAAAATCCCTAAGGGAGTTTGACAACTCCAAAAAGAGTGAAGCCAAATCCTACAGAAAGGTATTCAAAATACCTGCCATCTGGGATTGCTTTCCTATCAAAAGCTACTGTATATTAAATCTGGTGAAAAAGACAAGTGGTCTACAGAAATGAGTTTGGGAATTTACAGAGGGCATTTTGGTAATTATATTGACATGATTATAACTCTTAGTGAACAAGTACATCACTCCCTACCTAACCACCCAAGGAAATAATTTTTGGACATACAGAACATTTCTGGTGAATTATTTCCTAAAACTAGAGCCTTTATCACTAGAAAATTCATAAGAAATTAAAGAAAAGTGATAAAATCATGAAACCACTTTTGTTTGTCTTGTTTTGTCAAAACCTACCTAATGGTATTCTGGTTACACTTTGATACCATACTTACCCAGGCCCTGGTCCCAAACTCCCCTCATTAGTGGTTTTGACCTTTTGCCGAATAAAGGAAATCCCACCACTGCAATTAGGATTTTTGCAATGGTTCTAATCTCAACCACTCAAAACCTACTGAATATTATACTTGTATTTTCCACTTTCTTTCTGTGTGAATGTCCACTTGTATTCCTTGTTTTGATTATGGTCTTGCTTGTTTGCATGTATAGTCGATGACGATGATAGTTGCGCTTGTACTAACGCCGAGAAGAAGAGATCTTATTATCATTGGTATTGGTATTCTTGGTTATCTAAAGAAGAAGTCCAGGGACATATTGCCATATTACTAACCATCAGGCAAGCCACTTTCTTGCTCATAAGCCTTTTCCTACTGTTTTACTTATGCATGTTTTATTTACGGTTTCATGAAAACTGCATTGTTTTACTATATGATGTTGTATATCTTGTAGTGGCTTGGCTCCTCCAAACCATTACTCAATGATACTACTAAGTACAACCCCCTTGATGATACCTATTTGTCCGTAGTGGAATAGATAGTGTATTCCACCATACCCCTATGGAGACCCCGTTCTAGCCGAAGCAAAAATAAAGGCTGGGAAGACCCCGGAAAAGTTTTACCAAATGTTTTATGATAAAATCTTGGTGAGGTGGGACCTCCCAAGAGTTGTTGAGAAAGAAAAAGGTTTTGTTTTTCAAAATGCTGAAGGAAAGCTGGAGGAAAAAGGTTTACAAAAACACACCCGATTCTTTGCAGTTTTGTTAGAACAATTAACACGTGGAACCACATTACTTTGGAATGGGACAAGGCTGGATTTGATGTTTGTCTATTCTGGTATAAGTTACCTCGCAACTACTACACGGGGATATAACAATCCCTGGAGGGTGGGCCTTCTCTAGCAGGGTCCATGTAAAACATCGACAGACTGAAGGAACGAAGGGTCTGCGGGCCTCCACGCGTTACTATGAGCCCCTCATTGTAAGCGCACACTTGGGAAGTGGAAAAATGCGCTCCGGTTGGTCCTCGATACCCAATGTCCCGGTGTTGAGGGGAACAACACTCATAGGGTAGGCACTTATATTGGAGTGGGCAACCGGAGAGTCTTGATCGGTTACTCGACCAACGATCGGTGTAGATAAGGGTAGTGTACCCGGATGGTGTGGGTAAAGTGCGCAACCTCTGCAGAGTGTAAATCTATTCGAATAGCCGTGTTTGCGGTCATGGACGGTTGGGAAGGTTGCTGTAGAGTGGTGCTGGTTTTGTTTTCAAAAAGGATTTAGGAAAGGTAATTTTTTTGGAAATATTTTGACCATGGGATGGTCGGAAACGATACAGGTTTGACCATGGGGTGGTCGGAATGGAAGGAAAGGAGTTTGGTCATGGGATGACCGGAAGGAGGAACAAATGGTGACCCAGTCCTAATGTTTTCCAAAACTCTTCAAAAAGGTTTCCAAACTTTTTACAAAGGTTTTTCAACTAAGATATGTAGATGCTATATCTACAAGAGAAAATATTTGTGCAAAGAACCTCTCTTGGAGCCCTCCTACCACCACAGCCATATTGCATATCCTCTTGTTATTATTATTTCTCTTAAGGTGGTTTGCGAGTACATTCAAAGTACTCACTAGCATTGTCCCTGGCTATTAACTTGGTCAGATATCAAGAAAAGGGTGGAGTTGACGACTATGCGAGCTAGGACGTTCTCCCAGTTAGTTTCCTGTAGGTTAAGGAATGGCTTTGGCTCTACGCTTGATGAAGTTCCGCTGATGATGGTTGATGTAGCCTTAGTGGCAAATAAGGTTTGAAGTGTTTATGCATAAGTAATGGATGCTTACCTTGATACTTGTCGGTTATGTGCCACGACTAACTGATCATGGGATCGTGGCGTATGCATAACAGGGATTCTCGGAGGAATAATCCGAGGGCCCACAGACTTGGTATCAGAGCCATCCTGACTGTAGGAGAACCTTAGTTAGCATGGACGTTAGACAGGAATACTATTTTGCAAACACCAGCATTCAAAAAACTAGTTTCTTAATGATCTTCGAAAAGTTCTACTTCTTCTCTTACTCTAAGTAAATGCTTTCGAAAATGGTTTACTCTAACTCTCCTCCAAACTTCAAACCTACGGATTTTGAATAACTAGGGCCTAGAACCCGGTGAAGACAATGAGAACAAGATGAATACAAGCAACTACCACCAAACACAAGGAGACTACAATATCGCTCTCCCAACGGAATTATCACAATCAGAAGACATCGGGTGTTGCACTATCGAGAAGCATCCAATGACCCGGTGAAGGCCTCATACACAAGATAGTGACTCAGACCCCGAGAGCGATGATGTTTAGGATTAATATCCCTAAGATAGGATTCCCCTACATCACGAGTAGTTAGATCCGTGGTCCACCTGGTAGACCGTGTTTGCTTGCCTAAGTGCATCATGTGTTGCTTGATGTGTGTTGTTTCCCAAGGACATTGCGATCCCCTCGCTCTGTTCGCCTCGTTTGTATGTTCTGGTTTCCTTTAACCTCCTTAAAAATGTGACTCGAGGAGCGATAACCCACCTAGTAACTCAGGAAACCCCTATGTTAGCGGTCGGTAATGAGACCCAGAATAACCTCGAGAGTATATCAGAGGACAAGCATCACAAGATCCAGGAGTTCGGCATCGTCAAGTCAGAATCAACTCGAAGATTTCACCTCAGCAGGACGGCATACCTCGTCAAACTCACCTCGCAACACTCATCAATAGCACCACACTCCCTTATTCCTCAGTCTACTATAGCAAGAATTCCGTTGAAGCCGGAAGTCAACCACCGAAGGATCCTCAATATCCACAAGAAACCACTCGATAAGCCAACCAAGACAAGAAGGGAAGACCTAACCACACTAACCTTTAGTGTATTAGAGCTTCTGACCGCCTCAGGAGACTAACTTATCTAGTCGAACCTACCCAAACTAACGGAATGATCCTCCCTAGAAGGTCAGAACCAACCCTGAAGTCAGATGTTTAGGAAGCGTGAAGACAACGAGTCCACTCCACCATCAAGTAGAAGCAACGCAAGAAATGCCAATGAAGACCGCTTACCCTACGCTGACTACTTCAACCCTGACTAACTACTAGCAAGAGAGTCGTAAACCGCTAGCTTGCCCTGAGCTAACCCCATAAGGCTTCGTTAGGAAACCACCCTCTCCAAGGTTTTTAGAATAGGGCGTCACTCGAAGACCTCAGCTCAAGACTCCGGGAAGATACAACCTTCTGCTAACATCAGGTGAGCACTCCAAAACAGAGGATCCGCACCCCTCCCGGAGCACCTTAGTGAAGCTTGCGTCTTTCCACCCAATCTTTAGAAGACTGTCCACCAGCAGATACTTCAGAAAATATCTCCTGATACGAAGTCTTCCCGCTAAATAGCAACTCGCATGTCCTCAGAAGAGAAACTAACTAAAGATTCTATGAAGCCCTCTGCTACCTCCGCTGAAGACCACCCTAAGGGACCGCAGATTTGCTGACCCCGTTAGTTCTAAACAGTTTGGACGATCAGCTAGTTCAACTACTCCGATCAGCTAAGTACGAAGAAAAGTAGTATATAAGACTCATAGCACCGAGTTTGCAGACGTCATCATAAGGTTTCAACTCCGGGCAGAAGATTGCGATATCCACCTAACATCATCGGACGACACCCAGAAGGAAGGACTACGTTATCTCCAAGCAATCCTAGTTTAAACCTAAGGGGAAAAGACTGCGTCTTTCCCACAAAATAGAATAACCCTCCGCCAGGAGCAATCCAATAGTTAGACCCAAAGACGTAAACTGGATACGATAATTCCTTAAGAGAGACATCGTAGATCCTTACCGAAGGAAGATCACCCCTTATAATCCCGATTTAAGCCTGCACAATACTCATGCATCCAAGACGATTGAAGTTCAACCTCACCGTCGCAATGACACTGCTCAAGGACAAATCTGACAAGTTAGTATGCGAGAAGCACATGACGCTAACTCCAACACAAATACACTAACCTTACTCTCCCGAATATCGGGACAAGAATCCTTTAAGGGGGAAAGGTCTATAACATCCCAATTTCAGCAACCCTGATTAGTTGTCCAGAATGCAAAAATCAGGGGAACAAAAACTTTTTCTTGTTCATTGGTGCAGTGTTGGCTTGTTGTTTGTTTGTGCTTGTGCATGTGAGTGTATACCATATGATACTCCTTACCTCACCATTAGTTGACAAAAGCTATTTAACAAAACTATCATGGCTCATTTTACATATTCTCAAATGTTCTGGCATTTCAAAACATGAGCCAATATGCTTGTGTAACCAAAAATAGTTTAGTAGCTTCCATTGACAAAACTATGGAGAGCTATAACCTCCTTATGTTTCCTAGACAGAACCTTCAACTACTCTTACCCCTAGGATCTCCAAAACCTTTTGTTAAGCTTTTGAATTCTACTCTTGGTAGAGATACCAAGGATTATCATCTTATTCAAAATCCAACCTCTTCAAAATGTCCCAACCTTACCTCAATCTAGGCCTGATGATAACCCCAGTAGTGGATTTGCTTATTTATAAGATGAGTTTCCTTGATCTGTTGTCTAATGAATTGCCTCGATCTTCTACTTGATTTGTTTGCTTAGGAGATAGTATGATCTTCTCTAGGAGCTCATCACTAGCATCAAGATGTTTCCAAAATCATCACCCCCTAAGCAAGAATACAAATCTGGATCTGATCTCTAGCTACTAGGTGATCATCTAAAACATCTAACCAGACCCCTTCTGAAGTGATCCCTTCTAGAAGCTTCCAAGTCAAGGAAGACCAATATCAAGAAAGGATCCTTCCTACTAAATCTACACTTCAACATAATCCACTTGATGATGCTTGGGTACCTTGCCACCCATCAAAATCATCCCCTCTCATACTCTAGTCAAAATCCCCAAAACTGCCATATTTGACTAAGTCTAGAAACTGTTTCAACATCACCTTTTTGAATGTCTCCTTTTCTCAACCCTTGTGCGTTTTTGAAAATGCATTTGAACCATCTTGTTAACCATCCCGAGGACTACCAAGGCACACTATTGACCTTGGTTAGATCATCCTCCAACCCACTTGCTCTTGATGGTTTTGCAGGCAAGAAAATAACTTTTCCTGCAAATCTTATGAACCTGCCTACTTTGACAGAAGCTCACACCATCATCCAACCTTCTTTGGACCAACTCTTTGCATTGTTGTGTTATACTCATATAGTTATATCAATATCTACTTCACTTGTTCCAAGTGGATGTTTGTGCTTCTTAAACCCACAAGGTTTTGAAGGCTAGTTGATAATCTGCTTTGGCAGGCTTATTTTATTCAAAGTTTGAAATCAATTCTTGGTGAACTCAGACAAGATCAAGCTCAAACCTCTATAACATGTTCATGTGCATCACTTTGACTAGCCATCCATCTATCCCATGACCCAAGGGGAGATCTGAGCTCCAAGATCCAACAAGGTTTTGGTGGCATGGAAACAATCTAACCCAAGATCCTTAAATCTCTAGTTTTCACCAAAATCAACTTGGATTCTCCAATCCCAAGGATGCAAATGATTTTTAAACCTTGCCTACACCATCAACCTTGATCATAAAGATTTATCAAATATTATCCATAATTATTATGGCTCCAAATCTAATTAATCTCTTTAATTGGCCAAATCTCCCAAATCTCCCTCTTTAAAGACAAGTTGGATTTTCTCCAAATAACAACTCCAAATTTTGGCTCAATTGAGGTCCACATATCATACCCTATCTTCCCACTTCAAAAATAAATATTTTTGAAGACTTTTATTAGTTCTTTTTGTCCATTTTCTTAAATGGCAGAAACAAGTAATAATAGCTCAAAAATACATTTCCATCCCAATAAAATCTCGAAAAATTCTCCCAAGTGTGTTTTAGTATCTAGAACCATCTCACACTAAAACCCACACTAGTCCAATTCAGAAATACCAAATAAATTCCTAAAAATCATTTATGCCCTATTTGAATAGGTGATATAAAGTGGACCAAACTTCATCAAATAATTCCCAAATAATTCATGGATAGGTACCTTGACCATATCCACCTACAAGCATCGTCGCCTGTTCTTTCAAGATCAAAAATCACGAGGTTCTTCATGATCATAAAGATGGCCAAAAATGGAGATATTCAAAACCATGATCCAAAGTTAAATCAAAACCTTCTCAAAATGGTCAAAAACTACTCCACATAAACCAGCACTCCTCCCTGGTCGAGTCAACTATAGAATTGCACCCTTTTTGTACTTTAGCTATTGGAGCAAGTGAGAGAGTGAGATCAAATAAATGCCATATCTTGCAAAATCTTCAAAGCAACAGCAGCCACATCCACTCTCCTCTCTCTCTGGTCGAGCACCAGGCCCACACTGCCTACCTGCACCACCCAGATCGACCAACCAGTGACCATTCCTCCTTCCCAAGCCGTCCATGGTCCTAGCTCACCATGGACCTCTCCTCTTCGGTTTAAATGGACCAGAGGCAACATCGCGCCTCCCTCTGCCCCTCATTCACTCCCTCTGCTCCCCACTCACCTCCCCCGAGCACCACTCCCTATCCCCTGACCTGTTCTGGTCAAGGGAGAGAGAAAGAGAGGCACTTCAGTCTTTTCTCAAGATCTAAGCGTAGCTCTCCCTATCCTACCCTTATTTTTCTGCATGTCACCCTCCCGAGATCCCCTCTCGATTCCGCATCTGACCCTGGTGCTCTTTTCAACATGCAGCAACAGCAGCAGCTAGGGAAGCAACTCTGGCGAGCTCCTGAAGCTACTTCGTCAGCCGGTGTTGCGCGAGCTCCTTCTCGGAAGCAAACACTGCCTTGTCACCCATCCCGAGGTCGTCGCCGTCGACCGCGTCCCCTGGCTCCACCACGATCGTCGGCGAGCCCTCGGTGAGCCTCCCCTCGCCTCGCTCCCCTCTGCTAGGGTTTCTTCCTGTCGGCGCCGTCGTGAGGTGGACGACGAACGCAGACCGTCCATCACCCTCTGATCGGATGGCCCCCGTCCCTCCTTACCCCTTCGCCCTCCCGCACTCACTGGCAGGCGTGCCCTGCCTGTTGGGTTCAAAATCCCCTCCCGTGCGCAGCCTCGCCCCGGATGGGCCAGATCTGCATTGTGCGGCCCACACCAGGGAAGATCTGGCCCGCAAAGCCCCTTTTCTTTTTATTTTTCCTATATTTTCTAGATCTATGAAATAGCTGTCCGAAAATGGAAAATAGGTTATTTTGTACAAATAAAATTTCTACTAGGCTCATGTGTGTTTTGTGCAACATGTAGAACTGGTATTTTGCCAAAAATATTTTTTATTACTTATTGGCAGTTAATCCCCTAAAAGTTTTGTTTTGCTCTAAATAAATCTCTCAGGGTATTGTACATACCCATTTGAGATGAATCAAAGTTTTCCCGGAAGGTAATTGCTATGCCAATCAATTAGCATAGGCCTCATGCCAAGGTGAACAGTAAATTATCTATAGTAAAAATAACAAAAACTATTAGTTTCTGCCTTAGATAAATTCTCCAGGTCAAACCAACAGAGGTATTGACCTTATACCAACTCCCTTTGATGTGGTACACTAAGGTCTACCGCAATCCAGGAGATCAAATTTTATGGAGCTTCTTTGTAATTTTGGTGAATTAATCATCTATGCCTAGGGTAGTCTCAGTAGAAAAATCCCTAAGGGAGTTTGACAACTCCAAAAAGAGTGAATCTAATTCCTACATAAAGGTATTCAAAATACATGACATGTGGTATTGGTTTCATATCAAAAGCTACTGCAAATTAAATCTGGTGAAAAAGACAAGTGGTCTACAGAACTGAGTTTGGGAATTTACTGAGGGCATTCTAGTAATTATTTTTACATGATTCCAACTCTCAGTGAACAAGTACATCACTGCCTACCTAACCACCCAAGGAAATAATTTTGGGACATACAGAACATTTTTGGTGAATTATTTCCTAAAACTAGAGCCTTTGTCACTAGAAAATTCATAAGAAATTAATGAAAAGTGATAGAATCATGAAACCACTTTTGTTGGTCTTGTTTTGTCAAAACCTGCCTGATGGTATTCTGGTTACACTTTGATACCATACTTACCCAGGCCCTGGTCCCATACCCCTCCATTAGTGGTTTTGACCATTTCCCGAATAAAGGAAATCCCACCACTTCAATTAGGATTTGTGCAATGGTTCTAATATCAACCATTCAAAACCTACTGAATATTTTACTTGTATTGTCCACTTTATTGCTGTGTGAATGTCCACTTGTATGCCTTGTTTTGATTGTGGTCTTGCTTGTTTGCATGTATACTCGATGACGACGATAGTTGCGCTTGTACTGACGCCGAGAAGAAGAGATCTTATTATTATTGGTATTGATATTCTTGGTTATCTAAAGAAGGAGTCCAGGGACATATTGCCATATTGCTGACCATCAGGCAAGCCACCTTCTTGCTCATAAGCCTTGTCCTACTGTTTTACTTATGCATGTTTTATTTACGGTTTCATGAAAACTGCATTGTTTTACTATATGATGTTGTATATCTGGTAGTGGCTTGGTTCCTCCAAACCATTACTCAATGGTGCTAATAAGTACAACCCCCTTGATGATACCTATTTGTCCATAGTGGAATAGATGGTGTATTCCACCATACCCCTTTGGAGACCCCGTTTTAGCCGAAGCAAAACTAGAGGATGGGAAGACCCAGGAAAAGTTTTACCAAATGTTTTATGATAAAACCATGGTGAGGTGGGACCTCCCAATAGTTGTTGAGAAAGAAAAAGGTTTTGTTTTACAAAATGCTGAAGGAAAGCTGGAGGAAAAAGGTTTACGAAAATGCACCCGGTTCTTTGCAGTTTTGCTAGAACAATTAACATGTGCAACCACATTACTCTCGAATGGGACAGGGCTGGATTTGATGTTTGTCTATTCTGGTATAATCTGCCTCGCAACTACTACATGGGGATATAACAATCCCTGGAGGGTGGGTCTTCTCTACCAGGGTCCATGTAAAACATCGATCGGGAGAAGGAACAAAGGGTATGCGGGCCTCCACGCATTACTATGAGCCTCTCATTGAAAGCGCACACTTGGGAAGTGGAAAAATGCGCTTCGGTTGGTCCTCGGTACCCGACATCCCAATGTTGAGGGGAACAAGACTCATAGGGTAGACACTATATTGGAGTGGGCAAGCGGAGAGTCTTGATCGGTTACTCGACCCACGATCGGTGTAGATCAGGGTAGTGTACCCGGATGGTGGGGGTAAAGTGCGCAACCTCTGGAGAGTGTAAATCTATTCGAATAGCCGTGTCTGCGGTCATGGATGGTCGGGAAGGTTGCTGTAGAGCGGTGTTGGTTTTGTTTTCAAAAGGATTTAGGAAAGGCAAATGTTTTGACCATGTGATGATCGGAAACGATACAGGTTTGACCATGGGAAGGTCGAAAAGGAGTTTGGTCATGCGATGATCAGAAGGAGGAACAAATGGGTGACCTAGTCCTAATGTTTTCCAAAACTCTTCAAAAAGGTTTCCAAAATGTTTACAAAGGTTTTTCAACAAAGATATGTAGATGCTATATCTGCAAGAGAAACTGTTTGAGGAAAGAACCTCTCTTGGAGCCCGCCTACCACCACAGCCATATTGCATATCCTCTTGTTATTATTATTTATCTTAGGGTGGTTTGCGAGTACATTCAAAGTACTCACTAGCATTGTCCTTGGCTGTTAACTTGGTCAGATATCAAGAAAATGGTGGAGTTGACGACTATGCGAGCTAGGACGTTCTCCCAGTCAGTAGCCTGTAGGTTAAGGCATGGTTGGGCTCTACGCTTGATGATGGTTGATGTAGCCTTAGTGGAAAATAAGGTATGAAGTGTTTACGCATAAGTAATGGATGCTTACCTTGATACTTGTCGGATATGTGCCACGACTAACTGATCATGGGATCGTGGCGTATGCATAACAGGGATTCTCGAAGGATTAATCCGGGGGCCCCACATGAATACTAAGGTTCTTACTTGGCGAGCCCAGCATGTATAGACATGGCCTCGGAACACGGACTGAAAGGTTAAGCATGAGTCATATAGTTGATGTGATGCCCATATTGATGCTCTCTTTCGAAGCTACACCGACTCACGTGATGATCAAACTTGGTGTAGTGGATTTGGTTCATGTAATCACCAAAAAGGCACGAGGGATGTCGTTTTTGAGTGGGAGTTCATTTCTAATTTGGATTAGTCGAACTCAATTTGTCATAAACTAAATCTAAGTGAATTTGCATAATTTGTTGTAGTCATTGGCATCTATTAACTACCTTATGCTTAGTTTTAATTGAGATAATAGAACTATAGAATTCTAGATATTTACTTTACGAACTGGTATCGTATTGTTTTTGAATGTCAATATAAAGTTTAGAAATCCTATTGCAAACTTTCAGCAAACTCTATTTACTCCATGAAGTTTAATAAGTAGTATTAAATCAAGAGTAAGAATTCCAATATTAGTACCTAAAGTATCATGTTTGCCTTCATGATTATTGATATTCAAAAGTTGTTTTAATATCAAGATTATATAGGAGCTAAAAATTTGTTTCAGATACCATCATGTGTGGAAGATATTGTGATATCTAAAACAATGTTTTTGGTTGCATTATGATAGAGTATAATTTAGCAAAATACATGTTCTCATATTGTATGAGAATTTGTGAAGGATGGAGCTGCTAGGCATCTAGATCTCCCAAAAAGGTTTTGGGAACTAACATTATACTCGCGATTCTTTCTTATAGGCTATAGTAGATTGATCATGAAAGTTGTCATGATAAGGATGAATAGAAGATGTAAGTAAAATGTTTACTACACTAATAGATTGCTAAAGAATGGATTTTTGTAAGAACACCAAACATTTGATGATGGTGATCCACTTCAAAGTGCAAGTCCAATGGTATTAGTATTTGACTATATACACTTTTTACTATGTGTTATGTGAATAACACCACTATTGATGTTGATAGATTCTTTTAAAAGAAAAGGAATTGTTGAAAGAGAATCTATAAAATATTTGGCTGGAAAGAAAATGTTGGAGATGTCCAACTTAGGTATATACAAGATATACATGTTATGGTTGTATTCCTTGCTTGTTAAACAATGTATTTATGAGATATTGGATACCGGTATTGGATACCGAATTGGTTGGTGTGAATTGTCATACAGAACAACGCAATTCATGAACTCCAACGGCCTAAGCAACTGGCAAGAGAATAGGTGATGATGTTCATCTAAAACAAATAAAGTGTTATTGTGTTTTCGTTGTCGTCAAACCTAGCCTTCAAGATTTTTTTTAATAATTGTTATTTTGTTCTGGTATTAGGAGAACAATGGTAGTTCAAATTATTATCGTATTCCATAAAGGATGGGTGAACTTTTACAAGTCAAGTTGGAGAAATCACATCCATAAACATTATTGCTAAAATGTCATAAGACAAATGATTGGAAGATCACTTATGAAGTGACATCGCTGTTTGAATTATATTGGAAAGTAAACGTGAAGAAACTCCATGTTGATGGATTTTTGGAGTCTTTTGATTTTGATCAATTGACGCTTGTGAAACTTCCTTCGAGATAATTGAAACTCTGTCCATAGGCCAAAGAGGAACAGATGACTAACTTATTGGATATTATGCATGATGATGTATATAGTCCATTTTTTGTAACCATATGCGACGGATCTTTTTGCTTCATATGCTTTCTCCAGAAACTTGATTGAATATATCTATATATTTACTTAATAAGGAAGAAGTATGAAACATTTGAAAATTGTTCAAAGAGTTTCAAGATGAAGTGAAAAATCATTGTAACAAGAAAATAAAAGAGTTTATGATTTGATCATAAAGGAAGATATCTGAGTTACAGGTTTAGCAAACCACCTACGATCTTAGGAATTATTCCATGAATTTGCATTTCCCGATAAACCACAGGAGTATGGTATGTTCGAGAGATAAAATCAGACCTTGTTTGACATGGTAAGGTCAAAGGTGTCATTTATAAAACTGCCATTATGTTTTAAGGATTAAATCTTTAGAGACTACCGCTTTTACACTGAAAATAGCACCTCTGTGATCCGTTGAAATGACACCATATGAGTTATGGTTTGGGATAAAACCTTAATTGTCTTTTCTTAAATTTTGGTATGCTATGCATAAGTAAAATGTTTACAACCAAAGTCGGATAAGCACGTCTTTGTAGGTTATCCCAAAGAATTTGTTGGGAATTTCTCCATAACACCGAGGACAAAAGAGTTTGTCGCTTGGAACGTCAAGTTTCTTGAGAAGGATTTTTTTTGAAAAGTTAAGTGGGAGGACAATAGAACTTTGATAAGGTTGTTGAACCTTAGTTGTATGTGCTAATTAGCGCAGCGCCGGAACTTTGTAACCATTTAGTCTCCCACTTGCACTAGAGTCGATAATCTAGTTTGAAAAACTTTGCGCATTGAACACCTATGGCTTTCTGGTGTTGCATATACGCTATTGCTAGTGGTTAACATAATCTCCGGATGTGACAGTTTCAGATCCATGTGTATTTGCATGTCTTTGCGTCTCTACGCATCACTCATTCTCAAATGAGATGGCATTGTATAAATTTGGTCCTCTACTGAGACCTTTAGTTCGTTCGGCTCAAAATATGTTGATATTATTGTCACACAATATATCTTCATAGTATTAGCCCACTTTGAACCACACCTAGTTTGATAACAAATTACTTAACACAAATGCCCTCCTTTGCTGCTACTATAGCAGTTATATACTTAGCCTTTTGTTGTAGTATCCGTCACAATATCTCAACTTTGGAACTCATCCAAATCCATCATGGAACATCCTTTCCATTATATTGTGCCACCCATAGTCTAAATTGAGATAAATTTAATTTGTATCTTGTGACAAAACTAGTATCAATGTAACACTTTACAATGAACTACCTTTAACTATTTGTCACTTATACATGATGTATTCCTAGTTCTTACAAAGCTCATAAGGATATCTTTACTATTGTCCAATGATCATCTTATGAATCATTCTGGTATATGCTCATAACATTTAGAGCATAGGACATTCTGGATATATACATATCATGGTATAATCGATCAGAATCTTCATGTGATTTTACTCACCAAGTGTTGAAACACTTGAATCTGAATACAATTCTTCCCATGTAGCAAGAACCTTTCTTATTGTTTCCATATTGAACCCTTTCAATATCTCATATTGAACCCTTTCAATATCTTATATATGTATGTCTGGCACAACCATATTAGCGCCTTAATCTATCCATATAGATATTGATGCCTAATATTCTGGGTTTGCCCAAGTCTTTCATCGAAATCTTATTTTAATGAAATCCTTAACTTGTGTCAATTCAAGATACATCATTTCCAATCAACAATATGTCCTCTACATAATGTATTAGAAATATGTCTCAGTGCTCCCACTTAATTTCTTGCAAATGCAAGCATCTTCATCATCTTCGATGAATTTAAACTCTTTTAACAGTTTCATCATGGTGAAGATTCCAACTCTGCTATGCTTACTTCAACTATTGCAGTTTACATGCCCTTTTAGCACCCTTTGAATTAACAAAACCCTTCGGACCATGTCATGTACATGTCCTAGGTTACCGTTCTATTAGAAGAACCTTGTTTTGTTTATTCAACTGCCATATACCAAATTATATGTAGTGGTTGCTACATTAATCCGTCAAGACTATATATCGCTATGAAAGATCATATCTTGTCATAGTCAACTCCTTAAACATTGCCGTAAACTTCTTTCCGACATGTCGACTATTTCATAGATGTCAAACATCCATGTCTATTTCTTTATAGATCCAAACACGACTGATAGGCTTCTTGCCTTTCCGGAGGGTCTTCCAAGCTCAGAAACTTGATTTCTCGTGTATCGATACTATCATGGATTCTATGACTTCTAGTCATTTTATGGAGTCAGGGCCCATCATCGCTTCTTTGCATGCAGTCGGCTCATCATTGTCAAAACAATAACAACTTCTGTTTCAAATCTTACTATTTGATTCTTACCGACCCACATGGTTCAATAGGAACTCTAATCTCCAAGATCACACCCTTTGTAATCACGAGAGCCATGAGCATTGTGTCCACCACCAGGACACTTTCCGGCGCTGCGCTACTTAGCACATATAGCTAAGGTTCAACAACCTTATCAAAGTTCTATTGTCCTCCCACTTAACTTTTCGCGAAAAATTCCTTCTCAAGAAACTTGACGTTCTAAGCGACAAACTCTTTTGTCCTCGGTGTTATGGAGGAATTCCCAACAAATTCTTTGGGATAACCTACAAAGACGTGCTTATCCGACTTTGGTTGTAAACATTTTACTTATGCATAGCATACCAAAATTTAAGAAAAGACAATTCGGGTTTTATCAGAAACCATAACTCATATGGTGTCATTTCAACGGATCACGATGGTGCTCTTTTTAGTGAAAAAGTGGTTGTCTCTAAAGCTTTAATCCTTAAAACATAATGGAAGTGTTAAAAATGGCACCTTTGATCTTACCATGTCAAACAAGGTTTGATTTGATCTCTCGAACATACCATATTCCTGTGGTTTATCGGGAAGTGCAAATTCATGGAACAATTCCTGAAATCTTAGGTGTTTTGCTAAACCTGTAAATCAAATATCTTCCTTTATGATCAAATCATAAACTCTTTTATTTTCTTGTTACAATGATTTTTCACTTCATCTTGAAAGTGTTTGAACAATTTTCAAATGTTTCATACTTCTTCCTTATTAAGTAAATATATAGATGTATTCACTCAAATTTCTGGAGAAGCAAAAAGATCCATCGCATATGGCTACACATAATGGACTATATACATCAACATGCATAATATCCAATAAGTTAGTCATCCGTTCCACTTTGGCCTATGGACGGAGTTTCAATTATCTCGAGGAAAGTCTCACATGCGTCAATTGATCAAAATCAAAGACTCCAAAAATCCATCAACATGGAGTTTCTTAATGTTTTCTTTCAAATATAATTTAAATAGCGATGTCACTTCATGAGTGATCTTTCAATCATTTGTCTTGCGACATTTTAGCAAAAGTGTTTATGGATGTGATTTCTCCAACTAGACTTGTCAAAGTTCATCCATCCTTTATGGAATACGGTAATTATTTGAACAGCCATTGTTCTCATGATACCGGAACAAAATAACAATTATTTAAACAAATCTTGAAGGCTTGGTTTGATGACAACGAAAAACACAATAACACTTTATTTGTTTTCGATGAACATCATCACTCATTCTCTTACTGGTTACTTAGGCCATTGTAGTTCATGAATTGCGTTGTCCTGTATGACACTTCATACCAACCAATTCGGTATCCAATACCTAAGAACCACATTGTTTAACAAGCAAGGAATATAGCCATAACATGCATATCTTCTATATACGTAAGTTGGACATCTCCAACCATTTATTTTCTTCCAAATATTTTATAGATTCTCTTTCAGTAATTCCTTTTCTTTTAAAAGAATCTATCAACATCAATAGTGGTGTCATCAACATGACACATGGTACAAAGCGTATATAGTCAAATACTAATACCTTTGGACTTGCACTTTGAAGTGGATCACCATCATCAAATGTTTGGTGTTCTTTCAAAAATCCATTCTTTAGTAATCTATTAGTGTAGTAAACATTTTACTTACATCTTCTATTCATCCTTATCATGACAACTTTCATGATCAAGCTACTATAGCCTATAAGGAAGAATCGCGAGTATAATATCAGTTCCCAAAACCCTTTGGTAGATTCGGATGCCTAGCATCTCCATCCTTCACAAAATTCTCATACAATATGAGAACATGTATTTTGCTAAATTATACTCTATCATAATGCAACCAAAAACATTGTTTCAGATATCACAATATCTTTCACACATGATGGTTTCTGAAACAATTTTCAGCTCCAATATAATCTTGATATTAAAACAACTTTTTGAATATCAATAATCATGGAGGCAAACATGATACTTTAGATACTAACATTGGAATTCTTACTCTTGATTTAATACTACTCATTAAACTTCATGGAGTAAATAGAGTTTGCTGAAAGTTTGCAATAGGACTTATAAACTTTAAATTGACATTCAAAACAATATGATACCAGTTCGTAAAGTAAATATCCAGAATTCTATAGTTCTATTATCTCAATTAAAACTAAGCATAAGGTAGTGAACAGATGCGAATGACTACAACAAATTATGCAAATTCACTTTGATTTAGTTTATGACAAATTGAGTTCAACTAATCAAAATTAGAAATGAACTCCCACTCAAAAACGACATCCCTCGTGCCTTTTTGGTGATTACATGAACCAAATCCACTACACCAAGTCCGATCATCACGTGCGTCGGTGTATCTTTAAAGGCGAGCATCAATATGGTCATCACACCAACTATATGACTCATGATTAACCTTTCGGTCCGTGTTCCAAGGCCATGTCTGTACATGCTAGGCTCGCCAAGTAAGAACCTTAGTATTCGCATGTGTAAAACTGTCTTACACCCGTTGCATGAAAGCGTAGAGTTGAGAACACCCGATCATCACGTGATGTCTCGAAACACGATCCATAGAACGGTGCATACTTACGGAAGAACACATTTTATCTTGATATTTAAATGAGGGATCATCTTACGATGCTACAGAAAGCGCCAAACTAGCAGTATAAGATGCTAACATCTAATGTGTAAAGTGAGATGATATGGTACATGCATTTGATCTCTATCATTTGCATCGTGGTATGATCTCTATCATTCCTTTGTGTGTAAGGCCAAGGTCTATGGAACTTACACGTTGAATGTGTTGTAAGAGTATCTATCATACATCTACTTACAACAATACCATATCAAGACACTAGCCCAACAACGATCCAAACTAGACGCCTCTAATTTATCAATTATAAGTTTTACGTGGCTTAGGGCTTTCGGAGATAGAACCGTTCTTTCCTACGAACATGAACCACAACGAGGATAACTAAGTTATTAGCAACTTGTTGTAAATCAGATATTGACTATAGTAGGAGAGACAGACACCTGCCAGCCACTTATGCAAAACAAGTTGCATGTCAGTCGTGGAACCGGTCTCATGTACGATGACATGTAAGGTTGGTCCGGGCCGCTTCATCCCACTATGACACCAATATCCAAAATACATGAAAGAAGCAATAACATGATCATCATCGCCCACATATAAACATATGTGTACTACCCGTGCAAAGCACCTACGCAAAGATCAGGCTCTGATATCACTGTTGGGTCCGCAGCATAGAAAACAAAAAATTTCCTACGGTGTGAACTACACGCCAAGATCTATCTACTACGTACAAAGCAACGGGTGGACATACATCTAACGAGAACTTACCCTCGTAGACAACGAGCTTTGATAACGAGTAGGAAATCGTGGTTGATGTAGTCGTACACTTGCCGATCTCAAGATCGTAATGAAGTCTAGCAGGTCCGGCTCCAGCACGTCCGTCAGATCCAGCTGCAGCACCACCAAGTCCAGCACCGCAAAGCAACAGTGCATCCGTGATCGCACACACGTCCGGTACCCCAACAACCTCCATCCCTCGCTCCAGCAAAGCAGCGGAAGCAGCAACTCCTTTCCAGATAAAGCCACCGGGAACATGTATCTCGCTAATCCGAGACCATGGGGATAATACTAGAGGGGGAGAGAGATCCTTCACAAGGAGGTGTGTTGTGAGAGGAGGAGAGGGGGGCACCCAAGGGCCATGGCATGGCAGCCATGGTGGTTCCCCCACCTCTTCCACATTCATGTGGGTGGAGCTCCCACTCCCATAAAAAGCCTCCACTCAAAATTCCACTCACACATGCATTAAATTTCCACCAAATTTAATGCAAGCTCTCATTAAATAAAACTATTTTATTTATTTTATTCAGAATTTTGTTAATTACATTAATTAACAAACATTCACATAAAACCCCCTGCAACATTTTAATATCACATGTAGAACCAGTTTCAGCAATTTTCACCCGAAACAATTTCGGTTTCCATCGAAATGATTCTAGCGCATTCTTAAATCTTTATCTGAAACATATTTGCTCCAAATGGTGTCGGTATCCCTTAAGTGTGTCACCCTACGGTTCACGAATAATGTAGACATGATCGAGACCCCTCTCTGATCAATAATCAGCAACGGGACCTGGAGATCCGTACTGACTCCCACATATTAAACGATGACTCTTGTGATCGTGTGAACCTTTAACGTCGTAACTAAATCCCTTTGTCTCGCGATATATTACATGTCCGAAATTTGATCACTGGCATCCAAATACCTAGTTTGATCTCGTTATTGACATGCACTCTTTTCTCGTTCCCGTGATATAACATTCTAGTGAGCACATCACTTGCTTGCAAGCTATTTCAATGTGATATCACCGAGAGGGCCCACAGTATATCTATCCGTCATCGGGATGGACAAATCCCACTCTTGATCCATGAGCCTCAACATAACACCTTCGTAGCACTGAACCCACCTTTATAGTCACCCTGTTACGGTGTGACGTTTGATGTTATCAAGATACTCTTCCGGTGTTAGCAATTAACATGATCTCATGGTCTAAGGACTAAGATTACTTCGTATGATGTTATAGCAATATAAACATAATGACTATGATCGTAATGCTATACGTCGGATGAATGTTCATCACATCATTCCACCAATGGTGTGACCTTGTTATTAACAACATCCAATGTCCATGATCAGGAAACCTTGATCATCTTGTTAATCTACAAGCTAGTCTATAAGAGAGGTATGACTAGGAACCCTTTTTGTTTATTAAACACACATGTATTGATGTTTCCGAATCGATACAATTCTAGCATGTAAAATAAACATTTATCATAAACATGGAATAAGATATTAACCACTTTATTATTGCCTCTCGGGCATATTCCCTTCACTACTTACTTTAGCATGCCCATCTATCCTCTGAACAATGGGTAGAATAGGAAATTTAAAGACAAAAGCTTTTGAAATAGAGGGCCATGAAATGCTTCAAGGTCGGTGTGTGATATTTCCGCTCGATTGAGATTTGAATTTGGCTAGCGTCCAACTAATAATAATAAAAAATGGTACTATCCGGTGGGAGATTTTGGTTCATAGTTTTAGAATCGGTGGGGCGGGCAATGCTTCAAGGTTGGTGGGTGATTTTGCCGCTTGTTTCAGATTTTTAATTTGGATAGCGTCCATCTAGTAATAAAAAAAGGTAGTATACCGTAAGCTATCTATCCAGGAATTCAAAGCCGAGAGTCACATCAACTGATTATCCATATCCATATTTTTACAAGCAACATTGGATACCTACGATTCACACAGCCTAGGCGGTAAATTTTTCCGCTTGACAGAGATTTTGAATTTGGCTAGCACCCAAATAATACTCCCTCCATCTCAAAATAGATGTCTCATATTTATCAGGTATATTTCACAACCTTGTTGCAATCTCTCAAGTTATCATAAAGTATGAGATAAATCATTAATGTTGTATTTCTTGTATCTTGTGCATTTATATACTTCCTCCGTCCTAAAATAAGTTAACTTCTAGCGTTTGTTCTAAATCAAACTTAACTATTTCCGACCAACTTTAAATTATAAACGTAGCACTATTTATGAAACAAAACTAGTAAAAGTTTATTCATTTTGAAATGTACTTTCATAATATGTAGATTGCATGTTATATATATTGCTAGATTAGTTTGACTTAGCCTAAGAGATACTAGAAGTACACTTATTTGTGGATGGAGGGAGCATGTGATAACTTGGCATGGTGGTGTTCGCATATTTGGTAGGATTACATCGGAGCTTCCTTGCATGATGAACAATATTGCCACTAGGAGTTTCCCCCGTGTTGAAAAAAAATCTAGGAGAGAGAAGAGGCTGAGAGCATGGAGGAAGCAGCACGAGAGCAGCGAAGAGGAGAATTTTCGAAAAAAGGTTTCAAGCTAACCAGGAATTCAGTACATCGAAAACCATCAAAAATCTTTTTCATGAAACTTCCAAAGCAACATACAATTTAGCAGACTTAGCTAGGAAGTTTTAATATTCACAAAACATGGGAAAATTGAGAATGTTCTTTCTTGATCGTTGGAAACTCACACCAACGACATCGTTTACTAAAAGAAGATGGACCCATCTACCTTCGAAAAGACAATTAATTCAAGAGCAATCTATCACGCTTACTTGTAGCTCAAGCTTGACCTAATTTCGTTAAGTTGTCAACATGGAAAATCTTAACAAGAAGTTTAACCTATTTTTAGAACTCTCGGTGGTGGTTTGTGATATATTAAATGACTCCTGATGGTTGGAAACTGAGGTTGTTCTTTGATAGTTGGACACTCACACCAATGGCATTGTTTACTACAAGAATCAGATCCACCCATCTACCTCCGAAAATACATTTAATTCAAGAGCAATCTATCGCACTTACTTGTAGCTCAAGTTTGACCTAATTTCTTTAAGCTATCAAGATGCAAAATCTTAGAAAGAAGATGAACTTATTGTCAAAACTCTCGGTGATGGTTTGTGATATATTAAATGACCCCTCAATGGTTGGAAACTAAGAATGTTCTTTCGTTATAGTTGGAAACATACACCGACAACATTTATTACTACAAGAATATGCACCATCTACCTCCGAAAAGACATGTAATTCAAGAGCAATCTATCGCGTTTACTTGTAGCTCAAGTTTGACCTAATTTCATTAAATTGGCAAGAAGTTAGTGAAGTGTGCAAAGTTAGATAGGAATCTTAAAAATGGAATTATAACAAACCACGAGCCACTTTGTGAGATAATTGGGGCTGTTGCATTTTCTTCTAACTATGGTAGGTCCTGTAGGATCGGGGTGCTTCAGTTAACACGGTGAGTGGAAGTACAAGTTACATCAAGGACCTCATAAAAATCAAAATTAGATCCAAGTCCATGCATTTAGCACAAGATCCCTGAAACTAATAAATGGAGTGTGTTTTCAGGTTTGCACATACTAGCATTCATTGTGCTAAAGACTATGAATAGAATCTTCTAGATGCTAAGAATGGAAAAGAAGATCCAATGGTTAGCAATGTTTGGATTTTCTAGTCTTGATCCAACCATCAATGTTCAAAGTTATTCGTACACTATATAGTGGTATGGTATTGTAAGAGATAAGACAAGATAAAGATAAGATAAGAAGTAGTGTGAATGCCTGATATTTTGAATAACCTCCCCTCCCGATGTTTGGGAAGTAAGTGAAAATTTTGAAACTGGAAAAGTTTGAATTTTTCTGCCGCCAAGGACCAAAGTGGTTTCCTTCCAATGATTCCTCCTACTCCACACCAACGCGGCTAACGAACACGCAAGAGAGCCACCATACCAAGGCACACGTGCGTAGTGCCACGCTCTGGACGAGGGAGAGATCAGTCGGGCAGTGTGTGAGGGGAGAGGGGAGGAGAGATGAGAGGCAGCAAAAGAGAGAGAAAACACACAATTTGTTTGGCGTGCACATGTCCTAAGAAATTTAATACTAATAGAGTGTACACTGTAAGGCGACAGGAGTACCTTGTTTCAGGAACCCATCATAACTTTGCTCTGACATCCAAATGCCTTCAACTCCTATTCTTCTCTCTTCGCTTCTTCCTCTTCCCCTTCCTACGTTTTATTCTCTCACCATGTACATCACATGCGCAGATGTGAGCATATGTCTAAGCAAAGAATTAATCCCTCTGTTTCATAATATAAGATGTTTTAGCTTTGTGAAGATAATATATCTAGACACATTTAATGTATAGGTTAGTAGAGGTTCACTCTGAATCTACACACTAAAACATGACTAGATACATAACCTTCACAAAGCTAAAACATCTTATATATTGAAATTGAGGGTGTACTACTTACTGTACTGCTAGTAAACTCCACCATTTAGACAGTGTCTAAACGATATGATCCGTGGGACCTACTAAACTGAAGATGCTAACTTTGGCATAGGAGTTTTATAGCTTGGTCATACACTTCCATGTGGGCCCATTATTTTTCTTTTCCTTAGGGCATCCACAATGTGTAAAAAAACAGACCTTAAGGCCTATTTGGCATCCTCTAAGGTTCACCTTATACATTGTGGAGAAAATAAAGTCACCTCAAGCTTATGGGTCTCCCATAGAGAATAGGAACATCATTTCATGTCTCTCCTCTCTCTTGCATGGAGCAATATGACAAGCTATGTGGTTCCTATCTTGTGGCAAATGTTGACCTTATACATTGTGGTAATTTCCATATAAGCTGAGTGGGTCCTACATTATGGATGCCCTTAGACACTCGTGCCTTGTACTCCCCTCCCCACCGCGCTAGACTCGTGGGTCCTAAATTATGATGTGGATATGGCCATGACCTTGATTGGTCGCTTAAGCCAATTTGTCGTTATGCAAATACTAATTAGTGCTGACATTTCTCAAAACTATTGTTGGCCCATGATATATTCACTGCCAGGGTACCTTCAAAAGAATTTTGGAAAATTTCAAGAGTAATAGTCTATCACGCTCACATGTATTCAAGTTTGACCAAATTTTGTTTTATCGGCATAGAGTCATTTAAGTGCGTGGAGCTTTGGCTTGGAAGTTTGAAAAATCCTGAAACATGGGAAACTATAAGAAAGAATTGTCCACTTTGTACAAAAATTTGTTTGGGGGCATTCTTTGTTCTTTAATTTATTCTACTAGTAAAATATTTGAAAAACTCATTTCATAGCATGGCCTACTATACCATGTACTCCATGTGAAATTTCTTGGGTTTAAAGGCAAATGCCCAAGGTCATGGGCATACTCTACATATATCTTCATCAATATAATGACCGTGTGTCCATATTTTGGTATAAGTCTATGCATGTTAGCATGGTAAAGAAGTAAAAGTTTTTTCAGAACGAAGTACGGTTAATATGGCTAAATTAGAGTTCATAGCATGTGCCATTTATTTACTACTATATAAACTGATTGGATAAATTACATGTTATATTTTTTAGGCTTAATTTTCTACCTAACTTAACCCACTTAGATGACTTTCCGTGGATTTGTGGAATTAGGTCTAATTTAATAATCTACAACAAGTGCGTGAGAGCAAGTTCAATAGTATAATCGAGTCTTAGGTATAACAAAGTGACACGTCGTTTACTACCAGCCTTATAGAAGCATATACAATACCTGCCGATTAACTATACAACATCTAGCATTACGATGCAACAACCTCGTCAAAAAGCAAGAAGATTGAGCATGAATAAAATGAAAAACCTTTCTATGTACGCTTGAAAAATCTTAAAACTTGGGAATTGTAAGAAAGAATGGTACACTTTGTTTGAAAATTGCGGTGGTGGCATTCTTTATTTATTTTTTGGAACTAGAGGTCGTGGAGGAGGGAGACAGTTATGTTATCACGCTAGGGTTTGTTGTAGTCGCAAGGTGGTCTGAGGACCTTTTTCTAATTATTGTTACCTTTGAGCATTTTTGTACTGGTGCTGATGATTATTTTGAATTTCAGAATAGAAAAACTGTTGCTAGAAGTAGATCGGTGTGGCGAACTAAGGCACATGTGCATAGCACCACGCTATGGACGAGGAAGTGACAAGGCGGACTGTGCACCCGCGGCTGCAGAGAAGAGATCGATGGAGGATGGATGGTGAGATGCAACGAAGGAGAGAGAAAACACAGCGACCTCAACTCCAATGGAGGATCCTCCTCCAAGGGTAACGATCATATAGCCGCCAAGAGACGCTCTCGGCTGGCTCATCTCACCGATAAAGAGCGAGAAGATGCCGCGCGAGTCCTCGACTTCTCATCCATGATGGTGGATACGCGGGTCAATGTGCTCCTGAAGACAGCATAGGCAATGGTGACAGCAGCCACAACGTACCTGCTCAACAACCAGCCACCTACTGGGGACCCGTGAGCCGCCATGCACTGATCTACGATCACGGGCCTGGGACTAGTCGAAGCTTCTCTCACCAAGGATCCTACGGTGTAGTCGAAGAAAGGCAAGGCCCTAGCCAAGAGCTATTCTCCCTCCTCCAGCGACGACATCAGTGATCTGTCGCGGCGACGCCGCTCATGGTGACATGACTACGACTACAATGCGCGTGACGAAATCACATAGCGTAGGGTCGACAAGATGTGCACGAGGCGTGCCCGTTCGAATGATTCAGAAGACGATGGGATAGAGCTCTGTGGCACCAGTTGCTTCAGCAGAGCCATTAGGCAGAAGCGAATGCGAAAGGGGTTCAATCTCCCATCAGAGAACCCAAAATTCGACGAGCTCCCAGACCCGAAAATCTGGCTGGAAGATCATATTTCCTCCGTCAGGCTACATGGTGGAACCATGAGCGCGGCCATGCAATGCCTCCAGCTATAGCTGTAAGGTGCCGCCCGTGTGTGGCTCAATAATCTCCCACGTAGATCGATTCGCAGCTAGAATGAACTGGTTTACAGCTTTGTGCGAAACTTCAAGGGCACTTACAAAAGGCCCGCATCAATCAAAGAATTAAGAGGCTGCTACCAGAAGTCTGGTGAGTCGCTACGCTCATACATCCAGAGATGGTCCATCATCAAAAACTCTGCAGAACACATCTTTGAGGATCGCGCAATCAACGCGTTAAATAGCAGCGTGGCCGCAGAGAACTCTGAGAGGAGTTGGGTCGCTCAAAGCTCAAAACAATCGACCACCTGATCGAGATCGCGAACAGGTGGGCCAATGGAGGGGACTCGGTAAAAAACCATGTCCACTCCGATGATGACGATGACCTTGGACGCAGACGTGATCGCCGAGGAAAACATCGAATGTGTGGTTACGAGGACCGCGAGGAAGTCAACATGGTCGCGGCTGGCTACGCCGACAAACGCGACGACAACAACCACAATAGCGGATACCACAGCGGTGGATACCGTGACAGCGGAAAAACCATGCAAGTGTGGAAATGCCGCACGCGCGATGAGGCACCTAGGACATCTATCCAGGATAAACTATCTCGACAGTGCAACGTACACTTCTACATCGACAAGCATGATGGCAAGAAAAAGTCCTGCCACCTTCTAAAGGATTGTCGCGAGTTCCTCAAGCCCCATGAAGGCCTAGCCCAGATGAACCACGAGGAGATAAACTAGGGCTATGGAGCTGCCCTAGGCGCTGTGGCTGATGGAGCACCTCCTCCACCACCTGCGGCTGCGCCAATCGAAAACCATGGAGGCGAGCCATACCCGCAAGCGCTGGGAAACATGTGGATGATCCAAAAAGGACGCCCATCCAATCAGGTGCAAAAATCAATCACTCACCAAGTAAATTTGGCAGTAAACTCTCCACACCCACCACTGAGTACCTAAGTGGAAGCGAGTCCTGCATTACTTTCGACAAGCGCGATCATCGGCGTCAAGTACCTCGCCTAGGCCACTGTCCCCTGGTGCTCGAGGTGCAAATCGGAGGCTTCGAGATGAGTTGCATCTTCATGGACGGAGGTAGCGGCATAAACCTCATGTTCGCAAGTACCCTGCGCGCCATGCGAATCCCTCTTATCATGTATGGAATCTTCAGACACAACATTCCACGGCATTGTCCCAAGGAAGGGTGTATACCCCCTGGGCAACATCATCCTCGATGTCATCTTCGGAACATTGGCAAATTTCGACGAGAGCGCATCGAACTCAAAGTTGTCAACTGGCCCTCGCAATACCACTACATCCTCGGATGTGTCACATTCGCAATGTTCATGATGGTACCACACTATGCCTACCTGCAGATGAAGATGCCGGGCCCAAACGGCATTATCACAGTCAACGGAAGCTTTGAGAGATCTGACAGCTGCGAGAGGGAATTCAACAGAATATCCTAGTCTTTTAGCATGCAGGAGGAACTAGCGAGGTTGAAGGAGTCGACAGACAACAATATACCTCCTCTGACCAAGCCAACCTCACTTGACCAATCCTGTGACACGTTAATCCACACCAAAGCGATCTAGGTCCACCCAACGAACCCGACCAAGACGGCCCTCATCGCCAACAACTTGAGTTCCGCATAGGAACTCGCGGTCGTTGAATTCCTCCGTGAGCGCTGAGAAATCTTCGCCTGGTGTCTAGCAGACATGCCATGACTTCCTAGGTAATTCGCCGAGCACTCACTCAACATGAATCTTGAAGCAAGGCCAGTCAAACAAACAATACAAAACCAGTCGTCATGGAAGTCAATAGACTCCTCGACGCTAACTTCATACGCGAGATCAAGGAAAGCAACTGGGTAGCAAACCCCGTGCTTGTTCCTAAAAAATACACGGATATACTACGGATGTGCGTGGACTTCACCTCCTTGAACAAGCATTGCCCAAAGGACCACTTCTCGTTACCACGGATCGACCAGATAATCGATTCCACCACCGGATGCAAGCGCCTCTACTTCCTCATCACCTACTTAGCCTATCACCAGATTCGAATTGAGGAGGATGACCAGCAGAAAACGGCGTTCATCACGCCCTTTGGAGTCTTCTGCTACACAACGATGCCTTTCGGGCTGAAAAACGCAGGAGCCACCTACCAGCGGTGTATGCAGGCTTGCCTCTAGAACCACCTTGGTCATAACATTCAAGTCTATGTCGACGACATCGTCGTTAAAACCAAGGACGAAGCCTCGTTACTCGACGATCTCCACTAGACCTTCGATAACCTCGACATCTATCTGATCAAGATGAATCTGGACAAATGCGCCTTCGGCGTACCATCAGGGAAATTGCTTGGGTACCTCATCTCCGCGAGAGGGATCGGGGCCAATCTAAAGAAAATAAAAGCCATACTGGCTATGGAGAAGCTGAAGAATGTAAAAGGCGTCTAGCAGCTGGCTGGGCGAATCGCGACGCTCAGTCGATTCATCGGTCGGATGGGCGAAAAGGCACTGCCTTTCTAGAAACTTCTCCGCAATGCTGACAAATTCGAGTGGACAGACGAAGCACAAGAAGCATTCGAAGACCTCAAGCATCTACTGTCCACCTCGTCGGTGTTGGTAAGACCTAGCGAAAAGGAGCCGATGTTGTTATACATCTCCGCCACCAACCAGTTGGTTAGCACTGTGCTCGTAGTGAAACGAGTCGAACAAAATAAACTCCATGGGGTGCAGTGCCCAGTCTACTACCTCAGCGAGGTGCTCACACCAACAAAACAGCGACACCTGCATTTTAGAAGCTAGCGTACGGCGTCTTCAGGATAGCCAGGCGACTGCGCCACTACTTCCAGGAGCACCGAATCATTGTGGTGAATGACGCCCCACTAGGGCACATCATCAACAACCCCGATGCCACTGGAAGAGTCGTGCCTTGGGGGATAGAACCGTCTCCACGAGACATCACATACGAAAAGCGAGACACGATCAAGTTGCAAGTTCTCTCGGACTTCCTCGTAGAATGGATGGAAAACCAACTCCCCGACAAGCCAGATATGTCCTATCTATGGATAATGCACGTTGACGGATCCAAACATAAAGAGGGAAATGGCGCGAGCATCATCCTAACATGGCCACAAGGTGACAAGATGAGGTATGTTCTGCGAATGCAGTGCACCGCCTACAACAACAAAGCTGAATACGAAGCCTTGCTCCACGGGATGCTGGTGGCAAAAGCCTATGGCGCAAAGCACCTTGTCATCTACGGCGAATCCAAACTGGTGGTAAACCAAACAATGAACGAGTGTGATGCTCAGAGAGACAACATGATCGCCTACCGCGACCTCTACGATGCACTCGAGGGGGAGTTCGACAGCTGCGAGCTATGGCATGTCAGCCGCGAGAGCAATGAGGAAGTAGATATGCTCACCAACATCAGCTCCACTTGTGCCCCAGTTCCACCTGGAATATTTCTAGAGCACATCTGCGAGCGCTCCATCAAGCCTAAGGCTCCAGAGAATAAAACTAGCACGTCAAAGGACTCGGGGGCTATGCCACTGATGCGCTCGACGATCAACGTAGAGCTCGTTGGGAACCCCAAGAGGAAGGTATGATGAGCACATCAGCAAGTTTCCCTCAGTTATGAAACCAAGGTTTAATCGAACCAGTAGGAGCAAGGAAACACCCCAAAGGCGTCACTAGCTGAGCTTTGGCAGGGCGCACTACCGGTGCTAGTAGCAACGTGGAGACCTGCACAACAAAACCACAGAACTTTGTCCCCAACTTGCGATGAGGTTTTCAATCTCACCGTGTTTTGCGGAAAACAAAGGATTAAACGTATCGAATGGAAAGAAGTGAAAGTTTGCAGAAAGTAAACACAAAGCAGAAACAGATTGTAGATTGTATGTAAAAGAAAAGGACAGGGATCCATAGTTCACTAGAGGTGGCTCTCCTTGGATAGATAACATGCTCGGTGAACAAATTACAGCGGGGCAATTGACAAACACCGAGAAAGCAATACATGCATATACTAATCATCTTGACTCCTTTGAGACTTGATTGGGCAATACAACATAATACATAGACCACCATCCAACTGCATCTATGACTAATAATCCACCTTCGGGTTATCATCCGAACCCCCTCCAGTATTAAGTTGCAAGCAACAGATTATTGCTTTACGAACTGCGTGTAAGGTAAACAATACAATTGTTCTATGAACAAAGGATCGTTGTTTTCTCCCTAGTAGCAACAACACATCTAGTACCTTAGAGATTTCTGTCACTTCCCCAGATTACCAGAGGCATGAACCCACTATCGAGCATAAATACTAACTCTTGGAGTTGCTAGCATCTACTTGGCCAAGATAGCTACTAACAACGGAAAGCATGCAAGATCTCAAATAACAAAGACATGATAGAATCAATAATCAATCTGAAATAGCATCTCAATAACCATCGGTTCCCTACAAACACAACATGTATGAATTACAAATAGATGATCTTGATCATGAACGGAGCTCACAAGATCTAAACATGAAAGCACAAAGGAGGAGAAACCAGCCATCTAGCTACTACATGGATCCGTAGTCCAAGGATGAACTACTCACGCATCACACCGGAGGCTTGTATGGTGATGAAGAAGGCCTCCAGGGTGAATTCCCCTCTCCGACAGGGTGCCGGGAAGAGCTTCAGATCCCTCCCGATCTAGGGATGGAGATGACGGCGGCTATAGACTCTTTCGTGGATTTTTGATCGGGTCCTTAGGGTTTTCGTCCCGAGGGCAACTTATAGGCGGAAGGAGAGGCCGAGGGGGTGCTGGGGTCGGCCAGACCACCCCATAGCGCGGGCTAGGCCTAGCCGCGCGGCCAGGTAGTGTGGCCGGCCCCCAGCCCTTCTCCATCTTGTATTCTGGCACTTGAGCCCTTCCGGAAAAATAGGCACTTTGGCTTTTGTCCCGTCCAATTCCGAGAATATTCATTTTCTGACTTTCCTGGAACCAAAAACAGCAGAAAACAGGTAGCTGGCACTGTGGCTCTTGTTAATAGGTTAGTCCAAGAGATCATAATAAAAGTACTCCAAAGTTGGAACAAAACACAAGAAAGTGGATAAAACCAAGCATGGAACATCAAAAATTATAGATACATTTGCAATGTATCAACATCCCCAAGCTTAACTCCTGCTCGTCCTAGAGTAGGTAAGTGATAAAAAGGATAATTTTTGAGGTGACATGCACCATCAAAGACTTGATCAAAGTATTTGCAAAACACTCAAGGCTGGGATCATAGTACTTCAATCATAACATGAAAGACAAAGTTCTAGCAATAAGCAAAGAGACTATGATGCAACATGAAAAGGCACAAACAAAAGAATCATGAATAACATGCTTTGCAAGACGTTTTGTTTGTTTCACATAAAGAAAACATAGCATAAAAGTATTCAGATTGTCCCTCAATAGGGTAGCAAATATAAATGCATGGGACACCTTCAAAGTTCATAAGACTGACTAGATACAACAGTTTCAAACAAGCAATAACAAGTTATGCATCAATCAACTAGTCTTGGGACAATGCACATAGAACTAAGAATGGCCACTATGCTCTCAAAGTAGTGCATAAAGATAGAAGGTGGAGACGACATATAATGGTGGAAGAAATGCCTTTTGTAAAAGGAAGTAGGGATTCAAGTCTCATAAAGAGCTTCCAAAAATTATGGTACTTGTAGCTTTCAGCTTTCATTGCCCCTATCATAAGCATCTTGAAGGTGATTAAGGTTAAAGTGACACAACTAAGAGGATATGCTTGACAAGTTATAAACCGAAATCTCATGCCCCTTACTTACGAAGACCGATCCTGATGCTACTCAACTTCAGTCACGAGTAAGCTCTTGTCATTGTAAGTATATGTGTATCATTAAGAACCGCCAACGGGGTACCCCTTGCACATGATATGGGAGCTTTCCCATAATCAAAATGAAAAGGCAAGCATAGGTTTTTATTTGTTATTTCCATAGGTTTTTATTGAGGATGCTTCATAGAGTGCTCATTATGGTGATGCTGCAAGTTTCCACCATGATTAGGCATGGCTTAGGCTAGCGGCCTAGGCATTTCTCTAACACACATACAAACTCCATGATCTTACAAGTTCCACTTTTATTTCACACCGCCGGGATCCATAAGCAAAAGAACATAATATCAACGGGGTACAAAGTACAAGTGCAATGTTGAAAGCGTTCCCCGTGGTACATGGTTCTGCTAATTTCAACTTATAAAGCGCAAGCATATACGCAACAAAGAAGGACCCAATGGTTCAAGTTTATTAGAGGCAATAAAGTAAAGTGTGCCATCAAGTTCGTGAGAGCTTTAATCACTAGTTTTATCATAACAAGTGAAAGGTAGACAAAAGCATGAATATACTTGGAATAGAATAAGCTAGTAGGTAGGTATGGTGGACTCTTTGGAAAAACTTGGTTTATGGAGTTGGATGCATGAGTGGAACTCATACTTGGTGGTGGAGGCTAGCAAAAGACTGGGAGCGACAAACTAAGAGAGCAATAATGGCCATAATCATGGAGAGCGACAAAACATCATTGATCAAAGCATAAAGTGATACTACAAGTTGAAAAATATAGGATCATAAAGGCTATGGTGACTTGAGATAGTCATAACATGGTGTGAGCATGTGCCAAGTCAACCCAAATAAAGCATCAAAGGAGAATACCACTATACTATGTTTAATATGCTAAAACAATGCATGATTCATCCAAGGCACATTAAGCAATCTCAATTGTTTATAACAAGTCATGCTACAGGAAAGAATACTAAGCATAAAGCCAAAACAATATCAAGCATGGCATGATAAAGCATAGCCACAGTCAAAAACGAGCTCTTTTTACCACAAAAGTATGCACTTTCCTACTCTTTTCCAAACCAAACCAAACTATTTGCAAACCAATGTATGAAACAGGGGGTCCAACCAACTTATTTAGAAAACTAAGCAAACCAAGCAAACTAAAAACCAAAACAAAAACGAAAAGGAAGACTCTCCAAGAAAAACACAACTGTGCATAAAAAAATAAAAATGAAGCGTTTGGAAGAAACCTGGAATTTTTATTGATGAAGAAGGGGATGCCTTGGGCATCCCCAAGCTTTTACGCTTCTACTTCTTGGATATTTCTTGGGGTGACACGCGTGGCATCCCCAAGCTTGAGCTTTAGTCCATCCTTCATCTCATTACTCATTCCTTCCATACACCTGAAATTTTTTACGGTGAAGCACAGAAATCTGTTTTGAGATAGCAACTTTCCCAATCATTACTTCACTCTCATTAGAGGTTACTCTTGGCACAAAAAGCAAATAAAAACGATAAGAAGACGTTATTACAGAGGTAATAACTTCCAAGACTCATCTAAAACTTTTAGGTTATCTCCCAATAAGTTCTTTTCTTTAACGCCTTTAAGTTAGGCTTGATAGTTTGAGAAGATGCTCACATAAGAAATATGAATTGAAGTAAAAGAGAGCATGAAGAAGCAAATTCAAAGCACATTTAAGTCTAACCCACTTCCTACGCACATAGCATCATCACGGACAACGGAACAAACATCACCTCGAACGAATTCCAGGGCTTCTGCGAAAACCTAGGAATCAACATCAGCTACGCCTCAGTGGCGCACCCTCAGACCAACGGTCAAGTCGAAAAGGCCAACGACCTCGTCTGCGGTGGTATCATGAAAAGGCTCCTTCGACCACTGGAAAGAGCTGCCGGGTGCTGGCCCGAGGAGCTGCAATCCGTACTATGGAGCCTGCGCACAACTCCAAATAGCGCCATAGGCTATACTCCGTTCTTCATGGTACACGGTGCCGAGGCAGTACTACCTGCAGAAGTACGCTACAAAGCCCCACGGGTAGTAGCATACATCGAGGCAGAATCAACACTCGCACTCGAAGAATTCGCCGATCTCCTCGATGAAGCATGCGAGATTGCAGCAGAAAGATCCACAATCTACCAACAGAACCTCCGCAACTACCACAGCAGAAGGCTGCGACCTAGGCCTTCATCGAAGGAGGCCTGGTCCTACGACTGAAGCAGCAAAGGCACCTCAAGATCGAGTCCCCTTGGGAGGGACCCTATGTGATTACCGAAGTAATCCCAGGTGGCACCTACCACCTTAAAGATCTAGAAAGTGGAGTCGCATACTCAAATCCCTGGAACGTCGTGCAACTGCATTGTTTCTACCCTTAGATGTTTTTTACTTTACAAATAAGGCTATTCAGCCAGGCTACTTAGCCGTACATTGTACCTCGTGATATTCTGCGAATAAATAAATCTAAGTGCCTCCAACTTTGTGTTTTCTATTTTACTTGCAATTACATCACTCAGGGGCTGCGCCACCCTTTACACCTCGTTACACAAGTAATTTAGTATCCTGAGTAGCTGATGCACTATGAATCGAACCCTTTGTAAAATCAACCCAGCTGCAACGCACCTGACACGTTGACAAGGTTCTGAGATGAATATATGTTAGGCTAATGAAAAGGAACTACAGATTACAATATACTCAAAAATTATACAAGCCAGCAAGCTTTTACATAGAAACGGGTAACAAAAATACCCGACACAATTGTATGAACTTTACAACACATATGCATCTATGTGCAGGGTCATGCTACTCTACTGCCATAAAAGGAGAACATTTCTATGTTCTTCGAAAAAATCGACGATCTCTTCGACTAGCTGATCAACCGCCCGGTAATGTGGCACCATGTTCCATGTCATCCCTTCTAGCGGGGGCGGCAGTCCAGCAGCAAAATCTGCGAAATCCATATCTAGCCGGTGCAGGCGAACGAGCGCCAATGCAGCCTTGGCACCTATGACCAATTGCTAACGCACGCACTCGTGAACATCACTGATATCCTGAAACTTCTTCAGCAAAGCAAGCAAGCTTGAAGGCACCACATCCAGTGGGAACATCGCCTGAAAAATATGCTTGAGGCACGACTGCGAACTTTTCAAATAAAACAGCACCCGCGATGCACGGTCCTGCAGCGTCGCCAATGTGACTGCACGATCATGATCAACCCAAAAATACCCACTCTCTTCTAGCTGCTCTTGAGTCAAGTGATTCAGCCGAATGGCAATTCGATCCCTCTCATCCTACGGGTGATGAGCGCAAGAAGCCGTGCAAATCGTCAAGAAAAATTGCTGCCATGAATGGCAAAAGGAAAAGATAATAAGCTAGAGAACTAACACTTAAATTGCTCATTCAGCTGAGCCACTTCGCCCAGGAGGTACTTCTCGCACGCACTGGCCTTTTCAGACTTCGACTTCCACCCATCCGCGTTACCGTGGATCATGGGCATCTCTCACTCCAAATGCTTTATGCGGTCGCACAGTCGCGAGAGTAGTGATAGCTCCTCCACCTTTGAACATGGTCGCGCCATAGTTTCATTAGTGGGAGGAGAGTCAGGCGGACCACTCAAAGGACCCAATTACAGCCAAGAAAGAGGCAAATAAGACAAACCATTCATCAATAAAAAATAAGAATGCATCCAAGTTTAGCGAGTCTCAAAAGGGGTACCCCCATAGAGCACAATTCAATAGAGGAAGCCTAGACTATTACAAAAGGAAGCTAAGCAACATTCTACGACTACACTTTGGCACTCGGGGGCTTCCTCGAATCTATAGCAGTCTCTGATGCCATAGTCTTCTCATCTACAGCCTCTGACGTTGTAGCTTTTGCCGTCTTCAACCGTCGTAGCTCCGTCGAAAACTTAGCGAGTGTCTCAATGAGCCGAGGCCCATATTTACCACAACTAATGGCGAAAGGAGCAAACACTACCTGCTGGCCATCCGCAGTGACCGGCATCACCGAGGATATTTCGCTGGGGTCCAAGTCCACGCAATGAGCTTGCGCCATCGCTAGTCCCGTGGTCACTCCAAGCCCCCGTTGAGCATTCTTGAAGTCCATAGGCACACCTACAAGGAAGGACCCCACCAATCCATCGAGATCCTCGATTATCTTGGACTTGGGGACCATCTCCTCACGAAGACGCCCAAGCACGCCCTTGGCCTTCTCAAGCGAGTCCTTGACAGAGATGTTGCAGTCCTCGACTGCGGCCACTGTGCCGGCCAAATCATCCGAGCGAGTCAAAGCCTTGGCATCGAAGTCCACGCCAGCAGCATCTGCAGAACATACACATGAGCACAGCAAAATACAGGAAGTACATGGTAAACAAAAATGAGGCAGTATCATACCTGAGAGTGCTTTAGTGATAGAGAAAAGTTGTTCTATGAACACCTTTTCCCTATTAGCTATGGAGGAACGCAAATCTTTCTCGCATTTCTTCGACTCTTCAAGAGCCTCGAGTGCCTCATCGCGTTTCTTCTCCGCTGGGGCAAGTCCCTTTTGAAGGGAATCGACGTGACAAAGAAGATCATTATGCTCACTTGCAAAGGATAAAATGGCAAAACATGATCCCACCAGCTTTTGCAAAGCAAAAACAAGGGAGAAAGTGTAAACTCACCTTCAAAGGCATGATGAAAGGTTTCCAGCAAAGCATACTATCTACCCAAGGAAATGATCCGCTCGGAGAGCCGAGTAGATTCCTTCGAAACAGGCTACAAAAAGAGAAAGTGTGAGCATCAACCAAAATTCGACTGCCAGCGACAGGAACAACTTACATGTTCCTCCAGCAACTCCGAAGTTTCTTTGTGAGTCGATGTCAGGGCAACCATCTGGTGTCCCCCAGCATGGGGTGAACTCAAAGAATTGGCACCAGAGTGGGTCGCCACTGGAGGAGAAGGAGATCATGCTGCCATCTCCTTGTCTTTGGAGTCCGCAACTCCAGTCTCCTTGACAAAGCGATAGTCATTAGACGATGACCTCACGTTTTGACTACAAAAATATCCAGAACTACTTCAGAAGAACATATTTTGGGAGGATAGGACAAACTCGCAAGAATATAAAAACGTACCCATCAAAATTATCAAGGTCGAAGGAGTCCTCAGATGCCTCCTTCGGTATCCTCAACTTCTTCCACAAAGGAGGAGCCATGGCGCGCACATGCCCGACAGGAATTAGGTCCTCTACTGAAGTAGGAGGACCCTCCGGCGTCGCCAGCGATGAGGCATCTGAATCCTTGCTTTGGGAGCGCTTGCGAGTCCCACCGGACTCGGGGTATTCATGCTCCTCCTCCACGGGGACAGTGGAGCCCGACTCATCCTACTCTTCGAATACACGAGGGATCACTCCCTCGGGCTGAGGAGGCAATACAGCGATCACCTTTCAGTCCTGAAACCAGAATCAAGCATTAGTATAAAAGACACCCAGCAAGCAATAAAACAAGAAGAACTTTTTAAAGAAATCCACCTCGGGCGGAGGATGACTAGCACAGAAGGAAGGCACGACTGAGTCACCCGGGAGATCCTCCTTGGTGGTTTACTTGGTTAGCAGTCGAAACCTCCTGTCTACTTTTCCCGAAGAGATGTTCTCTCGCAAGATGTGAATCACATCATCAGCAGCAGTCCAGCAGAACATTGGATGCATCCTAGCCTGCAATGGCTGCACTCGACGGCACATCCAAGTACGAATGAGGTCAGTGCCTCCTATTTCCTTGCCTATGTGGCTCTCTGTTTCCTCGACTTCGCCGGGCATCACAATATTCTTCCACGACCTCCTCCTCTTACAAACTGCCACGGGATCAAAGGGCGCGAGTACGTAGTGTTCTTCACCAACATTCTGGTCGCAAATATAGAACCACTTCTCCCTCCATCCTTGGACATACCCATTGAAGTTGATGGAAAAATACGTGACATTGGAGTCGACGTGGATCCCACAGCCTCCTATATCGTAGACTACCGATGCAGAGCTCGATCGGCGTTTGAGTTTGAAGAGTTTATTAAAGAGGCCAAAGTGTGGCTCAATTCCGAGCCAGCACTCGTAGAGGGTAATCAAGCAAGCGATATGGAGGATAGAATTTGGGGTTAGCTGGTGCAGCTGGAGCCTGTAGTAGCAAAGTAACCCCCTCACAATCTTGTGAAGGGGGAGAGAAAGGCCACGAATGATAAACGCGAGGAACATCACCCGAAACCCACGGCGGGGAGAGCACCATCTTGGCGCTAGTTGAAGAGATCTGTGCTCTTAATGTTGGTTGGCCACCTCGACCCATTCATGTCGTGCATGCCTACGCCTTTCTTCTTTCCAATGTCGGCGACACTAGTGCCCACGGAAGCGGCGCCCTTCTTCTTGGCCGCAACGGTGGTGGCTGCAGATCCAGCGGCAGAACCACCTTTCTTCTTCCCCTTCCGGCGCTTGTGGTGGGAGCGCTGAAAGTATCTAGGAAAAGTGCGAAGACCATCCAGCGCCGCAAGAGGGTGCAAGCAATGGAGCAAAGAGGAGCAACAATGGATGCAGTGCAGGAGGAGCAAGATGAGTTCTGGGGAAATTACCGCACATCAGATCTCTACTTAACCTCATCGAAGATGCCATCCGACGGCTAGGAGGAAACCAACCAAATGCATGGAAAAAATCAATGTTGACGTGTGGTAGAGTAAACCACAAACCGTTGCTCTACTCCCCCCATTACGCGCGAGAATCGAGAAGACACAGTTAAAACAAAGATTACACACACCTAGTCAAATACAAGTCAGAAAATGGGACCCACTTTTCTTTATGTCATGTCAAAACCTCTCATGTGGGGAACTGAGATCATGTCATCATCAGCACTGGCGTCATTAAAATTCCAGCAGGAGCATATTCTGACTACTCTAGTCCTTATGCGAGTCTTCTACTCGACCAAGTACTCGGAGGCTACTCCTAGTAGGAGCGCTGGCCGTGCACCTGATGAACTCTATAGATCTCCAAGCATTATGACAATGTATTTCATCTCAAAACCCTTCACTCGAATCAATGATTCGACTATAGACTCAGGGTTACTCCCATAGGGAACATTGAAATCATATTCTACTAAAACAAGCAAAAAATGACGGCAGTCGCAAAAATACTTATAGTCCCCACTCGAGTCTACGACTCAAATAGGCACTCAGGGGCTACTCCCATAGGGAGCGCTAGCCACGCACTCTATGATTTTTCTATACATAACTATATGTTGACTGCGTCCACATTGAAAGCTTTAGTGCCTCCACCTCATATTTTCCCTACAAAGATACTACGTCTCCTGGGCCACCCAAATCATCCCCGTGATGACAAAATTCGGATGCACACTTGCAACATGAAGATAAGACCTGAAGAAGGCCTAGCAACACATCTACTACGCTCTACCAGACATAATCCATTCCTGCAGGCACGATAAAATAAGCCTTGACGGATGCGTCGAGTGCTCGCACTTATACACTCGGATCCGACTCCGCGGCCTGAGTCGAATTACGCCAACACTTTTCCAAATTCGAGTCCGGGGACTCGAGTTTGAGTAAATTGCATTGTTTTTCCCTAAGCCAGTTAACTGATCCCGATACATCGGATAAACCAGGTGCGTAACTCAAAAACATGCTCGACTATGCACTCGAAGGCTTCATACAGTCTCCACTCGAATCTTCGAGTCAATCGGACACTCGGGGGCTACTGACATGGGCATACCTTATAGGTACTCGAGATCAGCATATACAGTCTAGGCTAGAGGAAGCCCACGATGTTACTAGGGCCCAATTAAGATTTGGGTGACCAAGGAGACTCCGACTGCTTGCGGCACATGGCGAGCTCAAGATAGAAAGTTTAAAGGGAAACCCCTAACTTGTAACCGACTTGACCTGCTATCCCGAGACCTAGCCTATCTATCTAAGGGCTAGGATGGAGTGGCGAGGAGGATAATCACAACCCTAGTTTCCACACCATCGCTAGATTGCATCTCTGCACCTCTTATAACTTTCGACTCCCTCGATAATTCCAAGAGCATACAAGAAGGAGTAGGGTCCTCTAGAAGGCCTGAACCTGGGTAAAACTAGCGTCCCTTTGGGCTTGTTTCCTAGCCAATCGATGCCTCTAGCGCTCCCCAATTCCTCGAACCTAAGTCCATCTGGGATGGGAATTGATGAGTTAACCCCTTGTCAGCAGTACAGAGAGAATCTATTCTTGTTTTAGCTCTCAAAAACTTGGCATAGGATGAGTTTGGCCTTTTTCTCTGAACACACTCCATCATTACAGCAAGAAAAACTGATGATCAAGTCTGCATTTGTGTGCATACCTCATTCTTACATCAATACATGTGTGACCAATATATATGCAACCCAACAAGCCCAGGCCTCATCTAGATTGTGTCAAGGCCATGTTTTCAAAATAAAAGCAAAACAATATACTGACATTGATCAAAACAAGTTCCAATACAATAGTATTAGTTCTACAAAATACTTTAACAGTAGCAACATTAGAACATTTGAGATATTTAGTAGCTTTTGACAGATTCAGCAGTACATGCCATATTCTATACTCGATCTGAACAATTCCTAGTACATAGGAATTATTAAAAAATATTAGCAGTTGCAGAACTCCATACAAAATACTCGGTAGAAGTACCTTAAGATAGCTAGGAATGATTACATGTCGGACTATTGGTACTAGGGGTACCCCATCTTGTCGAGTCGCTGGGCCCAACAGGAGCACCCTCTCGAAGGCTCTCGAAGGGGGTAAGCCTACGGAGGGGGGATGAAGCCTATATCCTCTACAAACGCCTGGGTCAGTCATGTCCATGTGGCAAAGCCTTCCATTAGGACCCCAGGAGGGGAGCCTCACAAGGTTCGGGCATACCTAGCAAAGCGACACACCAACGGTCGGTCCAAGCAGTGGCTGGTCCACCCGAAGAAAGTAAGGCGTCTAGAGGTGGTGGGATGACGCAAGGAGAAGATAGCATCTGACGCTGTTGTTTCGGTGCAAGGAGACCAAGGTGACAATGTAAAGTGGAAGGGCGGCCGACCCTCACCCTGACACAACAGCTGGCTAGAGGTCGCAAGAAGACAAGGCAGGTCCAAATCCATTGGCAGGAATGTGGTGACCCTTCCTGCCCATGAACCGGGGGAAGAGGCCCGACGCCGCCCTATATAAGGATCCCTTATCCTACCTTGCTGGGGGGACGAATCCTAGAGATCTAAAACCCTAGACTTTCATCCTCCATTGTAACCTCATGAGTCAAGCAAGCAGTACAACAAAGAAGGAGTAGGGGCTTTACCTCATCACGAGGGTCCAGAACCTGGGTAAAAACCCTGGTGTCAACTATTTGTTGTGTGCTCATTCCGCCACTGTAGCCATCATAAAGATCCTTCGGAACCGCGTGTTCAGCCCCCTCACGAACCAAGGGATCGTTGGATCATGGTTCCTTCATGGGAAAAATCTCCGACATTTGGCATGCCAGGTAGGGGCTGAGGCGTGACCCGGAGGACTTCAGCTAGTGATACGTCCATTTTGCATCACTATTCTATGTCATAATTCACTGTTATTCATTGATATATTTCGTATTGAGACGTGATACTTATGTTATTTCATCTATTTTGGCATGGTTGATGACTTTTGGAGCATGGACCGCTGCAGTCAGGATTCTGATGGAAAAGGTGCTGTTTGGTGGCAAAATTCGCAAAGATCATAAAATCCGGGAAAATATACAGAAAATCCTATTTTTCCAGAAGACAAAGGAAGCTAGAAGGGGGGCTGGAGATGGGCCACAGGGGGCCCACACCACCCCCTGGCACGGGCCAGCCTAGACCGCACCACCATGTGGTGTGGCCTCCCTGGTCCGCCCCTGGCACTCCCCTCTGGCGTATATTATCCTCCCGAAACCCTAAGACTCGGAGAGCGACCACAGAAAGATTCTGCCGCCTCTGCGGGGCGGAAAACACCAAGAGAGAAAGATTCCGCCGCCTCTGCCGGGGGAATTCCTTCCCGAAGAGGGGAGATCGTCGCCATCAACACCACCATCAAGCTGGACTTCATCGGGACCACCATCATCATCACCACCATCATCATCATCACCACCATCATCACCATCTCCATATTGCTGTAACAATTGGATTGAATCTTGCATAGTTTGTAGGGGAAACTATCCCGGTGTTGATTACTCTTTGTAGTTGATGTTATTGAGTGAACCATTGAATTATTGTTTATGTTCAGATTGTTATACATCATTATTCCATCTCTTATCATGATTCATATGATGTCTTGTGAGTAGTTCGTTTTGTTCTTGCGGACATGGGAGAAGTCATGTTGTTAGTAGTGGAGTTGTGTTGAGAAAGATTCAATGGTTTGATATTTAAGTTGTGGTGTACTTCTTCTAGTAGTGCCATGTGAACGTCGACGACCTGACACTTCACCTATATGGGCCTAGGGGAATGCATGTGTATTTGGCTACTAATCGTAGGGGTTGCCAGAGTGACAGAAACCTGAACCCCCGTTAGGAAACCATTGCACAAGGGACGTAAAGGTCTTAGAGTTTAAAGTTGTGGTTAGGTTTCTACCTTAATTACTTTCTTGTACTTACGGATGTTTGCAAGGGGTATAATCATAGGTATGTATTAGTCCTAGAAAGGTCGGTACATTAGCAGAGGTTCACCCACACAACACTTAGCAAGCTAAAGAAGATTAATCAACTATATGAAGCCAAAGCACTTGACAGTCTTCCCATGTGTCCTCGAGAACGTTTGGTCATCTTAAGTAATACAACCGGCTCATCCTTTGCTGCATAAAGGATTGGGCCACTCGCTGCATTTATTCCTACTTTCTTTTATTTGCTCGTACTTTGTTTACTTGCTTTATCGAAAACCCCTAAAAATCCATTTGCTAAGTATTTGCAGAGAATTCCTGATCCATACCACTAGCCAGCACCTACTGCTCCTTGTTGGGTTCGACACTCTTACTTATCGAAAATACTACGATACACACCCTATACTTGTGGGTCATCAAGACTATTTTCTGGCGCCGTTGCCGGGTAGTGAAGCTCTATTGGAGAGTGGAACTGGTAAAGGAAACTTCTACTGTGAGTATTGTTTACTTTTGTTAGTTGCTTTATTTTAGTTATGGATAATTCGTTGAGTTTCTTATATGGTAATGTTACTACCACTGCTAAGGTAGTAGATAAACCACCACATGCTGAGAATGATGTTTTTCAAATACCTACAAGAATTATCGACCGTGTTATGGATAACTACTATGTTGGGGATGGAACTGTCCAAGTGATCATTTGCTCTTTATACCTGAATTATGCGGGTTGTTCAAGTGTGCAGGTATTACTACAGATCAAGTTAAGAAGAAGTTATTCTCATTATCGCTGAAAGGAAGAGGTGAGGAATGGTATAAGCTGCTGAAGAATGGTCAAGCTCTTGAATGGGAGGAAATAGTGACTCTCTTTTATTCAAAGTTTTATCCACCTAGTGAGATTCATAAAGATCGGAATCAAATATACAACTTTTGGCCTCTTGACGGAGAGACTACAACTCAAGCTTGGGGGAAATTGAAGTTAATAATTCTCAAATGTCCCATTCATGAGCTCCCCAACAATATTATTATTAATAACTTTTATGCAAGGCTCCCTCTACATGATAAGGATTTATTGGATGCTTCTTGTGCTGGAGCATTCACTCGCATGGAAGAAGAAGCTAAATGGGATCTTCTGGACCGTATTCAAGATAATGCTGAAGCTTGGGAGAATGACAAAGGTAGAAAGTCAGGTATAAATTATGATGATGAATGCATTGATCTTTGAAAATATTATAAATGCTTATGGTCTAGACTCTCAAGCTATTGCTTCTTATTTTAAGGCTTTTGCTTCCTATATTGAAGTGCCTAAAAAGAAGTGGAATAAGTACCATGAACCTTATAAATATGTTGCTAAGAGTGTTCCTTCAAGAAATACTGAAATTTATACTACTAATCATGTCTTACCTAAACCTTATATTGAGAAAATGCCTTTTCTAGTTAAGATAAAGGAACATTCTATGATAGCTAGTATGGTTAATGAAAGTACGAATGAAGCTGTTGAACCTGGTATACAAATGGCTGTTGAACCTATAATAGAAAATGTGAAAGACTTAGTCACTAAATATGTAGGAGGACACCCTATCCTTTGTAAGGATACCTCTAATATTGTTTCACAAAGTAGTGTTATGAGAGCTAGTATTCTTGTGTTTTCTGTTAGAATAAGTGATCATTGCTATGATGGTCCATGTGATAGCTATATTGTTAAGTTTATGCATGATACCGAAAGTTACTATGAGAGAGGGAAAAGTGTTCTTATGCATCTCAATAATATCAAGTTTCCTCGTTTTATGCTGAAAGTTTTTATGTTGCACTTCTTTTGCCTTCTTATGCAAGTAGCCTCTGGTTTCAACAACTTGTTTGTTTACAAAATTCCCTTGCATAGGAAGTGGGTTAGAATTAAACATGTGTATTTTTGCTTCTTAATGCTCCCTTTCACTTCAATTCATATCCCTATGTGAGTATCTTCAAAATTATCATGCCCATCTTAATGGCTATAAAGAAAGAGCTTTTTGGGAGACAACCCAATTTGTTTTTGCTTTCAGTTTGTTTGAGTTTTGGAAGTTATTACTTCGGTAGTAACCGCTCCTTGTCCATTTTGTTTGGTTTTTGTGTCAAGATTAACCTCTAATGAGAGAGAAGTAAGATTAGGGGAAGTTACTGTCCCGATTTTTGTGCTTCACCGTAAAAAATCGTGAGAGATCTCTGTATGTCGGATTGATCTGTAATTTGTTGTGCTTCTGCCCCAGGTTGTTATTTAACTTTCGTTAGTTTTGCACTTTTTTATTTGAGAAACAGAAGATTTTCGAAAAAATTGATCTTTACCTGCTGGTCTGTTTTGACAGATTTAGCCAATCTTGCATTTGCTTCTTTAATCGATTTCCTTTTTGAATTCTTTTTGGGTTTTCGGAAGGAGTTCCTATAGTAGGTTATGTTTTGATGGTTTTTCAGTTAAAGTTGGACTCAAAAGGTTTTATCACTTCACTTATACTAATGTTGCTAATGAGAACTGTGTGAAGTTTTGTGTGAAAGAAATTTCCAGGAAGTGGAGATAATGGTGTAATGAGGAAGAGAATGGTTTTCACGACTCAAGCAGTAAGTGTATGAAGATGAAGGTATTGATGTTATTCAAGTGATGACTCCGTAAGAATCTACTAGATACCAAATTCAGAGACCTGCAGAGTCCGTTTTCAAATAGGTATTAGTTCTAGTAAGAAAAGTTCCGAGAAAATACAATCCAATTATATTTTTTGCAGTCTTCAGTCAATAAGTAAAGCTAAGAAGAGAAAGAGGGAAGGAAACGGAGCCAGGGTGGCCCACACCACACCTTGTGGCACGGTCCCTCCCTAGGCCACGCCACCAGGTGGTGAGTCCACCCCGGACTCCGCCTCCGACTCGTTTTCTCCTAGTACCTTCCTTTTGCTATGAAACTTCGTAATATATAACCCCCCGAATCTTCTGAGGTTCTTATATCGTGTTTGCATCATTCTTTTGTTTCTATCTGTTTCTGCTAGGACATACTCTTTGGAAATTTAGAAGCACAATGGTGTCCGCCAAGGATAAAGGGAAGGAGCCTATGGAGGAAGATCTCCAAGACCCCAAACAAGGGATGGTACCTTTAGTCACTTGCCCTGCATCAACGGAAGCCCTACGAGTCACTAAGGAGTTCTGCGATAAGTACCAAGACTTGAAGAGGAAGGTGGACATGCTTCAATGGGAGAATAGTAGGCTTCGCAAGATGCTGGAAGATTTCCTCACGTCAACAAAGAAAATATTACCACCACCACCAAAGGAGTAATTCGTCATCAGGTTTGGCATCCCCTTGGTTTGTTCCAAGCTTGGGGAGTGCCGCGATATCACATCACTATCTTCTATCTTTTTACCCATATTAGTAGAGTCATATCATGAATAGAGAAGTTATTATGTAGGATGGTTTGCATTATGGAAGTGTCCCCTCTCTCGTTAGATATGTATCCCTTGGTGTGAGTTGCCGTTATGGAATATTAATGAGAAGTTCTATCATTCACTCTTTTTCATAGCTTGTATTAGTTTTCAATTCATGGTTATATGATTGATCTTGTTGTTGGTATTGGTATCACTTTGGGATCGTTGAGTTAATCTAATTGGTTTGGGCAAACCTGGTTCGGTCAGTAGCTGCATTATTTTTGAGAGTTGAATGAAAAAGATAGAAGTACTCTAAAGAAAAATAATTTCGTCATTTTTCTTTCTTGATTTGCTCATAAGTTTAGTATTCTCTAGTTAAGATATTTTGTGCTTCCAAGGAATATTGCATGTTTCACTTTATCGCTTGTATGTTTGTTTGTTTCCTTCAACTCTTGTACTTGCTACCCAGCCTTGCTAGCCAAAAACCTGTACTGAGAGGGAATTCTTCTCGTGCATCCACCTCCTTTAAACCAAACCTTTGCCATTTGTGTCCACCATACGTACCTAGTAGCATTATTGTTATTCCAAGTAAATTCTTGTTTTATCTACCTCCCAAATTAAACTTGTTATGTGAAAAATAGTGATTAAAGCTCTCACGAACTTGAAGGCACACTTTACTTTCTTGCATTTAATAAACCTCAACAATTGGGTCCTTCTTTGTTGCGTATATGTTTGCGCTTTATGAGATGAAGTTAGCAGAACCATGTATCATGGGGAACACTTTCAACACTGCATTGGTACTTTGTACCTAGTTGATATCATGTTCTTTTGCTTATGGATCCCGACTGTGTGAAATAAAAGTGGAACTTGTAAGATCATGGAGTTTATATGTGTGTTAGAGAAACGCCTGGGCCGCTAGCCTAAGCCATGCCTAATCATGGTGGAAACTTGCAGCATAACTATAGTGAGCATTCTATAAAGCATACTCAATAAACACCTATGCAAATAGCAAATAAAAAGATCACTGAGATGCTCACTGTCTGCTTGCCTTGTCATTTTAATTATGGGATAGCTCCTGTGTCATGTGGAAGGGGTACCCCGTTGGCGGTTCTCAATGATACACGTGTATTTACAATGACAAGAGCTTACTCGTGACTGAAGTTGAGTAGCATGAGGTTCGGTACTCATAAGTAAGGGGCATGAGATTTCAACTTATAACTTGTCAAGCATATCCTCTTAGTTGTGTCACCAAAAGATGCCTTTGATAGGGGAAATGAGAGCTGAAAGCTAATAAGTATCATAATTTTTGGGAGCTCTTTATGAGACTTGCAATCCCTGCTTCCCTCTGTGAAGGGCCTTTCTTTTACTATTTAGTTGAGTCAGTAAACCTATTCCCTTCTATCTCAGCAAGTATTTTGAGTTGATGTGTTTCATTCATTCATATGATGATTTATTCAATCATGTTTCTTATGTTCCTTGTTTTGCATATTTCTCTTATCTTGATGTTTACTACTTTGAAAGCTATCATTAAAACCCAACTACTTGTGAACTCCAGCAAATTATGAACTATTCTTCGACCAAGAGCTAAGTTTGCCATTACCAATTATGATTCACTTTATGTATCTTTATTGTGTTTCCTTTACTTATTGCAAGTTAAGTTATATAATAGTGAGTTGTCTTCTATTATGATCTATGTATTAATGAATGTGATGCTTCTTGTCCGTATTCTTTTATCGACTCTTCACTCCATAAACCTGAGGCCATGTTTATTGAGCTCAGTTTCGCTTGGGGACAAGCGAAGTCTAAGCTTGGGGGGAGTTGATACGTCCATTTTGCATCACTATTCTATGTCATAATTCACTATTATTCATTGATATATTTCGTATTGAGAGGTGATACTTATGTTATTTCATCTGTTTTTTGCATGGTTGATGACTTTTGGAGCATGGACCGCTGCAGTCAGGATTCTGATGGAAAAGGTGCTGTTTGGAGGCAAAATTCGCAAAGATCATCAAATCTGGGAAAATATACGGAAAATCCTACTTTTTTAGAAGACGAAGGAAGCCAGCAGGGGGCTGGAGATGGGCCATAGGGGGCCCACACAACCCCCTGGCATGGGCCAGCCTAGGCGGCGCCACCAGGTGGTGTGGCCACCCTGGTCCGCCTCTGGCACTCCCCTCTGGCGTATATTATCCTCCCGGAACCCTAAGACTCGGAGAGTGACCACAGAAAGATTCCGCCGCCTCTGCGGGGCGGAAAACACCGAGAGAGAAAGATCTCTCTGGCAGACAGATTTCTGCTGGGGGAATTCCTTCCCGGAGAGGGGAGATCGTCGCCATCAACACCACCATCAAGCTAGACTTCATCGAGATCATCATCATCATCACCACCATCATCATCATCACCACCATCATCACCATCTCCATATTGCTGTAACAATTGGGTTGAATCTTGCATAGTTCATAGGGGAAACTTTCCCAGTGTTGATTACTCTTTGTAGTTGATGCTATTGAGTGAACCTTTGAATTATTGTTTATGTTCATATTGTTATACATCATTATTCCATCTCTGATCATGATCCATATGATGTCTTGTGAGTAGTTCGTTTTGTTCTTGAGGACATGGGAGAAGTCATGTTGTTAGTAGTGGAGTTGTGTTGAGAAAGATTCAATGGTTTGATATTTAAGTTGTGGTGTACTTCTTCTAGTGGTGTCATGTGAACGTCGACTACATGACACTTCACCTATATGGGCCTAGGGGAATGTATTGTGTATTTGGCTACTAATCGTAGGCGTTACTGGAGTGACAGAAACCTAAACCCCCATTAGGAAACCATTGCACAAGGGACGTAAGGGTCTTAGAGTTTAAAGATTTGGTTAGGTTTCTACCTTAATTACTTTCTTGTACTTACGGATGTTTGCAAGGGGTATACTCACAAGTATGTATTAGTCCTAGGAAGGTCGGTACATTAGCACAGGTTCACCCACACAACACATAGCAAGCTAAAGAAGATTAATCAACTATATGAAGCGAAAGCACTTGACAGTTTTCCCATGTGTCCTCGATAACGTTTGGTCATCTTAAGTAATACAACCGGCTTGTCCTTTGCTGCATAAAGGATTGGGCCACTCGCTGCATTTATTCATATTGTATTTTATTTACTCGTACTTTGTTTACTTGCTTTATCGAAAACCCCTAAAAATCCGTTTGCTAAGTATTTGCAGAGAATTCCTGATCCATACCATTAGCCAGCACCTTCTGCTCCTTGTTGGGTTCGACACTCTTACTTATCGAAAACACTGCGATACACCCCCTATACTTGTGGGTCATCAAGAATATTTTCTGGCGCCGTTGTCGGGGAGTGAAGCGCTATTGGAGAGTGGAACTGGTAAAGGAAACTTCTACTGTGAGTATTGTTTACTTCTGTTAGTTGCTTTATTTTAGTTATGGATAATTCGCTGAGTTTCTTATTTGGTAATGCTACTACCACTGCTAAGGTAGTAGATAAACCACCACCTGCTGAGGATAATGTTTTTCAATTACCTAAAAGAATTATTGATCGTGTTATGGATAACTACTATGTTTGGGATGGAACTTTCCATCCTGGTGATCATTTGCTCTTTCTACACGAATTATGCGGGTTGTTCAAGTGTGCAGGTATTACTACAGATCAAGTTAAGAAGAAGTTATTCTCATTATCGCTAAAAGGAAGAGCTGAGGAATGGTATAAGCTGCTGAAGAATGGTCAAGCTCTTGAATGGGAGGAAATAGTGACTCTCTTCTATTCAAAGTTTATCCTCCTAGTGAGATTCATAAAGATAAGAATCAAATATACAACTTTTGGCCTCTTGATGGAGAGACTACAACTCAAGCTTGGGGGAAATTGAAGTTACTAATTCTCAAATGTCCCATTCATGAGCACCCCAATAATATTATTATTAATAACTTTTATGCAAGGATCCCTCTACATGATAAGGATTTATTGAATGCTTCTTGTGCTAGATCATTCACTCGCATGGAAGAAGAAGCTAAATGGGATCTTCTGGACCATATTCAAGATAATGCTGAAGCTTGGGAGAATGACAAAGGTAGAAAGTCAGGTATAAATTATCATTATGAATGGATTGAATCTTTTATGGGAACTGATGACTTTCAAAATTTAAAAAATGCTTATGGTCTAGACTCTCAAGCTATTGCTTCTTATTTTAAGGCTTTTGCTTCCTATATCGAAGTGCCTAAAAAGAAGTGGAATAAGTATCATGAACCTTATAAATATGTTGCTAAGAGTGTTCCTGCAAGACATACTGGAATTTATACTACTAATGATGTCTTACCTAAACCTTATATTGAGAAAATGCCTTTTCCAGTTAAGATAAAAGAACATTCTATGATAGCTAGTATGGTTAATGAAAGTACGAATGAAGCTGTTGAACATGATAAACAAATGGCTGTTGAACCTATAATTGCAAATGTGAAAGACTTTGTCACTAAATATGTAGAAGGAGGACACCCTATCCTTTGTATGGATACCTCTAATATTGGTTCACAAAGTAGTGTTATGAGAGCTAGTATTGCTGTGTTTTCTGTTAGAATAAGTGATCATTGCTATGATGGTCCTTGTGATAGCTATATTGTTAAGTTTATGCATGGTACCGAAAGTTACTATGAGAGAGGGAATAGTGTTCTTATTCATCTCAATAATATCAAGTTTCCTCGTTTTATGCTGAAAGTTTTTATGTTGCACTTCTTTTGCCTTCTTATGCAAGTAGCCTCTGGTTTCAACAACTTGTTTGTTTACAAAATTCCCTTGCATAGGAAGTGGGTTAGACTTAAACATGTGTATTTTTTCTTCTTGATGCTCTCTTTCACTTCAATTCATCTCCCTATGTGAGCATCTTCAAAATTATCATGCCCATCTTAATGGCTATAAAGAAAGATCTTTTTGGGAGACAACCCAATTTGTTTTTACTTTGAGTTTGTTTGAGTCTTGGAAGTTATTACTTCGGTAGTAACTGCTCCTTATTCATTTTGTTTGGTTTTTGTGTCAAGATCAACCTCTAATGAGAGAGAACTAAGATTTGGGGAAGTTGCTGTCCCGAAACAGATTTTTGTGCTTCACCGTAAAAAATCGTGCGAGCTCTCTGTAGGTCGGATTGATCTGTAATTTGTTGTGCTTCTGCCCCAGGTTGTTATTTAACTTTCGTTAGTTTTTAACTTTTTTATTTGAGCAACAGAAGATTTTCGAAAAAAATGATCTTTACCTGCTGGTCTGTTTTGACAGATTTAGCCAATTTTGCATTTGCTTCTTTAATCGATTTCCTTTTTGAATTCTTTTTGGGTTTTCGGAAGGAGTTCCTATAGTAGGTTATGTTTTGATGGTTTTTCAGTTAAAGTTGGACTCAAAAGGTTTTATCACTTCACTTATACTAATGTTGCTAATGAGAACTGTGTGAAGTTTTGTGTGAAAGAAATTTCCAGGAAGTGGAGATAATGGTGTAATGAGGAAGAGAATGGTTTTCACGACTCAAGTAGTAAGTGTATGAAGATGAAGGTATTGATGTTATTCAAGTGATGACTCCGGAAGAATCTACTAGATACCAAATTCAGAGACCTGCAGAGTCCGTTTTCAAATAGGTATTAGTTCTAGTAAGAAAAGTTCCACGAAAATACAATCCAATTATATTTTTTGCAGTCTTCAGTCAATAAGGAAAGCTAAGAAGTGAAAGAGGGAAGGAAACGGAGCCAGGGTGGCCCACACCACCCTGTGGCACAGGCCCTCCCTAGGCCATGCCACCAGGTGGTGAGTCCACCCCGGACTCCGCCTCCGACTCGTTTTCTCCTAGTACCTTCCTTTTGCTATGAAACTTCGTAATATATAACCCCCTGGATCTTCCGAGGTTCTTATATCATGTTGTCATCGTGTTTTTGTTTCTATCTGTTTCTGCCAAGACATACTCTTTGGAAATTTAGAAGCACAATGGTGTCCGCCAAGGATAAAGGGAAGGAGCCTATGGAGGAAGATCTCCAAGACCCCAAACAAGGGATGGTACCTTTAGTCACTTGCCCTGCATCAACGGAAGCCCTACGAGTCACTAAGGAGTTCTGTGATAAGTACCGAGACTTGAAGAGGAAGGTGGACATGCTTCAGTGGGAGAATAATAGGCTTCGCAAGATGCTGGAAGATTTCCTCACGTCAACAAAGAAAATATTACCACCACCACCAAAGGAGTGATTCGTCATCGGGTTTGGCATCCCCTTGGTTTGTTCCAAGCTTGGGGGAGTGCCGCGGTATCACATCACTATATTCTATCTTTTTACCCATATTAGTAGAGTCATATCATGAATAGAGAAGTTATTATGTAGGGTGGTTTGCATTATGGAAGTGTCCCCTCTCTCGTTAGACATGTATCCCTTGGTGTGAGTTGCCGTTATGGAATATTAATGAGAAGTTCTATCATTCACTCTTTTTCTTAGCTTGTATTAGTTTTCAATTCGTGGTTATATGATTGATCTTGTTGTTGGTATTGGTATCACTTTGGGATCATTGAGTTAATCTAATTGGTTTTGGCAAACCTGGTTCGGTCAGTAGCAACACTATTTTTGAGAGTTGAATGAAAAAGATAGAAGTACTCTAAAGAAAAATAATTTCATCATCTTTCTTTCTTGATTTGCTCATAAGTTTAGTATTCTCTAGTTAAGATATTTTGTGCTTCCAAGGAAGATTGCATGTTTCACTTTATCGCTTGTATGTTTGTTTGTTTCCTTCAACTCTTGTACTTGCTACCTAGCCTTGCTAGCCAAAAACCTGTACTGAGAGGGAATTATTCTCATGCATCCACCTCCTTTAAACCAAACCTTTGCCATTTGTGTCCACCATATGTACCTAGTAGAATTATTGATATTCCAAGTAAATTCTTGTTTTATCTACCTCCCAAATTAAACTTGTTATGTGAAAATTAGTGATTAAAGCTCTCACAAACTTGAAGGCACACTTTACTTTCTTGCATTTAATAAACCTGAACCGTTGGGTCCTTCTTTGTTGCGTATATGCTTGTGCTTTATGAGATGAAGTTAGCAGAACCATGTATCATGGGGAACGCTTTCAACACTGCATTGGTACTTTGTACCTAGTTGATATCATGTTCTTTTTCTTATGGATCCTGGTGGTGTGAAATAAAAGTGGAACTTGTAAGATCATGGAGTTTATATGTGTGTTAGAGGAACGCCTGGGCCGCTAGCCTAAGCCATGCCTAATCATGGTGGAAACTTGCAGCATAACTATAGTGAGCATTCTATGAAGCATACTCAATAAAAACTTATGCAAATACCAAATAAAAAGATCGCCGAGATGCTCACTGTCTACTTGCCTTGTCATTTTGATTATGGGATAGCTCCTGTGTCATGTGCAAGGGGTACCCCTTTGGCGGTTCTCAATGACACATGTGTACTTACAATGAGAAGAGCTTACTCGTGACTGAAGTTGAGTAGCATGAGGTTCGGTACTCATAAGTAAGGGGCATGATATTTCAACTTATAACTTGTTAAGCATATCCTCTTAGTTGTGTCACTTTAACCTTAATCACCTAAAGATGCCTCTGATAGGGGTAATGAGAGCTGAAAGCTAGTAAGCATCATAATTTTTGGGAGCTCTTTATGAGACTTGCAATCCCTGCTTCCCTCTGTGAAGGGCCTTTCTTTTACTTTTTAGTTGAGTCAGTAAACCTATTCCCTTCTATCTCAGCAAGTATTTTGAGTTGTTGTGTTTCATTCATTCATATGATGATTTATTCAATCATGTTTCTTATGTTCCTTGTTTTGCACATTGCTCTTATCTTGATGTTTACTACTTTGAAAGCTATCATTGAAAACCAGCTACTTGTGAACTCCAGCAAATTATCAACTATTCTTCGACCAAGAGCTAAGTTTGCCATTACCAATTATGATTCACTTTATGTATCTTTATTGTGTTTCCTTTACTTATTGCAATTTAAGTTATATAATAGTGAGTTGTCTTCTATTATGATCTATGTATTGATGAATGTGATGCTTCTTGTCTGTATTCTTTTATCGACTCTTCACTCCATCAACCTGAGGCCATGTTTATTGAGCTCAGTTTCGCTTGGGGACAAGCAAAGTCTACTCTTGGGGGAGTTGATACATACATTTTGCATCACTATTATATGTCATAATTCACTGTTATTCATTGATATATTTCGTATTGAGAGGTGATACTTATGTTATTTCATCTGTTTTTGCATGGTTGATGTCTTTTGGAGCATGGACCGCTGTAGTCAGGATTCTGATGGAAAAGGTGCTATTTGGAGGAAAAATTCGTGAAGATAATAAAATACGGGAAAATATACGGAAAATCCTATTTTTCCAGAAGACGAAGGAAGCCAGAAGGGGGGCTGGAGATGGGCCACAGGGGCCCACACCACCCCCTGGCACGGGCCAGCCTAGGCCGCGCCACCATGTGGTGTGGCCGCCCTGGTCCGCCCCTGGCACTCCCCCCTAGCGTATATTATCCTCCCGAAACCCTAAGACTCGGAGAGCGACCACGGAAAGATTCCGCCACCTCTGCGGGGCGGAAAACACCAAAAGATAAAGATCTCTCCGGCAGACAAATTTCTGCCAGGGGAATTCCTTCCCGGAGAGGGGAGATCATCGCCATCAACACCACCATCAAGCTGGACTTCATCGGGATCATCATCATCATCATCACCACCATCACCACCATCATCACCATCTCCATATTGCTGTAACAATTGGGTTGAATCTTGCATAGTTAATAGGGGAAACTTTCCCAGTGTTGATTACTCTTTGTAGTTGATGCTATTGCATGAACCATTGAATTATTGTTTATGTTCAGATTGTTATACATCATTATTTCATCTCTGATCATGATCCATATGATGTCTTGTGAGTAGTTCGTTTTGTCCTTGAGGACATGGGAGAAGTCATGTTGTTAGTAGTGGAGTTGTGTTGACAAAGATTCAATGGTTTGATATTTAGCTTGTGGTGTACTTCTTCTAGTGGTGTCATGTGAACGTCGACTACATGACACTTCACCTATATGGGCCTAGGGGAATGCTTGTGTATTTGGCTACTAATCGTAGGGGTGGCCAGAGTGACAGAAACCTGAACACCCATTAGGAAACCATTGCATAAGGGATGTAAGGGTATTAGAGTTTAAAGCTGTGGTTAGGTTTCTACCTTAATTACTTTCTTGTACTTACGGATGTTTGCAAGGGGTATAATCACAAGTATGTATTAGTCCTAGGAAGGTCGGTACATTAGCACAGGTTCACCCACACAACACTTAGCAAGCTAAAGAAGATTAATCAACTATATGAAGCCAAAGCACTTGACAGTCTTCCCATGTGTCCTCGAGAACGTTTGGTCATCTTAAGTAATACAACCGGCTTGCCCTTTGCTGCATAAAGGATTGGGCCACTCGCTGCATTTATTCCTACTGTCTTTTATTTACTCATACTTTGTTTACTTGCTGTATCGAAAACCCCTAAAAATCTGTTTGCTAAGTATCTGTAGAGAATTCCTGATCCATACCACTAGCCAGCACCTTCTGCTCCTCGTTGGGTTCAACACTCTTACTTATCGAAAATACTGTGATACACCCCCTATACTTGTGGGTCATCAGCTAACGGCATCGGCATGGTAGCTTGCAGCAAGCCTCGTGACAGCCGCTCCCGGTGGGAGCAGGCAGGGAGGCTCATGGGCTCGCGTCGAGCTACCACCACCCTGCTCCGGGACCGACAACAAGTTCCACCTGCACCCTTCCACAAGGGCGGGCGGAGAGTTCTCTTCTTCAAGAAACGCACCAACCCGGGTGTCCCGTGTCCCCCTCACCCCGGGAACGTCTCTCCTCATGGCAAAAGATCTCCTCGGCTACTCGCCTACCGAGGACACATGAGAAGTGTGGCAGGTGTGCCTCACGGCCTTGATGGACATTGCCTGGGATAACCCCATGAGATTCAAGGCACGGCCGGGTGACATAGCCTATGGCGCACCTCCACCTCCTCATTTTTGCTGGTGCTCGAGGGCTCAGACAATGTGAATATGCTCAGCACGGCGAGTCCTGGGAAGATAAGAGGCCGGGTGGAAGTCGCCCGTTCGGTGGAGGATGCGGAGGTGACCTTAGCCCGCCGCAGGGGTCATGAGACCCGGACCCTCTAGGCCATCTTGGCTGCAATGCTGCAGAACCGAGCAAAACTCACCGGTGGCATGGGGACCCGCAGCTCCAGCTGCCCCGCCCTCACAGAATACCTCCGCCGGGTGGTGTGGCTGCCTAAGTTAAAGCCGGAGATGCTGCCCTAGTACAACAACACCACCAATCTTGTGGAGTTCTTCCAGTTATACACCACGGGCATAGAAGTAGCCGGGGGATACAACCACGTACTCTCCAACTAGTTCCCTATGGGCTTGGGGTTGGAGGCGTGCACCTAGATTCTAAACCTTCCCGAGAGAATCATTGGCTCGTGGTTCGAGCTCTGCCACCTCTTCGTTGCGAAGTTCGGGGAGGCGGATGTGTCCACATACACGTGTGCGGACCTCAAAAAGGTTCACGAAGGACTTGGAGAGAGCATGCGCAAGTACCTGCAGCATTTCGACCAAAGCCCCATCAGTGTCAGCGGGGCCACCGACGCGGAAGTCATCATGGCTTTCACGGGTGGCATCTCTGATGCTCAGGTGCTCGACATGATCGGTCGCTATGGGGAGAACCTATCCATGGTGGCTGAGCTCTTCGTGGTGGCCGACCACTGCTCCAAGGCATAAGCCAGGGATTTGTTCACAAACAGCGAGACCGGGAGCCGAGCCCCATCAGGCACCTAGGAAAAGGCGACAAGTGGCACCTCTTCAGGAGATAAGCAGAAAAATCTACCGGCCCACAGCCCAGGTGCACGCGCCTCCATAGGGCTCAGCCCCTCAAGGTGATCCTCATCCCTCGCCTCTCCTCCGCTAGGTGATACTTTTGCGCCCCTCACCAGGGCAAGGCAACCAGGAAGGGAGACAGCCGTAATTGTTGATGATTTCTGCCTATTTTTTGGTTGAATTCTTTCGTTCTTTGGTCTTGTTTCTGCACACGTGTTGGCCACATACCCTTATATCCATCAAACGAGCGGGGGATCGGATAGTTCCCATCGCCTGATCGCCCCAGTCAATGTCGGGGACTAAAGGATGGAGCTCTGAACTTATGGACTAGCTCCAGCGATAAGTCACCTCACTCATAAATCCCTAGCGCTCGATAACCTCGTATGGTGTATTAACAGAACAAGGCAACATTGGGAATGCGGCTCGACCAGGACACGACCATCCTCTATGGGTACGGCCGCAACGTGTGATACCCATGATAACCTCCTCAAGAAGATCACATGCTAGCATGGGCCCTATGGTGCTCGCCTCGAGAGGCTTACGGGGTGGCTCTTGAGGCACTTCCCTCCAGCAGCCCAAAATCTCCAGGACATAAAGTGTCAATCTCTGAACTTACGGCCCGTTCCTCTCCTGCAAGTTACCTCGCCTCCGATTCCTATCGGCTCGTGGAGCACTTCCCTCCAGTGGCCCTAAATCACCAGGGCATAAAGCATCGATCTCTGAACTTGTGGCCCATTCCTCGATCACTACCTCACCCATGGTCCCTAGCACAAAAAAGACATCGCAATGATGGCTCACGAGGCATTGTCCATCTGCGACTCGAGCTCCCAAGGGCCTAAATTTTCGAGCTCTGAACTTGTGACCCGTTCCTCGGTCGCAAGTCACCTCACGCGCGGTTCTTAACTAAAACATACGCATATACACCTCACAATGATGGCTCGTGAGGCACTATCCATCTGCGGCTTGAGCTCCCAAGGGCCTAAAGTATAGAGCTCTGAAATTGTGACCCGTTCCTTGGTCGCAAGGCACCTCACCCATGGTTCCTAACTAATACGTACACATATACACCTTGCAATGACGGCTCATGAGACACTGTCCATCCGTGGCTCGAGCTCCCTAGAACCTAAAGTATAGATCTCTGAACTTGTGACCCATTCCCTTGGTTGCAAGTCACCTCACCCATCATTCCTAACTGAAACATACGCATATAAACCTCGCAATGACGGCTCGCGAGGCACTGTCCATCCGTGGCTTAAGATCCCAAGCTCCTAATGTGTAGAGCTCTAAACTTGTGACCCGTTCATCGGTTGCAAGTCACCTAACCAATGGTTCCTAACTAAAACGTACTAATAGCTGAGAGATTCGACATATTTTTGATGGATTTATTGATGGTTTTCTTTGGATTTGATCATTTTCTAGCTTTATCTATTCATGCTTTATTTTCAGAATTCTTGATTCTTTGCGGATTTCGTTCGTTTGATTTCTCATGTTAGGATTAAATGTTTCCATGTAGAATCGTTCGTATATCATGTAGAAACTATATTCCTAAGGTTTCATGGTGAAATATTGCAGTGCATCAAGATGAACAAAATTGGTAGCATTTTTTGCAAGAGCAAGCGCCAACATGGCGAGAGCTCGGGGCTCTAGGCCGAGCTCAACAGCAAGTTGGCCATGGTTTCATCAAGGAGGGTGATGCCAACACGTTGGGCCGATGATAGCTTTCTCACCACGGCAGGGTTGAGGGCGGACTTTGATCTCATGTGTGAAAATGCAGGGATATCACTACTCGCCTACGTAGGCCACAATAGCAACACCGAGCTCACCTATGAGTTCCTCGCCTCTTTGTACGATGATCACAAGCAGAAAGGTAATGCATGCATGGTAATCTTCACCATAAACCAGTAGCCATATGAAATAACATTTCAACGATTTTGTGATGCTTTTGGCTTCCCTCATGATGGGGAGTCAACTGCTACAAATTTATATAGCGTCTCAAGTGGGGAAACTTGGGAGGTTATTTCTATTAATGGTGGCAGGGACATCACCTAGAAGAACATGTCCACCATTCAGAACCCAACAATTCGCTACTTCTCCTTGTTCCTCGCCAATACACTATTGAGAAGAGGAGATACTGGTTCCATGGCTGACATGGCCATGATCACCAAGGAACTCTTCCCCAGTGCACCATAAAGGTCCAATCTTGCAGCCCTGCTCCTCCAGAACCTTCGCCACCAGAGCAACAAAGAGAAAGGTAACATTCGCATTGGTGGTTTGGTAACCCACCCTGTCCTAGCATTGAACATTACATTACCTTTTATGCAACCTGTTGATGGCTCCAAAGTTATGGATGTCAAATATATAACTTCTTGTGGTTTCCTCGGTGTTTACCAAGCTAACAAGAGGCTCCTAGCATATCAGTTTGGTTATCTTGGTGATGCGCAGGTTGAGCAGATTCCGTTGCCCTGTCCACAAGCCTTCTTGATTGTGGCAAAGGACAACTGGATCCTCACCAAGGATCAAGTGGTGGAGATCATGGCTGAATTCTAGCCTGATCAAGAAGAAGATGAAGAAAGAGAGCATCAGGATGAGGATGAGAAGGAGAAGGAGAAGGAATACAACCCTACTTGGGAGGGATAGCAGCAGCAATAGGAGGGATCATGGGATCCATGGCCCAATACGCAGCAGTAGGGGTTCAACAACGTCCCCTATCAAGATTTTCAGCAACTCAACCAGCGTGTTGGGGAGATTGACCGCACACTACAAGGAGTGAATGAGGATGTTAGTGCATTAACTCACAACTTCAGTCACTTCATGACCCACTTCCTCGACTACTACCAGCAGTATCTGCACCTGTCGCCGAACGATGGCAACAACTGAGCCTGGCAACAACCTAACTCGGGGGAGGTTTGAAAACCTCCAAACCTTGCTTTCATATTTTTATTTCTTCTTTTGATTTATTTTACTTCTTCAAAATTGCATGTTTACTTTCAGTTTGCATTCTTAAACCAAAACATAAAAAATTAGTTGTAACCTTTATTGCAAATTTGTTTCTTTGTTTCTCTCGGAGATTGCTCAATTTCAGGTGACTTGGCAATAGGGAAATATAGAGGGGGTTCGACTCAAGTACGAGAACGAATCAATCAAGAGGAGGTATCACATTCCTTTCATCACCTTTTCTGCAACTTTAAATTGATCTTACAATTATTAACTCGCTTGTACTTGAGCCACTCCCCACTTAGCTTTTTATCCTATAAATTTTATTCCTTTGCTAGTGTATCCTATAAATAATGAGCAATGAACTTGGTTAAAAATATTTACAACATTTTTACAACAAGAAAAAGCATCCAAAAAATGACTTGAGTCCATGTTTAGCCCAAAGGATTTGATTTTAGAACTACTCAACCCCATTTGAGCTTAATGTAAATAAACTCGATAGCACTCTTGAATGAAATTGTTTGATAAAATGGATGATTCGAAGTAGTAGAGATTATGCCACTTATTTTCTAATAATTACAGTAAGATATTGCTTTACGCGTGTCATTGTAACACTATCATGCTCCATGGGGAACTATTAACTCTGCTGGCCAATGAACGATCTAAATGTGGGAAACCACTTGATTTCGGCTATTACGGGTAAAAAAATTAGTCTCCTCGTGGTTTCACGTTCCAAGTTATGTAAGCGTCTGTAGATGTGGGAGTTATGTAAGCGTCTGTAGATACAATGCTATGACGGGTAAAAAAATTAGTCTCCTCGTGGTTTCACGTTCCAAGTGAAGTTTTAGTACTCCTCTAACTCACTATTGCTCAACAGTCATCTATTGGCATGGTCACGAGTGCGCAACACAGTCCCGATTAACATGTTAAAAACAATGGCTTGATTTCTCTATGAAAGGGCTGAAGTTTTTGGAAAACAAGGAAATGAAAAAGGTGCTTTGAGAGTCTTGAATTTTTGATGTGGGAATAGATGAGTTGTTCTTAAATTGAATTTTGGTGCCAACTTGAGTACTCTTAGTTGATTAAAGAAATAAGAGAAAAAAGTTTTCATCTCTCAACAAAGAGAGACACCAAAAGAATATGTTTCACCTTCTTAGCTAAACTTTTGAAACTTGCTCGGGCATATGATTTATTTGCTAGTAAGATATACGTGGTTAGGAAGTGTACTTACTGAAATCTTGTGAATACATGTATGATCATGTTTAAGATTGCAAGAATTGTGACGAAAATAATTTGACACCAATTCGAGCTTGTAAGTTCTTTAATTTCAGTCTCGAATCTCCGCTATTCTTCTTTATTTTCTTGTCACTCGAGGGTGAGAAACATCTAAGCTCTGGGGAGTTGATAGCTGAGAGATTCGACATATTTTTGATGGTTTTTATTGATGTTCTTTTGGATTTCATCGTTTTATAGCTTTACCTAATGCTAATACTTTGGCTGCGAAGAAAACTTGGTTTTTAATTTGTGTTTCAGGTTCTGAACATCAACAGAAGGTTTTAACAAGATAAACACAATATTCAGACAAAAACAAGGAAGTCTCTTTTTGGAAGCAATCAAGGGGGGCATACCGTAGCTTTAACGAGCAACTATATGGCGGGGATATTTTTCTAGCCGTATAGTTCCCGCCGTATAGTTGTCGCCGGCTCCGTCTTGTCAAAAGAACAACTCCCATGAAGAGAAGGGACGCAAAGTCATAACACAGTAGCCGCCATCCCATCTAGAAAGGATAAAGAAGAGATCCGAATAAGAAGGGGAAGACGTTCTTCATCTTGCTCCACGATCTTTGACCTCCTAGCCATCACACCTACATAGCCATTACTTGTACTTGAGAGAGAGAGATATCTTCACTTTGCAAAATTAGGGTTTGTGTTTCTTCCTATCTTCAAATTGTGTTGGATTAGTTTTCTATTCTATTATGGGTCGCCTCGGTAATATCGAGAAGAACTCCCTTTATTTAATTATATCGATGATGCTTTCTTCTCTCATGTGTGAGTAAGTTCCTTGGGTGTGGGAGATGTAAGGGATTAGTGATATGTGATGTGCCTCCATATATTTTCCATTGGTTTGTGATTGAATTTAATTACTATATGATGTGTGCTTGACTATCTATGGGATGCCTAATTCTTCTTGTCCAATTAAGGGCCCAGACAACATGATGCTTTGTTCTACATAGATAGGATCTTGTTTGCTAGCAGACCGACGACCCCCGAGTGACACGAGGATATCAATGGGAAACTAGTTTGACTCGAGGATCACAAGGAACTACTATGATTATTGCATTAGTCCTATCCAATGAGCTTAATTGCTAAGCAACCTGAAGGATCTTAATCGTCTAGTGACTTACCATGGTTTTGGTAACAAACTAGTAGGATCATTGAAGTTGGGATGAAATCTACCAAGAGGAGTTCTGGCTAATTATGGGTTGCTTGCCTACACATATACTTATAAGATTATAATTGTCACACTTATCATTCGTCCACCTGGCACAATCACTATCACCATGAACTGTATCTCCCCGTTCCTTCTTTGTCATCTGCAAAAACCCACAAACAATCGAATCGTTCTTTACTTCTATGCTTTTTATTCCTGAAGTTTACATTTTAGTTTTATTTAAATACATCTACTTTAATCCAAATTTTATTCTTATTTCCACACTTGCAGTCAATTCACTCGAAGACCTGTGACAACTTTGAGTCTGAAAAAGACTTCATTCATAAACACTTACCTTTGGCTCCCTGTGGGATCGATATCTATACTTCGAAACTAGATACAAATGATTTGTGTACTTGCAAACATCACGTACAGATATAGACCTTCCAGCGACGGCTCATGAGGAACTGTCCCTCCACGACACGAGCTCTCGAGGACCTAAGTGTCGAGCTCTGAACTTACGGCCCGTTCCTCGGCCGCAAGTCACGTCACCCACAGATCCTAGCCCTCAAAAGATGAAAAATCCCTACGCTAACGGGACATCCCCCCTCCTCGAGAGGACGTTAGAACAGCTCACGAAGACACCCGCCCCTGTGCATGTCAAGAAGCTAAAGGGACTTAGCAGGCAGAGCTCTGAACATCCCGCTCGATCACAAATGGGAGTCATCTCTCCCGCAGGTACTGACACTTATGCCTCGACACGAGAGCTCACTACAGGCATTCCTTGACGGACACAGACCCTCGACAAGAACATGGACAAATCACTCCACAAAAGAGACGTCAGGTCTGAAACACGACTTCTACGCTAGTGTACATTAAATAGATTATAGCCAAAAGGGCCCCTCAGGCTAATGGCTCGAAAGAGATCTCCCCCAGAGATGGCTCACCATTCCCCCCGGCACCAGGTGAGCTAAGCGGGGAACCTCCTTCTTTGTCGTCATAGGACTCAACAGCCTTAGAGACCCCCCTCTTTGATCAACGTAAAGATCAGGAGGAATTCGTCAATGCGCTCCTCCACAAGATGGTTGAACCGTGCGATCTCACCAAGCGGGGTCCTCGCAGGGTGCATCACCTTCTCCAGGAGAACCCTCCAGGGGAAATTGGCGCCATACTGGTAGAGGACGGAGAGAACGTGGGTCGCTACGACCCGCATCATCTTACGACACTCGTCCATGTGGTATCAGTGGTAAATCTCGGCCCTCCCCTCTAGCGCCACCGTGATCCGGTTGAAGAGCGTCAGGAAAGTGCCATCCGTGCTTGCATCAGCGAGGGGACGAGTGTAAAAATCAGTCACCCCGCAGTCCTGTAGAGTGGCGGCTGCGTGCTTGATGAGTGCCTGGTACATCTTGCACTAATCTCTCTCCAACACATGGCGGTCTCGCTCCGCCTGGTCGTGGAGATCACAGTGCTTCTGGAGATCCTGGTGGTCGATTTGCAGCCCCTTCAAGACACCCTCATCAACAAGAGCCTGGGCTAGGCGCTCGTCTGACGAACGAAGAGAAGCTTGCAACTCTTCTCGCTTCTCCAGGAAGTGGGCCTCCTAGAATTTGGCTTTCCCTTGCCATTCCTCTTGGCAGGCCTGGAAAAGCTGCAAGAGTGCCACCTCTTGTCCTTCTTCATCTACTCCCACTCCTCAGCAACCTTGGCATAGCAGCAACAAAGGCACCCGTCGGTGTTCGCACTGCAATGGTTGACATCAACCGTACGCTCCTAGAGCTTCTGCTGAACCGTCCCCAACTGGACCTCAAGCGCCTCCAGGCGGGTCCTCTCTAGCTGAGCTTCATCCTCGCGAAGGCAGAGCGCCTCTTCACGAAGGGCCATGTCCAGCTCTCTCTAGGTTACTCTATGGCGATTGATGACCCACAAGTATAGGGGGTGTATCGCAGTATTTTCGATAAGTAAGAGTGTCGAACACAATGAGGAGCAGAAGGTGCTGGCTAGTGGTATGGATCAGGAATTCTCTGCAAATACTTAGCAAACATATTTTTAGGGGTTTTTGATAAAGCAAGTAAACAAAGTACGAGTAAATAAATAACAATAGGAATAATTGCAGCAAGTGGCCCAATCCTTTATGCAGCAAAGGACAAGCTGGTTGTATTACTTAAGATGACCAAACGTTCTCGAGGACACATGGGAAGACTATCAAGTGCTTTCGCTTCATATAGTTGATTAATCTTCTCTAGCTTGCTAAGTGTTGTGTGGGTGAACCTGTGCTAATGTACCACCCGATCCAAGACTAATACATACTTGTGATTATACCCCTTGCAAACATCCATAAGAACAAGAAAGTAATTAAGGTAGAAACCTAACCACAGCTTTAAACTCTAAGACCCTTACGTCCCTTGTGCAATGGTTTCCTAACGGGGGTTCAGGTTTCTGTCACTCCGGCAACCCCTACGATTAGTAGCCAAATACACAATGCATTCCCCTAGGCCCATATAGGTGAAATGTCATGTATTCGACGTTCACATGACACCACTAGAAGAAGTACACCACAACTTAAATAACAATCTATTGAATCTTTCTCAACGCAACTCCACTACTAACAACAAGACTTCTCCCATGTCCTCAAGAACAAAACGAACTACTCACAAGACATCATATGGATCATGATCAGAGATGGAATAATGATGTATAACAATCTTAACATAAACAATAATTCAATGGTTCACTCAATAGCATCAACTACAAACAGTAATCAACACCGAGAAAGTTTCCCCTATGAACTATGCAAGATTCAAAGCAATTGTTACAGAAATATGGAGATGGTGATGAGGGTGCTGATGGTGATGATGGTGATGATGATGATGATGATGATCCTGATGAAGTCTAGCTTGATGGTGGTGTTGGTGGCGACGATCTCCCCTCTCCGGGAAGGAATTCCCCCGGCAGAAATCTGTCTTCCGAAGAGATCTTTCTCTCTCGGTGTTTTCCGCCCCGCAGAGGCGGCGAAATCTTTCTGTGGTTGCTCCCCGAGTCTTAGGGATTCAGGAGGATGATATACGCTAGAGGGGAGAGGCTGGAGTGGGCCAGGGTGGCCACACCACCTCTAAGCGCGGCCTAGGCCTGCCCGCACCATGGGGTGGTGTGGGCCCCCGTGGCCCATCTCCACTCCATCTTCTAGCATCGTTAGTCTTCTGGAAAAATAGGATTTTTCGTATATTTTCCTGGATTTTCTGATCTTCGCAAATTTTGCCTCCAAACAGCACCTTTTCCATCAGAATCCTAACTGCAGCGGTCCATGCTCCAAAAGTCATTAACCATGCAAAAATAGATGAAATAACATAAGTATCACCTCTCAATACGAAATATATCAATGAATAATAGTGAATTAAGACATAGAATAGTGATGCAAAATGGACGTATCAACTCCCCCCAAGCTTAGAATTCGCTTGTCCCCAAGCGAAATTGAGCTCAATAAACATGGCCTCAGGTTTATGGAGTGAAGAGTCAATAAAAGAATACGGACAAGAACCATCACATTCATCAAATACATAGATCATAATAGAAGACAACTCACTATTATATAACTCAACTTGCAATGAGTAAAGGAAACACAAATAAAGATACGTAAAGTGAATCATAATTGGTAATGGCAAACTTAGCTCTTGGTCGAAGAATAGTTGATAATTTGCTAGAGTTCACAAATAGCTGGTTTTCAATGAAAGCTTTCAAAGTAGTAAACATCAAGATAAGAGCAATGTGCAAAGTAAGGAACATAAGAATCATGATTGAATAAATCACCATATTAATGAATGAAACACATCAACTCAAAATACTTGCTGAGATAGAAGGCAAAAGGTTTACTGACTCAACTACAAAGTAAAAGAAAGGCCCTTCGTAGAAGGAAGCAGGGATTGCAAGTCTCATAAAGAGCTCCCAAAAATTATGATACTGACTAGCTTTCATCTCTCATTGCCCCTATCATAGGCATCTTTAGGTGATTAAGGTTAAAGTGATCAAAAATGAGGATATGCATTGACAAGTTCTAAGTTGAGAATCTCATGTCCCTTGAATACGAGGGCCGCTCCTCATCCTACTCAAGTTTAGTCAGCGGTAAGTTCTTGTCATCGTAAGCATATGTGTATCATAGAGAACCGCCAACGGGGTACCCCTTGCCCGATGATACGGAAGAATCCCCATATCAAAATGACAAGGCAAGCAGACAACAAGTATCTCAGCAATCTTCTTATTTACCATGGGAATATGGTGCTTTTTTCTCTCTTTCCTCTTTTCATAATATCTCTTTTTTTCTTTTTCTCTTTTTTTCTCAATATCGGACTCTCTTTTTTAATAAGAAGAATGCTTCATAGATACTCGTTATGGTTACACTGCAGGTTTCCACCATGTCAGCATGGATTAGACCAGCGGCCCAGGCGTTTCTCTAACACATATGCATAACTCCATGGACTTACAAGCTCCCCTTTCATTTCACACCGACGATATCCATAGACAGAAGAACATGATATCAACTTGGTACAAAGTACCAGTGCAATGTTGAAAGTGTTCCCCATGACAGCATGGTTCTGCTAATTCACAACTTACAAAGCGCAAGCATATACGCAACATAGGTGAGCACATTGGTTCAAGTTTATTAAATGAAAGAAACTAAAGTGTGACATCAAGTTCGTGAGAGCTTTAATCACTACTTTTCACATAAAAAGTTTAATTTGGGAGGTAGATAAAACAAGAATTTACTTGGAATAGCAATAATGCTACTAGGTAGGTATGGTGGACACAAATGGCAAAGGTTTTGGTTTAAAGGAGGTGGATGCACGAGAAGAGTACCCTCTCAGTACAGGTTTTTGGCTAGCAAGGCTGGGTAGCAAGTATAAGAGTTGAAGGAAACAAACAAACATACAAATGATAAAGACGAACATGCAATCTTCCTTGGAAGTACAAGAGATCTTAACTATAGAATACTAGACTTATGAGCAAATCAAGAAAGAAAGATGATTTAATTATTTTTCTTTAGAGTACTTCTATCTTTTTCTTTCAACTCTCAAAAAGGTGTTGCTACTGACCGAGCCAGGTTTGCCAAAACCAACTAAATTAACTCAATGATCCCAAAGGGATACCAATACTAACAACAAGATCAATCATATAACCATGAATTGAAAACTATAATAAGCTATGCAAAAGAGTGAATGATAGAACTTCTCATTAATATTCCATAACGGAAACTCACACCAAGGGATACATATCTAACAAGAGAGGAGACACTTCCATAATGAAAACCATACTACAAAATAACTCCTCTATTCATGATATGACTCTACTAAAAAGGTAAAAAGATAGAAGATAGTGATATGATACCACGGTACTCCCCCAAGCTTGGAACAAACCAAGGGGATGCCAAACCTAATGACGAATCACTCCTTAGGTGCTGGTATCCTCTCGATGAGCTCTCTGATCAGTTTCCCCAAGTCCTCAATCTCGAAAGTGAGAGTGCGAATCAACTCCGAGTTGTGCTCAATACGACTCGTGATCATTTCAGTTTGTGGATCCCAGCTCTCGTGATTCTTTTTCTGTTCTTCCCCCTTGGAGTCTTCTTTTCCTGCATGGTTATGGATGAAGGTATGGAAGGGATTCTTGGTGTGTGGAGGAAGTGACCTTGGAGCCAAACTGTGACGGGGAACTTTCCCCCCAGTCTGCATCCGTGCCGTCCTTCTAACCCTGGTAGGTTTCACCACTCCAATGCTCGCAATGGTAGTGCCGGTGTGCGGGTGTTGGCCTTGCTCCTCTTCACCTTCACTCTTGATCTCCTTCTCGGGGTCTTGGAGGTCTTCCTCCATGGGCTCCTTCCCTTTATCCTTGGCAGACACCATTGTGCTTCTAAACATTCAAAGAGTATGTCCTGGCAGAAACAGATCGAAACAAAAACACGATGAAAACACGATATACGAACCTCGGGGGATCCGGGGGGTTATATATTATGAAGTTTCATATCAAAAGGAAGGTACTGGGTGAAAACGAGTCGGAGGCGGAGTCCTGGGTGGCCTCACCACCTGGTGGTGCAGCCAGGGGTGGTCCCGCGCCACAGGGTGGTGTGGGCTACCCGACTTTGTTTCCGTCCCTTTTTCGCTTCATAGCTTTCCCTATTGACTGAAAACTGCAAAAATATAGTTGGATTGTATTTTCGCAGAACTTTTCTTACCAGAACTGTTACCTATTTGAAAACAGACTCTGCAGGTCTCTGAATTTGGTATCTAGTAGATTCTTTCGGAGTCATATCTTGAATAACATCGATATATTCATCTTCCTACACTTATTACTTGAGTCATAAAACCCTTCTCTTCCTTATTACACCATTATCTCCACTTCCTGGAAATTTCTTTCACACAAAACTTCACACAGTTCTCATTACCAACATTAGTATATATGAAGTGATAAAACCTTTTGAGTCCAACTTCAACTAAAAACCATCAAAACAAAAGCTACTGTAGCAAATCCTTCCGAAAACCAAAAATAATTCAAAAAGGAAATCGAATAAAGAAGCAAATGCAAGATTGGCAAAATCTGTCAAAACAGACCAGCAGGTAAAGATCAATTTTTTCGAAAATCTTATGTTGCTCAAATCAAAAAGTGCAAAACTATCGAAAGTTAAATAACAACCTGGGGCAGAATTACAAACAATTACAGCTCAATCCGACATACATAGATCTCTCATGAATTTTTACGGTGAAGCACAAAAATCTATTTCAGGACATCAACTTCCCCAAATATTACTTCTCTCTCACTAGAGGTTGATCTTGACACAAAAACCAAACAAAATGGATAAGGAGCGGTTATTACCGAAGTAATAACTTCCAAGACTCAAATAAACAAAAACAAACCGAAAGCAAAAACAAATTGGGTTGTCTCCCAAAAAGCTCTTTCTTTATAGCCATTAAGATGGGCATGATAATTTTGAAGAAGATCTCATTGGGATATGAATTGAAGTGAAAGAGAGCATTAAGAAGAAAAAACACACACACATTTAAGTCTAACCCACTTCCTATGAAAGGGGATTTTGAAAACAAACAAGTTATTGAAACCAAAGGCAACTTGCATAAGAAGGCAAAAGAAGTGCAACATAAAGACTTTCAGCATAAAACGAGGAAACTTTATATTATTGAGATACATAAGAACACTTTTCCCTCTCTCATAATAGCTTTCAGTATCATGCATAAACTTAACAATATAGATATCACAAGGACTATCATAGCAATGATCACTTATTCTAACAGAAAACACGGGAATACTAGCTCTCATAACACTACTTTGTGAAACAATATTAGAGGTATCCTTACAAAGGATGGTGTGTCCCTCTTTTTCATACTTGGTGACAAAGTCTTTCAAATTTGCTATTATAGGTTCATCAACCATTTGTTTATCAGGTTCAACAGCTTTATTTGTACTTTCATTAACCATACTAGCAATCATAGAATGTTCCTTTACCTTAACTAGGAAAGGCATTTTCTCAATGTAAGGTTTGGGTAAGACATGATTAGCAGTATAAACTTCAGTATTTCTTGCAGGAACACTCTTAGCAACATCTTTATAAGGTTCATGATACTTATTCCACTTATTTTTAGGCACTTCAATGTACGAAGCAAATGCCTTAAAATAAGAAGCAATAGCTTGAGAGTCTAGACCATAAGCATTTTTAATATTTTAAAAGTCATTAGTTCCCATAAAAGATTCAATGCATTCATAATCATAATTTATACCCGACTTTCTACCTTTTTATTCTCCCAAGCTTCAGCATTGTCTTGAATATGATCTAGAAGGTCCCATTTACCTTCTTCTTCCATACGAGTGAATGATCCAGTACAAGGAGCATCCAATAAATCTTTATCATGTAGAGGGAGCCTTGCATAAAAGTTATTGATAATAATATTGTTGGAGAGCTCATGAATGGGACATTTGAGCATTAGTAACTTCAATCTCCCCCAGGCTTGAGCTGTACTCTCTCCATCAAGAGGCCAAAAGTTGTATATTTGATTCCGATCTTTATGAATTTCACTAGATGGATAAAACTTTGAATAAAAGAGAGGCACTATTTCCTCCCATTCCAGAGCTTGACCATTCTTCAGCAGCTTATACCATTCCTCAGCTCTTCCTTTTAGTGATAATGAGAATAACTTCTTCTTAACTTGATCTGTAGTAATACCTGCACACTTGAACAACCCGCATAATTCGTGTATAAAGAGTAAATGATCACCGGGATGGACAGTTCCATCCCCAACATAGTAGTTATCCATAACATGATCAATAATTCTTGTAGGTATTTTGAAAACATCATTCTCAGCAGGTGGTGGCTTATCTACTACCTTAGAAGTGGTAGTAGCATTACCAAATAAGAAAGTCAGTGAATTATCCATAACGGAAATAAAGCAACTAGCAGAAGTAAACAATGCTCATAGTAGAAGTTTCTTTTACCAGTTCCACTCTCCAATAGCGCTTCACTCCCCGACAACGGCGCCAGAAAATAGTATTGATGACCCACAAGTATAGGGGGTGTATCGCAGTATTTTCGATAAGTAAGAGTGTCGAACCCAATGAGGAGCAGAAGGTGCTGGCTAGTAGTATGGATCAGGAATTCTCTGCAAATACTTAGCAAACGGATTTTTAGGCGTTTGCGATAAAGCAAGTAAACAAAGTACGAGTAAATAAAAGTTAGTAGCAATAATTGCAGCAAGTGGCCCAATCCTTTATGTAGCAAAGGACAAGCCGGTTGTATTACTTAAGATGACCAAACATTCTCGAGGACACATGGGAAGACTGTCAAGTGCTTTCGCTTCATATAGTTGATTAATCTTCTCTAGCTTGCTAAGTGTTGTGTGGGTGAACCTGTGCTAATGTACCGCCCCATCCAAGACTAATACATACTTGTGATTATATCCCTTGCAAACATCCGTAAGTACAAGAAAGTAATTAAGGTAGAAACCTAACCACAGCTTTAAACTCCAAGACCCTTATGCAATGGTTTCCTAACAGGGGTTCATGTTTCTGTCACTCCGGCAACTCCTACGATTAGTAGCCAAATACACAATGCATTCCCCTAGGCCCATATAGGTGAAGTGTCATGTAGTCGAGATTCACCTGACACCACTAGAAGAAGTACACCACAACTTAAATAACAATCTATTGAATCTTTCTCGACGCAACTCCACTACTAACAACAAGACTTCTCCCATGTCCTCACGAACAAAACGAAGTACTCAGAAGACATCATATGGATCATGATCAGAGATGGAATAATGATGTATAACAATCTGAATATAAACAATAATTCAATGGTTCACTCAATAGCATCAACTACAAAGAGTAAGCAACACCTCGAAAGTTTCCCCTATGAACTATGCAAGATTCAAAGCAATTGTTACAGCAATATGGAGATGGTGATGAGGGTGTGATGGTGGTGATGGTGATGATGATGATCCCGATGAAGTCCAGCTTGATGGTGGTGTTGATGGCGACGATCTCCCCTCTCCGGGAAGGAATTCCCCCGGCAGAAATCTGTCTGCCGGAGAGATCTTTCTCTCTCGGTGTTTTCCGCCCCGCAGAGGCGACGGGATCTTTCTGTGGTCGCTCCTCTAGTCTTAGGGTTTCGGGAGGATGATATACGCCAGAGGGGAGAGGCTGGAGTGAGCCAGGTTGGCCACACCACCTCCAGGCGCGGCCTAGGCCTGCCCGTGCCATGGGGTGGTGTGGTCCCCCTATGGCCCATCTCCACTCCATCTTCTGGCATCCTTAGTCTTCTGGAAAAATAGGATTTTCCGTATATTTTCCCGGATTTTCTAATCTTCACGAATTTTGCCTCCAAACAGCACCTTTTCCATCAGAATGCTGACTGCAGCGGTCCATGCTCCAAAAGTCTTCAACCATGAGAAAATAGATGAAATAGCATAAGTATCACCTCTCAATACGAAATATATCAATGAATAATAGTGAATTAAGACATAGAATAGTGATGCAAAATGGACGTATCAGCGATCCTCTTTGACCTCCTGCTCGGAGAAGGCAAGTGCGTGCTTGCGCACGGAGAAGTCTTGAGCGACACTAGCCAGGCCCTCAAGGAAGGCCTCGGGAGGCGGGACGCGAACCCCGGCCGATAGAAGTCACCATAACCTCATGAGGCGACTCCGCAAGAACCCGGCCGCCCCTAGAGCTCGTGGCCTCACCGCGAGCTCTCCACTGCTCCTGGGCCTGGTAGAGAGCGGCCTGCTCTAGGTGAAGGCAACGCCATGCCTTGGCTAGGAGATGCTCCTCTGTAGTGTTATCGGCAAGGAAGCGGTCAACCCCGGCACAGGTGGTCGTGACAACGCCCGCAACCTCCCTCGGGCAGTAGCAAGGCTAGCACGCTTGGCCCTGCCACATCGGGAGCTTGGGGGATGCCTCCGGTAAACTCTCCTCGGTCGTCACGGGCTGGCGACAGAGTTGTGGCTTTCCCTCCCATAGGGTCATTGGGAAGGAGGGCTTCACCATCTCCTGCGACCACCTTATAGTTAGGAAGGCCCTCGTCAACCAGGATGCCCCTCGCCATGGCCTGCTCCTAGGCAGACGGGGAGGCTCTCGTAGCTTTCACCTTCCTCTTCTCCTCGCACATGCATCGACAGAACGAGGTGAAAAAACAGAGAAAGGAGCAGGGGAAGAGGGGAAGGTCCGCAAGGGTGTCCTACCTCTGTGTGTTTCTCCTCCCACCAAGGACCAGTTAACCCTCCTCACGCCGGGAGGAAGAAAGGAACTACCACCAGCATGCCTAAGGCACTTCACGACCGCCAGCGCTAGCGCCGGGGCGGCTGACTCCTCGGGCTTGGCCCGCTTCCCGCGGACGCCTCCGCTAGAAAGGCCATCAGCCTTGACACGGGGGAGGGTTCTCAACGTCCTCCTGCAAAGACGACACACTATTGATTATCCTCCCACGTCGCACACATCGGGATGGCTTGAAGGCATGGCTTGGACCATCGTCCTCATCGTCTAGCTCGACCAAGGGACACACCCCCTGGCCTCAAAGGTGGGGAGGTCCGTGTGAGCGGCAGTCGCATCGCCCACCGATTAGAGGGGTGCACACCAAGGGGGAGCTCTATCGCCACGTCCTCGCCAAGTTGCAGCAGCATGAGCACGGCCACGGTATCCTCCGCACGGGACCCTCGGAGAGCCAGACTGCATCACGACCAAGCGACATGGTCCACATGGGCCTCTTGTGCTCTTGAAGAGGGGCAATCTGTTTCCATGAGAACTCCCTGACCACCATTCTGCCGGACAAGCCCGGGCTCCTGAGGTATGACACACGCCTCGCAAGGGGCCCGAGACCCATACAGGTGGCCGCCTTGCGAGCCCAACCTGGATTCTGCACTGCCACTCCCGTGGGAGCGCGAAGCCGAGGCCAGGACCGGCCAGCATCCACCAGAACCAAGTTGCGGCTGAATTCCGACGCCATTCATAGGATGGAGATAGGGAGGAAGGAGATTCCTGAAGGAAATATGCCCTGAGAGGCAATAATAAAGTTGTTATTATGTATTCCTTATATATGATAGATGTTTATTTTGCATGCTATAATTGTATTGATCGGAACCATCAATACATGTGTGTTTAATAAACAAAAAGGGTTCATAGTTATGCCTCTCTTATAGACTAGCTTGTTGATTAACAAGATTATCAAGGTTTCCTGATCATGGATATTGGATGTTGTTAATAACCAGATCACAACATTTGTGAAATGATGTGATGAACGTTCATCCGAAGTATAGCATTATGATCAAGTCATTATGTTTATATTGCTATAACATCATACGAAGTAATCTTTATCTTTAGACCATGAGATCATGTTAATTGCTAACACCTGAAAAGTATCTTGATAACATCAAATGTCACACCATAACAGGGTGACTATAAAGATGGGTTCAGTGCTACGAAGGTGCTATGTTGAGGCTCATGGATCAAGAGTGGAATTTGTCAATCCCGATGATGGATAGATATACTCTCGGCCCTCTCGGTGATATCACATTAAGATAGCTTGCAAGCAAGTGATGTGATCACTAGAATGTTATTTCACGGGAACAAGAAAAGAGTGCATGTCGGTAACGAGATCAAACTAGGTATTTGGATACCGATGATCGAATCTCGGACATGTATTATATCATGATACAAAGGGATTAAATTATGTGGCATCCCGCTAAAACCACTACTAGAAAATCGCGTGTTGTTTTTATTTTGTGCATCATCATGATCACATGCTCATGTCATCATGTCACATTGCATTTGAGCATCATCAGGTCTGTATGCATTTGTTCGCCTAAAACTATTTTCTAATAGCCCACTTTTGGTTTCTAAAACACCCCTTCTTTATTTCAAAATATAAATCCTGGTCTGTCTCGAATCTTTTATTTGTCTACAAATTATTTACAAAAGTCTATTTAAAATAACTCAATTAATAGAACATATTTTTATAAAAACTGGGGAGGCATACCTCCGGCCAGGCCTGTTGGCCCAACCGGAGTCCACCTACAACCCAGCAACCAAACCCTAGACTAATCCCCACCCAAACCACCCAGCCGCTGCTGCCAACGCTGCCGCGACGCAGCACACACCCCGGCCCCACCCCCACATCGCATCCCGCACCTACCCATCCCACCCCACGACAACAACCCACGTTCCCCTTTATCCCCATCATGACCAACAACCACCCCTAGCCCCACCTCCTCGCTCGTCCCGCTCCTCTGTCCAGCGCGGAGCCCCAGCCCCGCGATCCCCCTCTCTCTCCTCTCGTGGCCCCACAGCCCAGCCCCCCTGGATCCTATCGCGAACCCACCCGAAGGAGCCACCTACCCCGTAGCCCCATCTCCCCCGTGGATCTTCCCGGGCCGCCGTCCCGTCTCTTCCACCTCGCTGGTCGATCGCATCGCTCCCTGGTGCCCCACTTCCCCCCACGTTTCCCGCCTCCGCCCTATCGTCCGCAGCCCCGCCTTCTCCTCCCCAGGTCGTCCGCCGACAAGCTCTCTGCCCCGGACCTCGTCGCCGGCTGCACCGTGCCTCACAGCACCCGCCCAGCCGCACTTCGTCGATGACCGATCCTGCTTCCTCCTCCTCCCGTGGATCCTGCCTCCGGCCGCGCTTCCTCCACCCCGCCGCCTCCGGCTAGAGCCCCGCCGCCCAGCCTCGCTTCTCCTCCGGTCGCAGTCGTCCGCCCTTCACGCCACCCCTCGTTGCGCCACCCCTGCCTAGCCGACCTCGCCGGCCCGACCTCTTCCCTGTCGCCGCCCGAGATTTTGTCCCCAGCACCGGCACCCCACTGCCGTCCCTTCCTTCCATCGCCGCCAGGAGCCTTGTTCGGGCGCCCGCTCGAGGCCAGTAGCAAGGCATCCGTCCTGTTGTTGTTTGCTCAGTGTGTTGCTGATGTTTGTGCGCTCATGTCCATGTTTAGTAAACAATGTGTTCGCCCCTTTGTGCTTTGATCTGGTGAGGTGCCGAAGTTCCCAAAAAAATCCCCTTGGCAAGACCTGCCTCGCCACTCCGACGTCCGACAAGGTCTTCGAAAACGTCTCGGTGAGCAAGTTTCGCAAGTTTGCCCGTTGCCATGGATCGCAACAGCCCCGAACCCGATGGTACAAGCTCTCCACCACGGAACTCCATGATCTTCCGAAGGTTAATCGACGCAAGGTTTGGTGCGACAAGGCCTCCCCGTGGACAAGCAACCCGAGCCCGACACCGACACTCGAGCACCTCGACCCGCAGACCACCAGGATCTCCGATCGGTATCCGAGTACATCGAGATCCCCAGACGCCAAGTGCGCCGAGACGGAGCGCCAAGTTCTTCATCTCCTACACGGATTCGAAGACCCCCGGTACCCGATCCACTCAAGTTCGCCATCGACGACAAGATCGACCACTTGGAACCCAAGTTCTCCTTCATGACATGACAAGTTCTCCATCGCGTATCTGAACCTCGTCGTTCTGTCCAACCCTGAGACCGGACCTAAACCCCCCCGGAACCCAAGATCTTCCGAACCCGATGTGTGAACCTTTTCCCAAGCCCTATTTTATAAATGCTATATATAAACTGTTGCATATAAATTGATCATGCTTGCATACATGTCATCTGGTGGGTTGGGTTAAATAGTCGATTCACCTAAATTAAATATGGAGTCTATATGCGGGCTATTCTAGTCTTATTTCGGACTCCATTTTAATTTGTGTAGAGAACCGCTACCATGTTTTGCCTTGTTAAGACAACATTTAAATTGTGGGGTATCTAAATAACTGGAACCTATTAATTAATTATCGGGACCCCGGTGCCGCTTAATACTGCCTAATTGCACCGCATCTGCATCATACATGCATCATGCCAGATCTTTTGTCGTAGTATTAAATAGTACATCCGGTGTTTGTTCTAGTGTTTGCTTCTTCGCGGATTAGGCCGATGAGTTGATGCGAGTATCGGCAAGTTCTCCGGATATGATCCGTCGGCAGTGTTTCCCAGGCGAGCATTCTCCCCCTTTCTACCTATTTTGCATTTATAGTCTTTATTTCCTCTAGTTGATCTATTGCTATCCGTGTCGTGATGCTTTAGTGTTCTGTACCATATATATTCCGTGTAGCCTTTATATTGCCTTGGACACCTCCTATTACCTGTTGTTTGGTAGATAGATGGCCTTGCGAGTCGTAGTCGCTTGCTTAGGTGCGATCCCGTGTTGTGAAGTACCACACAATTGTTGGTATGTTGTCCTATGCTTTACGGTGGAGAGGATCATGACTTTAAATACAACTATTAAATTGCTGGGACAACTAATGAAAGAGGCACCGGTGGGCAATATATGCTTTTTGGTTTTTCATGTCCACTTGTGTCCCGTAGGCCCCGAGTACTTGATACCTGTTCCTTGACTATCGCAATATCCGCATATGGGACCATGAATCCCCTTAGCCAGAGCTTGATTCATTTCTTATTTCTTGGGGCCACAAACTAGTTTGGGGCTTTATTACTATCATGTACTTATGTCATACTTTACTGCTTTATTTAAGATTGTGCGTGGAGCACCTGTACTGTTTTGGATCGTGCCACGTTTTCGCGATATCGACAAGCCCAGCCACACTTTCGGGTTCCCAGTCATTTACAGCCGTCGTCACAAACCCTGGGTCCGTTCCATAGCCGGCCAACTTTGTTGCGGGTAGCTTAGTGGGGTGGCCCCCTAAAATGTTTTATGAATCCTGTGATTGCTTTGTCGTGAAAGCCTTGTTGGGTTTTGATTTGGTTTTTCGGTGGTTGATCGTGTGTGTTGCTATTTGTGCACCCCTGCAGGGTAAATCTTTCTGAAAGCCGTGTCCACGGTTATGGACGACTTGGAGCACAGTATCTCGATCAAAGACAAGCATAACTAAAGTAGTGCTATAAATTTGACTTAATATGTGACTAGTAATCAGCTTCAGTACAATGGAATGGATAATAAAAGTGCCAACAACTGGTGGAATTGGGGTGTCTAGTGACATGTTATACCTGCCTAGTAAGTATCGCAACTCCAATGGAATGAAATAGAAGTGCTAACAACTGCTGGGTTTGGGATGTCACATGCTAATTGTATCTGACTAGTAAGTGCTTCAACTATAATGGAATGAATAAAACTGCCAACTGTGTGAGTTCCTCGGTTTGACTTCCTCGTTTGGTCTCGACGAGGAATACCAGGATGGGTATGATTGGTGTTAGTGTCAGGTTGGATCTAAACAGGTCTTTCTTATCCCTCTCTAATAGCCGACAGTTGTACCGAGTCTCTATAGGAACTCACCATACCTATGTAGGCGAGAGCCGCCAAATTCTAGCCTCGCCGTGTACCGGCCTAAGTACTGACGCTCTTCTTTTTCCTTTGCCCTTAGTCGGCACCCCTTTTGTTTTAGCAGGTTTGAGATCGATGTCGTTAGCAGGGTTACCCTTCTGGCTTGGCCTGGGCAGGGTTATGGACACCATCGGTTATCCTTCAGGACTGTTAGCCCAATTTGCATCTTGTCCGTACTCGGACTCTGTATTGTTTTCAAGGTGATTTGGATCTTTGTATTGTATATCGGTATTCTTGACTCTTGGAGTCGTGTTATATATATATATATATATGTTCTGTGGGTCCCATCAAGGACTGTTGTGTAATGGTACTACTTCGTTTTCCACCCGCACGAAGTGCCTGGTGGGCGTCCTTGAATCGTTTATAAGTGGGTTTGGCGGGAAGCGCTAAAACTTGCATAGGGCCGATTCGAGGGTGTTACAAATTACAAGCGTTAAAGGTTCTCACGATCACAGAAGTCATCGTTGAATATGTAGGAGTCGGTATGGATCTCCAGGTCCCGCTTCTGATTATTCATCTGAGAGGAGTCTCAATCATGTCTGCATTATTCGCGAACCATAGTGTGACACACTTAAGAGTTACCGGACACATTTTTGGAGCACCTATGTTTCAGACGAAAGAATTGCAAAGCGCAGAAATTGTTTCGATAGAAACCGGAATTGTTTCGGGTGAAATTGCAGAAAGTGGTTCTGCATGTGATATTGAAATATTTCAAGGGGTTATATGTGAATGTTTGTTAATTAAATTAATTAACAAAATTGTGAATAAATTTAATAAAAGAGTCTTATTAAATGAGAGAGCATTAAACTTAAAGAATTTTAATGCATTTAAAGTGGGGACATTAAAAGGGAATGTGAAGAGGCATTTTAATGTGAAGGGGTTACCACCACATGAATGGGGGAGGTGAGGGGTCACCCCCCATGAGGCGCCGACCATGGGGAGGGGCACCCCCTCCTCCTATAAAAGGCCCCCCTCTTCCTCCTTCTTCCTCACACCTCCTCGTGAAGGATCTCTCTCCCCCTCTAGAATTATTCCCCCATGGTCTCGGATTCGCGAGATACATGTTCCCGGTGGCATTTCGTCTGGAAGGAGTTGCTGCTTCCGCTGGATCGCTCGAGCGAGGAGGTGGAGGTTGTCTCGTGGCTTGAACGTGTGTGCGAGCATGGATGCGCTGCCGATTTGCGGCGCTCGGACTTCCACACGATCTTGAGATCGGCAAGTGTACGACTACATCAACCACGAGTTCCTACTCGTTAACAAAACTCGTTGTCTTCGAGGGTAAGTTCTCGATGGATGAATGTTCACCCGTTTCTATGTACCTAGTAGATAGATCTTGGCGTATAGTTCTCATCGTAGGAAAAGTTTTTGTTTTCTAGGCTGCGGACCCAACAGTGGTATCAGAGCCTGATCTATGCGTAGGTGCTTTGCATGGTTAGTACACATATGTTTATATGTGGGCGATGATGATCATGTTATTGCATCTTCTATGTATTTTGGATATTGGTGGCATAGTGGGATGAGGCGGCCCGGACCAACCTTACATGTCATCGTACATGAGACCGGTTCCATGGCTGACATGCAACTTGTTTTGCATAAGTGGCTGGCGGGTGTCTGTCTCTCCTACTATAGTCAATATCTGATTTACAACGAGTTGCTAATAACTTGGTTATCCTCGTTGTGGTTCATGTTCGTAGGTAAGAACGGTTCTATCTCCAAAACCCCTAAGCCACGTAAAACTTGCAATTGATAAATTAGAGGCGTCTAGTTTAGATCGTTGCTGGGCTAGTGTATTGATATGGTATTGTTGTAAGTAAATGTATGATAGATACTCTTACAACACACTCAACGTGTAAGTTCCATAGACCTTGGCCTTACACACAAAGGAATGATAGAGATCATACCACGATGCAAATGATAGAGATCAAATGCATTGACCATATCATCTCACTTTACACATTAGATGTTAGCATCTTATACTGCTAGTTTGGCGCTTTTTGTAGCATTGTAAGAGGATCCCTCATTTAGATATCAAGTTAAAAATGTGTTCTTCCTTAAGTATGCATCGCTCTATTGATCGTGTTTCGAGACATCACGTGATGATCGGGTGTACTCGAATCTACGCTTTCATAGGAACGGGTGTAAGACAGTTTTACACACGCGAATACTAAGGTTCTTACTTGGCGATCCTAGCATGTACATACATGGCCTCGGAACACGGACCGAAAGGTTAAGCATGATTCATATAGTTGATATGATGCCCATATAGATGCTCGCTTTTGAAGCTACATCAACTCACGTGATGATCGGACTTGGTGTAGTGGATTTGGTTCATGTAATCACCAAAAGGACATGAGGGATGTCGTTTTTGAGTGGGAGTTCATTAGTAATTTGGATTAGTTGAACTCACTCTATCATAAACTTATTCTAAATAAACATTACAAATTTTGTTGTAGATGGCACCACCTGCTTTTAATTTCAATGTGTTCATGGAGAAAGAGAAACTTGATGCGAATGGCAGCAACTTCACCAACTGGCCTATGAATTTGAGGATTCTCCTCATTGCTACACAAAAGCAGTATGTGCTAGAGGCACCGCTAGGCCCCCTACCAGCTCCTGATGCCCCTAACGAGGAAAAGAATGTCTATATGACTCGTCAGGAGGACCACGACTTATTTCATTGCGGCATACTGTATGGGATAGATCCAGAACATCGAAAGCGTTTAGAAAATGGCAATGCTTTTGATACCATGGGAGAATTGAAAATGATTTTCGATACCCATGCTACCGTAGAGAGTTATAATGCTTCTAAAAAGTTCTTTAGCTACATGATGGAGGAGAACAGCTCTGTTAGTGAGGACGTACTCAAAATGTCTAGGTACGCCGATAAGCTTGTGTCCTTGGGAATAACGATTCCCATTGACTTAGGCATACATCATGTTCTCCAATCTCTGCCACCTAGCTACAAGATCTTCGTGATGAACTATAATATGCAGGGCATGAAGAAGTCTCTTTCTGAGCTTCTGTCAATGCTTAAGACTGCAGAAGTGGAGATTAGGAAAGAACATCAAGTGTTGATGATCAGTAAAACCACCGGTTTCAAGAAGGACAAGAAAGTCAAGCACAAGGGAAAGAAGGGTAGCAAATCTGTTGCTACACCTAAAAAGAAACCCCGAGCTGGCCCTAAGTCTGACACTGAGTGTTAATATTGCAAGGGGACTGGCCATTGGAAGTGCAATTGCCACAAGTATTTGGAGGAAAAGAAGTCCGGCAAGTCAAACAAAGGTATATGTGATATACATGTTATTGATGTGTACTTGACTAGTACTCGCAGTAACACCTGGGTATTTGATACGGGATCGGTTGCTAATATAAGTAACTCGGTTCAGGGGCTCCGGAACAAGCGACAACTAGCAAGGGATGAGGTCAGGATGCGAGTCGGCAATGGATCAAGAGTTGATGTGATCGTCGTCGGGACGCTACCTCTCCATATGCCATCGGGATTAGTTATAAACCTGAATAATTATTATTTGGTGCCTGCACTAAGCATGAACATTGTATCCAGATCGTGTTTCATGCAAAATGGTTATTCCCTTAAATCTAAAAACAATGGTTGTTCAATTTATAAGAATGCTATCTTTTATGGTCATGCACCTGTGTTGAATGGTTTATTTCTATTGGATCTCGATAGTAGTATTACGCATATTCATAATGTTGATGCTAAAAGGATTAAACTTGATAATGATATATCTGCATATATGTGGCACTGCCGTCTAGGTCATATTGGCGTTAAACACATGAAGAAACTCCATTATGATGGACTTTTGGAATCACTTGATTTTGAATCATTTGATACATGTGAGCCATGCCTTATGGGCAAGATGACTAGAACGCCGTTTTCTGGTTCAATGGAACGGGCGACAGATTTATTGGAAATCATACATACTAATGTGTGTGGACCAATGAGTGTGTTTGCGCGAGGTGGATATCGTTATTTTGTTATTTCACGGATGATTTGAGTAGATACGGGTATATCTATTTGATGTAACACAAGTCTGAAACCTTTGAAAAGTTCAAAGAATTTCAGAATGAACTGGAAAATCATCATAACAGAAAGATCAAATTTCTGTGGTTCGACCATGGAAGTGAGTATCTAAGTTACGAGTTTAGCACACACATGAAAGAATGTGGAATAGTTTCAAAACTCACGCCTGCCGGAACACCACAACGTAATGGTGTGTCGGAATGTCGTAATCGTACTTTATTGGATATGGTTCGATCTATGATGTCTCTGACTGACTTGCCACTGTCATTTTGGGGTTATGCACTGGAAACAGCTGCATTCACTTTAAATAGGGCACCATCTAAATCCGTTGAAACGACACCATATGAATTATGGTTTGGAAACAAACCTAAGTTGTCATTTCTTAAAGTTTGGGGATGTGATGTTTATGTGAAGAAACTTCAGCCGGATAAACTCGAACCCAAAGCGGAAAAATGCATCTTCATAGGATACCCTAAGGAAACGATTGGGTATACCTTCTATCACAGATCCGAGGGCAAGTTTTTTGTTGCCAAGAATGGATCTGTTCTTGAGAAGGAGTTTCTCGCGAAAGGTGTGAGTAGTCGGAAGGTAGAACTCAAAGAGGTTATTGAACCTTCTCTTCATGAAATGGCGAGTAGCGCAACACTAGAAATTGTTTCGAAATTGACTTCACCTAATGAAGAGAGAGCTAATGATGTTGACTTCACGTGCAACTCCTGAACTGTACAGAAATCCTGTTGTGAATTTCATGGTTGATGAAATGGATGACCCTACGAAATATGAAGAAGCGATGATGAGCCCGGATTCCAACAAATGGCTAGAAGCCATGAAATCTGAGATGGAATCCATGTACGAGAACCAGGTTTGGACATTGGTGGACTTACCTCACGATCAAAAGGCCGTTGAGAATAAATGGATTTTCAAAAGAAAAAAGGATGCTGATGGAAATGTGACCATCTATAAGGCTCGACTTGTCGCAAAGGGGTTTTGACAAATTCAAGGAGTTGACTACGATGAGACATTCTCTCCCGTAGAGATGCTTAAGTCGGTTAGGATTATGTTAGCAATTGCTGCATATTTCGATTATGAAATATGGCAGATGGATGTCAAAACTGCATTCCTCAATGGTAATATTGAAGAAGAGTTGTATATGATACAACCTAAGGGTTTTGTCGATCTTAAGGATGCTAATAAGGTATGCAAACTTCAGCGATCCATCTGTGGGTGAAGCAAGCATCCCGGAGTTGGAATCTCCGCTTAGATGATGTGATCAAAGAGTTTGGATTTGTCCAAACTTGTGGAGAGGCTTGTATTTACAAGAAAGTGAGTGGGAGCAATGTGGCATTTCTGATATTATATTTCAATGACATATTATTGATTGGAAATGATATAGATCTTTTAAACAGTGTTAAAAGTTATCTAAACAGCAAATTTTCGATGAAAAACCTTGGTGAAGCGTCATATATATTAGGCATTAACATCTATAGAGATAGATCAACGTGCCTAATTAGGCTATCGCAGAGTACATACCTTGATAATATATTAAAGAAGTTTAATATGGACGGAAGTAAGAAGGGGTTCTTACCTATGTTGCAAGGCAAGACATTGAGCAAGACTCAAAGTCCGTCTACGGCGGAAGAAAGAGAGATAATGGATAAGATCGCCTATGCCTCGGCCATAGGCTCTATAATGTATTCCATGCTATGTACAAGACCGGACGTGGCACATGCTATTAGTTTGACTAGTAGGTTCCAATCTGATCCAGGTTCGGAACACTGGATAGCGGTCAAGGATATCCTTAAGTACTCGAGAAGAAATAGGGATATGTTTCTTGTATACGGAGGTGATGAACAGCTAGTCGCTAAGTGGTATGTTGATGCTAGCATTGAGACAAATCCGGATGACTCTAAGTCTCAATCCGGATACGTATTACTCTTGAATGGAGCAGCAATTAGTTGGAGGAGTTCCAAACAACATGTGGTGGCTGGATCAACGACGGAAGCGGAATATGTTACTGCTTCAGAAGTGGCGCAGGAAGCAGTTTGGATGAAAGTGTTCATTACGAAACTAGGTGTGGTTCCTAGTGCATTGGACCCAATGGTGATCTATTGTGACAACAATGGAGCCATAGCCAACGCCAAGGAACCGAGGTCTCACAAGAATTCGAAGCATATTAAGCGTCGGTTTCACTCCATCCGTGAGCATGTCAAGGATGGAGATATAAAGATTTGTAAAGTACACACGGACCTAAATGTAGCAGATCCGTTGACTAAAGCTCTCCCTAGGGCAAAACATGATCAACACCAGAACTCCATGGGTGTTAGATTTATCACTATGTGAACTAGATTATTGTCTCTAGTGCAAGTGGGAGACTGAAGGAAATATGCCCTGAGAGGCAATAATAAAGTTGTTATTATGTATTCCTTATATATGATAGATGTTTATTTTGCATCCTATAATTGTATTGATCGGAAACATCAATACATGTGTGTTTAATAAACAAAAAGGGTTCCTAGTTATGCCTCTCTTATAAACTAGCTTGTTGATTAACAACATGATCAAGGTTTCCTGATCATGGACATTGGATGTTGTTAATAACAAGGTCACAACATTTGTGAAATGATGTGATGATCATTCATCCAAAGAATAGAATTACGATCAAGTCATTATGTTTATATTTCTATAACATCATACGAAGTAATCTTTATCCTTAGACCATGAGATCATGTTAATTGCTAACACCTGAAGAGTATCTTGATAACATCAAACGTCACACCGTAACAGGGTGACTATAAAGATGGGTTTAGTGCTACGAAGGTGTTATGTTGAGGCTCATGGATCAAGAGTGGAATTTTTCAATACCGATGATAGATAGATATACTCTGGGCCCTCTCGGTGATATCACATTAAGATAGCTTGCAAGCAAGTGATGTGATCACTAGAATGTTATATCACGGGAACGAGAAAATAGTGCATGTCGGTAACGAGATCAAACTAGGTATTTGGATACCGATGATCAAATATCAAACATGTATTATATCATGAGACAAAGGGATTAAATTACAAGCGTTAAAGGTTCTCATGATCACAGAAGTCATCGTTGAATATGCAGCAGTCGGTATGGATCTCCAGGCCCCGCTTCTGATTATTGATCTGAGAGGAGTCTCAATCATGTCTGCATTATTCGCGAACCATAGTGTGACACACTTAAGAGTTACCGGACACCTTTTTGGAGCACCTATGTTTCAGACGAAAGAATTGCAAAGCACAAGAATTGTTTCGATAGAAACCGGAATTGTTTCGGATGAAATTGCAGAAAGTGGTTCTGCATGTGATATTGAAATATTGCAAGGGTTATATGTGAATGTTTGTTAATTAAAGTAATTAACAAAATTCTGAATAAATTTAATAAAAGAGTTTTATTAAATGAGAGAGCATTAAACTTATAGAATTTTAATGCATTTAAAGTGGGGACTTTAAAAGGGAATGTGAAGAGGCATTTTAATGTGGAGGGATTACCGCCACATGAATGGGGGAGGTGAGGGTTCACCCCCCATGAGGCGCCGGCCATGGGGAGGGGCACCCCGCTCCTCCTATAGAAGGCCCCCCTCTTCCTCCTTCTTCGTCACACCTCCTCGTGAAGGATCTCTCTCCCCCTCTGGAATTATTCCCCCATGGTCTCAGATTAGCGAGATACATGTTTCCGGTGGCATTTCATCTGGAAGGAGTTGCTGCTTCCGCTGGATCGCCGGAGAGAGGAGGTGGAGGTTGTCCGGTGGCTTGAACTTGTGTGCGGGGACGGATGCGCTGCTGATTTGCGGCGCTCGGACTTCCACACGATCTTGAGATCGGAAAGTGTACGACTACATCAACCACGAGTTCCTACTCGTTAACAAAACTCGTTGGCTTCGAGGGTAAGTTCTCGATGGATGTATGTCCACCCATTGCTTTGTACCTAGTAGATAGATCTTGGCGTATAGTTATCATCGTAGGAACATTTTTGTTTTCTATGCTGCGGACCCAACAATTCCTCCCCGGCGAAGAACCGGGCACCGCCAAGAATATCCCCCGGTGTGAGGACACGGAGGCTATAGAAGTGTCGGAACAACACCAAGGATGGCACCACCCCGCGAAGGCCTCGCACCAGTACGCGAAGGTGGCCAGGAGGGTCACGCTCCACGGGTGGAGGTGCAGGAGTTGGATGCAGTAATGGTCCAAGATGGCCATGAGAAAAGGGAAACCAGAAGGACAAGGCCGGAGGCAATGGAGTAGGTGAAAACGGGGGCCACGATGGCGAACCATGTACTCCCCCCAATGCCGGCGCACCACACGCAAAAGGCGCCCCACTCTTTTGAGTCGGAGGCTATCAGCTTGCGGACCTTTTCCAACCCTTCCTTGTTGAGGATTATTACTTGTGGTAGGGCCCCCACAATCGACAGGGGAAAGCTTAGTGCGGTGGAGGTTGCACGCGCTCTCTTGAGTGCCATCATGGACATTGCGGAAGGGGAAGGAGCAGTGTTGTGTGGAGCTCCGGTGGATTGGTGGTGGAGGAGGACGGAAGCTGGCGAGTCCCTTGGGATTTTGGGTTTTGCGAGCAACTCGACCCCAAAGGCTAAGTAGTGAAGTGATGGTTCCCGCACCTGGCGTGCGCCATGTCCTGCGTGGGCCAGTGGAATCGGCGGGCGGAGACTTCGGGGATCGTGCAGCGACGCGACCAATCACAGGGCCTAGCTCCAGTTGGTCCCTGGACTTCCTTGCCCCTTTGTCAATGGCGTGCAATCCAAGCGACTGGGGCTAGTGTCGGATTATTGGTACCAAGGGTATCTCGTATCGTCGAATCGTCAAGCCCAATTGGAGCATCCTGTCGAGGGATCTTGAAGGGGGCAAGCCTCCGGAGGTAGGATGAATCCTGGATCCTCTACAAATGCCTAGGTCAGTCATGGCCAGGCGGCAAAGCCTTCCAGCAGGACCTCGGGAGGGGAGCCTCACCAGGTTCACGCGTACCTAGCGAGGCGACACGCCAATGGTCGGTCCAAGCAGTGGCCGATCCACCCGAATAAAGTAAGGCACGCAGAGGTGGTGGGATGACGCAGGGAGAAGACAACATCTAACACTTCCATTTTGGTGCAAGGATACCAAGGTGATGACGTAAAGTGGAAGGGCGGCCGACCCTCACCCTGACACAGAACCTGGCTAGCGGTCGTAAGAAGACAAGGCAGGCCCAAATCAATTGGCGGGAATGTGGTGACACTTTCCACCCATGAACCGGGAATATCATTTTGTGGCCCGAAATTTGAGGCGCCCAGGCAACACGGTACCCAAGTTGCCTGTAATCAGCCACAATGACCACAGTTGGCATGCCAAATACTCAGAGGGTCTTTTCGGCACGAATTCAACTTTATGTTTCAATACAAAATATCAGGCTAATGGCCGTCAAGTTGGGCCCCCTTGTCAGTTCTTGCCGTTATGTCGCTCCCATCGTGACTGCCATGTTGGCTTGCAGCGTTGGCGCCTGCATCCATTACGCGTCTTCTTCCTCCCTGGAGCGGCAATCTGTGGTGGCGTTGTAGCCATGGCGCGGAGCTAGTACATGGACGAACCTGCTCGGCCCCTCTCTCCTCCCTGTAGGCTTGTAGTATTGGCGCATGCATCCATTACACGTCTGCTTCTTCCCTAGAGCGGCAATTTGTGGTCACGTCCATGCCGCCATGGCGCAGACTCGGACATGGACGACCTGCTTCGCCCTTCTCTCCTCACCATCCCAAATCGGAGCTCGCCCTCACCATGGACGCACCCATGGCACGGCGCGAGGACGAGAATTGGTTCCCAGTGAGATCTGTCACCATGTCGACCATGCTCGGTCCTCTTTTCCTCCTCTAGAATTCGAGCTCACCATCGCCGTGGTCGCACCCGCACCAGCCACGTCGCCTTCCTCTCTGAACCCCAAAGCCATATCCATCCAGGTTGGCACAACACCAAGAAGGTGAAAGTGCATCAAGTTTTCTTCTCGTGATTTTAGAAAAACATATATGTACCGTGTCGGTATCATACTCTAACTATGTACACATATGTTGCTTACTAGATTTTCATTTGAAATTAGTAGCTCTGTGATGACGAAACATAGAGAACCTAAATGGAATGACGATGAAGACCATGTTCTATACTTTGCATTGCATGAACAAGTGCTCCCTAACGAAGCATGTTACCAAGAGTGTGGAGTTCATCAGCCATTGCCAAATATATGTGAATAATTCAATGAGCGATTTGATGCAAATGTGCATAGAAAAGCTAGATCCATGTCATCAATCGTCAATAGGTGGCACATTCTAGTGATGCGTTCAAATGCGTACACCATGTATCTTTTACTTGAAGTGGTTGTTATCATGAGCAAAATGCCTAGTATGCACATTACCTTTGTTTGTTTTATGCTGCAATTCTGCTGTTATGGGCGTGGATAGAAAAGCTGGGCTTCACTAAATATTACGCAGTTAGGCCTTAGTCTTACACAAATAAGCACAGCTTAGTCTTTACACAAATAAGCGTAACTAAATATAAAGATAAAGACAAATGGTTCATCAGATCTGCCAGTATGAGAACTAGGTCCCTGGAGCTGGTGGTGTCGTTGGAACGAACAAGAATACTGCATTTGGCCATCTGTCATTCTCCATCAAATCGTACGATCCCATCGATGAGCCAATTGTAGGCCCCTCCCTCCGACGTGGATTCAGCTCCAAGTTAGATCTGGAGTGTCAACATGATAGCGCGTGAGTGTGCAGCAAACACACAATATACTATCAGCACTGGAAGTGCTGACACCTTAGCAACAATACCAGCATGTTCTTCCTGGACTCTGGCAGTAGCCTCAACAAGTATTTCGTCAGCTTCACCAGCAGCAGCCTCAGCAGGTATTTTGTCAGCTTCACCAGCAGCAACATTAGCAAGTATTTCGTCAGCATCACCAGCAGCAGCATCACCAAGTATTTCGTCAGCTTCACCAGGAGTAGCAGCAGCTAGTTTTTCATCAGCTCCACCACCAGCAGCAGCAGCATCAGGAGCCAGGGATGCCAGAGCAATTACAGGTTCAACAACTCCAGGGGCTCCGAGAAAGAAAGTGTAGTTGATCCCAAGAAACATAGATTGTCCCTTAAGATTGTCGACTCTCCTCCAGACTTGCTCTACTAGGTCTTTGGATGGGCATGCGGACCTCGAGAAAATGTGACACCGCAGCAATGGGTATGAAGAAAGTTGTGTCCCCATATGTTCTATTGTATCACCAACAGTTTTGAGTGCTCCCCTGATATGAATCCACATGAGTTCAACATAATGTTTCATGTCGCATTCGAGAGGTGCCAAGAACGAGCACCGTGATCCAAGTTCAGCATATGCTACTGTATCTTCAATCACTGGAGCTGGAATGACGCGGGGGCTGCATGGGTACCTGTGTGTTACTTACAGTCAGTAGGCAGATTTTTGAATGGGATTTTACATGCTATATGACACCATGAATCACCGCAGATGAACGTCTCCCAAACACACACATCGCTTCTAGGTTCAGTGACCGCATAAATGCATTGCGGTTTGTTGGAATGGTAGCTGGAGGTGAAGATGGCATCGACATACTTCTCCGGCCACATGATGTCGTCGCGCAAGACTGTCTATTCCTTGTCTTCTGGGCATCTAATGAATGCAATTGCCTTGTTGAACACCGCTAAGAGCTTGTACTCCCAGGTCTTCCATACGTCCTGCGGTCTATGTGGGAGTTGTACCTTCAGGAGATCAAGTTCTGCCATGTTGAACTTGTAAGCGAATTCAGAAATGGGCGGAGGCCACCCGTTGTTGAATGCAGTAATGCCGACACCCTCCAAAGATGGCAATGTAAATCTCAACAATCTGTAGCCATTTTTTAGAGTCCAAGTACTCCCATCCTAGGATAAAAGGACCAGCCACTTGCCGTTGCCACCCACCCAGTTCTGGTCATCTCCCATTTCCGTCACTTCTTCTTCCATGATATTCACCACTACTGATTCTGACCACTTATCCAGCAGCATCATTTTTGTATGAATATTCTACAGATTTTGTTGTCAGTTGGTAGAATCAACTAGCATGGATTCCATTGCAAATACAATTTGACAACTACACCTTCAGATTAAAGTACCTAGAATATCGCCTAAATATGATTGTCTCCTCAGATATCGCCTGATTTGTGCATGTGTCACTACGAAAATACCCAAAATATCGAGTAGGAGCAGAGCTCCCCCGAACAAACTCCTAACGATGATCATAAACAGCTAGGGGCATAATAGCCATAAATCGATTAATCTGTTTATTTTTATTTTAGGAAACAGAATATCACCTAGCAGGCATTCCATTGCAAATCGAAATTGTTAACTCGTCTATCACCTAAATTAAGACTGTGTCACTACAAAAATACCAGAATATCAGGTACGAGCTGAGCTTCCGTTGTACATAATAGTCTTAAATGGTTCAGTTTATTCAAACCACGCGGGTACATAACACGTTCGACGAAAGGAACATAGAATTCCGATGATAGTTCAGCACATATGAATCAACGATATGACTGAACCAATAAGAAATATACTAGAACTTACGTGGCCATGGCAGTCGTTTGCCCATTTGCTAGTATCAGGGTAAAGAAGGCCTGACGTGTCGAACAGTTTATTCGTCCATGTCCCGCATCATGAAGCGGTAGCCAAGGATGCAGCGAGCGAGGCGACCGGCATCGTGAAGCGGTAGCCAAGGATGTGCATGTTCGTGGTGCTGAGGTTCGGCCATCCGCAATCCTCACAGTGGCGGTCTCCCTGGCCATCCGTGTCATCGTCGTCTGCATTTTGCTATTGCCTGCTGCTACCCCAAGCTCTACCGATAGCGGCAAATGGACTTTGGGATCTGGTAGATTAATGGAGGTGTTGTGATATGGAGGCGGATGGATTCGAGAGGGGATGGAATCAGAGAGGGGGCAGTTGTTCGAGTAGGGACTGACCCAGTGAGGAACCGCCGCCGCCGCCACTGGTTCTCGTCCACGTGGAAGACAAGGAAGGGGCATAATTATTGAGGGCACGCACTGGAACCGTCTAGAGGAAGTGAAAAAATAAAAAGTAAGAGAAAAAATATGGGGCCCACCTGTTAGTGAGTGAAGGTTGGCACACGCAAACATGACTACGTTTGACTTGGATCATGCATGACAGACCTTGATTCCACTACATGTAAGTGGCACAGAACAAATTTTAGGCAGCACTAGTATCGACGTATAAAACCGCTATTTTTCTCCACCTTCACCCTACTACAAATGGTCATGCGCCATTCCAGATATTAGTAAGGGCGGTTCCAATCTTGCAGTAAGCATTTTCACTTCTCCGTCTCATTTCCTCCTCCACGGCCTCATCCATTTCCTCCGCTACAGCATCACCCTCTTCCTCCATATCCTTTCCCTCTTGTATGTAGTCATGGACTTGTTGGATGTTTGAAACGATGGCATGCATGGGACTGCGTACTTCGACATAGAAGTACATGGCAGGAAGAAGATCGATGTCATCTACACCACCGCCCCTCGGACGGTCAGGAACACTCTGAATAATTACATGAGTTGGCTGCGGTTCGAAGAAAACATGTTCGTAGGTCTCGACCTCGAGTACAGCCGCGATCACCGTAGGATCGCAGTGGTGCAACTCTCCATGAAGGGGCACATCCTCGTATACCACCCTTTTTGCAAGATGGGGGCTGACGGGAACATGTAGACTTTGATGTCTTTTTGTTCCTAAAACGTCTGTTTGCAAAAGTTATTTCTATATTATTTGTCTGAATTCATTTTCATGCAGGTGGGGTGAAACGATTAGGTCGATGTTTCATGAATTTCTCGTGAACCAGCAGATAACATTTACTAGTGTTGACATCACGAATGACACTATACTTCTTGAAAGCCCGACTGTCAACATTAAAATCCTAAAGGAGTGCAAAGTGGACATCTAGAAATTTTACTGGATCCCAGGGACAAAGGGCGGCAGGACCAGGATGGCCGATCTTGCCACCGAACTCATCGACCCGTGGTGCAGGCACATGGAGGCGTTTAGGGCATGATTACTGGGAGGATAAGCCGCTTTCTGAACCTAACCTAAAGTACGCTGCAATTGACGGGTTTGTTAGCCACGAGCTATACCGCAGATTGTAAATTTTCGTTCCAGGCATCGCACCATTGAACCACCACCAAGGCACGTTGTTTGCCCCAGATGCTGGAGTGTAGATGAATCTACAAGACGGGGCAAGCGACCGAAGGCAATCTTGGATCGGTTACCTTCTCAACAGGCTGGTATGTAGACTTTTAGTGCATGATTGTTGTGTTTGTATGGGGCTTGTTATGTTTATGAAAACATGTTATTTCAGAAGTACACTATGTGAGCAATTACGAATTGTTGTGTATTACCTTTCTCGAACTATAATCTATGTTTGGTTATGACTGTATCCTTCGCTATAATATGGGTTCGGTTATGACTTATGACCATATCCCACCTGATGCATGTCAGTCCTGGATTATGCCGCATGCAAAGGGCACACACAGAATTTGTAAGTATGAATGTTGAGCATACAAAAGGGGGAAATGTAATTCATACATGTTAACTACCTAATAGCATAGGGATCATACGAGCTCCGTTCTTACACATAGAATGCTTAGAAAATACATGCGAGATAAAATACAGGCGAGATAAAACTAGGAACGAAATGCAAAACTAGTAGTGGTAAACAACACACTCACCCACCCGTCAGATCCTGTTGAGCATCTCGTAGTAGACATACTGTCCCTGGCTGCGTACTTGATTGCATCGTAATTCAGGTGCCTCCACTCCCATCGCTCATGCAGGTGCTTGGGAACTCGACATTGATGCCGGTGTACTCGCGGTCGATGATGTTGGCAGCGAGTCTAGCCATGCCGGCTTTCCCCGTATCGTCATCCGGGTACCTCCACAAACGTTGGAGATCAATGTGATTGACAACATGAATGAGGAGATACCGCTCTAGCTTCGGAGTGTCATTCTTGATGTCGATGCTAGCGAAGTAGATCTCCCTCCTGCGTAGGAACTCGTGAAGCTCTGGGCATACAGATTTGGCCCTACATACATGGTATAGGAGGAAGTGGTTGCCCATGGACAACTACAAAAGCACCGCCCTTTTCCTATCTCCGGTATACTCGAGGTCAAGGCCGACGATCTTGTAACTGTCCATTGGCTCCTGTAGCCACCACTCGTACATTGCAATGACCTTGGCGACCTCCGCTGACGCATTTGTGTGGACAACCGTTAGCTTGGTGGTGCCATGGGAGGTGACGGTGTACTCGTCGGTGAAGTTTCTCCCATCACTGAACACGTCATACTCTTCATCCATGGCAGCAGCTAATGCGGCGGCGGTGGCCTAGGGTCAGTAGCGGTGGGTGGGACTGGGCGTGGCGATGGAGTGATCTGTTGCGGTGGTATGGCCTAGCGGAGGCGGTGCCTACCACAGCGTCGATGGTTCTTACGGTGGCTGCGGCGGAAGGAGTTGGGTATTTTTGCACAGTGCTATGCTGTGGAGACGGAGGCGATGCTTCAATTGCATTTACCAATATTCCGGTCATACCCAAGCGGAAGCAAGTTTGATCGGGCGAGCACCGTTGGTTTCCAATCCTAGCGATTAAATTCGGCGGCCGTGCCTGGTAGGCGATGGGATGGGTGTGCGACATGGCTTTGGCATCGCAGAGACAGGTCACGGAGACCACTGTCCCGTTGCCGATCCGCAGCGGGTGCGCGGTGCTGACACGATGTAATGTGACAAGACAGAAGGAAGTGTACAGCTATTTGTGATTATTATTCCCAGCAAGTTTAAGAAGTGTGAGCATAGACAGGGACCTAGCATCCTTGCACCCTAGGGCAGCCACCTAGCCACTTAGGCCTGCTGATTGCGCAAAGCTTGCAATTTCCTTTCTTTAATTTGATGATTTTGTCTAGAATTTGCCAAACTGAAGCTCCTTTGCACATGATTCTATAAGTTTCTAGGTAGGCCACTCGTGTAAGCATGCACGATCAAGAAACTTTGCAACACACGTGTCGGTGGAAAAGCATGAGGTTTCAATGCACCACATAATTTAAGGGTCTAGAAACGGTAAGAGAATTAAACATTATTAGTGGTCAGGCCAGCACAGTGACGGGTTGGTTAGCTAAAAGTTATTGATTCCTAAGTAAGGGGAATTTCCCATAAGCAGCATTCTTAGCCTTGGTCGCCAACTTGTGTTTACTAGCTGGGCTTTTACCGATGCCAACCGCATGCGAAATCAAGCTGGCAATCCTCGGGTTGACTCCTTGCTAACAAAAAGGACACCTGAGCTCCCCAAGTCGAGTGTGTAAAGGGATTCTCTCACTCTTGAGCTTCTTCATGACATGGTTTCTCTTGTTGTCCCTGTTCTCCTTGTCAGAGTCCATCTCACTTGAATCTACATGTAATGTATGAAATGCAAACCAAAATGAGCAAAATAATAAATATATATTCCTCCCACAATTCAGAGTTACTTTCAACACAATATCATATTTATACAGGTTCAACAGTTCATTATGGCTGTCTGCCCAGCTCTCTCCTAAATTAATGTGATTTGTGTTCTTGATAACTTATTAATAAATAAATAATGTGGATCATTTAGAGCAGACTAGATCTCCCCATGTACCGGTTCTTATGGTGCATCTAATCATTAGGACTACATTTTTTTCGAAACCAGGATAGATTAAGCTCGAGCAGAAAATATGAAACATGTAGAAATAGATGTACCTCTAGGTACACGAGTGGAGCGTGTTTATCGAACTCGACGCCCTCATCGGGGCCTCCGAAGTCATCAGCACCGGCGAGCACATGGTCCCCAAGGGGTTGAACTGCACGTCCTCCTCGCCTTGTGCTGCATGAGGCTCCTCTAGATCTATCGCATGAAGCACCACCCCGGCTCCGATGCCCGCACACTCACCCCCAGGCACTGGTTTCATGGAGAAGGTTCATGGCTGTATGTTGAAGATTGTGGGGTTTTGCTATATAGGGAAGAGAGAGGAGTGTATGAGTGCAAATGGAGGACCCGATAGGCTGGGTTTTTAATGCAGGGACATTTAGGCCTCCTCGAGGGCCCTGGTAGGCCGCTCTTCTGGCTATGGCTGCCACGTGGAAGGTTCGTGTGGTGGGGGCCTATCGGAAGTGAGACTACAGGCACACTGCATAGTAAAAAATGGTATATCCCATGGGCCATGGATGACCAGTTATCGTGTAGTAGACTTGTAGCCTTTGCACACTAGATTAAATGTGACATGACCACTCGACGACTTTTTCCATGGACGACATCGTGTTCCTTCTTGTAGAAGTCTCGCACAGGGAGACGTCCATGCTATCTCACGATTTACTGTGAAGGGCAAGATGTGTGCAACGATCCTCGTTGGATCACATATGATCAACGGTTGGTGTGCATGATCCACGTGACAACTCTGACAACCAATCAGGGTATAGCAGATAGAGTGAGCACAGGTTTGGCCTTCTACAAAAGAGAGAGAGAGGGCAAAACTGAGTAGTATAAAAATGGAAAGTGAGTGTCTTGTACAATGAAATACATCATGGCATACATCAAATTATGCCAAGATAGATCCACTAGAGTTCATTGGATGTGTGTTCTTCTCATAAACCACATATGGATCCACCAGAGTCATTGCATGTATTTTCGTTTCACAAACCACATATGGATCCACCAGTGTCAGTGCATGTCTGTTCTTTCCACAAACCACATGGATCCACCAATGTAATTGCATGTGTGTTCTTTTCATGAACCACATATGGATCCACTAGAGTCATTGCATGTGTGTTCTTTCCACAAACCACATGGATCCACCAATGTCATTGCATGTGTGTTCTTTTCATGAACCACAAATGGAGTCATTGCATGTGTGTTCTTTTCACGAAACTAGAACTAAAGTCGTTCCATGTATATTCTTTCCACAAACCACATAGATCCACTATAGTCATTGCATATGTGTTCTTTTCACAAACCATATATGGATCCACCAGAGTCATTGCATGTGTGTTCTTTTCAAAAAACCAGCACTAGAGTCATTGCAAGTGTGTTATTTTCATGAACCACATATGGATCCACTAGAGTCATTGCATTTATGTTCTTTTCATAAAACACATGGATCAACTAGAGTCATTGCATGTGTGTTCTCTTCACAAAACACATATGTATCCACTAGAGTCATTGTAGTGTGTTCTTTTCATGAACCACATATGGATCCACCAGAGTCACTGCATGTATGTTCTTTTGATAAAACACATGGATCATTGCATGTAAGTGGTTCTTGGAGTTGCTAGCATCTACCGTGCCAAGATAGCTACTAACAACGGAAAGCATGCAAGATCACAAATAACAAAGACATGATAGAATCAATAATCAATCTGAAATAGCATCTCAATATCCATCGGATCCCCGCAAACACAACATGAAGAATTACAAATATATGATCTTGATCATGAACGGAGCTCACAAGATCTAGACATGAAAGCACAAAGGAGGAGAACCAACCATCTAGCTACTACATGGATCCGTAGTCCAAGGATGAACTACTCACGCATCACACCGGAGGCTTGCATGATGATGAAGACGGCCTCCAGGGTGAATTCCCCTCTCCGGTAGGGTGCCGGGAAGAGCTTCAGATCCCTCCCGATCTAGGGATGGAGATGATGGCGGCTACAGACTCTTTCGTGGATTTTTGATCAGGTACTTAGGGTTTTCGTCCTGAGGGCATCTTGTAGGCGGAAGGAGAGGCCGAGGGGGTGCTGGGGTCGGCCAGACCACCCCCTGGCGCGGGCCAGGCCTGGCCGCACGGCCAGGTGGTGTGGCCGGTTGCCGGCCCTTCTCTGTCTCATATTCTGGCATCTGATGACTTTTGGGAAAATAGGCACTTTGGCTTTTGTCCCGTCCAATTCCGAGAATATTCATTTTCTGACTTTCCTGGAACCAAAAACAGCAAAAAACAGGCAGCTGGCACAGTGGCTCTTGTTAATAGGTTAGTCCAAGAAATCATATGAAAAGTACTCCAAAGTGTGGACAAAACACAAAAAAGTAGATAAAACCAAGCATGGAACATAAAAAATTATAGATACATTTGCAATGTATCAACATCCCCAAGCTTAACTCCTGCTTATCCTCGAGTAGGTAAGTGATAAAAAGAAAGAATATTTTTCAGCTGACATGCACCATCAAAGACTTGATCACAGTATTTGTAAAACATTCAAAGCTGGGATCATAGTACTTCAATCATAGCATGAAAGACAAGGTTCTAGCAATAAGACAAAGAAACTATGATGCAACATGAAAAGGCACAAACAAAAGATTCATGAATAACAATGCTTTGCAAGACGTTTGTTTGTTTCACATAAAAAAAACATAGCATAATAGTATTCAGCTTGTCCCTCATAGAGTAGCAAATATAAATGCATAGGACACCTTCAAAGTTCATAAGAGTGACTAGATACAAATAGTTTAAAACAAGCAATATCAAGTTATGCATCAATCTACTAGTCTTGGGAGAATGCACATTGAACTAAGAATAGCCACTATGCTCTCAAATTAGGTTCATAAAGGTAGAAGGTGGAGACTCAATATAATGGTGGAAGAAAGGCCTTTAGAAAAGGAAGCAGGGATTCAAGTCTCATAAAGAGCTTCAAAAATTATGGTACTTATAGTTTTCAGCTCTCATTGCCCCTGTTATAAGCATCTTGAAGATGATTATGGTTAAAGTGACGCAACTAAGAGGATATGCTTGACAAGTTATAAACTGAAATCTCATGCCCCTTACTTACGAAAACCGAACCTCATGATACTCAACTTTAGTCATGAGTAAGCTCTTGTCATTGTAAGTACATGTGTATCATAAATAACCACAAACGGGGTACCCCTTACACATGATACAAGAGCTATCCAATAGTCAAAATGACAAGGCAAGCCGACAATGAGCATCTCAGTGATCTTTTTATTTGCTATTTGCATAGGTTTTTATTGGGGATGCTTCATACAATGCTCATTATGGTGATGCTGCAAGTTTCCACCATGATTAGGCATGGCTTAGGCTAGCGGCCTAGGCATTTCTCTAACACACATACAAACTCCATGATCTTACAAGTTCCACTTTTATTTCACACCGCCGGGATCCATAAGCAAAAGAACATGATATCAACGGGGTACAAAGTACAACTGCAATGTTGAAAGCATTCCCCATGATATATGGTTCTGCTAATTTCAACTTATAAAGCGCAAGCATATACGCAACAAAGAAGGACCTAATGGTTCAAGTTTATTAGATGCAAAAAGGTAAAGTGTGCCATCAAGTTCGTGAGATCTTTAATCACTAGTTTTCTCATAACAAGTTTAATTTGGAAGGTAAACAAAAGCATGAATATACTTGGAATAGCATAAGCTAGTAGGTAGGTATGGTGGACTCTTTGGAATAACTTGGTTTAGGGAGTTGGATGCATGAGTGGAACTCATACTTGGTTGTGGAGGCTAGCAAAAGACTGGGAGCGACAAACTAATAGAGCAATAGTGGCCATAATCATGTAGAGCAACAAAACATCATTGATCAAAGCATAAAGTGATACTACAAGTTGAAAACTAAAGGATCATAAAGGCTATGGTGACTTGAGATAGTCATAACATGGTGTGAGCATGCACCAAGTCAACCCAAATAAATCATCAAAGGAGAATACCACTATACGATGCTTTAATATGCTAAAACAACGCATGATTCATCCAAGGCACATTAAGAAATCTCAATTGTTTATAACAAGTCATGCTACAGCAAATAATACTAAGCACAAAGCCAAAACAATATTAAGCATGGCATGACAACGCATAGGCCACAGTCAAAAACAAGCTCTTTTTACCACATAAGTATGAACTTTCCTACTCTTTTCCAATCCAAACCAAACTATTTGCAAACCAATGTATGAAAGAGAGGGTCCAACCAATTTATTTAGAAAACTAAGCAAGCAAAAGCAAACGAAAAAACAAAAACAAAAACGAAAAAGAAGACGCTCCAAGAACAACACAATTGTGCATGAAACAATAAAAATGAAGCGTTTGGAAGAAACCTCGGATTTTTATTGATGAAGAAGGGGATGCCTTGGGCATCCCCAAGCTTTGACGCTTGTACTTCTTGGATACTTCTTGAGGTGACACATGTGGCATCCCCAAGCTTGAGCTTTATTCCATCCTTCATATCATTACTCATTCCTTCCATACACCTGAAAATTTTCCTTCATACAAAACTTCACACAATGTTTATTAGCAACATTAGTGCACTCAAGATAAATAAGTCTTAAGGTTCAGTTCTAACACCAAATAAAATTCCATTAAAACATTATCTACTGTAGCACTTCCGTCAAAAAGCTCAATTCCCCAAAAGAACTCAAAAAGGAACCAACAAGAAGCAAATGCAGAAAATGGCAAAAATCTGTCAAAACAGTACAACAGGTAAAGCCGAATTTGTTAGAAGACCTTCTGTTGCTCAAATCAAAAAGTGTTGAACTAACGAAAGTTAGATAACAACCTGGGAAGAAGCACAAAAAGACGTTCATATATTTTACACGAATTTTTATGGTGAAGCACATAAATCTGTTTCGGGAAAGCAACTTTCCCAATCATTACTTCTCTCTCATTAGAGATTTCTCTTGGCACAAAAAACAATTAAAAAGTATAAGGAGAGGTTATTACTGAAATAATAACTTCCAAGACTCATCTAAAACTTTTGGTTTATCTCCCAATAAGTACTTTTCTTTAACGCCTTTAAGTTAGGCATAAGAAGCAAGAAAAAGAATCAAGTGTTCTCAAATGAAGAAGCATTAAGACCAAATCTTGTTTTCATAGGAGAGGCAAAAGAAATCTTCTTTCTCTTCTTAGGGAAGTGTTCTATACCTTTCTTGAATGGTGCCTTCTTTCATATCAATAATGGCACCAACAGTTCTAAGAAAAGGTCTTCCCAAAGTAATAGGACAAGAAGCATTGCATTCAACATCCAAAACATAGAAATCAACAGGGACATAGGCATTGTTAACCATAATAAGAACATCATTAAGACTCCCCATGAGTTTCTTTTTAGCATTATCATCAAGTGGGACATTCAAATAACAATCTTCAAGTGGAGGCAAATCAAGCATATCATAAATCCTTCTAGGCATAATAGAAACACTACTATCAAGATCACATAAAGCTTTGAAATCAAAGTCATTCACTTTCATATTAATGATGGGTTCCCAACCATCTTCTTGTTTTATAGGAATAGAAGCTTTATGTTTCATCTTTTCTTCTTTAATCTTTATGAGAGCATCAGTAATGTGTTTCGTAAAGGCCATGTTCATAGCACTAGCATTAGGACTTTTAGCAAGCTTTTGTAGGAACTTAATAACTTCAGAGATATTGCAGCCATCAAGATCAAGATCAAAATGATCATCTAAAGTAGTAGAACTATTTTTAGCCTCAACACTAGTGGTGGTAATAGTAGAAACACTAATGTTTCTAGCAATTTCATCTTCTCTTTCCCACTTAGCATGTAATTCAGCTAATAGTCTAACATTTTCAGCAATTCTTACTTGTATCGAATTAGTGGCTGCAAAGGGATTATCATTAGATTCAGGTTTAGCAGCCATTTTAGTAATCAATGAAGATTGAGCCTCAGACAAAGATGATATATTCCTTTCAGCATTAGAGAGTTTTTTCTCAATAGTTTTATTAGAAGCAGTTTGTTTACTAATAAAGTCTTTAAGCATAACTTCAAGTTCAGAGGGTGCACTCCTATTATTGTTGTAGGAATTTCCATAAGCATTACCATTGTTGGGAGGATATGGCTTATAATTGTTGTTACCAAAATTGTTCCTATAAGCACTATTGCCAAAATTGTTATTTCTTATGAAGTTCACATCAACTTGCTCTTCTTGAGCAACCAAAGAAGCTAAAGGAACATTATTTGGATCAATATGGGCTTTCCCATTTACAAGCATAGACATAATAATATCAATTTGATCACTCAAGGAGGTGGTTTCCTCAACAGAATTTACCTTCCTACCTTGTGGAGCTTTCTCAGTATGCCATTCAGAATAATTAACCATCATATTGTCCAGAAGTTTTGTTGCAGCACCCAAAGTGATGGTCATAAAGGTACCTCCAGTAGCAGAATCCAATAGGTTCCTTGAAGAATAGTTCAATCCTACATTAAAAGTTTGGATGATCATCCAAGCAGTCAGTCCATGAGTGGGACAATTCTTTACCAAATATTTCATTCTTTCCCTAGCTTGAGCAACATGTTCATTATCAGATTGTTTAAACTTCATTGTTTCACTTCTCATAGATATAATCTTAGCAGGAGGATAAAATTTTCCAATGAAAGAATCTTTGCACTTAGTCCAAGAATCAATACTATTCCTAGTTAAGGAATTCAATCATTCTTTAGCTTTTCCTCTCAAAGAGAAAGGAAACAATTTCAGCTTAATAATATCACCAACTACATCCCTATGCGTTTGCATCTCACAGAGTTCAACAAAGTTATTTAGATGGTCAGCATCATCTTCATTACCAATACCAGAAAATTATTCTCTCGTAACAAGTGTAACATCCCAATTTCAGCAACCCTGATTAGTTGTTCAGAATGCAAAAATTAGGGGGAACAAAAACTTTTTCTTGTGATTTGGTGCAGCGCTTGCTAGTTGTTTGTTTTCACTTGTGCTTATGAGAGTGTATCTTATGATACTCCTTACCTTACCCTCAGTCGACAAAAGCTATTTACCAAAACTATCCTGGCTCAGTTTACATATTCTCAAACGATCTAGCATTTCAAAACATGAGCCAAGACGCTTATGCAACCAAAACTATTTTGGTAGATTCCATTGACAAAACTATGGAGAGATATATAATACAATCTCCTTATGTTTTCAAGACAGAACACTCAACTGATCTTATCTCTAGTTTCCCCAAAACCCTCTTTTCAAAGCATTTGCATTCTACTCCTGGTAGAGATACCGAGGACTCTCACCTTACTCAAAACTCAATCTCTTCAAAATGCCCCAACCTTACCTCAAGGTAAGCTTGAGGTTAACTCTAGTATTAGTGGGATAGTTATAAGATGAGTTGCCTTGATCTGCTGTCTGATGAGTTGCCTTGATCTGCTGACTGATGAATTGCCTTGATCTGCTGATTGACTTGTTTGCTTAGGAAGTAGTATGAGATACTCCAGGAACTCATATCTAGGATCAAGATGATTCAAAATCATCAATCCCTAAGCAAGAATACAAACCTATTTATGATCCCCAGCCACCATATGATCATCTAAAACCCTTAACTAGACCAATTCTGAGGATTTCCATTCTGGAAGTTTCCAAGGTCCCTGAAGACCAATATCCAGCATGGATCTCTTCTACTCAATCTACACTTAAAAATCACCCACTTGTTAAAGCTCTGATACCTTGCAACCCTCCAAGAACATTCCCTCTCCTACTCTAGTCAAAATCCTCAAAACTGCCATTTTTGGCTAAGTCTCGAAACAGTTTCAACATCACCTTTTTGCATGCATCCTTTTCTCAAACCATGTGCATTTATAAAAATGCACCTGAACCATCTTGTTAATCATCCTATGGACTACCAAGTACCACATTTGTACATGGATAGATCCTCCTCCAACCCACTTGTCCTTGTTGGTTTTGTAGACAAGAAAATAACATTTCCTGCAAATCTAGTCATCATGCCTACTTTGCTAGAATCTCACACCACCATCCAAACCTCTATGGACCAACTCTCTGTCTGGTTGTGTTCTACTCACTGAGTTCTATCCAAACCTAATTCACTTGCTCCAAGTGGATCTCTGTGCTGCTTAAACCCACTTGGTTTATAAGGCATCATGACTCATTTTGCACGGCAGCCTTAATTTCAATAAAGATTGCCATCACTTCTAGATCACCTCAAATGCTATTAATTCAAACTCCTCCTTCCATGATCATCTTTATGACTTGGCCTACCCACCCATCTATCCCTTGCACCAAGGTGAGCTCTGAGCTGCAAGATGCAAGCATGTTTTGGTGGTATAAAAATAACATCACCCTAGATCATCAACTCCTTGTTTTCCATCTTATTCAAGTTGGATTTTCATTCCACAAGGGTGCAAATGCTTGCTACACCTTGAATATCTCATCTACATTGATCCTCAAGATTTATCATAATTATCCAAAATTATTATGGCTCCGAAACTATTTAATTCCTTAAATAGTCAAAATCTCCAAAACTCCCTCCATAAAGGAAAGTTTGGTTTTTTCCAAAACACTCCTCCAACTTGTAGCTCAAGTGAGTTCCATTTATCATACCCTGTCCTCCCATCTAAAAAATAATTATTTTTTAGAAGCTTTATTATTTCTTTTTGCCCATTTCCTTAAATGGATGAATTGGATTAATCATTGTTTTAAATACTTTTATGCCTTAATAAATCTTGGGAAAATTCCCCTAGGTGTGTACCCACATTTGGGACCCTCTCAAATCAGAATCCACCCTTGTCCAATGCAAATTTATCAAAAGATCTTCTAAAATCCACTTCTGCCCTTTTTGACTAATTGGATTTAAGAGGACTCCTCTGAAAAATCTCAAATAAATCCTAGGAGTCTACCTTTACCTCATCTATCTACCAACACCATTTCCTCCTCAGGTCCAATGCAAGATTTTGGACTTCCTTCACAACCATCAATTAGATCAATATTGCCAACTAAGCAAATCCATCCCTCAAACCAATTCCAAATTTCATCAAATCTTGCTCAATACTTACCCTCAACATCAGGACACACCCTGGTCGACCAACACTATAGCTCCACCCTAAAAAATCCCCTTTTTGCCCTTATACTAGTAGAAAGAGAGAGAGATAACCCCAAATCTTACAAAGATCTACTTCATTTAATTACCACTAATGCCACCCCCTCCCTCTCTGATCCAGCACGACCAAATACCACTCCTACCCCTCCCCACCGACCCCTAGACGAATCCCTGGCCAGCATTCCCTCCCCACCATGTCCAAAGTGGACATTTTCCCCATGGAGCTCCCCTCCTTGGTATAAAGGCCAGAGGCCACCCCAGCCAGCCCTATGCCCCTCATTGGCCCCCTCACACCTCCCCCTTACCTCCCCTAGCTCTGTGCTGCCCGAGAAAAGAAGAAGGAGAGGCTTCGGCCCCCAACAAAAATCGAGCAAGGCTCTCTCCCCTCTGCTCCCCTTCCTCTGCATGTTGGCAATAGAGTTCCCCTTGCTCTACTGCATCTAACCCTATGCTTGTTTTTGCCCAGGACCAGCTCCTTCACCATTGTCGCTGAGCTCCGACGAGGTCACCCTCGGCCTCCGACGCGCGAGCTACTTCCCGGCATCAAACCACATCATGTCGCCCCTCGATCTGATCGCTGTTGACCCCCGCGTCCTCCTGCGACCTCCCCGACCTCCCCCGAGCCCCTGGTAAGCCTCCTGGCGAGCTCCGTCGTCCCTTAGGGTTCCGCTGCCGCGAGCTCTGTCTATCTGAGGACGACGATGTTGCACCGTCGATCTCCCTTTTATCGGACGGTCCACTGCTGCCGATACCTCTTCGCGCCCCCTCACCAATTGACGGACGGGCCCTGCCCGTCAGATTCAAACTCGTGTCGTGCGTGATCCCCTCTGGCGCCACTTGGGCCGGCCTGCCTCTGTGCGACCCAGCCTCCCTAGACCCCGGCCCAGCTGCTCTGTTTCTTTTCTTTTATTTTTAGATCCAGAGTTATGCCAGTAGGATTAATTCCTTTTGAAAATGAAAATGAAATCCATATGCCTAGATCTCAATTTTTGGTAGTTCTCTGATGTTTTCTCAAACATGCAGAGGCAACCCCAAGATCAAAATATTTATTACTAATTGCTGGTAATTATTCTGCTACCAAGTATACTCTATACCAATTAATTTCCTCAGAGAGTTTCACACCTCCATTTGAGTTGAACCAAAGACCTACTGATAGGTATTTGATGTACCTATCATCCAGCACAGGTCCTCTGCCAAGGTGAACAATATGTTGTCTTTAAGAAAAATAACAAAGTCGGCCTTTATCTGCCTTAGATAAATTCTCTAGGTAAAACGAAATGTGGTCTTGACCTGATTCCAACTCCCAGTACCTCCTAGAATCAGTATCGATCAAATCCTAGTAGCTCAGAATTTATTGAGCATTGGTGGGATTTTAGTGATTTAAATACTTTTGTGATGTGTATTTTCAGTAAATAAATAACTCCAGGAGTTTGGCAGCTCCAAAATGAGTGAATCCAATTTCTACATAAAGGTATACTAAATTCCTATCACATGCCCTTGGAATCAACTCAATAGCTTCTGTAGAATTAATCGGGTAAAAAGAGAAAAACTTTATAGAACTGTCTTTGGGATTTTCCTGAGGGCATTCTGGTAATTCTTTTGACTTTATTCCAACTCTAGGTGGTTCAGTACATCAAACTCCACCTAACCATCCAAGGAAATAATATTTGGAGCTCCAGATAACTTCTGGTGAATTATCTCCTCAAACTAGAGGTTAATCCACTATAAAAAGCATATCTAAATCTAGGTATTTGATAATCAAGTGAAACCACTTGTGGGGGTTTTGTTTTGACAAGACCTATCTGAGGATATCACTTTTGCACATTGGTATCCTACATACCTCAGAACCCCAATCTAAGTTCAAGATCCCTATCCTAGAGACCTATCTTCCAAGAGAGAAACACTACAATGGCAATCTAGTAAATTCCACCCATAGAACCCAACTTCTCCAAAACCTACCAAGTTCAGTAGTATTAAGTATGCTTGCTTGCTGTATGGTTTGATGCTTGCCTTCCTTGTATTGATTGTGGTATTGTCTGCTTGCATGTATGTCCGATGACGACAATAGTGTGAGCGTTTTGCCGACAAGAAGGAAGGGACTTCTCATTAATTGTTTATTGGGTATTCTTGGTTATATGAAGAAGTCCAGGGACTTATTGCTGACCACAGGCAAGCCACCATTCCTGAACTCTAATATATGTCCTATACTCTTTTACCTGTTTTATATCTTCTTTAGAAATTGCATTATCTACCTGCATATTTTGTATTACAAATACTTCGATAGTATCTTGGCTCCTCCAAGTTATGACTTTGAGTCCCTCGTGACACCACCCCGATGAACATATCATTTTATCCCTTTAGACCGAGAGTGCGATGGTTAGCATCCCACCTCCTTAAAAATCCCGGTTTTGAGAAAATAAACTGTTTTGGGGATTTACCCTACTACAAATGTTTCAAAACAGCTTTGTAAAACCCTGGGAAGAGGCATCGTTCCCAAAGGAGGTTTTAACAAAAGAAATGGCGATGATGAGGAATGAGAATGTGATGGGATGTTCTACTCCTTTACTAGAACAATTTTTATCCGCGCAACCACATTACCCCAGGTGCTGGGGCTTAACTCGTAGTTTGTCTGCATTAGCCGAGGCAACTTCTACCATGCTTATAGGGAGAGATCCGTGGAATTCCGGACAGGCGCCACCAGATCACGGATCTGAAGCCTGTTTCTTGTTTCGGCAAGAGTGAGCCTTAACTAGCAGGATGCCGGTGCAACAATTGGGTCTCCTGCGGACGGTATGACTTGGAGTATGGAAGGAAGTGGAGTCACCAGATTTAAGGAATACGCCAAGTTACGGCTTGGGTATGCACGTGTACGGAAGGCAGGACTATGGCTGGGAGCCACATACTCGTTGTCGGGGAGAACATACCCAAAAGGAAGAGCATGCCTTTGCTAGGGTCGACAAGCAAAAGGTTAGGTTTGATTATCTGGACCCCATCTACAGTGGTAATGGGCCGTGGTTGTATCCCGGCGGATGTATTGATTTTTGTGGGGTATGTGTGCAAACTCTGCAGAGTCTAATCTATTCGAATAGCCGTGTCCACGGTCAAGGATGGTTGTTAAGGTGTTGGCTAGGAGTACCCAAACTATGCTTGTTTGGGAAACAAGGACAAAGAGGACGAAGGTTCTGGGGGAACCCGAGTTCGGAAGTTTTGTTTTGACCCGAGGTGGTCAAAAAGGTTTAAAAAGGGTTTGTACTCCAAAACTGTTTTCAAAACTCTTTTTCAACAAAGATATGGAGATGTCTTGATTTATAAAACAGAAGCATGTTTTCAAACCTCTTTTTCAACAAATATATGGAGATTCCATACCTTCAAAAGTTAGTGTAGGCTTTTCAAAAGCAACCCAGATAGAGCTATCTCGCCACAGCCAGAATTGCATTTCCTTGTTTCACTTATCTTGGTGGTTTGAGAGTACATTCAAAAGTACTCACGGCTGTGTCCCTGGCTATTTACTTGGCCAACCTTTTAGAGGTTCGACTTCGGAAGATTAAGGTGACGTCCAACGAGGTAGGCCGTCTTCCCAGTCAGTTGCCTGTAGGTTGAGGCACGATTGGGCTCTGCGCATGATGTTTTCCGCTGCTAAGGATGATGTAGCCATAATGGCATTTATGTAAGTCTTGTAATTCGTTATGTTTCGGATGTTGTAATGATACCTGTCGGTTATGTTCCACGGCTCACTGATCATGGGAACGTGGATATATGCATAACAGGGAATTCTCGGATGGTTAATCCGGGGAGCCCACGGGCTTGGTATCAGAGCCATCCTGGCTATAGGAGACCTTAGTTAGCATGGACGTTATACAGGAAACGACAAACCTATTTTCCAAAAGGCAACAGAGAAAAGATGACTATTTGCAAAAGTGCTTATGTCTTCCCCCCCCTCTATTTCGAAAAACTACTTGCACTAATATGACTTTCTAATCTGAAAATCTGGCACACCTGTCACTAACCCAACCTGACCCTAAGCCCTTCTGTAGATGGAACCTATTGATGAAGAGTGGCTGAAGATTGGATTTCCCCAAATTCTATGGGACTCGATGCAACTGTGCGGTTACCAGCAGAAACCTACCTACACCCTCCACAAGGTACTGGAATCAGGAGATTATGTGGGACAGATTGTCATACTAGCCAACCCAGGAACCAAGGGAAGCCCTATCTACTCCACAGGACCTCGGATGCCTAGTCCCGCACTTGGTAGCCAGAGAAGCTTTGACGCGCATTCGTAGCTCCCGCCCTGAGATGAGACAGCCCACAACCTTCTACCTCCCCATGAAGGGAATTGTCGACTGCACCAGAGGAACTCAAGACCCCAGCCTGGCGTACCCTACTCTCTCCTTTCAGACCCGTTACAGCTACTCTAGCAATGATGCGTTACCCGCAGTTATTGACGAATACCGCCACTCCCAGATGGAGCTCCGTCACCTGCAAACCATTCTCAACCATAAGGAAGCCCTGGAAACCCTGCAAAGGAATCAAGCACAAACAACGGCAACTGAAGGAACCTCGGGAGAAACCGCCCCCAAGAAAAGCTGGAAGTGCACCACCGCCAGTCAATACCTCCGTAGGTTCAAGCCCATCAAAGAGGCGCAGGAAACCTCCGCTGATCTGCCAGAAGCCAGCCCCGACTCCACAGATGCACCCTCCGAGTAATCACCCGCGCTGCAGTAATCGGCCTTTTAGCAATAGGGTAGAGTCATGTATCGCCCCTGAACGCGCTTTGTAATGCCTAAGTACTATTGGCACCCTCGGGTTTGGATTGGTTGGTATGTAATAACTTCCCTGGATTGCTATGCTTGCTTGATTGTCTTCTTGCGTGTTTTACCCAAGACGTTGCATCATACCCCAACCCGAAATGCATACCGCCAACAGGACCTCCCCCAGGATGGCCATGGAGACAGGAAGCCCGAAGAAGGCATGTAGCCGTTGCGGAGATGGAAGACACCAAGCCAACAGATGCTCCGGACACTGCCCAAACTGCGGATAACCTCATTCGTCCAAAGTTTGCCCAACTCGTCTTATCACTTGTTTCCTCTACGAAGGCTAAGACCATGTCCCCATCAAATGCCCAATATATCCCCTCATTGGCAAGGCGTGCCAACCTCCCGATGTCAGCATAGAAAAGTCATCAACTCAGCCACGCTGTAAGAAGAGCCCCTGCTTCACGTGTGGACTACCCGGTCACTTCAGCCGAGAATGCCCCAAGGGTAAACCCATCCAGACTTCCGCCAAAGAGATGCCCGAAGGCACCCAGGGCTCTTATCTACAGAAAAGATGGTCACCCTACCGCTCACTGCCCCTCGACTCAAGACTGGAGATTACCTGTGCATATACAGATGACAACACCCCATGGAAGTAAAGATCGAGAGAGAAGTTCCTTAACCCACTCTAGGACTTCCCGAGCATCGACAAGTGAAACCTATATTAAACCTAGTCCATGTCCCCCTGGAATGCTACCTATGCTGCTACCTTCTCTTAAGTCGATGTCCGCTACCTTAAGAACCATCTTTTGCCGCCCTGGTTTGTAACTCTCTGATCTACCTTAGTCTAATTCTAAGGGGGGAAGACTGCGTCTTTCCCACAAAACAGATTACCTCTCTGCCAGAAGAAAATCCCACCGTGGGACCTGAAGACACAGATTTTAAGGCACAGACTTGGTTACAATAACCCACTTAAGAGAAGCGCCATAGACCCTTACAGAAGGAAGATCCCTCCCCACAACTATGGTTGAAGCCAGCTTGACCCCCGAGTTTCAAGTAGATTGAAGTTCAACCTCGCTGTCAAGGTGTTTCTGTTCGAAGACAAAGTGAGCAAGTTAGCCTGCAAGAAACTCATAGTACTAACTCCGAGACGAATCCCCTAACCTTACTCTCCTAAATCTCGGGACGAGATTCTTTTAAGGGGGAAAGGTCTGTAACATCCCAATTTTAGCAACCCTCATTAGTTGTTCAGAATGCAAAAATCAGGGGGAACAAAAACTTTTTCTTGTCCTTTGGTGCAGCGTTTGCTAGTTATTTGTTTGCACTTGTGCTTATGAGAGTGTATCTTATGATACTCCTTACCTCACCCTCAGTCGACAAAAGCTATTTACCAAAAACTATCCTGGCTCAGTTTACATATTCTCAAACGATCTGGCATTTCAAAACATGAGCCAAGACTCTTATGCAACCAAAACTATTTTGGTAGCTTCCATTGACAAAACTATGGAGAGATATATAATACAATCTCCTTATGTTTTCAAGACAGAACACTCAACTGATCTATCTCTAGTTTCCCCAAAACCCTCTTTTCAAAGCAATTGCATTCTACTCCTGGTAGAGATACCGAGGACTCTCACCTTACTAAAAACTTAATATCTTCAAAATGCCCCAACATTACCTCAATATGAGATTGATGGTAACTCTAGTAGTAGTGGGATAGTTATAAGATGAGTTGCCTTGATCTGCTGTCCAATGAGTTACCTTGATCTGCTGACTGATGAGTTGCCTTGATTTGCTGATTATCTTGTTTGCTTAGGAAGTAGTATGAGTTACTCTATGAACTCATCTCTAGGATCAAGATGCTTAGAAATCATCAATCCCTAAGCAATAATACAAACCTAGTTATGATCCCCAGCCACCATATGATCATCTAAAACCCTTAACTAGACCAATTCTGAGGATTTCCATTCTGGAAGTTTCCAAGGTCCCTGAAGACCAATATCCAACATGGATCTCTTCTACTCAATCTACACTTCAACATCACCCACTTTTTAAAACTCTGATACCTTGCAACCCTCCAAGAACATTCCCTCTACTACTCTAGCCAAAATCCTCAAAACTGCCAATTTTGGCCAAGTCTGGAAACAGTTTCAACATCACCTTTTTGCATGCATCCTTTTCTCAAACCATGTGAATTTTTGGAAATGCACCTGAACCATCTTGTTAACCATCCTAAGTACTACCAAGGCCCACATTTTTCCATGGATATATCCTCATCCAAACCACATGTCCTTGTTGGTTTTGCAGAAAAGAAAATAACATTTCCTGCAAATCTAGTCATCATGCCTACTTTCCTTGAAGCTCACACCACCATCCAAACCTCTATGGACCAACTCTCTGCATGGTTGTGTTCTACTCATTGAGGTCTATAAAACCTACTTCACTTGCTCAAAGTGGATCTCTGTGCTGCTTAAACCCACTTGGTTTATAAGGCATCATGACTCATTTTGCATGGCAGCCTTAATTTCAATAAAGTTTGCCATCACTTCTAGATCACCTCAAATGCTATTAATTCAAACTCATCCTTCCATGATCATCTTTATGACTTGGTCTACCCACCCAAATATCCCTTGCACCAAGGTGAGCTCTGAGCTCCAAGATGCAAGCATGTTTTTGTGGTATAAAAATAACATCACCCTAGATCATCAACTACTTGTTTTCCATCTTATTCAAGTTGGATTTTCATTCCACAAGGTTGCAACTGCTTGCTACACCTTGCCTATCTGATCTACATTTATCCTCAAGATTTATCATAATTATCCAAAATTATTATGGCTCCAAAACTATTTAATTCCTTATATAGTCAAAATCTCCAAAACTCCCTCCATAAAGGAAAGTTGCCCATTTCCTTAAATGGCTGAATTGGAATAATAATTGTTTTAAATACTTTTATGCCTCAATAAATCTTGGGAAAATTCCCCTGGTGTGTACCGATGTTTGGGACCCTCTCAAATCAGAATCCACCCTTGTCCAATGCAAATTTATCAAATGATATTCTAAATTCCACTTCTGCCCTTTTTGAGTAATTGGATTTAAGAGGACTAAAATTGCTCTGAAAAATCTCAAATAAATCCTAGGAGTCTAAATTTACCTCATCAATTAGATCAATATTGCCACCTAAGAAAATCCATTCCTCAAACCAATTCCAAATTTCATCAAATCTTGCTCAATACTTACCATCAACATCAGGACACACCCTGGTCGACCAGCACTGTAGCTCCACCACAACAAATCCCCATTTTGCCTTTGTACTGGTAGAAAGAGGGAGAGATAACCCCAAATCTTAAAAAGATCTACTTCATTTAATTACCACTAATGCCACCCCTCCTCTCTGATCCAGCACGACCAAATACCAGTCCTACCCCTCCCACCAACCCCTAGACCAATCCCTGGCCAGCATTCCCTCCCCACCATGTCCAAAGTGGACATTTTCCCCATGGAGCTCCCCTCCTTGGTATAAATGCCAGAGGCCACCCCAGCCAGCCCTCTGCCCCTCATTTGCCCCCTCACACCTCCCCCTTACCTCCCCCAGCTCCACTCTCCCTCCCCCAGCTCTATGCATCCCGAGAAAAGAAGAAGGAGAGGCTTCAGCCCCCAACAAAAATCGAGCAAGGCTCTCTCCCCTCTGCTCCCCTTCCTCTTCATCTTGGCAATAGAGTTCCCCTTGCTCTACTGCATCTAACCCTATGCTTGTTTTTTCCCAGGACCAGCTCCTTCGCCGTCGTCGCTGAGCTCCGACGAGGTCACCCTCGGCCTCTGACGCATGAGCTACTTCCCGGCGTTAAACCACATCGTGTCGCCCCTTGATCTGATTGCCGTCGACCCCCGCGTCCTCCGGCGACCTCCCCGAGCTCCCCCGAGCCCCTGGTAAGCCTCCCGGCGAGCTCCGCCGTCCCCTAGGGTTCCGCCGCCGCGAGCTCTATCTATTTGAGGACGATGACATTGCGCCGTCGATCTCCCTTTTATCAGACGGTCCACCGCCGTCGATACCTCTTCGTGCCCCCTCACCCATTGACGCATGGGCCCCGCCCGTCAGATTCAAACCCGCGTCGGGTGCGCTCCCCTCTGGCGCCACTTGGGCTGGCCTGCCTCTGTGCGGCCCAGCCACCCCAGACCCCGGCCCAGCTGCTCTGTTTCTTTTCTTTTATTTTCAGATCCAGAGATATGCTAGTAGGATCAATTCCTTTTGAAAATGAAAATGAAATGCATATGCCTATATCTAAATTTCTGGTAGTTCTCTGATGTTTTCTCAAACATGCAGAGGCAACCCCAAGATCAAAATATTTTTTACTAATTGCTGGTAATTATTCTGCTGCCAAGTATACTTTACACCAATTAATTTCCTCAGAGAGTTTAACACCCCACTTTGAGCTGAACCAAAGACCTACTGAGAGGTATTTGACATACCTATCATCCAGCACAGGTCCTCAGCCAAGGTGAACAGTACGTTGCCTTTAACAAAAATAACAAAATCAGCCTTTATCTGCCTTAGATAAATTCTCTAGGTCAAACCAAATGTGATATTGACCTGATTCCAACTCCCAGTACCTCCTAGAGTCAGTATCTATCAAATCCTAGCAGCTCAGAATTTATTGTGCTCTGGTGGGATTTTAGTGATTTAAATACTTCTGTGATGGGTATTTTCACTAAATAAATCACTCCAGGAGTTTGGCAGCTCCAAAATGAGTGAATCCAATTTCTACAGAAAGGTACACTAAATGCCCATCACATGCCCTTGGAACCAACTCAATACTTCTGTAGAATTAATCTGGTGAAAAAGAGAAAAACTTTACAGAACTATCTTTGGGATTTTCCTGAGGGCATTCTGGCAATTCGTTTGACTTGATTACAACTCTAGGTGGTTCAGTACATCAAACTCCACCTAACAATCCAAGGAAATAATTTTTTGAGCTGCATATAACTTCTGGTGAATTATCTCCTCAAACTAGAGTTTAATCCATTATAAAAAGCATAACTAAATCTAGGAAATTGATAATCAAGTGAAACCACTTGTGGGGTTTTTGTTTTGACAAGACCTATCTGAGGATATCACTTTTGCATATCGGTATCCTACATACCTCCGAACCCCAATCTAAGTTCAAGATCTCTAACCTAGACACCTATCTTCCAAGAGAGAAACACTACAATGGCAATCTAGTAAATTCCACCCATCGAACCCAACATCTCCAAACCCTACCAAGTTCATTAGTATTCAATATTCTTGCTTGCTGTATGGTTTGATGCTTGACTTCCTTGTATTGATTGTGGTATTGTCTGCTTGCATGTATGCCCGATGACGACTATAGTGTGAGTGTCTGCCGACAAGAAGGAAGGGCCTTCTTATTAATTGTTTATTGGGTATTCTTGGTTATCTGAAGAAGTACAGGGACTTATTGCTAACCAAGGGCAAGCCACCAATCCTGAACTCTGATATATGTCCTATACTCTTTTACATGTTTTATATCTTCTTTAGAAATTGCATTATCTACCTTCATATTTTGTTTTACAAATACTGTGATAGTAACTTGGCTCCTCCAAGTTATGACCTTGTGTCCCTAGTGACACCACCCCGATGAACCTATCATTTTATCCCTTTAGACCGAGAGTGCGATGGTTAGCATCCCACCTCCTTGAAAATCCCGGTTTTGAGAAAATAAACTGTTTTGGGGATTTACCCTACTACAAATGTTTCAAAACGGCTTTGTAAAACCCTAGGAAGAGGCATCGTTCCCAGAGGAGGTTTTCACAAAAGAAATGGTGATGATGAGGAATGAGAATGTGATGGGATGTTCTACGCCTTTATTGGAACATTTTTTATCCGTGCAACCACATTACCCCAGGTGTTGGGGATTAACTCGTAGTTTGTCCGCATTAGCCGAGGAAACTTCTACCATGCTTATAGGGAGAGATCCCTAGAATTCCGGACAGGCGCCACCAGATCACGGATCTGAAGCTTGTTGCTTGTTTCGGCAAGAGTGAGCCTAAACTGGCAGGAGGCTGGTACAACAATTGGGTCTCTGCGGATGGTATGACTTGGAGTACGGAAGGAAGTGGAGTCACAATATTTAAGGTATACGCCAAGTTGTGGCTTGGGTACGCGCGTGTATGGAAGGCAGGACTATGGCTGGGAGCCACATACTCGTTGTCGGGGAGAACAAACCCAAAAGGAAGAGCATGCCTTTGCTAGGGTCGACAAGCGAAAGGTTAGGTTTGATTATCCGGACCCCCGTCTACAGTGGTAGTGGGCCGTGGTTGTATCCCGGCGGATGTATTGATTCTTGTGGGGAAAGTGCGCAAACTCTGTAGAGTCTAATCTATTCGAATAGCCATGTACACAGTCAAGGATGGTTGTAAAGGTGTTGGCTAGGAGTACCCAAACTATACTTGTTTGGGAAACAAGGACAAAGAGGACGAAGGTTCCGGGGGAACCCAAGTTCGGAAGTTTTGTTTTGACCCGAGGTGGTAAAAAAGGTTTTTAAAGGGTTTGTACTCCAAAACTGTTTTCAAAACTCTTTTTCAATAGAGATATGGAGATGTCTTGATTTCTAAAACAGAAGCATGTTTTCAAACCTCTTTTTCAACAAAGGTATGGAGACGCCATACCTTCAAAAGTTAGTGTAGGCTTTTCAAAAGCAACCCCAGATAGAGCTATCTCGCCACAGCCAGAATTGCATTTCCTTGTTTCACCTATCTTGGTGGTTTGCGAGTACATTCAAAAGTACTCACGGCTGTGTCCCTGGCTATTTACTTGGCCAGACTTTCAGAGGTTCGACTTCGGAAGATTAAGGTGACGTCCAACGAGCTAGGTCATCTTCCCAGTCAGTTGCCTGTAGGTTGAGGCACGATTGGGATCTGCGCATTATGTTTTCCGCTGCTAAAGATGATGTAGCCATAATGGCATTTATGTATGTCTTGTAATTCATTATGTTTTGGATGTTGTAATGATACCTGTCGGTTATATTCCACGGATCACTGATCACGGGAACGTGTATATATGCATAACAGGGAATTCTCGGATGGTTAATCCAGGGAGCCCACAACAAGATTGAGTAAATCAGGTTTTATCGCAAAGAAAGTATCTTGAGACACAGGTGGAGCAATATGTGTGCTCATAAAATCATTGTTGTTGGTGCTAGTGAAGTCACACAACTTAGTGTTTTCAAGAGTAGTCATTTTTTTGGGTTTTCAAATAAGAAAGAAAACTAGTAAAACTATTTTTGTGTGTTTTTGATAAAGAAACAAGCAAACAAAGCAAAAAGAAACTAAGCAAAACAAAAATAACAAAGTAAAGAGATTGGTTATAAAGGACTCCCCTTGTGAAGATGTCCTTGACTCCCCGACAACGGCGCCACAAAATATGCTTGATGGCCCAAAATATATCGAGCTCGTTGGGGAACCCCAAGAGGAAGGTATGATGAGCGTAGCAGCAATTTTTCCCTTAGTACGAAACCAAAGTTATATATCCAGTAGGATCAAGGAAACACCCCAATGGTGTAGCTAGCTGAACGTTGGTAGGGTGCACTACCGGTGCCAGCAGCAACGTGGAGACCTGCACAACAGAACCACAGAACTCTGTCCCCAACTTGCGATGAGGTTGTCAATCTCACCGGTTTTGCTGAAAACAAAGGATTAAACGTATCAAATGGAAGGAAGTAATAGTTTGCAGAAGGTAAACACAAAGCAGTAAACAGTTTGTATATTGTATGTAAAAGAAAGGACCGGGATCCATATTTCACTAGACGTGGCTCTCCTTAAGATAGATAACATGCTGGGTGAACAAATTACAGCGGGGCAATTGACAAACATCGAGAAAGCAATACATGCATATACTAAACATCTTCACTCCTTTGGAACTTGATTGGGCATTATAACATTATACATAGACCGCCATCCAACTGCATCTTTGACTAATAATCCACCTTCAGGTTATCATCCGAACCCCCTCCAGTATTAAGTTGCAAGCAACAGATTATTGCTTTACGAATTGCGTGTAATGTAAACAATACGATTGTTCTATGAACGAAGGATTGTTGTTTTCTCCCTAGTAGCAACAGCACATCTAGTACCTTAGAGATTTTTATCACTTCCCCAGATTACCAGAGGCATGAACCCACTATCGAGCATAAATACTAACTCTTGGAGTTGCTAGCATCTACTTGGCCAAGATAGCTTCTAACAGCGGGAAGCATGCACGATCACAAATAACAAATACATGATAGAATCAATAATCAATCTGAAATAGCATCTCAATATCCATCGGATCCCCGCAAACACAACATGCAGAATTACAAATAGATAATCTTGATCATGAACGGAGCTCACAAGATCTAGACATGAAAGCACAAAGGAGGAGAACCAACCATCTAGCTACTACATGGATCCATAGTCCAAGGATGAACTACTCACGCATCACACCGGAGGATTGCATGATGATGAAGAAGTCCTCCAGGGTGAATTCCCCTCTCCAGCAGGGTGCCGGGAAGAGCTTCAGATCCCTCCCGATCTAGGGATGGAGATGACAGCGGCTACAGACTCTTTCGTGGATTTTTGATCGGGTACTTAGGGTTTTCGTCCCGAGGGCATCTTATAGGCGGAAGGAGAGGCCGAGGGGGTGCTAGGGTCGGCCAGACCACCCCCTGGCGCGGGCCAGGCCTGGCCGTGCAGCCAGGTGGTGTGGCTGGCCCCCGTCCCTTCTCCGTCTCGTATTCTGGCATCTGATGACTTCCGGAAAAATAGGCACTTTGGCTTTTGTCTCGTCCAATTCCGAGAATATTCATTTTCTGACTTTCCTGGAACCAAAAACAACAGAAAACAGGCAGCTGGCACTGTGGCTCTTGTTAATAGGTTAGTCCAAGAAATCATATGAAAAGTACTCCAAAGTGTGGACAAAACACAAGAAAGTAGATAAAACCAAGCATGGAACATCAAAACTTATAGATACATTTGCAATGTATCACCCTCCTTCCCAAACTCCGACCACCGCCTCCGACATCGTTTCTGGCCACCTCGGACCTCGCCGTCAAGTTTTTTGCGCTCCTGGCGAGCTTCTAAACCTCAAGGTGAGCTCCGCTTGCTTGCCGTAGCTACCGCTCGCCGTGTCGCTGGAAGCTCCATTGCCGCCGCTCACCGTAGACATAGCTCCGGTGACCACCTCGTAGCGGTGCCGTCATATCTAGGTGACCCACGATGCCCCGGTTCGAACAAGACCATCCACACCTCCCAGTTCGCCTCCCAGCGTTGCCCAGCCGTCGATGTGTGGCTCACCGTCGTCGGTGATGTCACAGTGACGTCACCCGTGTGTCACCGCACGGGTCAGTCTGGTCAAACCCAGCCCAGGTCCCACTCTGCCCGTGTGGCAGCTGAGGTGGCCTTGGGGCCCCTCTGTTAGCTTCTGTGGCTAGCTAAGGCCCGACGTTAAAAGTGTTTACCCTTTTTGTTTTAATTTCCAAAAAAAGGTTTCATATTATAAAATCAATAAATAATTATTTATAAGTCAGAAAAATGTGTACAATATATCAAAATGTTCAGAAAAACAAGATCTACACTTTAGCATCAAAATCATGCATTGTTAAACAACTTCAATGCCAAGTTTAATTAGAGAACGAAATCAACCCAAGTAGGTGACTCCGAGGTTTCCCCTGTTGTAGGGTTTGCGACCCTCGGACCCTATTCAAAATGATCGAGTATGATTTAGGGTTTCATTTCAATACAATTTAACTTGTCATATCATCATCCTTGCTTGAGCATTGCATCGATGCCATGTGTTGATTGTTGTGTCCCCTTTCTTTCTGGTGTTTGCTTCTTCCTGGTAGAATACGATATCGAGATCGAGATCGAAGACCGACATTAACATCATTAAGACTAATGAACAATACTTGACCAACTTTAACGAAGTCAAGTACAAGGCTTCCGAAGATCTATATCTAGGTATCAACAAACAAGGCAAGAAAAAGCACACTCATGATAAAATCCTACGGTTTCGAAAGTATTTCATTCTTGCCATGATGCATACGATTCTACTGTGGTCTTTTATCGACAGATAGAGTATCCTATCTATTGCATTACTCCCTTGAGATTATATTACTTGATCCAATGCTCCTAGCATAACTAGGTTTGGCTTGTGTGTACTGCTAGAGCTTATATCTATGTCTTGATTAGCTATGCTTAGCTGTCAGTGCTGGTTCATCCAGATGATGTACCAAATGCAGAGAATCTAGTATGATAGGAGAACGAGGTGGACTGATGAGGTAAGATAAGTGGTAAAGGTTAAACATGCTAAGGCTTGTATGGGAGGCCACGGTGGGATGTGGTTTTTCTAGTCTCATGCTCGCCACTAATAGGAACCGAGTTCTTGCCTTTGGAACCAAGATGAGCGTACAGCCACACGGGGCTTGGGAACCCCTCCGCTGATTAACTTTCCTAGTAGATCCCATGAGTCACATAGTTCGGGTGTTCCATTCGACATGCATTCTGATCTTCTCGAAGGCAGTGTTGGAGGTGCATTCATACAGGTAGGTAAGCGTGGCCGAGGTTGGGGAGGCAGTTCCTCTAGGTAGACTAACCTTGCCTCACATCTCTAGGGACCGGCTTCGGGATTTGACCAGTTACGGCAGAACCATCCTTAGGGCGTGACTCGTGGTCTCACTGAAAGCAAGGTAAAGGTCGTGGCCAACCACCCTCTACCGGCCTTCCAAGGAAGAGGGCTAATGTTCTGGAATTAAGAGTCGGTTGGTACGTGTGGGTAAAGTTGTACACCCCTGCAGGGTTAAATCTTTTCGAAAAGCCATGTTCACGGTTATGAACGCTTGGTGACTGAATTCTAAGATCATAGATAACATTAACCTAATCGTAAAACTTGGAGGTTTCAATGTGTGCTTAAGGATGCTTCCTCATGGGTACGAGGGGGTGATCCTAGTTGTGAGATGAGGATTACTTTGGTGGATATCAAGATGATGATCAATTCTTCAGAGATGTCGCTCCCTTATACCCTTTTAAAATATTCTAATTAGACGAGCTTATTCTCCCTCTTGTTTTACAAACAAAGATGGCTTTATGCAAAATAGCCCCACCAGCCATAAGTCTTGCGGCGTACACCCTGTACTCACCCTTGTTTTGTTGATACTTTCAGAGTAAGCATTCCCCTGAAGATGAGTTCCGTACGACATCGACACCGACAAGTAGCTTGGGGTTCCCGGCCGGCAGCCTGGAATCTATGGGTTGGGACGTCATCGTTATGCTTCAGACCTCTTAGGCCATTTGTTAATTTTGCTATACTCAATAGCAGAATTTGCCTTCTGTTGTTTGATGTTTGTGGTTAGTGACCTTTTCTTGCAATATTTGGTTCTTTGCTCAGTTATGAGCTTGCTGTAATAATTTTCGTGTCACAGGTTTACTGTTGTGTTACCGATTTCTCACTGGATATCCTCAAGTTCTAGGTTAGTCTAAGGTATGGATTTGTTTAACCCTGATCCCGGGGGTGTCACATTGCATGTGTGTTCTTTCACAAAACCAGCACTAGAGTCATTGCATGTGTGTTATTTTCATGAACCACATATGGATCCACCAGAGTCATTGCATGTATATTGTTTTCATAAAACACATGGATCAACTAGAGTCATTGCATGTGTGTTCTTTTCACAAACCACATATGGACCCACTAGAGTCATTGGATGTGTGTTCTTATCCTGACACCAGCACTAGAGTCATTGCATGTGTGTTCTTTTCACAAACCACAAATGGATCCACCGGAGTCATTGCATGTGTGCTATTTTCACAAATCACATATGGAACAACTATATTCATTTCATGTATGTTCTTTCCACAAACCACATGGATCCACCAATGTTATAGCATGTGTGTTCTTTTCATGAACCACCTATGGATCCACTAGAGTCATTATTTGTGTGTTCTTTCCACAAATCACATGGATCCACCAATGTCATTGCATGTGTGTTATTTTCATGAGACACATATGGATCCACTAGAGTCATTGCATGTGTGTTCTTTCCACAAACCAGCACTAGAGTCATTGCATTTGTGTTCTTTTCATGAACCACAGCTAGAGTCTTTGCATGTGTGTTATTTTCATGAAACAGAAATAGAGTCATTGCATGTATGTTCTTTCCACAAACCACTTGGATCCACTATAGTCATTGCATGTGTATTCTCTTCACAAACCACATATGGATCCACGAGAGTCATTGCACGTGTGTTCTTTTCAAAAAACCAGCACTAGAGTCATTGCATGTGTGTTCTTTTGATGAGCCACATATGGATCCACCAGAGACATTGCATGTATGTTCTTTTCATAAAACACATGGATAAACTAGAGTCATTACATGTGTGTTCTTTTCACAAACCACATATGTATCCACCGGAGTCATTCCATGTGTGTTCTTTTCATGAACCACATATGGATCCACCAGAGTCATTGCATGTATGTTCTTTTCATAAAACACATGGATCAACCAATGTCATTGCATGTGTGTTCTTTTCACAAACCACATATCTATCCACCGGAGTCATTCCATGTGTGTTCTTTTCATGAACCACATATGGATCCACCAGAGTCATTGCATGTATGTTCTTTTCATAAAACACATGGATCAACCAATGTCATTGCATGTATGTTCTTTTCACAAACCACATATGGACCCACTAGAGTCATTGCATGTGTATTCTTATCCTAAAACCAGAACTAGAGTCATTGGATGTGTGTTCCTTTAACAAACCACATATGGATCCACCAGAGTCATTGCATGTGTGTTCTTTCCACAAAGCACATATGGAATAGCTATAGTCATTGCATGTGTGGTCATTCCACACACCACATATGGACAACTATAGTCATTGCATGTATGTTCTTTTCATGAACCACATATGGATCCACTAGAGTCATTGCATGTGTGTTCTTTCCACAAACCACATGGCTCCACCAATGTCATAGCATGTGTGTTCTTTTCATGAGCCACATATGGATCCACAAGAGTCATTGCATGTGTGTTCTTTCCACAAAACCAGCACTAGAGTCATTGCATGTGTGTTCTTTTCATGAACCACAGCTAGAGTCATTGCATGTATGTTCTTTTCATGAAACTAGCACTAGAGTCATTGCATTTATGTTCTTTCCACAAACCACATGGATCCACTATAGTCATTACATGTGTGTCCTTTTCACAAAGCACATATGGATCCACCAGAGTCATTGTATGTGTGTTCTTTTCACAAAAACAGCACTAGAGTCATTGCATGTGTGTTCTTTTCATGAACCACATATGGATCCACCTGAGTCATTGCATGTATGTTCTTTTCATAAAACACATGGATCAACTAGAGTCATTGCATGTGTGTTCTTTTCACAAGCCACATATGTATCCACCAGAGTCATTGCATGTGTGTTCTTTTCATGAACCACATATGGATCCACCAGAGTCATTGCATGTATGTTCTTTTCATAAAACACATGGATCAACCAATGTCATTGCATGTATGTTCTTTTCATAAACCACATATGGATCAACCAATGTCATTAGATGTGTGGTCTTTCCACAAACCACATATGGACCCACTAGAGTCATTACATGTGTGTTCTTATCCTAAAACCAGGACTAGAGTCATTGCATGTGTGTTCTTTTCACAAACCACATATGGATCCACCAGAGTCATTGCATGTGTGTTCTTTTCACAAACCACATATGGAACAACTACATTTATTACATGTGTGTTCCTTCCACAAACCACATATGGAACAACTATAGTCATTGCATGTTTTTTCTTTTCATGAACCGCATATGGATCCACTATAGTTATTACATGTGTGTTCTTTCCACAAACCACATGGGTCCAACAATGTCATTGCATGTGTGTTCTTTTCATGATCCACATATGGGTCCACTAGAGTCATTGCATGTGTGTTCTTTCCACAAAACCAGCACTAGAGTCATTGCATGTGTGTTCTTTTCATAAACCACAACTAGGGTCATTGCATGTGTGTTCTTTTCATGAAACTAGCACTAGAGTCATTGCATGTATGTTCTTTCCACAAACCAAATGGATCTACTATAGTCATTGCATGTGTGTTATTTTCACAAACCACATATGGATCCCCCAGAGTCATTGCATCTGTGTTGATTTCCCAAAACCAGCACCAGAGTCATTGCATGTGTCTTCTTTTGATGAACCACATATGGATCCACTAGAGTCATTGAATGTATGTTATATTCATAAAACACATGGATCAACTAGAGTCATTGCATGTGTGTTCTTTTCACAAACCACATATGTATCCACCAGAGTCATTGCCTGTGTGTTCTTTTCATGAACCACATATGGATCCACCAGAGTCATTGCATGTATCTTCTTTTCATAAAACACATGGATCAACCAATGTCATTGCATGTATGTTCTTTTCACAAACCACATATGGATCAACCAATCTCATTGCATGTGTGTTCTTTCCACAAACCACATATGGACCCACTAGAGTCACTGCATGTGTGTTCTTATCCTGAAACCAACAGTAGAGTCATTTAATGTGTGTTCTTTTCACAAACCACAAATGGATCTTCTGGAGTCATTGCATGTGTGTTATTTTCACAAACCACATATGGAACAACTATAGTCATTGCATGTATGTTCTTTCCACAAACCACATGGATCCACCAATGTCATAGCATGTATGTTGTTTCCACAAACCACATGGATCCACCAATGTCATTGCATGTGTGTTATTTTCATGAGCCACATATGGATCCACTAGAGTCATTGCATGTGTGTTCTTTCCACAAAACCAGCACTAGAGTCATTGCATGTGTGTTCTTTTCATGAACCGCAGCGAGAGTCTTTCATCTGTGTTCTTTTCATTGCATGTATGTTCTTTCCACAAACCACATGGATCCACTATAGTCATTGCATGTGTGTTCTTTTCACAAACCACATATGGATCCACCAGAGTCATTGCATGTGTGTTCTTTTCACAAAACCAGCACTAGAGTCATTGCATGTGTGTTCTTTTGATGAGCCACATATCGATCCACCAGAGACATTGCATGTATGTTCTTTTCATAAAACACATGGATCAACTAGAGTCATTGCATGTGTGTTCTTTTCACAAACCACATATGTATCCACCGGAGTCATTCCATGTGTGTTCTTTTCATGAACCACATATGGATCCACCAGAGTCATTGCATGTATGTTCTTTTCATAAAACACATGGATCAACCAATGTCATTGCATGTGTGTTCTTTTCACAAACCACATATCTATCCACCGGAGTCATTCCATGTGTGTTCTTTTCATGAACCACATATGGATCCACCAGAGTCATTGCATGTATGTTCTTTTCATAAAACACATGGATCAACCAATGTCATTGCATGTATGTTCTTTTCACAAACCACATATGGACCCACTAGAGTCATTGCATGTGTATTCTTATCCTAAAACCAGCACAAGAGTCATTGGATGTGTGTTCCTTTAACAAACCACATATGGATCCACCAGAGTCATTGCATGTGTGTTCTTTCCACAAAGCACATATGGAATAGCTATAGTCATTGCATGTGTGGTCATTCCACACACCACATATGGACAACTATAGTCATTGCATGTATGTTCTTTTCATGAACCACATATGGATCCACTAGAGTCATTGCATGTGTGTTCTTTCCACAAACCACATGGCTCCACCAATGTCATAGCATGTGTGTTCTTTTCATGAGCCACATATGGATCCACTAGAGTCATTGCATGTGTGTTCTTTCCACAAAACCAGCACTAGAGTCATTGCATGTGTGTTCTTTTCATGAACCACAGCTAGAGTCATTGCATGTATGTTCTTTTCATGAAACTAGCACTAGAGTCATTGCATTTATGTTCTTTCCACAAACCACATGGATCCACTATAGTCATTACATGTGTGTCCTTTTCACAAAGCACATATGGATCCACCAGAGTCATTGTATGTGTGTTCTTTTCACAAAAACAGCACTAGAGTCATTGCATGTGTGTTCTTTTCATGAACCACATATGGATCCACCTGAGTCATTGCATGTATGTTCTTTTCATAAAACACATGGATCAACTAGAGTCATTGCATGTGTGTTCTTTTCACAAGCCACATATGTATCCACCAGAGTCATTGCATGTGTGTTCTTTTCATGAACCACATATGGATCCACCAGAGTCATTGCATGTATGTTCTTTTCATAAAACACATGGATCAACCAATGTCATTGCATGTATGTTCTTTTCATAAACCACATATGGATCAACCAATGTCATTAGATGTGTGGTCTTTCCACAAACCACATATGGACCCACTAGAGTCATTACATGTGTGTTCTTATCCTAAAACCAGGACTAGAGTCATTGCATGTGTGTTCTTTTCACAAACCACATATGGATCCACCAGAGTCATTGCATGTGTGTTCTTTTCACAAACCACATATGGATCCACCAGAGTCATTGCATGTGTGTTCTTTTCACAAACCACATATGGAACAACTACATTTATTACATGTGTGTTCCTTCCACAAACCACATATGGAACAACTATAGTCATTGCATGTTTGTTCTTTTCATGAACCGCATATGGATCCACTATAGTTATTACATGTGTGTTCTTTCCACAAACCACATGGGTCCAACAATGTCATTGCATGTGTGTTCTTTTCATGATCCACATATGGGTCCACTAGAGTCATTGCATGTGTGTTCTTTCCACAAAACCAGCACTAGAGTCATTGCATGTGTGTTCTTTTCATAAACCACAACTAGGGTCATTGCATGTGTGTTCTTTTCATGAAACTAGCACTAGAGTCATTGCATGTGTGTTATTTTCACAAACCACATATGGATCCCCCAGAGTCATTGCATCTGTGTTGATTTCCCAAAACCAGCACCAGAGTCATTGCATGTGTCTTCTTTTGATGAACCACATATGGATCCACTAGAGTCATTGCATGTATGTTATATTCATAAAACACATGGATCAACTAGAGTCATTGCATGTGTGTTCTTTTCACAAACCACATATGTATCCACCAGAGTCATTGCCTGTGTGTTCTTTTCATGAACCACATATGGATCCACCAGAGTCATTGCATGTATCTTCTTTTCATAAAACACATGGATCAACCAATGTCATTGCATGTATGTTCTTTTCACAAACCACATATGGATCAACCAATCTCATTGCATGTGTGTTCTTTCCACAAACCACATATGGACCCACTAGAGTCACTGCATGTGTGTTCTTATCCTGAAACCAACAGTAGAGTCATTTCATGCGTGTTCTTTTCACAAACCACAAATGGATCTTCTGGAGTCATTGCATGTGTGTTATTTTCACAAACCACATATGGAACAACTATAGTCATTGCATGTATGTTCTTTCCACAAACCACATGGATCCACCAATGTCATAGCATGTATGTTGTTTCCACAAACCACATGGATCCACCAATGTCATTGCATGTGTGTTATTTTCATGAGCCACATATGTGGATCCACTAGAGTCATTGCATGTGTGTTCTTTCCACAAAACCAGCACTAGAGTCATTGCATGTGTGTTCTTTTCATGAACCGCAGCGAGAGTCTTTCATCTGTGTTCTTTTCATTGCATGTATGTTCTTTCCACAAACCACATGGATCCACTATAGTCATTGCATGTGTGTTCTTTTCACAAACCACATATGGATCCACCAGAGTCATTGCATGTGTGTTCTTTTCACAAAACCAGCACTAGAGTCATTGCATGTGTGTTCTTTTAATGAACCACATATGGATTCACCACAGTCATTGCATGTATCTTCTTTTCACAAACCACATATGTATCCACCGGAGTCATTCCATGTGTGTTCTTTTCATGAACAACATATGGATCCACCAGAGTTATTCCATGTATGTTCTTTTCATAAAACACATGGATCAACTAGAGTCATTGCATGTGTGTTCTTATCACAAACCACATATGTATCCACCTGATTTATTGCATGTGTGTTCTTTGCATGAACCACATATGGATCCACTAGAGTCATTGCATGTATGTTCTTTTCATAAAACACATGGATCAACCAATGTCATTGCATGTATGTTCTTTTCACAAACCACATATGGATCAACCAATGTCATTGCATGTGTGTTGTTTCCACAAACCACATATGGACCCACTAGAGTCATTGCATGTGTGCTCTTATCCTAAAACCAGCACTAGAGTCATTGCATGTGTGTTCTTTTAACAAACCACATATGGATTCAACAGAGTCATTGCATGCGTGTTCTTTCCACAAACCACATATGGAATAGCTATCGCCATTGCATGTGTTGTCTTTCCATAAACCACATATGGAACAACTATAGTTATTGCATGTCTGTTCTTTTCAAGAACCACATATGGATCCACTAAAGTCATTGCATGTGTGTTCTTTCCACAAACCAGATGGCTCCACCAATGTCATTGCATGTGTGTTCTTTTCATGAGCCACATATGGATCCACTAGAGTCATTGCGTCTGTGTTCTTTCCACAAAACCAGCACTAGAGTCATTGCATGTGTGTTCTTTTCATGAACCACACCTAGAGTCATTGCATGTGTGTTCTTTTCATGAAACTAGCACTAGAGTCATTGCATGTATGTTCTTTCCACAAACCACATGGATCCACTATAGTCATTACATGTGTGTCCTTTTCACAAAGCACATATGGATCCACCAAAGTCATTGTATGTGTGTTCTTTTCACAAAACCAGCACTAGAGTCATTGCGTGTGTGATCTTTTCATGAACCACATATGGATCCACCAGAGTGATTGCATGTATGTTCTTTTCATAAAACACATGGATCAACTAGAGTCATTGCATGTGTGTTCTTTTCACAAACCACATATGTATTGTCGTGGTGGTGTCACGGCAGATGTCATGCATAGGCTAAAGGTGGGGACTAAATGCACTAGGGGAATCCAGGGATGGATAGTGTGGTGATTCCACACACGATAGATTTGTATTTGATTCACTTACATAGATTACAAGTGCTCCTTGAGCTGTATTGGGGAGAGGAGGAAGAAGAACTATCTTACTCTCACCTCTAGCCAAACTCAACACTCTAGGAGACAACCAGAAAAACCAACCCTTTCTACAGAGGACCTAGCCCTCCTTGTATAGGGGTGGCTAGGTCTCCAATTAGGGCATACGTGGAGGAATATTCCAAGGAATATGCATCTTCCCAAAATAGTAAGCCGACCAGGTCACTTTTTCCCCCGCGTCATCCCTGCAGAGGCTACGTGAGCCTCTGCGGCGCCTGCGTTATCCAACATAGGCTTCATCACCTTTGTCGGCCACGCCTCGGTGGTCCTGCCTCTGTCCGCTTCGCTCACGCTCTACGTACAGTGGTCATCTTTGACCAGCGAGATACCTTCCTTCTCTTACAAGGCAGACGTGACTCGGATCCTACATAGTTGATCCGACCACACATGTTCCTGCATACAAGTTAGATACATTATACCGACATACGACTTAAGTCGGTTGAGACCGAGTTAGGTGGACGTCCCCTGGTCCGGGTTACTCCGTGATCCGGCCTGCCTTGAGGTGACTCGGCCAGCACATGCTTTGACCTTGCCGTACCTCGGCTAACTAGGCCTTTAAACCCCGGCGTGACCCTACCCGGGGGTATCCCCCAACATTAGTCCCCGAAGATGGTGCGGTCTTAGCTGCCTTAGCCGCTAAGGCCACAGCAGGTTCAATCTTACTGAGCTCCTCGCTCCTTTTCCGAGTTACCTCATGATCCGGATTCCATAGGTTTATTTTCCCTTAGCACATTCCAAGTTTTTACTTGCTGGCCGGGTTACCTTATGATCCGGATTCCATAGGTTTATTTTCCCCTGGCACATTCCAAGTTTCTACTTGCTGGCCGGGTTACCTCGTATTCATCCGGGTCATTCTTCCTTCTCTCGTACGCTTCCCCACGTGGAGGCTAATCATTACTTTGCCTCATTTTAAGGGCCTGCTACAGTAACCGCCGCAGTTATTGTCAGAAGTTACTGTGGCGCACGTCACGTCATGCATGCCTCATCATTAACTGTATCACAGTGTCGCGTCATGGGATCCGCTGTGCCCTGTGGCCCTTCCTGTGGCTCATCGCTGATTGGTCAATCCGGGTCGTACACGGCCACATGGTGTGGCCCGCCCGCAAAACGTGATCCCACTACCCCCTTAAGGTAGTTGTTAAATAGGGGAGGGGCGTGCCCCTTGGGTCCTTTCTCCACTTTCGCGCCCCTCTGCCTCTGCTTCTTCCTCATCTTCTCCAGCGACAGCGCTGCCGCCACCGCAGATGATTAGCAGCGCCGCCACCGCACCGCTTCCACACGCACCAGCGTCGCCACCGCCTCCGCGCATCTCCTCCTCCACGGGTCCCCACAAGTCCAGGACACTGCCTCCACCGCCGCTAGCGCAAGTGAGGGGAGTGACCTTGAGATGAATGAGGAGGAACTCACCATCGCCGAGCAGGAGATGGAAGAAGAGGCTGCGAATGCTGACCGTGGCGCGTGGGCCGGATCCTGGGTCTGCCAGGATGACCTGGATTGGCTCTACCACACCAGGCGCATCCCGGAGGGTGTCACCGCACGCCTTGCTTCCGCCGAGCTTGCCCCCTCACCCAATCCGGGTGAGTATGTGGTGTTCCTATCTCACTTCCAACGCGGATTTGGTCTGCCAATTAGTGATTTTTCCCATGACTGGCTTAGTACGTACGAGCTCCAGCCGCACCACCTTCCGGCTAATTCCATCACGTCTCTCTCCACCTTTGCCTCCACCATCGAAGGTTACACCGGACTATGGCCCACGAAGGAGCTCTGGATCCGTTTCTTTAGCTTTCGCCGGAACGTGTTCCGAACATAGACCTTGATCCGGAGGATAAGCAGCTTATGCAGTTCGGCGCTGCGTCAATCTCTCCCCGGAGGCAGTCCATCTTCCCCTGACTTACGGGGCTTGACTCTTGCAAGGGATGGGCCCGGAACTTCTTTGATGTCCGGAACAGGACATCCGAGGATTTGATTTGGCTGCTTCCCTACACTCCGGGTCTTCCTAACCTGGATTTATGGGACAAGGTCCCCAAGAAGCCCACTGTCTTGGCGAACCAAGTCAACAAGAGGTTTCAGGAGTTGAAGGATCTGGGATTGCGCAACAAAGACGCAGTGATCACGTTTGTTCACAACCGGATCTCCCCCCTCTAGAAACACACACATAAGCTCTGTCATATGAGCTAGGGCCGCGACCCCAACCGGACCTCCTCGTCCGAATTAAGCAACATCGAGATCTACCGCCAGGTCAAGGCCCTCTTCACCACCCACAAGGACTTCTCCTCTAAGTGTACATGGGGGTTTGAACACTTCTGCCGAGACAGGCTTCCTCCTGCGGTAAGTTTCGTGCCCCAAACTCTTTCCGAATTAAATCATATGCCGGTCTTTCTTGTATGTTTAATCTTGTTGCCTTTTCTTTCCCTTAGATGTTTCTTCAGCAAACCATCAAGGATGGCACCGAGCCTTCTCTCAAGTGGGCGCCCGATCACGATAACTCGGACGAGGAGGAACCGGATCAGGAGATGTTCCTGCCTATGGTAGACGCGACCAAGCGACCCACCGGTAAACTCTCTTCCATTAGAGATTGCACCGACAATGAAGATGATTCGAACGTTGAGGTGATGGAGGAATTTGACGCTATCCCCCTTTCTTATGCTTTTCCGGCATCAGCTAACCCTGGTGGGCAGATCCATGAAGACCCTCCCCTTGTCATGGGTGAGCCTGTCCCGGTCGCGCCGAAGAAGAAGAGGGGAGCTGCATCAGTGTCTTCCTCCGGACCTTCTCAGCTAGCTAAATAGCGAAAGAAGTCCGGGGATAAAACTGCCACCAAGCCTCCAACCCAGGCCACATCCCGGAGGGCCCGGAAGCCCAAAGAGCCTCTAACCTCGGATGAGTAAGCCACTTCACCTTTTGCCATTCACTTGTTCTACTTTTGTTATAGTTTCTCATCATATGTTATTTGATTCGGCAGGGCTGCGGTGGAGGTCCCACAGAGTGGATCCGGCATTGCCTCGCCGCTCCAACACAGCTCTTCTCCCCCTCGTGGCGATGATTCACGCCCATTGAGCCCCATTCCGGAGGGTTCAGCGGCTGCTCCGGGTTCCATCCCACCTCGTCAAGAGGAGGGCAACCTCGGAGCGGGGGAGACTGGCTCTACCGAGGCAGCAACAACCACAACTTTGGCTTTGCCACAACCAGCTACCATCGAGGTTCCCTCAACACCTCCACCGAAGCATAAATCAGCACCAGCACCAGCACCTGCCCCAGCACCAGCAGCAACAGCAAAAGTAACAGCAGCAGCACCAAGCCCCTCCGCCTCGTCCGAGTCTTCCAAGGCTCGGCGAGAAAGCACCAAGGCAGTTCCCAAGGGCAAATCCACTGCAGCAACCTCCACTTCTCAGCAGCAGCCCAAGGGCAAGAAGGCTCCTGACGCTGTCAGGGCGACGTTCATTGAGGCTGGACAGCGCACACTTGCGTCCATGCTCCCAAAAAGGACTCCACTGCCGAAGGATGCCCCTGCTGAGCCAGCTGATACGCAACTTGCTTTGCACACCAGTCCGGCCCTTGCCCAGGTTGAGAGGAGGGAGGCTCATGCCAAAGGTTTAGTGGCGCCCCACATGCTTAGCGGCGAACGATACCCTCCGACCTTGATCGATTTTGTAAATAACTAGAACAAGGCGGAGTTCGTCTACAACGACGATCTCCCGGAGAAGTTCGGTCCGGCCGAATTTGCTGCGCAGATGAATACTGCTGCCAAGGCAATTAACCTTGCGGGTCGGATGTTGGAGGTACCTTACTTCACCTTTTCCTTAGCATGCAGAAGATTACTAGTGATATAACCATTAGTCCCCGAGCCTCCGGGGGAGTAACTTGTTACTCGGCCGGATGCTCCTTAGAGAATTAAGTTCCACTTCGAATATGCACACACCTAGAGCTGGGTTAAGTTCCACTTTGCCCGGATTTTGTACACTTCGAATATACACACACCTAGAGCCGAGTTAAGTTCCACTTGGCCCGGATTTTGTACACTTTGAATATGCACACACCTAGAGCCGGGTTAAGTTCCACTTGGCCCGGATTTTGTACACTTTGAATATGCACACACCTAGAGCAGGGTTAAGTTCCACTTGGCGTGGATTTTGTATACTTCGAATATGCACACACCTAGAGCCGGGTTAAGTTCCACTTGGCCTGGATTTTGTACACTTCGAATATGCACACACCTAGAGCCGGGTTAAGTTCCACTTGGCCCGGATTTTGTACACTTCAAATATGCACAAGACTAAGATGCCCATTTTTATTCTTTCAGGTGACCACCAATCATCGAAGCGCTGAATTTCAGCGTCTCCTTGATACTCACAAGATACTGCGTGCAAAGCATAGTGCGCTGCTCGCCGAACACGATAAAAGGGGTAAGTTTTCTCCTTGTCAATTTTCCATATCTCTTCATCTTTTTCCGCCGAACTAATCAATCATTCGGATTTCGCAGCTGGGGTGGAGACTAAGAATACCATCATGAGGAAAAACTTGGATAAATCAAGGGTAAGTTATTTTTGCTCAACTTTGCTATGCTTTTTATCTCCTTTTCTCCTTGGCTCGGCAAACATTCATATCTCGGTTTTGCCGGGTCAACAAACTATTTCAGCGTCTCTTGAAGATAGTGTGCCCGTGCCTGATATGATGCTGCATTTTCTCGAACAAGCAGGGCAGCATCAGGCCGAACTCAAAAAGAAAAATGATGAGCGTGCCCTCCTCCGAACCAAAGATGATGAAATTGCCAAGCTCAAGGCAGAGATGAAGAAATTGAAAGCACAGCACCAAGCCGAACTTCAAATAGCTGGCCAGGACTATACTGAAGAGCAGGAGCGCCTCAACCTCCAGATTGCCAAGGACCAAGAATTACTTAAGGAGACCGACGTCAAGCTTGAGTCAGTGCATACTGAACTTGTGCAACTCCGAGAGAGGCGCGACAACTGCACCAAGGAGCTGACCCGGGTTCACAGCCACATTTCTGGTAAGTTCTTTTCCTTCGACCGACATTGATCTTTCAGGTCTACTTCCTTTACTTACTCCACCTGTGTCATTTTATCAGGCAAATTCCCAGAGAGAGATGTCATTACATCCAATGTTGTTACCAAGTTCCGCGTGCAGAGGGGTACTCTGTCAGGTTCTGGCTCCATTCCTCTTGATCTCGAAGACTTGATAGTCAGCTTGTCCGCCCGAGTCGAGACCGTGAAGAACTACGCCAAGGATATCATGGACGTAGTAATCCAGATCTTCAACACCTTTTGGCCTGAAGAAGATACTCTGGAGAATATGGCTGTTCTTTTTGCTAGGCTTATGGAATGCGAGACTCAGCTCGATCTCTAGAGAGAATCTGCTGGACGCGCCGGAGCTGAGATCGTTCTCCACTACGTGCTTACCTGGTACGAGAAAATTGACCTCAAACTCATTGAGCGCATGCGCACCGGATCAAGGTGGTCTACTGACCCGAATTGGGTAGCTCGGCGCAAAGCTTGCGCTCATAGCTTCATCCAATACACCCCCATTCATCAATGGAACGATGGACCAAGCTTCCTAGTGCCGTCGATGATGAGAATGCTGAACACGCTGAAGATGACTCGGGTGAGGATGATGAGAGCGAAGCTTCGGACGTCGAAGAAGATGAAGCTGAAGCCGAAGCTGGAGCTGCACCCGCTAGTGCCAAATTACCTCCTCCTGCTGCTCCTTGAGCGAAAAAACTTTGAAATTTATCAGATCCCCGGTATGCCGGGTCCAATTGTATCTAAGCACATCAGTTATATTTTGCTACTAAGTTTTTATGCCGGATTAACTTGGGCGTAGTCCCCAAGTTTCATTTTCTTGTTCCACCAATTTCTTGGCTCGGCTTGTGTCCACCTTGGATCGGTTTTATGACTTACGAATCCGAGTTTCAAAAATTGACTTAACAATACTTGGAAACTTTTAGGATTAGCTCAAAATAATTCAGTGTAATAAATTTAAAGTAAGCACAAGGTTAGTCCGAAAAACAAACGTTGGCTCGATTAAGTTTCTTTCCTTAGTCGTTTTTCATGTGCTACGCAATTCCAAACTTGTTCTCTTGCTTGCCATGAAGCCAAATCTTGTTGGACAGCAGCAAGTCGAAGAGTTAGGTTTTTGGTGCTCACACATTACTAATCCAGCTTAAGTAGAAGCAACTTACGCCAGCCGACATATAAATAGTAAATATCAAAGACAACTAAAATTACTAAGGCAGTCCCCGAGTTACTGCTCGAGGTGCCAAGATTTCATTGATAAGCTCATTGCCGGCATACATACCGACATATGAGAGACTCAGATACATACACTTATCTGCTAAGTGTAGAAAGGACGAAGTAGAGCTATATTCCATGGACGCTTAGATTCCTCGTCGGATCTGTCCGCCTTGTTCTTCTCCTGCGGTTTTGCATCTATGAGGTAGTAAGAATCATTGTGCAATGATTTGCTCACAATGAATGTCCCTTCCCATGGGGGGATAATTTATGCATGCTAGAAGTACGTTGTACCAACCGTAGTACTAGATCACCTTCCCGGAAAATTCGGGGGCTTACTTTTCGGCTATGATAGCGTCGGAGATTTTGCTGATATATGGCGGATCTGGACAATGCCAATTCGCTTGCTTCTTCCAGGAGATCAACATCATTTTACCGGGCCTCTTGCACTTCGGCTTTTGTGTATTGGGTGACCCTAGGCGAGTCATGCTCTATGTCGGCTGGTAATACAGCTTCTGCCCCATATACCATAAAGAATGGTGTATAGCCCGTTGATCGATTCGGAGTTGTTGTTAAACTCCATAGTACCGCTGGTAGTTCTTCTATCTAGCACCCCGCTGATCTTTGCAGCGGCTCAATGAGGCGGGGTTTTATCCCGGATAACACTAACCCGTTAGATCTTTCCACTTGTCCGTTCGACGTGGGGTGGGCTACCGAGGAGACGTCCAGCCAGATCTTCTTATCTCAGCAAAAACACGCAAATGCTCCTTCAGCAAAATTTGTGCCATTATCTGTTATTATACTGTGAGGATAACCATATATCAAGATGATATCTTTGAGGAACATTACGGTAGTAGCCCCATCACACTTTCTTATTGGCTTCACTTCAAACCATTTCATAAATTTGTCAACCATGACCAGGATGTGGGTCATGTTCCCTCTTGCTGGTTTAAACGGGCCAACCATATCCAAGCACCATACGGCAAATGGCCATGTTATTGGTATGGTCTTGAGCTCCGACATTGGCGTATGTGTCTTTGTCGCATATCTCTGACAACCATTGCATTTCCTCACCAAATCTTCTGCTTGTTCCAAGGCACTTGGCCAGTAAAACCCATGGAGGAAAGCTTTTGCTACCAAGGCTCTGGTAGAGGCATGATGCCCACATTCCCCTTATGTATATCACGGAGGATATCAAGTCCTTCCTCCGGGTCAACACATCGCTGGAGGACATTAGTCACACTCCTTTTGTATAGCTCGAAGTTAATGATCGTGTATGCATTTGCTCTTCTCTGAGTTTGCCTGGAAAGTACCTCCTCAGCGGGTAAAGTTCCATCTTTTAGGAATTGAAATATGGGCAGTGCCCAAGCTGGTACAACTCGCATTGGGAAAACATCCTCATCAATTTCCATCTGATCCACCGGCATAACTTCTACCGGACCATGTTGCACAGTCCCCGGGTCTTGCGAAGCAGTCCCCGGGGTAGCCGAGGCAGTCCCCGGGTTTCGTGAACCACTCCCCACATCAATGTCCATGGGCACAGCCTCTGATTCCAGATTTGCCGGGATAAAAATTGAGTCGGACTATGGGGATGGCCTGATAGATGGTTTTGTGAGGTTCTCCAATGCTACGCCCGATGGAATTACTTGTCGGGTTGATCCGAGATTCGACAATACGTCGGCAGCCTCATTCTCCATCCGAGGTATATGGTGAAACTCGCATCCCTCAAAGTAGCCAGATATCTTCTACACATGAAATCTGTATAGTGCCATGTTTGCATCCAATGCATCCCATTGTCCGGAGACTTGCTGGACTACGAGATCCGAGTTGCCGAAGCATTGGATCTGACGTATTCCAACCTCCTTCGCCACTTTGAGCCCATGTACAAGTGCCTCGTATTCTGCAACATATTTCAGCTGGTCCTTCTTTGGCGAGGTAAGCACAACTCCGGAACCTAACCCGGTTTTTATTTTTGACCCATCAAAGTGCATTTTCCAGTAGTTCAGATCTGGCAATGGTGGCTCATATTGCACCTCGGCCAATCCACAAAAAAGTCCGCCACAGCTTGAGATTTGATTGCTTCTCTTTTGTCATATTGTGGCGCATAAGGAGCCAGCTCAATTGCCCATTTTGCAATCCTACCACTTGCATCTTTGTTGCTCATTATCTCGGATATGGGAGCTTCACATATTACCTCGATTGGGTGCTCTTCGAAATAGTGCTTCAGCTTCTTAGATGCCATATACACACCATATGCCACCTTCTGATAGTGAGGATAGTTCTGTTTTGAGGTTGATAATACCTCGCTCAGGTAATACACTGGCCCTTGCACTGATTTACCCTCTTCGTCGCGCTCTACCACAATTACTGCACTTACAACTCGGTCGGTTGCGGCTATATAGAGCAGCATTGGGTCCTTTGATAGTGGAGAGGCTAACATTGGTGCAGTGGCTAACGTCTTGTTTAGTTGGATAAAGGCCTCATTGGCCTGCGGCGTCCAAATGAACTTGTCCGACTTTTTCATGAGTTGATAGAGAGGCAATGCCTTTTCTCCCAACCGACATACAAACCGACTTAAGGATGCCAGGCAACCAGTGAACTTCTGGACATCGTTAAGACACTTCGGCAGTTCCATTCGCTTTATGGCCCGGATTTTAGTTGGGCTGACTTTGATACCTCGGCTGGAGACAAGAAATCCGAGTAATTTTCCAGCCGGGACACCGAAGGTGCATTTTTCCGTGTTAAGCTTCATCAAGAACCTCCTTAGGTTCACGAATGTCTGCCTGATATCGTCAAGGAGCATTTTGCTTTCCTTGTTCTTTATCACAACATCATCCACATACACCTGCACATTTTGACCAATTTGGTCATGCAAACATTTTTGCATACATCTTTGGTACGTTGCCCCTGCATTACGTAAACCAAAAGGCATGGTGCGATAGGAATAAGCCCCATACGGGGTGATAAACGCAGTCTTTATTTGATCACTTGGGTTCGGAGGTATCTGGTGGAAACCAGAATATGCATCAATGAACGACAACAACTCACACCCAGCAGTGGAATCTATGACTTGGTCTATCCTTGGCAGTGGGAATGGATCTTTTGGACACGCCTTATTCAGGTTCGTGTAATCGATACACATACGCCAAACCACTGCAACGTTCGGATCATCCTTCTTCTTCTCCACCAGGACCGGATTAGATAGCCAATCCGGGTAAAGCACTTCCATGATAAATCCAGCAGCCAACAACCGAGCTATCTCATCTCCTATGACCTTTCTCCTGTCTTCGGCGAAGCGGGGCAGAGGTTGCTTCACCGGTTTTGCTTCGGGTCTCACATTCAAAGAGTGCTCGGCCAACTCCCTCGGAACACCTTGCAAGTCCTGTATGGATTGACGAGCTCGCTTTCCTATTTGTCATTTAACCCGACACCAATTGTTACGCTGCGCTCAGGAAACATATCATCAACAGGCACTTTCTTGGTATCCTTTGTCGCTTGGAATGAGACACTACTATGCGGGTTACTCAACGCCAGCATATACTGTTGTGCGGACTGAGCCAATAACGCCACCTCTTGGATTTTTCTCTTTTCTTGTGCAATCACGAGTGACTCGGCCAGGTTTGACCCAGCGGATGCACACTCAATAGAACGTCGGAAATCCCCAGCTATGGTAATTACACCATTTGGCCTAGGCAACTTCATCTTCAAGTAACTGATATGACAACTTGCCATGAATTTGTTCAGAGTTGGCCTCCCGAGCAACGCGTGATATGTGCTCTCCAAATTTACAACTCCAACTCCAAATTCTCAGTCCGGCAGTTATCTCTTGTGCTGAACAATACGTCAACCCGGACCTTGCCTATGGGCTCACAAGAAATGCCTGGCACAATGCCATGGAAAGTAGTCCTTGTAGCTTGGAGCATGTTCTCCGAGATACCCAACTTGCGCATCGTGGCCACATACATGATGTTCATGCTACTGCCACTATCGATCAGCACTTTTGAGAACCTCACATTGATGTTAGGCCCAATGAATGTTTGATCCAACACCAGTGCATACGAACCAGGACTTGGCATGAGCTTCGGATGATCTTTGATGCTCCAGGTAATCTCCTGATCCGACCAAGGCATATACCTCGTCACGGCTGGCATTACTGCATTGACCTCCATATGTCGGCGCTACAGACTCTTTCTGTCTGTTTCCTCTGTGGTAAACACACAGTAACTCTGATGGTGTTCCCTGTACTCATTCCTGCCTTTGTTTCCGGGGTACCTCTGATCCTATGGGTTCTAGTTCTCCACCTGATGCACTGCATCCCTTCTCTCATGGTTGTCATACCTCGGCACAGGGGAAGGCAACATCAGCTGTTGCGTGTTCGCTCCGGAGAGCAATTGTTTCCGGGGTAACTCCTGCCGAGGTTGATCATTCCGAGGTGCCTGAGCATTCCCCGAACCACCTTGTTCTATCTTACGCATCCACTCACACTGCCTTGTTGTATGACCCGCTGGGTTACTCGGATTTGGCGTGTGAAATTTACACGGCTGATCCAGCAATTACTCATAAGTATACCTTGGACGGTCCTACTTTTCCTGCCATTGTTTCTTTTTCTCTGGCGTCCAAGTTTTCTTGCCATCGTTTCTTGGTGTCCATTGTTGCCCTCCAGTTTTCTGACGTTGATTACCCCCTTCTCCGGGTTGATCTTGATTCACAGCAGCAACTTGTTGCGAACTGTACCGGTAATCCGGTCTGTCATCTCTTCTTTTACCCTGGTAGTTATTCCTCCGGGATGACCCGGCTCCATCTCTTTGGTAGTACTCCTCATTTTATTCGTTTGACACGAGCCTGGGTTGAGTCAGATCACCCAAAGCATACGAATCAGCAATCCAGATTGTCTCTGCCAATGTAGTTGGCATATCCCTTTGCAATCTTTGCCACAACATGCTTGCATATCTGCACCCTTGCGCAAACCATGCTATGGCTTGTGATTCAATCACACCCTCACATGAGTTTCGCATGGTACACCACCGGGTTAAGAACTCCTAGTCCGTCTCATTCGGTCTCTGCTTGCACATTGCTAGGTTCTGTGGCCTATTCGGCCTCTGATACGTACTTGAGAAATTGCTAACAAACATCTCCTCCAAATTGATCCAACAGTTAATACTTCCGGGTGGCAAATTGTTTAGCCATACCCTCGCTGGCCCCTCCAACATCTAGGGTACATATCTCATAGCCCATCTCAAGTTGCATGTGGCAATTTTTATAGCAGTTGCATAGTTAATCAACCAATCCTCTGGCTTAGTGTTGCCGCCATACGTCTTTGTGCCTCTAGGTAACTGGAAGTTAGGTACCGGAGGTTCCTTCATGATCCGGGGTCCAAAACATGCAGGACCCGGGGGACCTTGACATTCAATCTACTCTAACCTATACAGCCGATCTAGTTTTAATCTCGCATCATCAGGCATCAGATCCCTGCTTCCCAATCATGACCCTATCACATGATAGTCCGGCCTTGGGTATCCTGCATTCACCATTTCCGAATCACCATCATTATATCGGTCTTGCTCTCGTGGAGCACCTTTCTGTTGCATACCTCGGCCGACACTTTGCTCTTGCCTTGGTATGTTCCGCTGCTGTGGTTGTCCCGCACCTACCGAATTATGCTGTCCGACATTGCTGTTTACAGCATTCCCTTGACCAGCATTGCCTTGGTCGCGGTTACCTCGGCCAGCTTCACCTTGGCTCACACTCCTTCGATCCTCATTTCTTTGCACTTCTTTTCCTTTCCCTGCCCTTGCCGGGTCATATGGGACTATCTGCATATTCCTCCTAGCCGAAGTTACGACCTCTTCTCTCCTAGGACCACCCTGAGGAGACGATGCGACTCCAGCGAATTTCTCCGGGTTACCCACCGCCGAATGAGGCCCCAGCTCTCTCTCCGGGTTTGCCCTGAGCAACTCCTCGTTTTGCCATCTATGGATCAATCAATGTCATTGCATGTGTGTTCTTTCCACAAACCACATATGGACCAACTAGAGTCATTGCATTTGTGTTCTTATCCTGAAACCAGCACTAGAGTCATTGCATGTGTGTTCTTTTAACAAACCACAAATGGATCCACTACAGTCATTGGATGTGTGTTATTTTCACAAACCACATATGGAACAACTATAGTCATTGCATGTATGTTCTTTCCACAAACCACATGGATCCACCAATGTCATAGCATGTGTGTTCTTTTCATGAACCACATATGGATCCACTAGAGTCATTGCTTGTGTGTTCTTTCCACAAACCACATGGATCCACCAATGTCATTGCATGTGTGTTATTTTCATGAGCCACATATGGATCCACTAGAGTCATTGCATGTGTGTTCTGTCCACAAAACCAGCACTATAGTCATTGCATGTGTGTTCTTTTCATGAACCACAGCTGGAGTCTTTGCATGTGTGTTGTTTTCACGAAACTAGAAATAGAGTCATTGCATGTATGTTCTTTCCACAAACCACATGTATCCACTATAGTCATTGCATGTGTGTTCTTTTGACAAACCACATAGGGATCCACCAGAGTCATTGAATGTGTGTTCTTTTCACAAAACCAGCACTAGATTCATTGCATGTGTGTTCTTTTCATGAACCACATATGGATCCACCAGAGTCATTGCATGTATGTTCTTTTCATAAAACACATGGATCAACTAGAGTCATTGCATGTGTGTTCTTCTCACAAACCACATATGTATCCACCGGAGTCATTCCATGTGTGTTCTTTTCATGAACCACATATGGATCCACCAGAGTCATTGCATGTATGTTCTTTTCATAAAACACATGGATCAACCAATGTCATTGCTTGTATGTTCTTTTCACAAACCACATATGGATCAACCAATGTCATTGCATGTGTGTTCTTTCCACAAGCCACATATGGACGCACTAGAGTCATTACATGTGTATTCTTATCCTAAAAGCAGCACTAGAGTGATTGCATGTGTGTTCTTTTGACAAACCACATATGGATCGACCAGAGTCATTGCATGTGTGTTCTTTTCACAAATCACATATGGAACAGCTATAGCCATTGCATGTGTGTTCTTTCCACAAACCATGTATGGAACACCTATTATCATTGCATGTCTGGTCTTTCCACAAACCACATGGATCCACCAATGTCATTGCATGTGTGTTATTTTCATGAACTACATATGGATCCACTAGAATCATTGCATGTGTGTTCTTTCCACAAACCACATGGATCCACCAATGTCATTGCATGTGTGTTCTTTTCACGAGCCACATATGGATCCACTAGAGTCATTGCATGTCTGTTCTTTCCACAAAACCAACACTAGAGTCATTGCATGTGTGTGCTTTTCATGAACCACAGCTAGAGTCTTTGCATGTGTGTTCTTTTCATTAAACTTGCACTAGATTCATTGCATGTATGTTCTTTCCACAAACCACATGGATCCACTATAGTCATTGCATATGTGTTCTTTTCGCAAAACACATATGGATCCACCAGAGTCATTGCATGTGTGTTCTTTTCGCAAAACCAGCACTAGAGTCATTGCATGTGTGTTCTTGTCATGAACCACATATGGACCCACCAGAGTCATTGCATAAATGTTCTTTTCATAAAACACATGGATCAACTAGAGTCATTGCATGTGTGTTGTTTTCACAAACCACACATGTATCCACCAGAGTCACTTCATGTGTGTTCTATTCATGAACGACATATCGATCCACCAGAGTCATTGCATGTATGTTCTTTTCATAAAACACATCGATCAACCAATGTGATTGCATGTATGTTATTTTCAGAAACCACATATGTCTCAACCAATGTCACTGCATGTGTGTTCTTTCCACAAACCACATATAGACCCACTAGAGTCATTGCATGTGTGTTCTTATCCTAAAACCAGCAGTAGAGTCATTGCATGTGTGTTCTTTTCACAAACCACATATGGATCCACCAGAGTCATTGCATGTGTGTTCTTTCCACAAACCACATATGGGACAGCTATAGTTATTACATGTGTGGTGTTTCCACAAAAAACATATGGAACAGCTATAGTCATTGCATGTATGTTCTTTTCATGAGCCACATATGGATCCACTAGAGTCAGTGCATGTGTGTTCTTTCCACAAACCACATGGATCCACCAATGTCATTGCATGTGTGTTCTTTTCATGAGCCAGATATGGACCCAGTGGAGTCATTGCATATGTGCTCTTTCCACAAAACCAACACTAGAGGCATTGCATGTGTGCTATTTCCTGAACCACAGATAGAGTCATTGCATGTGTGTTCTTTTCATGAAATTAGCACTAGAGTCATTGCATGTATGTTCTTTCCACAAACCACATGGATCCAGTATAGTCATTGCATGTCTGTTCTTTTCACAAACCACATATGGATCCACCAGAGTCATTGCATGTGTGTTCTTTTCACAAAACCAGCACTAGAGTCATTGCATGTGTGTTCTTTTCATGAACCACATATGGATCCACCAGAGTCATTACATGTATGTTCTTTTCATAAAACACATGGATCAAATAGAGTCATTTCATGTGCTTTCTTTTCACAAACCACATATGTATCCACCAGAGTCATTGCATGTGTGTTCTTTTCATGAACCACATATGGATCCACCAAAGTCATTGCATGTATGTTCTTTTCATAAGACACATGGAACAACCCATGTCATTGCATGTATGTTCTTTTCACAAACCACATAAGGATCAACCAATGTCATTACATGTGTTCTTTCCACAAACCACATATGGACCCACTAGAGTCATTGCATGTGTGTTCTTATACTAAAACCAGAACTAGTAGGGGCGGACCCAAGAAGATCTTAGTGGGGGCCTAGGCCCCCACTCAAATTTGGCAAATCCTTTTAAATTTTGAAGGATATTGCAAAGAATTTTTGAAGTAGCAATAGAAAGGCCCCGAATCAATATTTGTGCTGCACTAGAGTCATTGCATGTGTGTTCTTTTCACAAACCACGTATGGATCCACCAGAGTCATTGCATGTGTGTTCTTTTCACAAACCACATATGGAACAATTATAGTCATTTAATGTATGTTCTTTCCACAAATCACATGGATCCACCAATGTCATTGCATGTGTGTTCTTTTCATGAACTACATATGGATCCACTGGAGTCATTGCATGTGTGTTCTTTCCACAAATCACATGTATCCACCAATGTCATTGCATGTGTGTTATTTTCATGACCCACATATGGATCCAAGAGAGTCATCGCATGTGTGTTCTTTCCACAAAACCAACACTAGAGTCATTGCACGTGTGTTCTTTTAATGAACCACATCTAGAGTCTTTACATGTGTGTTGTTTTTAGGAAACTAGCAATAGAGTCATTGCATGTATGTTCTTTCCACAAACCACGTGGATCCACTATAGTAATTGCATGTGTGTTCTTTTCCAAAACCACATATGGATCCACCAGAGTCATTGCATGTGTGTTCTTTTCACAAAACCAGCACTAGAGTCATTGCATGTGTGTTCTTTTCATGAACCACATATGGATCCACCAGATTCATTGCATGTATGTTCTTTTTATAAAACACATGGATCAACTAGAGTCATTGCATGTGTGGTCTTTTCACAAACCACATACGTATCCACCGGAGTCATTGCATGTGTGGTCTTTTCATGAACCACATATGGATCCACCAGAGTCATTGCATGTATGTTCTTTTCATAAAACACATGGATCAACCAATGTAATTACATGTATGTTATTTTCAAAAACAACATATGGATCAACCAATGTCATTGCATGTGTGTTCTTTCCACAAACCACATATGGACCCACTAGAGTCATTGCATATGTGTTCTTATCCGAAAACCAGCACGCTAGAGTCATTTTCATGTGTGTTCTTTTCACAAACCACATATGGATCCACTAGAGTCATTGCATATGTGCTCTTTTCACAAACCAGATATGGAACAACTATAGTTGTTGCATGTGTGTTCTTTCCACAAACCACATATGGAAAATCTATAGTTATTACATGTCTAGTCTTCCCACAAACCACATGGATCCACTAATGTCATTGCATGTGTTCTTTTCATGAACCACATATGGATCCACTAGAGTCATTGCATGCGTTTTCTTTCCACAAACCACATGTATCCACCATTGTCATTGCATGTGTGTTATTTTCATGAGCCACATATGGATCCACTAGAGTCATTGCATGTGTGTTCTTTCCACAAAACCAACACTAGAGTCATTGCATATGTATTCTTTTAATGAACCAAAAGTAGAGTCTTTGCATGTGTGTTCTTTTCATGAAAATAGCATTAGAGTCATTGCATGTATGTTCTTTCCACAAACCACATGGATCCACTATAATCATTGCATGTGTGTTCTTTTCACAAACCACATATGGATCCACCAGAGTCATTGCATGTGTGTTCTTTTCACAAAACCAACACTAGAGTCATTGCATGTGTGTTCTTTTCATGAACCCCATATGGTTCCACTAGATTTATTGCATGTATGTTCTTTTAATAAAACACATGGATCAACTAGAGTCAGTGCATGTGTGTTCTTTTCACAACCACATATGTATCCACCAGACTCATTGCATGTGTGTTCTTTTCATGAACCACATATGGATCCACCCAACTCATTGCATGTATGTTCTTTTCATAAAACACATGGATCAACCAATGTCATTGCATGTATGTTCGTTTCGCAAACCACATATCGATCAGCCAATGTCATTGCATGTGTGTTCTTTCTAGAAACCACATATGGACCCACTGGAGTGATTGCATGTGTCTTCTTATCCCAAAACCAGCACTAGAGTCATTTTCATGTGTGTTCTATTCACAAACCACATATGGATCCACTAGAGTCATTGCATGTGTGTTCTTTTTGAAAACCACATATGGAACAACTATAGTCGTTGCATGTGTGTTGTTTCCACAAACCACATATGGTACAACTATACTCATTCCATGTCTAGTCTTTCCACAAACCACATGGATCCAGCAATGTCATTGCATGTGTTCTTTTCATGAACCACATTTGGATCCACTAGAGTCATTGCATGTGTGTTCTTTCCACAAACCACATGGATTCACCAATGTCATTGCATGTGTGTTCTTTTCATGAGCCACATGTGGATCCACTAGAGTCATTGCATGTGTGTTCTTTCCACAAAACCAGCACTAGAGTCATTGCATGTGTGTTCTTTTCATGAACCACATCTAGAGTCATTGCATGTGTTTTCTTTTCATGAAACTTGCACTAGTGTCAATGCATGTATGTTCTTTCCATAAACCACATGGATCCGCTATAGTCATTGCAGGTGTGTTCTTTTCAGAAACCACATATGGATCCACTAGAGTCATTGCATGTGTGTTCTTTTCACAAAACCAGCACTAGAGTCATTGCATGTGTGTTCTTTTCATACAACACATGGATCAACTAGATTCATTGCATGTGTGTTCTTTTCACAAACCACATATGTATCCACCAGAGTCATTGCATGTATGCTCTTTGCATGAACCACATATCGATCCACCAGAGTTATTGCATGTATGTTCTTGTCCTAAAACAGATGGATCAACCAATGTCATTGCATGGATGTTCTTTTCATAAAACACATGGATCAACTAGAGTCATTGGATGTGTGTTCTTTTCACAGACCACATATGTATCCACCATAGTTATTGCATGTGTGTTCTTTCCATGAACCACATATGGATCCACCAGAGTCATTGCATGTATGTTTTTTTCATAAAACACTTGGATCAACCAATGTCATTGCATTTATGTTCTTTTCACAAACCACATATGGATCAACTAATGTCACTGCATGTGTGTTCTTTCCACAAGCCACATATGGGCCCACCAGAGTTATTGAATGTGTCTTCTTATTCTAAAACCAGCACTAGAGTAATTGCATCTGTGTTCTTTTCACAAACCACATATGGATCCACCAGAGTCATTGTATGTGTGTTCTTTTCACAAACCACATATGGAACAGCTAGAGTCATTTCATGTGTGTTCTTTTCACAAACCACATATGGATCCACTAGAGTCATTGCATGTGTGTTCATTTCACAAACCATATATGGAACAACTATAGTCATTGCATGTATGTTCTTTCCACAAACCACATGGATCCACCAATGTCATTGCATGTGTGTTCTTTTCATGAACCACATATGGATCCACTAGAGTCATTGCATGTGTGTTCTTTCCACAAACCACATGGATCCACCAATGTCATTACATGTGTGTTCTTTTCATGAACCATATATGGATCCACTAGAGTCATTGCATGTGTGTTCTTTCCGCAAACCACATGGATCCACCATTGTCATTGCATGTGTGTTCTTTTCATTAGCCACATATGGATCCACTAGAGTCATTGCATGTGTGTTCTTTCCACAAAACCAGCACTAGAATCATTGCATGTGTGTTCTTTTAATGAACCACAACTAGAGTATTTGCATGTGTGTTCTTTTCATGAAACTAGCAATAGAGTCATTGCATGTATGTTCTTTCCACAAACCACATGGATCCACCATAGTCAGTGCATGTGTGTTCTTTTCACAAACCACATATGGATCCACCATAGTCATTGTTGTGTGTTGTTTTCACAAAACCAACACTAGAGTCATTGCATGTGTGTTCTTTTCATGAACCACATATGGATCCACCAGAGTCATTGCATGTATGTTCTTTTCATAAAACACATGGATCAACTAGAGTCATTGCATGTTTGTTCTTTTGACAAACCACATATGTATCCACCAGAGTCATTGCATGCGTGTTCTTTTCATGAACCACATATGGATGCACCAGAGTCATTGCATGTATGTTCTTTTGATAAAACACATGGATCAACCAATGCCATTGCATGTATGTTCTTTTCACAAACCACATATGGATCAACCAATGTCATTGCATGTGTGTTCTTTCCACAAACCACATATGGACCTGATGTCTACACACTTCTATTATTGTAGACAGTTGTTGGTCCTGCAAGTGTAGAGGTTTGTAGAACATCAGCAAGTTTCCGTTAAGTGGATCACCCAAGGTTTATCAAACTTAGGGAGGAAGTGGTCAAAGGTATCCCCTCTCAAGCAACCCTGCAATTAAGATAAGTCTCTTTTGTCCCCAACACACCCAATACACTTGCTAGGTGTATAGGTGCACTTGTTCGGCGAAGAGAGAGTAAAATACAAGTGGTATGGATATAAGACAACGGTGCTAGAAAATGCGTTGATGGCGTGGAAGAGACTAAAGGTAAACTGAAATAAAGATGGCAGCAAGCAAACATGTAACAGAACTGATTGTAAAGGGTGTTTCCATGCTTAGAAACAAGGCCAAGGGATCATACTTTCACTAGTGAACACTCTCATATAAATATCTTCTCTTTATGATACTACTCTGAACTACTCTCTGGTTGGACACTCTAATCCATGGTAGGGCTATAACAGCACTCCTCAAAGTCCGCTTTCCCCATCTAGATAACCCCACACTGTCACCTTGAGCTTTAGATGGTTCCAACAAACACCACAATTTCATAGAGACATCCAACTCCAAATATAACTCATAATAAGTAATTGTAATCTCTAGCCTAAGTGCCACCATGGTGTGCACGTTGTCACTTTCACACACATGGGGAGAGTAGAGATCTATTAAAGCACTTGAGTAGCAAAGTAGATCTATATGATCATGCATAGAGAGAGAGAGATGAACACATAGCTACCGGTACAACCCTTAGCCTCGAGACAGAACTACTCCCTCATCATCATGGGAATGAGCAACGACGATGGAGATGATGGTGGAGATCGATGGAGATGGCTCGGGGGGGCACTTCCCCGTCCCGGTAGGGTGCCGGAATAGAGACTTTTTGTCCCCCGAATCTCCTCTTCGGTGGCGGCGGCGCTGCGGAACTTTTCGTGGCTGGAGGCTTCTGGATTTAGAGTTTTTTCACCAGGGACATCTTATAGGCGAAGGGGCAAGGTCGGTGGTGGGCCAGGGGACCCACCCCATGCCCTGGCACGGCCTAGGGCTGCCCGCGCCAAGGGGTGGTGTGGCCACCCTATGGCCCCCTTCGTCTCTCCTTCGGACTCCATGTGTATTCCGATAAAATATTGACTTTGGCTTTTGTCCCGTCCAATTCCGAGAATATTCATTTTCTGACTTTCTAAAACCAAGAACAGCAGAAAACAGACAACTGGCACTGTGGCATCTTGTTAATAGGTTAGTTCTAGAAAATGTATAAAAATACCTCAAAGTGTGAACAAAACATAAGAAAGTAGATACAAAACAAGCATAGAACATCCAAAATTATAGATATGTTTGCAACGTATCAGGACCCACTAGAGTCATTGCATGTGTGTTCTTATCCTAAAACCAGCACTAGAGTAATTGCATCTGTGTTCTTTTCACAAACGACATGTGGATCCACTAGAGTCATTGCATGTGTGTTTTTTTCACAAAACACATATGGAACAGCTATAGTCATTGCATGTGTGTTCTTTCCACAAACCACATATGGAAAAACTATAGTCATTGCATGCCTGTTCTTTTCATGAACCACATATGGATCCACTAGAGTCATTGCATGTGTGTTCTTTCCACAAACCACATGGATCCACCAATGTCATTGCATGTGTGTTCTTTTCATGAGCCACATATGGATCCACTAGAGTCATTGCATGTGTCTTCTTTCGACAAAACCAGCACTAGAGTCATTGCGTGTGTGTTCTTTTCATGAACCAAAGCTAGAGTCATTGCATGTGTGTTATTTTCATGAAACTAGCACTAGAGTCATTGCATGTATGTTATTTCCACAAACCACATGGATCCATTGTAGTCATTGCATGTGCCTCTTTTCACAAACAACATATGGATCCACCAGAGTCATTGCATGTGTGTTCTTTTCACAAAACCAACACTAGAGTCATTGCACGGGTGTTCTTTTCATGAACCACATATGGATCCACCAGAGTTATTGCATGTATGGTCTTTTCATAAAACACATGGATCAACTAGAGTCATTGCACGTGTGTTCTTTTCACAAACCACATATGTATCCACCAGAGTCATTGTATGTGTGCTCTTTTCCTGAACCACATATGGATCCACCAGATTCATTGCATGTATGTTCTTGTCATAAAACACATGGATCAACCAATGCCATTGCATGTATGTTCTTTTCACAAACCACATATGGATCAACCAATGTCATTGCATGTGTGTTCTTTCCACAAACCACATATGGACCCACTAGAGTCATTCCATGTTTGTTCTTATCATAAAACCAGCACTAGCAGGGGCGGACCCAAGAAGAGCTTAGTGGGGACCTAATGCAGAGAATTTTTGAAGTAGCAATAGAAAGGCCCCCAGTCAATATTTGTTCCCCCACTGATTATTTTCCTTGTGTTCCCCCTAAGCACTAGAGTCATTGCATGTGTGTTATTTTCACAACCACATATGGATCCACCAGAGTCATTACATGTGTGTTCTTTTCACAAGCCACATATGGAACAACTATAGTCATTGCATGTATGTTCTTTCCACAAACCACATGGATCCACCAATGTCATTGCATGTGTGTTCTTTTCATGAACCACATATGGATCCACTAGAGTCATTGCATGTGGGTTCTTGCCACAGACCACATGGATCCACCAATGTCATTGCATGTGTGTACTTTTCATGAACCATATATGGATCCACTAGAGTCATTTCATGTGTGTTCTTTCCACAAACCACTTGGATCCACCAATGTCATTGCGTGTGTGTTCTTTTCATGACCCACACGTGGATCCACGAGAGTCATTGCATGTGTGTTCTTTCCACAAAACCAGCACTAGAGTCATTGCATGTGTGTTCTTTTCATTAAACTAGCAATTGAGTCATTTCATGTATGTTCTCTTCACAAACCACATGGATCCAGTATAGTCATTGCATGTGTGTTATTTTCACAAACCACATATGGATCCACCAGAGTCATTGCATGTGTGTTCTTTTCACAAAACCAGCACTAGAGTCATTACATGTGTGTTCTTTTCATGAACCACATATGGATCCACCAGAGTCATTGCATGTATGATCTTTTCATAAAACACATGGATCAGCTATAGTCATTGCATGTGCATTCTTTTCACAAACCACATATGTATCCAGCAGAGTCATTGTATGTGTGTTATTTTCATGAACCACATATGGATCCACCAGAGTCATTGCATGCATGTTCTTTTCGTAAAACACGTGGATCAACCAATGTCATTGCATGTATGTTCTTTTCACAAATCACATATGGATCAATCAATGTCATTGCATGTGTGTTCTTTCCACAAACCACATATGGACCCAGTAGAGTCAATACATGTGTGTTCTTATCCTAAAACCAGCACTAGAGTCAGTTTCATGTGTGTTCTTTTCACAAACCACATATGGATCCACCAGAGTCATTGCATGTGTGTTCTTTTCACAAACCACATATGGAACAGCTATAGTCGTTGCATGTGTGTTCTTTCCACAAACCACATATGGAAAAACTATAGTCATTGCATGTTTTGTCTTTCCACAAACCACATGGATCCACCAATGTCATTGCATTTGTTCTTTTCATGAACCACATTTGGATCCACTAGAGTCATTTCATGTGTGTTCTTTCGAAAAACCACATTGTTCCACCAATGTCATTGCATGTGTGTTGTTTTCATGAGCCACATTTTGATCCACTAGAGTTATTGCATGTGTGTTCTTTCCACAAAACTAGCACTAGAGTCATTGCATGTGTGTTATTTTCATGAACCACATCTAGAGTCATTGCATGTGTGTTATTTTCATGAAACTTGCACTAGAGTCATTGCTTGTATGTTCTTTTCATAAAACAGATGGATCAACTAGAGTCATAGCATGTGTGTTCTTTTCACAAACCACATATGGATCCACCAGAGTCATTGCATGTGTGTTCTTTTCACAAAACCAGCACTAGAGTCATTGCACGTGTGTTATTTTCATGAACCACATATGGATCCACTAGAGTCAGTGCATGTATGTTCTTTTCATAAAACACATGGATCAACTAGAGTCATTGCATGTGTGTTCTGTTCACAAACCACATATGTATCCACCAGAGTCATTGCATGTGTGTTCTTTCCATGAACCACATATGGATCCACCAGAGTCATTGAATGTATGTTCTTTTCATAAAACACATGGATCAACCAATGTCATTGCATGTATGTTCTTTTCACAAACCACATATGGATCAACTAGTGTCATTGCATGTGTGTTCTTTCCACAAACTACATATGGACCCACTAGAGTCATTGCATGTGTGTTCTTATCCTAAAACTAGCAGTAGAGTAATTGCATCTGTGTGCTTTTCACAGACAACATATGGATCCACCAGAGTCATTGCATGTGTGTTCTTTTCACTAACCACATATGGAACTGCTATAGTCATTGCATGTGTGTTCTTTCCACAAACCACATATGGAACAGCTATAGTCATTGCATGTCTGTTCTTTTCTTGAACGAGCTATGGATCCACTAGATTCATTGCATGTGTGTTCTTTCCACAAATCACATGGATCCACCAATGTTATTGCATGTGTGTTATTTTCACAAACCACATATGGATCCACCAGAGTCATTGCATGTGTGTTCTTTTCACAAACCACATATGGAACAACTATAGTCATTGCATGTATGTTCTTTCCACAAACCACATGGATCCACCAATGTCATTGCATGTGTGTTCTTTTCATGAACCACATATGGATCCACTAGAGTCATTGCATATGTGTTCTTTCCACTGACCACACGGATCCACCAATGCCATTGCATGTGTGTACTTTTCGTGAACCACATATGGATCCACTAGAGTCATTTCATGTGTGTTCTTTCCATAAACCACATGGATCCACCAATGTCACTGCATATGTGTTCTCTTCATGACCCACATATGGATCCACGAGAGTCATTGCATGTGTGTTCTTTTCACAAAACCAACACTAGAGTCATTACATGTGTGTTCTTTTCATGAACAACAGCTAGAGGTTTTGGATGTGTGTTCTTTTCATGAAACTAGCAATAGAGTCATTTCACGTATGTTCTTTCCACAAACCACATGGATCCACTATAGTCATTGCATGTGTGTTATTTTCACAAACCACATATGGATCCACCAGAGTCATTGCATGTGTGGTCTTTTCACAAAACCAGCACTAGAGTCATTACATGTGTGTTCTTTTCATGAACCACATATGGATCCACCAGATTCATTGTATGTATGTTCTTTTCATAAAACACATGGATCAGCTAGAGTCATTGCATATGCATTCTTTTCACAAACCACAAATGTATCCACCAGAGTCATTTCATGTGTGTTATTTTCATTAACCACATATGGATCCAACAGAGTCATTGCATGTATGTTCTTTTCATAAAACACATGGATCAACCAATGTCATTGCATGTATGTTCTTTTCACAAACCACATATGGATCAATCAATGTCATTGCATGTGTGTTCTTTCCACAAACCACATATGGACCCAGTAGAGTCATTGCATGTGTGTTCTTATCCTAAAACCAGCACTAGAGTCTTTTTCATGTGGATTCTTTTCACAAACCACATATGGATCCACCAGAGTCATTGCATGCGTGTTCTTTTCACAAACCACATATGGAACACCTATAGTCATTGCATGTTTGTTCTTTCCACAAACCACATATGGAACAGCTATAGTCATTGCATGTCTGGTCTTTCCACAAACCACATGGATCCACCAATGTCATTGCATTTGTTCTTTTCATGAACTACATATGGATCCACTAGAGTCATTGCATGTGTGTTCTTTCGACAAACCACATGGATCCACCAATGTCATTGCATGTGTGTTCTTTTCATGAGCCACATTTGGATCCACTAGTGTTATTGCATGTGTGTTCTTTCCACAAAACCAGTACTAGAGTAATTGCATGTGTGTTATTTTCATGAACCACATCTGCAGTCATTGCATGTGTAGTATTTTCATGAAACTTGCACTAGAGTCATTGTATGTATGTTCTTTTCATAAAACACATGGATCAACTAGAGTCATAGCATGTGTGTTCTTTTCACAAACCACATATGAATCCTCCAGAGTCATTGCATTTGTGTTCTTCTCACAAAACCAGCAATAGAGTCATTGCACGTGTGTTATTTTCATGAAGCACATATGTATCCACCAGAGTCATTGCATGTATGTTCTTTTCATAAAACACATGGATCAACTAGAGTCATTGCATGTGTGTTCTTTTCACAAACCACATATGTATCCACCAGAGTCAATGCATGTGTGTTCTTTCCATGAACCACATATGGATCCACCAGAGTCATTGCATGTATGTTCTTTTCATAAAACACATGGATCAACCCATGTCATTGCATGTATGTTCTTTTCACAAACCACATATGAATCAACCAGTGTCATTGCATGTGTGTTCTTTCCACAAACCACATATGGACCCATTAGAGTCATTGCGTGTGTGTTCTTATCCTAAAACCAGCACTAGAGTAATTGCATCCGTGTGCTTTTCACAAACCACATATGGATCCACCAGAGTCATTGCATGTGTATTCTTTTCACAAACCACAAATGGAACTGCTATAGTCATTGCATGTGTGTTCTTTCCTCAAACCACATATGGAACAACTATAGTCATTGCATGTCAGTTCTTTTCATGAACTAGATATGGATCCACTAGATTCATTGCATGTGTGTTCTTTCCACAAATCACATAGATCCACCAATGTCATTGCATGCGTGTTATTTTCATGAGCCACATATGGATCCACCAATGTCATTGCAAGTGTGTTCTTTCGACAAAACCAGCACCAAAGTCATTGCATGTGTGTTCTTTCCACAAAACCAGCACTAGAGTCATTGCATGTGTGTTCTTTTAATGAACCACATCTAGAGTCTTTGCATGTGTGTTCTTTTCATGAAACTAGATATAGAGTCATTTCATGTATGTTCTTTCCACAAACCACATGGATCCACTATAGTCAATGCATGTGTGTTATTTTCACAAACCACATATGGATCCACCAGAGTCATTGCATGTGTGTTCTTTTCACAAAACTAGCACTAGAGTCATTACATGTGTGTTCTTTCCATGAACCAGATATGGATCCACCAGAGTCATTGCATGTATGTTCTTTTCATAAAACACATGGATCATCTAGAGTCATTGCATGTGCGTTCTTTTCACAAACCACATATGTATCCACCAGAGCCATTGCATGTGTGTTCTTTTCATGAACCACATATGGGTCCACCAGAGTCATTGCATGTATGTTCTTTTCATAAAACACGTGGATCAACCAATGTCATGGCATGTATGTTCTTTTCACATACCACATATGGATCCACCAATGTCATTGCATGTGTGTTCTTTCCACAAACCACAAATGGACCCAATAGAGTCATTGCATGTGTGTTCTTATCCTAAAACCATCACTAGAGTCATTTTCATGTGTGTTCTTTTCACAAACCACATATTGATCCACCAGAGTCATTGCATGCATGTTCTTTTCACAAACCACATATGGAACAGCTATAGTCTTGCATGTGTGTTCTTTCCACAAACCACATATGGAACAACTATAGTCATTGCATGTCTGGTCTTTCCACAAACCACATGGATCCACCAATTTCATTGCATGTGTTCTTTTCATGAACCACATATGGATCCACTAGAGTCATTGCATGTGTGTTTTTCCACAAACCACATGGATCCACCAATGTTATTGCATGTGTGTTCTATTCATGAGCCACATATGGATCCACTAGAGTTATTGCATGTGTGTTCTTTCCACAAAACAGCACTAGAGTCATTGCATGTGTGTTATTTTCATGAACCACATCTAGAGTCATTGCATGTGTGTTATTTTCATGAAACTTGCACTCGAGTCATTGTATGTATGTTCTTTCCATAAACAACATGGATGCACTATAGTCATTGCATGTGTGTTCTTTTCACAAACCAGATATGGATCCACCGGAGTCATTGCATGTGTGTTCTTTTCCCAAAACCAGCACTAGAGTCATTGCACGTGTGTTCTTTTCATGAACCACATTTGGATCCACCAGAGTCATTGCATGAATGTTCTTTTCATAAAATACATGGATCAACTAGAGTCATTGCCTGTGTGTTATTTTCACAAACCACATATGTATCCACCGGAGTCATTCCATGAACCACACATGGATCCACCAGAGTCATTGCATGTATGTTCTTTTCATAAAACACATGGATCAACCAATGTCATTGCATGTATGTTCTTTCACAAACCACATATGGATCAACCAGTGTCACTGCATGTTTGTTCTTTCCACGAACCACATATGGACCCACTAGAGTCATTGCATGTGTGATCTTATCCCAATAAAAGCACTAGAGTAATTGCATCTGTGTGCTTTTCACAACCCACATATGGATCCACCAGAGTCATTGCATGTGTGTTCTTTTCACAAACCATATATGGAACTGCTATAGTCATTGCATGTGTGTTCTTTCCACAAACCACATATGGAACAACTATAGTCATTGCATGTCTGTTCTTTTCATGAAACTGATATGGATCCACTAGATTCATTGCATGTGTGTTCTTTCCACAAATCACATGGATCCACCAATGTCATTGCATGTGTGTTATTTTCATGAGCCACATATGGATCTACTAGAGTCATTGCATGTGCGTTCTTTCGACAAAACCAGCACCAGAGTCATTGCATGTGTGTTCTTTCCACAAAACCAGCACTAGAGTCATTGGATGTGTGTTCTTTTAATGAACCACAGCTAGAGTCTTTGCATGTGTGTTCTTTTCATGAAACTAGATATAGTCAATTCATGTATGTTCTTTCCACAAACGACATGGATCCACTATAGTCATTGCATGTGTGTTATTTTCACAAACCACATATGGATCCACCAGAGTCATTGCATGTGTGTTCTTTTCACAAAACCAGCACTAGAGTCATTACATGTGTGTTCTTTCCATGAACCACATATGGATCCACCAGAGTCATTGCATGTATGTTCTTTTCATAAAACACATGGATCAACTAGAGTCATTGCATGTGCGTTCTTTTCACAAACCACATATGTATCCACCAGAGTCATTGCATGTGTGTTCTTTTTCATGAACCACATATGGATCCACCAGAGTCATTGCATGCATGTTCTTTTCATAAAACACATGGACCAACCAATGTCATGGCATGTATGTTCTTTTCACAAACCACAAATGGATCGACCAATGTCATTGCATGTGTGTTCTTTCCACAAGCCACAAATGGACCCAGTAGAGTCATTGCATGTCTGTTCTTATCCTAAAACCAGCACTAGAGTCATTTTCATCTGTGTTCTTTTCACAAACCACATATTGATCCACCAGAGTCATTGCATGCATGTTCTTTTCACAAACCACATATGGAACAGCTATAGTCTTGCATGTGTGTTCTTTGCACAAACCACATATGGAACAGCTATAGTCATTGCATGTCTGGTCTTTCCACAAACCACATGGATCCACCAATCGCATTGCATATGTTCTTTTCATGAACCACATATGGATCCACTAGAGTCATTGCATGTGTGTTCTTTCCACAAACCACATGGATCCACCAATGTCATTGCATGTGTGTTCTTTTCATGAGCCACATATGGATCCACTAGAGTTATTACATGTGTGTTCTTTCCAAAAAAACCAGCACTAGAGTCATTGCATGTGTGTTATTTTCATGAACCACATCTAGAGTCATTGCATTTGTGTTCTTTTCATCAAACTAGCACTAGAGTCATTGCATGTATGTTCTTTCCATAAACAGCATGGATGCACTATAGTCATTGCATGTTTGTTCTTTTCACAGACCACATATGGATCCACCAGAGTCATTGCATGTGTGTTCTTTTCCCAAAACCAGCACTAGAGTCATTGCACGTGTGTTCTTTTCATGAACCACATATAGATCCACCAGAGTCATTGCATGAATGTTCTTTTCATAAAACACATGGATCAACTAGAGTCATTGCATGTGTGTTCTTTTTCATGAACCACATATGGATCCACCAGAGTCATTGCATGCATGTTCTTTTCATAAAACACATGGACCAACCAATGTCATGGCATGTATGTTCTTTTCACAAACCACATATGGATCGACCAATGTCATTGCATGTGTGTTCTTTCCACAAACCACATATGGACCCACTAGAGTCACTGCATGTGTGTTCTTATCCTGAAACCAACAGTAGAGTCATTTTCATCTGTGTTCTTTTCACAAACCACATATTGATCCAACAGAGTCATTGCATGCATGTTCTTTTCACAAACCACATATGGAACAACTATAGTCTTGCATGTGTGTTCTTTCCACAAACCACATATGGAACAGCTATAGTCATTGCATGTCTGGTCTTTCCACAAACCACATGGATCCACCAATGGCATTGCATGTGTTCTTTTCATGAACCACATATGGATCCACTAGAGTCATTGCATGTGTGTTCTTTCCACAAACCGCATGGATCCACCAATGTCATTGCATGTGTGTTCTTTTCATGAGACACATATGGATCCACTAGAGTTATTACATGTGTGTTCTTTCCAAAAAACCAGCACTAGAGTCATTGCATGTGTGTTATTTTCATGAACCACATCTAGAGTCATTGCATTTGTGTTCTTTTCATCAAACTAGCACTAGAGTCATTGCATGTATGTTCTTTCCATAAACAACATGGATGCACTATAGTCATTGCATGTTTGTTCTTTTCACAGACCACATATGGATCCACCAGAGTCATTGCATGTGTGTTCTTTTCCCAAAACCAGCACTAGAGTCATTGCACGTGTGTTCTTTTCATGAACCACATATGGATCCACCAGAGTCATTGCATGAATGTTCTTTTCATAAAACACATGGATCAACTAGAGTCATTGCATGTGTGTTCTTTTCACAAACCACATTTGTATCCACTAGAGTCATTGCATGTGTGTTCTTTCCATGAACCACATATGGATTCACAAGAGTCATTGCATGTATGTTCTTTTCATAAAACACATGGATTAACCAATATCATTGCATGTATGTTCTTTTCACAATCCACATATGGATCAACCATTGTCATTGCATGTGTGTTCTTTCCAACAAACCACATATGGACCCACTAGAGTCATTGCATGTGTGTTCTTATCCTAAAACCAGCACTAGAGTAATTGCATCTGTGTGCTTTTCACAAACCACATATGGATCCACCAGAGGCATTGCATGTGTCTTCATTTCACAAACCACATATGGAACTTCTATAGTCATTGCATGTGTGTTCTTTCCACAAACCACATATGGAACAACTATAGTCATTGCATGTATGTTCTTTTCATGAACCACATATGGATCCACTAGAGTCATTGCATGTGTGTTCTTTCCACAAACCACATGGATCCACCAATTTCATTGCATGTGCGTTATTTTCGTGAGCCACATATGGATCCACTAGAGTCATTGCATGTGTGTCTTTCAACAAAACCATCACTAGAGTCATTGCATGTGTGTTATTTTCATGAACCAGAGCTAGAGTCATTGCATGTGTGTTATTTTCATGAAACTAGCACCAGAGTCATTGAGTGTATGTTATTTCCACAAACCACATAGATCCACTATAGTCATTGCATGTGTTTCTTTTCACAAACCACGTATGGATCCACCAGTGTCATTGCATGTGTGTTCTTTTCACTAAACCAGCACTAGAGTCATTGCATGTGTGTTCTTTTCAGGAACCACATATGGATCCACAAGAATCATTGCATGTATGTTCTTTTCATAAAACACATGGATCAACTAGAGTCATTGCATGTGTGTTCTTTTCACAAACCACATATGTATCCATCAAAGTCATTGCATGTGTGCTCTTTTCATGAACCACATATGGATCCACTAGAGTCATCGCATGTATGTTCTTGTCATAAAACACATGGATCAACCAATGTCTTTGCATGTATGTTCTTTTCACAAATTACATATGGATCAACCCATGTCATTGCATATGTGTTCTTTCCACAAACCACATATGGACCCACTACAGTCATTGCATGTGTGTTCTTATCCTAAAACCAACACTAGAGTCATTGCACGTGTGTTCTTTTCACAAACCAGATATGGATCCACCAGAGTCATTTCATGCGTGTTATTTTCACAAACCACATATGGATCCACCAGAGTCATTGCATGTGTGTTCTTTTCACAAAACCAGCACTAGAGTCATTGCATGTGTGTTCTTTTGAAAAACCACATATAGACCCACAAGTGTCATTGCATGTATGTTCTTTTCATAAAACACATGGATCAACTAGAGTCATTTCATCTGTTTTCTTTTCACAACCCACATATGTATCCACCAGAGTCATTGCATGTATGTTCTTTTCATAAAACAAATGGATCAACTAGAGTCATTGCATGTGTTTTCTTTTCACACACCACATATGTATCCACCAGAGTCATTGCATGTTTGTTATTTCCACAAACCACTTATGGAACAACTATAGTCATTGCATGTCTGTTCTTTTCATGAACCACATATGGATCCACTAGAGTCATTGCATGTGTGTTCTTTCTACAAACCACTTATGGAACAACTATAGTCATTGAATGTCTGTTCTTTTCATGAACCACATATGGATCCACTAGAGTCATTGCGTGTGTGTTCTTTCCACAAACCACATGGATCCACCAATGTCATTTCATGTGTGTTCTTTTCATAAGCCACATATGGATCCACTAGAGTCATTGCATGCACGTTCCTTCCACAAAACCAGCACTAGAGTCATTGCATTTGTGTTCTTTTCATCAAACTAGCACTAGAGTCATTGGATGTATGTTCTTTTCCAGAAACCACATGGATCCACTATAGTCATTGCATGTGTGTCTTTTCACAAACCACATATGGATCCACCAGACTCATTGCATGTGTGTTCTTTTCACAAAACCAGCACTAGAGTCATTGCATGTGTCTTGTTTTCATGCACCACACATGGATCCACCAGAGTCATTGCATGTATGTTCTTTTCATAAAACACATGGATCAACTACAATCATTGCATGTGTGTTCTTTTCACAAACCACATATATCCACCTAAGTCATTGCATGTGTGTTCTTTTCACAAACCACATATGTATCCACCAGAGTCATTGCATGTGTTTTCTTTTCATGAACCACATATGGATCCACCAGAGTCATTGCATGTATGTTCTTTTCATAAAACACATGGATCAACTAGAGTCATTGCATGTGTTTTCTTTTCACAAACCACAAATGTATCCACCATAGTCATTGCATGTGTGTTCTTTTACTGAACCACATGTGGATCCACCAGAGTCATTGCATGTATGTTCTTGTCATAAAACACATGGATCAACCAATGTCATTGCATGTATGTTCTTTTCACAAACCACATATGGATCAACCAATGTCATTGCATGTGTGTTCTTTCCACAAACCACATATGGATCCACTAGAGTCATTGCATGTGTGTTCTTATCCTAAAACCAACACTAGAGTCATTGCATGTGTTATCTTTTCACAAACCACATATGGTTCCACCAGAGTCATTGCATGTTTGTTCATTTCAAAAACCACATATGGATCCACTAGAGTCACTGCATGTGTGTTCTTTTCACAAAACGAGCTCTAGACTCATTGCATGTGTGTTCTTTTCACCAACCACATATGGATCCACCAGAGTCATTGCATGTATGTTCTTTTCATAAAACACATGGATCAACTAGAGTCATTGCATGTGTGTTCTTTTCACAAACCACATATTTATCCACTAGAGTCATTACATGTGTGTTCTTTTCATGAACCACATATGGATCCACCAGAGTCATTGCATGTATGTTCTTTCCATAAAACACATGGATCAACCAATGTCATTGCATGTATATTCTTTTCACAAACCACATATGGATCAACTAGAGTCATTGCATGTGTGTTCTTTCCACAAACCACATATGGTCCCACTAGAGTCATTGCATGTGTGTTCTTATCCTAAAACCAGTACTAGAGTCATTGCATGTATGTTCTTTTCACGAACCACATATGGAACAGCTATAGTCATTGCATGTGTGTTCTTTCCACAAACCACATATGGAACAACTATAGTCATTGCATGTCCGGTCTTTCCACAAACCAAATGGATCCACCAATGTCATTGCATGTGTGTTCTTTTCATGAACCAGATATGGATCCACTAGAGTAATTGCATGTGTGTTATTTCCACAAACCACATGGATCCACCAATGTCATTGCATGTGTGTTATTTTCATGAGCCACATATGTATCCACTAGAGTCATTCATGTGTGTTTTTTCCACAAAACCAGCACTAGAGTCATTGCATGTGTGTTCTCTTCATGAACCACAGCTAGAGCATTGTATTTGTGTTCTTTAAATGAAACTAGCCCTAGAGTAATTGCATGTATGTTCTTTCCACAAACCACATGGATCCACTATAGTCATTGCATGTGTGTTCTTTTCACAAACCATATATGGATCCACCAGAGTCATTGCATGTGTGTTCTTTTCACAAAACCAACACTAGAGTCATTGCATTTGTGTTGTTTCCATGAACCACATATGGATCCACCAGAGTCATTGCATGTATGTTATTTTCATAAAACACATGGATCAACTACAATCATTGCATGTGTTTTTTTTTCACAAACCACATATATCCACCTAAGTCATTGCATGTGTGTTATGTTCATGAACCACACATCCACCAGAGTCATTGCATGTATGTTCTTTTCATCAAACACATGGATCAACCAATGTAATTGCATGTATGTTCTTTTCACAAACCACATATGGATCAACCAATGTCATTGCATGTGTGTTCTTTCCATAAACCACATATGGACCCACTAGAGTCATTGCATGTGTGTTCTTATCCTAAAACCAGCACTAGAGTCATTGCATGTGTGTTCTTTTCACAAACCACATATGGAATAGCTATAGTCATTGCATGTGTGTTCTTTCCACAAACCACATATGGAACAGCTATAGTCATTGCATGTTTGTTCTTTTCATGAACCACATATGGATCCACTAGAGTCATTACATGTGTGTTCTTTCCACAAACCGCATGGATCCACCCATGGCATTGCATGTGTGTTCTTTTCATTAGCCACATATGGATCCACTAGAGTCATTGCATGTGCGTTCTTTCCACAAAACCAGCACTAGAGTCATTGCATGTTGTCAACAACCGGATATTTAATCCCAGATGCCCGTTATGCCATACCTTGCAATACAGGATTACCATTTTTGCGAGACATAAAGGATTGTATATCACAGTACATCATCCATTACAAACCATACATAAGGTCTTACACAAATAAGGATCTCATGATCCAGTCTTAATACAACAAGCAGCAGAAATAAAAGATAAGAGTAGCGGTTGGGTCCATCTTCATTGGCACAGGCAATGCTGACGAAGGCAGATAGTCCTAGTTATCATAGCCGTCCTACTGGCCATCATCTTGGTAGTCTCCTTCATAGTCTGGCCATGGGAATAGCCAGGGACAAAAGCCATGAGTACTCTTTAAGTACTCGCAACTACCACTAACAAGTAATATAGTTCTAAGTTAAAGTGCTAACTCTAAGTTTAACTATAAAGTTATGTTTGAAACCTAAGCTGAGTTCTGAAGCAAAGAAAGATAGAATAAAGTTCTATAATCACTTAAGTTGGGAAGCTATTGTCATACACACAACCCTGTTGTCGTCAAGTCAAGATTCATCATTCATTTCATAAGTTGTTTTTGAAAACATTTGACAACGAAACAGTATGGCCATTCCAACTGTCCATAACCTCGGACGCGGCTATTCGAATAGTTTGACACTCTGCAGAGGTGGTACACTTTCACCACAAAATTCGATACATCTGTTAGGGGTAACCCTGAATCATCATACTTACTACGTAGATAATCAAACATAACCTTCCCTTTACACACCCTAGTATAAGCACCTCTCCTATGAGCATGGCCTCCCAACCATGACCATCAGTCATCTTGGGAACTGCATAGGTGGACAACATTGAGATGTAGCCTCAGCTCAGACCTCTCCCGCGAGGGAACTAATACTAATGCATATAAATTTCTGGCTAAGCCTTACCCAATTCAAGTATTGTGGTTGTACGGTAAATTTGGAATGGTATCGCATCCCAATCCAACCATCAGTTTTGTAAAAGGGTTAAGACTCATGCCTCAACATTTTCACCATCATAAACCATTTGTGTTTCTCAACACACGTCAAAACATCTCAATAGAATGACTCATCATTCCAAGGTTTTCATAATTCATTTTCACTAAGTGCTCCCATCTAAAGTGACTCAAGTTTTTCTCTACTCTAAACTACTAAGTTAAGAGTGTTCACTAAGGTGGGAATGATGGGATCAATCCCATGCCATAGAATGACATCTAAAGGGTTCTAAATAGGCCAAGTTTTATACTCTTTATGATACCTTTAAAACAAGTAAAGAACTTTGGGTAAAGTAAAGGAAGTAAAGCTTGAAAATAATACTTGGAGTAAGTACGAGTCAAAGTGGTATAACTCAAGCATGCCTAAAGCATTTGTGCTAGACCAACTAGTTTAATCCTAGCTTGCTAAGCATTATACTTGCAAGTGTTAGCTTGCATTGTTAATGGTGGCTTGCCTTGGTTGGTGCAGTGGTTGAATTTTTCTTCTTCTTCTTGGTAGAACTCCTCCTCGAAAGCTTGGTCGGTACTATCATCTATAAATACATACGGAGTACACAATCACCAAACAATACTTACTAGTCTAATTAGCACTCTAAGGCATACATTTGATGATCTATTATCATCACAAGCATCACAAGTTGATTTCAATAGTTTCATTCCTTTTATTTTAGAAAACTAATTTCTACTCATTGAAAATTAACTAAGATTTAATATTCACCACTTAAAATATGACATCACCACATATTCTAACATGTGGGAATGTGATTTAAGGGTTGGATCATAATTACTTTGGTTTAAGTTTATTATTTAATGATTTAAAGTGACTAGAAATGCCTATATAGCATTATTTTGGTACTAGTCCAAAGTCACTACATGTAAACCTTAATATTATTACATATTCAGATATGTATGATGAAATGTGATTTTTGAGAGTTAGAATCAACTCAAACTCTATAAAAATGTGAATAAAAATGTGGTAAGGTGCAAATGCTTCTGTTTGTTATTTTTCAGTATCTTTCCAACAAAATTGGATTCACTCCATTTAGATTTGTAAATCTCTCTGAATTGATTTTTAAACTAGGGGACAGAACTAAGTTTAAACTAAAAAATCCTAATTCAAACTAACTGGGTTGCGCGGGAACGCTAATGGGCCGGCCCAGTGTCACTCCAAAGCGCGGGGCTCAGCTGACACGGGGGGTCCACCAGTTAGTGGCTCATAACACGCGAAGCGGTACGGGGCAAAGTGGGGCGTTGGATTAGAACGAGGATCAACTGTTGGGGATCATCGTCGATGACGGACCAATCTCCGGCAAGCTCTAACCCTAACGGCTCGGTGGGGGTGCATAGGGGGCGTACCAGGGCTCCAACAACGACAACGAGGCGGGCAAACGGACTGGTGGTCGACGGCGAGCTCAGGGACGGTCGAGGCAGCTCTAGGGGTGGTCTCAATCAGCGACGCCCTTCTGCTCCAGAGGCGGCCTGCTCCAGTGCAATTCCGGCGAACTGCTGCTCGCCTTGCTCCGGCTAGAGGTGTGGGACGGTAAGTGAGGTGAGGGGAGGTGAGTGGTGTGCAGAATGAGGCTGGGGGTGCCCTCCTTTTATAGGCTCGATGACGGGATAACGCGGCATGGCCAGGCGATGGTGGCGACATGGCTATGGGCTGCTAGCGGTGTGGCTGCGAGCGACGGTCGACGCGCGGTCTCCTGGCGGTGCTCTAGGGATTTAATGCGGGCTTAGGGGCGGTGGTATGCGGTCGGGTGGAGCTGGCGCTCTAAGCGGCAGAGACAGCGGTGTCCACGGCGAGCAGTGGCTGTGGTGCATTGGGGGGCGAACGGGCATGTCCGACGTGCTCCCTGGGTCACGGCGACATGGTGGGCGCGGGCTGCGGTCGAGCGGCGTCTTGCGCACGGGTGTCGGGAGCGGCGGTCTGGTGCATGCTCGATATGGCACGGTCGCACTAGGTGTGGTGGTTCCTCGCTGGTCCATGCTCTGGCCTGGCTCGGGGAGGGGACAAAGGGTGGCGGTGAGGTCCTGGCTAGTTGCTAGACATGGTGAGAGAGGGGGAGGTGGTCTGTCGTGGCGGTGACCAAGTTGGTCGGCGAGCATGTGCTCGGCATGGCTTGGCATGGCCACTAGGGGGTAGGGGAGGGGGTTTAAATGGTATGGTTAGATCATAGGGAGACAATGGGAGGGTTTTGAGGACAAATGGGAGACAAGTTTGGACAGAACACTATTCAAATAGTGAAATTGGTTTTTGGTTTGAAATCTGTCCACAAGGTGTTTGTGAAAATGGCCAAAAGAAACTTATTTTAGAATTTTGAAAAGATTTTTGGTGGATGTGCTAGTACTAAACTTGAGACTCTGTGGGTGCTTGGGTTTTGAAAATTGAGCTTGTTTGAGTGGTTTTTGAAATAGTGGGATCTTCCTATATGAAATAGATTCAATTTTCAAATGTCAATTAAAATTAGTATTTGAATGTTTTTGGAAGATCACAAAGTGGGCATTGGTACCTCAGTATGTGTACTAGCAAGGGGTGCAAATATCCACAATTGTTTCTGTTAGGTTTTGAGTACTGGGAATAGCCAAAGTAGGTATGATAGTTAATTTGGCAAAAATGACCATTCACTTCATTTATTCATTTTGAGTTGTTTTTCTTTGGGAAATGTTTAGGAATGATTTAGATGATGTTTATTTCACCTAAGAATCATTTTACAATCAATGGATCATAGAACCATGGGAATTCAAATCAACTCCTAATTTAAATGCACATACCCATGAATGCTTTAATAATTTCAATTGGAAAAGTTTTTGTTAACCCTAATTTTGATGATTTGGATCTTAATAACCTTGGATTAAAGTTTTGGGTTGTTACACATGTGTGTTCTTTTCATGTACCAAAGCTAGTGTAACATCCCAATTTGAGCAACCCTGATTAGTTGTCCAGAATGCAAAAATCAGGGGGAACAAAAACTTTTTCTTGTATAGTGATGAAGTGTTTGCCTGTTGTTTGACTGTGTGTATGCTTATGATTGTGTATTAGAAGATATACTCCTTACCTCCACACCAGTTGACAAAAGCTACTTTCTAAAACTGTCTTGGCTTAATTTCCATATTCTCAAATGTTCTGGCATTTCAAAACCTAAGCCAAGAAGCCTTTGCAAACCAACTATTTTAGTAGCTTCTATTGATCAAACTATGGAGAGCTACATACTATAATCTCCTTATGTTTTCAAGACAGAGCTTCAACTACTCTTACCTCTATGATTTACAAAACCTTGTAGAAAACCCATGAATTCTACTCTTGGATGGAATACCAAGGACTCTTACTCTATTCAAACTCCAACCTTTCAAAATTGCCCATCCTTACCTCAAGCTAAGCTTGCTGGTAACCCTAGTAGTAGTTAAATTGTTTGTAAGATGAATTGCCTTGATCTGCTGTTTGACTTGATTGTTTAGAAGTAGTATGAGCTACTCTAGGTGCTCATGCACTAGGATCAAGGTACTTTAAAATCACCAAACCCTAAGCAAGAATACAATCTAGATCTAATCTCTAGCCACCAGGTGATCATCTAAAACCCTTAACCAGATCAATTCTGAAGTGATCCATTCTAGAAGTTTCCAAGTCAACGAAGACCAAGATCAATCATGGATCCCTTCTACTCAATCTACTCTTCAACCTGATCCACATCATGATGCTCTGGTACCCTGCAACCCATCAAAATCATCACCACCCACATTCTAGTCAAAAACCCTAAATCTGCCAAATTTGGCCAAGTCTGGAATCTGTTCCAACATAACCTTTTTTAATGCCTCCCTTTCTCAACCCTTGTGCATTTTTGAAAAAGCATCTGAACCATCTTGTTAACCATCCTAACGACTACCAAGGCCCACTCTTTGCCTTGGTTAGATCATCCTCCAACCCACTTGTTCCTGATGGTTTTGCAAGCAAGAAAATAACTTTTCCTGCAAATCTAGTCAACATAGCTACTTTGACAGAAGCTCATACCATCATCCAACCTTCTATGGACCAACTATTGGCATGGTTGAGTTATACTCATATAGGTCTATCAACATATACTTCACTTGTTTCAAGTGGATCTTTGTGCTCCTTAAACCACATGGTTTATAAGGCATCATGACTCATCTGGTATGGTAGCCTTATTTTCAACAAAGTTTGCTATCACTCCTAGACCACCTCAAAGGTAACCAATCCAAACTCATTCTTCCATGATCACCTATATGACATGGTCTAACTATCCATATATCCCTTGTATCAAGGTGAGCTCTGAGCTCCAAGATCCAACAAGATTTTGGTGGTATAAAAATAACATCACCCTAGATCCTCAATTCCTTGTTTTTCCATCTAATTCAAGTTGGATTTCCAATTCCCAAGGTTGAAAATGCTTTATAAACCTTGTCTACACCATCTAACTTGATAATAAAGATTTACCAAATATTCCCCATATTTATTATGGCTCCAAATCTAATTAATCTCTTTAATGGACCAAATCTCCAAAACTTCTTCCATAAAGGAAAGATTGGTTTTTCCCAAAACACTTCCCCAAATTTTGGCTCAACTAAGGTCCACATAAAATACCCCATCTTCCCACTTCAAAAATAAATATTTTTGAAGAGCTTTATTTTTTCTTTTTGCCCATTATCTTAAATGGATGAATTGGAATAATAATTGTTTTAAATACTTCTGTCTTCCAATAAATCTTGGGAAACTTCCCCTAAGTGTGTATTCACATTTGGGACCATCGCTCCCCAAAACCCAACCTTATCCAATGTAAAATTATCAAATGATCTTCTAGAAACTACTTCTGTACTTTTTGAATAAATAATTGTAAGTGGAACTAAAATCCTCTGAAAAATCCCAAATAATTCCTAGAGAGGTCCCTTAACCTCATCTATCTCCCAGTATCATTTCCTCATATTGTCCAACGCAAGTTTTTGGACTTTCTTCATAACCCCCTATTTGATCAAAATTGCCAAGTAGGCTAATCCTCAAATCAAAAACCCACCAAACCTACACCATTTTAGTCAAACAAACTTGCACATCACACCTCTCATCCCCCTGGTTGAAATACACTGTAGCAATCCCTCCCCTTGCCCTTTTCTCTTGAAGCATGTGAGAGAGAGAGTGGCATATCTTGCAAAGATCTTGGTTTTAAAAGCAGTAGCAGCCTCCACCACTCCCTCCCTATCTCCCTGTCCGACTCAGAGACCCACCACACCCCCTCCACCTCCTCCCTCGACCAATCCCCTGCTAGCACCCCCTCCTCCATGTCCAAAATGGACATTTCCCCTATTGAGCTCCCACCTCGGTATAAGTAGGCCAGAGGCCCTCCCAACACGCTCCTGCCTCTCATTTGCTTCCCCTTCCCTCCACTTACCTCCCTAGAGCCCCCTCTACTCCTCCCTTGCTATGTTATGCTCGAGAGAAGAAGAAAGAGGAACCTCGGCCTCCCCCAGAAATCGAGCTAAGCATCGACAATTGAAGACAAGGAAACCTTAGAGATCTCCTTCACGTATCCGAACCTCGACCCGGAAACCTCCTTCACAGATGCCAAGTTTTCCGAGACCCCGGGTGCGCCGTCATGGATCAGAAGACCGAACCCCTAGTCCTCGAACATCGATCCCGTCAAGCCCGAACCCCGTCGAACCCTTGGAACCCCAAGATCTTCGGACCTTGATGTATGCCCCTTTCCGAGACCTGTATTTTTATAATATATGATATCTACCTATTGCATATAATTGTACATGCTTGCACTCATATGTTGTGGGTTGGGGGCATTATGCCGATTCACCCCATAATTAAATATGGAGACTATATGCGGTATTCTAATCTTATACCGACCGCATTTAAATTTGTGTAGCGAACCGATGCCATGTTTTTCCTTGTTAATACAACATTTAAATTGCGTGGTAGCTAAAAAACACAAACCTCCTAATTAATTGTCGGGTTCCTAGTTCCGCTTAATATTGCCTAATTGCATCGCATCTTTGCCATGGCATGCATCATACATGCATCATGCCGATCTTCTACCGTAGTATTAAATAGTGCATCCGGTGTTTCTTTTAGTGCTTTGGTTCTTCGCGGATTAGGCCGATGAGTTGATGCGAGTATCGATAAGTCCTTCGGATGTGTACCTTCGGCAGTGTTTCCTAGGCGAGCATTCTCCCCCTTTCTACCTATTTTGCATTTATAGTCTTTATTTCCTCTAGTTGATCTATTGCTATCCATGTCGCGATGCTTTACTGTTCCGTACCAGATATATTCCGTGCAGCCTTTATATTGCCTTGGACACCTCCTATTACCTGTTGTTTCGTAGATAGATGGTCTTGTGAGTCGTAGTCGCTTGCTCAGGTGCGATCTCGTGTCGTGAAGTACCACACAGTTGTTGGAATGTTGTCATATTCTTTACGGTGGAGAGGATCATGACATTAAATACAACTATTAAATTGCTGGGATAACTAATGAAAGAGGCATCAGTGGGCAATACATGCTATTTGGTTTTTCATGTCCACTTGTGTCCCGTAGGCCCCGAGTACTTGATACATGTTCTTTGATTATTCGCACTATCCACATCTGGGAGACCTATGGATCCCCCTTAGCTAGAGCTTGATTCATTTCTTATTTCTTGGGGCCACAAAGTAGTTCGGTGCTTTATTACTATCCTGTACTTATGCCATGCTTTACTGCTTTATTTACGATTGTGCGTGGAGCACCTGTACTATTTTGGAACATGGAATGTTTTCGCGGTATCGACAAGCCCAGTCACACTTTCGGGTTCCCAGTCGTTTACAGCCATTGACACAAACCCTGGGTCCGTCTCGGAGCCAGCCAACTTCGTTGCGGGTAGCTTAGTGGGGTGGCCCCCTGAAATATTTTATGAATCCTGTGATTGCTTTGTCGTGAAAGCCTCGTTGGGTTTTGATTTGGTTTTTGCGAGGTTGATCGTGTGTGTGTTGCTATTTGTGCACCCCTGCAGGGTAAATCTTTCTGAAAGCCATGTCCGTGGTTATGGACGACTTGGAGCACAGTATCTCGATCATAGACAAGCATAACTAAAGTAGTGCTATAAATTTGACTTAATATGTGACTAGTAATCAGCTTCACTACAATGGAATGGATAATAAAAGTGCCAACAACTGGTGGAACTGGGGTGTATCGTGTCATGTTATACCTGCCTAGTAAGTATCACAACTCCAATGGAATGAAATAGAAGTACCAACAACTATTGGGTTTGGGATGTCACATGCTAATTGTATCTGACTAGTAAGTACTGCAACTACAACTGAATGGTTAACTAAAACTGCCCACTACTTATGCTATCAGGATGACTCATGCTATCTATATCTGACTAGTAGGTGTTGCAACTATAATGGAATGAATAAAACTGACAACTGTGTGAGTTCCTTGGTTTGACTTCCTTGTTTGGTCTTGAGGGGGAATACCAGGATGGGTATGATTGGTGTTAGCATAAGGTTGATTCTGAATAGGTCTTTCTTATCTCTCTATAATAGCCGACAGTCTATCGAGTCTCTATAGGTTGTTTAGTGCATGCTTCGCTGCCGCTTCAGTCCACCATACCTATGTAGGCGAGAGCCACCGAATTCTAGCCTCGTCGTGTACTGGCCTCAGTACTGACCGCTCCCTTTTTCCTTTGCCCTTTGTCAGCACCCCTTTTGTTTTAACAGGTATAAGTTCGACTACGTTAGCAGGGTTACCCTTCTGGCTTGCCCTGGGCAGGGTTCTGGATGCCATTGGTTATTCTTTAGGGCTCTTAGCCCCATTTGCATCTTGTCTGTACTCGGACGTTGTATCGTTTTCAAGGTGATCTAGATCTTTGTATTGTATATCTGTATTCTTGACTCATGGAGTCGTGTTGTATATATCTGTTCTATGGGTTCCATCATGGACTATTGTGTAATGGTATTACTTCGTCTTCCAACCGCACGCAAGTGCCTAGTGGGCATCTTTGAATCATTTCTATGCGGGTTTGGCGGGAATCGCTAAAACTTGCATAGGATCGATTCGAGGGTGTTACATAAGCTCCCTCTTCTCTGCTCCTCCCTCGCTGCATGTCATTTCCCTGAGATCCCCTCCTCCTCCTACATCTAATCCCCACCTTTTTCTTGCCCAGGAACAGCTCCCCTGGTGGCGTCGTCGAGCTCCGACGAGGTTGCTCTCGGGCGTCCTTGCGCGAGCTCCTCCCTGACACGGAAACCGGCCGTGTCGCCCCTCTCTAGGATCACCGTTGTCGACCGCATCGTCTCCGCCACCCCACGATCACCGGCGAGCCCTCTAGTAAGCTCCCCACGCCGCCCCGCCGCCAGATAGGGTTCCGTCGTCGCCTGGCCGGTGCGAGCGAGGACGACGAGCCACCGCTGATACCCCTTCGCCCTCCCGCACCCGCTGACAGGCGGACCCCGCCCGCAGGCGGTTTGAAATCCGTCTCGCGCGCGGTGTCGCCCACCGTGGGACGATTTCCCCCTCCCCGGCCCAGTGTGCCCCAGATCCCAGCCTAGCAAGCCGCTGTGCTTTATTCTTTTTATTCGAAATCTGTTTTGACAGCTTGGTTTAATTCTTTTTGAAATGCAAATCAACACAAAATTCCTAGATCTATTTTTTCCTAGGTTCATGTATGCTTTACCTAACACTCAGTACCCTTGGTTAGCCCAAAATATGTATAGATTATCTATATTAAATTAATCCCTAGAAGGCATCTAAAACCGTCCAAAAATCCTTCTGGTAGTTTTATAAGGCTAATTGGAGTGAAACCTCTGGATACTGAAAGCCATCCTAGATACCTTGCATATCATGTTGGCCTAAGCCTAGTTTGCTTCCTAGTTTGCCTGTTGCAAAAATAACAAAATCGAGGAAAATCTGCATAGTGGAATTTCCCTAGGCCAAACCAAAGATGGTATTAACCTAATTCCAACTCCCAGAGAAGTGTACCATCAATACCTATCCAAAACCAGGAGATAAGGATTTATTGACCCTTTGTTAAATTTTAGTGAATTAAATACTTCTGTAAGAGGTATTATCACTAAATAAAACACTCTCCAGGAGTTGGACAACTCCAAAAAGAGTGAATCCAATTCCTACAGAAAGTTATTATAAATGCCTACCATGTGACCTTGGAATCAAATCAAAAACTTCTGTAGATTTAATCTAGTGAAAAAGACAAAGTTGTCTATAGAACTGCCTTTGGGAATTTCCTGAGGGCATTCTGTTAATTATTTTGGCATGATTCCAACTCTCAATGAACAAGTACATCAATCCCTACGGAACCATTGAAGGGAATAATTGTTGGAGCTCCAGAACTTTTTTGGTGAGTTATTTCCTAAAACTAGAGTCTTATTCACTAAAAATCACTATAAATCTTTGGTAAGTGATATAATAGTGAAACCACTTTTGTTGGTTTCATTTTATCAATACCTATATGTTGGTATCATGTTTTTACAATTGTACCTTATAGAATAAGTCTTTGGTCCAAAACCCTCTCATCCCTAGTTTCTAGACTATGAAACCCATATGGTTTCCTTCAAATGTTCAAAGACATGCTCCCAATCCTCCTAATCCACTTCCTTAACACCACTAATGATTTGTACTATTGTATTGTCATTTGCTTGGTGTATGGTTTTGATGCTTGAATTCCTTGTTTTATTGTGGTCTTGCTTGCTTGCATGTATACTCGGTGACGACGATAGTTGCACTTGTATTGACGCTGAGAAGAAGAGATCTTTTTATTATTGGTATTCTTGGTTATCTAAAGAAGAAGTCCGGGGACATATTGCCATATTTCTGATCATCAGGCAAGCCACCTTCTTGCTCATAAGCCTTGTCCTACTATTTTACTTATGAATGTTTTATCTACTATTTATGGAACTACATTGTTTTATTATATGTTGATGTATATATGGTAGTGGTTTGGCTCCTTCAAACTATTACACTTTTGTACTATCAAGTACAACCCCCTTGGTGAGACATACTTGTCCCTAGTAGAATAGATGGTGTATTACACCATACCCTTTGGAGACCCCGTTATAGCCGAAGCAAAAACTAGAGGATGTGAAGACCCTGGAAAAAGGTTTTACCAAATGTTTTTCTGATAAGACCTTGGTGAGGTGGGACCTCCCAAGAGATGTTGAGAAGGAAAAAAGGTTTTTGTTTTACAAAATGCTGAAGGAAAACTGGAGGAAAAGTTTATGAAAACGCACCCGGTTCTTTGCAGTTTAGCTATAACAACTTAACCCTGTGCAACCACATTACTCTGGAATGGGACAGGGCTGGATTTGAGGTTTGTCTATTCTGGTATAAGTGGCCTCGCAACTACTACAGGGGATGAAACTCCTTGGAGGGTGGGCCTTCTCCTAAAGGGTCCATGTGGGACATCGAGTCAACACCGGATTTTTAATCCCAGATGCCTGTTATGCAATACCTCGCAATCCCAGAATTACCATTTTTGCGAGACATAACAAATTGGATATAACAGTACATCATCCATTACAAACAATAAAAAAGGTCTTACACAAATAAAGGATCTCATGATCCAGTCTTAGTACAATCAAGTAGAGGAATAAATAGCGTAGCGGTGGGGTCCATCTTCACAGTCACACACAATGCTGACGATGGGCGATAGTCCTGGTTATCATAGCCGTCCTGCTGTCCTTCATGTTGGTAGTCTCCTTCATAGTCTAGCCACGGGAATAGCCAGGGACAAAACCCATGAGTACTCTTTAAGTACTCGCAAACTATCACTAACAAGTAAGGTAGTTCTAAGTAGAGAATGCTAACTCTAAGTTTATTTGTAAAGTCAAGTTTGAAACCTAAGCTGAGTTCTGAAACAAAGAAAGATAAAAGAAGTTTGAAAACACCTAAGCGGGAACTTAATCATCATAGTCACAACTCTGTTATGGTCAAGTCATGTCACAATTTATTTCATAAGTTGTTTTGAAAACATTTGACAACGGGACAGTATGGCCACTCCAACTGTCCATAACCGCGGACGCGGCTATTCCAATAGTTTAACACTCTGCAGAGGTGGTACACTTTCACCACAAGATTCGATACATCTATTAGGGATAACCCTGAATCATCATACTTAGTATGCACATAATCAAACTTAACCTTTCCTTTACACACCCTAGATAAGCACCTCTCCTATGAGCATGGCCTCCCAACCATGACCATCTATCATCTTGGGCACTTCATAGGTGGACAACATCGATAGGTAGCCTCATCTCAAACCTCTCCCGTGATGGAACTAATACTAATGCATATAAACTTCTGCTTAAGCCTTACCCAATTCTGGTATTGTGGTTGTACGGTAAAATTGGAATTGTATCGCATCCGAACCCAACCATCAGTTTTGTAAAAGGGCTCAACATTTTCATCATCAGAAATCATTTGTGTTTCTCAACACATGTCAAATCATCTCAATAGAATGACTCATCATTCCAAGGTTTTCATAATTCATTTTCACCAAGTATTCCCATCTAAAGTGAATCAAGTTTTGGTTTAGCTCTAAACTACTAATTTAAGAGTGTTCACTAAGGTGGGATGCTAATCGCAATCTCATGCCATAGAATGACATCTAAATATAACTAGATAGGTCAAGTTTTATGCTCTTTATGCTACCTTCAAACAAGTAAAGGACTTTAGTAAAGTAAAGAAAAGTAAATCTTGGAATTTAAACTTGGAATAGGTATAAGTCCGAAATTGTATAACCAAAGCATGCCTAATGCATTTGCTTAGGTTATATAACTTGCAAGGGTTAGCTTGCATTGTTAATGATGGATTGCCTTGTGCAGTGCAGTGGTTGAAGTTTTCTTCTTCCTCCTCTTGGTAGAACTCCTCCTCCTCGTAAGCTTGGTCGGTACTATCTTCTATAAATACATAGAGAGTAGACAATCACCAAACAATACTTGGATAGTCTACTTAGCACATTAAGGCACACATTTGATGATCTATTATCATCACAAGCATCACAAGGTTGAATTAACTAGCCTCATTCTTTTTATTTGAGAAAAGTAATTTCTACTTATTGAAAATAACTAAGATTTAATATTCTCTGATTAAAATATGGGATCATGTGGACACATGTCATCACCACATATTCTAACATATGGGAATGTGATTTAAAGGTTGGATCACATTTTAATAAGTTTATGTTTAATATTTAATGATATAAAGAGACTAGAAATGCCTATATAACACTATTTTAGTACTAGTCAAAAGTCACTGCATGCAAACCTTAATATTATTACATATTCAGATAGGTATGGTTAAATGTGATTTTTGAGAGTTCGAATCAATTCAAAATCTATTATGGTTGATTTTATAAAAATGTTTGAATGTGCAAATTCTTCTGTCTTGTTATTTTTACTAGGAGAGATCTCTAACTCTAAATGAATGAAATCCAACGATCTTGGATAGATCTTTTGAGAAGCTTTCCAACAAAATTGGAATCACTCAATTTGGTTCAGTAAATCTTCTTGAATTGATTTTTGAACTAAGGGACAGAAAAGGTTTTAAGTCTAAATAGAAAAACACCTATTTGAATTTGTGGGCTAGCGTGGGAAAATTAACGGGCCGGCCCAGTGATGCTCAGTGGCACAGAGGGCGACTAACAAGGGGGCCCGCCTGTCAGCAACATTTAAAACCCGAAACAGTATCGAGCGATCTGGGCGCTACGATTAGAACGCGGATCAATGGCTCACAGTTGTCGTCGATGATGGACTCGTCACCGGCGAGACCGAACCCTAAACGGCCGATGGGGGTCTACTGGGGATGTGCCAGGGCTCCAGCTAGTGCAGCGAGGCAGGCGATCGAACTGGACGGCGACGGCAGACTCAAGCGAGGTCGCGGCAGGGGCTAAGGTGGACGGAATCGACGGCAGCGTCTACTCCTCTCCAGCGGCCTCCTCCGGTGCAATTCTAGCGAACAACGGCTTGAGCGGCTCGAGCGGGAGAGGAGAAATGTTTAGGGGAGAGAGGGGCATGGAATGGTGTGAAGAGATGGTGTTGGGGAGGCCTGCTTATATAGGCGCGACGGTGAGACCGAAAGGCGTGGGCACGGCTCGTCGATGACGGCGAAACAGGGGGCTACTGGCATAACGAGGTAGGCGGACGGTGGTTGTTCTACTGGCTGTCAGCTATGACGCAATGGCGCGGCTAGGGGCGGTGCCTAACTGTCAGGGGCTTCACGTGCTCTAGGGGACAGAGGCGGTGCTCGACGGCGATCATGGCGACTGTGGGTTGCGCGGCGGTGCACGACCATGTCTGGTGGGTTACTAGGGTCGAGGCGGAGCGGCGTGCGTGATATGGCGTCAAGGTGCAGTCTGCTGCGTGCTGGCGGCAATCGCGCTCTGGCTTGCTCATAGAGAGAAAGGGCAGCGATGCTGGGGAGTGGTCCAGGGGCTAGGGTTGATCAAGGGGTAGACCGTGGGCGGCGGTAGGGTTGGGCGGAGCTAGTGGGCACGCTGGTTTGGTGCGGCGCGATTTCTGGCGCGCTACCCGTGTCTGGCCGGTGATGACCTCATTTGGGCGGCGCTGTACTGGTGCTGCGGGGAAGGGGGAGGCTGGTTGGTGGCTTGGTTGGACTTAGGGGGGACAGAGGAGAGTAGACAGGGTGCAATGGGGGACAATGGCTTAACTAGCAATAGTGTTTGGAATTTTGACACAATGGCCGCATGAGAAAAAGTTTGGAATTTTGAGCTGATTTTTGGTGGATGCTTTGATCCGATGCTTGGTAGACTGTTGTTGCTAGGATTTGTTAAATGGAATTCATTTGAGTGGTTTTTGAGAAAGTGGGATCTATACATATAAACTACATTCAATTTTCAGTTGTCATTTAAATTTAGTGTTTGAAAGTTTTTGGGCTGAAACAAACTGGGCCGTGGCACATCACGACTTGTACTAGCAAGGGGTGCAAAGAACCATAATTGTTTCTGTTAAGATTTGAGTTCTAGGAATAGCCAAAGTAGGCTAGTTAGTTAAAATGGCACAAATGACCATTTCCTTATTTTATTCTTTTTTATTTCTTTTTTCTTTGGGATTTGTTTTGGGATGATCTATATGATGTTTAATTCACCTTAGAATCATTTTATAACCAATGGATCAGTCAAACATGGCAATTCAAAACAACTCCTAATTTAAATGCACACACATATGAATGCTTAATCATTTTAAAAGGAAAAGTTTTTGTTACCCCTAAATTGGGTAGATTTGATCTTGATCACTTGGATTAGAGTTTTGGGATGTTACGAACCTTCCCCCCTTAAACAAAATCTCGTCTCAAGATTTAAGAAAGAAAAACTAGGAACTAAAGAGATCTGGGAACTCAGTCCTAATGTAATCTTCTCGCTCCCAAGTGGCTTCTTCTTCGGTATGGTTGCTCCATTGAATCTTGAGAAACTTGATACTCCGGGTCCTGTTGGTTCTGTAGGGTTCCTCCAAGATACGGATGGGCACTTCATGATACGTCAGGTCCTTGTTGATATCAATAGCTCGGTGATTGATATTCTTGAAAACTTCGGTCTTCTTCGGCACTTCTAAGCATTTGCGAAGTAACGAGATATGGAACATATTATGGATGGCAGACATCTCTTCAAGCAGTTCCAGTTGATAAGATACTTCTCCTAGGCGATTCAGAATCTTGAAAGGTCCGATATATCAGGGGGCTAACTTACCTTTCAGACTAAAACGTTGGGTTCCCTTCAATGGTGAAACCTTGAGATATACAAAATCTCCAACATTGAAAGTCAGGTCTCTCCTTCTCTTGTCAGCATAACTCTTCTGTCTGGATTGGGTGGTCTTGAGGTGCTCATGGACCTCGTGAACCTTCTCTTCGGTTTCTCGGAGAATGTCAGGTCCAAAAATCTTACTCTCTCCTATCTGTGACCAATTCAAAGGGGTCCCACACTTTCTTCCGTATAGGAACTCAAATGGTGCCATTTGCAAACTAGCTTGATAACTATTGTTATATGATAATTCTACGAAAGGCAGGCAGTCTTCCCATTTTGATCCATACTCCAAACACACAAGCTCTCAACATATCTTCTAAGATCTGGTTGACTCTTTCAGTCTGTCCATCAGTTTGCGGGTGATAAGCGGTGTTGAAGTTCAGCTTGGTTCCTAATCCTTCCTGGACTTTCTGCCAAAATCTCGAGGTAAATTGGGTTCCTCGATCTGATACTATGGTCTTGGGGGTTCCATGCAGACTAACAATTCTAGCAATGTACAACTACGCTAGCTTCAAACTCCGGTAGGTTGTCTTGACAGGTATAAAGTGAGCTACATTGGACAGTCTATCAACGATGACCTAGATTGAGTCATTTCCCCTACTCGAAGTATGCAAATTAGTGATAAAGTCCATTCTGACAGAATCCCATTTCCATTCTGGAATCTGCAATGGTTGCAACAGTCCTGCGGGTCTCTGATGTTCCGCTTTGACTCTTTGACAGATATCACACTTGGCGATGTAGCTTCCGATTTCTCTCTTCATTTTGTGCCACCAAAATTGCTCCTTCAAATCTTGATACATCTTCATTCCTCCGGGGTGGATAGAATAAAGAGTATCATGAGCTTCCTGCATGATAACTTGCTTCAGCTCCGAGTCTGCTGGCACACAGATACAGCCTTTGTACCACAGAACTCCTTCGTCGTCTTTAGTGAATCCAGGTACCTTTCCTGTACCAATACAATGTTTGATTCCGTCGATACTTTCATTCCCCTTCTGGGCTTCCTTGATTTGGCTAATCATAGTGGGTTGAAGTTCAATGCTAGCTAAAAATCCTTTGCTAACTAGCTCAGTTCTTAATTGCTCCAACTCCTCATATAAACTGGGTTGTTTCTCCTTGATCATGATGTTTAGCCTGCACGGGAATCTGCTAAGAGCATCCGCTACCACATTGGCTTTGTCGGGGTGATAGTGAATGTCAAGGTCATAATCCTTGATTAACTCTATCCATCTCCTTTGCCTCATATTTAGCTCCTTTCGAGTGAAAATATACTTCAAGATTTTGTGATCTGAGTAAATCTCACAACGCTTAGCCATCAGATAATGACGCCATGTCTTCAATGCCAAAACTACGGCTGCTAACTAAAGATCATGGGTCTTATAGTTCTACTCATGCTGCTTCAGTTGTCGACACAGATAAGTGATGACTTTTCCTTCTTGCATCAATACACATCCGAGACCAATCTTGGATGCATCACAATATACGTCGAATGGCTTCTTGATATCTGGCATGATCAATATTGGGGATGAAATAAATCTCTTCTTCAGTTCCTGGAAACTGGCTTCACATTTGTCGGTCCATTCAAACTTCTTGTCCTTCTTCAACAATTGGGTCATGGGTCGGGCGATGCTTGAAAAGCCTTCGATGAACTTGCGGTAGTATCCCGCTAATCCGAGGACTACACGGACTTGGGTTTGAGTGGTTGGGGCTTCCCATTCTTCGACATCTTTAATTTTGGCGGGATCAACAGAGACTCCTCCGGCAGACACAATATGTCCTAGGAATCCTACTTCTTTCAGCCAAAACTCACATTTGCTGAATTTGGCATACAACGGATGCTCTCTAAGGGTTTCCAGGATTATTCTCAGATGTTTCTCATCCTCTTCTTCTAACTTGGAGTATATAAGGATATCATCGATAAACACAACGACGAACATATCCAGGAAATTCATAAAGATCTTATTCATGAGATTCATGAAATAAGCAGGGGCATTGGTTAATCCAAAAGACATAACCGTATACTCGTATAAACCATAGCGAGTAGTAAAGGCGATCTTCGGAATATCCATTGCATGAATCTTAAGTTGGTGATAACCAGTCCTAAGATCAATCTTTGAGAATACCTGGGCACCGGTCAACTGATCAAATAGATCTTCTATCTTTGGTAAAGGGTACTTGTTTTTGATGGTGACGTCATTCAGCTTCCTGTAATCGGTGCACACACGGTTTCCTCCATCTTTCTTGTTGACGAATAACACTGGTGATCTCCATGGCGATGCGCTTGGTTGAATCAAGCATGTTGCCAGCATAGCATCCAGCTGCTTCTTCAGTTCCACTAACTCTAAGGGGTTCATGCTATAGGGTCTTTGGGTTATGGGTCCGGTTCCAGGGATTAGTTCAATATTGAACTCAATATCCCTATCCGGGGGTATACTGGGGAATTCATCTAGAAATACGTCGGGGTATTCACACACTACTCTGACCTTGTCAATGGTGGGTAGGGCTAGACTCTTGTTGCACTTGAATTTACGGGGTAAGGTTTTTAGATATATGCTCTACTGTTACTCCAGAACTACTGGTCATGGTGATGGCTTTCTTAGCACAATCTATCAGTCCTTTATGCTTTGACATCCAATCCATTCCTAGTACTACTTCCAATCCTTTGGTTCCAAGTACTATTAGATTAGCATAAAAATCTATCCCATGTATTCTGATAGGCACAACTTTGCAAAATTTTCAAGCTTTTGTAGTTGAACCGGGGATTTGAACTATCATGACATGCTTCAAGTTGGTTGGGTGAATCTTACTAGTGCATGCAAATTCTTCGGTGACAAATGAGTGCGATTCTCCAGAATCAAACAACACTCTTGCTAAAACTGAGTTGATAGAAAACATACCTAGCACTACATCTGGTGCTTCTTGGGCTTCTTCGGTGTTCATGTGGAAGAGACGGCCGTTGCGGTTGTGAGGGTTTCCTGGGGAAAATCTTCTTCCTGGTTGAACAAGACGCTGTTGTTGAGCTGGGGCATTCACATTGGAAGTGGCGGCAATCTTCTTGGGACACTCATTGGAATAGTGACCCTTCACTTCACACTCGAAACAAGTGATCTGAGACTTGTCTTTCGCTGCCACGGGCAGAACATTGCTCCCAGTTCGGGGTGCAGTGTTGTTGTTGCTCTTGGGAGGTGCACGGTTGAAATTGCTGGTTTTGTTGGAGTGATTGTTGTTTCCTCCAGACTTCACATTTCCTCCACTATGGTTGGGGTAGCTTGGGCGAGACATTAGGGGTCGGTTGTTCCTCCGTGCCTATCCTACTGAAGGGTTGGGACAGTACTTCTGGTGACTGTTGGATCAAGCTTGGTGCATCATACGATGTTTGTGGTTGTCGTTTCTCTGGTTAATCTTCCCTTCCATCTGAATGGCAGAGTCAACTAGCCCTTCGAGATCCTAAAAACGGATGTGGACGAGGACAGTCTGCATCTCATCATGTAGTCCGTTCAGGAATCTCTCCTTCTTCTTGGCTTCCGTGTTGATCTCATCAGGTGCATACCTTGCAAGGGATAAGAATCTGTCACGGTACTCCACCACAGTCATTCTGCCTTGCTTCAATTCTCAGAATTCATCCCTCGTTCGGTTGACTACACCCTGCGGCACGTGGGTGCGACTGAACTTGATTTTGAAGGCTTCCCATGTCATCACTTGACCATGGTTCATTGTGCGGATACTGTTCCACCATGCTCTTGCATCTCCTACCAGATAGTGGGTGGAAAAAAGAATCTTCTTGTTGGCATCCACTCCAGCTACTTCTAAGTTGTTCTCCATTGTCTGCAACCAGTCATCAACATCCAGTGGGTTCTCTGAAGTACTAAAGATTGGGGGATTGGTATTCTGGAAGTTTTTTAGTTTGGATCGATTATGATCCTGATTTCCATGCCCTTGGTTGTTTTGGACCATCTGGGCGATCTGCTGTAGTGTTGCTAAGTTGGCCTGTTGTTCTGCCCTGCTTGCTTCACGGTCTGCAACCAGCATTTGCATAATCTGCAGCATTGGTTCCTGCGATGAGTTGCTCCCTCTGAGGTTTCCACGAGTCATCTGAAGATTGAGATGGATAAAGGGGTATGAGGGAAAGTTCTAGGGTTTATGGTTTTGATTTCAAAGCAAAAACTTTTGAGTTTGACTCAGGTTTTGCAACTAACTTATTTTCATTCATTCAAGCAAAGCACATGATATAAACACACACACACCAGAACATCAAAGGAAAACAAATGGTTTTAAGAACCATTCTGTAATCTACGATACAATGGGACTGATACATCTCATGCTACGACAGTGCTCTAGTGCATCTACTCATCATCGATGAAGTCGGAGTCATCATCGTCGGTGTAGAAGTCCATGGCATCTTCCTCCACAAAGTCATCATCATTGCTGAGGTAGGAGTCAATATCCCGTTGGATATCTTCACCTTCCTCTTCTTCCTCCTTTACGGCAATATGAGCTTCTTGCTCCTTGATGGTTTTTCGAGGTCGGCCACCTTCTTGCAAAGACGGTCGATGGTGCGATCCTTCTTGGTGCGCTAACGGCGAAGAGACTAACGATCCTTGACTAGCAGTGAGAAAGTCTGGGACTTCTAGGTAGCCATAGCAAGGTTGTGGTTGGCTAGCTCTCTTGCATTGCCCAACTCCTTCTGGCGGTTGTACAGCAGGAAGTCAAGGTTCTCCACTTGCCGCTTCAGTATTGGGTGACTTGGCATCTCGAGCGGAATTCCCATGGAATCATGCTTTGCATAGTGAACAAAGGGGGCTCCCTGGATGAGGTTGACATTGAGGGCACACAGACTTGCGAGAGCTTCATGCATTGCCCTGGCTAATCCATCTAGCCAGTTGTTCTCTCTCACGAAGAACTGAATCCTCCCAGATACTGGAGCTTCATGCATTGCCCTGACTAATCCATCTAGCCTCAAAGATCAGTAGTCACTAGCCATTGCAAGTCTCCTCATGGTCGAACCGGGAGTTGAGCTCCAAGGAATTCTGGATGAGGACGCTCCAAGAACTCAGACAGTGCATCCAAATCCATTTCGAAGATCAGCTGGCCTCTGTTACCCTACTGGTAGAACTTGTTGTATTGGGCTTCCATCTATAAGAATTTAGGATGAGAAAGTTAGTGAAGTGATCAAGTGTGTCAAAGTTTTATGTAGTAATGTAAGACTTTGGAGGGACATGAATTTTTTTGAGAAAAAGAATTCCCAAGGGTAAGAGAGGAAATAATTTTCATAAGTACTCACTTTGGTTTTTGAAACTAAGTTTTTGTTCGGACGTCCATTCTAACTAGGGTCTCCTATGGCCAGGATGGCTCTGATACCAACTTGTCAACACCCGGATTTTTAATCCTAGATGCCTGTTCTGCCATAACTCGCAATCCCAGGATTACCATTTTTGCGAGACATAACAAATTGGATATCATAGTACATCATCCATTACAAACCATAATTAAGGTCTTACACAAATAAAGGATCTCATGATCCAGTCTTGGTACAATCAAGTAGCAGAATAAATGGCGTAGCGGTGGGGTCCATCTTCAGAGTCACAGACAATGCTGACAATGGGAGATAGTCCTAGTTATCATAGCCGTCCTGTTGTCCTTCATCTTGGTAGTCTCCTTCATAGTCTGGCCACGGGAATAGCCAGGGACAAAAGCCATGAGTACTCTTTAAGTACTCGCAAACTATCACTAACAAGTAAGGTAGTTCTATGTAGAGAATGCTAGCTCTAAGTTTATTTGTAAAGTCAAGTTTGAAACCTAAGCTGAGTTGTGAAACAAAGAAAGATAAAAGAAGTTTGAAAAAACCTAAGTGGGAACTTAATCATCATAGTCACAACTCTGTTGTGGTCAAGTCATGTCACAATTCATTTCATAAGTTGTTTTGAAAACATCTGACAATGGAACAGTATGGCCACTCCAACTGTCCATAACCATGGACGGGGCTATTTGAATAGTTTGACACTCTAAAGAGGTGGTACACTTTCACCAGAAGATTCGATACATCTGTCAGGGATAACCCTGAATCATCATACTTAGTTTGCAGATAATCAAACATAACCTTTCCTTTACACACCCTAGTATAAGCACCTCTCCTATGAGCATGGCATCCCAACCATGACCATGTGTCATCTTGAGCACTGCATAGGTGGACAACATCGAGAGGTAGCCTCAGCTCAAACCTCTCCCGCGAGGGAACTAATACTAATGCATATAAACTTCCGGCTAAGCCTTACCCAATTCAGGGATTGTGGTTGTACTGTAAAATTGGAATGGTATCGCATCCGAACCCAACCATCAGTTTTGTAAAAGGGCTAAGGCTCATGCCTCAACGTTTTCATCATCATAAATCATTTGTGTTTCTCAACAGAGGTCAAATCATCTCAATATAATGACTCAACATTCCAAGGTTTTCATAATTCGTTTTCACCAAGTATTCCCATCTAAAGTGAATCAAGTTTGGGTTTAGCTCTAAACTACTAAGTTAAGAGTGTTCACTAAGGTGGGATGCTAATCTCAATCTCGCGCCATAGAATGACATCTAAATATAACTAGATAGGTAAAGTTTTATACTCTTTATGCTACTTTCAAACAAGTAAAGGACTTTAGTAAAGTAAAGAAAAGTAAAGCTTGGAATTAAAACTTGGAATAGGTATAAGTCCAAAATGGTATAACAAAAGCATGCCTAATGCATTTGCTTAGGTTATCTAACTTTCAAGGGTTAGCTTGCATTGTTAATGATGGCTTGCCTTGTGCAGTGCAGTGGTTGATCTTTTCTTCTTCCTCCTCTTGGTAGAACTCCTCCTCCTCATAAGGTTGGTCGGTACTATCGTACGGAGAACACAATCAGCAAACAATACTTAGCTAGTCTACTTAGCACACTAGGGCACACATTTGCTGATCTATTTTGTTCACAAGCATCACAAGGTTGAATTAACTAGCCTCATTCTTTTTATTTGAGAAAAGTAATTTCTACTCATTGAAAACAACTAAGATTTAATATTCTCCAATTAAAATATGGTATCATGTGGACACATGTCATCACCACATATTCTAACATATGGGAATGTGATTTAAAGGTTGGATCACATTTTAATAAGTTTAAGTTTAATATTGAATGATTTAAAGTGACTAGAAATGCCTATATAGCACTATTTTGGTACTAGTCAAAAGTCACTGCATGAAAACCTTAATATTATTACATATTCAGATAGGTATGGTTAAATGTGATTTTTGAGAGTTGGAACCAAGTCAAAATCTATTATGGTTGATTTTATAAAAATGTTTGAATGTGCAAATGCTTCTGTCTTGTTATTTTTACTAGGATATATGTCTAACTCTAAATGAATTAAATCCAATGGGCTTGGATAGACCTTTTCACAAGCTTTCCAACAAAATTTGAATCACTCAATTTGGTTCAGTAAATCTTCCTGAATTGATTTTTGAACTAAGGGGCAGAAAAGATTTTAAGTCTAAATAGAAAAACACCTATTTGAATTTGTGGGCTAGCGCGGGAAAACTAATGGGCCGGCCCAGTGACGCTCGGGGGCGTAGAGGGCGACTGACAAGGGGGGTCCGCTTGTCAGCAACATTTAAAACCTGAAACAGTATCAAGCGATCTGGGGGCTACGATTAGAACACGGATCAACGGCTCACAGTCGTCGTCGACGACGGACTCGTCGCCGGCGAGAGCGAGCCCTAAATAGCCGGTGGGGGTCTACTAGGGACGTACCAGGGCTCCAGCTAGTGCGGCGAGGTGGGCGATCGAACTGGACAACAACGGCGGACTCAAGCGAGGTCGCGGCAGGGGCTGAGGTGGATGGAATCGACGGCAGCGTCTACTCCTCTCCAGCGGCCTCCTCCGGTGCAATTCCGGCGAAGTGCGACTCGAGCCGCTCCGGTGAGAGAGGGGAAACATTCAGGAAAGAGAGGGGAGTGGAATGGTGTGAAGAGATGGTGCTGGGTAGGCCTGCTTATATAGGCGCGACGGTGAGACCGAAAGGTATGGGCGCGGCTCGTCGGTGACGGTGAAACAGGGGGGCTACCAGTGTGGCAAGGTAGGCAGATGGCGGGTAGTCTGCTGGCGATCAGCTACGATGCAATGGCGTGGCTAGGGGCGGTGCCTAACTGTCAGGGGGCTTCACGCGCTCTAGGGGACAGAGGCGGTGCTCGACAGTGATCATGGCGACTGTGGGTTGTGCGGCGGTGCACGGCCGTTTCTTGTGGGTTGCTGGGGTCGAGGCGGAGCGGCGTGCGCGATATGGCATCAAGGCGCGGTCTCCTGCGTGCTGGCAGAAATCATGCTCTGGCAAGCTCGCAGAGAGAAAGGGCGGCGATGCTAGGGAGTGGTCCAAGGGCTGGGGTTGATCGAGGGGTAGACCATGGGCGGCGGTAGGGTTGGGAGGAGCTAGTGGGCACTCTGGTTTGGCGCGGCGCGGTCTCTGGCGTGCTGCCCGGGTCTGGCCAACGATGACCTCATTTGGGCGGCGTTGTACTGATGCTGCGGGGAAGGGGGAGGCTCATTGGTGGCTTGGTTGGACTCCGGAGGGACAGAGGAGAGTAGAGAGGGTGCAATGGGGGACAATGGCTTAACTAGCAACAGTGTTAATTAGGCAGTTTGATCTCTGTTTGCCACCTGTTAGACACAATGGCCGCATGAGAAAAAGTTTGGAATTTTGAGCCGATTTTTGGTGGATGCTTTGATCTGATGCTTGGTAGACCATGGTATCTAGGATTTGTTAAATGGAATTCATTTGAGTGTTTTTTGAGAAAGTGGGATCTATACATATGAACTACATTCAATTTTCAATTTTCATTTAAATTTAGTGGTTGAAAGTTTTGGACTGAAACAAAGTGGGTCTTGGCACATCACTACTTGTACTAGCAAGGGGTGCAAAGAACCATAATTTTTTTTGTTAAGATTTCAGTTCTAGGAATAGCCAAAGTAGGCTAGTTAGTTAAAATGGCACAAACGACCATTTCCTTATTTTATTCTGTTTGATTTCTTTTTTCTTTGGGATTTGTTTGGGGATGATCTTGATGATGTTTAATTCACCTTAGAATCATTTTACAACCAATGCATCACTCAAACATGGCAATTCAAAACAACTCCTAATTTAAATGCACACACATATGAATGCTTAATCATTTTAAATGGAAAAGTTTTTGTTACCCCTAAATTGGGTAGATTTGATCTTGATCACTTGGATTAGAGTTTTGGGATGTTACACATCGACCTAGGGAAGGAACGAAGGGTCTGCTGGCCTCCACGCGTAACTATGAGCCCCTCATTGAAAGTGCTCACTTGGGAAGTGGAAAAAGCGCTCCGGTTGGTCCTCGGTACCCGACATCCCGGTGTTGAGGGGAACAACACTCATAGGGTAGGCACTTATATTGGAGTAGGCATCTAGAGAGTCTTGATCGGTTACTCGACCCACGATCGATGTAGATTAGGGTAGTGTACACGGATGGTGTGGGTAAAGTGTGCAACCTCTGTAGAGTGTAAATCTATCCAATAGCCGTGTCCGTGGTCATGGACGGGTTGGACAAACTTCTTTAGAGCGGTGTTGGTTTTGTTTTCAAAAATGATTTCAGAAAAGAAATGGCCTTGGAAATGTTTTGACCATGGGATGGTCGTAAAGGAGAAAGGTTTTGACCATGGGATGGTCGAAAGGAGGAGAAAGGAGTTTGGTGATGGGACGACCTAAAGATGAGAACAAATGGGTACCCCAATCCCAGTGTTTCCAAAACTTTTCAAAAAGGTTTCCAAAATGTTTTACAAAAGTTTTCAGCAAAGATATGTAGATGCTATATCTACAAGAGAAACTAATTCAGAAAAGAACCTCCCTTGGAGCCCTCCTACTACCACAACCATAATGCATATCCACTTGTTATTATTGTTATCTTAAGGTGGTTTACGAGTACATTCAAAGTACTCATTGGCATTGTCCCTGGCTATTAACTTGGTCAAATATCAAGAAGAGGATGAAGTTGACGGCTAAGCGAGCTAGGACATTCTCCCAGTCAGTTGCCTGTAGGTTAAGGCATGGCTCGGGCTCTACGCTTAATGAAGTTCTGCTGATGTTGATCGATGTAGCCATAATGGCAAATAAGGTATGACATGTATTCTTTATGTATTGAATATTTACTTTGATACTTGTCGGTTATGTTTCACGACTAACTGATCATGGGATCATGGTTGTATGCATAACAGGGATTCTCGGAGGATTAATCTGGGGCCCCGCAGCTAGAGTCATTGCATGTGTGTTCTTTTCATGAAACTAGCACTAGAGTCATCGGATGTATGTTCTTTCCACAAAACACATGGATCCACTATAGTCATTGCATGTGTGTCTTTTCACAAACCACATATGGATCCACCAGAGTCATTGCATGTGTGTTCTTTTCACAAAACCAACACTAGAGTCATTGCATGTGTGTTCTTTTCATGAACCACATATAGAACAACTAGAGTCATTGCATGTGTGTTCTTTCCACAAACCACATGGATCCACCAATGTCATTGCATGTGTGTTCTTTTCACAAACCACATAAGGATCCACTAGAGTCATTGCATGTCTATTCTTTTCACAAACCACATATGGATCCACCAATGTCATTGCATGTGTGTTCTTTTCATGAACCAGATATGGATCCACTAGAGTCATTGCATGTATGTTCTTTTCCACAACCACATGGATCCATGATGACCCATAAGTATAGGAGGTGTATCACAGTACTTTCTATAAGTAAGAGTGTCGAACCCAACGAGGTGCAAAAGGTGTTGACGAGTGGCTTGGAGTAGGAATTATCTGTAAATACTTAATAAACGGATTTTTAGGGGTTTTTGATAATGCAGATAAATAAAGTACGTGTAAATAAAAGACAATAAGAATAATTGCAGCAAGTGGGCCATTCCTTTCTTTTGCAAAGGATAAGCCGGTTGTATTACTTAAGATGACCAAATGTTCTCGAGGACACATGGGAATATTGTCAAGTGCTTTCGTTTCATATAGTTGATTAATCTTCTTTAGTTTGATAAGTGTTGTGTGGGTGAACCTATGCTAATGTACCGACCTTCCTACGACTAATACATACTTGTGATTAAAGCCCTTCCAAGCATCCGCAAGTACAAGAAAGTAATTAAGATAAAAACCTAACCACATCTTTAAACTCTGAGATCCTACATCCCTTGTGCAAAGGTTTCCTAACGGGGGTTTAGGTTTCTGTCACTCCGGCAGCCCCTACGATTAGTAGCCAAATAGACAATGGATTCCCCGAGGACCATAAAGGTGAAGTGTCATGTAGTCGACGTTCACATGACACCACTAGAAGAATAACAACACAACTTAATTATCAAACCATTTAATCTCTCTCAACACAATTCCACTACTAACAACATGACTTCTCCCATGTCCTCAAGAACTAAACGAATACTCACAAGACATCATATGGAGCAACATCAGAGATGATATAATGATAAGTAACAATTTGAACATGAACGATAATTTCAATGGTTTTACTCAATAGCATCAACTACAACAAGTAATCAACACCGGGAAACTTTCCCCTAAGAACTATGCAAGATTCAACCCAATTATTACAGCGGTATGGAGTGGTGATGATGGTTCTTGTGGAGATGGTGATGGAGATGATGATGATGATCCCGATGAAGACCAGCTTGTTGGTGGTGTTGATGGCGACGATCTCCCCTCTCCGGGAAGGAATTTCCCCGGAAGATTTCTGCCTGCCGGAGAGCTCTTTCTCTCTTGGTAGTTTTTCACCCCGCAGAGGTGGCAGAATCTTTTTATGGTCGCTCCCTGAGTCTTACGGTTTCGTGGGGATAATATACGCCAAAGGGGAGAGCCAGGAGTGGACCAGGGTGGCCACACCACCTGGTGGCACGGCCTAGGGTAGCCTGCGCCAGGGGGTGGTGTGGGCCCCCTATGGCCCAACTTCGCTCCCCTTCTGAGAATATCATTTTGCGGCCCGAAAGTTGGCGTGCCCAGGCAACGCGGTACCCAAGTTCCCTAAAATCAGCCGCGATGACTACAATTGGTGTGCCAAATACTCAGAGGGTCTTTTTCGACACAAATTCAACTTTACGTTTCAATACAAAATATTAGACTAACGACAGTCAACTTGGGCCCCCTTGTCAGTTGTCGATGTTATGTTGCTCCCGTCGCTTAGGTGTCAATTAGGCTTGCAGCATTGGCGCCTGCATCCATTTCGCGTCTTCTTGTTCCCCGGAGCGGAAATCTGTGGGGTGTCGCAGCCATGGCGCGGAGCTGGGACGTGGACGAACCTGCTCGGCCTAGATCTCCTCCCTGTAGGCTTGCAGAGTTGGCGCATGCATCCATTACGCGTCTTCTTCTTCCCCGGAGCGGTAATCTGTGGTCGCGGCCATGGCGCAGAGCTGGGACGTGACGAACCTGCTCGGCCCCACTCTCCTCCCCATCCCAATTCGGAGCTTGCCCTCACCATGGACGCACCCATGGCATGGTGCAAGGACGAGAAGTGGTTCCTGGTGAGATCTGTCAACGTGTCAACCATGCTCGGTTCTTTTTTCCTCCTCTAGAATCCGAGCTCGCCGTCGCTGTGGTTGCACCCGCACCAATTCTGCCACCTCTGCCGAGGTCTCTGTGGTAGCTCAAGTTCTGCCATGTTGGACCTATAAGCGAATTCGGAGCTGGGCGGCGGCAACTCGTTTTTGAACCTGTAAGGATTTTTCTGAAGACTGCGTGCCGCTCCAAGGTCTTCGGCTGATGCCTTCGGCTTCTGCCAACGTCCACCGCCGATGTGAGATCATTTAGTTACTTCAATACAAAATTTCGACCAATTTAACTTGTTGATGTATTCCTTGACAATTATAATATAATCGAGCACTAGACATATTTCTTAGTGTGCATGAGCATGATCAGTAATATAATTGAACACTAGAAATTTGAAGGCACTCCATATAAAGGACTAAATTAATATAGAAGGTTCACCAGAGACACCATGGATATATTGTCTTACATGCCACACATAGGTAATAATTAACTAAAACAAAATAAAAGCAGGGGCGGCAGCAGGAGGCCGGGACAGAGAGACGCCTAGCAGGGCAGGGGCATTAGCAGGAGGCAGGGACAGACTTGTCGATGGGATACAGGCCAGTCCTGACATAATCCCGGAGGAATTTGCCGAAGGTTGCGTGCCGCGCCAAGGTAATCGGCCTATGGATTCAGCCTCCGCCTCTGGCAATGCCCACCGCGTGCTAGATCATGTTGTCGAGGTCCATATTGATTTCTCTGCCACAGAATGGGCAAAACAGTCTCCCCCTATGGTAGAAACGGATTAGCCCACACCGTAACCGCCTCAGCACATAGCGGCTCTTGTTGTCCCTGGATTCCTTGCTATCGTCCACTTCATCATCATCCTCCTGTTGATTTTTAAGTACATAACTTAGAACTCATAGATATGATTTAATTGTATTACAACTCAAGAATTAACAACATTTACATGTAAGACAATATATACGTGGATATCAAAGAGAAAGCATCTCATCAATAGTTTGATTGGTTCATATATCATTTCATCTCAACATAATGACAAATAATTGCATCGGAGTGTATGTAGAATAAAGATTGTGGCGTCATAAGTTTCTTTGGAGATGGCGTAAGTGAACCAAGTAACAATTGCATAACCTATATTGTTCTTATACATCGCCCCAGGTTCACTAACTCATCCCTGAAAAATTCTGACACAAATGTGTCTGCCTCTCTTTTGGGACAATTTTGAATCATTGGACACAATAAGAAATCGAAATGTAATCGTACAAAATAATATTTAGGGATATACATAGTCAGGTACAAAAACAAGCCTAAATATTGTAATTATAAATAAAAAACCAAACAATTAATCTTCAGGTACATGTTAAAAATACTTATGATCAAAACCATTCATATACATATGCATCATACCAATCATTGAAAGATCAGAAACAATTCAAGGATCATATATGTAGTTCCATATGAGAATAAATCTAGGGCCTCATAATTTGTTTCAGAGATGGAGTTGGAGAACCAAAGTACCAATAGCACAACCTATATTGTTTGTTTGCATTACTGCCTCAGGTTCACCAACCCATCCCTAAAACACGACACCATTATACGTGTCTCCCCTTGAACTCTTTTGGGGAAAATTTCAATCATCGGCCTCGGTGACAAACTAAAATGTAATTCTTATACACTATGAATGCATGGAATAGATAATTCAAATATCATAGTTCTATGAATGTAGAATAAAGATTGCAGCCTCATAAGTTTCTACAGGGATGGCATAAGCGAACCAAGTAACAATTGCACAGCTTATACAATGATGTATTCATTGTACAAAACTAAGTAGTATCAAAATACCAAGGGCAAAACTGAGTAGTATAAAAATCGAAAGTGAGTGTCTCGTACAATGAATACATCATGGCATACATCAAATTATGCCAAGATAGATCTACTAGAGTTTATTGCATATGTGTTCTTCTCATAATCCACATATGGATCACCCAGAGTCATTGCATGTCTGTTCTTCTCACAAACCACACATGGATCCACCAGTGTCATTGCATGTGTTTTCTTTTCATGAACCACACCTAGTGTCATTGCATGTGTGTTCTTTTCACAGACCACACATGGATCCACGAGTGTCATTGCATGTGTGTTCTTCTCATGAACCACACCTAGAGTCATTGCATGTATGTTCTTCTCACAAACCACATAAGGATCCACCAGTGTCATTGGATGTGTATCCTTTTCATGAACCACACCTAGTGTCATTGCATTTATGTTCTTTTTACAAACCACATATGGATCCACCAGTATCATTGCATGTCTGTTCTTTTCATGAACCACAGCCAGTGTCATTGCATGTGTGTTCTTCTCACAAACCACACATGATCCACCGGTGTCATTGTATGTCTGCTCTTTTCATTAACCGTAGTTAGATTCATTGGATGTGTGTTCTATTCACAAACCACATATCACCAGTGTCATTGCATGTGTGTTCTTCTCATAAACCATATATGGATCCACCTAGTGTGATTGCATGTCTGTTATTCTCACAAACCACATAAGGATACACCAGTGTCATTGCATGTGTGTTCTTCTCATGAACCACATCTAGAGTCATTGCATGTATGTTATTCTCACAAACCACATAAGGATCCACCAGTTTCATTGCATGTGTGTTCTTCTCATGAACCACACATGGATCCACCTAGTGTGATTGCATGTCTGTTGTTTTCACAAACCACATATGGATCCACCAGTGTCATTGCATGGTTGTTCCTCTCATAAACCACACATGGATCCACCAGTGTCATTGCATGTGTATTGTTATCACGAACCACATCTAAAGTCATTGCATGTCTGTTCTTCTCGCAAACCACATAAGGATCCACCATTGTCATTGGATGTGTGTTCTTTTCATGAACCACACCCAGTGTCACTGCATGTGTGTTCCTCTCACAGACGACATAAGGATACACCAGTATCATTGCATGTGTGTTCTCCTCGTGAACAACATCTAGAGTCATTGCATATCTGTTCTTCTCACAAACCACATGAGGATCCACCAGTGTCATTCGATGTGTGTACTTTTCATGAACCACACCCAGTGTCATTGGATGTCTATTCTTCTCACAAACCACACATGGATCCACCAGTGTCATTGCATGTGTGTTCTTTTCATGAACCACAAATGGATCCACCCACTGTGATTGCATGTCTGTTCTTTTCACGAACCACATATGGATCCACCAGTGGCATTGCATGTCTGTTCTTTTCATGAACAACACACAACATCATTGCATGTCTGTTTCTCTCATAAACAACACATGGATCCACCATTGTCATTGCATGTGTGTTCTTATCATGAACCACATCTAGAGTCATTGCATGTCTGTTATTCTCACAAACCACATAAGGATACACTAGTGTCATTGCATATGTGTTCCTTTCATGAACCACACCTAGTGTCATTGCATGTGTGTTCCTCTCACATACCACACATGGATCCACCAGTGTCATTGTATGTGTGTTCTTCTCATGAGCCACACCTAGAGTCATTGCATGTCTGTTCTTCTCACAAACCACATAAGGATCCACTAGTGTCATTGTATTTGTATTCTTTTCATGAACCACGGCTAGAGTAATTGCATGTCTGTTCTTCTCACAAACCACACAAGTATCCACCGGTGTCATTGCATGTCTGTTATTTTCATGAACCACAGCCAGTGTTATTGCATGTGTGTTCTTCTCACAAACCACACATGGATCCACCAGTGTCATTGCATGTCTGCTCTTTTCATTAACCACAGTTAGAGTCATTGCATGTGTGTTCTTTTCACAAACCACATATCACCAGTGTCATTTTATGTGTGTTCCTCTCATAAACAACATATGGATCCACCTAGTGTGATTGCATGTGTGTTCTCCTCACAAACCACATAAGGATCCACAAGTGTCATTGGATGTGTGTTCTTTTCATAAACCACATCTAGAGTCAATGCATGTATGTTCCTCTCACGGACCACACATGGATCCACCTGTGTGTTCTTTTCATAAACCACACATGGATCACCCAGGGTCATTGCATGTCTATTCTTTCCAAAAACCACATATGGATCCACCAATGTCATTCCATGTGTTTTCTTTTCATGAACCACACCCAGTGTCACTGCATGTCTGTTCCTCTCATAAACCACACATGGAACCACTAGTCTCATTGCATGTGCGTTCTTCTCATGAACCACATCCAGAGTCATTGCATGTATGTTCTTCTCACAAACCACATAAGGATCCACCAGTGTTATTGCATGTGTGTTCTTCTCATGAACCACAACTTGAGTCATTGCATGTCTGTTATTCTCACAAACCACATAAGGATACACAAGTGTCATTGCATGTGTGTTCTTTTCATGAACCACACCTAGTGTCGTTGTATGTCTGTTCTTCTCACAGACCACACATGGGTCCACTAGTGACATTGCATGTGTGTTCTTCTCATGAACCACACATGGATCCACCTAGTGTGATTGCATGTCTGTTCTTCTCGCAAACCACATATGGATCCACTAGTGTCATTGCAGGTCTATTCTTTTCATCAACCACACCCAGTGTCATTGCATGTCTGTTCCTCTCATAAACTACACATGGATCCACCAGTGTCATTGCATGTGTGTTCTTCTCATGAACCACATCTAGAGTCATTGCATGTCTATTCTTCTCACAAACCACATAACGATCCACCTGTGTCATTGGATGTGTGTTCTTTTCATGAACCACAACTAGAGTCATTGCATGTGTGTTCTTCTCATGAACCACAGCTAGAGACATTGCATGTATGTTCTTCTCACAAACCACATAAGGATCCACCAGAGTCATTGGATGTGTATTCTTTTCATGAACCACACCCAGTGTCATTGCATGTGTGTTCTTCTCACAAACCACACATGGATCCACTAGTGTCATTGCATGTCTGTTCTTTTCATGAACCACAACTACTGTCATTGCATGTGTGTTCTTCGCACAAACCACATAAGGATACACCAGTGTCCTTGCATGTGTGTTCTTCTCATGAACCACGGCTAGTGTGATTGCATGTGTGTTCTTCTGACAAACCACATAAGGATCGACTAATGTCATTGGACGTGTGTTATTTTCATAAACCACGCCCAGTGTCATTGCATATATGTTCCTCTCACAGACCACACATGGATCCACCAGTGTCATTGCATATGTGTTCTTCTCATGAACCACAACTAGAGTCATTGCAAGTGTGTTCTTTTCACAAACCACAGCTAGAGTCATTGCATGTGTGTTCTTGTGACAAACCACATGAGGATACATCAATGTCATTGCATGTGTGTTCTTCTCATGAACCACATCTAGAGTCATTGCATGTCTGTTATTCTCACAAACCATATAAGGATACACTAGTGTCATTGCATGTGTGTTATTTTCATGAACCACACCTAGTGTTATTGGATGTGTGTTCTTCTCACAAACCACACATGGATCCACCAGTGTCATTTCATGTGTGTTCTTCTCATGATACACACATGGATCCACCCAGTGTGATTTCATGTATTTTCTTTTCACAAACCACATATGGATCCACTAGTGTCATTGCATGTCTATTCTTTTCATGAACCACACCCAGTGTCATTGCATGTTTGTTCCTCTCATAAACCACACATGGATCCACCACTGTTATTGCATGTGTGTTATTCTCATGAACCACATCGAGAGTCATTGCATGTCTGTTCTTCTCACAAACCACATAAGGATCCCACAGTGTCATTGGATCTGTTTTCTTTTCATGAACCATAGCTAGAGTCATTGCATGTGTGTTCTTTTCACAGACCACATAAGGATACACCTATGTCATTGCATGTGTGTTCTTCTCATGAACCACAACTAGAGTCATTGCATGTCTGTTCTTCTCTCAAACCACATAAGGATACACCAGTGTCATTGCATATGTGTTCCATTCATGAACCACACCCAGTGTCACTGGATGTGTGTTCTTCTCACAAATCACACATGGATCCACCAGTGTCATTGCATGTGTGTTCTTTTCACGAACCACAAATGGATCCACCCAGTGTGATTGCATGTCTGTTCTTTTCACAAACCACATATGGATCCACCAGTGTCATTGCATGTCTGTTCTTTTCATGAACCACACCTAGTGTCATTGCATGTCTTGTTCCCCTCATAAACCACACATGGATCCTCCAGTGTCATTGCAGGTGTGTTCTTATCATGAACCACATATAGAGTCAATGCATGTTTGTTATTCTCACAAACCACATAAGGATACACCAGTGTAATTGCATGTGTGTTCTTTTCATGAACCACACCTAGTGTCATTGCATTTGTGTTCCTCTCACAGACCACACATGGATCCACCAGTGTCATTGCATGTGTGTTCTTCTCATCAACCACATCTAGAGTCATTGCATGTATGTTCTTCTCGCAAACCACATAAGGATCCACCAGTGTCATTGCATGTGTATTCTTTTCATGAACCACAGCTAGAGTCATTGCATGTCTGTTCTTCTCACAATCCACACAAGGATCCACTGGTGTCATTGTTGTCTTTTCTTTTCATGAATCATAGCCAGTGTCATTGCATGTGTGTTCTTCTCACAAACCACACATGGATCCACCAGTGTAATTGCATATGTGCTCTTTTCATTAACCACAGCTAGAGTCATTGCATGTGTGTTCTTTTCACAAACCACATATCACTAGTGTCATTGCATGTGTGTTCCTCTCATAAACCTCATATGGATCCACCAAGTGTGATTGTATGTGTGTTCTTCTCACAGACCACATAAGGATCCACTAGTGTCATTGGATGTGTGTTATTTTCATAAACCACATCTAGAGTCATTGCATGTATGTTCCTCTCATAGACCACACATGGATCCACTAGTGTCATTGCATGTGTGTTCTTTTCATGAACCACACATGGATCACCCAGTGGCATTGCATGTCTGTTCTTTTTACAAACCACATATGGATTAACCAGTGTCATTGCATGTGTTTTCTTTTCATGAACCACACCCAGTGTCATTGCATGTTTGTTCCTCTCATAAACCACAAATGGATCCACCAGTGTCATTGCATGTGTGTTCTTCTCATGAACCATATCTAGAGTCATTGCATGTTTGTTCTTCTCATAAACCACATAAGGATCCACCAGTGTCATTGCATGTGTGTTCTTTTCATGAACCACACACAGTGTCATTGCATCTGTGTTCTTCTCCCAAACCACACATGGATCCACTAGTTTCATTGCATGTCTGTTCTTTTCATGAACCACAGCCAGTGTCATTACATGTGTGTTCTTCTGATAAACCACATATGGATCCACCCAGTGTGATTGCATGTGTGTTCTTATCACAAACCACATAAGGATCCACCAGTGTCATTGGATGTGTGTTCTTTTCATGAACCACACCCATTGTCATTGCATGTATGTTCCTCTCACAAACGACACATGGATCCACCAGTGTCATTGCATGTGTGTTCTTCTCATGAACCACAGCTAGACTCATTGAATGTGTGTTCTTTTCACAATCCACAGCTAGAGTCATTTCATGTGTGTTCTTCTCACAAACCACTTAAGGATACACCAGTGTCATTGCTTGTGTGTTCTTCTAACGAACCTCATCTAGAGTCATTACATGTTTGTTATTCTCACAAACAACATAAGGATACACCAGTGTTATTGCATGTGTGTTCTTTTCATGAACCAACCTAGTGTCATTGGATGTGTTTTCTTCTCACAGACCACACATGGATGCACCAGTGTCATTGCATGTGTGTTCTTCTCATGAACCACACATGGATCCACCTAGTGTGATTGCATGTCTGTTCTTTTCACAAACCACATATGGATCCACCAGTGTCATTGCATATCCGTTCTTTTCATGAACCACACCCAGTGTCATTGCATGTTTGTTCCTCTCATAAACCACACATGGATCCACCTGTGTCATTGCATGTCTGTTCTTCTCATGAACCACATTTAGAGTCATTGCATGTATGTTCTTGTCACAAACCACAGAAGGATCCACCAGTGTCATTGGATGTGTGTTCTTTTCATGAACCATAGCTAGAGTCATTGCGTGTGTGTTCTTCTCACAAACCATATAAGGATACACCAGTGCCATTGCATGTGTTTTCCTCTCATGAACCACAGCTAGAGTCATTGCATGTCTGTTCTTCTCACAAACCACATAAGGATCCACCAGTGTCATTGGACGTGTATTCTTTTCATGAACCACACCTAGTGTCATTGCATGTGTGTTCTTCTCACAAACCACACATGGATCCACCAGTGTCATTGCATGTGTGTTCTTTTTATGAACCACATCCAGTGTCATTGAATGTGTGTTCTTCTCACAAACCACATAAGGATACACAAGTTTCATTGCATGTGTGTTCTTCTCATGAACCACAACTAGAGGCATTGCATGTTTGTTCTTATGACAAACCACATAAGGATCCACCAGTGTCATTGGATTTGTGTTCTTCTCATGAACCACACCCAGTGTCATTGCATGTCTGTGCCTCTCAGGACCACACATGGATCCACCAGTGTCATTGCATGACTGTTCCTCTCATAAACCACAAATGGATCCACCAGTGTCATTGCATGTGTGTTCTTCTCATGAACCATATCTAGAGTCATTGCATGTTTGTTCTTCTCACAAACAACATAAGGATCCACCAGTGTCATTGGATGTGTGTTCTTTTCATGAACCACACACAGTGTCATTGCATCTGTGTTCTTCTCACAAACCACACATGGATCCACTAGTATCATTGCATGTCTGTTCTTTTCATGAACCACAGCCGGTGTCATTGCATGTGCGTTCTTCTCATAAACCACATATGGATCCACCCAGTGTGATTGCATGTGTGTTCTTATCACAAACCACATAAGGATCCACTAGTGTCATTGGATGTGTGTTCTTTTCATGAACCACACCCATTGTCATTGCATGTATGTTCCTCTCACAAACGACACATGGATCCACCAGTGTCATTGCATGTGTGTTCTTCTCATGAACCACATCTAGACTCATTGCATGTGTGTTCTTTTCACAAACCACAGCTAGAGTCATTGCATGTGTGTTCTTCTCACAAACCACATAAGGATACAACAATGTCATTGCTTGTGTGTTCTTCTAATGAACCACATCTAGAGTCATTACAAGTTTGTTATTCTCGCAAACAACATAAGGATACACCAGTGTTATTGCATGTGTGCTCTTTTCATAAACCACACCTAGTGTCATTAGATGTGTTTTCTTCTCACAGACCACACATGGATCCACCAGTGTCATTGCATGTGTGTTCTTCTCATGAACCACACATGGATCCACCTAGTGTGATTGCATGTCTGTTCTTTTCACAAACCACATATGGATCCACCAGTGTCATTGCATATCTGTTCTTTTCATGAACCACACCCAGTGTCATTGCATGTTTGTTCCTCTCATAAACCACACATGGATCCACCAGTGTCATTGCATGTGTGTTCTTCTCATGAACCACATAAGGATCGACTAGTGTCATTGGATGTGTGTTATTTTCATAAACCACACCCAGTGTCATTGCATATCTGTTCCTCCCATAGACCACACATGGATCCACTAGTGTCATTGCATGTGTGTTCTTCTCATGAACCACAACTAGAGTCATTGCATGTGTGTTCTTTTCACAAACCACAGCTAGAGTCATTGCATGTGTGTTCTTGTGACAAACCACATAAGGATACACCAGTGTCATTGCATGTGTGTTCTTCTCATGAACCACATCTAGAGTCATTGCATGCCTGTTATTCTCACAAACCATATAAGGATACACCAGTGTCATTGCATGTGTGTTCTTTTCATGAACCACACCTAGTGTTATTGGATGTGTGTTCTTCTCACAAACCACACATGGATCCACCAGTGTCATTTCATGTGTGTTCTTCTCATGATACAGACATGGATCCACCCAGTGTGATTGCATGTCTTTTCTTTTCACAAACCACATATGGATCCACTAGTGTCATTGCATGTCTATTCTTTTCATGAACCACACCTAGTGTCATTGCATGTTTGTTCCTCTCATAAACCACACATGGATCCACCACTGTCATTGCATGTGTGTTATTCTCATGAACCACATCTAGAGTCATTGCATGTCTGTTCTTCTCACAAACCACATAAGGATCCCACAGTGTCATTGGATGTGTTTTCTTTTCATGAACCATAGCTAGAGTCATTGCATGTGTGTTCTTTTCACAAACCACATAAGGATACACCTATGTCATTGCATGTGTGTTCTTCTCATGAACCACAACTAGAGTCATTGCATGTCTGTTCTTCTCACAAACCACATAAGGATCCACTAGTGTCACTTGATGTGTGTTCTTTTCATGAACCACACCCAGTGTCATTGGATGTGTGTTCTTCTCACAAATCACACATGGATCCACCAGTGTCATTGCATGTGTGTTCTTTTCACGAACCACAAATGGATCCACCCAGTGTGATTGCATGTCTGTTCTTTTCACAAACCACATATGGATCCACCAGTGTCATTGCATGTCTGTTCTTTTCATGAACCACACCTAGTGTCATTGCATGTCTTGTTCCCCTCATAAACCACACATGGATCCTCCAGTGTCATTGCATGTGTGTTCTTATCATGAACCACATCTAGAGTCAATGCATGTTTCTTATTCTCACAAACCACATAAGGATACACCAGTGTAATTGCATGTGTGTTCTTTTCATGAACCACACCTAGTGTCATTGCATTTGTGTTCCTCTCACAGACCACACATGGATCCACCAGTGTCATTGCATGTGTGTTCTTCTCATAAACCACATCTAGAGTCATTGCATGTATGTTCTTCTCGCAAACCACATAAGGATCCACCAGTGTCATTGCATGTGTATTCTTTTCATGAACCACAGCTAGAGACATTGCATGTCTGTTCTTCTCACAATCCACACAAGGATCCACTGGTGTCATTGCTGTCTTTTCTTTTCATGAACCACAGCCAGTGTCATTGCATGTGTGTTCTTCTCACAAACCACACATGGATCCACCTGTGTCATTGCATATGTGCTCTTTTTACTAACCACAGTTAGAGTCATTGCATGTGTGTTCTTTTCACAAACCACATATCACTAGTGTCATTGCATGTGTGTTCCTCTCATAAACCACATATGGATCCACCAAGTGTGATTGCATGTGTGTTCTTCTCACATACCACATAAGGATCACTAGTGTCATTGGATGTGTGTTCTTTTCATAAACCACATCTAGAGTCATTGCATGTATGTTCCTCTCATAGACCACACATGGATCCACCAGTGTCATTGCATGTGTGTTATTTTCATGAACCGCACATGGATCACCTAGTGTCATTGCGTGTCTGTTCTTTTTACAAACCACATATGGATCAACCAGTGTCATTGCATGTGTTTTCTTTTCATGAACCACACCCAGTGTCATTGCATGTTTGTTCCTCTCCTAAACCACAAATGGATCCACCAGTCTCATTGCATGTGTGTTCTTCTCATGAACCATATCTAGAGTCATTGCATGTTTGTTCTTCTAACAAACCACATAAGGATCCACCAGTGTCATTGGATGTGTGTTCTTTTCATGAACCACACACAGTGTCATTGCATCTGTGTTCTTCTCACAAACCACACATGGATCCACTAGTATCATTGCATGTCTGTTCTTTTCATGAACCACAGCCAATGTCATTGCATGTGTATTCTTCTCATAAACCACATATGGATCCACCCAGTGTGATTGCATGTGTGTTCTTATCACAAACCATATAAGGATCCACTAGTGTCATTGGATGTGTGTTCTTTTCATGAACCACACCTAGTGTCATTGCATGTATGTTCCTCTCACTAACGACACATGGATCCACCAGTGTCATTGCATGTGTGTTCTTCTCATGAACCACAGCTAGCCTCATTGCATGTGTGTTCTTTTCACAAACCACAGCTAGAGTCATTGCATGTGTGTTCTTCTCACAAACCACATAAGGATACACCAGTGTCATTGCTTGTGTGTTCTTCTAATGAACCACATCTAGAGTCATTACAAGTTTGTTATTCTCACAAACAACATAAGGATACACCAGTGTTATTGCATGTGTGCTCTTTTCATGAACCACACCTAGTGTCATTGGATGTGTTTTCTTCTCACAGGCCACACATGGATCCACCAGTGTCATTGCATGTGTGTTCTTCTCATGAACCACACATGGATCTACCTAGTGTGATTGCATGTCTGTTCTTTTCACAAACCACATAGGGATCCACCAGTGTCATTGCATATCTGTTCTTTTCATGAACCACACCCAGTGTTAGTGCATGTTTGTTCCTCTCATAAACCACGCATGGATCTACCAGTGTCATTGCATGTGTGTTATTCTCATGAACCACATTTAGAGTCATTGCATGTCTGTTCTTGTCACAAACCACATAAGGATCCACCAGCGTCATTGGATGTGTGATCTTTTCATGAACCATAGCTAGAGTCATTGCGTGTGTGTTCTTCTCACAAACCATATAAGGATACACCAGTGTCATTGCATGCGTTTTCTTCTCATGAACCACAGCTAGAGTCATTGCATGTGTGTTCTTCTCACAAACCACATAAGGATCCACTAGTGTCATTAGATGTGTATTCTTTTCATGAACCACACCTAGTCTCGTTTCATGTGTGTTCTTCTCACAAACCACACATGGATCCACCAGTGTCATTGCATGTGTGTTCTTTTTATGAACCACATCCAGTGTCATTGAATGTGTGTTCTTCTCACAAACCACATAAGGATACACAAGTGTCATTGCATGTGTGTTCTTCTCATGAACCACAACTAGAGTCATTGGATGTTTGTTCTTCTCACAAATCACATAAGGATCCACCAATGTCATTGGATTTGTGTTCTTTTCATGAACCACACTCAGTGTCATTGCATGTTTGTGCCTCTCAGAACCACACATGGATCCACCAGTGTCATTGCATGTGTGTTCTTTTCACAAACCACAACTAGAGTCATTGCATGTGTGTTCTTCTCACAAACCACATAAGGATACACCAGTGTCATTGCATGTGTGTTCTTCTCTTGAACCACATCTAGAGTCATTGCATGTCTGTTATTCTCACAAACCACATAAGGATACACCAGTGTCATTGCATGTGTTTTCTTCTCATGAACCACAAATAGATCCACCCAGTGTTATTGCATGTCTTTTCTTTTCACAAACCACATATGGAGACACCAGTGTCATTGCATGTCTATTCTATTCATGAACCACACCTAGGGTCATTGCATGTCTATTCCTGTCATAAACCACACATGGATCCACCAGTGTCATTGTATGTCTGTTCTTCTCACAAACCACATAAGGATCCACAAGTGTCATTGCATGTGTGTTGTTCTCATGAACCACTGCTAGAGTCATTGCATCTCTGTTTTTCTCACAAACCACATAAGGATCCACCAGTGTCATTGGATGCGTGTTCTTTTCCTGAACCACGGCTAGAGTCATTGCATCTGTGTTCTTCTCACAAACCACATAAGGATACACCAGTGTCATTGCATGTGTGTTCTTCTCATGAACCACATCTAGAGTCATTGCATGTCTGTTATTCTCACAAACCACATAAGGATACACCAGTGTCATTGCATGTGTTTTCTTCTCATGAACCACAAATATATCCACCCAGTGTTATTGCATGTCTGTTCTTTTCACAAACCACATATGGAGACACCAGTGTCATTGCATGTCTATTCTTTTCATGAACCACACCTAGTGTCATTGCATGTCTATTCCTGTCATAAACCACACATGGATCCACCAGTGTCATTGTATGTCTGTTCTTCTCACAAACCACATAAGGATCCACAAGTGTCATTGCATGTGTGTTGTTCTCATGAACCACTGCTAGAGTCATTGCATCTCTGTTCTTCTCACAAACCACATAAGGATCCACCAGTGTCATTGGATGCATGTTCTTTTCTAGAACCACGGCTAGAGTCATTGCATGTGTGTTCTTCTCACAAACCACATAAGGATACACCAGTGTCATTGCATGTGTGTTCTTCTCATGAACCACTGCTAGAGTCATTGCATATCTTTTCTTCTCACAAACCACATACGGATCCACAAGTGTCATTGCATGTGTATTCTTTTCATGAACCACACCTAGTGTCATTGCATGTGTGTTCTTCTCACAATCCAAACATGGATCCACCAGTGTTATTGCATATGTGTTCTTCTCATGAACCACAACTAGAGTCATTGCATGTCTGTTCTTCTCACGAACCACACAAGGATCCACCAGTGTCATTGCATGTCAGTTCTTTTCATGAACCACAACCAGTATCATTGCATCTGTGTTCTTCTCACAAACCACACATGGATCCACCAGTGTCATTGCATGTCTACTCCTTTCATTAACCACAGTTAGAGTCATTGCTTGTGTGTTCTTTTCACAAACCACATATAACCAGTGTCATTGCATGTGTGTTCCTCTCATAAACCACATATGGATCCACCCAGTGTGATTGCATGTGTGTTATTCTCACAAACCACATAAGGATCCACCAGTGTCATTAGATGTGTGTTCTTTTCATAAACCACATCCAGAGTCATTGCATGTATGTTCGTCTCACAGACCACAGATGGATCCACCAGTGTCATTGCATGTGTGTTCTTTTCATGAACCACACATGGATCACCTAATGTCATTGTATTTATGTTCTTTTTACAAACCACATATGGATCCACCAGTGTCATTGCATGTGTTTTATTTTCATGAACCACACCCACTGTCATTGCATGTCTGTTCCTCTCATAAACCACACATGGATCCACCAGTGTCATTGCATGTGTGTTCTTCGCATGAACCACATCTAGAGTCATTGCATGTCTGTTCTTCTTACAAACCACATAAGGATCCACCTGTGTCATTGGATGTGTGTACTTTTCATGAACCACACCTAGTGTCATTGCATGTGTGTTCTTCTCACAAACCACACATGGATCCACCAGTATCATTGCATGTCTGTTCTTTTCATGAACCACAGCTAGTGTCATTGCATGTGTGTTCTTCTCATAAACCACATATGGATCCACCTAGTGTGATTGCAAGTGTGTTCTTCTCACAAACCACATAAGAATCCAACACTGTCATTGGATGTGTGTTCTTTTCATGAACCACACCCAGTGTCATTGCATCTATGTTCCTCTCACAAACCACACATGGATCCACCAGTGTCATTGCATGTGTGTTCTTCTCATGAACCATAGCTAGAGTCATTGCATGTATGTTCTTTTCACAAACCACATCTAGAGTCATTGCATGTGTGTTCTTCTCACAAAACACATAAGGATACACCAGTGTCATTGCATGTGTGTTCTTCTCATGAACCATATCTGGAGGCATTACATGTCTATTATTCTCTCAAACCACATAAGGTTACACCCATGTCATTGCATGTATGTACTTATCATGAACCACACCTAGTGTCATTGGATGTGTTTTGTTCTCACAGACCACAAATGGATCCACCAGTGTCATTGCATGTGTGTTCTTCTCATGAACCATACATGGATCCACCAAGTGTGATTGCATGTCTGTTCTTTTCACAAACCACATATGGATCCACCAGTGTCATTGCATATCTGTTCTTTTCATGAACCACACCCAGTGTCATTTGCATGTTTGTTCCTCTCATAAACCACACATGGATCCACCAGTGTCATTGCATGTATGTTCTTCTCATGAACCACATCTAGAGTCATTGCATGTCTGTTCTTCCCACAAACCACATAGAGATCCACTAGTGTCATTGCATGTCTATTCTTTTCATGAACCACAGCCAGTGTCATTGCATCTGTGTTCTTCTCACAAACCACACATGGATCCACTAGTGTCATTGCATGTCTGCTCTTTTCATTAACCATAGTTAGAGTCATTGCATGTGTGTTCTTTTCACAAACCACATATCACCACTGTCATTGCATGTGTGTTCCTCTCATAAACCACATATGGATCCACCCAGTGTGATTGCATGTATGTTCTTCTCACAAACCACATAGGTATCCACCGGTGTCATTGGATGTGTGTTCTTTTCATAAACCACATCTAGAGTCATTGCATGGTTGTTCCTCTCATAGACCACACATGGATCCACCAGTGTCATTGCATGTGTGTTCTTTTCATGAACCACACATGGATCACCCAGTGTCATTGCATGTCTGTTCTTTTTAGAAACCACTTATGGATCCACTAGTGTTATTACATGTGTTTTCTTTTCATGAACCACACCCAATGTCATTGCATGTCTGTTCCTCTCATAAACCACACATGGATCCACCAATGTCATTGCATGTGTGTTCTTCTCATGAACCACATCTAGAGTCATTGCATGTCTGTTTTTCTCACAAACCACATAAGGATCCAAGTGTGTCATTGGATGTGTGTTCTTTTCATGAACCATATACAGTGTCATTGAATGTGTGTTCTTCTCACAAACCACACATGGATCCACCAGTATCATTGCATGTCTGTTCTTTTCATGAACCACAGCCAGTGTCATTGCATGTGTGTTCTTCTCATAAACCACATACGGATCCACCCAGTGTGATTGCATGTGTGTTCTTCTCAGAAACCACATAAGGATCCACCAGTGTCATTGGATGTGTGTTCTTTTCATGAACCACAGCTAGAGTTATTGCATGTGTGTTCTATTCACAAACCACAACTAGAAGCATTGCATGTGTGTTGTTCTCACAAACCACACAAGGATACACTAGTGTCGTTGCATGTGTGTTCTTCTCATGAACCACATCTAGAGTCATTACATGTCTGTTATTCTCACAAGCCACATAACGATACACCAGTGTCATGCATGTGTGTTCTTATCATGAACCACACCTAGTGTCATTGTATGTGTTTTCTTCTCACAGACCACAAATGGATCCACCAGTGTCATTGCATGTGTGTTCTTCTCATGAACCACACATGGATTCACCCAGTGTGATTGCATGTCTGTTCTTTTCATGAACCACACCTAGTGTCATTGCATGTTTGTTCCTCTCATAAACGACACATGGATCCACCAATGTCATTGCATGTATGTTCTTCTCATGAACCATATCTAGAGTCATTGCATGTATGTTCTTCTCACAAACCACATAAGGATCCACCAGTGTCATTGGATGTGTGGTCTTTTCATGAACCATATCTAGAGTCATTGCATGTGTGTTTTTCTCACAAACCACACAAGGATACACTAGTGTTAGTGCATGTCTGTTCTTCTTATGAACCATAGCTGGAGTCATTGCATGTCTGTTCTTCTCACAAACCACATAAGGATCCACCAGTGTTGTAATTGGCTGTGTATTCTTTTAATGAACCACACCCAGTGTCATTGCATCTGTGTTCTTCTCACAAACCACACATAGATCCACCAGTGTCATTGCATGACTGCTCTTTTAATAAACCATAGTTAGAGTCATTGCATGTGTGTTCTTTTCACAAACCACATATCATCAGTGTCATTGCATGTGTGTTCCTCTCATAAACCACATATGCATCCACCCAGTTTGATTGCATGTGTGTTATTCTCACAAACCATATAGGGATCCACTAGTGTCATTGGATGTGTGTTCTTTTCATAAACCAAATCTAGAGTCATTGCATGTATGTTCCTCTCACAGACCACATAGGGGTCCACCAATGTGTCATTGCATGTGTGTCCTTTTCATGAACCACACATGGATCACCCAGTGTCATTGCCTGTCTGTTCTTTTTACAAACCACACATGGATCCACTAGTGTCATTGCATGTGTTTTCTTTTCATGAACCACACCCAGTGTCATTGCATGTCTGTTCCTCTCATAAAACACACATGGATCCACCAGTGTCATTGCATGTGTGTTCTTCACATGAACCACATATAGAGTCATTGCATGTATGTTCTTCTCACAAACCACATAAGGATCCACCAGTGTCATTGGATGTGTGTTATTTTCATGAACCACACCCAGTGTCATTGCATCTGTGTTCTTCTCACAAACCACACATGGATCCACCAGTATCATTGCATGTCTGTTCTTTTCATGAACCACAGCCAGTGTCATTGCATGTGTGTTCTTCTCATAAACCACATATGGATCCACCCAGTGTGATTGCATGTGTGTTCTTCTCACAAACCACATAAGGATCCACCAGTGTCATTGGATGTGTGTTCTTTTCATGAACCACACTGATACATTGCAAATGTATCTATAATTTTTGATGTTCCATGCTTGGTTTTATCCACTTTCTTGTGTTTTGTCCACACTTTGGAGTACTTTTCATATGATTTCTTGGACTAACCTATTAACAAGAGCCACAGTGCCAGTTGCCTGTTTTCTGCTATTTTTGGTTCTCGGAAAGTCAGAAAATGATTATTCTCAGAATTGGACGAGACAAAATCCAAAGTGCCTATTTTTCTGGAAGTCATCAGATGCCAGAATACGAGACGGAGAAGGGCTGGGGGTCAGCCACACCACCTGGCCCCGTGGCCAGGCTTTGCCCACGCTAGGGGGTGGTCTGGCTGACCCCAGCACCCCCTCAGCCTCTCCTTCCGCCTATAAGATGCCCTTGGGACGAAACCCTAAGTACCCGATCAAAAATCCATGAAAGAGTCTGTAGCCGCCGTCATATCCATCCCTAGATCGGGAGGGATCTGAAGCTCTTCCCAGCACCCTGCCGGAGAGGGGAATTCACCCTGGAGGCCTTCTTCATCACCATGCAAGCCTCCGGTGTGATGCGTGAGTAGTTCATCTTTGGACTACAGATCCATGTAGTAGCTTGATGGCTGGTTCTCCTCCTTTGTGCTTTCATGTCTAGATCTTGTGAGCTCCGTTCATGATCAAGATCATCTATTTGTAATCATACATGTTGTGTGTGCGGCGATCCGATGGATATTGAGATGCTATTTCAGATTGATTATTGATTCTATCATGTTTTTGTTATTTGTGACCTTGCATGCTTTCCGTTGTTAGTAGCTATCTTGGCCAAGTAGATGCTAGCAACTCCAAGAGTTAGTATTTATGCTCGCTAGTGGGTTCATGCCGCTGGTAATCTGGGGAAGTGACATATATCTCTAAGATACTAGATGTGTTTTTGCTACTAGGGAGAAAACAACAATCCTTTATTCATAGAACAATCGTATTGTTTACTTTACACGCAATTCGTAATGCAATAATCTGTTGCTTGCAAGTTAATACTGGAGGGGGTTCGGATGATAACCTGAAGGTGGATTATTAGTCATAGATGCAGTTGGATGGTGGTCTATGTATAATGTTGTAATGCCCAATCAAGTCTCAAACGAGTCAAGATGATTAGTATATGCATCTATTGCTTTCTCGATGTTTGTCAATTGCCTCGCTGTAATTTGTTCACCCAGCATGTTATCTATCTTAAGGAGAGCCACCTCTAGTGAACTATGGATTCCGGTCCTTTTCTTTTACATACAATCTATAAACTGTTTACTGCTTTGTGTTTACTTTCTGAAAACTATTACTTCCTTCCATTCGATACGTTTAATCCTTTGTTTTCAGCAAAACACGGTGAGATTGACAACCTCGTCGCAAGTTGGGGACAGAGTTCTGTGGTTGTGTTGCGCAGGTCTCCACGTTGCTACTAGCACCGGTAGTGCACCCTGCCAAGGCTTAGCTAGCAACACCTTTGGGGTGTTTCCTTGCTCCTACTGGTTTGATTAAACTTTGGTTTCATAACTGAGGGAAACTTGCTGCTGTGCTCATCATACCTTCCTCTTGGGGTTCCCAACGAGCTCTACATCAACAATGAGCCATCACACACCCAGTGTCATTGCATGGTTGTTCCTCTCACAAACCACACATGGATCCACCAGTGTCATTGCATGTGTGTTCTTCTCATGAACCACAGCTAGAGTCGTTGCATGTGTGTTCTTTTCACAAACCACCGTTAGAGTCATTGCATGTGTGTTCTTCTCACAAACCACACAAGGATACACCAGTGTCATTGCATGTGTGTTCTTCTCATGAACCACATCTAGAGTCATTACATGTCTATTATTCTCACAAACCACATAAGGATACACCAGTGTCATTGCATGCGTGTTATTATCATGAACCACACCTAGTGTCATTGGATGTGTTTTCTTCTCACCGACCACACATGGATCGACCAGTGTCAATGCATGTGTGTTCTTCTCATGAACCACACATGGATCCACCCAGTGTGATTGCATGTCTGTTCTTTTCACAAACCACATATGGATCCACAAGTGTGATTGCATATCTGTTCTTTTCATGAACCACACCTAGTGTCATTGCATGTTTGTTCCTCTCATAAACCACACATGGATCCACTAGTGTCATTGCATGTATGTTCTTCTCATGAACCACATCTAGAGTCATTGCATGTATGTTCTTCTCACAAACCACATAAGGATCCACCAGTGTCATTGGATGTGTGGTCTTTTCATGAACCATAGCTAGAGTCATTGCATGTGTGTTCTCCTCACAAACCACATAAGGATACACCAGTGTCAGTGCATGTGTGTTCTTCTGATGAACCACAGCTAGAGTCGTTGCATGTTTGTTCTTCTCACAAACCACATAAGGATCCACTAGTGTCATTGGATGTGTATTCTTTTCGTGAACAACACCCAGTGTCATTGCATGTATTTTCTTCTCACAAACCACACATGGATCGACCAGTGTTATTGCATGTGTGTTCTTTTTACGAACCACAGCCAGTGTCATTGCATGTGTGTTCTTCTCACAAACCACATAAGGATACACAAGTGTCATTACATGTGTGTTCTTCTCATGAACCACATCTATAGTCATTGCATGTCTATTCTTCTCACAAACCACATATGGATCCACCAATGTCATTGGATGTGTGTTCTTTTCATGAACCACACCCAGTGTCATTGCATGTCTGTTCCTCTCACAAACCACACATGGATCCACCAGTGTTATTGCATGTGTGTTCTTTTCACAAACCACATCTAGAGTCATTGCATGTATGTTCTTCTGATAAACCACATAAGGATACACCAGTGTCATTGCATGTGTATTCCTCTCATGAACCAAATCTAGAGTCATTGCATGTCTGTTATTCTCACAAACCACATAAAAATACACCAGTGTCATTTCATGTGTGTTCTTTTCATGAACCACACCTAGTTTCATTGGATGTCTGTTCCTCTCATAAACCACACATGGATCCACCAGTGTCATTGCATGTGTGTTCTTCTCATGAACCACATCTAGAGTCATTGCATGTGTGTTCTTCTCACAAACAACATAAGGATCCACCAGTGTCATTGGATGTGTGCTCTTTTCATGATCCACAGCTAGAGTCATTGCATGTGTGTTCTTCTCAAAAACCACATAAGGATACACCAGTGTCATTGCATGTGTGTTCTTCTCATGAACCACAGCTAGAGTCATTGCATGTCTGTTCTTCTCACAAACCACATAAGGATCCACCAATGTCATTGGATGTGTATTATTTTCATGAACCACACCCATTGTCATTGCATGTGTGTTCTTCTCACAAACCACTCATGGATCCACCAGTATCATTGCATGTCTGTTCTTTTCATGAACCACAGCTAGTGTCATTGCATGTGTGTTCTTCTCACAAACCACATAAAGGTTACACCAGTGTTATTGCATGTGTGTTCTTCTCATGAACCACAACTAGAGCCATTGCATGTATGCTCTTCTCACAAACCACATAAGGATCCACCAGTGTCATTGGATGTGTGTTCATTTCATGAACCACACCTAGTGTCATTGCATGTCTGTTCCTCTCACAAACCACTGCTGGCCCAAATTATATCGAGCTCGTTGGGGAACCCCAAGAGGAAGGTATGATGAACACATCATCAAGTTTTCCCTCAGTATGAAACCAAGGTTATCAATCCAGTAGGAGCAAGGAAACACCCCAAAGGTGTAGCTAGCTGAACGTTGGCAGGGCGCACTACCGGTGCCATCAGCAAAAAGTAAACAGTTAAGTATTAGTTTGCAGAAAGTAAACACAAAGCAGTAAACAGTTGACTATAGATTGTATGTAAAAGAAAGGACCGGGTCCATAGTTCACTAGAGGTGGCTCTCCTTAAGATAGATAACATGCTGGGTGAACAAATTACAGCGGGGCAATTGACAAACATCGAGAAAGCATACTAGCATATACTAATCATCTTGAATCCTTTGATATTTGATTGGGCATTACAACATTATACGTAGAGCGTCATCCAACTGCATCTATGACTAATAATCCACCTTTAGGTTATCATCCGAACCCCCTCCAGTATTAAGTTGCAAGCAACAGATTATTGCATTACGAATTGCGTGTAAAGTAAACAATACGATTGTTCTATGAATAAAGGATTGTTGTTTTCTCCCTAGTAGCAAAAACACATCTAGTATCTTAGAGATATATGTCACTTCCCCAGATTACCAGCGGCATGAACCCACTAGCGAGCATAAATACTAACTCTTGGAGTTGCTAGCATCTACTTGGCCAAGATAGCTACTAACAACGGAAAGCATGCAAGATCACAAATAACAAAAACATGATAGAATCAATAATCAATCTGAAATAGCATCTCAATATCCATCGGATCCCTGCAAACACAACATGCAGAATTACAAATAGATGATCTTGATCATGAACGGAGCTCACAAGATCTAGACATGATAGCACAAATGAGGAGAACCAGCCATACAGCTACTACATGGACCCGTAGTCCAGAGATGAACTACTCACGCATCACACCGGAGGCTTGCATGATGATGAAGAAGGCCTCCAGGGTGAATTCCCCTCTCTGGCAGGGTGCTGGGAAGAGCTTCAGATCCCTCCCGATCTAGGGATGGAGACGACGGCGGCTACATACTCTTTCATGGATTTTTGATTGGGTACTTAGGGTTTCCGTATCAGAGGAAATATATAGGCGGAAGGAGAGGCCGAGGGGGTGCCTAGGGCGGCCAGACCACCCCCTGGCGTGGGCCAGGCCTGGCCGTGCGTCCAGTTGGTGTTTCTAGGCCCCAGCCCCTCTCCGTCTCGTATTGTAGCTCCAGATGTCTCCCGGTAAAATAGTGACTCTTCCTTTTGTCCCATCCAATTCCGAGGATATTCATTTTCTGACTTCCTGGAACCAAAAACAGCAGAAAACAGGCAGGTGGCACTGTGGCTCTTGTTAATAGGTTAGTCCAAGAAATCATATGAAAAGTACTCCAAAGTGTGGACAAAACAGAAGAAAGTAGATAAAAAGAAGCACGGAACATCAAAAATTATAGATACATTTGAAATGTATCAACATCCCCAAGCTTAACTCCTACTCTTCCTCGAGTAGGTAAGTGATAAAAAGAAAGAATAATTTTTGAGGTGGCATGCACCATCATAAACTTGATCAAAGTATTTGTAAAACATTCAAAGTTGGGATCATAGTACTTCAATCATAACATGGAAGACAAAGTTCTAGCAATAAGACAAAGAAACTATGTTGCAACATGAAAAGGCACAAACAAAAGATTCATGAATAACAATGCTTTGCAAGACGTTTGTTTGTTTCACATAAAGAAAACATAGCATAGTAGCATTCAGCTTGTCCCTCATAGAGTAGCAAATATAAATGCATAGGACACCTTCAAAGTTTACAAGAGTGACTAGATACAAATAGTTTAAAACAATCAATATCAAGGTATGCATCAATCAACTAGTCTCGGGACAATGCACATAGAACTAAGAATGGCCACTATGCTCTCAAAGTAGGTGCATAAAGATAGAAGGTGGAGACTCAATATAATGGTGGAAGAAAGGCCTTCATAGAAGGAAGCAGAGATTCAAGTTTCATAAAGAGCTTCCAAAAATTATGGTACTTATAGATTTAAGCTCTCATTGGCCCTATCATAAGCATCTTGAAGTGATTAAGGTTAAAGTGAACACACTATGGTGTACATGCTTGACGAATAATAAGTTAGAAATCTCATGTCCCTTGAATACGAGGGCCGCTCCTCATGCTACTCAAGTTTATTCACCGGTAAGTCCTTGTCATTGTAAGTACATGTGTATCATAGAGAACCGCCAACGGGGTACCCCTTGCCCGATGATATGGAAGAATCCCCATATCAAAATGACAAGGCAAGCAGACAACGAGCATCTCAGCAATCTTCTTATTTACCATGGTAATATGGTGCTTTTTTCTCTCTTTCCTCTTTTCATAATCTCTTTTTTTCTTTTTCTCTTTTCATAAGCTCATTGTGGTTACGCTACAGGTTTCCACCATGTCAGCATGGATTAGACCAGCGGCCCAGGCATTTGTCTAACACATATACGTAACTCCATGGACTTACAAGCTCCCCTTTCATTTCACACCGACGACATCCATAGACAAAAGAGCATGATATCAACTAGGTACAAAGTACCAGTGCAATGTTGAAAGCGTTCCCTATGACAGCATGGTTCTGCTAATCCCCAACAAATAAGTGCAAGCATATACAACATAGACGTCACAATGGTTCAAGTTTATTAAGGGCAAGAAAAGTAAAGTGTGCCAGCAAGTTCGTGAGAGCTTTAATCACTAGTTTTCTCATAACAACTTTAATTCTGAAGGTAAACAAAAACATTAATAAACTTGGAATAGCATATGCTAATAGGTAGGTATGGTGGACTCTCTGGAATAACTTAGTTTAGGGAGTTGGATGCATGAGTGGAACTCATACTTGGTTGTGGAGGCTAGCAAAAGACTGGGAGCGACAAACTAAGAGAGCAATAATGTCCATAATCATGTAGAGCGACAAAACATCATTGATCAAAGCATAAAGTGACAAGTTGAAAACTAAAGGATCATAAAGGCTTGTGGTGACTTGGGATAGTCATAACATGGTGTGAGCATGTGCCAAGTCAACCCAAATAAAGCATCAAAGGAGAATACCACTATACTATGATTTAATATGCTAAAACAACGCATGATTCATCCAAGGCACACTAAGCAATCTCAATTGTTTATATCAAGTCATGCTACAACAAAGAATACTAAGCATAAAGCCAAAACAATATCAAGCATGGCATGAGAAAGCCTAGGCCACAATTAAAAACAAGCTCTCTTTACCACTTAAGCATGAGCTTTCCTACTCCTTTCCAATCCAAACCAAACTATTTGAAAACCAATGTATGAAACAGGGGGTTCAACCAATTTATTCAGCAGAAAACAAAGAAAACGAAAAACGAAAAAGAAGACTCTCCAAGAACAACACAACTGTGCATGAAACAATAAAAACAAAGCGTTTGGAAGAAACCTGGGATTTTTATTGATGAAGAGGGGGATGCCTTGGGCATCCCCAAGCTTTGACGCTTGTACTTCTTGGATATTTCTTGGGGTGACACGTGTGGCATCCCCAAGCTTGAGCTTTAGTTGTCGTCGGATTGATGACAAGTATGCCATGAGGGGGTCCTCGAGGCGTCAGGAAGAGAGGGGTGTGAGACGTACGGTGTTCTGGGACGGTGAGCACACAAGTTTACCCAGGTTCGAATCCGCCGGCTTTGGACGGATCCTACTCCTGCTAGCAACCCAGTAATATGGCAGAGCCGGAATATGGGTTACAAGGGTTTGCCTGTGCGAGTTCAGATTGTAGACTATTGAGGGTGTCCTAAAGGCTCTCCCTAGGACGACTTATATAGATATCTGGCCTAGGGTTTCCAGGAGAGATCTATCCGGCCACTACTAAAAGTCGGTTACAGAGTACATCTTGAACTACAAGTAACACTACGGGCCTATGTCGGTAAGTCTTCTGGGCGTTCCTGTAGCTGGATTGGACTCCGTCTCTTCTCCCTGACTGGGTCGCCCGTGAAGCAAAGATCTAACCCGAAGTGGGCAACCCTGGTCAGTGAGGAACTGTGAGGATACCGAGAAAGTATATCACCAACAGCAGCCCCCGGAAGTCTCCAAGATCCAAAGTCGGATTCATCATCATCTAGCTTGATCTTCAGCTTGCAGAATCTTGAAGGGTTCCCGAAACTTCAAAACAAAATATACGATTCGGGTCTTAAAATAAGTCGAACCTATCAGCACGTTACTCGGATTTTCCAGCTTGATATTCAAACTAAGCCAGAACTTGGTCTCTGACGTCATCTGACACTGGTCATGGCCAAGTCACGTCATCTGACAAACATCCTGTCAGCACGACCGTTGGTGGGTCTGCCGTTCGCGGAATCGAGGCGCCGTTTCAATGCGTACGCGGAGATCACGGTGACGTAATCATCGCGTGGGACCTTCCCAGTTCCTTCCACGACGCGTGGCATTTACACAGTGTCGTTTGCACGAATCTTGGCACGGTTAGGTGGTTATAAGGGGTTAGGATTTCCTTTTCCTCATCTTCACCTATTCCCTTGTCGTTTCTTCTCCTCCACTTCTCCCCGACGCACAAAGCTCCTCTACTTCCTAGATTCCCAGCGCCGCCCATCCAAGGTCACCGGCGCACCGGAGAAATGGCTTCCTCTTCATCGTCCGGCTTGGCTGGATTCACAACGGCAGCGACGGTGGCGGCGGCGGAGAAAGAAAGCATCCGTGGGATTTGGATCTCGTGTCTTCTCGACAACGAGAAGCTCCACTGCGTGGAGAATGAAGGGATCCTCCGTCCCGGCGACTAGCGGAGCAGTTTTAGCGAAACCATCCCTAGCCCGCACGTCGACGAGCGGGTACACTTCGGCACCTACCTCGACAGAGGTTTGTCTTTCCCTCCCTCGGAATTCTTTTTCGAGGTGATTGATCACTACGGGATTCAGCTTCACCATCTTCCTCCCAAGTCCATCGTAGATATGAGCTCTTATACATCGTTGTGTGAGGGATACCACGACATTAGGCCGAGTCTCCCTTTGTTCCGGTTTTACTATCATGTCTGTAGAAACTATATCACTACCGGTAATCCTTATATTACCGGCACTATTAGCCTTTCAGTTAGACGCGAGCGTGTTTATCCTCGCATTTTAGCTAGTGAGTCAGTTAAACAGTGGCCGGCCACCTTCTTTTACCATAAGGATATTCCTGCTCCCAGCAAAGCTACTGCTTCGCCGACTTTCATCGACGGAGCCGCAACGACCCTTCCATCTTGGGATGAGGCTCCTACGGCTCTCAATGACGATCCGATCCTCGCCAAGAGGCGGATTGAATACCTGATGAAGCAGAAGGGCCTGAAAGGGTCCGACTTAGTCTAGTCCTGGGTGGCACGCCGGATCCAGCCTCTCCAGTACCACGGCGACCGACTGATGCATTCCATCACGGTGTCGAAAAATGACTCCCTCCGCATCAGTCCCAAGGCTTTGAAGCCACAGGATTACATAAGCCAGATCAAATGGCTGATTAAGGAGTGGATCGAGAGGAAAATTTCGGACTTGTCTCTGTAAATGCACACAGCAGAAGACCATGCAGTTCCGGTAAGCTTTAGCAATAAACCCTTTTATGTGTTTCACCTTTTAAGTTATTTTGCAATACTGAGATATTTTCTTTTTTTCAGCTTGACGACCTCCCCGAGTCGGGGCTGGCTCCTATCGAGGGGTATCCTCCGAAGTTTTCTCAGGAGGAGGAACTGGTCCCACTGTCGGACGTTGTGCCTAGGAAGCGCAAAGCTCCGACAGTGGCCATCGGCACAAAGGAGGTGCCAGTTGTGAAGAGGTAACTTGCAAGACAACTTCCGCCTTTGTACTTTACTCGTAATTTCTTCCGAGATGTAATGTTTTCCATTATTTTACATTCCCAGAGCTAAGCAGCTCATCAAGGGTAAGGGGAAGGGAACTTCTTCGAAGCCCTTGCGGCAGACGAAGTTGACTATGGCTTCTCCTACCGCGGCTCCTCCGACTCCTGCCCCACAACCTTCTACAACACCGGTGATCACTCCATCGCCGGCAATCGCAGAAGATCCGGCTCCTTCAACGGGGCCAGTGACCCATGAGTCGCAGACTGACGCCACCATGGGTGGCTCAGGTTTAGATAAGGGTGAACCCTCTTCGGGTAATGATCCCTCGGCAGAGACCTTCGCCGAAAACCTCGTGAACAATCCAGGGCTTGCCAAATTTGGCTTGTCTCGGAAATCTGCGGAGGAGATCAAGTGGCTAGCCCGGCAATGCCTGGAGAGCCGTAATCTCTCTACCGAAGAAGTAGCATAAGAAGCGGAGGATGTCAAGTTCTTCGACCTTCTTAAACAAGTCCGCCTTCATGACGAGGGACTAAGAGTTGGTGTGCTTCCACCACCTCCGGTTATTCCACTCACCCTCGCCGAGAAGGTTACCACCGAGGTGAACATGTGCCTGAGCAAACTCACACATGAACATCATGTAAGTTGGAATTCCAACTCACGTTTTTCTTTATTGCACTTTATATCATATCCTCTAGCCCCCAAGCATGAAGTTGGATATACAATTCAGATTTATGCTTTCTTAGGATGCCAAAGAACAAACTAATGTAGCCCCCAAGGCTCATGCTGATATTAGTAACAATATTAGACCGAGTCTTTAGTAGACTTCTGACTCTGGGTATTCTGACTTACAGAAAGTTAATTCATATAACCAGGATTTGTTGAAGAATATATGCAACAAGCGGAGAGAGATCGAAGATCTCCGACTTGAAAATGCCCAGCTGAAGGTTTCCAAGGATGAGGCCGAAGGTAAACATGCCAAGACTCAAAACTTGTCTTGATTTTTATAGTCGAATATTTTTCCTGAACTTTTGTTCCTTTGTCTTACAGCACTGGTAAAGCAGTCATGTGCTATGATCGAAGAGGCCGAGAATTTAAAGACCCTGATGGAGAATAAAGAACTTCGCCAAGAGCTGGATAAGCTCAAGGCAGATCATGAGAAGAGCGTCGCTCAAATTATCGAATCCACCTCCATGGCCACTAATGAACGTGATCGTAAGATTGCGGTTCAAGATCAAAGAATCTCGGATCTCAACAACGAGCTTTGTAGAGAGAAGGATCTGTCTGAGGTGCTCCAGGCTAAACTCCAGAGTCTTCGAGAAGAGAAGACCAAAGTTGATGATGTCATCTTCAGTATGTTTCCATCTTTCTGACTTGTCTACATTCCTCGACTCTTTCGATGTCGAATTTACTTAACCGTTTTTGTGTTACATGTATAGGTCCTCTGAACTTGACGGACTCTACTTCTATCGAGCCTTGCACCCACCGACTTACCCAAGTCGGTGATTTTATTCATGACTCCCGCCAATCCATCGAGGATATTGGCGAAACTCTCAATGTTCCGGACATGCATAGCATGTCCGAATTTCAGGTGCGGGACAAGGCGAAGGAGATGCCGTAGCTTGTCCAGGACTGGAACATGTCCTACGCGTGATCCGCAGCGCAGAATGCTCTTAGAATGGTCATGAGCCACCATGGAAGCATGGAAATCTGGCAAGTGCCAATAAGGTACTCTACTATGGATGAAGACAGACAGGAGCAAAACATCAAGGCCATCATGGACTCCTGCGCCATATATGGGTGTCATGTAGCTGAATTAACCAGCTACGACACTCCCTTCTTCACCTGCGTGGATATGCCACCTCCGCCTCTAGAAGAAGCAACCGAAGTTTCTGAGGATGGATAAACCATATCCAATTTGGACATCTCGGATCGCTATCAGGGTGCGGATGATGTTTCCAGCGAGCCAGCAGCTCCTACCTCCTCTCCTGCATCATAGATTACCAGAAACAAATGTATTATTTTGAGAAACATTATGGGTATGTAAACATGCAGTACTTTTGCTAGTGCTAAGCTTTTATCTATTCAACACTTTTGGCTTTTAAATTTTGTGTGCCTGAAATGTTTACGTAAGCACGTGTACTTTTTTGTCTACACTTATCGTTTATCTGGCTTTCCGCCTCGTCCCTTTCGTGAGATGGCTAAACCTTTAGCACAGAAACTTTGCCGAGCAACGGAGCTCAATTGCTAAACCAGTTTAAACTCAGAAACAAAGCCGGCTTCCAGTACAAACAATTCACTACTTGGAAAATGCCCGCATCTGGCGATCAGACAAATAACCAAACTATGGACTAGAAACTTTAAAGTTATACCCGAAGGTAGCATTTTTAGAATTGGAAATCTAAACTAGAATAAACATGAGCATAAAGTACTTTCAAGTATTCTAGGATTTTCGACTTTGTGACATGATCATTCGGAATTAAGATGGTAAAAATTTCTCAGAAAATGTTTGAGGCAACCAAAACTTTTATTTCTCATAGAACATGTAAACATATATGATTACAAAGAAGGATAAACTAAGAATAAAAGGGACGTAGCTGAGCAATATTCCATGTTCTGTCTAACTCATCCGGATTTGTACTCGCTCCAGCTCTCTTTCTTTTCTTAGTAGCATGTCTTTCTTTGACTGACCTCATATCAGTTAAGTAGTACGAACCATTGTGCAATACTCGACTAACTAAAAAGGGTCCTTCCCATATTGGGGAAAGTTTGTGCTTTCTTTGTTGCACAAGACGGAGAACCAATCAACTTTATTGAAAGATCTGTTTCTGACTCTCTGGCTATGATACTTGCGTAACTTCTGCTGATAGGCTGTTGATCTCATTTCAGCAATGACGCGAACTTCTTCGACTAAGTCGAGATCATTTTGTCGAGAAATCTCGGCATCTTCTTCGTTATACGCGGCCACTCTAGGAGAAGTGTGAATAAAGTCACTAGGAAGAAATGCTTCTACGCCATAGACCAAGAAGAAAAGTGTGTATCCGATTGACATGTTCGGAGTTGTTCGTAAACTCCATATTATAGAGGATAATTCCTCCGCCCAAGCCCCCGTAGCACGTCGTAGTGGTGCTTCAATTATCGGTTTTAGGCCTTGTAGGATTAAACCATTTGCTCTTTCAACATGTCCATTAGCTTGTGGATGTGCGACTGAAGCAATCTCAAGCCAAATATTTTGTTCATTGCAGAATTCGGCCAATTCTCAAATAGAAAAACTACTCCTGTTGTCCGTGATAATACTGTGTGGATAACCATACCGGATTATAACATCCTCGACAAATCTTTTGGATGTTGCTCCATCACAACTAGTGACAGGTTTAGCCTCAATCGATTTGGTGAACTTATCCACCATCACTAAGAAGGTGAGTAAATCCACTTGGAGCCCTTTTAAACGGTCCTACCATATCAAGCCCCTAGACCGCAAAAGGCCATGTTATAGGTATTGTTCGTAGATGATCAGCGAGAACATGAGCTTGTTTGGCGTACTTTTGGAAGCCCTTACATGTATTGACCAGCTGTTCGGCATCTTCCTTGGCTATAAGACAGAAAAAACCATGTCTGAAAGCTTTTGCCACTAAAGATTTGGCTACAGCATGGTGACCACACTCGCCTTCATCGATTTCTCTTAAGATTTCCACTCATTCTTCTAGAGATACGGAGCGTTGTAAAACCCCAGACACACTCCGCTTATAGAGCTCACCTTTAACTTTAGTGTAGGGTTTTGCTCGTCGGATGATCTACCGGCTCAGAACTTCGTCTTTGGGTAATTTTCCATCTACCAAATAATCGAGGTAGGTTGAGTCCAGCTGGGAATTATAGCCAAAACTGCTATCAAAGGTGAGTCGGATTTGGTTGGATATTCCTCGTCTACTCCCTTTATTGAGGGAACTTTGAGGTGCTCCAAAAAAGCGCCATCCGGGACCTCTTTCCGTGTAGAGCCTATCTGAGATAATGCATCTGCTTCCTCATTTTCTACTCGAGGGATGTGTTGAACCTCAAACCCTTTGAACGATTTAGATAAATCATCCACGAAAGCTTTATATGCTGCCATGTGTTTATTTGCATTACAAATATCCGACACTTGCTGAGCAACAAGATCCAAATCTCCGTAACACATCAAATGTCGGATGCCGATATCCTTAGCAATCCGGATTCCATGTAGCAGTGCTTCATACTCGGCAATATTATTTGTCGCTGTGAAGTGGATCAGCAACACGTATAGAAGTTTATCTCCTTGGGGTGATTTGAGCACCACGCCAGCCCCCGAAACCTCGCGAGCCTTAGACCCATCAAAATATAGGGTCCAATATTCCGACTCAGCGAGGGTCATATTCTCCTTCGTCTCTGTCCAATCAGCAATAAAGTCGGCAAGGCTTTGGGATTTAATTCCTGTCCGAGGTTTGTACTCAATATCGAAAGCTGAGAGATCTATGCCCCATTTGGTGATGCGTCCTGTGGCGTCACTGTTGTTGATTATATCTCTCATGGGAGCTGTGCTCACCACGGTAATTGGATGCTCCTGGAAATAGTGCCATAGCTTACGAGATGCTAGGAAAACACCATAAGCCAGCTTTTGATAGTGCGGATACCGCTGTTTTGATTCTGTTAGGACGTCGCTAACAAAATAAGTCGGACGCTGCACCAAGTGTTCCTGATTTTCCTTCGGTCTCTCCACTACCATGATGATACTGACGACCTTGTTTGTCGCAGCAAGATAAAGGAACATCGGTTCCTGTGGTTCCGGTGCAGCAAGGATAGGAGAAGATGAGAGTATTTTCTTCAGGTCTTGTAGTCCAGCTTCAGCTTCGTCGGTCCACACAAAATCCTTGGTCTTTTTCAGGAGTTTGTATAATGGCATGGCTCTTTTGCCGAGTCGGCTTACAAACCGACTGACTGCAGCGATCCAACCAGTTAGTCTTTGTACATCCTTCAGGCGAGTTGGCCTGGAAATATTGAATATAGACTTGATTTTGTCTCGGTTCACCTCTATGCCTCTTTGAGACACGATGAAACCTAACAGTTTTTCCGGCTGGAATTCGAAAGAAGCATTTCTTCAGATTAAGCATGATGTTGTATTTTCGTAGATTGGCGAATGTTTCCTCCAAGTCAGAAATCAGTGTTTCCTTCTTTTTGGACATTACTGCAATATCATCCACATATGCATGTACATTACGTCCAATTTGATCGTGGAGGCAATGTTGCATTGTGCGTTGGTACGTAGCTCCTGTGTTCTTCAGCCCAAAAGGCATCGTAACAAAACAGAAGGTTCCGAAGGGGTTATGAATGAAGTTTTGACTTTGTCAGATTCCTTCGTCCGGATTTGGTGATAACCGAAATATGCATCGAGAAAACAGAGGAGTTCCAAGCCTGCCGTATAATCGATAACTTGATCAATCCTAGGTAGAACGAACGGATCTTTTGGACAAACCTTGTTCAAGACAGTATAATCAACACACATCCTTAAATCAGTGGTGTCCGTTTTAAGGACCATTACAGGATTGGCCGACTACTCAGTGTGGATGACCTCTTCTATGAATCCGGCTAACTCGAGTCGTGCTAGTTCCTTAGCTATTTCCTTACGCTTTTCATCGCCGAAATGTCGTAAGGACTATTTGATGGGTTTAGCGTTCGGGTTTACATTTAAAGAGTGCTCGGCAAGTTCCCTAGGTACTCCGGTCATGTCAGATGGCTGCCATGCGAAGATATCTTGATTTGCTTTGAGGAACTTGACGAGGGCGCTTTCCTATGCGCTATCTAGGCCTATGCCTATCTGGGTCACCTTGGAGGGGTCATCATCCTTCAACGGCATCTTCTTCGTCTCTTCTGATGCCTTGAACTCCGGATTCAGCTTTGTCACCTCCTTCTTCGTTGCGGGCATCTCAGATGGATATATGCTCTTCTTGATCTCCTGGTACTCCTAGGCTTGCAGCACGACTTCAGCAAAGGCGGCATTTCCATCTTCGCACTCTCGCGCTTTCTTCGGGTCTCCCCTGATGGTTATCACGCAGTTGGGACCTGGAATTTTCATCATGTTGTAAATGTAACACAGACGAGCCATAAAATCCCAGTAAGCCGGACATCCGAATATAGTGTGGTACGTGCTCTTGAATGGGACCACTTCGAAAGAAAGTGCCTCCATCCGGTAGTTCTTTGGAGTTCCAAAGGTAACATCCAAAGTGATTTTTCCTAGGGAATTAGCTTGTCTTCCTGGGACAACTCCATGAAAGATCACTGAGCTATGGTTCAGCTGGGTCTCCGAGATCTTCATCCGGCGTAGCGTTTCGACCTACAAAATATTAATACTGCTGCCACCGTCCATGAGAGTCTTGGAGAAACCATAACTATCAATAAGTGGATTAACGATTAAGGCGTATTTATCTTGCTTGTGTAGCTTAGGCAGATGATCAGCGTGGTCAAATGTGATTGCCGCTTCCAACTGGACCAAGAATTGAGGGACAGCCGGAACCGTTGCATTGAGCACATGTAGAACTGCCTTTTTGACCTTTGCTGGTTGAGATCCGAGGAAGGTGACGTAAGTGTCTTTCTTGGTCGGAAAATTTTTATTCCCTTCCGACTTGGGATTTGAAGCATCAGCTTCCTCCATGTCGGAATCTTCCTTGGTCTCTTTATCATTTTTGGGATTCTTCTTTCCCTTCTTCCGCTTAGCTTTGTAGCCAGCGGTATCATCTCTCTTAATGTCGTCGTTGAAACGACACTCAGCGTTTGTGTGGGACGAGTGTAACATCCCAAAACTTCAAGCCAAGCTTATCAAGATCTAAATCATCAAATTTGGGGTTAACAAAAACTTTTCGCAAATTAAAAATGAAAGCATTCATGTGTATGTGCATTTAAAATAGGGATTGAATTGAATTGCCTTGGTTCTGTGATCCTTTGCTTCTAGAATGTTTCTTAAGTGAATTAAACATCATCTACATCATTCCCAAACTTTTCCTAAAGAAAATCAAATAAAAAAGAATTAAAAAGGAGGAATGGTCATTTTGGCCATTTTAATCCACTACACTACTTTGAGTGTTCCTAGCACTCATTTCTTCATAGAAACAATTCATGATCTTTGTACCCCTTGCTAGTACACATAATAAGGTACCAAGGCCCACCTTTTGATCTGCTAAAAACATTCTTTTCCTTATTTTAAATGGCAATTGAAAATTGAATCCAATGCATATGCATAGATCACCCCTATTTCAAAAACCATCTAATTGAGTTCCACTTTCAAAACCCTTGCAACCAGAGACTACCTAGCACCAGTGGAGGACACTCAAAAATTTTGAAACCAAAATTCAAAAGTTTATTACTTGCGGCCATTTAATCAAACACTTGGCAGGCAGGTTTAAACTTAAATCATAGCTCACTGTTTTGAACAGGGTTTGGCCCCCATTTGATCTCCATTTAATCTCTTTGTCCCCTCTTGATCTAACCAGGCCCTTAGCACCCATCCCCTACCCCCTAGCAGCCATGCCATGCCAACCTGAGGACATGCTCGCTGGCCAAACCTTGCCCCGCTGCAGCAGACCATCTCCCCCTCTCTCGCCATGTCTAGCATGTCCCAGTGGTCCACCTCCACCGTCCAACCAGCCCCAGGCCAAAGACAGAGGGCAGAGCGGCCAGGAACCGCCGTGCCCGTTGCTGGTCGACCATGCCGACGCCGCCCGCAGAGCATGCTCTGTCCCTGCTCGCACAGACCGCCCCTTGGCCACACCTGCGCCCACCGCTCCACCACGACCTGGGGAACAGCCCAGACACCCCCGCTGGCCGCCCAACTCACCCCAGCCACCGCTCGCCGTGGACACCGCCGCCTCTGCCTCTAAGAGCGCCACCTTGCCCAGACCGCATACCACCGCCCCTATGGTCGCATTCACTTCCTAGAGCACCGCCAGGAGACCACCCGTCGATCGCCATCCTCTGCCATGCCGCTAGCCACTCGTAGCCGTGTCGCCGAAGTCGCCTGCCCATACCCTTCGGTCTCACCGTCGGGCCTATATAAGCCGGCCTTCCCAGCCTCTTTTCTCCACACCCACTCACTCCCCACCTCTCTTTGACCGTCCCACACCATTAGCCGGAGCAAGGGGAGCAGCAGCTCACCAGAATTGGAGCCGGAGCCGCCGCCCCTGGAGGAGAAGGGCGCCACGCATTGCGACCACCCCCGGAGCTACTTTGACCGTCCCTGACCTCGCCGTCGTCTCCCAGTTCGTTTGCCCGCCTCGCCGTCATCGCTGGAGCCCTGGTACGTCCCCAGTAGACCCCCACCAAGCCGCTAGGGTTCGAGCTCCCCGGCGACCTGTTCGTCGTTGACGACGACCCTCAGCCATAGATCCCCCTTCTAATCCTACGGCCCACAGTGAGCGTACCGTTTCGCGTGTTAAGACCCACTGACAAGCGGGACCCCCCTGTCAGCTGAGCCCCGCGCCACGCAGCGCCACTGGGCCGGCCCAAGTTCTTTCCCGCGCTAGCCCAACTGTTCAAATCTGGATTTTTCTTTTTAAGTTGAATCTAGTTTCTGTCCACTATTTTAAATTTCAATTCTGGGAGTTTTACGAATCGAAATTGCATGAAACTAATGTTGCCTGAAAGGTATTAAGATGATCTATCCAAGCCTGTTGGATTTAATTCAATTAGAGTTATAGATCTCTCCTAATAAAAATAATAAAACAGAAGCATTTGCAACTTGCAACATTTTTATAAAATCAACCAAGTTAGCTTTTGAGTTGATTCCAACTCTCAAAATCACATTTTATCATACCTATCTAGATATGTAATAATATTAAGGTTTACATGCAATGACTTTGGACTAGTACCAAAATAATGCTATATAGGCATTTCTAGTCACTTTAAATCATTAAATAATGAACTTAAACCAAAGTAACATTGATCCGACCTTTAAAACTCATTTCCCCCATGTTAGAATATGTGGTGATGACATGTGTCAACATGATCCCATATTTTAGGTGGTGAATATTAAATTTTAGTTATTTTTTTTAATGAGTAGAAATTACTTTTCTAAAATAAAAAGGAGGAAACTATTAAATTAAACTTGTGATGCTTGTGATGATAATAGATCATCAAATGTGTGACTTAGAATGCTACTTATCCTAGTTAAGTATTGTTTGGTGATTGTGTAATCCGTATGTATTTATAGACGATAGTAACGACCAAGCTTTCGAGGAGGAGGAGTTCTACCAAGAAGAAGAAGAAGAAAACTTCAACCACTGCACCAACCAAGGCAAGCCACCATTAACAATGCAAGCTAACACTTTCAAGTTTAGTGATTAACAAACTAGGATCAAACTAGATGGTTTAGCAAGGATTCCTTAGGCATGCTTTGATCACACCCCTTTGACTTTTAGTACTCCAAGTATTATTTACAAGTTTTACTCCCTTAGTTTACACAAAGTTCTTTACTTGTTTTGAAGGTAGCATAAAAACTATAAAACTTGACCTATCTAGAACCCTTTTAGATGTCATTCTATGGCATGAGATTGAACCCATATTTTACACCTTAGTGCACACTCTTAACTTAGTAGTTTTGGAGTAGATCAAAAACTTGAGTCACTTTAGATGGGAACACTTGGTGAAAATGAATTATGAAAACCTTGGAGTGATGAGTTATTCTATTGAGATGTTTTGACATGTGTTGAGAAACACAAATGGTTGATGATGATGAAAATGTTGAGGCATGAGCCTTAACCCTTTTATAAAACTGATGGTTGGATTCGGATGCGATACCATTCAAAATTTACCGTATAACCACACTATCTGAATTGGGTAAGGCTTAGCTGGAAATTTATATGCATTAGTATTAGTTCCCTCACGGGAGAGGTCTGAGCCGAGGCTACCTCTCAATGTTGTCCACCTATGCAGCGCCTAAGATGACTGATGGTCATGGTTGGGAGGCCATGCTCATAGGAGAGGTGCTTATACTAGGGTGTGTAAAGGGAAGGTTATGTTTGATTATCTGCATACTAAGTATGATGATTCGGGGTTATCCCTGACAGATGTATGGAATCTTGTGGTGAAAGTGTACCACCTCTACAGAGTGTCAAACTATTCGAATAGCCGCGTCCGCGGTTATGGACAGTTGGAATGGCCATACTGTTTCGTTGTCAGATGTTTTCCAAATACTTTAAATGAATGATGAATCTTGACTTGACCACAACAGGGTTGTGTTTATGACATTAGTTTCCCACTTCAGTGATTCTAGAACTTTACTTTAACTTTCTTTGCTTCTGAACTCAACTTAGGTTTCAAACTAAACTTTTTAGTTAAACATAGAGTAACACTTTAACTTAGAATGATAATACTTGTTAGTGGTAGATTGCGAGTACTTAAAGAGTACTCATGGCTTTTGTCCCTGGCTATTATTGTGGCCAGACTATGAAGGAGACTATCAAGGTTACGGCCAATAGGACGGCTATGCTAACTAGGACTATCTGCCTTCATCAGCATTGCCTGTGCCCCTGAAGATGGACCCCACCGCTACGCTTATCATTTATTTCCGCTGATTGTTGTATTAATACTGGATCATGAGATCCTTATTTGTGTAAGACCTTATGTATGGTTTGTAATGGATGATGTACTGTGATATCCAATCCGTTATGTCTCGCAAAAATGGTAATCCTGGGATTGCGAGGTTTGGCATAACGGGCATCTGGGATTAAAAATCCGGGTGTTGACAAGTTGGTATTAGAGCCATCCTGACCATATGAGACCCTAGTTAGAATGGACGTTCAAACAAAAACTTAGTTTCAAAACCAAAGGAAGTATTTATGAAAAACTATCTCCTCTCTTAGCCTTGTGGATTCTTTCTCAAAAATTCATGTTACTCAAAATTCTTACACTACTACTTAAAATTTGACACACTTGATCACTTCACTAACTTCCTCATCCCTAATTCTTGTAGATGGAGACTCAGTTCAGCAAGTTTTACCAGTTCACCTGATCTTCGAGAGGGATCTGGACCCACTGTCGGGATTACTGGGACGCCCGCACCCAGAGTTTCTTGGAGCTCAACTTCCAGGACCCCCAAGAGGAGACCTACAGTGGCTAGTCACCGCAGATCTTAGAGGAAGCATTGAAGCACCAACTTCTGGGAGAATTTAGTTCTCCGTGAGAGAGAACAACTGGCTAGATGGATTAGCCAGGGCAATGCATGAAGCTCTCGCACGTCTATGTGCCCTCAGCGTCAACAAGACCCAAGGAACCCGTTTTGCCCACTATGCAAGAAGGTGGCCGACCTCGAGAAGACCATCAAGGAGCAGGAAGCTTAGCTTGTAGCAAAGGAAGAAGAAGATGAGGGTGAAGACATCCAGGGAGACATGGATTCTTACCTCAGCAACGATGATGACTTTCTGGAGGAGGATGCCGTGGACTTCTACACTGATGATGAGGACTCCGACTTCATCAACAATGAGTAGATGCACTAGTGCACTATCATAGCATGAGATGTATGGATCTCACTATATCGTAGCTTACAGAATGGTTCTTCCAACCATCTGTTTTCCCTTTGATTGTTGTGGTGTGTGTTGTATCGTGTGCTTGCTTGCATGAATGACATGAAGTTATTTGAAAAACCTGAGTCTAACTCAAAGTTTTAGCTTTGAAAACCCAAAACCGTGAACCTTAGAATTTCCCTCTTACCCCTATCTCTATCTCAATCTTCAGATGACTCGTGGAAACCAAGGCGGGAGCAGCTCGTCGCAAGACCCAATGTTGCAGATCTTGTAGAATCTCATCGCAGACCATGAAGCTAGCAGGGCAGAACGCCAAGCCAACTTAGCAACACTTCAACAGATCGCCCAGATGGCTCTCAAAAACCAAGGGCATGGAAATCAGGATCACCAGGGATCTAAACTCAAAAAATTTCAGAACACCAATCCCCCAATCTTCAACCAATCTGAAAACCCATTAGATGCTGATGACTGGTTACAGACCATGGAAAACAACTTAGAAGTTGCTAGAGTTGATGAAAATGAGAAAGTTCTCTTTGCCATCCACTATCTGGCAGGAGATGCAAGAGCTTGGTGAAATAGCATCCGCAATATGAACCATGGTCAAGTGATGACATGGGAAGCATTCAAAGTCAAGTTCGGCCGCACCCACGTGCCACAAGGTCTAGTCAATAGAATGAGAGATGAATTCCATGAATTGAAGCAAGGGAGAATGACTGTAGTGGAGTACCATGACAGATTCCTGTCACTTGCCAGATATGCACCGGATGAGATCAACACGGAGGCCAGGAAGAAGGAGAGATTCTTGAACGGACTGCAGATGAGATGTAGACTGTCCTCGTCAACATCCGTTTCCAGGATCTCGAAGAGCTAGTCGACTCAGCCATTCAGATGGAAGGGAAGATTAACCAGGCAAACGACAACCATAAGCGTCGTATGATGCAGTAGTCTGGATCGAACAGTCACCAGAAGTACCGTCCAAACCCTTCACCAGGATATGCACCAAGGAACAACCGACCTCCAACGTCTCGCCCAAGCTACCCTAACCGTAGCGGGGGAAATGTGAAGTCCGGAGGAAACAATCACAACTCCGATAATGCCAACAATTTCAACCATTCCCCTCCCAAGAACCACAACAACAACAACAACACTGCACCCAGAACTGGTAGTAATGCTGGGCCTGTCGCAGTCAAGGACAAGTCCCAAATCACTTGCTTTGAGTGTGGAGTAAAGGCTCACTACTCCAATGAGTGTCCCAAGAAGACTGCAGCCAATGCAAATGTGAATGCCCCAGCTCAGCAGCAACGTCGTGTTCAACCAGGAAGGAGATTTGCCCCAGGGAACCCTCATAACCGCAATGGCCGTCTCTTCCACATGAATGCAGAAGAAGCCCAGGAAGCGCCAGATGTAGTGTTGGGTATGTTTTCTGTCAACTCAGTTTTAGCAAGAGTATTGTTTGATTCGGGAGCATCGCATTCATTTGTCACCGAAGAATTTGCATGCACTAGTAAGATTCGTCCAACCAACCTGAAGCATGTCATGATAATTCAAATCCCTGGTTCAACAACCAAATCTAGAAAAATTTGCAAAGTTGTACCTATGAGAATACATGGGATAGATTTTTATGCCAACCTAATTGTACTTGGAACCAAAGGATTGGAAGTAGTACTAGGTATGGACTGGATGTCAAGGCATAAAGGATTGATACACTGTGCTAAGAAAGCCATCACCATGACCAGTAGTTCTGGAGTAACAGTAGAGCATATCTCTGAAACCTTACCCCGTCAATTCAAGTGCAACAAGAGTGTAGCCTTGCCCACCATACACCAAGTAAGAGTAGTCTGTGAATACCCCGATGTATTCCCAGATGGATTGCCAGGTATGCCCCCGGATAGGGATATTGAGTTCATTATCGAACTAATCCCCGGAACCGGACCTATAGACCAGAGACCCTATAGCATGAACCTCTCAGAGTTAGTGGAACTGAAGAAGCATTTGGATGCTATGCTAGCCAAAGGCTTGATTCAACCCAGTGCATCACCATGGAGATCAACAGTGTTATTCGTCAACAAGAAAGATGGAGGCAACCGGCTGTGCATAGATTACAGAAAGTTGAATGATGTCACCATCAAGAACAAGTACCCTTTGCCAAAGATAGAGGATCTATTTGATTAGTTGACCGGAGCTCGGGTATTCTCAAAGATTGATCTTAGGACTGGTTATCACCAACTTAAGATTTGTGCAACGGATATTCCGAAGACCGCCTTTACTACTCGCTATGGTTTATACGAGTATAACGTTATGTCTTTTGGATTAACCACTGCCCCTGCTTATTTCATGAACCTCATGAATAAGGTCTTTATGAATTTCCTAGATAAGTTTGTAGTTGTGTTTATCGACGACATCCTTATCTACTCCAACTCAGAAGAAGAACATGAGCAACATCTGCGAGTTATCCTAGAAACCCTGAGGGAGCATAAGTTATATGCCAAGTTCAGCAAGTGTGAGTTTTGGCTGAAAGAAGTAGGATTCCTAGGACATATCGTGTCTGCCGGAGGAGTCTCTGTTGATCCCGCCAAGATCAAAGATGTCAAAGAATGGGAAGCCCCAACCACTCAAACCCAAGTCCGTGCATTTCTCGGATTAGCGGGATATTACCGCAAGTTCGTAGAAGGATTCTCGAGCATCACCCGACTCATGACCCAATTGTTGAAGAAGGACAAGAAGTTTGAATGGACAGAAAAATGTGAAGACAGTTTTCAGGAGATGAAGAAGAGATTGATATCAGCCCCAATATTGGTCATTCCTGATATCAAGAAGCCATTTGATGTGTATTGTGACGCATCCAAGATTGGTCTAGGATGTGTATTGATGCAAGAAGGCAAAGTCATCGCGTATTTGTCTCGACAACTGAAGCAGCACGAGCAGAACTATCCGACCCATGATCTTGAGCTAGCAGTTGTGGTTCTAGCATTAAAGACGTGGTGTCATTATTTGATGGGTAATCGCTGTGAGATTTACTCAGATCATAAGAGCTCGAAATATATCTTCACTCAGAAGGAGATGAATATGAGGCAAAGAAGATGGATAGAGTTAATCAAGGATTATGACTTTGACATTCACTGTCACCCCAGCAAAGCCAATGTGGTAGCGGATGCTCTTAGCAGATTGCCGTGTAGGCTTAAAACCATGATCAAGGAGAAGCAACGAAGTTTTATGAAGAGTTGGAGCAGTTCAGGACTGAATTAGTTAGCAAAGGATTCCTAGCTAGCATTGAACTTCAAAACACTTTGATTAGCCAAATCAAGGAAGCCCAGAAGGGAAATGAAATTATCGACGAAATCAAACGCCGTATTGGTACAGGAAAGGTACCTGGATTCACTGAAGATGAAGAAGGAGTATTGTGGTACAAAGGATGTATCTGTGTTCCAGCAGATTCGGAGCTGAAGGAAGTTATCATGAAGGAAGCTCATGATACTCTTTATTCTATCCACCCCGGAGGAACAAAGATGTATCAGGATTTGAAAGAGCAATTTTGGTGGCACAAGATGAAGAGAGAGATCGGAAGCTACATCGCCAAATGTGACATCTATCAAAGAGTCAAAGCAGAGCATCAGAGACCTGCAGGACTGTTGCAACCATTGCAGATTCTGGAATGGAAATGGGATTCTGCCGGAATGGACTTTATCACCAGTTTACCTACTTCTACTAGGGGGAATGACTCAATCTGGGTCATAGTTGATAGACTGTCCAAGGTAGCCCACTTTATACCTGTCGAAACAACTTACCAGAGTGGAAAGTTAGCAGAGCTATACATTGCTAGGATTGTTAGTCTGCATGGAACCCCCAAGACCATCGTATCAGATCGAGGAACCCAGTTTACCTCAAGATTTTGGCATCAAGTCCAAGAAGGATTAGGAACCAAGTTGAACTTCAGCACAGCGTATCACCCGCAAACTGATGGACAAACTGGGAGAGTCAACCAAATCCTAGAGGATATGCTTAGAGCTTGTGTGTTGGAATATGGATAAAAATGGGAAGACTGCCTACCTTTCACAGAATTCTCATATAACAATAGTTATCAAGCTAGTTTGTAGATGGCACCATTTGAATTCCTATACGGAAGAAAGTGCCGTACCCCTTTGAATTGGTCGCAAGTAGGAGAGAGTCAGATCTTTGGACCCGACATTCTCCAAGAAGCAGAAGAGAAAGTTCACAAAGTCTGTGAGTACCTCAAGACCGCCCAATCCAGACAGAAGAGTTATGCTGACAAAAGAAGGAGAGACCTGACTTTCAATGTCAGAGATTTTGTATATCTCAAGGTTTCACCATTAAAAGGAACTCAACACTTTAGTCTCAAGGGAAAGTTAGCCCCTAGATATATCGGACCTTTCAAGATTCTGAAACGTCGAGGAGAAGTATCGTATCAACTGGAACTGCCTGAAGAGATGTCAGACATCCACAATGTTTTCCATATCTCGTTACTTTGCAAATGTCTAGAAGTGCCCGAGAATACTGAAGTTTTCAAGAACATCGATCACATATGTGGAAATCAACAATGACTTGACCTACAGAGAAGTACCCATCTGTATCTTAGAAGAAGCCTACAGAACCACCAGGACCAGGATTATCAAGTTTCTCAAGATTCAGTGGAGCAACCATACCAAGGAGGAAGCTACTTGGGAGCGCGAAGATTATATTAGGACAGAGTTCCATATCTCCTTAGTTCCTAGTTTTCTTTGTAAATCTCGGGACGAGATTTTTTTTAAGGGGGTAAGGTTTGTAACATCCCAAAACTTCAATCCAAGCTTATCAAGATCTAAATCATCAAATTTGGGGATAACAAAAACTTTCCCAAATTAAAAATTAAAGCATTCATGTGTATGTGCATTTAAAATAGGGATTGATTTGAATTGCCTTGGTTCTTTGATCCTTTGCTTCTAAAATGTTTCTTAAGTGAATTAAACATCGTCTACATCATTCCCAAACTTTTCCTAAAGAAAATCAAATCAAAAATAATTAAAAAGGAGGAATGGTCATTTTGGCCATTTTAATCCACTACACTACTTTGAGTGTTCCTAGCACTCATTTCTTAACAGAAAAAATTCATGATATTTGTACCCCTTGCTAGTACACATAATGAGGTACCAAGGCCCACCTTTTGATCTGCTAAAAACATTCTTTTCCTTATTTTAAATGGCAATTGAAAATTGAATCCAATGCATATGCATAGATAACCCCTATTTCAAAAACCATCTAACTGAGCTCCACTTTCAAAACCCTTGCAACTAGAGACTACCTAGCACTAGTGGAGGACACTCAAAAAATTTGAAACCAAAATTCAAAAGTTTATTTCTTGCGGCCATTTAATCAAACACTTGGCAGGCAGGTTAAACTCTAAATCATAGCTCACTGTTTTGAACAGGGTTTTGCCCCATTTGATCTCCATTTAATCTCTTTGTCCCCTCTTGATCTAACCAGGCCCTTAGCACCCATCCCCTACCCCCCTAGCAGCCATGCCATGCCAACCCGAGGACATGCTCGCTGGCCAAACCTTGCCCTGTTGCAGCAGACCATCTCCCCCTCTCTCGCCATGTCTAGCACGTCCCAGTGGTCCACCTCCACCGTCCAACCAGCCCCAGGCCAGAGACAGAGGGCAGAGCGGCCAGGAACCGCCGTGCCCGTTGCTGGTCGACCATGCCGACTCTGTCCGCAGAGCATGCTCTGTCCCCGCATGCACAGACCGCCCCTTGGCCACAGCCCGCGCCCACCGCTCCGCCACGACCTGGGGAACAGCCCAGACACCCCCGCTGGCCGCCAAACTCACCCCAGCCACCGCTCACCGTGGACACCGCCGCCTCTGCCTCTCAGAGCGCCACCTCGCCTAGACTGCATACCACCGCCCCAACGGCCGCATTCACTTCCTAGAGCACCGCCAGGAGACCACCTGCCGATCGCCATCCTCCGCCATGCCGCTAGACGCCCGTAGCCGTGTCACCGGAGTCGCCTGCCCATACCCTTCGGTCTCACCATCAGGCCTATATAAGCCTGCCTTCCCAGCCTCTTTTCTCCACACCCACTCACTCCCCACCTCTCTCTGACCGTCCCACACCATTAGCCGGAGCAAGGGGAGTAGCAGCTCACCGGAATTGGAGCCAGAGCCGCCGTCTCTAGAGGAGAAGTCGCCGCGGATTGCGACCACCCCTGGAGCTACTTCGACCATTCCTGAGCTCGCCGTCGTCTCCTAGTTCGTTTTCCCGCCTCGCTATCGTTGCTGGAGCCCTGGTACATCCCCAGCAGACCCCCACCGAGCCGCTAGGGTTCGAGATCGCCGACGACCTGATCGTTGTTGACGACGATCCTCAGCCGTAGATCCCCCTTCTAATCCAACGGCCCACAGTGAGCGTACCGTTCCACGTGTTAAGACCCACTGACAAGCGGGACCCCCTGTCAGCTGAGCCCCGCGCCACGGAGCGCCACTAGGCTGGCCCAAGTTCTTTCCCGCACTAGCCCCACCGTTCAAATCTGGATTTTTCTTTTTAAGTTGAATCTAGTTTCTGTCCACTATTTTAAAATTCAATTCTGGGAGGTTTATGAATCCAAATTGCATGAAACCAATGTTGCCTGAAAGGTATTAAGATGATCTATCCAAGACCGTTGGATTTAATTCAATTAGAATTATAGATCTCTCCTAATAAAAATAATAAAACAGAAGCATTTGCAACTTGCAACATTTTTATAAAATCAACCAAGTTAGCTTTTGAGTTGATTCCAACTCTCAAAAATCACATTTTATCATATCTACATAAATATGTAATAATATTAAGGTTTACATGAAGTGACTTTGGACTAGTACCAAAATAATGCTATATAGGCATTTCTAGTCACTCTAAATCATTAAATAATGAACTTAAACCAAAGTAATATTGATCCAACCTTTAAATCTCATTTCCCCATGTTAGAATATGTGGTGATGACATGTGTCAACATGATCCCATATTTTAGGTGGTGAATATTAAATTTTAGTTAATTTTTTTTAATGAGTAGAAATTACTTTTCTAAAATAAAAAGGAGGAAACTATTAAATTAAACTTGTGATGCTTGTGATGATAATAGATCATCAAATGTGTGACTTAGAATGCTACTTATCCTAGTTAAGTATTGTTTGGTGATTGTGTACTCCGTATGTATTTATAGACGATAGTAACGACCAAGCTTTCGAGGAGGAGGAGTTCTACCAAGAAGAAGAAGAAGAAAACTTCAACCACTGCACCAACCAAGGCAAGCCACCATTAACAATGCAAGCTAACACTTGCAAGTTTAGTGATTACCAAACTAGGATAAAACTAGATGGTTTAGCAAGGATGTCTTAGGCATGCTTGGATCACACCCCTTTGACTATTAGTACTCCAAGTATTATTTACAAGTTTTACTCCTGTAGTTTAGACAAAGTTCTTTACTTGTTTTGATCGTAGCATAAAAAGTATAAAACTTGACCTATTTAGAACCCTTTTAGATGTCATTCTATGGCATGAGATTGAACCCATATTTTACACCTTAGTGAACACTCTTAACTTAGTAGTTTTGGAGTAGATCAAAAACTTGAGTCACTTTAGATGGGAGCACTTGGTGAAAATGAATTATGAAAACCTTGGAATGATGAGTCATTCTATTGAGATGTTTTGACATGTGTTGAGAAACACAAATGGTTGATGATGATGAAAATGTTGAGGCATGAGCCTTAACCCTTTTATAAAATTGATGGTTGGATTCGGATGCGATACCATTCAAAATTTACCGTACAACCACACTACCTGAATTGGGTAAGGCTTAGCTGGAAATTTATATGCATTAGTATTAGTTCCCTCATGGGAGAGGTCTGAGATGAGGCTACCTCTAAATGTTGTCCACCTATGCGGTGCCCAAGATGACTGATGGTCATCGTTGGGAGGCCATGCTCATAGGAGAGGTGCTTATACTAGGGTGTGTAAAGGGAAGGTTATGTTTGATTATCTTCATACTAAGTATGATGATTTAGGGTTATCCCTGACAGATGTATCGAATCTTGTGGTGAAAGTGTACCACCTCTACAGAGTGTCAAACTATTCGAATAGCCGCGTCCGCGATTATGGACAGTTGGAATGGCCATAATGTTTCGTTGTCAGATGTTTTCCAAATACTTTAAATGAATGATGAATCTTGACTTGACCACAACAGGTTGTGTTTATGACATTAGTTTTCCACTTAAGTGATTCTAGAACTTTACTTTATCTTTCTTTGCTTCTGAACTCAGCTTAGGTTTCAGACTTAACTTTTTAGTTAAACATAGAGTAGCACTTTAACTTAGAATGATAATACTTGTTAGTGGTAGTTTGCGAGTACTTAAAGAGTACTCATGGCTTTTGTCCCTGGCTATTATCGTGGCTAGACTATAAAGGAGACTATAAAGATGACGGCCAATAGGATGGCTATGCTAACTAGGACTATCTGCCTTCATCAGCATTGCCTGTGCCCCTGAAGATGGACCCCACCGCTACGCTTATCTTTTATTTCCGCTGCTTGTTGTATTAAGACTGGATCATGAGATCCTTATTTGTGTAAGAACTTATGTATGGTTTGTAATGGATGATGTACTGTGATATCCAATCCGTTATGTCTCAATGGTAATCCTGGGATTGCGAGGTATGGCATAACGGGCATCTGGGATTAAAAATCCAGGTGTTGACAACCAGCCCCCATTGGCGTCTAAGTGATGCACACATGGGTTATTGGCAATGTTGGCCCAAGAGTAGGTTTTTCCTGGTTGCTGGTCTCCTCTACTTTGAACTCTCGAAGTCCTACGACCGCGTTCGTGGCCTTCGCCATGTCCTCCTCGTCCTCCAGACCCGAAAGTAGCAGTAACCACTACCGTTTCTGTGTTGGGTTTTTCTTCTGAGGTGTTCTTGCACTTCTGATCTTGTTGCTTTGGTTGTTTTGCCGATTGTGGCACAGCTAAGACGTTGAGTATTCCCTCTGTGTCATCGTCTGCATCTGCATAGTTGCTCGCTGTTTCTATCATCTCTCCCAAATTAGTGACTTTGTCACACTTCAGGCGATGACGTAGTAAACCAATTAGGAGACCTGCAATGAAAGCTTCAATCGCAGTTTGGTCATTTACTCCTTCACATGAGTTCTTGGTGTCGATCCATCGTCCTCGGTAATCCCAGCAAGTTTCTCCAGCTTTCTTGGTGCAATGTTGTAGGTATCCGATCGTACAGGGCCTCCGATATGTGCCTTCAAAATTTTGAAAGAACGCACTTTGCATGTCATACCAGTTGTGGATGGTGTTCTCCGGAAGTTCATTGAGCCATGATCGTGCCATCTTCCGCAACATAAGTGGGAGGTATCGGGTTGTGACCAGGCTGTTTCCCCCTTTGGCGATGCAACAAGCTTGGAAGAAATCATGTAGCCAAGTATCTGGCGGAGCTATGCTGTTGTAGGCTTGGATATGTCTTGAGATAGCAAATCCTTCCGGGAATCTTGTGGCTCTTATGCATGGTCCGAAGCACTTTGGTCCCACGTATATATCATCATTTTCATAGTGACGTGCCTCTATATTGGAGTTGATCCTGTGCCTTGCGTCATTCGGGGATAGAGATCGTCTCGAGTGTCGGCTGTGGCTGCGGTACCTTGGAGCCGGACTTCGGCTTCTGCCACCACCTCCTCCACCACGACGCCCTCCTTGGCCTCCTTGGGAGCCGTTGTGATGGCTACTTGGTGGAGAGGATGGAGCAGCTAGGTTATTTCCAGCTGATCGCCAGCCTCTGTCCGGACCGTCATTATTCCAGTTCCGGGGAGGGTCTTCATTGTGACGAGCCCCCTGCCGGCTTGTCTCGGCACGGTGTTCATCGTTCCTTCGCCCGTCATTCGGATGGCTTGCGTGTCTAGGAGGTGGCATTCTTTGTCGGTCCTCCTCCCGACTTTTCTCTTTATCATCATCCCTGCGGTCTTTCGACTCTCGCCGAGGCGGTTTCCTCGGATTCAGTGCAGCAATTGCCTCTTGCTCTGCAACTGGGTTAACGTTACGCCAATCACGAGTATCTTTGTGGTGTTGGCCCAAGGATCTGGTTCTTGAGTAATTGTCTTGCCTACGGTCAGGACAGTGGTGATGCTCCGGAACGTGTTGGGGTCTTACATCGGCCCATGCCGGATCTGTGCGACATTGGTCAGAATCTGAGACCAGTTTTTGACTTCTGGACAGGGCGACCTTTTGCTGCTCCAGGCCATTGTTGAGTAGTTTCATTCCCAACCGGATCTGCTCTGGGCATGGATTAGCCGATAGGATTTCCCGAGCCGCAACGGTGTTCTATATTGGCATTGGATACACCCAATCCCCGTTGTTGTCGCATCGAGGCATCCCAAGTTCTCCTCCGAAAAGGACTTTGTGAATCTGCGGGAATTGGTTGTCATCAGTATGACGTTTCCTGGTCTTCTGATGTTGCCTGGAGTTGTATTTTTCCGCAGATGCCATGCGTTTCTTCTCCTCCTCAATATTTTTGGCTTCATCGAGGAGTACTTGAGGATGCGCTTCTAGGGCTTGTGCCCTCTCTTCCAGTTCTTCAGCAGTAAGTTCTGCAGCTGTAGGAATAGGTGTGGTTAATGCAGCATCGATGAGTTTACACGCACCTTCAGTGATCACGTGTCCATCCACCGACTCTTCTTTTTTGGGCTCGTATGGGATAAGTGCTCCATCCGAGTCTTCCTCATATTCCTCGGCAATCACCTCTTCTGCCGGAGGGTCTTTTGTCAGGGTCTTGTTCTTCTTGTTCTTCTTCTTTGCCTTCTTGGCAGCGCCGGTAGCAAATACGGCTTTGGGTCCGTTTCCCGGAGTCATGCTCTGATCGGTACTCTCGGTTATTTGGTTCTCGGGATCGTCTCCGAGGTCCATGTTGTCCTATGCTCTGGGAGAGTTTTCTCCGGATCCTTCGTCCATGTCTTCTCCTTCTGCTGCAGCCGTGGAGTTAAGCTCCTCATCGTATTCCGCGGAGAACTTTCGGAAATCTGCCGACGTTATCGACTCATACGAGGATGCGGCTACGTCGGCGTTTGTTCCGATCACTTCCAGCATAGAGTCGGTGTTGTATCCAGCATCGGCCGTTCTGGATCCGGATTCCACATATCCGACAAAGTGTGACGTGCCCTTCCTGAGACAACTGCGGTCTTCATAGTAGGCTTCATTGAAACGTTTGATGGTCTCGAGAATTGCATCTACGCCTGAGTTTTGCATCATCATGCGTCTTAGTGTGTACCTCAGGAAAGGCCTGTCTGTCCCGGCATCGTCAGAGCTGGAACCATCGTTGTTGTTGTGCTCCTCCTGGATTTCGACCTTAGTGGGTGGGTCGATTAGAGATTCGGTCTCTCTAGGGAGATCCACTCCAGATTCGACTTGGACCACTAGGTCTGCTTCACGCTTGGATTTCTCCACTATCTCCACAACTGGTGTGGGCTGGGTGGGATTAGGGTTTCCTGAGATCTAGAACTCTGCCGCCTCCGTGGACAAAGGGGACCCAGAAATTTCTTCTACCTCTATCATCATCGATGGGGTGGGTGGGACAGTTTCAGCAAAACCTATGTAAACATTGATCTCGTCACAAGACATGATGGTGTAGGCAGTCAAAGCCTCCCTAGCCGGAATCCATATCTCGTCGAGAACGATGAGAGCGACATCGCTGGCATAGAGGATGCGACCAATGGCGATAGTCTCGCCGATTCCGATTCTTGCAGATTCCGCTCGGAACGTAGATCCGAAGCTCACCTGCCCCATGGTGGGCGCCAACTGTCGTCGGATTGATGACAAGTACACCATGAGGGCGTCCTCGAGGCGTGCGGAAGAGAGGGGTGTGAGACGTACGGTGTTCCAGTACAGTGAGCACACAAGTTTAGCCAGGTTTGAATCTGCCGGCTTTGGACGGATCCTACTCCTGCTAGCAATTCAGTAATACGGCAAAGCCAGAATATGGGTTACAAGGGTTCGCCTGTGCGAGTTGAGATTGTAGACTATTGAGGGTGTCTTAAGGCTCTCCCTAGGATGGCTTATTTAGATATCTGGCCTAGGTTTTATAGGAGAGATCTATCCGGCCACGACTAAGAGTTGGTTACAGAGTACATCTCGAACTACAAGTAACACTACGGGCCTATGTCGGTAAGTCTTCTAGGCCTTCCCGTAGCCGGATTGGACTCCGTCTCTTCTCCCTGACTAGGCCGCCCGTGAAGCAAAGCTCTAAGCCGAAGTGGGACACCCTAGTCAGTGAGGAACTGTGAGGATACCGGAAAGTATATCCCCAACATTAGTCCATCATTCATCTCATTACTCATTCCTTCCATACACCTGAAATTTTTCCTTCATACAAAACATGACACAATCTTTATTAGCAACATTAGTGCACTCAAGATAATAAGTCTTTAGGTACAGTTCTAACACCAATAAAACTTCCATTAAAACACTAGCTGCTGTAGCACTTCCCTTAAAAACCTCAATTCCCTAATAGAACTCAAAAAGGAACCAACAAGAAGCAAATGCAGAAAATGGCAGAAATCTATCAAAACAGACCAGCAGGTAAAGAGGAACTTTTTCGAAGACCTTCTGTTGCTCAAATCAAAAAGTTTTTAACTAACGAAAGTTAGATAACAACCTAGGGAAGAAGCACAAAAATTCACGCCTCAAAAGGACATACAGAGATTTTACGGGAATTTTTACGGTGAAGCATAGAAATCTGTTTCGGGACAGAACTTTCTCAATCATTAGTTCTCTCTCATTAAGAGGTTACTCTTGGCAGAAAAATCAGATGAAAAGGATAAGGACCGGTTATTACTGAGGTAATAACTTCCAACACTCATCTAAAACTTTTGGGTTATCTCCCAATAAGTACTTTTCTTTAACGCCTTTAAGTTAAGCATAAGAAGCAAGAAAAAAAATAAAGTGTTCGAAGAAGCATTAAAACCAAATTTCTTGCCCTTACCTCTATTACTTTTATTATTAACCTTGGGGAACATATGATTTTTTGGTGGAGAATAAAGGTGCATGGTCCCCTTTCCCACATCTATTATGGCTCCAAGGAGTTCTAATAGGGACCTTCCAAGTGTAATTTGTCCTTTTCCTGCACATTCAATAACAAGATAATCAGCAGAAATCATTTTCCCAAGGATGTTTGTAAACACTCCTTTAGCTATTCCAATAGGTAATATTGTGGAATTATTAGCAAGAGATATTTATTTTCCTCCTTCAGAAAGCCCCCAAAGATTCAAAGATTCATAAATATCTTTGGGCATAAGACAAAATTCAGACATGATATCACAGCAAGCTTGAAAAGTTTCATTATTTATATCAATCTTTACTGTGGGAGCCACTTTGATGGTTCAGAATTGATTGGAACATAATTATGATGCTCCCTAAGCGTATTATAGCAATCTTTCAATCTAGCAAATATATTTATGAAAGAAGTATCAGTTTTGCTTGGCAAGTTGTGAGTAAAGACCAACTTCTTTATGGCATTAACAGCATCATCCTCATTGCATTGGAGGAAATCTCCTCCCACAATAGCATCTAAAGCATATCTATAGCAAAGAGCAATTCCAAGGTAAAAACTACTAAGGAACAAGCTTTGAGTCATTTTAGGCTCAGTTTTTTCATGTAGATCAGAGATTCTAGACCAAGCTTCCTTGAAGCTCTTCTTAATTCCTTGTTTAAAAGTAAAAATCATTTCCTCAGGTGACATAGTGATTGGAGCAAGGCTAGACATAATGGCAACTTCAGATAGAAACTAATTTTTTTGTGTTTTCAATAAAGAAAGCAAACTAGTAAAACTAATTTTTTTTGTGTTTTTGATAAAGAAACAAGTAAACACAGCAAAAGTAAACTAAGAAAAACAAAAATAACAAAGTAAATAGATTGGTTATGAGGGACTCCCCTTGTGAAAATGTCCTTGTCTCCCCGACAACGGCGCCAGAAAAGGTCTTGCTGGCGCATGGTTGACATGGGAGCTTCTTCTTGTTCTTCAGTCCTCGGCAACAGTGCTAGAAATAGTATTGCTGGCCCAAAATATATCGAGCTCGTTGGGGAACCCCAAGAGGAAGGTATGATGAGCACAGCAGAAAGTTTTCCCTCAATACGAAACCAAGGTTATCAATCTAGTAGGAGCAAGGAAACACCCCAAAGGTGTAGCTAGCTGAACGTTGGCAGGGCGCACTACTGGTGCCAGCAGCAACATGGATACCTGATGACGAGGGTTTAACTCGTCAATGCCCATTGTTATGGACTTGGGTTTTGGAGAAGGAGGGAGCGCTGGAGACATCTATCGGCTAGCAAACAAGCACACATGGGACAAAAGAATTTACCCAGGTTCAGGCCTCGTAGAGGTCCCTACTCCTGCTTGTCTGCTCGTGGAATTATCGAGGGAGTCGAAAGTTACAATGATGCGCAGATGAAATCTGGCGAGGGTTGCGAAAGCTAGGGTTGCGTGTGTCCTCCTCGCCGCCCCCTCCTAGCCTGTATATAGATAGGCTAGGTCTCGGGTAGCAGGTCGAGTCGGTTACAAGTTAGGGTTTTCCCCTTCAAACTTTCTATCTTTAGCTTCTTCTTGTCCTTCAAGCAATTGAGAGTCCATAGGTTACTCGAGTCCCTCCATCCGGGCCTTGGTGACACCGTGGGCCTGTACGTATTTGGGCCGTATATACCAAGCTCGAGTACCTATAGGGTATACCCATGTCAGTAGCCCCCGAGTGTCCAGTGGAATCGCAGATTCGACTAGGGACTTTTGAAGCCTTCGAGTGCTTGAATGAGTATATTTCGATTGCTTTTATTCGTGTCATAGGGATTGTTGATATACGTTCCTGATATGACCGAAGTATCGGTATCAGTTAACCACCTTAGGGTGAAACAACGCAATCTACTCGAATTTGAGTCCCCGGACTCGAATCCGGAAAAGTGCTGGTGTAATTCGACTCAGGCCGCGGAGGTCTTACAGGAGTCGAATTCCAGTTATATGGGTGTGAGCACTTGACGCGTCCGTCAAGGCATGTTCATCGTGCCTGTGGGCACGGATATGTTTCTGGTAGTGCGCAGTTAAATACGTTGCCAGGCCTTATTCAGGTCTTACCTTCACGCCGTAGGCGCGGCATCCGAATTTTATCATCGCGGAGACGATTCGGGTAACCCAGGAGACGCAGTCTCTTTGTAGGGGAAAAATTATGAGGCGGTGTCGCCATGAGTTTCGAGTGTGGATGTTATCAACACACAGTTTTTTGCTCAAATAATCATAAGGTGCGCGACCAGCGCTCCCTATGGGAGTAGCCCCCGAGTGCCTGGTTGAGTCGAAGACTCAGGCAGGGACTAAAAACCTTTGCGACTACTATCGTCTTTTGCTTGCTTGTTCGGTTGATGACCCAGGCAGGTAGTAAAATACCTTTGCGACTGCTATCGTCTTTGCCTGCTTGTTTCAGTCGATGACCCAGGAAGGTGCAAAAATATTTTCGCGACTGATGTCGTCTTTTGCCTGCCTGTTTCCGGCGCTCCCTATGGGAGTAACCCATGTTCATAATCGAACTGTGTTTCGAGTGGTTGGGTTTGCCTTTTGTAATTGTCCATGTTCCTGCAAAAAGAAAAGAAAAATCGTAGGGTGCGCGGCCAGCGCTCCCTATGGGAGTAGCCCCCGAGTGCTTGGTGGAGTCAAAGACTCCAGCAAGGACTAAAAATAGTCGAAGTTCTCCATTGCATAGCCTTTAGTGACGTTAGTGCTGACGCTTGTATGACCTTAGTTGCCCGCGTGAGCGCTTTTGACGGGACGTGACGAGCTGTGGGTCCCACTTTCTAACTTTGATTTGACTGGGCGTGCGTAATCTTATTTTTAACTGTGCCTCCTCGATTTCTGCGCGTAATGGTAGAAGTGGGGGGACGGTTCGCGCTTCCTCTTCTCCACGTGTCCTCCGCGATGCGTGCCATGCGTCCAATAGGGTTTTTGTCAGCCGTTGGATTGCATCTTCCAGGGGTTAAGTAGCGATGCTGCAGCGGTAATTTTCCCATCTGTGTTCTTTCTTTTCCTGCTGCCATCGCCATTGCCCTTTGCTTTCCTGCTTTCCTCTGTGCCCATCTGCTCTACGATGCTGGACCAGCTCCGTTCATTCCCCATCTATTTTCTTCGATCTCATCACCGCCGCGCAATGGGGAAGAAGAAGGGAGGCGCTGCCGCTGAGTCCGTGGCCACCCTCGCTGCAGCAAAGAAGAAGGGTGGCTCCGCTGCTGCGGCCACCAGCGCCGCCACCGTCGGGAAGGAGAAGGGCGCTGGCACCCGCTAGACTAATGGCGCTTGGCGCCCCTCCATCATCAAAGCGTCGGGTCTTCGTCTTCTTCGCCAAGACGGAGTGATCTCTGCATCAGTCGCCGATTCGCGCGTCCCAGCGGTGAGACCTTTCCTGTGCCTCCTGCTGGTTATCGAGTGATGTTTCTTGCATTCATCATTCGTGGTCTTTCCTTACCTCTTCACCCCTTTCTTCGGGGTCTTCTTTGTTTCTATGGGCTCTAGCTCCATCAGCTGTTCCCAAATTCTCTCCTCCACATTACTTGTTTCATCACCCTCTGCGAGTGCTGGCTCGGAATCGAGCCACACTTTGGTCTTTTCAAACACATTTTTAAATTGAAGCGTCAGTCCGCATCTGGCTCTTTGGTTTACGACGTAGGTGCTTGCGGAATACATGTTGATCCATCCGCCACCTACTTCGATATCAAGCTCACCAAGTCCGTCTAGGGATGGAGGGGCAAATGGTTTTATGTGCACGACCAGAAGGCCAAGGACGAGCACTTTGGTCTCGCGCCTTTCGATCCCACGACTCCCTGCAAGAAGATGCGTTCTTGGAAGAACGTGATCATGCCTTCCGAACTCGCGGAGACAGACGTGTTATATCAGCGCGTCTGCGACCTCGAAAGTCGCATAGGCGCAGAAGAGGGAGGCTGCGCCCTTGTCAGGACTTGGCTGCGTCGTCGCATCCAGCCTCTCCAGGCCAGGGTCCATCCCATGTTCCAATGGGGTGGCACTGATGATCCCACTCGCGTGTCTGCCAATGGCATGTCCGCGAGTGAGGTAGATAAGAGGGTGCGTTTGGTCACAAAGTATACCCTCAAGGATGTGCTTCTGAACGAGCCAGTCGTTCCTCCTTTCGATGCTTCGAATCCTCCTCCTAAGGTATGGTTGTGCTACGTAGTAGCGTATTTTCTTGATTGCGTCTTCTGTTGCTTATCTGTTTTACTTTTGTATGCAGGAGTGGGCGGTGTCGCCTTGCATGCCTCCCCTCCCTGAGGGGATTATTCCTCGTGAGCCTATGGAAGAGGACCAGTCTGAGTCGACTGTCCCTTCCGATGTTGAAGAGGAAGCCCCCGAGTCCGAGAGTCCGGATACTCGCAAGCGTTCGCGTAGCGAGGATTCCGACGCGTCGACTCCTTCCACTCCAGGGGGCGCGGCTGTTGGTGCGGAGTCGCTAATTCCCGCCGTTCCTGTGAGGGTTGTGGCACCGTCTTCTCACAAGAAGATGCGGTTGCCCAAGGAATCTTCGTCGGAGTCGACGGAGGTCACATTTGATCTTGATAGATTTGACTTGTAAATTTGCTAGTAAATTTGTTCGCCACTTGTTTTCTTCTTGTTGCCTTTTTCCCTGTAGTTTCCTTATCTGAGTGCGGATTTTGTCTTGCAGTCAAGAGGCGTCGTCATCTTCTGGTGACGTCGAATTTTTGAAGGAGTCAGGAGTTGCGACCTCAAAGGCCAAAATAGAGGTCGAGCGTGCTCCTTCTCCTCCGGCGGCGGCCCACTCCGGGCACAATTCTTCGAGTTCTCCTCACATAGGGGAGCATCGAGTAGTAGCTCGGATGATGGTTCAGCAATCTTCTTCGGAGTCGCTAGAGGACCATGTAAGTATATCTCTCTCTCTCTTTTTTTATAACCTGGCAGTCAACGCCCTTTGTTGCCTTCTACTGATTCCTTGTTTTTGTGCGACAACTCCTTGTAAAGGAAGCCGCGCAGGTGGCGGAGCAAGTGATGGCGATAGGTCGCCAGCATGCGATGCTGGAGAAGCGCCACCGCGTGGTCGAGAGTGAGTGTTCTATACTTATTCTTGTCATCTTCTCTGCATACTGGTATCATCGACTGACAACCAAATTTTGACTGTCCTATAGCTGAGCATAATGCCTTATTGCGTGACGTTGCCACGTTGGAAAAGACTCTGGCCGCACCTGTGAAGGGGCGCGACGAGGCAATCGCGGCTCGTGATGAAGCCCAGAAGCGCGAAGAGGATCTGCGTGCCTCCTTTGCGGCCAGGGAGAAGTTGTTTGAAGAGCAACTGTTCTCAGTTGCCAAGGCCCTCTTAGGTACCTTTTCCTTGGCGGATATTTTTATTGATGTTCTTCTCTACCTCTGTGGCGCCGGTGGCATTTAGACGTTTGATTCGTGTGTGTTTTTTGGTGTAGATGCTGGTGGGTTGAGTTTTGATCCACGAGTCCTTGGTCGCGATGACGCTCTGGCGGGCGCGGTATCTGCGGTCGAAGACCATAGCGCCACTGTCCAAAATACGTTGTCCAAAGCCAAGGCCACCCTGAGTCGCCTCCGGGAGGAGCTAATGCCGAAGGCGGAGCTGGTTGACAATGTTGAGGAGCTGGTGGAGTCACTCGCTGGGGGTGTGCCTGCCACGTACAAGAATTCCCTCCGCGCAGCCGGCGCAACCAAGTCGCTAGCCATGGTGCAAGCTCACGGAGTCGAAGTGGATCCCTCGGCGGTGTCGAAGACAATGCCTGTTGGCGTAGATGGTCAGCAGGTAGTGTTCGCTCCTTTTGCGACTGCCTGTGCCAAATATGGCCATTCCTTGATAAACATCATTGCCAAGTACTCGGAGGAGCTCAATCGCGCCAAGAAGGCGGCGAAAACTTCGGCCTTAGGGGCCGGCGGAAAGTCAGTGGCATCTGATACTGCCACGGACTTGATGAAGCCCCGAAGTCGTCAAAGTCGAAGGAGCCAGCTGCTTCGTAGTTAGTTTCGTGTAATAGCTGATGAACTCGCTCTTTTGATTGTAGCTCATGCCTGTTGGTGGATGTGTTTGTACATACTTTTATTGATCCTGAATGCACCTGTTACTTTTGGCTTTTGAGTTGGTCGCCTTATTTTGCTTCTGGCTTGATTTTTGGTAGGGTACATCAAGTGGCCCTGTGGGGGAACCCTGGACTCGCCATCTTTTGAGGATGCAACGGCACCATCTTGCTCTAGAGTAGAGGAGCTTTCCTTGCTTTCCTGACTTTGTGATCGCATTAAGCAGCTGGAGCGTGAGTTGCCTGTGATCCGTGGTAGCGCCGACGTGTGGAAGTCAAAGGCTGAAAAAGCTGCCGCCCGCGAGCAATATCTGCTTGGCGAGGTGACGCAACTAGGCGACCAGTTTAAATGTTAGTTTGCTCATCCTCGTCTCTTCCTTTGTAGTTAATCGCGGTGGTAGGTTGTACTCATGCTATTGATGCTGCTTCGTGTAGTTGTTAGCGCACACCGTCCGCAGGAGGAGCGAGATAGGATTGCCATCCGCCTTCATGATCTTACCCAAGAGTAACTTCAAGAGAGTGGATACTTCTGGGTAGATCTTGATCGTGCGACTGCATTAGCGACCCTGTAGGATCGCGCCTCGCGAGTCATGCTCTTTCTGAAGAAGTCGCAGTCGTGCCTGAAGAACATTTACTGGGCGATGTTCCCGTTGGATGTACTCCATCAAGCCTGCTGGCCCTTCTGACGAAATTTCAAGATATGTCCGCGGTTTGCGAGTGCGTGAGGCAGCAGCTAGTGGCTAGTGTTAAGGCTGCGCTCTCTTTGGTGCGTTTGCACAGGCCTGACATGGATGTCGCCGCCATTGCATCTGGGCGACCGATGCCACCTGTAGGATCTTCCTGGAACATGGTGCCGCATTATCAAGCGGTGAATCGTCCAGCCGAGGAAATTGTAGACTTTTTCGAGGAACAGACTAATGTTCTTCTGTTGCAAGGGTAGCTGAATATGTATCCTGCATAGAAGTGTACTGGTGTTGTAAAGCTCATATATAATTTTGTAGATAATTTATAAATAACTTTTATAAGCGTGGGGTGCGTTGCACTTATGCGAGTCCTTTTCGTTAGCCTGGTCATCTTTGTATCTTTCCCCTGTCAACCTGTCAGCTGCATGGCAGCTGGGTTGTGTTTATGTTTAGGGGTTCGATTGATGTGCCAGCTAATCAGGATGTCGCATTTATTGTTCAAAGAACATATGTATATAGGGTGGCGCAGCCCCCGAGTATGAAAGTTGACAAAAGAAAAGAGAGCACGGAGTTTTGGGGCACTTAGCTTTCATTTATTCGGAGAACAGTACGTAGTACAATGTGCGGCTAAGTAGCCTTGGCTGAATAGCCTTATTTGCGATGTAAAAGTAAAGAAGAAACGTTTAAGGGTAGAAGCATCGGAGTTGTGCAACATTCCAAGGGTTGGAGTATGCGACTCCTGTCTCTAAATCTTGAAGGCGATAGGCGCCACCTGGGATTACTTCTGTAATCACGTACGGTCCTTCCCAGGGGGACTCGAGCTTGAGATGCCCCTGCTACTTCAGTCGCAGGACCAGGTCACCTTCGACGAAGGATCTTGGGCGAAGCCTTCTGCTATGGTAGTTGCGCAGGTTCTGCTGGTAGATTGTAGATCTTTCTGCGGCGATTTCTCTTGCTTCGTCAAGGAGGTCGACGGAGTCTTCGAGTGCGAGGGATGACTCCTTCTCGCTGTAGGCGACTACGCGTGGCGCTCTGTACCGTACTTCAGCGGGTAATACTGCCTCTGCCCCATGTACCATGAAGAATGGTGTGTAGCCGGTGGCGCTGTTTGGAGTTGTACGCAGGCTCCAGAGTACGGATTGCAGTTCGTTTGGCCAGCAGCCCGCAGCTTGTTCGAGTGGCCGGAGGAGTCGCTTCTTGATGCCGCTTGCAGACGAGCCCGTTTGCCTTTTCCACCTGACCGTTGGTCTGTGGGTGTGCCACTGAGGCATAGCTGATGTTGATCCCCAGGTTCTCACAGAAATCCTGGAACTCCTTAGATGTAAAGTTCGTTCCATTGTCGGTGATGATGCTGTGTGGCCCGCTGAAGCGGTAGACGATGGACTCGAAGAACTTGACTGCGCTGTGCCCTGATTGCTTGGTTACTGGCATGGCCTCGATCCACTTGGTGAACTTGTCGACTGCGACCAAGAGGTAGACGTAGCCTCCTTGTGAGGACCTTGGAAGTTTGCCGACCATGTCGAGTCCCCACTGGGCGAAGGGCCAGGCCAATGGAATAGGCCGTAGCTCTGCGCCTGGTGCGTGTGGCTTGTCCGTGAATCGCTGACAGGCATTGCATTTTTGGACTATATCCTTGGCGTCGCGCATGGCCGTGGGCCAGTAAAATCCAGCTCGTAGAGCTTTGGCGACGAGGGCACGGCTGCCGGCGTGGTGCCCGCAGGTCACTTCATGGATGTCAAGGAGGACTGCTCTTCCATTGGCTAGGGAGACGCATCGTTGTAACACGCCTGTGATGCTACTATTATATAGTTCGTCGTTGATAACAGCGAATGCCTTGGAGCGTCGCGCGATGTGTCGTGCATCTGTTGGGTCGTCCGGTAGGCGTTTGCTGAGGAGGTACTTGATGTACGGCTGCGTCCAGGATTGTTCGATCATCATGACGCTCATTGGCCCCTCGAGTCCTGTGTCGAGCTCCAAATCATCGATTGGTGTTGGCTCATTGGGTGGCGTAGCCCCCGAGTCCATTGCTGCGCTTGTTTCTTTTTTGCGGCCTTCGGTTTGATGGAGCGTTCGCATATGCGCTCGAGAAATACCCCAGGTGTTATGGGTGCGCAGGTGGAGCCTATGTTGGCGAGTGCGTCCGCCTCCTCATTGCTTTCGCGACCTATGTGTCGCAGCTCACAGCCGTCGAAGTCTCCTTCAAGTGTGTCGTAGAGGTCGCGGTATGCGATCATGTTGTCGTTTAGTGCGTCGCACTCGTGAATTGTTTGGTTTACGGCCAGCTTCGAGTCGCCATATATGATTAGCCTCTTTGCGCCGCAGTCTTTTGCCATCCTCATCCCGTGTAACAGGGCCTCGTATTCAACCTCGTTGTTTGAGGCTGTGAACTGCATTCACAGGACGTACTTCAGCTTGTCCCCTTGAGGCGATGTCAGTATGACACCTGCTCCTGCTCCATCTTTTCTCTTGGACCCATCGAAGTGTATTGTCTAGAGGTAGGACATGTCTGGCTTGTCCGGGAGTTGGTTTTCCATCCAATGTACGAGGAAGTCCGAGAGAACTTGTGATTTAATTGCGCCGTGCTTTTCGTATGTGATGTCTCGTGGGGACAGTTCGATTCCCCAAAGCGCGACTCGCCCTGTGGCGTCAGGGTTATTGAGGATATGTCCCAATGGGGCGTCGTTGACTACCACGATTGGGTGTTCCTGGAAGTAGTGGTGCAGTCACCGGACGGTCATAAAGACGCCATACACCAGCTTCTGATAGTGTGGGTACTGCTGTTTTGTTGGCGTGAGGACCTCACTGAGGTAGTATACGGGGCGTTGTACACCGTGGACCTTGTTTTCCTCGGCCCGTTTGACGACGAGTACTGTGCTAACCACTTGGTTGGTGGCGGAGATGTACAGCGGCAGTGGTTCCCTTTCTCGGGGAGTTACCAATACTGGCGAGGTGGATAGCAGGCGTTTGAGGTCTTCGAATGCTTCTTGCGCGTCGTTGGTCCACTCGAATTTGTCGGTTTTGTGGAGGAGCTGATAGAAGGGCAGCGCCTTTTCTCCCATTCGACTGATAAATCGACTGAAGGCCGCGATTCGCCCAGCTAGTTGCTGAACGCCTCTTATGTTCTTTGGATTCTCCATAGCCAGTATGGCCTTTATCTTTTTCGGGTTTGCCTCGATCCCTCTCGCGGAGATGAGATACCCGAGCAGTTGTCCGGAGGGTACGCCGAAGGCGCATTTGTCCGGATTGAGCTTTATCCGGTAGCGATCGAGATTGGCGAAGGTTTCGCGCAAGTCGTCGATTAGAGAGGCTTCTTCCTTGGTTTTGATTACTATGTCATCGACATAGACTTGGATGTTGCGACCAAGTTGCTCCTTGAGGCAGGCCTGCATGCACCGCTGGTACGTGGCTCCTGCGTTTTTTAGCCCGAAGGGCATTGTGTTGTATCAGAACACGCCGAAGGGCGTTGTAAACGCGGCCTTCTCCTGGTCTTCCTCCTTCATTCAAATTTGGTTATAGCCTGAGTAGGCATCGAGGAAGCAGAGGCGCTCGCATCCAGCCGTGTAGTCGATGGTTTGATCGATCCGTGGTAGCGGGAAGTGAACTTTTGGGCAGTGCTTGTTAAGAGAAGTGAAGTCGACACACATCCGCAGGATATCCGTGTCCTTTTTTGGTACTAGTACTATATTGGCGAGCCAAGTGCTTTCCTTGATCTCGCGTATGAATTTGGCCTCGAGGAGTCTGTTGATCTCCATCCCGACTGCATGTGCCCGTGGCTCAGACAGTCGCCTGATTGTTTGCTTGACTGGACTTGCGTCGGGGTTGACGTTGAGTGCGTGCTCGGCGAATTCCCTGGGAACTCCTGGCATTTCCGCAGGACACCAGGCGAAAATTTCCCAGTGCTCACGGAGGAATTCGACGAGCGCGAGTTCCTATGCGGGACTCAAGTTGTTGGCAATGAGGGTCGTTTTAGCGGGATCCGATGGATGGACCTGCACCTTCTTTGTGTGCACAGATGAGTCGAAGGAGAGATCAGGTGAGCTTGACCTACTCAGGGGGGGCAGACTGTTGTCTGTCGTTTCCATCAGTCACACGAGTTCCTCCTGCATGCCGAAGGACTGGGAGATTCTGTTGAATTCCCTGTCGCAACTGTCAGATCGCTCGAAACTCCCGTTGATCGTGATGACGCCGTTGGGACCTGGCATTTTCATCTGTAGATAGGCGTAGTGAGGTACTGCCATGAACCTAGCGCACGCGACGCGCCCGAGGATGCAGTGGTATTGAGAGGGCCAGTCGACAACTTCAAAGTCGATGCGCTCGCGCCGGAAGTTCTTCGGCGTGCCGAATATGACGTCGAGGTTTATTTTGCCCAGGGGGTATACGCCTTTTCTTGGGACGATGCCGTGGAACGTTGTGTCCGATGCCTCCAAGCAGGTTAGAGGGATCCTCATTGCTCGCAAGGTACTCGCGAATATGAGGTTAATACCGCTTCCGCCGTCCATGAAGATGCGACTCATGTCAAAGCCTCCAATTTGCGCCTTGAGGCAGGTGGTCGCGTTTGTCGAAAGTAATGCACGACTCACTGCCATTGAGGTACTCAGTGGTGGATGGTGGCGAGTGTGTGGCCAAGTTCACTTGGCGACTGATGGATTTCTGCACCCTATTGGAGGGGCGCCCCTTTTGGATCATCATGGTACCCATGGCCCGTGGGTACGGTTCGCCTCCGTGGTGCTGGTCCGGTGTAGCTCCGTTCGGGGGTGGCCCAGGTGGTGGTGGTGGTGCGCCATGTGCCACGGCGCCTGGGGCGGTTCCGTAGCCTCTTTCGACCGCGTTGCGGTTCATCCGCACCAATCCCTCGTGTAGTTTGAGGAACTCACGGCAGTCCTTGAGGAGGTGACTGGACTTTCTCTTGCCGTCATGCTTATCGATGTAGAAGTGTACCGTGCATGGTCCGGACAATTTATCTTCGATGGTGGTCACGGGTGGTTCAACGCGGGTACGGTGTTGCCATACTTGCGTGGTTTTCCCGGAGTCGCAATATCCGCCGCTATGGTATCCGCTGTTGCGGTTGTCATCGCGTGTATCGGCGTAACCGGCGGCGACCATGTTGACGTCATCGCGATCGTTGTAGACGCGCATACGACGTTTGCCCCGGCGGTCGCGTCTGAGTTCTGCTTCCTCGTTAGAGTGAGCGCGGTTCTTTAGCGAATCTTCTCCATCAACCCACCGGTTCGCGATCTCCATCAGGTGGTCGATGGTTTTGGGCTTTGAGCGTCCTAGCTCCTCCCTGAGTTCTATGCGGCGGACACCGTCGTTGAATGCATCAATCGCGCGGTCTTCCGAGATGTTCTCCGCGGAGTTCTTGATGATGGACCACCTTTGGATGTAAGAGCGCAGCGATTCGCCAGATTTTTGCTGGCAGCATCTCAGTACTTTGATTGAAGCGGGGCGTTTGTATGTGCCCTTGAAGTTGCATACGAAGCTGTAGACCAGCTCATCCCAGCTGCGAAAGGATCCGCGCGGGAGGTTATTGAGCCATGCCCGGGCTGTGCCTTGCAGCTGTAGCTGCAAGCATTGCATGGCAGTACTTCGACTGCCTCCGTGTAGCCGGACTGAAGAGATGTGATACTCCAGCCAGATCTTGGGGTCCTGTAGACCGTCAAATTTCGGGTTCTCCGATGGGAGTTTGAACCCTTTAGGCATTCACTTCTGCCTGATGGATCTGCTGAAGCATCTGGCACCGCAGAGTTCTCCATCTTCTTCTTCCAAATCAGTCCACCGAGCACATCGTGCCCTTGACTTGTCGATCTTGCGCTGCGTGATCTCATCGCGTGCATCGTAGTCGTGATCGTGTCGTCGTGAACGGCGGCGTTGAGACAGGTCGTGGCTATCGTCGCTTGACGAGGATGAGGAATAGCGTTTTGGTAACGCTTTGCCCTTTTTTGGGTCGGGTACTGGTTCTTTGTCGAGGGCGGCCTCGATTAATCCAAGGCCCGCGATCGCAGATCGGTGCATGGCCGTCCGGGGATCTCCAGCCGGTGGCTGGTTGTTGAGAAGGTACATGGTGGCCGCCGTCACAGCATAATGCGGCGTCCTTGGAACCACGTTGCCTCTCGTGTCGACTGTCATAGAGCCGAAATCGAGGATTTTTGTGGCGTCTATGCGTTCTTGTTCGGTAAGGTGAGCCATCCGCGATTGCCTCTTCTTGGCGAGATGTTCGTTGCCTCTTGAGGAGGATCCTCCGTAGGAGGAGAGCCTAGCACGACGAAGGCTTGACTCGTCTGCCGCCTTTTTACGCGCCTCAAGTTCCATGATTTCTTGTTTCTGGCGCTTGAATTCCTCCTTTAGGAGCCAGTGGTAGCCCATCAGCAGTTCTTGCGGGGACCCGAAGGGTAGAGGTGTGCCTCGTAGGGCTTCGCGGCAGCGTTCCCACTCTTGCTCGTTGAGCCTGATCACGACGCGTTCGCCGGTTTGCTCGTTGATTATGGTAGGGGGTTCGACTGCTCCTCCATTGCCACCGTTCCCGCCGGTGGTGGCGTTGGGCGGGTCGGGGCCGTTGCCGCGGTTGGTGGAGGTGTTGCCCGCATTGATGACGGCGCACGTGAAGTAATTTGGGAGGCTGTTGCTTCCACAACTTTCAGATCCGGAACCGTAGGTTCCTTCTTCAGTGGCCAGATCGCTTAGATCGGAGTCGCGACTGCTGTCACTTACCATGTTCCCGACCGCTGCTGGAGCATTGATCTCGCTGAGGGTACCGATCGGTGGAGGGAACCATGATGCTGGGGCAATCGCTGGTGCCGTCGGCTTATCGGGCATGCGAAGCGTGCCCATCTGACCAACTTGGAAGCGGAAGCTCCCAATTGCTAGGCTGATTCCTTCGCCCACGGAGTCGAAGGCCGGGCGAGTGGCCGGCGTGTGGACGGTGAAGTCGAAGGCGCCGAAGAGCTGGTGAATCTCCGTTGTTGCAGAGTTGTAGATCGCGTTTGATGGGGCCGAAGAAGCCGCAACATCAGCACTCCTAGTTCCCACAGACGGCGCCAATTGACGAGGGTTTAACTCGTCAATGCCCATTGTTATGGACTTGGGTTTTGGAGAAGGAGGGAGCGCTGGAGACATCTATCGGCTAGCAAACAAGCACACAGGGGAAAAAAGGATTTACCCAGGTTCAGGCCTCGTAGAGGTCCCTACTCCTGCTTTTCTGCTCGTGGAATTATCGAGGGAGTCGAAAGTTACAATGATGCGCAGATAAAATCTGGCGAGGGTTGCGAAATCTAGGGTTGCGTGTGTCCTCCTCGCCGCCCTCTCCTAGCCTTTATATAGATAGGCTAGGTCTCGGGTAGCACGTCGAGTTGGTTACAAGTTAGGGTTTTCCCCTTCAAACTTTCTATCTTTAGCTTCTTCTTGTCCTTCAAGCAATTGAGAGTCCATAGGTTACTCGAGTCCCTCCATCCGGGCCTTGGCGACACCGTGGGCCTGTACGTATTTGGGCCGTATATACCAAGCTCGAGTACCTGTAGGATATACCGATGTCACCTGCACAACACAACCATAGAACTTTGCCCCCAACTTACGATGAGGTTGTCAATCTCACCGGTTTTGCTGAAAACAAAGGATTAAACGTATGAATGGAAGGAAGTAATAGTTTGCAGAAAGTAAACACAAAGAAGTAAACAGTTGATTGTAGATTGTATGTAAAATAAAGGACCGGGTTCCATAGTTCACTAGAGGTGGCTCTCCTTAAGATAGATAACATGCTGGGTGAACAAATTACAGCAGGGCAATTGACAAACATCAATAAAGCATACTAGCATATACTAATCATCTTGACTCCTTTGAGATTCGATTGGGCATTACAACATTATACATAGACCGTCGTCCAACTGCATCTATGACTAATAATCCACCTTCAGGTTATCATCCGAACCCCCTCCCGTATTAAGTTGCAAGCAACAGATTATTGCATTATGAATTGCATGTAAAGTAAATAATACGATTGTTCTATGAACAAAGGATTGTTGTTTTCTCCCTAGTAGCAACAACACATCTAGTACCTTAGATATTTCTGTCACTTCCCCAGATGACCAGAGGCATGAACCCACTATCGAGCATAAATACTAACTCTTGGAGTTGCTAGCATCTACTTGGCCAAGATAGCTACTAACAACGGAAAGCATGCAAGATCACAAATAACAAAGACATGATAGAATCAAAAATCAATCTGAAATAGCATCTCAATATCCATCGGATCCCCACAAACACAACATGCAGAATTACAAATAGATGATCTTGATCATGAACGGAGCTCACAAGATCTAGACATGATAGCACAAAGGAGGAGAACCAGCCATCTAGCTACTACGTGGAATCGTAGTCCAGAGATGAACTACTCACGCATCACACCGGAGGCTTGCATGATGATGAAGAAGGCCTCCAGGGTGAATTCCCCTCTCCGGCAGGGTGCTGGAAAGAGATTTAGATCCCTCCCGTTCTAGGGATGGAGACGACGGTGGCTATAGACTCTTTCGTTGATTTTTGATCGGGTACTTAGGGTTTCCGTATTAGAGGCAATATATAGGCGGAAGAAGAGGCCAAGGGGGTGCCTAGGGCAGCCAAACACCCCCTAGAGCGGGCCAGGCCTGGCCGCGCGGACAGGTGGTGTGGCCAGGCCCGAGCCCCTGTCCGTGTAGGGTAACGGGTAGGCTACCCTAGCGTAAAATCAAAAATTTCTACTGCGTCAACCAGGAATACTGTGGTCATAGATCACAGGATTACCACTAGACGCGCAGTTGCAGAACTCGATGAAGCACGTCGAGGCAGTGTAGATGTTCTATGTCTCCTCCTCGTCCTCGTCCCATGAGCAGCTCCTCCTTCGCGCGGCTCGTCCAAGTGCTACAGCTGCAGCACCTCCGAGGTATCCACACGTCCGGAGTGGAAGCCGTCATACGCCAGACGGCTAGGTCTGCACGTGCAATACAGGCGGAAGAGGATTGGCGGCTGGGTGGAATGCTCTACCCTATTCAGCTCGCCCCACTCTCTCTTATATAGGCATCCCTCGTGGGCTTCTACATTAGTATCCCATTAGTAGCCTAAGCCTTGTCTAATTTGGATCCAATCCTTATTAGGCTTCCAGCCCCTAAAGTGTGTGACCCTATAGGTTCATACACGTATAGACATGACACGAGTTACTCCGTCAATAGTTGGTAGCACCCTCTAGCAAGAAGTGCCAACTCCTAAACGCATATAAAGATCATTCGGACGAACCATCACAAGGTAGAGTACATGTCTTTCCCTTTGCCTCACGATATTTGGTCTAGCTCCAAGCTGACCTCTCTTTCTCGATGCTATGATTCGGAATCTCTTTACTAGGTTAACTCTTAACCATATGTAGCACGGCCATGCATTTCTAGATCCGATCACTCGAGGGGCCCAGAGATATCTCTCTCAAGTAGTGTTGGGGGATACCCCCGGGTAGGTTCACGCCGGGGTATAAAGGCCTAGTTAGCCGAGGTACGGCAAGGTCAAAGCATGTGCTGGCCGAGTCACCTCAAGGCAGGCCGGATCATTGAGTAACCTGGACCAGGGGACGTCCACCTAACTTGGTCTCAACCGACTTAAGCCGTATGTCGGTAAGATGTATCTAACTTGTATGCAGGAACAGGTGTGGCCGGATCAACTATGTAGGATCCGGGTTATATCAAGCTTGTAAGAGAAGGAAGGTATCTCGCTGGTCAAAGGTGACAACTATATGCAGAGCGTGAGCGAAGCGGACAGGGGCCGGACCACCGAGGCGTGGCCGACAAAGGTGACGAAGCAAATGTCGGATGATGCAGGCGCCGCAGAGGCTCACGTAGCCTCTGCATGGATGTCGCGGGGGAAAAGTGACCCGGTCGGCTTACTATTTTGGGAGGAGGCATATTCCTAGGAATATGCCTCCATGTATGCCCAAAGTGGAGACCTAGCCACCCCTATATAAGGGGAGTTAGGGCTTCTGTAGAGGTGGTTGAATTCTGAGAGGTTGATCTCTAGTGTGTAGCGATTTACTAGTGAGTTCCTGAGGGCTAGCTAGTGGCGAGAGTAAGAGAGTTCCTTCTTCCTCCTCTCTCCAATACAACTCAAGGAGCACTTGTAATCGGTGAAGGTGAATCAAATACAAAGCTTCTGTGTGTGGAATCACCACACTATCCCTCCCTCAATTCCCCTAGTGCATTTAGTCCCCACATTTAGCCTATACATGGCATCTGCTGTGACACCACCACGACAGTTGGCGCCCACCGTGGGGCTAGCGGTGCTAGCAGGGGTGCAGATCCGGACGGGAAACCTCATCGGCACTGGTGAACGCATCGTCTCCGGGCTCGTTCAGCGCTTTGGAGCGCTGGACTTTGTCAGCGACAACGCTAGCTGCTTCGGCACACGTCCTCTTCTGCGCAACGGCCTCTTCGTCAAGCTCGGCGCACACCAGGTTTATGTTGCTGTCGATGTGTCGTGCGTTCATCTGCGGCACATTGTCGAAGGAGGCGAGCCACCCCTTAGCGTGGTTCACGGGGCGCGTATCGCTTGCTCCCCGGACCATGCAGAGGTGATGATGACTGCACCAGGTGCATGCGCAAGCAAGGATCCGGCTCCAGATCCGGAGGTAATGCCCAAGGCACCAAGGAAAAGTAGAGGTCCTCCACTAGAGAGGCCTGAGAATGTGCTGCAGCAGGCGATGGACAGCTTGGCGAACCCGGTAGCAGCAGTAGTAGATCCGGCTCAGGCACAGGCCGAGCTAGAGGAAACTAGGCAAAAAATACTAGAAGGTACAAAAAAGATAGCCTCGGCTCAGCAGTCATTGAACATGACACTGCGTGAGTACGCAAAGGCAAATAAAGTAGATCCTGTAAAAGTGAAGGGGAGAAATCTCATGAGTGAAATGAATAGAGAAGGTGATACTAGGATTGAGGAATTAGAGAACTATATGTCCGTGGGGCTGCCGAAGTATAGTACCCCGGCAAAGAACCTTAGAGCAGCATATGTAGTTGCATCCGAGTTAGAGGGTCTGACGGGTGAAGCCCATCAGAGGAAGCAAAATAGGGTCAATGAGTTGGTTCGGATCGCGAACAAGCAAAATGGGGAATTGCTCAGGGCTAACCCGGAGAGAGCTGGGGCCTCCAAGATCGTTCATTCGGCGGTGGGTAACCCGGAGAAATCCGCTGGAGCTGCATCGTCTCCTCATGGTGGTCCTAGGAGAGAAGAGGTAGTAACCTCGGCCAGGAGGAATAAGCAGATAGTCCCTCATGACCCGGCAAGGGCAGGGAAAGGAAAACAATGTGCAGAGATATGAGGGTCGAAGGAGTGTGAGCCGAGGTGAAGTTGGCCCAGGTAAACACGACCAAGGCAATGCCGGTCAAGGGAATGCTGTAAATGGCAATGCCGGACAGCGTAATGCGGTAGGTGCAGGTCAACCGCAGCAGTAGAGCATGCCACGGCAAGAGCGCAGTGCCGGCCAAGGTATACAACAAAGGGCAACTCCACTGGAGCAAGATAGATACAATGATGGTAATTCAAAGATGGTGAATGCTGGCTATCCCAGGCCGGACTATCACGTGATAGGATCAAGGTTGGGAGGAAGAGATTTGATGCCTGATGACGCCAGGCTAAAACTGGATCGGCTGTATAGGTCGGAGCAAATTGAGTGTCAAGGTCCTCCGCGTCCAGCGTGTTTTGGGCCCCGGATCATGAAGGAACCTCCGATACCTAACTTCCAGTTACCTAGAGGCACAAACGCGTATGACGACAGCACTAAGCCGGAAGATTGGTTGATTAACTACGTGACTGCTGTCAAGATTGCCATAGGCAACTTGAGGTGGGCTGTGAGATATGTACCGCAGATGTTGGAGGGGCCAGCAAGGGTATGGCTAAACAATTTGCCACCCGGGAGTATCAACTGTTGGATCGATTTTGAGGAGATGTTTGTTAGCAATTTCTCAAGTACTTATCAGAGGCCGAACATGCCACAAACCCTAGCAATGTGCAGGAAGAGACCGAATGAGACTTACCGGGAGTTTTTAACCCGTTGGTGCACTGTGCGAAACTCGTGTGAGGGTGTGATTGAGTCACAGGCCATCGCTTGGTTTGCACAAGGATGCAGGTATGCAAGCATGTTGTGGCAAAGGTTGCAAAGGGATATGCCAACCACCTTGGCAGAAACAATCCGGATTGCTGATTCATATGCCTTAGGTGATCCGACGCAACCTAGGCTCAACTCAAACAAGTCAAGCGAGGAGCACTACCAGAGAGATGGAGCCGGGTCATCCCGGAGGAACGATTACCGAGGTAAAAGAAGAGATGACAGACCGGATTACCGGTACAGTTCACAACAAGTTGCAACTATGAATCAGGACCAACCCGGAGCAGGAGGCAGTCAACGTCAGAAAACTGGAGGGCAGCAATGGACACCAAAGAATGATGGGAAGAAAACTTGGATGCCAGAGCAGAAAAAACAGTGGCAAGAGAAGAAGGACCGTCTGAGGTATACCTATGAAGCAATGTTGCATCAGCCATGTAAATTCCTTACGCCTAATCCAAGTAACCCGGCGGGTCACACAACTAAGCAGTGTGAGTGGATGCGAAAGATAGAACAAAGTGGTTCAGGGAATGCTCAGGCACCTCGAAATGATCAACCTCGGCAGGAGTTACCCCGACAGCAATTGCTCTCCGGAGCGAACACGCAACAGTTAATGTTGCCTCCCCCTCCGCCGAGGTATGACAACCATGAAAGAAGGGATGCAGTGCATCAGGTGGAAACCCAAAACCAGCAGGATCAGAGGTACCTAGGAAATGAGGGATGGAATGAGTACAGAGAGCACCGTCAGAGTTACTGTGTGTTCACTATGGAAGAGATAGATAGAAAGAGCTTGCAGCACCGACATATGGAGGTGAATGCGGTAATGCCAGCTGTGGCGAGGTATATGCCTTGGTCGGACCAGGAAATTACCTGGAGCATCAAAGATCATCCCAAGCTTATGCCAAGTCCCAGTTCGTATGCGCTAGTGCTGGATCCGACATTCATTGGGCCTAACATCAATGTGAGGTTCTCAAAGGTATTGATTGACAATGGTAGCAGCATTAATATCATGTATGCGGATACAATGCGCAAGTTGGGTATCTTAGAGAACATGCTCCAAGCTACAAGGACAACTTTCCATGGCATTGTGCCAGGTATTTCTTGTGAGCCCATAGGCAAAGTCCGGGTTGACGGGTTGTTCAGCACGCGAGATAACTACCGAACTGAGAATTTGGAGTTCGAAGTGGTGAACTTAGAAAGTGCGTATCACGCGTTACTCGGTAGACCGGCACTGAACAAGTTCATGGCGAGTTGTCACATCAGTTATCTGAAGATGAAGTTGTCTGGCCCAAATGGAGTAATCACCATAGCCGGGGATTTCCGACGTTCCATTGAGTGTGCGTCAGCCGGGTCAAACTTAGCCGAATCACTCGTGATTGCGCAAGAAAAGAGAAGGATCCAAGGAGTGACGACATTGGCTCAGTCCGTGCAGGAGTATATGCCGGCACTGAGTAACCCGCATGGTAGTGTCTCATTCCAAGCGACGAAAGATACCAAGAAGGTGCCCATGATATGTTCCCTGAGCATACTGTAACGATTGGTGCTCGGTCTACACAGGACTTGCAAGGTGTTCCGAGGGAGTTGGCCGAGCACTCTTTGACAGTCAGACCCGGAGCAAAGCCGGTGAAGCAACCTCTCCGCCGCTTCGCCGAGGATAGGAGAAAAGTCATAGGAGATGAGAAAGCTCGGTTGCTAGCTGTAGGATTTATCATGGAAGTGCTTTACCCGGATTGGCTGTCTAATCCGGTGCTGGTGGAGAAGAAGAAGGATGATCCGAACGTGGCAGTGGTTTGGCGTATGTGTATCGTTTACACGAACCTGAATAAGGAGTGTCCAAAAGATCCATTCCCACTGCCAAGGATAGACCAAGTCATAGATTCCACAGTTGGGTGTGAGTTGTTGTCGTTCATTGATGCATATTCTGGTTTCCACCAGATACCTCTGAACCCAAGTGATCAAATAAAGACTACATTTATCACACCGTATGGGGCTTATTGCTATCGTACCATGCCATTTGGTTTAAGTAATGCAGGGGCAACGTACCAGAGATGTATGCAAAAATGTTTGCATGACCAAATTGGTCAAAATGTGCAGGTATATGTGGATGATGTTGTGATAAAGACCAAGGAAAGAAAAACGCTCCTTGACGATATCAGGCAGACGTTCGCGAACCTAAGGAGGTTCCGAATGAAGCTTAACCCAGAAAAATGTACCTTCGGTGTTCCGGCTGGAAAATTATTAGGATTATTCGTCTCCAGCCAGGGTATTGAGGTCAATCCAACTAAAATCCAGGCCATAGAACGAATGGAGCTGCCGAAGTGTCTTAACGATGTCCAGAAGTTCACTGGTTGCCTGGCATCGTTGAGTCGGTTTGTATGTTGGTTGGGAGAAAAGGCACTGCCTCTCTATCAACTCATGAAAAAGTCGGACAAGTTCATTTGGACGCCACAGGCCAATGAAGCCTTTGCCCACTTAAAGAAAATGTTAGCCACTGCACCAGTGTTAGCCTCTCCACTATCAAAGGAGCCAATGTTGCTCTATATAGCCGCAACCAACCGAGTTGTAAGTGCATTGATTGTGGTAGAGCGCGACGAATAGGGTAAGTCGATGCAAAGGCCAGTGTATTATCTGAGCGAGGTATTATCATCCTCAAAGCAGAACTATCCTCACTATCAAAAAGTGGCATATGTCGTGTATATGGTAGCTAAGAAGCTGAAGCACTATTTCGAGGAACACCCAATCAAGGTAATATGTGAGGCTCCCATATCCGAGATAATGAGTAACAAGGATGCATGTGGCAGGATTGCAAAATGGGCAATTGAGCTAGCACCTTATGCGCCGCAATATGATAGAAGAGAAGCAATTAAATCTCAAGCTGTGGCGGACTTTTTTGTGGATTGGGCCGAGGTGCAATATGAGCCACCATTGCCAGATCTGAACTGCTGGAGAATGCACTTTGACGGATAAAAACAAAAACCGGGTTAGGTGTCGGAGTTGTGCTTACATCGCCAAAGAAGGACCAGCTGAAATATGTGCTGCAGATCCACTTCACTGCATCAAACAATGTTGCTGAATACGAAGCACTTATACATGGGCTCGAAGTGACAAAGGAGGTTAGAATACGTCAGATCCAATGCTTCGGGGACTCGGATCTTGTAGTCCAGCAGGTCTCCGGGCAATGGGATGCTTTGGACGCAAACATGGAACTATATAGATTTCATGTGCAGAAGATATCTGGTTACTTTGAGGGATGTGAATTTCACCATATACCTCGGGTGGAAAATGAGGCTGCCGATGTATTGTCGAAGCTTGGTTCAACCTGACAAGCAATTCCACCAGGCGTAGGATTGGAGCACCTCAAGAAACCATCCATCAGGGCATCCCCGGAGTCCGACTCAATTTTTATCCCGGCAAATCCGGAATCAGAGGCTGTGCCCATGGACATTGATGTAGGGAGTGGATCACGAAACCCGAGGACTGCCACGACAAACCCGGGAACTGCACAGCAGGGTCCGGTAGAAGTTATGCTGGTGGAACTAATGGAAATCGATGAGGATGTGCTCCCGGTGAGAGCTGTACCAGCTTGGGCAATGCCAATATTTCAATTCCTAAATGATGGAACCTTACCCACTGAGAAGGTACTTTCCAGGCAAACTCAGAGGAGAGCAAAAGCATACACGATCATCAATTCTAAGCTATACAAAAGGAGCATGACTAATGTCCTCCAGCGATGTGTTGACCCGGAGGAGGGACTTGACATCCTCCGAGATATACATCAAGGGGAATGTGGGCATCATGCCTCATCCAGAGCCTTGGTAGCAAAAGCTTTCCGCCATGGGTTTTACTGGCCAAGTGCCTTGGAACAAGCAGAAGATCTGGTGAGAAAATGCAATGGATGTCAGAGATATGCGACAAAGACACATATGCCAATGTCGGAGCTCAAGACCATACCAATCACATGGCCATTTTCCGTATGGTTCTTGGATATGGTTGGACCATTTAAACCAGCAAGAGGGAATATGACTCACATTTTGGTCATGGTTGACAAATTTACAAAGTGGATTGAAGTGAAGCCAATAAGAAAATGTGATGGAGCTATGGCCGTGACATTCCTCAAAGACATCATCTTGAGATACGGTTATCCTCACAGTATCATAACTGATAATGGCACAAACTTTGCTGAAGGAGCATTTGCATGTTTTTGCAGAGATAAGAAGATCCGACTAGACGTTGCCTCGGTAGCCCACCCCGCATCGAACGGACAAGTGGAAAGATCCAACGGATTAGTATTATCCGGGATAAAACCCAGGCTCATTGAGCCGCTGCAAAGATCCGCGGGGTGCTGGATAGAAGAACTACCAGCGGTACTGTGGAGTTTAAGAACAACTCCGAATCGATCAACGGGATATACTCCATTCTTTCCGGTATATGGGGCAGAAGCTGTATTACCAGCCAACATAGAGCATGAGTTGCCTAGGGTCACCCAATACACAGAAGCCGAAGTGCAAGAAGCCCGGCAAAATGATGTTGATCTACTGGAAGAAGCGAGAGAATTAGCATTGTCCAGATCTGCCATATATCAGCAAAATCTCCTACCCTATCATAGCCGGAAAGTAAACCCCCGAGTTTTTCGGGAAGGTGATCTGGTACTCCGGTTGGTACAACGTACTGCTACCATGCACAAGTTATCCCGCCCATGGGAAGGGCCATTAATTGTGATCAAAGCATTGCACAATGATTCTTATTACCTTATCGATGCAAAACCACCGGAGAAGAACAAGGCGAACAGGTCCGGCGAGGAATCCAAACGTCCATGGAATGTAGCTCTACTTCGTCCTTTCTACACTTAGTAGCGAAGTGTTTGTATCTGAGTTCCTCATATGTCGGTATGTATACCGGCAATTAGCTTATCAATGAAATCTTGGCACCTCGAGCAGTAACTCGGGGACTGCCTTAGAAATTTTAGTTGTCTTCTGTATTTATTATTTATATGTCGGCTGGCGTGAGTTGCTTCTACTTAGGCCGGACTAGTAGTGTGTGAGCACCAAGAACCCGACTCTTCGACTTGCTGCTGTCCAACAAGATTTGGCTTCATGGCAAGCAAGAGAACAAGTTCGGAATTGCGTAACACATGAAAAAACGAATAAGGAAAGGAACTTAATCGAGCCAACGTTTGTTTTTCGGACTAATCCTATGTTTCCTTATGATTTATTATGCTGAATTACTTTGAGCTAATCGCAAAGTTTCCAAGTATTGTTAAGAGAATTTTTGAAGCTCGGACTCGTAAGTCATAAAACCAAACCAACGTAGACGCGAGCCAAGCCAAAAAATTGGAGACATAAGAAAATGAAACCCGGGGACTACGCCCAAGTTAATCTGGCAAAGAAACTTAGTAGCAAAATATCACTGATATGCTTAATACAAGTGCACCCGGCATATCGGGGATCTGATGAAATTTCAAGTGTTTATAATCAAGGAGCAGCGGGAGGAGGAAGTTCGGCATCATCTTCGCTGTCCTCGACATCCGAGGCATTGTCCTCTTCGTCCTCATCCGAGCCATCTTCAACATTTTGAACATTTTCGGCATCGGCGGCATCTAGGAAGCTTGGTCCCTCGTTCCATTCATGAATGGGGCATATTCAATGAGGCTATGGGCACAAGCCTTGCGCCGAGCAGTCCACTCCGGGTCGCTAGACCATTTGGATATGGTGCACATGCGCGCTAGGAGTTTGAGGTCAATCTTCTCGTACCACGTCAGCACGCAGTGAAGAACGGTCTCAGCTCCGGCGCGTCCAGCGGATTCTCTCCAGAGATCGAGTTGAGTCTCGCATTCCATAAGCCGGGAAAAAATAACAGCCAGATTTTCTGGAGTATCCTCCTCGGGCCAAAAGGCGTTGAAGATCCGGATTACCACATCCAAGACATCCTTGCCATAGTTCTCACGGTCTCGACTCGGGCGGACAAACTAACTATCAAGTCCTCGAGATCGAGAGGAATGGAGCCAGGGCCAGATGGAGTACCCCTCTGCTGGCAGAACTTAGTAACGGCATTGGATCCAATGACATCGCTCTCAAGCTTGATGTGGTCTGGGAAGATAAAAAAAGTTGGGTAAGTAAAAGAAGTAGACCCGAAAAGATCAACATCTGTTGAAGGAAAAGAACTTACTAGAGATATGTCTGTGAACCCGGGATAGCTCCTTGATGCAGTTGTCGCGCCTCTCCCGGAGTTGCGCAAGTTCAGCATTCGCTGACTCAAGCTTGATGTCGGCCTCCTTGAGTAATTCCTGGTCCTTGGCAATCTGGAGATTGAGGCGCTCGCACTCTTCAGTATAGTCCTGGCTGGCTTTCTGGAGTTCGGTTTGGTGCTCTGCCTTCAATTTCTTCATTTCTGCCGTAAGCTTGGCAATCTCATCATCTTTGGCTCGGAGAAGGGCAAGTTCATCATCTTTCTTTTTGAGCTCGGCCTGATGCTGTCCTGCTTGTTCGAGAAAACGCAGCATCATATCAGGCACGGGGACACTATCTTCAAGAGATGCTGAAATAGTTTGTTGACCCGGCAAAGCCGAGGTATGAATGTTTGGCGAGCCAAGGAGGAAATGAGATGGAAAGCATAGCAAGGTTGAGCAAAAATAACTTACCCTTGATTTGATCCAAATTTTTCCTCATGATCGTGTTCTCGGCCTCCACCCCAGCTGCGAAAAACCGAATGATGGGTTAGTTCGGCAAAAGAAGATGAAGGAAAATGGAAAAATGACGAGGAAGAAACTTACCCCTTTTCTCGTGTTCAGCGAGAAGTGCATTATGTTTTGCCCGCAACATCTTGTGAGTATCAAGGAGACGCTGAAACTCAGCGCTCTGGCTGTTGGTGGTCACCTGAAAGAGCAAAGATGGACAACTTAGTCTTGTGCATATTCGAAGTGTACAGAATCCAGGCCAAGTGGAACTTAACCCGACTCTAGGTGTGTGCATATTCAAAGTGTACAAAATCCGGGCCAAGGGGAACTTAACCCGGCTCTAGGTGTGTGCATATTCGAAGTGTACAGAATCCAGGCCAAGTGGAACTTAACCCAGCTCTTGGTGTGTGCATATTCGAAGTGTACAAAATCCGGGCCAAGTGGAACTTAACCTGGCTCTAGGTGTGTGCATATTCAAAGTGTACAAAATCCGGGTCAAGTGGAGCTTAACCCGGCTCTAGGTGTGTGCATATTCGAAGTGTACAAAATCCGGGCCAAGTGGAACTTAACCCGGCTCTAGGTCTGTGCATATTTGAAATGTACAATCCGGGCCAAGTGGAACTTAACCCGGCTCTAGGTGTGTGCATATTCGAAATGTACGAAATCCGGGCCAAGTGGAACTTAACCCGGCTTTAGGTGTGTGCATATTCGAAGTTATAAAGGAGCTATGTTAGTTCTCTAAGGAGCATCCGGCCGAGTACCAAGTTACTCCCCCGGAGGCTCGGGGACTAATGGGTATATCAATTATATCTACAACTTGTTAAAGGAGAAGATGAAGTAACGTACCTCCATCATCCGACCCGTAAGGTTAATGTCCTTGGTGGCAGTATTCATCTACGCAGAAAATTCAGCGGGACCGAACTTCTCCGGGAGATCGTCGTTGTAGATGAACTCCGCCTTGTTCCAGTTATTTACAAACTTGATCAAGGTCGGAGGGTATCGTTCGCCGCTTAGCATGTGTGGCACCACTAAAACCTTGGCATGCGCCTCCCTCCTCTCAACTTGGGCAAGGGCCGGGCTGGTGTGCAAAACAAGTTGCGCATCAGCTGGCTCGGCAGGGGCGTCCTTCGGCGGTGGAGTTTTCTTCGGAAGCATGGACGCAAGTGTGCGCTGTCCAGCCTCAACGGACGCTGCCCTGGTAGCCTCAGGTGCCTTCTTGCCCTTGGGCTGCTGTTGAGAAGTTGAGGTTTCTACAGCAGATTTGCCCTTGCGAACTGCCTTGGCGCCAGCCTTGGTGCTGTTGATGTCTTCTCGCCGAGCCTTAGAAGACTCGGACGAGGCGGAGGGGCTCGCTGCTGCTGCTATTGCTTTGGTTGTTGCCGCTGGTGCTGGAGTTGGTGCTGGTACTAGTGTTGGTTTCTGCTTCGGCAGAGGTGCTGAGGGAACCTCGGTGGTAGCTGGTTGCGGCAGAGCCGAAGTGGTGGTGGTTGCCGCTTCGGCAGAGCCAGTCTCCCCCGCTCCAAGGTTGCCCTCCGGAATGGGGCTCAACAGGCATGAATCATCGCCACGAGGAGGAGAGGGGCTATGTCGGAGCGGCGACGCAATGCCGGATCCACTCTGTAGGACCTCCACCGCGGCCCTATCGAATCAAATAATGTATGATGAGAAACTATAACACAAGAAGAACATGTGAATGGCAAAGGGAGAAAAGGCTCACTCATCCGCGGTCAGGGGCTCCTTGGGCTTCCAAGCCCTCCGGGCCGTGGACTTGGTTGGAGGCTTGGTGGCAGTTTTGTCCCCAGACTTCTTCCGCCTTTTGGCCGGCTGAGAAGGTTCGGAGGAGGATGCAGAGGAAGCTCCCCTTTTCTTCTTCGGCACCACCAGGACAGGATCACCCACGACAAGGGGAGGATCTTCATGGATCTGCCCACTAGGTTAGCTGATGTCGGAAAAGCATAAGAAAGGGGGAAAACGTCAAATGCTTCGATCACCTCAACATCCGAATCATCTTCATCGTTGGGCCAGTCTCTAATAGAAGAGAGTTTACCGGTGGGTCGTTTCGTTGCATCTGCCATCAGAAGGAACATCTCCTGATCCGGTTCCTCCTTGTCCGAGGTGTCCCGGTCAGGCGCCCACTTGAGGGAAGGCTCGGTGCCATCCTCGATGGTTTGCTGAAGAAACAACTAAAGAAAAGGAAAGCCAACAAGATTAAAACTTACAACATTCGGAAGAAAGTTTGGAGAACGAAACTTACCGAAGGAGGAAGCCTATCTCGGCAAAAGTGTTCGATTTCCCACGTCCACTCAGATGAGAAGTCTTTGTGGGTGGTGAACAGGGCCTTGACCCGACGGAAGATCTCTGTGTTGCTTAACTCGAAAGACGAGGGCCAGTTGGGGTCGCGGACCCAGCTCATGTGGCACACTTTATGTGTGCGTTTCTGAAGGGGGGAGATCCGGTTGCGGATGAATGTGATCATGGCATCCTCGTTGTGCAATCTGAGCTCCTTCAGCTTCGCGAACCTCTTATTAACCTGGTTCTCCAGGACAGTGGGTTTCTTGGGGACCTTGTCCCATAGATCCGGGTTAGGAGGACCCGGAGCGTAAGGGCGCAGCCAGATCAGATCCTCAGTTGTGTTGTTCCGGACATAGAAGAAGGTCCGGGCCCATCCCTTGCAAGAGTCGAGCCCCGTGACCTGGGGGAAGATGGACTGCTTCCGGGGAGAGATGGACGCAGCGCCGAACTGTGTGAGCTTCTTGTCCTCCGGATCAAGCTAGATGTTCGGGATCACGTTCCGGTGGAGGCCAAAGAACCGGATCCAGAGCTCCTTCGTGGGCCATAATCCGGCGTATCCTTCGATGGTGGAGGCAAAGGCGGAGAGAGATGTGATGGCATTGGCTGGAAGGTGATGCAGCTGGAGCTCGTATGTGTTTAACCAATCATGGAAAAAGTCGCTAACTGGCAGACCGAACCCCCATTGGAAGTGTGATAGGAACACAACATACTCACCCGGATTGGGTGAGGGAGCAAGTTCAGCGGAAGCAAGGCGAGCAGTGACGCCCTCCGGGATACGCCTAGTGCGATAGAGCCAATCCAGGTCATCCTGGTACACCCAAGATCCAGCCCATGCTCCGCGGTCCGCGGTCGCTGCATCTTCTTCCATCTCCTGCTCGGTGATGATGAGCTCTTCTTCGGTCATCTCGAGGTCACTGCCCTCGCTGGTGCTAACGGCGGTGGGTGGCAGCGGCCTGGACAGACGGGGACCCGTGGCAGAGGAGATGCACAAAGGCGACGGCGATGCAGGCGCGCGTGAAAGCAGAGAGGCGGCGGCGCTGCTACTCAAACATGGTGGCGGCGGCGCTGTCGCGGGAGAAGACGAGGAAGAAGAAGGGGCAGAGGGGCGTGGAAGTGGGGAAAAGACCCAAGGGGCGCGCCCCTCCCCTATTTAACCGCTCCCTCAGGGGGTAGTGGGATCGCGTTTTGCGGGCGGGCCACACCATGTGGCCGTGTATAATCCGGATTGACCAATCAGCATCGAGCCACACGGAGGGCCACAGGGCGCATCGGATCCCATGACGTGACGTTACGATGCAGTTAACGAGGAGGCAGACACGATGTGACCTGCGCTACAGTGATAACTAACAATTACTGCGGCGGTTACTGTAGCTGGCCCTTAAAATGAGACGATGTGATGATTAGCCTCCACGTGGAGAAGCGTACAAGAGAAGGAAGAATGACCCGGATGGGTATGTGGTAACCCGGCCAGCAAGTAAAAACTTGGAATGTGCCAAGGGAAAGTAAACCCATAGAATCCGAGATAGGAGGTAACTCGGAAGAGGAACACAAAGCTCAGTGAAATTGAACCTACTGTGGCCTTAGCAGCTAACGCAGCTAAGACCGCACCAGCTTCAGGGACTAATGTTGGGGGGATACCCCGGGTAGGGTCACGCCGGGGTATAAAGGCCTAGTTAGCCGAGGTACGGCAAGGTCAAAGCATGTGCTGACCGAGTCACCTCAAGGCAGGCCAGATCACGGAGTAACCCGGACCAGGGGACGTCCACCTAACTTGGTCTCAACCGACTTAAGTCGTATGTCGGTAAGATGTATCTAACTTGTATGCAGGAACAGGTGTGGCTGGATCAACTATGTAGGATCCCGGTTATATCAAGCTTGTAAGAGAAGGAAGGTATCTCGCTAGTCAAAGGTGACAACTGTACGCAGAGCGTGAGCGAAGCGGACATGGGCTAGACTACCGAGGCATGGCCGACAAAGGTGACGAAGCCAATGTCAGAGACGCAGGAGCCGCAGAGGCTCACCTAGCCTCTACATGGATGACGCGGGGGAAAAGTGACCCGGTTGGCTTACTATTTTGGGAGGAGGCATATTCTCAGGAATATGCCTCCACGTATGCCCAAAGTGGAGACCTAGCCACCTTTGACTTAGCCTCTTCCATGCTGAACCGTTTCAACACTCTGTCAATGTACGTACTCTGTCTTAATCCAATTAGCCTCCTTGATCTATCTCTATAGATCTTGATACCCAGAATATATGCCGCTTCTCCTAAGTCCTTCGTACAAAAATTATTTTTCAATGAGGTCTTAACAGACTCGAGCATAGGAATGTCATTTCCAATCAGTAATATGTCATCCACATATAAGATTAGAAATACAAGCGATTTCCCATTTTCTTTCTTATACACACAAGGTTCTTGTTCGTTCTTGATGAAGCCAAACTCCTTTACAACTTCATCAAATCGAATGTTCCAACTTCGAGATGCTTGCTTCAGCTCATAAATAGACTTTTGAAGTTTGCATACCTTTCTAGCATTGTTTGGATCGACAAAACCTTCGGGCTGCATCATATACACGTCCTCAGTAAGGATTCCATTTAAGAAAGTCGTCTTGACGTCCATCTGCCATATCTCGTAATCGAAATATGCAGCAATGGCTAGAATGATCCGTATATATTTAAGCATCTCTACGGGCAAGAAAGTCTCGTCGTAGTCAACTCCTTGAACTTGTCGAAAACCATTTGCAACAAGTCGAGCTATATGGATGTGAACATTTCCATCCATATCAATCTTCTTCTTATAGATCCACTTGCACTCGATGGCTTTAAAACCTTCAGGCAGGTTAACCAAGTTCCAAACTTGATTGTCTCCCATGGACTCTATATCGGATCTCATGGCAATCAGCCATTTCTCAGAGTCTGGGTCCAACATCGCTTCTGCATAGGTCGCAGGCTCATCATTGTCTAACAATAATAACTCTCGCGCTTCGCGGAGCCTCACCGACCTTCATGGCTGTGGTGCTTCTATTGCCACGGGTTCCTCAACTCGTTCTGCTACAATAGCATCACTCGTACAAGCATCCCCGACCGGCTCATCTTGAACTTCTTCAAGTCGCACCGACCTTCCACTCGTTCCCTTTGTGAGAAACTCTTTCTCTAGGAAAACACCACTATGAGCGACAAAAACTTTGCCCTCTTCTCGGTTGTAGAAGTAATACCCTAATGTTTCCCTTGGATATCCCACAAATATGCATTTGTCCGATTTGGGTGTTAGCTTGTCCGACTGAAGTCGCTTGACAAATGCATCACAATCCCAAATCTTTAGAAAAGACAAACTAGGATTCTTTCCAGTCCACTCTCATATGGTGTCTTAACTACAGATTTAGATGGTACCCGGTTTAGTGTGAAAGCTGTTGTATCTAGCGCGTAACCCCAAAATGATAATGGTAAATCCGACTGGCTCACCATCGATCGAACCATGTCCAAGAAAGTTCGATTACGCCGTTCAGAGACCCCGTTTCTTTGAGGCGTTCTGGGCAGCGTGAGCTGTGGAACAATTTCGCAACTCTTAAGATGATTGCTAAACTCGTGACTCAAATATTCACCTCCACGATCAGATCGCAAGGCCTTTATTTTCTTGCCACGTTAATTCTCTACCTAACTCTGAAACTCTTTGAACTTTTCAAAAGTTTCAGACTTATGCTTCATCAAGTAGACATAGCCATATCTACTGAAATCATCAGTGAAAGTAATGAAGTAGTTATATCCTCCTTTGGCTGTCGTGCTCATTGGTCTACATACATCAGTATGTATGAGTTCCAACAAGTCTGTCGCTCTCTCGATAAAACTCGTAAAAGGCGTCTTGGTCATCTTTCCAAGTAAACAAGCTTGACATGTCTCGTATGATTCGAAATCAAACGAAGTTAGAAGACCATCACCATGGAGCTTCTTCATGCACTTTTCACTTATATGCCCCAAACGACAATGCCTTAAATAGGTAGGACTCAAATCATTAGGCCGAAGCCTTTTAGCACTAACATTGTAAACAGATGCATGATCAATATTTAAAATAAATAACCCATTCACAATGGGAGCATCAGCCATAAACATAGCATTCTTAGAGATTACACAACCATTGTTTGCACTCGCGAATGAATAACCATCCCTCATCAAACATGAAGGTGATAAAATGTTTCGACCCATACTAGGAATGTAATAACAATTATTTAACTCCATAATAAATCCTGACGGAAGGTGAAGTTGCATGACGCCGACGAACAAGGCAACAACCCTTGCTTTATTTCCGACACGAAAATCCACTTCGCCTTTCTGCACTTCTCTAGTTCTTATTAGCCCGCGCATCGAATTGCAAATATGAGCAACTGATCCGGTATCAAATACCCAAGAGTTAACATAAGAATCTGCGAGAAAAATGTCCTCAACATTTACAACAAGCGTACTTGAGTGGGAAGTACTCTTACTTCCACCCTTCTTCAAAGAAGCCTGGTACTTGATGTAGTTTCACTTCCAGTGGCCATATTCATGACAAAAGAAACACTCAGTGTCTCCTGCAGGTCCAGCCTTTGGCTTGGGCGCAGGGTTTGGCTTAGGGATCATATCCTTAGCCTTGCCCTTCTTCTTCTGCCAAGAAGTGCCCTTTTTCTTGAAGCTAAGCTTGTTCTGCATAGCCATCACATGGCTATGCCCTACACACTTCTTAATGTCACATTCTGCTGTTTTCAGCATCCCACATAATTCATTAAGGCCCCTCTCCACCCCATGCATATGGTAGTTCGAAATGAAATGCCCATAGCTAGATGGAAGAGATGCCAAAATGAAATCAGTGGCCAACTCTTGGCCTAATGGAAAACCAAGTGTTTCCAAAGTCTAACTGTAACCAACCATTTTGATCACATGGGGGCCTACAGCTGCTCCCTCTGCCAGCTTGCATTCCACAAAGGACTTAGCGACATTGTACCTCTCAGTCCTAGCCTGAGTCTAGAACATGTCCTTAAGCGCAACGATCATATCGTACGCTTCCTGATCCTCAAACTGCTTTTGAAGCTCAGGTTCCATGCATGCAAGCATAAGGCAGCTAACCTCAAGAGATTCATCACATGCTTTCTTGTAGGCATTCTTAAGGGCAGCAGTTGCATTATCAACAGGTTCATCCGGGATTGGGGTATCCAGAACAGTTTCCTTTTTCTCAGCCCTGAGAACAATTCTCAGGTTATGGACCCAGTCTGAATAGTTTGTTCCATTTAGTTTATCCTTTTCAAGAATCGAACGCAAAGCAAAAGGTGATGAATTGTTTGGTGCCATTGATCTACAAAAAAAATATGCAAAATACTAAGCCATGTAACCATGAAAGAGTAAAACATACTAAACAATTTAATTGCATATGTGTTCTTCTCACAAACCACATAAGGATACACCAGTGTAATTGCATGTGTGTTCTTCTCATGAACCACATCTAGAGTCATTGCATGTGAGTTATTCTCACAAACCACATAAGGATACACCAGTGTCATTGCATGTGTGTTCTTTTCATGAACCACACCTAGTGTCATTGGATGTGTGTTCTTCTCACAAACCACACATGGATCCACCAGTGTCATTTCATGTGTGTTCTTCTCATGAACCACAGCTAGAGTCATCGCATGTCTGTTCTTCTCACAAACCACATAAGGATCCACCAGTGCCCTTGCATGTGTGTTCTTTTCATGAACCACACCCAGTGCCATTGCATGTGTGTTCTTCTCACAAACCACACATGGATCCACCAGTATCATTACATGTCTGTTCTTTTCATGAACCACAGCCAGTGTCATTGCATGTGTGTTCTTCTCACAAACCACATAAGGATACACCAATGTCATTGCATGTGTGTTCTTTTCATGAACCACAACTAGAGTCATTGCATGTATGTTCTTCTCACAAACCACATAAGGATCCACCAGTTTTATTGGATGTGTGTTCATTTCATAAACCACACCAAGTGTCATTGCATGCCTGTTCCTCTCACAAACCACAGATGGATCCACCAGCGTCATTGCATGTGTGTTCTTCTCATGAACCACAGCTAGAGTGATTGCATGTGTGTTCTTTTCACAAACCACAGCTAGAGTCATTGCATGTGTGTTCTTCTCACAAACCACATAAGGATATACCAGTGTCATTGCATGTGTGTTCTTCTCATGAACCACATCTAGAGTCATTGCATGTCTGTTATCTCACAAACCACATAAGGATACACCAGTGTCATTGCATGTGTGTTCTTTTCATGAACCACACCCAGTGTCATTGGATGTGTGTTCTTGTCACATACCACACATGTATCCACCAGTGTCATCGCATGTGTGTTCTTCTCATGAACCAAACATGGATCCACCTAGTGTGATTGCATGTCTATTCTTTTCACAAACCACATATGGTTCCACCAGTGTCATTGCATGTCTGTTCTTTTCATGAACAACTCCAAATGTCATTGCATGTCTGTTCCTCTCTTAAACCACACATGGATCAACCAGTGTCATTGCATGTGTGTTCTTCTCATGAACCACATCTAGAGTCATTGCATGTCTGTTCTTCTCACAAACCACATAAGGATCCACCAGTGTCATTAGATGTGTGCTCTTTTCGCAAACCACGGCTAGAGTCATTGCATGTGTGTTCCTCTCATAAACCACACATGGATCCACCAGTGTCATTGCATGTGTGTTCTTCTCATGAACCACATCTAGAGTATTGCATGTCTGTTATTCTCACAAACCACATAAGGATACACCAGTCTCATTGCATGTGTGTTCTTTTCATGAACCACACCCAGTGTCATTGCATGTGTGTTCCTCTCATAGACCACGCATGGATCCACCAGTGTCATTGCATGTGTGTTCTTCTCATGAACCACATCTAGAGTCATTGCATGTCTGTTCTTCTCACAAACCACATAAGGATCCACTAGTGTCATTGGATGTGTATTCTTTTCATGAACCACAGCTAGAGTCATTGCATGTGTGTTCTTTTCATGAACCACATCTAGTGTCATTGCATGTGTGTTCTTCTCACAAACCACACATGGATCCACCAGTGTCATTGCATGTCTGCTCTTTGCATTAACCACAGTTAGAGTCATTGTATGTTTGTTCTTTTCACAAACCACATATCACCAGTGTCATTGCATGTGTGTTCCTCTCATAAACCGCATATGGATCCACCCAGTGTGATTCCATGTGTGTTCTTCTCACAAACCACATAAGGATCCACCAGTGTCATTGGATGTGTGTTCTTTTCATAAACCACACCCAGTGTCATTGCATGTATGTTCCTCTCACAAACCACACATGGATCCATCAGTGTCATTGCATGTGTGTTCTTCTCATGAACCACAGCTAGAGTCATTGCATGTGTGTTCTTTTCACAAACCACAGCTAGAGTCATTGCATGTGTGTTCTTCTCACAAACCACATAAGGATACACTAGTGTCATTGCATGTGTGTTCTTCTCATGAACCACATCTAGAGTCATTGCATGTCTGTTGTTCTCACAAACCACACAAGGATACACCAGTGTCATTGGATGTGTGTTCTTCTCACAAACCACACATGGATCCACCAGTGTCATTGCATGTGTGTTCTTCTCATGAACCACACATGGATAGACCCAGTGTGATTACATGTCTGTTCTTTTCACAAACCACATATGGATCCACCAGTGTCATTGCATGTCTGTTCTTTTCATGGACCACACCCAGTGTCATTGCATGTCTATTCTTCTCATAAACCAGCCATGTATCAACCAGTGTCATTGCATGTGTGTTCTTTTCATGAACCACATCTAGATTCATTGCATGTCTGTTCTTCTCATAAACCACATAAGGATCCACCTGTGTCATTGGATGTGTGTTGTTTTCACGAACCACATCTAGCGTCATTGCATGTCTGTTATTCTCACAATCCTCATAAGGATACACCAGTGTCATTGCATCTGTGTTCTTTTCATCAACCACACCCAGTGTCATTGGATGTGTGTTCTTCTCACAAACCACACATGGATCCACCAGTGTGATTGCATGTGTGTTCTTTTCATGAACCACACCACGTGTCATTGCATGTGTGTTCTTCTCACAAACCACATAAGGATACACTAGTCTCATTGCATGTGTGTTCTTCTCATGAACCACATCTAGAGTCATTGCATGTCTGTTCTTCTCACAAACCACATCAGGATCCACTAGTGTCATTGCATGTGTGTTCTTTTCATGAACCGCACCAAGTGTCATTGGATGTGTGTTCTTCTCATGAACCACAAATGGATCCACAAGTGTCATCACATGTGTGTTCTTCTAATGAACCACACATGGATCCACCTTGTGTGATTGCATGTCTGTTCTTTTCACAAACCACATATAGATCCACCCGTGTCATTGAATGTCTATTCTTTTCATGAACCACACCTAGTGTCATTGCATGTCTGCTCATCTCATAAAGCACACATGGATCCACGACTGTCATTGCATGTGTGTTCTTCTCATGAACCACATCTAGAGTCATTGCATGTCTGCTCTTCTCACAAACCACATATGGTTCCACCAGTGTCATTGGATGTGTGTTCTTTTCATGAAGCACAACTAGACTCATTGCATGTGTGTTCTTCTCACAAACCACATAAGGATACACCAGTGTCATTTCATGTGTGTTCTTCTCATGAACCACGACTAGAGTCATTGCATGTCTGTTCTTCTACAAACCACATAAGGATCCACTAGGGTCATTGATGTTTATTCTTTTCATGAACCACAGCTAGAGTCATTGCATGTCTATTCTTCTCACAAACCACACAAGGATCCACCGGTTTCAGTGCATGTCTATTCTTTTCATGAACCACATCCAGTGTCATTGCATGTGTGTTCTTCTCACAAACGACACATGGATCCACCAGTGGAATTGCATGTGTGTTCTTCTCATGAACCACAGCTAGAGTCATTACATGTGTGTTCTTTTCACAAACCACATCTAGAATTATTGCATGTGTGTTCTTCTCACAAACCACATAAGGATACACCAATGTCATATGTGTGTGTCCTTATCATGAACCACATCTAGAGTCATTACATGTCTGTTATTCTCTCAAACCACATAAGGATACACCAGTGTCATTGCATGTGTGTTCTTTTCATTAACCACACCCAGTGTCATTGGATGTGTGTTCTTCTCACAAACCACACATGGATCCACCAGTGCCATTGCATGTGTGTTCTTCTCATGAACCACAGTTAGAGTCATTGCATGTATGTTCTTCTCACATACCACATCAGGATCCACCAGTGGCATTGGATGTGTGTTCTTTTCATGAACCACACATAGTGTCATTGCATGTCTGTTCCTCTTAAAAACCACACATGGATCCACCGGTGTCATTGCATGTGTGTTCTTTTCACAAACCATAGCTAGAGTCATTGCATGTGTGTTATTCTCACAAACCACATAGGGATACACCAGTGTCATTGCATGTGTGTTCTTCTCATGAACCACATCTAGAGTCATTGCATGTCTGTTCTTTTCACAAACCACATATGGATCCACTAGTGTCATTCGTTGTCTATTCTTTTCATGAACCACACCCAGTGTCATTGCATGTTTGTTCCTCTCATATACCACACATGGATCCACTAGTGTCATTGAATGTGTGTTCTTCTCATGAACCACATCTATAGTCATTGCATGTATATTCTTCTCACAAACCACATAAGGACCACCCGTGTCATTGGATGTGTGTTCTTTTCATGAACCACAGCTAGAGTCATTGCATGTGTGTTCTTCTCACAAACCACATAAGGATACACCAGTGTCATTGCATGTGTGTTCTTCTCATGAACCACAGCTAGAGTCATTGCATGTCTGTTCTTCTCACAAACCACATAAGGATCCACTTGTGTCATTCGATGTGTATTTTTTCATGAACCACACCCAGTGTCATTGTATGTGTGTTCTTCTCACAAACCACACATCGATCCACCAGTATCATTGCATGTCTGTTCTTTTCATGAACCATAGCAAGTGTCATTGCATGTGTGTTCTTCTCAAAAACCACATAAGGATACACCAATGTCATTGCATGTGTGTTCTTTTCATGAACCACAGCTAGAGTCATTGCATCTCTGTTTTTCTCACAAACCACATAAGGATCCTCCTGTGTCATTGGATGTGTGTTCATTTTATGAACCACACCAAGTGTCATTGCATGTCTGTTCCACTCACAAACCACACATGGATCCACCAGTGTCATTGCATGTGTGTTCTTCTCATGAACCACATCTAGAGTCATTGCATGTGTGTTCTTTTCACAAACCCACAGCTAGAGTCATTGCATGTGTGTTCTTCTCACAAACCACATAAGCATACATCAGTGTCATTGCATGTGTGTTCTTCTCATTAATCACATCTAGAGTCATTGCATGTCTGTTATTCTCACAAACCACATAAGGATAAACTAGTGGCATTGCATGTGTGTTCTTTTCATGAACCACACCCAGTGTCAATGGATGTGTGTTCTTCTCACAAACCACACATGGATCCACCAGTGTCATTGCATGTGTGTTCTTCTCATGAACCACACATGGATCCACCTAGTCTAGTTGCATGTCTATTCTTTTCACAAACCACATATGGATCCACCAATGTCATTGCATGTATGTTCTTTTCATGAACCACTCCCAGTGTCATTGCATGTCTGTTCCTCTCATGAACCACATCTAGAGTCATTGCATGTCTGTTCTTCTCACAAACCACATAAGCATCCACCAGTGCCATTGGATGTGTGTTCTTTTCGCAAACCACGGCTAGAGTCATTGCATGTGTGTTCCTCTCATAAACCACACATAGATCCACGAGTGTCACTGCATGTGTGTTCTTCTCATGAACCACATCTTGAGTCATTGCATGTCTGTTCTTCTCAGAAACCACATAAGGATCCACTAGTGTCATTGGATGTGTATTCTTTTCAAGAACCATAGCTAGAGTCATTGCATGTTTGGTCTTCTCACAAACCACATCAGGATCCACCAGTGTCATTGCATGTGTGTTCTTTTCATGAACCACACCCAGTTTCAATGGATGTGTGTTCTTCTCACAAACCACGCATGGATCCACCAGTGTCATTAGATGTGTGTTCTTCTAATGAACCACACATGGATCCACCCAGTGTGATTGCATGCCTGTTCTTTTCACAAACCACATATGGATCCACCAGTGTCATTGCATGTCTGTTCTTTTCATGAACCACACCCAGTGTCATTGCATGTTTGTTCCTCCCATAAAGCAAACATGGATCCACCAGTGTCATTGCATGCGTGTTCTTCTCATGAACCACATCTAGAGCCATTGCATGTTTGTTATTCTCACAAACCACATAAGGATACACAAGTGTCATTGCATGTGTGTTCTTTTCATGAACCACACGTAGTGTCATTGCATGTGTGTTCCTCTCACAGAGAACACATGGATCCACCAGTGTCATTGCATATGTGTTCTTCTCATGAACCACATCTAGAGTCATTGCATGTCTGTTCTTCTCAAAAACAACATAAGGATCCACTAGTGTCATTGGATGTGTATTCTTTTCATGAACCACAACTAGAGTCACTGCATGTCTATTCTTCTCACAAACCACACAAGGATCCACCAGTGTCATTGCATGTGTGTTCTTTTCATGAACCACAGCCAGTGGCATTGCATGTGTGTTCTTCTCACAAACCACACATGGATCCACCAGTGTCATTGCATGTCTTCTCTTTTCATTAACCATAGTTAGAGTCATTGCATGTGTGTTCTTTTCACAAACCACATATCACCAGTGTCATTGCATGTGTGTTCCTCTCATAAAACACATATGGATCCACCTAGTGTAATTGCATGTGTGTTCTTCTCACAAACCACATAAGGATCCACCAGTGTCATTGGATGTGTGTTCTTTTCATAAACCACACCTAGTGCCATTGTATGTATGTTGCTCTCACAGACCACACATGGATCCACTAGTGTCATTGCATGTGTGTTCTTTTCATGAATCACACATGGATCACCTAGTGTTATTGCATGTCTGTTCTTTTCACAAACCACATATGGATCAACTAGTGTCATTGCATGTGTTTTCTTTTCATGAACCACACCCAGTGTCATTGCATGTCTGTTCCTCTCATAAACCACACATGGATCCACTAGTGTTATTACATCTGTGTTCTTGTCATGAACCACATCTAGAATCATTGCATGTCTATTCTTCTCGGAAACAACATAAGGATCCACCAGTGTCATTGGATGCGTGTTCTTTTCATGAACCACACCCAGTGTCATTGCATGTGTGTTCTTCTCACAAACCACACATGGATTCACAGTATCACTGCATGTCTATTCGTTTCATGAACCACATCCAGTGTCATTGCATGTGTGTTCTTCTCATAAACCAGATATGGATCCACCCAGTGTGATTGCATGTGTGTTCTTCTCACAAACGACATAACGATCCACCAGTGTCATTGGATGTGTGTTCTTTTCATGAACCACACCCAGTGTCATTGCATGTTGATACATTGCAAATGTATCTATAATTTTTGATTTTCCATGCTTGGTTTTATCCACTTTCTTGTGTTTTGTTCCAACTTTGGAGTACTTTTCATATGATTTCTTGGACTAACCTATTAACAAGAGCCACAGTGCCAGCTGCCTGTTTTCTGCTATTTTTGGTTCCAGGAAAGTCAGAAAATGAATATTCTCGGAATTGGACGGGACAAAAGCCAAAGTGCGTATTTTCCCGGAAGTGATCAAGTGCCAGAATACGAGACGGAGAAGGGCCAGGGGCCAGCCACACCACCTGGCCGTGCGGCCAGGCTGGGCCTACGCCAGGGGGTGGTGTGGTGGCTCCCGGCACCCCCTCGGCCTCTCCTTCCGCCTATATATTACCCTCGGGACGAAAACCCTAAGTACCCGATCAAAAATCCAAAAAAGAGTCTGTAGCCGCCGTCATCTCCATCCCAAGATCGGGAGGGATCTGAAGCTCTTCCCGGCACCCTGCCGGAGAGGGGAATTCAACCTGGAGGCCTTCTTCATCACCATGCAAGCCTCTGGTGTGATGCCTGAGTAGATCATCCTTGGACTACGGATCCATGTAGTAGCTAGATGGCTGGTTCTCCTCCTTTGTGCTTTCATGTTTAGATCTTGTGAGATCCGTTCATGATCAAGATCATCTATTTGTAATTCATACATGTTGTGTTTGCGGGGATCCGATGGATATTGACATGTGATGTCAGATTGATTATTGATTCTATCATGTCTTTGTTATTTGAGATCTTGCATGCTTTCCGTTGTTAGTAGATATCTTGGCCAAGTAGATGCTAGCAACTCCAAGAGTTTTTATTTATGCTTGATAGTGGGTTCATGCCACTGGTAATTTGGGGAAGTGACAGAAATCTCTAAGGTACTAGATGTGTTATTGCTACTAGGGAGAAAACAACAATCCTTTGTTCATAGAACAATCGTATTGTTTTCTTTACATGCAATTCATAAAGCAATAATCTGTTGCTTGCAACTTAATACTGGAGGGGGTTCGGATGATAACCTGAAGGTGGATTATTAGTCATAGATGCAGTTGGATGGCGGTCTATGTATTATGTTGTAATGCCCAATCAAGTCTCAGAGGAGTCAAGATGATTAGTATATGCATGTATTGCCTTCTCGGTGTTTGTCAATTGCCCCGCTGTAATTTGTTCACCCAGCATGTTATCTATCTAAGGATAGCCACCTCTAGTGAACTATGGATCCCGGTCCTTTTCTTTACGTATAATCTATAAACTGTTTCTGCTTTGTGTTTACTTTCTGCAAACTTTTACTTCTTTCCATTCGATAAGTTTAATCCTTTGTTTTCCGCAAAACACGGTGAGATTGACAACCTCATCGCAAGTTGGGGACAAAGTTCTGTGGTTGTGTTGTGCAGGTCTCCACGTTGCTACTAGCACCGGTAGTGCGCCCTGCCAAAGCTCAGCTAGTAACACCTTTGGGGTGTTTCCTTGCTCCTAATGGTTCGATTAAACCTTGGTTTCATAACTGAGGGAAAACTTACTATTGTGCTCATCATACCTTCCTCTTGGGGTTCCCAACAAGCTCTACGACGAAAGTCGAGAGCGTCAAGATCTTTTCTGGCGCCATTGCCGGGGAGTCAAGGACATCTTCACAAGGGGAGTCCCTCATAACCAATCTCTTTACTTTTTTGTTTTTGTTTTTCCTAGTTTCTTTTTGCTTTGTTTGCTTGTTTTGTTCTTCAAAAACACAAAAAAAATTAGTTTTATTTGTTTGATTTCTTATTTGAAAACCCCCAAAAAAATGACTACTCTTGAAAACACTAAGTTGTGTGACTTCACTAGCACCAACAACAATGATTTTATGAGCACACCTATTGCTCCACTTGTGGCTGAAAATACTTTCTTTGAGATAAAACCTGCTTTACTCAATTTTCTGGTATTGGTAATGAAGATGCTGCTTCCCATCTAAATAACTTTGTTGAACTTTGTGAGATGCAAAAGCATAGGGATATAGATGGTGATATTATTAAGTTGAAATTGTTTCATTTCTCTTTGAGAGGAAAAGCTAAAGAATGGTTGATTTCCTTATCTAGGAATAGTATTGATTCTTGGACTAAGTGCAAAGATGCTTTTATTGGAAAATACTATCCTCCTGCTAAGATTATATCCATGAGAAGTGAAATAATGAAGTTTAAACAACTTGATAATGAGCATGTTGCTCAAGCTTGGGAAAGAATGAAATCTTTGGTAAAGAATTGTCCCACTCATGGATGGACTGCTTGGATGATCACCCAAACTTTTTATGCAGGATTGAACTATTCTTCAAGGAACCTATTGGATTCTGCTGCTGGAGGTACCTTTATGACCATCACTTTGGGTGCTGCAACAAAACTTTTGTACAATATGATGGTTAATTATTCTGAATGGCATACTGATAGAGCTCCACAAGGTAAGAAGGTAAATTCTGTTGAGGAAACCTCCTCCTTGAGTGATAAAATTGATATTATTATGTCTATGCTTGTTAATGGGAAAGCCCATATTGATCCAAATAATGTTCCTTTAGCCTCTTTGGTTTCCCAAGAAGAGCAAGTTGATGTGAACTTCATAAGAAATAACAATTTTGGCAACAATGCTTATGGTAATAATGCTTATAGGAACAATTTCGGTAACAACAATTATAAGCCATATCCTCCTAACAATGGTAATGCTTATGGACATTCTTACAACAATAATAAGAGTGCTCCCTCTGAACTTGAAGTTATGCTTAAAGAGTTTATTAGTAAACAAACTCCTTTCAATAAAACTATTGAGTAAAAACTCTCTAATGCTGAAAGAAATATAGCATCTTTGGCTGAAGCTCAATCTACTTTGAATAAAATGGCTGCTAAACCTGAAACTAATGAGAATCCCTTTGCAGCTACTAATGCCATACAAGTAAGAATTGATGAAAATGTTAGACTATTAGCTGAATTACATGATAAGTGGGAAAGAGAAGATGAAATTGCTAGAAACATTAGTGTTTCTACTATCACCACCACTAGTGTTGACGCTAGTAATAGTTCTACTACTCTAGATGATAAAGTTGATTTTGATCTTGATGGTTGCAACATCTCTGAAGTTATTAAGTTCCTACAAAAGCTTGCTAAAAGTCCTACTGCTAGTGCTATGAACATGGCTTTTACAAAACACATTACTGATGCTCTCATAAAGATTAAAGAAGAAAAGATGGAACATAAAGCTTCTATTCCTATATAACAAGAGGATGGTTGGGAACCCATCATTAATATGAAAGTGAATGACTTTGATTTCAAAGCTTTGTGTGATCTTGATAGTAGTGTTTCCATTATGCCTAGAAGGATTTATGATATGCTTGATTTGCCTCCTCTTGAAGATTTTTATTTGAATGTCCCATTTGATGCTAATGCTAAAAACAAACTCATGGGGAGTCTTAATGATGTTCTTATTATGGTTAACGATTCCTATGTCTCCATTGATTTCTATGTTTTGGATGTTGAATACAATGCTTCTTGTCCTATTACTTTGGGAAGACCTTTTCTTAGAACTGTTGGTTCCATCATTGATATGAAAGAAGGCACGACTAAATATCAACTCCCACTCAAGAAAGGTATAGAACACTTCCCTAAAAAGAGAGAAAATATTTCTTTTTCTTCTCCTATGAAAACAAAATTTGGTCTTAATGCTTCTTCATTTGAGAACACTTGATTCTTTCTTTGCTTCTTATGCCTAACTTAAAGGCGTTAAAGAAAAGTACTTATTGGGAGATAACCCAAAAGTTTTAGACGAGTCTTGGAAGTTATTACCTTTTTATTTGCTTTTTGTGCCAAGAGTAACCTCTAATGAGAGAGAAGTAATGATTGAGAAAGTTATTGTCCCGAAACAGATTTCTATGCTTCACCGTAAAAATTTGTGAGAGAGCTCTGTATGTCAGATTGAGCTGTAATTTGTTGTGCTTCTGCCCCAGGTTGTTATCTAACTTTCGTTAGATCAACACTTTTTGATTTGAGCAACAGAAGATCTTCTACAAAATCGTCTTTCCCTGCTGGTCTGTTTTAACAGATTTCTGCCATTTTCTACATTTGCTTCTTGTTGGTTCCTTCTTGAGTTCTTTTGGGGAATTGAGCTTTTTGAGGGAAGTGCTACAGTACATAGTGTTCTAATGGAAGTTTATTTGGTGTTAGAACTGAACCTTGAGACTTATTTATCTTAAGTGCACTAATGTTGCTAATGAGATTGTGTGAAGTTTTGTATGAAGGAAAATTTTCAGGTGTATGGAAGGAATGAGTAATGAGATGAATGATGGACTAAAGCTCAAGCTTGGGGATGCCATGCGTGTAACCCCAAGAAATATCCAAGATGTACAAGCGTCAAAGCTTGGGGATGCCCAAGGGAACCCCTTCTTCATGAATAAAAATCTTAGGTTTCTTCCAAACGCTTCATTTTATTGTTTCATGCACAGTTGTGTTTTTCCTGGAGGGTCTTCTTTTTCGTTTTCGTTTTGGTTTTTAGTTTGCTTGGTTTGCTTAGTTTTCTGAATAAATTGGTTGGACCCCCTCTTTCATACATTTGGTTTGCAAATAGTTTGGTTTGGTTTGGAAAAGAGTAGGAAAGTTCATACTTATGTGGTAAAAAGAGCTCGTTTTTGACTGTGGCTATGCTTTGTCATGCCATGCTTGATATTGTTTTGGCTTTATGCTTAGTATTCTTTTCTGTAGCATGAATTGTTATAAACAATTGAGATTGCTTAATGTGCCTTGGATGAATCATGCGTTGTTTTAGCATATTAAAGCATAGTATAGTGGTATTCTCCTTTGATGCTTTATTTGGGTTGACTTGGCGCATGCTCAGACCATGTTATGACTATCTCAAGTCACCATAGCCTTTATAATCCTTTAGTTTTCAACTTGTAGTATCACTTTATGCTTTGATCAATGATGTTTTGTCGCCCTGCATGATTATGGCCATTATTGCTCACTTAGTTTATCGCTCCCAGTCTTTTGCTAGCCTCCACAACAAAGTATGAGTTCCACTCATGCATCCAACTCCCTAAACCAAGTTATTCCAAAGAGTCCACCATACCTACCTACTATCTTATGCTATTCCAAGTATATTCATGCTTTTGTTTACCTTCCACTTGTTATGAGAAAACTAGTGATTAAAGCTCTCACGAACTTGATGGCACACTTTACTTTTTGCCTCTAATAAACTTGAACCATTGGGTCCTTCTTTGTTGCGTATATGCTTGCGCTTTATAAGTTGAAATTAGCAGAACCATGTTTCATGGGGAACTCTTTCAACATTGCACTTGTACTTTGTACCCCGTTGATATCATGTTCTTTTGCTTACGGATCCCAGCGGTGTGAAATAAAAGTGGAACTTGTAAGATCATGGAGTTTGTACGTGTGTTAGAGAAACGCCTGGGCCGCTAGCCTAAGCCATGCCTAATCATGGTGGAAACTTTCAGCATCACCATAATGAGCACTCTATGAAGCATCCTCAATAAAAACCTATGCAAATAGCAAATAAAAAGATCGCTGAGATGCTCATTGTCTGCTTGCCTTGTCTTTTTGATTAAGGGAAAGCTCCCGTATCATGTGCAAGGGGTACCCCGTTGGCAGTTCTTAATGATACACATATACTTACAATGACAAGAACTTACTCGTGACTAAACTTGAGTAGCATGAGGATCGGTCTTCGTAAGTAAGGGGCATGAGGTTTCGGTTTATAACTTGTCAAGCATATCCTCTTAGTTGTGTCACTTTAACCTTAATCACCTTCAAGATGCTTATGATAGGGGCAATGAGAGCTGAAAACTACAAGTACCATAATTTTTGGAAGCTCTTTATGAGACTTGAATCCCTACTTCCTTTTACAAAGGCCTTTCTTCCACCATTATATTGAGTCTCCACCTTCTATCTTTATGCACCTACTTTGAGAGCATAGTGGCCATTCTTAGTTCTATGTGCATTGTCCCAAGACTAGTTGATTGATGCATAACTTGATATTGCTTGTTTTAAACTATTGTATCTAGTCACTCTTATGAACTTTGAAGGTGTCCTATGCATTTATATTTGCTACTCTATTGAGGGACAAGCTGAATACTACTATGCTATGTTTTCTTTATGTGAAAAAACAAACGTCTTGCAAAGCATTGTTATTCATGAATCTTTTGTTTGTGCCTTTTCATGTTGCATCATAGTTTCTTTGCTTATTGCTAGAACTTTGTCTTTCATGTTATGATTGAAGTACTATGATCCCAGCTTTGAATGTTTTGCAAATACTTTGATCAAGTCTTTGATGGTGCATGTCACCTCAAAAATTATTCTTTCCTTTTATCACTTACCTACTCGAGGACGAGCAGAAGTTAAGCTTGGGGATGTTGATACATTGCAAATGTATCTATAATTTTTGATGTTCCATGCTTGGTTTTATCCACTCTCTTGTGTTTTGTTACAACTTTGGAGTACTTTTCATATAATTTCTTGGACTAACCTATTAACAAGAGCCACAATGCTAGCTGCCTATTTTCTGCTATTTTTGGTTCCAGGAAAGTCAAAAAATGAATATTCTCGGAATTGGATGGGACAAAAGCCAAAGTGCCTATTTTTCCGGAAGTGATCAAGTGCCAAAATACGAGACGAAGAAGGGCTAGGGGTAGTCCACACCACCTGGCCGTGCGGCCAGGCTGGGCCCGTGCCAGGCGGTGGTGTGGTGTCTCCCGGCACCCCCTCGGCCTCTCCTTCCACCTATATATTGCCCTCGGGACGAAAACCCTAAGTACTCGATCAAAAATCCACGAAAGAGTCTATAGCCGCCGTCATCTCCATCCCTAGATCGGGAGGGATCTGAAGCTCTTCCTGGCACCCTACCAGAGAGGGTAATTCACCCTGGAGGCCTTCTTCATCACCATGCAAGCCTCCGGTGTGATGCGTGAGTAGTTCATCCTTGGACTACGGATCCATGTAGTACCTAGATGGCTAGTTCTCCTCCTTTGTGCTTTCATGTTTAGATCTTGTGAGCTCCGTTCATGATCAAGATCATCTATTTGTGATTCATACATGTTGTGTTTGCAGGGATCCGATGGATATTGAGATGCTATTTCAGATTGATTATTGATTCTATCATGTCTTTGTTATTTGAGATCTTGCATGTTTTCCCCGTTGTTAGTAGCTATCTTGGCCAAGTAGATGCTAGCAACTCCAAGAGTTAGTATTTATGCTCGATAGTGGGTTCATGCCTCTCGTAATCTGGGGAAGTGACAGAAATCTCTAAGGTACTAGATGTGTTGTTGCTACTAGGGAGAAAACAACAATACTTTGTTCATAGAACAATCGTATTGTTTACTTTAGACGCAGTTCGTAAAGCAATAATCTGTTGCTTACAACTTAATATTAGAGGGAGTTCGGATGATAACCTAAAGGTGGATTATTAGTCATAGATGCAGTTGGATGGCGGTCTATGTATAATGCTATAATGCCCAATCAAGTCTCAGAGGAGTCAAGATGATTAGTATATGCATGTATTGTTTTCGCGGTGTTTGTTAATTGCCCCGCTGTAATTTGTTCACCCAACATGTTATCTATCTAAGGAGAGCCACCTCTAGTGAACTCTGGATCCCGGTCCTTTTCTTTACATACAATCTATAAACTGTTTCTGCTTTGTGTTTACTTTCTGCAAACTTTTACTTCTTTCCATTCGATACGTTTAATCCTTTGTTTTCCGCAAAACACGGTGAGATTGACAACCTCATCGCAAGTTGGGGACAAAGTTCTGTGGTTGTGTTGTGTAGGTCTCCATGTTGCTACTAGTACCGGTAGTGCGCCCTGCCAAAGCTCAGCTAGTAACACATTTGGGGTGTTTCCTTGCTCCTACTGGTTCGATTAAACCTTGGTTTCATAACTGACGGAAAACTTACTGTTGTGCTCATCATACCTTCCTCTTGGGGTTCCCAACGAGCTCTACGTCGAAAGTCGAGCGCATCACATGTCTGTTCCTCTCACAAACCACACATGGATCCACCAGCGTTATTGCATGTGTGTTCTTTTCATGAACCACACATGGATCACCTAGTGTCATTGCATGTGTGTTCTTTTCACAAACCACATATGGATCCACTAGTGTCATTGCATGTTTTCTTTTCATGAACCACACCCAGTGTCATTGCATGTCTGTTCCTCTCATAAACCACACATGGATCCACTAGTGTCATTGCATGTGTGTTCTTGTCATGAACCACATCTAGAGTCATTGCATGTCTGTTCTTCCCAGAAACCACATAAGGATCCACCAGTGTCATTGGATGCGTGTTCTTTTCATGAACCACACCCATTGTCATTGGATGTGTGTTCTTCTCATAAACCACACATGGATTCACCAGTATCATTGCATGTCTGTTCTTTTCATGAACCACAGCCAGTGTCATTGCATGTGTGTTCTTCTCATAAACTAGTTATGGATCCACCCAGTGTGATTGCATGTGTGTTCTTCTCACAAACCACATAACGATCCACCAGTGTCATTGCATGTGTGTTCTTTTCATGAACCACACCCAGTGTCATTGCATGTCTGTTCCTCTCACAAACCACACATGGATCCACTAGTGTTATTGCATGTGTGTTCTTCTCATGAACCACAGCTAGAGTCATTGCATGTGTGTTCTTTTCACAAACTACAGCTAGAGTCATCGCATGTGTGTTCTTCTCACAAACCACATAAGGATACACCAGTGTCATTGCATGTGTGTTATTCTCTTGAACAACATCTAGTGTCATTGCATGTCTGTTATTCTCACAAACCACATAAGAATACACCAGTGTCATTGCATGTGTGTTCTTTTCATGAACCACACCCAGTGTCATTGGATGTGTGTTCTTCTCACAGACCACACATGGATCCACCAGTGTCATTGCATGTGTGTTATTTTCATGAACCACACATGGATCCACCTAGTGTGATTGCATGTATGTTCTTTTCACAAAACACATATGGATCCACCAGTGTCATTGCATGTATGTTGTTTTCATGAACCACACCTAGTGTCATTGCATGTCTCTTCCTCTCATAAACCACACATGGATCCACCAGTGTCATTACATGTGTGTTCTTCTCATGAACCACATCTATAGTCATTGCATGTCTGTTCTTCTCACAAACCACATAAGGATACACCGGTGTCATTGCATGTGTGTTCTTTTCATGAACCACACCCAGTGTCATTGCATGTGTGTTCTTCTCACAGACCACACATGGATCCACCAGTATAATTGCATGTCTATTCTTTTCATGAACCACAGCAGTGTCATTGCATGTGTATTCTTCTCACAAACCACACATGGATCCCCATATTACTAGATGCATGAACCCACTATCAAGCATAAATACTCCCTCTAGGAGTTGCTAGCATCTACTCGGCCAAGATAGCTACTAACAACAGAGAGCATGGAAGATCACAAATAACAAAGACATGATAGAATCAATAATCAATCTGAAATAGCATCTCAATATCCATCGGATCCCCGCAAACACAACATTTATGAATACAAATAGATTATCTTGATCATGAACGGAGCTCACAAGATCTAAACATGTCAGCACAAAGTAGAAGAACCGACCATCTAGCTACTACATGGACCCGTAGTCCAGGGATGAACTACTCACGCATCACACTGGAGGCTTGCATGGTGATGAAGAAGGCCCCCAGGGTGAATTATCCCCTCCGGCAGGGTGCCGAGAAGATCTTCATATCCCTCCCGATCTAGGGATGGAGATGACGGCGGCTACAGACTCTTTTGTGGAATTTTTATCTGGTACTTAGGGTTTCCGTATCAAAGGCGAAAGGGGAGGCCGAGGGGGTGCCCTAGGCGGCGAAACCACCCCCTGGCACGATCCAGGCCTAGCCACGCGGCCAGGTGGTGTGGCCGTCCTCTGGCCCCTCTCCGTCTCGTCTTCTGGCTCCGTGTCCCCCTTAGTGAAATGTTGACTTTGGCTTTTGTCCCGTCCAATTCCAAGAATATTCATTTTCTGACTTTCCTGGAACCAAAAACAACAGAAAAGAGGCACCTGGCACTATGGCATCTTGTTAATAGGTTAGTCCAAGAAAGTGTATAAAAATACTCCAAAGTGTGGACAAAACATAAGAAAGTAGATATAAAACAAGCATGGAACATCAAAAATTATAGATACGTTAGCAACATATCAACATCGCCAAGCTTAACTCCTGCTCGTCCTCGAGTAGGTAAGTGATAAAAAGAAAGAATAATTTTTGAGGTGACATGCACCATCATAAACTTGATCAAAGTATTTGTAAAACATTGATAGCTGGGATCATAGTACTCTAACATAGCATGAAAGATATAGTTCTAACAATAAGACATAGCAACTCTGTTGTAACATGAAAAGGTACAAGCAAAGGATTCATGAAGAACAATGCTTTGCAAGACGTTTGTTTGTTTCACATAAATAAAGCATAATGAGAATGTAATTCAGCTTGTCCCTCATAGTGTAGAAAAACATAAATGCATAGGACACCTTCAAAGTTCATAAGGGTGACTAGATACAAATAGTTTAAGAACAATCAATATCAAAGTTATGCATCAATCAACAAGTCTTGGGACAATGCACATGGAACTAAGAATGGACACTATTCTCTCGCAATAGGTGCATAAAGATAGAAGATGGAGACTCAACATAAAAGTAAAAGAAAGGCCTTCATAGAAAGGAAGCAGGGATTCAAGTCTCATAAAGAGCTTCCAAAAATTATGGTACTTATTAGCTTTCAGCTCTCATTGCCCTATCATAAGCATCTTGAAGTGATGCAGGTTAAAGTGAACAAACTATGGAGTATATGCTTGACGAAGTATAAGTTGGAAATATCATGTCCCTTGGATACGAGGGTCACTCCTCATGCTACTCAAGTTTAGTTATAGATAAGTTCTTGTCATAGTAAGTACATGTGTATCATAGAGGACCGCCAACGGGGTACCCCTTGCTCGATGATATGGAAGAATCCCCATGTCAAAATGAGAAGGCAAGTAGACGACAAGCATCTCAGCAATCTTCTTATTTACCATGGGAAAATGGTGCTTTTTTCTCTCTTTCCTCTTTTCTCATTTCTCTTTTTTTCTTTTTTCTCAATCTATATCTCTTTTTTATAAGAAGAATGCTTCATAGATTGCTCATTATGGTTACACTGCAGGTTTCCACCATGATTAGGCATGTATTAGAACAGCAGCCCAGGCGTTTCTCTAACACACATACATAACTCCATGTACTTACAAACTCCCCTTTCATTTCACACCGACGACATCCATAAACAAAAGAGCATGATATCAACTGGGTACAATGTACAAGTGCAATGTTGAAAGCGTTCCCCATGATAGCATGGTTCTTCTACTCCCCAACATATAAGTGTAAGCATATACAACATAGATGACACAATGGTTCAAGTTTATTAGGGGAAAGAAAAAGTAAAGTGTGCCATCAAGTTCGTGAGAGATTTAATCACTAGTTTTCTCATAACAAGTTTAATTCGGAAGGTAGATAAAAACATGAATATACTTGGAATAGAAAATGCTAATAGGTAGGTATGGTGGACTCTTTCGAATAACTTGGTTTTGTTTGGAGTTGGATGGATGAGTGGAACTCATCCATACTTGGTTATGGAGGCTAGTAAAAGACTGGGAGCGACCAACTAAGAGAGAAATAATGGCCATAGTCATGCAAAGCGACAAAACATCATTAATTAAATCATAAAGTGATATTACAATTCGGAAACTAAAGGATCATAAAGGCTATGGTGACTTGGGATAGTCATAACATGGTGTGAGCATGCACCAAGTCAACCCAAGTAAAGCATCAAAGGAGAATACCACAATACTATGCTTTAATATGCTAAAACAACGCATGATTCTTTCAAGGCACATTAAGAAATTTGAATAGTTTATAACAAGTCATGCTAGAGAAAAAATCACTAAGCATAAAGCCAGAACAATACCAAGCATGACATGACAAAGCATAGGCCACAGTCAAAAACAAGCTCCTTTTACCTCCTAAGCACGAACTTTTCCTACTCTTTTTTAATCCAAACCAATCTTACTTGAAAACTAATGTATGAATGAGGGGGTCCAACCAATTTATTAAAGCAAACTAAAACAAAAACGAAGACGCTCCAAGAACAAGCAAACTATGCATGAAACAATAAAAATGAAGTGTTTGGAAGAACCTGAGATTTTTATTAATGAAGAAGGGGATGCCTTGGGCATCCCCAAGCTTTGACGCTTGTACTTCTTCGATATTTCTTGGGGTGACACGGATGGCATCCCCAGGCTTGAGATTTAGTCCATTCTTCATCTCATTACATCATTCTTTCCTTAACACCTGAAAAATTTCCTTCATACAAAACTTCACACAATCGTCACTAGCAACATTAGTGCACTCAAGATAATAAGTCTTTGGGTTTAGTTCCAACATAAGTAAAACTTCCATTAAAACACAAGCTACTATAGCACTTTCCTCAAAAAGCTCAATTCCCCAAAAGAGAACCCAAAAAGGAATCAACAAGAAGCAAGTGCAAATAATGGCAGAAATCTGTCAAAACAGACCAGCAGATAGAAACTGATTTTTTCGAAGACCTTCTGTTGCTCAAATCGAAAAGTGTTGAACTAACGAAAGTTGGATAACAACCTGGGGAATAAGCACAAACAATTACAGCTCAAACCGACATACAGATATATTACACGAATTTTTACAGTGAGAGCACAAAAATTTGTTTCGGGGCAGCAACTTTCCCAAGTCTTACTTCTCTCTCATTAGAGGTTACTCTTGGCACAAAAAGAAAATAAAAAGGATAAGGAGAGGTTATTAGTGAAGCAATAACTTCCAAGACTCATCTAAAACTTTTGGGTTATCTCCCAATAAGTATTTTTCTTTAACGCCTTTAAGTTAGGGATAAGAAGCAAGAAAAAAATCAAGTATTCTCAAATAAAGAAGCATTAAAACCAAATTTCTTGCCCTTACCTCTCTTACTTTTATTCTTAACCTTGGGGAACATATGATTGTTTGGTGGTGAAGCAAAGTGCATGGTGCCCTTTTCCACATCTATTATTGCTCCAAGGAGTTTTAATAGGGATCTTCCATGTGTAATTTGTCCTTTTCCTACACATTCAATAACAAGATAATCAGTAGAAGCCATTTTCCCAGAATTTATTGGAACATAATCATGATGCTCTCTAAGCACATTATAGCATTCTTTTAAACTAGTAGTGTGGGTCTCAAGAGTGTTCAATCTAGCAAATATGTTTATAAAGCCAGAATCATATTTGGTAGGCAAGTTATATGTTAAGACCAACTTATTGCATTGGAGTAAATCTCCTCCCACTACAGCATCCAAAGCATATCTATAACAAAGAGCAGTGCCAAAGCAAAAGATGCTAAGAAACAAGCTTTGGGTCATTTTAGGTTTAGTTCTTTCATGTAAATCAGAGGTCCTAGACCAGGCTTCTTTAAAACTCTCTTCAATTCCTTGTTTGAAAGTGAAAATCATTTCCTCAGGTGACATAGTGATTGGAGCAATGCTAGACATAATCGAAACTTAAGATATGAACTAATGATATATTTTTTGTGTTTTAATATAAAGAAGCAAACTAATACAACTATTTTTGTGTGTTTTTGATAAAGAAACAAGCAAACAAAGAAGAATTAAAATAAGCAAAACAAAAAAACAAAGTAAAGAGATTGGTTATGAGGGACTCCCCTTGTGAAGATGTTCTTGACTCCCCGGCAACGGCGCTAGAAAAATAGCTTGATGGCCCAAAATATATCGAGCTCGTTGGGGAGCCTCAAGAGGAAGGTATGATGAGCACAGCAGCAAGTTTTCCCTCAGTTATGAATCCAATGTTATCGAACCATTAGGAGCAAGGAAACACCTCCAAGGTGGTGTTTCCAACTTGGATTCTTGCACAACTTTGCCACAAAACTTTGCCCCCAACTTACAGTGAGGTTGTCAATCTCACCAGTTTTGCTGAAAACAAAGGATTCAACGTATTGTGTGGAAGATAGTAATTGCTTGCAGAAAGTAAACAGAAAACAGTAAACAGATTGTAGATTGATAGTAAAAGAAAGGACCGGGGTCCATAGTTCACTAGTGGTGATTCTCCTTAAGATAGATGACATATTGGGTGAACAAATTACAGCGGAAAAATTCTCAGACACCAAGAAAGCATACATGCGTATACTAATCATCTTGACTCCTGTGATATTTGATTGGGCATTACAACATTATACATAGACCACAATCCAACTACATCTATGACTAATAATCCACCTTCAGGTTATCATCCGAACCCCCTCCAGTATTAAGTTGCAAGCAACAGATAATTGCATTAAGCATTGCGTGTAAAGTAAACAATACGATTGTTCTACGAACAAAAGATTGTTGTTTTCTTCCTAGTAGTAACAACACATCTAGTACCTTAGAGATTTCTGTCATTTCCCCAGATTACTAGAGGCATGAACCTACTATCGAGCATAAATACTCCCTCTTGGAGTTGCTAGCATCTACTTGGCCAAGATAGCTACTAACAACGCAGAGCATGCAAGATCACAAATAACAAAGACATGATAGAATCAATAATCAATCTGAAATAGCATCTCAATATCCATCGGATCCCCGCAAACACAACATGTATGATTACGAATAGATGATCTTGATCATGAAGGGATCTCACAACATCTAAACATGGTAGCACAAAGGAGAAGAACCAACCATCTAGCTACTACATGGAACCGTAGTCTAGGGATGAACTACTCACGCATCACACTGGAGGCTTGCATGCTGATGAAGAAGGCCTCCAGGGTGAATTCTCCCCTTCGGCAGGGTGCCGAGAAGAGCTTCAGATCCCTCCCGATCTAGGGATGGAGATGATGGTGGCTACAGACTCTTTTGTGGAACTATGATCGGGTACTTAGGGTTTCTTTATCGGAGGCATTTTATAGGCAAAAGGGGAGGCCGAGGGGGTGCCCTAGGTGGCCACACCACCCCCTGGCATGGGCCAAGCCTGGTCGCACACCCAGGTGGTGTGGCTGGCCTCTGGCCCCTCTCCATCTCGTCTTCTGGCTCTGTCTCCCCCTCGGTGAAATATTGACTTTGGCTTTTGTCACGTCCAATTCTGAGAATATTCATTTTCTGACTTTCCTGGAACCAAAAATTGCAGAAAACAGGCAGCTAGCACTGTGGCATCTTGTTAATAGGTTAGTCCAAGAAAGTGTATAAAAATACTCCAAAGTGTGGACAAAACATAAGAAAGTAGATATAAAACAAGCATGTAACATCAAAAATTATAGATACGGTAGCAACATATCAGACATCCATGCGGTTCTTTTGAACCTGGCAGGGTTTACTACCACTCCAACGCTTGCAATGGTGGTGCTGGCGTGCGGATGCTGGTCTACCTTTGCCTCCTCTTCATCTTCACTATCGATCTCCTCCTCCTGCTCAGAGTCTTGAAGATCCTCCTCCATAGGCTCCTTGCCCTTATCCTTGGCAGAGACCATTGTGCTTCTAAACTTTTAAGAATAGTTCCTGGCAGAAATAGATTGAAACGAAAACACAATGAGAACACGATATACGAACCTCGGGGGATCTGGGAGATTATATATTATGAAGTTTTACAACAAAGGGAAGGTACTCGGAGAAAACGGGTCGAAGACGGGCTCCAGGGTGGCCATACCACCTGGTGGCTTGGCCAGGTGGGCCCGCGCCACGGGGTGGTGTGAGCCACCCGAGCTCCATTTCCGTCTCTTTTTTGACTCATTGCTTTCCTTGTTAGATAAAAATTGCAAAAATATAAATTGACAGACTTTTCGCAGACCTTTTCTTACCAGAATTGTTACCTATTCGAAAATAGACTCTGCAGGTCTCAAAACTTGGTCTTTGATAAAAAATTCCGGAGTTACCATTTGAATAACATCAATATCTTCATCTTTATACACATATCGTTTGAGTCAATTAACCATTCACCATCTTATTACGCCATTTTCTCTAATAACCTGGAAATTTCATTCACACAAAACTTCACACAATTCTCATTAGCAACATTAGTGCATACAAGATAATAAAACTTTAAGTTTAATTTCAACTAAAATCCATCAAAAAATGAGCTACTGTAGCAACTCCTTCTGAAAGCCCAAAAAGGAATTCAAAAAGGAAATCGATAAAAGAAGCAAATGCAAGAGTAGCAAAAATCTGTCAAAACAGACCAGCAGGTAAAGATCAATTTTTTCGAAAAACTTCTATTGATCAAATCAAAAAGTGCAAAACTAACGATAGTTAACTTATAACATGGGGCATGCACACAAAAAATACAGATTGGTACGATGTCCTAGGATTTTTAATGATTTTTATAGTGAAGCACAAAAATCTGTTTCGGGACAACAACTTCCCCAAATCTTACTTCTCTCTCATTAGAGGTTGATCTTGACACAAAAACCAAACAAAAAGGATAAGGAGAGGTTATTGCTGAAAAATAACTTACAAGACTCAAATAAACAAAAACTGAAAGCAAAAGAAATATATTTGGTTGTCTCCCAAAAAGCTCTTTCTTTATAGCCATTAAGATGGGCATGATAATTTCAATGATGCTCACATAAGATTATGAATTGAAGTGAAAGAGAGCATCAAGAAGCAAAAATACACACGTTTAAGTCTAACCCACTTCCTATCCAAGGGATTTTTGTAAGAAAATAAATTGTTGAAACCAGAGGCTACTAGCATAGGAAGGCAAAACAGGTGCAACATAAAGACTTTTAGCATAAAGCAAGGAAACTTAATATTATCGAGATGCATAAGAACCATCTTCCCTCTCTCATAATAATTTTCAGTATCATGCATAAATTTAACGATATAACTATCACATGAACCACTATAGCAATGATCACTTATTCTAACAGAAAAAACAGGGACACTAGCTCTCATAACGCTACTTTGTAAAACAATATTAGAAGTATCTTTACAGAGGATAGTGTGTCCATCTTCTACATATTTAGTGACAAAGTCTTTCACATTTGCTATTACAGGTTTAGCATCCACTTGTTCATCAAGTTCAATAGCTTTATTTGTACTTTCATTAACCATACTAGCTATCATAGAATGTTCCTTTATCTTAACTGGGAAAGGCATTTTCTCAATTAAGGTTCAGGTAAAGCATGATTAGAAGTATAGACTTCAGTATTTCCTGCAGGAACACAATTAGCAATATCTTTATATTGCTCATGATACTTATTCCATTTATTTTTAGGAATTTCAATATAGGAAGCAAAAGCCTTAAAATAAGTTGCAATAGCTTGAGAGTCTATACCATAAGCATTACTAATATTATGAAAGTCATCAGTTCCCATAAAAGATTTAATGCATTCATAATCATAATTTATACCTGACTTTCTTCCTTTATCATTCTCCCATGCTTTAGCATTGTCTTGAATACGGTCTAGAAGATCCCATTTAGCTCCTTCTTAAATGCGTGTAAATGATCCAGCACAAGAAGCATCCAATAGATCCTTATCATGAAGAGAAAGCCTTGCATATAAGTTATTGATAATAATATTGTTGGGGAGCTCATGAATAGGACATTTGAGCATTAGTAACTTCAATCTACCCCAAGCTTGAGTTGTACTCTCTCCATCATGAGGACAAAAGTTATATATTCGATTCCGATCTTTATGAATCTCACTAGGAGGATAAAATTTTGAATAAAAGAGAGGCACTACTTCCTCCCATTCAAGATCTTGACCATTCTTCAGCAGCTTATACCATTCCTCAGCTCTTCCTTTCAGTGATAATGATAATAACTTCTTCTTGACATGATCTATTGTAATACCTGCACACTTGAACAACCCGCATAATTCGTGTATAAAGAGCAAATGATCACCGGGATGGACAGTTCCATCTCCAAAATAATAGTTATCCATAACACAATCAATAATTCTCGTGGGTATTTTAAACGTATCATTTTCAGCAGGTGGTGGTTCATATAGTACCTTAGCAGTGGCAGTAACATTACGAAATAAGAAACTAAGTGAATTATCCATGTTGAAATAAAGTAACTAACAGAAGTAAACAATACTCACAGTAGAAGTTTCCTTTACCAGTTGCACTCTCCAATAGTGCTTCACTCCCAGGCAACGACGCTAGAAAATAGTCTTGATGACCCCCAAGTATAGGGGGTGTATCGCAATATGTTCAATAAGTAAGAGTGTCGAACCCAACGAGCAGCAGAAGGTGTTGAAGAGTGGCTTGGAGCAGGAATTCTCTGTAAATACTTAGCAAACATATGTTTAGGTTTTTTGGTAATGCAGATAAATAAAGTACGAGTAAATAAAAGACAATAAGAATAATTGCAGCAAGTGGCCCAATCCTTTCTTTAGCAAAGGACAAGCTGATTGTATTACTTAAGATGACCAAACGTTCTTGAGGACACATGGGAATATCATCAAGTGCTTTCATTTCATTTAGTTGATTAATCTTCTTTAGTTTTATAAGTGTTGTGTGGGTGAACTTGTGCTAATGTACCAACCTTCCTAGGACTAATACATACTTGTGATTAAATCCCTCGCAAGCATACGCAAGTACAAGAAAGTAATTAAGATAAAAACCTAACCACAGGTTTAAACTCTGAGATCCTACATCCCTTGTGCAAAGGATTCCTAATGGGGGTTTAGGTTTCTGTCACTCCGGCAACCCCTACGATTAGTAGCCAAATACACAAACCATTCCCCTAGGCCCATAAAGGTGAAGTGTCATGTAGTCGATGTTCACATGACACCACTAGACGAATAACACCAAAACGTAATTATCAAACCATTGAATCTCTCTCAACACAATTCCACTACTAACAACATGACTTCTCCCATGTCCTCAAGAACTAAACGAACTACTCACAAGACATCGTATGGATCAAGATCAAAGATGATATAATGATAAGTAACAATCTGAACATGAATGATAATTCAATGGTTCCACTCAATAGCATCAACTACAACAAGTAATCGACATCAGGAAAGTTTCCCCTAAGAACTATGCAAGATTCAACCCAATTGTTATAGCGGTATGGAGTGGTGATGATGGTGCTAGTGGAGATGGTGATGGAGATGATGATGATGATCCCGATGAAGTCCATCTTGATGGTGGTATTGATGGTGACGATCTCCCCTCTCTGGGAAGGAATTTCCCCGACAAATTTCTGCCTGCTAGAGAGCTTTTTCTCTCTTTGTAGTTTTCTACCCCGCAGATGCGGCGGAATCTTTCTATGGTCGCTCCCCAAGTCTTGGGGTTTCGTGGGGATAATATACGCCAAAGGGGGGAGCCAGTGGTGGGCCAGGGTGGCCACACCACCTAGTGGCGCGGCCTAGGGTAGCCCGGTAGGGGGTGTGGGCGCCCTGTGGCCAAACTCCGTTCCCCCACCTGCCATCCTTCGTCTTTTGGAAAAATAGGATTTTCCATGTATTTTCTGGAATTTTTTGATCTTCGCGAATTTCGCCTCCAAACAGTGCCTTTTCCATCAGAATCCTGACTACAGCGGTCCATCCTCCAAAAGTCAACAACAATGCAAAGACAGATGAAATAACATAATTATCATCTCTTAATATGAAATATATCAATGAATAATAGTAAATTATGATATAGAATAGTGATGCAAAATGGACGTATCAATCCACTATAGTCATTCCATGTGTGTTCTTTTCATGAACCACATATGGATCCACTAGAGTCATTGCATGTGTGTTCTTTTCACAAAACTAGCACTAGAGTCATTGTATGTGTGTTCTTTTCACAAAACTAGCACTAGAGTCATTGCATGTGTGTTCTTTTCATGAACCACAGCTACAGTCATTGCATGCGTATTCTTTTCATGAAACTAGCACTAGAGTCATTGCATGTATGTTCTTTCCACAAACCACATGGATCCACTATAGTCATTTCCTGTGTGTTCTTTTCACAAACCACATATGGATCCACCAGAGTCATTGCATGTGTGTTCTTTTCACAAAACTAGCAATAGAGTCATTGCATGTGTGTTATTTTCATGAACCACATATGGACCCACCAGAGTCATTGCATGAATGTTCTCTTCATAAAATACATGGATCAACTAGAGTCATTCCATGTGTGTTCTTTTCACAAACCACATATGTATCCACTAGAGTCATTGCATGTGTGTTCTTTTCATGAACCACATATGGATCCACCAGAGTCATTGCATGTATGTTCTTTTCATAAAACACATGGATCAACCAATGTCATTGCATGTATGTTCATTTCACAAATCACATATGGATCAACCAATTTCATTGCATGTGTGTTCTTTCCACAAACCACATGTGGACCCACTAGAGTCATTGCATGTGTGCTCTTGTCCTAAAACCAGCACTAGAGTCATTGCATGTGTGTTCTTTTCACCAACCACATATGGATCCACTAGAGTCATTGTATGTATGTTCTTTTCACAAACCACATATGGAACATCTATAGTCATTGCATGTGTGTTATTTTCAAAAACCACATATGGAACAACTATAGTCATTTTATGTCTGTTCTTTCCACAAACCACATGGATCCACCAATGTCATTGCACGCGTGTTCTTTTCATTAACCACATATGGATCCACTAGAGTCATTACATGTGTGTTCTTTCCACAAACCACATGGATCCACTATAGTCATTGCATGTGTGTTCTTTTCATGAACCACATATGGATCCACTAGAGTCATTTCATGTGTGTTATTTCCATAAAACTAGCACTAGAGTCATTGCATGTGTGTTCTTTTCATGAACCACGGCTAGAGTCATTCCATGTGTGTTGTTTTCATGAAACTAGCACTAGAGTCATTGCATGTATGTTCTTTCCAGAAAACCACATGGATCCACTATAGTCATTTCATGTGTGTTCTTTTCACAAACCACATATGGATCCACCAGAGTCATTGCATGTGTGTTCTTTTCAAAAAACCAGCACTAGTCTCATTGCATATGTGTTCTTTTCACAAACCACATATGTATCCACCAGAGTCATTGCATGTGTGTTCTTTTCATGAACCACATATGGATCCACCAGAGTCATTGTATGTATGTTGTTTTCATAAAACACATGGATCAACCAATGTTGTTGCATGTATGCTCATTTCACAAAGCACATATGGAGAAACCATTGTCATTGCATGTGTGTTCTTTCCACAAACCACATGTGGACCCACTAGAGTCATTGCATGTGTGTTCTTGTCCTAAAACCAACACTAGAGTCATTGCATGTGTGTTCTTTACACAAACCACATATGGATCCGCCAGAGTCATTGTATGTATGTTCTTTTCACAAACCACATATGGAACATCTATAGTCATTGCATGTGTGTTCTTTTCAAAAAACACATATGGAACAACTATAGCCATTTTATGTCTGTTCTTTCCACATGGATCCACCAATGTCATTGCATGTGTGTTCTTTTCATTAACCACATATGGATCCACTAGAGTCATTGCATGTGTGTTCTTTCCACAAACCACATGGATCCACTATAGGCATTGCATGTGTGTTCTTTTCATGAACCACATATGGATCCATTAGAGTCATTGCATGTGTGTTCTTTCCCTAAAACTAGCACTAGAGTCATTGCATGTGTGTCCTTTTCATGAACCACGGCTAGAGTCAGTGCATGTGTGTTGTTTTCATGAAACTAGCACTAGAGTCATTTCATGTATGTTCTTTCCACAAAACACATCAATCCACTATAGTAATTTCATGTGTGTTCTTTTCACAAACCACATATGGATCCACGAGAGTCATTGCATGTGTGTTATTTTCACAAAACCAGCACCAGTGTCATTGCATGTGTGTTCTTTTCATGAACCACATATGGATCCACCAGAGTCATTGCATGTATGTTCTTTTCATAAAACACATGGATCAACTAGAGTCATTGCATGTGTGTTCTTTTCACAAACCACATATGTATCCACTAGAGTCATTGCACGTGTGTTCTTTTCATGAACCACATATGGATCCACCAGAGTCATTGCATGTATGTTGTTTTGACAAACCACATATGGATCCACCAATGTCATTGCGTGTGTGTTCTTTCCACAAACCACATGGTTCAACCAGTGTCATTGCATGTGTGTTATTTTCACAAACCACATATGGATCAACCAATGTCATTGCATGTGTTTTCTTTTTATGAACCACATATGGATCCACTAGAGTCATTGCATGTATGTTATTTTCCACAAACTACATGGATCCACCAATGTAATTGCATGTGTGTTCTTTTCATGAACCACATATGGATCCACTAGAGTCATTGCATGTGTGTTCTTTCCACTAAACCACATAAGATCGCGTCTTCTAGAAGGCCTACCCCCTGAAGAACTAGTTGTCTGATCCGATTGTTGCAGACCGTTCGATTGGGGCGCATGGACGAATAAGATGGTTCATCGTAAGAGCGATCCGCGAGTAGGCTGTTCCGCGACATGATTGGCCGCGCTTACATTTTCACTTATATTACTATTATTTCCACTCCCCTATAGCCTACTAGTAATATCATAGAACTCGCGAGTGAGCAAGTCTACTCCACAGACCCCCTCTTGCACCACACGTCACCGTGCCCGGACAACGTCACCATCTTTCGTGCGCCGTGCCCGGACGATAGCCGCTGATTCTCGGGTCTCTACCTTCATGCTAAGAAATCGTTTTACAAGCTTTTGAATTTATCTTACATATTATTGCTATTCGCCGATCTAACTATTGATCTTTTATCTGATTTATTGACGAAGTTCAGATGTGGCAGATGTTGCAGCCCAAGAATCTAGAGATCTTCGCATGCAACTTCGTAGCGACGTTCCCACTCGTGTGCTCCCACCTAGGATGCTTTCGCCGTTACTCCTACCACGAGCTCCCGCTCCATGAGCTTGCGTGCCCGCATGGGCGCGTGCTCCTGCATGGAGCCGGGCTGCAACTACACTGGCCCGCCGGCAGAGCTCGTCATCCACCTTGAAGAGGAGCACTTGATCAAAGTGATCATGATCTCGTATGGCCATGCCCATCTTCTCCAAGAGCACGTGCCGTTCACTGACTTGGCACACCACCGGCTAATTTCGTCTTGACCATCACCGACGCTTTTCTGGGAACCAGAGCTGGACCTACCTTCGTGTGTGTGGTATGCGTCAGGTTGGTCTCGTGCACCTAGCCTAGCGACCATCGTCCGATAGAAGTCTTGTGATAGCCGAGGAGTCGAGCTGCCCGATGCCACAGGAGGTGGAGTTTGAGGACCTAAGGTCGATCCTATGTGTGCCATCCCAGATCGCCAATTGTTCAGAAGGGCCAAATGGGGGTGAATACAAATCTAACGGACAAACGGTCGTTTGAACCAGACGAAAACCGGTTGAACTCAAATACCGCCGTTAGGTCAACTCTTCTTGGCCCGCCATGTCAGTATTCCCCATTATCTTTTGCGGTTGTGGACTAGCTTACCCCTGCATGGACCAGATCCCTGAGTGGACCAGATCTATTTCTTTGCTATGCTCTGGCCTTCTCCCCTGCTCCCATCCCCATAACATTTGCTCAGCTCTGGCTTCTCGTCTCAAATCGGAGCTCGTACTTTCTCTAATTTGCGTCCCCGCCATGTCCGGTCAACCTCCCAAGCCTCTAATCAAAGCTCGCAGCCGTCGCCGTTGCATCGTCCGCCGTATGGGAGCTTCATGTCCCCGGACAAATATCTCGCCTCTGGCTAGTCCTTCTCGCACGACGGAGCGCGTCCCGTCGGGCGATCCAGGCCGGCGACCGGCCTCGGGAAGTTGCGTGCTGTCGCGCACCCTAGGCATGGTAGCCCTGGCACAGCAGTTCGACGACCACGCTCTCATGGCCACCATGTTGGGCGTCCGTCCCGCCGTGTCACCGGCAGAGTTGCTATCGACTTTCATGTCTCGTTTTGGGATCATACGAAATGAGGTCAACATTGAGGTATGTGCGTCGCCATTCGATTTTTTCATCCAGTTGGAGCACAGCTCAGACACCGAGCGTGTTCTCCATTCTTCCCGTTCTTTCGAGTGATATGGGGAGAAAATGAGCTTCATGCGTTGGCATCGCGCCTGTGGGTGGGATGATCGCTTGGGGCAGCTTTGTTTCTTCTCCAAACTCGGCTTTGACGGCCTCCCATTGGATTCCTGGGAGCCAGAGGCCCTCAAGCAGGTCGTCAGTAGCCTTGGCGACGAGCTGGTGGAAATCGTGCCACCGAGCGACAGATGGGTCATCAAGGTAAAGGCATGGCTGAAAGATCCTGACGCTGTTCCTAAGATGTACGAGGTGCAGATTCCAAACAGGGCAGGGCGACAGCTTTGGTGGAAGCACCCGGTCATCATCCATCTAGAGAAGGTTCTGGAATCGCTACATGGCATTCAGGGCCCTGAAGAGGCTGTCAGAAAGCGTCCCTCGTCGCCTGCAGTGTTGGCCTGGAAGGATCGATGGCACAGGACCACCACCGTTTCGTGACGGAGCACACAGTTTCGGTGGAGGGACCGGGCTTGGATGAGCTGGTGGTTCTGATTTCCCTCGAGCGAAGACAGAGCTCTAGTGAATTGCCGTGGTATGTGTGGCTAATGAATTTGTTGTATGGAGAGCGTAGCGAGAAGTTAGCATCGACTAAAAATGTTTAATAGTTTGAATCGATGTAGTACGTGTGTGTAATAGTTTGAAGTAGTATGTGTGTGTAATAGTTTGAATCGATGTAGTATGTGTGGGTAATAAATTTGATGTAGTGTGTGTGTGTAATAGTTTGAATCGATGTAGTTGAACACCGTGCTTTATAATTTTTGTGAATAACCAAGGATAACCTCATGAAAAGAGGGTGGTCTAGCAATGAGCAATGTCAATTCTGTGGATGCCAGGAAAATTTAGTCCATATCCTCTTCAAGTACAATGTAGCTACATTTGTAACACGTTGAACTGCAGGACCATTTTGCAGGCAACACAAGACAAAGGAAAAATGGTTTACAGCACAGATAGCAGACGCAAAATCTATAGTCTGGGATAAAAAGATGCCAGTTAACTGGATTGAACCGCGACTAGTAATTGAAGGAAATAGATACTTGATGGTATTTGCTTACAACAGTAGTACTTCCATACAAAAGGGTCTTATACCGGCACAAAAGTGGGCTAAACTTCCTACTAGTTTATAGAACAATTCGTCAGCATTTCATCTACAAAAGCCATTCTTCAGTCTGAACTTAACTATTCTACACTTAAGAAACCATCGATCTCCACCAGAAAAGTTGGCTGGCCAATTGCCATGAGAGGACATAAGTTCTTTAATCATTTAACCCAAACTGATCTATCGCCTTCCTGCCAAACTACAAGATATCTGCATCGTGCATGCACGAGCGATTTGCGTGCGCCAGTCCCGGTTCAGTTGGACCATCCGCGCCGCCGCAACGATTTCTTCGAAACTGAAATTCGGCATCTCCTTCTCGGGATCGTAGGTCCGTGTGAACTCGAACCTAAATTCCGAGGCTGAGCTGATGCCCGCCGCTGGCTCTAGCTGTCGAACAATCCAGCATGCTGAGTGTAGACACTTTGTCGCCGCCACGGTACGGCCTCCGACGGTGCGCAGGATGGAGCGTCTTTGCCGCGGACGGCGTACTCCCAGCCTCCCCCACTAAGGTAAGGTAGTCCGCGTTGAAGCATGGACGCGAGAGTTCCTAGACCTTGGCGCTTCCCTGTTCGATGGTGTGTACCCTCGGCGGCGGCATGCTCTCATGAACGATTTGATACGTACCTTGTTCCCACTTCCTAGAGCACGCCGTAATGCCGCTGCGCGATTTCTCCACATCGCTCTCTTGGCCCTGCTTGCCGCATCTGGCGCCGACGCCACCGCAGTCGCCGCCGCGGCCGATTCAGCACGTTCGGGGAAATCATCCGCCTGGCAGGGCAATGGGAGACCGACCTTGAAGTAGAGCTTCATGGCCTGCCTTAGAGGGGCTAACTACCCCAGTTTCGGCGGCTGTAGCGGTGGCGGCGGCTTAGGAGGGGCCATGTTACCCTAGATGGTGCGGCGTGGAGGAGATGCGCAAGGTGAACTGTGGTTAGTCGGAGAAGGGGAGTGAAAGAATGACAGTAGGTTTGGACTACGGGGACGCCTGAAAATAACCATTTCCCATTTCCTTAGAGGATAATAATTCGACACTCGTTGCATTAACAACTCAATCTTTATTTCCCTTCTCAGCATAAGAGTGTGAATGTATTAAAAAGATCAGTCGTGGCTATCCACCTCATCGAGCAATGTACCAGGACAGGTAGGAGACGGGACCGGGTTTCATTTTAGATATGTTGACGACTATGCCCTTAAGTTTATACGATATTATTTATAGGCCACCATGTACTGTCGAGTATAGCAACACCATCATAAACAGGGGATAACGACGTGGCGTGTTTTCTTTTTTTAAAGGGCATCAGAAACAGGGGATGCCGACGTGGCATGTTTTCTGACTGGCGGGCCCGCCCCCTCCACCTTCGATGGCGCGCATCCTAGGTTCGAGGGGTGGTTCCGCCCACCAACACATTATTGTGCAATTTTCCATGTGGAACCTGAATTCCGGCGCTGAGCTGATGCCCATGTCGAACACAGAGAATTCTAAAAGAAGCTACTAAAAATAAATACTTTGAATTCTGGAAGTACTAAATTTAAATACATTACAATTTTGTCTAAAAGGTAATACACATACTGCTAATCAAAATAATATAAATACAGTACAAATTTCTACTTCGAAAAATAGACCTGAAAATGCTAGCAAATAACCTAGGATGAATATAGGATTCATTCTCCCCTATATATTTCATCGTCGTCGGCTAACGCGTGATGCACCACATGTTCAGAGAACTCTCTCCATCTGCAGTATGATGCCAGTATCTCGTCTAGAGGGTAAGGCCTCGGTGTATGTTCCAGACTTAAGCCATACATTACCATTGTTGGTTCCTCTTCCTAGGCTTAAACCTCATGATCGTATAGTCTGATAATATTCATGTAGTATATGCAATCGGGTTTGACTATGGTGTGTAACCTGGTGTCAGTGGAGATAGAACGATTGTAACCAACAAAGAGGGCACGCCTTCCAATGTCACCGACAGCCTCGAGAGAGCGGTTCTCCGTGTCCACCCGGTACAACACCAGTTGCCCTTTGGCGAAATCCCTGTTCAACACAAGAAGCAGATCACCATCTGACAACACAAGGTAAAATTTGTAGGTTCCGTGTACCTGTTCAAAGACTGGGGCCGAAATTATTTTGGCCATCGTGATAGTGCTCGTGCGCTACTCTAACTGGATGTTGGTCGACAAGATGTCTCCATTCTCAAGTAATGCATATATTTCTCCTCGGAATGCCGTCATGCAGACCAGAAGCGTATCAGGAGGTGGCTAATACAATCCTTCTCCAAATGATCCATTGATTTGCCCCATCGGGGTGCTCTCATCGGTCCATGCAATATGATCTGGATAATTAGTCCAAACAAACACCATCGTCGGGGACTTCGTCACGACGACAGATTGCAGAAGATCAGATGGTATGTGTGCTTGAAACTCAGTGTTAGACTTATGAGTGATTGGGTTCAGAAGCCGAACCGGGTATGGCTCCACCCTCTTAGCAAGCACGATGACGCCACGGGAAACACCTACGAAGTAGAATCTTTTGGAAGAAGAGGGCATCAATTAGCACTAAGATGTTTACAATGGAAAATACCAATAAATAGCGGATGTGAATGTGACCTATGATGGACGTCCATTAGATTTTTCCTGAAGCGACGACCAGTGGCGAGGTTGAGGAAGGTGAAGTCGCCAACGTCTGGAAGTGTGTGATCTATCATGATCCAGTTGTTGAGATCGGACCAGTTCCTCTTCATCCGGATACTGGCCATGGCTTACGTGCGGGAATGTTTTGACCGAGGAAGAAAGAAGAACTACCACTGTGAGGAGAAGAAGAAGAGGATAACAAACGAGGGAAACGAAGTGGAACTGCCAGTACGAGGAGACGAGGGAGAAGAAGCGGAACTGCCAATTCAAGTTTGGATCAATGGGCTTTTTTTCTGAACTAGCGCGTGAACCAGCCATGCACTGCATGCAAGTTTTGATCAAACAGACTCACATGTGGGACCTGCTAAAAAAATTCCGTGAAGTGCTCCCCGTGCATAGTGCGCTGACAGGTGGCATGTTTTCTGACTGGCGGGCCCGCCTCCTCCACCTTCGACGGCGCGCGTCCCAGGTTCGAGGGCTGGTGCCGCCCACCAACACATTATTGTACAATTTTCCATGCTTTGTCGCAACCATCTCCGCTCCGCTCCTCTGCTCCTGCCGCCGCCACTCCGCTCAGTCGTGCACCACTCTCGTCCTCCCCTTCGGCCGTCTTCCTCCCGCCCTCCACACCCTGCCATCCCCTCACGTCCCCTCCCCTCCCTGCCATGTCTCCTTGCCGCCACCCACCGCCCAGGCGCGTCTGGAAACGAAAACCGAGAGTCGGCCGTTGGGTTAGGGGCCCAACGACGCTGGTGATCCGGATCCCGCTCGGAGATGGATCATGCGAGGCTTGAGAACACAGATATGGGTCCTGCATGGCTGGAGAGCACGGAATCTCCTTCAAGTATGGTGAGCACAGAGGACAAGGAAACATGGGGAGAGGAAGCGGGGTGCAGAGCTTTGGAGGTATGGAGCCCGGAGAAGGTGTCGTGCGTCCACATTGAAGGGTAAGAACTGTGATTACTTTTCTGCATACCCTAATTAGCATTTCTAGTCCCGTCGTGATGGCAAGGATATGTGATGGTAACAGCAGGATGTCTGTACATCTTGTCCTTGAGCATGATGCTTTGGCAAGCGTGCATGAAGGCACTGAAACGTGTGGTTGTGCGGATGATGACGAGAAATCATATCCAGACGTGGCTCCTGTCCCTGATAGGATGGAGAGTAGGGAATATTTAGTTGATTCGAACTTTGAGCCTGACTATGGGACTGATGAGAAAGAGGAATGTGAAGATGTGGAAATGGGATGTAGATACGATGACGAAGACGTGGACAAGCCAGTGATACACTTTGACAGGGACAATCCTACAATTGATGAGGGGACTATCTTTGATAATGTGGAGGACTGCAGATATGCAGTTGCAACCTATGCAATCAAAGTTGGGTTCAAATTTATCATTGAAAAGAGCAACCAAAAGAGATTTAGGGTGCACTGTAGGGAAAGTAATGTGTGCAAATGGAGATTACATGCATCTCCAATGCGGGGTGGACACCCATTTCAGGTTGCAATAGCTACATTTAGTTTCAGTCTTTCTCATATTTATTCTGCTGATAACTAGCTCTGAATTATTTGGATTCTTATCGAATGCAGATCAAAGTAAACACGAAGAAACACAACTGCCCTAATACTTCTTTAAGTGGTAAAATTAGACCGGCGACTACCAAGTGGATTGCTCCTACTATACTTGACTGGGTGAGGCAGGATCATAACATTGGACCTACTGAACTCAGAGCAAAGATTAGCAAAAATTTTAACGTTCTGATTCCTTACCACAGAGTCTTTGCTGGGAAGGAGATGGCTCTAGACTTCATTCAAGGCAAGTGGAATGACAATTTTCATATGTTGTATAGTTTCAAAGATGAGGTAGAGGAAACATCACCTAGTAGTGTTGTTGACATCGATTACGAGGTTGTGAAAGGGAGAGAAAAGGTCTCGAGGGGGGTCAGGTATAAGCAGGCAGATAAGATATGCTTCAGGAGATGTTTTGTCTGCCTAAAGGCATGCTGGAAGGGGTTCCTAGCCGGCTGCAGACCATACTTGGGAATAGGCACAACTTCTTTAACAGGGAAGTTCAGGGGACATGTTGCTTCTGCTTGTACTTTGGACGCGCATAATTGGCTTCTACCCGTAGCTTATGCTGTTCTTGAGGGTGAATCAAATGAAAGCTGGACATGGTTCATGCAGAGACTACGGGAAGTAATTGGTCACCCTGAAGGCTTGGTGATACACACCGGTGCATGCGAGGGGTCTTGAGAATGCTGTTGATGCTATGTTTCCTGGGGTTGAGCATAGGGAATGCATGCGGCACCTTGCTACTAACTTCAGGAAGAAGTTCAAATGAAAAATCTTTGAACAGAACTTGTGGTGATCAGCATACACATACACCCCAAGAACGCATGCTACTTAATTGCAGAACATGTATGTAGTGCCAAAGGTGAAAAAATACCTTGAAGAATATCACACCAAGCTATGGGCTAGAGGCAACTTTGGTGAGTTAAGCAAGGTGGATTTTGTTTGCAATAATTTGGCACAGAGTTTCAATGATAAGATTTCGGGCATGAGGACACTTGGAATTGTTATTTTGTTAGATGCAATAAGACAGTGCATAATTGTGAAGATAGATTCAAGGCAAAGAATTTGTGCAAGAAAATTCTTAGGCCATAAAATAGTTCCAAAGGTGGTTATGTTCCTGAATGCAAGAATCAGGGTAATGAGAACGATAAATATGAGGATGGTCAGATGTTCCATAACATTGGCTGAGGTTTATGCAGAATACAAGCATGGAAGTGAACGGAGGTACACTGTAGACATTGGAAACAAGACTTGTTCATGCAGGCAGTGGCAGATTACTGGTCTGCCATGTCACCATGCAATTTAATTCATCTTAAAGCTTAGAGGTAACGGAGCTGAAATAGAGAAGTAATTTCTACTCATTGAAAAATACTTAAGATTTAATATTCTCCAATTAAAATAGTGGATCATGTTGACACATGTCATCCACACATATTCCAATACTTGGGAATATGATTTAAAATGATGATCATCTATTACAAGATTTAATATTATTATTTAATAATATTAAAGTGACTAGAAATGCCTATATAGCATTCTTTTATTACTATTCCATGTTTAATATCCGTAAAACCAAATATTTTTACATATTCATGTAGAGCATGGCAAATGTGATTTTTGAGAGTTGGAATCAACTCAAAAGCTTTTATGGTTGATTTTATAAAAATGTTTGAAATGGAAAAAATATCTGTCTTGTTATTTTTACTATAAGTAATCCATAATTTCAAATGGTTTGAATCCAACAGGAGAGATTAGATGTTTTTAATACCTTTCAAATAAAATTTAAATCATGCAATTTGGTTCAGTACAACTCTTTGAATTCAATTTTGAATCTTCTAATAGAATAGGGTTTTTAACTAATTAGCAAATTTCTATTTGAATCGTTGGGCTCTGTGCGGGAAAAGAAATGGGCCAGCCTAACTGCACAGCGTACGCGTAGAGGGCTGCTGACAGAATGGTCCCACGCGCCAGTGACTCATCTAACCTGAAACGGTATCTGCGATTCTCAGGCTTACGATTAGAACGAAATCTATAGCTGAGGTTCATCATCTACATCGAACTACTCCGGAGAGATTCTAAACCTAACGGCACGGTGGGGGTCGCGTGTGGCTTACCAGGGCTCCAGCTAGGTCCAGCGATGGTGGCGAACGAGCTGGTTGATGACGGTGATTCGAGAGGTGGTCACGACGGCTCCTAGGGTGGCTTAAATGGATGGCTCCCTTCTTCCACTATAGCGGCTTGCTCCGGTCAAATTCCAGCGGGGTGGTGCTCGCCTTTCTCCGGGGAAGGGTTAGTGAGTTTCCTAGGTGAGTGGGGAGTGAGATGGTGTTCCGATTGAGGTTTGGGGTGAACTCTATTTATACACCGGCATTGTAGGCAGGCGGCATGGTAGGGCTTCACCGGCGACGCTGCTACTGGTCGAGCTAGGCATGGCGGATAACATGGGTTGACACGGGGGACTACGGTGATCGTCACGCGCGTGATGGCGCGAAAAGGGGCGGTCTCAGTCGGTTGGGCAACGTCGGCGCTCTGTTCAGTTACGGAGGTGTTCGTCATCGAGTATGGTGGTCATGGGGCGCGCGGCGGTGAACCATCGTGTATGGGGGATCATGATCACTGGTGACGTGGCGGCTACGGGTACGCGTGGAGAGAGCGTGGCGCGGCTTGTGTGCGCGAGGCGGCTACGGCGCTCCGTCATGCTCTTGGCATGGTGATGTCTACGCACTTCTATTCTTGTAGACAGTTGTTGGGCCTCCAAGTGCAGAGGTTTGTAGAACAACAACAAGTTTCCCCTTAAGTGGATCACCCAAGGTTTATCAAACTCAGGGAGGAAGTGGTCAAAATTATCCCCTCTCAAGCAACCCTGCAATCAAGATACAAGAAGTCGCTTGTGTCCCCAACACACCCAATACACTTGTCAGATGTATATGTGCACTAGTTCGGCGAAGAGATAGTAAAATACAAGTGGTATGAATAAAAGACAACGGTGCTAGAAAATAGCTTGATGGCATGGAAGAGACTAAAGACAATCTGAAATAAAGATGGAAGCAAGCAAACATGTAACAAATCTAGTTGCAAACGGTGTTTCAATGCTTAGAAACAATGCCTAGGTATCTAGGAAGGATAACTTGGCGGTTCCGAGGGTTCGGGTTCCGTCCTCGGATCATCGGGTTCGTGAAGTATCACTTGTGGTTCCATGTCGGCGGCCTTGGGGTACCATATTATTCACCTATGGCAGACTTGGGATCCGCGTAGGGGGTTTTGGTGTAGCGCTATGCCCATTCTACCAATTTAGTGGCATCAACCTGGTCTTGTCGACGAGGAGAGCTTGACGCTTTGTGGGGTTCTCCGTGTTCGCTGATCTTGTTGGTGGACAGGGTCGGGGTCGGTCTCAAATTCTGGGGTGGCCTCAGGGACCGTGTGTGCTCCTAAACACACAAACATACAAACACACAAACACACAAGCAGTGTCAAATACACCTCATGTGCCAAAGGAAGGGTGCTCGAACTGAACGACAACATCAACACCGGGCACGCACTTGAGACAACTGAGATGAGGCGACCGGTGAGGGGTCCTGGCAATGGGGCGCTCGCAAGGTGCCGGGTCCGGGGAAGATGAGGAGGCGGGACCGTAGGATCGCGTGACGAGGCCCAGCAGAGGTCGAGGGAGGCCGGGCGGTCGGAGGCGGGCGACCTAGGCCTGGTGGCGGACTGAGGCGGGGTAGCGAGGGAGAACCATGGCGGCGGGGGAGCTCGACGGAGATGCGGACATGGGCGGCGCCACGCGGAGCAGAGGCCGCAGCGAGGACAAGCTCTGCTAGACGGGGAGGCGAGAAGGCCCACGGCAGCGAGGCGCACGGGCCGTGACTCGCAGATGGAGGCCAGGAGGGAGGCGACAGGTGGCAGAACTTGGCGCTGCGGCGGCCGGGATCCGTTCGGGAAGGAGGCAGGATCACGGGGCTCGAGGGATGGTGGCTGCGGCTGAGGCTGGCGAAGCGGAGGGGCATAGCAGTGGCGGTGCATGCGGGGAAGAAGAGGAGGGCAGCGATAGAGGCGAGGAGGGCAGCGATAGATGCTAGGGTTGGGGATCGAGGCATGCGGGGAGTAGGGTCGCGGTAGGTGGCGACGTGCACCACGTGCGGGACCGAGCGAGTGGGCGGGTTCGGGAGCACTATGCGCGTACGCGAGATGGGGACGGGGGGTAGGTGGTCGCGCGTGCTGCGGTGCGTGACAGCGTGCGTGTCAGCGTGCGGGGTGGGGCCGGGGTGTGGAGCGTGCGCCACTGTGTGGTGGTGGGGTGGACGTGGTGGGTGGCGGCGGGTGGAGGGAGTGTGAGTGGTGAGGTGTGGATAAGGGGAGGCGGGTGGGACCTGGAGATGGGTGGGGTTAGGGTAGGTGGGGATTAGGGTTTCTAGGGTCTGGTTTTTCTTGGGGGTGGCCGGCTGGGCCGGTTTGGGCCTGGTTCGGCTGCCCCCTAAAAATAATATAAAATTTTATTTGTAATTCAAAAGGCTTTTGCAAACCGTTTGTAGACAAAACGAAATATTCTGGACAAGCCCGAGTTTTATAGTTTGAATAAAATCCGGGGCATTTAGAAAACAAAAATCAAGCTTTTCGAAAATAGTTTTAGACAAAACCATGCATGATGATGACGGTGCTCAAATGTAATGTGGCATGATGACATGAGCATGCGGTCATGATGATGCAATGCACAAAAACATAGTCATTTTCTAGTAGTGATTTTAGCGGGATGCCACACTTTGATACTTGTACTTCTTGGATATTTCTTGGGGTGACATGCGTGGTATCCCCAAGCTTGAGCTTTAGTCCATTCTTCCTCTCATTACATCATTCTCATCATACACCTGAAATTTTTCCTTCATACAAAATTTCACACAATCTTTATTAGCAACATTAGTGCACTCAAGATAATAAGTCTTTTTGTTCAGTTCGAACACCAATAAAACTTCCATTAAAACACAAGCTACTGTAGCACTTCCCTTGAAAATCTCAATTCCCCAAAAAGAACTCAAAAAGGAACCAACAACAAGCAAATGCAAATAATGGCAGAAATTTGTCAAAACATACCAGCTGGTAAAAACGAATTTTTTCGGAGACCTTCTGTTCCTGAAATAGAAAAGTGTTGAACTAATGAAAGTTAGATAACAACCTGGGGAAGAAGCACAAAAATTCACGCCTCAAAACGACGTACAGAGATTTTACATGAATGTTTACAGTGAAGCACACAAATCTGTTTCGGGGCAGCAACTTTCCCAAGCATTACTTCTCTCTCATTAGAAGTTACTCTTGGCACAAAAAGAAAATAAAAAGGATAAGGAGAGGTTATTACTGAAGCAATAAATTCCAAGACTCATCTAAAACTTTTGGGTTATCTCCCAATAAGTACTTTTCTTTAACGCCTTTAAGTTAGGCATGATAGTTTGAGAAGATGCTCACATAAGAAATATGAATTGAAGGAAAAGAGAGCATCAAGAAGAAAATTCAAAGCACATTTAAGTGTAACCCACTTCCTATCCATAGGAATCTTGTAAAGAAACAAGTCATGAAAGCACAAAGCAACAAGCATAGTAAAGAAAAACAAGTGCAACTTCAAGACTTTCAACATAAAAAGGGAAAACTTAATATTATTGAGATGCATAAAACCATGTTTCCCTCTCTCATAATAACTTTCAGTAGCATCATGAATGAAATTAACAATATAACTATCACATGAAACATTCTTATCATGAGCCACATGCATAAAAGAATTAAACAGAGTCATTCTTATTAATTGTAGTGGGAGCAAATTCAACAAAATAGCTATCATTATTATCCTCATCACTTTAATCATCAAATATAGGAGGCATATTGTATTCATAATTAATTTTCTCCTCAATAGTAGGTGGACTAAAAATATCATATTCATCATTGCAATCATCATATATTGGAGGTATAGTATCATTATAAACAATAGAATATTTATCTTCCAAAGTGTGTTCATTTGTAAACATATCATCATTGGAAGGAACATGGATAGCACTAATAGTACAACAATTATTAATATCATCATTTTGAGAATTGGTACCGAAGAGATTTTCAATATCAACAGTAGTGTGCTTTTCCCAATCATGATCACTACTATAGGTAATAGGCATAGGAACATCATCGAGTTAAGACTCATCAAAAACTATAATAGGAGCAACATGCTTAGGGGAAAATACCGTTTCCTCTCTCCTTTTACTCCTCCTCTTCTTCTTTTTCTTCTTCTCTTTAGGAGGGAGAGGCTTGAAAGGAAGCTTCTCCATATACCCTGGTTCATTGTTAGAGATAATAGAAGAAACTTTGGAGGATTCCTCCTTTTCATTAATAAGGCCAAAACACATATTAGTCCTGCCATATTTTGGTAAAATCTCATCATTTATAAAATTTTGTATGTAAGTATTTGTGTGGCAATTATCAACACAATAAAGATGACAACCATGCAGGACGCTATTCATATCGAAAGCACTCATGTCTACCAAAGAGGTTTTTCTCGATAACTCTTCACACCCAAAAAATAATGTAAGTTCATCATGCTGATTAGGAATGATCATGTCATCACAATACAAACATGCAGTACTCATTGGATTAGAAGGGCTATTATTATGGCTTGATTGAAAATTGAAATGACCCACTTTAGAGCAAAGTTCACAAATAAAAGGATAGAGGGCACAAACTTTTTTATCAAGATCATTTAGAGCCCTATACCATGTTCTAGTTTTTTCATTCCTGTGGGTGATACAATATTCTTCTTCAATTTGATTATTCTCACAAGGTCTATGTATTCCACAAAAATTAACATGCTTATAAGAAATAGTACTTTTAGAGGTTTGAGCATGTTTATTGCTATCATTAATAACAATTTCATTTTCCATGCAAGTGTCTTTAAAAGGCTCATGATACATGTCCCATTTTTCTTTAGGAGCATTAATATGAGAAGCAAAGGCTCTAAAACAATCAATAAGAATTTGAGGATCAAGACCATATTTAGCACTAAGCTCTTGAAAATCAGTAGTTTCAGTGAAAGACTTAATGCAATCATACTCATAGTTTATACCTTGTTCTTTACCTTTGTTGTTATCCCAATCTTTGATATTGCTTTGAATTGTTTCAAGAAGATCCCACTTAGCTTTGACCTCCTTACTTGTGAAGGATCCCTCTAAACAAGTATCTAGATAGTCCTTGTAATGTCCTGAAAGCCTTGCATAGAAATTATTAATAACAATATTACTGGGGAGCTCATGAATGGGACATTTGAGCATTAGTGACTTCAATCTCCCCCATGCTTGGGCAATACTTTATCCATCATATGGATTAAAATTATAAATGTAATTCCTATCTTTATGAATTTCATGAGGAGGATAAAATTTAGAGTAAAAGAGAGATTCAAGTTCCTTCCACTCCAAATGATGAGGGTCATCTAGTAGCTCATACCACTCCCTTGCTTTGCCCTTAAGTGAAAAAGGGAATAGCTTCCTCTAAACTTGGTTCATTGAAATACCTGCACACTTGAACAACTCGCATAATTCATGTATAAAGAGTAAATGATCACCAGGATGGACAGTTCCATCTCCCAAATAACAGTTGTTCATAACATGTTCAACAATTTTTATAGGTATTTTAAAAGAGATGCTTTTAGTATGTGGATTTAAAATATCATAAGTATCATTAGAATTACCACATATGGGAGATAAAGTATCATCAGAGCAAACTTTCTTCTTTAAAGCTGGAGAACTAAAAAGATCATTTTCATAAAAACTAACTTCCCCAAGCTTAGACGTTTCCATAGCATTAGTAACAAAGGTGTTCAAAAGAAAGTTCCATGGCTTTTTTAATTTTCTTTTCAGACAATTCATGTTCTACATTAGGAAAAATACTAAAAAGCTCTCTAATTTTGTTGTTGTTTTCCATTAAGCCTAACTAGTGAAAATAAAAACAAGAAACAAAAAGATATAATTGCAGAATCTAAAGGAAGTACCTTCGAGCACTCACACCGGAGGATGTGAGTACCTTTTACCTTACCTCCCCGGCAACAGCGCCAGAAAATATCTTGATGTCTATACACTTCTATTCTTGTAGACAGTTGTTGGTCCATTAAGTGCAGAGGTTTGTAGAACAACAACAAGTTTTCCCTTAAGTGGATCACCCAAGGTTTATCGAACTCAGGGAGGACATGGTCAAAGGTATCCCCTCTCAAGCAACCCTGCAATCAAGATACAAGAAGTATCTTATGTCCCCAACACACCCATAAGCTTGTCAGGTGTATAGGTGCACTAGTTCAGCGAAGAGATAGTAAAATACATGTGGTATGGATAAAAGACAACGGTGCTAGAAAATAGCTTGATGGCGTGGAAGAGACTAAAGACAATCTGAAATAAAGATGGAAGCAAGCAAACATGTAATAGATCTAGTTGCAAACAGTGTTTCAATGCTTAGAAACAAGGCGTAGGGATCATACTTTCACTAGTGAACACTCATATAAATATCTTCTCTTTATGATACTACTCTCTGGTTGGACACTCTAATCTATGTAGGGCAATAACAACACTCCTCAAAGTCCGCTTTCCCCATCTAGATAATCCCACACTGTCACCTTGAGCACTAGATGGTTCCAACAAACACCTCTATTTCATAGAGACATCCGACTCCAAATATAACTCATAACAAGTATTGATAATCTCTAGCCTAAGTGCCACCATGTTGTGCACGCTGTCACTTTCACACACATGGGGAGAGCAGAGATATATTAAATCACTTGAGTAGCAAGGTAGATCTACTTGATTACAAAGCTCATGATCACAATATGATCATGCATAAAGAGAGAGATGAACACACATCTCCCGGTAGAACCCTTAGCCTCGTGGGAGAACTACTCCCTCCTCATCATGGGAATAAGCAATGGTGATGAAGATGGTGGTGGAGTCAATGGAGATGGCTCCGGGGGCACTTCCCCATCCCGGCAGGGTGCCGAAACAGAGACTTTATGTCCCCCGAATCTCCTCTTTCGTGGTGGCGGCGCTGCGGAACTTTTTGTGGCTTCCCCTAGATGATTTAGGGTTTTTGCATCGGAGGCATGTTATAGGCGAAAGGGGAGGCCGAGGGGGTGCCCTGGTGGCCGCACCACCCCCTGGTGCGGGCCAGACCTAGATGCACGACCAGGTGGTGTGGCCGAACCCCGGCCCCTCTCTGTCTCGTATTCTGGCTCCGTGTCCCCCTCGGTGAAAAACTAACTTTTGCTTTTGTCCCGTCCAATTCCGATAATATTCATTTTCTAACGTTCCTTGAACCAAAAACAGCAGAAAACAGGCAGCTGGCACTGTGGCATCTTGTTAATAGGTTAGTCCAAGAAAGTGTATAGAAATACTCCAAAGTGTGGACAAAACATAAGAAAGTAGATAAAAACCAAGCATGGAACATCAAAAATTATGGATACGTTAGCAACGTATCACATGGCAGGGTGTTAAATAGGCGCGACGATTTTAGCTTCTCCACTTCTCGCTGTTGGTCAAGGGGTGGACAGAGAGTGGCGGTGAGGTCACGGCTAGCAGCTGGGGGTCGTGGGAGAGGGCAGTGTGGTCTAAGGCATCGTGTCCATACTAGACCGGCATGGACATGCTCGGGTACGCAAGGCACTATGCAACGACAAAGGGAAATGGATCCACTGCACGGCCAGGTACTGGGGGTGATCGTGGGTGAGATATGGAGTAGAATTGGGGTACAATGGATCATCGATTGATTGATCACAAACAGTAGATAGTTGGTAGCTATACTCTGTCTGTTAGGTGTTCGACCAAATGGCCGCATGAACTTTACTTTGGAATTTTTAAATGATTTTTGGTGAGTGATCTGGTCACTTGCTTAGTAGTCTATGGTTGTTGGGAATTGTCAAGGGGTGATTGTTTGATTGGTTTTTGGAAAGTGATGATCTAGGTACATACACATGATTCAATTTTGAATTGCCTCTTAAATGGATTTGAAAATAGTTTATGTAGATTTCTAAAGTTTGCTTGGATTCACTTTTACTTGGGCTAGCAAGGGGAGAAAAGAATTGGATTTGTTTTTGTTCAAAATCTTTTACTAGAGATGCCCAAAGTGGGCTAGTGATTAATATTGGCAAAAGTGACCATATGATCATATGCCTCATATTTGATTTTCCTTTTATTTGATTTTTCTTGGAAATGATCTAGATGAGGTGGAAATCCTTTATAAACTAATCCTTACCATTTGTAGCACTCAAATATGGCAAATGCAAGAATTCATATATTAATACAAATCACACATGCACTCATATAGATTTTAGGAATATAAGTTTTTGTTAACCCTAATCTTGGGTGATTAGACCTATATAAGCTTATTTAATATTTTTGAGATGTTACACTATTCCACCTAACCACAGGTGAATCTCAGGCAACAAAAATGGTTAGTGTTGTTCAAGGTTTTGGCATAGGTCTATTTGTAAACTCGACAAGGTTGATGTAATGGTTGACCCAATTAATCAGAAGGCCTATTTCCATACTCCCTCGACTCAGCAATAACAGCCACTCCTCATGAGGCATCTTCTATGACTTGTTACAGGATTTGTACTTAAGGTTTCCTTTGTAGCAAAGTCCGACATTTACTTGGTTTCTGATATTGGTATCTCAAGCATCAAGGAGAACATTTAAAGTAGTGTTGCTAAATGTCTCTCGGTCGATCCTCTAGACCCTTTTATGTTGGCAAGCGTCTTATTGTGCCAAGTAACTGAAGTCTAAGAATGGAGTTTCTCTTTCCTCCTGTCACTGAGAATCTTCTTATATATTCATCTTAGTGGTGAGAAGTGATATCATGGTCTCTGTTAAAGATTTTGATAGACCTGGATGAATACACACTACTAGGAAAAACGTTACCAGTGGCGCACCAAAACCACTTTCTGTGGCACATCTAGCAGTCGCCACTAAATTGTCACCACTAAAATTATATTTCTGTGGCGCATATGCATATGCGCCACAGAATTCTATGGTACATTCTGTGGCGCATATAGCCATATGCTCCACAGAATCATTTTTTCAGAATTTTTAAATTTTCAGAATCTGGTACAAATACAGGTATATAACAGGTATATTTCAGGAAATACACAAAAAATAACAGAAATTCACAGAAAAGCTGCACACAGCAGTACAAATGTTCTAGTTCACATATAATACATCAACAAGCACGAATGTTCACAAGTGTTCATCAATCACATCACTTAGAACCGAATAAGTGTACAAGTATATTTCACAAGTGTTCATCTCACTCACATAACTTACAACTGCGTGATGTTTTCACCGCCTATACCTTAGGACAGAATGTAGTACACCGTAACCGCGATGCCGGTGAGGAGGAGCGGCACCAAGATCTTCGTCTGATTCTTCTTCCACACGTGTCTCCTCCACTTGGCCACCGCCTCCTCTCTAGTCGCGTATCCCTTGTAGTTGTTGCCGCTGAACTTGTCCACTTGGTTGTGGTAGTCTACCCACTCCTCGTAGACACCTGGAACCCGACCCTTGTACACAACGTATGTCGGCATCTCTATTGACAAGGCATATTAGTACATCATGCAAATATATATGTTGACAAATATTAGAGCAAGGCATTCATAAACTTAAAACAATGCATCGATGACAATGAAAGAAACACGACAACATGTCCGACACAATAACAACGACGGTTTCAAGCTAGGCAAGTTAAGTTTTTCGACACACACACTACATGTCCACCGATACACACGCTCTCTCGGTCAAGTACCCTTCTCCTCGCAGGGCGCCGAGAATGTCTTGTACATGTCTTTCGTCGTCCACGTCCTAAAGTCACCCTGCGCCTTGAGGCGGGCTTCAATCTCCCTCTTGGTGAATGACCTGGGCTGGTGTAAGAGCCCACCATGTGTGTTGACCTGTTCCATGATGATATGTGATAGCTTCACCTGAGTATCATGGAAGTCTTCCCTGAGATCGGGGTCACTAATCCCATGCAACTTTTGGTCCCATCCTTGGACAGAAGATGGCAGTGTTAGCATCTCACAATCCCGGACAAACCCTTTGAGGTGATGGCAAACGTAGAAGGCCTCCTTCACACTGTCGGACGGCTGCTTGACGCAGGGGAACTCGAACACATGCTTGAACTTGTGTCGGCCATCGTCCCTGTAAGCCTCCCCCTTATAATTGAAGGGGCCTCCATGATTGGCATAGCCCTTGATAGCATCATCCAGAACGCTCCTTACTCTAGCATAGTTCTTCCTCCTCGCACTCCCCGAGTCGAAGTAGGTGGCAAGCGAATACCTCGTGGAGAGGACGATGAGCATGCAATACTTGTCTCTGTGCAACACACAATGTGGAACGGGATGTTGGAAAAGAGCAATGGAAAGAAATACTTATGTGTTACGACGGCGCTAGGAGGATGTGTACACTTACTCGGGAAAGAAAGGCACAAGGCGCAGTTCCGGAGGTAGTATGGACTGACCAACTTCGTGCACTCTGGTCAAGCCATCCTCGCGGGGTGGTACAACGTCTTCCGGGTAACGGATCGGAGCGGGCTGGCTCGCAACCTTGTCCTTGTTCCTGTTCGGCCTCTTCCTCACCCTCTTCCACTTTGCATCAGCAGCCTCCACTGGCGATGCTAACCCGTCACCGGCCATCCTACGGAGTGTGTTAGGGCTAAAAATGATTCCGGCCGATGGAGGTTGTGTCTCGGAGGCCGGAGGCGTCTCCTGAGAAAACCCACGGAAGACCAGGCGCTTCTTGGGATGGCTAGCTTGATTGCGGAATGATGGTTCTTCAACGAGAGGAGGCATGAACGGTCCTTTGCTGGCGCCGGTGTTGACGAAGGCATTGCCGTAGACCGGTGCATCATCATCATCATCCACCTCGATGTTGGCATCGAAGGCTGCCATGTCCATGTCATCTTGGGGTGGTGGCGATGGCTGTTGCGGTGCCACGACCTGGCCTTTAGGCGGGGGCGATGGCGGTCGAGGAGCAACCACGCCCTTGGCTGCTTGTGGCGCCGGTGCAGACGCTCCCAAGAGTCTCTGGTGACGGCTTGTGGTGGCGGCGACGATGCCCTGTGCAGCAGGAAGCTTCGTCCTTGTCGTCCGGACGACCGAGGTGGCACCGGTGAAGCGAGACCCAATACGAATCTGGGTCTTTGGCCAAATCATGGGATAGCCATGACAACCTTCCTGGGTCAGGTGCTCATCGGCTCCTGGAGGTTGCATGGGAGGGTCCATGCCTTCACACCCCCCAATACCCGACCCAACTCGACGCGCATCAGGGCATCGTCCATGGGCTTGTAGTGCATCGTGCGGTTCGCCGGTTGTATTAGCTTGCCCGTGGCCACATCCTTCAACTCACCGTCGGGCACCTTGTGCAGGAGCATGCACGGAGTGTCCTGAGGCATACAGATATGCATCATGAGATGACAGCCAATCAAAGGCATTAAGTAGAGCACGCTGACTAACTACTTATTTTACCTTGGTGAGGGCGCCGAGCTCGGCTAATGTCGAGACACGGGCGGCCGGTGGCTGATCCTTCTTCTTCTCCATCTCGGGTGCATTAGGAAGCACCGCCGCCGCCGGCTGCTACACCTTGGTAGTCTCGGCAGGAGGGGGCAGCTCCGGCGCATCCAACTCCATCGGCTGCGCCGCGGGGATGGAGGGCGGCGGGGTAACCATGTCTGGCGACACTTGGTGGCTCGAGGTTCTACCGCCGGTGCTGGGAACTTGTATTGGCCCCACCTGACCAACTGCATTCCATTTTGCTATCCCCTCCATCAGCCGAGGGGGTAGCATCTCGAGGATCTTCTGCTGCACTATCACGTTCACCTTGTCCTGGTCCACCTTACTAGCCTCTAGATGCACGATCTTCTGCTTTAGCTGTTCCTTCTCGGCTTGATCCTGAGCCGCCGACTGGGTCCGCCTCTCCTTTCTCTTCTTGGCTTCCTCGCTATAGTACTCGAAGAACTTTGTGCTCGTACCAAAGCCAGAGATACGGCCAAATGACGTGGGAGGCTCGGACTATGGCCTCCCCTTGAAGCGTTGCTCGCCCTGTTGAAAATCGTGTCCCACAGCTCCGTCGAGCCCTGGGACGACGAGTCCGGCGCCTCGCGTGTAGCCTTGATTTCAGCGTCCTGCAGATAAGGAAAGGTGAACCCATTTAGGAACTTGCCTTCATTATTCAAAATGAAAGCAAATGGACCGCGGGTAAATTCCTTACCAGCTTACTCTCAAACTTCCTCACATCGTCATCATCGGTGACGAATTCCTTGGAATCCTTGTCCAGATAGTAGCGGGCCCAGACAAAGTTCCAGGTCTGCTCATCCGTGATTTTTAAAAACGGGTTTTCTTTCCTGAGACGCTCAACCTCGGCATCCTCCCTTGCCCATATGGCCTTCTTTCCCATGTAACCGCCGCTTCCACATCGGTGGTTACCTATGTTCTGTTCCCGCATTTCCCGACCCCACTCCATCCATGCCTTCGCTTCGTCAGTCTCCAACTCCGCCTTGAATATCTTGAACTCGTCTTCGTCGATCATGGGCTCACCCTTCTTGATCTTCTCCCAGCTTTCCTTTTTCGGATCTTGTTCTTCACCCGGGTTCTCCAGCTGCTCAAGGCATTGGCCATCTTCGTGATTGCTAACCTGTTCACCTTATTGGATTTTTCCAGTTTGTCGGTGTACCGTGCTAGGAACTTGTACCGTCGGTGAAGCTTCTTAAGGCAGTTTGCCACCCAGGGGCCGACCAACTGTATGTGTTGTAGCGCGACTCGGTTTGCCCTATCAAAGTCGGCGTGTTCGAGTTTGATGTCGACGTGGAGTGTGCGGTAGCCCTCGCAGTGACCAAATCTAGCGAGCCTCTCGAGGTGCTTCCTGGTGGGCAGACTGACATCCTGGTTCTCGGTGCTTAGGTAGTTCTGGCAGAAGGAGATGCACTCGTAGGTCAGAAAGCCCTTGGCTATTCTTCCATATGGACGGGACCTATTGCAAACGAATCCTTTGATGACACCGTTTAGCCTTTTGAACGGCATCATGTTGTGCAGGAACACCGGCCCGAGATGGATGATGTCATCCACGACAAGGACAAGCAGATGCACCATGATGTCGAAGAACGCGGAAGGGAAGTAAATCTCGAGCTCGCATAGTATCTCGATGATCTCTTCCTGTAGCTTGCCAAGCTGCTTCATGCTGATAGACTTCCTAGATATGACATCGAAGAAGTTGCAGAGGCCAAATGGCGTCTCACGGACGTGCTCGTCCATTATCCCTCAGATCGCAATGGGGAGTATCTGCGTCATCAGCACGTGACAGTCGTGAGATTTCATCCCACTGAACCTCTTCTTCGCTAAGTCCAGATATCTGCTTAGAGTGAAGGATGTAGCTTTAAGCACCACCTCATTCTTCTTAGCCCTTTTGCGGTGACCCTGGGTCCCTTCAGTCTATTCATCGTCATCGTCGGCATTGTCACTATCGGGGTACTGAAGCTCCTTCTTAATGGCAAGCAATTTTAGGTCGCTTCTTGCTTTCGGCCCATCCTTGGTCCTATCCGGCATGTTCATCAGAGTGCCGAGCAGGCTCTCGGTAACGTTCTTCGTGATGTGCATCATATCAAGGCTATGGGGCATGTGGAGGACCTTCCAGTAAGGAAGGTCCCAGAAAACGGACCTGGCCTTCCATACTCCATGCAGCGGTGATGGCTGTTCCCTCGGCCGCTTCTTTCCTGGCGCAGGGCACTCTTCCCAATTGTCTAGAAGCTCCTTGATTTCTTCGCGGCTCAACGGTCGACGTGGGGCATTATCAAGCTCGTCTTTGCCATTGAACAGGTCTCCACGTTTTCTCCACGGGTGATCCTTGCGGAGCCACATTCAAGTCCTTTGGAACACGGTTTTCGAAGACCCAGGATCCCTCGGCAGCTGCAGATGCGGGGTCTTATCCATGCACCTGACACATGCACAGAATCCGTGGTTCACCTGACATGCTACATATCCGAAACCAGGATAGTCCTGCACCGTTGTGAGCAACGCAGCTCTCAGGTCGAAATAATCGCTAGTGTAGGCATCCCACGTATGTGTCAGCGTCTCTCACAACGTCGCTAACTCCTCTTTCAGGAGCCCGAGATACAGATGCATGTCGACACCCGGTTGTTTTGGCCCCTGGATAAGGATACTCATGTGTACGTACCGCTGCTTCGTGCACAACCAGGGGGGAGGTTGTACGGCCAGACAAATATGGGCCAGGTGCTGTGCGTGCTACTCTGGTTACCAAAGGGATTGAGTCCATCGGTGCTCATGCCCAGCCTAACGTTCCTTGGATCGAACCCAAACTCATCTTGGAATTTGATGTCCAGCGCATTCCACTAGCTAGTGTCCGCGGGGTGTGTCAGGATCTTGCCCTTCTGCGGATCATCTTCTGGCTTCTCCCTCTTCACGTGCCATTGCATAAGCTCTGCTTCCTTAGGGTCTACGAAATACCACTGTAGACGGGAAGTGATAGGAAAGTACCACACCACTTTTTGAGGAACTTTCTTGTTCCCTCTCTTGTACCGTCCCTGGCCGCACACCGGGCATGTGGTTCTATCCTTGTACTCGTTCCGGTAAAGTGTGCAGTCGTCGATGCATGCGTGGTACTTCACGTACGGTAGGTCTAGTGGGCAAACTACTTTCCTCGCCTCCTCGATACTTATTGGCAATGTGTTGTCCTTGGGAAGACGAGTGTGCCAGAATTTCATGTGAGCGTTAAAGCTAGTGTCGGTCCATTTGTGCTCCGCCTTCATCTCTAGAGCCTTCAGCGTTACACTCAAGCGTGTATCCTCGGGCCGGCACCCAGGATACAATGGAGTCCTCCCGTTTACCTCCATCTATGTTAGCTTGGATTTCTCTCTAGCTGCAGCTCTCGTGTTGGCCGTCTGCTTGACGAGTATTTCTTGAAGATGAGGGTCCCACAAGGCCGAAGTTAGCGGCATGTCCGTGCTCCTGTCTTCTCCACCACCACCACCATCTGCTCCGGCATCGTCTCCTTCATGATGATCGTGTCTGCCGGCATCTCCTTCTTCATGATGATCATGTTCGTCGGCATCTCCTTCGTCATGATGACCATGTCCAGGAGACCCTTCGTCTTCTCCCCTGCCCCCGGCCTCTTCTTCATCATGGCCACCGCCATCTACCAGCAGCTCCTCATTCACTAAGAAGCCAGGCATGAAACCACGTGTCAACAGGTGAGACTCCAGTTGTCCGAAATTAGGGTTGATCCACTTCCAGTGTTTGCACGTTCAGCACGGACATCTTATCTAGGTCATGTTGTTCCGAACAATGTCGGCTACCACGTCAGCCTTGTATCTAACCACCTAGCGTTCGCTCGTATGGATGACCATGGTCGCCTATGCGCGAACATAGACCAAATTAAAGAGAGTATGTTAGAACCATGCACACACACGACACGCACACATACATGCATGCATGATCGCCAGGAAATTTCGGCATGATCTATCCTAAAAATAGGTCGTATGGCTAGTGTAGAAATTTGCCGAAATGGACGTGAATCTACATTTCGGCAAACCTCCATGCACCCGGCGCCGGCAACATGCATTCGAGCACAACACAACCTCCCTCCACAAGCAACATGTATTCAAGCATAACACAAAGCGAAGGAACATCAGCTCTCGCCATCGCACACCGCCCGCGGGACCATCTTCACCTACAAAACATCCATACACACCGCGCTGAGGCTCGCCGGCCACACAAAACATGCATCACACAAGTACCCATGCACACACGCCTCACAAATCTACAAATCCCATATGCATAGTGTAGCAAGAGGGGGTGTTGGGATGTGTGGAGGAGGAAAGTATGAGTGGTTTACTACCTTTACAAGTAGGAGTAGCTTCCCATCACAAGTACATGAACCAAAGTAGGTCTAGCTATCAACAATGGAGGTGAGTATGAGCAAAATAGAGTGGGAGGGAGGAGGGGGACGAGCTAGCTAGTTGGAGGTGGTGGGAACAAGGGAAAGAGGGGCTGCCACCTTTTATAGATCTTTTTTGCACATTCTGTGGCGCATATGGAAAATGCTCCACAGAATGTCAAAATTTCGTGGCGCATATAGCTACATGCGCCACAGAAAGTGAGAATTCTGTGGCACATATGCTATATGCGCCACAGAATTTTGACATTCTGTGGCGCATATATCCATATGCGCCACAGAATTCTAGCCTGCCCATGTGCTGGGGTCAGGCCCACATGGGCCCATAGGAATTCTGTGGTGCATGTGGCTATATGCGCCACAAAATTCTCACTTTCTGTGGCGCATATATCCATATGCGCCAGAGAATTGCAGGAATTCTGTGGCGCATTTGCTACATGCGCCACATAATTAATTTTAGTGGAGCATTTTTTGCATATGCGCCACAGAATTAAAATCTACCTATAATCGTTTTCCTAGTAGTGACAGGGTTTCCTTTGGCACCTCCAACATGTTCGAAGAGTGACTATGATTCGGATAATCAAAAGTTTCTCTTGCTACATGTTCCTTGTGACTCTTATGAGTCATCTCCACCGAAACAACCTTTCTGTCTTAACCTTCTATCGAACGAAGAGTGATACTTCTGTATCAAAAGTAGTTCAACAGCTTGGTTATCCCTATCTATGTACCTTAGAAGCTCTACTTAAGCCGTTAGTAGAGGTTCATCTCTCGAAGTCTGTGGTTGTGTTCTTTCCATTGCATGCTCTCCTTTTCAGACGCTTAAACTCTTACAAAGTTCCATGGTCTCAATCATTATGAAGATCATCTATCTAACACCTTGTAAACCATCTCCTTTTGTTTCCTCTATTACCTTGACGTGTTTCATGCTCGTTGGCTCTAGAGATGTTATAAAACATCTATCCATGAGTCCACCATGAGATACCCCGTTTGTGGTTTTGTGTCCTTCCCTCTCTTCTTTACTGTGTGTGGCTACCTCGAATAAAATGAAGCACTTCATTCATTCAATAATGGTGGCATGGATCAACCTTTTTGAGAAGATTGTCGAAGTCTAGTGTAACCCTGTTCTTTTCTTTCTTCCTACTTAGGAATCTCTCGACAAGATTATGTTAAGGGGGATAGAATTGTAGCACCCCTAGTCTTATATCTTATATCTTATATTTACTAATCGGAGGCACCACATGAAGTCTCACGTTAATAATAAGAGTTTCCAATTTTTATCCATTGGATTAATAGATAAGATGAGTAGAACCGTTGGATGATTCACGACCGCGCGTGAGCCTCACCTCGGTCTCTCTCTCCGTTTCCCTTCAAAAGAAAAAAACAAAACGAAAAAGATCTAAACAGACCAGTTGTCCTCTTCTCGATCTCTCTCCGTTTCCCTTCCCAAGAAAAACGAAACAAAGAAGATCTAAACAGATCACCGCCCCTGTGACCTACTGTCGTCATCGATCGCCTCGATACTTAGCGGCCATGGCAGGGAACACAAACTTCTTTGCTAGGTAAAACTGGTAGTGGATCATCATGCGCTGCCAATCTATCCGACGGCATCATTAGTATTGGTGACTTGCCAGTAAGAAGGACGTTGCGGGCCTGTGTATCATCATGATCTGATCGGTAATTTCTTCTGTTGAGTATCCTCAGCATTAGCTGTTGCTATACTTGTGGATTACTTCATTGCCGCTCAAATTGACTAATGTCTTCTCAGTATGGCTGCAAACAATGCTGACACAAGAAGCTAGACTGACGCGGTCCAAAAAAAAAGAAGACCTGTGCTTTGTGCTTCACTTCTGTGCATTGATGCGAGGACTATTCATCCTGATTTTGCTGATCCTTTCACTACCCTTAATGGAGTTTGTCTGGTTGATTTATTTTTGGTGATTCATCCATATCAGGTGATCCAGAAGATGGATTAAATTAGCAAGTCCGATTAAATTATGGCCTTGATGACTCATCCAACTCTGACTTTTTAATAGTTGTTCAAGTAATCCTCTTTTTCGTTGGTTTGCAGCTAGCCCAACAATAGGTGATATGTTTGACGGCTGGGTTTTGGTTACCAGGCCGGTAACCCATTTTACCACCACCTCCAGTCAATGGGTTTTTTTGGACAAATAATTCCGGTAATGTTTAAATTTAGTCCATATTTGTACAATTTTTAAAAAATTGGTGGTAACCGGCCGGTAACCAGGCGGTAAACGACCGGTAACCGGATATTTTAAACTTTCTCGGTTTTAAATTCAAATTTTATTCTGAAATTTCATTCGGTAATTTCCGGTAACCCAAAATACCGACCACCCCCGGTAATATTTTCTAATCCGGTAGACAAAACGATGTTTGACGATGACCCTGTTTGTACTTACAACAGAGGCAATTGTGATACTTTAATTTGAAAAATTCATCTAGCGCAGATTTGGATTATCAAAGAGGTAAATCAAAGATTGTGTATTTACTCTCTTATTTTTAATTTCAGGTTTATGAACTCTCTGGATGTTAAATTTTTGATACATTTGTTAGAATTCAAAATTCTCAGTGAGTGCAATAGGTAACCTAGGGTTTGTACTATGCACGTAGCAGTATGATAGTTCTATATGGTTGAAAGAAAAGGATGTCATGAACTTCATTGCTCAAAACATATTGTTGTTGTATATTTGTTATCCTATGAACTCAGATTTTTGATTCCATGGCCTATGTGCAAATTTAGGCCACACGGAATGCTCCAAGGTGGTAGGCCACTCAGAATGATCCAACATGTCGCCATCTCTTAGAAGTTAGACCACTCCCAGTGCATTGTCACCTCTGTCCGCTATGACCAATCTCCACCATACAGACTACGCGCCAGATGCCAGCATCCGACAGTCGACAGCTACCGACAGTGGTTCATGCACTTCGAGACCAATCTCGCTGGCCTTAGTTAAGGTCGCAGGCTCGCAGCAGGATGCTCTAATTTTCAAAGTCAAATCTGTATAATGCTTTGATCTAGACTCTTTTTAATGTGTAGGTTCACTTGAAACCTCTGCGACCTACGTACTAATATCAGTCTGGATATATTAACTTCACAAAGCTAAAACATCTTAGTATATTTTGAAACGGAAGGAGTAGAAAATTGAAGAAGTAGTTCAATTCGTCCTGGATGCATTTGTTGGATCCTCTTGGTGAGAAACACCCGGGATAAAACTGCACAAGTTCTAGGTCAGATTGTCTTCTCTATACAATCCGCTTACCCATGCTTCGCTTTAGCTTTTTCTGACTCTTTGCTTGTCAATAACTAAACAGTTGGTGGCATTTACATAAAAATTAATAGTGGTGCCATTAGATCGGGTAAAATCTACTCCCTCCGTCTCATAATATAAGATGTTTTAGCTTTTATGAAACGAGTATATCTAGACATCGTTTACTGTTTAAGTTCTCTCCAAATCTACACACTAAAAAAATATCTAGATACATTTGATTTCACAAAAGCTAAAATGTCTTATACTCTGGAACGGTGGAGTATATTCCAATGGTACTATAATTCCGCCCCTGGTCTGTGCATATCAGCACTCCATTTCTCCGTCTGTACATCAGCCTATTATCACGTGTTAGATGAGAACAAGCATGGACTTTCTTGCAGGTGCCGCCTGTACGTTATGTTGAGTAGGACCATATACTGTAGAAATAATTTCGTTAGCTAGGCTGACGGCGCTTAGCCATCAAGTCTTGACTACCCTTTTAGTATTCTCCAACCATTGTTGAATAAATTGGATGGAAAATGCCACTTAGATGAAAGAAATAAGAAACATATACTCTGTTACCTTCTTTCTTGACATGCTTTGTCAATTTTATATATCTCTTGGATGTCGGGAATTAGAAACATATACTTTGTTAGCTTCTTTCTAACATGCTTTTGCAACTGTATGATGAATCAGGGAGCACCACAGCTAAGAATTCAGTGTCGCGCAAATATGTGTGAGCTAGGGGACTTAAAACAAATATTTAAGTGTTTCGTCAAAATTGTGTTATAGAGGAAGCTAAATAATGTTGTATAAGATCATAATGCATATCTGCTGGGGACATATATATAGTCCTACACCAAAATACTCCCTCCGTTTCAAAATATTAGATGTTTTAGGTTTGTAAAGGTAATGTATCTAGACACCTTTTTAGTATGTAGATTCAGAGTGAATCTCTTCAAACCTACACACTAAAAGGAGTCTTGATACATTATCTTCAAAAAACTAAAACATCTTATATTATAAAATGGAGGGAGTAGATAAGATGGAAAAAGAGCAATTGGCAATAGAATGGTTTCACATGTAAAACCCATTAAGTTGATATCTCGTTATCAAAATCATACTTCAGCGCTACTACATAGTTTAGCATTTCAGTTTCCAGTGTGTGCTTTTGAGCATGCTAAGGATAAAGTTTCAACAAAAGTGTGGTAAACATCTATCCATATGCTATTTTTTAACAATGCCTCTTAAGCCTGGCATGAGCGTTGCACATGCTTAAAAGGCTAATAAGAAAAGAAAAAGAAACCATGACATATTTAGCATTAATATTTCAATACTCTATTAGGAGAAAAATTATGGTTTCATTTTCAGAGTCCTAAATTTTGATATTTGGATTTTACGTATGTTCTTGCCACATGTCAAGGGAAACACAATAGTTTTCCTTAGGTAATAAAAACAAGTTGTTTTAAGAAATAAATGTCCAATGGTTATTATAGTCTATACATTTTGTCAGTCATCCACTTTTTAAAACAATATCTTAAAATGTACTAATATCTTAAAAACTGATTTACCATTATACTACTCAAGTAACTAGGTCGCGCAGGTGCGCGGGTTGATGACTAGTTTAAATAATAATAATTAAGGTTGTATGTGCATTCATGAGCATCGTTTAATTTGATAAAATTAAATGCAAGAAAAAGAAAATGGATACAAAACCCTAAACCCTAGTTTTTCCCTTCCTTCTTGTAAAATCCTCTCAAAAGGTTTTTGAATTTTGAAAATACAAAAATTAATGGAGCCCAAATGGATTATAAGGGCCCCTTATCATCTTTAAGTATTTTTGAAACCTTCTTCTATTTTCGAAATGTTCATAATAGATTTGAAATTAAAAACGCAAACAATGAAATAGAAATAGAAAAAGGAAAGGATTTTTGGAATAAAAAAACAACTAAACCTAAGTAGGTCGGCCCATCTCTTCTCCCTCCCTCTTTATGCCATGCAGTGCAGCCAGCAGCAGCCGCCAACAGCCTCCTCCGCAAGCTTTGCTATAGCCCGCTTGCAAACCAGTAGCCGGCCCAAGCCAGCCCATCCCTGGCCCGTACCGATTTAGTTCCGTATGTTCGTCGTTGTCTTCGTCCCCGACAAAGAAGCAGCTCGCTGGCGCTGTGCCCGCCGTCCGTCATCACCACAATGCTCGCCTACACTAGGATCCTCACTACCGACACCACCCGCGGCTACAAGAACCCCCAGCGCTGCAAGAAAACCCTAGCCGTGCCCAGTTTGTGGGGACCATGATTTAATCCTGTAAGAATCCCTGTTAGGCATACAACCAGGATCTCATGATTAGTTAGTCGTGGCACATAACAGACAAGTATCAAAGTAAACATCCAATACATAATGAATACATGCCATACCTTAGTTGCCATTATGGCTACATCGATCAACATCAGTGGAACTTCATTAAGCGCAGAGCCCGAGCCATGCCTTAACCTACAGACAACTGACTGGAAGAACGTCCTAGCTCGCATAGTCGCCAACACCACCTTCTTCTTCATATCTGACCAGGTTAATAGCCAGGGACAATGCTAGTGAGTACTTTGAATGTACTCGCAAACCACCTTAAGTTAACAATAATAACAAGAGGATATGCATTATGGCTGTGGTAGTAGGAGGGCTCCAAGAGAGGTTCTTTTCTAAAATAGTTCTCTTGTATATATAGCATCTACATATCTTTGTTGAAAACTTTTGTAAACATTTTGGAAACCTTTTGATAAGTTTTGTAAACACTAGGATTGGGGTACCCACTTGTTCCCGTCATTAGGTCGTCCCACGACCAAACTCCTTTCTCCTCCTTCCGACCATCCCATGGTCAAAACCTTTCTCCTTTACGACCATCCCATGGTCAAAACATTTCCAAAGCCATTTCTTTTCCGAAATTGTTTTTGAAAACAAAATCAGCACTGCTCTACAACAACCTTCCCAACTGTCCATGACCGTGGACACGGCTATTCGAATAGATTCACACTCTGTAGAGGTTGCACACTTTACCCACACCATCCGAGTACACTACACTGATCTACACCGATCGTGGGTCAAGTAACCGATCAAGACTCTCCGGATGCCCACTCCAATATAGGTGCCTACCCTATGAGTGTTGTTCCCCTCAACACTGGGACGTCGGGTACCGAGGACCAACTAGAGCGCATTTTACACTTCACGAGTGTGTGCTTTCAATGAGGGGCTCATAGTAACGCCTGGCTATCCGCAAACAGTTCATTCCTTCTCCAGGTCGATGTCCCACATGGACCTTTATGGGAGAAGGCCCAGCCTCCGGGGATCGCGATCCCCTGTAGTAGTTGCGAGGCAGCTTATACCAGAAAAGACAAACATCAAATCCAGCCCTGTCCCATTCTAGAGTAATGTGGTTGCACAGGGTTAATTGTTCTAGCAAAACTGGAAAGAACCGGGTGCATTTTCGTAAACCTTTTTCCTCCATATTTCCTTCAGCATTTTGTAAAACAAAACCTTTTTCTTTCTCAACATCTCTTGGTAGGTCCCACCTCACCAAGGTTTTATCATAAAACATTTGGTAAAACTTTTTCCAGGTCTTCCCATCCTCTAGCTTTGCTTTGGCTAAAACAGGGTCTCCAAAAAGGGGTATGGTGTATTTCACCATCTACCATACTAGGGACAAGTAGGTGTCATCAAGGGGGTTGTACTTAGTAGTACCAACGTGTAATAATTCGGAGGAGCCAAACCACTACCATATATACATCAACATATAGAAAATAATGCAGTTTTGATTAACAGTAGATAAAACATGCATAAGTAGAAAAGTAGGACAAGGCTTATGAGCAAGAAGTTGGCTTGCCTAAGATCAGCAATATGGCATAATTGTCCCTGGAATTCTTCTTAGAATACCCAATAATATCAATAATAAGAACCATCTTCTAATCTTCGATTTCACCGCAACTATCGTCGTCAAGATAGCACATGCAAGCAACCCATACCATAATCAACACCAGGCATACAAGCATCATTACAATACAGCAGTCAAACATACCACACATTACTCAAATCAGTAGGTTTTGATAGATTGAGTGGGTTGTAATTGGAATTACTTTATTTGCCCTTGTGGTCTTTGTTTTATGATGTATTTGTCCAAATACCACATGTTAAGGGGATTTAGACCTCGGCTTGGGTTTGTATGATATCAATATGCAAAGATGATACCATCAGGTAGGTATTTACAAAATAAGGCCGAAAAAGTGGTTTCCCTATTTTATCACTTTTCTTTAATTTTCAATGAATATTCTAGTGATAAAAGCTCTAGTTGTAGGAAATAATTCACCAGAAAAGCTCTATAATTCAAAAAATTATTTCCTTGTATGGTTGGGTAGAGTTTGATGTACTGAGTCATTGAGAGTTGGAATCAGGTCAAATTAATCATCAGAATGCCCTCTGGAAATTCCCAAAGTCAATTATGTATCTCTTTTGTGTTTTTCACCAGATTAATTCTATAGAATCTTCTGATATGATTCCAAGGTCAAAATATGGGTACTTTGCATACATTTCTATAGAAATTGGAATTACCCAATTTGGATTTGTAAAACTTCTGTAGTGATTTTTCTACTTGAAATACCCTAGGTAGAGATGATTAATTGACCAAAATAAGAAGAGCCTTAATAAAATTTGATCTCTTGGATTTTGATAGAACCTAGTGTAACACATCACAGAGAGTTGGAAAGTGGTCGACACCATTTAAGGTTTGGCCTAGAGAAATTCCTAAAGGCAGAAGCTAGTAGTTTTTGTTATTTTTACTATAGACAAACTATTGTTCACATTAGTATAAATCCTATGCTAATTGATAGGTATAGAAATTACCTTCCAGGAGAACTTGGATTCATCCCAAATGGATATGTAAAACTCTCTGGGAATTTATTTAGTGCAGAAGACAACTTTTAGTGGATTAGTTGCCCATAAATGATGAAAATTATTCTAGGCACAAGACCAGTTCTGCATGTTGCATAAAACATGAAGGAACCCTTAGAAATTTGGATCTGGACAAAATATTGTGATGTCCATTTTTATTTGGATTTAATCCTAGTAGGTAGTTTCTGGAATTGTGCCTAAAGTGGGTCGGATCTGCCAGGGAGTTGGGTCGCGCCGGGGAATTCGGCCCACCTGGGCGGCGCACGCGCGGGAGGCTGATTCAAAAGCCGCCGAGGCGGGGCCCATCTGTCAGCGAGAGGAGACCCGCGAAGGGGTATCTGGCGCTATCGGTCGTTGGATCAGATGGAGATCAACGGCACATGGTGCTTCTTCTTCCTCGCGAATAGGGGCGCCGGGAGGAAACCCTAGGGGCGACGCGGCGGGCACATGGTGCCTACCAGGGGCCTTTCCAGTGGTGGAGGATGGAAAAGGGAGATGATGTACTCCGCGCCGAATTCAACGATGGGCGGCAGGGTGGGTTTCCGCGCTGGGATCTGCCTCGCGCGAGGACGCCCGAGAGCAACCTCGTCGGAGCTCGACGGCGCCAGCAGGGGAGCTGTTCATGGGCAAGAAAAAGGAGGGGATTAGATGTAGGAGGAGCAGGGGATCTCAAGGCGATCACATGCAGCAAGGGAGGAGCAGAGAAGAGGGAGCTTAGCTCGATTTTTGTGGGAGGCTGAGGTTCCTCTTTCTCCTTCTCTCGAGTAGAACAGAGCAAGGGAGGAGGAGAGGGGGCTCTAGCAAGGTAAGTGGAGGGGGTGAGGAGAGTGAGGGGGAAGAGGCAGGCTGGATAGCCTCTGGCCTATTTAAATTGAGGTGGGAGCTCGAGAGGGGAATTGTCCATTTTGGACATGGAGGAGGGGTGGAGCTGGCTTGGGATTGGTCAAGGAGGGCGGTGGAGGGGTGGTGTGAGTCATCTGGTCGGCAGGGACAGAGAGGATGAGGTATTGCTGCTATTGGTTGGCCACAAGTGTCTTGTCTCTCCTTTCTCACTCTCTCTCTACTACCTTGCCAAGCACAAGAGACAAGGGGGAGGGGTGCTACAGTGTATTTCGACCAGAGGGATGAGAGGTGTGATGTGCAAGTTTGTTTGACCAGGTTGGTGTAGGTTTGGTGGGTTTTTGATTTGAGGGTTTGCTAACTTGGCAAACTAGATCAAATAGGTGGCTCTGAAGAAAGTCTAGAAACTTTCATTGGACAAGATGGCGAAATGCTACTGGTGGGTAGATGAGGTCAAGATACACCTCTAGGGATTATTTGAGATTTTTCATAGAATTCTAGTTGCACTTTATATCAATTATCCAAATAGTGCAGAAATGGTTTTTAGGAATTTATTTGGTATTGTTGTATTGGACAGGTGGATTTTTTGATGTGGGATGTTCCCAAATGTGAATACACACTTGGGGGAATTTTCCCAAGATTTATTGAGGTTTAAAAGTATTTAATACTATTATTATTCCAATTCAGCCATTTAAGAAAATGGGCAAAATGAAATAATAAAGCTCTTCAAAAATATTTATTTTTGAAGTGGGAAGATGGGGTATGATATGTGGACCTCAGTTGAGCCAAAATTTGGGAAAGTGTTTTGGCAAAAACCAAACTTTCCTTTATGGAGGAAGTTTTGGAGATTTGGTCCATTAAAGAGATTAATTATATTTGGAGCCATAATAGTTATGGATCATATTTTATAAATCTTGATGATCAAGGTAGCTGAGGTAGACAAGGTGTAACAAGAATTTGCAACCTTGGGAAATGGAAATCCAACTTGAATTAGATGGAAAACAAGGAGTGGTGGATCTAGGGTGATGTTATTTTTATACCACCAAAACCTTGTTGGATCTTGGAGCTCAGAGCTCACCTTGATGCAAGGGCTAGATGTATAGTTAGACCAAGACATATAGATGATCATGGCAGAAGGAGTTTGGATTGGTTATATTTGAGGTGGTCTAGAAGTGATGGCAAACTTTGTTGAAAATAAGGCTGCCATACCAGATGGGTCATGATGCCTTATAAACCATGTGGGTTTAAGAAGCACAAAGATCCACTTGGAACAAGTGAAGTAGGTATTCATAGACCTATATGAGTAGAACACAACCATGCAAAGAGTTTGTCCATATAAGGTTGGATGATGGTGTGAGCTTCTGTCAAAGTAGGCATGTTGACTAGATTTGCAGGAATAGTTATTTTCTTGCCTGCAAAACCGTCAAGAACAAATAGGTTGGAGGATGATATAACCAAGGGAAAGAGTGGGCCTTGGTATTCCTTATTATGGTTAACAAGATGGTTCAAATGAATTTTCAAAAATGCACAAGGGTTGAGAAAAGGAGACATTCAAAAAGGTGATGTTGAAACAGTTTCCAGACTTCCTTGTCGATAGAATGTGGGTGGTGATGATTTTGATGGGATGCAAGGTACCAAAGCATCATCAAGTGGATGATGTTTAAGTGTAGAGGGAGTAGGAAATATCCTTTCTTGATATTGGTATTCATTGACTTGGCAACTTCTAGAAGGGATCACTTCAGAGGGGGTCTGGTTAGGGGTTTTAGATGATCACCTACTAGCTAGAGATCAGATCTAGATTTGTATTCTTGCTTAGGGTGTGATGATTTGGAAACATCTTGATCCTAGTGATGAGCTCCTAGAGTAGCTCATACTATCTCCTAAGCAGACAAAACAAGCAGCAAACCAAGGCAATTCATCAGACATCAGATCAAGGCAACTCATATTATACACTAAGTAAATCTACTAATAGGGTTACCATAAAGCCTAGCTCGAGGTATGGATAGTTATTTTGAAAATGTTGGAGTTTGAGTAAGATGAGAGTCCTTGGTATCTCTACCAAGAGTAGAATTAAAAAGCTTTGAAAGGAGGTTTTCAGAAACCTATAGATAAGAATGGTTGAGGGTTCTGTCTTGGAAACATAAGGAGATTATACTATATATCTCTCCATAGTTTTGTCGATAGAAGCTACTAAAATAGTTTTGGTTTCATAAGTATATTGGCTCGTGTTTTGAAACTCCAGAATATTTGAGAATATGTAAAATGAGCCAAGATAGTTTTGTTAAATAGCTTTTGTCAACTGATGGTGAGGTAAGGAGTATCATATGGCATACACTCACATGCACAAGCACAAGCAAACAACAAGCACACACTGCACCAATGAACAAGAAAAAGTTTTTGTTCCCCCTGATTTTTGCATTTAGGACAACTGGTCAGGGTTGCTGAATTGGGATGTTATAGACCTTGCCCCCTTAAAAGAATCTCGTCCCGAGATTCGGGAGAGTAAGGTTAGGGGATTTGTGTTGGAGTTAGTGATACGTCCATTTTGCATCACTACTCTATGTCATAATTCACTGTTATTCATTGATATATTTCGTATTGAGAGGTGATACTTATGTTATTTCATCTGTTTTTGCATGGTTGATGACTTTTGGAGCATGGACCGCTGCAGTCAGGATTCTGATGGAAAAGGTGATGTTTGGAGGAAAAATTCGCGAAGATTAGAAAATCCAGGAAAATATTTGGAAAATCCTATTTTTCCAAAAGACGAAGGAATCCAGAAGAGGGGTTGGAGATGGGCCACAGGGGCCCACACCATCCCCTAGCGCGGGCAGCCCTAGGACGCCCCAGCAGGTGGTGTGGCCTCCCTGGCCAACTCCAGGCTCTCCCCTATGGCATATATTATCCTCCCAAAACCCTAAGACTCGGGGCGCAACCACAGAAAGATTCCGCCGCCTCTGCAGTGCGGAAAACACCGAGAGATAAAGATCTCTCCGCCAGACAGATTTCTGCCGGGGGAATTCCTTCCCGGAGAGGGGAGATCATCGCCATCAACACCACCATCAAGCTGGACTTCATCGGGATCATCATCATCATCACCACCATCATCACCATCAGCACCCTCATCACCATCTCCATATTGCTGTAACAATTGGGTTGAATCTTCCATTAGTTCTTAGGGGAAACTTTCCCGGTGTTGATTACTCTTTGTAGTTGATGCTATTGAGTGAACCATTGAATTATTGTTTATGTTCATATTGTTATATATCATTATTCCATCTCTAATCATGATCCATATGATGTCTTGTGAGTAGTTCATTTTGTTCTTGAGGACATGGGAGAAGTCATGTTGTTAGTAGTGGAGTAGTGTTGAGAAAGATTCAATAGTTTGATATTTAAGTTATGTTGTACTTCTTCTAGTGGTGTCATGTGAACATCGACTACATGACACTTCACCTATATGGGCCTAGGGGATTGCATTGTGTATTTGGCTACTAATCGTAGGGGTTGTCGGAGTGACAGAAACCTGAACCCCCGTTAGGAAACCATTGCACAAGGGACGTAAGGGTCTTAGAGTGTAAAGATGTGGTTAGGTTTCTACCTTATTTACTTTCTTGTACTTACGGATGTTTGCAAGGGGTATAATCACAAGTATGTATTAGTCCTAGGAAGGTCGGTACATTAGCACAGGTTCACCCACACAACACTCAGCAAGCTAAAGAAGATTAATCAACTATATGAAGCGAAAGCACTTGACAGTCTTCCCATGTGTCCTCGAGAACGTTTGGTCATCTTAAGAAATACAACTGGCTTGTCCTTTGCTGCATAAAGGATTGGGCCACTTGCTGCATTTATTCCTACTGTCTTTTGTTTACTCTTACTTTGTTTACTTGTTGTATCAAAAACCCCTAAAAATTCGTTTGCTAAGTATTTGCAAAGAATTCCTGATCCATACCACCAGCCAGCACCTTCTTCTCCTTGTTGGGTTCGACACTCTTACTTATCGAAAATACTGCGATACACCCCCTATACTTGTGGGTCATCAGTTAGTGCCATGTGTTTCTTGCGTATTAAATTGTCGGCTTGGTCCTTGAACAGATTCACTACGACGGTGAGATTGAACTTCAATCATCTTGGATGCACGAGTGTTGGGCGGCTTCAACCGGGATTGTGAGGAGTGATCTTCCTTTTGTAAGGATTTATGGCGTTTCTCTTATGGGCTCATAGGATCCTAGTTCACGACATTGGGTCTAGCTGCTGAATTGCTTCTGGCTGAGGGTTGTTCTATTTTGTGGGAAGGACGCAGTCTTTCCCCCTTAGGGTTGGAAACTTCTGCCGTAGCTTGATGTTTTGAAGACTGTCGTCACTCTTTTTCCTAGAGTTGGAAACTTCTGATTACTTCTGCGAAGGTAGGTCCTACGGGGCTTATATACAACGGTGTGTCTTCTGTTGTGTCTTCAGCTGAAACGGTGGAGGGACTTCATAGGATCTTTAGTTAGTTTCTCCTCTGATAACTCCCGGGTTGTTGTTTGGAGGGAAGGCGTCCAATTCTAGAGGTCTTCTAGAGTATCCGCTGGTAGACAGTCTTCTGAGGATGGAGTGGAAAGACGTAGTCTTTACACCTTAGAGCTTCACTAAGGTGCTTTAGGAGTGGTGCAGATCTTCTGTCTGGGAGTGCTGACCTGATGTTAGTGGAAGGCTGTATCTTCCCGGAGTCTTGAGCTAGGGTCTTCGAGTGACGTATTATCGCTTAAGCCTTATCGGGGGTGGTTTCTTAATGAAGCTTTAAGGAGTTAGCTCAACACAAGTTAGCGGTTTACGTCTCTTCTTGCTAGTATTTAGTCAGGGTTGAAGCTGTCAGCGTCGGGTAAGCTGTCTTCATTGGCATTTCTTGTGTTGCTTCTGCTTGATGGCGGAGTGGACTCATTGTCTTCCCACTTCCTAATCATGTGACTTCAGGGGTAGTTCTGACCTTCTAGGGAGGAACATCTCGTCAGTTTTGGTAGGTTCGACTATGATAGGTAGTCTCTTGAGGCGGTCGGAACCTCTAATGTACCGAAGGTTAGCATAGTTAGGTCGTCACTTCATATCCTGGTTGACTTATTGGGTGGTTTCCTATGGAAATTGAGGATCCTTCGGTGATCGACTTCCGGCTTCAACGGGATTCTTGCTGTAGTAGGCTGAGGAACAAGGGAGTGTGGTGCTATTGACGAGTCTTGCAAGGTGAGTTTGACGAGGTATGCCATCCTTCTGAGGTGAAATCTTCGAGTTGATTCTGACTTGACGATGCCGGACCCTGCTCCTTATGATGCCTTTCCTCTCATAAACTCCTGAGGTTAATCTAGGTTCTCATTGGAGATAACTAACCGGGGGTTATTCCTGAGTTACTAGGTAGGGTACCGCTCCTCGAGTCACATTTTTAAGGAGGTCAAAGCAAACAAGAGCATATAAACAAGGCGAATAGAGCAAGGGGATCGCAATGTCCTCGGCAAACAACACACATCAAGCGACACGAGATGCACTTAGGCAAGCAAACACGGTCAACTCTAGGGACCAAGGAGTTAACTACTCGCGAGGTAGGGGAATCCTATTCCTAGGACTATTGTGAAGGAGATATGCCCTAGAGGCAAATAATAAATAGGTTTTTATTGTCATATCTCAATTAGTTTATAATAGTTTCATATTGTGCTATAACTGTGCCAAGTAGAAACATTGGTATAGGTGTGGTATGAAACAACCAAGTCCCTAGTAGCCTCTATTCATACTATTGGATTGGTCACAAAGATGATCTAGGTTTCAAGATCATGGGCATTTATGCCGACTGACAATGGGATCACATCATTGGAGAATGATGTGATTGGACATTCCTCGAAGGATTGCAACACGATCAAGTCATCTAGTTCATAGTTGCAACAGCTATACCTAGACTCCTTCTCCTTAGACCGTGAGCTCATATTACTCATTGTTTCCCTAGGCTGCTTAGACTACATCAACCATCATCTGGTAATATGGTGGCCATAAAGGTGTATGTTGGGTATTCCGATGGAACAGTAGATGACATATGACTGCAAGACCGAGATTTGTTCACCCACATGACGGGTAAAGATACATATAGCCGACTTGGTGAGATTACATCTATAAATGTTGCAACATGTGACTAGGTCATGGAGATGTAATATCACGGTAACAAGAAAACAGAACTTGTTGTGAACGAGATTGAACAAAGGTATGGGATACCAATGATCGGATCTTGGACAAGTCGTATCGAGAAACAAAAGGAAGAGGATGCTACACTTAGACGGTTCAAATGACATTGTCATCAGGAATGCATAGGGGTCACATGGACATCCCTGGTCCCTCTATTGATCATTGATACAGATCATGTCTAGAGCATTACTGAGCCATGAGAGGATACACTTAAGAGTACGATGAGAGCGATCATTCGTAAGACGGAATCACGGTAGAGAAAGAGAGAAAGCAGAAATCATTCCGCGGAAAGATCCAATGTTGTTCGGAAAAAGAATAAAGGAAAAGCCCCGAAAAGTGTTTTCGGATAAATGGGAATTTAAATATAAATTTAAATATATATTAATTATGAATTAATATATTATAAATAATATTTAGATTAAGATTTATAAAGTAAAATTTTATATTAGGACAAATCCCAGAGGGAAAAGGCCTAGAAATAAAAGCGCAGAAAAATAAAAAGGAAAAAGGAAAAAGCAACAGCCCACGTGGGCGGCAAATAAGTTGCCGCCGCACGGGGGCAGCAGCATGTATTAACCGCCACTGCCAGGCCGCCTGTGGGCAGCGGATACTCCATGCCACACAGGGGCAGGCGCTAGCTACCAGCCTCAGCGGCCGACCTGGCTCAACCCCGGCAGCCGGCCAGGCCACTGGGTGGGCAGGCAGGCGGCCCACCCAGGCAGTGGCGAGGTGGGCAGGAGGTCATGGGCCGCTAGGGTGGGCAGCGCCGGCCCACCCGCGGGTCGCCTCACTAGGCCACTGGCGCAGGGCGCTGCTGGGCCGCGGAGTGGGCGCGCCGGCCCACTCGTGCTGGTTATGAACAGCCACAGCTGCTAGCTGCCGTGGGCTGCTGGCTGGGTCCGGCGAGGTGGCCCATTCGGCCACCTTTTGGCCCAGCCGGCTGCCCCTTTATTTTTGCCCCTTTTTCCCCTAGTTTTAGTCCCACATGGGGCACCTAAAGGAGAGGGCACGCCCCCCTCCGCCTATATAAAGGGTGCCCATGGGAGGACTAAAGACACACAATTGGAGAAGTCCTTTGGTTGACTTTCTCCTCCTCCCTCCCTCTATACCTTGTGACCATGACCCCATGTCTGGGCTATGCGATCGAGGCACACCTACAGTACGCTGTTGCGCTGCAAGGATTCCTAGTCGGATATCAACTTCCGCACTCCTGGCGGGATCGGGGAGCCGGAGGTCTCATCATGCACCGGATGTGTACGAAGACACGAGGCGCAACACTTGGGGCGCTTGAATGTCATGAGCTAGAGCTGTTGCACGACGAAGATGATGAAGATCAAGAAGGAGCAAGAGGTGACCTGCGAGGAGCTTCGTGACCTTGAGGTCGGCTTCGAGTACGACTACATCAACCACGTTCTCTGCGGAACGTTAACCGCGTACGGTCTACAAGGGTATGTATTCTCTACGCATCGGCTGTTACCGCATTACTACATAGGTAGATCCTAGGCAAGTTTTTGGGGTTTCAACGTAGGATTTTTTTGTTTTCCACACCGATCCCCTACAGTGGTATCAAAGCCGATCTATGCGTAGGAGTGATGTACGGCCAGTACGCACAAGTATTGTGCAGGCATTGATCCCTTAGTTGTTACCTTCTAACGTGTACTTGTTTATATCGCGGTATTGTTTGATGAAGTGGCCCGGACCGACCTTACGCGTATTCGTACGCGAGACTGGTTCCACGCTCAACATACGGCTTGTACCATATAAGTGGCTAGCGGGTGTCTGTCTCTCATTCAATAGTTGATATAGCATTTACAACGGAGGGCCCCGAAAGGGGTGTACTAGAGACAACTGTCGGATCCATGTTGTGGTTGGAAAGTTCATAGTTTAGAAACGGTTCAAGTGCGAAAGCCCTAACAACCACGTAAAACTTGCAATAGACAAAGTAGAGGCGTCTAACTTTATTTTGCAGGGGGCATGTGATTATGATATGGCATTGGTCGCTACAAAGGTAAAGTAGTTTACTTTTCTGTTGCTAAGTAGTATAGTAATAGTCATCGTTCCAATGAACGACCCGGTGGAGGCGTCGTGGACTTGGTGTCAAACCAAGGGCACGATGGAGATCATGCCGGAGAACTCGATGGAGATCAAGGCGCAAGAATGACCATATCATATCACATTATACATATTGTTGTGTGCTAGTATTTAGGTACTCAACGGTAGCAAATAAGATAATCCCTATTGAATTCCAATGTTCCGTGTTCCCCTTGTGTGTGCACCACCAAGACAGTTCTTCGGTATGAGGAGATCCAGGGTTACAGGCCTGTGTGTCAGACATATCTACGTTCACATACTGTGGGTGTAAGCCATGTTGCACATCGAATACACACAAGTTAGATTTGGCGAGCTGACACATTGCAAATGTATCTATAATTTTTGATGTTCCATGCTTGGCTTTATCCACTTTCTTGTGTTTTGTTCCAACTTTGGAGTACTTTTCATATGATTTCTTGGACTAACCTATTAACAAGAGCCACAGTGCCAGCTGCCTGTTTTCTGCTGTTTTTGGTTCTAGGAAAGTCAGAAAATGAATATTCTCGTAATTGGACGGGACAAAAGCCAAAGTGCCTATTTTTCCGGAAGGGATCAAGTGCCATAATACAAGACAGAGAAGGGCCAGGGGCCGCCCACACCACCTGGCCGTGGGGCCAGGCCTGGCCCGGGCCAGGGGGTGGTGTGGTGGCTCCCAACACCCCCTCGGCCCCTCCTTCCACCTATAAGTTGCCCTCGGGACGAAAACCCTAAGTACCCGATAAAAAATCCACGAAAGAGTCTGTAGCCACCGTCATCTCCATCCCTAGATCGGGAGGGATCTTAAGCTCTTCCCGGCACCCTGAAGGAGAGGGGAATTCACCCTGGAGGCCTTCTTCATCACCATGCAAGCCTCCGGTGTGATGCGTGAGTAGTTCATCCTTGTCCTATGGATCCATGTAGTAGCTAGATGGCTAGTTTCTCCTCCTTTGTGCTTTCATGTTTAGATCTTGTGAGCTCCGTTCATGATCAAGATCATCTATTTGTAATCCATACATGTTGCGTTTGCGGGGATCCGATGGATATTGAGATGCTATTTCAGATTGATTATTGATTCTATCATGTCTTTGTTATTTGAGATCTTGCATGCTTTCCGTTGTTAGTAGCTATCTTGGCCAAGTAGATGCTAGCAACTCCAAGAGTTAGTATTTATGCTCGATAGTGGGTTCATGCCTCTGGTAATCAAGGGAAGTGACAGAAATCTCTAAGGTACTAGATGTGCTGTTTCTACTAGGGAGAAAACAACAATCCTTTGTTCATAGAACAATCATATTGTTTACTTTACACGCAGTTCGTAAAGCAATAATCTGTTGCTTGCAACTTAATACTGGAGGGGGTTCGGATGATAACGTGAAGGTGGATTATTAGTCATAGATGTAGTTGGATGGCGGTCTATGTATTATGTTCTAATGCCCAATCAAGTCTCAGAGGAGTCAACATGATTAGTATATGCATGTATTGCTTTCTCGGTGTTTGTCAATTGCCCCGCTGTAATTTGTTCACCCACCATGTTATCTATCTTAAGGATAGCCACCGCTAGTGAACTATGGATCCTGCTCCTTGTCTTTTATATTCAACCTACAATCTTTTACTGCTTTGTGTTTACTTTCTGCAAACTTTTACTTATTTCCATTCGATATGTTTAATCCTTTGTTTTCCGCAAAACATAGTGAGATTGACAACCTCATCGCAAGTTAGGGACAATGTTCTGTGGTTGTGTTGTGCAGGTCTCCACGTTGCTACTAGCACCGGTAGTGCGCCCTGCCAAAGCTCAGCTAGTAACACCTTTGGGGTGTTTCCTTGCTCCTACTGGTTCGATTAAACCTTGGTTTCATAACTGAGGGAAAACTTACTGTTGTGCTCATCGTACCTTCCTCTTGGGGTTCCCAACAAGCTCTACGTTGAAAGTCGAGCGCATCAAGATTTTCTGGCACCGTTGTCGGGGAGTCAAGGACATCTTCACAAGGGGAGTCCCTCATAACCAATCTCTTTACTTTGTTGTTTTTGTTTTGCTTAGTTTCTTTTTGCTTTGTTTGCTTGTTTTGTTCTTCAAAAAACACAAAAACAATAGTTTTACAAGTTTGCTTTCTTATTTGAAAACCCCAAAAAATGACTACTCTTGAAAACACTAAGTTGTGTGACTTCAATAGAACCAACAACATTGATTTTATGAGCACACCTATTGCTCCACGTATGGCTGAAAATACTTTCTTTGAGATAAAACCTGCTTTGCTCAATCTTGTTATGAGAGAGCAATTTTCTGGTATTGGTAATGAAGATGCTTTTTCCCATCTAAATAACTTTGTTGAACTTTGTGAGATGCAAAAGCATAGGGATATAGATGGTGATATTATTAAACTGAAATTGTTTCCTTTCTCTTTGAGAGGAAAAGCTGAAGAATGGTTGAATTCCTTAACTAGGAATAGTATTGATTCTTGGACTAAGTGCAAAGATGCTTTTATTGGAAAATACTATCCTCCTGCTAAGATTATATCCATGAGAAGTGAAATAATGAAGATTAAATAACTTGATAATTAGCATGTTGCTCAAGCTTGGGAAAAAATGAAATCTTTGGTAAAGAATTGTCCCACTCATGGACTGACTGCTTGGATGATCATCCAAACTTTTTATGCAGGATTGAACTATTCTTCAAGGAACCTATTGGATTTAGTTGCTGGAGGTACCTTTATGACCATCACTTTGGGTGATGCAACAAAACTTTTGGACAATATGATGGTTAATTATTCTGAATGGCATACTGAGAGGGCTCCATAAGGAAAGAAGGTAAATTCTGTTGAGGAAACCTCCTCCTTAAGTGATAAGACTGATATTATTATGTCTATGCTTGTTAATGGGAAAGCCCATATTGATCCAAATAATGTTCCTCTAGCCTCTTTGGTTGCTCAAGAAGAGCAAGTTGATGTGAACTTCATAAGAAATAACAATTTTGGCAACAATGCTTATGGTAATAATGCTTATAGGAACAATTTTGGTAACAACAATTATAAGCCATATCCTCCCAACAATGGTAATGCTTATGAAAATTCCTACAACAATAATAAGAGTGCTCCCTCTAAACTTGAAGTTATGCTTAAAGAGTTTATTAGTAAACAAACTACTTTAAATAAAACTATTGAGGAAAAACTCTCTAATGTTGAAAGAAATATAGCATCTTTGGCTGAAGCTCAATCTATTTTGAATAAAATGGCTGCTAAACCTGAAACTAATGAGAATCCCTTTGCAGCTACTAATGCTATACAAGTAAGAATTGATGAAAATGTTAGACTATTAGCTGAATTACATGCTAAGTGGGAAAGAGAAGATGAAGTTGCTAGAAACATTAGTGTTTCTACTATCACCACCACTAGTGTTGAGGCTACTAATAGTTCTACTACTTTAGATGATAAAGTTGATTTTGATCTTGATGGTTGCAACATCTCTGAAGTTATTAAGTTCCTACAAAAGCTTGCTAAAAATCCTAATGCTAGTGCTATGAACATGACTTTTACAAAACACATTACTGATGCTCTCATAAAGATTAAGGAAGAAAAGATGAAACATAAAGCTTCTATTCCTATAAAACAAGAAGATGGTTGGGAACCCATCATTAATATGAAAGTGAATGACTTTGATTTCAAAGCTTTGTGTGATCTTGATAGTAGTGTTTCTATTATGCCTAGAAGGATTTATGATATGCTTGATTTGCCTCCTCTTAAAGATTGTTATTTGAATGTCCCACTTGATGATAATGCTAAAAAAGAAACTCATGGTGAGTCTTAATGATGTTCTTATTATGGTTAACGATTCCTATGTCCCCGTTGATTTCTATGTTTTGGATGTTGAATACAATGCTTCTTGTCCTATTACTTTGGTAAGACCTTTTCTTAGAATTGTTGGTGCCATCATTGATATGAAAGAAGGCACCCTTAAATATCAACTCCCACCTCAAGAAAGGTATAGAACACTTCCCTAAAAAGAGAGAAAAGATTTCTTTTGCTTCTCCTATGAAAACAAAATTTGGTCTTAATGCTTTATCATTTGAGAACACTTGATTCTTTCTTTGTTTCTTATGCCTAACTTAAAGGAGTTAAAGAAAAGTACTTGTTGGGAGATAACCCAAGAGTTTTAGATGAGTCTTGGAAGTTGTTACCTCTGTAATAACCTCTCCTTATCCTTTTTATTTGCCTTTTGTGCCAAGAGTAACCTCTAATGAGAGTGAAGTAATGATTGGGAAAGTTGCTGTCCCGAAACAGATTTTTGTGCTTCACTGTAAAAATTCCTGAGAGAGCTCTGTACGGAGGATTGAGCTGTAATTGTTTGTGCTTCTGCACCAGGTCGTTATCTAACTTTCGTTAGTTCAACACCTTTTCATTTGAGCAACATAAGGTCTTCGAAAAAATTCGTCTTTACCTGCTGGTATGTTTTGACAGATTTCTGCCATTTTCTGCATTTGCTTCTTGTTAGTTCCTTCTTGAGTTCCTTTGGGGAATTGAGCTTTTTGAGGGAAGTGATACAGTAGCTAGTGTTCTAATGGAAGTTTATTTGGTGTTATAACTGAACCTTGAGACTTATTTCTCTTAAGTGCACTAATGTTGCTAATGAGATTGTGTGAAGTTTTGTATGAAGGAAAAATTTCAGGTGAATGAAAGGAATGAGTAATGAGATGAAGGATGGACTAAAGATCAAGCTTGGGGATTCCATGCGTATCACCCCAAGAAATATCCAAGAAGTACAAGCGTCAAAGCTTGGGGATGCCCAAGGCATCCCCTTCTTCATCAATAAAAATTCCAGGTTTCTTCCAAACGCTTCATTTTTATTGTTTCATGCACAGTTGTGTTTTTCTTGGAGCATCTTCTTTTTTGTTTTCGTTTTGTTTTTCGTTTGATTGGTTTGCTTAGTTTTATTAATAAGTTGGTTGGACCCCCTCTTTCATACATTGGTTTGCCAATAGTTTGGTTTGGTTTGGAAAGGAGTAGGAAAGCTCATGCTTATGTGGTAAAAAGAGCTCGTTTTTGACTGTGGCCTATGCTTTGCCATGCCATGCTTGATATTGTTTTGGCTTTATGCTTAGTATTCTTTGCTGTACCATGGCTTATTATATACAATTGAGATTGCTTAATGTGCCTTGTATGAATCATGCATTGTTTTAGCATATTAAAGCACAGTATAGTGGTATTCTCGTTTGATGCTTTATTTGGGTTGACTTGGCGCATGCTCACACCATGATTATGACTGTCACAGGTCACCATAGCCTTTATGATCCTTTAGCTTTCAACTTGTAGTATCACTTTATGCTTTGATCAATGATGTTTTGTCGCTCTGCATGATTATGGCCATTATTGCTCTCTTAGTTTGTCACTCCCAGTCTTTTGCTAGCCTCCACAACAAAGTATGAGTTCCACTCATGCATCCAACTCCATAAACCAAGTTATTTCAAAGAGTCCACCATACCTACCTACTATCTTATGCTATTCCAAGTATATTCATGCTTTTGTTTACCTTTCACTTGGTATGAGAAAACTAGTGATTAAAGCTCTCACGAACTTGATGGCACACTTTACTTTTTTGCATCTAATAAACTTGAACCATTGGGTACTTATTTGTTGCGTATATGCTTGCGCTTTATAAGTTGAAATTAGCAGAACCATGTTTCATGGGGAACGCTTTCAACATTGCACTTGTACTTTGTACCCTGTTGATATCATGTTCTTTTGCTTACGGATCCCGACGGTGTGAAATAAAAGTGGAACTTGTAAGATCATGGAGTTTGTATGTGTGTTAGAGAAACGCCTAGGCCGCTAGCCTAAGCCATGCCTAATCATGGTGGAAACTTGCAGCATCACCATAATGATCACTCTATGAAGCATCCTCAATAAAAACCTATGAAAATATCAAATAAAAAGATCGCTGAGATGATCATTGTCTGCTTGCCTTGTCATTTTGATTATGGGAAAGCTCCCGTATCATGTGCAAGGGGTACCCCGTTGGCGGTTCTTAATGATACACATATACTTACAATGACAAGAGCTTACTCGTGACTGAAGTTGAGTAGCATGAGGATCGGTCTTCGTAAGTAAGGGGCATGAGATTTCGATTTATAACTTGTCAAGCATATCCTCTTAGTTGTGTCACTTTAACCTTAATCACTTCAAGATGCTTATGATAGGGGCAATGAGAGCTGAAAACTACAAGTACCATAATTTTTGGAAGCTCTTTATGAGACTTGAATCCCTACTTCCTTTTACAAAGGCCTTTCTTCCACCATTATATTGAGTCTCCACCTTCTATCTTTATGCACCTACTTTGAGAGCATAGTGGCCATTCTTAGTTCTATGTGCATTGTCCCAAGACTAGTTGATTGATGCATACTTTGATATTGCTTGTTTTAAACTATTGTATCTGGTCACACTTATGAACTTTGAAGGTGTCCTATGCATTTATATTTGCTACTCTATTGAGGGACAAGCTGGATACTATTATGCTATGTTTTCTTTATGTGAAACAAACAAACGTCTTGCAAAGCATTGTTATTCATGAATCTTTTGTTTGTGCCTTTTCATGTTGCATCATAGTTTCATTGCCTATTGCTAGAACTTTATCTTTCATGTTATGATTGAAGTACTATGATCCCGGCTTTGAATGTTTTGCAAATACTTTGATCAGGTCTTTGATGGTGCATGTCACCTCAAAAATTATTTCTTTTTATCACTTACCTACTCAAGGACGAGCAGGAGTTAAGCTTGGGGATGATGATACATTGCAAATGTATCTATAATTTTTGATGTTCCATGCTTGGTTTTATCCACTTTCTTGTGTTTTGTTCCAACTTTGGAGTACTTTTCATATGATTTCTTGGACTAACCTATTAACAAGAGACACAGTGCCAGCTGCCTGTTTTCTGTTGTTTTTGGTTCCAGGAAAGTCAGAAAATGAATATTCTCGGAATTGGATGGGACAAAAGCCAAAGTGCCTATTTTTCCGGAAGGGATCAAGTGCCAGAATAGGAGACGGAGAAGGGCCAGCGGCCGGCCACACCACCTGGCCGTGCGGCCAGGCCTGGCCCGCCCCAGGGGGTGGTGTGGTGGCTCCCAGCACCCCCTCGGCCCCTCCTTCCGCCTATAAGTTGCCCTCGGGACAAAGACCCTAAGTGCCCGATCAAAAATCCACGAAAGAGTCTGTAGTCGCCGTCATCTCCATCCCTAGATCGGGAGGGATCTGAAGCTCTTCCCGGCACCCTGCCGGAGAGGGGAATTCATCGTGGAGGCCTTCTTCATCACCATGCAAGCCTCCGGTGTGATGCGTGAGTAGTTCATCCTTGGACTACGGATCCATGTAGTAGCTAGATGGCTGGTTTCTCCTCCTTTGTGCTTTCATGTTTAGATCTTGTGAGCTCCGTTCATGATCAAGGTCATCTATTTGTAATCCATACATGTTGTGTTTGCGGGGATCCGATGGATATTGAGATGCTATTTCAGATTGATTATTGATTCTATCATGTCTTTGTTATTTGAGATCTTGCATGCTTTCCGTTGTTAGTAGCTATCTTGGCCAAGTAGATGCTAGCAACTCCAAGAGTTAGTATTTATGCTCGAGAGTGGGTTCATGCCTCTTGTAATCTGGGGAAGTGACAGAAATTTCTAAGGTACTAGATGTGTTGTTGCTACTAGGGAGAAAACAACAATCCTTTGTTCATAGAACAATCATATTGTTTACATTACACGCAGTTCGTAAAGCAATAATCTGTTGCTTGCAACTTAATACTGGAGGGGGTTCAGATGATAACTTGAAGGTGGATTATTAGTCATAGATGTAGTTGGATGGCGGTCTATGTATTATGTTGTAATGCCCAATCAAGTCTCATAGGAGTCAAGATGATTAGTATATGCATGTATTACTTTCTTGGTGTTTGGCAATTCCCCTGCTGTAATTTGTTCACCCAGAATGTTATATGTCTTAAGGAGAGCCACCTCTAGTGAACTATGGATCCCGGTCCTTGTCTTTTATATTCAATCTACAATCTTTTACTGCTTTGTGTTTACTTTCTGCAAACTTTTACTTCTTTCCATTCGATATGTTTAATCCTTTGTTTTCCGCAAAACATGGTGAGATTGACAACCTCATCACAAGTTGGGGACAAAGTTCTATGGTTGTGTTGTGCAGGTCTCCACGTTGCTACTAGCACCGGTAGTGCGCCCTGCCAAATCTCAGCTAGTAACACCTTTGGGGTGTTTCCTTGCTCCTACTGGTTCGATTAAACCTTGGTTTTATAACTGAGGGAAAACTTACTGTTGTGCTCATCGTACCTTCCTCTTGGGGTTCCCAATGAGCTCTACGTTGAAAGTCGAGCGCATCACGAGCCTAGCACGCTAGAGAAGCGTGGCCTCGGAACACATGAGATCGAAAGATCGAGCATGAGTCACATGTATGATGTGATTGCCATTATTGAATGTCTACCTTTGATAATGCACTGATGGCCGTGACGATCGAGAGATGCAAAGGATAGGGATCATGCGATCACTAAAATCGTCCAGGGGAAGACCGTTTTCGTGGAGACCAATTATAAATTGATCTCTTATTATAAAGTTAGTCTAGATGTCTGTTTGCAAATATCTTACTAGATCTTAGCCAATCCCATTGAGGTCCTTTGCGAGCATGGGAATATATTGCTTAATATGGAACTTAGCAAAAGGGTCCAACTTCATAGATTAATACCCACGCCTGAGGGATATCCTCGTAAAAGGTGATCTTCTCTTCATGAAACAATAATCATTAGGAGATAATTCGATGACTCCGAAATGTTTGCAAAAACACTTAGCAATCTTGCATTAGAGTTGAGAACTCTTAGAAGGGCTTGATTGCAAAAGGAGGTCATGGATGAAAAAGGTATATGTAAGATATACAAATTATAAATGTGGTTCTTGTAGAACTCATTGCAGTTTGCAAAGTATTTGATACTTGTCCCATTTTGTGAAAAATAGGATGATCTGCTTGAGAATTGCTGGATTTGAGACAATGTAGCTTGATGACGGCAAGCAAAACAGTTGATGGCCGACATCACCACTTTCCTCAAAGTTTATCATTTGTATTAGTGGAATTGAATATAATTTGTAATCCTTGTATGTGTGTCTTGCTTTTGGGAAGATGATTATTCATATGAACAAGTTACAAACCAGTTTGTACTATTCTTATGAACAATACCTTATGGTCACATTACGATTACAAATAAGTTATTCTCATCACTATGTTAATGATAATAGTTTAAACATTTATAAAGGATTAGAATGCTAAAAGATATCCAAAGCTTAATAATGAAAAGACACTACAATTTAAGTCATTTTGGTTATTGCATGTTCTTTATGAAAGATCGGGGTCCTAGATGCTTAATATAGAGACTTTGCATGCCTCTCAGGCAGAATGACTAAAACTCCGCACTCTGATAAAACGGTGATATGCGAAGAAATGTTGAATCTTATACGTAGTGATGTATCACATTTTCAACAAATAGTGGAAATCATTAGTTAATTGTGGACTTAAGTGAATAAGTGTATTTACTTAATGAAACATAAGTTTTGAAATGATTTGAATTGTTCAAATGAGTTCATAACTAAATGGGATATTGAAATTAACGAGAATACGAAGTCTCTTTGATTTGATCGACATGACAAAGGTATTCAAGTTAAGTTTTGCATAAAAGGAACTTGTGAAAGATGTTTCACAAATTATGTTAATTGCACGAATTCAAACTTTGTTGAAATGTCTAAACATCATAATCAATATGTATTAAGATACATATGGCATAATATCATCTCTTATAGGGGTTATAATTATCGTTTAGAGTTAAAGATCAAAATAAGCAAACACTCATTTGAAATACAAGGGAACATGTAAAGATTCATGGAAATAACACCATAAGTGTTATGGCATGTTCGAGTTTCTGGAGATTTCGGTAAGTCGAAATCGTGGGAAATAAACAAGTCTTTGTAGAGCATTCTTAGGAAGCTATGAATGCATCTTCCACAAGGGGCAAACCTATTGTTGTCCTAAGTTGATGTGTCTTGATGAAGATACAGGTGGAAGAGGGTAAAAGATCAAAACAAGGTATTTGACCTTACCTCCGGATTCTTGAGTGGCGCAGTGGAATTTGTTTCTTGAATCCAAACTCTGCAAATAGAGAAGAAACTATTGATAATGATCATAAAGTTTCAGTGAATAGTTTTACTAAAGTAAGTAGGATTCAACTATATATTCTACAAGTATGTGGAATTATATTATTGATTCACTTGTCTTGTTTCAAACAAGACATACCTACGAAATACGAAGAAGTGTGATGGACCTAAGTACGAGAAATCAATGGTCATTGAAATCTCGTTAGTGGAATTCTTGATTTGATGGTGATCAAGGAATTTTGGAATGTCCAAGATTATCGAGAGAACCTGGATTTGAGTGGGAGAAAATCATCTTGGCTAATTCATAATATGTAGCTAACATATTTTGAGTGGGAGCTAAATGAAATCCCTGGATCTCAAACATGAATGTTATATTTGAGTGGGAGCGTGAAATCATTCTGGGATATGTGGATGACATATGTGAAAGATGTTTAAGTTAGGATGAAGTTGAAGTTATTAATCAATAAGATCTATCGAGATCGGTGAGTTTCATAAACACTGAATGTTGAATGCTTCCTAGACTTGATTCTGAAAGATGTTTAGAAAGTCCTAAGCAAGATTTTGAAGTAGATCAGAGTGGAACAAGGTGAGAAAGTAGTTCTTACTATATGAAGCATTGAGTATTGCAACTATGGTTGAAAGAAAGAGATGCGTTGCATCTCCTATGCCTTAGTCATAGGTTCTTCAATAAAACCATGTTGTATGGTCGACATAAAGTGACCCAAAGTTCTGGTTGGTAGGACAAAGTCTTAACTATAAGAACATGTCATTAAGTGATTCCTGAGTTGATCACTGAACCAGGATTAAGTTTGTCCTTAAGTAGCAAGAAGCAATGTAAGTGGCTTAGATGCATTTCATGCACTAGGATCTACATAGATATAGAAGTATAAAGGCTGCATCTGATGTGATGTATAGTGTTATGGCGGGGCTAGTTCGCTTTTAACGTAGAATGATGTGTCCCAAGGCCTAGTGCCTATGAGAAAGCCCTCGAGGTTGATCTAACGTCACTACAAGCTCCTGGAATCCAGCCTCGTTCTATTGCCATGACTATAGTATATACACAAAGGATAGCAAAGTGTGTTTCGAAGTTTACATGACAACGGTGAAAACGACCGTCAACATAAACACTAGAAACAAAAGTCTCACTTTGTTGCCAAACAAATGCTTCGACCCATTATAAGATCATGGAGTGAATGTCGAAATTAGGAAGGCATTAACGATTTGCAAAAGACATAATGATCTGGTAAAACAGAACATGGACATGACGTTTCCCATAAGCATGCATGATCTGTAAACGCATATGGTGTATGGTTTATATGAGAATATGTATTATATGATCTGTAAACGCATATGGCAAGTGGGAGACTGAAGGAGATATGCCCTAGAGGCAAATAAGAAATAGGTTTTTCTTGTCATATCTCAATTAGTTTATAATAGTTTCATATTGTGCTATAACTGTGCCAAGTAGAAACATTGGTACAGGTGTGGCATGAAACAACCAAGTCCCTAGTAGCCTCTATTCATACTAGTTCGTTGGTCACGAAGATGATCTAGGTTTCAAGATCATGGGCATTTATGCCGACTGACAACAGGATCATATCATTGGAGAATGATGAGATTGGACATTCCTCGATAGATTGCAACACGATCAAGTCATCTAGTTCATTGTTGCAACAGCTATACCTAGACTCCTTCTCCTTAGACTGTGAGCTCATATTACTCAGTGTTTCCCTAGGCTGCTTAGACTGCATCAACCGTCATCTGGTAATACTGTGGCCATAAAGGTGTATGTTGGGTATTCCGAAGGAACAGTAGATGACATGTGACTACAAGACCGGGATTTGTTCACCCACATGACCGGTAAAGATACATACAGCCGACTTGGTGAGATTACATCTATAAATGTTGCAACATGTGGCTAGGTCACGGAGATGTAATATCACGGTAACAAGAAAACATAACTTGTTGTGAACGAGATTGAACAAAGGTATGGGATACCAATGATCGGATCTCGGACAAGTCGTATCGAGAAACAAAAGGAAGAGGATGCTACACTTAGACGGTTCAAACAACATTGTCATCAGGAATGCATAGGGGTCACATGGACATCCCTGGTCCCTCTGTTGATCATTGATACAGATCATGTCTAGAGCATTCCCGAGCCACGATAGGACACACTTAAGGGTATGATGAGAGCGATCATTCGTAAGAAGGAATCACGGTAGAGAAAGAGAGAAAGCTGGAATCGTTCCGCGGAAAGATCCAAAGTTGTTCGGAGAAAGAATAAAGGAAAAGCCCCGAAAAGTGTTTTCGGATAAATGGGAATTTAAATATATATTAATTATGAATTAGTATATTATAAATAATATTTAGATTAAGATTTATAATGTCAACTTTTATATTAGGCCAAATCCCAGAGGGAAAAGGCCTATAAATAAAAGTGCAGAAAAATAAAAAGGAAAAAGCAATAGCCCACGCAGGCGGCAAATAAGTTGCCGCCGCACGGGGCCAGCAACATGTATTAACCGCCACTGCCAGGCCGCCAGTGGGAAGCGGATACTCCGCGCCGCCGGGGTGGGCAGCGTCGGCCCACCCGCGGGTCGCCTCACCAGGATGCTGGCGCAGGGCCCTGCTGGGCCGCGAAGTGGGCACACCGGCCCACTCGCGCTGGCTGTGAACAGCCACAGCTGCTGGCCGCCGTGGGCTGCTGGCTGGGTCCGGCGAGGTGGCCCATTCGGCCATCTTTTGGCCCAGCCGGCTGCCCCTTTATTTTTCCCCTTTTTCCCCTAGTTTTAGTCCCACATGAGGTACCTAAAGGAGAGGGCACACCCCCCCTCCGCCTATATAAAGGGGTGCCCATGGGAGGACTAAAGACACACAATTGGAGAAGTCCTTTGGTTGACTTTCTCCTCCTCCCTCTCTCTATACCTTGTGACCATGGCCCCATGTCTGGGCTGTGCGATCGAGGCACACTTGTAGTACGCCGTTGCGCTGCAGGGATTCCTAGTCGGGTATCAACTTCTGCACTCCCGACGGGATTGGGGAGCCGAAGGTCTCGTCGTGCACCAGATGTGTATGAAGACACGAGGCGCAACACTTGGGGCGCTTGAATGTCATGAGCCGGAGCTGTTGCACGATGAAGATTGTTGAAGATCAAGAAGGAGCAAGGGGTGACCTGCGAGGAGCTTCGCGACCTTGAGTTCGGCTTCGAGTACGACTACATCAACCACGTTCCTCGCGGAACGTTAACCGTGTATGGTCTACAAGGGTATGTACTCTCTACGCTCCGGCCGTTACCGCATTACTACATAGATAGATCCTAGGCAGTTTCGAGGTTACATCGTAGGAATTTTTTTGTTTTCCGCACCGATCCCCTACATATTGATCCTAGATATCGTCTTTCTTCGAGTCAGAGTCACTATCTTGCAGATGAAGCCTTCGTCGTATCTTGGACACTTCTTTATAGTGCAACACCCAATGTCTTCTGATTGTGAGGATTCCGCTGGTAGAGCAATATTGTAGTCTCCTTGTGTTTGCTGGTAGTTGCTTCTCTTCATTTTGTTCTCATTGTCTTCACCGGGTTCTAGATCCTAGTTATTTAAAATCCGTAGGTTTGAGGTTTGGACGAGAGTTAGAGGAAACCATTTTTGAAAGTATTTACTTAGAGTAAGATAAGAAGTAGAACTTTTTGAAACTCATTGGTAAACTAGTTTCGAAAGCCGGGGTTTTCAAAATAAGGTTCTTCTACAGTCAGGATGGCTCTGATACCAAGTTTGTGGGGCCCCCGGTTTAATCCTCCGAGAATCCCTGTTATGCATACAACCACAATCCCATGATCAGTTAGTCGTGGCACATAACAGACAAGTATCAAAGTAAACATCCAATACATAACTAATACATGTCATACCTTAGTTGCCATTATGGCTACATCGATCAACATCAGCGGAACTTCATTAAGAGGAGAGCCCGATCCATGCCTTAACCTACAGGCAACTGATTGGGAGAACGTCCTAGATCGCATAGTCACCAACACCACCTTCTTCTTCATATCTGACCAGGTTAATATCCAGGGACAATGGCAGTGAGTACTTTGAATGTACTCACAAACTACCTTAAGTTAACAATAATAACAAGAGGATATGCATTATGGATGTGGTAGTAGGAGGGCTCCAAGAGAGGTTCTTTTCTAAAATAGTTCTCTTGTAGATATAGCATCTACATATCTTTGTTGAAAACTTTTGCAAACATTTTGGAAACCATTTGAAAAGTTTTGTAAACACTATGATTGGGGTACCCATTTGTTCTCGTCAACAGGTCGTCCCACGACCAAACTCCTTTCTCCTCCTTCCGACCATCCCATGGTCAAAACCTTTCTCCTTTACGACCATCCCATGGTCAAAACATTTCCAAAGCCATTTATTTTCCAAAATCCTTTTTGAAAACAAAACCAGCACTGATCTACAGCAACCTTCCCAACCGTCCATGATCGTGGACACGACTATTCGAATAGATTTACACTCTACAGAGGTTGCACACTTTACCCACACCATTCGGGTACACTACCCTGATCTACACCAATCGTGGGTCGAGTAACCGATCAAGACTCTCCGGATGCCCACTCCAATATATGTGCCTACCCTATGAGTGTTGTTCCCCTCAACACCGGGACGTCGGGTACCGAGGACCAACCAGAGTGCATTTTACACTTCACGAGTGTGCACTTTCAACGAGGTGCTCATAGTAACGCATGGCTGTCCACAAACAGTTCGTTCCTTCTCTACGTCGATGTCCCACATGGACCTTTATGGGAGAAGGCCCAGCCTCCAGGGATCACGATACCCTGTAGTAGTTGCGAGGCAGCTTATACCAGAATAGACAAACATCAAATCCAGCCCTCTCCCATTCTAGAGTAATGTGGTTGCACGGGGTTAATTGTTCTAGCAAAACTGCAAAGAACCGGGTGCGTTTTCATAAACCTTTTTCCTCCATCTTTCCTTCAGCATTTTGTAAAACAAAACCTTTTTATTTCTCAACATCTCTTGGGAGGTCCCACCTCACCAAGGTTTTATCATAAAACATTTGGTAAAACTTTTTCTGGGTCTTCCCATCCTCTAGCTTTGCTGTGGCTAAAACAGGGTCTCCAAAAAGGGTATGGTGTATTTCACCATCTACCATACTAGGGACAAGTAGGTGTCGTCAAGGGGGTTGTACTGAGTAGTACCAACGTGTAATAGTTCGGAGGAGCCAAACCACTACCATATATACATCAACATATAGAAAACAATGCAGTTTTGATAAACAGTAGATAAAACATGCATAAGTAGAATAGTAGGATAATGCTTATGAGAAAGAAGGTGGCTTGCCTGAGATCAGCAATATGGCATGATTGTCCCTGGACTTCTTCTTAGAATACCCAATAATATCAATAATAAGAACCATCTTCTAATCTCCGATTTCACCGCAACTATCATCGTCAAGATAGCACATGCAAGCAAACCAAACCAAAATCAACACCAGGAATACAAGCATCATTACAATACAGCAAACAAACATACCACACATTACTCAAATCAGTAGGTTTTGATAGATTGAGTGGGTTGTAATTGGAATTACTTTAATTACCCTTGTGGTCTTTGTTTTATGATGTATTTGTCCAAATACCACGTTTTAAGGGGATTTAGACCTCGGCTTGGGTTTGTATGATATCAATATGCAAAGATGATACCATCAGGTAGGTATTGACAAAATAAGGCCAACAAAAGTGGTTTCACTATTTTATCACTTTTTTTTAATTTCTAATGAATATTCTAGTGATAAAAGCTCTAGTTGTAGGAAATAATTCACCAGAAAAGTTCTGTAGTTCCAAAAATTATTTCCTTGGATGGTCAGGTAGATTTTGATGCAGTGAGTCACTGAAAGTTGGAATCATGTCAAATTAATCACAACAATGTCCTCTGGAAATTCCCACAGTCAATTATGTATCTGTTTTGTCTTTTTCACCAGATTAATTCTATAGAAGCTTTTGATATGATTCCAAGGTCAAAAGATGGGTACGTTGAATACCTTTCTGCAGAAATTGGAATTACCAAATTTGGATTTGAAAAACTTCTGTAGTGATTTTTCTACTTGAAATACCCTAGGTAGAGATGATTAATTCACCAAAATTAAACAGAGCCTTAATAAAATTTGATCTCTTGGTTTTTTATATACCTTAGTGTAACACATCACAGAGAGTTAGAAAGAGCTCCACACCATTTATGGTTTGGCCTAGATAAATTCCTAGACACAGAAGCTAGTAGTTTTTGTTATTTTTACTATCGACAAACTTCTGTTCACATTGGTATAAATCCTATGCTAATTGATAGGTATAGAAATTACCTTCCAGGAGAACTTGGATTCATCCCAAATGGATATGTAAAACTCTCTGGGAATTTATTTAGTGCAGAAGACAAATTTTAGTGGATTAATTGCCCATAAATGATGAAAATTATTCTTGGCACAAGACCAGTTCGGCATGTTGCATAAAACATGAAGGAACCCTTAGAAATTTTGATCTGGAGAAAATATTGTGATTTCCATTTTTATTTGGATTTAATCCTAGCAGGTAGTTTCTGACATTAATCGATCTGCTAAAAAGAAAAAGAGAAAAAGCTTCAATGGGCCGGATCTGCCAGGGAGTTGGGTCGCGCCGGGGAATTCGGCCCACCTGGGCGGAGCACGCGAGGGAGGTAGATTCAAAAGCCGCCAGGGCGGGGCCCATCTGTCAGCGAGAGGAGACCCGCGAAGGTGTATCTGGCGCTATCTGTCATTGGATCAGATGGCGATCGATGGCGCATGGCGTGTCTTCTTTCTTGCGAACAGGGGCACCGGGAGGAAACCCTAGGGGCGGCGCGGCGGGCGCTGGGGGCTTATCAGGGGACTTTCCAGTGGTGGAGGATGGAACAGGGAGATGCGGTACTCCATGCCAAGTTCAACGAGGGACGGAAGGGTGGGTTTTCGCGCCGGGATCTGGCTCGCGCGAGGACGCCCGAGAGCAACCTCGTCGGAGCTCGACAGCGCCACCAGGGGAGCTATTCCTGGGAAAGAAAAATGAGGGGATTAGATGCAGGAGGAGGAGGGGATCTCAAGGCGATGACATGCAGCGAGGGAGGAGCAGAGAAGAGGGATCTTAGCTCAAATTTTCAGGGAGGCCGAGGTTCCTCTTTCTCCTTCTCTCGAGCAGAACAGAGCAAGGGAGGAGGAGAGGGGGCTCTAGGGAGGTAAGTGGATGGTAGGGGAGGAGAATGAGGGGGCAGAGGTAGGATGGATAACCTCTGGCCTATTTAAATTGAGGTGGGAGCTCGAGACAGGAAATGTCCATTTTGGACATGGAGGAGTGGTGGAGCTGGCTTGGGATTGGTCAAAGAGGGTGGTGGAGGGGTGGTGTGAGTCATCTGGTTGGCAGGGACAGAGAGGATGAGGTATTGCTGCTATTGGTTGGCCACAAGTGGCTTGTTTTTCCTTTTTCACTCTCTCTCTACTACCTTGCCAAGCACAAGAGACAAGGGGGGAGGGTGCTACAGTGTATTTCGACCGGAGGGATGAGAGTTGTGATGTGCAAGTTTGTTTGACCAGGTTGGTGTAGGTTTGGTGGATTTTTGATTTGAGGGTTTGCTAACTTGGCAAACTTGATCAAATAGGTGGCTCTGAAGAAATTCTAAAAACATGCATTGGACAAGATGGGGAAATGGTACTGGTGGGTAGATGAGGTCAATATACACATCCAGGGATTATATGAGATTTTTCAGAGAATTCTAGATGCACTTTATATCAATTATCCAAATAGTGCAGAAATGGTTTTTAGGAATTTATTTGGTATTGTTGAATTGGACTGGTGGAGTTTTTGATGTGGGATGGTCCCAAATGTGAATACACACTTAGGGGAATTTCCCCAAGATTTATTGAGGTTTAAAAGTATTTAATATTATTATTATTCCAATTCAGCCATTTAAGAAAATGGGCAAAATGAAATAATAAAGCTCTTCAAAATTATTTATTTTTGAAGTGGGAAGATGGGTTATGAGATGTGGACCTCAATTGATTCAAAAGTTGGGCAAGTGTTTTGGCAAAAACCAAACTTTCCTTTATGGAGGAAGTTTTGGAGATTTGGTCTATTAAAGAGATTAATTAGATTTGGAGCCATAATAATTATGGATCATATTTGATAAATCTTGATGATCAAGGTAGATGAGGTAGACAAGGTGTAACAAGCATTTTCAATCCAACTTGAATTAGATGGAAAACAAGGAGTTGTGGATCTAGGGTGATGTTATTTTTATACCACCAAAACCTTGTTGGATCTTAGAGCTCAGAGCTCACCTTGATGCAAGGGCTAGATGGATAGTCATACCAAGTCATATAGATGATCATGGCAGAAGGAGTTTGGATTGGTTATATTTGAGGTGGTCTAGAAGTGATGGCAAACTTTGTTGAAAATAAGGTTGCCATACCAGATGGGTCATGATGCCTTATAAACCATGTGGGTTTAAGAAGCACAGAGATCCACTTGGAACAAGTGAAGTTGGTATTGATACACCTATATGAGTAGAACACAACCATGCAAAGAGTTGGTCCATAGAAGGTTGGATGATGGTGTGAGCTTTTGTCAAAGCAGTCATGTTGACTAGATTTGCAGGAATAGTTATTTTCTTGGCTGCAAAACCATCAAGAACAAATAGGTTGGAGGATGATCTAACGAAGGGAAAGCGTGGGCCTTGTTATTACTTATTATGTTTAACAATATGGTTCAAATTCATTTTAAAAAATGCACAAGGGTTGAGAAAAGGCGACATTCAAAAAGGTGAGGTTGAAACAGTTTCTAGACTTGGTCAAATTTGGCAGATTTAGGGTTTTTGGACTAGAATGTGGGTGGTGATGATTTTGATGGGATGAAAGGTACCAAAGAATCATCAAGTGGATGATGTTGAAGTGTAGAGGGAGTATGAAAGATACTTTCTCTATATTGGTCTTCCTTGACAAGGAAACTTCTAGAAGGGATCACTTCAGAGGGGGTCTGGTTAGGGGTTTTAGATGATCACCTAGTAGCTAGAGATGAGATCCAGATTTGTATTCTTGCTTAGGGTGTGATGATTTGGAAACATCTTTATCCTAGTGATGAGATCCTAGAGTAGCTCATACTATCTCCTAAGCAGACAAAACAAGCAGCAAATCAAGGCAATTTATCAGACAGCAGATCAAGGCAACTCATATTATACACTAAGTAAATCTACTATTAGGGTTACCATCAAGCCTAGCTCGAGGTAAGGATGGTTATTTTGAAAAGGTTGGAGTGTGAGTAAGATGAGAGTCCTTCGTATCTCTACCAAGAGTAGAATTCAAAAGTTTTGAAAGGAGGTTTTGGGAAACCTATAGATAAGAATGGTTGAGGGTTCTGTCTTGGAAACATAAGGAGATTACACTATATATCTCTCCATAGTTTTGTTCAATAGAAGCTACTAAAATAGTTTTGGTTTCATAAGCATCTTGGCTCATGTTTTGAAATTCCAGAATATGTAAAATGAGCTAGGATAGTTTTGTTAAATAGCTTTTGTCAACTGATGGTGAGGTAAGGAGTATCATATGGCATACACTCACATGCACAGGAACAAACAAACAACAAGCACACACTGCACCAATGAACAAGAAAAAGTTTTTGTTCCCCCTGATTTTTCCATTCAAGACAACTAATCAGGGTTGCTGAATTGGGATGTTACACAGTTCTTCTCCTCCGCCTTAGCCCGAAACCCTAGCTCCTAGGTCCTCTTCCTCCCCACCGTCTCCGGCCACCCCAGCTCTAGTTGAGAGCACTGTTAGAACTGCCATCATCTCCTCATTTTTCTTCGACAAGCTTCGCAAGCAGGTGCCTCCCAAATCGCTAGAATCGATCCATCTTCAACACCTCTGCCCAGGCACCGTCGTCACCAATTCCGGCCATGTTCGAGCTTGCCTGGCCAAGATGTCCTGGCCCTGCAACCATGGTGAGCTAGCGGTCCGTATGGACCCTCTCCTTCACACCCCTCGCTCTAGTTCGCGCCTGCGCCGCTGCACCACCACTGGCTGCTGAAGTTGCTCGTTGTTGGTGGCCTTCCGGTGAGCTCCCTCTAGCGGAGCTGTCCGTTTCCAGCTCAGCACGAGGTGCTGAGTTGAGCTAGACCTGCCCCGTATCCCAGGGTGCCCCTAATCGATGGATTGATCCACAATCTGAGGATCAAGCCCCGGCTGGTGTTAGCATGACGTCACGTCCACGTCATAATGCTTTTTCATTTATTAACTGTTTTTATAATTGTTTTCTGGAATATAAATAACCCTGTAGGCCCCATCTATCAGGTTTTTAACATTTTTGGAAATGTTTTCTAAAATAATTAAATATATGACATGTGGGTCCACATGGAAAAATATTTAAATATTTTCCAAAATTGTTTATTTTATTTAAATTATTTTAAAACAGATTAAAATTGGGATAAATCATAACTAATTCATCTTAAATCAGAAAAAATGTATAATACATCAAAATGTTAAGAAAAATATGATGTACACAATAGACTCATAATTACATTGGTAATTTTAATTACAAGAACCAATTGAACCCCATTGGTGATTTTGATGTTCCCCCTATTCTAGGGTTTGGACCCCTCAGATCCTATTTGAAATTACCAAGCATGTACTAGGGTTCATTTCAATACAATTTAGCTTGTCATATCAACATCCTTGCTTGAGCATTGCATTGATGCCATGTGTTGATTGTTGCTTTCCTTTCCGTTGTTTCTGCTCCTTCTTGGTAGATCTCGGAGTTGATGTGACACTACTAGGAAACATGCTATAGTTGAACCCCTATTCTGTGGTGCACGGAAGGCCATGCGCCACAAAAATGAATTTTTGTCAAGACGGATAAAAGACACGGGTTCAAGCACGTGACCGAGTTCCCCTGCATCAAGCAGCCGGCTAACAGCATGAGGGATAGCTTCTATGCCCTCCATCACCTTCACGGGTTGGTCCGGGATGCAGAGAAGATCAAGCGCCCAGACACTGTCCGAGAGTGGTCTGCAAGATATATAGGGGAAATCAGCGATGCTGATCTTAGAGAACACTTCCATCGCATCCAAAGGAAGTTATCGGAGATAATCAAGGAAGATGTCGAAACCATGGGGGGGGGTGCTTAAACGTACGCTTGAAGCCGTCTAAGAGGGCGATCGAAAAACTCCTAGATGCGCAGGGTGATTGAAGGACGTGGACGACGAAAGACTGCTGCAAACCATTCCCGGCGCCGTCCGGCAAGTAGGCTCATTGATCATGGACACATGTGTGTATTGTGTCGTGTTCCCAAGTGTCGTGAACTATAATTGCTTTGTAATAATTTGTATCGACGGATGTGTGTGTGTGTTTTATCGTATTTTATCGTTGAACTTGCTTCTGTGATATCGATGCAATATGTCTTATATGTTGCATTATGCACTAATATATGCCTTGTGTCTATAGAGATGACGTACTACGTGGTGTTCGAGGGTCGGGTTCCAGGGATCTACGAGGAGTGGGAGGACTGTAAGAAACAGGTGCACAAGTTCAGCGGCAACTGCTACAAAGGATACGCGACTAGGGAGGAGGCGGAGGCCAAGTGGAGGAACTACCGGTCGAGGAAGAACAAGAACAAGATGAAGACCGCGGTCATGATCATGCTCTTGCTCACCATCGTCGCGGCTCTACTATATTTCATCATAGTGTAGGCGGCGGTGACCACTTCATTTGTAATTTCAGATGATGAACTAATTTATACTTGTGTAAAAATGTGGCACTTATGACTATATGTATGCATGTATGTTGGGATCTAATATTTGATGATATAGTAATGTATATGTTTGCATCTACTGTTTGTCCAGATTATTATTTACTATCTATGTATAAATCCTGTATAAAACCTGTATATGCACTGTATTTTGGGCTATGTTAGAAATTAAAAAAAAATACCGAAAAAACATTTTGTGGCGCATCTTGTAACGTTTCTGTGACGCATAGACGCATGTGTTCATATGCCCCACAGAAAGCACACTTCTGTGGCGCACGGGATCACATGCGCCACAGAAAGCCCAAATTCCGTGGCGCACGGCTCGTGCGCCACAGAATTACCAATTTAGTGGAGCAAATTCTGTGGCGCACAAGACATGCGCCATAGAAAACAATTTACGTGCGCCACAAATAAGGGTTTCCCTAGTAGTGTGAGTAACGAGATTATCGTGGTGGTGTTAAGGCATATGCCATGGGTAGGCTAAAGATTGGGCCAATGTGCACTAGTGAATCTACACTCGAAGAACACAGGAACTCAACACACGATGTACCTAGGTTCGAGGCTCACCTATGGACAAAAAACCTCTACTCATGCTCTAGATCTTATATTATGATCTCTAGACTAATACAAGTGCTCCTTGAGCTATATCGAGGAGAGTAAGGAGATAAAGTGCTCCTTCTCTCTTCTTGCTCTAGGGTTTTTCCCTTAGCCAAATGGAACAACCCTCTCCTTGGAGGCCCTGGCTCACCTTATAAAGGGGTGGCCATGTTACAACTAGGGCTTACGTGGCCCGGATATCCTACGAATATGCTTGTCCCAAAATAGTAAGTTGGTGCCCTCCTTTCGTCTGTCGCCAGCCTTTGCTAAGCAATGGCGTAGAGGACATGTTGTCTGACCATTGGGGTCAGACACTTTCATGTCCATGACCATCTGCTTTGTCTCTATCGTTCTGTTCCTTGTCGCTAGCACTTGTATCTTCCTAGATTCCCATTGGAGATAGAAAAGCACTGACCTTGGGATGGCTCTCTCCTTCTTGATCAAGCCAACCCTTGAATCAACCTCGATAAGGATAACTGGGCTAAGTTGATACCTGCAAATATTAAACAACACATTCCTCGTGCCGAGATATCATATATGTCGGTCAAGTCTTGCAGGTGCTATCCGTCTTAGGGTAACCCGGCCGTAACTTGGCTGACCCTCTTATATCTCGGCCAGCTCATGCTTTGACATGGTTATGACTCGGTGGATCTTGTCCTTTTACCTCGGCTTGATGGTACATGGGGTTATCCTCCCCAACATTAGTCCCCGAAGCTGGTGCGGTCTTATTAGCTTTAGTTGGAAAGGCCACAATAGGTTCAAACTTATCTGGATCACTGTCCGTTTTCCCAACATATATGTATGTTGGCCTATACCGATTTTAACTTGGCTGCACCCCTTGGTGACTTGATATTCACTTTGATCTTCCTTGGTTCTATCCGAGATATATCTTGTTGGCCGAGTCATAGGTGTTGCATCTGAGGTATCCCTCTTATATGTATATCTTCTTGTGTACTCCTCCTTGTATCATGCGTGGAGAGTAATCATTTCCCCTTTGCCTAATTTTAAGGGCCGTGGCAGCAGTTACTGCCACACGCTATAAGGTATTACTGCACCCCATCACATCATGGCATTCCCCCTCGATAACTTCAGAGCCACGGCGCATCGTTTTTCCTCCACGCCGTGTAACCCTGCGTGTGGCACGATCTCATGCGCTAGTTGGGAAAATACACGCATGTTTTGTGTACCTAGTGGGTGTAACTGATACCAATACCCATGATTCTTAGCGCAGTTAAATATGGGAGCGGGGGAAACCCTTGGTCACATTCCCCCGCTCTCGCCTCCTCTCCTTCTTCTTCCTTGCACTGCCGCTGTCGCAGCTATCTACTCCAACGACTGCGCCACTCCTTTGCTTGCTCTACATCCTTTCTTCGCCGCAGCACTACTCCTCGCCGCCACTATGGGTCTGTGCCAGTCCGTGGCTCTCTTCCCTAAATCTAGTTCTGCATCAGAGGAAGGAGATCTAGAGATGCCACAGAAGGTGGTTGCCATTGATGAGCACGAAGAGGGGGCAGCGCTATTCTCTAGCGTGGATCCTGGGATGGCTCCAATGTCATGCAAGAGGAGCTTGATTGGCTCGTGCGTACATGGCAGATTCCCCCAGGGGTCACTTGCCTCCTCCCAAGTGACGAGTAATCCCCCATCACTGAAGAAGGTGAGTTCATCGTGTTCGTGGCCCATTTTTCCCAAGGCTTCAGCCTTCCCATCAGCAAATTCTTCAAGGAATTTCTTGATACTTTTGGTCTTCAACCTCATCATCTCCTCGTGAATGCCCTTTATTCTCTCTCTGCCATCATCTCTAGCATTGAAGGTTACCTCGCCCTCTGGCCTAGCATCCAGATCTGAGCCAAGTTCTTCTAGATCTGGGCCAATGTCGTCCCCAACAAAGAACTTTCTCCCGGAGCAAAGTCTCTGACCAAGTGTGGGGCTGCCTCCATCAACCTCGGAGGATTTCAATTTTCCCCCAAATCACCATCCTTGAGTCGTGCAAGAAATGGGCAAGGACGTTTTTCTACGTGAAGAACAACACCCTGAACGATATGATTCGGCTTCCTGCCTTTTCAGTTGGTGTCCCTGTGAAGCGCAACTAGGACCTTGATCCGAAGAAGGGCAATCCCTTACTTAACTTGGTGGAGACTTAGATTATAGAGCTGATGGAGGTCGGGTTAAGCGGCGATGACCTAATGGCTACTTTCATTAGTAGCCGATTCTGCCTTCTCCAGCAGCGCAACCACAAGGTCTGCCATATGAGTGGCCTCCTCGACCTGAATGGAGTCTCCACCGTCGAATTGTCCAAAGCTCAAATCCATTGCCAAATCAAGTACATCTTCAAGATGTACATGCTTGAGGAATGGGAGTGGGGCATGGAGCCCTTCAGCCAAGATAGGCATGTACCCTAGGTATCATTTCCCGAATTAACCTTGTGGCGTTATTCCATATGTCGGCACACTTTCTTAACCAATCTCCCTATGTTCCTTTATGCAGAAGTTCCTCCAGCAAACTATTGAAGATACCTCGACTCCTGCCCTTAAATGGGGCAAGGATCAAGAGACCTCAGATACGGAGGATCCGAACTCTGAGGAGTTTATGCCAATCCCGGACACCAGCTCTGGCCGATCTTCTGGTAATACCTATGTCTTACGGGAATGGCCGGATGACGATCATGAAGATGATGTTGAGATACTTGAGGTATATGACCCGAAGCCACTCTCGTATGCTTTTCCACTTGATTTCACTCTAGCTAACTCGGCTGGTCAGGTGCACAACGTGCCTCCCATTGCCACGGGAGGTCAAGGTATGGTGAAGAAGCGATCCGCGATGTCGGCTCCTCGGGCCAAACCTCCCCGGGCCGGGAAAAGGGTTAAGAAATCTAGGAAGAAGCCTGTGACCCAGAAGGCTCCTAAGCCCAAAGATCCTCAAGTTGTGTTAGGGTAAATCCCTTTTTCTAAATTATTCTTGTGTTTCATGTTTCTCTTTTTGTGTACTTCTTGTTTCTCTCTTTCTTATTTGATTCGATATTTTTTCTCCTTGAACTGGAACGGCCACCATGGATGTCTCCCAGAGAGGCTCCAGCATCGCCTCTCCCACCCATGGGGCACCACCCTCTCCCCTCGTGATGACGCTCTTGTTCTTAGCCCTGTTCAGGAGAACTCTCCTGCTGCGCCATCTTGGTGGGAGAAGGATAACATCGACATAGGTGGAGGGGGCACCACAGAGGACATGGCTATGCTAGACCAGTAGGGCGACTTCTCTACCATAAGAATAAGATCGTGGCGCTAGCAATACTGGTGCCGAAGCAGTTTCTGCCAAGGTGCCGGAGACTCTAGCACCAATTCAACCTCGCCCTCGGCCTCAGTCACAACCAGCCCGTGCCTCAGCTTCTAGTCAGGAATAGCAAGCGCCACAAGCATCATCCGAGTCTCCCAAGACTCGGCCAGACAACCAACCTCAACCGAGTCCTGAGGAAAAATCTCCATCAGCTTCGCAATCTTGGTCTTTGCCAACCTCGGCAGCTGACGCTTGGCCAACAGCCTCCTAGCGGTAGGCCAATCTGGCTGCTAAGGTGAAGAAGACAGCCTAGGTAACCAAGGCAGTGCCAAAGGGATCTGCGACTAGATCTTGGCAGCCCACCATTGCTTCTATGATGCAACAGGGTGGTGTTGCTTCTGGTTCCACTTCGGATAGGCATATCACATTGCCTACTAGCCCGTCCGCTACAAAGGCCGCCCAGCAAGCATCTCTCGAGAAAGTCTTAGTGCTGACTCAGACTCTTAGCGGTGGAAGCCTTGGCTCACTTGCTGAATATGCCTAGAACTGGAACAAAGCTGAGTACATTGAGGACAACTCTAGGAATCCTCAGAAGTTTGGTCCTGTAGTAATTGGCGCGAAGATGTATACTGGTAGAAAAGCTATTACCGATGTTGGCCGAATGATGGAGGTAAACATCTCGGTTATCTCTTTTATATTGGCATAAGTATACGTGTACATAACCTCTAGCCCTCGACCCTCCGGGGGAGTGATATATTACTCGGTCGGATGCTCTTAGCATTAAACTTGCGCAATTGTCCTTTATATTTTCTTCAATTCTGAGGTATTTAAACCGAGCTATTAATACTTAGGCCAAGGGTCCTGTTAGCTTCGATTAGCCAGCCAACTAGATTCAGATCGAGTTGAGTTGTTTCAAATCTCGAGTAGAACTTTAATATCTAGACACCTAGAGTTGGGTTAAGTTTTACTTGACTCGGATCTTTACTAGCTTCAAATATCTAGCCACCTAGAGCCGGGTTAAGTTTTAGTTGACTCAGATCTTTAGTAGCTTCAAATATCTAGCAACCTAGAGCCAGGTTGAATTACACTTGACTTGGATCTTTATTAGCTTCGAATGTCCAGCCACCTAGAGTCGGGTTAAGTTTTACTTGACTCGGATCTTCAGTGGCTTCGAATATCCTTATTGCTAAGTGACTAACAATTGTTCTTTTTAGATCACCACCAACCGGCGTACTACCGAGTTCCAGCAGCTGCTTAGTGCGCATAAGGAGCTTTCCACGAAGCATAAGACATTGCTGCCAGAGCTGAAGAATAAAATTAAGTCTTTGCCTTATTGCCTTCAGTTTGGTTCCTTTTTTCTTGACTTGCCGAGTCAACTTATGACTCGGATTTTTCCAGCCGATGTGGAAACCCAGAACAAGGAGCTGTAGAAGCAGGTGGCCGACCTAAAAGGTATTTTCCTCTTGTCCCTTATCGTTTGCACCTTTAGTTTGGCTCGCAATTATACCCTGGCTTTCGCCGGGTTAAAAATCTTTGAAGTGTCCCTCAGGATTGCATATCCATGACTAAATTGATGCTTCATTTCCTCGAACAAGCAGGGAAGCATCAGACTCAGTTGAAGGAGAAACATGACGAGATCTCTCGGCCCCGTGCTGAAAATGAAAACCTCAAGCGACTCCAGAAGGCTGAGCTTGACAAACTGGACCAGGAGTTCACCAACGAGAAAAGCCGAATCATCGGTTAACTGGAGAAGAACAAAGAACTTCTCCAGGTGGCCGAGGTCAAGCTTGAGTCGGCGAATACCGCGCTTGAGGATCTCTAGAAGAAGAAATCTACTTGGCTGGCTGAACTTGGCCGGATCAACAACACCATAGCTCGTAAGTTTTTTTGTGCTAACTTTTTTCTTTACTGTCGAGGTCTCCGCTTTGCCCTTTTTGCTCTCTATGACTTTCCCTTTTGCTTATTCTCATAGATGACTTCCCCTAGTCCAAGGATGTTCCGATACTGCAATCCGCCGGTTCCAGGAGAAGAAAGCCGAGGCTAGTCCCCTCCCTGAAGAATATGACATTGATGACTCCTTGGTTGGCCTCGCGGCCAGCCTTGGACCCATGAAAGTCTTCGAGGTTAGGCTTATAGATGCTGACATCTAAGCCTTTCATGTTCTCTGGCCAGAGGAGACAGGTTCTAAGAAAGTTTCCCTACTTTTCGAGAAGCTGATGGACTGTGAGATGCTGCTCAACTTATGGAGGGAGTCAGCTACCCGCACTGGTGTCGACATGGCCTTATCCTTTGTGATATCCTGGTACAAAGGTGTAAATTTAGATACTCTTTGGAACATGCGCATTGGCTCGTGGTGGACAACTGATCCGGATCGTATCCAATGACGCCAAGCTCATGCCTACCAGCTTATCCAGTATACCAATATGCATAAATGGAATGAAAGGCCAAGCTTCCTCGATGAGGTCGACGATGAATATGTCGAAGAGGATGTGGGCAAAGACGAGGAGGACCCTAAGGATACTGAAGTTAACCCGTATGAGGAAGGGGAAGCCTAGGTTCCCAATCCAGAAGTTGTTGTTCCTCCTCGAGCCGATGACCTGGCCGTTGCTGCTCCTTAGGCACATAAACTTTTAATTTGATTAAGTCCCTAGTATGGCGGGCGTAGATGTATGAAACAATTGAAGTTATTTTCCTACTATCATGCTTTTATGTCAAATCTATTTGGGCAAAGTCCCCGAGTTTCATTTTCTTGTTCTCTCAATCTTATGATTCGTCTCACGTCTACCATTTTTGGCATTCAACTTACGAATCCGAGATCAACAAATCAAATTATCAATACTTGAAATTATGAGGATTAGCTCAAAATGATTCGGCATAGTATTAAAGAAAGTAAATACATGGGTTAGTACAAAAAAAGAATGTCATCTCAATTAGTTTCCCCTTCCTTAGTCGTTTTTCATGTGTCTAGGATTTGCGAGCTTTTTCCTTGCTTGCCATCAAGCCAATCTTTTGGACAGCAGCAAGTCGAAGAGTTAGCCTTTGGTGCCGACACATTACTAACTCGGCCTAAGGGGTAGGAATTTTAAGCCAGCTAAAATATAAAATGTAAATATAGAATAAAGATAATTACTACTTAGGCAGTCCCCGAGTTTCTGCTCGAGGTGCCGAGGTTTCATTAATTATCTCGACATACAATCCTACATATGAGAGTTCGAGATACATACACTTCAGCTAAGTGTAAAATGGATGAAGAAGTGCTAGATTCCATGGCCTCTTCAACTCTTCTCCTGACCCGTTCACCCTATTCTTCTCCTGTGGTTGAGCATCTATAATATAGTATGCATCATTGTGCAGAGCCTTGCTCATGACAAATGGTCCTTCCCATGGAGGTGATAGTTTATGCATGCCGGCAGTGTGTTGCACTAACCGAAGCACCAAATCCTCTTCCTGAAAAAAACGGGGGTTCACTTTCCGGCTATGATAGCATTGGAGATTCTGCTGATATATAGTAGATCTGGACAATGCCAACTCTTTTGCCTCTTCTAGCAGATAAACATCATTTTCCCAGGCTTCTTGCACTTTGGCTTCTAGGTATTGGGTGACTCTAGGTGAATCATGCACTATGTCGGCTGGTAATACAGCTTCTGCCCCATATACCAGAAAGAATGGTGTATGGCTAGTTGATCGATTCAGAGTTGTCCTTAGAATAAATAGCACTTCCGAGAGTTCATCAATCCAACACCCCGCTGATCTTTGTAGCGACTCAATGAGTTGAGGTTTTATCCCAGACAATACTAGCACATTGAATTTCCACTTGCCCGTTCGATGCGGGGTGTGTGATGGCCCAAAATATATCGAGCTCGTTGGGGAACCCCAAGAGGAAGGTATGATGAGCACAGCAGCAAGTTTTCCCTCAGTATGAAACCAAGGTTATCAATCCAGTAGGAGCAAGGAAACACCCCAAAGGTGTTGCTAGCTGAGCCTTGGCAGGGCGCACTATCGGTGCTAGTAGCAACATGGAGACATGCACAACATAACCACAGAACTTTGTCCCCAACTTGCGATGAGGTTGTCAATCTCACCGGTTTTTCTGAAAACAAAGGATTAAACGTATCGAATGGAAGGAAGTAATAGTTTGCATAAAGTAAACACAAAACAGTAAACAGTTTGCAAATTGATTGTAAAAGAATGGACCGGGGTCCATAGTTCACTAGAAGTGGCTCTTCTTAAGATAGATAACATGCTGGGTGAACAAATTACAGTGGGGTAATTGACAAACATCGAGAAAGCATACAAGCATATACTAATCATCTTGACTCCTTTGAGATTTGATTGGGCATTACAACATTATACATAGACCGCCATCCAACTGCATCTATGACTAATAATACACCTTCAGGTTATCATCCGAACCACCTCCAGTATTAAGTTGCAAGCAACAGATTATTGCATTACAAATTGCGTGTAAAGTAAACAACATGATTGTTCTATGAACAAAGGATTGTTGTTTTCTCCCTAGTAGCAACAATACATCTAGTACCTTAGAGATTCCTGTCACTTCCCCAGATTACCAGAGGCATGAACCCACTATCGAGCATAAATACTAACTCTTGGAGTTGCAAGCATCTATTTGGCCAAGATAGCTACTAACAACGGAAACCATGCAAGATCACAAATAACAAAGACATGATAGAATTAATAATAAATCTGAAATAGCATCTCTATATCCATCGTATCCCCGCAAACACAGCATGCAGAATTACAAATAGATGATCTTGATCATGAACGGAGCTCACAAGATCTAGATATGATAGCACAAAGGAAGAGAACCAGCCATCTAGCTACTACATGGACCCATAGTCCAGAGATAAACTACTCACGCATCACACCAGAGGCTTGCATGATGATGAATAAGGCCTCTAGGGTGAATTCCCCTCTCCAGCAGGGTGCCAGGAAGAGCTTCAGATCCCTCCCGATCTAGGCATGGAGCTTCAGACCCTTTCGTGGAATTTTGATTGGGTACTTAGGGTTTCCGTATCAGAGTCAATATATAGGCGGAAGGAGAGGCAGAGGGGGTGCCTGTGCTGGCCACACCACCCCTAGCGTGGGCCAAGCCTGGCCGCACGGCCAGGTGGTGTGGCCGCCCTCTGGCCCTTCCCCGTCTCGTATTGTGGCTCCAAGTGTCCCCCGGTAAAATAATAACTTTGGCTTTTGTCCCGTCCAATTCCGAGAATATTCATTTTCTGACTTCCTGGAACCAAAAACAGTAGAAAACAGGCAGTTGGCACTGTGGTTCTTGTTAATAGGTTAGTCCAAGAAATCATATGAAAAGTACTCCAAAGTGCGGACAAAACACAAGAAAGTAGATAAAACCAAGCATGGAACATCAAAAATTATAGATACATTTGCAATGTATCAACATCCCCAAGCTTAACTCCTGTGCATCCTCGAGTAGGTAAGTGATAAAAACAAAGAATAATTTGTGAGGTGACATGCACCATCATAAACTTGATCAAAGTATTTGTAAAACATTCAAAGCTAGGATCATAGTACTTCTATCATAACATGGAAGACAAAGTTCTAGCAATAAGACAAAGAAACTATGTTGCAACATGAAAAGGCACAAACAAAAGATTCATGAATAACAATGCTTTGCAAGACGTTGTTTGTTTCACATAAAGAAAACATAGCATAGTAGTATTCAGCTTGTCCCTCATAGAGTAGAAAATATAAATGCATAGGACACCTTCAAAGTTCATAAGAGTGACTAGATACACATAGTTTAAAACCAGAAATATCAAATTATGCATCAATCAACTAGTCTTGGGACAATGCACATAGAACTAAGAATGGCCACTATGCTCTCAAAGTAGGTGCATAAAGATAGAAGGTGGAGACTCAATATATATAAGTGGAAGAAAGGCCTTCATAGAAGGAAGTAGGGATTCAAGTCTCATAAAGAGCTTCCAAAAATTATGGTACTTATAGCTTTCAGCTCTCATTGCTCCTATCATAAGCATCTTGAAGGTGATTAAGGTTAAAGTGACACAACTAAGAGGATATGCTTGACAAGTTATAAACCAAAATCTCATGCCCCTTAGTTACGAAGACCGAACCTCATGCTACTCAAGTTTAGTCACGAGTAAGCTCTTGTCATTGTAAGTACATGTGTATCATAAAGAACCGCCAACGGGGTACCCCTTGCACATGATACCGGAGCTATCCCATAATCAAAATGACAAGGCAAACAAACAATGAACATCTCAGCGATCTTTTTATTTTCTATTTGCATAGGTTTTTATTGAGGATGCTTCATAGAGTGCTCATTATGGTGATGCTGCAAGTTTCCACCATGATTAGGCATGGCTTAGGCTAGCGGCCCACGCATTTCTCTAACACACATACAAACTCCATGATCTTACAAGTTCCACTTTTATTTCACACCGCCGGGATCCATAAGCAAAAGAACATGATATCAACAGGATACAAAGTACAAGTGCAATGTTGAAAGCATTCCCCATAATACATGGTTCTGCTAATTTCAACTTATAAAGCGCAAGCATATACGCAACAAATAAGGACCCAATGGTTGAAGTTTATTAAATGCAAAAAAGTAAAGTGTGCCATCAAGTTCGTGAGAGCTTTAATCACTAGTTTTCTCATAACAAGTTTAATACGGAAGGTAGATAAAAACAAGAATATACTTGGAATAGAAAATGCTAATAGGTAGTTATGGTGGACTCTTTGGAATAACCTTGTTTAAGGAGTTGGATGCATGAGTGGAACTCATACTTGGTTGCGGAGGCTAGCAAAAGACTGGGAGCGACTAACTAAGAGAGCAATAATGGCCATAATCATGCAGAGCAATAAAACATCATTGATCAAATCATAAAGTGATACTACAAGTTGAAAACTAAAGGATAATAAAGGGTTTGGTGACTTGGGATAGTCATAACATCATGTGAGCATGCACCAAGTCAACCCAAATAAAGCATCAAAGGATAATACCACTATAGTATACTTTAATATCCTAAAACAACACATAATTCATCCAAGGCACATTAAGCAATATCAATTGTTTATAACAAGTCATGCTACAACAAAGAATACTAAGCATTAAGCCAAAACAATACCAAGCATGGCATGACAAATCATAGGCCACCGTCAAAAACAAGCTCTCTTTACCACTTAAGCATGAACTTTCCTACTCTTTTCCAATCTAAACCAAACTATTTGAAAACCAATGTATGAACGAGGGAGTCCAACCAATTTATTCAGAAAACTAAGCAAACCAAGCAAATGAAAAACCAAAACGAAAACAAAATAGAAGACGCTCCAAAAACAACACAACTGGGCATGAAACAATAAAAATGAAGCGTTTGGAAGAAACCTGGGATTTTTATTGATGGAGAAGGGGATGCCTTGGGCATCCCCAAGCTTTCGCGCTCGTACTTCTTGGATATTTCTTAGGGTGACATGCGTGGTATCCCCAAGCTTGAGGTTTAGTCCATCCTTCATCTCATTACTCATTCCTTCCATACACATGTAATTTTTCCTTCATACAAAACTTCGCACAATCTTTATTAGCAACATTAGTGCACTCAAGATAATAAGTCTTTAGGTTCAGTTCTAACACTAATAAAACTTCCATTAAAACACTAGCTACTATAGCACTTCCCTTAAAAAGCTCAATTCCCCAAAAGAACTCAAAAAGGAACCAACAAGAAGCAAATGCAGAAAATGGCAGAAATCTATCAAAGCAGACCAGGAGGTAAAGACGAATTTGTTCGAAGACCTTATGTTGCTCAAATCAAAATGTGTTGAACTTAATAAAGTTAAATAACAACCTGGAGTAGAAGCACAAAAATTCACGCATCAAAAGGATGTACAGAGATTGTGCATGAATTTTTACGGTGAAGCACAGAAATCTGTTTTGGGACAGCAACTTTCCCAATCATTACTTCTCCCTCATTAGAGATTAATCTTGTCACAAAAAGTTAATAAAAAGGATAATGAGCGGTTATTACTGAAGTAATAACTTCCAAGACTCATCTCAAACTTTTGGGTTATCTGCCAATAAGTACTTTTCTTTAACGCCTTTAAGTTAGGCATAAGAAGCAAGAAAAAGAATCAAGTGTTCTCAAATGAAGAAGCATTAAGAGAAAATTTTGTTTTCATAGGAGAGGCAAAAGAAATCTTCTCTCTCTTTTGAGGGAAGTGTTCTATACCTTTCGTCAGTGGGAAGTGATATTTAATGGTGCCTTCTTTCATATCAATAATGGCACCAACAGTTCTTAAAAAAGGTCTTCCCAAAGTAAAAGGACAAGAAGCATTTCATTCAACATCCAAAACAGAGAAATCAACGGGGACATAGGAATTGTTAACCATAATAAGGACATCATTAAGACTCCCCATGAGTTTCTTTTTAGCATTATCATCAAGTGCGACATTCAAATAACAATCTTCAAGTGGAGGTAAATCAAGCATATCATAAATCCTTATAGGCACAATAGAAACACTACTATCAAGATCACATAAAGCTTTGAAATCAAAATCATTCACTTCCATATAATGATGGGTTCCCAACCATCTTCTTGTTTTGTAGGAATAGAAGCTTTATGTTTCATATTTTCTTCTTTAATCTTTATGAGGGCATTAGTAATGTGTTTTGTAAAGGCCATATTCATAGCACTAGCATTAGGACTTTTAGCAAGCTTTTGTAGGAACTTAATAACTTCAGAGATATTGCAACCATCAAGATCAAAATCAAAATTATCATCTAAAGTAGTAGAACTATTACTAGCCTCAACACTAGTGGTAGTGATAGTAGAAACACTAATGTTTCTAGCAATTTCATCTTCTCTTTCCCACTTAGCATGCAATTCAGCTAATAGTCTGACATTTTCATCAATTCTAACTTGTATGGCATTAGTGGCTGCAAAGGGATTATCATTAGTTTCAGGTTTCGCAGCCATTTTATTCAAAGAAGATTGAGCTTCAGCCAAAGAAGCTATATTTCTTTCAACATTAGAGAGTTTTTCCTCAATAGTTTTATTGAAAGCAGTTTGTTTACTAATAATGTCCTTAAGCATAGCTTCAAGTTCAGAGGGAGCACTCCTAATATTGTTGTAGGAATTTCCATAAATTGTTGGGAGGATATGGCTTACCATTGTTGGGAGGATATGGCTTATAATTGTTGTTACCAAAATTGTTCCTGTAGGCATTGTTGCCAAAATTGTTATTTCTTAGAAAGTTCACATCAACTTGCTCTTCTTGAGCAACCAAAGAGGCTAAGGGAACATGATTTGGATCAATATGGGCTTTCCCATTAACAAGCATAGACATAATAATATCAATCTTATCACTCAAGGAGGAGGTTTCCCCAACAGAACTTACCTTCTTAACTTGTGGATCTCTGTCAGTATGCCATTCAGAATAGTTAACCATCATATTATCCAGAAGCTTTGTTGCAGCACCCAAAGTAATGGTCATAAAGGTACCTCTAGCAGCAGAATACAATAGGTTCCTTGAAGAATAGTTCAATCCTGCATAAAAAGTTTGGATGATCATCCAAGCAGTCAGTCCATGAGTGGGACAATTCTTTACCAAAGATTTCATTCTTTCCCAAGCTTGAGCAACATGTTCATTATCAGATTGTTTAAACTTCATTATTTCACTTCTCATAGATATAATCTTAGCAGGAGGATGGTATTTTCCAATGAAAGCATCTTTGCATTTAGTACAAGAATCAATACTATTCTTAGTTAAGGAATTCAACCACTCTTTAGCTTTTCCTCTCAAAGATAAAGGAAACAATTTAAGCTTAATAATATCTCCATCTATATACTTATGCTTTTGCATCACACAAAGTTCAACAAACTTATTTAGATGGGCAGCAGCATCTTCATTACCAATACTAGAATTTTTTCTCTCATAACAAGATTGAGTAAAGCAGGTTTTATCTCAAGGAAAGTAGCTTCAGGAACAGGTGGAGACATAGGTGTGCTCATGAAATCATTGTTGTTGGTGCTAGTGAAGTCACACAACTTAGTGTTTTCAATAGTAGTCCTTTTTTGTATTTTTAATAAAGAAAGCAAACTAGTAAAACTAATTTTTTGTGTTTTTGATAAAGAAACAAGCAAACAAAGCAAAAGTAAACTAAGCAAAACAAAAATAACAAAGTAAAGAGATTGGTTATGAGGGACTCCCCTTGTGAAGATGTCCTTGACTCCCCGGTAACGGCGCCAGAAAAAGACTTGCTGGCGTGTGGTTGACGTGGGAGCTTCTTCTTCTTCAGTCCCCGACAACAGCGCCAGAAAAAGAGGTTGATGGCCCAAAATATATCGAGCTCATTGGGGAACGCCAAGAGGAAGGTATGATGAGCACAGCAGCAAGTTTTCCCTCAGTATGAAACCAAGGTTATAAATCTAGTAGGAGCAAGGAAACACCCCAAAGGTGTTGCTAGCTGAGCCTTGGCAGGCTGCACTACCGGTGCTAGTAGCAACATGGAGACCTGCACAACACAACGACAAAACTCTGTCCCCAACTTGCGATGAGATTGTCAATCTCACCGGTTTTGTTGAAAACAAAGGATTAAACTTATCGAATGGAAGGAAGTAATAGTTTGCAGAAAGTAAACACAAAATAGTAAACACTTTGTAGATTGATTGTAAAAGAAAGGACTAGGGTCCATACTTCACTAGAGGTGGCTTACCTTAGGATAGATAACATGCTATGTGAACAAATTACAGCGGGGCAATTGACAAACATCGAGAAAGCATACAAGCATATACTAATCATCTTGACTCCTTTGAGACTTGATTGGGCATTACAATATTATACATATACCGCCATCCAACTACATTTATGACTAATAATCCACCTTCAGGTTATCTTGCGAACCCCCTCCAGTATTAAGTTGCAAGCAATAGATTATTGCATTATGAATTCCGTGTAAAGTAAACAATATGATTGTTCTGTGAATAAAGGATTGTTGTTTTCTCCCTAGTAGCAACATCACATCTAGTACCTTAGAGATTTCTATCACTTCCCTAGATTACCAGAGGCATGAACCCACTATCGAGCATAAATACTAACTCTTAGAGTTGCTAGCATCTACTTGGCCAAGATATCTACTAACAACGGAAAGCATGGAAGATCACAAATAACAAAGACATGATAGAATCAATAATCAATCTGAAATAGCATATCAATATCCATTGGATCCCCGCAAACACAACATGCAGAATTAGAAATAGATGATCTTGATCATGAACGGAGCTCACAAGATCTAGACATGATAGCACAAAGGAGGATAACTGGCCATCTAGCTACTACATGGACCCGTAGTCCAGAGATGAACTATTCACGCATCACACCGGAGGCTTGCATGATGATGAAGAGGGCCTCCAGGGTGAATTCCCCTCTCTGGCAGGGTGCCAGGAAGAGCTTTAGATCCCTCCCGATCTAGGGATGGAGATGACGGTGGCTACAGACTCTTTCGTGGAATTTTGATCGGGTACTTAGGGTTTCCATATCAGAGGCAATATATAGGCGGAAGGAGAGGCCGAGGGGGTGCCTAGGCTGGGCACACCACCCCATGGCGCAGGCCAAGCCTGGCCGCGTGGCTAGGTGGTGTGGGCGCCCTCTGGCCCTTCTCCCTCTCGTATTCTGGCTGCAAGTGTCCCCCGGTAAAATAATAACTTTGGCTTTTGTCCCATCCAATTCCGAGAATATTCATGTTCTGACTTCCTGGAACCAAAAACAGCAGAAAACAGGCAGCTGGCACTGTGGCTCTTGTTAATAGGTTAGTCCAAGAAATCATATGAAAATTACTCCAAAGTGTGCACAAAACACAAGAAAGTAGATAAAAACCAAGCATGGAACATCAACAATTATAGATACATTTGCAATGTATCAGTGTGCAACTGATGGAACATCAAGTCTTATTCTTTTGTCCTAGCAAAATAGGGAAAATGCTCCCTCTGTGAAGTTTGTTCCATTATCAGTTATAATACTATGTGGATACCCATATCTCAAGATAATGTCCTTGAGGAATGATACGGCAGTGGGTCCATCACATTTCTGGATTGGCTGTAGCTCAATCCACTTCGCAAATTTGTCCACCATTACTAGGATATGAGTCATGTTACCTCGTGCCGGCCTAAATGGTCCAACCATATCCAAGCACCATACATCAAATGGTCAAGTGATAGGTGTAGTTTTGAGCTCGGAGGACGGCATATGTATCTTGCTCGAATACCTCTAACACCCATTGCACTTCTTCACGAGGTCATCACCCTCTTGTAAGGAACTAGGCCAGTAAAATCCATGATGAAATGCCTTAGTGACTAAAGCTCTAGACGAGGCGTGATGCCCACACTTTCCCTAATGTATATCTCGGAGGATTTCTTGCCCTTCTACCAGATGAACACATCGCTAAAGGACATTTGTGACACTTCTCTTATGTAACTCAACATTTATTATGGTATGTGCATTTTATCTTCTTTGAACATTCCTAGAGAGCACCTTATCACTTGGCAAACTCCCATCTTTTAGGAAGCAAAAAATTGGTTGCGCCCATGCTAGTATAGCTCGTGCTAGGAAAATCACTTCATCCACTTCCATTGGGTCTGCCGACATAACTTCTATAGGGTTAAGCTGAACAGACCCCGAGTTTCGCGAGACGGTCACCGGGTTTGCCGTTGTAGTCCCCGGTTTTTCCGAGACAATCCCCAGTTTACTCGAATAGTTCCCCCAATCAATGTCCATGGGACCATCTCAGACCCTGGATATAAATTGACTCGGATTCAAGTGATGGTTTGATAGATGGTTTTCGTAGGTGCTGAAGAGATATACCTATAGGGATCAGTTACCAAGATGAACCAAGTTTTGATAGCATGTTGGCTGCATCATTTTCATCTTGATGTACATGATGGAATTCACATCCTTCAAAGTACCCATAGATTTTTTGCACGTCAAAAATCTATACAACGCCATATTTGTATCCAAAGTATCCCAATGACCCGACACTTGCTATATCACTAAATATGAATCACCAAAACACTGGATCCGATGTATTCCACTCTCTTTTGTGACTTGCAAGCCAAGAACAACTGCCTCATATTGAGCCACATTTTTTGATGCTCTAAAGTGAATCTGTAGCACATATCTGAGTTAGTCCTTCTTGGGTGAGGTAAGCACTACACCAGCACCTAAACCATCTTTCAGTTTTGATCTGTCAAAGTGCATTCTCTAGTATTTCAAATCAGGAAAGGGCGGTTTATACTGCATTTCGGCCGAATCGACAAAGAATGGCAAAAAATTTGGCCACTGCCTGAGACTTGATTGCATCTCTCCTATCATATTGTGGAGCGTATGGGGCTAATTCAATTACCCATTTGGCGATTCGGCCACTTGCATCTCGGTTACCCACTATCTCGGATATTGGTGCTTCACATATCACCTTTATGGGGTGTTCTTCAAAGTAATGTTTAAGATTTTTGGCCGCCATATAGATGTCATATACCATTTTATGATAGTGGGGATAGTTTTGCTTCGAAGCAGAAAGTACCTCGCTTAGGTAATAGACTGGCCTCTGCACCGGCTTATCCTCCTCGTCACTCTCCACCACTACCACGACCCTTACGAGTCGGTTTGTCGCTGCTATGTAGAGCAACATCGGCTCTTTGTATAGTGGTGAGGCTAACACATGTCTAGAGGTTAGCATCTTTTTTCACTCATGAAAGGCATCATCTGCCTGCGATGTCCAGATGAACATATCCGATTATTTCATTAGCTGGTAGAGAGGCAAAACCTTTTCTCCCAGTCGACATACAAAGCGAATCAACGATTTCAGGAAACTAGTGAACTTATGGACACCATTGAGACATTTCGGCAATTCCATGCGCTCAATAGCTCGGATTTTAGTCAGATTAGCTTCGATACCTCAGCTGGATACGAGGAAACCGAGTAGTTTTTTGGCCGGGATGCCGAAGGTGCATTTTTCTAGGTTAAGCTTCATTTAGAATCTCCTTAAGTTTGCGAATGTTTGACGGATGTCATCTAAGAGAGTATGACTCTCCTTCGTTTTTATCACCACAACATTGACATATACTTCGACATTTTGCCAATTTGATCGTGCAAGCACTTTTCCTTGCACCTTTGATAAGTTGCCCTTGCATTACATAAGACGAATGCCATAGTGAGGTAGCAATAAGCCTATACGGGGTAATAAAGGCAATTTTTATTTGATCAATCGGGTTTAATGGTATATGGTGGAAACTAGAATACGCATCTACAAATGATAGCAGCTCACAACCAGCTGTCGAGTCAATGACTTGATCTATCCTCGGCAAAGGAACTGGATCCTTTGGACATACATTGTTCAGGTTCATGTAGTCAATACATATTCGCCATACTACTTCCATGTTCGGGTCACCTTTTTTCTTGTCATTAGCACCAGATTAGATAGCCAATCCGGGTGAAGCACTTCCATGATAAACCCAGCTACAAGGATCCGAGCTATCTCATCCCCTATGTTTTTTCTCCTATCCTTAGCGAAGTGGCGGAGAGGTTGCTTCACCGACCTAGCATCAAGCCTAACATGCAATGAGGGCTCAGCCAGCTCCCTTGGCACACCTTGCAGGTCCTGTGTGGACCAAGCAAAGATATCTCGATTCTCAGAGAGGAAGCTCACAAGCTCGCTTTCCTATTTGTCCTTCAAGCCCGCACCAATAGTTATGGTACGCTCTAGAAATTTGTTTTAAATTAGAAGTTTCATGGTGTCTTTACTCGGCTGAAATGATACACTCCCATGCGGGTTACTCAGTGTCGGCATACTCAACTGAGCCGAATGAGCCAATGCCACCGCATCATGAATTCTTTTCTTCTCCTATGTTATCACAAGTGACTCGGCCAGACTTGATCCACTGAGGCACACTACATAGAGCGCCTATAATCTCCTGCGACTATGATGATCCCATTCGGCCCTGGCAGTATCATCTTCAAATAGCTTATGTGACAACTTGCCATGAACTTGGATATAGCTGGTCTGCCAAATAGTGCATGGTAATAACTTTGTAGATCCACAACCTCAAACTCTAGGTTTTCCTTCCAACAATTCTCTCTTGTGCCGAATAAAACATCTATCCGAACCTTCCCGATTAGCTTGCACGATAAACCCAGCACAATTCCATGGAATGTGGTCTTTGTCGCTTGGACCAAGTTTTCCGAGATTCCCAACTTATGTAATGTATCCTTATACAGTATATTGATACTGCTGTCATTATGAATCAACACCTTGGAGAATTTAAAGTTCAGACTCGGCCCAATGAATGTAGGATCAAGTACTAGAGCGTATGCTCCAGGACTCGGCATGATCTTGGGGTGGTCTTTTATGCTCCATGTGATTTCTTGATCTAGCCAGTACATGTACTTCGGAACTGCCGGCATAACCGCATTGACCTCCATATGACACCTTTGCACAATTTGCCTTTCATTTTGCTCTATGGTGAACACACAATAGCTCTGATGATGCTCCCTGTACTCATTTCGGCCTCCTCGACCGACATATTCATAATTCGCCTACTTCTGGTCCTCTGCCCTATGCACTTCCCTTCTCTCCTGGTTCTCATACCTCAGCGGGGGTGGTGGAAACATTACTTGTTGAGCATTTGCTCCCATGAGTTCTGGCTGCTGAGGTGTCTGAGAAGGTCCCATGTTACCTTGTCCTACATGCTGAAACCATTCACATTGCCGGGTCAAATGATTCGCCAGTTTACTTGGATTGGGCGTTTGGAACTTGCACGGCTGATCCAACATGTACTCATACGTATACTTCGGCCTATTTCTTCTTTTTTGCCACTGCTTTTTCAGTTTATTGGTCCAAAGTTTCTTACCATCAGTGTCTTGTGTCCACTGTTGGTTGCTGATCTTCTGCCGGTGGTTACTCCAGGCATCCGACTAATCTTGAGTCACTATCGCAACATGGTTCAAATTGTACCAATAATCCGGCCTTTCATCTCTTCTTTTGCCCTGGAAATCATTCTGCCGAGATGACCCGGCCCCTTCCCTAGAGTAATACTTCTCATTCGGCTCAGCCGACATAAGCAGGGGTTGGTTCGGATCTCCCAATGCATATGAATCTACAATCTTGATTGTCTCGGCCAACGTAATTGGCATATCCCTTTGTAGCCTTTGCCACATCACACTTGCATGTCTAGACCCTTGTGCAAACCATGCAATTTCTTGTGACTTGATCACACCTTCACATGAGTTGCATAATGTACACCACCAAGTCAAAAACTCTCAGTCGGTCTCATTCGGAATGTTCTTTCACATTGCCAAGTGTTGTGGCCTATTCAGCCTCTTATACGTGCTAGTGAAGTTACTGATGAACATTTCCAAAAAATCCAACCAATAGTTGATACTTCCTGGTGGCAGATTATTCATCCAGACTCTTGCTGGTCCCTCTAGCATCTGAGGCACATATCTCACCACCCATCTGAGATTTTCCTATGCGATGTGCACAACTTTGGAATAATCAATCAACCAGTCTTGTGGCTTGGTGCTACCATCATACATGTTTGTTCCCCGGGCTAACTGAAAGTTCAACACAGGTTGTTCTCTCATAATCCGAGGTCCAAAACATGGAGGACCCAGAGGACCTTGTCCCTCTAATAGCTTCGACCTATAAAATATGTCCAACTTCAATCTTGCATCATCCGGATGCAAGTTCCTGTTTCCTAGCCATGATCCCATTGCACTTCCCATCATATGATGATCCGGCCTTGGAAACCCGGCATTGTCCATAGCCTAGTAACCATCATTGTATATGTTTTGCCCGGATGACAATATTGCTGCTGCATGGCTAGTCCCGCACTTTTCTCTTGCCGAGGTACATATTGTTGCTGCTATGGGGGATAATGTCCTTCTACTACCTAGTTACAGTCTCCGGAATTGCCATGCCCAGCGTTTCCATGACTCTGAGTGCCTTGGCTGGGGTTTCTGTGACCACTGTTGCCTCGGTTAGAACTTCCTCGGTCACCATTGCCCTGTGTTGCTTTGCCTTTCCTGGCCACCGCCGGGTCATATGGCACCATTTGCCTATTTATTCTACCCGAGGTTACCACCTCTTCTCTCCTTGGATCCGCCCAGGTGAAGATGCTGGCCTGGCTGATTTTTCAGGAGCGCCCCCAGCTGAATGAACGACGCGGGACCCCCCTGCCCTTGTCGGGTTAGACCTATGTATCTCCTTATTTTTCTAGTTTGCAATGCACACCAGCTCTATGACCCTTTCTTGTTTCCTCTTCCGGGCTTCACCGATCAAACCATCTGCAGCCCTGAGGTTCTTTGCCGGGGTGCTATAGCTCGGTAGCCCCGCTGACATTGGGTTACCTAAATCGCCTGGCCTAGGCACAAACTCCTTATCTATCTCATTGAGAAGGTTCTTCCCCCTAATCCTTACACCATCCATGCGAGATGATGATATTCAAGTGGACTCATCAGACAATAATCAACATATGGATCTGCAGCCATTGGATCTTAATCTGAACCTGGGACTTGTAGTCTAGGCTGGTGAAAATAGCCCTCCTTTCTTTGATTTTCTACATGTTGGTCATGTCAGACTTTGCTTTGGTCCGGTTTTGCCTCCTGATATGATGTGGAGGCGTTTATTTGAGAATATGATGCCTTTGCTACTATCAAAGAACCTACCTTTATCACTTCAGTTATCCCCTTTTCAGTGTTTGAACCTGAAAAGGTCTTGATCTGCTGCATTTGATTGTATACATAATACTTGGTCCCCTCCACCGTTCAAGCAAGATCACAGGAACTTAATCTATTTAAAGCTCAGACCTATGGCTAGAGTGCTCTATTTTGACTCTGAGAATGACATCCTGGGGCCTCCACAGTTCTCTGCATGTCCTACCACTCAGGTGAAAAAACGTCCTCATAGGAAAAAGAAACATGTGGTTCAGTCAGTGGAACGCTGATTTACAAGGAGCTGCTTGAAGTCTGATGGGATGAGGCCAAGACCGGTTACTGATAATCCGGTACGTCCTAAGAAAAAGAACAGGGCTAGACTGTTAATTGTGGCACAAGACAAGAATACAGGAGAAAATAATCATTGGACCCAGGAGATAAGTGGTGACACTGAAGATGAAGGATCAGAGGACAACCGAGTGGCTCTAGCGACACCTATTGCTGTCATGCAACATGTGGGTATCCAGTTGGGGATTGATCCCTCTAAGCTATCTAAAGAAAGGCTTGAAGCCGACCCTGATGCTGCTGAGACAGCCCAAGACAAAGATGAAAATGTTTAATCTAGCTTTGGTGGCCTCTAGGTGTTTGCTGAATTCTGCTTGTGGTTCTAGTGGTACTTGCAGTATAAAGTGTTGCAGTATTATGTGTTTATGTTATAAATTATGTCAGACTTAGTGGGAGGTTGTGTTTGTGTTTGAGATGACATTATGTGTTAGCTCATGGTCCTGTTGGTCTGAATTTTATACAGTCTTTTAAATGAATCGTATTTCCAGAAGAAAATGGGGTGTTCTCTTTTGGAATGTGCGTGGGATTAATCCTGAGGTCAGACAGAGAGAAGTTTTTAACAAGATTAATGAAAGTGAATGTGATGTGATTTGTTTACAAGAAACAAAATGTGAGAATTTTTGCTGGATAATGATTCGAAATTTTTGCCCAAAACGCTTTGATAATATTGTGTTCTCTTCTTCGGTGGGAGCTTCTGGTGGTATCATTGTGCTATGTGTCATGGTGGTGTCACGACAGATGCCATGGATAGGCTAAAGGTGGGGACTAAATGCACTAGGGGAATCCAGGGAGGGATAGTGTGGTGATTCCACACACGTTAGCTTTGTATTCAGTTCACTTCCAAAGTTTACAAGTGCTCCTCCAGTTGTATTGGGGAGAGGAGGAAGAAGAACTCTCTTACTCTCACCACAAGCCAAACTCAGCTCCCTGGGAGACAACTATCCAAACCAACTTAATAGAGATCATCCGTTCTACAGAATCCCTAGCCCCTCTTATATAGGGGCCGCTAGGTCTCCACTTAGGGCATACGTGGAGGCATATTCCAGTTAATATGCCTCTTCCCAAAATAGAAAACCGACCGGGTCTCTTTTCCCCCGCATCACTCATGCAGAGGCTACGTGAGCCTCTGCGGTTCCTACGTCAACCGACATTGGCGTCATCACCCTTGTCAGCCACGCCTCAGTGGTCCTGCCTCTGTACGCTTCGCTCATGCTCTGCGCCCAGTGGTCACCTTTGACCAGCGAGATACCTTCCTTCTCCTACAAGCTTGATATAACCCGGATCCTACATAGTTGATACGGCCACCTCTATTCCTGCATGCAACTTAGATTCAACCCACCGACTTACGATATAAGTCGGCTGAGACCCAGTTACATGGACATCCCCTGGTCCGGGTTACCCCAAGATTCGGCCTGCCTTGAGATGACTCGGCCATCATCCGCTTAGACTTTGCCGAACCTCGGCTAACTCAGCTTTTATACCCCGGCGTGACCCTACCCGGGGGTATCCCCCCAACATTAGTCCCCGAAGCTGGTGCAGTCTTAGCTGCCTTAGCCGCTAAGGCCACAACTGGTTCAATTTCACTGAGCTTTGTGTTCCTTTTCTGAGTTACATCTTATCTCGGATTTCATGGATTTACTTTCCCTTGGCACATTCCAAGTTTTTACTTGCTGGCCGGGTTACCACGTTCCCATCCGATTCACTCCTCCTTCTCTTGTAGGCTTCCCCACGTGGAGGCTAATCATCATGTCGCCTCATTTTAAGAGCCAGCAACAGTAACCGCCGCAGTTATTGTCAGGAGTTACTATGCGCACGTCACATCGTGTCTGCCTCCTCGTTAACTGCATCATGACATCGCGTCATGGGATCCGCTGCGCCCTATGGTCCTTCGTGTGGCTCACTGCTGATTGGTTTATCCGGGTTGTACACGGCCACACCGCGTGGCACACCCGCACAACACGATCCCCCTACGCCCTCGAGGGGGTGGTTAAATAGGGGAGGGGCGCGCCCCTTGGGTATTTTCCCCAGTTCTGCGCCCCTCTGCTTCTACCTCCTCTTCTTCTTCTCCCACGACAGTGCCGCCGCCATCGCGCCTGAGTAGCAGCACCGCTGCCACACTGCCTCCACGCTCACCAGCATCGCCGCCGCCTCCGTGCATCTCTTCCGCCACGGGTCGCTGCTAGTCTAGGCCACTGCCACCCACTGCCGCTAGCGCCAGTGAGGGCAGTGAACTCGAGACGACCGAGGAGGAGCTCGCCGTTGCCTAGCAGGAGATGGAGGAAGATGCTGCGAGCGCCGACCACGGTGCATGGGCGGGCTCCTGGGTCTGCCAAGATGACCTAGATTGGCTCTAACGACCAGGCGCATCCCGGAGGGCATCGCCGCACGCCTCGCTTCCTCCGAGCTTGCCCCCTCACCCAATCTGGGTGAGTATGTGGTGTTCCTATCTCATTTTCAACACGGATTTGGTCTGCCAGTGAGCGACTTTTTCCACGACTGGTTAAACACATACGAGCTCCAGCCGCACCACCTTCCAGCCAACGCCATCACATCTCTCTCCGCTTTTGCCTCCACCATCGAAGGTTATGCCGGATTGTGGCCCACGAAGGAGCTCTGGATCCGGTTCTTTGGCCTTCGTCGGAACGTGATTCCGAATGTAGATCTAGATCCGGAGGACAAACAACTCACGCAGTTAGGTGCTGCGTCAATTTCTCCCCGGAGGTTGTCCGTCTTCCCCGGAGTTACCGGGCTGGACTCCTGCAAGGGATGGGTCCGGACTCTCTTCTATGTCCGGAACATCACCACCGAAGATCTGATCCGGCTGCGCCCCTATACTCCGGGTCCTCCTAACCCGGAATTGTGGGACGTTATCCCCAAGAAGCCCATAGTCTTGGCCAACCAAGTCAACAAGAGGTTCAAGGAGCTGAAGGAACTCGGACTGAGCAACGAGGACGCCATGATCACATTCATCCGCAACCGGATCCCCCCTCTAGAAACGCACACATAAAGTGTGTCACATGAGATGGGGTCGCGACCCCAACCGGACCTCGTCTTTCGAGTTGAGCAACACAAAGATCTACCGCCGGGTCAAGGCCCTCTTCACCACACACAAGGACATCTCCTCTGAGTGGGCGTGGGGAATAGAACATTTTTTCCTACATAGGCTTCCTCGTTCGGTAAGTCTCGCGCCCCAAACTCTATTCCGAATTGAATCATATGTCGGTCTTTTTGTTGTAGATTTCAATCCTGTTTCCTTTCCTTTCCCTTAGATGTTTCATCAGCAAACCATTGAGGATGGCACCGACCCTACCCTCAAATGGGGCCTGGCCGGGATACCTCGGACGAGGAAGAACCGGATCAGGAGATGTTCCTTCCTATGTTGGATGCGACCAAGCGACCCACCGGTAAACTCTCTTCCATTAGAGATTGGCCCGACGATGAAGATGATTCGGATGTTGAGGTGATGGAAGCATTTGACGCTGTCCCCCTTTCTTATGCTTTTCCGGCATCAGCTAACCCCGGTGGGCAGATCCATGAAGATCCTCCCCTTGCCGTGGATGATCCTGTTCCGGTCGTGCCGAAGAAGAAAAGGGGAGCACCATTAACCTCTTCCTCCGGACCTTCTCAGCTAGCCAAAAGGCGACAGAAGTCCGGAGACAAAACTGCCACCAAGCCTGCAACTAAGGCCACAGCCCTGAGGGCTCGGAAGCCCAAGGAGCCCCTGACCTCGGATGAGTAAGCCTCTTCTCCCTTTGCTATTTTACTTGTCCTTCTTTTATTATAGCTTCTCATCCAACAATGTTTGATTCGGCAAGACCACGGTGGAGGTCCCACAAAGTGGATCTGGCATTGCCTCCCCACTTCGACACAACCCTTCTCCCCCTCGTGGTGACAATTCACACCCGCTGAGCCCAATCCCGGAGGGTTTAGCGGCTGCTCCAGGTTCTATCCCACCTTGTCAAGAGGAGGGCAACCTTGGAGAGAGGGAGACTGGCTCTGCCGAGACAGTAGCCACCACTACTTCGGCTCCGCCGCAACCAGCTACCACCGAGGTTCCCTCAGTACCTCCACCGAAGAAGAAACCAGCACCAGTATCAACACCAACTCCAGCACCAGCAACAAAAGCAATAGCAGCAGCAATAAAAGCAACAACAGTAGCACCGATCCCCTCCACCTCGTCCGAGTCTTCTTAGTCTCGGCGAGAAAGCATCAAGGCAGCTCCCAAGGGTAAATCTGCTGCAACAACTTCCACCTCTCAGCAACCCAAGGGAAATAAGGCCCCTGACGCCACCAGGGCAGCGTCTATTGAGGCTGGGCAGTGCACACTCGCGTCCATGCTTTCCAAGAAGCCTCGGTTGAGAGGAGGGACGCGCATGCTAAGGGTTTGGTAGCGCCCCACATGCTCAGCGGCGAACGATACCCTCTGACCTTGATCAAATTTGTAAATAATTGGAACAAGGCGGAGTTCGTCCACAACGACGATCTCTCAGAGAGGTTCGGTCCTGCCGAATTTTCTGCACAGATGAATACTGCCGCCAAGACAATTAACCTTGTGGGTCGGATGATAGAGGTATGTTAGTTCATCTTTTCCTTAACATGTTGCAAACATTAGTGATATAACCATTAGTCCCCGAGCCTCCGGGGGAGTAACTTGTTACTCGGTCGGATGCTCCTTAGAGAACTAACATAGCTCCTTTATAACTTCGAATATGCACACACCTAAAGACGGGTTAAGTTCCACTTGGCCCGGATTTTGTACACTTCAAATATGCACACACCTAGAGCCGGGTTAAGTTCCACTTGGCCTGGATCTTGTACACTTCGAATATGCACACACCTAGAGCCGGGTTAAGTTCCACTTGGCCCGGTTCTTGTACACTTCGAATATGCACACACCTAGAGCCGGGTTAAGTTCCACTTGGCCCGGATTTTGTTCACTTCGAATATGCACACACCTAGAGCCGGGTTAAGTTCCACTTGGCCCGGATCTTGTACACTTTGAATATGCACACACCTAGAGCCAGATTAAGTTCCACTTGGCCCAGATCTTGTACACTTCGAATATGCACACACCTAGAGCCGGGTTAAGTTCCACTTGGCCTGGATGTTGTACACTTCGAATATGCACACACCTAGAGCTGGGTTAAGTTCCACTTGGCCCAGATTTTGTACACTTCGAATATGCACACACCTAGAGCCGGGTTAAGTTCCACTTGGCCCGGATTTTGTACACTTCGAATATGCCCACACCTAGAGCCGGGTTAAGTTCCACTTGGCCTGGATCTTATACACTTCGAATATGCACACACCTAGAGCCGGGTTAAGTTCCACTTGGCCCGGATTTTGTACACTTCGAATATGCACACACCTAGAGCCAGGTTAAGTTCCACTTGGCCCGGATTTTGTACACTTCGAATATGCACAAGACTAAGCTACCTTTTTGTACTCCTTTTAGGTGACCACCAACCGCCGGAGCGCTGAGTTTCAACGTCTCCTGGAAACTCACAAGATGCTGCGCGCAAAGCATAATGCACTTCTCGCTGAATACGAGAAAAGGGGTAAGTTCCTCCCTTGGCATTTTCCTTTTTTCTTTGTCTTTTTCTGCCGAACTAACCCATTATTCGGTTTTCGCAGCTGGGGTGGAGGCTGAGAACACGATCATGATGAAAAATTTGGATCAAATCAAGGGTAAGTTATTTTTGCTCAACCTTACTATGCTTTCCATCTCCTTTTCTCCTTGGCTCGACCAACATTTATACCTCGGCTTTGACGGGTCAACAAACTATTTCAGCATCTCTTGAAGATAGTGTGCCCGTGCCTGATATGATGCTGCATTTTCTCGAACAAGCAGGGCAACATCAGGCCGAAATTAAAAAGAAAGACGACGAGCTTGCCCTCCTCCGATCCAAAGATGATGAGATTGTCAAGCTCAAGGCAGATATGAAGAAGCTAAAAGCGTAGCATCAAGCCGAACTTTAAAAAGCTGGCCAGGACTATACTGAAGAGCGGGAGCGCCTCACCCTCTAGATTTCCATGGACCAAGAGCTTCTCTAGGAGGCCAACGTCAAACTTGAGTCGGTGAATGCCGAACTTGTGCAGCTTCGCAAAAGGCGTGATGACTGTACCAAGGAGTTGACCCGGATCCATAGCCATATTTCACGTAAGTTCCTTTCCCTCATCCGGCATATTTCTCCGGGTTACTTCACATGTCTTTTCTTTACCTACTTCTCTTGTCTTGTTTCCAGGCAAATTTCCAGAGGGCAATGCCATTGCGAGCACCGCTGTTGCTAAGTTCCGCCGATAGAGGGGTACCCCCATTGCTCCTGACGCTGAAGAGATTCCCTATGACATGGAGGACATGTTGGTCAGTTTGTCTTCTCGCGTGGAAATCGTGAAGAACTATGGCAAGGATATCCTTGACATGGCAATTCGGATCTTCAACGCCTTTTGGCCTGAGGAAGATACTCCGGAGGGGACCGCAATTCTCGTTGACAAGTTGATGGAATGCGAGACCCAACTCGACCTTTGGAGGGAATCCGTTGGTCGTGCCGGAGCTGAGACTGTTCTCCACTACGTGCTTACGTGGTACTAGAAGATCGACCTCAACCTCCTAGCGCGCATGCGCACCGGATCCAAATAGTCCAGCGACCCGGAGTGGATTGCTCGGCACAAGGCTTGTGCCCATAGCCTCATTGAATATGCCCCCATTCATGAATGGAATGAGGGTCCGAGCTTCCTTGGTGCCGCCGATGCCGAAAATGCTGAAAACGCTGAAGATGGCTCGGATGAGGATGAAGAGGACGATGCCTCGGATGTCGAAGACAGTGAAGATGACGCCGAACTTCCTCCTCCTGCTGCTCCTTGAGCGAAAAAACTTTAAAGTTTATCAGATCCCCGGTATGCCGGGTGCAGTTGTATTAAACACACAAGTGATATTTTGCTACTAAGTTTTTATGGTGGATTGGCTTGGGCGTAGTCCTCGAGATTCATTTTCTCGTTCTTCCAATTTCTTGGCTCGGTTCGTGTCTACCTTGGTTCGGTTTTATGACTTACGAGTCCGAGCTTCAAAAATTGTCTTAACAATACTCAGAAAGTTTAGGATTAGCTCAAAATAATTCAGCATAATAAATCGAAAGTGAATCACAGGGTTAGTTCGAAAAACAAATGTCGGCTCGATTAAGTTCCTTTCCTTAGACATTTTTCATGTGCTACGCAATTCCAAACTTGTTCTCTTGCTTGCCATGAAGCCAAATCTTGTTGGACAGCAGCAAGTCGAAGAGTTAGGTTTTTGTTGCTCACACATTACTAATCCGACATAAGTAGAAAAACTTATGCCAGCCGACGTATAAATGAGAAATACAAAAGATAACAAATATTATTAAGGCAGTCCCCGAGTTACTGCTCGAGGTTCCAACATTTCATTGATAACCTCATTGCCGACATACATACCGATATATGAGAAGACTCGGATACATACACTTCTTTGCTAAGTGTAGAAAGGATGAAGTGGAGCTACATTCCATGGACGCTTAGATTCCTCGCCGGACCTGTACGCCTTGTTATTTTCCTGTGGTTTTGCATTGATAAGATAATAGGAATCATTGTGCAATGCTTTGCTCACAATGAATGGCCCTTCCCATGGGGGGGATAACTTGTGCATTCCAGCAGTACATTGTACCGACCGGAGTACCAAATCGCCTTCCCAGAAAACTTGGGGGCTTACTTTAAGGCCATGATAGCGTCGGAGATTTTGCTGATATATGGCGGATCTGGACAATGCCAATTCTCTCGCTTCTTTCAGCAGATCAACATCATTTTGCCGGGCTTCTTGCACTTTGGCTTCTATGTATTGGGTGACCCTAGGCGAGTCATGCTCTATGTCGGCTGGTAATACAACTTCTGCCCCATATACCAGAAAGAACGGCGTATAACCTGTTGATCGATTCGGAGTTGTTCTTAAACTCCACAGTACCGCTGGTAGTTCTTATATCCAGCACCCCGCTGATCTTTGCAGTGGCTCAATGAGCCGGGGTTTTATCCCGGATAATACTAATCCATTGGATCTTTCCACTTGTCCGTTCGATGCGGGGTGGGCTACCGAGGCAACGTCCAGCCAGATCTTCTTATCTCGGCAGAATCGTGCAAATGCTCCTTCAGCAAAATTTGTGCCATTATCTGTTATAATACTGTGAGGATAACCGTATCTCAAGATGATGTCTTTGAGAAATGTCACAGCCGTAGCTCCATCACATTTTCTTATTGGTTTTACTTCAATCCATTTTGTAAATTTATCAACCATGACCAAAAAGTGAGTCATATTTCCCCTTGCTGGTTTAAACGGGCCAACCATATCCAAGCACCATACAGCAAATGGCCATGTAATTGGTATGGTCTTGAGCTCCGACATTGGCATATGTGTCTTGGTAGCATACCTCTGACAACCATTGCATTTTCTTACCAAGTCCTCTGCTTGTTCTAAGGCACTTGGCCAGTAGAATCCATGCCGGAAAGCTTTTGCTACCAAGGCTCTAGACGAGGCATGATGCCCACATTCCCCTTGGTGTATATCTTGGAGAATTTCAAGCCCTTCTTCTGGGTCGACGCATCGCTGGAGAACACTGGTCACACTCCTTTTGTATAACTCGGAATTGATGATCGTGTATGCCTTTGCTCTCCTCTGAGTTTGCCTGGATAGCACTTCCTCAGCGGGTAAGGTTCCATCTTTCAAGAATTGAAATATGGGTGAGGCCCAAGCTGGAACAGCTCGCACTGGGAACATATCCTCATCAATTTCCATCTGATCCACTAGCATAACTTCAACCAGATCGGGCTGAACAGTTCCCGGGTCTTGCGAAGCAGTCCCCGGGTTTGCCAAGGCAGTCCCCGGGTTCTACGAAGCGCTCCCCTCATCGATGTTCATGGGTACGGCTCCGGATTCTGTGTACTCCGGGACGTAGATTGAGTCGGTTTCTCGGGACGGTCTGATAGATGGTTTTCTGAGGTGTTCTAATGCTACACCCGGTGGAATTGCTTGTCGGGTTGATCCAAGCTTCGACAGTATGTCGGCAGCCTCATTTTCCACCCAGGGTACATGGTGAAATTCACATCCCTCAAAGTAACTAGATATCTTCAGCACATGAAATCTGTACAGCGCCATGTTAGGATCAAGAGCGTCCTAGAGCCCTGAAACTTGTTGAACTACCACATACGAGTCGCCAAAGCATTGGATCCGACGTATCCCAATTTCTTTTGCCACTTTGAGCCCATGCACACGTGCCTCATATTCGGCGACATTGTTTGATGCCGCGAAATGAATCTGCAGCACATATTTCAGCCAGTCCTTCTTTGGCGAGGTAAGTACAACTCCGGCACCTAGCCCGGTTTTTGTTTTTGACCCGTCAAAGTGCATTCTCCAATAGTTCAGATCTGGTAGGGGTGGTCCATATTGCACCTCGGCCTAGTCCACAAAAAAGTCCGCCACAGCTTGAGATTTGATTGCTTCTCTTCTGTCATATTGTGGTGCATAAGGAGCTAGTTAAATTGCCCATTTTGCAATCCTACCACTCGCATCCTTGTTACTCATTATCTCGGATATGGGAGCTTCACATATTACCTTGATGGGATGCTCCTCAAAATAATGTTTTAGCTTGTTTGCCGACATGTACACCCCATACGCCACTTTCTGATAGTGCGGATAATTTTTCTTTGAGGCTGATAACACCTCGCTCAGGTAATACACTGGCCTTTGCACCGACTTAACATCTTCATCGCGCTCTACCACAATTACTGCACTTACAACTCAGTTGGTTGCGGCTATATTGCACAACATTGGCTCCTTTGATAGTGGAGAGGATAACACTGGTGCAGTGGCTAACATTTTCTTTAACTGGATAAAGGCTTCATTGGCCTGCGGTGTCCAGATGAACTTGTCCGACTTTTTCATGAGTTGATAGATAGGCAGTGCCTTTTCTCCCAACCGACATACAAACCGACTTAACGATGCCAGGCAACCAGTGAACTTCTAGACATCGTTAAGACACTTCGGCAGTTCCATTCGCTCTATGGCCCGGATTTTAGTTGGATTAACTTCGATACCTCGGCTGGAGACAAGAAATCTGAGTAATTTTCCAGCCGGGACACCGAAGGTACATTTTTCCGGGTTAAGTTTCATCCGGAACCTCCTTAGGTTCGCGAATGTCTGCCTGATATCGTCAAGGAGCGTTTTGCTTTCCTTGGTCTTGATAACCACATCATCCACATATACCTGTACATTTTGACCAATTTGGTCGTGCAAACATTTTTGCATACATCTTTTGTACGTTGCCCCTGCATTACGTAAACCAAACGACATGGTGCGATAGCAATAAGCCCCATATGTGGTGATAAATGCAGTCTTTATTTGATCATCCAGATTTAGGGGTATCTGGTGGAAACCATAATACGCATCTATGAATGACAACAGTTCACATCCAGCGGTTGAATCTATGACCTGATCTATCCTTGGCAATGGAAATGGATCTTTTGGACACGCCTTATTCAGGTTCGTTTAATCGATACACATACGCCAAACCACTACCACATTTGGATCGTCTTTTTTCTTCTCCACCAGCACCGGATTAGATAGCCAATCCGGGTAAAGCACTTCCATGATAAATCCAGCAGCCAACAACCGAGCTATCTCATCTCCAATGACTTTTCTCCTATCTTCGGCGAAGCGGCGGAGAGGTTGCTTCACCGGCTTTGCTCCGGGTCTCACATTCAAAGAGTGCTTGGCAAACTCCCTCGGAACACCTTGCAAGTCCTGTGTGGACCAAGCAAAAATATCCCGATTCTCATGGAGGAAGTTGACGAGCTCGCTTTCCTATTTATCGTTTAACCCGGCACCAATTGTCACAGTGTGCTCTGGGAACATATCATCAACAGGCACCTTCTTGGTATCTTTTGTGGCTTGGAATGAGACACTCCCATGCGGATTAATCAACGCCGGCATATATTGCTGCGTGGGCTGATCTAATGCCGCCACCTCTTGGATTTTTCTTTTCTCTTGCGCAATTACGAGTGACTCAGCTAGGTTAGACCCAGTTGAAGCACATTCAATGGAACGTCGGAAATCTCCAGCTATGGTGATCACTCCGTTTGGCCCAGGCAACTTCATCTTCAAGTAACTGATGTGACAACTTGCCATGAACTTGTTCAGTGCCGGTCTTCTGAGTAACGCGTGATACGCACTTTCTAAGTTTACAACTTTAAACTCCAAATTCTTAGTTCGGCAGTTATTTCTTGTGCCGAGCAATACGTCAACCCGGACCTTGCCTATCGGCTCACAAGAAATGCCTGGCACAATGCCATGAAAAGTAGTTCTGGTAGCCTAGAGCATGTTCTCCGAGATACCTAACTTGCGCATCGTATTCGCATACATGATGTTAATGCTACTGCCATTATCAATCAGTACCTTGGAGAATCTCACATTGATGTTTGGCCCGATGAACGTCGGATCCAGCACTAGTGCATATGAACCGGGAGTTGGCATAATCTTGGGGTGATCTTTGATGCTCCAGGTAATTTCCTGGTCCGACCAAGGCATATACCTCGTCACTGCCGGCATCACTGCATTGACCTCCATATGTCTGTGCTGCAAGCTCTTTCTGTCTGTCTCCTCTATGGTGAACACACGGTAACTCTGATGATGCTCTCTGTACTCGTTTCTCCCCTCGTTTCCGGGGTACCTCTGATCGGATTGATTTTGGTTCTCCACCTGATGCACAACATCCATTCTCTATTGGTTGTCATACCTCGATGGAGGGGGAGGCAACATTAACTATTGCGTGTTCGCTCCGGAGAGCAATTGCTGCCGGGGTAACTCCTGCCGAGGTTGATCATTCCGAGGTGCCTGAGCATTCCCCAAACCACCTTGTTCTATCTTACGCATCCACTCACATTGCCTTGTCGTATGACCCGCTGGGTTACTCGGATTTGGCGTGTGAAATTTAAACGGCTGATCCAGCATTGACTCGTAAGTATACCTCGGACGGTCCTTCTTTTCTTGCCACTGTTTCTTCTGCTCTGGCGTCCAAGTTTTCTTTCCGTCATTTCTTGGTGTCCATTGTTGCCCTCCAGTTGTCTGACGTTAATTACTCCCTGCTTCGGGTTGATCTTGATTCACAGTAGCAACTTGTTGCGAACTATACCGGTAATCCGGTCTGTCATCTCTTCTTTTACCCCTGTAATCACTCCTTCGGGACAACCCGGCCCCATCTCTCTGGTAGTACTCCTCATTTGACTCGTTTGACATGAGCCTGGGTTGAGTCGGATCACCCAGGGCGTATGAATGAGCAATCCAGATTGTTTCTGCCAATGGAGTTGGCATATCCCTTTGCAATCTTTGCCACAACATGCTCGCATATCTGCATCCTTGCGCAAACCATGCTATCGCCTGTGACTCTATCACACCCTCACATGAGTTTCGCATGGTACACCACTGGGTTAAAAACTCTCGATCAGTCTCATTTGGTCTCTGCTTGCACATTGCGAGGGTCTGTGGCCTATTCGGCCTTTGATACATACTTGAGAAATTGCTGACAAACATTTCCTCAAAGTCGATCCAACAATTGATACTTCCGGGCGGCAAATTGTTCAGCCATACCCTCGCGGGCCCCTCCAACATCTGGGGTACATATCTCACATCCCATCTCAAGTTGCCTGTAGCAATTATCACTGCAGTTGCATAGTTTATCAACCAATCCTCCGGCTTAGTACTGCCGTCATACGTCTTTGTGCCTCTAGGTAACTGGAAGTTAGGCACCGGAGGTTCCTTCATGATCCGGGGCCCAAAGCATGCATGACCTGGTAGGCCTTGACACTCAATTTTCTCCGACCTATACAGCCGATCCAGTTTCAGCCTGGCATCATCAGGCATCAAATCCCTGCTTCCCAATCTTGACCCTATCACATGATATTCCGGCCTTGGGTATCCCGTGTTCACCATTTTCGAATCACCATCGTTCTATCGGTCTTGCTCTCATGGAGAACCTTTTTGTTGCATACCTCGGCCGGCACTTTGCTCTTGCCTTGGTATATTCCGCTACTGCGGTTGACCTGCACCTACCGAATTACGCTGTCCGGCATTGCCGTTTACAACATTTCCTTGACTGGCATTGCCTTGGTCGCGGTTACCTCGGCCGGCTTCACCTCGGCTCACACTCCTTCGATCCTCATTTCTCTGCACTTCTTTTCCTTTCCCTGCCCTTGCCGGGTCATATGGGACTATCTGCTTGTTCCTCTTGGCCAAACTTATGACCTCTTCTCTCCTAGAACCACCGTGAGGAGACGAAGCGGCCCCAGTGGATTTCTCTGGGTTACCCACCGCCAAATGAATGATCTTGGAGGCCCCAGCTCTATCCGGGTTAGCCCTGAGCAATTCCTCATTTTGCCTGTTCGTGATCCGAACTAACTCATTGACCCTTTTTGGTTGTCTTTGGCGGGCTTCACCGTCAGTCCTTCTAACTCGGATGGAGCTGCCTCTGCTGCTCTGAGGTTCTTTGCCGGGGTACTATACTTCGGCAGCCCCACAGACAAACATTTTTCTGATTCCTCAATCCTAGTATCACCCTCTCTGGTCATTTCACTCATGAGATTTCTCCCCTTCACTTTTACAGCTTCTACTTTATTTGACTTTGCATACTCACGCAGCGTCATGTTCAACGACTGCTGAGCCATGGCTATCTTTTTTGCACCCTCTAGTATTTTCTACCTAGTCTCCTCTAGCTCGGCCTGTGCCTGAGCTGCATCTACTACTGCTGCTACTGGGTTTGCCAAGCTATCCATTGCCTGCTGCAGCACATTCTCTGGCCTCTCTAGTGGAGGACCTCTACTTTTCCTCAGTGCCTTGGGCATTACCTCCGGATCTGGAGCCGGATCCTTGCTTGCGCCTGCACCTGGCGCAGTCATCATCATCACCTCTGCACGGTTCGGGAAGTGAGCGATACGCACCCCGTGAACCACGCTAAGGGGTGGCTCGCCTCCTTCGACGACGTGCCGCGGATGAACACACGACACATCGATAGCAACGTAAACCTTGTGTGCGCCGAGCTTGACGAAGAGGCCGTTGCGTGGAAGAGGACGTGTGTCGAAGCAGCCAGCGTTGTCGCTGACAAAGTCGAGCGCTCCAAAGCGCTGAACGAGCCCGGAGACGATGCATTCGCCGGTGCCGATGAGGTTTCCTGTCCGGATCTTCACCCCTGCTAGCGCCGCTAGCCCCACGGTGGGCGCCAACTGTCGTGGTGGTGTCACGGCAGATGCCATGGATAGGCTAAAGGTGGGGACTAAATGCACTAGGGGAATCCAGGGAGGGATAGTGTGGTGATTCCACACACGTTAGCTTTGTATTCAGTTCACTTCCAAGGTTTACAAGTGCTCCTCGAGATGTATTGGGGAGAGGAGGAAGAAGAACTCTCTTACTCTCACCACAAGCGAAACTCAGCTCCCTCGGAGACAACTAGCCAAACCAAGTTAATAGAGATCACCCCTTCTACAGAATCCCTAGCCCCTTTTATATAGGGGGCGCTAGGTCTCCACTTAGGGAATACGTGGAGGCATATTCCAGGGAATATGCCTCTTCCCAAAATAGCAAACCGATCGGGTCTCTTTTCCCCCGCGTCACTCATGCAGAGGCTACATGAGCCTCTGCGGCTCCTGCGTCAGCCGACATTGGTGTCGTCACCCTTGTAGGCCATGCCTCGGTGGTCCTGCCTCTGTACGCTTCGCTCACGCTCTGCGCCCAGTGGTCACCTTTGACCAGCGAGATACCTTCCTTCTACTACAAGCTTGATATAACCCGGATCCTACATAGTTGATCCGCCCACCTCTGTTCCTGCATGCATGTTAGATTCAACCCATCGACTTACGATATAAGTCGGCTGAGACCCAGTTAGATGGACATCCCCTGGTCCGGGTTACCCCGAGATTCGGCATTCCTTGAGGTGACTCGGCCAACATCCGCTTAGACTTTGCCGAACCTCGGCTAACTCGGCTTTTATACCCCGGCGTGACCCTACCCGGGGGTATCGCCCCAACACTATGGAAATCATCTGTTTTTACTGGAATTCTTGTGGAAAATCTGAGATAGTATTATCATCAATTTCACTTCTGTCCATAACAATGACACTTGGACTATGGTCTGCGTTTATGGGCCATGTGCTGGGCCTGAGAGAGACCAATTTGTTGACTGGCTATATAACCTGCATATTCCTATTATGGAAAACTGGCTAATACTAGGAGATTTTAATTTCATTCGTTCTCAATCCAACCGCAATAGACCAGGTGGTAATGTCAATGATATGTTTCTGTTCAATGATATAATAGGTCATCTGGGACTGCTGGAACTTCCTCTTAAGGGGAGATCTTTTACCTGGTCGAATATGCAATCCATACCTCTTATGGAACAGCTAGACTGGTTTTTCACCAGTACTAATTAGATTTCTGTGTATGCCTCAACCATGGTGTCCCCCCTTGTCAATACTGGTTCTGATCACGTGCCATGTGTGGTAACTATTGACACCGATATCCCTAAAACTAGCTTGTTTCTTTTGAGAATTATTGGGTTGATATGCCAGGCTTTATGGACTGTGTGATGAGCTCCTGGAACAGTCCATCTCGGAAATCGCACAGCTCTGCTATTCTTACGGATAATTTGAAGACCCTTCGGTATAGTCTAAAACATGGCACATCAAGCTCTCTCGTCTTAAGAGGTTACTTCAGGATTGTAACAATGTTATCTTATGCATGGATACTCTTGAGGAGAGCAGGCCTCTGTTCAGGACTGAACTTAACTTCAGAAGGATTGTAAAGTCACATCTTGATGAGCTTCTGCTGGCTGAATGCAATTATTGGCGTAAAAGGTGCACTATTATATGGATCAATCAAGGTGAGGATAACACTAAGTTTTTCCATGCCATGGCAACAGAAAGATACCATAGGAACAACATCTCTATGCTTAGAGATGAGCAGGGCAATGAGATTTCTGATCATGATTCTATGTCTGGCTCGTTATGGAACAGCTATAAACTAAAGATGAGACACTCTAAAGGAATTGATATGAAACTTAATCTAGACAATTTGTTGGCAAAGTTAGATGGACTTGATGAGTTAACCAGACCTTTTGAGAAAAGGGAGATTGATGAGCTGGTGGCGGCATTGCCGGTAGATCGTGCTCCTGGACCCGATGGATTCAATGGCCTGTTCATTAAAAAATGATGGACAATAGTACAAAAGGAGTTCTACCAGTTAGCTGCTGATTTTCATAACGGTTCAGTTAGCTTGGAGAATATTAATGGTTCATATATCACTCTTGTTCCCAAAAAGCAGGCGCCTGTTGAAGTTAATGATTTTTGTCCTATTTCTCTCACCAATGTTTGCCTGAAGTTTCTCACCAAATTAGTTGCCAACCGTCTAGAGAATAGAATTATGGATTGTATTCATAAGAATCAGTATGGTTTCTTAAGAACTAGGACTATTCAAGACTACATTGCCTGGGCTTTTGAGTACTTGTTCCTATGCCATATCTCCAAGAAACCTATTATTATTCTCAAGCTGGACTTTGCTAAGGCATTTTACATAGTGGAACATGAATCTATCCTTCTAATTATGAAACACAAGGGATTTAATGAGACTTGGATTGGATGGATAAAACAGATACTTTCCACAGGTACTTCTGCTGTGCTCCTAAATGGGATCACGAGAAACCAATTCCACTGTAAACGGGGTGTCTGTCAAGGTGATCCTTTGTCACCTTTATTGTATACTTTTGGTTCAGATTTGTTGCAGTCAGCAGTTAACAAGTTGGTTAGATTGGGAGAACTGCACCACCCAATTAATACTAATGAGAGTGACTTTCCTATCATCCAATATGCGGATGATATGCTCTTAATTATGCTTGCGGATAGGGACCAACTCAGTACTCTTAAAAGAGTCTTGCATCAATTCTCCATATCAACTAGGCTAAAGATAAACTTTCATAAGTCACAATTAATGCCTATTAATCTTCCAAATGACTTTATGATGGTGTTGTCCAAAGATTTTGGGTGCCAGATTGGTCAGATGTTGTTCACATACCTGGGTCTGCCTTTAGGCACTACTAGACCGACCATTGCTGAATTGATGCCAATTGTTTGTCGGCTTGAGAGGAAGCTTACGTCCAGTTCGAGTTTCCTATCTCAGGGGGCTAGACTTCAGTTGATTAACTCTGCTTTATCCTCCATGCCACTACACTTTCTTTGTACTCTGCAACTGCCCAAAGGTCTGACAATTCAGCTTGACCGGATTCTTAGACAATGCCTTTGGAGAGACAAATTTGATGAACCTAAGCAATCACTGGCTGCTTGGGAGTTGGTTTGCCTGCCAAAAATAAAGGTGGCTTTGGGGTGATAGACTTTCAAAAGAAGAGTGTGGCCCAGTTGATTAAATTTTTGGATAAATTTTATAATCACAAAGATGTCCCTTGGGTGCAATTAATCTGGAATGCTCACTATGTGGATAAGATCCCACATGCTGAAAATCTATGTGGATCTTTTTGGTGGCGTGATGTCCTCAAGCAAGTTGATAATTTTCGTGCGGTGGCAACGGTGACTCATGTAAAAGGAGATGCATTCCTATTCTGGACTGATAATTGGTCTATTCAAGGTAACATACAGCCTATTAAAAATAGATTTCCAAGATTTTTCTCTTATGCCCTCGACGACAAGGTTTCTGCAGCACATGTATATGCTATGACATATATAACTGATATTTTTTATCTTCCACTATCTAATAGTGCATATCAGGAGTTGATGAGCCTACAAAATATCATCAATGAAAACCCCCTATTGGATCAAAATGATTGCTGGACATATACTTGGGGGTATTCCTACACGCCTGGCAATTTTTATAGTTTGATACATGAACATATTAAAGTGCCCAAGGTATACTCCTGGATCTGGAATTCCTGTTGTATGATGAAAGTCAAAAAGTTTGCTTGGTTATTGCTAAGAGATTGATTAAATACTCGGGATCTTTTACAAAGAAGACATTGGCATGTGACTGAAGGCACCCACTGTGAGCTCTCTCCTTTACACACATATGAGGACAGAATACACTTATTTTTTGAGTGTAATTTTAGTGTGAGGATTTGGAATTATTTACAAATCTATTGGCAATCACACGATGATCTTCAGGTCATAATTGAGATGGCGAGGACGGCATTTGGTCATCCTTTTTTCATGGAAGTATTGATCTTGGCTTGCTGGAACATTTGGATCATACGAAATGGAAAGATCTTTAATCATGAAAGGCCAACATTTGCACGGTGGAAATTCAAGTTTGTGAGTGATTTTACTTTGTTGCAGTATAGGATCAAAAAGAAATATAGGCATTCTCTTCTTGCTTGGATAGCTACACTACCTTAGTTGGCTAGCCTCCTTTTAGACTCAGATAGTTCTCTAGTCCTTATGGCTCAATGCACGGCGCCTAGAAAAGTGTTGATGGCTCGTGGTTGATGTAGAGCTCGTTGGGAACCCCAAGAGGAAGGTATGATGAGCACAGCAGCAAGTTTCCCTCAGTTATGAAACCAAGGTTTAATCGAACCAGTAGGAGCAAGGAAACACCTCAAAGGTGTTACTAGCTGAGGTTTGGCAGGGCGCACTACCGGTGCTAGTAGCAACGTGGAGACCTCCACAACACAACCACGGAACTTTGTCCCCAACTTGCGACGAGGTTGTCAATCTCACCGGGTTTTGCGGAAAACAAAGGATTAAACGTATCGAATGGAAAGAAGTAAAAGTTCGCAGAAAATAAACATAAAGAACTAAACAGTTGTAGATTGTATGTAAAGAAAAGGACCGGGATCCATAATTCACTAGAGGTGGCTCTCCTTAAGATAGATAACATGCTGGGTAAACAAATTACAGCGGGGCAATTGACAAACACCGAGAAAGCAATACATGCATATACTAATCATCTTGACTCCTCTGAGACTTGATTGGTCATTACAACATAATACATAGACCGCCATCCAACTGCATCTATGACTAATAATCCACCTTCAGGTTATCATCCGAACCCCCTCTAGTATTAAGTTGCAAGCAACATATTATTGCTTTACGTACTGCGTGTAAAGTAAACAATACGATTGTTCTATGAACAAAGGATTGTTGTTTTCTCCCTAGTAGCAACAGCACATCTAGTACCTTAGAGATTTCTGTCACTTCCCTAGATTACCAGAGGCATGAACCCACTATCGAGCATAAATACTAACTCTTGGAGTTGCTAGCATCTACTTGGCCAAGATAGCTACTAACAACGGAAAGCATGCAAGATCTCAAATAACAAAGACATGATAGAATCAATAATCAATATGAAATAGCATCTCAATATCCATCGGATCCCTGCAAACACAACATGTATGAATTACAAATAGATGATCTTGATCATGAATGGAGCTCACAAGATCTAAACATGAAAGCACAAAGGAGGAGAAACCAGCCATCTAGCTACTACATGGATCCGTAGTCCAAGGATGAACTACTCACGCATCAGACCGGAGGCTTGCATGGTGATGAAGAAGGCCTCCAGGGTGAACTCCCCTCTCCTGCAGGGTGCTGGGAAGAGCTTCAGATCCCTCCCGATCTAGGGATGGAGATGACAGCGGCTACAGACTCTTTCGTGGATTTTTGATCGGGTACTTAGGGTTTCATCCCGAGGGCAATATATAGGCGGAAGGAGAGGCCGAGGGGGTGCTGGGAGCGGCCACACCACCCCCTGGCACGGGTTAGGCCTGGCCACGCGGCCAGGTGGTGTGGTGGCTCCCTGGCCCTGCTCCGTCTCGTATTCTGGCACTTGATCACTTCTAGAAAAATAGGCACTTTGGTTTTTGTCCCATCCAATTCCGAGAATATTCATTTTCTGACTTTGTTGGAACCAGAAATAGCAGAAAACAGGCAACTGGCACTGTTGTAGCATCCCAATTGTCTAACAATTGCAATGCTACTAGCCTAGTCTATATAGATGCTACTTCCTACATATCTAATTGTTGCATCATCATTATATCATGCTCATGTCATCATGCCACCTTGCATTTGAGCATCATATAAAACCCTTTTCCATTTGGTTCTTATCTCATAGGCATTATTAATTGTATTCGCCTCTTGATATTGTATTTGGTTCTTGATATATTGTTTCAATGCCCAAGTTGAGTTGGGGGCATATCTTTTATTAACTCCACCACCTTTCTTTCACCACCTTATAATTCCACCATCCAACTAAATATGAGCTTTGCACTTTATTTGAGTTTACCTCTAGCTCATGTGGGTTGGGATGGATCCAATTCTATTCTTCCACATGCTCTCATCTTAGCATCATGTTGTTTTCACATTATTGATATATGAGAGCCACATGGCCACCTTTGCATGCCTTGTGAGTGGAACCTTTTCCTAGCTTCCATATGGATTATCATGGATTTATGCTCATGTTGGGGTATTTTTGGGACTACTAAACACCTAGTGGAATAAACACACTAGCAAGTACCAATTATAATCAAATGTGAGCATCTCCATCTAATTCATCTGAAACTTTCACTTGTTTTTCTGTTGCTTGGCTTTATTCCAACTTTGGGAATGCATAAGAATGATGCCATGTTAATATTATTGTATTCACAAGATTTAATCATGGCAATTATCATTTTTGCATGGGCCATGCAAGAGTATCCCACCTTTGGCCTTGTTTCTCTCTTGGTTTTGTTGGGTTTAATCCTATGGAGTCCTAGCCCTCCATCTTCCTCTACCCCTCTTTTGCTTGATCTAGTTGATCTTGTTTTGACCACACCAAACCTTCACCTTCCTCTCTCTCTTTTCTTCACCTCCCTCTCTCTTTTTCCATATCTAACCCTAAACCTCACCTACCCCATCATTACCATACCACCTCTTCTCTCATATCTCCTCTCTCTTTTCACCTCTTGTTTTGATCATGCTTCAAACCCTAGCTACCCTACCACATCCTCTCCCTTAACCCTCGTCTCTAAACCATACCCCCTATCTCTAAAACCCTAGCCGAGCTAACCCTCTCCCTTCGGAGCTTGAACCACCAACCCCATGTGCCTCCCCTGGTCCCTCTCTCCCTCCCCTTTCTTCCTCTCCGCGCAGCCTCCCGTGACCATGGCCAAAACCCTAGCTAGCCATACCCTCCCTCGTGTTCGTCGAGCTCTGGTGGACGTCAAGACCGCGCGAAGTGTTCCAGGAGTCCATCTGCTTCCTCTTCGACGCCCTGAAGGCGGAGCAGCAACAGGAGACCGCCGAAGAAGCCCCGCCGCCACCGTGCCCATGAGCACCAGGACGACTCCGGCCCCCTGCTTCCCCGACGATCGACGCCTCCCCGAGCCCGCTAGCTGCACCTGAGGGTCGTAGGTGAGCCCACCAATCTCCTGGACATCACCTTCCTCCCCCTCTCCCCTTGCATCGCCGCCGCCGTCCGCCGAGCGCTCTGCGCGCGCGCCGCGCGTCGCTCTCTGGCAGCAGCAGCTGCAGCAGCATTTCCCCGCCTCTGTTCGCCACCGTTCCCCGCGCGCTACAGCCCTTCTCCGATGTTGCTCTGTGAACGAAAGTTGTAGCCCGTGGTGTCGTTGTCGTTTTTCGTTTTTGGAGCTCCGCGATTCGACCAGCGTACGCGTCGCCATCATCGCCGGAAGACGCCCGTCTCTCGCCGCCGGCAGCAGCGTGTCCGTCAGAGTCAGCAGCAGCCGCTGGCCGTTTTGCGTTTAAGCCCCTCCCCTTTTTCCCGCCTAAACCCGAGCTCCCTAGTGCCCCACCTGTCAGCCTCGGTGAGACTTTGCAAGAAGACCCCTAGGAGAAAACAACCGCCACAGACCGATCCCTCCCCGCGCCCTGGGATCGCCCACGTGGCGTGCGCCCGCTGGTGCGCCCGTGAGTGGCCCCGCGGCTCGGCTGGTCCCACCTGTCTGTCTCTGTAGCTAGGTAGCACCGCGGTGAGTTAATCCTTTTTCCTGCGCGTGTGGCCCTACTCCGGTTGACCCCACTCGTCGGCGTCTATGGCTAAAACAAGCTGAGTAATAAAATGTTTTCTGTATATCTGTTTTAAATTAAACTTTTTCAAAATAATTTAAATTCAAATTTAATTCTGTTTTTAAATATCTTTTAAAATATAAATCCAAATAATACAAATAATATATGTTTTCAAATCAGAAAAATGTGAGGATTTCAAATATAGCCTTCAAAATATATTTTGGACACTTTATTTTCCAAGTTGATTAAAATTACAACAAAATGCCCTTTTACCTTAATTAATTAATAACTTTTGTTTTATAACTCCAAATTTAACAAATAATATGTCTAAAATGATTAGCTCGACGAGACCTTTCTGTTTATGCATTCCATGTTTTGTTTTGAAGCATGCATCATATAAATATAATGTGTACAGCAACTAATATGAGTATAAAATGAGGCTAAAACTCAATAAAATGGTTTATTCTTGTATTCCACACCTCACCCATGCCATGCTACCTTATTGCCATGCAAATTGTGCATCATTCATCATGGCATGATTGTTTGCTTGATGCATTTATTCATATGCTTGTGCACTTTATTTATATTGGCCTTGTTTGTTTGGTTCTTCTCCGAATAGACGCTGAGCAGGGGATATATCAAGAGAACCAGGAGCACTACCCAGATCCATCCCTTGCTTCAACTGAGCTGCCAGGCAAGCACTACCACATGCTTGCATACATATAGTACCTATTGCCTCTATCTTATTCTTGCATCATTGAGTCGCGATTGCATTAAACTGAATCCCAAGTATTGCATAGGCTTTACTTTTAAACCCCACCGAAGCTTGTTCCTCCATACCATGAGCCTTTACTACAGGAGTTGTTTGAGCCATGCGAGTCGTAGAACAGCATGTGTAGGGTATGTGAGTGTCTGATGGATAACGAGGTACCTATACAACTTAATCTGAGTAGTAATGGGATAACTAATGAAAGTGGCATCGGTGAGCAATATCTGTTATTTGGTTTTTATGCTCACTTGTGTCCCGTAGGACCCCGAGTACTTGATTCCTGTTCCTTGAATATTCGCGCTATCCACATCCGGGAGGCTTATGAACCCCCCTGAGCCAGAGCTTGATTCATTCTTATTTCTTGGGGCCACAAACTAGTTTGGAGTTTTATTTACTATCCTGTACTTATGCCATGCTTTACTGCTTTATTTAAATTGTGCGAGGTACTGCACACTGTACTGTTTAGGTAAGCGGAGTGTTTTCGTGGTATCGACAAGCCCAGTCACATTTTCGGGTTCCCAGTCATTTACAGCCACTAACACAAACCTTGAGGCCGTCTCGGAGTCAGCTAACTTCGTTGCGGGTAGCTCAATGGGGTGGCCCCCTGAAATATTTCTGAATCCTGTGGTCGCTTTGTTGTGACTGCCTCGTTGGGTTTTGATTTGGTTTTTCCGAGGCACATCGAGTGTGTGTTGCTATTTGTGCACCCCTGCAGGGTAAAACTTTCTGAAAGCCGTGTCCGCGGTTATGGACGACTTGGAGCACAGTTTCTCGATCATAGACAAGCATAACTAAAGTACCGCTTTTAATTTGACTAGACTAGGTATCTGACTAGTAAATAGTGCAACACTCATGGAATGGATAATAAAACTGCGAACGGATGGGGGGTTGTTCGTCCGCTTCCTCGTCGGTGAGCGAGGAGGAGGATGGATCTGTTGAGATTACCATTATAACTGTTGTTGTTATTTCATGGACATCCGTCTATCTTTGGTTAGGCGGATGGTTAGCGAGTATCTATAGAATTGCTAGGGTTTATCTTTTGCTGCAATTGCGTCACCCCAGGTTGTGTCCCCTTTAGCGGCATAAAGACTTGCTGAGTACCCCTAGGGTCTCACACGATAAATTATTGGTTCAGATGAACAGGTACACTCGCAAGATGGATACTGGGTGGAAGAGACGGACGATGTGGGCAACGATCATTCGGTGTAGAGATTCCGGGAACGGGGATCCGTGAGATCTGTGGGCGGGATGTGCTTATTTATGGGGCATCTTATGCCGATTTGCTTCTTATCCGTACTCGGATTTTGTCTTCCGCTTCCGCTTGATACTCTGATGTTTGATGTATGAGGAGATATCCTAAACTGTTATATCTATCTAGGATATTTGGATCTTGCCATATGGCGTTGCTATATTTCCTTTCTTTTTAGATGGAATGACTCTGATGTACTCTTGTATGGTGGCTTGCATACATACTCATTTGTGTATGTAGTTGATCCCTTCGCCTGCCGATTACGCCGCCCGTTCTTGTCCCGATGTTTGGAAATGGTTGGGACGGCCGAAAGGTCTACCTGTGAGTGGCATTTGGGCCCCACCATACTATTTCAACCATTTCTGCTCATCCAGGCTTGTAACTAGGAGCGTAATTCACCGAGGTAGTTACAATTGGTATCAGAGCCATCCCGCCCTTCAGGGTCTCAGCCAAATGGTCGTTGTCTGTCTAGCAAATATTTTTGGTAGTTATGTATACTAGGGAAAAACAAAACGCGAGAGTAGGACTGCTTCCATTTTTCTTCTTACCCAACCACCCATCCTTTTTCTGGTAAGGAAGTGTAACGTTTTCAATCCTCTTCTTAAAAATTCAAACTAGGATTCACATGTTCTGGGTTTCCGTAGCACCATAGAAAGTGTGTGTGTGTGTGTAATTCCTTGTCTATCTGTTGCATCCAATTTGTTATCTCAATCTGCCTTTGGTTATCAACTGTTGGTACATTCCATACTGACAGGCTTTTGAAAACCGGCGCGATCTATCTGACTCTTTGTTAACCGGTGCCATCTTTTTAAGGGTGTCCTTCCTTCTAGCAACTCCACATTCTGTGCAAGCATCAGTTGCTAATCTCTATCTGTTAAGTGGTTTTGCGCATCTATTGGTATTTTAATGCCGAAAAATGCGGAAAATTTTTCTTTGTTACATCTGTGTTTCCACACCCCTTTTCAGTCGTGTGTGAAACATTATCTATCTCCCTTTTATCAGCATGTCCATGCTAACTCATTCTTTTGTCACCGGCGCTTAATCCTAGAGTTTCTTTTCGTCTCCTTTTCTCTTGGACTAATTACATAACATGTGTCGATCCGATGCTGATGATTGTAATTTGGTTCTCGGCATACCTATATTCCACTCATGATAAGTAATTTGGTGATCTTATGCAGAGTGGAATATGGAAAAACGCTATCAACCGTCACCATCTGGAGGATAAGGTTATCTCCTGTGATTTTGAGTACACCGTGATCATATCTATGCATATTCTAGCATCTTTGGCAATCCGGAGTTTCTCAAGGCACTACGGCGGTCTATCATCTGTCCATCCTGCTGCACATCTTTTTGAACTCCATATCTGCAAAATTCTCTTGGAGACGAGGGAATTGCATCTTTTCGTATCTGGTAGCTTTGCTTAAGGTATGAGCTATCATCGTTCTTGTCCAAGATCTCTTTATCTGTGTAACCGGTGATCCAATCGACAAGGTGAACCAGGTGCCATCTCTTTTTCTTCCGAAGGACCAGATAATCTATTCTTCCAGTGCATCTTCTTCAACACGAACCCGTGCTCTTAATAGTGATCTTTCTAAGAGCGTTGAGCTCAGGAAGTGTTCGAGCATTTGTTCGTTTCTCTCGCCTTTTGAACTTGGTATTCTGGGAATATCTTGTTAATCCATGGTGGTGTATGTCGATCATATGCTTGCCTATTCGATATCAATGGAAGGACATGGAAGACCATCTGTGTCTCTTTCTCTCAAGCTTTCTGAGCACTGCCTGTGTGCAAATTCTCAAAGTGAGAGTTCTGACTTCTTGAAGTCACCTATCTCGACCACGTCCTTCTGCTAAATACATTGCTACAATTCTGGAATTAGCAAGTCCATTGTTAATTCCATCCTCCATCTTCAACCAATCCGGAGTTGTTCCTTGTTGGCAAGTTATCATCGTCATTTCGCTAAAGCTTTTCCTCAAGACTGCTAAATCTCTCTCAATCTTTTCAAGAAGAACATGGAGTTCTTTCACCTCAATCTCGTTAAGTAATCTTTGAAACCCTCTTGTTCTATCGTCTATGCTCAATCCACCGGAGGCCATGAAGATCTTCTAGATCTTGTATTCTTTTTGTGCAAGTGGTGCTATCTTTTTCTTAATCTGTGGGATCTTGCAGTTGTCTTCGGATCTTCCTTCATATCTTCCGGTGGCTTGTTACTTCAGATATGACGACAACATCATCATCTTTATCTATCTTGAATCCGGCGAATCGTGTGCATCTATCCTTGTTTTCTTACGGAGTTCCATAAGCTCTTCTTATCAATACCTGCATTCTGTTTCGGTAGTTGGGTTGCATGGTTTTCTTATTCATGTGCGGAGTAATGCTTTGAGTGCGGGATGGAGTAGCTACCATACAACTACTCTTATCATTCGCTCTTGTACATTGAATTGGTGAATTAATGCGATTTCACTCATTCCACGGAAGTTAGAAGTGGCCTTCATCCCTCGATACTTTTACTTCCGTCCTTGTTTTCCAGAGTGCTCTCTCGAAGAAAGTAATCAATAATCTCTTGTTGGTGATCTCACCCTTTCTACACGGAGCAAAATCCTCAATTATCTGGTGGAAACAAACGCAAACTCCTTTCTATCCTCGTCTTTCTACCGGTGCTTGACATCCCCAAACAAGATGAAAGGAAACTATCACTCTCTTTGTTTCATCAATTCTTTTTCCATGGTAAAGCCAATTATGGTTGATGCCATCAGTCGCAAATCTATTGCGTTAGCCTCAAGGATAAAGAAAGCAATAAGTATCTCTACAATAAACTCCAGATCCTCCATATTCTTTGCTTCTCGGGATTCTACCATAATCTGGCTTCACATCCATCTCTGGAAGTTATATCCGCGCACCTCAATTGCGTGATCCTTTGGTTCTTACCGGCGCAACAAGAATCTAATCCGGCGATGTCTAACTAAATCTTTCTGTTGATATCAAGGGACTCTATTGTTTGAAGGCAATATTGTTTCCGTACTTCATTTCTCAAATCCGAGAGAAGTTATGATGCTATTGTCATAGTGGTTCAAAACCTCTCCAACCTAGCTCTTTCTTCCGGCGAGACAAAGATTCATCCTCTCTCTCGTATCAGTAAATCTTTAATCTTAACGGTGTGTCTTTCTTTATCCATGATACATCATCTTGTCCTTTCTTTCACAAGTGGTTCTATTCTTGTATCATGTTCTTGAGAAAACCGAAGCTATGTCCATCTTATCCTTCTTGTCTCACGACAATCCTTCAGCTCTTCTGCCCGTTGTTTCTCAAGCAAAACGCAAGACTCGCAACAAGTCTAGCAAATTTTGCAAGGTGTAGCGGTCGCACCATTCCGTTGTTCATCAACTTGGGAACGTGAGGGACACCTTCGTTCCGAACACCCGTCTCGTCTTGTGTTGTTTTCTTTTCCTAGGAATCTCGGGGCGAGATTATTGTTTAGTAGGGGAGAGTTGTAGCATCCCAATTGTCTAACAATTGCAATGCTACTAGCCTAGTCTATATAGATGCTACTTCCTACATATCTAATTGTTGCATCATCATTATATCATGCTCATGTCATCATGCCACCTTGCATTTGAGCATCATATCAAACCCTTTTCCATTTGGTTCTTATCTCATAGGCATTATTAATTGTATTCGCCTCTTGATATTGTATTTGGTTCTTGATATATTGTTTCAATGCCCAAGTTGAGTTGGGGGCATATATTTTATTAACTCCACCACCTTTCTTTCACCACCTTATAATTCCACCATCCAACTAAATATGAGCTTTGCACTTTATTTGAGTTTACCTCTAGCTCATGTGGGTTGGGATGGATCCAATTCTATTCTTCCACATGCTCTCATCTTAGCATCATGTTGTTTTCACATTATTGATATATGAGAGCCACATGGCCACCTTTGCATGCCTTGTGAGTGGAACCTTTTCCTAGCTTCCATATGGATTATCATGGATTTATGCTCATGTTGGGGTATTTTTGGGACTACTAAACACCTAGTGGAATAAACACACTAGCAAGTACCAATTATAATCAAATGTGAGCATCTCCATCTAATTCATCTGAAACTTTCACTTGTTTTTCTGTTGCTTGGCTTTATTCCAACTTTGGGAATGCATAAGAATGATGCCATGTTAATATTATTGTATTCACAAGATTTAATCATGGCAATTATCATTCTTGCATGGGCCATGCAAGAGTATCCCACCTTTGGCCTTGTTTCTCTCTTGGTTTTGTTGGGTTTAATCCTATGGAGTCCTAGCCCTCCATCTTCCTCTACCCCTCTTTTGCATGATCTAGTTGATCTTGTTTTGACCACACCACACCTTCACCTTCATCTCTCTCTTTTCTTCACCTCCCTCTCTCTTTTTCCATATCTAACCCTAAACCTCACCTACCCCATCATTACCATACCACCTCTTCTCTCATCTCTCCTCTCTCTTTTCACCTCTTGTTTTGATCATGCTTCAAACCCTAGCTACCCTACCACATCCTCTCCCTTAACCCTCCTCTCTAAACCATACCCCCTATCTCTAAAACCCTAGCCGAGCTAACCCTCTCCCTTCGGAGCTTGAACCACCAACCCCATGTGCCTCCCCTGGTCCCTCTCTCCCTCCCCTTTCTTCCTCTCCTCGCAGCCTCTCGTGACCATGGCCAGAACCCTAGCTAGCCATACCCTCCCCTGTGTTCGTCGAGCTCTGGTGGACGTCAAGACCGCGCGAAGTGTTCCAGGAGTCCATCTGCTTCCTCTTCGACGCCCTGAAGGCGGAGCAGCAACAGGAGACCGCCGGAGAAGCCCCGCCGCCGCCGTGCCCATGAGCACCAGGACGACTCCGGCCCCCTGCTTCCCCGATGATCGACGCCTCCCCGAGCCCGCTAGCTGCACCTGAGGGTCGTAGGTGAGCCCACCAATCTCCTGGACATCACCTTCCTCCCCCTCTCCCCTTGCATCGCCGCCTCCGTCCGCCGAGCGCTCTACGCGCGCGCCGCGCGTCGCTCTCTGGCAGCAGCAGCTGCAACAGCATTTCCCCGCCTCTATTCGCCACCGTGCCCCGCGCGCTACAGCCCTTCTCCGATGTTGCTCTATGAACGAAAGTTGTAGCCCGTGGTGTCGTCGTCGTTTTTCGTTTTTGGAGCTCCGCGATTCGACCAGCATACGCATCGCCATCGTCGCCGGAAGACGCCCGTCTCTCGCCGCCGGCAGCAGCGCGTCCGTCAGAGTCAGCAGCAGCCGCTGGCCGTTTTGCGTTTAAGCCCCTCCCCTTTTTCCCGCCTAAACCCGAGCTCCCTAGTGCCCCACCTGTCAGCCTCGGTGAGACTTTGCAAGAAGACCCCTAGGAGAAAACAACCGCCACAAACCGATCCCTCCCCGCGCCCTGGGATCGCCCACGTGGCGTGCGCCCGCTGGTGCGCCCGTGAGTGGCCCCGCGGCTCGGCTGGTCCCACTTGTCTGTCTCTGTAGCTAGGTAGCACCGCGGTGAGTTAATCCTTTTTCCTGCGCGTGTGGCCCTACTCCGGTTGACACCACCCGTCGACGTCTATGGCTAAAACAAGCTGAGTAATAAAATGTTTTCTGTATATCTGTTTTAAATTAAACTTTTTCAAAATAATTTAAATTCAAATTTAATTCTGTTTTTAAATATCATTTAAAATATAAATCCAAATAATACAAATAATATATGTTTTCAAATCAGAAAAATGTGAGGATTTCCAATATAGCCTTCAAAATATATTTTGGACACTTTATTTTCCAAGTTGATTAAAATTACAACAAAATGCCCTTTTACCTTAATTAATTAATAACTTTTGTTTTATAACTCCAAATTTAACAAATAATATGTCTAAAATGATTAGCTCGATGAGACCTTTCTGTTTATGCATTCCATGTTTTGTTTTGAAGCATGCATCATATAAATATAATGTGTACAGCAACTAATATGAGTATAAAATGAGGCTAAAACTCAATAAAATGGTTTATTCTTGTATTCCACACCTCACCCATGCCATGCTACCTTATTGCCATGCAAATTGTGCATCATTCATCATGGCATGATTGTTTGCTTGATGCATTTATTCATATGCTTGTGCACTTTATTTATATTGGCCTTGTTTGTTTGGTTCTTCTCTGAATAGACGCTGAGCCGGGGATATATCAAGAGAACCAGGAGCACTACCCAGATCCATCCCTTGCTTCAACTGAGCTGCCAGGCAAGCACTACCACATGTTTGCATACATATAGTACCTATTGCCTCTATCTTATTCTTGCATCATTGAGTCGCGATTGCATTAAACTGAATCCCAAGTATTGCATAGCCTTTACTTTTAAACCCCACCGAAGCTTGTTCCTCCATCCCATGAGCCTTTACTACAGGAGTTGTTTGAGCCATGCGAGTCGTAGAACAGCATGTGTAGGGTATGTGAGTGTCTGATGGATAACGAGGTACCTATACAACTTAATCTGAGTAGTAATGGGATAACTAATGAAAGTGGCATCGGTGAGCAATATCTGTTATTTGGTTTTTATGCTCACTTGTGTCCCATAGGACCCCGAGTACTTGATTCCTGTTCCTTGAATATTCGCGCTATCCACATCCGGGAGGCTTATGAACCCCCATGAGCCAGAGGTTGATTCATTCTTATTTCTTGGGGCCACAAACTAGTTTGGGGTTTTATTTACTATCCTGTACTTATGCCATGCTTTACTGCTTTATTTAAATTGTGCGAGGTACTGCACACTGTACTGTTTAGGTAAGCGGAGTGTTTTCGCGGTATCGACAAGCCCAGTCACATTTTCGGGTTCCCAGTCATTTACAGCCACTGACGCAAACCTTGAGGCCGTCTCGGAGTCAGCTAACTTCGTTGCGGGTAGCTCAATGGGGTGGCCCCCTGAAATATTTATGAATCCTGTGATCGCTTTGTCGTGACTGCCTCGTTGGGTTTTGATTTGGTTTTTCCGAGGCACATCGAGTGTGTGTTGCTATTTGTGCACCCCTGCAGGGTAAAACTTTCTGAAAGCCGTGTCCGCGGTTATGGACGACTTGGAGCACAGTTTTTCGATCATAGACAAGCATAACTAAAGTACCGCTTTTAATTTGACTAGACTAGGTATCTGACTAGTAAATAGTGCAACACTCATGGAATGGATAATAAAACTGCCAACGGATGGGGGGTTGTTCGTTCGCTTCCTCGTCGGTGAGCGAGGAGGAGGATGGATCTGTTGAGATTACCATTATAACTGTTGTTGTTATTTCACGGACATCCGTCTATCTTTGGTTAGGCGGATGGTTAGCGAGTATCTATAGAATTGCTAGGGTTTATCTTTTGCTGCAATTGCGTCACCCCAGGTTGTGTCCCCTTGAGCGGCATAAAGACTTGCTGAGTACCCCTAGGGTCTCACACGATAAATTATTGGTTCAGATGAACAGGTACACTCGCAAGATGGATACTGGGTGGAAGAGACGGACGATGTGGGCAACGATCATTCGGTGTAGAGATTCCGGGAACGGGGATCCGTGAGATCTGTGGGCGGGATGTGCTTATTTATGGGGCATCTTATGCCGATTTGCTTCTTATCCGTACTCGGATTTTGTCTTCCGCTTCCGCTTGATACTCTGATGTTTGATGTATGAGGAGATATCCTAAACTATTATATCTATCTAGGATATTTGGATCTTGCCGTATGGCGTTGCTATATTTCCTTTCTTTTTAGATGGAATGGCTCTGATGTACTCTTGTATGGTGGCTTGCATACATACTCATTTGTGTATGTAGTTGATCCCTTCGCCTGCCGATTACACCGCCCGTTCTTGTCCCGATGTTTGGAAATGGTTGGGACGGACGAAAGGTCTACCTGTGAGTGGCATTTGGGCCCCACCGTACTATTTCAACCATTTCTGCTCATCCAGGCTTGTAACTAGGAGCGTAATTCACCTAGGTAGTTACAACTGTGGCTCTTGTTAATAGGTTAGTCCAAGAAATCATATGAAAAGTACTCCAAAGTTGGAACAAAAAACAAGAAAGTGGATAAAACCAAGCATGGAACATCAAAAATTATAGATACATTTGCAATGTATCAAGTCCCTTTGTATATATGCTCTGATAACTCTTTTGTACTATTTGATTTTCTTTTATAAATGAATTACTGTGGGTCTTATGCCTCATAGTCCCAGGTCAAAAAAAATCATATTTTCCCTAGCTTACTCACACAGTGTGATCTTCAACGCCTGCTGAGCCACTGCTTTCTTCTTGGATCCCTCTAACACTTTCTGCCAGGTTTCCTCTAGATCGGCCTATGCTTGAACAGGATCTACTATAGGAGCTACTAGTGTAGTCAAAGTCTCTATGGCTTGCTGAAGTAAGTTCTATGGCATTTCGAGTGGAGGGAACGTCGAACGAATTACCTTGGGAGTAGTTTCTCTATCTCCGGCCGGATCTTTGCTCGTGCCAGCGTCTGACGTGGTCATCATCACCTCAACGCAGCTGGCATGGCGAGCGTTATGCGGACTGTGAGCCGCGCTAATAGGAGGTTCTCCTGTCTCAGTGACTCGCTGCAGGTATACGCAGGAGTTGTCGACCCTGATATAGATCTTGTACACGCTGAAGTTGATGACACGAAGGTGGGCGGTTGATGATGTTGCGTGCATTTTCGCTGATCAAGTCCAGCGAGCTGAACCGCTAAACTAGCCCAAAAATGATGCGCTCTCCAGTGGTGATGAAGTTTCCCATCCAGATCTTGAACCAGCTAGCACCGCTGACAGTGGGCGCCAACTGTGATGGTGGTGTCACGACAGATGCCATGGGTAGGCTAAAGATGGGGCCAATGGGCACTAGTGGTATCCTGGGAGGGATGGTGCAGTGAATCTACACTCGAAGAACACAAGAACTCAACACACGATGTACCTAGGTTCGAGGCTCTCCTATGGAGATAAAACCTCTACTCCTATTCTGTATCTTTTATTCTGATATCTAGACTAATACAAGTGCTCCTTGAGCTGTATCGAGGAGATGAAGGAGATGAAGTGCTCCTGCTTTCTTCTCTCTCTAGGATTTTCCCTTAGCCAAATGGGCTGACCCTCTCCTTGGAGGCCCTGGATCACCTTATAATGTGGTGGCTAGTTTACAACTAGAGCTTACATGGCCCGGATATCCTACGAATATTCTTGTCTCAAAATAGTAACTTGGCGCCCTCTTTTCGTCTTTCACCAGCCTCTGCATGGCAATGGCGCATAGGACACGCTGTCTAACCATTCGGGTCAGACACTGTCATGTCCATGACGATCTGCTCTGTCTCTGCCATTTTGTCCCTTATCGCTAGCACTTGTCTCTTCGTAGATTCCTTTAGGAGAGAAAATCGCTGACCTTGGGATGGCTCTCTCCTTCTTGAGCAAGCCAATACTTGACTCAGCCTCGATAAGTATAACTCAGCCAAGTTGAAACATGGAAAGATAAAACAACTCATTCCTCGTGCCGACATATCCTATATGTCGGCCGAGTCTTGTAGGTGCTATCTGGCTTAGGGTAAGCCATGCATAACTCGGTCGGCCCTCTTATATCTTGGCCAGCTCATGCTTTGACCTGTTTATGCCTCGGTGGATCTTGTACTTATACCTCACCTGGAACCTACCTAGGGTTATCCCCCCAATAGAGGCCGAGTCAAAGATTGAAGATCGAGATCAATACCATCGAAGAATAATGCTGAACAAGTCCACCTGATGACACTACAAGAAAAGTTTCCATCTGCAATGACTTGGACCGACGGTCGTCGTAGAAGGCGCGTCTTCGGTGATGAAATTCTCGGCTCGGCCATGGCTGATGGAGAACTTTATTCTCTATCAGTGACGGAAGAAGATCGACGATATACAATACCAAATCAACAAGTCAATGGCTTTGTCCGTTTGACCAGTGAGAGCCGACATGAGTGGTGAACAGCTTCAAGCGCAGCGGAATAGGTGCCTTTAAGGCATACAGTATGTACACCTCCGTTCTGATTTAGGATGGTCACATAGTGCTAAATAACTTTGACTAGTAACTTGCACATGTACCTTCATAGTGGGTAACAACATGTGTGTAGTGTCACGCAAAGGCCTAATTAATTAGGTTGTAGAATCATATACTACTAGTCTTGTTATGTGTGATGTTATGGTAACTACCTAAGTTATTATGTCACATTCTTTTTTCATTAACTAACTCTGAAAAGACATATAATTCGAGACAAGTATCAACGCTTACATTTAGTTCAAGTTTGTCAAGATGCAAAATCTTAGGAAGAAGTTGAACCTCTTGTCAAAACTATCTGTGGTTTTTGATACAGAGTATATTAATTAACTGTTCGATGGGTTCCTCCAAAAGATTTTTCATAAAACTTTCAAAGCAACCTACAATTTACTTGTAGTTCAAAATTTACCTAATTTTGATGAATCTACGTAGAGTCATTCAAGTGGTGGAGTTAGCTAGGAAGTTTGAAAACTCATAAAACATAGGAATCGTTAGTACAACATGTTGGTCCAGTGTATATACTAGTAAGTTGCACGTGCCTTGGACGTGAGACTCAGATAGTAGACGTATGACATATCATCACTATATAAAATTATAATTGGTAAAGCACAAAAAAGTATAAATTTGATCAACATCTATAAAGTATGGGTGTATATTTGGTGCTTATACTTTGTATCATCATGTAGAAGTCAAAGATTATTAGCTACCTAACACATGAAAGTTTTGATAACATGGTCTAGAGAAACAAAGGAGAATACTCTAGTATGATGGAGAAGTGTGTTTTGAGGTTTGTGCATAACATTCATTATGCCAAAGACTATCAATAGATTCTTCTAGATGCTATAAAGGAAAAGAAGATCCAATGGCTAGAAAAGCTGGATTCGCGAGTCTTGATCCAATGGTCAACATTCAAATTTATTCGTACACTATATAGTGGTTTGTAATGAAGACTATCAATAGAATCTTCAAGATTCTAGAATGGAAAAGAAGATCCAACGACTAGAAATGTTGGGATTCACGTGTCTTGATCCAACGGTCTATATTCAAAGTTGTTTGTACAATATATAGTGGTAAGATCATGTAGAAGTCAACGATTATTACCTCTATTAAGTTCCACATGAGACTCAGATAGTAGACATATGACATATCATCACTATATAAAATTATAATTGGTAAAGCACAAAAAATTATAAATTTGATCAACATATGTAAAGTATGGGTGTATATTTGGTCCTTGTACTTGGTATCATCATGTAGAAGTCAAAGATTATTAGCTACCTAACATATGAAATTTTTGATAACATGGTCTAGAGAAACAAGGGAGAAGATTCTAGTATGATGGAGAAGTGTGTTTTGAGGTTTGTGCATAGCATTCATTATGCCGAAGACTATCAATATAATCTTCTAGATGCTAGAATGGAAAAGAAGATCTAATGGCTAGAAAAGCTGGATTCGCGAGTCTTGATCCAATGGTCAACATTCAAATTTATTCGTACACTATATAGTGGTTTGTAATGAAGACTATCAATAGAATCTTCAAGATTCTAGAATGGAAAAGAAGATCCAACGACTGCAAATGTTGGGATCCACGTGTCTTGATCCAACGGTCTATATTCAAAGTTGTTTGTACAATATAGAGTGGTAATATCATGTAGAAGTCAATGATTATTACCTCTAGTAAGTTCCACATGAGACTCAGATAGTAGACATATGACATATCATCACTATATAAAATTATAATCGGTAAAGCACAAAAAATTATAAATTTGATCAACATCTGTAAAGTATGGGTGTATATTTGGTCCTTGTACTTTGTATCATCATGTAGAAGTCAAAGATTATTAGCTACCTAACACATGAAATTTTTGATAACATGGCCTAGAGAAACAAGGGAGAAGATTCTAGTATGATGGAGAAGTGTGTTTTGAGGTTTGTGCATAGCATTCATTATGCCGAAGACTATCAATATAATCTTCTAGATGCTAGAATGGAAAAGAAGATCCAATGGCTACAAAAGTTGGGATTCACGAGTCTTTATCCAACTGTCAGTATTCAAAGTTATCCGTACACTATATAGTGGTTTGTCATGAAGACTATCAATAGAATCTTCAAGATGCTAGAATGGAAAAGAAGATCCAACGACTGGAAATGTTGGGATTTGCGAGTCTTGATCCAACGGTCAATATTCAAAGTTGTTTGCACACTATATAGTGGTAAGATCTTGTAGAAGTGAACGATTATTAGGTACTATCAAGTTGCACGTGAGACTCAAAGAGTAGATGTATGGCATATCATCACTATATACAATTATAATTGGTAAAGCACAAAAAATTATAATTTTGATCAACATCTATAAAGTATGGGTGTATATTTGGTGCTTGTACTTTGTATCATCATGTAGAAGTCAAAGATTATTAGCTACCTAACACATGAAATTTTTGATAACATGGTCTAGAGAAACAAAGGAGAATACTCTAGTATGATGGAGAAGTGTGTTTTGATGTTTGTGCATAGCATTCATTATGCCGAAGACTATCAATAGATTCTTCTAGATGCTAGAATGGAAAAGAAGATCCAATGGCTAGAAAAGCTGGATTCGCGAGTCTTGATCCAATGGTCAACATTCAAATTTATTCGTACACTATATAGTGGTTTGTAATGAAGACTATCAATAGAATCTTCAAGATTCTAGAATGGAAAAGAAGATCCAACGACTGCAAATGTTGGGATCCACGTGTCTTGATCCAACGGTCTATATTCAAAGTTGTTTGTACAATATAGAGTGGTAATATCATGTAGAAGTCAACGATTATTACCTCTAGTAAGTTCCACATGAGACTCAGATAGTAGACATATGACATATCATCACTATATAAAATTATAATCGGTAAAGCACAAAAAATTATAAATTTGATCAACATCTGTAAAGTATGGGTGTATATTTGGTCCTTGTACTTTGTATCATCATGTAGAAGTCAAAGATTATTAGCTACCTAACACATGAAATTTTTGATAACATGGCCTAGAGAAACAAGGGAGAAGATTCTAGTATGATGGAGAAGTGTGTTTTGAGGTTTGTGCATAGCATTCATTATGCCGAAGACTATCAATATAATCTTCTAGATGCTAGAATGGAAAAGAAGATCCAATGGCTACAAAAGTTGGGATTCACGAGTCTTTATCCAACTGTCAGTATTCAAAGTTATCCGTACACTATATAGTGGTTTGTCATGAAGACTATCAATAGAATCTTCAAGATGCTAGAATGGAAAAGAAGATCCAACGACTGGAAATGTTGGGATTTGCGAGTCTTGATCCAACGGTCAATATTCAAAGTTGTTTGCACACTATATAGTGGTAAGATCTTGTAGAAGTGAACGATTATTAGGTACTATCAAGTTGCACGTGAGACTCAAAGAGTAGATGTATGGCATATCATCACTATATACAATTATAATTGGTAAAGCACAAAAAATTATAATTTTGATCAACATCTATAAAGTATGGGTGTATATTTGGTGCTTGTACTTTGTATCATCATGTAGAAGTCAAAGATTATTAGCTACCTAACACATGAAATTTTTGATAACATGGTCTAGAGAAACAAAGGAGAATACTCTAGTATGATGGAGAAGTGTGTTTTGATGTTTGTGCATAGCATTCATTATGCCGAAGACTATCAATAGATTCTTCTAGATGCTAGAATGGAAAAGAAGATCCAATGGCTAGAAAAGCTGGATTCGCGAGTCTTGATCCAATGGTCAACATTCAAATTTATTCGTACACTATATAGTGGTTTGTAATGAAGACTATAAATAGAATCTTCAAGATTCTAGAATGGAAAAGAAGATCCAACGACTGCAAATGTTGGGATCCACGTGTCTTGATCCAACGGTCTATATTCAAAGTTGTTTGTACAATATAGAGTGGTAATATCATGTAGAAGTCAACGATTATTACCTCTAGTAAGTTCCACATGAGACTCAGATAGTAGACATATGACATATCATCACTATATAAAATTATAATTGGTAAAGCACAAAAAATTATAAATTTGATCAACATCTGTAAAGTATGGGTGTATATTTGGTCCTTGTACTTTGTATCATCATGTAGAAGTCAAAGATTATTAGCTACCTAACACATGAAATTTTTGATAACATGGCCTAGAGAAACAAGGGAGAAGATTCTAGTATGATGGAGAAGTGTGTTTTGAGGTTTGTGCATAGCATTCATTATGCCGAAGACTATCAATATAATCTTCTAGATGCTAGAATGGAAAAGAAGATCCAATGGCTACAAAAGTTGGGATTCACGAGTCTTTATCCAACTGTCAGTATTCAAAGTTATCCGTACACTATATAGTGGTTTGTCATGAAGACTATCAATAGAATCTTCAAGATGCTAGAATGGAAAAGAAGATCCAACGACTGGAAATGTTGGGATTTGCGAGTCTTGATCCAACGGTCAATATTCAAAGTTGTTTGCACACTATATAGTGGTAAGATCTTGTAGAAGTGAACGATTATTAGGTACTATCAAGTTGCACGTGAGACTCAAAGAGTAGATGTATGGCATATCATCACTATATACAATTATAATTGGTAAAGCACAAAAAATTATAATTTTGATCAACATCTATAAAGTATGGGTGTATATTTGGTGCTTGTACTTTGTATCATCATGTAGAAGTCAAAGATTATTAGCTACCTAACACATGAAAGTTTTGATAACATGGTCTAGAGAAACAAAGGAGAATACTCTAGTATGATGGAGAAGTGTGTTTTGATGTTTGTGCATAGCATTCATTATGCCGAAGACTATCAATAGATTCTTCTAGATGCTAGAATGGAAAAGAAGATCCAATGGCTAGAAAAGCTGGATTCACGAGTCTTGATCCAATGGTCAACATTCAAATTTATTCGTACACTATATAGTGGTTTGTAATGAAGACTATCAATAGAATCTTCAAGATTCTAGAATGGAAAAGAAGATCCAACGACTGCAAATGTTGGGATCCACGTGTCTTGATCCAACGGTCTATATTCAAAGTTGTTTGTACAATATAGAGTGGTAAGATCATGTAGAAGTCAACGATTATTACCTCTAGTAAGTTCCACATGAGACTCAGATAGTAGACATATGACATATCATCACTATATAAAATTATAATTGGTAAAGCACAAAAAATTATAAATTTGATCAACATCTGTAAAGTATGGGTGTATATTTGGTCCTTGTACTTTGTATCATCATGTAGAAGTCAAAGATTATTAGCTACCTAACACATGAAATTTTTGATAACATGGTCTAGAGAAACAAGGGAGAAGATTCTAGTATGATGGAGAAGTGTGTTTTGAGGTTTGTGCATAGCATTCATTATGCCGAAGACTATCAATATAATCTTCTAGATGCTAGAATGGAAAAGAAGATCCAACGGCTACAAAAGTTGGGATTCACGAGTCTTTATCCAACGGTCAGTATTCAAAGTTATCCGTACACTATATAGTGGTTTGTCATGAAGACTATCACTAGAATCTTCAAGATGCTAGAATGGAAAAGAAGATCCAACGACTGGAAATGTTGGGATTTGCGAGTCTTGATCCAACGGTCAATATTCAAAGTTGTTTGCACACTATATAGTGGTAAGATCTTGTAGAAGTGAACGATTATTAGGTACTATCAAGTTGCACGTGAGACTCAGAGAGTAGATGTATGGCATATCATCACTATATACAATTATAATTGGTAAAGCACAAAAAATTATAATTTTGATCAACATCTATAAAGTATGGGTGTATATTTGGTGCTTGTACTTTGTATCATCATGTAGAAGTCAAAGATTATTAGCTACCTAACACATGAAAGTTTTGATAACATGGTCTAGAGAAACAAAGGAGAATACTCTAGTATGATGGAGAAGTGTGTTTTGATGTTTGTGCATAGCATTCATTATGCCGAAGACTATCAATAGATTCTTCTAGATGCTATAAAGGAAAAGAAGATCCAATGGCTAGAAAAGCTGGATTCACGAGTCTTGATCCAATGGTCAACATTCAAATTTATTCGTACAGTATATAGTGGTTTGTAATGAAGACTATCAATAGAATCTTCAAGATTCTATAATGGAAAAGAAGATCCAACGACTGGAAATGTTGGTATTCACGTGTCTTGATCCAACGGTCTATATTCAAAGTTGTTTGTACAATATAGAGTGGTAAGATCATGTAGAAGTCAACGATTATTACCTCTAGTAAGTTCCACATGAGACTCAGATAGTAGACATATGACATATCATCACTATATAAAATTATAATTGGTAAAGCACAAAAAATTATAAATTTGATCAACATCTGTAAAGTATGGGTGTATATTTGGTCCTTGTACTTTGTATCATCATGTAGAAGTCAAAGATTATTAGCTACCTAACACATGAAATTTTTGATAACATGGTCTAGAGAAACAAGGGAGAAGATTCTAGTATGATGGAGAAGTGTGTTTTGAGGTTTGTGCATAGCATTCATTATGCCGAAGACTATCAATATAATCTTCTAGATGCTAGAATGGAAAAGAAGATCCAACGGCTACAAAAGTTTGGATTCACGAGTCTTTATCCAACGGTCAGTATTCAAAGTTATCCGTACACTATATAGTGGTTTGTAATGAAGACTATCAATAGAATCTTCAAGATGCTAGAATGGAAAAGAAGATCCAACGACTGGAAATGTTGGGATTTGCGAGTCTTGATCCAACGGTCAATATTCAAATTTGTTTACACACTATATAGTGGTAAGATCTTGTAGAAGTGAACGATTATTAGGTACTATCAAGTTGCACGTGAGACTCAGATAGTAGATGTATGGCATATCATCACTATATACAATTATAATTGGTAAAGCACAAAATATTATAATTTTGATCAACATCTATAAAGTATGGGTGTATATTTGGTGCTTGTACTTTGTATCAGCATGTAGAAGTCAAAGATTATTAGCTACCTAACACATGAAAGTTTTGATAACATGGTCTAGAGAAACAAAGGAGAATACTCTAGTATGATGGAGAAGTGTGTTTTGAGGTTTGTGCATAACATTCATTATGCCGAAGACTATCAATAGATTCTTCTAGATGCTATAAAGGAAAAGAAGATCCAATGGCTAGAAAAGCTGGATTCACGAGTCTTGATCCAATGGTCAACATTCAAATTTATTCGTACACTATATAGTGGTTTGTAATGAAGACTATCAATAGAATCTTCAAGATTCTATAATGGAAAAGAAGATCCAACGACTAGAAATGTTGGTATTCACGTGTCTTGATCCAACGGTCTATATTCAAAGTTGTTTGTACAATATATAGTGGTAAGATCATGTAGAAGTCAACGATTATTACCTCTAGTAAGTTCCACATGAGACTTAGATAGTAGACATATGACATATCATCACTATATAAAATTATAATTGGTAAAGCACAAAAAATTATAAATTTGATCAACATCTGTAAAGTATGGGTGTATATTTGGTCCTTGTACTTGGTATCATCATGTAGAAGTCAAAGATTATTAGCTACCTAACACATGAAATTTTTGATAACATGGTCTAGAGAAACAAGGGAGAAGATTCTAGTATGATGGAGAAGTGTGTTTTGAGGTTTGTGCATAGCATTCATTATGCCGAAGACTATCAATATAATCTTCTAGATGCTAGAATGGAAAAGAAGATCCAACGGCTACAAAAGTTGGGATTCACGAGTCTTTATCCAACGGTCAGTATTCAAAGTTATCCGTACACTATATAGTGGTTTGTCATGAAGACTATCAATATAATCTTCAAGATGCTAGAATGGAAAAGAAGATCCAACGACTGGAAATGTTGGGATTTGCGAGTCTTGATCCAACGGTCAATATTCAAAGTTGTTTACACACTATATAGTGGTAAGATCTTGTAGAAGTGAACGATTATTAGGTACTATCAAGTTGCACGTGAGACTCAGATAGTAGATGTATGGCATATCATCACTATATACAATTATAATTGGTAAAGCACAAAATATTATAATTTTGATCAACATCTATAAAGTATGGGTGTATATTTGGTGCTTGTACTTTGTATCAGCATGTAGAAGTCAAAGATTATTAGCTACCTAACACATGAAAGTTTTGATAACATGGTCTAGAGAAACAAAGGAGAATACTCTAGTATGATGGAGAAGTGTGTTTTGAGGTTTGTGCATAGCATTCATTATGCCGAAGACTATCAATAGATTCTTCTAGATGCTATAAAGGAAAAGAAGATCCAATGGCTAGAAAAGCTGGATTCACGAGTCTTGATCCAATGGTCAACATTCAAATTTATTCGTACACTATATAGTGGTTTGTAATGAAGACTATCAATAGAATCTTCAAGATTCTATAATGGAAAAGAAGATCCAACGACTACAAATGTTGGTATTCACGTGTCTTGATCCAACGGTCTATATTCAAAGTTGTTTGTACAATATATAGTGGTAAGATCATGTAGAAGTCAACGATTATTACCTCTAGTAAGTTCCACATGAGACTTAGATAGTAGACATATGACATATCATCACTATATAAAATTATAATTGGTAAAGCACAAAAAATTATAAATTTGATCAACATCTGTAAAGTATGGGTGTATATTTGGTCCTTGTACTTGGTATCATCATGTAGAAGTCAAAGATTATTAGCTACCTAACACATGAAATTTTTGATAACATGGTCTAGAGAAACAAGGGAGAAGATTCTAGTATGATGGAGAAGTGTGTTTTGAGGTTTGTGCATAGCATTCATTATGCCGAAGACTATCAATATAATCTTCTAGATGCTAGAATGGAAAAGAAGATCCAACGGCTACAAAAGTTGGGATTCACGAGTCTTTATCCAACGGTCAGTATTCAAAGTTATCCGTACACTATATAGTGGTTTGTAATGAAGACTATCAATATAATCTTCAAGATGCTAGAATGGAAAAGAAGATCCAACGACTGGAAATGTTGGGATTTGCGAGTCTTGATCCAACGGTCAATATTCAAAGTTGTTTACACACTATATAGTGGTAAGATCTTGTAGAAGTGAACGATTATTAGGTACTATCAAGTTGCACGTGAGACTCAGATAGTAGATGTATGGCATATCATCACTATATACAATTATAATTGGTAAAGCACAAAATATTATAATTTTGATCAACATCTATAAAGTATGGGTGTATATTTGGTGCTTGTACTTTGTATCAGCATGTAGAAGTCAAAGATTATTAGCTACCTAACACATGAAAGTTTTGATAACATGGTATAGAGAAACAAAGGAGAATACTCTAGTATGATGGAGAAGTGTGTTTTGAGGTTTGTGCATAGCATTCATTATGCCGAAGACTATCAATAGATTCTTCTAGATGCTATAAAGGAAAAGAAGATCCAATGGCTAGAAAAGCTGGATTCACGAGTCTTGATCCAATGGTCAACATTCAAATTTATTCGTACACTATATAGTGGTTTGTAATGAAGACTATCAATAGAATCTTCAAGATTCTATAATGGAAAAGAAGATCCAACGACTACAAATGTTGGGATTCACGTGTCTTGATCCAACGGTCTATATTCAAAGTTGTTTGTACAATATATAGTGGTAAGATCATGTAGAAGTCAACGATTATTACCTCTAGTAAGTTCCACATGAGACTTAGATAGTAGACATATGACATATCATCACTATATAAAATTATAATTGGTAAAGCACAAAAAATTATAAATTTGATCAACATCTGTAAAGTATGGGTGTATATTTGGTCCTTGTACTTGGTATCATCATGTAGAAGTCAAAGATTATTAGCTACCTAACACATGAAATTTTTGATAACATGGTCTAGAGAAACAAGGGAGAAGATTCTAGTATGATGGAGAAGTGTGTTTTGAGGTTTGTGCATAGAATTCATTATGCCGAAGACTATCAATATAATCTTCTAGATGCTAGAATGGAAAAGAAGATCCAACGGCTACAAAAGTTGGGATTCACGAGTCTTTATCCAACGGTCAGTATTCAAAGTTATCCGTACACTATATAGTGGTTTGTAATGAAGACTATCAATATAATCTTCAAGATGCTAGAATGGAAAAGAAGATCCAACGACTGGAAATGTTGGGATTTGCGAGTCTTGATCCAACGGTCAATATTCAAAGTTGTTTGCACACTATATAGTGGTAAGATAATGTAGAAGTGAACGATTATTAGGTACTATCAAGTTGCACGTGAGACTCAGATAGTAGATGTATGGCATATCATCACTATATACAATTATAATTGGTAAAGCACAAAATATTATAATTTTGATCAACATCTATAAAGTATGGGTGTATATTTGGTGCTTGTACTTTGTATCAGCATGTAGAAGTCAAAGATTATTAGCTACCTAACACATGAAAGTTTTGATAACATGGTATAGAGAAACAAAGGAGAATACTCTAGTATGAAGGAGAAGTGTGTTTTGAGGTTTGTGCATAGCATTCATTATGCCGAAGACTATCAATAGATTCTTCTAGATGCTATAAAGGAAAAGAAGATCCAATGGCTAGAAAAGCTGGATTCACGAGTCTTGATCCAATGGTCAACATTCAAATTTATTCGTACACTATATAGTGGTTTGTAATGAAGACTATCAATAGAATCTTCAAGATTCTATAATGGAAAAGAAGATCCAACGACTGGAAATGTTGGGATTCACGTGTCTTGATCCAACGGTCTATATTCAAAGTTGTTTGTACAATATATAGTGGTAAGATCATGTAGAAGTCAACGATTATTACCTCTAGTAAGTTCCACATGAGACTCAGATAGTAGACATATGACATATCATCACTATATAAAATTATAATTGGTAAAGCACAAAAAATTATAAATTTGATCAACATATGTAAAGTATGGGTGTATATTTGGTCCTTGTACTTGGTATCATCATGTAGAAGTCAAAGATTATTAGCTACCTAACATATGAAATTTTTGATAACATGGTCTAGAGAAACAAGGGAGAAGATTCTAGTATGATGGAGAAGTGTGTTTTGAGGTTTGTGCATAGAATTCATTATGCCGAAGACTATCAATATAATCTTCTAGATGCTAGAATGGAAAATAAGATCCAATGGCTAGAAAAGCTGGATTCGCGAGTCTTGATCCAATGGTCAACATTCAAATTTATTCGTACACTATATAGTGGTTTGTAATCAAGACTATCAATAGAATCTTCAAGATTCAAGAATGGAAAAGAAGATCCAACGACTGGAAATGTTGGCATCCACGTGTCTTGATCCAACGGTCTATATTCAAAGTTGTTTGTACAATATAGAGTGGTAAGATCATGTAGAAGTCAATGATTATTACCTCTAGTAAGTTCCACATGAGACTCAGATAGTAGACATATGACATATCATCACTATATAAAATTATAATTGGTAAAGAACAAAAAATTATAAATTTGATCAACATCTGTAAAGTATGGGTGTATATTTGGTCCTTGTACTTTGTATCATCATGTAGAAGTCAAAGATTATTAGCTACCTAACACATGAAATTTTTGATAACATGGTCTAGAGAAACAAGGGAGAAGATTCTAGTATGATGGAGAAGTGTGTTTTGAGGTTTGTGCATAGCATTCATTATGCCGAAGACTATCAATATAATCTTCTAGATGCTAGAATGGAAAAGAAGATCCAACAGCTACAAAAGCTAGGATTCGCGAGTATTTATCCAACTGTCAATATTCAAAGTTATCCGTACACTATATAGTGGTTTGTAATGAAGACTATCAATAGAATCTTCAAGATGCTAGAATGGAAAAGAAGATCCAACGACTGGAAATGTTGGGATTTGCGAGTCTTGATCCAACGGTCAATATTCAAAGTTGTTTGCACACTATATAGTGGTAAGATCTTGTAGAAGTGAACGATTATTAGGTACTATCAAGTTGCACGTGACACTCAGATAGTAGATGTATGGCATATCATCACTATATACAATTATATTTGGTAAAGCACAAAATATTATAATTTTGATCAACATCTATAAAGTATGGTTGTATATTTGGTCCTTGTACTTTGTATCATCATGTAGAAGTCAAAGATTATTAGCTACCAAACAAATGAAAATTTTGATAACATGGTATAGAGAAACAAGGGAGAAGATTCTAGTTTGATGGAGAAGTGTGTTTTGAGGTTTGTGCATAGCATTCATTATGCCGAAGACTATCAATAGAATCTTCTATATGCTAGAATGGAAAAGAAGATCCAATGTCTAGAAAAGCAGGATTCACGAGTCTTGATCCAACGGTCAATATTCAAAGTTATTGATACACAGTATAGTGGTTTGTAATGAAAACTATCAATAGAATCTTCAATATGCTAGAATGGAAAAGAAGATCCAACGAATGGAAATGTTGGGATTTGTGAGTCTTGATCCAACGGTTAATATTCAAAGTTGTTTGTACACTATATAGTGGTAAGATCATGTATAAGTTAACAATTATTAGGTACTATCAAGTTGCACGTGAGACTCAGATAGTAAACATATGACGTATCATCACTATATACAATTATAATTGGTAAAGCACAAAAAATATAAATTTGATCAACATCTATAAAGTATGGGTGTATATTTGGTGCTTGTACTTTATATCATCATGTAGAAGTCAACGATTATTAGCTACCTAACAAATGAAAGTTTTGATAACATGGTCTAGAGAAACAAGGGAGAAGATTCTAGTATGATAGAGAAGTGTGTTTTGAGGTTTGTGCATAGCATTCATTATGCCGAAGACTATCAATAGAATCTTCTAGATGCTAGAATGGAAAAGAAGATCCAATGTCTAGAAAAGCTGGATTCACGAGTCTGGATCCAACGGTCAACATTCAAAGTTATCCGTAGACTATATAGTGGTTTTTAATGAAGACTATCAATAGAATCTTCAAGATGCTAGAATGGAAAAGAAGATCCAATGACTAGAAATGTTGGGATTCATGAGTCTTGATACAACGGTCAATATTCAAAGTTATTTGTACACTATATAGTGGTATGATCATGTAGAAGTCAACGCTTATTAGCTAATAGTAAGTTGCACATCAGACTCAGATAGTACACGTATGACATATCATCACTATATAAAATTATAATTCGTAAAGAACAAAAATTATAAATTTGATCAACATCTATAAAGTATGGGTGTATATTTGGTCCTTGTACTTTGTATCATCATGTTGAAGTCAAAGATTATTAGCTACCTAACACATGAAATTTTTGATAACATGGTCTAGAGAAACAAGGGAGAAGATTCTAGAATTATGGAGAAGTGTGTTTTGATGTTTGTGCATAGCATTCATTATGCCGAAGACAATCAATAGAATCTTCTAGATGCTAGAATGGAAAAGAAGATCAAGTGGCTAGAAAAGTTGGGATCCGCGAGTCTTGATCCAGCGATCAACATTCAAAGTTATTCGTACACTATATAGTAGTTTGTAATGAAGACTATCAATAGAATCTTCAAGATGCTAGAATGGAAAAGAAGATCCAACGACTGGAAATGTTGGGATTCGCGACTCTTGATCCAACGGTAAATATTCAAAGTTGTTTGTACTATATAGTGGTAAGATCATGTAGAAGTTAATGATTATTATCTACTATAAAGTTGCACGTGATGCTCAGATAATAGACATCTGACGTATCATCACTATATAAAATTATAATAGTTAAACTAGAAAAATATAAATTTGATCAACATCTATAAAGTATGGGTGTACATTTGGTTCTTCTACTTTGTATCATCATGTGTAGAAGTCAAACAGTATTAGCTACCTAACAATTGAAATTTTTGGTAACATGGTCTAGAGAAACGAGGGAGAAGATTCTAGTATGATGGAGAAGTTTATTTTGAGAGGTTTATGCATAGTGCATCCATTATGTTAATTCTATCAATAGAATCTTATAGATGCTAGAATGGAAAATAAGATCCAATGGCTAGAAATGTTCGGATTCACGAGTCTCGATGCAATGGTCAATATTCAAAGCTATTCATACATTATATAGTCGTATGATGTCTAAAAACATGGCTTGTGCCATTCAGAGCCTCCATACACTTCAGACTGTCTTTACAAAAAGGAACAATCTCGTCATCACTCAAAAAATTAAGAATGATATTTTCCTGATATTTGGAAACTCATATCGACGAACTTGTTTACTACAATAAGATGCACCCGTCTACCTTTGGAAAGACAATTAATTCAAGAGCTATATATCGCATTTACTTGTAGCTCAAGTTTGACCTAATTTCGTTAATTGTCAAGATGCAAAATCTTAGCAAGAAGTTAAACTTGTTGTGAAAATTATCGGTGGTGGTTTGTGATGTGTTAAAACAGCCCCCAATGGTTACCTCCAAAAAACGTAAAACTTTCAAGGCAACCTACAATTTACTTGTAGTTCAAAATTGAGCTAATTTCAATAAATAGACATAAAATCACTTTCAAGTGGGCAAAGTTAGCTATAGGAATAAGTTTGAAAACTCATAAAACACGGGAATCATAAGTACAACATAACGATTCACTATATATGTCTGAAATCTTGGCTTGTGGCATTCAGATCCATATCCTTTGGACTTTGTTTATGAAAACTAACAATAATATCATCATCACATGGAAAATTGAGAATGTTCTTTCCTAATAGTTGGAAACTCACACTGACGATACTGATTACTACAAGAAGATGCTTCCATCTACCTCCAAAGAGACATTTAATTAAAGAAAATTCTATCGCGCTTACTTGTAGCTCAAGTTTGAGCTAATTTTTCGTTAAATTATCAAGAGGCAAAATCTTATTTAGAAAAGAGTTAAAAACCTATTGTGCAAACTCTCGGTTGGTTTCTGAAATATATTAACTGAGCCCCCAATGGGTACACCTCCAATTTTTTTTGTAATTCTTTAGAAGAAACCTACAATTTTGTTGTTATAGTTCAAGTTTGACCAAATTTCGATAAATATAGGCATGAAGTCATTCAATTGGGGCAAAGTTCATTAGCTATAGGGAGTTTGAAAACTCATAAAATATGGGAATCGTATGTAAAACACATTGGTCCACTTAATATGTCTAAAATCTTGGCTTATGGCATTGAGATCCATATTCTTCAGACACACCGACAACATTGTTTACTACAAGAAGATGCACCCATCTACCTACGAAAATACATTTAATTCAAGAGCAATATATCGCTCTTACTTATAGCTCAAGTTTGAACTAATTTCATTAAATCGACAAGAAGTCACTGAAGTGTGCAAAGTTTGCTAGGAAGCTTGAAAAATCCTAGTACTAAAAACTTGGGTATTACGTATAAGAAACCATTGGTCCAGTTTGTGTGATAATTGGGGCGATTGTACTTTTAATATGGTAGGTCTTGTAGGAGAGAGGTGCTTGAGAGTTAACACGATTGATGGAAGTACAACTTACATCAAGGACCTCATAAAAATGAAAATTGCATCCAAGTCCATCCATTTAACACAATGACCCTAAAACTGAATAATGAAGTGTGTGTGTTTTGAGGTTTGCGCATACTAGCGTTCATCGTGCTTAAGACTATCAATTGAATCTTTCTCAATTCTAAGGGAAAATAGAAGATCTAACAGTTAGCAATGTTTGGATTTGCCAGTCTTGATCCAGCGGTCAATGTTGAAAGTTAATTCATACATTATACAGCGATGGTATGGTATTGTAAGAGATAAGACACGATAAAGATATGATAAGAAGTACCATGAGTGGCCGATCTAATGGTAGGTCTCATAGGAGCGACATTCTTGAGAGTTAAGACAGTCGGTGGAAGTACAAGTTACATCAAGGACCTCATAAAAATGAAAATTACATCCAAGTCCATGCATGAATTTAGCACAAGGACCCTGAAACTGAGCAATGAAGTGTCTGTTTTGAGGTTTGCACATACTAGTGTCCATTGTGCTAAAGAATATCGGTAGAATCTTTATAGATGCTAAGAATGGAAAAGAAGATCCAACAGTTAACACAGTTTGGATTTGCCAGCCTTGATCCAAGGGCTAGTGTTCAATGTTTGGATTTGCCAGTCTTGATCCAACGGTCAGTGATCAAAACAGGGTCAAAATTGTCTTCCATGCCGATGTTTGGCCGATCTTTTGAATAACCTTCCCTCCCGATGTTTGGGAAGCAAGTAAAAATTTTGAAAACCGGAAAAGTTTCAATTTTTATGCCGCCAAGGACCAAAGTTATTTCAATCCTATGTACTAATACTCCTCGTCCCTACTCCACACTAACGCGAGGCTGCCGAACATGCCAGATAAGATAAGATCATGTAGAAGTCAATGATTATTAGCTACGAGGTAGAAGATTCCAGTATGATGGAGAAGTGTGTTTTGAGGTTTGTGTATAGCATTCATTATGCTGAAGAGTATCAATAGAATCTTCTAGATGCTAGAATGGAAAAGAAGATACAACGGCTGGAAATGTTGGGATTCACGAGTCTTGATCCAACGGTCAATGTTCAAAGTTATTTGTATGCTATATAGTGGTAAGATATATCTATATCTCTTACTATAGTGGAGCAATTTTGAATTGGATCCATAGCACCAATCCTGACCGTTAGGCTATTAGATCCAATGGTTCGGAGAAGCTGGGTTCGTGTTGAGTAGTACCTAGAGCAAACTCCACCATGCATGTTCTAGAACCATCATGTCACCACCCCCAAAATTTCATAGCACAGTAGGATGTATTCTCTCTACTACTATAGTGGAGCAGTTTTGAATTTGTACCAATCATGATCGTTAGGCTGTTAGATCCAATGGTTCGGAGCAACTGGATTCGTGTTGAATAGTACTCCCTCAATCCCAAAATATAAGGCGCATAAGGATTAGTCATAAGTCAACCTTTTTTAAGTTTGACCATGATTATACACAAAAATATAAAAATTTACAATACTAAATTAATATAAATAGATTCACCATAAAGTATACTTTCTTATTATGTCCATTCAATATTGTAGATGTAGATATTTTTTCTAAATATTTGGTAAAAGTTAGTAAGGTTTAACCTTTGACCAATCCTTAGGCTCCTTATATTTGGGGACGGAGGGAGTACAGACCTAGAGCAAACTCCACCATGTTCTAGAACCATCATGTCACCACCCCCAAAATGCATAAATTCAGTCTATTAATAATAACTATCTACACATATTGAGAATACAACCTACTATGCTTTGAAATTTTGGGGGTGGTAACATGATGGTTCTAGAACATGGTGGAGTTTGCTCTGGGTACTATTCAACATGAATCCAGCTGATCTGAACCATTGGATCTAATAGCCCAACAGTCAAGATTGGTTCTATGGATCCAATTCTAAACTGCTCCATTATAGTAGTAGAGAAAAAGCACACCTTAATAAGGCATACTATGTGGCATCCTCTAAGGTTCACCTTATACATAGTGGAAACTATAAAGTTATCTTTAAGCCTAAGGTGCACCTCAAGCTTGTGTGCTAACCATAGAGAATATAAAAATCATTTCCCTCTCTCCTTATTTCATGTGATCGCTTTCAAAAGGGGTTCAAAATTTTCAAGATGCAAAATCTTAGTAGCTAGAAGTTGAACCAGTCGTCAACTGATATATTAGTTGACCTCTTGATGGGTACCCCCAAAAGCTTTTTCCATAAAACTTTCAAACCAACCTACAATTTATTGCTTGTAGTTCAAATTTGACCTTTTATTTCAATACATCAACATAAAGTCATTCAACAAGTGGACGGGGTCATAAGTAAAACTCATAAAACATGGGAATCATAAGTAAAACACATTGGTCCACCTAGCTAATATGTCTAGAAGCTTGGCTTATGGCATTGAGATCCATATTCTTCGGACTTTCTTTATAGAAAAGAATCATCTTGTCATCACTTAGAAAACTGAGAATTTTATTTCCTAATACTTGGAAACTCACATCGACGACATTGTTTACTACAAGAAGATGCACACATCTACCTCCGAAAAGACATTTAATTCAAGAGCAATCTATCTCACTGACTTGTAGCTATAGTTTGACTTAATTTCGTTAAATTGACAAGAAGTCACCAAAGTGCGTGAAGTTAGCTAGGAAGCTTGAAAAATCCTAGTACTAAAAACTTGGGTATTACGAATAAGAAATTGTGGTCCAGTTTCTGTGATAATTGGGGCGGTTGCTTTTTCTTTTAACCTTGGTAGGTCTCGTAGGAGCGAGGTGCTTGAGAGTTAACACAGTTGGTGGAAGTACAAGTTACATCAAGAACCTCATAAATAATGAAAATTGCATCCAAGTCCATGCACTTAGCACAAGGACCCTGAAACTGATAAATGAAGTACTGTGTTTTAAGGTTTGCGCATACTAGCGTTCATCATGCTAAAGACTATCTGTTGAATCTTTCTAGATGCTAAGAATGGAAAAGAAGATCCAACGGTTAACAATGTTTGTATTTCTCAGTCTTGATCCAACTGTTAATGTTCAAAGTTAATCTCTACACTATATGTGTTGGTATCGTATTCTAAGAGATAAGAGACAAGATAAAGATAAGATAAGAAGTACTACGAATGGATGATCTAATGGTAGGTCTCGTAAGAGCGATATGCTTGAGAGTTAACACGGTCGGTGGAAGGACAACTTACATTTAGCACAAGGACCCTGAAACCGAGTAATAATGAAGTACTGTGTGTTTTGAGGTTTGCGCATACTAGTGTTCATCCTGCTAAAGACTACCAGTAGAATCTATCTAGATGCTAAGAATGGAAAATAAGATCCAACAGTTAGTAATGTTTGGATTTGTCAGTCTTGATCCAACGGTCAATGTTCAAAGTTAATCGGTTAGCAAAGTTTGACCTAATTTCATGAAACGGTTAGCAAAGTTTAACCTGATTTCATTAAATAGTTAGGATGGAAAATCTTAACAAGAAGATAAACCTGTCATTAAAACTCTCGGTGGTTTCTGATATATATATTAATTGACCCCCCTGATGGGTACCTCCAAGAGCTTTTTCGTAAAAGTTTCAAAGCAACCTACAATTTACCTGTAGTGGTCCAAATTTTACCTAATTTTGATAATCAACATAAAATCATTCAAGTGGGTGAAGTTAGCTAGGAAATTTTAGAACTGATAAAACATGGGAAATCATAAGTCCATCATGTTGGTCCACTATATATGTGTGAAAAATTGGCTTTTGTGGCATTCAGATCCACAGTCTTTGGATTTTCTTTAGGGGAAAGAACAATCTAGTCATCACTCGAAAAATTAATAATGTTATTTCCTAAGATAGCTGGAAACTCACACTTGCGGCATTGTTCACTACAAGAAGATGCACCTATATCTACCTCCGAAAATACTTTTAAATCAAGAGGAATCTATTACGCTTACTATAGCTAAAGTTTGGCCTAATTTTGTTAAACTGACAAGATGCAAAATCTTAGCAAGAAGTTGAATTTGTCGTCAAAATTCTCGTTGGATGGTTTCTCATATATTAATTGTGACCCCCTGATGGTACCGTGAAAAGCTTTTTGTAAAACTTTCATAGTAACCTACAATTGACTTGTAGTAGTTCAAATTTGACCTAATTTTGATAAATCGACATAAGGTCATTCAAGTGGGTGAAGTTAGGTAGCGAGTTTGAGAATTCATAAAACACAGGAAATCATAAGTAAAATATGTTGGTCCACTATATATATATGTGTGTGAAAACTTGGCTTTTGGCATTTAGATCGATATTCTTCGAAGTTCCTTTATGAGAGAGAATAATCTTGACATCACTAGAAAAATTGTGAATGGTCTTTCCTGATAGTTGGAAACTCACACCGATGACATTGTTTACTACAAGAAGATGCACCCATCTACCTCTGAAAACACATTTAATTCAAGAGCAATCTATCGCACTTACTTGTAGCTCAATTCTGACTTAATTTTGTTAAATTCCAAAGGTGCAAAATCTGAGAAAGAAGTTGAACCTATCATCAAAACTCATAGTGTTTTCTGATATATTAATTCACCCCTCCCCTAAAAGGTACCTCCAAAAGCTTATTCATAAAACTTTCAAGTAACCTACAATTTACTTGTAGTTCAAATTCGACGTAATATAATTTTGATAAATCAGGATAAAGTCATTCAAGTTGGCAGAGTTAGATAGTATTTTGAAAGCACATAAAACATGGGTATCGTTAGTACAACATGTTGGTCCGCTCTTAAAACCTGTATTGTGGCATTCAGATCCATATTCTTTGGACTTTCTTTACGAAAAAGAACAACCTTGCTTGTCATCTCTTAGAAAATTGAGAATTTAATGTTCTTTCCTGATAGTTCAAAACTCACACCGACAACATTGTTTACCGTATATTGATTTTTTTAATGAGTATACTATTTAATACTGTATATGGTTGGTCAAACTTTTTAACATCTTACTTTGACTAAACCTAATATGTTGAGTAATATTAAATAAATGGAGTATAGGATAAGATTAGGAAAACAACATTTTTATTGAGAACCCTCACAAGCTTTTTCTTATCATCAAATGATTAACCAAACTACAAACAGAGCAAACCCAAACTCATATGGAGTAGTAGCAGTACAACTTAACAAGTTCTAGGGGGACTCTGCGGTTTTCTCAGGCGACTTGGCAGCATCCTTCGCGGGTAACTTGGCTGTGTCCTCCATGGTACCATTGCCAAGCAGGGACTCACGGATGTTGGGCAGCACGCCGCTGTGCGCGATGGTAACACTGGCCATCAGCTTGCTCAGATCCTCGTCGCACATGACACCAAGCATCACGTGCCTCAGAATGATGCGAATCTGCTTGTTGTCCTTCGCGGCTTACACGGTGATCTCCAGCACCTCGGCGGTGAGGTACTCGAGAACGGCCGTGGGGTAGACGGGAGCCGCCAAGCCTATGCGCTGGGAGTACCGACCCTCCTTGAGGTAGCGCCCAATCCGGCCGACGGGGAAATGTAGCCCAGCCTTGATGAACCTTGACACCTTCTTCTTCCTACAGCTGCCTCGTGCGAGACTGCGACTTGGAGTGGCCAGAGGAGGATTCGGAAGCCGGCAACATATCTTCTTTTTCTCCACGGTCTTTCTAGCCGCCACCTGTGTCTTCTTCTTCTTGCCATGGGGAGCTCCGGTCTTCGGAGCCATAGCTACAAAGTCTTAAAGGAGCAAGGGGAAGAAGAGGAAGAAAGGTTAATTGTGGAGGGCCGGTGAAGGTGCCCAGGTTCCTTGTATTGAAACTTTAACAGCGCCATCTTAACTGTTTTACATGTATGAATTTTTAATACTACTAAAAGGTTGTGTGCATGTTTCCTTATTTTCTTTCACTTTTTTGAAACATGGTTAGATGTGTCAACATGAAAATTCATACAAAGAAGTTGTATCTTTCAAAATAATAGTCGGTTTTCAGTATGACTGCGTGGGTACAATAATTAGTATATATGAATTTCTTACAAATTTACAAAAAATCTATTATGCACTTGTAGTTCAAATTTTATCTACTTTGGTTTTATTGACAAAATGTCATTTAATTATGCGAAATTAGCTAGAAGGCTTGAAAATTCATGAAACTTGTTACCCATGAAACATACTCTATTTTCTGTGAAATTTAGTGTGTTGTGGCATTCGGAGCCATACTCTTTGCCTTTTCTTTAAAAAAAATTATTTGTGGCGCTTCTAAACTTATTTAACAAAATTCTATAAATAAAAGTTGAAAAGTCCCATTAACAACATTAGTATGCCATGCCAAGATACACCCCGTCTACCAGAAATGAACACGACTTTTGTCATTATTTAACTTAAAACCCAAGTCTGTTAACACATCGCTGGTCATATTGTGAAGAAGCGTTTTAAAACCTTGTCAAAATCCATGTTTATCATTTACGGAAGAGGACACCATACGTAAGTGCTTAACTTTTTTATTCTTTTCTTTACTTTTCTTTAATTTATCCCAATAAATAGGACGAGTGATGCAGATATGACCTTCACATTGGTAACTTGGCTTAAAATATGAACAATGTTCATACATGGTTGTGACCATATTGTGTAGCAAGTTTTTCGAAAGTTGTCCACATCCATGTTTGTAGTTTTCGTCCAAACAAGCAGAAATATAAGAGGACAGAATTTAAGTTTCAACTATGTATCATTACACCCCGCCCAAAAAAAACTATATATCATTACACACATTGAAATAAGTATTTTCATATAGTACTAACATGTGGTGGAAATTATTTATAATTTGCTAGAATACAGTGAGTGCACTCCAAACCAAATTATCTGGACGTACTTAATTACTAAAAAACAAATCCTATCACTTGGGAATTGAAAAGCATTTTCCTAAAAGTTCGGAACTCTCATTGACAACATTATTTACCAAAGCCAAGATGCTTCCTAGAACAAGATATAGTACACTGCCCACCTCTTCTTTGGGCGGGAAGAGACCTCCTCGTCGCCGTCCTCGGCCTCCTCCTTGTCATCATCCTCGGCCTCCTCCCTATTGTCGTCTTCGGCCTCCTCCTCCAGGTCAACCTTAGATTGCTCCTCTTCCTCATTCTCATCTTCCGTCTTACAGAGTTGCTCGGCATTGGTGGTGGCGTCCCTTCGAAAAAGTGCTGCCAGTGGCTATTTTCTTCATCAGAGGAGTCAGACAGTGGCGGCATTCATGGCCCGTCGACTGAGTCTGGGCTTTCAGGCGGAGTTTCGGGGCCTTTCCCATTTGTCAGGTCAATCGACGTATTTGGGGGAGAGTTGTCATACGACATTTTGGAAGGAAATAGATAGAGAGATCGAGTTCTAAGCAACGGTAGGTTAGGTGTTTTGGGTGAAAGTAGGGGTGCGTACTATTGCAAATTATAATGTTTATCTATAGTCATGCTTGTGCTAATACCCTGAAAACTATCCCAAAATATCATAAATAGATTGTACCAGACTCGTTCCGTCAACAAATAAATTATTATACCAGACTTGTCAGTTCTTGATTTTTCTCGGCCTAGAGAATTTAGGAGGCGCCCTGTTTTATCGAAAAATGAAGAGAATCATGCAGATACTGCTGAATTAGTCAGTGTCTCTTACTTCCTCTATTAAAAATTAAGTGTCTATAGTAGTTGTAACATCCCAAATTTCATTTTTGGCATTCCGTTGCATATTGTGAGCAAGCCTTCAAGCATGCATGTTTTCAACAATTTTAGTCACTCTAAACCCCTAGCTTCCTCCTTACAAAAATAGAACTTTTATTATAAAAAATAGACTAAACAGATTCTTTAAACATATTTTAACACCCCCTTATTTTTCTGGAGTTTTATTTAAGTGTTTTTAGGGCAGATATGAGCTCTAAATAGAAATCTATTAAAAGAAAAATGTTCTGAACAAAAAAAAAGGACAGACTCCCTAACCGGCCGACCCAGCCGACAAAACTGACCCACCCAGGAATCTCCCCCGCGACCCCGCTACCCGCTAGCTAGCGCCCGTGGGTCGAGCAACCAGGCACCAACCCACCGCGTCCCAAATCCCCTCTCCCTCACTGCCAACCGGGCCCCACCCTGTTTCTTCCCCAACCATCCCCGAGCGAGGCGGAGCTCACTCCCGCACGACGGCGTCCACTGTAACATCCCAAAACTTCAATCCAAGCTTATCAAGATCAAATCATCCAAAAATGGGGTTAACAAAAATATTTCCAAATTTAAAATGAAAGCATTCATATATGTGTGCATTTAAAATAGGAGTTGTTTGAATTGCCATGATTGATTGATCCAATGCTTGTAAAATGTTTCTTAGGTGATTTAAACATCATCTACATCATTCCCAAACTTTTCCTAAAGAAAATCAAATCAAAAAGAATTAAAAAGAAGGAATGGTCATTTTGATAAATTTAACTCTCATACCTACTTTGGCTATTCCTAGTACTCATTTCTTAACAGAAACAATTCTTGATCTTTGCACCCCTTGCTAATACACATAATGAGGTACCAAGGCCCACCTTTTGATCTACTAAAAACATTCTGTAAACTATTTTAAGTGACAGTTTAAAATTGAATCTAAGGCATATGCATAGATCACCCCTATTTCAAAAACCATCTAATTGAGCACCATTTTCAAAACCCTTGCAACGAGAGACTACCTATCACTAGTGGAGATCACCCAAAATTTTTGAACTCAAAATTTAAAACTTTTTCTCTTGCGGCCATTTCATCAAACAATTGGCAGGCAGATTTCAAACTAAACAAATTTCACTATTTTAAATAGTGTTCTGGCCAAACTTGTTCCCCAACTTGCCACCAAAATCTCTCCACTATTCCCCCTAACCCTCTCTAGCCCAGCCACCTACTGTGCCAAGACCAAATGGTCATGACCATTAAGGCCGAGCCCCCACTTGGGCACCCCACCGGCGGTAGCACGCCCCAGCCGCCGCCAGCGTCATCCACCGTGTCCTGGAGATAGCCCGTGGTCCACCTCCACTGCCCAACCAGTCCCGGACCAAGGACAGCGACCAGAACAACCAGGAACCGCCGCGCCCCGAGCCTGTCGACCATGCCGACGCTGCCCGCAGAGCGTGCACTGTCCCCGCTCGCACCGACCGCCCATTGGCACCAGCCCGCGCCCACCGCTCCGCCTCGACCTGGAGAACACCCCAGACATCCCTGTTCGCCGTCCAAAGCCCCACAGCCACCGCTCGCCGTGGACACAGCCGCTTCGACCGCACAGAGCGCCACCTCGCCCCGACCACATGCCACCGCCCCTACGGCCGCATTGAAGTCCTAGAGCACTGCCAGGGAACCGCCCACCGATCGCAATCCCCAGCCATGCCGCTAGCTCGCCGTAGCCATGTCGTCACCGTCGACCGCCCATCCTGCTCGGTCTCACCGTCGAGCCTACAAAAGGAGCCCTCCCCAGCACCAAAGACTCACACCATTCCACTCCCCTCACCTCTCTGAACCTCGCCCACCTCTCGCCGGAGCAAGTGGAGCAGCAGCTCGCCGGAATTCGAGCCGGAGCCGCCGCCTCTGGAGAAGAAGGGTGCCGTTGATTCCGGCCACCCCAAGCTCCGCCGCGAGCACGCCTCGCCTCGCCGTTGTCTTCCACTTTGTTTGCCCGCATCGCCGACCCCGTTGGAGCCCTGCTACGCCCCCAATAGACCCCCACCGAGCCGCTAGGGTTCGAGCTCGCCGGTGACCTGTTCATCGTCGACGACGACCCTCAGCCGTAGATCTAGCCTCTAATCGCACGACCCACAGCGCGTGTACCGCTTCGCGTTTTAAGTGCCACAGACAAGTGGACCCCTCCTGTCAGCTGAGCCCCGCACCGCGTAGCGCCACTGGGCCTGCCCATTTCCTTTCCCGCGCAAGCCCGTAGATTCAAATCTGGATTTATCTTTTTAGTTAGAATATAGTTTCTGTCTAGTGTTTCAAAATTCAATTCTGTGAGTTTGACAAATCCAAATTACATGAAACTAATTTTGTCTGAAAGGTATTGAAATGCTCTATCCAAGCCCGTTGATTTAATTCATTTAGAGTTATAGATTTCTCCTAATAAAAATAAGAAGACAGAAGCTTTTGCAACTTGAAACATTTTTATAAAATCAACCAGGTTAGCTTTTGAGTTGATTCCAACTCTCAAAAATCACATTTCATCATATCTATCCAAATATGTAATAATATTAAGGTTTACAGGAAGTGACTTTGGACTAGTACCAAAATAATGCTATATAGGCATTTCTAGTCACTTTAAATCATTAAATAATATACTTAAACCAAAGTAATATTGATCCAACCTTTAAATCTCATTCCCACATGTTAGAATATGTGGTGAGGACATGTGTCCACATGATCCCATGTTTTGGTGGTGAATATTAAATTTTAGCTAAGTTTTCAATGAGTAGAAATTACTTTTCCAAAATAAAAAGGTTGAAACTATTGAATTAAACTTGTGATGTTTGTGATAATAATAGATCATAAATTGTGTGGTTTAGAATACTACTTAGCCTAGTTAAGTATTGTTTGGTGATTGTACACTCCCTATGTATTTCTAGACGATAGTACCGACCAAGCCTTCGAGGAGGAGGAGTTCTACCAAGAAGAAGAAGAAGAAAACATCAACCACTGCACCAACCAAGGCAAGCTATTAGTGGCAAGATAACCCTTGCAAACATGCTTTAGTAAGCTATTGTTAGCAAGCTAGAATAAAACTAGATGGTTTAGTAAAGATGCCTTAAGCATGCTTTGATCATACCCCTTTAACTATTAGTACCCCAAGTCTTATTGACAAGTTTTACCTCCCTTAGTTTACACAAAGTTCTTTAATTAATTTTGAAGGTAGCATAAAGAGTATAAAACTTGACCTACTTAGAAACCTTTAGATGTCATTCTATGGCATGAGATTGATCCCATCTTTCCACCTTAGTGAACACTCTTAACTTAGTACTTTAGAATAGCTCAAAAACTAGAGTCACTTTAGATGGGAACACTTGGTGAAAATGAGTTATGAAAACCTTGGAATGATGAGTCATTCTATTGAGATGTTTTGACATGTGTTGAGAAACACAATGGGTTTATGATGATGAAAATGATGAGGCATGAGCCTTAACCCTTTTATAAAACTGATGGTTGGATTCGGATGCGATACCATTCCAAATTTACCGTACAACCACATTACCTGAATTGGGTAAGGCTTAGCTGGAAATTTATATGCACTAGTATTAGTTCCCTCACGGGAGAGGTTTGAGCTGAGGCTACCTCTCAATGATGTCCACCTATTGATGGATTAGTGCCCAAGATGACTGATGGTCATGGTTGGGAGGCCATGCTCATAGGAGAGGTGCTTGTACTAGGGTGTGTAAAGGGAACGTTATGTTTGATTATCTGCATACTAAGTATGATGATTCAGGGTTATCCCTGACAGATGTATCGAATCTTGTGGTGAAAGTGTACCACCTCTGCAGAGTGTCAAACTATTCGAATAGCCGCGTCCGCGGTTATGGATAATTGGAATGGCCATACTGTTTCGTTGTCAGATGTTTTCTAAATAACTTGAAATGAATGATGAATCTTGACTTGACCACAACAGGGTTGTGTTAATGATAATAGCTTCCCAACTTAAGTGATTCTAGAACTTTACTTTATCTTTTCTTGCTTCAGAGCTCAGCTTAGGTTTCAAACTTAACTTGATAGTTATTCTTTAAATTCAGCACTTTAACTTAGAATGGTAACCCTTGTTAGTAGTAGTTTACGAGTACTTAAAGATTACTCATGGCTTTTGTCCCTGGCTATTATCATGGCCAGACTATGAAGGAGATTATCAAGATGATGGTCAGCAGGACGGCTATGATAACTAGGACTATCTGCCTTCGTCAGCATTGCCTGTGCCCCTGAAGATGGACCCCGCCGCTACGCTATCGTTTATTTCCGCTGCTTGTTGTATTAAAGACTGGATCATGAGATCCTTATTTGTGTAAAACCTTATGTATGGGTTGTAATGGATGATGTACTGTGATATCCAATCCATTATGTCTCGCAAAAATGGTAATCCTGGGATTGCGAGGTATGGCATAACGGGCATCTAGGATTAAAAATCCGGGTGTTGACATCCACTCGCCCCACTCCTCCCACTCTGCTTGAGCCGTAACATCACACCTCGCGCCTCGCCTTTAAATCCCCTCGAATCCCTCTCCATTTTCCCCAGCACGCACGCACCTATACGCTGCCAGGCTGACCGAATTTCGAACCGCCGACGCCGTGGACCGCAGCAACTCCGGCGACGATTTCGGTGAGTCCGAGCCGCTCTACGCCCTCTTTCCTACTTCTCCCGCATCCTCTGCCCCTTGCTCTTCTTCTAATCCACTTGGTTTAGCCTAGGGAGCCCTAGAGAAACCTCTTGCCGAAGAAACCAGAGAACCTCCGCCATGACCGCAACTCCGGCGAGGAATCGCCGATGCTTCTGTCCGCCATCGTCCCCACCGCAGCCACCAGCAGTCTCGACGTCTTTTTCCGCTTCACCAGGTAGTCACCGCGCTTCCCATATCCCTCTGTATCGACGCCTATTACTACCACCGGTAGCGCCGCCACCGCACGCCGCCACTCACAGGTCGCCGGTGACACGACCCGACCTTGGTCGACGTGGTCTCCTCGCGGCCGTAGGATCGTCATAACACCAGCGGCCCAGATCCCTTCGGTACCGAACCGGTACCATACAATTGGACACCGTCGCGATAGCCACGCTAGCCAACCACAGGTCGCCGCGTGGACCACCCCTTAATCCACTCAACCCTGTTTTATTTAAAATAGGTAGAAAACGATTTAAACTTTCAAAATTCATAGGAAATTCACCGTTTATCAGAAAAATGCGTATGATATACCGTTGGATTCAGAAAAATGTGTAGGATTTATCTATGAAATAAAAAAAATACCTTTTTCCGAAGATTTTCTGTATAAAAATGAAAAACCCCCCAATGAAGTAATTTAATCATAGAAAATGTTCTATTTATTATTTTTGAGCAAATGATAGGTTTCTGGGATCCTTTTGAGTAGCACTACAATACCATACAGTAAGTTTTCAGTGTTGAATAGTAAAACTTGTTTAATACTACAAGTCTATCAATTTCGGAATAATAGACATAACAAATGATTTTAAAATATCAAATGAATCTTCCACTCCACATCTCTTTGTGCGTTGAAGCTTTAAAAAAAATGGCGGTCATGGTGCATTGCATGGCATGCATGAGCATAGTAGTTTTGCTTTTTACCTATTGTTGATTGTGTGATTTCAACGTGTAGATTATCCGGGGTGCAACTCTTGTGACTGCGGGGACTGTGTTCCAAGCAACAGTACTCAAGGCAAGTTCATTACATAAATGCCCTACTATTTTCTTAGACACTTAGAGGTTTTACTAGATTGCATTTGTAGGAATGATATGGTACTATTGCAATGTTATACAACCCAGATAGAGTAGCCATATGACTTCCTGAATGATGAGTAGAAAACAACGTAGGTGTTGATTGCTTAGCCCTCCTATAGAATTCCTGGATGGGATATTATCAAATAGTTTGAGATACAGAAAAGATGTTTTATTGTACTCTTAAGGAAAAACAACTTAACATACTGAACCACCTGGGTGAATGGTATTGACATTTTTGGTGGAGTGCCAATCAGGAAGTCAGCCCTATCAACGGCTAGCCCCTGTTGTCTGTGCATGTCTGGAAAGCACCCAGGCTTAAAGGGATTTGGCAGCATTCTTCTCCACAAGCTTCCATGTACAACCACTTGTCATATGGGCTCTGTCGTGACTAACTAAGTTGTGAGAACTCAACCCGGCATGATAGAAGGTGGTAGTTTAATGTAGGTGCAACGAGTCCGTTGTTGTTGAGGGACTACTTCTGAAAAGTCGCGTCCTGGTCACCTCCTGACCGTGCCACATCTGGGTGGTACGTGTGTGGGGGTTGATTGGGTCTTGTGGGTAGAGTGTATAAACCTCCCGAGAGTGTCGAATCGAAGTACTTAGCCTTGTCCCTGGTTACGGACAATTTTGAGCGACTTGACAAGCAGTTCAAGAAATCTCATCATTCCAATTTCTTTAATTAAAGTTGAAGGGCGGACATGGGCAGGAGGGTTCACCGGTGTAACATCCCATTTTCAGCAACCCTGATTAGTTTTCCAGAATGCAAAAATCAAGGGGAAAAAATCATGTTTAATGCTATAGTGTTTGCTTGTTGTTTGGATATGCTTATGCATATGAATCAGTTTTAGATGATATACACCCTTACGCCAACACCAGTTGACAAAAGCTACTTCCCTAAAACAGTCTTGGCTTACTTTACATATTCTCGAATGTTCTGGCATTTCAAAACCTGAGCCAAGAAGCCTTTGCAAACCAACTATTTTAGTAGCTTCTATTTCCTTAAACTATGGAGAGTTATATAATATAATCTCCTTATATTTTCAAGACAGAACCTTCAACTACTCTTACCTCTAGGATCTCCAAAACCTAATTGCAAGCTTTTGAACTATACTCTTGGTAGAGATACCAAGGACCTTACCTTGTTCAAACTCCAACCTATTTCAAAATACCCATCCTTACCTCAATCTAAGCTTGATGGTAACTCGAGTGGTAGTTGATTGTCTGTAAGATGAGTTGCCTTGATCTGCTATTTGCATTGTCTGCTTAGGAGATAGTATGAGCTACTATAGGAGCTGATCATTAGGATCAAGATGCATCCAAATCATCCCACCCTAAGAAAAAATACAATCTGGATCTAATCCCTATCTACTAAGTGATCATCTAAAACTCTTAAACAGATCAATTCTGAAGAAATCCCTTCTAGAAGTTTCCAAGTCAACGAGGACCAATATCACGCATGGATCCCTTCTACTCAATCTACTCTTCAAACACATACACTTTATGATGCTTTGGTACCTTGCAACCCATCAAAATCACCACCACCCACATTCTAGTCAAAAACCCTAAATCTGCCAAATTTGGCTAAGTCTGGAAATCTGTTTCAAACATCACCTTTTTTGAATGACTCCCTTTCTCAACCCTTGTGCATTTTTGGTAATGAACTTGAACCATATTGTTAAACATCCTAAGGACTAAAAAGGCCCACTCTTTCCCTCGGTTATATCGTCCTCCCACCGACTTGTTATTGATGGTTTTGCAGGCAAGAAAATAACTATTCCTGCAAATCTAGTCAACATGCCTACTTTGTTAGAAGCTCACACCACCATCCAACCTTATATGGACCAACTCTTTGCATAGTTGTGTTCTACTCATATAGGTCTATCAACATCTACTTCACTTGTTCCAAGTGGATCTTTGTGCTTCTCAAACCCACAAGGTTTTGAAGGCTAGTTGATAATCTGCTTTGGCAGGCTTATTTTATTCAAAGTTTGAAAGCTTGTCTTGGTGAGCTCAAGCAGCACCAAGCTCAAAATCCTACACCATTGCCTTCTACATCACTTGGTATATCCATCCATATGTCCCATGCCCCAAGGGGAGCCATGATCTCCAAGGTCTAGCAAGGTTTTGGTGGCATGAAAACAATCTTACCCAAGATCCTTAAATCTCTAGTTTTCACCAAAATCAACATGGATTCTCCAATCCCAAGGTTTAAAATGCTTGTTACACCTTGTCTACATCATCTATCTTGATCATAAAGATTTATCAACAATTCTCCATAATTATTATGGCTCCAAATCTAATAAATCTCCTTAATAGTCAAAATCTCCAAAACTCCTTCCATAAAGGAAAGTTTGGTTTTTGCCAAAACACTTCCCCAACATTTGGCTCAATTGAGATCCATATATCACCCCCCATCTTCCCTCCTCAAAAATAAATATTTTGGAGATACTTTAGTATTTCTTTTTGCCTTTTTTTCTTAAATGGTAGAAACAAGAAATAATCCTTTTAAAAATACTTTCCCACATCAATAAATCCCAAAAAAATCCCCCAAGGTGTAATATGGTATCTAGGACCATCTCACACCAAAACCAACCTTGTCCAATGTCAAAATATCAAAAGATCTTCTAGAAACCATTTCTGCTCTATTTGATTAATGGATCAACAATGCACTAAACATCATCTGAAAAATCCCAAATAAATCCTGGAGATGTACCCTGACCTAAACCATCTACCAGAACCTTTCAATCATCTTGCCAAGATCAATTCAAAGAATTTCTTCATAGTCATCAACTTTGCCAAATTTGGGTTATGAGCCAAACCTTGCACTAATACTCCATCAAACCTTATCAAATATTCTCCACCAAGCCTGCACAACACACTTCTCACCTCCTGGTCGAGCAGCCCTGTAGCACGACCACTATAGCACCATCTTCCCTTGTCCTCTAGTGTTTGGAGGTAGATATTGATGTGGGACAACCACCTCTTGCCACAATAGCACCCCTCCCTCTCTTTGTCCCCTGCACGACCCCAGTGCCTCTCCACCACACCTGATGCCCAATGGCAAGGCCATGGACCTGCCATAGCTCCTCCATAGGACAAGTCTACCATGAGCCTCACCCTTAGGTTTATAAGGACATAAGGCACCCATCACTCCCTCTTGCGGCTCATTTTCCTACTCTCCCCCTCTCTAGATCCCCTACACACTCCCTACCGAAGCCCTGCTCTTCCAGCACCATGGAGAGGGAGAGCTTCTCCACTTCGGTCTCTCGCAACCTCTCAAAGTGGAGGTTGTTTTCCTGCCTCTCTCCCACTGCAAGTCATCACGTCGCGGCACTCTGTTCCCTCCGGATCTAATCCCCTCTCTCTTCTTCTGTCGCAGAGGTGCCGGAGCAACCGCCGTCGGTGCATGCCCGAGCTCGAGTCCGTCGGTGGTCCGGTCATCCCCGAGCTTCTGCATCCCCTCCAGGACCACCCCGGCGCCCTATTCCACCCACATATCCTCCCAGGCACCTCGCCGTCGGCATGCATGCCGTCCCGAGCCGGCGCCGGCGAGCCCCGACGCGAACCCCACGGGCGTGGTCGCGCGAGCTGTCATTCTGTGCGGACACCCCCTCTGCTGCACCTCGTCGGACTCGCCATCGACTCCTCCGTCGCCCCGTCCCCTCCCCTTCGCCAGCCATGGCCTCAGGTGAGCGCCCCCAGACATCCCCGACCCTCTAGGGTTTCCCCTCTGTCCTGCCGCCGCCCGAGGTAGAAGACGTCCCTAAGCCGTCGATCCTAACTTAATCGGACGGCTCAGGCGTCCCCCATACCCCTCTGGCCTCCCAGGTCACTGATGGGCGGGCCCCGCTTGCCAGGCCATTCAAATCTCCCTCCCTCGTGCAGCTCGCCTCGAATTACCCTCTGCGGCCCACTTTCCTTCTAGATCCCGGCCCAGCTATAGCTTTTCCCTTTTTCCTTTTTCTTGAGAATTCTAGCGCAGTGGAACAGGTGCCTTTAAGGCATACAGTACGCACCTTCATTCCGATTTAGGATGGTCACATAGTGCTAAATAACTTAGACTAGTAACTTGCACATGTACCTTCATAGTGCGTAACAACATGTGTGTAGTGTCACACAAAGGCCTAATTAATTAGGTTGCAGAATCATATACTACTAGTCTTGTTATGTGTGATGTTATGGTAACTAGCTAAGTTATTATGTCACATTCTTTTTTCATTACCTAACTCTGGAAATACATATAATTCGAGACAAGTATCTATGCTTACATGTAGTTCAAGTTTGTCAAGACGCAAAATCTTAGGAAGAAGTTGAACCTCTTGTCAAAACTCTATGTGGTTTCTAATATGAAGTATATTAATTAACTGTCCGATGAGTTCCTCCAAAATATTTTTCTTAAAACTTTCAAAGCAACCTACAATTTACTTGTAGTTCAAATTTTACCTAATTATGATGAATTTACGTAGAGTCAATCAAGTGGCGGAGTTAGATAGGAAGTTTGAAAACTCATAAAACATAGGAATCGTTAGTACAACATGTTGGTCCAGTGTATATACTAGTAAGTTGCACGTGCCTTGCACGTGAGACTCAGATAGTAGACGTATGCCATATCATCACTATATAAAATTATAATTGGTAAAGCACAAAAAATTATAAATTTGATCAACATCTATAAAGTATGGGTGTATATTTGGTGCTTGTACTTTGTATCATCATGTAGAAGTCAAAGATTATTAGCTACCTAACACATGAAAGTTTTGATAACATGGTCTAGAGAAACAAAGGAGAATACTCTAGTATGATGGAGAAGTGTGTTTTGAGGTTTGTGCATAACATTCATTATGCCGAAGACTATCAATAGATTCTTCTAGATGCTATAAAGGAAAAGAAGATCCAATGGCTAGAAAAGCTGGATTCGCGAGTCTTGAACCAATGGTCAACATTAAAATTTATTCGTACACTATATAGTGGTTTCTAATGAAGACTATCAATAGAATCTTCAAGATTCTAGAATGGAAAAGAAGATCCAATGACTGGATATGTTGGGATTCACATGGCTTGATCCAACGGTCTATATTCAAAGTTGTTTGTACAATATATAGTGGTAAGATCATGTAGAAGTAAACGATTATTACCTCTAGTAAGTTCCACATGAGACTCACATAGTAGACATATGACATATCATCACTATATAAAATTATAATTGGTAAAGCACAAAAAATTATAAATTTGATCAACATCTGTAAAGTATGGGTGTATATTTGGTCCTTGTACTTTGTATCATCATGTAGAAGTCAAAGATTATTAGCTACCTAACACATGAAATTTTTGATAACATGGTCTAGAGAAACAAAGGAGAATACTCTAGTATGATGGAGAAGTGTGTTTTGATGTTTGTGCATAGCATTCATTATGCCGAAGACTATCAATATAATCTTCTAGATGCTAGAATGGAAAAGAAGATCCAACGGCTACAAAAGCTGGGATTCGCGAGTCTTTATCCAATGGTCAATATTCAAAGTTATCCGTACACTATATAGTGGTTTGTAATGAAGACTATCAATAGAATCTTCAAGATGCTAGAATGGAAAAGAAGATCCAACGACTGGAAATGTTGGGATTTGCGAGTCTTGATCCAACGGTGAATATTCAAAGTTGTTTGCACACTATATAGTGGTAAGATCTTGTAGAAGTCAACGATTATTAGGTACTATCAAGTTGCACGTGAGACTCAGATAGTAGATGTATGACATATCATCACTATATACAATTATAATTGGTAAAGCACAAAATATTATAATTTTGATCAATATCTATAAAGTATGGGTGTATATTTGGTCCTTGTACTTTGTATCATCATGTAGAAGTCAAAGATTATTAGCTACCTAACAAATGCAATTTTTGATAACATGGTATAGAGAAACAAGGGAGAAGATTCTAGTTTGATGGAGAAGTGTGTTTTGAGGTTTGTGCATAGCATTCATTATGCCGAAGACTATCAATAGAATCTTCTATATGCTAGAATGGAAAAGAAGATCCAATGTCTAGAAAAGCTGGATTCGCGAGTCTTGATCCAACGGTCAATATTCAAAGTTATTCATACACTATATAATGGTTTGTAATGAAAACTATCAATAGAATCTTCAATATGCTAGAATGGAAAAGAAGATCCAACGACTGGAAATGTTGGGATTTGCGAGTCTTGATCCAACGGTTAATATTCAAAGTTGTTTGTACACTATATAGTGGTAAGATCATGTATAAGTTAACGATTATTAGGTACTATCAAGTTGCACGTGAGACTCGGATAGTAAACGTATGACATATCATCACTATATACAATTATAATTGGTAAAGCACAAAAAATATAAATTTGATCAACATCTATAAAGTATGGGTGTATATTTGGTCCTTGTACTTTATATCATCATGTAGAAGTCAAAGATTATTAGCTACCTAACAAATGAAAGTTTTGATAACATGGTCTAGAGAAACAAGGGAGAAGATTCTAGTATGATAGAGAAGTGTGTTTTGAGGTTTGTGCATAGCATTCACTATGCCGAAGACTATCAATATAATCTTCTAGATGCTAGAATGGAAAAGAAGATCCAATGCCTAGAAAAGCTGGATTCACGAGTATTGATCCAACGGTCAACATTCAAAGTTATCCGTACACTATATAGTGGTTTGTAATGAAGACTATCAATAGAATCTTCAAGATGCTAGAATGGAAAAGAAGATCCAACGACTAGAAATGTTGGGATTCATGAGTCTTGATCCAATGGTCAATATTCAAAGTTATTTGTACACTATATAGTGGTATGATCATGTAGAAGTCAACGCTTATTAGCTACTAGTAAGTTGCACATGAGACTCAGATAGTACACGTATGACATATCATCACTATATAACATTATAATTCGTAAAGAACAAAAATTATAAATTTGATCAACATCTATAAAGTATGGGTGTATATTTGGTCCTTGTACTTTGTATCATCATGTTGAAGTCAAAGATTATTAGCTACCAAACACATGAAATTTTTGATAACATGGTCTAGAGAAACAAGGGAGAAGATTCTAGAATTATGGAGAAGTGTGTTTTGAGGTTTGTGCATAGCATTCATTATGCCAAAGACAATCAATAGAATCTTCTATATGCTAGCATGGAAAAGAAGATCCAGTGGCTAGAAAAGCTGTGATTCGCGAGTCTTGATCCAACGATTAACATTCAAAGTTATTCGTAAACTATATAGTGCTTTGTAATGAAGACTATCAATAGAATCTTCAAGATGCTAGAATGGAAAAGAAGATCCAATGATTGGAAATGTTGGGATTCGCGACTCTTGATCCAACGGTAAATATTCAAAGTTGTTTGTACACTATATAGTGGTAAGATCATGTAGAAGTTAATGATTATTATCTACTATCAAATTGCACGTGATGCTCAGATAATAGACATCTGACGTATCATCACTATATAAAATTATAATAGGTAAACTAGAAAAATATAAATTTGATCAACATCTATAAAGTATGGGTGTACATTTGGTTCTTCTACTTTGTATCATCATGTGTAGAAGTCAAACGTTATTAGCTACCTAACACTTTAAATTTTTGGTAACATGGTCTTGAGAAACGAGGGAGAAGATTCTAGTATGATGGAGAAGTGTGTTTTGAGAGGTTTATGCATAGTGCATTCATTATGTTAAGACTATCAATAGAATCTTCTAGATGCTAGAATGGAAAATAAGATCCAATGGCTAGAAATGTTCGGATTCACGAGTCTCGATGCAATGGTCAATATTCAAAGCTATTCATACACTATATAGTCGTATGATGTCTAAAAACATGGCTTGTGGCATTCAGAGCCTCCATACTCTATAGATTGTCTTTACAGAAAGGAACAATCTCGTCATCACTCGGAAAATTAAGAATGATATTTTCCTGATATTTGGAAACTCACATCGACGAACTTGTTTACTACAATAAGATGCACCCATCTACCTTTGGAAAGACAATTAATTCAAGAGCTATATATCGCATTTACTTGTAGCTCAAGTTTGACCTAATTCCATTAATTGTCCAGATGCAAAATCTTAGCAAGAAGTTAAAATTATTGTGAAAATTATCGGTGGTGGTTTGTGATATGTTAAAACAGCACCCAATGGTTACCTCCAAAAAACGTAAAACTTTCAATGCAACCTACAATTTACTTGTAGTTCAAAATTGAGCTAATTTCAATAAATCGACATAAAATCACTTTCAAGTGGGCAAAGTTAGCTATAGGAATAAGTTTCAAAACTCATAAAACACGGGAATCATAAGTACAACATGACGATTCACTATATATGTCTGAAATCTTGGCTTGTGGCATTCAGATCCATATCCTTCGGACTTTGTTTATGAAAACGAACAATAATATCATCATCACATGGAAAATTGAGAATGTTCTTTCCTAATAGTTGGAAACTCACACTGACGATACTGATTACTACAAGAAGATGCATCCATCTACCTCCAAAGAGACATTTAATTAAAGAAAATTATATCGCGCTTACTTGTAGCTCAAGTTTGAGCTATTTTTCGTTAAATTATCAAGAGGCAAAATCTTATTTAAAAAAGAGTTAAAAACCTATTGTGAAAACTCTCGGTTGGTTTATGAAATATATTAACTGAGCCCCCAATGGGTACACCTCCAATTATTTTTGTAATTCTTTAGAAGAAACCTACAATTTAGTTGTTATAGTTCAAGTTTGACCAAATTTCGATAAATATAGGCATGAAGTCATTCAATTGGGGCAAAGTTCATTAGCTATAGGGAGTTTGAAAACTCATAAAACATGGGAATCGTATGTAAAACACGTTGGTCCACTTAATATGTCTAAAATCTTGGCTTATGGCATTGAGGTCCATATTCTTCAGACACACCGACAACATTGTTTACTACAAGAAGATGCACCCATCTACCTACGAAAATACATTTAATTCAAGAGCAATATATCGCTCTTACTTGTAGCTCAAGTTTTAACTAATTTCATTAAATCTACAAGAAGTCACTAAAGTGTGCAAAGTTTGATAGGAAGCTTGAAAAATCCTAGTACTAAAAACTTGGGTATTACGTATAAGAAACCATTGGTCCAGTTTGTGTGATAATTGGGCCGATTGTATTTTCTTTTAATATGGTAGGTCTTGTAGGAGAGAGGTGCTTGAGAGTTAACACGATCGATGGAAGTACAACTTACATCAAGGACCTCATAAAAATAAAAATTGCATCCAAGTCCATCCATTTAACACAATGACCCTAAAACTGAATAATGAAGTGTGTGTGTTTTGAGGTTTGCACATACTAGCGTTCATCGTGCTTAAGACTATCAATTGAATCTTTCTCAATTCTAAGGGAAAATAGAAGATCCAACAGTTAGCAATGTTTGGATTTGCCAGTCTTGATCCAGCGGTCAATGTTGAAAGTTAAGTCATACATTATACAGCAGTGGTATGGTATTGTAAGATATAAGACACGATAAAGATAAGATAAGAAGTACCACGAATGGCCGATCTAATGGTAGGTATCATAGGAGCGACATTCTCGAGAGTTAAGACAGTCGGTGGAAGTACAAGTTACATCAAGGACCTCATAAAAATGAAAATTACATCCAAGTCCATGCATGAATTTAGCACAAGGACCCTGAAACTGAGCAATGAAGTGTCTGTTTTGAGGTTTGCACATACTAGTGTCCATTGTGCTAAAGAATATTGGTAGAATCTTTAAAGATGCTAAGAATGGAAAAGAAGATCCAACAGTTAACAAAGTTTGGATTTGCCAGCCTTGATCCAACGGCCAGTGTTCAGAGTTTGGATTTGCCAGTCTTGATCCAACGGTCAGTGATCAAAACAGGGTCAAAATTGCCCTCCATGCCGATGTTAGGCCGATCTTTTGAATAACCTTCCCTCCCGATGTTTGGGAAGCAAGTGAAAATTTTGAAAAACGGAAAATTTTGAATTTTTATGCCGCCACCTAATACTCCTCGTCCCTACTCCACACTAACGCGTGGCTGCCGAACACGCCAGATAAGATAAGATCATGTAGAACTCAATGATTATGCTGAAGTGTGTTTTGAGGTTTGTGTATAGCATTCATTATGCTGAAGAGTATCAATAGAATCTTCTAGATGCTAGAATGGAAAAGAAGATACAACGGCTGGAAATGTAGGGATTCACGAGTCTTGATCCAACGGTCAATATTCAAAGTTATTTGTATGCTATATAGTGGTCAGATATATCTATCTCTCTTACTACAGTGGAGCAGTTTTGAATTGGATCCATAGCACCAATCCTGACTGTTAGGCTATTAGATCCAATGGTTCGGAGAAGTTGGGTTCGTGTTGAATAGTACCTAGAGCAAACTCCACCATGCATGTTCTAGAACCATCATGTCACCACCCCCAAAATTTCATAGCACAGTAGGATGTATTCTCTCTAGTACTATAGTGGAGCAGTTTTGAATTTGCACCAATCATGATCGTTAGGCTGTTAGATCCAATGGTTCGGAGCAACTGGATTCGTGTTGAATAGTACTCCCTCAATCCCAAAAGATAAGGCGCATAAGGATTAGTCATAAGTCAACCTTTTTTAAGTTTGACCATGATTATACACAAAAATATAAATATTTACAATACTAAATTAATATAAATAGATTCACCATAAAGTATACTTTCTTAATATGTCCATTCAATATTGTAGATGTAGATATTTTTTTCTAAATATTTGGTAAAAGTTAGTAAGGTTTTACTTTTGACCAATCCTTAGGCTCCTTATATTTTGGGACGGAGGGAGTACAGACCTAGAGCAAACTTCACCATGTTCTAGAACCATCATGTCACCACCCCCAAAATGCATAAATTCAGTCTATTAATAATAACTATCTACACATATTGAGAATACAACCTACTATGCTTTGAAATTTTGGGGGTGGTAACATGATGGTTCTAGAACATGTTGGAGTTTGCTCTGGGTACTATTCAACATGAATCCAGCTGATCTGGACCATTGGATCTAACAGCCCAACGGTCAAGATTGGTGCTATGGATCCAATTCAAAACTGCTCCATTATAGTAGTAGAGAAAAAGCACACCTTAATAAGGCATACTATGTGGCATCCTCTAAGGTTCACCTTATACATAGTGCTAACCATAGAGAATATAAAAATCATTTCCCTCTCTCCTTATTTCCTGTGATCGCTTTCAAAAGGGGTTCAAAATTTTCATGCAAAATCTTAGTAGCTAGAAGTTGAACCAGTCGTCAACTGATATATTAGTTGACCTCTTGATGGGTACCCCCAAAAGCTTTTTACATAAAACTTTCAAACCAACCTATAATTTATTGCTTGTAGTTCAAATTTGACCTTTTATTTCAATACATCGACATAAAGTCATTCAACAAGTGGACGGGGTCAGCAAGGAACCTTGAAAACTCATAAAACATGGGAATCATAAATAAAACACATTGGTCCACCTAGCTAATATGTCTAGAAGCTTGGCTTATGGCATTGAGATCCATATTCTTCGGACTTTCTTTACAGAAAAGAATCATCTTGTCATCACTCAGAAAACTGAGAATTTTATTTCCTAATAGTTGGAAACTCACATCGACGACATTGTTTACTACAAGAAGATGCACACATCTACCTCCGAGCAATCTATCTCACTTACTTGTAGCTATAGTTTGACTTAATTTCGTTAAATTGACAAGAAGTCACCAAAGTGCGCGAAGTTAGTTAGGAAGCTTGAAAAATCCTAGTACTAAAAACTTGGGTATTACGAATAAGAAATTGTGGTCCAGTTTGTGTGATAATTGGGGCGGTTGCATTTTCTTTTAACCTTGGTAGGTCTCGTAGGAGCGAGGTGCTTGAGAGTTAACACAGTTGGTGGAAGTACAATTTACATCAAGGACCTCATAAAGAATGAAAATTGCATCCAAGTCCATGCATTTAGCACAAGGACCCTGAAACTGAGAAATGAAGTACTGTGTTTTAAGGTTTGCACATACTAGCGTTCATCATGCCAAAGACTATCAGTAGAATCTTTCTAGATGCTAAGAATGGAAAAGAAGATCCAACGGTTAACAATGTTTGTATTTTTCCCAGTCTTGATCCAACTGTTAATGTTCAAAGTTAATATCTACACTATATGTGTTGGTATCGTATTGTAAGAGATAAGAGACAAGATAAAGATAAGATAAGAAGTACTACGAATGGATGATCTAATGGTAGGTCTCGTAAGAGCGAGCTGCTTTAGAGTTAACACGGTCGGTGGAAGTACAACTTACATTTAGCACAAGGACCCTGAAACCGAGTAATAATGAAGTACTGTGTGTTTTGAGGTTTGCGCATACTAGTGTTCATCCTGCTAAAGACTACTAGTAGAATCTATCTAGATGCTAAGAATGGAAAATAAGATCCAACGGTTAGCAATGTTTGGATTTGTCAGTCTTGACCCAACGGTCAATGTTCAAAGTTAATCGGTTAGCAAAGTTTGACCTAATTTCATGAAACAGTTAGCAAAGTTTGACCTGATTTCATTTAATAGTTAGGATGGAAAATCTTAACAAGAAGATAAACCTGTCATTAAAACTCTCGGTGGTTTCTGATATATATTAATTGACCCCCATGATGGGTACCTCCAAGAGCTTTTTCGTAAAACTTTCAAAGCAACCTACAATTTACATGTAGTGGTCCAAATTTTACCTAATTTCGATAATCGACATAAAATCATTCAAGTGGGTGAAGTTAGCTAGGAAATTTTAGAACTGATAAAACATGGGAAATCATAAGTCCATCATGTTGGTCCACTATATATGTGTGAAAAATTGGCTTTTGTGGCATTCAGATCCACAGTCTTTGGATTTTCTTTAGGGGAAAGAACAATCTAGTCATCATTCGAAAAATTAATAATGTTCTTTCCTAAGATAGTTGGAAACTCACACTTGCGGCATTGTTCACTACAAGAAGATGCACCTATATCTACCTCCGAAAATACTTTTAAATCAAGAGGAATCTATTGCGCTTACTTGTAGCTAAAGTTTGGCCTAATTTATTTAAACTGACAAGATGCAAAATCTTAGCAAGAAGTTGAATTTGTCGTCAAAATTCTCGTTGCATGGTTTCTCATAGATTAATTGTGACCCCCTGATGGGTACCGTGAAAAGCTTTTTGTAAAACTTTCATAGTAACCTACAATTTACTTGTAGTAGTTCAAATTTGACCTAATTTTGATAAATCAACATAAGGTCATTCAAGTGGGCGAAGTTAGGTAGCGAGTTTGAGAATTCATAAAACACAGGAAATCATAAGTAAAATATGTTGGTCCACTATATATATATGTGTGAAAACTTGGCTTTTGGCATTTAGATCGATATTCTTCGAACTTCCTTTATGAGAGAGAATAATCTTGACACCACTCGAAAAATTGAGAATGGTCTTTCCTGATAGTTGGAAACTCACACCGATGACATTGTTTACTACAAGAAGATGCACCCATCTACCTCTGAAAACACATTTAATTCAAGAGCAATCTATCGCACTTACTTGTAGCTCAATTCTGACTTAATTTTGTTAAATTCTGAAGGTGCAAAATCTGAGAAAGAAGTTGAACCTATCATCAAAACTGATAGTGGTTTCTGATATATTAATTCACCCCATCCCCTAAAGGGTACCTCCAAAAGCTTATTCATAAAACTTTCAAAGTAACCTACAATTTACTTGTAGTTCAAATTCGACCTAATATAATTTTGATAAATCAGGATAAAGTCATTCAAGTTGGCAGAGTTAGATAGGACTTTGAAAGCACATAAAACATGGGTATCGTCAGTACAACATGTTGGTCCGCTCTGAAAACCTGTATTGTGGCATTCAGATCCATATTCTTCGGACTTTCTTTACGAAAAAGAACAACCTTGCTTGTCATCTCTTAGAAAATTGAGAATTGAATGTTCTTTCCTGATAGTTCAAAACTCACAGCGACAACATTGTTTACCGTATATTGATTTTTTTAATGAGTATACTATTTAATACTGTATATAGTTGGTCAAACTTTGTAACATTTGACTTTGACTAAACCTAATATGTTGAGTAATATTAAATAAATGGAGTATAGGATAAGATTAGGAAAACAACATTTTTATTAAGAACCCTCACAAGCTTTTTCTTATCATCAAATGATTAACCAAACTACAAACAGAGCAAACCCAAACTCATACGGAGTAGTAGTAGTACAACTTAACGACTTCTAGGGGGACTCTGCGGCCTTCTCAGGTGACTTGGCAGCATCCTTCACGGGTAACTTGGCTGTGTCCTCCACGGTACCATTGCCAAGCAGGGACTCACGGATGTTGGGCAGCACGCCGCTGTGCGCGATGGTAACACTGGCCATCAGCTTGCTGAGATCCTCGTCGCGCATGACACCAAGCATCACGTGCCTCGGAATGATGCGAATCTGCTTGTTGTCCTTCGCGGCTTACCCGGCGAGCTCTAGCACCTCGGCGGTGAGGTACTCGAGAACGGCCGTGGGGTAGACGGGAGCCGCGAAGCCTATGCGCTGGGAGTACCGACCCTCCTTGAGGTAGCGCCCAATCCAGCCGACAGGGAAATGCAGCTGCCTGGTGCGAGACTGCGACTTGGAGTGGCCAGAGCAGGATTCAGAAGCCAGCAACATATCTTCTTTTTCTCCACGGCCTTTGTAGCCGCCACCTGTGTCTTCTTCTTCTTCCCATGGGGAGCTCTGGTCTTCGGAGCCATAGCTGCAAAGTCTTAAAGGAGCAAGGGGAAGAAGAGGAAGAAAGGTTAATTGTGGAGGGCCGGTGAAGGTGCCCAGGTTCCTTGTATTGAAACTTTAACAGCACCATCTTAATTGTTTTACATGTATGAATTTTTAATACTACTAAAAGGTTGTGTGTATGTTTCCTTATTTTCTTTCACTTTTTTGAAACATGGTCAGATGTGTCAACATGAAAATTCATACAAAGAAGTTGTATCTTTCAAAATAATAGTCGGTTTTCAGTATGACTGCGTGGGTACAATAATTAATACATATGAATTTCTTACAAATTTACAAGAAATCTATCATGCACTTGTAGTTCAAATTTTATCTACTTTAGTTTTATTGACAAAATGTCATTTAATTATGTGAAATTAGCTAGAAGGCTTGAAAATTCATGAAACTTGTTAACCATGAAACATACTCTATTTTGTGTGAAATTTAGTGTTATGTGGCATTCGGAGCCATACTCTTTGCCTTTTCTTTAAAAAAAATAATTGTGACACTTCTAAACTTATTTAACAAAATTCTATAAAAAAAGTTGAAAAGTCCAATTAACAACATTAGTATGCCATGCCAAGATACACCCCGTCTACCAGAAATGGACACGACCTTTGTCATTATTTAACTTGAAACCCAAGTATGTTAACACATCGCTGGTCATATTGTGAAGAAGCGTTTTAAAACCTTGTCAAAATCCATGTTTATCATTCATGGAAGAGGACACCATACATAAGTACTTAAATTTTTTATTGTTTTCCTTACTTTTCTTTAATTTATCTCAATAAACGGGACGAGTGATGCAGATATGACCTTCACATTGGTAACTTGGCTTAAAATATGAACAATGTTCATACATGGTTGTGACCATATTGTGTAGAAAGTTTTTCGAAAGTTGTCCACATCCATGTTTGTAGTTTTCGTCCAAACAAGCACAGATATAAGAGGACATAATTTAAGTTTCAACTATGTATCATTACACCCCACCCAAAAAAAAACTATATATCATTACACACATTAAAATAAGTATTTTCATATAGTACTAACATGTGGTGGAAATTATTTATAATTTGCTAGAATAAAGTGAGTGCACTCTAAACCAAACTATCTGGACGTACTTAATTACTAAAAAAGATATCCTATCACTTGGATATTGAAAAGCATTTTCCTAAAAGTTCGGAACTCTCATTGACAATATTATTTACCAAAGCCAAGATGCTTCCTAGAACGAGATATAGTACACTGCCCACCTCTTCTCTGGACGCCATTTAATTTTGCACCCGGGCATGGTTCTTCAGGGGGTGGGCGGGAAGAGACCTCCTCGTCGCCGTCCTCGGCCTTCTCCCTGTCATCGTCCTCGGCCTCCTCCCTATTGTCGTCTTCGGCCTCCTCCTCAAGTTCGACCTTAGATTGCTCATCTTCCTCATTCTCATCTTCCGTCTTATCAGAGTTGCTCGGCATTGGTGGTAGCGTCCCTTCGAAAAAGTGCTGCCAATGGCTATTTTCTTCATCAGAGGAGTCAGAGTCTGGGCTTTCAGGCGGAGTTTTGGGGCCTTTCCCATTTGTCAGGTCAATCGACGTATTTTGAGGAGAGTTGTCAAACGACATTTTGGAAGGAAATAGAGAGAGAGATCGAGTTCTAACAAAACGGTAGGTTGGGTGTTTTGGGTGAAAGTAGGGGTGCGTACTATTGCAAATTATAATGTTTATCTATAGTCATGCTTGTGTTAATACCCTGAAAACTATCCCAAAATATCATAAATCGATTGTACCAGACTCGTCCCGTCAACAAATAAATGATTATACTAGACTTGTCAGTTCTTAATTTTTCTCGGCCTAGAGAATTTAGGCCTGTTTTGTCGAAAAATGAAGAGAATCATGCAGATACTGCTGAATTAGTCGGTGTCTCTTACTTCCTCTATTAAAAATTAAGTGTCTATAGTAGTTGTAACATCCCAAAATTTATTTTTGGCACTCCGTTGCATATTGTGAGCAAGCCTTCAAGCATGCATGTTTTCAATAATTTTAGTCACTCTAAACCCCTAGCTTGCTCCTTACAAAAATAGAACTTTTATTATAAAAAATAGACTAAACAGATTCTTTAAACATATTTTAACACTCCCTTATTTTTCTGGAGTTTTATTTAAGTGTTTTTGGGGCAGATATGAGCTCTAAATAGAAATCTATTAAAAGAAAAATATTCTGAACAAAAAAAAGGGACAGATGCCCTAACAGGCCGTCCCAGCCGACAAAGTCGGCCCACCCAGGAATCTCCCCCGCGACCCCGCTACCCGCTAGCTAGCGCCCGTGGGTCGCGCAACCTGGCTCCAACCCACCGCGTCCCAACTCCCCTCTCCCTCACTGCCAACCGGGCCCCACCCCGTTTCTTCCCCAACCATCCCCGAGCGAGGCGGAGCTCACTCCCGCACGACGGCGTCCACTCGCCCCACTCCTCTCACTCCGCTCGAGCCGTAACAGCACACCCCGCGCCTTGCCTTTAAATCCCCTCGAAGCCCTCTCCATTTTCCCCAGCACGCACGCACCTATACGCTGCCAGGCTGACCGAATTTCGAACCGGCGACGCCGTGGACCGCAGCAACTCCGGTGACGATTCTAGTAAGTCCGAGCCGCTCCGCGCCCTCTTTCCTACTTCTCCCGCATCCTCTACCCCTTGCTCTTCTTCTAATCCACTTGGTTTGGCCTAGGGAGCCCTAGAGAAACCTCTTGCCGAAGAAACTAGAGAACCTTCGCCACGACCGCAACTCCGGCGAGGAAGCTTCTGTCCGCCATCGTCCCCACCGCAGCCACCAGCAGACTCGACGTCTTCTTCCGCTTCGCAAGGTAGTCACCGCGCTTCCCATATCCTTCTGTATCGACGCCTATTACTACCACCTGTAGCGCCGCCACCGCACGCCGCCACTCACAGGTCGCCGGTGACACGACCCGCCCTCGCGGCCGTAGGATCGTCATAACACCGGCGGCCCAGATCCCTTCGGTATCGAACCGGTACCATACAATTGGACAGCATCGCGTTAGCCACGCCAGCCAACCACAGGTCGCCGCGTGGACCCCCCCTTAATCCACTCAACCCTGTTTTATTTAAAATACGTAGAAACCGATTTAAACTTTCAAAATTCATAGGAAATCCTCCGTTTATCAGAAAAATGCGTATGATATACCGTTGGATTCAGAAAAATGTGTAGGATTTATCTATGAAATAAAAAAATACCTTTTGACGAAGCTTTTCTGTATAAAAATGAAAAAACCTCTAATGAAGTAATTTAATCATAGAAAATGTTTTGTTTATTATTTTTGAGCAAATGATAGGTTTCTGGGAACCTTTTGAGTAGCACTACAATACCATACAGTAAGTTTTCAGTGTTGAATAGTAAAACTTGTTTAATACTTCAAGTCTGTCAATTTTGAAATAATAGACATAACAAATGATTTTAAAATATCAAATGAATCTTCCGCTCCACATCTCTTTGTGTGGTGAAGCTTTAAAAAAATGGTGGTCATGGTGCATTGCATGGCATGCATGAGCATAGTAGTTTTGCTTTTTACCTATTGTTGATTGTGTGATTTGAACGTGTAGATTGTCCGGAGTGCAACTCTTGTGACTGCGGGGACTGTGTTCCAAGCAACAGTACTCAAGGCAAGTTCATTACATAAATGCCCTACTATTTTCTTAGACACTTAGAGGTTTTACTAGATTGCATTTGTAGGAATGATATGGTACTATTGCAATGTTATACAACCCAGATAGAGTAGCCATATGACTTCATGAATGATGAGTAGAAAACAACGTAGGTGTTGATTGCTTAGCCCTGCTATAGAATTCGTGGATGGGATATTATCAAATAGTGTGAGATACAAAAAGGATGTTTTATTGTACTCTTAAGGAAAAACAACTTAACAGACTGAACCACCCGGGTGAATGGTATTGATATTTTTGGTGGAGTGCCAATCAGGAAGTCAGCCCTATCAATGGCTAGCCCCTGTCGTCTGTGCATGTCTGGAAAGCACCCAGGCTTAAAGGGATTTGGCGACGTTCTTGTACACAAGCTTCCATGTACAACCACTTGTCATATGGGCTCTGTCGTGACTAACTAAGTTGTGAGAACTCAACCCAGCATGATAGAAGGTGGTAGTTTAGTGTAGGTGCAACGAGTCTGTTGTGGTTGAGGGACTACTTCTGAAAAGTTGCGTCCTGGTCACCTCCTGACCGTGCCACATCTGGGTGGTACGTGTGTGGGGTTTGATTGGGTCTTGTGGGTAGAGTGTATAAACCTCTCGAGAGTGTCGAATCTAAGTACTTAGCCATGTCCCTGGTTACGGACAATTTTGAAGGGCGGACATGGGTAGGAGGGTTCACCGGTGTAACATCCCAATTTCAGCAACCCTGATTAGTTTTCCAGAATGCAAAAATCAAGGGGAACAAAAAAAAATTCATGTTTAATGCTGTAGTGTTTGCTTGTTGTTTGGATATGCTTATGCATATGAATCTGTTTTAGATGATATACACTCTTACGCCAACACCAGTTGACAAAAGCTACTTCCCAAAAATAGTCTTGGCTTACTTTACATATTCTCGAATATTCTGGCATTTCAAAACCTGAGCCAAGAAGCCTTTGCAGACCAACTATTTTAGTAGCTTCTATTTCCCTAAACTATGGGGAGTTATATAATATAATCTCCTTATATTTTCAAGACCGAACCTTCAACTACTCTTACCTCTAGGATCTCCAAAACCTAATTCCAAGCTTTTGAACTCTACTCTTGGTAGAGATAACAAGGACCTTACCTTGTTCAAACTCCAACCTATTTCAAAATACCCATCCTTACCTCAAGCTAAGCTTGATGGTAACCCTAGTAGTAGTTGATTGTCTATAAGATGAGTTGCCTTGATCTGCTATTTGAATTGTTTGCTTAGGAGATAGTATGAGCTACTCTAGGAGCTCATCACTAGGATCAAGATGTCTCCAAATCATCCCACCCTAAGAAAGAATACAATCTGGATCTAATCCCTATCTACTAAGTGATCATATAAAACTCTTAACCAGATCAATTCTGAAGAAGTCCCTTCTAGAAGTTGGTCCTCGGTACCCGACGTCCCGGTGTTGAGGGGATTAACACTCATAGGGTAGGCACTTATATTGGAGTGGGTATCCGGAGAGTCTTGATCGGTTACTCAACCCACGATCGGTGAAGATCAGGGTAGTGTACCCATATGGTGTGGGTAAAGTGTACAACCTCTGCAGAGTGTAAATCTATTCGAATAGCCGCGTCCATGGTTATGGACGGTTGGGAAGGTTGCTGTAGAGCGGTGCTGGTTTGTTTTCAAAAAAGAAATGGCTTTGAAATGTTTTTACCATGGGATGGTCGAAAAGGATTCCGGTTTTGACCATGGGATGGTCAGAACATAATGGAAGGAGTTTGGTTGTGGGACGACCAGAAGACGGGAATAAATGGGTGACCTAGTCCTGGTGTTTTCCAAAACTTTTCAAAAAGGTTTCCAAAAATGTTTATACAAGTTTTCAACAAAGATATGTAGATGCTATGTCTACAAGAGAAACTATTTGAGAAAAGAACCTCTCTTGGAGCCCTCCTACTACCACAGCCAAAATGCATATCCTCCTATTATTACTATTCTCTTAAGGTGGTTTGCGAGTACATTCAAAGTACTCACCAGCATTGTCCTTGGCTATTAACTTGGCCAGATCTCAAGCAGAAGACGATGGTGGCGACTATGCGAGCTAGGGCGTTCTCCCAGTCAGTTGCCTGTAGGTTAAGGCATGGATCGGGCTCTACGCTTGATGAAGATCCGCTGATGTTTATTGATGTAGCCATAATAGCATTTATGTAAGTCCTGTAATTCGGTATATTCTCGAATGTTGTAATGATACTTGTCGGTTATGTGCCACGACTAACTAATCATGGGATCGTGGTTGTATGCATAACAGGGATTCTCAGAGGATTAAATCCGAGGGCCCCACTGACTTGGTATTAGAGCCATCCTGACTGTAGGAGAACCTTAGTTAGCATGGTCACTAGACAGGAACCTTATTTTGAAAACCCCGGCTTTCGAAAACTAGTTTCTCAACAAGTTTCAAAAATTTCTACTTTTCTCTTAACTCTAAGTAAATGTGTTCGAAAATGGTTTACTCTAAATCTCGGCCAAACTTCAAACCTACGGATTTTAAATAACTAGGATCTATAACCCGGTGAAGACGATAAGATGAAGACAAGCAACTACTAGAAAACACAAGGAGACTACAATATCTCTCTACCAGCGGAATCCTCACAATCAGAAGACATCGGGTGTTGCACTATCAAGAAGCGTCCAAGATACGACGAAGGCTTCATCTGGAAGATAGTGACTCCGACCTGAAGAAAGACAATATCTAGGGTTAATAGTCCTAAGAATAGGATTCCCCTACATTGCGAGTAGTTAACTCCTTGGTCCCTAGCATTGGCCGTGTTTGCTTGCCTATGGGCCATCATATGTTTCTTGATGTGTGATGTTTGCCAAGGACATTGCGATTCCCTTGCTCTTTTCGCCTTGTTTGTATGTTTTGGTTTGCTTTGACCTCCTTAAAAATGTGACTCGAGGAGCGATAACCCACCTAGTAACTCTGGAAACCCCTATGTTAGATTTCGGTAATGAGAACCAGACTAACCTCCAAGAGTATACAAGAGGAAAAGCCTCGCAAGAACCAGGAGTTCGACCTCGTCAAGTCAGAATCAACTCGAAGATTTCACCTCAGCAGGACGACATACCTCGTCAAACTCACCTTGCAAGACTCATCAATAGTACCACACTCCCTTGTTCCTCAGTATTCTATAGCAAGAGTCCCGCTGAAACTGGAAGACTATGACTGAAGGCACCCCACTACTCACGACAGACCACAAGAATTGGTAACCCAGACAGAAAGTAAAGAACTAACTGCACCAACCTTCGGTATATTAGAGTTTCTGATAGCCCCACTAAGACTAACTAATTCTTAGTCGACCCCTTTGTCCCCAAGCCGGTGGGCAATTCCTCACCAAAAAGGACTAAAATACCCCAAATCCTGAAGATCCGGATGCGCGAAGATAACTCCTCCAAAGCTGGATGTCTCTACCTTGAATAAAGACTAGCCAAAAACATCGTTAACCGCTAACTTGCCTCGAGCTAACTCTGCTGGGAAACCACCCTGACAAGGTCTACCACAATAGAAGGACACTCGATGACCCCAGCTCAAGACTCCAGGAAGATACAGCCTCCCGCTAACAGTAAGTCAGCACTCCAAGACAGAAGATCCGCACCCCTCCCGAAGCACCTTGGTGAAGCTCCAAGGTGGAAAGTCTGCGTCTTTCCACTCAACCTCCAGTAGATGGTTTACCAGAAGATACTTCTGAAAAGATCCCCGGATCAGGCATTTTCTCGCCAAATAACAACTCGCGAGTCATCATAGGAGAAACTAACTAGAGATCCTACGAAGTCCCTCTGCTATTTCAGCTGCATACATACCGGAAGGACCACAACATCGCCAACCCCTCGGTTCCAATCGCTTAGAGGACATAAGTCTCCGATGGCTTCAGGAGGCTAAGTACGAATAATAGTAGTATATAAGCCCAGTAAGTCATAATCCTCGGAAGACTTCCCAAGGTCTCTACTCCAGAAGAAAGATGGACGACAATCCCCAGAAACCCCATTCAATGACTTCAGCAAGGAAGGACTATGTCAACTCTCCAATATACCCCAGTTTAATCCTAAGGGAGAAAGACGACGCCTTTCCCACAAAAATAGGGTAACCCTTCGCTGAATCAAACTCAGGAGTCCTGGCCCTAAAATCGTTAGTTAGGATACGCTCTGACCCTAAGGAAGAGCTGTGAATCCTTAGAGCAAGGTACTCCCAACTGTAGATTCTATCCTCTGACGAGTACCCCGTGAAATTCAGCAATCGAGATAGTCTGCCCAGTCTAAGCCCTCGAGATATAGAGTCCAGAAGGAAAAGAAGGTCACCCCTCGCAATCGGGACTAGACTCTATTCAACTCTCCGTGCATCCCGGAAGATTGAAGCTCAAGTTCCTCGATAGAGTGGTTACTTTCAAGGACGGAGTCCGTAAGATAGCATGCTCGAAACCAGTAGCGCTAACCTTGACTCAAAATCCCCTAACCTTACTCTCCTGAACCTCGGGACGAGATTCTTTTAAGGGGGAAAAGTCTGTAACATCCCAATTTCAGCAACCCTGATTAGTTGTCCAGAATGCAAAAATCAGGGGGAACAAAAACTTTTTCATGTTTAATGCTGTAGTGTTTGCTTGTTGTTTGGATATGCTTATGCATATGAATCAGTTTTAGATGATATACACTCTTACCCCAACACCAGTTGACAAAAGCTACTTCCCAAAAACAGTCTTGGCTTACTTTACATATTCTCAAATGTTATGGAAATTCAAAACCTGAGCCAGGAAGCCTTTGCAAACCAACTATTTTAGTAGCTTCTATTTCCCTAAACTATGGAGAATTATATAATATAATCTCCTTATGTTTTCAAGACAGAACCTTCAACTACTCTTACCTCTAGGATCTCCAAAACCTATCTGCAAGCTTTTGAACTCTACTCTTGGTAGAGATACCAAGGACCTTACCTTGTTCAAACTCCAACCTATTTCAAAATACCCATCCTTACCTCAAGCTAAGCTTGATCGTAACCCTAGTACTAGTTAATTGTTTGTAAGATGAGTTGCCTTGATTTGCTGTTTGAATTGTCTGCTTAGGAGATAGTATGAGCTACTCTAGGAGCTCATCACTAGGATCAAGATGTCTCCAAATCATCCCACCCTAAGCAAGAATACAATCTGGATCTAATCCCTATCTACTAAGTGATCATCTAAAACTCTTAACCAGATGAATTCTGAAGAAATCCCTTGTAGAAGTTTCCAAGTCAATGAGGACCAATATCACACATGGATCCCTTATACTCAATATACTCTTCAACCACATACACTTGATGATGCTTTGGTACCTTGAAACCCATAAAAATCATCACCACCCACATTCTAGTCAAAGACCCTAAATCTGCCAAATTTGGCAGTCTGGAAATCTATTTCCAACATCAGCTTTTTGAATGACTCCCTTTCTCAACCCTTGTGAATTTTTGGTAATTCACTTGAACCATCTTATTAACCATCCTAAGGACTACCAAGGCCCACTCTTGCCCTTGGTTATATCATCCTCCTACCCAATTGTTCTTGATGGTTTTGCAGGCAAGAAAATAACCATTCCTGCAAATCTAGTCAACATGCCTACTTTGATAGAAGCTCACACCACCATCAAACCTTCTATGGACCAACTCTTTGAATAGTTGTGTTCTAATCATATAGGTCTATCAACATCTACTTCACTTGTTCCAAGTGGATCTTTGTGCTTCTCAAACTCACAAGGTTTTGCAGGCTAGTTGATAATCTGCTTTGGTAGGCTTATTTTATTCAAAGTTTGAAAGCTTGTCTTAGTGAGCTAAAGTAGGATCAAGCTCAAACTCCTAGACCATTGCACTCTACATCACTTGGTCTATTAATCCATATGTCCCATTCCCCAAGGGGATCCCTGAGCTCCAAGGTCTAGCAAGGTTTTGGTGGCATGAAAACAATCTTACCCAAGATCCTTAAATCTCTAGTTTTCACCAAAATCAACTTGGATTCTCCAATCCCAAGGTTGCAAATGCTTGTTACACCTTGTATACATCATCTAACTTGATGATCAAGATTGATCAATAATTCTCCATAATTATTATGGCTCCAAATCTAATAAATCTCCTTAATAGTCAAAATCTCCAAAACTCCTTCCATAAAGGAAAGTTTGGTTTTTGCCAAAACTCTTCCCCAAATTTTGGCTCAACTGAGATCCATATATCACCCCCCATCTTACCACCTCAAAAATAAATATTTTGGAGTTACTTTAGTATTTCTTTTTGCCCTTTTTCTTAATTGGCAGAAACAAGAAATAATCCTTTAAAAATACTTTCCCACCTCAATAAATCCCAAAACAATTCCCTAAGGTGTAATATGGTATCTAGGACCATCTCACACCAAGAACCAACCTTGTCCAATGTAAAAATATCAAAAGAGCTTCCAAAAACCATTTCTGCTTTATTTGATTAATGGATCAAAAATGCACTAAAAATCATGTGAAAAATCCCAAATAAATCCTGGAGATGTACCTGCCCTAAACCATCTACCAGAACCATTCACTCATCTTTCCAAGATCAATTCAAAGAATGTCTTCATAGTCATCAACTTTGCCAAATTTGGGTTATGAGCCAAACCTTGCACTAATACTCCATCAAACCTTATCAAATCTTCTCCACCAAGCCTGCACAACACACTTCTGTCCTCCTGGTCGAGCAGCCTTGTAGCATGACCACTGTACCACCATCTTCCACTTGTCCTCTAGTGTTTGGAGGTAGAGATTGATGTGGGACAACCACCTCTTGCCAAAAACTCTGGCCACAGTAGCACCCCTCCCTCTCTCTATCCCCTGCATGACCCCAGTGCCTCTCCACCACCCCCCTGATGCCCAATGGCAAGGCCATGGATCTGCCATAGCTCCTCCATAGGACAAGTCCACCATGAGCCTCACCCTTCGGTTTATAAGGACATAAGGCGCCCAACACTCCCCCTTGCGGCCCATTTTCCTACTCTCCCCCTCTCTGGATCCACTACACACTACCTACCAAAGCCCTGCTCTTCAAGCACCATGGAGAGGGAGAGCTTCTCCACTTCGGTCTCTCGCAACCTCTCGAAGTGGAGGTCATTTTCCTGCCTCTCTCCCCCTGCAAGTCATCACGTCGCCACACTCTGGTCCCTCCGGATCTAATCCCCCTCTCTTCTTCTGTCATAGAGGTACTGGAGCAACCGCCATCGGTGCATGCCCGAGCTCGAGTCCGTCGGTGGTCTGGTCATCCCCGAGCTTCTGCATCCGCTCCAGGACCACCCCTGCGCCCTATAGCACCCCCATATCCTCCCAGGCACCTCGCCGTCGGCATGCATGCCGTCCCGAGCCGGCGCCGGCGAGCCCCGACACGAGCCCCATGGGCATGGTCGCGCGAGCTGCCATTTCCATGCGGACACCCCCTCTGCTGCACCTCGTCGGACTCGTCATCGACTCCTCCGTCGCCCCGTCCCATCCCCTTCACCGGCCATGGCCTCAGGTGAGCGCCCCCGGACATCCCCGACCCTCTAGGGTTTCCCCTCTGTCCCGCCGCCGCCAGAGGTAGAAGACGGCCCTAAGCCGTCGATCCTAACTTAATTGGATGGCTCAGGCGTCCCCCATGCCCCTTTGGCCTCACAAGCCGCTGACGGGTGGGCCCTGCTTGCCATGCAATTCAAATCTCCCTCCCCCGCGCAGCTCGCCCCTAGTGGGCCGAATTACCCTTTGCGGCCCACTTTCCTTCTAGATCCCGACCCGACTGTAGCTTTTCCCTTTTTCCTTTTCTTGAGAATTCTAGATCTGCATTACACCTGTTAGTTTAAATTCAAATAAAATATAAAACCGCATGATATCTTCCAGATGACAATCTTACATTATCCCCTAGGGTTTTCTTCAACATGTAGAACCAGTCGCTTGCCAAAAATAATCTTTATTATTTTCTGGCATTTAATCTTCTAAAAAGTGTCTGTGGCAATCAATAAATCCCTCGGGGATTTCTATATACCCAAATAGCATGAATCAAAGTTCTCATGGAAGGTATTTGCTGTACCAATCAACCAGCATGGGTCTCATGACAAGGTGAACAATAGTTTTCCCTTGGTAAAAATAACAATATCCCTCCAGTCCTGACTTTAGAAAATTCCCTACACCAAATCATGAGTCCAATTGACCCAGGTCCAATTATCTTGGATGTGTTACACCACTACCTATCCAAATCCATGAGCTCCTGATTTATTGAACCTCGGATGTTTTTCTGTGAAATAAACTATTCTGTGCATGGTTTATTCACCTCTAAATTCAGTCCAGGAGTTTGACAACTCCAAAAAGAGTGAATCCAATTCCTATAGAAATGTATTCTAAATAACTACCATTTGCCCTTGGAGTCAAATCAAAAGCTCCTTTAGATTTAATCTGGTGAAAAAGACAATTTGTCTACAGAACTGCCTTTGGGGATTTCCTGAGGGCATTCTGGTAATTATTCTGAAGTAATTCCAACTCCTAGTGAACAAGTACATCAAGCCCTACCTAACCACCCAATGAAAGAATTTTTGGTCATATAAAACATCTCTGGTGAATTATTTCCTAAAACTAGAGTTTTTCCACTAGAAAATTCACTATAAATCCTTGGTAAATGATAAAATAGGTAAACCACTTTTGTTGGTTTCATTTTATCAATACCTATCTGTTGGTATCATGTTTTTACAATGGTACCTTATAGAATATATCCTTGGTCCAAAACCCGCTCCTAAGTAGTTCGTAGACTATAAATCCTAATGGATTTTCTTCCATATTTTCAAGACAAGGCGAACCTCATTAATCCATTCTCCCAAAGACCTACTGATTTGTAAACCTGTATTGTTCATTGCTTGTTGTATGCATTGATTTTTGTATGCCTTGTTTTGATTGTGGTCTTGCTTGTTTGCATGTATACTTGATGACGACGATAGTTGCGCTTGTATTGACGCCGAGAAGAAGGGATCTTATTATTCTTTGTTATTATGGGTATTCTAAGAAGAAGTCCAGGAGATATTGCCATATTGCTGATCATCAGGCAAGCCACCTTCTTGATCATAAGCCTTGTCCTACTATCTTACTTATGCATGTTTTGTCTACTATTTGTGAAACTACATGGTTTTACTATATGTTGAAGTATTTATGGTAGTGGTTTGGCTCCTCTGAATCATTACACTTATGTACTATTAAGTACAACCCCCTTGGTGACACGTACTGGTCCCTAGTAGAATAGATGGTGTATTACACCATACCCCTTTGGAGACCCCGATTTAGCCAAAGCAAAGCTAGAGGATGGGAAGACCCCAGAAACAGTTTTACCAAATGTTTTATGATAAAATCTTTTATGATAAAACTTTGGTGAGGTGGGACCTCCCAAGAGATGTTGAAAAAGAAGAAGGTTTTGTTTTACAAAATGCTGAAGGGAAGTTGGAGGAAAAAGGTTTACCAAAACGCACCCGGTTCTTTATAGTTTTATTAAAAAAATTAACCCGTGCAACCACATTACTTTGATCTGCGATAGGGCTGGATTTGATGTTTGGCTATTCTGGTATAAGCTGTCTTGCAACAACTACAGGGGAACAGGGACCCTGTCACATCCCAAAATTTTCCAAATTTTGAAATGTGAAAAATCAAACAAACAAAGGAAATAAATGATGAAATTTAGGGGGAAAAGAAACTTTTTGTTCCTCTATTGGAACCTTACTTAAACAAAAAGAATTTTGAATGAGGAAGTGACAAACAAATTATCCAAAGATGAAATGCAATCATCCATGACATGTATCTTGTCAACCCCTGAAGAAAAAGGATAGACCCGAAACCTAAACACTAATAAGAGAAATCACCATCAAATTCAATACAAGACTTCAGCTATGTTCCATATAAAAATTTGTCAACATAGTACCTAAATAATCTATAATGGTAAATAAGAAAATTAAAAAACCACAGGAATTGGTTTCACACTATTTGGAGCCATAGATAAAAAGATATGAAGGAAAGTAATTAAGTAAAAAAAGAACCATATAGGCCAAAGTAAAGATTTACAAATGATATTGTTTGAATTGGATAATAAATAATATAGATAATATCCTAAAATGATCTTGTTGATTTTACAAATTTTGGAAATTTGAATGGATCTATTTAGAGCTCTAAATCAAAAGTTATTGAAGAAAACAGAAAAAGATAAAGAAAAACCAAAAAAAAACAGCAGCAGCAACGGCCGGCCTATGCGGCCCAATACCCCAACCCACTAAGCCCAGCCCACTATGACCAGCCCTCCCTCTCTGTGTATTGTTTTTTTTTCTATCTTCCTTTCATTTTTTTCTTTGGGCCAAATATTTCTGGCTCATTTAGGCCGATCGAGCGAGCCAGCTCGTTCCTCTTCTTCCTCTTCACGTACACGAAACAGACACTTGCGTTCATGGCTGTAGATCTTCCTCTCCTCTCCCTATTAATTCTAGTGACAGTTTCTCTTCGACTTCAAAACGAAAAAAGTTTATAATCAAGTGGAGGTTCCATTCAGGCCATTAGTTTCTTACTTTAGTGCCTTAATCTCTCAAACCAATACCGTGAACCGAATACCATATGTCAGCATACAACCTCCGATCTCCCTCCATAGACCATCTTAGCAAAAACCGAAGAGAGCATCATCTTCCCCTCTTTCTCCTCCATCATTTTTGTTCTCAGACTTTCACCAGAGGAGGTCTGTAGATCACATACCAACGGTGCCAACTTAAGCCCCAAATTCGAGTTCATCGTCAGATCTTGTCGTCCATGATGAGAATCTTATCAACTCCTTGAACCAGAATACTCTCTTCATCGTTGCCTATCTCCAGGACATCATGGTTTACCTTGTTGTAGTTGACCGCGCCGCCCGACATCGTACGTCACTCCAGCCGTGGATTTCTGCGAACACTGGAGAGGAACGAGCTATTCATCACGTCTCCAAGAACCGCCTTGACGTCCTCTACGCCGTCCACATCTTCTTCAACTCTGGATACGTTCCTAGCAACGAGAACGACGATGCCAAGCTCGTGCCCGCTATTCCGGCGATCTTTCCTGCGAGTTTTTCCGGTGAGCTAACCTGGTCCGTTTGATCTTCATCTAAGGGCTATCAATAGATCACTTACCGAAGGGGTACAGGCCAATAGAAATCTGCCACTTGTCTTATCTTTTTCTATTTTCGGATTTTTAGGACATATGAACATAGGAACTTGCAAAAATCATATCTTTAGTTCTGTTTGTCCAAATTTAGCAAATAATATGTTTATGGATTCACAAAAATGAGTAGAACACAGTAGAGCAACAATTCGGTACTTTTGTGATGGTTAAAATCATGTTTTATACAGAACCAATTGTGGAGTAATTTGGCTATAAAACATGTTCTAAAAATTATTTTTGAGTGAAACCTTTTGCAAATGGTTGTGTATTGAACCCTCTGACCATAAACTTAAACACAAAAAAATTAAACATATAATTTTATGGCAGTAACAAATATCACATTGAATAAGCCTTATCCTAGTAAAAGAAAAATACTTTAAATAACCAAATTGCACTAAAATGGTTCCAATTGGAATTTCAATTATATAAAAAGGACCAGTAGGTGTTTGTAGTGTTCAGAACCTTTCTGTAACAACTTGTTCAATAAAATATCTTGTTGTATGCTTGCATGTATTTCGTTGTATTCATGTGTTGTTTTGTGATGCTAGTTTTGAGAGTGTGCCTTTTTTTGCTTGATTGTATTGTTGTAGACTTTGAGGATATAATTCTTAGAGGATAAATTATTGAGGAGTTATTATTGGACTTCTTATATCCAAAAAGGCAAGTGATACTTTGGTCTCATTAAATTTCTTATTGTTTCTATTATGGGTTAGTGATATTTTTGTATTATGCATGATATGGTGAAAACGGCTTTATAAATGGATTGTCTTGATGGATGAGTGTGTAGTCTTGGAGCAAGGATTTAGAAGGGTACACTAGGGAAGTACTAGTGTGAACATGTCGGTGTAGGGTACACTAGGGATGTACTAGTGGTACCATCGAATTAGAGGCACACTAGGGATGTACTAGTGTGGCCATTTTGTGTTAGTGGTACACTAGGGATGTACTAGTGTTACCATTGAGTTAGAGGCACACTAGGGATGTACTTGTGTGGCCATTTTGTGTTAGCGGCACACTAGGGATGTACTAGTGTGGCCATTTTGTGTTAGCGGTACACTAGGGATGTACTAGTGTTACCATTGAGTTAGAGGCACACTAGGGATGTACTAGTGTGGCCATTTTGTGTTAGCGGTACACTAGGGATGTACTAGTGTTACCATTGAGTTAGAGGCACAGTAGGGGAAATACTAGTGTGTCTATGTTAAGTTGGAGGTACACTAGGGAAATACTAGTGTTATAGCGGTATATGATATACCGTGTAAGTTTCACTTGCCAATACATTCAACGTATTGACCCTTGTGGCTGTAACTTATCATGTTGCAGGATTATTTGATGATAGTGAAGTTTGATGAGTAGGGATTACAAGTCTACACCCAACATGTTTGCCTGTGGCATATGAAGATGAAGGACTCCATGCTTTATAGTTATATCTGCTGCTTTGTAATAAGATAGTCATATGAGCTATGTAAGTTGTAATGAACTATTTTTATTCCTGGATATGCGATGTAATATGACCTTTGTTTCTTGATATTACATCTTAAACTGTGGGTGCTAGCTATTTGATCCAAGGACTAGCACTATAAACACAGGGACCTATACCTTGTCGGGTTCGGGTCTTGACAGATCCCTAGAGGGTGGGTGATACATTGCAAATGTATCTATAATTTTTGATGTTCCATGCTTGGTTTTATCCACTTTCTTGTGTTTTGTTCCAACTTTGGAGTACTTTTCATATGATTTCTTGGACTAACCTATTAACAAGAGCCACAGTGCCAGCAGCCTGTTTTCTGCTGTTTTTGGTTCCAGGAAAGTCAAAAAATGAATATTCTCGGAATTGGATGGGACAAAAGCCAAAGTTCCTATTTTTCTGGAAGTCATCAGATGCCAGAATACGAGACGGAGAGGGGCCAGAGGGCGGCCACACCACCTGGCCGTGCGGCCAGGCTTGGCCCACGCCAGGGGGTGGTGTGGCCAGCCTAGGCACCCCCTCGGCCTCCCCTTCCAACTATAAGATGCCCACAGGATGAAAACCCAAAGGGCCAGATCAAAAATCCACGAAAGAGTCTGTAGCCACCGTCATCTCCATCCCTAGATCAGGAGGGATCTGAAGCTCTTCTCGGCACCCTGCCGGAGAGGGGAATTCACCCTAGAGGCTATCTTCATCACCATGCAAGCCTCCGGTGTGATGCGTGAGTACTTCATCCTTGGACTACGGATCCATGTATTAGCTAGATGGCTGGTTCTCCTCCTTTGTGCTTTCATGTTTAGATCTTGTGAGGTCCGTTCATGATCAAGATGATCTATTTGTAATTTTGCATGTTGTGTTTGCGGGGATCCAATGGATATTGAGATGCTATTTCAGATTGATTATTGATTCTATCATGTCTTTGTTATTTGTGATCTTGCATGCTTTCCGTTGTTAGTAGATATCTTGTCCAAGTAGATGCTAGCAACTCCAAGAGTTAGTATTTATGCTCGATAGTGGGTTCATGCCTCTGGTAATTTGGGGAAGTGACAGAAATCTCTAAGGTACTAGATGTGCTGTTGCTACTAGGGAGAAAACAACAATCCTTTGTTCATAGAACAATCGTATTGTTTACTTTACACGCAGTTTGTAAAGCAATAATCTGTTGCTTGCAACTTAATACTGGAGGGGGTTCGGATGATAACCTGAAGGTGGATTATTAGTCATAGATGCAGTTGGATGGCGGTCTATGTATAATGTTGTAATGCCCAATCAAGTCTCAAAAGAGTCAAGATGATTAGTATATGCATGTATTGCTTCCTCGGTGTTTGTCAATTGCCCCGCTGTAATTTGTTCACCTAGCATGTTATCTATCTAAGGAGAGCCACCTCTAGTGAACTATGGATCCCGGTCCTTTTACTTTACATACAATCTACAATCTTTTACTGCTTTGTGTTTACTTTCTGCAAACTATTACTTCTTTCCATTTGATACGTTTAATTCTTTGTTTTGTGCAAAGCACGGTGAGATTGACAACCTCATCGCAAGTTGGGGACAAAGTTTTGTGGTTGTGTTGTGCAGGTATCCACATTGCTACTAGCACCGGTAATGCGCCCTGCCAAAGCTCAGCTAGTAACACCTTTGGGGTGCTTCCTTGCTCCTACTGGTTCGATTAAACCTTGGTTTCATAACTGAGGGGAACTTGCTGTTGTGCTCATCATACCTTCCTCTTGGGGTTCCAATGAGCTCTAGATCAACACCGCCATCAAGCATTTTTCTGGCCGCCGTGCAATTAGCCATTAGTGGGCCTTCTTCTATATAGGTCCATGTGGGACATCGACCTAGAGAAGGAACAAAGGGTCTGCTGGCCTCCACACGTTACTATGAGCCCCTCATTGAAAGCGCACACTTGAGAAGTGGAAAAAGCGCTCCGGTTGGTTCTCGGTACCCGATGTCCCGGTGTTGAGGGGATTAACACTCATAGGGTAGGCACTTATATTGGAGTGGGCATCCGAAGAGTCTTGATCGGTTACTCGACCCACGATCGGTGAAGATCAGGGTAGTGTACCCGGATGGTGTGGGTAAAGTGTACAACCTCTGCAGAGTGTAAATCTATTCGAATATATGCGTCCGCGGCCATGGACGGTTGGGAAGGTTGCTGTAGAGCGGTGCTGGTTTTGTTTTCAAAAAGGATTTCCAAAAAGAAATGGCTTTGAAATGTTTTGACCATGGGATGGTCGGTAAGGATTCCGGTTTTGACCATGGGATGGTCTGAACGGAATGGAAGGAGTTTGGTTGTGGGACGATAGGAAGACGGGAATAAATGGGTGACCTAGTCCTGGTGTTTTCCAAAACTTTTCAAAAAGGTTTCCAAAAATGTTTACAAAAGTTTTCAACAAAGATATGTAGATGCTATATCTACAAGAGAAACTATTTGAGAAAAGAACCTCTCTTGGAGCCCTCCTACTACCACAGCCAAAATGCATATCCTCCTGTTATTACTATTCTCTTAAGGTGGTTTGCGAGTACATTCAAAGTACTCACCGGCATTGTCCCTAGCTATTAACTTGGCCAGATCTCAAGAAGAAGATGATGGTGGCAACTATGTGAGCTAGGACATTCTCCTAGTCAGTTGCCTATAGGTTAAGGCATGGCTCGGGCTCTACGCTTGATGAAGATCCGCTGATGTTTATTGATGTAGCCATAACAACATTTATGTAAGTCATGTAATTCGGTATATTCTCGGATGTTGTAATGATACTTGTCGGTTATGTGCCACGACTAACTGATCATGGGATCGTGGTTGTATGCATAACAGAGATTCTCGGTGGATTAAATCCGGGGGCCCCACAACCGATATCTATCTGTGTTACCCAGGTCCACTGATGTCAACCAGTGGTACCGCTTAATTTGATTGAAAAACAGAGTTTATCAAATGATAGGATAAAACCTCTGCTTATGCAAAATTTAGCCAAGCCCCACTTATCCAAATATGCATGTACAATCTAGATTGAGATTTGAGTCCACCATAAATAATGAACTTGCCAATACATTCAAAGTATTGACCAATCGTGGCTGGAACCTTTCATGTTGCAGGCTCCTCTGATGATGGGTGAGGTACGAAGTAGGGTCGCGACTCTCCACTCAACATGCTTTGCCTGTGGCATTTTGAATGGATGCTCCTTATATTTTATTGTCTTCCGCTATTGAACTTTGATTGTGAGGGGCTAGCCCTTTTGCTATGCAACTTGTATATGACTATGTTATTTTATCTCTGGATTTGTGTGATGTAATAGAAATTTGACCTACGTTATCATGATATTCCATTCCTGAACTGTGTGTGCTAGTGACTCGATCCAGGGACTAGCACTATATAGCACAACGACTTGTACCCCTACCGGGTCAGGTCACTTCAGATGGTATCAGGGCACTAGATTGACTGTAGGTTCATGACCCTAGAAATGGTTTAGTATTTGGAGGTAACCTAGGAATTTTTGGTTTAAAAAATATATTCGTTTTCTACTCCCTATTTAAAAAATTTGTGTGTGCATTTTCATCTCTTGTAAGCTTTTCGATTATCAAAAGTTCTTACTCTCTTCCCTAATTTTTAAAATGTAGATGGACAAGTTCATGGTGATGACCTTTGCCCGTGAGAGGAGGGAGCTTCCTTTCAGTGAGCAGCTGTTTAGACTGACACAGTTGCTGGGCCTTCCCCCACCGGAGTACAGGGGTAGGAAACAGTCACCCACGGTTAGAGGACAACACATCTACCCACGCACTGGAGATCTTACCTTCACCCTAGAGTACCCCAACTAGGAATTGGGTCATTAGATGTCCATGCACGAGGCATTGGCCCGGAGTGTCGAGACCTACTATCACCAGATACCTAAGGATAGTACCTTCTGGGAATTTGGAACGCGCCGTTTTGATGGCAGAGCCATCAAGACCGAAGGAGGCCATGGCCGGATGGACTGGAAGGACATCCAGTTGGAGGACATGGAGATACATGTTGACAACATCGAGGCCTAGATGAGGACCAAGATCACCGTGGATAAGCTGAATAAGAGTAATCAGGATTTGACCTTCGAGCTTATGTAGATGGAGAGCATGATAGTGCCTAGATATGCACAAATTATGCACATGGCAAGGACCTGGATGCCCCCGGCTATCCCAGATAAGAGCTTGGAAGAGGAGCCCATGGAGAGGGTTTGCATCTTGCCAGGAGGATTGGAGGTGCCTATTGCCCCTCCAGAGGAGAGTGGATTGAAGGAGCGTCACCCAGGAAACACCATAGAATACAGGAGACGCCTCAGGCCCCGAGCTTAGGATGGACTACCAGGTCTAGTTTGTTTTCCTTTTTCATCGTTGTCATGTTAGGGTATTGACTATATCATACTATGAGATATAGCAATACTAGATTGTTTATTTTATTCTTCCACTATTTAACTTTACTTGTGCGATTGGAGGTTTGTTGAACCTTGTTTGGTGTGTCATTGTTGCTTGTGTTGTGATGTCTTACCTTGTTGTGATTGGTATTATTTTGGCTTTGGGGTAGAACCTTACCTATGTGTTTCTTAAGCTCATGTACTCATCCATGCTAGCCTAAATAGATGCCACCGAACCATTTCTATGATATGCCCTCGGGTCTGCAGCAGTTACTGGAGAGACAGGGTCAGATGCTAGAGCTGCTAGTGCAGAATATAGGAAACAACAATGGTAACAACAACAACAATGGTGGAGGAAACAACAATGGAAACAACAACAATGGTGCAGAGAACAACAATGACAATAATCACAACAACAATGGTGGAGGAGGCAAGCATAATAATGGAGGCTATAAGAACCACCCACCGCCACACATGGATAGGCTCACAAGGTTTCTGAGGCTGCGACCACGAACCTTCTCAAGTGCCATTTATCCAGTTATGGTAGATGAATGGCTGTGTTCTGTCAGCAAAAACTTAGCGACTATGGACTGCACTGATGCAGAGAAGGTGAGGTTTGCTGCTCACCTATTGGAAGGCCCTGCAGCATCCTTGTGGGAGAATTATCAGATCACCCACCCCATTGATGAAGCGAACTAGAACATGTTTAAGGAGGGCTTTCATTCCTATCACATCTCAGCTGGAGTTATGAGCCTAAAGAAGAAGGAGTTTCACAAGTTCCACCAAGGAAACCACACTGTCGCTGAATACATTGACGAGTTCAACAATCTAGCTTGCTATGCGCCAGACGATGTGGACACCGATGCTAAGAGAAGGGAGAAGTTCATGTATGGACTGAATGACGATTTATCGGTCCAACTGTCTGTGGTCTACACTCCAAACTTTCAGGCATTGCTAGACAAAGCCATTATCCTCGAAAACCAGAAGATGGAGAGCCGGAAGAGGAAGTCTAACACTCAGGGGAAGTTCCACTCAGGACCACCTCACAAGTCTCGCCACTTTCATGATGGTGGTGGGATCTCTAATTTCAACAAGTCTAGGAACCATAGCCATCACTCAAGCAATGGGAATTGGCACAACCACTCTAGAGGGCATAGAAACACTAGAAATAGCCACGAGCATCAGGGTGGTAACCACCATGGTCATGGCAATGGAGGACACAATGTGATGGACATGGTAGTGGAAGCACCTCTAACAGGAACCACAACAATAGTTCCGGCAAGAGGGACCTTAGTCAGGTGACATGTTTCAAGTGCAGGAATACATGACACTATGCTAACGAATACCCTGAAGCAAAGAAGAAAGAGGTGACCAAGCCCAACCCATTCAGGAAGGGGCACGTGAACCTTGTCAATGTGGAAGAGGTCGTGGAGGAACCAGATGATGTGATTGGTTAGTTTTTGATCAACTCCTTTCTAGCACTTATACTTTTTGATACTGGTGCCTCACATTCATTCATATCAAGAGCATTTGTGGATATACATAGAATTCCTACAGAGAGTCTTGGGAAACCCATGAGGGTGAAATATCCTAGTGGAGAGATGTTAGCGACTAGAGGATGTCACAATTTAAACTTAGGGATTGGGAAACACAACTTTCCCACTAGCCTATTGGTGTTAGAGTCACAAGGCCTGGATGTGATCTTGGGAATGGAATGGATGAACTTGTATGAGGGAATCATAGACTGTGCCAAAAGAACCATTCTACTGCGAACACCAAAAAATAAGCAAATCCGCTTCAATTCCACCTTCGAGCTTAAAGGATCTAAGGTCAATTCTCTCTAGGGGGTAGCATGGAAAAGGTACCCATAGTGAGGGAATACCCCCACATATTTCCAGAGGAACTTCCCAGAATGCCACCGGATCGAGACATTGAGTTCTTGATTGACCCGATGCCAGGTAGTGGACCCATAGCCAAGAGGCCATATAATATGGCCCTGGATGAGTTAAAAGAACTAAAGAAACAACTAGGGGAACAATTAGCCAAGGGTTTCATTCGCCCAAGTTCATCATCTTGGGGAGCGCCAGTATTGTTCGTGGAGAAGAAGGATAAAAGCCAAAGGTTATGTATGGACTACTGCGCACTATACAAGGTAACGATTAAGAATAAGTACCCACTGCCGGTGATCAACGATTTGCTTGATCAACTTAAAGGAGAAAAAGTTTTCTCCAAGATCGATCTTCGATCAGGTTACTTCTAGTTGAACATTCGGGAGCAAGATATTCCCAAGATGGCATTCACCACTAGATATGGATTGTATGAGTACATAGTGATGCCATTCGGATTAACCAATGCACCTGAATACTTCATGAGTATGATGAACAAGGTCTTCATGGAGTACTTGTACAAGTTTGTGGTAGTCTTAATCAACGACATTCTGGTATACTCCCAGAACGAGGAGGAACATAGGGAACATCTCCGTATGATCATGGAGAAACTTAGAGAACACAAGCTGTATGCCAAGTTTAGCAAGTGTAAGTTCTGGCTAAAGGAACTAGGATTCCTGGGACACATCGTGTATGCAGCAGAGTCGCAGTCGACCCTGCCAAAGTGACAGCTGTGATAGAGTGGGAGTCTCCCAAGAATGTGGGAGACATCCGTAGTTTCTTGGGATTGGCAGGTTACTACCGAAGGTTCATAGAGAACTTCTCTAAAATAGCTAGATCCATGACTGAGCTATTGAAGAAGGAGAAGAAGTTTGCATGGACAGATGCTTGTGAAGAAAGCTTCCAAGAGCTAAAGAAACGACTTGTGTCTACACCTGTGTTATGTCTACCCGACATCGAGAAGGATTTCCATGTTTACTATTATGCTTCTTGTCAAGGACTGGGTAGTGTGCTAATGCAAGGAGGAAGAGTGGTGGCATACTCATTGCGTCAACTCAAGGTGCACAAAGGAAATTACCTCACTCATGACTTGGAATTAGCATCAGTGGTGCATGCACTCAAGAACTGGAGATACTATCTACTAGGAAAGCATTGTGAGGTATTTATAGATCACAACAGCTTGAAATACATATTCACCCAAAAGGAACTGAATTTAAGACAAAGGAGGTGGTTATAACTGATAAAGGATTATGATATGATCCTGCAATATCACCCAGGGAAAGCCAACGTGGTTGCTGATGCACTGAGTCGCAAGGGCTATGTGAACGGGCTCATAGTAGGGGAGATGCCCTCGGATATTTGTGATGAATTCAAAGATCTCAGGTTGGAGATTGTGATAGAAGGATACCTAGCATCGTTGGAGGTACAACCAATTCTGATGGATAGAATCAAGGAGGCACAAAAGGATGACTCTGAGATTTGGGAGATAAAGGAAAACATGGGAAGAGGCAAAGCTGAAGGGTTTCGTGAGGATGAACAAGGTGTCATTTCGTTTGGAAGTCGCGTATGTGTACCCCATAACCCTGAGATCAGAAAGCTAATATTCCAAGAGGCCCATGATTTCCCTTATTCAATTCACCCAGGAAATACCAAGATGTATATGGACCTCACGGAAAGATTCTGGTGGTCTGGGCTGAAGAGAGATATCGCCGAGTACATCGCCTTGTGTGATGTGTGCAATAGGATCAAAGAAGAACATTAGAAAACAGCCGGGTTGCTTCAACCACTACCTATCCTAGACTGGAAGTGGTACAGGATGGACACAGATTTCATCACAGGATTACCAAAGACCAGGTCTAGTTATGACTCCATTTGGGTAGTGGTCAACCACCTAACCAAGGTTGCTCATTTCATACCCGTAAGAACCATGTACACAAGCGCTAAACTGGCTAAGATCTATATGTCCAGAATTGTGTGCCTACATGTATTACCAAAGGAGATCGTGTCTGATAGAGGCACCCAGTTCACTTCACACTTTTGGCGCCAACTGCATGAGTCACTAGGTACTAGGTTGGAGTTCAGCACATCATTTCATCCACAAACAGATGGTCAAACCGAGAGGGTAAACCAAATCCTCGAGGATATGTTGAGGGCATGTGCATTGGACTATGGTTCAAGATGGGATGAGAATTTACCATATGCCGAATTCTCATACAACAATAGCTATCAAGCCAGCATTGGTATGTCACCCTTCGAAGTATTGTACAACAAGGAGTGTAGGACACCCTTTTTGTGGGAAGGTGTTGGTGAGTGAAGTCTTTTTGGAACGGATATGATCAAGGATGCTGAAGCAAAGGTCAAGTTGATTCGTGATAGGCTGAAGATAGCTCAATCCAGCCAGAAAAGTTATGCGGATACTAAGCATATGGAAGTGACCTATGAAATTGGTGATAGAGCATACCTTAGGGTTTCACCTTTGCAAGGAGTAAAGAGGTTTGGAATTAAGGGAAAGTTAGCACCACATTTTGTGGGACCCTACAAGATCCTAGCCTGCAAAGGAGAGGTCGCATATCAGCTGGAACTTGCAGAGATGCTGTCAAGTGTGCATGATTTTTTCCATGTATCACAACTCAAGAAGTGCCACCCAGAACTGGTAGACACCCCGCTCAAGGATACCGTCCCTATTGGCGAGGTTTAGCTAAAGAATGATCTGACATTCGAGGAAAAACCGGTCAAAATTTTAGATACTGCAGAAAGATTCACTCGTACCAAGACGATCAAGCTATGCAAGGTTCAGTGGAACCACCACACCGAAGAAGAAGCCACCTGGAAGCGTGAAGAGGATCTTCGAGAAGACCACCCTCACCTCTTTGCTAGCCAACCCAAATCTCGAGGGAGAGATTCATCTTAAGAGGGTTAGGTTTGTAACATCCCAAATTTTATATTTGGCATTCCATTGCATATTGTGAGCAAGCCTTCAATCATGCATGTTTCCAACAATTTTAGTCACTCTAAACCCCTAGCTTCCTCCTTACAAAAATAAAACTTTTATTATAAAAACATAGACTAAACAGATTCTTTAAACATATTTTAACACCCCCTTATTTTTCTGACGTATTATTTAAGTGTTTTTGGGGCAGATATGAGCTCTAAATAGAAATCTATTAAAAGAAAAAGGTTCTGAACAACAAAAAGGGGGACAGACGCCCTAATAGGCCGACCCAGCCGACAAAGCCGGCCCACCCAGGAATCTCCCCCGTGACCCTGCTACCCGCTAGCCAGCGCCCGCAGGTCGTGCAACCAGGCTCCAGCACACCGCGGCCCAAATCTCCTCTCCCTCACTGCCAACCGGGCCCCACCCCGTTCCTTCCCCAACCGTCCCCGAGCGAGGCAGAGCTCGCTCTCGCATGACAGCGTCCACTCGCCCTACTCCCCCCACTTTGATCGAGCCGCAACGGCACGCCCCGCGCCTCGCCTTTAAATCCCCTTGGACTCCTCTCCATTTTCCCCATCACGCGCGCACCTATACGCCACTAGCCTGACCAAATTTCGAGCCGCCTCCGCCGCGGACCGTAGCAACTCTGGCGATTCTGAGCCGCTCCGTGCCCTCTTGCCTACTTCTCTCACATCCTCTTCCCCTTGCTCTTCTTATAATCCACTTGGTTTAGCCTAGGGATCCCGGGAGTAACCGCCTATGGAAGAAACCGAAGAACCTCCGCCACGAGCGCAACTCCGGCAAGGAATCACCGATGCTTCTATCCACCATCACCCCCACCGCAGCCACCAGAAGACTCGACGTCTTCTTCCGCTTCGCCAGGTAGTCGCCGCGCTTCCTAGATCCCTCTGTACCGATGCCTAGGACTACCCCCGGTAGCTCGGCCACCGCGCACCGCCACTCCCAGGTCGCCGGCGATGCGAACCGACCTTGGTCAACATGGTCTCCTCGCGGCCATAGGATTGTCATAACACCGGCAGACCAGATCCCTTCGGTACCGAACCGGTACCGTCCAATTGGACGCCGCCGCGTTAGCCGTGCCAGCCAACCGCAGGCCGCCGCTTGGATACCCCTTTATCCACTCAGCCCTGTTTTATTTAAAATAGGCAGAAAACAATTTATACTTGCAAAATTCATAGGAAATTATCCGTTTATCAGAAAAATGCGCATGTTATTCCATTGGATTCAGAAAAATGCGTAGGATTTTTATATGAAGTAAAACATACCTTTTGACGAAGCTTTTCAATTTAAAAATTAAAACGCCTAAATGAAGTAATTTAATCATAGAAAATGTTCTGTTTATTATTTTTGAGCAAATGATAGGTTTCTGGGAACCTTTTGAGTAGCACTACAATACCATACAGTGAGTTTTCATTGTTGAACATTAGAACTTGTTTAATATTACAAGTCTGTCAATTTGGGAATAATAGACATAACAAATGATTTTAAAATATCAAATGAATCGTCTGCTCCACATCTCTTTGTGTTGTGAATCTTTAAAAAAATGGTGGTCGTGGTGCATTGCATGGCATGCATGAGCATAGTAGTTTTGCTTTGTACCTATTGTTGATTGTGTGATTTTGACATGTAGATTGTCCGGAGTGCAACCCTTTGTGACTGCGGGGACTGTGTTCCAAGCAACTGTGTTCCAAGAAACGTAGGTGTTGATTGCTTAGCCCTGCTGGAGAGTTCGTGGATGGGATATTCTTAAACAGTTTGAGATACATAAAGGATGTTTTATTGTACTCTTAGGGAAAAATTACTTAACAGAATGAACCACCTGGGTGAATGGTATTGATATTTTTGGTGGATTGCCAATCAGGAAATCAGCCCTATCAATGGCTGGCCCCTGTCATATGTGCACATGCGGAAAGGACCAGGCTTAAAGGAATTTTGCGGCGTTCTTGTCCACAAGCTCCCACGTACAACCACTTGTCATATGTGCTCTGTCGTGACTAACTAAGTTGTGAGAACTCAACCCGGCGTGACAAAAGGTGGTAGTTTATTGTGGTTGAGGGACTACTTCTGGAAAGTCGCGTCCTGGTCATCTCCCGACCGTGCCACATCTAGGTGGTACGTGTGCATGGGTTGATTGAGTCTTGTGGGTAAAGTGTACAAACTTGTCGAGAGTGTCAAATCTAAGTACTTAGACATGTCCCTGGTTACGGAGAATTTTGAGCGACTGGACTTGAAGCAGTTCAAGAAATCTCATCATTCCAATTTCTTTAATTAAAGTTGAAGCGTGAACATGGGTAGGAGGGTTCACCGGTATCTATTGGTGGTACCCAGGTCCACTGCTGTCAACCAGTGGTACCGCTTAATTTGATTGAAAAATAGAGTTTATCAAATGATAGGATAAAACCTCTGCTTATGCAAAATTCAGCCAAGCCCCACTTAGCCAAATATGCATGTACAGTCTAGATTGAGATTTGAGGCCACCATAAATGATGAACTTGCCAATACATTCAAAGTATTGACCATTCGTGGCTGCAACCTTTCATGTCCAGGATACTCTGATGATGAGTGAGGTACGAAGTAGGGTCGCGAGTCTCCACTCAACATGCTTCGCCTGTGGCATATTGAATGGATGCTCCTTATCTTTTATTGTCTTCTACTGTTGAACTTTGATTGTGAGGAGCTAGCCCTTCTGCTATGCAACTTGTATATGACTATGTTATTTTATCTCTGGATTTGTGCAATGTACTAGAAATTTGATCTATGTTATCATGATATTCCATTCCTGAACTGTGTGTGCTAGCGAGTCGATCCAGGGACTAGCACTATATAGAACAACAACTTGTATCCCTACCGGGTCGGGTCACTTCAGTAGTACATGCTTATCTAGCTACAGTACTACTAGTATACGTATACTCTTCACAAATTTGTGTCACCGAACTTGATTGATGGTGATATGGTGTCGACCTTATCTTTTTCTATACCGCTGCATCTTAGACTATAAGTATAATCATTGTGTGAAAGATTACATGGGAAGGAAAGAGAAATGGAGAGAATAGTGGATGGATGGTGAGAGGGTGGCCAAGGAGAGAGAAAATCTACTAGTACCGCATGTCACGACTCATCGTAATATGTGAATTTTATGCCGAAGTTAGATAGGAACCATGATCAACTACATTATGTGTGAAACCATTGGCTTGTGGCATTCTAAACCTTATTAGTTGGACTTTCTTCACAAAAAACATCACCGTCCTCACTGGGAAAATTGAATTTCTTTTTTTCTAATTGTTGGAAACTCCGACATGCAACAATGTTTTACTACACCAAGATGCACCCATCTACCAAACTATCGTGGGAACTCTATCAAATTGTCAACTATGATGTCAATATGGCCTTGATGACCTTGATGGTTCGGGTTGAAATAAACCCGAATATGTCCATACACATGGTAGGACAAAATTGTGAAGCTATTTTTCCAAAACTTATCTAATCCCATGATTATAGCTTTCATTCCATGTGGTGCACAAGAAATGATAGGACATCATGAGTAAAACTTTTTTTTGTTTTTTGTTTATTCAATGTGATCAATGTTCAAAACGGGTTCAAAATTGCCTTCCCTCCCGATGTTTGGCCGATCTTTTGATTAACCTTCCCTCCCGATGTTTGGGAAGCAAGTGAAAATTTTGAAAACCGGAAAAGTTTGATTTTTTTGCCGCTAAGGACTAAAGTGGTTTCCTTCCTATATACTACTACTCCTCATCCCTACTCCACACCAACACGCGTCTGCCAAACGCGCTAGAGACAGAGAGCCGCCGTACTAAGGCACACGTGAGCAGCGCCACGTTGTGGATGAGGGGAGAGAGATCAACCAGATCGGTGCGTGAGGGGAAAGGGGAGGGGAGAGGGAGGATAGCGAAGGAGAGAGAAAACACACGATTTATTTTGCGTGCATTGGTCCTGAAATTTACTACTCGTAGAGTGTAGTACACTGTAAGGCTGCAGGAGTACCTCGTGTCAGAAACCCATCATAACTATTCTCTAACATGGAACCGCCTTCAACTTCTCTTCGCTGCTGCCCTCTTCCCCTTCCAACGTCTTATTCTCTCAGCATGTACAACGCGTGGACAGAGGTGACCACATGTCTAGGCAAAGAAATATACTACTCCCGCATTGTGTAAACTAGTAAGTTGCACGTGCCTTGCACGTGAGACTCAGATAGTAGACGTATGACATATCATCACTATATAAAATTATAATTGGTAAAGCACAAAAAATTAAAAATTTGATCAACATCTATAAAGTATGGGTGTATACTTGGTCCTAAACCGTAAACCCTTAACCACAAAATCTCAATATGGGTGTATACTAGTAAGTTGAAGTTCCTTGCATGTGAGAATCAGACAATAGAAGTATGACATATTATTTTTTATATAATATTAAAATAGGTCAAGCTTAAAAAATAATTATAATTTTGAGCCACATCCATAAAGTATCGAGTGTGTTTGATTCTTGTACTTTGTATCATGTTGAAATCAACCTATTATCGACCTAGTACTCCACATGCTCTAGAGACATGAAGAAGTAGATTCTAGAATTATGGAGAAGTGTGTTTTGAGGTTTGTGTATAGCGTTCATTGTGCTAAAGAGACTAGTAAGTTGCACGTGCCTTGCATGTGAGACTCAGATAGTAGATGTATGACATATCATCACTATATAAAATTATAATTGGTAAAGCACAAAAAATTATAAATTTGATCACATCTATAAAGTATGGGTGTATATTTGGTCCTAAACCGTAAACCCTAAACCACAAAATTTCATAGCACAGTAGGCTGTATTCTCTCTACTACTATAGTGGAGAAGTTTTAAATTGGATCCATAGCACCAATCATGATCGTTGGGCTGTTAGATCCAATGGTTCAGAGCAACTAGATTCATGTTGAATAGTACTCCCTCCGTCCCAAAATATAAGGTGCCTACAGATTAGTCAAAAGTCAACATTTTTTAAGTTTGACCATGATTATACACAAAAATATAAAAATTTATAATACTAAATTAATATCAATAGATTCACCATAAAGTATATTTTCTTAATATGTCCATTCAATATTATAGATGTAGATATTTTTTTCTAAATATTTGGTCAAAGTTAGTAAGGTTTGACTTTTGACCAATCCTAAGGCGCCTTATATTTGGGGACGGAGGGAGTACAGACCTAGAGCAAACTCCACTATGTTCTAGAACCATCATGTCACCACCCCAAAATGCATAAATTAAGTCTATTAATAATAACTATCTACACATATTGAGAATACAACCTACTGTGCTTGGATATTTTGGGAGTGGTGACATGATGGTTCTAGAACTTGGTGGAGTTAGATCTATGTACTATTCAACACGAATCCAGCTGCTCTAAACCATTGGATCTAACAGCCGAACAATCAGGATTGGTGCTATGGATCCAATTCAAAACTGCTCTATTATAGTAGTACAGAAAAAGCACACCTTAATAAGGCATACTATGTGGCATTCGCTAACGTTCACCATATACATAGTGGAAACTATAAAGTTACCTTTAAGCCTAAGGTGCACCTCAAGCTTGTGTGTTGACCATAGTGCATACAAAAACCATTTCCCCTCTCTCCTTATTTCATGTGATCGTTTTCAAAAGGGGTTCAAAATTTTCAAGATGCAAAATCTTAGTAGCTAGAAGTAAAACCAGTCGTCAACTGATATATTAATTGACCGCTCGATGGGTACCCCCAAAAGCTTTTTACAAAAAACATTCAAACCAACCTACAATTTATTGCTTGTAGTTCAGATTTGACCTTTTATTTCGATACATCGACATAAAGTCATTCAACAAGTGGACGGGGTCAGCTGGGAACCTTCGAAACTCATAAAACATGGGAATCGTAAGTAAAATACATTGGTCCACCTAGATAATATGTCTAGAAGCTTGGCTAATGGCATTGAGATCCATATTCTTTAGACTTTCTTTACGGAAAAGAATCATCTTGTCATCACTCAAAAAACTGAGAATTTTCTTTCCTAATAGTTGGAAACATACACCGACGATATTGTTTACTACAAGAAGATGCACACATCTACCTCCGAAAAGACATTTAATTCAATAGCAATCTATCAAACTTACTTTTAGCTAAATTTTGACTTAATTTCATGAAATTGACAAGAAGTCACCAAAGTGCGTCAAGTTAGATAGGAAGCTTGAAAAATCCTAGTACTAAAAACTTGGGTATTACGTATAAGAAACCCTGGTCCAGTTTGTGTGATAATTGGTGTGGTTCGTTTTCTTTTAACCTTGGTAGGTCTGATAGGAGAGAGGTGCTTGAGAGTTCACACGGTCGGTGGAAGTACAAGCTACATCAAGGACCTCGTAAAGAATGAAAATTGCATCCAAGTCCATGAATTTCGCACAAGGACCCTAAAAATGAGTAATAATGAAGTACTGTGTGTTTTGAGGTTTGCGCATACTAGTGTTCATCATGCTAAAGAATATCAGTAGAATCTTTCAAGATGCTAAGAATGGGAAAGAAGATCCAACATTTAGCAATGTTTGGATTTGCCAGTCTTGATCCAACGGTCAATGTTCAAAGTTAATCGGTTATCAAAGTTTGACCTAATTTCATGAAACGATTAGCAAAGTTTGACCTGATTTCATTAAATAGTTAGGATGCAAAATCTTAGCAAGAAGATAAACCACTCTTTAAAACTCTCAGTGATTTCTGATATTTATTAATTGACCCCCCTAATGGGTACCTCCAAGAGATTTTTTGTAAAACTTTCAAAGCAACCTACAATTTACCTGAAGTATTCCAAATTTTACCTAATTTTGATAAATCTACATAAAATCATTCAAGTGGGTGCAATTAGCTAGGAAATTTGAGAACTGATAAAACATGGGAAATCGTAAATGCATTATGTTGGTCCACTATATATGTGTGAAAACTTGGCTTTTGTGGCATTCTGATCCATAGTCTTTGGACTTTCTTTAGGGGAAAGAACAATCTAGTCATCACTCGAAAAATGAAGAATGTTCTTTCCTAAGATAGTTGGAAACTCACACTGGCGGCATTGTTTACTACAAGAAGATGCACCTATATCTACCTTTGAAAAGACTTTCAAATGAAGAGGAATCTATTGCGCTTACTAGTAGCTAAAGCTTGGTCTAAATTTGTTAAACTGACAATATGCAAAATCTTAGCAAGAAGTTGAATTTGTCGTCAAAATTCTCGTTGGATGGTTTCTCATATATTAACTGTGACCCCCCGATGGGTACCTTCAAAAGCTTTTTCGTAAAACTTTCATAGTAACCTACAATTTACTTGTAGTAGTTCAAATTTGACCTAATTTTCATAAATCTACATAAGGTCATTCAAGTCGGTGAAGTTAGGTAGCGAGTTTGAGAATTCATAAAATACAGGAAATCATAAGTACAATATGTTTGTCGACTATATATATATGTGTGAAAACTTGTCTTCTAGCATTTAGATCGATATTCTTCGAACTTCCTTTATGAGAGAGAATAATCTTGACAACACTCGGAAAATTGAGAATGGTCTTTCCTGATAGTTGGAAACTTACACTGACGACATTGTTTACAACAAGAAGATGCACCCATCTACCTCCGAAAAGGTATTTAATTCAAGAGCAATATATCGCGCTTACTTGTAGCTCAATTCTGACTTAATTTTGTTAAATTCTCAAGATGCAAAATCTTAGAAAGAAGTTGAACTTATCATCAAAACTCATAGTGGTTTATGATATATTAATTCACCCCTCCCCCGAAGGGTACCTCCAAAAGCTTATTCATAAAACTTTCAATCCAACCTACAATTTACTTGTAGTTCAAATTCGACCTAATATAATTTTGATAAATCTGGATAAAGTCATTCAAGTTGGCAGAGTTAGATAGGAAGTTTAAAATCACATAAAACACAGGTATCGTCTATACAACATGTTGGTCCACTATATATGTCTGAAAACCTGGATTGTGGCATTTCGATCCATATTCTTCGGACTTTCTTTATGAACAAGAACAACCTCGCTTGTCGTCTCTCAAAAAATTGATAATTGAATATTCTTTCCTGATAGTTCGAAACTCACACCGATGACATTGTTTACTTATATTGTTTTTTTTTCAATGAGTATACTAATTAATATTGTATATAGTTAGTCAAACTTTGTAATGTTTGACTTTGACTAAAGCTAAGATACCGAGTAATATTAAATAAATGGAGTATAGGATAAGATTAGGAAAACAACATTTTTTAGAACCCTCACAAGCTTTTTCTTAGCATCACATATCTGGATATTACATTGACACTGATGATTAGCCAAACTGCAAACATAGCAAACCCAAACTCATATGGAGTAGTAGTACAACTTAACGACTTCTAGGGGGACTCCATGGTCTTCTTAGGTGACTTGGTAGCATCCTTCACGGGTAACTTGGCTGTGTGCTCAGCGGTACCATCACCAAGCAGGGACTCGTGGATGTTGGGAAGCACGCCGCTGTGCGATGGTAACACCGGCCATCAGCTTGCTGAGCTCCTCGTCGTGCATGACGCCGAGCATCACGTGCCTCGGGATGATGCAGATCTTCTTGTTATCCTTCGCGGCTCTCCTGGCAAGCTCCAGCACCTTGGTGGTGAGGTACTCGAGAATGGCCGTGAGGTAGACGGGAGCCTCGAATCCTACGCACTGGGAGTACCGACCCTCCTTGAGGTAGCGCCCGATCCGGCCGACGCGGAAATGCAGCCCAGCCATGACGGGCCTTGACAGCTTCTTCTTCCTGTAGCTGCCTGGTGCGAGTCTGCGACTTGGAGTGGCTAAAGCAGGATTCGGAAGCCGGCAACATGTCTTCTGTTTCTCCACGGCCTTTGTCACCGCCACCAGGGTCTTCTTCTTCTTCCCACGGGGAGCTCCGGTCTTCGGAGCCATAGCTACAAAGTCTTAAAGGAGTAAGGGGAAGAAGAGTAAGAAAGGTAAATTGTGGAGGGTCGGTGAAGGTGCCCAGGTTCCTTGTATTGAAAATTTAATAGCACCGTCTTTACTGTTTTACAAGTATGAACTTTTAATACTACTAAAAGGTTGTGTGCATGTTTCCTTATTTTCTTTCACTTTTTTGAAACATGGTCAGATGTGTCAGGAGAAAATTCATACAAAGAAGTTGTACCTTGCAAAACAATAGTCGGTTTTCAGTATGACTGCGTGGGTACAATAATTAGTATATATAAATTTCTGACAATTTACAAGCAATCTATCATGCACTTGTAGTTCAAATTTTACCTACTTTGGTTTTATTGACAAAATGTCATTTAATTATGTGAAATTAGCTAGAAGGCTTGAAAATTCGTGAAACTTGTTAACCATGAAACGTACTCTATTTTGTGTGAAATTTAGTGTGTTGTGGCATTCGGAGCCATACTTTTTGCCTTTTATTTAAAAAAATTATACATGGCACTTCTAAAATTATTTAACAAAATTCTATACATAAAAGTTGAAAAGTCCAATTAACAACATTAGTATGCCATGCCAAGATGCATCCCGTCTACCAGAAATGGACATGGCTTTGTCATTGTTTATTTTGAAACCCAAGTATGTTAACATACCGCTGGTCATATTGTGAAGAAATGTTTTTAAACCTTGTCAAAATTCATGTTTATCATTTACGGAAGAGGACAACATACATAAGTGCTTAACTTTTTTATTGTTTTCTTTACTTTTCTTTAATTTATCCCAATAAATAGGACGAGTGATGCTGATATGACCTTGACATTAGTAACTTGGCTTAAAATGTGAACAATGTTCATACATGGTTGTGACCATATTGTGTAGCAAGTTTTTCGAAAGTTTTCCAAATCCATGTTTGTAGTTTTTTTCCAAACAAGCACAAATATAAGAGGATAGCATTTAAGTTTCAACTATGTATCATTACATCCCCCCAAAAAAACTATGTATCATTACACACATTGAAATACGTATTTTCATATACTACTAACATGCGGTGGAAATTATTTATATTTTGGTAGAATACAGTGAGAGCACTCTAAGACAAATTATCTAGACGTACTTAATTACTAAAAAACAAATCCTATCACTTGGAAATTGAAAAGCATTTTCCTAAAAGTTCAGAACTCTCATTGACAATATTATTTACCAAAGCCAAGATGCTTCCTAGAACAAGATATAGTACACTGCCCGCCTCTTCTCTAGACGCCATTTAATTTTGTACCCGGGCACGCTTCTTCGGGGGGCGGGAAGAGACCTCATCGTCATCATCCTCGGTCTCCTCCCTGTCCTTGTCTTCGGCCTCCTCCTCAAGGTCGACCTCAGACTCCTCCTCTTCCTTAGTATCATCTTCCGTCTTATCGGAGTCGCTCGGCGTTGGTGGTGGTGTCCCTTCGAAAAAGGCTGCCAGTGGCTATCTTCTTCATCAGAGGAGTCAGACAACGGCGACAGCCATGGCCCGTCGACTGAGTCTGGGTTTCCAGGTGGAGTTTTGGGGCCTTTCCCATTTGTCAAGTCAATCGACGTGTTCTAGAGAGAGTTGTCATACGACATTTTGGAAGGAAATAGAGAGAGAGAGGGAGATCGAGTTCTAAGCAACATTAGGTTGGGTGTTGTGGGTGAAAGTAGGGGTGCCTACAGTTGCAATATATAATGTCCATTTATAGTTGTGCCTGTGTTATTACCCTAAAAAATATCCCAAAATATCATAAATAGATTGTACCAGACTTAACCCGTCAACAAAAGAAGGATTATACCATACTTGTCGGTTCTTGATTTTTCTTGGCCCGGAGAACTCAGGAGGCGCCCCGCTTTATCCAAAAATCAAGAGAATCATGCAAATCCTGCTGAATTACTCAGTGTCTCTTACTTTCTCTGTTACAAATTAAGTGTCTATAGTAGTACATGCTTATCTAGCTACAATATTACTAGTATACGTATACTCGTCACAAAGTTGCGTCACCGAACTTGATTGATGGTGATATGGTGTGGGCCTCATCTTTTTCTACACCGCTGCATCTCAGACTAGAAATACAATAATTGCGTGAAAGCTTACAGGGGAAGGAAGGAGAAATGGAGAGGATAGTGGATGGATGGTGAGAGGGGGCAAAGGAGAGAGAAAATCTACTATTGACGAGGGTTTAACTCATCAATGCCCATTGTTATGGACTTGGATGTTGGATAAGGAGGGAACGCTGGAGGCATCAATCGGCTAGCAAACAAGCACACGGGGACATAAGGTTTACCCAGGTTTAGGCCTCATAGAGGACCCTACTCCTGCTTGTCTACTCTTGGAATTATCGAGTGAGTCGAAAGTTACAGGGGTGCGCAGATGCAATCTGACAAGGTTGTGGAAACTAGGGTTGTGATTGTCCTCCTTGCTGCCCCCTCCTAGCCTTTATATAGATAGGCTAGGTCTCGGGATAGCAGGTCGAGTCGGTTACAAGTTAGGGTTTTCCCTTCGAACTTTCTATCTTTGAGCTTGCCGTGTGTCGCAAGTAGTCGGAGTCTCCTTCGGTCACCCAAATCTTCAATTGGGCCTTAGTAACACCGTGGGCTTTTGCCAGATTGGACTGTATATGCTAAGCTCGAGTACGTGTGAAGTATGCCCATGTCAGTAGACCCCGAGTGTCCGGTTGAATCACAGATTCAAGTGGAGACTAATGAAGCCTTTCGAGTGCACATCTGAGCATATTTTCGAGTGTTCTGACTTGTATCATAGGGATTATTGATATACGCTTCTTATTTATCCGATGAATTGGGATCAGTTAACTGCCTTAGGGCAAGACGACGCAATCTACTCAAACTCGAGTCCCCGCACTCGAATTTGGAAAAGTGCTGGCATAATTCGACTCAGGCTGCGGAGGTCTTATAAAATCGAATCCCAGTGTATAACTGTGAGCACTCGACGAGTCCGCAAGGCTTATTTCATCGTTTCTGCAGGCGCGGTTCATATCTGGTAGAGCGTAGCAGATGCATTGCTAGGCCTTATTCAAGTCTTATCTTCATGTCGTAGACGTGGCATTCGAATTTTGTCATCGCGGAGATGATTCGGGTGACCCAGGAGATGCGGTCTCCTTGCAGGGAAAATATAAGGCGGAGTCTCTGATGCTTTCGAGTGTGGACATAGTCAAGATGAAGTTATTTGTAAGAAAAAATCATAGTGTGCGCGACCCTATGGGAGTAGACCCCGAGTGCCTATTTGAGTCGTAGACTCGAGTGGGGACGATAAGTATTTTGCGACTGTTGTCACCTTTTGCTTGTTTTAGTCGAATGTGATTTCAGCACTCCCTATGGGAGTAACCCGGAGTCCACAGTCGAATCGTTGATTCGAGTGAAGGGTTCTTGAGAGGAAATTTCCTTGTCATAATGTTTGGATGTCTAAGAAAATTCCTCGGGTGCGCGGCCAGTGCTCCTGTTAGGAGTAGCCCCCGAGTGCTTGGTTGAGTCGAAGACTCGAGTAAGGACTAGAGTAGTCAAAAGGTGCTCCTGCTAGAGTTAATGACATCAGTGCTGACAATGAGATGACCTCAGTTACCCGTGTGAGCGGTTTTGACAGGATGTGACGAGTAATGGGTCCCATTTTCTAACTTGGACTTGACCAGGCGTGCGTAATCTCTGTTTTAACCGTGTCTCCTTGATTCTCGCGTGTAATGGGCGGAGTGGAGTGACGATTCGTGGTTTAGCATTGCCACGTGTCGACACTAATGTGTGCCACGTGTCTAGTTGATTTTCTTCTGGCCGTTGGATGGCATCGTTGATGAGGTTAAGTAGAGATCCTCTGTGCGGTAATTTCTCCACATCTCTTCTTCCTCCTCGCGCACAGCCTCCATTGATGCTTCCTACTGCTACATTGCTTGCACCTTCCTTGTGGCGCTGGACCAACTTCGTACTTTCCCAAGCTACTTCCTGCACTCGCACCGCAAGCGCCAGATGGGCAAGAAGAAAGGATCCTCCGCCACTAGATCAGCGGCTGTCGCTGTTGCGGCCAAGAAGAAAGGCGCCACAACAGTGGGCACCAGTGCTGCTGCCAGAGATGGGAAGAAGAAGGGCGCGGGGACTCGCGTCACCAAAGGGTCGTGGCGCCCATCCATCATCAAGCTCTCAGAGCTTTTCACCCAGCACCAGGATGGAACGCTCTCTACCGTGGAGGATGACTCCTTTGTTCCTGGCGATGAGGTAATCTCTAGTCCTCCCACGGGGTTTTGAGTGATGTTCCTCGCGTTCATCATTCATGGTCTTTCTCTCCCCCTTCATCCGTTTGTTAGGGGTTTACTTTGTTTCTGCAGGCTCTAGATGCACCAGCTGATCCCAAACTCTATCCTCCACATCGCCTGCTTCATTACTCTTTGCGAGTGCTAGCTCGGAATCGAGCCACACTTTGGCCTCTTCAAAAAACTCTTCAAGCTCAAACGTCAGTCGGGTTTGGGTTCAGTAGTCTACGACATAGGAGGCTGCAGGATCCACGTCGACTCCAATGTCACCTATTTCTGCATCAAGCTCACTGCATCTGTCCAAGGATGGAGGGAGAAGTGGTTCTACATCTGCGACCAGAAGGTCGATGGAGAGCATTACGGATTCACGCCCTTTGATCCGGTGGCGGCCTTCAAGAGGAGGAGGTCTTGGAAGAACGTTGTGATTCCCGGTGAAGTCGAGGAAATAGAGACTCTGTATCAGCGTGTCTGTGACCTCAAACGCCGCAAAGGCAAAGAAGTAGGTAGCGCTAATATCATTCGCACTTGGATGTTGACATTGGTATACCCTACAAGTACTCGAGTTTGGCATATACGGTCCAGATACGGCACAAGACCACGGTGTTGCCAAGGCGCAATGAAGAATTCGAGTGGCCCACGGACTCTCCGTTTTCTTGCGAGACAAGAAGAAGCTTAAGATAGAAAGTTCAAAGGGTGAACCCTAATCTATAACCGACTCGACCTGCTACTCGATACCTAGCCTATCTATATAAAAGCTAGGAGGGGGCGGCGAGGAGGACAATCACCACCCCATAACTCTCGCCAGATTGCATCTGCACGCCCCTGTAATCTTCGATTCCTTCGTTAATTCCAAGAGCAGACAAGCAGGAGTAGGGACGTCTACATGGCCTAAACCTGGGTAAAACTTGCGTCCATGTGTGGTTGTTTGCTAGCCGATTAATGCCTCTAGCACTCCCTCCTTATCCAAAACCCACGTCCATAACAATGGGCATTGACGAGTTAAACCCTCGTCAGATGTGTTGCCGAGTACAGCCTCTACAGGCCAGGGTGCATCCGATGTGCCACTGGATATGTACTGGTGATGTTAATCGCATCTCTGTAGAGGGCATTTCGTCTGGCAAAGTAGACAGGAGGTTTCGGCTGGTGACCAAGTACACCACCAAGGAGGATCTCCCGGGTGACTCCGTCGTGCCTCCCTTCTCTGCAAGCCATCCTCCGCCTGAGGTGGATTTCCTTTTAAAAGATATTCTTATTTTTTGATTGCTTGCTCATTGTAACTTATAATGATGCTTGGTTTTGGTTTCAGGACTGGATGGTGGCTGCCAACTTCCCTCCTCATCCCGAGGGAGTGATTCCTTGCGAGGTTAAAGAAGAGGATGAGTCGGGCTCTACCGTTCCGGTAGAGGAGGAACGCGAAGCCCTCGAGTCCGAGAGAACTCGCAAGGGCTCCCGAAGCGAGGACTCGGATGCCTCGTTGCCTTCAATGCTAGAGGGTCCTCCTACTGTAGTAGAGGAGCCAATTCCTGTTGTCCCCGTGCGTGCCATGGCTCCTCCTACGCGGAAGAAGTTGAGGTTACCAAAGGAGTCGTCTAATGATTCCTTCAACCTCGAAAATTTTGATGGGTATGTACTCATATTTTCACGAGCTTGTCTTGTCTTCCCAAAATGTCTTCTTCAGATGTAGTGTTGGATACTTTTGTAGTAAAATGGCATCATCATCTTCCGACGACTATGAATTTGTCAAGGAGCCTAGAGTCACGGACTCCAAAGACAAGGAGGTGGCAGTACCCTCTCCTTCTCCTCCGGTGGTGGCCCACTCTGGTGCCAATTCCTCGAGCTCCCCCCACACTAGGGAGCATCAAGTTGTTGCCGGACGTTAATTCTGAAGGAATCTTCGGAGTCCCTGGAGGAACACGTGAGTTTTCTTTGTGCCGCTGGCACTCGAATTTTGTGTTAATGCTCACGCTGCTTCTCTTTTCCCGCAGCCTATCATGAAGGATTCTACTCGCCTTGCCAAGCAGATCATTTCCCTGGGTCGACAGCATGCTTCGCTGGAAACCCACCACTATGCCTTCCAAGGTTAGCTTTAAACTTTTATCTCCATTCCGTTTGCAGAGAGGTTGGTAGGCTCAATTTTTGCCATTGTAGGTGAGCATAATGATCGTCTTCGTCGTGTCGACTCCCTCGAGAAGGGACTTGCCGCGACGGAGAAGAAACGCGACGAGGGAGTCGAGGCTCTTAAGGAGTCGTAAAAGCGCGAGGAAGATTTGCGTTATTCTACTGCTGAGAGGGAAAAGATGTTCGTAGAACAGCTCTTCTTTGTCACAAAAGCGCTCTGAGGTACGTCACTATCTCGCTTGTATGTGCCATGTATTTTGCCTTCATGCTATTGTGCTCATATGTGTATTCTACAGATGCCGCCGGCGTGGATTTTGATGCCCAGGCTTTGGCCCGTCCAGATGCTTTGTCCGGCGCTGTGGTTGGAATCGAGGACCACAGCGTGTCTGCCAAGGACTTACTCGGGGGAGCCAAAGGCGTGTTGAGCCGTCTTCAAGAGAAATGGTCCCCAAGGCCAAGCTGATTGAAAATATCGATGACCTGGTGGAATCCTTCATAGAAGGTATGCCAATGGACTTCAAGAACTCACAGTGGGCAGTTGGAGCGACCATGGGACTCGCGATGGCGCAATCCCACGACGTGGAACTAGACCCCAGAGAAATCTCCTCAGCGATGCTGGTCACTGCAGATGGTCAGCAGGTAGTATTTGCTCTTTTGCCACTAGTTGTAGTAAGTATGGGCCTCGGCTCATTGAAACAGTCGCCGCTTATTCGGTGGAGCTTCCGCGGTTGAAGAATGCAAAACTGTGGCGTTTGGGGCAATATCTAGGAAGTCTGTGGCATTAGAGACTGCCACAGACTCAAGGAAGCCCCCGAAGTCGAAAGCAAATACATAGAGCATTTCCTAGTTGCATTTTGTAATAGTTTTAGCTTTCCTTGTCGAACTGTATTCTGTGGGGGTGCCCCTTTTGATACTTTTTGAATTTGAGTGCACTCCTCTCTTTTATTGATGGACAGTTGGTCTTATATGCCTCTTGCTTTGGCTATAATAGGGTCCTTCAAGTGGTCCTCCTGGCTCTCCTCCCACCGATGAAACTGTGGCGTAACCACGTTCAAAGGTGGAAGGGATGTCGCTGCTGGCATGACTGCGCGATTGCATAAAGCAGTTGGAGCGGGAGTTGCCCATGATCCATGGTAACACGGACGTGTGGAAGTCAAATGTTGAGAAGGCCAGCGTGCGCGAGAAGTACCTCTTGGACGAAGTTGCTCAATTGAATGAGTATTTTAGGTGTTAGTTTTCCAACTTCTTATCCTTTGATTTAGCCATTCGCAGCGACACGTTGTCCTTATGCTCTGCTTCTTGTAGTTGTTAGCGCTTGTCACCCGCAGGATGAGAGGGATCGAGTTGCCATTCGTCTGAACGACTTGACCCAGGAGCAGCTGCAAGCTAGTGGATATTTCTAGGTGGATCACGATCATGCAGTTGCATTGGCGATGCTGCAAGATCATGCATCCTGATTGCTGCAATGCTTGAAGAGGGTGCAGTCGTGCCTTAAGCACATTTTTCAGGCGATGTTTCCTCTGGACGTGGTGCCTTCAAGCTTGCTAGCTTTGCTGTCAAAATTTTAAGATATCAGCACGGTCCACGAGTGCGTGCGCCAGTAGTTGGTCGCAGGTGCCAAGGCTGCATTTGCGCTTGTTCGCCTGCATCGACCAGATATAGATTTCGCAGTTGTTGCCGCTGGGCCACCGCCTCCACCAGAAGGGATGACATGGAACATGGTGCCATATTATCAGGCGGTTGATAAGCCAGCCGAAGTTATTGTTGATTTCTTTGAGGAGCAGACGAATGTTCTTCTTTTGTCGTAGTAGGATAATATGGTCCTGCACATGAAATGCATTGGTGTTGTAAAGTTCATAGAATTGCTTCTGGTGTTTTTTATACCCATTGATATGTAAAGAGCTTGTTGGCTTGTATATTCTTCGAGTGTTCATCTCAGCACCTTGTCAACCTATCAGGTGCGTTGTAGTTGGGTTGATTTTGCCAAGGGTTCGATTGATAGTGCGTCAGCTACTCGGGATACTGTGTTATTCGTGTAACAAGGTTAAATGGGTAGCATAGCCCCTGAGCAATATAATTGCAAGTAAAATAGAGACACAAAGTTTGGGGCACTTAGCTTTATTTATTTGCAGAATATTACGAGGTACAATGCATGGCTAAGTAGCCTGGCTGAATAGGTTTATTTGTAAAGTAAAAAACATCTAGGGGTAGAAACGATGCAGTTGCGTGATGTTCCAGGGATTGGAGTATGCGACTCCACTTTCTACATCTTTAAGGCGATAGGCGTGACCTGGGATTACTTCGGTATTCACGTAAGGTCCTTCCCAATAGGACTCGAATTTGAGGTGCCCTTGTTGCTTCTGTCGCAGGACCAGGTCTCCTTCGACGAAGGATCTAGGGTGTAGCCTTCTGCTGTGGTAATTGCGGAGGTTCTGCTGGTAGATCGTGGATCTTTCCGATGAAATCTCACATGCCTCATCGAGGAGGTCGACGGAGTCTTCGAGTGCGAGAGTTGATTCTGCCTCGGTATATTCTACTACTCGTGGGGCCTTGTAGCGCACCTCTGCGTGTAGTACCGCGTCGGTGTCGTGTACCATGAATAACAGAGTGTAGCCTATAGCGCTGTTTGGAGTTGTGCGTAGGCTCCATAGTACTGATTGAAACTCGTCGGGCCAGCACCCGACGACTTTTTTGAGTGGTCGGAGGAGCCTTTTCTTGATCCTGCCGCAGACGAGGCCGTTGGCATTTTCGAATTGACCGTTGGTCTGTGGATGTGCCACGGAGGCGTAGCTAATGTTGATTCCTAGGTTTTCGCAGAAATCTTGGAACTCCTTGGAAGTGAAGTTTGTCCCATTGTCCATGACGATGCTATGTGGCACCTCAAAGCGGAAGTCGATGGACTTGAAGAATTTGACAGCGTTGGCTCCTAATTGGTTTGTTACTGGCATGGCCTCGATCCACTTTGTGAATTTGTCGACCGTGACTAGGAGGTAGACGTATACTCCTCGTGAAGATTTTTGGAGCTTGCCGACCATGTCGAGTTACCATTGTGCGAAGGGCCAAGCCACAGGTATTGGCCTGAGTTCTCCGCCAGGTGCATGCGGCTTGAGGACACGTCCATAACGTATCTATAATTTTTGATGGTTTTATGCTAATAATATGCTCTTGATACTCCTTTTTATATAAAGTTTATGATTTATTTGGACTAACCTACTAATAGTTGCAAAAGTGCACAATATTCTTTTTTTACACTTTGATGTGTAGAAATTACCTACAATATAAGTGGAAACCTTGTTGGAGTCAAATTGGGATTTTCCAAAAATCTGTCTCGGAACTCTTTTTGAAGATGGTCACGTTTCGGGTCAAAGACAGCATCAAAAGCAAAACTCTTTAACAACAAAGTTGTTAGAAATTTCACGACAAACGTTCTGGACATAAAATTTAACTGATTCCGATTCTGGACGGGCCCGTTAGGCCCGATTTACTGCAGCCAAACATGGGGTGACGAGAATCCGAGAAGCAATATAAAGGGAGGAAACCTAATTCGTGGGCGAGACCTCCACCAACAAATTTGCAGCCACCAAAGCCACATTTTTGCCTCCCCCATGGATCCCATCTCCATGAGGAAGGGATCCCAATAAGCCATGAAGGAAGGATGCTAAGGGACAGTGCTCCCCTGTGGTACCGGCGGTAGGGAAGGAGTCCACCGCGCCGCCACCGGTGCCTCTTCACCATCTTCACCGCCATCTCCATTGTCATTGCTGACTCCCATGATGAATGGGGAGTTGTTCTCTCTCGAGGCTAAGTGCTCTACTGGTAGCTATGTGTTCATCTCTCTCTCTATGCATGATCATATTGTCATCATGAGCTTTGTAATCAAGTAGATCTACTTGCTACTCAAGTGCTTTAATAGATCTCTACTCTCCCCATGTGTGTGAAAGTGACAACGTGCACACCATGGTGGAACTTAGGTTAGAGATTACAAATACTTTTTATGAGTTATATTTGGAGTTATTTCCTTTAGATTCTGCAATTTTGTCTTTTGTTTCTTGTTTTCACTAGTTGGGCTTAATGGAAAACAACATAAAAATTAGAGAGATTTATAGTATTTATCTTGAGTTAGGACATGAAGTGTTTGAAGAGAAAATTAAAAAACCGATGGAACTTTATGTGCATGCTAATAGCAATGTTGTTAGTATGAATTCTTTGGACACCATTATTGCTAATGCTATGGAAAAGTCTAAGCTTGGGGAAGCTAGTTTTTATGAAAATGATATTTTTAGTCCCCCAAGCACGGAGGAGAAAATTTACTTTGATGATACCAAACCTCCAATATATGATGATTACAATGATGAATATGATATTTTTTCAGTCCACCTACTATTGAGGAGAAAATTAATTATGACTACAATATGCCTCCTATATTTGATGATTATGGTGATGCGAATAATAATGATAGCTATTTTGTTGAATTTGCTCCCACTACAATTAGTAAGAATGACTATGCTTATGTGGAGAGTAATAATTATTATATGCATGTGTCTCATGATAAGAATGTTTTATGTGATATTTATATTGTTAATTTTATTCATGATGCTACTGAAAGTTATTATGATAGATGGAAACATGGTTTTATGTATCTCAACAATTAAGTTTCCCCTCTTTATGTTGAAAATTTTGAAGTTGCACTTGTTTTGCTTTCCTATGCTTGTTGCTTTGTGCTTTCACGACTTGTATCTTACAAGACTATTTTTCATAGGAAGTGGGTTAGACTTAAATTTGTTCCATATTTGCTTCTTGATGCTCTCTTTTACTTCAATTCATATTTCTTATGTGAGCATCTTCTCAAACTATCATGCCTAACTTAAAGGCGTTGAAGAAAAGTACTTATTGGGAGATAACCCAAAAGTTTTAGATGAGTCTTGGAAGTTATTACCTCTGTAATAAATGCTCCTTATACTTTTTAGTTGCTTTTTGGGCCAAGATTAACCTCTAATGAGAGAGAAGTAATGCTTGGGAAAGTTGTTGTCCCGAAATAGATTTTTTTGCTTTGTTGTAAAGATTCGTGTAAAATCTATGTATGTCGTTTTGAGGCGTGAATTTTTGTGCTTCTGTCCCAGGTTGTTATCCAACTTTCGATAGTTCAACACTTTTTGATTTGAGCAGTAGAAGGTCTTCGAAAAAATTGGTTTTTACCTGCTGGTCTGTTTTGACAGATTTCTGTCATTATTTGCATTTGCTTCTTGTTGATTCCTTTTTGGGAAATTGAGCTTTTTGAGGGAAGTGCTACAGTAGCTTGTGTTTTAATGGAAGTTTTATTAATGTTGAAACTGAACCCAAAGACTTATTATCTTGAGTGCACTAATGTTGGTAATAAAGATTGTGTGAAGTTTTGTATGAAGGAAGAAATTTCAGGTGTATGGAGAGAATGATGTAATGAGATGAAGAATGGACTAAAGCTCAAGCTTGGGGATGCCACCCCGTGTCACCCCAAGAAATATCCAAGAAGTACAAGCATCAAAGCTTGGGGATGCCCAAGGCATCCCCTTCTTCATCAATAAAAATATCAGGTTTCTTCCAAACACTTCATTTTAATTGTTTCATGCACAGTTGTGTTGTTCTTGGAGCGTCTTTGTTTTTGTTTTTAGTTTTCTTTTGTTTGGTTTGATAAAAATAAGTTGGTTGGATCCCAACACACTTCTTTTGGAGAGAGACACACTCCGTTTTCATTGCCTAGAACACTCTAGTTTTCATTCTTATTGTTTTGTGAGTGTTCTCTTTTGCTAGCACTGTGTTTAGCCTTAGTTTTCTTGTGCTTTCAGCTTAGAACTTTTTAGTTCTTCTTTGTGTATTTGTGATACAAGCTCACTGATCTTTATTTATTATTATCTTTGTGAGTTGTTCCAAATAAACTTGGTTTGGATTGGAAAAGAGGAGGAAAAGTTCATGCTTTAGTGGTACAAAAGGGAGCTTGTTTTGATTGTGGCTTAGACTTTATGATGTCATGCTTAATATTGTTTTGACTTTATGCTTAGTGATTTTTTCTGTAGCATGACATGTTATAAACAATTGAGATTCCTTAATGTGCCTTGAAAGAATGATGCGTTGTATTAGCATATCAAAGCATAGTATTGTGGTATTCTCCTTTGATGCTTTATTTGGGTTGACTTGGCGCATGCTCACACCATGTTAAGATTATCCCAAGTCACCATAGCCTCTATGATCCTTTAGTTTTCGAATTGTAATATCACTTTATGCTTTAATTAATGATGTTTTGTCGCTTTGCATGATTATGGCCATTATTGCTCTCTTAGTTGGTCGCCCCCAGTCTTTTGCTAGCCTCCATAACCAAGTATGAGTTCCTCTCATGGATCCAACTCCAAATAAAACCAAGTTATTCCAAAGAGTCCACCATACCTACCCATTAGAACTTGCTACTCCAAGTATATTCATGTTTTTATCTACCTTCCAAATTAAACTTGTTATGTGAAAATTAGTGATTAAAGCTCTCACGAACTTGATGGCACACTTTACTTTCTTGCACTTAATAATCTTGAACCATTGTGTCCATCTTTGTTGCGTATATGCTTGCGCTTTATAAGTTGAAGTTCGCAGAACCATGTATCATGGGGAACGCTTTCAACATTGCACTTATATCCATTGATATCATGATTCTTTTGCGTATGGATCCCGATGGTGTGAAATAAAAGGGGAACTTGTAAGATCATGGAGTTTGTATGTGTGTTAGAGAAACGCCTGGGCCGCTAGCCTAAGCCATGCCTAATCATGGTGGAAACTTGCAGTATAACCATAATGAGCATTCTATGAAGCATCCTTAATAAAAACCTATGCAAATAGCAAATAAAAAGATCGCTGAGATGCTCATTGTATGTTGCCTTGTCATTTTGAGATGGGATAGCTCCTATGTCATGGGGCAACGGGTACCCCGTTGGTGGTTCTCTATGATACATATGTACTTACAATGACAAGAGATTACTTGTGACTGGAGTTGAGTAGCATGAGGTTCGGTACACATAAGTAAGGGGCATGAGATTTCAACTTATAACTTGTCAAGCATATCCTCTTAGTTGTGTCACTTTAACCTTAATCACTTGAAGATTCCTATGATAGGGGCAATGAGAGCTGAAAGCTAATAAGTACCATAATTTTTGGAAGCTCTTTATGAGGCTTGAATCCCTGCTTCCTTTTATGAAGGACTTTTTTTACTTTTATGTTGAGTCTCCATCTTCTATCTTTATGCACCTATTAAGAGAGTATAGTGGCCATTCTTAGTTTAATGTGCATTGTGCCAAAACTTGTTGATTGATGCATAACTTTGATATTGCTTGTTCTTAAACTATTTGTATCTAGTCACCCTTATGAACTTTGAAGGTGTCCTATGCATTTATGTTTTGCTACACTATGAGGGACAAGCTGAATACCATTCTCATTGTGTTTTATTTATGTGAAACAAACAAACGTCTTTCAAAACATTGTTATTCATGAATCTTTTGTTTGTACATTTTCATGCTACAACATAGTTGCTATGTCTTATTGTTAGAACTCTATCTTTCATGTTCATGTTTAGAGTACCTTGATCCCAGCTATCAATGCTTTTACAATAATGATGATCAAGATTGTGTTGGTTGCATGTCACCTCAAAAATTATATTGTTTTTATCGTTTACCTACTCGAGGACGAGAAGGAACTACGCTTGGGAATGTTGATACGTCCATAACATATATATAATTTTTGATAGTTTTATGCTAATAATATGCTTTTGATACTCCTTTTTATATAAAGTTTATGATTTATTTGAACTAACCTACTAATAGTTGCAAAAGTTCACAATGTTCTTGTTTTACACTTTCATGTGTAGAAATTACCAAGAATACAAGTGGAAAGCTTGTTAGTGTCAAATTGGGATTTTCTAGAAATCTGTCTCAGAACTCTTTTTGAAGATGGTCACGTTTCGGGTCGAAGACGGCGTCAAACAGAAAACTCTTTAACTACGAAGTTGTTGGAAATTTTACGAAAAACATTCTGAACATAAAATTTAACTGATTTCGAGTCCAGACGAGCCCGTTAGGTCCGATTTACTGCAGCCCAAGATGGGGTGACGGGAATCCGAGAAGCTATATAAAGGAAGGAAACCTAATTTGTGGGAGACCTCCACCCACGAATTTGCAGCCACCAAAGCCACGTTTTTGCCTCCCCCATGGATCCCATCTCCATGGGGAAGGGCTCCCAAGAAGCCATGAAGGAAAGGTGTTAAGGGGCGGTGCTCCCCTGTGATACCGGCGGTGGGGAAGGACTCCACCGCACCACCACCGGCGCCGCTGCCACAACATCTTCACCATCTTCACCGCCATATCCATCGCCATTGCTGACTCCCATGATGAGGAGGGAGTAGTTCTCTCTCGAGGCTAAGGGCCCTACCGGTAGCTATGTGTTCATCTCTCTCTATGCATGATCATATTGTGATTATGAGCTTTGTAATCAAATAGATCTACCTTGCTACTCAAGTACTTTAATAGATCTCTGCTCTCCCCATGTGTGTGAAAGTGAAAGCGTGCACACCATGGTGGCACTTAGGCTAGAGATTATAAATACTTGTTATGAGTTATATTTGGAGTTGGATGTTTCTATGAAATTGTGGTGTTTGTTGGAACCATCTAGAGCTCAAGGTGACAGTGTGGGGTCATCTAGACGGGGAAAGCGGACTTTGAGGAGTGATGCTATAGCTCTACCCTGGATTAGAGTGTCCAACCGGAGAGTAGTTAAGAGTAGTATCATAAAGAGAAGACATTTATATGAGAGTGTTCACTAGTGAAAGTATGATCCCTAGGCCTTATTTCTAAGCATTGAAACACCGTTTGCAATTAGATCTGTTAGATGTTTGCTTGCTTCCATCTTTATTTCAGATTGCCTTTAGTCTCTTCCCACGTCAACCACACACCATCAAACCTATTTTCTGGCACCGTTACCACTTATAATTATCCATACAACTTGTATTTCACTATATCTTCGCCGAACCAGTGCACCTATACACCTAACAAGTGTATTGGGTGTGTTGGGGACACAAGAGACTTCTTGTATCTTGATTGCAGGGTTGCTTGAGAGGGATACCTTTGACCACTTCCTCACTGAGTTCGATAAACCTTGGGTAATCCACTTAATGGAAACTTGTTGTTGTTCTACAAACCTCTGCACTTGAAGGCCCAACAACTGTCTACAAGAACAGAAGTGCGTAGACATCACTTGTCCAAAAATTGTTGGCAGGTGTTACAACGCTGGACGATATCCTTAGCGTCGCACATTACCGTTGGCAAGTAGAATCCTGCTCGCAGAGCTTTGGCGACGAGAGCGCGACTGCCTGCGTGGTGGCTGCAAGTGCCTTCATGTATCTCGAGGAGGATGGCTCATCCGTCTCCGTTGGAGATGCACCGTTGAAGGACTCCTATGATGTTGCGCTTGTACAATTTGCCATTGATAAGGGCGAATGCCTTGGATCATCGCGCTATATGACGCGCATCTGTCAGGTCATCTGACAGCCTTTTCCTAAGCAAGTATGCGATGTATGGTTGTGTCCAGGATGGCTTGATCATCATGAACCCCATGGGGCCTTCGATTCCTGTGTCTGGATCCATGTCGTCGAGTGCCATTGGCTCGCTGGGAGGTGTAGTCCCCGAGTCCTTTGGCATGCTGGTTTTGTGGTCTCAAGCTTTTGGCTTGATGGAGCGCTCGCAGATGCGCTCTAAGAATAATCTGGGTGGCACTGAGGCACAAGTGGAGCCGATGTTGGCGAGTGTGTCTGCCTCCTCGTTGCTCTCGCGGCCAATGTGCCGCAGCTTGCAACCGTCGAAGTCTCCCTTGAGTGCGTCGTAGAGGTCGCGGTAGGAGATCATGTTGTCGCTCAGAGCATCGCACTCGTTCATTGTTTGATTGACCACCAGTTTGGAGTAGCTGTAGATGACGAGCCTCTTTGCACCACAGGCTTTTCCCAGACGCATCTCGTGGAGTAAGGCTTCGTATTATCTTCATTGTTGGAGGCGCTGAACTGCATTAGCAGAACATATCTCATCTTGTCACCATGAAGTGATGTCAGGATGACGCCTGCGCCAGCTCCCTCCTGCGCTTGGACCCATCGAAGTGCATTGTCCATAGGTAGGACATATCTGGTATGTTGTGGAGCTAGTTTCCCATCCAGTGCATGAGGAAGTCCGGGAGAACTTGTGACTTAATCGCGTCTTGCTTCTCATACGTGATGTCTCATGGAGACAGTTCGATTCCCTATAGCGCGACTCGTCCAGTGGCGTCGGGGTTATTAAGTATGTGCCCTAGCAGGGCATCATTAACCATGATTATTAGATGCTCCTGGAAGTAGTGGCGCAGTCGCCTGGCTATCATGAAGACACCATACGCTAGGTTCTGATAATGCGGGTACCACTGCTTTGTTGGTGTGAGGACCTCGCTGAGGTAGTAGACTGGGCGTTGTATCCAATGGACTTTATTTTCCTCGGCTCATTCCACCACGAGCATAGTGCTAACTACCTGGTTGGTGGCTGATATGTATAGCAATAGCGGCTCGTTTTCGCGAGGTGTTACCAACACCGGCAAGGTGGACAATAGACGGTTGAGGTCTTCGAATGCTTCTTGTGCTTTGTTTGTCCACTCGAATTTGTTAGCCTTGCGGAGAAGTTGGTAGAAAGGTAGTGCCTATTCGCCCATCCGATTAATAAATTGACAGAGCGCCGCGATTCGCCCAACCAGCTATTGGACGCCTTTTACGTTCTTCGGCTTCTCCATAGCTAGTATGGCTTTTATTTTCTTCGGGTTGGCCTCGATCCCTCTCGTAGAGATGAGGTACCCGAGAAATTCCCCAGATGGTATGCTGAAGGCGCATTTTTCTGGATTCAGCTTGATCTGGTAGTGGTCAAGGGTATCGAAGGTGTCACGGAGATCGTCGAGTAACGAGGCTTCCTCCTTGATTTTGACGACGATGTTGTCGATGTAGACTTTGATGTTGCGACCAAGCTGGCTCTTCAGGAAGGCCTGGATACACCGCAGGTAGGTGGTTCCTACATTTTTCAGCCCGAATGGCATCGTTGTGTTGCAGAAAACACCAAAGGGCGTGATGAACACCGTTTTCTCCTGGTCCTACTCCTTCATTCGAATCTGATGATAGCCTAAGTAGGCATTGAGGAAACAGAGACGCTCGTATCCTGTGGTGGAGTCGATTATCTGATCGATCTGAGGCAACAGGAAGTGGTCCTTCGGCCAATGCTTGTTCAGGGAGGTGAAGTCCACGCACATCCGCAGGATATCCGTGTGTTTTTAGGAACAAGCAAAGGGTTTGCTACCCAGGTGCTTTCCTTGATCTCGCATATGAAGTTAGCGTCGAGGAGTCTGTTGACTTCCATACCGACCGCTTTTTCCCTTGGTTCAGACATTCGCCGTATTGTCTGTTTGACTGTCCTTCCTTTATGATTCACGTTGATTGAGTGCTCAGCGAATTCCCTGGGAACTCCTGGCATGTCCGCTGGACAGTAGGCGAAGATTTCCCAGTGCTCACGGAGGAATGTGACGAGCGTGAGTTCCTATGAGGGACTCAAGTTGTTGGCGATTAGGGCCATCTTGGTTGGGTCCATTGGATGGAGCTCAACTTTCTTGGTGTGCACCGACGTGTCGAAGGATTGGTCGTGTGAGCTTGGCTTGCTCGGGGGAGGCAGACTGTTGTCTGTCGACTCCTTCAACCGTGCCAGCTCCTCTTGCATGCCGAAAGACTAGGAGATTCTATTGAATTCCCTATCATAGCTATCGGATCTCTCAAAGCTTCCGTTGACGGTGATAATGCCGTTTGGGCCCGACATCTTCATCTATAGGTAGGAATAGTGTGGCATCGCCATGAACCTCGTGAACGCGACACGTTTGAGGATGTAGTGGTATTGTGAGGGCCAGTCGACGACTTCGAATTCAATGCGCTCTCGCCAAAAGTTTAACGGCATGCCGAAGATGACGTCAACGCTGATCCTACCGAGGGGTTTTACGCCTTTCCCTAGGACAATTCGATGGAAGGTCATGTCTGAAACTTCCAGACATGTCAGAGGGATCCGCGTTGCGTGCAAGGTACTTGCGAACATTAGATTAATGCCGCTTCCGCCGTCCATGAAGATGTGACTCATCTCAAAACCTCCAATATGTGCCTCGAGCACCAGGGGACAATGGTCTGGGCAAGGTACTTGGAGCGGATGATCGCACTTGGCTAAGGTGATGCAGGACTTGCTGCCACTGAGGTACTCAGTGGTGGAGGGCGGAGAGTTCGTAGCTAGATTAAGTTGGCAAGTGATTGCTTTTGCACTCGATTTCAGGGGCGTCCTTTTTGGATCATCCCCATGTTCCTCAGTGGTCGAGGGAATGGATCGCCTCCATGGTTCTAGACTGGCACAACCGCATGTGGTGGTGGCCCGGGTGGTGGTGGTGGAGGTGCTCCATGAGCCACAACGCCCGAGGTAGCTCCATAGCCCTGGTTTATCGCGTCATGCTTCATCTGGGCCACGCCTTCGTGGAGCTTGAGGAACTCGCGGCAGTCTTTTAGAAGGTGGCTGGATTTTTTCTTGCCGTCATGCTTGTCGATGTAGAAGTGTATGTTTCACGGTCCGGACAGCTTGTCCTGGATAGATGTTCTAGGTGCTTCATCCCGAGTGCGGTGTTGCCACACTTGGGTGGTTTTCCCTCTGTCGTGGTATCCACCACTACGGTATCCGCTGGTGCGGTTGTTGTCGTTGCGTTTGTCGACGTAGCCAGCCACGACCATGTCAACCTCTTCGCGGTCCATGAAACCTCTGTGGCCGAGGTCGTCATCATCATCAAAGTGGACATGGTTTTTTACCGAGTCCTCCCCATCGGCCCACCTGTTCGCGATCTCCCTCAGGTGGTCGATTGTCTTGGCCTTCGAGCGGCCCAGCTCCTCCCTGAGCTCTCTGTGGCGTACGCGACCATTGAACGCGTCGATTGGGAAGTCCTCAGAGATGTCTTTTGCAGAATTTTTGATGATGGACCATCTCTGGATGTACGAGCACATCAACTCGCTAGTCTTCTGGTAGCAGCCTCTCAATTCTTCGATTGATGCGGGGCTTTTGTAAGTGCCCTTGAAGTTTTGTATGAAGTTATAGACTAGCTCTTCCCAGCTGCGAATTGATCCGCACGGGAGGTTGTTCAGCCATGCACGAGCGACGCCTTGCAGCTATAGCTAGAGGCATTGCATTGTCGTGCTCGTGGTTCCGCTGTGGAGCCTGACGGAGGAGATGTGATCCTCCAGCCAGATCTTTGGGTCCTGCAGGCCGTCGAATTTCAGGTTCTCCGATGAGAGTTTGAACCCTTTTGGCATTCGCTTCTCTAGAATGGCCCTGCTGAAGCAGCTGGCGCTACAGAGCTCTATCCCATCGTCTTCCGAGTCAGTCGAATGGGCACGCCTTGCACGCATCTTGTCGACCTTGCGCTGTGTGATGTCGTCACATGCGTCGTAGTCGTTCCGGCGTGAGCAGAATCGCCGTGATAGGTCATGGCTGTCATCGCTAGAGGAGGGTGAAGAGTAGCGTTTGGCCACAGCTTTATTTTTCTTCGGCTCCGGTGTTGGCTCCTTGATGAGGGCAGCTTCGACTAGCCCTAGGCCTGTGATCGTAGATGGGTGCATGGTAGCCCGCGGGTCCCTAGCTGGTGGCTGGTTGTTGAGGAGGTACATGGTGGCCGCTATCACCGTTTCTTGCAGCGTCTTCGGGAGCATATTGCCCCGTGTGTCCACTGTCATGGACGAGAAGTCAAGGACTCTCCCGGCCTCTTCTCGCTCCTTATCGGTGAGGTGGGCTAGTCGAGAGCATCTCTTGGCGGTCATATGCTCATTGCCCTTGGAGGAGGATCCTCCCATGGAGTTGAGCTCGCCGAAGGCTCGACTCATCTGTCGCCTTTCTGCATGCCTTGAGCTGGGCGATTACTTGATGTTGGCGCTTGAATTCTTCCTTTAGCAGCCAGTGATAACCCATCAACATGTCTTGCGATGAGTTTGGTGGCAGGGGATTACCCCGCAAGGCCTCTCGACAGCGAGCCCACTCAGCGTCGTTGAGCTTGATCAACACACGCTCCTGCGTGTGCTCATTCGCAGTAAGGGTCGAATGATTCTCCAACCTGTTTTATGTGGGTTCTCTGTTGGCGGGCCACCATTCACGACTGGTATACCTCCATTGGAGGGACCAGTACCGGTGTTGTTGCAATTGCCGCCGTTGTCGCCGGTGTTGATGACGGCGAACATGTAGTGATTGGGGAAGTTGTTGCTTCCGCAGCTTTCAGATCCGAAGCCGTAGGCTCCATCTTCTGTGGCCATATCTCCCATATCGGATTCATGACTACTATCGTTGTCCGTGTTACCGATAGTTATCGGGGCATTGAGTTCGTTTAGGGTGTTGATCGGTGGTGGAAACCATGATGATCGACCAATCGTGGGGACCGTCGGCTGATCAGGGAGGCGAAGCGTGCCCAGCTGACCAACTTGGAAGTGTAAACTTCCGATCGCTAGGACGATCCCATCGCCCACAAACGCAAAATCCGAGCGAGTGGCCGGCGTATGCACGGTGTAGTCAAAGGCACCAAAGAGGAGGCGAATCTCTGTTGTTGCATAGTTGTAGATCGCAATTGATGGGGCCGAAGAAGCCACAACATTAGCACTCCCAATTCCCACAGACGACGCCAATTGACGAGCGTTGAACTCATCAATGCCCATTGTTATGGACTTGGGTTTTGGAGAAGGAGGGAGCGCTGGAGGCATCAATCGGCTATCAAACAAGCACACATGGACACAAGGTTTACCTAGGTTCAGGCCTCGTAGAGGACCCTACTCCTTCTTGTCTGCTCTTGGAATTATCGAGTGAGTCGAAAGTTACAGGGGTGCACAGATGCAATTTGGCGGGGTTGTGGAAACTAGAGAATCTACTCCTATCGACTTAAGAACTTTTTCTTCACTTCGGCTGATGTATATGTTCACTTGATTGACTTTATTGAAGAACTTGAGTTGCCAATGATGGTTTCTTAAGCATAAATTGATGTTGATGCACTAACTTAGCAAGCTCACTAAAAAGAAGTGTATGATGCACTAACTCTATAGCCACAGACCAAAGGTCGTAGGCAATGCATGTTTTCATGAACATTTCTTCAAGGTTGCTTTTATTCTAAAAACTATGCCCGACATCTTCACAGGTTGACTAGAACTTTCATGGAGTTCCTTTCCTGCTGCGTTCGTAGCGCCTCCTCGCAACTGGGAGTAACATGTCACAGTTCTTACACTCTGTAGAGGTGCGTTGCCTTACCCATGAGAGACCAAATCCTTGTTGCACAACCGGGCGATCTTTCCCATCCACACTTCCTATGGTGTGCGGCCCAGTAGATGATCCAAGCCAATCACTTCCCCTTCGCGACCCCGCGTGTCCCCTTGGTGTACGCCATGCCCACATTTTGAATTACAGCAATGGTTAGTACAGACCGTCAGATGCTAGAACTGTCATGGGACGTTGATGGTTCCCACCAATATGCTGCATATCCTCTATGAATTACTAATTAATGCACGCCACGAGGATAACAGCCACGACCTAGCCAACTGGATGCATGCGAGAGGAAGAAGATATAGCTGACTTCTCCGTCCCATTCCAAATCTCATGGTTAACGCGGTAATATACGGCGCTAGAATGACTGGCGACATTGGTTAATTAAGTCCTAGATATTATGTTCCTTTACCACTAGAACTGTATCAGTAAATTGTTAACTATTGGCAAATAATCCATAATCATATTATTATGAAAATTGCGCTTTCTGACCTTTTTGAAATGCAGGTGATGACATCATTTGAGTTACCAACATTTGATAGAAAATAATCAAAGGACATGAGGAAGTTGTGAACTTGCGTTTTGACTACAAGGTAGTGAAGTTGGATAGTTCCACTTGACCTTGAGCTCCGTTTCTACAAAAAACCATTATTGCCCGGTAAGGACAATATTTAAAGAAGCAATATACAATGCACAGTAATGTCATGCAATGATTTATTTTCCTCCTTCTTTGCATGTTTTACCCACCTTGTAAAGGTTTTAAGTTTCTTTTAATTAATAAAAGAAAAGCATTATTTAAGAAATCATTAAATTCATATATTTTGATATTTAGCATTTTTATAATAATTAGTACTATTTTAAGAGTTTAGAAATGAATTTATTTAATTTTTTACTTTTTTAAATATTTAATTAAAATTCCTTTAAGGAAATAAAACTCTATTCTTATTACACTTGCTTTACTTTTCAAAAATAGAAACTAGTATTTTTCTATGATAGTAATTTCCTTTAGAATCTTAAAAATGAATTTTATTCAATTTTAAGTGTCTTGTATATTTTTTATAAAATTTTAGAAGGAATAGATATAATTTTAATAATAGATCTATATTTAGTTACTAAAATTTACTATCTATTATTTTTTATTGGATAGAGGATATTTTTGTGATTTCATAAATATATTATTTATATTTTTAGGATTTTTATTTATTTTTCTAGAGCCTAATATATCTCAGGGGTGTATTTGTAATTAAGTATTTTATAAATATCCTTTTTTAAACTTGGGCCTAGCCCACTGGCGGGCCTGGCCTGACCCGGCCCACTGGATTGGTTCAAACCAACCCAGGGCTACTGGACCACCCCCACCGGCCCAATACCTCTTACTCGCTCACTCTCCTCTCTTCTCTCTCGCTCGACATCCTCTATGGCCTCTCGATGTTGCCGCCGCCTCCGTTGATTCCGACTGCTCTAGGCCATCGTGCATGTTGCCTCGGTGCAAGACAATGCGGATGACGCCGCTGCTCGATGCTGTCCTACGCGATCTGGTGCTGGCGCTCTCTGCTGGTCATGCTGACCCTCACCTCGTGTCTAGGGTTAGGGTTCCGCCGTGCTTTGGCGCCCCCTTGCTAACGTTGTGGTGCTCCCTCGTTGACGTTGTGGTTCTCGTGGCGCCGCTCTTCTATGGCTGCCATTGCCGTGTGCAGGTGCAGGTTGCAGCGCCCCCCTCGATTGCTCCCTATTCTGCCGTGTGCTACCTCGACTCCGACCTCTGCTTCCTCTTCTGTATACTCGCGAGGACCTCGAGTAAGTTTTCCTACGTCTCTTTCTTTCCTCTACCTTGCCTCTATTCCATGCTATGTGGTAACCTGTGATGGATTTCCCTATTTAGGTTTCATCCCTAAATTTCTAGGGTTCATACCCCCTACAATGGTGATTTAGCATAGCTCTAGGGTTAATCTTGCCTATGCTAATCCTAGATGTTGATCTACTATTAGTTAAATGGCAATCTCTATGGAACATGTTGGTTACTCTGTTCTCTATCAAAAAACACTATGTTGATCATAGTTTTGTTACCCTATTCTGTCATCAAGTTTTCTGTGAAAACATGATTAGACTGATGTAGAGGCCTAAGTTGTTGTGGCCGTGGATTTACTCCTATGAAAGTTGAGATACTATCTATACTGATGTTTGGTTATTGGATTGCTTGTGAAGCAATGATGTGTTCAGTCTCAAGATTTGATCATGTTACTATGTAAATCTCGTGCTAGTCTCTTCTCTATGATTAATAAGAAGATGATTTATAAAAATATGTTTCCTATATACTTATAGGAAAGTGATTATATTTAGTAGTTTTTATACAGTGTGGCCTAGTTGTAGACAGTGTTGAACTTTATTTTCTTTTCTAAAAGAAATGTATGTTTATGATTCCTAAATCATTTTGGAAGATGATTATTTCTATTGGAAAAGGATATGCTTTTAGTTTGAACTCAAGAAAAGATGAACCTGCTAGTTACAAAGGTGCTACCCCTCTAGGAATGTGCCCTATACCAGCAGTTGTGATGAGTATCTATCTAGTTACAACTAGATTATATGTCAATGATGCTGGTTTGAGACCTTTCCTATGCAAGAACACTTTCATACTCTAGCTGTTTATTATTTGTTGTCTGATATGTTCACTATCATGTGCTTGTAAGAAAATGAATGTGAAAGATGAAAAATGATTAGATTTACATGTTGGAACATACTCTAGTTGCTTTGTCTAATTGGTGCCTTCTACTTCTGGATTGTGGTAGCCCTAGATTTGTGTTGGCTTCCTCATGGTGTTGTTGCTCCTGTGTGACCTTGTTGTCCACCTAGAACATCCCCTCCTCAAGTCACCATCGTGGTTGGTGATTTCTTGGGTTTTCTATGGGGAAAGTGATTTGATCTAGTGATTTGATTTCAAGATCTCGTGATATTCTTGGCTGTGTTGGTGAAAAACTGTGGCTATGCTCCCTTTCTAAGTGGATAGCAAAGTTGGCTTTGCTCTATAGACTGTAACTTAAACTATCCATTTGCTCTCTGTTGGTGCCACCTCAATGCATGCATTGAGGTATGTAAGCTGCTTCATTGTTGGCTTTGTGTGTGGATGAGATCAAGTAACTATAATTTAAACTTTTCCCATCCCTTTACTATTACCAATATTGGTGAAACTTGCCCCTTCAGCCTGTGATGTTGTTCTGAGGATTTATTGTTTAAATGAACAGATTCTCATCTTGATGATCTTTGTCCCTTCTTTAATTTAACTTGCTCAATGAGGATTGGAAAACAGTGCACTTCACTTTTTGAACCTGAGAGCAATCTAACACTAACCCACTCTTTGTTTTACTTCTATTTCACTCTTATTTGTAGATACAAGACCAAGTGATCAGAAGATTAGTTTAGGGTTAGTTTAGGATTTTTCTTGTATTTACCTTTTGTAATACAAATTTCTACTCTTTGTAAAGATCAATGTAATATATATTCATTATTTAATAAAGCTTTTTATTTTATTGGGAATATCTCTGTAATGTCTTTACTTCAAATAGAGTTGTATTAATTTAATACTTATGGAATAAAAGGAAGAGTTAAGAAATACTATTAGAGTTATGCTAATATATTGTTATTAATTTCCTTTATTATTTTATAACAATTATCTATTCAAACAATAACAATAACTAATTCTTTTTGGATTTAGATAAATGCGAATTACCTCTAATGTTCTAACCTTATTCAATTGTTTCAAATTTTTTAACTATGAAACCCACTTTATTCACTCAAAACATTATAATCCCTAAGGATTAAAGGTTAAATATTGATTTCTATCTAGGTGTTTATAGTTGATATTCCAACCAGAGTGGAATATTATATAGCCTCATACTGGGATATCGATTAAAGATTTCTCCGGAATACTTTTCCTCAACAAATATCTAAGTTTGGGTTCTAGTTAAGGAAATTCCTTTTCTAAAAATACTTCATTTAAATTTCTTCTTTGCTTCACTAAGATCTCTTCTGTCCAACTGATCTAGACATCTGGATCCACCATAGCCATCAACATATCATGACATGATCATGTCCCTTCTACAACATTCCTACATTCTACTCCTAGTACATTAGTCTTGTATTTGTTTTTAAGGCTTGCAAGGTTTCCATTCTCTTTATATAACCTATGATATCAAACTCCTGGAATGGGTAGGGTACTACTCCTCTCAACACAAGTTTGATCTTGTTATAAACTTGATTAAACTACTTTGCTTTCAGCTACTCCATACAGTTAGTATCACTTACTTTATCATACCCCAGCTTGATTCCTCACGACCAAACTAGATGATTTAACTTACTAAGGTTTAGCCTAATTTATATACTCACAATACTTCTTCATTAACTGGTCACCTATCCTCAAGAGCCTTGAGAATAATGACCACATCCATTGATCATACAATGCTTGAGCTTCAAATTGTCTAATCAGGATCTATACTCAACTAAGTAGCAGGCTTGTACTAATCCCTTTATAGGATTTATCTTGTTTAAAGAAACTGACTTTAGGTTGATACCTACTTAGCTTAACCAGGTTATTACTTCATACTCTAACACTACTAGCTTTCTCATAGCTTTTCAAGTATTAGTTAACTCTTAGTTTTAGATACTTCTTCTAGTTACTCATGAGTGAGTTGACTCCTCGAACATCCAATGGTTTGATCATCATTAAGGATCTCATTCCATTGATGATGGCACACTCTACCATTATTACTTCCTTCTTCTTAATAATTTACTTAATGTCTTTGGAAGGCCAATATAATAGGTCAAAGCTAAGAGTGAATAAGTTCTAGGTCCGGAATTGAACACTTAATATTGATGATAAATTGACACTAGGCCTTAACTACTTAGGAATGTCATATGTTAATATGACAACAAGGGTATGTAATGAATGGTCTTGGCTTGACTTCGATTTTCTCTCTATTATAAAAGAGTTAATGTTTAAGAACTACCATGATGCTCATGGTAGAAATAACTATGGCAAGCAAGTGTATCAAGATTTAGTTATAGGGTATCTTAGCTTAAGTTATATACTTAATTTGGTATTCAGGATCTGTTGTAGATAATACCTTGATATCATCTTTAGAATATTTAGTATTCATCCTTAAGTTATTATATGGAATACCATGTCCTAATCTCTAGAAGATGTAGTACTCCTTAATGAGTAGTGTGTTGTGACTTAGTTTTATTACAATTGATCTACCATTAGATCAAATTATATTACCCAAGGATATGGTTTTAGCAAAGGTCATATTGAAACTTATCGCCGTCAACTTGATAACATACTTCAGTTCCACCAAGTTAAGAGAAGATTCAACCTCTTTGGCAAGTTTAATTTAAAAAACGCGAAAATTCTCCAGATTTTCTATACATGGATGCAATGCGCACACCTCATCTCAACTTATTTCTAAGTTCTAATGTCGAGGTGTGATACATTGCAAATGTATCTATAAATTTTGATGTTCCATGCTTGGTTTTATCCACTTTCTTGTGTTTTGTCCACACTTTGGAGTACTTTTCATATGATTTCTTGGACTAACCTATTAACAAGAGCCACAGTGTCAGCTGCCTCTTTTCTGCTGTTTTTGGTTTTAGGAAAGTCAAAAAATGAATATTCTCGGAATTGGACGGGACAAAAGACAAAATGCCTATTTTTCCGGAAGTCATCCGATGCCAGAATACGAGAGAGAGAAGGGCTGGGGGCCGGCCACACCACCTGGCCGCACGGCCAGTCCTGGCCCGCGCCAGGGGGTGGTCTGGCCGACCCCAGCACCCCCTCGGCCTCTCCTTCCGCCTATAAGATGCCCTCGGGATGAAAAGCCTAAGTACCGGATAAAAAATCCACGAAAGAGTTTGTAGCTGCCATCATCTCCATCCCTAGATCTGGAGGGATCTGAAGCTCTTCCCAGCACCCTGCCAGAGAGGGGAATTCACCCTGGAGGCCTTCTTCATCACCATGCAAGCCTCCGGTGTGATGCGTGAGTAGTTCATCCTTGGACTATGGATCCATGTAGTAGCTAGATGGCTGGTTCTCCTCCTTTGTGCTTTCATGTCTAGATCTTGTGAGCTCCGTTCATGATCAAGATCATCTATTTGTAATTTTGAATGTTGTGTTTGCGGGGATCCGATGCATATTGATTCTATCATGTCTTTGTTTGTGATCTTGCATGCTTTCCGTTGTTAGTAGCTATCTTGGCCAAGTAGATGCTAGCAAGTCCAAGAGTTAGTATTTATGCTCGATAGTGGGTTTATGCCTCTTGTAATCTAGGGAAGTGACATAAATCTCTAAGGTACTAGATGTGCTATTGCTACTAGGGAGAAAACAACAATCATTTGTTCATAGAACAATCATATTGTTTACTTTACACGCAGTTCATAAAGCAATAATCTGTTGCTTGCAACTTAATACTGGAGGGGGTTTAGATGATAACCTGAAGGTGGATTATTAGTCATAGATGCAGTTGGATGGAGGTCTATGTATAATGTTGTAATGGACAATCAAGTCTCCAAGGAGTCAAGATGATTAGTATATGCATGCATTGCTTTCTCGATGTTTGTCAATTTCCCCGCTGTAATTTGTTCACCCAGCGTGTTATCTATCTTAGGGAGAGGCACCTCTAGTGAACTATGGATCCCGGTCCTTTTCTTTACATACAATCTACAATCTGTTTACTGCTTTGTGTTTACATTCTGCAAACTATTACTTCCTTCCATTCGATACGTTTAATCCTTTGTTTTCAGCAAAACATGGTGAGATTGACAACCTCATCGCAAGTTGGGGACAAAGTTCTGTGGTTGTGTTGTGCAGGTCTCCACGTTGCTACTAGCACCGGTAGTGCGCCCTGCCAAGGCTCAGCTAGCAACACCTTTGGGGTGTTTCCTTGCTCCTACTGGTTCGATTAAACCTTGGTTTCATAACTGAGTGAAACTTGCTGCTGTGCTCATCATACCTTCCTCTTGGGGTTCCCAATGAGCTCTACATTAACTACGAGCCATCAAGCATTTTTCTGGCGCCGTTGCCGGGGAGTCAAGGACATCTTCACAAGGGGAGTCCCTCATAAAAAATCTCTTTACTTTGTTATTTTGGTTTTGCTTAGTTTCTTTTTTCTTTGTTTGCTTGTTTCTTTTTCAAAAACACAAAAAAAATAGTTTTACAAGTTTGCTTTATTATTTGAAAACCCAAAAAAATGACTACTCTTGCAAACACTAAGTTGTGTGACTTCACTAGCACCAACAACAATGATTTCAGGAGCACACCTATTGCTCCACTTGTGCCTGAAAATACTTTCTTTGAGATAAAACCTGCTTTACTCAATCTTGTTATGAGAGAACAATTTTCTGGTATTGGCAATGAAGATGCTGCCGCCCATCTAAATAACTTGGTTGAACTTTGTGAAATGCAAAAGCATAGGGATGTAGATGGTGATATTATTAAGCTGAAATTGTTTCCTTTCTCTTTGAGAGGAAAAGCAAAAGAATGGTTGAATTCTTTAACTAAGAATAGTATTGATTGTTGGACTAAATGCAAAGATGCTTTTATTGGAAAATACTATCCTCTTGCTAAGATTATATCTATGAGAAGTGAAATAATGAAGTTTAAACAATCTGATAATGAACATGTTGCTCAAGCTTGGGAAAGAATGAAATCTTTGGTAAATAATTGTCCCACTCATGGACTGACTGCTTGGATGATCATCCAAACTTTTTATGCAGGATTGAACTATTCTTCAAGGAACCTATTGGACTCTGCTGCTGGAGGTACCTTTATGACCATTACTTTGGGTGCTGCAACAAAGCTTCTGGATAATATGATTGTTAACTATTCTGAATGGCATACTGAGAGAGCTCCACAAGGTAGGAAGGTAAATTATGTTGAGGAAACCTCCTCCTTGAGTGATAAGATTGATATTATTATGTCTATGCTTGTTAATGGGAAAGCCCATATTGATCCAAATAATGTTCCTTTAGCCTCTTTGGTTTCTCAAGAAGAGCAAGTTGATGTGAACTTCATAAGAAATAATAATTTTGGCATTAATGCTTATAGGAGTAATTTTGGTAACAACAATGGCAAATCATATCCTCCCAACAATGGTAATGCTTATGGAAGTTCCTACAAAAACAATAGGAGTGCACCCTCTAAACTTGAAGTTATGCTTAAAGACTTTATTAGTAAACAAACTGCTTTCAATAAAACTATTGAGGAAAAACTCACTAATGCTGAAAGAAATATAGCATCTTTGGCTGAAGCTCAATCTTCTTTGAATAAAATGGCTGCTAAACCTGAAACTAATGATAATCCCTTTGCAGCTACTAATGCTATACAAGTAAGAATTGATGAAAATGTTAGACTATTAGCTGAATTACATGCTAAGTGGGAAAGAGAAGATGAAATTGCTAAAAACATTAGTGTTTCTACTATTACCACCACTAGTGTTGAGGCTAGTAATAGTTCTACTACTTTAGATGATAATTTTGATTTTGATCTTGATGGTTGCAATATCTCTGAAGTTATTAAGTTCCTACAAAAGCTTGCTAAAAGTCCTAATGCTAGTGCTATGAACATGGCCTTTACAAAACACATTACTGATGCTCTCATAAAGATTAAAAAAGAAAAGATGAAACATAAAGCTTATATTCCTATAAAACAAGAAGATGGTTGGGAACCCATCATTAATATGAAAGTGAATGACTTTGATTTCAAAGCTTTATGTGATCTTGATAGTTGTGTTTCTATTATGCCTAGAAGGATTTATGATATGCTTGATTTGCCTCCACTTGAAGATTGTTATTTGAATGTCCCACTTGATGATAATGCTAAAAACAAACTCATGGGGAGTCTTAATGACGTTCTTATTATGGTTAACAATGCCTATGTTCCCGTTGATTTCTATGTTTTGGATATTGAATACAATGCTTCTTGTCCTATTACTTTGGGAAGACCTTTTCTTAGAGCTATTGGTGCCATTATTGATATGAAAGAAAGCACCATTAAATATCAACTCCCACTCAAGAAAGGTATATAACACTTCCCCAAGAAGAGAGAGAATATTTCTTTTGCCTCTCCTATGAAAACAAAATTTGGTTTTAATGCTTCTTCATTTGAGAACACTTGATTCTCTTTCTTGCTTCTTATGCCTAACTTAAAGGCGTTAAGGAAAAGTACTTATTGGGAGATAACCCAAAATATTTAGATAAGTCTTGGAAGTTATTATTACTTCAGTAATAAGTGCTCCTTATCCTTTTTATTTTCTTTTTGTGCCAAGAGTAACCTCTAATGAGAGAGAAGTAATGATTGGGAAAGTTGCTGTCCCAAAACAGATTTCTGTGCTTCACCGTAAAAATTCGTGTAAAATCTCTGAACGTCGTTTTGAGGCGTGAATTTTTGTGCTTCTTCCCCAGGTTGTTATATAACTTTCGTTAGTCCAACACTTTTTTATTTGAGCAACCGAAGGTCTTCGAAAAAATTCGTCTTTACCTGTTGGTCTGTTTTGACAGATTTCTGCCATTTTCTGCATTTGCTTCTTGTTGGTTCTTTTTTGAGTTCTTTTGGGGATTTGAGATTTTTTAGGGAAGTTCTTCAATATCTATTGTTCTAATATAATTTTATTTGGTGTTATAACTGAACCTTAAGACTAATTTATCTTGAGTGCACTAATGTTGCTAATAAAGATTGTGTGAAGTTTTGTATGAAGGAAAAATTTCAGTTGTATGGAAGGAATGAGTAATGAGATGAAAGATGGACTAAAGCTCAAGCTTGGGGATGCCACACGTGTCACCCCAATAAATATCCAAAAATTACAAGCGTCAAAGCTTGGGGATGCCCAAGGCATCCCCTTCTTCATCAATAAAAATCCCAGGTTTCTTCCAAACGCTTCATTTTTATTGTTTCATGCACAGTTGTGTTGTTCTTGGAGCGTCTTATTTTTCGTATTCGTTTTCGTTTTTCGTTTCCTTTTGTTTTCTTCGTTTTCTGAATAAATTGGTTGGACCCCCTCTTTCATACATTGGTTTGCAAATAGTTTGGTTTGGTTTGGAAAAGAGTTCGTTTTTGGCTGTGGCCTATGCTTATGTGGTAAAAAGAGCTCGTTTTTGGCTGTGGCCTATGCTCTGTCATGCCATGCTTGATATTGTTTTGGCTTTATGCTTAGTATTCTTTGTTGTAGCATGACTTGTTATAAACAATTGAGAATTCTTAATGTGCCTTGGATGAATCATGTGTTGTTTTAGCATATTAAAGCATAGTATAGTCGTATTCTTCTTTGATGCTTTATTTGGGTTGACTTGGCACATGCTCACACCATGTTATGACTATCTCAAGTCACCATAGCCTTTATGATCCTTTAGTTTTCAACTTGTAGTATCACTTTATGCTTTGATCAATGATGTTTTGTCACTCTGCATGATTATGGCCATTATTGCTTTCTCTTAGTTTGTCGCTCCCAGTCTTTTGCTACTCTCTGCAACCAAGTATGAGTTCCACTCATGCATCCAACTCCTTAAACCAAGTTATTCCAAAGAGTCCATCATACCTACCTACTAGCTTATGCTATTCCAAGTATATTCATGCTTTTGTTTACCTTCCAAATTAAATTTGTTATGAGAAAACTAGTGATTAAAGCTCTCACGAACTTGATGGCACACTTTACTTTTCTTGCCCTTAATAAACTTGAACCATTGTGTCGTCTATGTTGTATATGCTTGCAGTTATTTGGTGGGAATTAGCAGAACCATGATTTCATGGGGAATGCTTTCAACATTGCACTTGGTACTTGTACCTATTTGATATCATGCTCTTTTGTATATGGATGTCGTCGGTGTGAAATGAAAGGGGAGCTTGTAAGTCCATGGAGATATGTATATGTGTTAGAGAAATGCCTGGGCCGCTGGTCTAATCCATGCTGACATGGTGGAAACCTGCAACGTAACCATAATGAGATGTCTATGAAGCATTCTTCTTATAAAAAAAGAGTCCTATATTGAGAAAAAAGAGAAAAATAAATAAAAAGAGATTATGAAAAGAGGAAAGTGAGAGAGAAAAGCACCATATTCCCATGGTAAATAAGAAGATTGCTGAGATGCTCATTGTCTGCTTGCCTTGTCATTTTGATATGGGGATTCTTTCATATCATCGGGCAAGGGGTACCCCGTTGGCGGTTTTTCTCTATGATACACATGTACTTACGATGACAATAACTTACTAGTGACTAAACTTGAGTAGCATGAGGAGCAACCCTCATATACAAGGGACATGAGATTCCTAACTTATACTTCGTCAAGCATGTACACCATAGTTTGTTCACTTTAACCTTAATCACATCAGGATGCTTATGATAGGGGCAATGAGAGCTGAAAGCTATAAGTACCATAATTTTTGGAAGCTCTTTATGAGACTTGAATCCCTACTTCCTTCTATGAAGGCCTTTCTTCCACTATTATATTGAGTCTCCACCTTCTACCTTTATGCACCTACTTTGAGAGCATAGTGGCCATTCTTAGTTTTATGTGCATTGTCCCAAGACTAGTTGATTGATGCATAACTTGATATTTCTTGTTTTAAACTATTTATATCTAGTCACTCTTATGAACTTTGAAGGTGTCCTATGCAATTATATTTGCTACTCTATGAGGGACAAGCTGAATACTATTATGCTATGTTTTCTTTATGTGAAACAAACAAAGGTCTTGCAAAGCATTGTTACTCATGAATCTTTTGTTTGTGCCTTTTCATGTTGCATCATAGTTTCTTTGTCTTATTGATAGAACTTTGTCTTTCATGTTATGATTGAAGTATTATGATCCCAGCTTTGAATGTTTTACAAATACTTTGATCAAGTCTTTGATGGTGCATGTCACCTAAAAAATTATTCGTTCTTTTTATCACTTACCTACTCGAGGACGACCAGGAGTTAAGCTCGGGGATGTTGATACATTGCAAATGTATATATAATTTTTGATGTTCCATGCTTGGTTTTATCCACTTTCTTGTGTTTTGTTCCAACTTTGGAGTACTTTTGATATGATTTCTTGGACTAACCTATTAACAAGAGCTATAGTGCCAGCTGCATGTTTTCTACTGTTTTTGGTTCTAGGAAAGTCAGAAAATGAATATTCTCGAAATTGGACGGGACAAAAGCCAAAGTGCCTATTTTTCCAGAAGTCATTAGATGCTAGAATATGACATAGAGAAGGGTTGGGGGCCTACCACACCACCTGGCTACGTGGCCAGGCCTGGCCCACGTGGCCAGTCCTGGCCTGTGCCAGGGGGTGGTCTGGCCGACCCTAGCACCCCCTCGGCCTCTCCTTCCGCCTATAAGATGCCCTCGGGACGAAAACCCTAAGTACCCGATCAAAAATCCACGAAAGAGTCTGTATCCACCGTCATCTCCATCCCTAGATCGAGAGGGATCTGAAGCTCTTCCCGGCACTCGGCCAGAGAGGGGAATTCAGCCTGGAGGCCTTCTTCATCACCATGCAAGCCTCTGGTGTGATGCGTGAGTAGTTCATCCTTGGACTACGGATCCATGTAGTAGCTAGATGGCTGGTTCTCCTCCTTTGTGCTTTCATGTCTAGATCTTGTGAGCTCCGTTCATGATCAAGATCATCTATTTGTAATTCTGCATGTTGTGTTTGCGGGGATCCGATGGATATTGAGATGCTATTTCAGATTGATTATTGATTCTATCATGTCTTTGTTATTTGTGATCTTGCATGATTTCCGTTGTTAGTAGCTATCTTGGCCAAGTAGATGCTAGCAACTCCAAGAGTTAGTATTTATGCTCGATAGTGGGTTCATGCCTTTGGTAATCTGGGGAAGTGACAGAAATCTCTAAGGTACTAGATGTGCTGTTGCTACTAGGGAGAAAACAACAATCCTTTGTTCATAGAACAATCATATTGTTTATTTTACACGCAGTCCGTAAAGCAATAATCTGTAGTTTGCAACTTAATACTGGAGGGGGTTCAGATGATAACCTGAAGGTGGATTATTAGTCATAGATGTCGTTGGATGGCGGTCTATGTATGATGTTGTAATGCCCAATCAAGTCTCAAAGGAGTCAAGATGATTAGTATATGCATGTATTGCTTTCTCGATGTTTGTCAATTGCCCCATTGTAATTTGTTCACCCAGCATGTTATCTATCATTAGGAGAGCCACCTCTAGTGAACTATGGATCCCGGTCCTTTTCTTTACATACAATCTACAATCTGTTTACTGTTTTGTGTTTACTTTCTGCAAACTATTACTTCCTTCCATTCGATATGTTTAATCCTTTGTTTTTAGCAAAACACGGTGAGATTGACAACCTCATCGCAAGTTGGGGACAAAGTTTTGTGGTTTTGTTGTGCAGGTCTCCACGTTGCTACTAGCACCGGTAGTGCGCCCTGCCAAGGCTCAGCTAGCAACACCTTTGGGGTGTTTCCTTGCTCCTACTGGTTTGATTAAACCTTGGTTTCATAACTGAGGGAAACTTGCTGCTGTGGTCATCATACCTTCCTCTTGGGGTTCCCCACAAGCTCTATATCAACCACGAGCCATTAGGGTCTTACACTTATCTAATCCCATGATTACAGTTTTCATGGCATGTGGTGCACAAGACATGATAGGACATCATGAGTAAAACTTTTGTTTTTTGTTTTTCATTTATTCAATGTGATCAATGTTCAAAACAAGTTCAAAATTGCCTTCCCTCTCGATGTTTGGCGGATCTTTTGAATAACCTTCCCACTCGATGTTTGGGAAGCAAGTGAAAATTTCAAAAACAGGAAAATTTTGATTTTTTTGCCGCCAAGGACTAAAGTGGTTTCCTTCTGAAGTACTACTACTACTCCTCGTCCCTACTCCACACCAATGCGCGGCCGATGAACACGCTAGAGACACAGAGCCGTCGTACCAGGCACACGTGCATAGCGCCATGCTGTGGACGAGGCGAGAGAGATCGGCCAGACCGGTGCGCGAGGGGAAAGGGGAGGAGAGAGAAAACACATGATTTGTTTTGCATGCATTGGTCCTAAAATTTACTACTAGTAGAGTGTAGTACACTATAAGGCCGCAAGAGTACCTCGTGTCAGAAACCTATCATAACTTTGCTCTGACATGGAACCGCCTTCAACTTCTCTTCACTGCTACCCTGTTCCCCTGCCAACGTTTTATTCTCTCAACATGTACAGCGCGTGGACAGAGGTGACCATATGTCTAAGGAAAGAAATATACTACTCCCGCATTGTGTAAACTAGTAAGTTGCACGTGTCTTCCACGTGAGACTTAGATAGTAGACGTATGACATATCATCACTACATAAAATTATAATTGGTAAGGCACAAAAAATTATAAATTTGATCAACATCTATAAAGTATGGGTGTATATTTGGTCCTTGTACTTTGTATCATCATGTAGAAGTCAAAGATTATTAGCTACCTAACACATGAAATTTTTGATAACATGGTCTAGAGAAGCAAGGGAGAAGATTCTATTATGATGGAGAAGTTTGTTTTGAGGTTTGTGTATAGCACTCATTATGCCAAAGACTATCAATAGAATCTTCTAGATGCTAGAATGGAAAATAAGATCAAACGGCTAGAAATGCTGGGATTCGCGAATCTTGATCCAACAGTCAAAATTCAAAGTTACTCATACACTATATAGTGGTAAGATAAGATAAGATCATGTAGAAGTCAACGATTATTATCTACGAGGGAGAATATTCTAGTATGATGGAGAAGTGTGTTTTGAGGTCTGCGCATAGCATTCATTATGCTGAAGACTATCAATAGAATCTTCTAGATGCTAGAATGGAAAAGAAGATCCAACAGCTGGAAATGTTGGGATTCACGAGTCTTGATCCAGTAGTCAATATTCAAAGTTATTTGTACACTATATAGTGGTAAGATATCTGTAACATCCCAAACAATCAATCCAAGCTTATCAAGATCTAAATCATCAAATTTGGGGTTAACAAAAACTTTTGCAAATTAAAAATAAAAGCATTCATATATGTGTGCATTTAAATAGGAGTTGTTTTGAATTGCCATGATTGTGGGATCTTTTGCTTCTAAAATGTTTCTTAAGTGAATTAAACATCATCTACATTATTCCCAAACTTTTCCTAAAGAAAATCAAATCAAAAAGAATTAAAAAGGAGGAATGGTCCTTTTCGCCATTTTAATCCACTACACTACTTTGAGTGTTCCTAGCACTCATTTCTTAACAGAAACAATTCTTGATCTTTGCATCCCTTGCTAGTACACATAATGAGGTACCAAGGCCCACCTTTGGATCTGCTAAAAACATTCTGTTAACTATTTTAATTGGCATTTGAAAATTGAATACAATGCATATGCATAGAACACCCCTATTTTAAAACCCATCTTTTTGAGCTCCACTTTCAAAACCCCTGCAACCAGAGACTACCTAGCACTAGTGGAGAACACCCAAAAATTTTGAAACCAAAATTCAAAAGTTTGTGTCATGCGGCCATTTCATCAAACACTTGGCAGGCAAATTTAAAACAAAATAATTTTCACTGTTTTAAATAGTGTTCTGGCTAAACTTGTCTCCCATTTGGCCCCTTTTTACTCCCTTTGTCTCTAGATGATCTAGCAAAGCCATTTAAACCCACTCCCCTAGCCCCTAGTGGCATTGCCATGCCATGCCGAGCCACCCCTCACTGGCCAAACTTGCTCTCATCGTAGCAGACCATCTCCCCCTCTCTCTCCGTGTCTAGGAGGTAGCCAGCACATCACCGCCACCCTTTGTCCCCTGCCCGAGCCAAGCCCTGTAGCGGACCACCGAGAAACCAAGCGCCCAGTGCCACCGCACCATGCCGATGCCGCCCGCAGAGCATGCTTTATCCCCGCGCGCACAGGCCGCCACTCGACCGCAGCCCGCGCCCACCGCTCCGCCACGACCCAGGGAACACCCCAGACACCCCCGTTCGCCGCCCAACACACCACACCCACCGCTCGCCGTGGACACCGCCGCCTCTGCAGCTCAGAGCGCCACCTTGCCCAGACCACATACCACCGCCTCTACGGCCGCATTCACTTCCTAGAGCATCGCCAGGAGACCACTTGTCGATCGCCATCCTCCGCCATGCCGCTAGCCGCCTGTAGCCGTGTCGCCGGAGTCGCCCGCCCATACCCTTCGGTCTCACCGTCGGGCCTATAAAAGGAGGCCTCCCCAGCCTCTTCTCTCCACACCACTCCACTCCCCTCACCTTACTGACCGTCCCACACCATTAGCCAGAGCAAGGGGAGCAGCAGCTCGCCAGAATTGGAGCCGGAGCCGCCACCTCTGGAGGAGAAGGGCGCCGCTGATTGCGACCACCCCCGGAGCTACTTCGACCGTCCCTGAGCTTGCAGTCGTCTCCCAGTTCGTTTGCCCGCCTCACTGTCGTTGCTGGAGCCCTGGTACGTCCCCAGCAGACCCCCACCGATCCGCTAGGGTTCGAGCTCGCCGGCGACCTGTTCGTCGTCGACAATGACCCTCAGCCGTAGATTCCCCTTCTAATCCTACAGCCCATAGCGCGCGTACCGTTTCGCATGTTAAGACCCACTGACAAGTGGGACCTCCCTATCAGCTGAGCCTCGCGTCGGGAGCGCCACTAGGCTGGCCCAGGTTCTTTCCCGCGCTAGCCCACCCGTTCAAATCTGGATTTTTCTTTTTTAGTTAAATCTAGTTTCTGTCCACTAGTTTAAAATTCAATTCTAGGAGTTTGACAAATCCAAATTGCATGAAACCAAGTTTGCCTCAAAGGTATTAAGATGATCTATCCAAGCCCGTCGGATTTAATTCAATTAGAGTTATAGATCTCTCCTAATAAAAATAATAAAACAGAAGCATGTGCAACTTGCAACATTTTTATAAAATCAACCAAGTTAACTCTCAAAAATCACATTTCATCATATCCATCGAAATATGTAATAATATTAAGGTTGACATACAATGACTTTGGACTAGTACCAAAATAATGCTATATAGGCATTTCTAGTCACTTTAAATCATTAAATAATGAACTTAAACCAAAGTAATATTAATCCAACCTTTAAATCTTATTCTCCCATGTTAGAATATGTGGGGATGACATCTGTCAACATGATCCCGTATTTTAGGTGCTGAATATTAAATTTTAGTTAATTTTTCAATGAATAGAAAATACTTTTCTAAAATAAAAAGGATGAAACCATTGAATTAAACTTGTGATGCTTGAGATGATAATAGATCATCAAATGTGTGACTTAGAATGCTACATAGCCTAGTTAAGTATTGTTTGGTGATTGTGTACTCCGTATGTATTTATAGACGATAGTACCGACCAAGCTTTCGAGGAGGAGGAGTTCTACCAAGAAGAAGAAGAAGAAAACTTCAACCACTGCACCAACCAAGGCAAGCCACCATTAACAATGCAAGCTAAAACTTGCAAGTCTAGTGCTTAGCAAGCTAGGATCAAACTAGATGGTTTAGCAAAGATGCCTTAGGCATGCTTTGATCACACTCCCTTTGATTAATAATACCCCAAGTCTTATTTACAAGCTTTACTCTCTTAGTTTACACAAAGTCCTTTACTTGTTTTAAAGGTAGCATAAAAAGTATAAAACTTGACCTATGTAGAACCCTTTAGATGTCATTCTATGGCATGAGATTGAACCCATCTTTTACACCTTAGTGAACACTCTTAACTTAGTAGTAGATCAAAAACTTGAGTCACTTTAGATGGGAAAACTTGGTGAAAATGAATTATGAAAACCTTGGAATGATGAGTCATTCTATTGAGATGTTTTGACATGTGTTGAGAAACAAAAATGGTTGATGATGATGAAAATGTTGAGGCATGAGCCTTAACCCTTTTATAAAACTTATGGTTGGATTCAGATGCAATACCATTCCAAATTTACCGTACAACCACACTACCTGAATTGGGTCAGACTTAGCTGGAAATTTATATGCATTAGTATTAGTTCCCTCATGGGAGAGGTCTGAGCTGAGGCTACCTCTCAATGTTGTCCACTTATGCAGTGCCCAAGACGACTGATGGTCATGGTTGGGAGGCCATGCTCATAGGAGAGGTGCTTGTACTAGGGTGTGTAAAGGGAAGGTTATGTTTGATTATCTGCATACTAAGTATGATGATTCAGGGTTATCCCTGACAGATTATCGAATCTTGTGGTGAAAGTGTACCACCTCTGCAGAGTGTCAAACTATTCGAATAGCCGCATCCGTGGTTATGGACAGTTGGAATGGCCATACTGTTTTGTTGTCAGATGTTTTCCAAATAACTTGATAAGAATGATGAATCTTGACTTGACCACAACAGGGTTGTGTTTATGACATTAGCTTCCCAACTTAAGTGATTCTAGAGTTTTACCTTATCTTTCTTTGCTTCAGAACTCAGCTTAGATTTCAAACTTAACTTTATAGTTAAACTTGGATTTAGCACTTTAACTTAGAACTATATACTTGTTAGTGGTAGTTTGTGAGTACTTAAAGAGTACTCATGGCTTTTGTCCCTGGATATTATCATGGCCATACTATGAAGGAGACTATCAAGATGATGGCCAACAGGACGGCTATGATAACTAGGACTATCTGCCTCCGTCAGCATTGCCTGTGCCCCTAAAGATGGACCCCACTGCTACGCTATCTTTTATTTCCGTTGTTTGTTGTATTAAGACTGGATCATGAGATCCTTATTTGTGTAAGACCTTATGTATGGTTTGTAATGGATGATGTACTGTGATATCCAATCTGTTATGTCTCGCAAAAATGGTAATACTGGGATTGCGAGGTATGGCATAATGGGCATCTGGGATTAAAAATCTAGGCGTTGACAATATCTCTATTTCTACTACTATAGTGGAGTAGTTTTGAATTGGATCCATAGCACCAATCCTGACCGTTGGCATGTTAGATCCATTGGTTCAGAGAAGCTGGGTTCGTGTTGAATAGTACCTAGAGAAAACTCCACCATGCATGTTCTAGAACCATCATGTCACCACCCCAAAATTTCATAGCACCGTAAGTTGTATTCTCTCTACTACTATAGTGGAGAAGTTTTGAATTGGATCCATAGCACCAATCATGATCGCTGGGCTATTAGATCCAATGGTTCAGAGCAACTGGATTCGTGTTGAACAATACTCCCTCCGTCCCAAAATATAAGGCGCCTAAGGATTAGTCAAAAGTCAACATTTTTTAAGTTTGACCTTGATTATATACAAAAATACAAAATATAATACTAAATTAATATCAATATATTCACCATAAACTATATTTTCTTAATATGTCCATTCAATATTGTAGATGTAGATATTTTTTTTCTAAATATTTGGTCAAAGTTAGTAAGGTTTGACTTTTGACCAATCCTTAGGCGCCTTATATTTTGAGGAGGGAGTACAGACCTAGAGCAAACTCCACTATGTTGTAGAACCATCATGTCACCACCCCCAAAATTCATAAATTAAGTCTATGAATAATAACTATCTAGACATATTGAGAATACAACCTACTGTGCTTTGAAATTTTTGGGGTGGTGACATGATGGTTCTAGAACTTGGTGGAGTTTTCTCTAGTTACTATTCAACACAAATCCAGCTGCTCTGAACCATTGGATATAACATCCCAACGGTTAGGATTGGTGCTATGGATCCAATTCAAAACTGCTCCATTATAGTAGTAGACAAAAAGCACACCTTAATAAGGCCTACTATGTGGCATCCGCTAAGGTTCACCTTATACATATATAGTGGTAACTATAAAGTTATATTTAAGCCTAAGGTGCACCTCAAGCTTGTGTGTTGACCATAGAGAATATAAAAATCATTTCCCCTCTCTCTTTATTTCATGTGACCATTTTCAAATGGGGTTCAAAACTTTCAAGATGCAAAATCTTAGTAGCTCGAAGTCGAACAGTTGTCAACTGATATATTAATTGACAGCTCGATGGCTTACCCCCAAAGCTTTTTACATAAAACTTTCAAACCAACCTAAAATGTATTTCTTGTAGTTCAAAATTGACCTTTTATTTCGATACATCGACATAAAGTCATTCAACAAGTGGACGAGGTCAGCTAGGAACCTTGAAAACTCATAAAACATGGGAATCATAAATAAAACATATTGGTCCACCTAGCTAATATGTCTAGAAGCTTGGCTTATGGCATTGCGATCCATATTGTTCAAACTTTCTTTACGGAAAAGAATCATCTCGTCATCACTTAGAAAACTGATAATTTTCTTTCCTAATAGTTGGAAACTCACACCAACGACATTGTTTAGTACAAGAAGATGCACACATCCACCTCCAAAGAGACATTTAATTCAAGAGAAATATATCGCACTTACTTTTAGCTAAAGTTTGACTTAATTTCATTAAATTGACAAGAAGTCACCGAAGTTCGCAAAGCTATCTAGGAATCCTAGTACTAAAATCTTGGGTATTACGTATAAGAAACTGTGGTCTAGTTTGTGTGATAATTGGGGCGGTTGCATTTTCTTTTAACCTTGGTTGGTCTCATAGGAGCGAGGTGCTTGAGAGTTAACATGGTCGATGGAAGTACAAGTTACATCAAGGACCTCATAAAGAATTAAAATTGCATCCAAGTCCATGCATTTAGCACGAGGACCCTGAAACTAGGCAATGAAGTACTATGTTTTGAGGTTTGCGCATACTAGCGTTCATCATGCTAAAGACTATTAGTAGAATCTTTCTAGATGCTCAGAATAGAAAAGAAGATTCAACAGTTTGTAATGTTTGGATTTGCCAGTCTTGATCTAACGGTTAATGTTCAAAGTTAATCCCTACACTATATGTAGTGGTATGGTATTGTAAGAGATAAGAGATAAGATAAAGATAAGATAAGAAGTACTACGAATGGCCGATCTAATAGTAGGTCTCGTAAGAGCGCGGTGCTTGAGAGTTAACACAGTCGGTCGAAGTACAAGTTACATTAAGGACCTCATAAAAAATGAAAATTGCATCCGAGTTCGTGCATTTAGCACAAGGACCGTGAAACCGAGTAATGAAGTACTATGTGTTTTGAGGTTTGCACATAGTAGTGTTCATCATGCTAAAGACTATCAGTAGAATATTTCTAGATTCTAAGAATAGAAAAGAAGATCCAACGGTTAGTAATGTTTGGATTTGCCAGTCTTGATCCAATGGTCAATGTTCAAATAAGTTAATCCCTACACTATGTAGTGGTGGTATATATGGTATTGTAAGAGATAAGAGACAAGATAAAGATAAGATAAGAATTATTCTGAATGGCCGATCTAATGGTTGGTCTCGTAAGAGCAAGGTGCTCGAGTGGTCAGTGGAAGTACAAGTTACATCAAGGACCTCATAAAAAATGAAAATTGCATCCAAGTCCATGCATTTAGCACAAGGGCCCTGAAACCGAGTAATGAAGTACTGTTTGTTTTGAGGTTTGCACATAGTAGTGTTCATCATGCTCAAGACTATTAGTAGAATCTTTCTAGATGCTAAGAATGAAAAAGAAGATCCAATTGTTGGAAATATGCCCTAGAGACAAATAGTAGTAAGGACTATTATCATATTTCATATAGTTTATGATTAAGTTTTCTATCATGCTATAACTGTATTGAATGTAAACATCAATACACGTGTGTTATACAAACAAACGAGGGATTCCCAGTGAAACTCTAGTCACTGGTTCATTGGTCAACAGATGATCATGTTTCCTGATCATGTGGCCTTGATGCCAGTTGGACATGAGGTCGATGATGAGACAATACCCAATCTAAACATCGTGACCCGATCAGGTCACGAAGTTCAAGTTATGATGATTAGAAATGGATCCTCGTAGACTATTCCTTAGACCGTGAAGCTATATGGTAATATGGTGGTTAGATAACATCAAACGCCATCTGGTAATATGGTGGTTATAACGTGTGTTCAGGTATTCGGAGGAAACCGTAGAGGAAATATATGTCAAGAGCGGGATTAGTCCGTCCATGTGACGGGAAGATACTCAAGGTCCAACTCAGAGAAGTTATATCCAATAGCTGCGCAGCGTGTGATTTGATCACGGGGATATCACTTGTCGGAACGAGTCAAATAGCATTGTTCAGTAACGAGATTAAACATGACATGATGATGTCATTGATCAGATCTCGGGCAATGCAAGTATCGAGTGACAAAGGGAATAAGACACGACTGTCCCGGTTCAAACGACGAAAGATCTTCATGGAACACACAGGGGTCACATGGCCATCCAGGTCCCTCTGTCGATCATTGGTGCGGGAGTGTCCCGACCATGTCTGGAGTGTTCCCCAACCGTGGAGTATCACACTTAAGAGCTTGATGATGCTTAGAGAGTGTTTATAGGATCGGTAGAATCGCCGAAGAATAGTAGAGAGAAAACCGGAAGGGTTCCGATAAGTCCGGAGGATGTCCGGAGTGGAGGTGAAAGGTGTTCCATGGCCACAGAGGTTGAATAATATGTGAATGAATGTTAAATGTTGATTTAATCATTTACTATTATTTAATAAAGAGAAAATCAATTTTAATGGTTAAAGGCTTAATGGGCCAATTCTGGAGGGAGAGGGCCCATTAGGGGAAAGGAGAGAGGGAGAGGGTCCAAGGGGGAGGCTGGCTGGGCCTAGGCCCCTCGCGTGGGGCTCACTAGTTGGCCGGCGGCCACCTCCTCCCCCCTCCTCTCCCTTAGTCCCACCCTAGGACTTTGAGGAAGGTAGTACCTCCCCTCCCCCTATATATAGTGGGGTATTTGGCCAAGATAAATTCACCAATAATCAATAAAGGTCTCCCCACATTTGAGAGGACTTCCAATTGATATTTTCTCTCTCCCATCTCTCTCTCGTGACCGTGGTCCCAAGTCTGGACTATGCGGACGAGAGACATCTTCACACGGAGCATCGTTGCGTTGCGGGATTCGGATCCGGGAGCTCTACTTCCACAACTGCTGCTGGATTGGGGAAGCGGGAGTCATCATCAGGCACCGGACGTGTGTAAATCCCCGCGAGGTGTTGCACTTGAGGCACTCAAGTCGTTGGAGCCAGAAGGAGCACAAGGACTTCATCACGACCTTGAGGTCGGCTTCGGATCGTCTACATCAACCACGCTCTCCTGAGCGTTGACAACGCTTTTCGGTCTTCAAGGGTAAGTTCACGAAAATCCCCTCCCATTAATGTATTACTAATAGTTAGGTCCTAGCAGCTTCAGGGGTTCAGGGGCGTAGGATAAAATTTATTGTTTTCATTCGCGGAACCCCTACAGTGGTATCAGAGCTAGATCTATGTGTAGTAATGCTAGTACAGGTAGAACACATGAGATGTAGCATGTGGGTGTTGATCTTTTAGTTGTTACCCTCCCACGTGTACTTGGGTATACCGCAGTAACGCTTGATGAAGCGTCCCCCAACCGACTTTACGCATTCATTCGCGAGACTGGTCCACGCCTTACATACGGCCTGTACCGTATAAAGTGGCTTAGGGGGTCTCTGTCTCTCTCGCATTAGTTGGTATGCCATTTGCAATGGAGGACCCCGAAAGGGGTGTAGTAGAGACAACTACTTGATCAGTGTTGTGCTGAAAGTTCATTGGTAAGAATGGTTCTTGTGCGAAAGCCCATTCAGCCACGTAAAACATGCAAAGATAAAGTAGAGGCGTCTAACTTTGTTTTGCAGGGGGCATTACTTTGCGATATGGTTGTGGCAAAGGTAAAATGATTACCTTTTGTTACATAGTAGTAGATAGTCATGAAGGTGACGAACTACCACGCCGGAATGACACCGGTACCCTGGTGTCTACGGCGCCGGAACCCTGACGCCGGAACCTGGTGACAGCGGATGGAGATCATGACGTGAAGGACGATATCACATAGCATTTACATTCAATGTTATTGTTTGTATGTCTTATTGTGTGCTAGTATTAGATACTCGATGGTAGCCTAATAAGATGATCCCTGTTAAAATTACCTACGATTGTGATCCCCTTAGTGTGCACCACCAATGAAGTTCTTCGGTATGAGGTGATCCAGGGTTATAGGCCTGGGTGTCAGACATATCTACGTTCGCATACAGTGGGTGTAAGCCATGTTGCACAGCGAATACACTAAGGTTGAGTTGGCGAGCCAAGCATGCTAGAGAAGCATGGCCTCGGAACACGGATGGTTGAAAGATCGAGCACGAGTCGCATGCATGATGTGACCGACGTTTAGCGTCCACCCTTGAACCCACATTGATGGCCGTGACGATCAGGGGAGATGTGGCTGATAGGGGTCGTGTTATCACTAGGAACCCTTTTGGGGATAGGTGTTTCTGAGTGGAATTACTATTAACTCATTTAATTATAAACTTAGTCTAAATTCATTTTGCAATTATAAATGTAGACGGGACCTTTCATGTTGACAATTGAATGGTTAGAAGGAGAGAAGCTCCGATTATATGGATCGAACTTCTCCATTTGGATGGATTTGGATTAGCCCACGGACCTTGAGACCCCAGAGGAGCGGAAAGACCGCTATCTCCGTCGTGAGATGGTATCCTATATTTCAGTTGTGATGCGTTTCAGAATGGTGGATGAGATGTGGTCTTTCGTGGGTGATGTCAACCCTCGTTCGGTGATGCTACAGCTTAGGACACATTTCGTGGAGAAGACACGCATTTGGGAGCATGAGCTGATGGGATCCTTCATCTCCATTAAGATGCAGGAGAACTCATCACTGGACGACCACTTGGAGCACATGCATGATGTGTACATGAGGCCTGCATACTTCCTGGATGTCTGGATTACGGGATTTTTTGCAAACGCTGTTGTGCTGCGGTCGCTGCCACCAAGCTACCAAGCACAAGTCAGGACTTGCGTAATGAGGGGCGACGTGGAAACAATGGGGTTCCACTAGTTCATGACACATCTCAGGAATGTGTTAGTTGAACCAGATGTTGCTCAGGTCGTCAACGACAAAGGTATATATTTGATATACAGTTTTATATATGTTATAATCTTGCAAACACATTGGAGTGTTAAGTATATCTGATAAAAACAGGTCCTTCTGCATGAGAGGTGCTTGCTGGAGAGGAGGTGACATTGCATGTTGATGGCGAGCATGATGATGACAGCCGACGACACTCTCCCTCAACATTTATCATTTATTTTTGTTTTAGGATGATTTTTGTAATCAAGAGATTGTGAACTTCTTTAGTGTGTCTCACACTTCGTGAGACGGTTATTCATATGAGTTTGTAACAAACAGTTGTTCTGCTTTTATGAATGATTTCTATTCATGTTCATATCTTGATTGATTATGTGTGAATTGTCCTTATTGTTTGAAACTAATTGATAATGCATGAAGATTTGTAAAATATTAAAAATGCCTTGTTTAAAAATACCCAACTTCATGATATGTTCATTAATGAATGAAAAACCATTGTTTAGATTCAAAGTTATGTGATAATATGTGAAAGTCATTCGATTTCTTGTCACATATAAATCATGCCTAAGTTCCGCAAAATAACTTGAACACTGTGTATTACTTGAATACAAAGTGTTTAATGAAATGTTAAAAGTAAATACGTATTCAATGTATTATGTTTTAACAAAATGGTAATTATCATTAAATGATTGTTTAAATGTGTAAAGTGGTTTACCAGAGGAAACATGAATATGAAACTATTTGATTTGATCAAAATGCTTCATTAACAAAGGGTATAAATATAAAAGAGAATCCAATTACTATGATTTGATCAATAGTAATGAAGTTCAAATTCATAAGAATGGCATAAAAGACATTGGGGAATGCAAAGCATTTTGAAACCTCAAAATACAAAGCATCACAATGTGATATTAGATATCAAAGGGGTTGAATAGAAGGCACCAAATACATCCTTGTAGTGTAGATGTAGAGACCATTACAAATAGTTATCACTCAATTAGAAGGTAGTGAACCATTTGAATTCTGAAAGTTTTGGGGTTATTAGATATAACCAAAACAATAGCGAATAAGTCCTTGTAGCATATTCATTGGAAACTTTGAATACAAAACCCATAGCTGAAACCAAAAGAAAACCAAGATTCGTATTGCTTGGATTTTGGTACATTCTTGAGAAAGCTCACTTTTAGTGATTTTTCTCGATTATGGAGCAAATGGAAAATAGAGAAAAAACATGATGAGGATTCAAAACCCTGTGTCAGAGTGTTGAGAAGCGCAACGGACAATGTTCCTCAAGGATTCTCTACACAGAAGGAAAGAATCAATGATATTGATCATTGTGTTTTTCTCCACTAGTGTTTTCACTACATGAAGTAGGATTCAAAATGTAATCCATATCTTCTATGGAGACATTTGTGAATTATTTTTCATGATTTTTGAAATATGACATAGCTACGAACTACAAAGGAAATAATGGTAAACTAAAATTATGAGAAATCCTAATAGCAAAATTCCATTAAGATTAGAAAGCAATTAGTTGCTGAATCTCACAAGTAAAAGGGGTTACTTCAATTTTCCCAAATGACTACAAAGCCATAGTAGGAAAAAGGGGTAAATGAAAAAAGCACAATTTGTCAGGTGTTGGACAAATTCAAATGAATTTGATTCAAGTGTGCTGAAGTTCTAGAGGATTTAAAACTAGTAGAGTACTAGTATCTCATGGTAAATCTCCAAATTTGATATTTGATCAAAGTTTTTGAAGTTTTTCAAAATAGTATGGAGATATGCAATTTGCATAAAATTGAGTGGGAGCTATTAAAGTCTTCCTAAAACAATATGTGATTGACATATTTTTGAGTAGGAGCAATCTAAGTCTCAAATTCAAATATGTAGGAACATATTTTGAGTGGGAGCTTATAGGAGTAATTCTTAAGTATGTTAAGAATGAAAGGCGCAAATACTTATAAATAATGATTTATAAGATGTAGAAGTTGATAATAAACTGTATTATGATATTATGTAGTATTCCTTAAGGTATTCTGAATAGGGGTTTCAGAATAGAAGTTAATTAAGGAACTAGTCCTTAATAACTCAAATTAGGAATAGTATTAAGTTTAGCATCAATGGTTGAAAGAAAGGAAAAAGATGATCGCCATCCACTGTGTTGAGACATAGGTTCTTTCTTAGAAAACCATGATGATAACTTATCATAATATGTGATCCAATAAGGAACGTTTAAAATTGATTAAGTTCGAATCACAGAACATTGAGCTAAGTTTTTCTGCAGTGTCTGAATAGAGAACTGTAGACATGTTTTCCAAATACATAAAGGATGACATATCTTAAAGCATAAAAGGGTTATGTTATAAGGGAATATGTTGGAAACTCCTGTAGATACCAATTAAAGTCAAGTAGGAAGCGAGGTGAACAAAACATCGAAAGTTGCATAGAGTGCACTAGTGTTTCGATGAATACATTTATAATAATTGATAAGGGTACCATCTAAACTGTTGTATAATGTTATGGCAGGGCTAGTTCGCTTTTACCGTAAAATGATGTGTCCCAGGGCACAGTGCCCATGAGAAAGCCCTCGAGGTTGATCTATAGTCACTGTAGGCTTCTAGAATCAGGCCTCGTTCTGCTGCCATAGCGACGATGCATACACACAGATGTTATCATGTGATGATAAAGTATTAATGTGAATTAAGGTGACATTAGTAAGTTGCAAAGGATTTGGGACTGTAAAGTATAGAACCAAGGCTCAACCTCTTCCATCAGAAAGCATGTTCAGGGTACCGGATATATGTTGCCAATGATTGAGAACAAAATGCAGCTAGTGTATTTGTACTCTAGTGCAAGTGGGAGAATGTTGGAAATATGCCCTAGAGACAAATAGTAGTAAGGACTATTATAATATTTCATATAGTTTATGATTAAGTTTTATATCATGCTATAACTGTATTGAATGGAAACATCAATACACGTGTGACATACAAACAAACCAGGGGTTCCTAGTGAAACTCTAGTCACTAGTCCATTGGTCAACAGATGATCATGTATCCTGATCATGTGGCATTTATGCCAGTTGGAAATGAGGTCATCTCATTCTGTGAATGAGATGATGAACCAATACCCAATCTAAACATCGTGACCCGATCATGTCACGAAGTTCAAGTTACGATGATTAGAAATGGATCCTCGCGGACTATTCCTTAGACCGTGAGGCTATATCAATCACTGTCTCCTGAGAGTGCTTAGATAGCATCAAACACCATCTAGTAATACGGTGGTTATAAAGGTGTGTTTAGGTATTCGGAGGAAACCGTAGAGGCAATATATGTCAAGAGCGGGATTTGTCCGTCCATGTGACGGGAGGATACTCAAGGGCCCACTCGGAGAAGTTATATCCAATAGCTGCGCAGCGTGTGATTTGATCACGGGGATATCACTTGACAGAACGAGTCAAATAGTATTGTTCAGTAACGAGATTGAACATGACATGATGATGTCATTGATCAGATCTCGGGCAATGCAAGTATCGTGTGACAAAGGAAATAAGACACGACTGTCCCGGTTCAAATGACGAAAGATCTTCGTGGAACGCACAGGGGTCACATGGCCATCCAGGTCCCTCTGTCGATCATTGGTGCGGGAGTGTCCCGACCATGTATGGAGTGTTCCCGAACCATGGGGTGTCACTCTTAAGGGCTGTATGATGCTTAGAGAGTGTTTATAGGATCGGTAGAATCGCCGAAGAATAGTAGAGAGAAAATCAGAAGGGTTTCGGTAAGTCCGAAGGATGTCCGGAGTGGAGGTAGAAGGTGTTAAATGGTCACGCAAGTTAAATAATATGTGAATGAATGTTAAATGTTGATTTAATCATTTATTCGTAATTATTTAATAAAGAGAAAACCAATTTTAATGGTCAAAGGCTTAATGGGCCAATTCCGGAGGGAGAGGGCCCATTAGGGGGAAGGAGAGAGGAGAGGGGCCAAGGGGGAGGCTGGCTGGGCTTAGCCCCACGCGCGGGGCCCTCCTCTCCTTTAGTCCCACCCCGGGACTTTGAGGGAGGTAGTACCTCTCCTCCCCCTATATATAGTGGGGTATTTTGCCAAGATAAATACACCAATAATCAATAAAGGTCTCCCCACTTTTGGGAGGACCTCCAATTGATATTTTCTCTCTCCCTCTCTCTCTCTCTCTCTCTCTCTCGTGACGGTGGTCCCAAGTCTGGACTGTGCGGACGAGAGACATCTTCACCACGGAGCATCGTTGTGCTGCGGGATTCGGATCCGGGAGCTCTACTTCCACAACTGCTGCTGGATCGGGGAAGAGCGAGTCATCGTCAGGCACCGGACGTGTGTAACTCCCTGCGAGGTGTCGCACTTGAGGCACTCAAGTCATTGAAGCCAGAAGGAGCACAAGGACTTTATCACGACCTTGAGGTCGGCTTCGGCTCGTCTACATCAACCACGCTCTCCTGAGCGTTGACAACGCTTTTCGGTCTTCAAGGGTAAGTTCGCGAAAAGCCCGTCCCATTACTGTATTACTAATAGATAGGTACTTGGCAGCTTTAGGGGTTCAGGGGCGTAGGATAAAATTTATTGTTTTCATATGTGGAACCCCTACACCAATAGTTAGCAATGTTTGGATTTTCTAGTATTGATCCAATGGTCAATGTTTCAAAGTTAATCCGTACACTATATTAAGTAGTGTGGTATTATATGCAAGATATAAGATAAGATAAAGATACAATAAGAAGTACTGTGAATAATGGCCGATCTAATGGTAGGTCTTGTAGGAGTGAGGTGCATGAGAGTTAACACGGTGGGTAGAATTACAATTTACATCAAGGACCTCATAAAAAATGAAAATTGAATCCAAGTCCATGCATTTAGCACAAGGACGACCCTGAAACTGAGCAATGAAGTGTGTATTTTGAGCTAGAGGATTACACATACTAGCGGTCATCGTGCTAAAGACAATTAGTAGATTCTTTCTACATTCTAAGAATGGAAAACAAGATCCAATGGTTAGCAATGTTTGGATTTTCCAGTCTTGATCCAACGGTAAATATGCAAAGTTAATCCGTACACTATATATAGTGCGTGGTATGGTATTGTAAGAGATAAGACAAGATAAAAATAAGATAAGAAGTACTACGAATGGCCGATCTAATGGTTGGTATCATAGGAGCGAGGTGCTTGAGAGTGAACACAGTCAGTGGAAGTACAAGTTACATATCAAGGACCTCATAAAAATGAAAACTGCATCTAAGTCCATGCATTTAGCACAAGGACCTTAAAACTAAGCAATGAAGTGTGTGTTTTGAGGTTTGCGCATACTAGCATTCATCGTTCTCATCAAGACTATTAGTAGAATCTTTATAGATGCTAAGAATGGAAAAGAAGATCCAACAGGTAGCAAAATGTTTGGATTTGTGAGTCTTGATCCAACTCTTGTTGGATGGTTTCTCATATATTAATTGTGACCCCCCGATGGGTACCTCCAAAATCTTTTTCGTAAAACTTCCACATTAACCTAAATTTACTTATACTAGTTCAAATTTGACGTATTTTCGATAAATCGACATAAAGTCATTCAAGTGGGCGGAGTTGGGTAGGCAGTTTTGAATTGGATCCATAGCACCAATTGTGACCGTTGGGTTGTTAGATCCAATGGTTTAGAGCAGTTGGATTCGTGTTGAACAGTACCTAGAGCAAACTCCACCATGTTTTAGAACCATCATGTTCCCCCTAGCCCCCGCCCCCCCCGGGATTTTTTTTGATAGCATAATAGGTTGTATTCTCAATATGTGTAGATAATTAGTATTAATATTCTTAATGTATGCCTTATTCTCTAATAAACTATTGGTTAATAACAACTTAATGTTTCTTAAATCAGATTTCATACAGTATATACGAGTGTGGCACATGCATGTGTGTGTGCGTGTGAAAACTTTAGCTTGTGCATTTATTTAGATCAATAATCTTCGGACTTCCTTTACGGGAGAGAATGATCATGACATCACTCGAAAAATTGAGAATGTTCTTTCCTGGTAGTTGGAAACTCACACTAATGACATTGTTAACTACAAGAAGATGCACCCATCTCCCTCTGAAAAGATATTTAATTCAAGAGCAGTCTATCACACTTACTTATAGCTCAAGTCTAACTTAATTTCACTAAATTGATGCAAAATCTTAGCAAGAAGTTGAACCGTACCTATATATCATCAAAACTGTCGGTAGTTTCCCATATATTAATTAACCTCCTCCCCTCGATATATGGGTACCTCCAAGAGAGATATTTGGTCATACTTTCAAAGCAACCTACAATTTACTTGTGGTAGTTCAATTTTTACCTAATAATTTAGATAAATTGGAATAAAATCAATCATGTGGGCAAAGTTAGCTAGGAAGTTTGAGAACTCATAAAACATGGGAAATCGTAAGTATAACATGCTGGTCCAAAATATATGTTTGAAAACTTGCCTCGTGTGTCATTCAGATCCATATTGTTTGGACTTGCTTTATGGGAAAGAACAATCTCGTCATCACACATGGAAAATGGAGAATGTTCTTTCTTGAGATAGTAGGAAACTCATACTAATGGAATTGTTTACTACAACAAGATGCACCTATAGACCTCCGAAAAGACATTTAATTCAAGAACAATCTATATCGCGCTTACTTGTAGCTCAAGTTTGACCTAATTTCGTTAAATTATCAAGATGCAAAATCTATCTTAGTAAGAAGTTAAACCTATTGTCAAAACTCTTGGTGTTTTGTGATATGTTAATTGACCCCCTGATGGGTACTTCCAAAAGCTTTGTTGAAAAACTTTCAAAGAAACCTACAATTTTCTTAGACACGAGGCTAGTAAATTTCTAAGCTACGTATAGTAAGGGCATGTGCACTATCTAGAAGTAGCTATGAAAACTACTTTTGCTCTAGCATTTAGAACTGAAGTGGGTCCACACAACCATGCTAAAAAGAAAAACATACTGTTATCCACTGACTAGTGGGGCCTCCCAATTGATTCCCTTAGACATAAGTGTAGCACTAGAATCACCTTGAAGAATCTTTTTGTTAGCACTAGCCACTCCACCATTAAGACATATGTTTAAGACTTGACACCGTGTTTTCTCTGATGTCTGGGGCCTGGCTCACTACTATGGGGCCCTGTTTCTATTAGTGGTCTAGTTATATCCTATAGCAGCCAACGAATATTAGCTCTGACTCCTCTAGATCTTCCTTCTCGTTGAAACCTCGACGCTTGGCTTTGAAGGATGATTACAAGGGAAGTAGGAGGCGATGTTCCCGTTGATAGTGAGGTGCCTATGGTAACTTCATCAAGCTCAAACCCCCCACCGGACAGTCTGAAGACACAATCTTTCAGAGGTGCTCATAGGGGTAGGATGTGCATTCATGCATTCATAGGGGTGAGTGTGTGTAAGAATTTGTGTGAGTGTGCGTTTTGTAGTGGATTTTCACAAAAAAGAGAGACATGGGCCTTCCGTTTATATTAAGTTTTGCTTGGTTTTCCCTTCGTAATTGTAATGGTCCCTGATGTCTAGGGTCTATGGGATCACTACCAAGGGGCCACATTATTAGTGGTTCAATTACATCCCATAGCAGCCAGCGAATGTGAGCTCCGACCCCCTAGCACTTCCTTCACGACGAAGGCTCGGCGCTCGACTTTGAAGGATGGTTATGAGGGTAGTGAGAGGCGACGTTCCTATCAATATATAGCGAGATGCCTATGGTGACTTCGTCAAGGTCAAGCCCCGCGGGATCAGTCTCAAGATCCAGTCTTTCTGAAGTGCTCATAGGTGTAGGGTGTGCGTACCTGCATTCATAGGGGTGAGTGTGTGTACGCATTTGTGAGTGTCTCTGTTTTGTAATGGCTTTTCACAAAAAGAGAGGGGGGCGTTTGGTTTATTTATTTATTTATTGAGTTTTGATCTGTTTTCCAAAAGTACTACATGGAATGCAAGTCAAACTAGGTGAGTGATGTTTGGGTGGCCCACGGTCCCTCTAGCACGGGCCCTAGTTATCAGTGGTCGAGTTAAATCCAATACAGAGTAGTAGCTAGCGAATGTGAGGACCTGCTCCCCTACCTCTTGCTTCTCCATGAAGCCTCTATGCTAGGTTTTGAAGGCATGCTCTTTTCTCAAGCAATGTCAGCGGATTCAGTCATGCCGGTCGGGCGAACGACTAGGGATCTTGATGAGCAAGGCGGCTGTGTTAGGGTAAGTACGCCAGAGTTCATGGTCTCAGTTTATTTTCTCAAATTGAGCTTATGGGTTCTCTCCTTTTGGGGTTTTTCTCTATTTTGTCTGTCTCGATCGACGAAGTTTCCTGGGTTCAGATGCCGTCACGGATGGTAGACGCGGAGTGGTACGACATCGTTACCGTTGCGGATCTCCGGCTCTGGTGTGACTGCGCCCTGGCGCCCCGTCGCAGCATTGTGTTCGAGGGAACAAACTTCGGCCGCAGGTTCTTGGGTTGCAACTATGATTGTGAGTGCTGCACGTTCGTCCACTAGGTAGATCTACCGCACTCACATTCGCTGCATCGAGTGATGATGTCGCTATGGTTAAAACTCGATATCCGCGATGACCTCGAATAGGAGAAGCAGGAGCACCATCAGATGCATGCCGAGGGGATAGCTGCAAAGTTAACGGATGTCTCCAACTCACTGCACTCGGTCGTAAATAGGATAAATGCTCTTAGATTTGGGTAATTAGAGCTAGACATTAGGTTCTTAAGCAAGTATGTTCTGCAATCTATATATTTAGCATGCTCATGATGCTTTTGGTGGTTGGATGTAGATTCCACTAATAATTAAGTAATCCCCTTTTGTTTCCTAGTACTCACCATCTCATAGTACTGCCACGTTAAATTACACTAGGTTAATTAATATGGGAGTAGTTGACAATCTTCTTACAGCCTGTCTGGAGTTTGTGGTTACTACTAATTGATCTGGTTCATGTGTTACTTCTATCTCTATCTATATACGAGTATCGCTACATTTTTTGCACATCTGTGCACCTCCCCCGTTGCGCACCTTCTTTATCCAGCAACGTCCACCTTTCCATCATATGAGTGCAATCTCTAGTGAGTCTGCAACCATCCGGATAGTTGTTTAGGTGATTGCTATTTGAAATAGTAGATCTATATGCCACATTAGGAAGCTGGGATCACCATGGATGTAGCCATGGAATTAGTTATAAGGTCCACTGAAAATAAATAAGTATATGCTGCCAAGAAAAGTCTTATGAGGATGGGAAGCGTGCCCTAGATTTATTTCACAGAGTGGTCCTCTGCTGAACAATGCAGATGTAATTATATTTTTGTTGTTCATAAACAAATTGTTGTTTGCTAGTGTCCAGCATTGCTGAGTTCTTTAAATTATATTTTTCGTTAAAGGGGAACACGCCCAATCGTTGGCATCAGATTAATGCATGTATCCGTTTTTGCATTGTGAAGTTGATGTGTTCTTTCCTAAAATTTACTAGTTTTGCTGCATTTCATTTAGCATCATATGCATGTACCACCAGTGGAGGAGGCATTATCGAGTGACAAGTGTTTTTTGTATCCAACCGCTTTGCTAGAATTTTAGTAACCTACGCTTTGTCCCCGAAAACATTTTTTCGATAAAAAGTGCTTTATTACTTAAAATGTCCCCTAAAATATACTGATCATTTTTGTTGCATCATGATTTGCAGAAACAATGTCATTCTGATCTGTTGCCACTTACTGAGGCTAGGATTACTCATGTGCTAGTTAAGAAGGCAAACCCTGAAGTACTGCCCTTTTCATGTCGGTTATGTTTCCCATGTTTGGGTAATATGTCTCTATGGTTTTTTGCCATTTGCGGTACCACTGTGGAGCTTGCACGATGTGTGCTTCTGAATTTGGATTTTTTTGAAACGATAATTTGGTTTAATTTTTTTGAAATGAGAATCTGGTTTAATTTTGGATTTTTTATCTGTAGTTTGCACCTTACTCATATTGCTCATGGCATAATTGTGCTAGTCACTACGAGAATTTGACAATTGCCTGTCTCCGAGAGAAATACAAAGCTCATTGACTAACAGATTAGGCGCCTGAAGGAAGAAGTGTCCACATCCACTAAGCGGATAGCTGATTTGACTACAAGATGGAATATATCAATTTCAATTGCTCATGATGTTGTTGTTGAGTTTCAAAAGTTCGTGGCTGACAACTTAGTTCCCGAGTCGCCTGATGTGGATGGCGACGAGTTGATTGGCCAAGTGTATGACCGGATCTTGGAATAGGTGGGAATGCGAGATGACAATCTTTTCAATTCGGCTCTAGAAGAAGATGAGACCCTGACAGAAATTCAAGATTCTCCATGCACATACAGTCTTGTTCCTGCAAAAGATGAGGAAATTTGTAAACCATATTGACCTCTCTACTTTCATTTTTGAAGGTTTTGGGTCTCTTGTGAGGATGACTGTTTGTTAAGTCAGGTACTATAACATTTTTTTTGCTCTGCTGGTGTGTGGTGTCCACGAATCTATATATTTGATGTACTATTATGACATATATATTGGACTTGGCTTTATGTGACTATGTTTGGCACCAACCGTCATCATATTCGAACTTGCGGTGGTTTTTTATCTTTCAATTTTTTTCCTTCTGAGATTTGTTAATGATGATGTTAATGCTAGTTGCGAGTGATTTGTTAGCATGTTTCTGGTAGTAAGCCAAAAAATTTAGTTGTAGATTGTGGAATTTCAGGTCGACATTTGAACTCTAGATCTTGATATCATAGAAAGGGCGGGCTTCTACCACCTAGAATATTTTACCCAGCAATTCATTGTATCACACGAATAAGTGCACAAACTTGTTGTCTATAGGCGGGAAACAGAGCAACGCAAGTGCACAAACTTATATCAATCGTGTGGTTGCTACTATTAATACAGCGGGGGTTTCCCCTAAAAAAGCGGGGTTCATAGAATATATATATATATAGTGGGGCGAAAGTTAGTTTTGAGTTCGAGGAAGCTCAGTCGTGTGCCCCTCGACCCCATCGTCATCTTCTCCGCCTGGCCGCCCTCCCTCGACCGGACCGTCCCCGCTGCTCCACCATCGAACACCACCGCACTGGTGTTCGCTGGTACGTACTTCCGCAACCTCTAGCCATTACGGGCTTTTTGAAGGATATAATGCATTTATTTTTGGGCATTACAAGCTAAATAAGTTGGTGGCATTTACAGGAAATGGAATTGGCATTGGCGAAGGCATTTGCTGTGTTGGCGAATGCTTGTAAAACAGAGGTGGATGCTGAAGCAGCACCAGCAGATACATGTGAAGCGGATGTGTAGGCCGATGCATGTACCGCATCGGAGTCTTGGGCAGTGTTGAGTGATGCTTGGAAAGCAGTGGAGGCACAGTTGAAATCCTTGTCGTTTGCTGCTGGAACAAATTTGGCTATGTTCGCTGCCGCTGCCAAAGCAACGGCTGCGTGGGATGCTAAGAATGCGTCAGCTCATGGTCATGCTTCTTCAGCGTTAACAACTGTGGCTTGTCATGCATTGGCGGCGCTTGCTCCCTCTTTTGTGTATTCCTCCCTCTTTTGTGTATTTTGCGCCGAGGTTTTTTCTGGACGCAGTGGATATTAGTTTAAACTAGTAGTACTGGGAACATAAAAATCTATTTAATCACAAACTAGTGATCCGAATGTGATGAAACTTTCATAGGATTCAAACCTAGGCATCGATGATTTACTGAATTTTTGTCAATATTTTTGAATAGTTTTACTTTTTAGTTCAAAATCTAAGCTACTGTCATACGTTTGACCTAAGATGGAAGGTGGATCCTGGGGCAAGTCACCGTGAGACTTGGGTTCACAAAGTCACTGAAGTTGCATCCATTTTTCTCGCCTTGTTTATGATAAAACCAGAAAATTTAGGTGGGGGCCTTTCTGTCCTCCCCAGTGAACTAAAAAAAGCTCTTCATGCCATTTGCCCAGTTCCGACATGCTGAAGCAATTTGAATGCTGCCATACTACTCTGCTTGATTCCTTGTGTTGTTTAGGTTCTTTTGTTGACATAATCTACTTTTTAGGTAGTTTTTCAAACACGTGGAGTTTAGGAAATTTCAATGATAAATTTTCCTGTCAAATTGTATGATGCATTGTGGTGCTTACTTAATTCTTTTTTTAGGTTTGTGCATTATGCATTGTGCTGTTTATTTAATTCTGATGATGGACTAGTCCTATTTGCATCATCCTACCAGCTTTGGTGGAAGAACATATGCAACAATCAACAACTTGCTAGGCAATGTATTTGGTCAGATTCTTGTCAGGCTTCCTCCGCACCGATCCTGCATAGTGAGGGCATCAGTCGCCCAAAAATGTTGGATGGACTTCATGGGAAGCAACGATTTCAAAAGGATAACCCTGAAACACAACAGAGGAATCTCGTTACTTGGGTTTTTCACCAACAGTTCTGAGGAGGTGCGATTCTTAACAAATCATAATCTTGACCAATCCATCTTCCAGAAGCTGAACATGCTAGTGGAAGTACATAAAGCCTACAAACCATATGTACTCGAATGTCGCAATGGTAGGGTGTTACTTCATTATCCGCAAGGGTCTAACATGATAAAGGCCTGGGATCCAATCAATGGAAATGAAACAATGATACCAGAACCACCAATTTGGCGGAGACGTGAGTATGAAAGCGGCACAATTCTCTGTTCGAGAAATCATGGGCAATTGTCTACACACTGTTGCTATGGGGCCCCCGGATTAATCCTCCGAGAATCCCTGTTATGCATACAACCACGATCCCATAATCAGTTAGTCGTGGCACATAACCGACAAGTATCATTACAACATCCGAGATATACCGAATTACAAGGCTTACATAAATGCCATTATGGCTATATCATCTTCAGCAGCGGGACATCATCATGCGCAGAGCCCGAGCCATGCCTCAACCTACAGGCAGCTGACTGGGAGAACATCCTAGCCCGCATAGTCGTCAACACCCCCTTGTTCTTGAAATCTGACCAAGTTAATAGCCAAGAACAATGCCAGTGAGTACATTGAATGTACACGCAAACCACCTTAAATTAATGATAATAACAAGAGGATATGCATTATGGCTGTGGTAGAAGGAGGGCGTCAAGAGGGGTTCTTTTCTAAATAGTTTCTCTTGTAGATATAGCATCTACATATCTTTGTTGAAAACTTTTGTAAACATTTTGGAAACCTTTTTGAAAAGTTTTGGAAAACATTAGGACTGGGTCACCCATTTGTTCGCGTTTTCAGGTCGTCCCACGACCAAGCTCCTTCCATACCTCTCTGACCATTCCATGGTCAAAGCAGGTATCCTTCCCGACCATCCCATGGTCAAAATATTTCAAAGTCATTTCTTTTCCGAAATCCTTTTTGAAAACAAAACCAGCACCGCTCTACAGCAACCTTCCCAACCGTTCATGACCGCGGACGCGGCTATTCGAATAGATTTACACTCTGCAGAGGTTGTTCACTTTACCCACACCATCTTGGTACACTACCCTGATCTTCACCGATCGTGGGTCGAGTAACCGATCTAGACTCTCCGGATGCCCACTCCAATATAAGTGCCTACCCTATGAGTGTTAATCCCCTCAACACCGGGACGTCGGGCGAGGACCAACCGGAGCGCTTATTGCACGTCCCATGTGCACGCTTTTAATGAGGGGCTCATAGTAACACGTGGAGGCCTGCCGACCCTTCATTGATTCTATAGGTCGATGTCCCGCATAGACCTATATCAGAGAACGTCCACCATCCAGGGATCCCCGGTCCCCTGTAGTTGTCGCGAGGCAGCTCATACCGGAATAGACAACCATCAAATCCAGCCCTATCCCAAACCAGAGTAATGTGGTTGCATGGGTTAATTGTTCTAGCAAAACTTCAAAGAACCGAGTGCGTTTTCGTAAACCTTTTTCCTCCATCCTTCATTCAGCATTTTGTAAAACAAAACCATTTTTCTTTCTCAACCACTCTTGGGAGGTCCCACCTCACCAAGGTTTTATTATAAAACATTTGGTAAAACTTTTTCCGAGGTCTTCCCATCCTCTAGCTTTGCTTCGGCTAAATTGGAGTCTCAAAGGGGTATGGTATTACACCATCTACCATACTAGGGACAAGTAGGTATCACCGATAGGGTTGTACTTAGTAGTACAATAGATGAGTAGTTCGAAGGAGCCAAACCACAACCATATATATATACATTTAATAAAACAATGCAGTTTCACAAATAGTAGACAAAACATGCATAAGTAAAATAGTAGGACAAGGCTGATGAGCAAGAAGGTGGCTTGCCTGATGCTCAGCAATATGGCATAATTGTCCTTGGACTTCTTCTTTAGATAATCCCAGAATACCAAAATCAATAATAAGTACCACTTCTTCCACTCTCTGATTTCATCGCAACTATAGTCGTCCAGACAACACATGCAAACACACCAAGCCAAAATCAACACAAGGCATACAAGCACCAATACATACAGAAAACAATGAACAATACAAGTTTACAAATTAGTATGTCTTAGGGAGAATTGGATTAATGAGGGTGGCCTTGTCTTGGAAATATGGAAGAAAATCCCTTAGGATTTATAGTCTAGCAACTACCTAAGAGAGGGATTTTGGACCAAGATATATTCTGCATGATACCAACAAATATGTATTGATAAAGTTAAACCAACAAAAGTAGTTTCACTATTTTATCAATTACAAAAGATTTATAGTGATTTTTATAGTGAATAAGACTCTAGTTTTAGGGAATAATTTACCAGAAAAGTTCTGGAGCTCCAAAAATTATTTCCTGGGGTGCGTAGGTAGGGCTCTATGTACTTGTTCACTGAGAGTTGGAATCACTCCAAGATAATTACCAGAATGCCCTCAGGAAATTCCCAAAGGCAGTTCTGGAGCTATTTTGTCGTTTTCACCAGATTAAATCTACAGAAGCTATTTGCTATGAAACCAAGGACACCTGTTAGGTATTCCCAATACCTTTCTGTAGAAATTGGATTCACACTTTCTGGAGTTTCAAATCTACTAGAGTGATTTATCTAGTGAAAACACCAGGGACAAAAATGTTTAAATCATTAAAATTCATCAAAAGCTCTATAAATGGTGAGCTCTTCGAGTTTGGTAGATGTGTGCTTTAATGTGTTCCAGGAGTTGGAATTAGGTAAAAACAAGTTGTAGCTTGGTCCAGGGAATTTTCTAGAGGCAGAGGCCAGTTGATATTGTTATTTTTGCTAAATATGGACTATAGCTCCACTTGGCATGAGACAAGGAACATGAGATAGGTACCTGGGATACCTACCAGAGGCACTTTGTTTTAGTCCAATTGGAGAAGTAAAACTCCTAGAAAGAATTTATTGGTGAAAAGGATACATCTGAGGGTTTAATTTACTAATGGCATCTTAGTCAATATTTTTAGTTACTTTTTGTTCAGCATGTTGAACAAGACACTATGGTACTTGCTAAAAATTAGATCTGGGCATTTGGAAACATTTTCCATTTTTTTTGATTTAAAGTGACTGGCTCAATTTAGATCTAGCAAAGAAATCTTAAAAGAAAAGGAAAAAAGGGTGCCGTGGGCTGGATCTAGAGGGGGAACTGGGCCGTCTAGGGGAGATCCGGCCCACCCGGCGCGAGCTACGAGCGGGAGAGGGAATTCCAATCCCGCGGGGCAGGGCCCAATTGTCGGCCGCCGCGGGCTATGAAGAGGTACCGCGCACCACCGGCCGTTCGATCAAGTGAAGATCGACGGCCGGGCATCGTCTTCCTAAGCGAAACAGGGTGGCGACAGAGGAACAGAGGGGAACCCTAGAGGCGGCGGAGGGGGCGCGGGGAGGCTCACCGAGGGCTCGCCGGAGGCTAGAGATGGTCAGAGGCGACGCGGTCGACGACCTCAAATCTGGAGAGGGGCGGCAACACCGGTTCCTGCATCTGGTTCTTGCTCGCGTGCGTACGCCTGAGAGGAGTGCGTCAGAGCTCGGTGGCGACGATGGTAGGGGCAGCCCTGGGGAGAAAAGGGAGGAGGGTTAGGTGTAGAATCGAGAGGAGATCTCGGGAGAGGGACATGCAGGAGGGAGAACTAGTGGGGCGGGAGCTATGCTGGATAGTTGAGGGAGGCCAAGGATCCCTTTTTCTCCTTCTCCTGGACAGAGTAGGTCAGGGAAGGAGGAATGGAACTTGGGGGTGGTAAGTGGGGAGCAGTGAGGGAAAATGAGCCAGAGAGGGGGAGAGCTGGGGGACCTGGGGTATTTAACCCGAGAGGAGAGGTCTATGAGTACTTGTTCCATGGAGAGGGCATGGAGGGAGGTGGAAACCAGAGAGAGGAAGCTATGGCCAGGGAGGTTGGTTTCTAGTCGGGTTGTAGGTCAGAGAGGAGAAGTGGCAGCAACTGAGTTAATACAAGGCAAGGTGTGACATATCCATGTGTTTCTCTCCTCTTCCAAGCACTAAAGGATAAGGGGAAGGGGGTGCTATAGTGCTAAGGCGACAGTGTTTTCGACCAGAGGGAGAGAAGGGTGCTATATAAGCTTGGTGGAGAAGATTTGATGATGTTAAATGGGGTATTTGTATAAGGTTTTGATTGTTGTGCTATTTTGATCACAAGAATGCTTGTGAAGGAGTTCCATTATTTATGTTGGAAGGAGTGGGGGAGATGGTACTGGTAGATGGGTGAGGTCGTACCTCTCTAGGTATTATTTGATATTTTTCTAAAGATTTAAAGTTCACTTAAAGCCATTTATTCAAAAACTGCAGAAGTAGTTTCTAGAGGATCATTTGATAAATTTTCATTGGACAGGTGGATTTTTTGATGTGGGATGATCCAAAATGTGAATACACACTTAGGGAAATTTTCCCAAGATTTATTGAAAGATAAAAGTATTTTAAAGAATTATTATTCCATTACAGCCATTTAAGAAAATGGGCAAAAAGAAATAATAAAGCTAATCAAAAATAATTATTTTTGAAGTGGGAAGATGGGGTATGATATGTGGGTCTTAATTGAACCAAAATTTGGGGATGTGCTTTGGAAAAATCCAAACTTTCCCTTATGGAAGAGGTTTTGAAGAATTTGTCTATTAAAGAATTAAATTGATTTGGAACCAAAATAATTATGGGTAATATTTGATAAATCTTGATGATCAAGGCAGATGATGTAGAAAAGGTTTAGCAAGCATTTGCAACATTGGGATTGGATAATCCAAGTTGATTTTGGTGGAATACTCTAGATTAAGGATCTAGGGTGAGGTTAATTTCATGCCAACAAAACCATGTTGGATCTTGGAGCTCAGAGCTCCCCTTGGGGCATGGGATATATAGATGGATAGACCATGTGATGTAGATTGCAAGGGTGTAGGGTTTTGATCTTGATCCTGCCTGAGCTCACCAAGACATGCTTTCAAACTTTGAATAAAATAAGCCCGCCAAAGCAGATTCTCAACTAGCCTTCAAAACCTTATGGGTTTAAGCAGCACAAAGTTGAAGTGGTTATTATCTTATTCCATGTTTATGATAAATGTTTATTTTACATGCTAGAATTGTATTGATCGGAAACATCAATACATGTGTGTTAAATAAACAAAAGGGGTTCCTAGTTATGCCTCTCTTATAGACTAGCTTGTTGATTAACAAGATGATCAAGGTTTCCTGATCATGGACATTGGATGTTGTTAATAACAAGGTCACACCATTGGTGGAATGATGTGATGAACATTCATCCAAAGTATAGCATTACGATCAAAGTCATTATGTTTATATTGCTATAACATCATACAAAGTAATCTTCATCCTTAGACCATGAGATCATGTTAATTGCTAACACCGGAAGAGTATCTTGATAACATCAAACGTCACACCGTAACAGGGTGACTATAAAGGTGGGTTCAGTGCTACGAAGGTGTTATGTTGAGGCTCATGGATCAAGAGTGGGATTTGTCCATCCCGATGACGGATAGATATACTCTAGGCCCTCTCGGTGATATCACATTGAAATAGCTTGCAAGCAAGTGATGTGATCACTAGAATGTTATATCACGGTGACAAGAAAAGAGTGCATGTCAGTAACGAGATCAAACTAGGTATGGAGATACCGATGATCGAATCTCGGACATGTAATATATCGCGGGACAAAGGGATTTAGTTACTAGCGTTAAAGGTTCTCACGATCACAGAAGTCATCGTTGAATGTGTAGGAGTCAGTATGGATCTCTAGGTCCCGCTGCTGATTATTGATCGGAAAGGGGTCTCGATCATGTCTGCATTATTCGCGAACCATAGGGTGACACACTTAAGGGATACCGACACCATTTGGAGCAAATATGTTTCAGATAAAGATTTAAGAAAGCGCTGGAATTATTTCAATAGACACCGAAACTGTTTCGGGTGAAATTGCTGAAATTGGTTCTGCATGTAATATTGAAATGTTGCAGGGGGTTTTATGTGAATGTTTGTTAATTAAAGTAGTTAACAAAATTCTGAATAAAAATAATAAAAGAGTTTTATTAAATGAGAGAGCATTAAATTTGGAGAAATTTAATGCATTTAAAGTGGGGACTTTAAAAGAGAATGTGAAGGGGCAAATTTATGTGGAGGGAGTTACCACCACATGAATGAGAAGGTGAGGGGTCACCCCTTGGGGCGCCGGCCATGGGGAGGGGTACCCTCCCCTCCTCCTATAAAAGGCCCCCCTCTCACACCTTCATACTCACACATCCTTGTGAAGGATCTCTCTCCCCCTCTAGTATTATTCCCCCATGGTCTCGGATTAGCGAGATACATGTTCTCGGTGGCTTTATGTGGAAAGGAGTTGCTGCTTCCGCTGCTTTCCTGGAGCGAGGGACGGAGGTTGTCGGGGTACCGGACGTGTGTGCGATCACGGATGCACCGCTGCTTTGTGGTGCTGGACTTGGTGGTGCTGGAGCTGGATCTGATGGACGTGCTGGAACCGGACCTGCTGGACTTCATCATGATCTTGAGATCGGCAAGTGTACAACTACATCAACCACGAGTTCCTACTCGTTAACAAATCTCGTTGTCTATGAGGGTAAGTTCTCTTTGGATGTATGTCCACCCGTTGCTCTGTACCTAGTAGATAGATCTTGGCGTGTAGTTCACACCGTAGGAAATTTTTTGTTTTCTATGCTGCGGACCCAACGGTGGTATCAGAGCCTGATCTATGCGTAGGTGCTTTGCACGGGTAGTACACATATGTTTATATGTGGGCGATGATGATCATGTTATTGCATCTTCTATGTACTTTGGATATTGGTGGCATAGTGGGATGAAGCGGCCCGAACCAACCTTACATGTCATCGTACATGAGACCGGTTCCACGACTAACATGCAACTTGTTTTGCATAAGTGGCTAGCGGGTGTCTGTCTCTCCTACTATAGTCAATACCTGATTTACAACGAGTTGCTAATAACTTAGTTATCCTCGTTGTGGTTCATGTTCGTAGGTGAGAACGGTTCTATCTCCGAAAGCCCTAAGCCACGTAAAACTTGCAATTGATAAATTAGAGGCGTCTAGTTTAGATCGTTGTTAGGCTAGTGTATTGATATGGTATTGTTGTAAGTAGATGTATGATAGATACTCTTACAACACACTCAACGTGTAAGTTCCATAGATCTTGGCCTTACACACAAAGGAATGATAGAGATCATACCATGATGCAATTGATAGAGATCAAATGCATGGACCATATCATCTCACTTTACACATTAGATGTTAGCATCTTATACTGCTAGTTTGGCGCTTTCTGTAGCATTGTAAGATGATCCCTCATTTAAATATCAAGATAAAATGTGTTCTTCCTTAAGTATGCACCGTTCTATGGATCGTGTTTTCGAGACATCACGTGATGATCGGGTGTTCTCAACTCTACGCTTTCATGCAACGGGTGTAAGACAGGTTTACACACGCGAATACTAAGGTTCTTACTTGGCGAGCCTAGCATGTACAGACATGGCCTCGGAACACGGACCGAAAGGTTAAGCATGAGTCATATAGTTGATGTGATGACCATATTGATGCTCGCCTTTGAACCTACACCGACTCACGTGATGATCGGACTTGGTGTAGTGGATTTGGTTCATGTAATCACCAAAAAAGGCACGAGGGATGTCGTTTTTGAGTGGGAGTTCATGTCTAATTTGGATTAGTCGAACTCAATTGGTCATAAACTAAATCAAAGTGAATTTGCATAATTTGTTGTAGTCATTGGCGTCTGTTCACTACCTTATGCTTAGTTTTAATTGAGATAATAGAACTATAGAATTCTGGATATTTACTTTACGAACTGGTATCGTATTGTTTGAATGTCAATTTAAAGTTTATAAGTCCTATTGCAAACTTTCAGCAAACTCTATATACTCCATGAAGTTTAATAAGTAGTATTAAATCAAGAGTAAGAATTCCAATGTTAGTATCTAAAGTATCATGTTTGCCTCCATGATTATTGATATTCAAAAAGTTGTTTTAATATCAAGATTATATTGGAGCTGAAAATTGTTTCAGAAACCATCATGTGTGAAAGATATTGTGATATCTGAAACAATGTTTTTGGTTGCATTATGATAGATTATAATTTAGCAAAATACATGTTCTCATATTGTATGAGAATTTGTGAAGGATGGAGATGCTAGGCATCCGAATCTACCAAAAAGGTTTTGGGAACGGATATTATACTCGCGATTCTTCCTTATAGGCTATAGTAGCTTGATCATGAAAGTTGTAATGATAAGGATGAATAGAAGATGTAAGTAAAATGTTTACTACACTAATAGATTACTAAAGAATGGATTTTTGAAAGAACACCAAACATTTGATGATGGTGATCCACTTCAAAGTGCAAGTCCAAAGGTATTAGTATTTGACTATATACGGTTTGTACTATGTGTCATGTGAATGACACCACTATTGATGTTGATAGATTCTTTTAAAAGAAAAGGAATTGCTGAAAGAGAATCTATAAAATATTTGGCAGAAAATAAAAGGTTGGAGATGTCCAACTTGGGTATATAGAAGATATACATGTTATGGTTGTATTCCTTGGTTGTTAAACAATGTGGTTCTTAGGTATTGGATACCGAATTGGTTGGTATGAAGTGTCATACAGGACAACGCAATTCATGAACTACAATGGCCTAAGTAACCAGCAAGAGAATGAGTGATGATGTTCATCGAAAACAAATAAAGTGTTATTGTGTTTTTCGTTGTCGTAAAACCTAGCCTTCAAGATTTGTTTTAATAATTGTTATTTTGTTCCGGTATTACGAGAACAATGGTTGTTCAAATAATTACCGTATTCCATAAAGGATGGATGAACTTTTACAAGTCTAGTGGGAGAAATCACATCCATAAACACTATTGCTAAAATGTCGCAAGACAAATGATTGAAAGGTCACTTATGAAGGGACATTGCTGTTTGAATTATATTTGAAAGAAAATATGAAGAAACTCCATGTTGATGGAATTTTGGAGTCCTTGATTTTGATCAATTGACGCATGTGAGACTTTCCTCGAGATAATTGAAACTCCGTTCATAGGCCAAAGAGGAACGGATGGCTAGCTTATTGGAAATTGTGCATGCTGATGTGCATAAGTCCATTATGTGTAGCCATATGCGATGGATCTTTTTGCTTCATATGCTTTCTTCGAAAATTTGAGTGAATATATCTGTATATTTACTTAACAAGGAAGAAGTATGAAACATTTGAAAATTATTCAAAGACTTTCAAGATGAAGTGGAAAATCATTGTAACAAGAAAATAAAGAGTTTATGATTCGATCATAAAGGAAGATATTTGAGTTACATGTTTAGCAAAAACACCTAAGACTTGAGGAATTGTTCCCTGATTTGTGTTTCCCGATAAACCAAAGGAGTATGGCATATTCGAGAGATAAAATCAAACCATGTTTGATATGGTAAGATCAAGGGTGTCATTTATAAAACTGCCATTATGTTTTAAAGATTAAAGCTTTAGAGACTACCGCTTTTTCACTGAAAAGAGCACCATCGTGATCCATTGAAATGACACCATATGAGTTATGGTTTGGGATAAAACCCGAATTGTCTTTTCTTAAATTTTGGCATGCTATGCATAAGTAAAATGTTTACAACCAAAGTCGGATAAGAACGTCTTTGTAGGTTATCCCAAAGAATTTGTTGGGAATTCCTGCATAACACCGAGGACAAAAGAGTTTGTCGCTTAGAACGTCAAGTTTCTTGAGAAGGAATTTTTCGCGAAAAGTTAAGTGGGAGGACAATAGAACTTTGATAAGGTTGTTGAACCTTAGCTATATGTGCTAAGTAGTGCAGCGCCAGAAAGTGTCCCGGTGGCGGCCACAATGCTCATGGCTCTCGTGATTACAAAAGGTGTGATCTCGGAGATTAAACTTCCTATAGAACCGTGTGGGTCGGTAAGAATCAAATAGTAAGATTTGATAAGCAAGTCGTTATTGTTTTGACAATGATGAACCGACTACATGCAAAAAAGCGATGATGGGCCCTGACTCCATAAAATGACTAGAAGTCATAGAATCCGTGATAGCATCCATACACGAGAAATCAAGTTTCTGAACTTGGAAGACCCTCTGGAAAGGCGTGAAGCCTATCGGCCGTGTTTGGATCTATAAAGAAATAGACATGGATGTTTTACATCTATGAAATAGTCAACATGTCGGAAAGAAGTTTATTGCAATGTTCAAGGAGTTGACTATGACAAGATATGATCTTTCATAGCGATATGTAGTCTTGACGGATTAATGTATCAACCACTACATATAATTTGGTATATGGTAGTTGAATAAACAAAACAAGGTTCTTCTATTAGAACGGTAACCTAGGACATGTACATGACATGCTCCGAAGGGTTTTATTAATTCAAAGGGTGCTAAAATGGCATGTAAACTTCAATAGTTGAAGTGAGCATAGCGGAGTTGGAATCTTCACCATGATGAAACTGTTAAAAGAGTTTAAATTCATCGGAGATGATGAAGATGCTTGCATTTGCAAGAAATTAAGTGGGAGCACTGAGACATATTTCTAATACATTATGTAGAGGACATATTGTTGATTGGAAATGATGTATCTTTTTTTGACACAAGTTAAGAATTTCATTAAAATAAGATTTCGATGAAAGACTTGGGCAAACCCGGAATATTAGGCATAAATATCTATATGGATAGATTAAGGCGCTAATATGGTTGTGCCAGACGTACATATATGAGATATTGAAAGGGTTCAATATGGAAACAACAAGAAAGGTTCTTGCTGCATGGAAAGGATTGTATCAAAATTCAAGTGTTTCAACACTTTTTGAGTAAAATCACATGAATATTTCGATCAATTATACCATGATATGTATATATCCATAATGTCCTATGCTCTAAATGTTATGAACATGTACCATAATGATAGATAAGATGATCATTGGACAATAGTAAAGATATTCTTATGAGATTTGGAAGAACTAAGAATATATAATGTATAAGTGACAAATAGTTAAAGGTGGTTCACTGTAAAGTGTTACATTGATACTAGTTTTGTCACAAGATACAAATTAAATTTATCTCAATTTAGACTATGGGTAGCACAATGTAATGGAAAGGATGTTCCATGATGGATTTGGATGAGTTCCAAAGTTGAGACATTATGACAGATACTACAACAAAAGGCTAAGTATATAACTGCTATAGTAGCAGCAAAGGAGGGCATTTGTGTTAAGTAGTTTGTTATAGAACTAGGTGTGGTTCAAAGTGGGCTAATACTATGAAGATATATTGTGTGACAATAATATCAACATATTTTGAGCCAAACGAACTAAAGGTCTCACCAGAGGACCAAATTTATACAATGCCATCTCATTTGAGAATGAGTGATGCATAGAGACGCAACGACATGCAAATACACACGGACCTGAAATTGTCACATCCGGAGATTATGTTAACCACTAGCAATTGCGTATATGCAACACCAGAAAGCCATAGGTGTTCAATACGCAAAGTTTTTCAAACTAGATATTGACTCTAGTGCAAGTGGGAGACTGAAGGGAATATGCCCGAGAGGCAATAATAAAGTGGTTATTATCTTATTCCATGTTTATGATAAATGTTTATTTTACATGCTAGAATTGTATTGATCGAAAACATCAATACATGTGTGTTTAATAAACAAAAAGGGTTCCTAGTTATGCCTCTCTTATAGACTAGCTTGTTGATTAACAAGATGATCAAGGTTTCCTGATCATGGACATTGGATGTTGTTAATAACAAGGTCACACCATTGGTGGAATGATGTGATGAACATTCATCCGAAGTATAGCATTACGATCAAAGTCATTATGTTTATATTGCTATAACATCATACGAAGTAATCTTTATCCTTAGACCATGAGATCATGTTAATTGCTAACACCGGAAGAGTATCTTGATAACATCAAACATCGTTACGTAACGGGGTGACTATAAAGGTGGGTTCAGTGCTACGAAGGTGTTATGTTGAGTCTCATGGATCAAGAGTGGTATTTGTCCATCCCGATGACGGATAGATATACTCTGGGCCCTCTCGGTGATATCACATTGAAATAGCTTGCAAGCAAGTGATGTGATCACTAGAATGTTATATCATGGGAACAAGAAAAGAGTGCATGTCGGTAACAAGATCAAACTAGGCATGGAGATGTAATATATCACGGGACATGTAATATATCGCGGGACAAAGGGATTCAGTTACTAGCGTTAAAGGTTCTCACGATCACAGAAGTCATCGTTGAATGTGTAGGAGACAGTATGGATCTCCAGGTCCCGCTGCTGATTATTGATCGGAGAGGGGTCTCGATCATGTCTGCATTATTCGCGAACCATAGGGTGACACACTTAAGGGATACCGACACCATTTGGAGCAAATATGTTTCAGATAAAGATTTAAGAAAGCGCTGGAATTATTTCAATAGACACCGAAACTGTTTTGGGTGAAATTGCTAAAATTAGTTCTGCATGTAATATTGAAATGTTGCAGGGGGTTTTATGTGAATGTTTGTTAATTAAATTAATTAACAAAATTCTGAATAAAAATAATAAAAGAGTTTTATTAAATGAGAGAGCATTAAATTTGGAGAAATTTAATGCATTTAAAGTGGGGACTTTAAAAGAGAATCTGAAGGGGCAAATTTATGTGGAGGGAGTTACCACCACATGAATGAGAAGGTGAGGGGTCACCCCTTGGGGCGCTGGCCATGGGGAGGGGTACCCTCCCCTCCTCCTATAAAAGGCCCCCCTCTCACACCTTCATACTCACACCTCCTTGTGAAGGATCTCTCTCCCCTCTAGTATTATTCCCCCATGGTCTCGGATTAGCGAGATACATGTTCCCGGTGGCTTTATCTGGAAAGGAGTTGCTTCTTCCGCTGCTTTGCTGGAGTGAGGGATGGAGGTTGTCGGGGTACCGGACATGTGTGCGATCACGAATGCACCGCTGCTTTGCAGTGCTGGACTTGGTGGTGCTGGAGCTGGATCTGATGGACGTGCTGGAGCCGGACCTGCTGGACTTCATCACAATCTTGAGATCGGCAAGTGTACGACTACATCAACCACGAGTTCCTACTCGTTAACAAAGCTTGTTGTCTACGAGGGTAAGTTCTCTTTGGATGTATGTCCACCCGTTGCTCTGTACCTAGTAGATAGATCTTGGCGTGTAGTTCACACCGTAGGAAATTTTTTGTTTTCTATGCTACGGACCCAACAAAAGTTCCACTTGGAACAAGTAAAGTAGGTAATGATAGACCTATATGAGTAGAACACAATCGTGCAAAGAGTTGGTCCATAGAAGATTGGATGGTGGTGTGATCTTCTATCAAAGTAGGCATGTTGACTAGATTTGCAGGAATAGTTATTTTCTTGCCTGCAAAACCATCAAGAACAAGTGGGTGGGAGGATGATCTAACCAAGTGCAAGAGTTGGCCTTGGTAGTCCTTAGGATGGTTAACGAGGTGGTTCAAATTCATTTCCAAAAATGCACAAGGGTTGAGAAAGGGAGGCATTCAAAAAGGTGATGTTGAAACAGTTTCCAGACCTAGGGTTTTTGACTAGAATGTTGGTGGAGATGATTTTGATGGGTTGCAAAGTACCCAAGCATCATCTAGTGGAGGGTTTGAAGTGTAGATTGAGTAGTAAGGATCCATGCTTGATACTGGTCTTCATTGTCTTGGAAGCTTCTAGAAGGGCTCACTTCAGAATTGATCTGGTTAAGGGTTTTAGATGATCACTTAGTAGCTAGGGATCAGATCCAGATTGCATTCTTTCTTAGGGTGGGAGGATTTGGAGACATCTTGATCATAGTGATGAGATCCTAGAGTAGCTCATACTATCTCCTAAGCAGACAAATCAAGAAGCAGATCAAGGAAAGTCATCAGACAGCAGATCAAGGCAACTCATCTTATATCTAAGCAAATCCACTACTGGAGTTACCATCAAGCTTAGCTTGAGGTAAGGGTGGGGGAATTTTGAAGAGGTTGGATTTTTAATCATATAAGGTCCTTGGTATCACTACCAAGAGTAGAGTTCAAAAGCTTACGAAAAGGTTTTGGAGATCCTAGAGGTAAGAGTAGTTGAAGGTTCTGTCTTGAAAACATAAGGAGATTATGTTATATAGCTCTCCATAGTTTGATCAATAGAAACTACTAAAATAGTTGGTTTGCAAAGGTTTCTTGGCTCGGGTTTTGAATTGCCAGAACATTTGAGAATATGGAGATTGAGCCAAGACAGTTTTGGGAAATAGCTTTTGTCAACTGGTGTGTTGAGGTAAGGAGTATATCATCTAATACACATTCATATGCCTAAGCATATCCAAACAACAAACAAACACTTCATCATTAAACAAGAAAAAGTTTTTGTTCCCCCTGATTTTTGCATTCTGGGCAACTAATTAGGGTTGCAGAAATTGGGATGTTACAGATCTTTCCCCCTTAAAAGAATCTCGTCCCGAGATTCCGGAGAAGCAAGGTTAGGGGATTTTGAGTCGGGTTGATACTAGGTGTCTTATGCGTACTATCTTACGGACTCCGTCTTTGAGAGTGACTACTCTATCGATGAAGTTGAGCATCAGTCTTTGGGGGTGCACTAAGAGTTAAGCAGAGTACAGTCTTGATTTTGAGAGATGACCTTCTTTTTCTTCGGGACTGTATATTTCGAGGGTTTAGACTAGGCAGGCTATCTCGGGGCTGAACTTTACGGAGTACTCGTCGGAGGGAAGAATCTACGGTTGGGAGTACCTTTCTCTAAGGATTCGTAGCTATTTTTAGGGTCGTAGCGTATCCTAGTTAACGGTGTTGGGGTCCAAGCTCTGGGTTTGCTCCTTGCGAGGGTTTACTCTTTTTGTGCGGGAAAGACGCAGTCTTTCTCCCTTAGGATTTGACTGGGTTAGCTCGGAGATAACACATTCCTTCCTTCTTGACTTCATTGGTGGCAGTTCTGAAGATTGTCGTCCATCTTTTTCCTATAGTCGAGGTCTTTGGAAGGCGTCCGTGGAGCTATGGCCTGCGGGGCTTATATACTACGATTACTCCTACTTAGTCTGTTGGAGCCATTGGTGTTTCACGTCCTCTAAGCATTAAGGACCTAGGGGTTAGCGGTGCGGCGGTCCTTCGGGTGGGTCTTCAACTGAAGTAGCGGAGGGACCTTGTAGAGTCTTCAGTTAGTTTCTCATTGGATAACTCACGGGTTGTTGCTTGGCGGAAAGACTTCAGATCCGGAGATATTTTCTAAAGTATCTTCTGGTAGGCAGTCTCCTAATGATTTTAGTGGGAAGACGTAGTCTTTCCACCTTAGAGCTTTACTAAGGTGCTTCGGGAATGGTTTGGAGCTTCTGTCTTGGATGGCTGACTTGCTGTTAGCGGGAGGCTGTATCTTCCCAGAGTCTTGAGTTGGGGTCTACGAGTGACGTCCTACTGCATCAGCCTTGGCGGGGTGATTTCCTGACGTAGCCTTTAAGGGTTTAGCTCAGGGTAAGGCAGCGGTTTACGACTCTTCTTGCTAGTGCCTCGTCAGGGTGGAGGCATCTTGTTTTAGAGATGTGGTCGTCTCTTGAACACTAGGCGTTGTTTCTGCTCGAAGACTGAGTAGACTTGTTGTCTTCATGCTTCCTTATCATCTGGCTTCAGGGGTAGTTCTAACCTTCTAGGGAGAAACTTCCCGTCGGTTTGGGTAGGTTCGACTAGACCAGTTAGTCTCCTGAGACGGTCAGAAGCTCTAATACACTAGAGGGTAGTGTGGTTAGGTCCTCACTTCTTGTCTTGGTTGACTTATCAAGTGGTTTCTCGTGGGTATTGGGGATCCTTCGGTGATTGACTTCCGGTTTCAACGGGATTCTTGCTGTAGTAGACTAAGGCACAAGAGAGTGTGGTGCCATTGACGAGTCTTGCGAGGTGAGTTGGGACGAGGTATGTCATCCTGCTGAGGTGAAATCTTCGAGTTGATTCTGACTTGATGATGTTGAGCTCCTGGTTCTTGCGATGTTTTTTTCCTATCATATACTCTCGAGGTTAGTCTGGGTCTCATTACCGACATCTAACACAGGGGCTTATTGAGTTACTAGGTGGGTTATCGCTCCTCGAGTCACATTTTTAAAGAGGTCAAAGCAAACCAGAACATACAAACAAGGCGGACAGAGCGAGGGGATCGCAATGTCCTCGACAAACAACACCCTTCAAGCAACACAGGAGGCACTTAGGCAAACAAACATGGTCAACGCTAGGGACCAAGGAGTTAACTACTCGCGAGGTAGGGGAATCTTATTGTTAGGACCATTGACCCTAGATATTCGCCCTTCTTTAGGTGGGAGTCACTATCTTGTAGATGAAGTCTTCGACGTATCTTGGACGTTTCTTGATAGTGCAACACTCGATTTCTTCTGATTGTGAGGATTCCACTGATAGAGCGATATTGTAGTCTCGTTGTGTTTGCTGGTAGTTGCTTGTCTTCATCTTGTTCTCATTGTCCTCAAAGGGTTCTAGATCCTAGTTATTTAAAATCCATAGGTTTGAAGTTTGGACGAGGGATAGAGGAAACCATTTTCGAAAGCAGCTACTTAGAGTAAGAGAAGAAGTAGATCCTTTTGAAACTCATTGGGAAGCAAGTTTCCGAAAGCCGGTGTTTTCAAAATAGGTTTCCTGTCTAGCGACCATGCTAACTAAGGTTCTCCTACAGTCAGTACGGCTCTGATACCAAGTCTATGGGGCCCCCGGATTAATCCTCCGAGAATCCCTGTTATGCATACAACCACGATCCCATGATTAGTTAGTTGTGGCACATAACCGACAAGTATCATTACAACATCCGAGATATACCGAATTACAAGACTTACATAAATGCCATTATGGCTATATCATCTTCAGCAGCGGGACATCATCATGCGCAGAGCCCGAGCCATGCCTCAACCTACAGGCAGCTGACTGGGAGAATGTCCTAGCTCGCATAGTCGTCAACACCCCCTTCTTCTTCAAATCTGACCAAGTTAATAGCCAGGGACAATGCCAATGAGTACATTGAATGTACTCTCAAACCACCTTAAATTAATGATAATAACAAGAGGATATGCATTATGGCTGTGGTAGAAGGAGGGCTTCAAGAGGGGTTCTTTTCTAATAGTTTCTCTTGTAGATATAGCATCTACATATCTTTGTTGAAAACTTTTGTAAACATTTTGGAAACCTTTTTCAAAAGTTTTGGAAAACATTAGGACTAGGTCACCCATTTGTTCCTGTTTTCAGGTCGTCCCATGACCAAGCTCCTTCCATACCTCTCTGACCATCCCATGGTCAAAGCAGGTATCCTTCCCGACCATCCCATGGTCAAAACATTTCAAAGTCATTTCTTTTGCAAAATCCTTTTTGAAAAAAAACCAGCACCGCTCTACAGCAACCTTCCCAACCGCCCTTGACCACGAACGCGGCTATTCGAATAGATTTACACTCTGCAGAGGTTGTAAACTTTACCCACACCATCCGGGTACACTACCCTGATCTTCATCGATCGTGGGTCGAGTAACCGATCAAGACTCTCCGGATGCCCACTCCAATATAAGTGCCTACCCTATGAGTGTTAATCCCCTCAACACCGGGACGTCGGGCGAGGACCAACCGGAGCGCTTATTACACGTCCCATGTGCACGCTTTTAATGAGGGGCTCATAGTAACACGTGGAGGCCTGCCGACCCTTCATTGATTCTATAGGTCGATGTCCCGCATAGACCTATATCAGAGAACGTCCACCATCCAGGGATCCCCGGTCCCCTGTAGTTGTCGCGAGGCAGCTCATACCGGAATAGACAACCATCAAATCCAGCCCTATCCCAAACCAGAGTAATGTGGTTGCATGGGTTAATTGTTCTAGCAAAACTTCAAAGAACCGAGTGCGTTTTCGTAAACCTTTTTCCTCCATCCTTCCTTCAGCATTTTGTAAAACAAAACCCTTTTTCTTTCTCAACCACTCTTGGGAGGTCCCACCTCACCAAGGTTTTATTATAAAACATTTGGTAAAACTTTTTCCGAGGTCTTCCCATCCTCTAGCTTTGCTTCGGCTAAATTGGAGTCTCAAAGGGGTATGGTATTACACCATCTACCATACTAGGGACAAGCAGGTATCACTGAGAGGGTTGTACTTAGTAGTACAATAGAGGATTAATTCCGAGGAGCCAAACCACTACCATATATATATACATTTAATAAAACAATATAGTTTCACAAATAGTAGACAAAACATGCATAAGTAAAATAGTAGGACAAGGCTTATGAGCAAGGAGGTGGCTTGCCTGATGATCAGCAATATGGCATAATTGTCCCTGGACTTCTTCTTTAGATAATCCCAGAATACCAACATCAATAATAAGTACCACTTCTTCTGCTCTCCGATTTCATCGCAACTATAGTCGTCCAGACAACACATGCAAACAAACCAAGCCAAAATCAACACAAGGCATACAATCACCAATACATACAGCAAACAATGAACAATACAAGTTTACAAATCAGTATGTCTTAGGGAGAATTGGATTAATGAGGGTGGCCTTGTCTTAGAAATATGGAAGAAAATCCCTTAGGATTTATAGTCTAGCAACTACCTAAGAGAGGGATTTTGGACCAAGATTTATTCTGCATGATACCATTGTAAAACAATGATACCAACATATAGGTATTGATAAAGTTAAACCAACAAAAGTGGTTTCACTATTTTATCAATTACAAAAGATTTATAGTGATTTTTATAATGAATAAGACTCCAGTTTTAGGGAATAATTCACCACAAAAGTTCTGGAGCTCCACAAATTATTTCCTGGTGTGGGTAGGTAGGGCTTGATGTACTTGTTCACTGAGAGTTGGAATCACTCCAAGATAATTAACAGAATGCCCTCAGGGAATTCCTAAAGGCAGTTCTGGAGCTGTTTTGTCTTGTTCACCAGATTAAATCTACAAAAGCTATTCCTCTGAAACCAAGGACACCTGTTAGGTATTTCCAATACCTTTCTGTAGAAATTGGTTTCAAGCTATTTGGAGTTTCAAAGCTACTGGAATGATTTATCTAGTGAAAACACTAGGGACAAAAATGTTTAAATCATTAAAATTCATCAGAAGGCCAATAAATGGTGAGCTCTTGGTTTTTGGTATATTAGTTCCTTAATGTGTTCCAAGAGTTGGAATTAGGTAAAAAGAAGTTGTAGCTTGGTCCAGGTAATTTTCTAGAGGCAGAGGCTAGGTGATTTTGTTATTTTTGCTAAAGATGGACTATTGCTCCACTTGGCATGAGACAAGGGACATGAGATAAGTACCTAGGATACCTACCAGAGGCACTTTGTTTTACTCCAATTGGAGAAGTAAAACTTCCAGAAAGAATTTATTGGTGAAACATATACATCTGAGGGTTTAATTTACTAATGGCATCTTATTCAATATTTTTAGTTACTTTCTATTCAGCATGTTTCACAAGACACTATGGTACTTGGTAAAAATTAGATCTGTGCATTTGGAAACATTTTCCATTTTTATTTTGATTTAAAGTGACTGGCTCAATTTAAATCTGGCAAAGAAATCTTAAAAGAAAAGGAAAAAGGGTGCCGCGGGCTGGATCTAGAGGGGGAACTGGGCTGTCCAGGGGAGATCCGGCCCACCCGGCGCGAGCTGCGAGCGGGAGAGGGAATTCAAATCCTGCAGGGCGGGGCCCAGTTGTCGGCTGCCGCGGGCTGTGAAGAGGTACCAGGCACCACCCGCCGTTCGATCAAGTGAAGATCGACGGCCGGGCGTCGTCTTCCTAAGAGAAATAGAGCGGCGGCAGAGGAACATAGGGGAACCCTAGAGGCAGTGGAGGGGCGCGGGGATGCTCACTGGGGTCTCGCCGGCGGCCGGAGGCGGCGGAGGCGACGCGGTCGACGGCGGCGAATCTAGAGAGGGGCGGCAACACCTGTTCCTGCATCTGGTTCTTACTCGCGTGTGTACGCCCGAGAGGAGTGCGGCAGAGCTCGGTGGCGGCGATGGTAGGGGTATCCCTAGGGAGAAAAGGGAGGAGGGTTAGGTGCAGAGTCGAGAGGAGATCTCGGGAGAGGGACATGCAGGGGGAGAACCAGTGGGGAGGGAGCTATGCTGGATAGTTGAGGGAGGCCGAGGATCCCTTTTTCTCCTTCTCCCGGACAGAGCAGGTCAGGGAAGGAGGAATGGAACTTGGGGGTGGTAAGTGGGGAGCAGTGAGGGCAAATGATCCAGAGAGGGGGAGAGCTAGGGGACCTGCGGTATTTAACCCGAGAGGAGAGGTCTATGAGGGACTTGTTCCATGGAGAGGGCATGGAGAGAGGTGGAAACCAGAGAGAGGAAGCTGTGGGCGGGGAGGGTGGTTTCTGGTTGGGCTACATGTCAGAGAGGAGGAGTGGCAGCAGCTGAGTTAATACAAGGCAAGGTGTGACATATCCATGTGTTTCTCTCCTCTCCCAAGCACTAAAGTACAAGGGGAAGGGGGTGCTACAGTGCTAAGGCTACAGTGTTTTCGACCAGAGGGCGAGAAGGGTGCTGTACAAGCTTGGTGGAGAAGATTTGATGAGGTTAAATGGGGTATTTGTATAAGGTTTTGATTGTTGTGCTATTTTGATCACAAGAATGCTCGTGAAGGAGTTCCATTATTTATGTTGGAAGGAGTGGGGAGATGGTACTGGTAGATGGGTGAGCTCAATATACCTCTCTAGGTATTATTTGAGATTTTTCTAAAGATTTAAAGTTCACTTAAAGCCATTTATTCAAAAACTGCAGAAGTAGTTTCTAGAGGATCATTTGATAAATTTTCATTGGACAGGTGGAGTTTTTGATGTGGGATGATCCCAAATGTGAATACACACTTAGGGGAATTTTCCCAAGATTTATTGAAAGATAAAAGTATTTTAAACAATTATTATTCCATTTCAGCCATTTAAGAAAATGGGCAAAAAGAAATAATAAAGCTCTTAAAAAATAAATATTTTTAAGTGGGAAGATGGGGTATGATATGAGGGTCTTAATTGATCCAAAAGTTGGGGATGTGCTTTGGAAAAATCCAAACTTTCCCTTATGGAAGAGGCTTTGAAGAATTTGTGTATTAAAGAATTAAATTGATTTGGAGCCAAAATAATTATGGGTAATATTTGATAAATCTTGATGATCAAGGTAGACGACGTAGACAAGGTATAGCAAGCATTTGCAACCTTGGGATTGGATAATCCAAGTTGATTTTGGTGGAATACCTTAGATTAAGGATCTAGGGTGAGGTTAATTTCATGCTAACAAAACCATGTTGGATCTTGGAGCTCAGAGCTCCCCTTGGTAATGGGATATATAGATGGATAGACCAAGTGATGTAGATTGCAGGGGTGTAGGGGTTTGAGCTTGATCCTGCTTGAGCTCACCAAGACAGGCTTTCAAACTTTGAATAAAATAAGCCTGCCAAAGCAGATTATCAACTAGCCTTCAAAACCTTGTGGGTTTAAGCAGCACAAAGTTCCACTTGCAACAAGTAAAGTAGGTAATGATAGACCTATATGATTAGAACACAACCATTCAAAGAGTTGGTCCGTATAAGATTGGATGGTGGTGTGAGCTTCTATCAAAGTAGGCATGTTGACTAGATTTCCAGGAATAGTTATTTTCTTGCCTGCAAAACCATCAAGAACAAGTGGGTGGGAGGATGATCTAACCAAGGGAAAGAGTGGGCCTTGGTAGTCCTTAGGATGTTTAACAAGGTGGTTCAAATGCATTTCCAAAAATTCACAAGGGTTGAGAAAGGGAGGCATTCAAAAAGGTCATGTCGAAACAGTTTCTAGACTTCATTGACTTGGAAGCTTCTAGAAGGGCTCACTTCAGAATTGATCTTGTTAAGGGTTTTAGATGATCACTTAGTAGCTAGGGATCATATCCAGATTGCATTCTTGCTTAGGGTGGGAGGATTTGGAGACATCTTGATCCTAGTGAAGAGCTCATAGAGTAGCTCATACGATCTCCTAAGCAGACAAATCAATCAGCAGATCAAGGCAAGTCATCAGACATTAGATCAAGGAAACTCATCTTATAACTAAGCAAATCCACTACTGGGGTTACCATCAAGCTTAGGTTGAGGTAAGGATGGGGACGTTTTGAAGAGGTTGGATTTTTAATAAGATAAGGTCCTTGGTATCACTACAAAGAGTAGAGTTCAAAAGCTTACGAAAAGGTTTTGGAGATCCTAGAGGTAAGAGTAGTTGATGGTTCTGTCTTGAAAACATAAGGAGATTATGTTATATAGCTCTCCATAGTTCGATCAATAGAAACTACTAAAATAGTTGGTTTGCAAAGGTTTCTTGGCTCAGGTTTTGAATTGCCAGAACATTTGAGAATATGGAGATTGAGCCAAGACAGTTTTGGGAAATAGCTTTTGTCAACTGGTGTTGAGGTAAGGAGTATATCATCTAATACACATTCATATGCCTAAGCATATCCAAACAACAAACAAACACTTCAACATTAAACAAGAAAAAGTTTTTGTTCCCCCCTGATTTTTGCATTCTGGGCAACTAATCAGGGTTGCAGAAATTGGGATGTTATAGTTGCAGCAATTTCTGGGTTGTTTAGATAGTAACCAATGGTAACCATGCACTGGTGCAGAGGTACTTTCATCAGAGTTAGGAAAATGTGAGGACTGGATTGAACCTACTGATATGCTGGCTAAGATTGATCGTAGGCTGTCAACTCTCATAGGGGACATTTTGTACTAGCCAACAATGAAGTCCATGTATATAATTGCCTTCTACAACATGACAACAAAATTGTGTTATATTGAGTGCCCCGTGAGACAAATGATATTTCTAGATGCAATTTTGTCATCGCTAAGTGGCATAATGGAGATGTTACCCTTGCGGTTATAAGAGACTTCACTCTAAACACATGGTCCAGTGCAAGATCATCAACGGGCAAATGGGAAGCTTGGGTGCCTCATATAAAGGTTGAGCTGGATACTCTCCTTGGCCTTGAGAAATCATGGTCATATGGTGGGAAAGATGCATTAAGGTTACTCTGCGCATTTGATGATAGAGAAATGGTGGTTATATGGGCGAAGGAGGGAGTATTCGAATTAGATCGCAGTAGCATGAAGTCTAAGAAGTTCAGATCTCGTAAACGTTGTTGTACTTTACATTCCTACATTATGACACCTAGTTAGTGCAGTCATTCATGTGCAACCCTTGCATTTTTATACACCTATGATTTTGCTAATCATTTTGTTCATTTCCTTCAGCAACCGACGTGATTCGGAGTGCAAAATCAAAGAAATGAAAAGGAAGTCATGTCAGCAACACAGCTGATTCAGACTGCAACATCAAGGAGATGAAAATAACACTCGGATGAACAAGCAAGGCTTGTTTGGGCAAGCATGTGTTTGCCCAGGTTGTGTTATTTGGAGCTGCAGTCTGATGTTTGTTTGTTTTGGTAGCTGATGGAACTATGGCGGCACCTTTGTTTGTGCAGAAGTCACAGTGGCAGGGGCTGGAATATTAGAGTTGTTTGTTCATTCTGGGGGCCTATGTGTGTATAATAAAACATTGTTTTATATGATGAAATGATGTTCTCTATATAGTAGTGTATGCGTGATGAAATCTTGTTTTATGCGTTCTACATATACTTTAGCTGGTGTTTGTGTTTTGATAGTATGCTGTAGTAGGAGTATTTATTTTGTAGCAAGCTATTTATTTGATCTAAATTAGTACTACCATTTAGTTAGTGCTTCCTATAGAAAAGTCTGTGCTAACACCTAAATAATTAGTAGACCTTGGTTGCACACCATTTTCACATGCTTGAATCAGAGGTACTTCAGACATTTGTTTGTTGATATGTTAAACAAACATCCTTGTATCCGAGATCTGCATTTTCATACGTGTGGTAGATAATCACTCTCCCTGACTTGGATCCCTGAAATAGAGGGAGAACGACCTATTTTATTAATTATTCTTTTGACAGTCTCTAAATTCAAAATCATAGTCGACCGCCAAAACCTACCGCCTACCCCACTTGAATCGGAGGCATCAGTTGATGTGACCCTCGCCTTAAATTCCTGACCAGATGGCGTTCAACCTACACAACCTTTTTTCTATTAATAAAAACTTGGCCGGAAGCCAAATTCAAAATCGTAATCAAGCGGGAAAATAACCCACCGACCCCGAAGCATTTCACACCCTTCTGTTTCAAACATTTTCACGCAGAATCCCCCACCGAGGTAGTACCATTTTTATATTATTACATGGACGCTAAGCAAATTTAAAATTTGAGTCAAGCGGCAAAATATGCCGCCTTTTGCTGTGTGAATCGAAGGTATCCAGGTTTTTGTGCAAAAAAATGTTTATGGATGATCAATTGATGTGACTCTCGGTCTTGCTTTCCTATACAGATAGCGTACGGTCGACTACCTTTTTTCTATTAGTAGATGGAGTCTAGCCAAATTCAAAATCTAAATCGAGCGGCAAAATCACCCACCTACCTTGAAGCATTTCTCGCCCCACTGTTTCAAGAACTTTGAGCCAAACTATCCGACCGACCGCGGGAGTACCATTTTTGTATTATTATTATTAGATGGGCGCTAGCCAAATTCAAATTCTCAATCGACCAGCAAAACCACACACCTACCTTGAAGCATTTCGTGCCCTTCTAGTGCAAAAACTTTAGAATTTAAAATTCCAAATCTACCCATTGTTCAGACGACAAATGGGCATGCTAAAATCGGTAGCTCGAGGGCACAATCATAGTTATTTTTTCTTCTCGCCTCTATGGTCCCGATTCCCCTAGTTTTTCCCACCGGCTGGAAAAAATCCCAAGCTCCTCTGTCCCCTCCACGATCACCGCACACATCGGCTTGAGCTACGGTCTCATGCACCACTGCGCAGCCGCTTCACCGACGCTCACCCACCAGATCTAGGAGTTGCGGTGTCGTTCACCATGCCTATGGTGTCATCGACCGCCCAAGCTCTACTTCCTCACTGCCGAAAGCTACCCAACCGTACCGGATCCGCTTCACCGGTGTCCACCTGGTGTGATCTAGTTCAAAGTGTTACATATACACCGCAATAGACCAGCTGCACAGCCGTCGCTGTTCACTGCACCGTATCTGCCTCAGCGACCCTCTGGTCCACCCCGTTCAAGCCGGCATCGACCACCCAAGATCTGCTTCCCCGATGCCAATAGCCACCGCAACTGCAGCACCCTTGGTGACCAGGACATCACTCGCACGTTACTGATGATGCTTAGACGCCTCTCCGACCAAGGTTAACCAAATCTCCAACCCGTTTTTGTTTTGTCAGCGGTATAGCAGGTTCAAGCCTGTCACAGTGAACTGCATTTTTTTAAACATGCTAGTACATAAAAGTCACTAGGCACGCATGTTCTTCGTGCTAGTACATGCAAGGTCATTAGACATGTTGGTTTGCATTTGCTTCTCTACAAATTTCAAGTCATGCACATGTCTGTTATTTTGTCATGCACATGTTATTAGCTTCTCCATACAACAGTAATTGCCTGCTACCGTGTAATTTTTGCAAAATCTGAAGTCAGTGGAAAATATTAGTGTGGATTCCCTGCTCTAAAGTTGTTGAATCTATCTAGTTCTCCTGAGATCATTTTCTCCTTGGCATCGTTCTGCTATCCTATAGTAGACGTTTAAACTCTTCGTACTAATTCGATTATAATTTTGTTGTTGCCATCTGATTCCTCAAAACCTGCACCACTAACTATTTCCTTTTTCTTGCATAGATCTCAAAATGGAACAATGAACATGTTGGTTTGCATAGCCTATTCTACAGGTTCACAATGGATGCCATGACTTCCATATCTGGTGCTGGTTCGTCCTGAGCAACGGCATAACTATCCTCTACTATGTAGTTCACCCGTGGTTTGCATTCCTACTCTAGAATTTCTTTTATGACGCCATTATAATTTCTATCTGGTCGATTCTTAGCTCTGACAGTAACTACATGCCATTGTGTAGATCACCGCAAATTTTGAGTCACCCAACGACTCTATGCATTCCAGGAGATGTCACAGCTTCCATATATATTTGCTGAAATGACCTCGCTAGTTTATATTTGCTAAATTCTAAGAAACACTTTGTTTTATTGCTCGTTTCATTCTAGGCACACTTCTCTAATGCTTGTTTGTCCTGTTCTACAGGTTCACGACCGACGCCATTATATCTCGCATATGGTTCTGGGTCAGGTTCGTCCTAAGTCATGACATAACTATCCTCTACAATATATAGTTCATTCGTGGTTTGCATTCCTGCTCTACAAGTTCTCGTATGATGTAGTTATAATTTCTACCTGGTTCATTCTTCGCTATGACAATAACTACATGCCATTTTATGGCTCACTGCAAATTCCGAGTGACCCAACGTCTCTTGCATTTTAGGGTATAGAACTGCTTCCATATATATTTGTTGAAATGACCTGGCTAGTTTATATTTGCTGAAATTCTAAGCCACACACACAGTTTTTGATTACTCGTTTCACGGTAGGCACACTTGTTTAATGCGTGCTTGCTTGTCCTGTTTGTTTGACGTGTTGGTCAATAATTGAACAATTGACTAGTTGTAAATTCCAGTTCATAGCTGCTGTCATATCAGTCAAATAAGTAGTTTGTCTTGTTTGATGTATTAACTTGTTATTACTTAGTTTCAGACTGCAATTATTGCTATCGCCACCAAAGAGGGGGCTACAAGATCATGTCTCCTCCAATGTAGCTATCACACTCAAAGGAAGATTGTAACATCCCAAATCTTTAATCAAGGTTATCCAGATCCAAATCACCCAATTTAGGGTTAACAAAAACTTTTTATCATTAAAATAAGTAAGAATGCATATGTGTGTTGCATTAATATAGAATTGTTTGGAATTGCCATGTTTGATTGTTCTAATGGTTGTAAAATGATTCAAAGATGAATGCCACATCATTTAGATCATTCCCAAACAAAATCCAAAGAAAAAGAAATCAAATAAGATTAATAAATGGAAATGGTCATTTTGGCCATTTTAATCCACTAGGCCACTTTAGGTGTTCCTAGAAGTCAATTCTGAACAGAAATAATTCTAACTCTTTGCACCCCTTGCTAGTACCAGTAAAGATCTACCAAGGCCCACTTTGAAATCTTACAAAAACATTTAAACTCGAATTTAAATGACATTTAAAAATGGAATCAAGTGTATATACATAGATCCCACTTTTTCAAAAACGACTCAAATGAGTTCAATTTGATAATCCCAGCAACCACAGATGCTTAATCATATGACTAACACATCCACCCAAAATATTTTCAAAATTCAAACAAAACATTCTTGCGGCCATTTTGTCGAACAGTTGGCAGGCAGAGAAATTTTGGCCTAACTAATACTGTTACAAATCAAGTTCTTGTCCCCCATTCGACTCTCTCTGCTCTTCCCTGTCTCCCCTAGTTCCAACCAAGTCATCAAGGAGCTATGTCAACACCCGGATTTTTAATCCCAGATGCCCGTTATGCCATACCTCGAAATCCTAGGATTACCATTTTTGCAAGACATAACGGATTGGATATCACAGTACATCATCCATTACAAACCATACATAAGGTTTTACACAAATAAGGATCTCATGATCCAGTCTTTAATACAACAAGCAGCGGAAATAAACGATAGCGTAGCGTTGGGGTCCATCTTCATTGGCACAGGCAATGCTGAAGAAGGCAGATAGTCCTAGTTATCATAGCCGTCCTGCTGACCATCATCTTGATAATCTCCTTCATAGTCTGGCCATGATAATAGCCAGGGACAAAAGACACGAGTACTCTTTAAGTACTCACAAACTACTACTAACAAGGGGTATAATTCTAAGTTAAACTACTAAATCTAAGTTAACTATCAAGTTAAGTTTGAAACCTAAGCTGTGTTCAGAAGCAAAGAAAGATAAAGTAAAGTTCTAGAATCACTTAAATTGGGAAGCTATTATCATCAACACAACCCTGTTGTGGTCAAGTCAAAGTTCATCATTCATGTCAAGTTATTTAGAAAACAGCTGACAACGAAACAGTATGGCCATTCCAACTGTCCATAACCGCGGACGCGGCTATTCGAATAGTTTGACACTCTGCAAAGGTGGTACACTTTCACCACAAGAGTCGATACATCTGTCAGGGATAACCCTGAATCATCATACTTAGTATGCAGATAATCAAACATAACCTTCCCTTTACACACCCTAGTACAAGCACCTCTCCTATGACATGGCCTCCCAACCATGATCATCTGTCATCTTGGGCACTGCATAGGTGGACAACATTGAGAGGTAGCCTCAGCTCAAACCTCTCCCGTGAGGGAACTAATACTAATGCATATAAATTTCTAGCTAAGCCTTACCCAATTCAGGTAATGTGGTTGTACGGTAAATTTGGAATGGTATCGCATCTGAATCCAACCATCAGTTTTATAAACAGGTTAAGGCTCATGCCTCGTCATTTTCATCATCATAAACCAGTTGTGTCTCTCAACACATGTCAAACCATCTCAATAGAATGACTCATCATTCCAAGGTTTTCACAATTCATTTTCACCAAGTGTTCCCATCTAAAGTGACTCAAGTTTTTGATCTATTCTAAAATGCTAAGTTAAGAGTATTCACTAAGGTGGAAAAGATGGTTTCAATCTCATGCCATAGAATGACATCTAAAGGTTTCTAAGTAGGTCAAGTTTTATACTTTTTATGCTACCTTCGAAACAAGTAAAGAACTTTGTGTGAACTAAGGGAGGTAAAACTTGTCAATAAGACTTGGGGTACTAATAGTTAAAGGGGTGTGATCAAAGCATGCTTAAGGAATCTTTGCTAAACCATCTAGTTTAAATGTAACTTGCTAACAATAGCTTGCCTTGGTTGGTGCAGTGGTTGAAGTTTTCTTCTTCTTCTTCTTGGTAGAACTCCTCCTCCTCGGAAGTTTGGTTGGTACTAGCGTCTAAAAATACATAGGGAGTAGACAATCACCAAACAATACTAACTAGGCTAAGTCGCATTCTAAAACACACAGTTGATGATCTATTATCATCACAAACATCACAAGTTTAATTCAATAGTTTCAACCTTTTTATTTTAGAAAAGTAATTTCTACTCATTGGAATTTTAACTAAAATTTAATATTCACCACCAAAATGTGGGATCATGTGGACACATGTCCTCACCACATATTCTAACATGTGGGAAGGAGATTTAAGGGTTGGATCAATATTACTTTGGTTTAAGTTCATTATTTAATGATTTAAAGTGACTAAAAATGCCTATATAGCATTATTTTGGTACTATTCCAAAGTCACTGCATGTAAACCTTAATATTATTACATTTTTGGATAGATATGATGAAATGTGATTTTTGAGAGTTGGAATCAACTCAAAATCTAACTTGGTTGATTTTATAAAAATGTTGCAAGGTGCAAATGCTTCTATTTTGTTATTTTTATTAGGAGAGATCTATAACTCTAACTGAAATAAATCCAAAGGGATTGGATAGGTTATTTCAATACCTTTCAGACAAAATTGGTTTCATGCAATTGGGATTTCTAAAACTCTCTGAATTGATTTTTAAACTAGGGGACAGAAACTAGATTTAACTAAAAAGGAAAAACCAGATTTGAATCTATGGGCTAGCGCGGGAAAAGAAATGGGCCGGCCCAGTGGCGCTCCGTGGCGCGGGGCTCAGCTGACAGGGGGTCCCGCTTGTCAGTGGCACTTAACACGTGAAACGGTACGCGCGCTGTGGGCTGTGTGATTAGAAGCTTGATCAATGGCTGAGGGTCATCGTCGACGACGAACAGGTCGCCGGCGAGCTCAAACCCTAGCGGCTCAGTGGGGGTCTACTGGGGGCATACTAGGGCTCTAGCAGGGTCGGCGAGGCGGGCAAACGATGTGGAAGATGACCGCGAGGCGAGGCGCAGTTGCGGCGGAGCTTGGGGTGGTCGAAAACAACGGCACCCTTCTCCTCCAGAGGCGGCGGCTCCGGTTCCAATTCCGGCGAGCTGCTGCTCCACTTGCTCCGGCTAGAGGTGGGTGAGGTTCAGAGAGGTGAGGGGAGTGGAATGGTGTGGAGAAGAATGGCTGGGGAGGGATCCTTTTATAGGCCCGACGGTGAGACCGAGCGGGATGGGCGGTCGACGGTGGCGACATGGCTACGGCGAGCTAGCGGCATGGCGGGGGATGGTGATCGATGGGCATTTCCCTGGCGGTGCTCTAGGACTTAAATGCGGCCGTAGGGGCGGTGGCATGCGGTCTGGGCGAGGTGGCGCTCTGCGCGGCCGAAGCGGCGGTATCCACGGCGAGCGGTGGCTGTGCGGCTTTGGGCGGCGAACGGGGATGTCTGGGGTGTTCTCCAGGTCGAGGCGGAGTGGCGGGCGCGGGCTGCGGTCGAGCGGTGACTTGTGCACGCGGGGACAAGGCGCGCTCTGGAGGCAGCACTGGCATGGTGCGGTGGCACTGGGTGCGGGCTCTCCTCGGTGGTCCACGGCATCACTTGGCTCGGGCAGGGGACAGAGAGGGGCGGTGAGGTGTTGGCTACCTCCTAGACATGGAGAGGAAGGAGGAGGTGGTCTGCTGGGGTGAGGGCAAGTTTGGCCGGCGAGTTGGTGCTCGGCATGGCTTGGCCTGGCCACTAGGGTGTAGGGGTTGGGGTGGTAATGGCATGGTTTGATCAAGTGGAGACAGAGGGCGTGTTTTGTGGTCAAATGGGTGGCTAAACTCTATAGAAACAGTGAGCTAGCTATTTGTGTTTGATTCTGCCTGCCATGTGTTTGATGAAATGGCCGCAAGAGAAAAAGTTTTGAATTTTGAGTTCAAATTTTTTGAGTGATCTCCACTAGTGATAGGTAGTCTCTGGTTGCAAGGGTTTTGAAAGTGGAGCTCAACTAGATGGTTTTTGCAATATGGGTGATCTATGCATATGCATTAGATTCAAATTTAAACTGTCATTTAAAATAGTTAACATAATGTTTTTAGCAGATCCAAAGGTGGGCCTTGGTACCTCATTATGTGTACTAGTAAGGGGTGAAAAGATCAAGAACTGTTTCTGTTAAGAATTGAGTACTAGGAATAGCCAAAGTAGGCATGAGAGTTAAATTTGCCAAAATGACCATTCCTTCTTTTTAATTCTTTTTGATTTGATTTTCTTTAGGAAAAGTTTGAGAATGATGTAGATGATGTTTAAATCACCTAAGAAACATGTTACAAGCATGGGATCACACAATCATGGCAATTCAAAACAACTCCTATTTTAAATGCACACACATATGAATGCTTTCATTTTAAATTTGGAAAAGTTTTTATTAACCCTATTTTTGGATGATTTGATCTTGTTCAGCTTGGATTAAAGTTTTGGGATGTTACAAGCTACCCCTTAGCCTGGATCAGCAGTACCGCGCCGCCCGAGAATGGTAGCCACCGGCCATCCTTGCCCAAGCCACAGGAGACCAATCCACCCTCTTCTGCTGCAACAGGGACATAGGCGTGATCACACTACCGCCTTTGGTACCTTTGACGAGCCGTGCCAGCCCCTGGACCATCGCAGATAGCACACACCCTCTATCTCTGCGCCATGCACGGAGCACGCTAGAGCGCCATCCCCGACAGGCCAGCACACGCCACGCCTTGGACTCCACTCACGTACGCTGCTCCGCCTTAACCCAGCACACCCCCAGACACGCCCTTTCCCCGCCCCGTGACCAACAGCAGCCGTGAACTGCGTCGAGCACCGCCTCTACCGCGCAGAGCGTCGCCCTTTCCTGACCAAACGCCACTACCCCTAGCCATGCCTTTACACCATAGCTGACCGCCAGGAGGCAGCCCACCATCCACCTACCTCGCCCATGCCTTTAGCCCTCTGTACCAACGTCACCGACGAGCTCACCGTCGCCCTCACGGTCCCCTCGTCGGGCTATAAAAGGAGCCCTCCCTAGCACCATTTCTCCACTCTCCAACACTCCCCACATCCCACTGAGTCTCGTACAACATCCCCGGAGCCACTCGAGCCACCGTTCGCCAGAATTTCCACCGGAGTCGCCGCAGCAGAGAAGAAAGGGGACCATCGATTTCGACCACCCAGGAGCCACCGCGACCACGCTTGAGTCCATCATCGTCTCCTTGTTTGATCGCCCCCATCGCCATGTTAGCTGGAGCCCTAGTAAGCCCCCAATCTACCCCCACCGAGCCGCTAGGGTTCAGTCTCACCGGCGACCTGTTTGTCATTGACGATGAGCCACGTCCGTTGATCTAGGTTCTAATCGCACGGCCCACATCGCCCCGTACCGCTTCGCGTTAAGTTGTGTCGCTGACATGTGGACCCCCCTGTCAGTAGCCCTCTGCGCCGTGGAGTGTCACTGATCCGGCCCATTTAGTTTCCCACATTGGGCCTAGAATTCAAATAAAGATTTTTCTATTTAGAGTTAATCTAGTTTCTGTCCATTAGTTTAAAAATAAATTTAGAGAGTTCTACTTAACCAAAATGCATGATTCCAATTTTGTTGGAAAGATAATTAAAATCTCTATCCAAGACCATTGGATTTAAATCAATTAGACTTAGAAATTTCTCCTAGCAAAAATAACAAGACAGAGACTTTTTCACATTCAAACATTTTTCAAAAATCAACCATAATAGCTTTTTAGTTGATTCCAACTCTCAAAAATCACATTTGACCATACCTATCTGAATATGTAATAATATTTAGGTTTCCATGCAGCGACTTTGGACTAGAACCAAAATTATGCTATATAGGAATTTCTAGTCACTTTAAATCATTTAAATAATAAACTTATTAAAATTTGATCAAACATTTAAATCACATTCCCATGTATTAGAATATGTGGTGATGACATGTGTCCACATGATCCCATATTTTAATTGGAGAATATTAAATCTTAGTTATTTTCAATGAGTAGAAATTACTTTTCTCAAATAAAATAAAGGAAACTAATTCGTTAAATCTTGTGATGTTTGTGATGATGCTAGATCATCAAGTGTGTTCCTTAGTGTACTAAATAGTTAAGTATTGTTTGGTGATTGTGTATCCCGTATGTATTTATAGACGATAGTACCGACCAAGTCTACGAGGAGGAGGATTTCTACCCCGAAAAGACGAGGAGAATTACAACCACTGCACCAACCAAGACAAGCCATAACTAGATGCAAGATAACCTAAGCAAGATGCAATAGGCATGCTTGGTTGTACATTCTTGACTTATACCTACCCCAAGTTTTACTTCCAAGCTTTACTTTATTTTACTTCACCAAACTTCTTAACCTTGTTTATAAATAGCATAAAGAGTATAAAACTTGGCCTATCTGGTTAGACTTAGATGTCATTCTATGGCATGAGATTGATATTAGTATCCCACCTTAGTGAACACTCTTAACTTAGTAGTTAGAGATAAACCAAAAACTTGATCACTTTAGATGGGAATACTTGGTGAAAAATATTATGAAAACCTTGGAATGATGAGTCATTCTATTGAGATGTTTTGACATGTGTTGAGACACACAAATGGTTTAGTATGATGAAAATGTCGAGGCATGAGCCTTAGCCCTTTAGAAAAACTAATGGTTGGGTTCAGATGTGATACCATTCCAAATTTACCGTACAACCACAGTACCTAAATTGGGTAAGGCTTAGCCAGAAGTTTATATGCATTAGTATGGGTTCCCTCGCGGGAGAGGTTTGAGCTGAGGCTACCTCTCAATGTTGTCCACCTATGAAGTGCCCAGGATGGCAGATGGCCATGGCTGGGAGGCCAAGCTCGTAGGAGATGTGCTTATACTAGAGTGTGTAAAGGAAAGGTTATGATTGATTATCCGCAGACTAAGTATGATGATTCAGGGTTATCCTTGACGGATGTATCGAATTTTGTGGTGAAAGTGTACCACCTCTGCAGAGTGTCGAACTATTTGAATAGCCGCGTCCGCGGTCATGGACAGTTGAAGTGGCCATACTGTTCCATCGTCAGATGTTTTCAAAATGTCTTATGAAATGAATGGTGACTTTGTCTTGACCACAACAGGGTTGTGACTATGAAAACTAGTTTCCCACTTAAGTGATTCTAGAACTTTATTTTATCTTTCTTTGTTTCTGAACTCAGCTCAGGTTTCAAACTTAACCTTGCAAATAAACTTAGAGTTTAGTATTCGTACTAGAACTAGCTTACTTGTTAGTGATAGTTTGCGAGTACTTAAAGAGTACTCATGGATTTGTCCCTAGCTATTATCGTGGCCATACTATGAAGAGGACTATCAGGAGGAAGGACAACACGACGGCTACGACAACTAGGACTATCTCCCATCGTCAGCATTGCCTATGACACTGAAGATGGACCCCACCGCTACGCTTATTAATTATTCCGCTGCTTGTTGTATTAAGACTGGATTCGGAGATCCTTTATTTGTGTAAGACCTTATTATGGTTTGTAATGGATGATGTACTGTGATATCCAATCTGTTATGTCTCGCAAAAATGGTAATCCTGGGATTGCGATGTATGGCATAACAGGCATCTGGGATTAAAAATTCAGGTGTTGACAAGTTGGTATCAGAGCCATTCAGACCATAGGAGACCCTAGTTAGAATGGACGTCCGAACAAAAACTTAGTTTCAAAACAAAAGAAGTGAGTATTTATGAAAACCTATTCCCATACTTATCCTTGAGATTCTTTCAAACAAATTCATGTTCCTCAAAAATTCCTTCAAACCTACATAAAAATTTGACACACTTGACCACTTCCCTAACTTACTCATCCTAAATTATGATAGATGGAAGTTCAGTACTGCAAGTTCTACCAGTTGGGAAATGGAGGCCAACTGATCTTCGAGAGGGATCTTGATGCACTGTCTGAGTACTTGGAGCGCTCGGATCCGGAATTCTTCCGAGATCAACTCAATGGTCTCCCAAGAGGAGATTTACAATGGCTGATAGTTGCTGATCTTCGAGGCAAGATGGAGGCACCACTTTCAGAGAAGATGCAATTCACCATGAGAGAGAACAACTGGCTAGATGGATTAGCCAGGGAAATGCATGAAGCTCTCTCCCGTCTTTGCGGACAGAATGTCAACTTGATCCAGGGAACTCGCTTTGCTCACTATGCATGGCGTGATTCTATGGGAATGCCGTTGGAGATGCCAAGTCACCCGGAGATGAGACGCCAAGTGGAGGACCTTGATATCCTATTGTACGATAGGCATAAGGAATTGGACAATGCTAGAGAGTACATCAACCACAACCACCCCACTGCCGCTCAGAAGGCCCAGAATTTTTCCCTGCTCATCAAGGATCATCAATCACTTCGTTGTAAACGCGCGAAGAAGGATTGCACCATCGCCCGTCTTCGCCAGAAGGTGGCCGACCTCGAGAAGACCATCAAGGAGCAAGAAGCTCAGCTTGCAACAAAAGAAGAAGAATAGGAAGAAGGTGAAGACATCCAGGGAGATATTCACTCGTACCTCAGCAATGATGATGATTACCTAGAGGATGATGCTATGGACTTCTACATAGATGATGACGACTCCGACTTCATCGATGATGAGTAGATGCACTAGAGCACTATCGTAGGAGGAGATGTATCGGTCCCATTGCATCCTAGCTCGCAGAATGGTTCTTAAAACCATCCGTTTTCCTTTTGTTGTGGTGTGTGTGTTTGTATCGTGTGCTTTGCTTGAATGAATGCATGAGAAGTGTTAGTTTGCCAAATGTGAGTCAAATTCAAAGTGTTAGCTTTTGAAAACAAAACCATGAACCTTAGAACTTTCCCTCTTACCCGTTTATCTATCTCAATCTTCAGATGACTCATGGAAACCCCGGAGGAAGCAGCTCATCGCAGGACCCGATGCTAAAGATTCTTCAGATGCTAGTTTCTGATCGTGAAGCTAACCGAGCAGAACACCAAGCCAACCTAGCTACCTTGCAACAGATCACTCAAATGGCCCACAACAATCAAGGCCATGGAAATTAGGATCATCAGGGATCCAAGCTTAAGAACTTCTAGAATACCAATCCCCCTATCTTTAGCAAATCTAAAGACCTCACTAGATGCAGATGATTGGTTACAGGCCATGGAGAATAACCTATAAGTCGCAAGGGTTGATTCCAATGAGCAAGTTCTGTTTGCCACCCACTATATGGCAAGAGATGCAAGAGCCTTGTGGAACAACACCCATACTATGAACCACGGTCAAGTGATGACGTGGGAAGATTTCAAAACCAAGTTTAGCCGCACCCATGTGCCACAAGGTTTAGTCACCAGAAGGAGAGATGAATTCAGAGAACTGAAGCAGGGCAGGATGACTGTAGTAGAGTACCATGACAGATTCCTGTCTCTCGCTAGGTATGCACCTAATGAGATCAACACTGAAGCCAAGAAGAAGGAGAGATTCCTGAATGGATTGCATGATGAGATGCAAACGGTGTTAATCAACATCCATTTTGACGATCTCGAAGAACTAGTCAACTCTGCCATCTAGATGGAAGGAAAGATCAACCAAGCCATCGACAACCGCAAGCGCAAAATGATGCACCAGAGTGGATCTAGCAGTCACCAGAAGTATCGTCCCAACCCGTCTGCAGGATATGCCCCAAGGAACAATAGACCCCCAATGCCTCGCCCAAGCTACCCCAACCGTAGCGGAGGAAATGTGAAGACCGGAGGAAACCACAACAACCACCCCGGCAATTCCAACAACTTCAACCGTGCACCGCCCAAGTCCAACAACAATACTTCCCCAAGGACTGGAAGCAATGCCATGCCTGTTGCAGCCAACGTGAAGTCCCAGATTACTTGCTTTGAATGTGGATTGAAGGGTCACTACTCCAACAAGTGTCCCAAGAAGCTTGCAGCCACTGCCAATGTGAATTCCCCAGCTCCGCAGGAACGCCGTGTTCAACCCAGAAGAAGATTCTCCCTAGGGAATTCGCTCAACCGCAACGGCCGTCTGTTCCACATGAACGCTGAAGAAGCCCAGGAAGCGCCAGATGTTCTGCTGGGTATGTTTTATGTTACCTCAGTATTAGCAAGAGTGTTGTTTCAACCCAGAAGAAGATTCTCCCTAGGGAATTCGCTCAACCGCAATGGCCGTCTATTCCACATGAACGCTGAAGAAGCCCAGGAAGCGCCAGATGTTGTGCTGCGTATGTTTTATGTTACCTCAGTATTAGCAAGAGTGTTGTTTGATTCTGGAGCATCGCACTTGTTTGTTACAGAAGAATTTGCATGCACTAGTAAGATTCACCCAACCAACTTGAAGCATGTTATGATAGTTCAAATACCTGGTTCAACCACCAAAGCTAGAAAAGTTTGCAAGCCTATACCTATCAGAATACATGGGACAAACTTTTATGCCAATCTAATAGTACTTGGAACCAAAGGTTTGGAAGTAGTACTAGGAATGGATTGGATGTCAAAACATAAAGGATTGATCGACTGTTCCAAGAAAGCCATCACCATGACCAGTAGCTCTGGAGTAACAGTACATCATATATCTGAAACCTTACCCCATCAATTCAAGTGCAACAAGAGTCTAGCCCTACCAACCATAGACCAAGTCAGAGTAGTATGTGAATACCCCGACGTATTCCCAGATGAATTGCCCGGTATGCCCCTAGATCGGGATATCGAGTTCATTATTGAACTAATTCCTGGAACTAGACCCATAGCTCAGAGACCCTATAGCACGAACCCATCAAAGTTAGTGGAACTGAAGAAACAACTTGATGCTATGCTGGAGAAAGGCTTGATTCGACCAAACAAATCGCCATGGAGATCGCCCGTTTTGTTTGTCGACAAGAAGGATGGAGGTAACCGTTTGTGCACAGATTACCGGAAGCTGAATGATGTCAAAAAAAGTACCCATTACCCAAGATAGAGGATCTATTTGACCAGTTGACTGGTGCTAGAGTGTTTTCTAAGATTGATCTTAGAACTGTCTATCATCAACTTAAGATTCACGCAATGGATATTCCAAAGACTGCCTTTACCACCAGATATGGATTGTATGGGTATATGGTCATGTCTTTTGGATTAACCAATGCCCCCGCTTATTTCATGAATCTCATGAATATGATTTTTATGAACTTTCTGGATAAGTTTGTCGTTGTTTTTATCGATGATATTCTGATCTATTCCAAGTCAGAAGAAGACCATGAACAACATCTGAGAATCATCCTTGAAACGCTTAGAGAGCATCAGTTGTATGCCAAGTTTAGCAAATGTGATTTATGGCTGAAAGAAGTAGGATTCCTCGGACATATTGTGTTGGCAGGAGGAGTCGCTGTTGATCCCGCCAAGATCAGAGATGTTGAAGCATGGGAAGCCCCAACCACTCAAACCCAAGTCCATGCATTTCTCGGATTAGCGCGATATTACCGCAAGTTCGTCGAGGGATTTTCGAGCATCGCAAGACCCATGACCCAATTGTTGAAGAAGCACAAGAAGTTTGAATCGACCGACAAATGTGAAGCAAGTTTCCAAGAACTCAAGAAAAGATCGATTCAGCCCCAATATTGATTATGCCAGATATCAAGAAGCCGTTTGATGTGTATTGTGATGCATCCAAGATTGGTCTCGGATGTGTGTTGATGTATGTAACATCCCAAAACTTTAATCCAAGCTTAACAAGATCAAATCATCCAAAAATAGGGTTAACAAAAACTTTTCCAAATTTAAAATGAAAGCATTCATATGTGTATGCATTTAAAATAGGAGTTGTTTGAATTGCCATGATTGATTGATACAATGCTTGTAAAATGTTTCTTAGGTTATTTAAACATCATCTACATCATTCCCAAACTTTTCTTAAAGAAAATAAAATAAAAAAAATTAAAAAGAAGGAATGGTCATTTTGGCAAATTTAACTCTCATGCCTACTTTGGCTATTCCAAGTACTCAATTCTTAACAGAAACAATTCTTGATATTTGTACCCCTTGCTAGTACACATAATGAGGTACCAAAGCCCACCTTTGGATCTGCTAAAAACATTTTGTTAACTATTTTAATTGGCATTTGAAAATTGAATCTAATGCATATGCATAGATCACCCCTATTTCAAAAACCATATATTTGAGCTCCATTTTCAAAACCCTTGCAACCAGAGACTACCTATCACTAGTGGAGATCACTCAAAAATTTTGAAACCAAAATTCAAAACTTTTTGTCATGCGGCCATTTCATCAAACAGCTTGTGTGCACAAATCTGGCCAAATTTAAAATACTGTTTTGAGCAGTGATCTTGGTCACCATTTGTGCGTAACCTTGTCCCCTTGTTCCCTCAGTACCAGCCCTACCCTTTGCTAGCCCAGCCACACCCTGTGCACATGACCAAATGGTCATGGCCATTAAGGCCGAGCACCATGAGCACCCCCACCAGCGACACCGCGCCACAGCAGCCTCTCTCGCCATGTCTAGCACATCGCTTGTGGTCCACCTCCACCGCCCAACCAGCCCCAGGCTAGAGACAGAGAGCAGAGCGGCCAGGAACCGCCATGCCCGGAGCCGGTCGAGCATGCCGACGCCCCCCCCAGAGCGTGCCCTGTCCTCGCTCGCACAGACCGCCCCTTGGCACCAGCCCACGCCCGCCGCTCCACCTCGACCTGGAGAACACCCCAGACATCCCCATTCGCCGCCTAAAGCCTCACAGCCACCGCTCGCCATGGACACCGTCGCCTCTGCCTCTCAGAGCGCCACCTCGCCCAGACCGTGTGCCACCACCCCTACGGCCGCATTCAACTCCTAGAGCACCGCCAGGGAACCGCCTGTCGATCGCCATCCCCAGCCATGCCGCTACCTCGCCCTAGCCATGTCGCCATCGTCGCCTGCCCATCCCGCTTGGTCTCAAACCGTCGGGCCTATAAAAGGAGCCCTCCCCAGCCTCTTCTCTCCACACCATTCCACTCCCCTCACTTCTCTGAACCTCACCCACCTCTAGTCGGAGCAAGTGGAGCAGCAGCTTGCCGGAATTGGAGCCGGAGCAGCCGCGGCAGGAGGAGAAGGGCGCCGTTGATTTCGACCACCCCAAGCTCCGCCACAACCGCGCCTCGCCTCGCCATCATCTTCCATGTTGTTTGCCCGCCACGCCGACCCCGCTGGAGCCCTTGAACGCCCCCAGTAGACCCCCACCGAGGCGCTAGGGTTCGAGCTCGCCGGTGACCTGTTTGTCGTCGACGACGACCCTCAGCCGTAGATCTCCCTTATAATCCTACGGCCCACAGCGCGCGTACCATTTCGCGTTTTAAGTGCCGCTGACACGCGGGACCCCCCTGTCAGATGAGCCCCACGCCGCGGAGCGCCACTGGGCCGGCCCAAGTCCTTTCCTGCGCTAGCCCATAGATTCAAATCTGGATTTTTCTTTTTCAGTTAAATCTAGTTTCTGTCCACTATTTCAAAAATCAATTCAGAGAGTTTTAGAAATCCAAATAAGAGAGTTATAGATCTCTCCTAATAAAAATAAGAAGACAGAAGCTTTTGCAACTTGCAACATTTTTATAAAATCAACCAAGTTAGCTTTTGAGTTGATTCCAACTCTCAAAAATCACATTTCATCATATCTATCTAAATATGTAATAATATTAAGGTTTACATGCAGTGACTTTGGACTAGTACCAAAATAATGCTATATAGGCATTTCTAGTCACTCTAAATCATTAAATAATAAACTAAAACTAAAGTAATATTGATCCAACCCTTAAATCTCATTCCCACATGTTAGAATATGTGGTGAGGACATGTGTCCACATGATCCCATATTTTCGTGGTGAATATTAAAATTTTAGTTAATATTTCAATGAGTAGAAATTACTTTTCTAAAATAAAAAGGTTGAAACTATTACATTAAACTTGTGATGCTTGTGATGATAATAGATCATCAATTGTGTGTTTTAGAATGCTACTTAGCCTAGTTAAGTATTGTTTGGTGATTGTCTACTCCCTATGTATTTACAGACGCTAGTACCGACCAAGCCTTCGACGAGGAGGAGTTCTACCAAGAAGAAGAAGAAGAAGAAAACTTCAACCACTTCACCAACCAAGGCAAGTTATTGTTAGCAAGATAGAATTAAGATAGATGAATGAGCAAGGATGCTTTAGGCATGCCTTGATCACACCCTTTTCTAACTCCTAGTACCCCAAGTCTTACCTACAAGTTTTACCCCTCTTAGGTTATACAAAGTTCTTTACTTGGTTTGAAGGTATCATAAAAAGTATAAAACTTGACTTACTTAGAAACCTTTAGATGTCATTCTATGGCATGAGATTTGATCCCATCTTTCCACCTTAGTGAACACTCTTAACTTAGTATTTTAGAATAGATCAAAAACTTGAGTCACTTTAGATGGGAAAAATTGGTGAAAATGAATTGTGAAAACCTTGGAATGATGAGTCATTCTATTGAGATGTTTTGACATGTGTTGAGAAACACAACTGGTTTATGATGATGAAAATGATGAGGCATGAGCCTTAACCCTTTTATAAAACTGATGGTTGGATTCGGATGCGATACCATTCCAATTTTACCGTACAACCACATTACCTGAATTGGGTAAGGCTTAGCTGGAAATTTATATGCATTAGTATTAGTTCCCTCACGAGAGAGGTTTGAGCTGAGGCTACCTCTCATGATGTCCACCTATGAAGTGCCCAAGATGACTGATGGTCATGGTTGGGAGGCCATGCTCATAGGAGAGGTGCTGGTACTAGGGTGTGTAAAGGGAAGGTTATGTTTGATTATCTGCATACTAAGTATCATGATTCAGGGTTATCCCTGACAGATGTATCGAATCTTTTGGTGAAAGTGTACCACCTCTGCAGAGTGCCAAACTATTTGAATAGTCGCGTCCATGGTTATGGACAGTTGGAATGGCCATACTGTTTTGTTGTCAGATGTTTTCCAAATAACTTGAAATGAATGATGAACTTTGACTTGACCACAACAGGGTTGTGTTGATGATAATAGCTTCCCAACTTAAGTGATTCTAGAACTTTACTTATTCTTTCTTTGCTTCAGAACTCAGCTTAGGTTTCAAACTTAACTTTATGGTTAAACTTAGATTTTGCACTTTAAACTTAGAACTATAGTACCTATTAATAGTAGTTTGCGAGTACTTAAAGAGTACTCATGGATTTTGTCCCTGGCAATTCTCATGGCTAGACTATGAATGAGACTATCATGAGGATGGTCATCAGGACGGCTATGATAACTAGGACTATCTACCTTCGTCAGCATTGCCTGTGCCCCTGAAGATGGACCCCACCGCTACGCTTATCTTTTATTTCCGCTGCTTGTTGTATTAAAGACTGGATCATGAGATCCTTATTTGTGTAAGACCTTATGTATGGTTTGTAAGGGATGATGTACTATGATATCCAATCTGTTATGTCTCGCAAAAATGGTAATCCTAGGATTGGGAGGTATGGCATAACGGGCATCTGGGATTAAAAATCCGGGTGTTGACAAGTTGGTATCAGAGCCATCCTGACCATAGGAGACCCTAGTTAGAATGGACGTCCAAACCAAAAACTTAGCTTCAAAACCAAAGTGAGTATTTATGAAAAACTATTTCCTCTCTTACCCTTGTGAACTCATCCTTTCTCAAAAATTCATGTTCCTCAAAATTCTTACATTATGATTTAAAACTTGACACACTTGATCACTCCACTAACTTCCTCATCCTTAATTCTTGTAGATGGAGACTCAGTTCAGCAAGTTTTACCAGTTGGGAAACGGAGGTCAGCTGATCTTCGAGAGGGATCTGGATTCACTGTCGGAGTTACTGGGACGCCCACATCCGGAGTTTCTTGGAGCTCAACTTCCAGGACCCCCAGGAGGAGACCTACAATGGCTAGTCACCGCGGATATTCGGGGAAGCATCGAAGCACCAACTTCCGGGAGAATTTAGTTCTCCGTGAGAGAGAACAACTGGCTAGATGGATTAGCCAGGGCAATGCATGAAGCTGTCGCACGTCTATGTTCCCTCAGCATCAACAAGATCCAAGGAACCCGTTTTTCCCACTATGCAAGACGTGACTTCATGGGAATGCCGATGGAGATGCCAAGTCACCCAGAGTTGAGGCGTCAAGTGGAGAACCTTGATTTCTTGCTTCAGGACAGACAGCAGGAACTGGACAATGCCAGGGAGTTAGCCAACCAGAACCGTGTCATTGCCGATCAGAAGGCCCAGACTTTCGCACTGCTCGTCCAAGATCGCCAGTCTCTTCGTCGCCAGCGTGCAAAGAAGGATCGTATCATCGCCCGTCTTTGTAAGAAGGTGGCCGACGTCGAGAAGACCGTCAAGGAGCAGGAAGCCCAGCTTGGCGCCAAGGAAGAAGATGATGAGGGTGAAGACATCCAGGGAGATATGGACTCTTACCTCAGCAACGATGATGACTTTCTGGAGGAGGATGTTGTGGAGTTCTACACTGATGATGAAGACTCTGACTTCATCGACGATGAGTAGAGGCACTAGAGCACTGTCGTAGCATGAGATGTATCATCTCATTGTATCGTAGCTTGCAGAATGGTTCTTCAAACCATCTGTTTTCCCCTTTGATTTTTGTGGTGTGTGTTGTATTGTGTGCTTGCTTGCATGAATGAAATAGAAGTTAGTTAAAAAACCTGAGTCTAACTCAAAGTTTTAGCTTTGAAAACCCAAAACCATGAACCTTAGAATTTCCCTCTTACCCCTATATCTATCTCAATCTTCAGATGAATCGTGGAAACCAAGGAGGGAGCAGCTCGTCGCAAGACCCAATGCTGCAGATCTTGCATAATCTCATCGCGGACTGTGGAGCAAGCAGGGCCGAACGTCAAGCCAACTTAGCAACATTGCAGCAGATCGCCCAAATGGCTCTCAACAACCAAGGACATGGAAATCAGGATCACCAAGGATCCAAACTCAAAAACTTTAAGAACACCAATCCCCCAATATTTAACCAATCTGAAAACCCATTAGATGCTGATGACTGGTTACAGACCATGGAAAACAACTTAGAGGTTGCCAGAGTTGATGAGAATGAGAAAGTTCTCTTCGCCACCCACTATCTGGCGGGAGATGCAAGAGCTTGGTGGAATAGCATCCGCAATATGAACCATGGCCAGGTGATGACCTGGGAAGCATTCAAGGTCAAGTACAGCCGCACCCACGTGCCGCAAGGTCTTGTCAACAGGATGAGAGATGAATTCCGCGAATTGAAGCAAGGAAGAAAGACTGTGGTAGAGTACCGTGATAGATTCTTGTCACTTGCCAGATATGCACCGGATGAGATCAACACGGAGGCCAAGAAGAAGGAGAGATTCTTAAACGGACTGCATGATGAGATGCAGACTGTCCTCGTCAACATCCGTTTTGATGATCTCGAAGAGCTAGTCGACTCTGCCATTCAGCTGGAAGCGGAGATTAACCAGGCAAACGACAACCGCAAGCGCCGTATGATGCAGCAGTCTGGATCCAGTAGTCACCAGAAGTACCGTCCCAACCCCTCACCAGGATATGCACCAAGGAACAACCGACCCCCAGATTCTCGCCCAAGCTACCCCAACCGTAGCGAAGGCAATGTGAAGTCCGGAGGAAACAATCACAACTCCAGCAATGCCAACAATTTCAACCGTGCCCCTCCCAAGAGCAACAACAACAACACTGCACCTAGAACTGGCAGCAATGCTGTACCTGTCACAGTCAAGGACAAGTCCCAGATCACTTGTTTCGAGTTTGGAGTGAAGGGTCACTACTCCAATGAGTGTCCCAAGAAGACTGCCGCCAATGCCCCTGTGAATGCCCCAGCTCAGCAGCACCGTCGGGTTCAACCAGGAAGGAGATTTACCCTAGGGAACCCGCATAACCGCAACGGTCGTCTTTTCCACATGAACGCAGAAGAAGCCCAGGAAGCGCCAGATGTAGTGCTAGATATGTTTTCTGTCAACTCAGTTTTAGCAACAGTATTGTTTGATTCTGGAGCATCGCATTCATTTGTCACCGAAGAATTTGTATGCACTAGTAAGATTCGCCCAACCAACTTGAAGCATGTCATGATAGTTCAAATCCTCGGTTCAACAACAAAAGCTAGAAAACTTTGCAAAGCTGTACCTATCAGAATACATGGGATAGATTTTTATGCCAACCTAATTGTACTTGGAACCAAAGGATTGGAAGTAGTACTAGGTATGGACTGGATGTCAAGGCATAAAGGATTGATAGACTGTGCTAAGAAATCCATCACCATGACCAATAGTTCTGGAGTAATAGTAGAGCATATCTCTGAAACCTTACCCCGCCAATTCAAGTGCAACAAGAGTCTAGCCCTGCCCACCATAGACCAAGTCAGAGTAGTCTACGAATACCCCGACATATTCCCGGATGAATTGCCAGGTATGCCCCCGGATAGGGATATTGAGTTCATTATCGAACTAATCCCCGGAACCGGACCTATAGCCCAGAGACCTTATAGCATGAACCCCTCAGAGTTAGTGGAACTGAAGAAGCAGTTGGATGCCATGTTAGCAACAGGCTTGATTCAGCCAAGCGCATCGCCATGGAGATCACGAGTGTTATTCGTCGACAAGAAAGATGGAGGCAATCGTCTGTGTACAGATTACAGAAAGTTGAATGATGTCACCATCAAGAACAAGTACCCTTTGCCAAAGATAGAGGATCTATTTGATCATTTGACTGGAGCTCAGGTATTCTCAAAGATTGATCTTAGGACTGGTTATCACCAACTTAAGATTCGTGCAACGGATATTCCGAAGACCGCCTTTACTACTCGCTATGGTTTATACGAGTATACGGTTATGTCTTTTGGATTAACCAATGCCCCTGCTTATTTCATGAATCTCATGAATAAGATCTTTATGAATTTCCTAGATAAGTTTGTAGTTGTGTTTATCGACGACATCCTTATCTACTCCAAGTCAGAAGAAGAGCATGAACAACATCTGAGAATCATCCTAGAAACCCTGAGAGAACATCAGTTATATGCCAAGTTTAGCAAGTGTGAGTTTTGGCTGAAAGAAGTAGGATTCCTAGGACATATTGTGTCTGCCGGAGGAGTCTCTGTTGATCCCACCAAGATCAAAGATGTCGAATGGGAAGCCCCAACCAATCAAACCCAAGTTCGTTCATTTCTCGGATTAGCTAGATATTACCGCAAGTTCGTAGAAGGATTCTCGAGCATAGCCCGACCAATGACCCAATTGTTGAAGAAGGACAAGAAGTTTGAATGGATAGACAAGTGTGAAGCTAGTTTCCAAGAGCTAAAGAAGAGATTGATATCAGCCCCAATTTTAATCATGCCAGACATCAAGAAGCCGTTTGATGTGTATTGTGATGCATCCAAGATTGGCCTCGGATGTGTATTGATGCAAGAAGGCAAAGTCATCGCGTATCTGTCTCGACAACTGAAGCAGCATGAGCAGAACTATCTGACACATGATCTTGAGCTAGCAGCCATGGTTCTAGCATTGAAGACATGACGTCATTATTTGATGGGTAATCGCTGTGAGATTTACTCCGATCATAAGAGCTTGAAGTATATCTTCACGCAGAAGGCGCTGAATATGAGGCAAAGAAGATGGATAGAGTTAATCAAGGATTATGACCCTGACATTCACTATCACCCCGGCAAAGCCAATGTGGTAGCGGATGCTCTTAGCAGATTGCCGTGTAGGCTTAACACCATGATCAAAGAGAAGCAACCAAGTTTGTATGAGGAGTTGGAGCAGTTCAGGACTGAGTTAGTTAGCAAAGGATTCCTAGCTAGCATTGAACTTCAACCCACTTTGTTGAGCCAAATCAAGGAAGCCCAAAAAGGAAATGAAAGTATCGACGGAATCAAACATCGTATTGGTACATGAAAGGTACCTGGATTCACGGAAGATGAAGAAGGAGTACTGTGGTACAAAGGACGTACCTGTGTACCAGTAGATTCGGAGCTGAAGGAAATTATCATGAGGGAAGCTCATGATACTCTTTATTCTATCCACCCAGAGGAACAAAGATGTATCAGGATTTAAAAGAGCAATTTTGGTGGCACAAGATGAAGAGAGAGATCGGAAGCTACATCGCCAAATGTGACATCTGTCAAAGAGTCAAAGCAGAGCATCAGAGACCTGCAGGATTGATGCAACCATTGCAGATTCCGGAATGGAAATGGGATTCCGTCGGAATGGACATTATCACCGGTTTGCCTACTTCTAGTAGGGGAAATGACTCAATCTGGGTCATCATTGATAGATTGTCCAAGGTAGCCCACTTCATACCTGTCAAGACAACCTACCAAAGTGCAAAACTAGCAGAGCTGTACATTGGTAGGATTGTTAGTCTACATGGAACCCCCAAGACCATCGTCTCAAATCGAGGAACCCAGTTTACTTCAAGATTTTGGCAGAAAGTTCAGGAAGGTTTAGGAACCAAGTTGAACTTCAGTACGGCTTATCACCCGCAAACAGATGGACAAACTGAGAGAGTCAATCAGATCTTAGAAGATATGCTTAGAGCTTGTGTGTTGGAATATGGATCAAAATGGGAAGACTGCCTGCCTTTCGCAGAATTCTCATATAACAACAGTTATCAGGCTAGTTTGCAGATGGCACCATTCGAATTCCTATACGGAAGAAAGTGCCGTACCCCTTTGAATTGGTCGCAAGTAGGAGAGAGTTAGATCTTTGGACCCGACATTCTCCGAGAAGCAGAAGAGAAAGTTCACAAAGTCCGTGAGCACCTCAAGACCACCCAATCCAGACAGAAGAGTTATGCTGACAAAAGAAGGAGAGACCTGACTTTCAATGTCGGAGATTTCGTATATCTCAAGGTTTCACCATTGAAGGGAACTCAACACTTCAGTCTGAAGGGAAAGTTAGCCCCTAGATATATCGGACCTTTCAAGATTCTGAACCGCCGAGGAGAAGTATCGTATCAACTGGAACTGCCTGAAGAGATGTCAGCCATCCACAATGTGTTCCATATCTCGTTACTTCGCAAATGCTTGGAAGTGCCTGAGAAGATTGATGTTTTCAAGAATATCGATCACAGAGCTGTGGAAATCAACAATGACCTGACCTATCGAGAAGTACCCATCCATATCTTATAAGAAGCCTATAGAACCACCAGGACCAGGAGTATCAAGTTTCTGAAGATTCAGTGGAGCAACCATACCGAGGAGGAAGCTACTTGGGAGCGCGAAGATTACATCAGAACAGAGTTCCCAGATCTCTTTAGTTCCTAGTTTTCTTTGTAAATCTCGGGACGAGATTTTGTTTAAGGGGGGAAGGTTTATAACATCCCAAAACATTAATCCAAGCTTAACAAGATCAAATCATCCAAAAATAAGGTTAACAAAAACTTTTCCAAATTTAAAATGAAAGCATTCATATGTGTATGCATTTAAAATAGGAGTTGTTTGAATTGCCATGATTGATTGATCCAATGCTTGTAAAATGTTTCTTAGGTGATTTAAACATCATCTACATCATTCCCAAGCTTTTCTTAAAGAAAATCAAATCAAAAAGAATTAAAAAGAAGGAATGGTCATTTTGGCAAATTTAACTCTCATGCCTACTTTGGCTATTCCTAGAACTCAATTCTTAACAGAAACATTCTATTAACTATTTTAATTGGCATTTCAAAATTGAATCTAATGCATATGCATAGATCACCCCTATTTCAAAAACCATCTATTTGAGCTCCATTTTCAAAACCCTTGCAACCAGAGACAACCTATCACCAGTAGAGATCACTCAAAAATTTTGAAACCAAAATTCAAAACTTTCTATCATGCGGCCATTTCATCAAACAGCTTGTGTGCACAAATCTGGCCAAATTTAAAATACTGTTTTGGGCAGTGATCTTGGTCACCATTTGTGCCTAACCTTATCCCCTTGTTCCCTCATTACCAGCCCTACCCTTTGCTAGCCCAGCCACACCCTGTGCACACGACCAAATGGTCATGGCCATTAAGGCCGAGCACCATGAGCACCCCCATCGGCGACACCGTGCCACAGCAGCCGCCAACCCCTCTCGCCATGTCTAGCACATCGCTTGTGGTCCACCTCCACCGCCCAACCAGCCCCAGGCCAGAGACAGAGAGCAGAGCGGCCAGGAACCGTCGTGCCCAGAGCTGGTCGAGCATGCCGACGCCGCCCCCAGAGCGCGCCCTGTCCCCGCTCGCACAGACCGCCCCTGGGCACCAGCCCGCGCCCGCCGCTCCACCTCGACCTGGAGAACACCCAGGACATCCCCGTTCCCCGCCCAAAGCCTCACAGCCACCGCTCGCCGTGGACACTGTCGCCTCTACCTCTCAGAGCGCCACCTCGCCTAGACCGCGTGCCACCGCCCCTACGGCCGCATTCAAGTCCTAGAGCACCGCCAGGGAACCGCCTGTCGATCGCCATCCCCAGCCATGCCGCTACCTCGCCGTAGCCATGTCGCCACCATCGCCTACCCATCCCGCTCGGTCTCACCATCGGGCCTATAAAAGGAGCCCTCCCCAGCCTCTTCTCTCCACACCATTCCACTCCCCTCACTTCTCTGAACCTCACCCACCTCTAGCCGGAGCAAGTGGAGCAGCAGCTTGCCGGAATTGGAGCCGGAGCAGCCGCGGCAGGAGGACAAGGGCGTCGTTGATTTCAACCACCCCAAGCTCCGCCGCAACCGTGCCTCGCCGCGTCGTCATCTTCCATGTCGTTTGCCCGCCTCGCCGACCCCGCTGGAGCCCTGGTACGCCCCCAGTAGACCCCCACCGAGCCGCTAGGGTTCAAGCTCTCCGGCGACCTGTTCGTCGTCGACGACGACCCTCAGCCGTAGATCTCCCTTCTAATCCTACGGCCCATAGCGCGCGTACCGTTTCGTGTTTTAAGTGTCGCTGACACGCGGGACCCCCTGTCAACTGAGCCCCGTGCTGCGGAGCGCCACCGGGCCGTCCCAAGTCCTTTCCCGCGCTAGCCCGTAGATTCAAATCTGGATTTTTTCTTTTTTAGTTAAATCTAGTTTCTATCCACTATTTCAAAAATCAATTCAGAGAGTTTTAGAAATCCAAATTGCATGAAACCAGTTTTGTCTAAAAGGTATTAAAATGATCTATCCAAGTACGTTGGATTTAATCCAATTAGAGTTATAGATCTCTCCTAATAAAAATAAGAAGATAGAAGCTTTTGCAACTTGCAACATTTTTATAAAATCAACCAAGTTAGCTTTTGAGTTGATTCCAACTCTCAAAAATCAAATTTCATCATATATTTCTAAATATGTAATAATATTAAGGTTTACATGCAGTGACTTTGGACTAGTACCAAAATAATGCTATATAGGCATTTCTAGTCACTCTAAATCATTAAATAATAAACTTAAACTAAAGTAATATTGATCCAACCCTTAAATCTTATTCCCACATGTTAGAATATGTGGTGAGGACATGTATCCACATGGTCCCATATTTTGGTGGTGAATATTAAAATTTTAGTTAATATTTCAATGAGTAGAAATTACTTTTCTAAAATAAAAAGGTTGAAACTATTAAATTAAACTTGTGATGCTTGTGATGATAATAGATCATCAATTGTTTGTTTTAGAACTCTACTTAGCCTAGTTAAGTATTGTTTGGTGATTGTCTACTCCCTATGTATTTATAGACGCTAGTACCGACCCAGCTTTCGAGGAGGAGGAGTTCTACCAAGAAGAAGAAGAAGAAAACTTCAACCACTTCACCAACCAAGGCAAGCTATTGTTAGCAAGATAGAATTAAGCTAGATGAATGAGCAAGGATGCTTTAGGCATGCCTTCATCACACCCCTTTCTAACTCCTAGTACCCCAAGTCTTACCTACAAGTTTTACCCCTCTTAGGTTATACAAAGTTCTTTACTTGGTTTGAAGGTAGCATAAAAAGTATAAAACTTGACTTACTTAGAAACCTTTAGATGTCATTCTATGGCATGAGATTTGATCCCATCTTTCAACCTTAGTGAACACTCTTAACATAGTATTTTAGAATAGATCAAAAACTTGAGTCACTTTAGATGGGAACAATTGGTGAAAATGAATTGTGAAAACCTTGGAATGATGAGTCATTCTATTGAGATGTTTTGACATGTGTTGAGAAACACAATTGGATTATGATGATGAAAATGATGAGGCATGAGCCTTAACCCTTTTATAAAACTGATGGTTGGATTCGGATGCGATACCATTCCAATTTTACCGTACAACCACATTACCTGAATTGGGTAAGGCTTAGCTGGAAATTTATATGCATTAGTATTAGTTCCCTCACGGGAGAGGTTTGAGATGAGGCTACCTCTCATGATGTCCACCTATGCAGTGCCCAAGATGACTGATGGTCATGGTTGGGAGGCCATGCTCATAGGAGAGGTGTTGTTACTAAGGTGTGTAAAGGGAAGGTTATGTTTGATTATCTGCATACTAAGTATGATGATTCAGGCTTATCCTTGACAGTTGTATTGAATCTTGTGGTGAAAGTGTACCACCTCTGCAGAGTGTCAAACTATTCAAATAGTCGCGTCCACTGGTATGGACAGTTGGAATGGCCATACTGTTTCGTTGTCAGATGTTTTCCAAATAACTTGAAATGAATGATGAACTTTGACTTGACCACAACAGGGTTGTGTTTATGATAATAGCTTCCCAACTTAAGTGATTCTAGAACTTTACTTATTCTTTCTTTGCTTCAGAACTCAGCTTAGGTTTCAAACTTAACTTTATAGTTAAACTTAGATTTTGCACTTTAAACTTAGAACTATAGTACCTGTTAATAGTAGTTTGCGAGTACTTAAAGAGTACTCATGGCTTTTGTCCCTGGCCATTCTCATGGCCAGAATATGAAGGAGACTATCAAGAGGATGGTCATCAGGACGGCTATGATAACTAGGACTATCTGCCTTCCTCAGCATTGCCTGTGCCCCTGAAGATGGACCCCACCGCTACGCTTATCTTTTATTTCCGCTGCTTGTTGTATTAAAGACTGGATCATGAGATCCTTATTTGTGTAAGACCTTATGTATGGTTTGTAATGGATGATGTACTGTGATATCCAATCCGTTATGTCTCGCAAAAATGGTAATCCTGGGATTGCGAGTTATGGCATAACGGGCATCTGGGATTAAAAATCTGAGTGTTGACAATGTAAGCAGGCAAAGTCATAGCATATTTGTCAAGACAACTAAAGCAACATGAGCAAAACTACCCTACCCATTATCTTGAACTAGCAGCAGTAGTTTTAGCATTGAAGACATGGTGTCATTACCTTATGGGAAACCGCTATGAGATTTACTCGCATCACAAGAACTTGAAGTATATTTTCACCTAGAAGGAGCTGAATATGAGGCAAAGGAGATGGATAGAAATAATCAAGGATTATGACCTTGACATTCACTATCACCCTAGCGGTGGCGGATGCTCTTAGCAGATTGCCTTGTAGGTTAAACACCATGATCAAAGAAACCCAGCCAAGTTTCCATTAAGAGCTGGAGCAGTTTCGAACAGAGCTAGTTAGCAAAGGATTTTTAGTTAGCATTTAACTTCAACCCACTTTGATCAGTTAGATCAAGGGGAATGCAAGTATCGACGGAATCAAACGTCATATTGGTACAGGAAAGGTACTTGGATTCACCGAAGACGAAGAAGGAGTACTGTGGTACAAAGGACGTATCTGTGTACCAGCAGATTCGGAGCTGAAGGAAATTATCATGAAGGAAGCTCATGATACTCTTTATTCTATCCACCCAGAGGAACAAAGATGTATCAGGATTTAAAAGAGCAATTTTGGTGGCACAAGATGAAGAGAGAGATCGGAAGCTACATCGCCAAATGTGACATCTGTCAAAGAGTCAAAGCAGAGCATCAGAGACCTGCAGGATTGTTGCAACCATTGCAGATTCCGGAATGGAAATGGGATTCCGTCGAAATGGACTTTATCACCGGTTTGCCTACTTCTAGTAGGGGAAATGACTCAATCTGGGTCATCGATGATAGACTGTCCAAGGTAGCCCATTTTAAGCTAGCCGAGTTTGAAGCTAGCCGAGTTGTACATTGCTAGAATTGTTAGTTTACATGGAACCCCCAAGACCATAGTGTCAGATCGAGGAACCCAATTTACCTCGAGATTTTGGCAGAAAGTCCAAGAAGGATCAGGAACCAAGTTGAATTTCAGCACATCTTATCACCCGCAGACCGATGGACAGACTGAAAGAGCTTGTGGATCAAAATGGGAAGACTGTCTTCGTTTCGCGGAATTCTCATACAACAACAGTTATCAAGCCAGTTTGCAAATGGCCCCATTTGAGTTCTTATATGGGAGAAAGTGTTGTACCCCTTCGAATTGGTCGCAAGTAGGAGAGAGTTAGATTTTCGGGCCCGACATCCTACGAGAAGCCGAAGAGAAGGTTCACAAATTCCGTGAGCACCTCAAGACCGCTCAATCAAGACAGAAGAGTTATGCAGACAAGAGACGTAGAGACCTGACTTTCAACGTCGGATATTTTGTGTATCTTAAAGTGTCGCCGTTGAAAGGAACACAACGTTTTAGTCTGAAAGGAAAGTTAGCCCCCAGATATATTGGAACCTTCAAGATTCTGAATCGCTGAGGAGAAGTATCCTATCAACTGGAACTGCCAGAGGAGATGTCAGCCATCCATGATGTGTTCCATATCTCGTTACTTAGGAAATGCTTAGAAGTTCTGGAGAAGACCGAAGTTTTCAAGAACATCGATCACCGAGCCGTTGAAATCAACAAGGATCTGACGTATCGTGAAGTGCCCATCCGTATCTTGGAAGAAGCTTACAGAACCAACAGGACCAGGAGTATCAAATTTCTCAATATTCAATGGAGCAATCATACCTAAGAAGAAGCCACCTGGGAGCGAAAATATTACATTAGGACTGAGTTTCCAGATCTCTTTAGTTCCTAGTTTTCTTTCTTAAATATCAAAACGAGATTTTGTTTAAGGGGAAGGTTTGTAACATCCCAACTCTTTAATCAAGGTTATCAAGATCCAAATCACCCAATTTAGGGTTAACAAAAACTTTTTATCATTAAAACAATTAAGAATGCATATGTGTGTTGCATTAATATAGAATTATTTGGAATTGCCATGTTTGATTGTTCTAATGGTTGTAAAATGGTTCAAAGATGAATGCCACATCATCTAGATCATTCCCAAACAAAATCCAAAGAAAAAGAAATCAAATAAGATTAATAAATGGAAATGGTCATTTTGGCCATTTTAATCCACTGGGCCACTTTAGGTGTTCGTAGAAGTCAAATTCTTAACATAGATAATTCTAACCCTTTGCACCCCTTGCTAGTACAAGTAAAGATCTACCAAGGCCCACTTTGAAATCTTACAAAAACATTTAAACTCTAATTTGAAATGACATTTGAAAATGGAATCAAATGTATGTACATAGATCCCACTTTTTCAAAAACCACTCAAATGAGTTCAATTTGACAATCCCCAGCAAACGCAGATGCTTAAGCATATGAATAACACATCCACCAAAACTTTCTTGCGGCCATTTTGTCGAACAGTTGGCAGGCAGAGAAATTTTGGCCTAACTAATACTGTTGCAAATCAAGTTCTTGTCCCCCATTCGACTCTTTCTGCTCTTCCCTGTCTCCCCTAGTTCCAACCAAGTCATCAAGGAGCTACCCCTTAGCCTGGATCAGCAGTACTGCGCCGCCCGAGAATGGTCGCTGCCGGCCAACCTTGACCAAGCCACAAGGGACCAATCCGCCCTCTTCCGCCACACCAGGGAGGTAGGCGTGATCTCACCGCCGCCTTTGGTACCTTCCCCGAGCCGTGCTAGCCCCTGGACCACCGCAGATAGCACGCGCCCTCCGCCTCTACGCTATTCATGGAGCACGTCAGAGCGTCATCCCCGATAGGCCAGCACACGCCGCGCCTTGCCCTCCGCTCGCGTGCGCCGCTCCGCCTTAACCCCAGCACACCCCCAGACACGCCCTTTCCCCTCCGCGCGACCAGCAGCAGCCGTGAACCATGTCGAGCACCGCCTCTGCCGTGCAAAGCGTCGCCCTTTCCTGACCAAAAGCCACCGCCCCTAGCCATGCCTTTACGCCGTAGCTGACCGCCAGGAGGCAGCCCACCGTCCGCCTACCTCACCCATGCCTTTAGCCCTTGACATGCACCATCATAAACTTGATCAAAGTATTTGTAAAACTTTCAAAGCTGGGATCATAGTACTTCAATCATAACATGAAAGACAAGGTTCTAGCAATAAGACAAAGAAACTATGATGCAACATGAAAAGGCACAAACAAAAGATTCATGAATAACAATGCTTTGCAATACGTTTGTTTGTTTCACATAAATAAAACATAGCATAATAGTATTCAGCTTGTCCCTCATATAGTAGCAAATATAAATGCATAGGACACCTTCAAAGTTCATAAGAGTGACTAGATAAAAATAGTTTGAAACAAGCAATATCAAGTTATGCATCAATCAACTAGTCTTGGGACAATGCACATAGAACTAAGAATGGCCACTATGCTCTCAAAGTAAGTGCATAAAGGTAGAAGGTGGAGACTCAATATATATAGTGGAAGAAAGGCCTTCATAGAAGGAAGTAGGGATTCAAGTCTCATAAAGAGCTTCCAAAAATTATGGTACTTAATAGCTTTCAGCTCTCATTGCCCCTATCATAAGCATCTTGAAGTGATTAAGGTTAAAGTGACACAACTAAGAGGATATGCTTGACAAGTTATAAGCTGAAATCTCATGCCCCTTACTTACGAAGACCGAACCTCATGCTACTCAACTTTAGTCACGAGTAAGCTCTTGTCATTGTAAGTATATATGTATCATAAAGAACCGCCAACGAGGTACCCCTTGCACATGATACAAGAGCTATCCCATAATAAAAATGACAAGGCAAGCAGACAATGAGCATCTCAGCAATCTTTTTTTTTGCTATTTGCATAGGTTTTTATTGAGGATGCTTCATAGAGTGCTCATTATGGTTATGCTGCAAGTTTCCACCATGATTAGGCATGGCTTAGGCTAGCGGCCCAAGCGTTTCTCTAACACACATACAAACTCCATGATCTTACAAGTTCCACTCTTATTTCACACCATCGGGATCCATAAGCAGAAGAACATGATATCAACGGGGTACAAGGTACAATTGCAATGTTGAAAGTGTTCCCCATGATACATGGTTATGCTAATTTCAACTTATAAAGCGCAAGCATATACGCAACAAAGATGGACCCAATGGTTCAAGTTTATTAAATGCAAGAAAAGTAAAGTGTGCCATCAAGTTCGTGAGCGCTTTAATCACTAATTTTCACATAACAAGTTTAATTTGGAAGGTAGATAAAAACATGAATATACTTGGAATAGCAGTTTCTAATAGTTAGGTATGGTGGACTCTTTGGAACAACTTGGTTTTAGGAATTGGATGCATGAGTGGAACTCATACTTGGTTATAGAGGCTAGCAAAAGACTAGGAGCGCCAAACTAAGAGAGCAATAATGGCCATAGTCATGCAGAGCGACAAAACATCATTGATCAAAGCATAAAGTGATACTACAATTTGAAAACTAAAGGATCATAAAGGCTATGGTGACTTGGGATAGTCATAACATGGTGTGAGCATGTGCCAAGTCAACCCAAATAAAGCATCAAAGCAGAATACCACAATATTATGCTTTAATATGCTAAAACAACGCATGATTCATTCAAGGCACATTAAGCAATCTCAATTGTTTATAACAAGTCATGCTACAACAAAGAATACAAAGCATAAAGCCAAAACAATATCAAGCATGGCATGACAAAGCATAGGCCACAGTCAAAAACAAACTCTCTTTACCACTTAAGCATGAACTTTCCTACTCTTTTCCAAACCAAACCAAACTATTTGAAAACCAATGTATGAAAGAGGGGGTCCAACCAATTTATTCAATCAAACTAAGAAAACGAAAATGAAACAAAAACGAAGACGCTCCAAGAACAACACAACTGTGCATGAAACAATAAAAATGAAGTGTTTGGAAGAAACCTGAGATTTTTATTGGTGAAGAAGGGGATGCCTTGGGCATCCCCAAGCTTTGACGCTTGTACTTCTTGGATATTTATTGGGGTGACATGCATGGCATCCCCAAGCTTGAGCTTTAGTCCATCCTTCATCTCATTACTCATTCCTTCCATACACCTGAATTTTTTTTCTTCATACAAAACTTCACACAATCTTTATTAGCAGCATTAGTGCACTCAAGACAATAAGTCTTTAGGTTCAGTTCTAACACCAATAAACTTCCATTAGAACACTAGATACTGTAGCACTTCCCTCAAAAAGCTCAATTCCCCAAAAGAACTCAAAAAGGAACCAACAAGAAGCAAATGCAGAAAATGGCAGAAATCTATCAAAACAGACCAGCATGTAAAGAAGAAAATTTTCGAAGACTTTATGTTGCTCAAATAAAAAAGTGTTGAACTAACTAAACTTAGATAACAACCTGGGGCAGAAGCACAAAAATTCACGCCTCAAAAGGACGTACAGAGATAATAACTTCCAAGACTCATCTAAAACTTTTGGGTTATCTCCCAATAAGTACTTTTCTTTAACGCCTTTAAGTTTGGCATGATAGTTTGAGAAGATGCTCACATAAGAAAAATGAATTGAAGTAAAAGAGAGCATCAACAAGAAAATTCAAAACACATTTAAGTCTAACCCACTTCCTATGGATAGGAATCTTGTAAAGAAACAAGTCATGAAAGCACAAAGCAACAAGCATAGGAAAGCAAAATAGGTGCAACTTCAAGACTTTCAACAGAGGCGAAACATAATATTATTGAGATACATAAGACCATGTTTCCCTCTCTCATAATAACTTTCAGTAGCATCATGAATAAAATTAACAATATAACTATCACATAAAACATTCTTATCATTAGCCACATGCATATAATAATTATTGAGAGCAAATTCAACAAAATAGCTATCATTATTATTCTCATCACCATAATCATCAAATATAGGAGGCATGTTGTAATCAGAATTAATTTTCTCCTCAATAGTAGGTGGACTGAAAATATCATATTCATCATTGTAATCATCATATATTGGAGGTTTGGTATCATCATAAGCAATAGAATAGCTATCTTCCAAAGCTGTGGAACTAAAAAGATCATTTTCACAAAAACTAGCTTCCCCAAGCTTAGACTTTTCCATAGCATTAGCAATAATGGTGTCCAAAGAATTCACACTAACAACATTGCTATTAGCATGCAAATAAAGTTCCATAGGTTTTTTAATTTTCTCTTCAAACACTTCATGTCCTAACTCAAGATAAAGACTATAAATCTCTCTAATTTTGTTGTTGTTTTCCATTAAGCCTAACTAGTGAAAAAAAGAAACAAAAAGACAAAATTGCAGAATCTAAAGGAATAACTTTGAGCACTCACACCGGAGGATGTGAGTACCTTTTACCTTACCTCCCCGGCAACGGGGCCAGAAAATAGGCGTTTGCCGTGGGAGGTTCTTCTTATTTAATCCTCCGGTGTGAATACCTTTTACCTTACCTCCCCAGCAACGGCGCTAGAAAATATCTTGATGTCTACGCACTTCTATTCTTGTAGACAGTTGTTGGGCCTCCAAGTGTAGAGGTTTGTAGAACAGTAGCAAGTTTTCCCTTAAGTGGATCACCCATGGTTTATCGAACTCAGGGAGGAAGTGGTCAAAGGTATTCCCTCTCAAGCAACCTTGCAATCAAGATACAAGAAGTATCTTGTGTCCTGAACACACCCAATAAACTTGTCAGGTGTATAGGTGCACTAGTTCGGCGAATAGATAGTGAAATACATGTGGTATAGATAATTATAAGTGGTAACGGTGATAGAAAATAGCTTGATGGCATGGAAGACACTAAAGGCAAACTGAAATAAAGATGGAAGCAAGCAAACATGTAATAGATCTAATTGCAAACGGTGTATCAATGCTTACAAACAAGGCCTAGGGATCATATTTTCACTAGTGAACACTCTCATATAAATATATTCTCTTTATGATACTACTCTTAACTACTCTCCGGTTGAACACTCTAATCGTTGGTAGGGCTATAACAACACACCTCAAAGTTCATCTTTCCCATCTAGATAACCCCACACGGTCACCTTGAGTACTAGATAGGTCCAACAAACACCACAATTTCATAAAGACATCCAACTCCAAATATAACTCATAACAAGTATTTGTAATCTCTAGCCTAAGTGCCACCATGGTGTGCACGCTGTCACTTTCACACACATTGGGAGAGCAGAGGTCTATTAAAGCACTTGAGTAACAAGGTAGATCTATTTGATTACAAAGCTCATGATCACAATATGATCATGCATAGAGAGAGAGAGAGATGAACACATAGCTACAGGTAGAACCCTTAGCCTCGAGAGAGAACTACTCCCTCCTCATCATGGGAATCAGCAACGACGATGGAGATGATGGTGGAGATCGATGGAGATGGCTCCGGGGGCACTTCCTCGTCCCGGAAGGGTGCTGTAACAGAGACGTTTTGTCCCCCGAATCTCCCCTTCGGTGGCGGCGGTGCTGCGGAACTTTTCGTGGATTTCTCATTGACTATTTAGGGTTTTCGCATCGGGGGCTTCTTATAGGCGAAAGGGCAAGGTCGGTGGAGGCCGGAGGGGCCCACACCACCTGGTGGCACGGCCAGGGTGGACCTGTGCCACCCTATGGTGTGGCTGGCCCCTGGCCCCTCTTTGACTCTCCTTCTGGCTCCGTGAGTCTTCCGATAAAATATCAACTTTCGCTTTTGTCCCGTCCAATTCCGAGAATATTCATTTTCTGACTTTCTGGAACCAAAAATAGAAGAAAACAGGCAACTGGCACTATGGCATATTGTTAATAGGTTAGTCCAAGAAATCATATGAAAAGTACTCCAAAGTTGGAACAAAACACAAGAAAGTAGATAAAACCAAGCATGGAACATAAAAAATTATAGATACATTTGCAATGTATTATCCCTCTGTACCAACGTCACCGACAAACTCACCGTCGCCCTCACAGTCCCCTCATCGGGCTATAAAAGGAGCCCTCTCCAGCACCATTTCTCCATGCTCCAACACTGACCACCTCCCACTGAGTCTCTCACACCATCCCCGGAGCCACCGTGACCACGCCTAGGAGCCGCCGCGACCACGCCTCAGTCGGCCATCGTCTCCTCGTTCGATCACCCCCATCGCCACGTTTGTTGGAGCCCTGTTAAGCCCCCAATCGACCCCCACCGAGCCACTAGGGTTCAGTCCCGTCGGCGACCTGTTCGTCATCGACGATGAGCCACGGCCGTTGATCTAGGTTCTAATCACACGACCCACATCGCCCCGTACCGCTTCGCGTTAAGTTGTGCCGCAGACATGTGGACCCCCCTATCAGTTGCCCTCTTCCCCGCAGAGTAACACTGGGCCGGCCCATTTAGTTTTTCGCGTTGGCCCTAGAATTCAAATAAAAAAATTCTATTTAGAGTTAATCTAGTTTTTCTCCATTAGTTTAAAAATCAATTCAGAGAGTTCTACTTAACCAAAATGCATGATTCCAATTTTGTTGGGAAGGTAATTAAAATCTCTATCCAAGCCTGTTGATTTAAATCAATTAGAGTTAGAGACCTCTCGTAGAAAAAATAACAAGACGAAGACTTTTTCACATTCAAACATTTTTCAAAAATCAACCATAATAGCTTTTGAGTTGATTCCAACTCTCAAAATCACATTTGACCATACCTATCTGAATATGTAATAATATTTAGGTTTGCATGCAGTGACTTTGGACTAGTACCAAAATAATGCTATATTGGAATTTCTAGTCACTTTAAATCATTTAAATAATAAACTTATACTTATTAAAATATGATCAAAATTTTAAATCACATTCCAATGTATTAGAATATGTGGTGATGACATGTGTCCCCATGATCCCATATTTTAATTGGAGAATATTAAATCTTAGTTATTTTCAATGAGTATAAATTACTTTTCTCAAATAAAATAAAGGAAACTAGTTCATTAAATCTTGTGATGTTTGTGATGATGCTAGATCATCAAGTGTGTGTCTTAGTGTACTAAATAGAATAGTTAAGTATTGTTTGGTGATTGTGTATCCCGTATGTATTTATAGACGATAGTACCGACCAAGTACACGAGGAGGAGGAGTTCTACCCCGAAGAAGACGAGGAGAATTTCAACCACTACACCATCAAGGCAAGCCATCACTAGATGCAAGTTAACCTAAGCAAGATTGAATAGGCATGCTTGGTTATACATTCTTGACTTATACCTACCCCAAGATTTACTTGCAAGCTTTACTTTCTTTTACTTCACCAAAGTTCTTTACCTTGTTTATAGATAACATAAAGAGTACAAAACTTGGCCTATCTAGTTAGACTTAGATGTCATTCTATGGCATGAGATTGATATTAATATCCCACCTTAGTGAACACTCTTAACTTAGTAGTTACAGATAAACAAAAAACTATAGCACTTTAGATGGGAATACTTGGTGAAAAAGATTATGAAAACCTTGGAATGATGAGTCCTTCTATTGAGATGTTTTGACATGTGTTGAGAAACACAAATGGTTTAGGATGATGAAAATGTTGAGGCATGAGCCTTAGCCCTTTATAAAAACCGATGGTTGGGTTCGGATGTGATACCATTCCAAATTTACCGTACAACCACAATACCTGAATTGGGTAAGTCTTAGCCGGAAGTTTATATGCATTAGTATAGGTTTCCTCGCGGGAGAGGTTTGAGCTGAGGCTACCTCTCAATGTTGTCCACCTATGAAGTGCCCAAGATGGCAGATGGCCATGGCTGGGAGGCCAAGCTCGTAGGAGATGTGCTTATACTAGAGTGTGTAAAGGAAAGGTTATGATTGATTATCGCAGACTAAGTATGATGATTGAGGGTTATCCGTGAGGGATGTATCGAATTTTGTGGTGAAAGTGTACCACCTCTACAGAGTGTCAAACTATTTGAATAGCCGTGTTCGCGGTCATGGACAGTTGGAGTGGCCATACTGTTCCATCATTAGATGTTTTCAAAATGACTTATGAAATGAATGGTGACTTTGACTTGACCACAACAGGGTTGTGACTATGAAAACTAGTTTCCCACTTAAGTGATTCTAGAACTTTATTTTATCTTTCTTTGTTTCAGAGCTCAGCTTAGGTTTCAAACTTAACCTTGCAAATAAACTTAGAGTTTAGTATTCCTACTAGAACTACCTTACTTGTTAGTGATAGTTTGCGAGTACTTAAAGAGTACTCATGGCTTTATCACTGGATATTCCTATCGCTAGACTATGAAAAGGACTATCAGGAGGAAGGACAATAGGACAGCTACGACAACTAGGACTATCCCCCATCGTCAGCATTGCCTGTGACACTGAAGATGGACCCCACCGCTACGCTTATTAATTATTCTGCTGCTTGTTGTATTAAGACTGGATCCGGAGATCCTTTATTTGTGTAAGACCTTATTATGGTTTGTAATGGATGATGTACTGTGATATCCAATCTGTTATGTCTCGCAAAAATGGTAATCCTGGGATTGTGATGTATGGCATAACAGGCATCTGGGATTAAAAATCTGGGTGTTGACAAAGATGTAGGTGATCCATTGAGAAAGAAAATTGGGGACTCTTCTATCAACTTGATTGTCAACTAAAATGCCGATTTTCTTTCCCTTGAGTTGATAATATGTAATAATTTTAAGAAGTTTGCAGCTGATGTAATATCTAGATAACTCGCGCCATGTAGATAACGGGCCTACCCGCATGTGGTAATAGGTCATAACAGTAGCGGGCCAAAATAGCAACAGCCCATTACAGTAACATGCAAGAAACTGCAAAATCGTAGAACAGTAACAGGACAAAATAGTAGCGGGCCTCAACTGTAAAAGGCCGCAACACTAAAAGGCCAGAACTGTGACGAGCCTGAAGAGTAACAAGCCGAGAAATTTTCGGACGAGGGCACTAATAGGCTGACAAATTTACTTGGCTCGAATAGTTAAAGGCCATTTGTGGGCCTGAATAGCTAAAGGCCAGATACGTGAACAGTAATAGTCCAAAACAGTAACGGGCCATCTCAGAGGAGGGTCGTCACTAGGAGGCCCACGATGGGCTCCGGTAATAGTGATGGGATGCGTAGGCCTTAAGTGTATAGGAGCAACTTGGTGCAGGCTGCTAATGGGCCGCACAGTGTTGGACCAACATGGGCCTTCTGTAGGCCAAAACAGAATCGAGCCTGAAAGTTCACGGGCCACTACTAGATGCAACTTTGGGCCCATTCCAAACATTGCAGGACAAAACAGTAATAGGTCATCTTCTTATTAGGCTCTATTGATGGGGTGGCCTAGTTAGTATTTAGCAGGCCTTGTCTGGGCCTGGCTTCTGTCATGATTTCTATGACCATTAACGGCGGTAACCGGCCGCTAACGGCGGCTGCCACGTGGCAGTTTGCATGACGTCAATAGTCAATGCGGCTGGCAAACAGATCTCCGAGGGAACAAGTTTTCGTGGTTGAAGGGTGTGATCTACCACAGTTGAAAAAAATCGTGGTTAATTCATTTGTGACCGGGCTTTTACCACGAAGGCCATCTGTCGCGGAAGACTATTTGGCCACGAAAAACGGGCCTTCAACCATGAAAATCGTCCGTTGTAAAAGACAACTTTTCTTGTAGTGTGAATCCTGAAGATCTATAGTTGGGTATGAACAGGCAAAGGCAAGGAAAACCCCACACATGATATAATCCTATGATTTCAAAGTATTTCATTCTTGCCATGTCCATACGATTCCAAAGTCTTTTATCGATAGATAGAATAATCCTATATGATGCATGTTTCCTTCATATCATATATTCCCTGATCCACTGCTCCTATCATAACTAGGTTTTGGCTTATGAGCTTCGCTAGAGTTGTTATAATTTTTGTGCTTAGCCCAGCTTAGTTGTTACCACAGGTCCATCCGATTGGTGAATCAAAGCTACGAATGAACCTAGTTGGACAGGATGACGTGGTAATATCAGAGATGAATGTTAAACATGCTAAGGCTTGTATGGGAGGCCACGATGGGTTCTGGTTTTCGTAGTCCCATACTTGCCACCACAAGGACCTGAATTCTTGCCTCTTGAACCACGACAAGAATACAGCCATACGGGGGCTGGATATCCCCTCGACTAACTAACTTTCCTAGTAGATTCCATGATTCACATAGTTTGTGCGTTCCAATCGACATATGCATTTTGGTTGTTCTCAAAGGAGGTGAAGGAGGTGCATTCATACAGGTAGGTAAGTTATGTCTACAAGAGCACATATTGTTTGTAGCTATTTTCGAAGTATAGATATCGATCCCATATGGATCCCAAAGGTAAGTGTTTATGGTGAAGTCTCTGTCACACCCGAACTTGTCACGGGTCTTCGAGTGAATTGACTGCAAATGTTGAAATAAGAATAGGGTTTTGATTAAATGATATGTATTTAAATAGAACTAAAATGTAAACTTCTGAAATATAAAGCACAAAAGTAAAGAACAACTTGGTTGTTTGTTGTTTCCTGCAGATGGCAAAAGAAGGCACATGGAGATTCAGTTCATGGTGATAGTGAATGTGCCAGGTGGAAAAATGATAAATGTAACAATTATAATCTTATAAATATATGTGTAGGCGAGCAACCCATAATTAGCCGGAACTCCTTTTGGTCGATTTCATCCCAACTTCAATAATCCTACTGTCCTGTTAGCAAAACCATGGTCAGACACTAGACGATCAAGACCCTTCAGGTCGCTTAGCGATTAAGCTCATTGGATCGGACTAATGCAATAAGCACAGTGGTTCCTCTTTTTACTCAAGTCTAATAGTTTTCCATTGATATCCATGTGTCACCCGGGGGTCGCCGGTCCACTAGCGAACAAAATCTTATCTATGTAGAACCAATCATCATGTTGTCTGGGCCCTTAATTGGACAACAAGCATTAGGCATCCCACAGATAGTCAAGCACACATAATAGAGTGATTAGAATCAATCACAAACTAATGGAAATTATATGAAGGCACATCACCTCTCACCAATCCGCTACATCTCCCATGCCCAAGGGAATTACTCACACATGGGAGAAGAACGGATTATCAATGTAATCAGATAAAGGGAATTCGTCTTTGTATTACCGTGGAGATCCACAATAAGAATAGAAAAATATCCAACACAATTCAAGATGGGAAGAAAAAATCTCAAACCCTAGTCTTGCAAGGTGGAGATCCCTCTCTCTCTCAAGTACAAGTAGTGGATATGGAGGTGTAGTGGCAAGGAGGTTGAAGATCGTGGAGTGAGATGAAGAGCGTCTTCTCCTTCTTCTCTAGATCTCTTCTTTCTCCCTTCTGGATGGTGTGGCGGCTGCTGGGTTGTGTTTTCGTCCTACGTCCCTTCATGGAAGTTGTCCCTTTTGACAAGACAGAGGTGGCGGCAACTATACGACGGAAACTATACGGCCGGAAAAATATTCCTGCCGTATAGTTGCTCGTTAAAGCTTCTGTGAGGTCCCCTCGTGTGTTTCCAAAGTGAGACTTGCTTGTTTTGTCAATAATATTGTGTTTCTCTAGTTAAAACCTTCTTTTGATGTTCAGAACCTGAAACACACATTAAAAACCAAGTTTTCTTTGCTACCAAAGTATTAGCGTTAGGTAAAGCCAGAAAACGATCAAATATAGAAGAAAACTATGAATAAAAGCCATCAAAAATGTGTCGAATCTCACAGTTATCAGTAAGCATGGCCACGAACAAGAGAGGCATGGCCTCCATAATCTTGGTCCCCGCACACATCTCTAGGGACCATCTTTGGGACTTGACCTATTACGGTGGCATCTCCTTAGGGCGTGACTTGTGATATCGGCGAAAGCAAGGTAAAGGTCGTCGTCAACCACCATCTGTTAGCCTTCCAAGGAAGAGGGCTAATAATATTTGGCATTAGGATTCGTTTGGTACGTGTGGGTATAGTTGTACACACCTCCAGGGTATTAATGTTTTCGAAAAGCCATGTCCAAGGTTATGGACAACTTGGGAACATACATGATGATCATAGACAAATATAACCTAATCATAAAACTTGGCAAGTAAGTTAAGGGTGTTCTAAGGATGCTTCCTCAGGGATCGAGGGGGTGATCCTAGTTGCTAGATTCAGCTGATAAAGATTCAGTGGATATCAAAAGAAGGTCAAAGCTAGTGATATCTCTATCTTACCCCTTTTAAAATGATCTATTTAGTCGAGATTTTATTTCCTCCTCTTTTACGATCAAAGCTAGTGGACCCATTGAAAAATGGGTACCTAAATCCAAGTATTGATTCCTTAAAGGACTATGCTTATAGTGGGTCAAAATGGGTGCTTGATAGTGCATGCATAATTCATTTGACCGTAAGAAAGGATATCATCTCGGAGATGAGGCCAAATCACAATCAAATAACTGCCTCATATGGTGATAAGTCAAAATCTAAGGTATTGGGTCTTGGCAAGGTTGTGGTCACCGATGATATTTCTGTTCTGGACGTCATGCTTGTTGAGACCCTTGGTTATAATTTACCTCTAGTTCGTGCTCTTGGCAAGATGGGATTTGCCATATTCACTGATGATAATATTGTCGTTCTCTTGTGGATCAAGACTTTAAACTTCACTTTAATTGGGTACATAGAAAAATACTTGTATGTGGTGGACTTTTTAGGGAAAACCACTACAAGTGTGATGTGCCTATTTAGAAAGGCTGATGTGGGTTGGCTTTGGCATCGCCGACTAGCCCATGTCAATATGAGAACATTGCAAAGTTTCCACAAGGGTGTTCTTGGACTAAAAGAAAATGTTTCATTTGCCAAAGACCTTGTTTATGGGGCATGTGTTGAAGGAAAGATGCATGATTCTGCCCATCCAAGCAAGACCATAATTTCATCCAAGAGGATCTTGGAACTCCTTCACATGGATCTGTTTGGTCCTTCCTCTCATCCTAGTCTTGGTAGGAAGAAGTATTGCTTGGTGATTGTTGATGACTATTCGAGGTTTACTTTGGTTTATTTCTTCAAGATGAAGAGTGAGACTCAAAAGACCCCCATCAACTTTCCAATGAATTTCAACATCCACACAACGTTCCTAGATAGGCTACAAGGAGTGAAAATGGCTCCGAGTTCAAGAACTACACCTTTAATGAATTTCTTAGTGAATAGGGGATAATCCATCAATATTCCGCTACATACACCCCTCAACAAAATGGTGTAGCTGAGAGGAAGAACCAGACTCTTATGGATATGGCAAGGTCTATGTGGGTGGAGTTTAAGTCTCCATACAACTTTTGTGATGAGGCCATCTCCACTGTGTGTCACTCATCCAACTAGCTCTACCTCAGCAAAGGCTTGAACAACACCTCCATATGAAATACTTCTGGGTGTTCGTTTGTAAGTGTTTCTTTCTCATAAAAGGGTTTCATTTGTCTAAATTTGAAGCTAAATCTTTGGAGGGTATTTTTGTTGGTTATGGTGTTGAATCCCACACTTATATAATCTAGAACAAATCCACCAGGTGTGTTATTGAATCTAGTAGTGTGGTGTTCATGGAAAATGATGGCTCCCAAGTGGCGCAAGTTGATGTTTGTAATGTAGATGTTGAAATGCCTCAAGATACCATAATAAGAATGGTGTGGGATTTTTCTGCCCTATTGAGGAACCTGATGTCTGCAAGTGCACAAATCGTTTGTAGCTAGTTTCAAAGAATAGATATAGATCCCACAGGGAGCCCAAAGGTAAGTGCTTATGAATGAAGTCTCTGTCACACTCAAAGTTGTCACAGGTCTTCGAGTGAATTGACTGCAAGTGTGGAAATAATAATGAAATTTGGATTAAACTAGATGTATTTAAATAAAACTAAAATGTAAACTTCAGGAATAAAAAGCATAAAATTAAAGAACGATTCAATTGTTTGTGGTTTTCTGCAGATGACAAATAAGGCGCGGGGAGATATAGTTCATGGTGATAATGACTGTTCCAGGTGGACAAATGATAAGTGTAACAATGATAATATTATAAGTATATGTGTAGGAGAGAAAACCATAATTAGCCGGAACTCCTCTTGGTAGAGTTCATCCCAACTTCAATAATCCTAATAGTCTATTACCAAAACCATGGTCAGTCACTAGAGGATTAAGATCCTTCAGGTTTCTTAGCAATTAAGCTCCTTGGATCGTACTAATGCAATAAGCACAATGGTTTCTCGTGATCCTCGAGTCGAACTAGTTTCCCATTGATATCCCCATGTCACTTGGGGGGTCGCCGGTCTGCTAGCCAACAAGATCCTATCTAGGTAGAACAAAGCATCATGTTGTCTGGGCCCTTAATTGGATAACAAGCATTAGCAATCCAAAGATAGTCAAGCACACATAATATAGTAATTAAAATCAATCACGGACTAATAGAAATATATGGAGGCACATCACATCTCACCAATCCCTTACATCTCCCAAGCCCAAGGAACTTACTCACACACGAGAGAAGAAAGCATCATCAATATAATTAAATAAAGGGAGTTCTTCTCGATATTACCTTGCAGATCCACAATAAGAATAGAAAAGTAATCCAACACAATTCAAGATAGGAAGAAACACTCAAACACTAATCTTGCAATTGAAGATCTCTCTCTGTCTCTATCAAGTACAAGTAATGGCTAAGAGGGTGTGATGGCTAGGAGGTCTAAGATCGTGGAGAGAGATGAAGAACGTCTTCCCCTTCTTCTCCGGATCTCTTCTTTCTCCTTTCTAGATGGGATGGCGGCTGTTGTGTTATGATTTCGCGTCTGGCCTCTTCATCAAAGTTGTCCCTTTTGACAACACTGAGGTGGCGGCAACAACTATACGGCCGGAAAATATTCTTGCCGTATAGTTGCTTGTCAAAGCTTCTGTACGCCTCCCTTGATTGCTTCCAAAAACAGACTTGCTTGTTTTCACCTGAATATTGTGTTTCTCTTGTTAAAACCTTCTGTTGATGTTCAGAACCTGAAACACACATTAAAAACCAAGTTGTCTTTGATACCAAAGCATTAGCGTTAGGTAAATCTAGAAAATGATCAAATCCAAAACAAAATCATCAATAAAAATCATCAAAAATATGTCGAATCTCACAGCTATTGGAACCCTTTGTGGCGGACTGGGAAGAACTATTCTCTACTCAAGTGGATCCCTCATCTTCACAAGATCAACAAGCTCCCATAGCTTGAGCAAATGATGCACATATCCAAAAACAAAACGAAGACTCTCACCATGGTAATCAGGCTAGAGTTCCCATGCTAGATTATTCGTTCTCACAAGTGTCAAGATTTTCTAGCACTGTGAATCCATCTACTCAGTTCTCCAATGAAGCCAACCTTGATTTATACCAAGATCAATATTCTCATCCTATTGATGGTGTTGTGTCAAACGATGATCAATGTCAAATTAATGGTCAAGACGAGGACGAAAACGATGAAGAGATTTTGTGAAGATGCAATGAGGATATTGAAACTCGTTGCAGAGCTAGAGTTGAAAGAAACTTCAACTAAGAGATCACACGCTTGATGAGGTTGTTGCTGATCTAAAAAGAAGAGTATCCACAACGAGAGAATTGGCTATCTTTAATGATCATCAAGCTCATATATCCTTGGTTGAACCTAAGAAGGTATTTGAAGCACTTGGTCGGAAGCCATGCATGATGAACTCAATGATACGTTGTAAACGTATCTATAATTTTTGATGTTCCATGCTTGTTTTATATCTACTTTCTTATGTTTTGTCCACACTTTGGTGTACTTTTTATACACTTTCTTGGAATAACCTATTAACAAGATGCCACAGTTCCAATTGCCTGTTTTCTGCTGTTTTTGGTTCTAGGAAAGTCAGAAAATGAATATTCTCAAAATTGCACCGGACAAAAGCCAATGTCGTTATTTTCCCGGAAGACTCACGGATCCAGAAGGAGAAACGAAGGGGGGCCACACCACCCCTCGGCGCAGGTCCCCCTTGCCATGCCAGGGCATGGTGTGGGCCCCCTGGCCGGCCACCGACCTTGCCCCTTCGCCTATTAAATCCTCCCGATGCAAAAACCCTAAATCATCTGGGAGAAAGCCACGAAAACCTCCACAGTGCCGCCACCACCGAAGGGGATATTCGAGGGACAGAAAGTCTCTATTCCGGCACCTTGCCGGGACGGGGAAGTGCCCCCGGAGCCATCTCCATCGATCTCCACCACCATCTCCATCACCATTGCTGATTCCCATGATGAGGAGGGAGTAGTTCTCTCTCGAGGCTATGGGTTCTACCAGTAGCTATGTGTTCATCTCTCTCTCTATGCATGATCGTATTGTGATCATGAGCTTTGTAATCAAGTAGATCTACCTTGCTACTCAAGTGCTTTAATAGATCTCTTCTCTCCCCATGTGTGTGAAAGTGACAGCGTGCACACCATGGTGGCACTTAGGCTAGAGATTAGAAATACTTGTTATGAGTTATATTTGGAGTTGGATGTCTCTATGAAATTGTGGTGTTTGTTGGAACCATCTAGTACTCAAGGTGACAGTGTGGGGTTATCTAGATGGGAAAGATGAACTTTGAGGTGTGCTGTTATAGCCCTACCATGGATTAGAGTGTCTAACCGGAGAGTAGTTCAAAGTAGTATCATGAAGAGAAGATATTTATATGAGAGTGTTCACTAGCTAAAGTATGATCCCTAGTCCTTATTTCTAAGCATTGAAACACCGTTTGCAATTAGATCTGTCACCGTTGTCTTATATCAATACCACTTGTATTTCACTATCTCTTCGCCGAACTAGTTCACCTATACACCTGACAAGTGTATTGGGTGCGTTGGGGACACAAGAGACTTCTTGTATCTTCATTGCGGGATTGCTTGAGAGGGATACCTTTGACCACTTCCTCCCTGAGTTCGATAAACCTTGGGTGATCCACTTAATGGGAAATTTGTTGGTGTTCTACAAACCTCTGCACTTGGAGGCCCAACAACTGTCTACAAGAATAGAAGTGCGTAGACATCAAGCTATTTTCTGGTGCCGTTGCCAAGGAGGTAAGGTAAAAGGTACTCACATCCTATGGCTACTAAGCTATCTTCTAGTGCGATTGCTGGTATGTGATTGCTCGAAGTTATTTCCTTTAGATTCTGCAATCATATCTTTTTGTTTCTTGTTTTTATTTTCACTAGTTACGCTTAATGGAAAACAACAACAAAATTAGAGAGCTTTTAGTATTTTTCCTAATGTAGAATATGAATTGTCTGAAAAGAAAATTAAAAAACCCATGGAACTTTCTTTGCATGCTAATAGCAATGTTATTAGTATGAATCGTTCGAACACCTTTGTTACTAATGCTATGGAAACATCTAAGCTTGAGGAAGTTAGTTTTTATGAAAATGATCTTTTTAGTTCCCCAGCTTTAAAGAAGAAATTTTTCTCTAATGATACTTTATCTCCCATATGTGGTAATTCTAATGATACTTGTGATATTTTAAATTGACATACTGAAAGCATCGCTTTTAAAATACCTATAAAAATTGTTGAACATGTTGTGAATAACTGTTATTTTGGAGATGGAACTGTCCATCCTGGTGATCATTTAATCTTTATACACGCATTATGCGAGTTGTTGAAGTGTCCAGGTATTTCAATGAACCAAGTTAAGAGGAAGCTATGCGCTTTTTCACTTAAGGGCAAAGCAAGGGAGTGGTATGAATTAATAGATGATCCTCATCATTTGGAGTGGAAGGAACTTGAATCTCTCTTTTACTCTAAATTTTATCCACCTCATGAAATTCATAAAGATAGGAATTACATTTATAATTTTCATCCACATGATGGAGAAAGTATTGCCCAAGCATGGGGGAGATTGAATTCACTAATGCTCAAATGTCCCATTCATGAGCTCCCCAGTAATATTGTTATTAATAATTTTTATGCAAGGCTTTCAGGACATTACAAGGACTATCTAGATACCTATTTAGAGGGATCCTTCACAAGTAAGGAGGTCAGAGCTAAGTGGGATCTTCTTGAAACAATTCAAAGCAATTCCGAAGATTGGGATAACAACAAAGGTAAAGAACCAGGTATAAACTATGAATATGATTGCATTAAGTCTTTCGCTGAAACTGCTGATTTTCAAGAGCTTAGTTATAAATATGGTCTTGATCCTCAAATTCTTGTTGATTGTTGTAGAGCCTTTGCTTCTCATACTAATGCTCCTAAAGAAAAATGGGACATGTATCATGAGAAAATTAAATTGTACTTCTCATACTCATACTAATTTTCAAGACACTTGCATGGAAAATGAAATTGTTATTAATGATAGCAATAAACATGCTCAAACCTATGAAAGTACCATTTCTTATAAGCATGTTAATTTTTGTGTAATACATAGACCTTGTGAGAAGAATCTAATTGAAGAAGAATATTGTATCACCCACAAGAATGAAAAAACTAGAACATGGTATAGGGCTCTAAATGATCTTGGTAAAAACGTTTGTGCCCTCTATCCTTTTATTTGTGAACTTTGCTTTGAAGTGGGTCATTTCAATTTTCAATGCTCAGGCCATAATAATAGCCCTTCTAATCCAATGAGTACTTCAAGTTTGTATTGTGATGACATGATCACTCCTAATCAGCACGATGAACTTACATTATTTTTGGGGTGTGAAGAGTTATCAAGAAAAACCTCTTTGGTAGATATGCGTGCTTTTGATATGAATAGCGTCCTGCATGGTTGTCATCTTTATTATGTTGATAATTGCCACACAAATACTTACATACAAAATATTATAAATGATGAGATTTTACCAAAATATGATAGGACTAATATGTGTTTTGGTCTTATTAAAGAAAAGGAGGAATCCTCCAAAGTTTCTTCTATTGACTCTAACAATGAACCAGGGTATATGGAGAAGCTTCCTTTCAAGCCTCTCCCTCCTAAAGAGAAGAAGGAGGAGTAAAAGGAGAGAGGAAACGGTATTTTCCCCTAAGCATGTTGCTCCTATTATAGTTTTTGATGAGTTTGAACTCGATGATGTTCCTATGCCTAATACCTATAGTAGTGATCATGATTGGGAAAAGCACACTACTTTTGATATTGATAATCTCTTCGGTACCAATTCTGAAAATGATGATGTTCATAATTGCTGCACTATTAGTACTATCCATGTTCCTTCCAATGATGATATGTGTACAAATGAACAGACTTTGGAAGATAACTATTATATTACTTATGATGACGTTATACCACTAATATATGATGATTACAATGATGAATATGATATTTTCAGCCCACCTAGTGTTCAGGAGAAAATTAATTATGATTATAATATGCCTACTATATTTGATGATTATGGTTATGAGAATAATAATGATAGCTATTTTGTTGAATTTGCTCCCACTACAATTAATAAGAATGACTATGTTTTTGTGGGGAGTATTAATTCTTTGATGCATGTGGCTCATGATAAGAATGTTTCATGTGATAGTTATATTGTTAATTTCATTCATGATGCTACTGAAAGTTATTATGAGAGAGGGAAACATGGTTTCATGCACCTCAGTAATATTAAGTTTCCCATCTTTATGTTGAAAGTCTTGAAGTTGCACTTGTTTTGCTTTACTATGCTTGTTGCTTTGTGCTTTCATGACTTGTTTCTTTACAAGATTCCTATGCATAGGAAGTGGTTTAGACTTAAATATGCTTTGAATTTGTTTCTTGATGCTCTCTTTTACTTTAATTCATATTTCTTATGTGAGCATCTTCTCAAACTATCATGCCTAACTTAAAGGCGTTAAAGAAAAGTACTTATTGGGAGATAACCCAAAAAATTTAGACGAGTCTTGGAAGTTATTGGTTCAGTAATAACCTCTCCTTATCCTTTTTATTTGCTTTTTCTGCCAAGAGTAACCTCTAATGAGAGAGAAGTAATGCTTGGGAAAGTTGTTGTCCCGAAACAGATTTTTGTGCTTCGCTGTAAAAATTCGTGTAAAATCTCTGTACGTCGTTTTGCAGCGTGATTTTTTGTGCCTCTGACCCAGGTTGTTATCTAACTTTCATTATTTCAACACTTTTCGATTTGAGCAACAGAAGGTCTCCGAAAAAATGGGTGTTTACCTGCTGGTCTGTTTTGACAGATTTTTGCCATTATTTGGATTTGCTTCTTGTTAATTCCTTTTTGGATTCTCTTTTGGGGAATTGAGCTTTTTGAAGGAAGTGCTACAGTAGCTTGTGTTTTAATCAAAGTTTTACTTATGTTGGAACTAAACCCAAAGACTTGTTATCTTGAGTGCACTAATGTTGCTAATAAAGATTGTGTGAAGTTTTGTATGAAGGAAAAATTTCAGGTGTTAAGGAAAGAATGATGTAATGAGATGAAGAATGGACTAAACCTCAAGCTTGGGGATTCCACTCGTGTCACCCGAAAAAATATTCGAGAAGTACAAGCGTCAAAGCATGGAGATGCCCAAGGCATCCCCTTCTTCATCAATAAAAATCTCAGGTCTTTCTAGACACCTCGTTTCTATTGTTTCATGCACTGTTGTGTTGTTCCTGGAGCTTCTTTGTTTTTGTTTTTAGTTTTTGTTTGCTTGCTTAGTTTGCTTGAATAAATTGGTTGGACCCCCTATTTCATGCATTAGTTTTCAAATAAGATTGGGTTGGATTGGAAAGAGTAGGAAAGTTCATGTTTAAGTGGTAAAAGGAGTTTGTTTTTGACTGTGGCCTATGCTTTATAATGCCATGCTTGATATTGTTTTGGCTTTATGCTTAGTGATCTTTGCTGTAGCATGACATGTTATAAAAATTGAGATTTCTTAATGTGCCTTGGGAGAATCATGCGTTGTTTTAGCATATTAAAGCATAGTATTGTGGTATTCTCCTTTGATGCTTTATTCGGGTTGACTTGGCGCATGCTCACATCATGTTATGACTATCCCAAGTCACCATATCCTTTATGATCCTTTGGTTTTTGACTTATAATATCACTGTATGCTTTAATTAATGATGTTTTATCGCTTTGCATGTTTATGGCCATTATTGCTCTCTTAGTTGGTCGCTCCCAATCTTTTGCTAGCCTCCATAACCAAGTATGATTTCCACTCATGCATCCAACTCCAAATAAAACCAAGTTATTCCAAAGAGTCCACCATACCTAACTATTAGCATTTGCTATTCAATGTATATTCATGTTTTTATCTACCTTCCGAATTAAACTGGTTTTGAGAAAACTAGTAATTAAAGCTCTCACGAACTTGATGGCACACTTTACTTTTCTTTCACCTAATAAACTTGAACCATTGTGTTGTCTATCTTGTATATGCTTGCACTTATATGTTAGGGATTAGCAAAACCATGCTATCATGGGGAACACTTTCAACATTGCACCTGTACTTTGTACCTAGTTGATATCATGATCTTTTGTCAATGGATATCGTCGGTGTGAAATGAAAGGGGAGCTTGTAAGTCCATGGAGTTATGTATGTGTGTTAGAGAAACACCTGGGCCGCCGGTCTAATCCATGCTGTCATGGTGGAGACCTGCTGCGTAACCATAATGAGCTGTCTATGAAGCATTCTTCTTATAAAAAAGAGTGAGATATTGAGAAAAAGTGGAAAAAAATAGATATGAGAAAATAGGAAAGAGAGAAAAAGGCACCATTTTCCCATGGTAAATAAGAAGATTGCTAAGATGCTCATTATCTGCTTGCCTTGTCATTTTAATATGGGGATTCTTCCGTATCATCAGGCAAGGGGTACCCCGTTGGTGGTTCTCTATGATACGCATGTACTTACAATGAAAAGAACTTACCGGTAACTAAACTTGAGTAGCATGTGGAGTGGCCCTCGTATTCAAGGGACATGAGATTTCCAACTTATACTTTGTCAAGCATATATTCCATAGTTTGTTCACTTTAACCTTAATCACTTCAGGATGCTTATGATAGGGGCAATGAGAGATGAAAGCTAATAAGTACCATAATTTTTGGAAGCTCTTTATGAAACTTGAATACCTGCTTCCTTCTAGGAAGGCCTTTCTTTTACTTTTATGTTGAGTCTCCATCTTCTATCTTTATGCACCTATTGAGAGAGCATAGTGGCCATTCTTAGTTCTATGTGCATCGTCCCAAGACTTGTTGATTGATGCATAACTTTGATATTGCTTGTTCGTAAACTATTTGTATCTAGTCACTCTTATGAACTTTGAAGGTGTCCTATGCATTTATATTTGCTACTCTATGAGGGACAAGCTGGATGCCACTATGCTATGTTTGCTTTATGTGAAACAAACAAACGTCTTGCAAAGCATTGTTACTCATGAATCTTTTGTTTGTGACTTTTCATTTTGCAACATAGTTGCTATGTCTTATTGGTAGAACTTTATCTTTCATGCTATGTTGAAGTACTATGATCCCAGCTATGCATGTTTTACAAATACTTTGATCAAGTTTATGATGGTGCATGTCACCTCAAAAATTATTCTTTCTTTTTATCACTTACCTACTCGAGGACGAGTAGGATTTAAGCTTGGGGATGTTGATACGTTGTAAACGTATCTATAATTTTTGATGTTCCATGCTTGTTTTATATCTACTTTCTTATGTTTTGTGCAAACTTTGGAGTACTTTTTATACACTTTCTTGGACTAACCTATTAACAAGATGCCACAATGCTAGTTACCTATTTTTTGCTGTTTTTGGTTCCAGGAAAGTCAGAAAATGAATATTCTCGGAATTGGACCGGACAAAAGCCAAAGTCATTATTTTCTTGGAAGACTCACGGAGCCAGAAGGAGAGACAAAGGGGCGCCACAGGGTGGACACAACACCCCTGGGCGGCACCCCCTGGGCTCGCCAGGGCATGGTGTGGGCCCCCTGGCCGAGCACCGACCTTGCCCCTTCGCCTATTAAATCCCCCCGATGCAAAAACCCTAAATCATCTAGGAGAAAGCAACGAAAACCTCCACAGCACCGCCACCACCGAAGGGGAGATTCGAGGGACTGAAAGTCTCTGTTCCGGCACCCTGCTAGGACAGGGAAGTGCCCCCGGAGCCATCTCCATCGATCTCCACCACCATCTCCATCACCATTGCTGATTCCCATGATGAGGAGGGAGTAGTTCTCTCTCGAGGCTAATGGTTCTACCGTAGCTATGTGTTCATCTCTCTCTCTCTATGCATGATCATATTGTGATCATGAGCTTTGTACTCAAGTAGATCTACCTTGCTACTCAAGTGCTTTAATAGAGCTCTGCTCTCCCCATGTGTGTGAAAGTGACAACGTGCACACCATGGTGGAACTTAGACTAGAGATTACAAATACTTGTTATGAGTTATATTTGGAGTTGGATGTATCTATGAAATTGTGGTGTTTGTTGGAACCATCTAATACTCAAGGTGACAGTGTGGGGTTATCTAGATGGGAAAGATGAACTTTGAGGTGTGTTGTTATAGCCCTACCATGGATTAGAGTGTCTAACCGGAGAGTAGTTCGTAGTAGTATCATGAAGAGAAGATATTTATATGAGAGTGTTCACTAGCGAAAGTATGATCCCTAGTCCTTGTTTCTAAGCATTGAAACACCATTTTCAATTAGATATGTTACATGTTTGCTTGCTTCCATCTTTATTTCAGTTTGTCTTTAGTCTCTTCCACGCCATCAAGCTATTTTCTAGCACCGATGTCTTATATCTATACCACTTATATTTCATTATCTCTTCTCCGAACTAGTGCACCTATACACCTGACAAGTGTATTGGGTGTGTTGGGGACACAAGAGACTTCTAGTATCTTGATTGTAGAATTGCTTAAGAGGGATACCTTTGACCACTTCCTCCCTAAGTTCGATAAACCTTTGGTGATCCACTTAAGGGAAAACTTGCCACTGTTCTACGAACCTCTACACTTGGAGGCCCAACAACTTTCAACAAAATAGAAGTGCGTAGACATCACTCAAAAACTTCGAGTGCAACAAAGTTTGGAAGTTAGTTGAGAAGCACAAGTCGTGTCACAACGTTACAGGCACAAAGTGGATATTGAAGAACAATAAAGATGATGATGGAATTCTTGTAAGGAACAAGGGAAGATTGGTGGCTTAAGGTTTCTCTCAAGTAGAAGGCATTGACTTTGGTGAAACCTATGCTCGCATGGCTCGCCTAGATTCCATTCTTATCCTTCTTACATATGTAGCGCATCATAACTTTTAATTGCAACAAATGGATGTGAAAAGTGCATTTCTTCATGGTCCTTTAAATGATTTGGTTTCTGTTAAGCAACCCCCGGGATTCGAGAATCCCAACTTCCCTAACCATGTCTACAAATTTGATAAGGAGCTCTATGGAATTAAGCAAACTCCACGCGCATGGTATGAGCACCTTAGAGAGTTTTTGCTAGACCGTGGGTTTGAAGTTGGGCTAATTGATCCTACTCTTTTTACTAAGAGGGTTAATGGGGATTTTTTTCATTTTCCAGCTACATGTTGATGATATTAAATTTGGTTCTACTAACATATCTTTTAATGATGAATTTTGAAAGCTTATGGCTGATAGGTTTGAGATGTCTATGATGGGATAAATGAGGTTCTTTCTTGGATTTGAAATCAAGCAAGTGAATGCAAGAACATTTATTAATCAAGCCAAGTATATACAAGACATTCTCAAGAGGTTCAAGATGAAGGACCTTAATGGGACTGCTACACCAATGCAAACCAAATGCCATCTTGAACTAAATCCAAATGGTAAAGATGTGGATCAAAAGGTATACCAATCCATGATTGGTTCTTTGCTTTACCTTTGTGCATCTAGATGGGGATATACCAATCGAGGTATGCCCAGGAGGGAGATTTGACTGACCTTGGCCCATAGTGAGTGGACCTGCAGGTACGACGACTGGAAGGAGACTTCCAAGAAGGCCCGGTGACTAGAAGATGAAGGCCCAAGACCCTAGCTAGGCCCAATCAGATTAGGTCAAATCCTCTAAAACCTAAACTGATTCAGTTTTAATCCTATAAACCCTAGCACGGTGAATCTATATAAACCTCCCTAGGGCTCTCGTTTTACTTATGTCCTATTAGCTACCCCATTCGAGCGACTCGCTGCCTAGCCGCCGAGCTCGCCGATCTTGTAATCTGCTCGCTGATAATACAATCTAGCAGGAAGTAGGTCTTTATCCTTCAGGGGGCGAACCTGGGTAAACCCTCATGTTTTCTCCCTATCTCACACCGTAGATGGCAACTCGCTCTTGCCCCCAATCGTATCAATCACTACCCATGTTAGCGACTGTCGTGGTCATTCCTACGATAATGGCACCCACCGTTAGGCTTGGCCAGTCAATCCTGAGATCTGTGGAGAGATCCTACACTCCAATCGACCGACGGATCGCCAGTGGCGCATGGTTGCTAGCGGAAGGTTCCTCCAGATCCTGCGGAGAAGCTACATACTGGCGTCACGCCCGGACACTCGTGTCGTGGTGATAACGCCTCGACTCTCTCAGAGGAGCAGGTCTGCTCCATGACCCACCTTGCCCCTGAATACAAATCGGCCAGGAGTGACATGGCTCTCCGCAACGATGCTGACTCGGTGGCCCCCGCTTCGGCCACCGGATCCATCACCGCCACCTCGCACAAGGAATCCATCGTGTGAGTCTCCAAAGCTGAGGACTTCGAGGATCACTCCATCCTCGGGCTCATTGACTCCAATTCTAGATCGGAGTCCCCTGACGAGGCACGAGCTAGATCCAATCGCTACAACACCATCTACATGGTGGGTAGCAGTGCGGCTCTAGATCACTTCTCCACGCCCCTCCCACCGATAGCGACAGTGGCAGGAATCGAGGAATACCGCTAGCAGCTAGAGGCGGCGAAAGTCAGGGAACAAGCCAAGCGTGACAAGTTTCACCTTGAGTAGAAGACAGCGCAGGAGCTATCGCTCTAACACTAGCGCCGCATTAGGAGCTTCCTAAACTAATTCTGCTACAACGCGCCACCAGGCGGTAGTCCCCCAAAAGCTGGGACACCCATGCAAGGAGCTCCACCACCCTGCCGCTTGCCTTGTCCAGAGCAGACATGGATCTTGATCGCCCCGCAGGAGTGCGACTCAAACAGTATCCTAGTCTACTCCACCCCGATGGACAATGTCATCAGGGGATAGGCCGCAGTCGCCAACCTCAACTTCATAGGAGAGGGTGCGTTGTAGGTCAAGTACGCTAGGGACCTACTCGCCAGAGCGGTCGAACAACAAGTTGCGGGAGTCGACCCGCGGGGGCGGATGTACTCTCGCTCGAGTGGCCTCCGTACGGCCACCAACACCATCAACTATCCACCCCCCGAGCCACAGCAGCTCCAACCGCGAACAACAAACTCCACACTCTCCCTAACGAGCCACATCTTGTGCACAACACAGTCGCCACCAATGGTTAGTCGATCAATGTGTGGACCAAAATCGTCAACAATCATGCTTGGCGAGCTCACCACCAACACGACCTGAGGTACACCCTATATAAATTTGGCGACCACAAGCCTGAGCCTAGGGGATCCCTTAGTCGAATTAGCCTGTAGTGTTTTGGACCAATAATCCGAGGGGGTAAGTACCCCTCCACCTTCAAATCACCGAAGGACATCGAGACGTACGACCCCACGTACGATCTAGTAGTGTGGATCGACACGTACCTCATGGCGATGGGGATCGCCGGCCACACGAATCTACTCACCGCTCGCTACCTCCCCCTGATGATAAAGGGAGTGACTCGCCAATGGCTCCCCGAGAACAACATCGACTCGTGGGAAGACATCCGAGACGCCTTCACCAGGCACTTCGAGGGCTCCTACACCCATGCCACCACCATCAAGGACCTAGAGTGTAACATCCCAAAACTTCAATCCAAGGTTATCAAGATCAAATCATCCAAAAATAGGTTTAACAAAAACTTTTTCAAATTTAAAATGAAAGCATTCATAGATGTGTGCATTTAAAATAGGAGTCGTTTGAATTGCCATGATTGAATGATCCAATGCTTGTAAAATGTTTCTTAGGTGATTTAAACATCATCTACATCATTCCCAAACTTTTCCTAAAGAAAATCAAATCAAGAAGAATTAAAAAAGAGGAATGGTCATTTTGGCAAATTTCACTCTCATGCCTACTTTGGCTATTCCTAGTACTCAAAACTTAACAGAAAAAATTCTTGATCCTTGCACCCCTTGCTAGTACACATAATGAGGTACCAAGGCACACCTTTGGATCTGCTAAAAACATTCTGTTAACTATTTTAAATGACAGCTTAAAATTGAATCTAATGCATATGCATAGATCACCCCTATTTCAAAAACCATCTCTTTGAGCTCCACTTTCAAAACCCTTGCAACCAGAGACTACCTATCACTAGTGGAGATCACTCAAAAATTTTGAAACCAAAATTCAAAACTTTCTTTCATGCGGCCATTTAATCAAACACTTGGCATGCATAATCTCTACTCTAATCCTATCTCACTGTTTACTACACGGTTTTGCCCCCAAATGATCTTCATTTATCTCCTCTGTCCCCTCTTGATCTAACCAAACCCCTAACACCCCTCTCCCTTGTCCCTAGTCCCCATGCCATGCCGAGCCATGCCTCGCCGGCCAACCCTTGCCCCACTGCAGCAGACCATTCCCTCTTCCCTCGCCATGTCTAGGAGGTAGCCAGGAGCTCACCGCCACCCCCTGTCCCTTGCCCGAGCAAAGATCAGCAGTGGACCACCGACCACAAACCGCGCCTAGTGCCACCGCACCATGCCAGTACCACCCCCAGAGCGCGCTCGGTCCCCACTCGCACAGACCGGCCCTTGGCAGTAGCCCGCGCCCGCCGCTCCGCCTCGACCTGGAGAACACCCCAGACACCCCCGCTGGCCGCCCAACGCCTCACAGCCACCGCTCGCCGTGGACACCGCCGCCTCTGCCTCTCAGAGCACCACCTCGCCCAGACTGCGTGCCACCGCCCCTACGCCCGCATTCAAGTTCTAGAGCACCGCCAGGGAACCACACATCGATCTCCACCCGCAGCCACGCCTCTACCCCGCGGTAGCCATGTCGCCACCGTCGACTGCCCATCCCGCTCGGTCTCACCGTCGGGCCTATAAAAGGAACCCTCCCCAGCCTCTTCTCTCCACACCATTCCACTCCCCTCACCTCTCTGAACCTCACCCACCTCTAACCGGAGCAAGGCGAGCTCTGCCTCGCCGGAATTGGAGCCGGAGCAGCCGCCGCAGGAGGAGAAGGGCGCCGTTGATTGCGACCACCCCAAGCTCCGCCGCAACCGCGCCTTGCCTCGCCATCATCTTCCACGTCGTTTGCCCGCCTCGCCGACCCCACAGGAGCTCTGGTTGGACCCACTAGACCCCCACTGAGCCGCTAGGGTTCGAGCTCGCCGGCGACCTGTTCGTCGTGGACGACGACCCTCAGCTGCTGATCTCGCTTCTAATCCTACGGCCCACAGCGCGCGTACCGTTTCGCATTTTAAGTGTCGTTGACAAGCGGGACCACCCTGTCAGTTAAACCCCGCACCGAGGAGCGCCACTGGGCCGGCCCATTTCTTTTCCCGCGCTAGCCCACCCATTCAAATCTGGATTTATCTTTTTAGTTAAATATATTTTCTGTCCACTATTTCAAAATTCAATTCTGTGAGTTTGACAAATCCAAATAGCAGGAAACAAATTTTGCCTGAAAGGTATTAAGATGGTCTATCCAAGCCCGTTGGATTTAATTCAACTAGAGTTATAGATCTCTCCTAATAAAAAAAAGAAGACAGAAGCTTTTGCAACTTGCAACATTTTTTTAAAATCAACCAAGTTAGCTTTGAGTTGATTCCAACTCTCAAAAATCACATTTCATTATATCTATCTAAATATGTAATAATATTAAGGTTTACATGCAGTGACTTTGGACTAGTACCAAAATAATGCTATATAGGCATTTCTAGTCACTTTAAATCATTAAATAATAAATTTAAACTAAAGTAATATTGATCCATCCTTTAAATCTCATTCCCACATGTTAGAATATGTGGTGAGGACATGTGTCCACATGATCCCATATTTTAGTGGTGAATATTAAATTTTAGTTAATATTTCAATGAGTAGAAATTACTTTTCTAAAATAAAAAGGATGAAACTATTGAATTAAAACTTGTGATGTTTTGTGATGATAATAGATCATCAAATGTGTGTTTTAGAATGCTACTTATCCTAGTTAAGTATTGTTTGGTGATTGTGCACTCCCTATGCATTTATAGACGCTAGTACTGACCAAGCATTCGAGGAGGAGGAGTTCGACCAAGAAGAAGAAGAAGAAAAGTTCAATCACTACACCAACCAAGGCAAGCTAGCACTATCCAAGTTTAACCCTTGCAAGTTAATACTTGCAAGTGTAGTACGTAGCAGACTAGAATCAAACTAGATGGTTTAGTAAAGATGCCTTAAGCATGCTTTGATCACACCCCTTTGACTATTAGTACCCCAAGTCTTAGTTACAAGTTTTACCCCTCTTAGTTTATACAAAGTTCTTTACTTTTTTTGAAGGTAGCATAAAAAGTATAAAACTTGACCTATTTAGAACCCTTTAGATGTCATTATATGGCATGAGATTGAACCCATCTTTTCCACCTTAGTGAACACTCTTAACTTAGTAGTTTAGAGTAGATCAACAACTTGAGTCACTTTAGATGGGAACACTTGGTGAAAATGAATTATGAAAACCTTGGAATGATGAGTCATTCTATTGAGATGTTTTGGCATGTGTTGAGAAACACAAATGGTTGAGGATGATGAAAATATTGAGGCATGAGCCTTAACCCTTTTATAAAACTGATGGTTGGATTCGGATGCGTACCATTCCAAATTTACCGTACAACCACACTACCTGAATTGGGCAAGGCTTAGCTGGAAATTTATATGCATTAGTATTAGTTCCCTCACGGGAGAGGTTTGAGCTGAGGCTACCTCTCAATGTTGTCCACCTATGCAGTGCCCAAGATGACTGATGGTCATGGTTGGGAGGCCATGCTCATAGGAGAGGTGTTTATACTAGGGTGTGTAAAGGGAAGGTTATGTTTGATTATCTGCATACTAAGTATGATGATTCAGGGTTATCCCTAACAGATGTATCGAATCTTGTGGTGAAAGTGTACCACCTCTGCAGAGTGTCAAACTATTTGAATAGCCGTGTCCGTGGTTACGGACAGTTGGAATGGCCATACTGTTTCGTTATCAGATGTTTTCTAAATAACTTGAAACGAATGATGAGTCTTGACTTGACCACAACAGGGTTGTGTTTATAACAATAGCTTCCCAACTTAAGTGATTCTAGAATTTTACTTTACCTTCCTTTGCTTCAAAACTCAGCTTAGGTTTCAAAATTAACTATAGTTAAACTTAGATTTAGCACATTAATTTAGAACTATAGTACCTGTTAATAGTAGTTTGCGAGTACTTAAAGAGTACTCATGGCTTTTGTCCCTGGCTATTGTCATGGCCAGACTATGAAGGAGATTATCAAGATGATGGTCAGTAGGATGGCTATGATAACTAGGACTATCTGCCTTCGTCAGCATTGCCTGTGCCCCTGAAGATGGACCCCACCGCTACGCTATCTTTTATTTCCGCTGCTTGTTGTATTAAGACTGGATCATGAGATCCTTATTTGTGTAAGACCTTATATATCGTTTGTAATGGATGATGTACTGGGATATCCAATCCGTTATGTCTCACAAAAATGGTAATCCTGGGATTGCGAGGTATGGCATAACAGGCATCTGGGATTAATAATCCGGGTGTTGTCAAGTTGGTATCAGAGCCATCCTGACCACAGGAGACCCTAGTTAGAATGGACGTTCAAATAAAAACTTAGTTTCAAAACCAAAGTGAGTATTTCTGAAAAACTATTTCCCCTCTTACCCCTGTGAACTCATTCTTTCTCAAAAATTCATGTTCCTCAAAATTCTTACATTACTACTTAAAATTTGACACACTTGATCACTTCACTAACTTCCTCATCCTTAATTCTTGTAGATGGAGACTCGGTTCAGCAAGTTTTACCAGTTTGGAAACGGAGGTCAACTGATCTTCGAGAGGGATCTGGATTCGTTGTCAGAGTTACTGGGACGCCCACATCCGGAGTTTCTTGGAGCTCAACTTCTAGGACCTCCAGGAGGAGACCTACAATGGCTAGTCACCGCGGATCTTCGAGGAAGCATCAAAGCACCAACTTCCGGGAGAATATAGTTCTCCGTGAGAGAGAACAACTGGCTAGATGGATTAGCCAGGGCAATGCATGAAGCTCTCGCACGTCTATGTGCCCTCAACGTCAACAAGATCCAAGGAACCCGTTTTGCCCACTATACAAGACGTTACTTCATGGGAATGCCGACGGAGATGCCAAGTCACCCAGAATTGAGGCGTCAAGTGGAGAACCTTGATTTCTTGCTTCATGACAGACAACAGGAACTGGACAATGCCAGGGAGTTAGCCAACCAGAACCGTGCCATCGCCGACCAGAAGGCCTAGACTTTCGCACTGCTCGTCCAAGATCGTCAGTCTCTTTGCTGCCAGCGTGCAAAGAAGGATCACACCATCGCCCGTCTTTGCAAGAAGGTGGGCGACCTCGAGAAGACCGTCAAGGACCAGGAAGCTCAGCTTGCCGCCAAGAAAGAAGAAGATGAGGGTGAAGACATCCAGGGAGATATGGATTCTTACCTCAGCAACGATGACGATTTTCTGGAAGAAGATGCTATGGACTTCTACACTAATGATGAAGACTCCGACTTCATCGACGATGAGTAGATGCACTAGAGCACTGTCGTAGCATGAGATGTATCATCTTATTGTATCATAGCTTGCAGAATGGTTCTTCAAACCATCTGTTTTCCCCTTTGATTGTTGTGGTGTGTGTTGTATTGGGTGCTTGCTTGCATGAATGAAAATGAAGTTAGTTGAAAAACCTGAGTCTAACTCAATGTTTTTTCTTTGAAAACCCAAAACCATGAACCTTAGAATTTTCCTCTTACCCCTATATCTATCTCAATCTTCAGATGACTCGTGGAAACCAAGGAGGGAGCAGCTCGTCGCAGGACCCAATGCTTCAGATCTTGCAGAATCTCATCACGGACCATGAAGCAAGCAGGGCCGAGCGTCAAGCCAACTTAGCAACGTTGCAGCAGATCGCCCAAATGGCTCTCAACAACCAAGGACATGGAAATTAGGATTACCATGGATCCAAACTCAGTAAATTTCAGAACACAAATCCCCCAATCTTCAACCAATCTGAGAACCCATTAGATGTTGATGACTGGTTACAAACCATGGAAAACAACCTTGAAGTTGCAGGAGTTGATGAAAATGAGAAAGTTATCTTCGCCACCCACTATCTGGCGGGAGATGCAAGATCTTGGTGGAATAGTATCCACAATATGAACCATGGTCAGGTGATGACCTGGGAAGCATTCAAAGTCAAGTTCAGCTGCACCCACGTGCTGCAAGGTCTCGTCAACAGGATGAGAGATGAATTCCGTGAATTGAAGCAAGGAAGAATGACTGTGGTGGAGTACCATGACCGATTCTTGTCACTTGCCAGATATGCACCGGACCATATCAACACGAAGGCCAAGAAGAAGGAGAGATTCTTAAACGGACTGCATGATGAGATGGAGACTGTCCTCGGCAACATCCGTTTCTAGGATATTGAAGAGCTAGTCGACTCTGCTATTCAGATGGAAGGGAAGATTAACCAGGAAAACGACAACTGCAAGCATCGTATGATGCAGCAGTCTGGATCTAGTAGTCACCAGAAGTACCATCCCAACCCTTCACCAGGATATGCACCAAGGAACAACCGACCCCGAAATTCTCGCCCAAGCTACCCCAACCGTAGCGGAGGCAATGTGAAGTCCGGAGGAAACAATCACAACTCCAGCAATGCCAACAATTTCAACCATGCCGCTCCCAAGAGCAACAACAACAACAACACTGCACCCAGAACTGGCAGCAATGCTGTACCTGTCGCTGTCAAGGATAAGTCCCAGATCACTTGTTTCGAGTGTGGAGTGAAGGGTCACTACTCCAATGAGTGTCCCAAGAAGACTGTCCCCAATGCCCCTGTGAATGCCCCAGCTCAGCAGCAGCGTTGTGTTCAACTAGGAAGGAGATTTGCCCCAGGGAACCCTCACAACCGCAACGGTCGTCTCTTCCACATGAACGCAGAAGAATCCCAGGAAGCGCCAGATGTAGTGCTGGGTATGTTTTCTGTCAACTCAGTTTTAGCAAGAGTATTGTTTGATTCTGGAGCATCGCATTCATTTTTCACTGAAGAATTTGTATGCACTACTAAGATTCACCCAACCAACCTAAAGCATGTCATGATAGTTCAAATCCCCGGTTCAACTACAAAAGCTAGAAAAATTTGCAAAGTTGTACCTATCAGAATACATGGGATAGATTTTTATGCCAACCTAATTGTACTTGGAACCAAAGGATTGGAAGTAGTACTAGGTATGGAGTGGATGTCAAGGCATAAAGGACTGATAGACTGTTCTAAGAGAGCCATCACCATGACCAGTAGTTCTAGAGTAACAGTAGAGCATATCTCTGAAACCTTACCCCGTCAATTCAAGTGCAACAAGAGTGTAGCCCTGCCCACCATTGACCAAGTCAGAGTAGTCTGTGAATACCCTGACGTATTCCCAGATGAATTGCCAGGTATGCCCCCGGATAGGGATATTGAGTTCATTATCGAACTAATCCCCGGAACCAGACCTATAGCCCAAAGACCCCATACCATGAACCCCTCAGAGTTAGTGGAACTGAAGAAGCAGTTGGATGCCATGTTAGCCATAGGCTTGATTCAGCCAAGCGCATCGCCATGGAGATCACCAGTGTTATTCGTCGACAAGAAAGATGGAGGCAACCGTCTGTGTACATATTATAGAAAGTTGAATGACGTCACCATCAAGAACAAGTACCCTTTGCCAAAGATAGAGGATCTATTTGATCAGTTGACTGGAGCCGAGGTATTCTCCAAGATTGATCTTAGGACTGGTTATCACCAACTTAAGATTCGTGCAATGGATATTCCGAAGACCGCCTTTACTACTCGCTATGGTTTATACGAGTATATGGTTATGTCTTTTGGATTAACCAATGCCCCTTCTTATTTCATGAATCTCATGAATAAGATCTTTATGAATTTCCTAGATAAGTTTGTAGTTGTGTTTATCGACGACATCCTTATCTACTCCAAGTCAGAAGAATAGCATGAGCAACATCTGAGAATCATTCTAGAAACCCTGAGAGAGCATCAGTTATATGCCAAGTTCAGCAAGTGTGAGTTTTGGCTGAAAGAAGTAGGATTCCTAGGACATATTGTGTCTGCCGGAGGAGTCTCTGTTGATCCCACCAAGATCAAGATGTCGAAGAATGGGAAGCCCCAACCAATCCAACCCAAGTTCATTCATTTCTCGGATTAGCAGGATACTACCGCAAGTTCGTAGAAGGATTCTCGAGCATAGCCCGACCAATGACCCAATTGTTGAAGAAGGACAAGAAGTTTGAATGGACAGACAAGTGTGAAGCCAGTTTCAAAGAGCTGAAGAAGAGATTGATATCTGCCCCAATTTTGATCATGCCAGACATCAAGAAGCCGGTTGATGTGTATTGTGATGCATCCAAGATTGTCCTAGGATGTGTATTGATGCAAGAAGGCAAAGTCATCGTGTATCTGTCTCGACAACTGAAGCAGCATGAGCAGAACTATCCAACCCATGATCTTGAGCTATCAGCCGTGGTTCTAGCATTGAAGACATGGCGTCATTATTTGATGGGTAATCACTGTGATATTTACTCAGATCATAGGAGCCTGAAGTATATCTTCACTCAGAAGGAGCTGAATATGAGACAAAGGAGATGGATAGAGTTAATCAAGGATTATGACCTTGACATTCACTATCACCTGGGAAAAGCCAATGTGGTAGCGGATGCTCTTAGCAGATTGCCGGGTAGGCTTATCACCATGATCAAGGAGAAGCAACCAAGTTTGTATGAGGAGTTGGAGTAGTTCAGGACTGAGTTAATTAGCAAAGGATTCCTAGCTAGCATTGAACTTCAACCCACTTTGATTAGCCAAATCAAGGAAGCCTAGAAGGGGAATGAAAGTATCGACGGAATCAAACGTCGTAGTGGTACAGGAATGGTACCTGGATTCACCGAAGACGAAGAAGGAGTACTATGGTACAAGGGACGTATCTGTGTGTCAGCAGATTCGGAGCTGAAGGAAGTTATCATGAAGGAAGCTCATGATACTCTTTATTCTATCCACCACGGAGGAACAAAGATGTATCAGGATTTGAAAGAGCAATTTTGGTGGTACAAGATGAAGAGAGAGATCGGAAGCTACATCGCCAAGTGTGACATCTGCCAAAGAGTCAAAGCAGAGCATCAGAGACCTGCAGGACTGTTGCAACCATTGCAGATTCCGGAATGGAAATGGGATTCCGTTGGAATGGACTTTGTCACAGGTTTACCTACTTCTAGTAGGGGGAATGACTCAATCTGGGTCATAGTTGATAGACTGTCCAAGGTAGCCCACTTTATACCTGTCAAGACAACTTACCAGAGTGCAAAGTTAGTAGAGCTATACATTGCTAGGATTGTTAGTCTGCATGGAAGCCCCGAGACCATTGTAACAGATCGAGGAACCCAGTTTACCTCGAGATTTTGGCAGAAAGTCCAAGAAGGATTAGGAACCAAGTTAAACTTCAGTACCGCATATCACCCGCAAACAGATGGACAGACTGAGAGAGTCAACCAGATCCTAGAGGATATGCTTAGAGCTTGTGTGTTGGAATATGGATCAAAATGGGAAGACTGCCTACCTTTCGCAGAATTCTCATATAACAACAGTTATCAAGCTAGTTTGCAGATGGCACAATTTGAATTCCTATACGAAAGAAAGTGTCGTACCCCTTTGAATTGGTCACAAGTAGGAGAGAGTCAGATCTTTGGACCCGACATTCTCCACGAAGCAGAAGAAAAAGTTCACAAAGTCCGTGAGCACCTCAAGACCGCCCAATCCAGATAGAAGAGCTATGCCGACAAGAGAAGGAGAGACCTGACTTTCAATGTCGGAGATTTCGTATACCTCAAGGTTTCACCATTGAAGGGAACTCAACGCTTTAGTCTGAAGGGAAAGTTAGCCCCCATATATATCGGACCTTTCAAGATTCTGAATCGTCAAGGAGAAGTATCCTACCAACTAGAACTGCCTGAAGAGATGTCAGCCATCCATAATGTGTTCCATATCTCGTTACTTCGCAAATGTCTGGAAGTGCCTGAGAAGACGGAAGTTTTCAAGAACATCGATCACAGAGCTGTGGAAATCAACAATGACCTGACCTATCGGGAAGTACCCATTCGTATCTTAGAAGAAGCATACAGAACCACTAGGACCAGAAGCATCAAGTTTCTCAAGATTCAGTGGAGCCACCATACCGAGGAGGAAGCTACTTGGGAGCAAGAAGATTACATTAGGACAAAGTTCCCAGATCTCTTTAGTTCCTAGTTTTCTTTGTAAATATCGGGACGAGATTTTGTTTAACGGGGGAAGGTTTGTAACATCCCAAAACTTCAATCCAAGGTTATCAAGATCAAATCATCCAAAAATAGGGTTAACAAAAACTTCTTCAAATTTAAAATGAAAGCATTCATATATGTGTGCATTTAAAATAGAAGTTGTTTGAATTGCCATGATTGAATGATCCAATGCTTGTAAAATGTTTCTTAGGTGATTTAAACATCATCTACATCATTCCCAAACTTTTCCTAAAGAAAATCAAATCAAAAAGAATTAAAAAGGAGGAATGGTCATTTTGGCAAATTTCACTCTCATGCCTACTTTGGCTATTCCTAGTACTCAAAACTTAACAGAAACAATTCTTGATCCTTGCACCCCTTGCTGGTACACATAATGAGGTACCAAGGCCCACCTTTGGATCTGCCAAAAACATTCTGTTAACTATTTTAAATGATAGTATAAAATTGAATCTAATGCATATGCATATATCACCCCTATTTCAAGAACCATCTCTTTGAGCTCCACTTTCAAAACCCTTGCAACCAGAGACTACCTATCACTAGTGGAGATCACTCAAAAATTTTGAAACAAAAATTCAAAACTTTCTTTCATGCGGCCATTTAATCAAACACTTGGCATGCATAATCTCTACTCTAATCCTAGCTCACTGTTTACTACAGGGTTTTGCCCCCAAATGATCTTCATTTATCTCCTCTGTCCCCTCTTGATCTAACCAAACCCCTAACACCCCTCTCCCTTGTCCCTAGTCCCCATGCCATGCCGAGCCATGCCTCGCCGGCCAACCCTTGCCCCGCTGCACCAGACCATTTCCTCTTCCCTCACCATGTCTAGGAGGTAGCCAGGAGCTCACCGCCACCCCCTGTCCCTTGCCCGAGTCAAGAGCAGCAGTGGACCACCGGGCACAAACTGCGCCCAGTGCCACCACACCATGCCAGTGCCGCCCCCAGAGCGTGCTTGGTCCCTGCTCGCATAGACCGCCCCTTGGCAGCAGCCCGCGCCCGCCGCTCCGCATCGACCTGGAGAAGACCCCAGACACCCTCGCTGGCCGCCCAACGCCTCATAGCCACCGCTCGCCGTGGACACCGCCACCTCTGCCTCTCAGAGCACCACCTCGCCTAGACCGCGTGCCACCGCCCCTACACTCGCATTCAAGTTCTAGAGCACCGCCAGGGAACCACACATCGATCGCCACCAGCAGCCATGCCTCTACCCCGCCGTAGCCATGTCGCCACCGTCGACTGCCCATCCCGCTCGGTCTCACTGTCGGGCCTATAAAAAGGAGCCCTCCCCAGCCTCTTCTCTCCACACCATTCTACTCCCCTCACCTCTTTGAACCTCACCCACCTCTAGCCGGAGCAAGGCGTGCTCTGCCTCGCCAGAATTGGAGCCGGACTAGCCGCGGCAGGAGGAGAAGGGCGCCGTTGATTGCGACCACCCCAAGCTCCGCCGCAATCGCGCCTCGCCTCGCCATCGTCTTCCATGTCGTTTACCCGCGTCGCCGACCCTGTTGGAGCCCTGGTCTGCCCCCAGTAGACCCCCACCGAGCCGCTAGGGTTCGAGCTCGTCGGTGACCTGTTCGTCATCGACGACGACCCTCAGCCGTTGATCTCGCTTCTAATCCTATGGCCCACAGCGCGCGTACCATTTCACATTTTAAGTGTCGCTGACAAGCGGGACCCCCCTGTCAGTTGAGCCCCGCGCCGAGGAGCGCCACTGGGCTGGCCCATTTCTTTTCCCGCACTAGCCCACCCATTCAAATCTGGATTTTTCTTTTTAGCTAAATCTAGTTTCTGTCCACTATTTCAAAATTCAATTCTCTGAGTTTGACAAATCCAAATAGCATGAAACAAATTTTGATTGAAAGGTATTAAGATGATATTTCCAAGCCCGTTGGATTTAATTCAACTAGAGTTATAGATCTCTCCTAATAAAAATAAGAAGACAAAAGTTTTTGCAACTTGCAACATTTTTTTTAAATCAACCAAGTTAGCTTTTGAGTTGATTCCAACTCTCAAAAATCACATTTCATCATATCTATCTAAATATGTAATAATATTAAGGTTTACATGCAATGACTTTGGACTAGTACCAAAATAATGCTATATAGGCATTTCTAGTCACTTTAAATCATTAAATAATAAACTTAAACTAAAGTAATATTGATCCAACCTTTAAATCTCATTCCCACATGTTAGAATATGTGGTGAGGACATGTGTCCACATGATCCCATATTTTGTTGTGAATATTAAATTTTAGTTAATATTTCAATGAGTAGAAATTACTTTTATAAAATAAAAAGGATGAAACTATTGAATTAAAACTTGTGATGTTTTGTGATGATAATAGATCATCAAATGTGTGTTTTAGAATGCTACTTAGCCTAGTTAAGTATTGTTTGGTGATTGTGCACTCCCTATGCATTTATAGACGCTAGTACCGACCAAGCTTTCGAGGAGGAGGAGTTCGACCAAGAAGAAGAAGAAGAAAACTTCAATCACTACACCAACCAAGGCAAGCTAGCACTATCCAAGATTAACCCATGCAAGTTAGTACTTGCAAGTGTAGTACGTAGCAAACTAGAATCAAACTAGATGGTTTAGTAAAGATGCCTTAAGCATGCTTTGATCACACCCCTTTGACTATTAGTACCCCAAGTCTTAGTTACAAGTTTTACCCCTCTTAGTTTATACAAAGTTCTTTACTTTTTTTGAAGGTAGCATAAAAAGTATAAAACTTGACCTATTTAGAACCCTTTAGATGTCATTATGTGGCATGAGATTGAACCCATCTTTTCCACCTTAGTGAACACTCTTAACTTAGTAGTTTAGAGTAGATCAACAACTTGAGTCACTTTAGATGGGAACACTTGGTGAAAATGAATTATGAAAACCTTGGAATGATGAGTCATTCTATTGAGATGTTTTGACATGGGTTGAGAAACACAAATGGTTGAGGATGATGAAAATATTGAGGCATGAGCCTTAACCCTTTTATAAAACTGATGGTTGGATTCGGATGCGATACCATTCCAAATTTACCGTACAACCACACTACCGAAATTGGGTAAGGCTTAGCTGGAAATTTATATGCATTAGTATTAGTTCCCTCAAGGGAGAGGTTTGAGCTGAGGCTACCTCTCAATGTTGTCCACCTATGCAGTGCCCAAGATGACTGATGGTCATGGTTGGGAGGCCATGCTCATAGGAGAGGTGCTTATACTAGGGTGTGTAAAGGGAAGGTTATGTTTGATTATCTGCATACTAAGTATGATGATTCAGGGTTATCCCTAACAGATGTATCGAATCTTGTGGTGAAAGTGTACCACCTCTACAGACTGTCAAACTATTTGAATAGCAGCGTCCGCGGTTATGGACAGTTGGAATGGCCATACTGTTTCGTTGTCAGATGTTTTTTAAATAACTTGAAACGAATGATGAATCTTGACTTGACCACAACAGGGTTGTGTTTATGACAATAGCTTCCCAACTTAAGTGATTCTAGAACTTTACTTTACCTTTCTTTGCTTCAGAACTCAGCTTAGGTTTCAAACTTAACTTTATAGTTAAACTTAGATTTAGCACTTTAATTTAGAACTATAGTACCTGTTAATAGTAGTTTGCGAGTACTTAAAGAGTACTCATGGCTTTTGTCCCTAGCTATTCTCATGGCCAGACTATGAAGGAGATTATCAAGATGATGGTCAGCAGGACGACTATCATAACTAGGACTATCTGCCTTCGTCAGCATTGCCTGTGCCCCTAAAGATGGACCCCACCGCTACGCTATCTCTTATTTCCGCTGCCTGTTGTATTAAGACTGGATCATGAGATCATTATTTGTGTAAGACCTTATATATGGTTTGTAATGGATGATGTACTATGATATTCAATCCGTTATGTGTCACAAAAATGGTAATCCTGGGATTGCGAGGTATGGCATAACGGGCATCTGGGATTAAAAATACGGGTGTTGACATAGAGCACTGTGTCCAGGGACCATACGAGTCGACTCATCACTAGGTCTAGTGGTGGCAGGACATGTGGATCAATGCCTCCGGCATCGACCTAGACATGGCGATCCACTGCTTCAAGAACGCGTGCTAGTACATACCCTTGGTCACCAATATCAAGAGGTTCTATCGTACGCTCGACAACATACCCGACATCCTTGAGATCGCCAGGAGCTACACGGAAGACCCTAACCAAGACTGAGACGATGAGTCGGGTGGGAAACGTCGTTGGGGCGGCCACGACAACGGAAGGCACCGTGAAATTCTCTACAACAACACCTGCCTTACCGGCAAAGGCCACGATGACAACAAAGTCGACTTCGTAGCCAACACCAACTATGGGCAGCGCAGCCCCAAGAACTTCCGCCACTGCGGAGGCAACTTCCGCAGCAACAACACTGTGAGGCCGAAATTCGACCCCGTGGCTCTCCTCAACCAACCATGTGTCTATCACAGTAGGGAGGGGAAGCCCGCCATCCACACCACCATTTACTGCCACTTTCTCAAGGAGATCGAGAAGGGAAGGTGAGAAAGGGAAGGCCCCAACAATGACCCGCCAAGGGACAACGGCAATGCTGGCAGGTTTGGCAACAAGGTCGGCTCGTTACACACATTCACCGGGCTCGGCACCAAGCGCGAGAAGAAGGTGCTCGCCCGCACGGTCGTCGTCAACATGGTGACACCGGTGGACATCCCGTGCTACCTCAATAGGTGGATCATGCGCCCATGATCGAGTACCCTGGCCGAGTCGCTCTGGTGGTCAAGCCCAAAGTGGCAGACTACTGGCTCCCCGAGACACTGATGGACGGCTGGATCAACATCAACATATTATACATGGACACCATTAGGAGACAGCAGCTCCCGCAGTCGATGATCGAATTGACCCTCGCAACCTTCCACGACATTGTCCTTGGTCAGAAGGTATACTCAATCAGCAAGGTGACGCTTCTACTCACCTTTGGCATGCCAGCTAACATCCGCACCGAGCGGATCGTCTTCGAGCTGGTGAATTTCCGCAGCCCCTACCACTACGTCCTGGGGAGACAAGCATTCGCCAAATTCATGGCGGCCCCCACTATGCATATAACATGATGAAGCTCGTGGGGCCGTAGGGAAGCATCACGGTCCATGGCGACCCTGATATCATGAGATCATTATTTGTGTAAGACCTTATTATTGTTTGTAATGGATGATGTACTATGATATCCAATCTGTTATGTCTCTCAAAAATGGTAATCCTAGGATTGCGTGGTATGGCATAACAGGCATCTGGGATTAAAAATCCGGGTATTGACAATTTGGTATTAGAGCCATCTTAACCATAGGAGACCCTAGTTAGACTGGACGTCCGAACAAAAACTTAGTTTCAAAACAATAGAAATGAACATTTATGAAAACCTATTCCCACTCTTATCCTTGAGATTGTTTCAAAAAAATCATGTTGCTCCAAAATTTCTTACATCACTACATAAAATTTGACACACTTGATCACCTCACTAACTTACTCATCCTAATTTCTTATAGATGGAAGTTCAGTATTGCAAGTTCTACCAGTTGGGCAACGGAGGCCAACTGGTCTTTGAGAGGGATCTAGATGCACTGTCAGAGTACCTTGAGCACCTGAATCCGGAATTCTTTGGGGCACAACTCAACGATCACATAGGAGGAGATCTACAATGGCTGATAGTTGCAGATCTTAGAGGCAAGATGGAAGCACCTATTTTGGAGAAGATCCAATTCACCTTGCGGGAGAACAACTGGCTAGATGGATTAGCCAGGGCTATGCATGAAGCTCTTGCCCATCTGTGTGGGCAAAACATCAACTTGATCCAGGGAACTCTCTTTGCTCACTTCGCAAGGAGTGATTCTATGGGAATGCCCTTGAAGATGCTAGGACATCCGGAGCTGAAGCACCAGGTGGAAAATCTTGACTTCATATTGTATGATAGGCAGAAGGAATTGGACAACGCTCGAGCCTACGCCACCCACAACCTTGCCATTGCTGTCAAGAAGGACCAGACCATTGCCCTCCTAGCCAAGGATCACCAATCACTTCGTCGTCAGCGCGAGAAGAAGGATCGCACCATCGATCGTATTCGCATGAAGGTGGCCGCTCTCGAGAAGACCATCCGTGAACAGGAAGTCCAGCTTGAAGCAAAGGAGGAGGAGGAAGGTGAAGATATCCAGGGTGATCTTTACTCTTACCTCAGTGATGACAACGACTACCTAGAGGATGATGCCATGGAGTTCCACACCGATGATGATGATTAGATGCACTTGAGCACTACCGTAGGAATGAGTTGTACCAGTCCTAATGTATCGTAGTTTCACAGAAAGGTTCTTAAAACCATCTGTTTTCTATTTTGTGTGTGGTGTGTGTTTGTATGGTGTGCTTTGAATGAATGAATGAGAAGAAGTTATTAGTTTGCAAAACCTGAGTTAAACTCAAGGTTTAAAGATTTTGAAACAAAACCATGAACCTTAGAAATTTCCCTCTTATCTCATTATCTATCTCAATCTTCAGATGACTCGTGGAAACCTAGAGGAAACAGCTCATCTCAGGACCCGATGATGCAGATTCTGCAAATGATAGTTTCTGACCATGAAGCTAGTAGAGCTGAACTCCAAGCCAACCTAGCCACTGTTCAACAGATAGCTCAGATGGCCCACAATAATCAAGGCCATGGAAATAAGGATCACCTTGGATCCAAGCTTGAGAACTTTCAGAATAACAACCCACCTATCTTTAATAAGTCTGAGGATCCCTTAGATACTGATGACTGGCTGCAAACCATGGAGAACAATCTGGAGGTCACAGGAGTTGAGGCCAATGAGAAGGTACTGTTTGCCACCCATTATCTGGCAGGAGATGCACAAGCCTGGTGGAATAGCACCCGTACCATGAATGACGGTCAGATGATGACTTGGGAAGCATTCAAGATCAAGTTCAGCCGCACCCATGTGCCCCAAGGTTTGGTAACCAGGATGAGAGATGGGTTCAGGGAACTGAAGCAAGGAAGGATGACGGTAGTTGAGTACCGTGACAAATTTTTGTCCCTAGCTAGATATGCCCCTGATGAGATTAACACTGAAGCCAAGAAGAAGGAAAGATTCCTGAATGGATTGCATGATGAGATGCAGACTGTGTTAGTCAACATACGTTTTTGGAGATCTAGAAGAGCTTGTAGACTCGGGCATCCAAATGGAAGGGATGATCAACCAAGCCAATGACAATCGCAAGCGCAGGATGATGCACCAGACTGGATCCCACCATACCCAGAAGTATCGCCCCAACCTGTCTGCAGGATATGCCCCAAGAAACAACAGACCCCCTATGTTCCATCCAATCTATCCCAATCGTAGTGGAGGAAACCTGAAGTCAGGAGGAAATCACAACAACAACCCCGGTAACTCCAACAATTTTAACCACGCACCACCCAAGTCCAACAACAACAACAACAACAATACTGCCCCAAGGACTGGAAGCAATGTTGTGCCTGTTACGGCCACAGACAAGTCCCATATTACTTGCTTTGAATGTGGAGTCAAGGGTCACTACTCCAATGAGTGCCCCAAGAAGCTTACAGTAGCCACCAATGTGAATGCACCCGCTCAGCAGCAACGCTGTATTCAGCCTGGAAGGAGATTTGCCCTAGGGAATTTGCTCAACCGCGATGACCGTCTATTCCACATGAATGCTGAAGAAGCTAAGGAAGCGCCCGATGTCGTGCTGGGTATGTTTTCTATTAACTCTGTACTTGCAAGAGTGTTGTTTGATTCTGGAGCATCACACTCGTTTGCTACAGAAGATTTTTCATGCACTAGTAAGATTCAGCCAACAAAATTGAAGCATGTTATGATAGTTCAAATACCTGGTTCAACCACCAAAGCCTAGCCAAGTTTGCATGAAGAGTTGGAGAAGTTTAGAACGGAGCTAGTTAGCAAAGGATATTTAGCTAGCATTGAACTTCAACCCATGTTGATTAGTCAAATCAAGGAAGCCCAGAAGGGAAATGAAAGTATCGACGAAATCAAGCGTCGTATTGGTATAGGAAAGGTACCCAGATTCACCGAAGATGAAGAAGGAGCTTTGTGGTACAAAGGATGTATCTGTGTGCCAGCAGGTTCGGATCTGAAGCAAGTTATCATGCATGTAGCTCATGATACTCTTTATTCTATCCACCCCGGAGGAACGAAGATGTATAAGGATTTAAAGGAGCAATTGTGGTGGCACAAGATGAAGAGAGAAATCAGAAGCTACATAGCTAAGTGTGATATCTGTCAGAGAGTCAAAGCAGAACATCTGAGACCCGCAGGACTTTTGCAACCATTGCAGATTCCGGAATGGAAATTGGATTCCGTCGGAATGGACTCTATCACCGGTTTGCCTACATCTAGTAGGGGAAATGACTCTATTTGGGTCATAGTTGATAGACTATCCAAGGTAGCCCATTTTATACATGTCAAGACTACCTACCCGAGTCTGAAGCTAGCAGAGCTGTACATTGCTAGAATCGTCAGTTTGCATTGAGCCCCTAAGACCATAGTGTCGGATCGAGGAACCCAGTTTACCTCAAGGTTTTGGCAGAAAGTCCAGGAAGGATTAGGAACCAAGTTGAATTTCAGCACAACTTATCACCCGCAAACCGATGGACAAACTGAAAGAGTCAACCAAATATTAGAAGATATGTTGAGAGCTTGTGTGCTAGAATATGGATCAAAATGGGAAGATCGTCTGCCTTTCGCGAATTCTCCTACAACAACAGTTATCAAGCCAGTTTGCAAATGGCCCCATTTGAGTTCCTATACGGAAGAAAGTGTCGTACCCCCTTGAATTGGTCGCAAGTAGGAGAGAGTTAGATTTTCGGACCCGACATCCTACGGGAAGCCGGAGAGAAGGTTTACAAAGTCCGTGAACACCTCAAGACCGCCCAATCTAGACAAAAGAGTTATCCTGACAAGAGCGTCAAGACTTGACCTTCAATGTCGGAGATTTTGTATATCTCAAAGTATCACCCTTTAAGGGAATGCAACGTTTTCAACTAAAAGGGAAGTTAGCCCCCAGATATATTGGACCCTTCAAGATTTTGAATCGCCAAGGAGAACTATCATATGAACTGGAACCACCAGAGGAGATGTCAGCCATCCATGATGTGTTCCATATCTCGTTACTTCCCAAATGCCTAAAAGTTCCGGAGAAGACCGAAGTGTTCAAGAACATCGATCACCGAGCCATAGATATCAACAAGGATCTGACTTATCGTGAAGTGTCCATTCGTAATTTGGAAGAAGCCTTCAAAACCACCAGGACTCGGAGTATCAAGTTTCTCAAGATCCAATGGAGCAACCATACCGAAGAAGAATCTACTTGGGAGCGACAATATTACATTAGGACTGAGTTTCTAGATCTCTTTAGTTCCTAGTTTTTCTTAAATCTCGGGACGAGATTTTATTTAAGGTGGGAAGGTTTGTAACACCCCAAAACTTCTAATCAAGTTTATCAAGTTCTAATCACCCAAGTTTTGGGTTAACAAAAACTTTTATTAATAAAATGAATATGAATGCATGTGTGATTTGCATTAGTATAGGATTGATTTCATTTGCCAGGTTTGATTGCTACAAATGATGAGAAATTCTTTAAGGGTGAATGCTACACCATCTAAGCCAATTACAAACATAAGCAAAAGAAAAAGAAATCAAAAATGAATTAAATAACCAAATGGTCATTTTGGCCAAAGTTAACCACCAGGTCACTTTGAGTGTTCCTAGAAGATATTTTCTAACAGAAACAATTCCACTTATTTTCACCCCTTCCTAGACCAAGTAAAAGTGTATCCAGACCCACTTTACAAACTTACAAAAACATTTTCCAAATCAATTGCATGGACAGTTGAAAATTGAATCTAGTTCACATGGTAAGATCACACTTTTTAGAAAACCCATCAAACCAATTCCACTTGACCTCTCCAAGCAAACATAGATACTCAATCTTAAGATCTAATCACTCACAAATTTTCATTCAAAAATTCCAAAGTATTTTTCTTTCGGCCATTACAACAAACACCTTGCTTACACAAATTAACCCACTACCTAACTTCACTGTTCTGAGCAGTAATCCTCCACCCCAATATCTCCTCTTCACTCCCTTGTCTCCCCTGAGCCTAGACAAGCACCAGACCAGCCCCCTCTTTGTCGTTGTGCATAGTGGAGCGCCGCCCGAATATGGTCGTCGCCGGCTGACCGTGGCCAGCTCGCAGCAAACACCACCGCAGCCAGCCATGATGTCTACCAAACACGCCGCAGTCCATCGCCACTCCTTGCCCAAGCCACGACCCTAGCCTGGCCCTGGACCACCCTAGCTACGCCGGACCCATCATCTTTGCACCGTGCCAAGAGCGCGCCAGCACGCCGTAGCCGATGGCCTCGCATAGACCGCGCCCCACCATCAGCTTGCACGCGCCCACTCGCCATGATCACCACCACCTCCCATACACCCCAGTTTGCCGCCGCGTGACCCGTAGCTCCCGCACGCTGTCGCAAACACCCTCGCTCCCGCTCAGAGAACCACACGCTCCTGACCAGCCTAGACCGCCCCGTGCCTCTCCATTACTTCCGTGATGACCGCCAGGGAACCACACACCGTCCCCTAGCCTCAACCACGCAGATTGCCGCCTATACCTTTGTTACCGACGAGCCCGCGCCCACACCATTCGGTCCCCTCGCCACACTGTAAGTAGAGGCCTTCCTCGCCTCCATTCTCCATACCAACACCCTCACCACTCCTCACTGATCCTCCCTCACCCTTCCCCAAAGCAAGGCGAGCTCTCCCTTGGCGGAATTTGGCTGGAGCCCACCGCTGCAGGAGGAGAACGGCACCGCCGATTGAAGCTGCCCCAGGAGCTGCCATGACCGCCATTCGAATCGTCGTTCTCGACAACCCCATTCGCCCCCTTCACCAACCCTAGCTAGAGCGTATGTGAGCCTCGCTGGACCCCCTCCGCCACGTTAGGGTTAATTCCTCACCGGAGGAGTTCCTCGTCGATGATGAACATGGGTCGTTAGACTAGATTTTGACCATAGGGCTTAGATTCGCAGATACCGCTTCGCTTAGATAGACTCGATGACTGGTGGACCCCGTCTGTCAGTAGCCCGCTGCGCTATGCAGTGCAGTTGGGTCGTCCCGTTTAGTTTCCCGCGCGTAGCCCAGAAATTCAAATTAATAATTTCCAATTTAGCTAAAACTAGTTTCTGTCCATAGATTTAAAAATCAAATCAGAGAGTTTCACTAAACCAAATTGCATGATTCAAATTTTGTTAGAAAGCTATTTAAATTATCTATCCAAGCCTGTTGGATTCAAGTAATTTGGATTTAGAGATAATCTATAGTAAAAATAATAAGACAGAGACTTCTCCAACTTCAAACATATTTCAAAAATCTACCAGAACTGCTTTTGAGTTGATTCCAACTCTCAAAAATCACATTTCATAAGATATATCTAAATATAAAAAAATGCTATTAGGGAATGCTATTAGGGAATTTCTAGTTACTTTAAATCTATTAAGTTATAATCTTAATGTTAATAAAATGTGACCAACACTTTAAATCACATTCCCATGTATTATAATATGTGGTGATGACATGTGTCAACATGATCCCATATTTTAATTGGACGATATTAAATCTTAAGTATTTTCAATGAGTCTTTATTTCATGTGATGATTGTGATGAAGCTAGATCATCAAGTGTGTGCCTTCGTGTGCTAATTAGAAATAGTTAAGCATTGTTTGGTGATTGTGTACCCCGTATTCATTTTTAGAAGATAGTATTGACCCTAGATACGAGTAGGCGAAGTACTACCAAGACGAAGAAGAAGAGAACTTCAATCACTGCACTAATCAAGGCAAGCTATTATTGGCAAGCTAGCACTTGCAAGTTTTATACCTATGCAAGCCATCACTAATTGCAAGCTAACCTAAGAAAGATGCATTAGGCATGCTTTGGTTATATACCTTTGATTTATATAGTCCCAAGTTTTACTTGCAAGCTTTATTCTCTTACTTTACCAAAGTTCTTTACTTTTAGTCGGTGCTTTGTGAGTATTGGAAAAATAGGATAGATAGCATAAAGAGTATAAAACTAGGCCTATACTTAGATGTCATTATATAGCATGAGATTGAAGATTAGCACCCCTCATTAGTGAATACTCTTAACTTTAGTGGCTAGTGCTAAGCATAAAAGTGGATCACTTTAGATGGGACTACTTGGTGAAAATGATTATGAAAACCTTGGAATGATTATGAAAACCTTCTATTGAGATGTTTTGACATGTGTTGAGAGACACAATGTTTTAATGGTGAAAATGTTGAGGCATGAGCCTTGGCCCTTTACAAAAACTGATGGTTGGGTTCGTATGCGGTACCATTCCAATTTTACCGTACAACCACAATACCTGAATCGGGTAGGGCTTAGCCGGAAGTTTATATGCCTTAGTATGGGTTCCCTCGCGGAAGAGGTTTGAGCTGAGGCTACCTCGTGAGTGTGAATTGTCCACCTATGCAGTGCCCAGGATGGCAGATGGCCATGGCTGGGAGGCCAAGCTCATAGGGGAGGTGCCTATACTAGTGTGTGTAAAGGAAAGGTTATGATTGATTATCCGCATACTAAGTATGATGATTCAAGGTTATCCCTGACGGATGTATCGAATTTTGTGGTGAAAGTGTACCACCTCTGCAGAGTGTCAAACTATTCGAATAGTCGCGTCCATGGTCATGGATAGTTGGAGTGGCCATACTGTTCCGTCGTCAGATGTTTTCAAAATGACTTGTGAAGTGAACCATTACTTTCATTTCATCACAACAGGGTTGTGAATATGAAAACTAGGTTCCCACTTAAGTGATTTAGAACATTAACTTAGTTTTCTTTACTTCTAAACTCAGTTTAGATAAACCTGGCTTCTTGCAAATAAACCTAGAGCTTAAGATTCATACTAGAACTACCTTACATGTTAGTGATAGTTTGCGAGTACTTAAAGAGTACTCATGGCTTTGTCCCTGGCTATTCCCGTGGCTAGACTATGAGGAGGACTACTAGGATGATGGACAGCAGGAAGTCTACGACAACTAGGATCATCCCCCATCATCAGCATTGCATGTGACTCTGAAGATGGAGCCCCTGCTACGTTTCTTTTCTGCTGCTTGATTTGTATTAAGACTGGATCATGAGATCCTTTATTTGTTGTAAAACCTTATTATGGTTTGTAATGGATGATGTACTGTGATATCCAATTTGTTATGTCTCGCAAAAATGGTAATCCTGGGATTGCGAGGTATGGCATAACAGGCACCTGGGATTAAAATCAGGGTGTTGACAGCATGTAAACCATAAGGGCTAATGAAAGTTGTTTTCAGTATGTCATCAGGATGAACAACTATTTGAGAAAAAATAGAGTATCCATCCAAGTAGAAAAAATGAGTTTGGTTTGCTAACCTATCTAAAGTTTGATCTATGAATGGTAAAGGATAGTGATCTTTCCTAGTTTCTTTATTCAATTTCCTGAAATCTATACACATACTATGTCCAACAATATTTCTAGTAGGTATCAATTCATTGTTTATATTAGGAACAAAAGTAAACAGGCCCTTCTTCAGGACACAATGAACATGACATACCCATTCACTTTCTTTTATAGGATAGATTATACCTGCGTCCAATAAATGTACTATTTCTTTTCTTACCACTTCCTTCATTTCGGGATTCAGTCGTCTATTAAATTTCACAACTGGTTTAGCACCTTCCTCCATGAATATTTGATGGACGGTTATCATGGGACTAATGCCCTTCAAATCATCCATTGAGTACCCAAAGGCCTTGCGGTGCTCCTTAAGTATCTTCATGAGTTGTTTTTCTTCATCTCCTGAAAGTTTAGCACTAATAATAATAGGAAATCTATTTGTATCATCTAAAAACCATTATTTAAGATTATGTGGTTAAGTCTTCAATTATGGGGGTGGTAATTCCTCGACCCCTCTCTTTTCTGGCTCTTCAAAAGCCTCATAGTTAGAGGCCCTATAATGGGAAGTAAATCAAATTCATCTTCTAGGGACTTGTCCTCCATAACTATTTTTTCATAATTTAAGTCTTCATTTATTTCTTCTTTTTGATCACTAAAGAAGAGAGCTGCCATTTCCTCAATAGTTTTCTCTTTCTCTTCTTCTTATATTTGTGGAGGTCTGTTTTTAAGTTTGGAAAAGTGGAATTGTTTTTCCGTTTCCCCGAGCTTAAAGACACAATCTCCTTTTTGAAAGCAACTTTGGCACCTACATCACTCAAAAGGTTTCTTCCAAATATAATTGGGCAAAGAGTGTCAGCTGGCATATCAACAACTACAAAATCGATAGGAATGTTTTTATTGCCAATTGTGACAGTTGCATCTTCAACTACTCCCATTGGAATTCTAAGAGTTTTATTGGCTAACATGATTGTCATATCAGTATTTTCAATTGTATGTGGTTCTATTTCTTCTTTTATTACTAAATAAAAATCATAAGATATAACATTAACTTCGGTGCCAAGATCACATAAACCATAATGCGAGGTTTCTTTAAATATGCAGGGAAGAACAGACTTACCCACATATTTTACCTTTGTTTCACCTTTAACCAATACGGAAGTCTCTTTATCAAGTTCAACTATATTACAATGTGCATACATAGCCATAATTGCTTCCTTGGTTACCTCTTCATCTTTGGTTTCTTCTAGATGTTCCATAACTTCTGGCATACTTTCCTCTTCCTTCTTCTCTTGTACTACTTTGACCTGTTCATATTCAAGAATATGCTTATGTGCAGTGTTAGGGAAAGGTATCTCATATACTGGTTCTAGGGAGGCTAGTGTTGCTTTAAGTTCTCTTTTCTTCTTAGGTTCGGGTGGTGGATCATACTTGATCAAACCCTCTTTTGGAGCTTTGACGTGTTCTATAAAAGCTTTAACAACATGCAACATAAGATTTGAATCCAAATAAAGTTATTTAGATACTTCTTTAACATGGCCCTTTTTATTATAGTCATGAATATAATCATAATCTATTTCTATGCCTCCTTCGCTTCCTAGACCAAAATTCCATGGGACTCTATGATTGTGAATTCTATTAAGTAAAGCCCAAGCTTTAGTTATAGGAAGATTCATAACGGCTCCTTCCACGAAAGAGTCTAGTTCAATTTTATTAGGTTCACTTAAACCGCCATAAAAGATATGCAATAAATACCATTCAGGCAAATCATGATGAGGACATAGATTAAGTAAATCTTTAAATCTGATATAAGCTCTTACTAGTCCATCATTAGGACGGTTCCTCCAAGTCATTACAAGACGCCTGATTCCAAAAGATTTTGATAATGGATAATATTTTGCTAGAAACTCACTGGCTAGATTATCTCAAGTAGTAGTGGCTTCTGAGGGTAGAGATCTATACCATGAGAGAGTTGTACTAGTCAAAGTCTGACTAAAAAGTTTAACGCTTACCTCATTAGCGGTATATCCCGGTAATTGGAAAGTGCCACATATATCTATGAAACATACAATATGCTTATATGGATCAGGATCTTCTTCATCCCCAGTAAATTGCTTCTTGTGTAGAATACCAAGTAGTAGAGGATTTTTTTCAAACCCCCTTGTCTTCTCGTTGTAGTTATCTCTTTTATAAATATCATAGGGCTTCCCAAAGTGGTTGAGTGGGTTAGCACTAGTCATATACTGAAGCTCCATCATGTTGGTGGAAACCTGTTACTCAAAACAAAACTTAGCAAGATAAAAATAAATAAGCAAAAACTAAAAGACCTACAGCGCTTAGCTCCGCGGCAACGGCGCTAGAAAATAGCTTGATGACTGCAAGTGCACATATCGTTTGTAGCTAGTTTCGAAATAAACATATCAATCCCACAGGGACCTGGAGTCTGAAGTCTAATAACTCTTGAAATAAATACTACAATAAAAATGCTAAATAAATTTCTAAGTAACAAGATAAAATGCGAGTATTGTGTAAAAAGGAGTTATTGGGTTTTTGGTATAACAGAACAATAAGTAAAGTAAAACAACTGAACACAGAAAGTAAGTATCATGTATGTAAAAGAGATTGGAACTACAATAGGGGAAAAGGCGTTCTTAGGGAGTAGGGGATACACCTATAGCAGTATAAAGAATTAAGGTAAATATTGTTATCATGAGCATTCTCAATTGTGTATGTGTGGGAGGAACTCCATATTTGGAAAAATAGGCAGCAACCACTGCTCACATCATCCTCATAACTACAGCAGTCAGCAATCGACATCAATCGAATTATTGTGCTATTACGGGATGTATCCCATGGCATGGATAGTGTTTCGTGAGTTTCCTCGGTTCCCAAGTTGATACGTAAGGGGTGCCAACAGCTTTATAGTCACTGTAAGTGCTAACACACCTCTGTCTACCAACAAGTAGTTCCCTCCATCAAGTCCCCATAAAAGGAAAATATTGAGTGGTCGACTTCTCCCAACATCAAGATGAAGACAATCTAACACATGGTCACAGCAATGAATATCATAATAAACTTTATCTTATTTCAATGTCGTACTAGGGTTTCTTCATCTCCCCAAGAACTAAAGATCTACTCAGACATGAAGGCAATCAACATCATGGCAATAACAATGGAATAGTACTTGTATAAATCCTCAACGAGTACGGGAATTACAACAAGATCTAGACAAGATGTAGATAGGATGGATGGAGATGGTGGTGATGCAGTGGTTGATGATAAAGATCGATGCCTTAGCCTCCCGGATCTGCACAGGTGAAGATGGATCCTCGGTGGATGAGTTCCCCCTCCAGATGCCTTCTGGAGGTGTGGTTTTGGCGATTTCTGGTTGTTCTGTATGTCGTCTCTCTGATCCAGTTGCATGGTATTTGAGGAGGCAGTGGCGGTGCCAACTATATGGTGGGAACTAGATGGCCAGAATTTTATTCCCACCATATAGTTGGTCGTTAAACCGTATGTATGCCTTGATCGCTTCGGGTTTTCTTTTGGTATTATTGATATTTCCCAAATAAGCGATTTACGTTGTTTTTTACTCCTTTTCTCCCCAATATAACTGATCCGAGAATTGTGTCCATTGTATCCATCATCTATCCTGATCCTAGTGAAAATAGACATAAAATGTGCGTGCAAACACCGTAAAATACCAAGATCCTACAACTACAGTGTAAAATAATAATTATAAAACATGATGCCATTATGCACTCATCAAACGCCGTTCCACAGATTCATGCTACAACACCAACAACAAACAAAAACACTTACTATCAAGACTCGATCCGCTACTTCCTACTAACTCGTCCCTCGGGGACTGGACATACCTAGAGTGCTTCGCCCAGCAAGCGGTGGAGCTCAACTACATCCACCAAGGGAATCAAAAATGCCCTGCATCTAGAATATTGTGATGTCAACCCAATGTTGCTATCAATTACTTCAGCCACCGGCGACGACTAAATATCAGGCGCCGCGGTTGAGGCCCTCATCATAAACCGCGGGAAGGTAACTGCCGCCTCTGTTGGCATGCTGGTCACCACCATCGATGCCTCCGGGGGCAGGTCAGCCTTGGCAGGCTCCACTCCGACCTCCTCAAGCTTCGTCCCGTCCGGAGGTACCACAACGTCGTTCTCCTTCGAGGCCTCCTTGGTCGCCTCGGCTAGCTCGGTCTTCTTCTTCTTCGCACCCGCATCCGACGCCTTTGTGGTGTGCCCGTTCCTTTTCCTGGGGGGTCGTCCCCAACTTTGGTGCCGGCCGGTGGAACTTTGTCTACCGTGATACGCCTGATCCTCTTGGGGCCACCCCTACAATCTTACGATGATTAGAGACTCGAAAATCTCAAGGAAAACAATAGACTACGACGAGCAAGAGGCCAAACTACTTACTTGGCAACCGGGATGAGGTGTAGACACATGCTGATATGCGCAGGCTTTTCCAGCTCAGGACCAATTGACTGAGTCAGCCCCATCTCCAACAGGCTCGCTTGTCACTGTGTCGGTACCACGGGCTTCTTCACCGACTTGGTTGTCATTGCTGGGACCTCCAACTCCTTCGCCGCTAGTTCCTCGACTCCTTCGTCGTGACGGGCTCCGACTCTATTTCCACCTAGGCCTCCGACTATATCGTTATTGGATCTTCTATGTCCCTCACCGTTATCGGGATCCAGGAATTCATCTCTTCCACGACCATCCTTTGGTCACTGGGAATCTTCTTCGCTGATAGTATCTGTGGTCGCTTCGCTCCAAAGTGTACGCCAGGATCACCACTTTGTCAGTGGGGGTTGACTCCTTCACATAGAACCAGTACTTCTTCCACTCGTTCACTGCCTTCTTCGGTAGCATAAGCTTCAGAAACTTGGCGTTGCGATTCAGGTAGAAAGTCATGCCGCCCGCATTGAAAATGGGGCCGCCTTTCCCTTCATGGCTGTCGCCGCCATGAAAAAGCTCCAACCAGAGGGGAAAGTAAGGCCGGCACCCTAGATCGCATTCGTAGAACGCGACGAAAAAGGCAAGGTGCTCGATGCTATGAGGCCCTAGGTTAGAGGGCTTAATGTCATAGACTGCGCAGAATCGACAGAAGAAGATCAATGTGGGGAACCCTAATCTCCTATATAGATGACCGAGGAAGCAAATGAACTCCCCCGACCACAGCTTCGGTTCGGTCTCACTGTACGCGGGGAGCCGCCAATTTCCCCTGGCAAGGATCCCGGCCTCCTGGAATTACTACAGCATGGTCTTGGTGCACTTGGATTTGCCCCACATATCCTTGGTTGGCGCCATCGAAAGAGGGGACGCTCGATTTGGAAATTTTGGATCAGAAATGGCTTGAGAGGAAGAGGATGGGAGGAGGCGGATAAATGCGAGGAATGTCCACACTTCTCTCCGTCACTCTCTTTATATAGTGGCACCACGCGGCACTCCCTGGCTAGCCATTACTTCGTGGTAATTTGGCCAAAGTTACCATTGGGATTATCCAACGACTAATTTGATTGAGCTGATGGTCCAACTTCAAACAAATTGGTTACTCGGCTCGCTTACCCATTCTAATCGTCTAGGCGATGCGAATAGAGCACATTTCTACTTGCCAAAGATGCAACTAAGGACACACAGGAAAACTTCTCCCTCCCATTGGAGGAGTTTGCCACAGATTTGACTGGGCGTCCACCCAAACTCGCCACTCCGATTGCCAAATTTACACCTCCGTCGAACCCCTGTAACACTCGGGGACTACTAATGGGGTTATGCCACTCGGGGTATGCCTACGAGGGAGGTTCTACTGACCATGGCCCATAGCGAGTGGGCCTGTAGGTACGACGACTAGAAGGAGACTTCAAAGAAGGCCCGATGACTAGAAGATGAAGGCCCAAGACCCTAGCTAGGCCCAGTCGGATTAGGTCAAATCCTCCGAAAGCTAAACTATTCCGGTTGTAATCGTATAAACCTTGGAACGTGAATCTATATAAACCTCCCTAGGGCTCTCATTATACTTATGTCCTATTGGCTACCCCATCCGAGCGATTCATTGCCTAGCCACCGGGCTTGCTGATCTTGTAATCCTGCCTACCCCATACAATCTAGCATGAAGTAGGTCTTTAACCTATGGGGGTGAACCTAGGTAAACCCTCATGTTTTCTCCCACTCTCGCACCGTAGATGGCGACTCTATCTTACCCCCAATGATATCAATCGCTACCCCTGGTAGCGACTTTCGTGGTCATTCCCATGACAATCTACACCCGATATCATGTTGATTGTAGGAGTGTGTGCAAGGTATCAAGCGGCTCCTAAAGAAAGCCACTTGGTGGCGGTCAAAATATTCTTTCGCTATTTGGTTCATACCCCAAACTATGGTTTGTGGTATCCTAAAGTTTCTGGGTAGACAAATTAGGATTGGGATGGTGACAAGTATGATAGGAAATAAACTTCTGGGGCATGCCAATTCCTTAGCAGGTACTTGGTGTGTTGGTATTCTAAGAAGAAAAATTGCATATCTCTCTACCACCGACTCTTAATATGTGCTAGCCATTACTGGATGCACTCAATTTTTAAGGATGAGGCAAACTTTAAAATAATATGGTGTAATCTGTGACAAAGTGCCTCTCTGTGTGACAATGAAAGTGAAGGGGGTGCGTGGCAGAAAACAAAAAAAATCCTACGATGAGAACACACCTAGCCAAGGTCTATCTATGCATATGTAACGCAACGAGAGGGATTCATCGTTCTTACCTTTGAAGATGGAAAGCGGCTAACATTCTGCATGGAACATGGATGATGTAGTCAAATGATGTAGTCAACCTTAAGGTCGTGAAGACGTCCAAGATCCAAGCGAATAGCACCACAAGTGGGAGTGCCTCGTGGCCTTACACACATCTGGTTTAGAGAAGTCTCCTAGGCTCCGATCTAGCAAACCAGCAAAAGAAGATTGATCTAAACCGAATCTAGCAACATGACGACATGCGTATGGTGGAGAAACCCCTACCACCGTATGCAGTTCCAATCTTGGGAACCACATGTGAGGGAGAGGGAGATAGAATAGAAAAATCCAATTGATGGGATGGATTTAGGAAGATGAGTGTCCCTCTTTGTGTAAGTGGAAGGAAGGCACCACCTTCCTCAAAGAGGGAGGAGGTGGAAGACGTGGACGGCAAGCCCCCCACAAGATCCCCACATGGTGGGAGGCCCACTTGTGGGTGGCCGCCACCTTGGCCCTTCCCTAGGGCCCGACCTCCTCTTAGGCCTCCTCCAGTGACGCCCGTTTAAGTGGCCTGCCCCATAAATTTAATTAAAAAATATTTTTAAATATTAATTTGTTTAATTTAGTACTAAATATTCGGACCACTCCGGACATCATCGGATATCCCTAGAACCATTCTGGTATCACCCCGGAACTATTTCAGAGTTCTCTCTCTTTTCTCCTACAATCTCGGATCAATACGTAAGCGTCACTTACCCTTGAGTGTGACACTCTATGGTTTCGGAATACATAGACATGATCTATACACCTCTCGGATCAATGAACAACAATGGGTATCTAGAAAAACATGATTGCCCCCATGCATTCCATGAATAACTTGATCGCTTCAACCTTGAACATTGAGTCTCATTCCCTTTTCTCTACGATACCTAGTTTGTCCAAGATCTGATCTTTGGTATTTCCATACCTAGTTCAATCTTGTCAAATACATGAAGTATTGCTTGTGGAGGAAAAAGAATTCAGATGTTCAAGCCAGAGCCGCTGCTTTAATTGCTTGGGAAAAAGTTTATAGGCCAAAGGATCAAGGTGGACTAGGGGGTTCTAAATCTTTAAACTCAAAACAAAGCTCTCCTCTTAAAAAATCTGGATAAACAAGACATACCTTGGGTTAAGGTTGTGACAAATACCTATCATGCAAATGGCCTGTTGCCACGAAATTAGATGGAGGGATCCTTCTGGTGGAGAGCACACATCTGAAAATTTTGGATATCTATAAAGCAATGTCCATAGGAAATCTTGGGGATGGTAAATCAGTTCTCTTTTGGACTGATATGTGGCAAGATGAGTGCATGCATCATAAATTCCCTCACCAGGTTACTTCCATGAAGAAAACCAGTAATACAATCCAGGATGTCATACAGACTGAATATTTATCTGGTCCATTTCACCTACCTCTTGCTCATCAAGCATTCTTGGAATTTCAGCAAATGGAGGAGATCTATCATTCTGCTCTTGATACAATACAAGAAGGACAAGAAGATAATTGGTCATATATTTGGGGCTCAAACGTATATTCATATCAAAAAGCATAAATAGCAATGATGGGTTTCCAACCCACACCGGATCACTTTTCCTGGGTTTGGAGCTCTTCCGATTAATCAAGGCATAAGTTATTTTTTGCTTCTATTACATGATAGGTTGAATACACGAAATTTACTTGGAAGAAGAACAATGCAGCTATAGTCATATTCGTGTGCAGTGATGAATTATACACAGGAAGAAAATTTACATCATGTGTTTTGGTCTTGCCTATTTGCTGAAAGGTGCTGGAATTATGTCTGCCCATAGAGAACACCTGGGCTATCGGTTTTTGAGCCTTTTCAAGAAATATAACTAAAGTTAGACCTCCCATTCGCAATGGAAATCATTATTTGGACTACATGGGGGATTTGGATGACAAGGGATAGAAAAATTCAAGCAACAGAGACCTAGATTTACTAGTTGGAAAGCAATTTATCAGGAGGAGCTAAGATTAGTTAGTTAGAGTATGAAGAAAAAGCATGCTCAAAGTTTCAAAGAGTGGTTGCAATCCCATGTGTAATTTTAGTTTAAGTTCAAGTTTTGTTTCCCTTCCCTTGGCTAGCTTGGCTGATTTGTATATTTGTAAATATTGGCTTTATTAATACAAAAAAACTATAGTGGGTATTCACCTCACTATTTACCCTCAAAAAAATCTAGTTACTGACAAACATTTACTCACTCCGGTGATATTACTGAAGGAAATATGCCCTGAGAGGCAATAATAATGTTTTTATTATGTATTCCTTGTATATGATAGATGTTTATTTTGCATGCTATAATTGTATTGATAGGAAACATCAATACATGTGAGTTTAATAAACAAATAAAAGGTTCCTAGTTATGCCTCTCTTATAGACTAGCTCGTTGATTAACAAGATGATCAAAGTTTCCTGATCATGGACATTGGATGTTGTTAATAACGAGGTCACATTTGTGAAATGATGTGATGAATATTCATCCGAAGTATAGCATTACGATCAAAGTCATTATGTTTATATTACTATAACATCATACCAAGTAATCTTAATCCTTAGACCATGAGATCATGTTAATTGCTGACATCAGAAGAGTAACCTGATAACATCAAACGTCACACCGTAAAAGGGTGACTATAAAGGTAGGTTCAGATACTCCGAAGATGTCATGTTGAGGCTCATGGATCAAGAGTGGAATTTGTCAATCCCGATGATGGATAGATATACTTTGGGACCTCTCGGTGATATCACATTAAGATAGCTTGCAAGCAAGTGATGTGATCACTAGAATGTTATATCACGGGAACAAGAAAAGAGTGCATGTCGGTAACCAGATCAAACTAGGTATTTGGATACCGATGATCGAATATCGGACATGTAATATATCACGAGACAAAGGGATTAAGTTACTAGCATTAAAGGTTCTCACGATCACATAAGTCATCGTTGAATGTGCAGGAGTCAGTATGGATCTCTAGGTCCCGCTTCTGATTATTGATTTGAGAGGAGTCTCAATCATGTCTGAATTATTCGCGAATTGTAGGGTGACACACTTAAGGGTTTCCAAACACCATTTTGGAGCACATATGTTTCAAACGGAAGAATTGCAAAGAGCTGGAATTATTTCGATGGAAACCAGAATATTTCGGGTGAAATTGCAGAAACTGGTTCTCCATGTGATATTGAAATTTTACAAGGGGTTTTATGTGAATGTTTGTTAATTAAAGTAGTTGAATAAAATAAATAAAAGAGTTTTATTAAATGAGAGTTGCAATAAATTTGGTGGAAATTTAATGCATGTGAGTGGAACTTTGGGTGGAGGCTAAATTGATGTGAGTGGAGCTTCCACCACATGAATGAGGAAGAGGTGGGGGCATCCCCCATGGGAGTTGGCAATGGGAGGGGAGGAGCCCCCCCTCTCCTAAAAAATCCCCCCGTCTCCTCCCTCACAAAGCACACCTCCTCATGAAGGATCTCTCTCCCCATCTAGATATAATCCCCCATGGTCTCGGATTAGCGAGAGACATGTTCCCGGTGGCATTGCGTCTGAAAGGAGTTGCTGCTTCCGCTGATTCGCTGGAGCGAGGAGGTGGAGGTTGTTCAGTGGCCTGAACATGTGTGCGAGGACAAATGCGCTACTGATTTGCGGCACTAGGACTTCCACATGATCTTGAGATCGGCAAGCGTACGACTACATCATCCACGAGTTCCAACTCGTTAATAAAACTTTGTTGTCTTAGAGGGAAAGTTCTCTATGTATGTATATCCACCAGTTACTTGTATCTAGTAGATAGATCTTGGCGTATAGTTCTCATCATAGGAATTTTTTTGTTTTCTATGCTGGGAACCCAACAGTGGTATCAGAGCCTGATCTATGCATAGGTGCTTTGCACGGGTAGTACACATATGTTTATATGTGGGTGATGATGATCATGTTATTGCTTCTTTCATGTATTTTGGATATTGGTGGCATAGTGGGATGAAGCGGCCCAGACCAACCTTACATGTCATCACACATGAGACCGGTTCCACGACTGACATCCAACTAGTTTTGCATAAGTGGCTGGTGGGTGTCTGTCTCTCCTACTATAGTCAATATCTGATTTACAACGATTTTGTAATAACTTGGTTATCCTTGTTGTGGTTCCATGTTCGTAGGTAAGACCGTTTCTATCTCCGAAAGCCCTAAGCCACATAAAACTTGCAATGGATAAATTAGAGGCGTCTAGTTTAGATCGTTATTGGGCTAGTGTCTTGATATGGTAATGTTGTAAGTAGATGTATGGTAGATACTCTTACAACACACTTAACGTGTAAGTTCCATAGACCTTGGCCTTACACACAAAGGAATGATAAAGATCATACCACGATGCATGTGATAGAGATCAAATGCATGGACCATATCATCCAACTTTACACATTAGATGTTCGCATCTTATATTGCTAGTATGGCACTTTTAGTAGCATTGTAAGATGATCCCTCATTTAAATATCAAGATAAAATGTGTTCTTCCTTAAGTATGCACCGTTCTATGGATCGTATTTTGAGACATCACGTGATGATCGGGTGTACTCGACTCTATGCTTTCATACAACAGGTGTAAGACAGTTTTACACACGCGAATACAGACATGGCCTAGCATGTACAGACATGGCCTCGGAACACGGACCACAAGGTTAACCATGACTCATATAGTTGATATGATGCCCATATAGATGCTCGCCTTTGAAGCTACACCGACTCACGTGATGATCGGACTTGGTGTAGTGGATTTGGTTCATGTAATCACCAAAAAGACACTAGGGATGTTGTTTTTGAGTGGGACTTCATTAGTAATTTGGATTAGTTGATCTCAATCTATCATAAACTTAGTCTAAATAAACTTTACAAATTCTGGTGTAGATGGCACCACCTGCTTTTAATTTCAATGTGTTCATGGAGAAAGAGAAACTTGCTACGAATGGTAGCAACTTCACCAACTGGGCTATGATTGAGGATTCTCCTCACTGCAACACAAAAGCAATATGTGCAAGAGGCACCGCTAGGCCCCCTACCAGCTCATGATGCCCCTGACAAGGAAAAGAATGTCTATATAACTCGTCAGGAGGACCACAACTTAGTTCATTGCGGCATGCTGTATGGGCTAGATCCAGAACTTCAAAAGCATTTCGAAAATGGCAATGCTTTTGATACCATGGGAGAATTGAAAATGATTTTCGATACCCATGCTGCCATAGAGAGTTATAATGCTTCTGAAAAGTTCTTTAGCTGCATGATGGAGGAGAACAGCTCCGTTAGTGAGCACGTACTCAAAATGCCTGGGTACGCTGATAAGCTTGTGTCCTTGGGAATAATGATTCCCATTGACCTAGGCATACATCGTGTTCTCCAATATCTATCACCTAGCTATAAGAGCTTTGTGATGAACTATATCATGCAGGGCATGAAGAAGTCTCTTCCCGAGCTTCTGTCAATGCTTAAAACTGCAGAAGTGGAGATTAGGAAAGAACATCAAGTGTTGATGATCAATAAGACCACCGGTTTCAAGAAAGACAAGACAGGAAAGCAGAAGGGAAAAAGGGCGGAAAATCTATTGCCGCAACTTAAAAGAAATTCCGAGTTGTCCCTAAGTCTAATACCGAGTGCTACTATTGCAAGGGGACTAGCCATTGGAAGCGCAACTGCCCCAAGTATTTGGCGGACAAGAAGGCCGGCAAGGCAAACAAAGGTATATGTGATATACATGTTATTGATGTGTACTTGACTAGTACTCACAGTAGCACCTAGGTATTTTATACAGGATCGGTTGCTAATATATGCAACTTGATTCAGGGGCTGCGACACAAGTGACAACTAGCAAGGGATGAGGTCACGATGTGGGTCGGCAATGGATCAAGAGTTGATGTGATCGCCGTTGGAACGCTGCCTCTCCATATGCCGTCGGGATTAGTGATAAATCTAAATAATTCTTAGCTGGTGCCTACACTGAGCATGAATACTGTATCCGGATCATGTTTGATGCAAAGTGTTATTCCTTTAAATCTAAAAACAATGGTTGTTCGATTTTTATGAATAATATCTTTTATGGTCATGCACCTGTGATGAATGGTTTATTTCTGTTGGATCTCGATAGTAGTATTACGCATATTCATAATGTTGATGCTAAAAGGATTAAACTTGATAATGATATATCTGCATATATATGTGGCACTGCCGTCTAGGTCATATTAGCGTTAAACGCATGAAGAAACTCCATTCTGATGGACTTTTGGAGTCACTTGATTTTGAATCATTTGGTACATGTGAGCCATGCCTTATGGGCAAGATGACTAGAACGCCATTTTCCGGTTCAATGGAACGGGTGACAGATTTATTGGAAATCATACATACCGATGTATGTGGACCAATGAGTGTGTCAATGCGAGGTGGATATCATTATTTTGTTACTTTCACGGATGATTTGAGTAGATACGGGTATATCTATTTGATGAAACATAAGTCTGAAACCTTTGAAAAGTTCAAAGAATTTCAGAATGAAGTGGAAAATCATCATAACAAAAAAGATCAAATTTCTTTGGTCTGACCGTGGAGAGTATCTTAGTTACGAGTTTAGCACATATGAAAGACTGTGGAATAGTTTCACAACTCACGCCTGCCGGAACACCAGAACGTAATGGTGTGTTGGAACGTCATAATCGTACTTTATTGGATACGGTTCGATCTATGATGTCTCTGACTGACTTTCCAATGTCATTTTGGGGTTATGCACTAGAGACCGCTGCATTCACTTTAAATCGGGCACCATCTAAATCCGTTTAAACGACACCATATGAATTATGGTTTGGAAACAAACCTAAGCTGTCATTTCTTAAAGTTTGGGGATGCGATGTTTATGTGAAGAAACTTCAGCCGAATAAACTCGAACCCAAAGCGTAAAAATGCGTCTTCATAGGATACCCTAAAGAAACGATTGGGTATACCTTCTATCACAGATCTAAGGGCAAGGTTTTTATTGCCAAGAATGGATACTTTCTTGAGAAGGAGTTTCTCGTGAAAGGTGTGAGTAGTCGGAAGGTAGAACTCGAAGAGGTTATTGAACCTTCTCTTCATGAAATGGCGAGTGGTGCAACACCAGAAATTGTTTCGGAGTTGACTTCACATAATGAAGAGAGAGCTAATGATAATAATCATGAAACTCCGAAAGAGGATACTACCGAACCTCGCAGGTCAAGCAGAACATGTGCAACTCCTGGAAATCCTGTTATGAATTTCATGATTGATGAAATAGATGACCCTGCGACGTATGAAGAAGCGATGATGAGCCTGAATTCCAACAAATGGTTAGAAGCCATGAAATCCGAGATGGAATCCATGTACGAAAACCAGGTTTGGACCTTGGTGGACTTACCTCACGATCGAAAGGCCGTTGAGAATAAATGGATTTTCAAAAGCAAAACTAATGCTGATGGTAATGTGACCACCTATAAAGCTCGACTTGTCGCAAAGGGGTTTCGACAAATTCAAGGAGTTTTCTACGATGAGACATTCTCTCTTGTAGCAATGGTAAAGTCGGTTAGGATTATGTTAGCGATTGCTGCATATTTCGATTATGAAATATGGCAGATGGATGTCAAAACTGCGTTCCTCAATGGTAATATTGAAGAAGCGTTGTATATGATACAACCTAAGGGTTTTGTCGATCCTAAGGATGCTGATAAGGTATGCAAGCTTCAGCGATCCATCTATGGACTAAAGCAAGCATCCCGGAGTTGGAATCTCCGCTTTGATGAGGTGATCAAAGAGTTTGGATTTGTCCAAAATAATGGAGAGGCTTGTATTTACAAGAAAGTGAGTGGGAGACATGTGGCATTTCTGATATTATATGTGGATGGCATATTATTGATTAGAAATGATATAGATCTTTTAAACAGTGATAAAAGTTATCTAAACAGCAAATTTTCGACGAAGGACCTTGGTGAAGCTTCATATATATTAGGCATTAAAATCTATAGAGATAGATCAAGGCGCCTAATTGGGCTATCGCAAAGTACATACCTTGATAAGATATTAAATAAGTTTAATATGTATGGAAGTAAGAAGGGGTTCTTACATATGTTGCAAGGCAAGACATTGAGTAAGACTTAAAGTCCGGCTACGACGGAAAAAAGAGAGATAATGGATAAGATCCCCTATGCCTCAGCCATAGGCTCTATAATGTACGCCATGCTATGTACAAGACCGGATGTGGCACATGCTATTAGTTTGACTAGTAGGTACCAATCTGATATAGGTTTGTAACACTGGATAACGGTCAAGAATATCCTTAAGTACTTATGAAGAACTAAGGATATGTTTCTTGTATACGAAGGTGAAGAAGAGCTAGTCGCTAAGTGTTATGTTGATGTTAGTTTTGACACTGATCCGGATGACTCTAAGTCTCAATCCGGATATGTATTTCTCTTGAACGGAGCAGCTGTTAGTTGGAGGAGTTCCAAACAACCTGTGGTGGCTGGATCAACGACAGAGGCGGAATATGTTGCTGCTTTAGAAGCGGCGCAGGAAGCGGTTTGGATGAAGGAGTTCATAACGGAACTAGGTGTGGTTCCTAGTGCATTGGACCCAATGGTGATCTATTGTGACAACAATGGAGCCATAGCAAACGCCAAGAAACCAAGGTCTCACCAGAATTCCAAGCATATTAAGCGCCGGTTTCACACCATCCGCGAGCATGTCAAGGATGGAGATATAAAGATTTTTAAAGTACATACGAACCTAAATGTAGCAGATCTATTGACTAAAGTTCTCCCTAGGGCAAAACATGATCAACACCAGAACTACATGGGTGTTATATTTATCACTATGTGAACTAGATTATTGTCTCTAGTGCAAGTGGGAGACTGAAGGAAATATGCCCTGAGAGGCAATAATAAAGTTGTTATTATGTATTCCTTGTATATGATAGATGTTTATTTTGCATTCTATAATTGTATTGATAGGAAACGTCAATACATGTGTGTTTAATAAACAAATAAAATGTTCCTAGTTATTCCTCTCTTATAGACTAGCTCGTTGATTAACAAGATGATCAAAGTTTCCTGATCATGGACATTGGATGTTGTTAATAACGAGGTCACAACATTTGCGAAATGATGTGATGAACATTCATTCTAAGTATAGCATGATGATCAAAGTCATTATGTTTATATTGCTATAACATCATACGAAGTAATCTTTATCTTAGACCATGAGATCATGTTAATTGCTGGCATCAGAAGAGTAACTTGATAACATCAAACGTCACACTGTAAAAGGGTGACTCTAAAGGTGGGTTTGATGGCTCAGTGTCGGCGCCAGAAAAATACTGGTGCGGTGTTGATGTAGAGCTCGTTGGGAACCCCAAGAGGAAGGTATGATGAGCACAGCAGCAAGTTTCCCTCAGTTATGAAACCAAGGTTTAATCAAACCAGTAGGAGCAAGGAAACACCCCAAAGGTGTTGCTAGCTAAGCCTTGGCAGGGAGCACTACCGATACTAGTAGAAACATGGAGACCTGCACAACACAACCACAGAACTTTGTCCCCAACTTGCGATGAGGTTGTCAATCTCACCGTGTTTTGCTGAAAACAAAGGATTAAACGTATCAAATGGAAGGAAGTAATAGTTTGCAGAAAGTAAACACAAAGCAGTAAACAGTTTATAGATTATATGTAAAGAAAAAGGACCGGGATCCATAGTTCACTAGAGGTGGCTCTCCTTAAGATAGATAACATGTTGGGTCAACAAATTACAGCGGGGCAATTGACAAACATCAAGAAAGCAATACATGCATATACTAATCATCTTGACTCCTTTGAGTCTTGATTGGGCATTACAACATTATACATAGACCGCCATCCAACTGCATCTATGACTAATAATCCACCTTCAGGTTATCATCCGAACCCCCTCCAGTATTAAGTTGCAAGCAACAGATTATTGCTTTACGAACTGCGTGTAAAGTAAACAATACGATTGTTCTATGAACAAAGGATTGTTGTTTTCTCCCTAGTAGCAAAAGCACGTCTAGTACCTTAGAGATTTCTGTCACTTCCCCAGATTACCAGAGGCATGAACCCACTATCGAGCATAAATACTAACTCTTGGAGTTGCTAGCATCTACTTGGCCAAGATAGCTACTAACAACGGAAAGCATGCAAGATCACAAATAACAAAGACATGATTGAATCAATAATCAATGTGAAATAGAATCTCAATATCCATCGGATCCCCGCAAAGACAACATGTAAGAATTACAAATAGATGATCTTGATCATGAACGGAGATCACAAGATCTAGACATGAAAGCACAAAGGAGGAGAACCAGCCATCTAGCTACTACATGGATCCGTAGTCCAAGGATGAACTACTCACGCATCACACCGGAGGCTTGCATGGTGATGAAGAAGGCCTCCAGGGTGAATTCCCCTCTCCGGCAGGGTGCCGGGAAGAGCTTCAGATCCCTCCCGATCTAGGGATGCATATGACAGCGGCTACAGACTCTTTCGTGGATTTTTGATCGGGCACTTAGGGTTTTCGTCACGAGGGCATTTATAGGCGGAAGGGGAGGCCGAGGGGGTATCGGAGGCGGCCTGACCACCCCTGGCACGGGCCAGGCTGGGCCGTGCGGCCAAGTGGTGTGGTGGACCCCTGGCCCCTCTCCGTCTCGTACTCTGGCATCTGATCACTTCCGGAAAAATAGGCACTTTGGCTTTTGTCCCGTCCAATTCCGCGAATATTCATTTTCTGACTTTCCTGGAACGAAAAACGGTAGAAAACATGTAGCTGGCACTGTGGCTCTTGTTAATAGGTTAGTCCAAGAAATCATATGAAAAGTACTCCAAAGTGTGGACAAAACTCAAGAAAGTGGATAAAACCAAGCATGGAACATCAAAAATTATAGATACATTTGCAATGTATCAGGGTTCAGATACTCCAAAGATGTCATGTTGAGGCTCATGGATCAAGAGTGGAATTTTTCTATCCCAATAACAGATAGATATACTCTGGGCCCTCTCGGTGATATCACATTAAGATAGCTTGCAAGCAAGTGATGTGATCACTGGAATGTTATATCACGGGAACGAGCAAAGAGTGCATGTCGGTAACGAGATCAAACTAGGTATTTGGATACCGATGATCGAATCTCGGACATGTAATATATCATGAGACAAAGTGATTAAGTTACTATAGTTAAATGTTCTCACGATCACAGAAGTCATCGTTGAATATGCAGTAGTCAGTATGGATCTCCAGGTCCCGCTTCTGATTATTGATTTGAGAGGAGTCTCAATCATGTCTGCATTATTCGAGAACCGTAGGGTGACACACTTAAGGGTTGCCAAACACCGTTTTGGAGCACATATGTTTCAGACAAAAGAATTGCAAAGCGCCGGAATTGTTTCGGGTGAAATTGCAGAAACTAGTTCTGCATGTGATATTGAAATTTTACAAGGGGTTTTATGTGAATGTTTGTTAATTAAAGTAATTAATAGAATTGTAAATAGATAAATAAAAGAGTTGCATTAAATTTGGTGGAAATTTAATGCATGTGAGTGGAACTTTGGGTGGAGGCTAAATTGATGTGTGTGGAGCTTCCACCACATGAATGAGGAAGAGGTTGGCGCAGCCCCCATGGGCGCCGGCCATGGGAGGGGAGGATCCCCCCTCTCCTCCCTCACAAAGCACACCTCCTCGTGAAGGATCTCTCTCCCCCTCTAGATATATTCCTCCATGGTCTCGGATTAGGGAGATACATGTTCCCGGTGGCAATGTGTCTGGAAGGAGTTGTTGCTTCTGCTGATTCGCTGGAGCGAGGAGGTGGAGGTTGTTCGATGGCCTGAACGTGTGTGCGAGGACGAATGCGCTGCTGATTTGCGACGCTAGGACTTCCACACGATCTTGAGATCGGCAAGCGTACGACTACAGGATCCACGAGTTCCAACTCGTTAATAAAACTCGGTTGTCTTCGAGGGTAAGTTCTATATGGATGTATATCCACCCGTTGCTTGTATCTAGTAGATAGATCTTGGCGTATATTTCTCATCATAGGAAATTTTTTGTTTTCTATGCTGCAAACTCAACAATTACATACCCGTGAACTAGTCACATGTTTGCAAACTTATATATGCAATCTCACCGAGCGGCCCCAGGGTATCTATCCATCACACGGATGGGAACATCCCGATCTCGATGCATACACCTCAACCTATTCCTTTGGAATACCCAATACACACCTTTATGGTCACCCAGTTATGGTCATGACAGTTGATGTGATCAAAGCAGCCGTTGGATAAAGTGATTAAATATGATCTCACGATTGAAGGACTAGGTTACTACGCTTTGCTAGATATCACAATCTTGAACTTTGTGACTAGGTCACATTGCAATACTAGGGTTGGGTGTGCGTCCATCACTTCATTCTTCTAATGAAGTGACCTCATTGTCAGTTGTTGTGGTAAAGTCCATGATCAGGAAACCTTGATCATCAGTCTAGAGGATACTAGGGACCTAGTTTGTTTATATGCCACACGTATATTAATGTTTCTTCTTAATATTTTTATAGCGTGATACAAAAATATTATGAACTAATGAGATATGTCAATAAAAACATCTTTATTGTTTGCCCCTCGGGCATATATCCTTTAGTATCCCACTTGCACTCGAGTCAATAGTCTAGTTATTGCTTCAAGTATTTTAACACCTATGGCATTCTAGTGTTATCCACATGCGTTGCTTGTGGTAAAGCCAATCTCAGAACTGACACTTTCAGCAATGTGTGTATTGGTATGTCTATGCGTCACTATGCATTACTCATTCTGGAATGAGATGTCATTGTATAAATTAAGTATTCTAGTGAGACTTCAATTCCTTGCGAAAACTATGTTGACATTATTGTGGTCTAATAGATCTTCATAGTATAGCCCACTTGGAACTAGACCTAGTTTCGATGAAAAAACTATTTTACACAAAATCCCTCTATATGATGCTTCTAAAGTAGTTATATACTCAGCTGTTGTTGTTATATCTGTCACAATGTTATAACTTTGGAACTAGTCCAAATCCATCATGGAACTTTTTTCCATTACACAAGATAAACTTCATTTGTATATGTGACAAATCTTACATCAATGTAACACATTACAATGAACTATCTTATCAGTTCTGCATACATCGAATATTCTTGGTTCTTCTAAAGTACACAAGAATATCAATATTATTATCCAATGATCATCTTATGAGCCACTTTGATATATGCTCCTAACACTTAGAGCATAAGACTCATCTAGATATGTACATATCATGGCATTCATGATGAGGTTTCAATTATCAATTGTCAATACAATTGATCTTGCTATCATGTGGCAACAACTTTTCTTGTCAAATATTGACCAGGAAACTCACACAACTCCCAGTTAAATATGCCACCATATTGAACTAATTCATATATGTACTTCACCATAACCATATTATCATTTCAATCTATCTGTATAGACTTAGATGTCCAACATTTTGGTTTTTCCTAAGTCTTTCATCAAAATCCAAAATTAATGTAATTCTTAATTTGTGTCTCATAAAAGATACATCATTTCCAATCAACATAATGTCTTTATCATAAGGCATTGGAAATATGTCTTAATGTTCCAACTTAGTTTCTTGAAAACACAAGCATCTTCATCGTCCGGATGAACTTAAACTCTTTAATAGTTTCATCACAGTGAAGATTCCAACTCCACTATGCTTATTTATATTGGGACATGTAGAGATAAACAAAACTTTTCCCCTATGCGGTGCTCCCAAGATCTAGCTCAGGTGATAGGCCACAAAATTTACCACTAGACACACAGGTGCGGATTATTGATGAAGCACGTCAGTTGATGTCGTGTCGAATGATCCCACGTGCAGCACGTACAGATCCCCATGAACTTCTTTATCTCCAATGCTGCACGTGCAACGCCTTTACCGGTATCCACACGTACAGGGAGGAGCTCTAGGCAGAGGACTGCTAGATTCTGTCTAACCCGAAATGGGAGTGGAGAAATTGATGGCTAGGTTAAGACTATCCCTTGTCACTCCACTTGTATACACTCCTAGCTGGGATCAATGCTTGAGGACCATTTTGGTTGTATTCCAATCTTGACATGGATCGAATCCACATGGGATCCTTTCCCTTCAGTGTGTGACCATGTAGGTTCACGTGCACCTAGACATGACACAAGTCACCACTTCGAGTCGATAGCTGGTAGCGGCCTCTAATAAGATGTGCCAACTCCCAAGAGCCATAAAGTCATAAGACGAACCTTTCTCAATATGACTTTTGTCCAAGACCCTTTGCCTCATGATATACTTATTCAAGCTATAGATGAGTAGTTGTCGTCCCTTTAATAGCTCGACTTTCTCTTCTCGTTCCATGATATATGATTCACTGTACTAATAATTAGTCTGACTCCTTGGTTAACACTTAACCAAGTCGTGCATGGCCATGTCCGAATAATATCATGCGAGAGGGCCCAAATAATATCTCTCTATTACGGAGAGGAAAATCCCATCTTGGTAATCCATGTCACACAGCTTGATTCACAACCAGCCCGAACTCTACCTTTATAACTGCAAATTTACGGAATAGAGTTTGGTAGAACCTAAGACGGTGATCCACAACATGGATCATGTGACCTCAGGTCGAAGGATTCCATTGCTTGAGACTGCAAATGACAACATTCTTGTTGCATCTCAACTGTGGGTCAGTCTGACTCACTAAACCTTTTAGACAAGTCTGTGTAAGTCATAATAGCATCACCATGCCTATGACAAGTGGAACCTAGTCATCAGCCGACTTTCGCATTGGTCTAAGTTGTGTGTCCAGCATAACCTCAACGACTAAGGACATCTAGTACGAACAAAATGAATATAAAGTTCCATAACTAAATCACATATTCAATGGTATATATTTTATGTTCATATTAACACATCTTAATAACTTTATGAATACATTGGGGAATATCATCATACATTATTGCCTCTAGGGCATATTTGTTGGAAATATGCCCTAGAGACAAATAGTAATAAGGACTATTATCATATTTCATAAAGTTTATGATTAAGTTTTATATCATGTTATAACTGTATTGAAAGGAAATGTCAATACACGTGTGATATATAAACAACCAGGGGTTCCCGGTGAAACTCTAGTCACTGGTTCAATGGTCAACAGATGATCAAGGTTTCCTGATCATGTGGCATTTATGCTAGTTGGAAATGAAGTCAACTCATTCTGTGAATGAGATGACGAAGTTCAAGTTATGATGATTAGAATAGACCTTGTAGACTATTCTTTGATCGTGAGACTATATCAATCATTGTCTCCCGAGAATGCTTAGATAGCATCAAACGTCACTTGGTAATATAGTGATCATTAAGGTGTGTTCAGGTATTCGTTGAAACCGTAGAGGAAATATATGTCAAGAGCGGGATTTTTCCATCCGCGTGACAGAAAAGATACTCGAGGGCCCACTCGGAGATGTTATATCCAATAGCTGCGTAGCGTGTGATTTGATCACATGGATATCACTTATCGAAACGAGTAAAGTAGCATTGTTCAGCAACGATATTGAACATGACATGGTGATGTCATTGATCAGATCTCGGGCAATGCAAGTATCGACAGACAAAAGGAATAAGACATGACAGTCACGGTTCAAACGACAAAAGATCTTCGTGGAATGCATAGGGGTCACATGGCCATCTAGGTCACTCTATCGACCATTGGTCTGGGAGTCTCCCGACCATGTCTGGAGTGTTCCCGAAACATGGGGATATCATGCTTAAGGGCTTGATGATGCTTAGAGAGTGTTTACAGAATCGGTAGAATCACCAAAGAAGAGAAGAGAGAAAACTGGATGGGTTTTCGGTAAGTCCGGAGGATGTCCAGAGTGGAGGTGGAAGGTGTTCCATAGCCACAGAGATAGAATAATATATGAATGAATGTTAAATAATGATTTAATCATTTGTTCATAATTATTTAATAAAGAGAAAATCAATCAAAGGTCAAAAAGGCTTAATGGGCTAATTTCAGAGGGAGAAGGGCCCATGAGGGAAAGGCGAGAGGAGAGAAAGGGGAAGGGGTGGCCGGCTTGGCCTAGCCCCCCGCCCCTCCTCGCGCGGGGCCACCAGGGTCGGTCGGGGCCTGCCGCCTCTCCCCTCCTTTAGTCCCTACCCTATATATAGTGGGGTATTTTGATCAGAAAATACACACAATATTCAATAAAGGTTTCCTCACTTTTGGGGAGAACTCCAATTGATATTTCACTCCCTCTCTATCTCTCCCATGTCCGTGGTCCCATGTTCGAACTGCACGAACGAGAGAAATCTTCACCCCGGAGCACCATCGCGCTACGGGATTCAGATCCAGGAGCTCTACTTCCACAATTGCTGCTGGATCGGGGAAGCGGGAGTCATCGCCAGGCACCGGATGCATGTAACTTCTCGCGAGGTGTCACATTTGGGGCACTAGGAGTCATTGGAGCCACATGAGTGCGAGAACTTCAACACGACCTTGAGGTCGGCTTTGGATTGTCTACATCAACCACACTCTTCGGTCTTCAAGGGTAAGTTCGTGAAAAGCCCCTCCTATTACTGCATTACTAATAGATATGTCCTGGCAACATCAGGGGTTCAGGGGCATAGGGTAAAATTATATTGTTTTTATACGCGAACCCCTACAGTGGTACCAGAGCTAGATCTATGCGTAGTAATGCTAGTACGGGTAGAACACACGAGATGTAGCGTGTGAGTGTTGATCTTTTAGTTGTTACCCTCCCACGTGTACTTGTGTATACCACAGTAATTCTTGATGAAGCGACCCCCTACTGAGTTTACGCGTTCATTCGCGAGACTGGTCCACTCTTGACATGCGGGTTGTACCGTATAAAGTGGCTCTGGGGGGTGTCTGTCTCTCTTGCATTAGTTGGTATGCCATTTGCAACGGAGGGCCCCGGAAGGGGTATAGTATAGACAACTACTCGATCAGCGTTGTGGTGAAAGTTTGTAGGTAAGAACGGTTCTTGTGCGAAAGCCCATCCAGCCATGTAAAACATGAAAACATAAAGTAGAGGCGTCTAACTTTGTTTTGTAGGGGGAAAGTTAAAGTGATTACCTTATGTTACGAAGTAGTAGATAGTCACGGAGGTGACAGACTACCACACCGGAAAGACACCGATAACCTAGTGTCTACGGTGCCGAAACCCTGGCACCGGAATCCGGTGACGCCAGATGGAGATCATGATGTGAAGGACCATATCACATCGCATTTACGTTCAATGTTATTGTTTGTATATCTTATTGTGTGCTAGTATTGAATACACGATGGTAGCCTAATAAGATGATCCCTATTAAAATACCAATGATTGTGTTCCCCCTTAGTGTGCACCACCAAGAAATTTCTTTGGTATGAGGCAGGCCATGATGATCGGGTGTTAGACACATCTACGTTCGCATATAGTGGGTGTAAGCCATGTTGCACAACGAATACACTAAGGTTGAGTTGGCGAGCCTACCATGTACAGACATGGCCTCGAAACACGGATGGTCGAAAGATCAAGCATGAGTCGCATGAACGATGTGACCGACATTTAGCGTCCACCCTAGAACCCACATTGATGGTCGTGATGATCGGGGGAGATGTGGGGAAAAGGGGTCGTGATATCACTAGAACCCTTCAGGGGATAGGTGTTTTTGATTGGAGTCATTATATTAACTCATTTAATTATAAACTAAGTCTAAATTCATTTTTGCAATTATAAATGTAGACATGACTCACCGTGAAGATTACTTTGCCATTGAGGAATCAGTAGTTGGTAAGAAACTTAGACTTGATGGATCCAACTTTCCTAGTTGGCTTGTGCGCCTGAATGATCTCCTTACTAGGAATCATTTGGTAGACTAGATAAACAGCACAATGTTTTTGACTGAGCCAGACTACTATGAGACCCAACAAGAGCTGGCGGACTGCTACTATCGTCAAGAAATGTCCACTTACATTCAGGTAATAATGCGTTACGGGATGGTGGATGAACTCCATCCGCTCATGGGTTATCTTGATGTAACCTGCCAAAAATGTAATCCAAGGTTATTAATATCCAAATCATCAAATTTAGAGTTAACAAAAAACTTTTCCAATTAAAATTATTAAAGCATTCATATGTGTGTGCATTTAAATAGGAGTTGTTTTGAATTGCCTTGATTAAGTGATCTATTTCTTGTAAAATGATTCTTAGGTGAAATAAACATCATCTAGATCATTCCCAAAGAAATCCCAAATAAAAACAAATCAAAATGAATAAAATAACCAAATGGTCATTTGTGCCATTTTAACTACCATGCCTACTTTGGCTATTCCTAGAACTCAAAACCTAACAGAAACAAATGTGGATCTTTGCACCCCTTGCTAGTACATGTAGTGATGTACGAAGGCCCACTTTGTGATCTACCAAAAACTTTCAAATACTAATTTTAAATGGCAATTGAAAATTGAATCTAGTGTAGGTATCAAGATCACCCTATTTCAAAAACCACTCAAATCACTTCCATTTTCAAAACCCAAGCACACCTAGAAACTCAAGCATGTGACAAACAACTCCACCAAAATTCAGCCCAAAATTCAAATAAAACTTTCATGTGGCCATTGTGTCGAACAGGTGGCAGGCAAGATTTCTCTGCCTAACTTATACTGTTTGTAGATCAATGCATTGTCGAGTTTTTAGCCCACATTTGGTTCCCCTGTTCCCCCTGAGTCCAACCAAGTCCTCACCGGCCTACCCCTTAGACACAACAGCAGTGGAGCGCCGCCATATGTTGGTCACCACCGGCCGAACATGGGCAAAGCGCCACAGATAGCGCGCGCCGTTCCAGCACCACCACTAGCTCCGCCTAACACTACCGCACCTCCCTGCCGCTTCCCCAAGCTTAGCCAGGCCCTGGACCACACCCCAACACCACCTCCCATTCTCTCTGTGAGCTCGCCAGAGCGTGCTAGAGTGCATCAGCCGCCAGTACGCCACAGACCGCCCCTCGACCCAATACCGTGCACGCCGCTTCGCCTCGACCCCATCACCCCGCTAGACATGGCCGTGCACCGCCGCGCAACCCACAGTCGCCGTGCACCGTGTCGAGCACCGCCTCTGTCTCCCAGAGCGCGGGACGCTCCTGACCAAATGCCACCGCCCCTAGCCACGCATTTAAGCCATAGATGATCGCCAGGATGCAGGTCACTGTCCGCCTACGCCGCCCATGCCTCTAGTCGCCTGTATCAACGTCACCGACGAGCTCGTCGTCGTGCCGTTCGGTCCCCTCGTCTACCTATAAAAGGAGCCCTCCCCAACACCATTTATTCACACCACTCAACTCCCCTCTCACCACTGATCCTTCGCCACCTCTCGCCAGAGCCGCTCGAGCCATAGTTCGCCGAAAATGTGCCGGAGGAGCCCGCTGCAGAGGAGGAGAAGTGCCCGTCGATGTCATCCACCCCTGGAGCTACCGTGACCTTGCCTGAGTCCGCCGTCGACAGCATGTTCATTTGCCCGCCTCGCCGCAGTAGCTGGAGCCCTGGTATGCCCTCACCGTACCCCCACTGGCCGTTTAGGGTTTGGTCTCGCCAGCGACGATCATCCAATACCGTTTCGGGTTTTAAGTCTCACTGACAAGCGGGACAAACCTGTCAGCCGCCCTCTACGCCACTGGGCCGGCCCATTTCTTTTCCCGCGCTAGCCCACGAATTCAAATATAGGTTTTCCCATTTTAGTTTGAACTCACTTTTCTCCCTTAGTTTAAAAATCAATTCAAGGAGATCTAGTAAACCAAATTGAGTGATTCAAATTTTGTTAGAAAGCTACTAAAAAGATCTATCCAAGCCAGTTGGATTTAATTCATTTAGAGTTAGAGATCTCTCCTAGTAAAAATAACAAGGAAGAAGCATTTGCACATTCAAACATTTTGATAAAATCAACCATGATAGCTTTTGAGTTGATTCCAACTCTCAAAAATCATATTTAACCATGCCTATCTGAATATCTAATAATATTAAGGTTTACATGCAGTGACTTTGGACTAGTACCAAAATAATGCTATATAGGCATTTCTAGTCATTTTAAATCATTAAATAATAAACTTAAACTTAAGCAAATGTGATCCAACCCTTAAATCACATTCCCATATGTTAGAATATGTGGTGATGACATGTGTCCACATGATCCCATATTTTAATTGGAGAATATTAAATCTTAGTTATTTTCAATGAGTAGAAATTACTTTTCTTGAATAAAAAGAATGAAGCTAGTTAATTAAACCTTGTGATGCTTGTGATGATAATAAATCATCAAATGTGTCCCTTAAAGTACTAAGTAGACTAGTTAAGTATTGTTTGGTGATTGTGTACTCCGTATGTATTTATAGACGATAGTACCGACCAAGCTTTCGAGGAGGAGGAGTTCTACCAAGAGGAGGAGGAAGAAAACTTCAACCACTGCACCAACCAAGGCAAGCTAACACTTTCAAGTATTACACTAGCAAGCCATCATTAGCAATGCAAGCTATTGTTAGCAAGCTAGAATTAAGTTAGATAACCTAAGCAGATGCATTAGGCATGCTTTGGTTATACCACTTTGTCTATTACCTACCCCAAGTTTTATTTCCAAGCTTTTACTTCTTTAATTTATTAAAGTCCTTCAATTGTTTTGAAGGTAGCATAAAGAGTATAAAACTTGACCTATCTCGATACCCTTAGATGTCATTCTATGGCATGAGATTGAGATTAGCATCCCACCTTAGTGAACACTCTTAACTTGGTAGTTAGAGCTAAATCAAAACTTGATTCACATTAGATGGGAATACTTGGTGAAAATGATTTATGAAAACCTTGGAATGATGAGTCAATCTATTGAGATGTTTTGACATGTGTTGAGAAACACAAATGGTTTATGATGATGAAAATATGGAGGCATGAGCCTTAACACTTTTACAAAACTGATGGTTGGATTCGGATGCGATACCATTCCTATTTTATCGTACAACCACAATTCCTGAATTGGGTAAGGCTTAGCTGGAAATTTATATGCATTAGTATTAGTTCCCTCGTGGGAGAGGTTTGAGCTGAGGCTACCTCTCAATGTTGTCCACCTATGCAGTGCCCAAGATGACAGATGGTCATGGTTGGGAGGCCATACTCATAGGAGAGGTGCTTATACAAGGGTGTGTGAAGGAAAGGTTATGTTTGATTATCTGCATACTCAGTATGATGATTCAGGGTTACCCCTGATAGATGTATCGAATCTTGTGGTGAAAGTGTACCACCTCTGCAGAGTGTCAAACTATTCGAATAGCCGCGTCCGCGGTTATGGACAGTTGGAGTGGCCATACTGTTTTGTTGTCAGATGTTTTCAAAATGACTTATGAAATGAATGATGAATCTTGACTTGACCACAACGAAGTTGTGACTATGACACTAGCTTCCCAATTTAAGTGATTCTAGAACTTCATTTTATCTTTCTTTGTGTCAGAACTCATCTTAGGTTTCAAACTTAACTTTATAGTCAAATTTAGAGTTAGCATTTACATTATTACTATCCTAATTGTTAGTGGTAGTTTGCGAGTACTTAAAGAATACTCATGGCTTTTGTACCTGGCTATTCCTATGGCCAGACTATGAAGGAGACTACCAAGATGACGGCCAGCAGGACGGCTATGATAACTAGGACTATCTGCCTTCGTCAGCATTGCTTGTGCCCTTGAAGATGGACCCCACGGCTACGCTTATTATTCAATGTGCTGCTTGTTGTATTAAGACTGGATCATGAGATCCTTTAGTTGTGTAAGACCTTATGTATGGTTTGTAATGGATGATGTACTGTGATATACAATTTATTATGTCTCGCAAAAATGGTAATCCTAGGATTGCGAGGTATGGCATAATAGGCATCTGGGATTAAAAATCGGGTGTTGACAAGTTGGTATCAGAGCCATCCTGACCAGAGGAGACCCTAGTTAGAATGGACGTCCGAACAAAAACTTAATTTCAAAACCAAAGTGAGTATTTATGAAAAACTATTTCCTCTCTTACCCTTGGGAATTCATTCTTTCTCAAAAATTCATGTTCCTCCAATTCTTACATTACTACCTAAAATTTGACACACTTGATCACCTCACTAACTTCCTCATCCTTAATTCTTGTAGATGGAGACTCAGTTTAGCAAGTTCTACCAGTTGGGCAACGGAGGCCAGCTGATCTTCGAAAGGGATCTGGATTCACTGTCTGAGTTATTGGGACGCCCACATCCGGAGTTTCTGGGAGCTCAACTTCCTAGACCCGCGGGAGGATATTTACAATGTCTAGTCACCGCTGATCTTCGAGGAAGCATAGAAGCCCCAACATCCGGGAGAATCCAGTTCTCCGTAAGGGAAAACAACTGGCTAGATGGATTAGCAAGGGGAATGCATGAAGCTCTCGCACGTCTATGTGCCCTCAGTGTCAACCAAATCCAAGGAACCCGTTTTTCTCACTATGCATGGCGTGACTTCAAGGGAATGCCGATGGAGATGCCAAGTCACCCGGAGTTAAAGCGTCAAGTGGAGAACCTTGACTTCCTGCTGTACGACCGTCAGAAGGAATTGGACAATACTAGGGAGTTTGCCAACCACAACCATGCCATTGCCACCCAGAAGGCCCAGACTTTCTCACTGCTTGTCAAGGACCGTCAGTCTATTCGCCTCCAGCATGAAAAGAAGGATCGCACCATCGCCCGTCTTTGCAAGAAGGTGGCCGACCTCGAGAAGACCGTCAAGGAGCAAGAAGCTCAGCTTGCAGCAAAGGAGGAAGAAGAGGAGGGTGAAGACATCCAGGGAGACATGGATTCTTACCTCAGCAATGATGATGACTTTCTAGAGGAAGATGTTGTGGACTTCTACACTGACGATGAGGACTCTGACTTCATCGACGATGAGTAGATGCACTAGAGGATTGTCGTAGCATGAGATGTATCGTTCCTATTGTATCGTAGCTTGCAGAATGGTTCTTAAAACCATCTGTTTTCCTTTGTTGTTGTGGTGTTTGTGTTTGTATTGTGTGCTTCGCTTGAATGAATGAAATGAAGTTAGTTGCAAAACCTGAGTTAAACTCAAAGTTTTAGCTTTGAAACCAAAACCATGAACCTTAGAACTTTCCCTCTTACCCCTTTATCTACCTCATTCTTCATATGACTCGTGGAAACCAAGGAGGGAGCAGATCGTCGCAAGACCTAATGCTGCAGATCCTGCAGAACCTCATCGCAGACAGATAAGCAAGCATGGCAGAGCGCCAAGCTAATCTAGCAACACTACAATAGATCGCCTAGATGGCTCTCAACAACCAAGGGCATGGAAATTAGGATCATTGAGGATCCAAGCTGAAGAACTTTCAGAATACTAATCCCCCAATCTTTAGCACTTCAGAGAACCCATTATATGCAGATGACTGGTTGCAGACAATGGAGAACAATTTGGAGGTAGCCAGAGTTGATGTCAACGAGAAAGTTCTCTTTGCCACCCACTACTTGGCAGGAGATGCAAGAGCCTGGTGGAACAGCATCCGCTTGATGAACCATGGTCAAGTGATGACATGGGAAGCCTTCAAGATCAAGTTCAGCCGCACCCACATGCCACAGGGTCTAGTCACCAGAATGAGGGATGAATTCAGAGATTTGAAGCAAGGTAGAATGACTGTGGTGGAGTACCGTGACAGATTCCTGTCCCTTGCAAGGTATGCACCTGATGAGATCAACATGGAGGCCAAGAAGAAGGAGAGGTTCTTGAACAGACTGCATGATGAGATGCAGACTGTCCTCGTAAATATCCGTTTCGAGGATATCGAAGAGCTAGTCGACTCTGCAATTCAGATGGAAGGAAAGATTAACCAGGCAAACGACAACCGCAAACATCGTATGATGCAGCAATCTGGATCCAACAGTCACCAGAAGTACCGTCCCAACCCCTCACCATGATATGCACCAAGGAACAACCGACCCCCAACGTCTCGCCCAAGCTACCCCAACTGTAACAGAGGCAATGTGAAGTCCGGAGGAAACAACAATCACTCCAGCAACACCAGCAATTTCAACCATGCCCCTCCCAAGAGCAACAACAACAACAACAACACTGCACCCAGAAATGGTAGCAATGTTGTGCCTGTCACAGCAAAAGAAAAGTCCCAGATAACTTGTTTCGAGTGTGGAGTTAAGGGTCACTATTCCAATGAGTGTCCCAAGAAGATTGCCGCTACTGCCAATGTGAATGCCCCAGCTCAACAACAGCGTCGTGTTCAACCAGGAAAAAGATTTGCCCTAGGGAACCCTGACAACCGCAACGGTCGTCTCTTCCACATGAACGCCGAAGAAGCCCAAGAAGCGCCAGATGTAGTGCTGGGTATGTTTTCTATCAACTTAGTTTTAGCAAAAGTGTTGTTTGATTCTAGAGCATCGCATTCATTTTTCACCAAGAATTTGCATGCTCTAGTAAGATTCACCCAACCAATTTGAAGCATGCCATGATAGTTCAAATCCCCGGTTCAACTACAAAAGCTAGAAAAATTTGCAAAGCTGTGCCTATCAGAATACATGCGATATATTTTTATGCCAACCTAATAGTACTTGGAACCAAAGGATTGGAAGTAGTATTAGGTATGGACTGGATGTCAAGGCATAAAGGACTGATAAATTGTGCTAAGAAAGCCATCACCATGACCAGTAGCTTTGGAGTCACAGTAGAGCATATCTCTAAAACCTTACCCCGTCAATTCAAGTGCAACAAGAGTTTAGCCCTGCCCACCATTGACCAAGTCAGAGTAGTCTGTGAGTACCCCGATGTATTCCCAGATGAATTGCCCGGTATGCCCCCGGATAGGGATATTGAGTTCATTATTGAACTAATCCCCAGAACTGGACCCATAGCCAGAGACCCTATAGCATGAACCCCTCAGAGTTAGTAGAACTGAAGAAGCAGTTGGATGCCATGTTAGCAACAGGCTTGGTTCAACCAAGTGCATCGCCGTGGAGATCACTAGTGTTATTCGTCGACAAGAAAGATGGAGGCAACCGTTTGTGCACCGATTACAGAAAGTTGAATGACGTCACCATCAAAAACAAATACCCTTTGCCGAAGATAGAAGATCTATTTGATCAGTTGACCGGTGCCCAGGTATTCTCAAAGATTGATCTTAGGACTGGTTATCACCAACTTAAGATTCGTGCAACGGATATTCCGAAGACCGCCTTTACTACTCGCTATGGTTTATACGAGTATACGGTTATGTCTTTTGGATTAACCAATGCCCCTGCTTATTTCATGAATCTCATGAATAAGATCTTTATGAATTTCCTAGATAAGTTTGTAGTTGTGTTTATGGACGCTATCCTTATCTACTCCAAGTCAGAAGAAGATCATGAGAAACATCTGAGAGTCATCCTAGAAACCCTGAGAGAGCATCGGTTATATGCCAAGTTCAGCAAGTGTGAGTTTTGGCTAAAAGAAGTAGGATTCCTAGGAAATATTGTGTCTGCTGGAGGAGGCTCTGTTGATCCCGCCAAAATACAAGATGTCGAAGAATGGGAAGCCCCAACCACTCAAACCCAAGTCCGTGCATTTCTTGGATTAGCGGGATACTACCGCAAGTTCGTAGAAGGATTCTAGAGCATCACCAGACCCATGACCCAATTGTTGAAGAAGGACAAGAAGTTTGAATGGACTGACAAATGTGAAGCCAGTTTCCAAGAGCGGAAGAAGAGATTGATATCAGCCCCAATACTGATCATGCCAAATATCAAGACGCCGTTTGATGTATATTGTGACGCATCCAAGATTGGTCTCGGATGTGTGTTGATGCAAGAAGGCAAAGTCATCATGTATCGGTCTCGACAACTGAAGCAGCATGAGCAGAACTATCCGACCCATGATCTTGAATTAGCAGCCGTAGTTTTGGCATTGAAGACATGGCGCCATTATCTGATGGGTAATCGCTGTGAGATTTACTCAGATCACAAAAGCTTGAAGTATATTTTCACTCAGAAGGATCTGAATATGAGGCAAAGAAGATGGATAGAGTTAATCAAGGATTATGACCTTGACATTCACTATCACCCCGACAAAGCGAATGTGGTAGCGGATGCTCTTAGCAGATAGCCGTGTAGGCTAAACACGATGATCAAGGAGAAGCAACCAAGTTTGTATAAGGAGTTGGAGCAGTTTAGGACTGAGCTTGTTAGCAAAGGATTCTTAGCTAGCATGGAACTTCAACCCACATTAATCAGCCAAATCAAGGAATCCCAGAAGGGAAATAAAAGTATCGACGGAATCAAACATCATATTGGTACAGGAAAGGTACCTGGATTCAACGAAGATGAAGAAGGAGTTATGTGGTACAAAGGTCGTATCTGTGTGCCAGCAGATTAAGAGCTGAAGCAAGTTATCATGCAGGAAGCTCATGATACTCTTTATTCTATCCACCCCGGAGGAACGAAGATCTATCAAGATTTGAAAGAGCAATTTTGGTGGCACAAGATGAAGACAAAAATCAGAAGCTACATCGCCAAGTGTGACATCTGTCAAAGAGTCAAAGCAGAGCATCAGAGACCCGCAGGACTGTTGCAACCATTGTAGATTCCGGAATGGAAATGGGATTCTGTCAGAATGGACTTTATCACTAGTTTGCCTACTTCTAGTAGGGGAAATTACTCAATCTGGGTCATTATTGATAGACTGTCCAAGGTAGCCCACTTTATACCTGTCAAGACCACCTACCAGAGTTCGAACCTAGCAGAGTTATACATTGCTAGAATTTTTAGTCTGCATGGAACCCCCAAGACCATAGTATCAGATTGAAGAACCCAGTTTACCTCGAGATTTTGGCAGAAAGTCTAGGAAGGATTGGGAACCAAGTTGAATTTCAGCACTGCTTATCACCCGCAAACTGATGGACAGCCTGAGAGAGTCAACCAAATCCTAGAGGATATGTTGAGAGCTTGTGTGTTGGAGTACGGATCAAAATGGGAAGACTGCCTGCCTTTCACAGAATTCTCATATAACAAGCTATTTTGCAAATGGCACCATTTGAGATCCTATACGGAAGGAAGTGTCGCACCCCTTTGAATTGGTCGCAAGTAGGAGAGAGTCAGATTTTCGGACCCGACATTCTCCGAGAAGCTGAAGAGAAGGTTCACAAAATCCATGAGCACCTCAAGACCGTGAAGGAGATATGCCCTAGAGGCAAATAATAAATAGGTTTTTATTGTCATATCTCAATTAGTTTATAATAGTTTCATATTATGCTATAATTGTGCCAAGTAGAAATATTGGTACAGGTGTGGTATGAAACAACCAAGTCCCTAGTAGCCTCTATTCATACTAGTTCGTTGGTCATGAAGATGATCTGGGTTTCAAGATTCCAGGGAGATCCACTCCAGATTCGACTTGGACTGTGAGGTCTTCCTCAGGCTCAGATTTCTCCACTATCTCCGCAACTGGTGCGGGCTAGGTGGGATTAGGGTTTTCTGAGATCCGGAACTCTGCCGCCTCCGCGGACAAAGGGGACCGAGAGGATTCTTCTGCCTCTATCATCACCGCTAGGGTGGGTTGGGCAGGTTCAGCGAAACCGATGTAAACATTGATCTCGCCAAAAGACATGATTGTGTAAGCAGTCACGGCCTCCCTTACCGGAATCCAAGTCTCGTCGAGAATGGTGAGAGGGACGTCGCTGGCGTAGAGGATGCGACCGACGGTGATAGTCTCGCTGATTCCGATTCTTGCAGATTCCGCCCGGAACACAGATCCGAAGCTCACTTGCCCCACGGTGGGCGCCAACTATCGTCGGATTGAGGGCAAGTACGCCATGAGGGGGTCCCCGAGGCGTGCAGAAGAAAGGGGTGTGAGACGTACGGTATTCCGGGATGGTGAGCACACAAGTTTACCTAGGTTCGAATCCGCCGGCTTTGGATGGATCCTACTCCTGCTAGCAATCCAGTAATACGGCAGAGCCAGAATATGGGTTACAAGGGTTTTGCCTGTGCGAGTTGAGATTGTAGACTATTGAGGTGTGCCCTAAAGGCTCTCCCTAGGACGGCTTATATAGATATACGGCCTAGGGTTTACAGGAGAGATCTATCTGGCTACGTCTAAGAGTCGGTTACAGAGTACATCGTGAACTACAAGTAACATTATAGTCCTAAGTCGGTAAGTCTTCTGGGACTTCCCATAGCCGGATTGGACTCCGTCTTTCACCCTGACTGGGCAGCCCGTGAAGCAAAGCTCTAACCCGAAGTGGGCCACCCTAGTTAGTGAGGAACTGCGAGGATACCCAGAAAGTATATCCCCAACACCTAAATTGGGTAAGGCTTAGCTGGAAATTTATATGCATTAGTATTAGTTCCCTCGCGGGAGAGGTTTGAGCTGAGGCTACCTCTCAATGTTGTCCACCTATGAAGTGCCCAAGATGACAGATGGTCATGGTTGGGAGGCCATACTCATAGGAGAGGTGCTTATACTAGGGTGTGTAAAGGAAAGGTTATGTTTGATTATCTGCATACTCAGTATGATGATTCAGGGTGACACCTGATAGATGTATCGAATCTTGTGGTGAAAGTGTACCACCTCTGCAGAGTGTCAAACTATTCGAATAGCCGCGTCCGCGGTTATGGACAGTTGGAGTGGCCATACTGTTTCGTTGTCAGATGTTTTCAAAATGACTTATGAAATGAATGATGAATCTTGACTTGACCATAACAGAGTTGTGACTATGACACTAGCTTCCCAACTTAAGTGATTCTAGAACTTTATTTTATCTTTCTTCGTTTCAGAACTCAGCTTAGGTTTCAAACTTAACTTTATAGTCAAATTTAGAGTTAGTATTTACTTTAGTACTATCCTACTTGTTAGTGGTAGTTTGTGAGTACTTAAAGTGTACACATGGCTTTTGTCCCTGGCTATTCCTATTGCCAGACTATGAAGGAGACTACCAAGATGACGACCAGCAGGACGGCTATGATAACTAGGATTGTCTGCCTTCGTCAGCATTGTCTGTGCCCCTGAAGATGGACCCCACCGCTATGCTTATTATTTAATCTTCTTCTTGTTGTATTAAGACTAGATCATGAGATCATTTATTTGTGTAAGACCTTATGTATGGTTTGTAATGGATGATGTACTGTGATATCTAATCTGTTATGTCTCACAAAAATGGTAATCCTGGGATTGCGAGGTATGGCATAATAGGCATCTGGGATTAAAAATCCGGGTGTTGACACTTGATCCATATGCGATGGTGGATCAGCTGAGAGCAGAGTTCATAAGACATGTGCGCATGTGGAAGCATGAGTGTCTTGGAGAGTTCCTATCCATAAAGATGGAGGAACACACTTGTCTGAAGAGTCACTTGGAGCACATGCTTGATGCACACATGAGACTGGTGTACTTCATGGACTACTGAATGGATGATCCATTTGCGATAGGCGTGCTGCTTCGATCTCTACCTCTCAGCTACGAAGGACATGTCCGGAGTAGCTTCATGAGTGGTGATACGGAAACATTGGGCTTGCAAGAGTTCATATTATGTTCTAGGAACGTAAAGGTTGAACAAATCACCGAAGAGGTCATCAATGATGAAGGTATATATTTGATATACAAGTTTTATAAATGTAATAATCTTGCAAACACATGTTGAAGTGTTAAGTATATTTGATACTTGTTCTGTTTTGCTGAAAATAGGTCCTTCTGCATGAGAGGTTCTTGCTAGAGAGGAGGTGACATTCCGTGTTAATGGCGAGCATAATTATGATGGCCGGCGACACTCTCCCTTAACATTTATCACTTAGTTATGGTTTTGGATAGTTATTGTGATCGATGGATATGTGAACTTCATTAGTGTGTCTCACACTTTGTGAGACGGTTATTCATATGAGTTTGTAACAAACATTTGTTCCACTTTTATGAATGATTTCTATTCGTGTTTATATCTTGTTCCATTATATGTGAATTATCCTTGTTGTTGAAACTAATTGATAATACATGAACATTTGTAAAATGTTGAAATGCCTTGGAATTACCCAACTTAATGATATGTTCATTACTGAATGAAACAATAGTTTAAATTCAAAGTTATGTGATATATGTGAAAGTCATTTGATTTCTTGTCACATATGAATCATGCCTAAGTTTGGCAAAATAACTTATAACACCATGTATTACATGAATACAAAGTGTTTGATGAATTGTTAAAAGAGAATACATATTCGATGTAATGTGGTTTAACAAAATGGTGATTATCATTATATAATTGTTTAAATTTTAAAAAAAAGTTTACGAAAGGAAACATGAGTATGAAACTATTTGATATGATCAAAGTAGTTCATCAACAAAGGGTATTAAATATAAAAGAGAATCTAATTACTATGATTTGATCAATAGTAATGAAATTCGACTTTGTAAGGTTGGCATAAAGAAAATTGTGGAATCCAATGCGTTTGAAATGTCAAAATGCAAAGCATCACAATATGATATTTGATATTAAGTGGGTGAATAGATGGTGCCAAATAAATTGTTGTAGTATAGATGTAAAAGACCATTAGTTAGAAATAGTTAGCACTCAATTAGAATATATAGTGAACCATATGAATTCGTGAAATCGGTACCATATATTGTATGGATTGTCATGGAAGTTTTGGGGTTATTTGATATAACCAAAACAATAGCGAATAATTCATTATGGAGTATTCATCGGTAATTATGGATACAATAGGCATAGCTAGAACCAAAAGGAAAGCAAAACTAGTATTGCTTGGATTTTGGTGCATTTCCATAAAGTTTCACATTCAGTGGTATTTCTCGATTATGAAGGTTTTGGAAGATAGTGAAAAACACGATGAGGATTCAAAACTTTGCATCAGAGTGTTGAGAAGCACAACGGAAAGGATTCCTGAATGATACTCTTCACAAAGGAAAGAATCAACGATAGTGATCATTGTGTTTTCCACACTGGTGTTTTCACTACACAAAGTAGGATTCAAAATATACTCCACGTCTTGTATGGAGGTATTTATGAATCATTTGTCATGATTACTAGAATATGACATACCTAGGAACTACTAAGGAAATAATGATGAACTAAAGCTATGAGAAATCCTAAAGCAAAATTCACTTGAGATTAGAAAGCAATTCGTTGCGGAATCTTACAAGTAAAGGGGTTACTTGAATTTTCCCAAATGACTGCAAAGCCATAGTGGAAAAGGGGGTGAATGACAAAAGCATAATTTGTCATGAATAATGTATTGGAAAAATTCAAATGAATTTGATTCAAATGTGCTGAAAGTCTTGTGGATTTGAAACTAGTAAAGTACTAGTGTCTCATAGCAAATCTCCAAGTTTGATATTTGATCAAAGGATTTTGAAGTCATTCAAAATAGTGAATGGATATGCAATTTACATGAAATTGAGTGGGAGCTCTGAAAGTCTTCCTAAAATAATATGTGTATGACATATTTTTGAGTGGGAGCAATATAAGTCTCAAATTCAAATATGTAGGAACATATGTTGATTAAGAGTAGTGACTCATACGCAAATATGTTAGGAACATATTTTGAGTGGGAGCTTAGAGGAATGATTCTTAAGTGTGTATACGACACATTAAGAATAAAAGCGCAAGTACCAATAAATAAAGATTTATAGGGAGTAGAAGTTGATAATAAGTATATTACGATATTATGTAGTATTCCTTAAAGGATTCTGAAAAGAGTTTCATAATGGAAGTTAGTTAATGAATTGGTCCTTGATAACTCAAATTAGGAATAGAATTAAGTCTAACATCGATGGTTGAAAGAAATAAAAGGATGACTATCATCCACTAAGTTGAGACATAGGTTCTATCTTAGAAAACCATGATGAGAACTTAACATAATATATGATCCAAGAAGGAACGTTTGAAAAGTGATTAAGTTTGAATCACGGAACGTTGAGCTAAGTTTGTCCGCAATGTCTAATAGAGAACTGTGGACATGTTTTCCAAATCCATAAAGGATGGAATATCTTAAATCATAAAGGGTTATGTTATAAGGGAATATGTTGGAAATTCCTATATCGATAATACTGACTAAAGTCAAGTAGGACGCAAGGTGAACGAAAACATCGAAAGTTGCACAGGGTGCACTAGTGTTTTGATAATTACATTTATAATAGATAAGGGTACCATCTAAGGTGATGTATAATGTTATGGCGGGGCTAGTTCACTTTTAACATAGAATGATGTGTCCCAAGACATAGTGCCCATGAGAAAGCCCTCGAGGTTGATCTAAAGTCATTGTAGGCTCCTGGAAACCGGCCTCATTCTGCTGCCATAACGATGATGCATACACATTATCATGTGATGATAAAGTATTAATGTCAATCAAGGTAATATTAGTAAGTTGCAAAGGATTTGGGAGCTATAAAGTACATGCCCAAGCATGTTCAGGGTACCGAGATATATGGTGACAATGATTAAGAACAAATGCAGCTAGTTTATTTATACTCTAGTGCAAGTGGGAGACTGTTGGAAATATGCCCTAGAGACAAATAGTAATAAGGATTATTATCATATTTCATAAAGTTTATGATTAAGTTTTATATCATGCTATAACTGTATTGAAAGGAAACTTCAATACACGTGTGATATATAAACAACCAGGGGTTCCCAGTGAAACTCTAGTCACTCGTTCATTGGTCAACAGATGATCAAGGTTTCCTGATCATGTGGCATTTATGCCATTTGTAAATAAAGTCAACTTATTCTGAGAATGAGATGATGAACCAATACCCAACCTAAACATCGTGACCCGCTCATGTCACGAATTTCAAGTTACGATGATTAGAATAGACCTCGTAGACTAATATGTCGTAAACATATCTATATTTTTTTATGTTCCATGCTTATTTGGTATCTACTTTCTTATGTTTTGTTCACACTTTGAGGTATTTTTATACATTTTATGGGACTAACCTATTAACAAGATGCCACAGTGCCAGTTGCATGTTTTTTACTATTTTTGGTTTAAGAAAAGCTAGAAAAGAATATTTTTAGAATTGGACCGCACAAAAGCTAAAGTCACTATTTTACCAGAAGACTCACGGAGCCATAAGACGAGACGGAGAGGAGCCATGAGGTGGAGAATATCATTTTGCGGCCCGAAAGTTGGGGTGGCCAGGCAACGCGGTACCCGAGTTCCCCGATATCATCCGCGATGACTATAGTTGGCGTGCCAAATACTCAGAGGGTCCTTTTCGTCCCGAATTCAACTTTACGTTTCAATACAAAAAATCAGGCTAACGGCCGTCAAGTTGGGTCCCCCTGTCAGCTTTCGCTGTTATGTTGCTGCCGTCATCGCTGCCATGTAGGCTTGCAGCGTTGGCGCATGCATCCTTTACGCGTCTGCTTCTTCCTCCGGGGCGGCAATCTGTGGTCGTGGCCATGGCGCGGAGCTAGGACTTGGACAAACCTGCTCGTCCCGTTCTCCTCCCCATCCCGAATCGGAGCTCGCCCTCACCATGACCGCACCATTGGCACGGCGCGAGGACGGGAATTCATTCCCGGGTGAGATCTGTACTCATGCCGACCATGCTCGGTCCTGTTGGTCTCTTCCAGAATCTGAGCTCGCCGTCGTCGTGGTCGCACACGCACCAGCCACGGCGCCTTCCTCTCCGAACCCCAAAGCCACATCCACCCAGTTCGGCACAATGCCAACAAGGTGAAAATGCATCAAGTTTTCTTCTTGTGATTGTAGAAAAACATGTATGTACCATGGCCGTAGCATACTCTAACAATGTACACATATATGGTTTACTAGATTTTCATTTGAAATTAGTAGCTCCGTGATGACGAAACATAGAGAACCTAAATGGAATGACGATGACGACCATGTTCTGTACTTTGCATTGCATCAACAAGTGCTCGCTGACGAAGCAAGTTACCAAGAGAGTGGAGTTCATCAGCCATTGCCAAAAAATATGTGAACAAATCAATGAGCGATTCGATGCAAATAAGCGTAGAAAAGCTAGAACCATGGCATCAATCATCAATAGGTGGCACATTCTAGTGATGCGTTGAAATGCATACACGATGTATCATTTGCTTGAAGTGGTTGTTATCCTGAACAAAAATGCGTGGTATGCACATTACATTTGTATATTCTATGGTGCAATTCTGTTGTTATGGGCGTGGAAAGAAAAGCTGGGCTTCACTGAATATTACGCAGTTCGGCCTAACTTAGTCTTACACAAATAAGCACAGCTTAGTCTTTACACACATAAGCGTAACTAATGATAAAGATAAAGAAAAATGGTTCATCGGATCTGCCAGTATGAGCACTAGGTCCCTGGAGCTGGTGGTATCGTTGGAACGAACCAGAATGCTACGTTTGGCTGTCTTTCATTATCCTTCAAATAGTACGAGCCCACTGATGAGCCAATTGTAGGCCCCTCCCCCCGACGTGGATTCGGCTCCAGGTCGGATCTGGAGTCTCAACATGATAGGCGCGTGAGTGTGCAGCAAACACACAGTCTGCTATCAACACTAGAAGTGTTGGCACCTCAACAACAACACCAGCATGTTCTTCGTCAGCTTCACCTCAGCAACAATAGCAGCAGCATCACCAAGTATTTCGTCAGCTTCACCAGGAGCAGCAGTAGCTAGTTCTTCGTCAGCTCCACCACCACCACCACCAACACCACCAGCAGCAGCAGCATCAGGGGCCAGGGCTGCCTGAGCAATTACAGGTTCAACAGCTCAAGGGGCTCCGACAAAGAAAGGGTAGTTGATCCCAAGAAACACAGATTGTCCCTTCAGATTGTTGACTCTACTCCAGACTTGCTCTACTGGGTCTTCGGATGGGCATGCGGACCTCGAGAAAACGTGACACCGCAGCGATGGGTATGAAGAAAGTTGTGTCCCCATATGTTCTATTGTATCACCAACGTTGTTTAGTGGTCCCCTGATACGAATCCACAAGAGTTCATCATGCTGTTCCGTGTTGTCTCCGAGAGGTGCCAGGAACCAGCGTCGTGTCCCAAGTTCAGCATCTGCTACTGCATCTTCGATGACCGGAGCTGGAATTATGCGCGGGGCTGCGTGGGTACCTGCGTGTTACTAATAGTCAGTAAGCAGAATTTTGAATGGGATTTTCATGTTATATGACACCATGACTCACCCCAAATGGACGGCTCCCAAACACGCACGTCACCGCTAGGTTCAGTGACCGCATAAATGCGTTGCGGTCTATACAAAGAGTAGCCATAGGTGAAGACGGCGTCGACATACATCTCCGGCCGCAGGAAGTCGTCGCGCAAGAATGTCCATTCCATGTCTTCTAGCCATCTAATGAATGCGATTGCCTTGTCGAACACCGCTAAGAGGTCGTACTCTCAGTTCTTCCACGCCCCCTCCCACGGTCTATGTGGGAGTTGTACCTTCACGAGCTCAAGTTATGCCATGTTGAATCTGTAAGCGAATTCGGAAATGTGCGGCAGCCACCCGCTGTTGAATGTAGTAATGCCGACACCCTTCAAAGATGGCACTGCTAGCCTCTCCGATCTGTAGCAATTTTTTAGAGTCCAAGTACTCCCATCCTGGGATAAAAGGACCAGCAACTCGCCGTTGCCACCCACCCAATTCTAGTCATCTCTCATTTCCATCTCTTCTTCTTCCTTGATATTCACCACTACTGATTCCGACCACTTATCCAGCAGCATCAGTTTTGCATGAATATTATGCAGAGTTTGTTGTCAGTTGGTACAATCACATAGCATGGATTCCATTGCAAATACAATTTGACAACTGGACCTTTAGATTAAAGTACACAAAATATCGCCTAAATTGTGCCTGTGTCACTACGAAGATACTCAATATATGGAGTAGGAGCAGAGCCCCCCAGAACAAACTCCTGACGATGATCATAATTAAACAGCTCGAGGCATAACAACCTTAAATCGTCTAGTCTGTTTGTTTTTATTTTAGGAAACAGAATATCACCTAGCGGGCATTCCATTGCAAAATCAAAATTTTGTGTACTCGCCTATCAACTAAAGTAAGACTGTGTCACTACGAAAACACCAGAATATCAGGTATGAGCAGAGCTTCCGCTGTACAGAATAGTCTTAAATGGTTCGATTTGTTCAAACCGCGCGTGCACACAACACGTTCGATGGAAGGAACATAGGATTCCGATGAGAGTTTAGCACATATGAATCAACGATATGACTGAATGAATAAGCTAGATACTAGAACTTACATGGCCAACGCGATCGTCTGGCCATTTGCCGTTATCGGGGTAAAGAAGACATGGCGTGCCGAACGGTTGTTCGTCCATGTTCCGCATCGTCACACGGTAGCCAGGGATGCAGCGAGCGAGGCGGCCGGCTGAGATGATGTCCAACTCCGAGGCGATCCTGTGCATGTTCATGGCACTGAGGTTTGGCCATCCCCAATCCTCGCGGTAGCGGTCGCCCTGGCCATCCGTGTCGTAGTTGCATGCCTTTTGCTTCAGTCTGCTTCTACCCCAAGCTCTACCCATAGCGACAAATGGAGTCTGGAATCCGGTAGATTAATGGAGGCGTTGTGATAAGGAGGCGGATGGATTCGAGAGGGGGTGGAATCAGGGATGGGGCAGTTGTTCAAGTGGGGAGCGAATCTGCAAGGAACCTCCGCCGCCGCCGGTTCTCGTCCACATGGAAGAAAAGAAGGGGGCGTAATTATTGTGGGCGGGCACCGGAACCGTCTAGAGGAAGTGAAAAAATAAATCGTAAAAGGGAAATGTGCGGCCCGCCTGTCAGTGAGTGAAGGTCGGCACGCGTAAACGTGCCTATGTTTGAATTGATTCCACCGCATGCAAGTGGCACAGAACACATATTAGGAAGTGCTAGCGTCGACGTGTAAAACCGCCGTTTTTTGCCACCTTCACCCTACTACGAACGGTCGTGCACCATTCCAGATATTGGTAAGGGCGGTTCCAACCTTACACTTCTCCGTCTCATTTCCTCCTCCACGGCCTCATCGTCTTTCTCCTCCACGGCCTCATCCATTTCCTCCACCACCGCATCATCCTCTTCCTTCGTATCCTTTCCCTCTTGCCTGTAGTCATGGACGCTCCGGACGTCCGAAACGACAGCAGGCAAGAAACTGCGCACTTCGACATCAAAGTACATGGCAGGAAGAAGATCGATGTCATCTACACCACCGACCCTCGGGCGGTGAGGAACACTGTGAATAATTTCACGAGTTGGCTGCAGTTTGAAGAAAACAGGTTCGTAGGTCTCGACCTCGAGTACAGCCGCGATCACCGTAGGATCGCCGTGGTGCAACTCTCCATGAAGGGGCACGTCCTCGTATACCAGCCTTTTTGCAAGAAGGGGGCTGACGGGATCTGGTAGACTTTGCTGTCTTTTTGTTCCTGAACCGTCTGTTTGCAAAAGTTATTGCTATATTATTTGTGTGAATTCATTTTCATGCAGGTGGGGCGAACGCATTAGGGATCTGTTTCATGATTTTCTCGTGAACCAGCACATAACATTTACCACTGTTGACATCACGAATGATAGTAAACTGCTTGAAAGCCCGACTATCAACATTAGAATCCCAAAGGAGTGTAGAGTGGACATCCAGGAAATTTACTGGATCCTAGGGACGAAGGGCAGCAAGACCGGGATGGCCTCTCTTGCCTCCGAACTCATAGACCCATGGTACACTGACATGAAGGACAGATTGCCGAGATGTTCGTGGATGCGTTTAGGGCACGATTACTAGGAGGATAAGCCACTTTCTGAACCTAATCTGAAGTACGCTGCAATTGACGGGTATGTTAGCCACGAGCTATACCGCCAGATCGTAAAATCTCGTTCCAGGCATCGCATCATTGACCCACCACCAAGGCAGGTTGTTTGTCCCAGATACCGGATCGTAGATGAATCTACAAACCAGGGCAAGCGACCGAAGGCATCCTGGGATCGGTTGCCTTCTCCAACTGGCTAGGATGTAGACTATTAGTGCATGATTGTTGTCTTTATGAAAACATGTTATTTCATAAGTACACTATGTGAGCAATTACAAACTGTTGTGTATTACCTTTGTCAAACTATAATCTGGTTTATGACTGTATCCTTCTCTATAATCTGGGTTTGGTTATGACTTATGACTGTATCACACCTTATGCATGCCATTCCTGGATTCTGCTGCATGCAAATGGCACAGACAGAATTTGTAAGAATGAATGTTGAGCATACAAAAGGGGGAATGTAATTCATACAGGTTAAGTAGCTAATAGCACAGGGATCATACGAGCTTGGTTCTTACACATAGAATGCTTAGAAAATACAGGCGAGATAAAATACAGGCAAGATAAAACTAGGAACGAAATGCGAAACTAGTAGTGGTAAACAGCACACTCACCCACCCGCCAGATCATGTTGGGCATCTCGTAGCAGACATACGCGTCCCTGGCTACGTACTTGATCGCATCGCAATCCAGGTGCCTCCACTCCCATCGCTCGTGCTGGTGCTTCGGGAACTCGATTTTCATGCCGGCGTACTCGCGGTCAATGATGTCGGAAGCGAGTCTAGCCATGCCGGCTTTCCCCGTACCGCCATCCGGGTACCTCCACAAACGTTGGAGATCGACGTGATTGACGACATGAACGAGGAGATCCCGTTCTAGCTTCGGAGTGTCATTCTTGATGTCGACGCTGGCAAAGTAGATCTCCCTCCTGTGTAGGAACTCGCGAAGCTCTGGGCATACAGATTTGGCCCTACATATGTGATATAGTAGGCAGTGGTTGCGCATGGACAGCTGCAAAAGAGTCGTCCTCTTCCTATCTCTGGTATACTCGAGGTCAAGGCCGACGATCTTGTACCTGTCCATCGGATCTTGTAACCACCGCTCGTACATTGCGATGACCTTTTCCACCTCCGCTCACGCATTTGTGTGGACGCCCGTCAGCTTGGTGGTGCCATGGACGATGACGGTGTACTTGTCGGTGTAGTCGCTCCCGTCGCCGAACACGCCGTACTCTGCGTCCATGGCAGTAGCTAATGCAGCGGCGGTGGCCTAGTTTCGGTAGCGGTGGCTAGGACTAGGCATGGAGGTGGAGTGATCTGTTGTGGTGGTATGGCCAGGCGGAGGCGGTGCCAGCGGCAGTGTCGATGGTTCTTGCGGTGGCGGTGCTGGCGGAAGGAATGAGTTGGGGATTTTTGCACAGTGATGTGCTGAGGAGACAGAAGGCAATGCTTAAATTCCGTTTACCAATATTCCGGTCATACCCATGCGGAAGCAAGTTTGACCGGGCGAGCACCGATGGTTTCCAATCCTAGCGATTAAATTCGGCGTCCATCCTGGTAGGCGATGGGACGGGTGTGCGATGTGGCTTTGGCGTGGCAGAGACCGGTCACGTAGACCACCGTCCCGTTGCCGATCCATAGCGGGTGCGCGGTGCTGACACGACGTAACGTGACAGGACAAAAGGAAGTGTACAGTTATTATTAATTCCTAACAAGTTTAAGAAGTGTAAGCATAGACATGGACCTAGCATCCCTGCACCCCGGGGCTGTCGCCCAGCCGATCAGGCCTGCCGATTGCGCAAAGCTTGTCCTGAATTTGCCAAAATAAAACTCGTTTGCCCATGCTTCTATAAGTTTCTCTGTAGGCCACTTGTGTAAGCATGCACGATCAAGCAATTTTGCAACACACGTGTTGGTGGAAAAGCATTAGGTTTCAACACACCACATAGTTTAGGGATTTAGAATAGCTACATTGTGGAGCTCTAGCCAAATTGCATGGTAAAGCCAAATTCATCTTTTTGTCAGATTTAGCTATAGCAACATTGTGTCTCGTTTGTCCTCACTCTTGCCCTCCCGATATTCTGAAGCCCTCACATGCGCTCGGAGGGGGGTGTCGTCTGGTCAAAGGCTTGGCCGTTACGTGCGCCATGAGGCCTAAAGTGGTCTTTTTAAAGAGCGCATTTTCCCCTCTCTCTCTAACAGTTGTGTTTTCTTTTGCCCAAAAAGGTAGGGAATCTAGAGCAGCTTCTTTCTTTATTCATTGTTCCTTTTGCGATCGTTTTACCCCAATCTGGTAGAAAATCTAGAGCAGCAAAACAAGCCAGCACCATAAATAAATTCAGTAAACAGAGAATATGTAGATAAAGGAGCTAATATAGGTTATATAGCACGGTACTTAACGAGGTTCAACAATTAGGCTGCTCAGCAGCAGCAGCAACGGACTGCTTCAACACAGACAAGACAAAAGAAGCTGCTTTACAACAGCAGCAGCAACAGCTGATCAGTGGCCCCTCGTGGCCTCTGCCAGGAGGGCATCCGCCTCCTCCCTCTGGCGCCTCCTCCACTTCTTGCTGCCCAGCCCCTTGACCTTGGGCACCTTGGGTCTGATCGAGGGCATGCGACCCTCCTCGATAGCCACCTTCTTGAGGTTGCGGAGGTGAAGACCGAGCGCCTGGTGCTTGGCCCTGAAGCCGTGGATGTTCACGGACTCGCCGCAGGTCCTCACGTCCTCGGCATGCTTCACGAGGGAGTTGAAGTCCGTGCCGTGGAGCCTCCTGGTGGGGCAGAAGGGGCACCTGTACATGTCGACAGCGAAGAAGTTATTGTACTGACCGGACTTTAGCCTCCTCAGCACATGACGAGTCTTGGTGTCCTGCGACATGTCATCGCTGCGGAGGTCGCTGTTATCCTCCTGTTGAAAAAAAATAGAAGAGTGAAATAAGGACATGATTGAGATACTTTGATTATCAGGATTGATTTTTTTGCATAAATTAACCGAATGAGATCTCCCGATTATTCCCCAAATCTCAAACCAAATCGAATACTGATCCCAACTACGAACAGGGGGATTCATCGAAAATCGAGATCTAACACAATAGGATTAGCTACTGTAAAAAATACGAACAACCGAGCCCTAATAACATACGATCTAGCATCCAACAATGGGAACGAGGGAAGAACAAGGGAAGGGGAGAAAACCCTGGTTACCTCAGACCACGGGTCGGTGATGCTGGTGTCGAAGGGGTTCTCCGGCCTTATGTAGACAACCTCCTCGTAGGGGTCCCAACCGAGAGGGATCTGTTCGAGACCGGCGGGGGCCTCCTCGCCGGAGGCTACGTCGGATGCAGGGATGGGGGGCTCCTCGCTGGCTGCCTTGGAGGTGATGGGATAGTGGAAACGGTTGAGTGAGCGAGTGCGTGATGAGTGGGAGTGGGAGTGGGGAGGCCTCTATTATAGGAGAAGGGAAGCGGCATTTCATTGCACTACCATGCACCGCGTAGGCTAATGCACCGTGCACGGCCACACGTGTCCGCTACCGCCCCGTGCACCGCACACGCATACTGTGAGTCACGTTTTTTTCCGTCATGTCTAACCATGGCGATTCAGTTGTACTCAGTTTTGTCCACCAACCGTTGATCCTCTGTGATCTAGCGGACAGGATAACCCTTATATCTATCGGGGGCACCCCTCTATCCATGCAAAATAATGAGTATTCCACCGGAACTTTAACAACATAAACAGATGAACTTGAATATATTTTGATGGGTATGAAAATAGAAATCCACATAGTTTAAGGGTCTAGAAACGGTAAGAGAATTAAACATTATTAGTGGCTGGGCCAGAACAGTGACGAGTTGGTCGGCTAGAAGTTGCTGATTCCTAAGTAAGGGGACACCAGGCCGGTCTTGACATACTCCCTCAGGAATTTTCCATAAACAGCGTGCTTAGCCTTGGTCGCCGACTTGTGTTTACTAGTCGGGCTTTTACCGATGCCAACCACATGCGGGATCAAGCTGGCAATCATCGGGTTGACTCCTTTCTTACAGAAAGGGCACCTGAGCTCCCCAAGTTGAGTGCGGAAAGGGATTATCCCGCTCTTGAGCTTCTTCATGACATGGCGGCTCTTGATGTCCCTGTTCTCTTTGTCAGAGTCCATCTCACTTGAATCTAGTTGTAATGTATGATATGCAAACCGAGGTGAGCAAAATATTAAATATATATTCCTTCCACCATTCTGAGTTACTTTCGATACAATAACATGTCTATACAGGTTCAGCAGTTTATTACGGCTGTCTCCCCAGCTCGCTCCTAAATTAATGTGGTTTGTGTTCTTGGTAACTTATTAATAAATAAATAATGTGGATTCATTCAGAACAGACTAGATCTCTCCATGTATCGGTTCGTACGTTGCATCTAATCATTAGGACTAGATTTTTTATGACGCCTGGATAGATTAAGCTCGAGCAGAAAATATGAAACATGTAGAAATAGATGTACCTCTACGTACACGAGCGGAGCGTGTTCGTCGAACTCCACGCCCTCATCGGCGCCTCCGAAGGGGTTGAACTACACGTCCTCCTCGGCCTGTGCTGCGTGATGCTCCTCCAGATCTGCCGTGTGAAGCACCACCCGGCGGCGATGCCCAGACACTCACCCCCACGCACTGGTTTCATGGAGAAGGTTCATGCAAGTACATTCAAGATTGTGGTGTTTTGCTAGATAGGGAAGAGAGAGTAGTGGATGAGTGCGAATGGAGGACCCGATAGGCTGGGTTTTTAATGCGGGGACGTTTAAGCCTCCTCGAGGGCCCCGGTTGACAGCTCTTCCGGCTGCGGCTGTCGCGTGGAAGGTTCATGTGGTGGAGGCCTGACGGAAGTGAGAGTGCAGGCGCGCTGCATAGTAAAAATGGTATACCCGGTGGTCCGTGGATGACCAGTTGCCGTGTAGTAGACTTGTAGCCTTTGCAGACTAGATTAAACATGACATGACCACTCGACGACTTTTTCCATGGACGGCATCGTGGTTTGTGGAAAGAACACATGCAATGACCACTGGTTGATCCATGTGTGGTTTGTGGAAGGAACACATGGATCAACCACTAGAGTCATTACATGTGTGTTCTTATACTAAAACCAACACTAGAGTCATTGCATGTGTGTTCTTTTCACAAACCACACATGGATCAACCACTAGAGTCATTGCTGTTGGGTCCGCAGCATAGAAAACAAAAAAATTCCTATGGTGTGAACTACACGCCAAGATCTATCTACTAGGTACAAAGCAAACGGGTGGACATATATCCATAGAGAACTTACCCTCGAAGACAACAAGCTTTGTTAACGAGTAGGAACTCGTGGTTGATGTAGTCGTACACTTGCCGATCTCAAGATCATGAGGAAGTCCGAGCGCCGCAACTCAGCAGCGCATCCGCACTCGCACACACGTTCAAGCCACCGGATAACCTCCACCCCCTCGCTCCAGCGATCCAGCGGAAGCAGCAACTCCTTCCAGACGAAATGCCACCGGGAACATGTATCTCGCTAATCCGAGACCATGGGGAATAATTCTAGAGGGGGAGAGAGATCCTTCACAAGGAGGTGTGAGGATGAACGAGGGAATGGGTGGCCTTTTATAGGAGGAAGGGGGTGCCCCCTCTCTCCGTGGACGGCACATGGGGGGGTGACCCCTCACCTCCCCCATTCATGTGGTGGTAACTCCTCCACATTAAAATGCCTCTTCACATTCCCTTTTAAAGTCTCCACTTTAAATGCATTAAGTTTCTCCAAATTTAATGCTCTTAATAAAACTCTTTTATTAAATTTATTCAGAATTTTGTTAATTACTTTAATTATCAAAAATTCACATATATCCCCTTGCAATATTTCAATATCACATGCAGAACCACCTTCTGCAATTTCACCCGAAACAATTTCCGGTTTCTATTGAAACAATTCCTGCGCTTTGCAATTCTTTCGTCTGAAACATATGTGCTCCAAAATGGTGTCCGGTAACTCTTAAGTGTGCCACCCTACGGTTCGCGAATAATGCAGACATGATCGAGACCCTTCTCCGATCAATAATTAGCAGCGGGACCTGGAGATCCGTACTGACTCCTACACATTCAACGATGACTCCTGTGATCGTGAGAACCTTTAACGCTTGTAACTAAATCCCTTTGTCTCTCGATATATTACATGTCCGAGATTCGATCATCGGTATCTCCATACCTAGTTTGATCTCGTTACCGACATGCACTCTTTTCTCGTTCCTGTGATATAACATGATCTCATGGTGTGACGTTTGATGTTATCAAGATACTCTTCCGGTGTTAGCAATTAACATGATCTCATGGTCTAAGGATAAAGATTACTTCGTATGATGTTATAGCAATATAAACACAATGACTTGATCGTAATGCTATACTTTGGATGAATGTTCATCACATCATTCCACCAATGGCGTGACCTTGTTATTAACAACATCCAATGTCCATGATCAGGAAACCTTGATCATCCTATTAATAAACAAGCTAGTCTATAAGAGAGGCATGACTAGGAACCCTTTTTTGTTTATTAAACACACATGTATTGATGTTTCCTATCAATACAATTATAGCATGCAAAATAAACATCTATCGTATACAAGGAATACATAATAACCACTTTATTATTGCCTCTCAGGGCATATTTCCTTCAGTATCCCACTTGCACTAGAGACAATAATCTAGTTCACATAGTGATAAATCTAACACCCATGGAGTTCTGGTGTTGATCATGTTTTGCCCTAGGGAGTACTTTAGTCAATGGATCTGTTACATTCAGGTCCGTGTGCACTTTACAAATCTTTATATCTCCATCCTTGACATGCTCGCGGATGGAGTGAAACCGGCGCTTAATATGCTTGGAATTCTTGTGAGACCTTGGTTCCTTTGCGTTGGCTATGGCTCCATTGTTGTCACAATAGATCACCATCGGGTCCAACGCACTGGGAACCACACCCAGTTCCGTTATGAACTCCTTCATCCAAACCGCTTCCTGCGCTGCTTCTAAAGCAGCAACATATTCCGCCTCCGTTGTTGATCTAGCCACCACAGGTTGTTTGGAGCTCCTCCAACTAACTGTTGCTCCATTTAAGAGAAATACGTATCCGGATTGAGACTTAGAGTCATCCGGATCAGTGTCAAAGCTAGCATCGACATAACACTTAGCGACTAGCTCTTCTTCACCTCCGTATATAAGAAACATATCCTTAGTTCTTCTCAAGTACTTAAGGATATTCTTGACCGCTATCCAGTGTTCCGAACCTAGATCAGATTGGTACCTACTAGTCAAACTAATAGAATATGCCACATCCGGTCTTGTACATAGCATGGCATACATTATAGAGCCTATGGCTGAGGCATAGGGGATCCTATCCATTATCTCTCTTTCTTCCGCCGGAGCCGGACTTTGAGTCTTACTCAATGTCTTGCTTGCAACATAGGTAAGAACCCCTTCTTACTTCCGTCCATATTAAACTTCTTTAATATCTTATCAAGGTATGTACTCTGCGATAGCCCAATTAGGTGTCTTGATCTATCTCTATAGATTTTAATGCCTAATATATATGAAGCTTCACCAAGGTCCTTCATCGAAAATTTGCTGTTTAGATAACTTTTAACACTGTTTAAAAGATCTAAATCATTTCCAATCAATAATATGTCATCCACATATAATATCAGAAATGCCACATTGCTCCCACTCACTTTCTTGTAAATACAAGCCTCTCCATAAGTTTGGACAAATCCAAACTCTTTGATCACCTCATCAAAGCGGAGATTCCAACTTCGTGATGCTTGCTTCAGTCCATAGATGGATCGCTGAAGTTTGCACACCTTATTAGCATCCTTAGGATCGACAAAACCCTTAGGTTGTATCATATACAACTCTTCTTCAATATTACCATTGAGGAACGCAGTTTTGACATCCATCTGCCATATTTCATAATCAAAATATGCAGCAATTGCTAACATAATCCTAACCGACTTAAGCATCGCTACGGGAGAGAATGTCTCATCGTAGTCAACTCCTTGAATTTGTCGAAACCCCTTTGCGACAAGTTGAGCATTATATATGGTCACATTACCATCAGCATCAGTTTTCCTTTTGAAAATCAATTTATTCTCAACGGACTTTCGGTCGTGAGGTAAGTCCAGCAAGGTCCAAACCTGGTTTTCATACATGGATTCCATCTCGGATTTCATGGCTTCTAGCCATTTGTTGGAATCCGGGCTCATCATCGCTTCTTCATATGTCACTAGGTCATCCATTTCATCAATCATGAAATTCATAACAGGATTGCCGTACAGTTCAGGAGCTGCACGTGTCCTGCTTGACCTGCGAGGTTCGGTAGTGTCCTCTTTCGGAGTTTCATGATCAATATCATTAGCTCTCTCTTCATTAGGTGAAGTCAACTCCGAAACAACTTCTAGAGCTGCGCTACTCGCCATTTCATGAAGAGAAGGTTCAATAACCTCTTCGAGTTCTACCTTCCGACTACTCACACCTTTCACGAGAAACTCCTTCTCAAGAAAGGATCCATTCTTGGCAACAAAAACCTTGCCCTCGGATTTGTGATAGAAGGTATACCCAATCGTTTCCTTAGGGTATCCTATGAAGATGCATTTTTCCGCTTTGGGTTCGAGTTTATCCGGTTGAAGTTTCTTCACATAAACATCGCATCCCCAAACCTTAAGAAATGACAGCTTAGGTTTGTTTCCAAACCATAATTCATACGGTGTCTTTTCAACGGATTTAGATGGTGCCCGATTTAAAGTGAATGCAGTTGTTTCCAGTGCATAACCCCAAAATGACAGTGGCAAGTCAGTCAGAGACATCATAGATCAAACCATATCCAATAAAGTACGATTACAACGTTCTGACACACCATTATGTTGTGGTGTTCCGGCAGGCGTGAGTTGTGAAACTATTCCACAGTCTTTCATATGTGTGCTAAACTCGTAACTAAGATACTATCCTCCATGGTCAGACCGCAAAAATTTGATCTTTCTGTTATGATGATTTTCCGCTTCATTCTGAAATTCTTTGAACTTTTCAAAAGTTTCAGACTTGTGTTTCATCAAATAGATATACCCATATCTACTCAAATCATCTGTGAAAGTAACAAAATAACGATATCCACCTCGTGCCGACACACTCATTGGTCCACACACATCAGTATGTATGATTTCCAATAGATCTGTCGCCCGTTCCATTGAACCGGAAAACGGCGTTCTAGTCATCTTGCCCATAAGGCATGGCTCACATGTATCAAATGATTCAAAATCAAGTGATTCCAAAAGTCCATCAGAATGGAGTTTCTTCATGCGTTTAACACCAATATGACCTAGACGGCAGTGCCACATATATGTAGATATATCATTATCAAGTTTAATCCTTTTAGCATCAACATTATGAATATCCGTAATACTACTATCGAGATCCAACAGAAACAAACCATTCAACACAGGTGCATGACCATAAAAGATATTATTCATATAAATCGAACAACCATTGTTTTTAGACTTAAATGAATAACCACTTTGCATCAAACACGATTCGGATACAATGTTCATGCTCAGTGTAGGCACCAAATAACAATTATTTAGGTTTATAACTAATCCCGATGGCATATGGAGAGGCAGCGTTCCAACAGCGATCACATCAACTCTTGATCCATTGCCGACCCGCATCGTGACCTCATCCCTTGCTAGTTGTCGCTTGTTCCGCAGCCCCTGAACCGAGTTACATATATTAGCAACCGATCCCGTATCTAATACCCAGGTGCTACTGCGAGTACTAGTCAAGTACACATCAATAACATGTATATCACATATACCTTTGTTTGCCTTGCCGGACTTCTTGTCCGCCAAATACTTGGGGCAGTTGCGCTTCCAATGGCCAGTCCCCTTGCAATAGTAGCACTCGGTGTCAGACTTAGGGCCAGCTCGGGGTTTCTTTTCAAGCGTGGCAACAGACTTTCCATCCTTCTTTCCCTTGTGCTTGCCTTTCTCGTCCTTCTTGAAACCGGTGGTCCTATTGATCATCAACACTTGATGTTCTTTCCTAATCTCCACTTCTGCAGTCTTAAGCATTGACAGAAGCTCGGGAAGAGACTTCTTCATGCCCTGCATATTATAGTTCATCATGAAGCTCTTGTAGCTAGGTGGCAGAGATTGGAGAACACGATGTATGCCTAAGTCAATGGGAATCGTTATTCCCAAGGACACAAGCTTATCGGCGTACCCAGATATTTTGAGTACGTGCTCACTAACGGAGTTGTTTTCCTCCATCATACAGCTAAAGAACTTTTTTGTAGCATTATAACTCTCTACGGCAGCATGGGTATCGAAAATCATTTTCAATTCTCCCATGGTATCAAAGGCATTGCCATTTTCGAAACGCTTTCGAAGTTCTGGCTCTAGCCCATACAGTATGCCGCAATGAACTAAGTTGTGGTCCTCCTGACGAGTTATATAGACGTTCTTTTCCTTGTCAGGGGCATCAGGAGCTGGTGGGGGGCCGAGCGGCGCATCTAGCACATATTGCTTTTGTGCAGCAGTGAGGAGAATGCTCAAATTCATAGCCCAGTTGGTGAAGTTGCTACCATTCACAGCAAGTTTCTCTTTCTCCATGAGCACATTGAAATTAAAAGCAGGTGGTGCCATCTACAACAGAATTTGTAAAGTATATTTAGACTAAGTTTATGATAGATTGAGTTCGACTAATCCAAATTACTAATGAACTCCCACTCAAAAACGACACCCCTCGTGTCCTTTTGGTGATTACATGAACCAAATCCACTACACCAAGTCCGATCATCACGTGAGTCGGTGTAGCTTCAAAGGCGAGCATCTATATGGGCATCATATCAACTGTATGACTCATGCTTAACCTTTTGGTCCATGTTCTGAGGCCATGTCTGTACATGCTAGGCTCGTCAAGTAAGAACCTTAGTATTTGCGTGTGTAAAACTGTCTTACACCCGTTGTATGAAAGCGTAGAGTTGAAAACACCCGATCATCACGTGATGCCTCAAAACACGATCCACAAAACGGTGCATACTTAAGGAAGAACACATTTTATCTTGATATCTAAATGAGGTATCATCTTATAATGCTACCAAACGCGGAAAACTAGCAATATAAGATGCTAACATCTAATGTGTGAAGTGAGGTGATATAGTCCATGCATTTGATCTCTATCATTTGCATCGTGGTATGATCTCTATCATTCCTTTGTGTGTAAGGCCAAGGTCTATGGAACTTACACGTTAAGTGAGTTGTAAGAGTATCTATTATACATCTACTTACAACAATACCATATCAAAACACTAGCCTAGCAACGATCTAAACTAGACGCCTCTAATTTATCAATTGCAAGTTTTACGTGGCTTAGGGCTTTCGGAGATAGAACCGTTCTCACCTACGAACATGAACCACAACGAGGATAACTAAGTTATTAGCAACTCGTTGTAAATCAGATATTGACTATAGTAGGAGAGACAGACACCCACCAGCCACTTATGCAAAACAAGTTGCATGTCAGTCGTGGAACCGGTCTCATGTACGATGACATGTAAGGTTGGTCCAGGCCGCTTCATCCCACTATGCCACCAATATACAAAGTACATAGAAGATGCAATAACATCATCATCATCGCCCACATATAAACATATGTGTACTACCCGTGCAAAGCACCTACGCATAGATCAGGCTCTGATACCACTGTTAGGTCCGCAGCATAGAAAACAAAAAAATTCCTATGGTGTGAACTACACGCCAAGATCTATCTACTAGGTACAAAGCAAACGGGTGGACATACATCCATAGAGAACTTACCCTCGAAGACAACGAGCTTTGTTAACGAGTAGTAACTCGTGGTTGAAGTAGTCGTACACTTGCCGATCTCAAGATCGTGAGGAAGTCCGAGCGCCGCAACTCAGCAGCGCATCCGCACTCGCACACATGTTCAAGCCACCGGACAACCTCCACCTCCTCGCTCCAGCGATCCAGCGGAAGCAGCAACTCCTTCCAGATGAAATGCCACCGAGAACATGTATCTCGCTAATCCGAGACCATGGGGAATAATTCTAGAGGGGGAGAGAGATCCTTCACAAGGAGATGTGAGGATGAAGGAGGGAATGGGTGGCCTTTTATAGGAGGAGGGGGGTGCCCCCTCTCTCCATGGCCGGCGCATGGGGGGTGACCGCTCACCTCCCCCATTCATGTGGTGGTAACTCCTCCACATTAAAATGCCTCTTCACATTCCCTTTTAAAGTCTCCACTTTAAATGCATTAAGTTTCTCCAAATTTAATGCTCTCTCATTTAATAAAACTCTTTTATTAAATTTATTCAGAATTTTGTTAATTACTTTAATTATCAAACATTCACATATATCCCCTTGCAGTATTTCAATATCACATGCAGAACCACCTTCTGCAATTTCACCCGAAACAATTTCCGGTTTCTATTGAAACAATTCCTGTGCTTTGCAATTCTTTCGTCTGAAACATATGTGCTCCAAAATGGTGTCCGGTAACTCTTAAGTGTGCCACCCTACGGTTCGCGAATAATGCAGACATGATCGAGACCCTTCTCCGATCAATAATCAGCAGCGGGACCTGGAGATCCGTACTGACTCCTACACATTCAACGATGACTCCTATGATCGTGAGAACCTTTAACGCTTGTAACTAAATCCCTTTGTCTCTCGATATATTACATGTCCGAGATTCGATCATCGGTATCTCCATACCTAGTTTGATCTCGTTACCGACATGCACTCTTTTCTCGTTCCCGTGATATAACATTCTAGTGATCACATCACTTGCTTGCAAGCTATCCTAATGTGATATCACCGAGAGGGCCCAGAGTATAGCTATCTGTCATCTGGATTGACAAATTCCACTCTTGATCCATGAGCCTCAACATAACACCTTCGTAGCACTGAACCCATGTTTATAGTCACCCTGTTACGGTGTGACGTTTGATGTTATCAAGATACTCTTCCGGTGTTAGCAATTAACATGATCTCATGGTCTAAGGATAAAGATTACTTCGTATGATGTTATAGCAATATAAACACAATGACTTGATCGTAATGCTATACTTCGGATGAATGTTCATCACATCATTCCACCAATGGTGTGACCTTGTTATTAACAACGTCCAATGTCCATCATCAGGAAACCTTGATCATCCTGTTAATCAACAAGCTAGTCTATAAGAGAGGCATGACTAGGAACCCTTTTTTGTTTAATAAACACACATGTATTGATGTTTCCTATCAATACAATTATAGCATGCAAAATAAAAATCTATCATATACAAGGAATACATAATAACAACTTTATTATTGCCTCTCAGGGCATATTTCCTTCAATTGCATGTGTGTTCTTTTCACAAACCACACATGGATCAACCACTAGAGTCATTGCATGTCTATTCTTTCCACAAACCACACATGGATCAACCAGTGGTCATTGCATGAGTGTTCTTTTCCACAAACCACACATGGATCCACCAGTGGTCATTGCATGTGTGTTCTTTCCACAAACCACATATGGATCAACCAGAGTCATTGCATGTGTGTTCTTTCCACAAACCACACATGGATCAACCACTAGAGTCATTGCATGTTTGGTCTTATACTGAAACCACAAACCAACACTAGAGTCATTGCATGTGTGTTCTTTTCCACAAACCACACATGGATCCACTAGACTCATTGCATGTGTGTTATTTTCCACAAACAACTTATGGATCAACCAGTGGTCATTGCATGTGTGTTCTTTCCACAAACCACATGTGGACCCATTACAGTCATTGCATGTATGTTATTTCCAAAAACCACACATGGATCAACCACTAGAGTCATTGCATATGTGTTATTTCCACAAACCACACATGGATCAACCACTAGAGTCATTGCGTGTGTGTTCTTATACTAAAACGAACACTAGAGTCATTGCATGTGTCTTCTTTTCACAAAGCACACATGGATCAACCACTAGAGTCATTGCATATGTGTTATTTCCACAAACCACACATGGATCAACCAGTGGTCATTGCATGTGTGTTCTTTTCCACAAACCACACATGGATCCACCAGTGGTCATTGCATGTGTGTTCTTTCCACAAACCACATATGGATCAACCAGAGTCATTGCATGTGTGTTCTTTCCACAAACCACACATGGATCAACCACTAGAGTCATTGCATGTTTGTTCTTATACTGAAACCACAAACCAGCACTAGAGTCATTGCATGTGTGTTCTTTCCACAAACCACACATGGATCCACCATTGGTCATTGCATGTGTGTTCTTTCCACAAACCACATACGGATCAACCAGAGTCATTTCATGTGTGTTCTTTCCACAAACCACACATGGATCAACCACTAGAGTCACTGTATATGTGTTATTTCCACAAACCACACATGGATCAACCACTAGAGTCATTGCATGTGTGTTCTTATACTAAAACCAACACTAGAGTCATTTCATGTGTGTTCTTTTCACAAACCAAACATGGATCAACCACTAGAGTCATTGCATGCGTGTTCTTTCCACAAACCACACATGGATCAACCACTAGAGTCATTGCATGTGTGTTGTTTCCACAAACCACACATGGATCTACCGGTGGTCATTGCATGTGTATTCTTTTCCTCAAACCACACATGGATCCACCAGTGGTCATTGCATGTGTGTTCTTTCCACAAACCACATATGGATCAACCAGAGTCATTGCATGTGTGTTCTTCCACAAACCACACATGGATCAACCACTAGAGTCATTGCATGTTTGTTCTTATACTAAAACCACAAACCAGCACTAGAGTCATTGCATGTGTGTTCTTTTCCACAAAACACACATGGATCCACCAGTGGTCATTGCATGTGTGTTCTTTCCACAAACCACATATGGATCAACCAGAGTCATTGCATGTGTGTTATTTCCACAAACCACACATGGAGCAACCACTAGAGTCATTGCATGTTCGTTCTTATACTAAAACCACAAACCAGCACCAGAGTCATTGCATGTGTGTTCTTTCCCACAAACCACACATGGATCCACTAGAATCATTGCTTGTGTGTTCTTTTCCACAAACAACGTATGGATCAACCAGAGTCATTGCATGTGTGTTCTTTCACCAAACTACATGTGGATCAATCACTAGAGTCATTGCATGTTTCTTCTTATACTAAAACTGCAAACCAGCACTAGAGTCATTGCATGTTTGTCCTTTTCCACAAACCACACATGGATCCACCATTGGTCATTGCATGTGTGTTCTTTCCACAAACCACATATGGATCAACCAGAGTCATTTCATGTGTGTGCTTTCCACAAACCACACATGGATCAACCACTAGAGTCATTGCATGTGTGTTCTTATACTAAAACCAACACTAGAGTCATTTCATGTGTGTTCTTTTCACAAACCACACATGGATCAACCACTAGAGTCATTGCATGTGTGTTCTTTCCACAAACCACACATGGATCAACCACTAGAGTCATTGCATGTGTGTTGTTTCCACAAACCACACATGGATCTACCGGTGGTCATTGCATGTGTGTTCATTTCCACAAACCACACATGGATCCACCAGTGGTCATTGCATGTGTGTTCTTTCCACAAACCACATATGGATCAACCAGAGTCATTGCATGTGTGTTCTTTCCACAAACCACACATGTATCAACCACTTGAGTCATTGCATGTTTGTTCTTATACTAAAACCACAAACCAACACTAGAGTCATTGCATGTGTGTTCTTTTCCACAAACCACACATGGATCCACTAGTGGTCATTGCATGTGTGTTCTTTCCACAAACCACATATGGATCAACCACTAGAGTCATTGCAATTGTGTTGTTTCCACAAACCACACATGGATCTACCGGTGGTCATTGCATGTGTGTTCTTTTCCTCAAACCACACATGATTCTACCAGTGGTCATTGCATGTGTGTTCTTTCCACAAACCACATATGGATCAACCAGAGTCATTGCATGTGTGTTCTTTCCACAAACCACACATGGATCCACCATTGATCATTGCATGTGTGTTCTTTCCACAAACCACATATGGATCAACCAGAGTCATTTCATGTGTGTTCTTCCCACAAACCACACATGGATCAACCACTAGAGTCACTGCATATGTGTTATTTCCACAAACCACACATGGATCAACCACTAGAGTCATTGCATGTGTGTTCTTATACTAAAACCAACACTTGAGTCATTTCATGTGTGTTCTTTTCCACAAACCACACATGGATCCACCAGTGGTCATTGCATGTGTGTTCTTTCCACAAACCACATATGGATCAACCAGAGTCATTGCATGTGTGTTCTTTCCATAAACCACACATGGATCAACCACTTGAGTCATTGCATGTTTGTTCTTATACTAAAACCACAAACCAGCACTAGAGTCATTAAATGTGTGTTCTTTTCCACAAACCACACATGGATCCACTAGTGGTCATTGCATGTGTGTTCTTTCCACAAACCACATATGGATCAACCACTAGAGTCATTGCATGTGTGTTGTTTCCACAAACCACACATGGATCTACCGGTGGTCATTGCATGTGTGTTCTTTTCCTCAAACCACACATGGATCTACCAGTGGTCATTGCATGTGTGTTCTTTCCACAAACCACATATGGATCAACCAGAGTCATTGCATGTGTGTTCTTTCCACAAACCACACATGGATCCACCATTGGTCATTGCATGTGTGTTCTTTCCACAAACCACATACGGATCAACCAGAGTCATTTCATGTGTGTTCTTCCCACAAACCACACATGGATCAACCACTAGAGTCACTGCATATGTGTTATTTCCACAAACCACACATGGATCAACCACTAGAGTCATTGCATGTGTGTTCTTATACTAAAACCAACACTAGAGTCATTTCATGTGTGTTCTTTTCACAAACCACACATGGATCAACCACTAGAGTCATTGCATGCGTGTTCTTTCCACAAACCACACATGGATCAACCACTAGAGTCATTGCATGTGTGTTGTTTCCACAAACCACACATGGATCTACCGGTGGTCATTGCATGTGTATTCTTTTCCTCAAACCACACATGGATCCACCAGTGGTCATTGCATGTGTGTTCTTTCCACAAACCACATATGGATCAACCAGAGTCATTGCATGTGTGTTCTTTCCACAAACCACATATGGATCAACCAGAGTCATTGCATATGTGTTCTTTCCACAAACCACACATGGATCAACCACTAGAGTCATTGCATGTTTGTTCTTGTACTAAAACCACAAACCAGCACTAGAGTCATTGCATGTGTGTTCTTTTCCACAAACCACACATGGATCCACTAGTGGTCATTGCATGTGTGTTCTTTCCACAAACCACATATGGATCACCCAGAGTCATTGCATGTGTGTTCTTTCCACAAACCACACATGGATCAACCACTAGAGTCATTGCATGTTTGTTCTTATACTAAAACCACAAACCAGCACCAGAGTCATTGCATGTGTGTTCTTTCCCACAAACCACACATGGATACACTAGACGCATTGCTTGTGTGTTCTTTTCAACAAACAACGTATGGATCAACCAGAGTCATTGCATGTGTGTTCTTATACTAAAACCACAAACCAGCACTAGAGTCATTGCATGTTTGTCCTTTTCCACAAACCACACATGGATCCACCATTGGTCATTGCATGCGTGTTCGTTCCACAAACCACATATGGATCAACCACTAGAGTCATTGCATGTTTGTTCTTATACTAAAACCACAAACCAGCACTAGAGTCGTTGCATGTCTGTTCTTTTCCACAAACCACACATGGATCCACTAGACTCATTGCATGTGTCTTCTTTTCCACAAACAACTTATGGATCAACAAGTGGTCATTGCATGTGTGTTCTTTCCACAAACCACAGGTGGACCCAGTACAATCATTGCATGTGTGTTATTTCCACAAACCACACATGGATCAACCACTAGAGTCATTGCATACGTGTTATTTCCACAAACCACACATGGATCAACCACTAGAGTCATTGCATGTGTGTTCTTATACTAAAACCAACACTAGATTCATTGCATATGTGTTCTTTTCACAAACCACACATGGATCAACCACTAGAGTCATTGCATGTGTGTTCTTTCCACAAACCACACATGGATCAACCACTAGAGTCATTGCATGTGTGTTGTTTCCACAAACCACACATGGATCTACCGGTGGTCATTGCATGTGTGTTCTTTTCCACAAACCACACATGGATCCACCAGTGGTCATTGCATGTGTGTTCTTTCCACAAACCACACATGGATCAACCACTAGAGTCATTGCATGTGTGTTGTTTTCCACAAACCACACATGGATCCACTAGACTCATTGCATGTGTGTTCTTTTCCACAAACAACTTATGGATCAACCAGTGGTCATTGCATGTGTGTTCTTTCCACAAACCACATGTGGACCCATTACAGTCATTGCATTTGTGTTATTTCCACAAACCACACATGGATCAACCACTAGAGTCATTTCATATGTGTTATTTCCACAAACCACACATGGATCAACCACTAGAGTCATTGCATGTGTGTTCTTATACTAAAACCAACCCTAGAGTCATTGCATGTGTGTTCCTTTCACAAACCACACATGGATCAACCACTAGAGTCATTGCATGTGTGTTCTTTCCACAAACCACACATGGATCAACCACTAGGGTCATTGCATGTTCGTTCTTATACTAAAACCACAAACCAGCACCAGAGTCATTGCATGTGTGTTCTTTCCCACAAACCACACATGGATCCACTAGACTCATTGCTTGTGTGTTCTTTTCCACAAACAACGTATGGATCAACCAGAGTCATTGCATGTGTGTTCTTTCACCAAACTACATGTGGATCAATCACTAGAGTCATTGCATGTTTCTTCTTATACTAAAACTGCAAACCAGCACTAGAGTCATTGCATGTTTGTCCTTTTCCACAAACCACACATGGATCCACCATTGGTCATTGCATGTGTGTTCTTTCCACAAACCACATATGGATCAACCAGAATCATTTCATGTGTGTGCTTTCCACAAACCACACATGGATCAACCACTAGAGTCATTGCATGTGTGTTCTTATACTAAAACCAACACTAAAGTCATTTCATGTGTGTTCTTTTCACAAACCACACATGGATCAACCAATAGAGTCATTGCATGTGTGTTCTTCCCACAAACCACACATGGATCAACCACTAGAGTCATTGCATGTGTGTTGTTTCCACAAACCACACATGGATCTACCGGTGGTCATTGCATGTGTGTTCATTTCCACAAACCACACATGGATCCACCAGTGGTCATTGCATGTGTGTTCTTTCCACAAACCACATATGGATCAACCAGAGTCATTGCATGTGTGTTCTTTCCACAAACCACACATGGATCAACCACTTGAGTCATTGCATGTTTGTTCTTATACTAAAACCACAAACTAACACTAGAGTCATTGCATGTGTGTTCTTCTCCACAAACCACACATGGATCCACTAGTGGTCATTGCATGTGTGTTCTTTCCACAAACCACATATGGATCAACCACTAGAGTCATTGCAATTGTGTTGTTTCCACAAACCACACATGGATCTACCGGTGGTCATTGCATGTGTGTTCTTTTCCTCAAACCACACATGATTCTACCAGTGGTCATTGCATGTGTGTTCTTTCCACAAACCACATATGGATCAAACAGAGTCATTGCATGTGTGTTCTTTCCACAAACCACACATGGATCCACCATTGATCATTGCATGTGTGTTCTTTCCACAAACCACATATGGATCAACCAGAGTCATTTCATGTGTGTTCTTCCCACAAACCACACATGGATCAACCACTAGAGTCACTGCATATGTGTTATTTCCACAAACCACACATGGATCAACCACTAGAGTCATTGCATGTGTGTTCTTATACTAAAACCAACACTTGAGTCATTTCATGTGTGTTCTTTTCCACAAACCACACATGGATCCACCAGTGGTCATTGCATGTGTGTTCTTTCCACAAACCACATATGGATCAACCAGAGTCATTGCATGTGTGTTCTTTCCATAAACCACACATGGATCAACCACTTGAGTCATTGCATGTTTGTTCTTATACTAAAACCACAAACCAGCACTAGAGTCATTAAATGTGTGTTCTTTTCCACAAACCACACATGGATCCACTAGTGGTCATTGCATGTGTGTTCTTTGCACAAACCACATATGGATCAACCACTAGAGTCATTGCATGTGTGTTGTTTCCACAAACCACACATGGATCTACCGGTGGTCATTGCATGTGTGTTCTTTTCCTCAAACCACACATGGATCTACCAGTGGTCATTACATGTGTGTTCTTTCCACAAACCACATATGGATCAACCAGAGTCATTGCATGTGTGTTCTTTCCACAAACCACACATGGATCCACCATTGGTCATTGCATGTGTGTTCTTTCCACAAACCACATACGGATCAACCAGAGTCATTTCATGTGTGTTCTTCCCACAAACCACACATGGATCAACCACTAGAGTCACTGCATATGTGTTATTTCCACAAACCACACATGGATTAACCACTAGAGTCATTGCATGTGTGTTCTTATACTAAAACCAACACTAGAGTCATTTCATGTGTGTTCTTTTCACAAACCACACATGGATCAACCACTAGAGTCATTGCATGCGTGTTCTTTCCACAAACCACACATGGATCAACCACTAGAGTCATTGCATGTGTGTTGTTTCCACAAACCACACATGGATCTACCGGTGGTCATTGCATGTGTATTCTTTTCCTCAAACCACACATGGATCCACCAGTGGTTATTGCATGTGTGTTCTTTCCACAAACCACATATGGATCAACCAGAGTCATTGCATGTGTGTTCTTTCCACAAACCACATATGGATCAACCAGAGTCATTGCATATGTGTTCTTTCCACAAACCACACATGGATCAACCACTAGAGTCATTGCATGTTTGTTCTTGTACTAAAACCACAAACCAGCACTAGAGTCATTGCATGTGTGTTCTTTTCCACAAACCACACATGGATCCACTAGTGGTCATTGCATGTGTGTTCTTTCCACAAACCACATATGGATCACCCAGAGTCATTGCATGTGTGTTCTTTCCACAAACCACACATGGATCAACCACTAGAGTCATTGCATGTTTGTTCTTATACTAAAACCACAAACCAGCACCAGAGTCATTGCATGTGTGTTCTTTCCCACAAACCACACATGGATACACTAGACTCATTGCTTGTGTGTTCTTTTCCACAAACAACGTATGGATCAACCAGAGTCATTGCATGTGTGTTCTTATACTAAAACCACAAACCAGCACTAGAGTCATTGCATGTTTGTCCTTTTCCACAAACCACACATGGATCCACCATTGGTCATTGCATGCGTGTTCGTTCCACAAACCACATATGGATCAACCACTAGAGTCATTGCATGTTTGTTCTTATACTAAAACCACAAACCAGCACTAGAGTCGTTGCATGTCTGTTCTTTTCCACAAACCACACATGGATCCACTAGACTCATTGCATGTGTCTTCTTTTCCACAAACAACTTATGGATCAACAAGTGGTCATTGCATGTGTGTTCTTTCCACAAACCACAGGTGGACCCAGTACAGTCATTGCATGTGTGTTATTTCCACAAACCACACATGGATCAACCACTAGAGTCATTGCATACGTGTTATTTCCACAAACCACACATGGATCAACCACTAGAGTCATTGCATGTGTGTTCTTATACTAAAACCAACACTAGATTCATTGCATATGTGTTCTTTTCACAAACCACACATGGATCAACCACTAGAGTCATTGCATGTGTGTTCTTTCCACAAACCACACATGGATCAACCACTAGAGTCATTGCATGTGTGTTGTTTCCACAAACCACACATGGATCTACCGGTGGTCATTGCATGTGTGTTCTTTTCCACAAACCACACATGGATCCACCAGTGGTCATTGCATGTGTGTTCTTTCCACAAACCACACATGGATCAACCACTAGAGTCATTGCATGTGTGTTGTTTTCCACAAACCACACATGGATCCACTAGACTCATTGCATGTGTGTTCTTTTCCACAAACAACTTATGGATCAACCAGTGGTCATTGCATGTGTGTTCTTTCCACAAACCACATGTGGACCCATTACAGTCATTGCATTTGTGTTATTTCCACAAACCACACATGGATCAACCACTAGAGTCATTTCATATGTGTTATTTCCACAAACCACACATGGATCAACCACTAGAGTCATTGCATGTGTGTTCTTATACTAAAACCAACCCTAGAGTCATTGCATGTGTGTTCCTTTCACAAACCACACATGGATCAACCACTAGAGTCATTGCATGTGTGTTCTTTCCACAAACCACACATGGATCAACCACTAGGGTCATTGCATGTTCGTTCTTATACTAAAACCACAAACCAGCACCAGAGTCATTGCATGTGTGTTCTTTCCCACAAACCACACATGGATCCACTAGACTCATTGCTTGTGTGTTCTTTTCCACAAACAACGTATGGATCAACCAGAGTCATTGCATGTGTGTTCTTTCACCAAACTACATGTGGATCAATCACTAGAGTCATTGCATGTTTCTTCTTATACTAAAACTGCAAACCAGCACTAGAGTCATTGCATGTTTGTCCTTTTCCACAAACCACACATGGATCCACCATTGGTCATTGCATGTGTGTTCTTTCCACAAACCACATATGGATCAACCAGAATCATTTCATGTGTGTGCTTTCCACAAACCACACATGGATCAACCACTAGAGTCATTGCATGTGTGTTCTTATACTAAAACCAACACTAAAGTCATTTCATGTGTGTTCTTTTCACAAACCACACATGGATCAACCAATAGAGTCATTGCATGTGTGTTCTTCCCACAAACCACACATGGATCAACCACTAGAGTCATTGCATGTGTGTTGTTTCCACAAACCACACATGGATCTACCGGTGGTCATTGCATGTGTGTTCATTTCCACAAACCACACATGGATCCACCAGTGGTCATTGCATGTGTGTTCTTTCCACAAACCACATATGGATCAACCAGAGTCATTGCATGTGTGTTCTTTCCACAAACCACACATGGATCAACCACTTGAGTCATTGCATGTTTGTTCTTATACTAAAACCACAAACTAACACTAGAGTCATTGCATGTGTGTTCTTCTCCACAAACCACACATGGATCCACTAGTGGTCATTGCATGTGTGTTCTTTCCACAAACCACATATGGATCAACCACTAGAGTCATTGCATGTGTGTTGTTTCCACAAACCACACATGGATCTACCGGTGGTCATTGCATGTGTGTTCTTTTCCTCAAACCACACATGATTCTACCAGTGGTCATTGCCTGTGTGTTCTTTCCACAAACCACATATGGATCAAACAGAGTCATTGCATGTGTGTTCTTTCCACAAACCACACATGGATCCACCATTGGTCATTGCATGTGTGTTCTTTCCACAAACCACATATGGATCAACCAGAGTCATTTCATGTGTGTTCTTCCCACAAACCACACATGGATCAACCACTAGAGTCACTGCATATGTGTTATTTCCACAAACCACACATGGATCAACCACTAGAGTCATTGCATGTGTGTTCTTATACTAAAACCAACACTTGAGTCATTTCATGTGTGTTCTTTTCCAGAAACCACACATGGATCCACCAGTGGTCATTGCATGTGTGTTCTTTCCACAAACCACATATGGATCAACCAGAGTCATTGCATGTTTGTTCTTTCCACAAACCACATATGGATCAACCACTTGAGTCATTGCATGTTTGTTCTTATACTAAAACCACAAACCAGCACTAGAGTCATTAAATGTGTGTTCTTTTCCACAAACCACACATGGATCCACTAGTGGTCATTGCATGTGTGTTCTTTGCACAAACCACATATGGATCAACCACTAGAGTCATTGCATGTGTGTTGTTTCCACAAACCACACATGGATCTACCGGTGGTCATTGCATGTGTGTTCTTTTCCTCAAACCACACATGGATCTACCAGTGGTCATTACATGTGTGTTCTTTCCACAAACCACATATGGATCAACCAGAGTCATTGCATGTGTGTTCTTTCCACAAACCACACATGGATCCACCATTGGTCATTGCATGTGTGTTCTTTCCACAAACCACATACGGATCAACCAGAGTCATTTCATGTGTGTTCTTCCCACAAACCACACATGGATCAACCACTAGAGTCACTGCATATGTGTTATTTCCACAAACCACACATGGATTAACCACTAGAGTCATTGCATGTGTGTTCTTATACTAAAACCAACACTAGAGTCATTTCATGTGTGTTCTTTTCACAAACCACACATGGATCAACCACTAGAGTCATTGCATGCGTGTTCTTTCCACAAACCACACATGGATCAACCACTAGAGTCATTGCATGTGTGTTGTTTCCACAAACCACACATGGATCTACCGGTGGTCATTGCATGTGTATTCTTTTCCTCAAACCACACATGGATCCACCAGTGGTTATTGCATGTGTGTTCTTTCCACAAACCACATATGGATCAACCAGAGTCATTGCATGTGTGTTCTTTCCACAAACCACATATGGATCAACCAGAGTCATTGCATATGTGTTCTTTCCACAAACCACACATGGATCAACCACTAGAGTCATTGCATGTTTGTTCTTGTACTAAAACCACAAACCAGCACTAGAGTCATTGCATGTGTGTTCTTTTCCACAAACCACACATGGATCCACTAGTGGTCATTGCATGTGTGTTCTTTCCACAAACCACATATGGATCACCCAGAGTCATTGCATGTGTGTTCTTTCCACAAACCACACATGGATCAACCACTAGAGTCATTGCATGTTTGTTCTTATACTAAAACCACAAACCAGCACCAGAGTCATTGCATGTGTGTTCTTTCCCACAAACCACACATGGATACACTAGACTCATTGCTTGTGTGTTCTTTTCCACAAACAACGTATGGATCAACCAGAGTCATTGCATGTGTGTTCTTATACTAAAACCACAAACCAGCACTAGAGTCATTGCATGTTTGTCCTTTTCCACAAACCACACATGGATCCACCATTGGTCATTGCATGCGTGTTCGTTCCACAAACCACATATGGATCAACCACTAGAGTCATTGCATGTTTGTTCTTATACTAAAACCACAAACCAGCACTAGAGTCGTTGCATGTCTGTTCTTTTCCACAAACCACACATGGATCCACTAGACTCATTGCATGTGTCTTCTTTTCCACAAACAACTTATGGATCAACAAGTGGTCATTGCATGTGTGTTCTTTCCACAAACCACAGGTGGACCCAGTACAGTCATTGCATGTGTGTTATTTCCACAAACCACACATGGATCAACCACTAGAGTCATTGCATACGTGTTATTTCCACAAACCACACATGGATCAACCACTAGAGTCATTGCATGTGTGTTCTTATACTAAAACCAACACTAGATTCATTGCATATGTGTTCTTTTCACAAACCACACATGGATCAACCACTAGAGTCATTGCATGTGTGTTCTTTCCACAAACCACACATGGATCAACCACTAGAGTCATTGCATGTGTGTTGTTTCCACAAACCACACATGGATCTACCGGTGGTCATTGCATGTGTGTTCTTTTCCACAAACCACACATGGATCCACCAGTGGTCATTGCATGTGTGTTCTTTCCACAAACCACACATGGATCAACCACTAGAGTCATTGCATGTGTGTTGTTTTCCACAAACCACACATGGATCCACTAGACTCATTGCATGTGTGTTCTTTTCCACAAACAACTTATGGATCAACCAGTGGTCATTGCATGTGTGTTCTTTCCACAAACCACATGTGGACCCATTACAGTCATTGCATGTGTGTTCTTTCCACAAACCACACATGGATCAACCACTAGAGTCATTTCATATGTGTTATTTCCACAAACCACACATGGATCAACCACTAGAGTCATTGCATGTGTGTTCTTATACTAAAACCAACCCTAGAGTCATTGCATGTGTGTTCCTTTCACAAACCACACATGGATCAACCACTAGAGTCATTGCATGTGTGTTCTTTCCACAAACCACACATGGATCAACCGGTGGTCATTGCATGTGTGTTGTTTTTTGCACAAACCACACGTGGATCCACCAGTGGTCATTGCATGTGTGTTCTTTCCACAAACCACATATGGATCAACCAGAGTCATTGCATGTGTGTTCTTTCCACAAACCACACATGGATCAACCACTAGAGTCATTGGATGTTTGTTCTTATACTGAAACCACAAACCAGCACTAGAGTCATTGCATGTGTGTTCTTTTCCACAAACCACACATGGATCCACTTGACTCATTGCATGTGTGTTCTTTTCCACAAACAACTTATGGATCAACCAGAGTCATTGCATGTGTGTTCTTTCCACAAACCACATGTGGACCCATTACAGTCATTGCATGTGTGTTATTTCCACAAACCACACATGGATCAACCACTAGAGTCATTGCATATGTGTTATTTCCACAAACCACACATGGATCAACCACTAGAGTCATTGCATGTGTGTTCTTATACTAAAACCAACACTAGAGTCATTGCATGTGTGTTCTTTTCACAAACCACACATGGATCAACCACTAGAGTCATTGCATGTGTGTTCTTTCCACAAACCACACATGGATCAACCGGTGGTCATTGTATGTGTGTTCTTTTCCATAAACCACACATGGATCCACCAGTGGTCATTGCATGTGTGTTCTTTCCACAAACCACATATGGATCAAGCAGAGTCATTGCATGTGTGTTCTTTCCACAAACCACACATGGATCAACCACTAGAGTCATTGCATGTCTGTTCTTATACTGAAACCACGAACCAACACTAGAGTCACTGCATGTGTGTTCTTTTCCACAAACCACACATGGATCCACTAGACTCATTGCATGTGTGTTCTTTTCCACAAACAACTTAGGGATCAAGCAGTGGTCATTGCATGTGTGTTCTTACCACAAACCACATGTGGACCCATTACAGTCATTCCATGTGTGTTATTTCCACAAACCACACATGGATCAACCAATAGAGTCATTACATATGTGTTATTTCCACAAATCACACATGGATCGACCACTAGAGTCACTGCATGTTTGTTCTTATACTAAAACCAGCACTAGAGTCATTGCATGTGTGGTCTTTTCACAAACCACACATGGATCCACCACTAGAGTCATTGCATGTGAGTTGTTTCCTCAAACCACACATGGATCTACCGGTGGTCACTGCATGTGTGTTCTTTTCCACAAACCACACATGGATCCACCAGTGGTCATTGCATGTGTGTTCTTTCCACAAACCACATATGGATCAACCAGAGTCATTGCATGTGTGTTGTTTCCACAAACCACACATGGATCAACCACTAGAGTCATCGCATGTTTGTTCTTATACTAAAGCCACAAACCAGTGCTAGAGTCATTGCATGTGTGTTCTTTCCCACAAACCACACATGGATCCACTAGACTCATTGCATGTGTATTCTTTTCCACAAACAACTTATGGATCAACCAGAGTCATTTCATGTGTGTTCTTTCCACAAACTACATGTGGATCAACCACTAGAGACATTGCATGTTTGTTCTTACACTAAAACCACAAACCAGCACTAGAGTCATTGCATGTGTGTTCTTTTCCACAAACCACACATGGATCCACCAGTGGTCATTGGATCTGTGTTCTTTCCACAAACCACATATGGATCAACCAGAGTCATTGCATGTGTGTTCTTTCCACAAACCAACATGGATCAACCACTAGAGTCATTGCATGTTTGTTCTTATACTAAAACCACAAACCAGCACTAGAGTCATTGCATGTGTGTTCTCTTCCACAAACCACACATGGATCCACTAGACTCATTGCATGTGTGTTCTTTTCCACAAACAACTTATGGAACAACCAGTGGTCATTGCATGTGTGTTCTTTCCACAAACCACATGTGGACCCATTACAGTCATTGCATGTGTGTTATTTCCACAAACCACACATGGATCAACCACTAGAGTCATTGCATATGTGTTATTTCCATAAACCACACATGGATCAACCACTAGAGTCATTGCATGTGTGTTCTTATACTAAAACCAACACTAGAGTCATTGCATGTGTGTTCTTTTCACAAACCACACATGGATCAACCACTAGAGTCATTGCATGTGTGTTCTTTCCATAAACCACACATGGATCAACTGGTGGTCATTGCATGTGTGTTCTTTTCCACAAACCACACATGGATCCACCAATTGTCATTGCATGTGTGTTCTTTCCACAAACCACATATGGTTCAAGCAGAGTCATTGCATGTGCGTTCTTTCCACAAACCACACATGGATCAACCACTAGAGTCATTGCATGTTTGTTCTTATACTGAAACCACGAACCAGCACTAGAATCATTGCATGTGTGTTCTTTTCAAAAAACCACACATGGATCCACTAGACTCATTGCATGTTTGTTCTTTTCCACAAACAACTTATGGATCAACCAGTGGTCATTGCATGTGTGTTCTTACCACAAACCACATGTGGACCCATTACAGTCATTGCATGTGTGTTATTTCGACAAACCACACATGGATCAACCACTAGAGTCATTACATATGTGTTATTTCCACAAACCCCACATGGATCAACCACTAGAGTCATTGCATGTGTGTTCCTATACTAAAACCAACACTAGAGTCATTGCATGTGTGTTCTTTTCACAAACCACGCATGGATCAACCACTAGAGTCATTGCATGTGTGTTCTTTCCACAAACCACACATGGATCAACCGGCGGTCATTGCATGTGTGTTCTTTTCCATAAACCACACATGGATCCACCAGTGGTCATTGCATGTGTGTTCTTTCCACAAACCACATATGGATCAAGCAGAGTCATTGCATGTGTGTTCTTTCCACAAACCACACATGGATCAACCACTATAGTCATTGCATGTTTGTTCTTATACTGAAACCACAAACCAGCACTAGAGTCATTGCATGTGTGTTGTTTTCCACAAACCACACATGTATCCACTAGACTCGTTGCATGTGTGTTCTTTTCCACAAACAACTTATGGATCAACCAGTGGTCATTGCATGTGTGTTCTTTCCACAAACCACATGTGGACCCATTACAGTCATTGCATGTGTGTTATTTCTACAAACCACACATCGATCAACCACTACAGTCATTGCGTGTGTGTTCTTATACTAAAACCAACACTAGAGTCATTGCATGTGTGTTCTTTCCACAAACCACACATGGATCAAACACTAGAGTCATCGCATGTGTGTTGTGTCCACAAACCACACATGGATCTACCGGTGGTCATTACATGTGTGTTCTTTTCCACTAACCACACATGGATCCACCAGTGGTCATTGCATGTGTGTTCTTTCCACAAACCACATATGGATCAACCAGAGTCATTGCATGTGTGTTCTTTCCACAAACCACACATGGATCAACCACTAGGGTCATTGCATGTTTGTTCTTATACTAAAACCACAAACCAGCACTAGAGTCATTGCATGTGTGTTCTTTTCCACAAACAACTTATGGATCAACCAGAGTCATTGCATGTGTGTTCGTTCCACAAACCACACATGGATCAACCACTAGAGTCATTGCATGCTTGTTCCTATATTAAAACCACAAACCAGCACCAGAGTCATTGCATGTGTGTTCTTTCCCACAAACCACACATGGATCCACCAGTGGTCATTGCATGTGTGTTCTTTCCAGAAACAACATATGGATCAACCAGATTCATTGCATGTGTGTTCTTTCCACAAACCACACGTGGATCAACCACTAGAGTCATTGCATATGTGTTATTTCCACAAACCACACATGGATCAACCACTAGAGTCATTGAATGTGTGTTCTTATACTAAAACCAACACTAGAGTCATTGCATGTGTGTTCTCTTCACAAACCACACATGGATCAACCAATAGAGTCATTGCATGTGTGTTCTTTCCACAAACCGCACATGGATCAACCGGTGGTCATTGCATGTGTGTTCTTTTCCACAAACCACACATGGATCCACCAGTGGTCATTGCATGTGTGTTCTTTCCACAAAACACATATGGATCAACCAGAGTCATTCCATGTGTGTTCTTTCCACAAACCACATACGGATCAACCACTAGAGTCATTGCATGTTTGTTCTTATACTAAAACCACAAACCAGCACTAGAGTCATTGCATGTGTGTTCTTTTCCACAAACCACACTTGGATCCACTAGACTAATTGCATGTGTGTTCTTTTCCACAAACAACTTATGGATCAACCAGTGGTCATTGCATGTGTGTTCTTACCACAAACCACATGTGGACCCATTATAGTCATTGCATGTGTGTTATTTCCACAAACCACACATGGATCAACCACTAGAGTCATTACATATGTGTTATTTCCACAAACCACACATGGATCAACCACTAGAGTCATTGCATGTGTGATCTTATACTAAAACCAACACTAGAGTCATTGCATGTGTGGTCTTTTCACAAACCACACATGGATCAACCACTAGAGTCATTGCATGTGTGTTGTTTCCACAAACCACACATGGATCTACCGGTGGTCATTGCATGTGTGTTCTTTTCCACAAACCACACATGGATCCACTCGTGGTCATTGCATGTGTGTTCTTTCCACAAACCACATATGGATCAACCAGAGTCATTGCATATGTGTTCTTTCCACAAACCACACATGGATCAACCACTAGAGTCATTGCATGTTTTTTCTTATACTAAAACCAGAAACCAGCGCCCTAGTCATTGCATGTGTGTTCTTTCCCACAAACCACACAGGGATCCACTACAATCATTGCATGTGTGTTCTTTTCCACAAACAACTTATGGATCAACTAGAGTCATTGCATGTGTGTTCTTTCCACAAACTACATGTGGATCAACCACTAGAGTCATTGCATGTTTGTTCTTATACTAAAACCACAAACCAGCACTAGAGTCATTGCATGTGTGTTCTTTTCCACAAACCACACATGGATCCACCAGTGGTGATTGCATGTGTGTTCTTTCCACAAACCACATATGGATCAACTAGAGTCACTGCATGTGTGTTCTTTCCACAAACCACACATGGATCAACCACTAGAGTCATTGCATGTTTGGTCTTATACTGAAACCACAAACCAACACTAGAGTCATTGCATGTGTGATATTTTCCACAAACCACACATGGATCCACCAGACTAATTGCATGTGTGTTCTTTTCCACAAACAACTTATGGAACAACCAGTGGTCATTGCATGTGTGTTCTTTCCACAAACCACATATGGACCCATTACAGTCATTGCATGTGTGTTATTTCATCAAACCACACATGGATCAACCACTAGAGTCATTACATATGTGTTATTTCCACAAACCACACATGGATCAACCACTAGAGTCATTGTATGTGTGATCTTATACTAAAACCAACACTAGAGTCATTGCATGTGTGGTCTTTTCACAAACCACACATGGATCAACCACTAGAGTCATTGCATGTGTGTTGTTTCCACAAACCACACATGGATCTATCGGTGGTCATTACATGTCTGTTCTTTTCCACAAACCACACATGGATCCACTATTGGTCATTGCATGTGTGTTCTTTCCACAAACCACATATGGATCAACCAGAGTCATTGCATGTGTGTTCTTTCCACAAACCACACATGGATCAACCACTAGAGTCATTGCATGTTTTTTCTTATACTAAAACCACAAACCAGCGCCAGAGTCATTGCATGTGTGTTCTTTCCCACAAACCACACATGGATCCACTAGACTCATTGCATGTGTGTTCTTTTCCACAAACAACTTATGGATCAACCAGAGTCATTGCATGTGTGTTCTTTCCACAAACTACATGTGGATCAACCACTAGTCATTGCATGTTTGTTCTTATACTAAAACCACAAACCAGCACTAGAGTCATTGCATGTGTGTTCTTTTCCACAAACCACACATGGATCCACCAGTGGTCATTGCATGTGTGTTCTTTCCACAAACCACATATGGATCAACCAGAGTCATTGCATGTGTGTTCTTTCCACAAACCACACATGGATCAACCACTAGAGTCATTGCATGTTTGGTCTTATACTGAAACCACAAACCAGCACTAGAGTCATTGCATGTGTGTTGTTTTCCACAAACCACACAAGTCCACTAGACTCATTGCATGTGTGTTCTTTCCCACAAACAACTTATGGAACAACCAGTGGTCATTGCATGTGTGTTCTTTCCACAAACCACATGTGGACCCATTACAGTCATTGCATGTGTGTTATTTCCACAAACCACACATGGATCAACCACTAGAGTCATTACATATGTGTTATTTCCACAAACCACACATGGATCAACCACTAGAGTCATTGTATGTGTGATCTTATACTAAAACCAACACTAGAGTCATTGCATGTGTGGTCTTTTCACAAACCACACATGGATTAACCACTAGAGTCATTGCATGTGTGTTGTTTCCACAAACCACACATGGATCTATCGGTGGTCATTACATGTCTGTTCTTTTCCACAAACCACACATGGATCCACTATTGGTCATTGCATGTGTGTTCTTTCCACAAACCACATATGGATCAACCAGAGTCATTGCATGTGTGTTCTTTCCACAAACCACACATGGATCAACCACTAGAGTCATTGCATGTTTTTTCTTATACTAAAACCACAAACCAGCGCCAGAGTCATTGCATGTGTGTTCTTTCCCACAAACCACACATGGATCCACTAGACTCATTGCATGTGTGTTCTTTTCCACAAACAACTTATGGATCAACCAGAGTCATTGCATGTGTGTTCTTTCCACAAACTACATGTGGATCAACCACTAGTCATTGCATGTTTGTTCTTATACTAAAACCACAAACCAGCACTAGAGTCATTGCATGTGTGTTCTTTTCCACAAACCACACATGGATCCACCAGTGGTCATTGCATGTGTGTTCTTTCCACAAACCACATATGGATCAACCAGAGTCATTGCATGTGTGTTCTTTCCACAAACCACACATGGATCAACCACTAGAGTCATTGCATGTTTGGTCTTATACTGAAACCACAAACCAGCACTAGAGTCATTGCATGTGTGTTGTTTTCCACAAACCACACAAGTCCACTAGACTCATTGCATGTGTGTTCTTTCCCACAAACAACTTATGGAACAACCAGTGGTCATTGCATGTGTGTTCTTTCCACAAACCACATGTGGACCCATTACAGTCATTGCATGTGTGTTATTTCCACAAACCACACATGGATCAACCACTAGAGTCATTACATATGTGTTATTTCCACAAACCACACATGGATCAACCACTAGAGTCATTGCCTTTGTGTTCTTATACTAAAACCAACACTAGAGTCATTGCATGTGTGTTCTTTTCACAAACTACACATGGATCAACCACTAGTGTCATTGCATGTGTGTTCTTTCCACAAACCACACATGGATCAACCGGTGGTCATTGCATGTGTGTTCTTTTCCACAAACCACACATGGATCCACCAGTGGTCATTGCATGCGTGTTCTTTCCACAAACCACATATGGATCAAGCAGAGTCATCGCATGTGTGTGCTTTCCACAAACCACACATGGATCAACCACTAGAGTCATTGCATGTTTGTTCTTATACCGAAACCACGAACCAGCACTAGAGTCATTGCATGTGTGTTCTTTTCCACAAACCACACATGGATCCACAAGACTCATTGCATGTGTGTTCTTTTCCACAAACAACTTATGGATCAACCAGTGGTCATTGCATGTGTGTTCTTTCCACAAACCACATGTGGACCCATTACAGTCATTGCATGTGTGTTATTTCCACAAACCACACATCGATCAACCACTAGAGTCATTGCGTGTGTGTTCTTATAGTAAAACCAACACTTGAGTCATTGCATGTGTGTTCTTTTCACAAACCACACATGGATCAACCACTAGAGTCATTGCATGTGTGTTATTTCCACAAACCACACATGGATCAACCAGTGGTCATTGCATGTGTGTTCTTTTCCACAAACCACACATGGATCCACCAGTGGTCTTTGCATGTGTGTTCTTTCCACAAACCACATATGGATCAACCAGAGTCATTGCATGTGTGTTCTTTCCACAAACCACACATGGATCAACCACTAGAGTCATTGCATGTTTGTTCTCATACTGAAACCACAAACCAGCACTAGAGTCATTGCATGTGTGTTCTTTTTCACAAACCACACATGGATCCACTAGACTCATTGCATGTGTGTTCTTTTCCAGAAACAACTTATCGATCAACTAGAGTCATTGCATGTGTGTTTGTTCCACAAACCACACATGGATCAACCACTAGAGTCATTGCATGTTTGTTCTTATACTAAAACCACAAACCAGCACCAGAGTCATTGCATGTGTGTTCTTTGCCACAAACCACACATGGATCCACCAGTGGTCACTACATGTGTGTTCTTTCCACAAACCACATATGGATCAACCAGAGTCATTGCATGTGTGTTCTTTCCACAAACCACACATGGATCAACCACTAGAGTCATTGCATGTTTGTTCTTATACTAAAACCACAAACTTGCACCAGAATCATTGCATGTTTGTTCTTTTCCACAAACCACACATGGATCCACCAGTGGTCATTGCATGTGTGTTCTTTCCACAAACCACATATGGATCAACCAGAGTCATTGCATGTGTGTTCTTTCCACAAACCAACATGGATCAACCACTAGAGTCATTGCATGTTTGTTCTTATACTAAAACCACAAACCAGCACTAGAGTCATTGCATGTGTGTTCTTTTCCACAAACCACACATGGATCCACTAGACTCATTGCATGTGTGTTCTTTTCCACAAACAACTTATGGATTAACCAGTGGTCATTGCATGTGTGTTCTTACCACAAACCACATATGGACCCATTACAGTCATTGCATGTGTGTTATTTCCACAAACCACACATGGATCAACTACTAGAGTCATTGCATATGTGTTATTTCCACAAACCACACATGGATCAACCACTAGAGTCATTGCATGCGTGTTGTTATACTAAAACCAACACTAAAGTCATTGCATGTGTGTTCTTTTCACAAACCACAAATGGATCAACCACTAGAGTCATTGCATGTGTGTTATTTCCACAAACCACACATGGATCAACCATTAGAGTCATTGCATATGTGTTATTTCCACAAACCACACATGGATCAACCACTAGAGTCATTGCATGTGTCTTCTTTCCACAAACCACATATGGATCAACCAGAGTCATTGCATGTGTGTTCTTTCCACAAACCACACATGGATCAACCACTAGAGTCATTGCATGTTTGGTCTGATACTGAAACCACAAACCAACACTAGAGTCATTGCATGTGTGTTCTTTTCCACAAACCACACAAGGATCCACTAGACTCATTGCATGTGTCGTCTTTTCCACAAACAACTTATGGATTAACCAGAGTCATTGCATGTGTGTTCTTTCCACAAACCACACATGGATCAACCACTAGAGTCATTGCATGTTTGTTCTTATACTAAAACCACAAACCAGCACCAGAGTCATTGCATGTGTGTTCTGTCCCACAAACCACACATGGATCCACTAGTGGTCATTGCATGTGTGTTATTTCCACAAACCACATATGGATCAACCAGAGTCATTGTATGTGTGTTCTTTCCACAAACCACACGTGGATCAACCACTAGAGTCATTGCATGTTTGTTCTTATACTAAAACCACAAACCAGCACTAGAGTCATTGCATGTGTGTTCTTTTCCACAAACCACACATGGATCCACCAGTGGTCATTGCATGTGTGTTCTTTCCACAAACCACATATTGATCAACCAGAGTCATTGCATGTGTGTTCTCTCCAAAACCACACATGGATCAACCACTAGAGTCATTGCATGTTTGTTCTTATACTAAAACCACAAACCAGCACCAGAGTCATTGTATGTGTGTTCTTTCCCACAAACCACACATGGATCCACTAGACTCATTGCATGTGTGTTCTTTTCCACAAACAACTTATGGATCAACCAGAGTCATTGCATGTGTGTTCTTTCCACAAACTACATGTGGATCAACCACTAGAGTCATTGCATGTTTGTTCTTATACTAAAACCACAAACCAGCACTAGAGTCATTGCATGTGTGTTCTTTTCCACAAACCACACATGGATCCACCAGTGGTCATTGCATGTGTGTTCTTTCCACAAACCACATATGGATCAACCAGAGTCATTGCATGTGTGTTCTCTCCAAAACCACACATGGATCAACCACTAGAGTCATTGCATGTTTGTTCTTATACTAAAACCACAAACCAGCACCAGAGTCATTGCATGTGTGTTCTTTCCCACAAACCACACATGGATCCACTAGTGGTCATTGCATGTGTGTTATTTTCCACAAACAACTTATGGATCAACCAGAGTCATTGCATGTGTGTTCTTTCCACAAACTACATGTGGATCAACCACTAGAGTCATTGCATGTTTGTTCTTATACTAAAACCACAAACCAGCACTAGAGTCATTGCATGTGTGTTCTTTTCCACAAACCACACATGGATCTACCAGTGGTCATTGCATGTGTGTTCTTTCCACAAACCACATATGGATCAACCAGAGTCATTCCATGTGTGTTCTTTCCACAAACCACACAAGGATCAACCACTAGAGTCAATGCATGTTTGTTCTTATACTAACACCACAAACCAGCACTAGAGTCATTGCACGTGTGTTCTTTTCCACAAACCACACATGGATCTACTAGACTCATTGCATGTGTGTTCTTTTCCACAAACAACATATGGATCAACCAGAGTCATTGCATGTGTGTTCTTTCGACAAACCACATGTGGACCCATTACAGTCATTGCATGTGTGTTATTTCCACAAACCACACATGGATCAACCACTAGAGTCATTGCATATGTGTTATTTCCACAAACCACACATGGATCAACCACTAGAGTCATTGCATGTGTGTTCTTATACTAAAACCAACACTAGAGTCATTGCATGTGTGTTCTTTTCACAAACCACACATGGATCAACCACTAGAGTCATTGCATGTGTGTTCTTTCCACAAACCACACATGGATCAACCGGTGGTCATTTCATGTGTGTTCTGTTCCACAAACCAGACATGGATCCACCAGTGGTCATTGCATGTGTGTTCTTTCCACAAACCACATATGGATCAACCAGAGTCATTGCATGTGTGTTCTTTCCACAAACCACACATGGATCAACCACTAGAGTCATTGCATGTTTGTTCTTATACTGAAACCACAAACCAGCACTAGAGTCATTGCATGTGTGTTCTTTTCCACAAACCACACATGGATACACTAGACTCATTGCATGTGTGTTCTTTTCCACAAACAACTTATGGATCAACCAGTGGTCATTGCATGTGTGTTCTTTCCACAAACCAAACATGGATCAACCAGTGGTCATTGCATGTCTATTCTGTTCCACAAACCACACATGGATCCACCAGTGGTCATTGCATGTGTGTTCTTTCCACAAAGAACATATGGATCAACCAGAGTCATTGCATGTGTGTTCTTTCCACAAACCACACATGGATCAACCACTAGAGTCATTGCATGTTTGTTCTTATACTGAAACCACAAACCAGCACTAGAGTCATTGCATGTTTGTTCTTTTCCACAAACCACACATGGATCCACTAGACTCATTGCATGTGTGTTCTTTTCCACAAACAACTTATGGATCAATCAGTGGTCATTGCATGAGTGTTCTTTCCACAAACCACACATGGATCAACCAGTGGTCATTGCATGTGTGTTCTTTTCCACAAACCACACATGGATCCACAAGTGGTCATTGCATGTGTGTTCTTTCAACAAACCACATATGGATAAACCAGAGTCATTGCATGTGTGTTCTTTCCACAAACCACACATGGATCAACCAGTATAGTCATTGCATGTTTGTTCTCATACTAAAATCACAAACTAGCACTAGAGTCATTGCATGTGTGTTCTTTTCCACAAACCACACATAGTTCCACTAGACTCATTGCATGTGTGTTCTTTTCCACAAACAACTTATGGACCAACTAGTGGTCATTGCATGTGTGTTCTTTCCACAAACCACATGTGGACCCAATATAGTCATTGCATGTGTGTTATTTCCACAAACCACACATGGATCAACCACTAGAGTCATGGCATATGTGTTATTTCCACAAACCACACATGGATCAACCACTAGAGTCATTGCATGTGTGTTCTTATACTAAAACTAGCACTGCCCCCAATGGATCCACCGTTAGACCGAGTCTTCTAGAAGGCACGCCATAACACAGTTGTTCTGCTTGACGATTGTTACATACCGTTCGATTGGGGCGCTTGGACGATTGGGATGGTCTTCGCGAGGCGATCGTCGAGTAGGCTGTTCGGCGGCATGATTGGCCACGCTTGCTCTGGACAAACTGGCATGTTGCGAGTGGTACGACTCATGAGTTCAGTGGGCCATATCCCAGTGTCACGTCCCCGTTACTTCTCTTCCTCCCCGTACTTCTCTTCCTTCCCCTCGAAGCCACTTTCCCCACTTCACTTCCATCCTGCCATAGCCGCAAGCCGACGACATCCGCCAATTCTCCGGTCGCTACCTTCATGGTAAGAAATCATTTTACAAGCTTTTGAACTTATCCTACACATTCCTGCTATTCGCCAATCTAACTGCTAATCTTTTTTCCGATTTCTCGACGAACTTCAGTTGTGGCAGATGTGGGAGCCCAAGAATCTGGAGATCCTCGCGCGCAACTTCGCAGCGGCGTTCCCGCTCATGTGCTCCCACCCAGGATGCTTTCGCCGTTACTCCTACCGCGAGATCCCGCTCCACGAGCTCGCGTGCCCGCACGGCGCGTGCGCCTGCACGGAGTCGGGCTACAACTACACCGGCCCGCCGGCAGAGCTCGTCGTCCACCTTGCAGATGGGCACTTGATCAAAGTGATTAAGATATCGTACGGGCAAGCCCAACTTCTCCAAGAGCAGGTGTCGTTCACTGACTCGGCATGCCGCCTGCTAATTTTCCAGGGGGGGACGGCTCTGTTTTCGTCCTGACCATCATGGCCGGTGTTCCGGGAACCAGAGCCGGGCCCACCGTCGTGGGTGTCGTATGCGTCAGGTCGGTCTCCTGCGCCTGGCCCGTATACACGATGCGCATGTGGGCAAACGCCCAGCCGCCATCGTCGGATAGCATTCTTGTGCTAGCCGAGGCGCCGAGCTGCCCAACGCCGCGGGAGGTGGAGTATGTGGACCTAAGGTCGATCCTATGCGTGCCATCTCAGTACCTTGCCGGTGCTGGACCGAACAGGCAGATGCATTTCTACATTTGTATCGAGAAGACCGACAGACAAATGTAGTACTTGTGCTGTCGTTACTATTAGACTTAAGAGATGTGTCTGACGTGCTTAGAGCATACGTGTTGTGCGAGTGTACCCCAGTTGTAGTTTTCAGTACTCCTTAATACTTCGACGAGTTATTATATTGGTCCAATCAGCTTGATATTGTCACGTTGCAAAGTCCGCTTGCTCTGGACAAACCGGTAATACCGTGTGCTCCCGCTCCCGCATGTCAGTGTCACGTGTTCCAAGGGCCCACCTGCCAGTGTCCTTTCCCTCGAAGCCACTGTCCCAACTTCTCTTCCATCCTGCCACTCCCGTCTGATGGTTGTAATCTGATGATTTTCGTTGGATTGTTTACAAGTAATCTACGTTGATAATGCAACATGCAAATGGCACAGATACAATTTCTAAAGTGGAAGCACTCACCGGCTGCTATTGCACACATTTCTTCATATAGCTCGACAAACGCATTACAATAATTGTACTCGCATTAAACACAACCGAAATTGCAACCATCCTAAACAACATCTAAACCCACATCACACAGCTGTCGTCGGAGTCCACCTCGATTGGTGACACCGCCGTGCCCTTCCCGGCGACATCCACTCCTGCTCGTGGCTTGCCCTTCGCCAAGGAGGAAACAATGGCATTCTGCACAGCTTCGTCCCCATCGCCCTGCATATCAGAATCGACAATGACGAAGGTGACGGGGTTGGCGTGGACCGAGCACCGTCGCGCCTGACGGCTCCTGCTCGAGCTCGACGCCGCATCAGTCCTTCTATAGGTAGGAGGGGCCGAGCTCGCATACGTAGCGTCATCGCTCCTCTCAAGAAACCATAGCCATTTGATACTACGACGGTAGGATCTTGGGGTGGATCCATCACGGCGAGCCCTACCGGAAGCGGTGGAGCGGATGGATCTGCCGGTGCGAGCCATGACAAGTTCCTAGGAGGGAGTAAGATTGTGGGCCAGGCGTGTCTGGTTCCTGAGCATGACCTCCCAGTGATATGTACGCAGGCAAGGTACCAAAAAATTTTGTCCAATGCGCACGACAGGGCTTTTGAAAGAGGAGATTCGTGTGATGGAGTGAGAGATCCGGGAGCTTCGCCAGGTGTAGGGGAGGCAGGGGCAGGGAGGTGGTGAGACAGACGGGCTCAAGATTAGGCCAGATAGTTGACACAATTTCCTCATTATCTGGGCATTATCTGTTGCATTTGCAGTTTATTTTGCCATGTCGTTGTCCAGCAGCTGAAATAAGTTATTGCTTCGTGGAGTGTAGCGGCCAGCTTAAGAAATTGTATTCCAGCCCAGAAACTTATCATAAGTGTAATTCCAACAGTAGGGATTTTTTCCAGCCCAGAAGCTTCTTCGAATTAGCCCTTTTGCTGCTACTATTGGGCGTGTTCTCCTTCGTGCTGGCATTATTGCCTGACCCCAGCGGCGTGTTCCGCTCCAAATTAGCCCTTTTTCTGCTACTATTGGGCGTATTCTCCTTCGTACTAGCATTATTGCCTGACCTCGGCGGCATGTTCCGCTCCAAATTAGCCCTTTTGCTGCTACCATTGGGCGTGTTCTCCTTCATGCTGGCATAATTCCCTGACAACGGCGTGTTCCGCTCCAAATTAGTGTTTTTTCTGCTCCCACTGGTTGTGGTAGCCTCTGTGCTGGCCATCTTCGCCTCTTTGCTACCACTCCTGGGAGTGTTCACCACTGTGCTATCCCTCTTAGGATTTTTGCTGCTACCGTTTGGTGTGGCATTTTGACTGGATCTTAGGGGTGTACTCTACGGCGTGGTGCCTTTTGTCATGCGACTCTTGGGCGTCCTCTTCTCTGGCGTGGTCTCCTTGGTGACGTTCTTCTTCGGGGTGCCCTTTCTAGGGATGCTCTTCCTGCTCCTCTTTATGATGCTCCTCTGTAAGACTCTCCTCTGTTCGAAGCCACCCTCAGTCGCACGAGCCCTAGTGATGCCATGGATCAGGTCATGCATGTCCATCATCTCTATTGTCGAGTTCCAATTCCTCTCCAACCTTGAGCACTACCAAGTGGAAGTAAACTTCACCTCTATAATGTTTCCTTGTAAATGGTACGACTAAATCCCTGGTATCTTTCACTTTGATAGCCCTTTTGCTCCTGTAACCATAATATAACAAACGTGCTTCCTGGGAGGACCCTCACAGCACCTTCACACGTAAAGATGCCATCAAGTCAGATAACTCTACCACTTCAGGGTCGTATCTGCCAAGGATTACATCAAACTCGTCATAGAATTTTTCTGTGCCATCATCTAATTTTGCGGTATAATCTGCAACACCAATACGAACAATTAATTTGCCATCATCAGGTTCTTCAGGATAGAAACCTCCAAGAGGTTCGAGAGATGGATCGGCACCATTAGACCCAGCCCCAATGCCACTGCCGCCATCACCAGCGTCATCGTTAGCTAGATCAACCTCGGTGGAAGTACCATGACCAGGAGCAAGGCGAGGGCCCTTAGCAGTGGGAGCTACATTACATGGTGGACAGGTAGGGCCCCTTTTAACGGCAGCCATAATAGGATCAGCTGCTGCCATGCCACCTCGAGAATAAGGAGCAGTTCCCACAACAGAAGTGTTTCGAGTGCTAGCAGAGTCCAGACCATGAGCTGGCTTCAGACCAGCAGCTCGCGGAACCCGAGCACGGGTTCGAGGAGGAGAGAATGGTTCAGTCTTTGCAACAACAGTGGGGCAGCCTCCGGAAGCCTTAGTTTGCTCAACAGCGGTAGGGATTGGGTCAACAGCGTCCAGATCAACAACAACACGAGGACGACCAGTACTAGCAGATTCCAGAGCACGGGTTCGCACAACTTGAGGACGGTTTCGAGGAGGAGAAGCACACAAGGCGGTGGTCTTGGCAACAACAGCGAGGTATCCTACGAACGCCTTAGTTTGCTCAACAGCGGCATGGATTGGGTGCGCAGCAGCCACAGCAACACGGGCATGGGGACGGGGACGACCAGTACCAGCAGATTCCAGAGAAGAGTTTTCCACAACGGCAATACGGGGACTCCTACGAGGAGGTTGCCTGATAGAAGCATGTCGCAGACGAGGAACCACATTTTGCTCAACAACAGCAGGGGTTCAAGTTAGACCTCCCTGTCCAATAATAGCTGGGCGACTCCCAGTAGCAGGAGCTTCCTCATCCACTATGTTACACACCAGCATAACCACGCGAAGCCTAACATGCTGTTTCAACAACCCAATTAGCTGACTGTCACACGATATAGGAACCCTGAAGCCTCGTTCATCAATGATGCTGAATTGTGAAGTCTGCTCTGGCCTCATTTCAGCAAGTTCATGCACAACAGCAACCAAACCAGGGATAGTGCATAACTGCACAGGCGCCAGTTCCATCTTTAGATTTTGAGCCTCTTTCCACGTGCTCTTCCCATGTGCTAATTTAATGAGGTGGCCACAGATGCTCACCAGAACCGTGTAGCTGGGTTCAGCGGAGATCCTAGTTGACAGAAAATTGGAGACAAAAGATAAGAATTGTTTGTCAGCGTCGTGCTAGCAAACAATTCTATGTTTGATATATCTCTGTAATGCCAATAGCCAGCTAGCAGTTATAGGTAGTGCGAATAGCAAAGAGAAGGGCAGCTCACCTGAAATTAGCCAGAAGTACTTCTTCCTCGGCAAATGGATCTGCCATCCTCCATGCTGCTCAGCTCATCGGCGGTAGAGGCGGGCTAGATCGTCGCAACGGCTGGCACGGCATTCGGCATTAGAGCTCGGTAGCAGCGAGTAGGCGCAGCAACTTGGCGCTGGAAGTCAAATGCCCGACGAGATCATTCTAGTTGGAGAGGGGATTTCGACGCCGCCGGTGCTACGCTTCATGCGAAAGGAGGGAGGGGTGGATTTGTGAATTTGGTCAACGCACGATGCTCCTTTAGTATCTCGTTTCGCGTACGTGGTTTCCGCGTTGGCGCTCGCGTCACGGAAATATTACTGACATGAGGGTCCCGACCATCTACTTCACGGGGCAGTTTCACGGCATGTTTGGATTTGGTAGGGGTGAGACGAGTTTGCATCTCCTCTCGGTAGTTGGCGGCCCAACTTTTCGAAACGCGGTGATTTCAGGCAACTTAGGTACCGCCATGCGCTGGCCTGCCAACTTTGGTACCGCAGACGAACATTCCCCGCGAGGTGCCCACACCACCTGGTGGTGTGGGCCAGCCCAGGCCACGCCAGGGGGTGGTGTGGGCCCCTCGGGTGCCCACCGACCTTGCCTCTTCACCTATATATTCCCCCTGGGACGAAAACCCTAAGTACGAGATCAGAAATCCACGAAAAGTTCCATAGCACCGCCGCCACTGAAGAGGAGATTTGGGGGAGAGAAGTCTCTATTCTGGCACCCTACCGGGACGGGGAAATGTTCCCGGAGCCATCTCCATCGACTCCACCACCATCTCCATCACCGTCGCTGACTCCCATGATGAGGAGGGAGTAGTTCTCTCTCGAGGCTAAGGGCTCTACAAGTAGCTATGTGTTCATCTCTCTCTATGCGTGATCTTATTGAGATCATGAGCTTTGTAATTGTCGTGGTGGTGGCACGACAGATGCCATGGATAGGCTAAAGATGGGGCCAATGAGTGATAGGGGAATCCAGGGAGGGAAAACATGGTGATTCCACGCATAGATGTTCTTGTATTACCTCTATCAATGGTGAATACAAGTACTCCTCGAGCTGTTCGTGAGAAGGAGACTATGTCTCTTACTCCCCATAACCTAGCTCCAGAGTTCTAACTTAGACAGAGAAAATGATCGATCCCTCTTTATGGAGGCCCTGTGCTCCTTCTATAGGGGAGCCCGGGTTACAAAGTTAGGGCACACGTGGCAGCATATTCCCCGAATATGCCCCTCGGATAAAGCTAGATGCTTCTTTATTCCCTTTAACGGCTCGTCCGGGCTTTGGACGTAACCCACAGCGTAATCCTTGCCTTTAAATGTCACCAGACACGGGCTACGTTAGCCAACATTGCCCGCGTCATCTTGGTCGCCCCTGTCCCGCTGGTCCTCCCCTCTACTTTGCTTCGCTCATGCTATAGCTAACAGAGCCACCTTTTGACCAGCAGGATATTCCTTCCTTCTCTTAGAAGCCATACGATAATCCGGCTAGCACGTGGCTAACCCGGCTACTAGGGTACCTGCACAATACACAGACAAACATGGACGGCATATATTATATGCCGGTTGGGCTAAGGCTAGGGAGATGCTCCACGGGCCAGGTTACTCCGTAGGTCGGCCTGCCTTGAGGTGACCCGACCAGCACTTGCTTTGACCGTGTTATACCTCGGCTAACTCGGCCTTTATACCCCGATGTTACCCTACCCGGTGGTATCCCCCCAACATTAGTCCCCAAAGCTGGTGCGGTCTTAGCAACTTCAGTTGTTAAGGCCACAGCAAGTTCCCATATCCGGATCTTTGCTTCTCTAGCCGAGTTACCCCGTAATCCGGAGTTTTTTCTCTTGCGCTCCCTTGGCTCATTCCGAGTTATTCCTTGCTGACCGGGTGTTTTGCTCTCTTATCCGGGTTACCTTTCCTTCTCTTGTACGCTTCCCCACGTCCTACGTAGAGGGTAATCATCATTTTGCCTCATTTTAAGGGCCAGGCCCATTTAATGCGCCAGTTACTGTTGCAATGTCAGGAATAACTGATGCACACGTCCCTTCACTGCAGCGCCTCGTTAATCGTAACACCACGTCAAGTTATGGGATCTTTTGCTCGCTCTGGCCCTTGCTGTGGTCGTGCTTTGATTGGTTGATTCAGTTGCATACACGCCCATTGCGTGTAGCAGGGAAACCGCAAAGGATCCCACTACACGCCCTCTCGCACGGTTAAGTAGGGAGCTAGGGGCAATCTTGGAGAAGTTCCCCACATCTCTCGTGCTCCCCTACCTCCTTTCTCCTTCACTGCAACTCCACCACCGCTGCTGCTTCTTTGCCATTGCTACGCCGCTGTGGCCATGCTCAGCAGCTCGTCGCGCCCGAGCCGCCAATTCCGTTCGAGGTCTTCACCACGGGGCCCTGTGCTTCCAGTTTCCCCGCCACCGGTTACTTTTACTATGATCTCGTCCATGCTAGGTCGATCATTCATAAGAGTAACAAACACATCTGATTTAGGCAGCATCATATTATCATGTATGTGATAGCTCCAAGAAACGAAAGTACCTGATAGTTAAGTTGCTTGGAACAAGCTCGAGTGATAGGTCCTTGCATTTGTGTAGTTGTAGGTATAGCAGGTGTATCAATAGATGGGATGTCCACATCACCGGGTCCCTAGTAGCCTCTATTCATACTAGTTCATTGGTCAAGCGATGGTCAAGGATTCTTTATCATGGGGCATTTATGCATGTTCTTCATTCTAAATGAAGATCGGGGTCTTAGATACTTAATCTATAGACTTTGCAAAACCATTCCTCGTTGGGTAGAATGACTAAAACTCCGCATTCTGGTAAAACGGTGATATGGGAAGAAATTTTGAACTTTATACATAGTGATGTATCGTATTTTAAATAAATAGTTCAAATCATTAGTTAATTGTGGACTTAAGTGAATAAGCGTATTTACTTAATGAAACATAAGTTTGAAACGATTTGAATTGTTCAAATGAGTTCCCAACAAAGTGGGATATTGAATTAACAAAGATACAAATTCACTTCGATTTAATCGACATGACTAAAGTATTTAAGTTAATTTTTGGGCATAAAAATAGATGTGAAAGAGGTTTCACAAATTATGACAATTAAATGAATTCAAAGTGTATTGAAATGTTTGAATATCATAATCATTATGTATTAGATACATATGGTATAATATTATCTCTTATCGGGGTTATAGTTGTCATTTAGAGTTAGAGATCAAAATGAGCAAACACTCGGTTGAAATACAAAGGAACATCTAAAGATTCGTGAAAAAAATACCATAAGAGTTATGGCACGTTCAAGTTTTTGGAGATTTTGATAATTCAAATTCGTGGCGAATAAACAAGTCTTTGTAGAGCATTCTGAGGAAACAATGAATACATATTCCACAACGGGCAAACCTACTATTGTCATAAGTTGACTTGACTTGATGAAGATACAGGTGGAAGAAAGTAAAAGATCAAAACAAGGTATTTGACCTTGCCTCCAGATTGATGAGTGGCGCAGCGGAATTTGTCCCGTGAAACCAAACTCTACAGATAGAGGAGAAACTATTGATAATGAACATAAAGTTTCAGCAAATACTTTTACTACAAAAAGTAGGATTCAACTATATATTCTACAAGTTTGCGGAATTATATCATCGATTCACTTGTCATGTTTTTAACAAGACATACCTACAAACTACAAAGAAGTGTGATGGACCTAAGTGCGAGAAATGACTATAAGTCATGAAATCAAGTATTAAGTTACATTTAAGATTGCAAAGTAACATGTTGATCTTATTAAGTAAAGAAGTTTACTTGGCATTTTTTAATGACTACAAATTCATAAGAAGGAAATGAAACTTAATGAATGACATGAAGCTCGATTTGTCACAATGTTTGGACAAAATTCAAGGAGTTGACTACAACTATAGCGATGCTCAATTCTATTGGATTTACACTAGCAATATATGGATATCGATTTGATGATGATCAAAGAATTTTGGAATGTCCAAGATTATCGAGAGGACCTGCATTTGAATGGGAGCTAAGATGCTTGGCTGAATCATAATATGTAGCAGAAATATTTTGAGTGGGAGCTAAGCGAAATCCCTGAATCTCATATATGGATGCCATATTTGAGTAGGAGCGTGAAATCATTCTGAGATATGTGGACAGCATATATGAATGATGTGATTGGTATTGATAACATTTAAGTTAGTAAATATGGATTAAGTTGAACAAGTTATTAAGCAATGCAATCTGTCGAGATAGATTTGTGAGTTTAATAAACATTGAATGTCGAATGCTTCCTGGACTTGATTTTGAAGATATTTAGAATGTCCTAGACAAGATTCTGAAGTAGTTCAGAATGGAACAAGGTAAGAAAGAAGTTCTTACTTCTATGAAACATTGAGTTATTCTTAGTATAACAACTATGGTTAAAAGAAAGAAAGAGGTGTGCTACATCTCCTATGCCTTAGTCATAGATTCTTCCATACAACCATATTGTATACTCGACGTAATGTGACCCGAGATTCTGGTTGCAAGGACAAGCTCATAACTATAAGAACATGTCTTGAAGTGATTTCTGAGTTAATCGCTAAACTAGAATTAAGTTTGTTCTTAAATGGCAAGAAGCAAAGTAAGGCGCATAGTTGCATTTCATGCACTAGGATCTACATATATATAGAAGTATAAGGGCACCATCTAATGTGGTGTATATTGTTGTGGTGGGACTAGTTCGTCTTTACGCAGAGGGTGTGTCCTAGGGCACAGTGCCCATGAGAAAGCTTGTCGTGGCCGATCTAACGTCACTGCTAGCTCCTGGAAACCGACCTCACTCTATTGCCATAACTCTTATATATACACACAAAGGAGTGCGAAGTGTGTTTCAAAAGTTACGTGACAACAATGAAAGCGACCGTCCTTGTAAACACTAGAAACAAATTCTTACTTTGTCGCCAAACAAATACTTCAACCCATTATAATATAATGGTATGAATGTCAAAATTAGGAAGACATTAACGATTTGCAAAAGACATAATGACCTGGTAAAACAGAACATGGACAGGACGTTTCCCATGAACATGCATGATCAATAAACACATATGTGATATGGTTTATGATTAGTAAAATGCAAGCTAGATTATTTGTACTCTAGTGTAAGTGGGAGACTGAAGGAGATATGCCCTAGAGGCAAATAATAAATAGGTTTTTATTGTCATACCTCAATTAGTTTGTAATAGTTTCATATTGTGCTATAACTGTATCAAGTGGAAACATTGGTACATGTGTGGTATAAAACAAACCAGGTCCCTAGTAGCCACTATTCATACTAGTTCGTTGGTCAAGCGGTGATCATGGTTTCCTGATCATGGAGAATTTATGCCAATTGACAACAAGGTCATATCATTGGTCAATGATGTCATGGACATTCCTCAAACATTACGACATGATCAAGTCATAGATTTTATTGTTGCAATAGCTAGAAACATAGTCTCCTTCTCCTTAGACCGTGAGATCATATTACTCACTGTTTCCCGAGGCTGCCTTGACTGCATCAAACGTCACTCAGTGACACAATGATCATAAAGGTGTACGTTAGGTATTCCAGAGGAACAGTAGATGACATGTGACTCAACAGCGGGATTTGTTCACCCATGGGACAGGTAAGATACATACGGCCGGCTTGGTGATATTACATCCATAAATGCTGCAACATGTGGCTAGGAGATGAGTGCATATTTGCATCATGTTTTATATTATTGTTTTGCATTATAGTGGTAGGATCTTGGTATTTTACAGCGTTCACGTGCATGTTTTATGTCTATTTTCACCAGGATCAGGACAGATGATGGCTACAATAGACACAATTCTTGGAGTAGTTGTAATGTGGAGAAAAGGAGTAAAAAATGTAAATCGCGTATTTGGGAAATATCAATAACACCAGAAGAAAACCCGAAGCGATCGAGCAAACAGACGGTTCAATGACCAACTATACGGCGGGAATAAAGTTTCCAGCCATATAGTTATGGTCGTATAGTTGGCACCACACCGCCTCTTCAAATAGTTTCACCCCGTGCAACTAGATCGAGGAGACGATATACATAACACCCAGAAATTGCCGAAACCTCACCTCTGGAAGGCATCTGGAGGGGGAACTTGCCCAAGGGATCCATCTTCGCCTTACGCAGATCTGGGAGGCCAAGGCATCGATCTTCATCTTCATCAACCGCTGCACCACCATCATCTCCATCCATCCCATCTTCACCCCATCTAGATCTTGTTGTTGTTTCCATACTCGTAGTGGATTTATACAAGAACTATTCAGCTACAATTGTTTCCATTACCATTGCTATGATGTTGATTGCCTCCATGTCTGAGTAGATCTTTAGTTCTTGGGGAGATGGAAAAACCCTAGCATATGATTGAGATAAGATAGATATTATTATGTTATACATCGTTATGTGTATGTGTTAATTATCTTCATCTTGATGTTGGGAGTTTTGCACCTCCTTAATATTTGCCTCTTATGGGGACTCGATGAAGGGGATTACTTGTTGGTAGATGGAGAGATGATAGCACTTACTGTGACGCTGCTGTCATTCTTTACATACTAACTTGGGGAAACAAGGAGAACTCATAAAGCCATGTCCATGCCACGGGAGAAATCCCTTAATAGCGGGATAACACGATTGATGTCGTTTATCTATCAGCTGTGGTTATGAAGGATGATGTGAGCAGTGGTTGCTGCCTATTTATCCATATATGGAGCTCCTCCCACATACATACGTATCATGAGAATATTTGTTATAATAATATTGATTGCTTAATCTAAATTGCTAGCGATGTATCAACCACTCCCTGAGAACGCCTTTTTCCCTATTGTAGTTCCAAGCTCTTTTACAGACGCGATTCTTATTTTCTGCATTTAGTTTTACTTTACTTTAAATTGCTTCATTCAATCAAAAACCGAGAAACAACTCTACTTTTCATGCATCTTAAAGTTATTCCTTAAGTACCTCGTTTAGTTTTAATTAAAAGAATTTTAGTATTTTGCCTACTGCTCCCTGTGTGATCGATATCTTTATTTTGAAACTAGCTACAAACGATATGTTCACTTGCAGTCATCAATCTATTTTCTAGCGCCGTTGTCGGGGAGCATAGTGTTATAAGTCACTTTACTTTTAGTTATTTACTTTCGTTGTACTAATTTTTAATTTAAGTTGCAGGACCGCAACAATGGAAAACACTCAACATTTAATCCAGCTTGAGGCAGTAAGGAAATGGGTTCGCCCATGGAAGCTTTTATAACTGTCAATAAAAGCATAAATCCGGATGGAATTGAGACCCATCATTTATTATTTAAACTACTACACTCTAAGAAATTTGTAGGAACCGATGAAGAGAGTCCATATGGACATTTACAATTTATTGAAGATGTTCTTTGTTCCTTTATATTCGACGACTGTAATCTTGATATGGTTAAAATCCAGTTGTTTAGACAAACTCTCTCTAATAATATTTGCGACTAGTATAGATCTTTTTGTACAAAAGCACCAAGGTCTTGGACGGAATTGACAACCAAATTCCTATCAAAATATTACTCAGAAAGCAAAGCTCACAGGATGAGAGTTTGTATGAAGTGTATCTAAGGTACACAAGCTATCTAGATAATTGCGTCCATCATCATTTGCCTGATTGGTTAACAACTCACACGTTTTATGGAGTGCTTAATAATAAAAATAGAGAGAACCTATACACCGCTTCTAATGGTACTTTTCTATCTTATACCTATGATGAAGCCTGGAAATTAATAATGAAAATGAGGGAGACAACGGAAAATTTAATGAGGATAACATTACGAAAATATGCTTGTGTTAACGATTTCCTTGCAAATGAAAGGACTTGTACAATGATTAAAACCCTTGGTATTGATTCTTACTCAGTGAAGAAAATTATTGAGAATTATGCAGGGCATTTACAGGTACCTAAAGAATGGGAGCCCCATAAACCCCTTGAAGAAAAGAAGCGCGCAAGGGAAAGTGCGTAATGAAAGAGTTCTCATTTGCACCTATTCAAGCGAATATTAATAAAAAGCAAAAATAGGAAGAACAAATAAAGAAGAGATTAAAGAAACCAGGAAAGAACCCTGAAGCTACCAATATAAATAATGTTATATTGAAGGATCTTATGGAAGCACGAATAGTGGATAATGAAGTGGTTATGATATACTATGAAACTTTTGAATTCATCGAAGGTAAGTACGAGGTAATGAAACTTCTAAACTTATGACTCCTATATATTATGGAGAAACTTTCTTATACAGAATTTGTGAGCCAATTTCCACTATAAACATTATGCCTTCATCTCTTTATGAGGAACTTTGCTACAATTTAAATAATCTAGATGTGGAACCGGTAGACACTATAATTAAATTCTCTAATAGAACTAATATAAAACTGGAAGTTGTTATCAGAAATATCTATGTCTTTATTGGATCACTCATGTACCCCCTTGATTTTCATATTGTTGATATGCCTCGAGATTCTTTTTGTCCTATTCTTTTAGGCAGACCTTTTGTTTCCATAACCAAAGCTCGAATTGATAATAAGAAGGAGACTATTTCATTGATGTTTGGAGAAGAGGAAATGAAATTCCACGCCAAACTAAAGAAGAGGCCATATGAAGTGGAGGATATCAAAGAAGAGATAATGATTGCCGAGATAGCAGCAATTCATTTCAGTACTCCACAAGATGAATTAGAGAGGAGCCTAATTAATTGGGAGGAAGCACAAAATGATGAGGAGAGAGAAGACATTGTTGATTACATTGATTCAGTTCCGGAAGCACAAAATCCACATTGATATGAAGAATTGGTAAGGAAAGGAGATGAAGGACCTCTGCCAATTGAATTAAAACAACTTCCAAATGATATGAGGTATGAGTTTTTAGATAATGAAAATAAATGTCCTATTATTATTAGTAAAAATTTATTAGAAAATGAAACAAATAAACTCATGTCGGTCTTGATTAAGCATCGTGAAGCCTTTGGATATACTCTAAGTGATATTAAAGGAATAGATCCATCTATTGTAATACATAAGATTATCATGCTTGATGATGTTGAACCTGTGGTTGACACACAAAGAAGGCTTAATCCGAAAATGAAAGAAGTAGTAAGAAAAGAGGTTATATGCTTATTAGATGCTAACATAATATATCCTATTTCTGACAGTAAGTGGGTTAACCCGGCTCATTGCATACCAAGACAAGGGGGTCTTGATGCTCCTATGAATGAGGATGGTGAGCTAGTTCCTATAAAACATATTGTTGAATATCGCATGTGCATTGATTTTAGGAAATTGAACCATGAGACACTAAAAAATCATAAACCTATACCATTTATGGATAAAATTTTAGAAAGACTTAGTAACAATTCTTATTTCTGTTTTCTTGATGGTTATTCTGGATATTCTCAAATTGCTATACAACTGGACGATTAAGACAAAACAACTTTCACTTGCCCTTATGGCACATATGCTTATAGATTAATTCCGTTTGGCTTATGTAACACAGCTGCAACTTTTCAAGAATGTGTTTTAAAATTTTTGATGATCTTGTAGAGAAAACCATGGAAGTTCTAACAAATTATTTCGTTGTTTGTGTAACAACATTTGATAATTGCCTCTAAAATTTAACCAAAGTTTTGCAGAGATGCAGACAATCAAATTTGGTATTTAATTGGGAATGATGCCATTTCATTGAAAGAGAAGATAAAGTTTTCGGGCATAAGGTTACGGAGAAGGAGATAGAAATTGATAGAACTAATATAGATGCTATAGAAAATATTCCAATACCTCAGGACATAAAAAACTTAAAAATGTTTTTGGGACATGCAGGTTTTTATAAGCGTTTTATAAAGGATTTTGCTAAAATATCTATGCCTCTTACCAATCTTCTTGAGAAAGAAACTCCATTCTATCTAGATCATGACTGCATTGCAGCTTTTGAGAACCTTAAAAACCAATTAGTTTCGGCACCTATCATGCAATCTCCAAAATGGGATGAACCTTTCGAAATCATGTGTGATGCTAGTGACTATGCTTTAGGGGTTGTGTTAGGACAACGAGTCGGAAAGAACTTAAATGTTATTTATTACGCTAGTAGGACTCTTAATAAGATTCATAAAATTATGCTACTACATAAAAGGAATTTCTAGCTATCATTTTTGCTTGTGTTAAATTTATACCTTACATCATTACTTCCAAGGTAATAGTTCATACAGATCACCAAGCTTTGCGTCACCTCCTTGTTAAAAAGGATGCGAAGCCTAGGATGATTAGGTGGGTCTTGTTACTACAGGAATATGATTTGCAAATAGTAGTTAGGAGGGGTAAGGATAATCCGGTAGAAGATCATCTCTCTAGAATGTAGGGAATAATTACTAACCCCGTACCTATAAACGAGTCATTTCCGGGAGAATTTTTTTAGTAAACATTGAAATCGCTAATCCTTGGTTTGTGGATTATGCTAACTATCTCGCAGTAAAATTTATACCTCCTGGTATACAAGAAATCAAGGAATGGAATTCTTTAATGATCTTAAATATTACTTTTTGGATGATCCATATCTATATCATCATGGACCTGACAGAATGATTCGGAAGTGTGTTCACAACCATGAAATGAACGCAATTTTGCAAGCTTGTCATGACAACCCGTATGGAGGACATCATGCAGGCAAGCAAACTGCAGCAAAGGTACTTCAATCCGGATTCTATTGGCCCACCTTGCTCAAGGACGCACATAGGTATGTAGAACATTGTGATGCTTGCCAAAGAATAGGTATTATAGGTAGGAGACAAGAGATGGCAATGAACTATAGTCTTATAATCAAACCCTTTGATGTATGGGTAATGGATTACATGGGACATTTTATAGAATCAAATGGTTACACTCATATTCTTGTTTCTATTGATTATGTTACTAAATGGGTTGAAGCTATTCCAACAAGCCATGCAGATGCAGCTGCCTCAGTGAAGATGATCAAGGACATTATATTCCCGAGGTTTGGAGTTCCTAGATTTCTAATCACTGACGGTGGTTCTCATTTTATGAAAGGAACTTTCAGGAAAATCCTTAGCAAATATGGAGTAACTCACCGTGTTGCTTTACCATATCATCCTCAAACGAGTGGTCAAGTGGAACTCTCCAATGGAGAATTAAAGACCATACTCGAGAAGATCGTGGACAAATCAAGGAATAATTGATCATACAAGTTAATTGATACTCTATGGGTATACCGTACTGATTTTAAAAATCCCATGGGTATGACAACTTATAAGATGGTATATGGTAAGGCATGTCATTTACCTTCAGAGTTGGAGCACAAAGCTTTTTGGGCAATCAAGAACCTAAACTATGATCCTAAAGCAGCGGGAGAAAAACGTTTATTAGATATTGATACGTTGCTAACGTATCTATAATTTTTGATGTTACATGCTTGGTTTTATCTACATCCTTATGTTTTATCCACACTTTGGAGTAATTTTCATATGATTTCTTGGACTAACCTATTAACAAGAGCCACAGTGCCAGCTGCCTGTTTTCTGCTGTTTTTGGTTCCAGGAAATTCAGAAAATGAATATTCTCGGAATTGGACGAGACAAAAGCCAAAGTCAGTTTTTCACCGAGGGACACACGGAGCCAGAATACGATATGGAGAGGGGCCAGAGGGCGGCCACACCACCTGGCCGTGTGGCCAAGCGTGGCCCGCGCCAAGGGGTGGTGTGGCCAGCCCAGGCACCCCCTCGGCCTCTCCTTCCACGAAAGAGTCTATAGCCTGATCAAAATTCCACGAAAGAGTCTGTAGCCGCTGTCATCTCCATCTCTAGATCGGGAGGGATCTAAAGCTCTTCCCGGTACCCTACTAGAGAGGGGATTTCACCCTAGAGGCCTTCTTCATCATCATGCAAGCCTCCGCTGTGATGCGTGAGTAGTTCATCTCTGGACTACGGGTCCATGTAGTAGCTAGATGGCTGGTTCTCATCCTTTGTGCTATCATGTTTAGATCTTGTAAGCTTCGTTCATGATCAAGATCATCTATTTGTAATTCCTAAATGTTGTGTTTGCAGGGATCCGATGGATATTGAGATGCTATTCCGAGAATATTCATGCTTGGTTTTATCTACTTTCTTATGTTTTGTCCACACTTTGGAGTAGTTTTCATATGATTTCTTGGACTAACATATTAACAAGAGCCATAGTGATAGTTGCCTGTTTTCTGCTGTTTTTGGTTCCAGGAAAGTCAGAAAATGAATATTCTCGGAATTGGACGGGACAAAAGCCAAAGTCAGTTTTTCACCGAGGGACACACGAACCCAGAATACGAGACAGAGAGGGGCTAGTGGGCAGCCACACCACCTGACTGCGCGGCCAGGTCTGGCCCGCGCCAGGGGGTGGTGTGGCCAGCCCAGGCACCCCCTCGGCCTCTCCTTCCGCCTATAAGATGCCTCCGATACATAAACCATAAGTAACCTGATAAAATTCCACAAAAGAGTCTGTAGCCGCCATCATCTCCATCCCTATATCGGGAGGGATCTGAAGCTCTTCCCGGCACCATGCCGGAGAGGGGAATTCACCCTGGAGGCCTTCTTCATCATCATGCAAGCCTCCGGTGTGATGCGTGAGTAGTTCATCTCTGGACTACGGGTCCATGTAGTAGCTAGATGGCTGGTTCTCCTCCTTTGTGCTATCATGTTTAGATCTTGTGAGCTCCGTTCATGATCAAGATCATCTATTTGTAATTCCTACATGTTGTGTTTGCGGGGATCCGATGGATATTGAGATGCTATTTCAGATTCATTATTGATTATATCATGGATATTGCATGCTTTTCGTTGTTATTAGCTATCTTGGCCAAGTAGATTCTAGCAACTCCAAGAGTTAGTATTTATGCTCGATAGTGGGTTCATGCCTCTAGTAATGTGGGGAAGTGACAGAAATCTCTAAGGTACTAGATGTGATGTTGCTACTAGGGAGAAAACAACAATCCTTTGTTCATAGAATAATCGTATTGTTTACTTTACACGAAATTTGTAATGCAATTATCCGTTGCTTGCAACTTAATACTGGAGGGGGTTCGGATGATAACCTGAAGGTGGATTATTAGTCATAGATGCAGCCGGATGGCGGTCTATGTATAATGTTGTAGTGCCCAATCGAATCTCAAAGGAGTAAAGATGAGTAGTATATGCTTGTATGCTTTCTTGATGTTTGTCAATTGCCCCGCTGTAATTTGTTTACCCAACATGTCATCTATCTTAAGGAGAGACACCACTAGTGAACTATGGACCCCGGTCCTTTCTTTTACTATCAATCTACAATCAACTATTTACTGCTTTGTGTTTACTTTGTGCAAACTATTACTTTCTTCCACTCGATACGTTTAATCCTTTGTTTTCAGCAAAACCGGTGAGATTGACAACCTCAACGCAAGTTGGGGGCAGAGTTTTGTGGTTGTTTTGTGTAGGTCTCTACGTTTCTACTGGCACCGGTAGTGCTCCCTAAAAAAGTTCAGCTAGCTACACCTTTTGGGTGTTTCCTTGCTCCTACTAGATTGATAACCTTGGTTTCATAACTAAGGTAAAACTTTCTACTGTGCTCATCATACCTTCCTCTTGGGGTTCCCCAACGAGCTCGATATATTTTGGGCCATTAGATATCCATGCTTAGAAGTGAGGCTTATGAAAATGCTAGATTGTTTAAAGAAAATGTAAAAAGATGGCATGATAGAAAAATAGATAATAAGGTCTTTAAAAAAGTGGAGACAAAGTGTTACTTTACAATTCGTGTCTTAAGTTGTTTCCAGGAAAGCTCAGATCGAAGTGGGAAGGTCCCTATATAGTTGAAGAAGCTTATTCATCGGGAGAAGTGAAGCTCCAGGGGAAAACACCCTCTCTTTCGTGGGTGGTAAATGGACAATGCTTGAAGCATTATCGGGCAAAATAAGATATAAGTGCAGTCACCATACAAGTGATCACCTCAGAAGAGGTGATTAAGCAAAGATATACAAAGAATGGCAACTTCAAGAATGATAGAATCGAGACAAAATGAGCAACAGTATGGTCAAACTATTGACCATAAAAGAGGGGCTTCGTGGGAGGCAACCTATGCGGAGTTAAGGTTTGAGTAAGTTTTAAATTTTCAATTAAGTTTTAGTTGAGCTTGTGTAGAATATGGAACATTTTAAACTTTAGCAAAGAAAAAGAACATTGATAATGCTAATATTTGTCAAAAATTTAAGCTGTCATTTTTCTGTCAAAACTTGACATTTCATTAAGTTTCAGATTAATAAAGAACTCTGTGAGAATCTGGTAATTTTTGGCAGATCTAGAAGGTTTAACGACCAGCTATACGGCGGGAATAAAAATTCCGGTCGTATAGATGCTTCGACACCACCCCCTCCATTTACCGAAGGTACAGAAGGTTTAACGACCAACTATACAGCGGGAATAAAAATTCCGGCTGTATAGTTGTCGTCGTATAGATATCGATGGCTTTGTCAATATTCTCTTCTTGGGTACTGATAATTTAACGACCAACTATACGACAGAAATAAAAATTTTGAACGTATAGTTGTCATCGTATAGATATCGGCCCATCTCTAGAAATTTTATTTGGGGTACTAAAGGTTTAATGACCAAGTATATGGCGGGAATAAAAATTCTCGCCCGAATAGTTTCGATCATATAGTTGGTTCCACCGTAGATGGAAATCTATAGTCGAATCATAACTATACGGCAGGACCTATACGGGTAACGCCCGTATAGTTGCTCGTTACGAACAGCGGCTAGGGTTTTTGATCTCCTCTTTTTAAGCTAATCGCATCTAACCTTTTTCATTAAGTTTTCGTAGAGCTACAACCTCCATCCTCAAAAAATCCTCGCCATCCTTATACAAGCCCCTTCTAACAACATCCGTGCAGCGAAGCCATATCGCCCTTCCATGCCAACACGATCTGGAGGAAGAAAGAAGAAAAACCCGTGAAGAGGATCGAAGAAGTCAAACCTAAAGGATCATCACCATCATCCAGCCCGGAGATCAAGCCTCACCCAAACTGGGAGGACATGTTCCCACAAAAGATGGAGATGATGAAGCAAGCAGAGCGGAGAAAGATCAAGGATGAGTATCTCCCTAATCCCTATCGTCACAACATATGATCCTATTATAAACCTCCTCTAGGTCCATCGCCTCTTAAGCCTAAGAAGGTGCGGCAAGATGAGATTCATGATAAGATCTATCAGTTGGAAAAAGCTTCGAAAGCATGTGTTGCAACAATTGGAGAAGGGATTGACTCTTACTGGATGATGAGCAAAGACCTTGAGAAAAAGGTCAATGGCATCGATGGTAGAGTTGGTTTCTTGATTAAAACTGTTTTTGAGTTGATAGATGAGAAGAAATTCCTCTAGAAGAAAATTTTGAAGCTTCAATATGACATGGTCGAGCTCAGAATTCACCTCGCAAGCATGGCTAAAGTTTGCGACACAAAGGAAGAAGGCAATATCTTCCTACCCAGGAGGAGGAATAGGTACTAACAAGGAGTTATTTGATACCGCCTGGCTTCATTCCAAGCTTGGAGAGATCTTTAAGACCTTGTAAATTATCTTATAAGTTTTATATTAATATTTTAGTTTTGCATTAGTTCGGGCTTAGAAATAAAATTTGCATCAATTGAATTCCCTTAAGGAATAGTATATCCCATTTGTGAAATTCCGAGTTTTTATTATATATGGAGCATTACTGCATTTGTGCTTGTCTTATTGGATATATATGAATAGCTTGAGTGTAATTTTACTTGCACTTGATAATAGAAATAGTAGTCTTCCACACCATTGGTATTAATGGAACATATAAAGATAATTTAATCGATATGTTGTAAGTTCATGGTTTGATTTACAAAAGTAAAAATAATCTGATTAGTCAAGTTGAGAAAGAACCTTGAACAAAGGAAAATTAAAAGTGCTAACAAAATAGAGTGAGAACAAGTCGATGTAGAATCTTCAAGTCTAAAGATGCTTCATATACAATTGGAATTTGGAAATTGAGATCGTTAAACTTTGAATTCCTACATGAATTGGAATGTATGGCTCGCTCCTTTGCACATCACTTAAACAAAAGTGTGAGCATATATATAAAAAAAGAAGAGAAAGGAGAAAAGAAAAAGAGCGAATGTGCAAAGAGCAAATAGGCATATACCACTATATTGTAGTGAGACAAAGAGACGTTTTGATATTTTGAATCCCAAGTGAATATATTAATCCTAAAACACTTGGGACTACCTTGCTAACACATTCGGTTGAACCAAATACTTTTACATCATGTTGAAATTCATCTTTTGTGAATTGTTGATCACTAAGGTGTGGAAGCCTGCTAATACTATTCAGATGGTTTGAGTAAGGTACTATTCATTAACTCATTCTTATGTTTCATATAGGATAAACACATGCTACAATTGCCTAATTTATTTTATCGACTCAGCTTCATGTATATGAGGATCACATTCACTAAGCCAGCCTTGCTTGGGTCGAGCAAGAATCTAAGCTTGGGGAAGTTGATGAGTGCATATTTACATCATGTTTTATATTATTGTTTTGCATTATAGTGGTAGGATCTTGGTATTTTACGGCGTTCGAGCACATGTTTTATGTCTATTTTCACCAGGATCAGGACAAATGATGGATACAATGGACACAATTCTTGGAGCAGTTGTATTAGGAAGAAAGGAGTCAAAAACAACGTAAATTTTGTATTTGAGAAATATCAATAACACCAGAAGAAAACCCGAAGCGGTCGAGAAAAACAGACAGTTCAATGACCAACTACATAGCAGGAATAAATTTTCCGGCCGTATAGTTCCGGTCGTATAGTTGGCGCCGCCACCGCCTCTTCAAATAGTTTCACCCCGTGCAACTGGATGGAGGAGATGATATATAGAACACCCAGAAATTTCCGAAACCTCACCTCCGGAAGGCATCTGGAGGGGTAACCTACCCAAGGGATCCATCTTTGCCCTACGCAGATCTGGGAGGCCAAGGCATCGATCTTCATCTTCATCAACCGCTCAACCACAATCATCTCCATCCATGCCATCTTCACCCCATCTAGATCATATTGTAATTTCTGTACTAGTTGTAGATTTATACAAGAACTATTCACCTACAATTGTTTCCATTACCATTGTTATGATGTTGATTGCCTCCATGTCTTAGTAGATCTTTAGTTTTTGGAGAGATGGAGAAACCCTAGCATATGATTGAGATAAGATAGAGATTATTATGTTATACATCATTATCTGTATGTGTTAATTGTCTTCATCTTGATGTTGGGAGTTGTGCACCTCCTTAATATTTGCCTCTTATGGGGACTCGATGAAGGGGATTACTTATTGGTAGATGGAGGGATGATAATACTTACTATGACTATAAAGTTGTTGTCATTCTGTACGTACTAACTTGGGGAAACAAGGAAAACTCATAAATCCATGTCCATGCCACGAGAGAAATCCCTTAATAGCGGGTTAACACGATTGATGTCGTTTATCCGTCAACTCTGGTTATGAAGGATGATGTGAGCAGTGGTTGCTCCCTATTTATCCATATATGGAGCTCCTCCCAGATACACATTTATCATGAGAATATTTGTTATAATAACCTTGATTGCTTAATCTAAATTGCTAGCAGTGTATCCACCACTCTCTGAGAACGCTTTTTCCCTATCATAGTTCCAAGATCTTTTACACACGTGGTTCTTATTTTCTGCATTTAGTTTTACTTTACTTTAAATTTCTTCATTCAATCAAAAACCCAAAAACAACTCTACTTTTCTTGCATCTTAAAGTTATTCCTTAAGTACCTCATTTAGTTTTTATTAAAAGCATTTTAGTCTTTCGCCTACTACTCCCTGTGGGATCGATATCTTTATTTCGAAACTAGCTACAAACGATATGTGCACTTGCAATCATCACTAGGTCACGGGGATGTAATATCGCGGTAACAAGTAAAACAGAACTTGTCGGTAACAAGATTGAACAAGGTATGTGATACCAATGATCGAATCTCAAACAAGTCATATTAGAGAAACAAAGGTAATTGGACTCGATGTTTTACGGTTCATACGACATCGTCATCATAGAATGTACAGGGGTCATTATGGGCATCCCGCTCCCACTATTGATCATTGATAGAGATCATGTCTATGCCATTCCCGAGCCGTGAGGGGATACACTTAAGGGTAGGATGAGAGAGATCATCCGTAAGTTGGAATCAGGGTAGAGAAAGAGAAAGTCGAAATTGTTCTGCGGAGAGATCCGAAGTTGTTCAGAGAAAGAAAGAAGGAAAAGGGCCGAAAGGTGTTTTGGATAGATGTAAATTTAATATATGTATTTATTTTATGTTAATTGTGAATTAATATATTATAAATAAATATTTAAATTAAGATTTATAAAAGAAATTTTCATATTAGGCTAAATCCCCAGAGCGAATTGGCCTAGGAGAAAAGCTGCTGAAAATAGGAAAAAGGAAAACAGCTAAAGGCCCACGTGGGCGGTGGATATTAACCGCTGCACGAGGGCGGATCGTAGCCAAACAGCCGCTGGGCCAGCTAGCTCAACCCTGGCCCAAGTGGGCTCGTGAGGGAGCCAGTTTGGCGGGCAGGCCGCGGCCACAATTGGCCCACCCTAGAGGCTAAGTGGGCAGGTACTCTGATACGTCGTAAACGTATCTATAATTTTTTATGTTCCATGTTTGTTTTATATTTACTTTCTTATGTTTTGTTCACACTTTGAGGTATTTTTATACATTTTCTAGAACTAACATATTAACAAGATGCCACAGTGCCAGTTGCCTATTTTCTGCTATTTTTGGTTTCAAAAAATCTAGTATAGAAATATTCTCGGAATTGGACGGGACAAAAGCTAAAGTTAACATTTTACCCGAAGCAATACAGAGACTAAAGGGGAGACGAAGTGGCGCACCAGGGTGGCCACACCTGGTGGCCGTGCGGCTAGGGGCACACGCCACCAGGGGGTGTGGGTCCCCTGGTGCTCCACCGACCTTGCCCCTTCGCCTATAAAAGCCTCTCGGGACAAAAACCCTAAGTACCCGATCAGAAAACAATGAAAGAGTCTATAGCCGCCACCATCTCCATCCCTAGATTGGGGGGATCCGAAACTCTTCTCGGCACCCTGCCGGAGGGGAGAGATCAACCTGGAGGCCTTCTTCATCACCATGCAAGCCTCCGGAGTGATGTGTGAGTAGTTCACCCTTGGACTATGGGTCCATACAGTAGCTAGATGGTTGGTTCTCCTCCTTTGTGCTATCATGTTTAGATCTTGTGAGCTCCGTTCATGATCAAGATCATCTATTTGTAATCTTACATGTTGTGTTTGCAGGGATCCGATGGATATTGAGATACTATTTCAGATTGATTATTGATTCTATCATGTCTATGTTATTTGTGATCTTGCATGCTCTCCGTTATTAGTAGTTATCTTGGCCAAGTAGATGCTTGCAACTCCAAGAGGGGTGCTCGATAGTGGGTTCATGCCTCTAGTAATCTGGGAAAGTGACAGAAATCTCTAAGGTTGTACATGTGCTATTGCTACTAGGGAGAAAACAACAATCCTTTGTCCATGGGGCAATCGTATTGTTTACTTTACACAGTTTTCTTAATGCAATTATCTACTGCTTGCAACTTAATACTGAAAGGGGTCCGGATGATAACCCAAAGGTGGATTTATTAGTCATAGATGTAGTTGAAGTACGGTCTATGTATAATGTTGTAATTCCCAATCAAATCTCATAGGAGTCAAGATGTCTAGTATATGCATTGTTATGCTTTCTCAATATGTCAATTGCCCCACTATAATTTGTTCACCCAACATGTTATTTATCTTAAGGAAAAACACCTCTAGTGAACTATGGACCCCAGTCCAATCTTTTACCATTTATACACCGTCTACTGTTTACCGTTTACTATTTACTTTCTGCAAGCAATTACTATCTTCCACACTATACGTTTAATCCTTTGTTTTCAGCAAAACCAGTGAGATTGACAACCTCATTGTAAGTTGGGGCAAAGTTATGTGGTTGTGTTGTACAGGATTCCAAGTTGCTAGCAACACCTTGGAGTTGTTTCCTTACTCCTACTGGTTCGATAACCTTGGTTTCATAACTGAACAAAAACTTGTTGTTGTGCTCATCATACCTTCCTCTTGGGGTTCCCAATGAGCTCGATATATTTTGAGCCATCATACCCAGGCGGGGGCACTGAGGTGGCTAGGCCACAGCCAGGCCCACCTTGCCGATAAGGCGCTAGCCCGAGCGGCTTCCGCTGCCGGGCCGTGGAGTGGGCGCGCCGGCCCACCCGCATTGCCTCCAGCTATTGTGCGTTGCCACAGCTGTTGCCAGCTGCTGGGCCAAATTTGGCCAGCCAGCCCATCCGGCTGTTTTGACTATTTTCCCAGATTTCCTTTGACTAATAGTCCCACATGGCTAACCTAATGGAGAGGGCACACCCCCCTACGCCTATATAAAGGGGTGCCCATGGGTGGGATTGGATACGACAATTGGAGAAGTCTTTTGGTTGACTTTCTCCCCCTCTCTCTCTATACCTTGTGACCATGGCCCCATGTATGGTCCGTGCGAACAAGGCACACCTGCAGCACGTCGTTGCACTGCAGGGATTCCAAGCCAGAGATCTACTTCCGCATGCCCGGTGGGATCGGGGAGATCGAATTTGTACGAAGCCACGAGGTGCAACACTTGGGGCACTTTGGATGTCGTGAGCCAGAGTCGCTGCACGATGAAGATGGAGCAAGTGTGACCTGCGAGGAGCTTCGCAACCTTGAGGTCGGATACAAATTTTACTACATCAACCATGTTCCCCTTGGAATGTTAACTACGTACGGTCTACAAGGGTATGTATTCTATACACTCCTATCGTTACTGCATTACTACATAGATAGATCTTGGGCGTTAGGAAGTTTCAACGTAGGATTTTTTTGTTTTTTGCTATAGAACCTTTCTGTGGTATTAGAGCCAGTATATGCGTAGGAGTGATGTACAGACAGTATGCAAAAGTATTGTGTGGGCATTGATCTATTAGTTGTTACCCTCTAACGTGTACTTGTTTATATCATAGTATTGTTTGATGAAGCAGCCCGGATCGACCTTATGCGTATTCGTACACGAGACTGGTTCTACACTCGACATACGGCTTGCTCCGTATAAGTGGCTAGCGGGTGTATGTCTCTCATTTAATAGTTGATATAGCATTTACAACGGAGGGCCCCGAAAGGGGTGTAGTAGAGACAACTATTGGATCCATGTTGTGGTTGGAAAGTTTGTAGATTAGAAACAGTTCCATTGCGAAATCCTTAACAACCACGTAAAACTTGCAATAGATAAAGTAGAGGTGTCTAACTTTATTTTGCAGGAGGGGCGTGTGATTTTATATGGTCATGGTCGCGATGAAGGTAAAGTAGTTTACTTTTCTGTCACTAAGTAGTATAGTAATAGTCATCATTCCGATGGACGACCTGGTGGTGGCGTCATGGACTTGGCGTCAAACCAAGGGCAAGATGGAGACCATTCCGGAGTGCTTGATGGATATCAAGGCACAAGAAGGACCATATCATATCACGATATACATGTGATGTTGATACCTATTTTACATCTTATTATATTCTAGTATTAGATACTCAATAGTAGCAAATAAGATAATCCCTAAATAATTCCAATGATAGTGTTCCCCTTGTGTGTGCACCACCAAGAAAGTTCTCCATTATGAGGCGAGCCATGACGATCGGGTGTCAGACATATCTGCGTTCGCCTACGATGGGTATAAGCCATGTTGCACTGTGGATACACACAAGTTAGATTTGGTGAGCCTACCATATGAAGATATGGCCTCGAAACACAAGAGACCGAAAGGTCGAGCATGAGTCGCATGGATGATGTGATTGACACTGGGGAATGTCTACCTTTGAAACTGCATTGCCAGCCGTGAGATTCAGGGGTGGTGTAGCGGATTGGGATCGTGTGATCACTAAATCGTCCAGGGGATGACAATTTTAGTGGGAGATCAATTATAAATTGAACTCATATTATGAACTTAGTCTAGATGTCTATTTGAAAATATCTTAGTAGATCATGACCTATCCCATTGAGGTCCTTTGCGACCATGGGAAATTTCTTGCTTGTTGTGGAACTTAGACAACGGTGCCACTTTATAGATTAAAACCCACGCTTGAGAGATATCCTCGTAATTAGATAATCTTCTCTTCTTGATACGATAACCATTAGGAGATAGTTTGATGACTCTGCAATGATTGCAATGGAGGTCATGGATGAAAAGGGTATATGTTATATATACAAAGTTATAAATGTAATTCTTGCAAAAACTCATTGCAGTTCACAAAGTATTGGATAGTTATCCCGTTTTGTGAAAATAGGATGGTTTGCTTGAGAATTGCTAGAATTGACGCAATGTGGATTGGTGATGACAAGCAAAAGAGTTGATGGCCGACATCGCCCCTTTCGCCAAAGTTTGTCATTTGGATTAGTGGACTTGAATATAATTTTGTAATCCTTATTTGTGTGTCTTGCTTTTAGCGAGACGATTATCATATGAATGAGTTACAATCCAGTTGTACTATTCTCATGAACAATTCTGTTATGGTCACATTACGATTATAAATGAGTTATTCTCATCACTATGTTAATGATAATAGTTTAAACATTTATAAAGGATTAGAATGCTAAAAGATATCCAAAGTTTAATAATGACATGACACTATAGTTTAAGTCATTTTTTTATTGCATGTTCTTCATTCTAAATGAAGATCGGGGTCTTAGATACTTAATCTATAGACTTTGCAAAACCATTCCTCGTTGGGTAGAATGACTAAAACTCCGCATTCTGGTAAAACGGTGATATGGGAAGAAATTTTGAACTTTATACATAGTGATGTATCGTATTTTAAATAAATAGTTCAAATCATTAGTTAATTGTGGACTTAAGTGAATAAGCGTATTTACTTAATGAAACATAAGTTTGAAACGATTTGAATTGTTCAAATGAGTTCCCAACAAAGTGGGATATTGAATTAACAAAGATACAAATTCACTTCGATTTAATCGACATGACTAAAGTATTTAAGTTAATTTTTGGGCATAAAAATAGATGTGAAAGAGGTTTCACAAATTATGACAATTAAATGAATTCAAAGTGTATTGAAATGTTTGAATATCATAATCATTATGTATTAGATACATATGGTATAATATTATCTCTTATCGGGGTTATAGTTGTCATTTAGAGTTAGAGATCAAAATGAGCAAACACTCGGTTGAAATACAAAGGAACATTTAAAGATTCGTGAAAAAAATACCATAAGAGTTATGGCACGTTCAAGTTTTTGGAGATTTTGATAATTCAAATTCGTGGCGAATAAACAAGTCTTTGTAGAGCATTCTGAGGAAACAATGAATACATATTCCACAACGGGCAAACCTACTATTGTCATAAGTTGACTTGACTTGATGAAGATACAGGTGGAAGAAAGTAAAAGATCAAAACAAGGTATTTGACCATGCCTCCAGATTGATGAGTGGCGCAGCGGAATTTGTCCCGTGAAACCAAACTCTACAGATAGAGGAGAAACTATTGATAATGAACATAAAGTTTCAGCAAATACTTTTACTACAAAAAGTAGGATTCAACTATATATTCTACAAGTTTGCGGAATTATATCATCGATTCACTTGTCATGTTTTTAACAAGACATACCTACAAACTACAAAGAAGCGTGATGGACCTAAGTGCGAGAAATGACTATAAGTCATGAAATCAAGTATTAAGTTACATTTAAGATTGCAAAGTAACATGTTGATCTTATTAAGTAAAGAAGTTTACTTGGCATTTTTTAATGACTACAAATTCATAAGAAGGAAATGAAACTTAATGAATGACATAAAGCTCGATTTGTCACAATGTTTGGACAAAATTCAAGGAGTTGACTACAACTATAGCGATGCTCGATTCTATTGGATTTACACTAGCAATATATGGATATCGATTTGATGATGATCAAAGAATTTTGGAATGTCCAAGATTATCGAGAGGACCTGCATTTGAATGGGAGCTAAGATGCTTGGCTGAATCATAATATGTAGCAGAAATATTTTGAGTGGGAGCTAAGCGAAATCCCTGAATCTCATATATGGATGCCATATTTGAGTAGGAGCGTGAAATCATTCTGAGATATGTGGACAACATATATGAATGATGTGATTGGTATTGATAACATTTAAGTTAGTAAATATGGATTAAGTTGAACAAGTTATTAAGCAATGCAATCTATCGAGATAGATTTGTGAGTTTAATAAACATTGAATGTCGAATGCTTCCTGGACTTGATTTTGAAGATATTTAGAATGTCCTAGACAAGATTCTGAAGTAGTTCAGAATGGAACAAGGTAAGAAAGAAGTTCTTACTTCTATGAAACATTGAGTTATTCTTAGTATAACAACTATGGTTAAAAGAAAGAAAGAGGTGTGCTACATCTCCTATGCCTTAGTCATATATTCTTCCATACAACCATATTGTATACTCGACGTAATGTGACCCGAGATTCTGGTTGCAAGGACAAGCTCATAACTATAAGAACATGTCTTGAAGTGATTTCTGAGTTAATCGCTAAACTAGAATTAAGTTTGTTCTTAAATGGCAAGAAGCAAAGTAAGGCGCATAGTTGCATTTCATGCACTAGGATCTACATATATATAGAAGTATAAGGGCACCATCTAATGTGGTGTATATTGTTGTGGTGGGACTAGTTCGTCTTTACGCAGAGGGTGTGTCCTAGGGCACAGTGCCCATGAGAAAGCTTGTCGTGGCCGATCTAACGTCACTGCTAGCTCCTGGAAACCGACCTCACTCTATTGCCATAACTCTTATATATACACACAAAGGAGTGCGAAGTGTGTTTCAAAAGTTACGTGACAACAGTGAAAGCGACCGTCCTTGTAAACACTAGAAACAAATTCTTACTTTGTCGCCAAACAAATACTTCAACCCATTATAAGATAATGGCATGAATGTCAAAATTAGGAAGACATTAACGATTTGCAAAAGACATAATGACCTGGTAAAACAGAACATGGACAGGACGTTTCCCATGAACATGCATGATCAATAAACACATATGTGATATGGTTTATGATTAGTAAAATGCAAGCTAGATTATTTGTACTCTAGTGTAAGTGGGAGACTGAAGGAGATATGCCCTAGAGGCAAATAATAAATAGGTTTTTATTGTCATACCTCAATTAGTTTGTAATAGTTTCATATTGTGCTATAACTGTATCAAGTGGAAACATTGGTACATGTGTGGTATAAAATAAACCAGGTCCCTAGTAGACACTATTCATACTAGTTCGTTGGTCAAGCGGTGATCATGGTTTCCTGATCATGGAGAATTTATGCCAATTGACAACAAGGTCATATCATTGGTCAATGATGTCATGGACATTCCTCAAAGACTGCGACACGATCAAGTCAGAGAGTTCATTGTTGCAATAGCTAGAAACATAGTCTCATTCTCCTTAGATCGTGAGATCATATTACTCACTATTTCTCGAGGCTGCCTTGACTGCATCAAACGTCATTCGGTAACATAGTGATCATAAAGGTGTATGTTAGGTATTCTAGAGGAACAGTAGATGACATGTAACTCAAGTGAAGGATTTGTTCACCCACGTGATGGGTAAGATACATACGGCCGGCTTGGTGAGATTACATTCATAAATATTGCAACATGTTACTAGGTCACGGGGATGTAATATCGCAGGAACAAGTAAAATATAACTTGTCAGTAACGATATTGAACAAGGTATGTGACACCAATAATCGAATCTCGGACAAGTCGTATTAGAGAAATAAAGGGAATTGGACTCGACATTTTACGCTTCATACGACATCGTCATCGTGGAATGTACATGGGTCATCATGGGCATCCCGGTCCCACTGCTGATCATTGATAGAGATCATGTCTGTGCCATTCCCAAGCCATGAGGGGATAAACTTAAGGGTACGATGAGAGAGATCATCCGTAAGTTGGAATCACAGTAGAGAAAGAGAAAGCCGGAATTGTTCCGCGGAGAGATCCAAAGTTGTTCAAAGAAAGAAAGAAGGAAAAGGGCCGAAAGGTGTTTCGGATAAATGTCAATTTAATATATGTATTCATTTTATGTTAATTGTGAATTAATATATTATAAGTAAATATTTAAATTAAGATTTATAAAAGCAACTTTCATATTAGGCCAAATCCTCGGAGAGAATTGGCCTAGGAGAAAAGCTGTTGAAAATAGGAAAAAGGAAAATAGCTAAAGGCCCACGTGGGCAGCGGCTATTAACCACCGCATGGGGGCGGATCGCAGCAAAACAGCCGTCGGGCCAACCAGTTCAATCTCGGCCCACGCGGGCTCGCGGGGGAGCTAGCTTGGCAGGTAGGCCGCAGCCACAATTGGCCCACTCGGGCTGCTAAGTGGGCAGGTACCCAGGCGGGAGGCGCTAAGGCGGCTGGGCCGCAGCTAGGCCCACCTGGCCGGGATGGCGTCAGCCCGAGCGGCTTCCGCTGCTGGGCCACAGAGTGGGCGTGCCGGCCTTCCCGTGTCGCCTCCTGCTGCTGCCAGCTGCTGGGCCAAATTCTGCCAACCAGCCCATCCTTATGTTTTGACAATTTTCCTAGATTTCCTTCAACTAATAGTCCCACATGGCTAACCTAATGGGGAGGGCACACCCTCCTCCACCTATATAATGGGGTGCCCATGGGTGGGATTGGATACGACAATTGGAGAAGTCTTTTGGTTGACTTTATCCCCTCTCTTATACCTTGTGACCATGGCCCCATGTATGGGCCATGAGAAAAAGGCACACCTGCAGCACGCCATTGTGTTGCAGGGATTCCAAGCCGGAGATATACTTCCGCACTCTCGATGGGATCGGGGAGACGGAGGTCTCATTGTACACTGGATGTGTATGAAGCCACGAGGTGCAACACTTGGGGCACTCTGGATGTCGTGAGCCGGAGCTGCTCCACGATGAAGATGGAGCATGGGGCGACCTGCGAGGAGCTTCACGACCTTGTGGTCGGCTACAAGTTCGACTACATCAACCACGTTCTCCTCGGAATGTTAACCGCATACGGTCTACCAGGGTATGTATTCTATATTCTCTGGTTGTTACTATATTACTACATAGATAGATCTTGGGCATTAGGAAGTTCCACCGTAGAAAAATTATTGTTTTCTGCTACAGAACTTTTCAAAGCTCCACAACCACTTCATAAGATCCACGAAGGAGAAGCCCGCGTCTCTTCACAATATTCCACGAAGAGGACACCATGGCACCAACCGCCAAGCCAACTAGAAGGTCACCCTCCAAGAGTAACAATCTCACGGTCTCTCACTCGAACAAATCGTAATGGAGAGGTCAACACTTATGCAAGAATGCAAAGCAAGAACACCAAGGGTGTTCAAATCCCTCACTCTCAAATACCACCAAAGCAACAAGCACAAGGGATGGATTAGAGAGCAAGAACAATGGTGGAAGTCAACCAATGACTTCAAGATCAAGATCCAATGGGTTCCCCTCACTTAGAGGAGGAATTGATTGGTGGGGATTGTAGATCTAGATCTCCTCTTCCAAATCCCTCAAAAAGATGCAAGAATCATAGGAGGGAAGGGGGAGAAAGCAAGCTCAAGAGGTTCAACAATGGAGGTCAATTTTGTGGTCGAAAACCCCCAAAAACGTTGGGAGAAGAACCCCCTTATATAGGAGAAAGCAAATATGTCCGTTGGAAGAATTTTTGCGACAACTCGGTTTAAAATTCGGTTGGACCAGCCCCGGGACCGGGAAACTCGGTCCCTAGGCCGGTGGACCGGCCTACAAACCAGAATGGTTCAGTATACCATCTTGGAATAGACTCGGAATAGATTCAGTTGCGAAAACTGGAAAATCCGGTCTAAGACCAGTCTACCGGCGCTGGCGCTGGACCGTCTGGTGTGGGACTCGGTTGAACCGGATACACAACCGAGATGAAACCTACTTCATGAAAAATGCAATAACTTTTGCATCTAGACTCTTATTTTAATGATATTGGGCTTGTTTTGACGAGGACAACAAGCTATACAAGATGGTGCATAAAAACAACATAGTCCAACAAAGTAGGATAGAACCAAATGAAGAAAGGAATGAAGCCTCCCTATAAGATAACCGGTAAAACCTCCAAACTCGAAAACGCAATAGAAGATGCATACAAATTCCATTTTTGATGAACTTGGGCTTGTTGAAGAGATAGCAACAAGATCAAGAACCTCACATGGAGAAACGCCAAGAAGAAATAGGATAGGAAGATGCAAAGTATGCAAAGGATTGAGCTCCCTAAGACGATGTGATCAAGTTATCCAACCGAAAACCCCTCTTGATAGTGCAACTATCTATTTTATAGACTGGTCTCCCAACAAACAACCTGAGACTAGTAAAAGGAAAACCTAGCAAGGCCATACCTTTGCCTTGCGCATCCTGCTTGATCTTGATGACAATGCTTCAAGCTCTATCCAAGTTGGAATGCATCACTTGATCATTGTTGCTTCGTGAAGACTCATAATTTGCTCACCCATACATCACTATGGGATAGTTTCATTAAGACACGTATTCACCTGTCCATTATCACCAATATGGACGGCAAGCTTTAAGAAAATGATCTTCTCGATATGCTTATTTTGAACTTGTCGTTCTCAACCTTGATGATGATCACCATTGATGCCATTCTCTCATGGGTATATGAAATCTTAACTTTTGAAGCATGCCCATGGAAAGATACCTATTCCATGTAGAAACCACAAAGGCACATATATAATGGGTTAGTTCATGATGAATAATTGACAAAGCTTACCATACCACAAGATCCATGTGATACATTCTTTATGCTTCATGTGTTGACCAACTTGAAATCACTCTTCACTCTTTGTATTGGTCAACCATATATCTTCTCATGCTCCATATACATATCTTGAGGTACATAAAGAATTCTTCATTTGATTACATGCTCTAAATCTTAGTTAACCATAGCTCAACTAATGACATTTTATGACACCGACTTAGAGCTATATGTTGAATTCTTATATTGAGATCACACTCTCAAGATCTTGATCATATCATATTCTTCTGTTTAACTTGATGATCTTGATGCCACTACTCAAGGTATATATTTATACTCATGGCATCCATACTTGACTCCAACACATGGACTACAAGCATGACCCGTGGAATATTCCTTCATATAAAACTCAATAAAAACATTAGTCCATAGGGATTGTCATTAATCACCAAAACCACACATAGGGGCAATTACCCTTTCACACCATCACCCTATCTTCATGAACAATGACGTGTGGTCTGAAACACGGAGGCACACGACAATTCCCGACTGAGGGACAACAACCTCGCCACCATGCAGGAGGGCCTCACCTCCACCACCGAGAGGCAGACGTCGAGCGAACAGAGAAGCGAGGGAACACCAGACGTTGGTGGGGCTTGACCAGGCCTATACAGGCCCATAAAGCCCTAGCAGCTCTACTGCAACATGTGGTCCATAACACAGTCGTCCCCATATCTAGCCTAGTCACTGCCGCCACCTCCAAGGAGCACCGCACACAACTCCCTGGCCTGTTCGAGTCCATTTGGGGCCTGAGGTGCCCAGATCTAGGCCCAGACAGCAGTCGATAGAGCCCCACAGCCATGGTGCCCCGCCATGCCGGCGCCACCCCCAACATCACCTAGGCATGCCATACCAAATCATCTAGAGGAGCACCACCACCAGGGAGAGGTAGTGTTATAAATGCAACAAACAAATAATGAAGAATGAAAACAAATTCATAGTAGGGGGAGACTAGATTTAACATGGAAAACCTCTCCAACAAAGAGAGGGAAAACCACGGGCGATAGCCAGTGAAACCTCACTATATAGGGACTATTTACAAAATGCTGGGATTGTCTCATATGCGACCTATACCAGTCGGAGCCTTACAATAGGTATATATAACAATGGAACCTATTTCTTCAACAATCCGTACAGTGGAGCCTCCTTAATGAATTTGGATCATACTTCAACATACTACACCTCGAGACAAATTCCTTATTGTAGCATTAACAACAACATCTCCCTGAACAACGCATAAAATACTTTCAATGCTAATAGCCCCTTGGGCTTATCAGTTAAACCAACTAAGTTGGAGCATACCACAAACATAGCAGCAAGAGCATGTTTAGTCATCATATTAACAGGATTATCATGAGTTTTGATCTTGTACACCTTTAATTTACCTTGAGCAACAATGTCTCGAACAAAATGGTACTCGACATCAATGTGCTTAGTTCTCTCATGGAACATCTGATCCTTTGTAAGGTATATGTCACTTTAACAATCACAAAACAAAGTAATGCAAGAATCATCTCCAAAAGCTCAACAAACAAACCTGCAATCAAACAAATTCTTTGCAAGCTTCAGCAATAGCCATGTATTCAGCTTTAGTGATAGATTGGGAAACAACAGCCTGCAACATTGACTTCTAGCTAACAACACAACCACAAACATTAAACAAATAACCTGTGAGGGATCTTCTCTTATCCAAATCAGCAACAAATATGCATACACATAGTCAACAAGTCCCTCAATCGTCCTGCCAAACTTCAAACAAGCATTGGAAGTGTCATGAAGTTATCTAAAAACTCACTGAACAACCTTCCAATGTTCTTTACCGGGATTAGCCATGTATCTACTAATAAAACTCATAGCATAAGATAAATCAGGAAGAGAAAAAACCATGACATACATCAAGGAACCAAAAACACTAGAACATGGAACCTTTGATATATACTCAAACTCCTCATTAGTAGTAGGACACTAAGAAACAAAGAACTTAAAATGAGGACCAATAGGAGTACTAACAGACTTAACACCATTCATATAGAAACGATGAAGACCTTTCTCAATGTAACTTTGCTGACTAAGAAATAACAAACCATATTTTATGTCTTGGGTAATATCCATACCTAAGATCTTCTTAGCATCACCAGGATCCTTCATTTCAAAATCACTACTTAGGTGTTCCTTCAAAATTAACATATCATCTATAACCCTATGGACCTCACGTTTCTAATTCACAAGACGATATAACCCGAATTGGGGAATTACGTACAACCCTGGAGGCCGCGAGGCCACCCACAAGAAGGCCACAATGACAGTGCATGGTACCGGCCAACCATCCAATCCAAATTCATGGTTATAACTTCAAGTGCGAGAAACGTGACTGGTTGGTCTGCGAGTCAAGTGTACATAAATGAGTATGTACACCAACAATATACAAGAGTACTTCAGAGCATATCCATATAGAAAGAAATAGAAACATATTGCAACACTATTACGGCAAGATCCAAATATATACATAGTAGTAATAATATTTTAGGATTATATCCTTATACATCACTCATCAAACATCAGGCGGAAGCGGAAAACACAAATCCGAGTACGGATTAAGAGTCAAATCGACATAAGATGCCACGAACAAAGCACATTCCCACCCACAGATCTCAGAGATCTCTATCTCCTGAATCTCTACACAAGCGAGTCGTTGCATCGATCATCGTCCTTATCAATGAAGTAGCCTCCATATGGATATACCTAAACAATCTGATCAATAGAGTGTGAGACCCTAGGGGCACATTCAGCAATTCTTTATGCAACACAAGGGATAACCTTGGTTGATGCGATTGCATCGAAAGATAAAATATCTAACAGTTTTATAGAGATGCCCTAAAACATCCGTCTAATCAAATATAGACGGATGCTCGTTAATTAGAAACCAATCGTTATATAAGCAAAATAAAGTAAATATATCTCATCCTCCTTCTCTCTTACCAAAGGAGAAGGCGGAAGAATACCCCATAAGTTGGCAATTTTATTAACCATTTCATGAATATTGCACTAATTACTAGTCATGTTTAGTCAAGTTAAACATGGTACTTTAGTTTTAGTTATCTATGATCGAAAAATTGTGCGCCAAGTCTTCTATAATCGTGGACATGGCTTTTCGAAAAGATTTACGCTGCAGGAGTGCACAAATAGCAACACACGCACAATCAACCTCTGTAAAAACCAAATAAAAGCAATGAGGCATCACAACAAAGCATTTACAAGATTCAAAAATGATTTCAGGGGGCTACCCCACTAAGCTACCCGCAACGAAGTCAGACGGGCTTCGAGACAGACCCAGGGTTTGTGTCAATGGATGTAAATGATTGAGAACCCAAAAGTGTGAATGGGCTTGTCGATACCGTGAAAATATTCCAGATTCGAAAATAGTACTGGTAAACGTTCCTGGAGCAACAATAGAAATAAAGCAATAAAGCATGTCATAAGTACATGATAGTAGTAAAGCCCTAAAATATTATGGCCCCAAGAAATAAGATGTGAATCATGCGCATACCAGGGAGATCCATGGGCCCACATGTGGATAGTGCGATAGTCAAGGAACATGCATCAATTACTCGGGTACTATGGGACACAAGTGAGCGGATAAAAGCCAAATCTCAATTGTTGCCCACCGGTGGCTCTTTCTTTAGTTATCTCATTACTACACAATTTAGTTGTTTATGTAACTCGTTATCTACATCAGACTCACAAAACCCTACATATATAGTTCTACGACTCACATGGATCAAACAGTTCCTGTAGTAATGTCTGATAGGATGGAGGGTACAAGATTCAGTGGGGCTTAAAAGTAAATGTTGTGCGGTACTTGGGATTGCAATTTAATTTGGAACGCGATTCATGATGTAAGAATAAAAATAGAGACATAGGTGCTATATGTAAATGCAACCATGGAGAATTGCTTTCCTGGAAGCTGAGCAGTGGAATAACTGGTTCCGGATAATACTTTGGTTCCTCCTAATAACCTCTTTACTCAGCGTCTATCCGGAATAAACGCCAAACAAATAATAGGAAATTCCTTATTTTACACAAAACATGGTTCCTTATTTGACCCTACAAATCTTTTTCTTCCCTACTTGACACCGAGTCTAAATTTTGTTCCTTATATGATACTTTCGGCTATTTTCACCACTAAGAGCATATCCACTCGTTGGCCGTTTCGAGGCCGAATTCCGGAGCTAAATAGCGTCGAACGAAGCTAGTTTTCGGCCTTGGAACGGCCTGTTTTCCAGTCGCGTTCGCAGGCCGAACTTCTAGATTTGAACAATTTTTATCAAAATACGGAAAAATTTGGGCGAATATAAGCGTATTTCATTGATAGATGGGTGATTCATAAATATTTCATCGAATTCAGGTGAGCACCCGAATTCTGACTTCGCCTAGGATAAAAAACTTAAAAAAACTAAAAAAAAGCCCGCTGCAGATGCCGAGGCCGGTGGCCGCCGTCTACGTATCGAAGTTGCAGTAGAAGCTGGTGTAGTCCGGGTCCGCCATGCCGTCGTCATCGCTGCCGTCATCGCCGTCGTCGCTTGGTGTCTGCGGGGGCGCGAGCTGCCCTGGCCTGCGTCGCTGTACCTCCACGGCTAGTACGAAGGGCCAACGTCATCATCGTCGTCGAGGACGACGAGGGGCGTGCCCCGGTAGGCGGGCTGACGGCGCGCGCTGGCCTGGCGCTCGGCCTCTTCCTACAGGCGTTGGACGCACCGTGCCTTGTCGACTACTACACCCCAGTCCGTAGGCTCCGGCTTCGGCTAGCGAAGGCAAAGCCGTCCTCTCGGCGGAGGCATCGTGCCAGTGCAGGGCTCGTTGATGACGATCCCTCGGGCGCGTGTTCTCGACGGCGTCTCGGTGTGTCTGCCTCGCGTTTGGGAGGCCGAAAGAACTCGCCGCTACTGCGCGGCGACTGCGCAGGAGCGGTCGCCGACGAGCGCGACGCGGAGGAGGAGGAGGAGGAGGAGAGGCTGGCCATCCTCCTGGGCGCCCAGTTTGCCGGAGGTTGGCGCCCGCGGCGAGGGGTGGGCGCCAGCGAACGCGGGAAGCCCAGCATGGGGTTGTTGCCGGCGTGGATGTGCTCGAAGAAGTACTCGAGGGTGCGTCCCGACACGCTCCACCAACAGCGGGGCGGCTCGCCGCATTGTTGCGCTTTGGCGGCGAGTCTGGAGGCCCCTGGTGCGCGGCGAGTTCGGCGAGACGGCGGTCGACGAAGAACTTCTCCCAGTGCACGAGGTTGCCGGGGTCCTCGGCAAGCTCCGGATCAGGCATCGCCGCCATGGCGGCCTGGATCTCCTCCACCATCTCGTCGTCCACCGGTACCGGCGGCACCGGTATGCCGTCGGCGCTGAGCCTCCACCCTGGGGGCAGCGAAAGTCCGGCGGCGCCATGTACCCGGCGTCGTGGAGCATCCTCGCTTTCCACGGTTGGAGCGTCCGCCGGCCGAAGCTGTTCGCCGGTGCGGGGTCGCCGGGGTACCTCTCCGCCATCTCCTTCTTCGCCGAGTGCTTCTTTTCGCCGGAGTTCGTGGTGGTGTGGGGGTGGAGAGGTCAATGTATAGCGAACCGGCGGTGTGGCCTTGTTTTATAGGCCGAGCTCGGGCGGCGAAGGCGGGAGGGATGTAGCGGCGTGGCGGGAAAAGGGGAAACGGCGGGAAGCCGAGGCGGCGGTGGCACGTCATTACGCCGACACGTGGTCGACGAGACAGGCAGTTAATGCCCGACGGTCCGTCCGACGGTCCTTCGTAGGAGCTGAGGTGGAAGGATGACGATGACCGGCCTCCAGTCGTTGACTAGGCGGGTCCACGTGCCGAATCATTTTTTTCGCCGAATTCACTTCGTCTGGCATTCCCAGGCCGTTGCCGGCGCCGCGGTTTCGGCCTAGGAACACCGGATGTGGTTGGGGCAAATCCGGACGAATTCGGATAGGAACACTACTGGACGAAAATTCGCTGTCCGGACGAAAAAAGAACCTGAGAACGCCTTCCTAGGAACGCGAATGAAGATGCTCTCGGTTAAATGCCCTTGAGAAGACACCTCTACCCCTTGTGTAGTATCTGTTGGTGCAGCACCTGTGCGGCATTTTCCTCTCACTCTCGCAGCTCACGGACAGAGGTAGAAGAAGGCGCACAAACGCCGCCATGGGCGCACCAACGTCCTACTTATTTCTCTTATTTCAGCTGGCTACATCGCTCCTAACCACACAGTCGTAAGCAGTACATGGGGCAGGAGTTTTATACCCGAGAACCCACACAGGCACACGCACGCACGCACTGTGCCAACCTCGCTCACGATCTGCCCGCTGCCGGCAGCGCGCACGGCTCGCTCCTAGCACGACCTGGCCGGCATACATGCATGGATAGCTAACTGACTCCATGCTCTAACAAACTCAGGCCTCTACTAACCCGTAGGTAGCTAACTAATTAAATAAATCAAGATTAATGCTAATAATTTCTCTCTAATCTTGACTTGCCCTTTGCCGAAGTTGCTGCAGCTGCTGCCGTCTTCATGGTCACCGGCCGTCCCAACGGCCTTCTGACGTAACGCGGCCACCTCTGCGTGCCCCATCTCCGATGTCACAAACTCCATCTTCTTCCTCCGCGACACACGCTGAGCTCCTCCAACGGCGAGACACGCCTGACTTTTCTCTTCTGCGGCGACACACGTTGAGCAGCCTCCAGCGACAAACACCGGAAGGATGTAGCCAAACTCGAGCACGCACTCGAGCACATCTATACCTGGACACCAAACTCGAGCCAGCAAGCTCGGCCCGAGTTTTCGCGGCCCGGGGCGAGCTAGGCTCGGCCCGTTGGAGGCGCTGGGCCGAGCCGAGTCTAGAAACATGGACCGCGGCCAGCTCGGGCTGGCTCGGGCTCGGCCCGGTCCGGCTCGTTTGGCTCGCATGTTGTTGTTTTTTTCGGAATTTGATGGGCCAAATTGAGTCGTATATGGGCTGAATTATAATCGATACAGAGAGGGAGGGGTGGTCAGTTGGTTCGCTTGTATCCCTAATTTCACGACCGCACGACCGCATGACTGCACGTGAGCCGCCGCCGCCGCCCAGATGCAGGCCTCGCTCCTCTCCTCCACCCCATCTCCGACGCCCACGTCTCCGACTCCGCCCGTGCCGGCCTCGTTCCTCTCCTCCACCCCCATCTCCGACGCCTCCAGCCGCCTACGCACACGCCGTCGACGAGGAGATCGAGCAGCCGCCATATACCACCGCCGCCGTTGCTTCCGCTGCCGCCATGGAGGATGACCCCACCCGTCAGTGGGTCATCCACGCCAGGCTCGCGAGCCGCACCGAGCTGCACCGAGTTTTGGAAAGCTCGGGCCGAGCTCCACCTTGAGGCTCGCTGGCAGCTTCGGTCTGGCTCGGGCTCGCCGGAAAAAGCTCGAGCTTTTCTCTGGCTCGGCCCGAGCCAGACCGAGTTGGCTCGTGTCCAGCTATAATCACATCGGCGACATACGCTTCGGCGACGAACGCCGTTTCCTGGCCGCTGCGCCACGGCCGCCGTGGCCTCCACGCCGCCGCGCCGTGCCGCGCCTCCGCAGCGTTTGCTCCACCACGCCAGACCTCCGTGGCCTTCTCGCTGCACCACCGCACATTTGCCTCCGCAGCCTTCATGCTCGTCGCACGTACGACGCCGCCACAGACTCGACCTGACGCACATACGTCGGTCACCACCATCATAGACTCGACCTGGCGCACACACGCTGGTCCTCCTTTACCTCGGGCGACAAACGCCGAGCTCTTCCGCCGGCGACACACGCCGGACGTTCCGACCGCACTCGGATAACCTTGCCAGCTGAGTACTGCAGGCGCCGACGGACGTCCTTCACATGAACAGCATGACTGTGAGCATACAGTCTGTGTCGGTGCCACCGGTGGCGGCCACGTTCGCCGGCACGCTGATGCAGCGTGGCCTTGAGCCCAACGAGCGCGGTCCCAGTGCGGCCCAACAGTTATCGATAGCGAGAACAACCCGCAAGCTCGTCTGAGTAGGTGAAGTTTTCCGGCTTCCCGGCACGGATGAGATCCAGTCGTAGCTGAACAAGCTCTTCAGCAAGACGAAGACTCAATTCTGAGCTTGTCCACGTTCATGGAACGGCGTGTCCGTCTCTCCGGCCAAGACAAAGATTTTTCTTTACTCATTGTATCAGGGGAAAAGGGGTCTTTCCAACTGCCACTTCACACCGTTAGTGGTCAATATGAACGGAAATGTCATATTACATACAATTTTGATCCGGTGTCATATAGGTAAGGGATTTTTTTCTAGGTTCAACATATTTTAATCTAGTGACAAATAAGAAATCTTCTCAACAAATATTTATATGATATATGCTTCAATTGTTATGAAAGAATGCATAGATGGAAAGGGCTCATCGTGCCGATCGATTTAGACATATCATTTGTCAAATTCGAAATTACGGTGTAAAAGTTAAGAATTTAATAAGAAAAAAGCATTTATGGCATTTTAAATAATCTCTAAATTTTATTTGCCCAGAAATTGTTTTAGATAACATAGTATTGATCCTTGTATTTTTATGATCTCAAAACATATATTATCTGCATTAATTGGATTTATGAAATAAAATGTGTCATTTAATCATTTAATAAAGCATTTAATAATATTAGATAAACTTTTATTATTTTGCAATATTTTACAAAATAAACAGAGGTCATATTCATGTTTAGAGTTGGAAAATTTGGCTTTTAAAATTTATTCAAATTCTTTACAGATTAATTTTAAAACATGGTCAAAGTTCACAAGTGGTTTGACTTTTAAATTTAGGTTTAAATTTGAATTTTTAATCTTTTTGTGATATGTTACCGGACTGAATCTAGCCACAAACACTATCCGGCGGGCCTTGGTGGGGATTGAGCTCACGAGGCTAACAGATGGGGACAACCGGCGCGTGGGGATTAAAAGAAAAAAGGAACGCCGCTTGGACCCACAAGGATTGAGTCGGTAATCGGTTGGGCTGGCAGCCGTTGGCGAACAGATGGACCTCACAGATGAGATGAGACGCTGATGCGGCAAGTTTGTCTAAAGAAACTGCAGCGCCAGACCGAATCTCGATAAGAGAAACATCACACATAATCCATATGTTGAAGAAGCTCGCCACACGTTACTGAACAAAACTATGCGTGCAATGGGTCGTTTCAAAGAGGGAACATCAGGCTACACAACGGTTCAAGCGATCTACAGAGGTGGAGCGTGGCATTGGCTCAGTCAAGGAGAACGTGGTTGTTCGTGCAACACACATGTCTGTCGGACAACAGCGGCGAGGCAGCTTGCGGCGATGTGAGCTTGCGAACACTTCGTTGGGCTATCCTGGACGTGTGACGACGCGTTTGAAAAAGCATGTTCAGGCTACAACTTTGGTTCAGGGAGCTCGAGCTAAAACATAATGTGGCGTCGGCTAGCTCTTGATGAACACGGTCTTGTGGACGGCCAGCAGTGCTCACAGCGACGCTGTGTTGCAAGGATGATTTCAACGCCGTCCCTACACCGATTCGAGCGAGGAAACATGCATTGGAAAGCAGGGACCAAGGCTTACAACTAATCGGTTTTGGTTTGGCCGAAAGCTGACCGTGTCGACGACTAGGATGACCCAAAGCAGAGCGCATGACAACAAAACTTGCTGGTGCTCACGGCGGCGACTGCGCGTGGCAACGCACCCGTCGGCGAGGCACGTCAGAACAGGGGACGAGGCATTCTTGGGAGGTTGCTAGGTCACCTCAGTTTTGCAGGTGAATCTGGTATGGCTCGAAGCGGCCACGATCTGTAGCGGGGCTCGGTGGCAGAGAGCTAGGGCTAGCTCCGGTTTGTGGCGGCGGCGAGCTCTGCTCCGGCGGGTGCCAGCAAGGTTCTCTGGTTCCAAACGATGTGAAGGACGGTGACAAAGCTCCTCAGACTTACTCCACCTCGGGATACCACCACTCCTCCAGCTAGCAGGTAAGGCCGGATCTAGGGTTCGGACTGGCCATGGACATGGCAGGGAGAGGGAGGAATAAGGAGGCATTGTGATCTCTATCTGATCTACATAGAGGGGGAAAGGGTGCAGAGTCAACTGGTATATATGGATGGGATGCTTATCTTGGTCACGAGCTCGGCATGCGCTTCACACGGAAGGAGAAGGACATGGGTTTGGTTCAGGTGTAGGTGAAAAGAGCTGGCTTGGTTGGGTTCAGACTTATAATAGTTGAGCTTCAGGGTGTGTGTGTTGGATCGGTGTTGGCTTTAGGTTGCTGGGTTAGGTAGGTAGTTAGGATGTTGTTTTATTTTTATGTTTCAAACTTTTTATTTTGAACTCAATTATTCAACTCAAAACAAAGAAATCAAAATAATATCAAAAGAGAAGGTGGCATGTTTGTGTAAAGGGTAGGCCTCTTTTATTTACTTTTATATGATCTCCTTGTTTGAATTCAGTTTATCTCAAAACCATTTATAAACCACAAGAATCCAAATAGAGAGAAGAGAGGGCGACTTTCATAGGACATGCATGAATGCATCAAACACATGCTTTGTAGTGGTGGAAAACCACCATAGATGGTGTATTCCGTGTTTACACTCAAACCTCCAACAATTGAATTGAATCCAAAAGAAGAATGTTTATGGAAGCTTTTCAATTCATATGACTTACTTGGATCATGGTCATGCATGAATAAGAATGTGGCCTATGCTAGTGTGTATGTACCACTATTATTATCATCTAGACACACTATACTTCAAACACGGTCCCAATTCAAACAAACTACATGGAGAGTAAAAATAAAAGATGTGGCTCCACTCACATGGCATGCAAAGGTGACCATGCATGCTACCATGCTTGATGTTGTGAAAACAACATGACAAAATATATGAAAGCATAAGAAGGAAAGGAAACACACCCAAATATATATGAGCTAGAGTTAAATGCCAAAACAATACACAAATACCCATATTATCTATAGGCTTAATCTTGGTCACATGCAAGCATTTTGAGGCCATCTGCATCTACCACGACACTTCCATGTGGGTATATTTTTGTACTCTTCACATTGATGTGTGGGACCATGTGACGCTCCTTCACGGGTGTGGCAGAGGCGTGCAGGTGTCTGCATTACGTATTGCTGTTTTCACTGCATTCTCTCTTACTCTCGTTATTACGCAACCAGCCCAATCCTCCTCTCTCTCTGCATAAACTAAGCAAATATATGGTAACTATTTGGCCTAAGAAACAATAGTAGTTCCGATTATGTGTGAGCACCATACCGACCGGCGCACACACACACACCTTTTGCATAGATCGAACCGCTATCTTCTTACATCTACACATGCCAGTAGGACACAACAACAAAAAATACGAAGATGATGTTTTGGCCCATGGCTGCAAATGAACCTATGATGAAAAATATATATAAATAAATTTTAAAATATAAAAGAATTAGGAAAGAAAATTCCGTGTGTATTTTATGTTCTTACGTAACTTTTTAGGAAAAAATACCATTTTATGTGACTTGTGTAAAAATATAAAACATTGTCTAAGAATAATCATGTTATAGCATCTGAAATTGTGTTTTTTATACATGACACAAATAATGTTATTTTTTCCTAGGAAAGGTGTGTGTGAATACCGAATGTCCAAATATACATGCGTATATTTTGAACAATCGATTGATTTGCACTTGTGAGCCGAAGTGGATTGGTGTACTGCCTATGGTGTAGTAGAACAAACCACCGCGAGTGTACCGCGTATACCACGCATGGTCCGAACGCCATGCAAATGGTCCGGCGAAGCGCGCCTATTCATCCAGTATAATTGGATGGTAGAATTGTAACTAGAGCCAAAGGAAGGTCGCAATGTGGATGGTGGAAAGGTTGTAAAATATATGTCCCCATCTCAACATGGGCATCAAGCATATATCCAGAGCCAAATACATTATATTAAGAAGCAACTATATTTAATAAGAGGCAAACACAATATGCAATTATGAGGAGAAGAACCAAATACAAGTGTTTTGATATGATGCTCAAATGTAATGTGGCATGGCGACATGAGTATGATATTATGATGATGCAATAATGACAATCACATGGTAGCATTGATCTTTATTTATTATGTAGCATAATGTTAGACAATTAGGATGCTACATATCAAATATAATAGCAAGTATATAGGTGGTCCATCAACAAATTTAATATAAACACAATTATCATATTGAGACCTCTCTAAACCATGTGAGATTGATGATTGCAAGTACACATATCGTTTGTAGCTAGTTTCGAAATAAAGTTTTCGATCCCACAGAGAGCAGTAGGCAAAAGACTAAAATTCTTTTAACTAAAACTAAATGAAGTACTTAAGGAATAACTTTAAGGTGCAAGAAAAGTAGAGTTGTTTTTAGGTTTTGATTGAATGACGCAATTTAAAGTAAAGTAAAACTTAATGTAGAAAGTAAGAATCACGTGTGTAAAAGAACTTGGAACTGCAATAGGGAAAAAGGCGTTCTCAGGGAGTAGTGGATACACCACTAGCAATTTAGACTAAGCAATCAAGATTATTATAACGAATATTCTCATGATATATATGTATGTGGGAGGAGTTCCATATATGGAAAAATAGTCAGCAACCACTGCTCACATCATCCTTCATAACCACAACTGATAGATAAACGATATCAATCGTATTATCCCGCTATTAAGGGATTTCTCTCGTGGCATGAACATGGCTTTATGAGTTATCCTTGATTTCCCAAGTCGGTACGTAAAGAATGACAACAACTTTATAGTCACAATAAGTGCTATCATCCCTCCGTCTACCAACAAGTAATCTCCTTCATCGAGTCCCCATGAGAGGCAAATATTAAGGAGGTGCACAACTCCCAACATCAAGATGAAGACAATTGACACATTCACATAATGATGTATAACATAATAATCTCTATCTTATTTCAATCATGTGCTAGGGTTTCTCCATCTCCCCAAGAACTAGAGATCTACTCAGACATGGAGGCAATCAACAACATGGCAATTGTAATGGAAACAATTGTAAATGAATAGTTCTTGTATAAATCCACAACGACTATGGAAATTACAACAAAATCTAGATGGGATGAAGATGGGATGGATGGAGATGATGGTGGTGCAACGGTTAATGAAGATGAAGATCGATGCCTTGGCCTCCCAGATTTGTGTAGGGCAAAGATGGATCCCTTGGGCAAGTTCCCCCTCCAGATGCCTTCCGGAGGTGAGGTTTCGGTGATTTCTGGGTGTTCAGTATGTCATCTCCCTGATCTAGTTGCATGGAGTGAAACTATTTGAGGAGGCGGAGACGGCGCCAACTATATGGCAGGAACTATATGGTCGGAAAATTTATTCTCGCCATATAGTTGGTCGTTAAACCGTATGTCTCCTTTAATCGCTTCGGGTTTTCTTCTAGTATTATTGATATTTCCCAAATAAACGATTTATGTTGTTTTTGGCTCATTTTCTTCTCAGTACAACTGCTCCAAGAATTGTGTCCATTGTATCCATCATATGTCCTGATCCTGGTGAAAACAGACATAAAATGTGCGTGCGAGCACCGTAAAATAATAATATAAAGCATGATGCAAATATGCACTCATCAACTTCCCCAATCTTAGACTCTTGCTTGTCCCGAGCAAGTTTAGCTTAATGGATGTGATCCTCATATTCGTGAAGCTCAGTCGATGAAATAAATGAGGCAATTGCAGCATGTGTTTATTCTAAAAGATATATAGGAATGAGTTCATGAATATTACCTTACTCAAACCACCTGAATAATATTAGAAGGCTTCCACACCTTAGTGATCAATAGTTCACAAAAGATTAATCTTAACATGATGTAAAAGTATTCAGTTCGACCGAATGTGCGAAGTAGTCCCAAGTGTTTTTAGGATTAACATATTCACTTGGGATTCAAAATATCAAAAGTGTATCTTTGTCATACTACAATGTAGTGGTGTATGCCTACTTGCTCTTTGCACATTGGCTCTTCTTCTTTTTTTCTCTTTTCATCTTTTCTTATATATATGCTCAAACTTTTGTTTAAGTGATGTGCAAAGGATCTAGCCATACATTCCACTTTACGTAGGAATTCAAATTTTAATGATCTCAATTATCAAATTCCAATTGTATATGAAGCACTTTTATGACTTGAAGATTCTACCTCTACTTGCTCTCACTCTAATTTGATAGCACTTTTTTATTTTCCTCTATTCAAGGTTTCTTTTCCAACTTAACGGCATAGATAATTTTCTTTTGTAAATCAAACTGTAGACTTACAACATATTGACCAAATTATCTTTATATGTTCTATTAATACCAATGGTGTGGAAGACTCCTATTTCTATCATCAAGTACAAGTAAAATTATACTCAAGCCATTCATATATCCAGTAAGACAAGCACAAAACTCAATATTTCTCCATATATAATAATAACTTGGAATTTCACAAATGGGATCGACTATTCCTTAAGGGAACTCAATTGATGAAAATTTATTTCTAAGCTTCAACTAATGCAAAACTAAAATAGCAATATAAAATTTATAAGATAATTTACAAGGCCTTAAAGATCTCCCCAAGCTTGGAATCAAGCCAGGCGGGATCAAATAACTCCTTGTTGGTACCTATTGCTCCTCTTGGGTAGGAAGAGTATTGCCTTCTTCCTCTGTGTTGCAAACTTTAGCCATGCTTGCGAGGCGAATGCTGAGCTCGACCATGTCGTATTGAAGCTTCCAATTTTGCTTCTTAAGGAATTTCTTCTCATATGTCAACTCAAAAATAGTTTTAATCAAGAAACCAACTCTACCATTGATGTCATTGACCTTTTCCTCAAGGTCTTTTCTCATCATTCAGTAGGAGTCGATCCCTTCTCCAATTGTTTCAACACACGCTTTTGAAGCTTTTTCCAACTCATAGATCTTATCATGAATCTCATCTTGCTGCACCTTCTTAGGCTTAAGAGGTGACGGACCCAGAGGAGGTTTATAATAAGATCCTATGTTGTGACGATAGGGATTAGGGAGATACTCATCCTTGCTCTTTCCCTGCTTCGCTTGTGTTAACACCCGGATTTTTAATCCCAGATGCATGTTATGACATACATCGCAATCCCAGAATTACCATTTTTCTGAGACATAACAGATTGGATATCACAGTACATCATCCATTACAAACCATAATAAGGTCTTACAACAAATAAAGGATCTCATGATCCATTCTTAGTACAATCAAACAGCGGAATAAATAGCGTAGCGGTGGGGTCGATCTTCAGAGTCACAGGCAATGCTGACGATGGGAGATAGTCCTAGTTATCATAGTTGTCCTGCTGTCCTCCTTCAGGGTAGTCCCCTTCATAGTTTGGCCACGGGAATAGCCAGGGACAAAAGCCATGAGTACTCTTTCAGTACTCACAAACTACCACGAACAAGTAGGATAGTTCTAGTAGGAATGCTAACTCTAAGTTTATTTGTAAAGTTAAGTTTGAAACATAAGCTGAGTTCAGAAACAAAGAAAGATAAACTAAAGTTCTAAATCACCTAAGTGGGAACCTAGTTATCATAGTCAAAACCAGGTTGTGGTCAAGTCATGTCACAATTCATTTCATAAGTCATTTTGAAAACATCTGACAACGGAACAGTATGGCCACTCCAACTATCCATAACTGCGGACACGGCTATTCGAATAGTTTGACACTCTGCAGAGGTGGTACACTTTCACCACAAGATTCGATACATCTGTCAGGGATAACCCTGAATCATCATACTTAGTATGCAGATAATCAAACATAACCTTTCCTTTACACACTCTAGTATAAGCATCTCTCCTATGAGTATGGCCTCCTAGCTATGACCATCTGTCATCCTAGGCACTGCATAGGTGGACAACGTTGAGAGGTAGCCTCAGCTCAAACCTCTAACGCGAGGGAACTAATACTAATGCATATAAACTTCCGGCTAAGCCTTACCCAATTCAGGTATTGTGGTTGTACGGTAAACTTGGAATGGTATCGCATCCGAACCCAACCATCAGTATTTATAAAAGGGCTAAGGCTCATGCCTCAACATTTTCACCATCCTCATAACCATTGGTGTTTCTCAACACATGTCAAAACATCTCAATGGAAGGACTCATCCTTCCAAGGTTTTCATAAGTCATTTTCACCAAGTATTCCCATCTAAAGTGATCAAGTTTTGGTTGAGCTCTAAACTACTAAGTTAAGAGTGTTCACTAATGTGGGATGGTAAAATCAATCTCATGCCATAGAATGACATCTAAGTCTAAACTAGATAGGTCAAGTTTTTTACTCTTTATGCTACCTTTAAACAACTAAAGGACTTTAGTAAAGTAAAGAAGGTAAAGCTTGTAAATAAAACTTAGGGTCGGTAATAGTCAACATGGTATAACAAAAGCATGCCTAATGCTTTTTGCTTAGGTTATCTAGCTTGCAAGGGTTAGCTTGTATTGTTAATGATGGCTTGCCTTGATTAGTGAAGTGGTTGAAATTCTCTTCCTCCTCCTCTTGGTAGAATTCCTCCTCTTCGTAGACTTGGTCAACACTATAATCTATAAATACATACAGAATACACAATCACCAAACAATACTTAACTAGTCTACTTAGCACACTAAGGCACACATTTGATGATCTATTATCATCACAAACATCACAAGGTTTAATGAACTAGTTTCATTTCTTTTATTTGAGAAAAGTAATTTCTACTCATTGAAATTAACTAAGATTTAATATTCTCAAATTAAAATATGGGATCATGTGGACACGTGTCATGACCACATATTCTAATGCATGGGAATGTGATTTAAATGTTGGGTCACATTTTAATAATTTTAAGTTTAATAATTAATGATTTAAAGTGACTAGAAATGCCTATATAGCATTATTTTGGTACTAGTCCAAAGTCACTTCATGCAAACCTTAATATTATTACATATTCAGATAGGTATGGTTAACTGTGATTTTTGAGAGTTGGAATCAACTCAAAAGCTATCATCGTTGATTTTGTAAAAAAATATTGAATGTACAAAAGCTTCTGTCTTGTTATTTTTACTAGGAGAGATCTCTAACTCTAAATGATTTAAATCCAACAGTCTTGGATAGAGATTTTCATTTTCTTTCCAACAAAATTGGAATCATTCAATTTGGATTTGTAAAACTCTCTGAATTGATTTTTAAACTAAGGGACATAACTAAGTTTTAATTAAAATAGAAAAACAAATATTTGAATTACTGGGTCAGCGCGGGAAACTAAATGGGCCGGCCCGTGTACACTCCGCGGCGCTGAGGGCTGCTGACAGGGGGGTCCCGCCTATCAGTGACTCATTAAACGCGAAGCGGTACGGGGCGTTAAGGACCACACGATTAGATCCTGGATCAACGGCTCACGGTCGTCGTTGACGATGGACATGTCGCCGGCGAGACTGAACCCTAGCACGGTCGGTGTGGGTGCAGTGGGGACGAACCAGGGCTCTAGCTAGTGCAGCTATGGGGGCGATCGAACGAGACAACAATGGCAGACTCGGGCGAGGTCGCGACAGGGGCTGAGGTGGACGAAATCGACGGGAGCTTCTCCTCCTCTGCTACGGCTGTCTCCGGCGGAATTCTGGCGATGGGCTGCTCGAGCGGCTCCGCCGAGAGAGGGGAAACGATCAGTGGAGAGAGGGGAGTGGAATGGTGTGGAGATTGAGGCTGGGGGTGGCCTCCTTATATAGGCTCGTCGAGGAGACCGAAGGGTGTGGGCGGAGCTCGTCGGTGATGACGGCACAAGGGGATACCGGCGTGGGCGAGGTAGGCAGACGGTGGTCGGTTCCCTGGCGATCATCTAGAGCTTAATGGCGACGCTAGGGGTGGTGGCTAGCAGTCGGGAGCTTCCCGCGCTTTGAGGTACAGGGGCGGTGCTCGACGGGGTTCCTGGCGACTATAGGTCGCGCGGCGGTGCACGACCGTATCTGGCGGGGTGAGGTGGTCAAGGTGGAGCGGCGTGCATGATCTGTGGTTGAGGCGCGGTCTGTGGCGTGCGAGCGGCGAGGGCGCTCTGGCATGCTCTGGCTGCACGCAAAAACTTAGTGTGCGGCGTTTCCTCGGTGGTCCAGGGGCTAGCAGGGGCCGTGGGGTGGACCGTGGGCGGTGGTGAGGTGGCGCCTTGCTTCCTGGAGCGGTGGAGAAGGGCTGGTGGTCTACTGCGAGCTGCGCATGCTCGACTGGCGAGCATGGCATCAGGGTGGTGTGGTACTGGCGCTATGGACTAGGGGATGGGTTAGTTTAGGCTTGGTTAGAGCTAGGAGGGACAGAGGGATTAAGTGGGGTTCAAATGGGTGGCAAACTTCTGTAGAAACAGTGATATCACTAGTGAGTTAGTTTTGTGCATGCCAAGTGTTCGACCAAATGGCCGCATGAACAAAAGATTTGAATTTTTCAAAGATTTTTGGTGGAGTGGTTTATCTTATGCTTAAGCATCTAGGTTTGCTTGGGATTTTGAAAAGGAGTTCATTTGGTTGGTTTTTGAAAAAGTGTGATCTATACATATGAACTAGATTCAATTTTCAAATGTCATTTAAAATTAGAGTTTGAAGGTTTTTGGGAGATCACAAAGTGGGCCTTGGCACATCACTACTTGTACTAGCAAGGGGTGCAAAGAACCACAATTGTCTCTGTTGGAAATTGAGTGCTAGGAACAACCAAAGTGGGCTAGGTGATTAAAATGGCAAATGTGACCATTTCCTTATTTAATTCTTTTTGATTTCTTTTTCTTTGGGATTTGCTTGGGGATGATCTAGATGATGTGTAATTCACCTTAGAGTCATTTTACAACCAATATATCACTCAATCATGGCATTTCAAACAACTCCTATTTTAAATGCACACACACATGAATGCTTAAAGATTTTCAATAGAAAAAGGTTTTGTTAACCCTAAATTGGGTAGATTTGATCTTGATTAACCTTGATTAAAGATTTGGGATGTTACAAACCTTCCTCCCTTCAACAAAATCTTGTCCCGAGATTTAAGAAACAAAACTAGGAACTAAAGAGATCTGGGAAGTTAGTCCTAATGTAATCTTCTCGCTCCCAAGTGGCTTCTTCTTCAGTATGGTTGCTCCATTGAATCTTGAGAAATTTGATACTCCTGGTCCTGGTGGTTCTGTAGGCTTCCTCCAAGATACGGATGGGCACTTAACGATACGTCAGATCCTTGTTGATATCAATAGCTCGGTGATCGATGTTCTTGAAAACTTCGGTCTTCTCTAGCACTTCTAAGAATTTGCGAAGTAACGAGATATGGAACACATTGTGGATGGTTGACATCTCCTCTGGCAGTTCTAGTTGATAAGATACTTCTCCTCGACGGTTCAGAATCTTGAAGGGTCCGATATATCTGGGGGCTAACTTTCCTTTTAGACTAAAACGTTGGGTTCCCTTCAATGGCGAAACCTTGAGATACACAAAATCTCCGACATTGAAAGTCAGGTCCCTCCTTCTCTTGTCAGCGTAACTCTTCTATCTGGATTGGGCGGTCTTGAGGTGCTCACGGACTTTGTGAACCTTCTCTTCAGCTTCTCGGAGAATGTTGAGTCCAAAAATCTGACTTTCTCCTACTTGCGACCAATTCAAAGGGGTACGACACTTTCTTCCGTATAAGAAATCAAAGTGTGCCATTTGCAAACTGGCTTGATAACTGTTGTTATATGAGAATTCTGCGAAAGGTAGACAATCTTCCCATTTTGATCCATACTCTAACACACAAGCTCTCAACATATCCTCTAGGATTTGGTTGACTCTTTCAGTCTGTCTATCGGTTTGCGGGTGATAAGCCGTGCTGAAATTCAACTTGGTTCCTAATCCTTCTTGGACTTTCTGCCAAAATCTCGAGGTAAATTGGGTTCCTCGATCCGATACTATGGTCTTGGGGGTTCCATGCAGACTAACAATTCTAGCAATGTACAACTCTGCTAGCTTCGAACTCTGGTAGGTTGTCTTGACAGGTATAAAGTGAGCTACCTTAGACAGTCTATCAACAATGACCCAGATTGAGTCATTTCCCCTACTAGAAGTAGGCAAACCAGTGATAAAGTCCATTTCAACGGAATCCATTTCCATTTCGGAATCTGCAATGGTTGCAACAATCCTGCGGGTCTCTGATGTTCCGCTTTGACTCTCTGACAAATATCACACTTGGCGATGTAGCTTCCGATTTCTCTCTTCATCTTGTGCCACCAAAGTTGCTCTTTGAGATCCTGATACATCTTCGTCCCTCCGGGGTGGATAGAATAAAGACTATCATGAGCTTCTTGCATGATAACTTGCTTCAGCTCTGAATCTACTGGCACACATATACGTCCTTTGTACCACAGAACTCCTTCTTCGTCTTCGGTGAATCTAGGTACCTTTCCTGTACCAATACGATGTTTGATTCCATCGATACTTTCATTTCCCTTCTGGGCTTCCTTGATTTGGCTAATCAAAGTGGGTTGAAGTTCAATGCTAGCTAGAAATCCTTCGCTAACTAGCTCAGTTCTAAACTGCTCCAACTCCTCATACAAACTTGGTTGCTTCTCCTTGATCATGGTGTTTAGCCTACACGGCAATCTGCTAAGAGCATCCGCTACCACATTGGCTTTGCCGGGGTGATAGTGAATGTCAAGGTCATAATCCTTGATTAACTCTGTCCATCTCCTTTGCCTCATATTCAGCTCCTTTTGAGTGAAGATATACTTCAAGCTTTTGTGATATGAGTAAATCTCACAGCGATTACCCATAAGGTAATGACGCCATGTCTTCAATGCTAAAACTACGGCTGCTAACTCAAGATCATGGGTGGGGTAGTTCTGCTCATGCTGCTTCAATTGTCGAGACAGCTATGCGATGACTTTGCCTTCTTGCATCAATACACATTCGAGACCAATCTTGGATGCATCACAATACACATCAAATGGCTTCTTGATATCTGGCATGATCAATATTCGGGCTGAAATCAATCTCTTCTTCAGCTCTTGGAAACTTGCTTCACATTTGTCGGTCCATTCGAACTTCTTGTCCTTCTTCAACAATTGGGTCATGGGTCTGGCGATGCTCGAGAATCCTTCTATGAACTTGCGGTAATATCCCGCTAATCCGAGAAATGCACATACTTGGGTTTGAGTGGTTGGGGCTTCCCATTCTTCGACATCTTTGATCTTGGCAGGATCAACAGCGACTCCTCCAGCAGACACAATATGTCCTAGGAATCCTACTTCTTTTAGCCAAAACTCACATTTGTTGAACTTGGCATACAACCGATTCTCTCTAAGGGTTTCAAGGATGATTCTCAGATGTTGCTCATGCTCTTCTTCTGACTTGGAGTAGATAAGGATATCATCGATAAACACAACGACAAACTTGTCTAGAAAATTCATAAAGATCTTATTCATGAGATTCATGAAATAAGCAGGGGAATTGGTTAATCCAAAAGACATGACCGTATACTCATATAAGCCATAACCAGTAGTGAAGGTGGTCTTCGGAATATCCATTGCACGAATCTTAAGTTGGTGATAACCAGTCCTAAGATCGATCGTAGATAACACATTTGCTCCAGTCAACTGATCAAATAGGTCCTCTATCTTTGGTAAAGGGTACTTGTTCTTGATGGTGACGTCAGCCAGCTTCCTGTAATCTATGCACAACCGGTTGCCTCCATCTTTCTTGTCGACGAATAACATTGGCGATCTCCATGGCGATGCGCTTGGTTGAATCAAGCCTATTACCAACATAGCATCCAGCTGCTTCTTCAATTCCACTAACTCCGAGGGGTTCATACTATAGGGTCTCTAGGCTATGGGTCTGGTTCGAGGGATTAGTTCAATAATGAACTCAATATCTCTATCCGGGGGCATACCGGGAAATTCATCTAGGAATACTTCGGGTATTCATAGACTACTCTGACTTGGTCAATGGTGGGCAGGGCTAGACTCTTATTACTCTTGAATTGACGGGCCAAGGTTTTAGACATATGCTCTACTGATACTCCAGAGCTACTGGTCATTGTGATGGCTTTCTTGGCATAGTCTATCAATCCTTTATGCTTTGACATCCAATCCATTCCTAGTACTACTTCCAAACCTTTGGTTCCAAGTACTATTAGATTGGCATAAAAATCTATCCCATGTATTCTGATAGGCACAACTTTGCAAATTTTTCTAGCTTTTGTAGTTGAACCAGGGATTTCAACTATCATGACATGCTTCAAGTTGGTTGGGTGAATCTTACTAGCGCATGCAAATTCTTTGGTGATAAATGAGTGCGATGCTCCAGAATCAAACAACACTCTAGTTAAAACTAAGTTGACAGAAAACATACCCAGCATTACATCTGGTGCTTCTTGGGATTCTTCTTCGGCGTTCATGTGGAAGAGACGACCATTGTGGTTGTGAGAGTTCCCTGGGGCGAATCTTCTTCCTGGTTGAACACGACGCTGCTGTTGAGCTAGGGCATTCACATTTGCAGTGGCGTCAATCTTCTTGGGACACTCATTGGAATAGTGACCCTTCACTCCACACTCAAAACAAGTAATCTGAGACTTGTCTTTTGCTGCCACGGGCACATCATTGCTTCCAGTTCTAGGTGCAGTGTTGTTGTGGTTGTTGTTGTTGTTGTTCTTGGGAGGGGCACTGTTGAAATTGTTGGAGTTACCGAGGTGATTGTTGTTTCCTCTAGACTTCACATTTCCTCTTCTACAGTTGGGGTAGCTTGGACGAGACATTGGGGGTCGATTGTTCCTCGGTGCATATCCCGCAGAAGGGTTGGGATGGTACTTCTGGTGACTGTTGGATCCAGCTTCGTGCATCATACGACGTTTGTGGTTATCGTTTGCTTGGTTGATCTTCCCTTCCATCTGAATGTCAGAGTCGACTAGTTCTTCGAGAACCTCAAAACGGATGTTGACGATGACAGTCTGCATCTCATCATGCAGTCTGTTCAGGAATCTCTCCTTATTCTTGGCCTCCGTGTTGATCTCATCAGGTGCATACCTGGCAAGGGACAAAAATCTGCCACGGTACTCCACTACACACATTCTGCCTTGCTTCAACTCTCTAAATTCATCCCTCATTCGGGTGACTAAACCCTGCGGCACGTGGGTGGGGCTGAACTTGATTTTGAAGGCTTCCCATGTCATCACTTGCCCATGGTTCATTGTGCGGATGCTGTTCCACCATGCTCTTGCATCTCCTGCCAAATAGTGGGTGGCAAAAAGAACCTTCTCGTTGGCATCCACTCCTGCTACTTCTAGGTTGTTCTCCATTGTCTGCAACCAGTCATCAGCATCCAGTGGGTTTTCAGACTGGCTAAAGATTGGGGGATTTTTATTCTGGAAGTTTTAGAGTTTGGATCCATGATGATCCTGATTTCCATGGTTTTGATTGTTGTGAGCCATCTGGGCAATCTGCTGCAGTGTTGCTAGATTAGCTTGGCGTTCTGCCCTACTAGCTTCACGGTCTGCAATGAGAGTCTGCAGAATCTGCAGCATTGGGTCATGCGATGAGCTGCTCCCTCCTTGGTTTCCACGAGTCATCTGAAGATTGAGATAGATAAAGGGGTAAGACGAAAAGTTCTAAGGTTCATGGTTTTCATTTCAAAGATGCAATTTTGAGTTTGACTCAGGTTTTGCAACTAACTACTTTTCATTCATTCAAGCAAAGCACACGATACAAACACACACACACCACAACATCAAAGGAAAACAGATGGTTTTAAGAACCATTTTGTAAGCTACGATACAATGGGACCGATACTCCTCACTCTACGATAGTGATCTAGTGCATCTACTGATCATCAATGAAGTCGGAGTCATCATCATCAGTGTAGAAGTCCACAGCATCCTCCTCCAGATAGTCATCATCATTGCTCATGTAGGAGTCAATATCCCCTTGGATATATTCACCTTCCTCTTCTTCTTCCTTTGCTGCAATCTGGGCTTCTTGCTCCTTGATGGTCTTCTCGAGGTCGGCCACCTTCTTGCGAAGACGGTCGATGGTGTGATCCTTCTTTGCATGTTGATGACAAAGAGAGTGACGATCCTTGACGAGCAATGAGAAAGTCTGGGCCTTCCGGGCGGCAATGGCGAGGTTGTGGTTGGCGACCTCTCTGGCATTGTCCAACTCCTTCTGTCTGTCATACAGTAGGAAGTCGAGGTTCTCCACTTGATGCTTCAATATTGGGTGACTTGGCATCTCTAGCGGCATTCCCATGGAATCACGCCTTGCATAGTGAACAAAGCGGGTTCCTTGGATTAGGTTGACACTCTGGGCACACAGACGTGTGAGAGCTTCATGCATTGCGCTGGATAATCCATCTAGCCAGTTGTTCTCTCTCACTGAGAACTGAATCCTCCCAGATACTGGTGCTTCTATCTTTCCTCGAAGATCCGCAGTTACTAGCCATTGTAAATCTCCTCCTGGTGGACCCGGGAGTTGAGCTCTAAGAAATTCCGGATGCGGATGCTCCAAGAACTCAGACAGTGAATCCAAATCCCTCTCGAAGATCAGTTGGCCTTTGTTGCCCAACTGGTAGAACTTGATGTATTAGGCTTCCATCTATAAGAATTGAGGATGAGAAAGTTTGTGAAGTGATCAAGTGTGTCAAAATTTTATGTAGTAATGTAAGAATTTGGAGGAGCATGGATTTTTTTGAAAGAAAGAATTCCCAAGGCTAAGAGAGGAAATAGTTTTCATAAATACTCACTTTGGTTTTTGAAACTAAGTTTTTGTTCAGACGTCCATTCTAACTAGGGTCACCTATGGTCACGATGGCTCTGATACCAACTTGTCAACACCTGGATTTTTAATCCCAGATGCCTGTTATGCCATACATCGCAATCCCAGGATTACCATTTTTGCGAGACATAACATATTGGATATCACAGTACATCATCCATTACAAACCATAATAAGGTCTTACAGCAAATAAAGGATCTCATGATCCAGTCTTAGTACAATCAAACAGCGGAATAAATAGCATAGCTGTGGGGTCCATCTTTAGGGTCATAGGCAATCCTGACGATGGGAGATAGTCCTAGTTATCATAGTCGTCCTGCTGTCCTCCTTCAGGGTAGTCCCCTTCATAGTCTAGCCACAGGAGTAGCCAGGGACAAAATCCATGAGTACTCTTTAAGTACTCGCAAACTACCACTAACAAGTAGGATAGTTCTAGTAGGAATGCTAACTCTAAGTTTATTTGTAAAGTTAAGTATGAAACCTAAGCTGAGTTCAGAAACAAAGAAAGATAAAATAAAGTTCTAAATCACCTAAGTGGGAACTTAGTTATCATAGTCACAACCAGGTTGTGGTCAAGTCATGTCACAATTCATTTCATAAGTCATTTTGAAAACATTTGACAACAGAACAGTATGTCCACTCCAACTATCCATAACCACAGACGCGGCTATTCAAATAGTTTGACACTCTGCAGAGGTGGTACAGTTTCACCATAAGATTCGATGCATCTGTCAGGGATAACCCTAAATCATCATACTTAGTATGCAGATAATCAAACATAACCTTTCCTTTACACACCCTAGTATAAGCACATCTCCTATGAGTATGGCCTCTCAGCCATGACCATCTGTCATCCTGGGCACTGCATAGGTGGACAACATTGAGAGGTAGCCTCAGCTCAAATCTCTCCCACGAGGGAACTAATACTAATGCATAGAAACTTGCGGCTAAGCCTTACACAATTCAGGTATTGTGGTTGTATGGTAAACTTGGAATGGTATCGCATCTGAACCCAACCATCAGTTTTTATAAAAGGGCTAAGGCTCATGCCTCAACATTTTCACCATCCTCATAACCATTGGTGTTTCTCAACACATGTCAAAACATCTCAATGGAAGGATTCATCCTTCCAAGGTTTTCATAAGTCATTTTCACCAAGTATTCCCATCTAAAGTGATCAAGTTTTGGTTGAGCTCTAAACTACTAAGTTAAGAGTGTTCACTAATGTGGGGTGGTAAGATCAATCTCATGCCATAGAATGACATCTAATTCTAAACTAGATAGGTAAAGTTTTATACTCTTTATGCTACCTTTAAACAAGTAAAGGACTTTAGTAAAGTAAAGAAGGTAAAGCTTGTAAATAAAAATTGGGGTAGGTAATAGTCAACATGGTATAACCAAAGCATGCCTAATGCTTTTTCTTAGGTTATCTAGCTTGCAAGGGTTAGCTTGCATTGTTAATGATGGCTTGTCTTGATTAGTGAAGTGGTTGAAATTCTCTTCTTCCTGCTCTTGGTAGAATTCCTCCTCTTCGTAGACTTGGTCGGCACTATCGTCTATAAATACATACGGAATACAAAATCACCAAACAATACTTAACTAGTCTACTTAGCACATACATTTGATGATCTATTATCATCACAAACATCACAAGGTTTAATGAACTAGTTTCATTTCTTTAATTTTAGAAAAGTAATTTCTACTCATTCAAATTAACTAAGATTTACTATTCTCAAATTAAAATATGGGATCATGTGGACACATGTCATCACCACATATTCTAATACATGGGAATGTGATTTAAATGTTGGATCATATTTTAATAAGTTTAAGTTTAACAATTAATGATTTAAAGTGACTAGAAATGCCTATATAGCATTATTTTGGTACTAGTCCAAAGTCACTGCATGCAAACCTTAATATTATTACATATTCAGATAGGTATGGTTAACCGTGATTTTTGAGAGTTGGAATCAACTCAAAAGCTATCATGGTTGATTTTGTAAACATGTTTGAATGTGCAAAAGCTTCTGTCTTGTTATTTTTACTAGGAGAGATCTCTGACTCTAAATGATTTAAATCCAATGGTCTTGGATAGATATTTTCATTACCTTTCGAACAAAATTGGAATCATTCAATTTGGATTTGTAGAACTCTCTGAATTGATTTTTAAACTAAGGGATAGAACTAAGTGTTAATTAAAATAGAAAAACAAATATTCGAATTACTGGGTCAGCGCGGGAAACTAAATGGGCCGCCCCGTGTACACTTCGCGGCGCTGAGGGCTGCTGACAGGGGGGTCCCGGCTGTCAATGACTCATTGAACGCGAAGCGGTACGGGGCGATAAGGACCATACTATTAGATCCTAGATTAACGACTCATGGTCGTCGTCGATGACGGACACGTCGCCGGCGAGACTGAACCTTAGCATGGTCGGTGGGGGTGCAGTGGGGACGTACCAGGGCTCCAGCTAGTGCGGCGATGGGGGCGATCGAACGAGACAACGACGGCGGACTCAAGCGAGGTCGCGGCAGGGGCTGAGGTGAACGAAATCAACGGGAGCTTCTCCTCCTCTATTACGGCTGTCTCCGGCGGAATTCCGGTGATGGGCTGCTCGAGCGGCTCCAGCGAGAGAGGGGAAACGATCAATGGAGAGAGGGGAGTGGAATGGTGTGGTGATTGAGGCTGGGGGTGGCCTCCTTATATAGGCTCGTCGAGAGGACCGAAGGGTGTGGGCGGAGCTCGTCGTGACGACGGCACTAGGGGCTACCGGTGTGGGTGAGATAGGCGGACGGTGGGCGGTTCCCTGGCGATCATATAGAGCTTAATGGCGACGCTAGGGGCGGTGGCTAGCGATGTAACATCCCAAAACTTTAATCCAAGGTTATTAAGATCCAAATCATAAAAATTATGGTTAACAAAAACTTTTCCAATTGAAATTATTAAAGCATTCATGGGTATGTGCATTTAAATTAGGAGTTGATTTGAATTGCCATGGTTCTATGATCCATTGATTGTAAAATGATTCTTAGGTGAAATAAACATCATCTAAATCATTCCCAAACATTTCCCGAAGAAAAATAACTCAAAATGAATAAATGAAGTGAATGGTCATTTTTGCCAAATTAACTATCATACCTACTTTGGCTATTCCTAGTAGTAAAAACCTAACAGAAACAATTGTGGATCTTTGCACCCCTTGCTAGTACCACAGCCACCCCTCGCCGTGGACACCGCCGTCTCTGCCGCTCAGAGCGCCAGCTCCGCCCGACCGCATACCACCGCCCCTAAGCCCGCATTAAATCCCTAGAGCACCGCTAGGAGACCGCGCGTCGACCGCCGCTCGTAGCCACGCCGCTAGCAGCTCGTAGCCATGTCGCCACCGTCGTCTGGCCATGTCGCGTTGTCCTGTCATGGAGCCTATAAAACGAGGGCACCCCCATCCTCATTTTGCACACCACTCACCTTCCCTCACCTCACTGACCATCCCACACCTCTAGCCGAAGCAAGGCGAGCAGCAGTTCGCCGGAATTGCACCGGAGCAGTCCGCCTCTGGAGGAGAAGGGCGCCGCTGATTGCGACCACCCCCGGAGCTGCCTCGACCATCCCTGAGCTCGCCGTCGACCACCAGTCCGTTTGCCCGCCTCGCCGTCGTAGCTGGAGCCCTAGTACGCCCCCTATGCACCCCCACTGAGCCGTTAGGGTTAGAGCTCGCCGGCGACAGGTCCATCATCGACGACGATCCCCAGCCGTTGATCCCCGTTCTAATCTGACACCCCACTTTGCCCCGTACCGCTTCGCGCGTTATGAGTCGCTGACTGGTGGACCCCCCTGTCAGCCGAGCCCCGCGCTGCGGAGTGACACTGGGACGGCCCGTTAGCGTTCCCGCACAACCCAGTTAGTTTGAATTAGGATTTTTCTTTTTAGATTAAACTTAGTTCTGTCCTCTAGTTTAAAAATCAATTCAGAGAGATTTATAAATCTAAATGGAGTGAATCCAATTTTGTTGGAAAGCTACTGAAAAGATCTACCCGAGCCCGTTGGATTTAATTCAATTAGAGTTAGAGATCTCTCCTTGTAAAAATAACAAAACAGAAGCATTTGCACCTTGCCACTTTTTTATAAAATCAACCAAGATAGAGTTTGAGTTGATTCCAACTCTCAAAAATCACATTTCATCATACCTATCTGAATATGTAATAATATTAAGGTTTCCATGCAGTGACTTTGGACTAGTACCAAAATAATGCTATATAGGCATTTCTAGTCACTTTAAATCATTAAATAATAAACTTAAACCAAAGTAATTATGATCCAACCCTTAAATCACATTCCCACATGTTAGAATATGTGGTGATGACATGTGTCCACATGATCCCATATTTTAAGTGGTGAATATTAAATCTTAGTTAATCGTCAATGAGTAGAAATTACTTTTCTAAAATAAAAGGAATGAAACTATTGAAATCAACTTATGATGCTTGTGATGATAATAGATCATCAAATGTATGCCTTAGAGTGCTAATTAGACTAGTAAGTATTGTTTGGTGATTGTGTACTCCGTATGTATTTATAGACGATAGTACCGACCAAGCTTTCGAGGAGGATGAGTTCTACCAAGAAGAAGAAGAAAACTTCAACCACTACACCAACCAAGGCAAGCCACCATTAACAATGCAAGCTAACACTTGCAAGTATAATGCTTAGCAAGCTAGGATTAAACTAGATGGTCTAACACAGAAGCTTTAGGCATGCTTGAGTTATACCACTTTGACTAGTACTTACTCCAAGTATTATTTTGAAGCTTTACTTCCTTTACTTTACCCAAAGTTCTTTACTTGTTTTAACGGTAGCATAAAGAGTATAAAACTTGACCTATTTAGAACCCTTTAGATGTCATTCTATGGCATGAGATTGATCCCATCATTTCCACCTTAGTGAACACTCTTAACTTAGTAGTTTAGAGTAGAGAAAAACTTGAGTCACTTTAGATGGGAGCACTTGGTGAAAATGAATTATGAAAACCTTGGAATGATGAGTCATTCTATTGAGATGTTTTGACATGTGTTGAGAAACACAAATGGTTTATGATGGTGAAAATGTTGAGGCATGAGTCTTAACCCTTTTACAAAACTGATGGTTGGATTCGGATGCGATACCATTCCAAATTTACCGTACAACCACAATACCTGAATTGGGTAAGGCGTAGCCGGAAATTTATATGCATTATATTAGTTCCCTCACGGGAGAGGTCTGAGCTGAGGCTACCTCTCAATGTTGTCCACCTATGCAGTGCCCAAGATGACTGATGGTCATGGTTGGGAGGCCATGCTCATAGGAGACGTGCTTATACTAGGGTGTGTAAAGGGAAGGTTATGTTTGATTAGCTGCATACTAAGTATGATGATTCAGGGTTACCCCTGACAGATGTATCGAATCTTGTGGTGAAAGTGTACCACCTCTGCAGAGTGTCAAACTATTCAAATAGTCACGTCCACGGTTATGGACAGTTGGAATGGCCATGTTGTTTCGTTGTCAGATGTTTTCAAAAACAACTTATGAAATGAATGATGAATCTTGACTTGACCACAACAGGGTTGTGTTTATGACAATAACTTCCCAACTTAAGTGATTCTAGAACTTTATTCTTTCTTTCTTTGCTTCAGAACTCAGCTTAGGTTTCAAACTTAACTTTATAGTTAAACTTAGAGTTAGCACTTTAACTTAGAACTATATTACTTGTTAGTGGTAGTTCCGAGTACTTAAAGAGTACTCATGGCTTTTGTCCCTGGCTATTCCCATGGCTAGACTATGAAGGAGACTACCAAGATGATGGCCAGCGGGACGGCTATGATAACTAGGACTATCTGCCTTGGTCAGCATTGCATGTGCCCATGAAGATGGACCCCACCGCTACGCTTATCTTTTATTTCCGCTGCTTGTTGTATTAAGACTGGATCATGAGATCATTATTTGTGTAAGACCTTATGTATGGTTTGTAATGGATGATGTACTGTGATATCCAATCCGTTATGTCTCGCAAAAATGGTAATCCTGGGATTGCGAGGTATGGCATAACGGGCATCTGGGATTAAAAATTCGGGTGTTGACAAGCGGTCAGGAGCTTCCCGTGCTCTGAGGGACAGGGGTGGTGCTCGACAGGGTTCCTGGCGACTATGGGTCGCGTGGTGGTGCACGGCCGTGTCTGGCAGGGTGAGGTGGTCAAGGCGGAGCGGCATGCACGGTCTACGGTCAAGGCATGGTCTGTGGCGTGCTGGTGGCGAGGGTGCTCTGGCGTGCTCTGGCTGCACGCAGAGACTTAGTGCGCGGTGTTTCCTCGGTGGTCCAGGGGCTAGCAGGGGCCGTGGGGTGGACCATGGGCGGCGGTGAGGTGGCGCCTTGCTTCCTGGAGCGACAGAGAAGGGTTGGCGGTTTGCTGCGAGCTGCGCATGCTCGACCAACGAGCATGGCGTCGGGGTGGCGTGGTACTGGCACTATGGACTAGGGGATGGACTATTTTAGGCTTTATTAGAGCTAGGAGGGACAGAGGGAGTAAGTGGGGTTCAAATGGGTGGCAAACTTCTGTAGAAATAGTGATATCACTAGTGAGTTAGTTCTGTGCATGCCAAGTGTTCGACCAAATGGCCGCATGAACAAAAGATTTGAATTTTTCAAAGATTTTTGGTGGAGTGGTTTATCTTATGCTTAAGCATCTAGGTTTGCTTGGGATTTTGAAAAGAAGTTCATTTGGTTGCTTTTTGAAAAAGTGTGGTCTATACATATGAACTAGATCCAATTTTCAAATGTCATTTAAAATTAGAGTTTGAAAGTTTTTGGGAGATCACAAAGTGGGCAATGGCACATCACAACTTGTACTAGCAAGGGGTGCAAAGAACCACAATTGTCTCTATTGGAAATTGAGTGCTAGGAACACCCAAAGTGGGCTAGGTGATTAAAATGGCAAAAGTGACCATTTCATTATTTAATTCTTTTTTATTTCTTTTTCTTTGGGATTTGCTTGGGGATGATCTAGATGATGTGTAGTTCACCTTAGAGTCATTTTACAACCAATAGATCACTCAATCATGGCATTTCAAACAACTCCTATTTTAAATGCACACACACATGAATGCTTAAAGATTTTCTATAGAAAAAGTTTTTGTTACCCCTAAATTGGGTAGATTTGATCTTGATTAACCTTGATTAAAGATTTGGGATGTTACATCTTGTCTCTTCATCTCCATCCTTTGCGGGAACATGTCCTCGCAGTTAAGGAGAGGCTTGATCTCTGGGCTGGATGATGATGATCCTTTAGGTTCTACTTCTTCGATCCTCTTCACAGGCTTCTCTTCTTTCTTCCTCCAGATCTTGTTGACATGGAAAGGCTGCATGGCTTCGCTACACGGATGTTGTTAGAAGGGGCTTGTATAAGGATGGTGAGGACTTTTCGAGGTTGGAAGCTGCAGCTTCTGTGAAAACTTAATGAAAAAGGTTAGATGCGATCGGCTTTAAAAGGGCAGGTCAAAAACCCTAGCCACCGTCCGTAACGAACAACTATATGGGCGCTGCCCTAGGTCCCGCCATATAGTTGTGAACCAACTAAGATTTCCATCTACGGTGGACCAAACTATCCGACCGGAGCTATACGGGCGGGATTTTTTATTCCTGCCGTATAGTTGGTCGTTAAACCGTCAGTACCCCGAATAGAATTTCTGGAGATGAGATGATATCTATACGACCGTAACTATATGGCCGAAATTTTTATTCCCGCAGTATAGTTGGTTGTTAAACTATCAGTACCCTTGAAAGAATTTTTGACAACAACATTGATATCTATACGATGACAACTATACGGCCGAAATTTTTATTCCCTCCATATAGTTGGTCGTTAAACCTTATGTACTTTTCTAAACGAAAAGGTGATGTCGAAATATCTATATGACCGCAACTATATGTCCAAAATTTTTATTCCCGCTGTATAGTTGGTCGTTAAACCTTCTGGATCCGTCAAAAAAATTCTTACTTCTCACAGAGTTCTTTATTAATATGAAACTTAATAAAATATCAAGTTTTGACAGAAAAATGATAGCTTAAATATCAATCTTCTTTTTCTTTGCTAACCTTAAAATTTTCCTTATTCTACACAAGCTCAACTAAAATTTTAATATAAAACTTAGAAGTTTACTGAAATCTTTACTTTGCATGGGTTTCCTCCCATGAAGCGCTCTTTTTACGGTCAATAGCTTGACCGTAGTGTTGCTCATTCCGTCTCGAGTCCATTCCTCTTGCAGTTGCCATTCCTTGTATATCTTTGCTTAATCAGTTCTTCTGGGGTGATCACTTCTTTGGTGACTGCACTTATATCTTCTTTTACTCGATAATGCTTTAAGCGTTGTCCATTTACCACCCATTAAAGAGAGGGTGTTTTTCCCTGGAGCTTTACTGCTCCCGATGAATAAGCTTCTTCAACTATATATGGGCCTTCCCACTTCGATCTGAGCTTCCCTAGAAACAACTTAAGACGAGATCTATAGAGCAACACTTTGTCTCCACTTTTAAAGGTCTTATTCTCTATATTTCTATCATGCCATCTCTTCACTTTTTTCCTTAAACAACCTAGCATTCTCATAGGCTTCACTTCTAAACTCATCTAAAGCATGAATATCTAATAAACATTTTTCTCCTTCTTCTTTAAGATCATAATTTAGGTTCTTGATTGCCCAAAAAGCCTTGTGTTCCAATTCTAAAGATAAATGGCATGCCTTACCGTACACCATCTTATAAGGTGTCATACCTATTGGATTTTTAAACGTAGTATGGTATGCCCATAGAGTGTCATTTAACTTATATGACCAATCTTTTCTTGATTTGTCTACCGTCTTATCAAGTATGGTCTTTAATTCTCTATTAGAGAGTTCCACTTGACCACTTGTTTGAGGATGATATGGTGAAGCAACGCGGTGAGCTACTCCATATTTGTAGAGGGTTTTCCTGAAAGTTCCTTTCATAAAGTGAGAACCACCGTCAGTGATTAAAAATCTTCACTGATCATCCTAGGGAATATAACATCCTTGATTATCTTCACTGAGGTGGCTGCATCTGCATGACTTTTTGGAATAGCTTCAACCCATTTAGTAACATAATCAACAGCAACAAGAATATAAGTATAACTGTTTGATTCTATAAAAGGTCCCATGTAATCGATTCCCCATACATCAAAGAGTTCAAGTATGAGACTATAACTCATTGCCATTTCTTGTCTCCTACCTATATTGCCTCTTATTTGGCAAGAACCACAGTATTCCACATACCTGTGTGCGTCCTTAAGCAAGGTGGGCCAATAGAATCTGGATTGAAGTACCTTCGCTGTAGTTCGCTTACCTGCATGATGTCCTCCATACGGACTCTCATGATAAGCTTGCAATATTGCATTCATTTCATGGTTAGGAACACACTTCCGAATTATTCCGTCAGGTCCATGACGATATAAATATGGATCATCCCAAAAGTAATATCTAAGATCATTAAAGAATTTCATCCTTTGATTTCTTGTCATACCAGGAGGTATAAATTTTGATGCGAGATAATTAGCATAATCTGCATACCATGGATCAGCAATTTTAACATTTGTTAAATATTATCCCGGAAATGATTCATTTATAGGTACGGGGTTAGCATTTATTCCCTCTATCCTAGAGAGATGATCTGCTACCGGATTATCCCTACCCCTCCTATCTACTATTTGTAAATCGCATTCTTGTAGTAATAAACCCACCTAACCAACCTGGGATTCGCATCCTTTTTCACAAGGAGGTGACGTAAAGCTTGGTGTTCCATATGAACTATTATCTTAGAATTAATGATGTAAGATCTAAATTTGTCGCAAGGAAAAATTATAGCTAGGAACTGTTTTTGTGTTGTAGCATAATTTTTTTGAATCTTATTAAGAGGTCTACTAGCATAATAAATAACATTTAAATTCTTTCTGTCTCGCTGTCCTAACACAACCCATAAAGCATAGTCACTAGCATCACACATGATTTCAAAAGGTTCATCCCATTTTGGAGATTGCATGATAGGTTGTGAAACTAATTTGTTTTTAAGGTTCTCAAAAGCTGCAATGCAGTCATAATCTAAGTAGAATGGAGTTTCTTTGTCAAGAAGGTTGGTGAGAGGCATAGCTATTTTAGCAAAATCTTTTATAAAACGCTTATAAAAACCTACATGCCCCGGGAACATTTTTAAGTTCTTAATGTCCTGAGGTATTGGAAGATTTTCTATAGCATTTATATTAGTTTTATCTATTTCTATTCCCTTCTCCGAAACCTTATGCCCGAAAACTTTACCTTCCCTTTCCATGAAACGGCATTGTTCCCAACTCAAAACCAAATTTGATTGCCTGCATCTCTGCAAAACTTTGGTTATGTTGTAAAGGCAATTATCAAAGGTTGTTCCACAAATAACAAAATCATTTGTTAGAACTTCCATGGTCTTCTCAACAAAATCATCAAAGATTTTTAAAACACATTCTTGAAAATTTGCTTCTGCGTTACATAAGCCAAACAAAATTAATCTATAAGCATATGTGCCATAAGGGCAAGTGAAAGTTGTTTTCTCTTGATCTTCTAGTTGTATGGGAATTTGAGAATATCTAGAATAATCATTAAGAAAACAGAAATAAGAATTATTACTAAGTCTTTGTAAAATTTTATCCATGAATGGTATAGGGTTATGATTTTTCTGTGTCTCGCAGTTTAGCTTCCTAATATCAATGCACATACGATATCCAACAACAGGCCTTACAGGAACTAGCTCACCATTCTCATTCATAGCAGCATCAAGACCACCTTGTCTTGGTATGCAATGACCTGGGCTAACCCACTTACTGTCAGAAATAGGATATATTATGCCAGCATCTAATAAGTATATAACCTATTTTCTTACTACTTCCTTCATTTTTGGATTAAGCCTTCTTTGTGTATCCACTACAGGTTCAGCATCATCAAGCATGGTAATCTTATGTGTTATAATAGATGGATCTATTCCTTTAATATCACTTAGAGTATATCCAAAGGCTTCACAATGCTTAACCAAGACCGAAATGAGTTTATTTGTTTCATTTTCTAATAAATTTTTTCTAATAATAACAAGACATTTATTTTCATTATCTAAAAACTCATACCTCATATTATCTGGAAGTTGTTTCAATTCAATTGGTGGAGGCTCTTCGTCTCTTTTTCTTACCAGTTCTTCATAGTCATGTGGATTTTGTGCTTCCAGAGCTGAATCAAGGTAATAATCCATATCTTCTCTCTCCTCATCATCTAGTGCTTCCTCCCAATTAATTAGGCTCCTCTCTAATTCATCTTCTGGAGTACTAAAATGAATTGCTGCTAGCTCGACAATCATTTTCTCTTCCTTGATATCTTCCACTTCATATGGCCTCTTCTTTAGTTTGGCAAAGTGGAATGTCATTTCCTCTTCTCCAAACATCAGTGAGATAGTCTCCTTCTTATTATGAACTCGAGCTTTGGTTATGGAAACAAAAGTCCTGCCTAAAAGAACAGGACAAAAAGAATCTCGAGGCATACCAACAATATGAAAATAAATAGGGTACATGAGTGGTCCAATAAAGACATAGATATTTTTGATTACACCTTCCGGTTTTATATTGGTCCTATTAGATAATTTAATAGTAGTGTCTACCGGTTCCACATATGGAATATTTAAATTGTAGCTAAGTTCCTCATAAAGTGATGAAGGCATAATATTTATAGTGGAAATCGGCTCACAAATTCCGTATAAGAAAGTTTCTCCACGGTACATAGGAGGCATAGGTTTAGAGGTTTCATTACCTCGTACTTTACCTTCGACGAACTCTAAAGTTTCAAGGTCTAGCATAACCACTTCATCGTCCACTATTCGTGCTTCCATAAGATCCTTTAATATAAGATTATTTATATTGGTAGCTTCGGGGTTATTTTCTGGTTTCTTCGATCTCTTCTTTACTTGTTCTTTCTCTTTTTACCTTTTCTTGATGATCTCTTGAATAGGTACTGATGAGAACTCTTCCATTAGCGCTCTTGCACGCTTCTTTTCTTCGAGGGGTTTATGGGGTTCCCATTCTGTAGGTACCTGCAAATGCCCTGCATATTTCTCAATAATTTTCTATACTGAGTAAGCATCAATACCGAGGGTTTTAATCATTGCACATGTCCTTTAATCTGCAAGAAAATCGTTAACACAAGCATATTTAGAAGAACTATTTCTAATGTCTCCTCATTTTTAAGATTTTCCGTTGCCTCCATCATTTTTATTATTAGTTTCCATGCTTCAACATAGGTATAAGATAGAAAACTGCTATTAGAAGCAGTGTCAAGATTCATTCTATTTTCAATATTAAGCCCTCCATAAAAAGTGTGAGTGATTAACCAATCAGACAAATGATGATGGGGGCAATTATCTAGGTAGCTTTTGTACCTTGGATATCCTTCATACAAATCCTCACTAGGATTATTTTTTAAACTGATAATAATACCTCTCATACTGTGAGCTTTGCTTTCTGAGTAATATTTTGATAGGAATTTGGTTATCAATTCCGTCCAAGACCTCGGTGCTTCTGCACAAAAAGATCTATACCAGTCGAAAACATTATTAGAGAGAGTTTGTCTAAACAACTGGGTTTTAACCATATCAAGGTTACAATCATCGAATATAAAGGAACTGACAACGTCTTCAAAGAATTGTAAGTGTCCATATGGACTCTCTTTATTGGTTCATGCAAATTTCTTAGAGTGCAGTACTTCAAATAATAAAGGGTGGATCTCAATTCCATCCGGATTTATGCTTTTATTAACAGTTATAAAAGTGTCCATGGGCGAACCCATATTCCTTACTACCTCAAGCTGGATTAAATGCTGAGTATTGTCCATTGTTGCGGTCCTACAACTTAAATAAAAATTTAGTACAACGAAAGGAAATAACTAAAAGTAAAATGAATTATAGCGCTAAGCTCCCCGGCAACGGCGCCAGAAAATAGCTTGATGACTGCAAGTGCACAGATCATTTGTAGCTAGTTTCGAAATAAACATATCGATCCCACGGGGAGCAGTAGGCGAAAGACTAAAATGCTTTTAACTAAAACTAAACGAAGTACTTAAGGAATAACTTTAAGGTGCAAGAAAAGTAGAGTTGTTTTTGGGTTTTGGTTGAATGAGGCAATTTAAAGTAAAGTAAAACTTAATGCAGAAAGTAAGAATCGTGTGTGTAAAAGAACTTGGAACTGCAATAGGGAAAAAGGCGTTCTCAGGGAGTAGTGGATAAACCCCTAGCAATTTAGACTAAGCAATCAAGATTATTATAACGAATATTCTCATGATATGTATGTATGTGGGAGGAGCTCCATATATCGACAAATAGGCAGCAACCACTGCTCACATCATCCTTCATAACGACAGCTAACAGATAAACGATATCAACCATATTATCCTGCTATTAAGGGATTTCTCCAGCGGCATGGACATGGCTTTATGAGTTCTCCTTGATTCCCCAAGTCGGTACGTAAAAAATGACAACAGCTTTATAGTCACAGTAAGTGCTATCATCCCTCCGTCTACCAACAAGTGATCCCCTTCATCGAGTCCCGATGAGAGGCAAATATTAAGGAGGTGCACAACTCCCAACATCAAGATGAAGACAATTAACACATACACGTAATGATGGATAACATAATAATCGGTATCTTATCTCAATCATGTTCTAGGGTTTCTCCATCTCCCCAAGAACTAGAGATCTACTCAGACATGGAGGTAATCATCATCATGGCAATGGTAGTGGAAACAATTGTAAATGAATAGTTTTTATATAAATCAACAACGAGTATAGAAATTACAACAAGATCTATATGGGATGAATATGGGATGGATGGATAATATGGTGGTGGAGCGGTTGATGAAGATGAAGATCAATGCCTTGGCCTCCCAGATCTGCGTAGGGCGAAGATGGATCCCTTGGGCAAGTTCCCCCTCCAGATGCCTTCCGTAGGTGAGGTTTCAGTGATTTCTGGGTGTTCTGTATGTCGTCTCCCTGATCCTGTTGCACGGGGTGAAACTATTTGAGGACGCGGATGCGGCGCCAACTATACTGCGGGAACTACACGGCCAGAAAATTTATTCCCACCGTATAGTTGGTCGTTAAACCGTATGTCTCCTTTAATCGCTTCGGGTTTTCTTCTAGTGTTATTGATATTTCCCAAATAAACGATTTATGTTGTTTTTGGCTCCTTTTCTCCTTAGTATAACTGCTCCAAGAATTGTGTCTATTGTATCCATCATATGTCCTGATCCTGGCGAAAACAGACATAAAATATGCGCGCGAGCGTCGTAAAAATACCAAGATCCTACATCTACAGTGTAAAATAATAATATAAAACATGATGCAAATATGCACTCATCAACTTACCCAAGCTTAGACTCTTGCTTGTCCCGAGCAAGTTTAGCCTAATGTATGTGATCCTCATATTTGTGAAGCTGAGTCGATAAAATAAATGAGGCAATTACAGCATGTATTTATTCTATAAGATACATACAAATGAGTTCATGAATAGTACCTTACTCAAACCACCTGAATAATATTAGCAGGCTTTCACACCTTAGTGATCAATAGTTCACAAACGATTAATCTCAACATGATGTGAAAGTATTCAGTTCGACCGAATGAGGCAGTGAGGTAGTCCCAAGTGTTTTTAGGATTAACATATTCACTTGGGATTCAAAATCTCAAAAGTGTCTCTTTGTCATACTACAATGTAGTGGTGTATGCCTACTTGCTTTTTGCACATTGGCTCTTCTTCTTTTTTTGTCTTTTCATCTTTTCTTATATATATGCTCAAAATTTTGTTTAAGTGTTCTGCAAAGGAGCTAACTATACATTCCACTTTACGTAGGAATTCAAAGTTTAACGATCTCAATTATAAAATTCCAATTGTATATGAAGAACTTTTATGACTTGAAGATTCTACCTCAACTTGCTCTCACTCTAATTTGATAGAACTTTTTTGTTTTCCTCTGTTCAAGGTTTCTTTTCCAACATAACTACATAGATAATTTTCTTTTGTAAATCAAACTGCAGACTTACAACATATTATCCAAATTATCTTTATATATTCCATTAATACCAATGGTGTGGAAGACTCCTATTGTTATTATCAAGTGCAAGTAAAATTATACTCAAGCCATTCATATATCCAATAAGACAAGCACAAAACTCAATATTGCACCATATATAATAATAACTCGGAATTTCACAAATGGGATCGACTATTTCTTAAAGGAACTCAATAGAGTGTGAGACCCTAGGGGCACACTCAACAAGTCTTTATGCAACAAAAGGGATAACCTTGGTTGATGCGATTGCCTCGAAAGATAAAATATCTAACAGTTTTATAGAGACGCGCTAAAACATCCGTCTAACCAAATATAGACGGATGCTCGTTAACTAGAAACCAATCGTTATATAAGCAAAATGAAGTAAATATATCCCATCCTCCTCTCTTATCAAATGAGAAGCGGACGAATACCCCATAAGTTGGCAATTTTAATAACCATTCCATGAGTATTGCACTAATTACTAGTCATGTCTAGTCAAGTTAAACATGGTACTTTAGTTTTAGTTATCTATGATTGAGAAATTGTGCTCCAAGTCGTCCATAACCGTGGATACGGCTTTTTGAAAAGATTTATGCAGCAGAGGTGCACAAATAGCAACACACGCACAATCAACCTCGGTAAAAACCAAATGAAAGCAATGAGGCATCACAACAAAGCATTTACAAGATTCAAAAATGATTTCAGGGGCTACCCCACTAAGCTACCCACAACAAAGTCGGACGGGCTTCGAGACGGACCCAGGGTTTGTGTCAATGGATGTAAATGATTGTGAACCCGAAAGTGTGAATCGGCTTGTTGGTACCATGAAAATATTCCAGTGTCGAAAATAGTACAGGTAAAAGTTCCTGGAGCAACAGTATTAAATAAAGCAATAAAGCATGGCATAAGTACATGATAGTAGTAAAGCCCCAAAATATTGTGGCCCCAAAAAATAAGATGTGAATCATGTGCATACCAAGGAGATCCATGGGCCCACATGTGGATAATGCGATAGTCAAGGAACATGCATCAATTACTCGGGTACTATGGGACACAAGTGAGCGGATAAAAGCCAAATCTCAATTGTTGCCCACCGGTGGATATTTCTTTAGTTATCTAATTACTACATAATTTAGTTGTTTAGGTACCTCGTTATCTACATCATACTCACAAAACCCTATACATGTAGTTCTACGACTCACATGGCTCAAATAGTTCCTATAGTAATGTCTGAAAGGATGGAGGGTACAAGATTCAGTGGGGCTTAAAAGTAAATATTGTGCGGTACTTGGGATTGCAATTTAATTCGGAATGCGATTCATGATGTAAGAATAAAAATAGAGACACAGGTGCTATATGTAAATGCAACCATGGAGAATTGCTTTCCTAGAAGCTGAGCAGTGGAATAACTGGTTCCGGGTAATACTTTGGTTCCTCCTAATAACCTCTTTGCTCAGCATCTATCCAGAATAAAAGCCAAACAAATAATAGGAAATTCCTTATTTTACACTAGGTTAAAACATGGTTCCTTATTTGACCGTACAAATCTTTTTCTTCCCTATTTGACACCGAGTCTAAATTTTGTTCCTGATATGACACTTTCGTCTATTTTACCACTAACAGCATATCCACTCATTGGCCGTTCCCAGGCCGAATTCCGGAGCTAAATAGCGTCAGACAGAGCTAGTTTTCGGTCTGGGAATGGCCTGCTTTCTAGTGGCGTTCCTAGGCCAAACTCCCAGATTTGAACAAATTTTATTAAAATACGGAAAAATTTGGGCGAATATATGCGGATTTCATTGATAGATGGGTGATAAATAAATATTTCATCGAATTCAGGTGGGCACCCGGATTCTGACTTCGCCTAGGCTAAAAAAACTTAAAAACACTAAAAAAAGCCCGCTGCAGATGCCGATGCCGGTGGCCGCCATCTACATGCCGAAGTTGCGGTAGAAGATGGTGTAGTCCGGGTCCGCCGTGCCGTCGTCGTCGCTACCTTCATCGTCGTCGCTTGGCGTCTGCGGGGGGCGCGAGCTGCCATGTCCTGCGTCACCGTATCTGCACGGCTGGTACGAAGGGCCGACGTCGTCATCATCATCGAGGACGACGAGGGGCATGCCCCTCTAGGCGGGCTGATGGCGCCTGCTGGTCTAGCGTTCGGCCTCTTCCTGCAGGCGCTGGACGCACCGTGCCTCCTCCTGCTCCCAATCTGCCCTGGACCAGGCGAGGATGTTTGGCTCCCGGGATGGCGAAGGCGGCGCGGCGTCGTGCAGAGAACGCTCGATCGCCATTTTGATGGCGAAGGAGTCCTCGTCGACTGCTACACCCCAGTCGGCGGGCTCCGGCTTCGGCTAGCGAAGGCGAAGCCGTCCTGTCGACGGCGGTGCCATGCCTGTGCAGGGCTCGTTGATGACGATCCCGCGGGCGCATGTTCTCGGCGGTGAGCTACTCGGCGTGTCTGTCTCGCGTTTGGGAGGCCGAAAGAACTCGCCGCTACTGCGCGGCGACTGTGTAGGAGAGCTCGCCGACGAGCGCGGCGTGGTGGAGGAGGAGGAGAGGCTGGCCATCCTCCTAGGCGCCCAGTTCGCCGGAGGTTGGCGCCCACGGAGAGGGGTGGGAGCCGGCGAACACGGGATGCCCATCCTGGGGTTGTTGCCAGCGTGGATGTGCTCGAGGACGTACTCGAGGGTGCGTCCCGACACGCTCCACCAACGGCGGCGGCTCGCCGCGTTGTTGCGCTTCGATGGCGAGTGTGGAGGCCCTGGTGTGTGGCGCGTTCGGCGAGACGGCGGTCGACGAAGAACTGCTCCCAGTGCGCGATGTTGCCGGGGTCCTTGGCGAGCTCCGGATCAGGCATCGCCACGATGGCATCCTGGATCTCCTCCACCATCTCGTCGTCTGCCGGTACCGGCGGCACCGGTATGCCGCCGGCACTGAGCCTCCACCCGGGGGCAGCGGAAGTCCGGTGGCGCCATGTACCCGACGTCGTGGAGCATCCTCGCCTTCCACGGTTGGAGCGTCCGCCGGCCGAAGCTGTTCGCCGGTGCGGGGTCGCCGGGGTACCTCTCCGCCATCTCCTTCTTCGCCGAGTGCTTCTTTTCGCCGGAGTTCGTGGTGGTGTGGGGGTGGAGAGGTCAATGTATAGCGAACCGGCGGTGTGGCCTTGTTTTATAGGCCGAGCTCGGGCGGCGAAGGCGGGAGGGATGTAGCGGCGTGGCGGGAAAAGGGGAAACGGCGGAAAGCTGAGGTGGCGGTGGCGCGTCATTACGCTAACACGTGGTCGACGAGATGGGCAGTTAATGCCTAGCGGTCTGTCCGGCGGTCCTTCGCGGGAGCCGAGGTGGAAGGATGACGACGACCGGCCTCCAGTCACTGACTAGGCGAGTCCACGCGCCGAATTGTTTTTTCGCCGAATTCACTTTGTCCGGCGTTCCCAGGCCGTTCCCGGCGCCGTGGGTTCGGCCTGGGAACGCCGGATGTATTTGGGCCAAATTCGGACGAATTCAGCGTCCTAGAAATGCGACTAGGCGAAAATTCGCCGTCCGGACGAAAAAAGGCCCTGGAAACGCCTTCCTGGGAACGGGGGTGGAGATGCTCTAACTCCATTAAATGCCCTTGAGAAGACACCTCTACTCCTTGTGTAGTATCCACTATGTGAAAAAAATCTTTGTTTTTCCTCAAGCGATTTTCTCCCTGAATGTGAACAAGATCAGATATAGATCTTCTCCTTGATGGAGAGCAAGCTCTTGTTCCGGTCGGTGCCAATTGTTATACTACTAGTCAAATTCAGCATATATAAGTGAAGAGAAGATCATATGTACTTTAACCATCGCTAATCAAGATTCCTGACTGGAATTGGGCAATTGAAAGTTAGTTTATCGGTACATGCAGCTAGACCAAAGCGCGCTAGTTCCGGAGCCGAAGAGTCCTTTACAGCGCTCTTGGCTACGAATGCCAGAACCTTGCCGGCTGAGTACTGCAGGCGCCGACGGACGTCCTTCATGAACAGCATGACTGTGAGCATATAGTCTGTGTCGGTGCCACCGGTGGTGGCCACGTTCGCCGGCACGCTGATGCAGCCTGGCCTTGAGCCCAATGAGTGCAGTCCCAGTGCCGGCCCAACAGTTATCGATGGCGAGAACAACCCGCAAGCTCGTCTGAGTAGGTGAAGGATTCCGGATTCCCCGGCACGGATGAGATCCAGTCGTAGCTGAACAAGCTCTTCAGCAAGACGAAGACTCAATTCTGAGCTTGTCCACGTTCATGGAACGATGTGTCCGTCTCTCCGGCCAAGACAAAGATTTTTCTTTACTCATTGTATCAGGGGAAAAGGGGTCTTTCCAACTGCCACTTCACACCGTTAGTGGTCAATATGAACGGAAATGTCATATTATGCATACAATTTTGATCCGGTGTCATATAGGTAAGGGATTTTTTCTAGGTTCAAATAAGGAACCATATTTTAATCTAGTGACAAATAAGAAATTTTCTCAACAAATATTTATATAATATATGCTTCAATTGTTATGAAAGGATGCATAGATGGATCGTGCTGATCGATTTAGACATGTCATTTGTCAATTTCGAAATTACGGTGTAAAAGTTAAGAATTTAATAAGAAAAAAGCATTTATAGCATTTTAAATAATCTCTAAATTTTATTTGCCCAGAAATTGTTTTAGATAACATAGTATTGATCCTTGTATTTTTATGATCTCAAAACATATATTATCTGCATTAATTGGATTTATGAAATAAAATGTGTCATTTAATCATTTAATAAAGCATTTAATAATATTAGAAAAACTTTTATTATTTTGCAATATTTTACAAAATAAACGGAGGTCATATTCATCTTTAGAGTTGGAAAATTTGGCTGTTAAAATTTATTCAAATTCTTTACGGATTAATTTTAAAACATGATCAAAGTTCACAAGTGGTTTGTCTTTTAAATTTAGATTGAAATTTGAATTTTTAATCTTTTTGTCGTATGTTACCGGACTGGATCTAGCCACAAACACTGTCCGGCGGTCCCTGGTGGGGATTGAGCCCACGAGGCTACCAGATGGGGCCAACCGGCGTGTGGGGATTAAAAGAAAAAGGGACACCGCTGGGTTTCGAACCCACAAGGATTGAGTCAGTAACCGGTTTGGCTGGCAGCCGTTGGGGAACAGATGGGCCTCACAGATAAAATGAGACGCTGATGCGGCAAGTTTGTCTAAAGAAACTACAGCGCCAGACCGAATCTCGAGAGGAGAAACATCGCACATAATCCATATGTCGAAGAAGCTCGCGACTATGTTACTGAACCAAACTATGCGTGCGATGGCTCGTTTCAAAAAGGGAACATCAGGCTACGCAACGGTTCAAGTGATCTACAGAGGTGGAGCGTGGCATCGGCTCAGTCAAGGAGAACGTGGTTGTTCATGCAACACACATGTCTGTCGGACAACAGCGGCGAGGCAGCTTGCGGCGATGCGACTTGCAGGAAAGCTTGCGAACGCTTCGTTGGGTTGTCCTGGGCGTGTGACGACGCGTTTGAAAAAGCATGTTCAGGCTACAACTTTGGTTCAGGGAGCTCGAGCTAAAACACGACGTGGTGTCGGCTAGCTCTTGATGAACACGGTCTTGTGGACGGCCAGTAGTGCTCGCGGTGACGCTGTGTTGCAAGGATGATTTCAACACCGTCCCTACACCGATTCGAGCGAGGAAACATGCGTTGGAAAGCAAGGAGCAAGGGTTACAACTAATTGGTTTTGGTTTGGCCGTAAGTTGGCCGTATCGACGACTAGGATGACCTGAAGCACAGCGCACGGCAACAAAACTTGCTGGTGCTCACGGCGGTGACTGCGAGTGGACCCGTCGACGAGGCACGTCAGAACAGGGGATGAGGCATTCTTGGGAGGTTGCTAGGGTCACCTCGGTTTTGCAGGTGAATCTAGTACGGCTCGAGGCAGCCACGATCTGTAGCGGGGCTCGATGGCAGAGAGCTAGGGCTAGCTCAGGTTCGCGGCGACGGCGAGCTCTGCTCCGGCGGGTTCCAGCAAGGTTCTCCGGTTCCAAACGATGGGAAGGACGGTGACAAAGCTCCTTAGACTTACTCCACCTCGGGAACCACCACTCCTCCAGCTAGCAGGTAAGGCTGGATCTAGGGTTTGGACTGGCCATGGACATGGCAGGGAGAGGGAGGAAGAAGGAGGCATTGTGATCTCGATCTGATCTACATAGAGGGGAAAAGGGTGCAGAGTAAACTGGTATATATGGGTGGGATGCTTCTCTTGGTCACGAGCTCGGCATGCGCTTCGCACGGAAGGAGAAGGACATGGGTTTGGTTCAGGTGTAGGTGAAAAGAGCTGGCTTGGTTGGGTTCAGACTTATAATAGTTGAGCTTCAGGGTGTGTGTGTTGGATCGGTGTTGGCTCCAGCTGGCTGGGTTAGGTAGGTAGTTAGGATGTTGTTTTATTTTTATGTTTCAAACTTTTTAGTTTGAACTCAATCATTCAACTCAAAACAAAGAAACCAAAATAATATCAAAAGAGAAGGTGGCATGCTTGTGTAAAGGGTAGGCCTCTTTTATTTACTTTTATATGATCTCCTTGTTTGAATTCAGTTTATCTCAAAAACCATTTATAAACCACAAGAATCCAAATAGAGAGAAGAGAGGGCGACTTGCATAGTACATGCATGATTGCATCAAACACATAGATGGTGAATTCCATGTTTAACAACTGAATTGAATCCAAAAGAAGAATGTTTATGGAAGTTTTTCAATTCATATGACTTAATTGGATCATGGTCATGCATGAATAAGAATGTGGCCTATGCTAGTGTGGAGGTACCAATATTATTATCATCTAGACACACTATACTTCAAACACGGTCCCAATTCAAACAAACTACATGGAGAGGAAAAATAAAACATGATGGCTCCACTCACATGGCATGCAAAGGTGATCATGCATGCTACCATACTTGATGTTGTGAAAACAACATGAAAAAATATATGGAAGCATAAGAAGGAAAGGAAACACGCCCAAATATATATGAGCTAGAGTTAAATGCCAAAACAACATACAAATACCCATATTATCTATAGGCTTAATCTTGGTCACATGCAAGCATTTTGAGGCCATCTGCATCTTCCACAACACTTCCATGTGGGTACATTTCGTACTCTTCACATTGATGTGTGGGACCATGTGACGCTCCTTCGCGGGTGTGGTGGAGGCGTGCAGGTGTCTGCTTTACGCGTTGATGTTTTCACTGCATCCTCTCTTACTCCCGTCATTACGCAGCCAGCCCAATCCTCCTCTCTCTCTCTCTCTCGGCATAAACTGAGCAAATATAGGTAACTATTTGGCCTAAGAAACAATAGTAGTTCTGATTATGTGTGAGCACCATACCGACCGGCACACACACACCCCTTTTGCATAGATCGAACCGCTATCTTCTTACATCTACACATGCCAGTAGGACACACCAACAAAAAATACGGAGATGATGTTTTGGCTCATGCGTGCAAATGAACCTATGATGAAAAATATATATAAATAAATTTTAAAATGTAAAAGAATTAGGAAAGAAAATTCCGTGTGTATTTTATGTTCTTCCATAACGTTTTTGGAAAAAAGACCATTTTATGTGACTTGTGTAAAACTATAAAAAATTGTCTAAGAATAATCATGTTATAGCATCTGAAATTGTGTTTTTTACACATAACACAAATAATGTTCTTTTTTCTTAGGAAAGGTGTGTGAGTACCGAATGTCCAAATATACATGCGTATATTTTGAACAATCAATTTATTTGCACTCATGAGCCGAAGTGGATTAGTGTACTAAGTGGATTGGTGTACTTCCTATGGTGTAATAAAACAAACCACCACGAGTGTACCGCGTATACCACGCTTGGTCAAAACACCATGCAGGTGGTGTGGCGAAGCACGCCTATTCGTCTAGTAGAATTGGATGGTAGAATTGTAACTAGAGCCAACGGAAGGTCGCAATGTGGTTGGTAAAAAGGTTGTAAAATATATGTCCCCATCTCAACTTGGGCATCAAGCATATATCTAGAGCCAAATACATTATATTAAGAAGCAACTATATTTAATTAGAGGAAAATGCAATATGCAATTATGAGGAGAAGAACCAAATAGAAGTGTTTTGATATGATGCTCAAATTTAATGTGGCATGGTAAAATGAGCATGATATTATGATGATGCAATAATGACAAGCACATGGTAGCATTGATCTTTATTTATTATGTAGCATTCTAATGTTAGCCAATTGGGATGCTACACCATCAAATATAATAGCAAGTATATAGGTGGTCCATCAACAAATTTAATGTAAACACAATTATCATATTGATACCTCTCAAAACCATGTGAGATTGATGACTGCAAGTGTACAAATCGTTTGTAGCTAGTTTCAAAATAAAGTTATCGATCCCACATGGAGCAGTAGGTGAAAGACTAAAATGCTTTTAACTAAAACTAAATGTAGTACTTAAGGAATAACTTTAAGGTGAGTAGAGTTGTTTTGGAGTTTTGGTTGAATGAGGCAATTTAAAGTAAAGTAAAACTTAATGCAAAAAGTAAGAATCGCGTGTGTAAAAGAACTTGGAACTGCAATAGGAAAAAAGGCGTTCTCAGGGAGTAGTGGATACATCGCTAGCAATTTAGACTAAGCAATCAAGATTATTATAACGGATATTCTCATGATATATATGTATGTGGGAGGAGCTCCATATATAAACAAATAGGCAGTAAACACTGCTCACATCATCCTTCATAACCACAACTGATAGATAAACGATATCAATCGTATTATCCCACTATTAAGGGATTTCTCCCGTGGCATGGACATGGCTTTATGAGTTATCCTTGATTCCCCAAGTCAGTACATAAAGAATGACAATAACTTTATAGTCACAGTAAGTGCTATCATCCCTCCGTGTACCAACAAGTAATCCTCTTCATCGAGTCCCCATGAGAGGCAAATATTAATGAGGTGCACAACTCCCAACATCAAGATGAAGACAATTAAAACATACACATAATGATGTATAACATAATAATCTCTGTATTATCTCAATCATGTTCTAGGGTTTCTCCATCTCCCCAAGAACTAGATATCTACTCAGACATGGAGGCAATCAATATTATGGCAATGGTAATGTAAACAATTGTAAATGAATAGTTCTTATATAAATCCACAACGAGTATGGAAATTACAACAAGATCTAGATGGGATGAAGATGGGACGGATGGAGATGATGGTGGTGCAACGGTTGATGAAGATGAAGATCGATGCCTTGGCCTCCCAGATCTGCGTAGGGCGAAGATGGATACCTTGGGCAAGTCCCCCTCCAGATGCCTTCCGGAGGTGAGGTTTCGTCTGGGTGTTCTGTATGTCGTCTCCCCGATCCAGTTGCACGGGGTGAAACTATTTGAGGAGGCGGAGGCGGCGCCAACTATACGGTGCCAACTATATGGCCGGAAAATTTATTTCCGCCGTATAGTTGGTCGTTAAACCGTTTGTCTCCTTTAATCGCTTCTGGTTTTCTTCTGGTATTATTGATATTTTCCAAATAAATGATTTACGTTGTTTTTGGATCCTTTTCTCCTCTGGTTGGTCCTGATCCTGGTGAAAACAGATATAAAATATGCACGCGAGCGCCGTAAAATACCAAGATCCTACATCTATAGTGCAAAATAATAATATAAAACATGATGTAAATATGCACTCATTAGAGATCACAAACGAATCAAACCTTTTATACCACTGTATTGGAGATTGCTTTATGCCGTAAATAGACTTATTTAACTTGCACACAATTTTTTTACCAGTCACTATAAACCCTTCTGGTTGGTCCTTGTAAATTTCCTTATCAAGCTCTCCATGCAGAAAAGCAGTGTTTACATCTAACTGCTCCAACTCAAGATCACGCATAGACACAATACTAAAGAATGTACGAATGGAACTATGCTTTACAACCGGAAAGAACACATCATTGTAATCAATACCTGGAATCTAGCTTAAAATTTTTCTACTAACCTTTCCTTATACCTTGAAGACTCTTTAGGAGACAAGCTTTCCTTTCTCTTTAAGATCCACTTGCAGCGAATCACCTTATTTTGTTTAGGAAAGTACACAGCATCTGATGTGGCATTTTTCTCAAGCGAATGCATCTCTTCTTGCCTAGCAGAATCTCACTTATCACGGTCAATAGATGCAATGACTTCATTATACGTAGCAGGTTCATACTCATTCTCCACCTGTTCAGCATAACTCAAAGCATAATGAACAAGATTACACTCTTCAATTAAATGATGATGTGGACCTTTTTATGCCCCATTCTATCAGCAATAATGGACTCATGTGCTTGCTGCAAAACAACATGTGAGTGTTGAACAACATAATCGTCAAAGTTTTCCTCATGTGTATCTTGAACAACAACATCAGTTTCCATGTTTTCTGTAGGTGCTCCACCTGCACAATAACTTTCTCCTCTGCAATAGGATTAGGAGACGGATCTGAGGGAAAGCTATCATGATACATAAGAGATTCATTGAAATAATATTCCTACTCAACAAAACCCTTTTAGTTTCAGGATTACATAATTTATATGCTTTAACTCCTAAAACCATCACCAAGAATATGCACTTAATAGCGCTTGGCTCTAGCTTTCCATTATCAACATGAGCATATGTAGTGCAACCAAAAACTCTCAACTGTGAATAATCAACAGGTGAACCGGACCATACCTCAATGGGACCTTTTGTAACATCCCAAACTTTAGGACCAAATGAGGGGTAGATTTAGGAATATGTGCATCTGCATGTATTCATCTAAAATATAGGGTAATTTTTTCGCAAATTAAAACCCTAGATGGACCAGAGTTTATCTCGCTTCGATGGATTAGGATTTAGCTCATCTTGACGAGTGCGATAAACTTTGACATGAACTCTAGGAATTTTGTGTGTTTTGGGGGAATAATCCAAATTTGTGTTTGGATTTCAATTTGAATTTAAATAAATTCACAAACTGAATAAAATAATATGATAATAATAAGAAGAAATGAAATAGGATTATTGTATAATATAATATGACATTACAATAATAAAACAAGTAAGTAAATTGAAATAAGTACTTATCAAAGTATAAAAGAGGATTTTATTACATGGTACCATTTCTTTATGCAAGCAAGTAAAGAAGAAAAAGGAACTAAAGTAATGGAAATAAAAATAATTATTTATTTTATGAATATACAAAATACATTATCTTTAAAAATTTGAACAAAAGAAATATACAACAAATATAAAGAGGAAAACTTAAACTAATTCCTAGACTATATCTTCTTATTCTTTGTCTTGTTCTTGTTACCTGCAAGCAATAACAAAATAGAAACAGAATAAAAGATATTTAGTGTTAGTATTTTCTCTCAGAATTAACAGTGTGGTGAACTGTTATTTTTCATCACAGAGCCTGGATTAAAAGGGGCAAATTTTACCAATTAGTAGCATCTGATCTTAATCTATTGCCACAAATCAACATCATAGGTAGGGGCAAGTTTCACCAAGGTTTAGTAAAAGCAAAATAGTAAAACCTGAAGAAAAGATCAAGAATATATACTTGATCACATCCACAAGAAGTAGTGTCAACACCCGGACTTTTAATCCGAGATGCATGTTATGCCATTCATCGCAATCCTAGGATTACCATTTTTGCGAGACATAACAGAATTGGTACCATAGTACATCATCCATTACAAACCATAATAAAGGTCTTACAAATAAAGGATCTCATGATCCAGTCTTAATACAATCAAAGCAGCGGAAAGTAAACGTAGTAGGGGTTCCATCTTCAGGGTCATAGGCAATGCTGACGATGGGAGATGATCCTAGTTGTTAAAGACCTCCTGATGTCCATCTTCCTGGTAGTCCTCCTCATAGTCTGGCCATGGGAATAGCTAGGGAAAAAAGCCATAAGTACTCTTTAAGTACTCGCAAACTATCACTAACAAGTAAGGTAGTTCCAGTAGGAATCTTGAGTTCTATGTTTATTTGCAAAAGGCGAGGTTTATTTCATACTGAGTTCAAAAGTAAAGAAAACTAATTTAATTTTCTACATTACCTAAGTGGTAACCTATTTTTCATGTCCACAACCCTGTTGTGGTCAAGTCAAAGTCATAGTTCAATTAACAAGTCATTTTTGAAAACATCTGACAACGGAATAGTATGGCCACTCCATATGTCCATGACCGCGAACTTAGCTATTCGAATAGTTTGACACTCTGCAGAGGTGGTACACTTTCACCACAAAATTCAATACATCCGTCAGGGATAACCCTGAATCATCCTACTTAGCATGCGGATAATCAATCATAACCTTTCAATTACACACTCTAGTATAGGCACCTCCCCTATGAGCTTGGCCTCCCAGCCATGGCCATCTGCCATACTGGGCACTGCATAGGTGGACATTCACATTCACGAGGTAGCCTCAGCTCAACTTCTTTCCGTGAGGGAACCCATACTAAGGCATATAAACTTCATGTTAAGTCCTACCCAATTCAGGTATTGTGGTTGTACGGTAAAATTGGAATGGTATCGCATCCGAACCCAACCATCAGTTTTTATAAAGGGCTAAGGCTCATGCCTCAATATTTTCATCATCAAATCCTTTTGTGTTTCTCAACACATGTCAAAAGATTTCAATAGAATGAATCATCATTCGAAGATTTTCATAATCATTTTCTCCAAGTATTCCCATATAAGTGATCAGTAGTAGTTTAACACTAGGAACTAGCAATGAGGGTGTCACTATTAAGGGTTCTAATCAAATGTAACTATCCAAATATAGTTTTATGATTTTGATGGCATCTAAGTATAACTACTTAGGCCTAGTTTTATACTCTTTATGGTATGTATCCTATTTTTCTAATACTCACAATTTACTAATGAAAGGCAAAGAACTTTGGTAAAAGTAAAAGAATAAAGCTTGCAAGTAAAACTTGGGATTGGTATAATCAAAGTTGTATAACCAAAGCATGCCTAATGCATCTTGCATAGGTTATCTTGCAAGGATGGCTTGCATAGTTAACTTGTAGTGTTAGGCTTGCATAGTTCTAGCTTGCATAGTTAATGATGGCTTGCCTTGAGTAGTGAAGTGGTTGAAGTTTTCTTCTTCTTCTTTGTAGTACTCCTTCTTCTCGTATCCCGGGTCGGTACTAGCGTCTATAAATGAATACGAGGTACACAATCACCAAACAATACTTAACTACTTCTATTTAGCACACTAAGGCTCATACTTGATGATCTAGCATCATCACAATCATTACATGAAATAAAGGACTAGTCTTATTTTTCTTGTTTTAGAAAAGTAATTTATACTCATTAAAAATACTTAAGATTTAATATTCTCCAATTAAAATATGGGATCATGTTGACACATGTCATCACCACATATTCTAATACTTGAGAATGTGATTTAAAGTGGTGGTCATATTTTATAAAGTTTAAGATTACTATTTAATACAGTGACTAGAAATTCCTATATATCATTCTTTTAGTACTAGTCTAATGTCACTGCATGTAAACCTAAATATATTTACATATTTAGATAGATCTTGTCAAATGTGATTTTTGAGAGTTAGAATCAACTCAAAAGCATTTATGGTTGATTTTTGAAAAATGTTTGAAGGTGGAGAATTCTCTGTCTTGTTAGTTTTACTATAGGTGATCTATAATTTCAAATGATTTGAATCCAACGGGCTTGGATAGATAATTTGAATACATTTCTAACAAAATTGGAATCATGCAATTTGATGTAGTGAATCTCTTTGTATTTATTTTTGAATATACTAACAGAATCTAGTTTACTAAAATTGAAACAGCTTATTTGAATCTACGAGCTCTACGCGGGAAACTAACTGGGCCGACCCAACTGCATAGCACTGGCGCAGCGGGCTGCTGACAGAACGGTCCCACTAGTCAGTGACCTATTCTAACCGAAACGGTATCTTTCACTAGGATCTACGGACGTGGTTCGTCGTCTCCGGCGAATAGCTCCGGCGAGGAACGGACCCTAACACGACGGTGGGGGTACGTGGGGGCTGACCTGGGCTCCAGCTAAGGTCAGCGATGGGGGCGAACGACGTTGTAGACGACGATGATTCGAATGGTGGTCACGGTGGCTCCTGGGGCGGCTCCTAGCTCCAGTTCCTCTTCTCCTGGCAGCGGCGGGCTCCGGTGAAATTCCAGTGATGTGGTGCTCGCCTTGCTCAGGGGAGAGGTGTGGGAGGTCTCTGAGAGAGATGGGAGTGGAATGGTGTGGCGAATTGGAGCTGGGGTGGCCTCTATCTATACAAAGGCGAGAGGGACATAGCGGGATGGCTCGGGCTCGTCGGCGACGTCGATACAGGGGGCTATAGGCATGGCTGAGGGTAGGGGTCGACGCGGTGCTTCAGGGCGGTTGTCGTGCGTGTGATGGAGCGGCAAGGGGCGGTCGAGAACAGTCGGGAGCGGTCCATGCTCTGGGCGGAAACGACGGCGTTCGAGACGGTGGACAGTGGCTACGGTCCACGCGGCGGCGAACGGGCATGTCTAGGAGATAGCTAGGTTCACGACGAGTGCGGGCACGTGCAGTGAGCGCGAGGTGCGGCGTGTGTGCGCGTGTCGGCTACGGCACTCTAGCACACTCTCGGCATGGCAGGCAGCGAAATGGGCACGCCTCTTGTGGGTGGTACATGGCGTGTCTGCGGTCGAGGGGTGGACAGAGGGTGGCGGTGGACGGTCGCCTGTCTCCTGGACATCGTGGGAGAGGGCGGCGCTGGCTGTGGCGATTGGTTCTTGGTCGACCGACGCGGCGAGCTTCGAGCGGCAGCACTGGCGCAAACGGCAGAGGGGGAGCTGGTCTTCTGTGCTTCTAGGTGCTAAGGGAGACTAGGGGAGTGAAAGGAGGAGCTAGTGGCAAGTGATCACTGCTCAAAATAATAGAAGTTAGGCAAGTGTTTTCTGTGTCTGCCAAGTGCTCGACCAAATGGCCTCATGAACACAAGATTTGAATTTTTGGCTAAATTTTGGTGAGTGTGTTTGTCACATGCTTGAGTGTCTATGGTTGCTTGGGTTTTCCAAGGTAAATTGATTTGAGTGGTTTTTGCAAAATGGTGATCTATGCATATGAACTTGATTCAATTTTGAATTGTCCTTTAAATAGATTTGGAATTTGTTTCTGTTGATTTTTAAAGTGGGCTTGGGTTCACTTTTACTTGGTCTAGCAAGGGGTGAAAAGAATTGAGAAAGTTTCGATTAGAAATCTTATACTAGAAACACCCAAAGTGGTCTAGTGGTTAATTTTGGTCAAAATGACCATTTGATCATATGATTCATATTTGAATTTCTTTTCTTTTGAATTTGTTTGTAATTGGCCTAGATGATGTAGTATTCATCTTTAAACCATTCCTTATCATTTGTGGCAATCGAACATGGCAATTGCACTCATTCATACACTAATGCATTTCACACCTACACTCATATTAGATTTAATAATAAAAGTTTTTGTTGACCCTAAACTTGGGTGATTAGAACTTGATAATAATGATTAATATTTTTGGGGTGTTACAAGTAACAAGAAAGCATTCAGCTCACACACAGTTGCATGTGTGTGTGTGCTATCGGCAAGGAGTAGCCTAGGGAGTTGATAAGGCAAAACATAGCTGCATCAATGCACTCTCTATATTCATCTTTCACTAGCCAAGAACAGCATCACATCACCACAGTCATCCACCAAACCAGACAGTAAATCATCACCATGGTCATCTGAAGGAGCCTAAGGTGTGGATCAAGGGCAACATCACCAGGAGGAGAAGGACAAGCATCTAGGAGAACAAGGACAATGCCAATATAGGAGCAAGGAAGAGAAGGTCAAGGCCAGTACTAGAGCTAGGAGGAGAAGCCATTCAGGGTGGCTGAGCGATGTTTGGCTGGCCACGCCGGGGATTGAAAAGGATACTGGAAGGACAATAATGGAGGGAAGGCGAAGATGTGCAGGGGAGGCCGATGCCATATGGGGTGAGCGGAATCTAGAAACAGAGCTCTCCTGAAGGGGGAGCAGCGGGTATCCTACCCCACTCAACCCAATAGCGGTATTCCCTGACTTGCCCAGCTGCTGCACGTTTTCCCTGCCTCCACCTCACCAGACGTGACCAAAAAGGTTTGAGTATCCTGTTTTTCTTCATGCAATGTCATGTCTCCTGTTGTAATTCAAACAATTCCTTACATGTAATACTTATCTCCATTCTTCGGCTTCTAGATCTCTTTTGTTAGATATGTGTGAAAGCTGCATTTCTGCTAGACTATACTTACTGTGAGTTTTTTTAATGATTTGTCCATATCCTATTTGGGTCGATGGTGCTTATATTACATGATTTTTCTATGTCAATTAGTTTCTACCTTGCCCCCATATGGAGAATATCATTTTGCGGCCCAAAAGTTGGGGTGGCCAGGCAACGCGGTACCCAAGTTGATTTTTATCACCGCGATTTGAAAAGTTGGAGCGCCAATTGCTGAGAGAGGTCTTTCAAGTGAATGATGGCCAAACCCAATATTTTCAAATCGCGCCCGTTAAGTCAGGATATTCTATTACACTAGTTCCTGCTGTGCCCCTCCTTCACCGGTCACTCTTCTTAGCCACCCTGCACGTGTCGTAGGGGCAAATCCATTACTGTACTTTCCTAACTCTCGACACTGAATCTTGCTGCGGCGGCGGCGGTCCCTTTTCTTCCCTTCCCCGACCCTAAATCTGTCGGCGGCGGAGGACCTTTTTTCTCCCTCCCCTGACACTGAATCCGGCGGTGGCGGCCCAGCATGTCTTGTAAGGCGAAGGTTGTAGCTACGTCACCAACTGAAAAGGGTCCGTCGAGGCCCAAGTCTGGGGCTCAACGCGTAGCTGCGGCGAGGTCTTTAGCCCCGGTTAGCAAGGAGGCCAGCAAATATTCTGCTCCCAAGGTACCTACGAGCAGCGGGTTGAAGAGAAAAGCAAGGCCGACGGCAGATTGTTCAGCTCCAGTGGGCGGATGCAGCACTCAGATCTTGAAGAAAAAAACCCGGGAGAAGAGTGAGAGGTGAATTTTTCTTATCTGTGCCTTATCTTGCAAGTAGATTAGTTACGGCATAATAGAATCGAATGAACTGAAATGTTCCCCTTTTTAATCAAATTAGGCACAGCTTTGATACAAGGGACCTATATGAGTTCACAGTTCATGTTCGGCAGTACACTGCACAGCTTGATTTTGGTTGCGAGAGGGTTGTGTTTGGGCAAGATGTGCATCTGCTTGTGAATTGCAAAGAGGTTGTGTCTGTTTCGCAGCTGGTAGATATGCTTGCCGCTAGAATTCCCTAGGGTTCTAGACAGAGGACAAAATTGGTGTGGCGCAACATGAATGATACCTATCAGCAAATTGAGCACTCCCATGAGCTTCAGATGGTTTGGGAGTGTTGTGCAGCTGATCGTAAGGTGAAAGTTGAAGCGATGATTGATGATATATATGCAGATGCTGGAGATCTTGCTGCCAGAGCTTCTGCTCCTAGAGAATACGGACCAATAGATGTTGATCTAGATAAGTTCAGTATACGCATAGAGGTGGATTCATACATGGCAAAACTTGATGAGGGAGTTAATAAGCCAGTTTCGTCATGTACTGTGGAGATCACTGTCGATTCCAAAAACATAACTCTTGATGAAATGAGAGAGATGATCAGTAAAGAAATCAGTATTGGCCCTAAGCAGATGGCAAAAATCCGGTGGTGGCATCATAAGAAGCAGCAATTCATAGATGTTTTGGATACTGAAGATCTTATGTAGATTATGCGGCAAAAGAAGCGAACCAGGAAGGTGTTCTTCCTTGGTACCATTTCTGATGTTGTTGAACAGGTTATAGTGGATGTAGATGCCCCTGTAGTGGCTGAACAGAATGAGGTGGTCGACGTTGATGAGATCTGATGAGAGCTGCTACCCTGGGCTTGTCATATGGACCACGGGGTTCCCCTGCCTGTATTTGTAATATTGACTGTTGTTGCATTTAGAGCGTTCTTCTATGATTATGTTTGTTGAGAGATTGTGATATAATGTTGTGCGAGCTGTTGAGATTTTCGGACATGTCACTCACTGAAACCATCATTGTTGTAATAAGACATAAGTACATTGTAGTTGACATGATTATGTTTCTTAAGATGATGTACTGTAGTTGTTTCAGTTATTATGTTTGTTGGGTCATTGTAATGTAATGTTTTGTGAAACCATGACTGGACTAGTGATGCATAAATACATTATAGTTGACATGATTATGTTTCTTGAGATGATGTATTGTACTTGTTTCTGTTATTTTGTTTGTTGAGAGACTGTAATGTAATGTTTTGCGAAATCATGACAGGACAAGTGATGTGTAAGTACCTTGTAGTCGACATGATTTTGTTTCTTGAGTTGATGTAATATACTTGTTTCTGTGATTACGTTTGTTGAGAGATTGTAATGTGATGTTTTGTGAAACCATGTTGTGGTTATGTTTGTTGGGAGATTATAATGTAATGTTTTGTGAAACCATGACTGAAGAAGTGATGCATAAGTACCTTGTAGTTGACATGATTTTGTTTCTTTGTATGATGTAATATACTCGTATGCTTTTGTTAGGCAATGAAATTGGGATGGAGGGAGTGCAGGTTTAATATTTGAAATGAGAATGTGTGAAGAGAATCTATATCAGGCAGCAGACAGTAATCCAGGGAAAGGGCATGGTATCCATTAAACTATTTTAACATGCCAATTTAGTCATCATTACAGCGGTAGAAGGGCTACTCTCTCTCTCTCTCTCTCTCTCTCTCTCTCTCTCTCTCTCTCTCTCTCTCTCTCTCTCGCCGTCGCATTCGCCATGCTGTCCTTGAACAGCGAGGACGACCAGTCGAGCAGCGACAGCCTTCTCTCTGACATCGAGTATTCCTTCCATGATGCGAGTTCCTCTGTTTTCTCGGGCTAGGGTTAGGCAATGGTAAATCTCTCGCTCTGAGCTCCATATGTGCATGCAATTGTGTTCGATTTCAGCTTTGCGTTTACCTATAGGTACCAAGGACGATCTACGACTCCGAATGGGAGGGCCTAGATCTCGATGGAGAAGTGCCATGTGACCATGGGCTAAAACTGAGGAGATATGTTGCATTCGAAGGTAGTACCACTAGGAGAAGGTTTTTGGGCTGTACAAATCAGGTTTGTTTACATTATGTGCAACTCTGACATGAAGTAAAATGTATCGTTCATGTTCATAACACTATAGTGTGTGTGTTTTTAGGTTGGCCCGGTGTGTAAAGCAGTAGAGTGGGTGGATCTTGAGTGGCCAGATGCACTTAAGAAATGTTTGGCGCAGTTATGGGAGATGTATGAGTTGGAAAGGTCGGGGAGATTTACTGATGTAAGTGATGCAGCTGAAAAAAATTACAAGCTGTCGGTACGAAATAAGGAGCTGGAACAAGAAATCGAGAATTTGCAGTCAAAGCTAACTGACGGAATCGATGGGAGCTTGGTTGATGGAACTGCAAAGAAGCTTCAGGATAGTCACAGGTTGCTAATTCATAATGCAGAAAAGGAGAGGGATCAGCTCAGGGAAGACAAGAAGAAGCTAGAGTACTGCATTGCGGATCTGTTGAAGGAACTGAAGAAGGCGCGCGAGGGTGAACAAGGACATACTATAGAGGATAAAGGAAATTCGAGATGAATAATTTATGTTGTTCCAATGCCTGAAACTAGTTAATTGTAAGACTTGCAGTTGCGCTTTCCGAACTAAGCCAAACTCAATCCTTGAGCAAACTAATTTTAGACGAACACACATATCGTGCATAGAGTTAAGTTCACGCTTACAAAATCACCACTGCAGAGGATAAACTAGGAAGTTCAATACTAAATAGACATATGTTGTGTTCAAGCGAGCCTGGCCTGGAGCTGCCTGTTTTCCTCCCTAAGATTGGTCAGCTCCTTCAGTACTATGTCGTGCTTCAGCTATAGGTTCCAGCGCTCCATCACGGATTGGAGAATTTTGTCCGTATCCATACGATTTTCCTTCAAGATCCCTTTCATGATCTATGTCTGCTTCCTAGCCGAGGCGTGACCTTCACTGTGTAGCTTCGCCCAGTCGGCGTTTAACTCCTTCAGTTTCTGGCACTTGTCAGAAAGGACCGCGAATTCAGCGTGCAGTTGGTCAAAGGCCAGTTTTAGGGAATTCCGCTTCTCCCTTGGATTGCTATCTTGTCATTTAGCCAGGTCGCCAGGTCCTGGTCGATCTTTTGCCTCTTTCCCTGCAACAAAAATACATAGTATGGTTTATTCAGTTCACCAGGACAAGCTGGTTAGTTTCCATAATTAACTGAATCGACTAATGGCACTGTCATAATTTCAAGGAAGAAGCAATCTAGGACTAATCAACATTTTATGAATCGACTAGTGGCCCTGTCATAATTTCAATTTCGAAGACAAATAAGATTTATCAGCAGTTTAGTGTGCTGTGGGTTTTTCCCAATATCACCAAATAGTAGTGGGAGAGTGGCAAACTCATAATGCAGAAACCCATCTCCAGATACATATGGAAAGAGAACATGGTGTCCATTCATGAACATGAACACCAACACATGTCCAGATAGATAAGGAGTTGCCCTAGGATTCTTATTGCACCCTATAATGGGAACCAGACATGGGCATTGCTCCCTGAACCCTAAACATTACAAAAGGAGAGGAGGACGAACTGGTATTCGTGTCCCCGCTAACGGGAATCAGACTTGGGCATTGCTCCGATACGCCTCTAGACATGCCCTTAGCTCCTCGTTCTCTTTCCGAACACCCTCGAGTACGGTGATCCCTCTGCTCATGTCCGCCTTCATCTCCTTGACTGCATCCAGGCAACGGTTCCTGTCATGGTAGGCTTGGATGGTAGCCTTGGTTTCCTCGACGCGTCCTCTGAGTGCCTCGCTAACTTCGTCCTACAGGAGAATGCACCTTTTCATGAGATTCTTCTTCTCCTCCGTGAGCTCATTGATTATCTTGATGGCCTGTTCTTGCCTGATCAAGTTACGGTCGAGCACTTTCTGCAGCCTAACGACATCACGTGCAAAATCTAGCGAGATCTCCTTTTGCACAGATAATTGCTTGCGTAGGCTCTCATTAGCTTGGGTGAGGGAGCGTGCAAGCTCATGTTGGTTGGCAATCTTGGAACTGATCGCGGCCACCTTCTCACGGTACTCGGCCTTCGATCGCTGCATCGTTCATGTTAATTGAAATAGGAATTCTACAATTACACTCCACGTCCTAGGTGAATACTAAAATAGATCAAAAAAATCCCCGTTGAATCTATTGGCCGCAGTGTTAAAAAATGGACCTGGAGATCTATTCATGACCACGATAAACTAATCCTAATCACAAAAAATCCATAGTGAATCTATGAACAGCGGTATTAAGGAAAGACCAAGAGATCCAGTCATATTCATGAAAACAAATACAACTCGCAAAAGAAGAAGAAAACCCAATGTGGGGCGGACAGTGATGGCTCAATGCATGGCGCCCAGAAAAATGCTTGATGGCGGTGTTGATGTAGAGCTCGTTGGGAACCCCAAGAGGAAGGTATGATGAGCACAGCAGCAAGTTTCCCTTAGTTATGAAACCAAGGTTTAATCGAACCAGTAGGAGCAAGGAAACACCCCAAAGGTGTTACTAGCTGAGCTTTGGCAGGGTGCACTACCGGTGCTAGTAGCAACGTGGAGACCTGCACAACACAACCACAGAACTTTGTCCCCAACTTGCGATGAGGTTGTCAATCTCACCGTGTTTTGTGGTAAACAAAGGATTAAACATATCGAATGGAAAGAAGTAATAGTTTGCAGAAAGTAAACACAAAGAAGTAAACAGTTTATAGATTGTATGAAAAGAAAAAGGACCGGGATCCATAGTTCACTAGAGGTGGCTCTCCTTAGATAGATAACATGCTGGGTGAACAAATTACAGCGGGGCAATTGACAAACACCGAGAAAGCAATACATGCATATACTAATCATCTTGACTCCTTTGAGACTTGATTGGGCATTACAACATTATACATAGACCGCCATCCAACTGCATCTATGACTAATAATCCACCTTCAGGTTATCATCCGAACCCCCTCCAGTATTAAGTTGCAAGCAACAGATTATTGCTTTACGAATTGCGTGTAAAATAAACAATACGATTGTTCTATGAACAAAGGATTGTTTTTTTCTCCCTAGTAGCAACAACACATCTAGTACCTTAGAGATTTTTGTCACTTCCCCAGATTACTAGAGGCATGAACCCACTATCGAGCATAAATACTAACTCTTGGAGTTTCTAGCATCTACTTGGCCAAGATAGCTACTAACAACGGAAAGCATGCAAGATAACAAATAATGAAGACATGATAGAATCAATAATCAATCTGAAATAGCATCTCAATATCCATCGGATCCCCGCAAACACAACATGCAGAATTACAAATAGATGATCTTGATCATGAACGGAGCTCACAAGATCTAAACATGAAAGCACAAAGGATAAGAATCAGCCATCTAGCTACTACATCGATCCGTAGTCCAAGAATGAACTACTCACGCATCACACCGGAGGCTTGCATGGTGATGAAGAAGGCCTCCAGGGTGAATTCCCCTCTCCGGCAGGGTGCCGGGAAGAGCTTCAGATCCCTCCCGATATAGGGATGGAGATGACGGAGGCTACAGACTCTTTCATGGATTTTTGATCGGGCCCTTAGGATTTTCGCCCCGAGGGCATCTTATAGGCAGAAGGGGAGGCCGATGGGGTGCCGGGAGCGGCCACACCACCCCCTGGCGTGGACCAGGCCTGGCGGCGCAGCCAGGTGGTGTGGTGGCCCCCTAGCCCCTCTCTGTCTCGTATTCTGGAACTTGATGACGTCCGAAAAAATAGGCACTTTGGCTTTTGTCCCGTCCAATTCTGAGAATATTCATTTTCTGACTTTCCTGGAACCAAAAACAGCAGAAAACAGGCAGCTGGCACTGTGGCTCTTGTTAATAGGTTAGTCCAAAAATCATATGAAAAATACTCCAAAGTTGGAACAAAACACAAGAAAGTGGATAAAACCAAGCATGGAACATCAAAAATTATAGATACATTTGCAATGTATCAGACAGCATCTAAGAAATCCTCATCATAACTCGGAGAAATAACATCGTGGAGATTTGCTACCTCGCTGAGACATGGAACGGGGCCAACGGGTCCTGCAACGCCTCCGTCGTAGTGGATTCGGGCTCCATGGCCTACCTGTAATACGTAGAAGAGGAAGAGCCTTTGTCTTGTGTTGCCTGCAAAGTCCTGCAGTTCAACGTGTTATAAATGTAGCTACCTTGTACTCCCTCCGTTTCAAAATATAAAATGTTTTAGCTTTGTGAATGAAGTGTATCTAGTCCCCTTTTAGTATGTAGGTTCATCTAGGTTTAGAAAGCACCATCACTAAAAGATGTCTAGATACGCTCCATTCACAAAGCTAAACATCTTATATTTTGAAACGGAGGGAGTACTTGAAGAGGAGATGGACTATATTTTCCTGGCATCCATAGAATTGACATTGCTCATTGCCAGACCACCCTCTTTTCATGAGGTTGTCCTTGGTTATTAACAGAAATTATAAAGCACGGTGTTCAACTACATCGATTCAAACTATTACACACACTACATCAAATTCATTACCCACACATACTACATCGATTCAAACTATTACACACACATACTACTTCAAACTATTACACACACGTACTATATCGATTCAAACTATTACACATTTTTAGTTGATGCTAACTTCCTGCTACGCTCTCCATACTACAAATTTATTAGCCACACATACCACGGCAATTCACTAGAGCTCTGTCTTCACTCGAGGGAAATCAGAACCACCAGCTCATCCAAGCCCGGTCCCCCCACCGAAACTGTGTGCCCCGTCGCGAAACGGTGGCGGTCCTGTGCCATCGATCCTTCCAGGCCAACACTACAGGCGACGAGGGCGCTTTCTGGCAGCCTCTTCGGGGCCCTGAATGCCATGTACCGAGTCCAAAACCTCCTCCAGGTGGATGATGACCGGGTGCTTCCAGCAAAGCTGTCGCCCTGCCCTGCTTGGAATCTACACCTCGTACATCTTAGGAACGGCGTCAGGATCTTTCAGCCACGCCTTTATCTCAATGACCCATTTGTCGCTCGGTGGCACGATTTCCACCAGCTCGCCGCCAAGGCTACTGACGACCTGCTTGAGGGCCTCTGGCTCCCAAGCATCCAATGGGAGGCCGTCAAAGCCGAGTTTGGAGAAGAAACGAAGTTACCCCAAGCGATCGTCCCACCCACAGGCACGATGCCAACGCATGAAGCTCATTTTCTCCCCGCAGCACTCGAAAGAACGGGAAGAATGCAGAACGTGCTCGGTGTCTGAGCTGTGCTCGAACCGGACGAAAAAATCGAATGGCGGCGCGCATACCTCAATGTTGACCTCATTTCGTCTGATCCCAAAACGAGACACGGCGGGACGGACGCCCAGCACAGTGGCCATGACAGCGTGGTCGTCGAACTGTTGTGCCAGGGCTACCATGCCTGGGGTGCGCGACAGCACGCAACTTCCCGAGGCCAGTCACCGGCCTGGATCGCCCGACGGGATGGCTCCGCCGTGCGAGAAGGACTAGCCAGAGGCGAGATATTAGTCCAGGGGCGCGAAGCTCCAATACGGCGGACGATGCAATGGCGACGGCTGCGAGCTTCGATTAGAGGCGTGGGAGGTTGACCGGACATGGCGGAGACGCAAATTAGAGCAAGTGCGAGCTCCGATCTGAGACGAGCAGCCGAAGCTGAGCAAATGTTATGGGGAGGGGAGCAGGGGAGAAGACTAGAGTAGAGCAAAGAAATAGATCTCGTGCACTCAGGGATCTGGTCCACGCAGGGGTAAGCTAGTCCACGACCGCAAAAGATAACGGGGAATACTGACACGGCGGGCCAAGAAGAGTTGACCTAACGGCGGTATTTGAGTTCAACCATTTTTCGTCTGGTTCAAACGACCGTTTGGCCATTAGATTTGTATTCACCCCCATTTGGCCCTTCTGGACAATTGGCGAATCTACTATGGCCCCTCCGCGCGATTGATGGCAACTTAGGTACCACGGTGCGCTCACCCACCAAGTTTGGCACCGCAAATGAACATTCCCCCCCATATGTACTATTGGTTTATGCAGGTCGATTGTGGTATGTGATGTGATGCATGTTGAGTTCTAGCTTGAGAAGTTTACAGCTAGAATATATTTAGTTGTATGATGGTAAGGTATAATGCATCTTTTTTATTGTAAAACAAGCGTTAGGCATTTCAATGTATTGTGGTAATACATGATTACTTCGTTGCAGAATTGGACTTCTAGAAATGATTGACATAGCTGAAATCAACTGTTGGTTTGCTTCCATGGCAACGCCCCGACATATTTTTTTGGTACTCCTTACTGATTTGCAAAATTGGTGAATATACTTTTTTCTTACTTAGGCGTCACATGTAAATCTATGAGCAGATTTTTTCCATGACACTAAGACAAGTTGTTTACCTCTAGGAAGTGCATTATAGATAATTTAGAAGATTCATTTTATTAGTTTGCAACAAAAGAGATTCTCCATTTTTATTACGATTTTTATCCCTAATGTTTACCTGTATGAAGGTTGCAGCTGTGTCGTCTACGGTAAAGACAGTGGAAAAATTATCTGGTGATGCCAGGGCTGCTCGAGCTGATCCATGGGGATGGTACTTGCTACTTCAAAGGTCCCATGATGGAACAAATGATGAGGAAGTCGTGCTTTCCTATAGCAAATGTGCATCTAAGAGGTATGGCAGCTCATGGAGCAAGACCTTATTATGACTTGGCAAACATGTTAAATCATTTAAGAAAACATATAAGTTCAGGAAAATAGGGATGGTGAGTCAAATATACTATTATCCATCTTGCTGTTTTTCTATCAAATAAGTAATGCTAAAGATGATTTGTTGAATATAACAGCAACACACTATGAATATGAATTTGAAATCGTCAAGTCTTTTATTCAGTGCGACAATATAAACACTTCTTCTGCATTACAACTATGGTGTGTCAATAATTTTACTTTATGTTCTATGTGCTGCAAATACATTCACATTGAATTGTTAGTCGACATTTGACTTATGTATTCCATTCATACAAATATGTAGCTAATATGATGTGGTCAACCTTTTGGTGTGATCTTAAGTTATCATTAGTACCATTCTCCTTTCTTCTCACAATAGTGACATCTTGATATTGCCAGAAATGCTATTCATGGATGTATTTACCTCACCTATTTATATTAGGTCTTACATGTTTTTGTTCTATTGTACAATGCCTATTTCAAGTAAATTGGTACTCTTTTTTATGTATGAATGCTTATTGACATTTATCTCTCATACAATCACTCAGGTAAATTAGATTTGTTTGATAAAAATGTCTATTGCAAAATGCCTACTATACGATAAGTTCGCCTTTCTTATCTCCAAGTATTTTTTTCAGTGTAGTCTGCTATACTGTTATATTTAACTCTTCATAGTCAATGTTAACTTTTATAGGGCCATTTAAACTGTGCTATTCAAGTGTATTTACATGGACGTGTATTCATATCTAGCATGTGCAGGTGCTCAGACTGATAACTAGTTGTAGGTCGACTTCCCTGAGCATTACCACATGGAGGTGGATACGTCTTAGGTGATTCTCATTTTCCCTATTGCATATTCAGTTATCTCTTCAGTTTTATTATTATTCTCCATCCACAATTCCAACCTGCTATTTGCAGACAAACTGAGTGAGATCATTGAAAGAGCGATGTGGTAAGTTAAATCGTGAGAGAAAACAATAGAAGGTTTCAAAATAGATTCAGGCAACTGATCCTATATTTACTTAGTGTGGAGATCGACAAAGAGAGTAGGATGAAGTTACTGATGTGGAGAATGGATGTAGTGTATAAACATACCATATTTTGGGAGATGTTATTGCATTTTATACGCTACTCCGACTATTCTTCTTAGGGGTGAGACTTGATAGTTTCAAATGGTTTTCAGCGAGTTTATACGGATGGTATTGGTGACCACCATAAACAGAATTGACTGGTAAGAAAGTAATAATATGATACTGACTAATAAAATGATTAGTTTATGCATGTAGTTTCTTTAATATAGCTGATAGTCTCTCCAGATCAAGGTCATTGTATGGAGGTTTCCATAGCATATGTATTGCTGGCACAACTCACAGATGTGCTATGGAGATTGCCATAACATATGTATTTCCTGACACAACATACGAATGTACTGAAGGAAGTAAAGGAACTGTTAGGTCCATTTGGTACAGTGGGAAAAATCATTTGAGATCCAAATTCCATAAGATAGTACATAGATCACATGTTTATAGAAGAAGATTCAAGGAGCGGTGGATGGTGCTGATATATAAATATGATTTGGAGAAACACCACTTGGAGTAGTAGGTAAGGCACAAAGAGATGACAAGCCTAATAGAGAGCACAAACGAATGCTCTTACTGTGGTCTTACTGGTCATCAGAAGAACAGATGTGGCACACCTAAAAGAACGGTTTAACATGAGCGAACAAACAGTTCATTTCTAACAACGCAGAATAGTAGACCAACTCAAATTCGAGAATATATTTTGATCTTCAGATTAGTGAAATAGATTCTTGGATTACCACATGAGCTCATTTCATTTCATTTGTTACTGTGATTTATTAGAAAACCAGTGCATCCGAGTTCGTTGTAATATTGTTGTAGTTGTAAACTATCAGAATCGCATTGTATTGATGATAGTTGCGTCTCCATGAAGAATGGTTAGTCAGTCAAGAAGAAATATTCTCAGTAGTGTAGTTTTGCATGGCCTAAAAACATTTAAAAGCGATTAACTTGTAGCAATGCACAGGAATTTGTGCTACTTTATACCTAATAATAAAGTATGAAGTGTCCCTCCTCTTCCTACACTTTTTTGGACAGTTTTCTCCTCCCACCCAACCACCTATTACCACCAAGCCACTGGTAAGTAACAAAAACATCATTAGAGATGTTTTGTACACCAACTCTAGCCTTATGGTGTTTCCTTTTTTCTTAAACTCTAACCCCATCATGTTTCCCATGGCCCCGAATCCTCTCCTTTCATTACCCTAGTTCCGTCTCCAATCCCAGGTGAGCATATCCTTTTCCTCAGTTGTCCACCACCGACCTCATGCTAGACCTGCTCGCTGATGGCTGGGTCTCACGTTGGTCCCTGCTTGTCATAGGCCAGTTCTTGATCCAACAAGTAGCTAAGTGTTTCTCTTCTTCCTTCACTTTTTGGATCGTTTTCTCCTCCCACCCAATCACCTATTACCACCAAGCCACTGGTAAGTAACAAAAACATCGTTAGAGATGTTCCGTACGCTAACTCTAGCCTTATGGTTTTTCCTTTTTTCTTAAACTCTAACCCCATCACGTTTCCCATGGCCCCGAATCCTCTCCTTTCGTTACCCTAGTGCCGCCTCCAATCCCAGGTGAGCATATCCTTTTCCTCAGCTTTCCACCATCGACCTCGGGCTAGACCTGCTCACCGATGGCTAGGTCTCACGTTGGTCCCTGCTTGTCGTAGACCAGTTCTTGAACAAACAAGGGGCTGAGTGTTTCTTCTCTTCCTACACTTTTTGGACCATTTTCTCCTCCCACCCAACCACCTATTACCACCAGGCCACCGGTAAGTAACAAAAACATCATTAGAGATGTTCCGTATGCTAACTCAAGCTTTATGGTGTTTCCTTTATGCCTTAAACTCTAACCCCGTTGCATTTCCCGTGGCCCCGAATCCTCTCCTTTTGTTACCCTAGAACCGTCGTCAATCTCATGTGAGCATATCCTATCCCTCAGCTATCCACCATTTGCCTTGTGTTGGACCCTACTCACTGATGGCTAGGTATCACGTTGGTCCCTGCTTGTCGCATGCTAGTTCTTGAACCGTCAAGGGGCTATGGCACTGCATACCATATGGCGCTACCGCTCTGCTGGAGGACGCACCAAAGGCCCCTACCGCATGTCGAGCTGGAGGTCGTCGTTGTCCACAAGATCTTGATCTGCGTATCTTCAAAGCCACCTTCCAATCCCATGCCTTGATCTCGCTAGCGCTGCCCTCTAGTACCAAAGCATTGGAAGGCCGACAGTGGGGATGGGATGAACGACTCGGCACCTCCGATGTCTCAGAACTCTTCCCAACCAATGCATTGCAAGGATGCAGTAAGGGATCCCTTTAACGAGAGGTGCAACATGAGGATCATGTATTTAGGTTCATCGTGGGGCTCAACAACCTGTAACAAGGAATGGTGAGATGATGCATAGTTGGACTTTGTTCCTTTTTTGATAATGCACATCAGCAATGCCTACTTCGCTCCTCTCCTTTCCATTTAATTCCTTCTATTATGGTGTACTTATTTTGAAAAAGGGATCCTACTCCTGGATATTAATAGAATGCTCATAACCGGTGGCTACTTTGATTGGGAAGCATGAGCAGATCATAAGCATGAATAGGCACATCAAGAGGCATGGAAAGGTGTTGATGGTGGGTACCGACATGTGGTAAAAAAATAGGGCTATGATATACTCATATCTTACTTTACATTGTTATTATTTTTCCACATGAAAAATCTTTAATGAGCATGGTAGTTTACATTGTTTATTTCACTAAATTGACATGCCAAGTAAGCAAACTAATCATGATTAATCACTTGACTGACTAAAGTGAATCTGATGCAATGGGAATATGATTTAGAACTCATAAGTATGATGACATTCAGTGTAATACTTGCTTGCTTGGAGAGTGTTTGATATGATATGATGTGGTATGAATTCTGGTGATTTACTGGAATATGATGACATGTATATGTCTTCCGATGAGATCATGCTTTGTACTTGGCTAGATTTTGTAAATATCAAGATTAGGCATGACAAAGCCTCATTTTTAGACCTCCTTTCCTTTGGATATTCTTGAAAACATAGCTGGAAAATCGTTTTCCAACATTTCTCACCTTTACATTCGGATTATTGAAGCTTTTTGATTGATGTGTTCTCTATTTTATCTTGTAGAAAACTATCTGCATGCAATCAGTGAGGTAAAACTTCAAGTATGATTTCCCATCCGGATACTTAGCATAAATGATGGGACATAAAGGAGCCTACATGTGTTAGTACCTTTTTAATTTCCCACCTCCTTTGCTCAATTGGATACTTGGAATTTCTTGCAATCTTTGTTTTTTACTGAGCAATTCAATAAGAAAATTCTAGTGTTTAGTTCTTATTTGGACAGTGCACAATTTTAATACTCATAGGGCTTGGCTGCCGCCTCATCTTGCAAAATATTATTGTATTACTTATGGGCCAATCTCACTATCCTAGTCAGTACTCGTAATTTAGATGATGAACAAAGAAATGGAGATTGAAGTAGTGCAGATTTGTTTTTTGAAATGGGCGCTTTTATTACATAACAGTAATGTTTACACCCGGCCTCTGCATAGCTAGTGAAAGATCACGGATGTCGCCTAGAGGGGGATGAATAGGCGATTAAAACTTCTACGAGATGGGCTTAACAATGGCGGAATAAAACTAGCGTTTTCTTTTGTTAAGCGCAAAGCCTAGATATACTAAGGTTCACCTATGTGCACCAACAACTTATGCTAAGCAAGACAAGCAACAAGATGATAGCAATATAGATTACTTCAAACACGATGGCTATCACATTGTAAAGTGCATAAGTAAAGAGCTCGGGTATAGAGATAACCGAGGCACACGGGAACGACGATATTTTACCGAGTTCCTCCCAACAAGGGAGTACATATCATTGGAGGGGTGGGCGGTACTAAGACCACCAACACCACAAAGTCCTCACCCTATTCTCCCAAGCACCCACCACGCGGAAAGCACCCGTTCCACTATGGGACAGTTGAGGGTGGTCACCGTGGCTATCTCCACAACTCAATTGGAGGCTCCCAATAAACACCACCAAGGCCACACAACCGTCTCGGGTTCCAAGAACCCAAGAGGGACAAGCTTCAATGAATACACCGAACAAATACTCCAAAGAGAACACAAACCGATGCACCTAATGCAAATGGCAAGAACACCACAAAGATGCCCCAAATCTTCACTCTCAAGTTCCAACAAGGCTACTAAAGCAATTGGGGGAACAAGAGAGGAAGAACACAAAAGGGAAACACAAAAAGGCCCAAAGATCTAGATCCCAAAGATTCACTCACAAATAGGAGATTTGGTTTGGTCAAAACATGGATCTAGATCTCCTCTACCTTCCTCTAAAATATGGACACAAATCATTAGAGGGGAGAGGATAAATCAAGCTCAAGAAGATGTCAAAATGTTAGCCAATAGCTTAAGCAAATAGAGGGAGAAGAACTACTAGTCAAAAGGGAGAGAGAAGCTATTAAAAGGGGCCAGCACATCTTCCCGTTGGGGCAAAACGCGACCTGGACTGGTAGTACCGGATTGGGCCGGTACTACCGGCTCGCCAGCAGCAGCAATAGGCGACCGTGATAGGGGATCAGGGGGAGATCGACAAGCGAGCGAGAACGAGCGGGGCCAAGTGCGGGAGGAAGGGGATCAGGCAACGCGCGCAGGTGATCGAAGCTGGCGTGCGAGGCAAGCGCAGTGAGCGAGCACGGGAGAGGGCTGGCGCGAGCGACGGCCTGCTGGGCTGGCAGAGCAGGGGCGACGAGCAGCTGGGCCAAGCAGAGTAGCGGCCCGCGCTAGCGGAGGCGAGGCAGCGCGCGAGCGAAGGAGTGCGGGAGCAAGCGGGGCGGATGGGGAGGCTAGGCCTGGGAGCGGCTGGGCCGGCCGGTAGTACCGGCCCGCCCTGGCGGTACTACCGGGCTAGGCCGGTACAACCGGACCGAGCCACCGAACGGTGCAAAGAGGAGTGTGGCAGCCCAGAGCGAATGGATGTAACCAGCGGTACTACCGCTCGGCCCGTGGTAGTACTGGATGGCCCAGGAGAAAGCTTTTTCTTTTTCAAATTAAAAACAAAGAGGCAAATTCAAACTACGATAACTTTTGACTGGTAACTCCGATTGACCCGAATTCAATTGCATTGGATATCACCAAGTGAGAATGTATCAAGTATTATAATATGAGATACCTCACTCAGTGAGAATCTGGAAAATCTCCAACAACAAAATCGCAACAAGATATAAAAGGGAGATCCAATTTTGATGAACAAGAGCTTGTTATGAAGATTGCCACAAGCTCTATATCCTCACATGGATAAGAAAAATAAACAACCAAATACGATGATGCAAGTATGCAAAGGTTTGAGCTCTCTCCGAACGATACGATCGAGATACTCACTCGAGAGCCTCTCTTGATAGTACGGCTATCTATCCTAAACCCGATCTCTCAACTACCAACACGAGACCGGAAAAAGGGAAAACCTATCAAGAATACCTTTGCCTTGAGCATACTTGACCTTATCTTCATCGATCCATGAACACCGAGGATGGCAAGAATCAAACATGAGATCTTCTAGGGATGACGCATTTTGAGCTTGCACAATGCATCTTCTTCATAATTTCATCTACCTTGAAGCCAACACATGCTCCAAGCGATGCCAATGGACAATTCCTACAAGTTCAACTTAACACACACATTAGTCCATAAGGATTGTCATTAATTACCAAAACCACACATGGGGGCCCACATGCTCTTTTAGCTAGGATGCACACAGTCGATCAACCACAAAGCTAGTTACCAAAGCAAAAGTACCAAAATTACAAGACCTGCTAAAAAATAAACGACCTCAAGCTATGGCAGATCTATCCGAAGATCATGCTACCATCCATGTCAGGAGAAAATATCCCACACTGTGTCCTCCAATCGTGCACACCCCTCCACAAACAAGTCATGGAACTCCATATGTTGGAGAGTAGTCCATGATCGAAGGATAGCTGTGGCTCAACAGATAACCTGTAGGGAGAAGACACAACGTTATTAAAAATCTTATCATTTCTACATAGCCAAAGTGACCAAATAATGGCAATCCCTCCCACCCTAAACAAAGTCCCGTACTTATCCTCAATCGCGTTCAAGCAGTTGTCAAATACATCGACTACCGAACATGCAGGAGATAAACCAGAGGCTACTTGGATGATTGGCCATATAGCACGAGAAAATTTACATTGGAAGAATAAATGCCGGATTGTCTCATTATGGTGACAAGAAACACATTGTGTACTTCCATGCCAATTCCTCTTAACAAGATTATCTTTCATAAGAATTACCCCTTTACGAAGATACCAAGCGAATATCTTCGTTTTAAGGGGTATTTTCATCTTCCAAATTTTACTATTATCATCAATTGGAATATTAGGGTGGATCAAAGCTCTATACATTGAATCAACAGAAAAGTTACCACTCTGTAGTAATTTCCATTTGAATTCGTCCATACCCTCAGATAGTTGTATCGTGGATAATCTTAATAAAAGATTGTTCCAAGATACCAGTCTAGGACCCATGAGACTTCTTCTAAAAGACACATTAGGAGGATTGGATTCCATTACTATGGATAATGTATCCCCTTTGTGTCTAACAATCGAGTATAGAGCTGGATATTATGAACGAAGAGAAGTTTGGCCAAGCCATTTATCTTCCCAGAACCTAATCTGCAATCCATTCTTAATATTAAAAGCACCAAAACGGAAGAAATGTTTCTTGGATGCCATTAGTCCAACCCAAAAGTGTGATCACTGGGTTTCCAAACCACTTGAGACACAACTTTGTAGCCAACATACTTCCTTCATAGAATGGTTTGCCAAACACCATCTTCTGTAAGCAGTTTGAAAAGACATTTACCCAAAAGCACGATGTTTTTGACTTGGAAATCATGTATGCCCAGTCCACCGTATTCTTTAGGTCGGCAAACCACATTCCATCTGGCCAGTCGATATTTTTTCACACTATTCCCTTGCCAAAAGAATCTTGATAAGAAATAATCCAGTTTCTTCAAGACACCTTTTGGTAGTTGGAAAAACGAGATCATATACAGTACCATGTTGGTGAGTACTAAATTTATGAGTACAAATCTTCCGCTAAGGGATAATAATTTTCCTTTCCAACTATTAAGATGTTTTTGGAGTCTTTCCTCAACGAGTTCCCATTCAGCAATCGTGAGACACCAATAGTGTATCGGTATTCCCAGATAGTTGATTGGAAATTTTCCCTATCCACAACCGAATAGTTCAGCGTATAGGTGGGCCCTGTTTTTAGTCTCACCAAAAAAATACAAATCACTCTTAGGGAAGTTAATTTTCAATCCAGAGAGTTGTTCAAATACTGATAATATTAATTTTAGATTCTTAGCTTTCTCCATATCGTGTTTCATAAATAAGATTGTATCGTTAGCATATTGAAGAATAGGGAGACCACCATCAATCATATGGAGAACTAACCCTTCAATTTGGCCATCAGCCTTGGCTCTCTTAATAAGAATAGCCAACATATCAGCCACTATGTTAAATAGTACAGGCGATAGTGGATCCCCTTGCCTCAACCCTTTTTGGTCTAGAAATATTTGTCATGTCATCGTTGACATTTATGGTAACACTACCACCAGAAACAAAAGACGGTATGAGAACACGCCACTCCTCCGAAAAGCCTTTCATACAGAGTGTTTGCTGAAGAAAAGATCAATTAACTTTATCATAAGTCTTCTCAAAGTCAATCTTGAAGAGCACGCCATTTAATTTTTTGTGTGTGGTTCATGGATCGTTTCATGCAAGATTACTACACCATCTAGGATGTTTCTTCCTTGCATGAAAGCAGTTTGAGATGGGCGAACAACATGATCAGCTAACGAATTTAGTCTAATTGTAGCAACTTTTGTAAATATTTTAAAACTAACATTAAGAAGGAAAATTGGATGATACTGTTGTATAATTCTGCATTATTAACCTTAGGAAGTAATATTATGTTGCCAAAATTCAGTCTAAAAAGGTCTACCTAACCAGCTTGCAAAAAATCAAACAAATGCATCAGGTCCACCTTGATAACTTTCTAGAATGTTTGATAAAATTCCGCTGGAAAGCCATTAGGCTTTGACGCTTTGTTATGTTATATTTGAAAAACAGCTTCTTAACCTCCTCCTCCGTATAAGGAGCGGTTAGAAAATGGTTTTCCTCATCAGAAACTTGAGGAATATCCACTATTTAGGTCTCATCCAATGAAAAAGAATTTTCTGGCGGTGCCCCAAACAAGGATTTGTAATAACTTCTAATATAAGATTTTAGTTTCTCCTGACCCTCAATCGTACATTCATCCTGAATTAAAGAGTGAATACGTTCCTTATTATGCTTGCCATTGGCAACAACATGGAAGTATCTTGTATTCACATCTCCTTCAAGGATGAATTTCATTTTGGAGCGTTGGTACCACTTGAGTTCCTCCTTGTGAAGAAGCCTGATAATTTCCACATTTGATTGGTTTTTAAGCTCAATCTCATGTGTAGTCAATTGCCTAACTTCCGCTAAAGTCTCTAAATCATTAATAATATATGAAAGGCGTGTTTTCTCCTTTTAAGGATTCCAGTAGTATGTCTGGCCCAACCACGAAGGAATTTGTGCAGGGCACGTATTTTGTTGTTCCAACGTTGTATAGTCGTTTGACCATTAATCGGTTTCTTCCAAATAGCCTTCACCAAGTCATGGAAACCATCACGATCGATCCATCCAAGTTCAAACTTGAAACTATTTTTGGATTTTTGTGGTGGTGTTCCAACAGATAAAAGTATTGGAGCATGATCCAACAAAGCCTCAATACGCTATAGAGCACGAACAGTTACCATATGAAATTTTTCTTTCCATTTAGTATCCATAAGCACTCTATCCAATTTTTCGTATGTAGGATTTGAAAGACTGTTAGCCCAGGTGAACTGTCTTCCTAACATAGTAACCTCTCTTAAGTCCAAGCTATCTATGACAACATTAAACATGAAAGACCAATGTTTATTGAAACGGCCCCGACTTTTCTCATGAGGGAATCTTAGCAAGTTAAAATCCCCACCTATAAGAATAGGGTACAGATTGTCCTAGCCAGATTAACCAACTCACGCAAAAAGTCAGCTTTATAAATATACAAGGCAGCCCCGCAGACATCGACTAGAGAACATATGAAATCGTCAACCTTGTTACGAATATGGAGTTTAACAAAAAAAATCTCTGACCGAACTAGCTAAGATTTCCATAGTCTCATCTTTGACGCCTAACATGATCCCCCCGGATATCTCACGCGGCGAATGTGATACCCACGTAAAGTCTACTCCACCGAAAAAGCGATTGAGTTGAGCTTGTGATAAATGACTTCTACCAGTCTTAGAAATACCCAAAAAATCCAACTTATGATCTCTCACACAATCGACAAAGAACAAATGTTTAGCCAAGTTACGAAGACCTCTGCTATTACAGAACATGCCATTCATTGAGAAACAATAGGAGATATGGATACACGTGACCTCTTGCAGATAGCCATGTTAATTAGTATCCTCACATGTCTAGCTAGCTTTTCTGAAGAACCATTCAAAAACTTTGGTGAGGATATGTTAGAGGTGGAAGTCATTGATAAGGAATTTCATTTGCTTAGACTTTTTCAAATTCTTCTTTCCAAAATCAACAAAAAAGAAAACGGCGTTGAAATTTGGATATTTGAGAATTGCCAAGGAATAACCTTTCGTGCACATATAAGTATTAGGGATCGCAGCAGAAAACAAAAAATTTCCTACGTGGGAACCCCAAAAACTGCCTAGGATCTATCTATGTAGTAATGCAGTAACAGCCAGAGCGTATATAATACATACCCTTGTAGACCGTACGTGGTTAACGTTCTGCGGGGAACGTGGTTGAAGTAGTCGTACTCGTAACCGACCTCAAGGTCGCGAAGCTCCTCGCAGGTCACCCTTGCTTCTTCTTCATCTTCATCGTGCAACAGCTTCGGCTCACGACATTTAAGCGCCCCAAGTGTTGCGCCTCGTGTCTTCGTACACATCCGGTGCACAATGAGACCTCCGGCTCCCCGATCCCACCGGAAGTGCGGAAGTTGATATCCGGCTAGCAATCCCTACAGTGCAACGGCGTACAGCAGGTGTGCCTTGATCGCATAACCCAGACTTAGGGCCATGGTCACAAGGTATAGAGAGAGGGAGGGAGAAAGTCAACCAAAGGAATTCTCAAGTTTTGTGTTGAATCCCACCCATGGGCACCCCTTTATATAGGGGGAGGGGGTGTGCCCTCCCCTTTGGGTTTCCCATGTGGGACTATTCAAGGGAGAGGGGGAGGCGCATGGGCCTCATGGGCCAGCCGGCCAGGGATGGGCCCCACCCCACGCACAGCCCTAGGCTGGCCGGGTGGGCCCCCTTGAGGCGCCTGGGCCTTGGCCCTTCCCCCTTTCGGTTTTCTCTCATGGGCCCTTTTTTTCCCTAGGAAGTTTGGCCCATTCGTGGAATAACCTTCAAATTAGATTTTAACATTATATTTAATATTAATTACACTGATTAATATGTAAATACATATTACAAAACCTGATTCAACCCAAAACACCTTTCGGTTCCCTTTCGATTTCCTCCGAACGACTTCGGATCTTTCCCGGAATGATTCTGGTCCTTTATTCTTTCTCCGAACAGCTTCGGATTTCTCCGCGGAATGATTTCAGCTTTCTCTTTCTCTTCTGTGATTCCATCTTATGAATGATCACCCATCGTACCCTTAAGTGTATCCTCTCATGGCTCGGGAATGCTCTAGACATGATCTAAATCAATGATCAACAGAGGGACCAGAGATATCCATGTGACCCCTATGCATTCCTGATGATAATGTCATTTGAACTGCTAAATGTAGCATCCTCTTCCTTTTGTTTCTCGATACAACTTGTCCGAGATCCAATCATTGGTATCCCATACCTTGTTCAATCTCATTCACAACAAGTTCTGTTTTCTTGTTACCGTGATATTACATCCCTGTGACCTAGTCACATGTTTCAACATTTATGGATGTAATCTCACCAAGCCGGCCGTATGTATCTTTACCCGTCATGTGGGTGAACAAATCCCGGTCTTGTAGTCACATGTCATCTACCGTTCCTTCAGAATACCCAACGTACACCTTTATAACCACTGTATTACCAAGTGGCGCTTGATGAAGTCTAAGCAGCCTCGGGAAACAGTGAGTAATATGAGCTCACGGTCTAAGGAGAAGGAGTCTAGGTATAGCTATTGCAACAATGAACTATATGACTTGATCGTGTTGCAATCCTTCGAGGAATGTCCAATCACATCATTCTCCAATGATATGATCCTGTTGTCAGTCGGCATAAATGCCCATGATCTTGAAACCCAGATCATCTTTGTGACCAACGAACTAGTATGAATAGAGGCTACTAGGGACTTGGTTGTTTCATACCACACCTATACAAATGTTTCTACTTGGCACAGTTATAGCACAATATGAAACTATTATAAACTAATTGAAATATGACAATAAAAATTTATTTATTATTTGCCTCTAGGGCATATCTCCTTCAGTCTCCCACTTGCACTAGAGTACAAATAAACTAGCTCGCATTTTACTCATATAAACCATATGCCATATGCATTTATAGATCATGCATGTTCATGGGAAACGTCATGTCCATGTTCTGTTTTACTAGATCATTATGTCTTTTGCAGATCGTTAATGTCTTCCTAATTTTGACATTCACACCATTATCGTATAATGGGTCGAAGTATTTGTTTGGCGACAAAGTGAGACTTTTTTTCTAGTGGTTATGATGACGGTCGTTTTCACCGTTGTCATCTAAACTTCGAAACACACTTTGCTATCCTTTGTGTATATACTATAGTCATGGCAGCAGAACGAGGCTGGATTCCAGGAGCTTACAGTGACTTTAGATCAACCTCGAGGGTTGATGTCTACGCACTTCTATTCTTGTAGACAGTTTTTGGGCCTCCAAGTGCAGAGGTTTGTAGAACAGCAGCAAGTTTTCCCTTAAGTGAATCACCCAAGGTTTATCGAACTCATGGAGGAAGTGGTCAAAGGTATTCCCTCTCAGGCAATCCTGCAATCAAGATACAAGAAGTCTCTTGTGTCCCCAACACACCCAATACACTTGGCAGGTGTATAGGTGCACTAGTTTGGCAAAGAGATAGTAAAATACAAGTGGTATAGATAATTATAAGTGGTAACGGTGATAGAAAATAGCTTGATGGCATGGAAAAGACTAAAGTAAAACTGAAATAAAGATAGAAGCAAGCAAACATGTAACAGATCGAATTGCAAACGGTGTATCAATGCTAAGAAACAAGGCCTAGGGATCATACTTTCACTAGTGAACACTCCCATATAAATATATTCTTCTTTATGATACTACTCTTAATACTCTCCGGTTGGACACTCTAATCGATGGTAGGGCTATAACAGCACACCTCAAAGTAAGTCTTTCCCATCTAGAAAACCCCACACTGTCACCTTGAGCACTAGATGGTTCCAACAAACACCACAATTTCATAAAGATATCCAACTCCAAATATAACTCATAACGAGTATTTGTAATCTCTAGCCTAAGTGCCACCATGATGTGCACTCTATCACTTTCACACACATGGGGAGAGCAGAGATCTATTAAAGCACTTGAGTAGCAAGGTAGATCTACTTGATTATAAAGCTCATGATCACAATATGATCACGCATAGAGAGAGAGATGAACACATAGCTACCGGTAGAACCCTTAGCCTCGAGAGAGAACTACTCCCTCCTCATCATGGGAATCAGAAACGGTGATGGAGATGGTGGTGGAGATCGATGGAGATGGCTCCGGGGGCACTTCCCCGTCCCGGCAGGGTGCCGGAACAGAGACTTTCTGTCCCCCGAATCTCCCCTTCGGTGGTGGCGACACTGTGGAACTTTTTGTGGATTTCTGATTGATGATCTAGGGTTTATGCATCGGGAGGCTCTTATTGGCGAAAGAGCCAAGGTTGGTGGCCGGCCAGGGGGCCCACACCATGCCCTGGCGCAGCCAGGGGGGACCCGCGCCATGGGGTGGTGTGGCCACCCTGTGGCCCCACTCCGTCTCATATTCTGGCTCCGTGAGTCTTCCGGTAAAATATCAACTTTGGATTTTGTCCCGTCCAACTCCAAGAATATTCATTTTCTGACTTTCTGGAACCAAAAACAGCAGAAAACAGGCAACTGGCACTGTGGCTCTTTGTTAATAGGTTAGTCCAAGAAAGTGTATGAAAAGTACTCCAAAGTTGGAACAAAACATAAGAAATTAGATAAAACCAAGCATGGAACATCAAAAATTATAGATACATTTGCAATGTATCAAGGGCTTTCTCATGGGCACTGAGCCCTGGGACACATCATTCTATGTTAAAAGCGAACTAGCCCTGCCATAACATTATACATCACATCAGATGTAGCCTTTATACTTCTATATCTATGTAGATCATAGTGCATGAAATGCAACTATGCCACTTTCATTGCTTCTTACCATTTATGTACAAACTTAATTCTGGTTCAGTGATCAACTCAGGAATCACTTAGAGACATGTTCTTATAGTTAAGACTTTGTCCTACCAACCAGAACCTCGGGTCACATTACGTCGAGTATACAACATGGTTATATGAAAGAACCTATGACTGAGGCACCAGAGATGCAACACATCTCTTTCTTTCAACCATAGTTGCAATACTAACTCAATGATTCATATAGCAAGAACTACTTTCTCACCTTGTTCCATTCTGAGCTACTTCAGAATCTTGCTTAGGACATTCTAAACATCTTTCAGAATCAAGTCCAGGAAGCATTCAACATTTAGTGTTTATTAAACTCACTAATCTATCTCGATAGATCTTATTGTTTAATAACTTCAACTTCATCCTTGTTTATCTAACTTAAACACCAATCACATCATTCACATTTGTCGTCCACGTATCCCAGAATGATTTCACGCTCCCACTCAAATATGACATTCATGTTTGAGATCCAGGGATTTAACTTAGCTCCCACTCAAATATGACATTTATGTTTGAGATTCAGGGATTTCACTTAGCTCCCACTCAAAATATGTCAGCTGCATATTATGAATTAACCAAGCTGATTTGCTTCCACTCAAATCTAGGTCCTCTCAATAATCTTGGACATTCCAAAATTCTTTGATCATCATCAATTTGAGAATTCCAATTATGAGACTTCAATATCCATATATTTCTAGTGTAAATCCAAAAGACTTAAGCATCACTACTGTTTGTAGTCAACTCCTTGAATTTGTCCAAACTTGTGACAAATCGAGCTTTTTGTCATTCATTATGTTTCATTTCCTTCTTATGACTTTGCAGTCATTCAGAAATATCAAGTAAACTTCTTTACTTTAATAAGATCAAGTAACATGTTACTTTGCAATCTTAAATGTAACTTAATATAGGATTTTATGACTCCTAGTCATTTGTCGCACTCAGGTCCATCACGCTTCTTTGTAATTCGTAGGTATGTCTTGTTTAAAACATGACAGGTGAATCAATAATATAATTCAACAAACTTGTAGAATATATAGTTGAATCCTACTTTCTTTAGGAAAAGTATTCCCAGAAACTTTATGATCATTATCATTGGTTTCTCCTCTATTTGCAGAGTTTTGGATTCACGAAACAAATTCTGCTGCGCCACTCAACAGTCCAGAGGTTAGGTCAAATATATTGTTTTGATATTTCACTTTCTTCCACATGTATCTTCATCAAGACACATCAGCTTTGGACAACAACTGGTTTGCCCATTGTGGACGATGCATTCATAGCTTCCTAAGAATGCTCTACAAAGACTTGTTTATTCGCCACGATTTTCACTTATCGAAATCTCCAGAAACTCGAACATGCCATAACACTTATGGTGTTGTTTCCACGAATCTTTAGATGTTCCTTTGCATTTCAAATGAGTGTTTGCTTATTTTGATCTCTAGCTCTAAATGATAAGTACAACCCCGATAAGAGATAATATGTATCGAATACAAAATGATTATGATGTTTAGACACTTCAACAAAGTTTGAATTCATCCAATTATCATAATTTGTGAAACATTTTTGACAAGTCCCTTTTATGCTAAACTTAACTGAATACTTTAGTCATGTCGATCAAATCGAAGAGACTTGTTAATTCAGTTAATTCAATATCCCATTTAGTTATGAACTCATTTGAACAATTAAAATCATTTCAAACTTATGTTTCATTAAGTAAATACGCTCATTCACTTAAGTCCACAATAAATGATTTCCACTACTTGAAAATATGATACATCACTATGTATAAGATTTAACATTTCTTCGCATATCACCGTTTTACCAGAATGCGGAATTTTAGTCATTTTGCCCAAGAGGCATGGTTTTGCAAAGTCTCTAGATTAAGCATCTAGGACCCCGATCTTTCATAAAGAACCTGCAATAACCAAAATGGCTTAAATTGTAGTGTCATTTCATTATTAAACTTTGGATATCTTTTAGCATTCTAATCCTTTATAAATGTTTAAACTATTATCATTAACATAGTGATGAGAATAACTTGTTTATAATCGTAATGTGACCATGACGGTATTATTCATAAGAATAGTACAAACTGGCTTGTAACTTGTTCATATGAATAATCGTCTCGCCAAAAGCAAGACACACAAACAAGGATTACAAAATTATATTCAAGTCCACTAATCCAAATGATAAACTTTGAGGAAAGAGGTGATGTTGGCCATCAACTATTTTGCTTGCCGTCATCAAGTCACTTTGCCTCAAATCCAGCAATTCTCAAGCAGATCCTCATGTTTTCACAAAACAGGACAAGTATCAAATACTTTGCAAACTGCAACCAGTTTTGCAAGAACCACATTTATAATTTGTATATCTTACATATACCTTTTCATCCATGACCTCCATTGCATCAAGCCCTTGCAAGAGTTCTCAACTCTAATGCAAGATCACTAAGTGTTTTTCCAAATATTCTCTTTTCATCCATGATGGAGGAAAACCCATCCAATGGCTCATACTCTATGTGCCTTGTTCTGTAGATTACAAAATGTAACCCAACTCTCCATCGTATTGAGAATGGCTTATTGGATGATTATGGAGAAAACACAAACATCCTGAAGTCATCGAATTATCTCCTAATGGTTATTGTATCAAGAAGAGAAGATCACCTTTTACGAGGATATCCCTCAGGCGTGGGTATGAATCTATGAAGTTGGACCCTTTTGCTAAGTTCCAAATTAAGCAATATATTCCCATGGTCGCAATGGACCTCAATGGGATAGGCCAAGGTCTACTAAGATATTTGCAAACAGACATCTAGACTAAGTTTATAATAAGATATCAATTTATAATTGGTCTCCACTAAAGTTGTCATCCCCTAGACGATTTTAGTGATCGCATTATCCATATCCTCTGCACCTCCCCCGTGTTACACAGTCATCAGTGCATTATCAAAGGTAGACATTCACTAATGTTAATCACATCATCTATGTGACTCGTGCTCGATCTTTCGATCTCTTGTGTTCCGAGTCCACGCTTCTATGGCGTGCTAGGCTCGCCAAATCTAACTTGTGTGTATTCGTTGTGTAACATGGCTTACACCCACTGTATGCGAACGTAGATATGTCTGACCCCTACTCACCGCAGGGTGCCTCATACCGAAGAACTTTCTTGGTGGTGCACACACAAGGGGAACACGGAACATTGGAATTCAATAGGGATTATCTTATTTGCTACCGTTGAGTACCTAATACTAGCACACAATAAGATGTAAAAACTGGTATCAACATCATATGTATAATGTGATATGATATGGTCTTTCTTGCGCCTTGATCTCCATTGAGCGCTCCAGCATGATCCCCATCTTGCCATTGGTTTGACGCCAAGTCCACGATGCCTCCACCAGGTCATTCATCGGAACACTGACTATTACTATACTACTAGCAACAGAAAAGTAAACTACTTTACCTTTGTAACGACCAATGCCATATCATAATCACATGCCCCCCTGCAAAATAAAGTTAGACGCATCTACTTTATCTATTGCAAGTTTTACGTGGTTGTTAGGGCTTTCACACTAGAACCGTTTCTAAACTACGAACTTTCCAACCACAACAGGATCCAACAGTTGTCTCTATTACACCCCTTTCGGGGCCCTCCGTTGTAAATGTTATATCAACTATCGAATGAGAGATAGACACCCGCTAGCCACTTATACGGTATAAGCCATATGTTGAGCTTGGAACCAGTCTCGCGTACGAATACGCGTAAGGTCGGTCTGGGCCGCTTCATCAGACAATACCACGATATAAATAAGTACACGTTAGAGGGTAACAACTAAGGGATCAATGCCCGCACAATACTTGTGTGTACTGGTTGTACAGCACTCCTACGCATAGATCGGCTCTGATACCACTATTGGGGATCGCAGCAGAAAACAAAAAAATTCCTACGTGGGAACCCCAAAAACTGCCTAGGATCTATCTATGTAGTAATGCAGTAACGGCTAGAGCGTATAAAATACATACCCTTGTAGACCGTACGTGGTTAACGTTCCGCGGGGAACGTGGTTGAAGTAGTCGTACTCGTAGCTGACCTCAAGGTCGTGAAGCTCCTCGCATGTCATCCCTTGCTCCTTCTTCATCTTCATCGTGCAACAGCTCTGGCTCATGATATTTAAGCGCCCCAAGTGTTGTGCCCCGTGTCTTCATACACATCCGGTGCATGATGAGACCTCCGGCTCCCTGATCCCGCCGGGAGTGCAGAAGTTGATATCCGACTAGGAATCCCTGCAGCGCAACAGTGTACTGCAGGTGTGCCTTGATCACACAGCCCAGACTTGGGCCATGGTCACAAGGTATAGAGAGAGGGAGGGAGAAAGTCAACCAAAGGACTTCTCAAGTTGTGTGTTGAATCCCACCCATGGGCACCCCTTTATATAGGGGCAAGGGGTGTGCCCTCCCCTTTGGGTTTCCCATGTGGGACTATTCAAGGGAGAGGGGGAGGCGCATGGGCCTCATGGGCTAGCCGGCCAGGGGTGGGACCCACCCCGCGCATAGCCCTAGGCTGGCCGGGTGGGCCCCCTTGAGGCGCCTGGGCCTTGGCCCCTTTGGCCCTTGGCCCTTCCCCCTTTCGATTTTCCCTCATGGGCCCTTTTTTCCCTAGGAAGTTTCGCCCATCACTGGAATAACCCTTCAAATTAGATTTTAACATTATATTTAATATTAATTACACTAATTAATATGTAAATACATATTACAAAACCAGATTCAACCTGAAACACCTTTTGGTTCCCTTTTGATTTCCTCCGAATGACTTCGGATCTTTCCCGGAATGATTCTGGTCCTTTATTCTTTCTCCGAACAGCTTCGGATTTCTCTGCGGAATGATTCCGGCTTTCTCTTTATCTACTGTGATTCCATCTTACGAATGATCGCTCTCATCGTACACTTAAGTGTATCCTCTCACGGCTCTGGAATGCTCTAGACATGATCTAAATCAATGATCAACAAAGGGACCAGAGATATCCATGTGACCCCTATGCATTCCTGATGACAATGTCGTTTGGACCGCTAAATGTAGCATCCTCTTCATTTTGTTTCTCGATACAACTTGTCCGAGATCCGATCATTGGTATCCCATACCTTATTCAATCTCATTCACAACAAGTTCTGTTTTCTTGTTACTGTGATATTACATCCCCGTGACCTAGTCACATGTTGCAACATTTATGGATGTAATCTCACCAAGCCGGCCATATGTATCTTTACCCGTCATGTGGGTGAACAAATCCTGGTCTTCCAGTCACATGGAATCTACTGTTCCTTCGGAATACCCAACGTACACCTTTATAACCATTGTATTACCAAGTGGCGCTTGATGCAGTCTAAGTAGCCTCGGGAAACAATGAGTAGTATGAGCTCACGGTCTAAGGAGAAGGAGTCTAGGTATAGCTGTTGCAACAATGAACTATATGACTTGATCGTGTTGCAATCCTTCGAGGAATGTCCAATCACATCATTCTCTAGTGATATGATTCCGTTGTCAGTCGGCATAAATGCCCATGATCTTTAAACCCAGATCATCTTCGTGACCAACGAACTAGTATGAATAGAGGCTACTAGAGACTTGGTTGTTTCATACCACACCTGTACCAATGTTTCTACTTGGCACAGTTATAGCATAATATGAAACTATTATAAACTAATTGAGATATGACAATAAAAACTTATTTAGTATTTGCCTCTAGGGCATATCTCCTTCAATAAGTTCATACTCGGTTCACGACCCGACAACAAATTGACCCTAATTCTTGATGGCAGTTTCATTCCGTATCAAGAATGCTTTGTATTGTTAGACCATGTACAACGCTAGCCTCCTTTGGGCGCTTGGTAGCCGAATTTGGAATAAATTTTCCTAGGTCAACCTCTTAGGTATGGGTCGATGGGAGGAAAACAAGCATGAACTTGGCAAAATGGTCAGGATTTAATCCATGGAGCGCCACACTAGCTTAAGAAATACTAATTTCCATTAGTGAGTTTCTTTGTAGGTCTAAAAATTATTCAATAAAAATTAACCCATAGCAATACACATGCCATTTTCCTAATAAACGTCTTATATTTTGAACCGGAAGGATTACTTAAAGTATTACTACCTCTAGATGAACCAGTCTGTATGGGAGAAGAGAAATATCTCTCCAGGAGGCGGCGGAAAACCCATCTAGGGTTCCTTCCCTCCACCGGTGACGCCACCGGTCCATCCCATCTCCGGCGGCCTTAGGGCCTTGGAGGCATGGGGACCACAGCCCCTCGCCGGAGGGAGGTTTTAGTGTTTTGTTTAGACTAATTTTAGTGTCTTCTTCAGAATGTTGAGGCGACGGCTATGTCCTAAGGTAGAATAAGGTCCTTTCCGCACTATCCTTGCTCTGGTGGTGCGTCTAGCATCAATGCAGGGCGCGTCGAGTCATATGTCCGACGGATTCCTTGGGATCCGGTCTTTTTCGTATTCGTTGGTGTGTTTTGAGATCTGTCTCTTCCAATCTATGTTGTTCATCTGCGGTGATGGTTGCTGCTCTGGTGCGCTAGTACTTTGGGATCTTAACACGATGACGTCCCGTCCGTCTACTACAAGAAGCTCTACTACGATGAGCTTTGCACGACTCCGGTGATGGAGGGGCAAGGACGGTGGCACGCCTTTGGCTCGTGCCAGTGCTTGTAGTCGTCGCTAGGTGGTCCAATGACCTATTTGTAATTTTTATTACTTTTGAGACTCTTTGTACTGATGTTGATGATTATTAATAGATCAGTGGAATTTCGCAAATAAAAAGTATTACTACCTCTGTTACCATTTATAAGATGGTCTGACAGCTATTTTAGCGCACAAAACATCTTATAAAAGGAGAACGGGTGAGTTACGTATATATAGAGATTGTACTTGATAATTAACCACTTTATTTCGTTATGTTTTGGGGTGTGTCAGTCTTTTTTTTGAACCATCTGGGCTTTATTCAACTTCAGACATACTCACTCTATCAGCCATCAGACTAGACACAAGAAACATAGGGATAGTTCCATCCAGCAACTCATAACCTCCAGTGTGCAAGCACAAATGTGAGCTAGAGTGTTGGATGATCTCATTACATGTTGAATTCTAAAAAATAAAAGAAAACAACAACCCTTCGATTTCTTGTAGTATTGACGCAATCACTACACGAGAACCAGTGCGCGAGACCCAGAGATTAACTATCTCTAAACAGTCCCAACCACTCATGAATAACCACGGAGTTTTGCAAAAATCACTCCATCTCTCAGAGCCATGGTTTTAACAATCAAAGGATCGGTGATCCCAGGGTAAGGCTTACTCCATGCTCTAATAAAACTGACGATATCACGAGCAACACCGCCCGATCCACCTTTCTTGTCATCAAAGGAAATCCTTGTTGGGTTAGTGATGGCTCTATAATATAGCCATCCACGTCCATATTTAAACTAGATATTATTCATATTTTTTATGAAATATCTCTCTAAACCCTGCCACTAATGCCTAATAATCAAAGGGGTATGCAATCCTTTCTTACTATTTTCTTTGTGCACATAATGACGTTTGAAGATGGGAATCACTATATTAAAGTCAAAGATACGAGATTTCCAACAAACAGAAGAAACCAGGAGTCATGGAATAGAGGCAAACGCTTTAACGACCAACTATACGACCGGAATAAAATTCCGGCCGTATAGTTGCGGTCGTATAGTTGGCGCCACCAACGCTAGGTCAAACAAAACAACTTTCGTGTAGGGACCCCTATAAAAAGAGGCCTCAGGCGACGAGAAAAGGGCCTTCGCCCTGACCATTAGCCGCCTCTAGATCTCCATCCACACCAACAAACAGCCGCCGAAGGAATAGACTTAGATCAAATCTCCAAACCATTCTCCACCACCATAGCCATATTCCACCACTTGTAATAGTAGATCTCATCTTCAATTGGCGACATTGTAAGACTATTTGCTATCAATCTTATGATTTCCACTACAATGTTTATGATCTTTGATCTCATCTCTATGTGTGAGTAATTCTCCTTGGGCTAATGACTTCAGCCTAGCCATGTAGCTTTTATGCATGTTATTTATCATAGATAGGATCATGTATTAGTTTGTATGACATCATGATTATTGTATCCTCTCTTACCTCAATTTAAGGACTTGTCAGGTACCCAAGACCCTGAGGATTGAGCCAAGTATAGGGAGTGTGTGTAATGACTAATCTGCAGGTTGGGAACCCCAGTGACAGAAGGGGTAGTACGGCTGTATGTGAAGGATTTACTTGGGATTAATGTGACGTCACTATGCATATCATTAGTTCTCTTTCTTCTACGGATGAGACTAGTAGGTTATTTCTATAAGCGGTTGTGGAGGCAATAGCAATTATGGATGCACTACCCACATATAATTTATCTTGCTCTAACAATTACATGCATACTTTATCTTTATCTTTTATTCCCATCAGATGTTTTGCATAGCTACAGGTCAAACCGAACGCCCTAGGCCCTCTCTCTCCATCATCGACAACAACAAAAATATGCAAACTCTTAGTCCGGTAAAAACACAAAATAAATTCTAAACTCTCGAAGGTCTGATGGACAAAAATATATCGAGCTCATTGGGGAACCCCAAGAGGAAGGTATGATGAACACAGCAGCAAGTTTTCCCTCAGTACGAAACCAAGCTTTAATCGAACCAGTAGGAGCAAGGAAACACCCCAAAGGTGTTTCTAGCTGAGCCTTGGCAGGGCGCACTACCGGTGCTAGTAGCAACATGGAGACCTACACAACACAACCACAGAACTTTGCCCCCAACTTGTGATGAGGTTGTCAATCTCACCGGTTTTGCTGAAAACAAAGGATTAAACGTATCGAATGGAAGAAAGTAATAGTTTGCAGAAAGTAAACACAAAGCAGTAAATAGTTGATTGTAGATTGAAAGTAAAAGAAAAGGACCGGGGTCCATAGTTCACTAGAGGTGGCTCTCCTTAAGATAGATGACATGTTGGGTGAACAAATTACAGCGGGGCAATTGACAAACATCGAGAAAGCATACAAGCATATACTACTCATCTTGACTCCTTTGAGATTCGATTGGGCATTACAACATTATACATAGACCACCATCCAACTGCATCTATGACTAATAATCCACCTTCAGGTTATCATCCGAAACCCCTCTAGTATTAAATTACAAGCAACAGATAATTGCATTACGAATTGCATGTAAAGTAAACAATACGATTGTTCTATGAATAGAGGATTGTTGTTTTCTCCCTAGTAGCAATAGCACATCTAGTACCTTAGAGATTTCTGTCACCTCCCCAGATTACCAGATGCATGAACCCACTATCGAGCATAAATACTAACTCTTGGAGTTGCTAGCATCAACTTGGCCAAGATAGCCACTAACGACGGAAATCATGCAAGATCACAAATAACAAAGACATGATAGAATCAATAATCAATCTAAAATAGCATCTCAATATCCATCGGATCCCCGCAAACACAACATGTAGAATTACAAATAGATGATCTTGTTCATGAACGGAGCTCACAAGATCTAAACATGATAGCACAAAGGAGGAGAACCAGCCATCTAGCTACTGCATGGACCCGTAGTCCAGAGATGAACTACTCACGCATCACACCCGTGGCTTGCATGATGATGAAGAAGGCCTCCAGGGTGAATTCTCCTCTTCGGGAGGGTGCCAGGAAGAGCTTCAGATCCCTCCCAATCTAGGGATGGAGATGATGGCGGCTATAGACTCTTTCGTGGAATTTTGATCGGGTACTTAGTGTTTCCATATCAGAGGCAATATATAGGCAGAAGGAGAGGCCGAGGGGGTGCTTGGGGCGGCCAAACCACCCCCTGGCGCGGGCCAGACCTGGCCGTGCGGCCAGGTGGTGTGGCCGGGCCCCAGCCCCTCTCCGTCTCGTATTCTGGCTCCAGGTGTCCCCCGATAAAATAATGACTTTGGCTTTTGTCCCGTCCAATTCCAAGAATATTCATTTTCTCACTTCCCTGGAACCAAAAACAGCAGAAAACAGGCAGCTGGCACTATGGCTCTTGTTAATAGGTTAGTCCAAGAAATCATATGAAAAGTACTCCAAAGTGTGGACAAAACATAAGAAAGCAGATAAAACCAAGCATGGAACATCAAAAATTATAGATACATTTGCAATGTATCAACATCCCTAAGCTTAACTCTTGCTCGTCCTCGAGTAGGTAAGTGATAAAAAGAAAGAATAATTTTTGAGGTGGCATGCACCATCATAAACTTGATCAAAGTATTTGTAAAACATTCAAAGATGGGATCATAGTACTTCAATCATAACATGAAAGACAAAGTTCTAGCAATTAGACAAAGAAACTATGTTGCAACATGAAAAGGCACAAACAAAAGATTCATGAATAATAATGCGTTGCAAGACGTTTGTTTGTTTCACATAAAGAAAACATAGCATAGTAGTATTCATCTTGTCCCTCATAGAGTAGCAAAACATAAATGCATAGGACACCTTCAAAGTTCATAAGAGTGACTAGATACAAATAGTTTAAAACAAGCAATATCAAGGTATGCATCAATCAACAAGTCTTGGGACAATGCACATAGAACTAAGAATGGCCACTATGCTCTCAAAGTAGGTGCATAAAGATAGAAAGTGGAGACTCAACATAAAAGTAAAAGAAAGGCCTTCATAGAAGGAAGTAGGGATTCAAGTCTCATAAAGAGCTTCCAAAAATTATGGTACTTAATAGCTTTCAGCTCTCATTGCCCCTATCATAAGCATCTTGAAGGTGATTAAGGTTAAAGTGACACAACTAAGAGGATATGCTTGACAAGTTATAAACCGAAATCTCATGCCCCTTACTTACGAAGACCGAACCTCATGTTACTCAACTTTAGTCACAAGTAAGCTCTTGTAATTTTAAGTATATATGTATCATAAAGAACCGCCAACGGGGTACCCCTTGCACATGATACAGGAGCTATCCCATAATCAAAATGACAAGGCAAGCAGACAATGAGCATCTCAGCGATCTTTTTATTTGCTATTTGCATAGGTTTTTATTGAGGATGCTTCATAGAGTGCTCATTATGGTGATGCTGCAAGTTTCCACCATGATTAGGCATGGCTTAGGCTAGCGGCCCAGGCGTTTCTCTAACACACATACAAACTCCATGATCTTACAAGTTCCACTTTTATTTCACACTGCCGGGATCCATAAGCAAAAGACATGATATCAACGGGGTACAAAGTACATGTGCAATGTTGAAAGTGTTCCCCATGATACATGGTTCAGCTAACTTCAACTTATAAAGCGCAATCATATACGCAACAAAGAAGGACCCAATGGTTCTAGTTTATTAAATGCAAAAAAGTAAAGTGTGCCATCAAGTTCGTGAGAGCTTTAATCACTAGTTTTCTCATAACAAGTTTAATTTGGAAGGTAGAAAAAAACATGAATATACTTGGGATAGCATATGCTAGTAGGTAGGTATGGTGGACTCTTTGGAATAACTTGGTTTAACGAGTTGGATGCATGAGTGGAACTCATACTTGGTTGCGGAGGCTAGCAAAAGACTGGGAGCGACAAACTAAGAGAGCAATAATGGCCATAATCATGCAGAGCGACAAAACATCATTGATCCAAGCATAAAGTGATACTACAAGTTGAAAACTAAAGGATCATATATTCTTATGGTGACTTGGGATAATCATAACATGGTGTGTGCATGCGCCAAGTCAACCCAAATAAAGCATCAAAGGAGAATACCACAATACTATGCTTTAATATGCTAAAACAACGCATGATTCTTCCAAGGCATATTAAGAAATCTCAATTGTTTATAACAAGTCATGCTACAGCAAAGAATACTAAGCATAAATCCAAAACAATATCAAGCATGGCATGACAAAGCATAGGCCATAGTCAAAAACAAGCTCTCTTTACCACTTAAGCATGAACTTTCCTACTCTTTTCCAATCCAAACCAAAATATTTGAAAACCAATGTATGAAAGAGGGGGCCCAACCAATTTATTCAGCAAACTAAGAAAACCAAGAAAACGAAAAACCAAAACAAAAACGAAAAAGAAGACGGTCCAATAACAACACAACTATGCATGAAACAATAAAAATGAAGCGTTTGGAAAAAACCTGGGATTTTTATTGATGAAGAAGGGGATGCCTTGGGCATCCCCAAGCTTTGACGCTTGTACTTCTTGGATGTTTCTTGGGGTGACACGCGTTGCATCCCCAAGCTTGAGATTTAGTCCATCCTTCATCTCATTACTCATTACTTCCTTACACCTGAACTTTTTCCTTCATACAAAACTTCACACAATCTTTATTAGCAACATTAGTGCACTCAAGATAATAGGTATTAAGGTTCAGTTCTAGCACCAATAAAACTTCCATTAAAACACAAGCTAATGTAGCACTTCCCTCAAAAAGCTCAATTCCCGAAAAGAACTCAAAAAGGAACCAACAAGAAGCAAATGCAGAAAATGGCAGAAATCTGTCAAAACAGACCAGCAGGTAAAGACGAATTTTTTCGAAGAACTTCTGTTGCTCAAATCGAAAAGTGTTGAACTAACGAAAGTTATATAATAACCTGGGAAAGAAGCAAAAAAATTCACGCCTCAAAAGGATGTACAGAGATTTTACACGAGTTTTTACGGTGAACCACAGAAATTTGTTTCGGGATATCAACTTTCCCAATCATTACTTCTCTCTCATTAGAGGTTACTCTTGGCACAAAAGCAAATAAAAAGGATAAGGAGCGGTTATTACTGAAGTAATAACTTCCAAGACTCATCTAAAACTTTTGGGTTATCTCCCAATAAGTACTTTTCTTTAACGCCTTTAAGTTAGGCATAAGAAGCAAGAAAGAATCAAGTGTTCTCAAATGAAGAAGCATTAAAACCAAATTTTGTTTTCATAGGAGAGGCAAACTAAATCTTCTCTCTCTTCTTAGGGAAGTGTTCTATACCTTTCTTGAGTGGGAGTTGATATTTAATGGTGCCTTCTTTCATATCAATAATGGCACCAATAGTTCTAAGAAAAGGTCTTCCCAATGTAATAGGACAAGAAGCATTGTATTCACCATCCAAAACATAGAAATCAACGGGGGCATAGGCATTGTTAACCATAATAAGAACATCATTAATACTCCCCATGAGTTTCTTTTTAGCATTATCATCAAGTGGGACATTCAAATAACACTCTTCAAGTGGAGGAAAATTAAGCATATCATAAATCCTTCTAGGCATAATAGAAACACTACTATCAAGATCACATAAAGCTTTGAAATCAAAATCATTCACTTTCATATTAATGATGGGTTCCCAACCATCTTCTTGTTTTATAGGAATAGAAGTCTTATGCTTCATCTTTTCTTCTTTAATCTTTAAAAGAGAATTAGTAATGTGTTTTGTAAAGGCCATATTCATAGCACTAGCATTAGGACTTTTAGCAAGCTTTTGTAGGAACTTAATAACTTCAAAGATATTGCAACCATCAAGATCAAAATCATAATTATCATCTAAAGTAGTAGAGCTATTACTAGCCTCGGCACTAGTGATAGTTGAAAGAACATTTCATGTTTTCCTGTGTTTTATGTGATAGATAACAATACTGTGGAGTTTTCTCATGTGCGCTAAGTGTGCAGGTGTTTGGGGGGCCAGATTATCCGCCCCACCAAGGGCCGGATAATCCGGCCTATCTCATCGATCAAAGGCTACCAAGGCGTGTCGCTCGGAGTCCGATCGGATTTTCTCCCGGAAAATCCGAACTGGGGTGGTTTTTCCTCCCAGGCCGGATAATCCGGCATTCGCATGGGCCGGATAATCCTGCCCCAGAAATCGACCAAAGGCTGCCAAGGCGCGTCGCTCGGAGTCCGGTCGGATTTTATTCCGGAAAATCCGAAGTGGGGCAGGTCGGATAATCCGGCCTTCACATGGGGCCGGATAATTCGGCCCCCAGAAGGCGATCAAGGGAAGGCTCGGCGCGTCACTCAGAGTGGGGGCGGTTTATCTGCCGGATAATCCGAGCCAGGGGCGGAGTTTTTCCTAGGCCGGATAATCCAGCCCTCACTTGGGCTGGATAATCTGGCCCCCAAAGGCTCCAACGGCTTGGATTTGAAAGGGGGTATAAATATCCCTTCTTCCCCAACGAGGAGAACTCTTGATTCACTCGAAATTATTCAGACACTTTGCAAGAGCTCCCATTCTAGATCTCCCACTTCAACCACCCGAAGGCTTCGATCTTTGGGGGAATTGAAGGAGGAGAGAATCGACATCGTCATCACGAATCAAGCGCATCAAATCCTCTCCATTCATTTGGAGAAATCCCTGATCTAGTATTCTTGTCAATATCTAGATCTTGTTCTTTGTTATTGATAACTTGTTGTTTGGCAGCTTGTTGTCATTACGGGAGCCTCCAAGTTGATTGTGGAGTTGTGCCCCGCTAGTTGTGTAAAGGCACCGGTACCTGCCTCGAAGGGTTACTATAGTGGAAAGGTGGATCAGGCCTTCGGTGGTGGGATCCATCGGAGAACAAGGTGAGGCCTATTGTGGCGTGGTGGTCTTAGTACCCCCCACCCCTCCAACACAGACGTACTTCCCTTAACAAGGAAGGAACTACGATAAAACAAATCCTGTGTCTCTGCGTGCTTCACTACGGTTCACCCGTTCCTCTTCCACTCGCTCTTTACTCGCTAGTAGATAGGTTTGCATATAGGGAAATTCCACTTAATAGTTTATCTATTGAATTTACCCTTTGCGCTAAGCCTAAAATTGAAAAAGCATTAAAATTTGAAGTAGCACCTATTCACCCCGCCCCCATAGGTGCCCATACGATCCATTTCAATTGGTATCGGAGCCTCGGCTCTTTATTCGGGCTTAACCGCCTAAGAGAACTATGGGTACCAAGGGATATGGGGATGAGGCTGGGGATAAGGTCACAATGGATGACCTCAAGACGTTGGAAATAACCTTGTTGAAATCCTTTGAGGCCAAGATGGAGGAGATGAATCAAATGATTGCTCGTCTCACATCATCCATAGCCCCATCTCCATCCTCCTCTGAGGCCGCCACACCATCATCCAAGGATAAGGCTAACATCGAATCCAAGGATGGTGAAGTGGTAGGTGAAAAACATAATGGTTCCACCTACAAGAAAGGAAGTGGTAAGGAGGAATATAGTGAGGTTCGTCACGTATATTCCCCCGACCCACCTATCCCTCATCCTCATATAAACAATAGGGGTGATCCACCCAAGCTTACTGCATCCTCTTTTAATCAATGGCAATTCTTAATGAAGTCTCATGTTTGCAGCTCCTCTATTGAACTTTGGAGGATTATTGAAGAGGGTCTTCATATTGGATAGCCAATTGAATGCTACGGCTCTCCACATGATACAGCTCGGTGTGGGTCCCAAGGACATGTCCCACATTGAACATCTCAACACAGCTAAAGAAGCTTGGGATGCCCTCACCGATCTCTTTATTGGGAATGAAAGTATGAGAAGGAATAGGTATGATGCCCTTAGTAATGAAGCTGAAGGATTCTACATGTTGGATGGTGAAAACCATGAAGACATGTATAGAAGACTCAAGGGCATTGCAACAACATTTAGAAAGCATGGAGCCACCCACATTGATGATGCATGGATTAAAATAAAATATGTGAGTGCCTTAATGCCTTTCGAGCCAACGGATTTGAAGAGCTTGCAAGGTAGACACAACTACCATAAAATGGCATCCAATGAAGTCATGCAAGAAATGACATCATTCAAAGTTGCCGCGAAGGACGCTGAAGATGCCCGTGCTCGTGCCACTGGAATGCAAAAGGGAGTCAATGTTGCTCTAAAGGCTAATGTTGTTGAGCAAGATGAGGATGAAAGAGCTTTTGAGGGGGCCTCCATGGACTGCCCCAATGAAGTCAAACATGCTCATGGTGAGTACATGGCGTTTTACGCAAGGAACTTTTGGAAGGATCCTGCCAAGGCTAAGTCAGAACTCGAGCGCAAGAATGGGTCAAGTGGAAGAAGAGAAAGTGGCCCAAAACTGAGAACATGCTACAATTGTGGAGATAGGCTGCACTTCGTAGCCGAGTGTCCATATCAAAATAGAGAAGACAATGGTGGTAGGATCATTCTTAAAGAAAAATCCAAGTCACCTAAGAAGAAGCCATTTATTAAAAAGAGTGGCCCCTACAAGAAGAAACCCAAGATCGTCTTGGTGGCACAAGAAGAATACTCCTCTGCAAGTGAAGATGAAGAGGATGAAGATAGTTCTCATGAGGTGGCTGCTATAGCCACCACATCGACTCCATCATCTCTCTTTGACTCACCAAACGAGATCGTCATCAATAACAACACCACTTGCCTTATGGCAAGAGGGTCCGAGTTATCAAGTTCTAGATCTTCATTTCCTAAGACTAACATAAATTTGGATATGGATGATCATGCTAGTCTTAAAATGAAAGAAGAAGTTATTGCTTTGGACAACTTTTTAACTAACCTACAAGGTGATCACAAACTTCATTTTGAGGCTCTTATGAGTCAACTTGGTCAAGCCGAAGATCTTCTTAAAGAAAAGGGTAGAATTGAAAGAGAAGATGCCTTGGAGATAGCTTCTTTGAAGAATGCCTTGGAAGAAGAAGAGGAAGCTTGGGTATCTTTGGAAGAGAGACTCGAATCCATTGAGGAGTCACATGAAGAAGTTGTGGCTCAACTCATCAAAGAATGTGACAATGCTCTTGCCAAGGTAAAGAAACTAAAGAAAGAAAAGATTGCATTTGGGGCTGCTCATGCTAGACTCTCGGAGAAGTTTGATAAACTTGACAGTGCTCACAAGGCATTGGAGAGTGATCACTCAACTCTAAATGAGTCTCATGACTAGCTCCAAACTCAATTGAAGATGTATGATGTGCCAAGCACCTCCACATCATCCTATGGAAAAGAAGGACTTGCAAGAGGTTCTCAACACAAAGGTTAAGAAGTTTTAGACGAGATACTGAGCAAGCAGAGGACAAACAATGGAAAAGAAGGTCTTGGTTATATTCCCAAGACAAAGAACAAGAAAAACAAGACGAAGAAGAAGAAGAAGAAGAAGAAGAGCAAGACTGCTCAACCAAAGACTAGCACCACCACCAATGACAAGTATAATTATGATGGTTTTGCAGGGGCTAACAATCATAACTTTGAGTTATATTGCGATCATTATGGTGATATTTATGCTAGTTATGTAGGCTCTTATGATTGTTACATTCCTTGGTCTATTTGGGTCCCCAAGACCCTTGTCACTGACATGAGAGGACCCATTGAAACATGGGTACCTAAAACCAAGAAGTAACTATCTTGCAGGGCTATGCTTCTGGTGGGTCTAAATGGGTACTCGATAGCAGATGCACGAGTCATATGACCGGAAGCAAGGAGATCATTACGGAGATGCGGCCAAATCATGATCATATAACCGTCTCCTATGGTGACAAGTCAAAATCTGAGGTATTGGGTCTCGGCAAGGTAGTGGTGGCTCACGATATCTCTCTCATGGACGTCATGCTTGTTGAGACCCTCGGGTACAACTTACTTTCAGTTCGCGTCCTTGGTAAGATGGGCTTTGCAGTTTATATTGATGCTGATTTGGTGGTACTCTTGTGTAGCAAGTCTCTAAAAGTCGCTTTCGTGGGATATGTCGAAAATGACCTGTACGTGGTGGACTTTTCAGGGAAAACCATTATAGGCCCGATGTGTCTTTTCGGAAAGGCTGACGTGGGTTGGTTATGGCATCACCAACTAGCCCATGTCAATATGAGAACTTTGCAAAGTCTCCACAAGGGTGGCCACATCCTTGGACTAAAAGAAAATGTCTCCTTTGCCAAAGATCGTGTTTGCAGGGCTTGTGTTGAAGGGAAAATGCATGACTCTCCTCATCGAAGGAAGACTATTATCTCGTCAAAAAGGATCTTAGAGCTCCTTCATGTGGACCTCTTCGGACCTCCATCTCATGCAAGCCTCGGTGGGAAGAATTACTATCTTGTGATCGTTGATGATTACTCAAGATACACTTGGGTTTATTTCTTCAAGTTGAAGAGTGAAACTCAAAAAACGGTCATCGACATCGCCAACGAGGTTCAACGTCAACACAACGTCCCTATTTTGGCTATAAGAAGTGATAACGGCTCCGAGTTAAAGAACTACACCTTAAATGAGTTCCTAAGTGAAGAGGGGATAAGACATCAATATTCCGCTGCGTACACCCCTCAACAAAATGGTTTAGCCGAGAGGAAGAATCTGACTCTAATGGATATGGCAAGGTCAATGCTAGCCGAATTCAAGTCTCCTTATAACTTCTGGGCTAAAGAAATCTCTATCGCTTGCCATTCATCCAACCGGTTATACCTCTGTAAAATCTTGGGCAACACTCCATATGAAATACTTACCGGTAACAAGCCAAACATCTTATACTTTCGGGTATTCGGGTGTAAGTGTTTCTTTCTCATCAAGGGAGTTCGTTTATCTAAGTTTGAATCTAAGGCTCTAGAAGGTATTTTTGTTGGTTATGGTGCCGAATCGCACACTTATAGAGTCTACAATAAGCTCTCTGGAACTGTTGTAGAATCTTGTAGTGTGGTGTTCAAAGAAAATGATGGCTCCCGTGCGGGGCAAGTTGATGTTTGTGATGCAGATGTTGAAATACCCCAAGATGCCATAAGAAGAATGGGCGTGGGATTTTTCCACCCCATTGAGGAAGCCCTTGTGGCGGATCGGGGAGGACAATGCTCTACTCATGAAGAGCCCTCATCGACACATACTCAACATGTTCCAACAACAGGAACTTCTACACCATCTCCATCATTTGCTGAAGGTCAAGATGTTCCAGAAAGCTCCAGGCCGGATTATCCAGTTGACACCGGATTATTCGGCCACCCCGCTCTTAACGACCAAACTGCTCCTGGTGCTGAAGAAATCGTTGCAAGCTCCAGGCCGGATTTTCCGGCTGGCCCCAGATTATTCGGCCCCTCGCCAGTTCAAGCAAGTCCCAGGCAGCCTAATGAAGCTGCTACAAGTTCTCCCAGGCCGGATTATCCGGCCTCTCCATTGGCCGGATTATCTGGCCCTGAATCACCTGTTGTTCAGCAGCCTCCTGTTACGGTTGCTGACCCACCTCAAGGGCACGCTTCATCGCTGCCTACTACTGTTAATCCGAATTCTACTCAAGGTCAAGCAAATGATTCCAATGAATATTCAAGTGATGTCCCATCAAGAGACAACAAGCTTATTGAACTTCGTCGCAAGGCTCGTGCTGATCGGAACCTTGAGCTAAGGGGTCACACTCTCGACAAGGTTGTAGGTGATCTTCGACGAAGGGTTTCCACAAGAAGGGAATTGGCGAGTTTTGGTGAGCATCAAGCTCACATCTCAATGGTGGAACCCAAGAAAGTATTTGAAGCTCTTGAAGATCCGAACTTGGTTATTGTTATGCATGAAGAATTGAATAATTTCGAGCGCAACAAGGTCTAGAAACTCGTGGATAAGCCGAAGGATTGCCGCAATGTTATCGGCACTAAATGGATATTTAAAAACAAGCAAGATGAGAATGGCATTGTCGTGAGGAACAAGGTGAGACATGTGGCATGAGGCTATTCCCAAGTTGAGGGCATTGACTTCGGCGAGACCTATGCTCATGTGGCTCGGCTTGAGTCCATTCGTATCTTTCTTGCTTATGCTGCCCATAACAATTTTAAATTGCAGCAAATGGACGTCAAGAGTGCTTTTCTTAATGGTCCTCTACATGAGTTGGTATATGTAAAGCAACCCCAAGGATTTGAGGATCCTAACTTCCCGAACCATGTCTACAAACTCGATAAGGCACTCTATGGCCTTAAACAAGCCCCACGTGCATGGTATGAGCACCTTAAAGAGCTTTTGCTAGACCGTGGCTTCGAAGTTGGGAAAATCGATCCCACTCTTTTTACTATGAAGGTTAAGGGGGAGCTCTTAGTATGCCAACTATATGTAGACGACATCATCTTTGGCTCTACTAATAAAGCTTTTAATGATGAATTTTCAAAGCTTATGACTGACAGGTTTGAGATGTCTATGATGGGGGAATTACGGTTCTTTCTTGGATTCGAGATCAAGCAACTTAGAGAAGGAACCTTCATCAATCAAGCTAAGTACATACAAGACATGCTCAAGAGATTCAAGATGACGGATCTGAATGGTGTCGCCACTCCGATGCAAACAAAATGTCACCTTGAACTTAACCCCCACGGTAAAGATGTGGACCAAAAGGTATACCGGTCCATGATCGGCTCTCTTCTTTACCTCTGCGCATCTAGACCCGATATTGTGTTGAGTGCGGGGGTGTGTGCAAGGTATCAAGCAGCTCCTAAAGAAAGTCACTTAGTGGCAGTCAAGAGGATCTTTCGATATTTGGTTCATTTCCCTAACTTTGGTCTATGGTATCCCAAGGGCTCCAATTTCTCTCTATGTGGTTATACTGATTCAGATTGGGATGACGATAAGGATGATCGTAAATCCACTTCTGGAGCTTGTCAATTCTTGGGAAGATCTTTAGTGTGTTGGTCATCTAAAAAGCAGAATTGTATCTCTCTCTCCACCGCTGAAGCTGAATATGTTGCTGCTGCTAGTGCCCGCACTTAGTTATTGTGGATGGGACAAACTTTAAAGGAATACGGTGTCAATTGTGACAAAGTGCCTCTTTTATGTGAAAATGAAAGTGCAATCAAAATTGCGTATAATCCGGTACAACACACAAGGACAAAGCATATTGAGATTCGGAATCATTTTATTCGGGACCATGTTGCTCGAGGTGATATTGATCTATCTTTTGTGAGCACGAAGAACCAACTTGCTGATATTTTCACCAAGCCACTTGATGAAGCAAGGTTCTGCTACTTGCGGAATGAGCTAAATATTATTGATTCCAGGAGCTTGTCTTGATTACCCATGCACTCACTCGTACATCTCCGTCTTATTTGGTCTAGATGTGGGCATGGATATAGGGGGAGTGTGGTCCTAATTAATTGGGCTAACCCTCCCCCCATAATGTCGAAAGCAAGATAAATCATTTCTCTTAATATCATTTTGTGATATGTGAGCTTATTGATGAGTATTGGTCGTGAACCCAAGATATATCTTCACGGTGTCATACCATACACTCCAACAAGGTGGCTTCGGCCACCGCCCTCTCCCGTGAGGATAATTGGATTTTTGTGGATCTTTTTGGTTGTTTTCGCTCATCTCGTGTTCTTATGGGAATCGCACTCAATTTTGGCTTTTAGTTGATTTGGTTATTGCAATTTTGAGTGTGTAGTACCATCTCAGTTTGGCTCTCTCAATCCTAAGTCTTTCCCTACCCCTAAACCATCTATTCTTGCACACAAGTCCCTTGTACACCTTGTGAGGGTGTTGTTTGGGGACGCGCGGGCCTGAATCTGTGTTCAACAGAAATTCAGATTTGTGGCCGGATAATCCGGCCCAAGTGTAGGCCGGATAATCCGGCCCTGGCGGATTTCGTCTTTAAGGGAAGGGATCGGGGGAAGGGCTCATAACGAGCAGCACTTCTCCCCCAACCCTCTCCTCCTCCTCAGCTGCCGCCTGCCGTCCTCCACCCTCCCTGGAGCCTCTCCGGCTGCCGGATTTTCTGGGCCTCCCCGGATCTTTTTATCCGCGTCGACGGGTACCTTCTCCTCCGTGTTCTTCCTCCAATGAGTGAGAGTAACTCCCTCTCTCCTCATCTTTGGCTAGATGTGTTATTTTTTGGGTGGAACGTTGTCTAGAAGGATGTTGTTTCACGTAGAAATCGTAGTCTTGCAGTTTCTAGGCCCAATCTACTTTTTGCATTCAATCTACATGAAGTCGAAAATTTCTGCCAGGGCCAGAATATCCGCCCCTGGCCAGGCCAGATAATCCGGCCTGACAGAATCAAATCTGGTTCAGTTTCACCATATTGTGTGCATTGAGTAGATTTGTCTTATAAACTTTTTGACTACTTTTTCCATGCTCTCTCCTGGACTTGTGTGTATGCTTATCCTCATGCTATCGCCCTTGTTCTCCTCACAGGTGGTTCTAGTGTTCCCAAGACCTACAAGCGCCATCCTCGTGGTAAATACGTTCGGGACGACGGATAGGGTAACTTAGTGGACGAGGTTGAGTTGAGGAGAAGAAATAACAAAGAGAAGCGCATGGTTGAACAAGCAAAGAGGACTATAAAGGGGGTGTCCAAAAGGAAGGGCAAAGAGCCCAAGTTCAACTACAAGGCTTTGGATCCAGTCACTTATTCCTCTATCTGTCACCGTGATTTGTTTGCGGAGTTACCTCGTGATTCTGAGATGGGGGATGCTCTCTTTTGGTGTGCTGAATAGAAAGGTATTTTTGAAGATGTGTATGCCAGGCTGAAGATTAGGCATATGCACCTGCTGGTTCTTGCTGAGGCTTTGGAGAAGACCCACCTTGTGGATGCCATGTATGTGGCTGAGCGGATGGGGATGCACCTTCTTATGGCTCTCCAGTGCTCATATGACTCTAAGGTGGTGAAGCAGTTCTTTTCCACTTTGGTTATTTGTGGAGATGAGCATCGCACTATGAAGTGGATGACTCATGACAGGCCCATGACTGCTGATTTCCGTGTGTTTGCTGAGGTACTTGGATACTCTTTCCGCAGCAGGGATAGGGCCAGTGGCCACCGCATCATCACCCAGCTGAAGCCCAACAAAGATGCAGCTCTCTCTCCTTTCACAATGGACAATGACATTGTGGGCACTCTTGCTGTTCTTGCTCCTATCTATGCTGCCCTGGTAGGCCTCTTCCGTGATTCCATCACTCCTAGTGGAGGCAGCAACGATAGCATCCGTGGTCACCTTGTCCAGCTCCTTGCCTTCTCTCATGAGGTTTCCTCGTGTGAGGATGAGTCCGTGCAGTACAAGTTGGACGTGATGGACTTCATCTACCATGAATTGATTGATGCAATGTTCAATCGGCAGTCCATTCCTTATGCTCCCTACATTATGATGCTCATCAGGCACCTGCTTCCCTCTGAAGATTTCAACATCGATGTTGTGCATCAGGCAAAGAAGATCTACACCAAGGTTCAGAAGACCTCTCACCCCTCTTCTGCGCCTGAGGGTCTCATGAGGGATGCTCGTAGGCCTCCAGTGCCCCTCGTTGCTCGTGAGATCAAGCAGTTGAGCTGGTTCCAGCGGAACATCCTTTGCATGGGAGTGGACACACGCAAGGGCCAATATGAGGCGTACAAGAAGCGCCATGAGTTGGCTCTCAGCAGCTCATCCTTCACCATGTGTCCGGTGCTTCTGGTGATCCCTCGGCTCCTACCCCTCCCACACCATATGCCCGGTGGAACTCTTCTTCTGGGCTGAACTATGGAGAGCTGGAGCATCACTTGTTCCCCTCTGCGGCCGCTGCTGATGATGAGGATGATGACACCGAGGAGCTTGAAGATGAGGACGAGGATGGGAACAAGCATGAGGGCGAGGACGAGGATGAGGATGAGGACTATGAGTGATCCCTTGGGGCACTAGCATCACTCTTCTTCCTTTTTGGCATCTTGGTGCTAAAGGGGAGAAGTAGTTCTATTAGGTCTTCGAGGATTTGCATGGGTCGGGCACAAGCATTTGCACTGATTTGCATGGGTCGGGCACAAGCATTTGCACTTTTTCTTATTCGCCGTTTTCTCGCTTGTGCCCATTTAGCGTTGAACTTTAATTTGTGATTTGTGGTTTGTTTGAGACTCTGTGACGGTGGATGTCTGGATTTATCTCATGGATTATGCTTATGGATTCATCTATTCATATCCTATTATGCTGGGAATCTATATCGAGGAAGGCGCTTATATTGGTTATCACGTTGATAATTGTGGATATTTCAAGCATGCCTCTCTCCCTATCTTGGTGGTATGATTATGTCGTTCATATGTCAATGGAATAGATTCACACCTATTTGTGTGCATTTGTATTCAAATGCAAAATTTTAATATGCACACATTTAGGGGGAGTCTCTTCCATGTTTATTGTTGGTAGTCTTGTGATCCTTTCCTACAAATCCTAGTACTGTCATCTAACACCAAAAAGGGGGAGATTGAAAGAACATTTCATGTTTTCCTGTGTTTTGTGTGTTAGATAACAATATTGTGGAGTTTTCTCATGTGCGCTAAGTGTGCAGGTGTTTTGTGGGTCCAGATTATCCGCCCCACCAAGGGCCGGATAATCCGGCCTATCTCATCGATCAAAGGCTGCCAAGGCGCGTCGCTCGGAGTACGGTCGGATTTTCTCCCGGAAAAACCGAACAGGGGCGGTTTTTCCTCCCCAGGCCGGATAATCCGGCATTCGCATGGGCCAGATAATCCGGCCCCAGAAATCGACCAAAGGCTGCCAAGGCGCATCGCTCGGAGTCCGGTCGGATTTTCTCCCGGAAAATCCGAACAGGGGCAGTTTTTCCTCCCCAGGCCGGATAATCCGGCCTTCACATGGGGCCGGATAATCCATCCCCCAGAAGGCGATCAAGGGCAGGCTCGGCGCGTCACTCAGAGTGGGGGCGGTTTATCTGCCAAATAATCTGAGCCAGGGGCGGAGTTTTTCCTAGGCCAGATAATCCGGCCCTCACTTGGGCCGGATAATCCGGCCCCCAAAGGCTCCAATGGCTTGGATTTGAAAGGGGGTATAAATATCCCTTCTTCCCCAACGAGGAGAACTCTTGATTCACTCGAAATTATTCAGACACTTTGCAAGAGCTCCCATTCTAGATCTCCCACTTCAACCACCCGAAGGCTTCGATCTTTGGGGGAATTGAAGGAGGAGAGAATCGTCATCGTCATCACGAATCAACCGCATCAACTCCTCTCCATTCATTTGGAGAAATCCCTGATCTAGTATTCTTGTCAATATCTAGATCTTGTTCTTTGTTATTGATAACTTGTTGTTTGGCAGCTTGTTGTCATTACGGGAGCCTCCAAGTTGATTATGGAGTTGTGCCCTGCTAGTTGTGTAAAGGCACCGGTACCCGCCTCGAACGGTTCCTATAGTGAAAAGGTGGATCAGGCCTTTGGTGGCAGGATCCATCGGAGAACAGGGTGAGGCCTATTGTGGCGTGGTGGTCTTAGTACCGCCCACCCCTCCAACGCAGACGTACTTCCCTTAACAAGGAAGGAAATGCAGTAAAACAAATCATGTGTCTCCGTGTGCTTCACTATGGTTCACCCGTTCCTCTTCCACTCGCTCTTTACTCGCTAGTAGATAGGTTTGCATATAGGGAAATTCCACTTAATAGTTTATCTAGAGAATTTACCCTTTGTGCTAAGCCTAAAATTGAAAAGGCATTAAAATTTGAAGTAGCACCTATTCAACCCCCCTCTAGGTGCCCATACGATCCATTTCAGTAGTGATAGTAGAAGCACTAATGTTTCTAGCAATTTCATCTTCTCTTTCCCACTTAGCATGCAATTCAGCTAATAGTCTAGCATTTTCATCAATTCTTACTTGTATGGCATTAGTAGCTGCAAAGGGATTCTCATTAGTTTCAGGTTTAGCAGCCATTTTATTAATCAATTAGGATTGAGCTTCAGACAAAGATGATATATTTCTTTCAGCATTATAAAGTTTCAATTATAAACTAGGAATTTCCCTATTTAGACTCTCAAGTTGATGCCTAATGTTCTTCAAAATGGTAGATTGTTCCTCCATAGTTTTAGTAAATAGTTTATTTTGCTCATATTGCATTGGCATGAAGTTCTTAGTGGCTCTTTCAACTTCTAAAATTCTTCCTTCACTAGGTAATCCAGGTTTACCATTATAACCATAAGTATTATTAGGAGGGTAGGGCCTATAATTGTTATTTCTTATAAAGTTCACATCAACTTGCTCTTCTTGAGCAACCAAAGAGGCTAAAGGAACATTATTAGGATCAATATGGGCTTTCCCATTAACAAGCATAGACATAAAAATATCAATTTTATCACTCAAGGAGGAGGTTTCCTCAACAGAATTTACCTTCTTACCTTGTGGAGCTCTTTCAGTATGCCATTCAGAATAGTTAACCATCATATTATCCAGAAGCTTTGTTGCAACACCCAAAGTAATGGTCATAAAGGTACCTCCAACAGCAGAATCCAATAGCTTCCTTGAAGAATAGTTCAATCCTGCATAAAACGTTTGGATAATCATCCAAGCAGTCAGTCCATGAGTGGGACACTTCTTTACCAAAGATTTCATTCTTTCCCAAGCTTGAGCAACATGTTCATTATCAGATTGTTTAAACTTCATTATTTCACTTCTCATAGATATAATATTAGCAGGAGGATAGAAGTTTCTAATGAAAGCATCTTTGCACTTAGTCCAAGAATCAATACTATTCCTAGTTAAGGAATTCAACCATTCTTTAGCTTTTCCTCTCAAAGAGAAAGTAAACAATTTAAGCTTAATTATATCTCCATTTATATCCCTATGCTTTTGCATTTCACAAAGTTCAACAAAGTTATTTAGATGAGGTGCAGCATCTTCATTACCAATACCAGAAAATTGTTCTCTCATAACAAGATTGAGTAAAGCAGGTTTTATCTCAAACAAAGTAGCTTCACGCATAGGTGGAGCAATAGGTGTGCTCATAAAATCATTGTTGTTGGTGCTAGTGAAGTCACACAACTTAGTATTTTCAAGAATAGTCATTTTTTTGTGTTTTTGATAAAGAAATCAAACTTGTAAAACTAATTTTTTTGTGTTTTCGATAAAGAAACAAGCAAACAAAACAAAAGGAAACTAAGCAAAAAAAATAACAAAGTAAAGAGATTGGTTATGAGGGACTCCCCTTGTGAAGATGTCCTTGACTCCCCGGCAACGGCGCCAAAAAAGCAGCTTGATGGCCCAAAATATATCGAGCTCATTGGGGAACCCCAAGAGGAAGGTATGATGAGCACAGCAGCAAGTTTTCCCTCAGTACGAAACCAAGGTTTAATCGAACTAGTAGGAGCAAGGAAACACCCCAAAGGTGTTGCTAGCTGAGCCTTGGCAGGGCGCACTACCGGTGCTAGTAGCAACGTGGAGACCTGCACAACACAACCACAGAACTTTGCCCCCAACTTGCGATGAGGTTGTCAATCTCACCGGTTTTGCTGAAAACAAAGGATTAAATGTATCGAATGGAAAAGGGTAATAGTTTGCAGAAAGTAAACACAAAGCAGTAAACAGTTGATTGTAGATTGAAAGTAAAAGAAAGGACCAGGGTCCATAGTTCACTAGAGGTGGCTCTCCTTAAGATAGATGACATGTTGGGTGAACAAATTACATCGGGGTAATTGACAAACATCGAGAAAGCATACAAGCATATACTACTCATCTTGACTCCTTTGATATTAGATTGGGCATTACAGCATTATACATAGACCTCCATCCAACTGCATCTATGACTAATAATCCAACTTCAGGTTATCATCCAAACCCCCTCCAATATTAAGTTGCAAGCAACAGATAATTGCATTACGAATTGTGTGTAAAGTAAATAATTGTTCTATGAACAAAGGATTGTTGTTTTCTCCCTAGTAGCAAAAACACATCTAGTACCTTAGAGATTTCTGTCACTTCCCCAGATTACCAGAGGCATGAACCCACTATCGAGCATAAATACTACCTCTTGGAGTTGCTAGTATCTATTTGGCCAAGATAGCTACTAACAACGGAAAGCATGCAAGATCACAAATAACAAAGACATGATAGAATCAATAATCAATCTGAAATAGCATCTCAATATCTATCGGATCCCCACAAACACAACATGCAGAATTACAAATAGATGAGCTTGATCATGAACGGAGCTCACAAGATCTAAACATGATAGCATAAAGGGGGAGAACCAGCCATCTAGCTACTACATGGACCCGTAGTCCAGAGATGAACTACTCACACATCACACCGGAGGGTTGCACGATGATGAAGAAGGCCTCCAGGGTGAATTCCCCTCTCCGGCAGGGTGCCGAGAAGAGCTTCAGATCCCTCCCGGTCTAGGGATGGAGATGACAGCGGCTACAGACTCTTTCGTGGAATTTTGATCGAGTACTTAGGGTTTCCGTATCAGAGGCAATATATAGGTGGAAGGAGAGGCCGAGGGGGTGCCTGGGCGGCCAAACCATCCATTGGCACGGGCCAGGCCTGGCCGCGTGGCCAGGTGGTGTGGCTGGGCCCCAGCCCCTCTCCGTCTCGTATTTTGGCTCCAGGTGTCCCCCGGTAAAATAATGACTTTGGCTTTTGTCCCGTCCAATTCCGAGAATATTCATTTTCTAACTTTCCTGGAACCAAAAACAGCAGAAAACAGGCAACTGGCACTATGGCTCTTGTTAATAGGTTAGTCCAAGAAATCATATGAAAAGTACTCCAAAGTGTGGACAAAACATAAGAAAGTAGATAAAACCAAGAATGGAACATCAAAAATTATAGATACATTTGCAATGTATCAAGGTCCATTAAAGTGACTTCACTATGCTTCTTCTTCCCAAGGATTCGAGAAACCTATGTCTACTAGGGAAAAAGAGCTATACTACATCCTTAATACAGATCGAAGGTATCAACCCTTTTTCTGGCGCCGTTGTCGGGGAACGAATAGCTACCCTGGTGAGGTTAGTAGGAACCTTGCTAGTTTTAATTCTTGTTTTTAGTTTTGTTAGTTTGCTTTCAGTCTTTATTTGAAAAAACAAAAAGAGAAGTTGTGGACAGCCAATTGAATGCTACGGCTCTCCACATGATAGAGCTCGGTGTGGGTCCCAAGGACATGTAACAGCAATGCTATAGTGGATAAGATTCCTGGCACTCCCGGGTAGCTGTGTTCATGATGGAATCACTCCTCTGACTGATATGAGTAATCATTATGCAAAAAAAACCTTAGTGATGCCACTGTAGGGGTTCCGCGTATGAAAACAATAAATTTTACTCTACGCCCCTGAACCCCTGAAGCTGCCAGGACCTATCTATTAGTAATACATTAACGGGAGGGGCTTTTCGTGAACTTACCCTTGAAGACCAAAAAGCGTTGTCAACGCTCAGGAGAGCGTGGTTGATGTAGAAGAGCCGAAGCCGACCTCAAGGTCGTGATGAAGTCCTTGCGCTCATTGGCTCCAATGACTTGAGTGCCTCAAGTGCGACACCTCGCGGGGAGTTACACACGTCCGGTGCCTGACGATGACTCCCGCTTCCATGATCCAGCAGCAGTTGCGGAAGTAGAGCTCCCGGATCCGAATCCCGCAGCGACGACGCTCCGCGGTGAAGATGTCTCTTGCTCGCGCAGTCCAGACTTGGGACCACGGTCACGAGATAGAGAGGGGAGAGAGAAATTATAAATTAGAGGTCCTCCCAAAAGTGGGGAGACCTTTATTGATTATTGGTGTATTTATCTTGGCCAAATACCCCACTATATATAGGGGGAGGAGGGGGTACACCCTCCCTCAAAGTCTCGGGGTGGGACTAAAGGAGAGGAGGGGGTGGGGAGGCCGCCAGCCAGCCCCTAGTGGGCCTCGTGTGGGGGGCTAGGCCCAGCCGGCCAGCCCCCTTGCCCCTTCTCCCTCTCTCCTTTCCCTAATGGGCCCTCTCCCTTCGGAAATTGGCCCATTAAGCCTTTTCGACCTTTAATTGATTTTCTCTTTATTAAATAATTATGAATAAATGATTAAATCAATATTTAACATTCATTCACATATTATTCAACCTCCGTGGCTATGGAACACCTTCCACCTCCACTCCGGACATCCTCCGGACTTACCAAAACCCTTCCGGTTTTCTCCCTACTCTTCTTCGGTGATTCTACCGATCCTATAAACACTCTCTAAGCATCATCAAGCCCTTAAGCGTGATACCCCACAGTTTGGGAACACTCTAGACATGGTCGGGACACTCCCGCACCAATGATCAATAGAGGGACCTGGATGGCCATGTGACCCCTATGCGTTCCACGAAGATCTTTCATCGTTTGAACCGGGACAGTCGTGTCTTATTCCCTTTGTCACTCGATACTTGCATTGCCCGAGATCTGATCAATGACATCACCATGTCGTGTTCAATCTCGTTACTGAACAAACTATTTGACTCGTTCCGACAAGTGATATCCCCGTGATCAAATCACACGCTGCGCAGCTATTGGATATAACTTCTCCGAGTGGGCCCTTGAGTATCTTCCTGTCACATGGACGGACAAATCCCGCTCTTGACATATATTGCCTCAACAGTTTCCTCTAAGTACATGAACACACCTTTATAACCACTATATTACCAAGTGGCGATTGATGCTATCAAAGCACTCTCGAGAGGCAGTGATTGATATAGCCTCACGGTCTAAGGAATAGTCTACGAGGATCCATTTCTATTCATCGTAACTTGAACTTCGTGGCATGATCGGGTCACGATGTTTAGGTTGGGTATTGGTTCATCATCTCATTCTCAGAATGAGATGACCTCATTTCCAACTAGCATAAATGCCACATGATCAGGAAACTTGATCATCTGTTGACCAATGAACCAGTGACTAGAGTTCACTGGGAACCCCTGGTTGTTTGTATATCACACATGTATTGATGTTTCCACTCAATATAGTTATAGCATGATATAAAACATAATCATAAACTATATGAAATATGATAATAGTCATTACTATTATTTGTCTCTAGGGAATATTTCCAACAGTCTCCCACTTGCACTAGAGTACAAATACACTAGCTGCATTTGTTCTCAATCATTGGCACCATATATCCGGTACCCTGAACATGCTTGCTCATGGAAGAGGTTGAGTCTTGGGTCTGTACTTTACAGGCCCAAATCCTTTGTAACTTACTAATGTCACCTTGATAGACATTAATACTTTATCATCACATGATAGCATATGTGTGTATCCATCGTCGCTATGGCAGTAGAACGAGGCCTGATTCCAGGAGCCTACAGTGACGTTAGATCAACCTCGAGGGCTTTCTCATGGGCACTGTGCCCTGGGACACATCATTCTACGTTAACAGCGAACTAGCCCCACCAAAACATTATACAACACTTTAGATGGTACCCTTATATATTATTATAAATGTATTCACCGAAACACTAGCGCACTCCGTGCAACTTTCGATGTCTTTGTTCACCTCGCTTCCTACTTGACTTTAATCGGAATCTACGGGAGTTTCAGACATATTCCCTTATAATATAACTCTTTATGCTTTAAGATATGTTATCCTTTATGGATTTGGAAAATATATCCATAGTTCTCTATTAGACACTGCGGACAAACTTAGCTCAACGTTCTCTGATTTGAACTTAATCACTTTTAAACGTTCTTTATTGGATCATATATTATGTTAAGTTATCATCATGGTTTACTAATATAGAACCTATGTCTCAACATAGTGGATGATGCTCATCATTATCTTTCTTTCAACCATTGATGTTCAACTTAATACTATTCCTAATTTGAGTTATTAAGGACCAGTTCCTTAATTAACTTCTATTCCGAAACCCCTTTCAGAATCCCTTAAGGAATACTACATAATATCATAATACACCTATTTATCAACTTCTACATCTTATAAATCATTATTTATAAGCATTTGCGCTTTCATTCTTAACATACTTAACAATTACTCCTATAAGCTCCCACTCAAAATATTTGAAGTTGAGTCTTATATTGCTCCCACTTAAAATATGTCAATCACATATTGTTTTAGGAAGACTTTCATAGCTCCCACTCAATTTTATGCAAATTGCATATCCACTCACTATTTTGAAGAATTTCAAAATTCTTTGATCAAATATCAAACTTGGAGTTTTACTATGAGATACCAGTACTATTACTAGTTTTAAATCCTCTAGACATTCAGCAAACTTGAATCAAATTCATTTGAATTTCTCCAATGCCGGACAAATTGTGCTTTTGTCATTTACCCCTTTTTCCTACTATGGCGTTGCAGTCATTTGGGAAAATTCCAAGTAACCCCTTTTACTTGTGAGATTCCACAACTAATTGCTTTCTAATCTCAGGGGAAGTTTGCTTTTAGGATTTCTCATAATTCTAGTTTACCATTATTTCCTTAGTAGTTCGTAGGTATATCATATTCCAAGAATCATGACAAATGATTCACAAATGTCTCCATACTAGATATGGATTTACATTTTGAATCCTACTTCATGTAGTGAAAACACTAGTGGGGAAAACACAATGATCAATATCATTGATTCTTTCCTTTTGTGAAGAGAATCGTTTAGGAACATTGTCCGTTGTGCTTCTCAACACTCTGATGCAGGGTTTTGAATCCTCATTGGGTTTTACACTAATTTCCATTTTCTTCATAATTGAGAAATATCACTAAAAGTGAGCTTTCTCAAGAATGCACCAAAATCCAAGCAATACAAGTTTGTGCTTCTCTTTTGGTTTAGCTATGGATTTCGTATTCAAAGTTTCCAATGAGTACGCTACAAGGACTTATTCGCTATTGTTTTGGTTATATCGAATAACCCCAAAACTTTCACGAATTCAAATGGTTTACTACATTCTAATTGAGTGCTAACTATTTCTTACTAATGGTCTCTACATCTACACTACAACGATTTATTTGGTGCCTTCTATTCACCCCTTTGATATCTAATATCACATCGTGATGCTTCGCATTTTGACGTTTCAAAACGCTTTGCATTCCACAATTTCTTTTATGCCATTCTTATAAATTCGAATTTCATTACTATTGATCCAATCATAGTAATTAGGTTCTCTTTTATATTTATACCCTTTGTTGATGAAACACTTTGATCAAATCAAATAGCTTCTTATTCATGTTTCCTCTGGTAAACTTCTTTACACATTTAAACAATCATATAATGATAATTACCATTTTCGTTAAAACACAATACATCGAATATGTATTAACTTTTAACAATTCTTTAAACACTTTGTATTCAAGTAGTACACGGTGTTCAAGTTAATTTGTCGAACTTAGGCTTGATTTATATGTGATAAGAAATCAAATGACTTCCACATATTATCATTATAACTTTGAATTTAAACAATGGTTTCATTCATTAATGAAAAATCATTAAGTTGGGTATTTTAAACAAGGCATTTTAATATTTTACAAATGTTCATGCATTATCAATTAGTTTCAAACAACAAGGATAATTGACACATAATCAAACAAGATATGAACACGAATAAAAATCATTCATAAAAGCAGAACAACTGTTTGTTACAAACTCATATGAATAACCGTCTCACGAAGTGTGAGACACACTAAAGAAGTTCACAATCTCTTGATTACATTAATCATCCTAAAACACAAACTAAATGATAAATGTCAAGAGAGAGTGTCGTCGGCCGTCATCATCATGCTCGCCATCAACATGCAACGTCACCTCCTCTCCAGCAAGCACCTCTCATGCAGAAGGACCTGTTTTCAGTAAAACAGAACAAGTATCAGATATACTTAACACTGCAAATGTGTTTGCAAGATTATAACATTTATAAAATTGTATATCAAATATATACCTTTGTCATTGATGACCTGGGCGACATCTGGTTCAACCAACACATTCCTGAGATGTGTCATGAACCGGTGGAACTCCATTGTTTCCGCGTCGCGCCTTATTACGCAAGTCCTAACTTGTGCTTGGTAGCTTGGTGGCACCGACCGCAGCACAGAGGCGTTTGCAAAAGAGCCCATTATCCAGATGTCCAGGAAGTATGCAGGCCTCATGTACAAATCATGCATGCGCTCCAAGTGGTCGTCTAGTGATGAGTTCTCCTCCATCTTAATGGAGAGGAAGTCTCCCATCAGCTCATGCTCCCAAATGCATGTCTGCTCCACGAAATGTGTCCTAAGCTGTAGCATCACTGAACGAGGGTTGACATCACCCATGAAAGGCCACGGCTCGTCCACCATTCTGAAACACATTACAACTGAAATATAGGAGGCCATCTCCCAACGGAGATAGCGTTCTTTCCGTCCTCTGGGGTCTCTAGGTCAGTGGGCTGATCCAAATCCATCCTGTCGAGTATGTAGTTGACCACGTCGTTCTCGCTAAGGAGAACATGGAGACGTGTAACCCATATGGAGAAGTTTGATCCATCTAATCTGAGCTTCTCTCTTTCTAACCAATCAATCGTCAACACGAAAGGTCCCATCTACATTTATAATTACAAAAGGAATTTAGACTAAGTTTATAATCAAATGAGTTAATAATACCTCCACTCAGAAACACCTATCCCCAAAAGGGTTCCTAGTGATAACACGACCCCTATCAGCCACATCTCCCCCGATCGTCATGGCCATCAATGTGGGTTCAAGGGTGGACGCTAAACGTCGGTCACATCATTCATGCGACTCGTGCTCGATCTTTCGACCATCCGTGTTCCGAGGCCATGTCTGCACATGCTAGGCTCGCCAACTCATCCTTAGTGTATTCGCTGTGCAACATGGCTTACACCCACTGTATGCGAACGTAGATATGTCTGACACCCAGGCCTGTAACCCTGGATCGCCTCATACCTAAGAACTTTCTTGGTGATGCACACTAAGGGGGAACACAATCGTTGGTAATTTTAACAGGGATCATCTTATTAGGCTACCGTAGAGTATCTAATACTAGCACACAATAAGATATACAAACAATTACATTGAATGTAAATGCGATGTGATATGGTCCTTCACGTCATGATCTCCATCCGTCATCAGCAGATTCCGGCGCCAGGGTTCCGGCGCAGTAGACACCAGGGTACCGGTGTCATTCCGGCGTGTAGTCTCTCATTTCTGTGACTATCTACTACTATTCAACAAAAGGTCATCACTTTACCTTTGCCACAACCATATCACAAAGCAACGCCCCCCTGCAAAACAAAGTTAGACGCCTCTACTTTATCTTTGCATGTTTTACGTGGATGAATGGGCTTTCGTACAAGAATCGTTCTTACCTACGAACTTTCAGCACAACGCTGATCAAGTAGTTGTCTCTACTACATCCCTTTCGGGGCCCTCCATTGCAAATGGCATACCAATTAATGCGAGAGAGACAGACACCCCCCTAAGCCACTTTATACGGTACAAGCCATATGTCAAGCGTGGACCAGTCTCGCGAATAAACGTGTAAAGTCGGTTGGGGGTCGCTTCATCAAGCATTACTGCGGTATACACAAGTACACGTGGGAGGGTAACAACTAAAATATCAACGTCCACACGCTACATCGCGTATGTTCTACCTGTACTAGCATTACTACGCATAGATCTAGCTCTGATACCACTGTAGGGGTTCCGCGTATGAAAACAATAAATTTTACTCTACGCCCCTGAACCCCTAAAGCTGTCAGGACCTATCTATTAGTAATATAGTAACGGGAGGGGATTTTCGTGAACTTACCCTTGAAGACCGAAAAGCGTTGTCAACGCTCAGGAGAGTGTGGTTGATGTAGACGAGCCGAAGCCGACCTCAAGGTCGTGATGAAGTCCTTGCGCTCCTTGGCTCCAACGACTTGAGTGCCTCAAGTGCGACACCTCGTGGGGAGTTACACATGTCCGGTGCCTGACGATGACTCCCGCTTCCCCGATCCAGCAGCAGTTGTGGAAGTAGAGCTCCCGGATCCAAATCCCGCAGTGCGATAGCGCTCCGCGGTGAAGATGTCTCTTGCTCGCGCAGTCCGTACTTGGGACCACGGTCACGAGAGAGAGAGGGGAGAGAGAAAATATCAATTAGACGTCCTCCCAAAAGTTGGGAGACCTTTATTGATTATTGGTGTATTTATCTTGGCCAAATACCCCACTATATATAGGGGAGGAGGGGGTACACGCTCCCTCAAAGTCCCGGGGTGCGACTAAAGGAGAGGAGGGGTGGGGAGGCTGCCGGCCAGCCCCTAGTGGGCCCCGCGTGGGGAGGGGGGCTAGGCCCAGCCGGCTAGCCCCCTTGCCCCTTCTCCCTCTCTCCTTTCCCTAATGGGCCCTCTCCCTCCGGAAATTGGCCCATTAAGCCTTTTTGACCTTTAATTGATTTTCTCTTTATTAAATAATTATGAATAAATGATTAAATCAATATTTAACATTCATTCACATATTATTCAACCTCCGTGGCTATGGAACACCTTCCACCTCCACTCCGGACATCCTCCACACTTACTAAAACCCTTCCGGTTTTCTCCCTACTCTTCTTTAGTGATTCTACCGATCCTATAAACACTCTCTAAGCATCATCAAGCCCTTAAGCGTGATACCCCACGGTTCGGGAACACTCCAGACATGGTCGGGACACTCCCGCACCAATGATCAACAGAGGGACCTGGATGGCCATGTGACCCCTATGCGTTCCACGAAGATCTTTCATTGTTTGAACCGGGACAGTCATGTCTTATTCCCTTTGTCACACGATACTTGCATTGCCCGAGATCTGATCAATGACATCACCATGTCGTGTTCAATCTCGTTACTGAACAAGCTACTTGACTCGTTCCGACAAGTGATATCCCCGTGATCAAATCACACGCTACGCAGCTATTGGATATAACTTCTCCGAGTGGGCCCTTGAGTATCTTCCCGTCACATGGATGGACAAATCCCGCTCTTGACATATATTGCCTCAATGGTTTCCTCTGAGTACCTGAACACACCTTTATAACCACTATATTACCAAGTGGCGCTCGATGCTATCAAAGCACTCTCGGGACAAAGTGATTGATATAGCCTCACGGTCTAAGGAATAGTCTACGAGGATCCATTTCTAATCATCATAACTTGAACTTCATGACATGATCGGGTCACGATGTTTAGGTTGGGTATTGGTTCATCATCTCATTCTCAGAATGAGATGACCTCATTACCAACTGGCATAAATGCCACATGATCAGGAAACTTGATCATCTGTTGACCAATGAACCAGTGACTAGAGTTTCACTGGGAACCCCTGGTTGTTTGTATATCACACGTGTATTGATGTTTCCACTCAATACAGCTATAGCATGATATAAAACTTAATCATAAACTATATGAAATATGATAATAGTCCTTACTACTATTTGTCTCTAGGGCATATTTCCAATAGCCACGAGTGTCCATCACATCCCAATAAACTAATATTTTTTTGGCATGCTCTCAATTACTTAAGAACTGAAATTCTTGAAGGACAATGAATAGAAAAGTAGTGTTTGAAAAGTCTTGATTTATTGATGTGGGAGAATTGAGATACTCTATTGTATATTCTTTTCATGACAACTCTCACACTCTCAATTTATATGATTATACTTTATTGTTCAAAGGCAAGCCTATGAGTTGATTACATGACATGGAATGAAGTTAACTGATTTGGATCATCCATGTTAACAATTTTGCTATGCTATAAGGATGTATAAAAACCCGTATGATATGCTTGCCATTGCTCTATCTATGCTGATGTTTTTAAGATTTATGAAGTGGAGGAAACATGAGACTACCAATCATGAGTAAGATTACCATGTCGTTATTTCAGTTTAAATGTTGAGTTCCTTTTTGATTTTAGTTTTTCTTGCTCGAGGACGATCAAGTTTAAGCTTGGAGAGGTTGATGGCTCTGTAATATAGCCATCCACGTCCATATTTAAACAGGATATTATTCATATTTTTAATAAAATATCTCTCTTAACCCTGCAAGTAATGCCTAATAATCAAAAGGGTATGCAATCCTTTCTTGCTATTTTCCCTTGCACAGATAATGACGTTTGAAGATGGGAATCACTACATGAAAGTCAAAGATACGAGATTTCCAACAAACAGAAGAAACCAGGAGTCGTGGAACAGAGGCAGATGCTTTAACGACCAACTATACGACCAGAATAAAATTCCGGTCGTATAGTTAGCGCCACCACCGCTAGGTCAAACAGAACAACTTTCGTGAAGGGACCCCTATATAAAGAGGCCTCGGGTGATGAGAAAAGGTCCTTCGCCCCGACCATCATCCGCCTCCAGATCTCCATCCACAATACCGAAGAGCCGACGGAGGAATAGACTTAGATCTAATCTCCAAACCATTCTCCACCACCATAGCCATATTCCACCACTTGTAATAGTAGGTCTCATCTTCGATTGACGACATTGTAAGCCTATTTTCTATCAATCTTATGATTTCTAGTACAATGTTTATGATCTTTAATCTCATCTCTATGTGTGAGTAATTCTTCTTGGGCTAAGGGCTTCGGCCTAGCCATGTAGCTTTTGCGCATGTTATTTATCATAGATGGGTTCATGCATTAGTTTGTATGACATGATGATTATTGTATCCTCTCTTGCCTCAATCTAAGGACTTGTCAGGTACCCAAGACCCCGAGGATTGAGCCAGGTATAGGGAGTACGAGTAATGACTAATCTGCAGGTTGGGAACCCTAGTGACAGAAGGGGTAGTACGACTGTATGTGAGGGATTTACTTGGGATTAATGGTGACATCACTATGCATATCATTAGTTCTCTTTATTCTATGGATGAGACTAGTAGGTTATTGCTCTAAGCAGTTGCGGACGCAATAGAAATTATGGATGCACTATCCACATATAATTTATCTTGCTCTAACAATTATATGCATATTATATTTATCTTTTATTCCCATCAGATGTTTTGCACAGCTACAGGTGAAACTGAACGCCCTAGGCCCTCTCTCTCTCCATCATCGACAACAACAAAAAAGTGCAAACTCTTGGTCCGGTAAAAATACAAAAGGAATTCTAAAACTCCTGAAGGTTCGTTAAAGTAACTTCACTACGCTTCTGCTTCCCGAGGATTCGATAAAACTAGGTCTACTAGGGCAAAAGAGCTATACTATATCTGTAATCTGGATCGAAGGTATCAATTCGCAGCATAGAAAACAAAAATTTTCCTATGGTGGGAACTACTAAGCACCAAGATCTATCTACTAGATACAAGCTACGGGTAGATATACATCCATAGAGAACATACCCTTGTAGACCGAAAAAGTGTAATGAGGTTGACTCGTAGATGATGTAGTCGAACGCTTGCCGATCTCAGGATCAAGAAGAAGTCCAGCGCCTCAACTCAGCAATGCATCCGTGATCGCACACATGTTCAGGCCACCGAACAACCTCCACCTCCTCGCTCTGGATGAAATGCCACCGGGAATATGTATCTCGCTAATCCGAGACCATGGGGGGAATTTTAGAGGGGGAGAGAGATCCTTCACGAGGAGATGTGAGTGAGAAGGAGTGAGGGGGGCTTTATATAGGAGGAGGGGGGAAGCCCCTCCCCATGGCCGGCGCACCATGGGGGGTGCTCCCACCACTTCCTCATTCATGTGGAGGGAGATCCACTCACATAAATTGCCCCTCCATTTTCTCCACTCAAAAATCCTACTCATATGCATTAAATTTCCACCAAATTTAATGCAAATCTCATTTAATAAAACTCTTTTAATTATTTTATACAGAATTTTGTTAATTACTTTAATAAAAAACATTCACATAAAACCCCCTGCAATATTTCAATATCACATGCATAACCAATTTTAGCTATTTCACCGAAACAATTCCGGTGTCCATTGAAATAATTTCAGCGCCTTTGCAATTCTTTCGTCTGAAATATATTTTCTCCAAATGGTGTTGGTATCCTTAATTGTGTCACCCTATGGTTCGCGAATAATGTAGACATGATCGAGACCCCTCTCAGATCAATAATCAGAAGCGGGACCTGAAGATTCATACTGACTCCCACACATTCAATGATGACTTCTGTGACCGTGAGAACCTTTAACGCTAGTAACTTAATCCCTTTGCCTCGCGATATATTATATGTCCAAGATTCGATCATTTGTATCTCTATTCCTAGTTTGATCTTGTTACCGACATGCACCCTTTTCTCGTTCCCGTGATATAACATTCTAGTGATCATATCACTTGCTTGCAAGCTATTCTTAATGTGATATCACTGAGAGGGCCTAGAGTATATCTACCTGTCATCAGGATGGATAAATCCCACTCTTGATCCATGAGCCTCTACATAACACCTTCGTAGCACTGAACCCACCTTTATAGTCACCCTTTCACGGTGTGACGTTTGATGTTATCAAGATACTCTCCAGTGTTAGTGATTAACATGATCTCATGGTCTAAGGACTAGGATTACTTCGTATGATGTTATAGAAATATAAATACAATGACTTTGATCCTAATGCTATACTTCAGATGAATGTTCATCACATCATTCCACAAATGTTGTAACCTCGTTATTAACGACATCCGATGTCCATGATCAGGAAACTTTGATCATCTTGTTAATCAACGAGCTAGTTCAAGAGAGGCATAACTAGGAAATTTCTATTTGTTTATTAAACACACATGTATTAACGTTTTCATATTAATACAATTATAGCATGCAAAATAAACATCTATCATATACTTGGAATACATATAATAACAATTTTATTATTGCCTCTCAGGGCATATTCCCTTCAATCCCCGCATCAGTATTGATCTTCATCCAACCATCCTCCGGAGGTTTCCATCCATGACCCGGCAGAATTCTAGCATGCATAATTGGAACATCAAGCAAAGCCAACACATCTCTCGTCATCTGCATTGGGTGAGAAGAATCAACACCTGCTCTATCGTGTGTGATGTTGTTCCTAGACGTCCAGATCGCCCACATGACTGTCATAATTTTTGGCCGATCAACATAAGCCACAATTGGATCACACAGAATGTCTCTTGTCCAAGTATCCGGATGTAGATCTTGTAACTTGACATCTAACCAGTGATGTGCTTCTCTATAGAATTCCCTAGCACAGGAACACTTCACCAGAGCATGCATCATATCCTCGTCTGCAGATTTTACACTTAGCCAGTGTGGCAATATGCCGGTGTTGGAGCGTGCGTTCGACGGGCAAAATACCACGTAGGACACGCCACCGGAACACCCGGACCTTAGGTACCACCTGCATCTTCCACAGTCGAGACCATAGTTGTTTTTCAGATAATGAGATCTCCGTCATCGTCCCTTCCGCTAGAGCAATATGCTCGTTATGCGTCATCAGAGCGTGATACGCTGATTGTACAGAGTATATACCCGAATTTTCAACCCCCACACCAAGACGTCTTCATCGCCACCCCTACGAAGAGGGATATTCAGAATTGCATCAGGGTCGGGTGCAGTAAAGTTTTTCATGACCACCACTTCCACGTCCAGTTCTCAGTATCAATTAGTTGGCGAACCTTTGTGAGCTCATCTCTGCCTATGTGAACAGACGGTGTCATTGTACGTGTACCTGGGATCCACTTATCAGACTAAATAGGGATTGACGAGCCATCCCAATTCTGCTGATTAAACTCATTGACAGAGTCTGTCTTCCAGCGACAATGGTGCGCCATGTCGCTGAAGCATGCCTTGAAACCGTAGCTTGTAAAAAGTCTGTCTCCGGAAAATATTTTATTTTCAGCACTTGACCACACACAGAGTCAGACCGAGTAAAAAATCTCCGCCCATGTTTACCGAGCAGAGCCAGATTAAACATCTCCAAATCACGGGAGCCCATCCCACCTTGACATTTGGGTTTTGTGAGAAAATTCCATGCTACCCAATGCATTGGGGTGTGTCAGTCTGAATAGTAATATGGATACTACTTAGAGGCGACAAAATAAAATACATATAGTTGTACAGTATAGAAATGTACGTATCAGTCGACGGAAACGAAATCCGTGTTGGAGGAGTGCTGACTTGTTCCCTTTCCGAAACAGGATCAGAGTCAAGGCAGCAAGATTATAAATTCAATCGAAGCCTTGCGAAAATCAGCTCGCCTCGACGATGGACACGGAGGAGGATCGGATCAGTCTTCTCCCGGACTGCGTGCTGGGCAGCATCGTGTCCCTCCTCCCCGTCAAGAACGCGGCCGCCACCATGGCGCTCTCCCGCCGCTGGCGGCCTCTCTGGCCTTCGCTGCCTCTCGAGCTCGACGTCGAAGACCACTCCCCTGGCGCCGGGCAGCTGATCTCGGGCGCCCTCTCCTCCCAGTGCGCCGCCGTGCCGATCCGCCGCTTCCACGCGGACACCCTAAAAGACGAAACGACCCTCCCGTGGCTAAAGGCTCTAGAAGGGAGGCGCGTCGACGGCAGCCTCGTCATCATGTTCGCTCGCGACGGCCCCCGGCCGGTGCTTCATCCGCACCTTCTGCGCGCCAGCAGCGGCGCCGGCACCGGCGCGGCGCTCCGTCGTCTTGAGCTCCGCTGGTGCGCGGTCCCACCCCGCACGACCCAAGGACCGGTCACCTTCCCAAGCTTGGTCGTCGTGCACCATTGCTCCGTGGTGATCGGCGACGCGGAGCTGGACAGCCTGATCGCCAGCTGCCCGGCGCTACAGGAACTGCACCTCATCGGGGTCCATGACCTCCGCCGCTTCACCCCCCTCTCCGGCACCCTCCTCCGCGTCAGAATTGGGGCGCCGCACGTACCGATTCGGGAGATGTCCTTGAGGGGCACGCCCAATCTCCAGACCCTCCAGCTCTGGCATGCCAATATTTGGCAGCTGTATCCGGCTATCATGAACCAAGCTGCCTTGCCCTGTAAACCCAGGACGTCGGTTGGCATTGCACTTCCCATGCTGGATTCGCCGTGCTTGAGGATTATGCCTAAGGTACGCCTCCCTAGTGTACCACCTGATTCAAGCGTACGTGCACTCATTCTCTGATACTGATAGGCTTACAAAGGTTTAATCTTTTTTGGTACTGTATTCAATTTGATGCAGAGGTCGATCCCCATCGTAACGACACTCATTCTTGTCATGAAGTTCAGTGATGGCGAGGAGCTCAGGAAGGCGGCACACATGTTAAGCTTATTCCCGTCTTTGCACACTCTTCGGATTTGGGTAATCAATGAATGAACCTTCAATTTCTGTCAAACATTTTCTTTATACTACTACTACTGTAATTTTGAATCATGGCTAACTTTGTCTCCTGCCTCTTGGCTACATGCAGTGCTACAACTTCCTCCGCTCAAATAAGGATAACAATGTGCCTGGACAGTGGCAATCACCGGCAGCTGATACAGTTATCTGCCTCAGGAATAAGCATCTAAAAAATGTCATACTGCAAGAGTATTGTGGAACAGAAGCGGAGGTAGAGTTTGCCAGGTTCATTGTGGCTGGAGCAAAAGCTCTCACCACCATGCAGATATTCCATCATGCTGCAGCTAACTGGAGCGACGACGATATCAACAATCACAAAGACCTGATATGCAGAGGTGCTAAAGCCTCCACCAAAGCTCGAGTCAATTTTCGCAAGAGCAACAACTGTGAAAAAAGTTTAAGAAAAGCTTATAGTTCTGGGCACAGAGTTCCTATTGTTTGATTCCCTTCCTATATTCAGCATGTACTTCTGTCGCACTGTATTATATTACAGACAGGGCCTGATTACAGATGTAATGCAACATTATAAATACACATGTAATTTTCTGTAAATATATGTGCCTCCATATTTTCCAGCAAACAAGCATACCAACAACAGCTGGAAGAATCATGGACAAATTGCTACAAAGAGTTGCTTATTGTGTACGCCTTTTCTTATTCAGATTGAGAGTCCAAAATTTAGAGTCTTTGCATCATCCTGTGTAGGGGTGTTCAAGACAGCTTGGAGTCCAAAACCGGGTTTTAACACCCCTGATACTCTGTCATAGCCATCTGCTGAAAACCCACTCCCAGAACATATCATGACACAAACACAATATCAAGGAGGACAAATGCATTAGGTCTATGAACTCAGGCAGTAGCAGGAAAAAATGTCAAGATCCAGAATCAAGTAGTCCACCATTAGTAGCCAAGCCACATACTACAATATCATTCCATCACACACTTTCAAGTGTTACAGACCAGAATCATCTTCCATGGATACTTCTACTTGGGATAAAGGATATCATAGTGCCCAGGCCTATATAACAAGGTCACTAACCTCCTCCTTTCTGTCAGCGACAAGTTTCTAGATCCATCATGCTCTGCCTGGGCCATGCGTGTAGTGGAATCACTACTATCAAGTGCTTGTCCTTCAGATTCTTGTCTAGGATAGATGTGAAGCGGATTAAGCCTTACAGGCGACCTTCCGTTGAGATTTTCCACGAGGATGTGGATGCCTAGTGCACTTGCAAGCGCTGTGATCTGCATATTGTTGGCTTCTCCATTCTCAGGACGCACTTCACACAAGCAGAGCTGATAAAAACACACGTGAAATACCTGTAAATTCTAGTTGATGATGTTTAGAAAATATTTTCTGCCGGATAATTTTGTACAATATAGGATAGATCAGTATTATATAGGATCCTGGGTAAAGTAACTTCCACAACTAAGAGGAAGAATTGAGTCAAGAAATTAACTAACATAGCAAACTATTTGGACTTTAAGAGTGGCAAGAAAGTCTAGCAAAAAAGATGATACCCTGTTTTCCCCTGCTATTTCAAAATATCAAATGAGATTTCTAAAAAGAACTTTGCTAAACAAGAATATTCCCAACAATTGGTGAACAGCCAAAATCTTAGAATTCTGATGAAGTTTTAATATTTCAGAATTTAAAACAAAATTCAAGAAACAGTTAGTACTAATAATATTTCATTAATAAATATAACAACGGAAACCGGCATGCAAATTTCAAAGGCGTGATCATAGACATGCAATAAACATATCACCTTTAAACAACAAGATTTATTATTATAATTTTTGGATGGATGGTGTCAGGTCACAATTCATCTAACCTCTGAAACTGTTCCATAAACTTCTCTATCGATAAGAAAAGCATCGTAGTGGTCCTTATTTGTGCATATCTCGATCTCAGTCAGCGACCTAAGGAGGGGCAAAACTGAACAGCAAAATTCCGTTATGTGCTGAAAGACATAACAACAGAGCAATCATTAAGATTCCTCACTTTGTGATGTGACATGTTCATTCATCTCCATGTGATATAGTTCTCCAGCAGCAAGTCTACGAAATAAAAAGGTTTAGACAGTGAAGGGTCAATCAGAAAGAATAGGTTCATATCATCTGTCGAAATAGCTTGAAACTTCTCAGGATGGTTTTGCCATACCCCCGTTCAATCAAGTTGACCAAAGATTCAAATCCCTGCAAAAAGAAACTAGCAAATTCAGTGCTTATTCAACATATATTATAAGGGAAACCAAATGCAACAATCTTAACCAACATTGAGCATAGTAGACTTAATTATTGGGAATTATGCAATTGTTGGTGAAGGATACCCAAACAGAAGAGTGCTCAGATACAGTGTTAAAAAGGCCAAGTCCTATAAGAATATTTGACTTCAGTCAGTCTACTATTGTAGCAGAACCCATAAATTCTAATTAACCGAACACTATGAAAAGTAGCATAAGGCACAATCCCAGGATACGCAGCATATACAGTCTTTCGTTTTTCTGTGACAGACGAGAACTTATGAATAACATTAGAGGACGACTAGCGGGAGCGCGCTCTTCAGGAAGCGCACGTTTCGGCCGCAGCGCGCACGTTTCCGGCCGCTAGGCAGTGCGCGTATTTCCGGCCGCACGGCAGTCCGACACGTGGCGTGTGAAACTTCACCCGTGCGTATTTCCGGCCGCTCGGCAGCGCGTGTATTTCTGGCCACACGACAGCGCATGTATTTTCGGCCACACGGCGGCCCGACACGTGGCTAGTTGCTCATGCAGTGCACGCGACGAAAGGCAGTTCCACGCAGTGCAATAAGACAGTGCACGAGCGGTGCAACTCGTTTACTGTCGACCGAAAGCAGTGCAACACGGTACAACAAGGCAATACATGGACTGTGCACTCCAAGAACATCGCGCAGTGCACTGCGACCATAGACAGTGCAACGCTGTACAACAAGGCAGTGCATGGACGGTGCACTATCTGAACACCGCACAGTGCACTACGACCGAAGGCAGTGCAAGGCAGTACACTGTCAGGACACCGCGCAGTGCACTGCGAACTAAGGCAGTGCAACACAGAACAACAAGGCAGTGCACGGACGGTGCACTGCCTGGACAGTGCGTAGTACACTGCCTGGACACCGCACAGTGCACTGCGAACTAAGGCAGTGCAACACAGAACAACAAGGCAGTGCATAGACGGTGCACTGCCTGGACAGTGCGTAGTACACTGCCTGGACAACGCGCAGTGCACTGCGAACTAAGGCAGTACAACACAGAACAACAAGACAGTGCATGGACGGTGCACTGCCTGGGCAGTGCGTAGTACACTGCCTGGACACCGCGCAGTGCACTGCGAACTAAGGCAGTGCAACACAGAACAACAACGCAGTGCATGGACGGTGCACTGCCTAGACAGTGCGTAGTACACTGCCTGGACACCGTGCCGTGCATTGCAACCGAAGGCACCGTGTACTAGACCAAAAGGCAATGCAACCTACGCATCAAAGGCAATACGAGAAAAAAGTTCGTCAAAACATATCAACAATGGATCTTATTTTAAAGATCTGGACGTGACTAGCAAGGCTGTGAAAACGGATATCGATTTGGACTCTCCGTTTGAAAGATATCGCAGTTTTCATGTTCAAATCTACAAAAAGAAAAGAAAAAAGGACCCGCGACCCTCTCCGCATCCACCATGTGTCGCACGGGACCAGTTATCTAGTTGTAGGGGTTCCGCGCATAAAAACAATAAATTTTACTCTACGCCCCTGAACCCCTGAAGCTGCCAAGACCTATCTATTAGTAATACAGTAATGGGAGGGGCTTTTCGTGAACTTACCCTTGAAGACCGAAAAACGTTGTCAACGCTCATGAGAGCGTGGTTGATGTAGACGAGCCAAAGCTGACCTCAAGGTCGTGATGAAGTCCTTGCGCTCCTTCTGACTCCAACGACTTGAGTGCCTCAAGTGCGACACCTCGCGGGAAGTTACACACGTTTGGTGCCTGACGATGACTCCCGCTTTCCCGATCCAGCAACAGTTGCGGAAGTAGAGCTCCCGGATCCGAATCCCATAGCGCGACGGCGCTCCGTGGTGAAGATGTCTCTCGCTCGCGCAGTCCAGACTTGGGACCACGGTCACGAGAGAGAGAAGGGGAGAGAGAAAATATCAATTAGAGGTCCTCCTAAAAGTGGGGAGACCTTTATTGATTATTGGTGTAATTTTCTAGGCCAAATACCCCACTCTATATAGGGGGGGAGGTACTACCTCCCCTAAAGTCCCGGGGTGGGACTAAAGGAGCGGAGGGGGTGGGGCGGCTGCCGGCCAGCCCCTAGTGGGCCCCGCAGGGGGGGCAAGGCCCAGCCGGCCTCCCCCTTGGCCCCTCTCTCCTTTCCCCTAATAGCCCCTCTCCCTCCGGAATTGGCCCATTAAGCCTTTTGACCTTTTAATTGATTTTCTCTTTATTAAATAATTATGAATAAATGATTAAATCAATATTTAACATTGATTCACACATTATCTAATCTCCATGGCCATGGAACACCTTCACCTCCACTCCGGACATCCTCCGGACTTACCGAAACCCTTCTGTTTTCTCCCTTCTTTTCTTCAGTGATTCTACCGATCCTATAAACACTCTCTAAACATCATCAAGCCCTTAAGCGTGATACCACACGGTTCGGGCACACTCTAGACATGGTCGGGACACTCCCACACCAATGATCAACAGAGGGACCTGGATGGCCATGTGACCCCTGTGCGTTCCACGAAGATCTTTCGTCGTTTGAACCGGGACAGTTATGTCTTATTCCCTTTGTCTCTCGATACTTGCATTGCCCAAGATATGATCAATGACATCACCATGTCGTGTTCAATCTCGTTACTGAACAATGCTACTTGACTCGTTCCGACAAGTGATATCCTCGTGATCAAATCACACGCTGCGCAGCTATTGGATATAACCTCTCCGAGTGGGCCCTTGAGTATCTTCCCGTCACATGGACGGACAAATCCCGCTCTTGACATATATTGCCTCTACGGTTTCCTCCGAATACCTAAACACATCTTTATAACCACCGTTTTACCAGATGGCGTTTGATGCTATCTAAGCACTCTCGGGAGACAGTGATTGATATAGTCTCACGGTGTAAGGAATAGTCTACGAGGGTCCTTTTCTAATCATCGTAATTTGAACTTTGTGACATGATCGAATCACGATGTTTAGGTTGGGTATTGGTTCATTATCTCATTCTCAGAATGAGATGACCTCATTTCCAACTGGCATAAATGCCACATGATCAGGAAACATGATCATCTGTTGACCAATGAACCAGTGACTAGAGTTTCACTAGGAACCCCTGGTTTGTTTGTATATCACACGTGTATTGATGTTTCCACTCAATACAGTTATAGCATGATATAAAACTTAATCATAAACTATATGAAATATGATAATAATCCTTACTACTATTTGACTCTAGGGCACATTTCCAACAGTCTTCCACTTGCACTAGAGTACAAATACACTAGCTGCATTTGTTCTAAAGCATTGGCACCCTGTTACCGGTACCCCGAACATGCTTGCTCATGGAAGAGGTTGAGTCTTGGGTCTGTACTTCACAGTCCCAAATCCTTTGCAACTTACTAATGCCACTTTGATTGACATTAATATTCTATCATCACATGACAGCATTTGTGTGTATGCATCGTTGCTATGGCAGCAGAACGAGGCCTGATTCCAGGAGCCTATAGTGACGTTAGATCAACCTCGAGGGCTTTTTCATGGGCACTTTGCCCTGGGACACATCATTCTACATTAAAAGTGAATTAGCCCCGCCATAACATTATACAACACTTTAGATGGTACCCTTATCTATTATTATAAATGTATTCATCGAAACACTAGTGCACTCTGTGCAACTTTCGATGTTTTGTTCACCTCGCTTCCTATTTGACTTTGATTGGTATGCATAGGAGTTTCTAACATATTCCCTTATAACATAACTCTTTATGCTTTAAGATATGTCATCCTTTATGGATTTAGAAAATATGTCCACAATTCTCTACTAGACACTGCGGACGAACTTAGCTCAACGTTCTGTGTTTCAAACTTAATCACCTTCAAACGTTCCTTATTTGGATCACATATTATGCTAAGTTATCATCATGGTTTACTAAGATAGAACCTATGTCTCAACATAGTGGATGATGATCATCCTTTTCTTTCTTTCAACCATTGATGTTAAACTTAATACTATTCCTAATTTGAGTTATTAAGAACCAGTTCCTTAATTAACTTCTATTCTGAAACACTTTTCAGAATCCTTTAAGGAATACTACATAATATCATAATACACCTATTATCAACTTATACATCTTATAAATCATTATTCATAAGTATTTGTGCTTTCATCCTTAACATACTTAAGAATTACTCCTATAAGCTCCCACTCAGAATATGTTCCCACATATTTGAATTCGAGTCTTATATTGCTCCCACTCAAATATGTCAATCACATATTGTTTCAGGAAGACTTTCATAGCTCCCACTCAATTTTATGCAAATTGCATATCTCCTTACTATTTTTGAATAACTTCAAAATCCTTTGATCAAATATCAAAGTTGGAGATTTATTATGAGATACTAGTACTTTACTAGTTTTAAATCCACCAGACATTTAGCACATTTGAATCAAATTCATTTGAATTCATCCAATATTTGACAAAGTTGTGCTTTTGTCATTCACCCCCTTTTCCACTGTGGCTTTGCAGTCATTGGGAAAATTCAAGCAACTCCTTTTACTTGTGAGATTCAGCAACAAATTGCTTTCTAATCTCAAGGGAACTTTGCCTTTAGGATTTCTCATAATTCTAGTTTGCCATTATTTCCTTTGTAGTTTGTAGGTATGTCATATTCCAAAAATCATGACAAATGATTCACAAATGTCTCCATGCTAGATATGGATTACATTTTGAATCCTACTTCATGTAGTGAAAAACAATAGTGGAGGGAAAAACACAATGATCAAAATCATTGATTCTTTCCTTCCGTGAAGAGAATCGTTCAGGAACGTTGTCCGTTGCGCTTCTCAACACTCTGATGCAGGGTTTTGAATCCTCATCGTGTTTCACACTATTTTCCATTTACTCCATAATTGAGAAACATCACTGAAATGAGCTCTCTCAAGAATGCACCAAAATCCCAGCAATACGAATCTTGCTTTCCTTTTGGTTTGAGCTATGGATTTCGTATTCAAAGTTTCTAATGAATACTCTACAAGGACTTATTCGCTATTATTTTGGTTATATCGAATAACCCCAAAACTTTCACGAATTCAAATGGTTTACCAATTCTAATTGAGTGCTAATTATTTCTTAACTAATGGTCTCTACATATACACTACAATGATTTATTTGGTGCCTTCTATTCAACCCCCTTTGATATCTAATATCACATTGTGATGCTTTGTATTTTGACGTTTCAAAACACTTTGCATTCCACAATGTCTTTTATGCCATTCTTATAAATTTGAACTTCATTACTATTGATCAAATCATAGTAATTGGATTCTCTTTTATATTTATACCCTTTGTTGATGAAACACTTTGATCAAATCAAATAGTTTCATATTCATGTTTCCTTTGGTAAACTATTTTACACATTTAAACAATCATTTAATGATAATTACCATTTTTGTTAAAATCCAATACATCGAATATGTATTTATTTTTAACAATTCTTTAAACACTTTGTATTCAAGTAATACACGGTGTTCAAGTTATTTAGCCGAACTTAGGCATGATTTATATGTGAAAAGAAATTGAATGTCTTTCACATATTATCACATAACTTTGAATCTAAACAATGGTTTTTCATTCATTAATGATCATATCATTATGTTGGGTATTTTAAACAAGGCATTTCAATGTTTTACAAATGTTCATGCATTACCAATTAGTTTCAAACAACGAGGATAATTCACAAGTAATCAAACAAGATATGAACACGAATAGAAATCATTCATAAAAGCAGAACAACTGTTTGTTACAAACTCATATGAATAATCGTCTCATAAAATGTGAGACACACAAAAGAAGTTCACAATCTCTTGATTACAGTAATCATCCTAAAACATAAACTACATGATAAATGTCGAGGGAGTGTGTCGTCGGCCGTCATCATCATGCTCGCCATCAACACGCAACGTCACCTCCTCTCCAGCAAGCACCTCTCATGCAGAAGGACCTGTTTTCACCAAAACAAAACAAGTATCAAATATACTTAACACTGCAATGTGTTTGCAAGATTATAACATTTATAAAACTGTATATCAAATATATACCTTTGTCGTTGACAACTCCAGCGACGTTGGGTTCATCTATCACATTTCTAAAATGTGATATGAACCCAAGGAAATCCAGTGTTTCTGTGTCGCCTCTCATATCGCAGATCCTGACTTGTGCTTGGAAGCTTGGAGGAAGCGACTGCAGCACAACTCCCATCGCAAATGAGCTTGAGAGCCAGTTGTCCAGGTAGTATGCCAGACTCATGTACGCATCATAGAGGCGCAATAAGTGCTCATCCAGTGAGGAGCCCTCCTCCATCTTTATGGAGAGGAAGTCACCCATCAGCTCATACTCCCACATGCGCATTTGTTCCACAAAATGTGCCATGACCACCCGGGGCTTGAGACTCCCCACTATTGACCATAGCCCATCCTCCATTCCGAGGCGCATGGTCACTAATATGAATGTGGGCATCACACGACGATGATAACGCAGATCCCGCTGCTCCTGGGTCTCATGAGAATAGGGTGACTCCAAATACATCTTGCAGGTCATATAGTCAGCTACATTGTTCTCCCCAAGGAGATCAAATAGGCGTATGACCCATGCAGAAAAGTTGGATCCATCTAACTTGAGATTTTCTCCTTTTAACCAATCGTCGATAGGAAAGGTAATCTCAGGAAGAACCATTTTATACATTTATAATTGCAAAAGGAATTTAGACTAAGTTTATAATTAAATGAGTTAATAATAACTCCACTCAGAAACACCTATCCCCAGTGAGGGTTCCTAGTGATAACACGACCCCTATCAGCCACATCTCCCCCGATCGTCACGGCCATCAATGTGGGTTCAAGGGTGGACGCTAAACATCAGTCACATCATTCATGCGACTCGTGCTCGATCTTTCAACCATCCGTGTTCCGAGGCCACGCTTCTCTAGCGTGCTAGGCACACCAACTCAACCTCAATGTATTCGTTGTGCAATATGGTTTGCACCCACTGTATGCGAACGTAGATATGTATGACACCCAGGCCTGTAACCCTGGATCGCCTCATATTGAAGAACTTTCTTGGTGGTGCACACTAAGGGGGAACACAATCGTTGGTAATTTTAACAGGGATCATCTTATTAGGATACCATCGAGTATCTAATACTAGCACACAATAAGACATACAAACAATAACATTGAATGTAAATGCTATGTGATATGGTCCCTCACGTTGTGATCTCCATCCGTCGTCACCGGGTTCCGGCGCCAGGGTTCGGGCGCCGTAGACACCAGGGTACCGGTGTCATTCTGGCGTAGTAGTTCGTCATGTTCGTGACTATCTACTACTATGCAACAAAAGGTAATTACTTTACCTTTGTCACAACCATATCACAAAGCAACGCCCCCCTGCAAAACAAAGTTAGACGCCTCTACTTTATCTTTGCATGTTTTATTTGGCTGAATGGGCTTTCGTACAAGAACCGTTCTTACCTACGAACTTTCAGCACAACCCTGATCAAGTAGTTGTCTCTACTACACCCCTTTCGGGGCCCTCCGTTGCAAATGGTATACCAACTAATGCGAGAGAGACAGACACCCCCTAAGCCTTTTTATACGGTACAAGCCGTATGTCAAGCGTGGACCTGTCTCGCGAATGAACGCGTAAAATCGGTTGGGGGCCGCTTCATCAAGCATTACTGCGGTATACACAAGTACACGTGGGACGGTAACAACTAAAAGATCAACGTCCACACGCTACATCGCGTATGTTCTACCTGTACTAGCATTACTACGCATAGATCTAGCTCTGATACCACTGTAGGGGTTCCGCGTATGAAAACAATAAATTTTACTCTACGCCCCTGAACCCCTAAAGCTGCCAGGACCTATCTATTAGTAATATAGTAACGGGAGGGGCTTTTCGCGAACTTACCCTTGAAGACCGAAAAGCGTTGTCAACGCTCAGGAGAGCGTGGTTGATGTAGACGAGCCGAAGCCGACCTCAAGGTCGTGATGATGTCCTTGTGCTCCTTGGCTCCAACGACTGAAGTGCCTCAAGTGCGACACCTCGCGGGGAGTTACACATGTCCGGTGCCTGACGATGACTCCCGCTTCCCTGATCCAGCAGCAGTTGCGGAAGTAGAGCTCCCGGATCCGAATCCTGCAGCGCGATGACACTCCGTGGTGAAGATGTCTCTCGCTCGCGCAGTCCATACTTGGGACCACGGTCACGAGAGAGAGAAGGGGAGAGAGAAAATATCAATTAGAGGTCCTCCCAAAAGTGGGGAGACCTTTATTGGTTATTGATGTATTTTTCTAGGCCAAATACCCCACTTTATATAGGGGGGGGAGGTACTACCTCCCCTAAAGTCCCAGGGTGGGACTAAAGGAGAGGAGGGGGTGGGGTGGCCGCCGGCCAGCCCCTAGTGGACCCTGCGGGGGGGGGGGGGGGGGCAAGGCCCAGCCGGCCTCCCCCTTGGCCCCTCTCTCCTTTCCCCTAATGGGCCCTCTCCCTCCAGAATTGGCCCATTAAGCCTTTTGACCTTTTAATTGATTTTCTCTTTATTAAATAATTATGAATAAATGATTAAATCAATATTTAACATTTATTCACACATTATCTAATCTCCGTGGCCATGGAACACCTTCCACCTCCACTCCGGACATCCTCCGGACTTACCGAAACCCTTCCGGTTTTCTCCCTTCTTTTCTTTGGCGATTCTACCGATCCTATAAACACTCTCTAAGCATCATCAAGTCCTTAAGCGTGATACCCCACGGTTCGGGAACACTCAAGACATGGTTGGGACACTCCCACACCAATGATCAACAAAGGGACCTGGATGGCCATGTGACCCTTGTGTGTTCCACGAAGATCTTTTGTCGTTTGAACCGGGACAGTCGTGTCTTATTCCCGTTGTCTCTTGATACTTGCATTGCCCAAGATCTGATCAATGACATCACCATGTCGTGTTCAATCTCGTTACTGAACAATGCTACTTGACTCGTTCCGACAAGTGATATCCCCGTGATCAAATCACACGCTGCACAGCTATTGGATATAACCTCTCCGAGTGGGCCCTTGAGTATCTTCCCGTCACATGGACGGACAAATCCCGCTCTTGACATATATTGCCTCTACGGTTTCCTCCGAATACCTAAACACATCTTTATAACCACCGTTTTACCAGATGGCGTTTGATGCTATCTAAGCACTCTCGGGAGACAGTGATTGATATAGTCTCACGGTGTAAGGAATAGTCTACGAGGGTCCTTTTCTAATCATCGTAATTTGAACTTCGTGACATGATCGAATCACGATGTTTAGGTTGGGTATGGGTTCATCATCTCATTCTCAGAATGAGATGACCTCATTTCCAACTAGCATAAATGCCACATGATCAGGAAACATGATCATATGTTGACCAATGAACCAGTGACTAGAGTTTCACTGGGAACCCTTGGTTTGTTTGTATATCACATGTGTATTGATGTTTCCACTCAATACAGTTATAGCATGATATAAAACTTAATCATAAACTATATGAAATATGATAATAGTCCTTACAACTATTTGACTCTAGGGCATATTTCCAACACTAGTTGCTCTCAAATCAGTAGAGGCCAACTTGAGGCATGATTCTCTTCTAATCTACATATACTACAAGCAAATTCACTTTTTGAAGTGATTTGAAACCTAGAACCCATCTCTCCTACTTGATCTTAAACCCTAGTCTTTAACTCTAAAACTCAAGATCTTTCCTCCTTACCTCTTTCTTTCTTCAAACTAAGCTTAGTTTTCTCAAAACCCAAGGTTGGGAATGAGAGACATATTATGTGGCCATCATACACCTTGGAAATAAAAAATTATAAAAGTCCTTTCCATAATTATCCTTGCCTCAAAACCATTTATTTCCTTTATTAACCAAAATCCTCAAAACTTCTTTTTATTAATAAAAGTGGATTTTATGCAAAACACTATTTACTCCAAATGCACCTTTGAGGCCTATCTTATGTCCTCTCTCAATATTTATTTTTGCCTATTTTATTTTATGGAAAAATGGGGGAAATAGTATTTTAATTATTTTTCTTCTTCATTAAATCTTGGGAAAATTGCCCAATGTGTGATATGGTATTCCTGAACTTCTCACACGAAAAACCCTCCTTGTCAAGTTCAAAAATACCAGATGAGTTCATAAAAACCAATTCGGCACTTTTTGAACATTTGATAACAAATAAATCTGAACTCGTCGGAAAATCCCACCTGATCCAAGAATTGTATATTGACTATACCCATCTACTAGTACCACTAACAATCCTTGTCAAGTTCAAATTTTAAGAAGTAAACCATGATTTTCAAATATGGCCATTTTGGATTTTTGGACAAATCTATTAACTATACCTCCATACCATCCTCATCCACTCACTCTCTTGCCACTCCAGCACCCTACGTCCTCCTCTGGTCGACATAGCACTGTAGCACTATTCCTTTTTGTCCTTTTGTGCTTGGAGGGAAGAGTGGAGAGAAATGCTTGCCATTAATGTGCAATGTTTCATAGATCTCTCTCCACCAGTGCTCAGCAGCACCCTATCCCCAGCCAGTAGATGGACATGTACCATCACCCACTCTCACCCATCTACCCCACATGGCAACCCCCATTGCAAGCCCTAGCTCCCCTCACTCCCATATTATTTATTCATCCAATGTGGAGGATAAGGACTCTCCTTGCTATGTAAGGCTCCTAACCCGCCTCTTTGCTACCTCCCTGCCCTCACACCACCCTAGGCACTGCCTCCATTTGGAGAAGACATGCTCTAGAGGCAAATAATAAATAGGTTTAGTATCATATCTTAATTAGTTCATAATAGTTTTTGCACTATGCTATAACTGTATAAAGTGGAAACATTGATGCAGATGTGATGTATAAACAAACCATAGTCCCTAGTAGCCTCTATACAACTAGTTCGTTGGGAAACCAATGATCAAGGTTTCCTGATCATGGAGCATTTATGCCAGTTGACAATGAAGTCACATCATTAGTAAATGATGTGATAGACATTATCCACATAAGTATTACAATGTGATCGAAATCACATGGTTTATCATTGCAATAATTTTTAAAAAGGTGACGTTCTACTCAGATCGTGAGATCATTTTAATCACTGTCACCCGTGACTGCTTTGACTATATCAACTATCACACCGTAGCGGGGTGACCATAAAGGTGCATGTTGGGTATTCCAGAGGGACACGTTGAGGTGTATGAATCAAGACCAGGATTTGTTCACCCGTGTGACGAGAAGATACACTGGGACCACTCAGTGATATTGTATCTAATAAGCTGCAGCATATGACTAGGTCATGGGGATACAGTATCACGATAATGAGATAAATGGACTTGTCAGTAATGAGATAAGTATTTTGATACTAATGATCGAATATCGAGCAAGTCATGTATCAAAGCAACAAAAGGGATCGGACACGTAGTTTATGGTTCAAACAAAAATACATCATGGAATACATGGGGATCATTATGGGCATCCCGGTCCCACTATTGATCATTGATATGAGAGAGATCTCGATAATTTCTAGGAAATACTCAAACCGTAGAGTAACACACTTAAGGGTCTTACAATGTTTTGAGATCGTTATGTGTAATGCCCGGGAAAATATCCCTAATTAGATTTGCCTGTTTGTTTTATTTTGTGCATCATCATGACATCATGCATATTTTGCCTTTAAAATATTTTCACCAAAAGCCTATTTTGTTTTCTAATTAATCCCCTCCTCTAATTTTAAATTATAAAACCCGGTTCTTCCGAATATTTTATTTGTCTAAAAAAACTATTTGCAAAACGTTTTTTAGAAACAAAACTAGAAAACTAATAAAATAAAAATATGTTTTAGGAGAGGCCGCCACCGGCCAGGCCCGTGGGCACAGCCAGCCGGCCTACTACCCAACCCAGTCTAAACCAGACCTATCCCTAACCCAGCCACACCACATGCCCCGCCGCCGCTCACATCTACACACACATGGTGGACACGAGCCACATACCCGACCTGACCTAGTACACGCACTGGACACCACCACTAACCCCACATGTCCCTGGCGTTTTTGCGCTTAGCTCCTTCCTCTGCTGGAGAGAACTGATTGGGTCCTCCCCACCTACCGCCACACGCATCGAGGCCACCTGTCCTGCTCCTTCGTCTTATCTCCCGAGCCTCCGCTGCCTCCCAGCAACAACCACAGCACGACGCCGTTGCCCCGAGGCCGCCCTCTGCGCTCCTCTGCGCCCCTTCCTCGCCCTTCCGCGGCCAGTTGACCCTGCTCTGCCCGGTCTCCTCGGCCTCACCTCCTTCCTTGGCCCCGAGTGCCTCTCTTCCACTCGCTCAGTCGCCGCCCGCAAGCTCTGCAAGCCGGCACCATTACCTCTTCATTCGAGCAAGCACGACACGTCCTTCCTCCTCTCCGGCCGCCAGCCGCCAAGACCGTGCCACCCCGGAGCTCTGCCGCATGTCCCCGATGCCGCCCTGGACCACGACCGCCGCCGTGCGCCTCCTCATTCCAGAGCGCTGCCAGGAGCCCGGTGTCGCTCATCTGCCTCCGCCTAGGCTCCCTTCTGCTTCGAGCAAGCGCCTGTCCTCGAGCACGCTCCCCTCTGCGATCCCACCTCCCTGGCCGTCGACCGACGCTCCTTCTACGTCTTTCCACCCGAGCGGGCTATGGCTCCTCCGGTCGCCCGTTCTGTCAACCGCCTTAGGCCGTGGCTCCCAGCTTGTCCCCACTAGCTTGTTCCTCTTTGGCCAGCCCCGTTTGTCTGGATTGTCACCTGCAAGGCACCCTCCTGACGCTGCTGTGTCTAGCACATGTTTGTGCTTTTGTCTAAAAGGAATCCTCCCAGGGAATAAACTGAGCTAGTTTCTTTCGATTGGTTCGGTTGCTGCATGTCCCCTCACGGTAATGCAAACATGGAGTAGTGGTATGGTGTTGCAGTGACGAAGACCACATGGTGTAGAACGACAACCTTGGCCCCGGTGCGAGCAAGGTCAAGATGTTGCGGCGTCAGGTATGTGAGGATGGTGGTGTTGGGAGCACCGCGACCTCGACAAGATCTCCCGACGACCACCGCCACCAGAACCAAGTACACTTTCGGTAATTGAAGTCGGAACACCCAGACCTCCTTCACGGAACCCAAAGACCGGACCTGAACTCCTTCGAACACCAAGACCTTCGAACCCTAATGTGTGACTCCTATCCGCCCCTATTTTATAATATGGCATACATCTGGTTGCATATTAAATCATTCATACTCGCATACATACCTAGTTGAAAGGACATTTACTATCATAATCACTTTTGGTGTTCGTTAACAACTAGTAGACCCTTTTTACAGTTTGCTATTGTCTACAGGGTGATATTCTACAAAGGAAAAAGGACAACTGGCCTGCGGATCAATCCCTGCATTTGTTCTTGTATCTTGGGGTTTCCAGACCGGAGTCTCCGGTCTACACAGACCGGAGTCTCCGGTGTGGTCCGGAGTTTCCCCAGGAGTCTCCGGAGTGGCCTCTAATTTCTTGCCTGGGTCAGCCAGTAAGGTGGTCCGGAGGTTGGTCCGGAGTCTCCGGTCCCTATCTCAGACCGGAGTCTCTGGTGTAAAGGGACCGGAGTCTCCGGTCCACTTGGCTCCCACCTGAGCTGGGTCATTCTGTCAAGGGGTCCGGAGGCTGGTCCGGAGGTTGGCCGGAGTGTCCGGTGTGGTGATCGGAGTCTCCGGTCTGCTTCTTCTCCAACGGTCAGAAAAACGGTTCGCTGTCAGAAGGGCTATAAATAGGGGACCTTATCCCCTTGTTATAGCTGCTCGTCCACCTCAAGAACACCATGTCCATTTTAGCCACCAGATCTCTTCATCCAACCATCCAAAGTGTTTGATCTTTGGAGAATCGAAGGAGGAGGCCTTGATCTACAACTTCACCAAGAGAGATCTTCATTTCCCCCTCATTCACTTGAGGGCCCCCATGCTCTAGTGTTTCATTGGAAACCCTAGGTTTTGATTTGGTTCTTACAAGATTGTCTTTGATTGTTTGACAGCTTGCTTGTATTTGGGAGCCTCTAATTAGGTTGTGGATTTGTGCCCCGAACTCGTTGTAAAGGTGCCGGCTTCCACCTCGAAGGTTGCCGTATAGTGGAAGAGGTGAATCGAACCCGTTGTGGTGAGGTTCATCGGAGAACAAGGGAGGCCTCTCGTGGCATTGGTGGTTTGAAACCACCCCTCTCCAAACGTAGATGTACTTCCCCTCAAAAGGAAGGAACTACGGGAAACAAATCCTTGTGTCTCCGTGTGCTCCACTTTGGTTCCTTCTATCCTTTACTGCACTTTACTTGTCTAGTTATTGTTTAGTTAGTGCTTGCTTGTCATATAGGTAAATTCACCTTAGTTGCATAATCTAGAGAATTTACCTTTCTTGTCATACCCTAATTTGAAAAAGAGTAAAATTGGAAGTAGCACCTATTCACCCCCCTCTAGGTGCCCATACAATCCGTTCAATTGGTATCAGAGCCTCGGCTCTTTATTCGGGCTTAACCGCCTAAGAGATTATGGGCAACCCAGAGGAGGGAGAAAGTGAGGCTAGCCATTCGATGACCATGGTAGATCTCAAGAATTTGGAAACAAGCTTGATCTCTACCTTGGGCAACTAAATCCTACAGTTGCGTCAACTCATGGAGCAACTTGTTAAGGATAAGCAAACCTCACCTCCTCCCTCTCCAGTGGAAACACCACCAAACCCAAAGGCTAATGCTCCGGCAAAGCCTTTGGAGGAAGTGGTAGGGGATGAACATAATTCCACTAACTCTGCCACCAAAAAGGGTGATGGGAATGAAGAGTTCCATACGGTTCCCGGATGGCACTCTCCCGACCCTCCTATCCCTCATCCACATATAAACAATAGAGGAGACCCACCTAAGTTAGATGCACATACTTTCGCTCAATGGCAAGTGTTAATGAAATCTCATGTGCGCAGCTCTTGCATTGATTTGTGGAATATTATTGAAGAAGGACTCAAAATCGAGGATCCAACCAACTTGACAAGAAGAGAAGTGGTCAATAGCCAACTCAATGCGACTTCCTTGCACATGATCCAACTTGGAGTGGGGCCAAAGGATTTTCCCCACATTGAGCACTACAACACCGCCAAGGAAGCTTGGGATGCTCTCATTGACTTGTTTGTTGGCAATGAGAGTATGAGGAGAAATAGATATGATGCCTTAAGCAATGAGGCCGAAGGTTTCTTCATGAAGTATGGTGAGGATCATGAAGACATGTATCGAAGACTCAAATCCACAGCCATCGCTTTCAGGAATGTTGGCGCCTCTCACATTGATGACGCTTGGATCAAAAGGAAGTATGTGAGTGCTCTCATGCCCTTCGAGCCTACTGACTTGAAGAGTCTCCAAGGAAGAGACAACTACCATCTCATGACCTCCAATGAAGTGATACAAGAGATGGCAGCCTTCAAGGTTGCTGCCAAGAATGCGAAAGACGCCCGTGCTCGTGCCATTGGAATGAGTAGTGGTGTCAATCTTGCCTTGAAGGCCAAGGTTGTAGAGTATGATGAAGATGAAGGAAGTGATGAGGGACCTTCAATGAGCCACCCTGACGATGTCAAGACTGCTCATGGTGAATACATGGCCTTTGCCAAGGCCAAGATGGAAATGCAATGAAGAAGCAACCCCAATGGGAGAAGAGACAATGGGTCCAAGTTGAGAACTTGTTTCAATTGTGGTGACCGTTATCACTTCGTTGCAGCTTGTCCCTATGAGAAAAGAGAAGATAATGGGGGTAAACTTGTGTTGAAGAAGACCTCCAAAGTTCCATACAAGAAACCCTTCATCAAAAGAAACCCAACCAACAAGAAGCCGAGAGAAATTGTCTTGATCACACATGAAGAGTACTCCTCCGATGATGATGATGAGGAGGAAGAAGAGGATACACCAAGTGGTGTGGCGACTCTTGCCACTACCTCTACTCCTTCATTCTCACTCTTCGCCTCTCCAAATGAGAATATCTCCAACAAGAACGTCACTTGCCTTATGGCAAGAGGAACGAAGGTATTATCATCATCACACTCCACTTCCTTAATCAATGATGATTTTGATGATGAGTTATATCTTGAGGTCAAAAAGGAATTAGTTGCTTTTGATGTGTTCATGAATGACTTGCAAGGGGAACACAAGAAACATGTGGTGGACCTCCTAAATCAACTTTCACACACACAAGAACTTCTAGATGAGAGATGCCAATTAGCAAGAGAGCACATGATTGAGGTAGAAGCTCTTAATAATGCTCTAGAAGAAGAACAAGAAACTAGAATATCTCTTGAAACTAAACTAGAGGGCCTTGATGAAGCTAATGACCTCATTATTAATAAACTCATCAAGGAACGTGATCATGCTATTGCTAAATACAAAAAGGCTAAAAAGGATAAGATTGAGTTTGATATTGTTCATGAAAAACTTGCCGAGGACTTTAGGACACTTGACAAGGCCCACAAGGCCTTGGAAAGTGAACTCTTGTCCCTCACAAAGTCTCGTGAAAAGCTTCAAACTCAATTGATCAATACTCCCTCACCTAGTACATTCATTCCTTCTAGCTATACAAATACTCTTGAAGAACATGCTAGGTTGAAGGGGGAGCTAGCTAAGACCTCCTTTCCCAAAGGAAACAAGTCTATTGATGACCTCTTAAACAAGCAAAGGTCAAATGGTGAAAAAAGGGGCTTAGGCTTTGTCTCTAAAGCCAAGAAGAAAAATAATAACAAGAAGAAGAAGGCCAAGCCCGCTCAAGAAAAGAACAAGGTCATTGTGGGAAGTAAGACCACAAGTGGCAAAACTATGTCTCATGATGATTTTGCGGGTAGTGCTAACCCTCACTATGTCTTAATGCGTGATTATTATGGTGATGTGTATGCACAATATGTTGGCCCATTTGATGGCTATATTGCATGGTCAATTTGGGTTCCCAAGAACCTTGTTGCTAATAAAAGAGGACCCATTGAGAAATGGGTACCTAAGAAATAGTTTGATCTTTTGTAGACCTATGCTTCTGGAGGGTCAAAATGGGTGCTCGATAGTGGATGCACAAGTCATATGACCGAAAGCGCTTCGAGTGTCAAGGAATTGAGACCAAATGTTGATCAAATATTTGTGACATATGCCGACAAATCAAAGTCTAAGGTAATGGGTTTCGACAAAGTTGTGGTTGCACACGATATCACTCTCGTGGACGTCATGCTTGTTGAGACCCTTGGCTATAATTTACTTTTAGTCCGTGCTCTAGGAAAGATGGGTTTTGCTGTCTTCATTGATGTTGACATTGTGATCCTCTTGTGGAGCAAGACTCTAAAGGTTGCTTTCGTTGGGTACATCAAGGATGACTTGTATGTGGTGGACTTCTCGGGGAAAACCACTACAAGTCCGATGTGCCTATTCGGAAAGGCCGATGTGGGTTGGCAATGGCACCGCCGTCTAGCCCATGTCAAAATGAGAACTTTGCAAAGCCTCCACAAGGATGATCATATTGTTGGACTAAAAGAAAATGTTTGCTTTGCCAAAGATCGTGTTTGCAGGGCATGTGTTGAAGGAAAGATGCATGATTCTCCCCACAAGCCAAAGAACTACATCAAGTCCAAGAGGATCTTGGAGCTTCTGCATGTGGATCTCTTTGGTCCTCCGTCTCATACATGTCTTGGTGGGAAGAAATATTGTTTGGTGATTGTTGATGACTACTCAAGATACACTTGGGTATATTTCTTCAAGTTAAAAAGTGAGACCCAATAGAACTTCATTGACTTCATCAACATGGCTCAACGTCAACACAATGTCCTAGTATTAACAATAAGAAGTGACAATGGTACCGAGTTCAAGAACTACACATTAAATGGATTTCTTAGTGATGAGGGAATAAAACATCAATATTCCGTTGCATATACCCCTCAACAAAATGGTGTAGCTGAGAGGAAGAACCGGACTCTCACTGATATGGCTAGGACAGCGGAATTCAAATCTCCCTACAATTTTTGGGCTAAAGCTATCTCCACCGCATGACATGCATCAAACCGTCTCTACCTCCGCAAAGAATTAATCAAGACTCCATATGAGATCCTTACCGGTAACAAGACTAATGTCTCTTACTTCCGAGTATTCGGTTGTAAGTGCTTCTATTGCATTAAGGGCATTCGTTTATCCAAGTTTGATTCCAAAGCATTAGAGGGTATTTTTGTTGGTTATGGTCTCGAATCCCACACTTATAGAATCTATGACAAGCTCTCAGGAATTGTCATAGAATCTTGTAGTGTGGTGTTTGAAGAATATGATGGTCCCCAAGCGGGGCATGTTGATGTTTGTGATGTAGATGATGAAATGCCTCAGGAAGAATGGGTGCGGGTTTCAACCCCTTATGGTGGATCGAGAAGAACTATGCTCTACTCACGTGGAGCCCTCATCTTCACAAGTTCAATAAGCTACCGTCGAGGTGGACAATGACCCATGCGAAAGACAAGTTGTGGACCCTTAACCTACTGATCAAGAAAATGCCTCCAGCCAAGAGGTGTTTGAGTCTCCATTTGCCAGGATGTCTAGTGGTGCTAAGGCCATTACACAAGCAAGATCTATACAAACTTCCATAAGTACAGCTGAATACCTAGCCAGGTGTGGGACTGATCAATACCAAGGTCAATCCTCTCCTCCTATAGAAGAGAATGTTCCCAATGATGATCAAGGTCAAGTTAATAGTCAAGACGAGGACCAAAATGATGAAGTGATCCCACCAAGAAACAACAAGGAGATCGAAACTCGTCGCCAAGCTAGAATGGATAGAATATTGGAATTAAGAGACCACACTCTTGAGAATGTGGTTGGGGATCTAAGAAGAGGGATATCTACTCGAGCTCAATTGAAGAACTTTGGTGAGCACCAAGCACACATTTCCATGGTGGAACCAAAGAAAGTATGGGAAGCTCTTGAAGATTCAGATTGGTTGGATGCAATGCACAAAGAGCTCAACAACTTTGAGAGAAACAAAGTATGGAAGCTAGTGGAAAAGCCAAAGGATTGCCGCAATGTTATAGGCACCAAGTGGATTTTCAAGAACAAGCAAGATGAGCATGGAATTGTGATAAGGAACAAGGCAAGATTGGTTGCTCAAGGGTTCTCTCAAATTGAAGGCATTGACTATGGAGAGACTTATGCTCCCGTGGCTCGCCTTGAGTCCATCCGTATCCTTCTTGCTTATGCGGCACATCATAAATTTAAATTACAACAAATAGATGTAGAAAGTGCATTTCTCAATGGTCCATTGCATGAGTTGGTATATGTAAAACAACCCGCAGGATTTGAGGATCCCAACTTTCCAAACCATGTCTACAAACTCGATAAGGCACTCTATGGGCTCAAGCAAGCCCCACGCACGTGGTATGAGCACCTTAGAGAGTTGTTCTTAGATCGAGGGTTTGAGGTTGGGAAAATCGATCCCACTCTTTTTACCAAGAGGGTCAATGGGGAACTTTTTGTATGCCAAATTTATGTAGATGACATTATCTTTGGCTCTTCTAACAAAGCTTTTAATGATGAATTCTCTAAGCTAATGACTGACAGGTTCAGGATGTCTATGATGGGAGAATTGAGAGTATTTCTTGGTTTTGAGATCAAGCAAGTGAGAGGTGGTACATTCTTCAACCAAGCCAAGTATACTCAAGATATGCTCAAAAGATTTAACATGAAAGATCTCAATGGAGCTCCCACTCCCATGGCAACAAAGACTCATCTTGAACTAAACCCATGATTGGCTCTTTGCTTTAACTTTGTGCATCTAGAACCGATATTGTGTTGAGTGTAGGAGTGTGTGCAAGATATAAAGCGTCTCCTAAAGAAAGCCATTTGATGGCAGTCAAGAGAATCTTTCGATATTTGGTTCATACCCCAAACTATGGTATTTGGTATCCTAGGGGCTCCACTTTCTCTCTTTGTGGGTACACGGATTCGGATTGGGCCGGTGACAAGGATGATAGAAAATCAACCTCTAGGGCTTGCCAATTCCTTGGGAGGTTCTTGGTGTGTTGGTCTTCCAAGAAGCAAAACTGCATATCTCTTTCCACCGCCGAAGCCGAGTATGTGGCAGCTGCTAGTGCCTGTACACAATTGCTATGGATGAGGCAAACTTTAAAGGAATACGGTGTCCATTGTAACAAAGTGCCCCTTCTATGTGACAATGAAAGTGCTATCAAGATTGCATATAACCTAGTGGATCATACAAGAACAAAGCACATTGAGATTCGTCATCACTTCATTAGAGATCATGTTACCCGAGGTGATATTGAGCTTTCATATGTGTCAACCAAAGACCAACTTGCCGATATTTTCATGAAGCCACTTGATGAAGCAAGGTTTTGTTATTTGAGGAATGAACTAAATATCGTGGATTCTAGAAGCTTGACTTGATTACCTTGCATACTCACCTATGTCTTGACCCATAATTGGTGTAGGTGTAGGCATGGAAATAGGGGGAGTGCGGTCCTAATTCATTGGACTATCCCTCCCCCCATAATGCCAACATTAAGAAATTCAATTCTCTTAGTATCAGTTAGTGATATGTGAGCATCATTGATGAGTAGTGGCTATGAACCCAAGGATAATTCTTCGCGGTTTCATGCCACAAACTCCTACATGGTGGCTTCGGCCACCACCCTCTCCTCATTCGAAGAGTTGGCTCTTAGCTAGAATTTATTTGGCACTTTGATGAACTTTTGAAGAGTTTTCTGTGGTTTTCTTGATTTTTCACGGTATGTCATCTTAACCCAAGCCCTCTCCTGGTCTTGAAAACCCTCTCTATCTAATATATGTCCCCATACACATACCTTGGAAGTGTTTGGCCGGGGAGGACCGGAGTCTCCGGTGTGGACCGGAGTCTCCGGTCTGGGCGGTTTCTGACCACTTAAAGGAGGATGGGGTGAACTGAAACAGCAGTTTCATTCATACACCCCTGTCCTCCCCTCTCTGCCCCCGTCGCCTCCTATCCCAAATCTTCTCCCCGGAGGTCAAGAAGCCCCCGGGATCCGCCGTGCCACCGGCCAATCATCTCCTTTCCACCATTGGGTGATTCCCACCGGTGGAATCCCCTCCATGGATAGATCTGGTACCTCTCCTCCTCTTCTTCATCTAGGGTTCTTCCCCTACCTTTTTTTGAGGATTGGTACTAGTTTTGACCACTGGAATTCCTTATTTGCGTGCACCTGAGTACTTTATCATTGTTACCATGTCCGATCTGTTGGATTCAACCCCATTGGAGCCTCCATGATCTTCCCCCGAGTCTCCAGACTGGAGACTCCGGCCCATGAACCGGAGACTCCGGTCTGAGCCAGAGACTCCGGTATGGACCACGGAGACTCCGATGTGGTTTGAATCTAACACATTTTAACAAGGTCTCAATGATTCTGTGCTGCCTCCATGGGACATATATATACTTACCTTCATGCTATCTCCCTCGCTGCTTTTCACAGGCTCTGGCTCTCGTCGTCCTCCTCGCACCAAGGCCAAGATGAAGAGAGGGGATCCTCGATATGATGAGTCTGAGGATCAGTACATTGTGCCCCCATCCAACCGCAGACAGCTAGCCCGTGATGTAGCCTGTATGCAGTGGGAGCAAGAAAAGGCTGAGGAAGAGAAACGTGCCAAGAGGGCAAAATATGACAACATTCAGTCTTTGGCTCGCATGTCTAAGCAGGAGTACCATGAGGTGCGGAAGACCAATTTCTATGAATTGCCACGCACTAGTGATGACCCCTGTTATTGGAGGAAGGAGCAAGCTGTCTTCATGAAAGACATTTACAGTGTGCTCAAGAGATCTCCTGTATGCCCCAGAAGTACTTGAGTGTCGAGCAGATGAGGAAGAGCCCCTACTTCTCTGATGCTCTGTGGATTAGTGAGAAGTTGGGGATGTTCAACTTGATGGAGATCCGTGAAGACTACAACATCACCCTTGTGCAGCAGTTCTACGCCACAGTTATGTTTGGGACTGACCAAGCTAGGACTATGACTTGGATGACTGGCAACCACCGCTTCTCTGCCACTTTCTATGACTTTGCTGAGGCCATCTTCGAGACTTTTCAGGGGGTATCTACTCATGTTGGAGTTCGCATGCACTCAGCAGCTCTTCGGGTGAACAAGAACAAGCTTGCCCCTTTATATGGTAGTGAAGGGGTTGTGGGAGGGTCCAAGGGACTCAAGCCCCTCTACAATCTGATGTTGAGGATCTTCCGCCAGACCATTTCCCCTAGTGCTAGGAATGATGATGCCATCAGATGTGGTTTGGTCAACTTGCTGTATCACACCCACAAGACTTACATGGTTGGCCCCGATGCTGATGTATCCTATTGATGTGATGGATTACATATTTGAGGAGATGTATCATGCCATCTTATACAAGAAGGCCCCTCCATATGCACCTCTGGTCATGAGACTCATCAACACTCAACAACATGGCTCACCACTTGCTATGCCTCCCAACCTTACCGAGCACACTCTCGTATCTCTGCAGCAAAAAGGGGCTATGAGGGCTCCTCCTAGACGCTCCCATGCACATGAGGAGGAGGAGATTTCAGAGACTGACCGTGCCCCCTCCCCTCCTAGGGCTTGGAGGAAGAATGCTTCCAATGCACCTCTTCCACCCATGACACGTGACTATGTCCATGAGAGGGTCAAGAAGGCCTCATTCTGGGAGAGGACCCCGTGTTGCATGAATGTGGACATCCGCAAGCAACAACATGATTCCTACAAGAGCAACCGCCACATCAAGAAACTACTCAAGGAGATCAAGGCTCAGGGTGAAGCGTTTGATGATAAAGGTGAGAATGAGTACACTAATGAGCATGGCGCTCAGCCTTCCACTGAGTCAGATCACACTCTTTCATTTGGGGCATGGAATGCCCATCAGGACAGCTTGGTGGATTGGAAGACCTTCTCTGATGTCACATCTGAGTTTGGGTATCAAGGTACATCCTCTTCTCGCCCTCACGACAAAGGGCCTGCAGCTCCAGATGATGATGAGGACTATGATGATGATGATGAGGATCAGGATCTGGTTGAGGAGGACGAGGATGATGATGATGAGGACTACTGATCCGTTGGGACGCTAGATTAGGTTTTTTCCCTTTTTCGGTGTTTCGATGCCAAAGGGGAAGAAGTCATTGTCATCATGATTTGCATGGGTTTGGGATACTTGATTCGTATTTGCCTTCTCGTCTCTATTTGCCTTATGTTATTGTGGGACACTGTTTGCTATTTGGGTGTGTGTGTGACTCTGTGGATGCTCAAACTTTATTGTAACTCATGAGAGAACTATGTGTTTTATCCTTGTTCTACCTACCTTGCCTGCTTTACTTGTTTATCTTTGTGCACATAGATAGGGGGAGCATGTCCATACTCTGTCATACGTAATTACAAACTTTTGTTCATGCAAATTCACTAGTTGTCATCGAACACCAAAAAGAGGGAGATTGAAAGGACATTTACTATCATAATCACTTTTGGTGTTCGTTAACAACTAGTAGACCCTTTTTACAGTTTGCTATTGTCTACAGGGTGCTATTCTACAAAGGAAAAAGGACCACTGGCCTACGGATCAATCCCTGCATTTGTTCTTGTATATTGGGGTTTCTAGACCGGAGTCTCCGGTCTACATAGACCGGAGTCTCCGGTGTGGTCTGGAGTTTCCCTAGGAGTCTCCGGAGTGGCCTCTGATTTCTTGCCTAGGTCAGCCAGTAAGGTGGTCCGGAGGTTGGTCCGGAGTCTCTAGTCCCTATCTCAGACTGGAGTCTCCGATGTAAAGGGACCAGAGTCTCCGGTCCACTTGGCTCCTACCTGAGCTGGGTCATTCTGTCAAGGGGTCCGGAGGCTGGTCCAGAGGTTGGCCGGAGTCTCTGGTCTAGACCAGAGTCTCCGGTGTGGTGACCGGAGTCTCCGGTCTTCTTCTTCTCCAATGGTCAGAAAAGCGGTTCGCTGTCAAAAGGGCTATAAATAGGGGACCTTATCCCCTTGTTCTAGCTGCTCGTCCACCTCAAGAACACCATGTCCATTTGAGCCACCAAATCAACAAGATCTCTTCATCCAACCATCCAAAGTGTTTGATCTTTGGAGAATCAAAGGAGGAGGCCTTGATCTACAGCTTCACCAAGAGAGATCTTCATTTCCCCCTCATTCACTTGAGGGCCCCCATGCTCTAGTGTTTCATTGGAAACCCTAGGTTTTGATTTGGTTCTTACAAGCTTGTCTTTGATTGTTTGACAGCTTGCTTGTATTTGGGAGCCTCCATTTAGGTTGTGGATGTGTGCCCCGAATTTGTTGTAAAGGTGTCGGCTTCCACCTTGAAGGTTGCCGTATAGTGGAAGAGGTGAATCTAACCCGTTGGGGTGAGGTTCATCGGAGAACAAGGGAGGCCTGTTATGGCGTTGGTGGTTTGAAACCACCCCCTCTCCAAACGTAGACGTACTTCCCCTCAAAAGGAAGGAACTACGGGAAACAAATCCTTGTGTCTCCGTGTGCTCCACTTTGTTTCCTTCTATCCTTCACTGCACTTTACTTATCTATTAATTGTTTGTCATATAGGTAAATTCACCTTAGTTGCATAATCTAGAGAATTTACCTTTCTTGTCATACCCTAATTTGAAAAAGAGTAAAATTGGAAGTAACACCTATTCGCCCCCCTTCTAGGTGCCCATACGATCCTTTCACTAGTTGTTTGGGGGTACTTCGTGGGTTCACTTAATAATTAAATATGGCGTATATATGCGGGATGACTTTGTCTTATTCCGGACTCCAGTTAAATTGGGTAGGTCACCCATGCCATGCTTTTGCCATGTTAATTCAACATTTAATTTGTGGGGTAGTTAAACAATTTGAATCATAATATTTAATTGTCGGGACCCCGATTCCTCTTAATATTGCTAAGATAGACTGCATATTGCCATGCCATGCATCATATCATGAACATGCCGAATCTTCCACGTATTATTAAATATTTTAACGGTTGCTCTTTCTAGTGATTTGCTTCTTCACCGGATAGTCCGATGAGTTGATGTGAGATACGACGATCCTTCCGATGATCTTCTTAGGCGAGCATTCTTCCCTCTTCTACCTATTTTGCATTTATAGTCTTGCCTTCCTTCCTTTGATCTATTTCTATCCCTATTATCGATGCTTTAGTACCGTTCCCTTAATTTACCTACTCTACTATATTGCCTTGGTTATCCTATTGCCTTTGTTTGAGTAGCTAGCTTTGTCCTTGCGAGTCATAGCACTTACTTAGGTCTGCTGTCCGCTCTCATACAGGTGAACCATGATATCTTGTTATGGTTGATAACATGATAAATTAAATTGGTGATGTTGGTTATGGTAATGGTTATGGTTCCACCTAATGATAAGGCCCCGGCAGGGACCACCTTTGGGAACTGCTTGAGCCGCCCTATGACCCGTTTGTTCTACGATACTAGTTCTGAGTTGATCGCGCTAACCAAATGTGGGGGCCTCTGGGATCCCCCCTCATCTAATGGCGCTATTCGTTTATCCAGAGGGTCACAAAATTGGTTTTCCATTTGGTGCATATGCATAATATGTCCTCGGACATGGGTGAGTTGATATGTCTTCGGACTTGGTTATGATATGATTTGGTGGACAGCCTGGGCATTGCATACATAAAAGCAGTACATGCCAGCGGTTCAAGGGGAGCTCTACAAGTTATCTCCCAGGGTCGTTCGGCATAGTAGGCGCAAACGTTGTACCTTCCTTGAGAATCGTCGTACCTCCCGGTTGGTTCCACATAGTAGGTGATACCTCTAGATACACACGTAGTTATGGGATAGTTCTTGTTGTGAGATTCCGAAGGCACGCGTATTATGTTGCCTGAAGGATTGAACATGCGTTTGGGTATAGTAGTGCACCCCTGCAGGGTAAATCTTTTCGAGAAGTCGAGTGTCCACGGTTATGGATGACTCAGGAGTACGGTGTCATGATCATAGATAACGCCACTAATGTTTTTCCTCTAATAATATGATTAGTAATTAGCCTTATCAACTAAACACCTACTTAATTAAAATTGCCACCGTGTGTGTTCTGCAAGTGGACTTTGTCGACTGGTCTTCGAGGGGGAAACCTTCGGATGGGTTATGTTTGGTGTTATATTATACTTATCGTATAGCGCTCTCTTATCTCGCTCTAATAGCCGAAGTTGTAGCGTGTCTCTATAAGTTAGATAGTGCAAACTTTGCTGCCGCTGAGCCCACCATACCTATGTAGGCGAGGACCGCCGAATTCTAGCCTCGCCTTGTACTGGCCTCAGTACTGACCGCTCTCTTTCTGTTTTCTTTTGCCCTTTGTCAGTAGCCTTTGGCTTGGACAAGTATGTGGTTGATGACGTTAGCAAGGTTACCCTTCCGGCTTGGCCCGGGCAGGGTTTATGGACACCGCTTGGTTATTCTTTAGGACTCTTAGTCCAGTTTGGATCTTGTCCGTACTCGGATACTGTCGTGGTGGTGTCACGGCAGATGCCATGGATAGGCTGAAGGTGGGGACTAATATGCGCTAGGGGAATCCAGGGAGGGATAGTAGAGTGATTCTTTACACAGAAGCTTTGTATTGATGTTCAGTCTCCAAGACTACAAGTGCTCCTCGAGCTGTTTTGACTAGAGCAGGAAGAAGAAGCTCTGTTACTCTTGCCTATTGACCAGTCCCAGAACCCTAGACCCACAAGTATTTTCCTTGCTATGTATCCGAAAAAGACCCAACCCCCTTACCAGAACCCCAACCCCCCCTTATATAGGGGTGGTTCGGTCCTGGCCTAGGGCACACGTGGGGACATATTCCTAAGAATATGCCGCCTCCCAAATTAGTAACCCGACAGGGGTGCTTTTCCCCCACGTCACTCTTGCTTTAGCGACATTGCCTCTGCAGCGCCTGCGTCAGCCGACGTGAGCATCGTAACCCTTGTCGGCCACGATCCGGTGGTCTTGCCCTTGCTTTATTCGCTCATCCAGTATGCACCGGGCCTTCTTTTTGACCAGAGATATTCCTTCCTTCTCCTAGAAGCCAAACAACGATCCGGATCACAGTTGATCCGGCCACACCTGTTCCTGCATATAAGCTAGACAAGTGCCTCCGACTCACTCCTTGAGTCGGACGAGACAATGTTAGGCGACCTCCCTGGTCCGGGTTACTCCGTGATCTGGCCTGCCTTGAGGTGACTCGGCCAGCATCCGCTTTGACCTTGCCGAACCTCGGCTAGCTCGGCCCTTATACCCCGGAGTGACCCTACCCGGGGTTATCCCCCCAACATTAGTCCCTGAAGCTGGTGCGGCCTTGGCGGCCTTGGTCGCTAAGGCCACATCAGTTTCATTCGTATCCAAGCTTCGGACGTTTATTTCCAGGTTAACTTTTTGTCTTGGATTATATGGATTTACGTTCCCTTCGCACGCTCCAAGTTTTCACTTGCCGGCCAGGTCACCACTTTGGCTCGGATCGTTTGGTTTTACTTTCCCTCCGCACGGTTCAAGTTTTCACTTGTCGGCCGGGTCACCACCGTGGCTCGGATCCGGGCCTTGCTTCCTTCTCTCGTACGCCAACCCACGTAATGGTTAATCATTACGTTGCCTTATTTTAAGGGCCTGCGTAGTAACCGCCGCAGTAAATGTCAGCGATTACTGTGCGGGGGTTACGTCACGTCTGTTTCCTTGTTTACCGCAACTGCACGTCGTGTCATTGGATCACATTTACTCTGCGGCCCCCGGTGTGGCTCCTCTCTGATTGGTTGATGCTGGTGATACATGGCCACATCGTGTGGTCTTCCTGCACAGCACGATCCCACCCGTTGATGACTGGGGGTGGTTAAATAGGGGAGGGGCGCTCTCCTTAGAACTTTTCCATCTCCGCGCCCCCTCGCCTGTTCCTCTTCTTCTTCCTCGCAACCGTGCCGCCGCCAGTGCCCGTCGCAGCAGCGCCGCCGCCGCATTTTCTTTGTTTCTCCGCACCGTAATCACCGCTGCGCCTCTGTTCAGCCACGGGTCCTCGTCAGTCTAGACCGCAGAGCTCCACCGCCGCTAGCTCCAGCGAAGACAACGGAATTGAGATGACGGAGGAAGAGCTCGCCGTTGTTGAACAGGATATGGAGGAGGACGCCGGCGCGGCGGACCGTGGCGCATGGGCCGGCTCCTGGGTCTACGAGGATGACATCTCTTGGCTCTACCGGACCCGGCGCATCCCCGCCGGCGTCGCTGCTCGTCTCCCCTCCTCGGAGCTGGCCCCCTCACCCAGTCCGGGCGAATTTGTTGCTTTCTTATCCCATTTCCAATGAGGATTCGGGCTTCCAGTGAGCGATTTCTTCCGAGACTGGATCCGGACCTATCACTTGCAACCACATCATCTCCCGGCGAACGCCATCACCTCTCTGTCCGCTTTCGTTTCTTCGATTGAGGGCTACACCGGGCTATGGCCTACGAAGGAGCTGTGGATCCAGTTCTTTTGCCTCCGTCGCAACGTGGTCCCCAACATCCACGTCGAGTCGGAGGACAAACAGCTAACTCAGTTCGGAGCTGCCTCGATCTCCCGCCGGAGGTCTTCAATCTTTCCCCAGGTCACCGGGCTTGACTCCTGCAAAGGGTGGGCCCGGACCTTCTTCTACGTCCGGAATGAAGGCACGGAAGATTTGATCCGGTTGCTGCCCTATGCTCCGGGTCCCCCTGACACGGATTTTTGGGAGGAGGTTGCCAGGAAGCCTACAACCCTGGCCAACCAAGTGAACAAAAGGTTTCTGGAGCTGAAGAAGCTCGGATTGTGCAACGAGGATGCCATGATCACATTCGTGTGCAACCGAATCTCTCCCCTTCAGCGGTGCACTCACAAGTTGTGCCATATGAGCTTTAGTCGTGACCCCAACCGAACCTCCTCATTCGAGTTGAGCAATACGGAGATCTTCCGCCGGGTCAAGGCTCTTTTCACCACCCATAAGGACTTCTCCGCCGAATGGACGTGGGGAATCGAGCATTACTGCCGCGACAGGCTTCCTCCCGCGGTAAGCTTCGCGGGGTAAACTTATTTCGGATTAATTTCATGTCGGCTCTTATCACATTCTTGACTTTGCTCCTTGTGCTTTTTTCTTAGATATTTCTCCAGCAAACCCTCGAGGATGGCCCGGATCCGACCCTTAAATGGGCCCCAGACCGAGAAATTTCGGACGAGGAGGAGCCGGACCAGGAGATGTTCCTCCCCACACCCGATGCCACCAGACGACCCAACGGTAAATTCTCTTCTCTTAGAGATTGGCCCGACGACGAGGATGACTCGGATATCGATGTGATTGATCCTGTTGAGGCTGTCCCTCTTTATTTTGCTTACCCGGCATTAGCTAACCCTGATGGGCACATCCACGAGGATCCTCCCCTTGCCATGGGCGAGCCTGCTCCGGCGGCGTCAAAGAAGAAACGCGGAACCGCGTCGAGTTCTTCTTCCGGACCTTCTCAGCCTTCCAAAAGGCAAAAGAAGGCCGGAGACAAGACTACCTCCAAACGGGTAGGCAAAGCCCTGGCAAGGAAGGCCCGGAAACCTAAGGAGGCAGAGACCTCGGATGCGTAAGTTTTTTTTTTACTGCACAACACACTTCTCCCTGCTTCGGGGTAATTTCACTCCTGACATTATTTTCTCTTGCAGGGCTCCTGTGGAGGTCCCTCAGAGTGGATCGAGCATCTCCTCCCCTCTTCGGTCCAGTCTTTCCCCTCCCCGTGACGACGAGTCACACCCGCTGAGCCCCATTTCGGAAGGCTCTGCGGCCGCTCTGGGTTCCGCAGTACCTCCTTCAGAGGGACGCGACCTCGGATCAGGAGGGGTCGGATCGGCCGAGGTGATGGCGTCTGGCACTTCGGCATTGCCGCAACTAGCAACAATTAAGTCTACCGCAACTCCAACCCCAGCAGCAGCTCCAGCACCAGCCACCGAACCAGCGCCTGTCCCGGTTCCGAAGAAACCAACAGCAGCTCCAACACCAGCCACCAAAGCTCCTGCGCCAAGATCATCTGCCTCGTCCGAGTCATCTCAAGCTCGGCGAGGACCCACCCCAGTGGTTTCCGGGGGCAAATCCACTGCGGTCACTTCCTCCCAGCAGGCCAAAGGCAAATTCACCTCCACCGAGGCTGGGCAGCGAACCTTGTCGTCGATGCTTCCAAAGGCAAAGTCATCAGGCTCGACGGATCCTCCCGCCGAGCCAGCTGATTCGTAGCAGATGGTTCTTCACACTAGCCCGGCTCTTGCCCTGATTGAAAGGAAGGAAGCTCATGCCAAGGGCTTGGTGGCACCTCACATGCCCACTGGCGAACGGTACCCTCCGAGCCTCATCGAGTTTGTCATGAACTGGAATAAGGCGGAGTTCGTCTACAACGACGATCTCCCGAAAAAGTTTGGCCCAGCTGAATTTTCCGCTCAGATGAATACCGCCACCAAGGCCATTAACCTCGATGGGCGTATGATGGAGGTACGTTGTTTCTTCTTTACATGCTGTAGATAATAACCATTAGTTCCCGAGCCTCCGGCGGAGTAACCTGTTATTCGGCCGGATGCTCCTTAGAAGATCAACGTAGCTGCATGTAAACTTCAAATATGTACACACCTAGAGCCGGGTTAAGTTCCGCTTGGCCCGGATCTTGTATACTTCGAATATGCACACACCTAGAGCCAGGTTAAGTTCCGCTTGGCCTGGATCTTGTACACTTCGAATATGCACATACCTAGAGCCGGGTTAAGTTCCGCTTGGCACGGATCTTGTACACTTCGAATATGCACCGAACTAACTTTACACGCCTGTGCCTTTGTCAGGTAACCACCAACCGTCGGAGCGCCGAGTTTCAGCGCCTGCTTGATACCCATAAGATCTTGCGTGCAAAACACGTTGCACTTGGCGCGGAGCATGAAAAGAGAGGTAATTTCCTCCCTTAACACCTCACCATTTCGTTTTCTTCTGCCGGATTACCCTCCTTATTCGGTTTTTTGTAGCTGGGGTGGAGGCTGAAAACAAGATTATGCGAAAAAACTTGGAGGAAATCTGAGGTATGTCCTCTTTCGGCCAACATCACTGTGCTCTCTATTGTTTCTTTTTCTTGGCTCGGCAAATATTCACTCCTCGGCTTTGCCGGGTCAACACACCATTTCAGCATCGCTTGAGGATAGTGTGCCCGTGCCTGATATGATGCTGCATTTTCTCGAACAAGCAGGACAGCATCAAGCCGAGCTGAAGAAGAAGGACGATGAGCTTGCCCTCCTCCGGACCAAGGACGGCGAGATAGCCAAACTCAAGGACGAGATGGAGAAGATGAAGGCCCAACACAAAACCGAGCTCCAGAAAGTTGTCCAGAACTTCACCGAAGAGCGTGAGCGCTTTACCCTTTAGATCTCCAAGGACCAGGATCTGCTCAAGGAATCCGAAGTCCGGCTTGGGTCGGCGCTCGCCGAGCTTGAACAACTTCGGCAGAGACGCGATAGTTGTATCCAGGAGTTGACCCGGATCCATCACCATATCTCACGTAAGTTTCTTTTTCGTGCCCGACGCAGTTTTCCGGGTTAACTCATATGCCGGTGCTTCAGCATCCTCTCTCTCTCCCTATTTTCAGATAATTTTCCGGAGGGTACTGCTATCGCCAACGCTGCCGTTGCCAAATTTTGCCAAGAGAGGGGTACCCCTATTTCTCCTGATGGTGAGAGTATCCCTTTAGACCTGGAGGACCTGTTGGTTAGCGTGTCAGCCCGGGTGGAAACTATCAAGAACTATGGAAAGGATCTCCTCGATGTTGCGGTCCAGATCTTCAACGCATTCTGGCCAAGCGAGGATGCTCCGGAAAGGATCACACTTCTTGCGGAAAAGCTAATGGAGATTGAGACTCAACTCGACCTCTGGAGGGAATCCGCCGGGCGGGCCGTGGCAGATACCCTTCTCCATCATATCCTTTCATGGTACGAGAAAAATCGATCTGAGCCTCCTCACCCATCGGCGCACCGGATCCAAATGGACCGATGATCCGGAGTGGGTAGCTCGGCGCCAGGCTTGCGCCTACAGCCTCATCGAATATTCTCCAGTCCATGACTGGGTTGAGGGGCCGAGCTTTCTGGACTTCGGTGAGGAGGAGCAGATGGAGAACGTGGAGGATGGGTCGGGCGATGATGGAGAAGATGCTGCTTCAGATATTGAAGACAGTGATGACGATGCCGAACTTCGTCCTCCTGCCGCTCCCTAGTTGAAAAAACTTGAAAATTTATCAGATCCCCGGTATGCCGGGTGCAATTATATGCTGAATACCTAATATTTTGCTACTATGCTTGTATGCTGGATTAACTTGGGCGTAGTCCCCGAGTTTCATTTTCTTGTTCGTCCAATTCTCCGGCTCGATCCGTGTCTACCTTGATTCGGTTTTACAACTTACGAACCCGAGCTTCAAGAATCGTTTTAACAATACTGAGAAACTTTGAGGCTCGGCTCAAAATAATTCAACATAATAGCTTGAAAGTAAATACGGGGTTAGTCGAAACAAACGTTAGCTGGAATAGGATCATTTCCTTAGTAGTTTTTCATGTGCTATGCAATTCCAAACTTGTTCCCTTGCTCGCCATGAAGCCAATTCTTGTTGGACAGCAGCGAGTCGAAGGGTTGGGTTTTTGGTGCTCACACATTACTAAACCAGGTTTAAGCGAAACGAGTCATTCCGGCTAACGCATAAAAAGTAACAACAATCATTTATTAAGGCAGTCCCCGAGTTACTGCTCGAGGCTCCGCTATTTCATTGACAGGCTCATTGCCGACATACATACCGACATATGAGGATGACTCGGGTACATACACTCTTTAGCTAAGTGTAGAACGGACGAAGTAGTGCTACATTCCACGGTCGCTTGGATTCCTCTCCGGACCTGTCCGCCTTGCTCTTTTCCTGTGGCTTTGCATCTATGAGATAGTAAGAGTCATTGTGCAATGCTTTGCTCACGATAAATGGTCCTTCCCAAGGGGGGATAATTTATGCATGCCAGTGGTACGCTGTACCAACCGGAGCACCAGATCGCCTTCCCGGAAGACTCGGGGGCACACTTTTCGGCTATGATAGCGTCGGAGATTTTGCTGATATATGGCGGATCTGGACAGTGCCAGTTCTCTCGCTTCTTCTAGCAGATCAACATCATTTTTCCGGGCTTCTTGCACTTCGGCTTCTGTGTATTGGGTGACCCTAGGCGAATCATGCTCTATGTCGGCTGGTAATACAGCTTCTGCTCCATACACCAGAAAGAACGGCGTGTAGCCTGTTGATCGATTCGGAGTTGTTCTTAAACTCCACAATACCGCTGGTAGTTCTTCTATCCAGTACCCCGCTGATCTTTGCAGCGGCTCAATGAGCCGGGGTTTTATCCTGGATAGCACTAATCCGTTGGATCTTTCCACTTGTCCGTTCGATGCGGGGTGGGCTACCGAGGCTATGTCGAGTCGGATTTTCTTATCTCGGCAGAATCGTGCAAATGCTCCTTCAGCAAAATTGGTGCCGTTATCAATTATGATACTGTGAGGATAACCGTATCTCAAGATGATGTCTTTGAGAAATGTCACAGCTGTAGCTCCATCACACTTTCTTATAGGCTTCACTTCGATCCATTTTGTAAATTTCTCCACCATGACCAGAAGGTGCGTCATGTTCCCGTTGGCTGGTTTGAACGGGCCAATCATATCCAAGCACCACACAGCAAATGGCCATGTAATTGGTATGGTTTTGAGTTCCGACATAGGCATATGTGTCTTGGTGGCATATCTTTGGCAACCATTGCATTTTCTCACCAGACCCTCCGCTTGCTCCAAGGCGCTTGGCCAGTAAAATCCATGCCGGAATGCCTTTGCCACTAAGGCCCGGGATGAGGCGTGATGCTCGCATTCTCCTTGGTGTATATCTCGTAGGATGTCAAGTCCTTCTTCCGGATCAACACACCGCTAGAGGATATTGGTTACACTCCGCTTGTACAGCTCGGAATTGATGATTGTGTAAGCTTTGGCTCTCCGCTGAGTTTGCCTGGCTAGCACTTCCTCGGTGGGTAACGTTCTATCTTTCAAGAACTGGTATATAGGCAGCGCCCAAGCTGGTACTGCTCTCGTAGGGAACATCTCCTCATCAATTTCCATCTGATCCACTGGCATAACTTCAGCCGGATCACGCTGAACAGTCCCCGGGTCTGGTGAGGTAGTCCCCGGGTTTGCCGAGATAATCCCCGGGTTTGTCGAGGTAGTCCCCGGGTTCGGCGTACTACTTCCCATGTCAATGTTCATGGGCTCAGCTCCGAATTCCGCGTTTTCCGGGACATAAATTGAATCGGTTCCTGGGGACGGCCTGATAGATGGCTTTCTGAGGTGCTCCAATGCAACACCCGGTGGAATTGCCTGTCGGGTCGAGCCGAGCTTCGACAGCATGTCGGCAGCTTCATTTTCCACGCGAGGTACATGATGAAACTCGCATCCCTCAAAGTAACCCGAGATTTTCTGCACATGAAATCTGTATAATGCCATGTTTGGATCCAGGGCGTCCCACACTCCGGACACTTGCTGTATTACTAGATCCGAGTCGCCAAAGCAGATTATTCGACGTATGCCAATTTCCTTTGCCACTTTTAGACCATGCACAAGAGCCTCGTACTCGGCGACATTGTTTGATGCCGCGAAATGGATCTGCAACACGTACTTGAGCTGATCCTTCTTTGGCGAGGTAAGCACAACCCCGGCACCTAATCCGGCTTTGGTCTTCGATCCGTCGAAGTGCATCCTCCAGTAGTTCGGATCCGGTGGCGGTGGTTCGTATTGTACCTCAGCCCAATCCACGAAAAAGTCCGCTACAGCCTGGGACTTGATCGCTTCTCTTCTATCGTATTGGGGCGCGTATGGTGCTAGCTCAATTGCCCATTTCGCAATTCTGCCGTTCGCATCTTTGTTACCCATTATCTCGGATATGGGGGCTTCGCATATCACTTTGATGGGATGCTCCTCAAAGTAGTGCTTTAACTTCTTTGCCGCCATATAAACTCCGTATGCCACCTTTTGAAAATGCGAGTAGTTCTGTTTCGAGACAGACAATACCTTGCTCAAGTAATACACTGGCCTCTGCACCGACTTACCCTCTTCATCTCGTTCCACTACAATCACTGCACTTACAACTCGGTTGGTTGTGGCTATGTAGAGCAACATTGGCTCCTTCGACAGTGGAGAGGCTAAGACTGGTGCAGTGGCCAACATCTTTTTTAAGTGGGCAAAAGCTTCATCGGCCTGCTGCGTCCAAACGAATTTATTTGATTTTTTCATGAGTTGGTAGAGAGGCAGTGCCTTTTCCCCTAACCGACATACAAACCGGCTCAACGACGCCAAGCATCCGGTGAACTTCTGGACGTCGTTGAGACACTTCGGCAGCACCATTCGTTCGATGGCTTGGATCTTAGTTGGATTAACCTCGATACCTCGGCTAGAGACGAGAAATCCGAGTAATTTCCCAGCCGGGACACCGAAGGTACATTTCTCCGGGTTAAGCTTCATCCGGAATCTCCTCAAGTTCGCGAATGTTTGCCTTATGTCGTCAAGGAGCGTTGCGCTTTCCTTGGTCTTGATAACCACATCGTCCATGTAAACTTGCACATTTTGACCTATTTGATCGTGCAGACATTTTTGCATACACCTTTGGTACGTTGCTCCTGCGTTTCGTAAACCAAACGGCATAGTGCGATAGCAATAAGCCCCGTACGGGGTAATAAAGGCAGTTTTTATTTGATTGTCCGGGTTCAGGGGTATCTGGTGGAAACCAGAATAGGCGTCAATAAATGACAACAGTTCACATCCCGCGGTAGAGTCGATGACCTGATCTATCCTCAGCAGCGGAAATGGATCTTTCGGACATGCCTTGTTCATGTTCGTGTAATCGATACACATACGCCAAATCACTGCCACGTTCGGATCATCCTTCTTCTTTTCTACCAGTACCGGATTAGAGAGCCAATCCGGATATAGCACTTCCATGATAAATCCTGCTGCTAGCAACCGAGCTATCTCGTCACCAATGACCTTTCTCCTATCCTCGGAGAAGCGTCGGAGAGGCTGCTTCACCGGCCTTGCTCCGGGTCTTACATTCAAAGAGTGCTCGGCCAACTCCCTCGGAACACCTTGCAAGTCCTGTGTGGACCAAGCAAAAATATCCCGATTCTCACGGAGGAAGTTGACGAGCTCGCTTTCCTATTTGTCAGTTAATCCGGCCCCAATTGTCACGGTACGCTCCGGAAACATGTTATCCACCGGTATCTTCTTGGTGTCCTTCGCGGCTTGAAATGAAACGCTTCCATGCGGGTTACTTAACGCCGGCATATACTGCTGCGCGGACCGAGCTAATGCCGTCACTTCTTGGATTTTTCTTTTCTCTTGGGCAATTACGAGTGACTCGGCTAGGTTAGACCCGGCTGAAGTGCACTCAATAGAACGTCGGAAATCCGCAACGATAGTAATTGCACCATTTGGCCCGGGCAACTTCATCTTCAGATAACTAACGTGGCAACTTTCCATGAATTTGCCCAGCGCTGGTCTCCCGAGCAATGCATGATACGCGCTCTCCAGGTTTACCAGTTCGAACTCCAGATTTTCGGTTCGGCAATTATCCCTTGTCCCGAACAGCACGTCGACCCGGACTTTGCCTATGGGTTCGCAGGATATGCCGGGCACGATACCGTGAAAAGTTGTTCTCGTAGCCTGGAGCATGTTCTCCGAGATGCCCAACTTGCGCATCGTATCTGCATACATGATGTTAATGCTACTGCCATTGTCGATCAGTACCTTGGAGAACCTCACATTAATGTTTGGTCCAATGAACGTTGGATCCAACACTAGTGCATACGAGCCCGGACTTGGCATAAGCTTGGGGTGATATTTGACGCTCCAGGTAATTTCCTGGTCTGACCAAGACATGTACCTCGTCACCGCAGGCATAACCGCATTAACCTCCATATGTCGGCGCTGCAAGCTCTTCCTATCTGTTTCTTTTGTTGTGAACACACAATAGCTCTGGTGATGTTCCCTGTACTCATTTCTTCCCTTGTTTCCGGAGTACCTCTGATCCGGTTGTTGCTGGGTTTCTATTTGATGCACTGCATCCCTTCTCTCACTGTTGTCATACCTCGGCGGAGGGGGAGGCAACATCAGTTGCTGCGTGTTTGCTCCGGAGAGCAATTGCTGCTGGGGTAACTCCTGCCGAGGTTGATCATTCCGAGGTGCCTGAGCATTCCCTGAACCACCTTGTTCTATCTTGCGCATCCACTCACATTGTCTCGTCGTGTGACCCGCCGGGCTGCTCGGATTTGGCGTGTGAAACTTGCACGGCTGGTCCAACATTGACTCGTAGGTATGCCTCAGACGATCTTTCTTTTATTGCCATTGCTTCTTCTGCTCCAGAGTCCATGTTTTCTTGCCATCGTTTCGAGGAGTCCATTGCCCTCCCGTTTTCTGGCGTTGGTTGCTCCCTGCCCCGGGCTGATCTTGATTCACGACCGCAACTTGTTGCAAGAAATATCGATGATCCGGTCTATCGTCTCTCCTTTTTCCCCTGTAATCGTTCCTCCGGGATGACCCGGATCCGTCCCTCAGATAGTACTCCTCATTTGACTCGTTCGACGCGATCCTAGGTTGAGTTGGATCACCCAAAGCATAAGAAGCCGCGATCCAGATCATCTCTGCCAATGTGACTGGCATTTTCCTTTGCAATTTCATCCACAACTCGCTACCATATCTACATCCTTGTGTGAACCATGGTATAGCCTGTGACTCTATGACTCCCTCACACGAGTTTCTCACGGTACACCACCGGGTCAAGAATTCACGATCCGTTTCGTTAGATCTCTGCTTGCACATTGCCAGGGTCTGCGGTCTATTCGGTCTCTGATACGTACTTGAGAAGTTGCTGATGAACATCTCTTCAAAATATATCCAGCAGTTGATGCTTCCGGGTGGCAAATTATTCAGCCAAACCCTAGCTGGACCTTCCAACATTTGGGGTACATATCGTACAGCCCACCTCAAGTTGCCAGTTGCAATTTTCACAGCTGTTGCGTAGTTTATTAGCCAATCCTCCGGCTTTGTACTGCTGTCATACGTCTTCGTGCCCCTGGGTTATTGGAAATTGGGTACTGGCGGTTCCTTCATGATCCGGGGTCCGAAGCACGCTGGACCCGGAGGACCTTGACATTCGATCTGTTCCGACCTATACAGGCGGTCTAGTTTTAGCCTAGCGTCATCCGGCATCAAATCTCTGCTTCCCAATCTCGACCCTATCACATGATAGTCCGGTCTTGCGTATCCCGCATTCATCATCTCCGAGTCTCCATCATTGTATCGGTTTTGCTCCTGTTGTGGTCCTCTCTGTTGCATACCATGGCCGGCATTTTGCTCTTGCCTTGGTGCATTCTGCTGCGGTGGTTGACCCGCTCCTGCCGAGTTTCGCTGTCCAGCGTTGCCGTTGGCAGCATTCCCTTGACCGGCATTGCCTTGGTCATGGTTACCTCGGCTCACACTTCGTCGATCGTCGTTTTTCCGTACCTCTTTTTCCTTTCCCGCACGCTTTGGGTCGTACGGAACGATCTGCTTGTTCCGTCTGGCCAAGGTTACTACCTCTTCTCTTCTAGGGCCACCATGAGGCGATGATGCGGCTCCAGCGGATTTCTCCGGGTTACCCATCACCGAATGGACAATTTTAGAAGCTCCAACTCTCTCCGGATTACTTCTCAACAGCTCCTCATTCTGCCTGTTCGCGATCCGAACCAGCTCGTTAACCCGGTCTTGCTGTCTTTGGCGAGCTTCACCCGTCAGACCCTCTAGCTCGGACGCCGCGGCATCTGCTGCTCTGAGGTTCTTTGCCGGGTACTATACTTCGGCAACCCCACAGACAGATAGTTTTCCGACCCTTCTGGTCCATCATCACCCTCTCTGTTCATCTCGCTTATGAGGTTTCTCCCTTTTACCCTCACTGCATCAACCTTGTTCGCTTTCGCGTACTCACACAGCGTCATGTTCAACGACTGCTGAGCCGCCGCTATTTTCTTTGCGCCCTCTAGTATCTTTCGCTGGGTCTCCTCTAGCTCGGCCTGTGCCTGAGCCGGATCTACCACTGCTGCCACCGGGTTAGCCAAGCTATCCATAGCTTCCCTCAGCACGTTCTCGGGCCTCTCTAGCGGAGGACCCCTAGCTTTCCTTGGTGCCTTGGGTGTTGCCCCCGGGTCTGGCGCTGGATCCCTGCTCACGCCTGCGCTCGGTGCGGTCATCATCACCTCTGCATGGCCCGGGGAACAGGCGATACGCGCCCCGCGAGCCACAGTGAGGGGTGGTTCCCCCGCATCGACGACGCGACGCGGATGAACGCTAGACACGTCCACGGCAACATAGACCTTGTGCGTGCCGAGCTTGACGAAGACGCCGTTGCGCGGAAGGGGGCGCGTGCCGAAGCAGCCAACGTTGTCGCTGACGTAGTCCAGCGCACCGAAGGGCTGAATGAGCCCGGAGACGATGCGTTCACCGGTGCCGATGAAATTTCCCGTCCGGATCTTCACCCCTGCTAGCGTCGCTAGCCCCACGGTGGGTTATCCCCCCAACAGATACTATTTGGCTTTCCTCATGATTTGTATCTTTGTATTCTTGACTCGTTGAGTCGTTGTTGTATGTATAAGTCTTTGTGGATTCTGTTGTAAACTATTGTGATGTAACTACTTGTAATCAAATCCCACCCACACGAAAGTGTCTGGTGGGCGCCTTTAAATCGCTTCTATGCGGGTTTTGGCGGGAAATGCTAAGAGCTGCATAGACCTGATTCTGGGGCATTACAAGTGGTATCAGAGCAAAGGTTTACGATACCCCACTAGTCCAGACTGTAGGTTAGCCTTGCCAATGGCCGATGTCTAGTGTCAAAACTATTTTGCTACCAATGCGTTGGATAGATCTGATTAGCTCTGATTTTACTCCTTACCTCCATTCTTTCTCCTCTCATATTTGCGTGTTTTAATCTGATCGCTTACCTTATTCAAGTTTAGGATTCTCGTGGGTGGGTTTCTGTCATACCTTTAGGGTTCCGCTTTCATCCTTTTGCAATGGTGTTTCTGTGTCTCACTTCATGCTATCTGTGGATCTCTCCTTTGTTTTCAAGATTCCCTTCCTTACGCTTATGGTGTTCCGCGACTTCTCGACAACCTCATTATCTTTCTGATATTTATGAATACTCCTTGTCAGGATCTCCCGTCTTAATTCTGAGAGTTGGGTTGCATAATTCTCCTATTCATGTGCAGAGTAATGCTTTGGGTGCGCGATGGACTGATCCCCATCCGACTACTCTTATCATTTGCTCTCGTACATTGAATTGGTGGATTAGTGTGATTCTTACTCCTTCTTTGGAAGTTAAAGGTGACCCTGTGACCTCTTTCTTCGCCTTTATTTCTACGGAGTGCTACCTCGAAGACGTGACCAATAATTCTTGTTGGTGGTGTCGACAAATATGAAGATGGAGCAAGAATTCTTGTTAGTGGTGTCGTGACCATCGACTAGGTGCAAGTAGATCCGATCATCAAACCTACCTTCCCCCGGTGTCTTTGCTTGGATCTCGGGACGAGATCCTTTGTTAGTGGTGTCGAGTTGTAATGCCCGGGAAAATATCCCCAATTAGATTTGCCTGTTTGTTTTATTTTGTGCATCATCATGACATCATGCATATTTTGCCTTTAAAATATTTTCACCAAAAGCCTATTTTGTTTTCTAATTAAGCCCCTCCTCTAATTTCAAATTATAAAACCCGGTTCTTCCGAATCTTTTATTTGTCTAAAAAACTATTTGCAAAACCTTTTTTAGAAACAAAACTAAAAAACTAATAAAATAAAAATATGTTTTAGGGGAGGCTGCCACCGGCCAGGCCCGTGGGCCCAGCTAGCCGGCCTACTACCCAACCCAGTCTAAACCAGGCCTATCCCTAACCCAGCCACACCACATGCCCCACCGCCGCTCACATCTACACACACATGGTGGACACGAACCACACACCCGACCTGACCTAGTACACGCACCGGACACCACCACTAACCCCACCTGTCCCTGGCGTTTTTGCGCTTAGCTCCTTCTGCTACTGGAGAGAACCGATCGGGTCCTCCCCACCTACCACCGCACGCATCAAGGCCACCTTCCCCGCTCCTTTGTCCCATCTCCCGAGCCTGCGCCGCCTCCCGGCAACAACCACAGCATGACGCCATTGCCCCGAGGTCGCCCTCTGCGCTCCTCTGTGCCCCTTCCTCGCCCTTCCGCGACCGGTTGACCCTGCTCCGCCCGGTCTCCTCGGTCTACCCTCCTTCCTCGGCTCCGAGTGCCTCTCTTCCCCTCGCTCAGTCACCGCTCGCAAGCTCCGCAAGCCGGCACCGTTACCTCTTCGTTCGAGCAAGCACAACACCTCCTTCCTCCTCTCCGGCCGCCGGCCGCCAAGACCGCGGCCACCCCGGAGCTCTGTCGCATGTCCTTGGTGTCGCCCTGGACCACGACCGCCGTAGTGCGCCTCCTCGTTCCAGAGCGCCGCCAGGAGCCCGACGGTCCTCATCTGCCTCCGCTCAGGCTCCCTTCTGCTCCGAGCAAGCGCCTGTTCCCGAGCGCGTTCCCCTCTGTGAGCCCACCTCCCTGGCCCTCGACTGATGCTCCTTCTGCGTCTTTCCGCCTGAGCGGGCTAGAGCTCCTCTGGCTGCCCGTTATGTCAACCGCCTTAGGCCGTGTTCCCAGCTTGTCCCCACTAGCTTGTTCCTCTTCGGCCAACCCCGTTTGTCTACATCATCACCTGCAAGGCACCCTCCTGACGCTGCTGTGTCTAGCACCTATTTGTGCTTTTGTCTGAAAGAAATCCTCCCAGGGAATAAACTGAGCTAGTTTCTTTTGATTGGTTCGGTTGCTGCCTGTCCCCTCATGGTAATGCAAAGATGGAGTGGTGGTATGGTGTTGCAGTGACAAAGACCACATGAGGATGGTGTAGAACGACAACCTTGGCCCTGGTGCGAGCAAGGTCAAGATGTTGCGGCATCAGGCATGTGAGGATGGTGGTGTTGGGAGCACTGTGACCTCGACAAAATCTCCCGACGACCACCGCCACCGGAACCAAGTACACCTTTGGTAATTGAAGTCGGATCACCAAGACCTCCTTCACAGAACCCGAAGACTAGACCTGAACTCCTTCGAACACCAAGACCTTCGAACCCTAATGTGTGACCCCTATCCTCCCCTATTTTATAATATGGCATACATATGGTTGCATATTAAATCATTCATACTCACATACATACCTAGTTGTTTGGGGGTACTTCGTGGGTTCACTTAATAATTAAATATGGAGTATATATGCGGGATGACTTTGTCTTATTCCGGACTCCAGTTAAATTGGGTAGCTCACCAATGCCATGCTTTTGCCATGTTAATTCAACATTTAATTTGCGGGGTAGTTAAACAACTTGAATCATAATATTTAATTGTCGGGACCCTGATTCCTCTTAATATTGCTAAGATAGACTACATATTGCCATGCCATGCATCATATCATGAACATGTCGAATCTTCCACGTAGTATTAAATATTGCAACAGTTGCTCTTTCTAGTGATTTGCTTCTTCACCGGATAGTCCGATGAGTTGATGTGAGATACGATGGTCCTTTAGATGATCTTCTCAGGCGATCATTCTTCCCTCTTCTACCTATTTTGCATTTATAGTCTTTACTTCCTTCCTTTGATCTATTTCTATCCCTATTATCGATGCTTTAGTACCGTTCCCTTAATTTACCTACTATACTATATTTCATTGGTTATCCTATTGCCTTTGTTTGAGTAGCTAGCTTTGTCCTTGCGAGTCGTAGCACTTGCTTAGGTCTGATGTCTGCTCTCATACAGGTGAACCATGATATCTGGTTATGGTTGATAACATGATACATTAAATTGGTGATGTTGGTTATGGTTATGGTTATGGTTATGGTTCCACCTAATGATAAGGCCCTGGCAGGGACCACCTTTGGGAACTGCTTGAGCCGTCCTAGGACCCGTTTGTTCTACGATACTAGTTCTGAGTTGATTGCGCTAACCAAACGTGGGGGCCTCTGGGATCCCCCCTCAACTACCGGCGCTATTCGTTTATCCAGAGGGTCACAAAATTGGTTTCCTATTTGGTGCATACGCATAATATGTCCTCGGACATGGGTGAGTTGATATGTCTTCGGACTTGGTTATGATATGATTTGGTGGACAACCCAGGCATTGCATACATAAAAGCGATACATGCCAGCGGTTCAAGGGGAGCTCTACAAGTTATCTCCCAGGGTCGTTCGGCATAGTAGGCGCAAACGATGTACCTTCCTTGAGAATCGTCGTACCTCCTAGTTGGTTCCACACAGTAGGTGATACCTCTGGATACACGCGTAGTTATGAGACATTTCTTGTTGTGAGATTCCGAAGGCACGCGTATTATGTTGCCTGAAGGATTGAACATGCATTTGGGTAAAGTAGTGCACCCCTACAGGGTAAATATTTTCGATAAGTCGAGTGACCACGGTTATGGATGCCTGAGGAGTACGGTGTCATGATCATAGATAACGCCACTAATGTTTTTTCTCTAATAATATGATTAGTAATTAGCCTTATCAACTAAACACCTGCTTAATTAAAATTGCCACCGTGTGTGTTTCATAAGTGGACTTCCTCGACTGGTCTTCGAGGGGGAAACCTTCGGATGGGTTATGTTTGGTGTTATATTATACTTATCGTATAACGCTCTCTTATCTCGCTCTAATAGCCGAAGTTGTAGCGTGTCTCTATAAGTTAGATAGTGCAAGCTTTGTTGCCGCTGAGCCCACCATACCTATGTAGGCGAGGACCGCCGAATTCTAGCCTTGCCGTGTACTGGCCTCAGTACTGATCGCTCTCTTTCTGTTTTCTTTTGCCGTTTGTCGGCACCCTTTGGCTTGGACATGTATGTGGTTGACAACATTAGCAAGGTTACCCTTCCGGCTTGGCCTAGGCAGGGTTTACGAACACCGCTTGGTTATTCTTCAGGACTCTTAGTCCAATTTGGATCTTGTCCTTACTCGGATACTATTTGGCTTTCCTCATGATTTGTATCTTTGTATTCTTGACTCATTGAGTTGTTGTTGTATGTATAAGTCTTTGAGGATTCTATTGTAAACTATTGTGATGTAACTACTTGTAATCAAATCCCACCCACATGAAAGTGTCTGGTGGGCGCCTTTGAATCGCTTCTATGCGGGTTTTGGCGGGAAATGCTAAGATCTGCATAGACCCAATTCTGGGGCGTTACATTATGGAAGCGTTGGGATCACATATGGAAAGAAGAGAGAAAGCCAGAAGTGTTTCGGGTAAAGTCTGGGGTCATTTGGAGTGATCTAGAAGTAGTTTTTGATCATGGGGATATGTTTAAATATGTTCTACTATTAATTATTGTAATTAATTATAAAATAAATATTTAAAATTAATTTTGGACAACTTCCTCTAATGGGCCCAAAGGCCCAAGAGGGAAACCATCAGAAAAAGGGGGTAGCCACTGCCGCTCCCTAGGGCCACCCGCCGGCCTATCCTTGGGCCGACCGCGCGGGCTGGTGGGGACCACCTAGGACAGCCTACACCTCCACCTTGGGTTGCATGCGCCGGGGCAGGCGGGTCCCACCTGGCCGACCTATTATGGCCTCTATGGCCTCCTTGGTCACCCCTCTACCTCCTTTAGTCCCACATTGCCAGCTAGCAATGTGGGGGTCCTCCTTTTCCCCTATATAAAGAGCGGAATACGATGGATTGAATACAACAATAAAAAGGATAAAATTCCTAAGGCATTTTCCTTAGGGAATTATTTCCTCTCGCTCATTTGGATCTCACGAGTGAGATTCTAAGAATAAGTGCACACATGGTAAATGACACAACCCCAGCACGCCGTCGCGCTGCTGGATCCTAGTTCCAGAGGGTCTACTTCCCTTTGAGACCCTAACGCATGGCTTAATAGGATTGACAGCCCGGGCACGAAACCGATCATTGCGGTTATACAGCGTGTGCGGGTCAGTGGTGGACATGTGGAGCATGGCGCGTGTGGCCCAGAGTGAACACGGCATGGCACATGTGCCGGCACTGGACGCACAGACATGTTCCAAGAGGGGATGTTCCTGGATTGTGGTTGATTGACGAGGGCGTCGATCTTCTAAGTGTGGGTGTATGTGAGACCCTGGCGCATGGCTTAATAGGATTGACAGGAAAATCATTTCAACAAGTTGCAACTTATTTTCTGGAAGCTCATTTGAAAAGAATTATAAGGTTAATCATGCTTGGCCTAGAGAAATTTGAGGATGGGTGACCGCCCGGAAAGCGGGTACCGGATGCACACAAGTGAGGACAAAATGCACGAAAAGCTAGCGTTGGTATGTGGGGAAGTCTAGATATCCTATTAAGCTTCCAGGAGTGACAACCCGGGCACGAAAAGTCCGGGGTGTTACATTCCCATCCTGGCTAGATCAAGGAGAATGGGAGTCATCATCGGACACCGAACGTGTGCGAACCACGGAGGTTTTGCCAGTAGTTGCACCTTGGTTGTCGTGTAAGCACCAAAGGTGACTTGGAAAGAACTTCGTGACATTGAGGTTGGCTACAAGTTTGACTACTTCATCCATGTTCCTCGCAGGATGTTAACCGGTTTTGGTATACAAGGGTATGTCGCCGAAACCTCTATCCCCATTACTTCATTAACTCATAGATACATCTTGGTATTACTGTTGCGGAAGTTAGGAATTTTTTTATTTTCTTCTATGAACCCCTTCAGTGGTATCAGAGCCGATCTATGCGTAGTTATGCTAGTACCGGTAGAACACATCTAGAATATGGGCATTGTTCATCTAATTTGTTACCCTCTCATGTGTACTTGTTCATATCGCGGCACTGGGAGATGAAGCGGTCCGGACCGACCTACGTGTAAGCTTATGTGAGACTAGTTCCATGCTTGATATACAATTTGTACTATATAAGTGGCTAGCGGGTGTCTATCTCTCTTATAGTAGTTTATATGACATTTGCAAAGGAGGGCCCTGAAAAGGGGATAATGGAGACAACTATTTGATCAATGTTGTGGTTAATGCTTGTAGGTATGAATGGTTCTATCTCGTAAGCCCAACAGCCACATAAAACATGCAAGAGATAAAGGTAGAGATGTCTAACTTTATTTTGCAGGGGAAAGTGATGTGATATGGTCAATTTTTTATTGTTGTATGAAATGCTCTTTAATGTGAGGCAATCGGAAGGAGCCATAGGGTTGCTCGTTCTATTCTTACGGCCTGCGTGCCGAGATCATGATGTAAAGTAGTTTTCTTACTGTTACTAGACCGTAGTAGTGGTGGATCATGATGGACGACCAACTGGCGACGCCGTGGACTTGGCGTCATACTGGTAGGCGTGTGAGGAGATCAAGGCGCAGAACATGAATGACCATATCATATCACACAAATTATAAATTGCATGTGATGTTAATCCTTTATGCATCTTATTTTTCTTAATTGTATTAGATACACGATGGTAGAAATTATAAGATGATCCCTAATTAATGCCAACCGTAGTGTTCCCCCTTTATTGTGCACCACCAAGAAAGTCCATCGCTATGAAGAAGGTCGAGATGATCGGGTACTAGACATATCGATGTTCGCATACAGTGGGTGCAGGCCATGTATGCATTGTGAATGTTGAATTAGCAAGACTAGAATGTACAAACATGGCCTCGGAACACGAGAAGATCGAAAGATCAAGCACGAGTCACATGAATGATGTGATCGACATAGGTTTTTCCACTATAGCAACTATATCAAAGGCTATGACGATCAGGGATGATATAGTGAATATGGATCGTGTAATCACTGAAACAACTTAGGGATGTTAGTTTTAGTGGGAGCTCATATAGTAATTTGATTATAAAACTTTAACTCATATTATGAACTTACACTTATGTCTTTGCAATGTAGTTGTAGATCATGGAATTCAAACCTTTGAACTTCGTCTGTAGAACTTTTCCAAGAGATGGGGATCTAAAGTTAGATGGGTCCAACTTCATAGGTTGGTACCTACGCTTAAGAAAACTCCTCACCCAAAATTAAGTACTCTACACACTATCAAAAACACTAGGAGATGCTCCCGATGATAGTGCAACTGAGGAAGAAAAGGATGAGTTTCGCGATCGTCGTGACTTGTTCATGCTCACGTGTTACACCATGTGATGGGGAATGGTGCCTGAACTGCGAGTGCAATTTCTAGAAACCATGCCATATGATATGATCGATGGAATAAAATCAATGTTAATAGAACAAGTCAAGCTTTTGAAGTTTGAAGTGTTGGATAAGTTTCTTTCATAGAAGATAGAAGAAAACACGTGCCTAGTTAGTCACTTAGAGATCATGCATAGGATTCATGCACGCCTCGTGTAAGAGGTTGACTACTGGATAGATGTCCAATTTGCGATAGACGGGGTGTTGCGCTCGCTTCCCTCAGCTACAAAGAGGTTGTCCAAGGCTCTGTGATGAGAGGGGAACCACCCACCTTTCATCAGTTCATGCAACAGTTGAGAACTGTCCAGATAGAGCCTATTGTAGGAGAGATTGCCGATGGGACAGGTATATATGATATACAATTTGTAAATATGTTTCTCACAAAACACTTATTGTATGTTTATCAAGTATACTGATACTTGTTCTTGTTTTATGAAAATAGGGTCGTATGCTTGAGCTTGCGTGGAGGATACAAGGACACATGGCGTGTTGATGGCATGCAATATGTAGATTGCCAATGACACTTCTCCTTCTACATTTATCATCTGGATTTGTTAGAATTTGAAAAAAATTCAATTTGAGTGTGTGAACTTATTAGTGTGGCTTACATCTCACGAGACGGTTATTCATAATGAGTTAGTGACAAACCAATTGTTCTATTATTACGAATGTTTTCTGTTATGATCACATTTTTTATTATGAATGCGTTATTCTTATTATAATCTTGATGATAATCGTTTATGCATTTATAACATTACAAGCTAAAATATATCCAAACGTAATAATGATTTAACACTATAGTTTGAAGTCATAATGGTATTGTGTAAATTCATGTTCGTGAAAACATAAAGTCGTGAGATATTCAATCTTTTGACTCTCACAGTACCATGCCCTTAGGAAAATATGACTAAAAATAGAATACGTTCTAGTAAAACAGAATGTGCATTAAGTTATTGAATACTATACATAGTGATGTATTATTCATCAATACAAGTGGATATCATTATTCTAATATTGCGGATTTAAGTAAATAAAAGGTATTTACTAAATGAAGAATGAGGATGAAACCTTTTGAAATGTTCAAATACCCTCAGAATATAATATGGATATGAAATTGACTAGAGAGTACAAGTCCCTATGATTCGATCAAAATGGCTTATATTCGAAGTTAAGATTTTAGCACATAAATGACTTGTGAAAGTTATTTCGCAAATTGCAAGGGTTAAACTATATCAAAACGTTTGATATGGTCTGAAACATCACAATCATGATGTATAAAATACACATGGTCTGAAATAATCTCTTACTAGGTTATCGTAAAAAGTTAGAGCTATGAGTCATAGTAGAAGCAAACACTTATAGATAGAGGGAATCATCTAGATTCATGGGCACAACATCATAAGAGTTATATCACGTTTGAGCTTCTAGAGACTTTGATAAAATTGTTACGTATAAAACTAATCTTTGTAAAAATATTCATAGACTACTATGAATACATTTTTCCATAACCAAAAGACAAACTAGCTATTGTCCAGTGCATTATTATAAAGAAAAGTTTCCGAATAATAATGTTGATGGAAGACAGTGAAAATTCGAAATCAAGATATTCGATCTTACCCCAAAATATCGAGTAGCGCAATGGAATATGTTCCATAAAATGAGACTCTACAGGATGAGGTGAAACTAATGATAATGATCATGAAATTTCGATTAAGCACTTTTCTAAAAAAGTAGGATTTAATAGTGTATTTACTACTATATAGAAATACATTATTGATTCACTTGTCATGTTAAATGAACAAGGGATACCTACAAACTACGAAGAAGCGATGATGGACATAAGTACGACAAATAACTAAGAGTCATGAAATCCTAAAGAAAGTTACATTTAAGATAACTGAGTAATGAATTACTTGATCTTGTCAACTAGGTGAATTACTTGAATCTTTCCCAAATAAACTGCAAAGTTATAAGGAAGAAATGAAACTTTAAAAGAAGACATAAAGCTCGATTTGACACAAAGATTATCTTGACAAATTCTTGACTACAAAATGTAGCGATGCTTGAGTCTATCGGATTTAGCAATTTGATGCTAAAGTCTCTAGTGGGAAACTCTTGATGTGATAAAATATCAAAGGATTTCAGAATCACCAAAATATCGAGAGGACCTAAACTTGTGAACTATTTAAGTGGGATCTAAAGTAGTTTCTAGATCAAATGTGTGAGTAACATATTTGAGTGGGAGCTATGAGGATGTCATAAATGTCTCATATATGATAGCATATTTGAGTGGGAGCACGATGATACGTTGTAAACGTATCTATAATTTTTGATGTTTCATGCTTGTTTTATATTTACTTTCTTATGTTTTGTCCATTCTTTGGAGTATTTTTACACATTTTCTGGAACTAACCTATTAACAAGATTCCATAGTGCCAGTTGCCTGTTTTCTGCTATTTTTGGTTTCAGAAAAGATAGTAAGGAAATATTCTCAAAATTGGAGCAGAGAAAAGCCCTAAGTCAATATTTCACTAGAAGGAATACGGAGTCCGGAGGAGAGACGAAGAGGGGAGCCCGGGAGGCCACACCCTAGGGTAGCGTGACCAGCCCTAGCCATGTCGCCACCTTGTGTGGCCCCCCTGGTAGTCCACCGACCTTGCCCCTTCACCTATATATTGCCTCCGGGACGAAAACCCTAAGTACCCGATCAAAATTCCATGAAAGAGTCGGTAGCCGCCGCCATCTCCATCCCTAGACCGGGAGGGATCTGAAGCTCTTCCTGGCACCCTGCCGGAGGGGAGAGATCACCCTGGAGGCCTTCTTCATCACCATGACTGCCTCTAGTGTGATTCGTGAGTAGTTCATCCCTGGACTACGGGTCCATGTAGTAGCTAGATGGTTGGTTCTTCTCCTTTGTGATACCATGTTTAGATCTTGTGAGCTCCGTTCATGATCAAGATCATCTATTTGTAGTCTTACATGTTGTATTTGCAGGGATTCGATGGATATTGAGATGCTATTTCGGATTGATTATTGATTCTATCATGTCTATGTTATTTGTGATCTTGCATGCTTTCCGTTGTTAGTAGCTATCTTGGCCGAGTAGATGCTAGCAACTCCAAGAGGGAGTATTTATGCTCGATAGTGGGTTCATGCCTCTAGGAATCTGGGGAAGTGACAGAAATCTCTAAGAGAAAACAACAATCATTTGTTCATAGAACAATCATATTGTTTACTTTACACACTTTGTTTAATGCAATTATTTATTGCTTGCAACTTAATACTGGAGGGGGTTTGGATGATAACCTGAAGGTGGAGTATTAGTCATAGATGCAGTTGGATTACAGTCTATGTATAATGTTGTAATGCCCAATCAAATCTCGTAGGAGTCAAGATGATTAGTATATGCATGTATGCTTTCTTGGTGTCTGTCAATTGCCCCGCTGTAATTTGTTCACCCAACATGTCAACTATCTTAAGGAGAATCACCTCTAGTAAACTATGGACCCTAGTCCATTGTTTTACCATCAATCTACAATCTACTATTTACTGTTTTCTGTTTACTTTCTGTAAGCAACTACTATCTTCCACAAAATTTGTTTAATCCTTTGTTTTCAGCAAAATCGGTGAGATTTGACAACCTCACTGTAAGTTGGGGGCAAAGTTCTGTGGTTGTGTTGTGTAGGATTCCAAGTTGGAAACAACACCTTGAAGGTGTTTCCTTGCTCCTACTGGTTCCATAACTGAGGGAAAACTTGTTGTTGTGCTCATCATACCTTCTTCTTGGGTTTCCCCAACGAGCTCAATACGTGTTGAGCCAATAATCAAGCTTTTTCTAGCACCGTTGCCGGGGAGTCTAGGACATATTCATAAGGGGAGTCCCTCATAACCAATCTATTTACTTTGTTTTTTGTTTTGCTTAGTTTATTTCTGCTTTGTTTGCTTATTTCTTTATCAAAAAACACAAAAAAATCAGTTGTACTAGTTTGCTTCCTTTATTAAAACCTCAAAAGAAAGTGACTACTCTTGAAAATACTAAGTTGTGTGACTTCACTAGCACCAACAACACGTATTGCTCAACCTGTTCCTGAAGCTACTTTCTTTGAAATTAAGCCTTCCTTGCTTAATCTTGTTATGAAAGAACACTTTTCTGATATTGGTACTAAAGATGCTGCTGCTCACCTTAATAACTTTGTTAAACTTTGTGAGATGCAAAAACATATGGATATAGATGGGGATATTATTAAGCTTAAATTTGTTTCCTTTCTCTTTGAGAGGAAAACGTAAAGAATGGTTGCTATCCCTAACTAGAAATAGTATTGATTCTTAGACTAAATGCAAAGATGCTTTCATTGGAAAATATTATCCTCATGCTAAGATTATATCTATGAGAAGTGAAATAATGAAATTTAAACAATCTGATAATGAACATGTTGCTCAAGCTTGGGAAAGAATGAAATCTTTGGTAAAGAATTGTCACACTCATGGACTGACTGCTTGGATGGTTATCCAAACCTTTTATGCAGGACTAGATTATTCTTCAATAAATTTGCTGGATTCTGCTACTAGAGGTACCTTTATGACCATTACTTTGGGTGTTGCAACAAAGCTTCTGGATAATATGATGGTTAACTATTCTGAATGGCACACTGAGAGAGGTCCACAAGGTAAGAAGGTAAATTCTGTTGAAAAAACCTCCTCCTTGAGTGATAAAATTGATGTTATTATGTCTATGCTTGTTAATGGGAAAGCTCATATTGATCCAAATCATGTTACCTTATCCTCTTTGGTTGCTCAAGAAGAGCAAGTTGATGTGAACTTTATTAGAAATAATAACTTTAGCAATAATGCCTATAGGAATAATTTTGGTAATAATAATTATAGGCCATATGCTCCCAATAATGGTAATGCTTATGGAAATTCCTACAACAATAGAAGTGCACCCTCTGAACTTGAAGTCATGCTTAAAGATTTTATTAGTAAACAAACTGCCTTCAATAAAACTATCGAGGAAAAACTCTCTAATGCTGAAAGAAATATAGCATCATTGTCTGAAGCACTATCTTCTTTGAATAAAATGGCTGCTAAACCTGAAACTACTGAAAATCCCTTTGCTGCTACTAATGCCATACAAGTTAGAATTGATGAAAATGTTAGACTGTTAGCTGAATTGCATGCTAAGTGGGAAAGAGAAGATGAAATTTCTAGAAATATTAGTATTTCTACTATCACCACCACTAATGTTGAAGCTAGTAAACCCAATGGAACCTTTTCTAATAAAAACTCTAAAATTCTTCGAAATATGGGAGAAAATAGCTCTACTACTTTAAATGATAATTATGATTTGATCTTGATGGTTGCAATATCTCTGAAGTAATTATGTTCCTACAAAAATCTTTCTAAAAGTAGTAATTATTAAAGAAGAAAAGATGAAACATAAAGCTTCTATTCCTATGAAATTATAAGATGGTTGGGAACCCATCATTAATATGAAAGTGAATGATTTTGATCTCAAAGCTTTATGTGATCTTGATAGTAGTGTTTCTATTATGCCTAGAAAGATTTATGAAATGCTTGATTTGCCACCATTGGAAGATTGTTATTTAAATGTCCAACTTGATGATAATGCTAAAAAGAAACTCATGGGGAGTATTAATGATGTTCTTATTATGGTTAATAATGCCTATGTCCCCGTTGATTTTTATGTATTGGATATTGAATGCAATGCTTCTTGTCCTATTATTTTGGGAAGACCTTTTCTTAGAACTGTTGGTGCCATTATTGATATGAAAGAAGGCACCATTAAATATCAATTTACACTCAAGAAAGGTATAGAACACTTCCCCAAGAAGAAATAGAAGATTCATGTTGCCTCTCCTATTAAAACAAAATTTTCTCTTAATGCTTCTTCATTTGAGAATACTTGATTCTTTTCTTGCTTCTTATGCCTAGCTCAAAGGCGTTAAAGAAAAGCACTTATTGGGAGATAACCCAAATTTTGTTAGGAATCTTTTATTGAGTCTTGGAAGTTATTACCTCTGTAATAACCTCTCCTTATCATTTTTGTGCGGTTTTTTTGCCAAGATTAACCTCTAATGAGAGAGAAGAAAGATTTGGGAAAGTTGCTGTCCCGAAACAGGTTTTTGTGCTTCGCTATAAAAATTCGTAAAAAATCTCTGTATGTCGGTTTGAGCTGAAATGTTTTGAGCTTCGGCCCCAGGTTGTTATACAACTTTCGTTAGTTCAACACTTTTCGATTTGAGCAACAGAAGGTCTTCGAAAAAATTGGTTTTTACCTGCTGGTGTGTTTTGACAGATTTCTGCCATTATTTGCATTTGCCTCTTAATCTCTTTCTCTTTGAGTTCTCTTTGATCACTTGAACTTTTTAAAGAAAGTGCTACAGTAGATTTTGTTTTAATGAAAGTTTTATGTGTTGAAACTAAACCAAAAGACTTACTATTTTGAGTACACTAATGTTGCTACTGAAGAGTGTGTGAAGTTTTGTATGAAGGAAATTTTAAAGTGTAGGGAAGAGTAATGTGATAAGATGAAGTATGGACAAAAGCTCAAGATTAGGGCTACCACCCATGTCACCCCAAGAAATATTCAAGAAGTACAAGTGTCAAAGCTTGGGGATGCCCAAGGCATCCCTTCTTCATCAATAAAAATCTTAGGTTTCTTCCAAACACTTCATTTTTATTGTTTCATGGACAATTTTGTTGTTCTTGGAGCGTCTTTGTTTTCGTTTTTAGTTTTAGTTTGCTAGGTTTTCTTAAAGAAAGTTGGTTGGACCCCCGCATTCATATATTAGTTTTTCAAATAAGTTGATTTGGATTGGAAAAGTGTAGGAAAGTTCATGCTTAAGTGGTATAAAAGGAGCTTGTTTTTGACTGTGACTTAGACTTTATCATGTCATGCTTGATATTGATTTGGCTTTATGCTTAGTGATTATTGCTGTAGCATGACATGTTATAAACAATCGAGATTGCTTAATGTGCCTTGAAAGAATCATGCGTTGTTTTAGCATATAAAAGCATAATATTGTGGTATTCTCCTTTAATGCTTTATTTGGGTTGACTTGGCACATGCTCACACCATGTTAAGACTATGCCAAGTCACCATAGCCTCTACGATCATTTAGTTTTCGACTTGTAATATCACTTTATGCTTTAATCAATAATGTTTGTCGCTTTGCATGATTATGGCCATTATTGCTCTCTTAGTTGGTCGCCCTCAGTCTTTTGCTAGCGTCCATACCAAGTATGAGTTCCACTCATGCATCCAACTCCAAATAAAACCAAGTTATTCCAAAGAGTCCACATACCTACCTATTAGCATTTGCTATTCCAAGTATATTCATGTTTTTATCTACCTTTCGAATTAAACTTTTTATGTGAAAATTAGTGATTAAAGCTCTCACGAACTTGATGGCACACTTTAATTTTATTGCACTTAATAAACTTGAACCATTGTGCCCATCTATGTTGCGTATATGCTTGCGTTTTGTAAGTTGTGAATTAGCAGAACCATGCTATCATGGGGAACGCTTTCAACTTTAGTTGATATCATGTTCTTTTGCTTATGGATCCCGACGGTGTGAAATGAAAGGGGAGCTTGTATGGCTCATGGAGTTCGTATATGTGTTAGAGAAACGCCTGGGCAGCTGGTCTAATCCATGCCTAATCATGGTGGAAACCTGCAGCATAACCATAGTGAGCAACATGTGAAGCATCCTCTATAAAAAAAGAGCCTATGCAATTAGGAAAGAAAAAAGAGAGAAAAAAATAAAAAAAGCCTATGCAAATAGGAAATAAAAGGATACTGAGATGCTCATTGTCTGCTTGCCTTGTCATTTTGATATGAGTATTCTTCCGTATCATCGGGAAAGGGGTACCCTATTGGTGGTTCTCTATGATACACATGTACTTACAATGACAAGAACTTACCTAATCATGGTGGAAACCTACAGCGTAACCATAGTGAGCACTGGGAGATTTTCGCATGGTTACCTTCCGACATGCCGGGAATCCCCAGGGAACTCGCTGAGCACGCATTAAACTTGGATCCAAAGGCGAAGCCAGTAAACCAGTCGCTTCATCGCTTTGTAGAGACAAAGCGAAAGGCCATTGGAAAGGAACTCCATCTCCTAACTGATGCCAAATTCATCAAAGAATTAAAGAAAGCAGAGTGGGTCGCAAATCTAGTATGCGCTCCAAAGAAAAATACAAAATAATTACGGATGTGCATTGACTTCACTGTGTTGAATAAACATTGTCCAAAGGATCACTTTCCACTGCCATGGATCAATCAAATAATCGATGCAACTACAGGGTGCGACGTCTTTCCTTTTTAGACGCATATTCAGGATACCATCAAATTCGGATGAAGGAGGAAGATCAGGAGAAAACATCATTTATCACGCCCTATGACATATTTTGCTATACAACAATGCCCTTTGACCTAAAAAATTCTGGGGGAACATATCAACGAATGATGCAGAATTTCCTAGGAATCCAAATTGGCACAAACATACAAGTATATATTGACGATGTTATCGTTACAACAAAGCAAGGGTCCTCTCTTATCAATGATCTCCAAGAAACATTCGAGAACCTCGATAAGTTTTGCATCAAACTCAACCCGACAAAGTGCTCCTTTGGAGTCCCTGCAGGGCAACTCCTCGGATACCTCGTATCAGCAAGAGGAATCAAAGCCAATCCCGAGAAAATACAGATGATCCTAAGAATGAAAAATCCAACTAATCTTCGAGGCGTACAACAACTGGCTGGACGAGTAGCGACACTCAGCCATTTTATTGCCCGTCTAGGAGAAAAACACTACCATTCTACGCCCTCATGAGGAAATCAGATAAATTCGAGTGGACGGAAGAAGCTCAGCGTGCCTTTGAAGATCTCAAAAGAACACTTTCGACATCTCCTGTTGTCGTGTCTCCGCAAGAAAAAGAGCCATTACTTCTTTGCATTGCCTCCACTAATTAGGTGGTCATCATAGTTTTGGTCGTAGAACGACACGAAGAAGGGAAAACTCACGGTGTTCAGAGGCCAGTTTATTTCCTGAGCAAGGTCCTCTCGCCATCCAAACAAAGGTACCCGCATTATCAGAAATTAGCATATGGAGTGTTCATGACAGCACGAAAGTTGCGCCACTATTATTCGGAACACCCAATCACAGTGGTCAACAAAGCACCTCTATCCAATATCCTCAATAATCCAGAAGCAACTGGACGCGTCTCTCTATGGGACATTGAGCATTCCCCTCGAGATATCACGTACGAGAAGCACAAAGCAATTAAATCACAAGTTTTTCTCGATTTTATCATCGAATGGACTGAACTACAATGCGCGGGCCCACCAGACCTTTTCAACGCGTGTACAATGTACTTTGATGGATCAAATCGAACGGAAGGAGGAGGGGCAGGAGTCATACTAGTATCACCACAAGGCGATAAAAGAGATACATAGTTCAGATGAGCTTCGCAAACATGTCCAAGAATGAAGCTGAGTATGAGGCCCTGTTGCACGGTATGCGTATGGCTAAATCTTGTGGTCCAACTCACCTCAAAATATTCAGTGATTATAATCTTGTAGTGCAGCAAGCAATGAACAAGTGCGACGCTATCAGCGACAACATGATTGCCTACGGTGATCTATATAGCATTATGGAGGTCCAATTTAATGGATGCGAAGTATCGCACATAGGAAGAGAAAGCAATGAAGAAGCCAACAATCTCGCAAACATCAGGTCCTTATGCCTACCAGTCCCACCTGGAGTTTTCTAGGAGGAAATAACTGAGCGCTCTATCAAGGCCCAAAGAGTCTCTGAGGTCATAGTGCCCAAAACAGGGAAGAAGATTAAGCCGCGAAAGGGCTCGAGGGCTCCACCAGCTAGCAAAAGTACAGAGGAAATCCTCAAAGAAGAACTAGAAGTTGATGAGGTCATGATAATAGAGCCTACATGGATGCAGCCATACATAGCATATATGACTCGAGGAGAACTCCCCGAAGACGTGACAGAAGCTCGACGAATCACTCGAAAATCAAAAGCCTTTAGAATCATCAAAGGAGAGTTATATAAAATAAGTATTTTGGGTGTGCTACAGCGATGTGTCACACCCGACGAAGGGAAATTATACTTAAGGATATACATGAAGGAGTATGTGGCCATCACGCTAGTATTTGAGCAATTGCCGCCAAAGTATTCAGGGTAGGATTCTATTGGTCCACGGTAGTACAAGATGCAAAGGATATAGTCAGAACATGCGAGGAATATCAGCAATTCGCAACAAAACCTGGCGCACTTGCTGCCGAGTTAAATCCCATACCTCTTGCTTGGCCTTTCGCTAAGTGGGGACTCGATATGGTGGGTAAACTTCACAAATCATCTCTAGGAGGACACGTCTTTCTGCTAGTAGCAGTCAACAAATTTTAACAAATCCAGGATGGAACTTCGGCTGTGAATTTTATCAAATCCATAGTGTTCCGGTTCGGCGTACCAAATAGCATCATCACTGATAATGGAACTAATTTCACTTCCAATGAGTTCAAGGAATACTACGAGGAGATGGGTATAAAAGTAAGCTATGCCTCAATAGCTCACCCACAAACTAATGGGCAAGTGGAAAAAGCCAATGGCTTAGTAACTGCTGGCCTCAAGAAAATATTACTAGCACCACTCGACAGCGGAAAAGGAGCATGGATTGATGAATTACCATATGTTTTGTGGAGTTTGCGTACTACTCCAAATAATTCGACACAAGAAACACCTTTCTTTTTGGTCCACGACGCTAAAGCCATACTTCCAGTCAAAGTAACACACGAATCTCCATGAGTAGCTGCATATGACGAACAAGCATCATGAGAAGCACTTGAAGACGATGTTGATGCACTTAATGAAGCCGACAACACTGCCCTACAAAGATCTACTATATATCAGCAAAACTTGCACAACTACCACAGTCGACGGTTGCGTCCTAGGTCCTTCGTTGTAGGGGACCTAGTTCTTTGCCTCAAGCAAGATGGTCACCGTAAATTGGAGTCGCCTTGGGAAGGGCCTTACATTGTTACAGAAGTTATTCCCGGAGGAGCATATCAGCTACAAGACAAGAAGACATGATTCAAATACTCTAATATGTGGAACGTCACACAACTGCGACACTTCTACGCTTAGAATTTATGTTTTCTCGCAATTTTAATTACAATAAGGCCTATGGCCCGGCTTCTTAGCCAGAATATTAAGGCCAATGGCTAGGTGAAAATCCACCAAACAATGTATTTTCACCTTCGGAATATAAATAAAAGATAAGTTCTTCATACTCTGAGACTTTATTTATACTTTTTTTACCAACAAAACAGGGGATCTCTATTTCTCTATGAACATTATTCTGATAAAACTAACAACAATTATGAGCCTATGTCCATATACATGCATCCAAACATAGCCCTGAGGGCTACTCCCATCGGGAGGCACACACCCGATAGAAATTAAATTATGCATATAGAGTCAAAGCATTTTTCACCCAAACATATGAGTTTTGCTTTGGTTTATACTCAAAAGATTACTCCCAACAGGAGATTCTATAAAATCATTAAAACAAAAAATCTGATAAATTTCAAAAATTCCAGAAGCCAAACAAGGCAGTCGATAAAAATCATACAAAAATCTCGGATCACACCTGACACGATAAAACTCCGAATGCTATGTCCATGATATGAAGGTAAGATCCCGGGATTCATCCTGTGTGGCCTGGTAATCGCACAAGAATGCACTCTGCCAATAAAATATCCGTATCAATGATACAATGAAAAATCCTAACGGATGCATTGGGTACCCGATAAAATAGAACTAGAATTCAGTATTTGATAAGACCTTAATGGCTCGAACTGAATTACGCCAGTTATATTTCCGAGTTCAGGCCCAGGGACTTGAATTTGATGTGGGTCTATAGTTTGTTTGCCCAATAGCGATTAACTGATTCCCGATCTGTCAGATGCATTAGGCCTGTTGTACCAAATCTCTATAAAGCTAGAAAAATAGAAACAATTCATAAAATCTTTGAACATGAAAAACTAAAAATATCTTTGAGACTCAACCAGAATCTATGATTCAGGTAAACTCTCGGGGGCTACTGACATAGGTATGGTTCGGGTGCTTATGATTTTCTACCCTGGCTGCATAAAGGCTCACGACCCATGAAGATTCAGGATGATGGCCCAAGAAGCATCTGGTGAAAGCCTTAGTTGTATTAGGAAAGGAAATATGAACCAACATGGTGTTGGTGTTGTAATCAAACATATGTAACCTATCCGTATACGGCTTTGAGACCTGACCTATTATATATAGGACGGGAGAAGCCAACGAGGAGGGACCGAAAAAACTCCCAAGTGACCTGTAATAGCTTTGTTCATCAACAATCGGGCAACTTTGACTCTCTTGTTTGCCTGACATCCGACGAAATCCCCAATGTTCTATGTTCCACGAAACCCTAAGTCCATAACCATGGGCATTGCCAAGGTTATCCCTCGTTAATGACCCACATTCTTGGCAAGAAGAATGGATTCTGACGTGATTTATGAATAAAGCACTGAAGCAAGATTGAGTATACCATCAAATATTAGAGAAGGAAATGATCTACATTGATATTGAAGTAGGAGACTACTTCAGGAATAACAAGTATGACAAGTTTGGCTAATGAAGTTTGACTCCAACTAAGTGTGTTTTTGGTGTACTGATGACTGCAAGTGCACAAATCGATTGTAGCTAGTTTTGAAATAAGAGTATCGAACCCACAAAGAGCTATTTGGTTAAGGTCTTTCTGACTCTCATCACTGTCTATCAAGGGATATTTGTAAGCTGCCTTTGATTTCAAGTAAAGGGTGTTTGAAAGGTTTTTGGTTAAATGCAAAAAATTAAATAAAACAAGTAAAAGAAAGCACATAACGAATGCATTGGGAATGGTATTTGAACTCAATAGGGCTAAAGCGTTCTCAGCGATGTAGGATACACTGCTAGCATGTCGTAATTAATCATAATTAGGATAACCTATTTCTTATGCCATGATGATGACCTGCAAGAGCACATGTTTGTCAGAGCATGTTTTCGTGGAAGTATTAATTCCAGTTTTTATATCGATCCCAATAAGGATCCTAGGAAAGTGTCTTTATGCGACATTTCTGTCGCACCCAAGGTGTCACATTAGCTTGAGTGAACTGATTGCAAGCGTTGAGAGTGGATAGGTTTGAGTGAATAATAGATGAAACTTTAGTAAAGGAACATGCAAGAAGTAAATAACATGTAAGTAAAAAGCGAGAAAAGTGTCCAGGGTTCCTGTAGATCAGAGGTAAGGCATGAAGAGATATGGTCATGGTAATATTTGAATATGCCAAGTGAATGAAATGGGATAAGTGATTGTGATACTTCTTATTCATATATGAATAGGCAAGCAACCCGTATACCTACTAGGAGCCCTCTTGGTAAATTCTTCCTAGTCCCAATGATCCATCTGTCTGTTACCACAATAATGGTTAACACATTAATTAAGGTTTTTTTGACCAGATCAAGGCTTTAATCTTGATGATTCCTTGTTATCCTCGAGTAGTACTAGCTCCTCATTGATATCGACCGTGTCACTCGGTGGTTGCCGATTCACTAGTAAACAAGTTCATACATATGAGATCTCGGGATCATGTTATCTGGGCCCTTAAATTGTACAACAAGCATCAGGAAAACATAGATATTCATTCTCACAATATAATAATCACGACAACAATCACAAATGGATGTAGGCAAAGGAGGCACAACACATCTTACCAATCCCCTACATCTCCCACGCCTATGGGGATTTAGTCAGACATGAGAGGAAGATAGATCAAAGCCATAATGATATTGCAAATAGATATCATCTCAACTTTATCGTAATAACCACAATATCGTTTGAGGATCAAATCAATGTAAACCAAAGTAAATCAAAGTACCAAAACCTAATTTACAAGTGTCAACCTCTCTCTCTCAGTACAAGTGGGGATGATGATGGAGTGGATGATTAATAGGCTAGGGATCGTCGAAGAATGAGACAATGTTCTTCTCCTTCAGATCCGATATCTTCTGGAACTGTTTGCGGCGGTTGTGTTTTTTTGTCCCCCTCCTTCACGAAAGTTGCTTGGATTGATATAATGGAGGCGAGGGAGTATGGTACAGGCGGATGGTATGGGTGGCCCCTGACTGTACTAGTGGTTATTATGGCCCTAAACGCCGCTAATGAGAGGGGCTTCAATTGGGGATTTGTTTCTTTAAATGTAATTAGGTCATAAATGCTCTTAGATCTTCCAAAAGTGTTCATTACCTAAAAACCAACACAAGAAACCAAGGTTTCGCTAATATGCAATGTTAACATTAGTTGAAAGGTTAAATCCAGCGAAACTCCACAAAAACCAAAGGAAAATCATCGATAAAAAGTGTTGCAATTTAGAGCTATCACATGACATGTGTGGAGAGAGTTCCGTAATAAGATGTTGACCACAAGGATCATAGGCAGCCGCTTTCTTGAGCCAGGTAATGAGGTCATCTATAAATAACCACTACGATGCCTCAGAGCAGCCACTCATAAAGACCACCACAATTAAGGGTTTCCCAATGGATATCGTAATCAGCTTAGTGAATCTCCCTTTATTCCTCCTTAGACCGTGCAGGTTATAAGCCAATGCTTGTTGTCACGAGTAACACTGGACATACTCACATACACGACCTTAGGATTTCACCCTCCATTGAGTCCCGAAGGCAAATGATATGTGGCCGACTACACGTACCATCTAAAGAGAGAGATCTAAAACAATATCATAAATCAATAGATCATGGACACAAGTAATAGATCATATTTATTTCATTTCATAATAGTGCTAGGGTTTCTCCATCTCCTCAAGAACAAAGAGAACTACTCACACATGAAAGAAATCAACGACATCATCGTAATCAAATGGATGGGTAAAAGTACGAGCATTAATCTAGTCTAAACCATAATTGAATCTGGAGTTACAACAAGATCTAATGTATGAAAGATGGGAATATCAATGGTGATCGAGATGCAGTGGTTGATGATGAAGGGGATGATGTGATGTCCTCCAATGATCCTTGAAGCAGCAAGTATTTGCTCTTCTCCAAGTTCCTCCTCCAAATCCCTCTTTGGTGTAGTGTTTCGAGGCTGGAAGTTTATGTGAATGTCGGATCTTAGATCCGTATTTGCAAGGTGAGAGTATTTGACGAGACATACATGCTATCACATGGTATGGGCAAGCTCCGCCCGTACCAGTGGTAGGTATGCGCTCTAGATATTCCCTCCATGTTTGCCAATCTCCCAGGTGCAAGAATAAATCAACTAAATGACTTTTATCACTTAGAAACACCATATTACTACATAATATGACAGTTCCAATTGATATGTTCATATGAGACTTAGTAATTCGGGGTCCTATTTAAACAAGGACAAAAGGTGTGCGAATGCACGTTAAAATTCTAAACTCCTACTCTACTTATGCAAAACAAAAGGTAAATAAGCTAAAATTTTGGACTCATCAACTTCCCCAAGCTAGACTCTTGCTCGTCCCCGAGCAAGGTGGTGGCTTATGGACAAGGTCATCATGTTCATGAGGCATGATTTGTTACAATAAATGAGGCAAAAATTAAAACAAAGAGTACACCATCGGATATAGAATTGCATCATGAGTAATATCACACCCTTTCACATCACATGATTTAGAGGATTCCACACCTTTTGTATCAATATGTCATAAGAAGTTTTATGGAGTAAGCATATTATAGAATCATCAAATTTAATTAGTTTAGCACTTACTTAGAGTAATGAATGATCACTGCTTGAGTTACTCTCTCTTTTTTACTCTTGTACGTTCTTTTGGCTTGAATTTCTTTGATAGTCGAGTCTTTTTCTTTTCCATCGAACCAAGTCATTTGATCAATTTTAATACTCTTCATGGCTCTTATAAACTTAAACTTGTGACCATAACATGCTATCAAGTTTTTCTTCTCATAACTAATCAATACTTATTCGTTGGCGTGGAAGGTCCTAAAATCATAACGTGGTACAAGTATCATAGCACTCATCCTAATTCATACATCTAATATAATATTCGTAGATCAAATGTTACTTGAAGATATTATAAAGTCTCGGAACTTAACAGATAATACTCTTTCCTTGAACCGAAGGAATTTGAAGATGATGCAGTTAATGCAAATTCTGGAATTAAAAACCTAACATGCATGCAAGAAAGTAAACATGCTAAAACTGGAAGATATAATACAAGGTCTTCCCTGATCCCCCAATCTTGGAATCAAGGGGGTGGAAATCTCAATACTCCTTGTGGGTACCTATTCCTTCTTAGGGGTGAAGAAATTGTCTTCTTCTTCTTCTGCTTTGAGGCTACAAGAATGAGCAATACATGCAAAACGGGTGGACAATTCCATGATGCTAGCATGTTGCTCTGTAATTATTTTGCAGAACATCTTCCTTTTATCAGCCATCTCAACAATAATCTTAGTTAGGAATTGAACTCTACCATAGATGTAATCGATCCTCTTTTCGAGGTCTTTGCCCATCATCCAGTAGGATTCAACTCCCTCTACAATAGTTTCAACACAAGCCTTGAAAATATTTTCAAGGTTCTCAATCTTGTCTCTAATCTCATCCAGTTTTTCTTCTTTATGGGAAGAGGAACCAGGAGGAGATTTGGGAGAAGAACCACGAAGATTGTACCTGTAAGGATTGTGGGGGTATTCTTCTCTATTCTTCCTTTGTTCCGCATGCATGAGCATCTCCAATTTGTGCGGAAATATGTCCTCCCATCTGGGGAGTGGAACCAGTTGAGTAGTCCCTCTAGTTGAGGAAGACGAAGAATCCATCTCAAGTTACCTTCCTTTGGTTTTTGCCACCAGTGTCTCCTCTTTTCTGGTCTAGATCTAATTGATATAAAAAGGTTGCATAGTCGTTGAATGATCAAGTGAGGTATGACGCATGATAATAAAAGGAAAGGGTATAAGAAAGACGAACCCTAGATCTGAAAGGCAAAATCACAAAGAGAAACAGGAAAACTGAGAAAAATAAACTTAGGATAAAAGGAGGCTTATGTTGATCGTGAGCGTCGGTACAGGCGGGATATGTCCGTATTGTGCCCCCGTACCGGCATCGCCTACCTATGCCCCTTCTTTTTTTCACAAACTAACAGGGAAACAATGTTGCTAACGATCTTCCATACGGTCGAAGACGCTCGTACTATCTGGTCGTACCAAAATCTGAGAAAACAAACAGGAGGTACTGGCGAGTTAACGACCATTGGTATGGTTGCGCATGCCTGCTCGGTCATACCAAATTTCGAGAAATCAAGTGAAAATGAGGAACTGTACCGAGGATTTAACGACCACTGGTATGGTCGCATCCGCTCGTACGGCCCGCCCGTACCAAGTCGAAAAACAACTCAATTTAATCATAAAAAGCTAGGAAAACAAAGAACAAAACAAGAGGACCTGAAAAGGTTCCATAAGTGCAATACAAAACAGTTAAGACTATCAAGTGTCTAGTTACCTTGATTTTGTTTGATGAATTCCTCGGTCGTAATCAAAGATATTAACTCCACAGTGTCGACCTCTCCAACTCTATAGTGTTTCAAACGTTTCTCGTTGACAATCCAAGAAGAAAAGGGGTATTACCTTTTAGTTTCACAACTCCCGAGGGATAAGCTTCTTCCACTTCATAGGGTCCTTCCCACTTGGATCTTAACTTTCCTGCAAAAATCTTAAGCCTAGAGTTGTAGAGAAAAACTATATCTCCAGATTTGAATTCTATATTCTCTATTTTTCTATCATGCCATTTTTTAACTTTCTCTTTGAATATTTTAGCATTTTCATAGGCCTCATTTTTGAGTTCGTCTAAAGCATGAATATCTAAGAGGCATTTTCACCCATAGTTTTAAAATCAAAATTCATAGTTATTATAGCCCAAAGAGCCTTGTGTTCTAACTCTAATGGGAGATGACAAGATTTACCGTAGACCATCTTATATGACATCATTCCCATTGGGTTTTTAAACTCTAGGCGATATGCCCACAAAGTGTCATTTAGCTTCATAGCCCAATCCTTTCTTGACTAATTCACCGTCTTCTGAAGTATAACTTTAATCTCCCGGTTGGAAAGCTCCACTTGCCCACTAGTTTCTGGATGGTAGGGTGAAGCTACTCGATGGTCAACCCCATATTTTTGAAGTATTTTCCTGAAAGTACCTTTCATAAAATGAGTTCCACCATCAGTAACCAAAAATCTAGGTACTCCAAACCTGGGAAGAATGATGTCCTTGATTATCTTGATAGAAGTTGCCACATCGACATCAGAGGTCGGTATAGCTTCCACCCATCTAGTAACATAGTCAACAACAACATGAATATGAGTGTAGTCTTAGAAGAGGTAAAGGTCCCATGAAATCCATTCCCCAGATATCAAATTGTTCTATTATGAGATTGTATTTCATGGACATTTCTTGTCTTTTCTCAATATTACTCATTCGTTGACAAGCATCACAATCCCTAACATAATTAAGAGCGTCTTTGGACAAAATTAGCCAATAAAAACACGATTGTAGGACTTTGGTGGCTATGCGGCCACCCGCATGATGTCCCCCATAAGGGCTATCATGACAGGCTTTTCAAATAGCTCACATCTCATGATCAGGTACACATTTCCTAATCATCCCATCAAGCCCATGCCTATATAGATAAGGATCGTCCCAAAAGTAATATTTCAAATCATGAAAGAATATCCTCCTTTGCTAATAGTTCATTCCTTTTGGTAGAAACTTACGTACAAGAAAGTAGCATAATCCACAAAACAAGGATCATGGGACTCTACCACAATAGCAAGATATTCACTAGGCATAGATTCATTAATAGGAGTAGGATCTTCTATAATACCTTCCATACATGATAGATGGTCAGCTACTGGATTATCCTTACCTCTTCTATCAACTACTTGTAGGTCATACACTTGTAGGAGCAGGACACATTTAATTAAATGGGGTTTCACATCTTTTTTAGCCAAGATATGCCTTAAGGCTTGATGGTCGGTGTGCACTATTACTTTGGAGTTTATAATGTAATGTCTAAACTTATCACATGCAAAAACTACATCCGAAAATTCTTTTTCAGTTGTCGCATAATCTCTTTGATCTTCATTAAAAATTTGACTAGCATATTGAATGATGTTTAGATTTTGTCCTTCTTGTTGGCCGAGAACAGCCCCAATAGCATAGTCACTAGCATCACACACAATCTCAAATGGTTCATCCCATTTAGGTGGCTGAATAATAGGTGTAGAAACTAGTGCTTTTTTTCAACTGTTCAAAGGAGTCAATGCAATTTCTACCAAAAGCAAAAGGGGTATCCTTGTTTAGAAGGTAAGTTAAAGGTGCATCCAGTTTAGCAAAATCCTTAATAAAATGCCTATAAAATCCTGCATGCCCAAGAAAATTCTTAACCCCTTTTATGTCATATGGTATTGGTAACCTTCCTAAGGTGATCAAGCTCAAATATTCTACCTCAATTCCCTTATGAGAAATTATATGCTCGAAAACTATACCTTCCCTTACCATGAAACGACTGTGCTCCCAATTGAGAACTAGCTTGGTTTTTCTACATTGCTGGAAAACTCTGGTAAGATTATAAAGACATTGTTCAAAAGCTGTTCTGTAAACAACAAAGTTATCCATGGGAACTTCCATAGAACTTTCGATGAAACCGTCAAATATCTTCAAAACACATTCTTGAAAAGTAGCAGTTGTGTTACATAAACCAAAGGAAGCATAGGTTCCATAAGGACAAGTAAAAGTAGTCTTCTCTTGGTCTATGAGTTGAATAGAAATTTGAGAATATCCCGAATAACTATCAAGAAAACAAAAACAAGACTTGCTAGACTGTCTTTCTAAAATGCAATTCATGAGAGGTATCTGATTATGACTCTTCACGGTTTCCTTATTTATTTTTCTAAAGTATATACACATTTTTACCCCGCTATTGTTCTAGTAGGGATTAGCTCATCCTTATCATTATTAATTATGGTTATGCATCCTTCTCTAGGTATGCAATGAGTTGGGCTAACCCATTTACTATCATAAATTGAATAAATAATGCTAGTGTATAACATGCGTATGACCTCCTTTCTCACGACTTCTTTCATTCTAGGGTTCAACCTTTTTTGAGTGTCAACAAAAGGTTTAGCATCATCAACCATATGTATATTATGGGTAACTATGAAAGGATCAATCCCTTTTATATCGCTAAGGGTGTATCCAAAAGCTTCACGCTGTTCGACAAGTATTTCTAATAACTTACTATTTTCCTCAGGTGAGAGTTTTTTATTGATAATTATGGGACACTTACCTTCTTTGTCTAAAAATTCATATCTGAGCCCTGGAGGGAGATGTTTTAAAATTAGAGGAGGTGGGTCCTCGTCTCCTTTTCTTTCTAATTCTTCATCTCCTTTTCTTTCTAATTCTTCGACTTCATCTTTAAAAACATTCTCAACTTCTGGTGCATCATTAAGGATATTGTCTAGATTTTCTTTTGCAACATCATTTGGGAGTGAATCGTTGTTCGTCAAGATTTTCTATAGTTCTGTTTGTGTGGTGCTAAAGTAGATTTCCGCCAATTCTTCAATAGGTTTTTCTTCTTTGATCTCAATCTTCCTTTCATACTAGATCATGTAGGCGTGCGTTGCCGCGCCCGTCTAGTATGACAATAGATAGTTTGGAGTTGATGGGAATGTATTTGAGTTACAACATGTTTAGAAGGGTTTAACCATAATTAAAGACATTACTAGCCTGGATAATATAGCAGCAACATGTGCGGCCTGCCCTAAATAAAGTCATATAACAACTTGTTTATAGGTCATACAACAATATTTTCATAAAATTTAGAGTCCAAGTCGCTGGCTAATTAAGCAACTACGTCTCATGGTCCAAAAGAACAAAAAAAAATATCACACCCGTGAGGCTTACACCATTTGTATTCTAGCTCGTGTAATTGATATATTGCAACTTTAATCTAAGTAAAATTAGTTTTTTAGTCAGCTTCCTATTTTTCAGTCCTTAGAAGCTCTTCATCCTGAATTCTTGTGCAACAAACCGGCACATAGTAGTATATTTCAACATATTTAGTAAGCATATAAGCAACAGTGAAGGATACTTACCACCTGTATTAGCAAGGAGTTGTTGCACATGACCTCACCAAAAGTAAGTTCTCGAGAACCTATGAAGTCGACCTCAACCGTGTAGCGCCTCCGTCACCGCCTAGGATTTCAAGGGATCGAAGGGATCGAGTGGGGTTGCCATTCCTTGCATGTTGCATTCAAACCACTACTCCCTGGTGCTCTCCGTCCAGAGCCTCCATCTTCTCATAGATCACCGGCTCTACCATGTTAAAGCCTTGTTGTGTTGAATGATTTGCGTTAGCAGTCTAGGTTTCAGATCAAGATAGGGAGGGAAGGACGGAGAGGAGGGGATGGGGTTGAGTACCATGACATCAGGTCGACGAGGGAGGACAACAGGTTCACGACTTTGTTGGCAAAGAGCTTGTCAAAGTGGAATAATGAGATGACGAGGACCGGATCCACATGGTGGCGGCCGCCGGAGCCACATGGTGGCGGCCGCCGGAGCAGACGAAGAGAGGAATAAGACGGTTGGCTGCTAGGTCGGGAGTTGGGCGAGACAAGCGATTTTGGTGATGCACCGGCGGCTCTATCTAGACCATTTATCCGAGATCGAACGCCAGGACTCCGATTTTACGTACAGAGAAACGTCCCTTAGGGATAATTGGCCCACGTAGCGGCCCAATCAGGAGAAGAAGCGCATCAAACAACTAGAAATAACCTGAAACACACAATCCGACAGCAGAAAACATTCATGGCGTGAGAGTTCTCCTGTTTGTTCCGGTTATAATATCCCTAATGGAAAGTTTTTAAATTGCCTGCAATCAACCTTGAGAACCTCTCCTCCAAACTACAAAGACATAACTTGTTTCTTGTCATTAATATCAACTAGCACAGTGTCCCTCGTCTTGCAAGGGCATCGTTTTTGTTGTTTCTAAAGTGTTATTTTATTCTTAAAAATGTACTATTATTATGGTACTTCCTCTTGATTTTGAGATACACTAAGATTTTAGACATATGTACATTAGGTGTAACTTTGACACGTGTTTAGTAAATGATTATGTTGCTAAAAATAACAAAAAGGATTATAAAATGTGTTGTACAAAGAACCTAATGATAACGATTCAATTTTCTCATTAATAACCTATTTATATAAGTTTGGGTTTAATAGGACAACTACTAAAATAAGTGCAAGTTGAAATAGAAGGCCCAGTTTTTTATGTCACGCGTGCCGGTTCAACATATTTGTAATATTCCCTCTGTCTTAAAATAGATGGCTCGAATTTGTCTAAATTTGAATATATCTAGACACTATATTTAGTATGGGCGTGCCTGGAGCTCAGCCGACTGAGATTTAACTAAATCTCAGCCGCCTCACGTCAGCGTGTTGATCGTGAGGGAATTTTGTAACTAGGCCCCGATGCGAGCTCAGTTACAAGAAAGTTGCAACTGCCCCCGCGCGGGAGCTCAGTTACAAGAAAGTTTCAACTGGCCCCCTTGGTAGGGCCATTTACAAGCAAGTTGCAACTAGGCCCCGGCGGGAGCTTAGTTATTGCAACCCCATCGGGAGCTCAGTTACAAGCAAGTTGCAACCAGCCCCCATGGCAGGGCCCCAGTTACAAGCGAGTTGCAACTAGGCCCCGTCGGGAAAGTTACAACCAAGCTACAACTGGCCCCTTTGGTGGGGCCCTAGTTACAAGCAAGTTGCAACTAGGCCTCGGCGGGAGCTCAGTTACAAGCAAGTTGCAACTATCCCGCCGACGGGGTCCTCCCGATTGCAATCAAGTCGGCGGGGCACCAGTTACAATCAAGTTGCAACTGGCCCCCAGGCCCATCGACGAGGTCCCCCCAGTTACAAGCAAGTTGCAACTGGCCCTCTTGGCAGGGCCCCAGTTACAAGCGAGTTGCAACTGGGCCCCGACGGGAGCTCAGGGCCCATTGGGAGCCTAGTTACAAGCAAGTTGCAACTAGGGCCCCAGTTATAAGCAAGTTGCAACTGGCCCCGGGGCCCCTGTTACAAGCAAGTAGCAACTAGCCCCGGGCGGGAGCTCAGTTACAAGCAAGTTGCAACTATCCCCCTTGGCGGGGCCCCAGTTACAAGCAAGTTCCAACTGGGCCCTGGCGGGAGATCAGTTATTGCAACCCCATCAGGAGCTCAGTTACAAGCAAGTTGCAACTGGCCCGCTGATGGGGTCTTTCCGATTGCAATCAAGTTGCAACTAGCTCCTAGGCCTGCCGATGGGGTCCTCCCCGATTGCAATCAAGTTGCAACTGGACCCCTTGTCAGGGCCCCTAGTTACAAGCAAGTTGCAACTGGGCCCGGCGGGAGCTCAGTTATTACAACTGGGCCTATCGGGAGCTCAGTTACAAGCAAGTTGCAACTGGACCCTTTGGTGGCCCCCCTAGTTACAAGCAAGTTGCGACTAGGCCCCGACGGGAGCTTAGTTACAAGCAAGTTGCAACTGTCCCGCCGACGGGGTCCTCCTGGTTGCAAGCAAGTCGGCGGGGCGCCAGGTACAATCAAGTTGCAACTGCCCCCCAGGCCTACCAACGGGGTCCCCCCGATTGCAATAAAGTTGCTACTGGCCCCCTTGGTGGGACCCTAGTTACAAGAAAGTTGCAATTGGGCCCCGACGGGAGGTCAGTTACATGCAAGTTGAAATTGGCCCGTCAGGAGCTCAGTTACAAGCAAGTTGCAATCCGTCCTCGGCGGGAACTCAGTTACAAGCAAGTTACAACTAGACCCTCAATGGGGTCTCCCCAATTGCAATCGAGTTGCAACTAGCCCCCCCCCCCCCCCCCCCCCCCCGCCCCCCGCTCGGTGGGACCCAGTTAGAAGCAAGTTGCAACTAGGCCCCGACGGGAGCTCAGTTACAAGCAAGTTGCAAATGGGCCCGGGCGGGAACTCAGTTACAAGCAAGTTGCAACTGCCCCCCCGTTCGGTGGGGGCCTAGTTACAATCAATTTGCAACTGGGCTCTGACGGGAGCTCAGTTACAAGCAAGTTGCAATTGGCCCGTCGAGAGCTCAGTTACAAGCAAGTTGCAACTAGGCCCCGGCGGGAGCTCAGTTACAAAGCAAGTTGCAACTGGCCCCTTTGGTACGCCCCCTAGTTACAAGCAAGTTGCAACTAGGCCCCGGCGGGAGCTCAGTTACAAGTAAGTTGCAAAACTAGGCCCCAAGCCTGCCAACGGAGCCCCCCGGTTGCAAAGCAAAATTGCAACTGGACCCCTCAGCAGACCCTAGCTGCAATCAAGTTGCAACAGTCACTCAACGGGGGTTTATTTACAACAAGATTGCAAACTGGCCCCTCGACGGGGGCTCGGTTAAAGAAAATTGCAACTGGCCTTCAACAGGTAAGCAAATTGCAAAAAATGGCCTTCGGTGGGGTTCAGGCGCCTGAGAATTAGCAAAACCGTTTAACTATGCATACAAAAAAAGACTACGACAATTTTCAGTCATAAACAATGACAACTATAAAATATCAAGGGGAAAAAGAAAGAAAGAAAATAATAGAGGATACAACAAACCTTTAGCCATAAACAGTGACAACTATAAAATATCAAGGACAAAAAATAAAGAAAGAAAATAAAAGAGGATACAACAAACCTATAAATCAGTAATTGAACTTACAACTAGATTGAAAAGAAAGATAAATTGCCGGCGCAAAATCATGAAACCAATCTCACCGTCACTCTAAGCATCAAGAAAAACAAATAAAAATCCCCTAGCAATCTACCTTTGCATAACTATGTCGTCGATGAAAAAAATGAAACTAATAATAGCCAACCATAATAAAATGGGGCATGATCACATAAAATAATTACATACACAAAAAAGAAGACACATACTTGGTCACATAAAGACGACCACATAAAACTTAGTTCAAACACACCGTGCAACCGAGACTTAACTAATTGTCAGTAGCCTAAAAATTATGAAAACCAAAAAAGTAACAACCTATAGCTGGCTTCAATGAAAAGGAAAAAAGGCCAACAAAAGCTTAGAAAAAAATATGGACAGCTACGATTAAGTGGCAATTCGCTTATAAAAAAAGTGTGTCTAAACTCTTTTCAGTGTGTAGGTTCACTTCAAATCTACACATTTAACCTAAAAACATATTATATTATGAAATCATTGGGGTACGTGTTACTAATATAAGTTAGACCAGTATAATATAAAATTTGCAGTCTAAAATGTCATCCTAAAAGTAAAACAATGGCAACTATAAAAATCTGGAGACAAAAAAACAATTAAAAAAGAAAATAGAACCGGCAAAGAAAAAGTTGAAAATTGAAACTCCATTAAACAACCAACTCAAACACTTAAGCTAATCTTAAATTCACCCAAAGAATAGAAAATAACTGCCGGCAAAAATAGAAACAACAAAAAAAAGGATAAAAACAAAACTCGTCGATCGGTGATAACACAAAAAAAAAAAAAGCCCACATAAAAACAAAGAACGGGCACACAGCCACATCCAGTCAACGGGCAACACGGGGAACAGCCGCACAGCAGCGCGCGCAGAACCAGCGAGCGCAGGACACAGCCGCACAGCAGCGCGCGGGCAGACACAGCGCCGGAAAAAACTACTTTGCACTAATCGTAAAGCAAAGGATCCGACGGTGTATTAGGTGACTAAGACTTAACTAATTCTCAGACGCCTGAGAATTAGCAAATCCGATTTAGTATATAGATACATCCAAATTTAGACTAATTTGCGACATCTATTTTGAGACGGAGGAAGTAATAAATTCAGTCGAGAGACCGACGAAGCAAAAATCAAGCATTGCAATATTTATGGTTGACCACTATCCTCTGACCACCTAATTTTTGAATTTGATTAAACAAATTATATATAATTCATATGGATATATGTAACTTATAAAAATCGGAAAAACAAACCCAACATGTGGTTAAAATAAGAGATGCTCATAATTTCTCTTAGCATGCTTATAAACCTTGTAGTTCGTATAGTAGCCAGTTTAGATCTTAGCATGGATATAGAACAAATCAAGTAGACATGCTCATAATTTCTCTTTATTTTTCTAAATAATTTATGGAGGCATCTCGAGCAATAGTCTTGTAAAGCTCACCACTTCAAGCTTTATTATGGACATATATGTGTTGATGCTTGATACACTATTTAATCACCCCAGTAAGCTCTCCTTTCATATCAACCAAGAACAATCTTGAATAATACTTCTTTTGAGAACATACAATTTGTGATACTACTTAATCTACAACATAACAATTGGATAAAACACTACGTCTAATCCATGAAGAATGCAATCGTTGAGCAATATATCCTGGTATCACCCCAAACAAAATTTATCCAATTCAGGTCATATGTGTTAATACTTGATACCACCATTTTTCTCGCTCACGAAATCCATTAAGCCATAAACTTCATATCAACTTTGAAATAGATAATAACAAATTTAATCTAGATGATGGTAATCGACGAAAACCTATAAAATAAAATTCACACAATAGTTGTTGAGAAGCACGTGCACAACATGTAGAGAAAGCTGGTCTAAACGTTTATTCACAATTTACTTGATATTTATAACTTTTAGAGAAACTGACATACATACATACATGTACATGCAGTTAAATTAATAAGGTAATTATAAGCTAGTAGTCAACACAGTTCACCGTTTAGCATATAGTGGAGAAAGAAATCATGGACGATGTAGACCTGTGTTTGCTCATGGTACTTTTTAGATCATCTCAAATGTAAAATCCTCACCACTTCAAGTATGATTTTGGCCATATGTGATGATGTTACAATCTAACCTTGGTCAAGAGGCCACTGATTTCGAATCAACAAAGTATAACTTCCAACGGTACTTCTTTATAGGAAACAATGGTCCACCGTACTTAATTCAGAGTTGCCGAAAATGCAACTGTAATCAATGTAGATTGCAGTGGTTGAGCATAATCCAAGGAACACCTAAGAGAAATTTATCAAAACATGTATCTGTAATTGCTATGTGATATGCAAAAAATGTAATAATGCAATTGAATCCATGTCTGACATCTAGCCTACTAGGATGTTATGGTAATCATATGTTGAGATAATATTGTGTTCTATGTCAGCAATATCATGATACTACAACAACTGTTAGACGCTCGTCTCTAATATGAAAATAAAGAGATAAACTGTACTAAGACATGCATCAAAGTTTTCTCCTTTGCCGAAGTAGTAAATCATTACTTTTCTCCTCGTGACCAGCGGTGGCGTCATCTCCAATCTTGTCCTTGCCTCCTTGAGCACCTACATATTGTTCCCCTTGACACCGATGAAGTGGTTTAGCTCTCCACATTGGGAAAGGATGCTAGAAGATTCAAAAACAATATTAGCGAGGGCAAGCATAAAAGGTGTTTTCTACTGGTACATAGCTCTGCATCAAGATAACGTAACTTCGATACCCAATGGTTGTTGTGCATAACTGATGTTTGATCCAACGGTTTAAACAGTGCTATACTGCTCTCAATTTATAGAAATCATAAAGTCGGCTAGGACTCTGTCTCTACTGATACTTACAAGGCTACAATCTTATAAATGTGAAGGATAAAATTTCATGTCCATGTGGTAATAATATTTCTTATACACAGTAAACACTCATTAACTCTTGTTTATAGTACTATTTGTCAGAGCTCATGCTTGGTTCTTCAAAAGGCAAAGCATTAGTTTATTGCCATTTGCAAAAAGAATGTTGACAATTTCAATCTGGTAAAAGTCGTAGAGTGCTTCTTTGACTGGAAATAATAATGTACTAATGTATGTCCGATGCCGTATTTTCTTTGCATTCATACAGGTAGAATTGGCCCGATATGTTTGCTACCAGACAAGTAAAGAGCTGCCCCCACTTGGTTTGAGTTACCGGAATTGTTACCCTAAACCTTAGTTACATTACCAAATTTGACATAGACAAACTTCAAACCAAGCAAGTCATGTGTCCGTTAAACCAATTTATTTTAGTGAGGGTACAAAGTTAACTGAAACCTGTAGACTATGACATTGCAAAATAGGTAAAAAATATCGTGAATTTATCTAAATTTGCATATATTTCAACAACTATGCGACATCCTTTTCAAGACAAAGGGATTATATACAAATAATAATGAAGAATCATGTACCTAATCTGCTCAATGCTTATCAGCTCATGGTGATCGGTTCGTATCCTGAGCGTATCCAGGAGGAGCAGGTGCACGGACTGCACCTTGTGCCATGTAATGGAGGACTCGGTGCTGCAAGTGATAGACCTAATCTGCTCCATGATTTTGGTGATTAATCGGCTTGTTCTCCTGTGGAATTTTTCTAGCGATGGATGTCAGGAAGTCCTTTTGGATCAGAATAATGAAGAATTGCCGTTTGCCACCTTCAAGTGTCACGAATCTCACTTGATGCCCGAGCCATCATACAGATTGGAATTCCAGCGTGGAGAATACGATATGATTCATGCCATTGCACACGGCAATGCATCAGCTAGTGCGATCCGATCCGGCATTGACGTTGGCAACCAAACGATCGGTCATGGGAAAAGGAAGAGTTCGGATTGCACGAATTCTTCCTTTAGCTTCTCCGCATCAAGATTAGAGTGCATATCGAACTTTTCTAGGTGTTCTAATAATTAGAGAACAAAACCAAGGTTATTTACTTGTCTGCATGCACGGAATTGCTACTTGGCGTGATACCTGGATGGTTTGAGAGAATTGATCAAGCAACATGTCAGCCGGAGCATCTCGCCTGTCACCATAGCTAGTACTTCCTTTCTGTTCCATTGATGGCCATGCGGCCAAATTCGAGAACAAAATCAAGGTTTTTTTACTTGTCTGCATGCAAAGAATTGCTACTTGCATGATACCTGGATGGTTTGAGAGAATTGATGTCGGCCGGAGCATCTCGTCTGTCGCCGTAGCTACTTCCTTTCCGTTTCATCGATGGCCATGCCCCCATACCAAGGGAGGAGGGAGCACGTAGGGGTGGGACGTCATTGGGATCATGTCGGCGGCGCTGGTTAGGGTTTCTTCTCGTGATTTCTTTTACATCGGCCAGGTTCCTTTTGCTTTAGACGGTCCGTGTATGGGACGGTAGAGGAGGTGGGAGTACATTAATAAAATCCGATGGCTATAGATTTACGATCTATGAAATAAATGGTCAGATATTTCTAATTTTTGTGAGAATTTCTAGCTGATTTCTCTTTTTTCTGGTTAGCACGTAATGTTTCTAGCTGATTTCTCTTTTTTCTGGTTAGCCCGTAATGTACTTTTAATATATAATAGATGTTCATGAAGTTATAAAAGTGACTACCAAGAATCACAGGGGAAAATAAATTCAAAGGCATATTATAGTCAACTGGATAGACGAATGTTCCTACAGAAATATAAACATTACAAAGAATTCCGCGAGTTTGCTGCAAGGTTCTATCAGAAAGCAAAATAATTATATTAGACGGTGCAAAATCTGGTCCGTCAAGATGGAAACATAACTCCTCATAGATAGAATAAGCCATAAAGTTAATGGAAGAGCTTAAGTCGCAAAGTCCAACGTAAGTAGATTATTCTAAACAAAAGGGGATTTTCTGTTGACCTTTACACTTACCATGAGGCTTACCTCGAATCATATCGGAGGATTCTCTACTTATCGTTATTACCTCATTGAAAGGTTATTGATTTCTCTAAGTATTTTGGTGTTGATGACAACTTCACTTGTGGTTTAATCGTTTGCCTAAGTTGCAGGTTTTACTTACGGATGGTTTGGTGGGTTGACACATCGCTTGAAGACTCGTGAAGATGGTGCCTCTTATTTAGTCTTTCTCTCTATTTTTCATGTTTTAGGAGGCCGTACTATCAAGAGGGGGTCCACCTAGAAAGGTTGTGGGAAATCACGTTTTCATGCACATACTATACTTGCACCAACAACCATCCTATTGATAAATGAGAAAGAAAGAGTTCCTATGTGGTATATACGTTGTTTCTACCTTGGCCAAAAGTACCGGCCATGCATCGGTAGTTCTGCTTGTAGCTTGTTGTGGGGATGGTCTTGGCGGTAGTTCCGACGCAGGTCCCGGTCGCAGTTCCGGTGAGGTTCAGTAACTCTCTGTCCAGAGAGTTCTATTTGTCGAAATTAGCGCATGAAGTTGGTCTGGTAGTACCGGTGGGAAGTACCGGTCAATCCTGGACGAAACTTCCCGTTGGCACTACCTTCCCACTTCCTTCGGAACCCGTCTGCGGTTCTACCGCTCAGCCACCGGTCGTCCCAGCCAGGGACCTCGCGACCAAGTATTTTTGGCTCTAGTCCCGATCCAAGTTCTAGCGTTTCCCTGGTCCATTTTAGAGATACTTCTATTTGAAGTGTCCTATTTGCTGGAACTTGGGCTGGAACTTCCGTCAGTAGTACTGGTCATTAGTTATGCTCGCACTGAGCCGGAACTTCCGGTCGTACCAGGAGTCACTCTAGCCAGCCTCAAAGCCGTTGGAGTGGGCTGACCAGAATTACCAGTCGCCCACCGGTAGTACCGGTGGGATTGCAGGGGTAGCAATGGATCAGTTGGAAGGGGGCCTATTTAAGGTACCTTCTTCCTCCTCCCCACCTAACTCTTCAATTTTCTCTCTCCTCCATTAATACAAGAGCTTCATCTTCCTAGATGTCTCTCCCTAGCCACTCAAACCTCTTGATCTTTCGAGGAGTGGGAGAGGTGACCTAGATCTACACTTCCACCAAAGGAATCGTGATTTCCCCCACCCATCCTTTGTGGAGCTTGTTACTCTTGGGTTCTTGGAACCCTAGATGGTGTAGGGCATCCTCGGAGCTAGGGCAATTGTTGTGAAGCTTCATGGTGTCATTGAGGGCCTCCAATTGAGTTGTGGTGCCTTCCCTCAACCTTATTGTAAAGGTTTCGGTTGGCACCTTCAAGGTCAACAATTAGTGGATTGTGAGGCCACCTTTGTGGTGGAGCTCACCGGAGAAGAAGGTAAGGCCTTTGTGGCGCTCGGATGACCTTATGTGGCACCGACACCTCTCCAACATAGATGTAGCTTCCTTGGAAATGAACTACAGGAATTACATCTCCGTGTCCCCTTGCCGGTTTACTCATTCCTCTCCTTTACTACTTGCTTTACTACTTTGTCTACATGTTGTATCGTTTGGCATATAGGTTGTTCATCTAGTTGTATCTCTAGATAACTTAATTTTGTGCAAACCCATAATTTGTAAGAAAAAGAAAAAATTGGTAGTCTCCTATTCACCCCCTATAGTCAACCAAAGTTGGACCTTTCAATTGGTATCAAAGACAAGGCTCTTACTTCAGGATTTACCGCCTAAGAGATGATGGCCGACGAAGAGGGTAGTGGTAGTGACAACTCCAAGATTTCGGCATCCATGGAAGACCTCAAGCAATTGGAGACTTCCATGATGTGCTTCTTCCTCTCTCTGCGCCGAGCGACGGATCGGTGCGAGGCGCGGGCGGGGATCGAGCCAGTGCGGTGGCTTGGGGTTGCTGTCTGGGAGGTGGGCGAGGACTAGATAGGGCTGCTATGCGGGCGGAAGCGAGCACACAGAAACGAGCGGCGGCGCGCGGAGGGCGTTCGACGTAAGGGCCGGCGGTTCTAGGGCTTCACGGCGAAGGGGACCATGCCAGGGAGGTTGCGTGGCTCACCGAGGGTGTGTCGGTGTGGTCGGATCGGCTCGAGGCGCAGGGGAACGGCGACGACGCAGACGGACCGAGGACTAGGGTTTCGCGTCGGGTCGGTGGTGGTCCAGCGCTCCTGGGGCTCCTCCTCCTCGACGGCGAGTACCGGATGATGCAGGGGAGCCTCCTCGATCTTCCAGGTCACTTCACGGACGCGCGGCTCGACTGGATCAACGGAACGGAGTATAGGCCGACGGTGGGCGGCTATGGGGTAGCTGGTGGCGGTGGAGAAGAAGCGAGGAGAGGGGCCGGTTTGGGGCGGATCTGGCGAAGCAGAGGCGAGGCAGAGAGGTGGGAGAGGATAGGAACGGAGAGAGGGAGTGGGTAGATGGCGTGGTGGAGGGGAAAGGTGGCTCGGGCACCTTTTTCCTCCTCTCCTACTCACGTGCTCGGGCAGGGGCAGGAGCAGGGCGAGGTGGTGAAGGGGTAGGGAGCTGGCAGGTGGGGCAGGGCAGGCCAGGCTCGGGTGGTGGGGTCCTCAGGCAGAGAGAGAAAAGAGAGGGAGGGAGGAGCTCGGGTTGGAGCTAGGTTTGGAGCTAGGGTGGTGGCTCGGTTAGGGTTTGGGGCTTGAGGAGAGAGGAGGCCAGGTGGGACCAGCTGGTAGAGAGAAGAGGGAGACCGAGAGAGGGGAAGGTGTGGTATGCTAGGGTTAGGGAGAGAGGGAGGTTTTAGATGAAGAGGAGAGGGTGAGGTAGGTTTAGGGTTAGATGAGGGGGGTGTGGTTTAGAGAGGGTGGCAAAGAGAGGAGAGATGAGTGTATGGTTTAGGTTTAGAGAGAGAGATAGATGGAGTGGTTTCTTTTGACTAGATCAAGCATGATCAACACAAGCTCAAACAAGATAGCCAAAAGAGAGAAAAGAAGGAAAGGTGGTGATGGGGTGGATAGAGATGGTGATGAGGTTTAAGCAAGATCAAAATAGATCAAGCCCAAAAGAAGGGATAGAGATAGAGATGAACCACTCAAGAATCAAATAAATCCAAATGACAAGCAAAAGGTGGTACTTGCATGGCCCATGCAAAATATTTATTGCCATGTTGATTCTTGTGAGAACAATTTTATTACATGGCATTATTATTATGCATTTCCAAAGGTGGAATAAAGCCAAGCAAAAGAAATGAAAGGATGCCCCAGGTGGAGTAGTTGGAGATGGCCATGTTTGAAATAAAATGGGACATGCTAGTGTGTATGTTCCACTAGATGATTACTAGTCCCAAAAATATCCCAACATGAGCATAATTCCATAATAATCCATATGGAAGCTAGGAGAAAAGGTCCCACTCACAAGGCAGGCAAAGGTGGCCATGTGGCTCTCATATGTCACTAATGTGAAAACATCATGATGCCAAGATGAGAGCATGTGGAAAAGAATTGGATCCATCCCAACCCACATGAGCTAGAGGTAAAACCCAAAGAAAGTGCAAAGCTCACATTTAGTTGGATGGTGGAATTATAAGATGGTGAAAGAAAAGGTGGTGGAGTTAATAAAAGATATGCCCCCAACTCAACTTGGGCATTAAACAATATATCAACAACCAAATACAATATCAAGAGGCAAATGCAATTAATAATGCATATGAGATAAGAACCAAATGGAAAAGGGTTTTATATGATGCTCAAATGCAAGGTGGCATGATGACATGAGCATGATATAATGATGATGCAACAATTATATATTTGAAGTAGCATTTATATAGACTAGGCTAGTAGCATTGCAATTGTTAGACAATTGGGATGCTACAAATGTCATTATATGTCTATTATGAATTTGTACCCCTTGGGATAGATAAACCTTTTGGATTTTATTAACCAAAGAGATACGACTTTGGGCTTTGGTTAGCTCAGCTCCAATCAAGAATCCCTAGGGGACCCCAAGTTCTTGGTATACGCTCATTCCAATCCTCAATTCTTCTTTTGTTTCGCAAACTTATCCATCCAAGTTCAGCAATGTCCCAATCATGTTTAGCCTTCGCCTGCTTGGTTCCTGGTACATGAGCGGTGAGTCCACTCTTACCCCAATGAATGAGTTACCATGCTCTTAACTATCTTCTCGATTCTACGAGAATTTTTATGAAAGCGTTTCATTTGCTTCTCTTCCATGGAAGTTCCATTTTACCAGAATGTATCCTAATTTTTGGCCTAATTCTTCTTCTGATGATCGATTCAACCTCTGATCAAGACGAAAGAGTTTGGTAGTAGATGTTGTTTATCCAATCCTACTTACAAAAGGGCACTAAAAAGGGGTAATAGAATGGGAGTCTGACACCCGGGCGTGCACCGTCTACTTCATCTTTGGCCAAGGCTCATGCGTTTCAATCCTTTCAAATGGCATAGTTGAGCAAGCAACAAGCATACCTGGATGGAAATTAGACCACCTACGCGCTGGTAAATGAAAACCACCTCGACCGGATCTACCGAACAAAGAAGGCCACCCCGTCGAAAGAATTAACACGCCAAAAGGCCATCAGCTTTCCCCCAAAAAGGTTTCTGTCATTGTTGTGGGTCCTTTGCTTTCATTACATCAATGTGGATTACCTCTAGAGATAGCAATAAAGATTTTTTAGCTATTTGTAATTCGCGATTTAATCACGAAACACGCTACTTCTAATGTCAGGATACGTGTACTACTAACGGATTCCAGAACCGGTGCTCCCTCCGAGAGTAAGTCACTCTAGTGGAATTTAAGATACCGGGTCCTAGTTCCCTAAGATCCTAGAATGCCCCAACTAAAACGGAACCAACCACTCCATTCGTCTTTCATTGGAATGACCCCTGAGCTGCTGTCTCTGAGCTTGATTGCACATTCGGTGAAACCAAACCCCGATACCAGATTCATAATAGTAGCTGGGGCAGGATCCCTTTCTTTCATCAACCATCATTCTCCCATCCTTCTCTTCTAAGCTAGAACTTAAAAACTCAAGTCCTTGCTTTGTGTGGGTTCCACTCTCTCTTTGGACTGCGTAACAAATAAGACAGAAAAGAGTAAATATTTGCCTGCGAAATCCTTTTTAAATTAGAATATTTACCATTACCATTATTCAATAAGAGTAAAAATAAAGATATTTTATCTCTCTGAGCAAGAGCTAAAGTAGCTCCTAAGAAGAGTGTTACTGTACCTACTAAAGAAATTAAACTCATTATCAAAGGTAGAGATATGAAAAGAGGAAGAAGTCGAGCTAGAAGAAAAATACCCGCATCAACCATCAGAGCAGGCCCAATGGACAATGGGGATGGAATAGCTGTTGGCTGGTTAGGACATCCCGTTTTTAGAGATAAAGAAGGACGTGAGCTTTTTGTACGCCGTATGCCTACTTTTTTTGAAACATTTCTGATTGTTTTGGTAGATGAAGAGGGAATTGTGAGAGCGGATGTTCCCTTACCAGGGCTTGACATGCCGCGAATCCTCTTGAAAGAGAGGGGTGCCCTTGGGAATGCGGACACAGGTGGTGCATGGCTGTCGTCAGCTCGTGCCGTAAGGTGTTGGGTTAAGTCTCGCAACGAGCGCAACCCTCGTGTTTAGTTGCCACTATGAGTTTGGAACCCTGAACAGACCGCCGGTGTTAAGCCGGAGGAAGGAGAGGATGAGGCCAAGTCATCATGCCCCTTATGCCCTGGGCGACACACGTGCTACAATGGGTGGGACAAAGGGTCACGAGCCACTACTACGGGAATCGCTTTTGCTTTCTTTTCCTCTGGCTACTAAGATGTTTCAGTTCGGCAGGTTGTCTCAAGCATGCTCATGGATTCAGCAGGAAGTTTAAAAGGTTGACCTATTTGGGAATCTCCGGATCTATGCTTATTTTCAACCCCCTAAGTTAATGATCAATAGGTTTTGATAAAGAATTTATGAAAAATATTCTCATACTTACACAATATAAGAACAAGTATATGTGAAATCTATCCTTTTTTAGTTAAAAGTTTTGTTCCAATCCAATCTTTCCCTTTAAAGTTAAAGGATTTCAATGGAATAAATTCTTTGAAGAATCAAGATTCATAATTAATCCTTGTCTTGTTTGTTGGATTAGGTCTAACTTTCTTGACCAAACTGCGAGCGTGGAAGTTTATGAGATGAAATAGGGAAAGACAGAAGATAGAACTTAAATAAAAGGATAATTGAAGTGACTCGTCTTCGAATCTACTGTGGTTGGAGTTCAAAAAGGAATACAAATAAAGTAAATTCAAGGAAGAGCTTGCAAAAGGATGAAAGAAATATTGTCTTTTCAGAAAGAAAAACAGGGCATTTTTTTATCATCAATACTCCTTTTAGTTTTAGGGGTTCTATATTTCTAATCGAATAAATTGACTTCGTATAGGCATTTTACTGGCAGCTATGGAGATAGCTGCTCTAGCTACAGTTTCGGTCAATTCTTTCGAAGGGAAGGATTTTCCTTGTTCGCGAGTCTCCGCCCTTCTTCCACTCCGTCCCACTCATCAAGTTCTAGTCCAGGAGTTGGATATTGTCCTTGAGGAATTTAATGATCCTGCAAAGGCACTAGAACGTAGAAAAAAGTTAGATAGAGAGGCTAGACACCCTAATACAGTATTTTCAGGGGATGTGTATGAAGAGACTTAGTTTTATGATCCACAGTCTGAAACCTATGCTTAATACCAATATGGACCATAAAAACCAAAAGATATAGGAGCCAAATATTTATTTGAGCAGTTAGCTTCAGGAATGCCAAGTTTTGACATTCCAGAAGAGAGTGATAACACACCTCAATATGACCATGTGAACACTGGGATGGGAAATATGTCGTAGTTTGGAAGTGCGTTTGAAGATTGGCATAATAATTTCGTGGGAAATCATGCATATTCTAGTCATTTTCAATGGATTACCTCAATCTAGGTACTTCTGATCCAGAGTACGCACCCTCTGGACGTTCTTATGTTCTAGAAGGTAGTTGTCAGACTTCACGTCATCATGGACGGAATTCTAGGAAGCTCTAAGAAGAAGGTGCAAAGTAAGAAGAAGTAGTAACTAGTAGAAGTGGGAGGATTCCTAGAATTGTAATGTGTATACTCGGTAATGCGTATGGTAATGTTTAGATTATCAATCGCAATAAGTGAGAGTATAGTCAAATGGACAAGTAAGGTCTTGTAATATACCAGTATTGTAAGAGAAGACAATAAGATAGGGTTGTAAGGATGGTTTGTTTGTAATATTTTATAAGACCTATGTGTAATACATGGTATATGTTTGGTTGTTATTTGGATTTGGTTCTTGATTTATTGTGTGACTAGGTTCGTGCATGGTGTTTGAACTTGATGGACATATGCATGGTGTTACATGAAGTTCTTACTTGATGTATAGGTCTAGAGGGGGAAATGGGTTCGCGTGAGGGAGAGATGAGTTGCCATCGTGATGAAGCAGAGATGAAGGCTCGTGACATGGTGGAGACAATACAAAAAGAGGCTATCAACGCAAATCCAAGGAAAGATCAATTCCAATGCCATATTTAACCATCAATGAATGATTTCTCCAATATATGATGGGCATGGAGGAAGGAAGGAAGATTGAAATGGCGAGGCTGAACCAGTTCTACCAGGATATATTGAAAAGAATGCAGGAAAAGCCATATGAGGAATCACATCCAAGGGTTGAATTCATGGAATTCTTACAAACTAAACGCTGGAGTTTTTTCGTGATACAAGAACCTATGGAGGCAGAGAATTGGTTAATGGATACATCTCGAAAGCTCAAAAGTGTGGGGTGTAAGGATGAAGAGAAAGTGAGATGTGCAACTTATCTATTTGCAGGAACAATAGCCGCATGGTGGGAGAAGTCGAAGTTTTTAGCCTAGGAGAAGGTGTTAATACCTAGGTAGAGTTCAAAAAGAAGTTCCGTGAAGAATTTGATCATAGAAATAGTAGTCAAAGGAAGGATAAGGAAGCTTTAGAAAACAAGAATCTTCCAGTTCTGAAGCATGTACGAGAGTCTAACCATTTATCTCGGTACATTAGTGAGGAATTAGACAAGGAGGCGAAACATCAAAGGAGGTTCATGAAAGGACTACAAGCAGTCATGATAATGCAACTTAGGATTGTTATAGCCAAGGAGTTCCATGAGTTGATGGATAGTGCAACTATTACAGAAGATAATGAGATTCTTGTACCAGATGAATAGATGAAGAAAGTTCAAAAGCGGATCACAACTTGTCAAACTCGAGCTAGGTGTCATAATTGTATGGAAAGAGGTCACTTTGCCAAGAATTGCACGTAACAAGAGATTACTTGTTTCTTATGTGGACAATTAGGTCATATGAAGAAGGGTTTTCCAGACCTACATATGGCTAACAAATTAAAATTAATATGCCACAAGTGTGGGAACCAGGATATATCAGACCCGATTGTTCAGATCGATCAGTAATTGGTGAACAATCACTAAAGAATCGAAAGCAGAAGAAGGTATGTGGTGAATACCAAAAAATTTGTTGGGTGTACGGAATACGACCAAGGGGTGAAAGTGATGTGGGCACATATTCTAGAAAGATTAGTGGAAAGGATTATGGAAAGTGGAAGTTTGAGACGATGAATCAAGTCAACTCCGATGCCAAGCACAATATAGCAAGTGGTAAGTCGGTATGTTATCAGTAGTATAATTTGTTTTATATACACGCTTTATAAGTCAGAGAATCCACTTTGGTATCCACAAATGTGTGTGTGTACCCTATGTTCCTTCAGAAAACCATTAGGAAAACCCTAAGGGGGAGAGTGAAGAGTATGTTAGACCTCCGGATACAACAGTTATAGAAAGTTTGAAGTGAAGAATCTAAATCTTTTTAAGATTGTCCAAATTTGACGTTAACAATAATGTTAGAGATATATCTGGACTGCAACTGTTATCTATTATGCAACTAGTAAGACATAGTTGGATATCAATAGTATTTCCAACTAGGAATATAATATAATCAAATACCTTATGAGTAAGACTAGGATAATATTGAATGAATGGACGAAATAAGTTCATTCCATTCACAAAAGGTAAACCAAAAGAGACTAGTTAGAATCCATAAAACATTGGGAACCCCAAAAATCTACCATTAGTAAACCTTCATACCACAATGATACTTGGGAATTAGCTCATTGATCCTATCAAGAAGCTTTGCCAATACACTAGGAAGGGATATAAAGTTTAGATAAGTCAGCGGTCTGAAATGGATAATCTTAAAGAGGCATGGGAAAGTATAGAGATCATCAAAAGAGGTTAATTGATGGATGACGAGTAGATCTTCAAAGATGGAGATTCAAAAATAAAAAACTTTTCGTACTCCCACATGAGAAATACCCATAACTTCAAGGGCAAAGTTTATTTTAAGGGGGAGTGACGAGGGTTTAACTCATCAATGCCCATTGTTATGGACTTTGGTTTTGGAGAAGGAGGGAGCGTTGGAGGCATCAATCGGCTAGCAAACAAGCACACAGGGATGCAAGTTTTACCCAGGTTCAGGCCTCGTAGAGGTCCCTACTCTTGCTTGTCTGCTCTTGGAATTAACGAAGGAATCGAAGATTACAGGGGCGCACAGATGCAATCTAGCGAGAGTTGTGGAAACTAAGGTGGTGATCGTCCTCCTCGCCGCCCCCTCCTAGCCTTTATATATATATGCTAGGTCTCGGGTGGCAGGTCAAGTCGGTTACAGATTAGGGTTTTCCCTTTAAACTTTCTATCTTTAAGCTTCTTCTTGTCTCGCAAGCAATCGAGAGTCTGTGGGCCACTCGAAGTCTTCATTGGGCCTTGGCAACACCGTGGGCTTCTGCCGTATCTGGATCGTATATACCAAACTCGAGTACCTGTAGGGTATACCCATGTCAGTAGCCCCCGAGTGTCCAGTGGAATCGCAGATTCGACTGGGGACTTTTATGACTGAGCATTTTTGAGTGTTCTATTTATGTCATAGGGATTGTTGATATACGTGCCTGATTTAGCTAATGTATCGGTATCAGTTAACTGCCTTAGGGAAAAACAACGCAATCTACTCAAACTCGAGTCCCTGGACTCGAATTCGGAAAAGTGCTGGTGTAATTCGACTCAGGCCGCGGAGGTCTTACAGGAGTCGAATTCCAGTGTATAGGTGTGAGCACTCGACGCTCCATCAAGGCATGTCCATCGTACCTGTAGGTACGGATATGCTTCTGGTAGTGCGCAACAGATGTGTTGCCAGGCCTTATTTAGGTCTTACCTTCACGCTGCAAGCGCGACATCCGATTTTTTTGTCATCAAGGAGATGATTCGGGTGGACCAGGAGACATAGTCTCTTTGTAGGGAAAAATATGAGGCGGCATCGCCATAGCTTTCGAGTGTGGATGTTATCAACACACAGTACACCGTATAAATAATCATAGGGTGTGCGACCAGCGCTCCCTATGGGAATGGCCCCCGAGTGCCTGGTTGAGTCGAAGACTCAAGCGGGCACTAAATAACTTTTGCGATTGCTGTCGTCTTTTGTTGCTTGTTTCACTCGAATTTGCTTCCGGTGCTCCCTATGGGAGTAACCCATGATTCACAGTCGAATCGTAGATTCGAGTGGTGGGTATGCCTTTAATGTTCATATTCCTGCATAAAGATAAATCGTAGGGTGCGCTACCAGCGCTCCCTATGGGAGTAGCCCCCGAGTGCTTGGTGGAGTCGAAGACTCGAGTAAGGACTAAAGTAGTCGAAATCTTCTGCTGCTAAACTTGATGACATCAGTGCTGACAATGTGATGACCTCAGTTGCCCGCGTGAGCGGCTTTGACGGGACGTGACGAGCGGTGGGTCCCACTTTCTGACTTCGATTTGACCGGGCGTGTGTAATCTTCTGTTTTAACTGCATCTCCTTGATTTGCGCGCGTAATGGAGATAGTGGGGGACGGTTCGTGCTTCAGCTTCGCTACTACTGCTGCTCTCTGCTTCCTTGCGCACCTTCTCTTCGCGGCACTAGACTAGCTCCGTGTCTTCCCCAGTTACTTCCTCCGCTCTCACTGCCATCGGAAGATGGGCAAGAAGAAGGGAGGCGTCGCCGCTGGTTCCGTGGCCTCCATTGCCTCCACCAAGAAGAAGGGCGGTGCCACCACCATGGGCACTAGCGCCGCTGGTGCTGGGAAGAAGAAGGGTGCGGGCACTCGCGTCACCAATGGCGCGTGTTGATATGTTGCTAACGTATCCATAATTTTTGATGTTCCATGCTTGGTTTTATCTACTTTCTTATGTTTTGTCCACACTTTGGAGTACTTTTCATATGATTTCTTGGACTAACCTATTAACAAGAGCCATAGTGCCAGCTGCCTGTTTTCTGTTGTTTTTGATTCCAGGAAAGTCAGAAAATGAATATTCTCGGAATTTGACGGGACAAAAGCAAAAGTCAATATTTCACCGGGGGGAACACGAAGCCAGAAGACGAGACAGAGAGGGGCCAGGGGCCAGCCACACCATAGGGTGGCGCGGGTCCCCCTTGGCCGTGCCACCAGGTGGTGTGGGCCCCTCCGGCCTCCACCGACCTTGCCCTTTCGCCTATATATTCCTCCCGATGCGAAAACCCTAAATAATCAAGCCTCCAACCATGAAAAGTTCCGCAGCACCGCCGCCACCGAAGGGGAGATTCGGGGGATAGAAAGTCTCTGTTCCGGCTCCCTGCCGGGACGGGGAAGTGCCCCCGGAGCCATCTCCATCGAGTCCACCACCATCTCCATCACCGTTGCTGATTCCCATGATGAGGAGGGAGTACTTCTCTCTCGAGGCTAAGGGTTCTACCGGTAGCTATGTGTTTATCTCTCTCTCTATGCATGATCTTATGAGATCATGAGCTTGTAATCTATAGATCTACCTTGCTACTCAAGTGCTTTAATAGATCTCTGCTCTCCCCATGTGTGTGAAAGTGATAGCGTGCACACCATGGTGGTACTTAGGCTAGATATTACAAATACTTGTTATGAGTTATATTTGGAGTTGGATGTCTTTATGAAATTGTGGTGTTTGTTGGACCCATCTAGAACTCAAGGTGACAGTGTGGGGTTATCTAGATGGGAAAGATGAACTTTGAGGTGTGCTGTTATAGCCCTACCAACGATTAGAGTGTCCAACCGGAGAGGAGTTCAGCGTAGTATCATAAAGAAGAATATATTTATATGAGAGTGTTCACTAATGAAAGTATGATCCCTAGGACTTGTTTCTAAGCATTGAAATTTTGTTTGCAACTAGATCTATTACATGTTTGCTTGCTGCTATCGTTATTTCAGTTTTCCTTTAGTCATTTACCACGTCAACCACACGCCATCAAGCTATTGCCTATCACCATTACCACTTATAATTATCCATACCACTTGTATTTCACTATCTCTTTGCCAAACCGGTGCACCTATACACCTGGCAAGTGTATTGGGTGTATTGGGGACACAAGAGACTTCTTGTATCTTGATTGCAGGGTTGCTTGAGAGGGAATACCTTTAACCACTTCCTCCCTGAGTTCGATAAACCTTGGGTGATCCACTTAAGGGAAAACTTGCTGCTGTTCTACAAACCTCTGCACTTGGAGGCCCAACAACTGTCTACAAGAATAGAAGTGCGTAGACATCAAGCTACTTTCTGGCGCCGTTGCCGAGGAGGTAAGGTAAAAGGTACTCACATCCTCTGGTGTGAGTGCTCGAAGTTATTTTCTTTAGATTCTGCAATTTTGTCTTTTTTTTCTTGTTTTCACTAGTTAGGCTTAATGGAAAACAACAAAAAATTAGAGAGCTTTATAGTATTTATCTTGAGTTAGGACATGAAGTGTTTGAAGAGAAAATTAAAAAACTTATGGGACTTTATTTGCATGCTAATAGCAATGTTGTTAGTATGAATTCTTTGGACACTATTATTGCTAATGCTATGGAAAAGTCTAAGCTTGGGGAAGCTAGTTTTGATGAAAATGATCTTTTTAGTCCCCCATCTTTAGAGGAGAAAATTTACTTTGATGATACTATGCCTCTAATATATGATGATTACAATGATGAATATGATATTTTCAGTCCACCTACTATTGAGGAGGAAATTAATTATGACTACAATATGCCTCCTATATTTGATGATTATGGTGATGAGAGTAATAATGATAGCTATTTTGTTGAATTTGCTCCCACTACAATTAATAAGAATGACTATGCTTATGTGGAGAGTAATAATGATTATATGTATGTGGATCATGATAAGAATGTTTTATGTGATAGTTATATTGTTAATTTATTCATGATGCTACTGAAAGTTATTATGAGAGAGGGAAACATGGTTTTATGCATCTCAATAATATTAAATTTCCCCTATTTATGTTGAAAGTATTGAAGTTGCACTTATTTTGCTTTCCTATGCTTGTTGCTTTGTGCTTTCCTGACTTGTTTCTTTACAAGATTCCTATGCATAGGAAGTGGGTTAGACTTAAATGTGTTTTGAATTTTATTTTTGATGCTCACTTTTATTTCAATTCATTTTTGTTATGTGAGCATCTTATCAAACTATCATGCCTAACTTAAAGGCGTTAAAGAAAAGTACTTATTGGGAGATAACCCAAAAGTTTTAGATGAGTCTTGGAAGTTATTACATCTGTAATAACCTCTCCTTATCCTTTTTATTTGCTTTTTGTGCCAAGAGTAACCTCTAATGAGAGAGAAGTAATGATTGGGAAAGTTGCTGTCCCGAAACAGATTTCTGTGCTTCACCGTAAAAATTCGTGTAAAATATCTGTGCGTCCTTTTGAGGCGTGAATTTTTGTGCTTCTGCCCCAGGTTGTTATCTAACTTTTGTTAGTTCAACACTTTTTGATTTGAGCAACATAAGGTCTTCAAAAAAATTCGTCTTTACCTGCTGGTCTGTTTTGACAGATTTCTGCCATTTTCTGCATTTGCTTCTTGTTGGTTCCTTTTTTAGTTCTTTTGGGTAATTGAGATTTTTGAGGGAAGTGATACATGAGCTAGTGTTTTAATGGAAGTTTTATTGGTGTTATAACTGAACCTAAAAGACTTATTATCTTGAGTGCACTAATGTTGCTAATAAAGATTGTGTGAAGTTTTGTATGAAGGAAAATTTTCAGGTGTATTGAAGGAATGAGTAATGAGATGAAGAATGGACTAAAGCTCAAGCTTGGGGATGCCACGCGTGTCACCCAAAGAAATATCCAAGAAGTACAACCATCAAAGCTTGGGGATGCCCAAGGCATCCCCTTCTTCATCAATAAAATCCCAGGTTTCTTCGAAACGCTTTATTTTTATTGTTTCATGCATAGTTGTGTTGTTCTTGGAGCGTCTTATTTTCGTTTTTGTTTTGGTTTTTTGTTTGCTTAGTTTGCTTAGTTTTCTTAATAAATTGGTTGGACCCCCTCTTTCATACATTGGTTTTCAAATAGTTTGGTTTGGTTTGGAAAAGAGTAGGAAAGTTCATGCTTAAGTGGTAAAGAGAGCTTGTTTTTGACTGTGACCTATGCTTTGTCATGCCATGCTTGATATTGTTTTGAATTTATGCTTAGTATTCTTTGCTGTAGTATGACTTTTTATAAACAATTGAGATTGCTTAATGTGCCTTTGAAGAACCATGCGTTGTTTTAGCATATTAAAGCATAGTATTGTGGTATTCTCCTTTGATGCTTTATTTGGGTTGACTTGGCGCATGCTCACACCATGTTATCATTATCTCAAGTCACCATAAGCCTTTATGATCCTTTAGTTTTCAACTTTTAGTATCACTTTATGCTTTGATCAATGATGTTTTGTCGCTCTGCATGATTATGGCCATTATTGCTCTTTTAGTTTGTCGCTCCCAGTCTTTTGCTAGCCTCCACAACCAAGTATGAGTTCCACTCATGCATCCAACTCCCTAAACCAAGTTATTCCAAAGAGTCCACCATACCTACCTATTAGCATATGCTATTCAAAGTATATTCATGCTTTTGTTTACCTTCCAAATTAAACTTGTTATGAGAAAACTAGTGATTAAAGCTCTCACAAACTTGATGGCACACTTTACTTTTTTGCATCTAATAAACTTGAACCATTGGGTCCTTATTTGTTGCGTATATTCTTTCGCTTTATAAGTTGAAATTATCAGAACCATGTATCATGGGGAACGCTTTCAACATTGCACGTGTACTTTGTACCCCGTTGATATCATGTTCTTTTGCTTATGGATCCCGACGGTGTGAAATAAAAATGGAACTTGTAAGATCATGGAGTTTGTATGTGTGTTAGAGAAACGCCTGGGCCACTAGCCTAAGCCATGCCTAATCATGGTGGAAACTTGCAGCATCACCATAATGAGCACTCTATGAAGCATCCTCAATAAGAACCTATGCAAATAACAAATAGAAAGATCGCTGAGATGCTCATTGTCTGCTTGCCTTGTCATTTTGATTATGGGATAGCTCTTGTATCATGTGCAAGGGGTACCCCGTTGGCGGTTCTTTATGATACACATGTACTTACAATGACAAGAGCTTACTCGTGACTAAAGTTGAGTAGCATGAGGTTCGGTCTTCGTAAGTAGGGGGCATGAGATTTTGTTTTATAACTTGTCAAGCATATCCTCTTAGTTGTGTCACTTTAACCTTAATCACCTTCAAGATGCTTATGATAGGGGCAATGTGTAACATCCCAAAACTTCAATCCAAGCTTATCAAGATCAAATCATCCAAAAATAGGGTTAACCAAAACTTATCCAAATTTAATATGAAAGCATTCATATATGTATGCATTTTAAAATAGGAGTTGTTTGAATTGCCATGATTGATTGATCCAATGCTTGTAAAATGTTCTTAGGTGATTTAAACATCATCTACATCATTCCCAAACTTTTCCTAAAGAAAATCAAATCAAAAAGAATTAAAAAGGAGGAATGGTCATTTTGGCAAATTTAACTCTCATGCCTACTTTGGCTATTCCTAGTACTCAATTCTTAACAGAAACAATTCTTGATCTTTGTACCCCTTGCTAGTACACATAATGAGGAACCAAGGCCCACCTTGGGATCTACTAAAAACATTCTGTTAACTATTTTAAATGACATTTTAAAATTGAATCTAATGCATATGCATAGATGACCCCTATTTCAAAAACCATCTATTTGAGCTCCATTTTCAAAACCCTTGCAACCAGAGACTACCTATCACTAGTGGAGATCACTCAAAAAATTTGAAACCAAAATTCAAAACTTTCTTTCATGCGGTCATTTCATCAAACACTTGGCATGCATAATATCACCTCTAATCCTAGCTCACTGTTTACTACAGGGTTTTTGCCCCCAATTGATCCCCATTTAATCCCCTTGTCCCCTCTTGATCTAACCAGAGCCTAACCAGCCTCTTCCCTACCCCCTAGCTGCACTGCCATGCCATGCCGAGCACCAACTCGCCGGCTGACCGTGCACTCGCAGCAGCAACCCTCTCCAGCCCCTCTCCTCATGTCTAGCAACTTGCCTGTGGTCCACCTCCACTCCCCAACCAGACCTAGGCCAGAGACAGGGAGCAGAGCGGCCAGGAACCGCCACGCCCGGAGCTTGTCGAGCATGCCGACGCCGCCCCCAGAGCACGCCCTGTCCCCGCTCGCACAGACCATCCCTTGGCATGAGCCCCGCGCCCGCCACTCTACCTCGACCTGGAGAACACCCCAAAGCCTCATAGCCACCGCTCGCCGTGGACACCGCCGCTTCGGCCGTGTAGACGCCACCTCGCCTAAACCATGTGCCACCGCCCCTACGATCGCATTTAAGTTCTAGAGCACCGCCAGGGAACCGCCCATCGATCGCCACCCCCAGCCATGCCTCTACTCCATCGTAGCCTTGTCACCGGAGTCGCCTGCCCATCCCGCTTGGTCTCACCGTCGGGCCTATAAAAGGAGCCCTCCCCAGCCTCTTCTCTCCACACCATTCCACTCCCCTCACCTCTCTGAACCTCACCCACCTCTCGCTGGAGCAAGACGAGCTCTGCCTCGCCGGAATTGGAGCCGGAGCAGCCGCGGCAGGAGGAGAAGGGCGCCGTTGATTTCGACCACCCTAAGCTCCACCGCAACCGCGCCTCTCCCCAGTAGACCCTCACCGAGCCACTGGGTTCGAGCTCGCCGGCGACCTGTTCGTCGTCGACGACGACCCTCAGCCGTTGATCTCGCTTCTAATCCTACGGCCCGCAGCGCGCGTACCGTTTCGCGTCTTAAGTGCCACTGACAAGCGGGACCCCCCTGTCAGCTGAGGCCCGCGCCGTGGAGCGCCACTGGGCCGGCCCATTCCTTTTCCCGCGCTAGCGCATAGATTCAAATCTGGATTTTTCTTTTTAGTTAAATCTAGTTTCTGTCCCCTAGTTTGAAAATCAATTCGGAGAGTTTTATAAATCCAAATTGTATGAAACCAATTTTGTCTAAAAGGTATTAAAATGATCTATCCAAGCGCGTTGGATTTAATTCAATTAGAGTTATCGATCTCTCCTAATAAAAATAACAAAATAGAAGCTTTTGCAACTTGCAACATTTTTATAAAATCAACCAAGTTAGCTTTTGAGTTGATTCCAACTCTCAAAAATCACATTTCATTATATCTATCTAACCATGTAATAATATTAAGGTTGACATGCAGTGACTTTGGACTAGTACCAAAATAATGCTATATAGGCATTTCTAGTCACTTTAAATCATTAAATAATGAACTCAAACCAAAGTAATATTGATCCAACCCTTAAATCTCATTCCCACATGTTAGAATATGTGGTGAGGACATGTGTCCACATGATCCCATATTTTGGTGGTGAATATTAAATTTTAGTTAATATTTCAATGAGTAGAAATTACTTTTCTAAAATAAAAAGGATGAAACTATTGAAATTAAACTTGTGATGCTTGTGATGATAATAGATCATCAATTGTGTGTTTTAGAATGCTACTTAGCCTAGTTGAGTATTGTTTGGTGATTGTGCACTCCCTATGTATTTATAGACGCTAGTACCGACCAAGCTTTCGAGGAGGAGGAGTTCTACCAAGAAGAAGAAGAAGAAAACTTCAACCACTTCACCAACCAAGGCAAGCTATTTTTAGCAAGCTAGAATTAAACTAGATGGTTTAGCAAAGATGCCTTAAGCATGCTTTGATCACACCCCTTTGACTATTAGTACCCCAAGTCTTATTGACAAGTTTCACCTCCCTTAGTTTACACAAAGTTCTTTACTTATTTTGAAGGTAGCATAAAAAGTATAAAACTTGACCTACTTAGAAACTTTTAGATGTCATTCTATGGCATGAGATTGAACCCATCACTTCCACCTTAGTGAACATTCTTAACTTAGTATTTTAGAATAGATCAAAAACTTGAGTCACTCTAGATGGGAATAGTTGGTGAAAATGAATTGTGAAAACCTTGGAATGATGAGTCATTCTATTGAGATGTTTTGACATGTGTTGAGAGACACAACTGGTTTATGATGATGAAAATGATGAGGCATGAGCCTTAACCCTTTTATAAAACCGATGGTTGGATTCGGATGCGATACCATTCCAAATTTACCGTACAACCACATTACCTGAATTGGGTAAGGCTTAGCTGGAAATTTATATGCATTAGTATTAGTTCCCTCACGGGAGAGGTTTGAGCTGAGGCTACCTCTCAATGTTGTCCACCTATGCAGTGCCCAAGATGACTGATGGTCATGGTTGGGAGGCCATGCTCATAGGAGAGGTGCTTGTACTAGGGTGTGTAAAGGGAAGGTTATGTTTGATTATCTGCATACTAAGTATGATGATTTAGGGTTATCCCTGACAGATGTATCGAATCTTGTGGTGAAAGTGTACCACCTCTGCATAGTGTCAAACTATTCGAATAGCCGCGTCCGTGGTTATGGATAGTTGGAATGGCCACACTGTTTCATTGTCAGATGTTTTCTAAATAACTGGAAATGAAGGATGAACTTTGACTTGACCACAACAGGGTTGTGTTGATGATAATAGCTTCGCACTTAAGTGATTCTAGAACTTTACTTTATCTTTCTTTGCTTTTGAACTCAGTTTAGGTTTCAAACTTAACTTGATAGTTAACTTAGATTCAGCACTTTATCTTAGAATTATACTCCTTATTAGTAGTAGTTTGCGAGTACTTAAAGAGTACTCATGGCTTTTGTCCCTGGCTATTATCATGGCCAGACTATGAAGGAGATTATCAAGATGATGGTCAGCAGGACGGCTATGATAACTAGGACTATCTGCCTTCGTCAGCATTGCCTGTGCCCCTAAAGATGGACCCCACCGCTACGCTATCTTTTATTTCCGCTGCTTGTTGTATTAAGACTGGATCATGAGATCCTTATTTTTGTAAAAACCTTATGTATGGTTTGTAATGGATGATGTATTGTGATATCCAATCCGTTATGTCTCAAAAAAATGGTAATCCTGGGATTGCGAGGTATGGCCTAACGGGCATCTGGGATTAAAAATCCGGGTGTTGACAAGTTGGTATCAGAGCCATCCCGACCATAGGAGACCCTAGTTAGAATGGACGTCCAAACCAAAAACTTAGCTTCAAAACCAAAGTGAGTATTTATGAAAAACTATTTCCCCTCTTACCCTGGTGAACCCATTCTTTCTCAAAAATTCACGTTCCTCAAAATTCTTACATTACTACCTAAAATTTGACACACTTGATCATTTCACTAACTTCCTAATCCTTAATCCTTGTAGATGCAGACTCAGTTCAACAAGTTTTACCAGTTGGGAAACGGAGGTCAGCTGATCTTCGAGAGGGATCTGGATTCATTGTCGGAGTTACTGGGATGCCCACATCCGGAGTTTCTTGGAGCTCAACTTCCAGGACCCCCAGGAGGAGACCTACAGTGGCTAGTCACCGCGGATCTTCGGGGAAGCATCGAAGCACCAACTTCTGGGAGAATTCAGTTCTCTGTAAGAGAGAACAACTGGCTAGATGGATTAGCCAGGGCAATGCATGAAGCTCTCGCATGTCTATGTGCCCTCAGCATCAACAAGATCCAAGGAACCCGTTTTGCACACTATGCAAGACGTGACTTCATGGGAATGCCGATGGAGATGCCAAGTCACCCAGAGTTGAGGCGTCAAGTGGAGAACCTTGATTTCTTGCTTCATGACAGACAGCAGGAACTGGACAATGCCAGGGAGTTAGCCAACCAGAACCGTCCCATTGCCGACCAGAAGGCCCAGACTTTCGCACTGCTCTTCCAAGATCGCCAGACTCTTCGTCGCCGGCGTGCAAAGAAGGATCGCACCATCGCCCGTATTCGCAAGAAGGTGGCCGACCTCGAGAAGACCGTCAAGGAGCAGGAAGCCCATCTTGCCACCAAGGAAGAAGAAGATGAGGGTGAAGACATCCAGGGAGATATGGATTCTTACCTCAGCAACGATGATGACTTTCTGGAGGAGATGCTATGGACTTCTACACTGATGATGAAGACTCCGACTTCATCGATGATGAGTAGATGCACTAGAGCACTATCGTAGCATGAGATGTATCATCTCATTGTATCGTAGCTTGCAGAATGGTTCTTCAAACCATCTGTTTTCCCCTTTGATTGTTATGGTGTGCGTTGTATCGTGTGCTTGCTTGCATGAATGAAAGTGAAGTTAGTTGAAAAACCTGAGTCTAACTCAATGTTTTAGCTTTGAAAACCCAAAACCATGAACCTTAGACTTTCCCTCTTACCCCTATATCTATCTCAATCTTCAGATGACTCGTGGGAACCAAGGAGGGAGCAGCTCGTCGCAGGACCCAATGATGCAGATCTTGCAGAATCTCATTGCAAACCGAGAAGCAAGCAGGGCCGAGCGTCAAGCCAACTTAGCAACATTGCAGCAGATCGCCCAAATGGCTCTCAACAACCAAGTACATGGAAATTAGGATCACCAAGGATCCAAACTCAAAAACTTTCAGAACACAAATCCCCCAATCTTTAACCAATCTGAAAATCCATTAGATGCTGATGACTGGTTACAGACCATGGAAAACAACTTAGAGGTTGCCAGAGTTGATGAGAATGATAAAGTTCTCTTTGCCACCCACTATCTGGCGGGAGATGCAAGAGCTTGGTGGAATAGCATCCGCAATATGAACCATGGCCAGGTGATGACCTGGGAAGCATTCAAGGTCAAGTTCAGCCGCACCCACGTGCCACAAGGTCTTGTCAACATGATGAGAGATGAATTCCGCGAATTGAAGCAAGGAAGAATGACTGTGGTAGAGTACCGTGACAGATTCTTGTCACTTGCCAGATATGCACCGGATGAGATCAACACGGAGGCCAAGAAGGAGAGATTCTTAAACGGACTGCATGATGAGATGCAGACTGTCCTTGTCAACATCCATTTTGATGATCTCGAAGAGCTAGTCGACTATGCCATTCAGATGGAAGGGAAGATTAACCAGGCAAACGACAACCGCAAGCACCATATGATGCAGCAGTCTGGATCCAGTAGTCACCAGAAGTACCGTCCCAACCCCTCACCAGGATATGCACCAAGGAACAACCGACCCCCAAATTCTCGCCCAAGCTACCCCAACCGTAGCGGAGGTAATGTGATATGGGGTGGCCCGATCTTCTCAGTAAGCGGATGGCGATGATGATGGTGGATGATAGATAACTAGTGCGTAGCTATGATCTCTCCCACTCGATCCCTGATGCCAGCGCAACAGATCTCGAACCTTGTAGGATATTCACAACACCACACTCTTGCGCACGTAGGCGTGACCACGAACGGTAGTCTGCAATCTACTAATTCCCAATGGAACAACAGATCACACTCAATTATAGTTGGTAGATTCGCACACAGGGTAATTCCAGAGGTTCTATGAAAGAAACAACTTCAAAATATTTTAACGTGGTCTAAACCCTAACTTGTGATGGCTACGGAGGTTTATATGAGGGCTAGGGCGTCCTCCCCTCTAAACGGGCCTAAAAACAGCCATAACTTGGCCCAAACTGACTCGGTTCGACTCAAACTGATACATACCGACCCATATATGGGTTCGGCCTTATTGGCACGCAGTCCAAACATCGTGGAACACCTCAAACATGTAATTCTGGGTGCACCATCTCTCTCTTGCTCATACGTGATTTTCTCATTGCCTCCTAGTGCGCATGCCTCCCGCTCCTCCCTCGCGCACTTGTTGATATTGGAAATCAGCGCTTGTCCTTCTTGCTGCAACTCTCCTCCTCCTCGCACAACGCTTGTGTTATCAATAAACCTGATCATACAAATATGCATAGACTTAGGTAGTATAAAGTTCTCATTAAGTAAAACATCATGTTCAATTAGGAATGAATTCACCTGATAGTCATTATTGATTTGACTCAATATTTCCTTCCAGTTCAGGCAGTCAGAAGTATCATAATCCCTGTATATATCCTCATCATCCTCCCTTTCTTCATGAAAAGCCGTCCTCGGCTTTAGGTAAGCTGAAAGTGGGAGAAACAAAAAGAACAACGTGTATGCAAAGTATATGTATATATAACATGTTGTATTATTGTTGTTCACATGAAAAGTATGTCCAGTATACATCAAGCAACTTAAATTGCAAGTCTAAGTGCAGTACAAAGAATCATGATCATGGTGAAAAACAACTAAATAGATAGTCTTGTTCTTCAATATTAAATTCAGTTTTCTTAAAGAAGATCTATGATCAAATTTGTGGACAAGATCTAACCAAGTCAATATGTGTGAAAACCAAATTGATTCACACCATGCTTCAACTGCGCTACTCTGATTAATATGAACATGATCATGTTGTCCAGTATGGAAGATGCAACTCAATTTGCAAATATAAGTGAAGTATAGAGCAGTAGCACGGCTAGACAAAGACTTTTGGGACAAACACAAAGGATATGAAAACTTGGGTTCTATTCTAGCAAGATTACAACGATCCAACATAGGTAAAATTACTTGTGTTGGCTGCATTATATCAACTAGATCTGACTTTAGTTTCATACTATCACAAATTTCAACATATGTCCCACAACTAGTCATCGACACACAACAAGTATGGCTGAAAACGGCATGTTTCAGTTCAGCGATTCTATCACAAGTAATGCATATGTGATCCACAAGAAAAATTTCATGCATGCTATATTCACCAATTAGATTGAAAGTGAAACAAGGAGAATATGTGCTAGAATTTAGACATGAAATTTCAGAAATCTTGTCCATAGCACAACTCAGACTCATAGGTTCATTTAGCATGATGGAAAACACAATATCAGCAGGTGGTATTCGAGCAAGTATTTCCTTATGTGTTATGAGTACCACATGATCAAAATTTGAATTTGATAAACTATCACATGGTGTTGAAACAGTAGTGCAAGGAAAATCACAAGGAGGCTTCAGTAAAGGAATAGACTCACAATATGTCGCACATGTTGGCTAAAGCTCCAAATCAGTACCAATGTCATTAACAGTCTTCTCAGCTGTAGTAGGTACTAGGACATCCTCCTCAAGTGATAATACCAAATCGTGTGATGCAGGTTGTAAAATAGGCGGCTTCCTTTCTTCAAAAGCAACCTGTACATCACAAGATACAACACTAGGAGTAGACATGATTACGTTAGTAGACAACTCACATGTCTCATTAGTGTCCACTCTCCAAATTTCTGGAAGAGGCCATTTGCAGTTGTTCAAAAACATAGAACATAGAAATTGTTTGAAATCTTCCCAAATGATTTTTTTACCCATGACACCATACACAATCCTTGCGTCCTTCCACCAACGAGCTACCTCTTCATCCACATGTCGGTGAGCAAGAATGTATTCTATATGCCCATTAAACTTGCTATCGAAAGTACGACATCTCGCAAAACCAAATCCCATATCAATTTCCCAAATCTGATATTCTGCGGGTGTGGCGGAACTTTCCAATCGCCACTTGATTGTAGTTGGATCATATGCCATGCCAACCACAATAGCTAAATAGTCATGGTAAACATCATCTGATTTCTGCATCACATCAACACTAGTAGAAATCATGATTAGTATGTTAGTGCAAAAACACAAAATATTTTTGGTGGCACACTCACAACTCACTCAAAAACTGACAAGAAAGCAGATCTTACCGTTCCAAAGAGAATAGTGATGCTTACCAATTTGAAATCAAAGACTGATGCACTGATGTGATGAAGTGAATACCAAAGGTATAGAGAACGATCGCAGGACACACAGGTTATTTATGGTGGAGCTGTAGGTATGGTATCCTAACTACACCGCAAACAAGTCCTAGTGCTGATCGTATGACAAAGACCCAAACACACCCGGTGGAGATAAATGGGGCAATTGCGACTATGAAAATGAGCTCAATAAAGTGAGGTATGTCGGAGGAACGCTCGTGTTGCAATGCACAAGGAGAGACGCTAGCAATGTCTCAACGAAACGGGCACAAGATTGCTAAACTGAGCAGCCCGCAGAGCACTAAGCACGCTAGTCTCGTAGGATAGTTTTAGACACAAAGAAAGGCTTACTAAGGCTCACAAGGATAGGTACGCTATGTGGACTCAGTAAAAAAATAAACAAAAAAAGAAAAAAATTTGACCTGAGAATTGGTCTCTGCCACGGCAGAAAAAAGGCCAAAAATCCTGCCGCAGCAGGATGGCGGCAGAATATTTTTTCTCGTACTAGCACAGACTGGTCTGTGGTAAGGCGACGGTCCGAATTTTTTTTTCGGATTTTTTTTTGGCTTTCACGCTGGAGCACAGACCCGTCTGCGGTCAGGCGTGAGGCAGCGAGCCGAATTTTTTTTACTTCAACGTGAAGCAAACTCAGTACAAGTCTAGATTCGATTGGTTTGCCTTTTTTTTCTCCTTCTTTCAAACGGATCTACAACCTGAGACTAAAAGAAAACAGATCTACTAGATCTAAGACTCAAGAACACGACGAACAGTCTAGAAATAGTCTAGGGACTCCGACAACGGATCAAAACCAGACGAAAACTAGACAAAAACTACGACTCAGATTTAGAAGAAAGGCTACACAAAAGGATTACGATCAGCAACTAGAACTCACGAACAGTGTTATCTAGGCTATGACAATTAACTATGAACCCTAATATTTTTGTGTGGCTTTTTCTGTATAGGACAAAAACAACTAATCTATGGATGGATTTGTGGATGCTTACCGAGGCAACACTGGAAATCTGATACCAAGATGATATGGGGTGGCCCGATCTTCTCAGTAAGCGGATCGCGATGATGATGGTGGATGATAGATAACTAGTGCGTAGCTATGATCTCTCCCGCTCGATCCCTGATGCCAGCGCAACAGATCTCGAACCTTGTAGAATATTCATAACACCACACTCTTGCGTACGCAGCCGTGACCACGAACGGTAGTCTGCAATCTACTAATTCCCAATGGAACAACAGATCACACTCAATTATAGTTGGTAGATTCGCACACAGGGTAATTCCAGAGGTTCTATGAAAGAAACAACTCCAAAATATTTTAACGTGGTCTAAACCCTAACTTGTGACGGCTACAGAGGTTTATATGAGGGATGGGGCGTCCTCCCCTCTAAACGGGCCTAAAAACAGCCATAACTTGGCCCAAACTGACTCGGTTCGACTTAAACTGATACATACCGACCCATATATGGGTTCGGCCTTATTGGTACGCAGTCCAAACGTCGTGGAACACCTCAAACATGTAATTCTGGGTGCATCATCTCTCTCTTGCTCATACGTGATTTTCTCATTGCCTCCTAGTGCGCATGCCTCCCGCTCCTCCCTCGCGCACTTGTTGATATTGGAAATCAGCGCTTGTCCTTCTTGCTGTAACTCTCCTCCTCCTCGCGCAACGCTTGTGCTATCAATAAACCTGATCATACAAAGATGCATAGACTTAGGTAGTATAAAGTTCTCATTAAGTAAAACAGCAGGTTCAATTAGGAATGAATTCACCTGATAGTCATTATAGATTTGACTCAATATTTCCTTCCAGTTCAGGTAGTCAGAATCATCATAATACCTGTATATATCCTCATCATAATGTGAAGTTCGGAGGAAACAATCACAACTTCGGCAATGCCAACAATTTCAACCGTGCCCCTCCCAAGAGCAACAACAACAACAACACTGCACCCAGAACTAGCAGCAATGATGTGCCTGTCGCAGTCAAGGACAAGTCCCAGATCACTTGTTTCGAGTGTGGAGTGAAGGGTCACTACTCCAATGAGTGTCCCAAGAAGACTGCCGCCAATGTCCCTGTGAATACCCTAGCTCAGCAGCAGCGTCGTGTTCAACCCGGAAGAAGATTTGCCCCAGGGAACCCGCACAACCGCAACGGTCTTCTCTTCCACATGAACGCAGAAGAAGCCCAGGAAGCGCCAGATGTAGTGCTGGGTATGTTTTCTGTCAACTCAGTTTTAGCAAGAGTATTGTTTGATTCTGGAGCATCGCATTCATTTGTCACCGAAGAATTTGTATGCACTAGTAAGATTCACCCAACCAACCTAAAGCATATCATGATAGTTCAAATCCCCGGTTCAACAGCAAAAGCTAGAAAAATTTGCAAAGGTGTACCTATCAGAATACATGGGATAGATTTTTATGCCAACCTAATTTTACTTGGAACCAAAGGATTGGAAGTAGTACTAGGTATGGACTGGATGTCAAGGCATAAAGGATTGATAGACTGTGCTAAGAAAGCCATCACCATGACCAGTAGTTTTGGAGTAACAGTAGAGCATATCTCTGAAACCTTACCCCGTCAATTCAAGTGCAACAAGAGTGTAGCCCTGCCTACCATTGACCAAGTCAGAGTAGTCTGTGAATACCCCGACGTATTCCCAGATGAATTGCCAGGTATGCCCCTGGATAGGGATATTGAGTTCATTATCAAACTAATCCCCGGAACCGGACCTATATCCCAGAGACCCTATACCATGAACCCATCAGAGTTAGTGGAACTGAAGAAGCAGTTGGATGCCATGTTAGCAACAGGCTTGATTCAGCCAAGCGCATCGCCATGGAGATCACCAGTGTTATTCGTCGACAAGAAAGATGGAGGCAATCGTCTATGTACAGATTATAGAAAGTTGAATGATGTCACCATCAAGAACAAGTACCCCTTGCCAAAGATAGAGGATCTATTTGATCAGTTGACCGGAGCTCAGGTATTCTCAAAGATTGATCTTAGGACTGGTTATCACCAACTTAAGATTCGTGCAACGGATATTCCGAAGACCGGCTTTACTACTCGCTATGGTTTATACGAGTATACGGTTATGTCTTTTGGATTAACCAATGCCCCTACTTATTTCATGAATCTCATGAATAAGATCTTTATGAATTTCCTAGACAAGTTTGTAGTTGTGTTTATCGACGACATCCTTATCTACTCCAAGTCAGAAGAAGAGCATGAGCAACATTTGAGAATCATCCTAGAAACCCTGAGAGAGCATCAGTTATATGCCAAGTTCAGCAAGTGTGAGTTTTGGCTGAAAGAAGTAGGATTCCTAGGCCATATTGTGTCTGCCGGAGGAGTCTCTGTTGATCCCACCAAGATCAAAGATGTCGAGGAATGGGAAGCCCCAACCAATCAAACCCAAGTTCGTTCGTTTCTCGGATTAGCGGGATATTACCGCAAGTTCGTAGAAGGATTCTCAAGCATAGCCTGACCAATGACCCAATTGTTGAAGAAGGACAAGAAGTTTGAATGGACAGACAAGTGTGAAGCCAGTTTCCAAGTGATGAAGAAGAGATTGATATCCTCCCCAATTTTGATCATGCCAGACATCAAGAAGCCATTTGATGTATATTGTGATGCATCCAAGATTGGCCTAGGATGTGTATTGATGCAAGAAGGAAAAGTCATCGCGTATCTGTCTCGATAATTGAAGCAACATGAGCAGAACTATCCAGCCCATGATCTTGAGCTAGCAGCTGTGGTTCTAGCATTGAAGACATGGCATCATTATTTGATGGGTAATCGTTGTGAGATTTACTCAGATCATAAGAGCCTAAAGTATATCTTCACTCAGAAGGAGCTGAATATGAGACAAAGAAGATGGATAGAGTTAATCCAGGATTATGACCTTGACATTCACTATCACCCCGGTAAAGCCAATGTGGTAGCGGATGCTCTTAGCAGATTGCCGTGCAGGCTTAACACCATGATCAAGGAGAAGCAACCAAGTTTGTATGAGGAGTTGGAGCAGTTCAGGACTGAGTTAGTTAGCAAAGGATTCCTAGCTAGTATTGAACTTCAACCCACTTTTATTAGCCAAATCAAGGAAGCCCAGAAGGGAAATGAAAGTATCAACAGAATCAAACATCGTATTGGTACAGGAAAGGTACCTGGATTCACCCAAGACGAAGAAGGTGTACTGTGGTACAAAGGACGTATCTGTGTTCCAGTAGATTCGGAGCTGAAGGAAATTATCATGAAGGAAGCTCATGATACTCTTTATTCTATCCACCCCGGAGGAACAAAGATGTATCAGGATTTGAAAGAGCAATTTTGGTGGCACAAGATGAAGAGAGAGATCGGAAGCTACATCGCCAAATGTGACATCTGTCAAAGAGTCAAAGCAGAGCATCAGAGACCTGCATGATTGTTGCAACCTTTGCAGATTCCGGAATGGAAATGGGATTCCGTCGGAATGGACTTTATCACCGGTTTACCTACTTCTAGTAGGGGAAATGATTCAATCTGGGTCATAGTTGATAGACTGTCCAAGGTAGCCCACTTTATACCTGTCAAGACAACCTACCAGATTGCAAAGCTAGCAGAGCTATACAGTGCTAGGATTGTTAGTCTGCGTGGAACCCCCAAGACCATCGTATCAGATCGAGGAACCCAATTTACCTCGAGATTTTGGCAGAAAGTTCAGGAAGGTTTAGGAACCAAGTTGAACTTCAGTACCGCTTATCACCCGCAAACGGATGGACAAACTGAGAGAGTCAATCAGATCTTAGAGGATATGCTTAGAGCTTGTGTGTTGGAATACGGATCAAAATGGGAAGACTGCCTGCCTTTCGCAGAATTCTCATATAACAACAGTTATCAGGCTAGTTTGCAGATGGCACCATTCGAATTCCTATACGGAAGAAAGTGTCGTACCCCTTTGAATTGGTCTCAAGTAGGGGAGAGTCAGATCTTTGGACCCAGCATTCTCCGAGAAGCAGAAGAGAAAGTTCACAAAGTCCGTGAGCACCTCAAGACCGCCCAATCCAGACAGAAGAGCTATGCTGACAAGAGAAGGAGAGACCCGACTTTCAATGTCGGAGATTTCGTATATCTCAAGGTTTCACCATTGAAGGGAACTCAACGCTTTAGTCTGAAAGGAAAGTTAGCTCCCAGATATATCGGACCTTTCAAGATTCTAAACCGCCGAGGAGAAGTATCGTATCAACTGGAACTGCCTGAAGAGATGTCAACCATCCACAATGTGTTCCATATCTCGTTACTTCGCAAATGCTTGGAAGAGCCTGAGAAGACTGAAGTTTTCAAGAACATCGATCACAGAGCTGTGGAAATCAACAATGACCTGACCTATCGGGAAGTACCCATTCGTATCTTAGAAGAAGCCTACAGAACCACCAGAACCAGGAGTATCAAGTTTCTCAAGATTTAGTGGAGCAACCATACTGAGGAGGAAGCTACTTGGGAACGCGAAGATTACATTAGGACAGAGTTCCCAGATCTCTTTAGTTCCTAGTTTTCTTTGTAAATATCAGGACGAGATTTTGTTTAAGGGGGGAAGGTTTGTAACATCCCAAAACTTTAATCCAAGCTTATCAAGATCAAATCATCCAAAAATAGGGTTAACAAAAACTTTTCCAAATTTAATATGAAAGCATTCATATATGTATGCATTTTAATATAGGAGTTGTTTAAATTGCCATGATTGATTGATCCAATGCTTGTAAAATGTTCTTAGGTGATTTAAACATCATCTACATCATTCCCAAACTTTTCCTAAAGAAAATCAAATCAAAAAGAATTAAAAAGGAGGAATGGTCATTTTGGCAAATTTAACTCTCATGCCTACTTTGGCTATTCCTAGTACTCAATTCTTAACAGAAACAATTCTTGATCTTTGTACCCCTTGCTAGTACACATAATGAGGTACCAAGGCCAACCTTTGGATCTGCTAAAAACATTCTGTTAACTATTTTAAATGACAGTTTAAAATTGAATCTAATGCATATGCATAGATCACCCCTATTTCAAAAACCATCTATTTGAGCTCCATTTTCAAAACCCTTGCAACCAGAGACTACCTATCACTAGTGGAGATCACTCAAAAAATTTGAAACCAAAATTCAAAACTTCCTTTCATGCGGCCATTTCATCAAACACTTGGCATGCATAATATCACCTCTAATCCTAGCTCACTTTTTACTATAGGGTTTTGCCCCTAATTGATCCCCATTTAATCCCCTTGTCCCCTCTTGATCTAACCAGAGCCTAACCAACCTCTTCCCTACCCCCTAGCTGCACTACCATGCCATGCCGAGCACCAACTCGTCGGCCGACCGTGCACTCGCAGCAGCAGCCCTCTCCATCCCCTCTCCTCATGTCTAGCAACTTGCCTGTGGTCCACCTCCACCGCCAAACCAGCTCCAGGCTAGAGACAGGGAGCAGAGTGGCCAGGAACCGCCGTGCCCGGCTTGTCGAGCATGCCGACGCCGCCCCCAGAGCACGCCCTGTCCCCGCTCGCACAAACCATCCCTTGGCACCAGCCCGCGCCCGCCGCTCCACCTCAACCTGGAGAACACCCTAGACATCTCTGTTCGCCCAAAGCCTCATAGCCACCGCTCGCCGTGGACACCGCCGCTTCGGCCGCGCAGAGCGCCACCTCGCCTAGACCGTGTGCCACCGCCCCTACGATCGCATTTAAGTTCTGCCAGGGAACCGCCCATCGATCGCCACCCCCAACCATGCCTCTACTCCACCGTAGCCTTGTCGCCGGAGTCGCCTTCCCATCCCGCTCGGTCTCACCGTCGGGCCTATAAAAGGAGCCCTCCCCAGCCTCTTCTCTCCACACCATTCCACTCCCCTCACCTCTCTGAACCTCACCCACCTCTCGCTGGAGCAAGGCGAGCTCTGCCTCGCCGGAATTGGAGCCGGAGCAGCCGCGGCAGGAGGAGAAGGGCGTCGTTGATTTCGACCACCCCAAGCTCCACCACAACCACGCCTCGCATCGCCGTCGGCCTCCACGTCGTTTGCCCGCCTCGCCGACCCCGCTGGATCCCTGTTACGCCCCCAGTAGACCCCTACCGAGCCGCTAGGGTTCGAGCTCGCCGGCGACCTGTTCGTTGTTGACGACGACCCTTAGCCGTTGATCTCGCTTCTAATCCTACGGCCCACAGCGCGTGTACCGTTTCGCGTGTTAAGTGCCGCTGACAAGCAGGACCCCCCTGTCAGCTGAGCCCCGTGCCACGGAGCGCCACTGGGCCAGCCCATTCCTTTTCCCGCGCTAGCCCATAGATTCAAATCTGGATTTTTCTTTTTTAGTTAAATCTAGTTTCTGTCCCCTAGTTTGAAAATCAATTCAGAGAGTTTTATAAATCCAAATTATATGAAACCAATTTTGTCTGAAAGGTATTAAAATGATGTATCCAAGCCCGTTGGATTTAGTTCAATTAGAGTTATAGATCTCTCCTAATAAAAATAACAAAATAGAAGCTTTCGCAACTTGCAACATTTTTATAAAATCAACCAAGTTAGCTTTTGAGTTGATTCCAACTCTCAAAAATCACATTTCATCATATCTATCTAACCATGTAATAATATTAAGGTTGACATGCAGTGACTTTGGACTAGTACCAAAATAATGCTATCTAGGTATTTCTAGTCACTTTAAATCATTAAATAATGAACTTAAACCAAAGTAATATTGATCCAACCCTTAAATCTCATTCCCACATGTTAGAATATGTGGTGAGGACATGTGTCCACATGATCCCATATTTTGGTGGTGAATATTAAATTTTAGTTAATATTTCAATGAGTAGAAATTACTTTTCTCAAATAAAAAGGATGAAACTATTGAAATTAAACTTGTGATGCTTGTGATGATAATAGATCATCAATTGTGTGTTTTATAATGCTACTTAGACTAGTTGAGTATTGTTTGGTGATTGTGCACTCCCTATGTATTTATAGACGCTAGTACCGACCAAGCTTTCGAGGAGGAGGAGTTCTACCAAGAAGAAGAAGAAGAAGAAGAAGAAGAAAACTTCAACCACTGCACCAACCAAGGCAAGGTATTGTTAGCAAGCTAGAATTAAACTAGATGGTTTAGCAAAGATGCCTTAAGCATGCTTTGATCACACCCCTTTGACTATTAGTACCCCAAGTCTTATTGACAAGTTTCACCTCCCTTAGTTTACACAAAATTCTTTACTTATTTTGAAGGTAGCATAAAAAGTATAAAACTTGACCTACTTAGAAAATTTTAGATGTCATTCTATGGCATGAGATTGAAACCATCACTTCCACCTTAGTGAACACTCTTAACTTAGTATTTTAGAATAGATCAAAAACTTGAGTCACTCTAGATGGGAATAGTTGGTGAAAATGAATTGTGAAAACCTTGGAATGATGAGTCATTCTATTGAGATGTTTTGACATGTGTTGAGAAACACAACTGGTTTATGATGATGAAAATGATGAGGCATGAGCCTTAACCCTTTTATAAAACCGATGGTTGGATTCGGATGCGATACCATTCCAAATTTACCGTACAACCACATTACCTGAATTGGGTAAGGCTTAGCTGGAAATTTATATGCATTAGTATTAGTTCCCTCACGGGAGAGGTTTGAGCTGAGGCTACCTCTCAATATTGTCCACCTATGCAGTGCCCAAGATGACTGATGGTCATGGTTGGGAGGCCATGCTCATAGGAGAGGTGCTTGTACTAGGGTGTGTAAAGGGAAGGTTATGTTTGATTATCTGCATGCTAAGTATGATGATTCAGGGTTATCCCTGACAAATGTATCGAATCTTGTGGTGAAAGTGTACCACCTCTGCATAGTGTCAAACTATTCGAATAGCCGCGTCCGCGGTTATGGACAGTTGGAATGGCCATACTGTTTCATTGTCAGATGTTTTCTAAATAACTGGAAATGAAGGATGAACTTTGACTTGACCACAACAGGGTTGTGTTGATGATAATAGCTTCCCACTTAAGTGATTCTAGAACTTTACTTTATCTTTCTTTTCTTCTGAACTCAGCTTAGGTTTCAAACTTAACTTGATAGTTAACTTAGATTCAACACTTTAACTTAGAATTATACTCCTTATTAGTAGTAGTTTGCGAGTACTTAAAGAGTACTCATGGCTTTTGTTCCTGGCTATTATCATGGCCAGACTATGAAGGAGATTATCAAGATGATGGTCAGCAGGACGGCTATGATAACTAGGACTATCTGCCTTCGTCAGCATTGCCTGTGCCCTTGAAGATGGACCCCACCGCTACGCTATCTTTTATTTCCGCTGCTTGTTGTATTAAGACTGGATCAAGAGATCCTTATTTTTGTAAAACCTTATGTATGGTTTGTAATGGATGATGTACTGTGATATCCAATCCGTTATGTCTCACAAAAATGGTAATCCTGGGATTGCGAGGTATGGCATAACGGGCATCTGGGATTAAAAATCTGGGTGTTGACACAATGAGAGCTGAAAGCTAAAAAGTACCATAATTTTTGGAAGCTCTTTATGAGACTTGAATCCCTACTTCCTTCTATGAAGGCCTTTTTTTACTTTTATGTTGAGTCTCCACCTTCTATCTTTATGCACCTACTTTGAGAGCATAGTGGACATTCTTAGTTCTATGTGCATTGTCCCAAGACTTGTTGATTGATGCATAGCTTTGATATTGCTTGTTTTAAACTATTTGTATCTAGTCACTCTTATGAACTTTGAAGGTCTCCTATGCATTTATGTTTGCTACTCTATGAGGGACAAGCTGGATGCCACTATGCTATGTTTTCTTTATGTGAAACAAACAAACGTCTTGTAAAGCATTGTTATTCATGAATCTTTTGGTTATGCCTTTTCATGTTGCAACTTTGTTGCTTTGTCTTATTTGTATAACTTTGTCTTTCATGTTATGATTGAAGTACTATGATCCCAGCTATCAATGTTTTACAAATACTTTGATCAAGTTTATGATGGTGCATGTCACCTCAAAAATTATTCTTTCTTTTTATCACTTACTTACTCGAGGACGAGCAGGAGTTAAGCTTGGGGATGTTGATACGTTGCTAACATATCCAAAAAAATTGATGTTCCATGCTTGGTTTTATCTACTTTCTTATGATTTGTCCACACTTTGGAGTACTTTTCATATGATTTCTTGGACTAACCTATTAACAAGAGACACAGTGCCAGCTGCCTGTTTTCTACTATTTTTGGTTCCAGGAAAGTCAGAAAATGAATATTCTCAGAATTGGACGGGACAAAAGCAAAAGTCAATATTTCACCGGGGGGAACATGGAGCCAGAAGACGAGACGGAGAGGGGCCAGGGGCCAGCCACACCATAGGGTGGTGCAGGTCCCCCTTGGCCGCGCCACCAGGTGGTGTGGGCCCCTCCGGCCTCCACCGACCTTGCCCTTTTGCCTATATATTCCTCCCGATGCGAAAACCCAAAATAATCAAGCCTCCAGCCACGAAAAGTTCCGCAACGCCGCTGCCACCGAAGGGGAGATTCAGGGGACAGAAAGTCTCTATTTCGGCACCCTACCGGGACAGGGAAGTGCCCTCGGAGCCATCTCCATCGACTCCACCACCATATCTATCGCTGTTGCTAATTCCCATGATGAAGAGGGAGTAGTTCTCTCTCGAGGCTAAGGGTTCTACCGGTAGCTATGTGTTTATCTCTCTCTCTATGCATGATCTTATGAGATCATGAGCTTGTAATCTATAGATCTACCTTGCTACTCAAGTGCTTTAATAGATCTCTGCTCTCCCCATGTGTGTGAAAGTGACAGCGTGCACACCATGGTGGCACTTAGGCTAGAGATTAAAAATACTTGTTATGAGTTATATTTGGAGTTGGATGTCTTTATGAAATTGTGGTGTTTGTTGGACCCATCTAGAACTCAAGGTGACAGTGTGGGGTTATCTAGATTGGAAAGATGAACTTTGAGGTGTGCTGTTATAGCCCTACCAACAATTAGAGTGTCCAACCGGAGAGTAGTTCAGCGTAGTATCATAAAGAAGAATATATTTATATGAGAGTGTTCACTAGTGAAAGTATGATCCCTAGGCCTTGTTTCTAAGCATTGAAACTTCGTCTGCAACTAGATCTGTTACATGTTTGCTTGCTGCTATCTTTATTTCAGTTTTCCTTTAGTATGTTACCACGTCAACCACACGCCATCAAGATATTTCCTATCACCATTACCACTTATAATTATCCATACCACTTGTATTTCACTATCTCTTCACCTAACTAGTGCACCTATACACCTGACAAGTGTATTGGGTGTGCTAGGGACACAATAGACTTCTTGTATCTTGATTGCAGGGTTTCTTGAGAGGGAATACCTTTGAACACTTCCTCCCTGAGTTCGATAAACCTTGCGTGATCCACTTAAGGGAAAACTTGCTGCTGTTCTACAAACCTCTGCACTTGGAGGCCCAACAAATGTCTACAAGAATAGAAGTGCGTAGACATCACGTGTCCGCCATCAAGTCCTCTGAGCTTCATCTCCTGCGTCAAGATGGAGTTCTGCCGCCTGCAGAGGATGATTCGCGAGTGCCAGACAACGAGGTAATCCCCCATCCTCCCCCAGGTTTCCGGGTGATGTTCCTCACATTCGTCATCCGCGGTCTTTCTCTGCCCCTGCATTCTTTCTTCAGGGGCCTCCTTTGCTTCTACGGGCTCCAGCTGCATTAGCTGACCCCAAATTCTATTCTCCACATCTTCTGCTTTGTTACACTTTGCGAGTGCTGGCTCAGAGTCGAGCCGCACTTTGGCCTCTTTAAGAGGCTCTTTAAGCTGAAACGCCAGTCAGCGTCCGGTTCTATAGTCTATGACGTAGGAGGCTACGGAATCCACGTCGACTCCTCCACTACTTACTTTGATATCAAGCTCACTATGTATGTCCAAGGGTGGAGAGACAAGTGGTTCTACATCCGCGACCAGAAGGCCGACGGAGAGCACTACGGACTCGCGCCCTTCGATCCCGCGACATTGTGCAAGAGGGGGCACTCCTGGAAGGATACCGTGATGCCTGGTGAGTCCGAGGAAACAGAGATGCTGTATAAGCGCGTCTATGACCTCGAGAGTCGCATAGGCAAAGAAGAGGGAGGTGCTGCCCTTATTCGCACAATGTTGCACCGTCGCATCCAGCCTCTGCAGGCCAGAGTCCACCCCATGTTTCGCTAGGCTGGTGCGAACGATGCCACTCGCGTATCTACCGATGGCATTTCCGCGGGTGAGGTTGACAAGAGGGTGCGACTGGTGACCAAATACACCATCAAGTAGGTTCTCCCAGGCGAACCAGTCGTGCCCCCCTTCGACGCTTCTAACCCGCCTCCTGAGGTAAAAGTGTCGTACGAAGTAGTTTCCTTTTTCGACTGCTTTTATGATGTTTTGATATGTAATGTCGTATCTTCTGAATGTAGGACTAGAAGGTGTCTCCCAACTTCCCCCCTCAACCTGAAGGTATTATCCCACGCGAAGTGGATGAAGAGGACGAGTCGGAGTTGACCATCCTAATCGAAGAGGAGGATGGAGCCCCCGAGTCCAGTGACCAGGACACTCGCAAGCGTTCCCACAACGAGGACTCGGATGCTTCATCGCCAACGACACCGGAAGGCCCTTCTGCTGCTGCTGCAGAGGAACCGTTTCCCGCCGTTCCTGTGCGCTCTATGGCTCCTCCCTCCCGGAAGAAGCTTTGACTCCCCAAGGAATCATTAGAGTCAAAGGAGTAATCTTTCGACCTTGATAACTTTGACTGGTAAGTTTTTGTATTTGCCACTTGCTTTTGGTTTCTTCTTGGAGTTGTTGTTTTCCCTGAAGTTTTGTTTGATGTGTTTTCCAGCCAAGTGGTGTCATCATCTTCTGATGACGTCCAATTTGTGAAGGAATCCAGAGTCACAGACTCCAAAGCCAAGAAGGTGGTCGAGCGGTCACCTTCTCCTCCATTGGCGGCCCACTCCGGGCATAATTCGTCGAGTTCTCCACATGCTGGGGAACATCAGATGGTTACTCGGATGACTGTGCGACAGCCATCTTTGGAGTCTGTGGAGGATCATGTAGGTGTCTTGTATTTGACATTTGAATTTATACTTGGTGCCGTTTTTGCTAAACTTTACTGCCTTCTGATGCAGCTCATTGTGAAGGAAGCTGCCCGCCTAGCAGAGCTAGTCCTTGACATGGGTCGGCAGCATGCGCGACTAGACAATCGCCATCACATTATCGAAAGTAAGTCTTGACTTCGTCTTTGTCTTTTGTGGATTGCATGAATTTGCTTGATGATGTACCCTGTATGTTGCAGTTGAGCACAATGAATTACTTCACCATGCTACTGCACTCGAGAAGACGCTTGACGCAGCGACAAAGAATTGCGACGAGGCAATCGCAGCTTTGGAGGAGTCGCGGAAGCGAGAGAAGTATCTCCGTGCCTCCACTGCTGAGAGGGAGAAGTTGTTCGAGAAGCAACTTTTCTCGATTGCCAAGTCCCTCTCAGGTATTATTTTCATATGTATGTGCCTTACTCTTCTGTGCTCTGACGTATGGTTGTTATACTAACACTTTTGTGTATGCAGATTCCAGCGGCTTGAGCTTTGACGCCCAGTCTCTGCGTCGTGCGGATGCATTGGCAGGTGCCGTCGTTGCAGTCGAAGACCGCAGTGTATCCCTCCAAGAGAAGCTGGTGGAGTCCCTGGCCAAGGATGTGCTCAGTCGCATCCGCGAGGACTTAACTCCCAAGGCCGGAATGATCGACAACCTTGGAGACTTGGTGGAGTCCCTGGCCGGAGGAATTCCCGCAGACTTCAAGAACTCGCAGCGTTCCGTCGGTGCCACCATGGCACTCACAATGGTGCAAGCCCATGGCATGGAGATGGACCCTGCTGCTATTTCTGAGGCGATGCCTGTCAACGTTGGAGGCCAGCAGGTAGTGTTTGCTCCCTTTGCTGGTAAATGCAAAAACTATGGCCCTTAGCTTATCGAGACACTCGCCAAGTACTCCGAGGAGCAGCGTCAAGCGAAGGCTGCGGCATCTGGGGGTACTACCGGCAAGTCCGTGGCATCGGAGACTGCCACGGATGCGATGAAGCCCCCGAAGCCAAAGTCAAAGTCGAAGAAGCACACTGCTCCTTAGTCTGTCTGTGTAATAGCTCTAGTGTTTAGCCTTTTTGTTTGTGAACAATGCTTTTGTGGGGGTACCCTAGTCGAGACTTTGTTGTGTCTGAATGCACATATGCCCTTTGCCAATGTATTGTTGGTCCCTTATTTGCTTTTTTCTTGGTTCGTGGTAGGTTACGTCGAGTGGTCCTTCGAGTGATTCTTGTGATCCTCCATCCATCGATGAAAACTTGGCACAGCCTCGCTCAAAGGTGGAGGAGTTGTCCTTACTTTCGCGACTGTGCGATCGCATTAAACAAATGGAGCGTGAGTTACCCGTCCTCCGTGCTAGCGCTGATGTATGGAAGTCGAAGGCAGAGAAGGCCACTGCCCGCGAGAAGTATCTCTTGGAGGAGGTGGCGCAGCTGAGTGAGCAGTTCAAATGTTAGCTTTCTGCCCTCTTATCTTTTCTTTTAGTCAGTCGTGGTGATGCCTATCCTCATACTTTGCTCTTTTGTTTGTTGTAGTTGTAAGTGCCCGTCATCCGTAGGATGAAAAGGACCGGATTGCCATTCGAATGAATGATCTGACCCAGGAGCAACTGCAGGTGAGTGGGTACTTTTGGGTGGATCATGATCGTGCGATCGTGCTTGCGACCCTGCATGATCATGCTTCTCGAGTACTTTATTTTTTGAAGAAGGCGCAGTCATGCCTTAGGCATATCTATCAAACAATGTTTCCGCTGGACACCGTCCCTTCAAGCCTGTTGGTTCTTCTGGCTAAGTTCCAGGATTTGGGCGCCGTTCGTGAGTCTGTGCGGCAGCAATTAGTAGCCGGTGCTAAGGCTGCTTTGTTGCTGGTGCAACTGCATAGGCCAGATGTAGATGTCGCAGCTGTTGCCGCTGGGCTGCCACCTCCGCCTTAGGGTATGACTTGGGATATGGTCCCGCATTATCAGGCAGTTGACTGCCCAGCAGAAGAAATTGTCGACTTCTTCGAGGAACAAACAAACATTCTTCTGTTGCAGCACTAGTTTAGCTTGTATCCTGCACATAATTGTACGAGTGTTGTAAAGTTCGAATGCTTATGTTGGGTACACTGAATACCCATTGATATGTAAAGAGCTTGTTTGCTTGTATGTTTTCGAGTGTGTTGCACGTTTGCAGTTCCTTTTCGTTAGCCTGACTTGTGTTTATCTCAGCACCTTGCCAACCTGTCAGATGTGTTGCAACTGGGTTTGTGTTTATCAAGGGTTCTATTGGTAGTGCGTCAGCTACTCAAGATACTGTGATTTGTTCGTAGAACGAAGGTGCAAAGGGTGGCGCAGCCCCCGAGTGATAAATTGCAAGAAAATAAGGGGAACACAGAGTTTCGGGGCACTTAACTTTATTTATTCGCAGAATAGTACAAGGTACAATGTGTGGCTAAGTAGCCTGGCTGAATAGCCTTATTTGTAATGTAAAAACGACTAGGGGTAGAAACGACGCAGTTGCACGACGTTCCAGGGGTTGGAGTACGCGACTCCTGTCTCGAGATCTTTAAGGCGATTGGCACCACCTGAGATTACTTCTGTAATCACGTAAGGTCCTTCCCAAGGGGACTCGAGTTTGAGATGCCCTTACTGCTTCAGTCACAGGACCAGGTCTCCTTCGACAAAGGATCTGGGGCGTAGCCTTTTGCTATGGTAGTTGTGGAGGTTTTGCCGATAGATCTTTGATCTCTCCGCTGCGATTTCCCGTGCCTCGTCAAGGAGGTCGACAGAGTCTTCGAGTGCAAGAGTTGACTCTTTCTTGCTGTAAGGGACTACCCATGGGGCCTTGTAGCGTACTTCTACAGGTAGCACCGCTTCGGCACCATGCACCATGAAGACCAGGGTGTACCCCGTGGCGCTGTTTGGAGTTGTGCGTAGGCTCCAATGTACGGACTGTAGCTCGTCTGGCCAGCATCCGGCGGCTTGTTTGAGTGGCCAGAGAAGTCGCTTCTTGATTCTGCCGTAGACGAGACCGTTTGCCTTTTTGACTTGACCGTTGGTCTGTGGATGGGGTACTGAGGCGTAGCTTATGTTGATTCCTAGGTTTTTGCAGAAATCCTAGAACTCTTTAGAGGTGAAGTTCGTTCCATTGTCCGTGATGATGTTGTGTGGCACTCCAAAGCGATAGACAATGGACTCGAAGAACTTGATGGCGCTGGCCCCTGATTGATTTGTCACCGGCATGGCTTTGATCCACTTGGTGAATTTATCGACTGCAACCAAGAGGTAGACGTAGCCTCCTGGCAAGGATTTCGGGAGCTTGCCGACCATGTCGAGTCCCCATTATGCGAAGGGCCAAGCCAATGTTATTGGTCGGAGTTCCGCACCAGGTGCGTGAGGTTTATCTGCGAATCGCTGGCAAGCATTGCAGCGCTGGACGATGTCCTTAGCGTCACGCATGGCTGTGGGCCAGTAGAATCCAGCTCGTAGAGCTTTGGTGACGAGGGAACGACTGCCCACATGATGCCCGCAGGTGCCTTCGTGGATGTCGAGGAGGACAACCCTTTCATCCCCGTTGGAGACGCATCGTTGGACTACTCATGTGATGCTGTGTTTGTAGAGTTCACGATTGATGAGGGCGAATTCCTTGGATTGCTACACGATCTGTCGTGCATCAGTCGGGTCGTTAGGCAGCCTCTTGCTAAGTAGGTACGTGACGTAGGGTTGTGTCCAAGATGGCTCGATCATCATGACACCCATTGGTCGTTTGAGTCCTGTATCGAGCTCCAGGTCATCGAGTGCCATTGGCTCATTAGGTGGCGTAGCCCCCGAGTCAGTTGATACACTTGCTTTCTTCTCTAGACCCTTTGGCTTGATGGAGCGTTCGCAAATGCGCTTAATAGCTCAGTGTTGGCGCCAGAAAAGTGCTGGTGCGATGTTGATGTAGAGCTCGTTATGAACCCCAAGAGGAAGGTATGATGATCACAGCAGCAAGTTTCTGTCAGTTATGAAACCAAGGTTTAATCGAACCAGTAGGAGCAAGGAAACACCCCAAAGGTGTTGCTAGCTAAGCCTTGGCAGGGTGCACTACCGGTGCTAGTAGCAACGTGGAGACCTGCACAACACAACCACAGAACTTTGTCCCCAACTTGCGATGAGGTTGGCAATCTCACCGTGTTTTGCGGAAAACAAAGGATTAAACGTATCGAATGGAAAGAAGTAAAAGTTTGCAGAAAGTAAACACAAAGCAGTAAAAGTTTATAGATTGTATGTAAAGAAAAGGACCGGGATCCATAGTTCACTAGAGGTGGCTCTCCTTAGATAGATAACATGTTTGGTGAACAAATTATAGCGGGGCAATTGACAAACATCGAGAAAGCAATACATGCATATACTAATCATCTTGACTCCTTTGAGATTCGATTGGGCATTACAACATTATACATAGACCGCCATCCAACTGCATCTATGACTAATAATCCACCTTTAGGTCATCATCCGAACCCCCTCCAGTATTAAGTTGCAAGCAACAGATTATTGCTTTACGAACTGCGTGTAAAGTAAACAATACGATTGTTCTATGAACAAAGGATTGTTGTTTTCTCCCTAGTAGCAACAACACATCTAGTACCGTAGAGATTTCTGTCACTTCCCCAGATTACTAGAGGCATGAACCCACTATCGAGCATAAATACTAACTCTTGGAGCTGCTAGCATCTACTTGGCCAAGATAGGTACTAACAACGGAAAGCATGCAAGATCACAAATAACAAAGACATGATAGAATCAATAATCAATCTGAAATAGCATCCCAATATCCATCGGATCCCCACAAACACAACATGCAGAATTACAAATAGATAATCTTGATCATGAACGGAGCTCACAAGATCTAAACATGAAAGCACAAAGGATGAGAACCAGCCATCTAGCTACTACATGGATCCGTAGTCCAAGGATGAACTACTCACGCATCACACCGGAGGCTTGCATGGTGATGAAGAAGGCCTCCAGGGTGAATTCCCCTCTCCGGCAGGGTGCCGGGAAGAGCTTCAGATCCCTCCCGATCTAGGGATGGAGATGACGGAGGCTATAGACTCTTTCGTGGATTTTTGATCGGGCACTTAGGATTTTTGTCCCAAGGGCATCTAATAGGCGGAAGGAGAGGCCGAGGGGGTGCCTGGGCTGGCCACACCACCCCCTGGCGCGGGCCAAGCCTGGTCGTGCGGCCAGGTGGTGTGGCCGCCCTCTAGCCCCTCTCCGTCTCATATTCTGGCATTTAATGACTTCCGGAAAAATAGGCACTTTGGGTTTTGTCCCGTCCAATTCCGAGAATATTCATTTTCTGACTTTCCTGGAACCAAAAACAGTAGAAAACAGGCAGCTGGCATTGTGGCTCTTGTTAATAGGTTAGTCCAAGAAATCATATGAAAAGTACTCCAAAGTGTGGACAAAACACAAGAAATTGGATAAAACCAAGCATGGAACATCAAAAATTATAGATACATTTACAATGTATCAGCGCTCGAGAAATACCCCAGGTGGTATGGGGGCGCAGGTGGAGCCAATATTGGCGAGTAGATCCGCCTCTTCATTGCTTTCACGTCCTACATGTCGTAGTTCATAGCCGTCGAAGTCTCCTTCGAGTGTGTCGTAGAGGTCGCGATAGGCGATCATGTTTTCACTGAGTGCGTCGCACTCGTGCATAGTTAGGTTGACCACTAGTTTGGAGTCGCCGTAGATGATGAGCCTTTTGGCACCATAAGCTTTCGCCATCCGCATCCCATGGATTAGAGCCCCGTACTCAGCTTCATTGTTGGAGGTTGTGAACTACATTCGCAGTATGTATTTCAGCTTGTCCCCTTCGGGCAATGTTAGTATGACACCTGCACCAGCTCCGTCCTTTCGTTTGGTCCCATCAAAGTGCATTGTCCATAGGTAGAACATATCTGGCTTGTCAGGGAGCTGGTTCTCCATCCAGTGCACGAGAAAATCCAGGAGAACTTGCGACTTGATCGCGTCATGCTTCTCGTATGTTATGTCTCATGGAGACAGTTCGATTCCTAGAGCGCGACTCGTCCTATGGCATCAGGGTTATTGAGTATTTGCCCGAGTGGGGCGTCGTTGACCACCACGATTGGGTGTTCTTGGAAGTAGTGGCACAGTCGCTTGGCTGTCATGAAGACACCGTACGCCAGTTTTTGGTAGTGCGGGTACCGCTGTTCGGTTGGCGTGAGCACTTCGCTGAGGTAATACACTGGGCGCTGGACCCCGTGGACCTTGTTTTCCTCGGCTCGTTCCACCACAAGCACTGTGCTGACCACCTGGTTGGTGGCGGAGATGTAGAGCAGTAGTGGCTCCCTTTCGCGTGGCGTCACCAGCACTAGCGAGGTAGATAGTAGACGCTTGAGATCTTCGAATGCATCCTGCGCCTCGTCCGTCCACTCGAACTTATCGGTCTTGCGGAGAAGTTGGTAGAAGGGCAACGCCTTTTTGCCCATGCGACTAATGAATCGTCTGAGCACTGCGATTCGCCCAGCTAGCTGCTGGATGCCTTTCACATTCTTCGGCTTCTCCATGGCTAGTATGGCCTTTATTTTCTTTGGGTTCACCTCGATCCCTCTCGCAGAGATGAGATACCCGAGTAACTGCCCATATGGCATGCCGAAGGCGCATTTATCCGGATTGACCTTGATCCGGTAGCGATCGAGGTTGGCGACGGTCTCACGTAGATCGTCGATTAGCGAGGCTTCCTCTTTGGTTTTGATGACGATGTCGTCAACGTAGACTTGGATGTTGCGACCAAGTTGATTCTTGAGGCAAGCCTGCATGCACCGCTGATAGGTGGCTCCTGCGTTTTTTAGCCCGAAGGGCATCGTGTTGTAGGAGAACACACCAAAGAGCGTCATGAACGCCATTTTCTCCTCGTCCTCCTCCTTCATTCGAATCTGATTGTAGCCTGAGTAGGCGTCGAGGAAGCAGAGACACTCACATACCGCGGTGGAGTCGATGATTTGGTCGATTCACGGCAACAGGAAGTGATCCTTTGGGCAGTGCTTATTCAACGAGGTAAAGTCCACACACATCCACAGGATATCTGTGTCTTTTTTAGGCACAAGCACCGTGTTGGTGAGCCAAGTGCTTTCCTTGATCTCACGTATGAATTTGGCATCGAGGAGTCTGTTGATCTCCATTCCAACTGCCTTTGCTCTTGGTTCAGATAGTCGCCGAATTGTCTGCTTGACTGGCCTTGTGTCTGGATTTACATTGAGTGCGTGCTCGGTGAATTCCCTGGGGACTCCTGGCATGTCCGCTGGACACCAGGCAAAAATCTCCCAATGCTCACAGAGGAATTTGATGAGCGCGAGTTCCTATGCGGAACTCAAGTTGTTGGCGATGAGGGTCGTCTTGGTCAGGTCCATTGGGTGGACCTGGACTTTCTTCGTGTGAACCGACAAGTCGAAGGACATGTCGGGTGAACTTGGCCTGCTCAGGGGGGCAGACTGTTGTCTGTCGACTCCTTCAGTCATGCGAGCTCCTCCTGCATACTAAAGGACTAGGAGATTCTGTTGAATTCCCTGTCGCAACTGTCGGACTTCTTGAAGTTGCCATTGATTGTGATTATGCTATTTGGACCTGGCATCTTCATCTGTAGGTAGGCATAATGTGGCACTGCCATGAACCTTGTGAACGCGACATGTCTGAGGATGCAGCGGAATTATGAGGGCCAGTCGACGACTTCAAAGTCAATGCGCTCTCGCCAAATGTTTTGCGGCATGCTGAAGATGACGTTGAGGTTGATTTTGCCCAGGGGATATATGCCCTTGCCTAGGACAATGTCGTGGAACATTGTGTCTGATGCTTCCAGGCAATTCAGAGGGACCCCCATTGCGTGCAAGGTACTTGCGAACATGAGGTTGATGCCGCTTACGCCGTCCATGAAGACGCGACTCATATCGAAGCCCTCGATCTACACCTCGAGTACGAGGGGAGAGTGGCCTGGACGAGGAACTTGACACGGTGATCACGCCTGTCGAAGGTGATGCAGGAGTCGCTTCCACTGAGGTACTCAGTGGTTGGAGGTGGAGAGTTTATCGCCAAATTCACTTGGCGAGTGATGGCCTTCTACACTCGATTAGAGGGGTGCCCTTTCTGGATCATCCCCATGTTGCCCACAGCTCGTGGGTATGGCTCGCCTCCGTGATGCTGGACCGGTGCAGCCGCGGGTGGTGGTGGTCCTGGCGGTGGTGGAGGAGCTCCATGTGACACGACGCCTGGGGCAGCCTCATAGCCCCTGTTGACCATGTCGCGGTTCATCCGAGCCAGGCCTTCGTGGAGCTTGAGGAACTCGCGGTAGTCCTTGAGAGGGTGACTTGATTTATTCTTGCCGTCGTGCTTGTCGATGTAGAAGTGCATGTTGCATGGCCCGGACAGTTTGTCCTCGATAGATGTTGTGGGTGCTTCCTCGCGAGTGCGGTGCTGCCACACCTGTGTGGTTTTTCCGCTGTCGCGGTATCCACCACTGCGATATCCGTTGTTGCGGTTGTTGTCGCGTTTGTCGGCGTAGCGGGCTGCGACCATGTTGACTTCGTCGCGGTCGTTGTAGACGAGCATTCGACGTTTGCCTCGGCGGTCGCGCCTGCGCCCGAGGTCGTCGTCGTCATCGGAGTAGGTGCGAGTTTTCACCGAGTCTTCTCCGTCCGCACACGATTCACGATTTCCATCAGGTGGCCGATTGTTTTGGGCTTCGAGCGGCCTAGCTCCTCCCTGAGCTCTATACGGCGGACGCCATCGTTGAATGCGTCGATTGCACGGTCCTCCAAGATGTTTTCTATGGAATTCATGATGATAGACCATCGCTAGATGTATGAGCGTAGTGATTCGCCAGATCTTTGTTGGCAGCCTCTTAGTTCCTCGATTGACGTGGGCCTTTTGTAAGTTTCCTTGAAGTTGCGCACAAAGCTGTACACCAGTTCTTCCCAGCTGCGAATGGATCCGCGCGGGAGGTTATTGAGCCATGCGCGGGCAGCGCCTTGCAGCTGCAGCTACAGGCATTGCATGGCCGTGCTTCGACTCCTGCCGTGTAGCCTAACGGAGGAGATGTGGTCCTCCAACCATATCTTCGGGTCCTCCAGGACGTCAAACTTTGGGTTCTCCGACGGGAGTTTAAACCCCTTGGGCATTCGCTTTTGCCTGATGGCCCTGCTGAAGCATCTGGCGCCGCAGAGCTCAGTCTCGTCCTCTTCTGAATCAGTCGAACGAGCGCGTCTTGCCCTTGATTTGTCGATTTTGCGCTGTGTGATGTCATCACGCGCGTCATAGTCGTGGTCATGCCGCCATGAGCGACAGATCGTGACTGTCTTCACTGGAGGAGTACGAGTAGTAGTACTTGTCCAGAGCCTTGTTTTTCTTCGGCTGTGGCGCTGGCACCTTGTCGAGGGCAGCCTCGCCTAACCCCAAGCCTGCGATCGTGGATCGGTGCATGCCAGCTCGCGGGTCTCCAGCCGGTGGCTGGTTGTTGAGGAGATACATGGTGTCCTCTGTCACCGCAGCTTGCAGTGTTTTCGGGAGCATATTGCCCCGCGTGTCGACTGTCATGGAGCCGAAGTCGAGGACTTTCGTGGCCTCTACGCGTTCTTGCTCGGTGAGGTGGGTGATACATTGCAAATGTATCTATAATTTTTGATGTTCCATGCTTGGTTTTATCTACTTTCTTGTGTTTTTTCCACACTTTGGAGTACTTTTCATATGATTTCTTGGACTAATCTATTAACAAGAGCCACAGTGCCAGCTGCCTGTTTTTTGCTGTTTTTGCTTCCAGGGAAGTCAGAAAATGAATATTCTCGGAATTGGACGGGACAAAAGCCAAAGTTCCTATTTTCCCGGAAGACTCACGGATCCAGAAGGAGAGTCAGAGAGGGGCCATAGGGTGGTCACACCCCCCCAGGCGCGGGTCCCCCCAGGCCGCGCCAGGGCATGGTGTGGGCCCCCTGGCCGTCCACCGACATTGCCTCTTCGCCTATAAGAAGCCTCCCGATGCGAAAACCCTAAATCATCAAGCCTCCAGCCATGAAAAGTTCCGCAGCGCTGCCGCCACCGAAGGGGAGATTCGGGGGACAGAAAGTCTCTGTTCCGGCACCCTGCCAGGACGGGGAAGTGCCCCCGGAGCCATCTCCATCGATCTCCACCACCATCTCCATCACCATGGCTGATTCCCATGATGAGGAGGGAGTAGTTCTCTCTCGAGGCTAAGGGTCCTACCGGTAGCTATGTGTTCATCTCTCTCTCTATGCGTGATCATATTGTGATCATGAGCTTTGTAATCAAGTAGATCTACCTTGCTACTCAAGTGCTTTAATAGATCTCTGCTCTCCCCATGTGTGTGAAAGTGACAGCATGCACACCATGGTGGCACTTAGGCTAGAGATTACAAATACTTGTTATGAGTTATATTTGGAGTTGGATGTTTCTATGAAATTGTGGTGTTTGTTGGAACCATCTAGTGATCAAGGTGACAGTGTGGGGTTATCTAGATGGGGAAAGCAAACTTTGAGGAGTGCAATTATAGCCCTACCATGGATTGGAGTGTCCAACTGGAGAGTAGTTTAGAGTAGTATCATAAAGAGAAGATATTTGTATGAGAGTGTTCACTAGTGAAAGTATGATCCCTAGGCCATGTTTCTAAACATTGAAACACCGTTTGCAATTAGATCTGTTACATGTTTGCTTGCTTCCATCTTTATTTCAGTTTGCCTCTAGTCTCTTCCACGCCATCAAACTATTTTCTATCACTGTTACCACTTATAATTATCCATACCACTTGTATTTCACTATCTCTTCGCCGAACTAGTGCACCTGTACACCTGACAAGTGTATTGGGTGTGTTGGGGACACAAGAGACTTCTTGTATCTTGATTGCAGGGTTGCTTGAGAGGGAATACCTTTGACCACTTCCTCCCTGAGTTCGATAAACCTTGGGTAATCCACTTAAGGGAAAACTTGCTGCTGTTCTACAAACCTCTGCACTTGGAGGCCCAACAACTGTCTACAAGAATAGAAGTGTGTAGACATCAAGATATTTTCTGGCGCTGTTGCCGGGGAGGTAAGGTAAAAGGTATTCACACCGGAGGATTAAAGAAGAAGAACCTCCCACGGCAAATGCCTATTTTCTAGCGCTGTTGCCGGGGAGGTAAGGTAAAAGGTACTCACATCCTCTGGTGTGAGTGCTCGAAGTTATTTCCTTTAGATTCTGTAATTTTCTCTTTTTGTTTCTTGTTTTCACTAGTTAGGAATGGAAAACAACAACAAAATTAGAGAGCTTTATAGTCTTTATCTTGAGTTAGGACATGAGATGTTTGAAGAGAAAATTATAAAACCTATGGAACTTTATTTACATGCTAATAGCAATGTTATTAGTATGAGTTATTTGGACACCATTATTGTTAATGCTATGGAAAAGTCTAAGCTTGGGGAGGCTAGTTTTTATGAAAATGATCTTTTTAGTTCCCCAGCTTTGGAAGATAGCTATTCTATTGCTTATGATGATACCAAACCTCCAATATATGATGATTACAATGATGAATATGATATTTTCAGTCCACCTACTATTGAGGAGAAAATTAATGATTACAATATGCCTCCTATATTTGATGATTATGGTGATGAGAATAATAATGATAACTATTTTTTTGAATTTGCTCCTACTACAATTAATATGAATAACTATGCTTATGTGGAGAGTAATAATGATTATATGCATGTGGCTCGTGATAAGAATGCTTTATGTGATAGTTATATTGTTAATTTTATTCATGATGCTACTGAAAGTTATTATGAGAGAGGGATACATAGTTTTATGCATCTCAATAATATTAAGTTTCCCCTCTTTATGTTGAAAGTCTTGAAGTTGCACTTGTTTTGCTTTCCTATGCTTGTTGCTTTGTGCTTTCATGACTTGTTTATTTACAAGATTCCTATACATAGGAAGTGGGTTAGACTTAAATGTGCTTTGAATTTGCTTCTTGATGCTCTCTTTTACTTCAATTCATATTTTCTATGTGAGCATCTTCTCAAAATATCATGCCTAACTTAAAGGCGTTAAAGAAAAGTACTTATTGGGAGATAACCCAAAAGTTTTATATGAGTCTTGGAAGTTATTACTTCAGTAATAACCGCTCCTTATCCTTTTTATTTGCTTTTTGTGCCAAGAGTAACCTCTAATGAGAGAGAAGTAATGATTGGAAAAGTTGATGTCCCGAAACAGATTTCTGTGCTTCACCGTAAAAATTCGTGTAAAATATCTATACGTCCTTTTGAGGCGTGAAGTTTTGTGCTTCTGCCCCAGGTTGTTATATAACTTCCGTTAGTTCAACACTTTTTGATTTGATCAACAGAAGGTCTTCAAAAAAATTTGTCTTTACCTGCTGGTCTATTTTGACAGATTTCTGCCATTTTCTGCATTTGCTTCTTGTTGGTTCCTTTTTGAGTTATTTTGGGGAATTTGTAACACCCTCAAATCGGCCCTATGCAAGTTTTGGCGCTTCCCGCCAAAACCCGCATAGAAACGATTCAAGGACGCCCACCAGGCACTTTCGTGCGGGTGGAAAACGAAGTAATAACATTACACAACAGTTCTCGATGGGACCCACAGAACAGATATATATACAACACGACTCCATGAGTCAAGAATACAGATATACAGTACAAAGATCCAAAACACCTTGAAATCGATACAACGTCCGAGTACGGACAAGATGCAAATTGGGCTAAGAGCCCTGAAGAATAACCAATGGCGTCCATAACCCTGCCCAGGCCAAGCCAGAAGGGTAACCCTTCTAACGACGTCGATCTCAAACCTGGTAAAACAAAAGGGGTGCCTACAAAGGGCAAAGGAAAAAGAGGAGCGTCAGTACTAAGGCCAGTACACGGCGAGGCTAGAATTCGGCGGCTCTCGCCTACATAGGTATGGTGGACTGAAGCGGCAGCGCAGCATGCACTAAACAATCTATAGAAACTCGATTCAACTGTCGGCTATTAGAGAGGGATAGGAAAGACCTATTCGAAACCACCTGATACTAACACCAAACATATCCATCCTGGTATTCCCCCTCGAGACCAAACGAGGAAGTCAAGCCGAGGAAACTCACACGGTTGGCAGGTGTATTTAATCTTTCCATGGCAGTCATCCAACTTACTAGTCATCTCAGATGTAAGTCAAATTATAATAGTAAACTTTAGTTATTGTTGTCTATGATCGAGAAACTGTGCTCTAAGTCGTCCATAACCGTGGACACGGCTTTTCGAAAAGATTTAACCCTGCAGGGGTGCACCAAAGTATCCACACGCACTTCGACCCTTTTTGCCAGATCATTTAACATACACCCATCGGTATGTCGGCGGGGCCTAAGTCATGACGTTTCCCAGACCCAAAGCAAGTACATGGGGGCCACCCCAATAAGCTACCCGCGACGAAGTTGGCCGGCTCCGGAACGGACCCAGGGTTTTTGCCAATGGTTGTAAACGACTGGGAACCCGAAAGTGTGACTGGGCTTGTCGATACCGCGAAAACACTCCGCAATCCTAAACAGTACAGGTGCTTCACGCACAATCTTAAATAAAGCGGTAAAGCATGGCATAGGTACAGGATAGTAATAAAGCCCCAAACTACTTGTGGCCCCCGGTATAATACTTTGAAATCAGGTAGTAAGCCGATGGGGGTGCCCACACACTCCACCTGTGGTTAGCGCGCTCGATATCGGAACAGGTGTCAAGAACTCGGGTCCTAGGGGACACTAGTGAGCGGATAAGAACCAAATAATTGCTATTACCCACCGGTGCCTCTGCATTAAACTACTTTCAACATTAATTAATAAACTATAATTCGAATCATGATCAACACCACCATTAAACATTTGCCAACCGCCCAACAACTGTGGAACATCGACGACGCGAGGCATCAACTGAGCAAGCAACTACGACTCGCAGGGCCAGCTGTCTATCAAGCAACAGGCAATAGGAGGTGTCCGAGGCAATATAAGGGCTGCAAGGAATATATCTGGTGTGGAACACTAAAGCATCGCGACACGGATAGCAATAGATCAACAGGAGGGAATAAAAACTATAAATGCAAAATAGGTAGAAGGGGAAGAGATGCTCGCCTGGGAAACACTGCCGAAGGTTCATATCCGGAGAACTTGTCGGTACTCGCATCCACTCATCGGCCTAATACGCGAAGAAGCAAACACTGGAAGAAACACCGGATGCAATATTTAATACTACGGCAGAAGATCCGGCATGATTATGATATGCATGCGAGATGAACAATTTAATATGCAACAGTCGATAATGTCATATTATAAAAAATAATAGGCGTCTCGGATAGGGAATCACATATGTGGGTCCGGAAGATCTTGGGTTCCGGGGGTTCGGGGTTCGATAGAGTTCGACGGGATCGGTCTCGACGGAAATGCTCTCGGACAACGGAGTAGATCTTGTCGTATCCGGGAAGAAGGACTTGGTTTGGCGTCGGGGGCGCATCGGATTCGCCCGGGTTGGTGTCATTCTTGTCGTCGCGAAGGTCTTGTCGGGTCCGCGTACCGGGTCGGTCTTGGCGTCCGGGGTGAAGAACTTCGCGTCCCCGAGGGAGTACTTGGCTTATCCGTGTCGACGACCTTGGCGTCCGGGTTCTTGGGCATCGGATCCAGGAAGTACTTGTCGCATTTGCAGTCTTCGGGTTCAGGTAGAAGAGCTTGGTATCGATGATGGGGTCTTCGAGTAACGCCATGTACTTCTTCGGCATCAAGCCGGTCTTGTCGGCGAGAAAGATCTTGCATAGTCCTCCGGTTAGCATGTGCACCAAAACGACCTTCACATCGTACCTACTTTGGAGCAGCAGCAACACGATTACAGGGGTGATTACAGGGGTAGATGAGCATACATGCACACGTCCTGGTACTGGTCACACAGAAACACATCCAGGAGACGGTCGGGTGTACGCATGGTTGGAGAAGGGCACGAGCTGCACAACATGACTCGAAGGGGCACGCGGCCAGCAGCGCATTGAGGAGCACAACCAGCAGCATCACGGGACGGCGCACGGCGGCGTTCTGAACAGAGACGGCGCGACGGAGACGCACGTCCGAGCGTGGTCCTGCCAGGGACGCGAGCGACGAGGGAGGTGGTGGTGGTCTAGTCGGCAGAGGCAGAGGCGCCGGGACGAGGAGTGACGCGGACAGCGCGGCAGTCATCGCAGGAGAGGCCGACACGGGAGGCGGGAGGAACTTCGGCAGCGACGGCACGTGCTTGCAGGCCCACGTGCTCGGGCTCGAGCCACGCGGGGAAGGCGGACGCGGGAAGACCTGGGCCCGAGGCGGCGGAGAGGCGGGGGCCTGGGCGTGCTGCAGGGCGCCGGGGCGAAGGGGAGTCCGCGAGGCGGCGGGGTCGCGGCCCTAGGATGCGCAGAAAACCGGCGGCGTTAGACGGAGGAAGAGAGGCTGCCGGCAGCGGGGTGGTGGTGACGGAGAGGGCCGGGCTCGGCCGGAGCGGAGCAGGCCCGAGAGGGTCGTCGGGGTGGAGGCGGAGCTCGGTGAGAGGGCGGGGGAGGATGCGGGCGAGTGGGAGGAAGAGAGAGAGAGAGGAGCGGCCGCGGGCGTACGCAGGGTGGGGTTCGAGGCGGAGGCGGGGCGATGTGCGGCCAGGTGGTGGTGGGGCCACGCGCGGGGTGGAGCACGAGGCGGTCGGGGGAGGTTGGGTCGGGAGCGGTCCAGGTAGGGCCCGGCTGGCGGCTCAGGTGGCGTGCTGGGCGGGAAAGTTGGCGGCAGGGTGCCGCGCGTGGGGATGCGATGGGTGGCTGGGGAGGCTAAGGTGGGGGCTGGGATTGGATGGGGGAAGGGAGTGGTGAGGTGGCAGGTGGTGATTGGCCGGGGTGAGGTGGAGGGCTGGATAGGACTAGAGTGGGTAGAGTATTTGGTAGCAAAGGGGTTTGGGTAGATCTGGGTTAGATAGGATTTTTATCTGGAGGTGGCCGGCTGGGCTTTCGGGCCTGGCGCGCTGCCTCTCAGAAATAAAATAAATGTTTTAATATTTAAAACGGGCTTTTGAAATCCGTTGGTATACAAAACAAAATATTTCAGACAGACCCGGGTTTTATAGTTTGAATAAAAGACGGGGCGTTTAGAAAACAAAATAGGCTTTTCGAAAATAGTTTAGACAAAACATATGCATGATGATGACGATGCTCAAATGCAATGTGGCATGATGACATTAGCATGCGGTCATGATGATGCAATGCACAAAAACAACGCAATTTTCTAGTAGTGGTTTTTTTGCGGGATGCCACAATTCAACACCACTAACAATGGATCTCGCCCTCAAGATCCGCCTCATGGTACCGGAAAGAAGGTCGGCGATCTGCATCTTCTCGCTTCGTGTAGATCTTCACGACACCACTAACAAGAGGTCGTTCTCCATGATCGTCGAGAGAACACTCCGGGAAAACAAAGGCGAAGGTAGAGGTATCAACAAATAAAGCCACCTCTAACTTCGATAGAAAGAGAGAACCGATGCATTCTCATCCACTTCAATGTACACAAGCAAATAGAGTGAGTAGTCGGCATGGGGTCCAATCCATCACGCACCCAAACTATTACTCTGCACAATCAGTAGAGAAGCGTGCAACCATTCTCGGAATCAGACTGAAGATCTCGACAATCGAGGTTCGGAAACACAGGAGAAATGCAGACTCTGCATCGGATCTGGCGTAGATGATGTCGTCACGTCGGAAAACACCGGAAGGCACAAACAAGGAACAAAGAATGGTACCATAGATAAAGGATCACTCAGATAGCATGAAGACCGGATGTAGAAACACCGTTACCCAAAGGAGGAGGCGAAACCCTGAAGATAGGACGGAAACCCAACCACGAGAATTCCTGGACTTGAAGAAAAGATAAGAGAACAGATCCAAAACACGCAAAGGTAAGAGGAGAACAGCAGAGGGATAAGGAGTAAAAGCAGACCTAATCAGATCTATCCAACCGATTTTACAAAAAAAGTTTTGACACTTTACTTCGGCCGTTAGCTAGGTTATCCCACAGGCTGGACTTGTGGGGTATCGCAACTGCTGAGCTCTGATACCACTCTGTAACACCCTCAAATCAGCCCTATGCAAGTTTTGGCGCTTCCCGCCAAAACCCGCATAGAAACGATTCAAGGACACCCACCAGGCACTTTCGTGCAGGTGGAAAACAAAGTAATAACATTACACAACATTCCTCGATGGGACCCACATAACAGATATATATACAACACGACTGCATGAGTCAAGAATACAGATATACAGTACAAAGATCCAAAACACCTTGAAATCGATACAACGTCCGAGTACGGACAAGATGCAAATTGGGCTAAGAGCCCTGAAGAATAACCAATGGCGTCCATAACCCTGCCCAGGCCAACCCGGAAGGGTAACCCTGCTAACAACGTCGATCTCAAACCTGCTAAAACAAAAGGGGTGCCGACAAAGGGCAAAGGAAAAAGAGGAGCGTCAGTACTGAGGCCAGTAGACGGCGAGGCTAGAATTCGGCGGCTCTCGCCTACATAGGTATGGTGGACTGAAGCGGCAGCGCAGCATGCACTAAACAATCTATAGAAACTCGATTCAACTGTCGGCTATTAGAGAGGGATAAGAAAGACCTATTCGAAACCACCTGATACTAACACCAAACATATCCATCCTGGTATTCCCCCTCGAGACCAAACGAGGAAGTCAAGCCGAGGAAACTCACACGGTTGGCAGGTGTATTTAATCTTTCCATGGCAGTCATCCAACTTACTAGTCATCTCAGATGTAAGTCAAATTATAATAGTAAACTTTAGTTATTGTTGTCTATGATCGAGAAACTGTGCTCCAAGTCGTCCATAACCGCGGACACGGCTTTTCGAAAAGATTTAACCCTGCAGGGGTGCACCAAAGTATCCACACGCACTTCGACCCTTTTTGCCAGATCATTTAACATACACCCATCGGTATGTCGGCGGGGCCTAAGTCATGACGTTTCCCAGACCCAAAGCAAGTACATGGGGGCCACCCCACTAAGCTACCCGCAACGAAGTTGGCCGGCTCCGGAACGGACCCAGGGTTTGCACCAATGGCTGTAAACGACTGGGAACCCAAAAGTGTGACTGGTCTTGTCGATACCGCAAAAACACTCCGCAATCCTAAACAGTACAGGTGCTCCACGCACAATCTTAAATAAAGCGGTAAAGCATGGCATAGGTACAGGATAGTAATAAAGCCCCAAACTACTTGTGGCCCCCGGTACAATACTTTGAAATCAGGTAGTAAGCCGATGAGGGTGCCCACACACCCCACCTATGGTTAGCGCGCTCGATCTCGGAACAGGTGTCAAGAACTCGGGTCCTAGGGGACACTAGTGAGCGGTTAAGAACCAAATAATTGCTATTACCCACCGGTGCCTCTGCATTAAACTACTATCAACATTAATTAATAAACTGTAATTCGAATCATGATCAACACCACCATTAAACATTTGCCAACAGCCCAATAACTGTGGAACATCGACGACGCGAGGCATCAACTGAGCAAGCAACTACGACTCGCAGGGCCAGCTGTCTATCAAGCAACAGGCAATAGGAGGTGTCCGAGGCAATATAAGGGCTGCAAGGAATATATCTGGTGCGGAACACTAAAGCATCATGACACGGATAGCAATAGATCAACAGGAGGAAATAAAAACTATAAATGCAAAATAGGTAGAAGGGGAAGAGATGCTCGCCTGGGAAACACTGCCGAAGGTTCATATCCGAAGAACTTGTCGGTACTCGCATCCACTCATCGGCCTAATACGCGAAGAAGCAAACACTGGAAGAAACACCGGATGTAATATTTAATACTACGGCAGAAGATCCGGCATGATTATGATATGCATGTGAGATGAACAATTTAATATGCAACAGTCGATAATGTCATATTATAAAAAATAATAGGGGTCTTAGATAGGGAATCGCATATGTGGGTCCGGAAGATCTTGGGTTCCCGGGGTTCGGGGTTCGATAGAGTTCGACGGGATCGGTCTCGACGGAAACGCTCTTGGACAATGGAGTAGATCTTGTCGCATCCGGGATGGACTTGGTTTGGCGTCGGGGGCGCATCGGATTCGCCCGGGTCGGTGTCGTTCTTCTCGTCGCGAAGGTCTTGTCGGGTCCGCGTACCGGGTCGGTCTTGGCGTCCGTGTCACCCCAATAAATATCCAAGAAGTACAATCGTCAAAGCTTGGGGATGCCCACGACATCCCCTTCTTTATCAATAATAATCCCAGGTTTCTTCCAAATGCTTCATTTTTATTGTTTCATGCACAGTTGTGTTGTTCTTGGAGCGTCTTCTTTTTCGTTTTTGTTTTGGTTTTTCATTTGCTTTGTTTGCTTAGTTTTTTAAATAAATTGGTTGAACCCCCTCTTTTATACATTGGTTTTCAAATAGTTTGGTTTGGTTTTAAAGAGAGTAGGAAAGTTCATGCTTAAGTGGTAAAGGGAGATTGTTTTTGACGGTGGCCTATGCTTTGTCATGCCATGCTTGATATTGTTTTGGATTTATGCTTAGTATTCTTTGTTGTAGCATGACTTGCTATAAACAATTGAGATTGCTTAATGTGCCTTGGATGAATCATGCGTTGTTTTAGCATATTAAAGCATAATATAGTGGTATTCTCCTTTGAAACTTTATTTGGGTTGACTTGGCGCATGCTCACACCATGTTATGACTATCTCAAGTCACCATAAGCCTTTATGATCCTTTAGTTTTCAACTTGTAGTATCACTTTATGCTTTGATCAATGATGTTTTGTCGCTCTACATGATTATGGCCATTATTGCTCTCTTAGTTTGTCGCTCCCAGTCTTTTGCTAGCCTCCATAACCAAGTATGAGTTCCACTCATGCATCCAACTCCCCAAACCAAGTTATTCCAAAGAGTCCACCATACCTACCTATTAGCATATGCTATTCCAAGTATATTCATGTTTTTATCTACCTTCCAAATTAAACTTGTTATGAGAAAACTAGTGATTAAAGCTCTCACGAACTTGATGGCACACTTTACTTTGCTTGCCCTTAATAAACTTGAACCATTGTGTCGTCTATGTTGTATATGCTTGCACTTATTTGTTGGGGATTAGCAGAACCATGTTGTGATGGGGAACGCTTTCAACATTTCACTTGTACTTTGTACCTAGTTGATATCATGATCTTTTGTCTATGGATATCGTCGGTGTGAAATGAAAGGGGACCTTGTAAGTCCATGGAGTTATGTATATGTGTTAGAAAAAAGGCCTGGGCCGCCGGTCTAATCCATGTCGTCATGGTGGAAACCTGCAGCGTAACCATAATGAGCTGTCTATGAAGCATTCTTCTTATAAAAAAAGAGTCAGATATTGAGAAAAAAAGAGAAAAATAAAAAAAAAGATATGAGAAAAGAGGAAAGAGAGAAAAAATCACCATACCATGGTAAATAAGAAGATTGCTGAGATGCTCGTTGTCTGCTTGCCTTGTTATTTCGATATGGGATTCTTCCGTATCATCGGGCAAGGGGTACCCCATTGGCGGTTATCTATGATACACATGTACTTACGATGACAAGAACTTACCGGTGACTAAACTTGAGTAGCATGAGGAGCGGCCCTCGTATTCAAGGGACATGAGATTTCCAACTTATACTTTGTCAAGCATATACTCCATAGTTTGTTCACTTTAACCTTAATCACTTCAAGATGCTTATGATAGGGGCAATGAGAGACGAAAGCTATAAGTACCATAATTTTTGGAAGCTCTTTATGAAACTTGAATCTCTGCTTCCTTCTATGAAGGCCTTTCTTCCACCATTATATTGAGTCTCCACCTTCTACCTTTATGCACTTACTTCTAGAGCATTGTAACAACCTCGGACCCTACGCTCTAAGTTCAAGCCTGGATGAACTAAAAGTGGTTAAAGAAGTATAGCGGGGGCCCAGGGCCACCCATGCGTAGGCCCGTCGGCCGCCCTAACCACTTCCAAGAACATCAGGACAAGAGCGAGCGGCGTAGGCAACAGGCGAAGAGATCAAATACATACATAAGTGAGTATGTATGCAAGCTACCTTACAGCAGTTCTCAGAGCCATACCATCTAAAAGAAATAGAAATATTGCAATGCCATACAGCAAGATCCAAATATCCTAGATAGTTATAATAGTGTAGGATAGCTCCTCATACATCAATCAACAGAGTATCAAGCGGAACAGTTAATTAGGAACAACAGTTATAACAGTATAAAGTAACAGATCCATCCTCATTCTCGCTTACCAACGAGAAAGCGGACGAACAACCCATCCGTTGGCAATTTTATTAATCATTCCATGAATATTGCACTATTTACTAGTCAGATATTTAGTCAAATTAAAGACGGTACTTTAGTTATACTTGTCTATGATCGAGAAACTATGCTCCAAGTCGTCCATAACCGCGGACACGGCTTTCAGAAAGATTTACCCTGCAGGGGTGCACAAATAGCAACACACACTCGATCAACCTCGGAAAAACCAACTCAAAACCCAACGAGGCATTCACGACAAAGCGATCACAGGATTCATAAAATATTTTAGGGGGCCACCCCACTAAGCTACCCGCAACGAAGTTGGCCGGCTCCGGAATGGACCCAGGGTTTGTGTGGACGGCGGTAAACGACTGGGAACCCGAAAGTGTGACTGGGCTTGTCGATACAACGAAAACGTGTCACGATCCAAAATAGTACAGGTACTCCAAGCAAAATCTTAAATAAAATTGTAAAGCATGGCATAAGTACAGGATAGTAATAAAGCCCCAAACTACTTTGTGGCCCCAAGAAATATAAATGAATCAAGCTCTGGCTCAGGGGGTCCATAAAGCCTCCCGGATGTGGATAGTGCGAATAGTCAAGGAACAGGAATCAAGTACTCGGGGACCTACGGGACACAAGTGAGCATGAAAAACTAGATAACAGATATTGCCCACCGATGCCTCTTTCATTAGTTATCCCATACTACTCAGGTTAAGTTGTTTAGGTACCTCGTTATCCATCAGACTCTCGCATACCCTACACATGTTGTTCTACGACTTGCATGGCTCAAACAACTTCTGTAGTAATGGCTGATAGGATGGAGGAACAAGCTTCGGTGGGGTTTAAAAGTAAAGGCTATGCAGTACTTGGGATTCAATTTAATGCAATCGCGACTCAATGATGCAAGAATAAGATAGAAGCAATAGATACTATATGTATGCAAGCATGTGGTAGTGCTTGCCTGGCAGCTCAGTTGAAGCGAGAGATGGATCTGGGTAGTACTCCTGGGATTATTGATAATTCCCCTGCTCGGCGTCTATTCGAAAGAAGAACCAAACAAACAAGGGCCAACATAAATAAAGTGCACAAGCATATAAATAAAATGCGACAAGCAACCAAGCATGCCATGATGAATAATGCACCATTTACATGGCAATAATGTAGCATGGCAAGGGTGAGGTGTGGGGACAAGAATAATCATTTTATTATTTATTTGGTCAAGTTTTATTACCATAAACAGTTCTGATTTTTAATATTGATATGATTCATGCTACAAAACAGAACATGTAATGCATAAATATAACGGGCTCTTCGCGCTGATCGATTTAGACATATTATTTGTCAAATTTGGAGTTATAGAATTAAAGTTATTAATTAATTAAGAAAGGCATTTTTATTGCAATTAAACAATTTTGAAAATTTAAATTTGACAAACATTATTTTGAATGGCATATTTGAATTCCTCACATTTTTTTTATTCAAAAACATATATCATATGTATTATTTGGATTTTTCAAATAAAAGATATAAATTTCTGGATTTAAACACATTAAACATATTTCTGGAATTTTTGTTATTAGAAAAAGATTTCTGAAACTTTTGTTACTCAGGCTGGGTCTACCCATAGACGCAGACAAGTAGGGTCGCACGCTGCGCAGGTCCAGTTGGCGCGTGGCCAGCTGTGTGATGACACGTGGGACAGCCAAGGGAGTGCGGGGTGAGAGATCGAAAACTCCAGGGGCCCTTTTGCAAAACCTTCTAAGAAGTATCAGACGAGCTGACATCCGCTGGCAGAAAACTGAGCCGACTTCGGTTGATGATGACGACGAATCGGTGAGGAATTAGAAGTTTTGCTGAAAAGAAAGTTGTAGATCTCGCAAAGATCTATAACTTTGCAGAAGGAAGTTTCTCCAAAAGATCAACTTATGCACCAGAAACATGTGACGAACAGAGAGGGTTCAGGTTTTGGACAGAAAAAAAACAGAAAACAGATTATTCTCCCCGATTTCAGCAGATGTTTTCTTCGTCTGTAGAGATCCAAATCGAGAGACGTTTGTTTCTGAGGTAGATGGATGTTATATCTACAAGTTCTATTCATAGGGTTCTCGCAAAAGAGTAACAAGGAGGCCGGCAAAAATCAAGGAAAAGTAGCCTGGGAGATGTACGTGTTGCTGTTGTACTGAATCCAAACGTCGACCAACAGTGAGATTGTGCGGGCTTACAGGGTGGATTGCAAGCGCGAGGATGTACCGATCTAGGCGTGCAGCGGCTCATTGGAGAGAGGGTAGATAGGGCTACAATGTTTGTTCTGAAGGTCTCGCCGGAGAAGGAACAAGTGCGCCAGAATTCATGAGGGAACAGAGGGTCGTCGTGGGTCTTCTGCTGCTGCTATGCGGTGCGCTTCGCTGCTTGCAGAGAACACGCGCGGCAAGCGCGGCTGCTAGCGCGGCGATGTTGGCGAGGCGACACTGGACAGCGACAAGGAAGAAGTGGAGGAAAAAAATAGAGGGGTGCAAGGAGTATCTCACCCAGGGCCGCGAAGTCGGCAGGTGGCGGTGTGGCCGGAGGAGAGGAAGAAGGCGGTGGTGGCGGCATCCGTGACGGCGAGGCGAACGGCGGGTGCGCGCAGACGGCAAAGATGTTCCAAACATACTCATGCTCGCGTGCTTCTCCGTGAGGTAGTTGTAGCCGATGCGACGCTCCTCCGCTCGTCGGCGGCTTCTCCAACGACGCATCTCAGCAGCGAGACCGACGGCGGCGCCATGGCCACGGCATCCTTGGAGAAAAAGAAAGAAGGGGATATGGATGAGGATGCAGGGCGATGAGGAGGGGAGGAGGACACGCCACTGCGGCTGCTTTATGAGGCGAATCAGAGAGAGGAGAGAGGGCTCACGCGGGGCGTGTGGGCTGGTGCTGGTTGCCACGGAGAAGAAAAACAGGGCCAGACTCGGTCTCCTTGACAGGCTGGATGTGCACAACGTGCTAGCTAGGCCAAAAGGCAGGAGGGTTTTGCTAGCTGGGATCCCCAGGATTGGTAGTTTTTTTTCTAGCTAGCTGGAGTGGTTCGGTTAGCACAACAAAATAGCAGGAGATATATACGTATATGTGTGGCGCGCACACACACACGATGCATAAGCATGCACATATGATAACACGGTTGAGTCGGGTTTAGGTGTAGGTGATTTGATTAGCTAGGATTTGAATTGAACTCAACCTCTTGATTTGAATGCAAAACAAAGCAACACCAAATAAGAGCACAAGAGGAAGTAGAAGGGCTATTGTTGCATGTGAGTGTAGAAGCTCATATACATGCATAAGGTGACATCTTTGTGAAAACAAAAATGTAGGAAAAGTAGAGAGAAGTAGATGCCAGCAAATAAAACAAAAATAAAATGAAACAAGATTGCAAAGGACACATACATGGCAAAGAATGGTTTGGATCAAACCCAACTTAACCATGTGGAAAAATAAGAGAATCCATACATATATATGCGACAAGAATTAAAATATCATCAAAAACAATATATCCACATACATGTATATGGTAGAAAGAGGATGTGATCACATGGAAGTTTCTATGGACAAGATAGTAGGTGGAATGAATTAGAAAGATATGCCCCCCAACTTAACTTGGGCATTATACACAATTTATCAAGAGGCAAATACAATATATCAAGAGGCAAATACAAGTGACACATTAATGCATATGAGAGAAGAACCAAAAAGAAAAGGGGTTTTATATGATGCTCAAATGCAAGGTGGCATGATGACATGAGCATGATATAATGATGATGCAATTAATATATGTAGGAAGTATCATTATATAGACTAGGCTAGTAGCATTGCAATTGTTAGACAATTGGGATGCTATAACTCTCCCTCACCAAACAAGAATCTCGCCCCGGGATTCCTAGGAAAAAGAAAGAAAAAAACACAAGAAGAGGCGGGTGTTCGGAACGAAGGTGACTTTCACGTTCTCAAAAGGATGAGCACGGAATGGTGCGACCACTGCACCTTGCAAAAACTTGCTAGACTTGTTGCGAGTCTTGCGTTTTGCTATAGAAACAAGAGGAAGAAGGAACTGGAGAATTGTCGTGAGACGAGAAAGATAGGATGCACATAGCTCCGGTTTTCTCGAGAAATATGATAAAGGAAAAGAAACACTTGTTGAAAGAATTAGAAAGAACGATGTATCATGGAGAACGAAAAGGCACACCATTAGAATTAGAGATCAACTGATGCACGAGAAGGTGGATCTTTGTCTTGCCGAAAGAAAAGAATGACTTTGGGGAAGTTATCAACCACTATGAAAATAGCATTGTATCTTCTCTTGGATTTGAGAAATGAAGTGCGGAAACTATATTGCCTTCAAATAATAGAGTTCCTTGATATCAACGGAAATATTTGGGTTAGGAGTTCTCGGATTAGATCTTTCTTGCGCCGATAAGAACCAAAGGATCACGCAATTGAGGTGCGCGGATATCACTTCAAGAGAAGGGGGATGCTAGTTTATGGTAGAATCCTGAGAAGAAAAGAATATGGAGGATCTGGAGTTTATTGTAGAGATACTTATTGCTTTCTTTAACCTTGAGGCTAATGCAATAGATTTGCGACTAATGGCATCAACCATAATTGGCTTTACCAAGAGAAAGGGATTTGTCAAATTTGAAGACCGATATAGTTTCCTTCCATCTTGTTTGAGGATGTCGAGCACCGGTGGAATGAAGAGTAACCGAAAAGATAAATGCATCTTCTTCCACTAGATAATTGAAGATTTTGCTCCATGTAGGAAAGACGAGATCACCAACAAGAGATTATTGCTTATCTTCTTCGAGGGAGCACTCCGGAAAACAAAGATGGAATAGAAGTATCAAGAATAAAGGCCACTTCTACATCCGTGGAATGAGTTAAATCGCATTAGTTCACCAATTCAATGTACAAGAGCGAATGATAAGAGTAGTGGTATGGTAGCTACTCCATCCCGCACCCAAAGCATTACTCCGCACATGAATGGAAAACCATGCAACCCAACTGCCGAACAGACTGAAGAACTTGATAAAACTCATGGAACTCCGTAGGAAAGCAAAGATATTATGCAAATGATTCGTTGGATCCAGAGTAGATAAAGATGATGATGTTGTCGTCATGTCGGAAGATCCCAAAACACCGGCAAGGATATGAAGAAATATTATGGAGAACAGCTGCAAGATTCGATAGATAAGGAAAAGATAGCAACAACTTAAACAGAAGGATTACAAAAGATCTAGAAATTCTTCATGGCATCCGGTGGATTGAAGATAGAAGATGGAACGAGAGGATTTCAAAAGATTACTTGACGAGACCGAGGTGAAAATAACTCCATCTTCTTCTTGAAATGATTGAGATAGATTTAGCAGTCTTGAGGAAATCTTCAACGGAACAACGATGATAACTCGCCAACAAGGAAAGACTCCGGTTTTGATTGAAGGTGGAGGATGGAATTAACAATGGACTTGCTGATTCCAGAATTGAATCAATGTATTTAGCAGAAAGACGTGATCGAGATAGGTGACTTCAAGAAGTCAGAATCCACACTTTGAGACTTTGCACACAGGCAGTGCTCACGAAGCTTGAGAGAAAAGACACATATGATCTTCCATGTTCTTCCATTGATATAGAATAAGAAAGCATATCATGACGATATACCACCACGGATTAACAAGATATTCCAAGAATATCAAGTTCATGTGGCGGAAGAAACGAATAAATGCTCGAAACACTTTCTGAGTTGAATGCTCTTTGAAAGATCAACATTAAGAGCAAGGATTCGTGTTGAAAGAGATGCATTGGCAGAATAGATTATCTGGTCCTTCGGAAGAGAACAAGAAATGCCACTTGGTTCACATTGTCGATTGGATCGCCAGTTACAAAGATAAAGAGATCTTGGATAAAGGAACGATGATAGCTCATACCTTAAGAAAAGCTATCAGAGGCGAAAAGATGCAATTCCCTCGTATCAAAGAGAATTTTGCAGATATGGAGTTCCAAAAAGATGTGAAGCATGATAAACAGATGATAGACCATCGTAGTGCCTTGAGAAAACTTCGGATTGCCAAAGATACTTTAATATGCATAGATATGATCACGGTGTAACTCAAATCACAGGAGATAACCGCCACCATTTGGAGGATGAAAATAGATAGCATTAACCATACTCCACTCATGATAAGTGTCATATAGCTATGTCGAGAACCAAATTACAATCACAAGCATCGGATCGACACACGTTATGTATTTAGCCCAGAAGATTTGATGATGAAGTAAAACTCCAGGATTAAACGCCGGTGACAAAAGAATGAGTTAGCACGATCATGTTGATAAAAGAAAGATAGATAATGTTTCACACACGACTGAAGAGGAGTGTGGAAACACAGATGTATCAAAGAAAAATTTCCGCCTTTTTCGGCATTAAAATACCAATAAATGCGCAAAACCACTTAACAGATAGAGATTAGCAACTCCACGTTTTGTGAAAGCATGCTGGAAGGAAGAACACCCTTAAAAAGATTGCGCCAGTTAACAAGGAGTCGGATAGATCACGTCGGTTTACAAAAGCCTGTCGGTATGGAATGTATCAACAGTTGATAACCAAAGACAGATTGTGACAAAAAGGTTGGATGCAATAGGTAGACAAGGAATTACACACACATGCATACACACAACCTATGGTACTATAGAACCCAGAACACGTGATCCTAGTTTGAATTTTTAGAAGAGGATTGAAAACGTTACACTTTCTTACCAGAAAAGGGTGGGTGGGTGGGTAATAAGAAAAATGGAAGCAATCCTACTCTCACGTTTTGTTTTTCCCTAGTATACATAGCTACCAAAATATTTGCTAGACTGACAACAACCATTTGGCTGAGACCCTGAAGGGCGGGATGGCTCTGATACCAATTATAACAACCTCGGACCCTACGCTCTAAGTTCAAGCCTGGATGAACCAAAAGTGGTTAAAGAAGTACAGCGGGGGCCTAGGGCCACCCACGTGTAGGCCCGTCGGCCGCCCTAACCACTTCCAAGAACATCGGGACAAGAGCGAGCGGCGTAGGCAACAGGCGAAGAGATCAAATACATACATAAGTGAGTATGTATGCAAGCTACCTTACAACAGTTCTCAGAGCCATACCATCTAAAAGAAATAGAAATATTGCAACGCCATACGGTAAGATCCAAATATCCTAGATAGTTATAATAGTGTAGGATAGCTCCTCATACATCAATCAACAGAGTATCAAGCGGAAGCGGGAAACAAGATCCGAGTACGGATAAGAAGCAAATCGGCATAAGATGCCACATAAATAAGCACATCCCGCCCACAGATCTCACGGATCCCCATCCCCGGAATCTCTACACCGAGTGATCGTTGCCAACATCATTTGTCTCCTCCACCCAGTATCCATCTTGCGAATACACCTGTTCATCTGAATCAAACAATTTATCGTGTGAGACCCTAGGGGTACTCAGCAAGTCTTTATGCCTCTAAAGGGGACATAACCTGGAGTGACGCAATTGCAGCAAAAGATAATAACTAACAAGTCTATAGATACTCGCTAACCATCCGCCTAACCAAAGATAGACGGATGTCCGTTAATTAGGAACAACAGTTATAACAGTATAAAGTAACAGATCCATCCTCCTTCTCGCTTACCAACGAGAAAGCGGACGAACAATCCATCCGTTGGCAGTTTTATTAATCATTCCATGAATATTGCACTATTTACTAGTCAGATATTTAGTCAAATTAAAGACGTTACTTTAGTTATACTTGTCTATGATCGAAAAACTGTGCTCCAAGTCGTCCATAACCGCGGACACGGCTTTTAGAAAGACTTACCCTGCAGGGGTGCACAAATAGCAACACACACTCGATCAACCTGGGAAAAACTAACTCAAAACCCAACGAGGCATTCACGACAAAGCGATCACAGGATTCATAAAATATTTTAGGGGGACACCCCACTAAGCTACCCGCAACGAAGTTGGCCGGCTCCGGAACGGACCCAGGGTTTGTGTGGATGGCGGTAAACGACTGGGAACCCGAAAGTGTGATTGGGCTTGTCGATACAGCGAAAACGTGTCACGATCCAAAACAGTACAAGTGCTCCACGCACAATCTTAAATAAAACTGTAAAGCATGGCATAAGTACAGGATAGTAATAAAGCCCCAAACTACTTTGTGGCCCTAAGAAATAGAAATGAATCAAGCTCTGGCTCAAGGGGGTCCATAAGGCCTCCCGGATGTGGATAGTGCGAAGTCAAGAACAGGAATCAAGTACTCGGGGTCCTACGGGACACAAGTGAGCATGAAAAACCAGATAACAGATATTGCCCACCGGTGCCTCTTTCATTAGTTATCCCATACTACTCAGGTTAAGTTGTTTAGGTACCTCGTTATCCATCAGGCTCTCACATACCCTACACATGTTGTTTTACGACTTGCATGGCTCAAATAACTCCTGTAGTAATGGCTCATAGGATGGAGGAACAAGCTTCAGTGGGGTTTAAAAGTAAAGGCTATGCAGTACTTGGAATTCAATTTAATACAATCGCGACTCAATGATGCAAGAATAAGATAGAAGCAATAGGTACTATATGTATGCAAGCATGTGGTAGTGCTTGCCTGGCAGCTTAGTTGAAGCGAGAGATGGATCTGGGTAGTACTCCTGGGATAATTGATAATTCCCCTGCTCGGCGTCTATTCGAAAGAAGAACCAAACAAACAAGGGCCAACCTAAATAAAGTGCACAAGCATATAAATAAAATGCGACAAGCAACCAAGCATGTCATGATGAATGATGCACTATTTACATGGCAATAATGTAGCATGGCAAGGGTGAGGTGTGGGGACAAGAATAATCATTTTATTATTTATTTGGTCAAGTTTTATTACCATAAACAGTTCTGATGTTTAATATTGATATGATTCATGCTGCAAAACAGAACATAGAATGCATAAATAGAACAGGCTCGCATCGCTTTAGACATATTATTTGTCAAATTGGGAGTTATAGAATTAATGTTATTAATTAATTAAGAAAAGGCATTTTTATTGCAATTAAACAATTTCAAAATTTTAAATTAGACAAACATTATTTTGAATGGCATATTTGAATTCCTCACATTTTTTTTATTCAAAAACATATATCATATGTATTATTTGGAATTTTTAAATAAAAGATATAAATTTCTGGATTTAAACACATTAAACATATTTCTGGAATTTTTGTTATTAGAAAAAGATTTCTAAAACTTTTGTTACTCAGGCTGGGTCTACCCACAGACGCAGACAAGTAGGGTCGCACGCTGCGCAGGTCCAGTTGGCGCGTGGCCAGCTGTGTGATGACACGTGGGACAGCCAAGGGAGTGAAGGGTGAGAGATCAAAAACTCCAGGAGCCCTTTTGCAAAACCTTCAGAGAAGTATCAGACGAGCTGACATCCGCTGGCACAAAAATGAGCCGACTTTGGTTGATGATGACGACGAATCGGTGAGGAATTAGAAGTTTTGCTGAAAAGAAAGTTGTAGATCTCGCAAAGATCTATAACTTTGCAGAAGGAAGTTTCTCCAAAAGATCAACTTATGCATCAGAAACATGTGACGAACAGAGAGGGTTCAGGTTTTAGACAAAAAAAAACAGAAAAACAGATTATTCTCCCCGATTTCAGCAGATGTTTTCTTCATCTGTAGAGATCCAAATCGAGAGACATTTGTTTCTGGAGGTAGATGGATGTTATGTCTACAAGTTCTATTCATAGGGTTCTCGCAAAAGAGTAACAACGAGGCCGGCAAAAATCGAGGAAAAGTAGCCTGGGAGATGTACGTGCTGCTGCTTTACTGAATCCAAACGTCGACCAACAGTGAGATTGTGCGGGCTTACAGGGTGGATTGCAAGCGCGAGGATGTACCGATCTAGGCGTGCAGCGGCTCGTTGGAGAGAGGGTAGATAGGGCTACAATGTTTGTTCTGAAGGTCTCGCCGGAGAAGGAACAAGTGCGCCGGAATTCATGAGGGAACAGAGGGTCGTCGTGGGTCTTCTGCTACTGCTACGCGGTGCGCTTTGCTGCTTGCAGAGAACGCGCGGCTGCTAGCGCGGCGACGTTGGCGAAGCGGCACTAGACAGCGACAAGGAAGAAGTGGAGGAAAAAAATAGAGGGGTGCAAGGAGTATCTCACCCAGGGCCGCGAAGTCGGCAGGTGGCGGTGTGGCCGGAGGAGAGGAAGAAGGCGGCGGCGGCGGCATCCGTGACGGCAGGTGCGCGCAGACGGCGAAGATGTTCCAAACATACTCATGCTCGCGTCCTTCTCCGTGAGGTAGTTGTAGCCGATGCGACGCTCCTCCGCTCGTCGGCGGCTGCTCCAACGACGCATCTCAGCACCGAGACCGACGGCGGCGCCATGGCCACGGCATGCTTGGAGAAAAAGAAAGAAGGGGATATGGATGAGGATGAAGGGCGATGAGGAGGGGAGGAGGACACGCCACTGCGGCTGCTTTATGAGGCGAATCAGAGAGAGGAAAGAGGGCTCACGCGGGGCGCGTGGGCTGTCGCAGGTTGCCACGGAGAAGAAAAACAGGGCCGGACTCGATCTCCTTGACAGGCTGGATGTGCACAACGTGCTAGCTAGGCCAAAAGGCATGAGGGTTTTGCTAGCTGGGATCCCTAGGATCGGTAGTTTTTTTCTAGCTAGCTGGAGTGGTTCGGTTAGCACAACAAAATAGCAGGAGATATATACGTATATGTGTGGCGCACACATACACAATGCATAAGCATGCACATATGATAACACGGTTGAGTCGGGTTTAGGTGTAGGTGATTTGATTAGCTAGGATTTGAATTGAACTCAACCCCTTGATTTGAATGCAAATCAAAACAACACCAAATAAGAGCACAAGAGGGAGTAGAAGGGCTATTGTTGCATGTGAGTGTAGAAGCTCATATACATGCATAAGGTGACATCTTTGTGAAAACAAAAATGTAGGAAAAGTAGAGAGAAGTAGATGCCAGCAAATAAAACAAAAATAAAATGAAACAAGATTGCAAAGGACACATACGTGGCAAAGAATGGTTTGGATCAAACCCAACTTAACCATGTGGAAAAATAAGAGAATCCATACATATATATGTGACAAGAATTAAAATATCATCAAAAACAATATAGCTATATACATGTATATGGTAGAAAGAGGATGTGATCACATGGAAGTTGCTATGGACAATATAGTAGGTGGAATGAATTAGAAAGAGATGCCCCCCAACTCAACTTGGGCATTATACACAATTTATCAAGAGGCAAATACAATATATGAAGAGGCAAATACAAGTGATACATTAATGCATATAAGAGAAGAACCAAAAAGAAAAGGGGTTTTATATGATGCTCAAATGCAAAGTGGCATGATGACATGAGCATGATATAATGATGATGTAACTAATATATGTAGGAAGTATCATTATATAGACTAGGCTAGTAGCATTGCAATTGTTAGACAATTGGGATGCTACAAGCATAGTGGCCATTCTTAGTTCTATGTGCATTGTCCCAAGACTAGTTGATTGATACATAACTTGATATTGCTTGTTTTAAACTATTTGTATCTAGTCACTCTTATGAACTTTCAAGGTGTCCTATGCTTTTATATTTGCTACTCTATGAGGGACAAGCTGAATGCTACTATGCTATGTTTTATTTTATGTGAAGCAAACAAACGTCTTGCAAAGCATTGTTATTCATAAATCTTTTGTTTGTGCCTTCTCATGTTGCAACATAGCTGCTTTGTCTTATTGTTAGAACTTTATCTTTCATGTTATGATTGAAGTACTATGATCCCAACTTTGAATGTTTTACAAATACTTTGATCAAGTTTATGATGGTGCATGTCACCTCAAAAATTATTCTTTCTTTTTATCACTTACATACTCGAGGACGAGCAGGAGTTAAGCTTGGGGATGTTGATACATTGCAATTGTATCTATAATTTTTGATGTTCCATGCTTGGTTTTATCTACTTTCTTGTGTTTTGTACACACTTTGGAGTACTTTTCATATGATTTCTTGGACTAACCTATTAACAAGAGCCACAATGCCAGCTGTCTGTTTTCTGCTGTTTTTGGTTCCAGGAAAGTCAGAAAATGAATATTCTTGGAATTGGACGGGACAAAAGCCAAAGTTCCTATTTTCCCGGACTCACGGAGCCAGAAGGAGAGTCGGAGAGGGTCCACAGGGTGGCCACAACCCCCAGGCGCGGGTACCCCTAGGTCACGCCAGGGCATGGTGTGGGCCCCCTGGCCGTCCACCGACCTTGCCTCTTCGCCTACAGGAAGCCTCCTGATGCGAAAACCCTAAATCATCAAGCCTCCAGCCACGAAAAGTTCCACAGCGCCGCCGCCACCGAAGGGGAGATTCGGGGGACAGAAAGTCTCTGTTCCGGCACCCTGCCGGGACGGGGAAGTGCCCCCGGAGCCATCTCCATCGATCTCCACTACCATCTCCATCACCATTGCTGATTCCCATGATGAGGAGGGAGTAGTTCTCTCTCGAGGCTAAGGGTCCTACTGGTAGATATGTGTTCATCTCTCTCTCTATGCATGATCATATTGTGATCATGAGCTTTGTAATCAAGTAGATCTACCTTGCTACTCAAGTGCTTTAATAGATCTCTGCTCTCCCCATGTGTGTGAAAGTGACAGTGTGCACACCATGGTGGCACTTAGGCTAGAGACTACAAATACTTGTTATGAGTTATATTTGGAGTTGGATGTTTCTATGAAATTGTGGTGTTTGTTGGAACCATCTAGTGCTCAAGGTGACAGTGTGGGGTTATCTAGATGGGGAAAGCAAACTTTGAGGTGTGCTATTATAGCCCTACCATGGATTAGAGTGTCCAACCAGAGAGTAGTTCAGAGTAGTATCATAAAGAGAAGATATTTGTATGAGAGTGTTCACTAGTGAAAGTATGATCTCTAGGCCTTGTTTCTAAACATTGAAACACCATTTGCAATTAGATATGTTACATGTTTGCTTGCTTCCCTCTTTATTTCAGTTTGCCTTTAGTCTTTTCCACGCCATCAAGCTATTTTCTATCACTGTTACCACTTATAATTATCCATACCACTTGTATTTCACTATCTCTTCGCCGAACTAGTGCACCTATACACCTGACAAGTGTATTGGGTGTGTTGGGGACACAAGAGACTTCTTGTATCTTGATTGCAGGGTTGCTTGAGAGGGGATACCTTCGACCACTTCCTCCCTGAGTTCGATAAACCTTGGGTAATCCACTTAAGGGAAAACTTGTTGCTGTTCTACAAACCTCTGCACTTGGAGGCCCAACAACTATCTACAAGAATAGAAGTGTGTAGACATCAGTGGGCCAGTCGAGACCGTCTTTTATTGGCCACGTACTCGTTGCATTTGGAGGAGGATCCTCCGTGGGAGGAGAGCCCCGCTCGTCGAAGGCTTGATTCGTCTGCCGCCTTTTTACGCGCCTCGAGTTGCGCGACTGTGTGTAGTTGGCGTATGTACTCCTCTTTCAGCAGCCAATGGTATCCCATCAACATATCCTGTGGGGAGTTGTGAGGTAGGGGGTTGCCCCATAGAGCTTCTCGGCAGCGAGCCCACTGGTTGTCGTTAAGCCTGATCTCGACACGTTCTCCGGTGTGTTTGTTCACCATGGTTGGCAGTTCGACTCCTGCTCCATTGTTGACGGGCGCGCCGTTGCCACCATTAATGGGTCCACCATTGGGTGGACCACCGTTGGGTATGCCACCGTTGGGTGGCTCGGTGCCAGATCCGTTGTCGGCGTTTTCACGATTGACGGTGGTGTCGCATGTGTTGATGACGGTGCACATGAAGTGGTTGGGGAAGCTGTTGCTCCTGCAACTTTCAGATCCAGAGCCGTAGACTCCATCTTCCTTTTCTAGGTCACCCAGATCGGATCCGCGACTGATGTCGCTGTCCGTACTCCCAGCTACTACTGAGGTGTTGAGCTCGCTGAGGGTGCCGATTGGCGGCGGGAACCATGATGCTGGAGCAATCGCGGGTGCCGTTGGCTGGTCCGGCATGCGAAGCGTGCCCAGTTAACCAACTTGGAAGCGGAAGCTCCAATCGCCAGGCTGATTCCATCGCCCATGGACTCGAAAGCTGGGCGAGTGGCAGGCGTGTGGATGGTGAAGTCAAACGCGCCAAAGAGTTGGCGGATCTCTGCCGTTGCAAAGTTGTAGATCACGGTTGACGGGGCCGAAGAAGCCGCGACATCAGCACTCCCAGTTCCCATAGACGGCGCCAATTGACGAGGGTTTAACTCATCAATGCCCATTGTTATGGACTTGGGTTTTGGAGAAGGAGGGAGTGCTGGAGGCATCAATCGGCTAGCAAACAAGCACACAGGGACGCAACTTTTACCCAGGTTCAGGCCTCATAGAGGTCCCTACTCCTGTTTGTCTGCTCTTGGAATTAATGAATGAATCGAAGATTACAGGGGCGCACAGATGCAATCTAGCGAGAGTTGTGGAATCTAAGGTGGTGATCGTCCTCCTTGCCGCCCCTCCTAGCCTTTATATAGATAGGCTAGGTCTCGGGTAGCAGGTCGAGTCGTTTACAGATTAGGGTTTTCCCTTTAAAAAAATTATCTTTAATCTTCTTCTTGTCTCGCAAGCCATCGAGAGTCCGTGGGCCGTTCGAAGTCTTCATTGGGCCTTGGCAACGCCGTGGGCTTCTGCCATATTTTGACCGTATATACTAAACTCGAGTACCTGTAGGGTATACCCATGTCAGGGAGAGACTGTGATTCCCAGCATTTAGGGCTACAGAAGAGACTGTGTGCATTTGCATTCATGCATAAGAAAACTCGGGGAATTTTCATGCAAAACAAAAACCCTAGAGGGATCAAGGTTTCTCTCGCTTCGATGGATTATAATTAGATCACCTAAGTGAGTGTGGGAGATTTTGACATGATTTTTAGGTCTTTTGACTGTTTTGGGAAGGTTATTTCAAGTTAGGAGTTGAATTTTGAATTAAGGTTTGAATTGGAGAGTTGAATTTCAAATTAAAATTCTGTGGAATTTGAAATTCAAAAGAATCAATAAATAACAGATATTATAATATAAATGAAATTGGAGTATTGAAAAGCATTACAAGATATTATAATAATATCACAAGTTAATATAATAAAAGAATATGTGGGATTTGTTTCCATATTACACTCTCACAGATTATTATACAAGTAAATACTAAAGAAAACAAAAATTGCAATAATAGAAAAGAAAATAAATCTTTATTTCATTAATATTTAACACATTATAGAGTCCTTACAAAGAACTGAATAAGTAAATAAAATAAAAAGGGATAAAAGGAAAAGCCTAAAACTAATTTCCTATCTAATCTTCTTATATCTCCTTATTCTTGCCTTGTACCTGCAAGTTCAACAGATAGAACAAACAAGAAGGAAATATTGGTTAGTGTTAGTGTTTTGCTCATAGAACAAACAATGAAATGCACTGTTACTGTTTCATCACTGAGCAATAAAATTAGGGGCAAGTTTCACCAATAACAACATATGTTCTTATTCAGTATTTGGCCTCAGTTCAACCTCATCGACAATAAAAGAAAGGGCAAGTTTCACCAGAGAGGGTTGAAGTACAACAGTAACAGTCAAGAATTACTAGAGCTCATCAAGAATAGTGAAAGCAGCACACACACGTTTGCATTCCCGTGTGTTATCGACACAAGGTTATAGTAATGTAGGGATTAAGTCACAACCGCGGTAGCAGAGAACTCTCTATCTACTAAGCACATTCCACAACACCACAAGCATCAAGAACACCACCACTCCACAACTAGAATTGACTAGACTATCCGGCAAACCATCAAGGCCAGAAATCACCAGCCATGGTTACTTAGAGGAGGGGTGGATTTGGAGTTAAGCAAGGTCAAGCATGGAGCTAGGGCAAGGAGGAGCAGACCAAGAAACTCATAGGAAGAAACTGGACAAGATCACAGCTAGGATCTAGATCAACAAAACCACCACAATCTTACCAAGAAATCACAAGCTTCAGCAACATCACAGGTTGCTACATATTCAATCATGCATGCTACTTGTTTTGCCAAGTTACAAGCATGGCTTAGGATCTTAGGAGTTATCCTCAGAATTATACTCAATTGGAGTATTGAATCTTCATAGGGTTTTGGGATTTAGTCATACATATTTTCATCCATGGGAAAATAAAAGATGAAGCCCCAGTCTTCTACATCCAAGGCTAAGGGCTATTTTAAGAAAATAGCTGGTAAATCATCCATCTTGCATGAATCAAATACTAGAATCCCAATTATTTAAGCACATCAAGCTATGTTAAAGGCTACCACTGTGTACCATCCAAATGGAGGCTTCACAGTGGCATCCATTTAACCATAGTCACATTCCTTCGCAATCACAACATAAATAATCACTTTCCTAGAATCTTAGGAATCATTTATAATTCAATTTCTTTCATGTTAATAAGACAAAAACATCCTAGCAAACTATATTGCTGGAGCATTTGCTCAAGTAAGGATTAAACCCTCATTGAACTATTTAGGATATATCCTAAATCTTGTTCTCTATTAACCATTAGATCATAAAAATAATTTCCAATACTAGGATGTGTCAAGAGCCTGTACAAGATAGCATACACTTATTGTCACTAGACAATATCCACATTTATCACCATAGCTTGGACATGATAAAGGCAGACATGAGAAATATTATCTCAGTATATTCTCCACAATGCTTGATTTCTTGTAGACATTACTAGGATCACATTAACATCAGTAATAAAGTGCAATCAACATGGGGCACTTTATATTTCAACACGAACTCCGCATAACTGAGGTATAACCATAGGAAGACTAACAGAGGCATCACTGAAACTATGGCCAAGTAATACACAAGCCAACTCCATCAAAGCATGATAGGATTATCAAGAATATTAGGCAAGTTTCTATCATGACTGAGAATAATCAGGAAGAGAAATGAGAAACCCTAAATCATGAAAATATCCTAGTTTTGGGTGGAACTAGAGAAAGGATGAGGCTCAAAGAGAGATAGAGAGAGGGGGTAGAAGTGAGGACCTTATCCGTGGTACTCGCTAGAATTTTGTAGAGGAAGCATACCGGTGAGGTATGTCGGTTCCGCAGAGAAATATGCCCTGGGGGATGACCCCGGAAGCAACTCACGACCCCGCCCCCACCACCTTCTCGGCCCGGGAATGCGATACTCGGGTAACTCACGGGGAACAGAGCTACTCGGGAAAGATCCCCAACGCTAGGAATGGAAGGGCTACCTCTGGCCTATGGCTCAGGCTACCCGCTAGGGCCATCATGGCGCTTAGAGGCGATAGCACGGGCTCGCCATGTTGATACCATGTCCTCTATGGCTGTCCGCGTGGCTAGGTCGTGTCACCGCATGTATACCGACACTTGTGCTGTCCCCTTACGATATAAAAGGAGGCTCGGGTTGAGTAGAGGAGGGGGGAATTGGCTTAGAGTAAGGTTCCTTCTCCGAAAAAGGAACAAGTTGTAGTTCAGTGACAATCGGATAGTAGACATTGCAGGAAGTAGGGTTGCACTCACGGCAGACCTAAACCTGGGTTAAAAACCGCGTCTCTCTCTATGATTGTGTTCGTCTAGCTCGCTAATCGAGCTCGCCGGACGTTGCGCGCCGGGCCAAATAACAAAGGGGGACTCATTCCCCTAGTGACAAAAACCGCGAGACTACATCTAGTGCACTAGGTAGGGTGCGCACCTCTAGCAGCACAAGACGGCGGCCGCTGCCCCATGCCTTGAAGCTCAAGAGGGTCCGTCTGAGGCATGGTGGGGACTACCACTCATGCTAGCACCTCCTGATGTCGGGCGGAGCGATAACATCAGGATGGGCAGTCGCCAGCTAGCCCACTTCAAACAAAGGCTCCGCTCGGACCACCGTGCCCTTGATGGGCGCGTTATCCGAACCACAACCCAGTAGAGGTCTTCTCTCCCCTGAGTGCTCGCGTGCTTTGGGAACACCAGGCGAAGAAGGCGGTGACACCGGGAGGCTGAACTCCCCTGATCGTCCCATCCTGTGTCCCCACAAAGAAGCACCCGTCCTCCGGGGGGGCTCGACCGCCGCTGGTGGTCAGCGGCCTTCCCCGACTCCCTTAGGGGCACCCAACCCCGTCGCAGCTTTAGCCACCATGGAGGCCATGCTGGAATTTCTGCTGAAGGCGGTCGGGGATAACTCGTGCGCCAACGCTTGGCTTGCGAGGTTGCCCCACTTCATCAGCGCTGCTCGTCACCAAGGGGGACATGTCGTCTCACGTTCAACGGTCAGGGCCCCTCCTTCACAAAGAGCAAGGGGGCCGTCAGGACCCCGTGGTGGGAGCCAGACTCCTCGACCCGCTAGCAGAAGAGCCCCGAAGTGTACTCGTCACCTGCTGAATCGTTGCCGCTCGGAGAGCCGCTGCGAGGGTGATCCTCCCCAGAATGTGGCCGAGGAGAGAGGTGACGATCGCGCTTCTATGGGCTCCTCTCAATCATCGCGGTCACGAGAGTTCTGCTGGATCCTGAGTGATCACTGAGGGAAGGATGCCTGGACACGCATCGAGCGCTACCAGGAACATCACCTCTGCGACAGTGTCGAGCCAGCCCGAGCTATGTGGAGCGCTCCAGCATTCACGTCCGGATACACCGCCTTCACTTCAGAGCTGCGGAGGGTCACTTGGCCCCTAAAGTTTTGACCCGACATACCCTACAAGTATGACGGGAAGGACAACCAGAAGGATTTCTTCCAGATTTACTACACGACAGCATAGGCGGCCGGGGGTGATGATCGGGTCATGACCAACTGGTCTCCCCTTGCTCTCAAGAGGGAGGCTTGGGCATGGCTCACAACCTGCCTGTCAGCTCCATCAAATCATGGGAGGATCTCTGCAATTAGTTCGTCGGGGCCTCCTAGGGAAGGTTCAAGCGCCCTGGTACGGTCATCGACTTGCACAAACTGTCCTAGAAGCTGAGGAAAATCATGCGCAAGTTCACTCAGCGATTCTACCAAGTACTGCATACCATCCCCAAGATCACCCCTGAAGTCATCGTGTGGCGTACCACGTTGGCATTTGGGACCCTCGCATGAGGGAAATATGAGTACTCGAGACCTGAATACCACCCAGAGCTGTTCACCTTGGTGGACAAGTGCGCTTGGGCCAAAGAAGGGCGACTTCAGCCCGACGAAGCTATTGACGAAGATGAAAACTCCACCAAGAAGAAGAATCTCAAGTGCCCACCTATGAAGAAGGCCCTAGAAATCGAGCTAGAGCACAAAAATACCAAGGAGCCTAAGGTGGCCACCGCCGACACCGACGGCGGTCCATGTTTCCCCATCCACAACATGCCAACCCATGCCCTAAAAACTGCAACCGAGTCAAATCCCTAGTGGAGATGCAGACTCATGGGGATTGCTTCATATGCCTCAAGCCCGGCTACCACGCGAGGGAGTGCCCTGAGCAATGTGACCGGGAAGACACAAAATGTGACCCGGATGGATTAGGCGGGTCCTGCGACAACCGGACCCAATGGGATCACATCCTGGGTCATGGTGACGGAGGGCGTACCCCTCAAACTTATGGCAATGACGGCATGCCTTTCCAGGAGGCCCGAGAGGAGGCATATCCCAGGACCATCTCGGATAGACTCGGGTCGCGGTCCTCAACTACGCCCATGACCTTCATCTGCTACCATAGTGTGGAATTTCTCCTATGTGAAGGGATATTTGTCCAGAGGTTAACGAGCATCGCCAGTGCACCCCTAGAAGATGGTTCCGAGCCTCGATGTCCTATCGTGCCCAGGGCCCTCTTTTCCCCGTCACCACTGCGTCGCATTTCTCCTATGCAAAGGGGGATTTGTCCCGTGGCTGACGGGCTTAACCGAGTTGGACTCGGGAAGTGAACCAGGGCATCAGTGAACCAGCTATGCATGGAAAACTTATCCATTGCCACGGCATGGCATTTCTCCTATGTGAAGGGAGATTTTTCTCGTGGCCGATGGGAAGAGACAAACCAGTTTCCAAAGACAGGACTGAGCTTTGGCACCTTGCCGTACCCGGAGCCCTCACCCATCGCTACAGTGTGGAATTCCTCATATGTGAATGGAGGTTTGTCCTGTAGTTGCCAGGCCACAAGAACCGGATTATCCCGGAAGACTAGCCGAGGCACTGGCACACCACCGTTCCCAGAGACCTTACCCGTCACCACAGCGTGGCACTTTTCCTATGCAAAGGGAGATTTGTGGCGTGACCGTCGAGCAGGAAAAATTGGAGCAATCCCAGAAAGAAGACCCGAGCATTCTCACCTCTCCGTGCCTGAAACCCCACATCCTGTTGCCATGGCGTCACATTTCTCCTATGCGAAGGGATATTTGTCGCGTGGACGAAGGGCTACAAGAACCCAAGACAATCCCCGAAGCCAAACTTGATGAGTCGGCACATCAGCGATCCCAAGACCTTTATACATCACCACGGCGTGGCATCTTTCCTATGCGAAGGGAGAATTGTCCCGTGGATGAAGGGCCACTAGAAAACCGGGATCAAACCTAGAAAACTGACTCAAGCCTTGACACTTTGCCGCACCTGGGCCATTCCACCCGACATCATGGTTCGGTGCCTCCTATGCGAAGGGAGGCTTCCCGCCGTGATCAAAGGAGAACCATAACTCAAGACGGGACCTAGTCCCACCTCGAGATCCGGGGACCGACTAAGCCAGGGACACGAATATGGGCTCACAAATTGAGAGGTCTTGTGTCGCAACCTATGTTGTCCACAAGCAAAACTAGAAGTGTACCGACCCGTGACTTTTATAGAGAATGTGACTACCGTATCTAGGGTCCCGAAAATGGCCATTCCTTGCAAATTTCCCTCCAGACTATAAGTTTTCCAGAAATGGAGGCTTGTCTAGAGTCGCGCTATGGAAAGAGGAGGGGCTCATGAGGGAGTCCCTGGTATATTCCCGCGGCCCCATTGACGGGACTTCCTCTAGCCATTTGCGGAGTCGAGCACTCTAGGAGGCCAAGAACTCATGAGGGTGACCCCAGGTATAATCCCACGGCCCTGTGGATGGGACCTTGGCCAACCAGTGTGGAGAACAAACTCGTCGACCCGCGTCTCTCCCGCGTATGACGCATTGGTATGATACTTGGATCTATGTTTCCGGAGAGTCCGCTAGAGGGGTCGGCGGTACTATAAGACCTATGTGACGCCTATATGGTGCTCAGGTCTGAGACAACAAGAGCTGCAAGAACCTTCCCGGGAGGCTAGGGACCCATGAGGGTGAACCTGGGTATATTCCCGCAGACCTGTGGACGGGGCCCTATCCGACCGACCAACAAGGCTAGGGACCCATGAGGGTGAACCTGGGTATATTCACGTGAACATGTGGATGGGGCCCTATCCGACTAGACAACAAGGCTAGGGACCCATGAGGGTGAACCCGGATGTATTCCCGCGGACCTATGGACGGGGACCTATCCGACCAGACAACGAAGATTATGCAAGAAACCCCGGGAAACTCTAGTTGAACTCAGGGCCCAAATTACGAAAGCAGCAAGAAAGTTACACCAGAAATTACAAGAGGCCTAGTACAAACTATTGGTTGTGGCGTATGGCGGATGCCACGATCATCTCTACCGCAGAAGCAATAGTGGCCTCTATTGCAAGTCTATCCCCCTCGAGGATCGGCAAAAGATCAACGGACAAGTTCATCTGGGGGTGGCGATGGTGCAGGAAGGAGAGTATGAGGCAAGAGAGAGACCTTGCCACATCTCTCCCCTTCCCGTCTACCACTTCATCAATTGTTCACCCACCCCTCAAGCTAGCCGGTCAAGTCATCGAGAAAAACGACCTGATCTTCTACCTCATGCTCTTGCCGGGGAGCACGAGGCACCATGCGTACCGCTCACATCGCCTCACTTACGCACTCGACGACAGCTTTAAGATGTTCGAAGTCATGGCGGCAGAGATGGTGCAGCTCCACCGTGTCAAGAGCATTGTTCCTGGAGGCGAGACTCGGGTGTTGCACTTTCTTCGTCCAGTCACGCACCTGCATGTCCCGGGTGCAAACCTCCTGCTTGGTAGAAGTGAGTTGGTCCTGGAGGGATGAAGCACGCTTCCAAGGAGGCCTCTCGATCCGCTGCGAAGGAGGCCCGAGCTTTGGCACTGCGGCCTACTTCGGTGAGCTCCTCCACAGTCCCGCGGGCATCCGCAAAATCCTGCCAGAGGGCCTGCACTATCCGGTCATGCAGCTACAAGATGCGAGGTGCGCATTCTCTAGTGCCTCGATGCCCCGAGAACGCTCTTGCTCTTGGGCGAGAGAGGCCTCGGCGTGGCGCGCCTCCGCTTCCCCCGCCAACTGAATTAGCTTATGGTGCCCTTCGATCGCTAGTGAGAAGGCAGCCTGGAGCCAAACCTCGGCAGGGGAAGCTTTGCTCCATGGGGTTGATGTCTACGCACTTCTATTCTTGTAGGCAGTTGTTGGGCCTCCAAGTGCAGAGGTTTGTAGAACAGCAGCAAGTCTCCCTTAAGTGGATCACCCAAGGTTTATCGAACTCAGGGAGGAAGTGGTCAAAGGTATCCCTCTGAAGCAATCCTGCAATCAAGATACAAGAAGTCTCTTGTGTCCCCAACACACCCAATACACTTGTCAGGTGTATAGGTGCACTAGTTCGGCGAAGAGATAGTGAAATACAAGTGGTATAGATAATTCTAAGTGGTAACGGTGCCAGAAAAGAGCTTGACGGGTAGGAAGAGACTAAAGGCAATCTAAAATAAACATGCAAGCAAGCAAACATGTAACAGATCTAGTTGCAAACAAAGTTTCAATGCTTAGAAACAAGGCCTAGGGATCATACTTTCACTAGTGAACACTCTCATATAAATATCTTCTCTTTATGATACTACTCTGAACTACTCTCCGGTTGGACACTCTAATCCATGGTAGGGCTATAAAAGCACACCTCAAAGTCCGCTTTTCCCATCTAGATAACCCCACACTGTCACCTTGATCACTAGATGGTTCCAACAAACACCACAATTTCATAGAGACATCCAACTCCAAATATAACTCATAACAAGTATTTGTAATCTCTAGCCTAAGTGCCACCATGGTGTGCATGCTATCACTTTCACACACATGGGGAGAGCCAGAGATCTATTAAAGCACGTGAGTAGCAAGATAGATCCACTTGATTACAAAGCTCATGATCTCAATAAGATCACGCATAGAGAGAGATGAACACATAGCTACCGGTAGAACCCTTAGCCTCGAGGAAGAACTACTCCCTCATCATCATGGGAATCAGCAACATCGATAGAGATGGTGGTGGAGATCGATGGAGATGGCCCCGGGGGCAATTCCCCATCCCGGAAGGGTGCTGGAACAGAGACTTTCTATCCCCTAAATCTCCCCTTCGATGGTGGCGGCGCTGCGGAACTTTTCGTGGCTGGAGGCTGGATTCTTTTGGGTTTCTGCATCGGAGGCTTCTTATAGGCGAAAGGGCGATGTCAGAGGATGGACCAGGGGCCCACACCACCTGGTGGCACGGCCGGGGGGACCCACGCCACCCTATGGTGTGGCCAGCCCCTGGCCCCTCTCCGTCTCATCTTCTAGCTCCGTGAGTCTTCCGGTAAAATATCGACTTTGGCTTTTGTCCGGTCCAATTCCGAGAATATTTCTTTTCTGGCTTTTATGGATCCAAAAATAGCAGAAAACAGGCAACTGGCACTCTGGCATCTTGTTAATAGGTTAGTCCCAGAAAATGCATAAAAGTATCTCAAAATGTAGACAAAACATAAGAAAGTAAATACTAAACAAGCATGGAACATCAAAAATTATAGATACGTTTACAACGTATCAGGGGTCTCCTAGGCAAAAGCTTTAGCATAGAGCCATCCTATCCCGGGCCCAGTTGAGAAAGCGCTTTGGTAAGACGCTCACACAAGATCCCTAGTCGGGAGGTCGCTTGTTTGCAAACGGATACCATGCGTTCTCTCTCCTCTAAGGCCAAAGCCCGCGTGCGGAGGAGAGCCTCTGGACAAAAAAGGCTAGGAGGAGGGCCCAGGAGAGGGCTGGAAGGAGGGGGCCCTTGGACCCCACCCGACAGAGGCAGGGGGAGCAGGGAGGCACGCCAAAGGCACCGTCGCTCCACTCTCTCCCTAACAGTGTCGACAAACAGAAAGCAAGATCAGCACTCATGCCTACCTGAGAAGAGGAAGGGATAACTCGAAGGCTCACTAGAGCGGGGCTCCGCCATAGGACCTAGGAGGGGGTTCTCTGGGGCAGATGCCAATGCCAGAACCGCCCTGCCGAGCAGCGTTGTTAGCAGAATCACTCACCCCGAGGAGCAGCCGCTACTCCCACAAAAGGCCAGGTCAGTAAGCAAGAGGGACTAGGAACAGAGGGAAAAGGCTGAGACGGCTAACCTTGCTAGGCTCCCTGACCAGAACCACTTGACCCGCTTGGGCTGCGGACCTCCCTAGGAAGACAACCCTTCCTCCGCAGTCCACTTACAAGCCAAGGGCATCGGGGTAGGAGAAGGGGTGCCGACAACTATACCCTTAGCTGCCTCGTCACCACTTGTCTCCTGAAGAGCGTACTGGGTCGCAGTGAAGAGGCCACCCCCGTGGGATCCTCACCCCAAGAAGTGAGCCACCTGCTCTAGCGTGAGCACCCGACTCGGGCCCGCCTCGTCCAACGATGGGATCCTGCCGCCCAGCATAGGGGTGCGATGATTATCCCTCGGTGTCAGAGCAATGGGAACCCCCGAGGGTCCCACGCCCAGGATGCATAAGGCGCCCGGGGGCTTCCAGAGCTCTTCGATACCCCACTCGTCATAGTCGGGGAGCGAAGCAATCAAGGCGTCCCTCCCGTAGCAGGGTCGCGGCCTCCCCTCCCCTGCATAGTAGATGGACATGTTTCTCTAGCAGGGTAGGGTGGGCCGTTCATCGAGAAGCAGCAGGGTCATGTCGCCGGGACCTTTGTACACCCACATAGGGTGCAGGCGCTAGTGCAACGGGGATACACGCTCGAGAAGATAATTCATCACCACCTGACAGATCAACAACCCTAGGGCACGGAGAATTTCTATCCGAGCAAGAATAGGAGCTCGCTCCCCGTCTTGGGCATCCAGCCTCTCCTAGGTGGAATTGCCTGCCGTCGGGGCAGTTGGATCCTTATGCTGATCCAGCAGCTCGGGGAAGCGGACTAGACACAATCTGTGGTGCCAGTCAGGCTAGTCTCCCAAGAGGTTGTCAATGATGTATATCGAAGAAATAAGTCCACTCCCCCGAATAGCACCGATGCGTCCACCATGCGTGGCACAAAGAAATGCCAGAACAATGCCAGAGACAACATAACTCCGACAAAACTCTCGCATAGATGTTGGAAGGAAGCCAGGATGGTGATGGCCCTCAAATGAAGCTGAGCCAAGAACACCCCATATGTTGCCAGCATGACATGAAGAAACAGCAATAGTGGGGGAACAACCCCTGCCACGAGGAACTGAATGAAAATCGGGATGTCTAGGACCTCCAGATTCGAAGCATTGGCGGCCCTCAGAACAGTAGATCCTCCGTCATGGGCCTCGCCGGTGACCAGCCAGTGGATAATGCTCAAATTCTAGTTGCTGGTCAGGCCCCTAGCGAAGCGCACATGGTGGTCTTGTGGCCACAAAGCTCACCTCCCTGAGGAGGAAGAAGATCTACGGGTGGAAGAAGATCTAGCCATGGGAATGATGTAGGAGGACAAAGTGAAGAACAAGCATCGCTCCGCCTATTATATAAGGGAGGGATGGCATGGCGCATCGCTTCCAACCGTTTCCCCTCAATGCACCCACGACCATTGTCGCCTTGATTCTCGTGGTGAACTGGCGCAGCCTTTCGAAGTGGGGAAACGATTTTTTTTACCAAATAGATGGACGCAACATAGAGGAACCACAGGGCAGGCCTACTCTCGACTACAGGGCATGTGATCGGTTCCCCAGGAACCAAACCCACTCCCGGGGCTACTATCGGTTCCGCGGAGAAATCTGGTGTCCCCTTACGATATAAAAGAAGTCCCAAGTCGAGTAGAGGAGGGGAGAATTGGCTTCGAGTAAGGTTCCTTCCCGGAAGAAGGAACAAGTTGTAGTTCAGTGACAATCAAATAGTAGACATTTTAGGACGTAGGGCTCCTCTCACAGTGGACCTGAACTTGTGAAAAAACCACGTATCTCTCTAATTGTGTTCATCTAGCTCGGTGATCAAGCTTGCTGGACGCCCATGGTCGAACAACAAAGGGGGACTTAGACCCCCAGTGTCGAAAACTGCGACATGACATGGTATACATGGTGACGGAGGCCATGGCATAGCGACACATGCGGCAGCTGGGTCTGCGCCGAGCTGCGACTAGCGGCACCCACACCACCCTAAGCATGCCCAAGTCATCAACAGAGCACTGCCAAGCTAGGAAAGCACTGTGAAGTCAGAATCGCTGAAACCCTAGGTTACAGTAGGGTGTCAGCGAGGCTAGATGAGGTCGAGATTGGCGAATTAGCAAGGACCAATCAGCACAACATCGTGTTCTTGATCGGCAAGCACGGTGGTGGTGGCTGGAACAGCCGGAGCCAGCCAGAATCAAGGGTGATAGCAGCGGCGTTGTGGATTCGCCGGAGAAGAGAGGGGAGAGAAATCGAGAGGGGAGGAACACATGGTTTGGGTCGGTTTGACCGACCCAGTGGACCGCACTGGGGTTTAGCATGACCCGTTGGGCTGGGCTGAACCAGGGATAGGCCGGCCCATGGGTCAAGCCCAAATTTAAAAGAATTGGTATACTTAAATTCATAAAACAAATAACAAATTACCAAGATACCCCTGAGAATATTTAAACTCTAGAAAAATGTAGGAAAACCCTTAAAATACATATAACATGTCAAAATGTTCACAAAATAAGATCTAACCAGGAAAATATAAAGTTCATTGTTTGAGATAAATAAAATGTAAATGAAAAATTAAAGCCACTAAATCTCTCAATGAAATTTAGCAAAATAAGGAAAAGTCATAAAAATAGTTAAAATCACTTTTGAGTATAAAATGGAACCTATTATCTATTATATATTGAACGGCTCACCAAAAAATAGAGAAATATATTAGAAAATCCCCCAAAAATCAGAACCATCGAACCATTTGTTAGAGATGTTGAAGATTTACAGTCAACCGATCATTTAAAAATAAGTTTAGCACACTAGTAGAAAACAGACCTTTGGTCCAGGGGTATTAGCTCCGGTTTGGCTACAAACCGGGACTAATGCCCCGGTCCAACGGCTAGAACTGGCCCAGGGGGTGGTAGACACTAACCCCGGTTCGAACAGGACCTTTACACCCGAGTCGTGTAATAAACCGGGGCTAAAGGGTTTCAGGTAGGCCGGGTCGGGCATCAGACCCTTTAGCCCCGGTTTGTTACATGACCCAGAGCTAAAGTTGGACCTTTAGCCCCGGTTCTAGACACGAACCGGGGCTAAAGGTCTGGCTATATCTTCTTCTTCCCCTGCCCGAGCCACCATTCAAGCTGGCGGCTCTCCTCTCTCTCTCTTTCTTGCTTCAAGCTTGAGTTCATGCCCTTTTTTTCCTCAAGATTTGTCTAGATTTTGTGGTGCCCCATCTATCCGAAGGTTCTAAAAGGCGATCAACTTCATCCTTTGAACTCTCGTTGCTATATTAGCTCATTTCATGCTCTATCTTATAGATGGATTTGTGGATTTAGTTTGGTAGTAATTTTTGCAGTGATAGCACGATATCAATGTTTAGATTCTATCTATCTTGTATTAATGTAAGAAACTCTAAGGTGAATATCACAATATGTGGATTATTCTATCAATATATATCTTGTTTTGGTACATAGAGTCTCGAAAATTGATTTTAGAAGCACACACATGCGTGAGTTCATCATTCTAACTAACTAGCTAGTTGGACAAAATATCCTTCTTCGTCTACCTGCGTTCAACAAACTGAAAAATTTGTAACAAAGATAGGGTTAATTCATAAAAGCTTGATAAGACATCACAATTCACATATTAGGGAGTGCCTCTATGGCGAGCTCCTCGAAGATGTCTGAGGACGGGATCCTAAGACATCTTCGAGAAGCTCTGCCGTAGTGGTGTCCCTGCTCTCCCACACCATCTTTCGGTTTATATCTTCTCGAGCTAAATCAGTATGCTGGTGGAGCTAACTAATTTCACATATTAGAGTGCCTCTACGGCGAGCTCCTCGAAGATGTCTGAGGACGAGGTCCTAAGACATCTTCGATAAGCTCCGCCGTAGTGGTGTCCCTGGTCTCACACACCATCTTGCAGTTCTTCACAAGAATGCATACCTATTTATAGATTAAGCAGCACAACATAGTGTCGGGCACTGATGACATAATGTCGACACACTCACGCTGGCATAGTGCTGCCACCCACCCAAAATAGTGTCAGCATTTAATTTACTGGCTTAGTGCTGCCCACGGAGGACATAGTGTTGACATGTTGTCTCCACATCCACATTTAGTCCCGGTTGGTGCCTCCAACCGGGACTAAAGGTTCATCATATCTTTAGTCCCGGTTGCTGGTTTTAGATTAGTACTAATTAATTATGATTATGTTTGATGTACTTCATTAATTATATATTGCAGATGAGTCGGCAATGGATGTACGCTGACCGACTCTCTAACGAGTTCATTAAAGGCATGCATTCTTTTCTTCTTGTGGCCGAGGCAAACAAGCGGAGTGGTTTTATGTCTTGTCCATGTGGTGTCTGTCGGAATCATAAAGAATACTCTTCATCAAGAGTCCTTCACAGCCACCTGTTTCGGTCCGGTTTCATGACCGGCTATAATTGTTGGACCAAGCACGGAGAAAGAGGGGTTATGATGGAAGACAACGAAGAAGAAGAGAATGACAACGACTACCCTGAATATGATGGTACTACAATGGAAGACATTGATGAAGAAAAAGATGAAGAATGGGCATCAAATCTGCCCGATGATGATCTTAGTCGGGCCATTGCTGATGCCCAGGAAGAATGCGTAACTGAAAGGGAGAGGTTGAAGTTCAAGAAGATGTTAGAGGATCACAAAAAATTGTTGTACCCAAATTGTGAAGATGGGCACAAAAAACTGGGTAGCACACTGGAATTGCTGCAATGGAAGGCAGAGAACGGTGTGACTGACAAAGGATTTGAAAAGTTGCTGAGAATAATGAAGAAGTTGCTTCCAAAGGATAACAAACTGCCCGCCAGTACCTACGAAGCAAAGAAGGTTGTCTGCCCTCTAGGATTAGAGGTGCGGAAGATACATGCATGCATTAATGAATGCATCCTCTACCGCGGCGAGTATGAGAATTTGGATGCATGCCCAGTATGCACTTCACTACGGTATAAGATAATATGAGATGACCCTGGTGATGTTGAGGGCGAGCTCTGCATGAAGAGGGTTCCTGCCAAGGTGATGTGGTATGATCCTATAATACCACGGTTGAAACGTTTATTCAGGAACAAAGAGCATGCCAAGTTGTTGCGATGGCACATGGAAGACCGTAAGAAAGACGAGATGTTGAGACACCCCGCTGATGGGTCGCAGTGGAGAAAAATCGAGAGAGAGTTTCCGGACTTTGCAGGTGATGTGAGGAACTTATGGTTTGGTCTAAGTACAGATGGCATGAATCCTTTTGGGGCGCAGATCTGCAGTCATAACACCTGGCCTGTGACTCTGTGTATTTATAACCTTCCTCCTTGGTTATGCATGAAGCGGAAGTTTATTATGATGCCAGTGCTCATCCAAGGCCCGAAGCAACCCGGCAACGACATTGATGTGTACCTAAGGCCATTAGTTGAAGAACTCTTACAGTTGTGGCACGGACAAGGTGTACGTGTGTGGGATGAGAACAAACAGGAGGAATTTGACCTATGAGCGTTGTTGTTCATAACAATCAATGATTGGCCTGCTCTTAGTAACATTTCAGGACAAACAAACAAGGGATACAATGCATGCACACACTGTTTAAACGATACTGAAAGTATATATTTGGATAAATGTAAGAAGAATGTGTACCCGGGGAATCGTCGTTTTCTTCCACCCTCGCACATCCTAAGAAAGAAAGGTAAGCATTTCAATGGTGAGGTAGACAGCCGGTATAAGCCTATCCGCCGTACTGGTGATGATGTATTTGACATGGTGAAGGATTTAAAAGTAATCTTTAGAAAGGGTCCTGGTAGACAATCCTTTCCGAAGGACGATGTCGGACATGCACCCATGTGGAAAAAGAAATCTATATTTTGGGAGCTACCCTATTGGAAAGTCCTAGAGGTCCGCTCTGCAATTGACGTGATGCACCTGACGAAGAATCTTTGCGTGACGCTTCTAGGCTTCTTGGGCGTGTATGGGAAGAGCAAAGATACACCTGAAGCACGGCAGGACCAACAACGTATAAAATACTGAGACGACATGCATCCAGAGCTATTTGAAGGTACTGCTAGCTATGCTCTTACCAAAGAAGAGAAGGAAATCTTTTTTGAAGTCCTTTACAGTATCAAGGTCCCGTCTGGTTTCTCGTCGAACATAAAGGGAATAATAAATATGGCAGAGAAAAAATTTCAAAACCTAAAGTCTCATGACTGCCACGTGCTTATGACCAAGCTGCTTCTGATTGCATTGAGGGGACTCCTGCCGGAAAATGTTCGAGTACCCATTGTGAACCTATGTGCGTTTCTCAATGCAATTTCTCAGAAGATAATCAGTCTAGATAGTCTACTAAGGTTACAGAAAGATGTGGTCCAATGTCTTGTCAGCTTCGAGTTGGTGTTCCCACCATCCTTCTTCAATATTATGACTCACCTCCTAGTTCACCTAGTCGATGAGATTAACATTCTTGGTCCTGTATTTCTACACAATATGTTCCCCTTTAAGAGGTTCATGGGAGTGTTAAAGAAATATGTTCATAACCATGCTAGGCCAGAAGGAAGCATCTCAAAGGGATATGGAACAGAGGAGGTCATTGAGTTTTGTGTTGACTTTATTCCTGACCTTAAGCCCATCGGTGTTCCTGAATCACGGCATGAGGGTAGAATTAGTGGAAAAGGCATGCTAGGAAAGAAAGCAAGGATATGTATGGACGGACATTCTCTCACTAAAGCACACTACATAGTTCTGCAAAGTTCCACCTTGGTGGCTCCGTATATTGAGGAACACAAGAATATTGTACACTCCAACAACCCGGGGAAGCCTGGCTCCTGGATTAGAGATGAACATATGAGGACTTTTGGCGGTTGGTTGCAGTCACATCTCATTAATGACATAAATGTTGGAGAGCGGTTTTACTTGTTGGCCAGGTCACCATCTTCGACTATATTGACTTTCCAAGGGTACGAGATAAATGGGAATACATTTTACACGATCGCCCAAGATAAAAAGAGCACCAATCAAAACAGTGGTGTCCGATTTGATGCAACAGACGAGAATGGGCAAAAGGATACATATTATGGTTACATAGATGAGATATGGGAACCTGACTATGGACCTTTTTTTAAGGTTCCTTTGTTTCGGTGCAAATGGGTCAAGCTGACAGGAGGCGGGGTTGAGGTAGACAGGAAATACGGAATGACAACAGTGGATCTCAACAACCTTGCGTATAGAGATGAACCATTTGTCCTAGCCAATGATGTGGCTCATGTTTTTATGTGAAGGACATGTCTACCAAACCGAGAAAAAGGAAATATAAGCAAAAGAATACAGCATCCGATGAGCCAAAGCGCCACATAGTTCTTTCAGGAAAAAGAAACATCGTGGGGGTGGAGGATAAGACAGACATGTCAGACGATTATGATAAGTTTCATGAAATTCTGCCCTTCGCTATGAAGGATGACCCAAGCATCCCGTTAAATAAGGAAGATGCTCTATGATTACGGATTAGAAGAAAACCCTAACATGTGTGGATGTTGGTGATGTACAATATTATTAAACCTTTATTTTTAATGATCTTCTTATATGTATATGGATATGAACTTTCTCGATCTCAATAGGTAGTATTGCAACTTGTTGTGGCCAGACATTTATTAATATTAAAACGTAAAAATTAGTCATAATCATATCTAGCCCTGTAGTACACAGCTTCTGGGTCATCTTCGGAATCGTCATCGTCATCGTCGTCGCTCGTAGCACGCGGATGGATCCTCAGCCCTTCCTCGTAGCACGCGGATGGATCCTCCGGCCTCGGATTCACGACATGCGGGGGAGGGGGCTCCTGGATGACGACCCCAGTACGTCCTAGGCCTTCACCACCACCACCATTCTTGTGGCTATGCTGCTGGTGAAAGTGCGGGTACCTCAGGCGAGGATGGTCTCCCATGGTGATGTAGCGCATCACGCCAGCGATAGTCCGGTTTGCCCACCACAGGCGGCGACCAGCCTCGTTGTGGTTCACTGGGGGTGGGCCGTCACCCTCATACCTGGCGAGCTCTCTTTCCTGCCGGTTTGCGAAGAAGGCATTTCAGGTGTCGAGGTTGTCGAGATCCCAACGGGGATCCATCCGCTGCTCTGGCGTGAGCTTGAGGTAGAAGTGGTTCGTGATGGCCGCCTGGCGGGTCGAACCTTGAGACATAGGAGGAACAGGAACCCCTCCAGCGCTCAGCATCCAGCCAGAGGGCAGCCGGTACCCAGGCGGGCATGGGTAGCTGGAGGCGCACAGCGCCTCGGTCTCCTCGAGCGTCAGAAAAGCCCAGTAAGCGGTGTCCATTGTTGCGAGAGAGAAGGTGCGGATGTGTCGATGGAAATGGCGGTCGGCCTAGATATAGAGGGACATGGCGGGAGAACATGACGGGAAGCGGGGGAAATGGCGGGAGAAACATGGCGGGAAGCGGGGGAAATGGCGGGAGAACATGGCGAGAAGCGGGAGAAATGGCGGGAGAACATGGCGAGAAGCGGGGGAAATGGCGGGAGAACATGGCGGGAAGCGGGGGAAATGGCGGGAAGCAGAGGAAATGGCGGGAGAACATTTCTACTATATTTTTGTGAATATTTTGCTATACTATATGTATTTTTCCATTTTTAAATAATAAACTATATTTTTATTATTTTTTGTGAATATTTCTACTAAATATAATACTTGTTAGATAATAGATAATTTCATTTAAGTTGTATAATAAAGTATGATACTATATTTAAATTATAGATCTTCTTTTTCTGAAAATTTTGATGTATAATACATAATTTTCTAAAAACTATAAACCATTTTTGGGTTTGGCGCCAAAAATAACCTTTAGCCCCGGTTTGTATTACAAACCGGGGCTAAAGGGTTTTGGCGCACGGAAAGTGCGGCGGGCCGGTCGAGCCATGACCCGGAGATCCTCGCCAGTTTCTTCTTCTCCGCGCCCACGCCATCTGCCGCACCGCCGCCCGCGCCCGTGAGAAGCCCCGCGCCGTCGCCCGCGTCCGTCTCCGCCCTGCGCCGCGCCGCCCCGACGCGTCTCCGCGCTGCCCCGCCCGGCCCCGCCCCGCCCCGCGTCGAGTCGCCGCGCCTCGAGCCGCCGCGGCGCCGCGACGCGCCGCCTCCTCGCCGCACCTTCTCCGCCCCACGTCGTCTCCGCCCCGCGCCGCCTCGCCGTACGTCAGGTGATCGCCGTGCTAGTTTTGGCTAATTAGGGTTAATTATATTAGTTAATTTTGGTTAGTAGTGTTAGTGTTAGTTATTAGTAGTATATTAGTATTTAGTGTTAATTAGTTAGTGTTAATTGTATTAGTTATTAGTATTTTGGTTAGTAGTGTTAGTTAGTAGTATATTAGTATATTAGTTATTTACTGTTAGTTAGTAGTATATTAGTATTTTAGTTAGTGTTAATTGTATTAGTATTTAGTTAGTGTTAGTGTTAGTGCTATGGTTAGATAATATTTTAGTTAGTGTAAATTAGTGTTAGTTAGTGTTAGTTGTATTAGTATTTTAGTTAGTATTAGTTAGTAGTATTAGTATTTTAGTTAGTGTTAATTAGTAGTATTAGTATTTTAGTTAGTGTTAATTGTATTAGTATTTAGTTACTATTAGTGTTATGATTAGATAGTATTTTAGTTAGTGTTAATTGTATTAGTATTTAGATAGTATTAGTATTTTGGTTAGTGTTAGTTAGTAGTATTAGTTAGTGTTAGGTTTAGGGTTAGTGTTAGTAGTATTAGTATTTAGAATACTTAGTTAATGAGGTTTAGTTTAGTTAGTGATAGGTTTAGGGTTATTGTTATTAGGGCAATATATACTTAGTGATTTAGTTACTGTTTATGATTGTTTATTGCTATTATTTAGTTATGTCGCGTCCATCTCGTCCGAGCCTACTGGACTCCGTTGGGAATGTCCGAGTCTGAGCTCCGTCGGATTGGCACTGGGAGCTGCTACCTGTCGGGACTCGTACCTTGGTGAGGAATCCGGGTATCATCTTCGACCCGGAGCTTCTTTGGTGGCGTCCACGAGGTCCAGGAGCGGTGCAGAGGGAGCCAGCCCCCGAGGAGGTGGTACGTCGTCGTATCAGGGAGGAGGACGAGCATGTACAGCGATACATGTATCTTTTGGAGACTAGGTTCTCCAATATCTGACAGGTTCACGGATCTCACCCGAGCTATTCTCCGGTGATGGTTCCTCTTCTGTGGCTGCAGAGCTCCCGTAGCACAGAACGCGGCAGCCGCGTTCGCTCGTTTATCTTAATAATATACTTTATCTTATACTTTATCCTATAATGCACCCAAGCTATTCTCCGGTGATATATTAATAATGTACTTTATCTTATAATGCACCCGAGCTATTCTCCGGTGATGTATTAATAATGTACTTTATCTTATATTATGGTAATTTATCTTAATCACTAAGTACTATATCCGAGTTGTCACAGTTGCAATATTCTTTTACTTAATGCAATATCCTTTTTCTGTATTAGTTAAGCTATGGACGGTAGACAGAATGAAGAGGAGCTCCTCGACATTATAGATGAGGGTACTGGGGGGTCTTATTATGATGGCTCCGAATATCTTAATTTGTCTAGAGGAGACGATGGTGGACCAAATAGTGGAGACGATGGTGCTGACCATCGTGGAGACCATGGTGAAGACACCATAATAATGACAAACTCCGTCAAGGTATATAAAGCCTCTATCGATGGTTCACTAGTATAGATGCACTAATTGATTCGTATATATGTACTGGCGAATGTTTCTTCTCTTAGACCTCCGCTTCCGGCCAATCTTCTACAAATACAAGAGGCCCGATACACAAGTTGCCCGCTGATGTCCGTTTCAGCATTGACTTAGTCTCTCCGCAGGGTCAACCGCTGGAGCCCAAAGAAGCTGCGAATGCATTTACTAGTCAATGCGGAGTGATTGTTAGAGACAAAGTCCCGATCACCATGCGAAACTGGAACAAGCCAGGAAAGAAAAAGGATCCAGCTGGGGCTAGTTTTGTAGATGACAGAGTGAAAGATACAATGTGGAATTCTCTCATGACACATTTCACCCTACCTGTCTTGGAGACTGATGAGCTCACACAGCAAATGACGAGGAAAGTCAAGAACTTTGCTCTTAAGAAGATGGCCGAACTATTCAAGGAATGGAAAAAAAGATTGTACCACAAGTATGTCTTAAAGGAAACAACTCCTCCATTCGTTGGCCCACTAGAGTTACAGCAGGATAACTGGGTCGCATTTGTGAAATACAAGACCTCAGCACCAGCTAAGGCAATATCAGCAAAAAATAAGGAAAATGCAGCCAAAAAGAAATATCACCATCATATGGGCACAGGTGGCTACAGGAGTGCCATGCCTAAGTGGGATAAAGCTGAGGCTGACCTAGAGGCTAAAAGGGTCACTCCAGCTACGTCTAGTTGGCCCTTGACGTCAAGAAATTGGGTATTCGGGCATGGGGCATCATTAGATCCAGAAACAGGCGAGATTGTTGCAGCCGAAGAAATTTCTACACCCAACAAAGAACTTGTTAAAGTGATCAAAGAGGTTGAAGAGGGAACGTTTGTTCCCGACAGAGAGAACGATGAGCTGACAAAGGCTCTCGGGAATCCTGAAAAGGCTGGACGAACAAGAGGGTTCGGACCTTCTTATCCATGGGTTATCGGGTTTCCCGAGCACCGTGACACATACAGAAGCCGATCGAGAAGAACAAAGCGGCAAAAAGAGGAGGATACGGAGCGGTTCGCGAGGTTTGAAGCCGCGCTGAAGGAGTATCGCCAAGAGCTTAATGAACTTAAAGGACTCCGACAGCAAGATCCTACACCGGACAGTACGGTCGGCCCATCGCAACGTAAAAGCAGCGTGGCTTCCACGGATGGCCACGGTAATGATGCAACGATGGATGTGTACCCCGTGGATGCAATTAAGGAGAAGACTAGTTGTGAGTTGCATGTTGAACTGAAGAATATATCCATGAAGGTGGCGGTCGGCTTTGCTTTACCTTCTGCACTGGGAGCGATCTACCATTGCAATCCGATTCCAGCTGGCTATGCTCGTGTCGGTGTGGATGAAATTCTACCTATGTGTCGGTCACTACAGCTTGACATCCCTGGAGGTGAAGGGGAGACGACACTGGGAGAAGTCACGAGTGGCTTCATTCTTTGGAAAAAAGAATACATCAAGTTTCCAGGCTCGACACCAAGGCCACCTTCTCCACCAAGGCAACCGTCTCCTCCTAGTGCACCGTCTCCTCCAATTCCACCTCCAAGTGCACCGTCTCCTCCCAGTAGTAGTCCAATCCATGACCCCAACACGAGTCCATCTCAATCTACGCAGCCGCCTCCACCCACTAAGGGGCAAAAGTGGAAGAATACCACCGCTCCGTCGAGCGATAACCAACGCCCGAAGCGACAGTTGTCGCCCCTCCCAAGAGTACCGCCGGTTCCTCCCAAGAGGGCTTACGACCTGACCGATGAGGAGACCGATGCGGTCGTACGTGCCGAAGTGGATGCTCATTTTCAAAAGAAACAACCTGAGCCAGAGGTCCAAATAAAACCGGAAACCAAGGAGCACTTTAGGAAATTACTGACACAGCCATCCCAAGCTCAGTTAAATGCGCCAGATGACTATACACGATGTTTTCAGAAGACATTGAAACAAAAGAGATCAAGCGGTAGAGGAAGCATCAGAACAGACGTCTCTCAGCTGGGGAAACAAGCAAAACAATCGAGTGGTAGCCGAAGAACCAAAAGAGATGTTCCCCAGCTAGGGAAACAAGCAAACCAATCGCTCCCCCCACTCCAGGTGAACATACCCAAACCTCAACTATATGAGGAAGAACCTATGGATCCGGAAATGGCTAGGATATTGGCCGAGCAATGTGGTATGCCTATTCATGAAATTATTCACGGTGATATGCCCAAGGCTGAGGTAGCACCTAAATTTTGTTAACGGGGAGCCTCTGGTCAGTTCTGAGAGGCTTCAGGATATGCCAACACAAATGCGACGATTCCATGAATGATACATGAAAGCATCAAAAGAACAGCGAAATTGGCTCATACTGAAAGTTAGAAAATCGCATTACTTTATTGAAGACGAGGTCCCTATTGAATTTACAGAATTATTTCAGTTATTCAATCTAAAGGAACTCGACAAAACTATCCTCAGTTCGTATTGTTTGTAAGTGATTACTTTATTTATGTAATTAGGTCTCTATCTCAGCTTTTTCAATTCATTGCCGGTAAGTATACTCACTATATTCTTTTGTACGCTATATATAATGATGCAGAATGAAGATGCTCGATTGTAAAAGAAAGGCTATCAACGGATTTGGGTACATTGACCCACATCGAGTTCATGGAGCTATACTAAAGGATAAACCACTGGAGACCGAGCACAACTTGTTGCGGTTTCTCACGAAACAGCATTTCTGTAACGAAATACTATTTCCTTACCACGACGGCAAGTGAGTTTTTGTACACATTAACTTTTGTTTACTCGATGTTTAGTGTAAATGATGAGTTACTGACGTATGTAAACCTTGCGTAGGTACCACTGGATTCTTCTAAGTATTTCACTTGACATGGGAAGAGTTCACATCATGGACTCACTAAACAAAGACATTGAAAACTACCGCATCATTATCGATGCGCTCCAGAGGTAATTTCAACCATTATCGCACTATATCGGTTTCTTTGTCGGGTAGGGTTTGGACAAAGTTCAAGAAACATGTCCGCGGTCAATGGCGTGAGGAGCTATTTTTTAAATCACTCTCGGTAAGTAGTACGAGCTAAGTCCGCGTATCTATTTAATTTTAGTTTATGTGCATTTATTATGCTAGCATTATTATTTGATTGAATTCTATTCTTGTAAAGTGCGCGAGGCATCCACAGGGAACTAATCTATGTGGATTCTACATGTGTGAGTTTATTCGCATCAGTATTGAGAAGCCCTCGGAAAATGTTCGAGTAAGTAAACAATATATTTACCCTTTATTTTTATTACAAAAAATCGTGTTGAGTCTAATCCATACGATCTCCTTTTTACATAGTTGGACGCGATGCGGGACAAGCTCCTACCAGAGGACCGCCTAATAGCAATCCAAAAGAAATTTGCTGCATTTTTTCTTGACGAGGTCATAGACCCACAAAGAGAATACTGTATAAGTAGACCCTAAAGCATCCATGTAATGATCTCCATGTAATCAAATAGACATGCTCTGGACCTTGTTGGGACTCCATATATATATGCTTGTAATAGTAATTATATTATATATTGCGTCAATGTGGCCAAGTACTGCGTAGTAGCGTTGTGTATGTATACGAAAACTTGTTTCTAATGGAAACACAGAATGAAAAATAATTGAACACAAAACACTAAATGAAAAAAAAACATAAAACCTTAAAACCCATCCTCTGCCGTGGCAGCCAAATGGCACAAAATGCTGTCGCGGCAGGAAACCTTTAGTCCCGGGTCGTAACACGACCCGGGGCTAAATGTCCTGCCGCCCAGCGCGCCTAGAAGGCCACGTGGTTGGACCTCTAGCCCCGGTTCGTAACTGAACCGTGGCTAAAGCTTGGACCTTTAGTCCCGCTTTCGTAGCCCCGGTTCGAAATCCGGGACTAAAGGCCCTTACGAACCGGGGCAAATTGCCCGGTTTCTACTAGTGGCACCGTAGTAAAAGAAAATTACCCATCTTTGCCATTATATAAAAACCATTTCTCCTAAAACCCCCAAATAATTAACGCGCCACCATATAAACACTACTAAATTCTTCCGATATAATCTGCTTGCAACTCTTTTTCTATGAGCAGCATGTTGCCGTGAATTAGACGCCGCGATGTTAGCCCAGGCTAAGCAACACCCATACTAGCTAGCTGATGGATTTGCACGTGAGAAATGCAAGGGTATGCACCAGTATTCCCCACGATAAAATTCCAGCAATCTACGTGTTTTGATCCTCCAGATGCATGATTCATACCTTTATAGGACTAGATTAGGTCGGTGTTTAGTTTTAGAGTACTTTTTATGGGATTTTGCCGATTACAGCGTGACTACCGATTACAGCGCGGCTGCGTATCAGTTCATGTCCTATTCTAATGATCCACATGAGATCTTCGTTATTAATGTTGTACTACTCTCTCCGATCCAAAATAATTGAATCAGATCGGACATTCAATTAATTTGAATCGAAGGGGTATTTCCTCCGATCCATATTAGTTGATTTAAATTTATCTAGATTCGGATGTATTTAGTATTAATACATGTCTAGATACATCCGAATTTAAATAAATTCAACTAATATAGATCGGATGGATTACCTCTTTTGACACATGGGTATCTTCTCGTTTCTATATTTTATATTTTCATTACGCTCAAAACTAATCAACTGAAACGTGCTTGCAAGGGAAGCACAAGACGACAACCGTTTCTTATACATCGGCTTCATCCAGGGACACATAGGAGCAGTGTGTGTACGTCCCTGCCTTCGACAAGGATTAGTCCGGCGACTGTCGGACAAGCGGACGTCCCCTTCCATGTTGGTTTGGTCGTTGCCATCAGCCTTTCCCATACATATGTTCATTTGATCTCGTAAAACTTAAACTGGGAGGCAGATGTTGATTCGATTGAGCGACCAAATTGCAGTGCGGGACAATGCAGTGGCTGATATTGTAACATCCCAAAACTTTAATCCAAGTTTATCAAGATCAAATCATTTAAAAATAAGGTTAACAAAAACTTTTCCAAATTTAAAATAAAAGCATTCATATATGTGTGCATTTAAAATAGGAGTTGTTTGAATTGCCATGATTGATTGATCCAATGCTTGTAAAATGTTTCTTAGGTGATTTAAACATCATCTACATCATTCCCAAACTTTTACTAAAGAAAATCAAATCAAAAAAATTAAAATGAAGGAATGGTCATTTTGACAAATTTAACTCTCATGCCTACTTTGGCTATTCCTAGTACTCAATTATTGATCTTTGCACCCCTTGCTAGTACACATAATGAGGTACCAAGGCCCACCTTTTGGTCTACTAAAAACATTCTGTTAACTATTTTAAATGACAGTTTAAAATTGAATCTAATGCATATGCATAGATCACCCCTATTTCAAAAACCATCTATTTGAGCACCATTTTCAAAACCCTTGCAACCAGAGACTACCTATCACTAGTGGAGATCACTCAAAAATTTTGAACTCAAAATTCAAAACTTTTTCTCTTACGGCCATTTCATCAAACACTTGGCAGGCAGAATCACACCTCTAATCCTAGCTCACTGTTTTGAACAGAGTTTTGCCCCCATTTGATCTCCATTTAATCCCTCTGTCCCCCTCTGATCAAACCATGCCATTTGCAACCCATCCCCTACACCCTAGTGGCAAGGCAATGCCATGCCGAGCACCACCCTGGCCGACCAAACTTGCCCCGCTGCAGCAGACCACCTCCTCTTTCCTCTCCATGTCTAGGAGGTAGCCAGCACCGCACCGCCCCTCTATGTCCCTTGCCCGAGCGAAGAGCAGCCATGGACCACAGAGAAGAACCCGCGCCCAGTGCCATCGAACCATGCCGATGCCGCCCGCAGAGCGCGCACTGTCCCCGCTCGCACCGACCGCCCCTTGGCACCAGCCCGCGCCCACCGCTCCGCCTCGACCTGGAGAACACCCCAGACATCCCAGTTCGCCGCCCAAAGCCCCACAGCCACCGCTAGCCGTGGACACAGCCGCTTCGGCCGCGCAGAGCGCCACCTCGCCCCGACCGCGTGCCACCACCCCTACGGCCGCATTGAAGCCCTAGAGCACCGCCAGGGAACCGCCCACCGATCGCAATCCCCAGCCATGCCGCAGGTCGCCGTAGCCATGTCGCCACCGTCGACCGTCCATCCCGCTCGGTCTCACCGTCGAGCCTATAAAAGGAGCCCTCCCCAGCAAGCTCTCTTCAGACCATTCTCATCCCCACCTCTCACTCTCACTCCCCACCGCCATCCGGAGCCGCACGAGCACCAGAGCGCCGGAATTGCAGCCGGAGCCGCCACCTCGGGAGGAGAAGGGCGCCGTTGATCCAGGCCCACCCAGGAAGCGCCGCTTGTACCAGGAGAACCGCCATCGTCTACCCGCTGGAGCCCTGGTACGCCCCCAGTAGACCCCCACCGACCTGCTAGGGTTCGAGCTCGCCGACGACCTGTTCGTCGTCGACGACGACCCTCAGCCGTAGATCTAGCCTCTAATCGCACGGCCCACAGCGCACGTACCGTTTCGTGTTTTAAGTGCCACTGACAAGTGGACCCCCCTGTCAGCTGAGCCCCGTGCCGCGTAGCGCCACTGGGCCGGCCCATTTCTTTTCCCGCGTTAGCCCACAGATTCAAATCTGGATTTTTCCTTTTAGTTAGAATATAGTTTCTGTCCAGTGTTTCAAAATTCAATTCTGTGAGTTTGACAAATCCAAATTGCATGAAACTAATTTTGTCTGAAAGGTATTAAAATGATCTATCCAAGCCCGTTGGATTTAATTCATTTAGAGTTATAGATTTATCCTAATAAAAATAAGAAGACAGAAGGTTTTGCAACTTGAAACATTTTTATAAAATCAACCAAGTTAGCTTTTGAGTTGATTCCAACTCTCAAAAATCACATTTCATCATATATATCCAAATATGTAATAATATTAAGGTTTACATGCAGTGACTTGGGACTAGTACCAAAATAATGCTATATAGGCATTTCTAGTCACTTTAAATCATTAAATAATAAACCTAAACCAAAGTAATATTGATCCAACCTTTAAATCTTATTCCCACCTGTTAAAATATGTGGTGAGGACACGTGTCCACATGATCCCATATTTTGGTGGTGAATATTAAATATTAGTTAATATTTCAATGAGTAGAAATTACTTTTCTAAAATAAAAAGGTTAAAACCATTGAATTAAAACTTGTAATGTTTGTGATGATAATAGATCATCAATTGTGTGGTTTAGAATACTACTTAGCCTAGTTAAGTATTATTTGGTGATTGTGCACTCCCTATGTATTTCTAGACGATAGTACCGACCAAGCTCTCGAGGAGGAGGAGTTCTACCAGGAAGAAGAAGAAAAAGACAACTTCAACCATTGCACCAACCAAGGCAAGCTATTAGTGGCAAGCTAACCCTTGCAAAACATACCTTAGCAATCTAGTGTTAGAAATCTAAAATAAAACTAGATGGTTTAGCAAAGATGCCTTAAGCATGCCTTGATCACACCCCTTTTACTATTAATACACCAAGTCTTATTGACAAGTTTTACCTCCCTTAGATTACACAAAGTTCTTTAATTAATTTTGAAGGTAGCATTAAGAGTATAAAACTTGACCTACTTAGAAACCTTTAGATGTCATTCTATGGCATGAGATTGATCCCATCTTTCCACCTTAGTGAACACTCTTAACTTAGTGTTGTAGAATATATCAAAACTTGAGTCACTTTAGATGGGAATACTTGGTGAAAATGAGTTATGAAAACCTTGGAATGATGAGTCATTCTAATGAGATGTTTTGACATGTGTTGAGAGACACAACTGGTTTATGATGATGAAAATGTTGAGGCGTGAGCCTTGACTCTTTTATAAAACTGATGGTTGGATCCGGATGCGATACCATTCCAAAATTACCGTACAACCACATTACCTGAATTGGGTAAGGCTTAGGTGGAAATTTATATGCATTAGTATTAGTTCCCTCACGGGAGAGGTTTGAGCTGAGGCTACCTCTCAAGGTTGTCCACCTATGCAGTGCCCAAGATGACTGATGGTCATGGTTGGGAGGCCATACTCATAGGAGAGGTGCTTGTACTAGGGTGTGTAAAGGAAAGGTTATGTTTGATTATCTGCATACTAAGTATGATGATTCAGGGTTATCCCTGACAGATGTATCAAATCTTGTGGTGAAAGTGTACCACCTCTACAGAGTGTCAAACTATTCGAATAGCCGCGTCCGCGGTTATGGACAGTTGGAATGGCCATACTGTTTCGTTGTCAGATGTTTTCTAAATAACTTGAAATGAATGATGAACTTTGACTTGACCACAACAGTGTTGTGTTAATGATACTAGCTTCCCAACTTAAGTGATTTTAGAACTTTACTTTATCTTTTCTTGCTTCAGAACTCAACTTAGGTTTCAAACTTAACTTGATAGTTAACTTAGATTCAGTACTTTGACTTAGAATTATACCTCTTGTTAGTAGTAGTTTGCGAGTACTTAAAGAGTACTCATGGCTTTTGTCCCTGGCTATTATCATGGCCAGACTATGAAGGAAATTATCAAGATGATGGTCAGTAGGACGGCTATGATAACTAGGACTATCTGCCTTCGTCAGCATTGCTTGTGCCCCTGAAGATGGACCCCACCGCTATGCTTACCTTTTATTTCTGCTGCTTGTTGTATTAAGACTTGGATCAGGAGATCCTTTTTTGTGTAAGACCTTATGTATGGTTTATAATGGATGATGTACTATGATATCCAATCCGTTATGTCTCACAAAAATGGTAATCCTGGGATTGCGAGGTATGGCATAACGGGCATCTGGGATTAAAAATCTGGGTGTTGACAAGTTGGTATCAGAGCCATCCTGACCATAGGAGACCCTAGTTAGAATGGACGTCCAAACCAAAAACTTAGCTTCAAAACCAAAGTGAGTATTTATGAAAAACTATTCCCTCTCTTACCCTTGTGAACTCATTCTTTCTCAAAAATACATGTTCCTCAAAATTCTTACATTACTACCTAAAATTTGACACACTTGATCACTTCACTAACTTCCTCATCCTAAATTCTTGTAGATGGAGACTCAGTTCAGCAAGTTTTACCAGTTGGGAAACGGAGGTCAGCTGATCTTCGAGAGGGATCTGGATTCACTATCGGAGTTACTGGGACGCCCACATCCGGAGTTTCTTGGAGCTCAACTTCCAGGACCCCCAGGAGGAGACCTACAATGGCTAGTCACCGCAGATCTTCGAGGAAGCATTGAAGCACCAACTTCCGGGAGAATTCAGTTCTCTGTGAGAGAGAACAATTGGCTAGATGGATTAGCTAGGGCAATGCATGAAGCTCTCGCACGTCTATGTGCCCTCAGCGTCAAGAAGATTCAAGGAACCCGTTTTGCCCACTATGCAAGACGTGACTTCATGGGAATGCCGATGGAGATGCCAAGTCACCTAGAATTGAGGCGTCAAGTGGAGAACCTTGACTTCTTGCTTCATGACAGGCAGCAGGAACTGGACAATGCCAGAGAGTTAGCCAACCAGAACCGTGCCATTGCTGACCAGAAGGCCCAGACTTTCGCATTGCTCGTCCAAGATCGTCAGTCTCTTTGTCGCCAGCGTGCAAAGAAGGATCGCACCATCGCCCGTCTTTGCAAGAAGGTGGCCGACCTCGAGAATACCGTCAAGGAGCAGGAAGCTCAGCTTGCCGCCAAAGAAGAAGATGATGAGGGTGAAGACATCCAGGGGATATGGATTCTTACCTCAGCAACGATGATGACTTTCTGGAGGAGGATGTCGTGGACTTCTACACTGATGATGAGGATTCCGACTTCATCGACGATGAGTAGATGCACTAGAGCACTGTCGTAGCATGAGATGTATCATCTCATTGTATCATAGCTTGCAGAATGGTTCTTAAAACCATCTGTTTTCCCCTTTGATTGTTGTGGTGTGTGTTGTATCGTGTGCTTGCTTGCGTGAATGAAAATGAAGTTAGTTGAAAACCTGAGTCTAACTCAAAGTTTTAGCTTTGAAAACCCCAAAACCATGAACCTTAGAATTTCCCTCTTACCCCTATATCTATCTCAATCTTCAGATGACTCGTAGAAACCAAGGAGGGAGCAGCTCATCGCAGGACCCAATGATACAAATCTTGCAGAATCTCATCGCGGACCGTGAAGCAAGCAGGGCCGAGCGTCAAGCCAACTTAGCAACATTGCAGCAGATCGCCCAAATGGCTCTCAACAATCAAGGACATGGAAATCAGGATCACCATGGATCTAAACTCAAAAAATTTCAGAATACCAATCCCCTAATCTTCAACCAATCTGAAAACCCATTAGATGTTGATGACTGGTTACAGACCATGGAAAACAACCTCGAAGTTGCAGGAGTTGATGAGTATGAGAAAGTTCTCTTCGCCACCCACTATCTGGCGGGAGATGCAAGAGCTTGGTGGAATAGCGTCCGCAATATGAACCATGGCCAGGTGATGACCTGGGAAGCATTCAAGGTCAAGTTCAGCCGCACCCATGTGCTGCAAGGTCTCGTCAACAGGATGAGAGATGAATTCCGTGCACTGAAGCAAGGAAGATTGACTGTGGTAGAGTACCGTGACAAATTCTTGTCACTTGCCAGATATGCACCAGATGAAATCAACATAGAGGCCAAGAAGAAAGAGAGATTCTTAAACGGACTGCATGATGAGATGCAGACTGTCCTCATCAACATCCGTTTCCAGGATCTTGAAGATCTAGTCGACTCTGCCATTCAGATGGAAGGGAAGATTAACCAGGCAAACGACAACCGCAAGCGTCGTATGATGCAGCAGTCTGGATCCGGTAGTCACCAGAAGTACCGTCCTAACCCCTCACCAGGATATGCACCAAGGAACAACTGACCCCCAAATTCTCACCCAAGCTACCCCAGCCGTAGCGGAGGAAATGTGAAGTCCGGAGGAAACAATCATCACCCCAGCAATGCCAACAACTTTAACTGTGCCCCTCCCAAGAGCAACAACAACAACACTGCACCCAGAACTGGCAGCAATGATGTGCCTGTCGCAGTCAAGGACAAATCCCAGATCACTTGTTTCGAGTGTGGAGTGAAGGGTCACTACTCCAATGAGTGTCCCAAGAAGACTGCCGCCAATGTCCCTGTGAATACCCTAGCTCAGCAGCAGCGTCATGTTCAACCCGGAAGAAGATTTGTCCCAGGGAACCCGTACAATCGCAACGGTCGTCTCTTCCACATGAACGCAGAAGAAGCCCAGGAAGCGCCAGATGTAGTGCTGGGTATGTTTTCTGTCAACTCAGTTTTAGCAAGAGTATTGTTTGATTCTGGAGCATCGCATTCATTTGTCACCGAAGAATTTGTATGCACTAGTAAGATTCACCCAACCAACCTGAAGCATGTCATGATAGTTCAAATCCCCGGTTCAACTACAAAAAAGCTAGAAAATTTTGCAAAGTTGTACCTATCCGAATACATGGGATAGATTTTTATGCCAACCTAATTGTACTTGGAACCAAAGGATTGGAAGTAGTACTAGGTATGCACTGGATGTCAAGGCATAAAGGACTGATAGACTGTGCTAAGAAAGCCATCACCATGACCAGTAGTTCTGGAGTAACAGTAGAGCATATATCTGAAACCTTACCCCGTCAATTCAAGTGCAACAAGAGTGTAGCCTTGCCTACCATTGACCAAATCAGAGTAGTCTGTGAATACCCCGACGTATTCCCAGATGAATTGCTAGGTATGCCCCCGGATAGGGATATAGAGTTCATTATCGAACTAATTCCCGGAACCGGACCTATAGCCCAGAGACCCTATACCATGAACCCCTCAGAGCTAGTTGAACTAAAGAAGCAGTTGGATGCCATGTTAGCAACAGGTTTGATTCAGCCAAGTGCATCACCATGGAGATCACCAGTGTTATTCGTTGACAAGAAGGATGGAGGCAACCGTCTGTGTACAGATTACAGAAAGTTGAATGATGTCACCATCAAGAATAAGTACCCCTTGCCAAAGATAGAGGATCTATTTGATCAGTTGACTGGAGCTCAGGTATTCTCAAAGATTGATCTTAGGACTGGTTATCACCAACTTAAGATTCGTGCAACGGATATACCGAAGACCGCCTTTACTACTCGCTATGGTTTATACGAGTATACGGTTATGTCTTTTGGATTAACCAATGCCCCTGCTTATTTCATGAATCTCATGAATAAGATCTTTATGAATTTCCTAGATAAGTTTGTAGTTGTGTTTATGGACGACATCCTTATCTACTCCAAGTCAGAAGAAGAGCATGAGCAACATCTGAGAATCATCCTAGAAACCCTGAGAGAGCATCAGTTATATGCCAAGTTCAGCAAGTGTGAGTTTTGGCTGAAAGAAGTAGGATTCCTAGGACATATTGTGTCTGACGGAGGAGTCTCTGTTGATCCCGCCAAGATCAAAGATGTCGAAGAATGGGAAGCCCCAACCAATCAAACCCAAGTTCGTTCATTTCTCGGATTAGCGGGATATTACCGCAAGTTCGTAGAAGGATTCTCGAGCATAGCCCGACCAATGACCCAATTGTTAAAGAAGGACAAGAAGTTTGAATGGATAGACAAATGTGAGGCCAGTTTCCAGGAGCTGAAGAAGAGATTGATATCAGCCCCAATTTTGATCATGCCAGACATCAAGAAGCCATTTGATGTGTATTGTGATGCATCCAAGATTGGTCTAGGTTGTGTATTGATGCAAGAAGGCAAAGTCATCGCGTACCTGTCTCGACAATTGAAGCAGCATGAGCAGAACTATCCGGCCCATGATCTTGAGCTAGCAGTTGTGGTTCTAGCATTGAAGACATGGCGTCATTATTTGATGGGTAATCGCTGTGAGATTTACTCAGATCATAAGATCTTGAAGTACATCTTCACCCAGAAGGAGTTGAATATGAGGCAAAGAAGATGGATAGAGTTAATCAAGGATTATGACCTTGACATTCACTATCACCCAGGCAAAGCCAATGTGGTAGCGGATGCTCTTAGCAGATTGCCGTGTAGGCTAAACACCATGATAAAAGAGAAGCAACCAAGTTTGTATGAGGAGTTGGAATAGTTCAGGACGGAGTTAGTTAGCAAAGGATTCCTAGCTAGCATTGAACTTCAACCCACGTTGATTTGCCAAATCAAGGAAGCCCATAAGGGGAATGAAAGTATCGACGGAATCAAACATCGTATTGGTACAGGCAAAGTACCTGGATTCACCGAAGACGAAGAAGGTGTACTGTGGTACAAAGGATGTATCTGTGTACTAGAAGATTCGGAGTTGAAGGAGGTTATCATGAAGGAAGCTCATGATACTCTTTATTCTATCCACCCTGAAGGAACAAAGATGTATCAGGATTTGAAAGAGCAATTTTGGTGGCACAAGATGAAGAGAGAGATCGGAAGCTACATCGCCAAATGTGACATCTGTCAAAGAGTCAAAGCAGAGCATCAGAGACCTGCAGGACTATTGCAAGCATTGCAAATTCCGGAATGGAAATGGGATTCCGTCGGAATGGACTTTATCACCGGTTTACCTACTTCTAGTAGGGGGAATGACTCAATCTGGGTCATAGTTGATAGACTATCCAAGGTAGCCCACTTTATACCTGTCAAGACAACCTACCAGAGTGCAAAACTAGCAGAGTTGTACATTGCTAGAATTGTTAGTCTGCATGGAACCCCCAAGACCATCGTATCAGATCGAGGAACCCAGTTTACTTCAAGATTTTGGCAGAAAGTTCAGGAAGGATTAGGAACCAAGTTGAACTTCAGCACCGCGTATCACCCGCAAACAGATGGACAGACTGAGAGAGTCAACCAGATCTTGGAGGATATGCTTAGAGCTTGTGTGTTGGAATACGGATCAAAATGGGAAGACGGCCTGCCTTTCACAGAATTCTCATATAACAACAGTTATCAAGCTAGTTTGCAGATGGGACCCTTTGAATTCCTATACGGAAGAAAGTGTCGTACCCCTTTGAATTGGTCGCAAGTAGGAGAGAGTCAGATCTTTGGACCCGACATTCTCCGAGAAGCAGAAGAGAAAGTTCACAAAGTTCGTGAGCACCTCAAGACCGCCCAATCCAGACAGAAGAGCTATGATGACAAGAGAAGGAGAGACCTGACTTTCAATGTCGGAGATTTCGTATATCTCAAGGTTTCACCATTAAAGGGAACTCAACGCTTTAGTCTAAAGGGAAAGTTAGCTCCCAGATATATCGGACCTTTCAGGATTCTAAACCGCCGAGGAGAAGTATCGTACCAACTGGAACTGCCGGAAGAGATGTCAGCCATCCACAATGTGTTCCATATCTCGTTACTTCGCAAATGCTTGGAAGTGCCTGAGAAGACTGAAGTTTTCAAGAACATCGATCACAGAGCTATGGAAATCAACAATGACCTGACCTATCGGGAAGTACCCATCCGTATCTTAGAGGAAGCCTACAGAACCACCAGGACAAGGAGTATCAAGTTTCTCAAGATTCAGTGGAGCAACCATACCGAGGAGGAAGCTACTTGGGAACGCGAAGATTACATTAGGACAGAGTTCCCAAATCTCTTTAGTTCCTAGTTTTCTTTGTAAATCTCGGGACGAGATTTTGTTTAAGGGGGCAAGGTTTGTAACATCCCAAAACTTTAATCCAAGCTTATCAAGATCAAATCATCCAAAAATGGGGTTAACAAAAACTTTTCCAAATTTAAAATAAAAGCATTCATATATGTGTGCATTTAAAATAGGAGTTGTTTGAATTGCCATGATTGATTGATCCAATGGTTGTAAAATGTTTCTTAGGTGATTTAAACATCATCTACATCATTCCCAAACTTTTCCTAAAGAAAATCAAATCAAAAAGAATTTAAATGAAGGAATGGTCATTTTGACAAATTTAACTCTCATGCCTACTTTGGTTATTCCTAGTACTCAAAACTTAACAGAAACAATTCTTGATCTTTGCACCCCTTGCTAGTACACATAATGAGGTACCAAAGCCCACCTCTTGATCTACTAAAAACATTCGGTTAACTATTTTAAATGATAGTTTAAAATTGAATCTAATGCATATGCATAGATCACCCCTATTTCAAAAACCATCTATTTGAGCACCATTTTCAAAACCCTTGCAACCAGAGACTACCTATCACTAGTGGAGATCACTCAAAAATTTTGAACTCAAAATTCAAAACTTTTTCTCTTGCGGCCATTTCATCAAACACTTGGCAGGCAGAATCAAACCTCTAATCCTAGCTCACTGTTTTGAACAGAGTTTTTCCCCCATTTGATCTCCATTTAATCTCTTTGTCCCCCTCTGATCAAACCATGCCATTTGCAACCCATCCCCTACACCCTAGTGGCAAGGCAATGCCATGCCGAGCACCACCCTGGCCAGCCAAACTTGCCCCGCTGCAGCAGACCACCTCCTCTTTCCTCTCCATGTCTAGGAGGTATCCAGCACCGCACCGCCCCTCTCTGTCCCTTGCCCGAGCCAAGATCAGCCATGGACCATAGAGAAGAACCCGCGCCCAGTGCCGCCGAACCATGCCGATGCCGCCCACAGAGCGCGCACTGTCCCCGCTCGCACGGACCGCCCCTTGGCACTAGCCCGCGCCCGCCGCTCCGCCTCGACCTGGAGAACACCCCAGACATCCCCGTTCGCCGCCCAAAGCCCCACAGCCACCACTCGCCGTGGACACAGCCGCTTCGGCCGCGCAGAGCGCCACCTCGCCCCGACCACGTGCCACCGCCCCTACGGTCGCATTGAAGCCCTAGAGCACCGCCAGGGAACCGCCCACCGATCACAATCCTCAGCCATGCCGCTAGCTCGCTGTAGCCATGTCGCCACTGTCGACCGCCATCCTGCTCAGTCTCACCGTCAAGCCTATAAAAGGAGCCCTCCCCAGCAAGCTCTCTTCACACCATTCTCATCCCCACCTCTCACTCTCACTCCCCACCGCCAGCCAGAGCCGCTCGAGCACCAGAGTGCCGGAATTGCAGCCGGAGCCGCCGCCTCGGGAGGAGAAGGGCGTCGTTGATCCAGGCCCTCCCAAGAAGCGCCGCTTGTACCAGGAGAACCGCCATCGTCTACCAGCCCAGTTGCCCGCCTCGCCGACCCTGCTGGAGCCCTGGTACGCCCCCAATAGACCCCCACCGAGCCGCTAGGGTTCGAGCTCGCCGGCGACCTGTCCGTCGTCGACGACGACCCTCAGCCGTAGATCTAGCCTCTAATCGCACGGCCCATAGCGCGCGTACCGTTTCGCGTTTTAAGTGCCGCTGACAAGTGGACCCCCCTGTCAGCTGAGCCCCGCGCCGCGTAACGCCACTAGGCCAGCCCATTTCTTTTCCTGCGTTAGCCCACAGATTCAAATCTGGATTTTTCCTTTTAGTTAGAATATAGTTTCTGTCCAGTGTTTCAAAATTCAATTCTGTGAGTTTGACAAATCCAAATTGCATGAAACTAATTTTGTCTGAAAGGTATTAAAATGATATATCCAAGCCCGTTGGATTTAATTCATTTAGAGTTATAGATTTCTCCTAATAAAAATAAGAAGACAGAAGCTTTTGAAACTTGAAACATTTTTATAAAATCAACCAAGTTAGCTTTTGAGTTGATTCCAACTCTCAAAAATCACATTTCATCATATCTATCCAAATATGTAATAATATTAATGTTTACAGGCAGTGACTTGGGACTAGTACCAAAATAATGCTATATTGGCATTTCTAGTCACTTTAAATCATTAAATAATAAACTTAAACCAAAGTAATATTGATCCAACCTTTAAATCTTATTCCCACCGATAAAAATATGTGGTGAGGACATGTGTCCACATGATCCCATATTTTGGTGGTGAATATTAAATATTAGTTAATATTTCAATGAGTAGAAATTACTTTTCTAAAATAAAAAGGTTAAAACCATTGAATTAAAACTTGTAATGTTTGTGATGATAATAGATCATCAATTGTGTGGTTTACAATACTACTTAGCCTAGTTAAGTATTGTTTGGTGATTGTGCACTCCCTATGTATTTCTAGACAATAGTACCGACCAAGCTCTCGAGGAGGAGGAGTTTTACCAGGAAGAAGAAGAAGAAGACAACTTCAACCATTGCACCAACCAAGGCAAGCTATTAGTGGCAAGCTAACCCTTGCAAAACATACCTTAGCAAGCTAGTGTTAGCAAGCTAAAATAAAACTAGATGGTTTAGCAAAGATGCCTTAAGCATGCCTTGATCACACCCCTTTTACTATTAATACCCCAAGTCTTATTGACAAGTTTTACCTCCCTTAGATTACACAAAGTTCTTTAATTAATTTTGAAGGTAGCATTAAGAGTATAAAACTTGACCTACTTAGCAACCTTTAGATGTCATTCTATGGCATGAGATTGATCCCATCTTTCCACCTTAGTGAACACTCTTAACTTAGTGTTGTAGAATATATCAAAACTTGAGTCACTTTAGATGGGAATACTTGGTGAAAATGAGTTATGAAAACCTTGGAATGTTGAGTCATTCTAATGACATGTTTTGACATGTGTTGAGAGACATAACTGGTTTATGATGATGAAAATGTTGAGGCATGAGCCTTGACTCTTTTATAAAACTGATGGTTGGATCCGGATGCGATACCATTCCAACTTTACCGTATAACCACATTACCTGAATTGGGTAAGGCTTAGCTGGAAATTTATATGCATTAGTATTAGTTCCCTCACGGGAGAGGTTTGAGCTGAGGCTATCTCTCAATGTTGTCCACCTATGCAGTGCCCAAGATAACCGATGGTCATGGTTGGGAGGCCATACTCATAGGAGAGGTGCTTGTACTAGGGTGTGTAAAGGGAAGGTTATGTTTGATTATCTGCATACTAAGTATGATGATTCAGGGTTACCCCTGACAGATGTATCGAATCTTGTGGTGAAAGTGTACCACCTCTGCAGAGTGTCAAACTATTCGAATAGCCGCGTCCGCGGTTATGGACAGTTGGAATGGCCATACTGTTTCGTTGTCAGATGTTTTCTAAATAACTTGAAATGAATGATGAACTTTGACTTGACCACAACAGTGTTGTGTTAATGATACTAGCTTCCCAACTTAAGTGATTTTAGAACTTTACTTTATCTTTTCTTGCTTCAGAACTCAACTTAGGTTTCAAACTTAACTTGATAGTTAACTTAGATTCAGTACTTTGACTTAGAATTATACCTCTTGTTAGTAGTAGTTTGCGAGTACTTAAAGAGTACTCATGGCTTTTGTCCCTGGCTATTATCATGGCCAGACTATGAAGGAAATTATCAAGATGATGGTCAGTAGGACGGCTATGATAACTAGGACTATCTGCCTTCGTCAGCATTGCATGTGCCCCTGAAGATGGACCCCACCGCTACGCTTACCTTTTATTTCCGCTGCTTGTTGTATTAAGACTTGGATCAGGAGATCCTTTTTTGTGTAAGACCTTATGTATGGTTTGTAATGGATGATGTACTATGATATCCAATCCGTTATGTCTCGCAAAAATGGTAATCCTGGGATTGCGAGGTATGGCATAACGGGCATCTGGGATTAAAAATCCGGGTGTTGACAGATATATTCTGTGCACAGCTCTTTCCAGACATTTAATTTGTGGTACGAATTATGCATTGCTTCTCCCGTATAACCTCTCAAGATATTTTAGGCTATCTAGCTTATAAAAAAAGCTATTCTCAGCTAGCCATGATATTCTGCAATGCATAGACTAAACGGTTCTGCGCCTCTTGCTTTTCAGCAGACAAAACCAATAAATCTGTAAGCATTATATTTCTTTTCAATTTACTCGGATTAAGAAAATCTTCAATGGATCAATAAATTTGGCAAGCAATGTCAGGAGTTTGTTGTTGTCTCTTCTCTCTCTGCATTTATTCCTTCCTCTATCTCTCATGGCTCAGAGGAAAACTCTTGTCAGCGTGCCATCCTATTTCATGCTCAGAAACGTAAAAAAATCGACATAAAAATACGATTTATGAGTCATTATAGTGTAAAAACATAGAAAAATCACATTTTATCTCGTATTTTTATACGGCATGTAAATATTTTTTTACGACATGTCTAAATTTTTTTATGTTCTTCACGACAGGCAGCAGGAACTGGACAATGCCAGAGAGTTAGCCAACCAGAACCGTGCCATTGCTGACCAGAAGGCCCAGACTTTCGCATTGCTCGTCCACGATCGTCAGTCTCTTTGTCGCCAGTGTGCAAAGAAGGATCGCACCATCGCCCATCTTTGCAAGAAGGTGGCCGACCTCGAGAAGACCGTCAAGGAGCAGGAAGCTCAGCTTGCCGCCAAAGAAGAAGATGATGAGGGTGAAGACATCCAGGGGGATATGGATTCTTACCTCAGCAACGATGATGACTTTCTGGAGGAGGATGCTGTGGACTTCTACACTGATGATGAGGATTCCGACTTCATCGACGATGAGTAGATGCACTAGAGCACTGTCGTAGCATGAGATGTATCATCTCATTGTATCATAGCTTGCAGAATGGTTCTTAAAACCATCTGTTTTCCCCCTTTGATTGTTGTGGTGTGTGTTGTATCGTGTGCTTGCTTGCGTGAATGAAAATGAAGTTAGTTGAAAAACCTGAGTCTAACTCAAAGTTTTAGCTTTGAAAACCCCAAAACCATGAACCTTAGAATTTCCCTCTTACCCCTATATCTATCTCAATCTTCAGATGACTCATAGAAACCAAGGAGGGAGCAGCTCATCGCAGGACCCAATGATACAAATCTTGTAGAATCTCATCGCAGACCGTGAAGCAAGCAGGGCCGAGTGTCAAGCCAACTTAGCAACATTGCAGCAGATCACCCAAATGGCTCTCAACAATCAAGGACATGGAAATCAGGATCACCATGGATCTAAACTCAAAAAATTTCAGAATACCAATCCCCTAATCTTCAACCAATCTGAAAACCCATTAGATGCTGATGACTGGTTATAGACCATGGAAAACAACCTCGAAGTTGCAGGAGTTGATGAGTATGAGAAAGTTCTCTTTGCCACCCACTATCTGGCGGGAGATGCAAGAGCTTGGTGGAATAGCGTCCGCAATATGAACCATGGCCAGGTGATGACCTAGGAAGCATTCAAGGTCAAGTTAAGCCGCACCCATGTGCCGCAAGGTCTCGTCAACAGGATGAGAGATGATATCTGTGAACTGAAGCAAGGAAGATTGACTGTGGTAGAGTACCGTGACAAATTCTTGTTACTTGCCAGATATGCACCAGATGAAATCAACATAGAGGCCAAGAAGAAAGAGAGATTCTTAAACGGACTGCATGATGAGATGCAGACTGTCCTCGTCAACATCCGTTTCCAGGATCTTGAAGAGCTAGTCGACTCTGCCATTCAGATGGAAGGGAAGATTAACCAGGCAAACGACAACCGCAAGCGTCGTATGATGCAGCAGTCTGGATCCGGTAGTCACCAGAAGTACCGTCCTAACCCCTCACCAGGATATGCACCAGGGAACAACTGACCCCCAAATTCTCACCCAAGCTACCCCAGCCGTAGCGGAGGAAATGTGAAGTCCGGAGGAAACAATCATCACCCCGGCAATGCCAACAACTTTAACCGTGCCCCTCCCAAGAGCAACAACAACAACACTACACCCAGAACTGGCAGCAATGATGTGCCTGTCGCAGTCAAGGACAAATCCCAGATCACTTGTTTCGAGTGTGGAGTGAAGGGTCACTACTCCAATGAGTGTCCCAAGAAGACTGCCGCCAATGTCCCTGTGAATACCCTAGCTCAGCAGCAGCGTCGTGTTCAACCCGGAAGAAGATTTGTCCCAGGGAACCCGTACAACCGCAACGGTCGTCTCTTCCACATGAACGCAGAAGAAGCCCAGGAAGCGCCAGATGTAGTGCTGGGTATGTTTTCTGTCAACTCAGTTTTAGCAAGAGTATTGTTTGATTCTGGAGCATCGCATTCATTTGTCACCGAAGAATTTGTATGCACTAGTAAGATTCACCCAACCAACCTGAAGCATGTCATGATAGTTCAAATCCCCGGTTCAACTACAAAAGCTAGAAAATTTTGCAAAGTTGTACCTATCCGAATACATGGGATAGATTTTTATGCCAACCTAATTGTACTTGGAACCAAAGGATTGGAAGTAGTACTAGGTATGCACTGGATGTCAAGGCATAAAGGACTGATAGACTGTGCTAAGAAAGCCATCACCATGACCAGTAGTTCTGGAGTAACAGTAGAGCATATATCTGAAACCTTACCCCGTCAATTCAAGTGCAACAAGAGTGTAGCCTTGCCTACCATTGACCAAATCAGAGTAGTCTGTGAATACCCCGACGTATTCCCAGATGAATTGCCAGGTATGCCCCCGGATAGGGATATAGAGTTCATTATCGAACTAATTCCCGGAACCGGACCTATAGCCCAGAGACCCTATACCATGAACCCCTCAGAGCTAGTTGAACTAAAGAAGCAGTTGGATGCCATGTTAGCAACAGTTTTGATTCAGCCAAGTGCATCGCCATGGAGATCACCAGTGTTATTCGTTGACAAGAAGGATGGAGGCAACCGTCTGTGTACAGATTACAGAAAGTTGAATGATGTCACCATCAAGAATAAGTACCCCTTGCCAAAGATAGAGGATCTATTTGATCAGTTGACTGGAGCTCAGGTATTCTCAAAGATTGATCTTAGGAATGGTTATCACCAACTTAAGATTCGTGCAACGGATATACCGAAGACCGCCTTTACTACTCGCTATGGTTTATACGAGTATACGGTTATGTCTTTTGGATTAACCAATGCCCCTGCTTATTTCATGAATCTCATGAATAAGATCTTTATGAATTTCCTAGATAAGTTTGTAGTTGTGTTTATGGACGACATCCTTATCTACTCCAAGTCAGAAGAAGAGCATGAGCAACATCTGAGAATCATCCTAGAAACCCTGAGAGAGCATCAGTTATATGCCAAGTTCAGCAAGTGTGAGTTTTGGCTGAAAGAAGTAGGATTCCTAGGACATATTGTGTCTGACGGAGGAGTCTCTGTTGATCCCGCCAAGATCAAAGATGTCGAAGAATGGGAAGCCCCAACCAATCAAACCCAAGTTCGTTCATTTCTCGGATTAGCGGGATATTACCGCAAGTTCGTAGAAGGATTCTCGAGCATAGCCCGACCAATGACCCAATTGTTAAAGAAGGACAAGAAGTTTGAATGGATAGACAAATGTGAGGCCAGTTTCCAGGAGCTGAAGAAGAGATTGATATCAGCCCCAATTTTGATCATGCCAGACATCAAGAAGCCATTTGATGTGTATTGTGATGCATCCAAGATTGGTATAGGTTGTGTATTGATGCAAGAAGGCAAAGTCATCGCGTACCTGTCTCGACAATTGAAGCAGCATGAGCAGAACTATCCGACCCATGATCTTGAGCTAGCAGTTGTGGTTCTAGCATTGAAGACATGGTGTCATTATTTGATGGGTAATCGCTGTGAGATTTACTCAGATCATAAGAGCTTGAAGTACATCTTCACCCAGAAGGAGTTGAATATGAGGCAAAGAAGATGGATAGAGTTAATCAAGGATTATGACCTTGACATTCACTATCACCCAGGAAAAGCCAATGTGGTAGCGGATGCTCTTAGCAGATTGCCATGTAGGCTAAACACCATGATAAAAGAGAAGCAACCAAGTTTGTATGAGGAGTTGGAACAGTTCAGGACGGAGTTAGTTAGCAAAGGATTCCTAGCTAGCATTGAACTTCAACCCATGTTGATTTGCCAAATCAAGGAAGCCCAGAAGGGAAATGAAAGTATCGACGGAATCAAACGTCGTATTGGTACAGGAAAGGTACCTGGATTCACCGAAGACGAAGAAGGTGTACTGTGGTACAAAGGACGTATCTGTGTGCCAGCAGATTCGGAGCTGAAGAAAATTATCATGAAGGAAGCTCATGATACTCTTTATTCTATCCACCCCGGAGGAACAAATATGTATCAGGATTTGAAAGAGCAATTTTGGTGGCACAAGATGAAGAGAGAGATCGGAAGCTACATCGCCAAATGTGACATCTGTCAAAGAGTCAAAGCAGAGCATCAGAGACCTGCAGGACTATTGCAACCATTGCAGATTCCGGAATGGAAATGGGATTCCGTCGGAATGGACTTTATCACCGGTTTACCTACTTCTAGTAGGGGGAATGACTCAATCTGGGTCATTGTTGATAGACTATCCAAGGTAGCCCACTTTATACCTGTCAAGACAACCCACCAGAGTGCAAAACTAGCAGAGTTGTACATTGCTAGAATTGTTAGTCTGGATGGAACCCCCAAGACCATCGTATCAGATCGAGGAACCCAGTTTACTTCAAGATTTTGGCAGAAAGTTCAGGAGGATTAGGAACCAAGTTGAACTTCAGCACCGCGTATCACCCGCAAACAGATGGACAGACTGAGAGAGTCAACCAGATCTTGGAGGATATGCTTAGAGCTTGTGTGTTGGAATACGGATCAAAATGGGAAGACTGCCTGCCTTTCGCAGAATTCTCATATAACAATAGTTATCAAGCTAGTTTGCAGATGGCACCCTTTGAATTCCTATACGGAAGAAAGTGTCGTACCCCTTTGAATTGGTCGCAAGTAGGAGAGAGTCAGATCTTTGGACCCGACATTCTCCGAGAAGCAGAAGAGAAAGTTCACAAAGTTCGTGAGCACCTCAAGACCGCCCAATCCAGACAGAAGAGCTATGCTAACAAGAGAAGGAGAGACCTGACTTTCAATGTTGGAGATTTCGTATATCTCAAGGTTTCACCATTAAAGGGAACTCAATGCTTTAGTCTAAAGGGAAAGTTAGCTCCCAGATATATCGGACCTTTCAGGATTCTAAACCGCCGAGGAGAAGTATCGTACCAACTGGAACTGCCGGAAGAGATGTCAGCCATCCACAATGTGTTCCATATCTCGTTACTTTGCAAATGCTTGGAAGTGCCTGAGAAGACTGAAGTTTTCAAGAACATCGATCACAGAGCTGTGGAAATCAACAATGACCTGACCTATCGGGAAGTACCCATCCATATCTTAGAGGAAGCCTACAGAACCACCAGGACAAAGAGTATCAAGTTTCTCAAGATTCAGTGGAGCAACCATACCGAGGAGGAAGCTACTTGGGAACGCGAAGATTACATTAGGACAGAGTTCCCAAATCTCTTTAGTTCCTAGTTTTCTTTGTAAATCTCGGGACGAGATTTTGTTTAAGGGGGAAAGGTTTGTAACATCCCAAAACTTTAATCCAAGCTTATCAAGATCAAATCATCCAAAAATGGGGTTAACAAAAACTTTTCCAAATTTAAAATAAAAGCATTCATATATGTGTGCATTTAAAATAGGAGTTGTTTGAATTGCCATGATTGATTGATCCAATGCTTGTAAAATGTTTCTTAGGTGATTTAAACATCATCTACATCATTCCCAAACTTTTCCTAAAGAAAATCAAATCAAAAAGAATTAAAATGAAGGAATGGTCATTTTGACAAATTTAACTCTCATGCCTACTTTGGTTATTCCTAGTACTCAAAACTTAACAGAAACAATTCTTGATCTTTGCACCCCTTGCTAGTACACATAATGAGGTACCAAGGCTCACCTCTTGATCTACTAAAAACATTCTGTTAACTATTTTAAATGATAGTTTAAAATTGAATCTAATGCATATTCATAGATCACCCCTATTTCAAAAACCATCTATTTGAGCACCATTTTCAAAACCCTTGCAACCAGAGACTACCTATCACTAGTGGAGATCACTCAAAAATTTTGAACTCAAAATTCAAAACTTTTTCTCTTGCGGCCATTTCATCAAACACTTGGCAGGCAGAATCACACCTCTAATCCTAGCTCACTGTTTTGAACAGAGTTTTTCCCCCATTTGATCTCCATTTAATCTCTCTGTCCCCCTCTGATGAAACCATCCCATTTGCGACCCATCCCCTACACCCTAGTGGCAAGGCAATGCCATGCCGAGCACCACCCTGGCCGGCCAAACTTGCCCCGCTACAGCAGACCACCTCCTCTTTCCTCTCCATGTCTAGGAGGTATCTAGCACCGCACCGCCCCTCTCTGTCCCTTGCCCGAGCCAAGAGCAGCCATGGACCACAGAGAAGAACCCGCGCCCAGTGCCACAGAACCATGCCGATGCCACCCACAGAGCGCGCACTGTCCCTGCTCGCACCGACCGCCCCTTGGCACTAGCCCGCGCCCACCGCTCTGCCTCGACCTGGAGAACACCCCAGGCATCCCCGTTCGCCGCCCAAAGCCCCACAGCCACCACTCGTCGTGGACACAGCCGCTTCGGCCGCGCAGAGCGCCACCTCGCCCCGACCGCGTGCCACCGCCCCTACGGTCGCATTGAAGCCCTAGAGCACCGCTAGGGAACCTCCCACCGATCGCAATCCCCAGCCATGCCGCTAGCTCGCTGTAGCCATGTCGCCACCGTCGACCGCCATCCTGCTCGGTCTCACCGTCGAGCCTATAAAAGGAGCCCTCCCCAGCAAGCTCTCTTCACACCATTCTCATCCCCACCTCTCACTCTCACTCCCCACCGCCAGCCGGAGCCGCTCGAGCACCAGAGCGCCGGAATTGCAGCCGGAGCCGCCGCCTCGGGAGGAGAAGGGCGCCGTTGATCCAGGCCCTCCTAGGAAGCGCCGCTTGTACCAGGAGAACCGCCATCGTCTACCAGCCCAGTTGCCCGCCTCGCCGACCCCGCTGGAGCCCTGGTACGCCCCCAGTAGACCCCCACCGAGCCGCTAGGGTTCGAGCTCGCCGGCGACCTGTCCGTCGTCGACGACGACCCTCAGCCGTAGATCTAGCCTCTAATCGCACGGCCCACAGCGCGCATACCGTTTCGCGTTTTAAGTGCCGCTGACAAGTGGACCCCCCTGTCAGCTGAGCCCCGCGCCGCGTAACGCCACTGGGACGGCCCATTTCTTTTCCCGCGTTAGCCCACAGATTCAAATCTGGATTTATCCTTTTAGTTAGAATATAGTTTCTGTCCAGTGTTTCAAAATTCAATTCTGTGAGTTTGACAAATCCAAATTGCATGAAACTAATTTTGTCTGAAAGGTATTAAAATGATATATCCAAGCCCGTTGGATTTAATTCATTTAGAGTTATAGATTTCTCCTAATAAAAATAAGAAGACAGAAGCTTTTGCAACTTGAAACATTTTTATAAAATCAACCAAGTTAGCTTTTGAGTTGATTCCAACTCTCAAAAATCACATTTCATCATATCTATCCAAATATGTAATAATATTAAGTTTTACAGGCAGTGACTTGGGACTATTACCAAAATAATGCTATATAGGCATTTCTAGTCACTTTAAATCATTAAATAATAAACCTAAACCAAAGTAATATTGATCCAACCTTTAAATCTTATTCCCACCGATTAAAATATGTGGTGAGGACATGTGTCCACATGATCCCATATTTTGGTGGTGAATATTAAATATTAGTTAATATTTCAATGAGTAGAAATTACTTTTCTAAAATAAAAAGGTTAAAACCATTGAATTAAAACTTGTAATGTTTGTGATGATAATAGATCATCAATTGTGTGGTTTAGAATACTACTTAGCCTAGTTAAGTATTGTTTGGTGATTGTGCACTCCCTATGTATTTCTAGACAATAGTACCGACCAAGCTCTCGAGGAGGAGGAGTTTTACCAGGAAGAAGAAGAAGAAGATAACTTCAACCATTGCACCAACCGATGGTCATGGTTGGGAGGCCATACTCATAGGAGAGGTGCTTGTACTAGGGTGTGTAAAGGGAAGGTTATGTTTGATTATCTGCATACTAAGTATGATGATTCAGGGTTATCCCTGACAGATGTATCGAATCTTGTGGTGAAAGTGTACCACCTCTGCAGAGTGTCAAACTATTCGAATAGCCGCGTCCGCGGTTATGGACAGTTGGAATGGCCATACTGTTTCGTTGTCAGATGTTTTCTAAATAACTTGAAATGAATGATGAACTTTGACTTGACCACAACAGTGTTGTGTTAATGATACTAGCTTCCCAACTTAAGTGATTTTAGAACTTTACTTTATCTTTTCTTGCTTCAGAACTCAACTTAGGTTTCAAACTTAACTTGATAGTTAACTTAGATTCAGTACTTTGACTTAGAATTATACCTCTTGTTAGTAGTAGCTTGCGAGTACTTAAAGAGTACTCATGGCTTTTGTCTCTGGTTATTATCATGGCCAAACTATGAAGGAAATTATCAAGATGATGGTCAGTAGAACGGCTATGATAACTAGGACTATCTGCCTTCGTCAGCATTGCATGTGCCCCTGAAGATGGACCCCACCGCTACGCTTACCTTTTATTTCCGCTGCTTGTTGTATTAAGACTTGGATCAGGAGATCCTTTTTTGTGTAAGACCTTATGTATGGTTTGTAATGGATGATGTACTATGATATCCAATACGTTATGTCTCGCAAAAATGGTAATCCTGGGATTGCGAGGTATGGCATAACGGGCATCTGGGATTAAAAATCCGGGTGTTGACAGATATATTCTGTGCACAGCTCTTTCCAGACATTTAATTTGTGGTACGAATTATGCATTGCTTCTCCCGTATAACCTCTCAAGATATTTTAGGCTATCTAGCTTATAAAAAAAGCTATTCTCAGCTAGCCATGATATTCTGCAATGCATAGACTAAACGGTTATGCACCTCTTGCTTTTCAGCCGACAAAACCAATAAATCTGTAAGCATTATATTTCTATTCTATTTACTCGGATTAAGAAAATCTTCAATGGATCAATAAATTTGGCAAGCAATGTCAGGAGTTTGCTGTTGTCTCTTCTCTCTCTGCCTTTATTCCTTCCTCTATCTCTCATGGCTCACAGGAAAACTCTTGTCAGCGTGCCATCCTATTTCATGCTCAGAAACATAAAAAAATCGACATAAAAATACGATTTATGAGTCATTATAGTGTAAAAAACATAGAAAAATCACATTTTATCTCGTATTTTTATACGGCATGTAAATATTTTTTTACGACATGTCTAAATTTTTTTATGTTCTTCTTGATTTCCGGGATAAGAGAAAATTTACGTGACGTAAAAATCATGTAAGGTTTGAAAGATAGGGGGTGGATGAAGATGTATATATATTACCTATATATATAGGTAATATATATACCAAAATAGCCACAGGCATAGTTGCGTATAGCCTATCCACCGTCGATTCTCTCTCTTTTAATATAGAGAGCACACATTTTTATACCCAAAACAGTGAATCCACATATAAGGCTATTAACGCAGTTAGTTGATAAAGTGAAACCCTAATTGACTAGCTGGCCATTTTCAATGCAAACCCTAATATCGTACGTACCTTGGCATGCACAAAACCCTAGTCAAACTAAGCTTCTCAGATTACATTCCTTTGACTGCGTGCAAACCCTAATGTACTACATGCACAAAAAATTACCAAACTAAGCCTTATTCCTTTTGTAACGCAAAATCTAATATACCATAGACAAAGACATGCAAAAAGCCTAATCAAACTAATCTTCTCACATTATGCTATGTTTTTTCGTTGCTTTAGGTATAGTAGCAAAAATCCTAAACGAGGGCACTAGCTAATGCATGTAGACCACAACTTCTTTTCATTTTATCTCTTGTTTTACGAGCTGCTGGCCATAGCCTCACGTATTCATTCTTTCATCAAATTTCCTTGCTCACTGGATAAACAAGGTGGAATCGGCGATTGCTTTCTTTGTTCTACTTCATCCACCGTCGTGCACGCCGCTGTCGTCAGCAATTTTTTTGGTACGTACCATTGTTTTCCCTAATCACAAGCAATTTTTTGATGTATTTCTTACTCACTCCACACCAACTTATGCATTTTTGTTTGACGTGGTTTCATTGCATGTATAGCGAGTATGAGCAGCGGCAACGGCTCGTAGGTCAGTTGCAAGAGTCGCTCGGTGAAAGACATTCGTGCCTACCATCTCTCATAATATGATTGTCAATATGAAAAGTAATTACTAATCACATTTTCTTTTATTAAATGCTTACTTTCAGCTATCTAAGGATTGCCCAACATCGGGGGACTTATTATTCGACATGCTAAACCTTAAGAACAATTCAGAAAGCCTCCCGCCACAATTTGTTGAAAAATTGGACGACTAGTTTTACTGTTTTTCAGTATTTTCGTTCCAACGTGTAAAATTTAAAGTTTTGAATTAGCACCGAATTACTGGAAAAACTATATGTTCTAATCGAAGTTTTGCATTTCAGTACTCTATTATCTACTTACGTGAAAACCTCGTTCCATCACAATTTGCCACCGTTGTTCGGGATTTTTTTATTGTCTCAACAAATCAAAAAATGAAATTATACCAAAAAAAGACCGCATATTTATTTCACTACTCCTATTCCGAATGAGCAAACCAAAAACAGACAAATCTCAAATTTTTTGTTTAAAGAACAATTCCCTTTCTAATATTCATGCTACAATTTTCAGCTACTTTGTTAGAATGTTCAGACATAACAAATCGGCATTACACCCGTGCACAAAATCTTGTGGCCATACATGGAGTGCAGCCACCTAAATCAAAACAGCGGTTGTTTGTCTTTTGCATCTAGTGTCCTGATACATTGCAAATGTATCCATAATTTTTAATGTTCCATGCTTGGTTTTATCTACTTTCTTATGTTTCATCCACACTTTGGAGTACTTTTCATATGATTTCTTGGACTAACCTATTAATAAGTGCCACAGTGCCAGTTGCCTGTTTTCTGCTGTTTTTGGTTCCAGAAAGTCAGAAAATGAATATTCTCGGAATTGGACCGGACAAAAGGCAAAGTTGATATTTTACCGGAAGACTCACGGAGCCAGAATACGAGACGGAGGAGGTCCATGGCCTGGCCACACCATGTGGTGCCGCGAGCTAGCCCTAGCCACGCCACCAGGTGGTGTGGGCCCCTCTGGCCTCCACCGACCTTGCCTCTTCGCCTATAAGATGCCTCCCAATGCGAAAACCCTAAATCATCAAGCCTCTAGCCATGAAAAGTTCCGCAGCGCCACCACCACTGAAGGGGAGATTCAGGGGACAGAAAGTCTCTCTTCCGGCACCCTGCAGGGACGGGGAATTGCCCCCGGAGCCATCTCCATCGATCTCCACCACCATCTCCATCATCATTGCTGATTCCCATGATAAGGAGGGAGTAGTTCTCTCTCGAGGCTAAGGGTTCCACCGGTAGCTATGTGTTCATCTCTCTCTCTCTCTATGCATGATCTTATTGAGATCATGAGCTTGTAATTTATAGATCTACCTTGCTACTCAAGTGCTTTAATAGATCTCTGCTCTCCCCATGTGTGTGAAAGTGACAGCGTGCACACCATGGTGGCACTTAGGCTAGAGATTACAAATACTTGTTATGAGTTATATTTAGAGTTGGATGTCTTTATGAAATTGTGGTGTTTATTTGAACCATCTAGTGCTTAAGGTGACAGTGTGGGGTTATCTAGATGCGGAAACACTTACTTTGAGGTGTGATGTTATAGCCCTACCGTTGATTAGAGTGTCCAACCGGAGAATAGTTAAGAGTAGTATCATGAAGATAATATATTTATATGAGAGTGTTCACTAGTGAAAGTATGATTCCTAGGCCTTGTTTCTAAGCATTGATACACCATTTTATATTAGATCTATTACATGTTTGCTTGCTTCCATCGTTATTTCAGTTTGTCTTTAGTCTTTTCCATGCCTTCAAGCTATTTTCTATCACCTTTACCACTTATAATTACCCATACCACTTGTATTTCACTATCTCTTTGCCGAACTAGTGCACCTATACACCTGACAAGTGTATTGGGTGTGTTGGGGACACAAGAGACTTCTTGTATCTTGATTGCAGGATTGCTTGAGACGGAATACCTCTGACCACTTCCTCCCTGAGTTCGATAAACCTTGGGTGATCCACTTAAGGGAAAACTTGCTACTGTTCTACAAACCTCTGCACTTGGAGGTCCAACAACTGTCTACAAGAATATAAGTGCATAGAAATCAAGCTATTTTTTGGCGCCGTTGCCAGGGAGGTAAGGTAAAAGGTACTCACATCCTCCGGTGTGAGTGCTCGAAGTTATTTCCTTTAGATTCTGCAATTTTTTCTTTTTGCTTCTTGTTTTCACTAGTTAGGCTTAATGGAAAACAACAACAAAATTAGAGAGCTTTTTAGTATTTTTCCTAAGTTAGAACTCGAATTGTTTGAAAAGAAAATTAAAAAACCCATGGAACTTTCTTTGCATGCTAATAGCAATGTTATTAGTATGAATCTTTTGAACACCTTTGTTACTAATGCTATGGAAAAGTCTAAGCTTGGGGAAGCTAGTTCTTATGAAAATGATCTTTTTAGTTCCCCGGTTTTAAAGAAGAAAATTTGCTCTGATGATACTTTATCTCCCATATGTGGTAATTCTAATGATACTTGTGATATTTTAAATCCACATACTGAAAGCATCTCTTTTAAAATACCTATAAAAATTGTTGAACGTGTTATAAACAACTATTATGTTGGAGATGGAACTGTCCATCCCGGTGATCATTTGCTCTTTATACACGAATTATGCGGGTTGTTCAAGTGTGCAGGTATTACAACAGATCAAGTTAAGAAGAAGTTATTCTCATTATCACTGAAAGGAAGAGCTGAAGAATGGTATAAGCTGCTGAAGAATGGTCAAGCTCTTGAATGGGAGGAAATAGTACCTCTCTTTTACTCTAAATTTTATCCTCCTCATGAAGTTCATAAACCTACGAATTACATTTATAATTTTCATCCTCGTGATGGAGAAAGTATTGCCCAAGCATGGGGGAGACTGAAGTCACTACTGCTCAAATGTCTTATTCATGAGCTCCCTAGGAATATTGTTATTAATAATTTCTATGCAAGGCTTTCAGGACATTACAAGGACTATCTAGATACTTGTTTAGAAGGATCCTTCACAAGTAAGGAGGTCAAAGCTAAGTGGGATCTTCTTGAAACAATTCAAAGCAATACCAAAGATTGGGATAACAACAAAGGTAAAGAACCAGGTATAAACTATGAGTATGATTGCATTAAGTCTTTCGCTGAAATTGCTGATTTTCAAGATCTTAGTGCTAAATATGGTCTTGATCCTCAAATTCTTGTTGATTGTTATAGAACCTTTGCTTCTCATATTAATGCTCCTAAAGAAAAATGGGACATGTATCATAACCCTTTTAAAGACACTTGCTTGGAAAATGAAATTGTTATTAATGATAGTAATAAACATGCTCAAACCTCTGAAAGTACTATTTCTTATAAGCATGTTAATTTTTGTGGAATACATAGACCTTGTGAGAATAATCAAATTGAAGAAGAATATTGTATCACCCACAGGAATGAAAAAACTAGAATGTGGTATAGGGCTTTAAATGATCTTGGTAAAAAAGTTTGTGCCCTTTATCCTTTTATTTGTGAACTTTGCTTCGAAGTGGGTCATTTCAATTTTCAATGCTCAGGCCATAATAATAGCCCTTCTAATCCAATGAGTACTGCAAGGTTGTATTGTGATGACATGATCACTCCTAATCAGCATGATGAACTTACATTATTTTTGGGGTGTGAAGAGTTATCAAGAAAAACCTCTTTGGTAGATATGGGTGCTTTTGATATGAATAGTGTCCTACATGGTTGTCATATTTATTGTGTTGATAATTGCCACACAAATACTTACATAAAAAATATTATAGAAGACGAGATTTTACCAAAATATGATAGGACTAATATGTGTTTTGATCTTATTAACGAAAAAAAGGAATCCTCCAAAGTTTCTTCTATTGTCTCTAACAATGAACCAGGGTATATAGAGAAGCTTCCTTTCAAGCCTCTCCCTCCTAAAGAGAAGAAGAGAAATAAGAAGAGGAGGAGTAAAAGGAGAGAGGAAACGGTATTTTCCCCTAAGCATGTTGCTCCTATTATATTTTTGATGAGTCTGAACTCAATGATGTTCCTATGCCTATTACCTATAGTAGTGATCATGATTGGGAAAAGCATACTACTTTTGATATTGAAAATCTCTTCGGTACCAATTCTGAAAATAATGATAATTGTTGTACTATTAGTGCTATCCATGTTCCTTCCAATGATGATATGTTTACAAATGAACACACTCTGGAAGATAACTATTCTATTGCTTATGATGATACTATACCCTCAATATATGATGATTGCAATGATGAATATGATATTTTGAGTCCACCTACTATTGAGGAGAAAATTAATTATGACTACAATATGCCTCCTATATTTGATGATTATGGTGATGAGAATAATAATGATAGCTATTTTGTTGAATTTGCTCCCACTACAATTAATAAGAATGACTATGTTTATGTGGGGAGTATTAATTCTTTTATGCATGTGGCTCATGATAAGAATGTTTCATGTGATTGTTATATAGTTAATTTTATTCATGATGTTGAAGGGAATATGCCCGAGAGGCAATAATAAAGTGGTTATTATCTTATTCCATGTTTATGATAAATGTTTATTTTGCATGCTATAATTGTATTGATCGGAAACGTTAATACATGTGTGTTTAATAAACAAAAAGGGTTCCTAGTTATGCCTCTCTTATAGACTAGCTTGTTGATTAACAAGATGATCAAGGTTTCCTGATCATGGACATTGGATGTTGTTAATAACAAGGTCACAACATTGGTGGAATAATGTGATGAACATTCATCCGAAGTATAGCATTACGATCAAAGTCATTATGTTTATATTGCTATAACATCATACGGAGTAATCTTTATCCTTAGACCATGAGATTATGTTAATTGCTAACACCGGAAGAGTATCTTGATAACATCAAACGTCACACCGTAATAGGGTGACTATAAAGATGGGTTCAGTGCTACGAAGGTGTTATGTTGAGGCTCATGGATCAAGAGTGGAATTTGACAATCCCGATGACGGATAGATATACTCTGGGCCCTCTCGGTGATATCACATTAAGATAGCTTGCAAGCAAGTGATGTGATAACTAGAATGTTATATCACGGGAACAAGAAAAGAGTGCATGTCGGTAACGAGATCAAACTAGGTATGGAGATACCAATGATCGAATCTCGGATATGTAATATATCGCGAGACAAAGGGATTTAGTTACTAGCGTTAAAGGTTCTCACGATCACAGAAGTCATCGTTGAATGTGTAGGAGTCAGTACGGATCTACAGGTCCTGCTGTTGATTATTGATCGGAGAGGGGTCTCGATCATGTCTGCATTATTCGTGAACCGTAGGGTGACACACTTAAGAGTTACCGAACACTATTTTGGAGCACATATGTTTCAGACGAAAGAATTGCAAAGTGCAGGAATTGTTTCGATAGAAACCGGAAATTGTTTCGGGTGAAATTGCAGAAAGTGGTTCTACATGTGATATTGAAATATTGCAAGGGGTTATGTGTGAATGTTTGTTAATTAAAGTAATTAACAAAATTCTGAATAAATTTAATAAAAGAGTTTTATTAAATGAGAGAGCATTAAATTTGGAGAAATTTAATGCATTTAAACTGGAGACTTTAAAAGGGAATGTGAAGATGAATTTTAATGTGGAGGGGTTACCACCACATGAATGGAGGAGGTGAAGGGGCACCCCTTGGGCGCCGGCCATGGTGGAGGGGCACCCCCCTCCTCCTATAAAAGGCCACCCCCTCCCACCTTCTTCCTCACACCTCCTTGTGAAGTATCTCTCTCCCCCTCTAGAATTATTCCCCCATGGTCTCGGATTAGCGAGATACATGTTCCCGGTGGCATTTCGTCTGGAAGGAGTTGCTGCTTCCGTTGGATCACTAGAGCGAGGAGGTGGAGGTTGTCCGGTGGCTTGAACGTGTGTGCGAGTACGGATGCGCTGCTGAGTTGCGGCGCTCGGACTTCCTCACGATCTTGAGATCGGCAAGTGTACGACTGCATCAACCACGAGTTCCTACTCGTTAACAAAACTCATTGTCTTTGAGGGTAAGTTCTCGTTGGATGTATGTTGACCCGTTGCTTTGTACCTAGTAGATAGATCTTGGCGTGTAGTTCTCATCGTAGGAAATTTTTTGTTTTCTATGCTGCGGACCCAACAATGGTATCAGAGCCTGATCTATGCGTAGGTGCTTTGCACGGGTAGTACACATATGTTTATATGTGGGCGATGATGATCATGTTATTGCATCTTCTATGTATTTTGGATATTGGTGGCATAGTGGGATGAAGCGGCCCGGACCAAACTTACATGTCATCGTACATGAGACCGGTTCCACGACTGACATGCAACTTGTTTTGCATAAGTGGCTGGCGGGTATCTGTCTCTCCTACTATAGTCAATATCTGATTTACAACGAGTTGCTAATAACTTGGTTATCCTCGTTGTGGTTCATGTTTGTAGGTAAGAATGGTTCTATCTCCGAAAGCCCTAAGCCACGTAAAAACTTGCAATTGATAAATTAGAGGCATCTAGTTTAGATCGTTGCTGGGCTAGTGTATTGATATGGTATTGTTGTAAGTAGATGTATGATAGATACTCTTACAACACATTCAACATGTAAGTTCCATAGACCTTGGCCTTACACACAAAGGAATGATAGAGATCATACCACGATGCAAATGATAGAGATCAAATGCATGGACCATATCATCTCACTTTACACATTAGATGTTAGCATCTTATACTGCTAGTTTGGCGCTTTTGGTAGCATTGTAAGATGATCCCTCATTTATATATCAAGATAAAATATGTTCTTCCTTGAGTATGCACCGTTCTATGGATCGTGTTTCGAGACATCACGTGATGATCGGGTGTTCTCGACTCTATGCTTTCATACAACGGGTGTAAGACAGATTTACACACGCGAGTACTAAGGTTCTTACTTGGCGAGCCTAGCATGTACGGACATGGCCCAGGAACACGGACCGAAAGGTTAAGCATGAGTCATATAGTTGATATGATGCCCATATTGATGCTCGCCTTTGAAGCTACACCGACTCACGTGATGATCGGACTTGGTGTAGTGGATTTGGTTCATGTAATCACCAAAAAGGCACGAGGGATGTCGTTTTTGAGTGGGAGTTCATTTCTAATTTGGATTAGTCGAACTAAATTTGTCATAAACTAAATCGAAGTGAATTTGCATAATTTGTTGTAGTCATTGGCATCTGTTCACTACCTTATGCTTAGTTTTAATTGAGATAATAGAACTATATAATTCTGGATATTTACTTTACGAACTAGTATCGTATTGTTTTGAATGTCAATTTAAAGTTTATAAGTCCTATTGCAAACTTTCAGCAAACTCTATTTACTCCATGAAGTTTAATAAGTAGTATTAAATCAAGAGTAAGAATTCCAATGTTAGTATCTAAAGTGTCATGTTTGCCTCCATGATTATTGATATTCAAAAGTTGTTTTAATATCAAGATTATATAGGAGTTGAAAATTGTTTCAGAAACCATCATGTGTGAAAGATATTGTGATATCTGAAACAATGTTTTTGGTTGCATTATGATAGAGTATAATTTAGCAAAATACATGTTCTCATAATGTATGAGAATTTGTGAAGGATGGAGATGTTAGGCATCCGAATCTCCTAAAAGGTTTTGGGAACTGAAATTATACTCGTCATTCTTCCTTATAGGCTATAGTAGCTTGATCATGAAAGTTGTCATGATAAGGATGAATAGAAGATGTAAGTAAAATGTTTACTACACTAAAAGATTACTAAAGAATGGATTTTTGAAAGAATACCAAACATTTGATGATGGTGATCCACTTCAAAGTGCAAGTCCAAAGGTATTAGTGTTTGACTATATACGCTTTGTACTATGTGTCATGTGAATGACACCACTATTGATGTTGATAGATTCTTTTAAAAGAAAAGGAATTGTTGAAAGAGAAACTATAAAATATTTGGCAGAAAAGAAAAGGTTGGAGATGTCCAACTTAGGTATATAGAAGATATACATGTTATGGTTGTATTCCTTGCTTGTTAAACAATGTGGTTCTTAGGTATTGGATACCACATTGGATACCGAATTGGTTGGTATGAAGTGTCATACAGGACAACGCAATTCATGAACTACAATGGCCAAAGTAACTAGCAAGAGAATAAGTGATGATGTTCATCGAAAACAAATAAAGTGTTATTGTGTTTTTCATTGTCGTCAAACCTAGCATTCAAGATTTGTTTTAATAATTGTTATTTTGTTCTGGTATATGAGAACAATGGTTGTTCAAATAATTAACGTATTCCATAAAGGATGGATGAACTTTTACAAGTCTAGTGGGAGAAATCACATCCATAAACACTATTGCTAAAATGTCGCAAGACAAATGATTGAAAGATCACTTATGAAGTGACATTGCTGTTTAAATTATATTGGAAACAAAACATGAAGAAACTCCATGTTGATGGATTTTTGGAGTCTTTGATTTTGATCAATTGACGCTTGTGAGACTTTCCTCGAGATAATTGAAACTCCGTTCATAGGCCAAAGAGGAACAGATGACTAGCTTATTGGAAATTGTACATGCAGATGTGCATAGTCCATTATGTGTAGCCATATGCGATGGATCTTTTTGCTTCATATGCTTTTTTCAGAAATTTGAGTGAATATATCTATATATTTACTTAATAAGGAAGAAGTATGAAACATTTGAAAATTGTTCAAAGACTTTCAAGATGAAGTGGAAAATCATTGTAACAAGAAAATAAAGAGTTTATGATTCGATCATAAAGGAAGATATTTGAGTTACATGTTTAGCAAAAACACCTAAGATTTGAGGAATTGTTCCATGATTTGTGTTCTCCCGATAAACCATAGGAGTATGGCATATTCGAGAGATGAAATCAAACCATGTTTAACATGGTAAGATCAAAGGTGCCATTTATAAAACTACCATTATGTTTTAAGGATTGAAGCTTTAGAGACTATCGCTTTTACACTAAAAAGAGCACCATCGTGATCCATTGAAATGACACCATATAAGTTATGGTTTGGGATAAAACCCGAATTGTCTTTTCTTAAATTTTGGTATGCCATGCATAATTAAAATGTTTACAACCAAAGTTGGATAAGCACATCTTTGTAGGTTATCCCAAAGAATTTGTTGGGAATTTCTCCATAACACCAAGGACAAAAGAGTTTGTCACTTGGAATGTCAAGTTTCTTGAGAAGGAATTTTTTGCGAAAAGTTAAGTGGGAGGACAATAGAACTTTTATAAGGTTGTTGAACCTTAGCTATATGTGCTAAGTAGCGCAGCACCGGAAAGTGTCCCGGTGGCGGCCACAATGCTCATGGCTCCCGTGATTACAAAAGGTGTGATCTCGGAGATTAGAGTTCCTATTGAACCGCGTGGGTCGGTAAGAATCAAATAGTAAGATTTGATAAGCAAGTCGTTATTGTTTTGACAATGATGAACCGACTACATGCAAAGAAGCGATGATGGACCCTGACTCCATAAAATGACTAGAAGTCATAGAATCCGTGATAGTATCCATACACGAGAAATCAAGTTTCTGAACTTGGAAGACCCTCTAGAAAGGCATGAAGCCTATCAGTCGTGTTTGGATCTATAAAGAAATAAGACATGGATGTTTAACATCTATGAAATAGTTGACATGTCGGAAAGAAGTTTACGACAATGTTCAAGGAGTTGACTATGACAAGATTTGATCTTTCATAGCGATATTTAGTCTTGACGGATTAATGTAGCAACCACTACATATAATTTGGTATATGGTAGTTGAATAATCAAAACAAGGTTCTTCTAATAGAATGGTTACCTAGGACGTGTACATGACACGGTCCGAAGGGTTTTGTTAATTCAAAGGGTGCTAAAAGGGCATGCAAACTTCAATAGTTGAAGTAAGCATAGCGGAGTTGGAACCTTCACCATGATAAAACTGGTAAAAGAGTTTAAATTCATCGGAGATGATGAAGATGCTTGCATTTGCAAGAAATTAAGTGGGAGCGCTGAGACATATTTCTAATACATTATGTAGAGGACATATTGTTGATTGGAAATGATGTATCTTGTATTGACACAAGTTAAGAATTTCATTAAAATGAGATTTCGATGAAAGACTTGGGCAAATCTGGAATATTTGGCATCAATATCTATATGGATAGATTGAGGCGCTAATATGGTTGTGCCAGACATACATATATGATATATTGAAAGGGTTCAATATGGAAACAACAAGAAAGGTTCTTGCTGCATGGAAAGGATTGTATCAAAATTCAAGTTGTTCAACACTTGGTGAGTAAAATCACATGAATATTTTGATCGATTATACCATGATATGTATATATCCAGAATGTCCTATGCTCTAAATGTTATGAGCACATACTAGAATGATTCATGAGATGATCATTGGACGATAGTAAAGATATTCTTATGAGCTTTGGAAGAACTAAGAATATATCATGTATAAGTGACAAATAGTTAAAGGTAGTTCATTATAAAGTGTTACATTGATACTATTTTGTCACAAGATACAAATTAAATTTATCTCAATTTAGACTATGGGTGGCACAATGTAATGGAAAGGATGTTCCATGATGGATTTAGATGAGTTCCAAAGTTGAGACATTGTGACGGATACTACAACAAAAGGCTAAGTATATAACTGCTATAGTAGCAGCAAAGGAGGGCATTTATGTTAAGTAGTTTGTTATCAAACTAGGTGTGGTTCAAAGTGGGCTAATACTATGAAGATATATTGTGTGACAATAATATCAACATATTTTAAGCCGAACGAACTAAAGGTCTCACCAAAGGACCAAATTTATACAATGCCATCTCATTTGAGAATGAGTGATGCGTCGAGACGCAAAGACATGCAAATACACATGGACCTGAAACTGTTAGATCCGGAGATTATGTTAACCACTAGCAATCGCGTATATGAGAAAGCCATAGGTGTTCAATACGCAAAGTTTTTCAAACTAGATTATTGACTCTAGTGCAAGTGGGGGACTGAAGGGAATATGCCCGAGAGGCAATAATAAAGTGGTTATTATCTTATTCCATGTTTATGATAAATGTTTATTTTGCATGCTATAATTGTATTGATCGGAAACGTCAATACATGTGTGTTTAATAAACAAAAAGGGTTCCTAGTTATGCCTCTCTTATAGACTAGCTTGTTGATTAACAAGATGATCAAGGTTTCCTGATCATGGACATTGGATGTTGTTAATAACAAGGTCACAACATTGGTAGAATGATGTGATGAACATTCATCCGAAGTATAGCATTACGATCAAAGTCATTATGTTTATATTGCTATAACATCATACAAAGTAATCTTTATCCTTAGACCATGAGATCATGTTAATTGCTAACACCGGAAGAGTATCTTGATAACATCAAACGTCACATCATAACATGGTGACTATAAAGATGGGTTCAGTGCTACGAAGGTGTTATGTTGAGGCTCATGGATCAAGAGTGGAATTTGTCAATCCCGATGATGGATAGATATACTCTGGGCCCTCTCGGTGATATCACATTAAGATAGCTTGCAAGCAAGTGATGTGATCACTAGAATGTTATATCACGGGAATGAGAAAAGAGTGCATGTCGGTAACGAGATCAAACTAGGTATGGAGATACCAATGATCGAATCTCGGACATGTAATATATCTCGAGACAAAGGGATTTAGTTACTAGCGTTAAAGGTTCTCACGATCACAGAAGTCATCGTTGAATGTGTAGGAGTCAGTACGGATCTCCAGGTCCCACTGCTGATTATTGATCGGAGAGGGGTCTCGATCATGTCTGCATTATTCACGAACCTTAGGGTGACACACTTAAGAGTTACCGGACACCATTTTGGAGCACATATGTTTCAGACAAAAGAATTGCAAAGCGCGGGAATTGTTTCGATAGAAACCAGAAATTGTTTCGGGTGAAATTGCAGAAAGTGGTTCTACATGTGATATTGAAATATTGCAAGGGGTTATGTGCGAATTGTTTGTTAATTAAAGTAATTAACAAAATTCTGAATAAATTTAATAAAAGAGTTTTATTAAAAGAGAGAGCATTAAATTTGGAGAAATTTAATGCATTTAAAGTGGAGACTTTAAAAGGGAATGTGAAGAGGCATTTTAATGTGGAGGGGTTACCACCACATGAATGGAGGAGGTGAAGGGGCACCCCTTGGGCGCCGGCCATGGTGGAGGGGCACCCCCGATCCTCCTATAAAAGGCCACCCCCTCCCACCTTCTTCCTCACACCTCCTTGTGAAGGATCTCTCTCCCCCTCTAGAATTATTCCCCCATGGTCTCAGATTAGCGAGATACATGTTCCCGGTGGCATTTCGTCTGGAAGGAGTTGCTTCTTCCGCTAGATCGCTAGAGCGAGGAGGTGGAGGTTGTCCGATGGCTTGAACATGTGTGCGAGTACGGATGCGCTGCTGAGTTGCGGCGCTCGGACTTCCTCATGATCTTGAGATCAGCAAGTGTACGACTACATCAACCACGAGTTCCTACTCATTAACAAAACTCGTTGTCTTCGAGGGTAAGTTCTCATTGGATGTATGTTGACTCGTTGCTTTGTACCTAGTAGATAGATGTTGGCGTGTAGTTCTCATTGTAGGAAAAATTTTGTTTTCTATCTTGCGGACCCAATAGATGTTACTGAAAGTTATTATGAGAGAGGGAAACATGGTTTTTATGCATCTCAATAATATTAAGTTTCCCCTCTTTATGTTGAAAGTCTTGAAGTTGCACTTGTTTTGCTTTACTATGCTTGTTGCCTTGTGCTTTCATGACTTGTTTCTTTACAAGATTCCTATGCATAGGAAGTGGGTTAGACTTAAATGTGCTTTGAATTTGCTACTTGATGCTCTCTTTTACTTCAATTCATATTTCTTATGTGAGCATCTTCTCAAACTATCATGCCTAACTTAAAGGCGTTAAAGAAAAGTACTTATTGAGAGATAACCCAAAAGTTTTAGATGATACTTGGAAGTTATTACTTCAGTAATAACCGCTCCTTATCCTTTTTATTTGCTTTTTGTGCCAAGAGTAACCTCTAATGAGAGAGAAGTAATGATTGAGAAAGTTGCTGTCCCGAAACAGATTTCTGTGTTTCACCGTAAAAAATCGTGTAAAATCTCTATACGTCCTTTTGAGGAGTGAATTTTTGTGCTTCTGCCCCAGGTTGTTATCTAACTTTCGTTAGTTCAATACTTTTTGATTTGAGCAACAGAAGGTCTTCGAAAAAATTCGTCTTTACCTGCTGGTCTGTTTTGACAGATTTCTGCCATTTTCTGCATTTGCTTCTTGTTGGTTCCTTTTTGGGTTCTTTTTGGGAATTGAGCTTTTTGAGGGAATGCTACAGTAGCTAGTGTTCTAATGGAAGTTTATTGGTGTTAGAAATGAACCTTAAGACTTATTATATTGAGTGCACTAATGTTGCTAATAAAGAATTGTGTGAAGTTTTGTATGAAGGAAAATTTTCAGGTGTATGAAAGGAATGAGTAATAAGATGAAGGATGGACTAAAGCTCAAGCTTGGGGATTCCACGCGTGTCACCCCAAGAAATATCCAAGAAGTACAAGCGTCAAAGCTTGGGGATTCCCAAGGCATCCCCTTTTCATCAATAAAAAGCCCAGGTTTCTTCCAAACACTTCATTTTTATTGTTTCATGCACAGTTGTGTTATTCTTGGAGCGTCTTCTTTTTCGTTTTCATTTTGGTTTTTTGTTAGATTTGGTTTGTTTAGGTTTCTGAATAAATTGGTTGGACCCCCTCTTTCAAACATTGGTTTTCAAATAGTTTGATTTGGATTGGAAAAGAGTAGGAAAGTTCATGCTTAAGTGGTAAAGAGAGTTTGTTTTTGACTGTGGCCTATGCTTTGTCATGCCATGATTGATATTGTTTTGGCTTTATGCTTAGTATTCTTTGCTGTAGCATGACTTGCTATAAACAATTGAGATTGCTTAATGTGCTTTGGATGAATCATGCGTTGTTTTAGCATATTAAAGCATAGTATTGTGGTATTCTCCTTTGATGTTTTATTTGGGATGACTTGGCACATGCTCACACCATGTTATGACTATCCCAAGTCACCATAGCCTTGATGATCCTTTAGTTTTCAACTTGTAATATCACTTTATGCTTTGATCAATGATGTTTGGTCGCTCTGCATGATTATGGCCATTATTGCTCTCTTAGTTTGTCGCTCCCAGTCTTTTGCTAGCCTCTGTAACCAAGTATGAGTTCCACTCATGCATCCAACTCCTTAAACCAAGTTATTCCAAAGAGTCCACCATACCTACCTATTAGCAATTGCTATTCCAAGTATATTCATGTTTTTGTTTACCTTCCAAATTAAACTTGTTATGAGAAAACTAGTGATTAAAGCTCTCACGAACTTGATGGCACACTTTACTTTTCTTGCCCTTAATAAACTTGAACCATTGTGTCGTCTATTTTGTATATGCTTGCACTTATTTGTTGAGGATTAGCAGAACCATGCTTTCATGGGGAACGCTTTCAACATTGCACTTGATACTTGTACCTAGTTGATATCATGCTCTTTTGTATATGGATGTCGTTGGTGTGAAATGAAAGGGGAGCTTGTAAGTCCATAGAGTTATGTATATGTGTTAGAGAAACGCCTGAGCCGCTGGTCTAATCCATGCTGACATGGTGGAAACCTGCAGCGTAACCATAATGAGCTGTCTATGAAGTATTCTTCTTATAAAAAAAGAGTCAGATATTGAGAAAAAAGAGAAAAAGATAAGAGAAAAAAAGAGATATATGAAAAGAGGAAAGAGAGAAAAAATCACCATATTCCCATGGTAAATAAGAAGATTGTTGAGATGCTCATTGTCTTCTTGCCTTGTCATTTTTATATGGGGATTCTTCCGTATCATCGGGCAAGGGGTACCCCATTGGCGGTTCTCTATGATACACATATACTTACGATGACAAGAACTTACCAGGGACTAAACTTGAGTAGAATGAGGAGAGGCCCTCGTATACAAGGGACATGAGATTTCTGACTTATACTTCGTCAAGCATGTACACCATAGTTTGTTCACTTTAACCTTAATCACTTCAAGATGCTTATGATAGGGGCAATGAGAGCTGAAAGCTATAAGTACCATAATTTTTGGAAGCTCTTTATGAAACTTGAATCTCTGCTTCCTTCTATGAAGGCCTTTCTTCCACCATTATATTGAGTCTCCACCTTCTACCTTTATGCACTTACTTTTAGAGCATAGTGGCCATTCTTAGTTCTATGTGCATTGTCCCAAGACTAGTTGATTGATGCATAACTTGATATTGCTTGTTTTAAACTATTTGTATCTTGTCACTCTTATGAACTTTGAAGGTGTCCTATGCATTTATATTTGCCACTCTATGAGGGACAAGCTGAATGGTACTATGCTATGTTTTCTTTTATGTGAAGCAAACAAACGTCTTGCACATCATTGTTATTCATGAACCTTTTGTTTGTGCCTTCTCATGTTGCAACATAGCTGCTTTGTCTTATTGTTAGAACTTTATCTTTCATGTTATGATTGAAGTACTATGATCTCAGCTTTGAATGTTTTACAAATACTTTGATCAAGTTTATGATGGTGCATGTCACCTAAAAAATTATTCTTTCTTTTTATCAGTTACCTACTCGAGGACGAGTAGGAGTTAAGCTTGGGGATGTTGATACATGTAACACCCTCGAATCAGCCCTATGCAAGTTTTAGCCCTTTCCGCCAAACCCGCATAGAAACGATTCAAGGACGCCCACCAGGCACTTTCGTGCGGGTGGAAAACGAAGTAATAACATTACCCAACAGTCCTCGATGGGACCCATAGAACAGATATATATACAACACGACTCCATGAGGCAAGAATACAGATATACAGTACAAAGATCCAATTCACCTTGAAAACGATAGAGCGTCCGACTACGGACAAGATGCAAATGGGGCTAAGAGCCCTAAAGAATAACCAATGCCGTCCATAACCCTGCCCAGGCCAAGCCGGAAGGGTAACCCTGCTAACGACGTCGGTCTCAAACCTGCTAAAACAAAAGGGGTGCCGACAAAGGGCAAAGGAAAAAGAGGAGCGTCAGTACTGAGGCCAGTACATGGTGAGGCTAGAATTCGGCGGCTCTCGCCTACATAGGTATGGTGGGCTGAAGCGGCAGCGCAGCGGCACTAAACAACCTATAGAGACTCAATACAACTGGCAGTTATCAGAGAGGGATAAGAAAGACCTATTCGGATCCAACCTGAGGCTAACACCAAACAAACCCATCCTGGTATTCCCCCTCGAGACCAAACGAGGAAGTCAAACTGAGGAACTCACACAGTTGGCAGTTTTATTCATTCCGTTATAGTTGCAGCAATTACTAATCAGATATAGATAACATGAGTCATCCTGAAGCATAAGTAGTGGGCAGTTTTAATTAACCATTCCGTGGTAGTTGGAACATTTACTAGTCAGATATAATTGTCCTGAGGAATCACAAAACCCAGCAATTGTTGGCACTTTTATCACATTCCATTGGAGTTGCAATACTTACTAGGCAGGTATAGTATGACATAGATCACCACAGATCCACCAGTTGTTGGCATTTTTAATATCCATTCCATTATAGTTGAATCTGATTACTAGTCATATATTAAGTCAAGTTTATAGCACTACTTTAGTTATGCTTGTCTAGGATCGAGATATTGTGCTCCAAGTCGTCCATAACCACGGACACGGCTTTCAGAAAGTTTTACCTTGCAGGGGTGCACAAATAGCAACACACACTCGATCAACCTCAGAAAAACCAACTCAAAACCCAACGAGGCTTTCACGACAAAGCAATCACAGGATTTCGAAATATTTCAGGGGGCCACCCCACTAAGCTACCCGCAACAAAGTTGGCCGGCTCCGGAACAGACCCAGGGTTTGCATCAATGGCTGTAAACGACTGGGAACCCGAAAGTGTGAATGGGCTTGTCGATACCGCGAAAACACTCCGCATCCAAAATAGTACAGGTGCTCCACGCACAATCTTAAATAAAGCAGTAAAGCATGGCATAAGTACAGGATAGTAATAAAGCCCCAAACTACTTTGTGGCCCCAAGAAATAGAAATGAATCAAGCTCTGGCTCAGGGGGGTCCACGGCCTCCCGGATGTGGATAGTGCGAAAAATCAAGGAACAGGTATCAAGTACTCGGGGTCCTACGGGACACAAGTGAGCGTGGAAGAACCAAATAACATCTATTGCCCACCGATGCCTCTGCATTAGTTATATCTAGCATTTTAATGGTTGTATTTAAAGTTATGATCATCTCCACCATAAACATCTGCTAGCATTCCATCAACTATGGTACTCGACAACACGAGATCGCACCTGAGCAAGCAACTACGACTCGCAAGGCCAGCTATCTACCAAACACAGGTAATAGGAGGTGTCCAAGCCAATATAGAGGCTGCACGGGATATAACTGGTGCACGGAAACTAAAGCATCGCGACACGGATAGCAATAGATCAACAGGAGGAAATAAAGACTATAAATGCAAAATAGGTAGAAGGGGGAGAGATGCTCGCCTGGGAAACACTGTCGAAGATTCATATCCGAAGAACTTGTCGATACTCGCATCCACTCATCGGTCTAATCCGCGAAGAAGCAAACACTAGCAGAAACACCGGATGCAATATTTAATACTACGGCAGAAGATCCGTCATGATTATGATATGCATGCGAGATGAACATTTATTATGCAACAGGTTTTATATATAGAATTTATAAAATAGGGGCTCGGAAAAGGTTCACACATTTGGGTTCGGAAGATCTTGGGTTCCGGGGGTTGACGAGGTTCGGTCTCGGGGATCGGCTTCGGATCCATGAGGTAGAAGAACTTGTCCCATCTGCGGTCTTCAGATCGGGCCGGACTTGGCATTCGGGAAGAAGAACTTGGCGTTCCGGGTTCGGGTCTTAGCGTCCGTGAAGGTCATGGCGTCCGGACAGTAGATCTTGGCGTGTCGAGGTTCGGTCTTCGGGTACAGGGCGATGCTCTTGTCGTACCGGGATGAAGATCTTGGTGTTCCGGCTTCGGTTGTCGACGGTGTACTTGGTTTAGCGTCGATGCGCCTTCGGGTACCGCGGTTCCTCGATGTTCCATGAAGAAGAGCATGGCGTTCCAGGGTCCTTCGGAAGATCTTGTAGGCCTTGTATAAGCGGAGATCTTGATGGGGGCTTGGATAAACAATCCTCGGAGGTAGCTAATGTAGCTGTGCGGCGCCAGAACAGCCAAAACATAAACATCGCTACATAACCTACAACTAAGCCTCACCAGCACATCGCATTAAAACCAACCCCTGGAACCTTGGGCAGGCTCACGCAGGTACCGCTGCAACACTGCAAGGATAAAGGCAGATGACTCGAGGAGTTGTCACGGAGGCAGCCGAAGAGCGCGATGCACGCGACTGCGGGCCGAACGCGAGCGAGACCAGAAGGGGCCATTGGACTCTAGGCGGGGATGGCGCGCTGAGGCTAGCGAGGAGGCCGGGACCACAGCGAGGACGGGCGCGCGCGGCCGGAGGGTTCCTGGGCGCGGTGTCGCGCGGAGGGCACCAGGGCGGCCGGGGCCGGGCCAGAGGCGGCGGGGTGGAGGAGCATGCAGGGAGAGAGCAAAGGCGGCGCAGGAGGCCGGACGGAGAGGCGTCGCGGAAGGCGGGAGGAGCTCGGGCGGTGACGGAGCTCGGCGGGGAAGGAGGCGGTGACCGGAACGGAGGGAGGAGCTCCGTGTCGGGGGCGCCGGCGCGGCCGCGGTCAGAGCGGCAGAGAACGGCGGCGCTCGCAGAGCTCAGGACGGGCGACAAGATGGAGGCGGGCGGCCGTGGAGGAAGGAGGAGGGGCGGCGGCCATCGAGGTGGGGAAGGAGGAAGCACCGGGGCGCGGGTTGACGGCGAGAAGAAAGCGTGGGGACGGGGCGCCGGCGGGGGACGGGGCGCCGACGGGGGACGGCGAGGGGACGACCGGGACGGAACGGCGGTGGGGCTTGGTCGCTGACGGCCGGAAAATAGGACAGCCGCGTGGCGGCGGAATATGGCGGCGGGGTCGGGCGAGGTGATAGGGAGGAGCGGGGAAGGGACGGGGGAAGGAGGCGATAGGAGCGGGGTCGGTGTGGTGGGCTAGGGGCGATAGGGCTGGGCGGTAGGTGGCGCATCGGTGGGGGTGTGGTGCACGCGAGCAGGTGGGAGGTGGGCCCGCGGGGAGGCAGGTGGCGTGCACGCGGGGTGGTTGGCGTGCACGCTGGTGGGGCCAGGCGCCAGGGAGTTGTCGGGTAGGAGGGCGGGGTCAGAGGGAGGGAGCTGCGCGCGCGGCTGCTTTTGGCGGCGGGGTGGAGGAAGGAGGAAGTTGGGAGGGTTAGGTTGGGGGATGGTTAGGGATTAGGGTTAGCTCGGTTGACTAGGTTTTTATACGGGCCGGGTAGTAGGTGGCCTAGCCTAACGGCTGGGCGGCCTTCCCGGTCCAAAAAGAAAATAGCTTTATTTATTTTATTTTGTCCGAAATAGACTTTTGTAATTGTTTTGTAGACAAAAAGAAAATATCCGGAAGAGGCCGGGGTTTTAATTTGAAATAAAGGCAGGGCGTTTAGAAAACAAAACCAGACTTTCTGAAAATAGTTTTTAAACAAATCATGCATGATGACATGAGCATGCGGTCATGATGATGCAATACACAAAAACAACGCGATTTTCTAGTAGTGGTTTTTGCGGGGCGCCACAATACATTGCAAATGTATCCATAATTTTTGATGTTCCATGCTTGCTTTTATCTACTTTCTTATGTTTCGTCCACACTTTGGAGTACTTTTCATATGATTTCTTGGACTAACCTATTAACAAGTGTCACAGTGCCAGTTGCATGTTTTCTGCTGTTTTTGGTTCCAGAAAGTCAGAAAATGAATATTCTCGGAATTGGACCGGACAAAAGCCAAAGTTGATGTTTTACCGGAAGACTCACAGAGCCAGAATACAAGACGGAGGAGGGCCAGAGCCTGGCCACACCATGTGGTGGCGCGGGCTAGCCCTGGCCGCGCCACCAGGTGGTGTGGGCCCCTCTGGCCTCCACCGACCTTGCCTCTTCGCCTATAAGATGCCTTCCGATGCGAAAACCCTAAATCATCAAGCCTCCAGCCACGAAAAGTTCTGCAGCACCGCCACCACCGAAGGGGAGATTCGGGGGACAGAAAGTCTCTGTTCCAGCACCCTGCCAGGACGGGGAATTTCCCCCGGAGCCATCTCCATCGATCTCCACCACCATCTCCATCACCATTGCTGATTCCCATGATAAGGAGGGAGTAGTTCTCTCTCAAGGCTAAGGGTTCTATCGGTAGCTATGTGTTCATCTCTCTCTCTATGCATGATCTTATTGAGATCATGAGCTTGTAATATAGATCTACCTTGCTCCTCAAGTGCTTTAATAGATCTCTGCTCTCCCCATGTGTGTGTGAAAGTGACAGCGTGCACACCATGGTGGCACTTAGGCTAGAGATTACAACACTTGTTACGAGTTATATTTGGAGTTGGATGTCTTTATGAAATTGTGGTGTTTGTTTGAACCATCTAGTGCTCAAGGTGACAGTGTGGAGTTATCTAGATGCGGAAAGACTTACTTTGAGGTGTGCTGTTATAGCCCTACCATTGATTAGAGTGTCCAACCGGAGAGTAGTTAAGAGTAGTATCATGAAGATAATATATTTATATGAGAGTGTTCACTAGTGAAAGTATGATCCCTAGGCCTTGTTTCTAAGCATTGATACACCGTTTGCTATTAGATCTATTACATGTTTGCTTGCTTCCATCGTTATTTCAGTTTGCCTTTAGTCTTTTCCACGCCTTCAAGCTATTTTCTATCACCGCTACCACTTATAATTATCCATACCACTTGTATTTCACTATCTCTTCGCCGAACTAGTGCACTTATACACCTGACAAGTGTATTGGGTGTGTTGGGGACACAAGAGACTTCTTGTATCTTGATTGCAGGATTGCTTGAGACGGAATACCTTTGGCCACTTTCTCCCTGAGTTCGATAAACCTTGGGTGATCCACTTAAGGGAAAACTCGCTACTATTCGACAAACCTCTGCACTTGGAGGCCCAACAACTGTCTACAAGAATAGAAGTGCGTATACATCATGTCCCCCGAATCCCTAAGGAAAACAACTATTATTTTTATGCCCAACATGAGGTGCATGCGTAACCCTAACTCAAACAACTATTGTTTTTGATGCCCAACATGAGGTGCATGTGTAACCCTAACTCAAACAACGCTTGTTTTGTTTCGATTTTGCATGCGGTCAATGAAGTTAGGGTTTGCATACTAGCACAAGCACTTAGTACGAAGCATTTGCATGCAAAACTCTTATAAGCCTTGTTCTCACTATCTTCCTATTTTAGATGCTAAAAATTTGTTAGTCAAACAGCGCACTAAAAAAGTTAGGGTTTGTCCAAAACCCTAGCCATTGCATGTATGCACAAAAACGGAATGATACATACACGGTTACACACCGTTATCACTTTTCAAGAGCTAACCACTAGCATCTAAAGGAGCATTGCGTGTGATCTCTATATCCAACGGTCCTAAGCCTATGCACGGCTATGCCTGTGTGTAGCAAATCCGCGTCGATATATATATATCCAACGGACCTAAGCCTATGCACAGCTATGCCTATGTGTATATATATATAGGACGCGGATTTGCTACACACAGGTATAGCTGTGCATAGGCTTAGGACCGTTGGATATAGAGATCACATGCATATGCTCTTATAGATGCTAGTGGCTGGGTATTTCATTGCATAAACGGCGTCTAACGGTGTCTATTTGACTGTGCATGCATGCAATGCTAGGGTTTTGGACAAACCCTAAAACTTTTAGAGAGTTGTTTGGTCTAGAAAATTTTAGAAGCTAAAAGGGGAATGTAGTGAGAACAAGGCTTATAATAGATTTGCATGCAAATGCTTTATGGCAAAGTGATTGTACTAGTATGGAAACCCTAATTATCCGGCTATAGAGTGTACCGCCTACATGCTCGGATACGGTCAGTGAGTTTCGTGTTGACCGCCTGTTTGGTTTCCTTCTCTCTCGCCATTCTCTATTTTTTTGGAACTATTTTTGGGCAAAGTGGTGCCTTTCCTTTGAACGGAAGCCCTATCTCTAGGGCAAGAAGTAGAGCGGCTGGGGTGAATGGGAACGGGGGGATGTGGGCAGCTATCTATTTTAAGGGCATGTGGCTTTGAGCAATTAAGTTTGTCATCTCACCTGCCTTAAAATTTGTTCTTTTAAGCGTTGTTCGGGAAGGACTGGAACTTAGCTTTGTTGCCAGCGACTATGCACGAATTTAGGATTGTTCTGTAGGTTGTACAAAACAACCTTTGTTTAGCTATGGGTCGTTTTGTGTGGTATCTATGCATAGTTTCCAACCTGGTAAGAGCTGAACATTTTTCATTAACCAATCTTCCTATTTTTAACCGGTATAGTTAACAAATTTTTTACCGCGGTAATTTTTTCTAAAACATGGTACAAAAACGTAGTAAAAAGGATGCAGAACACATTCAATGCTCATATCAATTTGAATGTGCGCGGCAGTTCCAAGTGTTCATTGGAAGTAAAAATAAAAGCAACAATGGACTAGAGCATTTTTTTTCACCAAAGAATTCATACCTGGATAATTTCTGGGTCTAATGTTGGGTACTGCTGGTTCTGCTCTAAACCTTCATGGGTCGGCCCAGTCCTCGGAGTCCCTAGTAAATTGTATATTTTGTGCAATTTCATCCAACTTTTGTTTTTGATCACCCGTTTTTTACAGTTTAAAGGGAGAAAGGATGTTAGTATTCAATTGTTAGGATCATGTTATTTTCATTTAAATCATAAATATATAAGTATTTACGAAATTCTTTCCTGTACCTGTGTTTCACCAAAGAAGTTATTGTTTGCTACGCCGTTGTTGTATGCAATGCCGTTGTTGGCTAAAGTTCCTTTGAACGAACTAGAACCCTGGTCGAAGCAAATCGTCTGCGATGATGTGTAGGAAGAACATTGAATAAGGCTTAATTCGGTTTGTGCTAGTGTGCATGTTGCTTGATTGTAGCTGACTAATTTGTTGAAAGAATAAATAAGGCTTATTTGGGTTAGGATTTGTGCATGGAACAACATAGGGTTTGCATGATAGTAACGGCGTTAGAAATGTCATATAAGGATCAAGTCTTTTGGGTATGGTAACATATGCTCCCTATATCAAAAGTGGAGAGAATCAATGGTGGATACCCTATACGTAGCTATGTCCGTGTTTAGCTGGCTATTTCCCATATATATATATATATATATATATAGAAAAATACTTCTTACTTCCGGGTGTAACTACACCCACGTCTCATATACTGCCTTACGAAAGTATTTGTAATACTTTATCTATTTGAGTATGTTTATATACTATATCTAAGATACTTTCAAGCAAGTTAGATGAAAAAATTGTAAATATATTCATAGTTTGCACTATATATGTAAAATACCGTCATATTTGTACGTACAAAAGGAGTATGTGAATAAAAATTACATACTACTAAAAAAGTAGTATATATACTGCCTAAATATTCTTATATACTTTATACTACGCGTACATACCTTCCGATATGGTAGATACTGCCTATATAGTGTAAAACACGTATGGGTGTAACTACACCCGGGTGTAGTATGAATATGTCATATATATATATATATATATATATATATATATATATATATATATGAAAAATCCTTCTTATATATATATATAGTACGAAGGCGACCACGCCGGCGTACGGCTTCCGCTCCTCCCTAGCCGCCGGAGGAACGACCTGGAGAGCCCCCCCCCCCCCCCCCCCCCGGCTTGCTGTCTACGACCATCTTCCCCGTCGCCGGCGTCAGGCAAGGTCCGCTTTCCTCCATCCTCGGCAAGAATAAGCGACGCATCCCTTCATCCCCGTATCAACCCCTCACTCCTCCGTTCCTTACATTTTTTCATCAGAATTTGTGGCTAAAACCATACTCTTTTAGTTAGATTTGTGTAGCTGTTACTCTGAATCTGGTACACACAATTAGGAGTAAATTAGCTGATTTGGAATTTGTTTTACAAGGACCTGACAGACTCGTATTTCTTAATGCTAATTGAGTTCCTAGCATATGTTCCCGTGTTTGATCCTCCCGGTCCAAAACAGTGCAGATTTACTAGGGTGATAGGTCCTGAATTTTGAGCAGATTAAAAATTAAAATAGAACGTTAGTGTTTGATCCAATGGTTGGATACTCTTAGATTGGCTTGTTCATCGTTGCATCTTGCAGTAGGAATCGATTTTGCTCTTGTTTGGCGATTCACTAGATATTGAACCTAAATGTAAACAGCAGATCCCCTGCTTGGTTGTAAATCATTTTGATTTCTGGTCTATTTTTCATGACCGCCTTCATCAAACTGAGGGGTTTATTTATTAACTTCATACTCTTCTTATGTACTGTCTCACAGCGTCTAAGTTTCAAACAGGTTTAATTAAAACAAATTCTGATTGGCATAGTTGTATTCTTAACCATGTTCTTGCTTGTCAAACTATTGTTCGTGCTTGATTTAAGTTGACCATCTCTTGGTTAAAACCATAATCCTTTCATGTTTTAGTTTTGCAAATCTGTACCTGTGATTAGCTCATCAGTTAAGGGCTCTTTAATTACTGATGGCTGTGTTTCAGTCAAAGATTTACACATTTGTGTGATATGTGTATATTATGAGGCATTGGAACTGCCCTGTAATTATAGTTGGTGATTTTAATTATCCCAACAGTGCTGAGAGTCTGCTCCAAGATGTAAAATTCCAGTTCGGTATCATGCAACTGACTCGGCCTTCCTCCTCGCTGATTTTGGTGGTATGCAACCCTTTGATTGGGCGCTGGCTGCTTATTTATTTTCCCCCGCACTCTCTAGTACCGCCCCATTTCTACCTACTTGGATGAGTAAGTGCTGGTCTTTCGCTCCCATTGTGCATCATTTTGGTTCCCAATTGTTTAGTTTTTACTCGCTTGCATAATATTGTTGACATAAAAAATGAAGCATGAGATCCTTCTGCAAACCCAAAATTTTATTTATGATAATCCTTCTACATGTGATTTTCATTTGTGGCTTTCTTTTAATTACAGAGCGATGAGGGTTACAGGCAAGGCTCTTGATCGGGTTAAAAAATTTATGTACAAGGGAGTCAGTGTTTCTCTACTTTTCATTTTGATGACTCCCAGGGTCCACCAAAGGAGGGCATTTGGTTCCATGTTCAAGGTTCTTGTGCCGCTAGTGACGCTGCAGCGTGTCTTTTGCTCGTGGGAATGCAGTATCTTTCTCCCCGCCTCCTCAACGAGTTCCACCTAGGCCATCAAATCACCCTAGAAAGAGAAAGGAGAGTGTAGCGGAATTGGGGATGCTGATGATTTTGTTGGTGTTCCTCCAAGACCAGCAGCAGCAGAATCCTCCAAGGCTACTACAGTTGATGCTTAGAAGATCAAAATGTCTAAATCATCACTTGCTGGAACCAAACATTCCGAGGTAATATACGATGCATCTTTAGCTGAAATATATTGCTGTATGTTTATTAAGTCCTATTACACTTACAAAGAGCAAGTTATGTTCTGCTATTGTGCAACCTATGTTTTTGCTAACTTGGCCTCAATAATTTACGATGCTCTAAAATGAAATATGTTGTGTTTGCGTGTGCCAACCTGATGAGGAACTGCCTAATGAGGATGGACGCCGATCCATCGGCTGGAGATGAAGGTCACATTGTGCATACTCATCATTTGCAACCAAACTATCATATATGTCTTCATTACTCCACATGTAATTGACTTGCAAGCATAAAATTGTCTTGAAGACTTCCGCTACTTTATGTTTTTTGCTACTTTCGAGGAGGGAAATGAGCTGACTGGTGTCCATCCACAAGGTGATGCACATGCAGCAGGGCAGAGGGCCAGCCCTAGGACACCTCATATTTTTCTCCCTATGAGGAATAATGAACTGGATCCATCCTTTCAAGGTCTCCGCGCCGAGGTTGGATTTCTGCAATTCATTATGAAATCAGGAACTTGTATATCGCATAATATGTTGATCTTGTTTCAACATTATGCCCCTTTATTTTTCAGTCTAGCCCGCTGGCACCTCCGGTATTTGACAAGACACCAAATCTCCACCAAGACTCATTGACCCCATCTGTTGATGGCACTGAACATGTGACCCAATCTTGGGAGGTGTCTCAACAACATCGAGATTTTGGGATCCAAAAGACGGTTGCCTGGAATAAGGTTGGTAGAATGTGGCTATTTAAATGAATAGTCAAATTCCATATGCTGTAGGGTTTTGTAATTATTTCTTTACGTCGATTGACTTCTATAATTTGCAGCACCCCTATCTACCTTCTCCCTTCTCCTGTGTATGACGACACGTCAAAGAATTGATCCGGTAATTTTAGTCAATCCACTAAATTCCTTATGATTTTATCCTCAGTCCTGCAAATTCTCATTATAAGTTTTGTGTCCTGCAGACAAAGGAGAATCAGTTTAGGGAGGAAGAGCTCTGCTACCTCATCTTCCATGATTATAATGAAATCAGGCCTTTACCTGATTAACTTGAGAAGTTCAAGCCCATGCTGACCCACATGTAAAAAAATTGCTTTCAAACACAAAACAGGGCTTCTATATATAGTCAGATATTTCCTTTCTAGTGTCCAACATCTGTGTGGCATCCCGCTGAAACCACTACTAGAATATCGCTGTGTTTTTGTGTATTGCATCATCATGACCGCATGCTCGTATCATCATGCCACATTGCATTTGAGCATCGTCATCATCATGCATTTGTTTGTCTAAACTATTTTCTAAAAGCCAGTTTTGTTTTCTAAATATTCCCCGTCTTAATTTCCAAATCAAACTCCGGATTTTCCGAGTCTTTTATTTGTCTAAAAACTATTTACAAAAGTCTATTTTAAATTAAAATAAAAGTTTGCATTATTTTGGGAGGCAGCCCGCCAGGCCCAAAAGCCCGGCCGACCACCTCCAAGCCCTAAGCTAAAACCTAGTCTAATTCCTAACCTACCCCACCCTATCCTACCCAGCCCCCCTCCACATCACCCCGACCAATCACTAGCCGCCACCTCACCCCGCGTGGTACACCCTACCCCTCCTCACTCTTTTTTCCCTCCCCAGCTGCCAAACTCCCGCCCCTGGGTCGATCCCCATCTCCCCTGGTCGCCACCCTGGCACGCACACACGCGCACGCCACCAACCCCTGCGTGCGCCCGGGCCAACTCCCCACCAGTCCCGCCTCTCCCCACGTGGCCCACCTCACCCCACCTGCACGATACCCCGTGCCCCACGTCGCTCCACCGACCCCCGCCCGTCACGCGGCCCCCGAATCCCCACCTACCCTGCTCGTCGGGACCCCGCGCGGCCTCCTCCTTCTCGTCTCGCTCCGGCGCCCGCCGCCGCCCTCTACGCCTCCCCGTGCCTCGAGCCCCTCCGCCAGATGCGCCGCCGTTCCCCAGCCCGGGCGTCTCCTCGCCGTCCTCCGCCTCCAGTCCGTCCGCCGCCGCGACCTTGGCCGCCTCCACCGCTTCGCCGGCCGTCCTCCGCGCGCAAGCTCCGGCCCACGGCGTCCCCCGGCTCCAGATCCCCATCGCCGCCCTCCGCCGGAGCCGGTCCTGCCACCACCTCCTCCCCCTCGCTGCCATGTGCACCCTGGCCGCCGCCGGCGTCCCGTCTACCCCGCCGTCCCCACCAGCCACGGCGACCGCGGCCTCTCTGCCTTCCAGCACGTCGGAGTCGACCCCCTGCGCGACCTCGCTCTGTTCCCCGGCGTCCGCCTCCCTGCATCACGTGCTCGAGTCCTGCCGCGAGGCCGTCTGCAACCGGCCGCAGGTCCTTGCCGCCGCGCGCCTGTCTGCCCTTGAGCTCAGCGTCGTACTGCTCCTCAAGCCCCGCACGACCTCTCCTCTGATGCCCCTGCAACTCGAGCCCGCTCGAGTCAGTGTCGCCGCCCTCCTGGTTTCCTAGTCGCAAAGTGCTCAGGTTAATGCCCGAACAGAACATGGCCTTCCTCGCGTGGTGTTTTGTTCTCTTTTGTTCGGTGTGTGCTTGATACCGTGCGTTTGTGTTGTGGCACGGTAAAGACTGCAGCAAGCCTCTCGAAGCCCAAAAGACCGTCACCAAGATCTTCCGCCCCGTCCCTGTGTGCCCGAGTACAATACCTTCCATCAAGGACTCCGAAGGGGTGCACGCCAAGTTCTGCCCGAAGACACAGGTGTCGATTCAAGTCCGTCATCGACCACCGAAGACGGTACCCGAACATCCTTGTCCCGGATGCGACAAGGCCCCTTCTCGGACCCGAAGACCCCGGGTGCGCCGACACGGATCCGATGAACAAAGAGCTTCTACACGGTTCCGAGACCCTGAAGACCGATCCCCATCGAACCTCGGATCCGAACCCCCCCTAATGTGTGACCCTGATCCATTCTCCTTTTTTTATAATATATGATACCAACTTGCTGCATTAAATCATTCATGATCGCATACATATTCAGTGGGTTGGGGGCATTATGCCGATTCATATCATAATTAAATATGGAGTGTTTATGCGGGATATCTTTGTCTTATTCCAGACTCCATTTAAATTGGTGTAGCGAACCGATGCCATGTTTTGCCCTCTTAAAACAACATTTAAATTGCGGGGTTTCAAATAACGTGAACCGTTTAATTAATTGTCGGGACCTCGGTTCCGCTTAATACTGCCTAATTGCACCGCATCTGTGCCATGCCATACATCATATCATAAGCATGCCGGATCTTCTGCCGTAGTATTAAATATTGCATCCGGTGTTTCTGCTAGTGTTTGATTCTTCGCGGATTAGGCCGATGAGTGGATGTGAGCATCGACAAGTTCTCCGGATATGATCCGTCGGCAGTGTTTTCCGAGGCGAGCATCTCTCTCTCTTTCTACCTATTTTGCATTTATAGTCGTTATTTCCTCCTGTTGATCTATTGCTATCCGTGTCGCGATGCTTTAGTTTCCATGCACCAGTGCTATCCCGTGCAGCCTCTATATTGCCATGGACACCTCCTAATACCTGATGTTTGGTAGATAGCTGGCCTTGCGAGTCGTAGTTGCTTGCTCAGTTGTGATCTTGTGTTGTCGAGTACCACAATTGTTGGTATGCTGGCAGATGTTTATGGTGGAGATGATCATGACTTTAAATACAACTATTAAAATGCTAGATATAACTAATGCAGAGGCATCGGTGGGCAATAGATGTTATTTGGTTCTTTCACGCTCACTTGTGTCCTGTAGGACCCCGAGTACTTGATACCTGTTCCTTGATTTTTTGCACTATCCACATCCGGGAGGCCGTGGACCCCCTGGGCCAGAGCTTGATTCATTCTTATTTCTTGGGGCCACAAAGTAGTTTGGGCTTTATTAGTATCCTGTACTTATGCCATGCTTTACTGCTTTATTTACGATTGTGCGTGGAGCACCTGTACTGTTTTGGATCGTGGAATGTTTTCGCGGTATCGACAAGCCTAGTCACACTTTCGGGTTCCCAGTCGTTTACAGCCATTGTCACAAACCTTGGGTCCGTTTCGGAGCCGGCCAACTTCGTTGCGGGTAGCTTAGTGGGGTGGCCCCCTGAAATATTTCTGAATCCTGTGATCGCTTTGTCGTGAATGCCTCGTTGGGTTTTGAGTTGGTTTTTCCGAGGTTGATCGAGTGTGTGTTGCTATTTGTGCACCCCTGTAGGGTAAAACTTTCTGAAAGCCGTGTCCGCGGTTATGGACGACTTGGAGCACAGTATCTCGATCATAGACAAGCATAACTAAAGTAGTGCTATAAACTTGACTTAATATATGACTAGTAATCAGGTTCAACTACAACGGAATGGATATTAAAAATGTCAACAACTGCTGGATCTGGGTTGTTTTGTTATATATGCCTAGTAAGTATTGCAACTCCAATGGAATGTGATAAAAGTGCCAACCACTGCTGGGTTTTGGGATTCCTCAGGACAATTATATCTGACTAGTAAATGTTCCAACTACAACGGAATGGTAATTAAAACTGCCCACTACTTATGCTTCAGGATGACTCATGCTATCTATATCTGATTAGTAATTGCTGCAACTATAATGGAATGAGTAAAATTGCCAACTGTGTGAGTTCCTTGGCCCGACTTCCTCGTTTGGTATCGAGGGGGAAATGTCAGGATGGGTTTGTTTGGTGTTAGCTTCAGGTTGGATCCGAATAGGTCTTTCTTACCCCTCTCTGATAACCGCCAGTTGTCTCAAGTCTCTATAGGTTGTTTAGTGCCGCTGCGTTGCCGCTCCAGCCCACCATACCTATGTAGGCGAGAGCCGCCGAATTCTAGCCTCGCCATGTACTGGCCTCAGTACTGACGCTCCTCTTTTTCCTTTGCCCTTTGTCGGCACCCCTTTTATTTTAGCAGGTTTGAGATCGTCGTCGTTAGCAGGGTTACCCTTCCGGCTTGGCCTGGGCAGCGTTATGGACGCCATTGGTTATTCTTCAGGGCTCTTAGCCCTATTTGCATCTTGTCCGTAGACGAACGCTTTATCGTTTTCAAGGTGATTTGGATATTTGTACTGTATATCTGTATTCTTGACTCATGGAGTCGTGTTGTATATATATCTGTTCTATGGGTCCCATCGATGACCGTTGTGTAATGGTATTACTTCGATTTTCACCCGCATGAAAGTGCTTGGTGGGCGTCATTGAATCGTTTCTATGCGGGTTTGGCGAAAAGCGCTAAAACTTGCATAGGGCCGATTCGAGGGTGTTACAATCCGTGTAATGCATTTGCTTATTAATGTGTTCTTTCATTTAGCATCGTCCAAGTAAACATATCCCTGAAATGTTTGTACCACTTGAATAATGTTTCACTTGTGCATTCCCTTTTGTAATTCGAGTTTTTATGCCCTGATGTGTAACATTTTTATGTGGTCTGATGTCTATGTGTGACAACAAATTATCTTAGTCAGAAGGAGTTCTCAGTTTGGTGCTGGAGCACATTTTTTACGTGGTCTGTTGTTTATGTGTGACAACATATTATCTTTGAAGGAGTTCTCCATTTTGTGGTTGATCTCATATTTATTATGTCCTGGCTATTCTTAGAATGATCGCCTAGATTTTTTTAAACATCTAATGCTGACTATAATTTATTTATTTATTTATTCACGCATTGGTGGACAAATAAAAATAATAACTAATATGGTTTCAATAATTAAAATTAGGCATTGCATATTTTTTTGCCACCTGTTTGATTTGTTGATGACCGATTAACAATGCTTTTTTATAGAATAACCGATTAACAATGTTGGTCCATGCGTCAAGCTTCTATAGTTTTCATACATAGGATACTTTTTTAGTCTCATTTCACGTTGGTTAGGTGGTCAACGTAATATTACAAACTATTTACACACCTTACGTCGCATGCATACGCAGTCTTGCTGCTTAGTTGTAATTAACTTACATAGCATGCACGCAGCCATTTCACGTCGCCCGTTTCCTTTGCGCGTGGCCGGGCGGTGAATTCAAAATATTACATCACATGCACCGTGTATTTTACGTCACGCGACGGGGAAACGCGCGGAGGTCAGGCTGGTTCCGACGCGGAGGATGGGTGGGGTGTAGTTCTGCATACAGGGAGTAAAATAACTGGTGCACCTTGGTGTCCAGACACCATTAGTGATACGCGTATTTTACCTATAAACCACATATATCTGAGGGTATACGTACCTAAGTTATACATACTTAAGATATGTATACCTAAATTACATATATCTAACATATTATATACCTAAGGTATACATACGCAGCATACGTGTATATATATGTAACTTAGGTATGTACATAATAGATATGTGATACCTTAGGTATATATAATTTGGATAGATATATCTTGGGTACGTAAACTTTAGATATATAAAATTTAGGTACGTACATCCTGGGTATGTATAAAATATAGGTATGGTGCCCCATATGGATATATATATAGGACATATTCATACTACACCCGGGTGTAGTTACACCCACGTGTGTTTCACGTAATTTAGACAGTATCTATCATACATGAGACTATATATAGGTAGTATGAAGTATATAAAAATATTTGAGCAGCATATATACTATTTTTTTGGTAGCATGTAATTTTTATTCACATACTCCTTTTATATGTATAAATATGACGGTATTTTACATATATACTAAAAATATAGATGTATTTGCAATTTTTTCACTTAACTTGCTTGAAAGTATCTTAGATATAGTATATGAACATACTCCAATAGATAAAGTATTACAAATACTTCCGTAAGACAGTATATAAGACATGAGTGTAGTTACACCCGGAAGTAAGAAGTATTTTTCCTATATATAGAAATCCTATTCAGCATTCAGGGTACAGAATAGTTATTTTGCACCCCACATATTTTTATGTTCTCACATACATAAATTTATGTTTTGTATACTAATAATTATGTTCATATTCATCAGAAACGTAAAAAAATCGACATAAAAATACGATTTGATTTATGGGTTATTATAGTGTAAAAAACATAAAAATTTCGCATTTTACGTCATATTTTTTTACGGCATGTAAACAATTTTTTACGACATGTCTAAATTTTCTTATGTTCTTCTTAACTTCTGAGGTAAGAAAAAATTTACGTGACGTAAAAATCTTATACTGTTTGAAAGATAGGGGGTGGATGGAGAATAACTATTCTACACCCTGGGTGTCAAATATCGTCACTCTATATATATAAATCATCTTTTTATGTCGAATTTTTACGTTTTTATGAACATAAACATAATTAGTAGTATACAAAATATAAATTTTTATATGTGAGAACATTAAAAATATATGGTGTGCAAAATAACTATTCTGCATCTTTGGTGATACAGGGTGATGAACAGGGTTTATATATATATATATATAAGACCTGTTAACAGAATAATAATAATAATAATAATAATAAAATACGGAACGTTTCTGTTAACAGGTCTTTTTTAGACAGTTTTACCCTCAGCAAAACACATATTACACCCCTGCCACCGAAACATTATTTTGTGTTTTCCTCAGCTTACACGGGCCGACCGCCCGCCCGCAATCCAGTCTCCGGTCTCCACCTCCGCCTCCGCCTCCGCCTCCACCTCTACCTTCGATGTGCGTGCCCATATTCCCCGTTTCTCCGTTCGCGCTCAGCTGTCTATACTCCGGCTTCTTCCCCGCCGGCGGGCGTGCCACCACTCCCAGCGCGCGGCCCGGGCGGTCCGGCGCTATACCAATCCAACCAACATGGACCTGATCTTCCCCCAGAACTCCAGCCCAAAAATTAAATTGAGGAGCCGGGTATGGAGAGGGCATGGTGCTAAGCTGATGGCAGCAGCACCGCCGCCGGTGGTGGTGTCGGCGTTGTCCGGCCGAATTGGTTGAACACAAGGTGGACGCGGGTAGCTACAGCGAGGAGAGGGACGCGCCGGTCAACCTCGATGTCGTGCGTGGAGGAGGAACGCCTGGGCGGAGCTCCCGCTGAAGCACACGAACCTATTAGTGAAGACGGAGGCACCGAGCCACAGAGGGCACCCGGGGTCAATTCATCCCTTGCAGGAGGCAGCCCATCCCAGGCGATGAGCCTTGTAGCGGTGGTTCCCCACAACGCGTCTCGTCGCAGATGGCTGCCTACGCGCGACGAGGGTGAAGTACAACGACGGGCACATCATGCAGGTGCGACGCCCGGCGCGCGCCACCGGAGGCTCTAGCGGCAGCGCACTCCGACGTGCGTGTGGCCTCACCACGGCTCTCCCATTCTACAGGCAGCCGTTGTCTCAACCTCGCTCTTCTCGACAGGAATTTAGGAACATCTCAATCTGAAGTTCTGAACCAATAGGAAGAGATAGAATACCTTATCTCTTTGGCTGTTTTACAGTTTAGTACCACTCTTTGAATAATTTGTGCAATCATCAGGTTCCGCACTCGTACTACTAATGTCACAGTCTCACCACATGCATGAGTCCGAGTGTCTGACGGTCGTTTAGTCCAATTGGCGGATTACTCATGCATTTCTGTGTGTAAATCTCCTTTCTAGGCTGACTTGATAAAGCACGCATGTACGTTGCCACCTTGGCAGAGATACACGTACGCATGGCACGTAGCATCCTTCTAAATAAATTATTTTAACTTTTTACATACTTCCTCCGACCTAAATTAGTCAATTAGTTGACTTACATTTGTCTAGGTTTGATTGTATCTAGTGATGATTTTTTTTTTGAACGGGAGAGCCCCAAAAGGGGCAGGAAGCCTTCAATTAAATTACGATGGTGGAGCTACACATTTTCAAGCTGGACCATAGGAAAAAGAACAAGATAAACAGGTCCACACGCTTTACAAAGAGCACCCTAGAAGATAAGCAAAAAAAGCAATCGGGTCCTCCTTCCAACACGCCTCTGCTTCTGACGGGCCTCACAGTGGAGGTTGAGGGTGCGCCAGGCTTCGCCGGCAAGCTTGATAGCCTCGATGCGGCTTGGATAATCGGCTGGCTGAATGCTTCCGATTTGGATCTGCAGATAAGGATGGCTTCACTTCTCCAGGAGAGCTCGTCGCCTCCGCCACTCAGGAAACCCTCCATTGCAGACGCATCCTCTGCGTCCAGGTCAGGAGAAGATGCCGAAGAGCAGCGACGATGAGCTTTCAGGATTTGCTGTCGCTGCACCCAGAAACCGAGCGCCTCCCTTAGAGCTCCTGCCCGAGATGAGGAAGGGACGCCATAGAAGTTGCAGCTACAACAAATCCGAGGATAGGGGCTTCCAGAGAGAGACGAGGCCGCGGCGTCGCTGGAGAACTCCCCCGTCACCAAGGCCGGCCAGGAGCCACTCCAACCCACCACGAACTGCAGGACGGTGGCCTTCCCCCTCGCCGCCACGGCCGGCCGAGAAGAACCGCTGCCCGCAGGACCAGATCCCCACAAGGTAACCCGCGTCGAATTTATTCCAGGAGGCGGTGGTTCTCCACTCCACATCCCCCTCCGGCCAACGGAGTTGAAAGAGAAGAAGGAGAAACCCTAGGGCTGGCCAGATCTGGACGCCAAGATCTGCCCATCCGCTCCATCTACCGGGCATAAAGCCCACAACCGGCATCTCGCCAAACCTACCACTAATCCTAGCTACTCTGACGCTTTCCCTTCTCCAACTCCGACCGGCAGAGCCGGCGGAGAGGAGTCCGGGGAGGCCCAGCACAAGAGCGGCGACTCTCAACAGGGTGGGGTGGGGAGGGGATGCGCCCGGTGGTTTGCGTTGGTCTCATCTAGTCATAATTCAGTATTAGATATACCAGTATCTTGACAAATTTGAGTCAACTAATTTGAGTCGAAAGGAGTAACATATCCCAAGCAAGCCTAAAATATTTTAGATGGTACAACTTTAAATATAAGATATTTTGAGTGCTATAAAACACAAACAATTGTTTTCTTGATTTGTGAGTACACATTATCATTTACGAACCGTTGCAATGCAAGGACACGCCCGTGTTTAAAGAAAATACTTTCTAAGTTGTGCCAAATGGTTCCTTAGTAGATATGTCATCGGGCAAGATAAAAAACGCTTTGTGCGAGACTGCAACGTGCCATGCGATGCCTCATGATCGCAAACAAATCTTCTGACCGAAACATTTTTCTAGAATTTTTTTATTTCTTAAACCGTTGCAACGCATGGGTATTGTGCTAGTTGATAGAAAAATATGATATCTATGTAGCAGAAAAGAAGACAACTTTGTAATACTACTAACTAAATGAGATTATTATTTTAATTACAACTTATTTGTAAAAGTAAAGATAGCCGATCTTAAAAGTACATGAGTAATCCACTCCCAACACCTGTTTGTTACATCCATGCTAGGAGCAAGTAGCGGTGAAAATAAAAGAAAAATGAAAAAGAGATTTAAGTTCCAATGTTAGAATAAGCCACTTAAGTTACTCTCTCCGATCCTAATTAATATTCTCAGATTTTTCTAAATTCAGATATAGCTAGTCATGTTTTAGTGCTAGATACATCTAAATCTAGAAAAATCTGAAAACATTAATTATGATCGGAGGGAGTATAGAATTATATTGCATTCTTATGTAATTTTACGTTTTTAACCACTTCTACATGGTTAAAATTGTGTAGCGTCATTATGTGGTAAGATATTTCGGACAAATGAAATTGCCCTTCTTACTACACATGTGGTCAATGAACTATAGGGAAGAGCTTTGATCTGCTTCTAAATACTAGGATTACAGTCGCGACAATTCATGCTCCAAAACAAAAACTCCCATAATCAAAACAACTACATAATTGTAGTACAATGATGCAAAAAACAAGTATTCGAGTATGTAACACTTCCGTATTTTTTATGCTGAAATACTTTTATGATTTTTGGTCTGTAATATTATTTGAGCAATTCTCTCTAGATATAACTAAGTCACGTCTCAGTGCCTGATTATGTTGACACATAGAAAAAGGGAGATACCAAGATTAATGGATATATGACATGCACAATGATAGTTCTGCCAAAAATATGGAGCAAGTAAAAATAATTTTCTTGGATAAAAACTCATTACACTCTCTAGGTTCGATTGTCTTAATAATTATATAACATTAATCCATTAATGTTAAAATGTATAAATATTTACAGTAAAAGTAAGCCTTAAGAAAATAAAAGAAATTTGAAATGGTTCCCTCGCAATGCGAGGGCCACCTTGCTAATTTTATAAAAATGCTAATGATGAAATTTCAAGTTATCTTAGGATTCATTAAAAAATGTTATATTTGGCTTTATATAAACAAGTTTCTTATTGAAAACTAAAAAGAATGTAATTTATTTATATTTATAAATCAAGATAAATTCTTTTTAGATTCACTTAAGCCATATAGAATTTGTTGTTTTAAATATAGGACTATTTTCTTTATTGGGGAGATAAAAAGATGTTTTCACATCTTAAAATTATTTCTTATCTAATAATTTAGAAAAAAACCAAATAAAAGATTGAAATTTCAAGTTATCTTAGGATTCATTAAAAAATGTTATATTTGGCTTTATATAAATAGGTTTCTTATTGAAAACTAAAAAGAATGTAATTTCTTTATATCTATAAATCAAGATAAATTATTTTTAGATTCACTTAAGCCATATAGAATTGTTTTAAATATAGGACTATTATTTTCTTTATAGGGGAGATAAAGATGTTTTCACATCTTAAAATTATTTCTTATCTAATAATTTAGATAAAACACCCAAATAAAGATTGAGTCTAAATACTAAACTTAAAACCATAATAATTGTTTCTACTAAAACTTAATAGTATATTGCTAACTATATAATATTTTTTAAAATCTTAAATCAACTATAAGACAAAGATATGCAAATCCATTTTATATATCACTCACTTATATTAGAAGTAAATAATCTCATATTTGTTTACTATATTTAATGTTGCTCTAAAACTTAGTAGTAACTAAGCAAACCATATAATGAGATCACCCATATATCATAGTTAGCTTTAAATCTATAACCTACCTATCATCGACTTGCTAGATCTAGATGTGAATAGCTACACCTAACACTTATACAATTCCATCATCGATCGTACCTACGAGAACTCTTGAAATCGAACTCAATATAAAATTACTATATCTTAATCCTAATCACATTTGATAGTTAACTTTGGTCTGTCACTCAACCAACTAGGAGCTTATTAACTTAAGATCGTTAGAGCGATACAAATAACCACCGGTTGCATTCTGATAACACTACGAATTGCTTAATTTAATATAAGAAGTATTCTCCTCGAAAGTTATTCTTTTTATCACTTCAAACAAAAGCTTCAGTTAAAACTCACTAACTTTAAATGTGACCGTTCTCATGAGTAATTATCAATCAACATCCAACATTAATCAATGGTGTACTTTACTTTCATCACTTGTTAATTACCTTTAAAATCTTAGTATATATATTATTTGTGAAGTACACTTGAATCTAACATGAATCTTTCGTAAAATCACCAACTCAATCCATACTTAAACATTAGGATTTAGTTTGGGATTTTATACAAAATGATTATCATTACTTATGCATAATAGCATATTGCTTCTTAGAACATTAGTCCTTACCGGACCAATGATGTTATTTTCAGATATTGGATCTTATATTGCCTCCAAGACCGTGATTGCATAATCTTGTAATCACTAAGGCAAGTTCACACTTTCTCATGTCCTTTGATTATTTTCTATCAAGTATTTGCAATCTACTTTTGTTATCACTTGAATTTCAAAAAGGTCAGAAAACTCTATTTTCATAATGATATGATTGAGGGTTATTTACCATGAGGAAATGACCTACTATTAAAGTTCCAGTGGTATAGGAACATAATACCTAGGACTTAATAACAAATGTAACCGGTGATTCTTGCACCATATATTTCGCGTTAACCATGAGCTCTAGAATGGGACGGGGAAGTCAATTGGATCTTCTTCCATTCGTGTGCCAACGGACGACCTGATCGTGAGTTGCAGATCCCTTGCGAGGATCTAGCACAAGGGTGGGACCCCTCAGTGCCCCATGATATTCACTAGTAGAAAACAGACCTTTGGTCCAGGGGTATTAGTCCCGGTTTTGCTACAAACCGGGACTAATGCCCCGGTCCCAATGGCTAGATCTGGCCCCAGGGGGTGGCAGGCACTAGTCCCGGTTCGAACGGAACCTTTAGTCCTGGTTCGTGTAACAAACCGGGACTAAAGGGTTTCAGGCAGGCTGGGTCGGGCGCTAGACCCTTTAGTCCCGGTTTGTTATATGAACCGGGACTAAAGGTGGACCTTTAGTACCGGTTCTAGACACGAACCGGGACTAAAGGCCTGGCTATATCTTCTTCCCCCACCTGCCCGAGCCACCATTTCAAGATGGTGGCTCCTCTCTCTTTCTTGCTACAAGCTCGAGTTCATGCCCAATTTTCTCTCAAGATTTGTCTATATTTTGTGGTGCCCCATCTATCCAAAGGTTCTAAAAGGTGAGCAACTTCATCCTTTGAACTCTCATTGTTATATTAGCTAATTTCATGCTCTATCTTGTAGATGGATTTGTGGATTTAGTTTGGTAGTAATTTTTGCAATGATAACATGAGTTCGATGTTTAGATTCTATCTATCTTGTATTAATGTAAGGAACTCTAAGGTAAATATCACAATATGTGGATTCTATCTATATATCTTGTTTTGGCACATAGTCTCAAAATTTGATTTTAGAAGCACACACATGCGTGAGTTCATCATTTTAACTAACTAGGCAAAATACCCTTCTTCGTCTACCTGCCTTCAGCAAACTGAAAAAATTACAACAAAGATAGGGTTAATTCATAAAAGCTTGATAAGAAGACATCACAGTACATCTTCGAGAAGCTCCTCTATGGTGAGCTCCTCAAAGATGTCCGAGGATAGGATCCTAAGACATCTTCGAGAAGCTCCGCCGTAGTGGTGTCCCTCTCGCACCTTCTTGGAGTTAATAACTTTTCTAGATATAGATTAATACGCCGGGTAACTAAAACAATTCACATATTAGGGAGTGCCTCTATGGAGAGCTCCTCGAAGATGTCTGAGGACGGGATCCTAAGACATATTCGAGAAGCTCTACCATAGTGGTGTCCCTGCTCTCGCACACCATCTTTCAGTTTATATCTTCTCTAGCTAGATCAGCATGCTGGTGGAGCTAACTAATTTCACATATTAGAGAGTGCCTCTACGGCGAGCTCCTCGAAGATGTCTGAGGACGAGGTCCTAAGACATCTTCGAGAAGCTCCGCCGTAGTGGTATCCCTGGTCTCGCACACCATCTTGAAGTTCTTCACAAGAATGCATACCTATTTATAGATTAAGCAGCACAACATAGTGTCGGGCACTGAAGACATAATGTCGACACACTCACCCCTAGTGCTGCCACCCACCCAAAATAGTGTCATCATTTACTGGCTTAGTGTTGCCCACTAAGAACATAGTGTCGACATGTTGTCGCCACATCCACATTTAGTCCCGGTTGGTGCCTCCAACTAGGACTAAAGGTTCATCATATCTTTAGTCCCGGTTGTTGGCTTTAATTTTGTTTTTTAGACCAGTACTAATTTTATCATCATGATTCTGTTTGATGTACTTAATTAATTATATAATGCAGATGAGTCGGCAATGGATGTACACTGACCGACTCTCTAGTGAGTTCATTAAAGGCATGCATTCTTTTCTCCTTGTGGCCAAGGCAAACAATCAGAATGGTTTTATGTCTTATCCATGTGGTGTTTGTCGGAATCATAAGGAATACTCTTCCTCAAGAGTCCTTCACAGCCACCTGTTTCGGTCCAGTTTTATGACCGACTATAATTGTTGGACCAAGCACGGAGAAAGAGGGGTTATGATGGAAGACAACGAAGAAGAATAGAATGATAACGAGTACCCTACTATGTCCCCTGAATACGATGGTACTACAATGGAAGACATTGATGAAGAAGAAGATGAAGAACGGGCATCAGATCTGCCCGATGATGATCTTAGTCGGGCCATTGCTGATGCTAGGAAGAATGCGTAATTGAAAGGGAGAGGTTGAAGTTCAAGCAGATGTTAGAGGATCACAACAAATTGTTGTACCCAAATTGTGAAGGTGGGCACAAAAAACTGGGTAGCACAATAGAATTGCTGCAATGGAAGGAAGAGAACGGTGTGACTGACAAAGGATTTGAAAAGTTGCTGAAAATAATGAAGAAGTTGCTTCCAAAGGATAACAAACTGCCCGCCAATACCTACGAAGCAAAAAAGGTTGTCTGCCCTCTAGGATTATAGGTGCAAAAGATACATGCATGCATTAATGACTACATCCTCTACCGCGGCGAGGAGTACAAGAATTTGGATACATGCCCAGTATGCACTGCATTGCGGTATAAGATAAGACGAGATGACCCTGGTGATGTTGAGGGTGAGCGCCGCATGAAGAGGGTTCCTGCCAAGGTGATGTGGTATGCTCCTATAATACCACGGTTGAAACATTTGTTCAGAAACAAAGAGCATGCCAAGTTGTTGCGATCGCACATGGAAGACTGTAAGAAAGACGAGATGTTGAGACACCTTGCTGATGGGTCGCAGTGGAGAAAAATCGAGAGAGAGTTCCCGGACTTTGCAGGTGACGCGAGGAACTTATGGTTTGGTCTAAGTACAGATGGCATGAATCCTTTTGGGGAGCAGAGCTACAGTCCTAGCACCTGGCCAGTGACTCTGTGTATCTATAACCTTCCTCCTTGGTTGTGCATGAAGCGGAAGTTCATTATGATACCAGTGCTCATCCAAGGCCCGAAGAAACCCGGCAACGACATTGATGTGTACCTAAGGCCATTAGTTGAAGAACTCTTACAGTTGTGGCACAGACAAGGTGTACGTGTGTGGGATGAGAACAAGCAGAAGGAATTTTACCTATGAGCATTCTTGTTCATAACAATCAATGATTGGCCTGCTCTTAGTAACATTTTAGGATAGACAAACAAGGGATACAATGCATGCACACACTCTTTAAATGAGACTAAACGTATATATTTGGATAAATGTAAGAAGAATGTGTACCCGGGGAATCGTCGTTTTCTTCCGCCCACGCACACCCTAAGAAAGAAAGGTAAGCATTTCAATGGTGAGGCAGGCAGCCGGTGTAAGCCTATCCGTTGTACTGGTGATGATGTATTTGATTTGATGAAGGATTTAAAAGTAATCTTTGGAAAGGGTCCTAGTAGACAATCTGTTCCGAAGGACGATGTCGGACACGCACCCATGTGGAAAAAGAAATCTATATTTTGGGAGCTACCCTATTGGAAAGTCCTAGAGGTTCGCTCTGCAATTGACGTGATGCACCTGACGAAGAATCTTTGCGTGACGCTGCTAGGCTTCTTGGGCGTGTATGGGAAGAGAAAAGATACACCGGAAGCACGGTAGGACCAACAACGTATGAAAGACCGAGACGACATGCATCCAGAGATGTTTGAAGGTACTGCTAGCTACGCTCTTACCAAAGAAGAGAAGGAAATCTTTTTTGAAGTCCTTTACAGTATCAAGGTACCATCTGATTTCTCGTTGAACATAGAGGGAATAATAAATATGGCAGAGAAAATATTTCAAAACCTAAAGTCTCATGACTGCCACGTGCTTATGACCCAACTCCTTCCGATTGCATTGAGGGGACTCCTGCTGGAAAATGTTCGAGTACCCATTATGAAGCTATGTGCGTTTCTCAATGCAATTTCTCAGAAGGTAATCAGTCTAGATAGTCTACCAAGGTTACAGAAAGATGTGGTCCAATGTCTTGTAAGCTTCGAGTTGGTGTTCCCACCATCCTTCTTCCATATTATGACGCACCTCCTAGTTCACCTAGTCGAAGAGATTAACATTCTCAGTCCTGTATTTCTACACAATATGTTCCCCTTTGAGAGGTTCATGGGAGTCTTAAAGAAATATGTTCATAACCGTGCTAGGCCAGAAGGAAGCGTCTCAAAGGGATATGGAACAGAGGAGGTCATTGAGTTTTGTGTTGACTTTATTCCTGACCTTAAGCCTATCGGTGTTCTTGAATCACGGCATGGGGGTAGAATCAGTGGAAAAGGCACGCTAGGAAAGAAAGCAATGATATGTATCGACGAAAATTCTCTCACTAAAGCACACTACACAGTTCTGCAAAGTTCCACCTTGGTGGCTCCGTATATCAAGGAACACAAGAATATTGTACACTCCAACAACCCGGGGAAGCCTGGCTCCTAGATTAGATATGAACACATGAGAACTTTTGGCGGTTGGTTGCAGACACATCTCATGAATGACATAAATGTTGGAGAGCAGTTGTTTGTTGGCTAGGTCACCATCTTCGACTATATTGACTTTCCAAGGGTATGAGATAAATGGGAATACATTTTACACGTTCGCCCAAGATAAAAGAGCACCAACCAAAACAGTGGTGTCCGATTTGATGCAACAGACGAGATGGGCAAAATGATACATATTATGGTTACATAGAGGATATATGGGAACTTGACTATGGACCTTATTTTAAGGTCCCTTTGTTTTGGTGCAAATGGGTCAAGCTGACAGGAGGTGGGGTTGAGGTAGACAAGAAATACGGAATGACAACAGTGGATCTCAACAACCTTGCGTATAGAAATGAACCATTTATCCTAGCCAATGATGTGGCTCAGGTTTTTTATGTGAAGAACATGTCTACCAAACCGAGAAAAAGAAAAGTTAAGCAAAATAATACAGCATACGATGAGCCAAAGCGCCACATAGTTCTTTCAGGAAAAAGAAACATCGTGGGGGTGGAGGATAAGACAGACATGTCAGAAGATTATGATAAGTTTCATGAAATTCCGCCCTTCGCTGTGAAGGATGACCCAAACATCCCGTTAAGTAAGGAAGATGATCCATGGTTATGGATTAGAAGAAAACCCTAACAATAGAGATGTGTGGATGTTGGTGATGTACAATATTATTAAACCTTTATTTTTAATGATCTGCTTATATATATATGGATATGAACTGTCTCGATCTCAATAGGTAGTATTGCAACTTGTTGTGGCCAGACATTTATTAATATTAAAACATAAAATTAGTCATAATCATATCTAGCCTTGTAGTACATAGCTTCAGGGTCGTCTTCAGAATTGTCATCATCGTCGTCGTCGCTCGTAGCACGCGGCTGGATCCTCAACCCTTCCCCAGCTTGTGCACGGGTTAACGGGGGAGGGGGCACCTGCCACTCCGGCCCCGAATTCACGACGCATGGGGGAGGGGGCTCCCAGATGACGACCCCGGTACACCCTTGGCCTTCACCACCACCACCATTCTTGTCAACACCCAGAATTTTAATCCCAGATGCCCGTTATGCCATACCTCGCAATCCCAGGATTACCATTTTTGAGAGACATAACGGATTGGATATCACAGTACATCATCCATTACAAACCATACATAAGGTCTTACACAAATAAGGATCTCATGATCTAGTCTTAATACAACAAGTAGCGCAAATAAAAGATAAGCGTAGCGGTGGGGTCCAATGCTGACGAAGGCAGATAGTCCTAGTTATCATAGCCGTCCTGCTGGCCATCATCTTGGTAGTCTCTTTCATAGTCTGGCCATGGGAATAGCCAGGGGCAAAAGCCATGAGTACTCTTTAAGTACTCGCAACTACCACTAACAAGTAATATAGTTCTAAGTTAAAGTGCTAACTCTAAGTTTAACTATAAAGTTAAGTTTGAAACCTAAGCTGAGTTCTGAAGCAAAGAAAGATAGAATAAAGTTCTAGAATCACTTAAGTTGGGAAGCTATTGTCATAAACACAACCCTATGGTGGTCAAGTCAAGATTCATCATTCATTTCATAAGTTGTTTTTGAAAACATCTGACAACGAAACAGTATGGCCATTCCAACTGTCCATAACCGCGGATGCAGCTATTCGAATAGTTTGACACTCTGTAGAGGTGGTACACTTTCACCACAAGATTTGATACATCTGTCAGGGGTAACCCTGAATCACCATACTTAGTATGCAGATAATCAAACATAACCTTCCCTTTACAAACCCTAGTATAAGCACCTCTCCTATGAGCATGGCCTCCCAACCATGACCATCAGTCATCTTGGGCACTGCATAGGTGGACAACATTGAGAGGTAGCCTCAGCTCAGACCTCTCCCACGAGGGAACTAATACTAATGCATATAAATTTCCGGCTAAGCCTTACCCAATTCAGGTATTGTGGTTGTATGGTAAATTTGGAATGGTATCGCATCTGAATCCAACCATCAGTTTTGTAAAAGGGTTAAGACTCATGCCTCAACATTTTCACCATCATAAACCCTTTGTGTTTCTCAACACATGTCAAAACATCTCAATTGAATGACTCATCATTCCAAGGTTTTCATAATTCATTTTCACCAAGTGCTCCCATCTAAAGTGACTCAAGTTTTTCTCTACTCTAAACTACTAAGTTAAGAGTGTTCACTAAGGTGGAAATGATGGGATCAATCTCATGCCATAGAATGACATCTAAAGGGTTCTAAATAGGTCAAGTTTTATACTCTTTATGCTACCTTTAAAACAAGTAAAGAACTTTGGGTAAAGTAAAGGAAGTAAAGCTTGAAAATAATACTTGGAGTAAGTACTAGTCAAAGTGGTATAACTCAAGCATGCCTAAAGCATCTGTGCTAGACCATCTAGTTTAATCCTAGCTTGCTAAGCATTATACTTGCAAGTGTTAGCTTGCATTGTTAATGGTGGCTTGCCTTGGTTGGTGCAGTGGTTGAAGTTTTCTTCTTCTTCTTCTTCTTCTTCTTCTTCTTCTTGGTAGAACTCCTCCTCCTCGAAAGCTTGGTCGGTACTATCGTCTATAAATACATATGGAGTACACAATCACCAAACAATACTTACTATTCTAATTAGTACTCTAAGGCATACATTTGATGATCTATTATCATAACAAGAATCACAAGTTGATTTCAATAGTTTCATTCCTTTTATTTTAGAAAAGTAATTTCTACTCATTGAAAATTAACTAAGATTTAGTATTCACCACTTAAAATATGGGATCATGTGGACACATGTCATCACCACATATTCTAACATGTGAGAATGTGATTTAAGGGTTGGATCATAATTACTTTGGTTTAAGTTTATTATTTAATGATTTAAAGTGACTAGAAATGCCTATATAGCATTATTTTGGTACTAGTCCAAAGTCACTACATGTAAACCATAATATTATTACATATTCAGATAGGTATGATGAAATGTGATTTTTGAGAGTTGGAATCAACTCAAACTCTATCTTGGTTGATTTTATAAAAATGTGGCAAGGTGCAAATGCTTCTGTTTTGTTATTTTTACTAGGAGATATCTCTAACTCTAATTGAATTAAATCCAATGGGCTTCGGTAAATCTTTTTAGTAGCTTTCCAACAAAATTGGATTCACTCCATTTGGATTTGTAAATCTCTCTGAATTGATTTTTAAACTAGGGGACAGAACTAAATTTAAACTAAAAAGATAAATCCTAATTCAAACTAACTGGGTTGCGCGGGACGCTAACGGACCGGCCCAGTGTCACTCCACAGCGCGGGGCTCAGCTGACAGGGGGGTCCACCAGTCAGCAGCTCATAACACGCGAAGCGGTACAGGGCAAAGTGGGGCGTTGGATTAGAATGGGGATCAACGGCTGGGGATCGTCATCGATGACGGACCTGTCGCCGGCGAGCTCTAACCCGAAGTGGGCCACCCTGGTCACTGAGGAACTGTGAGGATACCCAGAAAGTATATCCCCAACAGCTGTCCTCGGATTGAGGACAAGTATGCCATGAGGGGGTCCTCGAGGCGTGCAGAAGAGAGGGGTGTGAGACGTACGGTGTTCCAGGATGGTGAGCACACAAGTTTACCCAGGTTCGAATCCGCCGGCTTTGAACGGATACTACTCCTGCTAGCAATCCAGTAATACGGCAGAGCTGGAATATGGGTTGCAAGGGTTTCGCCTGTGCGAGTTGAGATTGTAGACTATTGAGGTGTTTAGAGTGTTGCCCTAAAGGCTCTCCCTAGGACGGCTTATATAGATATCCGGCCTAGGGTTTGCAGGAGAGATCTATCCAGCTACAACTAAGAGTCGGTTACAGAGTACATCTTGAACTACAAGTAACATTATGGGCCTAAGTCTATAAGTCTTCTGGGCCTTCCCATAGCCGGATTGGACTCCGTCTTTCTCCCTGACTGGGCCGTCCGTGAAGCAAAGCTCTAACCCGAAGTGGGCCACCCTGGTCAGTGAGGAACTATGAGGATACCCGGAAAGTATATCCCCAATAGCAGCCCCCGGAGGCCTCCAAGATCCAAAGTCGGATTCATCACCGTCTAGCTTGATCTTTGGCTTGCAGAATCTTAAAGGGTTCCTGAAACTTCAAAACAGAAAGTATGATCCGGGTCTTAAAAATAAGTCGGACCTATCAACAGGTTACTTGGATTTTCCAGCTTGATTTCAAACTAAGCCGGAATTTGGTCTCTAACGCCACCTGACACAAGTCATGGTCAAGTCACGTCATCTGACAGACATCCTGTTAGCACGACCGTTGGTGGGTCCGCGGTTCGCAGAATCGAGGCGCCTATTCAATGCGTGCGTGGAGATCGAGGCGACGTAATCATCGCGTGGTTCCTTCCTAGTTCCTTCCACGACGCGTGGCGGTTACACTGTAGCATTTGCACGAATCTTGGCGCGGTTTGGTGGATATAAGGGGTGAGGATTATTCTCCTCTTCTCTTCACCTGTCCTTTGCCTTTTCCTCTCCTCCAAATCTCCCCCGTGCGCACAGAGCTCCTCCGTTTTCCCCCAAAAAACTCCCAACGCCGCTCATCCTAGGTCATCTGCCCGCCGGAGAAATGGCTTCTTCTTCCTCTTCCGGCTTGGCGGCAGCGGCGGCGACAGAAGCGGCGACAGAGAAGGAAAGCTTCCGCGGGGTCTGGATCCCCTGCGTGCTTGACGACGAGAAGCTCCAGAACATGGAGATTGAAGGGCTCCTCCGCGCCGGCGACTGGTGGAGCGGCTTCGAGGAAACCATCCCCAACCCGCGCGCCGACGAGCGGGTCCACTTCGGCACCCACCTCGACAGAGGTTTGTCATTTCCTCCCTCGGAGTTCTTCTCCGAGGTGATTGACCATTACGGAGTTCAACTCCACCATCTTCCTCCCAACTCTCTCTTAGAGATGAGCGCTTACGCTTCTTTGTGTGAGGGCTTTCTCGATATTAGGCCGAGTTTGACCTTATTCCGGTACTACTTTCATGTCCGGAGAAATTCTATCACTGCCGGCCTTCCCTATATCACTGGTACTATTAGTTTTTCACTTAGACGCGAGCGCGCATATCCCAAAATCCTAGCTAGTGACTCGGTCAAACAATGGCCAGCCACATTCTTTTATCACAAGGATATTCTGGCTCCCGACAAAGCTACTGCTTTGCCGGCTTTTGTTGACGGAGCTGCCACGACCCAACCGTCTTGGGACGAGGCCGCTCCGGCTCTCAGTGACGATCTAATCCTCGCTAAGAGGCGGGTCGAATACCTGATCAAACACAAAGGACTGAAGGGATCCGACTTGGTCCAATGCTGGGTTTCACGCCGGATCCAGCCCCTTCAGTACCACGGAGATCGACTGATGCACTCCATCATGTCGTCCAAGAAAGACTCCCTCCGCATCAGCCCCAAAGGTTACACCACGCAGGGCTATATAAGCCAAATCAAGTGGCTGATAAGGGAGCGGATCGAGAGGAGGATCCCAGAGGTTTCTCTGGATATGCATATGGCGGAAAACCCCGTAGTGCTGGTAAGACGGCGAGGCGGGCAAACGGACCGGTGGTCGACGGCGAGCTCAGGGACGGTCGAGGTAGCTCCGGGGGTGGTCGCAATCAGCGGCGTCCTTCTCCTCTAGAGGCGGCCTGCTCCAGTGCAATTCCGGTGAACTGCTACTCGCCTTGCTCCAGCTAGAGGTGTGGGACGGTCAGTGAGGTGAGGGGAGGTGAGTGGTGTGCAGAATGAGGCTGGGGGTGCCCTCCTTTTATAGGCTCGATGACGGGACAACGCGGCATGGCCAGGCGATGGTGACGACATGGCTATGGGCTGCTAGCGGCGTGGCTGCGAGCGGCGGCCGACGCGCGGTCTCCTGGCGGTGCTCTAGGGATTTAATGCGGGCTTAGGGGCGGTGGTATGCGGTCGGGGGAGCTGGCTCTTTGAGTGGCAGAGACGGGGGTGTCCACGGCGAGCGGTGGCTGTGGTGCGTTGGGCGGCGAACGGGCATGTCCGGCATGCTCCCTGGGTCGTGGCGACGCGGTGGGCGCGGGCTGCGGTCGAGCGGCGGCTTGTGCACGCGTGTCGGGCACGGATCTCTGGTGCGTGCTCGGCATGGCGCAGTTGCACTGGGCACGGTGGTTCCTCGGTGGTCCATGCTCTGGCCTGGCTCAGGGAGGGGACATAGGGTGGCTGTGAGGTCCTGGCTAGTTGCTAGACATGGCGAGAGAGGGGGAGGTGGTCTGCTGCGGCGGTGACCAAGTTGGCCGGCGAGCATGTGCTCGGCATGGCTTGGCATGGCCACTAGGGGATAGGGAAGGGGGTTTAAATATTATGGTTAGATCATAGGGAGACAATGGGAGGGTTTTGAGGACAAATGGGAGACAAGTTTGGCCAGAACACTATTCAAATAGTGAAATTGTTTTTTGTTTGAAATCTGTCCACAAGGTGTTTGTGAAAATGGCCGAAAGAAACTTATTTTTGAATTTTGAAAAGATTTTTGGTGGATGTTCTAGCACTAAACTTGAGACTCTGTGGGTGCTTGGGTTTTGAAAATTGAGCTTGTTTGAGTGGTTTTTGAAATAGTGGGATCTTCCCATATGAAATAGATTCAATTTTCAAATGTCAATTAAAATTAGTATTTGAATGTTTTTGGTAGATCACAAAGTGGGCCTTGGTACCTCATTATGTGTACTAGCAGGGGGTGCAAAGATCCACAGTTGTTTCTGTTAGGTTTTGAGTACTAGGAATAGCCAAAGTAGGTATGATAGTTAATTTGGCAAAAATGACCATTCATTTCATTTATTCATTTTGAGTTGTTTTTCTTTGGGAAATGTTTGGGAATGATTTAGATGATGTTTATTTGACCTAAGAATAATTTTACAATCAATGGATCACAGAACCATGGCAATTCAAATCAACTCCTAATTTAAATGCACATACCCATGAATGCTTTAATAATTTCAATTGGAAAAGTTTTTGTTAATCCTAATTTTGATGATTTGGATCTTAATAACCTTGGATTAAAGTTTTGGGATGTTACAAACCTTCCCCCCTTAAACAAAATCTCGTCCCGAGATTTACAAGGAAAACTAGGAACTAAAGAGATCTGGGAACTCTGCCCTAATGTAATCTTCTCGCTCCCAAGTGGCTTCCTCCTCGGTATGGTTGCTCCACTGAATCTTGAGAAACTTGATACTCCTGGTCCTGGTGGTTCTGTAGGATTCCTCTAAGATACGGATGGGCACTTCACGATATGTCAGGTCATTGTTGATCTCCACAGCTCTGTGATCGATGTTCTTGAAAACTTCAGTCTTTTCTAGCACTTCCAGGCATTTGCGAAGTAACAAGATATGGAACACATTGTGGATGGCTGACATCTCTTCAGGCAGTTCCAGTTGATACGATACTTCTCCTTGACGGTTCAGAATCTTGAAGGGCCCGATATATCTGGGGGCTAACTTTCCTTTCAAACTAAAGCGTTGGGTTCCTTTCAATGGTGAAACTTTGAGATATAGAAAATCTCCGACATTGAAAGTCAGGTCTCTCCTTCTCTTGTCAGCATAACTCTTCTGTATGGATTGGGCGGTCTTGAGGTGCTCACGGACTTTGTGAACCTTCTCTTCGGCTTCTCGGAGCATATCGGGTCCAAAGATCTGACTCTATCCTACTTGCGACCAATTCAAAGGGGTACGACACTTTCTTCCGTATAGGAATTCAAATGGTGCCATCTGCAAACTAGCTTGATAACTGTTGTTATATGAGAATTCTGCGAAAGGCAAGCAGTCTTCCCATTTTGATCCGTATTCCAACACACAAGCTCTTAACATATCCTCTAGGATCTGGTTGACTCTCTCAGTCTGTCCATCAGTTTGTGGGTGATAAGCGGTACTGAAGTTCAACTTGGTTCCCAATCCTTCCTTAACTTTCTGCCAAAATCTTGAGGTAAACTGGGTTCCTCGATCTGATACTATGGTCTTGGGGGTTCCATGTAGACTAACAATTCTAGCAATATACATCTCTGCTAGCTTTGTACCTTGGTAGGTAGTCTTGACAGGTATAAAGTGGGCTACCTTGGACAGTCTATCAACTATGACCCAGATTGAGTTATTTCCCCTACTGGAAGTAGACAAACCGGTGATAAAGTCCATTCCGACAGAATCCCATTTCCATTCTGGAATCTGCAATTGTTGCAATAGTCCTACAGGTCTCTGATGCTCTGCTTTGACTCTTTGACAGATGTCACATTTGGCGATGTAACTTCCGATTTCTCTTTTCATCTTGTGCCACCAAAATTGCTCTTTCAAATCCTGATACATCTTCGTTCCTCCGGGGTGGATAGAATAAAGAGTATCATGAGCTTCCTTCATGATAACTTGCTTCAGCTCCGAATCTGCTGGCACACAGATACGTCCTTTGTACCACAAAACTCCTTCTTCGTCTTTAGTGAATCCAGGTACCTTTCCTGTACCAATACGATGTTTGATTGCGTCGATACTTTCATTCCCCTTCTGGGCTTCCTTGATTTGGCTAATCAAAGTGGGCTGAAGTTCAATGCTAGCTAAGAATCCTTCGCTAACTAATTCAGTCCTGAACTGCTCCAACTCCTCATACAAACTTGGTTGCTTCTCCTTGATCATGGTGTTTAGCCTACACGGCAATCTGCTAAGAGCATCCGCTACCACATTGGCTTTGCCGGGGTGATAGTGAATGTCAAGGTCATAATCCTTGATTAACTCTATCCATCTCCTTTGCCTCATATTCAGCTCCTTCTGAGTGAAGATATATTTCAAGCTCTTGTGATCTGAGTAAATCTCACAGCGATTACCCATCAAATAATGATGCCATGTCTTTAATGCCAAAACTACGGCTGCTAATTCAAGATCATGGGTCAGATAATTCTGCTCATGCTTCTTCAGTTGTCGAGACAAATACGCGATGACTTTGCCTTCTTGCATCAACACACATCCGAGACCAATCTTGGATGCATCACAATAGACATCAAACGGCTTCTTGATGTCTGGCATGATCAATATTGGTGCTAATATCAATCTCTTCTTCAGCTCTTGGAAACTGGCTTCACATTTGTCTGTCCATTCAAACTTCTTGTCCTTCTTCAGCAATTGGGTCATGGGTCTAGCGATACTCGAGAATCCTTCTACGAACTTGCGGTAGTATCTCGCTAATCCGAGAAATGCACGGACTTGGGTTTGAGTGGTTGGGGCTTCCCATTCTTCGACATCTTTGATCTTGGCGGGATCAACAGAGACTCCTCCGGCAGACACAATATGTCCTAGGAATCCTACTTCTTTCAGCCAAAACTCACACTTGCTGAACTTGGCATATAACTGATGTTCTCTCAGGGTTTCTAGGATGATTCTCAGATGTTGCTCATGCTCTTCTTCTGACTTGGAGTAGATAAGGATGTCGTCGATAAACACAACTACAAACTTATCTAGGAAATTCATAAAGATCTTATTAATGAGATTCATGAAATAAGCAGGGGCATTGGTTAATCCAGAAGACATAACCGTATACTCATATAAACCAAGCGAGTTGTAAAGGCGGTCTTCAGAATATACATTGCACGAATTTTAAGTTGGTGCCAGTCCTAAGATCAATCTTTGAGAATACCTGGGCTCCAGTCAACTGATCAAATAGATCCTCTATCTTTGGCAAGTGATGACCCACAAGTATAGGGGGTGTATCGCATTATTTTCGAGGGAAGTGAAACCCAATTTATTGATTCGACACAAGGGGAGCCAAAGAATATTTATGAGCCTTAACAACTGAGTTGTCAATTCAGCTGCACCTGGAAACAATCTTGCTCACATCAGTTTATCAGTAGCAATAGTTTTGTAGTAGGAATAGCAAAGTAGAAACAGTAGCAAAGTAAAGACAGTAGTAACAATAGCAGTAAACCGTGGGATTCGAGTGCAGTAGGCATAGGGATGGATGGACGGGCGTTGCATGGACAAGACAATTCACATAGCAATCAGAACATAGGGCAATTGCAGATAAATAAGATAAAGCATCCAAGTACTAGATAATCCTAGGCATGTGTTCCATATATAGTCATACGTGCTCGCAATGAGAACTTGCACAACATCTTTTGTCCTGCCAGCCCGTTTGCAGCGGGGCCTCTAGGGAACTACTGGCAATTAAGGTGCTCCTTTTAATAGAGCACCGGAGCAAAACATTAACACTCCATGAACACATGTGATCCTCACATCAAAGCCATTCCTTTCCGGTTATCCCGATTTCTGTCACTTCGGGGCCATTGGTTCCGGACAACAACGTGTGTATACAACTTGCAGATAAGACCATAAACAATACTATCATAATGAATCAATAACATGTTCAGATCTGAAATCATGGCACTCGGGCCCTAGTGACAAGCATTAAGCACAACAAGTCACAACAAAGTCATAAAGCACTAATAAAAGATACTAGGCACCATGCCTTAACAATCTGATGCCATTACATGAACGATATCATCCAATCCCTACCATCCCCATAGCCTACAACGGGGGATTACTCACTCATAGATGGGGGAAACATGGATGGTCGATGGAGAAGCGATGATGATGATGATGGCGATGATCTCCTCCAATTCCCCCTCCCGACAGGGTGCCAGAACGGAGTTTCTGGTGCTGTTTCATGGAATCTGGTGGTGGCGGAGGAGCGGAACTCCTTCTGGAAAAATGTTGAACCCCCCGAAGTTTTTAGGTCAGAAGGCTCCTTATAGGCGAAGAGAGAGGCCGAGGGGGTGCCTGGGGGGCCCACACCACCCCTGGCGCGGCCTGGCCTGGCCTGGCCCGCGCCACCAGGTGGTGTGGCCACCTCTGGCTCTTCTCCGTCTCGTATTCTGGCTCCTGGAGTCTTCGGGTGAAATAGGATTTTTGGCATATTTGCCGGGATTTTTCCTGATAATTGGTTTTCTGCACAAAAAATAGACACCAAGGCAATTCTGCTGAAAACAGCGTCAGTCCGCATTAGTTGTATCCAAATCACACAAGTATAGAGGAGAAACAATAGCAAAAGTGTTCGGGAAACTAGATACGTTTTGGACATATCAACTCCCCCCAAGCTTAGCTTATTGCTTGTCCTCAAGCAATTCAGTTGAAAACTGAGTGCGATAAAAGAACTTTCACGAACACATTTGCTTCATATGATGTAAATATTCTTAGCAATGTGATCAACTACTTAGACAATTCATAATAAGGAGTATGCAACTGAGTCTACTTAATAGTCATTGCAAGCTATGAAGATATTTCAACTCAAAAATAATAAGTAGCATGAGCCACAAACATAAGAAACATTACAATGCTCATAGAAAGGTATGATAGAGTGGTATCTCGCTTGCCTTTGATTATGAATGTCAAGGCACCTCTGAAGTTCAAGTGATGACTAGAAGTAAAGATATCAAGGATACAAGCATCAAGGTCATAACACAAATAATCAAGTAATGGGACAAGCACAAAGAATGACAACTATGCTCTCAAGAAAATGCTCATAGAATGTGTGGAGACTCAACAAGAAAAGGTTTTAAATAATTTGAAAGGCTTCCAAATGCTGAAAGTATGGTACTCGTTAGCTTTGAGCTCTCATTGCCCCTATCATAAGAATCTTTAATGTGGTTAAGGTGAAAGTGACACAACTAAGAGGATATGCTTGACAAGTTATAAATCGAAGTCTCATGCCCCTTACTTACAAAGACAGATCCTCAATGAAAGGGAAATGGACGTCGCCTAGAGAGGGGGGGGGGGGGTGAATAGGCGTTTTAAAATTATTATGGTTTAGGCTCTAATAAATGCGGAATAAAACTTAACGTTTAATTTATCAAGCCAAAACCTATATCCACTAGTTTCACTAAGTGCACCAACAACCTATGCTAAGCAAGACAAGCAACAAGGTGATAGCAAGATATAGTACTTCAAGCACGATGGCTATCACAATGTAAATTGCATAAGTAAAGGGCTCGGTTGAGAGATAACCGATGGACGCGGAGACGATGATTTGTTTCCCGAAGTTCACTTCCAAAGAAGCTACGTCTCCGTTGGAGAGGTGTGGGGGCGCAATATACTTCGAACGCCACAAATGGCTCACCTCTAGGTGTGGTGGCTCGATGCTCACCCAACGCCACACAAGGCCTCACCCCAAGATGCGAAGGCATGCAACTCACCGGCGCCACAACAGGCTCACCCTATTCTCCCGTGAGCTCGCCACAAATGGCCTAGTCACGTTCCACTATGGGACATTTGAGGGTGGTCACCGAACCCGTACAAGGCTTGGGGCAATCTCCACAACTCAATTGGAGGGCTCCCAAGAAACGCCACAAAGGCTCCACAATGCCACAAAAGGCCAACAAGCTTGGGGAACCTCCACAACTCAATTGGAGCCCCAAGAACAATGCCACAAAGGCTACAAAGCCACAAAAGGCAACAAGGCCACAAAAGGCTACAAGACCACAAAAGGTCAACAATCCAACACCACAACCGTCTAGGGTTCCAAGAACCCAAAAGAAATAAGCCCAAGGGCTTGAACTCGCCGAATCTCCGAGGAGAACTCAAACCTATGCACCAAATGCAAGAGGCAAGTCCTTCACTCTCAAATTCCACCAAAGCTACAAAAGCTATTGGGGTAATAAGGGAGGAAGAACACAAGAGGAGAACACAAAACTCTCCAAGATCTAGATCCCAAGGATTCCTTCACAAAGAAGGGATTTTGCTTGGTGGGCTTGTAGATCTAGATCTCCTCTCTCAAATCCCTCAAAAATATGCAAGAATCATGGGAGGGAGAAGGGAAGAGGGCAAGCTTTTGAAGGTCAACAATGGAGGAGAGAGAGTGGAAGAGCTAGCAAAAATGACCTCCAACGTTGGGGAAACTTTTGGGAAGAGGGGGCCCTTAAATAGGGCAAGAGAAATCTGCCCGTTTGGGCCAGATACGCGCCCCACCGGAACTACCGGTGCCCCACCGATACTAGCTCTAAATAGAAACACAAGATACAGAAGAAAAACGAGATTTACCGGAACTTTGGCCGGAACTTGGGCCCGTACTACCGCTCAAGCAAAAAAGTTGGACATCATTGCACGAAAACTTCAATAACTTTTGACTCCGGACTCCGATTTCGATGATCTTGGGCTCGTTTTGAAGAGAACAAAAATTTCTACAATATTATGCGAAGAAACATCATAGTACAACAAGAGAGGATAAGAATAAAATGGAGAAAGGTATGACCTCTCAGAAGCGACGAACCGGTAAAATCTCCAGAACCCAAAACGCAAGAAGTTGAGCTTGGAAACTCTAAATAGGATGAAACCAGTTTTGTTGGAAAGATAATAAAGAGTAGAATCCAACAAAAGGTGAAATAATGGATATCACCAAGGGAGAAAATACCATGAATATATATGTGGGATACCTCCCAAGGTGTGGAGCCGGAAAAACCGCAAGATTAAAAACGCAATAAGATATGCAAGGGAAATCCGTTTTTGATGAACTAGAGATTATTATGAAGATAACCACAAGCTCTAGATCCTCACATGGACAAGAACCAAACAACAACCAAGAAAAATGATGCTATGTATGCAAAGGTTTGAGCTCTCTCCGAAAGATACGAACGAGTCACCCACTCGAGAGCCCCTCTTGATAGTACGGCTATCTATCCTAAACCCGGTCTCCCAACACTACACGAGACCGGTAAAATAGAAACCCTATCAAGATCATACCTTTGCTTTGAGCATCCCACTTGAGCTTGATGTAGACGATCTTGTCACCTTCAAGATGGAACACCTTTCTTGATTGCTCTTGCTTGATGAAGACTTGCGAATGGCTCCCCCATACTCCATGGGGAAACCAATTCATTGACCTTGTCTTCATCACTCCATGAACGCCGAGGATGGCAAGCTCCAAGCATGAGATCTTCTAGAGATGATGGATCTTGAGCTTGCACTTCATTTCTTAATGATGTCTTGAAGATAGCCATGAGGAACTCCATCTTATTCTTCTTCTTCTTCTTCTTCAAGGCATACTTGATCTTCTTCTTCTTCTACTTGATTCCAAAAGGCACAAAGCCCTTGGACAAAGCTTCTTCTTTTTCATCCTTGAAACCAACACATGGTACAAGCAATGCCAATGGACAAACCTACAAGTGAAACTCAATTTGCACATTAGTCCATAGGGCTTGTCATTAATTACCAAAACCACACATGGGGCATACATGCCGTTTCAATCTCCCCCATTTTGGTAATTGATGACAATCCCCTAGTGTAGCATCCCAATTGTCTAACAATTGTAATGCTACTTGGTCTAGTAATATAATGGCTACTTCAAACATATAATTGTTGCATCATCATTATATCATGCTCATGACATCATGCCTCCTTGCATTTGAGCATCATATAAAACCCTTTTTGTTTTGGTTCTTCTCTCATATGCATTGTTAATTGTATTTGCCTCTTGATATTGTATTTGGTTCTTGATATATTGTTTAATGCCCAAGTTGAGTTGGGGGCATATCTTTTATTAACTCCACCACCTTTTCTTTCACCACCTTATAATTCCACCATCCAACTAAATATGATCTTTGCACTTTATTTGAGTTTACCTCTAGCTCATGTGGGTTGGGATGGATCCAATTCTTTTCCACATGCTCTCATCTTAGCATCATGTTGTTTTCACATTATGGATATATGAGAGCCACTTGGCCACCTTTGCATGCCTTGTGAGTGGAACCCTTTTTCCTAGCTTCCATATGGATTATTATGGATTTATGCTCATGTGGGAATATTTTTGGGACTAGTAATCATCTAGTGGAACATACACACTAGCATGTCCCATTTTATTTCAAACATGGCCATCTCCAACTACTCCACATGGGGCATCCTTTCATTTCTTGTGCTTGGCTTTACTCCACATTTTTGGAATGCATAAGAATAATGCCATGTAAATAATCTTGTTTTCACAAAATAAGCATGGTATTAATTATTTTGCATGGGCCATGCAAGTGCCACCTTTTCTAGTATTTGGTTTTTATTTGAATCTTGAGTGGATCATCATCTCTCTCTCTCTCTCTCTCTCTCTATCTCTATCCTTCCTTTTGGCTTGATCTAGTGATCTTGCTCAAACCACATCACCACCTTTTACCTCTTCTTCTTTTTGGTCTATCTCTTGTTTGATCTTGTTTTGCTCTTGCTTGAGCTTGCCAAAAGAAGACCCATCACCCAATCCTCTACACCACATCTCTCCCTCCTTTCTTCACCTTCCTCTCCTTTCCACCTCCATCCATGCTTGGTCATGTGGATAAGATCTAAAACCCTAAACCATGCCACTCACCTCTCACTCCCTCATCTAACCCTAAACCCTACCACCCTAATCACCTACCCCATCATCACCATACCCCTCCCTCTAAACCCTAAGTATCCTCCCTCATCTCTCCTCTCTCTAGCCGAGCCACCCCACCATGACCTACCCTAGCAAACCCTTACACTCACTTGATGGCTCCACCTAATCTACCCCTCTCCCTGGCCACCTCACCCCAGCTACCTAACCTAACCCGACCCTAGCACAAAACCCTAACCGAGCCCAGCTCCTAACCGAGCTCCATGCCACCCCTCTCCCTCTCTCTGCCATGCGACCCCACCACGCCGAGACTCCCCCTGCCTGCCTGGCCTCGCCTCTGGTCCCACCTGGAAGCCCCCATGCGCCTGCCCTGCCCCTGCCCGACCGAGCACGTGAGGAGAGGAGGAGAAAAAGGTGGCCGAGCCACCTTTTCCATCTACCCCCTCCCCACGGCGCCTCCCTCTCCCCTCTGCCTTATCTCCTTCCCCACGGCTCTCCTCTACTCGCCCAGATCTACCCCGAGCCAGCCCTCCTTCCTCCTTCCTCCTCTCCGACCACCAGCAGCCACCGCCGCCGTCGCCAGCACCTCGACGTCCACGTTGATCCAGACGTACAGAGCGTCCGTGGAGTGGCCTGGGAGATCGAGGAGGGTCCCCCGCGTCGACCGGTACACGCCGTCGAGGAGGAGAAGCCCAGGAGCGCCGGTACCAGCGCTGCACCGACGCCAAACCCTAGCTTCCCCGGCCTCTGCTTCACCGACGATCCACCGCTCCCCTGGCCGATCCGACGCCACCGACAGCCTCACGGTGAGCTGACCCGCCTCCCTGACTTGGTCCGCCTTGCCGTGCCGCCCTAGATCCGCTGGCCCTTCGGTCGAGCGCCTTCGGTGCACCGCCGCTCGCTGTTGTCTGTTCGTTCCCGCACCGCAGAGCACCCTATCTAGTCGCGCGGCCCTCTCCTACCAGCAAACCCTCCGGGCCGCAGTGGTAGCCGCCGTCTACGCGCGCGCCGCGTCGCGCGTTCGATCCCTGCGCGCGCCCGCTCTGCCGAACACCGACCTGTCGCTCGAGGCAGAGAAGATCAACAGTACGGCTGCATATTTTGCTGATAACCCCCTGCCATTTTGCGTGCGTAACCCGCGGTCCAGCCTGGTCCCATCCGTCAGCCTCTCGGTACATTTTGCAGAGCACCCCCTAGCCTTTTCCAACCTCAAACCGCGCTCCAGCGGAAGTCCCTCCTGTCAGTCCCTGCGCGCTCGTTCGCTGGCACGTGGGCCCGTGGTCGCTGGTCCCACCTGTCTGCCGCATAGGCTAGCACAGCTCGCGGTGAGAAAAACCTTTTCGGCGCTGTGTTGCCCAGTCAGCAACGGACCCACCCGTCAGTGACTGTGGCTGGGTCTGTCTGGGTATAAAAAGTTTTTCTGTGATCTGTTTTAATTCAAATCTTTTTCAAATTACATCAAATTCAAATTTTAATTCTGTTTTTGAATATCTTTTAAAATATAAACTCAAATAATACAAATAATATATGTTTTGAAATCAGGAAAATGTGAGGAATTCAAATCTTCCATCCAAAACATATTTTGAACATGTAAAATTCCAAGTTAATTTAAATTACAACAAAATGCCCTTTTATCTTAATTAATTAATAACTTTTGATTTATAACCCCAAATTTAACAAATGATATGTCTAAAATGATTAGCTCGACGAGACCTTTCTGTTTATGCAATCCTTTGTCTGTTTTGCAGCATGCATCATATAAATATAATGTGTACAGCAACTAATATGAGGATAAAATGGGGCCAAAACCCAATAAAAATGTTTATTCTTGTATTCCACACCTCACCCATGCCATGCTACTTTATTGCCATGCAAATTGTGCATCATTCATCATGGCATGATTGTTTGCTTGTCGCATTTATTCATATGCTTGCGCACTTTATTTATGTTGGCCCTTGTTTGTTTGGTTCTTCTCCGAATAGACGCTGAGCAGGGGATATATCAAGAGAACCAGGAGCACTACCCAGATCCATCCCTTGCTTCAACTGAGCTGCCAGGCAAGCACTACCACATGCTTGAATACATATAGTACCTATTGCCTCTATCTTATTCTTGCATCATTGAGTCGCGATTTCATTAAATTGAATCCCAAGTATTGCATAGCCTTACTTTTAAACCCCACCGCAGCTTGTTCCCCATCCTATGAGCCATTACTACAGGAGTTGTTTGAGCCATGCGAGTCGTAGAACAACATGTGTAGGGTATGTGAGTGTCTGATGGATAACGAGGTACCTAAACAACTTAACCTGAGTAGTAATGGGATAACTAATGAAAGTGGCATCGGTGAGCCATATTTGCTATTTGGTTTTTTAGGCTCACTTGTGTCCCGTAGGACCCCGAGTACTTGATTCCTGTTCCTTGAATATTCGCGCTATCCACATCCGGGAGGCTTATGAACCCCCCTGAGCCAGAGCTTGATTCATTCTTATTTCTTGAGGGCCACAAACTAGTTTGAGGTTTTATTTACTATCCTGTACTTATGCCATGCTTTACTGCTTATTTAAAATTGTGCGAGGAGCACACTGTACTGTTTAGGAAAGCGGAGTGTTTTCGCGGTGTCGACAAGCCCAGTCACATTTTCGGGTTCCCAGTCGTTCACAACCATTGGCGCAAACCTTGAGGCCGTCTCGGAGTCAGCTAACTTCGTTGCGGGTAGCTCAATGGGGTGGCCCCCTGAAATATTTCTGAATCCTGTGATCGCTTTGTCGTGACTGCCTCGTTGGGTTTTGATTTGGTTTTTCCGAGGCATATCGAGTGTGTGTTGCTATTTGTGCACCCCTGCAGGGTAAAACTTTCTGAAAGCCGTGTCCGCGGTTATGGACGACTTGGAGCACAGTTTCTCGATCATAGACAAGCATAACTAAAGTACCGTTTTTAACTTGACTAGACTAGGTACCTGACTAGTAAATAGTGCAACACTCATGGAATGGTTAATAAAACTGCCAACGGATGGGGGGTTGTTCGTCCGCTTCCTCGTCGGTAAGCGAGGAGGAGGATGGATCGGTGGATATTACCGTTTTAACTGTTATAACTGTTGTTATTAATTCACGGACGTCCGTCTATCTCTGGTTAGGCGGATGGTTAGCGAGTATCTATAGAATTGCTAGGGTTTATCTTTTGCTGCAATAGCGTCACCCCAGGTTGTGTCCCCTTTAGAGGCATAAAGACTTGCTGAGTACCCCTAGGGTCTCACACGATAAATTATTGGTTCAGATGAACAGGTACCCTCGCAAGATGGATACTGGGTGGAAGAGACGGACGATGTGGGCAACGATCATTCGGTGTAGAGATTCCGGGAACGGGGATCCGTGAGATCTGTGGGCGGGACGTGTTTATTTATGGGGCATCTTATGCCGATTTGCTTCTTATCCATACTCGGATTTTGTCTTCCGCTTCCGCTTGATACTCTGATGTTTGATGTATGAGGAGATATCCTAAACTATTATATCTATCTAGGATATTTGGATCTTGCCGTATGGCGTCGCTATATTTCCTTTCTTTTTAGATGGAATGGCTCTGATGTACTATTGTATGGTGGCTTGCATACATACTCATTTGTGTATGTAGTTGATCCCTTCGCCTGCCGATTACGCCGCCCGTTCTTGTCCCGATGTTTGGAAATGGTTGGGACGGCCGAAAGGTCTACCTGTGAGTGGCATTTGGGCCCCACCGTACTATTTCAACCATTTCTGCTCATCCAGGCTTGTAACTAGGAGCGTAATTCACCGAGGTAGTTACAATTGGTATCAGAGCCATCCCGACCTTCAGGGTCTCAGCCAAATGGTCGTTGTCTGTCTAGCAAATATTTTTGGTAGCTATGTATACTAGGGAAAAACAAAACGTGAGAGTAGGACTGCTTCCACTTCTTCTTACCCACTCACCCACCCTTTCTGGTAAGGAAGTGTAACGTTTTCAATCCTCTTCTTAAAATTCAAACTAGGATTCACGTGTTCTGGGTTTCCGTAGTACCATAGGTTGTGTATCTGTGTGTGTGTGTGCGTGTGTGTGTAATTCCTTGTCTATCTGTTGCATCCAAGTTGTTATCTTTATCGGCCTTTTGGTTATCAACTATTGGTACATTCCATACCGACAGGCTTTTGCAAACCGACGCGATCTATCTGATTCGTTGTATACCGCCGCGATCTGTCTTACTCTTTGTTATCCGACGTTATCTTGTTTGTGGTGTTCGTTTCCGTAGTTACCAATCTTTAGGTTCATCGTGAGAAGAAGGTATTGGGATATGTGTTTATACTTATTCATGTGCGGAGTAATGATTTGAGTGCGGGATGGAGTCGCGACCATACCACTACTCTTATCTTTCGCTCTTGTATATTGAGTTGGTAGAGTCACTAATCTTGATTCGTTAAGTGATTTTGCGCATCTATTGGTATTTTAATGCCGAAATTTGTGGAAAATTTTTCTTTGATATATTTGTGTACCACACTCCTTTTCAGTCGTGTGCGATATGCTTAATATCTTCTAGGTGCTTTGAACTTTGTTGATATTTTAATATCATCTTAGTAAATTGTATCCTTTAATCTTGATTAATTCCATCTTGGTACTATTTTGGATTATTATTATTCTCCATCATAGTACTGACTTGTGTTTTATATCAATCACAGGATGGCACCACCACGCCGTTCTGAGGAGGACATACAACCTGAACTAGGGGCAGCGTTGTCAAGCATCGCCAATGCCTTGGCAGCAATGCAGCAGAACCAGCAGCGTTTCGAGGAAAGTGTCAGGAGGAATGAGTTTGCTCCGCTACCTCCACCTCCCAAGCGAGGAGACATCAAAAGCTTCCTGAAGTTCAACCCACGCCAGTTTGATGTTTCTGATCAACCACTTGATGCTGATGATTGGTTGCGTGAGATGTCAAGGTTGCTGATGACTGCTGATGTTCCTGAGCAAGAATGGGTAAAGTGTGCTACTCACCTTCTGAAGGGAGATGCAGCTCTCTGGTGGGAGAATTACCTGAAGGCAAACTGCACTGGTTTTCAGCCTACTTGGGGACAGTTCACTGGAGCTTTCAAAGAGCAGTATCTGTCAGAAATTGTCATGGAGAGGATGAAGGAAGTGTTTCTCAACCTCAAGCAAGGCAATGATAATGTCAACACCTACATCAGGAACTTCATGAACCTATCTCGTTATGGTGGCGATGAGATCTCTGATGACAAGAAGAAGCAAAAGAGGTTCAGGCAAGGGCTCAATGCATCGATTAAGTATGCAATCACACATGCAAGGCCGACGTCTTTTCTGGAACTTCAGCATACAGCTCTGCAGGAAGAAGCAAGTAGGCAAGTGTTTGAGGAGTCAAAGAAACACAGCCGTGATGCAGCAAGCTCTTCAGCTATGTCAGCTCCTTCTAAGCGTCGTGTCTGGGTTCCTAACACCCCACCGTCGCTCCCGGCTCCACCAAGACCTTCGAGCTTCGCAGCAAGGCCACCAAACTTCCTCACTGCGGCTCCCAGGGGCTACAACCACCACTACCCTGGAGCGCCTGGCGGAGTCCCTGGCTACGTTGCTCCACGTCCACCTGGTGCTTGTTACACTTGTGGAGACACTGGGCATCAAAGCTGGAACTGTCCGTTGAAGAACAAGGCTCTTCCTCCACCACCTCCAAGATCTGCGGCAAGCTCTCCTTTGGTTCGTGCACCACCACCTCGGGCTCTCAACATCAACACCAAGCCCGGGTCTGCTATTGCTCGTGCCAACTGTGTCAACGCCGCTCAAGCTGAGCATGCACCTGGAGTTGTGATGGGTATGCTTCCCGTTAACTCAGTCCCTGCACGAGTTTTGTTTGATTCTGGGGCATCGCATTCTTTTGTTTCTCACAAGTTTGCAGATGAGAATGGGTTAGCTATGGATCCTCTCCTTAAGCGGTTAATGGTCCTTTCTCCTGGAGCAACAATGGCAGCTTCTAAAATAAGCCATGGCAATCAAATTGAGATTGGTGGCTCTTCGTTCTCGGCTTCCTTAATCATTCTGGGCAATTCTGACATTGATGTCATCTTGGGCATGGATTGGTTGACAGCAAATGCAGCTGTGATTGATTGTGCTGAACGCTCGGTTTCTCTGAAGATTCCTGAAGGCCATATAGTCTATTCTCCAAGTCAGATTCCTGCTATCCAGCTTTTCTCTTTGGCGGCTCTGAATGTTGATGCTATGGAAGCTATTCAGAGTGTTCCGGTGGTCTGTGAGTTCCCAGATGTCTTTCCTGAAGAGTTGCCAGGTATGCCTCCGGATCGTGAGGTTGAGTTTGTAATTGAGCTTGAACCTGGTACCGCTCCTATCTCCAAGCGGCCTTATAAGATGGGTCCTGCTGAGTTGGCTGAACTCAAACGTCAGCTTGATGAACAAGACAAGTTGGGTTTCATTCAGCATAGTACTTCTTCTTGGGGTAGCCCAACCCTCTTTGTGAAGAAGCGAGACCAGACTGATAGACTTTGTGTTGACTATCAGGCTCTCAATGCTAAAACCATCAAGAATAAATATCCCCTTCCGCGGATTAATGATCTCTTCGATCAGCTAGCTGGAGCTGTGGTATTCTCTAAGCTTGACTTGAGAAGTGGTTATCACCAAATCAGGATTCGCAAGGAAGATGTTCCTAAAACAGCTTTCACCACCCGCTATGGCCTGTATGAGTACACGGTCATGTCTTTCGGTCTCACCAACGCACCTGCCACCTTCTCGAGGCTCATGAACTCGGTTTTCATGGAGTATCTTGATAAGTTCGTTGTGGTCTATCTGGATGACATCCTAGTCTATTCTAAGTCACAAGAAGAGCATGAAGAACACCTTCGGTGTGTCCTAAACAAGCTTCGTGAGAATCGCTTGTATGCAAAGTTCTCCAAGTGTGCGTTTTGGCTGCCTCAAGTAACCTATCTTGGTCATGTCATCTCCGCCAAGGGCATTGCAGTCAATCCGGAAACTGTGAAGACGATTGTTGAATGGCTTCCTCCTGTTAATGTCAAAGAAGTGCGGAGTTTCCTTGGTTTGGCTAGTTATTTCCATCGCTTCATTCAGAACTTTTCGAAGATAGCGAAGCCTCTTACCGATCTCCTCAAGAAAGGCAAGAAATATCTTTGGACTCCTGCATGTCAAGCAAGCTTTGAGACACTCAAAGAGAAGCTCACTTCCACACCAGTCTTGGTTCCTCCGGATACATCCAAGCCGTTCCAGATTTTCTGTGACGCCTCTTTGCATGGATTGGGTGCGGTCCTTATGCAAGAAAAACAAGTTGTTGCTTATGCCTCTCGACAGTTGAAGACGCATGAGATCAACTATCCTACACATGACCTCGAGCTCGCGGCAGTTGTCTTTGCTTTGAAAGTATGGAGGCACTACTTGCTTGGTAACCGTTGTGAGATCTTTTCTGATCACAAGAGTCTGAAGTATATCTTTACTCAGCCTGATCTCAACCTTCGGCAGAGGAGATGGATTGAAGCAATCAATGACTTCGATCTGACCATCAACTACACTCCGGGCAAAGCTAATGTCATGGCCGATGCTCTCAGCCGCAAAGCTTATGTCAACAACCTCATGATGGAAGAACAACAGCCTCTCTTGTGCGAGGAATTCCGTCAGCTCAACCTTGAGATTGTGGAACAAGGGTATCTCCTGAACCTTTTAGCAACTCCTCTCTTGGAAGAAAAGGTTCGCTCTTCTCAGCTTGGTGATCCGTACACAAGAAAGATCATCTCTAGGCTTCAGCTTCCGAAGTATGAGTCCTTCCACGTCGATGATCAAGGAACGCTTTTCTTTGAACACCGGATGTTTGTTCCGAACTACCCGGGTTTGAGAGAGCAAGTTCTCAAGGAGGCGCACGATTCTGTTCTTTCTATCCACCCTGGCAGCACAAAGATGTACATGGACTTGAAAACACAATACTGGTGGCCGGGTCTGAAACGATATTGTGCCAAGTATGTCTCGGAGTGTGATGTCTGCCGCGGAGTGAAAGCTGTCCATCAGAAACCTTCCGGTCTTCTGCAGCCATTGAAACCCCCGGAATGGAAATGGGAGAAAGTAGAGATGGACCTCATCACTGGTTTTCCGAGGTCGCAGAAGGGCAACAATGCAATCTTTGTTGTCATTGACAGGTTATCTAAAGTGGCTCACTTCTTCCCCGTCAAGGAAACCATTTCTGCAATTCAGTTGGCTGAGCTCTATATCAACAGAATTGTCTCTCTGTATGGGGTTCCGCTTGAGATCAGTTTAGACCGTGGAAGCATCTTCACTTCCAAGTTCTGGGAGAGTATCCAAAATGCTTTGGGAACAAAGTTGAACTTCAGCACAGCTTACCACCCTCAGTCGCAAGGACAAGTTGAAAGGATCAATCAGATTCTGGAGGATATGCTTCGTGCTTGCGTCATCTCTTTTGGCATGAAGTGGGAAGAATGTCTTCCTTATGCTGAATTCTCGTACAACAACAGCTTCCAGAAAAGTCTAAAGATGGCACCATTTGAGGCTCTCTATGGTCGCAAATGCAGAACTCCGATTGGTTGGTTGGGTGCAGGAGAAAGGATCTTGTTTGGCCATGACATTGTGACTCAAGCGGAGGGGAAGGTTCGCATCATTCTTGAAAATCTGAGGATTGCTCAAAGTCGCCAGAAGAGCAATTATGACAGGAAGCACACGGACATGGAGTATGTCCCTGGTGATCTCGTTTACCTTCGTGTCACTCCCATGAGAGGCACGCACCGCTTTGGTATCAAAGGGAAGCTGGCTCCTAGATACATCGGTCCCTTCAAAATTCGTGGAAGAAGAGGAGAAGTTGCTTATGCTCTTGAGCTCCCGGAAAAACTCAAAGTCCATGATGTTTTCCACATCTCTCAGCTCAAGAAGTGCTTCAAGGATCCCGGCAGGACCGTGGACCATGAGCTTATCAATCTCCAAGAAGACCTGTCTTATCAAGAACACCCAACAAAAATCCTTGAAGTCGCAGAAAGAAGGACTCGCAACAAGTCCATCAAGTTCTGCAAGGTGCAGTGGTCGCACCATTCCGTTGATGAAGCCACTTGGGAACGTGAAGATGAGCTCCGTGCCAAGTATCCTACCCTCTTTGTGTCTTCTTCTTCTTCCTAGAATCTCGGGGCGAGATTCCTGTTTAGTGGGGGAGAGTTGTAGCATCCCAATTGTCTAACAATTGTAATGCTACTTGGTCTAGTAATATAATGGCTACTTCAAACATATAATTGTTGCATCATCATTATATCATGCTCATGACATCATGCCTCCTTGCATTTGAGCATCATATAAAACCCTTTTTGTTTTGGTTCTTCTCTCATATGCATTGTTAATTGTATTTGCCTCTTGATATTGTATTTGGTTCTTGATATATTGTTTAATGCCCAAGTTGAGTTGGGGGCATATCTTTTATTAAACTCCACCACCTTTTCTTTCACCACCTTATAATTCCACCATCCAACTAAATATGAGCTTTGCACTTTATTTGAGTTTACCTCTAGCTCATGTGGGTTGGGATGGATCCAATTCTTTTCCACATGCTCTCATCTTAGCATCATGTTGTTTTTACATTATGGATATATGAGAGCCACTTGGCCACCTTTGCATGCCTTGTGAGTGGAACCCTTTTTCCTAGCTTCCATATGGATTATTATGGATTTATGCTCATGTGGGAATATTTTTGGGACTAGTAATCATCTAGTGGAACATACACACTAGCATGTCCCATTTTATTTCAAACATGGCCATCTCCAACTACTCCACATGGGGCATCCTTTCATTTCTTGTGATTGGCTTTACTCCACATTTTTGGAATGCATAAGAATAATGCCATGTAAATAATCTTGTTGTCACAAAATAAGCATGGTATTAATTATTTTGCATGGGCCATGCAAGTGCCACCTTTTCTAGTATTTGGTTTTTATTTGAATCTTGAGTGGATCATCATCTCTCTATCTCTATCTCTATCTCTATCCTTCCTTTTGGCTTGATCTAGTGATCTTGCTTAAACCACATCACCACCTTTTACCTCTTCTTCTTTTTGGTCTAGCTCTTGTTTGATCTTGTTTTCCTCTTGCTTGAGCTTGCCAAAAGAAGACCCATCACCCAATCCTCTACACCACATCTCTCCCTCCTTTCTTCACCTTCCTCTCCTTTCCACCTCCATCCATGCTTGGTCATGTGGATAAGATCTAAAACCCTAAACCATGCCACTCACCTCTCACTCCCTCATCTAACCCTAAACCCTACCACCCTAATCACCTACCCCATCATCACCATACCCCTCCCTCTAAACCCTAAGTATCCTCCCTCATCTCTCCTCTCTCTAGCCGAGCCACCCCACCATGACCTACCCTAGCAAACCCTTACCCTCACTTGATGGCTCCACCTAATCTACCCCTCTCCCTGGCCACCTCACCCCAGCTACCTAACCTAACCCGACCCTAGCACAAAACCCTAACCGAGCCCAGCTCCTAACCGAGCTCCATGCCACCCCTCTCCCTCTCTCTGCCATGCGACCCCACCACGCCGAGACTCCCCCTGCCTGCCTGGCCTCGCCTCTGGTCCCACCTGGAAGCCCCCATGCGCCTGCCCTGCCCCTGCCCGACCGAGCACGTGAGGAGAGGAGGAGAAAAAGGTGGCCGAGCCACCTTTTCCATCTACCCCCTCCCCACGGCGCCTCCCTCTCCCCTCTGCCTTATCTCCTTCCCCACGGCTCTCCTCTACTCGCCCAGATCTACCCCGAGCCAGCCCTCCTTCCTCCTTCCTCCTCTCCGACCACCAGCAGCCGCCGCCGCCGTCGCCAGCACCTCGACGTCCACGTTGATCCAGACGTACAGAGCGTCCGTGGAGTGGCCTGGGAGATCGAGGAGGGTCCCCCGCGTCGACCGGTACACACCGTCGAGGAGGAGAAGCCCAGGAGCGCCGGTACCAGCGCTGCACCGACGCCAAACCCTAGCTTCCCCGGCCTCTGCTTCACCGATGATCCGCCGCTCCCCTGGCCGATCCGACGCCACCGACAGCCTCACGGTGAGCTGACCCGCCTCCCTGACTTGGTTCGCCTCGCCGTGCCGCCCTAGATCCGCCGGCCCTTCCGTCGAGCGCCTTCGGTGCACCGCCGCTCGCTGTTGTCTGTTCGTTCCCGCACCGCAGAGCACCCTATCTAGCCGTGCGGCCCTCTCCTACCAGCAAACCCTTCGGGCCGCAGTGGTAGCCGCCGTCTACGCGCGCGCCGCGTCGCGCGTTCGATCCCTGCGCGCGCCCGCTCTGCCGAACACCGACCTGTCGCTCGAGGCAGAGAAGATCAACAGTACGACTGCATATTTTGCTGATAACCCCCTGCCGTTTTGCGTGCGTAACCCGCGGTCCAGCCTGGTCCCATCCGTCAGCCTCTCGGTACATTTTGCAGAGCACCCCCTAGCCTTTTCCAACCTCAAACCGCGCTCCAGCGGAAGTCCCACCTGTCAGTCCCTGCGCGCTCGTTCGCTGGCACGTGGGCCTGTGGTCGCTGGTCCCACCTGTCTGCCGCATAGGCTAGCACAACTCGCGGTGAGAAAAACCTTTTCGGCGCTGTGTTGCCCAGTCAGCAACGGACCCACCCATCAGTGACTGTGGCTGGGTCTGTCTGGGTATAAAAAGTTTTTCTGTGATCTGTTTTAATTCAAATCTTTTTCAAATTAAATCAAATTCAAATTTTAATTCTGTTTTTGAATATCTTTTAAAATATAAACTCAAATAATACAAATAATTTATGTTTTGAAATCAGGAAAATGTGAGGAATTCAAATCTTCCATCCAAAACATATTTTGAACATGTAAAATTCCAAGTTAATTTAAATTACAACAAAATGCCCTTTTATCTTAATTAATTAATAACTTTTGATTTATAACCCCAAATTTAACAAATGATATGTCTAAAATGATTAGCTCGACGAGACCTTTCTGTTTATGCAATCCTTTGTCTGTTTTGCAGCATGCATCATATAAATATAATGTGTACAGCAACTAATATGAGGATAAAATGGGGCCAAAACCCAATAAAAATGTTTATTCTTGTATTCCACACCTCACCCATGCCATGCTACTTTATTGCCATGCAAATTGTGCATCATTCATCATGGCATGATTGTTTGCTTGTCGCATTTATTCATATGCTTGCGCACTTTATTTATGTTGGCCCTTGTTTGTTTGGTTCTTCTCCGAATAGACGCTGAGCAGGGGATATATCAAGAGAACCAGGAGCACTACCCAGATCCATCCCTTGCTTCAACTGAGCTGCCAGGCAAGCACTACCACATGCTTGCATACATATAGTACCTATTGCCTCTATCTTATTCTTGCATCATTGAGTCGCGATTGCATTAAATTGAATCCCAAGTATTGCATAGCCTTACTTTTAAACCCCACCGCAGCTTGTTCCCCATCCCATGAGCCATTACTACAGGAGTTGTTTGAGCCATGCGAGTCGTAGAACAGCATGTGTAGGGTATGTGAGTGTCTGATGGATAACGAGGTACCTAAACAACTTAACCTGAGTAGTAATGGGATAACTAATGAAAGTGGCATCGGTGAGCCATATTCGCTATTTGGTTTTTCAGGCTCGCTTGTGTCCCGTAGGACCCCGAGTACTTGATTCCTGTTCCTTGAATATTCGCGCTATCCACATCCGGGAGGCTTATGAACCCCCCTGAGCCAGAGCTTGATTCATTCTTATTTCTTGAGGGCCACAAACTAGTTTGAGGTTTTATTTACTATCCTGTACTTATGCCATGCTTTACTGCTTTATTTAAAATTGTGCGAGGAGCACACTGTACTGTTTAGGAAAGCGGAGTGTTTTCGCGGTGTCGACAAGCCCAGTCACATTTTCGGGTTCCCAGTCATTCACAGCCATTGGCGCAAACCTTGAGGCCGTCTCGGAGTCAGCTAACTTCGTTGCGGGTAGCTCAATGGGGTGGCCCCCTGAAATATTTCTGAATCCTGTGATCGCTTTGTCGTGACTGCCTCGTTGGGTTTTGATTTGGTTTTTCCGAGGCATATCGAGTGTGTGTTGCTATTTGTGCACCCCTGCAGGGTAAAACTTTTTGAAAGCCGTGTCCGCGGTTATGGACGACTTGGAGCACAGTTTCTCGATCATAGACAAGCATAACTAAAGTACCGTTTTTAACTTGACTAGACTAGGTACCTGACTAGTAAATAGTGCAACACTCATGGAATGGTTAATAAAACTGCCAACGGATGGGGGGTTGTTCGTCCGCTTCCTCGTCGGTAAGCGAGGAGGAGGATGGATCGGTGGATATTACCGTTTTAACTGTTATAACTGTTGTTATTAATTCACGGACGTCCGTCTATCTCTGGTTAGGCGGATGGTTAGCGAGTATCTATAGAATTGCAAGGGTTTATCTTTTGCTGCAATAGCGTCACCCCAGGTTGTGTCCCCTTTAGAGGCATAAAGACTTACTGAGTACCCCTAGGGTCTCACACGATAAATTATTGGTTCAGATGAACAGGTACCCTCGCAAGATGGATACTGGGTGGAAGAGACGGACGATGTGGGCAACGATCATTCGGTGTAGAGATTCCGGGAACGGGGATCCGTGAGATCTATGGGCGGGACGTGTTTATTTATGGGGCATCTTATGCCGATTTGCTTCTTATCCGTACTCGGATTTTGTCTTCCGCTTCCGCTTGATACTCTGATGTTTGATGTATGAGGAGATATCCTAAACTATTATATCTATCTAGGATATTTGGATCTTGCCGTATGGCGTCGCTATATTTCCTTTCTTTTTAGATGGAATGGCTCTGATGTACTATTGTATGGTGGCTTGCATACATACTCATTTGTGTATGTAGTTGATCCCTTCGCCTGCCGATTACGCCGCCCGTTCTTGTCCCAATGTTTGGAAATGGTTGGGACGGCCGAAAGGTCTACCTGTGAGTGGCATTTGGGCCCCACCGTACTATTTCAACCATTTCTGCTCATCCAGGCTTGTAACTAGGAGCGTAATTCACCGAGGTAGTTACACCTAGAGAGGGTTTAATTATGGAATTTAACGAACAAAATGGTTGCCCCAACATCAAATACTACACAAGTATGTGATGTTGGTACAACCACAATATATAGAGCAAACTCCCCCACAATCTATGCATGTGTGATGAACTTGAATTTCATGGCATAGATTGCCAACCATAATCGGTGGTTGAGTTTCCTCTATATATTAATCATGCAAAGCAACAACAAATGCAAGAGCATGCAAGGCTAATGCTTTAAGAACCAACTCAAAGCATAAACCAACTTCCCTTAAACCCTCTAAAACTTCTCCCCCATTGGCATCGATTGCCAAAATGGGTGAAAAGTTCTAGATGGCCAATATAGTGAGAATTCCTCCAAAGGTGTGCACATGCACATATCCACTGATGAATCCTTGGGAGGAAGTAAAACTATATTGAGGACCCAAAGATTGCAACAAGAAAAGAAAGAGAAACTAGCTTCAACAAATGAAGCGAGCAACCCAAAAGACCCAAAAATACCAATTGACAACAACAATTGATATCAAAAGAAAGACACAGGATATTATGATACTAGCAAAAGAGTGTTTAAATGAAATAGGGAAGCTCCCCAATCTTCATGCACAATATAGAATCATTTGAATACGTCATGCACAAATATGGAATCCTCACTCCCCCATAGACATTTAAACCTCAAACAAAGATAAATACAAATGAGCATTCTTAAGTGAGTTAGAGAAGCTCCCCAAGGATTATGCACCAATTATAATAATTATATTTGGAAACAAAGTGCAAAATCATGGAATCCTCACTCCTACAAACTCATTTAACAATACACGGCAAGAGAGATCAAATCATGAGTGCCCGAAGATGCAAACAAATGGGACAAGCACTCATAGAAAAATAAATTTGGAAGCCACCGAAGAATCAACAGGAAATAAAGGGTGGTCTCCAAGGAAAACAAAAACAACCAAAGATTTATCTTCTCTTGTGTGTACAAGTTTCTAGGTGGAAAATATCACAAAGACATATGCCCACAAAGAAACATGGACACACAAAATAGATACACAATAAAGCACATGAACAATAAAAGAAAGTCATATAATGTACAAATAGGATTTTTGCTTGAAAGCATGGCCAAAGGCTCAAATATATCTTAGTGTACATCAATGAGCTTCAAACACAGACACTCTACATACATTACAGATATTACCAAGGGAAGAAGGGAATAGTTGGAATATATGGAGAAAGGCAACGAGTATCACAAATAGAAAACAACTATGCAAAAATACTCACTATTGCACATGAGAGTGAATGAGGAAAAGATAGGCAATATAATTGCTAGATTGACATATTTGGGATAAGTGGATCATGGTCATGATTTTGTATAGTCCCCATTATATGCACTCATCTCAACATACTCACGATTAAAATAGAGAGCACTCCTAAAAACCAACAAAAGAAACACAACATATGCAAAAACACAAACTCATGCCAACAAGCAACCTACAAAAGGTTGGAAGGAAGATATGTATGCATGAGAGAGATACATGTTACCGAGATATAAATGGTAGGATGTAGAGGATATGAATTCGTTGATCATCCTAGCTTGCCTCTAATTGACATGTAGGCACCACTTCTTCCTAATGGATGAGACAAGCATCCAATATATCTCCAATGTACCTAAAACACAATTAAGTACACTATGTTCCCAAACAAATTGGGTCCAAAGTAGTTAGTGCAACTACAATATATAGGAGACCCTCCACATAAATATGTGCATATTGATATGAAATTGAATTTCATGCACATCTTAGCCGATAGGATTTGGTGGAGAATCCCCTATATATTGGATCAAGAAAGAAATCATGCCAAGATATAAACATGTAGTAAATATGCATGCACAAGACTCTCAAGAACCAAAAATGATATACAATTTGAACTAAAACACCAAGTAAACCAAGAAGTAGCACACAAGAGTGTGACAAGACAAAAGGTGTCCAAATTGTATCAAAGAGCCAAATCAACACATGAAAGAATGCCAATTCAACAAATGAACAAGACAAAAGTCAAAGAGCAAAAGATGCACAAAACACACAATGCTCAAGGATTTATCTCATTCTAAATATCAAAACAAGTAACAAAGAATGAGACAAATCCAACTCCCAAATAGAGCAAGGTTCCAACATATAAACCAAACTCTCTACACTTTTCATGATGGCACAAAGTACCAAAAGAAAAGATCAAGCATCCAAGCACAAGAAACACTATGTGGATCAACACAAGAAGCATAAAAGGAGTGTTCTAGATAATATAGAAGAGCTCCCCCATGAATGGTGCATTATATTGAATTTTGCTTTTGAATGCAAAATGCACACAAGAGAGATCATCACTACTAGCTACATTAAATAAAACACAAGAGAATACAAATAAACTAAAATGATTCACAAGAGGCAAGGAAGACATGGGAGTAAAAGAAAACAAATTCTTGGCCAAAGATAGGAAAAATAAAGGCAAAGGCCAAATTGAACATGATCAATCAATCCTACCATATATGGAGTGTCACTTGTCCAAGGACAAGAGTTATGGGAGAAAGTTTCCCGAGGTAGTTTGCAAGGAAATCATGATCATATTCACACAAAGAAGCATGTAACAAGACATAAAAGTTATGCTTGATGCTTCGAGAGAGATTCTTGAAAGCTCCAAAAAGTCACACAATCAATAAAGATTAAGGTAACTTGAAGCAAATGGTTTCCATGGAGGATATTGAGGTCCAAGTATGAGGAAACACATATCAAGAAAAACTCTCACAAACAAGACCCAAAAGATGAGCAATAAAATCAATCCAAAGAAATTGGAACTTGTTTGAGCTAAATGTGCCACTTAGGAGCTAGATAAATATCAATATCAATTCTAAGTGACACTACCTCAAATGTCCACATTTTCTAGGTTTGTAATATGCACAAAGCATATGACTCCCCCATAATGTGACAAAACAAGAAAACTCAACAAGAGGTAAAAACATACAAATAGAGATGATTAATGGACATTATGGAACATAAATTTATCATGAGAAAGACATACCACATAGAGACTAGATAAAATTGTAATATACATACTAAGTGGTATTCCTCATGTACACACATTTTAGGATTGTGGAATGCCCAAGCATAACACTCTACCAAAATGGGATAGTCCATTAATCTCTCACAAGAGCCCAAAAAGATACCAAATGAATTCAACAACGGCTCCAAACCAAGAACACAAATACATGATGTGCCAACCAACATACACAAATATACTAGACAACATAATATAGGTATGAGGGAAGCACAACATGTACAAACACATATAATGGTACAAAACCAACACATGCACAAGGGAGCAAGTAACTTTCAATGTAAAGGAGTTGAGCACATGTTACCGCAAGGAGGGACATTGGATATGAGATAAAGGCAAGATAATCCAATTGGCTTGACTTGACAAAAATAAATGATGAAGACCCCTCAATTCTTCATAATGTAGCCAAGCCTCCAATGCCCTCCAACAACACCTATTGATCAAGTTTTAGCTTGTTGGTCCCCAACCAAGTTGGGTCCTAAGAAGTTAGTCACAATAGGCTTGGCAACCCAAATGGTTCTTTTCTTGACACCACTTTGGGAACCAACATATTTGGCAAACACATTGCCCACCTCATCCTTACCAAGAGAATATGCATCATATATCAAGATAGGATTGGATGAGGAGTTACCCATGGTGCATGAGGAAGAGAGGTGACCCTTCTCGCGGCATATGTAGCAAGTTCTTCTCTTGCCATCTTTCTTCTTGGAAGATGCCACCCCGTGAGGAAGAGCTTGAGTCTTGGGAGGAGGCCTGCTTCTATCTTGAGGTGGAGTTTGATGCCGCTTCCCTTGTTGCTTCTTCTTCAATGGACAACATCTCACATGATGTCCTTCTTCCTTGCACTTGAAGCACACAATGTTGGCCGGATTCTTCACTTGACCTTGGCCATTCTTCTTGTTGCCCTTGTGCTTCAACAAGTTGGTGGGCTTATTCTTGATGTTGGAGGTATATCCAAGCCCACTCTTGTCATTTGGGGATCTTCGCACACCCAAGATGTTCTTGAGTGTGGTCTTCCCTTCATGACACTTCTTCAAGTCATTCTTCAAATAATTGACTTGATCCTTGAGCTTCTTGTTTTCCTCTACATGGTTAGTATCAACAACAATACTAGAGGAAGTAGATGCTACGTTGTTAGAGCAACAAGGCAAGGAATGTAGTTCATCACAAGATGTATCAATAGCATGAGTGGATGAACTATAAGGACTAGCACATGGCAATATGACACTAGGAGTAGATGTAGTGCTAATGTCCACATGAGGCTCACTAGATGTTACCTTTGATACAATAACCTCATGAGCCAACTTTAGACTACCATGGGAAACTAGAAGGTCCTCATGCAATCTTGAGAGCTTAGCATGACTCTCTTCCAATTTCCCATAGTTGCTAGTTAGCAAAGCAAGTTGAGCACGTAGCTCAACATTCTCCTTCACAATAGATGCTTCACAAGAGATAGAGTTAGTAGCACAAGCATCATCAATAGTAGTGAGAGGTGAGGTCAACTTGGAAAGCTCTTTAGTGTATGAGGCTTTAAGTTGCTCATGTGACTCGGAGTTTGATGAGCTCCCCCTTAATGACCTTAGAGCCATTGTTGAGGTGCTCAAAATCCTCAAGGAGTTTAGCATAGGCAACTTTAAGCTCATCATTTTTAATTTGGAGGTCACTTGCCACCTCAAGATCTCTATAATGAGATTTCTTCACCCTAGATAGCTCTAGGGCAAAGGTCTCCTCAAGAGATTCCTTGGTGGTTTGTTCCTCTTCAAGAGCTTCATTTAAGTTTGCAATGTCATTAGCATACTCACGCTCAAGACTACCCATTTTTTCAATTGTGTCCTCATGCTCATAAATTAGTTTCTTACTTTCAATGGCAAAGTTCAATATTTCAATGAAAGTAGAGCAAGCATTTTCATTTTTGTGTAGAGCACGAAGGAGTAGCTCCCCCTTCTCTTTTAGAGAAGCAACATCATCATCTACTTCATCTAAGTCAACATTCACATCATCAAGAGGTGCATTGGGGTCCAAAGGAGTACCTTTGATTCCTTAGCCATGAGGCATACGTGAATGTTGGAAGAAGGTGATGATGGGGGAACACTTGAAGCTCCAATAGCAACCTTGCCTTGGCCCACACATTCTTCGATTTCCTCTACATGGTTAGAAACACAAGTACTAGAGGAAATAGAAGCACATTTTTCATGGCAACAAGGCAAAGCTAGCATATCATAATGAGATATATTCAAGGCATTTCTACATGATATGCAAGGGCAATCAACACTAGGATGTAAATCACAAATAGTCCTACAAGTGTTCATGCCCAAAGATACAACATTGCAATGAGATAGATATGGAGGATCATGAATGGCAAGCTCACTATACTCATTGCAAGTTCTATCACCACTCACCATATCATTACCTTGTGACAAATCACATGTTGTTGTAGTGGAAGAAGATGAGAACTCATCACGGCCGGAGGTGGAGGGAGCACAATCATCCTCATCAATCTTGGACACATCATATTTTGCTTGAAGCTTGGTCCAAATATCATGAGCATTCTGAAAAGGCATGATTGAGGAAAGAACTACAAAGCTCACAACATTAACAAGCACATTAGATGCTTGAGCTTCGAGATAAGAGTTTGTCTCCTCCTCTAAAGATAGATTTTGAGGATCCATAGGAGGAGACAATCCCATATCTAGAATTCGCTCAATATTTGGGTCAATGACCCGGAAATGACAAAGCATGCGAAAGCGCCAAACATCATAATTTGTGCCATCAAATGTAAATGTGTGAGAGTGCATTAACCCCTAGGATACATCCTTACTCTCGAGGTGGTGAAGCTTAAGAAGCGAGAGACTCGCTCTGATACCAATTGAAAGGGAAATGGACGTCGCCAAGAGGGGGGGGGGGTGAATAGGCGTTTTAAAATTATTATGGTTTAGGCTCTAATAAATGCAGAATAAAACTTAATGTTTAATTTATCAAGCCAAAACCTATATACACTAGTTTCACTAAGTGCACCAACAACCTATGCTAAGCAAGACAAGAAACAAGGTGATAGCAAGATATAGTACTTCAAGCACGATGGCTATCACAATGTAAATTGCATAAGTAAAGGGCTCGGTTGAGAGATAACCGATGGACGCGGAGACGATGATTTGTTTCCCGAAGTTCACTTCCAAAGAAGCTACATCTGCGTTGGATAGGTGCGGGGGTGCAATGTACTTCGAATGCCACAAATGGCTCACCTCGAGGTGTGGTGGATCGATGCTCACCCGACGCCACACAAGGCCTCACCCCAAGATGCGAAGGCACGCAACTCACTGACGCCACAACATACTCACCCTATTCTCCAGTGAGCTCACCACAAAAGGCCTACTCACGTTCCACTATGGGACACTTGAGGGCGGTCACCGAACCCGTACAAGGCTTGGGGCAATCTCCACAACTCAATTGGAGGGCTCCCAAGAAACGCCACAAAGGCTCCACAATGCCACAAAAGGCCAACAAGCTTGGGGAACCTCCACAACTCAATTCGAGCCCCAAGAACAATGCCATAAAGGCTACAAAGCCACAAAAGGCAACAAGGCCACAAAAGGCTACAAGACCACAAAAGGTCAACAATCCAACACCACAACCGTCTAGGGTTCCAAGAACCCAAGAGAAATAAGCCCAAGGGCTTGAACTCGCCGAATCTCCGAGGAGAACTCAAACCTATGCGCCAAATACAAGAGGCAAGTCCTTCACTCTCAAATTCCACCAAAGCTACAAAAGCTATTGGGGGAATAAGGGAGGAAGAACACAAGAGGAGAACACAAAACTTTCCAAGATCTAGATCCCAAGGATTCCTTCACAAAGAAGGGATTTTGCTTGGAGGACTTGTAGATCTAGATCTCCTCTCTCAAATCCCTCAAAAAGATGCAAGAATCATGGGAGGGAGAAGGGAAGAGGGCAAGCTTTTGAAGGTCAACAATGGAGGAGAGAGAGTGGAAGAGCTAGCAAAAATGACCTCCAAAGTTGGGGAAACTTTTGGAAAGAGGGGGCCCTTAAATAGGGCAAGAGAAATCTGCCCGTTTGGGCCAGATTCGTGCCCACCGGAACTACCGGTGCCCCACCGGTACTACCTCTAAATATAAACACAAGATACAGAAGAAAAACGAGATTTACCGGAACTTTGGCCGGAACTTGGGCCGGTACTACCGCTCAAGCAAAAAACGTTGGACAACATTAAACGAAAACTTCAATAACTTTTGACTCCGGACTCCGATTTCGATGATCTTGGGCTCGTTTTGAAGAGAACAAAAATCTCTACAATATTATGTAAAGAAAAATCATAGTCCAACAATAAAGGATAAAAATAAAATGGAGAAAGGTATGACCTCTCAGAAGCGACGAACCGGTAAAACCTCCAGAACCCAAAACGCAAGAAGTTGAGCTTGGAAACTCTAAATGGGATGAAACCAATTTTGTTGGAAAGATAATAAAGAGTAGAATCCAACAAAAGGTGAAATAATGGATAACACCAAGGGAGAAAATACCATGAATATATATGTGGGATACCTCCGAAGGTGTGGAGCCGAAAAAACCGCAAGATTAAAAACGCAATAAGATATGCAAGGGAAATCCGTTTTTGATGAACTAGAGATTGTTATGAAGATAACCACAAGCTCTAGATCCTCACATGGACAAGAACCAAACAACAACCAAGAAAAATGATGCTATGTATGCAAAGGTTTGAGCTCTCTCCGAAAGATATGAACGAGTCACCCACTCGGGAGCCCCTCTTGATAGTACGGCTATCTATCCTAAACCCGGTCTCCCAACACTACACGAGACCGGTAAAATAGAAACCCTATCAAGATCATAACTTTCCCTTGAGCATCCCACTTGAGCTTGATGTAGACGATCTTGTCACCTTCAAGATGGAACACCTTTCTTGATTGCTCTTGCTTGCTCTTGCTTGATGAAGACTTGCGAATGGCTCCCCCATACTCCATGGGGAAACCACTTCATTGACCTTGTCTTCATCACTCCATGAACGCCGAGGATGGAAAGCTCCAAGCATGAGATCTTCTAGAGATGATGGATCTTGAGCTTGCACTTCATTTCTTGATGATGTCTTGAAGATAGCCATGAGGAACTCCATATTCTTCTTCTTCTTCAAGACATACTTGATCTTCTTCTTCTTCTACTTGATTCCAAAAGGCACAAAGCCCTTGGACAAAGCTTCTTATTTTTCATCCTTGAAACCAACACATGGTCCAAGCGATGCCAATGGACAAACCTACAAGTGAAACTCAATTTGCACATTAGTCCATAAGGATTGTTATTAATTACCAAAACCACACATGGGGCATACATGCCCTTTCACTCATGATACTCAACTTCAGTCACAAGTAAGCTCTTGTCATTGTAAGTATATACGTATCATAGAGAACCGCCAACGGGGTACCCCTTGCACATGACACGGGAGCTATCCCATAATCAAAATAACAAGGCAAGCAGACAATGAGCATCTCAGCGATCTTTTTATTTACTATGTGCATAGATTTTTATTGAGGATGCTTTATAGAATGCTCATTATGGTTATGCTCCAAGTTTCCACCATGATTAGGCATGGCTTAGGCTAGCGGCCCAGGCGTTTCTCTAACATACATACAAACTCCATGATCTTACAAGTTCCACTTTTATTTCACACTGCCGGGATCCATAAGCAAAAGAACATGATATCAACTAGGTACGAAGTACCTATGAAGTGTTGAAAGCGGTCCCCATGATACATGGTTCTTCTAACTTCAACTCATAAAGCGCAAGCATATGCGCAACAAAGAAGGATGCAATGGTTCAGGTTTATTAAGTGCAAGAAAATAAAGTGTGCCATCAAGTTCGTGAGAGCTTTACTAACTAACTTTCTCATAACAAGCAAACATTTTATTCGGAAGAAAACAAGGCACAATGAATATGCACGGAAGTAGCAAATGATGCTAATCGGTAGGTATGGTGGACACTTTGGAAATATTTGGTTCAGGGAGTTGGGAACTTGAGAAAAACATACTCCGTAAAAGTGAAGGCTAGCAATAGTAAGGGAGCGACAAACGAGAGATGAATAGCTGTCATTATCATGATTGCAACAAAACAGGACTACTCATGGCATGAAAGTGATTCAAGATCCTCAAGGAAAAATAATTCATCAAGGCTTAACTGATTATCACAGTCATGTGCATGCGTGAGCATGTGCCAAGTCAATTCAAATGAAACATTCAGAGGAGGATACCACGGTGTCATACCAATTTATGAATAGAGCAATACAAGCAAACATTCATAAGACATGCTACAAACTATTAGCGAGCTAGAGCTAATCATAAGAAAGCAAGAACTGCCAAGCATCCAAAGATAACACACACCCTACTTGAACGGACTAAGCAAGCCCACATTGATGAGTATATGTACAAAAATGAAAACAAATAGAGTTCGTTACCAGCCTCTTACCACGCCTCAAGTTGTCATTAATACTCATTATTGCTCATCACTTGTGTGGCTTGAATAATAATATGAAACCAATATTCCACTGAGTACTGCTGAACCCTGTAGCAAACTCACAAAACCATAGAAGAACGACACATATTTTTGGTGGTTTCGATTTAAAAAAAAAGCCAAAAGGGAAAAACAAGCAAAGCAAAATCTTTTTGGGTTTTTCAAATAGTTCAAACAAAGAAAAAAGGGAAAAGCAAACCAAGGAAAAAAGAAGAAGCAAACAAAAGAGAAACAACATAAATATTTTTGGTCTTTTTGTGTTTTTAGAAAGAAAAAGAAAAGAAGAACGAAAACTAAAAAGAGAACGAAAACAAGAATATACGAAGTACCGACGCAACATGATATGGAGATGAGTGCGGTGTCGGCGTACCTCCCCCCAAGCTTAGGCTTTTGTCCTAAGTGGGTGTCAATCCCAAGCTGGCCAGGATGAAGTGTCACCCTGGTACGACGAAGAGGTCCCCTCATCCTGGTGCGAACTCGAGTACGTCCCTCCGTAATGCAGGGAGTAATCATATGAGGGCACATCCTCCTGGTGCTGCTCGTGGAAACCCAACAAGCGAAGCTGCTCGTCCACCTCCTCCTTGGAGCGCGACCACGGTCTCCTGTGAACACTAAACAAAGCAGGCTGTGGCAAAATGATCTCCCTTCCATCCCCATCAGTGAAAATCATCCTATATACTAGATTGTTCAAATCAGAAGTAGCAGTGACAAAGTGATGAGTTTTCATGGCAACAAGGTCAAGCCTCTGTGGTGCCAGCATAGCATCATAGGGATCCACTGAAAGACATAATGCACTGACTATACGCGATGCAATGATGCCCCCATAGATAGGCCCCCTAGCAGCTAGGCGGCAAGCAATGAGAGAGCGAAGATTGTACCGAGTGTCATTGTTAAGCGCAGCAGCAAGGAATGCTAAATGATAGTTGGAGATATTACTTGTATTCTCCCTACCCAGTACACTAGTAGCAAGATAATATGCAAAGTATCTAAGAGCAGGGAGTTGAATATTTCTTATCTTTCCGTGTTGCGCCACGCGGTCATCATCATTGGTCACCCTCGGTAAAGCTCCAACAAATCAGCAGGTCGCCCTTGAATTTTCTTCACGGTCCCTGTCATGCGCACACCTACAATACTGCAAAATCTCTCCAAAGGCATGGTGAAGGGCAGATTATAGATCTTGAAAGAGACAGTAGACTGATAGGGTGTTGTGACATCCCAAAAGTTTAATCCAAGCTTATCATGATCAAATCATCCAAAAATGGAGTTAACAAAAACTTTTCCAAATTTAAATTGAAAGCATTCATATATGTGTGCATTTAAAATAGGAGTTGTTTGAATTGCCATGATTGATTGATCCAATGCTTGTAAAATGTTTCTTAGGTGATTTAAACATCATCTACATCATTCCCAAACTTTTCCTAAAGAAAATCAAATCAAAAAGAATTAAAATGAAGGAATGGTCATTTTGACAAATTTAACTCTCATGCCTACTTTGGCTATTCCTAGTACTCATTTATTAACAGAAACAATTCTTGATCTTTACACCCCTTGCTAGTACACATAATGAGGTACCAAGGCCCACCTTTGGATCCACTAAAAACATCCTGTTAGCTATTTTAAAAGACAGTTTAAAATTGAATCTAATGCATATGCATAGATCACCCCTATTTCAAAAACCATCTATTTGAGCTCCATTTTCAAAACCCTTGCAACCAGAGACTACCTATCACTAGTGGAGATCAATCAAAAATTTTGAACTCAAAATTCAAAACTTTTTCTCTTGCGGCTATTTAATCAAACACTTGGCAGGCATGCTTAAACCTAAATCCTAGCCCACTGTTTTGAACAGGATTTTGCCCCTTTTTGATCTCCATTTAACCTCTCTGTCCCCTCTTGATCTAACCAAACCCCTAACACCCCTCTCCCTTTCCCCTAGTCCCCATGCCAGGCCATGCCGAGCCATGCCTAGCCGGCCAACCTTGCAACCGCCGCAGCAGACCAACCCTCTCCCCCTCTCCATGTCTAGGAGGTAGCCAACACCTCACTTCCCCTCTCTGTCCCTTGCCCGAGCCAAGAGCAGCCACGGACCACCGAGGAGAAACCGCACCTAGTGCCACCGCGCCATGCCGATGCCGCCCCCAGAGCGCGCACTGTCCCTGCTCACACCGACCGCCCGTTGGCACCAGCCCGCGCCCACCGCTCTGCCTCGACCTGGAGAACATCCCGGACACCCCTGTTCGCCGCCCAAAGCCCCACAGCCACCGCTTGCCGTGGACACCGCCGCCTCTGCCTCTCAGAGCGCCACCTCGCCCAGACCGCATACCACCGCCCCTACGGCCGCATTTAAGTCCCAGAGCACCGCCAGGGGACCGCCCATCGATCGCCATCCCCAGCCATGCCGCTAGCTCGTCGTAGCCATGTCGCCACCGTCGACCGCCCATCCCGCTCGGTCTCACCGTCGAGCCTATAAAAGGAGCCCTCCCCAGCCATTCCTCTCCACACCATTCCACTCCCCTCACCTCTCTGAACCTCACTCACCTCTCGCCGGAGCAAGGCGAGCTCTGCCTCGTCAGAATTGGAGCCGGAGCCGCCGCCTCGGGAGGAGAAGGGCGTCGTTGATTCCGACCACCCCAAGCTCCGCCGCAACCGCGCCTCGCCTCGCCATCATCTTCCACGTCGTTTGCCCGCCTTGTCAACCCCGCTGGAGCCCTGGTACGCCCCCAGTAGACCCCCACCGAGCCGCTAGGGTTCGAGCTCGCCGGCGACCTGTTCGTCGTCGACGACGACCCTCAGCCGTAGATCTAGAATCTAATCGCACGACCCATAGCGTGTGTACCGTTTCGCGTGTTCAGTGCCGCTGACAAGCAGGACCCCCTGTCAGCTGAGCCCCGTGCCGCGTAGCGCCACTGGGCCGGCCCATTTCTTTTCCCGCGTTAGCCCACAGATTCAAATCTGGATGTTCTTTTAGTTTGAATCTAGTTTTTGTCCACTAGTTTGAAAATTAATTCAGAAAGTTTTAGAAATCCAAATGGCATGAAACCAACTTTGTCTGAAAGGTATTAAAATGATCTATCCAAGCCCGTTGGATTTAATTCAATTAGAGTTATAGATCTCTCCTAATAAAAATAAGAAGACAAAAGCTTTTGCAACTTGAAACATTTTTATAAAATCAACCAAGTTAGCTTTTGAGTTGATTCCAACTCTCAAAAATCACATTTCATCATATCTATCTAAATATGCAATAATATTAAGGTTTACATGCAGTGACTTTGGACTAGTACCAAAATAATGCTATATATGCATTTCTAGTCACTTTAAATCATTAAATAATGAACTTAAACCAAAGTAATATTGATCCAACCTTTAAATCTCATTCCCACAAGTTAGAATATGTGGTGAGGACATATGTCCACATGATCCCATATTTTGGTGGTGAATGTTAAATTTTAATTAATATTTCAATGAGTAGAAATTACTTTTCCAAAATAAAAAGGTTGAAACTATTGAAATTAAACTTGTGATGCTTGGGATGATAATAGATCACCAATTGTGTGTTTTAGAATGTTACTTAGCCTAGTTAAGTGTTGTTTAGTGATTGTCTACTCCCTATGTATTTATAGACGCTAGTACCGACCAAGCTTTCAAGGAGGAGGACTTCTACCAAGAAGAAGAAAAAGAAGAAAACTTCAACCACTACACCAACCAAGGCAAGCTATTAGTGGCAAGATAACCCTTGCAAAACATACTTTAGCAAGCTATTGTTAGCAAGCTAGAATAAAACTAGATGGTTTAGCAAAGATGCCTTAAGCATGCTTTGATCACACCCCTTTAACTATTAGTACCCCTAGTCTTATTGACAAGTTTTACCTCCCTTAGATTACACCAAGTTCTTTAATTAATTTTGAAGGTAGCATTAAGAGTATAAAACTTGACCTACTTAGAAACCTTTAGATGTCATTCTATGGCATGAGATTGATCCCATCTTTCCACCTTAGTGAACACTCTTAACTTAGTACCTTAGTATAGATCAAAAACTTGAGTCACTTTAGATGGGAACACTTGGTGAAAAATGAATTGTGAAAACCTTGGAATGATGAGTCATTCTATTGAGATGTTTTGACATGTGTTGAGAAACACAACTGGTTTATGATGATGAAAATGATGAGGCATGAGCCTTAACCCTTTTATAAAACTGATGGTTGGATTCGGATGCGATACCATTCCAAATTTACCGTACAACCACATTACCTGAATTGGGTAAGGCTTAGCTGGAAATTTATATGCATTAGTATTAGTTCCCTCACGGGAGAGGTTTGAGCTGAGGCTACCTCTCAATGATGTCCACCTATGCAGTGCCCAAGATGACTGATGGTCATGGTTGGGAGGACATACTCATAGGAGAGGTGCTTGTACTAGGGTGTGTAAAGGGAAGGTTATGTTTGATTATCTGCATACTAAGTATGATGATTCAGGGTTATCCCTGACAGATGTATCGAATCTTATGGTGAAAGTGTACAACCTCTGCAGAGTGTCAAACTATTCGAATAGCCGCATCCTAGGTTTTGGACAGTTGGAATGGCCATATTGTTTCGTTGTCAGATGTTTTCTAAATAACTTGAAATGAATGATGAACTTTGACTTGACCACAACAGGGTTGTGTTTATGATAATAGCTTCCCTAGTTAAGTGATTCTGGAACTTAATTTATCTTTCTTTGCTTCTGAACTCAGCTTAGGTTTCAAATTTAAAGTGATAGTTAACTTAGATTCAGTACTTTGACTTAGAATTATACTCCTTTTTAGTAGTAGTTTGTGAGTACTTAAAGAGTACTCATGGCTTTTGTCCCTGGATATTATCATGGCCAGACTATGAAGGAGATTATCAAGATGATGGTCAGCAGGACGGCTATGATAACTAGGACTATCTGCCTTCATCAGCATTGCCTGTGCCCCTGAAGATGGACCCCATCGCTACGCTATCGTTTATTTCCGCTGCTTGTTGTATTAAAGACTGGATCATGAGATCCTTATTTGTGTAAAACCTTATGTATGGTTTGTAATGGATGATGTACTGTGATATCCAATCCGTTATGTCTCGCAAAAAAGGTAATCCTGGGATTGTGAGGTATGGCATAATGGGCATCTGGGATTAAAAATCCGGGTGTTGACAAGTTGATATCAGAGCCATCCTGACCATAGGAGACCCTAGTTAGAATGGACGTCCAAACCAAAAACTTTGCTTAAAAACCAAAGTGAGTATTTCTAAAAAACTATTCCCTCTCTTACCCTTGTGAACTCATTCTTTCTCAAAAATACATGCTCCTCAAAATTCTTACATTACTACTTAAAAATTTGACACACTTGATCACTCCACTAACTTCCTCATCCTAAATGCTTGTAGATGGAGACTCAGTTCAGCAAGTTTTACTAGTTGGGAAACGGAGGTCAGCTGATCTTCGGGAGGGATCTGGATTCACTATCGCAGTTACTGGGACGCCCACATCCGGAGTTTCTTGGAGCTCAACTTCGAGGACCCCCAGGAGGAGACCTACAATGGCTAGTCACCGCAGATCTTCGAGGAAGCATTGAAGCACCAACTTCCGGGAGAATTCAGTTCTCCGTGAGAGAAAACAACTGGATAGATGGATTAGCCAGGGCAATGCATGAAGCTCTTGCACGTCTATGTGCCCTCAGCGTCAACAAGATTCAAGGAACCCGTTTTGCCCACTATGCAAGACGTGACTTCATGGGAATGCCGATGGAGATGCCAAGTCACCCAGAATTGAGGCGTCAAGTGGAGAACCTTGACTTCTTGCTTCATGACCGACAGCAGGAACTGGACAATGCCAGAGAGTTAGCCAACCAGAACCGTGCCATTGCCGACCAGAAGGCCCAGACTTTCGCACTGCTCATCCAAGATCGCTAGTCTCTTCGTTGCCAGCGTGCAAAGAAGGATCGCACCATCGCCCGTCTTTGCAAGAAGTTGGCCGACCTCGAGAAGACCGTCAAGGAGCAGGAAGCTTAGCTTGCCGCCAAGGAAGAAGAAGATGAAGGTGAAGACATCCAGGGAGATATGGATTCTTACCTCAGCAACGATGATGATTTTCTGGTAGAGGATGCTGTGGACTTCTACACTGATGATGAAGATTCTAACTTCATCGAAGATGAGTAGATGCACTAGAGCACTATCGTAGCATGGGATGTATCATCTCATTGTACCATAGCTTGCAGAATAGTTCTTCAAACCATCTGTTTTCCCCTTTGATTGTTGTGGTGTGTGTTGTATCGTGTGCTGGCTTGCATGAATGAAAATGAAGTTAGTTGAAAAACCTGAGTCTACCTCAAAGTTTTAGCTTTGAAAACCCAAAACCATGGACCTTAGAATTTCCCTCTTACCCCTATATCTATCTCAATCTTCAGATGACTCGTGGAAACCAAGGTGGGAGCAGCTCGTCGCAGGACCCAATGCTGCAGATCTTGCAGAATCTCATCGCGGACCGTGAAGCAAGCAGGGCCGAGCGTCAAGCCAACTTAGCAACATTGCAGCAGATCGCCCAAATGGCTCTCAACAACCAAGGACATGGAAATCAGGATCACCATGGATCTACTCAAAAACTTTCAGAACACCAATCCCCCAATCTTCAACCAATCTGAAAACCCATTAGATGCCGATGACTGGTTACAGACCATAGAAAACAACCTCGAAGTTGCATGAGTTGATGAGAATGAGAAAGTTCTCTTCGCCACCAACTATCTGGCGGGAGATGCAAGAGCTTGGTGGAACATCATCCGCAATATGAACCATGGCCAGGTAATGACCTGGGAAGCATTCAAGGTCAAGTTCAGCCGCACCCATGTGCCACAAGGTCTCGTCAACAGGATGAGAGATGAATTCCGTGAACTAAAGCAAGGAAGATTGACTGTGGTAGAGTACCGTGACAAATTCTTGTCACTTGCCAGATATGCACCAGATGAGATCAACACGGAGGCCAAGAAGAAAGAAAGATTCTTAAACGGACTGCATGATGAGATGCAGACTGTCCTCGTCAACATCCATTTCTAGGATCTTGAAGAGCTAGCCGACTCTGCCATTCAGATGGAAGGGAAGATTAACCAGGCAAACGGCAACCGCAAGCGTCGTATGATGCAGCAGTCCGGATCCAGTAGCCACCAGAAGTACCGTCCGAACCCCTCACCAGGATATGCACCAAGGAACAACCGACCCCCAAATTCTCACCCAAGCTACCCCAACCGTAGCGGAGGAAATGTGAAGTCCGGAGGAAACAATCACCACTCCGGCAATGCCAACAACTTCAACCGTGCCCCTCCCAAGAGCAACAACAACAACAACACTGCCCCTAGAACTGGCAGCAATGCTGTACCGGTCGCAGTCAAGGACAAGTCCCAGATCACTTGTTTTGAGTGTGGAGTGAAGGGTCACTACTCCAATGAGTGTCCTAAGAAGGTTGCCGCCAATGCCCCTGTGAATGCCCCAGCTCAGCAGTAGCGTCGTGTTCAACCAGGAAGGAGATTTGCCCCAGGGAACCCGCACAACCGCAATGGTCGTCTCTTCCCCATGAACGTAGAAGAAGCCCAGGAAGCGCCAGATGTAGTGCTGGGTATGTTTTCTGTCAACTCAGTTTTAGCAAGAGTATTGTTTGATTCTGGAGCATCGCATTCATTTGTCACCGAAGAATTTGTATGCACTAGTAAGATTCGCCCAACCAACCTGAAGCATGTCATGATAGTTCGAATCCCTGGTTCAACTACAAAAGCTAGAAAAATTTGCAAAGCTGTACCTATCAGAATACATGGGATAGATTTTATGCCAACCTAATTGTACTTGGAACCAAAGGATTGGAAGTAGTACTAGGTATGGACTGGATGTCAAGGCATAAAGGACGGATAGACTGTGCTAAGAAAGCCATCACCATGACCAGTAGTTCTGGAGTAACAGTAGAACATATCTATGAAACCTTACCCCGTCAATTCAAGTGCAACAAGAGTGTAGCCCTGCCTACCATTGACCAAGTCAGAGTAGTCTGTGAATACCCCAACGTATTCCCAGATGAATTGCTAGGTATGCCCCCGGATAGGGATATAGAGTTCATTATCGAACTAATCCCCGGAACTGGACCTATAGCCCAGAGACCCTATACCATGAACCCCTCAGAGTTAGTAGAACTGAAGAAGCAGTTGGATGCCATGTTAGCAACAGGCTTGATTCAGCCAAGTGCATCGCCATGGAGATCACCGGTGTTATTCGTCGACAAGAAAGATGGAGGCAACCGTCTGTGTACAGACTACAGAAAGTTGAATGATGTCACCATCAAGAACAAGTACCCCTTGCCAAAGATAGAGGATCTATTTGATCAGTTGACCGGAGTTCAGGTATTCTCAAAGATTGATCTTAGGACTGGTTATCACCAACTTAAGATTCGTGCAACGGATATTCCGAAGACCGCCTTTACTACTCGCTATGGTTTATACGAGTATACAGTTATGTCTTTTGGATTAACCAATGCCCCTGCTTATTTCATGAATCTCATGAATAAGATCTTTATGAATTTCCTAGATAAGTTTGTAGTGGTGTTTATCGACGACATCCTTATCTACTCCAAGTCAGAAGAAGAGCATGAGCAACATTTGAGAATCATCCTAGAAACCCTGAGAGAGCATCAGTTATATGCCAAGTTCAGCAAGTGTGAGTTTTGGCTGAAAGAAGTAGGATTCCTAGGACATATTGTATCTGCCGGAGGAGTCTCTGTTGATCCCGCCAAGATCAAAGATGTCGAAGAATGGGAAGCCCCAACCAATCAAACCCAAGTTCGTTCATTTCTCGGATTAGCAGGATATTACCGCAAGTTCGTAGAAGGATTCTCGAGCATAGCCCGACCAATGACCCAGTTATTGAAGAAGGACAAGAAGTTTGAATGGACAGACAAGTGTGAAGCCAATTTCCAGGAGCTGAAGAAGAGATTGATATCCGCCCCAATTTTGATCATGCCAGACATCAAGAAGCCATTTGATGTATATTGTGACGCATCCAAGATTGGTCTAGGATGTGTATTGATGCAAGAAGGCAAAGTCATCGCGTATCTGTCTCGACAAGTGAAGCAGCATGAGCAGAACTATCCGACCCATGATCTTGAGCTAGCAGCTGTGGTTCTAGCGTTGAAGACATGGCGTCATTATCTGATGGGTAATCATTGTGAGATTTACTCAGATCATAAGAGCTTGAAGTATATCTTCACCCAGAAGGAGCTGAATATGAGGCAAAGAAGATGGATAGAGTTAATCAAGGATTATGACCTGGACATTCACTATCACCCCGGCAAAGCCAATGTGGTAGCGTATGCTCTTAGCAGATTGCCGTGTAGGCTGAACACCATGGTCAAAGAGAAGCAACCAAGTTTGTATGAGGAGTTGGAACAGTTCAGGACTGAGTTAGTTAGCAAAGGATTCCTAGCTAGCATTGAAATTCAACCCACTTTGATTAGCCAAATCAAGGAAGCCCAGAAGGGGAATGAAAGTATGGACGGAATCAAACGTTGTATTGGTACAGGCAAGGTACCTGGATTCACTGAAGACGAAGAAGGTGTATTGTGGTACAAGGGACGTATCTGTGTGCCAGCAGATTCGGAGCTGAAGGAAATTATCATGAAGGAAGCTCATGATACTCTTTATTCTATCCACCCTGGAGGAACAAAGATGTATCAGGATTTGAAAGAGCAATTTTGGTGGCAAAAGATGAAGAGAGAAATCTGAAGCTACATCGCCAAATGTGACATCTGTCAAAGAGTCAAAGCAGAGCATCAGAGACCTGCAGGACTATTGCAACCATTGTAGATTCCGGAATGGAAATGGGATTCCGTCAGAATGGACTTTATCACCGGTTTACCTACTTCTAGTAGGGGGAATGACTCAATCTGGGCCACAGTTCATAGACTATCCAAGGTAGCCCACTTCATACCAGTCAAGACAACCTACCAGAGTGTAAAACTAGCAGAGTTGTACATTGCTAGAATTGTTAGTCTGCATGGAGCCCCCAAGACCATCGTATCAGATCGAGGAACCTAGTTTACTTCAAGATTTTGGCAGAAAGTTCAAGAAGGATTAGGAACCAAGTTGAACTTCAGCACCGCGTATCACCCGCAAACAGATGGACAGACTGAGAGAGTCAACCAGATCTTGGAGGATATGCTTGGAGCTTGTGTACTCGAATATGGATCAAAATGGGAAGACTGCCTGCCTTTCGCAGAATTCTCATATAACAACAGTTATCAAGCTAGTTTGCAGATGGCACCATCTGAATTCCTATACGGAAGAAAGTGTCGTACCCCTTTGAATTGGTCGCAAGTAGGAGAGAGTCAGATCTTTGGACCCGAAATTCTCCGAGAAGCAGAAGAGAAAGTTCACAAAGTTCGTGAGCACCTCAAGACCGCCCAATCCAGACAAAAGAGCTATGCTGACAAGAGGAGAGACCTGACTTTCAATGTCGGAGATTTCATATATCTCAAGGTTTCACCCTTGAAGGGAACTCAACGCTTTAGCCTGAAGGGAAAGTTAGCTCCCAGATATATCGGACCTTTCAAGATTCTGAACCGCCGAGGAGAAGTATCATATCAACTGGAACTGCCTGAAGAGATGTCAGCCATCCACAATGTGTTCCATATCTCGTTACTTCGCAAATGCTTGGAAGTGCCTGAGAAGACTGAAGTTTTCAAGAACATCGATCACAGAGCTGTGGAAATCAACAATGACCTGACCTATCGGGAAGTACCCATCCATATCTTAGAGGAAGCCTACAGAACCACCAGGACCAGGAGTATCAAGTTTCTCAAGATTCATTGGAGCAACCATACCGAGGAGGAAGCTACTTGGGAACGTGAAGATTACATTAGGACTGAGTTCCCAGATCTCTTTAGTTCCTAGTTTTATTTGTAAATCTCGGGATGAGATTTTGTTTAAGGGGGGAAGGTTTGTGACATCCCAAAAGTTTAATCCAAGCTTATCATGATCAAATCATCCAAAAATGGAGTTAACAAAAACTTTTCCAAATTTAAATTGAAAGCATTCATATATGTGTGCATTTAAAATAGGAGTTGTTTGAATTGCCATGATTGATTGATCCAATGCTTGTAAAATGTTTCTTAGGTGATTTAAACATCATCTACATCATTCCCAAACTTTTCCTAAAGAAAATCAAATCAAAAAGAATTAAAATGAAGGAATGGTCATTTTGACAAATTTAACTCTCATGCCTACTTTGGCTATTCCTAGTACTCATTTATTAACAGAAACAATTCTTGATCTTTACACCCCTTGCTAGTACACATAATGAGGTACCAAGGCCCACCTTTGGATCCACTAAAAACATTCTGTTAGCTATTTTAAAAGACAGTTTAAAATTGAATCTAATGCATATGCATAGATCACCCCTATTTCAAAAACCATCTATTTGAGCTCCATTTTCAAAACCCTTGCAACCAGAGACTACCTATCACTAGTGGAGATCAATCAAAAATTTTGAACTCAAAATTCAAAACTTTTTCTCTTGCGGCTATTTAATCAAACACTTGGCAGGCATGCTTAAACCTAAATCCTAGCCCACTGTTTTGAACAGGATTTTGCCCCTTTTTGATCTCCATTTAACCTCTCTGTCCCCTCTTGATCTAACCAAACCCCTAACACCCCTCTCCCTTTCCCCTAGTCCCCATGCCAGGCCATGCCGAGCCATGCCTAGCCGGCCAACCTTGCAACCGCCGCAGCAGACCAACCCTCTCCCCCTCTCCATGTCTAGGAGGTAGCCAACACCTCACTTCCCCTCTCTGTCCCTTGCCCGAGCCAAGAGCAGCCACGGACCACCGAGGAGAAACCGCACCTAGTGCCACCGCGCCATGCCGATGCCGCCCCCAGAGCGCGCACTGTCCCTGCTCACACCGACCGCCCGTTGGCACCAGCCCGCGCCCACCGCTCTGCCTCGACCTGGAGAACATCCCGGACACCCCTGTTCGCCGCCCAAAGCCCCACAGCCACCGCTTGCCGTGGACACCGCCGCCTCTGCCTCTCAGAGCGCCACCTCGCCCAGACCGCATACCACCGCCCCTACGGCCGCATTTAAGTCCCAGAGCACCGCCAGGGGACCGCCCATCGATCGCCATCCCCAGCCATGCCGCTAGCTCGTCGTAGCCATGTCGCCACCGTCGACCGCCCATCCCGCTCGGTCTCACCGTCGAGCCTATAAAAGGAGCCCTCCCCAGCCATTCCTCTCCACACCATTCCACTCCCCTCACCTCTCTGAACCTCACTCACCTCTCGCCGGAGCAAGGCGAGCTCTGCCTCGTCAGAATTGGAGCCGGAGCCGCCGCCTCGGGAGGAGAAGGGCGTCGTTGATTCCGACCACCCCAAGCTCCGCCGCAACCGCGCCTCGCCTCGCCATCATCTTCCACGTCGTTTGCCCGCCTTGTCAACCCCGCTGGAGCCCTGGTACGCCCCCAGTAGACCCCCACCGAGCCGCTAGGGTTCGAGCTCGCCGGCGACCTGTTCGTCGTCGACGACGACCCTCAGCCGTAGATCTAGAATCTAATCGCACGACCCATAGCGTGCGTACCGTTTCGCGTGTTAAGTGCCGCTGACAAGCAGGACCCCCTGTCAGCTGAGCCCCGTGCCGCGTAGCGCCACTGGGCCGGCCCATTTCTTTTCCCGCGTTAGCCCACAGATTCAAATCTGGATGTTCTTTTAGTTTGAATCTAGTTTTTGTCCACTAGTTTGAAAATCAATTCAGAAAGTTTTAGAAATCCAAATGGCATGAAACCAACTTTGTCTAAAAGGTATTAAAATGATCTATCCAAGCCCGTTGGATTTAATTCAATTAGAGTTATAGATCTCTCCTAATAAAAATAAGAAGACAAAAGCTTTTGCAACTTGAAACATTTTTATAAAATCAACCAAGTTAGCTTTTGAGTTGATTCCAACTCTCAAAAATCACATTTCATCATATCTATCTAAATATGCAATAATATTAAGGTTTACATGCAGTGACTTTGGACTAGTACCAAAATAATGCTATATAGGCATTTCTAGTCACTTTAAATCATTAAATAATGAACTTAAACCAAAGTAATATTGATCCAACCTTTAAATCTCATTCCCACAATTTAGAATATGTGGTGAGGACATATTTCCACATGATCCCATATTTTGGTGGTGAATGTTAAATTTTAGTTAATATTTCAATGAGTAGAAATTACTTTTCCAAAATAAAAAGGTTGAAACTATTGAAATTAAACTTGTGATGCTTGGGATGATAATAGATCACCAATTGTGTGTTTTAGAATGTTACTTAGCCTAGTTAAGTGTTGTTTGGTGATTGTCTACTCCCTATGTATTTATAGATGCTAGTACCGACCAACCTTTCGAGGAGGAGGACTTCTACCAAGAAGAAGAAAAAAGAAGAAAACTTCAACCACTGCACCAACCAAGGCAAGCTATTAGTGGCAAGCTAACCCTTGCAAAACATACTTTAGCAAGCTATTGTTAGCAAGCTAGAATAAAACTAGATGGTTTAGCAAAGATGCCTTAAGCATGCTTTGATCACACCCCTTTAACTATTAGTACCCCAAGTCTTATTGACAAGTTTTACCTCCCTTAGATTACACCAAGTTCTTTAATTAATTTTGAAGGTAGCATTAAGAGTATAAAACTTGACCTACTTAGAAACCTTTAGATGTCATTCTATGGCATGAGATTGATCCCATCTTTCCACCTTAGTGAACACTCTTAACTTAGTACCTTAGTATAGATCAAAAACTTGAGTCACTTTAGATGGGAACACTTGGTGAAAAATGAATTGTGAAAACCTTGGAATGATGAGTCATTCTATTGAGATGTTTTGACATGTGTTGAGAAACACAACTGGTTTATGATGATGAAAATGATGAGGCATGAGCCTTAACCCTTTTATAAAACTGATGGTTGGATTCGGATGCGTTACCATTCCAAATTTACCGTACAACCACATTACCTGAATTGGGTAAGGCTTAGCTGGAAATTTATATGCATTAGTATTAGTTCCCTCACGGGAGAGGTTTGAGCTGAGGCTACCTCTCAATGATGTCCACCTATGCAGTGCCCAAGATGACTGATGGTCATGGTTGGGAGGACATACTCATAGGAGAGGTGCTTATACTAGGGTGTGTAAAGGGAAGGTTATGTTTGATTATCTGCATACTAAGTATGATGATTCAGGGTTATCCTTGAAAGATGTATCAAATCTTGTGGTGAAAGTGTACAACCTCTATAGAGTGTCAAACTATTTGAATAGCCGCGTCCTCGGTTATGGACAGTTGGAATGGCCATACTGTTTTGTTGTCAGATGTTTTCTAAATAACTTGAAATGAATGATGAACTTTGACTTGACCACAACAGGGTTGTGTTTATGATAATAGCTTCCCCACTTAAGTGATTCTGGAACTTAATTTATCTTTCTTTGCTTCTGAACTCAGCTTAGGTTTCAAATTTAAAGTGATAGTTAACTTAGATTCAGTACTTTGACTTAGAATTATACTCCTTGTTAGTAGTAGTTTGCGAGTACTTGAAGAGTACTCATGGCTTTTGTCCCTGGCTATTATCATGGCTAGACTATGAAGGAGATTATCAAGATGATGGTCAGCAGGACGGCTATGATAACTAGGACTATCTGCCTTTGTCAGCATTGCCTGTGCCCCTGAAGATGGACCCCACCGCTATGCTATCGTTTATTTCCGCTGCTTGTTGTATTAAAGACTGGATCATGAGATCCTTATTTGTGTAAAACCTTATGTATGGTTTGTAATGGATGATGTACTGTGATATCCAATCCATTATGTCTCGCAAAAATGGTAATCCTGGGATTCCGAGGTATGGCATAACGGGCATCTGGGATTAAAAATCCGGGTGTTGACAGGTGTGTTAGTAAACGTGAAGCTCTCAACAAAAGTTTTGGTGAGCATAGTGTATTGCGCACTCTCATCTTGCATATATGAGGTCAAACCAAACCTCTCAATCAGTAGCAAGAAATCATCAAGAATACCTGCAGCTTGTAAGAAAGTAAAACAAGGAAAAGAGGATGGGTGAGCATCCCCATCATCCCTTTCACTACCAATATGAGTTGTAATGAGGTCTTCGTTGTATGATGGCCTAGCTTGAGAGGATGTTCTTGAGGGCCTCGACCTCCTAGGTGCATCACTCTCAAATATCTCTCCAAAAGTATGGTTGTTCATGCTTGGTATTCTGAAATTTAAACACCTATTAAACAAGTGATTGCAAAGTAATATAATGAAGGATTCTACTCATAGGGACTTGCAAGAGGCCTAAACATGCATCAAAACTATATCTCTAAGCATCAAACAAGCTTACAAGCTCTCATAACCAGTCACCTACAGCAGCAAAATACTCAAGATGTAATCCACTAAACACAAATCTACTTGGACAAGGGGAGGAGTCACATACCAGGGAACAAATGCTCCAGGTTTCAGCAAGAAAGATGGGCTGAGCAAGGAGATTGAAAAAATCGAGAGCAAGCATAGCAAGAACATGATTTGAGCTATGAACTGGAGCTTACTCGGGAGAGAGAAGAAAGTGGCAGGTGATAGAGTTAGTGGGGGGCCAGGGGTAGCCCACACCAGGGCATGGCGCCACCCAAGGCTGGTCGCGCCACCATGTGGTGTGCCTGCCTGGTGGGACCCCCCTGGTACCTCCCAGGTACTCCTCTGCCCCTTTTTTCACGTAAAAATTTAATATGAATTTTCTAGAATTTTTTGAGACACTTTATTTTTGGGCATTTTTCAGAAATAGAAGAATGATTTTTCTGACAGACAGATTTTTTTCTTTTGGAAACATGATGCAAGGACAAAACAAGGCTAGAACTACATAAGTTCTAAGCCACTCTAACATGCAAGCAACTAACAACAAAAAGAAAACTAAACGAAAGCAAAGATTAAAATGCAAAGGGTAGAAATAAGCAGAGATAATCATAGTGACAACATTCATTTGTTCAATGGAATCCTTTTGTTAACAAGGTTGATCAAGTCTTGCTACCAAAACAATTTCATATGAGACAAAACTTTGTATTCCACTAATGATTATGTTACCTCAACCTTGATAGCAATGGTCCCAATCATAATAGTTTCAAATTTTTCTCTTGGTATGGGACAATATATTTCTCCAACTTGAATGCCCTCAACATATTCAATTGAATTCAAGCCATAAGTCCTTTCAATCTTCTTGGGGAAATAGACGGTATGTTCCTTGTCATTAACATTGAAAGTCACCTTTCCTTGATTACAATTAATAACAGCTCTTGCAGTATTAAGAAAAGGTCTCCCAAGAATAATAGACATATTATCATCTTCAGGCATTTCAAGCACAACCAAATCAGTTAATATCAAGCAATTATGAGCCACTTGAACAGGTACATCCTCACATATACCCACAGGAATAGTGGTAGATTTATCAGCCATTTGCAAAGATATATTAGTTGGTATCAATTTTTCAAGCTGAAGCCTCTTATAGAGGGAGAAAGGCATAACACTAACTCCAGCTCCCAAATCACACAAAGCAGTTCTAACATAGCTATTCTTAATAGAGCAAGGGATAGTTGGAATCCCTGGGTCTCCAAGTTTCTTGGGAACCTTACCATTGAAGGAATAATTAGCAAGCAAAGTGGAAATTTCTTCCTTAGGGATCTTCCTTTTATTCGAGACAATGTCCTTCATATACTTTGAGTAAGGAGGCAATTTAATAGAATCGATCAAAGGAATTTGCGATAATAAAGGCTTCATCCAGTCACAAAACTTATTATAATGTTCATCTTCCTTTGACTTGTGTTTCTTATCAGGGAAAGGCATAGGTTTTTGGACCCAAGGTTCTCTTTCACTACCATGTTTCTTAGCAATAAAATCTTCTTTGGTGTATTTAGTATTCTTAGTGTGGTTTTCAGGTTCTTCTTCAACTTTTTCTTCATTAGGCACTTCATTTTCTTCATTACCACTTTCAGTTTCAGCATCAGAGATAGATATACTATTAGGATCTATAGCAGGTTCAGAGGGTTCTACAACAGTTTTATGTTTCTTTTTCCTTTTCTTATGAGTAGAATCACTATTTTCAGCTTGTTGAGAATCCTGCTCAATTCTTTTGGGATGCCCCTCAGGATATAGAGGATCCTGGGTAGCAGCACCACTTCTAGTTCTAATTTCATAAGCATGTTTTTCTTTAGCAGCATTGACTAGTAAGTCGTTTTGCACTTTAACGAGTTGATCTATTTGAGTTTGAACCATTTGAAAGTGTTTAACAATCATTTTAACATCATTAGAGGTTCTTTCCACAATATCTTTCAACTCAACAATCACTCTAGTGTTTTCCATTAGATGATTTTGCACCCTTTTATTAAAGTTATCTTGCTTAACAATAAAGATATCGAATTCTTCTAAGCATTGATCAGGAGGTTTAGAGTAAGGGATATCACCTTCATCAAAGTGTTGGAGAGAGTGTACCTCAATAGTGGATGAGTAGGGAATATGCTTACATAATTCTTCTATAGGAGGTAAATTCTTGACATCTGCAGCTTTAATTCCCTTCTCCTTAAGACATTTCTTAGCTTCCTTCATCACTTCATCATTTAATTCAATAACTCCCCTCTTCTTTGATGTTGGAATAGGCACCGAAATAGATGGTTTAGGTACAATTACTTCAGGTATAACTTGTTTAGGAGGAGTCCAATCTTCATAGTTCTTGCTTATTTTAGCCATTAATTCCTCAGCTTCCTTAGGAGTCCTAATCCTGAAAACACAATCAGCACAACTGTCTAGGTATGTCCTAGATTCTTCAGTTAGTCCATTATAAAATATATCAAGAAGCTCATTCTTAGGTAATGGACTTCCAGCCTGTGCATGAATCATAGCACAAAATATTGCCCAAGATTTAGGCAATACCTCTTTTTCTCCCTGTTTAAAATCAAAAAGTTCCTGCAAAATAGCATGTCTAGCACTAGGAGGAAAATATTTCTGCAGGAAAGTATTAATCAAGCACTCAAGGCTATCAATAGATGTAGGAGGTAAATTACTAAACCAAGTTTTAGCTTCTCCTTTCAGTGAAAAGGGGAAAATCTTAACAACAAAGTAAGTACGCATCTTAATATCATCAGAAAACAAGACACTCATGGTAGAAAGTTCATTCATATGTGCTACCGCACTTTCATTCTTAGTCCCACAAAAAGGTTCTTTCTCGACAATAGCTATGTAAGATAGATCGAGAGAGAAATCATAATATTCATCTATAATGTTTATGGGAGAAGCAACAAACTTAGTGACATGAGACAATTTGGGTCTAATAGTACGCCTCTCAAGGAGACTCTTAGCAGCGCTCCTATCATGGGTGTTTTTACATTCTTTAATAAATTCATCGGTCATCTCAACATAACCATCTTCAATATCATAACTCTCACTAGACTCAGGTGAGCTAACAGGTGTGGTAGTGTCTTCATTAGGAGTTTCGGTATTTCCAGCTATAGTTCTAGCAATCGTAGCATCTAGGAAAGGAGCTAATGAACCACTCTTATCAAGCACAGTAGAAGCAGCATCATAAGCATCAGAAGTTTCAGATTCAGCAGTAGTAGCAGTGTGTGTAGCATGTGTATGTGGTGGTGTAATGAGATTACTTATAACAAACGGTGAATCAAGAGCAGCAGAGGTGTTCAGAACCGTACCTCTTCTCGTAGTGGATGGTAAAATAGGAACTTTGCCATCACGAGACTTACCCATGATGGGTGGATAGCAGCGAACAATAGAGAATCCAAGTGAACTTGATAAATAAAGCTATGCTCCTCGGCAACGGTGCCAGAAAATAGTCTTGACGAGCCACAAGTATAGGGGGTGTATTGCAGTATTTTCGAGGGAAGTGAAACCCAATTTATTGATTCGACACAAGGGGAGCCAAAGAATATTTATAAGCCTTAACAACTGAGTTGTCAATTCAGCTGCACCTGGAAACAATCTTGCTCACAACAGTTTATCAGTAGCAACAGTTTTGTAGTAGGAATAACAAAGTAGCAACAGTAGCAAAGTAAAGACAGTAGTAACAATAGCAGTAAACAGTGGGATTCGATTGTGGTAGGCATAGGGATGGATGGAGGGGCGTTGCATGGACAAGACAATTCACATAGCAATCAGAACATAGGGAAATTGCAGATAAATAAGATAAAGCATCCAAGTACTAGATAATCCTAGGCATGTGTTCTATATATAGTCATACGTGCTCGCAATGAGAACTTGCACAACATCTTTTGTCCTGCCAGCCCGTTTGCAGCGGGGCCTCTAGGGAACTACTGGCAATTAAGGTGCTCCTTTTAATAGAGCACCGGAGCAAAGCATTAACACTCCATGAACACATGTGATCCTCACATCAAAGCCATTCCCTTCCGGTTATCCCGATTTCTGTCACTTCGGGGCCATTGGTTCCGGACAACAACGTGTGTATACAACTTGCAGATAATACCATAAACAATACTATCATAATGAATCAATAACATGTTTAGATCTGAAATCATGGCACTCGGGCCCTAGTGACAAGCATTAAGCACAACAAGTCGCAACAAAGTCATAAAGCACTAATAAAAGACACTAGGCACCATGCCCTATCAATCTGATGCCATTACATGAACGATCTCATCCAATCCCTACCATCCCCATAGCCTACAGCGGGGGATTACTCACTCATAGATGGGGGAAACATGGATGGTCGATGGAGAAGCGATGGTGATGATGATGGCGATGATCTCCTCTAATTCCCCGTCCCAGCAGGGTGCCAGAACTGAGTTTCTGGTGCTGTTTTGTGGAATCTGGTGGTGGAGGCGGAGCGAAACTCCTTCTAGAAAAATGTCGACCCCCCCGAAGTTTTTAGGTCAGAAGGCTCCTTATAGGCGAAGAGAGAGGCCGAGGGGGTGCCTGGGGGGCCCACACCACCCCCTGGCGCGGCCTGGCCTGGCCCGCGCCACCAGGTGGTGTGGCCGCCCCCTGGCTCTTCTCCGTCTCTTATTCTGGCTCCTGGAGTCTTTGGGTGAAACAGGATTTTTGGCATATTTTCCAGGATTTTTCCTGATAATTGGTTTTCTGCACAAAAAATAGACACCAAGGCAATTCTACTGAAAACAACATCAGTCCACATTAGTTGTAGCCAAATCTCACAAGTATAGAGGAGAAACAATAGCAAAAGTGTTCGGGAAAGTAGATACGTTTTGAACATATCGGCAAGGGGTACTTGTTCTTGATGGTGACATCATTCAACTTTTTGTAATCTGTGCACAAATGATTGCCTCCATCTTTTTTGTCGACGAATAACACTAGTGATCTCCATGGCGATACGCTTGGTTGAATCAAGCCTTTTTCTAACATGGCATCCAACTGGTTCTTCAGTTCCACTAACTCTGAGGGGTTCATGCTATAGGGTCTCTGGGCTATGGGTCCGGTTCCGGGGATTAGTTTCATAATGAACTCAATATCCCTATCTGGGGGCATACCTGGCAATTCATATGGAAATACGCCGGGGTATTCATAGACTACTCTGACTTGGTCTATGGTGGGTAGGGCTAGAATCTTGTTGCACTTGAATTGACGGGGTAAGGTTTCAGATATATGCTCTACTGTGACTCCAGAGCTACTGGTCATGGTGATGGCTTTCTTAGCACAGTCTATCAGTCCTTTATGCCTTGACATCCAGTCCATACCTAGTTCTACTTCCAATCCTTTGGTTCCAAGTACAATTAGGTTGGCATAAAAATCTATCCCATGTATTCTGATAGGCACCGCTTTGCAAATTTTTCTAGCTTTGGTTGTTGAACCGGGGATTTGAACTATCATGACATGCTTCAAGTTGGTTGGGTGAATCTTACTAGTGCATGCAAATTCTTCGGTGACAAATGAATGCGATGCTCCCAAATCAAACAATAATCTTGCTAAAACTGAGTTGACAGAAAACATACCCAGCACTACATCTAGCGCTTCTTGGGCTTCTTCTGCGTTCATGTGGAAGAGACGACCGTTGCGTTTATGAGTGTTCCCTGGGGCAAATCTTCTCCCTGGTTGAACACGACGCTGCTGTTGAGCTGGGGCATTCACATTGGCTGCAGTCTTCTTGGGACACTCATTGGAATAGTGACCCTTTACTCCACACTCGAAACAAGTGATCTAGGATTTGTCCTTGGCTGCGACAGGCACAACATTGCTGCTAGTTCTGGGTGCAGTGTTGTTGTTGTTCTTGGGAGGTGCACGGTTGAAATTGTTGGCATTGGCGAAGTTATGATTGTTTCCTCCGGACTTCACATTGCCTCCGCTACGGTTGGGGTAGCTTGGTCGAGACGTTGGGGGTCGATTGTTCCTTGGTGCATATCCTGGTGAGGGGTTGGGACGGTACTTCTGGTGACTACTGGATCCAGACTACTGCATCATACGATGTTTGTGGTTATCGTTTGCCTGGTTAATCTTCCCTTCCATCTGAATGGCATAGTCGACTAGCTCTTTGAGATCCTGAAAACGGATGTTGACGAGGACAGTCTGCATCTCATCATGCACTCCGTTCAAGAATCTCTCCTTCTTCTTGGCCTCCGTGTTAATCTCATCAGGTGCATATCTGGCAAGTGACAGGAATCTATCACGGTATTCCACCACAGTCATTCTTCCTTGCTTCAAGTTGCGAAACTCATCTCTCATTCGGGTGACTAGACCCTGCGACACGTGGGTGCGGCTGAACTTGACTTTGAATGCTTCCCATGTCATCACTTGACCATGGTTCATGTTACGAATACTAGTCCACCAAGCTCTTGCATCTCCCGCCAGATAGTGGGTGGCGAAGAGAACTTTCTCGTTGTCATCAACTCCTGCAACTTCTAAGTTGTTTTCCATTGTCTGCAACCAGTCATCAGCATCTAATGGATTTTTAGCTTTGATAAAGATTGGGGGATTGGTGTTCTGAAAGTTTTTGAGTTTGGATCCATGATGATCCTGATTTCCATGCCCTTGGTTGTTGAGAGCCATCTAGGCGATCTGTTGAAGTGTTGCTAAGTTGTCTTGGTGCTCTGCCCAGCTTGCTTCACGGTCTGCGATGAGATTCTGCAAAATCTGCAGCACTGGGTCTTGCGACGAGCGGCTCCCTCGTTGGTTTCCACGAGTCATCTGAAGATTGAGGTAGATAAAGGGATAAGGGGGAAATTCTAAGGTTTATGGTTGTGGTTTTCAAAGATAAAACTTTGAGTTAGACTCAGGTTTTGCAACTAACTTCATTTCATTCATGCAAACAAGCACACGATACAACACACACCACAACAATCAAAGGAAAACAGATGGTTTGAAGAACCATTCTGCAAGCTACGATACAGTGGGACCGATACATCTCATGGTACGATAGTGCTCTAGTGCATCTACTCATTGTCGATGAAGTCGGAGTCCTCATCGTCAGTGTAGAAGTTCACGGCATCCTCCTCCAGAAAGTCATCATCATTGCTGAGGTAAGAATCCATGTCTCCTTGGATGTATTCACCCTCCTCATCTTCCTCCTTTGCTGCAAGCTGAGCTTCCTGCTCCTTGACGGTCTTCTCGAGGTCGGCCACCTTCTTGCAAAGACGGGCGATGGTGCGATCCTTCTTTGCACGCTGGCGGCAAAGAGACTGGCGATCCTGGATGAGCAGTGCGAAAGTCTGGGCCTTCTGGTCGGCAATGGCACGGTTCTGGTTGGCTCACTCTCTAGCATTGTCTAGTTCCTGCTATCTGTCGTCCAGCAAGAAGTCAAGATTCTCCACTTGACGCCTCAACTCTGGGTGACTTGGCATCTCCATCGGCATTCCCATGAAGTCACGTCTTGCATAGTGAGCAAAACGGGTTCCTTGGATTTGGTTGATGCTGAGGGCACATAGACATGCGAGAGCTTCATGCATTGCCCTGGCTAATCCATCTAGCCAGTTGTTCTCTCTCATGGAGAACTGGATTCTCCCGAACGTTGGTGCTTCGATGCTTCCTCTGAGATCCGCGGTGACTAGCCACTATAAGTCTCCTCCTGGGGGTCTTGGAAGTTGAGCTCCAAGAAACTCCGGATGTGGGTGTCCCAGTAACTCCGATAGTGAATCCAGATCCCTCTCAAAGATCAGCTGACCTCCGTTTCCCAATTGGTAGAACTTGCTGAACTGAGTCTCCATCTACAAGAATTAAGGATGAGGAAATTAGTGAAGTGATCAAGTGTGTCAAATATTTAAGTAGTAATTGTAAGAATTTTTGAGGAACATGAATTTTTTGAGAAAGAAGGAATTCACAAGGATAAGAGAGGACATAGTTTTTCATAAATACTCACTTTGGTTTTGAAACTAAGTTTTTGTTTGGACGTCCATTCTAACTAGGGTCTCCTATGGTCAGGATGGCTCTGATACCAACTTGTCAACACCCGGATTTTTGATCCCAGATGCCCGTTATGCCATACCTCGCAATCCCAGGATTACCATTTTTGCGAGACATAACGGATTGGATATCACAGTACATCATCCATTACAAACCATACATAAGGTCTTACACAAATAAGGATCTCATGATCCAGTCTTAATACAACAAGCAGCGCAAATAAAAGATAAGCGTAGCGGTGGGGTCCATCTTCATGGGCACATGCAATGCTGACAAAGGCAGATAGTCCTAGTTATCATAGACGTCCTGCTGGCCATCATCTTGGTAGTCTCCTTCATCGTCTGGCCATGGAAATAGCCAGGGACAAAAGCCATGAGTAATCTTTAAGTACTCGCAACTACCACTAACAATTAATATAGTTCTAAGTTAAAGTACTAACTCTAAGTTTAACTATAAAGTTAAGTTTGAAACCTAAGCTGAGTTCTGAAGCAAAGAAAGATAGAATAAAGTTCTAGAATCACTTAAGTTGGGAAGCTATTGTCATAAACACAACCCTGTTGTGGTCAAGTCAAGATTCATCATTCATTTCATAAGTTGTTTTTGAAAACATCTGACAACGAAACAGTATGGCCATTCCAACTGTCCATAACCGCGGACGCGGCTATTCGAATAGTTTGACACTCTGTAGAGGTGGTACACTTTCACCACACGATTCGATACAACTGTCAGGGGTAACCCTGAATCATCATACTTAGTATGCAGATAATCAAACATAACCTTCCCTTTACACACCCTAGTATAAGCACCTCTCCTATGAGCATGGCCTTCCAACCATGACCATCAGTCATCCTGGGCACTGCATAGGTGGACAACATTGAGAGGTAGCCTCAGCTCAGACCTCTCCCATGAGGGAACTAATACTAATGCATATAAATTTCCGGCTAAGCCTTACCCAATTCAGGTATTGTGGTTGTACGGTAAATTTGGAATGGCATCGCATCCGAATCCAACCATCAGTTTTGTAAAAGGGTTAAGACTCATGCCTCAACAGTTTCACCATCATAAACCATTTGTATTTCTCAACACATGTCAAAACATCTCAATAGAATGACTCATCATTCCAAGGTTTTCATAATTCATTTTCACCAAGTGCTCCCATCTGAAGTGACTCAAGTTTTTCTCTACTCTAAACTACAAAGTTAAGAGTGTTCACTAAGGTTGAAATGATGGTATCAATCTCATGCCATAGAATGACATATAAAAGGGTTCTAAATAGGTCAAGTTTTATACTCTTTATGCTACCTTTAAAACAAGTAAAGAACTTTGGGTAAAGTAAAGGACGTAAAGCTTGAAAATAATACTTGGAGTAAGTACTAGTCAAAGTGGTATAACTCAAGCATGCCTAAAGCATATGTGCTAGACCATCTAGTTTAATCCTAGATTGCTAAGCATTATACTTGCAAGTGTTAGCTTGCATTGTTAATGGTGGCTTGCCTTGGTTGGTGCAGTGGTTGAAGTTTTCTTCTTCTTCTTCTTGGTAGAACTCCTCGAAAGCTTGGTCGGTACTATCGTCTATAAATACATACGGAGTACACAATCACCAAACAATACTTACTTGTCTAATTAGCACTCTAAGGCATACATTTGATGATCTATTATCATCACAAGCATCACAAGTTGATTTCAATAGTTTCATTCCTTTTATTTTAGAAAAGTAATTTCTACTCACTGAAAATTAAATAAGATTTAATATTCACCACTTAAATTATGGGATCATGTGGACACATGTCATCACCACATATTCTAACATGTGGGAATGTGATTTAAGGGTTGGATCATAATTACTTTGGTTTAAGTTTATTATTTAATGATTTAAAGTGACTAGAAATGCCTATATAGCATTATTTTGGTACTAGTCCAAAGTCACTGCATGTAAACCTTAATATTATTACATATTCAGATATGTATGATGAAATGTGATTTTTGAGAGTTGGAATCAACTCAAACTCTATCTTGGTTGATTTTATAAAAATGTGGCAAGGTGCAAATGCTTCTGTTTTGTTATTTTTACTAGGAGAGATCTCTAACTCTAATTGAATTAAATCCAACGGGCTTGGGTAGATCTTTTCAGTAGCTTTACAACAAAATTGGATTCACTCCATTTGGATTTGTAAATATCTCTGAATTGATTTTTAAACTAGGGGACAGAACTAAGTTTAAACTAAAAATAAAAAATCCTAATTCAAACTAACTGTGTTGTGCGGGAACGCTAACGGTCTGGCCCAGTGTCACTCCGTAGCACGGGGCTCGGCTAACAGGGGGGGGGGGGGGTCCACCAGTCAGCGGCTCATAACGCGCGAAGCGGTACAGGGCAAAGTACGACATTGGATTTGAACGGGGATCAACGGCTGGGGATCGTCGTCGACGATGGACCTGTCGCCGGCGAGATCTAACCCTAACGGCTCGGTGGGGGTGCATAGGGAGCGTACCAGGGCTCCATCGACAACGGCGAGGCGGGCAAACAGACTGGTGGTCGATGACGAGCTCAGGGACGGTCGAGGAAGCTCCGGGGGTGGTCGCAATCAGCGCCGCCCTTCTCCTCTAGAGGCGGCCTGCTCCGGTGCAATTCTGACGAACTGCTGCTCGCCTTGCTCCAGCTAGAGGTGTGGGACGGTCAGTGAGGTGAGGGGAGGTGAGTGGTGTGCAGAATGAGGCTAGGGGTGCCCTCCTTTTATAGGCTCGACGACGGGACAACGCGTCATGGCCAGCCGACGGTGGCGACATGGCTACAGCTGTTAGCGGCGTGGCTGCGAGCGGCGGTCAACGCGTGGTCTCCTGCCGGTGCTCTAGGGATTTAATGCGGTCTTAGGAGCTGTGGTATGCAGTCGGGCGGAGCTGGCACTCTAAGCGCTAGAGACGGTGGTGTCCACGGCGAGCGGTGGCTGTGGTGCATTGGGCGGCGAACGGGCATGTCTGGCATGCTCCCTGGGACGTGGCGACGCGATGGGCGCGTGCTGCGGTCGAGTGGCGGCTTGTGCACGCATGTCGGGCGCGGCGCTCTGGCGCGTTCTCGGCATGGCGCAGTAGCACTGGGCACGGTGGTTCCTCGGTGGTCCATGCTCTGGCCTGGCTCGGGGAGGGGACAGAGGGTGGTGGTGAAGTCCTGGCTAGTTGCTAGACATGGCAAGAGAGGGGGAGGTGGTCTGCTGCGGCGGTGACCAAGTTGGCCGGTGAGCATGTGCTCGGCATGGCTTGGCATGGCCACTAGGGGGTAGGGGAGGGGGTTTAAATGGTATAGTTAGATCATAGGGAGACAATGGGAGGGTTTTGAGGACAAATGGGAGACAAGTTTGGCCAGAACACTATTCAAATAGTGAAATTGGTTTTTGTTTGAAATCTATCCACAAGGTGTTTGTGAAAATGGCCGAAAGAAACCTATTTTTGAATTTTGAAAAGATTTTTGGTGGATGTGCTAGTACTAAACTTGAGACTCTATGGGTGCTTGGGTTTTGAAAATTGAGCTTGTTTGAGTGGTTTTTGAAATAGTGTGATCTTCCCATATGAAATAGATTCAATTTTCAAATGTCAATTAAAATTAGTATTTGAATGTTTTTGGCAGATCACAAAGTGGGCCTTGGTACCTCATTATGTTTACTAGCAAGGGGTGCAAAGATCCACAATTGTTTCTGTTAGGTTTTGAGTACTAGGAATAGCCAAAGTAGGTATGATAGTTAATTTGGCAAAAATGACCATTCACTTCATTTATTCATTTTGAGTTGTTTTTCTTTGGGAAATGTTTGGGAATGATTTAGATGATGTTTATTTCACCTAAGAATCATTTTACAATCAATGGATCACAGAACCATGGAAATTCAAATCAACTCCTAATTTAAATGCACATACCCATGAATGCTTTAATAATTTCAATTGGACAAGTTTTTGTTAACCCTAATTTTGATGATTTGGATCTTAATAACCTTGGATTAAAGTTTTGGGATGTTACAATTCTTGTGGCTATGCGGCTGGTGAAAGTGCGGGTACCTCAGGCGAGGATGGTCTCCCATGGCGATGTAGCGCATCACGCTAGCGATACTTCGGTTCGCCCACCACAGGCGGCGACCGACCTCGTTGTGGTTCACTGGGGGCGGGCCGTCACCCTCATACCTAGCGAGCTCCCTTTCCCGCTGGTTTGCGAAGAAGGCATTCCAGGTGTCGAGGTTATCGGGATCCCAATGGGGATCTATCCGCTACTCTGGCGTGAGGTCGAGGTAGAAGTGGTTCGGATGGCCGCCTGGCGGGCCAAACCTTGAGGCACAAGAAGAACAGGAACCCCTCCAGCGCTCAGCATCCAGCCGGCGGGCAAAAGGGGGTTTACAAACCAACGGGCAAGTAAATACCCCCACCTCCACCCTGGGTCTAGCCACGACCCGGAGAGTCCGATCCATCCCGGGGGTATAACTAACCCTAAATAGTTAGTTTTAGGTTTAGGGTTAGTGTTATTAGGGCAATACTTAGTGATTTAGTTATTGTTTATGTTTTATGATTGTTTATTGCTATTATTTAGTTATGTTGCGTCCTCCTCGTCCGAGCCTACTGGACTCCGTCGGTTCCGGGGATGTCCGAGCCTGGGCTCCACTGGGTTGGCACTAGGAGGTGCTACCTGTCGGTACTCGTACCTTGGTGAGGAATCCGGGTACCATCGTTGACCCGGAGCTTCTTTGGTGGCATCCACGAGGTCTAGGAGCGGTGCAGAGGGAGACGACACCCGAGGAGGTGGTACGTCGTCGTATCAGGGAGGAGGACGAGCACATACAGCGATATATGTATCATTTGGAGACTAGGTTCTCCAATATCTGGCAGGTTAACGGATCTCACCCTAGCTATTCTCTGGTGATGGTTCCTGTTCTCTGGCTGCAGAGCTGCCATGGCACAGAACACGGTAGCCAAGTTCGCTAGTTTGATTATTATTGTGAAGGAAATATGTCCTAAGAGGCAATAATAAAGTTGTTATTATGTATTCCTTGTATATGATAGATGTTTATTTTGAATGCTATAATTGTATTGATAGGAAATGTCAATACATGTGTGTTTAATAAACAAATAAATGGTTCCTAGTTATGCCTCTCTTATAGACTAGCTCGTTGATTAACAAGATGATCAAAGTTTCCTGATCATGGACATTGGATGTTGTTAATAACGAGGTCACAACATTTGTGAAATGATGTAATGAACATTCATCCGACGTATAGCATTACGATCAAAGTCATTATGTTTATATTGCTATAACATCATACGAAGTAATCTTTATCCTTAGACCATGAGATCATGTTAATTGCTGACATCAGAAGAGTAACTTGATAACATCAAACGTCAGACCGTAAAAGGGTGACTATAAAGGTGGGTTCAGATACTCCGAAGATGTTATGTTGAGGCTCATGGATCAAGAGTTGAATTTGTCAATCCCGATGACGGATAGATATACTCTGGGCCCTCTCGGTGATATCACATTAAGATAGCTTGCAAGCAAGTGATGTGATCACTAGAATGTTGTATCACGGGAACGAGAAAAGAGTGCATGTCGGTAACGAGATCAAACTAGGTATTTGGATACCGATGATCAAATCTCGGACATGTAATATATCATGAGACAAAGGGATTAAGTTACTAATGTTAAAGGTTCTCATGATCACAGAAGTCATCGTTGAATGTGCAGGAGTCAGTATGGATCTCTAGGTCCCGCTTCTAATTATTGATTTGAGAGGGGTCTCAATCATATCTGCATTATTCGTGAACCGTAGGGTGACACACTTAAGGGTTGCCAAACACCGTTTTGGAGCACATATGTTTTATATGAAAGAATTGCAAAGCGTTGGAGTTATTTCGATGGAAACCGGAATTGTTTCAGGTGAAATTGCAGAAACTGGTTCTGCATGTGATATTGAAATGTTACAAGGGGTTTTATGTGAATGTTTGTTAATTAAAGTAATTAACAAAATTCTGAATAAAATAAATAAAAGAGTTTTATTAAACGAGAGTGCATTAAATTTGGTGGAAATTTAATGCATGTGAGTGGAACTTTGGGTGGAGGCTAAATTGATGTGAGTGGAGCTTCCACCACATGAACGAGGAAGAGGTGGGGGAACCCCCTTGGCTTCCGGCCATGGGAGGGGAGGATCCCCCCTCTCCTCCCTCACAAAGCACACCTCCTCGTGAAGGATCTCTCTCCCCCTCTAGATATATTCCCCCATGGTCACGGATTAGCGAAATACATGTTCCCGGTGGCATTGCGTCTGGAAGGAGTTGCTTCTTCCGCTGATTCGCTGGAGCGAGGAGATAGAGGTTGTTCGGTGGCCTAAACGTGTGTGTGAGGATGGATGCGCTACTGATTTGCGGCGCTAGGACTTCCACACGATCTTGAGATCGGCAAGCGTACGACTACATCATCCACGAGTTCCAACTCGTTATCAAAACTCTGTTGTCTTCGAGGATAAGTTCTCTATGGAGGTATATCCACCCGCTGCTTGTATCTAGTTGACGAGGGTTTAACTCATCAATGCCCATTGTTATGGACTTGGGTTTTGGAGAAGGAGGGAGCGCTGGAGACATCTATCGTCTAGCAAACAAGCACACAGGGGACAAAGATTTACCCAGGTTCAGGCCTCGTAGAGGTCCCTAATCCCGCTTGTCTGCTCGTGGAATTATCGAAGGAACCGAAGGTTACAATGGTGCGCAGATGCAATCTGGCGAGGGTTGTGGAAACTAGGGTTGCGTGTGTCCTCCTCGCCGCCCCCTCCTAGCCCTTATATAGATAGGCTAGGTCTCGGGTTGCGTGTGTCGGTTACAAGTTAGGGTTTTCCCCTTCAAACTTTCTATCTTCAGCTTCTTGTTGTTCTTCAAGCAATCGAGAGTCCGTAGGTTACTCGAGTCCTTCATTTGGGCCTTGGCGACACCGTGGGCCTTTACGTATTTTAGACCATATATACCAAGCTCGAGTACCTGTAGGGTATACCCATGTCAGTAGCCCCCGAGTGTCTAGTGGAATCGCATATTCGATTGGGGACTTTGAAGTCTTTCGAGTGCATGAATGAGGATATTTCGACTGCTTTGTTTGTGTCATAGGGATTGTTGATGTACGTGCCTGATATAACCGAAGTATCGCTATCATTTAACCACCTTAGGGTGAAACAACGCAATCTACTCTCGAGTCCACGGACTCGAATCCGGAAAAGTGCTAGTGTAATTCGACTCAAGCCGCGGAGGTCTTACAGGAGTCGAATTCCAGTTATATGGGTGTGAGCACTCGATGCGTCCATCAAGGCATGTTCATTGTACCTGTAGGCACGGATGCATTTCTGGTAGTGCACAGCTAATGCGTTGCCAGGCCTTATTCAGGTCTTACCTTCACGCTGTAAGCGCGGCATCCGAATTTTATCATCACAGAGACGATTCAGGTGACCTAGGAGACGCAGTCTCTTTGTAGGAAAAAATTATGAGGCGGTGTCGCCATGAGCTTCGAGTGTGGATGTTATCAACACACAGTTTTTTGTGCAAATAATCATAGGGTGCGCGACCAGCGCTCCCTATGGGAGTAGCCCCCGAGTGCCTGGTTGAGTCGAAGACTCAGGCAGGGAGTAAAGAACTTTTGCAACTGCTGTCGTCTTTTGCTTGCTTGTTTTAGTCGAATTTGTTTCTGGCGCTCCCTATGGGAGTATCCCATGTCCATAGTCGAACATTATTCGAGTGGTTTGGTTTGCCTTTGATTGTCCATGTTCCTACAAAAAAAAGAAGAGAAAAATCGTAGGGTGCGCGACCAGCGCTCCCTATGGGAGTAGCCCCCGAGTGCTTGGTGGAGTCGTAGACTCGAGCAAGGACTAAAGTAGTCAAAGTCCTCTGCTGCATAACTTTGATGACGTCAGTGCTGACGATTTCATGACCTCAGTTGCCCGCGTGAGCGAGTTTGACGGGACATGACGAGCAGTGGATCCCACTCTCTGACTTTGATTTGATTGGGCGTGTGGAATCTTTTATTTTAACTGCGTCTCCTTGATTTCCACACGTAATGGGAGTAGTGGAGGGACGGTTCGCGCTTCCACTCCGCCACGTGTCCAGCACGATGTTTATCACGCGTCCAGTAGGGTTTTTCTGAGCCGTTGGATTGCATCTTCCAGGGGTTAAGTAGCGGCGTTGCGATGGTAATTTTCTCATCTGCTCTCATTCATCCTTTGCTTCCATCACCATTGCCGCTGCTCCTCTGCTTTCTCTGCGCTCGTTTTCTTCCACGATGTTGGACCAGCTCCGCTCGTTTCCAATCTACTTTCTTCGCTCGCATCGCCGTCGCGCAATGGGGAAGAAGAAGGGAGGCGCTGCGGCTGATTCCGCGACCACCGTTGCCGTGGCGAAGAAGAAGGGCGGCTCCACCGCTGCGGGCACCAGCACCGCCGCCGGCGGGAAGAAGAAGGCCGCATGCACCCACGTCACGAATGGTGCGTGGAGCCGCTCCATCATCAAGTCATCTGATCTCCGTCTTCTTTGCCAAGATGGAGTACTGTCCGCCGCAGTCGCTGACGCGTGCGTCCCCAGCGGTGAGACAATTCCTTCTCCTCCCGCTGGTTTTCGAGTGATGTTTTTAGCATTCATCATTCGTGGTCTGTCCTTGCCCCTTCACCCCTTTTTTAGGGGTCTCCTTTGTTTCTACGGGCTTCAGCTCCATCAGCTGTCCCCGAATTCTATCCTCCACATCTCTTGCTTCATCACCCTCTGCGAGTGCTGGCTCGGAATCGAGCCACACTTCAGGCTCTTTAAGCGCCTCTTTAAATTGAAGCGCCAATCTGCATCTAGCTCTTTAGTCTATGATGTAGGTGGTTGCGGAATCCACGTCGACCCATATGCCACCTACTTCGACATCAAGCTCATGGCGTCCGTCCAAGGGTTGAGGGACAAATGGTTCTACATCCGCGATGAGAAGGCTAACGGTGAGCACTTTGGACTCGTGCCCTTCGATCCCGCGACGCCGTGCAAGAGGATGCGCTCCTGGAAGAATGGAGTCATGCCTGGCGAGTCCACAGAGACAGATGTGCTGTACAGGCGCGTCTACAACCTCGAGAGTCACATAGGCAAAGAAGAGGGAGGCTGCACTCTCATTCGCACTTGGCTGTGCCATCGCGTCTAGCCCCTGCAGGCCAGAATCCACCCCATGTTTCAGTGGGCTGGTGCTGATGATGCCACTCGCGTGTCTACCGATGGCATATCCGCAAGTGAGGTAGACAAGAGGGTTCGACTGGTCACTAAGTACACCGTCAAGGATGTGCTCCCTAGTGAGCCAGTTGTTCCTCCATTTGATGCTACGAACCCTCCTCCTGAGGTATAGTTGTGCTACGCAGTAGCTAAATTTGTCGATTGCTTCTCTGTTTGTTTACTTTCTTTTTGCTGAATGTGTTGTCTGTGTGCAGGATTGGGCGGTGTCACCTTGTATGCCCCCTCTTCCTGAGGGGATTATCCCTCGTGAAGCTTTGGAAGAGGACGAGTCGGAGTCGACCGTCCCTTCTGATGTGGAGGAGGAAGCCCCCGAGTCCAGTAGTCCGGATACTCGCAAGCGTTCGCGCAGTGAGGATTCCGATGCGTCGTCTCCTTCGACTCCAGAAGGTACGGGTGTTGGTGCAGAGTCGCCAATTCCTGCCATTCCTGTGAGCGCCATGGCACCATCTTCTCGCAAGAAGATGCGATTGCCCAAGGAGTCTTTGTCAGAGTTGGGGGAAGCCATTTTTGACTTTGATAAGTTTGATTGGTAAGTTTTCTAGTCGATTTGCTCTTCTCTGTTTTTGCCCTTGATGGCTCGTCTCTGGGTTTGCCCTTTCTTGATATGGTTTTTGTCTTGCAGTCAAGAGGCATCGTCATCTTCTGGCGACGTCCAATTTTTGAAGGAATCAGGAGTCGCGACCTCAAGGGCCAAGAAAGAGGTCGAGCGCGCTCCTTACCCTCCATTGGCGGCCCACTCCGGGCACAACTCTTCCAGTTCTCCTCATGCAGGGGATCATCGAATGGTTGCCCGGATGACGGTACAACAAACATCTTCGGAGTCATTAGAGGACCATGCAAGTGTAGTTTTTCTCCTTTTCAGTGTTGCAGTCAATGTTATCTATTGCCTCTGCTGATTCCTTGTTGTGTGATAGCTCCTTGTGAAGGAAGCCGCGCACTTGGCGAAGCAAGTGCTTGTGATGGGCCGCCAGCATGCGATGCTGGAGACGCGTCATCGCGTGGTTGAAAGTGAGTGTCCTGCACTTCTTATTTTTTTATCTCCTTTTTGATATGGTCGACTAATAGTCAATCCCTTTCTGTTTGTAGCTGAACATAACGCCCTCCTGCGCAATGCTGCCACCATGGAGAAAACCCTCACCGTGGCTGTGAAGGGTCGCGATGAGGCAATCGCGACGCGTGACGAGGCGCAAAGGCGCGAAGAGGAGCTGCGTGCCTCCTTTGCAGCCAAGGAGAAGTTGTTCGAGGAACAGCTTTTCTCAATCGCCAAGGCCGTCTCAGGTATTTTGCTTTCGATATCGTTGTCCTTCTCTGCTGGACTTTTTTCCGTTGGCACTGATGTTTTGTCCATGCGTGGACTTATGTGCAGATGCTGGAGGCTTGAGTTTCGACCCGCAGGCCCTTCGTCACGATGATGCTCTGGTGGGTGCACTATCGGCAGTCAAGGACCATAGCGCCACTGTCCAGGATATGCTTTCCAAGGCCAAGGGCGCGCTCAGTTGCCTCCGGGAGGAGATGATGCCCAAGGCGGAGCTAATCGAGATTATAGACGAGCTGGTGGAGTCACTCGCCAGGGGTGTGCCTTCTAGCTACAAGAACTCACTCCGCGCGGCTGGCGCATCCATGTCGCTTGCCATGGTGCAGGCCCATGGAGTCGAGGTTGATCCTGCCGCGGTGTCGAAGGCGATGCCTATTAGCGCGGACGGCCAGCAGGTAGTCTTCGCTCCTTTCGTGACTGCCCGTGGCAAGTATGGGCCTCAGTTGATAAATACTATTGCAAAGTATTCTGAGGAGCTGCACCGCGCCAAGAAGGCGGCGAAAGCAACGGCATCAGGGGCTGGCGGAAAGTCAGTGGCATCTGATACTGCCACGGACTCGATGAAGCCCCCGAAGCCGTCGAAGTCGAAGAAGCTAGTTGCTCCTTAGTTAGCTTTGTAATAGTTAATTAGTTTATGTCCTTTTGTTTAAGAACATGCCTGCTGGCAAGTGTATCTGCTGATACTTTTGCTAGTCTTGAATGCATCTGACCCTTTTGTATTTGTGTTGATTTGGTCGTCTTATTTGCTTCTATCTTGACTTGTGGTAGGGTACATCAAGTGATCCTTTGAGGGAAACTCAGGACTCGCCGACTCTTGATGATACCGTGGCACTGCTGCACTCTAGGGTAGATGAGCTGTCGTTGCTTTCGCGACTTTGTGACCGCGTGAAGCAGCTGGAGCGTGAGTTGCCCGTGATCCGCGGTAACGCGGATGTATAGAAGTCGAAGGAAGAGAAAGCCGCCGCCCGAGAGCAGTATCTGCTTGGCGAGGTGACGTAGCTGGGCGACCAATTCAAGTGTTAGTTTGCTTGTTCTCAGCTTTTCCTTGTAGTCACTCGCAGTGGTACGTTGTACTCATGCTGCTGTTGTTGCTTCGTGTAGTTGTCAGCACGCGTCATCCGCAGGAGGAGAAGGATAGAATTGCCATTCGCATGCATGATCTTACCCAGGAGCAACTTCAAGAGAGTGGATACTTCTGGGTAGATCATGATCGTGCGACTGTGCTGGCGACCCTGTAGGATCGTGCGTCGCGAGTGCTGCACTTTCTGAAGAAGTCGCAGTCATGTTTGAAGAACATTTATCGGATGATGTTTCCGCTAGATGATACTCCATCAAGATTGCTGGCCCTCCTTGCCAAGTTTCAAGACCTGACCGCGGTTCGCGAGTGCGTGAGGCAACAGTTGGTGGCTGGTGCCAAGGCTGCTCTATCAATGGTGCGACTGCATAGGCCTGACGTAGATGTTGCGGTAATTGCATCTGGGCCGCCTGCACCACCAACAGGTTCTACCTGGAATATGGTGCCGCACTACCAGGCGGTGGATCGCCCAGTAGAAGAGATCGTCGACTTCTCTGAGGAACAAACCAATGTTCTCCTGCTGTAGTAGTAGCCTAGTTTGTATCCTGCACATAAGTGTACTTGTGTTGTAAAGTTCGTATAAATGTTGCAGATAATTTATCGTTGAATATGCGTAAAGAGCTTTGTTAGCATGAAGTGCGTTGCACTATGTGAGTCCTTTCCGTTAGCCTGGCCATGCTCTTATCTCAGTCCCTTGTCAAACTGTCAGGTGCGTTGCAGCTGGGTTGATGTTTGTGTTAAGGGTTTCAATTGATGTACCAGCTACTCAGGATATCACGTTGTGGTTCGAAGAACAGATGTGTATAGGGTGGCGCAGCCCCCGAGTAGATAAATTGGAAAAGTAAAGGAGAACTCAGAGTTTTCGGGCACTTAGCTTTATTTATTCGAAGAACAGTGCGAGGTACAATGTGTGGCTAGGTAGCCTTAGCTGAGTAGCCTTATTTGCAATGTAAAAGGTAAAAACGATTAGGGGTAGAATCGTCACAGCTGTACGACGTTCCAGGGGTTGGAGTATGCGACCCCTGTCTCTAAATCTTGAAGGCGATAGGCGCCACCTGGGATTACTTGTGTAATCATGTATGGTCCTTCCCAGGGGGACTCGAGCTTGAGATGTCCCTGCTGCTTTAGTGGGGCGAAGCCTCCTACTGTGGTAGTTGCGCAGGTTCTGCTGGTAGATCGTGGATCTTTCCTCGGCGATTTCTCTTGCCTCGTCAAGGAGGTCAACGGAGTCTTTGAGTGCGAGGGATGACTCTTGTTCGCTGTAAGCGACCACGCGCGGTGCCTTGTACCGTACCTCGGCGGGTAGCACTGCCTCGGCTCCGTGCACCATAAAGAATGGCGTGTAGCCCGTGGCGCTGTTTGGAGTTGTGCGTAGGCTCCAGAGTACGGATTGCAGTTCGTCCGGCCAGCAACCCGCGACTTGTTCGAGTGGCCGGAGGAGTCGCTTCTTGATGCCGCTGCAGACGAGCCCGTTTGCTTTTTCCACCTGACTGTTGGTCTGTGGGTGTGCTACCGAGGCGTAGCTGATGTTGATCCCCAGGTTTTCGCAGAATTCTTGGAACTCCTTGGATGTGAAGTTCGTGCCGCTGTCGGTGATGATGCTGTGCGGTACTCCGAAGCGGTAGACGATGGACTCAAAGATCTTTACTGCGCTGTGCCCTGATTGGTTGGTTACTGGCATGGCCTCAATCCACTTGGTGAATTTGTCGACTGCGACCAAGAGGTAGACGTAGCCTCCTCGTGAGGACCTTGGAAGTTTGCCGACCATGTCGAGTCCCCATTGCGCGAAGGGCCAGGCCAATGGGATTGGCCGTAGCTCTGCGCCAGGTGCGTGCGGCTTGTCCGCGAATCGCTGGCAAGCGTTGCATTTTTGGACGATGTCCTTGCGTCGTGCATGGCCGTAGGCCAGTAGAATCCAGCTTGTAGAGCTTTGGCAACGAGGGCGCGACTGTCGGCGTGGTGCCCGCAGGTCCCTTCATGGATGTCGAGGAGAACTGCTCTTCCATCGGCCATGGAGACACATCGTTGGAGTACTCTTGTGATGCTACGTTTGTACAGTTCGCCGTTGATAACAGCGAATGCCTTGGATCGCCGTGCGATGTGCCGTGCATCTGTCGGATCATCCGGTAGCCTCTTGCTGAGGAGGTACGTGATATACGGCTGCGTCCAGGATTGCTCAATCATCATGACGCTCATTGGTCCTTCGAGTCCTGTGTCCAGCTCCAAGTCATCGAGTGCCATTGGCTCATTGGGTGGCGTAGCCCCCGAGTCCGTTGCTGCGCTTGTTTTCTTCTCCGCAGCCTTTGGCCTAATGGAGCGTTCGAAGATACGCTCGAGAAATACCCCAGATGGTATGGGGGCATAGGTAGAGTCTATGTTGGCGAGTGCGTCCGCCTCTTCGTTGCTTTCGCAGCCTACGTGTCGCAGCTCACAACCATCGAAGTCTCCTTCGAGTGTGTCGTAGAGGTCGCGGTATGCAATCATGTTGTCGTTTAGTGCGTCGCACTCATGCATTGTTTGGTTGACTACCAACTTGGAGTCGCCGTATATGATGAGCCTCTTGGCGCCGCAGGCTTTTGCCATCCTCATCCCGTGCAACAGGGCCTCGTATTCAGCCTTGTTGTTTGAGGCTGTGAACTGCATTCGCAGGATATACTTCAGCTTGTCCCCTTGAGGTGATGTCAGTATGACACCTGCGCCTGCTCCGTCTTTCCACTTGGACCCATCGAAGTGCATTGTCTAGAGGTAGGACATATCTAGCTTGTCCGGGAGTTGGTTCTCCATCGAGTGCACGAGGAAGTCAGGGAGAACTTGCGACTTGATTGCATCGCGTTTTTCGTATGTGATGTCTCGTAGAGATAGTTCTATTCCCCAAAGCGCGACTTGCCCCGTGGCGTCGGGGTTATTGAGGATATGCCCCAACGGGGCGTCGTTGACCACCACGATTGGGTGTTCCTGGAAATAATGGCGCAGTCACCGGGCGGTCACGAAGACACCGTACGCCAGCTTCTGGTAGTGTGGGTACTGTTGTTTTGTTGGTGTGAGGACCTCGCTGAGGTAGTATACTAGGCGTTGTACGCCGTGGACCTTGTTTTCCTCAGCTCGCTCAATGACGAGCACTGTGCTGACCACCTGGTTGGTGGCGGAGATATACAGCAATAGTGGTTCCCTTTCTCTTGGGGTTACCAGCACTGGCGAAGTGGATAGCAGGCGCTTGAGATCTTCGAATGCTTCTTGCGCTTCGTTGGTCCACTAGAATTTTTCAGCTTTGCGGAGGAGCTGGTAGAAGGGCAACGCTTTTTCACTCATTCGGCTGATGAATCGGCTGAGGGCCGCGATTCTCCTAGCCAACTGCTAGACGCCCCTTATGTTTTTCGGCTTCTCCATGGCCAGTATGGCTTTTATTTTCTTCGGGTTTGCCTCTATTCCCCTTGCGGAGATGAGATACCCGAGTAGTTGTCTAGATGGTACGCCAAAGGCGCATTTATCTGGATTGAGCTTGATCCGGTAGCGATCGAGGTTGGCGAAGGTTTCGTGCAAATCGTCGATTAGGGAGGCTTCCTCCTTGGTCTTGATTACTATGTCGTCAACATAGACTTGAATGTTGCGACCCAGTTGTTCCTTGAGGCAAGCCTGCATGCACCGCTGGTTGGTGGCTCCCGTGTTCTTTAGCCCGAAGGGCATTGTGTTGTAGCAGAACACACCAAAGGGCGTTGTAAACGCTGTTTTCTCTTGATCTTCCTCCTTCATTCGAATCTGATTATAGCCTAAGTAGGCGTCGAGGATGCAGAGGCGCTCGCATCCCGCAGTGGAGTCGATGATCTGGTCGATGCGCGGCAACAAGAAGTGGTTCTTTGGGCAGTGCTTTTTCAGAGAGGTGAAGTCCACGCACATCCGCATGATATTCGTGTCCTTTTTTGGTACCAGCACCGTGTTGGCAAGCCAAGTGCTTTCCTTGATCTCGCGTATGAACTTGGCTTCGAGAAGTCTGTTGATCTCCATTCCAACTACCTGCGCTCGTGGCTCAGACAATCGCGGAATTTTTTGCTTGACTGGCCTTGCGTCGGGGTTGACGTTGAGTGCATGCTCGGTGAATTCCCTGGGAACTCCTGGCATGTCCGCAGGACACCAGGCAAAAATTTCCCAGTGCTCACGGAGGAATTCGACGAGCGTGAGTTCCTATGCGGGACTCAAGTTGTTGGCGATGAGGGCCGTCTTGGCGGGATCCGATGGGTTGAACTGCACTTTATTTTTGTGCACCGATGAGTCGAAGGAAAGATCAGGTGAGCTTTGCCGGCTCAGGGGAGGCAGACTGTTGTCTGTCATCTCGTTTAGTCTCGTGAGTTCCTCCTGCATGCCGAAGGACTGGGAAATTCTATTGAATTCCCTATCGCAACTGTCAGATCGCTCGAAGCTCCCGTTGATCGTGATGACGCCATTGGGACCTGGCATTTTCATCTGCAGGTAAGCGTAGTGGGGCACTACCATGAACCTAGCAAACGCGACGCGCCCAAGGATGCAATGGTACTGTGAGGGCCAGTCGACGACCTCAAAGTCGATGCGCTCGCGCCGGAAGTTCTTCGGCATGCCGAAGATGATGTCGAGGTTGATTTTGCCCAGGGGGTATACGCCTTTCCCTGGGACGATGCCGTGGAACGTTGTGTCCGAGGCCTCCAGGCAGGTTAGAGGGATTCTCATTCTCCCAAGGTACTCGCGAATATAAGGTCGATGCCGCTCCCACCGTCCATGAAGACGCGGCTCATGTCAAAGCCTCTGATTTGTGCCTCGAGTACGAGGGGGCAATGGCCAGGACGGGGTATCTGAGGCGGATGGTCGCGTTTGTCGAAGGTGGTGTAGGACTCGCTTCCACTGAGGTACTCAGTGGTAGATGGTGGCGAGTGTGTGGCCAAGTTGACTTGGCGAGTGATGGCCTTCTGCACCCTATTGGAGGGGCATCCCTTTTGGATCATCATGGAGCCCATGGCTCGTGGGTACGGTTCGCCTCTGTGGTGCTGGTCCGGTGCAGCTGCATTCGGGGGTGGCCCGGGTGGTGGTGGCGGTGCGCCATGTGCCATGGCGCCTGGAGCGGCTCCATAGCCTCTTTCGACTGCATTGCGGCTCATCCGAACCAATCCCTCATGTAGCTTGAGGAACTCGCGGCAGTCCTTGAGGAGGTGGCTAGACTTCTTCTTGCCATCATGCTTGTCGATGTAGAAGTGCACCGTGCGTGGCCCAGACAGTTTGTGCTCAATGGAGTTTGCGGGTGCCTCATCGCGAGTGCGGCGTTGCCACACCTGCGTGGTTTTCCCGGAGTCTCGGTATCCACCGCCATGATATCCACTGTTGCGGTTGTCGTCGCGTCTGTCGGCGTAGCCAGCCGCGACCATGTTTACGTCGTCGCGGTCATCGTAGATGCGCATGCGGCGCTTGCCTCGGCGATCTCATATGCGTTCGAGTTCCGCCTCCTCGTCAGAGTGAACGCGATTCTTCACCGAATCTTCTCCATCGGCCCATCGATTTGCGATCTCCATCAGGTGATCGATGGTCTGGGGCTTTGAGCGGTCTAACTCCTCCCTGAGTTCTAGGCGGCGGACGCCGCTGTTGAATGCGTCAATCGCGCGATCCTCCAAGATGTTCTCTGCGGAGTTCTTGATGATGGACCACCTTTGGATGTAGGAGCGCAGCGATTCGCCAGATCTTTGCTGGCAACATCTCAGCTATTCGATTGATGCGGGCCGCTTGTAGGTGCCCTTAAAATTGCGCACAAAGCTGTAAACCAGCTCATCCCAACTGCGAATAGATCCGCGTGGAAGGTTGTTGAGCCATGCTCGGGCGGCGCCCTGCAGCTGTAGCTGCAAGCATTGCATGGCCGTGCTTCGACTGCCTCCGTGGAGCCTGACGGAGGAGATGTGGTCCTCTAGCCAGATCTTCGGGTCTTGTAGGCCGTCAAACTTCGGGTTCTCCGACGGGAGTTTAAACCCTTTGGGTATTCGCTTCTGCCTGATGGATCTGCTGAAGCATCTGGCGCCGCAGAGCTCCACATCTTCTTCTTCCGTGTCAGTCGACCGAGCATGTCGTGCCCTTGATTTGTCGATCTTGCACTGCGTGAGGTCATCGCGCGCATCATAGTCATGGTCGTGTCGCTGTGAGCGGTGGTGTCGAGACAGGTCGTGACTGTCGTCGCTAGACGAGGGCGAGGAGTAGCGCTTTGCCCTTCTTCGGGTCTGGTGTTGCATCCTTGTCTAGAGCAGCCTCGATTAGTCCCAAGCCCGCGATCATAGATCAGTGCATGGCGGCTCAGGGATCTCCAGATGGCGGCTGGTTGTTGAGGAGGTACATGGTGGCCGCTGTTACCGCAGCCTGCGGCGTCTTAGGGACCACGTTGCCCCGTGGGTCGACTATCATAGATCTGAAGTCGAGGACTTTTGCAGCTTCTATGCGTTCTTGCTCGGTGAGATGGTCCATCCGAGATTGCCTCTTTTTGGCGAGGTACTTGTTGCCCCTTGAGGAGGATCCTCCGTAGAAGGAGAGCCCAGCGTGACGAAGGCTCGATTCGTCCGCTGCCTTTTTATGCGCTTCGAGTTGCGCGATTGTTTATAGTTGGCGCTTGAATTCTTCCTTCAGGAGCCAGTGATAGCCCATCAGTAGTTCTTGTGGGGATCAGAAGGGTAGAGGAGCGCCTCGTAGGGCCTCACGGCAGCGAGCCCATTCTTGTTCGTTGAGCCTAATCACGACGCGTTCGCCGGTTTTCTCATTTATTATGGTTCGAGGTTCGACTGCTCCTCCATTATTGACGGCGGTGCGATTGCCACCGTTGCCGCCATTGCCGGTGTTGGGCGGATCGGTCCTGTTACCGCGATTGCCACCGTTGCTGGTGTTGGGCGGGTCGGTCTCGTTACCGTGATTGCCACCGTTGTCACGATTGGCGGAGGTATCGCCTGCGTTGATGACGGCGCACATGAAGTGATTGGGGAAGCTGCTGCTTCCGCAACTCTCAGATCCGGAGCCGTAGGTTCTATCTTCAGTGGCTAGATCGCTCAGATCGGAGTCGCGACTGCTGTCGCTGACCGTGTTCTCGACTGTTGTCGGGGTGTTCAGCTCACTGAGGGTGCTGATTGATGCAGGGAACCATGATGCTGGGGCAATCGATGGTGCCGTCGGCTGATCAGGCATGCGAAGCGTGCCCATCTTACCGACTTGGAAGCGAAAGCTCCCTATCGCCAGGCTGATCCCGTCGCCTACGGACTCGAATGCCGGGCGAGTTGCTGGCTTGTGGACGGTGAAGTAGAACGCGCCAAAGAGCTGACGAATCTCCGCTGTTGCGGAGTTGTAGATCGTGGTTGATGGGGCCGAAGAAGCCGCAACATCAGCACTCCCAATTCCCACAGACGGCGCCAATTGACGAGGGTTTAACTCATCAATGCCCATTGTTATGGACTTGGGTTTTGGAGAAGGAGGGAGCGCTGGAGACATCTAACGGCCAGCAAACAAGCACACATGGGACAAAGATTTACCCAGGTTCAGGCCTCGTAGAGGTCCCTACTCCTGCTTGTCTGCTCATGGAATTATTGAAGGAATCGAAGGTTACAATGGTGCGCAGATGCAATCTGGCGAGGGTTGTGGAAACTAGGGTTGCGTGTGTCCTCCTCGCTGCCCCCTCCTAGCCCTTATATAGATAGGCTAGGTCTCGGGTTGCGTGTGTCGGTTACAAGTTAGGGTTTTCCCCTTCAAACTTTCTATCTTCCGCTTCATCTTGTTCTTCAAGAAATCGAGAGTCCGTAGGTTACTCGAGTCCTTCATTTGGGCCTTGGCGACACCATGGGCCTTTACATATTTTAGACCGTATATACTAAGCTCGAGTACCTGTAGGGTATACCCATGTCACTAGTAGATAGATCTTGGCGTATAGTTCTCACCGTAGGAATTTTTTTGTTTTCTATGCTACGAACCCAACAGTGGTATCAGAGCCTGATCTATGCGTAGGTGGTTTGCACGGGTAGTACACATATGTTTATATGTGGGCGATGATGATCATGTTATTGCTTCAATCATGTATTTTGGATATTGGTGGCATAGTGGGATGAAGCGGCCCAGACCAACCTTACATGTCATCGCACATGAGACTGGTTCCACGACTGACATGCAACTAGTTTTGCATAAGTGGCTGGCATGTGTCTGTATCTCCTACTATAGTCAATATCTGATTTACAACGAGTTGCTAATAACTTGGTGATCCTCATTGTGGTTCCATGTTTGTAGGTAAGACCGGTTCTATCTCCGAAAGCCCTAAGCCACGTAAAACTTGCAATGGATAAATTAGAGGCGTCTAGTTTAGATCGTTGCTGGGCTAATGTCTTAATATGGTAATGTTGTAAGTAGATGTACGATAGATACTCTTACAACACACTTAACGTGTAAGTTCCATATACCTTGGCCTTACACACAAAGGAATGATAGAGATCATCCCACGATGCATATGATAGAGATCAAATGCATGGACCATATCATCCCACTTTACACATTAGATGTTTGCATCTTATATTGCTAGTTTGGCGCTTTTAGTAGCATTATAAGATGATCCCTCATTTAAATGTCAAGATAAAATGTGTTCTTCCTTAAGCATGCACCGTTCTATGGATCGTGTTTCGAGACATCACGTGATGATCGGGTGTACCTGACTCTACGCTTTCATACAACGGGTGTAAGCCAGTTTTACACACGCGAATACTAAGGTTCTTACTTGGCGAGCCTAGCATGTACAACCATGGACTCGAAATTCGGACCGAAAGGTTAAGCATGAGTCATATAGTTGATATGATGCCCATATAGATGCTCGCCTTTGAAGCTACACCGACTCACGTGATGATTGGACTTGGTGTAGTAGATTTGGTTCATGTAATCACCAAAAGGACACGAGGGATGTCGTTTTTGAGTGGGAGTTCATTAGTAATTGGATTAGTTGAACTCAATCTATCATAAACTTAGTCTAAATAAACATTACAAATTCTGTTGTAGATGGCACCACCTGCTTTTAATTTCAATGTGTTCATGGAGAAAGAGAAACTTGCTGCGAATGATAGCAACTTCACCAACTGGGCTATGAATTTGAGGATTCTCCTCACTGCTGCACAAAAGCAATATGTTCTAGAGGCGCCGCTAGGCCCCCCACCAGATCCTGATGCCATTGACGAGGAAAAGATTGTCTATATAACTCGTCAGGAGGACCACAACTTAGTTCATTGCGGCATACTGTATGGGATAGATCCAGAACTTCGAAAGCATTTCAAAAATGGCAATGCTTTTGATACCATGGGAGAATTGAAAATGATTTTCTATACCCATGCTGTCGTAGAGAGTTATAATGCTTCTGAAAAGTTCTTTAGCTGCATGATGGAGGAGAACATCTCCGTTAGTGAGCACGTACTCAAAATGTCTGGGTACGCCGATAAGCTTGTTTCCTTGGCAATATCGATTCCCATTGATCTAGGCATACATCATGTTCTCCAATCTCTGCCACCTAGCCACAAGATCTTCGTGATGAACTATAACATGTAGGGCATGAAGAAGTCTCTTCCCGAGCTTCTGTCAATGCTTAAAACTGCAGAAGTGGAGATTAGGAAAGAACATCAAGTGTTGATGATCAATAAGACCACCGGTTTCAAGAAAGACAAGAAAGGCAAGCATAAGGGAAAGAAGGGCAGCAAATCTGTTGCCGCACCTGAAAAGAAATCCCAAGATGGCCCTAAGTCTGATATCGAGTGCTACTATTGCAAGGGGACTGGCCATTGGAAGCGCAACTGCCCCAAGTATTTGGCGGACAAGAAGGCCGACAAGGCAAACAAAGGTATATGTGATATACATGTTATTGATGTGTACTTGACTAGTACTCGCAGTAGCACCTAGGTATTTGATATGGGATCGGTTGTTAATATATGTAACTCGATTCAGGGGCTGCGGAACAAGCGACAGCTAGCAAGGGATGGATGCGGGCTGCCTCTCCATATGCCATCGGGATTAGTGATAAATCTAAATAATTGTTATTTGGTGCCTGCACTGAGCATGAACATTGTATCCGGATCGTGTTTGATGCGAAGTGGTTATTCCTTTAAATCTTAAAACAATGGGTGTTCGATTTATATGAATGATATCTTTTATGGTCATGCACCTGTGATGAACGGTTTATTTCTGTTGGATCTCGATACTAGTATTATGCATATTCATAATGTTGATGCTAAAAGGATTAAACTTGATAATGATATATCTGCATATATGTGGCACTGCCGTCTAGGTCATATTGGCATTAAACGCATGAAGAAACTCCATTCTGATGGACTTTTGGAATCACTTGATTTTGAATCATTTGATACATGTGAGCCATGCCTTATGGGCAAGATGACTAGAACGATGTTGTCCGGTTCAATGGAACGGAGACAGATTTATTGGAAATCATACATACTGATGTATGTGGACCAATGAGTGTGTCGGCGCGAGGTGGATATCGTTATTTTGTTACTTTCACATATGATTTAAGTAGATACGGGTATATCTATTTAATGAAACATAAGTCTGAAACCTTTGAAAAGTTCAAAGAATTTCAGAATGAAGTGGAAAATCATCATAACAAAAAGATCAAATTACTGCGGTCCGACCGTGGAGGAGAGTATTTTAGTTACGAGTTTAGCACACATATGAAAGACTGTGGAATAGTTTCACAACTCACGCCTGCCGGAACACCACAACATAATGGTGTGTCAGAATGTCGTAATCATACTTTATTGGATATGGTTCGATCTATGATGTCTCTGACTGACTTGCCACTGTCATTTTGGGGTTATGCACTGGAAACCACTGCATTCACTTTAAATCAGGCACCATCTAAATCCGTTGAAACGACAACGTATGAATTATGGTTTGGAAACAAACCTAAGCTGTCATTTCTTAAAGTTTGGGGATGCGATGTTTATGTGAAGAACCTTCAGCCGGATAAACTCGAACCCAAAGCGGAAAAATGCATCTTCATAGGATACCATAAGGAAACGATTGGGTATACCTTCTATCACAGATCCGAGGGCAAGGTTTTTGTTGCCAAGAATGCTTCCTTTCTTGAGAAGGAGTTTCTCGCGAAAGGTGTGAGTAGCCGGAAGGTAGAACTCGAAGAGGTTATTGAACCTTCTCTTCATGAAATGGCGAGTGGCGCATCACCGGAAATTGTTTCGGAGTTGACTTTACCTAATGAAGAGATAGCTAATGATAATGATCATGAAACTCCAAAAGAGAGCACTACCAAAACTCGCAGGTCAAGCAGGACACGTGCAGCTCCTGAACTGTACGACAATCCTGTTATAAATTTTATGATTGATAAAATAGATGACCCTGCGACGTATGAAGAAGCGATGATGAGCCCGGATTCCAACAAATGGCTCGAAGCCATGAAATTCGAGATGGTATCCATGTACGAAAACCAGGTTTGGACCTTGGTGGACTTACCTCACGATCGAAAGGCTATTGAGAATAAATGGATTTTCAAAAGAAAAAGTGATACTGATGGTAATGTGACCATCTATAAAGCTCGACTTGTCACAAAGGGGTTTCGACAAATTCAAGGAGTTGACTACGATGAGACATTCTCTCCCGTAGTGATGCTAAAGTCGGTTAGGATTATGTTAGCAATTGCTGCATATTTCGATTATGAAATATGGCAGATGGATGTCAAAACCGCGTTCCTCAATGGTAATATTGAAGAAGAGTTGTATATGATACAACCTAAGGGTTTTGTCGATCCTAAGGATGCTGATAAGGTATGGAAGCTTCAACAATCCATCTACGGACTGAAACAAGCATCCCGGAGTTGGAATCTCCGCTTTGATGAGGTGATCAAAGAGTTTGGATTTGTCCAAACTTATGGAGATGCTTGTATTTACAAGAAAGTGAGTGGGAGCAATGTGGCATTTCTGATATTATATGTGGATGACATATTATTGATTGGAAATGATATAGATCTTTTAAAAAGTGTTAAAAGTTATCTAAACAGCACATTTTCGATGAAGGACCTTGGTGAAGCTTCATATATATTAGGCACTAAAATCTATAGAGATAGATCAAGGCGCCTAATTATGCTATCGCAAAGTACATACCTTGATAAGATATTAAAGAAATTTAATATGGACGGAAGTAAGAAGGGGTTCTTACCTATGTTGCAAGGCAAGACATTGAGTAAGACTCAAAGTCCGGCTACGGTGGAAGAAAGAGAGATAATGGATAAGATACCCTATGACTCAGCCATAGACTCTATAATGTACTCCATGCTATGTACAAGACCGGATGTGGCACATCCTATTAGTTTGACTAGTAGGTACCAATATGATACAGGTTCGAAATACTGGATATCGGTCAATAATATCCTTAAGTACTTAAGAAGAACTAAGGATATGTTGAAGGAGATATGCCCTAGAGGCAAATAATAAATAGGTTTTTATTGTCATATCTCAATTAGTTTATAATAGTTTCACATTGTGCTATAACTGTGCCAAGTAGAAACATTGGTACAGGTGTGGTATGAAATAACCAAGTCCCTAGTAGCCTCTATTCATACTAGTTCGTTGGTCATGAAGATGATCTGGGTTTCAAGATCATGGGCATTTATGCCGACTGACAACGAGATCATATCATTGGAGAATGATGTGATTGGACATTCCTCGAAGGATTGCAACACGATCAAGTCATATAGTTCATTGTTGCAACAGCTATACCTAGACTCCTTCTCCTTAGACCGTGAGCTCATATTACTCCCTGTTTCCCTAGGCTGCTTTGACTGCATCAAACGTCATCTGGTAATGCGGTGGCCATAAAGGTGTACGTTGGGTATTCTGAAGGAACAGTAGATGACATGTGACTACAAGACCGGCATTTGTTCACCCACATGACGGGTAAAGATACATATGGCCGACTTGGTGAGATTACATCTTTAAATGTTGCAACATGTGACTAGGTCACGGGGATATAATATCACGGTAACAAGAAAACATAACTTGTTGTGAACGAGATTGAACAAGGAATGGGATACCAAATGATCGGATCTCGGACAAGTTGTATCGAGAAACAAAAGGAAGAGGATGCTACATTTAGACGGTTCAAACAACATTGTCATCAGGAATGCATATGGGTCACATGGATATCCCTGGTCCCTCTATTGATCATTGATACAGATCATGTCTAGAGCATTCCCGAGCCCTGAGAGGATACACTTAAGGGTACGATGAGAGCGATCATTCGTAAGATGGAATCACATTAGAGAAAGAGAGAAAGCCGGAATTGTTCCGCGGAGAGATCCGAAGTTGTTCGGAGAAAGAATAAAGGAAAAGTCTAGAAAAGTGTTTTCGGATAAATGGGAATTTAAATATATATTTATTATATGTTAATTGTGAATTAATATATTATAAATACTATATAGATTAAGATTTATAAAGGCAACTTTTATATTAGGCTAAATCCCGGAGGGAAATAGTCTAGAATAAAAGCTGTAGAAAAATAAATGGAAAAAGAGAAAAAGTTATAGATTAAGATTTATAACTAGGCGACGCCCGCTGCTAGCTGGCCCACCTGGGCGGGGCAGGGCATAGGCCGCCGCCTGGGGGCGAGCTGGGCCACACGGGATGGCTCCAGCCCACCCGGGTCGCGGGCGCTAATGGGCCACCAGGGGTGGCCAACCCACCCAGGGTCGTTGCCCCAGCAGGACGCCGCCTCGCGGGTGAAGCTGAGCGTGGGGTGGGCCGCACCAAGGCCCACCCGGCTAGCCCCTGCTGCTCCCCTTTTTCCTTTTGCTGTTTATTTTCTGTTTGCCTATTGGGCTGAGTAGAAATAGCCCATTTGGTAGTCCGAATTTCTGCTAGCCTTTTCCTTTAGTATTAGTCCCACATGGCTTAGCCTTTGAGAAAGGTACATCCCCTTAGCCTATATAAAGGGGTGCCCATGGGTGGGATTATAGACACCAAATAAACAATTGGAGAAGTCCTTTGGTTGACTTTATCCTCCTCCCTCTCTCTATACCTCGTGACCATGGCCCCAAGTCTGGGCTGTGCGATCGAGGCACACATGCAGTACGTTGTTGCGCTGCAGGGATTCCTAGCCGGATATCAACTTCTGCACTCCCGGCGGGATCGGGGAGCCGGAGGTCTCATCGTGCACCGGATGTGTACGAAGACATGAGGCACAACACTTTGGGCGGTTGAATGTCGTGAGCCGGAGCTATTGCACGATGAAGATGATGAAGATCAAGAAGGAGCAAGGGGTGACCTGCGAGGAGCTTCGCGACCTTGAGGTCGGCTACGAGTATGACTACATAACCCACGTTCCCCGCGGACCATTAACCGCGTACAGACTATAAGGGTATGTATTCTATACGCATTGGCCGTTACCGCATTACTACATAGATAGATCCTAGATTAGTTTCTGGGGTTTCAACGTAGGAATTTTTTTGTTTTCCGCACCGATCCCCAACAGTGGTATCAGAGCTGATCTATGCGTAGGATTGCTGTACGGCCAGTACGCACAAGTTTTGTGCGGGCATTGATCCCTTAGTTGTTACCCTCTAACGTGTACTTGTTTATATCGTGGTATTGTTTGATGAAGCGGCCCGGACCGACCTTATGCGTATTTGTACGCGAGGCTGGTTCCATGCTAAACATACGGCTTGTACCATATAAGTGTCTAGCGGGTGTCTGTTTCTCATTCAATAGTTGATATATCATTTACAACAGAGGGCCCCGAAAGGGGTGTAGTAGAGACAACTGTTTGATCCATGTTGTGGTTGGAAAGTTCGTAGTTTAGAAACGGTTCTAGTGCGAAATCCCTAACAACCACGTAGAACTTGCAATAGATAAAGTAGAGGCGTCTAACTTTATTTTGCAGGGGGCATGTGATTATGATATGGCATTGGTCGATACGAAGGTAAAGTAGTTTACTTTTCTATTGCTAAGTAGTATAGTAATAGTCATCGTTCCGATGAACGACCTAGTGGAGGCGTCGTGGACTTGGCGTTAAACCAAGGGCAAGATGGAGATCATGCCAGAGCGCTCGATGGAGATCAAGGCGCAAGAAAGACCATATCATATCACATTATATATATGATATTGATACCTGTTTTATATCTTATTGTGTGCTAGTATTTAGATACTCACCGGTAGCAAATAAGATAATCCCTATTTAATTCCAATGTTCCGTGTTCCCCTTCTGTGTGCACCACCAAGAAAGTTCTTCGGTATGAGGCGATCCAGGGTTACAGGCCTGGGTGTCAGACATATCTACGTTTGCATACAGTGGGTGTAAGCCATGTTGCACTATGAATACACACAAGTTAGATTTGGTGAGCATAGCACGCCACAGAAGCGTGGCCTCGGAACACAAGAGATTGAAAGATCGAGCATGAGTCACATGGATGATGTGATTGGCATTAGTGAATGTCTACCTTTGATAATGCACTGATGGCTGTGTAACATGGGGGAGGTGAAGAGGATAGGGATCATGTGATCACTAAAATCGTCCAGGGGATGACCGTTTTAGGGGAGACCAATTATAAATTGATCTCTTATTATAAACTTAGTGTAGATGTCTGTTTGCAAATATCTTATTAGATCTTAGCCTATCCCATTGAGGACCTTTGCGACCATGGAATATATTGCTTAATTTGGAACTTAACAAAAGGGTCCAATTTCATAGATTAATACCCACGCTAGAGGGATATCCTCGTAAAAGGTGATCTTCTCTTCTTGATACAATAACCATTAGGAGATAATTCGATAACTCCAGAATGTTTGCAAAAACACTTAGCAATCTTGCATTAGAGTTGAGAACTCTTAGAAGGGCTTGATTGCAAATGGAGGTCATGGATGAAAAGGTATATATAAGATTTACAAATTATAAATGTGGTTCTTGCAAAACTCATTGCAGTTTGCGAAGTATTTGATACTTCTCCAGTTTTGTGAAAATAGGAGAATCTGCTTGAGAATTGCTGGATTTGAGGCAATGTGACTTGATGACGGCAAGCAAAACAGTTGATGGCCGACAGCACTTCTTCCCTCAAAATCTGTCATTTGGATTAGTGGACTTGAATATAAATTTGTAATCCCTGTTTGTGTGTCTTGCTTATTACGAGACGATTATTCATATGAACAAGTTACAAACTAGTTTGTACTATTCTTATGAACAATACCGTTATGGTCACATTATGATTACAAATAAGTTATTCACATCACTATGTTAATGATAATAGTTTAAACATTTATAAAGGATTAGAATGCTAAAAGATATCCAAAGCTTAATAATGAAAACACACTATAGTTTAAGTCATTTTGGTTATTGCATGTTCTTTATGAAAGATTGGGGTCCTAGATGCTTAATTTAGAGACTTTGCAAAACCATGCCTCCTGGGTAGAATGACTAAAACTCCGCATTCTAGTAAAACAGTGATATGCGAAGAAATGTTGAATCTTATACATAGTGATGTATCATATTTTCAACAAGTAGTGAAAATCATTTATTGTGGACGTAAGTGAATAAGTGTATTTACTTAATGAAACATGAAGTTTGAAATGATTTGAATTGTTCAAATGAGTTCATAACTGAAAGAGATATTGAATTAATTGAATTAACAAGTCTCTTCGATTTGATCAACATGACTGAAGTATTCAAATTAAGTTTAACATAAAAGGAACTTGTGAAAGATGTTTCACAAATTATGATAATTGAACGAATTCAAACTGTGTTGAAATGTCTAAACATCATAATCATTATGTATTAAATACATATGGTAAAATATTATCTCTTATCGGGGTTATAGTTTTCGTTTGGAGTTAAAGATCGAAATAAGCAAACACTCACTTGAAATACAAAGGAACATCGAAAGATTCGTGGAAACAACACCATAAGTGTTATGGCACGTTCGAGTTTCTGGAGATTTCGACAAGTCGAAGTCGTGGTGAATAAACAAGTCTTTGTAGAGCATTCTTAGGAAGCTATGAATGCATCTTCCACAAGGGGCAAACCTGTTGTTGTCCTAAGTTGATGTGTCTTGATGAAGATACAGGTGGAAGAAAGTAAAAGATCAAAACAAGGTATTTGACCTTGCCTCCGAATTGTTGAGTGGCGCAGCGGAATTTGTTTCGTGAAACCAAACTCTACAAATAGAGGAGAAACCAATGATAATGATCATAAAGTTTCAGTGAATAGTTTTACTAAAGAAAGTAGGATTCAACTATATATTCTACAAGTATGTAGAGTTATATTGTTGATTCACTTGTCATGTTTTGAACAAGACATACCTATGAATTACAAAGAAGCGTGATGGACCTAAGTACGAGAAATGAATAGTCATTGAAATCTCGTTAGTGGAATTCTCGATTTGATTATGATCAAGGAATTTTGGAATGTCCAAGATTATCGAGAGGACCTGAATTTGAGTGGGAGCAAATCAGCTTGGCTAATTCATAATATGTAGCTGACATATTTTGAGTGGTAGCTAAGTAAAATCCCTGGATCTCAAACATGAATGTCATATTTGAGTGGGAGCGTGAAATAATTTTATGATATGTGGACGACATATGTGAATGATGTGATGTGTGTTTAAGTTAGGATGAAGTTGAAGTTGTTAAACAAAGAGATCTATCGAGATAGATTGGTGAGTTTAATAAACACTGAATGTCAAATGCTTCCTGGACTTGATTCTGAAAGATGTTCAGAAAGTCCTAAGCAAGATTCTGAAATAGCTCAGAATGGAACAAGGTAAGAAAGAAGTTCTTACTGTATGAAGCATTGAGCATTGCAACTATGGTTGAAAGAAAGAGATGTGTTGCATCTCCTATGCCCTAGTCATAGGTTCTTCCATATAACCATGTTGTATACTCGACATAAAGTGACCCGAAGTTCTGGTTGGTAGGACAAAGTCTTAACTGTAAGAACATGTCTTTAAGTGATACCCGAGTTGATCACTGAACTAGAATTAAGTTTGTACTTAAATAGCAAGAAGCAATGTAAGTGGCATAGATGCATTTCATGCACTAGGATCTACATAGAGATAGAAGTATAAAGGCTACATCTAATGTGATGTATAATGTTATGGCGGGGCTAGTTCGCTTCTAACGTAGAATGATGTGTCCTAGGGCCTAGTTCCCATGAGAAAGCCCTCGAGGTTGATCTAACGTCACTGTAAGCTCCTGGAATCCGGCCTCGTTCTGCTGCCATGACTATAGTATATACACAAAGGATAGCAAAGCGTGTTTTGAAGTTTATATGACAACGGTGAAAATGACCATCATCATAAACACTAGAAACAAAGTCTCGCTTTGTTGCCATATAAATGCTTCGACCCATTATACGATAATGGAGTGAATGTCAAAATTAGGAAGACATTAACGATTTGTAGAAGACATAATGATCTGGTAAAACAGAACATGGACATGACGTTTCCCATGAGCATGCATGATCTGTAAATACATATGGTATATGGTTTATATGAGTAAAATGTGAGCTAGTTTATTTGTACTCTAGTGCAAGTGGGAGACTGAAGGAGATATACCCTAGAGGTAAATAATAAATAGGTTTTTATTGTCATATATCAATTAGTTTATAATAGTTTCATATTGTGCTATAACTGTGCCAAGTAGAAACATTGGTACAGGTGTGGTATGAAACAACCAAGTCCCTAGTAGCCTCTATTCATACTAGTTCGTTGGTCATGAAGATGATCTGGGTTTCAAGATCATGGGCATTTATGCCGACTGACAACAAGATCATATCATTGGAGAATGATGTGATTGGACATTCCTCGAAGGATTGCAACACGATAAAGTCATATAGTTCATTGTTGCAATAGCTATACCTAGAATCCTTCTCCTTAGACCGTGAGCTCATATTACTCACTGTTTCCCTAGGCTGCTTTGACTGCATCAAACGTCATCTGGTAATGCGGTGGCCATCAAGGTGTACGTTTGCTATTCCGAAGGAACAGTAGATGACATGTGACTGCAAGACCAGGATTTGTTCACCCACATGACGGGTAAAGATACATACGGCCTACTTGGTGAGATTACATCTATAAATGTTGCAACATGTGACTAGGTCACGGGGATGTAATATCACGGTAACAAGAAAACATAACTCGTTGTGAACGAGATTGAACAAGGTATGGGATATCAAATGATCGGATCTCGGACAAGTTGTATCGAGAAACAAAAGGAAGAGGATGCTACATTTATACGGTTCAAACGACAATGTCATCAGGAATGCATAGGGGTCAAATGGATATCCCTGGTCCCTCTGTTGATCATTGATACAGATCATGTCTAGAGCATTCCCGAGCCATGAGAGGATACACTTAAGGGTACGATGAGAGCGATCATTCGTAAGATTGGAATCACATTAGAGAAAGAGAGAAAGCCAGAATCGTTCCGCGGAGAGATCCGAAGTTGTTCAGAGAAAAAATAAAGGAAAAGTCCAGAAAAGTGTTTTTGGATAAATGGGAATTTAAATATATATTTATTATATGTTAATTGTAAATTAATATATTATAAATTATATTTAGATTAAGATTTATAAAGGCAACTTTTATATTAGGCTAAATCCCGGAGGGAAATAGTCTAGAATAAAAGCTGTAGAAAAATAAATGGAAAAAGAGAAAAACAGCCAGTCCCGTGGGCGGCGGATAATCGCCACCGCACATGGCGACAGATAACTGGGCGACGCCCGCTGCTAGCCAGCCCACCCGGGCGGGGCGGGCCAGGTCACAGGCCGCCGCCTTGGGGCGAGCTGGGCCGCGCGGGATGGCTCCGGCCCACACGGGTCGCGGGCGCTAACGGGCCGCCGGGGGTGGCCAGCTCACCCAGGGTCGTTGCCCCAGCAAGCCGCCGCCTCGCGGGTGAATCTGAGCACGGGGTGGGCCACACCAAGGCCCACCCGGCCAGCCCCTGCTGCTCTCCTTTTTCTTTTTGCTGTTTATTTTCTGTTTGCCTATTGGGCTGAGTAAAAAGAACCCATTTGGCAGTCCGAATTTCTGCTGACTTTTTCCTTTATTATTAGTCCCACATGGCTTAGCCTTTGAGAAAGGTACACCCCCTTAGCCTATATAAAGGGGTGCCCATGGGTGGGATTATAGACACCAAATACACAATTGGAGAAGTCCTTTGGTTGACTTTCTCCTCCTCCCTCTCTCTATACCTCGTGACCATGGCCCCAAGTCTGGGCTGTGCGATCGACGCACACATGCAGTACGTTGTTGCGCTGCAGGGATTCCTAGCCGGATATCAACTTCCGCACTCTCGGCGGGATCGGGGAGCCGGAGGTCTCATCGTGCACCGGATGTGTACAAAGACACGAGGCGCAACACTTGTTGCACTTGAATGTCGTGAGCTGGAGCTGTTGCACGATGAAGATGATGAAGATCAAGAAGGAGCAAGGGGTGACCTGCGAGGAGCTTCGCAACCTTGAGGTCGGCTACAAGTACGACTACATCAACCACGTTCCCCGGAAAACGTTAACCACGTACAGACTACAAGGGTATGTATTCTATACGCATTGGCTGTTACCGCATTACTACATAGATAGATCCTAGGCTAGTTTCTGGGGTTTCAACGTAGGGAAATTTTTGTTTTCCGCACCGATGCCCAACATATGTTTCTTGTATACGGAGGTGAAGAAGAGCTAGTCACTAAGTGTTATGTTGATGCTAGCTTTGTCACCGATCTGGATGACTCTAAGTCTCAATCCGGATATGTATTTCTCTTGAACGGAGCAGTAGTTAGTTGGAGGAGTTCTAAACAACCTGTGGTGGCTGGATCAACGATGGATGCAGAATATATTGCTGCTTCAGAAGCGGCGCAGGAAGCGGTTTGGATGAAGGAGTTTATAACGGAACTAGGTGTGGTTCCTAGTGCATTGGACCCAATGGTGATCTATTGTGACAACAATGGAGCCATAGCCAATGCCAAGGAACCATGGTCTCACAATAATTCCAAGCATATTAAGCGTCGGTTTCACTCCATCTGTGAGCATGTCAAGGATGGAGATATAAAGATTTGTAAAGTACACACAGACCTAAATGTAGCAGATCCATTGACTAAAGTTCTCCCTAGGGAAAAACATGATCAACACAAGAACTCCATGGGTGTTATATTTATCACTATGTGAACTAGATTATTGTCTCTAGTGCAAGTGGGAGACTGAAGGAAATATGCCCTGAGAGGCAATAATAAAGTTGTTATTATGTATTCCTTGTATATGATAGATGTTTATTTTAGATGCTATAATTGTATTGATAGGAAACGTCAATAATGTGTGTTTAATAAACAAATAAAAGGTTCCTAGTTATGCCTCTCTTATAGACTAACTCGTTGATTAACAAGATGATCAAAGTTTCCTGATCATGGACATTGGATGTTGTTAATAACAAGGTCACAATATTTGTGAAATGATGTGATGAACATTCTTCCAAAGTATAGCATTACGATCAAAGTCATTATGTTTATATTGCTATAACATCATAAAAAGTAATCTTTATCCTTAGACCATGAGATCATGTTGATTGCTGACATGAGAAGAGTAACTTGATAACATCAAATGTCACACCATAAAAGGGTGACTATAAAGGTGGGTTCAGATACTCTGAAGATGTCATGTTGAGGCTCATGGATCAAGAGTGGAATTTGTCAATCCCGATGACGGATAGATATACTCTGGGCCCTCTCGGTGATATCACATTAAGATAGCTTGCAAGCAAGTGATGTGATCACTAGAATGTTGTATCACCGGAACAAGAAAAGAGTGCAGGTCGGTAACGAGATCAATCTAGGTATTTGGATACCGATGATCGAATCTCGGACATGTAATATATCATGAGAAAAAGCGATTAAGTTACTAACGTTAAAGGTTCTCACGATCACAGAAGTCATCGTTAAATGTGCAGGAGTCAGTATGGATCTCCAGGTCCCACTTCTAATTATTGATTTGAGAGGGGTCTCAATCATGTCTGCATTATTCACGAACCGTAGGGTGACACACTTAAGGGTTGTCAAACACCATATTGGAGCACATATGTTTTATACAAAAGAATTGCAAAGCGTTGGAATTATTTCGATGGAAACCGGAATTGTTTCGGGTGAAATTGCAGAAACTAGTTCTACATGTGATATTGAAATGTTACAAGGGGTTTTATGTGAATGTTTGTTAATTAAAGTAATTAACAAAATTCTGAATAAAATAAATAAAAGAGTTTTATTAAATGAGAGTTGCATTAAATTTGGTGGAAATTTAATGCATGTGAGTGGAACTTTGGGTGGAGGCTAAATTGATGTGAGTGGAGCTTCCACCACATGAATGAGGAAGAGGTGGGGGTACCCCCCTTGGGCGCTGGCCATGGGAGGGGAGGAGCCCCCCTCTCCTATAAAAGGCCCCCTCTCCTCCCTCACAAAGCACACCTCCTCGTGAAGGATCTCTCTCCCCCTCTAGATATCTTCCCCCATGGTCTCTAATTAGCGAGATACATGTTCCCGGTGGCATTGCATCTGGAAGGAGTTGCTGCTTCCGCTGATTCGCTGGAGCGAGGAGGTGGAGGTTGTTTGGTGGCCTGAACGTGTGTGCAAGGATGGATGCGCTACTGATTTGCGGCGCTAGGACTTCCAAACGATCTTGAGATCGGCAAGCATACGACTACATCATCCACGAGTTCCAACTCGTTAATAAAACTCTGTTGTTTTTGAGGGTAAGTTCTCTATGGATGTATATCCACCCATTGCTTGTAGATAGATCTTGGCATATAGTTCTCATTGTAGGGAATTTTTCGTTTTCTATGCTGCAAACCCAACATATTATACTTTATCTTATGAGCGAGATGTATTAATAATATACTTTATCTTATATTATTGTACTTTATCTTAATGCAAAATTGTTTCATTATTAGTACGTAATCTTTTTTCTGTATCCGAGTTGTCACAATTGTAATATTCGTTTACTTAATGCAATATCCTTTTTCTGTATTAGTTAAGCTACGGATGGTAGATAGAATGAAGATGAGATTTTCAACATGATAGATGAGGGTACTAGGGTTACGATGATGGCTCCTAGTATCTTAATTTGTCTGGAGGAGACGAGGGTGGAGACGATGGTGCTCACCATGGTGGAGACGATGGTGCTCACCATGGTGGAGACGATGGTGAAGACACCTTAATAATAACAAACTCCGTCGAGGTATATAAAGCCTCTATCGATCGATCGCTAGTATAGATGCACTAATTGATTTGTATATATGTATTGACGAATGTTTCTTCTCTTAGACCTCTGCATCTGGCCAATCTTCTACAAGGAAAAGAGGCCCAGCACAAAAGTTGCCCACTGATGTCCGTTTCAGCATTGACTTAGTCTCTGCGCTGGGTCAACCGTTGGAGCCCAAAGAATCTATGAATGCATTTGTACATCAATGCGAAGTGATTGTTAGAGACACCATCCCGATCACCACTCAAGAGTGGAATAATCCAGGAAAGAAAAGGGATCCAGCTGGGGCTAGTTTTGTAGATGATAGAGCGAGAGATGCGATGTGGAATTCTCTCATGACACATTTCACCCTACCAGTCTTGGAGACGGATGAGATCACACAACAAATGATCAGGAAAGTCAAGGAGTGGGCTCTTAAGAAGATGGGCGAACAATTCAAGGACTGGAAGAAAAGATTGTACCACAACTATGTATTGAAGAAAAAAACTCCTCCATTGACTGGACCACTAGAGAAGCAGCAGGATAACTGGGCTGCATTTGTGGAATACAAGACCTCGGCACCAGCTGTGGCAATGTCAGAAAAGAATAAGCTAAATGCAGCCAAAAAGAAATATCACATCATATGGGCACAAGTGGCTACAAGAGTGCCATGCCTAAGTGGGATAAAGCTGAGGCCGACCTGGCGGCTAAAGGGGTCACTCCAGCTATGTCTGGTTGGCCCTTGAGGTCAAGAAATTGGTTACTCGGGCATGGGGCATCATATGACCCAGAAACAAGCGAGATTGTTGCAACCAAAGAAGTTGCTAGAGCCAAAGATGATCTTATTAAAGTGATAAAATATGTTGAAGAGGGAAAGTTTGTTCCCGACAGAGAGAACGATGAGCTGACAAAGGCTCTCGAGAATCCTGAAAAGGCTGGACCAACAAGAGGGTTCGGACCTTCTTGTCCATGGGCTATCGGGTTTCCCGAGGACCTTGACACGTACACAAGCCGATCAAGAAAAACAAAGAGGCAAAAAGAGGAGGATGCGGAGCGGTTCGCGAGGTTTGAAGCCATGTTGCAGGAGCATCGGCAGGAGCTTAATGAACTTTAAGGACTCCGATAGCAAGATCCTGCACTAGACAGTACGGTCGGCCCATCTCAACGGAAAAGCAGTGTGGCTTCCACGGAGGGCCACGGTAATGATGCAACGATGGATGTGTACCCCGTGGATGCAATTAAGGATAAGACTAGTTGTGAGATGCATGTTGAACTGAAGAACATATCCATGAAGGTGGCGGTCGACTTTGCTTTACCTTCTGCACCGAGAGCGACCTACCATTGCAATCCGATTCTAGCTGGCTATGCTCGTGTTGGTGTGGATGAAGTTCAACCGCTATGTCAGTTACTACTGCTTGACTTCCTTGGACGTGAAGGGGAGACGACACTGGGAGAAGTCACGAGTGGCTTCATTCTTTGGAAAAAGGAATACATCAAGTTTCCAGGCTTGGCACCAAGGCCACCTTCTCCACCGAGAAACAATTCATCACCTCCAAGGCCACCGTCTCCTCCTAGTAAAAGTCCACCTCTAAGGGTACCGTCTCCTCCCAGTAAAAGTCCACCACCTCCAAGTACAATCCATGACCTCAACACGAGTCCATCTCAATCTACGCAGCCGCCTCCACGCACCACTCTGTCGAGCGATAACCGACGCCCAAAGCGACAGTTGTCGCCCCTCCGAAGAGTATCGTCGGTTCCTCCCAAGAGGGCTGACGACCTGAACGATGAGGGGACCGATGCGGTCGTACGGGTCGAAGTGCATGCTCCTTTTAAGAAGAAACAACCCGAGCCAGAGGTCTAAATAAAACCGAAAACCAAGGAGCACTTTAGGAAATTACTGACGCAGCCATCCCAAGCTCAGTTAAATGCGCCAGATGACTATACACGATGTCTTCGGAAGACACTGAAATAGAAGAGATCAAGTGGTAGAGGAAGCATCACAAAAGACGTTCCCTAGGAGGGGGAACAAGCAAAACAATCGAGTGCTAGCGGAAGCATCAGAACAGACGTTCCCCAGCTGGGAAAACAAGCAAAACAATTGAGTGGTAGCCGAAGGACCAAAAGAGACGTTCACCAGATGGGGAAACAAGCAAATCAATCGTTCCCCCCGCTCTAGGTGTACATACCCGAACCTCAACTATATGAGGGAGAACCTTTGCATATGGAAACGGCTAAGATATTGGCCGAGCAATGTAATATGTCTATTCATGACATTATTCACGGCGCTCATATGCCCAAGGCTGAGGTAGCACCCAAATTTGTTCACGGGGAGCCTTTGGTTAGTTCTGAGATGCTCCGGGATATGCCAACAAAAATGCGTTGATTGCATGAATGGTACATGAAAGTATTAAAAGAAGAGAGATATTGGCTCATAGTGAAAGTTCGAAAAGAGCATTACTTCGCTGAAGACGAGGTCCCTATTGAATTTATAGAATTCTTTCAGTTATTCAATCTAAAGGAACTCGACAAATCTATCCTCAGTTCATATTGTCTGTAAGTGATTACTTTATTTATGTAATTAAGTCTCTAGCTTAGCTTGTTCAATTCATTGCCGGTAAGTATACTCACTATATTCTTTTGTACGCTATATATCATGATGCAGATTGAAGATTCTCGAATGTAAAAGAAAGGCTATCAATGGATTTGGGTTCATTGACCCACATCGAGTTAATGGAGCTGTGCCAAAGGATAAGCCACTGGAGACCGAGCAAAACTTGCTCCGGTTTCTCATGAACCAGCATTTCTGTAATGAAATACTATTTCGTTACCACTTCGGGTGAGTGCGTTATTGTCTTTTACACATTAACTTTTGCTTACTCGATGTTCAATGTAATTATGAGTTACTGACATATGTAAACCTTGCTTAGCTACCACTGGATTCTTCTAAGCATTTCAGTTGACTTGGGAAGAGTTCACATCATGGACTCACTAAACAAAGACATGGAAGATCATCGCATCATTATCGATACGCTCCAGAGGTAATTTCAACCATTGTCGCACTATATCAGTTTCTTTCGTTCATTTTCTAGGATATCAACTTGTTATTAACTCATACATTCATTTTCTTTGTCAGGTAGGGTTTGGAAACGGTTCAAGAACAAGGTCTACAGTCAATGGCGTGAGGAGCTATTTTTTAAATCGATCTCGGTAAGTAGTACGAGCTAGGTTCGCGCATCTATTTAATTCTAGTTTACGTACATTCATCATGCTAGAGTTATTATTTGATTGAATTATATTCTTGTAAAGTGCACGAGGCAGCCATAGGGGACTAATCTATGTGGATTCTACGTGTGTGAGTTCATTCGCATCACTATTGAGAAGCCCATGGAAACTGTTCGAGTAAGTAAACAATATATACACCCTTTATTTTTATTACAAAAAGTTGTGTTGAGTATAATTCATATGATCTCCTTCTTTATAGTTGGACGCGCTGTGGGACAAGTGTCGTCGGATTGATGACAAGTACGCCATGAGGGGGTCCTCGAGGCGTGTGGAAGAGAGGGGTGTGAGTCGTACGGGATTCCTGGACGGTGACCACACAAGTTTACCCAGGTTCGAATCCACTGGCTTTGGATGGATCCTACTCCTGCTAGCAATCCAGTAATACGGCAGAGCCAGAATATGGGTTATAAGGGTTTCGCCTATGCGAGTTGAGATTGTAGACTATTGTAAGGGTTCCCTAAAGGCTCTCCCTAGTACGGCTTATATAGATATCTGGTGTAGGGTTTACAGGAGAGATCTATTCGGCTATGACTAAGAGTCGATTACAGAGTACATCTTGAACTAAAAGTAACACTATGGGCCTATATCAGTAAGTCTTCTGGCCCTTCCCATAGCTAGATTGGACTCTGTTCTTCTCCCTGACTTGGCTGCCCATGAAGCAAAGCTCTAACCCGAAATGGGCCACCCTGGTCAGTGAGGTACAGTGAGGATACCCGGAAAGTATATCCCCAACAGTAGCCCCCGGAGGCCTCCAAGATCCAAAGTCAGATTCATCATCGTCTAGCTTGATCTTCGGCTTGCAGAATCTTGAAGGGTTCCTGAAACTTCACAAGAAAAGATACGATTCGGGTCTCAAAAACGAGTCGGGCCTATAAATACGTTATTCAGATTTCCAGCTCGAAATTCAAACTAAGCCGGAACTTGGTCTCTGACGTCATCTGACACCAGTCATGGTTAAGTCACGTCACTGACAGGCATTTCCTGTCAGCACGACCATTGGTGGGTCCACCTTTTGCGGAACCGAGACGCCTTTTCAATGCGTGCATGGAGATCGAGGCGGCGTAATCATCGCGTTGGGGATTCCCAGTTCTTTCCACGATGCGTGGCATATTTACTGTAACATTTGCACAAATCTTGGCGCGGCTGGCGGTTATAAGGGGTGAGGATTTCTTTTCTTCACCTTCTTCACTTGTTCCTAATGCCGTTTCCTTCTCCCCTACTTCTCCCACACGCACAGATCTCCCTTGTCCCCAAAAATTCCCAGCGCCGCCCATCCAAAGTCACCGGCGCACCAGAAAAATGGCTTCCACATCATCCTCCGGCGCAGCAGCAACGACAGCGATGATAGCAGCGGCGGAGAAGGAGAGCAATCGTGGGGTCTGGATCCCGTGTGTCCTCGATGACGCCAAGCTCCACGGCGTAGAAGAAGAAGGGCTCCTCTGCGCCGACGATTGGCGGAGCGGCCTCGGCGAAGCCGTCCCCAACCCTCGCGACAGTGAGGGAGTGCACTTCGGCACTCACCTGGACATAGGTCTGAGTTTTCCTCCGTTAGATTTCTTTTCCGGTCATAGATCATAATGGAGTTTAACTCCACCATCTCCCCGCGAACTCCATCTTAGAGATGAGCGCTTACACATCTTCGTGCGAGGGGTATCTCGGCATTAGGCCGAGCCTTACTCTTTTCTGGTACAACTTCTTAGTCCGGAGAAATTCCATCACTACCGGTAATCCTTATATTATCGGCACTATTAGTTTTTCAGTTAGGCGAGAGCGTGTCTATCCTTGGATCTTAGCTAGTGAGTCGGTCAAACAATGGCAGGCTACCTTTTTCTATCATAAGGATATTCCCACTCCTGGCAAAGCTACTGCATTGCCGCTTTCGTCGATGGAGCCGCCACGCCTCAAGCATCTTGGGACGACGTCGCTTCGGCTCTCAGTGATGATCTGCTTCTCGCCAAGAGGCAGATCGAATATCTGATGAAGCACAAGGCCCTGAGAGGGTCTGACTTGGTCCAGTGCTGGGTATCTCGCCGGATCCAACCTCTTCAGCACCATGGAGACCGACTGATGCATTCCATCATGTCATCGAAAAAATACTCCCTCCGCATCAGCCCCAAATCCTACACGGATAAAGATTATGAAAGCCAGATCAAGTGGCTGATAAGGGAGAGGATCGAGAGGAAGATTCCGGAGGTATCCCTGGACATGCATACATCGGAAGATTCCGTTGTGCTGGTAAGCTTTAGCAACAACCCTTTCTTATGTGCTCATCTTTAAGTTATTTCGCAACACTGAGATATTATCTTCTTTTCAGCTTGCCGACCTCTCCGAGTCAGAATTAGCTCCTATCGAGGGGTATCCTCCTGAGTTTTACCAGGAGGAGGAAATAGTTCCACTGCCAGACGTTGTTCCTCGGAAACGTAAAGCTCCGATAGTGGCTATCGGCACAAAGGAGGTGCCTGTTGTGAAAAGGTAACTTTCCTCACAACTTCCGCCTTTGTACTTGCGATTTCTTCTGAGATGTAATGTTCTTTGTTCTATTACTTTCTTAGAGCTAAGCGGCTCACCAAGGGAAAGGGGAAGGGAGCTACTTCTAAGCCCCTACGTCAAACAATGCTAACTTTGGCTTCTCCTGCCATGGCTCCTCCGAATCCTGCCCCTCAGCCTTCTGTAGTGCCAGAGGTTATTCCATCACCGACCACTATAGAAGATCTGGCTCCCTCAGCAGAGCCAGCGATCCTTGAGTCATAGACTGACGTCACCATGGGTGACTCAGGTATTGATAAGGGTGAACCCTCTTCGAGTAATGATCCCTCGGCAGAAACTTTCACCGACAACCTCCTGAACAATCCGGGACTTGCCAAATTTGTCTTGTCTCGGAAATCTATAGAGGAGATCCAACGGTTGGCAAAGGAATGTCTTGAAAACCAGACCATTTCTACCAAAGAAGAAGCACAAGAAGCAGAGGACATCAAGAACTCTGATCTTCTTAAACAAGTCCGTCTTTGAGGCGAGAAGCTGAGGATCGACAAACTTCCAACTTCGCCAGTTGTCCCCCTAACCCTCGCTGAGAAGGTTGCAACCAAAGTGAATGCGAGGTTGAACAAACTCGCTCGTGAACAATATGTAAGTCGGAATTCCAACTCACATTTTTCTTTATGTTACTTTATATCATATCCTCTAGCCCCCAAGCATGAAGTTGGATAGTTAATCCGGGTTTATGCTTTTACTAGAATGCCAAAGAATGAACTAGTGTAGCCCCCAAGGCTCATGCTGATATTAGTAAAAATATTAGCCCGGGTCTTTAGTAGACTTCAGACTTTGGATATTCTGAATTATAGAAAGTATATTCCTATAACCAGGATATATTGAAGAATGTTTGCAACAAGCGGAAAGAGATCAGAGCTCTCCGGCTTGAAAATGCACAATTAAAAGTTTCCAAGGATGAGGCCGAAGGTAAACATTCCGAGACTCAAACCTTGTCTTGCATTTTCATAGTCGAATATTTTGTTGAACTGTTGTTCTTTTGACTTACAGCACTGGTAAAGCAGTCATGTTCTATGATTGAAGAGGCCGAGAATCTTAAGTCCTTGGTGGTGGATAACAAGGAACTCCGTCAAGAGTTGGATAAGCTTAAGGCGGATCATGAGAAGAGCATTGCTCAAATTCTCGAATCCACCTCCATGGCCACCAATGAGCGTGATCGTAAGATTGCGTCTCAGGACAAGAAAATCTTGGATCTCAGTAATGAATTATTTAGAGAGAGGGATATCACCGAGGCACTCCGGGCTGAACTCCATAGCCTTCGTGAGGAGAAAACCAAAGTCGACGATGTCATCTTTGGTATGTTTCCATCTTTCTGACTTGTCTGCATTCTTCGACTCTTTCGATGTTGGATTTCTTCTACTAACCATTTTGCATTTGCATAGGTCCTCTGAACTTACTGGACTCAGCCTCTGCCGAATCTCGCACCAGCCGACTTACACAAGTCGGCAATCTTCTTCATGACTTCCGCCAATCCGTCGAGGATATTGGCAAAGCTCTCAATGTCCTGGATATGCATAGCATGTCCATCTTTCAGGTGCGGGACAAGGCCAAGGAGATGTCGCAGCTTGTCCAAGACTAGAACATGTCCTACGCACGAACTGCAGCGCAAATCGCTCTCACCATGGTCATGAGCCACCATGGAAGCATGGAGATCTAGCAAGTGACCAGGGGATATTCTACTATGGATGAAGATGGTTAGGAGCAGGATATTAAAGCCATCATGGACTCTTGCGCTGGATATGGGTGCCACATAGCCGACTTAACCAGCTACGACACTCCCTTCTTCAATCGCGTGGACATGCCGCCTCCGCCTTCCGAAGAAATAGCTGAAGTTTCCAATGATGATCAAACCGCATCGGATTTGGACATCTCAGAATGTTATCAAGGTGCGGCTGATGTATCTAGCGAGCCGGTAACTCCTACCTCTACTCCTGCATCATAGAACATCAGAAACAACAGATGTGTTATTCTGAAGACATTATGGATCTATAAATAAGTAGTGTGATACTTTTGCTAGTGCCAAGTTTTTATCTATTGAGCACTTTTGGCTTAAATATTTATGTGCCTGAAATGTTTGCATAAGCACTTGTGTTTTTTGTCTGCACTTATGGTTTATCTGGCTTTTCGCCTCGTCCCTTTCGTGAGCCAGCAAACCTTTAGCATGGAAAATTGCCGAGCAACGAAGCTCAATTGCTAAACCAGTTTAAACTCAGAAACAAATCCGGCTTCCAGTACCAACAATTCACTACTCGGAAAATGCCCGCATCCAGCAATCAGACAAATAACCAAAGTATAGACTAGAAAATTTAGACTTATACCTGAAGGTAGCATTTTTAGAACCAGAAATCTAAACCAGAACAAACATGAGCATAAAGTAATTTCAAGTATACTGGGATTTTTGACTGTGACATGATCATTCGGAAATAAGATGGTAAGAACTTCTCAGATTTTTTTGAGGTAACCACTACTTTTATTTCTCATTTAACATGTACACATATATGATTACAAAGAAAGATAAACTAAGAAGAAAAGGGACGTAGCTGAGCAATATTCCATGGTCTGTCTAATTCTTCCGGATTTGTACTGCCTCCAGCTCTCTTTCTCTTCTTAGTAGCAGGTCTTTCCTTGACTGGCCACAAATCACTTAGGTAGTATGAACCATTATGCAATACTCGACTAACCAGAAAAGACCCTTCCCATACTGGGGAAAGTTTGTGCTTTCTTTGTTGCACAAGCCGGTGAACCAAATCACCCTTATGGAAAGATTGGTTTCTGACTCTTTGGCTAGGATATTTGCGTAACTTCTGCTAATAGGCTGTTGATCTCATTTCAGCAACAACGCGAACTTCTTCGACTAAGTCGAGATCATTTTGTCAAGAAATCTCGGCATCGTCTTCGATATACGCGGCAACTCTAGGAGAATTATGAATCAAATCACTAGGAAGAAGTGCTTCAGCACCATAGACCAAGAAGAAAGGTGTGTATCCCGTTGACCTATTTGGAGTTGTTCACAAGCTACAAATTACAGAGGGTAATTCCTCTACCCAAGCCCCCGCAACACGTCTCAATGGTGCTCCGAGTCTTGGTTTTAGGCCTTGTAAGATTAAACCATTTGCCCTTTTGACTTGTCCATTAGCCTGTGGATGTGCGACTGACGCAATGTCAAGCCCGATACTTTGTTCGTTGCATAATTTGGCAAGTTCTCCCATAGAGAAATTACTCCTGTTGTCCGTGATAATGCTATGCGGATAACCATACCGGATTATAACATCCTCGACAAATCTTCTAGCTGTTGCTCCATCACAACTAGTGACAGGTTTAGGCTCAATCCATTTGGTGAATTTATCCACCATCACTAAGAGGTGAGTAAATCCACTTGGAGCCCGTTTGAATGGTCCTACCATGTCAAGCCCCCAGACCGCAAAAGGCCATGTTATAGGTATTGTTCGCAACTGATCAGCCGGAACATGAGCTTGTTTGGCGTATTTTTGGCAGCCCTTGCACGTCTTGACCAGCCGTTCGACATCTACCTTGGTTGTAAGCTAGAAAAACCGTGTCGAAAAGCTTTTGCCACTAAAGATTTGGCTGCAGCATGGTGACCACAGTCACCTTCGTGGATCTCTCTTAAGATTTCCACTCCTTCTTCCGGAGATACGCAGCGCTAAAAGACCCTAGATACACTCCGCTTATAGAGCTCACCACTAATTATAGTGTAGGATTTTGCTCGTTGGACGATCTGCCAGCTCAGAACTTCGTCTTTGGGTAATTTGCCATCTACCAAGTAATCAAGGTAGGGTTGAGTCCAACTAGGAATAAAAGCCAGAACTGCTACTAAAGGTGAGTCAGATTTGGTCAGATATTCCTCGTCTACTCCCTTTATGGAGGGAACTTTGAGGTGCTCTAAAAAAACGCCATCCGGGACCTCTTTCCGCGCAGAGCCTATTCGAGATAATGCATCTCCTTCCTCATTTTCTGCTCGAGGGATGTGTTGAACCTCAAACCCTTCGAACGATTTAGATAGATCATCCACGACAGCATGCTTATTTGCATTACAAATATCCAACACTTCTTGAGCAACAAGATCTGAATCTCCGTAACACATCAAACATCGGATGCCGATATCCTTAGCAATCCAGATTCCATGCAGCAGTGCTTCATACTCGGCAATGTTATTTGTCGCTATGAAGTGGATCTGCAACACGTATGAAGTTTATCTCCTTGGGGTGATTTGAGTACCACGCCAGCCCCCTCGAGCCTTAGATCCGTCAAAATATAGGGTCCAATATTTTGACTCAAGGAGGGTCATATTCTCCTTTGTCTCTGTCCAATCAGCAACAAAGTCAGCAAGGATTTGGGATTTGATTGTTGTCCGAGGTCTATACTCAATATCGAAAGCTGAAAGCTCTATGCCCCATTTTGCGACGCGTCCTGTTGCCTCACTGTTGTTGATTATATCTCTCATGAGAGCTGTGCTCACCACAGTAATTGGATGTTCCTAAAAATAATGTCGTAACTTACGAGATGCAAAGAACACACCATAAGCCAGCTTTTGATAGTGCGGATACCGCTGTTTTGATTCAGTTAGAACCTCGCTGAGATAGTAAGTCGGACGCTGCACCAGGTGTTCCTGAATTTTCCTCTGGTCTCTCCACTACCATGACGACCCTGTTTGTCGCAGCGAGATAGAGCAACATCGGTTCCCTTGGTTCCGGTGCTGCAAGGATAGAAGCAGACGAGAGTACTTATTTTAGGTCTTGTAGTGCAGCTTCAGCTTCATCTGTCCAAACGAATTTCTTAGTCTTTTTCAGGAGCTTATAAAGTGGTGTGGCTCTTTCTCTGAGCCAGCTTACAAACCGACTAACTGCAACAATGCAACCAGTGAGTTTTTGAACGTCCTTCAGACGAGTTGGCCTGGAAATATTGAGTATAGCCTTGATCTTGTCTCGGTTCACCTCTATGCCTCTTTGAGACACGATGAAACCCAACAATTTTTTGGCTAGAATTCCAAAGAAACACTTCTTCGGATTGAGCATAATGTTGTATTTTCATAAATTTGCGAATGTTTCCTCCATGTCGGAAATTAATGTTTCCCTTCTTTTTGGACACCACCGCAATATCATCCACATATGCATGTACGTTGCGTCCGATTTGATCGTGGAGGTAATGCTTCATAGTGCGCTGGTACGTAGCTCCTGTGTTCTTCATCCCAAAGGGCATCGTAACAAAACAGAAGGTTCCGAAAGGGGTTATGAATGAAGTTTTGATTTTATCCGATTCCTTCATCCGAATTTGGTGATAAACGGAATATGCATCGAGAAAACAGAGGAGTTCCGAGCCTGCCGTATAATCGATGACTTGATCAATTCTAGGCAGAGTGAACGGATCTTTGGGACAAGCCTTGTTCAAGGCAGTATAATCAACGCACATCCTTAAATCAGTGGTGTCCTTTTGATGGACCATTACAGGGTTGGCCGACCAATCAGTATGGATGACCTCTTCTATGAATCTGACTAACTCGAGTCAGGCACGTTCCTTAGCTATTGTCTTACGCTTTACATCGCCAAAACATCGTAAGGACTATTTGATGGTTTTAGCATTCGGGTTTACATTTAGAGAGTGCTCGGCAAGTTCCCTAGGTACTACGGTCATGTCAGATGGCTGCCATGCGAAGATATCTTGATTTGCTTGGAGAAACTTGACGAGCACGCTTTCCTATGTACTATCTAGGCCTACGCCTATCTAGGTCACCTTGGAGGGGTCATCACCTTCAACGGCGTCTTATTCGTCTCTTTCGATGCCTTGAACTCCGGATTCGGCTTTGTCACCTCCTTCTTTGTTGCGGGCATCTCGGTACTCCTAGGCGTGCAGCACGGCTTCAGCAAAGGCGACATTTCCATCCTCGCATTCTCGCGCTTTTTTCGAGTCTCCCCTGATGGTGATCACACTGTTGGGATCTGGAATTTTCATCATATTGTAAATATAACACGGACGAGCCATAAAAGCCCAATAAGCTGGACATCCAAATATAGCATGGTACGCGCTCTTGAATGGGACCACGTCGAAGGAAAGTGCTTCCGTCCGATAGTTCTTTGGTGTTCCAAAAGTAACATCCAAAGTGATCTCTCCCAGTGAATTAACTTGTCTCCCTGGGACAACTCCATGAAAGATCATAGAGCTGTGATTCAGCTAGGTCTCAGAGATTTGCATCTAGCGTAGCGTTTCCACATACAGAATATTGATGCTACTACCACCATCCATGAGTCTTGGAGAAACCATAGCCATCAATAAGTGGATTGACGACTAAGGCGTATTTTCCTCGCCTGTGCAAATTAGGCGGATGATCAGCATGGTCAAAGGTGATTGCAACTTCTGACCAGTCCAGGTACTGAGGGACAGCCGGAACTATCACATTGAGCTCATGCAGAACTGCTTTCTTGACCTTAGCTGGTTGAGATCCGAGGAAGGTGATGTAGGTGTCTTTCTTTGTGGGGAAGGTTTTCTTCCCTTCCGGCTTGGGATTTGAAGCATCAGCTTCCTCCATGTCGGAATGTTCCTTGGTCTCCTTATCTTTTTCAGGATTCTTATTTCCCTTCTTCCGCTTAGCCCTATAGCTAGCGGTGTCATCTTTCTTGATGTCGTCATTGAAAAGACACTCGGCGTTTGTATGAGATGAGCCCCCATTGGCGTCGAGGTGATGCACACATGGGTTATTGGCAATGTCGGCCCAAGAGTAGGTTATGCCAGGTTGCTGGTCTCCTCTACATTGAACTCTTGATGTCCCACGACCGCGTCCGCGGCCACCGCCATGTCCTCCAGACCCGAAAGTAGCAGTAACCACTTCCGTTTCTGCATTGGGCTTTTCTTCCGAGGTGTTCTTGCGCTTTTGAGCTTGTTGCTTTGGTTGTTTTGCCGACTGTGGCACAACTAGGGTGTTCATAAATCCCTCTGCGTTGTTGTCAGCATCTACATACTTGCTCGCTATTTCTATCATCTCTCCCAAATCAGTGACCTTGTCGCACATCAAGCGATGACGTACTAAACCAATTTGGAGTCCTGCAATGAAAGCTTCAATCGCAGTTTGGTCATTTACTCCTTCACAACATTTCTTGGTGTCGATCCATCATCCGAGATAATCTCGACAAGTTTTTCCGGGTTTCTGGGTGCAACGCTGTAGGTCTCCTACCATACAGGGCCTCCGATATTTACCTTCGAAATCCCGAAAGAACGCACTTTGCATGTCATACCAGTTGTGCATGGTGTTCTCCGGAAGTTCATTGAGCCATGATCGCGCCGTCTTCCTCAACATAAGTGGGAGATATCGGGCTGTGACCAGGTTATTTCCGCCTTTGCCGATGCAGCGAGCCTAGAAAAATCTTGGAGCCAAGTATCTGGCCGAGCTATACCATCGTAGGCCTGAATGTGCCATGAGATAGCAAATCCTTCTGGGAATTTTGTTGCTCTTATGCGTGGTCTAAAGCATTTTGGGCCCATGTAGATATCATCATTTTCGTAGCACCGCGCCTCTATGTTGGAGTTAATCCGGTGTCGCGCATCACTTGGAGACAAAGATCGTCATCCTGAGTGACGGCTATGGCTGTGGTGCCTTGGAGCCAGACTTCGGCTTCTACCACCACTTGCTTCGCCACGACGCCCTCCTTGGCCTCCTTGAGAGCCGTTGTGATGGCTGCTTGGTGGAGAGGGCAGGGCAGCTGGATTGTTTCCGGCTGATCACCGGCCTCTGTCCGGAGCGTCATTATTTCGGTTCCGGGGAGGGTCTTCATTGTGATGAGCCCCTGCCTGCTTGTCTCGGCATGGTTTCCGTCGTTTCTTCATCCGTCACTCCCACCATGGTGGGGCTCAGCCGAACGGTTTGTAGGTCTAGGAGGTGGAATTCTTTGACGGTCCTCCTCCCGACGTTTCTCTTTATATTCTCCCCTATGATCGTTCGACTCTCGTCGGGGAGGGTTCCTCAGATACAGTGCCGCAATCGCCTCTTGCTCAGCAGCTGGAGTGGCGTTGCGCCAGTCACGAGCAGGTCTGTGATGCTGTCCTGAAGATCTGGTTCTTGAATAATTATCTTCTCGACGCTTGGAAAGGTAATGCTATTCCGGAGCATGTTGGGGCCTTATGTCATTCCAAGCCGGGTCCATGCGACACTGGTCGAATATCGAGACCAGTTTTCCACTTCCAGATTTTGCGGCCCTTTGCTGTTCCAGACCCTTGGTGAGTAGCTTGATGCCCAATCGAATCTATTCTGGGCCTGGATTGTTTGACAGGATAACCCGAGCCGTGATAGTGTTCTGTACTGGTGTTGGATACACCAGATCTCCCTTGCTATCGAGACGAGGCATCCCTGGGTCTTCTTCAAAGAGAACCTTGTGTACTTCTGGGAATTGATCGTCACGTATGTGGCGTTTCCAGGTCTTCTGATGTTGCCGAGAGATGTACTTCTTCGCAGTTGCCATGCATTTCTTTTCCTCCTCGATGTTTTTGGCTTCATCCAGGAGTACTTGACGATGCACTTCTAGGGCCTGGGCCCTTTCATCCAGTTCTTCAGCAGTAAGTTCTGCTGCTGTAGGGATAGGTGTGGTTAATGCAGCATCGATGAGTTTGCACGCACCTTCAGTGATCACGTGTCCATCCACCGATTCTTCTTTTGGCTCGTCTGGGATAAGTGCTCCATCCGAGTCTTCCTCGTATTCCTCGGCAATCACTTCCTCTGCCGAAAGATCTTTTGCCGGGGTCTTGTTCTTCTTCTTTGCCTTCTTGGCAGTGCCGGTAGTATAGACGGCTTTGGGCCCGTTTCCCGGAGTCAAACTTTGATCGGTACTTTCGGACATTTGGTTCTCGGGATCATCTCCGAGATCCATGTTGTCCTGTGCTTTGGGAGAGTTTTCTCCAGATCCTTCATCCATGTCTTCTCCTTCTGTAGCAGCTGTGGAGTTAAGATCCTATTCATATTCCGCAGAGAACTTCTAGAAATCTGCCGATGTCATGGAGTCATCAAAGGATGCCGGTAAATCGACGCTTGTACCGATCGCCTCCAACACCGAGTTGGTGTTGTCTCCAACATTGGCAGAGCCGGATCCGGATCCCACATATCCGAAAAAGTGCGACGCATGCCTCCTAAGATAGTTGCGGCTCTCGCGGTCGGCCTCCTCGAAGCACCTGATGGTTTCGAGAATATCAGCCACGCTTGCGTCTTGCATCATCATGCGCCTCAACGTGTATCTTAGGAAAGGCCTGTCCGTCCCAGTTTCATTAGAGCCGGAACCAGAGTTATCTTCTTGCTCTCCTTGGATTTCGACCTCTGCAGGTGGATCAATCTAGGATTCGACCTCGCTAGGGAGATCCACTCTAGATCCGATTTGAACTGTGTGATCTGCCTTAGCTTCAACTTTCTCCACTATCTCCGCAGCTAGTGCGGGCTGGGTGGGTTTAGGGTTTTCTGAGATCCGGAACTCTGCCGCCTCCGGGGACAAAGGGTACCCAGAAATTTCTTCTGCCTCTATCATCACCGTTGGGGTGGGTGGGGCAGGTTCGGCAATACCGATGTAGACATCGATCTCACCAAAAGACATGATGGTGTCGGTGGCCACGACTTCCCTAGCTGGAATCCAAGTCTCGTCGAGAACGATGAGCGGGACGTCACTAGCATAGAGGATGCGACCAATGACGATGGTCTCGCCGATTCCGATTCTTGCAGATTCCTCTCAGAACGTATATCCGAAGCTCACTTGCCCCACGATGGGCGCCAACTGTCGTCAGATTGATGACAAGTACGCCACGAGGGGGTCCTCGAGGCATGTGGAAGAGAGGGGTGTGAGTCGTACGGGATTCCGGGACGGTGAGCACACAAGTTTACCCAGGTTCGAATCCACCGGCTTTGGATGGATCCTACTCCTGCTAGCAATCCAGTAATACGGCAGAGCCGGAATATGGGTTACAAGGGTTTAGCCTGTGCGAGTTGAGATTGTAGACTATTGTAAGGGTGCCCTAAAGGCTCTCCCAAGGACGGCTTATATAGATATCCGACCTAGGATTTACAGGAGATATCTATCCGGCTACGACTAAGAGTCGGTTACAGTGTACATCTTGAACTACAAGTAACACTACGGGCCTATGTCAGTAAGTCTTCTGGGGCTTCCCATAGCCGAATTGGACTCTGTTCGTCTCCCTGACTGGGCCACCTGTGAAGCAAAGCTCTAACCCAAAATGGGCCACCCTGGTCAGTGAGGTACAATGAGGATACCCGGAAAGTATATCCCCAAAAACAAGCTCCTACCACAGGACCGCCTACTAGCAATCCAAGAGGAATTGTCTAGATTTTTTGTCAACAAGGTCATAAACCCATACGGAGAATACTCTATAGATAGACCCTACAACATCTGTGTAATGATCTCCATGTAATCAAATAGACAGGCTCTGGACCCGGTTGGGACTCCATGTAATGATCGACCTCCATGCATGTATATGCTTGTAAGAGAAATTATATTATATATGCATCAACATGTACAAGTACTGTGTAGTAGCGTTGTGTATGTATACGGAAACTTGTCTGTAATGAAAACACAGAATGAAAAATAATTGAACTCAAAACACAAAATGAAAAGAAAAACACAAAACCCTAAAACCCCATCTCCTGCCGCGGCAACCAAATGGCCCAAAATGCTGCCACGGCAGGGAACCTTTAGTCCCGGTTCGTGTTACGAACCAGGACTAAATGTCCTCCAGCCTAGCACGGCTCACGGGGCCACGTGGTGGACCTCTAGTCCCGGTTCGTAACAGAACCAGGACTAAAGACCAGACCTTTAGTCCCACTTTGGCAGTCCCGGTTTGCAATCTGGGACTAAAGGTCCTTACGAACCGGGGCTAATGGCCTGGTTTCTACTAGTGATTGGTGTCTAGATTATTTGTGAGGGGCTGTCAGAGCTATTTCTGCCACTTTAGTGGGGGTTGCCAGGGACATTATCTTCTTATAAATTCTTCAAGGGGTCTACTAGAGTTATATCTGCCTATATGGGGGTTAACAGAGGTATTTATACTTGGGGTCGTGTTGTCATGTGGGGTCACGGAGAAGGGCAGTGATCGGCTTGGATCCTTATAGTGAGCCTCATACCAAGGAAGAGTGAACGGGTTGGCCTCTCGGATGTGCAACCTTAATAAGGATCTCTCATGGGTAAACTAAGGCACCTCTATAGAGTGTAAAAAGGTGTGACATGTTACTCCATGTTTTGGGAAGGAGCTACGAACGCTGCAGCAAAGGAATTCCACAAAGTTCTGGTAAATCTATGAATGCTGACGGGCATAGCTTTTCACAATAAAAGCAACCTTTGAAGAAATGTTTATGAAAACCTACATAACCTACAACCTTTGGTCTATGGTTGTAGGCAGTGCATGAAACACTCCTTTTTATTGAACTTGCTGAGTATGCTCGTACTCAATCATACCTTCTTAACCCTTGATAGATTTTGAAGCAATCAATGGTGATCCTAGGCTACTCTTAAGAGTTAGAAATATTTAGTGGGGATCAGGGGAGTCCACGACTACATCAAAAGCTTTTGAAACCAAGATGAGGAGTTCTATATAAATAAATCCCTAGATACTAGAACCTACTTAGGTAGAATATTTCTTTAGTAGCAATCACAAGCCATACATATATAGTAGTAGTATTTCTAGAATAGACTCCTAGTTGCTATTTCTGGTTTTCTTCTCTATAATGTTTTCCTCTCTATTTCAAGGAAGTTCTCTGGATCTTTTGTAATGTGTTATATGTAATCTAAAGTCATACATTGGACCCACAATGTTTCTATTGTACAACTCCGTGGGATGTAATACTAGTGGAACGGTGTTTCATTGGAGTTATGTCAACGACTATAGCATACTACATCATGTAGTGGTGTGCTGGATCACCGCACAGTGAGTGGGCCCGAGCAAGCCCCACCCATCCGCGTGAACCTGCAGGTCCTCGCTCCGCATCTGCATGCTCTTCCCGCTACTGTCGGGCTGGGGATTGGTGGGCCTAGGGATGAAAGGTGGGGGAGGTTAGGAGCAAGTGGATGGGCACCAGGGGCTGGAGCTCCCGGGCAAGCTGACATGGACTGCGTGTGGGTAGGATACTCATCCAACCCCACGCGCGACCGCACAGACAAGCCACGTAATGACTCAGTGCAACCAACGATGCGCTCGTCAGAGTGCTCCTCCGACAGCGGAGCCATCAAGCCACAGGTGTGGAGCCAAATCCACAAAATGATGTCGAGGCCAGAAGGACAACGTTGGAGTACGGTGGCGGGCGCTTGACTTATACCCCTAACCCAAGGCAGGTGGTGTGGACGTCCAAGTTCCTTCCTGTCATCCTCATCAAATACGAAGATAACACCAACCCAAAGGAGTTCTTGCAAATGTACCGCATCGCCATGGCCATAGACGGCGCCGAAGTCATGGCGAACTGGTTCCCTATGGGGATGAAAGGCACAGCCCTATCATGGTTGATGAATATCCCGCAAGAATCGATCTAGAGGTGGGGAACTCTGCGTTCGTTTCGTGAGTGCGTTCTAGGGGGCTTCAAGTGCCCGGGAATGCTCATCCAGCTCCATGTCGTGGTACAGGGAGAGGACGAGCGGCTGTATGACTTTATGTTGTGTTTCTTGCAAGTAGCTCACACCATCCCTGAAGCGGAGGACACCGCCATCATCGGCGCGTTCCTCATGAATGTCAAAGACTACAAGATGCAGGAAGAGCACAACATGCACCCCGTCAAGACGACCCACCAGCTTTGGGCCTTGGCCAACCTCTGCTCGCTAGCTGAGGAAGGACGCCTCGTGCCCGAGGTTGCCACCAATGTGGCAAAAGGTGGTGCCGACCCCGGGAGCACTTTCAGGAAGAAGGACAAAGAGTGAAAGTATGAAAACCACCAGGTTCTGGTAGCCGAGAAGGTTACTCCCCTAGGAGCGAGAATAAGGCAAAATCAACCAAGGAGGTGGCGTGCGGTGACCCAACATACCACTGCATGATGTAGTACACTATAGTCGTTGACATAACACCAATGACACACCGTTCACTAGTATTACATCCCTAAGAGTGGTACAATATAAACACAGCAGGTCCAAGACATGACTATAGATTACAACTCGACTCTTTACAAAAGATCCAGAGAACACTCTAGGTTAAAGAGAGAGAAAGGAACCTCTTACAAAGAAGAACCAGAAATAATAACTCCGAAATATCTAGTAACTAAGACTAGCATATAAACTATTTGGTTTGCAATTGCTGCTATTGCAAAGCTCTACAGAAGTAGGTTTTATGGCTAGAGAATCTAACCCTATCTACTTAAGAACTCTGTATTCACTTCAGTTGATGTATATGTTGACTTCATTGATGCTATTGAAGAACTTGAGTTGTCGATGATGGTTTCTTGAGCAGTAATGAATGTTGACATAGTCTTCAACGGCTTAAAATCTAGCAAGGGTTAAGAAGATACGGTTGAGTACGAGCGTACTCAGCAAGTTCACTAAAGAGGAGTGTATGATGCACTATCTCTACAGCCACAGACCATAGGTCGTAGGCAATGTAGGTTTTCATAAACATTTCTTCAAAGGTTGCTTTTATTCTGAAAACTATGTCCGACAGCCTTCACAGGTTGACCAGAACTTCATGGAGTTCCTTTCCTGCCGTGTTCGTAGCTCCTTCCTGGAATAGGGAGTAACATGTCACAATTCTTACACTCTATAGAGGTGCGTTGCTTTACCCATGAGAGACCAACTCCTTGTTGCATAACCGGGCGATCTTTCCCTCCATAATTCCTTGATGTGGGGCCCAGTAGGTGATCCAAGCCAATCGTTGCCCTCTCCGCGATCCCATATGTCTGCACGATCCTCTGGGCCAAGCTCCATCTCTGTTAAGCCCCCAATTTAGGGAAAGTTATAACCCTGATGAGTTTCCGAAGACTCTATGAGCTGGTGTTGCCCCTGGCAAGCTCCATAAAGGTCTGACTATACCTCCAGTAGCCACTCATAGATAATCTAGACACCAAAATCGTGGGGCCTAAGGGTGCCCACCCATATGTTGGATCCATACCAGGAATCCCAACGTCACGATAAGGTCATCTTGCCTCCATATGAAAGGAAGAAGATACAGCTGACTTCTCTGTCCCATTCCAAATCTCATGGTTAACGCGTAATATACGGCGCTAGAATCACTGGCGACATTGGTTGTTAAGTCCTAGATATTATGTTCCTTTACCACTAGAACTGTATCAATAGATTACTACCACTTGGTAAATAATCCATAATCATATTATTATGAAAATAGTATTTTCTATCCTTTTTGAAATGCAGGTGATGACACAGTTGTGTTACAAGCATAGAAAATAATCAAAGGACATGAGCAAGTTGTGAACTTGCCTTTTGTGATTGCAATATCATGCAGACACGGTCTTCGAGATACTAGAAGATCCAAATTCTATAAATAGCATCATTGGTCCGGTAAGGACTAATGTTTAAAGAAGCGTTATGCTGATGCATAAGTAATGTAATGCATTTTGTAAAATCCCGAGATAAATCCCTAATAGCATGAATGAGTTTATCTTAAGTGACACCTTTTTGAGATTTGGCTATTTCTCATGTTTACTTCTCGAGTCAAGATAACTACAAAGAATTTAAATGTTTAACATGCAAAGTGTGCAAGTGAAGTGTAATAACACTTTGAGGTTGAGGTGATTTACTATCTAGTAATTACGATGGATGTTGGTGTTGGAAATATGCCCTAGAGACAAATAGTAGTAAGGACTATTATCATATTTCGTATAGTTTATGATTAATTTTTATACCATGCTATAACTATATTGAGTGGAAACATCAATACACGTGTGATATACAAACAACCAGGGGTTCCTAGTGAAACTCTAGTCACTGGTTCATTGGTCAATAGATGATCATGTTTCCTGATCATGTGGCATTTATGCCAGTTGGAAATGAGGTCATCTCATTCGGAGAATGAGATGATGAACCAGTACCCAACCTAAACATCATGACCCGATCATGTCACGAAGTTCAAGTTACGATGATTAGAAATGGATCCTCGTAGACTATTCCTTAGACCGTGAGGCTATATCAATCACTGTCTCCCGAGAGTGCTTAGATATCATCAAATGCCATCTGGTAAAACGGTGGTTATAAAGGTGTGTTCAGGTATTCGGAGGAAACCGTAGAGGCAATATATGTCAAGATCGGGATTTGTCCGTCCTTGTGACGGGAAGATACTCAAGGGCCCACTCTGAGAAGTTATATCCAATAGCTGCGCAACATGTGATTGGATCACAAGGATATCACTTGTCGGAACGAGTTAAGTAGCATTGTTCAGTAACGAGATTGAACATGACATGGTGATGTCATTTATCAGATCTCGGGTAATGCAAGTATCGAGTGACAAAGGGAACAAGACACGACTGTCCCAGTTCAAACGACAAAAGATCTTCGTGGAACGTACATGGGTCACATGGCCATCCAGGTCCCTCTGTCAATCATTGGTGCGGGAGTGTCCCGACCATGTCTGGAGTGTTCCCGAACCGTGGGGTATCATGCTTAAGGGCTTGATGATGCTTAGAGAGTGTTTATGGGATCGGTAGAATCGCCGAAGAAAAGAAGGGAGAAAACCGGAAGGGTTTCGGTATGTCCTGAGGTTGTCCGGAGTGGAGGTGGAAGGTGTTCCATAGCCACGGAGATTGAATAATATGTGAATGAATGTTAAATATTGATTTAATCATTTATTCATAATTATTTAATAAAGAGAAAATCAATTAAAGGTCAAAAAGGCTTAATGGGCCAATTTCTGGAGGGAGAGGGCCCATTAGGGAAAGGAGAGAGGGAGAGGGGCCAAGGGGGCTGGCCGGCTGAGCCTAGCCCCCCGCGGGGCCCACTAGGGGCTGGCCAGCGGCCTCCCCACCCCCTCCTCTCCTTTAGTCCCACCCCGGGACTTTGAGGGAGGTAGTACCTCCCCTCCCCCTATATATAGTGGGGTATTTGGCCTAGAAAATTACACCAATAATCAATAAAGGTCTCCCCACTTTTGGGAGTACCTCTAATTGATATTTTCTCTCCCCCTCTCTCTCGTGACCGTGGTCCAATGTCTGGACTGCGCGAGCGAGAGACATCTTCACCACGGGTCGCGCTGCGAGATTCGGATCCGGGAGCTCTACTTCCGCAACTGCTGCTGGATCGGGGAAGCGGGAGTCATCGTCAGGCACCGGACATGTGTAACTCCCCGCGAGGTGTCGCACTTGAGGCACTCAAGTCGTTGGAGACAGAAGGAGCACAAGGACTTCATCACGACCTTGAGGTCGGCTTCGGCTCGTCTACATCAACCACGCTCTCCTGAGCGTTGACAAAGCTTTTCGGTCTTCAAGGGTAAGTTCGCGAAAAGCCCATCCCGTTACTGTATTACTAATAGATAGGTCCTGGAAGTTTCAGGGGTTCAGGGGCGTAGAGTAAAATTTATTGTTTTTATACGCGGAACCCCTACAGTAGTATCAGAGCTAGATCTATGCGTAGTAATGCTAGTATGGGTAGAACACACGAGATGTAGCGTGTGGGCGTTGATCTTTTAGTTGTTACCCTCCCACGTGTACTTGTGTATATCGTAGTAATGCTTGATGAAGTGGCCCCCAACCGACTTTACTCGTTCATTCACGAGACTGGTCCACGCTTGACATACGGCTAGTACCATATAAAGTGGCTTAGGGGGGTGTCTGTCTCTCTCGCATTAGTTGGTATACCGTTTGCAATGGAGGGCCCCGAAAGGGGTGTAGTAGAGACAACTACTTGATCAATGTTGTGCTGAAAGTTCGTAGGTAAGAACGGTTCTTGTGCGAAAGCCCATTCAGCCATGTAAAATATGCAAAGATAAAGTAGAGGCGTCTAACTTTGTTTTGCAGGAGGGCGTTGCTTTGTGATATGGTTGTGGCAAAGGTAAAGTGATTAAATTTTGTTATGTATTAGTAGATAGTCACAGAGGTGACGGACTACCACGCCGGAATGACACCAGTACCCTGGTGTCTACGGTGCCGGAACCCTGGCGCCGGAACCCGGTGACGGCGGATGGAGATCACGACGTGAAGGACCATGTCACATAGCATTTACATTCAATGTTATTGTTTATATGTATTATTCTGTGCTAGTATTAGATACTCGACGGTAGACTAATAAGATGATCCCTGTTAAAATTACCAACGATTGTGTTCCTCCTTAGTGTGCACCTCCAAGAAAGTTCGTCGGTATGAGGCATGTAGTGATGATCGGGTGTCAGACATATCTACGTTCACATACAGTGGGTGTAAGCCATGTTGCACAGCGAAAACACTAAGGTTGAGTTGGCGAGCCTAGCATGTACAGACATGGCCTTGGAACGCGGATGGTCGAAAGATCGAGCACGAGTCGCATGAATGATATGACCGACCTTTAGCATCCACCCTTGAACCCACATTGATGGCTGTGATGATCGGGGGAGATGTGGATGACAGGGGTCGTGTTATCACTAGGAACCCTCATTGGGGATAGGCGTTTCTGAGTGGAGTTATTATTAACTCATTTAATTATAAACTTAGTATAAATTCCTTTTGCAATTACAAATGTAGATGGCTCAACGTGAAGCTTACTTTGTCATTGAGGATTGGGTAAAGGGTGAGAAACTTAGACTTGATGGATCCAACTTCCCTAGTTGGCTTGTGCGCCTGAATGATCTCCTTGCTAGGAATCATGTGGTAGACTACATACGCCACACGATGGATTTGACTGAGCCAGACCACTATGAGACCCCACAAGAGCTGGCAGACCGCTACTATCGTCAAGAGATGTCCACTTATATTCAGATAATAATGTGTTACAGGATGGTGGATGAACTACATCCGCTCATGGGTGATCTTGATCCATATTCGATGGTGGATCAGCTGAGAGCAGAGTTTAGGCCATGTGCGCATGTGGAAGCACGAGCTGCTTGGAGAGTTCCTTTCCATACAGATGGAGGAGCATACATGTCTGAAGGGTCACTTGGAGCGCATGCTTGATGCACACACAAGATTGGTTCACTTCGTGGATTACTCGATGGCTGATCCATTTGCGATAGATGTACTGCTTCGATTGTTGCCTCCCAGCTATGAAGGACATGTCCGGAGTAGCATCATGAGTGGTGATACGGAAACATTGGATTTCCATGAGTTCATATTACGTTTCAGGAAAGTAAAGGTTGAACCAATCATCGGAGAGGTCATCGATGACAAAGGTATATACTTGATATACAGTTTTATAAATGTTATAATCTTGCAAACACATTGTAGTGTTAAGTATATTTGATACTTGCTCTGTTTTACTGAAAACAGGTCCTTCTGCATGAGAGGTGCTTGCTGGAGAGGAGGTGACGTTGCGTGTTGATGGCGAGCATGATGATGATGGCCAACGACACTCTCCCTCGACATTTATCATTTAGTTTGTGTTTTAGGATGATTATTGTAATCAAGAGATTGTGAACTTCTTTAGTGTGTCTCACACTTCGTGAGACGGTTATTTATATGAGTTTGTAACAAATAGTTGTTCTTCTTTTATGGATGATTTCTATTCATGTTCATATCTTGTTTGATTATGTGTGAATTATCCCTGTTGTTTGAAACTAATTGATAATGCATGAACATTTGTAAAACATTAAAATGCCTTGTTTAAAATACCCAACTTAATGATATTTCATTAATGAATGAAACCATTGTTTGAATTCAAAGTTATGTGATAATATGTGAAAGTCATTCGATTTCTTGTCACATATAAATCATGCCTAAGTTCGGCAAAATAACTTTAACACCATGTATTACTTGAATACAAAGTGTTTAATGAATTGTTAAAAGTAAATACATATTCGATGTATTGTGTTTTAACGAAAATGGTAATTATCATTATATGATTGTTTAAATGTGTAAAGTAGTTTACCAAAGGAAACATGAATCTGAAACTATTTGATTTGATCAAAGTGTTTCATCAATAAAAGGGTATAAGTATAAAAGAGAATCTAATCACTATGATTTGATCAATAGTAATGAAATTCGAACTTATAAGAATGGCATAAAAGAAATTGTGGAATGCAAAGTGTTTTGAAACGTCAAAATACAAAGCATCATGATGTGATATTAGATATCAAAGGGGTTGAATAGAAGGCACCAAATAAATCATTGTAGTGTAGATGTAGGGACCATTGGTTAGAAATAGTTAGCACTCAATTAGAATTGGTAAACCATTTGAATTCGTGAAAGTTTTGGGGTTATTCGATATAACCAAAACAATAGCGAATAAGTACTTGTAGCGTATTCATTGGAAACTTTGAATACGTAATCCATAGCTGAAACCAAAAGGAAAGAAAAACTTGTATTGCTTGGATTTTGGCGCATTCTTGAGAAAGATCACTTTTAGTGATGTTTCTCAATTATGAAGAAAATGGAAATTAGTGTAAAACATGATGAGGATTCAAAACCCTGCATCAGAGTGTTGAGAAGCGCAACGGACAACGTTCCTGAACGATTCTCTTCATAGAAGGAAAGAATCAATGATATTGATCATTGTGTTTTCCCCACTAGTGTTTTCACTACATGAAGTAGGATTCAAAATGTAATCCATATCTTGTATGGAGACATGTGTGAATCACTTGTCATGATTCTTGGAATATGACATCCATACGAACTACAAAGGAAATAATGGTAAACTAGAATTATGAGAAATCCTAAAAGCAAAATTCCCTTGATATTAGAAAGCAATTCGTTGCTGAATCTCACAAGTAAAAGGGGTTACTTGAATTTTCCCAAATGACTGCAAAGCCATAGTAGGAAAAGGGGGTGAATGACAAAAGCACAATTTGTCAAGTATTGGATAAATTCAAATGAATTTGATTCAAATGTGCTAAATGTCTAGTGGATTTAAAACCAGTAAAGTACTAGTATCTCATAGTAAATCTCCAAGTTTGATATTTGATCAAAAGATTTTGAAGTTATTCAAAATAGTGAGTGGATATGCAATTTGCATAAAATTGAGTGGGAGCTATGAAAGTCTTCCTGAAACAATATGTGATTGACATATTTTAAGTGGGAGCAATATAAGTCTCAAATTCAAATATGTAGGAACATATTTTGAGTGGGAGCTTATAGGAGTGATTCTTAAGGGTGTTAAGAATGAAAGTGCAAGTACTTATAAATAATGATTTATAAGGTGTAGAAGTTGATAATAGGTGTATTATGATGTTATGTAGTATTCCTTAAGGGATTCTGAAAATGTTTCAGAATAGAAGTTAATTAAGGAACTAGTCCTTAATAACTCAAATTAGGAATAGTATTAAGTTTAACATCAATGGTTGAAAGAAATAAAAGGATGATCATCATCCACTATGTTGAGACATAGGTTCTATCTCAGTAAACCATGATGATAACTTAGCATAATATGTGATCCAAATTAAGGAACGTTTGAAAGTGATTAAATTCGAATCACAGAACGTTGAGCTAAGTTTTTGTCTGTAGTGTCTAATAGAGAACTATGGACATATTTTCTAAATCCATAAAGGATAACATATCTTAAAGAATAAAGAGTTAGGTTATAAGGGAATATGTTGGAAACTCCTGTAGATACCAATTAAAGTCAAGTAGGAAGCGAGGTGAACAAAACATCGAAATTGCACAGAGTGCACAAGAGTTTCGATGAATACATTTATAATAATAGATAAAGGTACCATCTAAAGTGTTGTATAATGTTATGGCCGGGCTAGTTCGCATTTAACGTAGAATGATGTGTCCCAGGGCACAGTGCCCATGAGAAAGCCCTCGAGGTTGATCTAACGTCACTGTAGGCTCCTAGAATCAGGCCTCGTTCTGCTGCCATAGCAACGATGCATACACAAAGATGCTATCATGTGATGATAAAGTGTTAATGTCAATTAAGGTGACATTAGTAAGTTGCTTAGGATTTGGGACTGTAAAGTACAGACCTAAGACTCAACCTCTTCCATGAGCAAGCATGTTCAAGGTACCGGAAATATGGTGCCAATGATTGAGAACAAATGCAGCTAGTGTATTTGTACTCTAGTGCAAGTGGGAGACTGTTGGAAATATGCCCTAGAGACAAATAGTAGTAAGGACTATTATCATAATTTGTATAGTTTATGATTAAGTTTTATATCATGCTATAACTGCATTGAGTGGAAACATCAATACACGTGTGATATACAAACAACCAGGGGTTCCTAGTGAAACTCTAGTCACTGGTTCATTGGTCAATAGATGATCATGTTTCCTGATCATGTGGCATTTATGCCAGTTGGAAATGAGGTCATCTCATTCGGAGAATGAGATGATGAACCAGTACCCAACCTAAACATCATGACCCGATCATGTCACGAAGTTCAAGTTACGATGATTAGAAATGGATCCTCGTAGACTATTCCTTAGACCGTGAGGCTATATCAATCACTGTCTCCCGAGAGTGCTTAGATATCATCAAATGCCATCTGGTAAAACGGTGGTTATAAAGGTGTGTTCAGGTATTCGGAGGAAACCGTAGAGGCAATATATGTCAAGATCGGGATTTGTCCGTCCTTGTGACGGGAAGATACTCAAGGGCCCACTCTGAGAAGTTATATCCAATAGCTGCGCAACATGTGATTGGATCACAAGGATATCACTTGTCGGAACGAGTTAAGTAGCATTGTTCAGTAACGAGATTGAACATGACATGGTGATGTCATTTATCAGATCTCGGGTAATGCAAGTATCGAGTGACAAAGGGAACAAGACACGACTGTCCCAGTTCAAACGACAAAAGATCTTCGTGGAACGGACATGGGTCACATGGCCATCCAGGTCCCTCTGTCAATCATTGGTGCGGGAGTGTCCCGACCATGTCTGGAGTGTTCCCGAACCGTGGGGTATCATGCTTAAGGGCTTGATGATGCTTAGAGAGTGTTTATGGGATCGGTAGAATCGCCGAAGAAAAGAAGGGAGAAAACCGGAAGGGTTTCGGTATGTCCTGAGGTTGTCCGGAGTGGAGGTGGAAGGTGTTCCATAGCCACGGAGATTGAATAATATGTGAATGAATGTTAAATATTGATTTAATCATTTATTCATAATTATTTAATAAAGAGAAAATCAATTAAAGGTCAAAAAGGCTTAATGGGCCAATTTCTAGAGGGAGAGGGCCCATTAGGGAAAGGAGAGAGGGAGAGGGGCCAAGGGGGCTGGCCGGCTGGGCCTAGCCCCCTGGCGGGGCCCACTAGGGGCTGGCCGGCGACCTCCCACCCCCTCCTCTCCTTTAGTCCCACCCCGGGACTTTGAGGGAGGTAGTACCTCCCCTCCCCCTATATATAGTGGGGGATTTGGCCTGGAAAATTACACCAATAATTAATAAAGGTCTCCCCACTTTTGGGAGGACCTCTAATTGATATTTTCTCTCTCCCCCTCTCTCTCTCATGACCGTTGTCCCAAGTCTGGACTGCGCGAGAGAGAGACATCTTCACTACAGAGCGCCATCGCGCTGCGAGATTCGGATCGGGGAGCTCTACTTCCACAACTGCTGCTGGATCGGGGAAGCAGGAGTCATCATCAGGCACCGGACGTGTGTAACTCCCCGCGAGGTGTCGCACTTGAGGCACTCAAGTCGTTGGAGCCAAAAGGAGCGCAAGGACTTCATCACGACCTTGAGGTTGGCTTCGGCTCGTCTACATCAACCACGCTCTCCTGAGCGTTGACAAAGCTTTTCGGTCTTCAAGGGTAAGTTCACGAAAAGCCCCTCCCGTTACTGTATTACTAATAGATAGGTCCTGACAGCTTCAGGGGTTCCGGGGCGTAGAGTAAAATTTATTGTTTTTATACGTGGAACCGCTACAGTTGGTGTGATAGATTGATAAGAGTTAAAGAACTTATTTTATAGGGTTGTCGTTTAAAGTAGCAAAACGAATAAATTTTGAGGAAAAGGTTTCTTTGCCAAGGTTTAAACAATCTGTGTGGTTAATAGAATGTGATCGATGTTGTTTGTATTGGCTTGATTTATATGAATTTGAGATGCCTTATGATTTGATTGAAACAAACAAAAGTTAACTATAAAACATAATTAAACTTTATACATTATCTACATAACTTTATGGACCAAAGTTAACTTTAAAACATAAATAGACCTAGGTGTGATGTGTTTAAAGTATTTAAAAGTTTTATGCTTTATAATAAGCATGTTCAAGACTGTGAGATCATTCACTTACGGTTTAAGTGAATGATGAATTTAAATGTGCTTGGTTATTATGAATTTGATTTGACTTATTAAGGAAAATAATTTTGGTTAATGACATTAATGTGCTAGGGTTTCCAAATTATGTTAAACATGGTTGAGTTAAAAGGTAAAAAGCTTATACTTTTATTGTAAATGATTAATGTTTTTAAAACTTAATTAAAATTGTTGGTTTACTTGGGTTTAAGGTTTATAAGAGTTTTATACAGTTAATAGTTTATATTTTAAGTTTTTCATAAATCCAAGTTATGGTTTTGGAACTAGTGTTTGAATCTAAAAGAGTTAAGGTTTTATGATTATTTCTTATTTAAGATATGTTTTTTAGGAATTTATAAAATAGGTATTTTATATATAATAGATAAGGATTTATTACTTAAAAATCTCTAGAAACATATCTTTACTATTTTTATTGTAAATTATGTTTATTCAAGATCTTAGAATGAATTTTATTTATTTTTAAGTAATATCTTTATGTTTATAAAATTCAACACAGGATTAAATGCTCTTAAATATTTCCATCAAATTTTATTTGTAAAAAATTTAAGTTAATATTTTTATCAAATATTAGTTTTATTTTTATATGTAAGAATGATTTTTTTTCATTTTTAGGATTTTTCCTTAATTTATGAAATTTTACTTAGTATTTAAGTAATATTAATGTTTACTTGTATTTTATTTAACCTAAATAAGTAGATTTATGTTTTATTATGTAGAGATTATTTTTGTGATCATTTTGTTAGTTTATACACATTTTTAGAATTAAAATAAGTGAAGGGGCATATTCGTAATTTAACATTTTGCTAGGGTTTTCTTTCTAAGACATGGGCCTTGCCGGACCCGATCCAGCCCACTGGGTTGGGTCAAACCAACCCAGGGTCACTGGACCGCCCCCACTGGCCCAGTCGCTACCTTCTCTCTTGTTCGCTTGATTTTTTCCTCGCTTCTCTCGATCGCTCAGGCGACCATGGCTCGCCCCGCCGTCGCCGACTGATTCCGGCCGTCTTGGGCCTCCCCGGTTGTCGCCGCTGTGTAGGGTGACATTGTCGATGGTGCCACAGCACCCTACCCTCTTCGATCCATGGCTCGTGCTCTCTGCCTGTGGTGCTTCTGCTTTCCCCCTGTCATCTAGGGTTAGGAGCTCGCCGATGATTTGGTGCTCCGATGCCCTTCTAACGCTGCCCTGGAGCCTTGGTGATGGTGGGGTGTCGCCATATCCTGTGGCCGTCGTGATTGCGGCTCGGCGCGGGTCGCAGCGCCCCTCTAGGGTGCTCCTCGTGCCACCGTGTGCTTCCTCTTCTCCGGCCTCTGCTTCCTCTTTTATAAACTTGCGAGGACCTTGAGTAAGTTATTTTGCTCCTCTCTCTATGCTCTCTCCTCCCTCTGCCCCTTGCCATGTGACTACTTCAACAAATTTCCCATTTAGGGTTCATCCCTAATTTCTAGGGTTCATCCCTCCAATAGAAATGTTTAGTTGGCTCCTTGATTAACTATTTAATCCTTGATGGTGTCCTATGGTTGGTGTATTGCCAACCACTATTGGTTCTGATCTGCTACTCTGCTCCATATCAGATAACCTCTCTGTTGTGCATAATTTCTATCTATTGGTGGACTTGGAATAGATGTCAGTGGCTCTGTTACGTATATTCTTCTCTAATATTGGATCAATCTTGTAGAATAATGATTTCTGTATGCTTATAGGAAGATGATTTATAAAATAGTGATTCCTTGTTATTCAATCTTGTATATTCTCCTTGTTATTTACACAACAATCTATCATGTGTATGATTTGCTATCATTTAGACTTGTGGTGCCTCTTTGGTCTGCTGGCTACTGCATAGATGCAATACTTGAGCTTTAAGAAATTGTTCTGGCTGCTATGGTACCAAATCATATATATATTCTTGCTATAACATTGCTGGTCAGAGGTTTGTACTTTCCCTAGCCAATGATATCTTAATTTGAGGCTTAAGCTTTGTAGAAGCAAATTATGACTGGATTCTTACTTGAGATTTTGAGAAAGGGTCTGTTTTATAGAACTTTCAATTAAACAACCTACATACTTGATTCCTAGAACATCTGTTAGGAAAATGATGTCGTAAGATAAAGTAGTGGCTTTTGTTAGTGATGCAAAAGGCTAAGGCATTGGTATAAATAAAAACAGGGTTGGTACTTGACATCTTGTGTTAAATCACTTAATGGCTTCTGCTGCCATTAGATCTGCTGTTGTGGTGCCTCCAATATGGAGTGTGCACAACAGTAGATCAAAATAGCATGGCTTGCTGAGATCAACCCCTGCATAGGATGCATAGACTGAGGCCATTTTATGGATAAAGGACATATACTTGTTTGTGGCTTTAATTCTCTGTGATGAGCTTTGCATGGCTTCTCTATGCAAGACTGAGAGAATCTTCTCCCTCCATTTCTCCTAGATAAAATCTAGTTCAGGGTAGATGGAATTGGTGGCTGTGTATTATTTCCTTGGTATTCCCAGATCTTTATGCAAAATATAAGAACAGATATAGCATGATCTATTGGTTAGTTCTGATGAATCTTTACCTGCTGTTGGTGAGTAATTTTATAGACTGTTGGAGATCTTGGCCTATTACAAATGCTTCTTGAGTATCCAGCCTTTCATGTCATCATGCTTGATCTCAATCTCTTCCTTGCTTGACTTGTTGTTGAACTATTTCTGTTCTTGATGGTATCTCCTTCTCTTGGTACTATAAACTAGCTCATACTTGAGCTGTTGGGTGGTGGATTCGATCAGTGTGTTTTTGAAAGAAAACTGATAAGAACAAGTGATTTCTTTGTGTGGTTCTAGGGATGGTTGTGTACTTGAGAAGTTAGAATGAGCTCCCTGGTGGTTGTGCTACGGCAGGGTGTTCTCTTTTGAGTGCTTGTACTGCTGCTGTTTGGATAACACATTACATGCATTTAGGTGACTAAGCTACCTTGCTGTTTGGTCTGGTTGTGGATCGGATCAAGTGAACCTAGATATTTCTTGGGGACTTTTACCTATTGCTTTTTACTATTCTGGTGAAGTTGCCCCATTAGCCAATGAGGTTGCACTGAGGCAGACCAGTCTACTACAACTTAGTGAAATGAAGTGTGGTAAGTGACCAACAAAGTGGTACTTTGCTGCTATGGCTGTGTTCTTATCCTCCCTTGTGGAGGTCTTGTGTTGATAGCACACAAGCATGCAATGACTAAGCTGTTGTCAAGTGGGCTCCATAGGGTGCAAGTTTCAACCTTTAACTCATGTGCCTGTGGATCAGCTTGAGTGAACAGATATCTTTGTCAACCTTTGGCTTATTTCTTTGATTTTATAACTGAGTGTTTTTTGCTACTAAGCTAATGATGCACAAATCTGAAGCATATAACATGATAAGAACAGATCCTATGTGGCCCATTCAACCCATACTCAATGATGAACTTAGCATAGCAACACTATGCCAGAGTAGCACTAATCTAAACAATTCCCTTTATTTTATTCTTTTACTTTTGCTTTGTTATCTTTTGTGTTGTGTTGCGGGAATCAGAGTGAGGAATGAAGACACCAGATGAAAGAATAGTTAGATATTAGTCTAGGGTTTTATTTCATTACCTTTGTAATCTTTTATTTTGACTTCTGTACAGACATTGTAATAATCATTTGTTTAATAAAGTTATTTTGATTGTGTGACAATTGTTTCTGTATCATTTCCTTACTTATTTACTGTAAAGACAATGTAATAGGTGTATTCCTGTAATAAGGAATTCTCTTGTTTATTTCCTTTTCTATTATTTGTGTAATTTCTTAAATGTAATTTACTTTTATTTTTTTGTTATAAAAGAACAATATACTACTTCATGTCTTCTTATTAATAAAGAATTATTTTATATTATTATTATAATCATTTCTTTTTACTGGTTTAAAGTATGATTATTCCTAAATTTATAAATTTCAAATATGGATTGAATTTATTCAAAGTCAGTTTCAAATTCTACCCCTCAAAAGCAAAGGTATAGTAGAGGTCACGTCGAAGTCTATCGCACTTGCCTAGATGTTTCCATCAGGACAAGAGAGACTCCGATCCCTCACCGGCTTCTTTAGTTTTGCGCAAAAATTCCCCGAATTTTCTATGCATGAATGCAATGCACACACCAGAACTCAGCTTATTTTTAAGCTCTAATATTGGGATGTTACATGGCGATTGCGAAACCAACTGCCAGGACTCGGTGCCGAGCATGCAAATCTAGCGCTCCTGGTGTTCAAGATCGTCGTCCCACTAGACCATGCTCCAGGGAAGGTATAAGCCTAGGAAATACCCGGCATTAAAATACCTGTGATAATTCACTTTCAGCTATCAAATCCCGAGAGAAAGTACACATGTCCCGGCAAGGCCGTGGCTTGAATTTTCGGGCACCACCGCGTGTAATCCGCCTGCGTTAGATGAGTATGGTTGAAAATATCCTTTGATCAGTGCATTTGTTAAGTACCCTGCTTAGATCACACATCTTCTAGCCTGCGGCTCAAGCTGGCATGGAGTTGTTCAAACTGATCGTACAAGCAGGGACTTTGAGAGAGATAGCGTGCGAAAAGGAAATGCTCAAGACCTGCTCTGAGCAGCCAAAGTGAGGTGCACCGGTAAAAGTCCAGGCACGCAACAAGAATTCAGGGACACGGATGCTTGTACATGTGTTTGCCACTTACCTCTCCATGCCGGGGGAGGAGGCGGGGCCATAAGAAGGTAATGAGCGTTGGTGTTTTTTTGAAAAAAGAGAGAATATTTGAACTGATAGAGCAGCATAAAGGCATCGAGGGGAAGTGCTCCCAAATCAAGGAAGGAGCGCATAACCTGAGGCTAGAAGGAAAATAAAGATAAGTGTTCCTTCACTTCCCTAAAGCTCGTAAGCAGTGTTTGGGGTCAAGAAGTCTTGGTTCTGGGAAGCGTGGTGGCCGGAGTGTTAGAAGGGCACTCAGGGAAGTGTGATTCTCAAGAGGGGATCCTTGGTCCGGGACCAAGTGCATCGTTCTAGGAATCAGCATGTCCTAGGGATGGAGCAATGCCAAGAGTCTTGGTTCTGGGAAGCGTGGTGGCCGAATTGTAAGAAGGGCCCTCAGGGAAGTGTGATTCTCAAGAGGGGATCCTTGGTCCGGGCCCAAGGGCATCGTTCTAGGAATCAGTGTGTCCTGGGGATTGAGCAATGCCAAGATGCATGTATTCCTCGCAAGAGGGCATGGTAGAACCTGTTCCAGTGCTGAGCGGTCCAGCAAACGCGTGCGTCGAAGGCATTCCCCGGAGACACAAAGCCGTGAAACCACGTCAACTGGGCTAAGCCTTTGACACTTCAAAATTAGTCGAGTACATACAAGAAAAACCAGAAAAATGAGAAGTGCCGCGAAGCGGTGCTGCCTTACAAAAACTACTAAAAAGATGTTATGGCAACCTAAGACACTGTCAACCCCCTGAATATAGGTTGAAGCTTGAAGATAACCAGAGCTTGGGCATGGAGGGTCCTTCGGGAGCCTCAGCCCTGGCTTAGCCTCACTCGGCACCGAAGATCGCCGACATAGGGGCGAACCGCGTTCTAAGCGGCCTTGTGCTCCTCCTCGGTCCTGTATGCATCTAGAAGGCGGCTAAAGGGGAACGAAGGAGCAAGGTGGTGCATGTGCAGGAGAATGGTCTCAGCCATAGCAGCGGCCGAGGCCTCCCTCGTTTCTTGCATCGCCTTCTCGAGTAGGGGCTCGAGGGCCTCCAACTTTCCCGACATATTGGCAAAGAAATTAGTGAGCCCGACAACGCTAGACTCGTCAATGACGACTGCCTCCATGCCAAGGTTTGGCATCACCTCCGTTGCCTGACGCTCCACGCCTCACTTATGAGCCGCCGCGCCAGCCGCTGATGCATGTAAAATGCATCCATGAACTTTGCACTTTATTACTTGATATTCCAACATATTTGCATCATATATGGGTTATATTCATGTTTTATAATGATATTTGGAATAATTCACACTTTCCATATTGTTTTGGAATTAACTCTACCGAGGCAGAAAACCCCTATTTCAATGTTTTTGACTTTCAGGTACCCAAACAAAGTCCAATTGACCTGAAACTTCATGGGAACTAGTATTTATCAGAACCAAGAACAATGGGCCAAAGATCCGCGAGAAAAGAAGGCCGAGGGAGGAATGGGCCCACCACACATGGCCACCCCCTGACGCTTATGGTGTGCTTGTTTACCCCTCGAGTCTCCGATGTCGTCGATTCTTTCTCCCAGGTGAAGGTTCTGACCTAAAACCACGTATAAAAAAGGTCTCCCGACGGTTCTCGGAAAGAAGCACCGCAGAAGACAGAAACACGAAACAGAGAGGTAGAAGGTAGAAGATTGGAGGGGGAAAACTCCGGCGAGGTGCTGCCGGTGTGATCTCCACCTCGTCCAACGACTCCAGCACCTTCACAATGATGAAGGGGGAGTAGGCCACCCCTGGACTATGGGTTTGTGGCAGTAGCTATTGCATCTCTCTCTCATGATCTCGATTATATTAGAACCGTATGAGCTGCATAACATGATTACGGTCATATTTGTATTACCTATGTGGTGGATCTTTTTATAGTTGATATTTGAAATTACAATTGTTTAGTATTGGAAGTATATAAATAGATGCATATTATGTACCCCGTTCTTGTTTACTTGTTTTGACAAAACTTGTATATGGGAGCATGTGTAGGATAACGTGTGCATTAGTTGGAGCAACGGGGGTGATTCAAAGGAAAGTAATGTAAAGTTTAAGTTTCCACATAAGAAGTGTATGGAAAACTTTCCAAGGAAGAGGGACACCCAAAGATTCAAGCTCCCTCATGAGCTTCACCCCTCTTGAAATTCAAATAAGTAAGCCTTGCTATATGGCTTTAAAGAAAGCCCTTTGCGGGAGGTAACCCGGATGTTTTTGTTTTAATATTCTTTTTGTACTATTGCTGTAGCAAGAGACTTTAGTTTTTTTTAGTTCTGTATTTTTCAATAAAGTACCAAGTTTTACCCATTTTGGATCAAAAAAGTTGAACATATATATGGAGTTGCAAATTCCTGCACGAGTCTCTGTACCGTATGATTTTTCATATTTTTTAGGTAACTCCGATTGAGCTCATATTTTAAATGTAGTTACAAATTTTCATTCTATGTAGGCTCATGTAATTTCATGATTTTAGAACATGCCTAAGTAGGGTAATTAATTATATTTTTCTGCTGCTAAAATTCTGGACAGATTCTGTCCCATTTTGTTGTATGCATTCTTTGAGCTTTTAAGTTGAATATTTTTGATTGATTTGATTTCAAGTGAAAGCATACAACATTATATACCTACTGGAAATTTAATATATACATTTGTTTAAGGATTTCTTGCAGCAACCAATGTGTCTTTTGTACCCACTAATGTCACCCCACAGAAAATAGATGGGAGAAAATTTTGTGTTGATGTTTTTTCACGGAGATTAGAGGAGATGAACAAAGATAAATCCAAGGATGCTGAAAACAATAAGCTAGGGGATGCCCAAGGCACCCCACTGGACCAACCACACTCTCGGTTTGCACACATCTACTTTTAGTTTTTCGAGCAACACATTACTATCACATAAACTTGGAGCATCTTTTATTTGTTTTAGTTTGTTTTGTTTTATTTCTATTTGAGTAATACCACCACTTTGATATATATTATGGGATATCTACTGGAGGTTTGGTTTAAGTAAGGTTAGATGCTATTAAAAAGTTGGGTTTGGGATGTTGGCGTTGATATTAAAAAGATTAGACATAGTTGCATGGTTCATATGCTTTCAATGAGTATCAATTTGCAAATGCATTGTGTAGAGTTATCTTTTATTCATGTTTTGATGATTGCTATTAGTTTACATTGATTGACATGGACTGATTAGAACTATGGACTCTTATTCATGCATGTAGATGATCAACTTTCTCCCTCTTGCTAGCCCAAATATAAAACTGATACATTGCAAATGTATCTATAATTTTCGATCTTCCATGCTTGCCTTTATCCACTTTCTTGTGTTTTGTCCACACTTTGGAGTACTTTTCATATGATTTCTTGGACTAACCTATTAACAAGAGCCATAGTGCCAGCTGCCTGTTTTCTACTGTTTTTAGTTCCACGAAAGACAGAAAATGAATATTCTCGGAATTGGACGAGACAAAAGCCAAAAATCCTATTTCACCAGAAGACTCCCGGAGCCAGAATATGAGACGGAGAAGGGCTGGGGCCCAGCCACACCACTTGGCCGCGGGGCTGGGCCTGGCCGCGCCAGGGGGTGGTCTAGCCACCCCAGACACCCCCTCGGTCTCCCTCTTCGCCTATAAGTTGCCTTCTGACCTAAAAACTCAGGGGGGGTCGATGTTTTTCCAGAAGGAGTTCCGCTCTGCCGCCACTACCAGATTCCACGAAACAGCACAAGAAACTCTGTTCTGGCACCCTACCGGGACGGGGAATTGGAGGATATCATCGCCATCATCATCATCGCTTCTCCATCGACCATCCATGTTTCCCCCATCTATGAGTGAGTAATCCCCCGCTGTAGGCTATGGAGATGGTAGGGATTGGATGAGATGGTTCATGTAATGGCATCAGATTGTTAGGGCATGGTGCCTAGTATCTTCTATTAGTGCTTTATGACTTTGTTGCGACTTGTTATGCTTAATGCTTGTCACTAGGGCCTGAGTGCCATGATTTCAGATCTGAACATGTTATTGATTCATTATAATAGTATTGTTTATGGTCTTATCTGCAAGTTGTATACACACATTGTTGTCCGGAACCAATGGCCCCGAAGTGATAGAAATCAGGATAACCGGAGGGGATGGCTTTGATATGAGGATCACATGTGTTCATGGAGTGTTAATGCTTTGCTCCGGTGCTCTATTAAAAGGAGCACCTTAATTGCCAGTAGTTCCCTTGAGGCCCCGCTGCAAACGGGCTGGCAGGACAAAAGATGTTGTGCAAGTTCTCATTGCGAGCACGTATGACTATATATGGAACACATGCCTAGGATTATCTAGTACTTGGATGCTTTATCTTATTTATCTGCAATTGCCCTATGTTCTGATTGCTATGTGAATTGTCTTGTCCATGCAATGCCCGTCCATCCATCCCTATGCCTACCACACTCGAATCCTACTGTTTACTGCTATTGTTACTACTGTCTTTACTTTACTACTGCTGCTACTTTGCTATTCCTAATGCAAAACTATTGCTACTGATAAACTGCTGTGAGCAACATTGTTTTCAGGTGCAGCTGAATTGACAACTCAGTTGTTAAGGCTTATAAATATTCTTTGGCTCCTCTTGTGTCGAATCAATAAACTGGGTTTCACTTCCCTCGAAGATACTGCGATACACCCCCTATACTTGTGATGCTTATGATGCTGCTTCTACTGTGCTTGATAAGAGTGGTTCATTAGGTCCTTTCCTAGATGCTACGATTGCTAGAACTATAGCTGGAAATACTGAAACTCCTAATGAAGACACTACTACACCTGTTAGTTCACCTGAGTCTAGTGAAAGTTATGATATTGAAGATGGTTATGTTAAGATGACCAATGAATTTATTAGAGAATGTAAAAACACCCATGATAGGTGCGCTGCTAAGAGTCTCCTTGAGAGGCGTACTATTAGACCCAAATTGTCTCCTATTGCTAAGTTAGCAGCTTCTCCCATAAACATTATAGACGAGGATTATGATTTCAATCTCGATCTATCTTACATAGCTATTGTCGAGAAAGAACCTTTTTGTGGGACTAAGAATGAAAGTGCGGTAGCACATATGGCTGAACTTTCTACCATGAGTGGCTTGTTTTCTGATGATATTAAGATGTGTACTTACTTTGTTGCTAAGATTTTCCCCTTTTCACTGAAAGGAGAAGCTAAAACTTGGTTTAGTAATTTACCTCTTGGATCTATTGATAGCCCTGATTGCTTGATTAGTACTTTCCTACAGAAATATTTTCCTCCTAGTGCTAGACATGCTATTTTGCAGGAACTTTTCGATTTTAAACAGGGAGAAAACGAGATATTGCCCGAATCTTGGGCAAGGTTTTGTGCTTTGATTCATGCACAGGCTGGAAGTCCATTACCTAAGAATGAGCTTCTTGATATATTTTATAATTGACTAACCGAAGAATCTAGGACATACCTAGATAGTTGTGCTGATTGTGTTTTCAGGAATAGGACTCCTAAGGAAGCTGAAGAATTAATGGCTAAATTAAGTAAGAACTATGAAGATTGGAATCCTCCTGAACCAGCTATACCTGAAGTAATTGTACCTGAACCAACTATTCCGGTGCCTATTCCCACATCAAAGAAGAGGGGAGTTATTTAATTAAATGATGAAGTGATGAAGAAAGCTAAGAAATGTCTTAAAGAGAAGGGAATAAAAGCTGCAGATGTCAAGAATTTACCTCCTATAGAAGAATTATGTAAGCCAATTCCCTATTCATCCACTACTGAGGTACACCCTCTCCAACACTTTGATGAAGGTGATATCCCTTACTCTAAACCTCCTGATCAATGCTTAGAAGAATTCGATATCTTTATCATTAAGCAAGATAATTTTAATAAAAGGGTGCAAAATCATCTAATGGAAAACACTAGAGCTATTGTTGAGTTGAAATATATTCTGGAAAGAACCTCTAATGATGTTAAAATGATTGTTAAACACTTCCAAATGGTTCAAACTGAAATAGATCAACTTATTAAAGTGCAAAAAGACTTGCTAGTTAATGCTGCTAAAGAAAAACATGCTTATGAAATTAGAACTAGAAGTGGTGCTGCTACCCAGGATCCTCTATATCCTGAGGGGCATCCCAAAAGAATTGAGCAGGATTCTCAACAAGCTGAAAATAGTGGTTCTACTCGTAAGAAAAGGAAAAAGAAACATAAAACTGTTGTAGAACCCTCTGAACCTGCTATAGATCCTAATAGTATATCTATCTCTGATGCTGAAACTGAAAGTGGTAATGAAGAAAATGAAGTTCCTAATGAAGAAAAAGTTGAAGAAGAACCTGAAAAGCACACTAAAAATACTAAATACACTAAAGAAGATTTTGTTGCTAAGAAACATGGTAGTGAAAGAGAGCCTTGGGTCCAAAAACCTATGTCTTTCCCTGATAAGAAACACAAGTCAAAGGAAGATGAACACTATAATAAGTTCTGTGAGTGGATGAAACCTTTATTTCTGCAAATTCCTTTGACCGATGCTATTAAATTGCCTCCTTACTCAAAGTATATGAAGGATATTGTCTCGAATAAAAGGAAGATCCCTAATGAAGAAATTTCTACTTTGCTAGCTAATTATTCCTTTAATGGTAAGGTTCCTAAGAAACTTGGAGACCCTAGGATTCCAACTATCCCTTGCTCTATTAAGAATAGGTATGATAGAACTGCTTTGTGTGATTTGGGAGATGGAGTTAGTGTTATGCCTTTCTCTCACTATAAGAGGCTTCAACTAGAAAAATTAATACCAACTGATATATCTTTGAAAATGGCTGATAAATCTATCACTATTCCTGTTGGTATATGTGAGGATGTACCTGTTCAAGTGGCTCATAATTTCTTGATATTAACTTATTTTGTTGTGCTTGAAATGCCTGAAGATGATAATATGTCTATTATTCTTGGGAGACCTTTTCTTAATACTGTAGGAGTTGTTATTAATTGTAATCAAGGAAAGGTGACTTTCAATGTTAATGACAAGGAACACACTGTCTATTTCCCCAAGAAGATTGAAAGGACTTATGGTTTGAATTCAATTGAACATGTTAAGGGCATTCAAGTTGGAGAAATATATTGTCCCATACCAAGAGAAAAATTTGAAACTATTATGATTGGGACCATTGCTATCAAGGTTGAGGTAACATAATCATTAGTGGAATACAAAGTTTTGTCTGATATGAAATTGTTTTTGTAGCAAGACCTGATCAACCTTGTTAACAAAAGGATTTCATTGAACAAAACAATGTTTTCACCATGATTATCTCCGCTTACTTCTATTCCATCCATTTTAGTTTTTTCTTATGCCTAACTTAAAGGCGTTAAAGAAAAATACTTATTGGGAGATAACCCAAAAGTTTTAGATGAGTCTTGGAAGTTATTACTTCAGTAATAACCACTCCTTATCCTTTTTATTTGATTTTTGTGCCAAGAGTAACCTCTAATGAGAGAGAAGTGATGATCGGGAAAGTTGCTGTCCTGAAATAGATTTCTGTGCTTCGCCGTAAAAAATTGTGTAAAATCTCTGAACGATTTTTTGAGGCGTCATTTTTTGTGATTCTGACCCAGGTTATTATCTAACTTTCGTTAGTTCAACACTTTTTGATTTGAGCAACAGAAGGTCTTCGAACAAATTCGTCTTTACCTGCTGGTCTGTTTTGATAGATTTCTGCCATTTTCTGCATTTGCTTCTTGTTGGTTTCTTTTTGATTTCTTTTGAGGAATTGAGCTTTTTGAGGGAAGTGCTACAGTAGCTTGTGTTTTAATGGAAGTTTTATTGGTGTTAGAACTGAACCTAAAGACTTATTATCTTGATTGCACTAATGTTGCTAATAAAGATTGTGTGAAGTTTTGTATGAAGAAAAATTTCAGGTGTATGGAAGGAATGAGTAATGAGATGAAGGATGGACTAAAGCTCAAGCTTGGGGATGCCACGCGTGTCACCCCAAGAAATATCCAAGAAGTACAAGCGTCAAAACTAGGGATGCCCAAGGCATCCCCCTCTTCATCAATAAAAATCTCAGGTTTCTTCCAAACACTTCATTGTTATTGTTTCATACACAGTTGTGTTGCTCTTGGAGCATCTTCTTTTTCGTTTTTGTTTTGGTTTTTTGTTTTCTTGGTTTTCTTAGTTTTCTGAATAAATTGGTTGGACACCCTCTTTCATACTTAGGTTTTCAAATAGTTTGGTTTGGATTGGAAAAGAGTAGGAAAGTTCATGCTTAGGTGTTAAAGAGAGCTTGTTTTTGACTGTGCCTATGCTTTGTCATGCCATGCTTGATATTGTTTTGGCTTTATGCTTAGTATTCTTTGTTGTATCATGACTTGTTATAAACAATTGAGATTGCTTAATGTGCCTTGGAAGAATCATGCGTTGTTTTAGCATATTAAAGCATAGTCTTGTGGTATCTCCTTTGATACTTTATTTGGGTTGACTGGCACATGCTCACACCATGTTATGACTATCCCAAGTCACCATAAGCCTTTATGATCATTTAGTTTTCAACTTGTAGTATCACTTTATGCTTTGATCAATGATGTTTTGTCGCTCTGCATGATTATGGCCATTATTGCTCTCTCGTTTGTTGCTCCCTTACTATTGCTAGCCTTCACTTTTACTGAGTATGTTTTACTCGTATTTCCAACTCCCTAAACCAAATATTTCCAAAGTGTCCATCATACCTACCTATTAGCATCATTTGCTACTTCCGCGCATATTCATTATGCCTTGTTTTCTTCTGAATAAAATGTTTGCTTGTTATGAGAAAGTTAGTTAGTAAAGCTCTCACGAACTTGATGGCACACTTTATTTTCTTGCACTTAATAAACCTGAACCATTGCATCCTTCTTTGTTGCGTATATGCTTGCGCTTTATAAGTTGAAGTTAGCCGAACCATGTATCATGGGGAACGTTTTCAACATTTCATTGGTACTTAGTACCTCGTTGATATCATGTTCTTTTGCTTATGGATCCCGACGGTGTGAAATAAAAGTGGAACTTGTTAGATCATGGAGTTTGTATGTATGTTAGAGAAACGCCTGGGCGGCTAGCCTAAGCCATGCCTAATCATGGTGGAAACTTGCAGCATAACCGTAATGAGCATTCTATGAAGCATCCTCAATAAAATCTATGCACATAGTAAATAAAAAGATCGCTCAGATGCTCATTGTCTGCTTGCCTTGTTATTTTGATTATGGGACAGCTCCCGTGTCATGTGCAAGGGGTACCCCGTTGGCGGTTCTCTATGATACGTATATACTTACAATGACAAGAGCTTACTTGTGACTGAAGTTGAGTAGCATGAGGATCAGTCTTCGTAAGTAAGGGGCAAGAGGCTTCGATTTATAACTTGTCAAGCATATCCTCTTAGTTGTGTCACTGTAACCTTAACCAATTAAAGATGCTTATGATAGGGGAAATGAGAGCTCAAAGGTAACAAGTACCATACTTTCAGCATTTGGAAGCCTTTCAAACTTTTCAAAACCTGTTCATTTCCTTGTTGAGTCTCCATGAATTCTATGAGCACTTTCTTGAGAGTATAGTGGCCATTCTTAGTTCTATGTGCATTGTCCCAAGACTTGTTGATTGATGCATACCTTGATATTGCTTGTTTTAAAATATTTGTATCTAGTCACTCTTGTAAATTTTGAAGGTGTCCTATGCATTTATGTTTGCTACTCTATGAGGAACAAGCTGAATGCCACTTTGCTATGTTTTCTTTATGTGAAACAAACAAACGTCTTGCAAAGCATTGTTATTCATGAATCTTTTGTTTGTGCTTTTTCATGTTGCAGCTTAGTTTCTTTGTCTTATTGCTAGAACTTTGTCTTTCATGTTATGATTGAAGTACTATGATCCCAGCTTTGAATGTTTACAAATACTTTGATCAAATTTATGATGGTGCATGTCACCTCAAAAATTATTCTTTCTTTTTCTCACTTACCTACTCGAGGACGAGCAGGAGTTAAGCTTGGGGATGTTGATACATTGCAAATGTATCTATAATTTTTGATGTTCCATGCTTGTCTTTATCCACTTTCTTGTGTTTTGTCCACACTTTGGAGTACTTTTCATATGATTTCTTGGACTAACCTATTAACAAGAGACACAGTGCCAGCTGCCTGTTTTCTACTATTTTTGGTTCCAAGAAAGTCAGAAAATGAATATTCTCGGAATTGGACGGGACAAAAGCCAAAAATCCTATTTCACCAGAAGACTCTCGGAGCCAGAATATGAGACGGAGAGGGTCTAGGGCCCAGCCACACCACCTGGCTGCACGGGCTGGGCCTGGCCACGCCAGGGGGTGGTGTGGCCGCCCCAGACACCCCCTCGGTCTCCCTCTTCACCTATAAGTTGCCTTCTGACCTAAAAACACAGAGGGGTTCGACGTTTTTCCAGAAGGAGTTCCGCTCTGCCGCCACCACCAGATTCCACGAAACAGCACCAGAAACTCCGTTCTGGCACCCTGCCGGGACGGGGAATTGGAGGAGATCATCGCCATCATCATCATCGCTTCTCCATCGACCATCCATGTTTCCCCATCTATGATTGAGTAATCCCCCGCTATAGGCTATGGGGATGGTAGGGATTGGATGAGATCGTTAATGTAATGGCATCAGATTGTTAGGGCATGGTGCCTAGTATCTTCTATTAGTGCTTTATGACTTTGTTGCGACTTGTTATGCTTAATGCTTGTCACTAGGGCCCAAGTGCCATGATTTCAGATCTGAACATGTTATTGATTCATTATGATAGTATTGTTTATGGTCTTATTTGCAAGTTGTATACACACGTTGTTGTCCGGAACCAATGGCCCTGAAGTGACAGAAATCGGGATAACCGGAGGGGATGGCTTTGACGTGAGGATCACATGTGTTCACGGAGTGTTAATGCTTTGCTCCGGTGCTCTATTAAAAGGAGCACCTTAATTGCCAGTAGTTCCCTTGAGGCCCCGCTGCAAACGGGCTGGTAGGACAAAAGATGTTGTGCAAGTTCTCATTGCGAGCATGTATGACTATATATGGAACACATGCCTAGGATTATCTAGTACTTGGATGCTTTATCTTATTAATCTGCAATTGCCCTATGTTCTGATTGCTATGTGAATTGTCTTGTCCATGCAACGCCGTCCATCCATCCCTATGCCTACCGCACTCGAATCCTACTGTTTACTGCTATTGTTACTACTGTCTTTACTTTACTATTGCTGCTACTTTGCTATTCCTACTACAAAACTGTTGCTACTGATAAACTGCTGTGAGCAAGATTGTTTCCAGGTGCAGCTGAAATGACAACTCAGTTGTTAAGGCTTATAAATATTCTTTGGCTCCCCTTGTGTAGAATCAATAAATTGGGTTTCACTTCCCTCGAAGATACTGCGATACACTCGCTATACTTGTGGGTCACCAAAAACCAACAAGTTGAAATTTGTTATCCAACTCCTTTGAACCAAGTTTTCCAGAGTGTCCACCATACCTACCTATTAGCATAATTGCTATTCCAAGTATGTTTCTCATGTTTTATTGATTTATCTAGCTTCCAAATTAAGATGATTTTGTTTATGTTTTCTATGAGAATATTGGTTAGTAAAGCTCTCACAAACTTGATGGCACGCTTTTATTTCTTGCACATAATAAACTTAAACCATTGTGACTATCTTATGAAGTTGTGTGCTTGACAAATTATGAGTTGGAAGTTATCATAACCATGCTTTCATGGGGCACGTTTTCTATGAAGCATCTTCAATAAAAAGCTATGCCAATAGTAAATAAAAAGAATTACTGAGATGCCCATTTCCTGTTTGTCTTGTCATTTTGGTATGGGAAACCTCCCATACCATGGGGCAAGAGGTACCCTGTTTGCCGTTATCGATGATACATATATACTTACAATGAAAATAACTTGCTAAGGGTCCTAAGTTGAGTAACATGTGGTGTAGGTACTCGTATTCAAGGGGCATGAGGCATTCAACTTATACTTTGTCAAGCATATAACTCATACTTTCCATCACATTAACCTTAACCACTCAAGATGCTTATGATAGGGGCAATGAGGGCTCAAAGCTAATGAATACCATAGTTCAAACATGATCCCATAAGAGGGAGAGTTTGGAAGCTATATGAAACTTATTCATGATTAATATCTGCTTATTATCTATCTTTCCAAAGTGTCCACCTTTTTATATTCAGCATTGAGAAGAAAACTCTATGACCACTATAGGATGTTTTTACTTTAATTTTGCTTTTGCATTAATTTGGTCCATAGATCTTTTTCTATGTTACACTTTGTGAATTGCTATTGATCATCCTTTCATGGTATATGATATATCACTTCATTATCTATCTTGCATATTGCTATTCCTTTGAAAAACGAATCATTTGGTTGTGTGTAGAAGTAGTAGTCAGTCTTGATATCCAAAATAGTATTAAAGTACAAAGTCCATGTTAGTTTTATCACCTTCATACTCGAGGACGATTATAGGTTAAGCTTGGGGATGCTGATGCATGTAAAATGCATCCATAAACTTTGCACTTTATTACTTGATATTCCAACATATTTGCATCATATATGGGGTATATTCGTGTTTTATAATGATATTTGGGAATAATTCACACTTCCCATATTGTTTTCGAATTAACCCTGTTGAGGCAGAAAACCCCTATTTCAATGTTTTTGACTTTCAGGTACCCAAACGATGTCTAGTTGACCAGAAACTTCACGGACCTAGTATTTATCAGAACCAAGAACAATGGGGCCAAAGATCTGTGAGAAAAGAAGGTCGGGGGAGGAATGGGCCCACCACACATGGCCACCCCCCTGACGTGTGTGGTGTGCTTGTTTTCCCCTCGAGTCTTCGATGATGTCGATTCTTTCTCCCAAGCGAAGGTTCTAACCTATAACCACGTATAAAAAAGGTCTCCCGGCGATTCTTGGAAAGGAGCGCCGCAGAAGACAGAAACACGAAACAGAGAGGCATGATGCAGAAAATTGGAGGGGTAAAACTCCGGCAGGGCGCTGCCAGTGTGATCTCCACCTCCTCCAATGACTCCAGCACCTTCACCATGATGAAGGGGGAGTAGTCCACCCCTAGACTATGGGTTTGTGGCAGTAGCTATTGTATCTCTCTCTCATGATCTCGATTGTATTAGAACCGTATGAGCTACATAACATGATTACGGTCATATTTGTATTACCTATGTGGTGGATCTTTATATAGTTGATATTTTAGATTGCAATTGTTCAGTATTGGAAGTATATGAGTAGATGCATATCATGTACCCCGTACTTGTTTACTTGTTTTGATCAAACTTTTATATGGGAGCGTGTGTGGGGGAACGTGTGCATTAGTTGGAGCAATGGGGGTGATCTTGCGGGTAGGACAGTAGAACTTGTAAATCACTTGGGTGTTTACCTTACTTAGTAGCCTCACTAGGGATAAAGAAAATACCATGCTTAGACTAGATCAAGTATGTTCTTATTTTAACTTCATGTCATAGAACTTAATGCTATACTGCGAGATTATTCTTAAAACTAGATTGCTTGGAGACCCCCCTTTCTAGTGGAGTATAAGTGAATTGTTAGAAATAACATATCTATGTTAGGACGTGATGCTCATAGGAATTGATATCCATACTTTAACATGTTGCACCAATATTATGTCAACAAGAGTGTCCCGCGTCCACCACAACTCAAAGGGAGAGTGCATAATTGAAACCATGAACAACGGTCCATTTTAAACCATAAGAGAATGCTATCCAACACATCTATATCACTAACCAAAACCCAAAAACATCATATTCCATTGCATTTACCACCATTACATATTTACTTTACTATTGCATTGCATTTTACTTTTATTGTATTTTATTTCAGTTTTACTTACATACACATTGTGCTTGACAACCACTTGGTGAGACTGGGGACATAAAACAATCTACAACTATTTTGTAGGTTGCTTGACGAAGAACAAAGATGGTCATTCTCTTACACACAGCTTCCCAAGAATTTGATATTTAAACCCTCGAGTTTCCCTCATGGGGAAGACTTCCATTTACTACATCACTCTCCACATAGAGTCTCAACCATTAAGGTGTAGCGAGAAGCTCCTACGACAACTGTCAGGAAGTTTTGTAGCACTCGCATTAGCCGCCAGTCGTGCGTTCGCCAACTCTTTGGACAAGAGCGAAACCTTTATGTCCTTCTCCGCGGACCCAAGATTGGCCTCAGAAAGAGCTTTCTTGGTGGCGGACAAGTCCTTTTGGACCTTGGGGAGCTGTCCATTGAGGTCCTTCTCTCGTTGGGAGGCCAAGCGGGCCGTGGTGGCTGCCTCTTGAGTCTGCCACTTGGCCTCAACCTTCAGGTCACGAATCGAGGCCGCGTAGCCATGGATCATGTCACTCTGGTCGTGGATGAGGTCTTCCCCCGTTTCAAGCTGGTGGTGGAATGAGGCTTCTTGGGCCTTGCGCTCTACCTCGTTCTCGTCCAGCTCCTTGCAGTGGGAGCATCATTCGTCATCCAGGAGTTGCTGTAGCTGCTCAGTGGCTGCCGAAGGTCTGCCCCTTGCCAGGACCAAACCTTGTGCCGCTTCATGGGCGTAGGACATGTCTGCGCAATCCTCGTATAGCTCGTGTCGCTAGCAAGCGATGAATTCCTCTTTCCACCTAAAGCGTTCCTCGGTGCGAAGGGCAACCTCCGCATACCACTATTGCTGCCTCTCAACTCGCCGAGAATGTCCCCGGCCTCCACCAAGATACTCGGGTCCACCCGGAATCCTTGGGGAACCTAGGAAACCTGATGTATAATCAACTCATTGCTAGGGGAATCCCCAAGCTCCGTGACCTATATGCCTTGGGGGCATAGCTGGGGGCTCTCGGAAATGGCAAGCTTATCTCTAGGGTAGACTCAAAGCTGGCCCTATGAGCTTCCAGCGCTGAGGCCGCCATTCCCTCATCCCTTTCAGAGTTGGGACCTAGCTCCAGCGTGACCACTTCAACCATTACTGTGAAAATAAGTCCAAAGCTCCCTTAAATCGCCAGGAACCACTTGCGGAATTAGTAAAAAGGCTGGAAAACAAAGTGTAGAAGTAACTCACACGTAAGAGAAGGGCCCCTTACTGGGATTGTCACCCTGGTGCTTGCCAGGAGGACTCGGGAGGCAACTGTCATAGGCTCCCGAGCTCTCTTGCTCGGAGCAGAAGGCGCGTCTCCCTCGTGAGGCCTCTTGGCAGGGGCCTGAGTTTAGAACAAAAAGAAAAGGCCCTGGGTAAGTTCATGTGCCCGATAAAGTACATGACCATGGTTTTTTCCTAGAACATACTCAGTAGCACCAAGTCGGATCTTGAAGTTTCTTTCCCAAAGAATGAGGGAACCCTCGGCTTGGACCCCCCTTGGTTGGCTGCTGGCTGGGGGCGGGAAGGGCGCGAGCTGCCGCCCATTGGGGGATTCGTCCCCAAGGATCGCCTGCCTGGCACGGCGGGAGGAGACCTCCCAGGCGGAGGGGAAGAAGGCATGATGCTAGAATTGGTTGAGGAGGGACAACTTGCCATCGTCTGCGGACAAACAGCGGGATGGTGTCCTCCTCATCTTTGTCAGAACCCATGGGTGAGATCTTAGGATGCTTGCGGCCTTTGCCCTTAAGGTCTGGCTCCCCACGAGCTAAAGCTTATCTTGGATGCTTGGGGGCTATTGGGCTGGCAGGAGCGTCTCGACTTCCGCTGGTGCTGCTCCCGCCCGCACTGCTGCATCCTTCTCTAGAGAAAAGATTGCACTCAATATCGTGGTACCTTTCTAGAGCCATCCACTTGTTGTCTATGCCCCACTCATTGTAGTCGGGCATCCTCGGCAGGTACTCATCTAGGTCCGGATGTTGGAACAGTGTAAGCACAGGCGGAGGATAGCTCAAATCCAACCTGAGCAACCTTTGCATTGAAACTCTGCCCTCCTCGGTTTGTTGCCGACGTGCAGCCACGTGACGTCCTTATCCCCCTCATATATCCATGTGGGGTGGGATAACGACATGAGCGGCGTTGTGACGTAGTTGATGAAGAGGGACACCACGTGGGAAGGAGTGAGCCCGTTGTTGGTAAGGATGGCAGTTTTACCCATGCGTATGGGTACCCACGGGTACTATACCCGCATGGGCAAGGTATGGGCACACTTTTATACCCATAGGTTATACCCATACCCTACCCGTTATGTCACGGGTATAGATTTGTACCCATGGGTATACCCATACCCTTCCCATTTAAACTGACATGTCAAACTTACTCGTAGAGTTTCAACATATGCGTACGAGAAGCCTAGGGATGAGTATGAGATTACGGCTTCTAAACTTAGATACTTTCATGTACTCATCTATCTATTAGTAAGTAGAGATAATTGTATTTTTAAAAATAAATGCTATTGAGAAAAGTAAAATTGAGAATAACTTCTATACTTTTGGAACTACCCGCCGGGTACCCAATTGGTATGGGTACCCACTGGGTATGGGTATGGGTAAAGTTTTATACCCACAAGTATGGGTATGGGTAAACTTTTGTACCCGCTGACTACACGGGTATGGGTATGGTATTGCTCTACCCTTCTCATACTCGGCCCATTGCCATCCTTAGTTATTGACAAGCTCCTCGATCCTCCCGAACACCAGAAGAAGCTTCTGGGTATCCTTTCCCAAATCGAGCCAAGTGTCAAGTGGCTCAGGAGGCGCCTCCGGGGCCATCATACAATCCTCCGGTGAGGGCAACCTGATGAAGGACCATGCATGGCAGAACTCCTTCCACGCCTTGTCTTGCTGCTTGAGGTAGCGGTAATGGAACTCCTCGCGGCGGCGAAAGACCACCGCGCCTCCAGGGAGAATCCCGGGATAGAATTAGTGGAAGAAGAGCATGATCGACAGCATCGCACCAACGAAGTACTCGTACAACCATTGGAAGACGACGATCTAGACCACTGTTGTCGAGTGCAGGTGCGCCAGCTGCAAGCCATATAGCATGGGGATGGTGTGTAGGAATGCCGAGATCGGTGGAACCACCCCGACCAGCAGGTGTCTCATGAAGATCGGCATGTGCATATCTAGGTCCCGATGGTCGGCCTTCGTTTGCTGGGGAAAGAGTTCGGAGGCTCCATGCTCGTTGCCCTGGGACACAGCGTAAAGCCCCCACGACGCCACGGATTCCGTGAACAAAGAAGGCTCAAGGAATGCCTCCTAGGCGTGCTACTCTGCTGCCAAGTCCTCTGCCTATCAAGCTGCCGCCGTTGTGGCCTTCTTGCTCTTCTTGGAGGCCATGGGTGCCGCGAGATCTAGAGAGAATGGTGTGCTAGAGGAGGAATATTGGAACAAACGAAGGAGGGGAACTGTTGGTTCCTTTCATGCGTGTTCCTAGATTCTTATAGAACCCGATGAGGGCCATATCGTCTCCATGAAGTGACGTGGGTGGGAAACTACCCCACTCCCCTCCAAAGTTATGACTCTTTTTTGCAGGAATTGAGGCAGCTGTAGTCAATGCAACCGGACTATGGAGGTTGAGACGGGACTTGTGATGCATCGTTTCCCCGGTTACTCAAGTGCATGCGCGTGCGCACGCTAGCGTGAGGTAGCCCAGAACATGCCAAGAGGTCATGTCGTGCATGGCTATCAATAAGTTGGGCCCACGCGCTGTTGAAGGGCGAAGCCCGACAATGGTGTCCAGGCCCTCCCAATCAGTTCATGGAAATAAGAAGGCAGAGGAGGAGCATCGTCGGGCCTCACCCGAGGGCTTCTATCGATGCAATAGGAAAGGGGGACCCTTGCATTGTGCCTCAGCGCGTGGGAAGGATCCACTCCCCTGGCAAGGTCATAACAGTGAAGAAGAGTATGGAACCGAGGACAGGGTCATGAAGGAGATAAGTGATGTTGGCAGGTACTCTACTCATTTCCCCACAAATTCGTCATGAGAGAGAATCCTCTCAGGCCAGGCGTGGCCCGGCAACATAAGTCAACAAAGACCAAGTCAGTGGCATCACGCATGGGAGACAAGTGTCGCCCCCATCCCTGCGCCTGCATAGAACATTAAAGGGAGCATAGGCGCTGCAGACCCAACATGACAACAAACGCCCTGTTCTATCCCCTTGCCATCAATTAATGTGCAGCATCGCCTGCAACCAAGGAGTGGCCAAAGGTGTCGCCCTCATCCAGGAGTGGCCAGCAACACCACCCATCCGCCTCCGCGCCGCGTGCCATGACGGTAGTGGATCCTAGGAACGATAGGGACGTGCATGCGTGCCGGTGACTCTGATACCCCCTTGTGGTATAAAAGGAGGGCCTTTGCCATAGTGAAGGGGAGGGTTTTGGGGAAGGTTTTTGAGGGGAGTCTTGAGAGAGGTTTTTTGGAAAGAAGTTCTGAGAGAAGAAAGACTTTAGGAGTAGGAAGAGAAAGTCTTTGGAGAAGGATATTTAGACAATGGTAGAGAGAAATAGGAGAAGGATAGGAGAAGGAGAGGAGATCTAGAACTGAGACATTCTGAGGAAAAGATTGTGAGATAGAAAGGAAGAGGAAGCCCGGGAAGCATATAAGCTAGTTGAAAGCGGCTCCCCGGTACTATATTGTTGATCTCATTGTAAGATATACACAAGATAATCCACCAAAGAAGGACGTAGGGTTGTTAGCCGAAGAGTGGCCTGAACCTGGGTAAAAACATCGTGTGTGTTGTGTGTGATCTGTGTGTGAGCTGAGGTCGTATTACCTTAGTGCCGACTGCCAGACCAAAATGGGGGTGTGAGACATCCTCGGTGTCTATGTTCCGACACGTGACACAAGCGCACAATGCTTTGGAAAACACAAAATGAGCTACTCTAGGTAGGGTAGGTAAAACACAAAGGAAGAATGGGGCTTAACAAGGGTGGTGCAAGTTATACCTTTTTTGATGTTGTACTTGCAACCGCTGGTGTATGGGATGGTTGGAGTTTCGTGGTGTCGAAGAGCACGAAGAGTGGTTACGTAAGCTTTTTTTAGTTGATGACATGCACACTAAACACAAACTCCAAAGGAAAAAAGGTCAAAACTGGGCAAAATTACGATTTCGGCGGACCAGCCGGCAGCGCTGACCCTGGCGTTGAACCGTTCAGTGGAGCTTTCGGCAATGCCGGGTTTCTTGCCAAGTCGTTCGGTGGCAGCTCTAGCTCGTCGGTTCGTCTACCGGTTTAAGTTCGTGACGAACTCCAAAATATCGATCCGTCGATTCAAAGGCAACTCGGTCAAATTGGGGCTAGGGAATGATGGAAAACAAAGATCATCACCCAAAACACTAGATCTGTAGACAAGAACCACTAAAAACTCACCAAATTGAGAGATCGAAGCAAGAGCAATTTGGGAAAATAGTTTTGGTGTTTTCAAATTTAAGGTGGAAATCGATGAACAAAGACAAATTCCTGGCAACCAAAAGCTGCTGATACCAGATGATATGGGTTCCCTTGTAGGTGTGCCCTTGGGATGGCCCGATCTTCATGGATTTGAAGCGGGGAGTGAGGGGAAACCCGATGAACACACTCTAATGCAAGGTAAAGATACAAACACACGCTAACACACACTATTCGATTTACTCTCATTGGTTCAAACAACCAATCCAATAGAATCCTGGGTGAGAGACCTTGCCGTGAATCACCTGAGGAGAGATCGGCAAGAAAATGGTAGAATCCCAAATCAAGGAGAGAGTAGCAACCAAGTAGAAACCCAAAGGGGAGAGACCAAGCACTATTAGAATCCTTGAAATAGGAGAGACCGAGTATTTGAGGAGGGCCTTGATACAACTCGTAGATTCAATCTAGAGAGGGGGATCCCCTCTAGGGTTTGGCACATGACATGAGCTCAAATCAATTCTTCAGCATCTCTACCTAAATCTTGGCCACAAGGGGTTATTTCTAGTACTAGGGGTGAAGTGGTAGGTGGAGGGAATATTCTATTGGAAAAATGCCCCAGAGGCAAATAATAATATAGATTATTATCATATTTCATAAAGTTTATGATTAATTTTTGTATCATGCTATAACTGTATTGAAAGGAAACGTCAATACATGTGTGATATATAAACAACAAGGGGTTCCCGGTGAATCTCTAGTCACTGGTTCATTGGTCTACTAATGATCAAGGTTTCCTGATCATGTGGCATTTATGCCAGTTGATAATGGATTCACCTCGTTACGAGAATGAGATGATGAGGTATACCCAACCTAAGAATCATGACTCGATCATGGCACGAAGTTCAAGTTACGATGATTAGAAAAGACATAGTGTCCCATTGCTTAGACCGTGAGACCATATCAATCACTCTCACCCAAGGATACTTAGATATCATCAAATGTCATCTGGTGATAGGTGATCATAAAGGTGCGTTCAGGTATTTTGAGGGACATGTAGAGGCAATATGCGTCAAGAGCGGGATTTGTCCATCCATGTGACGGAAAAGATACTCGAGGGCCCACTCGAAGAAGTTATATCCAATAGCTATGCATCATGTGATTTGATCACAAGGATATCACTTATCGAGAATGAGTTAAATAGAATTTGTCGGTTACGAGATTGAACATGACATGGTGATGTCATTGATCACATCTCGGAAAATGCAAGTATCGAAATACAAAAGCAATATGACATGACGTTCATGGTTCAACGACGAAAGATTCATGGAATGCATAGGGGTCATCATGGGCATCCAGGTCCTGCTGATGATTAATACATCCAAAACGTATCTACTTTCCTGAACACTTTTGCTATTGTTTCTCCTCTAAACTTGTGTGAATTGGATGCAACCAACACATACTGATGCTGTTTTTAGTAGAATTACTGTGGTGTCTAGTTTTTGTGCAGAAAATCAACTATCAGGAAAAATCCCGGAAAATATGCCAAAAATCCTATTTCACCAGAAGACTCCCGGAGCCAGAAGACAAGACGGAGTAGGGCCATGAGGGGCCCACACCACCTGGCCGCGCGGGCCAGGCCAGGCCACGCCTGGGGGTGGTGTGGCCGCCTCGGATGCCCCCTCGACCTCCCTCTTCACCTATAAGTTGCCTCTTGACCTAAAAACCAAGGGGGGTTCGATGTTTTCCAGAAAGAGTTCTGCTCCGCTGCCACCACCAGATTCCGCGAAATAGCATCAGAAACTCTGTTCTGGCACCCTGCCGGGACGGAGAATTGGAGGATATCATCGCCATCATCACCACCATCGCTTCTCCATTGACCATCCATGTTTCCCCCATCTATGAGTGAGTAATCCCACATTGTAGGCTATAGGGATGGTAGGGATTGGATGAGACAGTTCATGTAATGGCATCGGATTGTTAGGGCATGGTGCCTAGGATCTATTATTAGTGCTTTTTGACTTTGTTGCAACTTGTTATGCTTAATGCTTGTCACTAGGGCCCGAGTGCCATGATTTCAGATTTGAATATGTTATTGATTCATTATGATAGTATTGTTTTTGGTCTTACCTGCAAGTTGTATACACACGTTGTTGTCCGGAACCAATGGCCCCGAAGTGACAGCAATTGGGATAACCGGAGGGAATGGCTTTGATGTGAGGATTACATGTGTTCATAGAGTGTTAATGCTTTGCTCCGCTGCTCTATTAAAAGGAGCACCTTAATTACTAGTAGTTCCCTTGAGGCCCCGCTACAAACGGGCTGGTAGGACAAAAGATGTTGTGCAAGTTCTCATTGCGAGCATGTATGACTATATATGGAACACCTACCTATGATTATTTAGTACTTGGATGCTTTATCTTATTTATCTGCAATTGCCCTATGTCTTGATTGCCATGTGAATTGTCTTGTTCATGCAACGCTCATCCATCCATCCCTATGCCTACCGTGCTTTAATCCTGATGTTTGCTGGTACTGTTACTACTGCTTACTTTTACTACTGCTATTACTCTCCTGCTACTTTACTATTGCTACCATAAAACTGTTGCTACTGATAAACTGTTGCGAGCAAGATTGTTTCCAGGTGCAACTGAATTGACAACTCAGTTGTTAAGGCTTATAAATATTCTTTGGCTCCCCTTGTGTCGAATCAATAAATTGGGTTTCACTTCCCTAAAAAATACTGCGATACACCCCCTATACTTTTGGGTCATCAAGACTATTTTCTGGCGCCGTTGCCGGGGAGCATAGCTTTATTTATCAAGTTCACTTGGAATCACTATTGTTCGTTGCCATCCATCCATCAGGGGTAAGTCTCGTGATGGCAAGGTTCCTATTTTACCATCCACTACAAGAAGAGGTACGATTCTAAACACCTCTGTTGCTCTTGATTCACCATCTGTTATGAGTAAGCTCCTTACACCACCACATACACATTCTACACACACTGCTACTACTACTGTATCTGTTACTTCTGATACTTATGATGTTGCTTCTACTATGTTTGATAAGAGTGGTTCATTAGGTCCTTTCCTAGATGCTACGATTGCTAGAACTATAGCTGGAAATACTGAAACTCCTAATGAAGACACTACCACACCTGTTAGTTCACCTGAGTCTACAAAGAGCTATGATATTGAAGAGGGTTATATAGAGATGTCAAAACACCCATGATAGGAGTGATGCTAAGAGTCTCCTCTAGAGGCGTACTATAAAACCCAACTTTTCTCCTAATGCTAAGTTTGCCACTTCTCCCATAAACATTAAAGATAAGGATTATGATTATGATTTCTCTCTTAATCTATATTACATACCTATTGTTGAAAAAGAACCTTTTAGTGAGACTAAGAATGAGAGTGCGGTAGCACATATGACTGAGCTTTCTACTATGAGTGGTTTATTTTGTGATGATATTAAGATGCGCACCTACTTTGTTGCTAAAATTTCCCCTTTTTCACTTAAAGGAGAAGCTAAACCTTGGTTTAATAATTTACCTCCTAGATCTATTGATAGCCCTGATTGCTTGATTAGTACTTTCCTACAAAAATATTTTCCTCCTAGTGCTAGACATGCTATTTTGCAGGAACTTTTTGATTTTAAATAGAGAGAGAGAGACATTGCTTGAATCATGGGCAAGGTTTTTTGCTTTGATTCATGCACAAGCTGGATGTCCATTACTTAAGAATGAACTTCTTGATATATTTTATAATGGACTAACTGAAGAATCTAGGACATACCTAGATAGTTGTGCTGATTGTGTTTTCAGGAATAGGACTCCCAAGGACGCTGAGGAATTAATGGCTAAAATAAGCAAGAATTATACCTAAAACAATTATACCTGAACCAACTATCCATGCGCCTGCACCAACATCAAAGAAGAGGGGACTTATTGAACTAAATGATGAAGTGATGAAGCTAAGAAATGTCTTAAGGAGAAGGGTATTAAAGTTGAACACGTGAAGAATCTACCTCCTATAGAAGAATTATGTAAGCCTATCCCCCACTCATCCACTATTGAGGTACACTCTCTCCAACACTTTGATGATGGTGATACTCTTTACTCTAAACCTCCTGATCCATGCTTAGAAGAATTTGATATTTTTATTGTTAAGCAAGATAATTTTAATAAAAGGGTGCAGAACCATTTAATAGAAAACTCTAGAGCTATTGTTGAGTTAAAAAATATTGTGGAAAGAACATATAATGATGTTAAAATGCTTGTTAAACACTTCCAAATGGTTCAAACTCAAATTGATCAACTTATTAAAGTACAAAGGGACTTGCTAGTTAATAGTGCTAAAGAAAAACATGCTTATGAAATTAGAACTAGAAGTGGTGCTGCTACCCAGGATCCTCTATATCCTGAGGGGCATCCTAAAAGAATTGAGAAGGATTCTCAACAAGTTGAAAATAGTGGTACTTCTCCTAAGAAAAGGAAAAAGAAACACAAAACTATTGTAGAATCCTCTGAACCTGCTATAGATCCTAATAGTATATCTGTCTCTGATGCTGAAACTGAAAGTGGTAATGAGGAAAATGATGCTCCTGATAAAGAAAAAGTTGAAGAAGAACTTGGAAAGCACACTAAGAGTACTAAATACAGTAAAGAAGATTTTGTTGCTAAGAAACATGGTAATGAAAGAGAGCCTTGGGTCCAAAAACCTATGCCTTTCCCTGATAAGAAACACAAGTCAAAGGAAGATGAACACTATAATAAGTTTTATGAGTGGATGAAACCTTTATTTTTGCAAATTCCTTTGACCGATGCTATTAAATTGCCTCCTTATTCAAATTATATGAAGGATATTGTCTCTAATAAAAGGTAGATCCCTAATGAAGAAATTTCTACTTTGCTTGCTAATTATTCCTTTAAGTTTAAGGTTCCAAAGAAACTTGGAGACCTAGGGATTCCAACTATTCCTTGCTCTGTTAAGAATAGTTATGTTAGAACTGCTTGGTGTGATTTGGGAGCAGGAGTTAGTGTTATGCCTTTCTCTCTCTATAAGAGACTTCAACTGGAAAAACTAATACCAACTGATATATCTTTGCAAATGGCTGATAAATCTACTACTGTTCCTGTTGGTATATGTGAGGATGTGCCTATTCAAGTGGCCCATAATTGCTTGATATTAACTGACTTTGTTGTGCTTGAAATGCCTGAAGATGATAATATGTCTATTATTATTGGAAGACCTTTTCTTAATACTACAGGCGTTGTTATTAATTGTAACCAAGGAAAGTTATATTTTAATGTTAATGACAAGGAGCATACTATCTATTTCCCCAAGAAGATTGATAGGACTTATGGTTTGAATTCAATTGAACATGTTGAGGGCATTCAAGTTGGAGAAATATATTGTCCCATACCAAGAGAAAAGTATGAAACTATTATGATTGGGACCATTGCTATCAAGGTTGAGGTAACATAATCATTAGTGGAATACAAAGTTGTGTTTCATATAAATTGTTTTGGTAACAAGATCTGATCAACCTTGTTAACAAAAGGATTTCATTGAACAAAACAATGTTTTCACCATGATTATCTCTATTTACTTTTATGTTATCTATTTTAGTTTTAGATTTTGTTTTCGTTTAGTTTACTTTTCTTTTTGATAGTTGCTTGCATTTTAGAACTTCTGTAGCTTTTGCTTTGTTTTGCTTTTGCATCATTTCAAAATCACTTTTCTGCAGAAAAATCATTCATCTATACCTGAAAATTGCTCAAAAATAAAGTGTCCCAAAAAATTCTAGAAAATTCATATTAAATTTTTACGTGAAAAAAGAGGCAGAGAAGTGCCTAGAGTGACCTAGGGGGTCCCACCAGGCAGGCACACCACCTGGTGGCGCGGCCAGCCCAGGTGTGTGCCTAGCCATGGTGTGTGCCACCCCTGGCCCTCCACTCACTCTCTCACTTGCCACTGCTTCCTCTCTCCCGGGAAAACACCAGCCCTTTGCTCGAAATCGCGTTCTTGCTGTTCTTGTCCATGATTTTTCTATCTCCTTGCTCAGACCATCTTTGCTGCTGAAATTTGGAGCATTTGTTCTCCGGTATGTGACTCCTCCGCTTGTCCAAGTAGATTTGTGTTTAGTGGTTTATATCTTGAGTATTTTGCTGCTATAGGTGACAGGTTTTTGAGTGCTTGTAAGCTTGTTCAATGCTTAGAGATATAGTTTTGATGCATGTTTAGGCCTCTTACAAGTCCCTATGAGTAGTGCCCTTCATTATGTATTCACTTTGCAACTACTTGTTTAATGGATGTTTAAATTTCAGAATATTAAAGATGAACAACCATACATTTGGAGAAATATTTGAGAGGGACACTCCTAGGAGGTCAAGGCCCTCAAGATCAGCCTCTCAGTTTAGGCCTTCATACAATGAAGATCTCATTGCACCATGCTTTGGCAATGAAGGAGACGAGGGGGATGCTCACCCATCTACTTTTGCTTGTTATACTTTCTTGCAAGCTGCAAGGATCCTCAATGAATTCTTACTACTAGTTCAGAGGATCGGGTTGACCTCATACATGGAAGATGAGAGTGAGCAATATGCCGTGCTCACCAAAACTTTCGTTGAGAGTTTTGTTTTCACTAACACTCCCTATCAGTCAACTGTTTCTTTCAGAATTTATAATCTGCCGTTCACCATGACTTTGGAGAGATTTTATAGCATTATAGGTATAGGTATGACAGGGACCATGAAGAAAATCCAAGGGCGACCCGCTGATTTGTTGGAGCTCTATCGAAGTGTGACCAATGACGATGACCGCGTAGCTAAGCGCGGGAAGATAAGAAACATCCAACTTCCAGCTCTCAGATACTTCGCTTATTATCTTGCTACTAGCATTCTGGGTAGGGAGAACACAAGTAATATCTCCAATTATCATTTAGCCTTCCTCGCTGCTACACTTAACAATGATACTCAGTACAATCTAGGCTCTCTCATTGCTCGCCGCCTAGCTGCTAGGGGACCTATTTATGGGGGCATTATTGCTTCACGTATGGTTACTGCGTTAGAACTTTCTGTGGATCCAAATGATACTATATTGGCACCACAAAGGCTTGATCTTGCTTCCATGAAAACACATCACTTTGTCACTGCTGACTCTGAATTGGATAGTTTAGTATACAGGATGTTTTTACTGACGTGGATGAAAGGCATATTCCTTTGATGCAGTCTACTTTGTTCGGTGTTCACAGGAGGTCGTGGTCATGTTCCAAGGAGGAGGTGGACGAGCAGCTCCGTTTGCTTGGTTTCCACAGGCAGCACCAGGAGGATGTGCCTTCTTACGACTACTCTGCGCACTACGGTGGGGCATCCTCGAGCTTGTACCAGGACGAGGGCACCTCCTCGTCATACCACAGAGACACTTCATCTTGTCCAGCCTGGGATTGATACCCACTTAGGACAAAAGCCTAAGCTTGGGGGGAGGTACACCGACATCACACTCATCTCCATATCATGCTTCGTTGGTACTTTGTATATCCATGCTTCGTTCTCTTTTTAGTTTTCGTTCTCTTTTGCTTTCTAAAAACACAAAAAGACCAAAAATATTTTTGTTGTTTCTCTTGGTTTGCTTCTTCTTCTTTTTTCCTTGGTTTGCTTCTTCCGTTTGGTTTTGTTTTGATTGTTCAAAAAAACCCAAAAAGATTTTGCTTTGCTTGTTCTTCCTTTTTGCTCTAGCCTTTAAAACTCAAAAACACCAAAAATATTTGTTGTTCTTCTTTGGTTTTGTGAAGTTTGTTACAGGGTTCAGCAATCCTCAGTGGAGTTTGGTTTTCATGTTATTATTCAAGCCACACAAGTGAAGGGCAATGATGAGGATTAATGACAGCTTGAGGTTTGGTAAGAGGCTGGTAACAAACTCTATTTGTTTTCATTTTGTGCATATACTCATCATTGTGGGCATCCTTAGTCTGTTCATATAGGGTGTATGTTATTTATGGATTCTTAGTAGTTCTTGCTTTCTTATGATTAGCTCCAACTCGCTAATAGTTTGTAGCATGTCATATGAATGTTTGATAGCATTGCTCTATTCATAAATTGGTATGACATTGTGGTATCCTCCTCTGAATGTTTCACTTGAATTGACTTGGCACATGCTCACGCATGCATATGACTGAAATAATCAGTTAAGCCTTGATGAATTATTTTGCCTTAGGGGTCTTGAATCACTTTCATGCCATAATTAGTCCTGTTTTGTTGCAAGCATGATTATGACAGTTATTGCTCTCTTGTTTGTCGCTCCCTTTCTATTGCTAACCTCCACCCGTGCTGAGTATAACCTTTACTCATGCTTCCAACTCCCCAAAACTATGCCTATCTACCTATTAGCATCATTTGCTATTCCATGCATATTAACTATGCCTCGTTTTCTTCCAGATAAAATGTTTGTTTGTTATGAGAAAGTTAGTTAGTAAAGCTCTCACGAACTTGATGGTACACTTTATTTTCTTGCACTTAATAAACCTGAACCATTGCGTCCTTCTTTGTTGCATATATACTTGCGCTTTATAAGTTGAAGCTAGCAGAACCATGTATCATGGGGAACGCTTTCAACATTGCACTGGTACTTAATACCTCGTTGATATCATGTTCTTTTGCTTATGGATCCCGGCGGTGTGAAATAAAAGTGGAACTTGTAAGATCATGGAGTTTGTATGTGCCTTCGCGAAACGCCTGGGCCGCTATCCTAAGCCATGCCTAATCATGGTGGAAAGTTACAGCATAACCATAATGAGCATTCTATGAAGCATCCTCAATAAAAACCTATGCACATAGTAAATAAAAAGATCACTGAGATGCTCATTGTCTGTTTGCCTTGTCATTTTGATTATGGGATATCTCCTGTATCATGTGCAAGGGGTACCCCGTTGGCGGTTCTATATGATACATATGTACTTACAATGACAAGAGCTTGCTTGTGACTGAAGTTGAGTAGCATGAGGTTCGGTCTTCGTAAGTAAGGGGCATGAGACTTCGATTTATAACGTGTCAAGCATATCCTCTTAGTTGTGTCACTTTAACCTTAACCACTTAAAGATGCTTATGATAGGGGCTATGAGAGCTCAAAGCTAACGAGTACCATACTTTCAGAATTTGGAAGTCCTTCAAACTTTTCAAAACATTTTCGTTTTCCTTGTTGAGTCTCCACACATCCTATGAGCACTTTCTTGAGAGCATGGTTGTCATTATTAGTGTAATGTGCTTGGCTCAAAACTTGATTAATTGTGTTATGACCTTGATGCTTGTACCTTTGATATCTTTACTTCTAGTCTTCACTTGAACTTCAGAGGTGCCGTTGCATTTAAGTTTGTTCTACAATCAAAGGCAAGCGAGATACGACTCTATCATACCTTGTTATGAGAATTGTAATGTTGCTTATGTTTATGTTTCATGCTACTTATTATTTTTGAGTTGGAATCTCTTCATAGCTTGCAATGACTATTAAGTAAACTCAATAGCATACTCTTTATTATGAATTGCCTAAGTAATTGATCACATGCTGAGAATATATACATCATATGAAGCAAATGTGTTTGTGAAAGTTTCTTTTATCGCACTCAGTTTTCAACTGAATTGCTTGAGGACAAGCAATAAGCTAAGATTGGGGGGAGTTGATACGTCCAAAATGTATCTACTTTCCCGAACACTTTTGCTATTGTTTCTCCTCTAAACTTGTGCGAATTGGATGCAACTAACATAGACTGACGCTGTTTTTAGCAGAATTACCTTGGTGTCTAGTTTTCGTGCAGAAAATCAACTATCAGGAAAAATCCCAGAAAATATGCCAAAAATCCTATTTCCCCAGAAGACTCCCGTAGCCAGAAGACGAGACGGAGTAGGGCCATGAGGGGCCACACCACCTGGTCGCGCTTAGGGGAGGTGTGGCCGCCTCGGCTGCCCCCTTGGCCTCCCTCTTCGCCTATAAGTTGCCTCTTGACCTAAAAACCAAGGGGGGTTCGATGTTTTTCCAGAAAGAGTTCCGCTCCGCCGCCACCACCAGATTCCGCGAAACAGCATCAGAAACTCCGTTCTGGCACCCTGCCGGGACGAGGAATTGGAGGAGATCATCACCACCATCGCTTCTCCATCGACCATCTATGAGTGACTAATCCCCCGTTGTAGGCTATGGGGATGGTAGGGATTGGATGAGATTGTTCATGTAATGGCATCAGATTGTTTGGGCATGGTGCCTAGTGCTTTTTGACTTTGTTGTAACTTGTTAAGCTTAATGCCTGTCACTGGGGCCCGAGTGCCATCATTTCATATCTGAACATGTTATTGATTCATTATGATAGTATTGTTTTTGGTCTTACCTGCAAGTTGTATACACACATTGTTGTCCGGAACCAATGGCCCTGAAGTGACAGCTATCGGGATAACCAGAGGGAATAGCTTTGATGTGAGGATTACATGTGTTCATGGAGTGCTATGGTGTGTTTGGTAGCCCAGGCCACCTCAGAATCAATATCTCTGTTGAGCCAGGCTGACTTCAACATGTATGAGTTAAGATTTTGGCATGTGTTTGGTAGCATGTGTCTGTTGAGAAATTCTGAATTTATCTGTTGTTTGGTGGGTTGTATGTGTTGAGATATACTGAGGAGGACTAAAATTTATCCAAAAGTCCCTAAATACACAAATAAGAAGCAATCGGGTCTCCAATACAACAATAAAAACAAACATGTACATGTATACACAAATAAAAAGGAATCGGCTCCCTATATACGTAAGTAAAAATCAATCAGGTCCCTGCACCGGCGAGTTGCGGCTAGGGAGCTAAGCTAGAGTCGTGGCTGCTTGAGGACCTTCTATGGTGGCGCGAGGTTGCCGGGCATTGGTGAGACAAGATGGGCACGAGGTCGCTGGGCTGCTCGAGGATCTTCCATGTCTACGCGCAGGGGCCGCACGCGAGGCCGCTTGGCTGCTAGAGAGTGTGAGGTCGTTGGGCTGCTAGAGGAGCGTGAGGTCGCTAGGCTGCTCCAGGAATTTCCATGGCTGGGCGCAACACAACGCAGGGGACGCGGCGCGAGGAGGTTGGGCGAGGAGGTGGCGCCATGACGGCCATCAGAGAAGAGAGCGGGCGCTGAGAAACGAGGGTTGGGGGATTTTTCCTCGAGGGCAAGCGGGGCGAGCGGCTATGCGTCGCACGCGGGACAGTTTCCGGGATGGACTCAGCTGAGCTCAGTTGTGAAGATCGATTTGAGCTTCCCAAGCGGGCAGTGCTGAGAGGCCTTATCAATATAAGGTGGGCAGTGCCCAAAGACGTAAACCGGGCTAACAAACAACAATATCTCGTGCGGGAAGAGAATAGCTCGGCTGACCCGACCTACCAAACACACCCTTAATGCTTATCTCCGGTGCTCTATTGAAAGGAGCACCTTAATTTCCAGTAGTTCCCTTGAGGCCCCGCTGCAAACGGGCTGGCAGGACAAAAGATGTTGTGCAAGTTCTCATTGCGAGCACGTATGACTATATATGGAACACCTTCCTATGATTATTTAGTACCTAGATGCTTTATCTTCTTTATCTGTAATTGCCATATGTCTTGATTTCCATGTGAATTGTCTTGTTCATGCAACGCCCGTCCATCCATCCCTTTACTATTGCTACCATAAAACTGTTGCTACTGATAAACTGCTGTGAGCAAGATTGTTTCCAGGTGCAGCTGAATTGATGTAACACCCTCGAATTGGCCCTATGCAAGTTTTAGCGATTCCTGCCAAACCTGTATAGAAACGATTCAAAGATGCCCACAAAGCACTTGCGTGCGGGTGGAAAAACGAGGTAATATCATTACACAATAGTCCACGATGGAACCCACAGAACATATATATACAACAACGACTCCATGAGTCAAGAATACAGATACACAATACAAAGATCCAAATCACCTTGAAAACGATATAATATCCGAGTACGGTAAAGATGCAAATGTGGCTAAGAGCCCTGAAGAATAACCAATGGCGTCCATAACCCTGCCCAGGCCAAGCCGGAAGGGTAACCCTGCTGACGACGTCAAACTTATACCTGCTAAAACAAAAGGGGTACCGACAAAGGGCAAAGAAAAAAGAGAGCGGTCAGTACTGAGGCCAGTACACGGCGAGGCTAGAATTCGGCGGCTCTCGCCTACATAGGTATGGTGGACTGAAGCGGCAGCAAAGCATGCACTACACAACCTATAGATACTCGATACAACTGTCGGCTATTAGAAAGGGATAAGAAATACCTATTTGGAACCAACCTGATACTAACACCAATCATACCCATCCTGGTATTCCCCCTCGAGACCAAACGAGGAAGTCAAACCGAGGAACTCACACAGTTGGCAATTTTATTCATTCCATTATAGTTGCAGCACTTACTAGTCAGATATAGATATCATGAGTCATCCCGATATCGTAAGCAGTGGGCAGTTTTAGTTAACCATTCCATTGTAGTTGCAATACTTACTAGTCAGATACAAATAGCATGAGAACTCCTAAAACCAGCAGTTGTTGGCACTTTTATTTACTACTTCCGTTGTACTGAATCTGATTACTAGACATGTCAAAGTCAAATTTATAGAACTACTTTAGTTATGCTTGTCAATGATCGAGATACTGTGCTCCAAGTCATCCATAACCGCGGACACAGCTTTCAGAAAAGATTTACCCTGTAGGGGTGCACAAATAGCAACACACACACGATCAACCTCGGGAAGAACCAAATAAAAAGCAACGAGGCCTCATGACAAAGCATTCACAGGATTCATAAATCATTTCAGGGGGCCACCCCACCAAGCTACCCGCAACAAAGTTGGCCGGCTCCTAGACGAACCCAGGGTTTGTGTCAATGACTGTAAATGCCTGGGAACCCCGAAAGTGTGACTGGGCTTGTCGATACCGCGAAAACATTCCACGTTACAAAACAGTACAGGTGTTCCACGCACAATCGTAAATAAAGCAGTAAAGCATGGCATAAGTACAGGATAGTAATAAAGCCCCAAACTACTTTGTGGCCCCAAGAAATAAAGTGTGAATCAAGCTCAAGCAAAGGGGGATTCATAGAGTCTCCCGTATGTGGATAGTGCGAATAGTCAAGGAACAAGTATCAATTACTCGGGGCCTACGGGACACAAGTGAGCATGAAAAACCAAATATTAGCTATTACCCACTGGTGCCTCTGCATTAGTTATATCTATTCCCAGCATTTTAATATCAAGTTACAATTAAAGTCATGATCATCTGCACCATTAAGCATCTCCACCATTAAGCATGTGCCAAGCTTCTATCAATGGTGGAACGACAACGACGCGAAGCAGCACCTGAGCAAGCAACTATGACTCGCAAGGCTGACTATCTATCAAACAACAGGCAATAGGATGTGTCCAAGGAAATATAGAGGCTGCAAGGAATATAAATGGTGCACTGTAACTAAAGCATCGTAACACGGATAGCAATAGATCAATAGGAGGAAATAAAGACTATAAAAGCAAAATAGGTAGAAAGGGGGAGATTGCTCGCCTGAGAAACATTGCCGAAGATACATTATCCGAAGGGCTTGTCGATACTCACATCAACTCAATAGCCTAATCCGCGAAGAACCAAAGCACTAAAAGAAACACGAATGCACTATTTAATACTACGGCACAAGATCCGGCATGATTGTGATATGATGCATGGCATGGCAAACATGCGGTGCAACTAGGCAAAATTAAGTGAAACCGGGGTCCCGAGAATTAATTATAAGGTTCAAGTTATTTAGATACCCCGCAATTTAAAAATTGTATTAACAAGGCAAATCATGTCATCGGTTCGCTACATCAATTTAAATGGAGGCAATATAAGACTAAAATAGCCCGCATATGATCTCCATATTTAATTATGAGGTGAATCGGCATAATGCCCCCAAACCCACTTGATGAGATGTATGCAAGCATGAACAATTTAATATGCAACAATTTATATAGATGGCACTTTATAAAATAGGGCTAGAAAAAGGGTCACACATCGGATCGACGATCTTGGTGTTCACCGGGGGTTCTATGGGGTTCAGGTTCGGTCTGCGGATCCGTGATCGGTCTTCGGGTTTGTGATGGAGGATTCAGTTCGTGTAGCCGGATTAGATCTTGGCGACGAGATAATATCCGCGGATGCTAAGCTTGGCCACGAACACGGGCATCTTCTGAAGGGCTTGATAAAACATCTAGGCGCGCCTAGCCAGATGCGCAACCCACAGTAGAGATCGATCTAGGATTCAAGACGATCAACACTACAGAGAACAACACTGTGGAACCAACACAGCAGAGACAGAGCAACACTTGGCCATGGTGGTTGGATACAGGGACGCGACGGCGAGCGGTGCGCAGAGGAGGAGGTCATGGAGGCGGAGCCCTGGCGGCGTCCCATAGCACAGCGAAGCGGCTTGGGACGCGGGGAGAGGAGGTCCATGATGAGCTCGACGGTGGGGGCTCTACGGCAAGGAGGGGGCGCAGCGCCGTGGCACTTGGAGCAGAGGCGACACGGAAGCGGCGGCCGGCAAGGAGGGCGCCAGCGGCAGGGTCGCACAAAGGTCGATGGCGGCGGTAGGGTCGCACAGAGGTCGATGGCAGCGGTTGGCTCGCGAACGGTGGTTGATGGACGGTGGAGAGGAACCAGCGTTAGCGGGGCTTGAGCGGTGGCGCTCGGGAGGAGGAAGCTGCGGTGGCTGTCGGGTCGAGCACGGAAGGGTCGCGGTGCTACCAGTCTTGGGGCGGAGGAAGGCCGTCCTGCAGCGACACTCGATCGGCCGGTTGCAAGGTGGAGGTGGCTAGGCTTGAGCGAGGCGGCGGTGGTCGAGGACAGTGGAAGGGCGAGCAGGGGTTGGTGGCGATGGGTCTCTTCCTCAGGGAAGAGGACGCGAGCGAGAGGCGTACAGGACGGGGTCGCATGGCTGCGTGCGATGTACGCAAGGTGGGCCAGGGATGGGACCGCATGGGGAGAAGAGGGTGGGACCCGCGACGACGTGGTGGTTGCAGGCCGATTGACCTGGTTGTGTCGGTGAGAGGGAGTGAGACGGGGCGGTGTGTGGGGGCAGCGGTAGGACTGCGTGCGTGTAGGTAGGCTGGGGCGGGGCCAGGTTAGGTGGTGTTAGGGTTTAGGATTAGTTGGAGGTTTGGGTTGGACCGATCTGCCGGGGTGGTAGGCTGCTGCCAACTGGGCCCTCTAGGCCTGGCCGGTGGCGTCCTCCCCGATACAAAGCAATTTTTTAGTATTTATTTTAAAACAAACTATTTTGCAAATAGGTTTTAGACAAATAGAAGATCCGAGCGGACCTAGGGTTTTGTATTTGAAATAGAAAGGGAATATTTAAAAAAACAAGATAGGATTTTAGAAAATAGTTTTATATAAACATATGCATACAGATATGAAGATGCTCAAATGCAATGTGGCATGATGACATGAGCATGTTGTCATGAGGATGCAATGCACAAAGTAAGAATAACACGCGATTTTCTAGTAGTGATTTTATCGGGTGCTACAATTGACAACTCAGTTGTTAAGGCTTATAAATATTCTTTGGATCCCCTTTTGTTAAATTAATAAATTGGGTTTCACTTCCCTCGAAAATACTGCGATACACCCCCCTATACTTGTGGGTCATCAAGACTATTTTCGATGATCATTGGTATAAGAGGGTCTTGACCATGTCTGGAGTGTTCCCGAACTGTCAGGTATCAAGATTAAGGGCTTGATGATTTCACAGAGAGCGTTTTGGTATCGGAAGAATCACCGAAGAAAAGAAAGAGAGAAAACCGGAAGGGTTTCAGTAAGTCCGGAGGATGTCCGGAGTGGAGGTGGAAGGAGTTCCATAGCCACGGGGATTGAATAATACGTAAGTAAATTTTTAAATATTGATTCAATCATTTATTTATAATTATTTAATAAAAAATGAATTAAAAGGTCAAATACCTAATTGGGCCAAAATCCAGAGGGAAAAGGGCCCATGAGGGAAAACACCAAAGGAAGGAGAGAGAGAGGGTGGCCGGCTAGGCCTTGGGACCCCGCACGGGGCCCACAAGGGCCTTGGTCGGCCGGCAAAGCCTCCCCCTCTCCCCTGTCCCTTGTTTAGTCCAACATGGCTAAGCTAGTTAGCTATGGGTTAGTTTTCCCCCTATATATTGTGAGGTATTTTGACAAAATAAATACACAATAATTAATAAAAGGTTTCCTCTCTTTTGCGGAGACCTCAAGTTGATATTCCCTTTCTCTTGTGACCGTGGTCCCAACTCTGGATCGCACAAGCATGAGTCTTCTTCACCATGGAGCAACATCGCGCTGTGGGATTTGGATCTAGAAGCTCTACTTCCACAATTATTGCTGGATCGGAGGAGAGGGAGTCATCGTCAGGCACCAAATGTGTCTAACTCCCTCGTAGGTGCAACACATGGGGCACTAGAAGTTGTTGGAACCGCAGGAGCCACTAGGACTTCAACACGACCTCGAGATTGTCTTCAGTATGAATACATCAACCACACTCTCCCGAGCGTTGACAATGCTTTTCGGTCTTCAAGGGTAAGTTCCCGAAAAGCCCCTCCCATTACTGCATTACTAATAGATAGGTCCTGGCATTAGGATTCTCGATGTAGGGGATAATTATTGTTTTCATGCGTGAACCCTACAGTGGTATCATAGCTAAACCTATACGTAGTATTGGTAGTACGGGTAGAACACACGAGATGTAGCGTGTGGGTGTTGATCTTTTAGTTTTTACCCTCCCATGTGTACTTGTGCATACCGCAGTAATGCTTAATGAAGCGACCCCCAACCGACTTTACGCGTTCCTTCGCGAGACTGGTCCATGCTTGACAAACAGCTTGTATCGTATAAAGTGGCTTTGGCTGTCTGTCTCTCTCGCATTAGTTGTATGCCATTTGCAATAGAGGGCCCCAAAAGGGGTGTAGTATAGACAACTAATTGATCAGCGTTGTGGTGGAAGTTTGTAGGTGATACCTATGAGCTTCGACACATTTTTGATGGCTTTTATTGATGGTTTTCTCTCGGATTTCATCGTTTCTAGCTTTACCTAACGCTAATACTTCGGTAGCGAAGAAAAATGGTTTTTAATGTGTGTTTCAGGTTCTGAACGTCAACAGAAGGTACTAGAGAAACACAATATTCTGGAGAAAACAAGCAAGTCTCACTTTGGAAGCATGCGAGGGGACCTCACAGAAGCTTTAACAAGCAACTATACGGCAGGAATATTTTTCCGGTCGTATAGTTCCCGCCATATAGATCCCATCGCCTCCGTCTTGTCAAAAGGGACAACTTCCATGAAGGGACGATGGACGAAAACACAACGCAGCAGCTGCCACACCATCTATAAGGGAGAAAGAAGAGATCCAGAGAAGAAGGAGAAGATGTTCTTCATCTTGCTCCATGATCTTCAACCTCCTAGCCACAACATCTCCATAGCCACTACTTGTACTTGAGACAGAGAGAGGGATCTCCACCTTGCAAGACAAGGGTTTGAGATTGTTTCTTCCCATCTTGAATTGTGTTGGATATTTTTCTATTCTTATTGTGGATCTCCACGGTAATACCAAGACGAATATTTGATTATATTGATGATCCGTTCTTCTCTCATGTGTGAGTAATTCCCTTGGGCGTGGGTGATACGTCCAAAACATATCTACTTTCCCGAACACTTTTGCTATTGTTTTTCCTCTAAACTTATGTGATTTCGATACAACTAACACGGACTGCCGCTGTTTTCAGCAGAATTACCTTGGTGTCTAGTTTTGTGCAGAAAATCAACTATCGGGAAAAACCCTGGAAAATATGCCAAAAATCCTATTTCACCAGAAGACTCACGGAGCCAGAAGACGAGACGGAGTAGGGCCACGAGGGCCCCACACCACCTAGTCGCGCGGGCCAGGCTAGGCCGCGCCTGGGGGTGGTGTGGCTACCTTGGTTGGCTCCTCAGTCTCCCTCTTAGCCTATAGGTTGCCTCTTGACCTAAAAACCATGGGGGGTTTGATGTTTTTCCAAAAAGAGTTCTGCTACGCAGCCACCACCAGATTCCGCAATTCGGAAACAGAAACTCCGTTCTGGCACTCTGCCGGGACGGGGAAATGGAGGAGATCAGCATCACCATCGCTTCTCCATCGACCATCCATGATTCCCCCATCTATGTGTGAGTAATCCCCCGCTATAGGCTATGGGGATGGTAGGGATTGGATGAGATCGTTCATGTAATGGCATCATATTGTTAGGGCATGGTGCCTAGTATCTTTTATTATTGCTTTTTGACTTTGTTGCAACTTGTTATGCTTAATGCTTGTCACTAGGGCCCGAGTGCCATGATTTCAGATCTGAACATGTTATTGATTCATTATGATAGTATTGTTTATGGTCTTACCTCCAAGTTGTATACACATATTGTTGTCCGGAACCAAAGGCCCCGAAGTGACAGCAATCGGGATAACCAGAGGGAATGGCTTTGATGTGAGGATCACATGTGTTCACGGAATGTTAATTCTTTGCTTCGATGCTCGATTAAAAGGAGCACCTTAATTGCCAGTAGTTCCCTTGAGGCCCCTGATACGTCCATTTTGCATCACTATTCTATGTCATAATTCACTGTTATTCATTGATATATTTCATATTGAGAGGTGATACTTATGTTATTTCATCTGTTTTTGCATGGTTGATGACTTTTGGAGCATGGACCGCTGCAGTCAGGATTCTGATGGAAAAGGTGCTGTTTGGAGGCAAAATTCACGAAGATCAAAAAATCCGGGAAAATACATGGAAAATCCCATTTTTCCAGAAGACGAAGGAAGCCAGAAGGAGGGTTGGAGATGGGCCACAGGGGGCCCACACCACCCCCTGGCGTGGGCCATCCTAAGCCGCGCCACCAGGTGGTGTGGCCGCCCTGGTCCACCCCTGGCACTCCCCTCTGGCATATATTATCCTCCCGAAACCCTAAGACTCAGAGAGCGACCACAAAAAGATTATGCCGCCTCTGCGGGGCAGAAAACACCGAGAGACAAAGATCTCTCCGGCAGACAGATTTCTGCCAGGGGAATTCCTTCCCAGAGAGGGGAAATCGTCGCCATCAACACCACCATCAAGCTGGACTTCATCAGGATCATCATCATCATCACCACCATCATCACCATTAGCACCCTCATCACCATCTCCATATTTCTGTAACAATTGCGTTGAATCTTGCATAGTTCATAGGGGAAACTTTCCCGGTGTTGATTACTCTTGTAGTTGATGCTATTGAGTGAACCATTGAATTATTGTTTATGTTCAGATTGTTATACATCATTATTCCATCTCTGATCATGATCCATATGATGTCTCGTGAGTAGTTCGTCTTGTTCTTGAGGACATGGGAGAAGTCATGTTGTTAGTAGTGGAGTTGTGTTGAGAAAGATTCAATAGTTTGATATTTAAGTTCTGGTGTACTTCTTCTAGTGGTGTCATGTGAACGTCGACTACATGACACTTCACCTATATGGGCCTAGGGGAATACATTGTGTATTTGGCTACTAATCATAGGGGTTGCCGGAGTGACAGAAACCTAAACCCCCATTAGGTAACCATTGCACAAGGGACGTAAGGGTCTTAGAGTTTAAAGTTGTGGTTAGGATTCTACCTTAATTAATTTCTTTTACTTACGGATGTTTGCAAGGGGTATAATCACAAGTATGTATTAGTCCTAGGAAGGTCGGTACATTAGCACAGGTTCACCCACACAACACTTAGCAAGCTAAAGAAGATTAATCAACTATATGAAGCGAAAGCACTTGACAGTCTTCCCATGTGTCCTCGAGAACATTTGGTCATCTTAAGTAATACAACCGGCTTGTCCTTTGCTGAATAAAGGATTGGGCCACTTGCTGCATTTATTCCTACTGTCTTTGATTTACTCGTACTTTGTTTACTTGCTTTATCAAACACCCCTAAAAATCTGTTTGCTAAGTATTTGCAGAGAATTCCTGATCCATACCACTAGCCAGCACCTTCTGCTCCTCGTTGGGTTCGACAGTCTTACTTATCGAAAATACTACGATACACCCCCTATACTTGTGGGTTACCAAACTATTTTCTAGCACCTTTGCTAGGGAGTGAAGCTCTATTGGAGAGTGGAACTGGTAAAGGAAACTTCTACTATGAGTACTGTTTACTTCTACTAGTTGCTTTATTTTCGTTATGGATAATTCGCTGAGTTTCTTATTTGGTAATGCTACTACCACTGCTAAGGTAGTAGATGAACCACCACCTGCTGAGAATGATACTTTTAAAATACCTACAAGAATTATTGATCGTGTTATGGATAACTAGTATGTTGGAGATGGAAATGTCCATCCCGGTGATCATTTACTCTTTATACACGAATTATGCGGGTTGTTCAAGTGTGCAAGTATTACTACAGATCAAGTTAAGAAGAAGTTATTCTCATTATCACTGAAATGAAGAGATGAGGAATGGTATAAGCTATTGAAGAATGGGCAAGCTCTTGAAAGGGAGGAAATAGTACCTCTCTTTTATTCAAAGTTTTAACCTCCTAGTGAGATTCATAAAGATCGGAATCAAATATACAACTTTTTGCCTCTTGATGGAGAGAGTACAACTCAAGCTTGGGGGTGATTGAAGTTACTAATGCTCAAATGTCCCATTCATGAGCTCCCCAACAATATTATTATTAATAACTTTTATGCAAGGCTCCCTCTACATGATAAGGATTTATTGGATGCTTCTTGTGCTGGATCATTCACTCGCATGGAAGGAGAAGCTAAATGGGATCTTCTGGACCGTATTCAAGACAATGCTGAAGCTTGGGAGAATGACAAAGGTAGAAAGTCTGGTATAAATTATGATTATGAATGCATTGAATCTTTTATGGGAAGTGATGACGGTCAAAATATTAAAAATGCTTATGGTCTAGACTCTCAAGCTATTGCTTCTTATTTTAAGGCTTTTGCTTCCTACATTGAAGTGCCTAAAAAGAAGTGGAATAAGTATCATGAACCTTATAAAGATATTACTAAGTGTGTTCCTGTAAGAAATACTGAAGTTTACACTGCTAATCATGTTTTACCTTAACCTTATATTGAGAAAATGCCTTTCCCAGTTAAGATAAAGGAACATTCTATGATAGGTAGTATGGTTAATGAAAGTATAATCAAAGCTGTTGAACCCGATAAACAAATGGTTGATGAACCTATAATAGCAAATGTGAAAGACTCTGTTACTAAATATGAAGAAGAGGGACACACTATCCTTTGTAAGGATACCTCTAATATTGTTTCACATAGTAGTGTTATGAGAGCTAGTATTCATGGGTTTTCTGTTAGAATAAGTGATCATTGCTATGATGGTTCTTGTGATAGTTATATTGTTAAGTTTATGCATGATACTGAAAGTTACTATGAGATAGGGAAAAGTGTTCTTATGTATCTCAATAATATCAAGTTTCCTCGTTTTATGCTGAAAGTTTTTATGTTGCACTTCTTTTGCCTTCTTATGCAAATAGCCTCTGGTTTCAACAATTTGTTTGTTTACAAGATTCCCTTGCATAGGAAGTGGGTTAGACTTGATTGTGTGTATTTTTGCTTCTTAATGCTCCCTTTCACCTCAATTCATATTCTTATGTGAGCATCTTCAAAATTATCATGCCCATCTTAATGGCTATAAAGAAAGAGCTTTTTGGGAGACAACCCAATTTATTTTTGCTTTCAGTTTGTTTGTGTTTCTTTGAGTCTTGGAAGTTGTTACTTCCGTAATAACCTCTCCTTATCCGTTTTGTTTGGTTTTTGTGTCAAGATCAGCCTCTAATGAGAGAGAAGTAAGATTTGAGGAAGTTGCTGTCCCGAAACAGATTTTTGTGCTTGACCGTAAAAATTAGTGAGAGTTCTTTGTATGTCGTATTGAGCTGTAATTTTTTGTGGTTCTGCCCCAGGTTGTTATTTAACTTTCGTTAGTTTTGCACTTTTTGATTTGAGCTACAGAATAGTTTTAAAAAAATTGATCTTTACCTGCTGGTCTGTTTTGATAGATTTTGCCACTTTTGCATTTGCTTCTTTAATCGATTTCCTTTTTGAATTCTTTTTGGGTTTCCAGAAGGAGTTGCTACAGTATCTTATGTTTCGATGGATTTTAGTTGAAGTTGGACTCAAAAGGTTTTATCACTTCATATATACTAATGTTGCTAATGAGAACTGTGTGGACTTTTGTGAGAAAGAAATTTCTAGGTAATGGAGATAATGGTGTAATAACGAAGAGAAGGGTTTTATGACTCACAGTAAGTGTATGAAGATGAAGATATTGATGTTATTCAAGTGGTTCCTCCGGAAGAATCTATCAAAGACCAAATTCAGAGACATGCAGACTCTATTTTCAAATAGGTAACAGTTATGGTAAGAAAAGTTCCACGAAAATACTATCTAACTATATTTTTGCAGTTTTCAAACAATAAGGAAGGTTATGAGGTGAAAAAGGGACGGAAACGGATCCAGGGTGGCTCGCACCACCCTGTGGCGTGGGCCCACCCCTGGCCGCGCCACCAGGTGGTGTGGCCACTCCGGACTCCGCCTCCGACTCGTTTTCTCCCAATAACTTCCTTTTGTTGTGAAACTTCGTGATATATAATCCCCCGGATCCCCCGAGGTTCGTATATCGTGTTTTCTTCGTGTTTTCGTTTCGATCTGTTTCTACCAGGACATAGTCTTTGAAGGTTTAGAAGCACAATGGTGTCCGCTAAGGAGAAAGGGAAGGAGCCTATGGAGGAAGATCTCCAAGACCCCAAGTAGGGGTTGGTACCTTTAGTCTCTTGCGCTGCATCAACGAAGCTCTATGAGTAACTAAGGAGTTCTGCAATAAATACCGAGACTTGAGGAGAAAGGTGGACATGCTTCAATCGGAGAATAATAGGCTTCGCAAGATGCTGGAAGATTTCCTCATGTCAACTAAGAAAATGTTACCACCACCACCGAAGGAGTAATTCATCATCAGGTTTGGCATCCCCTTGGTTTGTTCCAAGCTTGGGGGAGTGCCGCGGTATCACATCACTATCTTGTATCTTTTTACCTTATTAGTAGAGTCATATCATGAATAGAGAAGTTATTATGTAGGATGGTTTGCATTATGGAAGTTTCCCCTCTCTCGTTAGATATGTATCCCTTGATGTGAGTTTCCGTTATGGATTATTAATGAGAAGTTCTATCATTTACTCTTTTGCATAGTTTATATTAGTTTTCAATTCGCGGTTATATGATTGATCTTGTTGTTAGTATTGGTATCACTTTGGGATCATTGAGTTAATTTAGTTGGTTTTTGCAAACCTGGCTCGGTTAGTAGCAACACTATTTTTGAGAGTTCAATGAAAAAGATAAAAGTACTCTAAAGAAATATAATTTCATCATCTTTCTTTCTTGATTTGCTCATAAGTTTAGTATTCTCTGGTTAAGATCTTTTTTGCTTCCAAGGAAGATTGCATGTTTGTTTTTATCACTTGTATGTTTGTTTGTTTCCTTCAAATCTTATACTTGCTACCCAGCCTTGCTAGCCAAAAACCTGTACTGAGAGGAATTCTTCTCGTGCATCCATTCCTTAAAACCAAAACCTTTGACATTTGTGTCCACCATACCTACCTATTAGCATTATTGCTATTCCAAGTAAATTCTTGTTTTATCTACCTCCCAAATTAAACTTGTTATGTGAAAATTAGTGATTAAAGCTCTCACGAACTTGATGGCACACTTTACTTTTCTTGCATTTAATAACCTGAACCATTGGGTCCTTCTTTGTTGCGTATATGCTTGTTCTTTATGAGTTGAAGTTAGCAGAACCATGTATCATGGGGAACGCTTTCAACATTGCACTGGTACTTTGTACCTAGTTGATATCATGTTCTTTTGCTTATGGATACTGGTGGTGTGAAATAAAAGTGGAACTTGTAAGATCATGGAGTTTATATGTGTGTTAGAGAAATGCCTGGGCCGCTAGCCTAAGCCATGCCTAATCATGGTGGAAACTTGAAGCATAACTATAGTGACCATTCCATGAAGCATCCTCAATAAAAACCTATGCAAATAGCAAATAAAAAGATCGCTGAGATGCTCACTGTCTGCTTGCCTTGTCATTTTGATTATGGGATAGCTCCTGTGTCATGTGCAAGGGGTACCCCATTGGCGGTTCTTAATGATACACATGTATTTACAATGATAAGAGCTTACTCGTGACTGAAGTTGAGTAGCATGAGGTTCGGTACTCATAAGTAAGGGGCATGAGATTTCAACTTATAACTTGTCAAGCATATCCTCCTAGTTGTGTCACTTTAACCTTAATCACCTAAAGATGCCTATGATAGGGGCAATGAGAGCTGAAAGCTAGTAAGTATCATAATTTTTGGGAGCTCTTTATGAGACTTGCAATCCCTGCTTCCCTCTACGAAGGGCCTTTCTTTTACTTTTTAGTTGAGTCAGTAAACCTACTCCCTTCTATCTCAGCAAGTATTTTGAGTTGTTGTGTTTCATTCATTCATATGATGATTTATTCAATGATGTTTCTTATGTTCCTTATTTTGCACATTGCTCTTATCTTGATGTTTACTACTTTGAAAGCTATCATTGAAAACTAGTTTTTTGTGAACTCCAACAAATTATCAACTATTCTTCGACCAAGAGCTAAGTTTGCCATTACCAATTATGATTTACTTTATGTATATTTATTGTGTTTCCTTTACTTATTGCAAGTTGAGTTATATAATAGTGAGTTGTCTTCTATTATGATCTATGTATTGATGAATGTGATGCTTCTTGTACGTATTCTTTTATCGACTCTTCACTCCATAAACCTGAGGTCATGTTTATAGAGATCAGTTTCGCTTGGGGACAAGCGAAGTCTAAGCTTGGGGGAGTTGATACGTCCATTTTGTATCACTATTCTATGTCATAATTCACTGTTATTCATTGATATATTTCATATTGAGAGGTGATACTTATGTTATTTCATCTGTTTTTGCATGCTTGATGACTTTTGGAGCATGGACCGCTGCAGTCAGGATTCTGATGGAAAAGGTGATGTTTGGAGGCAAAATTCACGAAGATCAGAAAATCCAGGAAAATACATGGAAAATCCTATTTTTCTAGAAGATGGAGGAAGCCAGAAGGGGGGCTAGAGATGGGCCATAGGGGGCCCACACCACCCCCTGGCGCGGGCCATCCTAGGCCGCGCCACCAGGTGGTGTGGCTGCCCTGGTCCACCCCTGGCACTCCCCTCTGGCGTATATTATCCTCCCGAAACCCTAAGAATCGGAGAGCGACCACAGAAAGATTTTGCCGCCTCTGCGGGGCGGAAAACAACAAGAGAGAAAGATCTCTCCGGCAGATAGATTTCTGCCGGGGGAATTCCTTCCCGGAGAGGGGAGATCGTCGCCATCAACACCACCATCAAGCTGGACTTCATCAGGATCATCATCATCATCATCATCACCACCACCATCATCACCATCAGCACCCTCATCACCATCTCCATATTGCTATAACAATTGCGTTGAATCTTGCATAGTTCATAGGGGAACTTTCACGGTGTTGATTATTCTTTGTAGTTGATGCTATTGAGTGAACCATTGAATTATTGTTTATGTTCAGATTGTTATACATCATTATTCCATCTCTGATCATGATCCATATGATGTCTTGTGAGTAGTTTGTTTTGTTCTTGAGGACATGGGAGAAGTCATGTTGTTAGTAGTGGAGTTGTGTTGAGAAAGATTCAATAGTTTGATATTTAATTTGTGGTGTACTTCTTCTAGTGGTGTCATGTGAACATCAACTACATGACACTTCACCTATATGGGCCTAGGGGAATGCATTGTGTATTTGCTACTAATCGTAGGGGTTGCCGGAGTAACAGAAACCTGAACCCCCGTTAGGAAACCATTGCACAAGGGACGTAAGGGTCTTAGAGTTTAAAGTTGTGCTTAGGTTTCTCCCTTAATTACTTTCTTGTACTTACGGATGTTTGCAAGGGGTATAATCACAAGTATGTATTAGTCCTAGGAAGGTCGGTACATTAGCACAGGTTCACCCACACAACACTGAGCAAGCTAAAGAAGATTAATCAACTATATGAAGCGAAAGCACTTGACAGTCTTCCCATGTGTCCTCGAGAACGTTTGGTCATCTTAAGTAATACAACCGGCTTGTCCTTTGCTGCATAAAGGATTGGGACACTTGCTGCATTTATTCCTACTGTCTTTGATTTACTCGTACTTTGTTTACTTGCTTTATCAAACACCCCTAAAAATCTGTTTGCTAAGTATTTGCAGAGAATTCCTGATCCATACCACTAGCCAGCACCTTCTGCTCCTCGTTGGGTTCGACACTCTTACTTATCGAAAATACTACGATACACCCCCTATACTTGTGGGTTATCAAAACTATTTTCTAGCACCGTTGCTAGGGAGTGAAGCTCTATTGGAGAGTGGAACTGGTAAAGGAAACTTCTACTGTGAGTACTATTTACTTCTGCTAGTTGCTTTATTTTTGTTATGGATAATTCACTGAGTTTCTTATTTGGTAATGCTACTACCACTGCTAAGGTAGTAGATAAGCCACCACCTGCTGAGAATGATGCTTTCAAAATACCTGCAAGGATTATTGATCGTGTTATGGATAACTATTATGTTGGGGATGGAACTGTCCATCCTGGTGATCATTTACTCTTTATACACGAATTATGCTGGTTGTTCAAGTGTGCAGGTATTACTACAGATCAAGTTGAGAAGAAGTTATTCTCATTATCACTGAAAGGAAGAGCTGAGGAATGGTATAAGCTGTTGAAGAATGGTCAAGATCTTGAAAGGGAGGAAATAGTACCTCTCTTTTATTCAAAGTTTTATCCTCCAGTCATCCACTATTGAGCCAATTCCCCAGTCATCCACTATTGAGGTACACTCTCTCCAACATTTTGATGAAGGTGATATTCCTTACTCTAAACCTCCTGATCAATGCTTAGAAGAATTTGATGTTTTTATTGTTAAGCAAGATGATTTTAATAAAAGGGTGCAAAATCATCTAATGGAAAACACTAGAGCTATTGTTGAGTTGAAAGATATTGTGGAAAGAACCTCTAATGATGTTAAAATGCTTGTTAAACATTTTCAAATGGTTCAAACTAAAATTGAGCAGCTTATTAAAGTACAAAAAGACTTGCTAGTTAATGCTGCTAAAGAAAAACATGCTTATGAAATTAGAAATAGAAGTGGTGCTGCCACCCAGGATCCTATATATCCTGAGGGGCATCCTAAAAGAAGTGAGCAAGATTCTCAAGCTGAAAATAGCGGTACTACTCCTAAGAAAAGAAAAAAGAAACATAAAAATATTGTAGAACCCTCTGAACCTGCTAAAGATCCTAATAGTATATCTGTCTCAGATGCTGAAACTGAAAGTGGTAATGAAGAAAATGATGTTCCTGATAAATAAAAAGTTGAAGAAGAACCTGAAAGGCATACTAAAAATACTAAATACACTAAAGAAGATTTTGTTGCTAAGAAACATGGTAGTGAAAGAGAGCCTTGGGTCCAAAAACCTATGCCTTTCCCTGATAAGAAACACAAGTCAAAGGAAGATGAACACTATAATAAGTTTTCTGAGTGGATGAAACCTTTATTCTTGAAAATTCCTTTGACTGATGCTATTAAATTGCCTCCTTATTCAAAGTATATGAAGGATATTGTCTCGAATAAAAGGAAGATCCCTAATGAAGAAATTTCTACTTTGCTTGCTAATTATTCCTTTAATGGTAAGGTTCCAAAGAAACTTGGAGACCCGGGGATTCCAACTATTCCTTGCTCTATTAAAAATAGTTATGTTAGAATTGCTTTGTGTGATTTGGGAGCAGGAGTTAGTGTTATGCCTTTTTCTCTCTATAAGAGACTTCAATTGGAAAAACTAATACCAACTGATATATCTTTGCAAATGGCTGATAAATCTACTGCTATTCCTGTTGGTATATGTGAGGATGTACCTATTCAAGTGCCTCATAATTGCTTGATATTAACTGATTTTGTTGTGCTTGAAATGCCTGAATATGATAATATGTCTATTATTCTTGGGAGACCTTTTCTTAATACTGCAGGAGCTGTTATTAATTGTAATCAAGGAAAGGTAACTTTTTTTGTTAATGACAAGGAGCATACTATCTATTTCCCCAAGAAGATTGATAGGACTTATGGCTTAAATTCAATTGAACATGTTGAGGGCATTCAAGTTGGAGAAATATATTGTCCCATACCATGAGAAAAATATGAAACTATTATGATTGGGACCATTGCTATCAAGGTTGAGGTAACATAATCATTAGTGGAATACAAAGTTTTGTTTCATATAAAATTGCTTTGGTAAGAAGACCTGATCAACCTTGTTAACAAAGGGATTTTAATGAACAAAACAATGTTTTCACCATAATAATCTTTGCTTACTTTTATTTTATCCATTTTAGTTTTTTGCTTTCTTTTAGTTTACTTTTCTGTTACTAGTTGCTTCCATATTAGAGTTTTAGTTTAGTTTTGCTTTTGCATCTTTCCAAAAAAATCATTATGTTAGATAATCATTCGTCTATACCTGAAAATTGCCAGGGGGACCCACCAGGCAGGCACACCACCTGATGGCGCGGCCAGCCCAGGGGCGCACCTGGCCATGGTGTGGGCCACCCTGGCCCTCCACTCACTCTCTCACTTCCCACTTCTTTCTCTCTCCCGAGAAAACATCAGTTCTTTGCCCGAAATAGCGTTCTTGCTGTTCTTGCCCACGGTTTTTTGATCTCCTTGCTCAGCCCATCTTTGCTGCTGAAATTTGGAGCATTTGTTCTCCAGTATGTGGCTCCTCCGCTTGTCCAAGTAGATTTGTGTTTAGTGGTCTATATCTTGAGTATTTTGCTGCTATAGGTGATAGGTTATGAGAGCTTGTAAGCTTGTGCAATGCTTAGAGATATTATTTTTATGCATGTTTAGTGCCCTTCATTATGTATTCACTTTGCAATCACTTGTGTAATGGATGTTTAAATTTCAGAATAGAAGATGAATGAATACCAAATCAACCAACATGAACTAAGGGTGCCCGAGGTTATGAAGGTTCACTGAGAGGAGGAAGTTTTTCCTTCCATTTACCCATGTTGTGAATTCATGAGGGGTGCAGGAATTTCCCAGGACTTCCATACTCTAATCACTAATGCAGGATTGGAGCACTTTGTGGAAGATGAACCTAGTCAATTTGTGAAACTAACTATGTCTGTGGTGCAGGACTTTCGATTTAGTAGCTCTTTGCCTAACCCCATGGTTCACTACAAAATTTACAATATAGCTGTCGACCTTCCTCTTGATGACTTTTGTGCAGCTATTAAGGTACCTTAGTGGGGATTGTGTGGAAGTATTAAAGAGCGATCTGCACCAATCATGGAATTGTATGCAGAGATTTTCCAAGGGAGCATCTTCTCAAAGGAGAGCGGGAAAATCCGTAACATTCATCTCCCGTCTATTCGCTACTTTGATTACTTTATTGCCAAGTGTGTTCTCGCTAGGAAAATAGCTAATAAGTTATCCTCATATGATCTAGCATTCATCCTAGATGCTTTAAACAAGATAGGACTTATAACTTGGCTGCCTTGATAGCTTTCCGTCTTGCTGCTAACCGCGAGAAAGGTGGAATTTGTGGAGGCCTCATAGCCTCTCGTTTATTAGCTTTGCATGGTGCAGTGCCTCATCATCTAGACCTACAGTTTCCCATAGAAAGGCTTGACCTTAATTCCATGATACAGCATAAATTTGTTTCTTCTTGGGCTAATTTGAGTGATCTGTCTTATGAAATAACCTTTCTCAAGGTTGGTTGGAGAAGGAGTAAGTCCGAGCGATTTGTCCTTTTGCCTGCACCTATTTTGTTTAACCTTGATACCAGGGTAGGATGGTCACTCACTTAGGAGGAGCTTGATAGGTACCTGGGAGAGCTCTCCCAATAGGAGAAGGATACTAGAAGGGAGGTTACATATGATTCGGTCCAGCCCTCAAATGAGGGAGAGTCTTCATATCAGCAGCCTACCTATGATTGGGGATCTTCTTCTTCTTCCCAACGGCCTAACCACAATCATTCTTACAATGACCCAACTTCTTGGAACCCTTACCCGCATTGGGATTGATACCCACTTAGGCCAAAAGCCTAAGCTTGGGGGGAGGTACAACGACATCACATTCATCTTCATATCATGTTTAGTTGGTACTTTGTATATCCATGCTTCATTATCTTTTTAGTTTTCGTTCTTTCTTTACATTTGCTTTCTAAAACACAAAAAGACCAAAAATATTTCTGTTGTGTCTCTTTGTTTGCTTCTTTTTCTTTTTTCCTTAGTTTTCTTCTTCCTTTTTTGCTTTGTTTAAACTATTCGAAAAACTCAAAAAGATTTTGCTTTTCTTGTTCTTCCTTTTTGTTCTTTCCTTTAAAAATCGAAAACACCAAAAATATTTGTTGTTCTTCTTTGTTTTTGTGAAGTTTGTTGTAGGGTTCAGCAGTCCGTAGTGGAATTTGGTTTCATGTTATTATTCAAGCCACACAAGTGAAGGGCAATAATGAGGATTAATGACAACTTGAGGTGTGGTAAGAGACTGGTAACAAACTCTATTTGTTTTCATTTTTGTACATATACTCGTCATTGTGGGCTTGCTTAGTCTGTTCATGTAAGGCATATGTTATTTATGGATGTTTAATAGTTCTTTCTTTCCTATGATTAGCTTCAGCTTGCTAATAGTTTGTAGCATGTCATATGAATGTTTGCTTGCATTGCTCTATTCATAACTTGGTATGACACTGTGATATCCTCCTCTGAATGTTTCACTTGAATTGACTTGGCACATGCTCATGCATGCATATGACTGAAACAATAATCAGTTAAGCCTCGATGAATTATTTTGCCTCAGGGGTCTTGAATCATTTTCATGCCATGATTAGTCATGTTTTGTTGCAAGCATGATTATGACAATTATTGCTCTCTTGTTTGTCGCTCCCTTACTATTGCTAGACTTCACTTGCACTGAGTATGAGCTCTACTCGTGTTTCCCATTCCCTAAAACCAATATTGCAAAAAGTGTCCACCATACCTACCTATTAGCATCATTTCCTATTTCGTGCATATTCAATATGCCTAGTTTTCTTCCGAATAAAATGTTTGCTTGTTATGAGAAAGTTAGTTAGTAAAGCTCTCACAAACTTGATGGCACACTTTATTTCTCAGACTTAATAAACCTGAACCATTGTGACTGCCCATGAAAGTTATATGCTTGCAAATTATAGGTTGGGGATTAGCAGAACCATTCTATCACTGGGAACGCTTTCAACACCTATAAATATATACCCAGTTGATATCATGCTCTTTTGTTTGCGGATGTCGTCGATGTGAAATAAAAGGGGAGCTTGTAAGTCCATGGAGTTATGTATGTGTGTTAGAGAAATGCCTGGGCCGCCGGTCTAATCCATGCCTAATCATGGTGGAAACCTGCAGCGTAACCATAATGAGTATATATGAAGCATTCTTCTTATAAAAAAAGAGAGATAGCTATTGAGAAAAATAAAAAATAAAAAGAGTTTTGAGAAAAGAGGAAAGAGAGAAAAAAGCACCATTTTCCTATGGTAAATAAGAAGATTGTTGAGATGCTCGTTGTCTGCTTGCCTTGTCATTTTGATATCGGGATTCTGCCGTATCATCGGGCAAGGGGTACCCCGTTGGCGGTTCTCTATGATACACATGTATTTACTATTACAAAAACTTACTGGTAACTAAAGTTGAGTAACATGAGGAGCGGCCCTCGTACCCAAGGGACATGAGATTTCTAGTTTATAGTCTGTCAAGCATATAACTCATATTGGACCTCACTTTCACCTTAACCATTTAAAGATGCTTATGATAGGGGCAATGAGAGCTCAAAGCTAATGAGTACCATACTTTCAATATTTGGAAGCCTTTCAAACTTTTCAAAACCTTTTCATTTCCTTGTTGAGTCTCCACACATTCTATGAGCACTTTCTTGAGAGCATAATTGTCATTCTTAGTGTAACGTGCTTGTCTCAAAACTTGATTAATTGTGTTATGACTTTGATGCTTGTATCTTTGACATCTTTACTTCTAGTCTTCACTTGAACTTCAGAGGTGCCTTGGCACTTATGCCCTACAATCAAAGGCAAGCAAGATACCACTCTATCATACCTTATTATGAGCATTGTAATGTTCCTTATGTTTATGTTTCATGCTACTTATTATTTTTGAGTTGGAATCTCTTCATAGCTTGAAATGACTATTAAGTAAACTTAGTTACATACTCTTTATTATGAATTGTCTGAGTACTTGATCATATGCTGAGAATATATACATCGTATGAAGCAAATGTGTTCATGAAAGTTTCTTTTATCGCACTCAGTTTTCAACTGAATTGCTTGAGGACAAGCAATAAGCTAAGCTTGGGGGGAGTTGATATGTCCAAAACGTATCTACTTTCCCGAACACTTTTGTTATTGTTTTTCCTCTAAACTTGTGTGATTTGGATACAACTAACATGGATATACGCTATTTTTAGCAGAATTACCTTGGTGTCTAGTTTTTGTGCAGAAAATCAACTATCAGGAAAAATCCTGGAAAATCCGCCAAAAATCGTATTTCACCAGAAGACTCACGGAGCTAGAAGACAAGACGGAGTAGAGCCACGAGGGGCCCACACCACCTGGCCACGCGGGCCAGGCCAGGCCACGCTTGGGGGTGGTGTGGCCGCCTCGGCTGCCTCCTAGGCCTCCCTCTTCGTCTATAAGTTACCTCTTGACCTAAAAACCAAGGGGGGCTCGACATTTTTCCAGAAAGAGTTCCGCTAAGCCGTCACCACCAGATTACGTGATTCGGAACCAGAAACTCCGTTTTGGCACTCTACCGGGATGGGGAATTGGAGGAGATCATCACCATCATCATCACCATCGCTTCTCCATCGACCATCCATGATTCCCCCATCTGTGAGTGAGTAATCCCCCACTGTAGGTTATGGGGGTGGTAGGGATTGGATGAGATCGTTCATGTAATGGCATCAGATTGTTAGGGCATGGTGCCTAGTATCTTTTATTAGTGCTTTTTGACTTTGTTGCGACTTGTTATGCTTAATGCTTTTCAATAGGGCCCATGTGCCATGATTTCAGATCTGAACATGTTATTGATTCATTATGATATTATTGTTTATGGTCTTACCTGCAAGTTTTATACACATATTGTTGTCTAGAATCAAAGGCCCCGAAGTGACAGCAATCGGGATAACCGTAGGGAATGGCTTTGATGTGAGGATCACATGTGTTCATGGAGTGTTAATGCTTTTCCCCGGTGCTCTATTAAAAGGAGCACCTTAATTGCCAGTAGTTCCCTTGAAGCCCCGGTGCAAACGGGCTGGCAGGAGAAAAAATGTTGTGCAAGTTCACGTATGACTATATATGGAACACATGCCTATGATTATTTAGTACTTGGATGCTTTATCTTATTTATCTGCAAATGCCCTATGTCTTGATTGCCATATGAATTGTCTTGTCCATGCAATGCCCGTTCATCCATCCCTATGCCTACCGCGCTTTAATCCTACTGTTTACTACAATTGTTACTATTGTCTTTAATTTACTACTGCTATTACTTTACTATTGCTACTACAAAACTGTTGCTACTGATAAACTGCTATGAGCAAGATTGATTCTAGGTGCAGCTAAATTGACAACTCAGCTGTTAAGTCTTATAAATATTCTTTGCCTCCCCTTGTGTCGAATCAATAAATTGGGTTTCACTTACCTCGAAAATACTGCGATACACCCCCTATACTTGTGGGTCATCAGTGGGAGATGTAGGGGATTGGTGATATGCGATGTGCCTTCATATATTTTCCATTATTTTGTGATTGATTCTAATTACTATATTATGTGTGGTTGATTATCTGTGGGATGCCTAATGCTTGTTGTCCAACTAAGGGCCCAGACAACATGATGCTTTGTTCTACGTAGATAAGATCTTGTTCGCTAGTAGACCGGCAACCCCGGGTGACATGGGGATATCAATGGAAAACTAGTAGACTCGAGGATAACAAGGAACCACTATGCTTATTGCATTAGTCTGATCCAAGGAGCTTAATCGCTAAGCGACCTAAAGGGTCTTAATCATCTAGTGTGTGACCATGGTTTTGGTAACAGGCTAGTAGGATTTTTGAAGTTGGGATGAAATCTACCAAGAGGAGTTCCCGCTAATTATGAGTTGCTCACCTACACATATATTTATAAGATTATAATTGTTACATTTATTATTCATCCACCTGGCACAGTCACTATCACCATGAACTGAATCTCCCTACGACTTCTTTTGCCATCTGCAGTAAACAACAAACAACCAAGTCATTCTTTACTTTCATGCTTTATATTTATGAAGTTTACATTTTAGTTCTATTTAAATACATCTCATTTAATCAAAACCCATTCCTACTTCAAAACTTGCAGTCGACCTGTGACAACTTCGGGTGTGACAGAGACTTCACCCATAAACACTCATGTTTGGGCTCCCTGTGGGATTGATATTTATACTTTGAAACTAGCTACAAACGATCTATGCACTTGCAGACATCACGCTATTTTCTGGCGCCGTTGCCGGGGAGCTAAGCGCTAGGTGTTTGTCTTTTGACATTTCAGGTGTTGCTACTACAAAATGTTCTCCTTAGGAGACAAAGGGTCTACACGCTCTGGTAGGACCTACCTGCCAGATTATATTGAGCGCATGCCTGCTCAGAGGCGCGAAGAGATTATTGAAAACCTTTTAAGATCAAATAAAGTTGAAGTTGAAAACCTAAGTGATATTATGGAAATCATTTCTATTTACAGGACAACTCCTATGAAACCTGAGAAAACTCTCAGGGAATACAGTGCTCCATGTTCTGAATTCCTTAAACAACCAATAGAGATCCCTAATCCTGGAGTTAGAGAATATCCATTTGATGGTGGAATTATTAAAATTTTGCAGGAAAAATCTTTTAGTGGAAGGGAAGATGAAGACCCAGGAAGACATATAAGAGAGTTTGATGATGTGATAACATCGCTTGGACCAAAAGGTTTGCCGAGAGACTTTTCTCGTCTTAAATTATTTCGATGGTCTCTTAAAGATAAAGCTCTAGACTGGTTATATTCTCTCCCTCGCCATTACATCAAATGTTGGGAAAACTGCATTATTAAATTCATAAACAGGTTTAATCCTTTTAAAAAGGTAACTGAACTATGAAAAAATATAAGCAACTTTAGTTAGAATGTGGGAGAAAACTACCCACAATTCTAGGAAAGATTCTTTGGAATGATCACTAGTATTCCTAATCATGGCTATTTTGAATCTACTATTTGGCATTTATTTTACCACGGTATCAATACTCAATGTAGAGAATTGCTTGACCTCTCAGTAGGAGGGTCTATAAATACTCTAACTATTAAGGAATGTTTGGAATTTATGTCAACTAGGGCTAAGAATGATTCTTTATATAATCCCGATTTTGGCACTAAGCTGGAGAGAGGAATACTTCGGATAACTCCTGATCTTATGCCCGAGGTACGCAAAACAATGAAACAAAAAGGGATACCTTCTGAACTTGATAAGGAAAACAAAGTAGATTTGTTACAAGTTTTAAATGAAGAAGATGAAACTAGAAAAGTTTTTCAAGAATTAAAACATCGACAAGTAAAATCTCATAATAACTTGCATAAGCATTTCCAAAAACACAAAAAGATTTTGGTGGGACTCAATGAAAATTATAATGAGATTGGCCAAGAAATAAAACTATTTCACAAGTATCTTAGTATGATTGAAACCTAGTGTGAACAAATAGCATCTGGTTATCAATTTTTTCTTCGTGGTGATAAAGATATTTCTGTTTCTACTAATGTTGTCACAAGAAGGGGTGCAGTTGTTACATGACCCTTAGAGCCTCTAGAATATGAAGCTGAAAAAGAGCGAAAGGAAAAAGCCTTGCTCGAAGCAAGCCAAGAATATGATACATTGGTGGACCCTCAAGATGAAACTGAACTGCAAGATCAAACCAAGGAGGACCAAAATGATGTGCAAGATGACCATTATGACTCTGATGTAGAGACGGGTGATCCAAGAGAAGATAAAGAAGTAAGCAAGGAAGATGAAGTTGTTGTAGTAGAAAAGAAGAAAAGCAATAAGCAACAACAAATGAAAGCAACGAAAGAACCTGACCCCTCACAAAAGGTAAAAGACAAGAGTAAGTCAGGTGAGAAAAAACTTCCTTATCGAGATCGAAAAAATAAAGCACAAGATTAGGTAATTTATAATTCTTTTACAAAGGCACTTAGTGACCTTCGTCTGGAAATTCCATTTACGAATGCAATCAAAGTTCCTACTTATAGTAAATTGCTCTGCGATATTCTTAGTAGAAAGAAAGAAATAACTGAAACTATTGCCATGGTAACTAGTTATCCTGCTAATGGTAAGATGTTGTCTAAGTCTAGAGATCCCGGAATACCAACTATTTCATGCTCCATAGGTAAAACTGATATTCATAATGCCTTGTGTGATCTAGGAGCAGGAGTTAGTGCAATGCCATACTCCCTCTATAAAAGGTTAGGATTAGGGGAGTATTCTCCTACTACTATCACTTTGCAGATGGCTGACAAGTCCACTAAACAACCCGTTGGTATGATTGCGGATGTTTTACTTAGAATAGATGAGCATGTTATTCCTACTGATTTTATTATCCTTGAAATGCCATAAGATGAAAGATTATCCATAATACTTGGAAGACCTTTCCTTAGTACTGCAGGAGCATCAGTAGATTGTGCTGAAGGAAAGATAATCTTCAATGTTTATGATGCTGAAATCATCTGGTGTGTCACAAAGAAGCTAGAATCAGGAGAAAGATATGTTCCACCGGCAAAACGAGTTCATGTGGTAAGTGCCTTTGATAAGGGGAAACTCAAGGTAAGAATTTGAGAACATAAGGAAGGTTGAGTTACTCAAGCATTCCTAATAAAAGCTTCACGAGAGTCAACCCATCTCATCAATAAAATAGATTAGAGAATAAAGGTTCATTGCATTCCTACCACTTTTTCACAGACATTCTCGTGGAAGCGCGCCTGTGAAGATGCATCTGTCAAAAAGCAGTAGAAACATCGATTAAATGAGTTTAGAATAAGAATAAAAATTTAAGTTTGAAGTTTTTCATCTAAAGAAGCTAAATTTTTTCTTTTAATAAGCCAATGTTGGTCGACATTTTCTACCATTATTTTTCTGTCCAAAATAAGGTATTTCGCTAAGTTTTGTGATAAGAAGATATTCTCAAAGAAATAGAATTGTTTGATGATTACTAATGGTTTAACGACCAATTATACGACGGGAACAGAAATGCTGGCCGTATAGTTCCGGCTGTATAGATATCTTTATCAGCAACAAATTTTCTTTGAACACACCAAGAGTTTAATGACCAACTATAAGGTGGGAATAAAAATTTCGGCCGTATAGCTCTGGTCGTATAGATATCAATGCCTTCGAACAAAATTCTTTGAAAAGTACTAGGAGTTTAACGACCAACTATATAGTGGGAATAAAAATTCCGACCCTATAGTTCCGGTCATATAGATATCAATGCCTTCGAAGAAATTCATCCCAAAGGTACTGGGAGTTTAACGACCAACTATACGGCGGGAATAAAAATTCCGGCTGTATAGTTCCAGTCGTATAGATATCGATGCTAGTTTTAGAAATTTATCTCGAGAGACAGACAGTTTAACGACCAACTATACGGCGGGATCATTGTGATCCGGCCATATAGTTGCGTTCGTTTAGCTGTTTCGTCTATAAAGATACCCTAGTTGACGGCGCCGCCGCAACTATATGGGCGGAACAACATCACCCGCATATGTAATTCCGGCCGTATTGTATGGTGCGACCACAAAATTGCACCGGGGCGGCTAGGTCTTCCTCCTCTCCTCATTATTTCTCTCATATTCTCTCTTTAAATCTCTCAAAATCCACCTAGAACTCTTGATTCTTCGTAGATTTTGTTCATTTGAGTGGGGGAATCAACAGATCGGTATGTTTCTCTCCCAACCCATGCTTGATTTTCAGATTTCTATGGTTGAAACTCTCACATTGATCTAGTAGATGAACTCAAGCTTATTTCGTTTTTCCTATTAATTTCTCACGTTCGGATTGAATTTTTCCATGTAGAATCGTTCATATATCATGTAGAAACTATTTTCCTAAGGTTTTATGGTGAAATTTTTCAGTGCATCACGATGAACGAAATTAGTAACCTCTTTCGTTCGAGGAAGCACCAACGAGGCGAGGGCTCGAGATCGGGGTCCCGAGCCCTGTGCAACCCCAAGTTGGACATTGTCTCATCGAGGAGGGTGCTTCCCACACGTTGGGCCGGCCACAAATTTATCACCGTGACAGGGTTGAAGGAGCATTTTGACCTCATGTGCACCAGGGCGGGGTTGGCGGTACTTGGCTTCGCAAGCCACGATACCTACGTCGAACTCACCCATGAGTTCCTTGCCTCCTTCTACAACGACCACAGGGAGAAAGGTAACATGTGCACGATAAGCTTCACCATGAACTGGGAGCACTATGAAATAAATTTCGAACAATTTTTCAATGCTTTCAGCTTCCCTCATACTGGGGAGCCCAATGTTACTAACCTCTATAGCGTCACAAGTGCAGAGACTTGGGAGGTTATTTCTATTAATGGTGGCCAGCAGTTTTATCAGAAGAAGATGTCCACCATTCAGAACCCAACCATCCGCTACTATGCTTTGTTCCTCGCCAACACACTACTGGAAAGGGGTGACACTAGTTCCATGGCCAATACGGACATCGCAATGACCCCCAAGGCTCTCTTCCCTACTACACCACAAAGCCCCAGTCCTGCAGCTCTACTCATCCAGCAGTTTCGCCACCAAAGCAACAAGACCAAAGGTGATATTCACATTGGTGGATTGGTAACCCACCTTGCCTATGCATTAAATATTGTAATACCTATTATGGAACCTGTTGACGGCTCCAAACTTATGGACGTCAAGTATTTGACTGCTTGTGGCTTCCTTGGTGTTTACCATGGTAACCGGAGGCTCCGAGCATATCAATTCAGTTATCTTGGTGATGCACAGGGTGAGAAGGTTCAGTTTCCATGCCCCCAAGCCTTCTCGATTGTGGAGAAGGATGCTGGGATCCTCACCAAGGACCAAGTGATGGAGATCCTGGCCGAGCTCTAGCCTGATGGAGAGGAAGGTGAAGAAGGAGGGTAGTAGGATCAGGAGGAGCAGGAGCATGTGAACACCTGGATTTTAAATTCCAGATGCCTGTTATGCTGTACATCGCAATCCCAGGAATACCACTTTTTTGGGACATAACAGAATTGATAGCAAAGTACCTCATCCATTACAAACTATAATAGTCTTACAAATACTTGATCTCATCCATTGCAAAGTACCTCATCCATTACAAAGTACCTCATCAAGTCTTAATACACATCAAAGCAGCGGAAATAAACATAGTAGAGACTCCATCTTCATTGTCACAGGCAATGCTGACGATGGGAGATGATCCTAGTTATCATAGACGTCCTTCTGTCCGTCCTCCGGATAGTTCTCTTCATAGTCTGGTGTAACGTCCCAGCATTAGAGCTTAGAAATAAGCTGAACACAGGTGTGTGCATTGCATTCATGCATAGAAAATCCGGATAATTTTCGCGCTTTTAAATAAAACTTGTCAAAGTGATTGAAGCTTCTCTTAACTTGGTGGAACTGAAGTAGATCATCAAGTTGACTGCGATAAGTTTCAATATGACCTTTGCTAAAACCTTATCTTTGGGTACTATGATTTGATCTAAGGGTAGATCAGATGTAATAAAACTAAGTCACAACATACTACTTAATAAGGAGTACTTATTCTTCTAGAGATCATTACATGGTATTGCATACCACAAATCAAAGATGAATACTTTATGTTCTAAAGATGATATAAAGGTATTATCTACCACAAACCCTGAATACTAAGTTAAGCATATCACTTAAGTAAAGAAACTCTATAACTAAATCTGGATACACTTATTTTCCATAGTTGTTCCTACCATGGGTATCATGGTAGTTCTTAAACATTGACTCTTATTATAAATAGAGTAGAAGTGGAAGCTAAGACCATTAAGCACATATCCTTAATATGATATTAAGAGGTGACATTCCTATTTAACCAAGTCCTAGTGTCTATTGATCATCAATGTGTGTGATCAATGCTTGACCTAGCACTCATTGACTTGTTAACCTTTAGGTTTGGCCTATTATGTTAACCTTTCAAAGACCTTAAGTAAATTAATCTTAAGGAAGAACTAGATATGGTTGAGTGTACCATCATCTATGGAATGTGATCCTTAGTGGAGATCAAACCATCTGATGCTGAGGAGTTAACTCACTTATGAGTTAACTAGAAGCAGTACCTAAACTCAAGGGTTGAGCTAGTAATTGAGGAGCTATGATAAAGCTAGTTGTATTAGTACATTAGATAACAATCTTGTTAGGACAAGTGGGTATAGACTTACAATAATCTTGCTTAACAAAATAAGTATATAGAGAGACTAATACAAATTTACTACTTAGTTGAGTATAGATCTTGATCAGACAATTAGAAGCCTAAGCTTTGTTTGATCAAATGATGGTGGTCATTATTCTCAAGTCACTTGAGAATAGATGACTAGGTGTTGAAGAAGATTTGTGAGTATACCAAGATAGATAAAGCCTAGTAAGATGAATCATCTAGCTTGAACGTGAGAAGTCAACTAGAGTTCGATGAAGTATATAATATGAGTTGACTAGAGTAGTTAGAGGCATAGTGCTTTAGCCAAGCTAATACAAGAACAAACTTGTATTATGGGAGTAGTACCATACCTATTTTAGAGGATTGTTATCACATGTGATATATAGGAGAACTATAACCTTGCAAGCCTTGGATGTAGTTACAAGATAGAAGTTAAGGAAGTTAATAGATGAAGTTAGCAGCAGCTACATTGATAGGTGCATCAATGGTAGTTAATTAAGAGGAGTTATATACTAGGAGTAAGAATGGAGTAATGTTGAAGTGGCATGACCATGTCATCATGTGATGATGGATATGGTGGAATCAAATGATTGTCTTATTCAGGAAGATGTGATCTTTGTGAATAAGATAAGAAAGATATATGGAGTATATTTAGGAAATGAATTCCTTATCTAAAGATAACCTTGGTGAGGTATTAAGGTAAGGATTCTTTAGAAGCCTTAACCAATAATATATCAAGCCATGACAAGACCCATGTCTACTGTATTATTCAAGACCCTAGAATCAAATGGATAGTGAAACCATTTGCTATTCCTAGGTAACTATTGAACAATACCTCTTGGACAACTAAAGTTTCCAAGAGATAATTGGAGAACCAGGTGAGTGATACGTCCAAAACGTATCTACTTTCTCAAACACTTTTGCTATTGTTTCTCCTCTAAACTTGTGTGAATTGGATGCAACTAACACGGACTGACGTTGTTTTCAGCCGAATTACCTTGGTGTCTAGTTTTTGTGCAGAAAATCAACTATCAGGAAAAATCCCGGAAATTATGCCAAAAATCCTATTTCACCAGAAGACTCCCGGAGCCGGAAGACGAGACGGAGTAGGGCCACGAGGGGCCCACAACACCTGGCCACGCGGGCCAGGCCAGTCCGCACCTGGGGGTAGTGTGGCCGCCTTGGCTGCCCCCTCAACCTCCCTCTTCGCCTATAAGTTGCCTCCTGACCTAAAAACTGAGGGGGGTTTGACGTTTTTCCAGAAAGAGTTCCGCTCCGCCGCCACCACCAGATTCCGTGAAACAACACCTGAAACTCCATTCTGGCACCCTGCCAGGACGGAGAATTGGAGGAGATCATCGCCACCATCGCTTCTCCATCTACCATCCATGTTTCCCCCGTCTATGAGTGAGTAATCCCCCGCAGTAGGCTATGGGGATGGTAGGCATTGGATGAGATTATTCATGTAATGGCATCGGATTGTTAGGGCATGGTGCCTAGTATCTATAATTAGTGCTATTTGACTTTGTTGCAACTTGTTATGCTTAATGCTTGTCACTAGGGCCTGAGTGCCATGATTTCAGATCTGAACATGTTATTGATTCATTATGATAGTATTGTTTATGGTCTTACCTGTAAGTTGTATACACACGTTGTTGTTCGGAAACAAAGGCCTCGACGTGACAGCAATCGGGTTAACCGGAGGGAATGGTTTGATGTGAGGATCACATATGTTCATGAAGTGTTAATGCTTTGCTCTGGTGCTCTAAATGAGCACCTTAATTGCCAGTAGTTCCCTTGAGGCCCCGCTGCAAATGGGTTGGCAGGATAAAAGATGTTGTGCAAGTTCTCATTGCGAGCATGTATGACTATATATGGAACACATGCCTATGATTATTCAGTACTTGGATGCTTTATCTTATTTATCTGCAATTTCCCTATGTCTTGATTGCCATGTGAATTGTCTTGTTCATGCAATGCCCATCCATCCATCCCTAGGCCTACCACACTTTTGATCCTACTGTTTGCTGCTACTGTTACTACTGCCTTAGTTTTACTACTGCTATTACTCTGCTGTTACTTTACTATTGCTACCATAAAACTATTGCTACTGATATACTGCTATGAGCAAGATTGTTTCCAGGTGCAGCTGAATTGACAACTCAGTTGTTAAGGCTTATAAATATTCTTTGGCTCCCCTTGTGTCGAATCAATAAATTGGGTTTCACTTCCCTCGAAAATACTGCGATACACCCCCTATACTTGTGGGTCATCAAGACTATTTTCTAGCGCTGTTGCCAGGGAGCATAGCTTTATTTATGAAGTTCACTTGGAATCACTATTGTTCACTGCTATCAATCCATCATGGGTAAGTCTTGTGATGGCAAGGTTCCTATTTTACCAACCACTACAAGAAGAGGTACGGTTCTCAACACCTATGTTGCTCTTGATTCACCATCTGTTATGAGTAAGCTTGTTACACCACCACATACACATGCTACACACACTGCTACTACTACTGAATCTGAAACTTCTGATACTTATGATGCTGCTTCTACTGTGCTTGATAAGAGTGGTTCATTAGGTCCTTTCCTAGATGCTACGATTGCTAGAACTATAGCTGGAAATACTGAAACTCCTAATGAAGACACTAATACACCTGTTAGTTCACCTGAGTCTACAAAAAGCTATGATATTGAAGACAGTTATATAGAGATGACCGATGAATTTATTGAAGAATGTCAAAACACCCATGATAGGAGTGCTGCTAAGAGTCTCCTTGAGAGGCATACTATAAAACCCAAATTGTCTCCTAATGCTAAGTTTGCTGCATCTCCCATAAACATTAAAGAGAAGGATTATGATTTCTCTATTGATCTATCTTACATAGCTATTGTTGAGAAAGAACCTTTCTGTGGGACTAAGAATGAGAGTGCGGTAGCGCATATGACTGAGCTTTCTACTATGAGTGGTTTATTTTCTGATGATATTAAGATGCGCACCTACTTTGTTGCTAAAATTTTCCCCTTTTCACTGAAAGGAGAAGCTAAAACTTGGTTTAATAATTTACCTCCTGGATCTATTGATAGCCCTGATTGCTTGATTAGTACTTTCCTGCAGAAATATTTTCCTCCTAGTGCTAGACATGCTATTTTGCAGGAACTTTTTGATTTTAAACAGGGAGAAAAAGAGATATTGCCAGAATCATGGGCAAGGTTTTGTGCTTTGATTCATGCACAGGCTAGATGTCCATTACCTAAGAATGAACTTCTTGATATATTTTATAATGGACTAACTGAAGAATCTAGGACATACCTGGATAGTTGTGCTGATTGTGTTTTCAGGAATAGGACTCCCAAGGATGCTGACAAAGTAATGGCTAAAATAAGCAAGAACTATGAACATTGGACTCCTCCTGAACCAGTTATACCTGAAACAACTATACCTGAACCAACTATTCTTGTGCCTATAACAACATCAAAGAAGAGGGGAGTTACTGAACTAAATGATGAAGTGATAAAGGAAGCTAAGAAATGTCTTAAGGAAAGGGTATTAAAGCTGAGCATGTGAAGAATTTACCTCATATAGAATAATTATGTAAGCCTATCCCCCACTCATCCACTATTTAGGTACACTCTCTCCAACATTTTGATGAAGGTGATATTCCTTACTCTAAACCTCCTGATCAATGCTTAGAACAATTCGATATTTTTATTGTTAAGCAAGATAATTTTAATAAAAGGGTGCAAAACCATTTAATGGAAAACTCTAGAGCTATTGTTGAGCTAAAAGATATTGTGGAAAGAACTTCTAATGATGTTAAAATGCTTGTTAAACATTTTCAAATGGTTCAAACTCAAATAGATCAAACTATTAAAGTGCAAAAAGACTTGCTAGTTAATGCTGCTAAAGAAAAACATGCTTATGAAATTAGAACTAGAAGTGGTGCTGCTACTCCGGATCCTCTATATCCTGAAGGGCATCCTAAAAAAATTGAGCAGGATTCTCAACAAGTTTAAAATAGTGGTACTTCTCATAAGAAAAGGAAAAAGAAACGTAAAACTATTGTAGAATCTCCTGAACCTCCTATAGATCCCAATAATATATCTATCTCTGATGCTAAAATTGAAAGTGGTAATGAAGAAAATGATGTTCCTGATAAAGAAAAAGTTGAAGAAGAGCCCGAAAAGCACACTCAGAATACTAAATACACTAAAGAAGATTTTGTTGCTAACAAACATGGTAGTGAAAGAGAGCCTTGGGTCCAAAAACCTATGCCTTTCCCTGATAAGAAACACAAGTCAAAGGAAGATGAACACTATAATAAGTTTTGTGAGTGGATGAAACCTTTATTCTTGCAAATTCCTTTGACTGATGCTATTAAATTGCCTCCTTATTCAATGTATATGAAGGATATTGTCTTTAATAAAAGGAAGATCCCTAATGAAGAAATTTCTACTTTTCTTGCTAATTATTCCTTTAATGTTAAGGTTCCAAAGAAACTTGGAGACCCAGGGATTCCAACTATTCCTTGTTGTATTAAGAATAGCTATGTTAGAACTGCTTTGTGTGATTTGGGAGCAGGAGTTAGTGTTATGCCTTTCTCTCTCTATAAGAGACTTCAACTGGAAAAAATAATATCAACTGATATATCTTTGCAAATGGCTGATAAATCTACTACTATCCCTGTTGGTATATGTGAGGATGTACATGTTCAAGTGGCTCATAATTGCTTGATTTTAACTAATTTTGTTGTGCTTGAAATGCCTGAAGATGATAATATGTCTATTATTTTTGGAAGACCTTTTCTTAATACTGCAGGAGCTGTTATTAATTGTAACCAAGGAAAGGTGACTTTTAATGTTAACGACAAGGAGTATACTATCTATTTCCCCAAGAAGATTGACATGACTTACGGTTTGAATTCAATTGAACATGTTGAGGGCATTCAAGTTGGAGAAATATATTGTCCCATACCAAGAGAAAAATTTGAAACTATTATGATTGGGACCATTGCTATCAAGGTTGAGGTAACATAGTCATTAGTGAAATACAAAGTTTTGTTTCATATAAAATTGTTTTGGTAACAAGACCTGATCAACCTTGTTAACAAAAGGATTTCAATGAACAAAACAATGTTTTCACCATGATTATCTCCGTTTACATCTATTCTATCTATTTTAGTTTTTGCTTTCGTTTAGTTTATTTTTCTGTTGTTAGTTGCTTGCATTTTAGAGTGTCTTAAAACTTCTCTATCTTTTGCTTTGTTTTGCGTTTGCATCATTTCAAAATCACTTTTCTGCGGAAAAATCATTCATCTATACCTGAAAATTTCTCAAAATAAATTGTCAAAAAATTCCAGAAAATTCATATTAAATTTTTACGGGAGGGTACTAGGGGGGCCCACCAGGCAGGCACACCACCTGGTGGCGTGGCCTGCCTAGGGGCGCGCCTGGCCATGGTGTGGGCCAGCCCTGGCCCTCCACTCACTCTCTCACCTGCGACTGCTTTCTCTCTCCCGAGAAAACACCAGTTCATTGCTCGAAATCGCGTTCTTGCTATTCTTGCCCTCGATTTTTCGATCTCCTTGCTTAGCCCATCTTTGCTGCTGAAATTTGGAGCATTTGTTCTCCGGTATGTAACTCCTCCTCTTATCCAAGTAGATTTGTGTTTAGTGGTTTATATCTTGAGTATTTTGCTGCTGTAGGTGACAGATTTTGAGTGCTTGTAAGATTGTTCAATGCTTAGAGATATAGTTTTGATGCATGTTTAGGACTCTTACAAGTCCCTAGGAGTAGTGCCCTTCATTGTGTATTCACTTTGCAACTACTTGTTTAATGGATGTTTAAATTTCAGAATAGAAAATGAATAAGCATCAACTCAACCAACATGAACTGAGGGTGCCTGAGGTTATGAAGGTTCACCGAGAGGAGGAAGTTTTTCCTTCCATTTACCCATGTTGTGAATTCATGAGGGGTGCAGGAATTTCCCAGGACTTCCATACTCTAATCACTAATGCAGGATTAGAGCACTTTGTGGAAGATGAACCCTGTCAATTTGTGAAGCTAACTATGTCTGTAATGCAGGACTTTCGATTTGGTTACTCTTTGCCTAACCCCATGGTTCACTACAAAATTTACAATATAGCTGTCGACCTCCCCTTCGATGATTTTTGTGCAGCTATTAGAGTACCTCAGTGGGGATCATGTGGAAAGATTAAAGAGCGACCTGCATCACTCATGGACTTGTACGCGGAGATTTGCCAAGGGAGCAGCTTCTCGAAGGAGAGCGGGAAAATCCGTAACATTCATCTCCCATCTATTTGCTACTTTGCTTACTTTATTGCCAAGTGTGTTCTCGCCAGGAAAACTGCTAATAAGTTATCCTCGTATGATCTAGCATTCATCTCAGCTGCTTTAAAACGAGATAGGACTTACAACTTGGGTGCCTTGATAGCTTTTCGTCTTGCTGCTAACCGCGAGAAAGGTGGAATTTGTGGAGGCCTCATTGCCTCTCGTTTATTAGCTCTGCATGGTTTAGTGCCTCATCATTTAGACCTACAGTTTCTCATAGAGAGACTCGACCTTAATTCCATGATACAGCATAAATTTGTTTCTTCTTGGGCTAATTTGAGTGAGTTGTTGATACGTCCATAATGTATCTATGATTTTTGATGGTTTTATGCTAATAATATGCTTTTGATACTCCTTTTATATAAAGTTTATGATTTATTTGTACTAACCTACTAATAGTTGCAAAAGTACACAATGTTCTTGTTTTACACTTTGATGTGTAGGAATTATCAAGAATACAAGTGGAAACCTTCACTACTGCAGAATAGGTTATCAGTGACAGACTCAAAAGTCCCATTAGTGACAGGCAAAGTGCCTGTCACTGATAACTAGTCACTGGTATTAGGTTACTAGTGACGGGCATGTGTCGGTCACTAGTATGTGTACTAGTGACAGGCATTTACATGAGTCAGTCACTAGTTTTTTATACTAGTGACGGACAAAAAAGATCGCATGTCACTAGTTATGAGTAAAGGACGCATCCATGTGGGGTTTATAGTGATAGGCCCATTATTCCTGGTATCACTGGTTTGAATTTCGGTATAAAAAATAAATGCGTTTTCCACGAATATTATAGATAGCACAATAAAATGTTATAAAAGAACACATTTTGCACAAATATTTCATATAGCACAATAAAATGTTGTACCATGATATGCTCACATTACCCAACATGACATAATATTTGCACAGATAACACACTGGAATAGGAACTTGTAATCTTTCATAGACAAATGAACAATTTGAACACCAAAGAACAACAACACGGTACATGAATTATGGTCATATGTATAGCGGCAAGTTCCTTTTCAATATTCTACATTTTCATCATCTTGTAGGGGTGCAAATTCTTTCATTATGTCTTCCTTGTATAATCCGAATCACGTGGAAAATTTGATGTTCTTAATCTGATACAAACAAGGAAATGAATATATAATTGTGAGCCATGGCATCAGGTGGATATGCACCTGCTTGAGAATAAAGATATTCTAAATAAAAAAATCAAATAGTGGCATAAAATTAAGCTATCTCTCTTATTTGTCCCTAAATTGAAAAGAGTGGACTTAGGCGGTTAGCAACGAGGAGGTAAATCGTGCAAAGGTATGTTGATAGGAGCACATAAATATTTTCTAAAGGAACATAGAATAAAAAAAATCTGAAATGGAGGTAGCCTATACTGGTTCATATCTTTAAGATGGATATTCTGAAATGTTTTACTAGTTTATTTTGATTTTCTGTGAGTGATAAGTTAGAAAGGAAAAGAAACGGGTCAATATAAGGAGTCCATGTTCTTTCCTATGGGAAATTCATATTTACACAAATGTCACTATTTCAAAAAATTCTAGTTAATATATTAGCATACACCATTCTTACAGTGTGCAAGAAAGCATACACCCCTATGCATTAGCATTAGCCGCTACTAACGTTTAGCATTTAGATTCAGAAGGAATCATGAACATAACCAATATTTTTTTGGCCATACGTACACAACTCAGTGTTGAGAAAGAGAGACAAAAATGAAAAAATGTGGGACAAACATGCTTTTGTTGATTCTGATTTTCCGTGTGGCCAACTCGATTAACAATTTGCAGAGATAATAAATCGAAGAAACTAAATAAATAGAATAAAATGTCACATACATTATTCGGTGATCCTGCATGCTTGGTCAATTGGATTACAGTCGTCTTTATGCAGGAATCATGAACATCAGGCGAGTCATCACCACCATAGAAAATCATGAATTCCAAGGCGAACTTTGTGTTGATGTACTAGCAAATCACATCGTCAAAAACTTAACAGGAATAGTACTACAAATCTGCAATTTATCCGTATAATACCAGATGGCGGCTTGTGGAACTAATCGTGAGAGGCTTAGCTAGCAATTTTCCCGTACTAAGAGAGTACATATATTATGGAAACTACAGAATTAGTGACCTAGGTACATGCTATGAATATGAGGCCATAGAGTTCCGGAGGAAAATGGTGATAGCTAATCAAATATTTAGCTCTCAAGTTTAATTATGCTTATTAAATTATTTTGTTGTATGATGATGTCAGATTGATGCAGAAGTAATTTCCGCTAGCATGCTGAGGTGTGATAAATTCTTAATTCAGGGACTGAAAGCATGAAAGGCATATGATAATCCCTCAATATTTATAAGGTAGCTGCTTTGGGCAATATAGGATTTTTACACTGTAGTTGCGATTCTTGTCTATGATTTTCGCAAGCTGGAAAATCCAAACCTGTTCTCAATTGATGAAGAGCAAAAACCTCCTCTCGTGGTTTGTAGAAGCCGGCCAACAAATCATAGCCGACACACTGCGAGGCAATTCATCCGACTCATACTGGCCTACATTATAGGATATAACTATTAGATGGAAACAAAAGGTGTAATGAGGAAAACAAATTTGCAATGGAAATAATTCTCCCTCTCATGGGCTTACTGGGAACTACAAACCGCAGAACAAATCCGTCCTATATGAGAATCAGGTAATAGCTTGCAGATATGTGTTGCACGTTCTAAACCAGTAAAACATTTCGTAGAGATGAGACTCCTTATCGACAAAGTACATCATCACCCTAACCTGTATGTCCAAATCATGTACTCCAGAACTCACATCAATTAGTTAATTATGAATTTGATCAGAGAAGCAAAACTATGATGCTTTTGATGGGGCTACCGATCAATCAATCTCCTAGTACTGCATCCTCCAAACTTGTCAAGGATCGGAGGAACAGTGCTAGCCTGTCAAGCGCCTACTAGTACTTGCTCCAGATCAGCAAAATATTCCATACTACACCAGATTAATCAATCCATGGTACGGATGTATAGCACAACATCTATGGACCAACAAATCGAATTGGAAGATGGTACCTACTGCAACCGCTATGGCTACAAACCTGAGTACTCAATAAGATCGAGTCTGTATCTTAAAGCTGCAGGTTCGACAACGACCTTTGGCACCATGGTGACGCGCAACGGAAACCTCCCTTGGACCTTGTCGACGGCGACCGAAGGTAGCCAGAGCTCGACTAGTCTTCGGTGTCGGCCGCAACCGGAGGTGGCCAGGGCCCGACCTTAGCGTTTGGCGGCGACGGCCGTGACTCAGATGGAGGCGGTTCAACCCTAGGTGCGGTTGATTTGTTGTTTAGAGCGTGTAGATAAGGAGAGAGAAGGGATATACGATGGGTTCTTTCTTATCAGCGTTTCCTAACTTATTAATCTAGATCGGTTCCGAATTCTTTTTCCGAAATTAATCCAGCTACTCCCTGTGACGTGCATCAATAAGAGTCGGTCATTAGTAAATTTGATCATCACGCAAGGCGTCCGTCAGAACTACTAGTGACGGGCAATTGGGGTGCCTGTCACTAGTATTTTGTACCAGTGATAGTCATTTATTCGCCTGTCACTGAATATGGTTACTAGTGACAGACATATTTTTGCCTGTCACTAAGTGCCTTGCGGCTATAAGCAATTTTGCAGTAGTGCTTGCTGGAGTCAAATTGGAATTTTCCAGAAATCTGTCTTAGAACTCTTTTTGAAGACGGTCAGGTTTCGGGTCGAATATGGCCTCAAACGGAAAACTCTTCAACTACAAAGTTGTTGGAAATTACACAGCAAACGTTCTAGGCATAAAATTTAGCTGATTCCGAGTCCGAACGGGCCCGATAGACCCAATTTACTGCAGCCCAATATGGGGTGACGGGAATCCGAGAAGCTATATAAAGGGAGCAAACCTAATTCGTGGCAGACACCTCCACCCACGAATTTGCAGCCACCAAAGTCACGTTTTTGCCTCCCCCATGGATCCCACCTCCATGGGGAAGGGATCCCAAGAAGCCATCAAGGAAGGGTGCTAAGGGGCGGTGCTCCCCTGTGATACCGGCGACGAGGAAGGAGTCCTTCGCGCCACCGCCGGCGCGCCGCCGCTGCCTCTTCATCATCTCCACCGCCATCTCCATCACCATTGCTGATTCCCTAATGAGGAGGGAGTAGTTCTCTCTCGAGGCTAAGGGTTCCACCGGTATCTATGTGTTCATCTCTCTCTCTATGCATGATCATATTGTGATCATGAGCTTTGTAATCAAGTAGCTCTACTTTGCTACACAAGTGCTTTAATAGATCTATGCCCTCCCCATATGTGTGAAAGTAACAGCGTGCACACCATGGTGGCACTTAGGCTAGAGATTACAAATACTTGTTATGAGTTATATTTGGAGTTGGATGTCTTTATAAAGTCGTGGTGTTTGTTGGAACCATCTAGTGCTCAAGGTGACAGTGTGGGGTTTTCTAGATGGGAAAGTCTTACTTTGAGGTGTGCTATTATAGCCCTACCATGGATTAGAGTGTCCAATCAGAGAGTAGTTAAGAGTAGTATCATAAAGAGAAGATATTTATATGAGAGTGTTCACTAGTGAAAGCATGATCCCTAGGCCTTGTTTCTAAACATTGAAACATTGTTTGCAATTAGATCTGTTATATATTTGCTTGCTTCCATCTTTATTTAAGTTTGCCTTTAGTCTTTTCCCACATCAACCACACGCCAGCAAGCTATTTTCTGGCACCTTTACCACTTATAATTATCTATACCACTTGTATTTCACTATCTCTTCGCCGAACTAGTGCACCTATACACCTGACAAGTGTATTGGGTGTGTTGGGGACACAAGAGACTTCTTGTATCTTGATTGCAGAGTTGCTTGAGAGGGGATAACTTCGACCACTTCCTCCCTAAGTTCGATAAACCTTGGGTGATCCACTTAAGGGAAAACTTGCTGCTGTTCTACAAACCTCTGCACTTGGAGGCCCAACAACTGTCTACAAGAATAGAAGTGTGTAGACATCAAGCTATTTTCTGGCGCCGTTACCGGGGAGGTAAGGAAAAGGTATTCACATCGAAGAATTAAAGAAGAAGAACCTCCCACGGCAAACGCCTATTTTCTGGCGCCGTTGCCGGGGAGGTAAGGTAAAAGGTACTCACATCCTCCGGTGTGAGTGCTCGAAGTTATTTCCTTTAGATTCTGTAATTTTGTCTTTGTATTTCTTGTTTTCACTAGTTAGGCTTAATGGAAAACAAAAAAAATTTAGAGAGCTTTATAGTATTTATCTTGAGTTAGGACATGAAGTGTTTGAAGAAAAAATTAAAAAACCTATGGAACTTTATTTGCATGCTAATAGCAATGTTGTTAGTATGAATTCTTTGGACACCATTATTGCTAATGCTATGGAAAAGTCTAAGCTTGAGGAAGCTAGTTTTTATGAAAATGAACTTTTTAGTTCCCCAGCTTTGGAAGATAGCTATTCTATTACTTATGATGATACCAAACCTCCAATATATGATGATTACAATGATGACGGAGAGGGGCCAGGGGCCAGCCACACCATAGGGTGGCGTGGGTCCCCCTTGGCCGTGCCACCAGGTGGTGTGGGCCCCTCCTGCCTCCACCGACCTTGCCCTTTCGCCTATATATTCCTCCCGATGCGAAAACCCTAAATAATCAAGACTCCAGCCACGAAAAGTTCCACAGCGCCGCCGCCACCGAAGGGGAGATTCGGGGGACAGAAAGTCTCTGTTTCGGCACCCTGCCGGGACGGGCAAGTGCCCCCGGAGCCATCTCCATCGAGTCCACCACCATCTCCATCGCCGTTGTTGATTCCCATGATAAGGAGGGAGTAGTTCTCTCTCGAGGCTAAGGGTAGCTATGTGTTTATCTCTCTCTCTATGCATGATCTTATGAGATCATGAGCTTGTAATCTATAGATCTACCTTGCTACTCAAGTGCTTTAATAGATCTCTGCTCTCCCCATGTGTGTGAAAGTGACAACGTGCACACCATGGTGGCACATAGGCTATAGATTACAAATACTTGTTATGAGTTATATTTGGAGTTAGATGTCTTTATGAAATTGTGGTGTTTGTTAGACCCATCTAGAACTCAAGGTGACAGTGTGGGGTTATCTAGATGGGAAAGATGAACTTTGAGGTGTGCTGTTATAGCCCTACCAACGATTAGAGTGTCCAACCGGAGAGGAGTTCAGCGTAGTATCATAAAGAAGAATATATTTATATGAGAGTGTTCACTAGTGAAAGTATGATCCCTAGGCCTTGTTTCTAAGCATTGAAATTTTGTTTGCAACTAGATCTGTTACATGTTTGCTTGCTGCTATCTTTATTTCAATTTTCCTTTAGTCTTTTACCACGTCAACCACACGCCATCAAGCTATTTCCTATCACCATTACCACTTATAATTATCCATACCACTTGTATTTCACTATCTCTTCGGCGAACTAGTGCACCTATACACCTGACAAGTGTATTGGGTGTGTTTGGGACACAAGAGACTTCTTGTATCTTGATTGCAGGGTTGCTTGAGAGGGAATACCTTTGACCACTTCATCCCTGAGTTCGATAAACCTTGGGTGATCCACTTAAGGGAAAACTTGCTGCTGTTCTACAAACCTCTGCACTTGGAGGCCCAACAACTGTCTACAAGAATAGAAGTGCGTAGACATCAAGCTACTTTCTGGCGCCGTTGCCGGGGAGGTAAGGTAAAAGGTACTCATATCCTCTGGTGTGAGTGCTCGAAGTTATTTCCTTTAGATTCTGCAATTTTGTCTTTTTGTTTCTTGTTTTCACTAGTTAGGCTTAATGGAAAACAACAACAAAATTAGAGAGCTTTATAGTATTTATCTTGAGTTACGACATGAAGTGTTTGAAGAGAAAATTAAAAAACCTATGGATCTTTATTTGCATGCTAATAGCAATGTTGTTAGTATGAATTCTTTGGACACCATTATTGCTAATGCTATGGAAAAGTCTAAGCTTGGGGAAGCTAGTTTTGATGAAAATGATCTTTTTAGTCCCCCATCTTTAGAGGAGAAAATTTACTTTGATGATACTATGCCTCTAATATATGATGATTACAATGATGAATATGATATTTTCAGTCCACCTACTATTGAGGAGGAAATTAATTATGACTACAATTTGCCTCCTATATTTGATGATTATGGTGATGAGAATAATAATGATAGCTATTTTGTTGAATTTGCTCCCACTACAATTAATAAGAATGACTATGCTTATACGGAGAGTAATAATGATTATATGCATGTGGCTCATGATAATAATGTTTTATGTGATAGTTATATTGTTAATTTTATTTATGATGCTACTGAAAGTTATTATGGAGGGAAACATGGTTTTATGCATATCAATAATATTAAATTTCCCCTCTTTATGTTGAAAGTATTGAAGTTGCGCTTATTTTGCTTTTCTATGCTTGTTGCTTTGTGCTTTCATGACTTGTTTCTTTACAAGATTCCTATGCATAGGAAGTGGGTTAGACTTAAATGTATTTTGAATTTGCTTTTTGATCCTCTCTTTTATTTCAATTCATATTTTTTATGTGACCATCTTCTCAAACTATCATGCCTAACTTAAAGGCGTTAAAGAAAAGTACTTATTGGGAGATAACCCAAAAGTTTTAGATGAGTCTTGAAAGTTATTAACTCTGTAATAACCGCTCTTTATCCTTTTTATTTGCTTTTTGTGCCAAGAGTAACCTCTAATGAGAGAGAAGTAATGACTGGAAAAGTTTCTGTCCCGAAAAAGATTCCTGTGCTTCACCATTAAAATTCGTGTAAAATCTCTGTGCGTCCTTTTCAGGCGTGAATTTTTGTGATTCTGCCCCAGGTTGTGATCTAACTTTCGTTAGTTCAACACTTTTTGATTTGAGGAACATAAGGTTTTCGAAAAAATTCGTCTTTACCTGCTGGTCTATTTTGACAGATTTCTGCCATTTTCTGCATTTGCTTCTTGTTGCTTCCTTTTTTAGTTTTTTTAGGTAATTGAGATTTTTGAGGGAAGTGCTTCAGTAGCTAGTGTTCTAATGGAAGTTTATTTGGTGTTAGAACTGAACCTTAAGACCTTTTATCTTGAGTGCACTAATGTTGCTAATAAAAATTGTGTGAAGTTTTGTATGAAGGAAAAATTTCAGGTGTATGGAAGGAATGAGTAATAAGATGAAGGATGGACTAAAGCTCAAGCTTGGGGATGCCACGCGTATCACGCCAAGGAATATCCAAGAAGTACAAGCTTCAAATCTTGGGGATGCCTTGGGCATCCCCTCTTCATCAATAAAAATCCTAGGTTTCTTCCAAACGCTTCATTTTTATTGTTTCATGCACAGTTGTGTTGTTCTTGGAGCATCTTCTTTTTCGTTTTCGTTTTGGTTTTTCATTTGCTTTGTTTTCTTAGTTTGCTGAATAAATTGGTTGGACCCCCTCTTTCATACATTGGTTTTCAAATAGGTTGGATTGGATTGGAAAAGAGTAGGAAAGTTCATGCTTAAGTGGTAAAGAGAGCTTGTTTTTGACTGTGGACTATGCTTTGTCATGCCATGCTTGATATTGTTTTCGCTTTATGCTTAGTATTATTTGCTGTAGCATGACTTTTTATAAACAATTGAGATTGCTTAATCTGCCTTGGATGAATCATGTGTTGTTTTAGCATATTAAAGCATAGTATAGTGGTATTCTCCTTTGATGCTTTATTTGGGTTGACTTGACGCATGCTCACACCATGTTATGACTATCTAAAGTCACCATAGCCTTTATGATCCTTTAGTTTTCAACTTGTAGTATCACATTATGCTTTGATCAATGATGTTTTGTCGCTCTGCATGATTATGGCCATTATTGCTCTCTTAGTTTGTCGCTCCCAGTATTTTGCTAGCCTCCACAACCAAGTATGAGTTCCACTCATGCATCCAACTCCCTAAACCAAGTTATTCCAAAGAGTCCACCATACCTACCTATTAGCATATGCTATTCCAAGTATATTCATGTTTTTGTTTACCTTCCAAATTAAACTTGTTATGAGAAAACTAGTGATTAAAGCTCTCACGAACTTGATGGCACACTTTGCTTTTCTTGCCCTTAATAAACTTGAAACGTTGTGTCGTCTATGTTGTATATGCTTGCACTTATTTGTTGGGGATTAGCAGAACCATGTTGTCATGGGGAACGCTTTCAGCATTGCACTTGGTACTTGTAGCTAGTTGATATCATGCTCTTTTGTATATGGATGTCGTCGGTGTGAAATGAAAGGGGAGCTTGTAAGTCCATGGAGTTATATATATGTGTTAGAGAAACGCCTGGGTTGCTGGTCTAATCCATGCTGACATGGTGGAAACCTGCAGTGTAACCATAATGAGTTGTCTATGAAGCATTCTTCTTATAAAAAAAGAGTCCTATATTGAGAATAAAGAGAAAAATAAAAAAAGAGATTATGAAAAGAGGAAAGAGAGAAAAAAGCACCATATTCCCATGGTAAATAAGAAGATTGCTGAGATTCTTGTTGTCTGCTTGCCTGGTCATTTTGATATGGGGATTCTTCCGTATCATCGGGCAAGGGGTACCCTGTTGGCGGTTCTCTATGATACACATATACTTACGATGACAAAAACTTACCGGTGACTAAACTTGAGTAGCATGAGGAGCGGCCCTCGTATACAAGGGACATGAGATTTCTGATTTATACTTTGTCAAGCATGTACACCTTAGTTTGTTCACTTTAACCTTAATCACTTCAAGATGCTTATGATAGGGGCGATGAGAGCTGAAAGCTATAAGTACCATAATTTTTGGAAGCTCTTTATGAAACTTGAATCTCTGCTTCCTTCTATGAAGGCTTTTCTCCCACTTATATGTTGAGTCTCCACCTTCTATCTTTATGCACCTACTTTGAGAGCATAGTGGCCATTCTTAGTTCTATGTGCATTGTCCCAAGACTTGTTGATTGATGCATAGCATTGATATTGCTTGTTTTAAACTCTTTGTATCTAGTAACTCTTATGCACTTTGAAGGTGTCCTATGCATTTATGTTTTCCTACTGTATGAGGGACAAGCTGAATGCTACTATGCTATGTTTTCGTTATGTGAAACAAACAAACGTCTTGCAAAGCATTTTTATTCATGAATCTTTTGTTTATACCTTTTCATGTTGCAACTTAGTTGCTTTGTCTTATTGTTAGAACTCTATCTTTTATGATTCATGTTTAGAGTACCTTAATCCCAGCTATCAATCCTTTTAAATAATCATGATCAAGATTGTGTTGTCTGCATGTCACATCAAAAATTATATTGTTTTGATCGTTTACCTACTCGAGGACGAGCAGGAACTAAGCTTAGGGATGTTGATACGTCCATAACGTATCTATAATTTTTGATGATTTTATGCTAATAATATGCTTTTGATACTCCTTTTTATATAAAGTTTATGATTTATTTGGACTAACCTACTAATAGTTGCAAAAGTACACAATCTTCTTGTTTCACACTTTTATGTGTAGGAATTACCAAGAATACAATTGGAAACCTTGTTGGAGTCAAATTGGGATTTTCCAGAAATCTGTCTCAGAACTCTTTTTGAAGATGGTCACGTTTCGAATTGAAGACAGCCTCACACGGAAAACTCTTCAACTACAAAGTTGTTGGAAATTTCACGACACACGTTCTGGATATAAAACTTAGCTGATTCCGAGTCCGCACGGGCCCGATAGAACCAATTTACTGCAGCCCGGGATGGGGTGACGGGATCCGAGAAGCTATATAAATGGAGGAAACCTAATTCGTGGGAGATACCTCCACCCACGAATTTGCAGCCACCAAAGCCACGTTTTTTCCTCCCCCATGGATCCCATCTCCATGGGGAAGGGCTCCCAAGAATCCATCAAGGAAGGGTGCTAAGGGGCGGTGCTCCCCTGTGATACCGGCGACGAGGAAGGAGTCCATTGCGCCACCGTCGGCGCCGCCGCCGCTGCCTCTTCACCATCTCCACCGCCATCTCCATTACCATTGCTGATTCCCATGATGAGGAGGGTGTAGTTCTCTCTCGAGGCTAAGGGTTCTATCGGTATCTATGTGTTCATCTCTCTCTATGCATGATGTTATTGAGATCATGAGCTTGTAATCTATAGATCTACCTTGCTACTCAAGTGCTTTAATAGATCTCTGCTCTCCCCATGTGTGTGAAAGTGACAGCGTGCACACCATGGTGGCACTTAGGCTAGAGATTACAAATACTTGTTATGAGTTATATTTGGAGTTGGATGTCTTTATGAAATTGTGGTGTTTGTTGGAACCATCTAGTGCTCAAGGTGACAGTGTGGGGTTTTCTAGATGGGAAAGATGAACTTTGAGGTGTGCTGTTATAACCCTACCATGGATTAGAGTCTCCAACCGAAGAGTAGTTAAGAGTAGTATCATAAAGAGAAGATATTTATATGAGAGTGTTCAATAGTGAAAGTATGATCCCTAGGCCTTGTTTCTAAACATTGAAACACTATTTGCAATTAGATCTGTTACATGTTTGCTTGCTTCCATGTTTATTTCAGTTTGCCTTTAGTCTTTTCCCACATCAACCACACGCCAGCAAGCTATTTTCTGGCATCGTTACCACTTATAATTATCTATACCACTTGTATTTCACTATCTCTTCGCCGAACTAGTGCACCTATACACCTGACAAGTGTATTGGATGTGTTGGGGACACAAGAGACTTCTTGTATCTTGATTGCAGGGTTGCTTGAGAGGGGATAACTTTGACCACTTCCTCCCTGAGTTCGATAAACCTTGGGTGATCCACTTAAGGGAAAACTTGCTGCTATTCTACAAACCTCTGCACTTGGAGGCCCAACAACTGTCTACAAGAATAGAAGTGCGTAGACATCAGTTGTCTTATGAAATAACCTTTCTCAAGGCTGGTTGGAGAAAGAGTACGTCCGAGTGATTTATTCTTTTGCCTGCACCTGTTTTGTTTAATCTTGACACCAGGGTAGGATGGTCACTCATTGAGGAGGAGCTTGATATGTACTTGGGAGAGCTCTCCCAACATGAGCAGGATACTAGAAGGGAGATTACAGATGATTCAGTCCAGCTCTCAAATGAGGGGGAGTCTTCATATCAGCAGCCTACCTATGATTGGGGGCTTCTTTTTCTTCGCAAGGGATTTACCACAGTCATTCTTACAATGACCCACCTGCTTGGAACCCTTACTCGCATTTGGATTGATACCCACTTGGGCCAAAAGCCTAAGCTTGGGGGGAGGTACACCGACATCACACTCTTCTACATATCATGTTTCGTCGGTACTTTGTATATCCATGTTTCGCTTTCTTTTTAGTTTTCGTTCTTTCTTTACTTTTGCTTTCTAAAACACAAAAAGGCCAAAAATATTTATGTTGTTTCTCTTTGTTTGTTCTTCTTCTTTTTGCCTTGGTTTGCTTCTTCTGTTTGGTTTTGTTTTGGTTATTCGAAAAACCCGAAAAAGTCTTTGCTTTGTTTGTTTTTGCTTTTGGTTCTTGCCTTTAAAAATCAAAAACACCAAAAATATTTGTTGTTCTTCTTTGGTTTTGTGAAGTTCGTTGCAGGGTTCAAAAGTCCTCAGTGGAGTTTGGTTTTCATGTTATGATTCAAGCCACACAAGTGAAGGGCAATAATGAGGATTAATGACAGCTTGAGGTGTGGTAAGAGGCTGGTAACAAACTCTATTTTTTTTCATTTTTGTACATATACTCATCATTGTAGGCACGGTTAGTCTGTTCATGTAGGGTGTATGTTATTTATGGATGCTTAGTAGTTCTTGCTTTCTTATGGTTAGCTCCAACTTGCTAATAGTTGTAGCATGTTATATGAATGTTTGCTTGCATTGCTCTATTCATAAATTGGTATAACACTGTGGTATCCTCCTCTGAATGTTTCACTTGAATTGACTTGGCACATGCTCACGCACGCGTATGACTGAAATAATCAGTTAAGCCTCGATGAATTATTTTGCCTCAAGGGTCTTGAATCACTTTCATGCCATAATTAGTCCTATTTTGTTGCAAGCATGATTATGACAGTTATTGCTCTCTCGTTTGTTGCTCCCTCTCTATTGCTAGCCTTCACTCGTGCATACAACTCCCTAAAACCAATATTGCCAAAGTTTCCACCATATCTACCTATTAGCATAATTTGCTATTCCGTGCATATTAAGTATGCCTTGTTTTCTTCTGAATAAAATGTTTGCTTGTTATGAGAAAGTTAGTTAGTAAATCTCTAACGAACTTGATGGCACACTTTATTTTCTTGCACTTAATAAACCTGAACCATTGCGTCCTTCTTTGTTGCGTATATGCTTGCGCTTTATAAGTTGAAGTTAGCAGAACCATGGGGAACGTTTTCAACATTGCACTGGTACTTAGTACCTCGTTTATATCATGTTCTTTTGCTTATGGATCCCGGCGGTGTGAAATAAAAGTGGAACTTGTAAGATCATGGAGTTTGTATGTGTGTTAGAGAAACGCCTGGGCCGCTAGCCTAAGCCATGCCTAATCATGGTGGAAACTTGCAACATAACCATAATGAGCATTCTATGAAGCATCCTCAATAAAAATCTATGCACATAGTAAATAAAAAGATCGCTGAGATGCTCATTGTCTGCATGCCTTGTCATTTTGATTATGGGATAGCTCATGTATCATGTGCAAGGAGTACCCCGTTGGCGGTTCTCTATGATACATATGTACTTACAATGACAAGAGCTTACTTGTGACTGAAGTTGAGTAGCATGAGGTTTGGTCTTCATAAGTAAGGGGCATGAGACTTCAATTTATAACTTGTTAACCATATCCTGTTAGTTGTGTCACTTTAACCTTAACCACTTAAAGATGCTTATGATAGGGGCTATGAGAGCTCAAAGCTAACAAGTACCATAATTTCAGCATTTGGAAGCCTTTCAAACTTTGAGCACTTTCTTCAGAGCATGGTTGTCATTCTTAGTATAATGTGCTTGTCTCAGAACTTGATTAATTATGTTATGATTTTGATGCTTGTATCTTTGATATCTTTACTTCTAGTCTTCACCTAAACTTCAGAGGTGCCTTGGCATTCACAATCAAAGGAAAGCGAGATACCACTCTATCATACCTTATTATGAGTACTGCAATGTTGCTTGTGTTTATGTTTCATGCTACTTATTATTTTTTGAGTTGGAATCTCTTCATAGCTTGCAATGACTATTAAGTAAAGTTAGTAGCATACTCTTTATTATGAATTGCCTAAGTAGTTAATCACATGCTGAGAATATATACATCATATGAAGCAAATGTGTTCGTGAAAGTTCTTTTATCGCACTCAGGTTTCAACTGAATTGCTTGAGGACAAGCAATAAGCTAAGCTTGGGGGAGTTGATACGTCCAAAATGTATCTACTTTCCCGAACACTTATGCTATTGTTTCTCCTCTAAACTTGTGTGAATTGGATGCAACTAACATGGACTGACGCCATTTTCAGCAGAATTACCTTGGTGTCTAGTTTTTGTATAGAAAATCAACTATCAGGAAAAATCCTGGAAAATATGCCAAAAATCCTATTTCACCAGAATACTCCCGGAGCCAGAAGACGAGACGGAATAGGGCCACGAGGGGCCCACACCACCTGGCCACGCGGGCCAGGCCAGACCGCGCCTGAGGGTGGTGTGGCCGCCACAGCTGCCCATCGGCCTCCCTCTTCGCCTATAAGTTGCCTCCTGACCTAAAAACCGAGGGGGGTTGGACGTTTTTCCAGAAAGAGTTTCGCTTCGCCGCCACCGCCAGATTCCGTGAAACAGCACCAGAAACTCCGTTATGGCACCCTGTCGGGACGGGGAATTGGAGGAGATCATCGCCATCATCTCCACCATCACTTCCCATCGACCATCCATGTTTCCCCCATCTATGAGTGAGTAATCCCCCGTTGTAGGCTATGGGGATGGTAGAGATTGGATGAGATTGTTCATGTAATGGCATCGGATTGTTAGGGCATGGTGCCTAGTATCTATTATTAGTGTTATTTGACTTTGTTGCAACTTGTTATGCTTAATGCTTGTCACTAGAGCCCGAGTGCCATGATTTCATATCTGGACATGTTATTGATTCATTATGATAGTATTGGTTATGGTCTTACCTGCAAGTTGTATACACATGTTGTTGTCCGGAACAAAAGGCCCCGAAGTGACAGCAATCGGGATAACCGGAGGGAATGTCTTTGATGTGAGGATCATAGAGTGTTAATGCTTTGCTCTGGTGCTCTATTAAAAGGACAACCTTAACTGTCAGTAGTTCCCTTGAGGCCCCGCTGCAAATGGGCTGGCAGGACAAAAGATGTTGTGCAAGTTCTCATTGCGAGCACGTATGACTATATATGGAACACATGCCTATGATTATTTAGTACTTGGATGCTTTATCTTATTTATCTGCAATTTCCCTATGTCTTGATTGCCATGTGAATTGTCTTGTTCATGCAACGCCCATCCATTGATCCCTATGCCTACCGTGTTTTTGATCCTACTGTTTGCTACTACTGTTACTACTGTCTTACTTTTACTACTGCTATTACTCGGTTGTTACTTTACTATTGCTACCATAAAACTGTTGCTACTGATATACTTCTGTGAGCAAGATTTTTTTCCAGGTGTAGCTGAATTGACAACTCAGTTGTTAAGGCTTATAAATATTCTTTGGCTCCCCTTGTGTCCAATCAATAAATTGGGTTTCACTTCCCTCGAAAATACTGCGATACACCCCCTATACTTGTGGGTCATCAGTGAGTGTTTGAGAAGCCTTGTCTACCTGATTGTCTTAAACCCTAATAAAGACCTAGTCTCTTATACCATCAAGATCACTTAAGTGAAGAAATTCTACCATCTTACTCTATGTGGAGATATCAAACCCACTCATAGATTTAGAAGTAGTATCCCTAAACCTTGATCCTTGTCCCTATCTATAATTGAATATGGGTTATTAAATCATCTCAAAACCTATGTACCTATATTTGAATAAACATTACTAATTGCTATTGATTCATAATGACCTAACCAAAAGTGTTCTGTGGTAATTCTAAGATCTACAAATCAAGTAGAATAGGATTTGGCAAATCACCAAATATGGAGGATCATGAAAACAAAATCATCATATTATGAACCACAAAGACTAATCCTTTATAATGTATTTAGATAAATCCTTTATGAATATAAGTAGGAATAAGATTCTATATACATGAATACACATCTCAAACTAGTACCATTCAAATTATGAAGTAAAACTAGAATAATTTCTATAAGATCTTATAGGAAGAAAATCCCTAAAACCCTAATCATTATTAATATTTCTTAATGAGAAGGACTTTTAATATAACGAAGTTATTTTGTTGCGCAATAAGAAATTAAGAGAAGATGATTATAAATTCTACAAACAATAATATTCATGACTTACAAAGTTTCTCCACATTTTAAACTCTTGTGGAATTCATATTTGAAATAGTTTGTAAAACACAGAAAACAAAAAATAGAAATGGAAAAGAAAAAAAGTCAATCAGCCCACGACCCATTGTTTCTCTCGCTTAACCGCCGCACACGAGCAGCAGCAGTAAATTTTCGCTTGCTCCGCATCAGCCCAGTCACGGCCCAGCCCATCTTTCCATTTCGTCCAGCTTATCACCGTCGTCCACCTTTCGCAGTCGCCAAAGCAGCTGCGTGGCGCGAGCGTCGCCGCTCGCCGGTGCCAAGATCTGCGTCGTTGTCGTCGGACACGGGATAAGAATGCCACCGCAACATGCATCCATCCTCATCCTCTCATTCAACCTCCGCACTCTCTCTTCTCCTCTCTTTTCCATAGAGGGCCGAAACCCTAGCCGGCCAGAGCCGACCACCGTAGTCAGTAGGAGTCATCCTGGAGCCCGTGGATGTGGTCGACGAGAAGCGTCTCGCCATCCTTGTCTCTTGAGGGGCAACAGTGGAGCAAGGGGCACTTGGAATCAGAGAAATTTCGTTGTTCCCTTTCGCCGGTGGTCATCGGAGTCCGTGGAGATTAGGCCGTACCTGAAGGAAATATGCCCTGAGAGGCAATAATAAAGTTGTTATTATGTATTCCTTGTATATGATAGATATTTATTTTGCATGCTATAATTGTATTGATAGGAAACATCAATACATGTGTGTTTAATAAACAAAAGGGTTCCTAGTTATGCCTCTTTTATAGACTAGCTTGTTGATTAACAAGATGATCAAGGTTTCCTGATCATGGACATTGGATGTTCTTAATAATAAGGTCACAACATTTGTGAAATGCTGTGATGAACATTCATCCGAAGTATAGCATTACGATCAAGTCATTATGTTTATATTGCTATAACATCATACAAAGTAGTCTTAGTCCTTAGACCATGAGATCATGTTAATTGCTAACACCAGAAGAGTATCTTGATAACATCAAACGTCACACCGTAACAGGGTGACCATAAAGGTGGGTTCAGTGCTATGAAGGTGTTATGTTGAGGCTCATGGATCAAGAGTGGAATTTGTCAATCCCGATGATGGATAGATATACTCTGGGCCCTCTCGGTGATATCACATTAAGATAGCTTGCAAGCAAGTGATGTGATCACTAGAATGTTATATCATGGGAACGAGAAAAGAGTGCATGTCGGTAACGAGATCAAACTAGGTATTTGGATACCGATGATCGAATCTCGGACATGTATTATATCATGAGACAAAGGGATTAAATTGCGGACGTTAAAGGTTCTCACGATCACAGAAGTCATCGTTGAATATGCAGGAGTCTGTATGGATCTCCAGGCCCCGCTTCTGATTATTCATCTGAGAGGAGTATCAATCATGTCTGCATTATTCATGAACCGTAGGGTGACACACTTAAGGGTTGCCGGACACCATTTAGGAGCACATATGTTCCAGACAAAAGGTTTGCAAAGCGCAGGAAATGTTTCGATAGAAACAGGAATTGTTTCGATAGAAACCGGAATTGTTTCGGGTGAAATTGCAGAAAGTGGTTCTGCATGTGATATTGAAATGTTGCAAGGGGTTTTATGTGAATGTTTGTTAATTAAAGTAATTAACAAAATTCATAATAAAATAAATAAAAGAGTTTTATTAATTGAGAGTTGCATTTAATTTGGTGGAAATTAAATACATGTGAGTGGGATTTTGGGTGGAGGCCATGTTTATGTGAGTGGAGGTTCACCACATGAATGAAGGAGGGGAGGAGTCCCCCCCCCTCATGCGCCGGCTATGGGAGGGGAGGGGTCTCCCTCCCTCCTATATAAAGCCCCCCTCTCCCCTCTCACAAACCACACCTCCTCGTGAAGGATCTCTCTCCCCTCTAGATATTCCCCCATGGCCTCGGATTAGCAAGATACATGTTCCCAGTGGCCTTGCGTCTGGAAGGAGTTGCTGCTTCCGCTGATTCGCTGGAGCGAGGAGGTGGAGGCTGTCCGGTGTCTTGAACGTGTGTGCGAGGACGGATGCGCTGCTGATTTGCCGCGCTCGGACTTCCACACGATCTTGAGATCGGCAAGCGTACGACTACATCAACCATGAGTTCCTACTCGTTAACAAAACTCGTTGTCTTCGAGGGTAAGTTCTCCATGGATGTATGTCCACCCGTTGTTCTGTATCTAGTAGATAGATCTTGGCGTATAGTTCTCATCGTAGGAAATTTTTTGTTTTCTATGTTGCGGACCCAACAGTGGTATCAGAGCCTGATCTATGCGTAGGTGCTTTGCACGGGTAGTACACATATGTTTATATGTGGGCGATGATGATCATGTTATTGCATCTTCTATGTACTTTGGATATTGGCGGCATAGTGGGATGAAGCGGCCCGGACCAACCTTACATGTCATCGTACATGAGACCGGTTCCACGACTGACATGCAACTAGTTTTGCATAAGTGGCTAGCAGGTGTCTGTCTCTCCTACTATAGTCAATATCTGATTTACAACGAGTTGCTAATAACTTGGTTATCCTTGTTGTGGTTCATGTTCGTAGGTAAGACCGGTTCTATCTCCGAAAGCCCTAAGCCACGTACAACTTGCAATTGATAAATTAGAGGCATCTAGTTTAGATCGTTGCTGGGCTAGTGTCTTGATATGGTATTGTTGTAAGTAGATGTATGATAGATACTCTTACAACTCACTTAACGTGTAAGTTCCATAGACCTTGGCCTTACACACAAAGGAATGATAGATATCATACCACGATGCAAATGATGGAGATCAAATGCATGGACCATATCACCTCACTTCACACATTAGATGTTAGCATCTTATATTGCTAGTTTGGCGTTTTTGGTAGCATTATAAGATGATCCCTCATTTAGATATCAAGATAAAATGTGTTCTTCCTTAAGTATGCACCGTTTTGTGGATCGTGTTTTGAGGCATCACGTGATGATCAGGTGTTCTCGACTCTACGCTTTCATACAACGGGTGTAAGACAGTTTTACACACGTGAATACTAAGGTTCTTACTTGATGAGCCTAGCATGTACAGACATGGCCTCAGAACACGGACCAAAAGTTTAAGCATGAGTCATATAGTTGATATGATGCCCATATATATGCTCGCCTTTGAAGCTACACCGACTCACGTGATGATCGGACTTGGTGTAGTGGATTTGGTTCATGTAATCACCAAAAGGACACGAGGGATGTTGTTTTTGGGTGGGAGTTCATTAGTAATTTGGATTAGTTGAACTCAATCTATCATAAACTTAGTCTAAATATATTTTACAAATTCTGTTGAAGATGGCACCACTTGCTTTTAATTTCAATGTGTTCATGGAGAAAGAGAAGCTTGCTGCGAATGGTAGCAACTTCACCAACTGGGCTATGAATTTGAGGATTCTCCTCACTGCTGCACAAAAGAAATATGTGCTAGAGGTGCCGCTAGGCCCCCCACCAGCTCCTGATGCCCCTGACGAGGAAAAGAACGTCTATATAACTCGTCAGGAGGACCACAACTTAGTTCATTGCGGCATACTGTATGGGCTAGAGCCAGAACTTCGAAAACGTTTCAAAAATGGCAATGCTTTTGATACCATGGGAGAATTGAAAATGATTTTCAATACCCATGCTGCCGTAGAGAGTTATAATGCTTCTGAAAAGTTCTTTAGCTGCATGATGGAAGAGAACAGCTCCGTTAGTGAGCACATACTCAAAATGTCTGGGTACGCCGATAAGCTTGTGTCCTTGGGAATAACGATTCCCATTGACTTAGGCATACATCGTGTTCTCCAATCTCTGCCACCTAGATACAAGAGCTTCGTGATGAACTATAATATGCAGGGCATGAAGAAGTCTCTTCCCGAGCTTCTGTCAATGCTTAAGACTGCAGAAGTGGAGATTAGGAAAGAACATCAAGTGTTGATGATCAATAAGACCACCGGTTTCAAGAAGGACAAGAAAGGCAAGCAGAAGGGAAAGAAGGGAGGCAAATCTATTGCCGCGCCTGAAAAGAAACCCCGAGCTGGCCCTAAGTCTGACACGGAGTGCTACTATTGCAAGGGGACTGGCCATTGGAAGCGCAACTGCCCCAAGTATTTGGCGGACAAGAAGGCCGGCAAGGCAAACAAAGGTATATGTGATATACATGTTATTGATGTGTACTTGAGTAGTACTCACAGTAGCACCTGGGTATTTGATACGGGATCGGTTGCTAATATATGTAACTCGGTTCAGGGGCTGCGGAACAAGCGATAACTAGCAAGAGATGAGGTCACGATGCGGGTCGGCAATGGATCAAGAGCTGATGTGATCGCCGTCGGAACGCTGCCTCTCCATATGCCGTCAAGATTAGTTATAAACCTGAATAATTGTTATTTGGTGCCTGCACTGAGCATGAACATTGTATCCGGATCGTGTTTGATGCAAAGTGGTTATTCGTTTAAGTCTGAAAACAATGGTTGTTCGATTTATATGAATAATATCTTTTATGGTCATGCACCTGTGTTGAATGGTTTATTTCTGTTGGATCTCAATAGTAGTATTACGCATATTCATAATGTTGATGCTAAAAGGATTAAACTTGATAATGATATATCTGCATATATGTGGCACTTCCGTCTAGGTCATATTGGCGTTAAACGCATGAAGAAACTCCATTCTGATGGACTTTTGGAATCACTTGATTTTCAATCATTTGATACATGTGAACCATGCCTTATGGGCAAGATGACTAGAACGCCGTTTTCCGGTTCAATGGAACGGGCGACCGATTTATTGGAAATCATACATACTGATGTGTGTGGACCAATGAGTGTGTCGGCGCGAGGTGGATATCGTTTGTGTTACTTTCACGGATGATTTGAGTAGATACGGGTATATCTATTTGATGAAACATAAGTCTGAAACCTGTGAAAAGTTCAAAGAATTTCAGAATGAAGTGGAAAATCATCGTAACAGAAAGATCAAATTTCTGCAGTCCGACCGTGGAGGAGAGTATCTTAGTTACGAGTTTAGCACACATATGAAAGACTGTGGAATAGTTTCACAACTCACGCCTGCCGGAACACCACAACGTAATGGTGTGTCAGAACATCGTAATCGTACTTTATTGGATATGGTTCAATCTATGATGTCTCTGACTGACTTGCCACTGTCATTTTGGGGTTATGCACTAGAAACCGCTGCATTCACTTTAAATAGGGCACCATCTAAATCCGTTGAAAAGACACCGTATGAATTATGGTTTGGAAACAAACCTAAGCTGTCATTTCTTAAAGTTTGGGGATGCGATGTTTATGTGAAGAAACTTCAACCGGATAAACTCGAACCCAAAGCGGAAAAATGCGTCTTCATAGGATACCCTAAGGAAACGATTGGGTATACCTTCTATCACAGATCCGAGGGAAAGGTCTTTGTTGCCAAGAATGGATCCTTTCTTGAGAAGGAGTTTCTCGCGAAAGGTGTGAGTAGTCGGAAGGTAGAACTCGAAGAGGTTATTGAACCTTCTCTTCATGAAATGGCGAGTAGCGCAGCACCGGAAGTTGTTTTGGAGTTGACTTCACCTAATGAAGAGAGAGCTAATGATATTGATCATGAAACTCCGAAAGAGGACACTACCGAACCTCGCAGGTCAAGCAGGACACGTACAACTCCTGAACTGTACGGCAATCCTGTTATGAATTTCATGATTGATGAAATAGATGACCCTACGATGTATGAAGAAGCGATGATGAGCCCTGATTCCAACAAATTGCTAGAAGCCATGAAATCCGAGATGGAATCCATGTACGAAAACCAGGTTTGGACCTTGGTGGACTTACCTCACGATCGAAAGACCGTTGAGAATAAATGGATTTTCAAAAGAAAAACTGACGCTGATGGTAATGTAACCATCTATAAGGCTCGACTTGTCGCAAAGGGGTTTCGACAAATTCAAGGAGTTGACTACGATGAGACATTCTCTCCCGTAGCGATGCTTAAGTCGGTTAGGATTATGTTAGCAATTGCTGCATATTTCGATTATGAAATATGGCAGAAGGAGTTGCTGCTTCCGCTGATTCGCTGGAGCGAGGAGGTGGAGGTTGTCCGGTGGCTTGAACGTGTGTGCGAGGACGGATGCGCTGCTGATTTGCGGCGCTCGGACTTCCATACGATCTTGAGATCGGCAAGCGTACGACTACATCAACCACGAGTTCCTACTCGTTAACAAAACTCGTTGTCTTCGAGGGTAAGTTCTCCATGGATGTATGTCCACCGGTTGCTCTGTATCTAGTAGATAGATCTTGGCGTATAGTTCTCATCGTAGGAAATTTTTTGTTTTCTATGCTGCGGACCAAACAGTACCAGAGCACCATCGTCGTCATCAACCACCGCAACAACATCGGGGTGAGTTACCAGTCCCTATGGACCTCTCCAATTCCTTCCTTTTGTCCTGCATCACCGTAGCACCATAGACCGCCGTGCACCGCCGTTGTCCACCATCGTGGCCACTGTTCCAGTGACCGTTCTCGGGCGGCGCCGCTACTAACTAGTTCGTCACGACGTCCTCTTTCCAATGAGCACAGCCCCAGCCACGCGTGAGCATCCAAACGACCAATCGATCATCGATCTGTGAGGATCAACCTCGCGTGACGTCACGATGACATCATCCCGTGTCTAGCCAGCGAGTTTGACCCGGTCCTTGCCCATGTGGCAAGTGACGTGGCCTCGGACCCGCTTGTCATTGAACCTGGGTAGAAATAGGGTTAGTAACAAAAGTTATTTGACTGGTCTAAGCTAATGTGGTTCATGACGTGGCCACGGGCCCATTAGTCAGTGTCTGTGGCTAGGTTAGATAGAAGTGTAAAAAGGATTTTCTGTTAGTATTATTTGTTTAAAGTTCAAAGAAAAATGTAATAACAAGTAAATTAATGTTTAAGTGAAGTTAAAATAAGTCAAACCATTTTAAAATATATCTACTAAAACTATCATCTCAAATTAAGGGTATTTTAGTTTTCCTAAAAGATTTTTACCAATTATAAAATCAACTAAAATGGTATATTGTCTATCACAAGAATCCTATGCACTTGTAAAATAATCAAACTTTTATTTACTAATTCCTTCACCAGTTTGTGAAAACCACTTAAAGATTTAAACTAAATTCCAAAGTAATTGAAGTAAAACCTTATTTACTTATTAAGTATAACCATTGATTTATAAGATAAAAAGGTAAATGCATTCCCTTATACTACGATTGTTTAATGTAGTAATGTTTTCCTCTTTAATAATTTTAGCTAATAAGAAAACCTTAAAGTGTTAGCCTTAAGTTTAAATACTTTTTAATTTGTAAAGTAATCTTTTCCTTAAAAGTTATTCTCTTAAGAAACATTAAAAGTAATGCTTGAACACTTCTTTAAAAGCTCTAATTGATTCTTAATCTTGTTTAAGCAATATTTCAGATACCATACCCATTTGAGTGTTTTAATATTGCATATTACTTGTTGTATTTACTTATTGTTTCACACACACTCTCACAAGCCTTAATAAGAAGCACAAGTGAGAACCTACTATAAAAGTGCAACATATTCCAAAGAACTCATCACAAACTCCAAACCCTAGATCAGATACGATTAGTCCGGGGGTTCGCGTTTATCAAATTGCATTACATTACTTATGCATCGTTGCATCTTGCTTCTTTAAACATTAGTCCTTACCGGAACAATGATGTTGTTTAAAGAATTTGGATCTTCTATTCTCTCGAAGACCATGAGTGCATAATCTTGCAATCACAAAAGGCAAGTTCACAACTTGCTCATGTCCTTTGATTATTTTCTATCGAATGCTTGTAACTAAAATGTTGTCATCACCTGCATTTCAAAAAGGTCAGAAAACACTATTTTCATAATAATATGATTATGGATTATTCACCAAATGGTAATAATCTATTGATACAGTTCCAGTGGTAAAGGAACATAATATCTAGGACTTAACAACCAATGTCACCAGTGATTCTAGCGCCGTATATTACGCGTCAACCATAAGACTTGGAATGGGACGGGAAACTCAGTTGTATCTTCTCCCTTTCGCATGGATAGATGACCTTATTGTGAGGCTTTTGATTTCTTGTGGAGTTCTAGAGAATGCAGCACATGGGTGGGACCCCTTAGTTCCCCTCGATCTTGGTGTCTAGATTATCTATGCATCCTTGTCTGGGTCTGAGTTCACCATAGCTGATGGTGACCGCCAAACAGAGCTACGTACGGACTCTCCGAGAGGCTACCCAAAGAATAACCGTGGTAGTTGTCTCGGGGGATCGTGTCTTCATGCGCGGTCGTGGAGAGGGCAGTACTGGCTTGGATCTTAGACTGGGCCCCACATCAAGGAATTGTGGACGGGAATAAGCTGCCTGGTTGTGCAACAAGGCTATGGTCTCTGATGACCCACAAGTATAGGGGGTGTATCGCAGTATTTTCGATAAGTAAGAGTGTCGAACCCAACGAAGAGCAGAAGGTGCTGGTGAGTGGCTAGGAGCAGGAATTCTCTATAAATACTTAGCAAATGGATTTTTAGGGGTTTTTGATAATGCAGGTAAATAAAGTACAAGTAAATAAAAGAGAGTAAGAATAAATGCAGCAAGTGGCCCAAACCTTTCTTTACCAAAGGACAAGCCGGTTGTATTACTTAAGATGACCAAACGTTCTTGAGGACACATGGGAATATCGTCAAGTGCTTTTGCTTCATATAGTTGATTAATCTTCTTTAGTTTGCTAAGTGTTGTGTGGGTGAACCTGTGCTAATGTACCAACCTTCCTAGGACTAATACATACTTGTGATTATACCCATTGCAAGCATTCACAAGTATAAGAAATTAATTAAGGTAGACACCTAACCACAGCTTTAAACTCTAAGACCCTGATGTCCCTTGTGCAATGGTTTCCTAACGGGGGTTCAAGATTCTGCCACTCCGGCAACCCCTATGATTAGTAGCCAAATACACAATGCATTCCCCTAGGCCCATATAGGTGAAGTGTCATGTAGTCGACATTCACATGACACCACTAGAATAAGTACACCACAACTTAAATATCAAACCATGGAATCTTTCTCAACACAATTCCACTACTAACAACATGACTTCTCCCATGTCCTCAAGAACAAAACGAACTACTCACAAGACATCATATGGATCATGATCAGAGATGAAATAATGATGTGTAACAATCTGAACATAAGCGATAATTCAATGGTTCACTCAATAGCATCAACTACAAGGAGTAATCAACACCGGGAAAGTTTCCCCTAAGAACTATGCAAGATTCAACCCAATTGTTACAGCGGTATGAGGTGGTGATGATGGTGCTGGTGGAGATGATGGTAGTGGTAATGATGATGATGATCCCGATGAAGTCCATCTTGATGGTGGTGTTGATGGCGACGATCTCCCCTCTCTGGGAAGGAATTCCCTCGGTAGGATTCTGTCTGCCGGAGAGATCTTTATCTCTCGGTGTTTTCCGCCCCACAGAGGTAGCGGAATCTTTCTGTGGTCGCTCCCCGAGTCTTAGGGTTTCGGTAGGATAATATACGCCAGAGGGGAGAGGCTGGAGTGGACCAGGGCGGCCACACCACCTGGTGGTGCGGCCTGAGGTGGCCCGCGCCAGGGGGTGACGTGGGCCCCCTGTGGCCCTCTCCACTTCCCCTTCTGGCTTTCTTTGTCTTCTGGAAAAATAGGATTTTCCATGTATTTTACGGATTTTCTGATCTTTGTGAATTTTGCCTCCAAACAGCACCTTTTGCATCAGAATCCTGACTACAGCGGTCCATGCTCCAAAAGTCATCAACCATGCAAAAACAGGTGAAATAACATAAGTATCATCTCGTAATATGAAATATATCAATGAATAACAGTAAATTATGATATAGAATAGTGATGCAAAATGGACGTATCAACTCCCCCCAAGTTTAGACTTCGCTTGTCCCCAAGCGAAACTGAGCTCAATAATCATGCCCTCAGGTTTATGGAGTGAAGAGTCGATAAAAGAATATGGACAAGAAGCATCACATTCATCAATACATAAATCATAATAGAAGACAACTCATTATTATATAACTTAACTTTCAATAAGTAAAGGAAACACAATAAAGATACATAAAGTAAATCATAATTGGTAATGGCAAACTTAGCTCTTGGTCGAAGAATAGTTGATAATTTGCAGGAGTTCACAAATAACTGATTTTCAATGATATCTTTCAAAGTAGTAGACACCAAGATAAGAGCAATGTGCAAAACAAGGAACATAAGAGACATGATTGAATAAATCATCATATGAATGAATGAAACACAACAACTCAAAATACTTGCTGAGGTAGAAGAGAATAGGTTTACTGACTCAACTAAAAAGTAAAAGAAAGGCCCTTCGTAGAGGGAAGGAGGGATTTCAAGTTTCATAAAGAGCTTCCAAAAATTATGGTACTTATTAGCTTTCAGCTCTCATTGCCCCTATCATAGGCATCTTTAGGTGATTAAGGTTAAAGTGACACAACTAAGAGGATATGCTTGACAAGTTATAAGTTGAAATCTGATGCCCCTTACTTACGAGTACCGAACCTCATGCTACTCAACTTCAATCACAAGTAAGCTATTGTCATTGTAAATTCATATGTATCATAGAGAACCACCAACGGGGTACCCCTTGCACATGATACAAGAGCTATCCCATAATCAAAATGACAAGGCAAGCAGACAATGAGCATCTCAGCGATCCTTTTATTTGCTATTTGCATAGGTTTTATTGAGGATGCTTCATAGAGGGCTCATTATGGTTATGCTGCAAGTTTCCACCATGATTAGGCATGGCTTAGGCTAGCGGCCCATGCATTTCTCTAACACACATACAAACTCCATGATCTTACAAGTTCCCCTTTTATTTCACACCGTCGGAATCCATAAGCAAAAGAATCATGATATCAATAGAATATAAGTGCAATGTTGAAAGCGTTCCCCGTGATACTTGGTTCTGCTAACTTCAACTTATAAAGCGCAAGCATATAAGAAACAAAGATGGACACAATGGTTCAAGTTTATCAACTGCAAGAAAGTAAAGTGTGCCATCAAGTTCATGAGAGCTTTAATCACTAATTTTCACATAACAAGTTTAATTTGGAAGGTAGATAAAAACAAGAATTTACTTGGAATAGCAATAGTGCTAGTAGGTAGGTTTGGTGGACACAAATGGCATAGGTATTGGTTTAAGGATTGGATGCATGAGAAGCATTCCCTCTCAGTACAGGTTTTTGGCTAGCAAGGCGAGGTAGCAAGCATAAGAGTTGAAGGAAACAAACAAACATACAAGTGATAAAAACAAACATGCAATCTTCCTTGGAAGCACAAAAGGTCTTAACTAGAGAATACTAAATTTATGGGCAAATCAAGAAAGAAAGATGATGTAATTATATTTCTTTAGGGTAGTTTTATCTTTTTCATTCAAATCTCAAAAATAGTGTTGCTACTGACCGAGCCAGGTTTGCCAAAACCAACTAAATTAACTCAATGATCCCAAAGTGATACCAATACTAACGACAAGATCAATCATATAACCATGAATTGAAAACTAATATAAGATATGCAAGAGAGTAAATGATAGAACTTCTCATTAATAATCCATAACGTCAACTCACACCAAGGGATATATAGATATCTAACGAGAGGGGGGACACTTCCATCATGCAAACCATCCTACATGATAACTCCTCTATTCATGATATGACTCTACTAAAAAGGTAAAAAGATAGAAGATAGTGATATGACACCGCGACACTCCCCCAAGCTTGGAACAAAGCAAGGGGATGCCAAAACCTGATGATGAAATACTCCTTCGGTGGTGGTGGTATTCTCTCGATGAGCTCTTTGATTACTTTCCCCAAGTCTTCAATCTCGAAGGTGAGATTACGAATCAACTGTGAGTTTTGCTCAATGCAGCTCATGATCATGTCGGGTTGCGAATTCCAGCTCTTGCGGTTCTTTCCCCACTCGTCCTCCTTGAAGTCTTCTTTTCCTGCATGGCTAGAACGAGGAAAATCCCAATTGGAGGGTAGTGTCTCCTTGGGCATATTCTGGTATTGATGCTCATGGATAAGGGTATGGAAAGGATTCTTGGTGCATGGAGGAAGTGACCATGGAGCCAAACAGTGACGCGGAGGTTTCCCTCCCATTGACATCCGTGCAGTCCTTCTGACCCTGGCAGGTTTTGTCAACACTCCAATGCTTGCAATGGTAGTGCCGGTTTGTGGATGCTGGCTTTGCCTTGCATCCTCTTCATATTCACTCTTGATCTCCTCCTCCTGCCCGGGGTCTTGGGGATCTTCCTCCATAGGCTCCTTTCCTTTATCCTTGGCAGACACCATCGTGCTTCTAACTTTCAAGAATAGTTCCTGGCAGAAACAGATCGAAACGAAAACACAACGAGACCACGGTATACGGACCTCGGGGGATTATATATTACGAAGTTTTACAACAAAAGGAAGGTACTGGGAGAAAACGGGTCAGAGATGGAGTCCGAGGTGGCCACATCACCTGCTGGCGCGGCCAGGGGGGCGCTCCAGGGGGTGGTGTGAGCCACCCTGGCTCCGTTTCCATCCCTCTTTTGCTTCATAGCTTTCCTTGTTGGATAAAAACTGCAAATATATAGCTAGATAGAATTTTCGCGGAACTTTTCTTACCAAAACTTCACCTATTCGAAAACGGACTCAACAGGTCTCTAAATTTAGCTTTTAGTAGATTATTCTAGAGTCACCACTCGAATAACATCAATATCTTCATCTTCTTACTCATATTACTCGAGTCATGAAAACCTTTCACTTTCTTTACACCATTTTATCCAATAACCTAGAAATTTCTTTCACACAATTCTCATTAGCAACATTAGCGTAAGCGAGATAATAAACCTTCTAAATCCAATTTCAACTGAAATCCATCAAAACATAAGCTACTGTAGCAACTCCTTCTGAAAACCCAAAAAGAATTCAAAAAGGAAATCGATTAAAGAAGTAAATGCAAGAGTGGCAAAATCTGTCAAAACGGACCAGCAGGTAAAGACCAATATTTTCGAAAATCTTATGTTGCTCAAATAAAAACGTGCAAAAATAACAAAAGTTAAATAACAACCTGGGGAAAAGTACAAAAAATTACAGCTCAATCCGACTTACAGAGATCTCTCACGAATTTTTAGGGTGAAGCATAAAAATCTGTTTCGGGACATCAACTTCCCCAAATCTTACTTCTCTCTCATTAGAGGTTGATCTTCACACAAAAACCAAACAAAAAGGATAAAGAGAGGTTATTACCGAAGTAATAACTTCCAAGACTCAAAGAAACAAAAACAAACTGAAAGCAAAAAATATATTGGGTTGTCTCCCAAAAAGCTCTTTCTTTATAGCCATTAAGATGGGCATGATAATTTCAATGATGCTCAAATAAGAATACGAATTGAAGTGTAAGAGAGCATTAAGAAGAAAAAATACACATGTTTAAGTCTAATCCACTTCCTATGCAAGGGAATTTTGTAAGCAAACAAGTTGTTGAAACCAGAGGCTACAAGCATAGGAAGACAAAACAAGTGCAACATAAAGACTTTAAGCATAAAACGAGGAAACTTGATATTATTGAGGTGCATAAGAACGGTCTTCCCTCTCTCATAATAACTTTCAGTATCATGCATAAATTTAATGATATAGCTATCACAAGAACCATGGTATCAATGATCACTTATCCTAATAGAAAACACAGGAACACTAGCTCTCATAACACTACTTTGTGAAACAATATTAGGGATATCCTTACAGAGGATAGTGTGTCCATCTTCTACATATTTAGCAACAAAATCTTTCTCATTTGCCATTATAGGTTCATCATCCATTTGTTTATCAGGTTCAACAACTTTATTTGTACTTTCATTAACCATACTACCTATCATAGAATGTTCCTTTATCTTAACTGGGAAAGGCATTTTCTGAATATAAGGTTCAGGTAAGACATGATTAGTAGTATAAACTTTAGTATTTCTTACAGGAACACACTTAACAATATCTTTATATGGTTCATGATACTTATTCCACTTCTTTCTAGGCACTTCAATATAGGAAGCAAAAGCCTTAAAATAAGTTGCAATAGCTTGAGAGTCTAGACCATAAGCATTTTAAATATTTTGAAAGTCATCAGTTCCCATAAAATATTCAATGCATTCATAATCATAATTTATTAACTGACTTTCTTCCTTTGTCATTCTCCCATGCTTCAGCATTGTCTTGAATACGGTCTAGAAGATCCCATTTAGCTTCTTCTTCCATGCGTGTAAATGATCCAACACAACATGCATCCAATAAATCCTTATCATGAAGAGAAAGACTTGCATAAAAGTTATTGATAATAATATTGTTGGGGAGCTCATGAATGGAACATTTGAGCATTAGTAACTTCAATATCCCCCAAGCTTGAGCTGTACTCTCTCCATCAAAAGACCAAAAGTTGTATATTTGATTCCGATCTTTATGAATCTCACTAGGAGGATAAAACTTTGAATAAAAGAGAGGTACTATTTCCTCCCATTCAAGAGCTTGACCATTCTTCAGCAGCTTATACCAGTCCTCAACTCTTCCTTTCAGTGATAATGGGAATAGCTTCTTCTTAACTTGATATGTAGTAATACGTGCACACTTGAACAACCCGCATAATTCGTGTATAAAGAGAAAACGATCACCGGGATGGACATTTCCATCTCCAACATACTAGTTATCCATAACACGATCAATAATTCTTGTAGGTATTTTAAAAGTATCATTCTCAGGAGGTGGTGGTACATCTACTACCTTAGCAGTGGTAGTAGCATTACGAAATAAGAAACTCGGCGAATTATCCATAATGAAAATAAAGCAATTAACAAAAATAAACAATACTCACCATAGAAGTTTCCTTTACAAGTTCACTCTCCAATAGCGCTTCACTCCCCGACAATGGCGCCAGAAAATAGTCTTGATGATCCACAAGTATAGGGGGTGTATCGTAGTATTTTCAATAAGTAAGAGTGTCGAACCCAACAAGGAGCAGAAGATTCTGGCGAGTGGCTAGGAGTAGGAATTCTCTGTAAATACTTAGCAAGCGGATTTTTAGGGGTTTCTGATAATGCAGGTAAATAAAGTACGAGTAAATAAAATATAGTAAGAATAAATGCAGCAAGTGGCCCAATCCTTTCTTTAGCAAAGGACAAGCCGATTGTATTACTTAAGATAACCAAATGTTCTTGAGGACACATGGGAATATCGTCAAGTGCTTTTGCTTCATATAGTTGATTAATCTTCTTTAGTTTGCTAAGTGTTGTGTTTGTGAACCTATGCTAATGTACCGACCTTCCTAGGACTAATACATACTTGTGATTATACCCCTTGCAAACATCCGTAAGTACAAGAAAGTAATTAAGGTAGAAACCTAACCACAGCTTTAAACTCTAAGACCCTGATGTCCCTTGTGCAATGGTTTCCTAACGGGGGTTCAGGTTTCTGTCACTCCGGAAACCCCTATGATTAGTAGCCAAATACACAATGCATTCCCCTAGGCCCATATAGGTGAAGTGTCATGTAGTCGACGTTCACATGACACCACTAGAAGAAGTACACCACAACTTAAATATCAAACCATTGAATCTTTCTCAACACAATTGCACTACTAACAACATGACTTCTCCCATGTGCTCAAGAACAAAACGAACTACTCACAAGACATCATATGGATCATGATCAGAGATGAAATAATGATGTGTAACAATCTGAACATAAACGATAATTCAATGGTTCACTCAATAGCATCAACTACAACGAGTAATCAACACCGGGAAAGTTTCCCCTAAGAACTATGCAAGATTCAACCCAATTGTTACAGTGGTATGAGGTGGTGATGATGGTGCTGGTGGAGATGATGGTGATGTTGTTGATGATGATGATGATCCCGATGAAGTCCAGCTTGATGGTGGTGTTGATGGCGACGATCTCCCCTCTCCGGGAAGGAATTCCCCGTCAGAATTCTGTCTATCGGAGAGATCTTTCTCTCTTGGTGTTTTCCGCCCCGCAGAGGCGGCGGAATATTTCTGTGGTCGCTCCCTGAGTCTTACAGTTTCGGGAGGATAATATACGCTAGAGGGGAGAGGATGGAGTGGACTAGGGTGGCCACACCACCTGGTGGCGCAGCCTGGGGTGGTCCGCGCCAGGGGGTGGTGTGGGCCCCATGTGGCCCATCTCCACTTCCCCTTCTGGCTTTCTTCGTCTTCTGGAAAAATAGGATTTTCCATGTATTTTCCCGGATTTTCTGATCTTCGCGAATTTTGCCTCCAAACAGCACCTTTTCCATCAGAATCCTGACTGCAACGGTCCATGCTACAAAATTCATCAACCATGCAAAAGCAGGTGAAATAACATAAGTATCATCTCGTAATATGAAATATATCAATGAATAACAATAAATTATGATATAGAATAGTGATGCAAAATGGACGTATCAGTCTCTTATGGGAAAAGTGACACACCTCTATAGAGTGTAAGAATTGTATGTTACTCCCTGTTCCGGCACGGAGCTACGGACGCGGAAGGAAAGGAACCCCACGAAGGTTTTGGTCAACCTGTGAAGGCTGTCAAACATAGTTTTCAGAATAAAAGCAACCTTTGAAGAAATGTTTACGAACACCTGCATTGCCTACGACCTATGGTCTATGGCTGTAGAGATAGTGCATCATACACTCCTATTTAGTGAACTTGCTGAGTATGCTCGTACTCAACCGTACCTTCTTAACCCTTGCTAGGTACTAAGCCATTGAAGACGACGTCAACATCAATTTCTGCTCAAGAAACCATCATCGACAACTCAAGTTCTTCAATAAAGTCAATGAAGTCAACATATACATCAGCTGAAGTGAAGATAAAGTGTCGGTTTAGATAGGAGTAGATACTCTAGCCATAAAACCTACTTCTATAGAGCATTGTATTAGTAGCAATGACAAGCCAAATAGTTTAGATACTAATCTTAGTTACTAGATAGTTCTGAGTTATTATTTCTTGTTCTTCTTTGTAAGTTCTTTTTCTCTCTTTAACCTAGAGTGTTCTCTGGATATTTTGTAAAGAGTCGAGTTGTAATCTATAGTCATGTCTTGTACCTGTTGTGTTTCTGTTGTACCACTCTGAGGGATGTAATACTAGTGAATGGTGTTTCATTGGTGTTATGTCAACGACTATAGTGTACTACATCATGATTTGGTATGCTGGGTCACCGTAGCTGGTATCAGAGCATATGCTTTGACCTTAGGATTAAAACCCTATTAGGAAGATATGTAGGTTGGATAGTGACTATAGGGAGCCATCTTATCTAAACCAAGACTTGTGATGGGTATCCACTTGAGGATAAACCTTGTCACACTTAAGTTGGATGTTCTTATCATCTTTCTTAAGGATTAGTTATATGTGTTCTCTAGAGAAATGCCATTTTAGTATCGTTCTATATAGGTATAACATTACTAAGATATCCTAAATAAGATAAAATATCAAGTAGGATTAGGACTAAGATCAGGATACCATGTAGAGTAGTATTAGTGATGGAGTCTATACTTAGAATCCATGTGAAGCAGCAGAATCTTACCACTAGTTGATACCACTTAAGTTAGACTATCAGAGTATGTATAGATACAAATGGAAGTAAATCATGTGGCATCCACTTGATAATTCCATGTGATGGAGTATAATTTTGTAAAGAATCATTAATAGTAAGCCAAGAAGAAGAGTTGTCATGGTGAGATTAGCTCTTTAATCATGATGACTAGGTAAATCTGGACAAGTTCGTGGTGAGAATAGCTTCGAGACCATGATAAGTCCATAATTAGGACAAGTATTTGGTAACTAATCTAGTAATAACAGTAAGTAAAGAACAATGTAGGTCTATGATAGAAGTCATAGATATTATAACATTATGATAATTTTTTGATTAATGTAGTAACTAAAATTTTATTAGTGGTTTCGAGAGATTGATGGCTTAGTGTCGGCGCCAGAAAAATGCTGGTGCGATGTTGATGTAGAGCTCGTTGGGAACCCCAAGAGGAAGGTATGATGAGCACAGCAGCAAGTTTCCCTCAGTTATGAAACTAAGGTTTAATCGAACTAGTAGGAGCAAGGAAACACCCCAAAGGTGTTGCTAGCTGAGCCTTGGCAGGGCGCACTACCGGTGCTAGTAGCAACGTGGAGACCTACACAACACAACCACAGAACTTTGTCCCCAACTTGCGATGAGGTTGTCAATCTCACTGTGTTTTGCTGAAAACAAAGGATTAAACGTATCGAATGGAAAGAAGTAAAAGTTTGCAGAAAGTAAACACAAAGCAGTAAAAGTTTGTAGATTGAATGTAAAAGAAAAGGACCGGGATCCATAGTTCACTAGAGGTGGCTCTCCTTAAGATAGATAACATGCTGGGTGAACAAATTACAGCGGGGAAATTGACAAACATCGAGAAAGCAATAGATGCATATACTAATCATCTTGACTCCTTTGGAACTTGATTGGGCATTACAACATTATACATAGACCGCCATCCAACTGCATCTATGACTAATAATCCACCTTCAGGTTATCATCCGAACCCCCTCCGGTATTAAGTTGCAAACAACAGACTATTGCTTTACGAACTGCGTGTGAAGTAAACAATACGACTGTTCTATGAACAAAGGATTCTTGTTTTCTCCCTAGTAGCAATAGCACATCTAGTACCTTAGAGATTTCTGTCACTTCCCCAGATTACTAGAGGCATGAACCCACTATCGAGCATAAATACTAACTCTTGGAGTTGCTAGCATTTACTTGGCCAAGATAGCTACTAACAACGGAAAGCATGCAAGATCACAAATAACAAAGACATGATAGAATCAATAATCAATCTGAAATAGCATCTCAATATCCATCGGATCCACACAAACACAACATGCAGAATTACAAATAGATGATCTTGATCATGAACGGAGCTCACAAGATCTAGACATGAAAGCCCAAAGGAGGAGAACCAGCCATCTAGCTACTACATGGATCCGTAGTCCAAGATGAACTACTCGCGCATCACACAGGATGCTTGCATGGTGATGAAGAAGGCCTCCAGGTTGAATTCCCCTTTCCGACAGGATGCCGGGAAGAGCTTAAGATCCCTCCCGATCTAGGGATGGAGATGACGGCGGCTATAGACTCTTTCGTGGATTTTTGATCGGGTCCTTAGGGTTTTCGTCCCGAGGGCATCTTATAGGGGGGAGGAGAGGCCGAGGGGGTGCTGGGGTCAGCCAGACCACCCCCTGGCGTGTGCCAGGCCTGGCCGCGCGGCCAAGTGGTGTGGCCGTCCCCTATCACTTCTCCGTCTCGTATTCTGGCATCTGATGACTTCTAGAAAAATAGGCACTTTGGCTTTTGTCCCGTCCAATTCCGAGAATATTCATTTTCTGACTTTCCTGGAACCAAAAACAGCAGAAAACAGGCAGCTGGCACTGTGGCTCTTGTTAATAGGTTAGTCCAAGAAATCATATGAAAAGTACTCCAAAGTTGGAACAAAACACAAGAAAGTGGACAAAACCAAGCATGGAACATCAAAAATTATAGATACATTTGCAATGTATCAACATCCCCAAGCTTAACTCCTGCTCGTCCTCGAGTAGGTAAGTGATAAAAAGAAAGAATACTTTTTGAGGTGACATGCACCATCAAAGGCTTGATCAAAGTATTTGTAAAACATTCAAAGCTGGGATCATAGTACTTCAATCATAACATGAAAGACAAAGTTCTAGCAATAAGCAAAGAAACTATGATGCAACATGAAAATGCACAAACAAAAGATTCATGAATAACAATGCTTTGCAAGACGTTTGTTTGTTTCACATAAAGAAAACATGGCATAATAGTATTCAGCTTGTCCCTCAATAGAGTAGCAAATATAAATGCATAGGACACCTTCAAAGTTCATAACAGTGACTAGATACAAGTAGTTTAAAACAAGCAATATCAAGGTATGCATCAATCAACTAGTCTTGGGACAATGCACATAGAACTAAGAATGGCCACTATGCTCTCAAAGTACGTGCATAAAGTTAGAAGGTGGAGACTCAATATAATGGTGGAAGAAAGTCCTTTGTAAAAGTAAGTAGGGATTCAAGTATCATAAAGTGCTTCCAAAAATTATGGTACTTATAGCTTTCAGCTCTCATTGCCCTATCATAAGCATCTTGAAGGTGATTAAGGTTAAAGTGAACAAACTATGGTGTACATGCTTGACGAAGTATAAGTCAAAAATCTCATGTCCCTTGTATACGAGGGCCGCTCCTCATGCTACTCAAGTTTAGTCACCTGTAAGTTCTTGTCATTGTAAGTACATGTGTATCATAGAGAACCGTCAACGGGATACCCCTTGCCCGATGATACGGAAGAATCCCCATATCAAAATGACAAGGCAAGCAGACAACGATCATCTCAGCATTCTTCTTATTTACCATGGGAATATGGTGCTTTTTTCTCTCTTTCCTCTTTTTATAGTATCTTTTTTTTTTCTTTTCTCTTTTTTCTCAATATAGGACTCTTTTTTTATAAGAAGAATGCTTCATAGACAGCTCATTATGGTTACGCTGCAGGTTTCCACCATGTCAGCATGGATTAGACCAGCGGCCCAGGCGTTTCTCTAAAACATATACATAACTCCATGGACTTACAAGCTCCCCTTTCATTTCACATCGACGACATCCATATACAAAAGAGCATGATATCAACTAGGTACAAGTACCAAGTGCAATGTTGAATGTGTTCCCCATGAAAGCATGGTTCTGCTAATTCCCAACAAATAAGTGCAAGAATATACAACATAGATGACAAAATGGTTCAAGTTTATTAAGGGCAAGAAAATTAAAGTGTGCCATCAAGTTCGTTAGAGCTTTAATCACTAGTTTTCTCATAACAAGTTCAATTTGGAAGGTAAACAAAAGCATGAATATACTTGGAATAGCATAAGCTAATAGGTAGGTATGGTGGACTCTTTGGAATAACTTGTTTTAGGGAGTTGGATGCATGAGTGGAACTCATACTTTGTTGTGGAGGCTAGCAAAAGACTGGGAGCGACAAACTAAGAGAGAAATAAAGGCCATAATCATGCAGAGCGACAAAAAATCATTGATCAAAGCATAAAGTGATACTACAAGTTGAAAACTAAAGGATCATAAAGGCAATGGTGACTTTAGATAGTCATAACATGGTGGGAGCATGCGCCAAGTCAACCCAAAAAAAGCATCAAAGGAGAATACCACTATACTATGTTTTAATATGCTAAAACAACGCATGATTCATCCAAGGCACATTAAGCAATCTCAATTGTTTATGACAAGTCATACTACAACAAATAATACTAAGCATAAAGCCAAAACAATATCAAGCATGGCATGACAAAGCATAGGCCACAGTCAAAAACGAGCTCTTTTTACCACATAAGCATGAACTTTCCTACTCTTTTCCAAACCAAACCAAACTATTTGCAAACCAATGTATGAAAGAGGGGGTCTGTAACTACCTCGGACCCTACGCTCTAAGTTCAAGCCTGGATGAACCAAAAGTGGACAAGGGATTTTACAGCGGGGGCCCAGGGCCCCCCACGTGTAGGTCGGTCGACCGCCCTATCCACTTCCAAGAACATCGGGACAAGAGCGAGCGGCGTAGTCGACAGGAAAAGAGATCAAATACATACACAAGTGAGTATGTATGCAAGCTACCTTACAACAGTTCACAGAGCCATACCATCTAGAAGAAATAAAAATATCGCAACACCATACGGCAAGATCCAAATATCCTAGATAGATATAATAGTTTAGGATAGATCCTCATACATCAATCAACAGAGTATCAAGCGGAAACGGAAAACAAGATCCGAGTATGGATAAGAAGCAAATCGGCATAAGATGCCACATAAATAAGCACATCCCGCCCACAGATCTCACGGATCTCCATCCCCGGAATCTCTACACCAAGTGGTCGTTGCCAACATCATCTGTTTCCTCCACCCAGTATCCATCTTGCGAATACACCTGTTCATCTGAATCAAACAATTTATCATGTGAGACCCTAGGGGTACTTAGCAAGTCTTTATGCCTCTAAAAGGGACATAAACCTGGGGTGACGCAATTGCAGCAAAAGATAATAACTAACAAATCTATAGATACCCGCTAACCATCCTCCTAACCAATGATAGGCGGATGTCCGTTAATTAGAAACAATAGTTATAACAAAGTAACAGATCCATCCTCCTTCTCGCTTACCAACAAAAAGTTATTAATTTATTAAGATAAAGGTATTTATTGAAAATTTAATCATCTCGAAAATTTAAATTAGTCAAACATTATTTTGGATGGCATATTTGAGTTCCTCACCTTTTTCTGATCAAGAAACATATATAAAACATTAGGTTTACATTTGCCAAATAAAAGATATGCAATAACCATAGAAAAGCATTTTTATTCATTCTCTGGTTTTTCTTTTATATAGTCCCAAAAGGTTAGAAGCTCAGCCAGCCAAAGGGTGGTTTTTGCAAAACGTTCCGGTGATATCTGACGAAACCGAATGTTGACTATGCGAAAATTGCTAGCTGCTGCCGATTTGCGATGAAGCTCGCGACTAAACAAAGACGAATATGTCAAATCCGTAAAAACAAAAGTTTGAGATCTCACTTAGTTCTACAATGCTCGTGTACAAAGTTTCTTCGTCGAAGGCCTGTACACTCCGGAAAACACTGGGATTCAGAGGCGAAAACCAGCCTATGAACTGACGGGCGAGGTGCAGCAGAAAGATGTTTTCTGGCGGACTTTGCGAGAAGATTCCTAGCGCGTTAGTTGATGGATTCGGCTATGGTTTGGTGCGTTAGAGAGAGGGGACTACCTCCTACAAATATCCTTCAGGAAGCACGGCGGGAGATGGACTGTGGAGGATGGGAGCATTCACGGAACAGAGGAAGAAAGACAGTGCTGCACGTGCGTGTGAACTGTCGGTCAGACTTGACAGAGTTGCTACGCGATGGTGCAATCTTCCGATCAAGACCGAGAGCACTACACTAGAACGTTTGGAGTGTGCTTGGGCTTGATTAAAAGAGGGGGATGCATGCTACAATGTTCGTTCATCTAGAATCTGAGGACGAAGGCTGCATCGACCGAAATCTGCCGAGGAACAGAGGAGCTACTGCTACTGGTGTACACACGGACACATCACCACGCGCGCGCACAGCGACGGGCAGTGGAAGGTGCGACCAAGACCAAGGAGGTGTCGAGTCTCTGGTAGGGAAATTGATGCTGCGGTGTCCCAGGAGCTTCGCCGGTGTTCGACGGAGATGGGCGGAGGGAGTCGGAAAACAATAGGAACAAGAGGTCTTCACAGCTGCTATACGCGGCACGGTGGCATCTGCTACGGCGCGACGGCAAACAAGGCGGCTATGATGACAGAACAAAGGTAAGGAGGGAGAGGTGGAGCTCACCGCGGGTGGCGGTGATGGTGGTACTTTGACGGAGCTTGAGGCGGTGAGTAGCGGACGAAGGAGAGGAAGCCGAGGACGAGGGTGACGCGATTGCGACCAAGGCGCAGCGCGGTCTTGGTGGCTTGATAGGACGACAACGAAGGCGAGTTCGGCAGCTCCAGCTCCTCCTGCTACTTACAGAAACTCGCGACGGCTCGCCGGCACGATCTCTGGCATCCGATTAAGGTAAGAAGAAGCACTGGCGGCGCTAGGGGGAAGAAAAGAAGGCGGCCTAGGTCTTCTTGGTGCGGCTGCGGGGAGTAGATAAAGAGGGGAAAGAGGGTCACACGCAGCTCGTGGGTGCTGACGAGGAAAACGGCGCAGGACGGACACCTGCTCTGCTCCGTCATAAACAGACAGAGCGAGGGCGACGGGAGGAAGAACAGGGACGGTGCCGTGTCGCAGGGATTGGGCCATGATGGAGAAGGCTTGGGCTACCGATGCTCTCTCTTTTCTTTATTCAGCCTGTTTTATTTCTTTTGGTTTGATTCAAATTTTCAAACAGTTACAGTTTGCAGATCATTTGAAACAGGGAAGAGCAAACAAGGTGGCCTGGTTAGATCACCCGAGAAGTGTAGGATAGATAGAAGTTTAGGGTAGATAGGTTTCTTTGTTTCTTTTTATTTGTTTTCATTTATTTAAAAACCAAACTTGTTTTATATAAGATACCAACCAACACCTCATGATCCACTAAAACCCCAATCAGAACAAGGATGGCCAAAGAAGTGAGTTGGTTAAGCATGGATGATTTGTCCCGCTTATTTGACTATAAATCAGACAAACTTTCTCATAAAATTCAAATAGAGGATGGTGGTGAGCTTGCAGCCATGCATGTGTAATAAATGCCACTATTATAATTGTGAAAACCATATAACTCTATAATATGGGCATATATTCATGCATGCATTCCAATATTTGAATTAAGGCCAAACCAAAAAAAATCGAGCTTGTTTCTCACATGTAATAAATGAGATACAATCATAAATGAATATAAATTGGCAATGCTAGTGTGTGTCTCCCACTAGATGCATAACTAGCCTCAATATATTCCAACATGAGCATACATTCAAAAACAAACCATATGGAAGCTTGATAAGGCATTCGACTCACATAGCATGCAAAGGTGGCCATGTGGCTATCCACATATCAATATTGTGAAAACAACATGATGCATATATGGGAGCATGTGGAAGTAGAAGTGGATCCATCTTAAATATATGTGAGCTAGACAAGATCCAAAAGAAGTGCAAAATCCCACATATAGTTTGGATGGTGGAATTATGGGGTGGTGACAAAGAAAGGTGGTGGAGTTAAAAGAGAGATGCCCCCAACTCAACTTGGGCATGAGCAATTCGTCAAGAAGCAAATACATTTTATTAAGAACCAAGTACAATTGATAAATGCATATGAGACAAAAACGAAATGAAAAGGGTTTTATATGATGCTCAAATGCAATGTGGCATGATGACATGAGCATGATATAATTATGATGCAACAATTATATGTAGGAAAAGTAGCATATTATTATTAGACCATGTAGCATTACAGATGTTAGACAAATGGAATGCTACAGGGTCCAACCAATTTATTCATAAAACTAAGAAAACCAAAGCAAATGAAAAACCAAAACAAAAACGACAAAGAAGACGCTCCAAGAAAAACACAACTGTGCATGAAACAATAAAAATGAAGCGTTTGGAAGGAACATGAGATTTTTATTAATGAAGGAGGGGATGCCTTGGGCATCCCCAAGCTTTGACGCTTGTACTTCTTGGATATTTATTGGAGTGACACGCGTGGCATCCCCAAGCTTGAACTTTAGTCCATCCTTCATCTCATTACTCATTCCTTCCATACACCTGAAAATTTTCCTTCATACAAAACTTCACACAATCTTTATTAGCAACATTAGTGCACTCAAGATAAATAAGTCTTAAGGTTCATTTCTAACACCAAATATACTTCCATTAGAACACTAGATAATGTAGAACTTCCCTCAAAAAGCTCAATTCCCCAAAAGAAATCAAAAAGGGACCAACAAGAAGCAAATGCAGAAAATGGCAGAAATTTGTCAAAACAGACCAGCAGGTAAAGACGATTTTTTTCGAAGACCTTTTGTTGCTCAAATCAAAAAGTGTTGAACTAACGAAAGTTAGATAACCTGGGGCAGAAGCACAAAAATTCACACCTCAAAAAGACGTTCAGATATTTTACACGAATTTTTACGTTGAAGCACAGAAATCTGTTTCGGGATAGCAACTTTCCCAATCATTACTTCTCTCTCATTAGAGGTTACTCTTGGCACAAAAAGCAAATAAAAAGGATAAGGAGAGGTTATTACAGAGGTAATAACTTCCAAGACTCATCTAAAACTTTGGGTTATCTCCCAATAAGTACTTTTCTTTAACGCTTTTAAGTTAGGCATAAGAAGCAAGAAAGAATCAAGTGTTCTCAAATGAAGAAGCATTAAGACGAAAATTCTTGCCCTTACCTCTCTTACTTTTATTCTTAACCTTGGTGAAAATATGATTGTTTGGCAGAGAAGAAAGGTGCATGGTCCCCTTTCCCACATCTATTATTGCTCCAAGGAGTTCTAATAGGGACCTTCCAAGTGTAATTTGGCCTTTTCCTGCACATTCAATAACACGATAATCAGTAGAAATCATTTTCCCAAGGATCTTTATAAACACTCCTTCAGCTATTCCAAGAGGTAATATGGTAGTATTATTAGCAAGAGATATTTATTTTCCTCCTTCCGTAAGCCCCCAAGTATTCAGAGATTTATAAATATATTTGGGCATAAGACAAAATTCAGACATGACATCACAGCGAGCTTGAAATGTTTCACTGTTTATCTCAATCTTTACTATAGGGATCCACTTTGATGGTTCAAAGTTTATTGGAACATAATTGTGATGCTCCCTAAGCGTATTATAGCAATTTTCTAAGCTAGTAGTGCTAGCCTCAAGAGTGTTCAACCTAACAAATATTTTTGCGAAAGAAATATCCGTTTGGCTAGGCATGTTGTAAGTGAGGATAAATTTCTTTATAGCATTAATAGCATCATCCTCATTACATTGGAGGAAATATTCTCCCACAACAGCATCTAAATCATATCTATAGCAAAGAGCAATCCCAAGGTAAAAACTGCTAAGGAACAAGCTTTGAGTCATTTTAGGCTCAGTTTTTTCATGTAGATCGGAGATTCTAGACCAAGCTTCCTTAAAACTTTCCTCAATTCCTTTTTTAAAATTGAAAATAATTTCCTCGGGTGACATAGTGACTAGAGCAAGGCTAGACATAGTGGCAACTTAGGATAGGAACTAATTTTTTTGTGTTTTCAAATAAGAAAGCAAATAGTAAAATTAATTTTTTGTGTGTTTTTGATAAAGAAACAAGCAAACAAAGCAAAAAAAATAACAAAGTAAAGAGATTGGTTATGAGAGACTCCCCTTGTGAAGATGTCCTTGACTCCCTGGCAACGGCGCCATAAAAATGCTTGATGGCTCAATGCATGGCACCCAGAAAAGTGCTGGTGCGTGGTTGATGTAGAGCTCGTTGGGAACCCCAAGAGGAAGGTATGATGAGCACAACAGCAAGTTTCTCTCAGTTATGAAACCAAGGTTTAATCGAATCAGTAGGAGCAAGGAAACACCCCAAAGGTGTTACTAGCTGAGATTTGGCAGGGCGCACTACCGGTGCTAGTAGCAACGTGGAGACCTGCACAACACAACCACAGAACTTTGTCCCCAACTTGCGATGAGGTTGTCAATCTCACCGTGTTTTGCAGAAAACAAAGGATTAAATGTATCGAATGGAAAGAAGTAAAAGTTTGTAGAAAGTAAACACAAAACAGTAAAAGATTGTAGATTGAATATAAAAGACAAGGACCAAGATCCATAATTCACTAGAGGTGGCTCTCCTTAAGATAGATAACATGCTCGGTGAACAAATTACAGTGGGGCAATTGACAAAGATCGAGAAAGCAATACATGCATATACTAATCATCTTGACTCCTTTGAGACTTGATTGGGCATTACAACATTATACATAGACCGCCATCCAACTACATCTATGACTAATAATCCACCTTCAGGTTATCATGTGAACCCCCTCCAGTATTAAGTTGCAAGCAACAGATTATTGCTTTACAAACTGCGTGTAAAGTAAACAATATGATTGTTCTATGAACAAAGGATTGTTGTTTTCTCCCTAGTAGCCACAACACATCTAGTACCTTAGAGATTTCTGTCACTTCCCAAGATTACCAGAGGCATGAACCCACTATCGAGCATAAATACTAACTCTTGGAGTTGCTAGCATCTAATTAGCCAAGATAGCTACTAACAACAGAAAGCATGCAAGATCACAAATAACAAAGACATGATAGAATCAATAATCAATCTGAAATAGCATCTCAATATCCATCGGATCCCCGCAAACACAACATGTAGAATTACAAATAGATGATCTTGATCATGAACGGAGCTCACAAGATCTAAACATGAAAGCACAAGGAGGAGAGCCAGCCATCTAGATACTACGTGGATCCGTAGTCCAAGGAAGAACTACTCACGCATCACACCGGAGGCTTGCATGGTGATGAAGAAGGCCTCCAGGGTGAATTCCCCTCTCCGGCAGGGTGCCGGGAAGAGCTTCAGATCCCTCCCGATCTAGGGATGGAGATGACGGCGGCTACAGACTCTTTTGTGGATTTTTGAGCGGGCACGTAGGGTTTTTGTCCCGAGGGCAATATATAGGCGGAAGGGGAGACCGAGGGGGTGCCAAGGGCCACCACACCACCCCCTGGCGCGGGCCCAGCCTGGCCGCGCGGCCAGGTGGTGTGGCCGGCCTCTGTCTCTTCTCCGTCTCGTATTCTGGCACTTGATGACTTCCGGAAAAATAGGCACTTTGGCATTTGTCCTGTCCAATTCCGAGAATATTCATTTTTTGACTTTCCTGGAACCAAAAATAGTAGAAAACAGGCAGCTGGCACTGTGTCTCTTGTTAATAGGTTAGTCCAAGAAATCATATGAAAAGTACTCCAAAGTTGGAACAAAACTCAAGAAAGTGGATAAAACCAAGCATGGAACATCAAAAATTATAGATACATTTGGAATGTATCAAGGAGTTCTGGCTAATTATGGGTTGCTCGCCTACACATATATTTGTAAGATTATAAATGTTACATTTATTATCCATCCACCTGGCACAGTCACTATCACCATGAACTGAATCTCCTGGTGCCTTCTTTTGCCATCTGTAGAAAACAACAAACAACTACGTCATTCTTTACTTTTATGCTTTATATTTCTGAAGTTTACATTTTAGTTCTATTTAAATACATATCATTTAATCAAAACCCATTCCTACTTCAACACTTGCAGTGAATTCACTCGAAGACCTGTGACAACTTCGGGTGTGACGAAGACTTCACCCGTAAACACTCACCTTTGGGTTCCATGTGGGATCGATATCTATACTTTAAAACTAGCTACAAACGGTCTGTGCACTTGCATACATCAGTAGGTAAGAACGGTTATTGTAAGAAAGCCGTAGAAGCCACGTAAAACATGCAAAGATAAAGTAGAGGCGTCTAACTTTGTTTTGTAGGGGGTGTTGTGATGTGATATGGTAGTAGCCAAGGTAAAGTAGTTTACTTTATGTTGCTAAGTGGTAGTAACGGTCATGGTGATGATGGACTACCACCATGTCGGAGGCACCAGTACCCTAGTGCCTATGGCGCCGGAACCCTGGCCCCGGATCTGGAGACGCGGGATGGAGATCATAGCGTGAAGGACCATGTCGCATCACACTTACATTCAACGTTTGTTGTTTGTGAATATTATTATGTGCTACTATTAGATACTCGACAATAGCCTAATAAGATGATCCCTAATCGAAATACTAATGAAATTGTTTTCCCTTAGTGTGCACCACCAAGAAAGTTCTCCGTTATCAGGCAGGCTGTGACGATTGCGTGTCAAACATATCTACCTTTGCATATCGTGGGTGTAAGCCATGTTTCACAATTAATACATTAAGTTTGAGTTGGAGAACCTAGCATGTTTAGACATGGCCTCGGAACACGGATGGTCAAAAGATCGATCATGAGTCGCATGAATGATGTGATCGACATTTCAGCATCCACCTTTGCAACTATATCGCCGGCCGTGATGATCGGGGGCGGTGTACTGAATAGGGATCGTGTAATCACTAAAACCCTTTTGGGGATAGGACATTTTTAGTGGAGTTCTTGTTTTAACTCATATAATTATAAACTTAGTCTAAATTCCTTTTTGCAATTATAAATGTAGAAATGGCTCACCGTGAAGCTTACTTTGATGTTGATGAGTGGGTAGTTGGTGAAAAACTTAGACTAGATGGATCCAACTTTTCTATGTGGGTTACGCATCTCCATGTTCTCCTTAGTGAGAATGAGGTGGTCGACTACATACGCTACGAGATGGACTTAGAGCATCCCTATTTCTAGGAGACCCTAGAACAACGGTAAGACCAATATTACCATCGTGAGATGTCCACCTTCATTTCAGTAACGATGCGCTTTAGAATGTTTGATGAGCTGTGGCCAATTGTGGGTAATCTTGACCCTTGTGCGATAATGGTACAACTTAGACCGCATTTCGTGGACTAAGTGTGCATATGGGAGCATGCGATGATGGGACATTTCCTCTCCATAAATATGGAAGAAAATGCTTCACTGGAGAGCCACTTGGAGCGCATACATGATGTGTACATGAGGCTTGCTTACTTCCTAGATCACTGGCTGGCGGATTCATTCGCAATAGGCGTGTTGCTGCGTTCGCTGCCCCCAAGCTACCAAGCGCATGACAGGACTTGCATCATGAGAGGTGATAGGGAAACACAGGATTTCCACGAGTTCATATCACATTTCAGGAATGTGAAAGTTGAACCCATTGCTAGAGAGGTAATCTCGCAAACATTTGTTGAAGTGTACCAAGGTATATATTAGATATACGGTTTTATAAATGTTATAATCTCGCAAACATTTGTTGAAGTGTTAAAGAATTTGATACTTCTTCTTTTTTGGTGAAAACAGGCCCTTCTGCATGAGAGCTTCTTGCTGGAGAGGAGATGATGTTGCGTGTTGATGTAAAGCATGATAATGATGGACAACGACACTCTCCCTCGACATTTATCATTTAGTTTATCATTTTTGGATGATTATTGTAATCTATGGATTATGAACTTCTTTAGTGTGTCTCACACTTCGTGAGATAATTATTCATATGAGTTTGTAACAAACAGTTTTTCTGCTTCTATGAATGATTTCTATTTTTCATATGTTGTTCGATTATGTGTAGACTATCCTTGTTGTGAAACTAATTCATAATGCATGAACATTTGTAAAATATTGAAAAATGCCTTGAAAATACCCAACTTAATGATATATTCATTTTGAATGAAACCAGTGTTTAAATTCAAAGTTATGTGATATATATGTGAAAGTCATTTGATTTATTATGACATATGAATCACGCCCAAGTTCGGCAAGATAACTTAAACACCGTGTATTGCATGAATGCAAAGTGTTTGATGAATTGTTGAAAGAAAATACATATTCGATGTATCACATTTCAACGAAGTGGTGATTATCATTTTATGATTGTTTGAATTTGGTAAAGGGTTTACCAAAGGAAACATTAGCATGAAACTATTTGATATGATCAATGTATTTTAGTGTCCAGGGGTACTAGAAATAAAAGGAAAATCTAATTGCTACGATTTGATTAGTAGTAATGAAATTCGATGTTATAAGATTGGCATAAGAAATTGTGAAATGCAATGCTTTTTGATACGTCGAAGTGCAAAGCATCACAATGTGATATTTGATATCAAGTGGGTGAATATATGGTGCTGAATAAATCATTGCAGTGTAAATGTAAAGAAATTGGTTAGAAATAGTAAACACTCATTTAGAATATAAAGTGAACCATTTGAATTCATGAGATCAGCACCATATCTTGTATGGATTGTTGTGGGAGGTCTGGGGTTATTCAATATCACCAAAACAATAGCGAACAAGTCCTTGTAGAGTATTCGTTGGAAACTTTGAATACGAAATCCATGGCTAGAACCAAATGATGGTAAACTAAAATTATGAGAAATCCTAGAGGTAAAATTCACTTAAGATTGAAAATCAAAACGTTGCTGAATCTTACCAAGCAAAAGGGGTTGCTTGATATATCCAAAGGACCACAAGGTCATGATGGAAAGAGTGAAATACAAAAGCACAATTTGTCATGAAGGATGTATTGGACAAATTCAAGAGAATTTGATTCAGAAGTGTTGAAGTCTATTTGATTTAATACTAGTAAGGTACTAGCGTGTGATACATTGCAAATTGTAACACCCCCGAATCGGCCCTATGCAAGTTTTAGCCCTTTACGCCAAACCCGCATAGAAACGATTCAAGGACGCCCACCAGGCACTTTTGTGCGGGTGGAAAACAAAGTAATACCATTACACAATAGTCCTCGATGGGACCCACAGAACAGATATATATATACAATAGCGACTCAACGAGTCAAGAATACAGATATACAATACAAAGATCCAAATCACCTTGAAAGCGTTACAGCGTCCGAGTAAGGACAAGATGCAAATGGGGCTAAGAGCCCTGAAAAATAACCAATGGCATCCATAACCCTGCCCAGGCCAAGCCGGAAGGGTAACCCTGCTAACGACGTCGATCTCAAACCTGCTAAAACAAAAGGGGTGCCGACAAAGGGCAAAGGAAAAAGAGGAGCGTCAGTACTGAGGACAGTACACGGCGAGGCTAGAATTCAGCGGCTCTCGCCTACATAGGTATGGTAGATTGAAGCGGCAGTGCAACACGCACTAAACAACCTATAGAGACTCGATGCAACTATCGGCTATGAGAGAGGGATAAGATAGACCTATTCGGGACCAACCTGATACTAACACCAATCATACCCATCCTGGTATTTCCCCCTCGAGACCAAACAAGGAAGTCGGACCAAGGAACTCACACAGTTGGCAGTTTTACTCATTCCATTATAGTTGCAGCATTTACTAGTCCGATATATAGCATGAGTCATCCCGATAGCATAAGTAGTGGGCAGTTTTAGTTAACCATTCCGTCATAGTTGGAACATTTACTAGTCAGATATAATTGTCCTGAGGAATCCAAAACCCAGCAATTGTTGGCACTTTTATCACATTCTATTGGAGTTGCAATACTTACTAGGCAGGTATAGTATGACACAGATCACCACAGATCCACCAGTAGTAAAGCATGGCATAAGTACAGGATAGTAATAAAGCACCAAACTACTTTGTGGCCCCAGGAAATAGAAATGAATCAAGCTCTGGCTCAGGGGGATCCCATAGGGTCTCCCGGATGTGGATAGTCGAATAGTCAAGGAACAGGTATCAAGTACTCGGGGCCTACGGGACACAAGTGGGCATAATAACTAAATAGCATATATTGCCCACCGGTGCCTTTTTCATTAGTTATCCCAGCAATTTAATAGTTGTATTTAAAACATGATCAACTCCTCCGTAAACATCTGCCAGCATTCCAACAACTGTGGTACTTGACAACACGAGATCGCACCTGAGCAAGCAACTACGACTCGCAAGGCCAGCTATCTAGCAAACAACAGGTATTAGGAGGTGTGCATGGCAATATAGAGGCTGCACGGGATATAACTGGTGCACGGAAACTAAAGCATCGCGACACGGATATCAATAGATCAACAAGAGGAAGTAAAGACTATAAATGCAAAATAGGTAGAAGGGGGAGAGATGCTCGCCTGGGAAACACTGCCGACGGATCATAGCCGGAGAATATGTCGTCACTCGCATCAACTCATCGTCCTAATCCGCGAAGTAGCAAACACTAGAAGAAACACCGGATGCAATATTTAATACTATGGCAGAAGATCCAGCATGATTATGATATGATGCAGATGCGGTGCAATTAGGAAATATTAAGCGGAACCGGGGTCCCGACAATTAATTAGATGGTTCGAGTTGTTTAACTACCCCGCAATTTAAATGTGGAATTAACAAGGCAAAACATGGCATCGGTTTGCTACACAAATTTAAATGGAGTCCCGAATAAGACAAAAGTATCCCGCATGTAGACTCCATATTTAATTATGAGGTGAATTGGCATAATGCCCCCAAACAAATGAATATGTATGCGAGCATGAACAATTTAATATGCAACAAATTTTATATATGGCATTTATAAAATAGGGCTTGGGAAAAGGTTCACACATCTGGGTTCGGAAGATCTTGGGTTCCAGGGGTTCGGGGTCCGGTCTCAGGGTTCGACGGGGACGGCGAGGTTCGGATACAAGATGGAGAACTTGTCGTTCTGGCAAGAAGGACTTGGCGTTCCGTGTCGGCGACCTTGGCGTCCGGGGTGGTGATCTTGGCGTTCCGAGGGATCGGTATTCAGGGCCGCGTAGTAGACCTTGTGGTTCCACACCGAAGGCCTTGGGGGTTCCGTGGCGAAGGTCTTGGTGGTTCTGACTTCAGTTGTCGGTGCCAGACTCGGGTTGCGGTGTTCGGTCATCGGTAGATCTTGGCCATGTCAAAGATCTTGCCGGAGGTTCGTCGAGTGTCACCGGTTTGGTTCGGTCTTCGGGTTTCGTGAAGGGGACGGCTATGGAGATCTTGAACCGACAGCGGTTACTTCCGGTTGGATTGTCCATTAGGAGATCTTCTGAAACCAATCACATCATCGGGACAGACCTTGTGGAGCCATTGACCACCTCTGTTACAACAGATCATCAACAAGATGGGCACGGGGCAGTGGCACCGAAAGCAGAACAAACAAAGGGGTATGTCCCATGCGGACTCTGACTCGAACAACTTGTGGGTAGGGCGTCGTGCTTGAAGACGTCGCAGGGCGAGGAAGCTGGCCGGTGGTCGCGTATGTCTAGGAGGCGAGGTTGATGTGGTGTGGCACGAGCAGGAAGGCGGCGCGCGGTTGCTGACGGACGACAACGAGGATGGTCGGAGGCGGCCAGACCGAGTCGCGGGCCGACACGGGGAAAAGCGAGGCGCAGGCAGAGGTCGAGGCGGGAGGGCGGCCGAGCCGGTGGTGGCGCCCGGCTCACCAGGTCATGACGGAGGGGCCCACGAGGTGGCGATCAAGGCCAGGAGGGATCCGGGCATCGATGCTAGGACGAGGTAGGTGCGGTACCGGATTGCCGAAGCGATCGAGGCAATAGGTACCAGCGGCAGGGCATAACAGGAGGCGTCGGGCCTTGGCGAGCTTGGGCCAGAGGGCCGCATGAGACGAGGGCGAGGTCGACATTGATCGGGGCCTGCGGGTGCATCGACGGCCTACTGGGATGCGGGAGGGGGGGAGGGCGGACGACACCGGGCAATGCCCCGGTGAGGCAGCACGGATGCGGTGGTTGGGGACGAGCTCGGTCGTCCGAACGTTGATGCGGCGGCGTCGAAGGAGGCGGCCGGCGCGGAAGGGTGGCGGGGCACTGAGCAGCAACACGAGGCAAAGAGGAAGGATCCTGTGGTGGGGACGCTCGCGACCGACATCGGCGCAGGGCAGAGGACATCGGGTGGCGCCACGGGTAGATGCGGCTGCTCGTGGGCGAGGAGAGGAGGGCACGAGGCGGTCAGGCGATGAGGCGCGTGCGGGGTGGCGGTGCAGCGGTGGCTGTAGGGAGGCGGCGAGCTCGCGGAGATTGGGGCAGGGCAGAAGGTTGCGGGCAACACGATAGGGAGACGTGGTGGGGGTTGGTGCGGTTCATGCGAGAGGGAGAGAGGACGGGTGGATGGGAGCGGCAGGTGCGAGGTGGCCCACGGGCAGGTGGAGGCGTGTCAGAGAGGGGTGGTTGGCTCGCGCGTCGCGTCGAGAGGGAGAGAGCGGGGCCGGGCTGCGTGTGGAGTGCAGCAGGGCGGTGTCTGCGTGTGGCCAGGGTGGGGCTTGCTCGGGAGGAGGGACCAGGTGACAGCTGGGGTAGAGAATAGGTGGGGGTGTGGCGGCTGGGGTGGAAGGGAGTGGGTGGGGTGTTTGGTTGGTTAGCTAGGACTAGGGTTTGGGGTTAGGACTAGATTTTATTTGGAGGTGGCCGGCTGGGCTTTCGGGCCTGGCTGGCTGCCTCCTGCAAAAATAATTCAACATTTTATTTTAATAAAACAAGGCTTTTGGCAAACCGTTTGTAGATAAAGCAAAATAATCCGGAGGACCGATGTTTGTATTTGAATAAAGACGGGGGATATTTAGAAAACAAAAACTAGACTTTTCAAAAATACTTTTAGACAAAACCATGCATGACGATGACGACGCTCAAATGCAATGTGGCATGATGACATGAGCATGCGGTCATGATGATGCAATGCACAAAAACACAGCGATTTTCTAGTAGTGGTTTTAGCGGGATGCCACACAAATGCATCTATAATTTTTGATGTTCCATGCTTGGTTTTATCCACTTTCTTGTGTTTTGTTCCAACTTTGGAGTACTTTTCATATGATTTCTTGGACTAACCTATTAACAAGAGCCACAGTGCCAGTTGCCTGTTTTTTGCTGTTTTTGGTTCCAGGAAAGTCAGAAAATGAATATTCTCGGAATTGGACGGGACAAAAGCCAAAGTGCCTATTTTTTCGGAAGTGATCAAGTGCCAGAATATGAGACGGAGAGGGACCAGGGGGCCACCACACCACCTGGCCGCGCGGCCTAGCCTGGCCCGCGCCAGGGGGTGGTGAGGCCAGCCTTGGCACCCCTCGGCCTCCCCTTCCGACTATAAGATGCCCTCGGGACGAAAACCCTAAGTACCCCATCAAAAATCCACGAAAGAGTCATCACCATCCCTAGATCGGGAGGGATCTGAAGCTCTTCCCCGCACCCTGCCGGAGAGGGGAATTCACCCTAGAGGCCTTCTTCATCACCATGCAAGCCTCCGGTGTGATGCGTGAGTAGTTCATCCTTGGACTACGGATCCATGTAGTAGCTAGATGGTTGGTTTCTCCTCCTTTGTGCTTTCATGTTTAGATCTTGTGAGCTCCGTTCATGATCAAGATCATCTATTTGTAATCCATACATGTTGTATTTGCGGGGATCTGATGGATATTGAGATGCTATTTTAGATTGATTATTGATTCTATCATGTCTTTGTTATTTGTGATCTTGCATGCTTTCCGTTGTTAGTAGCTATCTTGGCCAAGTAGATGCTAGAAACTCCAAGAGTTAGTATTTATGCTCGATAGTGGGTTCATGCCTCTAGTAATCCGGGGAAGTGATAGAAATCTCTAAGGTACTAGATGTGCTGTTGCTACTAGGGAGAAAACAACAATCCTTTGTTCATAGAACAATCATATTGTTTACTTTACACGCAGTTTGTAAAGCAATAATCTGTTGCTTGCAACTTAATACTAGAGGGGGTTCGGATGATAACCTGAAGGTGGATTATTAGTCATAGATGCAGTTGGATGGCGGTCTATGTATTATGTTGTAATGCCCAATCATGTCTCAAAGAGTCAAGATGATTAGTATATGCATGTATTGCTTTCTCGATGTTTGTCAATTTCCCCGCTGTAATTTGTTCACCCAACATGTATTCTATCTTAAGGAGAGCCACCACTAGTGAACTATGGACCCCGGTCCTTTCTTTTACCATCAATCTACAATCAACTGATTATTTCTTTCTGTTTACTTTCTGCAAACTATTACTTTCTTCCACACAATACATTTAATCCTTTGTTTTCAGCAAAATCAGTGAGATTGACAACCTCACTATAAGTTGGGGACAAAGGTCTGTGATTGTGTTGTGCAGGTTTCCATGTTGCTGTTGGCGCCGGTAATGCGCCCTGCCAAAGTCCAGCTAGCAACACCTTTGAGGCGTTTCCTTGCTCCTACTGGATTGATAACCTTGGTTTCATAACCGAGGGAAAACTTACTGCTGTGCTCATCATACCTTCCTCTTGGGGTTCCCCAACGAGCTCGTTAATACACGAGTCAGCAAGTATATTTTCTGGCACCGTTGCCGGGGAGTCAAGGACATCTTCACAAGGGGAGTCCCTCATAACCAATCTCTTTACTTTGTTTTATTTGTTTTTCTTAGTTTATTTATGCTTTGTTTTCTTGTTTCTTTATCAAAAATATAAAAAAATTAGTTCCTCCTATAGTTGTTATTTTCATTGGTTTGTTATGTCTTGCTTTACCATGCTCTCTATCAATGGTTGGTTTCTTTGAAACTGAACCTAATTGGCAAGGTGGTTTCACGGAAGAACAAAAATATTATTATAAGGAACACCGCTTGTCACAAAAAGGGAAACACTTATGAGAACAAATTGATAAATTGTATACCATTGCTAGAAACGTGTGCTCTACTTATAATGTTACTTACTTCTTTGATAAATCTTGTTGTTGTAAGAGGTATAAACACCTCCCTTTTCAATGTGAGTATAATGATGATGTTACCATATCTTCTTATGTTAAAGGAAAATATGACTTTTATGATGTGGAACAAATTGAAGAATTTATTGCTTGGAAGGGTGCATTTGAACTTGCTAGTTTGCTTGAAAATACTGATGATTCACCTTATAAATATGAGGTTTATGATATACTTAATTTTTTTTTGATAATTACAAGGTAGAAAATGGGTATATTCTTGAATATCTTAATAGATGCTCTCCACCAATGGAAGAGACTAATGCCTTGCAGGAGCCTATGGAAGAAGAAATTGCTGAAACTAGAAGCTCATTGAATGGAAAAGAGGAGGAGAGTGATGATCAAGAGGAGGAAGAATGTATCTACCCATCCCTACCTTCTAATGAGAGTAACTATTTACCCCTTACATTATTTGATTGTCCCCCATGCTTACCAAAGGAGGACGAATGTCATGTTCCTGTGGATTCTTTTGAAAATGTTTACAATAAAGCTCTAGATGATGGTCCTATATTGGTTGATAATATTAATTATACTACTATTGAAAATGAGATTGATCAGTCATCTTGTTATAAAATTGTTAAAAGTGGGTTTGAAGGTTTTAATACCACTATTTTTGAGCTTGATAAAAATTATGTGTTTGTAGATCATGAAAAGCATACTTTATGTGATAGCTCTATAATTGAGTTTATTCATGAGGTTACTGAAAATTATTATGAGAGAGGAAAATATGGTTGTAGAAGTTTTCATGGTACTGAAACACCTCTCTATGTGCTGAAAGTTTTGAAGATACTCTTGTTTTATCTTCCTATGCTTGTCACTTTGTTCTTTGTGAATTTATTTGCATACAAGATTCCTATGCATAGGAAGTGGGTTAGACTTAAATGTGTTGCTTCTTGATACTCTCTTTTACTTCAATTCATATTTCTTATGTGAGCATCTTCTCAAACTATCATGCCTAAATTAAAGGCGTTAAAGAAAAGTACTTATTGGGAGATAACCGAAAAGTTTTAGATGAGTTTTGGAAGTTATTGCTTAAGTAATAACCTCTCCTTGTCCTTTTTATTTGCCTTTTGTGCCAAGAGTAACCTCTAACGAGAGAGAAGTAATGATTGGGAAAGTTGATATCCCGAAATAGATTTTTGTGCTTCACCGTAAAAATTCGTGTAAAATCTCTGTAGGTCGTTTTGAGGCGTGAAGTTTTGTGCTTCTGCCCCAGGTTGTTATCTAACTTTCGTTAGTTCAACACTTTTTGATTTGAGCAACAGTAGGTCTTCGAAAAAATTGTTTTTACCTGCTGGTCTGTTTTAATAGATTTCTGCCATTATGTGCATCTGCTTCTTGTTGGTTCCTTTTTGAGTTCTTTTTGGGAATTGAGCTTTTTGAGGGAAGTGATACAGTAGCTTGTGTTTTAATGGAAGTTTTATTGGTGTTTAAACTGAACCTAAAGACTTATTATCTTGAGTGCACTAATGTTGCTAATAAAGATTGTGTGAAGTTTTGTATGAAGGAAAATTTTCACGTGTATGAAGGGAATGATGTAATGAGATGAAGAATGGACTAAAGCTCAAGCTTGGGGATTCCACCCCGTGTCACCCCAAGAAATATTCAAGAGGTACAAGCATCAAATCTTAGGGATGCCCAAGGCATCCCCTTCTTCATCAATAAAAATCCCATGTTTCTTCCAAACACTTCATTTTTATTGTTTCATGCACAATTGTGTTGTTCTTGGAGCGTCTTATTTTTCATTTTCGTTTTGGTTTTTCGTTTGCTTGGTTTTCTTAGTTTTCTGAATAAATTGGTTGGACCCCCTATTTCATGCATTGGTTTTCAAACAGTTTGGTTTGGATTGGAAAAGAGTAGGAAAGTTCATGCTTAAGTGGTAAAAGGAGTTTGTTTTTGACTATGGCATATGCTTTGTCATGCCATGCTTGATATTATTTTAGCTTTATGCTTAGTGATATTTGTTGTAGCATGACATGTTATAAACAATTGATATTGCTTAATGTGCCTTTGAAGAATCGTGTGTTGTTTTAGCATATTAAAGCATAGTATTATGGTATTCTCCTTTGATGCTTTATTTGGGTTGACTTGGCGCATGCTCACACCATGTTATGACTATCCCAAGTCACCATAAGCCTTTATGATCCTTTAGTTTTCAACTTGTAGTATCACTTTATGCTTTGATTAATGATGTTTTGTCACTCTGCATGATTATGGACATTATTGCTCTCTTAGTTGGTCGCTCCTAGTCTTTTGCTAGCCTCCATAACCAAGTATGAGTTCCACTCATGCATCCAACTCCTAAAACCAAGTTATTCCAAAGAGTCCACCATACCAACCTATTAGAATTTGCTGTTCCAAGTATATTCATGTTTTATCTACCTTCCGAATTAAACTTGTTATGAGAAAACTAGTGATTAAAGCTCTCACGAACTTGATGGCACACTTTACTTTTCTTGCCCTTAATAAACTTGAACCATTGTGTCGTCTATGTCGTATATGCTTGCACTTATATGTTGGGGATTAGCAGAACCATGTTGTCATGGGGAATGCTTTCAACATTGCACTTGTACTTTGTAGCTAGTTGATATCATGCTCTTTTGTCTATGGATGTCGTCGGTGTGAAATGAAAGGGGAGCTTGTAAGTCCATGGAGTTATGTATGTGTGTTAGAGAAACGCCTGGGCCGCTGGTCTAATCCATGCTGTCATGGTGGAAACCTGCAGCGTAACCATAATGAGCTGTCTATGAAACATTCTTCTTATAAAAAAAGAGTAAGACATTAAGAAAAAAGAGAAAAAGAAAAAAAGAGATATGAGGAAAGAGGAAAGAGAGAGAAAACAGCATTTTCACATGGTAAATAAGAAGATTGCTGAGATGCTTGTTGTCTGCTTGCCTTGTCATTTTGATATGGGGATTCTTTCGTATCATCGGGCAAGGGGTACCCCGTTGACGGTTCTCTATGATACACATGTATTTACTATGACAAGAACTTACCGGCATCTAAACTTGAGTAGCATGAGGAGCGACCCTCGTATTCAAGGGACATGAGGTTTCCAACTTATACTTTATCAAGCTTATACCCCATAGTTTGTTCACTTTAACCTCAATCACTTCAAGATGCTTATGATAGGGGCAATGAGAGCTGAAAACTAAAATGTACCATAATTTTTGGAAGCTCTTTATGAGACTTGAATCCCTACTTCCTTCTATGAAGGCCTTTCTTTTACTTTTATGTTGAGTCTCCACCTTCTATCTTTATGCACCTACTTTGAGAGCATAGTGGCCATTCTTAGTTCTATGTGCATTGTCCCAAGACTTGTTGATGAATGCATAACTTTGATATTGCTTGTTTTAAACTATTTGTATCTAGTCACTCTTATGAACTTTGAAGGTGTCCTATGCATTTATGTTTCCTACTCTATGAGGGACAAGTTGAATGCCACTATGCTATGATTTCTTTATGTGAAACAAACAAACGTCTTGCAAAGCATTGTTATTCATGATTCTTTTGTTTGTGCCTTTTCATGTTGCAACATAGTTGCTTTGTCTTATTGTTAAGACTTTGTCTTCCATGTTATGTTGAAGTACTATGATCCCAGCTATCAATGTTTTACAAATACTTTGATCAAGTTTATGATGGTGCATGTCACCTCAAAAATTATTCTTTCTTTTTATCACTTACCTACTCGAGGACGAGCAGGAGTTAAGCTTGGGGATGTTGATACGTTGCTAATGTATCCATAATTTTTGATGTTCCATGCTTGGTTTTTATCTACTTTCTTATGTTTTGTCCACACTTTGGAGTACTTTCTATACACTTTCTTGGACTAACCTATTAACAAGAGCCAAAGTGCCAGCTGCCTGTTTTCTGCTGTTTTTGGTTCCAGGAAAGTCCGAAAATGAATATTCTCGGAATTGGACGGGACAAAAGCCAAAGTCAGTTTTTCACCGAGGGGGACACAGAGCCAGAATACGAGACGGAGAGGGGCCAGAGGGCCGCCACACCACCTGGTCGCGCGGCCAGGCCTAGCCCGCGCCAGGGGGGTGGTGTGGCCGCCTAGGGAACCCCCTCGGCCTCCCCTTTCGCATATAAGATGCCTCCGATACAGAAACCCTAAGTACCCGATCAAAATTCCACAAAAGAGTATGTAGCCGCCGTCATCTCCATCCCTATATCGGGAGGGATCTAAAGCTCTTCCCGGCACCCTGCCGAAGGTGAGAATTCACCCTAGAGGCCTTCTTCATCACCATGCAACCCTCCGGTGTGATGCGTGAGTAGTTCATCTCTGGAGTGCGGGTCCATGTAGTAGCTAGATGGCTGGTTCTTCTCCTTTGTGCTATCATGTTTAGATCTTGTGAGCTCCATTCATGATCAAGATCATCTATTTGTAATCTTACATGTTATGTTTGTGGGGATCCGATGGATATTGAGATGCTATTTCAGATTGATTATTGATTCTATCATGTCTTTGTTATTTGTGATCTTGCATGCTTTCCGTTGTTAATAGCTATCTTGGCCAAGTAGACGCTAGCAACTCTAACAGTTAGTATTTATGCTCGATAGTAGGTTCATGCCTCTAGTAATCTGGGGAAGTGACATAAATCTCTAAGGTACTATATGTGTTGTTGCTACTAGGGAGAAAACAACAATCATGTGTTCATAGAACAATCATAATGTTTAATTTACATGCAATGCGTAATGCAATTATCGGTTGCTTGCAACTTAATACTGGAGGAGGTTCGGATGATAACCTGAAGGTGGATTATTAGTCATAGATGCAGTTGGATTACGGTCTATGTATAATGTTGTAATGCCCAATCAAATATTAAAGGAGTCATGATGTTTAGTATATGCATGTATTGCTTTCTCGATGTTTGCCAATTGCCCCGATGTAATTTATTTACCCAACATGTCTTCTATCTTAAGGAGAGCCACCACTGGTGAACTATGGACCACGGTCCTTTCTTTTACCATCAATCTACAATCAACTATTTACTGCTTTTTGTTTACTTTCTGCAAACTATTACTTTCTTCCACACAATACGTTTAATCCTTTGTTTTCAGCAAAACCGGTGAGATTTCTACGTTGCTGCTGGCGCCGGTAGTGCGCCCTGCCAAAGTCCAGTTAGCAACACCTTTGAGGTGTTTCCTTGCTCCTACTGGATTGATAACCTTGGTTTCATAACTGAGAGAAAACTTACTGTTGTGCTCATCATACCTTCCTCTTGGGGTTCCCAATCGAGCTCGTTAATACGCGAGTCAGCAAGAGGATGTGCTTGAATGCGGTCAAGCAGCTACCGTCGGGAGGGGCATCGCTCGTCTTGCCTCGTGCGATGGCAACAGACAAAATCCGGCTAGGTTAGGTTGGCTAGCAGGTAAGATGCTATCATCTGAATCGAATCCTAGACGAAGAAATCTTCATAAATTTAATTATATGATCGCCGCTTGATGAGTGCATATTTGAAGCATTTTACCTATTGTTTTTTGCATGTATAGTAGTAGGATTTTGGCATTTTATCATGCTCGTGCGCACCTTTTATGCGTGTTTGCATAGAATCCTGAAATACTAAGTCAATGATGAACAAATAAATAAAACCTGTCATATTATGTTTTAATACGATATTTTGACATGATAAAAGTAATCTAAATAATTTTTCACGCAACTGGGTAAAAGGAGAACGCGAGAAGCATCTAAGAACATAACGAGCATCGGTACGGGCGAAGCCCGCCCGTACCATGTATCCGTACAGACCTCCACCTGCATCACCTCGTCAAATTTTTCACCTGGTGCAGACGGATCTGAGATTCCACATTCATATACACTAGAAACACCACAACTTCATGTCTGGAAAGGATTTAGAGGAGAAACATCATGATTTACCACCATGGTATGTCTTACATGTTTTCTAATGAGGACTCAACCAAGATATAAAACATTAAATTGGTTTAATTTCTGGAGGGTCTTTCATGAACCTCACCACTGAGAAAGCTTGAAAACTTTTAGCAAAAAATCGCCGTAATAGGGAAACGGGGGGATTTGACATAGAAGGTGATGACCTGCAAGAGCACAGATTCGTGAGAGCATGTTTTCGTGGAAGTATTAATTGTAGTTTTTATATCGATCCCAATAAGGAGTCTAGGAAAATGTTTATCTAAGGCATTTCTATCGTACCTAAGGTGTCACTTTGTCTTGAGTGAATTGACTGCAAGTGTTGAGAGTGAAAAGGAAGTACAATTAAGTATTGAACTATACTTGAAGCAAATAACATGAAATTAAAAGTAAGGAGGTTGTTCGATATTCCTGCAAATGAGAAGTTAGGCGCGAAGAGAAATTGTTCATGGTGATAGTGAATGTGTCAGCAAAATAAAATGGGAGAAGTGATTATGATACTTCTTATTCACATGTGAGTTGGCAAGCAACGTGTATACCAATCAGGATTCCTGTTGGTAGATTCTTCTCGATCCCAATGATCCTTATACCTAATACCAAAGCCATGGTCAGCGTATCAATTAAGGTCTTCCGACTAGATCAAGGATTTAAACTCGATGGTTCCTTGTTGTCCTCGAGTTATACTAGCTCCTCTTTGATATCATCCGTGTCACTCGGGGGTCGCTGATTTGCTAGTAAACAAGTTCATATCTATAAGATCTCAGGATCATGTTACCTAGGCCCTTAAATTAGATAACAAGCATTAGGAAAACATAAATAATCATTCTCACAATAAAATAATCATGACAATAATCACAAATGGATGAAAATAAAGGAGGTACAACACATCTCACCAATTTCCTACATCTCCCACACCTATGAGAATTTAATCACACGTGAGAGGATAATAGATCAAAGATATAATCATATTGCAGATAGAAATCATCTCAACTTTACCGTAACAAACCACAGTATCGTTGAAGATCAAATCAAGTACAAACCAAAGTAGGAATAGAGGTTCAAACCCTAATCTTACAAGTATGAATCTCTCTCTAAGTACAAGTGGGGAATTATGGTGGAGTTGGTGATCAAGGGGATATGGATCTTCGAAGAATGAGACAGAGTTCTTCTAATTATTCAGATCTGATCTCCTCTCTTCCAGGATGGTTTGTGGTGGCTATGTTTGTATTCTGTCCCTCTTCCCTTCATGAAAGTTTCTTGTATTAATATAATAGAGGCGGCGGAGGGTAGTATGGGTGGGTCATACGTGCAACCTCCGACCGTACCGTAGGTCGTTAAAGGCTCTATATCCCTTGCATGGAATAGTATTCAAATGGGGATTTGCTCAATTAAATATAATTAGCCCATAAATGCTCTCAGATCTTCCAAAAGTATTCAATACCTAAAAACCAACACAAGAGAACAAAGTTTCGCTAACCTGAAATATTAGCGTTAATTGAAATATCAAAATAAGCGAAATCCAGTGAAAACCAATAGAAAATCACTAGTAAAAAGTGTCTAAATTTGGAGCTATCAGGAGGGGAAGGTGGTATAGAAATAGAATATGACTGCCTAATGCTTAAAAATAAACCAGAAAGGTAAAAGAATCTATTGATGAACTTCAACTTGATGATGATATTGTATTGCAAGTTCTTTAATCCTTTACAGAATTTATCAAAGCACCAAAAAAGGAATGGCTACAATATACTCCACCGTTTGAACCAGTCAAAGATGTGAAAATGATGGTTGAAGTCCCCAAGAAGCCATCAAGATAAATACCGCCATATGTGGAACCACTTCCGTTCTCAAGGACGGTCGAAAAGCACATGAGAGCTCAAATTCTTGCAGATCAATTGGAGAAACAATGAAATTTTGAGGAAACAAAAAAGAAGAGGCAAAGGTAGAAGAGGTGATTTGTGAGAACACAAAAGAAGAAGGGGAAGTAACTAAATAAGGTATACTAGCTATGTTTGCGCACTGCAATGTAGTTGAACTTGACACTGAAGCTTCTCAATTCATTGAAGGAAAAGTAAAAGCTAAAAATATTGGTAAACCTATACTTCCTTATAATTTTGGTGAAACCTCTTACTATGGCCTTTATGATATTGGAACTACTGTTAATGTTATTCCTTTTAGATTTTATCAAAAGATTCATGATGATCATGAACCAACTGAATTAGAAAATACATATATGACAATCGTGCTTGACGATAAGACACTTATAGTTCCAATGGGTACAATTAAAAATGTTCCTATTTACATTAGGACTTATGAGTATCCTATTGACTTTGTAGTAGTTGATATGCCAACTGACACCTAATGTCCAATTATATTTTGGAGAACCTTTTTAAATACCATAGGGGCAAATATTAACTAAAAAAAGGAAACAATTTCCCTTAAGTTTGGGGAAGACATGATGGAATTGCACTTCTCAAAATTTCAACACAAGCACATCGAGGAAGACTTTGAAGAGCAAGAAGAGGAAGGTAATATCATTAGTCTTGCCACCTTGATTTGTGAAACTCCTAATGATGATCTTGAAAGAAGCCTAGTAGAAAATGATAGTGTCCATGTAGATATTGGTAAAAGGGAAATTGATGAATATCTTGACTCTCCTCCTATAGTTGATTCCCAAATGAATGATGTGTATGAAGTTCGAGAAAGAAAAGAATATGAGGAACTTCCACCACTAGATCTTAAACTTCTTCCAAAATAACTAAAATACAGTTTCTTAGATGACACAAACAAATATCTTGTTATTGTTAGTGCTAAGCTTGTAGAGAAGGGAGAAGAAAATTTAATGGTCGTATTAAAAATGCATCATAGGGCTTTCATATATTCTATGGATGACTTGAAAGGGATTAGTCCCTTAATAGCCACTCATAGAATATTCATCGAAGAAGGAGCTCAACCAATTGTAGACTTTCAAAGAAGACTCAAACCACAAATAAAGGAAGTGGTAAGGAAAGAAATAATTCGCCTCTTAGGTGCAGATATCATTTATCATGTGGCAAAAAGATATTGGGTAAGTCTTGTTCACTGTTCCAAAGAAAGGCGGATTTACTATCATTCTAAATGAGAAGAATGAACTAGTCCCTACTCACACAATAGTTAGGAATAGAATGTGTATTGACTAAGAAAGCTATACAAGGAAACTAGAAAGGATCATTATCCCTTACCATTTATAGATCAAACACTAGAGAGGCTTGCTAAGCATTCACATTTTTGTCATCTAGATGGATATTCCAGTTTTTCTCAAATAACTGTTCATCTAGAAGATCAACTAAAAACAACTTTCACTTGCCCTTTTGGTCTTTATACTTATCATCGCATGTATTTTTGTTTATGTAATGCACCTGCTACCTTTCAAAGACGTGTGAATGCTATTTTTGCTGACTATGTTGAAAATATAATGGAAGTATTCATGGACGACTTTTTTCTATCTATGGAACTTCATTTAACCATTGTCTCCATAATCTTCATAAAGTTTTGCAGCAGTGTGAAGACACTAATCTAGTCTTGAATTGGGAGAAGTATCACTTCATGGTTCAAGAAGGTATATTTCTTGGTAACAAAATCTCAAGTAAAGGTATATAGGTTGACAAAGCAAAGACTAAAGCAATAGATAAGTTACCAGCTCCAAGGGATGTTAAAGAGATAAGAAGTTTTCTTAGTCCTACATGATTTTATAGAAGATTCATTAAGAACTTATCTAAAATTTCTCAACCTTTAACCAACCTTCTGCAAAAGAATGTCCATTTCAAATTTGATGAAAGTTTCTTCGCCGCTTTCAATATTCTAAAACAAGCGCTCTTAAATGCTCCTGTTATTAAACCACCAAATTGGAAGAACCCTTTTATTTATTATACAAGCTAGTAACGAGGCCGTTCGGGCTATTCTTTTCTAGCGTGATGGTGGTAAATATAATATCATTCGTCATGATAGTCGCAATCATAATGAAGCACAAAATAACTACCCAATGGCTGAAAAAGAACTATTTTTTTCAGGGAGGCTAGAAAAGAACTCTTTGATGTTGTATTTTTTGTGATAAATTTAGATCCTACATAATTGATTCAAAAGTTATAGTGCATACTAATCGTGATAGTTTAAAAGAAATCCAGGAAAAGCTGATGTTAAGCCTAGAATGATTCATTGTACTTTTCTTTTACAAGAATTTGAGTTGCAGATTCTGCAACGGGGGAAGAACCACCTGAATCATAGGGGCCATTTGAGGAAGTGAAAACGCAAGAGAGGGTGGCATCCATCTATATGCTCCACGGGTACACTTCTCTTCAAAAAGAAATTTTTTCCAACTCTATGTAATGGTCTTAGCAATATTTTGCAACCAATCATATACAGAGGGAAAAGAAAATTGAAAGAAGAAGTTGAACTAAGGAAGACTTCTAAAACAGTTCTTAGAACTCCTAGTAAGTGATGTAAGTTCACATTTACTTAATTTTTTCAATCATTAGTTGTGTTTTCGCTGTTTTAATTTTTATTTTCGAATTCCTTGTATTTTTCTGAGTGCCCTACAAGTTTATGACACGGGTACGGCCGAGCGGTATGACCGCGTGCGCCCGTACCAGTGGCATTATGCATGCACTAAGATCCTTGATTACTTTATTCGGTTCCTAGAGGCAGTACGACCAGTCCGTATGGGGCCGCACCCCCGTACAGATGGTCGTTATCCCGTCAAGTCTTTTGGTTCGTTTGTTTTCGTTCTTTTTGAAAAAAAACTTTTGTTGCCCCTAATAGTCGGCAAATCTCAGTATGGGTGGACCGTACGGGGTAAACCCGCCCATGCCGTGAGTTCAGAGAGATCTTACCGACATCGGTGAACATTTATTTTTGGAAGTGCATTGGGTACGGGCGACCGTACATGCCACGTTCGTACCGCTGTTCATTGCGATCGCAGAATTTTCCTTTGTCAATCTTTTCTTGCCTATTTTGTTGGGATTGTTTTCTTAAGCGACTCCAAGTCCTTTGTTACGTATTTTTCCGATGGTAACCTCTTATAAACTTCCCCAAGGGGTCTTTTCTTCTCTCTCTTTTATTCTCACCACGAATAGATCTCATCGGCTCTATCCCTCTCAAGGAATCTCGCAGCCATGTCTCAGCCATGGGAAATTTTTCAAGGAAAGAAGGACATGAAGGGATTCCCACAATCTTCAAGAGACGCTGAAAATAAGTACATTGGGATTAAGAAGGCGGAGGAACTTTGGATGGATCAGCTTGGTATGGAGGAAGGGTTCAAGCTAATTGAAAATAAGAGAGAAACGGGGTAAACCCGCCCGTACTGTGAGTTTTGAAAGATCTTACTGACATCGGTGAACATTTATCTTTGGAAGTGCACCGGGTACGGGCGACCAGTACGGGCCGCACACGTACCACTGGTCATTGCGACCGCAGAATTTTCCTTTATCAATCTTTTCTTGGCTATTTTGTTGGAATTCTTTTCTTGAGCGACTCCAAGTCCTTTATTGCGTATTTTCCAATGCTAATCTCTTATAAACTTCCCCAAGGGGTCTTTTCTTCTCTCTCAAATTCTCACCATGAACAGATCTCATTGGCTCTATCCATCTCAAGGAACCTCGCAACCATGTCTCAGCCATGGGAAAATTTTCAAGGAAAGAAGGACATGAAGGGATTCCCAGAAGCTTCAAGATACGCTGAAAAGAACTCCATTGGGATTAAGAAGGCGGAGTAACTTTGGATGGATCAGCTTGGTCCAGAGGAAGGGTTCAAGCTAATTGAGAATAAGAGAGAAATAGAGTAAACCCGCCCGTGTCGTGAGTTTGAAAAGATCTTACAGACATCAGTGAACGTTTATTTTGGAAGTTCACCGGTTACGAGCAACCGGTATGGGCCACGCCCGTACAACTAGTCATTATGACCGCATGGTTTTCCTTTATCGATCTTTTCTTACCTATTTTGTTGGGATTAATTTCTTGAGAGACTCCAAGTCCTTTATTGCATATTTTCCCCATGCTAACCTCTTATAAACTTCCCCAAGGGATCTTTTCTTCTCTCTCTTTTATTCTCACCACGAACAGATCTCATCGTCTCTATCCCACTCAAGGAACTTCGCAACCATGGGAAATTTTTCAAGGAAATAAGGATAGGAAGGGATTCCCAGAAGCTTCAAGAGACACTAAAAAGAAGTCCATTGGGATTAAGAAGGTGGAGGAACTCTGGATGATCATCTTGGTCCAGAGGAAGGGTTCAAGCTAATTGAGAATAAGTGAGAAGGACACAAGGGGTTCAGCATGCTTGTAGGAAAGGAGGTTGATCATGAAGAAGTGCACCTAACCCTTGAGGAAGAGGATGGTTTCTCAATCGAGAATATTACGCGGGAACAAAAGGAAGTCCAAGCCTCGCTTAACAACCTTGACAGTTAAATCAAGAAAGCTGAGGTAACAGCTCCAGGGTCTGCTAAGCATATTGACCTGCTCTGTCGCTATCTTGATCAGGTGGATAACAAGACAAGAAAGGGATTGGAGGCCAACCTTGACATCACTCTCCATTCTCTAAAGATTCAAAAGGATATGGTGGAGCTTTAACAAGGTTTCATAGCTCACTCGGAGTCGGTTAATGAACAACATAGGAACTGCATTACTACTTTGGAGGCAATGTACAAGACTCTCTCTACCAGGATTCATCTTCGAAATAAAGGAACACCACGGTATCAAATAATCGCAAGGGACCATTTGATCCCACCTAGCTTGATTCAAGGCTTGGGGAGATCTATAACACCTTGTAATCTATCTTACAATTTTTTAGCATGTACTTTTTCCGCATGCATATTAGTTAAATTTAAAGGCTTTGCATTAGTTGCATGATCAACTCCCTTGGAGAAGGAAAGATTTATTATCCAATTAATTTTTGAGTTTTTATGATATTTGGAGTATTCTCAGTTTTATGATTATTGTATTATCTATATGAATTAGGATTAGTACTATTATATTTGTACTTTGCGATGATTTTAGAGTCTTCCACACCAATAGTACTAATAGAATATGAGAAGAATTCTTGATAGCATGTTATAGTCATTTGTTTGATCACAAAAGAAGTATTCAAAGATTAAAGAACCATGAAACAAACGAGTATGAATAAATGATTCTAGCAAGAAAACTATTAGAATGAGTACAAGTCGAGGTAGATACTCAACCACAACCACAAATCACTTCATGCTTGGATTGGGAGATTGTATCCCATATTGATCTATTTTGAGTATATTCATGAGAATAAGAATATGTCTAGCTCCTTTTAACAAGTATTATAAGAAAAAGAAAGAGAAAACAAATGAGCAGCTAGCTTAGTGCAAAGAGTAATAGACATGTGCATGATCATGATAGGAATTGAAATACACCATTCATGGTTTTGAAACCCAGGTGTATGTATGAAAGCCTAAACATGTTTGAGGTTACCACACAAACTCGTTCAGTCAAACTTGATGATCGTATGATATGTTAATAATTAATATTCATATGAGATATTAGTATAAAAGGAGTGAAAGCCTCTAAGTCATTTGATTTCCAAGGGTGTATTAGAGCCCATGTTGTGATTCTATATCAGATAATTCAATTGTTACTTCATACCTCATGTATTTTATCGAATCATACTTCATGAACACAATGAATTTGTCCATTAAGCTACTGTATTGCTCGGGAATGAGCAAGAGTCTAAGCTTGGGTAAGTTGATGAGCGCATATTTGAAGAATTTTTACCTAATGTTTTTTATGTATAGTAGTAGGATTTTGGCATTTTATCGCCCTCGCGCACACCTTTTATGCTTGTTTCCGCATAATCCTGAAATACTAAGTAAATGATGAACATATCAATAGAAACTGTCATATTATATTTTAATATGATATTTTGACATGATAAAAGTCATCTAAATAATTTTCCATGCAAATGGGTAAAAGGAGGATGCGAGGAGAAGCATATGAGGCCATAACGAGCATCGGTACAAGCAAAGCCCGCCCATGCCATGCGCCTATACGGACCTCCGTCGGCGTTGCCTCGTCAAATACTTTCACCTGGCATAGAAGGATCTAAGATTCGACATTCAAAAACACTAGAAATAACAAAACTTCACCTCTAGAAGGGATCTGGAGGAGGAACTCATAGGAAGACATTATCCTCGCTGCTACACGGATCTTTGGAGGACAAGACATCATCCCCTTCATCACCAACTATTGCACCTCCATCACCTACACCATTCCGCTATCTTGTCTATCTATTAGTTGTAACTGCAATTGATATTGTGGATTTGTACCCGAATTTATCCATATACTTTCATTTCATTAGCATGATTATGATGATATTGTTGATTGCTTCTATGTGTGAGTATTTTATTGTATTCTTGGGGAGATGGAGGAACCTAGCAATATTATAATATGAAATGAAGATGATCTATAACTTTGTGCTATTAATATGTGTTAGTTCTCTCTCTAGATATTATATGAAGTCAACCATGTAATATTTGCCTTCGAGACTAGAGAGGGGTTTATCCTTAAAAGTATGGGATTGTGTATGGCATGAAGTGACATACCATGTTTGGCGCTTTACCATATGGAGAAGGGTGATAAGGAGGGATTCACTAAGCTTGTATCAATATCCATGGGGTAACCCTTAATTTCAATGGATCCAAAGGTGGTTGTCAAAGATCATTGCCGTGGTTATTTAGAGATGTGATGACCGATGGTTTTCTGGGAACATCTTATTATGGATCTCTCCCCACATATAAATCATAACAAAAGATATATATTTATCCTACTTGTAGTTAATAACAATGATAGTGGTGGATCCTAAATCCCCGAGAACATTTCGCCTTACTAAAGTTCCATTACAGTTCTCACCGCACTTGTTTACTTTACTGCATTCTTTACTCTTTTGCAACCAAATCAAACTCTCTTAAAACACTCTTACTTGAGATCAAGGACAACTCTAAGTATTCTTTGATAGATAGTGACGATGGGCATAAAGACCTTAAACAAAGAGCTCTCTATGGTTCGACACTCTTACGTCGTGTTTGGATGTAGAATTGGGCCTCTGAATTGGAATTCTAGAATTGAATACCCAATTCAATCGTTTGGTTGTCTTGGTATTAAGGCCCGAAAATGTAAGCTCGATTCCAAGGAGTCCCCGCATGCAGAATTGGGCCTCTCATCCCACGCTAGCGAATATAGAGGTAGGAGGCTCCATATCGGTGCGTAATTGCACCTTCTGCCAACCGCTGCGTCCTGAGCGAGTCCCGCGCCAGGGGAAACTCAAGCGAGGGCTGCGCACAGAACCCGCACCAGCATAGGTAATGCCCCGTCGCCTCTTATTCCCTCTCCTCAGCCAGCATCTCCCTCATTGTCCCAACCCCATCCGCCCTCCCAAGCTCGCGTGCCCCTTCTCCCTGCTCTCCCATGTTCCCCCTCGCCAATCCTGCCCTAACCCTAGTGTTCGCTAGTGGCGGCAGGAGGGAGAACGATGGTGGACGGTGCCTGAGGAGTGGAACGATGTCCTCTCCCCGACCCTCACATGCTGGATTCCTTCCTCTCCTCCTCCTCCCTCCCCTTTCCCTACAGAAAGTATCTTCCTTCCATGCACAAGTTCTTATAAAAATCTCATATTTTACCTCTTTGAACTATAGATTCTCAGAAGATTTGAGTCTAGTTGAGTCCAATTGAAAATATAATGTCTACTCCTAGTTCAAGTGTGCCACTATGATTTGTTTTCTTGATATGTACACATGTATAGTTGCAATGGTTTGTGCCTAGTGTGAATTTTAGTATCAAATGTCATATAAATGGTTTATTATCTATCTCAATTTTCTAAATAATTCATGGTTATTTTATTGAGATGAACTACTCCCCAACTTTGCCCTGATGATAGCTGCGATGTGTGGTTATTGATATGAACTAATATGTCGTGTGTTATGTCATAAACTACTCACTTGTGCTATTTAGAAGACAAATATACAAATGCTATTTTAATGTTATTATTTGTAGAAAATAATATATATATACATACTAATATATACATGCTATTTTTCATACATGTACACAATTTTATAGTCTACAAACTCAACAAAATATGCAATTCCATAGTTTGTACATCCAAACATGAATTGGAATTGGGTACCACCTTTTGATTCCAACTGCAAATTCCAAGCACACCCAAACGACATAATTTGAATTGGAACCATTTCCTTTCCATCCTGGATTTGGAATTACCACTCAATTCAATTCCAAGGCTTAATTCTACGCATCCGAACACAGCGTTACTTTTGAAATCTAGCTACAATTAATTTGTGCACTTGCAGTCATTCCCGTAGCGCAAGCCAAGGTGTACAGGTTGCGGGAGGTGGGGGAGGGCGTGTGCTTTTAGGTGCATTTGTTTGTTTACTTTTATCATCCAATCATGCCGTGATGTTGGTTGTCGTGTTGATTTGAAGTTGTATCGAATCGTAGAGATAAAGGACATAGAGAGGCACCAGACCACAAATTGGAAGTCTGATGCTCTATCTCTACATAGGACTCCTGGTTTGACGTGGATGAAAATAAACGAACGGACGACAGTAGATGGAGGAAAAAACTAACCATTATACCTCACTGATAGATGGCATGGTGGGTAATATTTTTAAAATTATAGGGGTAGAGCCATCCAAAAAAGCGGAATCCGTAATAAACACTTCGTACTTTATTATTAGGTATAGGTATATAGAAGTAATTATCATAAATGGATACCACATATTTATAGTGTACAAGTTAATTTGGATAAATATGGCCTTAATCATTTGGATATGAAGAAGACAAGTTAGAGGGTTCCGGCTATCAGCACGGCTGAACAGCTAGGCGTCGGGTGTGTCTTCTTCTCCATTGATTGAATTCAAGTCAAACAAGACTGGGCCCTCAATTCCTTCAGGCAAAGTACACACAACATGCTCCGTATGGATTTTACTAGTTATGCTTTTGTTTTTTGCCATGACAAACCAGCACATGAACTTGCTGCTTCAGATGTTCGATGTGAGCCGTTCAGGCATGTACTCGGGTTTAATGAATCTGATGTAATGTCTTTGGTGGCCAACGATTCTAGTTTATATTTTTTCGAAGTTCCACATATCTATTAATAATCATCAACAGCAGTATAAGGAGTCTTAAAAGTAATAAAAAATACACGAAGGTCAATGGACCACCTAGCGACGACTACAAACACTAGCACGAGCCAAAGGCATTCCACCATATTCGCCCCTCCATCACCGGAGTCGGGCAAAGCTTGTCATAGTAGAGCTTTTCTAGTAGACAGAAAGTCGTCGTGTTAACACCCCAAAGAACTAGCGCACCAAAGCAGCAACCGTCGCCGAAGATGACAATCGTAGATCGAAAAAGACTGACCTCAAACCACACCTATGAATACGAAAAAATATCGCATCCCAAGAGATCCGCCAGACACACGACTCCACGTGCACTCCGTCGGTGCTAGAAGCACCACCGAAGCGAGTCTAGGATGGAGACACTAGTACAAACGCGTTACTTAGAGCGTCAGTTTTCCATGGGACTCAGCAGGATTCTCATTCCATCTCAAGCGCATAGCTTCTCAGAGAACACCACCTGAGTCGGTTTTTCTTTGCGGCTCTAAGATACGATACCTCAGACAGTGCAAAAAGTAAAACACCTCTAACATGTACGAGATGGAGATGGCCCGTATTTTTGACCGCTTGCAAGAACTCCTTAACCTCAGATGGCCTATACTAGGGACCATCTCCTATAGCCAGGAGACCCGAGTCGGATTCTAATAAAGACCGTCTCCAGAACTAGTGTGCCTCGAAGCAGATTTTAAAGTGATTGTCTCCGGTGTATGTAAACCATTTTAAATAATAGCATGCTAATTCAAACTCGATCATAGCTAACATGATGCATAATCATGATTCAGCAGACAGGTAAACACATTAACTAAAGAAATTATAGCAACTCGATCACGGTAACATTAGCCAGATAGTTTGGGAAATCTAAACAAATTTAGCCATTACACGTTATGGCAGTACATACAAAGTCCAGTCAATAAATCAATCAGCTAGTATAATGAGTACTCTCTAACAAACTAGGATTGCATTTATAATTCGCCACCCGGTGGAAGTTGCTGAACCAGAATATGTACCTCTCCATTATCTTTTTCATCAAAGCAAAAAAGGACAATGCTATCCTGCTTTAGGTTGAAGCTTCTCACAACCTTCTCCTATCAGGTCGTCAAGATTGCCTTTGACCTAGCTCCCATTTTCATCCTAACCATCTTTGGCTTTTTGTTCTTCATTTGCCAAACATGGACATCAATAGGTTCATCAAGGCGATTCTTTAGGTATTTTCTTGTGAACTCAGCTCCAAATGTCTGGGCAAGTACAGATAATTGAAGAATTAGCATGCTTCTGATGACTAGAAGTATTTAAATATCACATGGTAGCTTGATGATAACATGATCAAGAATATATCATCTTACCAGCTTGCACTTTTTTTACGACAGATGAATATGGCAGCTTGTAGACGTAGTACATGATTTTTGGTGCCAATTCGGGTTCACACTAGTCTAAGAGGAAGTCTACATGAACTTCTTTCAGATACATGTCGTTTCTGAAAAGGCTCTTCTTATCAAAATCGTTGTCCCCCTTGTGTTGAGGCCCTGATGCAACAACACATAAAAATTTCAATGTAGTGGAATATTAATGTCAACCATCTAAACGTATATAAAACAGATGACTGCAATTTTGATGTTCTTTTGATACCTCTAAACTCAAACCTCTCAGTGGACTCTTCATCTGTTGACTGGAATTCAAAACCACCAAAGTTAATGTGAAAATTGTCATCGCTAGACAGCGTGACTGCATCGTCACTATAGGCTCCCATCTGTTAGATAGATACAGACAGAGAGCATCTTAATACAATCAAGATGCAAGTAGACTAATAAAGTGCCAATCAAAATTCACCAATAAAGTGACAATTAAATCTCTGTTGCTGGAATTGACAATTAAATCTCTATTGCTGGAAGTGACAATTGCAGATTTTGAGATTAATACAAGGGGAAAAGAGTTGGGCAGATGCAAGATGGCTGAGGGAGGCTCTCTCGATGGCTCTGTCGGGTCTTTTCATCACGGTAACCCTGAACCTTAAATTCGAGAAGCAAAATGGCAAATCCCATGGCAAAATTCATAAATCAAAGCTGTTGATATAGGGTTTTGGGTGTTTGGTTTTCACATATACCTGCCTGGACAATGAAGGGGTCCTCGGAGGCAAGGGAGAGCGTCCGCACCACGGTAGACTGGAGGCAGCGGTGTTGGAGAGGCAGGGGACCGGAGGCGGCGGTGGTGGAGGGTGGCGGCGGTGGACAGTGGTATGGGTGGGTGATACGTTTATTTTGCATCACTATTCTATGTCTTAATTCACTATTATTCATTGATATATTTCATATTGAGAGGTGATACTTATGTTATTTCATCTGTTTTTGCATGGTTGATGACTTTTGGAGCATGGACCGCTGCAGTCAGGATTCTGATGGAAAAGGTGCTGTTAGGAGGCAAAATTCGAGAAGATCAGAAAATACGGGAAAATATACGGAAAATCCTATTTTTCCAGAAGACTAAAGATGCCAGAAGACAGAGTGGAGATGGGCCACAGGGGGCCCACACCACCGCCTGGCGTGGACAGCCCTAGGCCGCGCCAGCAGGTGGTGCAGCCACCCTAGCCCACCTCTGGCTCTCTCCTCTAGCGTATATCATCTTTCCGAAACCCTAAGACTCGGGGACCAACCACAGAAAGATTCCGCCGCCTCTACGGGGGGAAAACACCGAGAGAGAAAGATCTCTCGGGCAGACAGATTTTGTCTGGTGGAATTCCTTCCTAGAGAGGGGAGATCGTCGCCATCAACACCACCATCAAGCTGGACTTCATCGGGATCATCATCATCACCACCATCAGCACCCTCGTCACCATCTCCATAATGCGGTAACAATTGTGTTGAATCTTGAATTAGTTCATAGGGGAAACTTTCTCGGTGTTGATTACTCTTTATAGTTGATGCTATTGAGTGAACCATTGAATTATTGTTTATGTTCAGATTGTTATACATCATTAGTCCATCTCTGATCATGATCCATATGATGTCTTGTGAGTACTTCGTTTTGTTCTTCAGGTCATGGGAGAAGTCATGTTGTTAGTAGTGGAGTTGTGTTGAGAAAGATTCAATAGTTGATATTTAAGTTGTGGTGTACTTCTTCTAGTGGTGTCATGTGAACGTCGACTACATGACACTTCACCTATATGGGCCTAGGGGAATGCATTGTGTATTTGGCTACTAATCGTAGGGGTTGCCGGAGTGACAGAAACCTGAACCCCCATTAGGAAACCATTGCACAAGGGACGTAAGGGTCTTAGAGTTTAAAGCTGTGGTTAGGTTACTACCTTAATTACTTTCTTATACTTACGGATGTTTGCAAGGGGTATAATCACAAGTATGTATTAGTCCTGGATGGGTCTGTACATTAGCACAGGTTCACCCACACAACACTTAGAAAGCTAAAGAAGATTAATCATCTATATGAAGCGAAAGCACTTGACAGTCTTCCCATGTGTCCTCGAGAACGTTTGGTCATGTTAAGTAATACAACCGGCTTGTCCTTTGCTGCATAAAGGATTGGGCCACTTGCTGCATTTATTCCTACTGTCTTTCATTTACTCGTACTTTGTTTACTTGCTTTATCAAAAACCCCGAAAAATCCGTTTGCGGAGTATTTGCAGAGAATTCCTGATCCATACCACTAGCCAGCATGTTCTGCTCCTCGTTGGGTTCGACACTCTTACTGATTGAAAATACTGCGATACACCCCCATACTTGTGGGTCATCAAGACTATTTTCAGGCGCCGTTGCCGGGGAGGGAAGCGCTATTGGAGAGTAACTTCTACTGTGAGTATTGTTTATTACTGTTAGTTGCTTTATTTTCGTTATGGATAATTCGCTGAGTTTCTTATTTGGTAATGCTACTACCACTGCTAAGGTAGTAGATAAGCCACCACCTGCTGAGAATGATGTTTTTAAAATACCTACAAGAATTATTGATCGTGTTATGGATAACTACTATGTTGGGGATGGAACTGTCAATCCCGGTGATCATTTGCTCTTTATACACGAATTATGCGGGTTTTTCAAGTGTGCAGGTATTACTACAGATCAAGTTAAGAAGAAGTTATTCTCACTATCACTGAAAGGAAGAGCTGAGGAATGGTATAAGCTGTTAAAGAATGGTCAAGATCTGGAATGGGAGGAAATAGTACCTCTCTTTTATTCAAAGCTTTATCCTCCTAGTGAGATTCATAAAGATCGGAATCAAATATACAACTTTTGGCCTCTTGATGGAGAGAGTACAGCTCAAGCTTGGCGGAGATTGAAGTTACTAATGCTCAAATGTCCCATTCATGAGCTCCCCAACAATATTATTATCAATAACTTTTATGCAAGGCTCCCTCTACATGACAAGGATTTATTGGATGCTTCTTGTGCTGGATCATTCACTCGTATGAAAGAAGAAGCTAAATGGGATCTTCTGGACCGTATCTAAGATAATGCTGAAGCTTGGGAGAATGACAAAGGTAGAAAGTCAGGTATAAATTATGATTATGAATGCATTGAATCTTTTATGGGAACTGATGACTTTCAAAATATTAGTAATGCTTATGGTCTTGATTTGCAAGTTATTACGAATTGCTTGAGAGATTTTGCTTCTTATATCGAAATTCCAAAAAAGGGGATGGAATAAATACCATGCACCTTACAAAGATATTGTTGACTATTTTCCTGTTGGGAGTGCTGAGTATTGCATTATTGATCCCATCTTACCTGAACCTTATATCGAGAAGATTCCCTCCCCAGAAAAGGTAAAGGACCATCCTATGATAACTAATGTAATCACCAAAAGTGAAATGAGAACTGTAAAACCTGATGAACAAATAAACATTGAACATGTGGTAGCAATTGTGAAAGACCTTGTCACTAAAAGCATAGAAGATGGGCACATAGTCTTTTGTGAGGATGCTTCTAATATTGTTTCACATCCTAATAGAACTAAAAAGGCTAGTGTTCTTGTGCTTTCTGTTAGAATTGGTGATCATTGCTATTATGGTTTATGTGATATTGGTGCAAGTTCCAGTGCTATTCCTTATGAGCTTTACAGAGAAATTATGCATGAAATCAGTCTCTGCGAATTGGAAGAGATTGATGTGGTTATTCACCTTGCTAATAGAGAGACCATCTCTCCAATTGGTATTGTACAAGACGTGGAAGTTCTTTGTGGTAAGATTAAGTATCCTGCTGATTTTCTAGTACTTGGTTCAGCTGCTAGTAAAACTTATCCTATCATTTTTGATAGACCCTTCTTGAGTACTTGTGGAGCTATTATTGATTGCAAGAGGGAGAAAATCTTGACTAAGTTTGATGGGGAATCTTATGAGTTTAATTTCTCGAAATTTGCTAAAGAACCTTGTGAAGAGCAAACCCATAATGAGGATTTTAGAGTTGAACAACTTGCTTCTATTTCTCTTGCTCCTAACAATGCTTTGCAGCAATTTATGGAAGATCATGAAAGTGAAATCTTCATGGAAGAAAGGAACGAGATTGACAGGATTCTCCGTGATCAGCCTAAGATGCTTAAGCATAACTTGCCTATAGAAGACTTGGGTACCACGTTGCCACCTAAAAAGGATCCGGTTTTCCATCTAAAACCTCTCCCTCATGATCTTAAATATGCTTATATTGATGATAAAAAGATATATCTTGTTATTATTAGCGCTAAACTTTCAGGAAAGGAAGAAGAAAGGCTATTGGAGGTTTTGAGGAAACACCGAGGAGCCATGGGCTATACTCTGGATGATTTAAAAGGGATTTCACCTACTATATGTCAGCATTCTATCAACATCGAACCAGATGCAAAGCCAGTAGTAGAGCACCAACAATGTTTAAACCCTAGGATGAAGGAAATGGTAAGGAATGAGGTATTGAAACTCCTTGATGCTGGTCTTATTTACCCTATTGCTGAGAGTGAATGGGTTAGTCCTATTCATTGTGTTCCTAAAAAAGGAGGTATTACCGTTGTTCCTAATGATAATGATGAGCTTATTCCTCAAAGAATAGTACTAGGCTATAGGATGTGCATTGATTTTAGAAAAGTCAATAAAGTTACTAAGAAAGATCATTACCCGCTTCCTTTTATTGGTCAAATGTTGGAAAGGTTGTCTAAAAAGACCCATTTTTGTTTTCTTGATGGTTATTCTGGTTTCTCTCAAATTGTTGTTAAACAACAAGATCAAGAAAAAACTTATTTTACTTGCCCTTATGGAACTTATGCTTATAGACGTATGCCTTTTGGTTTATGTAATGCTCCTGCTACTTTTCAAAGGTGCATGTCTGCTATCTTTCATGGTTTTTGTGATGAAATTGTAGAAGTGTTCATGGATGACTTTTCTGTCTATGGAACTTCTTTAGATAATTGTCTGCACAACCTTGATAAAGTTTTGCAGAGATGTGAAGAAACTAATCTTGTTCTTAATTGGGAGAAATGCCACTTCATGGTTAATGAAGGGATTGTCCTTGGGCATAAAGTTCCTGAAAGAGGCATATAAGTTGATAGAGGTAAGGTTGAGGCAATTGAGAAGCTGCCATGTCCAAGAGACATCAAAGGTATTCGTAGTATCCTTGGTCATGATGGTTTCTATAGAAGGTTTATTAAAGAGTTTTCTAGGATATCAAAACCCCTTACTAATCTCCTTCAAAAAGATGTACCCTTCATTTTTTATGATGATTGTAAGGAAGCTTTTGAAACTCTTAAGAAGGCTTTAACTACAGCCCCTATTGTTCAACCGCCTGATTAGAGTTTACCCTTTGAAATAATGTGTGATGCTAGTGATTTTGCTATAGGTGCTGTCCTTGGGAAACAAATTGATAAGAAGTTAAACGTTATCCATTATGCTAGTAAGACTCTAGACGCTGCTCAAAGGCATTATGCTACTACTGAAAAGGAATTTCTAGCTGTCGTGTTTGCTTGTGATAAGTTTAGGCCCTATATTGTAGACTCAAAAGTCACCATTCATACTGATCATGCTGCTCTTAAATACCTTATGACAAAGAAGGACGCTAAGCCTAGGCTTATTAGATGGGTGCTGCATTTACAAGATTTTGATCTACATATAGTAGATAGGAAGGGTGCTGAAAGACCTATAGCTGATAATTTATCTCGATTGGAAAACATATCTTTTGACCCTATGCCTGTTAATGATAGTTTCCCAAATGAGCAGTTAGCCGCACTAGGGGTAAGCTCACGAGGGAACCCTTGGTACACTTATTATGCTAACTTTATTGTCTCCAAGTATTTGCCTCCAACTTTTACAGCTCAACAAAGAAGGAAGTTCTTCTTTGATTTGAGGCATTATTTTTGGGATGACCCACACTTTTACAAAGAGGGAGTCGATGGTATTATGCGAATATATGTTCCAGAATATGAACAAAAGGAGATATTGCGTAAATGTCATGGTAGTGCTTATGGAGGACATCATGCAGGAGATAGGACTACACAAAAGGTGCTACAATCAGGTTTGTACTGGCCTACCCTTTTTAAAGATGCAAGAAAATTTGTTTTATCTTGTGATGAATGTCAGCGTGTTGGTAATATTTCTAGACGCAATGAAATGCCTATGAACTACTCTCTAGTTATTGAACCTTTTGATTGCTAGGGATTCGACTTTATGGGTCCTTTCCCTCCTTTGAAATGTTACACTCATATTCTTGCTGCCATTGATTATGTTACTAAGTGGGTAGAAGCCATTCCTACAAAGAGTGCTGATGGGGAGACCTCTCTAAAAATGCTTAAGGATGTTATCTTTCCTAGGTTTGGAGTGCCTAGGTATCTCATGACTGATGGGGGTTCTCATTTCATTCATGGTGGTTTTAGAAAGACCCTTGCTAAATATGATGTTAATCATATAATTGCTTCAGCCTATCACCCCCAAACTAGCGGGCAAGTAGAGTTATCAAATCGAGAAATTAAATCCATCTTGCAAAAGACTGTTAATAGATCTAGAAAAAACTGGGCTAAAAAGTTGAATGATGCTTTATGGGCTTATAGAACTGCTTACAAAAATCCTATGGGGATGTCTCCTTATAAAATGGTTTATGGGAAAGCTTGTCACCTACCCTTAGAATTAGAACACAAAGCTTACTGGGCAGTTAAAGAACTAAATAGAGATTGTAAGCTTGCTGGTGAGAAAAGATTATTTGACTTAAGTTCTTTAGATGAATGGAGGAGTGAAGCCTATGAAAATGCTAGGCTCTTTAAGGAAAAAGTTAAAAGATGGCATGAAAAGCGAATACTTAAGAGAGAATTTCATGTTGGTGAGAAAGTTCTATTGTATAGGTCTCGTCTCAGATTTTTTGCAGGAAAGCTACTGTCAAAATGGGAAGAACCTTTCATTATTGAAGAAGTATACCGTTCAAGAGCAATAAAAGTTTCTTCTTTAAAAGATAATACTACCAAGTAGTGAATGGGCAGCGACTCAAGCACTATATTGCTAGAGATTCTTACAATGAAGATGTTGATGCCTTTCAAGTTATAACTCCAGAGAAATTCATCAAGGACCAAATTCAGAGACCTACAGAGTATGTTTTCAAATAGGTAATAGTTCTGGTAAGAAAAGATCCGCGAAAATACAATCCAACTATATTTTTGCAGTTTTTAGTCAATAAGGAAAGCTACAAAGCGAAAAAGGGACGGAAACGGAGCTAGGGTGGCTCACACCACCCTGTGACACGGGCCCTGATGCGCTCGACTTTCGACATAGAGCTCGTTGGGAACCCTAAGCGGAAGGTATGTTGAGCACAACAGTAAGTTTTCCCTCAGTTATGAAACCAAGGTTTAATCGAACCAGTAGGAGCAAGGAAACACCCCAAAGGTGTTACTAGCTAAACTTTGGCAGGGCGCACTACCGGTGCTAGTAGCAATGTGGAGACCTGCACAACTCAACCATAGAACTTTGTCCCCAACTTGCGATGAGGTTGTCAATCTCACCGTGTTTTGCGGAAAACAAAGGATTAAACGTATCGAATAGAAAGAAGTAAAAGTTTGTAGAAAGTAAACACAAAGCAGAAACAGTTTATAGATTGTATGTAAAGAAAAGGATTGGGATCCATAGTTCACTAGAGGTGGCTCTCCTTAGATAGATAACATGTTGGGTGAACAAATTACAACGGGGCAATTGACAAACACCGAGAAAGCAATACATGCATATACTAATCATCTTGACTCCTCTGAGACTTGATTGGGCATTACAACATAATACATAGACCGCCATCCAACTGCATCTATGATAAATAATCCATCTTTAGGTTTTCATCCGAACCCCCTCCAGTATTAAGTTGCAAGCAACAGATTATTTCTTTACGAACTACGTGTAAAGTAAACAATACAATTGTTCTATGAACAAAGGATTGTTGTTTTCTCCCTAGTATCAACAACACATCTAGTACCTTAGAGATTTTTGTCACTTCCCCGGATTACCAGAGGCATGAACCCACTATCGAGCATAAATACTAACTCTTGGAGTTGCTAGCATCTACTTGGCCAAGATAGCTACTAACAATGGAAAGCATGCAAGATCTCAAATAACAAAGACATGATAGAATCAATAATCAATCTGAAATAGCTTCTCAATATCCATCGGATCCTCGCAAACACAACATGTATGAATTACAAATAGATGATCTTGATCATGAACGGAGCTCACAAGATCTAAACATGAAAGCACAAAGGAGGAGAACCAGCCATCTAGCTACTTCATGGATCCGTAGTCCAAGGATGAACTACTCACGCATCATACCGGAGGCTTGCATGGTGATGAAGAAGGCCTCCAGGGTGAATTCCCCTCTCCGGCAGGGTGCCGGGAAGAGCTTCAGATCCCTCCCGATCTAGGGATGGAGACGGCGGCTACAGACTCTTTTGTGGATTTTTTTGATCGGGTACTCAGGGTTTTCGTCCCGAGGGCAATATATAGGCGGAAGGAGAGGCCGAGGGGGTGCCGGGGTGGCCTCACCACCCCTGGCGCGGGCCAGGCTGGGCCGCGCGGCCAGGTGGTGTGGCCGGCCCCTGGCCCTTCTCCGTCTCGTATTCTAGCACTTGATCCCTTACGGAAAAATAGGCACTTTGGCTTTTGTCCCGTCCAATTCTGAGAATATTCATTTTCTGACTTTCCTGGAACCAAAAATAGCAGAAAACAGGCAGCTGGCACTGTGGCTCTTGTTAATAGGTTAGTCCAAGAAATCATATGAAAAGTACTCCAAAGTTGGAACAAAACATAATAAAGTGGATAAAACCAAGCATGGAATATCAAAAATTATAGATACATTTGCAATGTATCAACATCCCCAAGCTTAACTCCTGCTCGTCCTCGAGTAGGTAAGTGATAAAAAGAAAGAATATTTTTTGAGGTGACATGCACCATCAAAGACTTGATCAAAGTATTTGTAAAACATTCAAAGCTGGGATCATAGTACTTCAATCATAACATGAAAGACAAAGTTCTAGCAATAAGACAAAGAAACTATGATGCAACATGAAAAGGAACAATCAAAAGATTCATGAATAACAATTTTTTGCAAGACGTTTGTTTGTTTCACATAATGAAAACATAGCATAATAGTATTCAGCTTGTGCCTCATAGAGTAGCAAATATAAATGCATAGGACAACTTCAAAGTTCATAAGAGTGACTAGATACAATAGTTTAAAACAAGCAATATCAAGTTATGCATCAATAAACTAGTCTTGGGACAATGCACATAGAACTAAGAATGGCCACTATGCTCTCAAAGTAGGTGCATAAAGATAGAAGGGGGAGACACACTATAATGGTGGAATAAAGGCATTTTTATAAAAGGAAGTAGGGATTAAAGTCTCATAAAGAGCTTCCAAAAATTATGGTACTTATAGCTTTCAGCTCTCATTGCCCCTATCATAATCATCTTGAAGTGATTAAGGTTAAAGTGAACAAACTATGGTGTACATGCTTGACGAAGTATAAGTTAGAAATCTCATGTCCCTTGTATATGAGAGCCGCTCCTCATGCTACTCAAGTTTAGTCACCGGTAAGTTCTTGTCATTATAAGTACATGTGTATCATAGAGAACCGCCAACGGGGTACCCCTTGCCCGATGATACGGAAGAATCCCCATATCAAAATCACAAGGCAAGCAGACAACGAGCATCTCAGCAACCTTCTTATTTACCATGGGAATATGGTGCTTTTTTCTCTCTTTCCTCTTTTCATAATCTTTTTTTTCTCTTTTCTATTTTTTCTCAATATAGGACTCTTTTTTATAAGAAGAATGCTTCATAGATAGATCATTATGGTTACGCTGCAGGTTTCCACCATGTCACCATGTCAGCATGGATCAACTAGTCTTGGGACAATGCACATAGAACTAAGAATGTCCACTATGCTCTCAAAGTAGGTGCATAAAGATAGAAGGTGGAGACTCAATATAATGGTGGAAGAAAGGCCTTTGTAAAAGGAAGTAGGGATTCAAGTCTCATAAAGAGCTTCCAAAAATTATGGTACTTGTAGTTTTCAGCTCTCATTTCCCCTATCATAAGCATCTTGAAGGTGATTAAGGTTAAAGTGACACAACTAAGAGGATATGCTTGACAAGTTATAAACCGAAATCTCATGCCCCTTACTTACGAAGACCGATCCTCATGCTACTCAACTTTAGTCACGAGTAAGCTCTTGTCATTATAAGTATATGTGTATCATTAAGAACCGCCAACGGGGTACCCCTTGCACATGATATGGGAGCTTTCCCATAAATCAAAATGACAAGGCAAGCAGACAATGAGCATCTCAGCGATCTTTTTATTTGCTATTTTCATAGGTTTTTATTGAGGATGCTTCATAGAGTGCTCATTATGGTGATGCTGCAAGTTTCCACCATGATTAGGCATGGCTTAGGCTAGCGGCCCAGGCGTTTCTCTAACACACATACAAACTCCATGATCTTACAAGTTCCACTTTTATTTCACACCGCCGGGATCCGTAAGCAAAAGAACATGATATCAACGGGGTACAAAGTACAAGTGCAATGTTGAATGCGTTCCCCATGAAACATGGTTCTGCTAATTTCAACTTATAAAGCACAAGCATATACGCAACAAAGAAGGACCTAATGGTTCAAGTTTATTAGAGGCAAAAAGTAAAGTGTGCCATCAAGTTCGTGAGAGCTTTAATCACTAGTTTTCTCATAACAAGTGGAAGGTAAACAAAAGCATGAATATACTTGGAATAACATAAGCTAATAGGTAGGTATGGTGGACTCTTTGGAAGAACTTGGTTTAGGGAGTTGGATGCATGAGTGGAACTCATACTTTGTTGTGGAGGCTAGCAAAAGACTGGGAGCGACAAACTAAGAGAGCAATAATGGCCATAATCATGCAGAGCGACAAAACATCATTGATCAAAGCATAAAGTGATACTACAAGTTGAAAACTAAAGGGTCATAAAGGCTATGGTGACTTGAGATAGTCATAACATGGTGTGAGCATGCGCCAAGTCAACCCAAATAAAGCATCAAAGGAGAATACCACTATACTATGATTTAATATGCTAAAACAACGCATGATTCATCCAAGGCACATTAAGCAATCTCAATTGTTTATAACAAGTCATGCTACAGCAAATAATACTAAGCATAAATCCAAAACAATATCAAGCATGGCATGACAAAGCATAGCCACAGTTAAAAACGAGCTCTTTTTACCACATAAGTATGAACTTTCCTACTCTTTTCCAAACCAAACCAAACTATTTGCAAACCAAATGTATGAAAGAGGGGTCCAACCAATTTATTAAGAAAACTAATCAAACCAAGAAAACCAAAAACCAAAACAAAAACAAAAAGAAGACGCTCCAAGAAAAACACAACTGTGCATGAAACAATAAAAATGAAGCGTTTGGAAGAAACCTGGGATTTTTATTGATGAAGAAGGGGATGCCTTGGGCATACCCAAGCTTTGACGCTTGTAATTCTTGGATATTTATTGGGGTGACATGCGTGGCATCCCCAAGCTTGAGCTTTAGTCCACCCTTCATCTCATTACTCATTCCTTCCATACACCTGAAAAGTTTCCTTCATACAAAACTTCACACAATCTCATTAGCAACATTAGTGCACTTAAGATAAATAAGTCTCAAGGTTCAGTTCTAACACCAAATAAACTTCCATTAGAACACTATCTACTGTAGCACTTCCCTCAAAAAGCTCAATTCCCCAAAATAACTCAAGAAGGAACTAACAAGAAGCAAATGCAAAAAATAGCAGAAATCTGTCAAAACAGACCAGCAGGTAAAGACGAATTTTTTCGAAGACCTTCTGTTGCTCAAATCAAAAAGTGTTTAACTAACTAAAGTTATATAACAACCTTGGGCAGAAGCACAAACAATTACAGCTCAATCCGACATACAGAGCTCTCTCACGAATTTTTACGGTGAAGCACAGAAATCTGTTTCGGGACAGCAACTTTCCCAATCATTACTTCACTCTCATTAGAGGTTACTCTTGGCACAAAAAGCAAATAAAAAGGATAAGGAGAGGTTATTACAGAGGCAATAACTTCCAAGACTCATATAAAACTCTTGGGTTATCTCCCAACAAGTAATTTTTTCAACGCCTTTAAGTTAGGCATAAGAAGCAAAGAAAGAATCAAGTGTTCTCAAATGAAGAAGCATTAAGACCAAATTTTGTTTTCATAGGAGAAGCAAAAGAAATCTTTTCTCTATTTTTAGGGAAGTGTTCTATACCTTTCTTGAGTGGGAGTTGATATTTAATGGTGTCTTCTTTCATATCAATGATGGCACCAACAGTTCTAAGAAAAGGTCTTCCCAAAGTAATAGGACAAGAAGCATTGTATTCAACATCCAAAACAAAGAAATCAACAGGGACATAGGAATCGTTAACCATAATAATAACATCATTAAGACTCCCCATGAGTTTCTTTTTAGCATTCGCATCAAGTGGGACATTCAAATAACAATCTTCAAGAGGAGGCAAATCAAGCATATCATAAATCCTTCTAGGCATAATGGAAACACTACTATCAAGATCACACAAAGCTTTGAAATCAAAGTCATTCACTTTCATATTAATGATGGGTTCCCAACCATCTTCTTGCTTTATAGGAATAGGAGCTTTATGTTTCATCTTTTCTTCTTTAATCTTTATGAGAGCATCAGTGATGTGTTTTGTAAAAGCCATGTTCATAGCACTAGCATTAGGACTTTTAGCATGCTTTTGTAGGAACTTAATAACTTCGGAGATGTTGCAACCATCAAGATCAAAATCAACTTTATCATCTAAAGTAGTAGAACTATTAGTAGCCTTAACACTAGTGGTGGTAATAGTAGAAACACTAATGTTTCTAGCAATTTCATCTTCTCTTTCCCACATAGCATGTAATTCAGCTAATAGTCTAACATTTTCATCAATTCTTACTTGTATGGCATTAGTAGATGCAAAGGGATTATCATTAGTTTCAGGTTTAGTAGCCATTTTATTCAAAGTAGATTGAGTTTCAGCCAAAGATGCTATATTTCTTTCAGCATTACAGAGTTTTTCCTCAATAGTTTTATTGAAAGCAGTTTGTTTACTAATAAACTCTTTAAGCATAACTTCAAGTTCAGAGGGAGCACTCTTATTATTGTTGTAAGAATTTCCATAAGCATTACCATTGTTGGGAGGATATGGCTTATAATTGTTGTTACCAAAATTGTTCCTATAAGCATTGTTGCCAAAAAATTTATTTCTTATGAAGTTCACATCAACTTGCTCTTCTTGAGCAACCAAAGAAGCTAAAGGAACATTATTTGGATCAATATGGGCTTTCCCATTAACAAGAATAGACATAATAATATCAATCTTATCACTCCAGGAGGAGGTTTCTTCAATAGAATTTACCTCCTTACCTTGTGGAGCTCTCTCAGTATGTCATTCAGAATAATTAACCATCATATTATCCAATAGTTTTGTTGTAGCACCCAAAGTGATGGTCATAAAGGTACCTCCAGCAGCTGAATCCAATAGGTTCCTTGAAGAATAGTTCAATCCTGCATAAAAAGTTTGGATGATCATCCAAGCAATCAGTCCATGAGTGGTACAATTCTTTACCAAAGATTTCATTCTTTCCCAAGCTTGAGCAACATGCTCATTATCAAGTTGTTTAAACTTCATTATTTCACTTCTCATGGATATAATCTTAGCAGGAGGATAGTATTTTCCAATAAAAGCATCTTTGCATTTAGTCCAAGAATCAATACTATTCCTAGTTAAGGAATTCAACCATTCTTTAGCTTTTCCTCTCAAAGAGAAAGGAAACAATTTCAGCTTAATAATATCACCATCTATATCCCTATGCTTTTGCATCTCACAAAGTTCAACACAGTTATTTAGATGGGAAGCAGCATCTTCATTACCAATACCAGAAAATTGTTCTCTCATAACAAGATTGAGTAAAGCAGGTTTTATCTCAAAGAAAGTATTTTCAGCCACAGGTGGAGCAATAGGTGTGCTCATAAAATCATTGTTGTTGGTGCTAGTGAAGTCACACAACTTAGTGTTTTCAAGAGTAGTCATTTTTTTGGGTTTTCAAATAAGAAAGAAAACAAGTAAAACTAATTTTTTTGTGTTTTTTGAAGAATAAAACAAGCAAACAAAGCAAAAAAGAAAACTAAGCAAAAACAAAACAACAAAGTAAAGAGATTGGTTATGAGGGACTCTCCTTGTGAAGATGTCCTTGACTCCCCGGCAATGGCGCCAGAAAAGATCTTGATGCGCTCGACTTTCGACGTAGCGCTTGTTGGGAACCCCAAGAGGAAGGTATGATGAGCACAACAGTAAGTTTTCCCTCAGTTATGAAACCAAGGTTTAATCGAACGAGTAGGAGCAAGGAAACACCCCAAAGGTGTTACTAGCTGAGCTTTGGCAGGGCGCACTACCGGTGCTAGTAGCAACGTGGAGACCTGCACAACACAACCACAGAACTTTGTCCCCAACTTGCGATGAGGTTGTCAATCTCATTGTGTTTTGTGGAAAACAAAGGATTAAACGTATCAAATGGAAAGAAATGAAAGTTTGCAGAAAGTAAACACAAAGCAGAAACAGTTTATAGATTGTATGTAAAGAAAAGGACCGTGATCCATAGTTCACTAGAGGTGGCTCTCCTTAGATAGATAACATGCTGGGTGAACAAATTACAGTGGGGCAATTGACAAACACCGAGAAAGCAATACATGCATATACTAATCATCTTGACTCCTCTGGAACTTGATTGCGCATTACAACATAATACATAGACCGCCATCCAACTGCATCTATGACTAATAATCCACCTTCAGGTTATCATCCGAACCGCCTCCAGTATTAAGTTGCAAGCAACAGATTATTGCTTTACGAACTGCGTGTAAAGTAAACAATACGATTGTTCTATGAACAAAGGATTGTTGTTTTCTCCCTAGTAGCAATAGCACATCTAGTACCTTAGAGATTTCTGTCACTTCCCCAGATTACCAGAGGCATGAACCCACTATCGAGCATAAATACTAACTCTTGGAGTTGCTAGCATCTACTTGGCCAAGATAGCTACTAACAACGGAAAGCATGCAAGATCTCAAATAACAAAGACATGATAGAATCAATAATCAATCTGAAATAGCATCTCAATATCCATCGGATCCCCGCAAACACAACATGTATGAATTATAAATAGATGATATTGATCATGAACGGAGCTCACAAGATCTAAACATGAAAGCACAAAGGAGGATAACTAGCCATCTAGCTACTACATGGATCCGTAGTCCAAGGATGAACTACTCACACATCACACCGGAGGCTTGCATGGTGATGAAGAAGGCCTCCAGGGTGAATTCCCCTCTCCGGCAGGGTGCCGGGAAGAGCTTCAGATCCCTCCCGATCTAGGGATTGAGATGACGGAGGCTACAGACTCTTTCATGGATTTTTTTGATCGGGTACTTATGGTTTTTGTCCCGAGGGAAATATATAGGCGGAAGTAGAGGACGAGGGGGTGTCGAGGCTGGCCTCACCACCCCCTAGCGCGGGCCAGGCTAGGCCGCGCGGCCAGGTGGTGTGGCCGGCCCCTGGCCCTTCTCCGTCTTGTATTCTGGCACTTGATCCCTTCCGGAAAAATAGGCACTTTGGCTTTTGTCCCATCCAATTCCGAGAATATTCATTTTCTGACTTTCCTGGAACCAAAAACAGCAGAAAACAGGCAGCTGGCACTGTGGCTCTTGTTAATAGGTTAGTCCAAGAAATCATACGAAAAGTACTCCAAAGTTGGAACAAAACACAAGAAAGTGGATAAAACCAAGCATGGAACATAAAAAATTGTAGATACATTTGCAATGTATCAGGCCCACCCCTGGCTGCGCCACTAGGTGGTGAGTCCACCCCGGACTATGCCTCCGACTCGTTTTCTCCCAGTACCTTCCTTTTGATATGAAACTTCGTAATATATAACCCCCCGGATCTTCCGAGGTTCGTATATCGTGTTCTCGTCGTGTTTTTGTTTCGATCTGTTTCTGCCAGGACATACTCTTTGAAAGATTAGAAGCACCATGGTGTCCAACAAGGATAAAGGGAAGGAGCCTATGGAGGAAGATCTCCAAGACCCCAAGCAGGGACTGGTACCTTTAGTCTATTGCCTTGCATCAACGGAAGCCCTACGAGTCACTAAGGAGTTTTGCGATAAGTACCGAGACTTGCGGAGGAAGGTGGACATGCTTCAATGGGAGAATAATAGGCTTCGCAAGATGCTGGAAGATTTCCTCACGTCAACTAAGAAAATAATACCACCACCAAAGGAGTAATTCGTCATCAGGTTTGGCATCCCCTTGGTTTGTTCCAAGCTCGGGGGAGTGCGTCGGTATCACATCACTATCTTCTATCTTTTTACCTTATTAGTAGAGTTATATCATGAATAAATGAGTTATTATGTAGGATGGTTTGCATTATGGAAGTGTCCCCTCTCTCGTTAGATATGTATCCCTTGGTGTGAGTTGCCGTTATGAAATATTAATGAGAAGTTCTATCATTTACTCTTTTGCATAACTTATATTAGTTTTTAATTCGTGGTTATATGATTGATCTTGTTGTTAGTATTGGTATCACTTTGGGATCATTGAGTTAATTTAGTTGGTTTTGGCAAACTTGGCTCGGTCAGTAGCAAAACTATTTTTGAGAGTTGAAAGAAAAGACAAAAGTACCTTTAAAGAAAAATAATTTCATCATCTTTCATTCTTGATTTGCTCATCAGTTTAGTATTCTCTAGTTAAGATCTTTTGTGCTTCTAAGGAAGATTGCATGTTTGTCTTTATCACTTGTATGTTTGTTTGTTTCCTTCAACTCTTATACTTGCTACCCAGCCTTGCTAGACAAAAACCTGTACTGAGAGGGAATTCTTCTCGTGCATCCACTCCTTTAAACCAAAACCATTGCCATTTGTGTCCACCATACCTACCTAGTAGCATTATTGCTATACCAAGTAAATTCTTGTTTTATCTACCTCCCAAATTAAACTTGTTACGTGAAAATTAGTGATTAAAGCTCTCACGAACTTGATGGCACACTTTACATTCTTGCACTTAATAAACTTGAACCATTGTGCTCACCTATGTTGCGTATATGCTTGCGCTTTGTAAGTTGTGAATTAGCAGAACCATGCTATCATGGGGAACGCTTTCAACATTGCACTGGTACTTTGTACCAAGTTGATATTATGTTCTTTTGTCTATGGATGTCGTCGGTGTGAAATGAAAGGGGAGCTTGTAAGTCCATGGAGTTATGCATATGTGTTAGAGAAACGCCTGGGTCGTTGGTCTAATCCATGCTGACATGGTGGAAACCTGCAGCGTAACCATAAGGAGTATCTATGAAGCATTCTTCTTATAGAAAAAGAGATAGAGATTGAGGAAAAGAGAAAAGGAAAAAAGAGATATTATGAAAAGAGGAAAGAGAGAAAAAAAGCAACATATTCCCATGGTAAATAAGAAGATTGCTGAGATGCTTGTTCTCTGCTTGCCTTGTCATTTTATTATGGGGATTCTTCCATATCATCGGGCAAGGGGTACCCTGTTGGCGGTTCTCTATGATACACATATGCTTACGATGACAAGAACTTACCGGTGACTAAACTTGAGTAGCATGAGGAGCGGCCCTCGTATTCAAGGGACATGAGATTCTCAACTTACAACTTGTCAATGCATATCCTCATATTTGATCACTTTAACCTTAATCACCTAAAGATGCCTATGATAGGGGCAATGAGAGCTGAAAGCTAGTAAGTATCATAATTTTTGGGAGCTCTTTATGATACTTGCAATCTCTGCTTCCCTCTGCAAAGGGCCTTTCTTTTACTTTGTAGTTGAGTCAGTAAACCTATTCCCTTCTATCTCAGCAAGTATTTTGAGTTATTGTGTTTCATTCATTCATATGATGATTTATTCAATCATGTCTTATGTTCCCTGCTTTGCACATTGCTCTTATCTTGATATTTACTACTTTGAAAGCTATCTTTGAAAACCAGTTATTTGTGAACTCCAGCAAATTTTCAACTATTCTTCGACCAAGAGCTAAGTTTGCCATTACAAATTATGGTTCACTTTATGTATCTCTATTGTGTTTCCTTTACTCATTGCATGTTAAGATATATAATAGTGAGTTGTTTTCTATTATGATCTATGTATTGATGAATGTGATGCTTCTTGTCCGTATTATTTTATCGACTCTTCACTCCATATACCTGAGGCCATGTTTATTAAGCTCAGTTTCGCTTGAGGACAAGCGAAGTCTAAGCTTGGGGGGAGTTGATACGTTCATTTTGCATCACTATTCTATGTCTTAATTCACTATTATTCATTGATATATTTCATATTGAGAGGTGATACTTATGTTATTTCATCTGTTTTTGCATGGTTGATGACTTTTGGAGCATGGACTGCTGTAGTCAGGATTCTGATGGAAAAGGTGTTGTTTCGAGGCAAAATTCACGAAGATCCGAAAATCCAGGAAAATATACGGAAAATCCTACTTTTCCAGAAGACTAAAGATGCCAGAACACGGAGTGGATATGGGCCACAGGGGCCCACACCACCCCTGGCGCGGGCAGCCCTAGGCCGCGCCAGCAGGAGGTGTTGCCACCCTAGACCACCTCTGGCTCTCTCCTCTGGCGTATATCATCCTCCCGAAATCCTAAGACTCGGGGAGCGACCACAGAAAGATTCCGCCGCCTCTGCGGGGCGGAAAACACCGAGAGAGAAAGATCTCTCCGGCAGACGGATTTCTACTGGGGGAATTCCTTCCTAGAGAGGGGAGATCGTCGCCATCAACACCACCATCAAGATGGACTTCATCGGGATCATCATCATCACCACCATCATCACCATTAGCACCCTCGTCACCATCTCCATATTGCGGTAACAATTGTGTTGAATCTTGAATTAGTTCATAGGGGAAACTTTCTCGGTGTTGATTACTCTTTATAGTTGATGCTATTGAGTGAACCATTGAATTATTGTTTATGTTCAGATTGTTATACATCATTATTCCATCTCTGATCATGATCCATATGATGTCTTGTGAGTACTTCGTTTTGTTCTTCAGGTCATGGGAGAAGTCATGTTGTTAGTAGGGGAGTTGTGTTGAGAAAGATTCAATAGTTTGATATTTTAGTTGTGGTGTACTTCTTCTAGTGCTGTCATGTGAACGCCGACTACATGACACTTCACCTATATGGGCCTAGGGGAATGCATTGTGTATTTGGCTACTAATCGTAGGGGTTGCCGGAGTGACAGAAACCTGAACCCCCGTTAGGAAACCATTGCACAAGGGACGTAAGGGTCTTAGAGTTTAAAGTTGTGGTTAGGTTACTACCTTAATTACTTTCTTGTACTTACGCATGTTTGCAAGGGGTATAATCACAAGTATGTATTAGTCCTGGATGGGTCGGTACATTAGCACAGGTTCACCCACACAACACTTAGCAAGCTAAAGAAGATTAATCAACTATATGAAGCGAAAGCACTTGACAGTCTTCACATATGTCCTCGAGAACGTTTGGTCATCTTAAGTAATACAACCGGCTTGTCCTTTGCTACATAAAGGATTGGGCCACTTGCTCCATTTATTCCTACTGTATTTCATGCACTCGTACTTTGTTTACTTGGTTTATCAAAAAACCCTAAAAATATGTTTGCTAAGTATTTGCAGAGAATTCCTGATCCATACCACTAGCCAACACCTTCTGCTCCTCGTTGGGTTCGACACTCTTACTTATCGAAAATACTGCGATACACCCCCTATACTTGTGGGTCATCAGTGAGCGGGGAAGAACAAAAGTGGCACAGATCTAAAATATTTGTACAAATATTTTCAGATATTTGGCGCTAAGTACTAGCCTTAGACGGGTGCAAGTGTAAAAAGTCTCTAAGAATGTTCGTTCTCCTAATATTTCACATTTTGCCACCAAGTACTTGACGACAAGTAATTTGAAAAAGATAATATTCGGAACTCCGGTGTTTGATTATCCTAAAATTTGAGAATTATTCATAATTTAAAGACAAATAAAAGTGTGTATACATGCTTGCTAGAGTGAATTTGAGTCCCCTAAGACTAAATGAGATTCATAAACTGAAGAAAAAATTGGCGTAGTACAAACCTGGATCTTTACCCTGAACGGTATGACGACTAGTGTTCATGCGCTTTGCTACAGAGAAATAAGGTGCAAGTGTTTTTAATTTTACTAATTCAAATGTTAATCACGAAGTGAGATCATTTGGTTACTTAATTATGAAATTTTCACCAATATAACATTTTCCATATATTCTTTGAAAGAAATCTCGCTGAGCGAATGTTTGGGCAGCCGGAAATATTCAGAACTCCGGATTTTGTTAATCCTAAATTTTGAAAATAATTCATAATTTAAAGACAAAGGAAGGTGTTTACACATACTTTCTAGAGTGAAATTGAGTCCTAAGAGTAAATGAGGTTCATACCATGCTGCAGAGCAATAAGGTGCAACTGTTTTGAATTTGACTATTCAAATGTTTAATGCCGATGTGAGATCATTTAGATACTTCAATATGAATTTTCCACCAATTTAAAATCTTGTTGATGTATTCCTTGACAATTATAATATAATCGAGCACTATAAATATTTGGTAGTGTGCATGAACATGATCAGTAATATAATTGAACACTAGATATTTAGAGGAACTCCATATAAAGGAGTAGATTAATATATATAGACGAGGTTTACTAGAGACACCACGGATGTGTTAGAGAAACGCCTGGGCCGCTAGCCTAAGCCATGCCTAATCATGGTGGAAACTTGCAGCATATCCATAATGAGCATTATATGAAACATCCTCAATAAAAATCTATGCACATAGTAAATAAAAAGATCGTTCAGATGCTCATTGTATGCTTGCTTTGTCATTTTGATTATGGGATAGCTCCTGTATCATGTGCAACGGGTACCCCGTTGGCGGTTCTCTATGATACATATGTACTTACAATGACAAGAGCTTACTTGTGACTGAAGTTGAGTAGCATGAGGTTCGGTCTTTGTAAGTAAGGGGTATGAGAATTCGATTTATAACTTGTCAAGCATATCCTCTTAGTTGTGTCACTTTAACCTTAACCACTTAAATATGCTTATGATAGGGGCAATGAAAGCTCAAAGCTAATGAGTACCGTACTTTCAGCATTTGGAAGCCTTTCAAACTTTTCAAAACCTTTTTGTTTTCCTTGTTGAGTCTCCACACATTCTTTGAGCACTTTCTTGAGAGCATGGTTGTCATTCTTAGTATAATTTGCTTGTCTCAAAACTTGATTAATTGTGTTATGACTTTGATGCTTGTATCTTTGATATCTTTACTTCTAGTCTTCGCCTGAATTTCAGAGGTGCCTTGGCATTCACAATCAAAGGCAAGCGAGATACCACTCTATCATACCTTGTTATGAGCACTGCAATGTTGCTTATGTTTATGTTTCATGCTACTTATTATTTTTGAGTTGGAATCTCTTCATAGCTTGCAATGACTATTAAGTAAACTTAGTAGCATACTCTTTATTATGAATCGCCTAAGTAGTTGATCACATGCCGAGAATATATACATCATATGAAGCAAATGTGTTCGTGAAAGTTCTTTTATCGCACTCAGTTTTCAACTGAATTGCTTGAGGACAAGCAATAAGCTAAGCTTGTGGGGAGTTGATACATCCAAAACGTATCTACTTTCCTGAACACTTTTGCTATTGTTTCTCCTCTAAACTTGTGTGAATTGGATGCAACTAACATGGACTGACGTTGTTTTCAGCAGAATTACCTTGGTGTCTAGTTTTTGTGCAGAAAATCAACTATCAGGAAAAATCCCGGAAAATATGCCAAAAATCCTATTACACCAGAAGACTTCCGGAGCCAGATGACGAGACGAAGTAGGGCCATGACGGCCCACACCACCTAGCCACGCGGGCTAGGCCAGGCCGCGCCTGGGGGTGGTGTGGCCGCCCCCTCGGCCTCCCTCTTCGCCTATAAGTTGCCTCCTGACCTAAAAACCGAGGGGGGTTCGACGTTTTTGCAGAAAGAGTTCCACTCCGCCACCACCACCAGATTCCGTGAAACAGCACCAGAAACTCCGTTCTAGCACCCTGCCGGGACAGGGAATTGGAGGAGATCATCGCCACCATCGCTTCTCCATCGACCATCCATGTTTCCCCCATCTATGAGTGAGTAATCCCCCGCTGTAGGCTATGGGGATGGTAGGGATGAGATTGTTCATGTAATGGCATCAGATTGTTAGGGCATGGTGCCTAGTATCTATTATTAGTGCTTTTTGACTTTGTTGCAACTTGTTATGCTTAATGCTTGTCACTAGGGCCTGAGTGCCATGATTTCAGATCTGAACATGTTATTGATTCATTATTATAGTATTGTTTATGGTCTTACCTGCAAGTTGTATACACACGTTGTTGTCCGGAACCAATGGCCCCGAAGTGACAGCAATAGGGATAACCAGAGTGTAGCATCCCAATTGTCTAACAATTGCAATGCTACTAGCCTAGTCTATATAATTTCTACTTCCTACATATAATTGTTGCAACATAATTATATCATGCTCATGTCATCATGCCACCTTGCATTTGAGCATCATATAAAACCCTGTTCATTTGGTCCTTATCCCATATGCATTATTAATTGGATTTGCCTCTTGATATATTGTATTTAGTTCTTGATAAATGCTTGATACCCAAGTTGAGTTGGGGGCATATCTTTTATTCAACTCCATCACCTTTCTTTGTCACCACCTTATAATTCCACCATCCTAATTACCCATGAGCTTTTGCTTTCTTTTGACATTTATTCTAGCTCATGTGGGTAGGGATGGATCCACTCCAACTTCCACATGCTCTCATGTTAGCATCATGTGGTTTTCACATTATTGATATGTGGATCCACCTTTGCAAGCTTGGAGAGTGGTACCCCTTTGCCAAGCCTCCATATGGATTATTAAGAAAGAATGCTCATGTTGGGATATCTTTGAGGCTATTATTCATCTAGTGGAATATACACACTAGCAAGTCCCAATTATATTCAAATATGATCATCTCCTTATACTCCACATGGAACATCCTTTAGTTCCTTTTAAATTCCTTTAGCTTGGCTTTAATTCCATTTTTGGGATGCATGGGAATAAATGCCATGAGGTGTTATTTTGTTGTCACAAAATCAAACATGGATTTTACTACTCATGCATGGGCCATGCACACTTGGTTTTCCTTCTCTCTTTACTCTCTTTTAATCTCACTTGGTTTTGGTTGAGTTGAATCAAACCCTAAACAACTCTTTTCCTCCCTTCCAACCTCACTCTCCTTATCCATCACAACCAGACCACACCCAGATGCTTGATCTTATTTTGTTCATGCTCCAAACCCTAACCACTCACCTAGCCTCTCTCTCTCTCTATCTCTCTCTAAACCCTACCCGAACCTCCCATGCTGAACCTGGCCCCAGCTACCCATCTACCCCCTACCCTAACCCTAACCACCTCCTCTCAAACCCTAACCTAACCAAGCCCCAAACCTAGCTCCATGTCAACATGACCTAGCTAACCTGAGTCTCCCTTCCCTCCTTTCTCTCTCTCGCTGCCCAGCAGGTCCCATACCCGAGCCAGCCCCTCTGGTCTCGCCCGTACCCACCTGTAGCCACACCCATGCCGAGCCCCAACTCGAGCACGTGAGGAAGAGGGAAGAAAAGGTGGCCGAGCCACCTTTTCACTTCACCGATTCCCCACGGCATCCTCCTCTCTCCCTCGCCCTTTATCTTTTTCCCCACGCGTCCTAGCAACGCCCAGATCCATCCCCCGGGCCTTGCCCTTCCCCTCTCCTTCTCCACCGACGCCACCCTCCCTCTCTGTTCATCGGCGCCCACCGTCGGTGTCCACCACCGATCCCTCGAACCAGTAGGCGGGCGTGGCGTGGAGGTTGTCGAGGAAGCCGAGGAGGTTCCCCTGCATCTTCCAGTGCACGCCAGCGAGGAGGAGACGCCCCGTAGCCACCAGAACCACGCTGCTCCGCCGCAAACCCTAGCTCCGGGTGCGCCTGCAACGCCGTCGCCCTGCTGCTCCCCGTCCCGATCTGAGCGCGCCAACGACCCCTCGGTGAGCGCCAAATCCTCCCTGACACCTCCTTCCTCGCCGATGCATCCTGTTCTCGTCGGACCACTCGTCGAGCACCCTCTATGCGCCGGCGAGCGCGTGCGTCTGTTCGCCGCTGTGTCGCAGAACTACTCCTAGCCGCGTTCCCGTACCCAGCAACAACACCCAGCCTACCGTAGCGGTAGCCGCCGCCGCGTGCGCGCACGAGGTCGCGGGTTCGATCCCTACACCGCGTGCTACCTCTGTCGAGCACCGACCCGTCGTCAGAGAACAGAGAAGATCCACAGTACAGTTTGGTAGTTTGCAAATAGCCCCCCTTTTTATTTCGCTCTCAACCCGCGGTACACTGAACCCCACCGGTCAGCCTCCCTGTCTTTTTATAGATAGGCACCTGGTTTTCCCAGATCCTCAACCCGCTCTCCCCGCTGTGCCGCGTGGCAGTCTCTCCCCCTCCCCCCCTGACGCGTGGGCCCGCGTGAGCGTCGGGTCCACCGAGCAGTGGCTGCGGCTAGCTACTGCTGCGGTGAGAAAACCCCGCACCGGTGCAACGGTTCCAGCTGGGCCCAGTCAGCATCGGCCCCACTCGTCGGTGGCTGTGGCTGGCTGGTGCTGAGTACAAAAAGTCGTTTCGTTTTTCTGTTTAATAAAAACAATTTATGAAAATGTTTAAATACAAATACAAATCTATTTTTAAATAACTTTTAAATTATAAAACCAAATAATGCAAATGATATATGTTTTTGAATCAGTAAAATGTGAGGAATTCAAATATGCCATTCAAATTAATATTTGAACACTTTAAATTTTCGAGATGATTAAAATTACAATAAAATGCCCTTTTCTTAATTAATTAATAACTTTAATTCTATACCTCCAAATTCGACAAATAATATATCTAAATCGATCAGCGCGACGAGCCCGTTCTAACTATGCATTCCATGTTCTGAATTGTAGCATGCATCATATAAATATAAAGTATACAGCAACTTATTTGGAGTTAAAACATGACTAAAACTCAATGAAATGCTTTATTCTTGTACCCCACACCTCACCCATGCGATGCTACTTTATTGCCATGCAAATTGTGCATCATTCATCATGGCATGCTTGTTTGCTTGTCGCATTTTAATTCATATGCTTGTGCACTCTATTTATGTTGGCCCTAGTTTGTTTGGTTCTTCTTCGAATAAACGCCGAGCAGGGGATATATCAGGAATCCCATGAGCACTACCCAGATCCGTCTCCCACTTCAACTGAGCTGCCAGGCAAGCACTACCACATGCTTGCATACATATAGCACCTACATACAATTGTAATGCTACTTGGTCTAGTAATATAATGGCTACTTCCTACATACAATTGTTGCACCATAATTATAGCATGCTCATGTCATCATGCCATCTTGCATTTGAGCATCATATAAAACCCTTTTTCTTTTGGTTCTCCTCTCATATGCATTATTAATTGTATTTGCCTCTTGATATTGTATTTGGTTATTGATATATTGTTTAAATGCCCAAGTTGAGTTGGAGGCATATCTTTTATTTCAATTCCACCACCTCTCTTTGTCACCACCTTATAATTCCACCATCCCATTATCCATGAGCTTGTATTTCTTTTTCTTTTGATATTTATTCTAGCTCATGTGGGTGGAGTGGATCTAAATCTATAATTTCTTTTGCTTGGCCTTTATTCCACTACTTGGGAATGCATAAGAATAATGCCATGCTATTATTTTGTTTTCACAAGAATTTAAACATGGCATTAATTATTTTGCATGGGCCATGCAAGAGTACCGCCACCTTTAGCCCATTTGTTTTTCTCTTGGTTTTAGTGGTTCTTTTTATGTGGGATCATCTCCATCTCTCTCCACCATCCCCATGTACTCATCAACACCATTCTTCCCTTCATGCATGATTCATATGAGGCCTTTTTCCACAAACCTCTTTCTCTCTCTTTTTCTTGGGTATATCTTCCCCTCACCTTGTGCTAAACCAAAATCCTCACCCCTCCACCTTGGCTTGATCATATAAGCATGTTTTAAAACCTAAACACCTAATCTAAACCCTAACCCTAGTTTCCTCTATTTTCTTTCTAACCCTAGTTCTAAGCTAAACCCTAACCACACCTCACCTCACCTCTCTCTCTCACTGCCGAGGCTGGCCCTCTCTCTCCCTGACCCACACCCCATCTACCCCATCTACCCCACCCCCAAACCCTAGCCCATGCCGAGCATGCCCTAGCTACACCCTAGCTTCCCCTCTCCTCTCTCTTTCTCTCTCACTGCCGAGCAGGTCCCACCCGAACCTGCCCTGCCTTCCTCTCTTACTGGCCCACCTGCCATGCCCTGCCCTGCCAACTCGAGCCCCAGCTCGAGCACGTGCATGGGAGCACGTGGATGGGAGCACCCGAGCCACCTTTATCTACCCGTGCCCACACGCTACCTCCTCCCTCTCCCTCGCTTTACCCTCTGCCCCACGGCTCCTCTGCCTCGCCAGATCCACCCCAGAGCCCCTGCCTCTCCCCTCCTTCTTCTCACCGACGCCAACCCCTCTCCCACCGGTCACCTCCAGTAGCGCCGCCGCCCCCTCGTTCGAGCGGGTGTGGATGACGTGGAGGTGGTCGAGGTGATCGAGAGGGCTCCCCTACTTCACCTCGTACGCGCCAGCAAGGAGGAGAAGGTCCCCAGCAGCCGCAGTACCGCGACACTGTCGAAACCCTAGTTCCGGCCGGCCGCCTGCTACGTCGAGGATTGCCCGCTCCTCTGCCTGAACCACCACCACCAACCACCCCGCCGTGAGCTCTTCTACCGCCTAGACATACCCCGCCTCACCGGGAAGCCTTAGCTGCGCCAGGCGTTTCGCCGAACGCCCTCGGTGCGCCGCCAGTTGCTGGCGTCTGCACGTCACCGTGACGCACCACGACCTATCTAGCCGGCCTTTCCCCCCCTAACAGCAAACCCCAGCTACCGCAGTGGCTACCTCCCCAGCGCATGCCCAGATCCCCGGTTTGAGTCCCCGCCTCGCCGCGCTGTGCGCAGATCTGCCGCCAGACAGTGGAGAAGATCCACAGTACCGCGGCCTCCCCTTTTTGCAGTTAACCCCCTGTGTCTTTTGCCGCCTCAACCCGCAGTCCGCGCGCGCCCACCTGTCAGCCGCGTGCCGATCTTGCAGAAAGCCACCCCGGTTTTCGTAGACGTAACCCGCGGTCCAGTGCGACCCCACCTGACAGCCTCTGCGGGTTCCGCCGCTGTCACATGGGCCCTAGCCAGTTGGTCCCACCAAGCAGTCACCTTGGCTAGACAGAGCACCGGTGAGAAAAGTTTTTCCGTGCGCGTGTGTCCCGCCAGCAGCTGGCCCACCCATTAGTGACTGGGTCTGGGTTTGGCTGAGTACAAACGTTTCAGTTTTCCGTTTTAAAATAAACTTTTCCAGAAATTGTTTAAATTCAAATTCAAATTAGATTTTAAATAACTTTTAAAATATAATTCCAAATAATACATATGATATATGTTTTTGAATCAGAAAAATGTGAGGATTTCAAATATGCTATTCAAAATAATGTTTGAGCACTTTAAAATTTCGAGATGATTAAAATTACAATAAAATGCCCTTTTTCTTAATTAATTAATAACTTTAGTTTTATAATTCCAAATTTGACAAATAATATGTCTAAATCGATCAGCGCGACGAGCCCGTTCTATCTATGCAGTCCTTGTTCTGAATTGAAGCATGCATCATGTCATTATTAAAAATCTGAACTGTTTATTGCAATAAAACTTGACTAAACAAATAATGTACCCCACATCTCACCATGCCATGCTACTTTAATGCCATGTAAATTGTGCATCATTCATCATGGCATGCTTGTTTGCTTGTCGCTTTTTAATTCATATGCTTGTGCACTTAATTTATGTTGGCCCTTGTTTGTTTGGTTCTTCTTCGAATAGACGCCCAGCAGGAGCATTACCAGGAATCCCAGGAGCACTACCCAGATCCGTCCCTCGCTTCAACTGAGCTGCCAGGCAAGCACTACCCCATGCTTGCATACATATAGTACCTACTGCCTCTATCTTATTCTTGCATCATTGAGTCGCGATTGCATTAAATTGAATCCCAAGTACTGCATAGCCTTTACTTTTAAACCCCACCGAAGCTTGTTCCCCCATCCCATGAGCCATTACTAAGGAGTTGTTTGAGCCACGCGGATCGTAGAACAGCATGTGTAGGGTATGTGAGAGTCTAATGGATAACGAGGTACCTAAACAACTTAATCTGAGTAGTAATGGGATAACTAATGAAAGTGGCACCGGTGAGCAATATCTGCTATTTGGTTTTTCATGCTCACTTGTGTCCCGTAGGACCCCTAGTACTTGATTCCCGTTCCTTGACTATTCGCACTATCCACATCCGGGAGGCCGTGGACCCCCCCTGAGCCAGAGCTTGATTCATTCTTATTTCTTGGGGCCACAAAGTAGTTTGGGGCTTTATTACTATCCTGTACTTATGCCATGCTTTACTTCTTTAATTAAGATTGTGTGAGGAGCACCTGTACTGTTTTGGATGCGGAGTGTTTTCGCGGTATCGACAAGCCCAGTCACACTTTCGGGTTCCCAGTCGTTTACAGCCATTGACGCAAACCTTGGGTCCGTCTCGGAGCCGGCCAACTTCGTTGCGGGTAGCTTAATGGGGTGGCCCCCTGAAACATTTCTGAATCTTGTGGTCGCTTTGTCGTGAATGCCTCGTTGGGTTTTTATTTGGATTTTCCGAGGTTGATCGAGTGTGTGTTGCTATTTGTGCACCCCTGCGGGGTAAATCTTTCTGAAAGTCGTGTCCGCGGTTATGGACGACTTGGAGCACAGTTTCTCAATCATAGACAAGTATAACTAAAGTACCGCTTTTAATTTGACTAAGTACCTGACTAGTAAATAGTGCAACACTCATGGAATGGTTAATAAAACTGCCAACAGATGGGAGGGGTTGTTCGTCCGCTTCCTCGTTGGTAAGAGAGGAGGAGGATGGATCTGTTAATATTACTGTTATAACTGTTGTTCTTAATTAACGGACATCCGTCTATCTTTGGTTAGGCGGATGGTTAGCGAGTATCTATAGAATTGTTAGGTATTATCTTTTGCTGCAATTGCGTCACCCCAGGTTGTGTCCCCTTTAGAGGCATATAGACTTGCTGAGTACCCCTAGGGTCTCACACGATAAATTGTTTGATTCAGACGAACAGGTATACTCGCAAGATGGATACTAGGTGGAGGAGACGGACGATTGCCAAGCCTCCATATGGATTATTAAGAAAGAATGCTCATGTTGGGATATCTTTGAGGCTATTATTCATCTAGTGGAATATACACACTAGCAAGTCCCAATTATATTCAAATATGATCATCTCCTTATACTCCACATGGAACATCCTTTAGTTCCTTTTAAATTCCTTTAGCTTGGCTTTAATTCCATTTTTGGGATGCATGGGAATAAATGCCATGAGGTGTTATTTTGTTGTCACAAAATCAAACATGGATTTTACTACTCATGCATGGGCCATGCACACTTGGTTTTCCTTCTCTCTTTTAATCTCACTTGGTTTTGGTTGAGTTGAATCAAACCCTAAACAACTCTTTTCCTCCCTTCCAACCTCACTCTCCTTATCCATCACAACCAGACCACACCTAGATGCTTGATCTTATTTTGTTTATGCTCCAAACCATAACCACTCACCTAGCCTCTCTCTCTATCTCTCTCTAAACCCTAGCCGAACCACCCCCTCTAGTGTAAACCCTACCCGAACCTCCCATGCTCAACCTGGCCCCAGCTACCCATCTACCCCTACCCTAACCCTAACCACCTCCTCTTAAACCCTAACCTAACCAAGTCCCAAACCTAGCTCCATGCCGAGCATGACCTAGCTAACCCGAGTCTCCCTTCCCTCCTTTCTCTCTCTCTCGCTGCCCAGCAGGTCCCATACCCGAGCCAGCCCCTCTGGTCTCGCCCGTCCCCACCTGCTGCCACACCCATGCCGAGCCCCAGCTCGAGCACGTGAGGAAGAGGGAAGAAAAGGTGGCCGAGCCACCTTTTCACTTCACCGATTCCCCACGGCATCCTCCTCTCTCCCTCGCCCTTTATCTTTTTCCCCACGCGTCCTAGCAACGCCCAGATCCATCCCCCGGGCCTTGCCCTTCCCCTCTCCTTCTCCACCGACGCCACCCTCCCTGTCTGTTCGCCGGCGCCCACCATCGGTGTCCACCACCGATCCCTCGAACCAGCAAGCGGGCGTGGCGTGGAGGTTGTCGAGGAAGCCGAGGAGGTTCCCCTACATCGTCCAGTACACGCCAGCGAGGAGGAGACGCCCCGCAGCCACCAGAACCACGCCGCTCCACCGCAAACCCTAGCTCCGGGTGCGCCTGCAACGTCGTCGCCCTGCTGCTCCCCATCCCGATCTGAGCCCGCCAACGAGCCCTCGGTGAGCGCCAAATCCTCCCTGACACCTCCTTCCTCGCCGATGCATCCTGTTCTCGTCGGACCACTTGTCGAGCGCCCTCTGTGCGCCGGCGAGCGCGTGCGTCTGTTTGCCGCTGCGTTGCAGAAATACTCCTAGCCGTGTTCCCGTACCCAGCAACAACACCCAGCCTACCATAGCGGTAGCCGCCGCCACGCGTGCGCACGAGGTAGCGGGTTCGATCCCTACGCCGCGCGCTACCTCTGTCGAGCACCGACCCGTCGTCAGAGAACAGAGAAGATCCACAGTACAGTTTGGTAGTTTTCAAATAGCCCCCCTTTTTATTTCGCTCTCAACCCGCGGTACACTGAACCCCACCGGTCAGCCTCCCTGTCTTTTTACCGATAGGCACCTGGTTTTCCCAGATCCTCAACCCGCGCTCCCCGCTGTGCCGCGTGGCAGTCTCTCCCCCTCCCCGCTGACGCGTGGGCCCGCGTGAGCGTCGGGTCCACCGAGCAGTGGCTGCGGCTAGCTACTGCTGCGGTGAGAAAACCCCGCACCTGTGCAACGGTTCCAGCTGGGCCCAGTCAGCGTTGGCCCCACTCGTCGGTGGCTGTGGCTGGCTGGTGCTGAGTACAAAAAGTCGTTTCGTTTTTCTGTTTAATAAAAACAATTTCTGAAAATGTTTAAATACAAATACAAATCTATTTTTAAATAACTTTTAAATTATAAAACCAAATAATGCAAATGATATATGTTTTTGAATCAGAAAAATGTGAGGAATTCAAATATGCCATTCAAATTAATGTTTGAACACTTTAAATTTTCGAGATGATTAAAATTACAATAAAATGCCCTTTTCTTAATTAATTAATTACTTTAATTCTATAACTCCAAATTCGACAAATAATATATCTAAATCGATCAGCGCGACGAGCCCGTTCTAACTATGCATTCCATGTTCTGAATTGCAGCATGCATCATATAAATATAAAGTATACAGCAACTTATTTGGAGTTAAAACATGACTAAAACTCAATGAAATGCTTTATTCTTGTACCCCACACCTCACCCATGCCATGCTACTTTATTGCCATGCAAATTGTACATCATTCATCATGGCATGCTTGTTTGCTTGTCGCATTTTAATTCATATGCTTGTGCACTCTATTTATGTTGGCCCTTGTTTGTTTGGTTCTTCTTCGAATAGACGCCGAGCAGGGGATATATCAGGAATCCCAGGAGCACTAGCCAGATCCGTCTCCCACTTCAACTGAGCTACCAGGCAAGCACTACCACATGCTTGCATACATATAGCACCTATTGCCTCTATCTTATTCTTGCATCATTGAGTTGCGATTGCATTAAATTGAATCCCAAGTACTGCATAGCCTTTACTTTAAACCCCACCGAAGCTTGTTCCTCCATCCCATGAGCCATTACTACAGGAGTTGTTTGAGCCATGCGGGTCGTAGAACAGCATGTGTAGGGTATGTGAGTGTCTGATGGATAATGAGGTACCTAAACAACTTAACCTGAGTAGTAATGGGATAACTAATGAAAGTGGCACCGGTGAGCAATATCTGCTATTTGGTTTTTCATGCTCACTTGTGTCCCGTAGGACCCCGAGTACTTGATTCCTGTTCCTTGACTATTCGCACTATCCACATCCGGGAGGCCGTGGACCCCCCTGAGCCAGAGCTTGATTCATTCTTATTTCTTGGGGCCACAAAGTAGTTTGGGGCTTTATTACTATCCTGTACTTATGCCATGCTTTACTTCTTTATTTAAGATTGTGTGAGGAGCACCTGTACTGTTTTGGATGCGGAGTGTTTTCGCGGTATCGACAAGCCCAGCCACACTTTTGGGTTCCCAGTCGTTTACAGCCATTGACGCAAACCTTGGGTCCATCTCGGAGCCGGCCAACTTCGTTGCGGGTAGCTTAATGGGGTGGCCCCCTGAAACATTTCTGAATCCTGTGATCGCTTTGTCGTGAATGCCTTGTTGGGTTTTGATTTGGATTTTCCGAGGTTGATCGAGTGTGTGTTGCTATTTGTGCACCCCTGCAGGGTAAATCTTTCTAAAAGCCGTGTCCGCGGTTATGGACGACTTGGAGCACAGTTTCTCGATCATAGACAAGTATAACTAAAGTACCGCTTTTAATTTGACTAAGTACCTGACTAGTAAATAGTGCAATACTCATGGAATGATTAATAAAACTGCCAACGGAGGGGTTGTTCGTCTGCTTTATCGTTGTTAAGCGAGAAGGGGGATGGATCTGTTAATTATACTGTTATAACTGTTGTTCCTAATTAACGGACATCCGTCTATCATTGGTTAGGCGGATGGTTAGCAAGTATCTATAGACTTGTTAGTTATTACCTTTTGCTGCAATTGCGTCACCCCAGGTTATGTCCCCTTTAGAGGCATAAAGACTTGTTGAGTACCCCTAGGGTCTCACACGATAAATTGTTTGATTCAGATGAACAGGTGTATTCGCAAGATGGATACTGGGTGGAGGAGATGGATGATGTTGGCAACGATCACTCGGTGTAGAGATTCCGAGAACGGGGATCCGTGAGATCTGTGGGCGGGGTGTGTTTATTTATGTGGCATCTTATGCCGATTTGCTTCTTATCCGTACTCGGATCTTGTCTTTCGCTTCCGCCTGATACTCTGATGTTTGATGTATGAGGAGCTATCCTAAATAATTATCTCTATCTAGGATATTTGGATCTTGCCGTATGGCGTTGCAATATTTCTATTTCTTTTAGATGGAATGGCTCTGAGGACTGTTGTATGTGGCTTGCATACATACTCACTTGTGTATGTAGTTGATCCCTTCGCCTGCCGATTACGCCGCTCGTTCTTGTCCCGATGTTCTGAAAATGGTTAGGACGGCCGAAACGACTACCTGTGAGTGGCCCTTGGCCCCACCGTACTATTTTAACCATTTTCGCTCATCCAGGCATGTAACTAAGAGCGTAATTCACCGAGGTAGTTACACGGAGGAAATGGCTTTGATGTGATGATCACATGTGTTCACGGAGTGTTAGTGCTTTCTTCTGGTGCTCTATTAAAAGGAGCACCTTAATTGTCAGTAGTTCGCTTGAGGCCCTGCTGCAAACGGGCTGGCAGGAGAAAATATGTTGTGCAAGTTCTCATTGCGAGCACATATGACTATATATGGAACGCATGCCTATGATTATCTAGTACGTGGATGCTTTATCTTATTTATCTGTAATTGCCCTATGTCTTGATCGCCATATGAATTGTCTTGTCCATGCAATGCCCATCCATCCCTATGCCTACCACGCTTTGATCCTACTGTTTGCTGCTACTGTTACTACTGTCTTACTTTTACTACTGCTATTACTCTGCTGTTACTTTACTATTGCTACTATAAAACTATTGCTACTGATAAACTGTTGTGAGCAAGATTGTTTTCAGGTGCAGCTGAATTGACAACTCAGTTGTTAAGGATTATAAATATTCTTTGGCTCCCCTTGTGTCGAATCAATAAATTGGGTTTCACTTCCCTCGAAAATACTGCGATACACCCCCTATACTTGTGGGTCATCAAGACTATTTTCTAGCACCGTTGCCAGGGAGCATAGCTTTATTTATCAAGTTCACTTGGAATCACTATTGTTCGCTCATCCATCATGGGTAAGTCTCGTGATGGCAAGGTTCCTATTTTACCATCCACTACAAGCAGAGGTACGGTTCGAAACACCTCTATTGCTCTTGATTCACCATCTGTTATGAGTAATCTTGTTACACCACCACATACACATGCTACACACACTTCTACTACTGCTAAATCTGAAACTTCTGATACTTATGATGCTGCTTCTACTGTGCTTGATAAGAGTGGTTCATTAGCTCCTTTCCTAGATGCTACGATTGCTAGAACTATAGCTGGAAATACTGAAACTCCTAATGAAGACACTACTACACATGTTAGTTCACCTGAGTCTACAGAAAGCTATGATATTGAAGACGGTTATATAGAGATGACCAATGAATTTATTGAAGAATGTCAAAACACCCATGATAGGAGTGCTGCTAAGAGTCTCCTTGAGAGGCATACTATAAAACCCAAATTGTCTCCTAATGCTAAGTTTGCTTCATCTCCCATATACATTAAAGATAAGGATTATGATTTCTCTCTTGATCTATCTTACATAGCTATTGTTGAGAAAGAACCTTTTTGCGGGACTAAAAATAAAAGTGCGGTAGCACATATGACTGAACTTTCTACTATGAGTGGTTTATTTTCTGATGATATTAAGATGCGCACCTACTTTGTTGCTAAAATTTTCCCCTTTTCACTGAAAGGAGAAGCTAAAAATTGGTTCAATAATTTACCTCTTGGATCTATTGATAGCCCTGATTGCTTGATTAGTACTTTCCTGCAGAAATATTTTCCTCCTAGTGCTAGACATGCTATTTTGCAGGAACTTTTTGATTTTAAACAGGGAGAAAAAAGAGATATTGCCTGAATCATGGGCAAGGTTTTATGCTTTGATTCATGCACTGGCTGGATGTTCATTACCTAAGAATGAGCTTCTTGATATATTTTATAATAGACTAACTGAAGAATCTAGGACATACCAGGATAGTTGTGCTGATTGTGTATTCAGAAATAGGACTCTCAAGGACGATGAGGAATTAATGGCTAAAATAAGCAAGAACTATGAAGATTGGACTCCTCTTGAACCAACTATACCTGAGACAACTATACCTGAACCAACTATTCCTGTGCCTATACCAACATCAAAGAAGAGGGGAGTTATTGAACTAAATGATGAAGTGATGAAGGAAGCTAAGAAATGTCTTAAGGAGAAGGGTATTAAAGTTGAACGCGTGAAGAATCTACCTCCTCTAGAAGAGTTATGTAAGCCAATCTCCCACTCATCCATTATTGAGGTACACTCTCTCCAACATTTTGATGAAGGTGATATTCCTTACTCTAAACCACCTGATCAATGCTTAGAAGAATTTGATATTTTTATTGTTAAGCAAGATAATTTTAATAAAAGGGTGCAAAATCATTTAATGGAAAACTCTAGAGCTATTGTTGAGCTAAAAGATATTATGGAAAGAACCTCTAATGATTTTAAAATGCTTGTTAAACATTTTCAAATGGTTCAAACTCAAATAGATCAACTTATTAAAGTGCGAAAAGACTTGCTAGTTAATGCTACTAAAGAAAAACATGCTTATGGAATTAGAACTAGAAGTGGTGCTGCTACCCAGGATCCTCTATATCCTGAGGGGCATCCTAAAAGAATTGAGCAGGATTCTCAACAAGATGAAAATAGTGGTACTACTCCTAAGAAAAGAAAGAAGAAACATAAAACTATTGTAGAATCTCCTGAACCTGCTACAGATCCTAATAGTATATCTGTCTCTAATGCTGAAACTGAACGTGGCAATGAAGAAAATGATGCTCCTGATAAAGAAAAAGTTGAAGAAGAACCTGAAAAGCACACTAAGAATACTAAATACACTAAAGAAGATTTTGTTGCCAAGAAACATGGTAGTGAAAGAGAGCCTTGGGTCCAAAAACCTATGCCTTTCCCTGATAAGAAACACAAGTCAAAGGAAGATGAACACTATAATAAGTTTTGTGAGTGGATGAAACATTTATTCTTGCAAATTCCTTTGACTGATGCTATTAAATTGCCTCCTTATTCAAAGTATATGAAGGATATTGTCTCTAATAAAAGGAAGATCCCTAATGAAGAAATTTCTACTTTGCTTGCTAATTATTCCTTTAATGGTAAGGTTCCAAAGAAACTTGGAGACCCAGGGATTCCAACTATTCCTTGTTCTATTAAAAATAGTTATGTTAGAACTACTTTGTGTAATTTGGGAGCAGGGGTGAGTGTTATGCCTTTTCTCTCTACAAGAGACTTCAACTAGAAAAGCTAATACCAACTGATATATCTTTGTAAATAGCTGATAAATCTACTACTATTCCTATTAGTATATGTGAGGATGTGCATGTTCAAGTGGATCATAATTGCTTGATATTAACTGATTGTGCTTGAAATGCCTGAAGATGATAATATGTCTATTATTCTTGGGAGACCTTTTCTTAACACTGCAGGAGCTGTTATTAATTGCAATCAAGGAAAGGTGACTTTTAATGTTAATGACAAGGAGCATACTGTCTATTTCCCCAAGAAGATTGATAGGACTTATGGTTTGAATTCAATTGAACATGTTGAGGGCATTCAAGTTGGAGAAATATATTGTCCCATACCAAGAGAAAAATATGAAACTATTATGATTGGGACCATTGCTATCAAGGTTGAGGTAACATAATCATTAGTGGAATCCAAAGTTTTGTTTCATATGAAATTGTTTTAGTAACAAGACCTGATCAACCTTATTAACAAAAGGATTTCAATGAACAAAACAATGTTTTCACCATGATTATCTCCGCTTACTTTTACTTTATCCATTTTAGTTTTTTGCTTTCGTTTAGTTTACCTTTCTTTTGTTAGTTGCTTGCATTTTAGAGTGTCTTAGAACTTCTGTAGCTTTTGCTTTGTTTTGTTATTGAATCTTTTCAAAATCACTTTTCTGCAGAAAAATCATTCATCTATACGTGAAAATTGCTCAAAAATAAAGTGTCTCAAAAAATTCCAGAAAATTCATATTATATTTTTACGTGAAAAAAGTGGCAGAGAAGTGCCTAGAGGGTACCAGGGGGGCCACCAGGCAGGCACACCACCTGGTGGAGCGGCCTACCCAGGGGCGCGGCCTGCCCAGGGGCGCGCCTGGCCATGGTGTGGGCCACCCCTGGCCCTCCACTCACTCTCTCACTTGCCTCAGCCTTTTCTCTCCTGAGAAAACACCCGCCCTTTGATCGAAATCGCGTTCTTGCTGTTCTTGTCCACGATTTTTCGATCTCCTTGCTCAGCCCATCTTTGCTGCTGAATTTTGGAGCATTTGTTCTCCGGTATCCGCTTGTCCAAGTAGATTTGTGTTTAGTGGTTTATATCTTGAGTATTTTGTTGCTGTAGGTGACAGGTTTTGAGTGCTTGTAAGCTTGTTCAATGCTTAGAGATATAGTTTTGATGCATGTTTAGGCCTCTTACAAGTCCATATGAGTAGTACCCTTCATTATGTATTCACTATGCAATCGCTTGTTTAATGGATGTTTAAATTTCAGAATATCAAAGATGAACAACCACACATTTGGAGAAATATTTGAGAGGGACACACCTAGGAGGTCAAGGCCCTCAAGTCAGCCTCCCAGTTTAGGCATGCATACAAAAAAGATCTCATTGCACCTCGCTTTGGTAATGAAGGGGGTGATGGGGATGCTCACCCATCTACTTTTCCTTGTTTTACCTTCTTACAAGCTGCAGGGATTCTTGATGATTTCTTGCTATTGATTCAGAGGGTTGGTTTGACCTCATATATGCAAGACGAGAGTGAGCAATACACTATGCTCACCAAAATTTTGTTGAGAGTTTTGTTTTCACTAACACCCCCTATCAGTCAACTGTCTCTTTCAGAATTTATAATTTGCGTTTTACTATGCCATTGGAAAGATTTTGCAGCATTATAGGTGTAGGCATGGCAGGGACCGTGAAGAAGATTCAAGGGAGGCCCGCTGATTTGCTAGAGCTCTATCGAGGGGTGACCAATGACGATGACCGTGTAGCTCAGCGCGGGAAGATAAGAAACATCCAACTCCCAACTCTTAGATACTTTGCCTATTATCTTGCTACTAGCATTCTGGGTAGGGAGAACACAAGTAATATCTCCAATTATCATTTAACTTTCCTCGCTGCTGCACTTAACAATGATACTCGGTACAATTTAGGCTCTCTCATTGCTCGTCGCCTAGCTGCTAGGGGACCTATTTATGGGGGCATTATTGCTTCACGTATGTTACTGATGACCCACAAGTATAGGGGGTGTATCGCAGTATTTTCGATAAGTAAGAGTGTCGAACCCAATGAGGAGCAGCAGGTGCTGGCTAGTGGTATGGATCAGGAATTCTCTACAAATACTTAGCAAACGGATTTTTAGGGGTTTTTGATAAAGCAAGTAAACAAAGTACGAGTAAATAAAAGACAGTAGGAATAAATGCAGGAAGTGGCCCAATCCTTTATGCAGCAAAGGACAAGCCGTTTGTATTACTTAAGATGACCAAACGTTCTCGAGGACACATGGGAAGACTGTCAAGTGCTTTCGCTTCATATAGTTGATTAATCTTCTTTAGCTTGCTAAGTGTTGTGTGGGTGAACCTGAGCTAATGTACCGACCTTCCTAGGACTAATACATACTTGTGATTATACCCCTTGCAAACATGCGTAAGTACAAGAAAGTAATTAAGGTAGAAACCTAACCACAGCTTTAAACTCTAGGACCCTTACGTCCCTTGTGCAATGGTTTCCTAACGGGGGTTCAGGTTTCTGTCACTCCGGCAACCCCTACGATTAGTAGCCAAATACACAATGCATTCCCCTAGGCCCATATAGGTGAAGTGTCATGTAGCCGACGTTCACATGACACCACTAGAAGAAGTACACCACAACTTAAATATCAAACTATTGAATCTTTCTCAACACAACTCCACTACTAACAACATGACTTCTCCCATGTCCTCAAGAACAAAACGAACTACTCACAAGACATCATATGGATCATGATCAGAGATATAATAATGATGTATAAAAATCTGAACATAAACAATAATTCAATGGTTCACTCAATACCATCAACTACAAAGAGTAATCAACACCGGGAAAGTTTGCCCTATGAACTATGCAAGATTCAACCGAATTGTACAGCAATATGGAGATGGTGATGAGGGTGCTGATGGTGATGATGGTGGTGATGATGGTGATGATCCCGATGAAGTCCAGCTTGATGGTGGTGTTGATGGCGACGATCTCCCCTCTCTAGGAAGGAATTCCCCCGGCAGAAATCTGTCTGCTGGAGAGATCTTTCTCTCTCGGTGTTTTCCGCCCCGCAGAGGCGACGGAATCTTTTTGTGGTCGCCCCCCGAGTCTTAGGGTTTCGGGAGGATAATATACACCAGAGGGGAGTGCCAGGGGTGGACCAGGGCGGCCACACCACCTGGTGGCGCGGCCTAAGCAGGCCCGCGCCAGGGGGTGGTGTGGGCCCCCTATGGCCCATCTCCAGCCCCCTTCTAGCTTCCTTCGTCTTCTAGAAAAATAGGATTTTCCGTATATTTTCCCGCATTTTCTGATCTTCGCGAATTTTGCCTCCAAACAGCACCTTTTCCATCAGAATCCTGATTGCAGCAGTCCATGCTCCAAAAGTCATCAACCATGCAAAAACAGATCAAATAACATAAGTATCACCTCTCAATACGAAATATATCAATGAATAACTGTGAATTATGACATAGAATAGTGATGCAAAATGGACGTATCAACTCCCCCCAAGCTTAGACTTCGCTTGTCCCCAAGCGAAACTGAGCTCAATAAACATGACCTTAGGTTTATGGAGTAAAGAGTCGATAAAAGAATACGGACAAGAAGCATCACATTCATCAAATACATAGATCATAATAGAAGAGAACTCATTATTATATAACTTAACTTGCAATGAGTAAAGGAAACACAATAAAGATACATAAAGTTAATCATAATTGGTAATGGCTAACTTAGCTCTCGGTCGAAGAATAGTTGATAATTTGCTGGAGTTCACAAATAACTGGTTTTCAATGATAGCTTTCAAAGTAGTAAACATCAAGATAAGAGCAATGTGCAAAACAAGGAACATAAGAATCATGATTAACTAAATCATCATATGAATGAATGAAACACAATAACTCAAAATACTTGCTGATATAGAAGTGAGTAGGTTTACTGACTCAACTAAAAAAGTAAAAAGAAAGGACCTTCATAGAGGGAAGCAGGGATTGCAAGTTTCATAAAGAGCTCCCAAAAATTATGATACTTACTAGCTTTCAGCTCTCATTGCCCCTATCATAGGCATCTTTTGGTGATTAAGGTTAAAGTGATACAACTAAGAGGATATGCTTGACAAGTTATAAGTTGAAATCTCAAGCCCCTTACTTATGAGTACCGAACCTCATGCTACTCAACTTCAGTCACAAGTAAGCTCTTGTCATTGTAAATACACGTCTATCATTGAGAACCGCCAATGGGGTACCCCTTGCACATGACACAGGAGTTATCCCAGAATCAAAATGACAAGGCAACCAGATAGTGAGCATCTCAGCGATCTTTTTATTTGCTATTTGCATAGGTTTTTATTGAGGATGCTTCATAGAATGCTCACTATAGTTATGTTGCAAGTTTCCACCATGATTAGGCATGGCTTAGGCTAGCGGCCAGGCGTTTCTCTAACACACATATAAACTCCATGATCTTACAAGTTCCACTTTTATTTCACACCGCCGGGATCCAAAAGCAAAAGAACATGATATCAACTAGGTACAAAGTACCAATGATGTTGAAAGCGTTCCCCATGATACATGGTTCTACTAACTTTAACTCATAAAGCGCAAGCATATACGCAACAAAGAAGGACCCAATGGTTCAAGTTTATTAAATGCAAGAAAGTAAAGTGTGCCATCAAGTTCGTGAGAGCTTTAATCACTAATTTTCACATAACAAGTTTAATTTGGAAGGTAGATAAAACAAAAATTTACTTGGAATAGAAATAATGCTACTAGGTAGGTATGGTGGACACAAATGGCAAAGGTTTTGGTTTAAGGATTGGATGCACGAGAAGAATTCCCTCTCAGTACAGGTTTTTGGCTAGCAAGGTTGGGTAGCAAGTATAAGAGTTGAAGGAAACAAACAAACATACAAGTGATAAAGACAAACATGAAATCTTCCTTGGAAGCACAAAAGATCTTAACTAGAGAATACTAGACTTATGAGCAAATCAAGAAAGAAAGAAGATGAAATTATATTTCTTTAGAGTACTTTTATCTTTTTATTCAACTCTCAAAAATAGTGTTGCTACTGACCGAGCCAGGTTTGCCAAAACCAACAAAATTAACTCAATGATCCCAAAGTGATACCAATACTAACAACAAGATCAATCATATAACCATGAATTGAAAACTAATATAAGCTATGCAAAAGAGTAAATGATAGAACTTCTCATTAATATTCCATAACGGCAACTCACACCAAGGGATACATATCTAACGAGAGAGGGGACACTTCCATAATGAAAACAATACTACATAATAACTTCTCTATTCATGATATGACTCTACTAATAAGGCAAAAAGATAGAAGATAGTGATGTGATACCGCGGCACTCCCCCAAGCTTGGAACAAACCAAGGGGATGCCAAACCTGATGACAAATTACTCTTTCAGTGGTGGTGGTATCCTCTCGATGAGCTCTCTGATAAGTTTCCCCAAGTCCTCAATCTCGAAGGTGAGATTACGAATCAGCTATGAGTTTTGCTCAATGCGGCTCATGATTATGTCAGGTTGAGAATTCCAGCTCTTGCTATTCTTTCCCCACTCTTCCTCCTTGAAGTCTTCTTTTCCTGCATGGCTAGAACGAGGCAAATCCCAATTGGAGGGTAATTTTCCCTTAGGCATATTCTGGTATTGATGCTCATGGATAAGGGTATGGAAAGGATTCTTGGTGCGTGGAGGAAGTGACCGTGGAGCCAAGCAATGACGAGGAGCTTTTCCCCCAGTCTGCATCCGTGTAGTCCTTCTAACCCTGGCAGGTTTTGTCACCACTCCAATGCTTGCAATGGTAGTGCCAGTGTGCGGATGTTGGCCTTGCGCCTCTTCATCTTCACTCTTGATCTCCTCCTCCTTCCCGGGGTCTTGGAGATTCTCCTCCATAGGATCCTTCCCTTTATCCTTGGCGGGCACCATTGTGCTTCTAAACCTTCAAAGAGTATGTCTTGGCAGAAATAGATAGAAACAAAAACACGACGAAAACACGATATACGAACCTTGGGAGATCCGAGGGATTATATATTACGAAGTTTCACAACAAAAGGAAGGTACTGGGAGAAAACGAGTCGGAGGTGGAGTCCGGAGTGGCCACACCACCTGGTGGCGCGGCCAGGGGTGGGCCCGTGGCGCAGGGTGGTGTGAGCCACCCTGGCTCCATTTCCGTCCCTCTTTCCCTTCGTAGCTTTCCTTATTGACTAAAAACTACAAAAATATAGTTGGATGGTATTTTCACGGAACTTTTCTTACCATAACTATTACCTATTTGAAAGAGGACTCTGCAGGTCTCTGAATTTGGTCCTTGATAAATTTTTCCGGAGTTATAACTTGAAAGGCATCAACATCTTCATTATAAGAATCCCCAACAATATAGTGTTTGAGTCGCTACCCATTCACTACTTGTGTAGTATTATCTTTTAAAGAAGAAATTTTTATTGCTCCTGAACGGTATACTTCTTCAATAATGAAAGGTCCTTCCCATTTTGACAGTAGCTTTCCTGCAAAAAATCTGAGACGAGACCTATACAATAGAACTTTCTCACCAGCATGAAATTCTCTCTTAAGTATTCGCTTGTCATGCCATCTTTTAAATTTTTCCTTAAAGAGCCTAGCATTTTCATAGGCTTCACTCCTCCATTCATCTAAAGAACTTAAGTCAAATAATCTTTTCTCACCAGTGAGCTTACAATCTCTATTTAGTTCTTTAACTGCCCAGTAAGCTTTATGTTCTAATTCTAAAGGTAGGTGACAAGCTTTCCCATAAACCATTTTATAAGGAGAAATCCCCATAGGATTTTTGTAGGCAGTTCTATAAGCCCATAAAGCATCATTCAACTTTTTAGCCCAGTTTTTTCTAGATCTATTAACAGTCTTTTGCAAGATGGATTTAATTTCTCTATTTGATAACTCTACTTGCCCGCTAGTTTGGGGGTGATAGGATGAAGCAATTCTATGATTAACATCATATTTAGTAAGGGTCTTTCTAAAACCAAAGTGAATGAAATGAGAACCCCCATCAGTCATGAGATACCTAGGCACTCCAAACCTAGGAAAAATAACCTCCTTAAGCATTTTTAGAGAAGTTTCCCCGTCAGCACTCTTCGTAGGAATGGCTTCTACCCACTTAGTAACATAATCAACGGCAACAAGAATATGAGTATAACCTTTCGAGGGAGGGAAAGGACCCATAAAGTCAAATCCCCAGCAATCAAAGGGTTCAATAACTAGAGAGTAGTTCATAGGCATTTCATTGCGTCTAGAAATATTACCAACACGCTGACATTCATCACAAGATAAAACATTTTTTCTTGCATCTTTAAAAAGGGTAGGCAAGTAGAAACCTGATTGTAGCACCTTTTGTGCAGTTCTATCTCCTACATGATGTCCTCCATAAGCACTACCATGACATTTACGCAATATCTCCTTTTGTTCATATTCTAGAACACATCTTCGCATAATACCATCCACTCCTTTGTATAAGTGTGGGTCATCCCAAAAATAATGCCTCAAATCATAGAAGAACTTCCTTCTTTGCTAAGATGTAAAAGTTGGAGGCAAATACTTAGAGACAATAAAGTTAGCATAATCAACGTACCAAGGGATCCCTCGTGAGCTTACCCCTACTGCCGCTAACTGCTCATTTGGGAAACTATTATTAACAGGCATAGGGTCAAAAGAGATATTTTCCAATCGAGATAAATTATTAGCTATAGGGTTTTCAGCACCTTTCCTATCTACTATATGTAGATCAAACTCTTGTAAAAGCAGCACCCATCTAATAAGCCTAGGCTTAGCGTCCTTTTTCGTCATAACGTATTTAATAGCAGCATGATCAGTATGAATGGTGACTTTTGAGTCTACAATATAGGGTCTAAACTTATCAAAAGATAAAACAACAGCTAGAAATTCTTTTTCAGTAGTAGCATAATTCTTTTGAGCAGCGTCTAAAGTCTTACTAGCATAATGAATAACATTTAACTTTTTATCAATTCGTTGCCCAAGGACATCCCCTACAGAAAAATCACTAGCATCACACATTATTTCAAAGGGTAAACTCCAATCAGGTGGTTGAACAATAGGGTTTATAGTTAAAGCCTTCTTAAGAGTTTCAAAAGTTCCCTTACAATCATCATCAAAAACGAAGGGTACATCTTTTTGAAGAAGATTAGTGAGGGGTTTTGATATCCTAGAAAAGTCTTTAATAAACCTTCTAAAGAAACCAGCATGACCAAGGATACTACAAGTACCTTTGATGTCTCTTGGGCATGGCATCTTCTCAATTGCCTCAACCTTAGCTCTATCAACTTCTATGCCTCTTTCAGAAACTTTATGCCCAAGGACAATCCCTTCATTAACCATGAAGTGGCATTTCTCGCAATTAAGAACAAGATTAGTTTCTTCACATCTCTGCAAAACTTTATCAAGGTTGTGTAGACAATTATCAAAAGAAGTTCCATAGACAGAAAAGTCAGCCATGAACACTTCTACAATTTCCTCACAAAAACCATGAAAGATAGCAGACATGCACCTTTGAAAAGTAGCAGGAGCATTACATAAACCAAAAGGCATACGTCTATAAGCATAAGTTCCGTAAGGGCAGGTAAAAGTAGTTTTTTCTTGATCTTGTTGTTTAACAGCAATTTGAGAGAAACCAGAATAACCATCAAGAAAACAAAAATGGGTATTTTTAGACAACCATTCCAACATTTGATCAATAAAAGGAAGAAGGTAGTGATCTTTCTTAGTAACTTTATTGACTTTTCTAAAATCAATGCACATCCTATAGCCTACTACTATTCTTTGAGGAATAAGCTCATCATTATCATTAGGAACAACGGTAATACCTCCTTTTTTAGGAACACAATGAACAGGACTAACCCATTCACTATTAGCAATAGGGTAAATAATACCAGCATCAAGGATTTTCAATACCTCATTCCTTACCACTTCCTTCACCTTAGGATTTAAACGTCGTTGGTTCTCTACTACTGGCTTTGCATCTGGTTCTATGTTGATAGAATGCTGACATATAGTAGGTGAAATCCCTTTTAAATCATCCAGAGTATATCCCATAGCTCCTCGGTGTTTCTTCAAAACCTCCAATAACCTTTCTTCTTCCTTTCTGGAAAGTATAGAGCTAATAATAACAGGATATATCTTTTTACCATGAATATAAGCATATTTAAGATCATCAGGGAGAGGTTTTAGATCGAAGACCGGATCCTTTTTAGGTGGCAACGTGGTACCCAAGTCTTCTACAGGCAAGTTATGGTTAAGCATCTTAGGCTGATCACGGAGAATCTCGTCAATCTCATTCCTTTCTTCCATGAAGATTTCACTTTCATGGTCTTCCATAAATTGCTGCAAAGCATTGTTAGGACCAAGAGAAATAGAATCAAGTTGTTCAACTCAAAAATCCTCATTATGGGTTTCCTCTTCACAAGGTTCTTTAGCGAAATTTGAGAAATTAAACTCATAAGATTCCCCATCAAACTTAGTCAAGATTTTCTCCCTTTTGCAATCTATAATAGCTCCACAAGTACTCAAGAAAGGTCTACCAAAAATAATAGGATAAGTTTTACTAGCAGCTGAACCGAGTACTAGAAAATCATCAGGGTACTTAATCTTACCACAAAGAACTTCCACGTCTCGTACAATACCAATTGGAGAGATGGTCTCTCTATTAACAAGGTGAATAACCACATCAATCTCTTCCAATTCGCAGGGACTGATTTCATGCATAATTTCTCTGTAAAGCTCATAAGGAATATCATTGAAACTTGCACCAATATAGCATAAACCATAATAGCAATGATCACCAATTCTAACAGAAAGCACAGGTACACTAGCTTTTTTAGTTCTATTAGGATGTGAAACAATATTAGAAGCATCCTCACAAAAGACTATGTGTCCATCTTCTATGCTTTTAGTGACAAGGTCTTTCACAACTGCTACCACAGGTTCAATGTTTATTTGTTCATCAGGTTTTACAGCTCTCTTTTCACTTTTGGTGATTACATTAGTTATCATAGGATGATCCTTTACCTTATCTAGGAAGGGAATCTTCTCGATATAAGGTTCAGGTAAGATGGGAACAATAGTGCAATACTCAGCACTCCCAACAGGAACACAATCAACAATATATTTATAAGGTTCATGGTACTTGTTCCATCCCCTTTTTGGAATTTCAATATAAGAAGCAAAAGCCTTAAAATAAGAAGAAATAGCTTGAGAGTCTAGACCATAAGCATTTTTAATATTTTGAAAGTCATCAGTTCCCATAAAAGATTCAATGCATTCATAATCATAACTTATACCTGACTTTCTACCTTTGTCATTCTCCCAAGCTTCGGCATTGTCTTGAATACGGTCCAAAAGATCCCATTTAGCTTCTTCTTCCATGCGAGTGAATGATCCAGCACAAGAAGCATCCAATAAATCCTTGTCATGTAGAGGGAGCCTTGCATAAAAGTTATTGATAATAATATTGTTGTGGATCTCATGAATGGGACATTTGAGCATTAGTAACTTCAATCTCCCCAAGCTTGAGTTGTACTCTCTCCATCAAGAGGCCAAAAGTTGTATATTTGATTCTGATCTTTATGAATCTCATTAGGAGGATAAAACTTTGAATAAAAGAGAGGAACTATTTCCTCCCATTCCAGAGCTTGACCATTATTGAGCAGCTTATACCATTCCTCAGCTCTTCCTTTCAGCGATAATGATAATAACTTCTTCTTAACTTGATCTGTAGTAATACCTGCACACTTGAACAACCCGCATAATTCGTGTATAAAGAGCAAATGATCACCGGGATGGATAGTTCCATCCCCAACATAATAGTTATCCACAACACGATCAATAATTCTTGTAGGTATTTTAAAAGCAACATTCTCAGCAGGTGGTGGCTTATCTACTACCTTAGCAGTGGTAGTAGCATTACCAAATAACAAAACTCAGCGAATTATCCATAACAAAAACAAAGCAACTAACAGAAGTAAACAATACTCACAGTAGAAGCTTCATTTACCAGTTCCACTCTCCAATAGCACTTCACTCCCCAGTAACGGCGCTAGAAAATAGTCTTGATGATCCACAAGTATAGGGGGTGTATCGTAGTATTTTCGATAAGTAAGAGTGTCGAACCCAACGAGGAGCAGAAGGTGTTGTCTAGTGCTATGGATCAGGAATTCTCTGCAAATACTTAGCAAACGGATTTTTAGGGGTTTTTGATAAAGCGAGTAAACAAAGTACGAGTAAATAAAATACAGTAGGAATAAATGCAGCAAGTGGCCCAATCCTTTATGCAGCAAAGGACAAGCTGGGTGTATTACTTAAGATGACAAAACATTCTCGAGGACACATGGGAAGACTGTCAAGTGTTTTCGCTTCATATAGTTGATTAATCTTCTTTAGCTTGCTAAGTGTTGTGTGGGTGAACCTGTGCTAATGTACCGACCTTCCTAGGACTAATACATACTTGTGATTATACCCCTTGCAAACATCCGTAAGTACAAGAAAGTAATTAAGGTAGAAACCTAACCACAGCTTTAAACTCTAAGACCCTTAAGTCCCTTGTGCAATGGTTTCCTAACGGGGGTTCAGGTTTCTATCACTCTGGCAACCCCTAAGATTAGTAGCCAAATACACAATGCATTCCCCTAGGCCCATATAGGTGAAGTGTCATGTAGTCGACATTCACATGACACCACTAGAAGAAGTACACCACAACTTAAATATCAAACTATTGAATCTTTCTCAACACAACTCCACTACTAACAACATAACTTCTCCCATGTCCTCAAGAACAAAATGAACTACTCACAAGACATCATATGGATCATGATTAGAGATGGAATAATGATGTATAACAATCTGAACATAAACAATAATTCAATGGTTCACTCAATAGCATCAACTACAAAGAGTAATCAACACGGGGAAAGTTTCCCCTATGAACTATGCAAGATTCAACCCAATTGTTACAGCAATATGGAGATGGTGACGAGGGTGCTGATGGTGATGATGGTGGTGATGATGATGATGATCCCGATGAAGTCCAGCTTGATGGTGGTGTTGATGGCGACGATCTCCCCTCTCCGGGAAGGAATTCCCCTGTCATAAATCTGTCTGCCGGAGAGATCTTTCTCTCTCAGTGTTTTCCGCCCCGCAGAGGCGGCGAAATCTTTCTGTGGTCGCCTCCCGAGTCTTAGGGTTTTGGGAGGATAATATACGCCAGAGGGGAGTGCTAGGGGTGGACCAGGGCGGCCACACCACCTGGTGGCGCGACCTAGGCTGGCCCGCGCCAGGGGGTGGTGTGGGCCCCTGTGGCCCATCTCCAGCCCCCCTTCTGGCTTCCTTCGTCTTCTGGAAAAATAGGATTTTCCGTATATTTTCCCGGATTATTTGATCTTCGTGAATTTTGCCTCCAAACAGCACCTTTTCCATCAGAATCCTGACTACAGCGGTCCATGCTCCAAAAGTCATCAACCATGCAAAAACAGATGAAATAACATAAGTATCACCTCTCAATACGAAATATATCAATGAATAACAGTGAATTATGACATAGAATTGTGATGCAAAATGGATGTATTAGTTACTGCGTTAGAACTTTCTGTGGATCCTAATGATACTATATTGGCACCACAAAGGCTTGATCTTGCTGCCATGAAAACACATCACTTCGTCACTGCTGACTCTGATTTGGACAGTTTAGAATACATGATGTTGTTTACTGACGGGGATGAAAGGGAGATTCCTTTGCCGCAATCTACATTGTTTAGTGTTCACAGGAGGCCGTGGTCGTGTTCCGAGGAGGAGGTGGACGAGCAGCTCCATTTGCTTGGTTTCCACAGGCAGCACCAGGAGGATGTGCCTTCTTACGACTACTCTGCGCACTACGGTGGGGCATCCTCGAGCTCGTACCAGGACAAGGGCACCTCCTCGTCCTACAACGGAGACACTTCATCTTGGCCAGCCTAGGATTGATACCCACTTAGGCCAAAAGCCTAAGCTTGGGGGAGGTACACCGACATCACACTCATCTCCATATCATGTTTAGTCGGTACTTTGTATATCCATGTTTTGTTCTCTTTTAGTTTTCGTTCTTGCTTTGCTTTTGCTTTCTAAAACACAAAAATACAAAAAATATTTCTGTTGTTTCTCTTGGTTTGCTTCTTCTTCTTTTTGCCTTGGTTTGCTTCTTCCGTTTGGTTTTGTTTTGATTATTCAAAAAACCCAAAAATATTTTGCTTTGCTTGTTGTTCCTTTTTTATCTTGCCTTTAAAACTCAAAAACACCAAAAATATTTGTTGTTCTTCTTTGGTTTTGTGAAGTTTGTTGCAGGGTTTAGCAGTACTCGGTGGAGTTTGGTTTTCATGTTATTATTCAAGCCACACAAGTGAAGGGCAATAATTAGGATTAATGACAGATTGAGGTGTGGTAAGTGGCTGGTAACGAACTCTATTTGTTTTCATTTTTGTACATATACTCATCATTATGGGCATGCTTAGTCTGTTCATGTAGGGTGTATGTTATTTATGGATGCTTAGTAGTTCTTGCTTTCTTATGATTAGCTCCAACTTGCTAATAGTTTGTAGCATGTTATATGAATGTTTGCTTGCATTGCTCTATTCATAAATTGGTATGACACTCTGGTATCCTCCTCTGAATGTTTGACTTGAATTGACTTGGCACATTATCACGCATGCATATAATTGAAATAATCAGTTAAGCCTCGATGAATTATTGTGCCTCAGGGGTCTTGAATCACTTTCATGCCATAATTAGTTCTGTTTTGTTGCAAGCATGATTATGACAGTTATTGCTCTCTCGTTTGTCGCTCCCTCTCTATTGCTAGCCTTCACTTTTGCTGAGTATAAGCTTTACTTGTGCATCCAACTCCCCAAAACCAATATTGCCAAAGTTTCCACCATATCTACCTATTTGCATCATTTGCTATTCCGTGCATATCAACTATGCCTTGTTTTCTTCCGAATAAAATGTTTATTTGTTATGAGAAAGTAAGTTAGTAAAGCTATCACGAACTTGATGGCACACTTTATTTTATTGCACTTAATAAACCTGAACCATTGTGCCCTTCTTTATAAGTTGAAGTTAGCAGAACCATCTATCATAGGGAACGCTTTCAACATTGCACTGGTACTTAGTACCTCGTTGATATCATGTTGTTTTGCTTATGGATCCCGGCGGTGTGAAATAAAAGTGGAACTTGTAAGATCGTGGAGTTTGTATGTGTGTTAGAGAAACGCCTGGGCCACTAGCCTAAGCCATGCCTAATCATGGTGGAAACTTGCAGCATATCCATAATGAGCATTCTATGAAGCATCCTCAATAAAAATCTATGCACATAGTAAATAAGAAGATCGTTGAGATGTTCATTGTTTGTTTGCCTTGTCATTTTGATTATGGGATAGCTCATGTTTCATGTGCAAGGGGTACCCCGTTGGCAGTTCTCTATGATACATATGTACTTACAAGAGCTTACTTGTGACTGAAGTTGAGTAGCATGAGGTTCGGTCTTCGTAAGTAAGGGGTATGAAGCTTCGATTTATAACTTGTCAAGCATATCCTCTTAGTTGTGTCACTTTAACCTTAACCACTTAAAGATGCTTATGATAGGGGCAACGAGAGCTCAAAGCTAACGAGTACCATACTTTCAGCATTTGGAAGCCTTTCAAACTTTTCAAAACCTTTTCGTTTTACTTGTTGAGTCTCCACACATTCTTTGAGCACTTTATTGAGAGCATGGTTGTCATTCTTAGTATAATGTGCTTGTCTCAAAACTTGATTAATTATGTTATGACTTTGATGCTTGTATCTTTGATACCTTTACTTCTAGTCTTCGCCTGAACTTCAGAGGTGTCTTGGCATTCACAATCAAAGGCAAGCGAGATACCACTCTATCATACCTTGTTATGAGCACTGCAATGTTGCTTATGTTTATGTTTCATGCTACTTATTATTTTTGAGTTGGAATCTCTTCATAGCTTGCAATGACTATTAAGTAAACTTAGTAGCATACTCTTTTTTATGAATTGCCTAAGTAGTTGATCCCATGCTGAGAATATATACATCATATGAAGCAAATGTGTTCGTGAAAGTTCTTTTATCGCACTCAGTTTTCAACTGAATTGCTTGAGGACAAGCAATAATCTAAGCTTGGGGGAGTTGATACGTCCAAAACATATCTACTTTCCCGAACACTTTTGCTATCGTTTCTCCTCTAAACTTGTGTGAATTGGATGCAACTAACACGGACTGACGCTGTTTTTAGCAGAATTACCTTGGTGTCTAGTTTTTGTGCAGAAAATCAACTATCGGGAAAATATGCCAAAAATCCTATTTTACCAGAAGACTCTAGGAGCTAGAAGACGAGATGGAGTAGGGCCACGAGGGGCCCATACCACCTGGCCGCACGGGCCAGGCCAGGCCATGCCTAGGGGTGGTGTGGCCACCTCCGCTGCCTCCTCGGCCTCCCTCTTCGCTTATAAGTTGCCTCCTGACCTAAAAACCGAGGGGGATTTGACGTTTTTCCAGAAAGAGTTTCGCTCCGCCGCCACCACCAGATTCCGCGAAACAGCACCAGAAACTCCGTTCTGGCACACTGCCGGGACGGGAAATTGGAGGAGATCATCGCCATCATCGCCACCATCGCTTATCCATCGACCATCCATGTTTCCCCCATCTATGAGTGAGTAATCTCCCGCTGTAGGCTATGGGGATGGTAGGGATTGGATGAGATCATATAATGACATCAGATTGTTAGGGCATGGTGCGTAGTATCTATTATTAGTGTTTTTTGACTTTGTTGCAACTTGTTATGCTTAATTCTTGTCACTAGGGCCCGAGTGCCATGATTTCAGATCTGAACATGTTATTGATTCATTATGATAGTATTGTTTATGGTCTTACCTGCAAGTTGTATACACACGTTGTTGTCCGGAAACAATGGCCCCGTAGTAACAGCAATCGGGATAACCGGAGGGAACGGCTTTGATGTGAGGATCACATGTGTTCATGGAGTGTTAATGCTTTGCTCCGGTGCTCTATTAAAAGGAGCACCTTAATTGCCAGTAGTTCCCTTGAGGCCCCGCTGGAAACGGGCTGGCAGGACAAAAGATGTTGTGCAAGTTCACATACGACTATATATGGAACACATGCCTATGATTATCTAATACTTGGATGCTTTATCTTATTTATCTGCAATTGTCCTATGTCTTGATCGCCATGTAAATTGTCTTGTCCATGCAACGCCCGTCCATCCATCCTTATGCCTACCGCGCTTTGATCCTACTGTTTGCTGCTACTGTTACTACTGTCTTACTTTTACTATTGCTATTACTCTGTTGTTACTTTACTATTGCTACTATAAAACTGTTGCTACTGATAAACTGCTGTGAGCAAGATTGTTTCCAGGTGCATCTGAATTGACAACTCAGTTGTTAAGGCTTATAAATATTCTTTGGCTCCCCTTGTGTCCAATCAATAAATTGGGTTTCGCTTCCCTCGAAAATACTGCGATACACCCCCTATACTTGTGGGTCATCAGTTATCCCTAGAGTACTTGCTATCATTCACTTCATCAGAGTCCTCCTGTTGATTTTTGATAACATAACTTAGAACTCATACATATGATTGAATTGTATTAAACTCAAGAATTGACAACATATATAAGACCATATTAAATTGATATCAAAGAGAATGCATCTCAACAGTATTTTGACCAATTCATATATCATTTCATCTCAACAAAATAACAATTAATTGGATCAGAGTATATGTAGAAAAAAGATTGCATCCTCATAAGTTTATTTAGGGATGGCGTAAGCGATACAAATAACAATTGCACAACCATTGTTCTTGTACATTACCTCAGGTTTACTAACTCATCCTTGAAAAAATCTGACACCAATGTATCTGCCTCTCTTTTGGGGAAAATTTGAATCATTGGCCGCAATAAGAAATTGAAATGTAAAACTACGAAACAATATTTAGGGATATAACTATTCTGGTAAAAAATAATCCTAAATATTGTATTTATAAATAACAAAAAACCAAACAATCTTCAGGTACATGTAGAAACAACTTATGATCAAAACCATGCATATACATATGCATCATACAAATCATTCAAAGATCAGATACAATTCAAAGATCATAAATATAGTTTCAGATGCGAATAAATCAAGGGCCTCATAATTTTTTCAGAGGTGGAGTTGGCGAACCAAAGTACCAACAACATAACCTATATTGTTTGTGTACATTGCTACCTCAGGTTCACCAACACATCCCTAAAAAACTGACACCATCATATGTGTATCCCCTTGAACTCTTTTGGGGCAAATATCAATCATTGGCATCAGTGATAAACTGAAATGTAATTCTTATACACTATGAATCCATGCAATAATAATTCAAAGATCATAGTTCTATGAATATAGAATAAATCTGGGGGCCTCATAAGTTTCTTCGGGGATAGCGTTAGTGAACCAAGTACCAATTGTGCAACCTATTGTTCTTTTACATTGCCCTGGGTTTGCTAACTCATCCCTGGAAAAATATGACACCAATGTGTCTGCCTCTCTTTTGGGGCAAATTTGAATCATTGGCCACAATAAGAAATTTAAATGTAATACTACGAAATAATATTCAGGGATATACATATTTAGGTACAAAAACAATCCTAAATATTGTAATTATAAATAATAATAAAACAATCTTTAGATACATGTAGAAAAAACTGATGATCAAAACCATGCATATACATATGCATCATACGAATCATTTAAAGATCAGAAACAATTCAAAGATAATATATATAGTTCCATATAAGAATAAATTAAGGGCCTCATAACTTTTTCCAGAGATGGAGTTAGAGAACCAAAGTACCAATAGCACAACCTATATTATTTGTGTACATTGCTGTCTCAGGTTCACCAACCCATCCCTAAAAAAACGACACCATCATATGTGTCTCCTTTCCACTCTTTTGGGGCAAATTTCAATAATCGGCCTCAGTGAGAAACAGTTCAAATGTTAGAGTTCGAAGATCATAATTCATATGTGTAAAATAAATATGTGGTCTCACAATTTTTTTTAGAGATGGAATTAATGAACCAAAGTACTAATTGTATGACTTATATTGTTGTACATTTCCTCAGGTTCACTAATCATCCCTAAAAAAATCTGACACCATCATATGTGTCTCCCCTTGTACTCTTTTAGGGCAAATTTCAATCATCAGTCTTAGTGAGAAACAGTTCAAAGATCATAGTTCATATGTGTAGAATAAAACTAGGGCCTCATATTTTTTTTAGAGATGGAGTTAGCTAACCAAAGTACCAATTTCACAACTTATATTGTTGTACATTGCCTCAGGTTCACTAACCATCCCTAAAAAATCTGACACCATCATATGTGTCTCCCCTTGCACTCTTTTAGGGCAAAATTGAATCATTGGTCTCAGTAAGGAATAGAAATGTAATTTTATATGTATATTGTGTACCGAAATCAACACTCAATTAGCAAACCCTAAAACGCCTAAATAAAATGGTATAGATCGATTAAATTTACAACACAAGAAGAACCGTATAAACAACAACGAGTTAAGCAAATGTAAATTTACTAGATGTCAGATGAGCAGATATAATCAAATCTCCAAAACAATCGACCGTTCAAACCATATATATTCCCTACTTCAAGAGTAAAAGAATCTATAGATGTTTGAACAAATCCTACGTATGAATAGTGAAATTTGCGGCTGCAACTAGAGATGCTAGCAAAATAGTACTTCAGACTCCTAATCGGAAACCACCTCCTCGAACTCGTCATTCTCCGTGTTTGCGTCGATGATTTCTTGGTGGAGGATGGGTCGTTGATGTAGAGCACCGGGTTGCCTCCGCCTGCCGCATGCCCCTCATCCAGATCTGCCTCTGGCACCACGATATTGTCGGCCACCTACTGCTCGACCTGCTGCTCGACTGGCTGGACGGAGCTCGAAGCCTCGACGACGCGGCGACGAGCGGTGTGCGTGCCCGAGAAGTCGCCTCCTCCTACTCGGCGGTGACCGAGCCATATCCTACTGCGTCTCCAACTGGCTTCACCTCCGGCTCATCTCCACGCGTACGCTTCATGGCGCAGCTAGGGAGAGCGGTGGTGCAAGCGAAGGAGCTTCAGCGCGCGTGAAACATGCAGATTGGGGTTTTATGACTAGACAGATTGGGGAAAAAGACATGAGCTTGTGGAAGAATAAGGCCGAGCGGGTTTATATACGCGGGACCGTTGTTAGTTCTAGAGTGGACACGTGGGTGTGGACTCGTGTGGGTGGGAGGACTACCATGATATCCACTTTCTAACTGCATTAACAATATGCGCATGCTTTCCCTAAAAAACACGCACATGCTACCTCGCGAAGGCGCATGACGCTAGTTTTTGATACGGGCGGCATAATGGTCCTCCTCAGTAGAAATCTAGAGGCAATTAATATTTTTGACCGGCTGCGGTTGAGTGATCCAGAGAGACGGCCAATAATTTCCATCGTCTCAGGTTTAATCTAGAGGCGGTTTATTTTAAAGACCGACTGAGGGGAAATCGTACTAGAGACTATGCATATTAATAACCGTCTGAGATTAAAGTTAGAGGCTGTCAAAAAATTACGACCGCCTGAAGTTGATAAACACAGCTGGTGGTTTGTATTTTTGGGATAAATCGGCTCTAGGCATAGTCTCTAAGTAACGAGTTTGTACTCGTGAGAGGACCTTATTCTGACTTCAGGACGTAGTCGCCGCCTCAACATCCTGAAAAAAACACTCGAAAAAAGCCTAAACAAATAACGTGAACCCTCCCGCCGGCTAGAGGCCCTGGTGCACCACGCCTCCTAGCCGTAAGGCCAACGGAGGAGGAGCGGACCACTGGCGTTGCCAGTGAGGAGGACAGAACCCTAGATGGTTCAGAGGAGTCGCCTCTCGATCGCCTCGATCTAGTTGGCCTTAATGTCACAAATTTATATTTTTTGTATGTGTACAGAGGTTTATAATATACACATGTTATTTTCCGTTTACATACATACAATTTATATTATCAAGACTCAACAAATCATTCGGTTCCATGGATTTTACATCCAAACATGAATTGAAATTGAGTACCACCCTTAGATTCCAATAGCAAATTCCAAGCACACCCAAACAACATAATTCGAATTGAAACACATTTCCTGTTCACCTTGGATTTGGAGTTCCCAATCCAATTCAATTCCAAAACCAGCATCCAAACACAGCACAAGCGATAGCGGGGTACGGAAATAATTGACCTGTATTTTATGAGGTGATTAAACTAAATTTAGATTTTTTTTGGTATAGAATAAATATATGTTTGAGTAAATAAACCGATTATAAAGTTCAGCAGAACACGATTGAAATTGGTCTAATATACTCTGCGTCTGTCTGAGCATTTAAAATACAAAAACTCACAGAATCATTTTAAATAGGTAAAAGCATAGATGCTTGGACACTATTGTTTTTGCAGGATGGAGGTGTAAGTTAGGCACTTAACAAAGAGAAAACCTCACCGAAATATAAAGGTTTTTCGTGGACGTTTAGATTAAGTGGATTTGCCATCTAACAGAAGAGATATTGCATATGATAATATGTTTCATAGGCAATCATTTTACCGAGGATGATATATTTCATTATTTGGCAGCCATATCCGTAAGAGGATGTCCAAAATATGAAGTAATTATGCCTTACATAGCAACAATGGAACTAATGGGGCTTGGATTTTGGGAGATAATCCCATCATAGAAATCCAAGCCTTATTTTTTCTATCTCTACTATCTAAAAAAGACGAATTTTCTCTGTTTACTCTAACTAGACAGGAATAATTGATCTCGACCTTCAAATCTACCAGATCTAAGGCTACAGGACTTCCCAATGACATTGCGTGACGTCCTTGATTTGCACGCCCACCAATTAATAGCTGCAATTACTAGCCGCAATAACTGGCATAATTCCTCTACCCATTAATCCCCCATAATCGGGATATAAATTTTCCACCCATTAATAATGCATTAACCGCATCGAGAAAAATTAGGAACGTGATCTCCCGTCCATTTAATCTCTAGAGTTACGGCCTTCGCCTCTGCATCCGCGTGTATGGGCTGATCCGTGCGTCACGCTTCCCTCTCCACGTCTATATTTCTATGCAAAATAAAATCACAACTAATAAGTTAATATAATTAATCCAGCCATAATAGGCGTTGTCGTATCGGACGCGGCTTGCCCGCGGCATCGTTGTACGACCATCGGTGCGTCCCAAACGTTCCTCAACCATGTGTGCGGCTATTCCTTGTTGTGCCCTGCTTCGTTCCTTTTATCCAAAAAAGAAAAAGGAAATACAAAATATATACTCGCCACTCCATATTGTTTCAGTCTCGCGACTCTGTATTCCCACCCTTCAGAAAAAGAGACTATGTTCGCCGCCGCCGACGGCCCCATGAAGCTGGACCCGTCGTCCTCCAGGAGCTGGCTGCACGCGCGGGGTGGGCTGCAAGGCGACGACATCTTCGTCCACAACTCACCGCGTCGTCCCACTGGTCGCAGAAGGGGAGGAGTCGGACGATGTGCGGAGAGCGGACACGGAGAAGCGTGTCGAGTTCCTACTGGAAGCCGCCACAGAGGGGCTTGCTGCAGCTATGGGTGGAGTTTGACGGCAGCGAGCTCGGACTGGGAGCTGCCGGAGAGACCCGCGGGGTACACGGTGTAGAAGTTGCTGTTGCGCACCACGGCGATCGTGCATCCTGCCATCATGGTGTCCACCACATTGAGGACCGATCCAAGCAAAATCGAATTGGCTGATGGTTCTTACGTCAGCTAGCAATTGTTCATGTATTCGACGGTTATATTAATCAGCATTCCTCAAACGATAGGTCCAAGGCAAGGCGATTGCTCCTTTCAAGAAAATTTCTTGAAGAAATATTAAAAAATTCTCCATCTCGCATAGCACTCTCTCCATAGTCCAATCACTGTGGATGGTCATGATCGAGGAGAAAGAGGATGGCATGGGCACTCCGCAGCGACACCGTCCAAGGGCAATGAAGTAGAGGGCGGCGACGGGAGGTGGAGATCGGGACAGCGCTCCTGCTCTCTCTGGTCTCTCCGTAATTTTTCTTTGATGTACGTAGAATCAAGAGGACATAGGAAAGGACTACAAGAAGGATTACAAAATACGAAATTGTTTTCATTTTTTTTCTAGCGGATATAAAAAATTGCATGCAGCTGTAAGATCTGTTCGTATTTGTCCTCAACCCACAAAATCTCGTGATGCTTTTCTTTTTCAAACTGTCTTGAGATGAACTTCTGAAACAACTCCAATGTCCTAGGTCGTGTCCCCGTTGATCTGGCCTCTGGACTCAGTCACCAATTCCCACTCGCCATGCTGCTTTTCATAGCATTTTCTCCTCCACTGCTGTCAATTGCATCTCGACGGACGCAAAAACTGTCGTCTCTTCGCTGGGGCAGCACGGAACCAGGCTACCGACCGACACCGCAGACTTCCAACGTCCGACATTCCTCTTCCATCCATACAAGTGCGACTGCTGCCCGTACCCATGTGCCCTTAGAATTCGCCAGACATACCAGTTCGCTGGCCAACAGCGCGAAACATCTCCGCCGCCGTTCACCTGCGGCCGGTTGGAGGACGATTTGTAGGGAAGCATGGGGATGTGGGCAGCTTGACCAAAGCTCCTCCGCGGCTATTCGCCCAAAAGCGCAAAACCGCGGATAGGCCAGCCCCGATCGAGGGGCCGCATCCTGCATGTACAGCTCTGCCGTGAATACACCCTCTTCGGCGTTGTGCTCTTCACGGGTTCTGGAATCGGCCTGCTCATCGCCCTCGTGCCTGTTGTGCCCCTCTTCTCTTCCACGTTGTTGTTCTTGGAAGCGATTCCTCCGCCGTTGAAGCGCCGACCTATAGGAGACCACCCACAGTGGGCTGGGTTGGTAACGCTACTTACCTCGACGGCGTTCTACTCTTTTAGTGGTGGTGATTGGCTGTCAGGTCCAACCCGGAGGTCATCTGGAGAGCCTGGTGGCGGACCGTGTGGCCGCATCACCGGAGTACGAGAATTGCTACGAGTCTTTGACTTTTGTACCAGTTGGTTTCGAGGGATTTGTTGTATTTAATTTTTTTATTTCTAACCGAAGACATGAAAGCGAGAGAAATTGACGGGACCATTGGATGCACGCCACGCACCCTATGTGCAGGGATGAGTGCACCCACAGGGCGCAAGCGAGCTGCATGTTCTCAACGATGGTGTATATACTCGTCGTTGTCATACCAAGAGGCGTGGCAGGCATGCGACCCAGAGAAAGCGAGGAGGTCCTATTTCCTAGGGTATACTAGCGGTGGAGGTTCTACTTGCTCTAGAACGCCAGTGATGGCTAGGCGCGAACCTTGTTCATCGCCTACATTGCCTCAAGAGTGCGCCCCACGCTAGCCAAACCGTCAGTATCAAGTCCATCCACGACCGCATGCACGCACCCGTGTTGTTGTCCAGTGGGCCGGCACCCGCGTCTACATCACCCATGCAATACGGGCATGGCCTATCAACTAGATATCGTACGCTTTCATTCCTCTCTGGCTCTGTGCTTTCCACTATCAAAATAATGTGATATAGCAAATGACGTCAGATTTAAAATTATGCTATTAGTGCGATATACCGTGCTATAACGCGTTATTAGCGAGACATTGTACACTGATTAATTTAGCATGGGCTCTCCAAATATGATATAGCGTCGGACTTTAAATTTTCATGTCTCCATCAATTTATGATGGATTCACAATGCATTAGCCTACTTAGCTATATTATTCTGTTTGTTTTTAGGTCATAGCGGTTTTCTAGGAAGTGGTAAAGCATTGTTGGTTGTTGAGGTTAGAGCGAGAGTGGTCATATGATGTTCCATTAATAGGCTTGTCCTCTTAAAATACATAGAGATGAAATTGGTCAAGCGGACAATATAATTTGTGACTCTATTGACCAATGTTTTTTGCTTGCCTATATGCTTATAGTTCCCTATCAACACACATGTATTTAGCTAGATAATTATTAAAATTTATTCAGCAAAGATATCTCTTGATAGAAAGTTAACTGTTGATGTATATACTGTTGTGAATGTTGTCTGGTTATTAGCATTGTGCACTGAGGGTTCCTAGGTAAGAAATATTTTTAGATACAGATGCACCCTTCCAATATTTTTCGGAAGATTCTAAATTATTTCTCTCGAAGCTTTTGGCCATTGTCGTGATGGTGGTACGTCCTTATTCATACCAATACCATATTCAGACATGCATTCATTTTACTGCACTTTTGAATTATTGATGACTAGGGTGTGTTAATAAGTCTGAAAGTATGAACAAATCCTTTCATAACTAGCCATTAATCTTTGTTACATGACTATGACCTCTTTGTTACATGACTATGGGTTAAGAGGATCATTGAGGACAACATTTATGTAACTTATTAAGCATGATATTTCAGAGTTAGTGGTCATTTATATTATGCAGGAAATTCCTTGCAAAAAACCTTTCTACGTGTTATTATTTTTAAAGTAGCAGATGCTTTTCTTGAATTGAATTTTGAAGAGAAGAGACAAGATATACTGCGAATTATGTAAGTTTTTCAATAGATGCGGATTGTGCAATCAACAAGACCAGTGGTACATATGTCATAGTCAGATCAAAAAATTTAATTTTCCCAAGTCATGTGACTAGAGTAGCTTATGCCTAAATCAAACTACTTTTCGAAATTGCCTATTGTGTAGTATTTGAATAAAAAAGAAACTAAATATGTGTATTCATTTATTTTAGATAGGATCAATTGAGCATGCACTCATGAAAATGAGCAGGAGGGTTAAGGGGACCAGAAACTATGACAGCTAAAAAATTCATTCGAGCTAGAGAGTTACAACAACCTATTGTTGATAAGAAAGGTGGAGAAGAGAACTCCTTTCCAGTAGGAGGACAACAGGACAATAAGGACCAGCTCGTCGTCTGCAGATCTACGACACAGCCCGACCGAATTGGCGAGGGGCGACTAAGGAAGGGGGAGAGTCTCTGACTTTGCAAGTGGGAGTTTAGCTTCTCCATCATATTCATGTAATCAAAGGCCTCACTGGCAATAGTAGTGTATGAGGGGGTGGTCCGCAATGAGGTTTGAGCTCATATTGGCCAAAGTTGCACTAGCACCGAGTGGACATGACTTGTGCATAGAAATAGCATGTGAGGTGTGTCGTGAAGGAACATGGTTCACACAAGTAAGGAATGTGACAGTGGGTTCATACTAACCATGTGCTATAGTTTATTTTATACTGCCATGATTTCGTGGCTGTGGGTTCGTCACAGGCTCATGACGCAACAATGTGCAAATGAAGTTGTTAAAGTTTGAGGAAAGATTTTTTTTGTTCTCATCTATACACTATATTAGTTTTCTATTAAGTTTCTTTGGTTTAAAAAGTATTATTTTGTTGCCATAGAAAAATATAGAGGGACAAACATTGTCCATATTTTAGATATTTTATATACCATCATCTCTTGCAATGGGTGACATACAAATTACAATACACCATCATCTCTAGCGGTACTTGAGGACCATTTCATATGCTTGCTAATTTTTAAAAATGGTGCCCAAGCGATAATTGGTAAAGAGAGATCACAAAATTTTGAAGCACTACGCTAGAACAATGGTGGATGGTGAAAATGGAAGTGGAGGGAAGAGGGAAAGATTTTATGAAGATACAAGATGAGTCCTAAGAAGGGATGAAGATCACACTTTTATAAAATTAGAACAATTATTCTAATTGATATGTATATTATTTTATTTTCCCGTGGCAACGCGCGGACATTTTACTAGTAACTGAAAACATACAAAAATTCACCACATAGCTAGTAACATACGAAAATTCACCACATAGCTAGTACTAGAGAAAGTGGTATTGTAGAGCACCGGATCACGTGGCAAGCATCCATGCAATCACATTTTTTCCACAACAATCACCTCCCAGTTGCTTAATTTGCGGCCGGCACAATGCACCATAACTAGCCTGCATAAAGCGAAGTAAGAACAGAGGTAATCAATGTTATGTCAAGCTCGAATACATATATGTACTCCCTCCGTCCCGGTTTACTGGGTTTAATCTGAAAAAATATTTGTCCCACAATACCTCTCCTCTAAGACCTGCATGCATTTAATTAAGAGTAGTAGTCCCTCATTAATTATATTCATGCATGAGGGTGGGTGGAAAACAAAACCAGTTTGCATGCCTGATTGGTTGCATACGTGCAGTGTTAAAGAGATGGAGTTAATGGTGGCATCTAATTGGAGAGAGGAGAAGTTCAATAAAAAATTCCCTTGGTCATGATGCAAAATGTTTTGAACCCTGTAAACCGAGACAAACATGTCACGTGAGGTTAGTTGGACTTCCTAGTCAACAGCTCAAGAAGACACCCCCGGAAAAAAAAGCTCAATAAGACAAGAATAGTTTCCTAAACTAATCGGACTATATCTTTAGCGTGATTTATTTGTCAAACTTGTCCAATAAAAGCTGAAGGTGATTGCTATAATATTCAATTTGGCCAAAGCGAAGTATTCCCTCGGTTTTTATTTACTTCGCGTTCTGGATTTAGTCAAAGTCATACTTTGTCAAGTTTGACCAAAAATATTACAAAATATATTAATATCCTTCATTGCAAATACATATAATATGAAGATTCCAATACTATATAGTTTTATATTATAAATATTAATATTTTCTCTAAATATTTGGTAAAACTTTATCAAGTTTAACTTTGACTAAACCCAAAACGCGAAGTATTTGTAAACGGAGGGAGTAAGAACAAAGCTAGTACTTAATACTCCCTCCATACCGGATTATTAGGCTAATACTAGTAGTTTTGGAGACATGCCGAGATATTAGGCTAAATTGTGCATAAGTTATCACGATTTGTATTGATTGACTGATCCATGCGCTGAAAACTCTCATCGTTTCCGTTCATGCATGACGACCTGTTTAGCTGACTGTGGACCTAAGCTGCTCCATCAACTTCCGCTTTAATTTACCGCATCGATCAAGGCCTAAACACTCTCTTGAGCTTCCTTTTTCATCGCCAATCCGGAGGGACCTTGGTCGCAGCGCTAATTCAGCCCAATAATCCGGTATGGAGGGAGTATATGTTGTCACCCATAAACTAAATTTCTAGAACTAGTTTCAACCTTGCAAGTTAAACTTGCGGGTTGAAGTTTTGGAATCACACTAGTGGAAACGAGGCCTTTGGTTGATTCTGGAAATGGGCTTTAACACCGGTTCTTCTACGAACCGGTGTTAAAGGGGGGGCATGTACCAGCGTGGCCCGTGCAGCAAAAAGAAGCCCCCCTTTAATACCGGTTCGTGGTTCGTGGCACGAACCGGTGTTAAAGGCCCCTGCACCAGTGGCCCGCGCAGCCCCCCCCTTTAACACCGGTTCGTGGCTTAAACCGGTGTTAAAGGGGCGGGGCTATATAAGACACCGCAGCCCACACCCCACCCTTCCATTTTTTCACTATCTCATTTTGGAGCCTAGCAAGAGGGTGTGAAGTGTGCTAGTTTGTGTTTTTTCGTATGCACAAGAGGTGTTCGATGAAATGCTCGAGAGCTCAAAATAAGTTTTCTCGTTGCTCTTTCCTTCTCGGTCGAGGTCGGCAACTATCCTTTCATGTGTCATTGATGTACTATATATATAAATGGTCATCTCCCTATTATTTTTTGACATATACTATATATTAATGCAGATGAACCGGCAATGAATGTACGGTGACCGCCGCACTTCCGAGTACATTACGGGCCTCCAAAATTTCATCGTTGTGGCTAATGCAAACCGTGGTCACAATGGTTTTATGTGATGTCCGTGTGTTCACTGTCAAAACAAGAAAGACTACTCAAATACCAGAACCATTCACGCCCACCTGCTTCGATCCGGTTTCATGTCCGGCTATAATTGTTGGACCAAGCACGGAGAAAAAGGGGTTGTGATGGAAGACAACGAAGAAGAAGAGGATGATGACAACTATCATAATATGTATCCTGAATATGATGATACTGCAACGGGGGTAGATAATGAAGATCAAGAGGCAGCAGATGGGCCCGCTGATGACGATCTTGGTCGGGCCATTACTGATGCAAAGGAAGAATGTGAAACTGAAAAGGAGAAGGAGAAGCTGGAGCAGATGTTAAAGGATCATAAAACATTGTTGTACCCAACTTGCGAAGATGGCCACAAAAAGTTAGGTACCACACTGGATTTGCTGCAATGGAAGGCAGAGAACAGTGTGACTGACAGCGCATTTTCAAAGTTGTTGGTAAAAATGAAGAATCTTCTTCCAAGAAATAATGAGTTGCCCGACAGTACATACCAAGCAAAGAAGGTTGTCTGCCCTCTAGGATTAGACGTGCAAAAGATACATGCCTGCATTAATGACTGCATCCTCTACCGCGGTGAGAAGTACGAGAATTTGGATGCATGCTCGGTATGCACTGCACTGCGGTATAAGATCAGACGAGACGATCCTGGCGATGTTGAGGGCGAGGCCCCTAGGAAGAAGGTTCCTGCCAAGGTTATGTGGTATGCTCCTATAATACCATGGTTAAAACGTCTCTTCAGAAATAAAGAGCATGCCAAGTTGTTGCGATGGCACATGGAAGACCGTAAGAAAGACGCGATGTTGAGACACCCCGCTGATGGGTCACAGTGGAGAAAAGTCGAGCGAGAGTACCCGGACTTCGCACGTGACGCAAGGAACTTAAGGTTTGGTCTAAGTACAGATGGCATGAATCCTTTTGGTGAGCAGAGATGCAGTCACAGCACCTGGCCTGTGACTCTATGTATCTATAACCTTCCTCCTTGGTTGTGTATGAAGAGGAAGTTCATTATGATGCCAGTGCTCATCCAAGGCCCGAGGCAACCCGACAACGACATTGATGTGTACCTAAGGCCATTAGTTGAAGAACTTTTACAGCTGTGGGCCAAACCAGGTGTACGTATGTGGGATGAGCACAAAGGGGAGTCATTTGACCTATGAGCATTGCTTTTCGTAAAAATCAATGATTGGCCTGCTCTTAGTAACATTTCAGGGCAGACAAACAAGGGATACAATGCATGCACACACTGTTTAGATGAGACTGAAAGTGTATATTTGGATAAATGTAAGAAGGTTGTGTACCTAGGGTATCGTCGATTTCTTCCGAACCTGCATCCAGTAAGAAAGAAAGGCAAGCATTTCAAACGTCTGGCAGAACCCCGGAGGAAGCCTGTCCTCCGTACCGGTGAGGAGGTATTTGGTATGGTCAAGGACCTAGAAGTAATCTTTGGAAAAGTTCCTGGCAGTCTATCTGTTCCGAATGACGATGCCGGACACGCGCCCATGTGGAAGAAGCAATCTATATTTTGGGACCTACCCTATTGGAAAGTCTTAGAGGTCCGCTCTTCAATCGATGTGATACACGTGACGAAGAATGTTTGCGTGAACCTGCTAGGCTTCCTAGGAGTGTATGGGAAGACAAAAGATACACCGGAAGCACGGCAGGACCAGCAATATCTGAAAGACCCTGAAGAGCCTATGCATCCTGAGAACGAGAAGGGTAAACGATGCCACTTAACTCCTGCCAGCTACGCTCTTACTAAAGCAGAGAAGGAAATCTTTTTTGAATGCCTAAGCAGTATCAAGGTCCCGTCTGGCTTCTCGTCGAATATAAAGGGAATAATAAATATGGAAGATAAAAAATTCCAAAACCTGAAGTCTCATGACTGCCACGTGATTATGACACAATTGCTTCCGATTGCAATGAGGGGGCTTCTACCTGAAAATGTTCGAGTACCCATTGTGAAGCTATGTGCATTCCTCAATGCAATATCTCAGAAAGTAATCGATCCAGAAAGCCTACCAGGGTTACAGACAGATGTGGCCCAATGTCTTGCCAGCTTTGAGTTGGTGTTCCCACCATCCTTCTTCAATATTATGACGCATCTCCTGGTTCACCTAGTAGAAGAGATTGCCATTCTCGGTCCTGTATTTTTACACAATATGTTCCCCTTTGAGAGGTACATGGGAGTCTTAAAGAAATATGTTCATAACCGTGCTAGGCCAGAAGGAAGCATCTCCAAGGGCTATGTAACAGAGGAGGTCATTGAGTTCTGTGTTGATTTTATTCCTGACCTTAAGGCGATTGGTGTTCCAGAATCACGACATGAGGGGAGACTGCATGGAAAAGGCACCCTAGGATGTAAAGCAATGATATGTAGGGACGGGCATTCTCTCAATCAAGCACACTACACGGTTTTACAAAAATCTATCTTGGTTGCCCCATATATCAATGAACACAAGAATTTAATACGCCTCAAACACCCAGGACAGTCTGATGAATGGATTATAAGTGAACACATGGCGAGTTTTGGCGGCTGGCTGCAAAGACTTCTCACGAATAACACCACTGTTGGGGATCAGCTGTACTTGTTGGCCAGGACACCATCTTCGACTGTATGTACTTTCCAAGGGTACGAGATAAATGGGAATACATTTTACACGATAGGCCAAGATAAAAAGAGCACCAACCAAAATAGTGGTGTCCGCTTCGATGCAGCAGAAGACAATGGGCAAAAGAACACGTATTATGGGTTCATAGAGGAGATATGGGAACTTGACTATGGACCTAATTTTAAGGTCCCCTTGTTTCGATGCAAATGGGTCAAGCTAACAGGAGGGAGGGTTGAGGTAGACAAGAAGTACGGAATGACAACGGTGGATCTCAACAATATTATGAAGGTAGACAAGAACTTAGACGAACCATTCGTCTTAGCCAATGATGTGGCTCAGGTTTTCTATGTGAAGGACATGTCTACCAAACCGAAAAAAAGAAAAAATAAGCAAACAGATACATCACACGATGAGCCAAAGCGTCACATAGTTCTTTTAGGGAAAAGAAACATCGTGGGAGTGGAGGACAAGACAGATATGTCAGAAGATTATAATAAGTTTGATGAAATTCCGCCCTTCAGAGTGAAGACTGACCCAACCATCCTGTTAAACGGTGTTGATACTCCATGGTTACAGCCGACGCGATCATAAGATTGACTATATGTATTAATTGAGCCATTTTTGGCACACATATGTATCTCAACATGGAAATCAATGTCATATTTCTTCTGTTAACAGTATATGTATTAAATGAGCCATTTTTATTCCTTCTATTTCTTCCCTCCATTTTTCTTCCCGCCATTTTTTCCCGCCATTTTTCTTCCCGCCATTTTTTCCCGCCATTTTTCTTTAAGACTCAGGAAGAGGGTTCCTGCCAAGGTGATGTGGTATGCTCCTATAATACCACGGTTGAAACATTTGTTCAGAAATAAAGAGCATGCCAAGTTGTTGCGATGGCACATGGAAGACCATAAGAAAGACGGGATGTTGAGGCACCCTACTGATGGTCGGCAGTGGAGAAAAATCGAGAGAGACTTCCCGGACTTTGCTGGTGACGCAAGGAACTTATGGTTTGGTCTAAGTAACGATGGCATGAATCCTTTTGGGGAGCAGAACTGCAGTCACAACACCTGGCCCGTGACTCTATGTATCTACAACCTTCCTCCTTGGTTGTGCATGAAGCGGAAGTTCATTATGATGCCAGTGCTCATCCAAGGCCCGAAGCAACCCGGCAACGACATTGTGGGCCAAAAGATGGGGGGTCCTTATCTGGGGGAGGCTTATATGGGAGGGCCTTATCTGGGGGGTGGATAACCTTTAGTACCGGTTGGTGGGTGCAACCGGGACTAAAGGTGGTTTTTGTGTCATCTAACAAAACTCTCGGTGGGATAAGGATGCATGGGTAACCTTTAGTACCGGGTGGGGGCTCAAACCGGGACTAAAGCTGTCGGTAGGGTAAGGACGCGTGGGTGGACTACACTGCTCGATGTAGCGCACGACGCCCTGTCGGAGGAAGAAGACAAAGTAGAAGTGGTGTCGTGCCTATAAAAGGAGCATCGATACGCCATGGCAAGCAACTCAACAAGCCAACATGGATGGAGAGTTTCATCCCCATGGATGGAGGAAAGGGTTGGGAAATCTCCCGTGGCGGAACTTCTCGAAGATGCCCTTGGTGCACACGCCCTATGGCATCTTCGGAAGTTCCGCCTCAGAAAATATTTTCCTGCTAGCCCGTGAAAGACTACATCTCCGCCTCCCTGGGGTTAGAGGTATGGTGGAAGCCATGGGATAGAGTGGAGAGAGGCGGCAGATATGAGTGTAGATGTGCTATGGCAACGACCAAGCCAACATGGATGGAGAGTTTCATCCCCATGGATGGAGGAAAGGGTTTGGAAATCTCCCGTGGCGGAATTTCTCGAAGATGCCCTTGGTGCACACGCCCTATGGCATCTTCGGAAGTTCCGCCTCGGAAAATATTTTCCTGCTAGCCCATGAAAGACTCCATCTCCGCCTCCCTAGGGTTAGAGGTATGGTGAAAGCCATGGGATAGAGTGGAGAGAGGCGGCAGATATAAGTCTTCTTCTGTTAACAGTATATGTATTAAATGAGCCATTTTTCTTTCTTCTATTTCTTCCCTCCATTTTTCGTCCCGCCATTTTTTCCCGCCATTTTTCTTCCCGCCATTTTTTCCCGCTAGTTCTTCCCGCCAGTTCTTTCCTCCAGTTCTTCCCGCCAGTTCTTCACTATATATATATGTAGGGTTGGCCTCCATTATCATTGCACATCTCTAGACTCATATCTGCAACCTCATCACTCTTTCCCATGGCATCCACCGTAGCACTAACCCCCACGGAGGCGGAGGCGGAGGCGCTTTGCGCCTCGAACTACCCCTGCCCGCCGGGCTACTGTGTCCCTGTTGGCTGGATGCTGAGCGCCGGAGGCGTGCCGGTTCCTCCTGTCCCTCTAGGTGTGGCGCGCCGGATGGCCATCACGAACCACTACTACTTCGAGATCACGCCGGAGCAGCAGAGGAATCCCAGATGGCATCCCGACTATTTCCCTACTTGGGAAGCCTTCTTCGTGGATCGGCGTGAGAGGGCGCTTGCCAGGCACGAGGAGGACGGCCCACCTCCTCCAAACTTCAATGAAGCCGGCCGTCGGCTATGGTGGCGCGGTCGGACTCTCTAGAGCGTCATGGCCTATGACACTGCCGCCGACTCTAACCCCCGTCTGCGCTACCCTCAAATCCAGCCCACGCGTACTCAGCCTTCAAGGTTCAATTACGGCGACCCCGACGACGACAGCGATGACGGCGGCGGCGAGTACGACGACTACAATGGCGAGTATTACAGGTGTAGGCAGGAGCATGACTGAATCACTCCAACATTCTGAAACAAGTTCGGCCGATTGTTACTTAATCTGGCCATGTATCTTAATTTTCAGTTCTTTTATGTATCTTAATTTTCAGTCGTGCTTTATGTAACTTACTATTAGTTGCATTCTGTATTTTAATTCCATTTCTATCTCCTTAATAAAATGACCTATCTCATTCGAGGTTTCTTGGCTTTCGGGTCAAAGGACCAATGTTATGGCTACAATCGAGGCATAGTTTGTGATAATAAGGCCATATTGTGCATACATGTGCATCATGGCATGGCAAACAATGTTGCAAGAGGAAGTTTTCCTTTTTATCGCACCAAAAAGGCATTTTCCATTTTCCGAGCATAAAAAACGGACGGTTTTGTGAAGCAACCACCAAACGGCTAATTCAAAAAACCACCACCACATTTTACAAAAATACTAGACCACCTTATATGGACAATGTACCAACAGGGGGATCTGAAACCTTTCCGTCCACCTCTGGTGAAAAAGACAAATTCCTGCCGAATCGGCAGGAAGTGGGTCAGATATTAACTACAGGTACATGATACGATGCTCATGATTTTTTACAAAAATCATTTTAGATTCACAATATGCTATTTTATCAAAAATCCAATGCTAGTTGAGCGAGGCTTTGTCAGATTCAAGTGTATACAAAAGATGCGGCATTTAAATATCCAATCAATTCAAAAATGTTAATACAAAATAAAATATGATTTGCTCTAATAAAATAGGATTAGATTCCTTTTTAGATGCTTAATATTTCTTATGTTCAAAGTTTTAGGATTTGACAATTTATTTTTGTTTGAATTGAATAATCAAAATTTATATGTAAGTGTTTTAATCATTTTGAAAATTTTCATCTAAAGTAAATATAAAATGTTTTTATATGAATGGATAGATAATATTTTTCTGAAAATTATGATATATTATTCATATTTTTCTGAGTTGAAATGAATAAGATATGAATTTTCTAAATTCATATCCTATTTTTTGAATTATAAATGCCCCCACCCCTTTAATGCATGAAATAAATGCCCCCCTTTAACATCGGTTTCAGCCACGAACCGGTGTTAAAGGGGGTGCATTTATTTCGTTTCGCGCCCGTACCCCCCCTTTAACATCGGTTCGTGGCTGGAACCGGTGTTAAAGGGGGGGGGTGCGGGCGCGAAACGAATTCCTCCCCCCTTTAACACCGGTTCTAGCCACGAACCGGTGTTAAAGGGGGCGGGGGTTATAACACGCGCGCCACCCCCTTCCCTTCTTCCCCCAGCCACAGATCAATCGCCGTACGTGCGTGTGCCCCGCCACCGCCCCCAACCGCCGCCACCCTCCCTTGCCCACGTCGTTGCCGCCCGCCGCGCCCGCGGAGAGGCTCGCCGCCGCCGCCGTTGCCGCCCGCCGGGCCCGTGGGGAGGCTCGCCGCCCCCGCCGTTGCCACCCTCCGCGCTCGCGTGGAGAGCTCGCCGCCGCCGTCGACCTTGCCGCCCGCCGCCACGCCCGTGGAGAGCTCGCCCCCGCCGTTGCCACCCGCCCGCCTGCCGCCATTGTACGTCTTCCTGCAGGTGAGGTCAATTAGTTAGTATAGGTTAATTAGCTATATTATTAGTATTAGGTTAATTAGGGTTAGAATTACATTTAGTATATAGGTTAATTAGCTAGTACTAGTATTAGGTTAATTAGCTAGTATTAGTATTAGGTTAAGTATTAGGGTTAGAATTAGAATTAGTGTATAGGTTAAGTATTAGGGTTAGAATTAGTATTAGTATTAATTACTAGGCTAATTTAGAGTTAGAATTAGGGGTATTGGTTAAGTAATAGGGGTGTTGGTTAAGTATTAGGCATATGATTGGTTAAGTATTAGGGGTATTGGTTAAGTATTAGGGTTAGAATTAGAATTAGTATTAGTATTATTAGGCTAATTTAGAGTTAGAATTAGAATTAGTATTAGTTGTTAGTATTAGTATTAGTTAGGTAAATACCACGTTATTGTTATTAGTGATAGGTTTAGGGTTATTGTTATTAGGGCAATATATACTTAGTGATTTAGTTACTGTTTATGTTTTATGATTGTTTATTGCTATTATTTAGTTATGCCGCGTCCATCTCGTCCGAGCCTACTGAACTCTGTCGGGGATGTCCGAGTCTGGGCTCCGCCGGGTTGGCACTGGGAGGTGCTACCTGTCGGGACTCGTACCTTGGTGAGGAATCCGGGTATCATCGTCGACCCGGAGCTTCTTTGGTGGTGTCCACGAGGTCCAGGAGCGGTGTAGAGGGAGCCAGCCCCCGAGGAGGTGGTACGTCGTCGTATTAGGGAGGAGGACGAGCATGTACGGCGATACATGTATCTTTTGGAGACTAGGTTCTCCAATATCTGGCAGCTTCATGGATCTCACCCGAGCTATTCTCCAGTGATGGTTCCTCTTCTGTGGTTACAGAGCTCCCGTAGCATAGAACGCGGCAGCCGCGTTCGCTAGTTTATCTTAATAATGTACTTTATCTTATACTTTATCCTATAATGCACCCGAGCTATTCTCCGGTGATGTATTAATAATGTACTTTATATTATACTTTATCCTATAATGCACCCGAGCTATTCTCCGGTGATGTATTAATAATGTACTTTATCTTATGTACTTTATCCTATTTGTGTATTTTTGTATGAATAATATGTATATTTGTGTATGAATCCAAGTCCACTTGAATGTTTACTCTCTTACTCTAGATAATATTATTGTTTTAGAAACTATGGATCCACTTAGTAGAAACCTTGAAGAAGAAGAAATAATGGAGAACATTATCGATGAGGACACCTCACAATATCTAGACTTGGAGGGACATGATGACAACTCAAGTAGTCATGGAGAAGATGAAGACTCCGGTGAACGCAATTTAGTGATTACAAAGTCCGCCGAGGTATATGCATTGATTAAGCCTCTGCTGACTTCCACCAACAATCTTCTTCTTCATGTATTAATTAACGCTTATCTCTTCTTTTAGCCCTCTAGATCGACCAGCCAGCAACCATCTTCTTCTACGAAAAAGAGCAAGCGAGGCGCGAGCCATCGGTTGAAAGATCGTGCAAAGTTCACGATCGAAGCAGTCCGTGTTGATGGCAGGCCGATGGAGCCCAAGAATGCCACAGACAAATTTGTACGTCAGGCTGGAGTTGTTGTTAGGGACCAAATCTCAATCACAATTGAATATTAGAATAAGCCAAAGAATGGCGACGGTACCTTTGTCGATGAAAGATCCAAAGAAACGCTTTGGAATTCACTGTTGGTAAATTTCACCCTTCCGCCAGAGGAGGATGAAAACAAACCGGTTATAAAGGAAAAGGTCAAAGAGTGGACTCTAAAGAAGATGGCTGACGCTTTCCGCAACTGGAAGACAAAATTGAACAAATTTGTCAAAGCTCGCAAGACTCCAGATTTCAAAGACGCATATTATGCGAAGATAAGACCTCACTGGCGCGAATTTGTGGCATACAAGGAAGGTGCTATAGCTAAAAAGAGGTCAGAAACCAATACGCTAAATGCCCAGAAGAAGGAATATCACCAGAGGACAGGGTCAGGTGGCTACATATCTCAGAGGCCTAAGTGGGAGGAAGCTGAGAAGGCCCTGCGCGACAGAGGGATCACACCCCAGACACATGGGTGGGACCTACGTGCAAAGACTTGGTTCTACGGAATCGGAGCAAGGTTGGACCCAGAAACAGGATTGTGTATCTTCCCAACCCGCCTCCTTTCCAAACCCGTCACTGAACTCATCACGGCATACGAGGAAATAGCCGCCAGGACCTTCCATCCCGACAGAGATAATGATCAGCTCACACGCGCCATCGGTAAAAAAGAACACCCTGGACATGCACGAGGCACAGGGGGTATGACGTGGAAGGATGGGTTTGCCGAGTGGAGTGACTCTTACAGATGGCGCGGCAGAAAAGAAAAAGAGCGTACAGAGCGGATGACACAGATAGAACATGCACTTGTGGCGCTGAAGGCGCAAGTGAATGCACAACAGCGCCATCAAGCTACCGGCCCATCTCAGCGGCACGAAGAGCCTGCATTGGAAGCTGCCAGCGGCCCAGACTCTGCACGAAAAAGCAGCGTGGCTTCCACGGAGAACGTGCAGCCCACACTTGAAATGGTGGGTCCTCGATACCCCGTGGATGAGATCACGGAGAGCGAACACGCTGAGCTGCATGTGAGATTAATGGGCTTATCCATTAAGGTGCCTGTCGGCTATGCCTTACCTCCTGTAGCTGGTGGAACTTACCACTGCCGACCGATTCCAGATGGCTATGCTATTGTCGGGGTGGATGAGGTTGTGAAGGAATATGAGGAAGCACAGCTTGACCATGCTACAGGTGAAGGGGAAACTCAACTCAAATTTGCAGTGAAAACAACCATTCTTTGGAAGAAGGAACACATCGTGCTTCCAAATTGGAGGCCACTGGCACCCCCGCCGTCTCCGCAGCGTCAGCAGTCTGAGCCGCTTCAGCCATCTCCTGCGCGGCAGCCATCTCCGGCGCTTCAGCCATCTCCTGCGCGGCAGCCATCTCCGGCGCGCCAGCCATCTCCTGCCCGTCAGCCATCTCCTGCGTGCCAGCCATCTCCGGCGCGCCAGCCATCTCCTGCCCGTCAGCCATCTCCGACGCTTCAGCCATCTCCTCAGCGTAAGCGAAAGAGCACTGCCACGAAGAGCATCACTAGCACTGCCAGAAAGAGTTCAAAAAACTACGTCCCGCAGCCTTCCGCCAAGCCATTGCCGGTTTTACCGTGGAATCGCAGCGATGAGGAGACCAATAGGATCTCGGAAGAAGAGGTCAAGAAATTCTTTGCACCTAGACAGGCCGAGCCAAAGGAGAAAATAGATCCGGCGGTGGTGGAGAAGTTTTACAAAAATCTTTCGAAACCTGAAACCCCACTTGTGCCGGACTACGAGCGCCAGATTTTGAAGGCGGATGCAAGGCGCCGTAGGGAGACTGAAAGTAGCAGTCGTGCGGCACACCAGAAAACGGTTCCCATGCTCGGAGAGCAGGAAAACCAATCATGCTCCCCGCTCCAAGTGTTCGACACACGGGACGCTCCTCCCGTAAATGATTACGAGACAGAGCTACAAAGAAAGGCCAATGAGATGGGGATGACTTACATTGCATACTTGAACATCATGGGAGACAACTTTCCCAAATGCGATGCCAACCCCATACAGCCATGGAAGTATGGGAAGAATCTCGTCAAGAAAGAGGAGCTCAAGAATCTACCAACAAAGATGCCAACCCTATCATAGAATGTTCCTTATCTTAACTGGGAAAGGCATTTTCTCAATATAAGGTTCAGGTAAAGCATGGTTAGCAAGATATACTTCAGTATTTCTTGCATGAACACACTTAACGATATCTTTATATGGTTCATGATACTTATTCCACTTCTTTTTAGGAACTTCAATATAGGAAGCAAAAGCCTTAAAATAAGTTGCAATAGCTTGAGAGTCTAGACCATAAGCATTTTTAATATTTGGAAAGTCATCAGTTCCCATAAAAGATTCAATGCATTCATAATCATAATTTATACCTGACTTTCTTCCTTTTTCATTCTCCCATGCTTCAGCATTGTCTTGAATACGGTCCAGAAGATCCCATTTAGCTTCTTCTTCCATGCGTGTGAATGATCCAGCACAAGAAGCACCCAATAAATCCTTATCATGAAGAGAAAGCCTTGCATAAAAGTTATTGATAATAATATTGTTGGGGAGTTCATGAATGGGACATTTGAGCATTAGTAACTTCAATCTCCCCCAAGCTTGAGCTGTACTCTCTCCATCAAGAGGCCAAAATTTGTATATTTGATTTCGATCTTTATGAATCTCACTAGGACGATAAAACTTTGAATAAAAGAGAGGTACTATTTCCTCCAATTCAAGAACTTGACCATTCTTCAGCAGATTATACCATTCTTCAGCTCTTCCTTTTAGTGATAATGAGAATAACTTCTTATTGACTTGATCTGTTGTAATACCTGCACACTTGAACAACCCGCATAATTCATGTATAAAGAGCAAATAATCACCAGGATGGACAGTTCCATCTCCAACATAATAGTTATCCACAACACGATCAATAATTCTTGTAGGTATTTTAAAAGTATCATTCTCAGCAGGTGGTGATTCATCTACTACCTTAGAAGTGGTAGTAGCATTACGAAATAAGAAACTCCACGAATTATCCATATTGAAATAAAGCAACTAACATAAGTAAACAATACTTCCAGTAGAAGTTTCCTTTACCAGTTCCACTCTCCAATAGCGCTTCACTCCCTGCCAACAGTGCCAGAAAATAGTCTTGATGACCCACAAGTATAGGGGGTGTATCGCAGTATTTTCGATAAGTAAGAGTGTCGAACCCAACGAGGAGCAGAAGGTGCTGGCGAGTGGCTAGGAGCAAGAATTCTCTGTAAATACTTAGCAAATGGAATTTTAGGGGTTTTTGATAATGCAGGTAAATAAAGTATGAGTAAATAAAAGACAATAAGTATAAATGCAGCAAGTGGCCCAATCCTTTCTTTAGCAAAGGACAAGCCGGTTGTATTACTTAAGATGACCAAACATTCTCGAGGACACATGGGAATATCGTCAAGTGCTTTTGGTTCATATAGTTGATTAATCTTGTTTAGTTTGCTAAGTGTTGTGTGGGTGAACCTGTGCTAATGTACCGACCTTCATAGGACTAATACATACTTGTGATTATACCCCTTGCAAGCATTCGCAAGTACAAGAAAGTAATTAAGGTAGAAACCTAACCATAACTTTAAACTCTAAGACCCTAACGTCCCTTGTGCAAAGGTTTCCTAACGGGGGTTCAGGTTTCTGTCACTCTGGGAACCCCTACGATTAGTAGCCAAATATGCATTCCCCTAGGCCCATATAGGTAAAGTGTCATGTAGTCGACGTTCACATGACACCACTAGAAGAAATACACCAAAACTTAAATATCAAACCATTGAATCTTTCTCAACACAATTCCACTACTAACAACATGACTTCTCCCATGTCCTCAAGAACTAAATGAACTACTCACAAAACATCATATGGATCATGATCAGAGATGATATAATGATATGTAACAATCTGAACATAAATGATAATTCAACGGTTCACTCAATAGCATGGCCTGGGGTGGCCCGCGCCAGGGGGTGGTGTGGGCCCCATGTGGCCCATCTCCACTTCCCCTTCTAGATTTCTTCGTCTTCTAGAAAAATAGGATTTTCCATGTATTTTCCCAGATTTTCTTATCTTCGCGAATTTTGCCTCCAAATAACACCTTTTGCATCAGAATCCTGACTGCAGCGGTCCATGCTCCAAAAGTCATCAACCATGCAGAAATAGATGAAATAACATAAGTATCATCTCTTAATATGAAATATATCAATGAATAATAGTAAATTATGATATAGAATAGTGATGCAAAATGGACGTATCACTTTGCATGTCATACCAAATGTGGATGGTGTTCTCCGGAAGTTCATTGAGCCATGATCCTGCCGTCTTCCGCAACATAAGTGGGAGATATCGGGTTGCGGCCAAGCTGTTTCCGCCTTTGATGATGCAGCAAGCTTGGAAAAAATCCTGGAGCCAAGTATCCGGCCGAGCCACACCGTCGTAGGCTTGAATGTGTCTTGAAATAGCAAATCCGTCTGGAACGTGTGTTTGTCATATTCGTGGTCCGAAGCATTTTGGACCCACGTATATATCATCATTTTTGTAGTGACGCGCCTCTATGTTAGAGTTAATCCGGTGTCTCACGTCATTCGATGACAGAGAACGTCGTCTTGGTTGTTCGCTATAGCTGCGGTGCCTTGGAGCCGGACTTCGGCTTCTGCCACCACCTCCTCCGCCATGATGCCCACCTTGGCCTCCTTGAGAGCCATTGTGATGGATGCTTAGTGGAGAGGGTGGAGCAGGTGGATTGTTTCCGGCTGATTGCCGGCCTCCATCCGGAGCATCATTATTCTGGTTCCGGGGAGGGTCTTCATTGCCTTGAGCCCCCTGCCGGCTTGACTCAGCACGATGTCCGTCGTTCCTTGTCCGTCATTGCCACCGTGATGGGGTTCAGCCGGATGGCTTGTGTGTCTAGGAGGTGGCATTCTTTGATGGTCCTCCTCCTGACGTTTCTCTTTGTCTTCTTCCCTATGATCGTTCGACTCTCTCCTGGAAGGATTTCTCAGATACACTGCAGCAATCGCTTCTTACTACAGCAACCGCTTCTTTCTCCGCAGCTAGAGCAACATTGCACCAGTCACGTGCAGTTCTATGGCGCTGTCCTGAAGATCCGGTTCTTGAGTAGTTGTCTTCTCGACGGTCAGAACAGTGATGCTGTTCCGGAACCCGTTGGGTCCTTATGTCCTTCCAGGCCAGATCCATGCGACATTGGTCAGATTGAGAGACTAGTTTTCTGCTCTCGGTCTTCGTGACCTTCTGCTGCTCCAGACCCTTGGTGAGTAGCTTATAGCCTAACCAGACTTGTTCTCAGCCTGGGTTATTTGCCAGGATGTCTCGAGCCATGGCAGTGTTTTGTATGGGTGTTGGGTACACCAGATCTCCCTTGTTGTCGAGCCGAGGCATCCCTGGGTCCCCTTCAAGGAGAACCTTGTGGACTCCCGAAAATTGATTGTCACGCGTGTGTCGTTTCCGGGTCTTCTGATGCTGTAGAGAGATATACTTCTCCGCAGTAGCTATAATCTTCTTCTCTTCCTCGATGTTCTTGGCTTCATCCAGGAGTACTTGGCGACGCACTTCTAGGGCCAGAGCCCTTTCCTCCATCTCTTCAGCACTGAGTTCTGCAGCTGTAGGGATATGTGTAGTTAGTGCAGCATCGATGAGTTTACGGGCACCTGCAGTGACCATGTGTCCATCCATCAAAGCTTCTTTGGGATCTTCTGGGATAAGTGCTCCATCCGAGTCTTCCTCATATTTCTCGGCAATCAATTCCTCTTTTGGGAGATGTTTTGCCGAGGTCTTGTTCTTCGTGTTCTTCTTTTTTGCCTTCTTGGCAGCGCCGGTAGCAAAGACGGCTTTGGGTCCAGTTCCCAAGTCAAGCTCTGAGCGGTACTTTCGGACATCGGGATTATTTCCGATATCCATGTCATCCTGCGTTTTGGGAGAGTTTTCTCCGGATCCTTCATCCATGGCTTCTCCTTCTTCTGCAGCTTTGGAGTTGAACTCCTCTTCATATTCTGCATAGAACTTTCGGAAATCCGCTGATGTCATCGAGTTATCCGAAGATGCGGGTAAGTCGGTGTTTGTTCCGATTGCCTCTAGCACCGAGTCTTTATTGTCTCCAGCATCGGCAGAGCTAGAGCCAGATCCAACATATCCGACAAAGTGGGACACGTGAGTCCTGAGGTAGTTGCGTCTCTCTTCGTGGGCTTCCTTGAATATCCTGATGGTCTCGAGAACTTCATCCATGTGTGCGCCTTGCCGCATCATGCACCTAAACGTGTGCCTCAGGAAAGTTTGGTCGGTTCCGGTATTAGGAGAGCCGGAACCAAGGTTGTTGTCTTGCTCCTCCCGGATTTCGACCTCAGTGGGTAGATCGACCTAGGATTTGGCCCTGCTTGGAATATCCACTCCAGATTCGACTTGCACCGCAAGATCTGCTTTAGATTCGACTTTCTCAACCATCTCCGCAACAGGTGCGGGATGGGTGGGATTAGGGTTTTCTGAGATCCGGAACTGTGTCGCCTCCGTGGACAAAGTGGACCCAGAGATTTCTTCTGCCTCTATCATCACCGCTAGGGTGGGTGGGGCAGGTTCAGTGAAACCGATGTATACATCAATCTCGCCAAAAGACATGATGGTGTAGGCGGTCATGGCCTCCCTTGCCGGAATCCAGGTCTCGTCGAAAACGATGAGAGGGACGTTGCTGGCGTAGAGGACACGACCGATGGTGATGGTTTTGCCGATTCTGATTCTTGCAAATTTCGCTCGGAACACGGATTCGAAACTCACTTGCCCCATGGTGGGCGCCAACTGTCATCGGATTGATGACAAGTACGCCATGAGGGGTTCCTCGAGGCGTGTGGAAGAGAGGGGTGTGAGACGTACGTTATTCCGGGACAGTGAGCACAAAAGTTTACCCAGGTTCGAATCTGCCGGCTTTGGACGGATCCTACTCTGCTAGCAATCCAGTAATACGGCAGAGACGGAATATGGGTTACAAGGGTTTCGCCTGTGAGAGTTGAGATTGTAGACTACTATCGGGGTTACCCTAAAGGCTTACCCTAGTACGGCTTATATAGATATCTGGCCTAGGGTTTACAAGAGAGACCTATCCGACTACGATTAAGAGTCAGTTATAGAGTACATCTTGAACTACAAGTAACATAACAGGCCTACATCGGTAAGTCTTCTGGGCCTTCCCGTAGCCGGACAGGACTCCGTCTCTTCTCCCTGACTGGGCCTCCCGTGAAGCAAAGCTCTAACCCGAAGTGGGCCACCCTGGTCGGTGAGGCACAGTGAGCATACCTGAAAAGTATATCCCTAATACCACCTCAGTTAAGCCCCATATAGGACCAACTATAACTCTGGTAGGCACCTGAACACTCTATGAGACGGTTATGCCCTGGCAAGCCCCCTACAAGGACCGGCTATACCACGGGCAGCATCTCAAGATAATCTAGACACCAGAATCATAGGGAGCAAAGGGGTCCCACCCATGTGCTTGGTTCTCCGCGAGAATCCACAGCCTCATGATTAGGTCGTCCATCCATGCAAAAGGAAGAAGATCCAGCTGACTTCTCCGTCCCATTCCAAATCTCATGGTTAACGCGTAATATATGACGCTAGAATCACATGCGACATTGGTTGTTAATTCCTAGATGATACATTCCCGCGCAATGGCGTTTCCATTGCTAGGTATAATAGATTAGTTGATCACCCTGGATCTGTAACCAATACTTCGAGTTAATTATTAAAATAGGGTTTTCGACTATTTTGAAATGCAGGTGATCACAACATTTGAGTTACAAGCATAGAAAATAAACAAAGGACATGAGCAAGTGTGAACTTGCCTTTTGTGATTACAAGAATATGCAATCACGGTCTTCAAGACAATAGAAGATCCAAAATCTAAAAATAGCATCATTGGTCCGGTAAGGACGAATGTTTAAAGAAGCAAGATGCAATTATGCATAATTAATGCAATGCAATTTGACAGATGCGAAACCCGAGAACAATCGTATCTGATCTAGGGTTTGAAGCTTGTGATGAGTTCTTTGGAATGTGTTGCACTTTTATACCAACTTCACAATTGTGCTTCTTATTAAGGCTTGTGAGTGTGTGTGAAGCAACTGGTAAGTATAATAAAGTAATACACAATGGCATAGCACCCAAGGTGTTGACAAATGCTTCAAAGTTTATTCCAGTCAAACTTTCTACTATAACCTAGATAGTTAAAGACAAAAGATATATTCCATTTGAATTTTCTTTAAAAGAATTAGTTTTAAGGAAAAGGTTACTTCTCAAAGTGAATGCATTTCAATCTTGAAGTTATACTTTTAGGGTTCCTATTAACTAAAAGTATATAAGAAGAAAATATTTAGCATCTTTGAATAACTATTCTTCTAGCAAGTGGAGACTTATATATTTTGAAGATGGCATCATATTACAGGTGGTTTACTTCTTAATGATTCCTAAAGGTAGAATACAAGTAGCATTGCTTCTATGGAGTTGGTGATTTCTTAAGTTTATACTTCATAAATACAAAATAGGCATTACTTTAATTACTTAGGAACTTGGTTTAAATTTCAGTAGTTTTCCAAACTAGTAGAGGAATTAGTGAATATGAGCTTGATGATTTTATAAGTGATTTTAAGCCTGGTGATAAACAATTCACTAATTTAGTTGATTATATAATTGATAAAATCTTCTTAGGAAAATTGAGATACACTTAATTTGAGATGATAGTTTTAGTAAATACATCTTAAAATGGTTAGACCTATTTTGACTTCACTCAACATCAATTGAACTTGTTATTATACCTTTACACTTTAAACAAATAATACTAAAGGCATTAGTGAAGATTAATGAATTTTTAATCCATTAAAATATTAGAAAATAGTTTTAATCAAGACTTATTAAACGTTTACCTTTATTTGACTTCAAATGTGCAAGAGGATATTTTTAAGGTGTAGAATTTATTTATGTGATCATTTTTTATATTATAAGTATCTTTGTGATTTTTAAATACTAAAATATGATTTTTATAAGTTTTATCATTTTATAAAGACTTAATAAATAATAATATTTAGTTAAGTGTCACAAAAATATATGAAACAAGTTTATAAATGTAGATTTTGTTTTTCTAAGAATTTTGGTATCTTATACATATTTTTTAAGAATTTTCAATAATAAAATATGCTTTTTAAAAGATTTATCCATAATAGGTTTTTACTAATTAATAATAATTATTTTATTTAAGTTGTAAAATAAATTATGATAATAGGTTTAGATTATAGAATTTATTTTTCTAAACATTTTGATATATAACACATATTTTTCTTTATTATAAAACAAAATATATTGGTTTAACAAGATTTAATCATTTTTTGGAATTAGTAAAATAAACTAACTAAATGATTTACTGCATCAGCGATGACGTCAGCACACAATTGGATATTTTTACACCACTCTACTCTACCCTAAGCCACTAACTAGTGGGACCAATGCCATGTCAACGTGGACTGGTCAAAGTGGCTGAGGGTGACGCCAGCATGACGATGAGGTGACGTTAGTGACGGCCAAAGCTCCCAGGTCAAGCAAGGTCATGTCGATTGGGGGCTCGTGGGGCAACGAGGAATGTGGTGTTGGACAGAGGGAATCGAGGGAGCCTAAAGGTGGTGTCGCCGCCCCTTTTTGGTCACCGGAGGTACTCCGGCCACCATCTTTTGCAGCGACCGATGATGGTGCACGGCGCTATGGCGATCTAGAGCGAGAGTGAGGGATTGGAGATGTCTGGGAGAAGAGTGAGCTCACCCTAATGCTCACAGCATGGTTGACGGGGCTTGGGGTGGACTATTGACATGAATCGACATCAATGGTCGTGGTGGCCGATAGGATGCCGAGCTCGATTCCGACGGATTCAGGGTGCAACTATTTGTGAGGTTTGATGGAGATGAACAAGAAGATGATGGCGATCTCGGCGGCGCCCTTGGTTGGCTCAGAGGTGATCTGTGGTGGCCAGAACAACGAACTCCGGCGGCTAGGGTATCGGTGTCCTCTTCTATGGAGATGATAAGAACGAGAGGAAGGGGGAAATAAGGATGAGGATGGCCAGGAGTGTCTCGGTGGCGCTCTTATCCTCCTCCCTAGAAACGGCGATCCATCACGATGGTTGATCCTCGCTAACGCAGGTGATTGGCATCGGGCAGTGGCGCTCGCTCAAGAGAGCAGCTTGTGACCCACGAGGAAGACGAGGTGAAACAGTACATGGGCTTGGGACAGAACTAGGTCGATGCTAAGTGATCAGAGAGTGACGGTTGGCGCACGTGGCGAATGTTAAGCGAGAGAAAAGATGGGCGGTGGGCCGCATCTGCTGACTGCTTCTTTACCTTTCCTTTTTCAATTCTATTTTCAATTTTCACTTTTCTTATTTCATTTCCTCTCAAATTTTATTTCTAAACTATTTATTCATTCAGAAAGTTTGTGAAATATTAAAGTGAGCTTTGAGACTAAGTGATGCTTATATTTTTCATGTTTCTTTATAAATTTTAAACTAGTAGAGAACAAATTTCATTGATGGAAACATTTATTCGTTAGGGCTTAATATTTTGTTCATTATCCCAAAAGCCTTATAAAAATGATTTGTTTTCACTTGATAACTTTTGTAGTAATGGTTTGAAATGGTTAATGATGTGTATAGAATCTTATTCATACTTATCCTCATAAAATAATTATATATATCCATTATAAGGTATTAAACCTTGTGGCTTATAATATGATGATTTGAATTTTATGGTTCTCCATATTTGGTTATTTCTCTTATTCAAATTCTACTTGATTTGTAGTGTTTGGGGTTACCATGGACAACCTTGGTGAAGTCATTCAGCATGAATAACATTCATTAATGGAGAAATGAAAATGTTCATTTCCAAATAATCACCACGAGTTTTGGGAAGGTTTAATAGACTCATATTCTCTTATGAATATGGATAAAGATCAAGGCTTAAGGACACTAGTTCTAAATCTAGGAGTATGGTTGATATCTCAACTTAGAGTGAGATCTCAATAGTATATGTGACTAAGTCTTTATTAGGGTTTAAGACAATAAGGTGGCAAGGCTTTCATTAATACACTCTCTCAACTAGGGTTCTAATTATCTCTTAGAAGTTTCATTTGACTAAGAGATATGGTTCTCTGGCTCCCTAGGAATAGGAATTACTCCCACTGTTAGCTTCATTCTAGGGTTATGAACAAACAGGTAGACATGGCTTGATAAGACCTTGGTTAAAGGTTTCTCAAGAATTCCTATCCTTAATGCCTCCCTAAAATTATCTCTAGTTAAGAAATTCCTTTCCTAAATATACCCTGTATATTTCTCTTATCTTGTTAACCAAGATGTCCTCTTCCTAAATGAGCTAGTCATCTGGCTCCAACATATTGATCATCATATGATGACATGGTCATGCCAGTCCAACAATATTCCCCTACATTCTTCTCTAGTGTAAAACTTCCATTTCTTAGTTACCACTAATGAATATCTCAATGTAGCTAATTCTAACTCCATCTATTAACTCCTTTACTCACCTTGTATATACTTCCAAGGCTTGCAAGATTACAATCCTCACTATATTACATGTGATATGTATCCCCTAGAAGAGGTATGGTGATATCCCCCATAATGCAAAACTATCCTTGTATTAGCTTGGTTAAGCTACTATGCCTCCAACTACTCCATATAGCTCATATTATATACTTCATCAAACTCTAGCTTGACTTCTCATGTTCAAGCTAGATGATTCAACTTACTAGGGTTTTGCCTAATTTGCTATACTCACAGCTCTTCTCCATCAGCTGGTCATCTATTCTCAAGTGACTTGAGAGTAATGACCACTAACCTTGATCATGCTAAACTTAGGCTTCTATTTGTTGGATTAGGATCTATCATCAACTAAGTAGTAGACTTGTACTAGTGTCTCTATAGGCTTATCTTGTTAAAGAAACTTACTTTAAGTTTATACCTACTTGGCTTAACAAGATTATTATTTGATACACTAATACTACTAGCTTTCTCATGGCTCCTCAAGAACTAGTTACTTCTTGGGTGTGGATGCTTCTTCTAGTTAACTCATGAGTGAGTTAACTCCTCCAACATCCAATGGTTTGATCACCACTAAGGATCTCATTCCATTGATGATGGCGCACTATACCATATCTAGTTCATTCTTCTTATTAATTTACTTAAGGTCTTTGGAAGGTCAATATGATAGGTTAAAGCTAAGAGTCAATAAGTACTAGGTCAAGAAGTGATCACTCAACATTGATGAGCAATTGACACTAGGACTTGGTTGAACAGGAATGTCATCTATTATTATGTCAACAAGGACATGAGCTGAATGGTCTTGGCTTGACTTCCTTTATAATATATTTGTAATAAGAGTTTGTGTTTAGGAACTACCATGATTCTCATGGTAAGAATAACTATAGTAAATATGTGTACCAGGGTTTAGTTATTAGGTTTCTTTACTTAGGTTATAAACTTAATTGACTATTCAAGAGTTGTTGTAATGAATACCTAGACATGATCTCTATAAGATCCTTCATAAATGTGTTGTGGGTTTAGGTTGTTTCTATTTGATATACCCAGATCAAATTATATTACCCAAAGATAAGGTTTTAGCAAAGGTCACATTGAAACTTATCATAATCAACTTGATGATCTACTTCAGTTCCACCAATTTAAGAGAAGCTTCAATCACTTTCACAAGTTTTATTTAAAAGCGCGAAAATCATCCAGATTTTCTATCCATGAATGCAATGCACACACCTGATCGCAGCTTATTTCTAAGGTTATAATGCTGGGATGTTACAGTCTCTCCCCCTTAAAATCAACTTCGTCCCCGAAGTTCGTACTCTCTTACGTTTCAGAATGAGGAGTTGTCTTGTATTGATCATGACCTTTCTTAAGTTCCCTTGTGATCATCTACGGGGATAATTGTGGTATCCCGTATCCAAACCTTTTCATTGCATCGTCTGCATTCTTGGCAACTTCCAACTATCATTTCTAATTTTTTCCATATAGTTCCTTTTACTCCCTTTAGGTTATGTCCTTACAGTCCTACTTAGGATTGGTTTTGGACACATTTAGTCCATTCCAATCTGGTCTTCCTAATACTCTACACTGGTCTATTGTGGGATATTTTCTTCCCTCTTAAGGACAAATTAAGAGTGGTTTATTTTAGAACTAGCCCACTAGGTTTAATCGATAATATCTTCTTCGATCTTTCATCTTGACATACTCTCAGAAATACTTTATAATGATGACTTCTTATAACCTTATGATAATAAGGCTTAATCTCATCATAACTTAGTACTTTGTTCCTTACCTTCAGTTGGCAAGTTAGATAACAACACTTAAGTGTTTATTGTTTACTCTTCCCCTTGGGGTTTTCTAAGGGTCTCTAACTTCAAGTATAGCCAACAACTCTATAGTCATGGTATGGATTGATGGCTCAGTGGTGATATAGAGCTCGTTGGGAACCCCAAGAGGAAGGTATGATGAGCACAACAGCAAGTTTACCTCAGTTATGAAACCAAGGTTTAATCAAACCAGTAGGAGCAAGGAAACACCCCAAAGGTGTTTCTAGCTGAGCCTTGGCAGGGCGCACTACCGGTGCTAGTAGCAATGTGGATACATGCACAACACAACCACAGAACTTTGTCCCCAATTTGCGATGAGGTTGTCAATCTCACCATGTTTTGCTGAAAACAAAGGATTAAACGTATCGAATGGAAGGAAGTAATAGTTTGCAGAAAGTAAACACAAAGTAGTAAACAGTTTGTAGATTGTACGTAAAAGAAAAGAACCGGGATCCATAGTTCACTAGAGGTGGCTCTCCTTAAGATAGATAACATGCTGGGGGAACAAATTACCGCGGGGCAATTGACAAACATCGAGAAAGAAATACATGCATATACTAATCATCTTGACTCCTTTGAGATTCGATTGGGCATTACAACATTATACATAGACCGCCATCCAACTGCATCTATGACTAATAATCCACCTTCAGGTTATCATCCGAACCCCCTCCAGTATTAAGTTGCAAGCAACAGATTATTTCTTTACGAACTGCGTGTAAAGTAAACAATACGATTGTTCTATGAACAAAGGATTATTGTTTTCTCCCTAGTAGCAACAGCACATCTAGTACCTTAGATATTTCTGTCACTTCCCCAGATTACCAGAGGCATGAACCCACTATCGAGCATAAATACTAACACTTGGAGTTGCTAGCATCTACTTGGCCAAGATAGCTACTAAGAACGGAAAGCATGCAAGATCAGAAATAACAAATACATGATAGAATCAATAATCAATCTGAAATAGCATCTCAATATCCATCGGATCCCCACAAACACAACATGCAGAATTACAAATAGATGATCCTGATCATGAACGAAGCTCACAAGATCTAGACATGAAAGCACAAAGGAGGAGAACTAGCCATCTAACTACTACATGGATCCGTAGTCCAAGGATGAACTAGTCACGCATCACACCGGAGGCTTGCATGGTGATGAAGAAGGCCTCCAGGGTGAAATCCCCTCTCCGGCAGGGTGCCGGGAAGAGCTTCATATCCCTCCCGATCTAGGGATGGAGCTGACGGCGGCTACAGACTCTTTCGTGGATTTTTGATCAGGCCCTTAGGGTTTTCGTCCCGAGGGAATCTTATAGGCGGAAGGGGAGGCCGAGGGGGTGCCAGGGCTGGTCACACCACCCCCTGGCATGGGCCAGGCCTGGCCGCGCGGTCAGGTGATGTGGTGGCCCCCTGGCCCCTCTCTGTCTCATACTCTGGCATCTGATGACTTCTGGAAAAATAGGCACTTTGGCTTTTGTACCGTCCAATTCCGAGAATATTCATTTTTTGACTTTCCGGGAACCAAAAACAGCAGAAAACAGGCAGCTGGCATTGTGGCTCTTGTTAATAGGTTAGTCCAAGAAATCATATGAAAAGTACTCCAAAGTGTGGACAAAACACAAGAATGTGGATAAAACCAAGCATGGAACATCAAAAATTATAGATACATTTTCAATGTATCAACATCCCCAAGCTTAACTCCTGCTCGTCCTCGAGTAGGTAAGTGATAAAAAAAGAATAATTTTTGAGGTGACATGCACCATCAAAAACTTGATCAAAGTATTTGTAAAACATTCAAAGCTGGGATCATAATACTTCAATCAAAACATGAAATACAAAGTTCTAGCAATAAGACAAAGAAACTATGTTGCAACATGAAAAGGCACAAACAAATATTCATGAATAACAATGCTTTGCAAGACATTTGTTTGTTTCACATAAAGAAAACATAGCATAATAGTATTCAGCTTGTCCCTCATAGAGTAGCAAATATAAGTGCATAGGACACCTTCAAAGTTCATAAGAGTGACTAGATACAATAGTTTCAAACAAGCAATAACAAGTTATGCATCAATCAACTAGTCTTGGGGCAATGCACATAGAACTAAGAATGGCCACTATGCTCTCAAAGTAGGTGCATAAAGATAGAAGGTGGAGACTCAATATAATGGTGGAAGAAAGGCCTTTTGTAAAGGGAAGTAGGGATTCAAGTCTCATAAAGAGCTTCCAAAAAATATGGTACTTGTAGTTTTCAGCTCTCATTGCCCCTATCATAAGCATCTTGAAGGTGATTAAGGTTAAAGTGACACAACTAAGAGGATATGCTTGACAAGTTATAAACCAAAATCTCATGCCCCTTACCCAAAATCTCATGCCCCTTACTTACGAAGACCGATCCTCATGCTACTCAACTTCAGTCACGAGTAAGCTCTTGTCATTGTAAGTATATGTGTATCATTAAGAACCACCAACGGGGTACCCCTTGCACATGATACATGAGCTATCCCATAATCAAAATGACAAGGCAAGCAGACAATGAGCATCTCAGCGATCTTTTTATTTGCTATTTGCATAGGGTTTTTTTTGAGGATGCTTCATAGAGTGCTCAATATGGTGATGCTGCAAGTTTCCACCATGATTAGGCATGGCTTAGGCTAGCGGCCCAGGCGTTTCTCTAACACACATACAAACTCCATGATCTTACAAGTTCCACTTTTATTTCACACTGCCGGGATCCATATGCAAAAGAACATGATATCAACGGGGTACAAAGTACAAGTGCAATGTTGAAAGCATTCCCCATGATACATGGTTCTACTAATTTCAACTTATAAATTGCAAGCATATACGCAACAAAGAAGGACCCAATGGTTCAAGTTTATTAGATGCAAAAAAGTAAAGTGTGCCATCAAGTTCGTGAGAGCTTTAATCACTAGTTTTCTCATAACAAGTTTAATTTGGAAGGTAAAAAAACATGAATATACTTGGAATAGCATAAGCTAGTAGGTAGGTATGGTGGACTCTTTGGAATAACTTGGTTTAGGGAGTTGGATGCATGAGTGGAACTCATGCTTGGTTGTGGAGGCTAGCAAAAGACTGGGAGCGACAAACTAAGAGAGCAACAATGGCCATAATCATGCAGAGCGACAAAACATCATTGATCAAAGCATAAAGTGATACTACAAGTTGAAAAATAAAGGATCATAAAGGCTATGGTGACTTGATATAGTCATAACATGGTGTGAGCATGTGCCAAGTCAACCCAAATAAAGCATCAAAGGAGAATACCACTATACTATGCTTTAATATGCTAAAACAACGCATGTTTCATCCAAGGAACATTAAGAAATATCAATTGTTTATAACAACTCATGCTACAGCAAAGAATACTAAGCATAAAGCCAAAACAATATCAAGCATGGCATGATAGAGCATATGCCACAGTCAAAAACAAGCTCTTTTTACCACATAAGTATGAACTTTCCTACTCTTTTCCAAACCAAACCAAGCTATTTGCAAACCAATATATGAAAGAGGGGGTCCAACCAATTTATTCAGAAAACTAAGCAAACCAAGCAAACGAAAACAAAAAAGAAGACGCTCCAAGAACAACATAACTGTGCATGAAACAATAAAAATGAAGCGTTTGGAAGAAACCTGGGATTTTTATTGATGAAGAGGGGGATGCCTTGGGCATCCCCAAGCTTTGATGCTTGTACTTATTGGATATTTCTTTTGGTGACACGCGTGGCATCCCCAAGCTTGATCTTTAGTCTATCCTTCATCTCATTACTCATTCCTTCCATACACCTGAAATTTTTCCTTCGTACAAAACTTCACACAATCTTTATTAGCAACATTAGTGCACTCAAGATAAATAAGTCTTAAGGTTCAGTTCTAACACAAAATAAACTTCCATTAGAACACTAGCTACTGAAGCACTTCCTTTAAAAATCTCAATTCCACAAAAGAACTCAAAAAGGAACCAACAAGAAGCAAATGCAGAAAATGACAGAAATCTGTCAAAACAAACCAGCAGGTAAAGACGAATTTTTTCGAAGACCTTCTGTTGCTCAAATAAAAAAGTATTGAACTAAAGAAAGTTAGATAACAACCTGGGGCAGAATCACAAAAATTCACGCCCCAAAAATACGTTCAAAGATTTTACATGGATTTTTACGGTGAAGCACAGAAATCTATTTCGGGACAGCAACTTTCCTAATCATTACTTCTCTCTCATTAGAGGTTACTCTTGGCACAAAAAGCAAATAAAAAGGATAAGGAGCAGTTATTACTGAAGTAATAACTTCCAAGACTCATCTAAAACTTGTGGGTTATCTCCCAATAAGTACTTTTCTTTAACGCCTTTAAGTTAGGCATAAGAAGCAAAGAAAGAATCAAGTGTCCTCAAATGAAGAAGCATTAAGACCAAATTTCTTGCCCTTACCTCTCTTACTTTTATTCTTAACCTTGGGGAAAATATGATTGTTTGGTAGAGAAGAAAGGTGCATGGTCCCCTTTCCCACATCTATTATTTCTCCAAGGAGTTCTAATAGAGACGTTCCAAGTGTAATTTGTCCTTTTCCTGCACATTCAATGACAAGATAATCAGTAGAAATCATTTTCCCAAGGATCTTTGTAAACACTCCTTCAATTATTCCAGTAGGTAATATGGTAGTATTATTAGCAAGAGATATTTCTTTTCCTACTTCAGTAGGACCCCAAAGATTTATCTTTGGGCATAAGGCAAAATTCAGACATGATATCACAGTGGGCTTGAAAAGTTTCAGTGTTTATCTCGATCTTTACTATAGGGAGCCACTTTGATGGTTCAGAATTTATTGGAACATAATTATGATGCTCCCTAAGCGTATTATAGCAATCTTTTAAACTAGTAGTGCTAGTCTCAAGAGTGTTCAATCTAGCAAATATTCTTGCAAAAGAAATATCAGTTTGGCTAGGCAAGTTGTAAGTGAGGATCAATTTCTTTATAGCATTTATAGCATCATCCTCATTACATTGGAGGAAATCTCCTCTCACAACAGCATCTGAAGCATATCTATAGCAAATAGGAATTCCAAGGTAAAAACTACTAAGGAACAAGCTTTGAGTCATTTTAGGCTCGGTTTTTTCATGTAGATCTGAGATTCTAGACCAAGCTTCCTTAAAACTTTCCTCAATTCCTTGTTTAAAAGTGAAAATCATTTCCTCAGGTGACATAGTGATTGGATCAATGCTAGAAATAATGGCAACTTGAGAAAGGAACTATTTTTTGTGTGTTTTTGATAAAGAAAGCAAACTAGTAAAACTAACTTTTTTTGTGTTTTTGATAATGAAACAAGCAAACAAAGCAAAAAGAAACTAAGCAAAACAAAAAATGACAAAGTAAAGAGATTGGTTATGAGGGACTCCCCTTTTGAAGATGTCCTTGACTCCCCGGCAACGGCGTTAGAAAAATGCTTGATGGCTCAGTTTTGATGTAGAGCTCGTTGGGAACCCCAAGAGGAAGGTATGATGAGCACAGCAACAAGTTTCCCTTAGTTATGAAACAAAGGTTTAATCGAACTAGTAGGAGCAAGGAAACACCCCAAAGGTGTTGCTAGCTGAGCCTTGGCAAGGCGCACTACCGGTGCTAGTAGCAACGTGGAGACATGCACAACACAACCATAGAACTTTGTCCCCAACTTGCGATGAGGTTGTCAATCTCACCGTGTTTTGCTGAAAACAAAGGATTAAACGTATCGAATGGAAGGAAGTAATAGTTTGAAGAAAGTAAACACAAAGCAGTAAACAGTTTGTAGATTGTATGTAAAAGAAAAGGATCAGGATCCATAGTTCACTAGAGGTGGCTCTCCTTAAGACAGATAACATGCTGGGTGAACAAATTACTGCGGGGCAATTGACAAACATCGAGAAAGCAATACATGCATATACTAATCATCTTGACCCCTTTGAGATTCGATTGGGCATTACAACATTATACATAGACCGCCATCCAACTGCATCTATGACTAATAATCTACCTTCAGGTTATCATCCGAACCCCCTCCAGTATTAAGTTGCAAGCAACAGATTATTGCTTTACGAATTGCGTGTAATGTAAACAATACAATTGTTCTATGAACAAAGGGTTGTTGTTTTCTCCCTAGTAGCAATAGCACATCTAGTACCTTAGATATTTCTGTCACTTCCCCAGATTACAAGAGGCATGAACCCACTATCGAGCATAAATACTAACTCTTGGAGTTGCTAGCATCTACTTGGCCAAGATAGCTACTAACAATAGAAAGCATGCAAGATCACAAATAACAAAGACATGATAGAATCAATAATCAATCTGAAATAGCATCTCAATATCCATCAGATCCCCACTAACACAACATGCAGAATTACAAATAGATGACCTTGATCATGAACGGAGCTCACAAGATCTAGACATGAAAGCACAAAGGAGGAGAACCAGCCATCTAGTTACTACATGGATCTGTAGTCCAAAGATGAACTACTCATGCATCACACCGGAGGCTTGCATGATGATGAAGAAGGCCTTCAGGGTGAATTCCCCTCTCCGGCAGGGTGCCGGGAAGAGCTTCAGATCCCTCCCAATCTAGGGATGGAGATGACGACGGCTACAGACTCTTTCGTCGATTTTTGATCGGGTACTTAGGGTTTTCGTCCCGAGGGCATCTTATAGGCAGAAGGAGAGACCGAGGGGGTGCTAGGGTCGGCCAGACCACCCCTTGCCGCAGGCCAGGTGGTGTGGCCGGCCCCCAGCCCTTCTCCGTCTCATATTCTGGCATCTGATGACTTCCGGAAAAATAGGCACTTTGCCTTTTGTCTCGTCCAATTCTGAGAATATTCATTTTCTAACTTTCCTGGAACCAAAAACAGCAGAAAACAGGCTGCTAGCACTATGGCTCTTATTAATAGGCCAGTCCAAGAAATCATATGAAAGGTACTCCGAAGTGTGGACAAAACACAAGAAAGTGGATAAAACCAAGCATGGAACATCAAAAATTATAGATACATTTGCCATGTATCATGGATATATGTCTACCTTATACTTTACCTTTATAAAGTCTCATGAAAGAATCTACGGTACACCCACAGTTGTGGATCTCCGAAATAAATCTTCCAACATCCTTTTTCTACCTTTCAACCCTTTTGGGAATTCTCTTGTTGGTAAACCCGTTTTCACGAAGCATCTCGAAAGACGATCACTTTTATTTCATACTCCTTGATTTCTTTCTTAACTTAGGCCAAGTTTTATGCTCTTGATGGCATACCAAGATGACCTTCTTAGTAAAACTTCTAGGATACCAGCTACAGATACCAGCTGCGAATCCTCCTAGGTGTATGGATTACCCTACGAGTTTTCTACTTTCTACTGGCATTCTCTCTGAATTGTCAGAGCTTGAATACCACTTTGTTCCAAGACTTCTTCTTTGCATCCTTTCATGATACTTCCATGAACTCGGTACTACTTCATTATTCGCTTCTTAGCAACATCATCTTCTTCAAGTGAACTTAAGTTCATCCTTCATGTTTCTCTCCACTTTTTTCTGTACTAATATTCCTTCTTGTTGCTAACTAATAATAAGTTGGGATTTATCCATCCTTCAGAATAGTGTTGATACTCCTTATATTTGGCTTCATTCTCCTTGCAAGTCTTCATCTTGGTCTTCGGAACTCGTCACTCCCTTACACGAATTCCCGCTTCTAACTAGGTCTATAACATCATGTAATGACTCGGTGGTGCAACATGCATTTGCACACCAAGTCAAACTTCATGTACAGATCTAGTCAATCAAGAAGATCCAATAAAAACCAACAAATCCAAATGTGGTACATATAACTCACATCATTCTAAGCTTGAAATATAGTAGTTGAGTAAAACATCTCTAGAATTCAGGCTTAGCAGTGTAGTATATGACACCTCCTACTATAGGTTTACTTTGTGATACTTAGTACTTTGGGGTTAAACTATTCTTTATCTCAATATCCACCCAAATTGCTCAGTTGCAATAGGATAATTTTTTTAGCAAAGTGGTCTCACTTTGGTCCTGACTAACCTCTTACCTTTCCTTCAGACTACTAACGACTACCAATTTTCTTATATATCGTAACTATCCTCACATGATCTCTCAAAACTACTAACAAGTTATAGTTACTACCTTAATCCTAAAATTATCGCCATGTTATGACACATGTGACTTATATCATAGACCTAAACTGTCCCTTTCTTACTGTTGTTACAAGATAAACTATTGAATCTTTCTCAACACAATTCCACTACTAACAACATGACTTCTCCCATGTCCTCAAGAACTAAACGAACTACTCACAAGATATCATATGGATCAAGATCAGAGATGAAATAATGATAAGTAACAATCTGAACATAACAATAATTCAATGGTTCCACTCAATAGCATCAACTACAACAAGTAATCAACACAGGGAAAGTTTCCTCTAAGAACTATGGAAGATTCAACCCAATTGTTAAAGCGGTATGGAGTGGTGATGATGGTGCTGGTGGAGATGATGATGATGATCCCAACGAAGTCCAGCTTGATGGTGGTGTTGATGGCGATGATCTCCCCTCTCCGGGAAGGATTTTCCCTGACAGATTTCTACCTGCCGGAGAGCTCTTTCTCTCTCTGAAGTTTTCTGCCCTGCGGAGGCGGTGGAATCTTTTTGTGGTCACTCCCTGAGTCTTAGGGTTTCATGGGCAATATATACACCAAAGAGTAGAGCCAGAAGTGGGCCAGGGTGGCCACACCACCTGGTGGCGTGGCCAAGGGTGGCCCACGCCAGGGGGTGGTGTGGGCCCCATGTGGCACATCTCCGCTCCCCTTCTGGCATCCTTCGTCTTCTGGAAAAATAGGATTTCCCATATATTTTCTAGGATTTTCTGATCTTCGCGAATTTAGCCTCCAAACAGTGCATTTTCCATCAAATTCCTGACTTCAGCGGTCCATCCTCCAAAAGTCATCAACCATGCAAAAACAGATGAAATAACATAAGTATCATCTCTTAATATGAAATATATCAATGAATAATAGTAAATTATGATATAGAATAGTGATGCAAAATGGATGTATCAACTCCCCCCAAGCTTAGACTTCGCTTGTCCCCAAGCGAAAACTGAGCTCAATAAACATGACCTCAGGTTTATGGAGTGAACTGTCGATAAAAGAATACGGACAAGAAGCATCACATTCATCAATACACAAATCATAATAGAAGACAACTCACTATTATATAACTTGATTTGCAATAAGTAAAGGAAACACAATAAAGATACATAAAGTAAATCATAATTGGTAATGGCAAACTTTGCTTTTGGTCAAATAATAGTTAACAATTTGCAGGAGTTCAAACATAATGGGGTTTTGAATGATAGCTTTCAAAGTAATATTCACTAAGATAAGAGTAGTGTGCAAAGCAAGGAACATAACAAACATGATTGAATAAATCATCATATGAATGAATTAAACACAACAACTCAAAATACTTGCTAAGATAGAAAGGAATAGGTTTACTGACTCAACTAGAAAGTAAAAGATAGGCCCTTCGTACAGGGAAGCAGGGATTTCAATTTTCATAAAGAGCTTCCAAAAATTATGGTACTTATTAGCTTTCAGCTCTCATTGCCTGTATCATAAGCATCTTTAGGTGATTAAGGTTAAAGTGATCAAATATGAGGATATGCTTGACAAGTTATAAGCTGAAAATATCATGCCCCTTACTTACAAGTACCGTTCCTCATGCTACTCAAGTTTAGTCACATGTAAGTTCTTGTCATTATAAGTACATGTGTATCATAGAGAACCGCCAACAGGGTACCCCTTGCCCGATGATACAGAAGATTCCCCATATCAAAATGACAAGGCAAGCAGACAATTAGCATCTCAGCAATCCTTTTATTTCAAATTTGCATAGGCCCTTTTTTCTTTTTCTCTCTTTTTTATTTCTTATTTGCATAGGGTTTTTTATATATAGAGGATGCTTCATAGATAGCTCACTATGGTTACGTTGCAGGTTTCCACCATGATTAGGCATGGCTTAGACCAGCCGCCCAGGCGTTTCTCTAACACATATACGAACTCCATGAGCCTTACAAGCTCTGCTTTCATTTCACACTGCTGGGATCCATAAGAAAAAGAACATGATATCAACTAAATAAAGTACAATGTTGAAAGCGTTCCCCATGGTAACATGGTTCTGCTAATTCTCAACTTACAAAGCACAAGCATATACGCAACATAGATGGGCACAATGGTTCAAGTTTATTAAGAACAAGAAAAGTAAAGTGTGCCTTCAAGTTCATGAGAGCTTTAATCACTAATTTTCACATAACAAGTTTAATTCGGAAGGTAGATAAAAACATGAATTTACTTGGAGTATCATTAATGGTAATAGGTAGGTATGGTGGACACAAATGGCATAGGTTTTGGTTTAAGGATTGGATGCACGAGAAGCATTCCCTCTCAGTACAGGTTTTTGGCTAGCAAGGCTATGTAGCAAGCATAAGAGTTGAAGGAAACAAAAAACATACAAGTGATAAAAACAAACATGAAATCTTTCTTAGAAGCACAAAAGATCTTAACTAGAGAATGCTAAGCTTATGAGCCCATTAAGAAAGAAAGATGATGAAATTATATTTCTTAAGAGTACTTTTATCTTTTTCATTCAATTCTTATAATAATGTTGCTACTGACCGAGCCAGGTTTGCCAAAACCAACTAAATTTATTTAATGATCCCAAAGTGATACCAATACTAACAATAGGATCAATCATATAATAGAAATTGATAACTAATGTAAGATGTGCAAAAATTAAATGATAGAACTTCTCATTAATATTCCGTAACGGCAACTCACACCAAGGGATACATAAATAACTAACGAGATTGGGATACCTCCACAATGTAAACCATCCCATATGATAACTTCTATATTCATGATATGCCTCTACTTAAAAAGGTAAAAAGATAAAATATAGTGATGTGATACCACGGCACTCCCCCAAGCTTGGAACAAACCAAGGGGATGCCAAAACCTGATGATGAAATACTCCTTCAGTAGTGGTGGTGTTCTCTTGTTCGGAGTGAGAAAATCTTCCAGGATCTTGCGAAGCCTGTTATTCTCTTCTTGCAGTATATGCATATTTCTCTTCAGGACTTGGTACTTATTGCAAAACTCATCAGTGGCCCGTAGAGCTTCCACTGCTGCAGGACGGGAACTGAGGATTAGAACTGGAGGTATCAGCCCTTGTCCTTTCATGCCCTTCACTTCCTCCTCGATTCTCCGATCCATGTCTTCGCGCCTAGCTGTGATCTTTTCTTCTTCCATCCATCCTACGAAGGTCCTCTTCTCAAGGTTGCGATGGAGCTCGCGCCAGCGTCGCAGCTCATAGTCCTCTGAAAATGAATCCTAGAATGACATCTGAATAGAACAGGTCGAAACAAAAAACATGACAAGAACACAATATACGAACCTTGGGGGTTCCGAGGGATTATATATTATGAAGTTTTACAACAAAAGGAAGGTACTGGGATAAAACGGGTCAGAGATGGGCTCCGGGGTGGCCACACCCCCTGGTGGCGCGGCCAGGTGGGCCCGCACCACGGGGTGGTGTGAGCCACCCGGGCTCCATTTCCGTACCTATTTCTACTCATTACTTTCCTTGTTAGATAAAAACTACAAAAATATAAATTGACCGATTTTTCACGGACCTTTTCTTACCAGAACTGTTACCTATTCGAAAATGGACTCTGCAGGTCTCTGAATTTGGTCTTTAATAAATTCTTCAGGAGTCACCATTTGAATAGCATCAATATCTTCATTGTAAGAATCTCTAGAAATATAGTGCTTGAGTCTCTGACCATTCACCACTTGTGTAGTGTTATCTTTTAAGGAAGAAATTTTTATTGCACCTGAACGATACACCTCTTCAATAACAAATGGTCCTTCCCATTTTTAGAGTAGTTTTCCTGCAAAAAACCTGAGACGGGACCTATACAACAGAACCTTCTCAACAACATGGAATTCTCTCTTAAGAATTCTCCTGTCATGCCATTTTTTAACTTCTTCTTTAAATAGTCTAGCATTTTCATATGCTTCACTCCTCCACTCGTCTAACAAACTTAACTCAAATAATCGTTTCTCCCCAGCAAGTTTGAAGTCTCTATTAAGTTCTTTCACTGCCCAATAAGCTTTGTGTTCTAATTCTAAAGGCAGGTGGCAAGCTTTCCCATAAACTATTTTGTAAGGAGACATTCCCATAGGATTTTTATAAGCAGTTCGATAAACCCATAAAGCATCATTCAACTTTTTAGCCCAAATTTTTCTTGATCTATTAATAGTCTTTTGGAAGATGGATTTAATTTCTCTATTTGATAGTTCTACTTGCCCACTAGTTTGGGGATGATAAGCTGAAGCAATTCTATGATTAACATCATATTTAGCAAGGGTCTTTCTAAAGCCACCATGAATGAAATGAGAACCTCCATCAGTCATAAGATATCTAGGCACTCCAAACCTAGGAAAGATAATATCCTTAAGCATTTTAAAGAGGTCTCACCATCAGCACTTTTCGTAAGTATGGCTTCTACCCACTTCAACAACAACAAGAATATGAGTATACCCTTTTGAAGGGGAAAAGGACCCATAAAGTCAAATCCCCAACAATCAAATGGTTCAATAACAAGAGAGTAATTCATGGGCATTTCAATGCGTCCAGAAATATTACCAACTCATTGACATTCATCACATGATAAGAAAAATTTCCTTGCATCTTTAAAAAGGGTAGGCCAGTAAAAACCTGATTGTAGAACGTTTTGTGCGGTTCTATCTCCCGCATGATGTCCTCCATAGGCACTACCATGTGACATTTCCACAATATCTCCTTCTGTTCATATTCTGGAACACATCTTTGCATAATACCATCTACTCCCTCTTTATATAAATGTGGGTCATCCCAAAAATAATGCCTCAAATCGTAAAAGAATTTCCTTCTTTGCGGTGCTATAAAATTTGGAGGCAAATACTTGGAAACAATAAAGTTAGCATAAACAGCATACCAAGGACTCCCTCGCGAGCTTACCCCTACTACAAGCAACTATTCATTTGGGAAACTATCATTAACAGGCATAGGATCAAAGGTGATGTTTTCCAAATGAGATAAATTATCAACAACAGGATTTTCAGCACCTTTCCTATCTACAATATGTAGGTCAAATTCTTGTAAAAGCAACACCCATCTAATAAGCCTAGGCTTAGCATCTTTTTTCGTCATAAGGTACTTAATAGCAGCATGATCAGTATGAATGATAACTTTTGAATCAACAATATAAGGTCTAAACTTATCACAAGCAAAGACAATAGCTAAGAACTCTTTTTCAGTAGTAGCATAATTTTTTTGAGCAGTGTCAAGAGTCTTACTAGCATAATGGATAACATTTAACTTTTTATCTATTCGTTGCCCAAGAATAGCACCTACAACAAAATCACTAGCATCCCACATGATCTCAAAGGGTAAGTTCCAATCAGGTGGTTGGACAATAGGAGCGGTAGTTAAAGCTTTCTTTAGAGTTCCAAAAGCATCCTTACAATCATCATAAAAAATAAAGGGTACATATTTTTGGAGAAGATTAGTTAGGGGTTTTGATATCTTGGAGAAATCTTTAATAAACCTTCTATAGAAACCAGCATGACCAAGGATACTACGAATACCTTTGATGTCCCTGGGACAGGGCATTTTCTCAATTTCTTCAACTTTGGCTCTGTCAACTTCAATGCCTCTTTCGGAAATTTTATGTCCAAGGACAATTCCTTCATTGACCATGAAGTGGCATTTCTCCTAATTAAGAACAAGATTAGTTTCTTCACATCTCTGCAAAACTTTATCAAGGTTGTGCAGACAATTATCAAAAGAAGTTCCATAGACGAAAAAACCATCCATGAATACTTCCACAATTTCTTCACAAAAACCATGAAAGATAGCAGACATGCACCTTTGAAAAAAAGCAGGAGCATTACACAAACCAAAAGGCATTCGCCTATAAGCATATGTTCCATAAGGGCACGTAAAAGTAGTTTTTTCTTGATCTTGTTGTTTAATAGCAATTTGAGAGAACCCAGAGTATCCATCAAGAAAGCAAAAATGGGTCTTTTAGATAACCTTTCTAACATTTTATCAATAAAAGGCAGTGGGTAATGATCTTTCTTAGTAACTTTGTTAACCTTTCTGAAGTCAATGCACATCCTATAACCTACTACTATTCTTTGGGGGATTAGCTCATTATTCTCATTAGGCACAACAATAATTCCCCTTTCTTAGGGACACAATGAACAGGACTAACCCATTCACTATCAGCAATAGGATAAATAATACTAGCATCAAGGAGTTTTAATACCTCGTTTCTTACCACTTCCTTCATCTTAGGATTTAAACGATGTTGATGTTCCACCACTGGTTTTGCATCGGGTTCTATATTGATAGCGTGCTGACATATAGTAGGGGAAATCCCCTTTAAATCATCAAGGGTATAGCCCATAGCTCCTCGATGTTTCTTCAATACTTCCAATAATCTTTTCTCTTCCTTCCCGGAAAGTTTAGAACTAATAATAACAGGATATTTTTGTATCATCAATGTAAGCATATTTAAGATCGTCAGGTAAAGGTTTTAGATCAAAAACCGGATCCTTTTTAGGTGGCAATGTGGTACCCAAATCTTCCATCGGCAAGTTATGCTTAAGCATCTTAGGTTGACGATGGAGAATCTCGTCAATCTCATTTCTTTCTTCCATTAAGATCTCACTTTTGTGGTCTTCCATCAATTACTGCAAAGCATTGTTAGGAGTAAGCGAAATAGATGCAAGTTGTTCAACTCTAAAATCCTCATTAGGGGTTTCATTTTCATAAGGAACTTTAGCAAATTTCGAAAAAATGAACTCATAAGATTCCCCATCAAATTTAGTTAAAATTTTCTCCCTTTTACAGTCTATAATGGCTCCACACGTGTTCAAGAAAGGTCTACCAAAAATGATAGGATAGGTTTTACTAGCAGCTGAACCAAGTACTAGAAAATCGGCAGGATATTTAATCTTACCACAAAGAACTTTCACATCTCTTACAATACCAATTGGAGAGATGGTCTCTCTGTTTGTAAGGTGAATAACCACATCAATTTCTTCTAGTTCGCATGGACTAATTTCATGCATAATTTCTTTGTAAAGCTCGTAAGGAATAGCACTTGAACTTGCACCAATATCACATAAACCATAATAGCAATGATCACCAATTCTAACAGAAAGCATAGGGACACCAGCTTTTCTAGTTCTATTAGGATGTGAGACAATATTAGAAGCATCCTCATAGAAGACAATGTGTCCATCTTCTACACTTTTAGTGACAAGGTCTTTCACAATTGCTACTGCAGGTTCAATGTTTATTTATTCATTAGGTTGTACAGCTCTCTTTGTACTTTTATTAATTACACTATTTATCATAGAGTGCTCCTTTACCTTATTCCGGAAAGGTATTTTATCGATCTAAGGTTCAGGTAAAATACAATCAATAGTGCAAACTGCAGTACTTCTAATAGGAATACAATCAATAATATCCTTATATGGTGCATGATACTTATTCCATTCTCTTTTTGGAATTTCAATATATGAGGCAAAATCCCTAAAACAATTTGCAATAACTTGAGGGTCTAGACCATAAGCATTACTAATATTATGAAAGTCATTAGTTCCCATAAAAGATTTAATGCATTCATAATCATAATTTATACCTGACTTTCTTCCTTTATCATTCTCCCATGCTTTAGCATTGTCTTGAATATGGTGTAGAGGATCCTATTTAGCTTCTTCTTCCATGCGTGTAAATGATCCAGCATAAGAAGCATCCAATAGATCCTTATCATGAAGAGAAAGTCTTGCATAAAAATTATTGATAATAATATTGTTGGGGAGCTCATGAATAGGACATTTGAGCATTATTAACTTCAATCTCCCCCAAGCTTGAGCTGTACTCTCTCCATCATGGGGCCAAAAGTTGTATATTTGATTTCGATCTTTATGAATCTCACTAGGAGGATAAAACTCTGAATAAAAGAGAGGTACAATATCCTCCCATTCAAGAGCTTGACCATTCTTCAGCAGCTTGTACCATTCCTCAACTCTTCCTTTCAATGATAATGAGAATAACTTATTCTTGACTTCATCTATTGTAATACCTCCACACTTAAACAACCCGCATAATTTGTGTATAAAGAGCAAATGATCACCGGGATGGACAGTTCCATCCCAAAAATAGTAGTTATCCATAACACGATCAATAATTCTTGTAGGTATTTTAAAAGTATCATTTTCAGCAGGTGTAGGTTCATCTACTACCTTAGCAGTGGTTGTAGCATTATGAAATAAGAAACTAAGTGAATTATCCCTATTGAAATAAATTAACTAATAGAAATAAACAATACTCATAGTAGAAGTTTCCTTTACTAGTTCCACTCTTCAATAGCGCTTCACTCCCCAACAACGGCGCCAGAAAATATTCTTGATGACCCACAAGTATAGGGGGTGTATCGCAGTATTTTCGATAAGTAAGAGTGTCAAACCCAACAAGGAGAAGAAGGTGTTGATGAGTGGCTTGGAGAAGGAATTCTCTGTAAATACTTAGCAAAAGGATTTTTAGGGGTTTTTGATAATGTAGATAAATAAAGTACGAGTAAATAAAAGACAATAAGAATAATTGCAGCAAGTGGCCCAATCCTTCCTTTAGCAAAGGACAAGCCGGTTGTATTACTTAAGATGACCAAACATTCTCGATGACACATAGGAATACTGTCAAGTGCTTTCGCTTCATATAGTTGATTAATCTTCTTTAGTTTGATAAGTGTTGTGTTGGTGAACCTATGCTAATGTACTAATCTTCCTAGTACTAATACATACTTGTAATTATTCCCCTTGCAAGCATCCGCAACTACAAGAAAGTAATTAAGATATAAACCTAACCATAGCCTTAAACTCTGAGATCCTACACTCCCTTGTGCAAAGGTTTCCTAACGGGGGTTCAGTTTTCTGTCACTACGGCAACCCCTACGATTAGTAGACAAATACACAATGCATTTCCCTAGGACCATAAAGGTGAAGTATCATGTAGTCGATGTTCACATGACACCACTAGAAGAATAACACCACAACTTAAATAACAAACTATTGAATCTTTCTCAACACAATTCCACTACTAACAACATGACTTCTCCCATGTCCTCAAGAACTAAACGAACTACTCACAAGACATCATATGGATCAAGATCAGAGATGAAATAATGATAAGTAACAATATGAACATAACAATAATTCAATGGTTCCACTCAATAGCATCAACTACAACAAGTAATCAACACCGAGAAAGTTTCCCCCAAGAACTATGCAAGATTCAACCCAATTGTTACAGCGGTATGGAGTGGTGATGATGGTGCTGGTGGAGATGATGATGATGATCACAATGACGTCCATCTTGATGGTGGTGTTGATGGCGACGATATCCCCTCCCCGGGAAGGAATTTCCTCGGCAGATTTCTGCCTGCCGGAGAGCTCTTTCTCTCTTTGCAGTTTTCTACCCTGCAGAGGCAGCGGAATCTTTCTGTGGTTGCTCCCCGAGTCTTAGGGTTTTGTGAGGAATATATACGCGAAAGAGCATAGCCAGAGGTGGGCCAGCGTGGCCACACCACCTGGTGGCGCGGCCAAGGGTGGCTCGTGCCAGGGGGTGTGGTGTGGCCCCCTGTGGCCCATCTCTGCTCCCCCTTCTGGCATCCTTCATCTTCTGGAAAAATAGGATTTTCCATATATTTTCTGGGATTTTCTGATCTTCGCAAATGTCGCCTCCAAATAGTGCCTTTTCCATCAGAATCCTGACTTCAGCGGTCCATCCTCCAAATGTCATCAACCATGCCAAAAACAGATGAAATATATTAATGAATAACAGTAAATTATGATATAGAATAGTGATGCAAAACGGACATATCAAGGAATTAGTGAATATGAGATTGATGGTTTTATAAGTGATTAGAATCCTTGTGATAAACAATTCACTATCTTTGTTGATTTTATAATTGATAAAATCTTTTTAGGAAAATTAAGATACACTTAATTTGAGATGATAGTTTTAGTAAATTATGATAATAGGTTTAGATTATAGAATTTATTTTTCTAAACATTTTGATATATAACACATATTTTTCTGAATTATAAAAAAAATATTGGTTTAACAAGATTTAATCATTTTCTGGAATTAGTAAAATAAACTAACTAAATGATTTACTGCATCAGCGATGACGTCAGCACTCAATTGGATCTTTTTACACCACTCTACTCTACCCTAAGCCACTGACTAGTGGGACCAATCCCATGTCAGCGTGGACTAGTCAAAGTGCCAGCATGACGATGAGGTGACGTCAGCGACGACCAAAGCTCCTAGGTCAAGCAAGGTCACATCGATTAGGGGCTCGTGGGACAATGAGGAATGCGGTGTTGGACAGAGGGAACCGAGGGGAGCCTAAAGGTGGTGTCGCCGCCCCTTTTTGGTCACCGGAGGTACTCCGGCCACCATCTTTTGCAACAGTCAATGATGGTGCACAGTGCTATGGCGATCTAGAGCGAGAGGGAGGGACTAGAGATGTCTGGGAGAAGCGTGAGCTCACCTTAATTCTCGCAGCATGGTTAACGGGGCTTGGGGTGGACTGTTGACGGCGAATCGACATCAACGGCCATGGTGGCCGACAGGATGCCAAGCTCGATTTCGACAGATTCAGGGTGCAACTATTTGTGAGGCTTGATGGAGATGAACGAGAAGATGATGGCGATCTCGGCGGTACCCTTGGTTGGCTCAGAGGTGATCTGTGCTGGCCGGAACAACGAACTCCGGCAGCTAGGGTTTCGGTGTCCTCTTCTATGGAGATGATAAGAATGAGAGGAAGAGGGAATGGGGATGAGGATGGACAGGAGCATATCGGTGGCTCTCTTATCCTCCTCCCTAGCGACGGTGATCCATCACGATGGTTGATCCTCGCTGACGCAGGTGATTGGCATCGGGCGGTGGCGCTTGCTCAAGAGAGCAGCTTGTGACGCATGGGGAAGATGAGGTGAAACAGTACATGGGCCTGGGACAGAACTAGGTCGATGGTAAGTGATCAGAGAGTGACGGCTGGGGCACGTGGTGAATGTTAAGCGATAGAAAAGATGGGCGGTGAGCCGCATCTGCTGACTGCTTCTTTACCTTTCCTTTTTCAATTTTCACTTTTCTTATTTTATTTCCTCTCAAATTTGATTTCTAAACTATTTATTCATTCAGAAAGCTTGTGAAATATTAAAGTGAGCTTTGAGACTAAGTGATGCTTATATTTTTCATGTTTCTTTATAAATTTTTAAACTAGTAGAGAACCAATTTCATTGATGGAAACATTTATTACTTAGGGTTTAATATTTTGTTCATTATCCCAAAAGCCTTATAAAAATGATTTGTTTTCACTTGATAACTTTTGTAGTAATGGTTTGAAATGGTTAATGATGTATATAGAATCTTATTCATACTTATCCTCATAAAATAATTATATATATATCCACTATAAGGTATTAAACCTTGTGGCTTATATTATGATGATTTGAATTTTATGGTTCTCCATATTTGGTGATTTCTCTTATTCAAATTCTACTTGATTTGTAGTGTTTGGGGTTACCATGGACAACCTTGGTGAAGTCATTCAGCATGAATAACATTCATTAATGGAGAAATGAAAATGTTCATTTCCAAATAATCACCACGAGTTTTGGGAAGGTTTAATAGACTCATATTCTCTTATGAATATGGATAAAGATCAAGGCTTAAGGACACTAGTTCTAAATCTAGGAGTATGGTTGATATCTCAACTTAGAGTGAGATCTCAATAGTATATGTGACTAAGTCTTTATTAGGGTTTAAGACAATAAGGTGGCAAGTCTTTCATTAATACACTCTCTCAACTAGGGTTCTAATTATCTCTTGGAAGTTTCATTTGACTAAGAGATATGGTTCTCTGGCTCCCTAGGAATAGGAATTACTCCCACTGTTAGCTTCATTCTAGGGTTATGAACAAACAGGTAGACATGGCTTGATAAGACCTTGGTTAAAGGTTTCTAAAGAATTGCTATCCTTAATGCCTCCCTAAAATTATCTCTAGTTAAGAAATTCCTTTCCTAAATATACCCTGTATATTTCTCTTATCTTGTTAACCAAGATGTCCTCTGCCTAAATATACACTAATACTACTAGCTTTCTCATGGCTCCTCAAGCACTAGTTACTTCTTGGGTGTGGATGCTTCTTCTAGTTCACTCATGGGTGAGTTAACTCCTCCAACATCCATTGGTTTGATCACCCCTAAGGATCTAATTCCTTTGATGATGGAACACTCTACCATATCTAGTTCCTTCTTCTTATTAATTTACTTAAGGTATTTGGAAGGTCAATAAGTCAGGTTAAAGCTAATATTCAATAAGTACTAGGTCAAGAAGTGATCACTCAACATTGATGAGAAATTGACACTAGAACTTGGTTAAACAGTGTAACATCCCAAAAGTTTAATCCAAGCTTATCAAGATCAAATCATCCAAAAAATGGGGTTAACAAAAACTTTTCCAAATTTAAAATGAAAGCATTCATATATGTGTGCATTTAAAATAGGAGTTGTTTGAATTGCCATGATTGATTGATCCAATGCTTGTAAAATGTTTCTTAGGTGATTTAAACATCATCTACATCATGCCCAAACTTTTCCTAAAGAAAATCAAATCAAAAAGTATTAAAATGAAGGAATGGTCATTTTGACAAATTTAACTCTCATGCCTACTTTGCTATTCCTAGTACTCAATTCTTAACAGAAACAATTCTTGATCTTTGCACCCCTTGCTAGTACACATAATGAGGTACCAAGGCCCACCTTTTGATCTACTAAAAACATTCTGTAAACTATTTTAAATGACAGTTTAAAATTGAATCTAATGCATATGCATAGATCACCCCTCTTTCAAAAACCATCAAGTTGAGCACCATTTTCAAAACCCTTGCAACCAGAGACTACCTATCACTAGTGGAGATCACCCAAAAATTTTGAACTCAAAATTCAAAACTTTTTCTCTTGCGGCCATTTCATCAAACACTTGGCAGGCAAGAATCTAGCTCTAATCTTAGCTCACTGTTTTGAACAGAGTTTTGCCCCCATTTGATCCCCATTTACTCCCTCTGTCTCCCAATGATCTAACAAAATCCTAAACACCCATCCCCTACACCAATACCAACAATGCCATGCCAACCCGAGCCATGCCTCGCCGGCCAAACTTGCAACCGCCGCAGCAGACCACCCCTCTCCCCCTCTCCATGTCTAGGAGGTAGCCAGCACCGCATCGCCCCTCTCTGTCCCTTGCCCGAGCCAAGAGCAGCCATGGACCACAGAGAAGAACCCGTGCCCAGTGCCACCGAACCATGCCGATGCCGCCCGTAGAGCGTGCACTGTCCCCGCTCGCACCGACCGCCCCTTGGCACCAGCCTGCGCCCACCGCTCCGCCTCGACCTGGAGAACACCCCAGACATCCCCGTTCGCCGCCCAAAGCCCCACAGCCACCGCTCGCCGTGGACACCGCCGCTTCGGCCGCGCAGAGCGCCACCTCGCCCCGACCGCATACCACCGCCCCTACGGCCGCATTGAAGCACTAGAGCACCGCCAGGGAACCGCCCACCGATCGCAATCCCCAGCCATGCCGCTAGCTCGCCATAGCCATGTCGCCACCATCGACCGCCCATCCCGCTCGGTCTCACCGTCGAGCCTATAAAAGGAGCCCTCCCTAGCACCAAAGACTCACACCATTCCACTCCCCTCACCTCTCTGAACCTCACCCACCTCTCGCCGGAGCAAGTGGAGCAGCAGCTCACCGAAATTGGAGCCGGAGCTGCTACCTCTGGAGAAGAAGGGTGTCGTTGATTCCGGCCACCCCAAGCTCCGTCGCGACCACGCCTTGCATCGCCGTCGTCTCCCACTTTGTTCTCCCGCATCGCCGACCCCGCTGGAGCCCCGGTACGCCCCCAGTAGACCCCCACCGAGCCGCTAGGGTTCGAGCTCGCCGGCGACCTGTCCGTCATCGACGACGACCCTTGGCCGTAGATCTAGCCTCTAATCGCACATCCCATAGCGCGCGTACCGTTTCGCGTTTTAAGTGCCACTGACAAGTGGGACCCCCTGTCAGCTGAGCCCCGTGCCGCGTAGCGCCACTAGGCCGGCCCATTTCTTTTCCCGCGCGAGCCCGTAGATTCAAATCTGGATTTTTCTTTTTAGTTAGAATATAGTTTCTGTCCAGGGTTTCAAAATTCAATTCTGGGAGTTTCACAAATCCAAATTACATGAAACTAATTTTGTCTGAAAGGTATCGAAAAGCTCTATCCAAGCCCGTTGGATTTAATTCATTTAGAGTTATAGATTTCTCCAAATAAAAATAAGAAGATAGAAGCTTTTGCAACTTGAAACATTTTTGTAAAATCAACCAAGTTAGCTTTTGAGTTGATTCCAACTCTCAAAAATCACATTTCATCATATCTATCCAAATATGTAATAATATTAAGGTTTACAGGCAGTGACTTTGGACTAGTACCAAAATAATGCTATATAGGCATTTCTAGTCACTTTAAATCATTAAATAATAAACTTAAACCAAAGTAATATTGATCCAACCTTTAAATCTCATTCCCACATGTTAGAATGTGTGGTGAGTACATGTGTCCACATGATCCCATATTTTGGTGGTGAATATTAAATTTTAGTTAATTTTTCAATGAGTAGAAATTACTTTTCCAAAATAAAAAGGTTGAAACTATTAAATTAAACTTGTGATGTTTGGGATGATAATAGATCATCAATTGTGTGGTTTAGAATACTACTTAGCCTAGTTAAGTATTGTTTGGTGATTGTGCACTCCCTATGTATTTCTAGACGATAGTACCGACCAAGCCTTCGAGGAGGAGGAGTTCTACCAAGAAGAAGAAGAAGAAAACTTCAACCACTGCACCAACCAAGGCAAGCTATTAGTGGCAAGCTAACCCTTGCTAACATGCTTTAGTAAGCTATTGTTAGGAAGCTAGAATAAAACTAGATGGTTTAGTAAAGATGCCTTAAGCATGCTTTGATCACACCCCTTTAAATATTAGTACCCCAAGTCTTATTGACAAGTTTTACCTCCCTTAGTTTACACAAAGTTCTTTAATTAATTTTGAAGGTAGCATAAAGAGTATAAAACTTGACCTACTTAGAAACCTTTAGATGTCATTCTATGGCATGAGATTGATCCCATCTTTCCACCTTAGTGAACACTCTTAACTTAGTACTTTAGAATAGCTCAAAAACTTGAGTCACTTTAGATGGGAACACTTGGTGAAAATGAGTTATGAAAACCTTGGAATGATGAGTCATTCTATTGAGATGTTTTGACATGTGTTGAGAGACACAATTGGTTTATGATGATGAAAATGATGAGGCATGAGCCTTAACCCTTTTATAAAACTGATGGTTGTATTCGGATGCGATACCATTCCAAATTTATCGTACAACCACATTACCTGAATTGGGTAAGGCTTAGCTGGAAATTTATATGCATTAGTATTAGTTCCCTCACGGGATAGGTTGAGCTGAGGCTACCTCTCAATGATGTCCACCTATGCAGTGCCCAAGATGACTGATGGTCATGGTTGGGAGGCCATGCTCATAGGAGAGGTGCTTGTACTAGGGTGTGTAAAGGAAAGGTTATGTTTGATTATCTGCATACTAAGTATGATGATTCAGGGTTATCCCTGACAGATGTATCGAATCTTGTGGTGAAAGTGTACCACCTCTGCAGAGTGTCAAACTATTCGAATAGCCGCGTCCGCGGTTATGGACAGTTGGAATGGCCATACTGTTTTGTTGTCAGATGTTTTCTAAATAACTTGAAATGAATCATGACCTTTGACTTGACCACAACAGGGTTGTGTTAATGAAACTAGCTTTCCAACTTAAGTGATTCAAGAACTTTACTTTATCTTTTCTTGCTTTAGAACTCAGCTTAGGTTTCAAACTTAACTTGATAGTTATTCTTTAAATTCCGCACTTTAACTTAGAATGGTAACCCTTGTTAGTAGTAGTTTGCGAGTACTTAAAGAGTACTCATGGCTTTTGTCCCTGGCTATTATCATGGCCAGACTATGAAGGAGATTATCAAGATGATGGTCAGCAGGACGGCTATGATAACTAGGACTATCTGCCTTCGTCAGCATTGCCTATGCCCCTGAAGATGGACCCCACCGCTACGCTCTTGTTTATTTCCGCTGCTTGTTGTATTAAAGACTGGATCATGAGATCCGTATTTGTGTAAAACCTTATGTATGGTTTGTAATGGATGATGTACTATGATATCCAATCTGTTATGTCTCGCAAAAATGGTAATCCTGGGATTGCGAGGTATGGCATAACGGGCATCTGGGATTAAAAATCTGGGTGTTGACAAACAGGAATGCCATCTATTATTATGTCAACAAGGACATGAGATGAATGGTCTTGGCTTGACTTCCTTTCTACTCTATTTGTAATAATAGTTAGTGTTTAGGAACTACCATGATTCTCATGGTAAGAATAACTATAGTAAATATGTGTACCATGGTTTAGTTATTAGGTTTCATTACTTAGGTTATAAACTTAATTGAGTATTCAAGAATTGTTATGATGAATACCCAGACATGATCTCTATAAGATCCTTCATAAATGTGTGGTGGGTTTAGCTTGTTTCTATTTGATCTACCCATAGATCAAATTATATTATCCAAAGATAAGGTTTTAGCAAAGGTTACATTGAAACTTATCGCAATCAACTTGATGATCGACTTTAGTTCCACCAAGTTAATACATGCTTCAATCACTTTGACAAGTTTTATTTAAAAGCGCGAAAATTATCCAGATTTTATATGCATGAATGCAATGCACACATCTGATCTCAGCTTATTTCCAAGCTTCTAATGCTGGGATGTTATAGTTAGGGACAACCTTTGCCGGTGATACATCATAAATGTATCTATAATTTTTGATGCTCCATGCTTGTTTTTTATCAACTTTCTTATGTTTTGTCTACAATATGAGGCATTTTTATACATTTTCTGGAACTAACCTATTAACAAGATGTCGCAGTACCAGTTGCTTGCTTTTTGCTGTTTTTGGTTTCAGAAAAGCTAGTAAAGAAATATTCTCGGAATTAGACGAAACAAAAGATGAAGTTCCTATTTTTCCCGACACAAGACGGAGTCCAAAGCAGAGACAAAGGAGGGCACCGAGGCGGCCACACCCTATGGTGGCGTGGGTACCCCCCAGGCACAAGTGATGTGGGCCCCTCGGGCGGCCACCGACCTCGCCTCTTCACCTATATAAACCCCCCAAGACAAAAACCCTAAGGATAAGATCAGAATTTCACGAAAAGTTCCATAGTGCCGCTGCCACCGAAGAGGAGATTCGGAGGCCAAAATTCTTTGTCCCGGCACCCTGTGGAGACGGGGAACTGCCCCCGGATCCATATCCATCTTCGTTGCTGACTCCCATGATGAGGAGGGAGTAGTTCTCTCTCGAGGCCAAGGGCTCTACCGATAGCTATGTGTTCATCTCTCTCTCTCTATGCGTGATCTTATTGAGATCATGAGCTTTGTAATCTAGATCTATTATGCTACTCAAGTGCTTTAATTAATCTCTGCTATCCCCATGTGTGTGAAGTTGACAGTGTGCACACTATGTGGCACTTTGGCTAAGGTTACATAAATACTTATCATGAGTATAATTTGAGTTGGATGTCTCTATGAGATTGTGGTGTTTATTGGAACCATCTAGTGCTCAAGGTGACAGTGAGGGGTTATCTAGATGGGGAATGCGAACTTTAAGGTGTGTTGTTATAGCCCTACATCGTCCAACCGGAGAGTAGTTTAGGGTAGCATAATGAAGGCAATATATTTATATGAGAGTGTCCACTAGTGAAACTATGATCCCTAGGCCTTGTTTCTAAGCATTGAAACACCGTTTACAATCAGTCATGTTACATGTTTGCTTGTTGCCACTCTTATTTCAGATTGCAACTACCACTTATAATCATCCATATTACTTGTATTTCACTATCTCTTCGCCAAACTAGTGCACCTATACACTTGAAAAGTGTATTGGGTGTGTTGAGGACACAAGAGACTTCTTGTAACTTGATTGCAGGGTTGCTTGAGAGGGATACCTGTGACCACTTCCTCCCTGAGTTCTATAAACCTTGGGTGTTCCACTTAAGGGAAACTTGCTGTTGTTCTACAAACCTCTACACTTGGAGGCCCAACATTGTCTATAAGAATAGAAGCATGCATAGACATCAAGCTATTTTCTGGCGCTGTTGCCGAGGAGGTAAGGTGAAAGGTACTCACATCCTTTGGCTACTAAACTATCTTCTAGTACTGTTGCTGGTGTGTGAGTGCTCAAAGTTATTCCCTTTAGATTCTGCAATTATATCTTTTTGTTTCTTGTTTTTATTTTCACTAGTTAGGCTTAATGAAAAACAACAACAAAATTAGAGTGTTTGAAGAGAAAATTAAAAACCTATGGAACTTTATTTGCATGCTAATAGCAATGTTATTAGTATGAATTCTTTGAACACCATTATTGATAATGCTACGGAAAATTCTAAGCTTGGGGAAGCTGGTTTTGATGAGCATGATATTTTTATTCCCCCAACCACGGAGGAGAAAATTTACTTTGATGATACTATACCTCCAATATATGATGATTACAACGTGAATATGATATTTTCAATCCACCTACTATTGAGGAGAAAATTAATTATGATTACAATATGCCTCCTATATTTGATGACTATGGTGATGAGAATAATAATAATAGCTATTTTGTTGAATTTGCTTCCACTACAATTAATAAGAAGGACTATGTTTATGCGGAGAGTATTAATTCTTTTATGCATGTGGCTCATGATAAGAATGTTTTATGTGATATTTATATTATTAATTTTATTCATGATGCTACTGTAAGTTATTATGAGATAGGGAAACATGGTTTTATGTATCTCAACAATATTAAGTTTCCCCTCTTTATGTTGAAATTGTTGAAGTTGCACTTGTTTTGCTTTCCTATGCTTGTTGCTTTGTACTTTCATGACTTGTTTATTTACAAGATTATTTTTCATAGGAAGTGAGTTAGAGTTAAATTTGTTTCATATTTTCTTCTTCATTCTCTCTTTTATTTCAATTCATATTTCTTATGTGAGCATCATCAAAATTATCATGCCTATCTTAATGGCCATGAAGAAAGAGCTTTTGGGAGACAACCCATTATATTTTTACTTTCATTTTATTTTTATTTTGTTGAGTCTTGGAAGTTATTAACTCCGTAATTATCTCTCCTTATCCTTTTTGTTTGGTTTTTGCGCCAAGAATAACCTCTAATAAGAGGGAAGTAAGATATGGGGAAGTTGCTGTCCCAAAACACATTTCTATGCGTCACTGTAAAAAATTGTGAAAAATCTCAGTACGTCGTATTGAGCTGTAATTATTTGTGCTTATGCCCCCGGTTATTACCCAACTTTCTTTAGTTTTTCACTTTTCAATTTGAGAAACCGAAGGTCTTCAAAAAAATCGGTCTTTACCTGCTGGTCTGTTTTGAATGATTTCTGCCATTATTTGCATTTGCCTCTTAATCTCTTTCTCTTTGAGTTCTCTTTGATCACTTGAGATTTTAGAAGGAATTGCTACAGTAGCTCGTGTTTTAATGGAAGTTTTGCTTGTATTGAAACTAAACCCAAAGACTTATTATTTTGAATACACTGACGTTGTTAATGAAGATTGTGTGAAGTTTTGTATGAAGGAAATTTTCAAGTGTAGGGAGAGAATGATGTGATGAGATGAAGTATGGACAAAACTTAAGCTTGGGGATGCCACCCATGTCACCCCAAGAAATATTCAAGAAGTACAAGCGTCAAAGCTTGGGGATGCCCAAGGCATCCCCTTCTTTATCAATAATCCCATGTCTTCTTTCAAGACACTTTATTTTTATTACCTTATGCACTATGTGTTGTTCTTGGAGCATCTTTTTTTCAGTTCTCTTTTGCTTTCTTTTCCACAATAAGTTGGTTGGATCCCAACACACTTCTTTTGGAGAGAGACACACCCCATTATTCATTGCCTAGAACACTCTAGTTTTCACTCTTTTTGTTCTGTGACTGTTCTCCTTTGCTAGCACTACATTTAGCTTTAGTTTTCTTATTCTTTTGGCTTAGAAATTTTTAGTTCTTCTTTGTATATGTATGATACATGCTCCCTGGTATTTATTGATTATTATATTTGAGAGTTGTTTCAAATAAGTCGATTGGTGTTGGAAAAGAGTAGGAAGTTTCAGGCTTATAGTGGTACAAAAGGAATCTTGTTTTGACTGTGACCTAGACTTTATCATGTCATGTTTGATGTTGCTTTGACCTTATGCTTAGTTATTATTGTTGTATCATGACTTGTTCCAAACAATTGAGATTGCTTAATGTGCCTTGAAAGAATCATGCGTTGTTTTAGCATACAAAAGCATACTATTGTGGTATTCTCCTTTGATGCTTTATTTGGGTTGACTTGGCAGATGCTTACACAATGTTAAGATTATGAACCACTCACCATAGCCTCTACGATCATTTATTTTTTACTTGGAATATCACTTTATGATTTAACTAATAATGCTTTGTTGCTTTTCATGATTATGGCCATTATTGCTCTCTTAGTTAGTCGCTCCCAATCTTTTGCTAGCCTCCACATGTACCAAGTGTGAGTTCCACTCATGCATCCAACCTCCAATAAAACCAAGTTATTCCAAAGAGTCCACTATAAATTACTATGCATGGTGTGTTACACCATTCCAAGTATATTCATGTTTTTATCTACCTTCCGAATTAAACTTGTTATGTGAAAATTAGTGATTAAAGCTCTCACAAACTTGATGGCACACTTTATTTTCTTGCACTTAATAAACTTGAACCATTGTGTCCATCTATGTTGCTTATATGCTTGCACTTTATAAGTTGTGAATTAGCAGAACCATGTACCATGGGGAACGCTTTCAACATTGCACTTATTATTCAGTTGATATCATGTTATTTTGTTTATGGATCCTGGCAGTGTGAAATAAAAGGGGAGCCTGTAAGCTCCTGGAGTTTGTATGTGTGTTAGAGAAATGCATGGCCGGCAAGCCTAAGCCATGCCTAATCATGGTGGAAACTTGCAGCATAACCATAGTGAGCATTCTGTGAAGCATCCTCAATAAAAACCTATGCAAATAGCTAATAAAAAGATTGTCGAGATGCTCATTGTCTGTTGCCTTGTCATTTTGATATGGGATAGCTCCTGTGTCATGGGGCAAGGGGTACCCCATTGGCGGTTCTCCATGATACACATGTACTTACAATGACTAGAACTTACTTGTGACTAAAGTTGAGTAGCATGAGGTTCGGTACTCGTAAGCAAGGGGCATGATATTTTCAACTTATAACTTGTCAAGCATATCCTCATATTTGTGTCACTTTACCCTTAATCACCTCAAGACACTTATGATAGGGGCAATGAGAGTTGAAAGCTAATAAGTACCATAATTTTTGGAATCTCGTTATGAAACTTGAAATCCCTGCTTCCCTCTGTGAAGGGCCTTTCTTTTTACTTTTATGTTGAGTATCCATCTTCTATCTTTATGCACCAATTGAGAGAGCATAGTGGTCATTCTTAGTTTAATGTGCATTGTCCCAAGACTTGGTGATTGATTCATAACTTTGATATTGCTTGTTCTTAAATTATTTGTATCTATTCACCCTTATGAACTTTGAAGGTGTCCTATGCATTTATGTTTTGCTATACCATGATGGACAAGCTGATTACTACTCTTATTATGTTTTCTATATGTGAAACAAACAAATGTCTTTCAATGCATTGTTATTCATGATCTTTTGTTTGTACCTTTTTATGTTGCAACTTAGTCGCTTTGTCTCATTGTTAGAACTATATCTTTCATGTTTATGTTAGAGTACTATGATCCCAGCTATCAATTCTTTATAATACCTTGATCAAGATTGTGACTGTGCATGTCACCTCAAAAATTATTCTTTTTATCACTTACCTACTCGAGGACGAGCAGGAATTAAGCTTGGGGATGCTTGATACGTCGTAGACGTATCTATAATTTTTGATGCTCCATGCTTGTTTTGTATCAACTTTCTTATGTTTTGTCTACACTTTGAGGCATTTTTTTACATTTTCTACAACTAACCTATTGACAAGATGCCGCAGTGCCAGTTGCCTGTTTTCTGCTATTTTTGGTTTCAGAAAAGCTAGTAAAGAAATATTCTCGGAATTGGACGAAACAAAATCTGAAGTTCCTATTTTTTCTGACAAAAGACGGAGTCCAAAGCAGAGACGAAGGAGGGCACCGAGGCGGCCACACCCTATGGTTGCGCGGGTACCCCCCCCAAGCGCACCACCAGGTGGTGTGGGCCCCTCGGGCAGCCACCGACCTCGCCTCTTCGCCTATATAAACCCCCGAGACGAAAACCCTAAGGACAAGATCAGAATTCCACGAAAAGTTCTGCAGCGCTGCCGCCACCGAAGAGGAGATTCGGGGGACAGAAGTCTCTGTTCCGGCACCCTGCCAGGATGGGGAAGTTCCCCCAGAGCCATCTCCATAGACTCCACTGCCATCTCCATCGTTGTTGCTGACTCCCATGATGAGGAGGGAGTAGTTCTCTCTCGAGGCTAAGGGCTCTACCGATAGCTATTTGTTTATCTATCTCTCTATGTGTGATTTTATTGAGATCGTGAGCTTTGTAATTGATACAATGCAAATGTATCTATAATTTTTGATGTTCCATGCTTGGTTTTATCTACTTTCTTGTGTTTTGTTCCAACTTTGGAGTACTTTCTATACACTTTCTTGGACTAACCTATTAATAAGTGCCACAGTGCCAGTTGCCTGTTTTCTGCTACTTTTGGTTCCAGGAAAGTCAGAAAATCAATATTCTCGGAATTGGACTGGACAAAAGCCAAAGTTCCTATTTTACCGAAAGACTCACGGAGCCAGAATACGAGACGGAGAGGGGCCATAGGGTGGCCACACCACCCCATGGCACGGGTCCCCCCAGGCCGCGCCAGGTCATGGTGTGGGCCCCCTAGCCGGCCACCGACCTTGCCTCCTTCGCCTATATATTCCTCCCGAGGAAGAAACCCTAAATCATCAAGCCTCCATCCACGAAAAGTTCCGCAGCGCCACCGCCACCAAAGGGGAGATTCGGGGGATAGAAAGTCTCTGTTCCGGCACCCTGCCGGGACGGGGAAGTGCCCCCAGAGCCATCTCCATCGATCTCCACCACCATCTCCATCGTCGTTGCTGATTCCCATTATGAGGAGGGAGTAGTTCTCTCTTGAGGCTAAGGGTTCTACCGGTAGCTATGTGTTCATCTCTCTCTATGCATGATCTTATTGAGATCATGAGCTTGTAATCTATAGATCTACTTTGCTACTCAAGTGCTTTAATAGATCTCTGCTCTCCCCATGTGTGTGAAAGTGACAGCATGCACACCATGGTGGCACTTAGGCTAGAGATTACAAATACTTGTTATGAGTTATATTTGGAGTTGGATGTCTTTATGAAATTGTGGTGTTTGTTCGAACCATCTAGTGCTCAAGGCGACAGTGTGGGGTTTTCTAGATGGGAAAGATGAACTTTGAGGTGTGTTGTTATAGCCCTACCATCGATTAGAGTGTTCAATCGGAGAGTAGTTAAGAGTAGTATCATAAAGATAAGATATTTATATGAGAGTGTATGATCCCTAGGCCTTGTTTCTAAGCATTGAAACACCGTTTGCAATTAGATATGTTACATGTTTGCTTGCTTCCATCTTTATTTCAGTTTGCCTTTAGTCTCTTCCATGCCATCAAGCTATCTTCTATCACCTTTACCACTTATACTTATCTATACCACTTGTATTTCACTATCTCTTTGCCGAAGTAGTGCACCTATACACCTGACAAGTGTATTGGGTGTGTTGGGGACACAAGAGACTTCTTGTATCTTGATTGCGGGGTTGCTTGAGAGGGAATACCTTTGACCACTTCCTCCCTGAGTTCGATAAACCTTGGGTGATCCACTTAAGGGAAAACTTGCTGTTGTTCTAGAAACCTCTGCACTTGGAGGCCCAATAATTGTCTACAAGAATAGAAGTGCGTAGACATCAGTAATCTAGATCTATTCTGCTACTCAAGCACTTTAATTAATCTTTGCTATCCCCACGTGTGTGAAGTTGATAGTTTGCACACCATGTGGCACTTTGGCTAAGGTTACATAAATACTTATCATGAGTATAATTTGAGTTGGATGCCTCTATGAGATTGTAGTGTTTGTTGGAACCATCAAGCGCTCAAGGTGACAGTGAGGGGTTATCTAGATGGGGAATGCGAACTTTAAGGTGTGCTGTTATAGCCCTACATCGTCCAACCGGAGAGTAGTTTAGGGTAGCATAATGAAGAGAAGATATTTATATGAGAGTGTCCACTAGTGAAAGTATGATCCCTAGGCCTTTTTTATAAGCATTGAAACACCATTTACAATCAGTCCTGTTACATGTTTGCTTGCTGCCACTCTTATTTCAGATTGCAATTACCACTTATAATCATCCATATTACTTGTATTTCACTATCTCTTCGCCGAACTAGTGCACCTATACACCTGACAAGTGTATTGGGTGTGTTGGGGACACAAGAGACTTCTTGTATCTTGATTGCAGGGTTGCTTGAGAGGGATACCTTTGACCACTTCCTCCCTGAGTTCGATAAACCTTGGATGTTCCACTTAAGGGAAACTTGCTGCTATTCTACAAACCTCTGCACTTGGAGGCCCACCACTGTCTACAAGAATAGAAGCGTGCGTAGACATCACCCGGTTTGGCTCTGCCTCTTCCTTCATCTCTTCCAAGCCTCCGACTAGTCGGGCGGAGTCCTCGGGTTTCCTCCCTTGTCTCAGTACTTGTCGGTGTTAACCTATCATGGTCATAGGACGGAGTATGAAATAATATACCATTCAATAGGGTAGGAAGTGGGATCTCAAGGAGGATAGGATTAACCTTTGGAGTCCATGACGACTTGGCATAAGTTGGAGACCTTGATGTGGTAACAAGCGTAGGTCGGGCGACATCAGTCCCCCCCCCCTTCAAAAAGAGAGTCTTTCACTCTACATGTTTGATACGTTGCTAACGTATCTATAATTTTTGATGTTCCATGATTGTTTTATATCTACTTTCTTATGTTTTGTCCACACTTTGGAGTATTTTTATACACTTTCTTGGACTAACCTATTAACAAGATGCCACAGTGTCAGCTACATGTTTTCTGCTATTTTTGGTTCTAGAAAGTCAAAAAATGAATATTCTCGGAATTCGACGGGACAAAAGCCAAAGTCAATATTTCACAGAGGGGGACACGGAGCCAAAAGACGGGACGGAAAGGGGCCAGAGGCCGACCACACCACCTGGCCGCGAGGCTAGGCCTGGCCCGCGTTAGGGGGTGGTGTGGCCTCCTAGGGAACCCCCTCGGCCTCCCCTTTCTCCTATAAGATGCCTCCGATACAGAAATCCTAAGGACCTGATCAAAATTCCACGAAAGAGTCTGTAGCCTCCGTCATCTCCATCCCTAGATCGGGAGGGATATGAAGCTCTTCCCGGCACCCTGTCGGAGGGGAAAATTCACCCTGGAGGCCTTCTTCATCACCATGACTGCCTCCGGTGTGATGTGTGAGTAGTTCATCCCTGGACTACGGGTCCATGTAGTAGCTAGATGGTTGGTTCTTCTCCTCTGTGCTACCATGTCTAGATCTTGTGAGCTCCGTTCATGATCAAGATCATCTATGTGTAATCATACATGTTGTGTTTGCGGGGATCCGATGGATATTGAGATGCTATTTCAGATTGACTATTGATTCTATCATGTCTTTGTTATTTGTGATCTTGCATGCTCTCCGTTGTTAGTAGATATCTTGGCCGAGTAGATGCTAGCAACTCCAACAGGGAGTATTTATGCTTGATAGTGGGTCCATGCCTCTAGTAATCTGGGGAAGTGATAGAAATCTCTAAGGTACTAGATGTGTTGTAGGGAGAAAATAACAATCCTTTGTTCATAGAGCAATCGTATTGTATAATTTACATGTAATGCTTAATGCAATTATCTGTTGCTTGCAACTTAATACTGGAGGGGGTTCGGATGATAAACTGAAGGTGGATTATTAGTCATAGATGTAGTTGGATTACGGTCTATGTATAATGTTGTAATGCCCAATCAAATCTCATAGGAGTCAAGATGATTAGTATATGCATGTATGCTTTCTCGATGTTTGTCAATTGCCTCGCTATAATTTTTTCACCTAACATGCCATCTATCTTAAGGAGAATCACCACTAGTGAACTATGCACCCCGGTCCTTTCTTTTACTATCAATCTACAATCTACTATTTACTGTTTTCTGTTTACTTTCTGCAAACTATTACTATCTTCCACACAATAAATTTAATCTTTTGTTTTCAGCAAAACCGGTGAGATTGACAACCTCACTGTAAGTTTGGGGCAAAGTTATGTGATTGTGTTGTGCAGGATTCCAAGTTGGAAACAACACCTTGGAGGTGTTTCCTTGCTCCTACTGGTTCGATAACCTTGGTTTCATAACTGAGGGAAAACTTGTTGCTGTGCTCATTATACCTTCCTCTTGGGGTTCCCCAACGAGCTCGATATATTTTGGGCCATCAAGCTATTTTTCTGGCATTGTTGCCAGGGAATCAAGGACATCTTCACAAGGGGAGTCCCTCATAACCAATCTCTTTACTTTGTTACTTTTGTTTTGCTTAGTTTATTTCTTCTTTGTTTGCTTGTTTCTTTATCAAAAACACACAAAAATTAGTTGTACTAGTTTGCTTTCTATATTAAAAACACACCAAAAAAATGACTACTCTTGGAAACACTAAGTTGTGTGACTTTACTAGCACCAACAACAATGATTTCATGTGCACGCCTATTGCTCCACCTATTTCTAAAGCTACTTTCTTTGAAATTAAACCTGCTTTACTCAGTCTTGTTATGAGAGAACAATTTTCTGGTATTGGTACTAAAGATGTTGCTGCTCATCTTATTAACTTTGTTGAACTTTGTGAGATGCAAAAACATAGGGATATAGATGGGGATATTATTAAGCTTAAATTGTTTCCTTTCTCTTTGAGAGAAAAGCTAAAGAATGGTTGCAATCCCTAACTAGAAATAGTATTGATTCTTGGACTAAACGGAAAGATGCTTTCATTGGAAAATACTATCCTCCTGCTAAGATTATATCTATGAGAAGTGAAATAATGAAATTTAAACAATCTGATAATGAACATGTTGCTCAAGCTTGGCAAGGAATGAAATCTTTGGTAAAGAATTGTCCCACTCATGGACTGACTGCTTGGATGATTATCCAAACCTTTTATGCAGGACTGAATTATTCTTCAAGAAATCTACTAGATTCTGCTGCTAGAGGTACCTTTATGACCATTACTTTGGGTGCTGCAACAAAGCTTCTTGATAATATGATGGTGAACTATTCTGAATGGCACAATAGAGAGCTCCACAAGGTAAGAAGGTAAATTCTGTTGAAGAGCCTCTTCCTTGAGTGATAAAATTGATGTTATTATGTCTACTTGTTAATGGGAAAGCTCATATTGGTCCAAATCATGTTCCTTTAGCCTCTTTGGTTGCTCAAGATGAGCAAGTTGATGTGAACTTTATAAGAAACAATAATTTTGGTAACAATGCTTATGGTAATAACAATAATAGGCCATATCCTCCCAATAATGGTAATGCTTATGGAAATTCCTACAACAATAATAGAAGTGCACCCTCTGAACTTGAAGTTATGCTTAAAGATTTCATTAGTAAACAAACTACTTTCAATAAAACTATTGAGGAAAAACTCTCTAATGCTGAAAGAAATATATCATCATTGTCTGAAGCATAATCTTCTTTGAACAAAATGGCTGCTAAAACTGAAACTATTGAAAATCCCTTTGCTGCTACTAATGCCATACAAGTTAGAATTGATGAAAATGTTAGACTATTAGCTAAATTGCATGCTAAGTGGGAAAGATAAAATGAAAATGCTAGAAACATTAGTGTTTCTAATATCACTACCACTAATGTTGAAGCAAGTAAACTCAATGGAACCTTTTCTAATAAAAAAGCTGAAATTCTTCGAAATATGGGAAACAATAGCTCTACTACCTTAGATGATAATTATGATTTTGATCTTGATGGTTACAATATATCTAAAGTAATTATGTTCCTACAAAAGCTTGTTGAAAGTCCTAATACTAGTGTTATGAATATGGCCTTTACAAAACACATTACTTATGCTCTCATAAAAATTAAATAAAAGAAAAGAAGAAACATAAATCTTCTATTCCTATGAAATTAGAAGATGGTTGGGAACCCATCATTAATATGAAAGTAAATTATTTTGATTTCAAAGCTTTATGTAATCTTGGTAGTAGTGTTTCTAGTATGCCTAGAAACATTTATGATATGCTTGATTTGCCACCATTGGAAGATTGCTATTTAAATGTCCCACTTAATGATAATACTAAAAAGAAACTCATGGGGAGTATTAATGATGTTCTTATTATGGTTAATAATGCCTATGTCCCCGTTGATCTCTATGTTTTGGATGTTGAATGCAATGCTTCTTGTCCTATTAGTTTGGGAAGACCTTTTCTTAAAACTGTTGGTGCCATTATTGATATGAAAGAAGGCACCATTAAATATCAGCTCCCACTCAAGAAAGGTATAGAACATTTTCCTAAGAAAAGAGAGAAGATTCCTTTTGCCTCTCCTATTAAAACAAAATTTGCTCTTAATGCTTCTTCATTTGAGAATACTTGATTCCTTTCTTGCTTCTTATGCCTAACTTAAAGGCGTTAAAGAAAAGTACTTATTGGGAGATAACCCAAAAGTTTTAGATGAGTCTTGGAAGTTATTGCTTTAGTAATAACCTCTCTTTATCCTTTTTATTTGCTTTTTGTGCCCAGAGTAACCTCTAATGAGAGAGAAGTAATGCTTGCGAAAGTTGCTATTTCGAAACAGATTTTTGTGCTTCGCTGTAAAAATTCTTGTAAAATCTCGGTAAGTCGTCTTGAGCTGTAATTTTTGGTGCTTCTGCCCCAGATTATTATACAACTTTCGTTAGTTCAACACTTTGCGATTTGCGCAACAGAAGGTCTTCTAAAAAATCGGTTTCTATCTGTTGGTCTGTTTTGACAGATTTCTGCCATTATTTGCATTTGCTTCTTGTTGATTCCTTTTTTGGTTCTTTTTGGGAATTGAGCTTTTTGAGCGAAGTGCTACAGTAGCTTGTGTTTTAATGGAAGTTTTACTTGTGTTGGAACTAACCCCAAAGACTTATTATCTTGAGTACACTAATGTTGCTAATGAAGATTGTGTGAAGTTTTGTATGAAGGAAAATTTTCAGGTGTTAAGGAAAGAATGATGTAATGAGATGAAGTATGGACTAAAGCTCAAGCTTGGGGATGCCACCCCATGTAACCCCAATAAATATCCAAGAAGTACAAGCGTCAAAGGTTGGGGATGCCCAAGGCATCACCATCTCCATCAATAAAAATCTCAGGTTCTTCGAAACACTTCATTTTTATTGTTTCATGCACAGTTGTGTTGTTCTTGGAGCATCTTCGGCTTTAATTTTCGTTTGCTTGGTTTGCTTAGTTTGCTTGAATAAATTGGTTGGACCCTCATTCATACATTAGTTTTCAAATAAGATTGGTTTGAATTGGGAAAGAGTAGGAAAGTTCATGCTTAAGTGGTAAAAAGACCTAGTTTTTTACTGTGGCCTATGCTTTGTCATGTCATGCTTGATATTGTTTTGGCTTTATGCTTAGTAATTTTTGCTGTAGCATGACATGTTATAAACAATTGAGATTTCTTAATGTGCCTTGAAAGAATCATGCATTGTTTTAGCATATTAATGCATAATATTGTGGTATTCTCCTTTGATGCTTTATTTGGGTTGACTTGGCGCATGCTCACACCATGTTAAGACTATCCCAAGTCACCATAGCCTTTATGATCCTTTAGTTTTCGACTTGTAATGTCACTTTATGCTTTAATTAATCATGTTTTGTCGCTTTGCGTTATTATGTGCATTATTGCTCTCTTAGTTGGTCGCTCCTAGTCTTTTGCTAGCCTCCATAACCAAGTATGAGTTCCACTCATGCATCCAACTCCAAATAAAACCAAGTTAATCCAAAGAGTCCACCATACCTACCTATTAGCATTTGCCATTCCAAGTATATTCATGTTTTTATCTACCTTCCGAATTAAACTTGTTATGAGAAAACTAGTGATTAAAGCTCTCACGAACTTGATGGCACACTTTACTTTTCTTGCACCTAATAAACTTGAACCATTGTGTCGTCTATGTTGTATATGCTTGCACTTATATGTTGGGGATTAGCAGAACCATGTTGTCATGGGGAACGCTTTCAACATTGCACTTGTACTTTGTACCAAGTTGATATCATGCTCTTTTGTTTATGGATGTCCTCGGTGTGAAATGAATGGGGAGCTTGTAAGTCCATGGAGTTATGTATGTGTGTTAGAGAAATGCCTGAGTCGCTGGTCTAATCCATGCCTAATCATGGTGGAAACCTATAGCGTAACCATAATGAGAAATTTATGAAGCATTCTTCTTATAAAAAAATAAAGAGATAGAGATTGAGAAAAAAAGAAAAAAAGAGTTGAGAAATGAGGAAAGAGAGAAAAAAGCACTATTTTCCCATGGTAAATAAGAAGATTGTTGAGATGCTCGTTATCTGGTTGCCTTGTCATTTTGATATGGGGATTCTTCCGTATCATCGGGCAAGGGGTACCCCGTTGGCGGTTCTCTATGATACACATGTACTTACTATGACAAGAACTTACAGGTAACTAAACTTGAGTAGCATGAGGAGCGGCCCTCGTATTCAAGGGACATGAGATTGCCAACTTATACTTTGTCAAGCATATACTCCATAGTTTGTTCACTTTAACCTTAATCACTTCAAGATTCTTATGATAGGGGCAATGAGATCTGAAAGCTAATAAGTACCATAATTTTTGGAAGATCTTTATGAGACTTGAAATCCTCCTTCCTTCTATGAAGGCCTTTCTTTTACTTTTATGTTGAGTCTCATCTTCTATCTTTATGCACCTATTAAGAGAGTATAGTAGCCATTCTTAGTTTAATGTGCATTGTCCCAAGACTTGTTGATTGATGCATAACTTTGATATTGCTTGTTCTTAAACTATTTGTATCTAGTCACCCTTATGAACTTTGAAGGTGTCATATGCATTTATGTTTTGCTACACTATGAGGGACAAGCTGAATACTATTCTTATTATGCTTTCTTTATGTGAAACAAACAAATGTCTTTCAAAGCATTGTTATTCATGAATTTTTTGTTTGTACCTTTTCATGTTACAACATAGTTGTTATGTCTTATTGTTAGAACTATATCTTTTATGCTATGTTAAAGTACTATGATCCCAGATATCAATGTTCTACAAATACTTTGATCAAGATTATGATGGTGCATGTCACCTCAAAAATTATTCTTTCTTTTTATCACTTACCTACTCGAGGACGAGCAGGAGTTAAGCTTGGGGATATTGATACGTTGCTAACGTATCTATAATTTTTGATGTTCCATGCTTGTTTTATACCTACTTTCTTATGTTTTGTCCAAACTTTGGAGTATTTATATACACTTTCTTGGACTAACCTATTAACAAGATGCCACAGTGCCAGCTGCCTGTTTTCTGCAGTTTTTGGTTCCAGGAAAGTCAGAAAATGAATATTCTTGGAATTAGACAGGACAAAACCCAAAGTCAATATTTCACCGAGGGGGACACGGAGCCAGAAGACGAGACGGAGAGGGGCCAGAGGCCGGCTACACCACCTGGCCGCGCGGCCAGGCCTAGCCCGTGCCAGGGGGTGGTGTGGCCACCTAGGGCACCCCCGCGGCCTCCCCTTTCGCCTATAAGATGCCTCCGATACAGAAACCCTAAGGACCTGATCAAAATTCCACGAAAGAGTCTATAGCCGTTGTCATCTCCATCCCTAGATCGGGAGGGATCTGAAGCTCTTCCTGGCACCCTGCCGGAGGGGAGAATTCACCCTGGAAGCCTTCTTCATCAGCATGACTGCCTCCATTGTGATGCGTGAGTAGTTCATCTCTGGACTACGGGTCCATGTAGTAGCTAGATGATTGGTTCTTCTCCTCTGTGTTACCATGTCTAGATCTTGTGAGCTCCGTTCATGATCAATATCATCTATTTGTAATCATACATGTTGTGTTTGCGGGGATCCGATGGATATTGAGATGCTATTTCAGATTGACTATTGATTCTATCATGTCTTTGTTATTTGTGATCTTGCATGCTCTCCGTTGTTAGTAGATATCTTGGCCGAATAGATGCTAGCAACTCCAAGAGGGAGTATTTATGATCGATAGTGGGTTCATGCCTCTAGTAATTGGGGGAAGTGACAGAAATCTCTAAGTTACTAGATGTACTATTGCTACTAGGGAGAAAACATCAATCCTTTGTTCATAGAACAATCATATTGTTTACTTTACACGCAATGCTTAATGCAATTATCTGTTGCTTGCAACTTAATACTGGAGGGGGTTCGGATGATAACCTGAAGGTGGATTATTAGTGATAGATGCAGTTGGATTATGGTGTATGTATAATGTTCTAATGCACAATCAAATCTCATAGGAGTCAAGATGATTAGTATATGCATGTATGCTTTCTGAATGTTTGTCAATTGCCTCGATGTAATTTGTTCACCCAACATGTCATCTATCTTAAGGAGAATCACCACTAGTGAACTATGGACCCCGGTCCTTTCTTTTACTATCAATCTACAATCTACTATCTACTGTTTACTTTCTGCAAACTATTACTATCTTCCACACAATACGTTTAATCCTTTGTTTTCAGCAAAACCGGTGAGATTGACAACCTCACTGTAAGTTTGGGCAAAGTTCTGTGATTGTGTTGTGCAGCATTCCAAGTTGGAAACAGCACCTTGGAGGTGTTTCCTTGATCCTACTGGTTCGATAACCTTGGTTTCATAACTGAGGGAAAACTTGTTGTTGTGCTCATCATACCTTCCTCTTGGGGTTCCCCAACGAGCTCGATATATTTTGGGCCATCAATGTTCATCACAAAGTAGAATAGGTCGAGAGAAATTCTTGATCCTAGGGTTCACCATATAGTCGTCCTCGGGAAGATTGATTTGACAACCCTTCAATCTTCCTTCACCTTCCATGAAGCTTACAAAGCTTACAACAAAAGCAAAGCAACACTCAAAGAGTAGCCAATTCTTGAAGATTATAGCATGAGTCCTCAAGTAGAAGGAAGTCACCTTATGATGTAGAGATAGCTCGTTGAAGGGCAGCCATAGGTAACTCTCTTTAATTCATCTTGTCAACTCTTGGTTGGTAGAGGTTGGCATGTATGCATTCATACCTTCACACAACAAAGACCAAGCAACATAGTTTCGTGCGTGATAGAGGAGCATGTCATTTGTGGCATGACCATTCTTGTTCACAACACTATTAGCACAACTCAAGTATAGCAAACGAAATGCATATGCAAGGTAAATGTGCATGGAAATTGTTTGAACATCATCTAGATGTGGGAAATCAAAAACTCCATAAAACGTCTTAGTGTGGCACTCAAAGCAATTGACTAAAATATTGATCAACATCTTTGATGCAATAATAGGAGAATTCGGCAAAAACACATGAGGAAGAATATCAAAAAAACATCATTATGTGTGCAAACCAACCATTTGAAAGAGAAATTGATCAATATGTTGGATGCCACACATAAATCATCCAAAGAAAATGTAATGGATGTATGTGTATCATGAGCAGAAGATCAACATGCTTGCAAACAAACCATATGAAATAGCTAGTGGTCCTTATGTTTGTTGCAACAACAATATGAGATACTTGGAAGCTCTCATCACAATATGTAGCATCCCGCTAAAACCACTACTAGAAAATCGCGTGTTGTTTTACTTTATGCATCATCATGACCGCATGCTCATGTCATCATGCCACATTGCATTTGAGCATCGTCATCATCATGCAACTATTGTCTAAAACTATTTTCCAAAAGCCATATCTTGTTTTTTACATTATCCCTCTCTTTATTTCAAATCAAAACCCTGATCTCTTTCGGGTCTTTTATTTATCTAAAAATTATTTACAAAAGTCTTTTAAAATTAATATAAATAAAGTTAAAACAAAATGTTGTACCACGGGAGGCAACCTAGCCCATTGGCCAGGCCACCTACCACCCCGGCAGTTCTGGCCCAGCCCCAAACTTGAACAAACCCTAACCCTAACACTCCCTACCCCACATACTACCACCGCCGCCAGCCGCCACACACCAGCGCGCGCAACACGCCACCAACGCTGCCACCTGCATGTGCCCCCGCCTGGCCCCACCCCTGGCCCAATCCCTACCACTACATCCGCACCTCACCTTTTCCCTCCCACCCCCCACACACACACGCCCGTGCGAGCCAATCCCCAACCCGCGCGCGGCAAGCCATCCCGCCTCACACCCCTGGCCGACAAACCCGGCCCCACCCTGACGCATCCTCGTCCCCTCTCCTCGATCGAACCATCTCCACCAACCGCCCTCACAGCGTCCACCCGTGTATGCAACCCGCAACCCCCACCCTGGCCCCACCACTCTGCTCCCGCACGCCACATACTCTCTCTCTCTCCCCGTGTTTTCCCCTCCTTCCTCTTTTTCTACCGCCAGTAGCGAGACGAGCCTCGCTCGATCTCCTCCCCTCCTACCTCGCTCTGTCTCGACCGAGCACCACCGGCTCGCCTCCTCGACGGCCCTTCTGCACCGCCAATTCGGTACCTGCCGCCGCCATGCTCGACCCCTCCCCCCCCGGTCGCCCTGTGGCCAGGCGCCGACGTCCTGATGGCATTCCCCTTCATCGTCTGCCTCTCCCCGACCTGAGCCGTACCGCAGCGAGCTCCTCCCCTCGGAGCCGCCCCTACAGAGAAGTGCGCTCGCCGCCTCCCTGAAGTGCCCGGACCCGTCTCTCTCGTCGTCGTTGACCACCGCCCTGTCAGCGCCCGTCCCCTCCGTCCATGGTGCCTGTGGCCCGAGCTCGCCACATCGCCGGACCCCACCTCACGAGCCTGCCATCGCGAGCTCGTCCTCCTCCCAGCCTCGCCTGCCGCTGCCGCCGCTCCCGACATCCTCTAGCCCAGCCACCCAGCGCTGCTCCGAGATCGACCCGGCCTCGTGATCCTCGTCTCCGTCGGTATCACCTCCTTGCAGGGCCTACTGCATAAGCTCTCGCTGTCTAGGAGCTCCGCCCCAAGCCGCGTCTCTGCTGGAGTCGCTCACGACGGCACCCCGCACCCCCTCTACAGGAGCTTCTACCTACGTGCCATGGTGCTGGCCTCTTCCTGTTGTACAACACCGCTGCTCTCGTGTCCATCATCGGCAGACCATATGTGGCGCACGTCCACCATGTCTCTGTTTTACCTGTGTGTTTGGTTCTGCTCATGTTCCTCAACATGTGGAGGTGCTACTGCTACCGTGTTGATGTTTTGGCTGCCTTTGGTGTTGTGATGCTAGGATGGTGCTGATCTAGTGACCAAGTGGTGTTTCGTGCTGGTGGTCTGGTGATGTCGTAGGGCTGAAGTGAAGTGAAGATCAACAAGACCTTCCACCACGCCCATTTGTTCCAAGGTCGTTGCGAAGCTCATGAGTTTGTTCAGTCACCAAGATCTTAGGTTCATTCGTGACCTACGAAGTAACACACCACAGTGTTACCCCAAAGACCATCGCGGTGCCATGCGAAGTAATCGATGTCGATACAAGATCTCCTACATGGGAACGTCAAGTCCTCCTGCCCGAAGACCCGATCCCGGAGTCCGAAGACCCGAACCTCGTCGAACCCTGAACCAAGATCGCCGAACCCTATGTATGACGCCTTTTCCGAAACCCCTATTTTTATAATATGACATTGTCACTCATTGCATGTTAATTGAACATGTTTGCATACATATTGTTGGTGTTTGAGGGTATTTCGATGATTCACCTAAATTAAATATGGAGACTATATGCGGGCTATTCTAGTCTTATATATATCGCCTTCATTTAAATTTGCGTAGTGAACTGATGCCATGTTTCGCCTTGTTAAGACAACATTTAAATTGCGGGGTATATAAATAACTTGAACCTTCTAATTAATTGTCGGGACCCCGGTTCTGCTTAATACTGCCTAATTGCACCGCATCTGCATCATAGCATAATCATGCCGGATCTTTTGCCGTAGTATTAAATATTGCATCCGGTGTTTCTTCTAGTGTTTGCTTCTTCACGGATTAGGCCGATGAGTTAATGCGAGTATCAGCAAGTCCTTCGGATAATGTACCTTCGGCCGTGTTTCCCAGGCGAGCATTCTTCCCCTTTCTACCTATTTTGCATTTACAGTCTTTATTTCCTCATGTTGATCTATTGCTATCCGTGTCGCGATGCTTTAGTGTTCCATACCAGATGTATTCCATGCAGCCTTTATATTACCTTGGACACATCCTACTGCCTGTTGATTGATAGACAGTCAGCCTTGCGAGTCGTAGTTGCTTGCTCAGGTGCTGCTTTGCGTCGTTGTCGTTCCACCGTTGATAAAAGGTTGGCACATGCTTAATGGTGGAGATGATCATGACTTTAAATACAATTATTAAATTGCTGGGATAACTAATGAAAGAGGCACTGGTGGGCAATATATGCTATTTGGTTTTTATGTCCACTTGTGTCCCGTAGGCCCTGAGTACTTGATACTTGTTCCTTGACTATTCGCACTATCCACATCCGGGAGACCCTATGGATCCCCCTTAGCCAGAGATTGATTCATTTCTTATTTCTTGGGGCCACAAACTAGTTTGGGGTTTTATTACTATCCTGTACTTATGCCATGCTTTACTGCTTTATTTAAGATTGTGCGTGGAGCACCTGTACGGTTTGGATCGTGACACGTTTTCGCTGTATCGACAAGCCCAGTCACACTTTCGGGTTCCCAGTCGTTTACCACCGTCCACACAAACCCTGGGTCCGTCTCGGAGCCGGCCAACTTCGTCGTGGGTAGCTTAGTGGGGTGGCCCCCTGAAATATTTTATGAATCCTGTGATTGCTTTGTCGTGAAAGCCTCGTTGGGTTTTGATTTGGTTTTTCCGAGGTTGATCATGTGTGTGTTGCTATTTGTGCACCCCTGCAGGGTAAATCTTTCTGAAAGTCGTGTCCGCGGTTATGGACGACTTGGAGCACAGTATCTCGATCATAGACAAACATAACTAAAGTAGTGTTATAAATTTGACTTAATATGTGACTAGTAATCAGCTTCACTACAATGGAATGGATAATAAAAGTTCCAACAACTGATGGAGCTGGGGTGTATCGTGTCATATTATACCTGCCTAGTAAGTATTGCAACTCCAATGGAATGAAATAAAAGTTCCAACAACTACTGGGTTTGAGATGTCACATGCTAATTGTATCTGACTAGTAAGTACTGCAACTACAATTGAATGGTTAACTAAAACTACCCACTACTTATGCTATCAGGATGACTCATGCTATCTATATCTGACTAGTAAGTGCTTCAACTATAATGGAATGAATAAAACTGCCAACTGTGTGAGTTCCTCGGTTTGACTTCCTCGTTTGGTCTCGAGGGGAAATACCAGGATGGGTATGATTGGTGTTAGTATCAGGTTGGTCCCGAATAGGTCTTTCTTATCCCTCTCTAATAGCCGCCAGTTTTACTGAGTCTCTATAGGTTGTTTAGTGCATGCTTCACTGCCGCTTCAGTCCACCATACCTATGTAGGCGAGAGCCGCCAAATTCTAGCCTCGCCGTGTACTGGCCTCAGTATTGACGCTCCTCTTTTTCCTTTGCCCTTTGTCGGCACCCCTTTTGTTTTAGCAGGTTTGAGATCGACGTCGTTAGCAGGGTTACCCTTCTGGCTTGGCCTGGGCAGGGTTATGGACGCCATTGGTTATTCTTCAGGGCTCTTAGCCCCATTTGCCTCTTGTTCGTAGTCGGACGCTCTATCGTTTTCAAGGTTATTTGAATCTTTGTATAGTATATATGTATTCTTGACTCATGGAGTCGTTGTTGTATATATATGTTCTGTGGGTTCCATCGTGGACTAATGTGTAATGGTATTACTTCGTTTTCCACCCGCACGAAAGTGCTTGGTGGGCGTCCTTGAATCGTTTCTATGAGGGTTTGGCGGGAAGCGCTGAAACTTGCATAGGGCCGATTTGAGGGTGTTACAGAGTGGTATCGGAGTTCAGAAGTTGTGATACCCCACTGGTCCATCCTGTAGGATAACCTAGCTAACGGACGATCTAGAGTGTCAAAACTATTTTTCAAAAATCGGTTGGATAGATCTGATTAGGTCTGATTTTACTCCTTACCCCTCTGTTGTTCTCCTCTTACCTCTATGTGTTTTGAATCTGCTCTCTTATCTTTTCTTCGAGTCCAGGAAATCTCGTGGTTGGGTTTCTGTCGTACCTTCTGGGTTTCGCTTCCTCCTTTGGTAACGGTGCTTCAACATCCGGTCTTCGTGCTATCTGAGGAATCCTTCATCTGTTGGACTTCTCTCTGTTCCTTGTTGTGTCGTCCGATGTTTTCCGACGCGACGACATCATCTACGTCAGATCCGATGCAGAGCCTGCATCACTCCTTTGTTCCGAACCTCGATTGTCGAGATCTTCAGTCTGATTCCGAGAATGGTTGCACGCTTTTCTACTGATTGTGCGGAGTAATAGTTTGGGTGCGTGATGGATTGGCCCCCATGCCCACTACTCACTCTATTTGCTCGTGTACATTGAAGTGGATGAGAACGCATCGGTTCTCTCTTTCTATCGAAGTTAGAGGTGGCTTTATTTGTGGATACCTTTACCTTTGTCCTTTGTTTCCCGGAGTGTTCTGTCGATGATCATGGACAACGACCTCTTGTTAGTGGTGTCGCGAGCATCTACACGAAGTGAGAAGATTCAGATCGCCGACCTTCTTCCCAGTACCACGAGGCGGATCTCGAGGGCGAGATCCCTTGTTAGTGGTGTCGAATTATAGCATCCCGCTAAAACCACTACTAGAAAATCATGTGTTGTTTTTATTTTATGCATCATCATGACCGCATGCTCATGTCATCATGCCACATTGCATTTGAGCATCGTCATCATCATTCAACTGTTGTCTAAAACTATTTTCCAAAAGCCCTATCTTGTTTTCTACATTATCCCTCTCTTTATTTCAAATCAAAACCCTGATCTCTTTCGGGTCTTTTATTTATCTAAAAATTATTTACAAAAGTCTTTTAAAATTAAAATAAATAAATTTAAAACAAAATATTTTGTACCGGGGGAGGCAGCCTAGCCCATTGGCCAGGCCACCTACCAGCCCGGCAGTTCTGGCCCAGCCCAAAACTTGAACAAACCCTAACCCTAACACTCCCCACCCCACACACTACAACCGCCGCCAGCCGCCACACACCAGCGCGCGCAACACACCACCAACGCTACCACCTGCATGTGCCCCCGCTTGGCACCCCCCTGGCCCAATCCCCACCACTCCATCCGCACCTCACCTTTTCCCTCCTACCCCACACACACACACGCCCGTGCGAGCCAATCCCCAACCCGCGCTCGGCAAGCCATCCCGCCTCACACCCCTAGCCGACAAACCCGACCCCACCCTGACACATCCCCGTCCCCTCCCCTCGATCGAACCATCTCCACCAACTGCCCTCACCGCGTCCACCCGCGTACGCAACCCGCAACCCCCACCCTGGCCCCACCACTCCGCTCCCGCACGCCACATCCTCTCTCTCCCCGTGTTTTCCCCTCCTTCCTCTTTTTTCGCCGCCAGTAGCGAGAGGAGCCTCGCTCGATCTCCTCCCCTCCTGCCTCGCTCTTTCTCTACCGAGCACCACCGGCTCGCCTCCTCGGCGGCCCTTCTGCACCGCCGATCCGGTGCCCGCCGCCGCCATGCCCGACCGCCCCCCCTGTCGCCCTGTGGCCAGGCGCCGCCGTCCTGATGGCGTTCCCCTTCATCGTCTGCCTCTTCCCGACCCGAGCCGTACCGCAGCGAGCTCCTCCACTCGGAGCCGCCCCTGCAGAGAAGTGCACTCGCCGCCGCCCTGAAGTGCCTGGACCCGTCTCTCTCGTTGTCGTTGACCACCGCCCTGTCAGCGCCTGTCCCCTCCGTCCATGGTGCCCGCGGCCCGAGCTCGCCACATCGCTGGACCCCACCTCACGAGCCTGCCGTCGCGAGCTCGTCATCCTCCCAGCCTCGCCTCCCGCTGCCGCCGCTCCCGGACATCCTCTGACCCAGCCACCCAGCGCTGCTCCGAGATCGACCCGGCCCCATGCTCCTCCTCTCCGTCGGTATCGCCTCCTTGCAGGGCCTACCGCGTACGCTCTCGCTGTCCAGGAGCTCCGCCCCAAGCCGCGTCTCTGTCGGAGTCGCTCACAACAGCACCCCGCACCCCCTCTATAGGAGCTTCTACCTGTGTGCCATGGTGCTGGCCTCTTCCTGCTGTACGACACCGCTGCTCTTGTGTCCATCATCGGCAGACCATATGTGGCGCACGTCCACCATGTCTCTATTTTACCTGTGCGTTCGGTTCTCCTCATGTTCCTCAACGTGTGGAGGTGCTACTGCTACCGTGTTGATGTTTTGGCTGCCTTTGGTGTTGTGATGCTAGGATGGTGCTGATCTAGTGACCAAGTGGTGTTTCGTGCTGGTGGTCTGGTGATGTCGTAGGGTTGAAGTGAAGTGAAGATCAACAAGACCTTCCACCACGCCCGTTTGTTCCAAGGTCATTGTGAAGCTCATGAGTTTGTTCAGTCACCAAGATCTTAGGTTCATTTGTGACCTACGAAGTAACACACCACAGTGTTACCCCAAAGACCATCGCGGTGCCATGCAAAGTAATCGATGTCGATGCAAGATCTCCTACATGGGAACGTCAAGTCCTCCTGCCCGAAGACCCGATCGCGGAGTCCGAAGACCCGAACCTCGTCGAACCCTGAAACAAGATCGCCGAACCCTATGTGTGACACCTTTTCCGAAACCCCTATTTTTATAATATGACATTGTCACTCATTGCATGTTAATTGAACATGTTTGCATACATATTGTTGGTGTTTGAGGGTATTTCGATGATTCACCTAAATTAAATATGGAGACTATATGCGGGCTATTCTAGTCTTATATATATCGCCTCCATTTAAATTTGCGTAGCGAACTGATGCCATGTTTCGCCTTGTTAAGACAACATTTAAATTGCGGGATATCTAAATAACTTGAACCTTCTAATTAATTGTTGGGACCCCGGTTCCTCTTAATACTGCCTAATTGCACTTCATCTGCATCATAGCATAATCATGCCGGATATTTTGCCGTAGTATTAAATATTGCATCCGTTGTTTCTTCTAGTGTTTGCTTCTTCGCGGATTAGGCCGATGAGTTGATGCGAGTATCGGCAAGTCCTTCGGATAATGTACCTTCGGCCGTGTTTCCCAGGCGAGCATTCTTCCCCTTTCTACCTATTTTGCATTTATAGTCTTTATTTCCTCCTGTTGATCTATTGCTATCCGTGTCGCGATGCTTTAGTGTTCCGTACCAGATGTATTCCATGCAGCCTTTATATTGCCTTGGACACATCCTATTGCCTGTTGATTGATAGACAGTCGGCCTTGCGAGTCGTAGTTGCTTGCTCAGGTGCTGCTTTGCGTCGTTGTCGTTCCACCGTTGATAAAAGGTTGGCACATGCTTATTGGTGGAGATGCTTAATGGTGGAGATGATCATGACTTTAAATACAATTATTAAATTGCTGGGATAACTAATGAAAGAGGCACCGGTGGGCAATATATGCTATTTGGCTTTTATGTCCACTTGTGTCCCGTAGGCCCCGAGTACTTGATACCTGTTCCTTGACTATTCGCACTATCCACATCCGGGAGACCCTATGGATCCCCTTAGCCAGAGCTTGATTCATTTCTTATTTCTTGGGGCAACAAACTAGTTTGGGGTTTTATTACTATCCTGTACTTATGCCATGCTTTACTGCTTTATTTAAGATTGTGCGTGGAGCACCTGTACTGTTTTGGATCGTGACACGTTTTCGCTGTATCGACAAGCCCAGTCACACTTTCGGGTTCCCAGTCGTTTACCACCATCCACACAAACCCTGGGTCCGTCTCGGAGCCGGCCAACTTTGTCGCGGGTAGCTTAGTGGGGTGGCCCCTGAAATATTTTATGAATCCTATGATTGCTTTGTCGTGAAAGCCTCGTTGGGTTTTGATTTGGTTTTTCCGAGGTTGATCGTGTGTGTTGCTATTTTTGCACCCCTGCAGGGTAAATCTTTCTGAAAGCTGTGTCCGCGGTTATGGACAACTTGGAGCACAGTATCTCGATCATAGACAAGCATAACTAAAGTAGTGTTATAAATTTGACTTAATATGTGACTAGTAATCAGCTTCACTACAATGGAATGGATAATAAAAGTGCCAACAACTGATGGAACTGGGGTGTATCGTGTCATATTATACCTGCCTTGTAAGTATTGCAACTCCAATGGAATGAAATAAAAGTGCCAACAACTGCTGGGTTTGGGATGTCACATGCTAATTGTATCTGACTAGTAAGTACTGCAACTACAATTGAATGGTTAACTAAAATTTCCCACTACTTATGCTATCAGGATGACTCATGCTATCTATATTTGACTAGTAAGTGCTTCAACTATAATGGAATGAATAAAACTGCCAACTGTGTGAGTTCCTCGGTTTGACTTCCTCGTTTGATCTCGAGGGGGAATACCAGGATGGGTATGATTGGTGTTAGTATCAGGTTGGTCCTGAATAGGTCTTTCTTATCCCTCTCTAATAGTCGCCAGTTTTACTGAGTCTCTATAGGTTGTTTAGTGCATGCTTCGCTGCCGCTTCAGTCCACCATACCTATGTAGGCGAGAGCTGCCGAATTCTAGCCTCGCCATCTACTGGCCTCAGTACTGACGCTCCTCTTTTTCCTTTGCCCTTTGTCGGCACCCCTTTTGTTTTAGCAGGTTTGAGATCGACGTTGTTAGTAGGGTTACCCTTCCGGCTTGGCCTGGGCAGGGTTATGGACGCCATTGGTTATTCTTCAGGGCTCTTAGCCCCATTTGCCTCTTGTCCGTAGTCGGACGCTCTATCGTTTTCAAGGTGATTTGAATCTTTGTATAGTATATATGTATTCTTGACTCATGGAGTCGTTGTTGTATATATATGTTCTGTGGGTTCCATCGTGGACTAATGTGTAATGGTATTACTTCGTTTTCCACCCGCACGAAAGTGCCTGGTGGGCGTCCTTGAATCGTTTCTATGCGGGTTTGGCGGGATGCGCTGAAACTTGCATAGGGCCGATTTGAGGGTGTTACACAATACATGCTCATAATGGCATTATGGTTGCACACAAAACATCGAAAAAGAGAAACTGTTCAACACACATCATACATAAAAGGAAGAATATGTGTGCATGTTAGGGAAACACATCATCCATCATGACGTATCTCTTATTGTGCACATCACCATTAGTGTCAATCAAGTGTAACATAGATGCATGGTGAGTATGCAAGTGGGGAACATGCTTATCATGGCATTTACCAAAATATCTAAAATTTGAGAAAGCTATGGGGGACAATCTCAATAGAAACCATATGATAATTATTTTTGCAAGCAAAACAAGTGAAAGATAAATTATTCATGTTATTGCAAGCAACATAAGAAATTGTAAAACATCCATGACAAAGCATGGTCCTAGGGAAACCGTTTTTATCATCATTGCAAGCAAAACATTGGAAAGAGGAATTGTTCCACAAAGTGCAAGCAATGATGTCATCAGTGTAACATTTAGAGCATATCATGTCTATGGAAATATCATGACAATAAAAGGATTTCACATGGTCATTATGATGCATAGAAAAATCAACACATGGGAATAAGAGTGGAACATATGTCATGTCATAAGTACATCCATAGCATGCAAATCATCACAAGTCATCATGTCCACTAGTGGGATCATGGCATCATCAACACCCTTATTTTTACCTTGTTCATACCTCTCATATGAACTGAGTGTTGTGGTAGTATTGGCCTCCATGTGGGCGACTCCTTTAATGAATATGGGGATGGCCTTAGCTTCATCAACCATGTACATATTCTCGATAGGAGGCATCATCATCTCCAAGCTTGTCACTTCTTGATCCATGGAACCTAGCACATCATGAGAAAACACACTAGAGGTAGACGGTAAGTCTTTAGAAAACAAAGTGCCCTCACATGACCTATAAACTACCACTCTCAAGTCACTCGGTGTATCAGCCATGCCCTCCAAATGGAAGCACTCAATATCACGTATGGTGGAGTCACTCATCTCACTTTCGCTCTCACTCAAGTGGGATAAGTGGCTCTCATACTCACAAGGGATTGGTACCACATCATCACTCAGGCATATAGGGATAGGTTTGGTTTGCTCAACTCGATGCGCCTCCTTTAGTGAAGGGAAAGTCCTAGGCTCACCATTCTCGACCTTATCATCGCCATCTTGTAGTAGTGGTGGAAGTAGGCTCATGTTGTTGTCGAGAGCGGTGCTCGAATCGACTTCATCACATATGTGGCCGTGTCTTCCTCCATCTTCAAGTGTGGACTCTTGACTTGGAGCTTGCTCATCCTTTTCCATGGCCACCTTATCTTGTGTATACATCCTCTTCATGTACGTGTCCATCTAGGCGAAGTAGAGGACTTCATCCTCCTCGTCCATGAAGTTGCATGCATCATCTTGGACATCAAGTTTTGGAATTGAAGCTTTATGGAGCGGAAGAATGCTTGCTCTTGGTGCCATTTTGGTGGTGGCACGAGTAGGTGAAGGTGCCTTATGATGGTGTCGACAGAGGTCATTTGCATGCCTTGCTAAAGGTTGGTGTAGGTGGTGCACTTGGTCATCCACATGCGCTCGCTACGATGCTCCTTTTCCTTGGCACTCTTCATGTGCATGTGGTGCCTTCTTGAGGTAGACTCGTGAATTTTGGCGAGCATGCTCATGTTCTTGGTGAAGTTGCCGTCCATGTCCTTCTTGAAGTTGTTGAGGGAACTTTAGAACTTGTCCATTTTATGGTGGACCTTGGCGCTCTCGAGGTGGAGGCTCCTTCTTGGTCGATGCGACTCGAGGAGATTGTCACTGTCATTCTTGAAATCGTCCATGCTTGGGGAGTCATTGTTGTTGTAGTACTCCATATCACCCAAGCATGTGGAGTCATTGTCGGTGTAGTGCTCCATCATGTCATCCATGCTTGTGGAGACATAGGCATGGTGGCTCATCGTGGATTCTTCATAGATATCATCCTCGGTTCTGGAGTCCCTAGACATGATTCACTAAACCAAGTGGTGTATATGGAAGTGGTAGAGGGTGTTAGGGATGCAACTTAAAACCTTAATTTACCTTGGAAGATAGTATCGTGCAAGTGGCCACACTTGAGAGAAATCAAAACCAAGTAAAGTGAAGTTTACGTGGAACACCAAAACCAACTAACAACTAAAAAATACACACACACAAAGCTTATGGTGGATAGGTGAGGAACGTGTCATGTCAAGAAACAATCTGAAATAAGATGTTGTAATGGCAAGTAAAAAACCACGATGATCACCAAACAAAACAAGGCAATCCACAAGATATGAATTATGTACAAGGAAACACACATGGTGGGATAAATGGGACTTGTGCGATGGAGAAAGTGAGCTAAGAACAAAATGATTACCTAGTACTAGCGAAGACTATAACCTCATGTTGCACAAGTACAATGAGAGACGCTAGTTCGATTGCACAAAATTTGTGGGCTATAAGATATGCACAATAAGTATCACCTATATGATGTACATCGATCTTGCGCTTCCTATTCTATGAGGAACTGTGTGTTTCTTTTCTTTTTCTTTTTCTTTTCCTTTTTATATTTTTCTTTCTTTTCTTTCTTTTTCACTTGCCTCTTCCTTGTGCCAACAACTATACAATATAACTATATAAGATAGCATGCTCGCAACTTTTGCTCCGTATTCTACAAGGTATCAAATGTGCATAGACCAAGAAATCATAGGAGGAAATAGTCTCGATAGGTTCTTGTTGGTTGCAAAGATAGTGGAGCTCACAAAGGAATGAAAGTAGGGAGAAGTCGCGGAATTTTTATACCTTTCATCACCGATCTTCACCCTTTATTGTTGGATTCCATCTTTCTCATATAATTTGGATGGAGTAGATAGCATTAACCACTTGGATGGTTATGTAGAGCTGTTTGTCCTCTTCAAAATGAGCTAAAGAACAACAAAATCCGAATTCGAATGCAAAAGTTATGCTCAAAACGGTGCGGAGCTGAAGCTGTTGGCGGCCAAATCGGCGGGACCGGAATTGGCACCAGAATTCCCGGCGATGATGGGGCCGGCGACGCCTGAAATCTGACCGGAAATTTTGGCGGCTGCTTCGGTTCACCGAACTTGGTGCCGGAACGAGTTCGTGCATGTGAAAATCGCGATTTCTGCGAAAAAACTTGATGAAAAACTTCAGAACTGAGAGGCAAATGATGGAATTAGGCCATGGGAATGCAGGGGAAGGTAGATCAACAAGTTTAGGAAGTAATCCATGGATCAAAACCTACCAAAATGCACTCAAATCATAGATCCATGCAAAACACAAATTGGGGCTATTTTTGGTGGAATTTTCGAATTTATGTGGAAAAGACCAAATTGATGTGAATTATGTGGCAACCAAAAGCTACTGATACCAGATGATAAGGGGTGACCTCAAGGGTGGTCCGATCTTCACGGATATCATGGTCACAATGGGGAAGCAAGGGGAAAGGGAGAAGGTAGCGGAACCGGACACACACCTCGTGAAGAACACGAGGAACACATGCAAACTCACACGATACAAGGCCAATTGCTCCCGCTGGCAGCCACTGGTCCAATAGAATCCTCGCAAGGAAAGATCATTCAATGTGCTCCCTTCAATCCCAAGCGGAGAGGTAAGAACACCTTGGAGAGGGTCTTGAAAACTATGCTCATGCACTCGTAAACGTAGGCCTTGTAAAACGATGGATGCGCGATGCAAACTCCAATGAGGTTGGTGACGATAGTTAGTCCCATTGGTAAAGGGGATGAGGCAAAACTAAGGAATACATGAGGGTGTAGGGGATTTATTTATAGGCCAACCACTAGAATGTGGGTAGTTTAGGCAAAATGGTAAGTAAAGGGAATATTCGAGGGCATCAAACCCAGATCCATGTGTAGACGGGGATTTCCGGTGGTAAGTCCGGCGGCACCGGATCTGGCACCGGAAGTTCCAGCGGTCGCCAGTTTGGTGTACTGTAAGCGCTTTCGGCTGGACTTCCGGTCCACAGGATTGGTCGTCGGTTCGGTTGGTGTGGGATCTAGTCCCCCGGAGCTGGCGCCAGATATTCTGGCAGTGGGTTCGGTAGCGCCAGAACCTTCACTGGTTTGGCACTGCCTCTTCCTTCTTATATTCCAAGCTTTCGTCTTGTCAGGCGTGAGTCCTCGAGGTTCCTCCCTTGTCTCTGTATTATCGGTGTGAATCTATCATGATCATAGGACGGAGTATGAAGTATTAGACCATTCAATTGGTTAAGAATTGGGATCTCAAAGAGGATAGGATTCACCTTTGAAGTTCATGACGACATGGCATAAGTTGGAGAATTTGATGTGGTAATGACTGTAGGTCGGGCCACATCAAGATTGAAGCAATCATTGTTGATGGACAGAGAGCACACTAGTACCGAATCTAGACTTAGAGCCAGTAAATCCCCATAGGACTAAGCCGGTTTCCAGTTCCGCCTCGAAGTCTCAGTCTGAAAGTACGCACCAACAGAGACGATTTTACTTCTGACTCAAAGAACCAACCTCTCGACCGTGTCCAACAATAGTGGTTTAGAGATGGATGTATTTACTGACTGAGTCTAAACAACTTCATACCTGCGATGACTGGTTACTCACGACCCCTCAGAATTGTGAGCATTGTATGTTACTAATCTCAATGTGAGCGTTAATTAAATTGTGAGCAATTGTATTAATTGTGGGCATTGTGCTTGCATAAATAATATATATTCATCAAAAAATATAAGATCAGAAAACACACCTTTGACGTTGTCAACCTTCAAACTTGTATAAAACGCATCTCAGTAGATCCATAGCACGCGCAAGTGTGTCGATCGATCAGCTAGGTAGCATGCATATATATAGCGTACTTTTATATCTTAGCTCATTTGAGAAATAATTATCTCTAAAATAGCACCAACTAGACTCGGTCGTTAATATAAACCACCTCCAAGGATCTCGAGGCGGTATATCTTTCTAAATAGCTATGCAGGAAATAATATTAGAGGCGGACAGAGTACTATACCATCTCACCTGTGTCTTAGAGATGGTTCGGTTTAGTCACCGCCTTCGGTTTGAAAATATTAGATGTGGGCGTAATAGGACACCGTCTCACATACTTTCTTGATACGTTAGCAAGTACAAACCGACTGTGGCTTCAACAATTCTTGAGGCGGTCGTAACTAGGGACCTCCTCTAAGAATGGGAGAGACGGTTATTTGATTTCGACCATCTAAGGCGACCAAGCAGAGGCGGTTATTTTGTTATCGTGGTTAACCAGATCTATGCACCATCTCTAAGTAACGAGTTTGTTCTAGTGGCATCTCCACGTGAACTTACTCTTAGCATCATCCAAGCCATAGGAAGAAGTTTCTATCATATGCCTCCTGGTGAGGTATCTACTGCCAACTTCAACTATGATAATTCTGAGAATACCATGTGAATCATCACACTACATGTCTAAGGGAAGGGACAGTTGCTGCCCTTTTTATCTTAGCTTCTATTTCTACCGTAACTAGCTTCTATGTCATGAACTATCTATGTATCATACTTTATTTCCTTGTAAATGTGAGAATTTGTAATAATAGCTCTACTTATCAGACCGTGTTATGCTCTGAATTTTTATCTAAGACTCCATGTTTCATTTATGGTGATTAGTACTTGGCTGATTATCCACTCTAGTTAGCTGGTCCACCTTGTCCTTTGTTCATGTCTATCTCTGAGTATTTACATGGATAGTCTAAATATCTCTTGAGAGCATTACATGTTTCTCACGAGTTTACCATCACCACATATGTTTTAATGAATATATTATGGAGTATTATGGACTGGAGCACTAGGGGACTAAACTCTCAAGATAGATGTGATGACCTCTCTGACAAGGTCAACCAAAGCAACTGTAACATCATTTGCCTACAAGAAACTAAAAAGGAGGATTTTGATAGTGCATACATTAGGAAATTCTTCCGAAGAAGATTAAATCAGTTTTCCTTTCAACCATCTATTGGTAACTTTGGAGGCTTAATAATTTGGAATGGTTCCATTTTCACTGATACAATCATAAATCAATCATCATTTGAAATCACCATAAGATTCCAATGCAATTTCACATCCATTGTTTGCTATCTTGCTAACATCTATTCCCCAATGAGGGCAGAAAGATCTTTTCGGACTACTTTATACTACAACTTGATACCTCTAAGTATGAATTATGGATGATTGTACGAGATTTCAACATGATAAGAAGCACTATAGATAGGAGTGGGCTAGGTGGTAATATTGGTAATATGCACCTATTTAACTCTATTATTCAGGCTCATGATCTTGAAAAAATACCACTCAAAGGAAGAGAATATACATGGTCCAATTATGCAACACCAACCAATGTTGGAATAACTTGATTGGGTGTTTAATTATCATGAATGGTTATCCAATATCCTAACACAATGGTTGTTCCTATGGCTAGACTAGGTTCACATCACATTTCCATCTTGATTCCAGTTGGTACTATAATACCAAGATCTCAAAATTTAAAATTTTAAAAATACTGATTGGAATTTGATGGACTTAAAGTAGTGGAAAAAGCATGGATAAACAAAGGTTTATAAAAAATGATGCCCAAGACATCACTTCTAGATTTAAAAGTATGAGACAAGGAATTAAAAAAAGGAGCAGAAACTTGTCAAAACTATCAGTTACTATTGGAAACTATAATTATGTCCATGCAATGATGGATGGTCTTGAAGAACAAAGAGACTTATCAGTCCTCAAGAAGAACTTCAGGAAGACTTTTAAAAATCGTGTTTAAAAACTCCTAGAGGCCAAGAGATTATATTGGAGGAGAAGAGAAAATAACAAATGGGCCAAGATAGGAAATGGGAATACTAAATTTTTGCATGTCATTGCCACTAGAAACTACAGTCATAACTGTATTGCTATGTTAAAAAATGATCAAGGGGTGGAGTTAACTGAACATGATCATAAAGTTGTTCTTCTATTTCATAAGCAGGTGGAACAAAGTGTTCATATAGAAATAAATTATGGCCTGGACAACATGAGAGCTACTCATGATTTAAGTCAAGTAGAAGCCCATTCACAACTAAACAGATTGATGACATTAGCAAATTTATGCCAAATGATAAATCTCCTAGACCTGATAGATTCAATTGAATATTTATTAAAAACATTGGAATATCATCAAGTATTAGTTCTATAATTTGTGCAATAGCTTCTACCGTGTAAATCTTGATCTTCATAGTACCAATATTGCATTCATTGCCCTGATTCCAAAAACTACAAATCCTACATCCCTAGCTGATTTTAGGCATATTTTGGTTGTTAGTATGGCACTCAAAGTGATTACCAAATTAGTTGCCAATAGACTACAGAAGGTTATCATTCCTATCCTACATAAAAATCAATATGGTTTTATAAAAACAAGGACCATTCAAGATTTCCTACTATGGGATTTTGAATATCTTCATATATTTCATCAATCTAAAAGATAAATTATTATCATCAAACTAGATTGTGAGAAAGCTTTTGACATTCTAGAGTACAATGTCATTTTTATCTATGCTAAGACACATGGGATTTGGTGACAGATTCATATCATGGATTGAGAAAATCCTTTACTCTGTATCTACTTCAGTAATTCTTAATGGAGTTCTTCATAAAATAATTATCTCTAAAAGGGCAGTTAGAAAAGGTGATCCTCTCTCACCTCTTCTATTTGTCAGTGCTATTGAATTATTGCAAATCATCATCAACCATGCCTGGCAGAACAATGAACTATCCCTACCAACAAAGGATCATATGGTCAGAGTTATCCAGTCATGTAGTATGCAGATGACACCCTCCTGATAATACCATCAAATATTCAACAATTTGACTATTTGAAACAGATTCTTCACAATTTCACCAAAGCCACTCGATTGAAAATAATTGTCATAAATCTTCTATGGTTCCCCATCAACATCTCGTCTGAAAGATGCAAGGAACATGTAGAATCATTTGGTTCCATGGTTGAATCCATGCCATTCATATACTTGGTTCTCCCTATGGGAACCTCTAGACCAAGTGTAGAATATTTGTCTCCTATGATCAACAAAATTGATAAAAGGCTTGCAAGTCTTTCCAACCTTCTCTCATAATGATCAAGAGTAGTTGTTATTAAATCTGTTATATCAGCTATGCCACACTTTATCATGTGTGCCATGAAAATGCATTACACACATGTTGATCATGTGGGAAAATCAATTAGAACATTCTCATGGCATGGGAAAGATAGTGAGAAGACAAGGAAAAATTTAGTCTTATGGTGCAATGTTTGTATATCCAAACAAGAAGGGAGACTTGGCTAGACCAAAGAGAACATAAAAGACCCTCATAATCAAAAATCTCCACAAATTCTTCAAGCACCATGACTTATCATGGGTGCATTTGGTGTGGAAAGTACATGATCAAAATGGTTTAGTTCCTACGAACCATGTCATCCTTCAATATACCTTCAAGCATCTTACTACTTGTAAAGTACATCAAGGCAACAACATATTAATGTGGACTGATAAATGGCATGATTTTATTCTGGCTGATCATTTCCCACACCTTCACTCATTTTCCAAAAACCAAATTATCACTATCAAAGAAGCCATTGTCAACAACCTTGAGGATTTATTTTATCTCTTCCATCTTTCCCTGTCCATTATTGCAATAGAGAAACTTAATGACTTATCTATTATTCTAAATCAGATTGATATTTCCGATCAAAGGGATATTTGGCCCTTTCCTTGGGAGGAGAAAATTATTCGACTAAGAAAGTATCTAATGAATTGAATAAAGTCCTTGATGCACCGTTTCCATTTAAGCGGATATGGAAATCCCATGTTTACCAAAGCACAAATTATTTTTCTCGCTTATGATACATGACAAACTGAATACCAAAGATCTCATGAGTAGAAGTTTTTTTCAAGTGGATTTAGCTAGTTGTGTCTATGTGATGAAGGTGCTAATGAAACCATGACATATTTGTTCTTTGCAGGTGAATTCAGTCAAAATTTATGGTGGAAATTTTTAGAATAATGGAATACTGAGGTAGACACTATTTGACATGATGATTGAAGCAAATAATAGATCATTTAACACATTTTTCAAGGTTGTCATGATTTCTGGATGTTGGAGTATCTAAAATTACTTGTTGTGGTGGTGTCACGGCAAATGCCATGGGTAGGATAAAGATGGGGCCAATGTGTACTAGTGGTATCCGGGGAGGGATAGTGTAGTGATTCTACACAAGAAAGATAGAACAACACACACACAATGAAATGCTTGAAGATCTGATATTATGATCCAAAACTAATACAGATGCCCCTTCAGCTATATCGTAGAGAGGAAGGAGATGAAGTGCTCCTGCTCTCTACTCTCTCTAGGGTTCTCCCCTTAGGCAAAAAGATCGACCCCTCCTTGGAGGCCCTGGCTCACCTTATAAAGGGGTGGCCAGGGTACATCTAGGGCTTATGTGGCCTGGTATATGCTTGGAATATGCTTGTCCCAAAGAGGTAACTTGGTGTGCTCCTTTACCTTGTCCATAGCCTCTGTAAGGCAATGGCACAGAGCCCAGGAACTATGACCGTTGCTGCCAGTGACTATCACGTTCGTGATGATCTCTTATATCGTTGACCCTCTGACTCTTGCCGCTAGCGCTTGTCTCTCCCTAGCTTCCCTTAGGAGAGAGAAAAGCACTGACCCTGAGCTCCTTCTTGAGCAAGCTAACTCATGACTCGGCCTAGGCATAGTTAACCCGACCAAGTTGGTACCTGCAAAGTGAAAACGATTCTATCCTCGTGTCGACATACTGTATATGTCAGCCGAGTCTTGCTAGTGCTTCCTGGCTTTGGGTGACCCGGCCGTAACCCGGCCAGCCCTTCTATGATTCGGCAATCTCATGCTTAGACATGTCTTTACCTTGGGGGACCTTGTCCTTTTACCTCAGATTTGCCCTACATGGGGTCATCCCCCCAACATTAGTCCCCGAAGCTGGTGCGGTCTCATCAGCCTTAGCTAGTAAGGACACAGCAGGCTCACCTTGTTCGGATCATAGCCCATTTTGCCGACATACATATAATTCGTCCTGCACCGATTTAACTCGGCATTTCCTCTTGGTGATTCATTTCTCGTGTTGACTTCCATTGGCTCTTTCCGAGTTACTTCTCGTTGGCCGAGTCATAGTTTTGCATCCGGGTTATTCCTATGCCTATCTTCTCGTGTGCACGACTAAAGCTCAAGCTTGGGGATGCCACGCGTGTCACCCCAAGAAATATTCAATAGGTACAAGCGTCAAAGCTTGGGCATGCCCAAGGCATCCCCTTCTTCGTCAATAAAAATCCCAGGTTTCTTCCAAACACTTCATTTTTATTGTTTCATGCACAGTTGTGTTGTTCTTGGAGCGTCTTCTTTTTTGTTTCTGTTTTGGTTTTTCGTTTGCTTGGTTTTCTTAGTTTGCTGAATAAATTGGTTGGACCCCCTCTTTCATACATTAGTTTTCAAATAGTTTGGTTTGGATTGGAAAAGAGTAGGTAAGTTCATGCTTAAGTGGTAAAAGGAGCTTGTTTTTGACTGTGGCATATGCTTTGTCATGCCATGCTTGATATTGTTTTGGCTTTATGCTTAGTATTCTTTGTTGTAGCATGACATTTTATAAACAATTGAGATTGTTTAATCTGCCCTAGAAGAATCATGCGTTGTTTTAGCATATTAAAGCATAGTATTGTGGTATTCTGCTTTGATGCTTTATTTGGGTTGACTTGGCACATACTCACACCATGTTATGACTATCCCAAGTCACCATAGCCTTTATGATCCTTTAGTTTTCGACTTGTAATATCACTTTATGCTTTGATTAATGATGTTTTGTCGCTGTGCATGATTATGGCCATTATTGCTCTCTTAGTTGGTCGCTCCCAGTCTTTTGCTAGCCTCCATAACCAAGTATGAGTTCCACTCATGCATCCAACTCCTAAAACCAAGTTATTCCAAAGAGTCCACCATACCTACCTATTAGCATATGTTATTCCAAGTATATTCATGTTTTTATCTACCCTCCAAATTAAACTTGTTATGAGAAAACTAGTGATTAAAGCTCTCACGAACTTGATGGCACACTTTACTTTATTACATTTAATAAACTTGAACCATTGCATCCATCTTTGTTGTGTATATGCTTGCGCTTTATAAGTTGAAGTTAGCAGAACCATGTGTCATGGGGAACGATTTCAACAATGCACTTGTACTTTGTACCCCATTGATATCATGTTCTTTTGCTTATGGAACCCGGCAGTGTGAAATAAAAGGGGAACTTGTAAGATCATGGAGTTTGTATGTGTGTTAGAGAAACGCCTGGGCCACTAGCCTAAGCCATGCCTAATCATGGTGGAAACTTGTAGCATAACTATAATGAGCACTCTATGAAGCATCCTCAATAAAAACCTATGCAAATAGCAAATAAAAAGATCGCTGAGATGCTCATTGTCTGCTTGCCTTGTCATTTTGATTATGGGATAGCTCTTGTATCATGTGCAAGGGGTACCTCGTTGGCGGTTCTCTATGATACATATGTACTTACAATGACAACAGCTTACTTGTGACTAAAGTTGAGTAGCATGAGGTTCGGTCTTCGTAAGTAAAGGGCATGAGATTTCAGCTTATAACTTGTCAAGCATATCCTGTTAGTTGTGTCACTTTAACCTTAATCACCTCAAGATGCTTACGATAGGGGAAATGAGAGCTAAAAGCTAATAAGTACCATAATTTTTGGAAGCTCTTTATGAAACTTGAATCCCTACTTCCTTCTGTGAAGGCCTTTCTTTTACTTTTATGTTGAGTCTCCACCTTCTATCTTTATGCACTTACTTTGAGAGCATAGTGGCCATTCTTAGTTCTATGTGCATTGTCCCAATACTTGTTGATTGATGCATAGCTTTGATATTGCTTGTTTTAAACTATTTGTATCTAGTCACTCTTATGAACTTTGGAGGTGTCCTATGCATTTAGGTTTGCTACTCTATGAGGGACAAGCTGAATCCCACTATGCTATGTTTTCTTTATTTGAAACAAACAAACGTCTTGCAAAGCATTGTTATTCATGAATCTTTTGTTTGTGCATTTTCATGTTGAAACATAGTTGCTTTGTCTTATTGTTAGAACTTTATCTTTCGTGTTATGATTGAAGTAGTATGATCCCAGCTATCCAATGTTTTACAAATACTTTGATCAAGTTTATGATGGTGCATGTCACCTCAAAAATTATTTTTTCTTTGTATCACTTACCTACTCGAGGAAGAGCAGGAGTTAAGCATGGGGATGTCGATAGGTTGCTAACGTATCCATAATTTTTGATGTTTCCATGCTTGGTTTTATCTACTTTTTTATGTTTTGTCCACACTTTGGAGTACTTTCTATAAACTTTCTTGGACTAACCTATTAACAAGAGACACAGTGCCAAATGCCTGTTTTCTGCTGTTTTTTGGTTCCAGGAAAGTCAGAAAATGAATATTCTCGGAATTGTACGGGACAAAAGCCAAAGTCAAATTTTCACTGAGGGACACATGGAGCCAGAATACGAGACGGAGAGGGGCCAGGGGGGCGCCACACCACCTGGCCACGCGACCCAGCCTGGCCCGTGCCAGGGAGTGGTCTGGCTGCCTCGAGAACTCCCTCGGCCTCCCCTTTCTCCTATAAGATACCTCTCATACAGAAACCCTAAGTACCCGATCAAAATTCCACGAAAGAGTATGTAGCCACCGTCATGTCCATCCCTAGATCGGGAGGGATCTGAAGCTCTTTCCGGCACCCTGCTAGAGGGGGTAATTCACCCTGGAGGCCTTCTTCATCACCATTCAAGCCTCCAGTGTGATGCGTGAGTAGTTCATCTCTGGACTACGGGTCCATGTAGTAGTTAGATGGCTGGTTCTCCTCCTTTGTGCTATCATGTTTAGATCTTGTGAGCTCCGTTCATGATCAAGATCATCTATTTGTAATTCCTACATGTTGTGTTTGCGGGGATCCGATGGATATTGAGATGCTATTTCAGATTGATTATTTATTCTATCATGTGTTTGTTATTTGTGATCTTGCATTCTTTCCGTTGTTAGTAGCTATCTTGGCCAAGTAGATTCTTTGGAAGAACTAAGAATATATCATGTATAAGTGACAAATAGTTAAAGGTAGTTCATTGTAAAGTGTTACATTGATACTAGTTTTGTCACAAGATACAAATTAAATTTATCTCAATTTATACTATGGGTGGCGCAATGTAATGGAAAGGATGTTCCATGATGGATTTGGATGAGTTCCAAAGTTGAGACATTGTGACGAATACTACAACAAAAGGCTAAGTGTATGACTGCTATAGTAGCAGCATAGGAGGGCATTTGTGTTAAGTAGTTTGTTATCAAACTAGGTGTGGTTCAAAGTGGGCTAATACTATGAAGATATATTGTATGACAATAATATCAACATATTTTAACCCGAACGAACTAAAGGTCTCACCAAAGGACCTAATTTATACAATGCCATCTCATTTGAGAATGAGTGATGCGTAGAGACACAAAGACATGCAAATACACAAGGACCTAAAAGTGCCAGATCCAGAGATTATGTTAACCACTAGCAAACGCATATATTCAACACCTAGGTGTTGTATATATAAGTGTACAAACTAGATTATTGACTCTAGTGCAAGTGGGAGACTGATGGGAATATGCCCGAGAGGCAATAATAAAGTGGTTATTATCTTATTCCATGTTTATGATAAATGTTTATTTTACATGCTAGAATTGTATTGATTCGGAAACATCAATACATGTGTGTTTAATAAACAAAAAGGGTTCCTAGTCATGCCTCTCTTATAGACTAGCTTGTTGATGAACAAGATGATCAAGGTTTCCTGATCATGGACATTGGATGTTGTTAATAACGAGGTCACGGCATTGGTGGAATGATGTGATGAACATTCATCCGAAGTATAGCATTACGATCAAATTTATTATGTTTATATTTCTATAACATCATATGAAGTAATCTTAGTCCTTAGACCATGAGATCATGTTAATTGCTAACACCAGAAGAGTATCTTGATAACATCAAACGTCACACCGTAACAGGGTGACTATAAAGGTGGGTTCAGTACTACAAAGGTGTTATGTTGAGGCTCATGGATCAAGAGTTGGATTTGTCCATCCCGATGACGGATAGATATACTCTGGGCCCTCTCGGTGATATCACATTAACATAGCTTGCAAGCAAGTGATGTGATCACTAAAATGTTATATCACGGGAACGAGAAAAGAGTGCATGTAGGTAACGAGATCAAACTAGGTATTTGGATACAGATGATCGAATATCAGACATGTATTATATCATGAGACAAAGGGATTTAGTTACTAGCATTAAAGGTTCTCACGATCACAGAAGTCATCGTTGAATGTGTAGGAGTCAGTATGGATCTCCAGGTCCAGCTTCTGATTATTGATCTGAGAGGGGTCTCAATCATGTCTACATTATTCGCGAACCGTAGGGTGACACACTTAAGGGATACCGACACCATTTGGAGCAAATATATTTCAGATAAAGATTTAAGAAAGTGCTGGAATTATTTCAATAGACACCGAAACTGTTTCGGGTGAAATTGTTGAAATTGGTTCTGCATGTAATATTAAAATGTTGCAGGGGGTTTTACGTGAATGTTTAATAATTAAAGTAATTAACAAAATTCTGAATAAAATTAATAAAAGAGTTTTATTAAATGAGGGAGCATTAAATTTGGAGAAATTTAATGCATTTAAAGTGGAGACTTTAAAAGAGAATGTGAAGGGGCAAATTTATGTGGAGGGAGTTACCACCACATGAATGAGAGCTGAGGGGTCACCCCTTGGGGCGCCGGCCCTGGGGAGGGGTACCCTCCCCTCCTCCTATAAAAGGTCCCCCTCACACCCCTTCTTCCACACACCTCCTCGTGAAGGATCTCTCTCCCCCTCTAGTATTATTCCCCCATGGTCTCGGATTAGCGAGATACATGTTCCCGGTGGTGTTATCTAGAAAGGAGTTGATGCTTCCGCTGCTTTGTTGGAGCGAGGGACGGAGGTTGTCGGGGTACCGGACGTGTGTGCGATCACGGATGCACCGCTGCTTTGCGGTGCTGGACTTGGTGGTGCTGGACTTGCTGGAGCTGGAGGACATGCTGGAGCCGGACCTGCTGGACTTCATCACGATCTTGAGATCGGCAAGTGTACGACTACATCATCCACGAGTTCCATCTCGTTAACAAAGCTTTGTTGTCTTAGAGGGTAAGTTCTCCATGGATGTATATCCACCCGTTGCTTGTATCTAGTAGATAGATCTTGGCGTATAGTTCTCATCGTAGGAATTTTTTTGTTTTCTATGCTGCGAACCCCAACAGTGGTATCAGAGCCTGATCTATGCGTAGGTTCTTTGCACGAGTAGTACACATATGCTTATATGTGGGCGATGATGATTATGTTATTGCATCTTCTATGTATTTTGGATATTGGTGGCATAGTGGGATGAAGCGGCCCGGACCAACCTTACATGTCATCGCACATGAGACCGGTTCCACGACTGACATGCAACTAGTTTTGCATAAGTGGCTGGCAGGTGTCTGTCTCTCCTACTATAGTCAATATCTGATCTACAACGAGTTGCTAATAACTTGGTTATCCTCGTTGTGGTTCATGTTCGTAGGTAAGACCGGTTCTATCTCCGAAAGCCCTAAGCCACGTAAAACTTGGAATTGATAAATTAGAGGCGTCTAGTTTAGATCGTTGCTGGGCTAGTGTCATGATATGGTAATGTTGTAAGTTGATGTATAGTTGATACTCTTACAACACACCTAACGTGTAAGGTCCATTGACCTTGGCCTTACACACAAAGGAATGCTAGAGATCATACCACGATGCGAATGATAGAGATCAAATGCATGGACCATATCATCTCACTTTACACATTATATGTTTGCATCTTATATTGCTAGTTTGGCGTTTTAGTAGCATTATAAGATGATCCCTCATTTAAATATCAAGATAAAATGTGTTCTTCCTTAAGTATGCATTGTTCTATGGATCGTGTTTCGAGACATCACGTGATGATCGGGTGTACTCGACTCTACGCTTTCATACAACTGGTGTAAGACAGTTTTACACACGCGAGTACTAAGGTTGTTACTTGGCGAGCCTAGCATGTATAGACATGGCCTCGGAACATGGACCGAAAGGTTAAGCATGAGTCATATAGTTGATATGATGCCCATATTGATGCTCGCCTTTGAAGCTACACCGACTCACGTGATTATCAGACTTGGTGTAGTGGATTTGGTTCATGTAATCACCAAAAAGGCACGAGGGATGGCATTTTTGAGTGGGAGTTCATTTCTAATTTGGATTAGTCAAACTCAATTTGTCATAAACTAAATCGAAGTGAATTTGCATAATTTTTTGTAGTCATTGGCGTCTGTTAACTACCTTATGCTTAGTTTTAATTGAGATAATAGAACTATAGAATTCTGGATATTTACTTTACGAACTAGTATCGTATTGTTTTGAATGTCCATTTAAAGTTTATAAGTCCTATTGTAAACTTTCAACAAACTCTATTTACTCCATGAAGTTTAATAAGTAGTATTAAATCAAGAGTAAGAATTCCAATGTTAGTATCTAAAGTATCATGTTTGCCTCCATGATTATTGATATTCAAAAGTTGTTTTAATATCAAGATTATATAGGATCTAGAAATTGTTTTAGAAACCATCATGTGTGAAAGATATTGTGATATCTGAAACAATGTTTTTGGTTGCATTATGATAGAGTATAATTTAGCAAAATACATGTTCTCATATTGTATGAGAATTTGTGAAGGATGGAGTTTCTAAGCATCCGGATCTCCCAAAAAGGTTTTGGGAACTAACATTATACTCGCGATTCTTCCTTACAGGCTGTAGTAGCTTGATCATGAAAGTTGTCATGAAAAGGATGAATATAAGATGTAAGTAAAATGTTTACTACACTAATAGATTACTAAAGAATGGATTTTTGAAAGAACACCAAACATTTGATGATGGTGATCCACTTCAAAGTGCAAGTCCAAAGGTATTAGTATTTAACTATATACACTTTGTACTATGTGTCATGTGAATGACACCACTATTGATGTTGATAGATTCTTTTAAAAGAAAAGGAATTATTGAAAGAGAATCTATAAAATATTTGGCAGAAAAGAAAAGGTTGGAGATGTCCAACTTAGGTATATAGAAGATATACATGTTATGGTTGTATTCCTTGCTTGTTAAACAATGTGGTTCTTAGGTATTGGATACCGGTATTGGATATCGAATTGGTTGGTGTGAAGTGTCATACAGAACAACACAATTCATGAACTGCAACGGCCTAAGCAACTGGCAAGAGAATAAGTGATGATGTTCATCGAAAACAAATAAAGTGTTATTGTGTTTTCGTTGTCGTCAAACCTAGCCTTCAAGATTTTTTTTAATAATTGTTATTTTGTTCCGGTATTATGAGAACAATGGTTGTTCAAATAATTACCGTATTCCATAAAGGATGGATGAACTTTTACAATTCTAGTGGGAGAAATCACATCCATAAACACTATTGCTAAAATGTCGCAAGACAAATGATTGAAAGATCACTTATGAAGTGACATCGCTGTTTAAATTATATTGGAAAGAAAACATGAAGAAACTCCATGTTGATGGATTTTGGGAGTCTTTGATTTTGATCAATTGACGCTTGTGAAACTTTCCTCAAGATAATTGAAACTCCATCCATAGGCCAAAGAAGAACGGATGACTAACTTATTGGATATTATACATATTGATGTATATAGTCCATTATATGTAGCCATATGCGATGGATCTTTTTTCTTCATATACTTTCTCTAGAAATTTAAGTGAATATATCTATATATTTACTTAATAAGGAAGAAGTATGAAACATTTGAAAATTGTTCAAAGACTTTCAATATGAAGTGAAAAATAATTGTAACAAGAAAATAAAAGAGTTTATGATTTGATCGTAAAGGAAGATATTTGAGTTACTGTTGAGCAAAACATTTAAGATTTGAGGAATTGTTCCATGATTTGTGTTTCCCGGTAAACCATAGCAGTATGGCATATTCGAGAGATGAAATCAAACCATGTTTGACATGGTAAGATCAAAGGTGTCATTCATAAAACGGCCATTATGTTTTAAGGATTGAAGCTTTAGAGACTACCACTTTTACACTCAAAAGAGCACCATTGTGATCCGTTGAAATGACACCATATAAGTTATGGTTCGGGATAAAACCTGAATTGTCTTTTCTTAAATTTTGGTATGCTATGCATAAGTAAAATGTTTACAACCAAAGTCGGACAAGCACGTCTTTGTAGGTTATCCCAAAGAATTCGTTGGGAATTTCTCCATAACACCGAGCACAAAAGAGTTTGTCACTTGGAACGTCAAGTTTCTTGAGAAAGAACTTTTCGTGAAAAGTTAAGTGGAAGGACAATAGAACTTTGATAAGGTTGTTGAACCTTAGCTATATGTGCTAAGTAGCGCAGCGCCGGAAAGTGTCCCGGTGGCGGCCACATTGCTCATGGCTCCCGTGATTACAAAGGGTGTGATCTCGGAGATTAGAGTTCCTATTGAACCGTGTGGGTCGGTAAGAATCAAATAGTAAGATTTGATTAACAAGTCGTTATTGTTTTGGCAATGATGAACCGACTGCATGCAAAGAAGCGATGATGGGCCCTGACTCCATAAAATGACTAGAAGTCATAGAATCCGTGATAGTATCCATACACGAGAAATCAAGTTTCTAAATTTGGAAGACCCTCTGAAAAGGCGTAAAGCCTATCGGTCGTGTTTGGATCTATAAAGAAATACACATGGATGTTTAACATCTATGAAATAGTCGACATGTCGGAAATAAGTTTACGGCAATGTTCAAGGAGTTGACTATGACAAGATTTGATCTTTCATAGCGATATTTAGTCTTGACAGATTAATGTAGCAACCACTACATATAATTTGGTATATGGTAGTTGAATAAACAAAACAAGGTTCTTCTAATAGAACGGTTACCTAGGACGTGTACATGACATGGTCCGAAGGGTTTTGTTAATTCAAAGGGTGCTAAAAGGGCATCCAAACTTCAATAGTTGAAGTGAGCATAGGGGAGTTGGAATCTTCACCATGATGAAACTGTTAAAAGAGTTTAAATTTATCGGAGATGATGAAGATGCTTGCATTTGCAAGAAATTAAGTGGGAGCGCTGAGACATATTTCTAATACATTATGTAGAGAACATATTGTTGATTGGAAATGATGTATCTTGTATTGACACAAGTTAAGAATTTCATTAAAATAACATTTCGATGAAAGACTTGGGCAAAACCGGAATATTTGGCATCAATATCTATGTGGATAGATTGAGGCGATAATATGGTTGTGCCATACATACATATATGAGATATTGAAAGGGTTCAATATGGAAACAACAAGAAAGGTTCTTGCTGCATGGAAAGGATTGTATCAAGATTCAAGTGTTTCAACACTTGGTGAGTAAAATCACATGAAGATTTTGATCGATTATACCATGATATGTATATATCCAGAATGTCCTATGCTCTAAATGTTATGAGCACATAACAGAATGATTCATAAGATGATCATTGGATAATAGTAAAGATATTCTTATGAGCTTTGGAAGAACTAAGAATATATCATGTATAAGTGACAAATAGTTAAAAGTAGTTCATTGTAAAGTGTTACATTGATACTAGTTTTGTCACAAGATACAAATTAAATTTATCTCAATTTAGACTATGGGTGGCGCAATGTAATGGAAAGGATGTTCCATGATGGATTTGGATGAGTTCCAAAGTTGAGACATTGTGACGGATACTACAACAAAAGGCTAAGTATATGACTGCTATAGTAGCAGCATAGGAGGGCATTTGTGTTAAGTAGTTTGTTATCAAACTAGGTGTGGTTCAAAGTGGGCTAATACTATGAAGATATATTGTATGACAATAATATCAACATATTTTAACCCGAACGAACTAAAGGTCTCACCAAAGGACCAAATTTATACAATGCCATCTCATTTGAGAATGAGTGATGCGTAGAGACGCAAAGACATGCAAATACACACGGACCTAAAAGTGCCAGATCCGGAGATTATGTTAACCACTAGCAAACGCGTATATTCAACACCTAGGTGTTGTATATACAAGTTTACAAACTAGATTATTGACTCTAGTGCAAGTGGGAGACTGAAGGGAATATGCCCAAGAGGCAATGATAAAGTGGTTATTATCTTATTCCATGTTTATGATAAATATTTATTTTTCATGCTATAATTGTATTAATTGGAAACATTAATACATGTGTGTTTAATAAACAAAATACAAAGTTCCTAGTAATGCCTCTCATATAAACTAGCTCGTTGATTAACAAGATGATCAAGGTTTCCTGATCATGGACATTGGATGTTGTTAATAACGAGGTCAAAGCATTGGTGGAATGATGTGATGAACATTCATCCAAAGTATAGCATTACGATCAAAGTCATTATGTTTATATTGCTATAACATCATACGAAGTAATCTTAGTCCTTAGACCATGAGATCATGTTAATTGCTAACACCGGAAGAGTATCTTGATAACATCAAACGTCACACCGTAACAGGGTGACTATAAAGGTGGGTTCATTACTACGAAGGTGTTATGTTGAGGCTCATGCAGCAAGAGTTGGATTTGTCCATCCCGATGATGGATAGATATACTCTGGGCCCTCTCGGTGATATCACATTAAGATAGCTTGCAAGGAAGTGATGTGATCACTAGAATGTTATAACACGGGAACGAGAAAAGAGCGCATGTCAGTAACGAGATCAAACTAGGTATTTGGATACCGATGATTGAATCTCGTACATGTATTATATCATGAGACAAAGGGATTTAGTTACTAGCATTAAAGGTTCTCACGATCATAGAAGTCATCGTTGAATGTGTAGGAGTCAGTATGGATCTCCAGATCCTGCTTCTGATTATTGATCTGAGAGGGGTCTCGATCATGTCTGCATTATTCGCAAACCGTAGGGTGACACACTTAAGGGTTACCGACAACATTTGGATCAAATATGTTTCAGATAAAGATTTAAGAAAGCGCTGGAATTATTTCAATAGACACCGAAACTATTTTGGGTGAAATTGCTAAAATTGGTTCTGCATGTAATATTGAAATGTTGCAGGGGGTTTTATGTGAATGTTTGTTAATTAAAGTAATTAACAAAATTCTGAATAAAATTAATAAAAGAGTTTTATTAAATGAGAGAGCATTAAATTTGGAGAGATTTAATGCATTTAAAGTGGAGACTTTAAAAGAGAATGTGAAGGGGCAAATTTATGTGGAGGGAGTTACCACCACATGAATGAGAAGGTGAGGGGACACCCCTTGGGGCGCCGGCCATGGGGAGGGGCACCCTCCCCTCCTCCTATAAAAGTCCCCCTCACACCCCTTCTTCCACACACCTCCTCGTGAAGGATCTCTCTCCCCCTCTAGTATTATTCCCCCATGGTCTCGGATTAGCGAGATACATGTTCCTAGTGGCGTTATCTGGAAAGGAGTTGCTGCTTCCGCTGCTTTGCTGGAGCGAGGGATGGAGGTTGTCGGGGTACCGGACGTGTGTGCGATTACGGATGCACCGCTGCTTTGCGGTGCTGGACTTGGCGGTGCTGGACTTGCTGGAGCTGGAGGACGTGTTGGAGCCGGACCTGCCGGACTTCATCACGATCTTGAGTTCGGCAAGTGTATGACTACATCATCCACGAGTTCCATCTTGTTAACAAAGCTTTGTTGTCTTCGAGGGTAAGTTCTGCATGGATGTATATCCACCCGTTGCTTGTATCTAGTAGATAGATCTTGGCGTATAGTTCTCATCGTAGGAATTTTTTTGTTTTCTATGCTGCGAACCCCAACAAGTTGCAACTCAATACTGGAAGGGGTTCGGATGATAACCTGAAGGTGGATTATTAGTCATAGATGCAGTTGGATTACGGTTTATGTATAATGTTGTAATGCCCAATCGAATCTCAAAGAAGTCAAGATGAGTAGTATATGCATATTGCTTTCTCGATGTTTGTCAATTGACCCGTTGTAATTTGTTCACCCAACATGTTATATATCTTAAGGAGAGCCACCACTAGTGAACTATGGACCTTGGTCCTTTCTTTTATCATCAATCTACAATCAACTGTTTACTGCATTCTGTTTACTTTCTGCAAGCAATTACTTTCTTCCACACAATATGTTTAATCCTTTGTTTTCAGCAAAACCGGTGAGATTGACAACCTCACTATAAGTTGGGGCAAAGTTTTGTGGTTGTGTTGTGCTGGTTTCCACGTTGCTGCTGGCGCCGGTAGTGCACCCTGCCAAAGTCCAGCTAGCAACACCTTGGAGGTGTTTCCTTGCTCCTACTGGATTGATAACCTTGGTTTCATAACTGAGGGAAACTTTCCGCTATGATTATCATATCTTCCTCTTGGGGTTCCCCAACGAGCTCGTTAATACACGAGTCAGCAATGCCACAGTGCCAGTTACCTGTTTTCTACTGTTTTTGGTTCCAGAAATGTCAGAAAATGAATATTCTCGGAATTGGATGGGACAAAAGGCAAAGTCAATATTTCACCGAGGGGAACACGAAGACAAAAGATGAGACGAAGAAGGGCCAGGGGCCGGCCGCACCACCTAGCCACGCGGCCAGGCCTAGCCCGCACCTGGGGGTGGTGTGGGTCCCCTGGCACTCCGACGACCTCGCCCTTTTGCCTATAAGAAGCCTCCGATACAGAAACCCTAAGTACCCGATCAAAATTCCATGAAAGAGTCTGTAGACACCGTCATCTCCATCCCTAGATCGGGAGGGATCTGAAGGTCTTCCAGGCACCCTGCCGGAGGGGAGAGATCACCCTAGAGGCCGTGTTCATCACCATGACTGCCTCCGGTGTGATGCGTGAGTAGTTCATCCCTGGACTACGGGACCATGTAGTATCTAGATGGTTGGTTCTTCTCCTTTGTGCTACCATGTTTAGATCTTGTGAGCTCCATTCATGATCAAGATCATCTATTTGTAATCTACATGTTGTGTTTGCGGGGTTCCGATGGATATTGAGATGCTATTTCAGATTGATTATTGATTCTATCATGTCTTTGTTATTTGTGATCTTGCATTCTCTCCATTGTTAGTAGCTATCTTGGCCGAGTAGATGCTAGCAACTCCAAGAGGGAGTATTTATGCTCGATAGTGGGTTCATGCCTCTAGTAATCTGGGGAAGTGACAGAAATCTCTAAGGTACTAGATATGCTATTGCTACTAGGGAGAAAACAGCAATCCTTTGTTCATAGAACAATCGTATTGTTTACTTTGCACACAATGCTTAATGCAATTATCTGTTGCTTGCAACTTAATACTAGAGGGGGTTCGGATGATAACCTGAAGGTGGATTATTAGTCATAGATGCAGTTGGATTACGGTCTATGTATAATGTTGTAATGCCTAATCAAATCTCATAGGAGTCAAGATGATTAGTATATGCATGTATGCTTTCTCGATGTTTGTCAATTGCCCCGATGTAATTTGTTTACCCAACATGTTATCTATCTTAAGGAGAGCCACCACTAGTGAACTATGGACCCCGGTCCTTTCTTTTATCATCAATCTACAATCAACTATTTACTGCTTTCTATTTACTTTCTGCAAGCAATTACTTTCTTCCACACAATATGTTTAATCCTTTGTTTTCAGCAAAACCGGTGAGATTGACAACCTCACTGTAAGTTGGGGTACAGTTCTGTGGTTGTGTTGTGCAGGATTCCAAGTTGGAAACAACACCTTGGAGGTGTTTCCTTTCTCCTACTGGTTCGATAACCTTGATTTCATAACTGAGGGAAACTTGTTGTTGTGCTCATCATACCTTCCTCTTGGGGTTCCCCAACGAGCACGAATAAATTTTTGCCATCAAGCTATTTTTTTGGCGCCATTGCTGGGGAGTCAAGGACATCTTCACAAGGCGAGTCCCTCGTAACCAATCTCTTTACTTTGTTTTATTTGTTTTGCTTAGTTTATTTCTTCTTTGTTTGCTTGTTTCTTTATCAAAAACACACAAAAAACATTAGTTGTACTAGTTTGCTTTCTTTATCAAAAACATAATTTTTTTGTTTCCTCATTCTTTGCTCACCATGTTGATCCCCAAGTTCACCCTAAAATACCTTGCAATAGGTAGTGGCTCTATAATTGGAAAATATAATATTGAAGAATTCTTTAATCATGTTAGTAAGCATGAGGATATTGAGGATAGATCCTTTGCAGAACTTGCTCCAAATTATGAAATTGCTGCAGCTTCTTTAGTTCACATGTTGGAAGCTAGGTTTGTTAACCTTAACCCCATAATGCAAGTAATGTTTCTTAAACTTAAAGAAATTGAGGACCCTGAAAAGAGAGATTTTATTCTGGAAACCTTGCTTAAAGAATTCTATGATGTTGCAAAGGAAGCTAGAAAAGAATTTGATCGTTTTAATATGCTAGGCTCATGTGTAGATGTTATTGGTACACGAGAAAAGATGGACAAAACCGAACCTAATGGGGAGGGAACTAAGATACCAATACCTTTTAAACTTGTAGGAATGCATGAAGCCTTAGAAAAGAATTTTGATTGGATTGTTCCTGAAAACCCGTTTGTTGAAAATAGTGAACCAAAGAGCATTGAGAGAGGATCCTCTAGAACTTATTTGCATGAGATACCCTGCCTTGTTGAAGATATTTCTGGTATCAATCTTAATACTTCTTCATTTGAGAATACTTGATTCTTTTCTTGCTTCTTATGCCTAACTTAAAGGTGTTAAACAAAAGTACTTATTGGGAGATAACCCAAAAGTTTTAGTTGAGTCTTGGAAGTTATTGCTTTAGTAATAACCTCTCCTTATCATTTTTGTGTGGTTTTTGTGCCAAGAGTAACCTCTAATTAGAGAGAAGTAATGCTTGGGAAAGTTGTTGTCCCGAAACAGATTTTTGTGCTTTGCTATAAAACTTCATGAAAAATCTCTATACGTCAGTTTGAGATGTAATTTGGTGTGCTTCTTCCCCAGGTTGTTATCCAACTTTCGTTAGTTCAACACTTTTCGATTTGAGCAACAGAAGGTCTTCGAAAAAATCGGTTTCTACCTGCTGGTCTGTTTTGACAGATTTCTGCCATTATTTGCATTTGCTTCTTATTGATTCCTTTTTGGGTTCTTTTTGGGGAAATTGAGCTTTTTGACGGAATTTCTACAGTAGCTTGTGTCTTTAGTGAACGTTATGCTGTTTTAAACCTAAAACCCCAAAGGTCTATTATCTTTTGAACATACTAATGTTGCTAATGAAGATTGTGTGAAGTTTTGTATGAAGGAAAAATTACAGGTCTAGGGAAGAGTAATAGAATGAGATCAAGAATGTATAAAATCTCAAGCTTGGGGATGCCACCCGTGTCACCCCAAGAAATTTCCAAGAAGTACAAGCGTCAAAGCTTGGGGATGCCCAAGGCATCCCCTTCTTCATCAATAAAAAAATTAGGTTTTCTTCCAAACACTTCATTTTTATTGTTTCATGCACAGTTGTGTTGTTCTTGGAGTGCTTAGTTTGCTTAGTTTGCTTGAATAAATTGGTTGGACCCCCTCATTTATACATTAGTTTTCAAATAAGTTTATTTAGATTGGAAAAGAGTAGGAAAAGTCCATGCTTAAGTGGTAAAAAGGAGCTTGTTTTTGACTATGGCCTATGCTTTGTCATGTCATGCTTGATATTGTTTTGGATTTATGCTTAGTGATTTTTTCTGTATCATGACATGTTATAAACAATTGAGATTGCTTAATGTTCCTTCAAAGAATCATGCGTTGTATTAGCATATTAAAGCATAGTATTTTGGTATTCTCCTTTGATGCTTTATTTGGGTTGACTTGGCGCATGCTCAAACCATGTTAAGACTATCCCAAGTCACCATAGCCTCTATGATCATTTAGTTTTCGACTTGTAATATCAATTTATTCTTTAATTAATGATATTTTGTCGCGTTGCATGATTATGGCCATTATTGCTCTCTTAGTTGGTCGCTCCCAGTCTTTTGCTAGCCTCCATAACCAAGTATGAGTTCCACTCATGCATCCAACTCCAAATAAAACCAAGTTATTCCAAAGAGTCCACCATCCCTACCTATTAGCTAAATTGCATGCTAAGTGGGAAAGATAAAATGAAAATGCTAGAAACATTAGTGTTTCTAATATCACTACCACTAATGTTGAAGCTAGTAAACTCAATGGAACCTTTTCTAATAAAAATGCTGAAATTCTTCGGAATATGGGAAACAATAGCTCTACTACCTTAGATGATAATTATGATTTTGATCTTGATGGTTACAATATATCTAAAGTAATTATGTTCCTACAAAACACATTACTTATGCTCTCATAAAAATTAAATAAAAGAAAAGATGAAACATAAAGCTTCTATTCCTATGAAATTAGAAGATGGTTGGGAACCCATCATTAATATGAAAGTAAATGATTTTTATTTCAAAGCTTTATGTGATCTTGGTAGTAGTGTTTCTAGTATGCCTAGAAACATTTATGATATGCTTGATTTGCCACCATTGGAAGATTGCTATTTAAATGTCCCACTTAATGATAATGCTAAAAAGAAACTCATGGGGAGTATTAATGATGTTCTTATTATGGTTAATAATGCCTATGTCCCCGTTGATCTCTATGTTTTGGATGTTGAATGCAATGCTTCTTGTGCTATTACTTTGGGAAGACCTTTTCTTAAAACTGTTGGTGCCATTATTGATATGAAAGAAGGCAGCATTAAATATCAACTCCCACTCAAGAAAGGTATAGAACATTTTCCTAAGAAAAGAGAGAAGATTCCTTTTGCCTCTCCTATTAAAACAAAATTTGCTCTTAATGCTTCTTCATTTGAGAATACTTGATTCCTTTCTTGCTTCTTATGCCTAACTTAAAGGCGTTAAAGAAAAGTACTTATTGGGAGATAACCGAAAAGTTTTAGATGAGTCTTGGAAGTTATTGCTTTAGTAATAACCTCTCCTTATCCTTTTTATTTGCTTTTTGTGCCCAGAGTAACCTCTAATGAGAGGGAAGTAATGCTTGGGAAAGTTGCTATTTCGAAACAGATTTTTGTGCTTCGCTGTAAAAATTCTTGTAAAATCTCGGTACATCGTATTGAGCTGTAATTTTTGGTGATTCTGCCCCAGATTATTATACAACTTTCGTTAGTTCAACACTTTGCGATTTGCGCAATAGAAGGTCTTCTAAAAAATCGGTTTCTCTCTGCTGGTCTGTTTTGACAGATTTCTGCCATTATTTGCATTTGCTTCTTGTTGATTCCTTTTTGGGTTCTTTTTGGGGAATTGAGCTTTTTGAGAGAAGTGCTACAGTAGATTGTGTTTTAATGGAAGTTTTACTTGTGTTGGAACTAACCCCAAAGACTTATTATCTTGAGTACACTAATGTTGCTAATGAAGATTGTGTGAAATTTTGTATGAAGGAAAATTTTCAGGTGTTAAGGAAAGAATGATGTAATGAGATGAAGTATGGACTAAAGCTCAAGCTTAGGGATGCCACCCCATGTAACCCCAATAAATATCCAAGAAGTACAAGCGTCAAAGGTTGGGGATGCCCAAGGCATCACCATCTCCATCAATAAAAATCTCAGGTTCTTCGAAACACTTCATTTTTATTGTTTCATGCACAGTTGTGCTGTTCTTGGAGCATCTTCGTTTTTAGTTTTCGTTTGCTTGGTTTGCTTAGTTTGCTTGAATAAATTGGTTGGACCCCTCATTCATATAGTAGTTTTCAAATAAGATTGGTTTGAATTGGGAAAGAGTAGGAAAGTTCATGCTTAAGTGGTAAAAAGAGCTAGTTTTTTACTGTGGCCTATGCTTTGTCATGTCATGCTTGATATTGTTTTGGCCTTATGCTTAGTAATTTTTGCTGTAGCATGACATGTTATAAACAATTGAGATTGCTTAATGTGCCTTGAAAGAATCATGCATTGTTTTAGCATATTTATGCATAATATTGTGGTATTCTCCTTTGATGCTTTATTTGGGTTGACTTGGCGCATGCTCACACCATGTTAAGACTATCCCAAGTCACCATAGCCTTTATGATCCTTTAGTTTTCGACTTGTAATGTCACTTTATGCTTTAATTAATGATGTTTTGTCGCTTTGCATTATTATGGCCATTATTGCTCTCTTAGTTGGTCGCTCCTAGTCTTTTGCTAGCCTCCATAACCAAGTATGAGTTCCACTCATGCAGCCAACTCCAAATAAAACCAAGTTAATCCAAAGAGTCCACCATACCTACCTATTAGCATTTGCCATTCCAAGTATATTCATGTTTTTATCTACCTTCCGAATTAAACTTGTTATGAGAAAACTAGTGATTAAAGCTCTCACGAACTTGATGGCACACTTTACTTTTCTTGCACCTAATAAACTTGAACCATTGTGTCGTCTATGTTGTATATGCTTGCACTTATATGTTGGGGATTAGCAGAACCATGCTGTCATGGGGAACGCTTTCAACATTGCACTTGTACTTTGTACCTAGTTGATATCATGCTCTTTTGTTTATGGATGTCGTCGGGGTGAAATGAAAGGGGATCTTGTAAGTCCATGGAGTTATGTATGTGTGTTAGAGAAACGGCTGGGTGGCTGGTCTAATCCATGCCTAATCATGGTGGAAACCTGTAGTGTAACCATAATGAGCAATCTATGAAGCATTCTTCTTATAAAAAAAGATAGAGATTGAGAAAAAAAAGAGTTGAGAAAAGAGGAAAGAGAGAAAGAAGCACCATTTTCCCATGGTAAATAAGAAGATTACTGAGATGCTCGTTATCTGGTTGCCTTGTCATTTTGGTATGGGGATTCTTTTGTATCATCGGGCAAGGGGTACCCCGTTGGCGGTTCTCTATGATACACATGTACTTACTATGACAAGTACTTACCGGTAACTAAACTTGAGTAGCATGAGGAGCGGCACTCGTATTCAAGGGACATGAGATTGCCAACTTATACTTTGTCAAGCATATACTCCATAGTTTGTTCACTTTAACCTTAATCACTTCAAGATGATTATGATAGGGGCAATGAGATCTAAAAGCTAATAAGTACCATAATTTTTGGAAGCTCTTTATGAGACTTGAATCCATGCTTCCTTCTATGAAGGCCTTTATTTTACTTTTATGTTGATTCTCCATCTTATATCTTTATGCACCTATTAAGAGAGCATAGTGGCCATTCTTAGTTTAATGTGCATTGTCCCAAAACTTGTTGATTGATGCATAACTTTGATATTGCTTGTTCTTAAACTATTTGTATCTAGTCACCCTTATGAACTTTGAAGGTGTCCTATGCATTTATGTTTTGGTACACTATGAGGGACAAGCTGAATACCATTCTCATTATGTTTTCTTTATGTGAAACAAACAAACGTCTTTCAAAGGATTGTTATTCATGAATCTTTTGTTTGTGCCTTTTCATGTTACAACATAGTTGCTATGTCTTATTGTTAGAACTATATCTTTCATGCTATGTTAAAGAACTATGATCCCAACTATCAATGTTCTATAAATACTTTGATCAAGATTATGATGGTGCATGTCACCTAAAAAATTATTCTTTATTTTTATCACTTACCTACTCGAGGACGAGCAGGAGTTAAGCTTGGGGATGTTGATACGTTGCAAACGTATCTATAATTTTTCATATTCCATGCTTGTTTTATATCTACTTTCTTATGTTTTGTCCACACTTTGGAGTATTTCTATACACTTTATAGGACTAACCTATTAACAACATGCCACAATGCCAGTTGCCTGTTTTCTGCTGTTTTTGGTTCCAGAAAAGTCAGAAAATGAATATTCTCGGAATTGGACGGAACAAAAGCCAAAGTCAATATTTCACCGAGGGGAACACGGAGGCAAAAGATGAGACGAAGATGGGCCAAGGGCCGGCCACACCACCTGGCCGCGCGGCCAGGCCTGGCCCGCGCCTGGGGGTGGTGTGGGCCCCCTGGCACTCCACCGACCTTGCCCTTTCGCCTATAAGAAGCCTCCAATACATAAACCCTAAGTACCCGATCAAAATTCCACGAAAGAGTTTGTAGCCGCCGTCATTTCCATCGCTAGATCAGGAGGGATTTGAAGCTCTTCTCGGCACCCTGCCGAAGGGGAGATATCACCTTGGAGTCCTTCTTCATCACCATGACTACCTCCGGTGTGATGCGTGAGTAGTTCATCCCTAGACTACGGGTCCATGTAGTAGCTAGATGGTTGGTTCTTCTCCTTTGTGCTACCATGTTTAGATCTTGTGAGCTCCCTTCATGATCAAGATCATCTATTTGTAATCTACATGTTTTGTTTGCAGGAATCCGATGGATATTGAGATGCTATTTCAGATTGATTATTGATTCTATCATGTCTTTGTTATTTGTGATCTTGCATGCTCTCTGTTGTTAGTAGCTATCTTGGCCGAGTAGATGCTAGCAACTCCAAGAGGGAGTATTTATGCTCTATAGTGGGTTCATGCCTCTAGTAATATCGGGAAGTGACAGAAATCTCTAAGGTACTAGATGTGATGTTGCTACTAGGGAGAAAACAACAATCCTTTGTTCATAGAACACTCGTATTGTTTACTTTACACACAATGCTTAATGCAATTATCTGTTGCTTGCAACTTAATACTGGAGGGGGTTCGGATGATAACCTAAAGGTGGATTATTAGTCATAAATGCAGTTGGATTATGGTCTATGTATAATGTTATAATGCCCAATCAAATCTCATAGGAGTCAAGATGATTAGTATATGCATGTATGCTTTCTCGATGTCTATCAATTGCCCCGCTGTAATTTGTTCACCCAACATGTCATCTATCTTAAGGAGAATCACCACTAGTGAACTATGGACTCCGGTCCTTTCTTTTACTATCAATCTACAATCTACTATTTACTATTTTCTGTTTACTTTCTACAAGCAATTACTATCTTCCACACAATACGTTTAATCCTTTGTTTTCAGCAAAACCGGTGAGATTGACAACCTCACTGTAAGTTGGGGGAAAAGTCCTGTGATTGTGTTGTGCAGGTTTCCAAGTTGGAAAGAACACCTTGGAGGTGTTTCCTTGCTCCTACTGGTTCGATAACCTTGGTTTCATAACTGAGGAAAAACTTGCTGCTGTGATCATCATACCTTTCTCTTGGGGTTCCCCAACGAGCTCGAATATATTTTGAGCCATCAAGGAAGCAAAGGAAGGGGGAGGGGCGCCAGCGTCTTCTCCGCGTGCATCTTCTCCGTGCGTCGGCGGTGGGGAACAGAGGGGGACACGGTGGAGGTGGGGAACAGAGGGGGGAAGTGGCGGTGTGGGGAACGAAATCGACTAAGTGTGAGGAAGAAGCACACACATGTCGTTTTTAGTAGTAGGTGTACAAACTCAATTGCGCATCCTGAATCGGTGCGCCACTGAGTTTGTACATCTAAGTCAAAACGACGCGCGGTGCAGTTTTAACAACAACACTAACATGTTCTACTAGTTAGCAAGGTTTGGTTAAGTTAGAACCCCTTAGGTGCCAGGTTCGAATCCTGCACCCCCACTTTTTTTAATTTAAAAATATATTTAACAAAGTAATTTGGAATTACTGTTTGTCCTAGTAATATTTACTCATTTAGAAAACAATTGTTTAGTATTTTTAAAATTAAAATATGAACAATTCAATATTTACAAATATAAAAGCAAAAAACACATGTATACAATTGCATGTAGACAAATAATTATTCCAAAAAACTACGAATCATGTATATATATGATTATTGTTCCAAAAAACCATATGTATATATCATATATAGTTTTTTCAACTTGATGCGCATGCACACACATTGTCACACACAAAAAAGTCACTTCTTGCGAATGTCTCGTCACAGCGATCTTCTTGCCCTTCTTTGTTACGGTTGAATAATTTAGCCCGGGAACATGGGGATTTCTTCTCATGTACGAACATCCTTTAGAGGGTAGGGTGGTCTACCTTCTTCCTGATGCAACACTAGGTCTGTCGAAGTACTTGTCGAATTCCTTTTCTATGTTCGGTCGTACTTGTCGAAGTCTTGTTTGGTGGTTGCTCCCTCCATTCCGATGATGCTCCTTTTCCCCCTCCTGACAACAACGTGGCTAGGCCTTACAGAGTCGGTAATGTAGAAGCATTGATCCACCTGGCAAGCCAGTACCCATGGCTCATTTTTCGCATGGACGTTCGCGCCAGATGTCTTCGATGATTTGGCTTCGGGTATAACCATCGTGGTGAAATACCGGCCTTCTTTTTCGACGTTCTTGGCCCATCTAACCTAGAACATTGGCATCTTGTCTCCATAGTAGTCGAGTTCCTAGATCTCCTCGATCCTACCAAAGAATCTCTCCTTGAAAGTGGATTCCTCGTCTGCGTATGATAGCATCGTGACTCCCGAGTTCTGATATTCGCCGTTCTTTTCCTTTTCCTCGGTGTAGAATGTGTAACCGTTGATGTCGTATGCCTAATAGGTCCTCACATTCATCGCGGGGCCCTGTGACAAGGTGAATATGAGTTTTTCCTCATCCGTAGAAGGTCTGTTACCATGATAAAGCTGGAGTAGGTCTTCCTTGAACCAACACGTGAAGCTGAAGTTGTGCTCTCTAGTCACGTCTCCCTTAGTACGTCGTCGGCCCGTGTCCCTAAACATCTTCTCAATTAAGCTTTTGTGCTCTAGCACCCATGGTTCGACCAACTCTATGCGTTGTAGCGCGACTCGATGTGCCTTGTCATAGTCTATGTGTCGACCAGTGAAGACGATATGCATTAGGGTGTGGCCCTCGTGGTGACCACATCCATCGAGCCTTTCAAGGTGCCTCCTGATTGGCAGACCAACCGGGTCGTCGTCATCCTCATTTCGTAGATAATTCTGGCAGAACGATATGGACTCGTACGTCAAAAAGCCCTTGGCTATGCTTCCATCCAGACGGTTCCTGTTGCGAACGAATCCTTTGAGAACGTCGTTCAGGATTTCAAATGGCATCATGTTGTGTAGAAATAGCGGCCCGAGGTGGATGATATCATCCACGAGGTGGACTAGCAGATGCACCATGATGTCATGGAATGCGGGGAGAGGGGGGAAGTAAATCTCGAGCTCACATAGTATCACGATGATCTCTTCTTGTAGCCTGTCGAGCTGCTTCGCACCAATTGACTTCCTAGAGATTACGTCGAAAAATAGAAGCATATATATCCATGCATGTATACAAGAACACAAGCATTTATCACAAAAACACAAGCATATATACCGCCAACATCGTCGTCCACACACACTAAAACAAGCACAAGTTACACGAGACGAGAGAGGCCGCACAAGAGAGCGTGTGGTGACTTGATGTGGAGGAGAGGAGAGAAAAAGGTGTATGCGCTTACTTTAGTGGATCTACACGGTGGAGAGGAGTTTCCTTTATAGATCCATCCAACCCAAAGAGGTTTTGGCAACTTAAAATAGAGAAATTGTTCGAGAAAACAAGGTGAGGAGGAGGAGGAGCAACTCAAGCTAGATCTAGTGGAGATGGAGAAAGTGAACTAGCTAGTGGAGGGGTAGGGAAAGTGTGCCACCTTTTTGTGTGGCTGCCACGGCATATCCATGGCGCACCAGCTACACGGTGCGCCACAAACTAAATATATCCGTGGCGCACGTCCATACCGTGCGCCGCAGGTAACCTGTCGCTTTTTAGACGGATGGGCCCACAGACACCCGTGACGCACGAGAATACCGTGCGCCACTGATAAACCCACCATGTGTGGCGCACGGCTCAAACGGTGCGCCACGGATATGCTGCCGATGCACGGGGTCGGCCGGCAGCGTTGGGGCCCACCTTATGGTGGCGCACCGTTTGGGCCGTGCACCACGGGTATGGGCATGTCAGTGGCGCACGGTCTTTCACGTGCGTAACGGGTAAGTATCCGTGGGGCACAGATTTGCTGTGCACCACTGATAAGGACCATGTAGATAAGCATTTTCTTACTAGTGCGGGGATGGAAAGTTTTCATCCTCCGAAACGCCTAGCAGTGTTCATATAGTAAACACCAGTGTCTCAAGCAGACACGTACTTCCTTTTCCATATTAATATACTTCATACCCTTAGTCATATACCACTTTCATCCGTTTTTAACTTAGAAAGATGGAGACAGTACATTCTAGAACCGTGACAAGCAAAAAATCATGCGGACGTGTAGTGTATTCAAAACCAAAACTATCATGCCTTATCGCTCCCTTATTTTTGGGAGAAGTTAGCTAAGTGGCTGGCCCACCTTATCTTGATTCTTTTTTCATGTGCAAAACGGTGGAAAATGACACTAACGGGTACATCCGATGAGAGTATACCCTGTTGCCTAGGTGGGAGTATGTATGCCTGGGAGTATAATATATATATATATATAGGAAAAATACTTCTTACTTCCGGGTGTAACTACATCCATGTCTTATATACTGTTTTACGAAAGTATTTGTAATACTTTATCTATTGGAGTATGTTCATATACTATATCTAAGATACTTTCAAGCAAGTTAAGTGAAAAAATTGCAAATGCATCCATATTTTTTAATATATATGTAAAATGCCGTCATATTTATACGTATAAATGGAGTATGTGAATAAAAATTACATACTACCAAGAAAATAGTATATATGCTGCTCAAATATTTTTATATACTTCATACTACCTATATATAGTCTCATGTATGATAGATACTGCCTAAATTACGTGAAACACACATGGATATAACTACACCCAGGTATAGTATAAATATGTCCTATATATATAAAAATAAAAAGAAGCTAAAAAGAAATCGGTTCCTGTATTAAACATGAAATGAAGTGAACCTTCTTTTTGTACAAACAGAACTTTCTTTTATGCATGAGTGAATTTTCTTTTTACCTATTTGATTGATGGCGGAACTTTCTTTTTTTGGGAGTCTGAAGTTTCTTTTTTTCGAACGAAGTGAACCTTCTTTTCGCACAAACAGAACTTTCTTTTATGCGAGACTGAACTTTCTTTTTACCTGTTTGGTTGATGGCAGAACTTTTTTTTTTGGGAGTCTGAACTTTCGTTTTTAAACAAAGTGAACCTTCTTTTCGCACAAACAAAACTTTCTTTTAAGCAGGTTTAACTTTCTTTTTACCTGTTTGGTTGATGGCGGAACTTTCTTTTTTCGGGAGTCTGAACTTTCTTTTTTTGAGAATCTGAACTTTCTTTTCTCTGAGTCTGAACATTCTTTTTTGAGAGTCTGAACTTTCCTTTTTACCTGTTTTTTTGATGGCGGAACTTTCTTTTTTTGGGAGACTGAACTTTCTTTTTGATCTATAACTAAAGAGGGAACAAAGTGAACTTTTTTCCGGTAGCAGAGTGAACTCTTTTTTCAATGGGAGTGAACTTTTTTTTCTCGAAAGAACACCATGTTCAAAGTGAACTTTTTAAAATTTCTAGCCATGTCTGAAGTGAACTTTCAAATTATAAAGAGAACTTTTTTATTTTATTTTTTTGCGAAATAAAACTTTTTTCGCAAAGAGAACTTTTTTAGATAGTAGAGTGAAGTTTTTTATTAATGCTTCTAAACTTTCTTTTTTATCGAACATACTTTCTGGATCGTTTAGCATTGATGAACTATATTTTTTAACGCTTGTGAATTTTCCTTTTTATACAGCAGTGTGAACTTTTTTCCTTAATCCAGTAGATGAATAACTTTCTTTTTTGGGGAATCGGATGAGCGAACTTTCAAACACAGCTACACGCACCACACGTAGCTAACCACACTACACAACACAATGAACCGACGCATGTCACCTGACCACGCACCGGTCCACACCACCAACCTGGTTAACATGACCCACACGACACAGTCGTCTCCTACCTCCACCAACTCTGATTCCATCGAGCGCCTGCGCCGCCGTCCTCTCTGCCTCGCTCGATCCCGCCGCCTTTCCTCCGGCAGAGCACCGCTGAGCCGCCCCAGGCACCGCCCTCGCCCTCCTCTATCACCATCGGACGGGCGCCCCAGGCACCGCCCTCGCCCTCCTCTATCACCGTCGGACGGGCGCCTCTGGCGCCTTCTTCCTTCCTGTGTCGCCGCCCGGGACGAGCTCGACCTCCTCCGATGCCTCCCTTCCGTCGCTGCCAAGCTTCCACGCCTCCTGCTCTAGGCCCGTCGCCGTTCGCCCTCGCCCCGGCGCCGCATCAAGTATCCTCGGCGACGGCTGTGCCTTCTTCCGCGCCAAGCCACACTGCGACCGCTCGAGTTCCGTGCGCCCTCCACCGCATCCTACTCCGGTCGCCCGCCTCCATCCCTGCCGCGGCGCAGCGCACCACGCCCTTCCCCGGCCTTGCCTCCGAGCCCCTGTAGCCGCCTGTGAGCGGCGACCGCCTCCACCACTCCAGCGCACGGCTTCCCCAGGATTCGCGTCGGCCTCCCGCTCCGGCCGGACGACGACGATGTCGACGCGTGGTTACGTCGCTGCGGTGTGGGTGTCGCTCTGGTGGGGCGCTCTGACAGCGGAAAAAAGTCTAGATGTGGAAGGGTGTTCCGGCAAGATTTCGTGGACGTCCGAATCAGCGCAATTTCGAAATTAAATATAGATTGGGACAAAATCAAACCTAATTTATAAGTACATAGACAAAATTCAGCAAATTTCGAGTACGAGGATTAAATCGAGTCATCCCGACAAGTACAAGGATTGTTAGTGTATTTAACTCGCGGCACAGGGTTGGTTCGGGACGACAAAGAAAGTGGTTAGGTGGGGTTGCTGGGTCGAGTTGCTTCTGGTTGTATATATAACATAACTAATCTACAACTCCATTAAGGACGTGTTTGGTTTGAGAGTTAGTAACGTAACCCGTTTATAGTGCAACCGAATGACATTAAATCTTGTTTGTTTCATTTTGTCTGTATTCGGGTACACCGTAAACAAACACGTCTGATGGTTCGAGAGTTAGTAACGTAACCCGTTTACAGTGCAACCGAATGACATTAAATCTTGTTTGTTTCATTTTGTCTATAATCGGGTACACCGTAAACAAATCCCATCGTGGTTTTAACTCGATACCAGCCAACCCCAGTGGAAATAAATCATTACCGGAGGGATCGGAGAGGCTCTCGCGAGTCACGACCCTCCCCCATCGGCTCACCCGTCCCCTCCTAGCCAGATCCCGCCCTCTCCCATCGGCCTTCTGCCGTGTCCGCCGCCAGTGCTGGTCGGCCCGCGTCGGCGTCTCCTCCTCGACAACCTCTGCCTCAGTTGCAGCAACACCACGCCAGGAGAAACAGCGGCGGTGCCACGTGAGGAGCAGCGGCCGCCCCGACCTGGTTCTGTTCGAGGTACGACTACATCTACAGATCCCATTGCTAGCTTCTCTCGGTGTTCTCTTCCTATTTCTTGCCTTCTTGCCAAACACAGGCTACCCTCCGTATCTGTTCGTGAATTAGGGTTTTTTTGGCCATCGTGTAACGGATCTTCTTGATTGTCATGTGAGCAGGTTGCTACCTGGTTCCTGGTCTTCCGGCAGCCACAAATTGCTGTGATCTTCTGTAGGCTCCAACAAGGGTAGGTCAGATGGACATCATGTTGTGATTTTTTTACTAGTAGCAGCCACGAATTGTTCATGTTGTGATTTTCTTGCTAGTAGGGGATGCAGATCTTCTAGTCACAAATCAGAGTTTTCTTGAAAAATTGTGTATCAAATAATTTTTTTGTCCACTATTAAAAATATAGGTGAGATCTACATGCGTTTATGTATTTATCATGGTACTACGGGTATATATATCTTGCACATGTTGACTACTATTAGGGTTTAATTGGAGTAAACTCCCAGCCTATATGTTGGATCGTAGTGGAAGCGAAGTAATTTGTTGCCACACTATTGTACTATCAAATTCTCCATGTTGCCATCAGTTCTGGTAGTGATAGTTTTATGTGCTAGCTAATTATCTTAGTTTTATTTTTAGTGAATAGGCTCTTCTTTGTCGAGATAATAGAATTGGCAAGAGAAACCTTTCCAACTACAAAAATACATCAGTGTGCTCTCACAACTGATAATAAACCAAAGGTGCAAATCTGAACTGTTTTTTTCCAGAAACAGCATGTTGTTTATGATCAAGAACACCATTGATTTGTTCTCTTTTTTTTCTTAATTGCCTATATTTTTAACAAAGACAGATTCATTTGATATTTCATTGATTGACACCATCTATGTAGAAGTTCTAGCATTCACAATGCTTATATTTTTCTATTTCACTTTTCATTTTTAGTGTTATGGCTTGTCTCTCTTTAAATGCGAGATATCGACGAAGGAATGTAGGAACTAGGAATCTCATGACTAGCGTCATGCTTTTGTATTATCACGTGTGGTTGCTTTTTGCATTAGCTTATAGAAGAAAATGCTTGAAAATAGAATGGAGGATTAAAATTAGAGAGCTAAGAGGGCATAATTTGTATGAACTAATTAGTGAGAGCGACACAATGTGTATAAGTCAGCTTCGAATGGATAGGAGAACATTTAACATATTGTGTGTGATGGTTCGCGATGTTGGTGGTCTAGAGGGTTCAAGGAATATGTCACTACAGGAGATAGTGGCATCATTCCTCTACATACTATCTCACCACTTCAAAAACAGGACAATAGGGAAATGTTTTTACCGAAGCCCAGAATCAGTAAGTAGAAATTTCAATGCATGCCTTCTAGCTGTTTTGAAGCTACACCATCTGTTACTTAAGAAACCGGAACCTATACCTGAGGATTGCACCAATGGTAGATGGAAGTATTTCAAGGTAAATAGCTATTTAAAAAATATAGTACTCACTAGCTGAAAACGTAATATTTGTAGAAGATAATAATGTTAGCTCATGGTTGCTTCTATTGTAGAATTGTTTGGGTGCCTTAGATGGTACACACGTAAAGGTAACTGCCACAGCTAACTTGAAAGGAAGATATAGATCAAAGTTGGGTGATATAGATACAAACGTGTTAGGTGTATGTGCACCTGGCATGCAGTTCATCTATGTATTACCTGGCTGGGAGGGTTTTGCACATGATGGTTGTGTACTTAGGGATGCCATCATAAGGCCAAATGGGGTTACGTGTCCCTGAAGACCAATATTACATCGTTGATGCTAGATACACAAATGCTAGAGGATTTTTAGCTCCATACCGAGGTCAAAGGTACCACTTAGGTGGTTGGACAGCGCAAAACCCACCTCATAGTGCAGAGGAGTATTTTAACAAGCGGCATGCTGAAGCCCGAAATATTGTAGAAAGGGGCTTTGCAAGACTCAAGGGACGGTGGGTGATACGTCCATTTTGCATCACTATTCTATGTCTTAATTTACTATTATTCATTGATATATTTCGTATTGAGAGGTGATACTTATGTTATTTCATCTGTTTTTGCATGGTTGATGACTTTTGGAGCATAGACCGCTGCAGTCAGGATTCTGATGGAAAAGGTGTTGTTTGGAGGCAAAATTCGCGAAGATCAGAAAATCCGGGAAAATATACGAAAAATTCTATTTTTACAGAAGACTCAGGATGCCAAAAGATGGAGTGGAGGTGGGCCACAGGGGGCCCACACCACCCCATGGCGCGGGCAGGCCTAGGCCGCGCATGGGAGTGGTGTGGCCACCCTGGCTCACTCCAGCCTCTCCCCTCTGGCGTATATCATCCCCACGAAACCCTAAGACTCGGAGAGGGACCATAGAAAGATTCCGTCGCCTCTACGGGGCGGAAAACATCAAGAAAGAAATATCTCTCCGGCAGACAGATTTCTGCCGGGGAATTCCTTCCCGGAGAGGGGAGATCGTCGCCATCAACACCACCATCAAGCTGGACTTCATCGGGATCATCATCATCACCATCATCACCATCAGCACCCTCATCACCATCTCCATATTGATGTAACGATTGAGTTGAATCTTGCTATAGTTCATAGGGGAAACTTTTCCGGTGTTGATTACTCTTTGTAGTTGATGCTATTGAGTGAACCATTGAATTATTGTTTATGTTCAGATTGTTATACATCATTATTCCATCTCTGATCATGATCCATATGATGTCTTGTGAGTAGTTCGTTTTGTTCTTGAGGACATGGGAGAAGTCTTGTTGTTAGTAGTGGAGTTGCGTTGAGAAAGATTCAATAGATTGTTATTTAAGTTGTGGTGTAATTCTTCTAGTGGTGTCATGTGAACGTCGACTACATGACACTTCACCTATAAGGGCCTAGGGGAATGCATTGTGTATTTGCCTACTAATCGTAGGGGTTGCCGGAGTGACAGAAACCTGAACCCCCGTTAGAAAACCATTGCACAAGGGATGTAAGGGTCTTAGAGTTTAAAGCTGTGGTTAGGTTTCTACCTTAATTACTTTCTTGTACTTACGGATGTTTGCAAGGGGTATAATCACAAGTATGTATTAGTATTGGATGGGACGGTACATTAGCACAGGTTCACCCACACAACACTTAGCAAGCTAAAGAAGATTAATCGACTATATGAAGCAAAAGCACTTGACAGTCTTTCCATGTGTCCTCGAGAACGTTTGGTCATCTATATAAATACAACCGGCTTGTCCTTTGCTGCATAAAGGATTGGGCCACTTGCTGCATTTATTCCTACTGTCTTTTATTTACTCGTACTTTGTTTACTTGCTTTATCGAAAACCCCTAAAAATCCGTTTGCTAAGTATTTGAAAAGAATTCCTGATCCATACCACTAGCCAGCACCTTCTGCTCCTCGTTGGGTTCGACACTCTTACTTATCGAAAATACTGCGATACACCCCCTATACTTGTGGGTCATCATGACTATTTTCTGGCGCCGTTGCCGGGGAGTGAAGCGCTATTGGAGAGTGGAACTGGTAAATTTAATTTCTACTGTGAGTATTGTTTACTTCTGCTAGTTGCTTTATTTTTGTTATGGATAATTCGCTGAGTTTCTTTTTTGGTAATGCTACTACCACTGCTAAGGTAGTAGATAAGCCACCACCTGCTGAGAAAGATGTTTTCAAACTACCTACAAAAATTATTGATCGTGTTATGGATAACTACTATGTTGGGGATGGAACTGTCCATCCCGGTGATCAGTTACTCTTTATACACGAATTATGCGGGTTGTTCAAGTGTGCAGGTATTACTACAGATCAAGTTAAGAAGAAGTTATTCTCATTATCACTGAAAGGAAGATCTCAGGAATGGTATAAGCTGCTGAAGAATAGTCAAGCTCTGGAATAGGAGGAAATAGTGCCTCTCTTTTATTCAAAGTTTTATCCTCCTAGTGAGATTCATAAAGATCGGAATCAAATATATAACTTTTGGCCTTTTGATGGAGAGAGTACAGCTCAATCTTGGGGGAGATTGAAGTTACTAATGCTCAAATGTCCCATTCATGAGCTCCCCAACAATATTATTATCAACAACTTTTATGCAAGGCTCCCTCTACATGACAAGGATTTATTGGATGCTTCTTGTGCTGGATCATTCACTCGCATGGAAGAAGAAGCTAAATGGGATCTTCTAGATCGTATTCAAGACAATGCTGAAGCTTGGGAGAATGACAAAGGTAGAAAGTCAGGTATAAATTATGATTATGAATGCATTGAATCTTTTATGGGAACTGATGACTTTCAAAATAGTAAAAATGCTTATGGTCTAGACTCTCAAGCTATTGCTTCTTATTTTAAGGCTTTTGCTTCATACATTGAAGTGCCTAAAAAGAAGTGGAATAAGTATCATGAACTTTATAAAGATATTGCTAAGAGTGTTCCTGCAAGAAATACTGAAGTTTATACTGCTAATCATGTTTTACCTGAACCTTATATTGAGAAAATGCCTTTTCCAGTTAAGGTAAAGGAATATTCTATGATAGCTAGTATGGTAGATGAAAGTATGAATAAAGCTGTTGAACCTGATAAACAAATGGTTGATGAACCTATTTTAGCAAATGTGAAAGACTTTGTCACCAAGTATGAAAAAGAGGGACACACTATCCTTTGTAAGGATACCTCTAATATTGTTTCACAAAGTAGTGTTATGAGAGCTAGTATTCCTATGTTTTCTGTTAGAATAAGTGATCAGTGCTATGATGGTACTTGTGATAGCTATATTATTAAGTTTATGCATGATACTGAAAGTTACTATGAAAGAGGGAAAAGTGTACTTATGCATCTCAATAATATCAAGTTTCCTCGTTTTATGCTGAAAGTTTTTATGTTGCAATTCTTTTGCCTTCTTATGCAAGTTGCCTTTGGTTTCAATAGCTTGTTTATTCACAAAATCCCCTTGCATAGGAAGTGGGTTAGACTTAAAAGTGTGTGTGTTTTTGCTTCTTAATGCTCTCTTTTACTTCAATTCATATCCCTATGAGAGCTTCTTCAAAATTATCATGCCCATCTTAATGGCTATAAAGAAAGAGCTTTATGGGAGACAACCCAATTTGTTTTTACTTTTAGTTTGTTTTTTGTTTCTTTGAGTCTTGGAAGTTATTACTTCAGTAATAACCGCTCCTTATCCGTTTTTTTGGTTTTTGTGTCAAGATCAACCTCTAATGAGAGAGAAGTCAGATTTGGGGAAATTGCTGTCCCGAAACAGATTTTTTTGCTTCACCGTAAAAATTCGTGAGAGATCTCTGTATGTCGGATTGAGCTGTAATTGTTTTTGCTTCTGCCCCAGGTTGTTATTTAACTTTCGTTAGTTTTTCACTTTTTGATTTGAGTAACAAATTTTTTTCGAAAAAATTGATCTTTACCTGCTGGTCTGTTCTGACAGATTTTGCCACTCTTGCATCTGTTTCTTTATTCGATTTCCTTTTTAAATTCTTTTTGGGTCTTCAAAAGGAGTTACTACAGTAGCTTTTGTTTTGATGGTTTACAGTTGAAGTTGGACTCAAGAGGTTTGATCACTACATATATACTAATGTTGCTAATGAGAACCGTGTGAAGTTTTGTGTGAAAGAAATTTCCAAGAAGTGCAGATAATGGTGTAATAAGGAAGAGAAGGGTTTTATGACTCTAATAATAAGTGTATGAAGATGAAGATATTGATGTTATTCAAGTGATAACTTCGGAAGAATCTACTAGATACCAAATTCAGAGACCTGCAGAGTCCGTTTCCAACTAGGTAATAGTTCTGGTAAGAAAAGTTCCGCGAAAATACAATCCAACTATATTTTTGCAGTTTTTAGTTAATAAGGAAAGCTACGAAGCGAAAAAGGGACGGAAATGGATCCAGGGTGGCTCACACCACCCTGTGGCGTGGGCCCTCCCCTGGCCGCGCCACCAGGTGGTGAGGCCACCCAGGACTCCGCCTCCGACTCATTTTCTTCTAGTACCTTCCTTTTGATATGAAACTTCGTAATATATAACCCACCGGATCTCCCGAGGTTCATATATCGTGTTTTCGTCGTGCTTTTGTTTCGATCTGTTTCTGCCAGGACATACTCTTTGAAGGTTTAGAAGCACAATGGTGTCTGCCAAGGATAAAGGGAAGGAGCCCATGGAGGAAGACCTCCAAGACCCCGGGAAGGAGAAAGATATCGAGAGTGAAGGTGAAGGGGAGGCAAAGCACACCCGCGCTACCGTTGCAAGCATTGGACTGGTGGCGAACCCTGCCAGGATCAAAAGGACGGCACGGATGTCAACTGGAGGGAAGCTTCCTTGTCACTGCTTGGCACCAAGGACTCCTTCTCCGAACACCAAGAGTACCTTCCATACCTTAACCATAACCATGCAGGAAAAGAAGACTTCAAGGAGGAAGAGTGGGGAAAGAATAGCAAGGGCTGGAATTCTCAACACGACATGATCATGAGCCGCATTGAGCAAAACTCACAGCTGATTCGTAATCTCACCTTCGAGATTGAGGACTTGGGGAAACTGATCAAAGAGCTCATCCAGAGGATACCACCACCACCTAAGGAGTAATTCGTCATCAGGTTTGGCATCCCCTTGGTTTGTTTCAAGCTTGGGGGAGTGCCACGGTATCATATCACTATCTTCTATCTTTTTACTTTATTAGTAGAGTCATATCATGAATGGAGGAGTTATTATGTAGTATGGTTTGCATTATGGAAGTGTCCCCTCTCTCGTTAGATTTGTATCCCTTGGTGTGAGTTTCCGTTATGGAATATTAATGAGAAGTTCTATCATTCACCCTTTTTGCATAGCTTATGTTAGTTTTCAATTCGTGGTTATATGTTTGATCTTGTTGTTAGTATTGGTAGCACTTTGGGATCATTGAGTTAATTTGGTTGGTTTTGGCAAACCTGGCTCGGTCAGTAGCACACTATTTTTAAGAGTTGAATGAAAAAGATAGAAGTACTCTAGAGAAAAATAATTTCATCATCTTTCTTTCTTGATTTTCTCATAAGTCTAGTATTCTCTAGTTAAGATCTTTTGTGCTTCCAAGGAAGATTGCATGTTTGTCTTTATCATTTGTATGTTTGGTTGTTTCCTTAAACTCTTATACTTGCTACCCAGCCTTGCTAGCCAAAAACCTGTACTGAGAGGAATTCTTCTCGTGCATCCACCTCCTTTAAAGCAAAACCCATGCCATTTGTGTCCACCATACCTACCTAGTAGCATTATTGCTATTCCAAGTAAATTCTTGTTTTGTCTACCTCCCAAATTAAACTTGTTATGAGAAAATTAGTGATTAAAGCTCTCACAAACTCGACAGCACACTTTATTTCTTGCACTTAATAAACCTGAACCATTGTGAACTCTCCATGAAAGTTATATGCTTGCAAATTATAGGCTGGAGATTAGCAGAACCGTGCTATCACGGGGAACGCTTTCAACACTTGTAAATATATACCCAGTTGATACCTTGATCTTTTGTTTGCAGATGTCGTCGGTGTGAAATAAAAGGGGAGCTTATAAGTCCATGAAGTTATGTATGTGTGTTAGAGAAACGCCTGGACCGCTGGTCTAATCCATGCTAACATGGTGGAAACCTGCAGCGTAACCATAATGATATCTATGAAGCATTCTTCTTATAAAAAAAGAGAGAGATAGCTATTGAGAAAAAAAAAGAAAAAAAAGAGATACTATGAAAAGAGGAAAGAGAGAAAAAAGCACCATTTTCCCATGGTAAATAAGAAGATTGCTGAGATATTCATTGTCTGCTTGCCTTGTCATTTTGATATGGGGATTCTTCCGTATCATCGGGCAAGGGGTACCCCATTGGCGGTTCTCAATGATACGCACATACTTACAAGTACAAGAACTTACCGGTAACTAAAGTTGAGTAGCATGAGGAGCGGCCCTCGTACTCAAGGGACTTGAGATTTTCAGTTTATAGTCTGTCAAGCATATAACTCAGATTGGACCTCACTTTAACCTTAATCACCTAAAGATGCCTATGATAGGGGCAATGAGAGCTGAAAGCTAGTAAGTATCATAATTTTTGGGAGCTCTTTATGAGACTTGCAATACCTGCTTCCCTCTTTGAAGGGCCTTTCTTTTACTTTGTAGTTGAGTCAGTGAGCCTATTCCCTTCTATCTCAGCAAGTACTTTGAGTTGATGTGTTTCATTCATTCATATGATGATTTATTCATTCATGTCTCTTATGTTCCTTGTTTTGCACATTGCTCTTATCCTGATGTTTACTACTTTGAAGCTATCATTGAAAAAAGCCAGCTATTTGTGAACTCCAGCAAATTATCAACTATTCTTCGACCAAGAGCTAAGTTTGCCATTACCAATTCTGATTCACTTTATATATCTTTATTGTGTTTCCTTTACTCATTACAAGTTGAGTTATATAATAGTGAGTTGTCTTCTATTATGATCTATGTATTTGATGAATGTGATGCTTCTTGTCTGTATTCTTTTATCGACTCTTTACTCCATAAACCCGAGGCCATGTTTATTGAGCTCAGTTTCGCTTGGGGACAAGCGAAGTCTAAGCTTGAGGGAGTTGATACGTCCATTTTGCATCACTATTCTATGTCTTAATTTACTATTATTCATTGATATATTTCATATTGAGAGGTGATACTTATGTTATTTCATCTGTTTTTGCATGGTTGATGACTTTTGGAGCATGGACCTCTGCAGTCAGGATTCTGATGGAAAAGGTGCTGTTTGGAGGCAAAATTCGCGAAGATCAGAAAATCCGGGAAAATATACGGAAAATTCTGTTTTTCCAGAAGACTCAGGATGCCAGAAGATGGAGCGGAGGTGGGCCACAGGGGGCCCACACCACCCCATGGCGCGGGCGGGCCTAGGCCGCGCCTGGGAGTGGTGTGGCCGCCCTGGCCCACTCCAGCCTCTCCCCTCTGGCGTATATCATCCCCACGAAACCCTAAGACTCAGGGAGGGACCACAGAAAGATTCCGCCGCCTCTGCGGGGCGGAAAACACCGAGAGAGAAAGATCTCTCCGGCAGACAGATTTCTGCCAGGGGAATTCCTTCCCGGAGAGGGAGATCGTCGCCATCAACACCACCATCAAGCTGGACTTCATCGGGATCATCAGCATCATCATCTCCACTATCATCACCATCAGCACCCTCATCACCATCTCCATATTGCTGTAACAATTGAGTTGAATATTGCTATAGTTCATAGGGGAAACTTTCCCGGTGTTGATTACTCTTTGTAGTTGATACTATTGAGTGAACCATTGAATTATTATTTATGTTCAGATTGTTATACATCATTATTCCATCTCTGATCATGATCCATATGATGTCTTGTGAGTAGTTCGTTTTGTTCTTGAGGACATGGGAGAAGTCTTGTTGTTAGTAGTGGAGTTGCGTTGAGAAAGATTCAATAGATTATTATTTAAGTTGTGGTGTACTTCTTCTAGTGGTGTCATGTGAACGTCGACTACATGACACTTCACCTATAAGGGCCTAGGGGAATGCATTGTGTATTTGGCTACTAATCGTAGGGGTTCCCGGAGTGACAGAAACCTGAACCCCCGTTAGGAAACCATCGCACAAGGAACGTAAGGGTCTTAGAGTTTAAAGTTGTGGTTAGGTTTCTACCTTAATTACTTTCTTGTACTTACGGATGTTTGCAAGGGGTATAATCACAAGTATGTATTAGTCTTGGATGGGACGGTACATTAGCACAGGTTCACCCACACAACACTTAGCAAGCTAAAGAAGATTAATCGACTATATGAAGCGAAAGCACTTGACAGTCTTCCCATGTGTCCTCGAGAACGTTTGGTCATCTATAGAAATACAACCGGCTTGTCCTTTGCTGCATAAAGGATTGGGTCACTTGCTGCATTTATTCCTACTGTCTTTTATTTACTCGTACTTTGTTTACTTGCTTTATAGAAAACCCCTAAAAATCCGTTTGCTAAGTATTTGCAGAGAATTCCTGATCCATACCACTAGCCAACACCTTCTGCTCCTCGTTGGGTTCGACACTCTTACTTATCGAAAATACTGCGATACACCCCCTATACTTGTGGGTCATCAGTGGGCGATTTTGAGGTCTCCATTTTTTTATCCTATCAAAACCCAAGGAAGAATTATAATGGCATGCGCACTGTTGCACAATCTTATATTGCAAAAGATGTCTTTCGACCCACTCGATAATGATGAGTTCATAATGGAAGATACATGGGATGCCTTGGAGGGAGAAGTCGCTGGACCAGAATTTATTACATCTATCTCAACGACTAATGAGTGGAACAATTTCCAAAATGCTCTTGCTCAAGAGATGTATGATAGTTATAGGGCTGCTATCAATCATCATTGAGGTACAATGCTATTACTGGTTATATTGGATCTTGTGCAATATGTATCTTAGTTTGTTTCTTCTTTGAACAATCTGCAATGTGCATATCATTTGTATTTCATAATCATGATTGTTTTGTACAATACATTTTCATAATTAGTGAATTGGCACTAGATTCTTGGTATACCTATGTGTGTTGTGTTAATTAATCAGTTGATTCTTGCAGATATGGACCATTCGGTTAGCTCAAGTCGGTCAGGTGGACAGGGCAAGAATAAAAGGAAGTGGACTTCAGCTGAGGATGATGTGCTTATTAAAGCACTCTATGAAATGTCTTTAGATCCAAGATGGAAAGGTGAAGGTGCTTTCAAAAATGGTTACTCGATAGAACTAGAGAAGATTCTGGCTGAAAAGTGCCCAGGTTGTGGTCTTGCTGCAGTTCCACATATTGAGTCAAGAGTGAGGCATTTTAGGAAAAAATATGGTTCAATTGAAGTAATGATATCCGAAGTGGTTTTACGTGGGATGGAAATAGAAACATGATTCAGTGTGAGAAGGCACAATAAGAAGCGCACTATAAGGTAAAGCACTTCACCTACTAATATTTCTCTAGTTGTTCTCCTTTACTTCATTTTCCATTTCTATTGTGGAATCATATAGTAGTTAGTGATGCCTTTGTGTTGGAAATTGATTTTATTTTTATCTTGCAGATTCAATCAGAGGCAAAGGGGAGGCAAAGGGGCTATACGGTGTTTCATTTCCTTACTTCGACAAGATGTCTGCTATTTATAGCAAGGATATTGCAACATGGTGAAGGTGCTGAAGGATTCGGTGAGGCTGTAACAAATTTAGCCAATGAAATTGCTGCAGAGGAAAGGGACAGGCAAGAAGAGGATAGGATGTCAAGAGGTCCTCCAAGATGGTCCATTGACACCAAGAACCGTTCCTTGGATACATCGACCTGTTCTAAGAGGCAAAAAAAGGCTGGTGGACCTAGGAAGACAGGACAAAGCGACCCTATTGTGATCATGCTTAAAGATGTGAACAACCAGCTTAGTACTGTGACCCAACATGTGGGAAGAATAGCAGCAGTAGCTGAGCGTGAAGCTGAACTTAATGAGAAGGCAATGCATGATGATCCTAACCAGAAGCTGAAAGAAAAGGCTATTGGTGAATTGTATGGGTTTGGCTTCACTAGAAGTGAGACTGTTGATGTAGCGATCGTTTTTGCCAAAGCACCGGAGCAGATGCACATGATGTTGCTCTTCCAGCACATCTAAGGAGGGAATATGTAGTGAAAATGCTGAAAAGTAAGTTGATTTCTCCTCTAAATTTAGATACTTGTTCTTGTTAATTATGAAACTCCTCTCATGTGTATGATTATGTTCTTCTATTTATTGGTAGATGAGAAGAAGAGCACGAGAGGCTGATGAGGAAGCTCAACTAGGTATGCATGTCCTTTCCAGATTTCTTGATTGACATTTTCTATTTTATTTGTCTCTTTCCTGTACTCCTCTATTGGTCCCAAAGATGGCAACTTGGTGATGGTGGATGTATGCTGATAACCTTTTTTATCTAGCATTTGATAGATTTAAATCATCTCACCTTCTCAGCTTGTGTTATTAATGTACATGTAGCCAAGGAATACATTGTTGATGATCATGAGTTGTGAACTTGTACTCAAGATTATGATTCTATTTATTTGCAGAGATGATTAGAACAAGAGAGATTGACAAGGAAAGAGGATCTGGAAGACTGGACCAAGACTAAAAAATAATTATGACTTGGGATATGAATTATCAAACTTGATTTGGCTTATGAATTGGTTTCTAGTATACCATGCCATTTGTAGTGCAATGAAATTCTAAACTTGTATTTATGGCTTTTCTCTTCTACCTGTAAAGTGCTCTTAAATTATGAGTATCTTGTTTATCATCCAATGCCAAATTTGTTACAATTTTAAATTATGAGTATCTATATAGCAGAAGTTACAGTTTTAAATTTGTGGCCTACTGTGAAAAAAGCTAGCATTTTTATATCTGATCCACTTGGTGGTTCATTGTAACTAATGTATAACCTGTTACCGTGATAGAACATGCCAAACCAAACAATGTTAAGAGAGTTGTTTACGTTACATGACCAAACCAAACAAGATTGAAGTTTATCCATACCACCTAGGATACCCCTTGGAATTTGATTACATTTCCATTACCGTTACCATTTTTGAACCAAACACGTCCTAAGAGTATTGTAGAATAACTAATCTACAATCCTACCTACCTCGATCTGGACACACCCCCGACCTAGAAACACCCGACCTACCCCGACCCGGACACACCCCCGACCAGAAGAAGGTCTTTAATAGGGCGCCCGCCCCGAGCGGAGAAACCACCTGATCCCCCTCGATCCTGAAGAAGCAGCCCACCTGGTCAGCACGGGCGAGTGAGAGGTGGCGGCAACCGACGTGAAGGAGCCCGCGACGGAACCCCGGCGAGCTCCCCACAACCACCGGACCTTCTTCTCCGGCGCCGGCGCGAGAGAGTGAGCGATGGCGGCAGCCGATGTGAAGGAGCCCACGATAGAACCCCGACGAGCTCCCCGCAACCACTGGACCTTCTTCTCCGGCGCCGGCGCGGGCGGTGTAAGCAATTTCTTCAAAATTTGAGCCAAGTTACAATGTCTGGCAGCCAAATTGTTCAATTCCATCGCCAAAATTGGAACAGGCGAAGCTTGATCTTCGATATAACTTGCAGGACTTACAATTCCTAAATCAAAATTGCAGCGACATGGCCCCAGTTCGGTGAAGGATTGGATATCAACTTGATCCAAAGGTTTGCATCTTAAATTCACAACCTCCTGGATGGAATCATGATGTGTTCTGTCATAATTTGATGCTTGATGCTGTCGTTCATGATCCGAGCCTAACGAAGTTCACTTGTTTGGTTATTGATTAATTTTGTGGTTATTGTATTATTATAAGAAGTTCACTATCATAAAATGTGAAAGTTCATATTGATAATCCAGGAAGTTTACTTGTAGAAACTTGATTATGATTGGAAAATAAAGTTTAGATTGTTATTACGATATTTAGGAGTTCATTAATATGTCTATTGAAGATCACATGTTTGGTTCCTGAAACTTGAATCATGGTAGTTCAGATTGTTATTACGATATTCAGGAGTTCATTACTATGCCTATTGAAGATCACATGTTTGGTTCCTAGAACTTGCATCATGGTAGTTCAGATACTTATTATGATATCCAGGAGTTCATTACTATTCAGAAGTTCACTATCAAAAAGTGTGGAAGTTCATATTAATAATCCAGGAAGTTTACTTGTAGAAACTTGATTATGATTGGAAAATCAAGTTCAGATTGTTATTATAATATTCAGGAGTTCATTAATATGCCTACTGAAGATAACATGTTTGGTTCCTGAAAACTTGCATCATGGTAGTTCAGATTGTTATTACGATATTCAGGAGTTCATTAATATGCCTATTGAAAAGATCACATGTTCTATTCCTGGAACTTGAATCATGGTAGTTCAGATTGTTATTATGTATTGAACAATTCATTACTATACCTATTGAAGATCACATGTTTGGTTCCTAGAAGTTCAGTGTAGTGATTTTGTAATAAAAGTTTGAAAATAAGACAAGATTTTATTCTATATTCCATTTATTCTACTATAGTTCACCACTCTATTCGTGGTAGTTCATTGGGATACAAAATTGCATTGAATCATTACAAAAAGTTTTATCAATAGCTATTCTTGTGATTCAAAAATTAAAGTAGTGTGATAGAACAAGTAATGTTTCTCTTGAAATGATTTCATCCTTGAAATCCATATATTATTGCTACAGGGAGAGCACATAGAAGAACAACAACCACAGACTATGATCAGGGAGTCCACCGCTGGTGGTAGAGAGATCCACACTGATGCCATAGATCCAACGGACATGGAAGATGACATACTGTGCTGGTCTGGAACATCGAAACGGAAACATTCTCCTCTTAAGTGTGATCATCCGATAATTGCGACTGAACCTGTGATGCGACTCTCAAAACGGATGCCTCTAGGCGGAAAAAGACATAAGTACACTATAGAAAGGTACTGTAGTCAAGACACATAGAGATAGAGGTTCAGTTGATTATGAGTTGGGAACCAAGGAGACTGCATAACAGCAGGATAGTGAGAAGTTCAGTAATTATATTAATGTAGAACCTATACGTATGGTGCCACATTCGAAAGAGCAAGATGAAGAAGAAATAGAGTGCTGGCCTGGCCCGCAGAAGAAACCACACTCACTAATAAGTTACACTGAACCAATCCTTGTTACATAACCTGTCTATCGTGTATCAGAACGATCAGGTCACGCACATCGAGATAGAATGTATGTATGTACAAACTTGACATCAAGAGATAATGGACAGTGTGCATGGATGATGAGTGATAAAAGGATCAATGCAGAAGCAGAAGATGCTCAAAAGAACAAGATGTCCACTGGTGTTGAAGGTGAAGTTCACTCTGGTATACATCCTCCAGGAAAGAATCCTCTAGAAAAGCCAGTAAATACTGAAGCTCATACTAGCAGCAAAGGGAGGACAGAGAGAGATAAGATGGGAACAGAGCAAGGGGCAACACTGCTTCGAATCATATCCCTCTCCGAGATCCGATGTGTCATGTACCGATTGTCACTCCTCCTGGCCCGATAAATACAGAACAATAGCAGGCACCTACAGACCAGCAACGTACACACACATAAGTTGTTTTACTTTAAGAACTGCAATCTGCAAGGAACTTATTTGAAACTTGAAGCATATGACTAAAAATGTTTTGCATTGAAAAATTGCAGGTGCCCGAGCTTTCAGGAAATTTGGTACCGGCAATTGGTCAAGAATTTTCCAAATACAATGAAGCTTACAAATTTTACAATACATACGCCAAGCACACAAGATTTGGCATAAAGAAAGGACATCGCAACAAGACAAGGATGTTTCTGCAATGTGTGCGAGAGGGGAAGCATCATATCACACTTAATGAGAACGATCACCAACGGGACAGACTAAGCAAAAGAGTTGGGTGCAAGGCATTCATAAGGTTCATGGAAAGAGCTGATGGTGTGTGCGTCATGAAATACAGGAAACTTGAGCACAACCACCCACTTTTGTTGAACCCATCGATGAGCGTATTCATGCATTCACACAAGAGAGTGGACTCTACTCTGAAGGATTATATAAAAGATTTGCACAATAGCAATGTTAAACATGTCAACACCATGGCATTGCTATCCAAAATTCATGGAGGGAAAGGCAACTTGCCATTGAACAATAAGAATGTTCTGAATATGTACGTATTTTTAGCGCCGAATAAAATAAATGAATCAGTAATCTGTTCTGTAAAAAATTATAATGATATCTTATATCAACTTGCAGGAAAATTAAATTTAATCGTAAGGCGGCTAAGAAAGCAGTCCATAAGTTGTTTAAATACTTTGACGAAATGAACGCTAAAAATAAAAACTTTTACCTTGATTTCCAGGTGGATGAAGAAAAAAAAGCAGAAATATTTTCTAGGCAAACGCAAGTAGAGCCGCTTACCAAGATTTTGATGACTACATCACGTTCGATACTACATACAAATCTAACAAATACCACATGCCACTCGCAGTATTTGTCGGTATAAATAACCATCTGCAATGAACAATTTTTGTTGTTGCTTTGATGGATAATAAGAGTATCAAGTCATTCAAGTAGGGTTTGAGCACGTTCCTGCAATGCATGGGAGGGAAACAACCCATGACAATACTAACAAGTATGTAAAAAACTATTTACGATAATGTTTCTAGAAGCTATCTATATTATTGTATAATAGTTCACTTTGTTTTTAAAAAAACTCCAAAAAAGATTAGTAGTTGTCTGTTTTAATTTTTGTTCTTTTTGTTTCATAGAAGTTCATATTAAATAAGCCTGAGAATTCAAAACAAGTTTATTGGAAGTTTATCCTGAATAATTGCTATTAAACAATGCAGACGTATTCGTGAATGAGTAGTGCAATTCATTTTTTAACAAAAATGTAGAAGTTCACTTGCATGTATGTTTGATAAAAACCACACAAAAAACTAAAACTATATGTTATATTTTGTACTGCAGATCAGTGCCCATCAAGGAAAGAGAAATAACTGCGATTTTCATTCGCTCTCTTCATAAGCTGTGCAGATGGCATATTATGAGGAAACGTAAATTAGAACTGAAAAATTTATACAAACTATTCTCTAGCCTGAAGGATGAGCTTGTTGTAGTCATGAAGCATCCGTTCATGTCTCGGGAATTTGAAGATGCTTGGAGAGCGTTGATGGACAGGTAAAATCTGCATAATCTGCCCGTAATGGTGAACCTATGGAATGAAAGAATGGACTGCGTTTCAGCTTACTGAAAATAAACGTTTTGTGCATGAATGACATTGACGTAGAGTAGTGAGAGTATGAACTTTGTCCTAAAAAGAGGGTTTGTAAATAAAAGACAGGATCTCCACATCTTTGGGCAACAGGTTAACAATTGCATACATACAAGACGCGAGGCAGATAATGCATAGACTATGACTACAACAGTGCGTATTGCACTGTAGAGAAAAAATATTACAACCAGAAGTTCATTTTATATGTAATTAAGTTTGAAAGGTCGCCGTTGAAACAATTAATTAGTGATTAATATGTTAGGGAAAAAAGGAAGAAAATATTAAGCTAGATTTTTAAGCTGATGAATTGTTTGAATGTTACTGGAAGTTCAGAATGTAAATGTATGTAGTTCACTGTTCTAGTCTCAGGTAGTTCAGATGTAGTTTATAAAACATAATGAAGTCTAGAATAATATTTGTGTGGAAAAGAAAATGATAAATAAGGAAGTTCAGATTTTGCCAGTAGTTTAGATTTAAAAACATAAGAAGTTCATGAGATTTAAATTTTTTTGCAGGGGATAAGAATACCAGCAATACAGTATGGTTTCGAGGAGCACCTGATGAATAAAGAATTTGCTTGGTCACAACACAACTTTCCGAATAAAAACTAGTCAAGATGATCCAAGAAACTATCTTGTCCACCACTGTGCAACCGGAGTAAAGAATTTGCTTGGTCAAGACACAAGTTCCGTGTGCTTGATAATGAGGACGAAGGACGGTATGAATATGAATGCAAACTGTGGGAGCGCACAGGTAACTAAAGAACCAGAAAAACATTTTTTTACAAAAAGGGTGAATATAAAACAAAATAAGAAGTGCAAATTTAAAAATTACAAAGTTCTTTTGATATACTGAAAAATGTATCCTTCCTTACTTGAACAGGGTTATTCTGCAACCATATCATTGCTGTGTTTGAGCACATAAGACTCGACGTGGTTCCACAAAATTACATACTAAAAAGATACTCAAGAAATCTAGTGATAAATCATGATTTCAACCACAGAGACTTTAAAGCAACATTTGCTGATGACACATCTTTAGAATACAGGAGAACAATACTGTACAACGAAGCGATGAAAACAATGAGCAGGGGCTGTTCATCAGAACAGATATTCGAAATGTCCCTATCGGCTTTTAAAGTGGTCAATGTGCGAATCACCCACAGGATCACCTGAAACTGATGAGAGTACTATAACTAGAAATTGTGAAGGTGATGATATTCCAGTGACTATAAATGCTGATCTGCATGCTGATATTCTTCCACCCGATAAATCAAAAACAAAGGGGAGTGGGGTCCATGAGTATAAAAAGAAGAAAGTAAATAAGACTGCACCTGCCCGTCCACTTCCAGAGCTTGATGAAAATGAAAAGCTTATGGGTCAAAGGCTATGAAGCGAATGTAATACTATTTCAGGACACAATGCATGAACTTGCAAGAAGAGAAAGCTTGCAGCACAACTCTTGGCGGCACACCATAATATGAATGGTGCAACTGGATCTAGGGAAAATGTACGGGTTTGGATCAAGAATGTGCTTGCGCAACGCGATGTTGAAGGAGAACAAGATGAAGAAATATTGCTAACTAATAAAGATGAAGATTCTGAAGACAACACAGATGAGGATGAAGGAGCTGATGAGGAACAAGAGGAGAAGAACTTTCTGTGGATAATAATAGACGTCCGCGAAATTAAATTTGGGAAACAACTGTTAAAACATATGTTATAGTTCATTTTGTTTGATATGGAGATAAATAAAACAACAGGGGAGAAGTTTAGTTTTAACTTGCGTGGTAAATTATTATGAAAGGATAAAACGAAACTGGGCATTGTAATCTTTTGTGTAAGACAATTGATAAAGAAGTTCACATTGAATTTCAGTGGGAGTTCATTGTTTTGTGAATGTGAATTTCACCATGCAAACAAAAAGGAAAACACAAAAACAAAACTGTCGATTTCGTTGAACATTAAATAAAAATAGTAATGATGGTAAAGTTTATTACATCTAAAATCTGAAGTTTACAGGAGCATAGAACAAAAAGTTGAATATGAAAATAAATTATAAAAATGAGTGATATTTATTCCTGCTAAACCTAAAATGCCATGCCATCAAACATAGTGGACATAAGTTCACTTTGTAGAACCTCAGAAGTTCAGATGTATGATCCAGGAAGTTCACTTAGATAACAAAATTTAAAAAGGGGTTGCTAACAAGTTCAGAAAACAGAAAAACATAGATTTGTATTGGAAAAAATCCATTGGTACACGGAATACATTAAAACTCCAATCATTTGGATAGACAAAAATGCAAAATAGGACAGTACCGTTTCTTCTGAAAAAGGAAACCCTAGACAAATGTACACAATTTCAGAACAAAAAAAGATATTATAGGTTTAGATAAATAAATTTGGTAGTTCATAACTCGAAACAATCAGATAATGTGTACACTAAACAAACATAACTACACTAAGGTAATACATGGGGTTCGAGATAATAACAACTATTCTTGAAAAAGAAAAATGAACCAAACACTAAAACATAAGTACAAAATAAGCTATTGGCAGATTGCGCTGCAAACATCGAGTCAAGATTTGTGCAACATTGTTCCTTGAGTTTCCTGCGAGCTTAGGCTTAGTAGAAGAAGGAGATCCTGGAGTAGTGTCGGCCACTCTGATGGAGATATGGTATTCTTGGGATGAAAGAGAAGACGGACCATGTGCTCAGCCTTTCAATCCTCCACATGCTTCTTTTAAAAAATAAATATAATTTAAAATAAAGAGCATATTAGAGACACATATAAGATAAAAAACAACCTACAAAAACATAAAAAACATGAGTTCACATACAAAGAAAAACTAAGTTTAGTAAACATATTTTTTTCCGGAAAAGCTGGGCAAGAAAAGCAACGACTAAAAAGTACATGATAAAAAGATAAAAAAGTTTGGCTAGGGACATAAAAAGATAAAATGGTGAATGTAGTAGTTAAATGTATGATGGAAGTTCACACTTATCATAATGTGCAATACACAAAATATAAAAGAAAATAGAAAGGCAGAAAATAAAAAATTAAAAGGGACATTTAAATAAATGATAAGACATAATGAAGAGGCACTTACATCCTTTTTTACAAACTTCTTAACAAATTTCTCACCATCCAAGGTGCAAATAACTTTCATAGCGTATAAATGACGCTCCTTTGCACCCTGCTGTGGAGTGAGCACATAGTTTTCCCTATCAGCTTTCTCAACCCAGTCATGATGGTTGTATTTTTTGTACTCTGCTTCCTCATAATGCTCCTTTAACAGTGAAACAAATCTGCTAACCTGTAAGAAACAGGAATATTAGGAAAAATAAAATAATTATAAGAATGAAAACACATAACAATGATGATGCAAAAAAGTTAAAAAAATGTAAAGTATTGTCAATCAACGTACAATTTCAACACGACCTGCATGATGCTGACCCCTGGTTATTTTCAATCGGTATACCTCCTCGAATCAAAGATATCAACAATACCAGTGTATTTGTTAATCATATACACTAAGTGGTGATTTTTCTAGAATGAGGGATCATTATCTGTGCAGAAAATATAAAGGAAAACAAAATAAAGTTCAAAAGTAAAGAGTATGGAAGTTCACAGATGCAACAACAGGAAGCTCATATTAAATAACCTCTATAATGTTAAGAATGTTAGAAAAGGAAATAGTATGAAAAGTTCAGAAGGATACACTATGGAATTGCATAGATGCAACAACAGGAAGCTTATATTAAATAACCTTTAGAATGTTAATAATGTTACAAAAGTAAACGCTATGAAAAGTTTAGAAGGATAGACTATGAAATTTCACGGATGCAACAACATGAAGCTCATATTAAATAACCTCTACAATATTAAGAATGTTATAAAAGGAAACATTATGAAAAGTTCAGAAGGGCAAACTATGGAAGTTCACAGATGCAACAACAGGAAGTTCATATTAAATAACCTCTACAATGTTAAGAATATTACAAAAGGAACAGTATGAAAAGTTCAGAAGGACAGACTATGGAAGTTCACAGATGTAACAACAGTAAGCTCATATTAAATAATCTCTACAATGTTAAGAATATTACAAAAGGAATAGTATGAAAAGTTCAGATGACAAAAAAGTTTACTAGATTTCCCTTGAGCCAATTTCCATTTTCCTTCTTGAATAAATGCAGATTTCTAGAAGCCCTTTTAACATCAAAATTATTCCTACCCAACACATTGCCACTACTGTCCAATTTGTCAAATGGTTCATATTCAAGAAGGTACTGTAAAAACAAAAAACAAACACATGGCAAGAAACAAAAAGCTTAATAAGAAAATAATGACAAAAACTGACAAAGAACAAGAATTGAATAACACATAAAAGATATGTGTAGAGACTATATAGGAATAGTATAAGCACTAAGCAAAACACGATGGCCTAAGCCAAATAAGTATTTCATGCCCGGATCATCCTTCCAGTTAAAAAAATGTATTCCATAATCTCAGATTCCATCATCTCCCCGCGTCCGAAAAGTTTGAACATGTATTTGGTGTTGATTTCAACATGTACATCATGAACATTCTGAAACCTGACAAGAAGTTCACTGCACACAAAAAGGAAGTTTAAGAATATAAAAAAATAAAGATGAAAACAGATAAATAAAATGAGGAAATGAGAGATATAACTCACTCTCCAAACTGGCTGATGTATTCTTTGGTCAAAATTTGCTCCTTCAACTGTCTAGCCTTATCAAGATGTGGGAAGATGTAAGGAACCATATTAGGAACATCCATCCTTAGCTTATTTGCCAATTTAGACGACCTGTGATTAGATGCCTCAAGTTTTTCACTAGGTCAAGATTGTCCAGGTACAGTAGTGAAGTGAGAATCATGGCTGGCAGAAGAGACTTGCGCAATTCCTCGAAGACGTTGGCCAATATTCTTCTTGGGCATTGATGTGACAAAATCATCGCTATCATCTTCGTCAACGATGACAACATCATCCTTCGAAATGTGTCCAGCTGCAGCTGTCTTCTTCGTAGACGGATGGAGTTTTGAGATGACCTTCTTCGCCGTGCTTACAAGGTTTTGAAAAGCTTATGCAGGAATGTGTTGCACCGATGGCTCCGATTTTTGCCATCTTCCAACGCGTTTAAACGTTGTTTTTGGTCAAGCAATTGCCAAATAAACTCTCAACCTTGCCACTAATGACTAATAATTGTAAAGATGTGCAAATCCCTTCTTTGGTTTATGTTGTGCAGGAAATCACTGCTTTTAAGGCGAAATAAGGAGTCATAATGAAGGATTTTGAGGAAGTACACATGACCAAGTAATTGGAGAAGCCCTACCAAGGCGTCAGTGCGCGTAACGACCACTGGTACGGGCGCGGTCCACCCGTACCGCCCGTCTGTACCAGGTGGCGATGGCTTCGTCTCGTCAAACCCTACAACTTTCATGAAGACGCCTATATATTTTGAGGATCCAGCCGTCGGCCAGGGAGCCACCATTCTCAGATTGCATCACAATACCACCAAAGGAGATCCACATCATTGTTCATCACTTCCACCATCCACCCCTCCACGAGCCGTAGCCATTCCTTTGAACTTTTAGATCTCCTTGTGATTTGGTGACCATTGTAAGAATATTTGATTTCAATCTAAGTATTTGCATGATTATTTATATCTCGGATCTATTTGTTATGAGTGATTAGTCATCACAGGCCGTGGGTTGGAGAGAAACCTCGCAGCAATTATGTGCATCTAGATCATGGGAGAATTGTATTTTGTTTGGATTCGTGATTTGTATCTTTTGTTTCTTCGTCTCTCGCCTCGATCTATGGACTTATAGGTACCCAAGACCCCATAGATTGATAAAGGCTTGAGCTGAGATACTTGGCTAGCCGCGACCTAATAGGAAACTCAATGACAGAAAGGGAAGTATTGTCTTCGCTTAGCGACCCATTCAGGATCAACAAAAACAGCACCACTTAATGCTTTGATCTGTGTTTACACTTAATAATCGTTAGTAACCCGTGGCTTCGGTGTGTTATCGGTTGGATTAAAAGTCTATTGCTATGCCCGCTACATCACGGGGCTCTGGAATATTAGGATGTGTTGCCCACAAAAGATTATATCAATACAAACATGATACATGACTATGCTTATTATTATTATCTTTCATCCCATTTGATGTGCAGCTACAGGTGGATCTTCAACCCTGGCCTATCTCCATCCATTGATTCAAACCCATTATAAAGTAAGCTAGATTGGTCCAGTCAGCTAAGGTAAAACAAACAAAGTCTTCTAGACGTGTCCTTTCTTATTACCTTTTATTAGTGCTTTACAAGGTTCGATTAAACCTAGGTCTTCTAGGGAAAAAATATTATACTACATCCATGAATACAGATCGAAGGTATCAACCCTTTTTCTTGCGTCGTTGCAGGGGAAGCAATTTCGCTATCCTTCTGTGGTTATTAGAGACCTTGTTTTTAGTTTTATTATTAGTTGTAGTTTGATTCTTGTTATTAGTTTATTTTCTTGTCATCTATTTAAAAACCAAAAAAATAGTTACTTGTTATTTGTTTTCATTACTAAAAGATTACCAAAAAGATAAGAGCCATGGCTCAAAAGAGACTTGAGGAGTATGCTACTCCCACCGATGATTTTATTCATGCACCCATCACTCAACCCGTAGTTGATGCAGAAACTTATGAGATAAAACCTAACCTTTTAAGTTTGGTTCAACAAAACCAATTTGGGGGTTCATCTTTTGAGTATTCGGGAGTGCACTTAAATACTTTTACTGAAATTTGTGACATGATGCGTATTAAAGACGTAGATCCAAATGCTGTTAAGCTAAGATTATTCCCTTTCTCTCTTAGGGGAAAGGCTAAGGATTGGTTGCTAGCTCTACCAAAGGGCGCTATTAAATATTGGGTAATTGTTTATGACTAAAGTTTTTCCCCCAGCTAAGACTATGCAGCTAAAATCCAACATCACAAGCTTTAGACAAGATGACCGCGAGCCACTAGCTCTTGCGTGGGAAAGGATGAAAGAAGCCGTAATGAACTGTCCTAATCATGGGATGGAAGAATGCCTTATATTACATTTCTTTTATAATGGTCTTAACCCAATGTCTAAATCTATGCTAGATACTGCAGCACGAGGAACAATCATGGGAAAACATGTAACTATTGCAAAGAAGTTACTTGATGATATGTAAAATAACCATTCCCAATGGCATGTGGAAAGAACCTCAAAGAGAGTAAGTTCAATTACTGAGGTAAACAATGAGGAGCTTATATCTAAGGTAGATGAGTTGCTTAGCTTAGTAAAGGGTAAGGAAGATACCCAAGTTAATGCTATCACTACCGATGTTAATGATATTTATAGTCCGCACTCCTTTTAATCCTGCATGGAAAAATAATTATGCTTCTAATGTTCAAAAATATCATGCTAATTCTGCAGGAGCTCCTTATAATAATTATGATAATACTAATGGAGCAAATCATGGAATCTCCCATTTGAGAAAACTGTTAGAACATTTATGCAAGCTCAAACTGAACAAAACTATATGCTTATTAATATTACGGAGAACCATGAAATTAGTTTAGGAAGATTATCTAATCAGGCCGTTGCAATTAGAAATGATGCGCATGCTCTATAGGAAAGAACGAAGACCGTGGAGGCTCAGCTGGGTAAAGTGGCCGAGAGCCAAGCTCTCATACTAGCAAAGTTCGCCGGAAAACCCGAGCCAAATCTGGTAGAGGACCTCAAAATGATGAGGGTGGTAACAAACGATGAAAAGCCCGAAGAGCTGGATTATAGCAACATGGCAACACCAGAATATACTGTGGAAGATTTATTGAAGATAATCACCGTTAAGAATCCATGTATAGAATAAGGTAACGATGCTATGTACCAACAATTCATACATCAAGTAGCATCTAAGGTTCGTGATTTAGAGATGGAGTATAAGAGACTAGTTGATAAGCTTCCAACTAAGCTAAATGATATATTTGAGCCCACTATTAAAATTAAGTTGGGAGTTAATGAGATATCTGCACTTTGTGATCTTGGTGCAAGTGTCTCAACAATTTCCAAAATCCTATTCGATAAATTAAACTTGGGGCCATTTAGAACTGAACTAAGATTCCATCTAGCCGATTCAACTTATAAACAAGCTGTTGGGATCAAAGAAAATATAGTTGTTGAAATTAAAGGAAGTCTCTCTCTTATTGATCTAGTTATTGTGGACATGCCTGAAGATCTCATAGCACCTATAATTCTAGGTAGGCCATTTCTAAGAACTATTAAAGCTTTGATTAATTTACATGAAGGGAATGTAAAGATAGGGCTACCATCTAGAGATCCTTTTGTAGTCCACTTCCCTACGAAAAAGAAGGCCAAGCCTAATAATAATAATGGTGTGATTACTTTAAAAGAAAACTATTTTGGAGTAGGCATTCCACTCCCTAAAACTAAGTGATCGCCATCAAGGTCAAGCTAATTGACCTTAACTAGAAGCGCTTCATGGGAGGCAACCCATGTGAAATAGTTTTTCTCTAAGTTTTATTTTGTTTTATTTTTGTGTTAGTTTATTTTGTTTTTGTTTTTAATAAATAGTGTTCAAGAAGACCTATGGAAAGAGGAGATGAAATAAGGTAATCCTCTATTTTACTAACACATGGTCTAATAAGTATTGCTGGATCATTACTTTGTATTTTTGCTGCTATCTAACCCTTTGATAAGATGTGCAAAGGCGCACGAAGCTATTCATCAAAATTTGAGTTTATTGTAGTTCACAGAGTCGATAACGACTACTGGTATGGACGGAGTGGCCCATACCGTGCGCCCGTACCACCTCAAGGTAAAGGGGGATAGAAATTTTGATGATTGCCAAAGGAGTCAGTGGCGATAACGACCACTGGTACGGCCGGACGCACCCGTACCACGGGCCCGTACCGTACCCCCGAGCAAACATCAGTTTTTAAGTAAAGTCTTTGAATAGATAACGACCAGCAGTACGGGCACACGCGACCGTACCACGTGCCTATACCGAGTGCACCGCCTGGGAGCTGTCGTCGCCCGCAAGGTAAGACACCCGGTACAGGCGGGCTCCGGCCGTACCACGTACACGGACGCCATAATCTGCCCGTGGAGGTAACCTGAAAATCCTAATTCATCTATTTTCTCTTTCTTCTTCCTCCCAACTTCAAACCACCTCCATTGGATCTTCAAATTTACTCAATCTTTTTTTGATTCTTCGCACTCACTCGATCTAAGGTATTATTCTCCTCCGATCCCCAACTTATTTATGCAAAAGCTTGACTTAGTCATTTATCATTGTCAATCTAGACATTGGTCTTGTTCTTGATTCAATCTTGATACTAAGTATGCTTAGCTTTGTTTTTAGAGGAAGTTTATTTTATAGTTTGTGTAGAGAATCACTTCTACTATGTTTCTATTGGACCCAAAATATTTTATTTACTTTGTCTTGTTTTTATTTATTAGATGAACACGAGGAGTCGTACATGTGAGATGGCTGCAGAATCCTCCGCACCACCCATTGATACGTTAACCCCCAAGTCACTTGGCATCAAGTTCACTGAGGAATTCCATCTTACCGGTTTCGATCATCTCAAGATTCGAGTATATCCTAAACCAACTTGGCATGCTGATTTCGATTTACTTTGCAACAACGTTGGTTTGTACAATTTCATATTTCTAGATGTCGCAATGTACCGCCGCTTGACACTTGAGATCTTCAGCACATTGACACACACGATGGATCCTTATGGTTGTTCTGAGGAACAAAGGCCTAGAGTTGATCGAATCAAATTCCGCCTTATGAACTGTGAGTATACTTTGACACTCAGCCAATGGGCTCAATGCTTTGGGTTTACGAACAACACTACCGATGTACGTACAACTACCTTTGTTTTAGATCCTTCCCCTTCACAATATTTTAACTTGATGAGAATTCATGGACACACACCCAAGGGGAACCAAATTAATCATCCCGCCATTCGATATTTGTTCTATGTTATTGCTAACACATTGCAGGCACGTGGTAAGTTTATTAGAGTTAATGAGGAGGACATGTTGATCCTCGCAAAAGTTGCACTTGTCAATTGTAATTCAATGCCAAATTTGGGCGCTTTACTTATGTTTTATCTTAAGCATCAAGCTCTTAAATCTCGAGGTCCCATATGCGGAGGAGTTGTGACCGTTCTTGCACGCGGACTTCACATCAACCTAGGTAACATACAACCGTTGACTGGAGGTAACCGTCTCGGTCCATCTACTCTAAGAGCATGTGGTATGATTTCTAAGAATCATGGTAGATATTTCTTCGATATACCTGGAGCAGATCACTTGATCCCTGCTCTTTTGCCTAACAGTCTATTCTCTATCGAGGATGGACATTTGAGTTTTGAGGCGCAAGTCGAAGCTAACCTACAACAACAAGAAATACCCGTGGGAGGAGGAGAAGATGAAGAAGTAGAACAAGAAGGACCCGAACATGATGTGCAACCACCAAACTACTACACCACCTATGAACACTCGAAGGAAATATTCACACCATGAAGAATCTCTCCATCAACCTTCGAGATGCCGCTGCAAGCCTCGCCACCCAGTTCCATGATTGGAGCAGCCAATGGAACATGGGAGACTATCCACCGCCACCACAATGAACAACAAAGGGGCTTGCAAAAGCCTGAGCTTGGGGATGTGTTCCCCTAGCATATTTATTTGTGTAATAACGAGGTTGTACTCCAGCTCCTTGTGAGCTTTGAAACACTCGTGTTGGTTTGTTCCAACACTTTGCTTTTTTCCTTTCCTTTCGTTTTAGTTTTCTTTTGTTTTTCTTTAGTCCTTGCTTGGTCGCAAGTACTTTTCTATTCTTTAATCCCTACATAAATACAAAAAGATTTTTCCGTTTATCTTTCGTAAACGTGGATTCATACTTTGCCTCTTTGCTTTGATATCATTTTCGAGAGTAATCGTGTTTGAGTTTTGAAGGAACACATCCCTATAAGGAAGAGGATCCAGAAGTTACTTATGAGAGATATGTCCTATTTATCCCATTTATGAAGTTTGAATTGTTTATCTTAGTTGGTTGATTTGCTAAGATGCATGCTAGTGGGAAGTAATTTAATATGGTTAGAGTAAGGATTTTTATTAGTATGATGATTAGTTGTTGAAGCTCTTGCTCTAGTTCTTTTAGTTAACCCAGTCTTGCCTTGGAAATAATAATGCCAAACAAGTACAACAAGAAAAACTCTAAATTTTATGACTTGTTTGATGAATGATTGTCTTGAGAGTATATCCTTGATTATACTTAACCCTATAGATATTTTGATAGTCTCGACAACACTCATGAAAGGAATTGTTTGATTAAAATAAAGTCTAGTGGTAATTGTGGCGCATGCCAAAGGTAAACTTGTGGATCAAACCACGGTTCTAGATCAAAAAAAGAGAAAAAACTGTGAGACAACTATGTTCCATGTCTCTGACGCACACCTTTGGGATGCCAACAACTCCGCTAGCTTTTGAACGATCTATGATATAACCCCGGATTTCTTCTATGAGTTGATGACATGATTGGCATCTGTGTCAATATATGGGAAAAAGTATTGGTACTCTCAAAGGTTGTGCAAATACTAGCAAAAAGAAAAAACAGCGATCCTTGAAAAATAAGATGAATAAGAAATAAATAAAAAGATATCTATGAGGATACACGTAACAAGTCCTGAATGCACAGGCAGGGAATTTGTTCACTCGGCTTGCTGATAATCTGTTTGTAAAGGGTATAGCCATTCTGCAATATGCTGATGATACCATTTTATTCATCAAGGATGAGGTGGAGGGTGCAAAGAATTTGAAACTGTTGTTGTACTTGTTTGAAGCAATGTCTGGCCTCAAAATCAATTTTGAGAAAAGTGAGGTGATGATGGTCCTGGAAGATGATACAAAGCAGGAGTTGTATGCTACTTTGTTTAACTATCAGACAGGGGAATGGCCTATCAAATATTTGGGTCTTCCTATGGGTAGCAGGAAATGTTCTGTGTCTGATATGAGATTCATAGGGGAGAAATTGGGTAAAAAGATGGATGGATGGATGGGAGGTACACTTTCTGTGGGGGGTAGATATATCAAAATCACTTCCTGCATCTCCAGTGTGGCTGTTTATCCCATGTCAATGATTCTTTTACATAGGGAAAATGTGGAGAAAGTGGAAAAGCATACCAGATCTTTCTTCTGGTATGGTAAAGCAGGAAAAAAGAAATACCAGCTTGTTAAGTGGAAATATGTGTGCAGACCTAAGAAAAAAGGGGGCCTGGGGATAAAGAACATTAGAATTTTCAATATCAGTTTATTGTGCAAGTGGTGGTGGAGGTTAGAATATGAACATGGTCCATGGTAGATGTTTGTGAGAAAGAAATACCTTGGCAGTGGAGGAATCTTTTCCATCAAGCATAAACAAAAGGATTCTGCTTGCTGGGCCGATCTGTTGAAAGTCAAAGAAGTTTACATGTCTGGGAGAAGAATGGTGGTGGGGAATGGGGTGAGAACAGACTTATGGGGGGATGCTTGGTGCCTGGATATACCTTTGAAAAAGAAATTTCCTAAGTTGTTTAACATATGTAGGCAGCAAAATGTGACTATTTCTAAGATGGCTGGAAGGAACTGGCATTGTTCTTTTAGGAGATGGTTGGATAATGATAAACATGTGCAGTATAGATGTATGCAGGAGATGGTGATTGGTTTTCAAATGACGGGTGAGGAAGATAAACCAAGATGGTTGTGGACAAAATCAGGGGTGTTTACGGTTAAATCAATGTATAATCATCTGGCTAATGGTGGTGTGGATAGGAGCTTTAAGCACTTGTGGAAGGCAAAATTTCCTCTGAAGATTAAAATTCGGCTATGGCTTATTTGGCACAATGCAATCCCTTCCAAGGATAATATGAAAAAAAGGAAGTGGGAGGGAGACACAACTTGCAGATTTTGTGACCAGGAGGAATCTATTGGACATCTGTTCTTCTACTGTCCTGCGGCCAAGTATGTTTGGAGTGTGGTTGCAAAATCTGTGGGTGCTGATACCAGACCTGGATCCTTTTCTCAGTATTTTCCGTGGATAGTCAGGTTTTTGACTATGAGTCGCAACATTCAGATAACAGCCATTGCTGCTGTCTGTTGGGCTATATGGAAGCTTAGAAACAGAGCTTGTTTTGAAAACAAACTAATCAAGTCTCCTATGGACCTAGTGATGTATGCTTGTGTTTTTTTGAAACATTGGGCATGTCTACATGAAGCTGAAGAAGGGGAGTTGCTGCGTGAAGGAGCTGAGACTTTGCAGAGGAATGCGCTGGCTGAGGCTGAAGGCATGGATAGGGCAAGGGTACCTCTGTTGGGACTGCCACCAATTAGCCGCAAACGTCCCAGGTCACCTGCGGAGGAACAGGAAGAAGATTGAGGAAAAAAGAGGGATCCTTTTGGCCATCTACAGACAGAGAAAGCTTGTGGTGTCAGTTCGAGGATTTATTTTGGCATGTACTTTGTCCCGTTGATCTGTGGTGCTTACTTGTCGTAGTTTAAAAAACACTAGCCTTAGTCTGTTGGCGGTGATCTTGCGTCTCTCTCTCTTTCTTTCTTCTCTTGTTCTGGGATAACTAGTTCTAGAAGAATAGCTCTGGTTGTTTTGACAGAGCTTAACTTCCAGGAGCATGAACCTGTGTTGGTGGATGATGGTGTGTGTTGTTTGTTCCGTTATCGGTTGATAGTGGAACCCGACCCCTATGTGATGGGGGTTGTATGGAAAAAAAAGTCCTTGGCATGGTCTCATTACTACTTTACGATTTTTTCTTGAAAGACAATAATTGGATTAGAAATGTTTTAGATTGACTTGATCTATTGATCACTATAAGAAATGTTAACTTATGACCTTCTCATAGTGACGAGGAATAAAATCGTCATAGATTTATGACGATTTCGCCCAAGATGGTCATACACTGTTTAGAGAGGTTAGAATCCTATAGAATTATGACGATTTGTGTCAAAATCGTCATAATTTCATCACATAAAATCGTCATAACCTACACGATACAGCTTAGAGCCTTATTTATATCCCATTATGACCAATTTAAATCGTCATATTATCTAAAATAAAATAAGTTGAATTAACTGATTAGTCACATTAGGAATTATGCTTACGTGGTATGTCAATATGCGTCTACGTGGCAAACCAAACTGAAATAAATCGAAAAAGAGGTGGAGAAGGGGGGATTGAACCCACCACGCCACACCATTCTTAATGTTATAATTTTACAATTGTATTATATTAATATGTTGGACTTTGAAAAATCCAGATAAATGGCGCAAAAAGATGGAATACCCAAGGGTCGAACCAAGGACCTCCTCAAACAAACGTATGACTCTAACCATCGCGTCATCCATCAGTTTCGATGTTACTAGCACGCTGCATCATTATAAAGGAACCGGTCCGGTCCAGATCGAGTAGCCTGGGTCTCGGCAGCCTGGGCCTTGGATCCAGATCGCTACATTATGCATTTTAATTGGCGGCCTGGACCATGGCACCCGATAAATATGATCTGTTCCAGATCAGGTGGTACATTTAGGCAAGTTTTTTTTTCTTTTTCTATTTTAATTCCTTTTTATCTTTTTTATAAGAAGTCCAAATGAGTTGATTTTTGGCACTAAATTTTTATAAAATTCAATTACATCCCCCTAGGTTGTTAATTATCAATACTTATATTATTTCAAAATAGTGGATTTACTAATCTCATATTAGTCTATGATAGGAACAATATCATAATTCAAAATATGATTTCTAAACTAGGGTTTTGAATTCAAATTTTTGGCCTTAAGAGTTGCTAAAATTGCATTGCATCTCTAATAAAATAGTATATTTTAAATCTCAAAATGATTTTTGCGAAAAAATATAAGCATCAAATCATGTACGTGTAGTTCAAATCTGACCCACTTCCTGCCGATTCAGGACGAATTTTTCTTTTCATGACGGACATGAAGATAGGGGATAAGCCTCGCTAAACTTGCACTATATCCCTGAAAAGACCATATTACGAGTCTAAAAATGATTTTTTCAAAAAATCATGAGCATTAGATCATGTACATGTAGTTCAAACCCGGCCCACTTCCTATCGATTTGGCAGACATTTGTCTTTTTCATCAGGGGTAGACAAAAAGGTTTTAAAATCACTAGTTGGGACATTGTACATGTAAGGTGGTATAATATTTTTGACAAATAGGATGGTAGCATTTTTGAATTGAATATTTGGTGTTGCTTCACAAAACTCTCCGATTTTGGCACTCAAAAAATAGAAAATAGTTTTTTCGTGTGACGAAAAGGAAAACTTCCTCCTACAACATTGTTCGTCATTCCAATATGTACATGCATGCATAATATGGGCAAATTATCACAAATTATGTCGCGATTCTAACCAAAACATTGGTCGTTTGGCTTGAAAGCCATGAAACCTTGAACATGATAGGTCAATTCTGTGAAGATTTTCTCGAGATGTAATCAATATACCAAGTTTGGTTTTTTTCATTACAACTATGTCACATAATATGATACCACGGGAAGAATTTACATTGTTCAGACCGTTTTTAAATTTCTTATGCATGTTTCAAATTTTTCCTATTTCAGACGATGGTCAAAACGACAGGCATGAAGATAGGGGATAAGCTTCGCTAAACTTGCATTATATATCTGAAGAAACACCATATTACGAGTTTAAAAATGATTTTTTTAAAAAATCATGAGCATTAGATCATGTACATCTGGTTCAAACCAGACCCACTTCCTATCTATTTAGCAGACATTTGTCTTTTTCATCAGGGGTAGACGAAAAGGTTTTAAAATCACTGGTTTAGACATTGTACATGTAAGGTGGTATAATATTTTTGAAAAATGGGGCGGTAGCATTTTTGCATTGAACATTTGGTGTTGCTTCACAAAACTCCCTGATTTTGGCACTCGAAAAATAGAAAATAGTTTTTCTGTGCGACGAAAAAGAAAACTTCCTCCTGCAACATTGTTCGCCATCCCAAGATGTACATGCATGAACAATATGGGCACATTATCACAAAATATATCACGATTCTGGCCAAAACATTGGTCGTTTGGCTTGAAAGCCATGAAACCTCGAACATGATAGGTCATTTCTGTGAAGGTTTGCTCGAGATGCAATCAATATACCAAGTTTGGTATTTTTCCTTACAACTATGTCACATAATATGGCACCACACGGAGAATTTATATTGTTCAGACCGTTTTTGAATTTCTTATGCCCGTTTCAAATTTTTCCTGTTTCAGACTATGGTCAACACGCTAAACTTGCATTATATCTCTGAAGAAACACCATATTACGAGTCTAAAAATGATTTTTTTTTTAAAAATCACGAGAATTAGATCATGTACATGTAGTTCAAACCGGACCCACTTCCTATCGATTCGGCAAACATTTGTCTTTTTCATCAGGGGTGGATGAAAAGGTTTTAAAATCGCCGGTTGAGACATTGTACATGTAAGGTGGTATAATATGTTTGAAAAATGGGGTGGTAGCATTTTTGAATTGAACATTTGGTGTTGCTTCACAAAACTCGCCGATTTTGGCACTCGAAAAATAGAAAATGGTTTTTCCGTACGATGAAAATGAAAACTTCCTCCGGCAACATTGTTCGCCATCCCAAGATGTACATGCATGCACAAAATGGGCACATTATCACAAATTATGTCACGATTCTAGCCAAAACATTGGTCGTTTGGCTTGAAAGCCATGAAACCTCGAACATGATAGGTCATTTTCGTGAAGATTTTCTCGAGATTCAATCAGTATACTAAGTTTGGTATTTTTCCTATAACTATGTCACATAATATGACACCACACGAAGGATTTACATTGTTCGGACCGTTTTTGAATTTCTTATGCCCGTTTCAAAAATTTCCTGTTTCAAACTATGGTCAAAACAACGGGCATGAAGATAGGGGATAAGCCTCACTAGACTTGCATTAGATCTCTAAAGAAATACCATATTACGAGTCTAAAAATGATTTAAAAAAAATCATGAGCATTAGATCATATACATGTAGTTCAAACTGGACCCACTTTCTACCGATTCGTTAGACATTTGTCTTTTTCAACAGGGGTGGACGAAAAGGTTTTAAAATCCCGGTTTGGACTTTGTACATGTAAGGTGGTATAATATTTTTGAAAAATGGTGTGGTACTATTTTGAAACATTTATTTGGTGATTGCTTTACAAAAGACCCCATTTTTGGCACTCAGAAAATGCAAAGTGACTTTTTTGTTCGACAAAAAATGAGAACTTTCCCTGACAACACTGTTCACTACTCCAAGATGTACATGCGTGCACAACATAGGCGTATTATCGCGAAGTATGCAACCACGCGCATCAACTTTGTGTTTCTTTGAGCTAATGGGAGCAAAAATAGAGCTATCCAACACTCAATCCATAAACACCATTATGTATCCAATCAGAATGCTGGAAGCATGCTACCCATAGATCACCACACCAAGCTCGATCTTAGCCGTCCATAACAGCTCAATCCAACGCTCTGGAACTCACCCCCTCTCCCATCGAAATTTTGGAGCCAACGCCTAATGCGCTGGAGGTTTCCAATTTTGGTTGGTGGGAGACAAATTATTTTTAGTCTAACCTAGGTCAGCCGCATCCAACACACCACACCCCACTCACCGCATCCAACCCTCATCTCCTCTCACCCACCCGCGCACGCTGCCACCAGCCCCGTACAATCTCCTTCTTCCCAGGCGCCACCTCGCTGGCCATCCCAGACGACCTGCTTGGCATAGGAGGAGCTCGTCCCCTTCCTCTCGCCATTCGGCATCTTCGACCGGATCCTCATCCGCCACCCTTAACACTGCCCTAGAACTCAACACCCCGCCCTCTCCTCTTGATCTCGATCCAGATATAGTGCCGCCCATCTACCTTTCTCGGTGTATCCATCCTAGCCCTAAGGCTCACCAGCACAACACCGTGGCCTTCTCCCTAGTCGATCTCCATGGCAGACGCCACCATCCGTGAACCCTAGCAGCATCTCTGATGGCCACCGTTGAGGACGACTCTCGCGCCGCTTCTCCAGATCCTCTCAACCTCCTTCTACGATGGATCCACATCCTCTCTCCCTTCCCATCTCATAATCTCGATTTCTATTTTCTCAATATTTCTGCCTTCTGCAAGCGCCCCGAGATATGCTAGTACATGGATGGGACATACGGGATTGCACCGGAGGACAAGTACTGGTTCCGTTCTTCTTCCTTGACAAGACGTCCGCAGAAGGCAAGGCGGGTCAGTGCTTTGTCACTACCGCTAGGTGGTCGTCCGCTTTTGTTCCATCGCCCTCGTCTTCCCAGCAGGTACGTCTACGAATCTGTGTCTTCATCACCCTCCTCATTTTACTCTTTAGAGTAGGTTGAATGAACAATACATGGGTGGTGTCTGATTGTTCAACAAGTTTTGATGTCATTTTTCCTTAGCTAGTAACTATGTCAGATGGATTGTAAGTACTTTGTCGTGATGAATTTTCAGGGCTCAATGCTAGCTTCTACTTGGTGGATCGGACTGACACTTCATGATCCATTAGAACTATTTTGGGGAAAGTACTATCACTGTTATATTCCACATATTTGTTTTAGACCAAACTTCAGATTAATGAAATGCATAATCATTTGTCATGTTGCAGGAACTCTTTTAACATAGAAATATCAAACTAGTGCTTGGGAAGATGCATTTAAGATTTACTATCAATAGATGATTTAGTTTGTTCTCACAACATGCTAATAAATTTTCAATATGAAAAGGGAGATCTATTTAATTTCATTTACCATGTCAGGCATGGTGGAAACATGTACAGCTAGTTCACTCGCTTATTTTTTACTTCCATTTACCCATTCGCAATTGCTCGTTTGCAAACCTTTGAACATATAACTATGTTATCAAATTAACAAGCATTGCTGCCAATCTAGAAGTCCATTACTTGTAGTAACATGAGATTTCGTGCTTATTGCTGTCAACACCCGGATTTTTAATCCCAAATGCCTGTTATGCCATACCTCGCAATCCTAGGATTACCATTTTTGCCAAACATAACAGATTGGATGTCACAGTACATCATCCATTACAAACCATAATAAGGTCTTAAACAAATAAAGGATCTCATGATCCAGTCTTAATACAATCAAGCATCGGAATAGTAAGCTTAGCAGTGGGCTCCATTTTTAGGGTCACAGGCAATTCTGACAATGGGAGATGATCCTAGTTGTCGTAGATGTCCTGCTCTCCATCATCCTGGTAGTCCTCCTCATAGTCTGGCCACAGGAATAGCCAGGGACAAAACCATAAGTACTCTTTAAGTACTCGCAAACTATCACTAACAAGTAAGGTAGTTCTAGTATGAATCTTAAGCTCTAGGTTTATTTGCAAAAAGGCAGATTTATCTAAACTGGGTTCAGAAGTAAATAAAACTAAGTTAAGGTTCTAAATCACTTTAAGGGGGAACCTCGTTTTCATATTCACAACCCTGTTGTGGTCAAGTCAAAATCATAGTTCACTTCACAAGTCATTTTGAAATCATATGACGACGGAACAGTATGGCCACTCCAACTGTCCATGACCGCGGACGCGGCTATTCGAATAGTTTGACACTCTGCAGAGGTGGTACACTTTCACCACAAAATTCGATACATCCATTAGGGATAACTCTGAATCATCATACTTAGTGTGCGGATAATCAATCATAACCTTTCAATTACACACTCTAGTATATGCACCTCCCCTATGAGCTTGGCCTCCCAGCCATGGATATCTACCATCATGGGCACTGCATAGGTGGACAATTCACACTCACGAGGTAGCCTCAGCTCAAACCTCTTCCGCGAGGGAACCCATACTAAGGCATATAAACTTCCAGCTAAGCCCTACCCAATTCAGGTATTGTGGTTGTACGGTAAAATTGGAATGGTATCGCATCCGAACCCAACCATAAGTTTTTAAAAAGGGCTAAGGCTCATGCCTCAACATTTTCATCATCAAATCCATTTGTGTTTCTCAACACATGTCAAAACATTTCAATAGAATGAAGCATCATTCCAAGGTTTTCATAATCATTTTAACCAAGTATTCCCATCTAAAGTGATCAACTTATGCTGAGCACTAGCCACTAAGGTTAAGAGTGTTCACTAATGAGGGGTGCTAATCTTCAATCTCATGCCATAGAATGACATCTAAATATAGGCCTAGTTTTATACTCTTTATGCTATCTATCCTATTTTTCCAATACTCACAATATATTAACTAAAAGTAAAGAACTTTGGTAAATTAAACAAATAAAGCTTGTAAGTAAAACTTGGGATGCATGTATATCAAAGTATATACCAAGCATGCCTAATGCATCTTGCTTAAGTTATCAAGTGGGCAAGTGTTAACTTGCATAGTTCTAGCTTGCCAATAATAGCTTGCAAGTGTTAGCTTGCCTTGATTGGTGCAGTGATTGAAGTTCTCCTCTTCTTCGTCTTGGTAGAACTCCTCCTCCTCGTATCCAGGGTTGGTACTATCATCTATAAATAAATACGGGGTACACAATCACCAAACAATACTTATCTAATTCTACTTAGCACACTAAGGCTCACACTTGATGATCTAGCATCATCACAATCATCACATGGAATAAAGAACTAGTTTTATTTATCTTATTTGAGAAAAGTAATTTCTACTCATTGAAATTAATTAAGATTTAATATTCTCCAACTAAAATATGGGATCATGTGGACATATGTCATCATCACATATTCTAATACATGGGAATGTGATTTAAAGTGTTGATCATTTTTTATAAAGTTTAAGATTATTATTTAATAGATTTAAAGTGACTAGAAATGCCCTAATAGCATTCTTTTGGTACTAGTCCAATGGCACAGCATGCAAACCTAAATATTTTTACATATGCAGATATATCTTATAAAATGTGGTTTCTGAGAGTTGGAATCAACTCAAAAGCTATTATGGTTGATTTTTGAAAAATGTTTGAATGTAGAAAAGTCTCTATCTTGTTATTTTTACTAAAGATTATGTCTAACTCCAAATGATTTAAATCCAACAGGCTTGGATAGATAATTTAAATATCTTTATAACAAAATTTGAATCATGCAATTTGGTTCAGTGAAACTCCTCGAATAGATTTTTGAATATGTGGACAGAAACTAGTTTAAAAAAAATGAAAAACCAATATTTGAATTCCTTGGGCTGCGCGGGAAAGCTAAATGGGCCGGCTCAACTGCACTGCACAGCGCAGCGGGCGGTTGACATAGGGGGTCCACTCGTCAGCGAGACTAACTAAACGAAACGGTATCGGTGATTCTAGGTCGTACGATCAAATTCTGATCGAACGGATGGGAGTCGTCGTCGACGACGAGCTACTCGGGCGAGGAACTAAACCTAACGTGGCGGTGGGGGTCTAGCTAGGCTCACCTGGGCTCCAGCTAGGGTCGGCGACAGGGGCGAAGGGCGTTGTCATGGATGATGGTTCGAATGGCGGCGACGGCAGGTCTTGGGGTGGTCGAAATCAACGGCGTCCTTCTCCTCCAGCAGCGGCGGGCTCCAGCCAAATTCCGGCAAGGGAGAGCTCGCCTTTCTCCGGGAAGAAGTGGCAGAGAATCAGTGAGGAGTGGTGAGTGTTGGGGTGTGGAGAAATGAGGTAGGGGAGGCCTCCTTTCATACTATGGCGAGGGGACCGAATGGTGCAGGTGCGAGCTCGTCGGTGACGATGCTACAGGCTGCTATCGGTGTGGCGGAGGCTAGTGGATGATGCGTGGTTCCCTGGAGGTTCTCGCGGGCGTAATGGCACGGCGTGGGGCGGTGTGGATTGGTCGGGAGCGTGCGGCGCTCCGCTCGGACACAGCGGTATTTGCGACGGCATGCGGCAGCTGCGGGTCGCACGATGGAGAACGGGGGTGTTGATACGTCCATAACATATCTATAATTTCTGATGGTTTTATGCTAATAATATGCTTTTGACACTCCTTTTTTATAAAGTTTATGATTTATTTAGACTAACCTACTAATAGTGGCAAAAGTGCACAATATTCTTGTTTTACACTTTGATGTGTAGGAATTACCAAGAATACAAGTGGAAACTTTGTTGGGGTCAAATTGGGATTTTTCTAGAAATTTGTCTCAGAACTCTCTTTTAAGATGGTCACGTTTTGGATCGAATACGGCGTCAAACGGAAAGCTCTTCAACTACAAAGTTATTGGACATTTCACGACAAACATTCTGGATATAAAATTTAGCTGATTCCGAGTCCGTACGAGCCCGATAGGCCCGATTTACTATAGCCCAAGATGGGGTGACGGGAATCCGAGAAGCTATATAAAGGGAGGAAACCTAATTCGCCCATGGCATCTCCACTCATGAATTTGCAGCCACCAAAGCCACGTTTTTGCCTCCCCCATGGATCCCATCACCATGGGGGAGGGCTCCCAAAAAGCCATGAAGGAAGGGGGCTAAGGGGCGGTGCTCCCCCATGATACCGGCGGCGGGGAAGGAGCCCCCCGCGCCGCCGGTGCCGCCGCCGCCTCCCTCTTCACCATCTTCACCGCCATCTCCATCACCTAATCCTCCTAGTATTTTTGGTTCATCCTCCCACACACCTCTGTACCGTCCTATGTAAACATGGTGTTTGATGCTATAAGTTATAATTCTATGATCTATGCAATGTTTCCGTAGTTTCTTTGTTCTTAGATTGAATGGTTGAACGTCTTTGGTTCATTATAGTTGTATGTTGATATGGTACAGTCCTTTGGTGTCCATTTTATTTGTGCACGCATGGATTAAACATCATAGGGTTTGTAGTATGTGTAAAAGGAAGGGGGAGTTCTGCCGGAGTGACAGAAACCTGAGAACGCGAACTGGAACGTTGTACGTATGGGAGTAAGAGGACCATTAAACTTAAGGCTATGGTTGGGAAAATCTTAATGCGTTGTTAGTACTTACGGATGTTTGCTAACAATCCAATCATATAGTACATGTAATTCCAAGTAGTGAAGCGCATATATATTTAGCCTCTCCCACATAGAAAACTGTATCGAAGACAATGAACCCGATCTATTCACTATTTAAACTTGGAAGTCACCACAATTACCACCACTATTCCACACTCATGGTTCTATTAGTTTAGTGTATTTTATTGCTGCAACAACTAGCTTTACTTTCTTGTTATTTATTATCATGCAAAGCTATCTCTAGTACTCCTATTGTTGCTCTAGTTTTATTTCCTAGATAATGCAAACATTTAGTGTGTGTAGAGTTGTATCAGTGGTTGATAGAACTGGAGAGAACATTTATCCTACCTTTAGCTCCTCATTGGGTTCGACACTCTTACTTATCGAAAAGGTTACACACGATCCCTTATACTTGTGGGTTATCAAGACCTTTTCTGGTGCCGTTGCCGGGGAGCAATAGCGTGTGGGTGAATATTCTTGTGTGCACTGGTTTGTTTTATCACTAAGTAGTTTTTACTTTCAGTTTTAAGTTGTTCTCTATCTTAGTATGGATAGGAAATGCGAATTACAAAAAAATTAGTTGTACTTGTTACCTAAAAACGTTTTCAAAAAGGAAAGTGATTGGAAAGATGAGTAATGGTTAAGTGGGGGTCGACCTTGAACACTTGTGTTCATGCCTATGAAACCAAAACAAATCTTCCCATGGAAGCTTTTCAGTTAAAAATCGTAGGAAAGAATGGGAAAGTTTTTGTGTTGAAGTTTTTTCACAGAGAGTAGGAACACCAAACAGAGAAATTGAAGAATGGCCAAAAGTTTCTTCAACAACCCCTCGGTTTGCAAACCTTTAAACTTTGTTTTTTGAGCAGCATAGAAACTTGAATAAATTTGGAGTGTTTGTATCTTTTTATTTATTTGTCTTAGCATCAAACACCAGTTACATTTGTTTTCTTTGAGTCTTGGAAGTTGTTACCTCTGTAGCAAACGCTCCTTATCCTTTTTATTTGCTTTTTGTGCCAAGAGTAACCTCTAATGAGAGAGAAGTAATGCTTGGGAAAGTTGCTGTCACGAAACAGATTTTTGTGCTTCGCTGTAAAAATTCATGTAAAATCTCTGTACGTAGGTTTGAGCTATAATTGTTTGTGCTTCTGCCCCAGGTTGTTTTCCAACTTTCGTTAGTTTAACACTTTTCTATTTAAGCAACAGAAGGTCTTCGAAAAAATTGGTTTCTATCTGCTGGTATGTTTTGACAGATTTCTGCTATTATTTGCATTTGCTTCTTGTTGATTCCTTTTTGGGTTCTCTTTGGGGAATTGAGCTTTTTAAGGGAAGTGCTACAGTAGCTTGTATTTTAATGGAAGTTTTATTTGTGTTGAAACTGAACCCAAAGACTTATTATCTTGAGTACACTAATGTTGCTAATGAAGATTATGTGAAGTTTTATATGAAGGAAAAATTTCAGGTGTTAAGGAAAGAATGATGTAATGAGATGAAGAATGGACTAAAGCTCAAGATTGGGTATGCTACCCTGTGTCACCCCAAGAAATATCCAAGAAGTACAAGCGTGAAAGCTTGGGGATGCCCAAGGCATCTCCTTCTTCATCAATAAAAATCCCAGGTTCTTCCAAACACTTCATTTTTATTGTTTCATGCACAGTTGTGTTGTTCTTGGAGCGTCTTTGTTTTTGTTTTTAGTTTTCTTTTGTTTGGTTTGCTTAAAAAAATTGGTTGGACCCCTGCATTGATATGTGGTTTTAAATAAGTTGATTGGTGATTGGAAAAGGGTAGGAAGCTTCATGCTTATAAGTGGTACAAAAGGAGCTTGTTTTTGACTGTCGCCTATTCTTTGTCATGTCATGCTTGATATTGTTTTGGCTTTATACTTAGTGATTTTTGCTGTAGCATGACATGTTACAAATAATTGAGATTTCTTAATGTGCCTTGAAAGAATCATGCATTGTTTTAGCATATTAAAGCATAGTATTATGGTATTCTCCTTTGATGCTTTATTTGGGTTGACTTGGCGCATGCTCACACCATGTTAAGACTATCCCAAGTCACCATAGCCTTTATGATCCTTTAGTTTTTGACTTGTAATATCACTTTATGCTTTAATTAATGATGTTTTTGTCGCTTTGCATGATTATGGCCATTATTGCTCTCTTAGTTTGTCGCTCCTAGTCTTTTGCTAGCCTTCAAGTATGAGTTCCACTCATGCATCCAACTCCAAATAAAACCAAGTTATTCCAAAGAGTCCACCATACCTACCTATTAGCATTTGGTATTCCAAGTATATTCATGCTTTTATTTACCTTCTGAATTAACCTTGTTATGTGAAAATTAGAGATTAAAGCTCTCACGAACTTGATGGCACACTTTACTTTCTTGCACTTAATAATCTTGAACCATTGCGTCCATCTTTGTTGTGTATATGCTTGCGCTTTATAAGTTGAAGTTAGCAGAACCATGTATCATGGGAAACACTTTCAACATTGCACTTATTATTCCTTTGATATCATGATTCTTTTGCTTATGGATCCTGACGGTGTGAAATAAAAGGGGAACTTGTAAGATCATGGAGTTTGTATGCATGTTAGAGAAACGCATGGGCCGCTAGCCTAAGCCATGCCGAATCATGGTGGAAACTTGCAGCATAACCATAATGAGAAATCTATGAAGCATCCTCAATAAAAACCTATGCAAATAGCAAATAAAAAGATCGCTGAGATGCTCATTGTTTGCTTGCCTTGTCATTTTGATTATGGGATAGCTCCTGTATCATGTGCAAGGGGTACCCTCTTGGCGGTTCTCTATGATACATATGTACTTACAATGACAAGAGCTTACTTGTGACTGAAGTTGATTAGCATGAGGTTCGGTACTCGTAAGCAAGGGGCATGAGATTTCAACTTATAACTGATCTGTTGCAAACGTATCTATGATTTTTGATGTTCCATGCTTGGTTTATATCTACTTTCTTATGTGTTGTCCATACTTTGGAGTAGTTTTTATACACTTTCTTGGACTAACCTATTAACAAGATTCCACAGTGCCAATTGCCTGTTTTCTGCTGTTTTTGGTTCCAGAAAGTCAGAAAATCAATATTCTCGGAATTGGACGGGACAAAAGCCAAAGTCAATATTTTACCGGAAGACACATGGAGTCCGGAGGAGAGATGAAGGGGGGCCACAGGGCGGCCACACCCCCCTTGGCACGGGCAACCCAATGCCACGCCAGGGCATGGTGTGGGCCCTCTGGCCGGCCACCAACCTCGCCCCTTCGCCTATAGGAAGCCCCTGGGACGAAAACCCTAGATCGAACAGCCTCTAGCCACGAAAAGTTCCACAACGCCGCCGCCACCGAAGGGGAGATCGGGGGACAGAAAGTCTCTGTTCCGGCACCCTGCCGGGACGGGGAAGTGCCCCCGGAGCCATCTCCATCGATCTCCCCCACCATCCCCATCACCATTGCTGATTTCCATGATTATGAGGGAGTAGTTCTCTCTCGAGGCTAAGGGATCTACCGGTAGCTATGCGTTCATCTCTCTCTCTCTCTATATACATGATCATATTGTGATCATGAGCTTTGTAATCAAGTAGATCTACCTTGCTACTCAAGTGCTTTAATAGATCTCTGCTCTCCCCATGTCTGTGAAAGTGACATCGTGCACACCATGGTGGCACTTAGGCTACAGATTACAAATACTTGTTATGAGTTATATTTGGAGTTGGATGTTTCTATGAAATTGTGGTGTTTGTTGGAACCATCTAACACTCAAGGTGATAGTGTGGGGTTACCTAGATGGGAAAGATGAACTTTGAGGTGTGTTGTTATAGCCCTACCATGTATTAGAGTGTCCAACCGGAGAGTAGTTCAGAGTAGTATCATGAAGAGAAGATATTTATATGAGAGTGTTTACTAGTGAAAGTATAATCCCTAGGCCTTGTTTCAAAGCATTGAAACACCGTTTGCAACTAGATCTGTTACATGTTTGCTTGCTTCCATCTTTATTTTAGTTTGCCTTTAGTCTCTTCCACGCCATTAAGCTATTTTCAGGCACCATTGTTTTTTATACATACCACTTGTATTTCACTATCTCTTCACCGAACTAGTGCACCTATACATCTGACAAGTGTATTGGGTGTGTTGGGGACACAAGAGACTTCTTGTATCTTGATTGCAGGGTTGCTTGAGAGGGGATACCTTTGACCACTTCCTCCCTGAGTTCGATAAACCTTGGGTGATCCACTTAAGGGAAAACTTGCTGCTGTTCTACAAACCTCTGCACTTGGAGGCCCAACAACTGTCTACAAGAATAGAAGTGCGTAGACATTAAGCTATTTTTTGGCGCCGTTGCCGGGGAGTCAAGGACATCTTCACAAGGGGAGTCCCTCATAACCAATCTCTTTACTTTGTTTTTTTTGTTTTGCTTAGTTTATTTTTTCTTTGTTTGCTTGTTTCTTTATCAAAAATACAAAAAATTAGTTCCTACTATCGTTGTTATTTTCGTTGGTCTATTATTGTTTTGCTTTATCATGCTTTCTATCAATGGTTGGTTTCTTTGAAACTGAATCTTATTGGCAAGGTGGGCTCACGGAAGAACAAAAATGTTATTATAAGTAACACCGCTTGTCACAAAAAGGGAAACACTTATGGGAACAAATTAATAAATTGAATACCATTGCCAGAAACGTGTGCTCTACTTATAATGTTACTTATTGCTTTGATAATCCTTGTTGCTATAAGAGGTATAAACACCTCCCCTTTCAATGTGAGTATAATGATAATGTTACCATATCTTCTTATGTTAAAGGAAATTATGACTTTTATGATGTGGAACAAATTGAAGAATTTATTGCTTGGAAGGGAGCATTTGATCTTGCTAGTTTGCTTGAAAATACCGATGATTCACCTTATAAAATATGAGGTTTATGATATACTTAAATTTTGCTTTGATAATTAAAAGGAAGAAAATGGCTATATTCTTGAATATATTAATAGATGCTTTCCACAAACGGAAGAGACTAATGCCTTGCAGGAGCTTATGGAAGAAGAAAATTGCTAAAACGGGAAGCTCATTAGATGAAAAAGAGGAGGAGAGTGATGAACAAAAGGAGGAATAATGGATTAGCTACCCATGCCTACCTTCTAATGAGAGTAACTCTTTATCCCTTACATTATTTGATTGTCCCCCATGCTTACCAAAGGAGGATGAATGTTATGCTCATGTTATCTGTGATAATCCTTTATTTGTGCCTAACTTAAAAATGCATGATACTAAAGAGTTTTCTTAGAAAATGTTTAAGGTAAAGCCTCTAGACGATGGTCCTATAATGAATGATCAGTCATCTTGTTATAGAATTGTTAAAAGTGGGTTTGAAGGTTTTAATCTCACTATTTTTTAGCTTGATAAAAATTATGTGTTTGTAGATCATGAAAAGCATACTTTATGTGATAGTTATATTGTTGAGTTTGTTCATGAGGCTACTGAAAATTATTATGAGAGAGGAAAATATGGTTGTAGAAGTTTTCATGGTACTGAAACACCTCTCTATGTGCTGAAAGTTTTGAAGTTACTCTTGTTTTATCTTCCTATGCCTGTAACTTTGTTCTTTGTGAATTTATTTGCATACAATATTCCTATGCATAGGAAGTGGGTTAGACTTAAATCTGTTTTAAATTTTCTTCTTGATGCTCTCTTTTACTTCAATTCATATTTCTTATGTGAGCATCTTCTCAAACTATCATGCCTAACTTAAAGGCGTTAAAGAAATGTACTTATTGAGAGATAACCAAAAAGTTTTAGATGAGTCTTGGAAGTTATTACTTCAGTAATAACCTCTCCTTATCCTTTTTATTTGCTTTTTGTGCCAAGAGTAACCTCTAATGAGAGAGAAGTAATAATTAAGAAAGTTGTTGTCCCGAACCAGATTTCTCTGCTTCACAGTAAAAATTCGTGTAAAATCTCTGTATGTCGTTTTGAGGCGTGAATTTTTGTGCTTCTTCCCCAGGTTGTTATCTAACTTTCGTTAGTTCAACACTTTTTTATTTGAGCAACATAAGATCTTCGAAAAAATTGGTTTTTACCTGCTGGTCTGTTTTGACAGATTTCTTCTATTATTTGCTTGTTGGTTCCTTTTTGAGTTCTTTTGGGGAATTGAGCTTTTTGAGGGAAGTGCTACAGTAGCTTGTATTTTAATGGAAGTTTTATTGGTGTTTAAACTGAACCTAAAGACTTATTATCTTGAGTGCACTAATGTTGCTAATAAAGATTGTGTGAAGTTTTGTATGAAGAAAAAATTTCAGATGTATGGAGAGAATGATGTAATGCGACGAAGAATGGACTAAACCTAAAGCTTGGGGATGCCATCACGTGTCACCCAAATAAATATTCAAGAGGTACAAGCATCAAAGCTTGGGGATGTCCAAGGCATCCCCTTCTTCATCAATAAAAAATCCCAGGTTTCTTCCAAACACTTCATTTTTATTGTTTCATGCACAGTTGTGTTGTTCTTGGAACGTCTTCTTTTTCGTTTTTTCTTTTAGGTTTTCATTTGCTTGGCTTTCTTAGTTTGCTGAATAAATTGGTTGGACCCCCTCTTCCATACATTAGTTTTCAAATAAGATTGGTTTGGATCGGAAAAGAGTAGCAAGAGTTCATGCTTAAGTGGTAAAAGGAGCTTGTTTTTGACTGTGGCCTATGCCTTGTCATGTCATGCTTGGTATTGTTTTGGCTTTATGCTTAGTGATTTTTATGTAGCATGACATGTTATAAACAATTGAGATTGCTTAATGTGCCTTGAAAGAATCATGCGTTGTTTTAACATATTAAAGCATAGTATTGTGGTATTCTCCTTTGATGCTTTATTTAGGTTGACTTGGCGCATGCTCACACCATGTTATGACTATCCCAAGTCACCATAGCCTTTATGATCCTTTAATTTTCGACTTTTAATATCACTTTATGCTTTAATTAAATGATGTTTTGTCACTTTGCATGATTATGGCCATTATTGCTCTCTTAGTTGGTCGCTCCCAGTCTTTTGCTAGCCTCCATAACCAAGTATGAGTTCCACTCATGCATCCAACTCCAAATAAACAAAGTTATTCCAAAGAGTCCACCATACCTACCTATGAGTATTTGCTATTCCAAGTATATTCATGTTTTTATCTACCTTCCGAATTAAACTTGTTATGAGAAAACTAGTGATTAAAGCTCTCACGAACTTGATGACACACTTTACTTTTCTAGCCCTTAATAAACTTGAACCATCGTGTCATCTATGTTGTATATGCTTGTACTTACATGTTGGGGATTAGCAGAACCATGCTGTCATGGGGAACGCTTTCAACATTGCACTTGTACTTTGTACCTAGTTGATATCATGCTCTTTTGTCTATGGAGGTCGTCGATGTGAAATGAAAGGGGAGCTCGTAAGTCTAGGGAGTTATGTATGTGTGTTAGAGAAACGCCTGGGCCGCCGGCCTAATCCATGCTGTCATGGTGGAAACCTGCAACGTATCCATAATGAGCTGTCTATGAAGCATTCTTCTTATAAAAGAAAGAGTTAGATATTGAGAAAAACAAAAGAAGAAAAAAAAGAGATATGAGAAAAGAGGAAAGAGAGAAAAAAGCACCATTTTCCCATGGTAAATAAGAAGATTGCTGAGATGCTTGTTGTCTGCTTGCCTTGTCATTTTGATATGAGGATTCTTGCATATCATTGGGCAAGGGGTACCCCGTTGGCGGTTCTCTATGATACACATATACTTACTATGACAAGAACTTACCGGTAACTAAACTTGAGTAGAATGAGGAGCGGCCCTCGTATTCAAGGGACATGAGATTGCCAACTTATACTTTGTCAAGCATATACTCCATAGTTTGTTCACTTTAACCTCAATCACTTCAAGATGCTTATGACAGGGGCAATGAGAGCTAAAAGCTAATAAGTACCATAATTTTTGGAAGCTCTTTATGAGACTTGAATCCCTGCTTCCTTCTATGAAGGCCTTTCTTTTACTTTTATGTTGAGTCTCCATCTTCTATCTTTATGCACCTATTGAGAGAACATAGTGACCATTCTTAGTTTAATATGCATTGTCCCAAGACTTGTTGATTGATGCATAACTTTGATATTGTTTGTTCTTAAACTATTTGTATCTAGTCACCCTTATGAACTTTGAAGGTTTCCTATGTATTTATGTTTTGCTACACTATAAGGGACAAGCTGAATGCCACTATGCTATGTTTTCTTTATGTGAAACAAACAAACGTCTTGCAAAGCATTGTTATTCATGAATCTTTTGTTTGTACCTTTTCATGTTACATCATAGTTGCTATGTCTTATTGTTAGAACTATATCTTTCATGCTATGTTGAAGTACTATGATCCCAGCTATCAATGTTTTACAAATACTTTGATCAAGTTTGTGATGGTGCATGTCACCTGAAAAATTATTCTTTCTTTTTATCACTTACCTACTCGAGGACGAGCAGGAGTTAAGCTTGGGGATGTTGACATGTTGCAAACGTATCTATAATTTTTGATGTTCCATGCTTGGTTTATATCTACTTTCTTATGTGTTGTCCACACTTGGAGTACATTTTATACACTTTCTTGGACTAACCTATTAACAAGATGCCACAGTGCCACTTGCCTGTTTTCTGCTGTTTTTGGTTCCAGAAAGTCAGAAAATCAATATTCTCGGAATTGGATGGGACAAAAGCCAAAGTCAATATTTTACCGGAAGACACATGGAATCCGAAGGAGAGATGAAGGGGGACACAGGGCGGCCACACCCCCCTTGGCGCGGGTAGCCCTAGGCCGCGCCAGGGCATGGTTTGGGCCCCCTGGCCGGCCACCGAATGGGAGATTCGGGGGACAGAAAGTCTCTGTTCCGGCACCCTGCCGGGACGAGGAAGTGCCCCCGGAGCCATCTCCATCGATCTCCACCACCATCTCCATCGCCATTGCTGATTTCCAAGATGATGAGGGAGTAGTTCTCTCTCGAGGCTAAGGGCTCTACCGGTAGCTATGTGTTCATCTCTCTCTATGCATGACCATATTGTGATCATGACCTTTGTAATCAAGTAGATCTACCTTACTACTCAAGTCCTTTAATAGATCTCTGCTCTCCCCATGTGCGTGAAAGTGACAGCGTGCACACCATGGTGGCACTTAGGCTAGAGATTACAAATACTTGTTATGAGTTACATTTGGAGTTGGATGTTTCTATGAAATTGTGGTGTTTCTTGGAACCATCTAGCACTCAAGGTGACAGTGTGGGGTTACCAAGATGGGAAAGATGAAACTGGAGAGTAGTTCAGAGTAGTATCATGAAGAGAAGATATTTATATGAGAGTGTTCACTAGTGAAAGTATGATTCCTAGGCCTTCTTTCTACGCATTGAAACACTGTTTGCAACTAGATATATTACATGTTTGCTTTCTTCCATCTTTATTTCAGTTTGCCTTTAGTCTCTTCCACGCCATCAATCTATTTTCTGGCACCGTTGTTTTTTATCCATACCACTTGTATTTCACTATATCTTCGCCAAACTAGTGCACCTATACATCTGACAAGTATATTGGGTGTGTTGGGGACACAAGAGACTGCTTGTATCTTGATTGCAGGGTTGCTTGAGAGGGGATACCTTTGACCACTTCCTCCCACTTAAGGGAAAACTTGCTGATATTCCACAAACCTCTGCACTTGGAGGCCTAACAACTGTCTACAAGAATAGAAGTGCGTAGACATCAATAACTTGTCAAGCATATCCTCTTAGTTGTGTCACTTTAACCTTAATCACCTAAAGATGCTTATGATAGGGGCAATGAGAGCTGAAAGCTAATAAGTACCATAATTTTTGGAAGCTCATTATGAGGCTTGAATCCCTGCTTCCTTCTATGAAAGACTTTCTTTTACTTTTATGTTGAGTCTCCATCTTATATCTTTATGCACCTATTGAGAGAGCATAGTGGCCATTCTTAGTTCTATGTGCATTGTCCCAAAACTTGTTGATTGATGCATAACTTTGATATTGCTTATTTTTAAACTATTTGTATCTAGCCAGCCTTATAATCTTTGAAGGTGTCCTATGTATTTATGTTCTGCTACACTATGAGGGATAAGCTGACTAACATTCTCATTATGTTTTCTTATGTGAAACAAACAAACGTCTTTTAATACATTGTTATTCATGATCTTATGTTTGTACCTTTTCATGTTACAATATAGTTGCTATGTCTTATTGTTAGAACTCTATCTTTCATTTTCATGTTTAGAGTACCTTGATCCCAACTATCAACACTTTTACAATAATGATGATCAAGATTGTGTTGTCTGCATGTCACCTCAAAAATTATATTGTTTTTATCATTTACCTACTCGAGGACGAGCATGAACTAAGCTTGGGATGTTGATACGTCCATAACGTATCTATAATTTTTGATGGTTTTATGATAATAATATACTTTTGACACTCCTTTTTTAATTTATTTATACTAACCTACTAATAGTTGCAAAAGTGCACAATGTTCTTGTTTTACACCTTGATGTGTAGGAATTACCAAGAATCCAAGTGGAAACCTTGTTGGGATCAAATTGGGATTTTTTCAGAAATCTGTCTCAAAACTCTTTTTAAAGATGGTCACTTTTCGGATCGAAAACAGCGTCAAACGGACAACTCTTAAAATACAAAGTTGTTGAAAATTTCGTGAGAAACATTCTGAACATAAAATTTAGCTGATTCCGAGTCCGTACGGTCCAGCTAGGCCTGACTTACTGCAGCCCAAGATGGGGTGACGGGAATCCGAGAAGCTATATAAAGGGAGGAAACCTAATTCGCCCAGGGCATCTCCACCCACGAATTTGCAGCCACCAAAGCCACGTTTTTGCCTTCCCCATGTTTCCCATCTCCATGGGGGAGGGCTCCGAAGAAGCCATGAAAGAAGGGGGCTAAGGGGCGGTGCTCCCCCATGATTCCGGCGGCGAGGGCTGTCGCCGGTGCCGCCGCCGCCCTCTCCACCATCTTCACCATCTTCACCGCCATCTCCATCACCTAATCCTCCTAGTATGCAGTGGTTTATCCTCCCACACACCTCTGTACCGTCCTATGTAAACATGGTGTTTGATGCTATAAGTTATAATTCTATGATCTATGTCATGTTTGCGTAGTTTCTTTGTAGTATGTGTAAAAGGAAGGGGGAGTTCTGCCGGAGTGATAGAAACCTGAGGACACGAACTGGAACGTTGCACGTATGGGAGTAAGAGGACCATTAAACTTAAGGCTATAGTTGGGGAAACCTTAATGCATTGTTAGTACTTACGGATGTTTGCTAACAATCCAATCATATAGTACATGTAATTCCAAGTAGTGAAGCGCATGTATATTTAGCCTCTCCCACATAGAAAACTGCATCGAAGACAATGAACCCGATCTATTCGCTATTTAAACTTGGACAAAGCCACCACAATTACCACCACTATTCCACACTCATGGTTCTATTAGTTTAGTGTATTTTATTGCTACAACAACTAGCTTTACTTTCTTGTTATTTATTATCATGCAAAGCTATCTCTAGTACTCGTATTGTTGCTCTAGTTTTATTTCCTAGATAATGCAAATGTTTAGTGTGCGTAGAGTTGTATCAGTGGTTGATAGAACTTGAGAGAACATTTATCCTACCTTTAGCTCCTCGTTGGGTTCGACACTCTTACTTATCGAAAAGGCTACACACGATCGCCTATACTTGTGGGTTATTAGGTGTCTGCGGGGTTGGGGTGCTCATGGCGAGCGTGAGCGTGCGCGGCGAGGGCGAGGCATGGTTTGTGCGAGGCGGTCGGCTACGGCGAGCTGGCGCGCTCTGGACATGGCACATAAACATAGGGTGTGGCGGTGCTAGGGTGGTCCAGGGCTCGTCTGCGGCCGAGGCTTGGACAGGGGGTGGCAGTGGAGTGCGGCGTGTTTGGTGTGTGTCATGGGAGAGGGAGGCGTGGCTCCTGGCGCATTGCCCGCTGTCGGCCGGTAACGACCAAGAATGGGCGGCGCTCCACTATGCATAACGGCCAAAGGGGGGGTTGGTCTGGTGCTTGGTTAGGCTCAGGGGAGACAGGGGGGTTAAGAGGGGACACTGAGGTGGGAGATTACTCCTCCAAAACAGTGATGTTAGGCAGTAATGGTTCTGTGTCTGTAAGGTGTTTGTGGTAATGGCGGCAAGAAATGTACTTTGGAATTTTTGAATGAAAGTTTTTGAGTGATCTTTACTTAAGCTTGAGAGTCTATGTTTGCTTGGAGAGGTCAAGTGGAATTTGTTTGATAGGGCCTTGATACAATTTTACTTGGTCTAGCAAGGGGTGAAAAGAAATAGAATTGTTTCTATTAGAATTTCTTTGCTAGGAACACTCAAAGTGGCCTAGTGGTTAACTTTGGCCAAAATGACCATTTGGTTATTTAATTCCTTTTTGATTTCTTTTTCTTTTGATTTTGTTGGTAAATGGCCTAGATGATGTAGCATTCACCTTCAAACCATTTCACATCATTTGTAGCAATCAAGCATGACATTTTTAATCAATCACACATTAATGCAAAACTAACATGCATTCATATTCATATTATTAATAAAAGTTTTTGTTAACCCTAATTTGGGTGATTTGAACTTGATAAACTTTGATTAGGGTTTTTGGGATATTACAAACCTTCCCTCCTTAAACAAAATCTCATCCCGAGATTTAAGAAAAACTAGGAACTAAAGAGATCTGGAAACTCAGTCCTAATGTAATCTTCTCGCTCCCAGGTAGCTTCTTCTTCATTATGGTTGCTCCATTGGATCTTGAGAAACTTGATACTCCGGGTCCTGGTGGTTCTGGAGGCTTCCTCCAAAATACGGATGGGCACTTCACGATACGTCAGATCCTTGTTGATATCAATGGCTCGATGATCTATGTTCTTGAAAACTTTGGTCTTCTCCGGAACTTCTAAGCATATGCGAAGTAATGAGATATGGAATACATCATGGATGGCTGACATCTCCTCTGGTAGTTCCAGTTGATATGATACTTCTCCTCAGCGATTCAAAATCTTGAAGGGTCCAATATATCTAGGGGCTAACTTTCCTTTTAGTTGAAAACGTTGCATTCCTTTCAAGGGTGATACTTTGAGATACACAAAATCTCCAACATTGAAGGTCAGGTCTCGATGTCTCTTGTCATCTTAACTCTTCTGTCTGGATTGGGCGGTCTTGAGGTGCTCACGGACTTTGTGAACCTTCTCTTCAGCTTCTCGTAGGATGTCGGGTCCGAAAATCTAACTCTCTCCTACTTCCGACCAATTCAAGGGGGTATGACACTTTCTTCCATACAGAAATTCAAATAGGGCCATTTGCAAACTGGCTTGATAATTGTTGTTGTATGAGAATTCTGCGAAAGGCAGACAATCTTCCCATTTTGATCCATACTCTAGTACACAAGATCTCAACATATCTTTTAAGATTTGGTTGACTCTTTCAGTTTGTTCATCGGTCTGCGGGTGATAAGTTGTGCTAAAATTCAACTTGGTTCCTAATCTTTCTTGGACTTTCTTCCAAAATCTTGAGGTAAACTGGGTTCCTCGATCTGATACTATGGTCTTAGGGGTTCCATGCAAACTGACAATTCTAGCAATGTACAACTCTAATAGCTTTGAACTCTAGTAGGTTGTCTTGACAGGTTTAAAATGGGCTACCTTGGACAGTCTATCAACTATGACCCAAATAGAGTCATTTCCCCTACTAGAAGTAGGCAAACCGGCGATAAAGTACATTCCGACAGAATCCCATTTCCATTCCGGAATCTGCAATGGTTGCAAAAGTCCCGCGGGTCATTGATGTTCCGCTTTGACTCTCTGACAGATATCACACTTGGCTATGTAGCTTCCAATTTCTCTCTTCATCTTGTGCCACCAAAATTGCTCTTTCAAATCCTGATACATCTTCGTTCCTCCAGGGTGGCTAGAATAAAGAGTATCACGAGCTTCCTGCATGATAACTTTCTTTAGCTCCGAATCCGCTGGCACACAGATACGTCCTTTGTATCACAAAACTCCTTCTTCATCTTCGGTGAATCCGGGTACCTTCCCTGTACCAATACGATGCTTGATTCTGTCGATACTTGCATTTCCCTTCTTCGCTTCCTTGATCTGACTGATCAACGTGGGTTGAAGTTCAATGCTAGCTAAGAATCCTTTGCTAACTAGCTCCGTTCTAAACTGCTCCAACTCTTCATGCAAACTTGGATGGGCTTCCTTAATCATGGTGTTTAATCTACATGGCAATCTGCTAAGAGCATCCGCTACCACGTTGGCTTTGCCGGGGTGATAGTGAATGCCAAGGTCATAATCCTTGATTAACTCTATCCATCTCCTTTGCCTCATATTCAGCTCCTTCTGGGTGAAAATATACTTCAGACTCTTGTGATTCGAATAAATCTCACAGCGGTTACCCATAAGGTAATGGCGCCATATCTTCAAAGCTAAGACTAAAGCTGCTAGTTCAAGGTCATGGGTACGGTAGTTTTGCTCATGCTGCTTCAGTTGTCGGGACAAATAAGCTATAACTTTACCTTCCTGCATCAACACACATCCGAGACCAATCTTGGATGCATCACAATACACATCAAAAGGCTTCTTGATATCTCGCATAATCAGAATTGGGGCTGAAATCAATCTCTTCTCGAGCTCTTGAAAACTTGCTTCACATTTGTCAGTCCATTCAAACTTCTTATCTTTCTTCAACAGTTGGGTCATCGGTCTGGCAATGCTTGAAAATCCTTCAACAAACTTGCGGTAGTATCCTGCTAATCCGAGAAATGCATGGACTTGAGTTTGAGTGGTTGGGCCTTCCCATTCTTCAACATCTTTGATCTTGGCGGGATCAACAGCGACTCCTCCTGCCGACACAATATGTCCTAGGAATCCTACATCCTTCAACCAGAACTCACATTTGCTAAACTGCGCATACAACTGATGCTCTCTAAGGGTTTCAAGGATGGTTCTCAGATGTAGCTCATGGTCTTCTTCTAACTTTGAATAGATTAGAATATCGTCGATAAAAACAACGACAAACTTATCCAGGAAATTCATAAAAATCTTATTCATGAGATTCATGAAATAAGCGGGGGCATTGGTTAATCCAAAAGACATGACCATATACTCATTCAATCCATATCTAGTGGTAAAGGTGGTCTTTGGAATATCCGTTGCACGAATCTTGAGTTGATGATAACCAGTTCTAAGATCAATCTTAGAAAAGACTTTGGCACCAGTCAACTGGTCAAACAGATCCTCTATCTTGGGCAATGGGTACTTGTTCTTGATGGTGACATCATTCAACTTCCGGTAATCCATGCACAAATGGTTACCTCCATCTTTCTTATCCACCAATAAAACAGGTGATCTCCATGGTGATGCGCTTGGTTGAATCAGACCTTTCTCCAACATAGCATCAAGTTGTTTCTTCAGCTCCATGATACATTACAAATGTATCTATAATTTTTGATGTTCCATGCTTGGTTTTATCCACTTTCTTGTGTTTTGTTCCAACTTTGGAGTACTTTTCATATGATTTCTTGGACTAACCTATTAACAAGAGCCACAGTGCCAGCTGCCTGTTTTCTGCTGTTTTTGGTTCCAAGAAAGTCAGAAAATGAATATTCTCGGAATTGGACGGGACAAAAGTCAAAGTGCCTATTTTTCCGGAAGGGATCAAGTGCCAGAATACGATACGGAGAGGGGCCAGGGGCCGGCCACACCACCTGGCCGCGTGGCCAGGCTTGGCCCGCGCCAGGGGGTGGTCTGGCCGACCCCAGCATCCCCTCGGCCTCTCCTTCCGCCTATAAGTTGCCCTCGGGACGAAAACCCTAAGTACCCGATCAAAAATCCACGAAAGAGTCTATAGCCACCGTCATCTCCATCCCTAGATCGGGAGGGATCTGAAGCTCTTCCCGGCACCCTGCTGGAGAGGGGAATTCACCCTGGAGGCCTTCTTCATCACCATGCAAGCCTCCGGTGTGATGCGTGAGTAGTTCATCCTTGGACTACGGATCCATGTAGTAGCTAGATGGCTGGTTTCTCCTCCTTTGTGCTTTCATGTTTAGATCTTGTGAGCTCCGTTCATGATCAAGATCATCTATTTGTAATTCATACATGTTGTGTTTGCGGGGATCCGATGGATATTGAGATGCTATTTCAGATTGATTATTGATTCTATCATGTCTTTGTTATTTAAGATCTTGCATGCCTTCCATTGTTAGTAGCTATCCTGGCCAAGTAGATGCTAGCAACTCCAAGAGTTAGTATTTATTCTCGATAGTGGGTTCATGCCTCTGGTAATCTGGGGAAGTGACAGAAATCTCTAAGGTACTAGATGTGCTGTTGCTACTAGGGAGAAAACAACAATCCTTTGTTCATAGAACAATTGTATTGTTTACTTTACACGCAGTTCGTAAAGGAATAATCTGTTGCTTGCAACTTAATACTGTAGGGGGTTCAGATGATAACCTGAAGGTGGATTATTAGTCATAGATGCAGTTGGATGGAGGTCTATGTATTATGTTGTAATGCCCAATCAAGTCTCAAAGGAGTCAAGATGATTAGTATATGCATGTATTGCTTTCTCGGTGTTTGTCAATTGCCCCGCTGTAATTTGTTCACCCAGCATGTTATCTATCTAAGGAGAGCCACCTGTAGTGAACCATGGATCCCGGTCCTTTTACTTTACATACAATCTACAACTGTTTACTGCTTTGTGTTTACTTTCTGCAAACTTTTACTTCTTTCCATTCGATACGTTTAATCCTTTGTTTTCCGCAAAACACAGTGAGATTTACAACCTCATCGCAAGTTGGGGACAAAGTTCTGTGGTAGTGTTGTGCAGGTCTCCACGTTGCTACTAGCACCGGTAGTGCGCCCTGCCAAAGCTCAGCTAGTAACACCTTTGGGGTGTTTCCTTGCTCCTACTGGTTCGATTAAACCTTGGTTTCATAATTGAGGGAAAACTTTCTGCTGTGCTCATCATACCTTCCTCTTGGGGTTCCCAACGAGCTCTACGTCGATCATCGAGTGCATCAAGATCTTTTTTGGCGCCGTTGCCGGGGAGTCAAGGACATCTTCACAAGGGGAGTCCCTCACAACCAATCTCTTTACTTTGTTGTTTTTGTTTTGCTTAGTTTCTTTTTGCTTTGTTTGCTTGTTTTGTTCTTCAAAAACACAAAAAAATTAGTTTTACTTGTTTTGCTTTCTTATTTGAAAACCCAAAAAAATGACTACTCTTAAAAACACTAATTGTGTGACTTCACTAGCACCAACAACAATGATTTTATGAGCACACCTATTGCTCCACCTGTGGCTGAAAATACTTTCTTTGAGATAGAACCTGCTTTGCTCAATCTTGTTATGAGAGAGCAATTTTCTGGTATTGGTAATGAAGATGCTACTTCCCATCTAAATAACTTTGTTGAACTTTGTGAGATGCAAAAGCATAAGGATATAGATGGTGATATTATTAAACTGAAATTGTTTCCTTTCTCTTTGAGAGGAAAAGCTAAAGAATGGTTGAATTCCTTAACTAGGAATGGTATTGATTCTTGGACTAAGTGCAAAGATGCTTTTATTGGAAAATACTATCCTCCTGCTAAGATTATATCCATGAGAAGTGAAATAATGAAGTTTAAACAACTTGATAATGAGCATGCTGCTCAAGCTTGGGAAAGAATGAAATCTTTGGTTAAGAATTGTCCCACTCATGGACTGACTGCTTGGATGATCATCCAAACTTTTTATGCAGGATTGAACTATTCTTCAAGGAACCTATTGGATTCTGCTGCTGGAGGTACCTTTATGACCATCACTTTGGGTGCTGCAACAAAACTTTTGGATCATATGATGGTTAATTATTCTGAATGGCATACTGAGAGAGCTCCACAAGGTAAGAAGGTAAATTCTGTTGAAGAAACCTCCTCCTTGAGTGATAAGATTGATATTATTATGTCTATGCTTGTTAATGGGAAAGCCCATATTGATCCAAATAATGTTCCTTTAGCCTCTTTGGTTGCTCAAGAAGAGCAAGTTGATGTGAACTTCATAAGAAATAATAATTTTGGCAACAATGCTTATGGTAATAATGTTTATAGGAACAATTTTGGTAACAACAATTATAAGCCATATCCTCCCAATAATGGTAATGCTTATGGAAATTCTTACAACAATAATAACAGTGCTCCCTCTGAACTTGAAGTTATGCTTAAAGAGTTTATTAGTAAACAAACTGCTTTCAATAAAACTATTGAGGAAAAACTCTCTAATGCTGAAAGAAATATAACATCTTTGGCTGAAGCTCAATCTTCTTTGAATAAAATGGCTGCTAAACCTGAAACTAATGAGAATCCCTTTGCAGCTACTAATGCTATACAAGTAAGAATTGATGAAAATGTTAGACTATTAGCTGAATTACATGCTAAGTGGGAAAGAGAAGATGAAATTGCTAGAAACATTAGTGTTTCTACTATTACCACCACTAGTGTTGAGGATAATAATAGTTCTACTACTTTAGATGATAAAGTTGATTTTGATCTTGATGGTTGCAACATCTCTGAAGTTATTAAGTTCCTACAGAAGCTTGCTAAAAGTCCTAATGCTAGTGCTATGAAATGGCTTTTACAAAACACATTACTGATGCTCTCATAAAGATTAAAGAAGAAACGATGAAACATAAAGCTTCTATTCCTATAAAACAAGAAGATGGTTGGGAACCCATCATTAATATGAAAATGAATGACTTTGATTTCAAAGTTTTGTGTGATCTTGATAGTAGTGTTTCTATTATGCCTAGAAGGATTTATGATATGCTTGATTTGCCTCCTCTTGAAGATTGTTATTTGAATGTCCCACTTGATGCTAATGCTAAAAAGAAACTCATGGGGGAGTCTTAATGATGTTCTTATTATGGTTAATGATTCCTATGTCCCCGTTGATTTCTATGTTTTGGATGTTGAATACAATGCTTCTTGTCATATTACTTTGGGAAGACCTTTTCTTAGAACTGTTGGTGCCATCATTGATATGAAAGAAGGCACCATTAAATATCAACTCTCACTCAAGAAAGGTATAGAACACTTCCCTAAAAAGAGAGAAAAGATTTATTTTGCTTCTCCTATGAAAACAAAATTTGGTCTTAATGCTTCTTCATTTGAGAACACTTGATTCTTTCTTTGCTTCTTATGCCTAAATTAAAGGCGTTAAAGAAAAGTACCTGTTGGAAGATAACACAAGAGTTTTAGTTGAGTCTTGAAAGTTATTACCTCTGTAGTAACCTTTCCTTATCCTTTTTATTTTCTTTTTGTGCCAAGAGTAACCTCTAATGAGAGTGAAGTAATGATTGGGAAAATTGCTGTCCCGAAACAGATTTCTGTGTTTCACCGTAAAACTTCCTGAGAGAGCTATGTATGTCGGATTGATCTGTAATTTTTTGTGCTTCTGACCCAGGTTGTTATCTAACTTTCGTTAGTACAACACTTTTTGATTTGAGCAACCGAAGGTCTTAGAAAAAATTCGTCTTTACCTGCTGGTCTGTTTTGACAGATTTCTGCCATTTTCTGCATTTGCTTCTTGTTAGTTCCTTCTTGAGTTCCTTTGGGGAATTGAGACTTTTGTGGGAAGTGCTACAGTAGCTAGTGTTTTAATGGAAGTTTATTTGGTGCTAGAACTGAACCTTGAGACTTATTTATCTTAAGTGCACTAATGTTGCTAATGAGATTGTGTGAAGTTTTGTATGAAGGAAAAATTTCAGGTGTATGGAAGGAATGAGTAATGAGATGAAGGATGGACTAAAGCTCAAGCATGGGGATGCCACGTGTGTCACCCCAAGAAATATACAAGAATTACAAGCGTCAAAGCTTGGTGATGCCCAAGGCATCCCCCTTCTTCATCAATAAAAATCCAGGTTTCTTCCAAACGCTTTATTTTTATTGTTTCATGCATAGTTGTGTTTTTCTTGGAGCGTCTTCTTTTTCGTTTTCGTTTTGGTTTTAGTTTGCTTTTGTTTGCTTAGTTTTCTGAATAAATTGGTTGGACCCCCTCTTTCACACTTTGGTTTGCAAATAGTTTGGTTTGGTTTGGAAAAGAGTAGGAAAGTTCATGCTTATGTGGTAAAAAGGGCTCGTTTTTTACTGTGGCCATGCTTTGTCATGCCATGCTTGATATTGTTTTGGATTTATGCTTAGTATTCTTTGTTGTAGCATGACTTCTTATAAACAATTGAGATTGCTTAATGTTCCTTGGATGAATCATGCGTTGTTTTAGCATATTAAAGCATAGTATAGTGGTATTCTCCTTTGATGCTTTATTTGGGTTGACTTGGCACATGCTCACACCATGTTATGACTATCCAAAGTCACCATAGCCTTTAGGATCCTTTAGTTGTCAATTTGTAGTATCACTTTATGCTTTGATCAATGATGTTTTGTCGCTCTGCATGATTATGGCCATTATTGCTCTCTTAGTTTGTCGCTCCCAGTCTTTTGCTAGCTTCCACAACAAAGTATGAGTTCCACTCATGCATACAAATCCCTAAACCAAGTTTTTCCAAAGAGTCCACCATACCTACCTACTAGCTTATGCTATTCCAAGTATATTCATGCTTTTGTTTACCTTCCACTTGTTATGAGAAAACTAGTGATTAAAGCTCTCACGAACTTGATGGCACACTTTACTTTATTGCCTCTAATAAACTTGAACCATTGGGTCCTTCTTTGTTGCGTATATGCTTGCGCTTTATAAGTTAAAATTAGCAGAACCATGTTTCATGGGTAACGCTTTCAACATTGCACTTGTACTTTGTACCCCGTTGATATTATGTTCTTTTGCTTACGGATCCCGGCGGTGTGAAATAAAAGTGGAACTTATAAGATCATGGAGTTTGTATGTGTGTTAGAGAAATGCCTGGGCCGCTAGCCTAAGCCATGCCTAATCATGGTGGAAACTTTCAGCATCACCATAATGAGCACTCTATGAAGCATCCTCAATAAAAACCTATGCAAATAGCAAATAAAAAGATCGCTGAGATGCTCATTGTCTGCTTTCCTTGCCATTTTGATTATGGGAAAGCTCCCGTATCATGTGCAAGGGGTACCCCGTTGGCGGTTCTTAATGATACACATATACTTACAATGACAAGAGCTTACTCGTGACTAAAGTTGAGTAGTATGAGGATCGGTCTTCGTAAGTAAGGGGCATGAGATTTTGGTTTATAACTTGTCAAGCATATCCTCTTAGTTGTGTCACTTTAACCTTAATCACCTTCAAGATGCTTATGATAGGGGCAATGAGAGCTGAAAACTACAAGTATCATAATTTTTGGAAGCTCTTTATGAGACTTGAATCCCTACTTCCTTTTTACAAAAGGCCTTTCTTCCACCATTATATTGAGTCTCCACCTTCTATCTTTATGCACTAATTTGAGAGCATAGTGGCCATTCTTAGTTCTATGTGCATTGTCCCAAGACTAGTTGATTGATGCATAACTTGTTATTACTTGTTTTAAACTATTGTATCTAGTCACTCTTATGAACTTTGAAGGTGTCCTATGCATTTATATTTGCTACTCTATTGAGGGACAAGATGAATACTTTTATGCTATGTTTTCTTTATGTGAAACAAACAAACATCTTGCAAAGCATGTTATTCATGAATCTTTTGTTTGTACCTTTTCATGTTGCATCATAGTCTCTTTGCTTATTGCTAGAACTTTGTCTTTCATGTTATGATTGAAGTACTATGATCCCAGCTTTGAATGTTTTGCAAATACTTTGATCAAGTCTTTGATGGTGCATGTCACCTCAAAAGTTCTTTCTTTTTATCACTTACCAACTCGAGGATGAGCAGGAGTTAAGCTTGGGGATGTTGATACATTGCAAATGTATCTATAATTTTTGATGTTCCATGCTTGATTTTATCCACTTTCTTGTGTTTTGTTCCAACTTTGGAGTACTTTTCATATGATTTCTTGGACTAACCTATTGACAAGAGCCACAGTGCCAGCTGCCTGTTTTCTGCTGTTTTTGGTTCCAGGAAAGTCAGAAAATGAATATTCTCGGAATTGGACGGGACAAAAGCCAAAGTACCTATTTTTTCGGAAGGGATCAAGTGCCAGAATATGAGACGGAGAGGGGCCAGGGGCCGGCCATACCACCTGGCTGCGCGGCTAGGCATGGCCCGCGCTAGGAGGTGGTCTAGCCGACCCCAGCACCCCCTCGGCCTCTCCTTCCGCCTATAAGTTGCCCTCAGGACGAAAACCCTAAGTACCCGATCAAAAATCCACGAAAGAGTCTGTAGTCGCCGTCATCTCTATCCCTAGATCGGGAGGGATCTGAAGCTCTTCCTGGCACCCTGCAGGAGAGGGGAATTCACCCTGGAGGCCTTCTTCATCACCATGCAAGCCTCCGGTGTGATGCGTGAGTAGTTCATCCTTGGACTACAGATCCATGTAGTAGCTAGATGGCTGGTTTCTCCTCCTTTGTGCTTTCATATTTAGATCTTGTGAGTTCCGGTCATGATCAAGATCATCTATTTGTAATTCATACATGTTGTGTTTGCGAGGATCCGATGGATATTGAGATGCTATTTCAGATTGATTATTGATTCTATCATGTCTTTGTTATTTGAGATCTTGCATGCTTTCTGTTGTTAGTAGCTATCTTGGCCAAGTCGATGCTAGCAACTCCAAGAGTTAGTATTTATGCTCGATAGTGGGTTCATGCCTCTGGTAATCTGGGGAAGTGACAGAAATCTCTAAGGTACTAGATGTGTTGTTGCTACTAGGGAGAAAACAACGATCCTTTGTTCATAGAACAATTGTATTGTTTACTTTACACGTAGTTCATAAAGCAATAATATGTTGCTTGCAACTTAATACTGGAGGGGGTTCGGATGATAACCTGAAGGTGGATTATTAGTCATAGATGCTGTTGGATGGCGGTCTATGTATTATGTTGTAATGCCCAATCAAGTCTCAAAGGAGTCAAGATGATTAGTATATGCATGTATTGCTTTCTCGGTGTATGTCAATTGCCCCGCTGTAATTTGTTCACCTAGCATGTTATCTATCTAAGGAGAGCCACCTCTAGTGAACTATGGATCCCGGTCCTTTTACTTTACATACAATCTACAACTGTTTACTGCTTTGTGTTTACTTTCTACAAACTTTTACTTCTTTCCATTCGATACGTTTAATCCTTTGTTTTCCGCAAAACACGGTGAGATTGACAACCTCATCACAAGTTGGGGACAAAGTTCTGTGGTTGTGTTGTGCAGGTCTCCACGTTGCTACTAGCACCGGTAGTGCGCCCTGCCAAAGCTCAGCTAGTAACACCTTTGGGGTGTTTCGTTGCTCCTACTGGTTCGATTAAACCTTGGTTTCATAATTGAGGAAAAACTTTCTGCTGTGCTCATCATACCTTCCTCTTGGGGTTCCCAACGAGATCTACGTCGATCGTCGAGTGCATCACTCCACTAATTATGATGGGTTCATACTATAAGGTCTCTGAGCTATTGGTCCAGTTCCAAGAATTAATTCAATGATAAACCCGATATCCCGATCTGGGAGCATACCGGGCAATTCATTTGGGAATACGTCGGGGTATTCACAGACTACTCTGACTTGGTCTATGGTTGGTTGGGCTAGACTCTTGTTGCATTTGAATTGACGGGGCAAGGTCTCAGATACATGCTCTACTGATACTCTAGAGCTACTGGTCATGGTTATTGCTTTCTTGGCACAGTCGATCAATCCTTTATGTTTTGACACCCAATCCATTTCTAGTACTACTTCCAAACCTTTGGTTCCAAGTACTATTAGATTGGCATAAAAATCTATTCCATGGATTCTGATAGGTACAACCTTGCAATTTTTTCTAGCTTTGGTGGTTGAACCAGGTATTTGAACTATCATAACATGCTTCAATTTTGTTGGTTGAATCTTACTAGTGCATGCAAATTCGTCTGTAACAAACAAGTGCGATGCTCCAGAATCAAACAACACTCTCGCAAGTACTAAGTTAACAGAAAACATACCCAGCACGACATCAGGCGCTTCCTTAGCTTCTTCAGCATTCATTTGGAACAGAAGGCCGTTGCGGTTGAGTGAATTCCCTGGGGCAAATCTCCTTCCAGGTTGAACACGGCGTTGCTCCTGAGCGGGTGCATTCACATTGGTGGCTGCTGCAAGCTTCTTGGGGCACTCATTGGAGTAGTGACCCTTGACTCCACATTTAAAGCAAGTAATATGGGACTTGTCTTTGGCTGCAACAGGCACAACATTGCTTCCAGTCCTTGGGGCAGTATTGTTGTTGTTGTTGGACTTGGGTGCCGCACGGTTGAAGTTGTTGGATTTGCCGGGGTTATTGTTGTGGTTTCCTCCAGACTTCAAGTTTCCTTCGCTATGATTGGGGTAGCTTGGACGGGACATAGGGGGTCTGTTGTTTCTTGGGGCATATCCTGCAGATGGGTTGGCGTGAAACTTCTGGGTATTGTGGGACCCAGTCTGGTGCATCATGCGACACTTGCGGTTGTCATTGGCTTGGTTGATATTCCCTTCCATCTAGATGGAAGAGTCGACTAGCTCTTCTAGGTCTCCAAAACGGATGTTGACTAAAACAGTTTGCATCTCATCATGCAATCCATTCAGGAACTTTTCATTCTTCTTGGCTTCAGTGTTGATCTCATCAGGGGCATATCTAGCTAAAGACATAATTTTGTCACGGTTCTCAACTACTGTCATCCTTCCTTGCTTCAGTTCCTAGAATTCATCTCTCATTCTGGTGACTAAACCTTGTGGCACATGAGTGCGGATGAACTTGATCTTGAATGCTTCCCAAGTCATCAGCTGACCGTCATTCATGGTACGGGTGCTATTCCACCATGCTCTTGCATCTCCTGCCAGATAATGGGTGGCAAACATTACTTTCTCATTGGCTTCAACTCTTGCAACCTCCAGGTTGTTCTCCATGGTTTGCAGCCAGTCATCAGCATCTAAGGGATCCTCATATTTGTGTAAGATGGGGGGATTGGTATTCTGAAAGTTCTTAAGCTTGGATCCATGGTGATCCTAATTTCCATAGCCTTGATTATTGTGGGCCATCTGAGCTATCTGTTGAAGAGTGGCTAGGTTGGCTTGGCGTTCGGCTCTACTAGCTTCACAATCGGAAACTAGCATTTGTAGAATCTGCATCATTGGGTCCTGCAATGAGCTGCTTCCTCTAGGGTTTCCACGAGTCATCTAAAGATTGAGATAGATAATAAGATAAGAGGGAAATTTCTAAGGTTCATGGTTTTGTTTCAAAAAGCTTTAAACTTTGAGTTTGACTCAGGTTTTGCAAACTAACTTCTTCCTCTCATTCATTCATTCATTCAAGCACACAATACAACACACACCACAACACAAATGGAAAATAGATGGTTTTAAGAACCATTCTGTGAAACTACGATACAGTGGGACCGGTACAACTCATTCCTACGGTAGTGATCAAGTGCATCTAATCATCATCAATGAAGTCAGAGTCATCATTATCAGTGTAGAAATCCATGGCATCATCCTCCAAGTAGTCGTTGTCATCACTGAGGTAAGAGTAAAGATCCCCCTGGATATCTGCACCTTCCTCCTTCTCCTCCTTTGCTTCAAGCTGGAATTCCTGTTCACGGATGGTCTTCTTGAGAGCGGCCACCTTCTTGCGAATAGGATTGATGGTGCGATCCTTCTTGTCGTGCTGACGACAAAGAGATTGGCGGCCCTTGACGAGCATGGCGAGAGTCTGGTCCTTCTTGACAGCAATGGCAAGGTTGTGGTTGGAGTAGGCTCGGGCGTTGTCCAATTCCTTCTGCCTATCATACAGCATAAAGTCAAGATTTTCCACCTAGCGCTTCAACTCCGGGTGACTTGGCATCTCCAATGGCATTCCCATAGAATCACGCCTTGCAAAGTGAGCAAAGCGACTTCCCTGGATCAAGTTGATGTTTTGCCCACACAGACGGGCAAGAGCTTCATGCATAGCCCTGGCTAATCCATCTAGCCAGTTGTTCTACCGCAAGGTGAATTGGATCTTCTTAGAAGTAGGTGCTTCTATCTTACATCAGAGATCTGCAACTATCAGCCATTGTAGATCTCCTCCTACGTGATCGTTGAGTTGGGCCCCGAAGAATTCCGGATGCTGGCGCTCCAGATACTCTGACAGTGCATCTATATCCCTCTCAAAGTTCAGTTGTCCTCCGTTGCCCAACTGGTAGAACTTGCAATACTGAACTTCCATCTATAAGAATTTAGGATGAGAAGTTAGTGAGGTGATCAAGTGTGTCCAATTTTATGTAGTAATGTAAAAAATTTGAGGAACATGTATTTTTTGAAAGAATCAAGGATAAGAGTGGGAATAGGTTTTAATAAATACTCACTTCTTCGGTTTTGAAACTAAGTTTTTGTTCGGACGTCCATTCTAACTAGGGTATCCTATGGTCAGGATGGCTCTGATACCAACTTGTCAACACCCGGATTTTTAATCCCAGATGCCTGTTATGCCATACCTCGCAATCCCAGGATTACCATTTTTGCGAGACATAACAGATTGGATATCACAGTACATCATCCATTACAAACCATAATAAGGTCTTACACAAATAAAGGATCTCATGATCCAGTCTTAATACAATCAAGCAGCGGAATAATAAGCGTAGCAGTGGGCTCCATCTTTAGGGTTACAGGCAATACTGACGATGGGAGATGATCCTAGTTGTCATAGATGTCCTACTGTCCACAATCCTGGTAGCCCTCCTCATAGTCTGGCCACGGGAATAGCCAGGGACAAAGCCATGAGTACTCTTTAAGTACTCGCAAACTATCACTAACAAGTAAGGTAGTTCTAGTATGAATCTTAAGCTCTAGGTTTATTTGCAAAAAGCCAGATTTATCTAAACTGAGTTCAGAAGTAAAGAAAGCTAAGTTAAGGTTCTAAATCACTTTAAGGGGAAACCTAGTTTTCATATTCACAACCCTGTTATGGTCAAGTCAAAATCATATCTCACTTCTCAAGTCATTTTGAAAACATCTGACGACGGAACAGTACGGCCACTCCAACTGTCCATGACCGCAGACGCGGCTATTCGAATAGTTTGACACTCTGCAGAGGTGGTACACTTTCACCAGAAAATTCGAGACATTCGTCAGGGATAAACCTGAATCATCATAATTAGTATGCGGATAATCAGTCATAACCTTTCAATTACACACTCTTGTATAGGTACCTCCCCTATGAGCTTGGCCTCCCAGCCATGGCCATCTGCCATACTGGGCACTGCATAGGTGGACAATTCACACTCATGAGGTAGCCTCAGCTCAAACCTCTTCTGCGAGGGAACCCATACTAAGGCATATAAACTTCCAGCTAAGCCCTACCCAATTCAGCTATTGTGGTTGTATGGTAAAATTGGAATGGTATCGCATCCGAACCCAACCATTAGTTTTTAAAAAGGGCTAAGGCTCATGCCTCAACATTTTCATCATCAAATCCATTTGTGTTTCTCAACACATGTCAAAACATTTCAATAGAATGAAGCATCATTCCAAGGTTTTCATAATCATTTTAACCAAGTATTCCCATCTAAAGTTATCAACTTATGCTTAGCACTAGCCACTAAGGTTAAGAGTGTTCACTAATGAGGGGTGCTAATCTTCAATCTCATGCCATAGAATGACATCTAAATATAGGCCTACTTTAATACTCTTTATGCTATCTATCCTATTTTTCCAATACTCACAAAGTATTAACTAAAAGTAAAGAACTTTGGTAAATTAAACGAATAAAGCTTGTAAGTAAAACTTGGGATGGGTGTATATCAAAGTATATAACCAAGCATTCCTAATACATCTTGCTTAAGTTATCAAGTGGGCAAGTGTTAACTTGCATAGTTCTAGCTTGCCAATAATAGCTTGCAAGTGTTAGCTTGCCTTGATTGGTGTCGTGATTGAAGTTCTCCTCTTCTTTGTCTTGGTAGAACTCCTCCTCCTCGTATCTGGGGTATGTACTATCATCTATAAATAAATACGGGGTACACAATCACCAAACAATACTTAGCTAATTCTACTTAGCACACTAAGGCTCACACTTTATGATCTAGCATCATCACAATCATCACATGAAATAAAGAACTAGTTTTATTTATCTTATTTGAGAAAATTAATTTATACTCATCTTATATTTACTAGTCGGAGGCACCACAGGAAGTCTCACGTTAATACTAAGAGTTTCCAATTTTTATCCATCGGATTAATAGATAAGATGAGTAGAACCGTTGGATGATTCACGACCGCACGTGAGCCTCACCTCGGTCTCTCTCTCCGTTTCCCTTCAAAAGAAAAAAACAAAACGAAAAAGATCTAAACAGACCAGTTGTCCTCTGCTCGATCTCTCTCCGTTTCCCTTCCTAAGAAAAACGAAACAAAGAAGATCTAAACAGATCGCCGCCCCTGTGACCTACTGTCGTCATTGATCGCCTCTGTACTCAGCGGCCATGGCAGGGAACACGAGCTTCTTTGCTAGGTAAAACTGGTAGTGGATCATCATGCGCTGCCAATCTATCCGACGGCATCATCAATATTGGTCACTTGCCAGTAAGAAGGGCATTGCGGGCCTGCGTATCATCATGATCTAATCGGTAATTTCTTCTGTTGAGTATCCTCAGCATTAACTGTTGCTATACTTGTGGATTACTTCATTGCCGCTCAAATTGACTAATGTCTTCTCAGTATGGTTGCAAACAATGCTGACACAAGAAGCTAGACTGACGCGGTCCAAAAAAAAAGACCAGTGCTTTGTGCTTCACTTCCGTGCATTGATGCGAGGACTATTCATCCTGATTTTGCTGATCCTTTCACTACCCTTAATGGAGTTTGTCCGATTGATTTATTTTTGGTGATTCATCCATATCAGGTGATCCGGAGGATGGATTAAATTAGCAAGTCGGATTAAATTATGGCCTTGATGACTCATCCAACTCTGACTTTTTAATAGTTGTTCAAGTAATCCTCTTTTTTGTTGGTTTGCAGCTAGCCCAACAATAGGTGATGTGTTTGACGGCTGGGTTTTGGTTACCAGGCCGGTAACCCATTTTACCGACACCTCCGGTCAATGGGTTTTTCAGACAAATAATTCTGGTAATGTTTAAATTTGGTCCATATTTGTACAATGTTTAAAAAATTGGTGGTAACCGGCCGGTAACTAGGCGGTAAATGGCCGGTAACCGGATATTTCAAACTTTCTCGGTTTTAAATTCAAATTTTATTCTGAAATTTCATTCGGTAATTTCCGGTAACCCAAAATACCGACCACCCCCGGTAATATTTTCTAATCCGGTAGCCAAAACGGTGTTTGACGATGACCCTGTTTGTACTTACAACAGAGGCAATTGTGATACTGTAATTTGAAAAATTCATCTAGCACAGATTTGAATTATCAAAGAGGTAAATCAAAGATTGTATATTTAGTCTCTTATTTTTCATTTCAGGTTTATGAACTTTCTGGATGTTAAATATATGATGCATTTGTTAGAATTCAAAATTCTAATTGAGTGCAATAGGTAACCTAGGGTTTGTACTATGCACGTAGCAGTATGATAGTTCTATATGGTTGAAAGAAAAGGATGTCATGAGCGATTGCTCAAAACATATTGTTGTTGTATATTTGTTATCCTATTAACTCAGATTTTTGATTCCATGGCATATGTGCAAATTTAGGCCACTCGGAATGCTCCAAGGTGGTAGGCCACTCAGAATGATCCAACATGTCGCCATCTCTTAGAAGTTAGACCACTCCCAGTGCATTGTCACCTCTGTCCGCTATGACCAATCTGCACCATATAGACTACGCGCTAGATGCCAGCATCCGACAGTCGACAGCTACAGACAGTGGTTCATGCACTTCGAGACCAATCTCGCTGGCCTTAGTTAAGGTCGCATGCTCGCAGCAGGATGCTCTAATTCTCCAAGTCAGATCTGTATAATGTTTTGATCTAGACTCTTTTTTAGTGTGTAGGTTCACTTGAAACCGCTGCGACCTACGTACTAATATCGGTCTGGATATATTAGCTTCACAAAGCTAAAACATCTTAGTATATTTTGAAACGGAAGGAGTAGAAAATTGAAGAAGTAGTTCAATTCGTCTTGGGTGCATTTGTTTGATCCTCTTGGTGAGAAACACCCGGGATAAAACTGCACAAGTTCCAGGTCAGTTTGTCTTCTCTACACAATCCGCTTACCCATGCTTCGCTTTAGCTTTTTCAGACTCTTTGGTTGTCAATAACTAAACAGTTGGTGGCATTCACATAAAAATTAAAAATGGTGCCATTAGATCGGGTAAAATCTACTCCCTCTGTCTCATAATATAAGATGTTTTAGCTTTTATTAAACAAGTGTATCTAGACGTCATTGACTGTATAAGTTCTCTCCGAATCTACACACTAAAAAAATATCTAGATACATTCGATTTCACAAAAGCTAAAATGTCTTATACTCTGGAACAGTGGAGTATATTCCAATGGTACTAATTCCGCCCTTGGTCTGCGCATATCAGCACTCCATTTCCCCGTCTCATGTGTTAGATGAGAACAAGCATGGACTTTCTTGCAGGTGCCGCATGTACGTTATGTTGAGTAGGACCGTATGTTGTAGAAATAATTTCGTTAGCTAGGCTGATGACGCTTAGCCATCAAGTCCTGACTACCCTTTTAGTATTCTCCAACCATTGTTGAATAAATTGGATGAAAAATGCCACTTAGATAAAAGGAACAAGAAACATATACTCTGTTACCTTCTTTCTTGACATGCTTTGTCAATTTTATATATCTCTTGGATGTCGGGAATTAGAAACATATACTTTGTTAGCTTCTTTCTAACATGCTTTTGCAACTGTATGATAAATCAAGGAGCACCACAACTAAGAATTCAGTGTCGCGCAAATATGTGTGAGCTAGGGGACTTAAAACAAATATTTAAGTGCTTCGTCAAAATTGTGTTATAGAGGAAGCTAAATAATGTTGTATAAGACCATAATGCATATCTACTGGGGACATAGATATAGTCCTACACCAAAATACTCCCTCCGTTTCAAAATATAAGATGTTTTAGGTTTGTGAAGGTAATGTATCTAGACACCTTTTAGTATGTAGATTCAGAGTGAATCTTTCCAAACCTACACACTAAAAGGAGTCTTGATACATTATCTTCATAAAACTAAAACATCTTATATTATATTATAAAACGGAGGGAGTAGATAGGAAGGCAAAAGAGCAATTGGCAACGGAATGGTTTCACATGTAAAACCCATTAAGTTGATATCTGGTTATCAAAATCATACTTCAGCGCTACTACATAGTTTAGCATTTCAGTTTTCAGTGTGTGTTTTTGAGCATGCTAAGGATAAAGTTTCAACAGAAGTGTGGTAAACATATATCCATATGCTATTTTTTTAACAATGCCTCTTAAGCCTGGCATCAGCGTTGCACATGCTTAAAAGGCTAATAAGAAAAAAAAAGAAACCATGACATATTTAGCATTAATATTTCAATACTCTATTAGGATAAGAATTATGGTTTCATTTTTAGAGTCCTAAATTTTGATATTTGGATTTTACGTATGTTCTTGCCACATGTCGAGGGAAACACAATAGTTTTCCTTAGGTAATAAAAACAAGTTGTTTTAAGAAATAAATGTTCAATGGTTATTGTAGTCTATACATTTTGTCAATCATCCACTTTTTAAAACAATATCTTAAAATGTACTAATATCTTAAAAACTGATTTACCATTAGGCCCCGAAGTTGCGCGGGTTGATGACTAGTTGAAATTAATTAAGATTTAATATTCTCCAATTAAAATATAGGATCATGTGGACACATGTCATCACCACATATTCTAATACATGGGAATGTGATTTAAAGTGTTGACCATATTTTATAAAGTTTAAGATTATCATTTAATAGATTTAAAGTGACTAGAAATGCCCTAATAGCAGTCTTTTGGTACTAGTCCAATGGCACTGCATGCAAACCTAAATATTTTTACATATGCAGATAGATCTTATAAAATGTGATGTTTGAGAGTTGGAATCAACTCAAAAGCTATTATGGTTAATTTTTGAAAAATATTTGAATGTAGAAAAGTCTCTATCTTGTTATTTTTACTAAAGATTATCTCTATATCCAAATGATTTAAATTCAATGGTCTTGGATAGATAATTTAAATATCTTTCTAACAAAATTTGAATCATGCAATTTGGTTTAGTGAAACTCTCTAAATTGATTTTTGAATCTGTGGATAGAAACTAGTTTAAACAAAAAAGGAAAATCAATATTTGAATTCCCTGGGCTACGCGGGAAAACTAAACGGGCCAGTCCAAATGCACTGCACAACACAGCGGACGACTGAGGGGGGGTCCACTCATCAGCGAGACTAACTAAACGAAACGGTAAAGGTGAATCTAGGCTGTACGATCAAATTCTAATCGAACGGCTGGGAGTCATCATCGACGACGAGCTACTCTGGCGAGGAACTAAACCTAACACGGCGGTGGGGGTATGGCTAGGCTCACATGGGCTCCAGCTAGGGTCGGCGACATGGGCGAATGGCATTGTCGTGGACGGCAGTTTGAATGGCAGCGACGACAGTTCTTGGGGTGGTCAAAATCGACGGCGCCCTTCTCCTCCAGTAGCGGCGGGCTCCGGCCAAATTCTAGCGAGGGAGAGCTCTCCTTGCTCTGGGAAGAAGTGGGGGAGGATCAGTGAGGAGTGGAGAAATGAGGCAAGGGGGGCCTCCTTTTATACTACGGCGAGGGGACCAACCGATGCGGGTGCGAGCTCGTTGGTGACGATGCTACATGCTGCTATCGGCGTGGCGGAGGCTAGTGGACGGTGCGTGGTTCCCTGGTGGTTCTCGCGGGCATAATGGCGCGGCATGGGGCAGTGTGGATTGGTCGGGAGCGTGCGGTGCTCCACGCGGACGCAGAGGTGTTTGCGACGGCGCGTGGTAGCTGCGGGTCACGCGGCGGCGAACGGGGGTGTCTGCGGGGTTGGGGTGATCATGGCAAGCGTGAGCGTGCGCAGCGAGGGAAGGGCGTGGTCTGTGCGAGGCGGTCGGCTACGGCGAGCTGGCGCGCTCTGGACATGGCACATAGACATAGGGCGGGGCGGTGCTAGGGTGGTCCAAGGCTCGTCTGCGGTCGAGGCTTGGACAGGGGGTGGCGGTGGAGTGCGGCGTGTCTGTGCGTGTCGTGGGAGAGGGCGGCGTGGCTCCTAGCGTGTTGTCCGCTGTCGGTCGGTGACGACCAAGAATGGGCTGCACTCCACTATGCATAACGGCCAAAGGGGGGTTGGTCTGGTGCTTGGTTAGGCTCAGGGGAGACATGGGGTTAAGAGGGGACACTGTGGTGGGAGATTACTGCTCCAAAACAATGATGTTAGGCAGTAATGGTTCTGTGTCTGCAAGGTGTTTGTGGTAATGGCAGCAAGAAATGTACTTTGGAATTTTGGAATGAATGTTTTTGAGTGATCTTTACTTAAGCTTGAGAGTCTATGTTTGCTTGGAGAGGTCAAGTGAAATTTGTTTGATAGGTTTTTGAAAAAGTTGGATCTTAACATATGAACTAGATTCAATTTTTAACTATGCATTAAATTTATTTGAAAGATGTTTTTGTAAGTTTGTAAAGAGGGCCTTGATATACTTTTACTTGGTCTAGCAAGGGGCGAAAATAAATAGAATTATTTCGGTTAGAATTTCTTTTCTAGAAACACTCAAAGTGGCCTAGTGGTTAACTTTGGCCAAAATGACCATTTGGTTATTTAATTCCTTTTTGATTTCTTTTTCTTTTGATTTTGTTGGTAAATGGCCTAGACGACGTATCATTCATGTTTAAACCATTTCACATCATTTGTAGCAATCAATCATGGTATTTTTAATGAATCACATATTAATGCTAAACTAACATGCATTCATATTCATACTATTAATAAAAGTTTTTGTTAACCCTAATTTGGATGATTTGAACTTGATAAACTTTGATTAGGGTTTTTGGGATATTACAATTGCTCACCTTTAATATATTAGTATCTATACCTAATAATAAAGGACGGATTGTTTCTTCCGGTCCAACACTTTTTAGGACCGTTTTACCCCTTCGTTAGGTGAAAATAACCCACCGTTGACACTGGTAAGTACCCGCCAAAGTGAAAACGAATCGTGTAGCTTTTTACTGCCAGCGTCGCCATGCGCTGCCCTTTGTTGGCCCGATCGTGAAGCGACCCTTTTGTTGGCCCAGTCCTGAAACGATCGTCCGAGGAGACCCCGTATTGAATTACTAATAGTCCCACACTGCTCCTTCACAACAAATTTCACCAATTTAAATACCTTCCTAGGTTGGCTGTCAATGAGCCAAGCAAGTAACTCGATGTGAGATAGAACGGAATAACGATGCTGGTTGCCTCAAGAAGAGCAAGGGTCAACGGGGCTATGGGGGCAAGCATCCACGAGTCAAACAGGAGACCACGGCGTTCCTGTCGGAACAAGAGACTACGACCACCGTTGGCCAAAAAAAAGGGCAGATCGATCTAGGAGACGGGGGTACCCACTGCAACCACTGGTGGCAAAAAAAGAAGCGCGACAGCTCGATCTAGGAGGTGGCGTCCCTGCCGGAAGAATAGACTGTGGCCACCGGTGGAAAAAAAAGAAGCGGTAGATCGATCTAGGAGGCCGGGAGGGGTACCTGGTCAGCTAAGCGGGTAAGGGCTCCTCGTAGAGAGGTGGAAGATGCACTTGGCTGCCAGGTTGGGGGAGAGGTGGGTGGCGATTTCTAGCTTCTTCGGCTGCAGCGCATGGCCAACACGTAGTGTGGCCGTGAGGGAAGAAGAGTGATGTTGGCAACTCCTCCTCAGCCACACAATAAGCAAGCTTATTTGTTATCTGCTTTTGCCTTTGCCTGCTATTGCAAAACTGTTTAGATCGCAGGCTATTGTAAGATTTAAATTGCAGGCTATTTTGCAATATTGTAAGATTTAAATTGCAGAGCTTATTACGGTAAGACCATGTTGCAAAACAAGTTTACATTGTAGGCTATTGTAAGATATTAGAATATGTATAAGATTTTTTTAAGCAATGCAATGGTTATCTCGAATGCAACATGAAAAAATTAAAAATTCTATTTCTTAAAAAAACCTACTCCCTCTGATATATTAGTTGATCAGATTTATCTAGATACGGATGTATCTATACACATTTTAGTATTAGATACATCTGTATCTAGACAAATCTAAGTCAACTAATATAGTTCGAAAAAAGTATTTTTTTTTTCTTGCCTGGTCACTGAACAGGTATGGCGACTTACTTTTTTCATATATTTTTAGAAAAAAAGAGGACTGGGTAGACATGAGACCACTAAATCTAGGGTGTTATATTATACTTGATAAATAATTCATTCATACAGTACATTATGCTCATAAAATATAATCTACAAGAACAATAAGGTCGTTCTTCCGCAGCAACACGTGGGAATTGTGCTATCTTATCTAATGTTAAAATAATATCTAGTACATGTCCAAGTTATATCTGGTGTTAGTAGCCAAGTCATGAATATTCTAATTTACTATTTGGTCATATCTGTATCAATGCAATATCCAAGACATGAATTTCCTGAACTAGTACATGTGTATATTTCGATGCTAGTTAATTATATTATGGTTGTGATTAGAAAATGTGTTCATCTTGTCTCGTGGCATCAAATAGTTTGTGATACTCCTGAGAAAAATGCCTGGCAGTGTTTGCATAAAATAAAGTCTAGTTTTCTAGACTATAGGCATGCACATATCTGTTCATTATTTGTGAGTATGCCTTGTAGTGATGGATATGCTTGTTTTACTTTTGATTCTCTATTCATTATTTGTGAGTATTGAAATGTTAATGCATGTGCTATTGATACCATGATTTTTAGGAATTGTTGGATGTTCTCAATTCATAGCACACTCTTGTCCTTCTAGCTTTACTTGTGATTTGATGCTAGATGCTACTATTAACTTATATTCATGTTATTTGTTATCGCATACCCAATGGAGTGTTGCAACCGGAGCAACACTATCTTCTAAAAATTAGATAAGTCTTCGGTCTATCCCATTTTCCTCTTTGTTACTTGGTTGATGGATCATGAGGCCATGCATTATTTTTGAGTAAAGTCCCTATGTGATAAGGAAGCTATTATCTGAGTAGCTTTGTACTAGGATCTGGTCGAGTCTGTGTTGTTAACTTGGTTACTGTTGTACGTGTTTCTTTCTTTTCGAGTTTACAATGTAAGTGACAAGTCATAATTATCAGTGTAAAATAGACAATACTGTACTCCAGTTCTCTCTGAGAGTTATCTGCCTTAATTCTAATAAGATAAAATGTGAAGTTTACAGTTGGTTCCTGATTCTACAATATGATTTCTTTGAAAATGAGAGAGCATAACTTAAAATTTGATTGTTATCTGATGCATATTTTTTGTTTACAAGCATGCATAGTAAATTGTGAAACTGTTATTGTGGCCAGTCTCTATTTTATCAATGGTATTGACTGTTGGCTTGACCTGTTTAGGCATCATAGCATGGTCACATGTAAAAGCATCAGCTTGCTTGTGACTTATTTGCCTTTGAACGTTTATCGTCATGCAGAATGGATGGACGAGGCCTACGATGGAGGCTTGTCCTTGGACCTTTGGTGGTAGGTAGCCAGTCGTTGGGACGCGCTGCTAGAGGGAGGGGTACACGCGAGAAAGTATCATGTTCTCTGGGTCAACTAGTACTAGAGCTGCACTATATAAGATGAAGCTGCATGCCAGGGAAGCAACAGACAGGATGGTACTTGATGTGATTCCCAGCCAACTCACAGGTACATTTTAAAACACACCCCACAATATGTCTAGATTCAGAGACAACCTCCCAATCTCGTTTTCATTTTAAGCGACTCTGAAATCACTGTCAATTTTTGTAGAAATGCTTGTTTGCCATGAAGAAAGATCCTAATATAGCATACTGCGTACTATATGCAATCTGGAGTGTTATAGTCTGTTGGTCTACATCATATTTCTTTATTGCCAATGTAGGTAGAGTAGTAGCATCAACGTGCACCACTCAAAAAAAAATAAGATGGAATGCTATTTTTTTTTGTTCGGACCTAAACATTAACTTGCTGAAAAAATCCCTCGGTTTAATGTTTAAATCTGCATCTAAAGGAAAGCGGGTGGCATACTAGGATAGACAACGAGTTAAGATAACATGTTTTATGCTTATATGCTGTGTTTTCTGCAAATTTCTAATGATAGATTGGTGCCAAAGTTGAAATTGCATCTATACTTACAACCTCGATCATACTATTTTGGTTTTGGTGGTTTAGTGGGAGTACTAGAGAGGTTGGAGCACATGATACGTTCTCGGGTACACACCAGGAGCTGTCGGCAGGTCGATGCGCTTTGGAGGGGAGAGGTCCTGATGATGCAGGAGCAAGAAGGGGATCTGGAGGATGGGATCCTGAGTCCGGCTGGACAAAAGGATATGCAGAAGGGGTCTTGGAGGTTTTGGTGCGTGTCTGGCTAGCCGGAAGGACATACTTTGTGTTTTCATCCTTCGACTGATGATGGATGTTGCAGTAGGGATATGGTCCTATGGTGGATGCAACCGCTTCCTCAAAGTCATTCTTAAAGATTCATTTTGTGTTATAGTTTCATAGCTGGGTTATTAATGTATTTGTGTGATTTGAAACCATTGGAATATTGTGTAATAATTAACAAAAGAATTTCATGTACTCGGTTCTGATTAAATTATTTATTGTTCACTTATTGTGAAATCATGAAAATTAAGACCTAACAAGTGCGACATGTTTTAAAATGAAACCTGACAAGTGAGTCAAGTATGGACATGGAAACGGGCAGTGGGACCCTTCTGACTTGTGGGACCAGCCCAAGAAGAAATGGATAAATAAATCCAAGGTCCAAAATAGAAAAAGACCATAAAAGGGTAAGGCCCAAAAGAGAAACTGGCCATAAATAGGCCACAACCTAGAATGAAAAAGGTTAGAATTATTGGGCTTGGCCCATATGGATCACCGAAATGGACCGGACTGATTCTACACTATGACACTTTTATTTAGTCACAATTTTGCCACGTAGGATTGGCCACGTAGAATCTGATGTGTCTGAACCAGTCATGCAGTGACGATATCGGATCGTCATAGAGGTTATGACGATCCAATATCGTCATAGACGGTTATGACGATTTTACCAAAAATGTCGTTATAGTTCATTTGCGACGCCCAGCTTTCGATGATCTCATTTTCGTCATAAAATCGTCACAGATGGACTACTATGATGATTCTGTGACGAAAATGAAGCGTCATAGAAGCCCAGATTCCTTGTAGTGGATGTGGGTGTAAATAAGACACTTCATTGTTATGCTACATGGGACATGAAACTCTCTTACTCAATTATGCTATTTAAACATTTTAAGTGTTCCTTAGCAAGCTGAGAGTTAATTAGAGGAATTGGATTGATTACTACACTTCTAGTTATTTATACTTATATTAAACTTTACTTTGATTATCTTGACTTACCGAAGCTTGTATAGTATTCTTTTCATCTCTCTAACTTTGATAAGCTTTGCAAATGAATGAAGTGTTGAGCACATAAGACTACCTACTGTAAGTGAACTCCTATTCTCGTTGTTTCATGTTTAAACGCTAAATTTCTTATAGTTCTTTTGGTTCTTCTTGCTCGAGAACGATCAATGTTTGAGATTTGGGGAAGTTGATGGCTCTGATTTGTGCCATCTTCCACCATGTTTAAACGTTTTTTTGGTCAAGAAATTGCCAAATAAACTCTCAACCTTGCCACTAATGACTAATAATTGCAAAGATGTGCAAATCCCTTCTTTGATTTATGTTGTGCAGGAAATCGTTGTTTTTAAGGCAAAATAAGGAGTCATAATGAAGGATTTTGAGGAAGCACACACAACCAAGTAATTGGAGAATCCTACCAAGGCGTCAGTGCGTGATACGTCCAAAACGTATCTACTTTCCCGAACACTTTTGTTATTGTTTCGCCTCTAAACTTGTGTGTTTTGGATACAACTAACACGGACTGACGTTGTTTTCAGCAGAATTGCCTTGGTGTCTACTTTTTTTGCAGAAAATCAACTATCAGGAAAAATCCCGGAAAATATGCCAAAAATCCTATTTCACCAGAAGACTCCCGGAGCCAGAATACGAGACGGAGGGGGGGGTTGGGCCCAGGCACACCACCTGGCCGCGCGGGCTAGCCCAGGCCGCGCCATTGGGTGGTCTGGCCAACCAGGCACCCCCTGGGTCTCCCTCTTCGCCTATAAGAAGCCTTCTGACCTAAAAACTCTAGGGGGTTTAACGTTTTTCTAGAAGGAGTTACGCTCCGCCGCCACCACCAGATTCCACGAAACAGCACTAGAAACTCCGTTCTAGCACCCTGCCGGGACGGGGAATTGGAGGAGATCATCACCATCATGATCACCATCGCTTCTCCATCGACCATCCATGTTTCCCCCATCTATGAGTGAGTAATCCCCCGCTGTAGGCTATGGGCATGGTAGGGATTGGATGAGATCATTCATGTAATGGCATCAGATTGTTAGGGCATGGTGCCTAGTATCGTCTATTAGTGCTTTATGACTTTGTTGCAACTTGTTATGCTTAATTCTTGTAACAAGGCCCGAGTGCCATGATTTCAGATCTGAACATGTTATTGATTCATTATGATAGTATTGTTTTTGGTCTTACCTACAAGTTGTATACACACGTTGTTGTACGGAACCAATGGCCCTGAAGTGATAGAATTCGGGATAACCGGAGGGAATGGCTTTGATGTTAGGATCACATGTGTTCACAGAGTGTTAATTCTTTGCTCCGGTGCTCTATTAAAAGGAGCACCTTAATTTCCAGTAGTTCCCTTGAGGTCTCGCTGCAAACGGACTGGCAGGACAAAAGATGTTGTGCAAGTTCTCATTGCGAGCACGTATGACTATTTATGGAACACATGCCTAGGATTATCTAGTACTTGGATGCTTTATCTTATTTATCTGCAATTGCCCTATGTTCTGATTGCTATGTGAATTGTCTTGTCCATGCAACACCCGTCCATACATCCCTATGCCTACCGCACTCGAATCCTACTGTTTACTGCTATTGTTACTGCTCTCTTTACTTTACTACCGCTATTACTTTACTATTCCTACTACAAAAGTGTTGCTACTGATAAACTACTGTGAGCAAGATTGTTTCCAGGTGCAGCTAAATTGACAACTCAGTTGTTAAGGCTTATAAATATTCTTTGGCTCCCCTTGTGTAGAATCAATAAATTGGGTTTCACTTCCCTCGAAAATACTACGATACACCCCCTATACTTGTGGGTCATCAAGACTATTTTCTGGCACTATTGCCGGGGAGCATAACTTTATTTATCAAGTTCACTTGGATTCTCTATTGTTTGCTGCTATCCATCCATGATGGGTAAGTCTCGTGATGGCAAGGTTCCTATTTTACCATCCACTACAAGAAGAGGTACGGTTCTGAACACCTCTTCTGCTCTTGATTCACCATCTGTTATGAGTAAGCTCGTTACACCACCACATACACATGCTAAACACACTGCTACTACTGTTGAATCTAAAACTTCTGATACTTATGATGCTGCTTCTACTGTGCTTGATAAGAGTGGTTCATTAGGACCTTTCCTAGATGCTACTATTGCTAGAACTATAGCTAGAAATACCGAAACTCCTAATGAAGACACTATTACACCTGTTAGTTCACCTGAGTCTAGTGAGAGTTATGATATTGAAGATGGTTATGTTGAGATGACCGATGAATTTATTAAAGAATGTAAAAACACCCATGATAGGAGCGCTGCTAAGAGTCTCCTTGAGAGGCATACTATTAGACCCAGATTGTCTCCTATTGCTAAGTTTGCGGCTTCTCCCATAAACATTAAAGATAAAGATTATGATTCCTCTCTCGATCTATCTTACATAGCTATTGTTGAGAAAGAACCTTTTTGTGGTACTAAGAAGGAGAGTGCGGTAGCACATATGAATGAGCTTTCTACCATGAGTGGCTTGTTTTATGATGATATTAAGATGCGTACTTACTTTGTTTCTAAGATTTTCCCCTTTTCACTAAAAGGAGAAGCTAAAACTTGGTTTAGTAATTTACCTCCTGGATCTATTGATAGCCCTGATTGCTTGATAGTACTTTCCTGCAGAAATATTTTCCTCCTAGTGCTAGACATGCTATTTTGTAGGAACTTTTTGATTTTAAACAGGGAGAAAAAGAGATGTTGCCCGAATCATGGGCAAGGTTTTGTGCTTTGATTCATGCACAGGCTAGAAGTCCATTGCCTAAGAATGAGCTTCTTGATATATTTTATAATGGACTAACTGAAGAATCTAGGACATACCTAGATAGTTGTGCTGATTGTGTTTTCAGGAATAGGACTCCCAAGGAAGCTAAGGAATTAATGGCTAAAATAAGCAAGAACTATGAAGATTGGAATCCTCCTGAACAAGCTATACCTGAAGTAATTGTACCTAAACCTACTATACCGGTGCCTATTCCAACATCAAAGAAGAGGGGAGTTATTGAATTAAATGATGAAGTGATTAAGGAAGCTAAGAAATGTCTTAAGGAGAAGGGAATTAAAGCTGCAGATGTCAAGAATTTACCTCCTATAGAAGAATTATGTAAGCTTATCCCTTACTCATTCACTATTGAGGTACACTCTCTCCAACACTTTGATGAAGGTGATATCCCTTACTCTAAACCTCCTGATCAATGCTTAGAAGAATTCGATATCTCTATTGTTAAGCAAGATAATTTTAATAAAAGGGTGCAAAATCATCTAATGGAAAACACTAGAGCTATTGTTGAGTTAAAAGATATTGTGGAAAGAACCTCTAATGATGTTAAAATGATTGTTAAACACTTTCAAATGGTTTAAACTCAAATAGATCAACTCATTAAAGTGTAAAAGACTTGCTAGTTAATGTTGTTAAAGAAAAACATGCTTATGAAATTAGAACTAGAAGTGGTGCTGCTACCCAGGATCCTCTATATCCTGAGGGGCATCCCAAAAGAATTGAGCAGGATTCTCAACAAGCTGAAAATAGTGGCTCTACTCGTAAGAAAAGGAAACAAAAACATAAAACTGTTGTAGAACCCTCTGAACCTGCTATAGATCCTAATAGTATATCTATCTCTGATGCTGAAACTGAAAGTGGTAATGAAGAAAATGAAGCTTCAAATGAAGAAAAAGTTGAAGAAGAACCTGAAAAGCACACTAAGAATACTAAATACACTAAAGAAGATTTTGTTGCTAAGAAACATGGTAGTGAAAGAGAACCTTGGGTCCAAAAACCTATGCCTTTCCCTGATAAGAAACACAAGTCAAAGGAAGATGAACACTATAATAAGTTTTGTGAGTGGATGAAACCTTTATTCTTGCAAATTCCTTTGACCGATGCTATTAAATTGCCTCCTTACTCAAAGTATATGAAGGATATTGTCTCGAATAAAAGGAAGATCCCTAATGAAGAAATTTCTACTTTGCTTGCTAATTATTCCTTTAATGGTAAGGTCCCAAAGAAACTTGGAGACCCAGGGATTCCAACTATCCCTTGCTTTATTAAGAACATTTATGTTAGAACTGCTTTGTGTGATTTGGGAGCTGGAGTTAGTGTTATGCCTTTCTCTCTCTATAAGAGGCTTCAACTAGAAAAAATAATACCAACTGATATATTGTGGGCTCCCCGGATTTATCGTCCGAGAAATCCCTGTTATGCATATTTCCACGTTCCCATGATCAGTGAGCCATGGAACATAACCGACAGGTACCATTACAACATCCGAAACATAACGAGTTACAAGACTTACATACTTGCCATTATGGCTACATCATCATTCGCAGCGGAACATCACCAAGCGCAGAGCCCAATCGTGCCTCAACCTATAGGCAGCTGACTGGGAAGACGGCCTAGCTTGCTGGACGTCACCTTAAACTCCTGAAAGTCTGGCCAAGTAAATAGCCAGGGACAAAGCCGTGAGTACTTTTGAATGTACTCGCAAACCACCAGGATGAGTGAACAAAGGAAATGCAATTCTGGCTGTGGCGAGATAGCTCTATCGAGGGTTGCTTTTGAAAATCCTAAACTAACTTTTGAAGCTATGGCATCTCCATATATTTGTTGAAAAAGAGTTTTGAAAACATGCTTATGTTTTATAAATCCAGACATCTCCATACCTTTGTTGAAAAAAGAGTTTTGGAAACAGTTTGTAGTTGAAAACCCTTTTTGAACATTGTAGACCCCTCGGGTCAAAACAAAGCTTTCGAACTTGGGTTCCCCCGGAACCTTCATCCTCAAAGTACTTGTTTCCCAAACAAGCACAATTTGGGTACTCCTAGGCAACACCTTTACAACCGTCCTAGACCATGGACACGGCTATTCGAATAGGTTATACTCTGCAGAGTTTGCACACTTTACCCACAAGAATCAATACATCCGCCGGGATACAACCACGGCCCACTACCACTATAGATGGGGGTCCGGATAATCAAACCTAACCTTTCGCTTGTCTACACTAGCAAATGCATGCTTTTCCTCTTGGGTTTGTTCTCTCTGGCCACGAGTATGTGGCTCCCAGCCATAGTCCTTCATTCCGTACACACGCATACCCAAGCCACAACTTGGCATATACCTTAAATCTGGAGACTCCACTTCCTTCCGTACTACCTAAGTCATATCGTCTGCGGGAGACCCAATTGTTGCACCAGCCTCCTGCCAGTTCAGGCTCACTCTTGCCGAAGCAAGCGATAGGCTTCAGATCCTTGATCTGGTGGCGCCTACCCGGAATTCCAGGGATTTCTCCCTATAAGCATGGTAGAAGTGCCTCGGCTAATGCGGACAAAATACGAGTTAATCCCCAGCAACCTGGGGTAATGTGGTTGCGTGGATAAAAATTGTTCCAATAAAGGCGTAGAACATCCCAACATCTTCTCGTTTCTCCTCATCACCATTTCTTTTGATAAAACTTCCACTGGGAACGATGCCTCTTTCCAGGGTTTTACAAAGCTGTTTTGAAAACCTTTGAAGTGGGATAACTCCCAAAACAGTTTATTTTCTCAAAACCGGGGTTTCCAAGGAGGTAGGATGCTAACCATCGTACTCTCGGTCTAAAGGGGATAAAATATAGGTTCATCAGGGTGGTGCCTCGAAGGACACGAAGTCATAACTTGGAGGAGCCAAGTTACTATCACAGTATTTATAAAACAAAACATGTGGGTAGATAATGCAATATATATAAAGAGGATATAAAACTGGTAAAATAGAGTAGGACATATATCAGAGTTCAGGAAGTGGTGGCTTACCTGCGGTCAGTAATAAGTCCCTGGACTTCTTCAGGTGACCAAGAATACCCAATAAAATAAGAATAAGAAATCCCTTTCTTCTTGTCGTCAGACACTCATACTATCGTCATCATTGGGTACACATGTAAGCAGACAATACCACAATCAATACAAGGCATACAATATCAAATCATACAGCAAGCAAACATACTGAATACTACTGGACTTGGGAGGGTTTGGAGAAGTGGGATTCAAATGGGGGAATTTACAAGATTGCCACTGGGGTGTTTTCTCTAGGAAGATAGTTGTCAAGGCTAGATATAAGGAACTGAGATTAGGGATCTGTGGTCAGTAGGATACCAATATGCAAAAGAGATATCCTCAGATAGGTCTTGTCAAAAAAACCAACACAAGTGGTTTCACTTGATTATCACTTTTCAAGATTTAATTATGATTTTTATATTGGATTAAACTCTAGTTTGAGGAAATAATTCACCAGAAAAGTTCTGGGGCTCCAAAAATTATTTCCTTGGATGGTTTGGTATTACTTGATGTACTGAACCACCTAGAGTTGGAATCAAGTCAAAAGAATTACCAGAATGCCCTCAGGAAATTCCCAAAGACAGTTATGTATGATTCTTCTCTTTTTAACCAGATTAAATCTACAAGCGTTATTGAGTTGGTTCCAAGGGCATGTGATAGACATTTGAATTATCTTTCTGTAGGATTTGGATTCACCCTTTTTTGAGTTGCCAAACTCCTGGAGTGATTTATTTAGTGAAAATACCCTTTACAGAAGTATTTAATCCACTAAAATTCACCCAGAGCTCAATAAATTCTGAGCTGATAGGATTTGATAGATATGGGTTCTGGTGTGTACTGGTTAGACCTAGGGAAATTATCTAAGATAGAAGGTTGCTAGTTTTGTTATTTTTGTTAAAGGCAGAATATGGTTCTCCTTGGTATGAGTCATGTGCTGGAAAATAGGTATTTCAGATACCTTCCAGTAGGTCTTTGGTTCATCCCAAATGGAAATATAGAACTCACAGAGGAAATTAATTAGGGTTCCAGATACATGTTAGCAGATTAATTACTAGCAAATATTGGAATTTATTTTGGGCATGGGGTTGCCTCTGCATGTTTGAGAAAACATCAGAGAACCATCAGAAATTTAGATCTGGTTATTTGGAATTGGCTTACCATTTTATTTGGATTTAATCTAACAGAAACTTTTCTGGAATAAATGGATCTGCTAAAAGAAAAAGAAAAAGGGGTGCAATGGGCCGGATCTAGGGAGCTACTGGGCTGCGGGGGAGGATTCAGCCCACGGCGGGGCAGCGCGACGCGCGGGAGCCAGCGCTTGAACTGGCAAGCGGGGCCCGGTGGTCAGCGAGAGGAGGGGGCCGAAGGGGTATCGGCCAGATCTGGCCGTCTGTTCAAGTGGCGATGGACGGACCAGGGTCGACGTCTACGCAAACAGAACACCGGCGATGAAACCGTAGGCAGCGGCGCCGGCGAGGGCAGGGTGCTCACCAGAGGGCTCGGGGAAGGTCGGGGATGGTGCAGGACGACGCTGTCGACGACGGCGAGTAGATCGGTGGGAGGCACGACGACGGATGACCACCGGAAGTAGCTCGCGCAACGGCGACCGAGAGCGACCTCGTCGGAGCTCGGTGGCACGGACGGATGAGAGGGTCCTGGGCAAAAAAGAGAGCACCATTAGATGCACGAGAGCAAGGGGATCACATGGGCTGACATGCAGAAGGAATAGAGCCGAGAGGGAAGAGCCTTGCTTGAGTTTTGCAAGGAGGCCGAGAGCTCCTCCTCCTCTTCCTTCGGACAACATAGAGCAGGGGAGGGGGTGTGGTGCTCGGGGGAGGTGAGTGGGTTGGAGAGGGAGCAAATGAGTGCAGGGGAGAGCTGGGCGAAGGGCTGCTGGCGTTTATACCAAGAGGAAGGGCTAGGTGTGGTGAATTACTATTTTGGGACAAGGTGGAGGGCAATGTTGCCCAGGGATTGGTCCTGAGAGAGGTGGAGAGGGGTAGGAGGGTAATTGGGTCGTGCTGGACCAGAGAGAGAGGTGGTGGCATCAGTGGTAATTAAATTAGGTTGATCCTTGTAAGAATTGGGGTTATTTCTCCTTCTTACTACAATGGTAATGGAAAATGGGGATTTGTTTGGGGTGGAGCTTGCGATGGTGGTCGACCAAGGATGTGTTTGATGCTGAGGAGGTACATTGAGCAAGATTCAAAGGAATTTGGAAGTGAATTGAGGAATGGATTTGCTTAGTTGAAAATTTTGATCCAATAAATGGTTGTGAAGGAAGTCCAAAAAGTTACATTGGACCAGAGGGGAAAATGGTGCTGGTAGTTAGATAAGGTAAAGGTAGACTTCTAGGATTTATTTGAGATTTTTCACAGGAGTTTTAGTCCTCCTAAATCCAATTACTCAAAAAGGACAAAAATGATTTCTAGACGATCATTTGATAAATTTCCATTGGGCAAGCATGGATTTTTATGTGGGAGAGTCCTAGAGGTGAATACACACTTAGGGGAATTTTCCCAAGATTTATTGGGGATTAAAAGTATTTAAAACAATTATTATTCCAATTCAGCCATTTAAGAAAATGGGCAAAAAGAAATAATAAAGCTTCTCAAAAATAATTATTTTTGAGATGGAAAGATAGGGTATGATTTGTGGGACTCACATGAGCCAAAAGTTGGGGAAGTATTTTGGTAAAAACCATACTTTCCTTTATGGAGGGAGTTTTGGAGATTTTGACTATTTAAGTAATTAAATAGTTTTGGGACCATAATATTTATGGATAATTATTGATAAATCTTGGTGATCAAGATGGAGGGTGTATACAAGAGGTAGCAAGCATTTTCAACCTTGTGGAATGAAATTCCAACTAGAAAAGGATGGAAAACAATGAGTTGATGATCTAGGGTGGTGTTATTTTTATACCACCAAAAACATGCTTGCATCTTGGAGCTCAGAGCTCACTTTGGTGCAAGGGATAGATGGATAGGTAGACCAGGTCATATAGATGACCATGGCAGAAAGAGTTTGAATTATCTGCATTTGAGGTGATCTAGAAATGATGGCAAACTTTGTTGAAAGTAAGGCTGCTAAGCAATATGAGTCATGATGCCTTATAAACCATGTGGGTTTAAGCAGCACAGAGATCCATTTGGATCAAGATAAGTAGGTTCTGATAGACATCATTGAGTAGATCACAACCATGCAGAGAGTTGGTCCATAGGAGTTTGGATGGTGGTGTGAGCTTCTAGCAAAGTTGGCATGATGACTAGAATTGCAGGAATTGTTATTTTCTTGCCTGCAAAACCATCAAGGATGAGTGGGTTGCGGGAGGATCTGACCAGGGGACAATGTGGGCCTTGGTAGTCCTAAGAATGGTTAACTAGATGCTTCAAGTGCATTTCCAAAAATGCACATGGTTTGATAAAAGGAGATATTCCAAAAGGTGATGTTGAAACTGTTTCCAGACTTGGTCAAAACTGGCAGTTTTGAGGTGTTTGACTAGAGTATGAGAGGGAATGTTCTTGGAGGGGTGGCAAGGTAGAAGAGATCCTTGCTTGATGTTGGTCTTCAAGGACTTGAGAACATCTATAATGTGAATCTTCAGAACAGATCTGGTTGAGGGTTTTAGATGATCACCTAGTGGCTAGGGATCATATCTAGATTTGCATTCTTGCTTAGGGATTGGTGATTTGGGAACAACTTGATCCTAGTGATGAGCTCCTAGAGTGGCTCATACTACTTCCTAAGCAAACAAGTCAAACAGCAGATCAAAGCACTCATCAGACAGCAGATCAAGGCAACTCATCTTATGCTAAGAATAACCACTAATGAGGTAATCATCAAGCCTAGCTTGGGGTAAGGTTGGGGCATTTTGAAGAGGTTGAGTTTTGAATAAGATGAGGGTTATTGGTATCTCTACCAAGAAGAGAATTCAAATGCTTTGAAAGGAGGTTTTGGTAAAGCTAGAGATAAGATTATTTGAGTGCTCTGTCTTGAAAACATAAGGAGGTTGTATTATATATCTCTCCATAGTTTTGTTAATAGAAGCTACCAAAAATAGTTTTGGTTACATAGGCATCTTGGCTCCTGTTTTGAAATGCCAGAACGTTTGAGAATATGTAAAGTAAGCCAAGATAGTTTTGGTAAATAGCTTTTGCCAACTAAGGTTGAGGTAAGGAGTATCCTAAGATACACATCATAAACATAGTGCAAACAAACAACAAGCAAGCACGACACTAAAGCACAAGAAAAAGTTTTTGTTCCCCCTGATTTTTGCATTCTGGACAACTAATCAGGGTTGCTGAAATTGGGATGTTACAGACCTTTCCCCCTTAAAAGAATCTCGTCCCGAGATTCGGGAGAGTAAGGTTAGGGGATTTGTCTTAGTTAGTGCTATGTGTTCCTTGCGGGCTAACTTGTCGACTTTGTCTTCGAGTAGAAACACCTTGATAGCAAGGTTGAATTTCAATCTTCTTGAAACTCGGAGGTCGAGATGGCGTCCACCATGGTTGCGGGGAGGGACCTTCTTTCGGTAAGGGTCCACTGTACTTCTCTTAGGTGGGTTATTGTATCCACGTCCGTGTCAAGTCTGAGCTCTGAGATTTGCGTCTTCGGGTCCCACGGTTGGATTTTCTCGAAGGGGTACTCTATTTTGCAGGGAAAGACACGGTCTTTCCCCCTTAGGATTTGACTTGGGTAGGTCGGAGAGTTACAACTAGGGGACTTCTTAGGAGGGTGACAAGAGGGGGGGTTGCATCATAGGTGTCGTTCTAGGGGGACATGGGCTAGTTTAATATAGGGGGTACTCGTCGACTTTCGGGGAGTCCTAGAGTGGGTGAAAGGGCTTATCTCTATCTTTACTTCCAAGGGGCGCTGTCATCTAGGAGGGCGTGGGACATCTTCAGTCTTGAGCTGCGTGGCAGCGAGCGGTAGGGTGACCATCTTTTAGGAGGAAGGGGACCTTAGATGTCTTCGAGATTCTCTGCCAAGGAAGTCTGGGCGGATTTTCTCTCAGGGCATTTTCTCTTGAAGTGACCAGATAGTCCACACGTGAAGCACGGGTTCTTCTTCCGTCGTGGCTGAGTTGACGACTTTTCTATGTTGACATCGAGAGATTTGCACGCCTTACCAATGAGGGGATATATTGGGCATTTCATGGCGACATGATCTTGGCCTTCGTAGAGAAAACAAGTGATAAGTCGAGTTGGGCAAGCTTTGGGTGAATGGGGTTCTCCACAGTTGGGGCAGTTATCGGAACATCTGCTGGCTAGGTGCCCTTCATCTCCGTAGTGGCTACATGCCTTCTTCGAGCTTCCGTTCTTCATGGCCATCTTGAGGGAGGTCTTGCTGGTGGCAGACGATGCGGGTTGGGTCTGATGCAACGACTTGGGTAAAACACGCAAAAGGAACAACAAGCAAGCATAGCAATCAAGGAAGTCATAACATACCAACCAAATCTGCACCCGAGGGTGCTAATAGTACCTAATCAATACAAAACGCGTTCAGGGAAGATACATGACTCTACCCTATTGCTAGCTGGGCGAGTGTCGCAGCGCGGGTGATTACTCGGAGGGTGCATCTGTGGTGTTGGGGCTAGCTTCTGGAAGGTCAGTGGAGGTTTCTTCCGCCTTCTTGAGGAGCTTCAACCTACAGAGGTACTGACTGGCGGTGGTGCACATCTGGCTTTTCTTGGGGGCGGCTTCCCTCGAGGTTCCTTCAGTTGTAGTTGCTTGTGCTTGATTCCTTTGCAGGGTTTCCTAAGATTCCTTACGGTTGAGAATGGCTTGCAGGCGACAGAGCTCCATCTGGGAGTGGCGGTATTCGTCAATGACTGTTGTTAACGCCTCGTTGCTAGAGTAGTTGTAACGGGTCTGAAAGGAGAGAGCAGGATACGCCAGGCTGGGGTCTTGAGTTCCTCCGGTGCAGTCGACATTTCCCTTCATGGGGAGGTAGAAGGTTGTGGGCTGCCTCATCTCTGGGAGGGAGCTACGGATGCGCATCAAAGCTTCTCTGGCTACCAAGTCAATAGCAAGCACGGGACTAGGCATCCGAGGTCCTGTGGAGTAGATGGGGCTTCCATTGGTTCCTGGCTTGGCTAGTATGACAATCTGTCCCACATAATCTCCTGATTCCAGTCCCTTGTGGAGGGTGTAGGTAGGTTTCTGCTGGTAACCGCACAGTTGCATCGAGTCCCATAGGATTTGGGAAAATCCAATCTTCAGCCACTCTTCATCAATAGGCTCCATCTACATAGGGGTTTAGGTTCAGGTTGGGTTAGTGACAGGTGTGCAGGATTTTAAGCTTAGGAAAACATATTAATTTAAGTAGTTTTTCGAAATAGAGGGGGCGAGGACATAAGCACTTTTACAAATAGTCATCTTTTCTCCCTTGTCTTTTGGAAAATAGGTTTATCGTTTCCTGTCTAACGTCCATGCTAACTAAGGTCTCCTACAGTCAGGATGGCTCTGATACCAAGTCTGTGGGCTCCCCGGATTTGTCATCCGAGAAATCCCTGTTATGCATATTTCCACGTTCCCATGATCAGTGAGCCATGGAACATAACCGACAGGTACCATTACAACATCCGAAACATAACGAGTTACAAGACTTACATACTTGCCATTATGGCTACATCATCATTCGCAGCGTAACATCACCAAGCGCAGAGCCCAATCGTGCCTCAACCTATAGGCAGCTGACTGGGAAGACGGCCTAGCTTGCTAGACGTCACCTTAAACTCCTTAAAGTCTGGCCAAGTAAATAGCTAGGGACAAAGCCATGAGTACTTTTGAATGTACTCGCAAACCACCAGGATGAGTGAACAAAGGAAATGCAATTCTGGTTGTGGCGAGATAGCTCTATCGGGGGTTTCTTTTGAAAAGCCTAAACTAACTTTTGAAGCTATGGCATCTCCATATCTTTGTTGAAAAAGAGTTTTGAAAACATGCTTCTGTTTTATAAATCCAGACATCTCCATACCTTTGTTGAAAAAAGAGTTTTGGAAACAGTTTGTAGTTGAAAACCCATTTTGAACATTCTAGACCCCTCGGGTCAAAACAAAGCTTTCAAACTTGGGTTCCCCCGGAACCTTCGCCCTCAAAGTACGTGTTGCCCAAACAAGCACAGTTTGGGTACTCCTAGCCAACACCTTTACAATCGTCCTTAACCGTGGACACGGCTATTCGAATAGGTTATACTCTGCAGAGTTTGCACACTTTACCCACAAGAATCAATACATCCGCCGGGATACAACCATGGCCCACTACCACTGTAGATGGGGGTCCGGATAATCAAACCTAACCTTTCCCTTGTCTACACTAGCAAACGCATGCTTTTCCTCTTGGGTTTGTTCTCCCCGGCCACGAGTATGTGGCTCCCAGCCATAGTCCTTCCTTCCGTACACGCGCATACCCAAGCCGCAACTTGGCGTATACCTTAAATCTGGAGACTCCACTTCCTTCCGTACTACCTAAGTCATACCGTCTGCGGGAGACCCAATTGTTGCACCGGCCTCCTGCCAGTTCAGGCTCACTCTTGCCGAAGAAGGCGACAGGCTTCAGATCCTTGATCTGGTGGCGCCTGCCCGGAATTCCAGGGATTTCTCCCTATAAGCATGGTAGAAGTGCCTCGGCTAATGCGAACAAACTACGAGTTAAGCCCCAGCAACCTGGGGTAATGTGGTTGCGCGGATAAAAATTGTTCCAGTGAAGGCGTAGAACATCCTAACATCTTCTCGTTTCTCCTCATCACCATTTCTTTTGATAAAACTTCCACTGGGAACGATGCCTCTTCCCAGGGTTTTACAAAGTTGTTTTGAAAACCTTTGAAGTGGGATAACTCCCAAAACAGTTTATTTTCTCAAAACCTGGGTTTCCAAGGAGGTAGGATGCTAACTATCGTACTCTCGGTCTAAAGGGGATAAAAGATAGGTTCATCAGGGTGGTGCCTCGAAGGACACGAAGTCATAACTTGGAGGAGCCAAGTTACTATCGCAATATTTATAAAACAAAACATGCGGGTAGATAATGCAATATATATAAAGACGATATAAAACAGGTAAAATGGAATAGGACATATATCAGAGTTCAGGAAGTGGTGGCTTGCCTGCGGTCAGCAATAAGTCCCTGGACTTCTTCAGGTGACCAAGAATACCCAATAAAATAAGAATAAGAAATCCCTTTCTTCTTGTCGTCAGACACTCATACTATCATCGTCATTGGGTACACATGCAAGCAGACAATACCACAATCAATACAAGGCATACAACATCAAATCATACAGCAAGCAAACATACTGAATACTACTGGACTTGGGAGGGTTTGGAGAAGTGGGATTCAAATGGGGGAATTTACAAGATTGCCATTGGGGTGTTTTCTCTAGGAAGATAGTTGTCAAGGCTAGATATAAGGAACTGGGATTAGGGATCTGTGGTCAGTAGGATACCAATATGCAAAAGTGATATCCTCAGATAGGTCTTGTCAAAAGAAAACCAACACAAGTGGTTTCACTTGATTATCACTTTTCAAGATTTAATTATGCTTTTTATATTGGATTAAACTCTAGTTTGAGGAAATAATTCACCAGAAAGGTTCTGGGGCTCCAAAAACTATTTCCTTGGTTGGTTTGGTATTACTTGATGTACTCAAACCACCTAGAGTTGGAATCAAGTCAAAATAATTACCAGAATGCCCTCAGGAAATTCCCAAAGACAATTCTGTATGATTCTTCTCTTTTTCACTAGATTAAATATACAGAAGTTATTGAGTTGGTTCCAAGGGCATGCGATAGAGATTTTAATAATCTTTCTGTAGGATTTGGATGCACCCTTGTAGGAGTTCCCAAACTCCTGGAGTGATTTATTTAGTGAAAATACCCTTTCTAGAATTATTTAATCTAGTAAAATTCAACCAGAGGTCAATAAATTCTGAGCTGCTAGGATTTCATAGATATGGGTTCTGGTGTGTACTGGGAGGTGGAATAAGGTCAATACCACCTTTGGTTAGACCTGGGGAAATTATCTAAGATAGAAGGTTGCTAGTTTTCTTATTTATGTTAAAGGCAGAATATAGTTCTCCTTGGTATGAGTCCTGTGCTGGAAAATAGGTATTTCAGATACCTTCCAGTAGGTCTTTGGTTCATCCAAAATGGAAATATAGAACTCACAGAGGAAATTAATTAGGGTTCCAGATACATGTTAGCAGATTAATTACTAGCAAATATTGGAATTTATTTTGGGCATCGGGTTGCCTATGCATGTTTGAGAAAACATTAGAGAACCATCAGAAATTTAGATCTGGTTATTTGGAATTGGTTTACCATTTTATTTGGATTTAATCTTAATAGAAACTTTTCTAGAATAAATGGATCTGCTAAAAGAAAAAGAAAAAGCGGTGCAATGGGCCGGATCTAGGGAGCTACTGGGCTGCGGGGGAGGATTTGGCCCACGGCGGGGCAACGCGACGTGCGGGAGCCAGCGCTTGAACTGGCAAGCAGGGCCCGGCGGTCAGCGAGAGGAGGGGCCGAAGGGGTATCGGCCAAATCTAGTCGTCCGTTCAAGTGGCGATGGACGGACCAGGGTCGTCGTCTACGCGAACAGAATGCCGGCGACGAAACCCTAGGCAGCGGCGCCGGCGACGGCAGGGTGCTCACCAGAGGGCTCGGGGAAGGTCAGGGATGGTGCAGGACGACGCGGTCGACGACGGCGAGTAGATCGGTGGGCGGCACGACGGCGGAGGACCCCGGGAAGCAGCTCGCGCGACGGCGACCGAGAGCAACCTCGTCGGAGCTCGGTGGCACGGACGGATGAGAGGGTCCTAGGCAGAAAAGAGAGCACCATTAGATGCAGGAGAGCAAGGGGATCACATGGGCTGACATGCAGAAGGAATAGAGCCGAGAGGGAAGAGCCTTGCTCGATTTTTGGGAGGAGGCCGAGAGCACCTCCTCCTCTTCCTTCAGACAACATAGAGCAGGGGAGGGGGTGTGGTGCTCGGGGGAGGTGAGTGGGGTGGAGAGGGAGCAAAGGAGGGCAAGGGAGAGCTGGGGGAAGGGCTGCTGGCCTTTATACCAAGAGGGAGGGATAGGTGTGGTGAATTACCATTTTGGGACAAGGTGGAGGGCGATGCTGGCCAGGGATTGGCCCAGAGGGAGGTGGAGAGGGGTAGGAGGGTAATTGGGTCGTGCTGGACCAGAGAGATAGGTGGTGGCATCAGTGGTAATTAAATTAGGTTGATCCTTGTAAGAATTGGGGTTATTTCTCCTTCTTGATACATTGGTAATGGAAAATGGGGATTTTTTGGGGTGGAGCTTGCGATGGTGGTCGACCAAGGATGTGTCTGATGCTGAGGAGGTACATTGAGCAAGATTGAAAGGAATTTGGAAGTGAATTGAGGAATGGATTTGCTTAGTTGAAAATTTTGATCCAATAAATGGTTGTGAAGGAAGTCCAAAAAGTTACATTGGACCAGAGGAGAAAATGGTGCTGGTAGTTAGATAAGGTAAAGGTAGACTTCTAGGATTTATTTGTGTTTTTTCAGAGGAGTTTTAGTCCTCCTAAATCAAATTACTCAAAAAGGATATAAATGATTTCTAGACGATCATTTGATAAATTTCCATTGGGCAAGGATGGAATTTTATGTGGGAGAGTCCCAGAGGTGAATACACACTTAGGGGAATTTTCCCAAGATTTATTGGGGATTAAAAGTATTTAAAACAATTATTATTCCAATTCAGCCATTTAAGAAAATGGGCAAAAAGAAATAATAAAGCTTCTCAAAAATACTTATTTTTGAGATGGAAAGATAGGGTATGATTTATGGGACTCACATGAGCCAAAAGTTGGGGAAGTATTTTGGTAAAAACCAGACTTTCCTTTATGGAGGGAGTTTTGGAGATTTTGACTATTTAAGTAATTAAATAGTTTTGGGACCATAATAATTATGGATAATTCTTGATAAATCTTGGTGATCAAGATGGAGGGTGTATACAAGAGGTAACAAGCATTTGCAACCTTGTGGAATGAAATTCCAACTAGAAAAGGATGGAAAACAATGAGTTGATCTAGGGTGGTGTTATTTTTATACCACCAAAAACATGCTTGCATCTTGGAGCTCATAGCTCACTTTGGTGCAAGGGATAGATGGATAGGTAGACCAGGTCATATAGATGACCATGGCAGAAAGAGTTTGAATTATCTGCATTTGAGGTGATCTAGAAATGATGGCAAACTTTGTTGAAAGTAAGGCTGCCAAGCAATATGAGTCATGATGCCTTATAAACCATGTGGGTTTAAGCAGCACAGAGATCCATTTGGAGCAAGAGAAGTAGGTTCTGATAGACATCATTGAGTAGATCACAACCATGCAGAGAGTTGGTCCATATGAGTTTGGATGGTGGTGTGATCTTCTAGCAAAGTTGGCATGATGACTAGAATTGCAGGAATTGTTATTTTCTTGCCTGCAAAACCATCAAGGATGAGTGGGTTGCGGGAGGATCTAACCAGGGGACAATGTGGGCCTTGGTAGTCCTAAGGATGGTTAACTAGATGGTTCAAGTGCATTTCCAAAAATGCACATGGTTTGAGAAAAGGAGATATTCCAAAAGTTGATGTTGAAACTGTTTCCAGACTTTGTCAAAATTGGCAGTTTTGAGGTGTTTGACTAGAGTATGAGAGGGAATGTTCTTGGAGGGGTGGCAAGGTATTAGAGCATTAACAAGTGGTTGATATTGAAGTGTAGAGTTAGTAGAAGAGATCCTTGCTTGATGTTGGTCTTCAAGAACTTGAGAACATCTAGAATGGGAATCTTCAGAATACATCTGGTTGAGGGTTTTAGATGATCACCTAGTGGCTAGGGATCATATCTAGATTTGCATTCTTGCTTAGGGATTGGTGATTTGGGAACAACTTGATCCTAGTGATGAGCTCCTAGAGTGGCTCATACTACTTCCTAAGCAAACAAGTCAAACAGCAGATCAAAGCACTCATCAGACAGCAGATCAAGGCAACTCATCTTATGCTAAGCATAACCACTAATGAGGTTACCATCAAGCCTAGCTTGGGGTAAGGTTGGGGCATTTTGAAGAGCTTGAGTTTTGAATAAGACGAGGGTTATTGGTATCTCTACAAAGAAGAGAATTCAAATGCTTTCGTAGGAGGTTTTGGTAAAGCTAGAGATAAGATTATTTGAGTGCTCTGTCTTGAAAACATAAGGAGGTTGTATTATATATATCTCCATAGTTTTGTTAATAGAAGCTACCAAAAATAGTTTTGGTTACATAGGCATCTTGGCTCCTATTTTGAAATGCCAGAACGTTTGAGAATATGTAAAGTAAGCCAAGATAGTTTTAGTAAATAGCTTTTGCCAACTGAGGTTGAGGTAAGGAGTATCCTAAGATACACATCATAAACATAGTGCAAACAAACAACAAGCAAGCACGGCACTAAAGCAGAAGAATTTTTTTTTGTTCCCCCTGATTTTTGCATTCTGGACAACTAATCCGGGTTGCTGAAATTGGGATGTTACAGACCTTTCCCCCTTAAAAGAATCTCGTCCCGAGATTCGGGAGAGTAAGGTTAGGGTATTTGTCTTAGTTAGTGCTATGTGTTCCTTGCGGGCTAACTTGTCGACTTTTTCTTCGAGTAGAAACACCTTGACAGCGAGGTTGAATTTCAATCTTCTTGAAACTCGGAGGTCGAGCTGGCGTCCACCATGGTTGCGGGGAGGGATCTTCTTTTGATAAGGGTCCACTGTACTTCTCTTAGGTGGGTTATTGTATCCAAGTCTGTGTCAAGTCTGAGCTCTGAGATTTGCGTCTTCGGGTCCCACGGTTGGATTTTCTCGGAGGGGTACTCTATTTTGTCGTCATAGAGTTACAACTAGGGGACTTCTTAGGAGGGTGAAAAGAGGAGGGGTTACATCATAGGTGTCGTTCCAGGGGGACATGGTCTAGTTTAATACAGGGGGTACTCGTCGACTTTTGGGGAGTCCTAGAGTGGGTGAAAGGGCTTCTCTCTATCTTTACTTCCAAGGGTGATGTCATCTAGGAGAGCACGGGACATCTTCAGTCTTGAGCTGCGTGGCAGCGAGCGATAGGGTGACCATCTTTTAGGAGAGAGGGGACCTTAAATGTCTTCGAGTTTCTCTGCCAAGGAAGTCTGGGCGGATTTTCTCTCAGGGCATTCTCTCTTGAAGTGACTGGGTAGTCCACATGTGAAGCAGGGGTTCTTCTTCCGTTGTGGCTGAGTTGACGGCTTTTCTATGTTGACATCGAGAGATTGCACGCCTTACCAATGAGGGGATATATTGGGCATTTCATGGCGACATGGTCTTGGCCTTCGCAGAGAAAACAAGTGATAAGTCGAGTTGGGCAAGCTTTGGGTGAATGGGGTTCTCCATAGTTGGGGCAGTTATCGGAACATCTGCTGGCTAGGTGCCCTTCGTCTCCGCAGCGGCTACATTCCTTCTTCGAGCTTCCGTTCTTCATGGCCATCCTGGGGGAGGTCTTGCTGGTGGCAGACGATGCGGGTTGGGTCTGATGTAACGACTTGGGTAAAACACGCAAAAGGAACAACAAGCAAGCATAGAAATCAAGGAAGTCATAACATACCAACCAAATCTGCACCCGAGGGTGCTAATAGTACCTAATCAATACAAAACGCGTTCAGGGACGATACATGACTCTACCCTATTGCTAGCTGGGCGAGTGTCGCAGCACGGGTGATTACTCGGAGGGTGCATCTATGGTGTCGGGGCTAGCTTCTGGAAGGTCAGTGGAGGTTTCCTGCGCCTTCTTGAGGGGCTTGAACCTACGGAGGTACTGACTGGCGGTGGTGCACTTCCGGCTTTTCTTGGGGGCAGCTTCCCTCGAGGTTCCTTCAGTTGAAGTTGCTTGTCCTTGATTCCTTTACAGGGTTTCCTGAGCTTCCTTATGGTTGAGAATGGCTTGCAGGCGACGGAGCTCCATCTGGGAGTGGCGGTATTCGTCAATGACTGCTGTTAACGCCTCGTTGCTAGAGTATCTGTAATGGGTCTGAAAGGAGAGAGCAGGATACACCAGGCTGGGGTCTTGAGTTCCTCCGGTGCAGTCGACATTTCCCTTCATGGGGAGGTAGAAGGTTGTGGGCTGCCTCATCTCTGGGAGGGAGCTACGGATGCGCATCAAAGCTTCTCTGGCTACCAAGTCAATAGCAAGCACGGAACTAGGCATCTGAGGTCCTGTGGAGTAGATAGGGCTTCCATTGGTTCCTGGCTTGGCTAGTATGACAATCTGTCCCACATAATCTCCTAATTCTAGTCCCTTGTGGAGGGTGTAGGTAGGTTTCTACTGGTACCCGCACAGTTGCATCGAGTCCCATAGGATTTGGGGAAATCCAATCTTTAGCCACTCTTCATCAATAGGCTCCATCTACAAAGGGGTTTAGGTTCAGGTTGGGTTAGTGATAGGTGTGCAGGATTTTAAGCTTAGGAAAACATATTAATTCAAGTAGTTTTTTGAAATAGAGGGGGGAGGACATAAGCACTTTTGCAAATAGTCATCTTTTCTCCCTTGTCTTTTGGAAAATAGGTTTATCGTTTCCTGTCTAACGTCCATGCTAACTAAGGTCTCCTACAGTCAGGATGGCTCTGATACCAAGTCTGTGGGCTCCCCGGATTTGTCGTCCGAGAAATCCCTGTTATGCATATTTCCACGTTCCCATGATCAGTGAGCCATGGAACATAACCGACAGGTACCATTACAACACCTGAAACATAACGAGTTACAAGACTTACATACTTTCCATTATGGCTGCATCATCATTTGCAGCGGAACATCACCAAGCGCAGAGCCCAATCGTGCCTCAACCTACAGGAAGCTGACTAGGAAGACGGCCTAGCTTGCTAGACGTCACCTTAAACTCCTGAAAGTCTGGCCAAGTAAATAGCCAGGGACAAAGCCGTGAGTACTTTTGAATGTACTCGCAAACCACCAGGATGAGTGAACAAAGGAAATGCAACTCTGGCTGTGGCGAGATAGTTCTATCGGGGGTTACTTTTGAAAAGCCTAAACTAACTTTTGAAGCTATGACATCTCCATATCTTTGTTGAAAAAGAGTTTTGAAAACAAGCTTCTGTTTTATAAATCTAGACATCTCCATACCTTTGTTGAAAAAAGAGTTTTGGAAACAGTTTGTAGTTGAAAACCCTTTTTGAACATTGTAGACCCCTCGGGTCAAAACAAAACTTTTGAACTTGGGTTCCCCCGGAACCTTCGTCCTCAAAGTACTTGTTTCCCAAACAAGCATAGTTTGGGTACTCCTAGCCAACACCTTTACAACCGTCCTTGACCGTGGACACGGCTATTCGAATAGGTTATACTCTGCAGAGTTTGCACACTTTACCCATAAGAATCAATACATCCACCGGCATACAACCACGTCCCACTACCACTGTAGATGGGGGTCCGGATAATCAAACCTAACCTTTCGCTTGTCTACACTAGCAAAGGCATGCTTTTCCTCTTGGGTTTGTTCTCCCCGGCCACGAGTATGTGGCTCCAAGCCATAGTCCTTCCTTCCGTACACGCGCATACCCAAGCCGCAACTTGGCGTATACCTTAAATATGGAGACTCCACTTCCTTCCGTACTACCTAAGTCATACCGTCCGCGGGAGACCCAATTGTTGCACCGGCCTCCTGCCAGTTCAGGCTCACTCTTGCTGAAGCAAGTGACAGGCTTTAGATCCTTGATCTAGTGGCGCCTACCCGGAATTCCAGGGATTTCTTCCTATAAGCATGGTAGAAGTGCCTCGGCTAATGCAGACAAACTACGAGTTAAGCCCCAGCAACCTGGGGTAATGTGGTTGCGCGGATAAAAATTGTTTCAGTAAAGGCATAGAACATCCCAACATCTTCTTGTTTCTCCTCATCACCATTTCTTTTGATAAAACTTCCACTGGGAACGATGCCTCTTTCCAGGGTTTTACAAAGCTCTTTTGAAAACCTTTGAAGTGGGATAACTCCCAAAACAGTTTATTTTCTCAAAACCGGGGTTTCCAAGGAGGTAGGATGCTAACCATCGTACTCTCGGTCTAAAGGGGATAAAAGATAGGTTCATCTGGGTGGTGCCTCGAAGGACATGAAGTCATAACTTGGAGGAGCCAAGTTACTATCGCAGTATTTATAAAACAAAACATGCGGGTAGATAATGCAATATATATAAAGAGGATATAAAACAGGTAAAATAGAGTAGGACATATATCAGAGTTCAAGAAGTGGTGGCTTGCCTGCGGTCAGCAATAAGTCATTGGACTTCTTCATGTGACCAAGAATACCCAATAAAATAAGAATAAGAAATCCCTTTCTTCTTGTCGTCAGACACTCATACTATCGTCGTCATTGGGTACACATGTAAGCAGACAATACCACAATCAATACAAGGCATACAACATCAAATCATACAGCAAGCAAACATACTGAATACTACTGGACTTGGGAGGGTTTGGATAAGTGGGATTCAAATGGGGGAATTTACAAGATTGCCACTGGGGTGTTTTCTCTGGGAAGAAAGTTGTCAAGGCTAGATATAAGGAACTGGGATTAGGGATCTGTGGTTAGTAGGATACCAATATGCAAAAGTGATATCCTCAGATAGGTCTTGTCAAAACAAAACCAACACAAGTGGTTTCACTTGATTATCACTTTTCAAGATTTAATTATGCTTTTTATATTGGATTAAACTCTAGTTTGAGGAAATAATTCACCAGAAAAGTTCTGGGGCTCCAAAAATTATTTCCTTGGATTTTTTGGTAGTACTTGATGAACTTAACCACCTAGAGTTGGAATCAAGTCAAAATAATTACCAGAATGCCATCAAGAAATTCCCAAAGACAGTTCTGTATGATTCTTCTCTTTTTAACCGGATTAAATCTACAGGAGTTATTGAGTTGGTTCCAAGGGAATGTGATAGACATTTGAATTATCTTTCTGTAGGATTTGGATTCACCCTTTTTGGAGTTTCCAAACTCCTGGAGTGATTTATTTAGTGAAAATACCCTTTACAGAAGTATTTAATCCACTAAAATTCAACCAGAGGTCAATAAATTCTGATCTGCTAGGATTTGATAGATATGGGTTCTGGTGCGTACTAGGAGGTGGAATCAGGTTAATACCACCTTTGGTTAGACCTGGATAAATTATGTAAGATAGAAGGTTGCTAGTGGTTTTATTTTTGTTAAAGGCAGAATATGGTTCTCCTTGGTATGAGTCCTGTGATGGAAAATAGGTATTTTAGATACCTTCCAGTAGGTCTTTGGTTCATCCCAAATGGAAATATAGAACTCACAGAGGAAATTAATTAGGTTTCCAGATACATGTTAGCAGATTAATTACTAGCAAATATTGGAATTTATTTTGGGCATGGGGTTGCCTCTGCATGTTTGAGAAAACATCAGAGAACCATCAGAAATTTAGATCTGGTTATTTGGAATTGGTTTACCATTTTATTTGGATTTAATATTAACAGAAACTTTTCTGGAATAAATGGATCTACTAAAAGAAAATGAAAAAGGTGTGCAATGGCCGGATCTGGGGAGCTACTGGGCTACGGGGGAGGATTCGGCCCACGGCGGGGCAGCGCGACGCGCGGGAGCCAGCGCTTCAACTGGCAAGCGAGGCCTGGCGGTCAGCGAGAGGAGGGGGCCGAAGGGGTATCGGCCAGATCTGGCCGTCCGTTCAAGTGGCGATGGATGGACCAGGGTCATCGTCTACGCGAACAGAATGCCGGTGATGAAACCCTAGGCAGCGGCGCCGGCGAGGGCATGGTGCTCACCAAAGGGCTCGGGGAAGGTCGAGGATGGTGCAGGACGACGCGGTCGACGAAGGCGAGTAGATCGGTGGGCGGCACGACGGCGGAGGACCACGGGAAGCAGCTCGCGCGACGGCGACCGAGAGCGACCTCGTCGGAGCTCGGTGGCACGGACAGATGAGAGGGTCCTGGGCAGAAAAGAGAGCACCATTAGATGCAGGAGAGCAAGGGGATCACATGGGCTGACATGTAGAAGGAATAGAGCCGAGAGGGAAGAGCCTTGCTCGATTTTTGTGAGGAGGCCGAGAGCTCCTCCTCCTCTTCCTTCGGACAACATAGAGCAGGGGAGGTGGTGTGGTGCTCGGGGGAGGTGAGTGGGGTGGAGAGGGAGCAAATGAGGGCAGGGGAGAGCTGGGGGAAGGGCTGCTGCCTTTATACCAAGAGGGAGGGCTAGGTGTGGTGAATTACCATTTTGGGATGAGGTGGAGGGCAATGCTGGCCAGGGATTTGTCCAGAGGGAGGTGGAGAGGGGTAGGAGGGTAATTGGGTCGTGCTGGACCAGAGAGATAGGTGGTGGCATCAGTGGTAATTAAATTAGGTTGATCCTTGTAAGAATTGGGGTTATTTCTTCTTCTTGCTACAATGGTAATGGAAAATGGGGATTTGTTTGGGGTGGAGCTTGCGATGGTGGTCGACCAAGGATGTGTCTGATGCTGAGGAGGTACATTGAGCAAGATTGAAAGGAATTTGGAAGTGAATTGAGGAATGGATTTGCTTAGTTGAAAATTTAGATCCAATAAATGGTTGTGAAGGAAGTCCAAAAAGTTACATTGGACCAGAGGAGAAAATGGTGCTGGTAGTTAGATAAGGTAAAGGTAGACTTCTAGGATTTATTTGAGAGTTTTTAGAGGAGTTTTAGTCCTCCTAAATCCAATTACTCACAAAGGACAGAAATGATTTCTAGACGATCATTTGATAAATTTCCATTGGGAAGGATGGATTTTTATGTGGGAGGGTCCCAGAGGTGAATACACACTTAGGGGAATTTTCCCAAGATTTATTGGGGATTAAAAGTATTTAAAACAATTATTATTCCAATTCAGCCATTTAAGAAAATGGGCAAAAAGAAATAATAAAGTTTCTCAAAAATAATTATTTTTGAGATGTAAAGATAGGGTATGATTTGTGGGACTCACATGAGCCAAAAGTTGGGGAAGTGTTTTGGTAAAAAACAGACTTTCCTTTATGGAGGGAGTTTTGGAGATTTTGACTATTTAAGTAATTAAATAGTTTTGGGACCATAATAATTATGGATAATTCTTGATAAATCTTTGTGATCAAGATGGAGGGTGTATACAAGAGGTAGCAAGCATTTTCAACCTTGTGGAATGAAATTCCAACTAGAAAAGGATGGAAAACAATGAGTTGATGATCTAGGGTGGTGTTATTTTTATACCACCAAAAACATGCTTGCATCTTGGAGCTCAGAGCTCACTTTGGTGCAAGGGATAGATGGATAGGTAGAACAGGTCATGTAGATGAGCATGGCAGAAAGAGTTTGAATTATCTGCATTTGAGGTGATCTAGAAATGATGGCAAACTTTGTTGAAAGTAAGGCTGCCAAGCAATATGAGTCATGATGCCTTATAAACCATGTGGGTTTAAGAAGCACAGAGATCCATTTGGAGCAAGAGAAGTAGGTTCTGATAGACATCATTGAGTAGATCACAACCATGCAGAGAGTTGGTCCATAGGAGTTTGGATGGTGGTGTGAGCTTCTAGCAAAGTTGGCATGATGACTAGAATTGCAGGAATTGTTATTTTCTTGCCTGCAAAACCATCAAGGATGAGTGGGATGAGGGAGGATCTAACCAGGGGACAATGTGGGCCTTGGTAGTCCTAAGGATGGTTAACTAGATGGTTCAAGTGCATTTCCAAAAATGCACATGGTTTGAGAAAAGGAGATATTCCAAAAGGTGATGTTGAAACTGTTTCCAGACTTTGTCAAAATTGGCAGTTTTGAGGTGTTTGACTAGAGTATGAGAGGGAATGTTCTTGGTGGGGTGGCAAGGTATTAGAGCATTAACAAGTGGTTGATATTGAAGTGTAGAGTTAGTAGAAGAGATCCTTTCTTGATGTTGGTCTTCAAGAACTTGAGAACATCTAGAATGGGAATCTTCAGAATAGATCTGGTTGAGGGTTTTAGATGATCACCTAGTGGCTAGGGATCATATCTAGATTTGCATTCTTGCTTAGGGATTGGTGATTTGGGAACAACTTGATCCTAGTGATGAGCTCCTAGAATGGCTCATACTACTTCCTAAGCAAACAAGTCAAACAACAGATCAAAGCACTCATCAGACAGCAGATCAAGGCAACTCATCTTATGCTAAGCATGACCACTAATGAGGTTACCATCAAGCCTAGCTTGGGGTAAGGTTGGGGCATTTTCAAGAGGTTGTGTTTTGAATAAGATGAGGGTTCTTGGTATCTCTACCAAGAAGAAAATTCAAATGCTTTGAAAGGAGGTTTTGGTAAAGCTAGAGATAAGATTATTTGAGTGCTCTGTCTTGAAAACATAAGGAGGTTGTATTATATATCTCTCCAAAGTTTTGTTAATAGAAGCTACCAAAAATAGTTTTGGTTACATAGGCATCTTGGCTCCTGTTTTGAAATGCCAGAACGTTTGAGAATATGTAAAGTAAGCCAAGATAGTTTTGGTAAATAGCTTTTGCCAATTGAGGTTGAGGTAAGGAGTATCCTAAGATACACATCATAAACATAGTGCAAACAAACAACAAGCAATCACGGCACTAAAGCACAAGAAAAAGTTTTTGTTCCCCCTGATTTTTCCATTCTGGACAACTAATCAGGGTTGCTGAAATTGGGATGTTACATATATCTTTGCAAATGGCTGATAAATCTACCACTATTCCTGTTGGTATATGTGAGGATGTACCTGTTCAAGTGGCTCATAATTGCTTGATATTAATTGATTTTGTTGTGCTTGAAATGCCTGAAGATGATAATATTTCTATTATTCTTGGGAGACCTTTTCTTAATACTGCAGGAGCTGTTATTAATTGTAATCAAGGAAAGGTGACTTTCAATGTTAATGACAAGGAACATACTGTCTATTTCCCCAAGAATATTGAAAGGACTTATGGTTTGATTTCAATTGAACATGTTGAGGGTATTCAAGTTGGAGAAATATATTATCCCATACCAAGAGAAAAATTTCAAACTATTATGATTGGGACCATTGCTATCAAGGTTGAGGTAACATAATCATTAGTGGAATACAAAGTTTTGTCTCATATGAAATTGTTTTGGTAACAAGAACTGATCAACCTTGTTAACAAAAGGATTTCATTGAACAAAACAATGTTTTCACCATGATTATGTTTGTTTACTTTTATTCTATCCATTTTAGTTTTGCTTTCGTTTAGTTTTCCTTTTTGTTGTTAGTTGCTTGCATCTTAGAGTGTCTTAGAAATTCTGTAGTTCTAGCCTTGTTTTGTCATTGCATCTTTCCAAAAAAATCTTTCTGTCAGAAAATCATTCTTCTATACCTGAAAAATGCCCAAAAATAAAGTGTCTCAAAAAATTCCAGAAAATTCATATTAAATTTTTACGTGAAAAAGGGGCAGAGGAGTGCCTGGAAGGTACTAGGGGGACCCACCAGGCAGGCTCACCACCTGGTGGCGCGGCCTACCCTGGGTGGCGACATGCCATGGTGTGGGCCACCCCTGGCCGTCCACTAACTCTCTCACCTGCCACTTTCTTCCCTCTCCCGAGCAAACTCTAGTGCATTGCTCAAAATTGTGTTGTTGCTGTGCTTGCTCTCGATTTTTTCGATCTCCTTGCTCAGCCCATCTTTGTTGCTGAAATTTGGAGCACTTGTTCTCTGGTATGTGACTCCTCCCCTTGTCCAAGTAGATTTGTGTTTAGTGGTTTATATCTTGAGTATTTTGCTGCTGTAGGTGACAGGTTATGAGAGCTTGTAAGCTTGTTTGATGCTTAGAGATATAGTTTTGATGCATGTTTAGGCCTCTTACAAGTCCCTATGAGTAGTATCCTTCATTATATTCACTTTGCAATCACTTGTTTAATAGGTGTTTAAATTTCAGAATACCAAGCATGAACAACCATACCTTTGGAGAAATATTTGAGAGGGATGCACCTAGGAGGTCAAGGCCCTCAAGATTAGCCTCTCAGTTTAGGCCATCATACAACGAAGATCTCATTGCAACTCGTATTGGTAATGAAAGGGATGATGGGGATGCTCACCCATCTACTTTTCCTTGTTTTACTTTCTTACAAGCTACAGGGATTCTTGCTACTGATTGAGAGGGTTGGTTTGACCTCTTATATGTAAGATGAGAGTGAGCAATACGCTATGCTCACCAAAACCTTTGTTGAGAGCTTCGCGTTTACTAACACGCCCTATCAGTCAACTGTCTCTTTCAAAATTTATAATTTTCCCTTTACCATGCCATTGGAAAGATTTTGTAGTGTTGTAGGTGTAAGCATGACAGACCGTGAAGAAATTTCAAAGGCGACTCGCTGATTTGCTGGAGCTTTACCGAGGGGTGACCAATGATGATGATCGCGTGGCGCAGCGCGGAAAGATAAGAAACATCCAACTCCCTGCTCTTAGATACTTTGCATATTATCTTGCTACTAGCGTACTTGGTAGGGAGAACACAAGTAATATCTCCAACTATCATTTAGCCTTCCTTGCTGCTGCGCTCAACAATGATACTCGATACAACCTTGGCTCACTTATTGCTCGCCGTCTAGCTGCTAGGGGGCCTATCTATGGGGGCATCATTGCCTCACGTATGGTCAATGCATTAGGGCTTTCAGTGGACCCCAATGATACTGTATTGGCACCACAAAGGCTTGACCTTGTTGCTATGGAAACTCATCATTTTGTCACTTCTGATTCTGATTTGGACGGTCTAGTATATAGGATGTTGTTTACTGACGGGGATGAAAGGGAGATCCCTTTGCCACAGTCTTCTTTGTTTAGTGTTCACACGAGACCATGGTCACGCTCTAATGAGGAGGTGGACGAGCAGCTTCGCTTGCTGGGGTTCCACGAGCAGCATCAGGAGGATGTACCCTCCTACGATTACTCCATACACTATGGAGGGACATACTCGAGCTTGCACCAGGACGAGGGTACCTCCTCGTCGTACCATGGTGACACTTCATCCTGGCCAGCTTGGGATTGATACCCACTTAGGCCAAAAGCCTAAGCTTGGGGGGAGGTACGCCGACATCGCGCTCATCTTCATATCATTTTGCGTCGGTACTTTGTATATTCATGTTTCGTTCTCTTTTTAGTTTGCGCTCTTTCTTTGCTTTTGCTTTCTAAAACACAAAAAGACCAAAAATATTTCTGTTGTTTCTCTTTGGTTTGTTTCTTCTTCTTTTTGCCTTGGTTTGTTTTTCCCTTTTTTGCTTTGTTTGAACTATTCAAAAAACCCAAAAAGATTTTGCTTTGCTTGTTTTTCCTTTTTGGTTCTTGCTTTAAAAAATCGAAAACACCAAAAATATTTGTTATTCTTCTTTGTCTTTGTGAGTTTGTTGCAGGGTTCAGTAGTCCTTAGTGGATATTGGTTTCATATTATTATTCAAGCCACACAAGTGAAGAGGAATAATGAGGATTAATGACACCTTGAGGTGTGGTAAGAGGCTGGTAACGAACTCTATTTGTTTTCATTTTTGTACATATACTCATCATTGTGGGCATGCTTTGTCAGCTCATGTAGGGTGTATGATATCTTTGGATGCTTAGTAGTTCTTGCTTTCTTATGATTAGTTCCCGCTTGCTAATAGTTTGTAGCATGTCATATGAATGTTTGCTTGCATTACTCTATTCATAACTTGGTATGACATCGTGGTATCCTCCTCTGAATGTTTCATTTGAATTGACTTGGCACATGCTCACGCATGCATATGACTGAAATAATCAGTTAAGCCTCGATGAATTATTTTGCCTTGAGGATCTTGAATCACTTTCATGCCATGATTAGTCCTGTTTTGTTACAAGCATGATTATGACAGCTATTGCTCTCTCGTTTGTCGCTCCCTTACTATTGCTAGCCTTCACTTACACTGAGTATGTTTTACTCATGTTTCCAACTCCCTAAAACCAAATATCGCCAAAGTGTCCACCATACCTACCTATTAGCATCATTTGCTATTTCCGTGCATATTCAATATGCCTTGTTTTCTTCCGAATAAAATGTTTGCTTGCTATGAGAAAGTTAGTTAGTAAAGCTCTCACGAACTTGATGGCACACTTTATTTCCTGCACTTAATAAACCTGAACCATTGTGACTGTCCATGAAAGTTATATGCTCGCAAATTATAGGCTGGGGATTAGCAGAACCATGCTGTCACAGGGAACGCTTTCAACACCTGTAAATATATACCCAGTTGATACCATGCTCTTTTGTTTGCGGATGTCGTCAGTGTGAAATAAAAGGGGAGCTAGTAAGTCCATGGAGTTATGTATGTGTGTTAGAGAAATGCCTGGGCCGCCGGTCTAATCCATGCCGTCATGGTGGAAACTTGCAGCGTAACCATAATGATATCTATGAAGCATTCTTCTTATAAAAAAAGAGAGATGGCTATTGAGAAAAAGGAAAAAAAGAGGTATATGAAAAGAGGAAAGAGAGAAAAAAGCACCATTTTCCCATGGTAAATAAGAAGATTGCTGAGATACTCATTGTCTGCTTGCCTTGTCATTTTGATATGGGGATTCTTCCGTATTATCAGGCAAGGGGTACCCCATTGGCGGTTCTCTATGATACGCACGTATTTACAATGACAAGAACTTACTGGTAACTAAAGTTGAGTAGCATGAGGAGCAACCCTCGTACTCAAGGGACATGGGATTTCCAGTTTATAGTCTGTCAAGCATATAACTCAGATTGGACCTCACTTTCACCTTAACCACATTAAAGATGCTTATGATAGGGGCAATGGGAGCTCAAAGCTAATCAGTACCATACTTTCAGCATTTGGAAGCCTTTCAAACTATTCAAAACCTTTTCATTTCCTTGTTGAGTCTCCACATATTCTTTGAGCACCTTCTTGAGAGCATAGTTGTCATTCTTAGTGTAATGTGCTTGACTCAAAACTTGATTATTTGTGTTATGACTTTGATGCTTGTATCTTTGATATCTTTACTTCTAGTCTTCACCTGAACTTCAGAGGTGCTTTGGCATTCATAATCAAAGGCAAGCGAGATACCACTCTATCATACCTTGTTATGAGCATTGTAATGTTGCTTATATTTATACTTCATGCTACTTATTATTTTTAAGTTGGAATCTCTTCATAGCTTACAATGCCTATTAAGTAAACTTAGTTGCATACTCTTTATTATGAATTGTCTAAGTAGTTGATCACATGCTGAGAATATATACATCATATGAAGCAAATGTGTTCGTGAAAGTTCTTTTATCGCACTCAGTTTTCAACTGAATTGCTTGAGGACAAGCAATAAGCTAAGATTGGGGGGAGTTGATACGTCCAAAATGTATCTACTTTCCCAAACATTTTTGCTATTGTTTCTCCTCTAAACTTGTGTGATTTGGATACAACTAACATGGACTGATGCTGTTTTCAGCAGAATTGCCTTGGTGTCTACTTTTTGTGCAGAAAATCAACTATCAGGAAAAATCCCAGAAAATATGCCAAAAATCCTATTTCACCAGAAGACTCCCGGAGCCAGAATACGATACGGAGGGGGGCTGGTCCCAGGCCACACCACCTAGCCGCGCGGGCTAGCCCAGGCCGCGCCAGGGGTAGTCTGGCCGCCCTAGGCACCCCCTCGGTCTCCCTCTTCGCCTATAAGAAGCCTTCTGACCTAAAAACTCTAGGGGGTCGACGTTTTTTCAGAAGGAGTTCCGCTCCGCCGCCACCACCAGATTCCATGAAACAGCACCAGAACCTCCGTTCTGGCACCCTGCCGGGACGGGGAATTGGAGGAGATCATCGCTATCATCATCACCATCGCTTCTCCATCGACCATCCATGTTTCCCCCATCTATGTGTGAGTAATCCCCCGCTGTAGGCTATGGGGATGGTAGGGATTGGATGAGATCGTTCATGTAATGGCATCAGATTGTTAGGGCATGGTGCCTAGTATCTTCTATTAGTGCTTTATGACTTTGTTGTGACTTGTTATGCTTAATGCTTGTCACTAGGGCCCGAGTGCCATGATTTCAGATCTGAACATGTTATTGATTCATTATGATAGTATCGTTTTTGGTCTTACCTGCAAGTTGTATACACACGTTGTTGTCCGGAACCAATGGCCCCGAAGTGACAGAAATTGGGATAACCGGAGGGAATGGCTTTGATGTGAGGATCACATGTGTTCATGGAGTGTTAATGCTTTGCTCTAGTGCTCTATTAAAAGGAGCACCTTAATTGCCAGTAGTTCCCTTGAGGCCCCGCTGCAAACGGGCTGGCAGGACAAAAGATGTTGTGCAAGTTCTCATTGCGAGCACGTATGACTATTTATGGAACACATGCCTAGGATTATCTAGTACTTGGATGTTTTATCTTATTTATCTGCAATTGTCCTATGTTCTGATTGCTATGTGAATTGTCTTGTCCATGCAACGCCCGTCCATCCATCCCTATGCCTACCGCACTCGAATCCTACTATTTACTGCTATTGTTACTGCTGTCTTTACTTTACTACCGCTATTACTTTACTATTCCTACTACAAAACTATTGCTACTGATAAACTGCTGTGAGCAGGATTGTTTCCAGGTGCAGCTGAATTGATAACTCAGTTGTTAAGGCTTATAAATATTCTTTGGCTCCCCTTGTGTCAAATCAATAAATTGGGTTTCACTTCCCTCGAAAATACTGCGATACACCCTCTATACTTGTGGGTCATCAGTGCGCGTAACGACCACTGGTACGGGCGCGGTCCGCTCGTACCTCCCACCCGTACCAGGTGGCGATGGCTTCGTCTCATCAAACCCAACAACTTTCATGAAGACGCCTATATATTTTGAGGCTCCGACCGCCGACCAGGGAGTTACCATTCTTAGATTGCATCACAACACCACCAAAGGAGATCCACACCATTGTTCATAACTTCCACCATCCATCCCTCCACTAGCCATAGCCATTGCTTTGTATTTTTAGATCTCCTTGTTATTTGGCGACCATTGTAAGAATATTTGATTTCAATCTAAGTATTTGCATGATGTTTTCTATCTCCGATCTATTTGTTATGAGTGAGTAGTCCTCATGAGCTGCGGGTTGGTGAGAAATCTCGCAGAAATTATGTGCATCTAGATCATGGAAGAATTGTGTTTTGTTTGGATTCGTGATTTGTATATTTTGTTTCTTCGTCTCTCGCCTCGATCTGTGTACTTGTAGGTACCCAAGACCCCATAGATTAATAAAGGCTTGAGGTGAGATACTTGTCTAGCAGCGATCTTATAGGAAACTCAGTGACAGAAAGGGAAGTACGGTCTTCGCTTAGCGACTCATTCGGGATCAACAACAACATCACCACTTAATGCTTTGATCTGTGTTTACACTTAATAATCGTTTGTAACCCGTGGCTTCGGCGTGTTCTTGGTTGGATTAAAAGTCTATTGATATGCCTGCTACAGCACGGGGGATCTAGAATATTATGACGTGTTTCCCACAAAAGATTATCTCAATACAAACATGATACATGACTATGCTTATTATTATCATTCATCCCATTTGATGTGCAACTGCAGGTGGATCTTCAACCCTGGCCTATCTCCATCCATTGATTCAAACCCATTATAAAGTAAACTAGATTGGTCCGATCAACTAAGGTAAAACAAACAAACAAAGTCTTGTAGACGTGTCCTTTCTTATTACCTTTTATCAGTGCTTTCCAAGGTTCGATTAAACCTAGATCTTCGAGGGAAAAAGTTAGTATACTACATCCGTGAATTTGGATCGAAGGTATCATGCACCTCAAGTTTTTCATACTGAGTGTCGAAAAGAGAAAAGTTATCCTCCTCAATATCAAGCACTAGACCTACAGCGCATGAAGTTTAAAAAGTTTAGACAGATAAATAAAAACAAAAATTATGGGGGGAGTTCACTACTGTAGTAGACAGGAGTTATGTTGCATATGACAAAAACAAAACATACTACAAAAAACACATGAAAACCACTAAAAAACCAAAAAATGGGAAGTTCACTAGGAAGTTTTAGGGTGTTCACTATAACAGTATTCAGAAGTTATGTGCTGAAAAACTAAAAAAGAAAGTAAATAATGAGTAAACTAACATGTTTAGAAAGAATGTATTTAAAAGTATACAACAAATATACAATACAGATATTGTTTTGTAAAAAATAAACACATAAAACTGAACCTACAATAAACATACCAATTTCAACACCTAACATTCCTCTAAGATTGAAATTGAAGTCACTATATGTAAGCCAGCTATAAAGTGTTGTCATCCTTATATTCAGGATGTCTTGTTACCTGAACACTAACAAGCTAACACCATCATATGTTAGCAAAATCTGGAGCATAAAGAACCCACAGTCACGCCTAAAAAAAGTAGGTAAAGAAGAAGTTTTAGGATAAAAATATAAAATAGGCATTTAGAAAAGAAACAAAATAAAAAATAATGAAAAACAACATATGTGGTAACAAAAATATACTTAAGTGGTTAACTGCTTTGAAACTCTAACATAGTGATACTTCCAATGATCAATTCATCTCGGACTGAATGATTCACCTTTTGAGTTTGTTTCTTCCCTCCAAAGCTTCTTGATATTAGTTGACATGGTATGCATGATCCTTTTGCCATCTGGGTCAAGGACTCCACGTAAAGAGTCAAGTAACTCAAAACGCTGCATTTTAACATTAAGGGCAACAAGGCAAAAATGTCCAGGAGCATCACCACCAGGAGGATCAGAAGTAGCAAACAAAACCTGTGTATAAATCAAAATGAAATTAAAAAGAAGAAGAACTACAAAAAGATAGTGTTCCAAAAAACAAAAATTGGGTTTACCACATCTTTTGTATCAAATCGTTCTTCCAAATCAAGACTGAAGAGGTTTTGTGCACATCTAGAGACTAGATTTCCTTCGTATATATGCCTCTGTTTTGAATGCAAACGAAATATAATATGTAAAAAAGAACGAACAACACAAAAAAGGAGCTCACATTTGGAGAAAAAAATTAAGGTGGAAGTTCACATCTCAAGATGGAAAACTTACACAACAAATATACAGAACAACCTTCTTGTCTGATTTCTTGTACTTTTGTCCAAGCAAATAAGTTTCAATAGATACGGTGAGCGAGAAAAGAAATCCAGTAGGATGGAATGCCTCACCAATTTGACCAATAGTGCACTCGCAATTAGCATTATTGAAAAGTACTCGGTCCCTAAAAAAATAACACAATAACCACAAAATGATAATTATTCAGGAGAAGTTTACTACTAGAGTAGACATTATATATTTTGCATATAATTGGGAAGTTGACTAAGAAATGATCAAGAGTTCAATATAGCAGACTTGAGGAGTTATGTGATGAAGTAGAAAGAATGCAAAAAAAATACGAACTACAAAAAAACTATAGTAAACTGTTTTAGTAAGCAAATATAAGAAAAAACAAAGAAACTTTTTCAATGGATCTCTCCTCATTCTACAAACTCTATCAAAAACTTCTTTTATTTTCTGGAAGGATGGCAGAGCAGAAAGCTAATAAGTTAAACAAGGACTGGACGCTGAAAAGAAAAGAAAACAGAAGTTCACATAAATAATTTGACGAGTTCACAATAAACATGATATATGGAGCATAATGGAGATCATATAGATATATGCCGAACTTGAGACTACATACGAGGAATTTCATTATGGGCACATAAATATATCTATGCACGGGCTAATGAATCACAAAAAACACAAAAATGAGGAAATGTACATTTATTCAGTAAAATATTTATTTACATGAACTGTGAGTTTACACCACAAACAGAACAAAAGCATATGTAATAAATGTTGGACGCCAACAAGACATCATGACTCACAAACCCAACCTGAAAAACATAGATTGTAATCACAGATCCTTGCCTGTTTCTTTGGCTGTTGAATGTAGCCAAGTGAACAATTCTTTTGAAGAGTGAGAAGAACCCATTGATAACTCAAGGCTAGGGACTTCATCTTCCTTTGGTTCGACATCGACTTCTAAAGGAACAGAAGTTCTGGCCATAGAAGCGACATGATTGTCAGCACCAGCTTCAGTATCCTTATCTGCCTCGTGAACTTCCTCTACTGGAGGAACAAAAATTCTGGCCACAGAAGCAACATGACTGTCAGAATCAGATTCATTATCATGTGCTGCCTCTTTAACTTCATCTACTACAGGAACAGAAATCGCGGCCAAAGAAGTAGCAGCATTGTCACCACCAGTTTCAGTATCACACGCTGCCTGATCAACATAATCTTTTTGGGCAGCAACATTTGATTCAGAATTTTCAGCACATGCACCCTCAGCTGAAATAGCTCCAGCTACTATGTCCATAATAGGTTCCTCAGTAAAAACTACAGCTCCTACAGAATCTGCATCAATTACCATATCCTGATCATGGACATTTCTTACAGCGCTAGACTCGCCACACTTGCCTTGCATGTTGTCGACATTGATAATAGGCTCAACGGAAACAACTCCAGCTGCTCCCACCGAAATAGGATCCACATGCAAAGATCTAGATACTTCAACATCCATATCCGGTGCCACAACCTGATCATTCAGACTCCCTCCTCAGCCAGACTTGATTTCACCATTGTCGGCATTGACGGGAATGTCAATTCCCAAATCCACATCTTCTTGACAATGATCTTCACTAAAATCGCGAGGAGGCGTTACACTAGTAGATGCACGCTTCTTGAACTGAAAATCACTTAGATTATCGATTTCCAATTCTTCATCAACATCATCATCGTAAAGCTCGTCGGAAGCATGTTCCTCAGCTAGCGTAGCGTCTTCTTACACACAAATTTAAAAAGTATGAAAGTTAGCACGATACAAAGTATAAAAAAGGAGAAGTTCACTATAATGCTAACATGAATTTAGCATTAAAAAATCAGAGAGGTCCACTATATAGTTGTAGTGAATAAACCTCAAATGCAAAAATATAAAAGGAGAAGTTCACTATGAAGCACATAGAGGATAACTATATAAAAAGGAACAAGATAACTATAACTCTAGCTTATTCAGCTGATTGAGCTAAAACAACAATAGGGGAAGACACATCTTTGGAAGGAGCATCATCATTAAAAGTAGGACGATCTTGTTCCCTAATGTGCCTTTCAATCGCAGCAACTTCTCTTTCATACTCTCGGAAATTTTTATCTTGATTCAATCCAAACTCTAAGAAACCAATGCGCACACAAGATGTTGCAGCCCTCAATGAATCAAGCAATCCGAGCTCATGTCCCTTCTGTTCTTCAATAGCTTCACCACTAGGGCCATGACCAGCGGGAAATAATCCAGATATCTTGTTCATCCGTCAGCTGTAGTAGGGATGGAATGAGAGATATCATCAACTTTCTAAAGTAGAAGATCGACCTTGCTCAAGGATGAAACAGGTGCTGCAGGACCACTAGTTGCTGCTGGCTCAGGGATAGGCACAGTTTGAACATTTGCTGGCTGGACAGAAACAGTTTCATGCTGAGTAATGGTCAGTGGATCAGAAAAATGATCAGGTTTCGGGAGAAAAGTATATAGGAAGTTTACTAAAATCATGAAAAAATTAACAAAAAATACGGATCATGTACGCATAACGGTAAAACATAACAACATACAAAAACCATATAAAAAATAGTTGACCAAGGAAGTTCATATGTAAAATTATAGAAGTTCACTACTGCTTAATGGGTATTTGTAGAAATGAAAAGGAACAAAAGAATGAGGGGGTTCACAAATGCTATGTGTTAATACAGGAAGTTCACTTATGCAACACATAGGAGCTCACTACTTAAATGTTAGGTATTTTAAACAATTGAAAAAAGATTCAAAATATATAAGAGTTCACATTAATATGGATTAAAAAAGAAGGAAGTCGACACCTACAAAATATCAGGGGTTCACTGATGCGAAAGTGGGGTATTTCCAAAATGTGAAAATAGGACAAAGAATATAGTAATTAACACTGACTAATATGAATTAAAAAAGAAAGATCACACATACAAGATATCAGAAGTTCACTACTGCATAAATGAAGAAGTTAACGCGAAAAATAAAATAAAATTAGAATGTAAGTATAAAAAAATGCACAATGAATACCTCATAAAATGAAGAATAGACAAAAAAAGAATAGTGGTACTCACACTCAGTTTGCCAAACCTATAATCTGCAAGGTTTAGATCGACCACTCTTATAGAGATCTAGTTTATAAATCTCCTTCATCTTCTTCTCTTTCAAGTAATTTGCACGAGGTGTGAGAGTGTGCATGACCGAATGCTTGACAGAATAGTAGTTGTCAAGATACACGATAATTGGAACAACACCACATCCTTCGGGTCTTGGCTTATTTTCTTCTTGGTACCTGATAGCACCTCTCTTGATTTCATCACAAACAACCTAACAGAAATCCATGGTGGCTATACTCTGGTAATGCATGTTAACTAACATAGGAGCCTCCCTACCAAGGCGTGTAGCAGCACCATGACAGATCAATTTGTTGAACTAAATGGCAAAGAACACCTTCACACCTAAGTCAACTTTTGAATCATCCTTGACTAAATCTTCTAAAAGTTTCCGCAGATGCTTGGTTTCAATATGAGAACTTGGTGTGAAGCCAAGTTATATCTTAAGCTCACGCAATTAATCAACATGACCTGAATCTGAAGGTCTCGGAGCGGTGTCATCTCCATTTGGGAAACCAAAAACATGATGAACAGCATCCCTGCTAACTTCAAAAACCTTTCCAGAACCACACTCTAACTTCATGTTGGATGGGTCAAGTTTCATCGTCAAATGACACATGAGGACACGTGAAATATTGCCCTCAAGAACCAAGTCAAACACACAGCCAAATCTAGCATCACAGACTTTTTCTATATGAGCTGACTTTAGCAACTTAATAGCCAAGAAAACTTCCCCAAGTAAACAGCAAATAGTTTGCTGAAAGTGCTTTTGTCCGACATCATCTACATCAGGCTTCAATCGACCTGCAGTTTTCTTACGGCCTGCAGTCTTCTTCTTAGCAGGACCACTAGGTAAACCATCCAATTTCTGTCTTTTTCCCCTTTGTCTGCAAAACATAGAAAAACAAAAAATCGGAGATGTTCATTGAACATGAAAAGGTGAAAAACAAAAAAACAAAAGGATAAAACACAAAAACTAATTAAGGGAAGTTCACTACAATGATGATGGAAGATCACATTTTACATAAAAGGAGATATTAACTAATTGTTTTAAAAAGTATGATGTAAGAAGTTTTGGATGTCTACTTTGAGTAATTCACTATTGTGGTAGAAGATAGTTCAAGTATATTACAAAACTGAACTTGAAGAAAACATAAATACAAAAGAATGAAAAAATTACAAAATTTCAAAGGCATAAAACCATAATGCAAAAAAAAATTAAGAGTTGTTCACTATACTATTGAATGGATGTACACATGTATATCATGTGAGGTTAATTAAAGACCTGTAATAATAATTTAGCATGGTACATTTAGAGGTACAACATGAAAACAAATTAATCTAAAAGGAAAAAATCACCTGCTTAAGAATGTCTACAAAATCATTACAATTATTAGACAAAGCGTCTTCACCAGCAGCATCAGGAACATACGCCTTGTCAGCTAGAAGACTGCGTTTCCCAGAACTAGACTTAGAAGAAGAAGAATCTTCATAATTGGCTGCAGATTTAGTAGACACAAAAAAGAGGACTGCGGCGAGGGGTGACAGCAGCAGGCTGAGAAGGGGAAAAAGGAGATCTAACAACAGAACTATGACTTCTTTTACGAACACCAATCCTCTCTCTGCGACGTACTGGTTCACTTGACACTGATTCACCTGGCTCTATGACTGGATCACTTGAAATATCTGCAGAGCTGGTAACGCATTTCTTTAATTTTTTCCCAATATAGTACTATTTTACTTTCAACTCATGCTGAGCAACCTTGGAAGCGCATTGCTCATTGTATTTGGACAGCTGCTCCTGAACATTCCAACCCTGTGTCACTTCCTCAGTACCATCCACAATCTGCGAAGGAGTGTCATGTAAAACTGGAGTATAATCTGGTACAAGCGAATCAGTTGCATCTAATGCCCCGGACTTATCCTGCACAGGACTCAAATCAAAAGTTGGTCCAGCTGAACGATCAACGTTGGGGATATTGGCAGATTCACCAACAAGTCGGCTATGAAGTGGCGTTTTATCATAGAGAGGCGGGCTAGTAACAAAATCATCAGCAATAGACCTCGAAGGAGAAACAGAACGAGGATAGTCGACATTTAGCTTTTCTAAAGATTCCCTGATAGTTTCAGTGGCTACAAAAAAGAAACAAATAAAAGAAGTTCACTATATGAAAATATGAAGATAGAAAAGTTACATTATAGAAGTTAACTAACAGATTGGTAAAAAAAGAATCAAAACAAAAAACAAAGAGGTTCACTACATAACTAACAAAATAAAAAAGTTAGCAACAAATACATATATGGAAATAAAAGTATAAAAGTGTGCATCTATTAAACTACTAAATAATTGACTTTTCCATAAAAGGGATAGACCACATTAAATATAAAAATCTACTGATATAGGCGACAATAATAAAAAAATTGAGAAGTTCACTGCATATAAAATGATGAGTTCATTAGATCCATTTGTAAATTAATATTTAGTCCAACAGTAAAAAACTTTTAAAAAATAAATAACAAAGAAGTCCACTACATAGTTAATAGACAGTTAGGTAACATTTATTAAAAATATATTCAAAAACTAGCTAGCAGCACATAAACAAAAATAAGATAAAAAGTTACTCAAAGTATAAGAAGTATTATCGAACAAATCAGCATCAGCAGTAGATACAACTTCTGGATTAGGATTATTTGAAAGCAATATAACCGTCAGGTCAACATAAAATAAACTAGGAGTTAATGGCGAGTAAAAAAGGAGGAAGTTACACATATAAAATTACAAGTTTAACAAAGAAAAAAGCTGAAAAAGGAATAGACACCATACTAGGTGGAGATACTAATTTTTCAATAGGATCAGCCACAAGGTGATCGTCCTTGGCCATATCTTCCGTCTGCTCAAGAGCTTCATCAGCTGGAGAAACAGGAGGAGGCACGCTTGGCACCGCAAGACATGCAGTACCGAGGATTATAGGAATGCCAGCAGGACAACTCAGTTTGCCATCACAAGCAACCAATCTAGCTTTCTTAACAACCGTAACCGGGTTTGATATTTCAGAAGCATCACTAGATCCTGAAAAATCCTGCACACAAGTAACATTGCATTTTGATGATGATAAAAACACAATCAGGACAAAAAAATACATCACACCAGAAAGGTACATGAGAAGTTCACAGTAATGCAATCTAAAAAATAACATACAGTAAACAGAAAAGAAATAACTAATAACAATGTAAAGTTCACATAATAAACTTGACAAGTTCACATTTCAGCAGAAATGGGTGTACATACATACATTGCTCATGAGTAATTTTTTGAGAAGTAAAAGAAAAAGGTTATCAGCAAAAAAACTAATAAACAAAACAACTAAAAACTATATTACTAATTCAAACTTTGAGATGTAGAGTTAATATTAGTAGCAAAACATACATTTAAAATGATACAAGTTGAGCATGTGGTAAACTGCAAAAACATGCGAATCTGAGTTAACTATATAGAAAACATCAAAATTAGATAAAAGCAACTAGCACACACATATGAGAAGTTCACATATAAAAATATGAAAGACCACATTGCAACTATAAGAATAATAACATATTGTAACATATAATAATTAACTAATATCACTATGAAGTTCATATAATGAACTTGACAAGTTCACATGTAAGTAAAATGGGTGAACATACCTAAATTGATCATGAGTAATTTTTTGACCAGAAAAGAAAAGGTTATAAACAAATACAAACTTAAAAATAGAATAACTATAAACTATAGTACAGATTCAAAAATTGAGATATAAATTTCATCTTAATAGATAAAACACAAATTAAAGGATCAAAAATCAGATGAGCATGTGGTTAGCAAAAAAAACATGCAAAAATTTGAGTTAACTAAAAATATAAAACATCAGAACTACACCAACCACAAAAATACATATATGATAAGTTCACATATAAATATATGGAAGACCACATGTAATATATGAGAAGTTCACATATAAATATAGGAAGACCACATGTAAGTTCACATATAAATATATGATAAGTTCATATAATGAACTTGACAAGTTCACATGTAAGTAAAATGGGTGTACATACCTAAATTGATCATGAGTAATTTTTTTGACCAGAAAAGAAAAGGTTATAAACAAAAACGAACTTAAAAACAGAATAACTATAAACTATACTACAGATTCAAAAAAATGAGATATAAATTTCATCTTAATAGACAAACACAAATTAAAGGATCACAAAATTCATCAGAACTACACCAACCATAAAAATACATATATAAGAAGTTCACATATAAAAACATGGAAGACCACATGGTAACAAAAAATCAAAACTACAGAAAAATCTAATTACTGCAAACATCTGCTCTGAGTGTATCAACACATAAACAAAAAATCAAGATGTTGTAAACATCATAACTAATTTGAGAAGTTATGAGCGTTCAATGTAGATCTGCATACAACTAATAAAATTAGATTTCTAGCACAAACAAAAAACACATGAACTACAGATCAAAATAGAAAAAAATGAGACAAGTAAAGTATACCTGCATTACCTAGATGAGAAGAGGGGTCCATATATTATTAGCGGATAAGGAGCAAAACAAGAGGCAAACAGGGGCGGTCGCGATCAATAAACGAGGCGCGGTTCCATGAGGGTAAGGCGGGGCCGAGAAGAAGACGCAGGGGATGCAACCAAAGAAGAACCTCCACCCCAAGGCGAGTCCGCACCACCGCCAACCCCAAACTGTAGCGAACTAAGGCAAAAACGACAGAGCGAAAATAGAGCGGAGGAACCCCTCCTGCTGATACCACCTACCACGGAAGGAGAAGACGGAGCACAAACTTAGAGAAGGATGCGGCGATTAGGGCAGAGGATGCAGGGGAAGTGCGTGCGTGGGAGGCGGTTCCGTCGGCGGCAGCAACTGCTCGAGCAAGGGGAGCGGAGATTGCGGGCGATGGGGGCGGAATCGGTAGGGCAGAGAGGAACGTGGGGGCGGAATCGGAAGGGCAGAGAGGCACGATTCGCGCAAGTAACGGCAGGGGAATAAATCCGTGCGGTAATTGGTATGCTTCGTAAAAAATATATACAATCTCGAAATTGTTTCCCCTCAACCCCCCACCACCACACCCCCGCCAAAAAAAACCCATCACGCTTCTATCATGTTTTTCGAACTACGACAGGAAGTTCACTTATACTCAACTGGAGGTTCACTTATTTCAATGTGGAAGTTCAGAAAGGGTTGTAGAATAATTATTCTATAAGAGGTTATAGAATAGCGGAGATATATATATATATATATATATATATATATATATATATATATATATATATAGGTATATCAACGCGGATTTGCTATAACCGGTGCTACTACTGCATGCGTTTGTTGTCATTGGATATAGGGAGTTGTACTAGTAGCTGCCAACATGAAAGGAAGCAAGAAACATGCATGTACTTCACGGTATCGTCTCCATTTACTCACCAAATCGTACGACAAGCTTCTGGCTCAGCATATCGAGCAACGTATTTAGAGCAAGGGCAATAGTAGAGCCAACTGCTGGCTATAAACCATGTCCATGTCATCTAGAGCTAACCTAATAGCCAATATGTACAATAGATAGAGATAAAAATATAGTACTTTATTAATGTATGGTCCACTTTACACTCTTACATAGTGCCTAGGAGGACGTGCTGCAGCTGGCTGTTAACTAAGAGCCCACTCATCTTCTCTCTCCTCTTCTCTCTCATCCAACTAAGCACAAATATACTATTTTAAGTCTTATAGCCTGCTGACTGGGCCTTATTGTACTTGCTCTTATGTGCATAAATTTCTGCTTGCTAGGTAGGTGCATGCTAGGTGCATGTGAGGTGGGATATTACTATATTGCATGTACTGGTTAGAGTGGTTGATTGGATTGATAGAATTTTTGCAGCTTCTTTGTAATAAGGCAAGCACCGTGAAGTGAGGTGGGATATTACTATGTTGCATATAGTGGTTAAAATGATTGGTTGGATTGATAAAAAAATTGTAGCTTCGATGGACCATGTGATGTATTGACTGTTTGGTACGTGTTGCGGTGTACTAGTACTAGCGATTCAGCTGATTGTTTGGTACATACCGATTGTTTGGTGCTACTTATGCATACCTTTGTTGTAGTTGGATATTGGGAGCATCTTTATTAGCTCGCTGGATGGTAGGGAGCAAAATTTAGGCTTCTTTTCACCGTGGCATGCTCTCCGTCTAAGGACTACTAGGATGGTCAAATGTGAGCAACAAATAAACCAATATTTAAGGCATTCAACTAGACCGTGATATAAGCATAATATGCAGACAAAGAAGCATGCGTACAAACCGACCGTTGTAAAATCATGTTTCATAGACAAAGCAACATGCATGCGCGCGTGCTAGTGCAGGCACTGAAAAATGACACACAAGGCCGCATGTACGCCAAGACTCCAGGAAACCGCCGCGGTAGACGACGCCAACCTAAACCAGGACGCCGCTGCGGTAGATGATTGCGTAGGCGGGCAGGAATAAAAAACCAAGACGCCAACCTAGACCGTTTTACTCTTCCACTAAACCTAATGTTATCCAGAAAATAACGGTTCAAAATAAAAAAATGTCTACCCCGCAGCCCAGTCCTCTGCTCCGTTCCTTTGCTCTCTCACTCGACGACGAAGCCGGCACCACCCAAGCATCGGTCGCCGCCGACCGCCGTCACCCGCCTCCAAGGCGAGGCATCGCTGCCGCCCCCACGTCTCTGGCATGTACGCCGTGGTCCATGTCTCGCGGGACAGAATTCTTCTAACATGGGATGCGAACCGCCACCACATCTCGCGCTCCTGGGTCCTGGGTCCCAACCGATGGAATCGAAAGAAGGTGCTCTAAGCCGAGCGAATCGACACACTCTACCCGTTCAACGGCGGCCGCCTTCGGTTGGCGAACAACTGTGCTTTTCCTCGTGCTGAAATCGCTCCGCGTGACAAGTCAACGCGTCTTACCTCCGGTCCAGGCCGGCATCGCCCATGGAGGATCCGCAGCCGAATCACCCGTCGAGGCTGATCCGCAGCCGAGTCACCAGCCGAGGCCACGCCACAACGAAGGAACACCAGCAGCGCAGCTGCTCCTGGCGCCCATATCGCTCGCTCGATCTCGATTTTTTGGATTCCTCTGCTCTCTAATTTCTCCAAGTAAAGAAGGAACAACAACTCGCTTGGGAAGCGCCGTGGAGGCAGGGCTCTTCCGTCTAAGTGGAAGGTCAAGGGCGGCCGGGGCAGTTTCTTTGTGCGGCAGGTAACGACGTGGAGGGGATGAAGAGCATCACGAAGCAGTGCTCCTTTTGCCACCAGATCGTTGCAGCCATGTTGAATCGGCCATGCCGTTGTGTCATGGGAGCAGGAAGAGATGTTTGTGGAGGATATATGTTAAGGGGATTTCCCCATGTCATGGGGCCCGAGGAGGATGTGGAGGATTTGGTGGGCTGGGGAAGATGAGCGAGGAGGAAGAAGGAGGAGGGGCTATCAGCGGCGGAAGCGAGACCAAGGAGAAGTGCTTTGTCGGTGGACGTTTTGGTGGCTGAATCTGCTGCTTCTATGCTGTAGTTGTTTTGCTAGCTGTTTTTCCATGTCGTTTTTCTTTAAACATTATACTTTAAAAAACAATTAACCTACTACTTTAATGCGCTGCATCTTTGCCTAAAAAATTTCATAGAGAAATTGGGAGCTGCGTAGTGTTTCTATTCTGCTGTTTTATTTTTTTAGAGAGACAGAAAATCAATAAAAATATGTATTGTTTATATAGCCACCCAAAAATGGTGGAGGATTATTTAGATATATTACAATATTTTTATTATGAACTTATGATAAAAAATTTTAGAAGTTGATAATATTTATATGATACTTCCCATTGCAAAGCACGGACAAATATGCTATCTATATATCTAATAATAAAAGAAGAAACATTTCTCTTTTTGTCTATCAAAGTGTGCTTTCGTCCGTCCGTCGGGCGCTTTCATCGTCCGTTGCGATCCAAAGTTTGGCACGTGCTGCCAAAATAAGAACGAAACTGAATCTCAGTGTGAATCCAACAGAGTCTTTCCCCATAAAATCCCAGCACTTGTGGATCTCCCGCCTAAAACTCAAGCCAAGAAAATCGCGACGAGACTGCATCCTAAATTTAGTACTACAAGCAGAGACAAGCTTGTAGTAGGATACCACACCTGCACATAATGATCAACTTTTCACGCGTACGCGACAACACTGTGCGCAAGTCTAACTCTCTAGGGTTACAGGCAATATGGGCGACCGCGATGGCGATCGCATCCCGCCGCCGCCAAAACCCTACGAGAGTCCATCGGATGCCCGACGACGGGTGAGGAAGGAGTCTGTGCAGCCTGCGCGTCAAGGAAAGATGAGTCGTGGAGGAGTTGGAGTCCGGGATCGCCACGATGTCGGAGGACAGGAGAACTCCCGACCTTTTAAGCCCCCGGATGGCAAGGCCTCTGGTCACCAGATCTGTACCCACCTAAACCGTGTGGAAGGTTGTGCTCTGGATCGTGATATCGCTCTAGATCGGGGTGCAGCCATGGCGACGCCAGGAGGGAACACGAGGGAAGCGGGCAGCGGATCCCGTGATGGGCGACCTAGGGCGGATGGACAATCCCGCAAGGGCGATCAGCTGCAAGTCGCGGAGGGAGCACGACATGTGGAGTACCAATCGCTGTTGAATTCAGGACGGCTGTTGATGGCGCCGCCGGTCGGTGGGGGCGATTATGGGGATCTCGCTGAGAGATCTGCCCGCCCGAAGCCAACTGGTAGTGACACAATGGCACCTGTACACCACCTACGTGCGCGACATGGCAGGAACGAGGAAGACGAGGAGGCGAGTAACTGGGATGAGGGCGATGGTATGGATGAGGATGGGTTCAGATTGGGGCCAGAATCAAGGTTGGGCGGCACGGTGGACATGGACGATGATGTGTTCCTGGAATTTGACGAGGAGGAGGAAGGAGAAACTGTCCCAAGTGACCCAAGCACGTGGCAGATTTTGGCTCGCTATATGGCCAGTTTCAAGCCAAACATGGTATCCATGTTCAAACACTTCGATGAGAAGGTGTGGCAACTACGCACAGGCATCAGATACTCAGACCGAGGCAAGAACTACTATATGATCACGCTGTTTTCGCAGGGAGACTATGATTTTATGATGGGAGGCGGTCCGTGGATCTTTGACAGGAACGCTCTGCTGGTTAAAGCTATTGATGAGAAGGCATGCCCGTCTGAGATGACTCTCGACTCGGTACCTGTGTGGGTACGTATCTACGATGTGCCATGGGGGAAGCAGAAAGACGACGCCTTCGGCATGAGATGTGGCAATGGACTTGGACGAGCCCTGACGGTTGATGTTCCAACAGCAGAACAACATAGACACGAATTCCTGAGGGTCCGTGTTGAGTTACCCTATAATAGGCGCCTCCAAACACAGATCTCTACCGGGATTAAGGGGGAGCAAGGAGAGGTGAAGATCTATAAACTAAAATATGAACGTGTTCCGCGCTTCTGCCTACACTGTGGTTTCATGGGACACCGCAAGGATGAATGCGAGAAACGGCGGCGAGGGATGCCATCGCTAGATTATGACGTGTATGAGCTAAGGTGTAGCCCCTATAAGAAGCATGAACATAGGACACACTTCGTGCCACCAAGAGGACATGCCTCGGCAAAAAAGGGACTGAGCTTTGCGAGCTTTGGAACCGCTGCGTCACGCCAATCTTCTTGGAAGCAAAACTTCCAGCCAGCAGAAGCAGCTCCACAGGGCGCAGGTGCATCGGAGCAGGTTGGCTCGCACGCGGATGAAGGAGAGGATGTAATGCCACCCTTGATGGATGCCACGCCGCCCCATGAGTATGCTCCGGTACCTGTTGGACTGCACGATGGTTTTGAGGAAGAGCAAGGACATGTTGGAGAGGTTGAGCAGGAGCTGTCCAACCAGATAGGTGCTATGCTGATGGAGGCCAATACTCAGGAAGTACCACAGGGTGGCTAACCAACACAGGTCACTAGCCAGCCTATAATACAGTTCCCTGATGATGATCTACATGTGACGATGGAGGCGCAGCTAGCCGACCAGCATGCAGGGACGCAGCAAGTGAATGGAAGGAAAATAAAGAAAACTCAGAAGAAACCAGGGCAAAAAGGAGGGGTGCAGGATAGGTATCGGACTGCACCACGCTCGTCCGATAAGATCCCTGCCCTGGATGGGCTGAGCTCGTTGGCTGCATCTTATGGGGACTCGGATGTGATGATGGGGGCCGTGGACCAACTCCCACGGAAGCGCATGGCAGCGGAGGCAGAAAACAAAAACATGTTGTTTGGGAGGGATCTCTCCGTAGTGCCATACGAGGCTAAGCCAAGGGGCGGCGAACAAAAGAGAGGGCGTACCAAGGAGAAGCCGACGGCGACTCATGCGGGGGTGAGGCAAGACAAGGCGGACACCAAGGAAGCGACCGGTCCAGGGGCTACCGGCAAGCTGACGGGGCCAAGTGTGGTGCCCCGTCAGCCGCAATGAATTGCCTGTCCTTCAACTGACGGGGAGCTGGGAACGCCCCGACAGTGCGTGAGATCATGCAGGTTTCCACGACACACTGTATCAATTTACTTTTCTTATGTGAAACTAGGCAAAATAAAAATAAGGTCCGTCGTCTGCGTCATCGTTTAGGTCTTAAAGGTTTTGCTGGTGTCAGTAGTGTTTGTCTTAGTGGAGGTCTAGCTTTGTTTTGGAACGAGAATTTGTGTGTGGAAGTGCAAGATATTAATGAACGCTATATTGATGCTTATATCCGCGAGTCTCCGGGGACGCCCCAATGGCGTCTAACTTGTGTTTATGGGGAGCCTAGAGTTGAAAATCGCCACCGCATGTGGGATATGCTTAAAAACCTTAAAGCCACCTCTGATTTACCCTAGCTCGTCATGGGCGATTTTAATGAAGTGCTATGGCAGCAGGAGCACTTCTCATGCACGCCGAGGCCGGAGGGCCAGATGGCTGCCTTCCGTGAGGCCCTAGCTGTATGTAACCTGATCGATCTTGGCTTCAAGGGGCTACCATATACATACGATAATAAACGGCATGGGCAAGGAAACGTCCGAGTGAGACTCGACCGGGCAGTGGCAACAGTACAATGGAGAGATCTTTTTAATGAATCACAAGTAGAACACTTGGTATCCCCTGTCTCTGATCATTTCCCAGTGTTACTTCGTCTTATGCAGGAGGACAGGAGTAAGCCCCGCAATCTATGCCGCCACTATGAGATATGGTGGGAACGTGCTACGGAGCTGCCTGAGCTAATAGCTGAAGCATGGGAACAAGCAGGACAAAAGAATGATCTTGGTGATATACGTAAATGCCTAACGAATGTAATGCAAGTACTACAAGGCTGTAGTAGGAAAAAGTTTGGGAACCTCCTGAAGGAACTCGATAAATGCCGGAGAGACCTGGAGAGGCTTATGAGCACAAGCGCTGACCGGGCAGAGATACGGAGAGTGTCAGATCATATGAATGAGCTCCTGTACCGTGAAGAAATGCTATGGCTGCAACGCTCGCGTATTAACTGGCTGAAGGAAGGAGACCGAAATACCAAATATTTCCATCAAAAAGCGGTGTGGCGTGCGAGGAAAAATAAAATCAGGAGGCTAAAAGATGAAGACAATGCTTGGAAGGACGTTCCCTCGGACATGGAGCGTATGGCTAGGTCCTATTTTAAGGAGTTGTTTTCCCGTGATCCTAATTTAAATTTTCATGATCTGTGCAACTTGTTGCAGCCGCGAGTTACAGGGGACATGAATGACAACCTCTGTAAAGAGTTCTCAGATGAGGAGATTGGCGATGCCTTATTCCAAATAGGACCGTTGAAAGCACCTGGAATTGATGGATTTCCCGCGAGGTTCTATCAGCGGAATTGGGACATAATGAAGGCTGAGGTAATAAATACAGTTAAATTGTTTTTCCTCACTGGTAATATGCCTAATGGTGTGAATGACACGGCAATCGTACTAATTCCAAAAGTGGATCACCCTGAAACGCTCAAAGACTTTAGACCGACCAGCTTATGTTCAGTGGTGTACAAGATAATTGCCAAGTGTCTGGTGAACAGGTTAAGGCCCATCCTTGGGGAGATTATATCCATTAATCAGAGTGCCTTTGTACCTGAAAGACAAATCACAGATAATCCTTTAGTAGCATTTGAATGCCTGCACTTTATTGAGAATAACACAAATTTGGAAAATAATTTTTGTGCATATAAGCTTGACTTGTCAAAAGCATACGACAGGGTGGATTGGGCGTTTCTCAAGAAAGCGATGGAAATATTGGGTTTTACTCACAGATGGGTGGACTGGATAATGGCATGCGTCACCACTGTGAGGTACTCGGTAAAATTCAATGGAACCCTTCTGGATTCGTTTTCTCCTTCTCGAGGTCTTCGACAAGGTGATCCCCTATCTCCCTTCTTGTTTCTCTTTGTTGCCGATGGCCTATCAGCTTTGTTGCAAAAGGAGGTACAAGATAATAATATAAGCTCACTGAGAATATGCAGACGAGCCCTGGGAGTGTCTCACCTCCTTTTTGCGGATGACAGACTACTTTTCTTCCACGCTAAAGCAGAGGAGGCTGCAAAAATCCAAGAGGTACTCACCATTTATGCAATGAGTACGGGTCAGCTAATCAATCCGAGCAAATGCTCAATTCTGTTTGGAGAATCCTGTAGCCATGTTGATAAAGAGGGCGTCAAGCAAGTATTGCATATCACACAAGAAACTCTTGAAACAAGGTACCTTGTCCTTCCGACTCCGGAAGAGAGGATGAGCAAAGGAAAATTTCAGAGCCTGCAAGAGAAATTGCTAAAAAGACTGCTACAATGGGGAGAGATTTATTTGTCTCTAGGAGGAAAAGAAGTACTGATTAAGGCTGTTGCACAAGACATCCCGGTCTACATTATGGGCATCTTTAAACTACCTTTTGGTCTGCTAGATGAGCTAACAAAAATGATCCGCGACTTCTGGTGGGGTGCAGAAAATGGAAAGAGGAAAATGCACTGGGTTTCTTGGGACAGCATGCTACGACCAAAGGAACAAGGAGGCCTTGGTTTTAAAGATATGCGCCTCTTCAACCAAGCGTTGCTCGCGCGTCAAGCGTGGCGACTATTGCAGCAGCCCAATACATTATGCGCCCAGGTCTTAAAAGCTAAATACTACCCACAAGGCCTCCTTACTGACACCGTGTTCACGGGTAATGCATCATCAACTTGGAGGGCACTTGAGTACGGGCTAGAGCTGATTAAGAAAGGGTACATCTGGAGGATTGGCAATGGCGCGAGCGTCCGCGCCTGGCGAGAGCCGTGGATCCCTCGTGAGTCATATCTGAGACCATACACTAAGCAAGGTAGGTGTCGCCTCAGGTGGGTCTCTGATTTTCTGAACCCAGATGGCTCCTGGAACACGGAACTGTTACAGCGATGGTTCATGCCGATGGATGTACAGGAGATTTTGAAGATCCGATCTTCTAGTCGCAATGAGATGGACTTCATCGCATGGAACTCTGAATCTTCGGGTATGTTTACTGTCAAAAGCACATACCGCCTGGCTTATGAGGTGCAGCTGAGAGCAGAGGGATGCCAGGCTACGAGTGCTCATCCCCTTGGGTCACGACCGGAATGGAAAATGATCTGGCAATGTCCGGTGCCCCCGAAGATCCGTACCTTTGCATGGAAACTAGCGAGAAACGCTTTGGCCACCCAGGTAAACATGGTGAGGCAAGGCATTACCACGCTGCCGACGTGCATAATCTGTGGCAATGAGGATGAAACCACCTTCCATGCCCTGGTGAAATGCCCCCACGCGCGCGGGTTGTGGAGTACCATGAAGGAGATCTGGGACTTACCACCTGATCATATGCTTTTCCAGCAAAACCCTGACTGGTTCATGCACGCCCTAGTACGCCTAGATAAGGATCAACATGCCGCATTCCTAATGTTACTATGGAGAATTTGGCACATCCACAACGAGATTACACATCAGAAAACCCCGGCCCCAACTGCTGTATCGCGGAGATTCTTGGAGAGCTATCTGAACTCGCTCATGCTGGTCCAACAACACCCAGGAACTGATCTGGGAAAGGGCAAGCAAGTAATCAATGTGGGACATGGCCTGGGAAGTAAGAAACACCATATGGATGAAAGGCCGCAGGTGAAACAGAAGTGGCGGCCACCAGATGAGGGAGTAACGAAGCTAAATGTTGACGGCGCCTATTCTGACGATGGGAGAGCTGGAGCAGGTATGCTACTGCGTGACGCTAATGGTTCGGTCATTTTTGCAGCTTGTAGACAACTCCGATCGTGTGCTGGGCCTCTGGAGGCAGAGCTTGCAGCGATGGAGGAAGGACTTGGCCTTGCACTTCACTGGACACAAGCGCCTATTATTCTCGAATCTGACAGTGCTGAAGCAATTAGAATGGTCGACGAGAGAACCCCTAGTTTATTGCGCTTTGCTAGGAGAATTAGTGTCATTCGTGAGAATATCAAGGAGAGAGATGTTGTAATATGTAAGGTGAACCGTGAAGCAAACTGTGCTAGTCATGGCTTAGCCTCTTTAGATAGAGTACAAGAGAGAACATCCACTTGGCTGAGGAACTCACCGCCGGAAATCACTGATATGATCAGGGCTGACTGTACCCCACCTATTTGATAATTAATTCTCTTTCCTGGCAAAAAAAAATCAACTTTTCACGAAGAGACGGCATCCTAACTTTAGTAGGATACGGACTACAAGCTGAAAAGTAGGTGTTAATCCTTTTTTTAGGGAAAAAAGTAGGTGCTAATCCTAATTATCTAGGAAGTCCATATCCAAGTTAGAAAATCTGAGTCCTAAATAAGCGGTCTTGTTGTGTTTATTCTGATAGCTGATGGTTTATTATGATTAAAATGATCAAATTGATATCATGTGATTTTTATTATTACGCGGTTTAAATCATAATGTGATTTTTCCCATACACTTTAAAATTGATGTCCCGTGATAATCACTATTGTACGGTACAAAAACAGGTAAATTATGGATTGGTTTTGACTACGTATAGATTTAAACATATAAAATGTTGTTTTATTTAATTTAGAGTGGCGCCGTACGTACGGACTTTGTGCTAGTAAGAATAAATTATACCTTGATTTCGGCTTGCGTTAAATTGAGGCGCACAACTCAGATTCACGGTCCTTTATTTTAGCCCGGTCTTTGACACCAATACAGACTAGTAGATTAATGTATTTTCTCCATCTCTTTTCCTGAAGACAGCCAGCTTCTGTCGCCTGGTCTGCATAGATTGGATTGGCAGGTTTGCACAAGCATATATACTTAGACATACAAGACCGATACGAACGTTGCGATGTTAGCCGGGCCCCTTACCTGTACCTCAGCCCCGTGTATCGCTACATGCAAACGGTTGGGTGTGGTTGAAATTTTGGTAGGTTGGATGGTAAATGTGTTGTGATTTGTTTTCATTTTTTTAGAATATTTTTAGACCTGTTCTTTTTTTTTCCAATTACCAGTGAGATAGCCTTCTCTGCAATTCTCGTTTTTAGTGTTGTTTCATGATTGGGGTTGGCAGCGAATGAGTTCACTGGCGAATCATCGCTGGCCGGCAAAGGCTATGGTGACTGTATATTATGGTTCAAGCAACGCGAGATTGAAAGAGATGACTGCAATCGAGGAGATGGCTGGCATGGATGTTCTTTGCAGTGATAAAATTAGAACCTTCACCCTCAATAAGCTTACCGTGGACAAGAACCTCGTTGAGGTGAGATAAGGATATTACTTTAACTCCTTGCATTCTTGTTCTGATTCAGATAACTCAATAAAAAAATTCAATTCCTTTTGTAGCTCCGCAAATTGCTTAACTTTATTTTTGGAAATAGACGCTTTATTATTATTAATAATGTTTACACCCGGTCTCTGCATAGCTAGGATGCACACAGTCGATCAACCACACACATAGTGACCAAAGCAAAAGTACTAGCATTACAAGAATGGTAAAAAAACGTAAGAGGACACGCCTCGAGCTATGGCAAATCTATCCGAAAATCATGCTGCCTTCCATACCGGGAGAAAATATCACTCGTCGTCTCCTCGAATCGTGTCCATAAATAAGTTACGAAACTCCATACGTTGGAGAGTGGTCCATGATCGGAGGATAGCCGTGGCTCAGTAGATCACCTGCAGAGAAGAAGACACAATGTTATTAAAAATCTTATCATTTCTACATAACCAAAGCGAACAAATAATGACAAACGCTCCCACCCTAAATAGAGTCTCATATTTATCATGTACCCCGTGCAACCAGTTACCAAATACATTGGCAACGGATCGTGGAGGAGATAAACCAGAGGCTACATAGATGATTAACCATATAGTTCGAGCAAATTTACACTGAAAGATAAATGCTTGATTGTCTCATTATGATGATAAAAAACGCATTGTGTACTTCCATGCTAATTCCTCTTAACACAATTATCCTTTATAAGAATGACCCCTTTACGAAGATACCAAGATTTTTTTGTTGACTCATTGTGTAGAGTGTTGATCCAACCTGATATTCCAGTTGATGATAATTCTAATGAGTCAACAGCAGATTGCTCAACTATGTCGTTGAGCTAGACAAACATGTGTGAGTTGTCGTATGGCGCTTGGTTGATTGTATTGCGCTCGTCATATTGTGTGTGCGTCCTCTTCTACTCGCCCACACAGCAGTGCCGCTGCTCATTGTTGCAGCTTCAGGTACCATGCAATGTAACCAAGGAAGTCAGTTCAAAGAATGCTCTAATTGAACGAAAGGAACAGAGGACAGTCAACTTACTGGGATGCGAAATCTTGACTTGCACCCGGATTTGTGTGGCCGCTCCCTACCCAGGAATATGCATCCAGTTAAGAAAGTGCTTCGTGTTCTTTGTAAAAGCCTTGTACTATGAATTGTGGTGGGATTTTATTAGGTTGCATGATCCAGTTAAAGTGGTTGGTGGTATTGCTAATTTTTTTGCAACTTCAATGGACCATGAGATATACAAAGTGTTTGGTCCGTGGCATGGTGTGATGGTACCGGTCCATGTGGGATGCATTTTTCTTTGCTATGTGGAATGTTGTGTTGGTTTGGTAGATGTGCTTCCGGTATGACGGAGTTAGAATATTTCGTTCGAAAGTACATTTATTATTCTAATCTGTTTTCGTGTTCGTTAACAACATAAGGTTTATTTTACTGTGTGTTATTGTCTACAGGTCAATTGTCAACACCCGGATTTTTAATCCCAGATGCCCGTTATATCATACCTCGTATTTCCAGGATTACCATTTTTGCGAGACATAACGGATTGGATATCACAGTACATCATCCATTACAAACCATACATAGGTCTTACACAAATAAAGATCTCATGATCCAGTCTGAATACAACAAGCAGCGGAAATAAAAGATAAGAGTAGCAGTGGGATCCATCTTCAGGGGCACAGGCAATGCTGATGAAGGCAGATAGTCCTTGTTATCATAGCCATCCTGCTGGCCATCATCTTGATAATCCCCTTCATAGTCTGGCCATGAGAATAGCCAGGGACAAAAGCCATGAGTACTCTTTAAGTACTCGTAAACTACCACTAACAGGTAAATATAGTTCTAAGTTAAATTGCTAAATCTAAGTTTAACTATAAAGTTAAGTTTGAAACCTAAGCTGAATTCTGAAGCAAAGAAAGATAAAATAAAGTTCTAGAATCACTTAAGTTAGAAAGCTATTGTCATAAACACAACCCTGTTGTGGTCAAGTCAAGATTCGTCATTTATTTTATAAGTTGTTTCGAAAACATCTGACAACGAAACAGCATGGCCATTCCAACTGTCCATAACCGCGAACACGGCTATTCAAATAGTTTGACACTCTGCAGAGGTGGTACACTTTCACCACAAGATTCGATACATCTGTCAGGGATAACCCTGAATCATCATATTTAGTATGCAGATAATCAAACCTTTCCTTTACACACCCTAGTATATGCACCTCTCCTATGAGCATGGCCTCCCAACCATGACCATCAGTCATCTTGGGCACTGCATAGGTGGACAACATTGAGAGGTAGCCTCAGCTCAAACTTCTCCCGCGAGGGAACTAATACTAATGCATATAAATTTCCAGCTAAGCCTTACCCAATTCAGGTAGTGTGATTGTACGGTAAATTTAGAATGGTATCGCATCCGAATCCAACCATCAGTTTTAATAAAGGGTTAAGGCTCATGCCTCATCATTTTCATCATCATAAACCATTTGTGTTTCTCAACACATGTCAAAACATCTCAATAGAATGACTCATCATTCTAAGGTTTTCATAATTCATTTTCACCAAGTGTTCCCATCTAAAGTGACTCAAGTTTTTGATCTACTCTAAACTACTAAGTTAAGAGTGTTCACTAAGATGGAAAAGATGGGTTCAATTTCATGCCATAGAATGACATCTAAAGGGTTCTAAATAGGTCAAGTTTTATACTCTTATGCTACCTTCAAAACAAGAAAAGAACTTTGGGTAAAGTAAAGGAAGTAAAGCTTGTAAATAAGACTTGGGGTAACTAATAGTCAAAGTGCTATGACTTCAGCGTGCCTATAGCATTTTGGATCAAGTTAACTAGCTTAATTCTAGCTTGCTACAATAGCTTGCATTGCTAATGGTGGCTTTCCTTGGTTGGTGTAGTGGTTGAAGTTTTCTTCTTCTTCTTCTTGGTAGAACTGCTCCTCCTCGAAAGCTTGGTCGGTACCATCGTCTATAAATACATACAGAGTACACAATCACCAAACAATACTTAACTAGTCTAATTAGCATTCTAATACACACATTTGATGATCTATTATCATCACAAGTATCACAAGTTTTAATTCAATAGTTTCATCCTTTTTAAGTTAGAAAAGTAATTTCTACTCATTGAAAAATTAACTAAGATTTAATATTCACCACTTAAAATATGGGATCATATGGACACATGTCATCACCACATATCCTAACATGTGGGAATGTGATTTAAGGGTTGGATCATAATTACTTTGGTTTAAGTTTATTATTTAATGATTTAAAGTGACTAGAAATGCCTATATAGCATTATTTTGGTACTAGTCCAAAGTCACTGCATGTAAACCTTAATATTATTACATATTTAGATAGATATGATGAAATGTGATTTTTGAGAGTTGGAATCAACTCAAAACCTATCTTGGTTGATTTTACAAAAATGTTGCAAGGTGCAAAACCTTCTGTTTTATTATTTTTACTAGGAGAGATCTATAACTCTAATTGAATTAAATTCAACAGGCTTGGATAGATCATTTCAATACCTTTCAGGCAAAATTGGTTTCATGCAATTTGGATTTGTAAATCTCTCTAAATTGAATTTCAAACTCAGAGACAGAACTAAGTTTAAACTAAAAAGGAAAATCCTAATTCAAACTAACTGGGTCGCGCGGGAAACTCTAACGGGCCGGCCCAGTGTCACTCCGCAGTGCGGGGCTCAACTGACGAGGGGTCCACCGGTCAGCGGCTCATAACGCGCGCAGCGGTACAGGGCAATGTGGGACGTTGGATTAGAGTGGGGATCAACGGCTGTGGATCATCGTCGATGACGGACCTGTCGCCGGCGAGCTCGAACCCTAACGGCTCGGTGGGGGTGCATAGGGGGTGTACCAGGGCTCCAGCAACGACGGCGAGGCCGACAAACGGACTGGTGGTCGACGGCGAGCTCAGGGATGGTCGAGGCAGCTCCGAGGGTGGTCGCAATCAGCGACGCCCTTCTCCTCCAGAGGCGGCCTGCTCCGGTGCAATTCTGGCGATCTGCTGCTCCCCTTGCTCCGGCTAGTGGTGTGGGATGATCAGTGAGGTGAGAGGAGTGGAGTGGTGTGCTACAAACGGCTGGGGGTGCCCTCCTTTTATAGGCTCGACGGTGGCGACATGGCTACGGGCGGCTAGCAGCATGGCTGCAGGTGGCGATCGACGGGCGGTCTCCTGGCGGTGCTTTAGGACTTTAATGCGGGCTTAGGGGCGGTGGTATGCGGTCGGGGGCAGTTGGCGCTCTGAGCGGCAGAGGCAGCGGTGTCCACGGCGAGCGGTGGCTGTGGTGCGTTGGGCGGCGAACGGGCATATCTGTCATGTTCCCTGGGTCGTGGCAGAGCGGTGGGCGCGGGCTGCGGTCGAGCGGCAACTTGTGAACGCGTGCCGGGTGCGGCGCTCTGGCGCGTGCTCGGCATGGCACGGTGGCACTAGGCGCGGGGTTTCCTCGGTGGTCCACGGCTGGCACTACAAGGAATGTGCTAACTAGTGACCCCAAATATTTGTCATAGAAAGGTCATAGTAATTCATCTATGACCTTTCTATGACCAAAAACAGTAGGTCACATAACAAGGGTCACTATGGATAGCTAACGACCTTTTTTTTGAATTGGTCATGGATAGTTATGACTAAAATAGATGGTCATAGAACTTATGACCAAAAAAAATTGGTCATGGGTTATCTACTCTATCCACATAAGATCCTACGTGGACGATCCTACGTGGCAAATCAATGACCAAATCATATGGTCGTTGATCAGATTCAGCCTGGCCCAATTCGATGCTTTACATGGGCTAGCCCAACAATTCCATCCTTTTGTTTTCTAAGCCTTAGATTTTACTATCCATTTATTATGTGGGCTTTATTACGTGGACAAGCCCATATATTTGGCCATGGCAATTTTGTTGGCTCAACATTTTCATTTTTCCGATTTAATTTACACTTGGTCCCACATGTCAGATGGGTCCTACTTGTCAGTGGGGATTAAATACTGGACCCTACTAGTCAGGCGTAAGTTCCACACAGGTCCGCTAGTCAACATTCAAATTCCTACAGTACCCACTCATCAGATTCCAATTTCTCACAGATTACAGTTTTGCACTACAGTAAACAACAAATATTTCAAATACACAATATAACATATCGAACACTTTCAAGTAACAACAAAACAATTTCTATTAACATAGTAATACTACGATCTAAAATCTGGCTCTGACTTCTGACTTGAAACTTCAAACTACGAGCTTCTTCAAACTTCCGACTGCAGCTCTTGTAAAGGAGAGGAACACCACTTAATATCTGGTAACAACAAAAGAACATGTTAAGCTATGCAAAAGAACGAGGGTACACTATTTTCGAAAGCTCCAAAACAATGTAGAAACAGGGCATATTTAGTAGTTGATACTTAATAAAACTGAGTTGTACTTGACCATACCTAAACAGGAAAAAGAGATCCGCCTTCTCGGTTTGGTTAGTCTCCTCGCCCTCGCTAGACGCTGACTGCCACTGCATGTCGCATAAAAAAAGGTGTGACAATGCTACATGAGTTTCCTCTAGTCACTACGCAAACAAACAAGCTAGCACATGACACAGCAGCAACTTCCAACTTAATGTTACAACTTGGTATTATCTTTTGTATAAGTAATGGAAACATGTCAGGGTAAGAGGGCAGCAAGATATCATATAAACTGACAACAGCACCAAAGAGGTGAAAGATCACTTTCAGAAAAGCAAATATTTCATGCTTAAACTCAGAAACAATATATATACAAGATAAACTCCAAGGGGTTCCAATTAGCTAAATTAACTCATGAGCAATCACATACGAAGTTTCAGTAGAATTACGAGAAACACATGAAGGGAAAAGATGAAAAGTCTGTAGTACCTGAGAGGAGAACTATGACACCCCCTGCAGGGCGTGATGCCACGATGGTATCGATAGGGACACCGGCCATCCATGAACACTTCCGCTGCAACATGTCAGAATTCTGGTGGTAACACAGAAGAAAACAAAATTGTGTCAATGACAAGTCTACATAGTGGAAACATAAACATGGTATACTTGACGGTCTTAAGGAATGAATGCATCATTTCGTTTAAAAAACATGGGTTCCTTGACTCCCATATCCCCATCCCAAGATTACACTATGTATAAGAAAAAGCATAATCTACACTATGTAGAAGCAAACATAAGTGTAGTGGTTACTTGCCCACAATACAACAACCATCTAAATTCAAGTCAAGGATCTGCTAGCAGAAGTGTTTACAACAACAATGTCTCAGCTATTCCATGTGGAATTGAACAGAGTCCTACATGGATGTTGTTTATTTGTGATGATCAAATTGTAAATATACAAGAAAGAGAACTGGTTTTATGCTTCAATTATCAAGCACATGTACGTGTTTGTTCAACAATTGAGAGGACTATTAAAGTAACCTGAAATTTGTTCAGACATCTATAGAATTAAGGTGACTATACAAAACATACATCAGAGGATCATCCATCCAGTATCACAAGTATAACCAATAGTAGCTATGTACTAGTGTATTACCAATTGCAGAATATTCTAACAACAATACAATGGTTGAGTTATTATATTTATATCAAATCAAGGAGAGGCCTTGAGGAGATTATCATCCAATTTAATCATATCATATGCTAGAATATCATCATCCACAGTTAATATGCTAGAAGATCATAATCAACACTCATCCATAGTGAATATGCTAAAATCAACAAGTTCTATCTATCTACGTAGCAGGATCGTCATGTGTCCGATGTTGTGGTGGTACCAGTTCCAGAACTGAGGCACCTTGGACATCTTGTCCATCACCCACTGTCACGTACCAGACGAAGATCTAGACGGAGACCAGAGGCACGTACCAGGTGAGGAAGATGACGATGTCCTGGGTTGAGATCTCGGCGGCTAGCACGAACATGTCGATGACGAATGCCTCCTTCACCTTGCTCTCGAGATCTGACGTGCGCGTCATGGCTCCCTCTCCACTATCCCTGCATGCCGTCCTCCGGCATCCTCCCTCTCCACTACGTCGACGAAGATAGAGTGCTTCCCCTTGTCCCTGTACACCGTCTGCCGACCTCCTCCGAGGAGCCCAAGGCCTCCACTGGCTCCCTTCGCCATAGATACATCGACACGAGATTTGGGCACCAGATCCGACACATCCAGCCTCGTAGCCACAGGACCCGGCCATGCTGATGCCGGATACGGCGATTAATCCCCATGCCAACGGAGAGGAGGGGAGTGGGAGGGGCTAGGGTTTGGTTGGGGAAGGGGATGGTAACAAGTCAATGTGATGGTTGATTTCTTGGTAAGAGAGAGGGGGTCACCAGACGAATGGCGCAGTGGTGGCGGTAGTGGCGGCGCAGGAGGGTTGAGGAGCGGGAGGTGGAGGAAACCTTGAGCGAAAGAGGCGAGATGGTAGTGGCGGCGCAGGAGGGTTGAGACGAGAGGGTGGGTATCAGGGATGGAGGCGGCGATGGGATTAGGGTTCGATGGGGAGACTGGGGGTGGGAGGAGTCGATCTGGATCGAGGGACATACTGGGCAACGCGAGTGAGTGGCTCAGGTGTGTTTCTTACTGTAAATACAAAGCATTGGATAGGTTTTTAACGGTCCTGATCAGGCCAAGATGGACGATCTGTGGGAGGAGCATTCCTACGATCTCATTGGTTGTAGACAAGAAAATCATTTTCCATTTACCAAATGCCAAAAAGGGGCATATTTTGAAGCATCTACATGGCCAAAATCATTGCATAATTCGTGATAGTGTGCTCATATTTTATACACGTGTGTACCTTGGAATGACGGACAATGTTGTCGAAGTAAGTTTTCCATTTTGTCACATAAAAAAGGCATTTTCCATTTTCTCAGCGCCAAAATCAGGGCGTTTTGTGAAGCAACACCAAATGTTCAATTCAAAAATGCTACCACCCTATTTTTCAAAAAAAAAATACTAGACCACCTTTTCGTACACCCCTGATGAAAAAGACAAATATCTGCCGAATCGGTAGGAAGTGGGTCCGGTTTGAACTACAGGTACATGATCTAATGCTCATGATTTTTTGAAAAAATCTTTTTTAGACTCACAATAAAATGTTTCTTCTAAGATCCACTTCATGTTTTAGCGAGGCTCATCCCCCTAACTTCATCCCGCCGTTTTAACCATAGTTTGGAACGGGAAAATTTGGAAACAGGCATAAATAATTCAAAAATGGTCCGAACAAGGTAAATCCTTCGCGTGGTTTCATATTTTGTGACATCGTTGCAAGTAAAAATACCAAACTTGGTATATTGTAAATATCTCGAAAAAACCTTCCTAGAAATGACCTATCATGTACGAGGTTTCATGGCTTTCAAGACAAACGACCAATGGTATGGCCAGAATAGCGACATAGTTTGTGATAATATGCCCATATTGTGCATGCATATGCATATTGGGACGGGGAACAATGTTGCAGGAGGAAGTTTTTCATTTCATCACACGGAAAAGCCATTTTCCATTTTCTCAGCGCCAAAATCGGGACGTTTTGTGAAGCAACACCAAATGTTCAATTCAAAAATGCTACCACCCTATTTTTCAAAAATACTAGACCACCTTACATGAACTATTTCCCAACCGGAGATTTTAAAACCTTTTCATACACCTCTGGTGAAAAAGACAAATATTTGCCGAATCAGTAGAAAGTGGGTCCGGTTTGAACTACAGGTACATGATCTAATTCTCATGATTTTTTGGAAAAATTATTTTTAGACTCCAATATGATGTTTCTTTAGAAATCCAGTGCAATTTTAGAGAGGCTCATCCGCTATCTTCATGCCCACCCTTTTGAGCATAGTTTGAAACGAAAAAAATTGAAACGAGCATAAGAAATTCAAAAATGGTCCGAACACAGTAAATCCTTCGCTTGGTGTGTGACATAGTTTCTAGGAAAAATACCAAACTTGGTATATTTCAAGTTTCCTGAAAAAACCTTCACAGAAATGACCTATCATGTTCGGGGTTTCATGGCTTTTAGGCTAAACGACCAATGTTATGGCTTGAATCATAGCATATTTTGTGATAATGTGTCCATATTGTGCACCCGTGTGCATCTTGTGATGGAGAACAATATTGCAGGAGAAAGTTTTCCATTTTGTCACACAGAAAAAGCATTTTCCATTTTCCGAGTGCCAAAATCGGGGTGTTTTATGAAGCAACCACCAAATAACAGTTTCAAAATGGTACCATAATATTTTTCAAAAATAATAGACCCACCTTACATGAACAATGTCCCAACTGGGATATCTAAAACCTGTCCGTCAAACCCTGGCAAAAAAGACAAATTCCTGCCGAATCGGTAGAAAGTGGGTCCGATTTGAACTACAGGTACATGATCTAATTCTCATGATTTTTAGGAAAAATCATTTTTAGAATCACAATATGCTGTTTCTTTAGATATCTAGCAAGTTTAGCGAGGCTCATCCGCTATCTTCATGCCCACCGTTTTGAGCATAGTTTGAAACGAAAATTTTTGAAACGAGCATAAGAAATTCAAAAATGGTCCAAACACTGTAAATCCTTCGCTTGGCGTCGTATTATGTGACATAGTTTATAGGAAAAATACCAAACTTGGTATATTTCAAGTTTCCCGAAAAAACCTTTACAAAAATGACCTATCATGTTCGGGGTTTCATGGCTTTTAGGCTAAACGACCAATATTATGGCTTGAATCATAGCATAGTTTATGATAATGTATCTATATTGTGTACCCGTGTGCATCTTGTGATGGAGAACAATATTGCAGGAGGAAGTTTTCCATTTCGTCATACAGAAAAAGCATTTTCCATTTTCCGAGTGCCAAAATCGGGGCGTTTTGTGAAACAACCACCAAATAATAGTTTCAAAATAGTACCACCCTATTTTTCAAAAATAATAGACCCACCTTACATAAACAATGTCCCAACTGGGATATCTATAACCAGTCCGTCTACCCTTGGCGAAAAAGACAAATTCTCGTCGAATCGGTAGGAAGTGGGTCTGATTTGATCTATGGGTACATGATGTAATGCTAATGTTTTTTTAGAAAAATCATTTTTATAATCACAATATGCTGCTTCTTTAGAGATCTAATGCAACTTTACTAGTTCTCTGGATTTTGTTTGAGTCAATTTGGAGTTATAAATAAAAAGATACGAAAGAATTTAGAAAAGAAAAAATTTTTACACGGCCACCCGGCCAGCCCAACCCGGCAGCCAGACGGTCCACCCTAGAAATTTACGCAGGCTCACACCTACCGTTTCCCCAAGGCCAGCGCAGGAGCGGCCCATGCAGCCCAAGCAGTCACAGCACATGGAGTAGCCCAAGCGGGGTGGCCCAAGTCAGCGGGCTCGCACACTTATACCGACCGCGTGCAGAAGTTGCACCGAAAGTCGAGTTGGTGTAGTGGTTGGCCTCATGAAACGAAGGGTGGAGGTTAGGAGTTTGAGTCCCCTGGCCACATCTTTTTGCTAGAATTAATCCCTGATGAGCATTGTCCATGTGGGTCCCGCACGTGGTCTGCATGGATTAGTCTTGCTGAGTGGCGCCTGCGTGGGTCCCACGCGGGGCCTGCGTGGATACGTGGATTGAGCGCTGTATGAATACCTTGTATGCTTCAAAACCACGTGGATAAAAATTGGCACTTGGATATGACACATAGGCAATATTTGACACGTGGACATGACACATATGTGAAACTGGTTAGCTGGTAGTCTAGTCGTTTTAACAAATCATGTAACGACCATTTAAATTGGTCGTATTCATCTAAAATTAAGGTCATAGACGAGTGTTGTTTATATTATGACCAATTGGTGTAATCAAGTTGTGACCTTTCTACCAAAAAAGGTCGTTGTTTTTCAAGGTTTGGACCCTCCCAATAGCCTACGACCATTTGGTTCGAAGTGGTCATAGAACTATGACCAAAAAATCCATGGTCGTTAATAAAAGGTCACTAGTTGACACATTTCTTGTAGTGTGGGCCTGGCTCGGGGAGGGGACAGTGGGTGGCGGTGAGGTGTTGGCTATCTACTAGACATGGCGAGAGAGGGGGAGGTGGTCTGCTGTAGTGGGGCAAGGTGTGGCCGGTGAGTTGGTGCTCGGCATGGCCTTGCACTGCCACTAGGGTGGTAGGAGAGGGGGTTTAAAAGTTGTGGTTAGATCATTTGGGGACAGAGGGAGGGTTTTGAGGGAATTTGGGTGCAGAACCCTGTTGCAAATAGTGAGCTAGGTTTAGAGTTTAATACTGCCTACCAAGTGTTTGATTAAATGTCCGCAAGAAATAAACTTTTGAATTTTGAAAAGATTTTTGGTGGGTTTTCTAGGCATAAGCTTGAGACTCTGTGGTTGCTTGGGTTTTGAAAATTGAGTTTGTTTGAGTGGTTTTTGAATTAGTGGGATCTTCCCATATGAAATAGATTCAATTTTAAACTGTCATTTAAAATTAGCATTTGAATGTTTTTAGCAGATCACAAAGTGGGCCTTGGTACCTCATTATGTGACTAGCAAGGGGTGTAAAGATCCAAAAATGTTTCTGTTAAGTTTTGAGTACTAGGAATAGCCACAGTAGGCATGATAGTTAATTTGGCCAAAATGACCATTCACTTCAATTATTCATTTTGAGTTGTTTTTCTTTGGGAAAAGTTTGGGAATGATTTAGATGAGGTTTATTTCACCTAAGAAACATTTTACAAGCAATGAATCACACAACCATGGCAATTCAAATCAACTCCTAATTCAAATGCACATACACATGAATGCTTTCATATTTTGAATTGGAAAAGTTTTTGTTAACCCCAATTTTGATGATTTGGATCTTGATAAGTTTGGATTAAGTTTTGGGATGTTACAAACCTTCCCCCCTTAAACAAAATCTTGTCCCGAGATTTACAAAGGAAGCCAAGAACGAAAGAGATCTGGGAACTCTGTCCTAATGTAATCTTCGTGCTCCCTGTGAGATCCAGGCACATGGATTAATAGGATTAATAGGATACCCATATCAACAAGTTGCAACTTTTTTTCCAGAAGCTCATTCGAAAAGAACTCTAAAGTTAAGCGTGCTTGGTCTAGAGCAATTCTAGGATGGGTGACCGACCGGGAAATGGGTAACCGGTGCGCACGAGTGAGGACAAAGTGCGCAGAAAAGACTAGTGTTGGTCTGTGGGGCCAGTCTAGATATCCTATTAAGCTGCCAGGAGTGACACCCCCGGGCCTAGGAGTGGACGGGGTGTTCCAAGTGGTATTAGAGCCGACCCTTGCGATTACACGGGTGTGTGCGGGTCAGTGGCGGGACATGTGGAGCATGGCGCGTGTGGCCCGGAGTGGACACGGCATGGCACATGTGCCGCCACTGGACGCATAGACGCGAGCCAAGAGGGAACCTCCTGGGGTGTTCTTGATCGATGAGGGCATCGATCTTTTAAAGGGTGGGTGTATATGAGATCCAGGCACATGGCTTAATAGGATTAATAGGATACCCATATCAACAAGTTGCAACTTCTTTTTCGGAAGCTCATTCGAAAAGAACTCTAAGGTTAAGCGTGCTTGGCCTAGAGCAATTCTAGGATGGGTGACCGACTGGGAAGTGGGTAACCAGGTGCGCACGAGTGAGGACAAAGTGCAGAAAAGACTAGTGTTGGTCTGTGGGGCCAGTATAGATATCCTATTAAGCTGCCAAGAGTGACACCCCCCGGGCCCAGGAGTGGACGGGTTGTTACACTCCCAAGTGGCTTCCTCCTCGGTATGGCTGCTCCAAAGAATCTTAAGAAACTTGATGCTCCTGGTCCTGGTGGTTCTGTAAGCTTCTTCTAAGATACAGATGGGCACTTCCCGATAGGTCAGGTCATTGTTGATCTCTACAGCTCTGTGGTCGATGTTCTTGAAAACTTCCGTCTTCTCCGGCACTTCCAGGCATTTGCGAAGTAACGAGATATGGAACACATTGTGGATGGCTGCCATCTCTTCGGGCAGTTCCAGTTGATACGATACTTCTCCTCGATGATTCAGAATATTGAAGGGCCCGATATATCTAGGGGCTAACTTTCCTTTCAGACTAAAGCGTTGAGTTGCCTTCAATGGTGAAACCTTGAGATATACAAAATCTCCGACATTGAAAGTCAGGTCTCTCCTTCTCTTGTCAGCATAACTCTTCTGTCTAGATTGGGCGGACTTGAGGTGCTCACGGACTTTGTGAACCTTCTCTTCGGCTTCTCAGAGAATGTCGGGTCCAAAGATCTGACTCTCTCCTACTTGCGACCAATTCAAAGGGGTACGCCACTTTCTTCCGTATAGGAATTCAAATGGTGCCATCTGCAAACTAGCTTGATAACTGTTGTTATATGAGAATTCTGCGAAAGGCAGGCAGTTTTCCCATTTTGATCCGTACTCTAACACACAAGCTCTAAGCATATCCACTAAGATCTGGTTGACTCTCTCAGTCTGTCCATCAGTTTGCGGGTGATAAGCGGTACTGAAGTTCAACTTGGTCCCCAATCCTTCTTGGACTTTCTGCCAAAATCTCGAGGTAGACTGAGTTCCTCGATCTGATACTATGGTCTTGGGGGTTCCATGCAGACTAACAATTCTAGCGATGTATAGCTCTGCTAGCTTCGCACTCTGGTAGGTAGTCTTGACAGGTATAAAGTGAGCTACATTGGACAGTCTATCAACTATGACCCAGATTGAGTCATTTCCCCTACTAGAAGTAGGCAAACCGGTGATAAAGTCCATTCCGACGGAATCCCATTTCCATTCCGTAATCTGCAATGGTTGCAACAGTCCTGCAGGCCTCTGATGCTCTGCTTTCACTCTTTGACAGATGTCACACTTGGCGATGTAGCTTCCGATTTCTCGCTTCATCTTGTGCCACCAAAATTGCTCTTTCAAATCCTGATACATCTTTGTTCCTCCGGGGTGGATAGAATAAAGAGTATCATGATCTTCCTTCATGATAACCTGCTTCAGTTCTGAATCTGCTGGCTCACAGATACGTCCTTTGTACCACAGAACTCCTTCTTCATCTTCGGTGAATCCAGGTACTTTTCCTGTACCAAACGATGTTTGATTCTGTCGATACTTTCATTCCCCTTCTAGGATTCCTTGATTTGGTTAATCAAAGTGGGTTGAAGTTCAATGCTAGGTACAAATCCTTTGCTAACTAATTTGGTCCTGAACTGCTCCAACTCTTCATACAAACTTGGCTGCTTCTCCTTGATCATGGTGTTTAGACTACAAGGCAATCTGCTAAGAGCATCCGCTACCACATTGGCTTTGCCGGGGTGATAGTGAATGTCAAGGTCATAATCCTTGATTAACTCTATCCATCTCTGTTCCCTCATATTCAGCTCCTTCTGAGTGAAAATATACTTTAAGCTCTTGTGATCTGAGTAAATCTCATAGCAACTACCCATCAGGTAATGACGCCATATCTTCAATGCTAGAACCATAGATGCTACCTCAAGATCATGGGTCGGATAGTTCTGCTCATGCTGTTTCAGTTGTCGAGACAAATAGGCGATGACTTTGCCTTCTTGCATCAACACACATCCTAGACCAATCTTGGATGCGTCACAATACACATCAAACGGCTTCTTGATGTCTGGCATGATCAATATTAGGGCTGATATCAATCTCTTCTTCAGCTCCTGAAAACTGGCTTCACATTTGTCGGTCCATTCAAACTTCTTGTCCTTCTTCAACAATTGGGTCATGGATCTGGCGATGCTCGAGAATCCTTCTACGAACTTGCGGTAGTATCCCGCTAATCCGAGAAATGCACAGACTTGGGTTTGAGTGGTTGGAGCTTCCCATTCTTCGGCATCTTTGATCTTGGCGGGATCAACAGAGACTCCTCCAGCAGACACAATATGTCCTAGGAATCCTACTTCCTTCAGCCAGAACTCACACTTGCTGAACTTGGCATATAACTGATGCTCTCTCAGGGTTTCTAGGATGATTCTCAGATGTTGCTCATGCTCTTCTTCTGACTTGGAGTAGATAAGAATGTCGTCGATAAACACAACTACAAACTTATCTAGGAAATTCATAAAGATCTTATTCATGAGATTCGTGAAATAAGCAGGGGCATTGGTTAATCCAAAAGACATAACCGTATACTCGTATAAACCATAGCGAGTAGTAAAGGCGGTCTTCGGAATATCCGTTGCACGAATCTTAAGTTGGTGATAACCAGTCCTAAGATCAATCTTTGAGAATACCTGAGCTCTAGTCAACTGATCAAATAGATCCTCTATCTTTGGCAAGGGGTACTTGTTCTTGATGGTGACGTCATTCAACTTTCTATAATCTGTGCACAAACAATTGCCTCCATCTTTCTTGTCGACGAATAACACTGGTGATCTCCATGGCGATGCGCTTGGTTGAATCAAGCCTGTTATTGCTAACATGGCATGCAACTGCTTCTTCAGTTCCACTAACTCTGAGGGGTTCATGCTATAGGGTCTCTGGGCTATGGGTCCGGTTCCGGGGATTAGTTCGATAATGAACTCAATATCCCTATCCGGGGGCATACCTGGCAATTCATCTGGGAATACGTCGGGGTATTCACAGACTACTCTGACTTGGTCTATGGTGGGTAGGGCTAGGCTCTTGCTGCACTTGAATTGATGGGGTAAGGTTTCAGATATATGCTCTACTATTACTCTAGAACTACTGGTCATGGTGATGGCTTTCTTAGCACAGTCTATCAGTCCTTTATGCCTCGACATCCAGTCCATCCCTAGTACTACTTCCAATCCTTTGGTTCCAAGTACAATTAGGTTCGCATAAAAATCTATCCCATGTATTCTGATAGGCACAACTTTGCAAATTTTTCTAGCTTTGGTTGTTGAACTGGGGATTTGAACTATCATGACATGCTTCAAGTTGGTTGGGTGAATCTTACTAGTGCATGCAAATTCTTCGGTCACAAATGAATGCGATGCTCCCGGATCAAACAATACTCTTGCTAAAACTGAGTTGACAGAAAACATACCCAACACTACATCTAGCGCTTCCTAGGCTTCTTCTGCGTTCATGTGGAGGAGACGACCGTTGTAGTTGTGCGGGTTCCCTGGGGCAAATCTTCTTCTTGGTTGAACACGACGTTGTTGTTGTGCTCGGGCATTCACAATGGCATTGGCGGCAGTCTTCTTGGGACACTCATTGGAGTAGTGACCCTTCACTCCACACTCGAAACATGTGATCTGGGACTTGTCCTTGACTGCGACAGGCACAACATTGCTGCCAGTTCTGGGTGCAGTATTGTTGTTGTTGCTATTGTTCTTGGGAGGTGCACGGTTGAAATTGTTGGCATTGCCGGAGTTGTGATTGTTTCCTCCGGACTTCCCATTGCCTCCGCTACGGTTGGGGTAGCTTGGGCGAGATGTTGGGGGTCGGTTGTTCCTTGGTGCATATCCCAATGAGAGGTTGGGACGGTACTTCTGGTGACTGATGGGTCGAGACTGCTACATCATACGACGCTTGCGGTTGTCGTTTGCCTGGTTAATCTTTCCTTCCATCTGAATGGCAGAGTCGACTAGCTCTTCGAGATCTTGGAAACGGATGTTGACGAGGACAGTATGCATCTCATCATGCAGTCCGTTCAAGAATATCTCCTTCTTCTTGGCCTCCGTGTTGATCTCATCAGGTGCATATCTAGCAAGTGACAAGAATATGTCATGGTATTCTACCACAGTCATTCTTCCTTGCTTCAACTCGCGGAACTCATCTCTCATTCTGTTGACTAGACCTTGCGGCACGTGGGTGCGGCTGAACTTGACTTTGAATGCTTCCCATGTCATCACTTGACCATGGTTCATATTGCGGATACTATTCCACCAAGCTCTTGCATCTCCTGCCAGATAGTGGGTGGCGAAGAGAACTTTCTCATTTTCATCAACTCTTGCAACTTCTATGTTGTTTTCCATTGTCTGCAACCAGTCATCAGCATCTAGTGGGTTTTCAGATTGGTTGAAGATTGGGGGATTGGTGTTTCTGAATTTTTTTGAGTTTGGATCCCTGGTGATCCTGATTTCCATGCCCTTGGTTGTTGAGAGCCATCTGGGCGATCTGTTGAAGTGTTGCTAAGTTAGCTTGGCGCTCTGCCCTGCTTGCTTCACGGTCTGCGATGAGATTCTGCAAGATCTGCAGCATTGGGTCTTGCGACGAGCTGCTCCCTCCTTGGTTTCCACGAGTCATCTGAAGATTGATATAGATATAGGGGTAAGAGGGAAATTCTAAGGTTCATGGTTTTGCGTTTTCAAAGCTAAAACTTTGAGTTAGACTCGGGCTTTTCAACTAACTTCATTTTCATTCATGTAAACAAGCACACGATACAACACACACCACAACAACAAAGGAAAACAGATGGTTTGAAGAACCATTCTGCCAGCTACGATACAGTGGGGCCGATACATCGCATGCTAAGACAGTGCTCTAGTGCATCTACTCATCGTCGATGAAGTCAGAGTCCTCATCATCAGTGTAGAAGTCCACGACATCCTCCTCCAGAAAGTCATCATCGTTGCTGAGGTAAGAGTCCATGTCTCCCTGGATGTCTTCACCCTCCTCTTCTTCTTCCTTTGCTGCACGCTGAGCTTCCTGCTCCTTGACGGTCTTCTCGAGGTCGGCCACCTTCTTGCAAAGACGAGCGATGGTGTGATCCTTCTTTGCACGCTGGCGGCAAAGAGACTGGTGATCCTAGACGAGCAGTGCGAAAGTCTGGGCCTTCTGGTCGGCAATGGCATAGTTCTGGTTGGCTAACTCCCTAGCATTGTCCAGTTCCTGCTGTCTGTCATGTAGCAAGAAGTCAAGATTCTCCACTTGACGCTTCAACTCTGGGTGACTTGGCATCTCCATCAGCATTCCAATGAAGTCATGTCTTGCATAGTGAGCAAAATGGGTTCCTTCGATTTTGTTGACGCTGAGGGCACATAGACGTGTGAGAGCTTCATGCATTGCCCTGGCTAATCCATCTAGCCAGTTGTTTTCTCTCACGGAGAACTGGATTATCCCAGAAGTTGGTGCTTCGATGCTTCCTCTAAGATCCGCGGTGACTAGCCACTATAGGTCTCCTCCAGGGGGTCCTGGAAGTTGAGCTCCAAGAAACTCCGGATGTGGGCGTCCCAGTAACTCCGATAGTGAATCCAGATCCCTCTCGAAGATCAGCTGACCTCCGTTTCTCAACTGGTAAAACTTGCTGAACTGAGTCTCCATCTACAAGAATTAAGGATGAGGAAATTAGTGAAGTGATCAAGTGTGTCAAATTTTAAGTAGTAATGTAAGAATTTTGAGGAACATGAATTTTTGAGAAAGAAAGAATTCCCAAGGATAAGAGAGGAGATAGTTTTTAATAAATACTCACTTTGGTTTTGAAACTAAGTTTTTGTTTGAACGTCCATTCTAACTAGGGTCTCCTATGGTCAGGATGGCTCTGATACCAACTTGTCAACACCTGGATTTTTAATCCCAGATGCCCGTTATGCCATACCTCGCAATCCTAGGATTACCATTTTTGCGAGACATAACGGATTGGATATCACAGTACATCATCCATTACAAACCATACATAGGTCTTACACAAATAAAGATCTCATGATCCAGTCTGAATACAACAAGCAGCGGAAATAAAAGATAAGCGTAGCAGTGGGATCCATCTTCAGGGGCACAAGCAATGCTGATGAAGGCAGATAGTCCTAGTTATCATAGCCATCCTGCTGGCCATCATCTTGATAATCCCCTTCATAGTCTGGCCATGAGAATAGTCAGGGACAAAAGCCATGAGTACTCTTTAAGTACTCGTAAACTACCACTAACAGGTAAATATAGTTCTAAGTTAAAGTGCTAAATCTAAGTTTAACTACAAAGTTAAGTTTGAAACCTAAGCTGAGTTCTGAAGCAAAGAAAGATAAAATAAAGTTCTAGAATCACTTAAGTTAGGAAGCTATTGTCATAAACACAACCTTGTTGTGGTCAAGTCAAGATTCGTCATTTATTTTATAAGTTGTTTCGAAAACATCTGACAACGAAACAGCATGGCCATTCCAACTGTCCATAACCGCGAACACGGCTATTCGAATAGTTTGACACTCTGCAGAGGTGGTACACTTTCACCACAAGATTCGATACATCTGTCAGGGATAACCCTGAATCATCATATTTAGTATGCAGATAATCAAACCTTTCCTTTACACACCTTAGTATATGCACCTCTCCTATGAGCATGGTCTCCCAACCATGACCATCAGTCATCTTGGGCACTGCATAGGTGGACAACATTGAGAGGTAGCCTCAGCTCAAACTTCTCCCGCGAGGGAACTAATACTAATGCATATAAATTTCCAGCTAAGCCTTACCCAATTCAGGTAGTGTGGTTGTACGGTAAATTTAGAATGGTATCGCATCCGAATCCAACCATCAGTTTTAATAAAGGGTTAAGGCTCATGCCTCATCATTTTCATCATCATAAACCATTTGTGTTTCTCAACACATGTCAAAACATCTCAATAGAATGACTCATCATTCTAAGGTTTTCATAATTCATTTTCACCAAGTGTTCCCATCTAAAGTGACTCAAGTTTTTGATCTACTCTAAACTACTAAGTTAAGAGTGTTCACTAAGATGGAAAAGATGGGTTCAATCTCATGCCATAGATTGACATCTAAAGGGTTCTAAATAGGTCAAGTTTTATACTCTTTATGCTACCTTCAAAACAAGTAAAGAACTTTGGGTAAAGTAAAGGAAGTAAAGCTTGTAAATAAGACTTGGGGTAACTAATAGTCAAAGTGCTATGACTTTAGCATGCCTATAGAATTTTGGATCAAGTTAACTAGCTTAATTCTAGCTTGCTACAATAGCTTGCATTGCTAATGGTAGCTTGCCTTGGTTGGTGCAGTGGTTGAAGTTTTCTTCTTCTTCTTCTTGGTAGAACTCCTCCTCCTCGAAAGCTTGGTCGGTACTATCGTCTATAAATACATACGGAGTACACAATCACCAAACAATACTTAACTAGTCTAATTAGCATTCTAAGACACACATTTGATGATCTATTATCATCACAAGTATCACAAGTTTTAATTCAATAGTTTCATCCTTTTTAATTTAGAAAAGTAATTTCTACTCATTGAAAAATTAACTAAGATTTAATATTCACCACTTAAAACATGGGATCATATGTACACATGTCATCACCACATATCCTAACATGTGGGAATGTGATTTAAGGGTTGGATCATAATTAGTTTGGTTTAAGTTCATTATTTAATGATTTAAAGTGACTAGAAATGCCTATATAGCATTATTTTGGTACTAGTCCATAGTCACTGCATGTAAACCTTAATATTATTACATATTTAGATAGATATGATGAAATGTGATTTTTGAGAGTTGGAATCAACTCAAAACCTATCTTGGTTGATTTTACAAAAATGTTGCAAGGTGCAAAAGCTTCTGTTTTATTATATTTACTAGGAGAGATCTATAACTCTAATTGAATTAAATCCAACGGGCTTGGATAGATCATTTCAATACCTTTCAGGCAAAATTGGTTTCATGCAATTTGGATTTGTAAATCTCTCTGAATTGAATTTCAAACTCAGAGACAGAACTAAGTTTAAACTAAAAAGGAAAATCCTAATTCAAACTAACTGGGTCATGCGGGAAACTCTAACAGGCCGGCCCAGTGTCACTCCACAGCGCGGGGCTCAACTGACAGGGGGGTCCACCGGTCAGCGGCTCATAACGTGCGAAGCGGTACGGGGCAATGTGGGACGTTGGATTAGAGTGGGGATCAATGGCTATGGATCGTCGTGGACGACGAACCTATCACCGGCGAGCTCGAACCCTAACGGCTCGGTGGGGGTGCATAGAGGGCGTACCAAGGCTCCAGCGACAATGGCGAGGCGGTCAAACGGACTGGTGGTCGACGGCGAGCTCAAGGACGGCCGAGGAAGCTCCAGGGGTGGTCGCAATCAGCGACACCCTTCTCCTCTAGAGGCGGCCTGCTCCGGTGCAATTCCGGTGATCTGCTGCTCCCCTTGCTCCGGCTAGTGGTGTGGGACGATCAGTGAGGTGTGTGGAGTGGAGTGGTGTGCTGCAAACGACTGGGGGTGCCCTCCTTTTATAGGCTCGACGGCGAGACCGAGAGGGATGGGCAGGCAATGGTGGCGACATGGCTACGGGCGGCTAGCGGCATGGCTGCGGGTGGCGATCGACGGGCGGTCTCCTGGTGGTGCTCTAGGACTTTAATGCGGTCTTAGGGGTGGTGGTATGCGGTCGGGGGCAGCTGGCTCTCTAAGCGGCAGAGGCGGCAGTTTCCACGGCGAGCGGTGGCTGTGGTGTGTTGGGCGGCGAACGGGCATGTCCATCGTGTTCCCTGGGTCGTGGCGGAGTGGTGGGCGCGAGCTGTGGTCGAGCGGCGGCTTGTGCACGTGTGCCGGGTGCGGCGCTCTGGCTCGTGCTCGGCATGGTGCGGTGGCACTAGGCGCAGGGTTTCCTCGGTGGTCCACGGCTGGGCCTGGCTCAGGGAGGGGACAGTGGGTGGCGGTGAGGTGCTGGCTATCTACTAGACATGGAGAGAGAGGGGGAGGTGGTCTCCTGCAGTGGGGCAAGGTGTGGCCGGCGAGTTGGTTCTCGGCATGGCCTTGCACTGCCACTAGGGTGGTAGGAGAGGAGGTTTAAAAGTTGTGGTTAGATCATTTGGGGACAGAGGGAGGGTTTTGAGGGAATTTGGGTGCAGAACCCTGTTGCAAATAGTGAGCTAGGTTTAGAGTTTAACCCTGCCTGCCAAGTGTTTGATTAAATGGCCGCAAGAAATAAACTTTTGAATTTTGAAAAGATTTTTGGTGGGTTTGCTAGGCATAAGCTTGAGACTCTGTGGTTGCTTGGATTTTGAAAATTGATTTTGTTTGAGTGGTTTTTGAATTAGTGGGATCTTCCCATATGAAATAGATTCAAATTTAAACTGTCATTTAAAATTAGCATTTGAATGTTTTTAGCAGATCACAAAGTGGGCCTTGGTACCTCATTATGTGTACTAGCAAGGGGTGTAAAGATCCAAAAATGTTTCTGTTAAGTTTTGAGTACTAGGAATAGCCAAAGTAGGCATGATAGTTAATTTGGCCAAAATGACCATTCACTTCAATTATTCATTTTGAGTTGTTTTTCTTTGGGAAAAGTTTGGGAATGATTTAGATGAGGTTTATTTCACCTAAGAAACATTTTACAAGCAATGAATCAAACAACCATGGCAATTCAAATCAACTCCTAATTCAAATGCACATACACATGAATGCTTTCATATTTTGAATTGGAAAAGTTTTTGTTAACCCCATTTTGATGATTTGGATCTTGATAATCTTGGATTAAGTTTTGGGATGTTACATCAATCTATTGAAAAGAGAAAATGCCATAATAGTGTGTGAAATTCCCTAGATAAAACTGAGCTTTCCTGAAGATTCCGACTGGAGTCTCCGATGTGCAAACACCGCAGTCTCCAGTGTGGTCTAGAGTTCCCCGAAAGTCCCCGGAGTGGACTCAAGAAACTGCCCAAAGTCATTCTATGAGGGGGTCCTGAGACGGACCGGATGTTGGCCAGAATCTCTGGTGTGGTTTCTCGGACCGGGGTTTCTGGTGTGGAAACACCGGAGTCTCCAGTGTCCCTGGTCCGAAGTTCCTGCCAGAGTCTTCGAAGTGAGCATCAAGACCAAGCCCAAGTCATTCAGTATGGTGGTCCGGAGATGGACCGGAGATGGGCCGGAGTCTCCGGTCTGCAAGACCGGAGTCTCTGGTGTGGAAGGTCTCCCACGAGCAGAAAACGGTCAGGAACTGTGGAGGCTATAAATAGGGGACCTCATCTTCTACCTCAAGCTACTCATTCCAGAAAAGAAAGACAACACCATTAGAGCCACCAAAACTCCAAGATCTCTTTATCCAACCACCTAAAGTCGCTGATCTTTGGGGAATCGGAGGAGGCCTCGATCTACATCTTCACCAAGTGAGATCTTCATTTCCCCCTCATTCACATAAGGGACCCTTGCTCTAGGGTTTTATTGGAAACCCTAAGCCTTGTTTTGGTTCTTACAAGCTTGTCTTTGATTGTTGTGACAACTTGCTTGGATTCGGGAGCCTCTAATTAAGTTGTGGATGTGTGCCTCGAACTTATTGTAAGGGTGTCGGCTACCACCTTGAAGGTTGCCGATATAGTGGAAGCGTGAATTGATCCCTTTGGGGTGAGGTTCACCGGAGAACAAGGGAGGCCTCTTGTGGCGTTGGTGGTTTGATATAACCCCCTCTCCAAACGCAGACGTACTTCCCCTCAAAATGAAGGAACTGTGGGAAATAATCCTTGTGTCCCTGTGTGCTTCACTTTGGTTACTCCTATCCTTTACCGCACCTTTAACTTATCTAGTTCTTGCTTAGTTAGTTGTGCTAGTGTGACATATAGGTAAATTCACCTTAGTTGCATATCTAGAGAATTTACCTTTTGTGTCAAATCCTAACTTGAAAAAGGGTAAAATTTGAAGTAGCACCTATTCACCCCCCTCTAGGTGCCCATACGATCCTTTCAATTGGTATTAGAGCCTCGGCTCTTTATTCGCGCTTAACCACCTAAGAGATTATGGGAAACCCAGAAGATGAGGGAGAGGATGAGGCTAGCACTTCGGTGACCATGGTAGATCTTAAGAAATTGGAAACAAGCTTGAGCAACTTGTTAAGGAAAACTCGGCCTCACCACCTCCCCCTCAAGAGGAAACACCTCCTAACCCTAAGGAAAATGCTCCGTCTAAGCCAATAGGTGAAGTGGTGGGGGATGAACATAATTTCACTAACTCCACCACCAAAAAGGGTGATCGGAAGGAAGAGCACCATGCGGTTCCTAGATGGTACTCTGCCGACCCTCCGATCCCTCATACCCATATAAATAATAGAGGTGACCCACCTAAGCTGCACATACTTTTGTTCAATGGCAAGTTTTAATGAAATCTCATGTGCGCAGCTCTTGCATTGACTTGTGGAACATTATTGAAGAAGGACTCAAATTTGAGGATCCAACCAACTTGACAAGAAGAGAAGTGGTCAATAGTCAACTCATTGCCACCGCCTTGCACATGATTCAACTTGGAGTGGGGCCAAAAGACTTTGCCCACATTTAGCACTACAATACCGCCAAGGAAGCTTGGGATGCTCTCATTGAGTTGTTTGTTGGGAATGAGAGCATGAGAAGAAATAGATATGATGCCTTGAGCAATGAAGCTGAAGGTTTCTTTATGAAGGATGGTGAGGATCATGAAGACATGTATAGAATACTCAAATCCACGGCCACCGCCTTTAGAAATGTTGGTGCCTCTCACATTGATGATGAGTGGATCAAGAGGAAGTATGTGAGTGTACTCATGCCCTTAGAGCCCACTGACTTGAAAAGTCTCCAAGGAAGACACAACTACCATCTCATGACCTCCAATGAAGTTATGCAAGAGATTGCCACCTTCAAGGTTGCTACCAAGAATGCCAAAGATGCCCGAGTTTGTGCCATTGGAATGAGTAGTGGTGTCAATATTGGCTTGAAGGCCAAGGTTGTGGAGTATGATGAAGAAGAAGGAAGTGATGATGCACTCTCTATCAGCCACCCCGAAGATGTCAAGGTTTCTCATGGTGAATACATGGCTTTCTATGCAAGAAACTTTTGGAAAGATCCTGCCAAGGCCAAGATGGAGATGCAACGAAGAAGCAACCCAAGTGGTTGAAAAGAAAATGCTTCAAGATTGAGAACTTGCTTCAACTATGGTGACCGCTATCATTTTGTTGCCAGATGTCCATATGAGAAGAGAGAAGACAATGGTGGTGCACTCATATTGAAGTAAAATCCAAATGCCCCTTTCAAGAAGCCTTTTTAACAAGAAGAATGCCACCAACAAGAAGTCCAGTGACATTGCATTGATAGCACATGAAGAGTTCTCTTCCGATGATGAGGAGGAGGAAGAAGAAGAAACAACGAATGGTGTGGTTGCCATTGCCACTACCTCTGCACCCACCTTCTCCCTCTTCGATTCCCCAAATGAGAACACCCCAACAAGAACGTCACTTACCTTATGGCAAGAGCATCGAAGGTATCACCATCTCCTCTCTCCACCTCTACTATCAATGATGAATTGAATGATGACATAACTCTTGAGGTGAAAGAGGAATTAGTTGCTTTCGATGCCTATATAACTAACCTGCAAGGTGAGCACAAGAAGCATTTTGTAAATCTCTTGAACCAACTTGCTCACACACAAGAGCTCCTTGATGAGAGATGTAAGCTTGGGAGAGAGCATCTACTTGAGATGGATGCTCTAACTAATGCTCTAGAAGAAGAGCAAGAGACTAGGGTGTCTCTTGAAGAAAAACTTGAAGGCCTGGATGAGGCAAATGATCAAATTATTGATAAACTCATTAAGGAACGTGATCATGCCATTACTAAGTACAAAAAGGCTAAAAATGATAATATTGAGTTTGGTGTTGTTCATGACAAGCTTGTCGAAGATTATGAGAATCTTAACAAGGCTCACAAGGCCTTGGAAAGTGACCTCATGACTCTCACAAAGTCTCGTGAACAACTTCAAACTCAATTGACTAATGTTGCTTCACCTAGTATTACCATTCCCCCTAGTAGTACAAACATCCTTGAAGAAAATGCTAGGTTGAAGGGGGATCTTGCAAAGGCAACCTTCCCCAAAGGTAAGAAGTCTCTTGATGACCTTTTAAGTAAGCAAAGGCCAAATAATTAGAAAAGAGGTCTTGGATATTGTTGGGAATATGCCCTAGAAGCAATCATGGTTGATGATATTTCCCAAAGTATTCATAAAGTAAAGTTGTCCCTATATGAACACCAGATATATATCACTGAATGCTTGATTCAGTTGTGGAACTATGTATTCGTGATTGTTCATATTAGAGTGTCCTTGGTCGTTGAGGTTGTGCTGGGCACACAACTTAGACCAATGTGCAAGTCGGCTGATGACATGGTTCCACTTGTCATGGGCATGGTGATGCTATTCCGACTTACACTGATTAAGCTAAAGAGTTTAGCGAGTCGGACTGACCCATAGTTGAGATGCAACGAGCATGTTGTCATTTGCAGTCTCAAGCAATGGAATCCTTTGACCTAAGTTGATTGCATGATCCGAGTTGTGGATCGCCAACTTAGGTTCTATCAAACGATGTTCCGTAAATGGGCAGTAATGACCCACAAGTATAGGGGGTGTATCGCAGTATTTTCGAGGGAAGTGAAACCCAATTTATTGATTCGACATAAGGGGATCCAAAGAATATTTATAAGACTTAACAACTGAGTTGTCAATTCAGCTGCACCTAGAAACATTCTTGCTCACAGCAGTTTATCAGTAGCAACAGTTTAGTAGTAGGAATAGTAAAGTAACGACAGTAGTAAAGCAAAGATAGTAGTAACAAAAGCAGTAAACAGTGGGATTCGAGTGCGGTAGGCATAGGGATGGATGGACGGGCGTTGCATGGACAAGACAATCCACATAGCAATCAGAAAATAGGGCAATTGCAGATAAATAAGATAAAGCATCCAAGTACTAGACAATCCTAGGCATGTGTTCCATATATAGTCATACGTGCTCGCAATGAGAACTTGCACAACATCTTTTATCCTGCCAGCCCATTTGTAGCGGGGCCTCTAGGGAACTACTGGCAATTAAGGTGCTCCTTTTAATAGAGCACCAGAGCAAAGCATTAACACTCCGTGAACACATGTGATCCTCACATCAAAGCCATTCCCTTCCGGTTATCCCGATTTCTGTCACTTCGGGTCCATAGGTTCCGGACAACGACGTGTGTATACAACTTGTAGATAAGACCAAGAACAATACTATCATAATGAATCAATAATAAGTTCAGATCTGAAATCATGGCACTCGGGCCCTAGTGACAAGCATTAAGCACAACAAGTCGCAACAAAGTCATAAAGCACTAATAAAAGATACTAGGCACCATGCCCTAACAATCTGATGCCATTACATGAACGATCTCATCCAATCCCTACCATCCCCATAGCCTACAGCGGGGGATTACTCACTCATAGATGGGGGAAACATGGATGGTCGATGGAGATGATGGTGAAGATCGATGGAGATGGCTCCGGGGGCACTTCCCCGTCCCGGCAGGGTTCCAGAACAGAGACTTTCTGTCCCCCGAATCTCCCTTCGGTGGTGGCGGCGCAGCGGAACTTTTCGTGGAAAAACGTCGAACCCCCCAAAGTTTTTAGGTCAGAAGGCTTCTTATAGGCGAAGAGGGAGACCGAGGGGGTGCCTGGGGCCACCTGAAGGGAATATGCCCGAGAGGCAATAATAAAGTGGTTATTATCTTATTCCTTGTTTATGATAAATGTTTATTTTGCATGCTATAATTGTATTAATTTGGAAACGTTAATACATGTGTGTTTAATAAACAAAAGGAAAGTTCCTAGTTATGCCTTTCTCATAAACTAGCTCGTTGATTAACAAGATGATCAAGGTTTCCTGATCATGGACATTGGATGTCGTTAATAACGAGGTCACAACATTGGTGGAATGATGTGATGAACATTTATCCGAAGTATAGCATTACGATCAGAGTCATTATGTTTATATTGCTATAACATCATACGAAGTAATCTTAGTCCTTAGACCATGAGATCATGTTAATTGCTAACACCGGAAGAGTATCTTGATAACATCAAACGTCACACCATAACAGGGTGACTATAAAGGTGGGTTCAGTGCTACGAAGGTGTTATGTTGAGGCTCATGGATCAAGAGTGGGATTTGTCCATCCTGATGACGGATAGATATACTCTCGGCCCTCTCGGTGATATCACATTGAAATAGCTTGCAAGCAAGTGATGTGATCACTAGAATGTTATATCACGGGAACGAGAAAAGAGTGCATGTCGGAAACGAGATCAAACTAGGTATTTGGATACCGATGATCGAATATCGAACATGTAATATATCGCGAGACAAAGGGATTTAGTGACGACGTTAAAGGTTCACACGATCACAAGAGTCATCGTTGAATATGTGGGAGTCAGTACGGATCTCCAGGTCCCGCAGCTGATTATTGATCGGAGAGGGGTCTCGATCATGTCTACATTATTCACGAACCGTAGGGTGACACACTTAAGGGATGCCGACACCATTTGGAGCAAATATGCTTCAGATAAAGATTTAAGAAAGCGCTGGAATCATTTCGATGGAAACCGGAATTGTTTCGGGTGAAATTGCAGAAACTGGTTCTGCATGTGATATTGAAATGTTGAAGGGAGTTTTATGTGAATGTTTGTTAATTAATGTAATTGAAAAAATTCTGAATAAAATAAATAAAAGTGTTTTATTTAATGAGAACTTGCATTAAATTTGGTGGAAATTTAATGGAGGTGAGTGGAATTTTGAGTGGGTGGCTAATTATGTGAGTGGGAGATCCACCCACATGAATGTGGAAGATGTGAGGGGCTGCCCCCCTCTCCCTATAAAAGGACCCCCACTCCCTCCTCTCATCTTGCACCACCTCCTCGTGAAGGTTCTCTTCTCCCTCTAGTTATTCCCCATGGTCTCGGATTAGCGAGATACATGTTCCCGGTGGCTTTATCTGGAAAGGAGTTGTTGCTTTCGGTGCATCGCTAGAGCAAGGAGGCGGAGGTTGTTCGGTGGACCGAACGTGTGTGCGATCACGGATGCACCGCTACTTTGCGGTGCTGGACTTGATGGTGCTGGATCTGATGGTGCTGGAGCTGCTGGACCTAAAGGACTTCATCACGATCTTGAGATCGGCAAGCGTACGACTACATCAACCACGAGTTCCTACTCGTTAACAAAACTCGTTGTCTTCGAGGGTAAGTTCTCCATGGATATATGTCCACCCATTGCTATGTATCTAGTAGATAGATCTTGGCGTGTAGTTCCCATCGTAGGAATTTTTTTGTTTTCTATGCTGCGGACCCAACAGTGGTATCAGTGCCTGATCTATGCGTAGGTGCTTTGCACGGGTAGTACACATATGTTTATATGTGGGCGATGATGATCATGTTATTTCATCTTCTATGTATTTTGGATATTGGTGACATAGTGGGATGAAGCGGCCCGGACCAACCTTACATGTCATCGTACTTGAGACCGGTTCCACGACTGACATGCAACTTGTTTTGCATAAGTGGCCGGCGGGTGTCTGTCTCTCCTACTATAGTCAATATCTGATTTACAACGAGTTGCTAATAACTTGGTTATCCTTGTTGTGGTTCATGTTCGTAGGTAAGACCGGTTCTATCTCCGAAATCCCTAAACCACGTAAAACTTGCAATTGATAAATTAGAGGCGTCTAGTTTAGATCGTTGCTGGGCTAGTGTCTTGATATGGTATTGCTGTAAGTAGATATATGATAGATACTCTTACAACACACTTAACGTGTAAGTTCCATAAACCTTGGCCTTACACACAAAGGAATGATAGAGATCATACCACGATGCAAATGATAGATATCAAATGCATGGACCATATCATGTCACTTTACACATTAGATGTTTGCATCTTATGTTGCTAGTTTGGCGCTTTTGATAGCATTATAAGATGATCCCTCATTTAAATATCAAGATAAAATGTGTTCTTCCTTAAGTATGCACCGTTTTATAGATCGTGTTTCGAGACATCACGTGATGATCGGGTGTACTCAACTCTATGCTTTCATACAACGGGTGTAAGACAGTTTTACACACGCGAATACTAAGGTTCTTACTTGGCGAGCCTAGCATGTACAGACATGGCCTCGGAACACGGACCGAAAGGTTAAGCATGAGTCATATAGTTGATATGATGCCCATATAGATGCTCGCCTTTGAAGCTACACCGACTCATGTGATGATCGGACTTGGTGTAGTGGATTTGGTTCATGTAATCACCAAAAAGGCATGAGGGATGTCGTTTTTGAGTGGGAGTTCATTTCTAATTTGGATTAGTCGAACTCAATTTGTCATAAACTAAATCGAATTGAATTTGCATAATTTGTTGTAGTCATTGGCATCTGTTCACTACCTTATACTTAGTTTTAATTGAGATAATAGAACTATAGAATTCTGGATATTTACTTTACGAACTGGTATCGTATTGTTTCGAATGTCAATTTAAAGTTTATAAGTCCTATTGCAAACTTTTAGCAAACTCTATTTACTCCATGAAGTTTAATAAGTAGTATTAAATCAAGAGTAAGAATTCCAATGTTAGTATCTAAAGTATCATGTTTGCCTCCATGATTATTGATATTCAAAAAGTTGTTTTAATATCAAGATTATATTGGATCTGAAAATTATTTCAGAAACCATCATGTGTGAAAGATATTGTGATATCTGAAATAATGTTTTTTGGTTGCATTACGATAGAGTATAATTTAGCAAAATACATGTTCTCATATTGTATGAGAATTTGTGAAGGATGGAGATGCTAGGCATCCGAATCTACCAAAAAGGTTTTGGGAACTGATATTATACTCGCAATTCTTCCTTATAGGCTATAGTAGCTTCATCATGAAATTTGTCATGATTAGGATGAATAGAAGATGTAAGTAAAATGTTTACTACACTAATAGATTTCTAAAGAATGGATTTTTGAAAGAACACCAAACATTTGATGATGGTGATCCACTTCAAAGTGCAAGTCCAAAGGTATTAATATTTGACTATATACGCTTTGTACCATGTGTCATGTTGATGACACCACTATTGATGTTGATAGATTCTTTTAAAAGAAAAGGAATTGCTGAAAGAGAATCTATAAAATATTTGGCAGAAAATAAAAGGTTGGAGATGTCCAACTTAGGTATATAGAAGATATACATGTTATGGCTATATTCCTTGCTTGTTAAACAATGTGGTTCTTAGGTATTGGATACCGGTATTGGATACCGAATTGGTTGGTATGAAGTGTCATACAGGACAACGCAATTCATGAACTACAATGGCCTAAGTAACTGGCAAGAGAATGAGTGATGATGTTCATCGAAAACAAATAAAGTGTTATTGTGTTTTTTGTTGTCATCAAACCAAGCCTTCAAGGTTTGTTTAAATAATTGTTATTTTGTTCCGGTATCATGAGAACAATGGTTGTTCAAATAATTACCGTATTCCATAAAGGATGGATGAACTTTTACAAGTCTAGTTGGAGAAATCACATCCATAAACACTATTGCTAAAATGTCGCAAGACAAATGATTGAAAGATCACTTATGAAGTGACATCGCTGTTTAAATTATATTTGAAAGAAAACATGAAGAAACTCCATGTTGATGGATTTTTGGAGTCTTTGATTTTGACCAATTGACGCATGTGAGACTTTCCTCGAGATAATTGAAACTCCGTCCATAGGCCAAAGAGGAACGGATGGCTAACTTATTGGATATTATGCATGTTGATGTATATAGTCCATTATGTGTAGCCATATGCGATGGATCTCTTGGCTTCATATGCTTTCTCCAGAAATTTGAGTGAATATATCTATATATTTATTTAATAAGGAAGAAGTATGAAACATTTGAAAATTGTTCAAAGACTTTCAAGATGAAGTGAAAAATCATTGTAACAAGAAAATAAAAGATTTTATGATTTGATCATGAAGGAAGATATTTGAGTTATAGGTTTAGCAAAACACCTAAGATTTCAGGAATTGTTCCATGAATTTGCATTTCCCGATAAACCAAAGGAGTATGGTATGTTCGAGAGATCAAATCAAACCTTGTTTCACATGGTAAGATCAAAGGTGTCATTTATAAAACTGCCATTATGTTTTAAAGATTAAAGCTTTAGAGATTGCCGCTTTTACACTGAAAAGAGCACCATCGTGATCCGTTGAAATGACACCATATGAGTTATGGTTTGGGATAAAACCTGAATTGTCTTTTCTTAAATTTTGGTATGCTATGCATAAGTAGAACGTTTACAACCAAAGTCGGATAAGCACGTCTTTCTAGGTTATCTCAAAGAATTTGTTGGGAATTCCTCCATAACACCGAGGACAAAAGAGTTTGTCGCTTGGAACGTCAAGTTTCTTGAGAAGGAAATTTTCGTGAAAAGTTTAGTGGGAGGACAATAGAACTTTGATAAGATTGTTGAACCTTAGCTATATGTGCTGAGTAGCGCAGCGCCGGAAAGTGTCCCGGTGGCAGCCACAATGCTCATGGCTCCTGTGATTACAAAGGGTGTAATCTTGGAGATTAGAGTTCTTATTGAACCATGTGGGTCGGTAAGAATCAAATAGTAAGATTTGAAATAGAAGTCGTTATTGTTTTGACAATGATGAACCGACTGCATGCAAAGAAGTGATGATGGGCCCTGACTCCATAAAATGACTAGAAGTCATAGAATCCGTGATAGTATCCATACACGAGAAATCCAGTTTCTGAACTTGGAAGACCCTCCGGAAAGGCGTGAAGCCTATCGGTCGTGTTTGGATCTATAAAGAAATAGACATGGATGTTTAACATCTATGAAATAGTCGACATGTCGGAAAGAAGTTTACGGCAATGTTCAAGGAGTTGACTATGACAAGATTTGATCTTTCATAGCGATATTTGGTCTTGACGAATTAATGTAGCAACCACTACATATAATTTGGTATATGGTAGTTGAATAAACAAAACAAGGTTCTTCTAATAGAATGGTTACCTAGGACGTGTACATCACACAGTCCGAAGGGTTTTGTTAATTCAAAGGGTGCTAAAAGGGCATGCAAACTTCAATAGTTGAAGTGAGCATAGCGGAGTTGGAATCTTCACCATGATGAAAATGTTAAAGGAGTTTAAATTCATCGGAGATGACGAAGATGTTTGCATTTGCAAGAAATTAAGTGGGAGCACTGAGACATATTTCTAATACATTATGTAGAGGACATGGTGTTGATTGGAAATGATGTATCTTGTATTGACATAAGTTAAGAATTTCATTAAAATAGGATTTCGATGAAAGACTTGGGCAAAACCGGAATATTTGGCATCAATGTCTATATGGATAGATTGAGGCGCTAATATGGTTATGCCAGACATACATATATGAGATATTGAAAGGGTTCAATATGGAAACAACAAGAAAGGTTCTTGCTGCATGGAAAGGATTGTATCAAGATTCAAGTGTTTCAACACTTGGTGAGTAAAATCACATGAATATTTTGATCGATTATACCGTGATATGTATATATCCACATATGTCCTATGCTCTAAATGTTATGAGCACATACCAGAATGATTCATAAGATAATCATTGGACGATAGTAAAGATATTCTTATGAGCTTTGGAAGAACTAAGAATATATCATGTATAAGTGACAAATAGTTAAAGGTAGTTCATTGTAAAGTGTTACATTGATACTAGTTTTGTCACAAGAAACAAATTAAATTTATCTCAATTTAGACTATGGGTGGCACAATGTAATGGAAAGGATGTTCCATGATGGATTTGGATGAGTTCCAAAGTTGAAACATTGTGACGGATACTACAACAAAAGGCTAAGTATATGGTTGCTATAGTAGCAGCAAAGGAGGGCATTTGTGTTAAGAAGTTTGTTATCAAACTAGGTGTGGTTCAAAATGGGCTAATACTATGAAGATATATTGTATGACAATAATATCAACATATCTTAACCCGAACGAACAAAAGGTCTACCAAAGGACCAAATTTATACAATGCCATCTCATTTGAGAATGAGTGATGCGTAGAGACGCAAAGACATGTAAATACACACGGAACTGAAACTGTCAGAGCCGGAGATTATGTTAACCACTAGCAATCGCGTATATGCAACACCAGAAAGCCATAGGTGTTCAATACGCAAAGTTTTTCAAACTATATTATTGACTCTAGTGCAAGTGGGAGACTGAAGGGAATATGCCCGAGAGGCAATAATAAAGTGGTTATTATCTTATTCCTTGTTTATGATAAATGTTTATTTTCTATGCTATAATTGTATTAATTTGGAAACATTAATACATGTGTGTTTAATAAAAAAAGGAAAGTTCCTAGTTATGCCTCTCTTATAAACTAGCTCCTTGATTAACAAGATGATCAAGGTTTCCTGATCATGGACATTGGATGTCGTTAATAACGAGGTCACAACATTGGTGGAATGATGTGATGAACATTCATCCGAAGTATAGCATTACGATCAGAGTCATTATGTTTATATTGCTATAACATCATACGAAGTAATCTTAGTCCTTAGACCATGAGATCATGTTAATTGCTAACACCGAAAGAGTATCTTGATAACATCAAACGTCACACCGTAACAGGGTGACTATAAAGGTGGGTTCAGTGCTACGAAGGTGTTATGTTGAGGCTCATGGATCAAGAGTGGGATTTGTCCATCCTCATGATGGATAGATATACTCTGGGCCCTCTCGGTGACATCACATTGAAATAGCTTGCAAGCAAGTGATGTGATCACTAGAATGCTATATCACGGGAATGAGAAAAGAGTGCATGTCGGAAACGAGATCAAACTAGGTATTTGGATACCGATGATCGAATCTCGGACATGTAATATATCACGAGACAAAGGGATTTAGTTACGACGTTAAAGGTTCACACGATCACAAGAGTCATCGTTGAATATGTGGGAGTCAGTACGGATCTCCAGGTCCCGCTGCTGATTATTGATCGGAGAGGGGTCTCAATCATGTCTACATTATTCACGAACCATAGGGTGACACACTTAAGGGATACCGACACCATTTGGAGCAAACATGTTTCAGATAAAGATTTAAGAAAGCGCTGGAATCATTTCGATGGAAACCGGAATTGTTTCGGGTGAAATTGCAGAAACTGGTTTTGCATGTGATATTGTAATGTTGAAGGGAGTTTTATGTGAATGTTTGTTAATTAATGTAATTGACAAAATTCTGAATAAAATAAATAAAAGTGTTTTATTTAATGAGAACTTGCATTAAATTTGGTGGAAATTTAATGGAGGTGAGTGGAATTTTGAGTGGGTGGCTAATGATGTGAGTGGGAGCTCCACCCACATGAATGTGGAAGAGGTGGGGGCACCTCCCTTGGCCGCCGGCCATGGTGAGGGGCTGCCCCCCTCTCCCTATAAAAGGCCCCCCACTCCCTCCTCTCATCTTGCACCACCTCCTCGTGAAGGTTCTTTTATCCCTCTAGTTATTCCCCATGGTCTCGGATTAGCGAGATACATGTTCCCGGTGGCTTTATCTGGAAAGGAGTTGCTGCTTCCGCTGCATCGCTGGAGCGAGGAGGCGGAGGTTGTTCGGTGGACCGAACGTGTGTGCGATCACGGATGCACCGCTACTTTGCGGTGCTGGACTTGATGGTGCTGGACCTGATGGTGCTGGAGCTGCTGGACCTGAAAGGACTTCATCACGATCTTGAGATCGGCAAGCGTACGACTACATCAACCACGAGTTCCTACTCGGTAACAAAACTCGTTGTCTTCGAGGGTAAGTTCTACATGGATGTATGTCCACCCGTTGCTATGTATCTAGTAGATAGATCTTGGCGTATAGTTCCCATCGTAGGAAAATTTTTGTTTTCTATGCTGCAGACCCAACACCACCACACCATGCCCTGGCGCGGCCAGGCCCATCCCGCACCTAGGGGTGGTGTGGCCAGCCCTTAGCCCTCCTCCGTCTCGTATTCTGGCTCCGTGAGTCTTCTGGAAAAATAGGCACTTTGGCTTTTGTCCCATCCAATTCCGAGAATATTCATTTTCTGACTTTCCTGGAACCAAACACAGCAGAAAACAGGCAGCTGGCACTGTGACTCTTGTTAATAGGTTAGTCCAAGAAATCATATGAAAAGTACTCCAAAGTGTGGACAAAACACAAGAAAGTGGATAAAACCAAGCATGGAGCATCAAAAATTATAGATACATTTGCAATGTATCAACATCCCCAAGCTTAACTCCTGCTCGTCCTCGAGTAGGTATGTGATAAAAAGAAAGAATAATTTTTGAGGTTACATGCACTATCAAAGACTTGATCAAAGTATTTGTAAACTTTCAAAGCTGGGATCATAGTACTTCAATCATAACATGAAAGACAAAGTTCTAGCACTAAGACAAAGAAACTATGATGCAACATGAAAAGGCACAAACAAAAGATTCATGAATAACATGCTCTGCAAGACGTTTGTTTGTTTCACATAAAGAAAACATAGCATAGTGGCATTCAGCTTGTCCCTCATAGAGTAGCAAACGTAAATGCATAGGACACCTTCAAAGTTTACAAGAGTGACTAGATACAAATAGTTTTAAACAAGCAATATCAAGGTATGCATCAATCAACAAGTCTTGGGACAATGCACATAGAACTAAGAAGGGCCACCATGCTCTCAAGAAAGTGCTCATAGAATGTGTGGAGACTCAACAAGGAAATGAAAAGGTTTTGAATAGTTTGAAAGGCTTCCAAATGCGGAAAGTATGGTACTCATTAGCTTTGAGCTCTCATTTCCTCTATCATAAGCATCTTTAATGTGGTTAAGATGAAAGTGAGGTCCAATCTGAGTTATATGCTTCACAGACTATAAACTGAAGATCCCATGTCCCTTGAGTACGAGGGCCGCTCCTCATGCTACTCAACTTTAGTTACCGGTAAGTTCTTGTCATCGTAAGTATGTGCGTATCATTGAGAACCGCCAACGGGGTACCCCTTGCCTGATGATATGGAAGAATCCCCATATCAAAATGACAAGGCAAGCAGACAATGAGTATCTCAGCAATCTTCTTATTTACCATGGGAAAATGGTGCTTTTTTCTCTCCTTCCTCTTTTCATAAATCTCTTTTTTTCTTTTTCTCAATAGCTATCTCTCTTTTTTTATAAGAAGAATGCTTCATAGATATCATTATGGTTACGCTGCAGGTTTCCACCATGTCAGCATGGATTAGACCGGCAGCCCATGCGTTTCTCTAACACACATACATAACTCCATGGACTTACAAGCTCCCCTTTTATTTCACACCGACGACATTCGCAAACAAAAGAGCAAGGTATCAACTAGGTATATATTTACAAGTGTTGAAAGAGTTCCCCGTGATAGCACGGTTCTGCTAATCCCCAGCCTATAATTAGCAAGCATATAACTTTCATGGAGAGTTCACAATGGTTCAGGTTTATTAAGTGCAAAAAGTAAAGTGTGCCATCAAGTTTGTGAGAGCTTTAATCACTAGTTTTCTCATAACAAGTGGAAGGTAAACAAAAGCATGAATATACTTGGAATAGCATAAGCTAGTAGGTAGGTATGGTGGACTCTTTGGAATAACTTGGTTTAGGGACTTGGATGCATGAGTGGAACTCATACTTTGTTGTGGAGGCTAGCAAAAGACTGGGAGCGACAAACTAAAAGAGCAATAATGGCCATAATCATGCAGAGCGACAAAACATCATTGATCAAAGCATAAAGTGATACTACAAGTTTAAAACTAAAGGATCATAAAGGCTTATGGTGACTTGAGATAGTCATAACATGGTGTGAGCATGTGCCAAGTCAACCCAAATAAAACATCAAAGGAGAATACCACTATACTATGCTTTAATATGCTAAAACAACGCATGATTCATCCAAGGCACATTAAGCAATCTAAATTGTTTATAACAAGTCATGCTATAGCAAAGAATACTAAGCATAGAGCCAAAACAATATCAGGCATGGCATGACAAAGCATAGGCCTAGTCAAAAACAAGCTCTCTTGACCACTTAAGCATGAACTTTCCTACTCTTTTCCAAACCAAACCAAACCATTTGAACACCAATGTATGAAAGACGGGGTCCAACCAATTTATTCAGCAAACTAAGCAAACCAAGCAAACTAAAAACCAAAACGAAAACAAAAAAGAAGACGCTCCAAGAACAACACAACAGTGCATGAAACAATAAAAATGAAGCATTTGGAAGAAACCTGGAATTTTTATTGATGAAGAAGGAGATGCCTTGGGCATCCCCAAGCTTTTACGCTTGTACTTCTTGGATATTTCTTGGGTGACATGTGTGGCATCCCCAAGCTTCAGCTTTAGTCCATCCTTCATCTCATTACTCGTTCCTTCCATACACCTGAAATTTTTCCTTCATACAAAACTTCTTACAATCTATATTAGCAACATTAGTGCACTCAAGATAAATAAGTATTAAGGTTCAGTTATAACACCAAATAAACTTCCAATAAAACACTAGCTACTGTATCACTTCCCTCAAAAAGCTCAATTCCCCAAAAGAACTCAAAAAGGAACCAACAAGAAGCAAATGCAAATAATGGCAGAAATCTGTCAAAACAGACCAGCAGGTAAAGACAATTTTTTTCGAAGACCTTATGTTTCTGAAATAAATAAGTGTTGAACTAACGAAAGTTAGATAACAACCTAGGGAAAAAGCACAAAACATTACAGCTCAATCCGACATACAGAGCTCTCTCACGAATATTTACGGTGAAGCACAGAAATCTGTTTCAGAACAACAACTTTCCCAATCATTACTTCTCTCTCATTAGAGGTTACTCTTGGCACAAAAAGCAAATAAAAAGGATAAGGAGCGGTTATTACTGAAGTAATAACTTCCAAGACTCATCTAAAACTTCTGGGTTATCTCCCAATAAGTACTTTTCTTTAACGCCTTTAAGTTAGGCATAAGCAAAAACTAAAATGGATAGAATAGAAGTAAGCGGAGATAATCATGGTGAAAACATTGTTTTGTTCAATGAAATCCTTTTGTTAACAAGGTTGATCAGGTCTTGTTACCAATTTTTTTTTCATATGAGACAAAACTTTGTATTCCACTAATGATTATTTTACCTCAACCTTGATAGCAATGGTCCCAATCATAATAGTTTCAAATTTTTCTCTTGGTATGGGACAATATATCTCTCCAACTTGAATGCCCTCAACATGTTCAATTGAATTCAAACCATAAGTCCTTTCAATCTTCTTTGGGAAATAGATAGTATGTTCCTTGTCATTGACATTGAAGGTCACCTTCCCTTGGTTACAATTAATAATAGCTCCTACAGTATTTCAGAAAAGGTCTTCCAAGAATAATAGACATATTATCATCTTCACGCATAAAAGTTTGAGAGGATGCTCTCATAAGAAATATGAGTTGAAGTAAAAGAGAGCATCAAGAAGCAAATTCAAAACACATTTAAGTCTAACCCACTTCCTATGCATAGGAATAATGTATGCAAATAAATTCACAAAGAACAAAGTGGCAAGCATAGGAACATTAGACAAGAGTAACTTCAAAACTTTCAGCACATAGAGAGGTGTTTCTATACCATGAAAACTTCTACAACCATATTTTCCTCTCTCATAATAATTTTCAGTAGCCTCATGAATAAACTCAACAATATAACTATCACATAAAGCATGCTCTTCATGATCTACAAGCACTAGATCTTTATTATAAACATTTTCAAGAGAAACCTCAGGAACATAACATTCATTCTCCTTTAGTAAGCAAGGGGGACAAGCAAATAATGTAAGGGACAAATAGTTACTCTCGTTAGAAGGTAGGCATGGGTAGCTAATCCATTCTTCCTCCTTTTGTTCATCACTCTCCTCCTCTTTTTCATCTAATGAGATTTCAGGTTCATCAATTTCTTCTTCCATAGGATCCTGCAAGGCATTAGTCTCTTCCATTTGCGGAAAGCATCTATTAAAATATTCAAGAATATAGCTATTTTCATCATTTTAATTATCAGAGCAAAATTTAAGTATACCATAAACCTCATATTTGTAAGGTGAATCATCAATATTTTCAAGCAAACTAGCAAGCTCAAAAGCACCCTTCCAAGCAATAAATTCCTCAATTTGTTCCACATCATAAAGGTCATAATTTCCCTTAACATAGGAAGATATGGTAACATTATCATTATACTCACATTGAAAAGGGAGGTGTTTGTACCTCCTGCAGCAACACGATTTATCAAAGCAATAAGTAACATTATAAGTAGAGCACACGTTTCTAGCAATGGTATACAATCTATCAATTTGTTCTCATAAGTGTTTCCCTTTTTGTGACAAGCGGTGTTCCTTATAATAATCTTTTTGATCTTCCACGAACCCACCTTGCCAATAAGATTCAGTTTCAAAGAAACCAAGCATTGACATCAAGCATGATAAAGCAAGACAATAACAGACCAACGAAAATAACAACTAGAGTAGGAACTACTTTTTTTTGGATTTTTGATAAAGAAACAAGCAAACAAGGAGAAAATAAACTTAGCTTGAACAATAGTGAATCCAAGTGAACTTGATAAATAAAGCTATGCTCCTCGGCAACGGCGCCAGAAAATAGTCTTGATGACCCACAAGTATAGGGGGTGTATCGCAGTATTTTCGAGGGAAGTGAAACCCAATTTATTGATTCGACACAAGGGGAGCCAAAGAATATTTATAAGCCTTAACAACTGAGTTGTCAATTCAGCTGCACCTGGAAACAATCTTGCTCACAGCAGTTTATCAGTAGCAACAGTTTTGTAGTAGGAATAGTAAAGTAATGGCAGTAGTAAAGCAAAGACAGTAGTAACAAAAGCAGTAAACAGTGGGATTCGAGTGCGGTAGGCATAGGGATGGATGGACGGGCGTTGCATGGACAAGAAAATCCACATAGCAATCAGAACATAGGGCAATTGCAGATAAATAAGATAAAGCATCCAAGTACTAGACAATCCTAGGCATGTGTTCCATATATAGTCATACGTGCTCGCAATGATAACTTGCACAACATCTTTTGTCCTGCGAGCCCGTTTGCAGCGGGGCCTACTGACAATTAAGGTGCTCCTTTTAATAGAGCGCCGGAGCAAAGCATTAACACTCCATGAACACATGTGATCCTCACATCAAAGCCATTCACTTCCGATTATCCCGATTTCTGTCACTTCGGGGCCATAGGTTCCGGACAACGACGTGTGTATACAACTTGTAGATAAGACCAAGAACAATACTATCATAATGAATCAATAATAAGTTCAGATCTGAAATCATGGCACTCGGGCCCTAGTGATAAGCATTAAGCACAACAAGTCGCAACAAAGTCATAAAGCACTAATAAAAGATACTAGGCACCATGCCCTAACAATCTGATGCCATTACATGAACGATCTCATCCAATCCCTACCATCCCCATAGCCTACAACGGGGGATTACTCACTCATTGATGGGGGAAACATGGATGGTCGATGGAGATGATGGTGAAGATCAATGGAGATGGCTCCGGGGGCACTTCCCCATCCCGGCAGGGTGCCAGAACAGAGACTTTCTGTCCCCCAAATCTCCCCTTCGGTGGTAGCGGCACAGCGGAACTTTTCGCGGAAAAACGTCGAACCCCTCGAAGTTTTTAGGTCAGAAGGCTTCTTATAGGCGAAGAGGGAGACCGAGGGGGTGCCTAGGGCCACCACACCATGCCCTGGCGCGGCCAGGCCCAGCCCGCGCCTGGGGATGGTGTGGCCAGCCCTTGGCCCTCCTCCGTCTCGTATTCTGGCTCCGTGAGTCTTCTGGAAAAATAGGCACTTTGGCTTTTGTCCCGTCCAATTTCGAGAATATTCATTTTCTGACTTTCCTGGAACCAAAAACAGCAGAAAACAGGCAGCTGGCACTATGGCTCTTGTTAATAGGTTAGTCCAAGAAATCATATGAAAAGTACTCCAAAGTGTGGACAAAACACAAGAAAGTGGATAAAACCAAGCATGGAGCATCAAAAATTGTAGATACATTTGCAATGTATCAGGCAGTTATAAAGGTAGAGTTCGGGTTGGTCATGAAGCAAGCTGCGTGACGTGGATTACCAAGATGGGATTTTCCCCTCCGTAATGGAGAGATATTCTCTGGGCCCTCTCGTGTGATATGATTCGGAAGCATGGCCATGCGCTACTCAGTTAAGTGTTAACTGAGGAGTCGGACTAAGAGTTAGTCCAGTGAATCACATATCATGGTACGAGAAGAGAGTTAAGCTATTTAAGGGATGGAAACTACTCCCCTATAGCTTGACAAATATATCGTGTGGCAAAGGGACTGGGACGAAAGTCACATTGAAGGTTCATCTTCTGACTTTATGGCACTTGGGAGTTGGCACGTCTTGCTAGAGGCCGCTACCATCTATCGACTTGAGACCAAGTGTTCATGGGAGTGAGTTGGAATCAAAGCCATGACGAGATACTTGGAGGAGTAGCTCATGTCGTGTCCAGGTGCACGTGAACCTACAGGGTCACACACTTAAGGGTAAGGAGCCCATTTTGATTAGATCCATATGGAGATTGGAGTACAGCCTAGATGGGCCTCAAGCGTTGAGCCCAACTAGGAGTGTATATAAGTGGAGTGACAAGGAATAGTCCCTGACCTAGCCGTCACTTTCTCCACTTCCATTTTGGGCTAGACAGGATCTAGTAGTCCTCTGTCCGAAGCTCCTTCCTGTATGTGTGGATACCGGTAGAGGCGTTGCACGTGCGGCGCTGGGGACGGGGAAGCTCGTGGGGCTCTGACGAGGGAGTTCGTGGGATTCTCAAGGGCTGTCTGGAAAGATCGTTCGGCACTTCTTCGACGCGCTACATCAACTTCCGCATCTGCGCGTCTAGTGGTAATCTCGTGGCCTATAACCTGAGCTGGATCTTGGGAGTTCCACATTAGGGAAAAGTTTTGTTTATCTCTGCGTGGCCCAACAGTGGTATCAGAGCGAAAGCTTCTGGTTTTAGGCTCTAGATCTGTGCATATGTGATATGTACGAGGTGGTGGATGACATCTACTTAGGGTTTCGGTGGTCAATCTATGAGATAGATCGGTTTTGTGCAAGATCGATTGGATCAATCGCACTCGGGGATGCATGGAAGATCAGGTGCAGATGATCAATGAGATTGGTCAGATCTGCACAGGGATCAGATTTGGGTAAAAGCGTTTTATCCAATGAAGGAATCCATGATTCGGAATGCATATTGGATCTGTGATTTCGGAAAAATCGTGGGGCGCTGCCCCTTCGATCCCCGCCCGCTATCCGGCTAGTGGGACCACCGACTTTGCCCTGTCTTAGCGCAATAGATGTCGTTGCGAGGTTCACAACGTCAGTGGATATCGTATCTATGCATAACTTGTTTTTGCAGGAAGTTGTGAATTGTATGGCTTATGTGCATGTGATGTGTGTAATCCATACGTGATCTGTGTATCACGGGTTTGTCAGCTGGCTGGAGCCAAAGTGATTTCACTGTTATTGTATAACGACCTACGTGTCGGCATGAGATGCCATCTTCTTGTAAATTCCTTAGTGCTAGTGTACATTGTTTGGAGGACTTGAAGGACACTACAGCCAAAGGCTTGACGAGCGGGTTCATGGAGATGGAGATCACCATGAAGGGAGCCATACCATTTCACATTATAATTGGATTATTTTGTGTTATTGTTATGTCTCTAGTTTTACCACTATGAGATAGTTGGTAGAACCTTAATCCCTCAAAGAAGGTCTAGTCGGTCTCCCCGCCAGTGCTGCACCATCACAAGTCGGACATTCATGGTAGTGGGCTCATAAAATCGAGGTGCTACCAATTCTCTTCGACTAGATGGGTTCGAGTCGGACTCTTACAGCGGAAGCACTTGGTAAGCTAGATGGGTCTATCACAACGGTTGTGGGGCTCGGGGAGAGGGCGGTCGGTAGCCGGGGCATGAGATGCCACCCGACCAACAGGAGTCGCATGAGATGCGATTGGCAAGAAGTTGCCTACCTAGATCACTTGCCGACTAGCGGTGATGCTAAAGCTCACTAGTCGGCTTGCTTATTCAGGATCCTGAATCACTAAGTAACCATTAGAGGAATGTTGGTTCTAGTGGGAGCATAAGTATTAAATTGTTTAATACGCCTGCTCTTTTATGAATACTTGTCTTAAGTGTTTTGCATATTTCTGTTGTAGATAATGGCACCTAGTAGTAGTCTCCCTCAGTTATCCAGTTTTGCGTTGAGGACCATCCTAGAGAAAGATAAACTTAATGGAACAAACTTCACCAACTGGTATCGTAATCTGAGAATAGTTCTCAAACAAGAAAAGAGGGACCATGGTCTAGACAACCCGCTTCCAGATGCGCCAGATGAGAATGCGAGTGTCGCAGCAACCAATGCCTATCATAGAACACGTGATGAGTCTACAGAAATTAGCTATCTTATGATTGCTCAAATGGAACCGGACTTGCAGCAGCAGTTCGAGAATGTTGAGGCCTACGATATGATCGAAAGCCTCAAAAATATGTTCCAGGCTCAGGCAAAGACCGAGAGGTATCAAGTCTCTCAAGCTTTGCTGAGTTGTAAGCTTCAGGATGGTGATCCACTGAGTCCGCATGTGATCAAGATGGTTGGTTACGTGCAGTCTCTGGAAAGGCTTGGCTACCCCATTAGCAAAGAGTTCGCTACAGATATAATTCTAAACTCTCTTCCTAGTGCGTATGGTTAGTTCATATCGAACTACCACATGCATGGTATGGATAAGAAGCTCACTGAATTACATGGGATGCTTAGGCAGGCAGAGGTTAATCTCAAGAAAGGTACTAGCCAAGTGTTGGTGGTACAGAATAAGGCTAAGTTTAAGAAGAGTTCTTGGACTAAGAAGAAGAAGGCTAAGTCAGGAGGTAGTGCCCAGGATGAGATCCCATGCGTTTCCTCAGGGACTAAGTCATCTCCTTCAGCCGGATGCACTTGCTTCTATTGCAAGACGGATGTCCACTGGAAGAGGAATTGCAACAAGTATTTGGCGGATAAAGCAAAGAGTGGAGGTGTGACTTCCAACTCAGGTATACTTGTTTGCAATGTTATAGACCTTTATCTTGTTGATGCACCCGGTGGTTCTTGGGTATATGATACTGGATCAGTCATTCATATCTGCAACTCGTTGCAGGGACTGGTAAGAACTAGGGACGTAGCAAGAGGTGAAGTTGACATTCGGGTCGGCAACAAAGCAAGAGTTGCTGCGTTGGAAGTCAGCATGATGCAAGTTCATTTACCTTCAGGATTCTTAATGGAACTAAATAATTGTTATTATGTTCCAGTGCTTAGTCAAAACATCATTTCTGCCTCATGCTTGATGAGACAAGGCTATGAGTCTAATATTAAGAACAATGGTTGTTCTTTATATTTGAATGATATGTTTCACGACTTTGCACCCGTTCAGAATGGGTTATTTATTTGGAATCTTGATGGTGGGTCGGTCTATAACGTAAATGTGAAAAGGTTAAAACCAAATGATCTGAATATGACTTACTTTTGGCACTGTCGGCTTGGTCATATAAGTTGGAAACGCATGAAGAAGCTCCATGATGATGGACTCCTAACTTCGTTCGACTTGGAGTCGTTCGAGGCATGCGAATCCTACCTTCTAGGCAAGATGACCAAGACACCTTTTCCAAGGAGTTGTGAAAGGGCGTCTGACTTATTGGGACTAGTACACAGTGATGTATGTGGTCCAATGAGTGCGACAGCCAGGGGTGGTTATGAGTACTTCATTACCTTCACTGATGATTTGAGTAGATATGGATATGTCTACTTGATGAAACATAAGTCGGAAGCCTTTGAAAAGTTCAAAGAATTCCAGAATAGAAGTACAGAATCAACTCGGCAAGAAAATAAAGTTTCTTCGGTCAGACCGAGGAGGCGAGTACATGAGCCACGAGTTTGATGACCATTTGAAGAGTTGTGGAATAGTTCCTCAGCTCACTCTGCCGGGTACACCGCAGAGGAACGGTGTGTCGGAACAGCAGAATTGGACCTTGTTGGACATGGTACGGTCAATGATGAGTCCGTCAGATCTACCTTTATCATTTTGGGGTTATTGTCTAGAAACGGCGACGTTCACACTAAACAGAGTACCATCAAAATCGGTAGAAAAGACACCACATGAGATGTGGACACGCAAGAAGCCGAGCTTGTCTTTTCTTAAGATTTGGGGTTGTGAAGCATTTGTCAAGCGACTTCAGTCGGACAAGCTTGCAGCCAAGTAGGTGTAACATCCCAAAACTTTAATCCAAGCTTAACAAGATCAAATCATCCAAAAATAGGGTTAACAAAAACTTTTCCAAATTTAAAATGAAAGCATTCATATGGGTATGCATTTAAAATAGGAGTTGTTTGAATTGCCATGATTGATTGATCCAATGCTTGTAAAATGTTTCCAAGGTGATTTAAACATCATCCACATCATTCCCAAACTTTTCTTAAAGAAAATCAAATAAAAAAGAATTAAAAAGAAGGAATGGTCATTTTGGCAAATTTAACTCTCATGCCTACTTTGGCTATTCCTAGTACTCAATTCTTAACAGAAACAATTCTTCATCTTTGCACCCCTTGCTAGTACACATAATGAGGTACCAAGGCCCACCTTTTGATCTGCTAAAAACATTCTTTTAACTACTTTAAATGATAGTTTAAAATTGGATCTAATGCATATGCATAGATCACCCCTATTTCAAAAACCATCCATTTGAGCTCCATTTTTTAAAACCCTTGCAACCAGAGACTACCTATCACTAGTGGAGATCACCCAAAATTTTTGAAACCAAAATTCAAAACTTTTTCTCTTGCGGCCATTTCATCAAACACCTTGCTGGCAAGATCATATTGGCCAAACTAATACTGTTTTGGGTTGATTTTGTCTAGCAATTGCAATGTGCTTTGATCATCTTTGTCCCCCTCAAGCCTGACCAGACCAACCCCAGCCTCTTCCCTAAACCCTAGCTGCACTACACTGCCATGCCGATCCCTCTCTCGCCGGCCGACCGTGCACTCGCAGCAGCCGCCCTCTCCAGCCTCCCTCACCATGTCTAGCACATCGCTTGTGGTCCACCTCCACCGCCCAACCAGCCCCACGCCAGAGACAGAGAGCAGAGCGGCCAGGAACCGCCGTGCCCAGAGCCGGTCGAGCATGCCGACGCTGCCCCCAGACCGTGCTCTGTCCCTGCTTGCACAGACCACCCCTTGGCACCAGCCCGCGCCCGCCGCTCCACCTCAACCTGGAGAACACCCCAGACATCCCCGTTCTCCGCCCAAAGCCTCACAGCCACCGCTCGCCGTGGACACCGCCGCTTCGGCCGCGCAGAGCGCCACCTTGCCCAGACCGCGTGCCACCACCCCTACGTCCGCATTCAATTCCTAGAGCACCGCCAGGAGACCGCCTGTCGATCGCCAACCCCAGCCATGCCTCTACCTCGCCGTAGCCATGTCGCGACCATCGCCTGCCCATCCCGCTCGGTCTCACCGTCGGGCCTATAAAAGGAGCCCTCCCTAGCCTCTTCTCTCCACACCATTCCACTCCCCTCACCTCTCTGAACCTCACCCACCTCTAGCCGGAGCAAGGGGAGCAGCAGCTCGCTGGAATTGGAGCCGGAGTAGCCGCAACAGGAGGAGAAGGGCGCCGTTGATTTCGACCACCCCAAGCTCCACTGCAACCGTGCCTCACCTTGCCGTCGTCTTCCACGTCGTTTGCCCACCTCGCCGACCCCGCTGGAGCCCTGGTACGCCCCTAGTAGACCCCCACCAAGCCGCTAGGGTTCGAGCTCGCCGACGACCTGTTCGTCGTCGCGACGACCCTCAGCCGTTGATCTCGCTTCTAATCCTACGGCCCACAGCGCGCGTACCGTTTCGCGTTTTAAGTGCCGCTGACACGCGAGACCCTCCCTTTCAGCTGAGCCCCACGCCGCGGAGCGCCACTGGTCCGGCCCATTCCTTTTCCCGCGCTAGCCCATAGATTCAAATCTGGATTTTTCCTTTTTAGTTAAATCTAGTTTTTGTCCACTATTTCAAAAATCATTTCAGATAGTTTTAGAAATCCAAATTGCATGAAATCAATTTTGTCTGAAAGGTATTAAAATGATCTATCCATGTCCGTTGGATTAAATTCAATTAGAGTTATAGATCTCTCCTAATAAAAATAACAAAACAGAAGCTTTTACAACTTGCAACATTTTTATAAAATCAACCAAGTTAGCTTTTGAGTTGATTCGAACTCTCAAAAATCACATTTCATCATATCTATCTAAATATTTAATAATATTAAGGTTACATGCAGTGACTTTGGACTAGTACCAAAATAATGCTATATAGGCATTTCTAGTTACTTTAAATCATTAAATAGTAAACTTAAACTAAAGTAATATTGATCCAACCTTTAAATCTCATTCCCACATGTTAGAATATGTGGTGAGGACATGTGTCCACATGATACCATATTTTGCTGGTGAATATTAAATTTTAGTTAATATTTCAATGAGTAGAAATTACTTTTCTAAAATAAAAAGGAGGAAACTATTGAAAGTAAACTTGTGATGCTTGTGATGATAATAGATCATCAATTGTGTGTTTTAGAATGCTACTTAGCCTAGTTAAGTATAGTTTGGTGATTATCTACTCCCTATGTATTTATAGACGCTAGTACCGACCAAGCTTTCGAGGAGGAGGAGTTCTACCAAGAAGAAGAAGAAGAAGAAGAAGAAAACTTCAACCACTACACCAACCAAGGCAAGCTATTGTTAGCAAGCTAGAATTAAACTAGATGGTTTAGCAAAGATGCCTTAAGCATGCTTTGATCACACCCCTTTGACTATTAGTACCCCAAGTCTTACCTACAAGTTTTACCCCTCTTAGGTTATGCAAATTTCTTACTTTGTTTGAAGGTAGCATAAAAAGTATAAAACTTGACCTACTTAGAAACCTTTAGATGTCATTCTATGGCATGAGATTGATCCTATCTTTCCACCTTAGTGAACACTCTTAACTTAGTATTTTAGAATAGATCAAAAACTTGAGTCAGTTTAGATGGGAACACTTGGTGAAAATGAATTGTGAAAACCTTGGAATGATGAGTCATTCTATTGAGATGTTTTGACATGTGTTGAGAGACACAACTGGTTTATGATGATGAAAATGATGAGGCATGAGCCTTAACCTTTTTATAAAACTGATGGTTGGATTCGGATGCGATACCATTCCAAATTTACCGTACAACCACACTACCTGAATTGGGTAAGGCTTAGCTAGAAGTTTATATGCATTAGTATTAGTTCCCTCACGGGAGAGGTTTGAGCTGAGGCTACCTCTCAATGTTGTCCACCTATGCAGTGCCCAAGATGACTGATGGTCATGGTTGGGAGGCCATGCTCATAGGAGAGGTGCTTATACTAGGGTGTGTAAAGGGAAGGTTATGTTTGATTATCTGCATACTAAGTATGATGATTCAGGGTTATCCCTGACAGATGTATCGAATCTTGTGGTGAAAGTGTACCACCTCTGCAGAGTGTCAAACTATTCGAATAGCCGCGTCCGCGGTTATGGACAGTTGGAATGGCCATACTGTTTCGTTGTCAGATGTTTTTTAAATAACTTGAAATGAATGATGAACTTTGACTTGACCACAACAGGGTTGTGTTGATGATAATAGTTTCCCATTTTAAGTGATTCTAGAACTTTACTTTATCTTTCTTTGCTTATGAACTTAGCTTAGTTTTGAAAACTTAATTTGATAGTTAAATTAGATTCAACACTTTAACTTAGAATTATAGTACCTATTAATAGTAGTTTGCGAGTACTTGAAGAGTACTCATGGATTTTGTCCCTGGCTATTATCATGGCCAGACTATGAAGGAGATTATCAAGATGATGGTCAGCAGGACGGCTATGATAACTAGGACTATCTTCCTTCGTCAGCATTGCCTGTGCCCTTGAAGATGGACCCCACTGCTATGCTATCCTTTATTTCCGCTGCTTGTTGTATTAAGACTAGATCATGAGATCCTTATTTGTGTAAAACCTTATGTATGGTTTGTAATGGATGATGTATTGTGATATCCAATACGTTATGTCTCACAAAAATGGTAATCCTGGGATTGCGAGGTATGGCATAACGGGCATTTGGGATTAAAAATCCGGGTGTTGACAAGTTGGTATCAGAGCCATCCCGACCATAGGAGACCCTAGTTAGAATGGACGTCCAAACAAAAAAACATAGCTTCAAAACCGAAGTGAGTATTTATGAAAAACTATTTCCTCTCTTACCCTTGTGAACTCATTCTTTCTCAAAAATACATGTTCCTCAAAATTCTTACATTACTACTTAAAATTTGACACACTTGATCACTTCACTAACTTCCTCACCCTTAATCCTTGTAGATGGAGACTCAGTTTTGCAAGTTTTACCAGTTGGGAAACGGAGGTCAGCTGATCTTCGAGAGGGATCTAGATTCACTCTCGGAGTTACTAGGACGCCCACATCCGGAGTTTCTTGGAGCTCAACTTCCAGGACCCCTACAATGGCTAGTCACCACGGATCTTCGGGGAAGCATCGAAGCACCAACTTCCGGGAGAATTCAGTTCTCCATGAGAGAGAAGAACTGGCTAGATGGATTGGCCAAGGCAATGCATGAAGCTTTCGCACATCTATGTGCCCTCAGCGTCAACAAGATCCAAGGAACCCGTTTTGCCCACTATGCAAGACGTGACTTCATGGGAATGCCGATGCAGATGCCAAGTCTTCCAGAGTTGAGACGTCAAGTGGAGAACCTTGATTTCTTGCTTCATGACAGACAGCAGGAACTGGACAATGCCAGGGAGTTAGCCAACTAGAACCGTGCCATTGCCGACCAGAAGGCCTAGACTTTCACACTGCTCGTCCAAGATCGCCAGTCTCTTTGTCGCCAGCGTGCAAAGAAGGATCATACCATCGCCCGTATTCGCAAGAAGGTGGCCGACCTCGAGAAGACCGTCAAGGAGCAGGAAGCTCAGCTTGCCGCCAAGGAAGACGAAGATGAGGGTGAAGACATCCAGGGAGATATGGATTCTTACCTCAGCAACGATGATGACTTTCTGGAGGAGGATGCTGTGGACTTCTACACTGATGATGAAGACTCCGACTTCATTGACGATGAGTAGATGCACTAGAGCACTGTCGTAGCATGAGATGTATCATCTCATTGTATCGTAGCTTGTAGAATGGTTCTTCAAACCATATGTTTTCCCCTTTTACTTGTTGTGGTGTGTGTTGTATCGGGTGCTTGCTTGCATGAATGAAAAAGAAGTTAGTTGAAAAACCCGAGTCTAACTCAATATTTTAGCTTGGAAAACCCAAAACCATGAACCTTAGAATTTCCCTCTTACCCCTACATCTATCTCAATCTTTAGATGACTCATGGAAACCAAGGAGGGAGCAGCTCGTCGCAGGACCCAATGCTACAGATCTTGCAGAATCTCATCGCGGACCGTGAAGCAAGCAGGGCCGAACGTCAAGCCAACTTAGCAACATTGCAGCAGATCGCCCAAATGGCTCTCAACAACCAAGGACATGGAAATCAGGATCACCAAGGATCCAAACTTAAAAACTTCCAGAACACCAATCCCCCAATATTTAACCAATCTGAAAACCCATTAGATGCTGATGACTGGTTACAGACCATGGAAAACAACCTAGAGGTTGCCAGAGTTGATGAGAATGAGAAAGTTCTCTTCGCCACCCACTATCTGGCGGGAGATGCAAGAGCTTGGTGGAATAGCATCCGCAATATGAACCATGGCCAGGTGATGACCTGGGAAGCATTCAAGGTCAAGTTCAGCCGCACCCACGTGCCACAAGGTCTTGTCAACAGGATGAGAGATGAATTCCGTGAATTGAAGCAAGGAAGAATGACTGTGGTCGAGTACCGTGATAGATTCTCGTCACTTGCTAGATATGCACCGGATGAGATCAACACGGAGGCCAAGAAGAAGGAGAGATTCTTAAACGGACTGCATGATGAGATCCAGACTGTCCTCGTCAACATCCGTTTTGATGATCTCAAAGAGCTAGTCGACTCTGCCATTCAGATGGAAGGGAAGATTAACCAGGCAAACGACATCCGCAAGCGCCGTATGATGCAGCAGTCTGGATCCAGTAGTCACCAGAAGTACCGTCCCAACCCTTCACCAGGATATGCACCAAGGAACAACCGACCCCCAAATTCTCGCCCAAGCTACCCCAACCGTAGCGGAGGCAATGTGAAGTCCAGAGGAAACAATCACAACTCCGGCAATGCCAACAATTTCAACCGTGCCCCTCCCAAGAGCAACAACAACAACAACACTGCACCCAGAACTGGCAGCAATGCTGTACCTGTCGCTGTCAAGGACAAGTCCCAGATCACTTGTTTCGAGTGTGGAGTGAAGGGTCACTACTCCAATGAGTGTCCCAAGAAGACTGTCGCCAATGCCCCTGTGAATGCCCTAGCTCAGCAGCAGCGTCGTGTTCAACCAGGAAGAAGATTTGCCCCAGGGAACCCACACAACCGCAACGGTCGTCTCTTCCACATGAACGTAGAAGAAGCCCAGGAAGCAGCAGATGTCGTGCTGGGTATGTTTTCACTCAACTCAGTTTTAGCAAGAGTATTGTTTGATTCTGGAGCATCGCATTCATTTGTCACCAAAGAATTTGTATGCACTAGTAAGATTCGCCCAACCAACCTGAAGCATGTCATGATAGTTCAAATCCCCGGTTCAACAACAAAAGCTAGAAAAATTTGCAAAGCTGTACCTATTAGAATACATGGGATAGATTTTTATGCCAACATAATTGTACTTGGAACCAAAGGCTTGGAAGTAGTACTAGGTATGGACTGGATGTCAAGGCATAAAGGATTGATAGACTGTGCTAAGAAAGCCATCACCATGACCAGTAGTTCTGGAGCAACAGTAGAGCATATCTCTGAAACCTTACCCCGTCAATTCAAGTGCAACAAGAGTGTAGCCCTGCCCACCATTGACCAAGTCAGAGTAGTCTGTGAATACCCCGACATATTCCCAAATGAATTGCTAGGTATGCCCCCGGATAGGGATATTGAGTTTATTATCGAACTGATCCCCGGAACCGGACCTATAGCCCAGAGACCCTATACCATGAACCCCTCAGAGTTAGTGGAACTAAAGAAGCAGTTGAATGCCATGTTAGCAACATGCTTGATTCAGCCAAGCGCATCGCCATGGAGATCACCAGTGTTATTCGCCGACAAGAAAGATGGAGGCAATCGTCTGTGTACAGATTACAGAAAGTTGAATGACGTCACCATCAAGAACAAGTACCCTTTGCCAAAGATACAGGATCTATTTGACCAGTTGACTGGAGCTCAGGTATTCTCAAAGATTGATCTTAGGACTGGTTATCACCAACTTAAGATTCGTGCAATGGATATTCCGAAGACCGCCTTTACTACTCGCTATGGTTTATACGACTATACGGTTATGTCTTTTGGATTAACCAATGCCCCTGCTTATTTCATGAATCTCATGAATAAGATCTTTATGAATTTCCTAGATAAGTTTGTAGTTGTGTTTATCGACGACATCCTTATCTACTCCAAGTTAGAAGAAGAGCATGAGCAACATCTGAAAATCATCCTAGAAACCCTGAGAGATCATCAGTTATATGCCAAGTTCAGCAAGTGTGAGTTTTGGCTGAAAGAAGTAGGATTCCTAGGACATATTGTTTCTGCCGGAGGAGTCTCTGTTGATCCCACCAAGATCAAAGATGTCGAAGAATGGGAAGCCCCAACCAATCAAACCCAAGTCCGTTCATTTCTCGGATTAGCAGGATATTACCGCAAGTTCGTAGAAGGATTCTCGAGCATAGCCCGACCAATGACCCAATTGTTGAAGAAGGACAAGAAGTTTGCATGGACAGGCAAGTGTGAAGCCAGTTTCCAGGTGCTGAAGAAGAGATTGATATCAGCCCCAATTTTGATCATGCCAGACATCAAGAAGCCGTTTGATGTGTATTGTGATGCATCCAAGATTGGCCTAGGATGTGTATTGATGCAAGAAGGCAAGGCCATCGCGTATCTGTCTCGACAATTGAAGCAACATGAGTAGAACTATTCGACCCATGATCTTGAGCTAGCAGCCGTGGTTCTAGCGTTGAAGACATGGCGTCATTATTTGATGGGTAATCGCTGTGAGATTTACTCAGATCATAAGAGCTTGAAGTATATCTTCACTCAGAAGGAGCTGAATATGAGGCAAAGAAGATAGATAGAGTTAATCAAGGATTATGACCTTGACATTCACTATCACCTCGGTAAAGCCAATGTGGTAGCGGATGCTCTTAGCAGATTACCGTGTAGGCTTAACACCATGATCGAGGAGAAGCAACCAAGTTTGTATGAGGAGTTGGAGCAGTTCAAGACTAAGTTAGTTAGCAAAGGATTCATAGCTAGCATTGAACTTCAACCCACTTTGATTAGCCAAATCAAGGAAGCCCAGAAGGGAAATGAAAGTATCGATGGAATCAAACGTCGTATTGGTACAGGAAAGGTACCTAGATTCACGGAAGACGAAGAAGGAGTACTGTGGTACAAAGGACATATTTGTGTGCCAGCAGATTCGGAGCTAAAGGAAATTATCATGAAGGAAGCTCATGATACTCTTTATTCTATCCACCCCGGAGGAACAAATATGTATCATGATTTGAAAGAGCAATTTTGGTGGCACAAGATGAAAAGAGAGATCGGAAGCAACATCGCCAAATGTGACATCTGTCAAAGAGTTAAAGCAGAGCATCAGAGACCTGCAGGACTATTGCAACCATTGCAGATTCCGGAATGGAAATGGGATTCCGTCGGAATGGACTTTATCACCGGTTTACCTACTTCTAGTAGGGGAAATGACTCAATCTGGGACATAGTTGATCGACTGTCCAAGGTATCCCACTTTATACCTGTCAAGACTACCTACCAGAGTGCAAAACTAGCAGAGTTGTATATTGCTAGGATTGTTAGTCTGCATGGAATCCCCAAGACCATCGTCTCAGATCGAGGAACCCAATTTACTTCAAGATTTTGGCAGAAAGTTCAGGAAGGTTTAGGAACCAAGTTGAACTTCAGTACCGCTTATCACCCGCAAACAGATGGACAGACTAAGAGAGTCAATCAGATCTTAGAGGATATGCTTAGAGCTTGTGTGTTGGAATACGGATCAAAATGGGAAGACTGCCTGCCTTTCGCAGAATTCTCATATAACAACAGTTATTAGGCTATTTTGCAGATGGCACCATTTGAATTCCTATACGGAAGAAAGTGTCGTACCCCTTTGAATTGGTCGCAAGTAGGAGAGAGTCAGATCTTTGGACCCGACATTCTTCGAGAAGCAGAAGAGAAAGTTCACAAAGTCCGTAAGCACCTCAAGACCGCCCAATCTAGACAGAAGAGCTATGCCGACAAGAGAAGGAGAGACCTGACTTTCAATGTCGGGGATTTCACATATCTCAAGGTTTCACCATTGAAGGGAACTCAACACTTTAGTCTAAAGGGAAAGTTAGCTCCCAGATATATCAGACCTTTCAAGATTCTGAACTGCCGAGCAGAAGTATCGTACCAACTGGAACTGCCTGAAGAGATGTCAGCCATCCACAATGTGTTCCATATCTCGTTGCTTCGCAAATGCTTGGAAGTGCCTGAAAAGACTGAAGTTTTCAAGAATATCGATCACAGAGCTGTGGAAATCAACAATGACCTGACCTATCGAGAAGTACCCATCCGTATCTTATAAGAAGCCTACAGAACCACCAAGACCAGGAGTATCAAGTTTCTCAAGATTCAGTGGAGCAACCATACCGAGGAGGAAGCCACTTGGGAGCGCGAAGATTACATTAGGACAGAGTTCCCAAATCTCTTTAGTTCCTAGTTTTCTTTGTAAATCTCGGGACGAGATTTTGTTTGAGGGAAGGTTTGTAACATCCCAAAACTTTAATCCAAGCTTAACAAGATCAAATCATCCAAAAATAGGGTTAACAAAAACTTTTCCAAATTTAAAATGAAAGCATTCATATAGGTATGCATTTAAAATAGGAGTTGTTTGAATTGCCATGATTGATTGATCCAATGCTTGTAAAATGTTTCCAAGGTGATTTAAACATCATCCACATCATTCCCAAACTTTTCTTAAAGAAAATCAAATCAAAAAGAATTAAAAAGAAGGAATGGTCATTTTGGCAAATTTAACTCTCATGCCTACTTTGGCTATTCCTAGTACTCAATTCTTAACAGAAACAATTCTTCATCTTTGCACCCCTTGCTAGTTCACATAATGAGGTACCAAGTCGCACCTTTTGATCTGCTAACAACATTCTGTTAACTATTTTAAATGACAGTTTAAAATTGGATCTAATGCATATGCATAGATCACCCCTATTTCAAAAACCATCCATTTGAGCTCCATTTTTTAAAACCCTTGCAACCAGAGACTACCTATCACTAGTGGAGATCACCCAAAAATTTTGAAACCAAAATTCAAAACTTTTTCTCTTGCGGCCATTTCATCAAACACCTTGCTGGCAAGATCATATTGGCCTAACTAATACTATTTTGGGTTGATTTTGTCTAGCAATTGCAATGTGCTTTGATCATCTTTGTCCCCCTCAAGCCTGACCAGACTAACCCCAGCCTCTTCCCTAAACCCTAGCTGCACTGCAATGCCATGCCGAGCCCTCTCTCGCCGGCCGACCATGCACTTGCAGCAGCCGCCCTCTCCAGCCTCCCTCACCATGTCTAGCACATCGCTTGTGGTCCACCTCCACCGCCCAACCAGCCCCAGGCCAGAGACAGAGAGCAGACCGGGCAGGAACCGCTGTGCCCGGAGCCGGTCGAGCATGCCGCCGCCGCCCCCAGAGCGTGCTCTGTCCCCGCTCGCACATACCACCCCTTGGCACCAGCCCGCGCTCGCGGCTCCACCTCGACCTAGAGAACACCCCAGACATCCCCGTTCGCCGGCTAAAGCCTCACAGCCACCGCTCGCCGTGGATACCGCCGCTTCGGCCACGCAGAGAGCCACCTCGCCCAGACCGCGTGCCACCGCCCCTACGGCCGCATTCAATTCCTAGAGCACCGCCAGGAGACCGCCTGTCGATCGCCAACCCCAGCCATGCCTCTACCTCGCCGTAGCCATGTTACCACTGTCGCCTGCCCATCCCGCTCGGTCTCACCGTCGGGCCTATAAAAGGAGCCCTCCCCAGCCTCTTCTCTCCACACCATTCCACTCCCCTCACCTCTCTAAACCTCACCCACATCTAGCCGGAGCAAGGGGAGCAGCAGCTCGCCGGAATTGGAGCCGGAGCAGCCGCAACAGGAGGAGAAGGGCGCCGTTGATTTTGACCACCCCAAGCTCCACCGCAACCGCGCCTCGCCTCGCTGTCGTCTTCCACGTCGTTTGCCCGCCTCGCCGACCCCGCTGGAGCCCTGGTACGCCCCCAGTAGACCCCCACCGAGCCGCTAGGGTTCGAGCTCGACGACGACCTGTTCGTCGTCGACGACGACCCTCAGCCGTTGATCTCGCTTCTAATCCTATGGCCCACAGCGCGTGTACCATTTTGCGTTTTAAGTGCCGCTGACACGCGGGACCCCCCTGTCAGCTGAGCCCCGCACCACGAAGCGCCACTGGGCCGGCCAATTCCTTTTCCCACGCTAGCCCATAGATTCAAATCTGGATTTTTCCTTTTTAGTTAAATCTAGTTTCTGTCCACTATTTCAAAAATCATTTTAGAGAGTTTTAGAAATCTAAATTACATGAAACCAATTTTGTCTGAAAGGTATTAAAATGATCTATCCAAGCCCGTTGGATTAAATTCAATTAGAGTTATAGATCTCTCCTAATAAAAATAACAAAACAGAAGGTTTTACAACTTGCAACATTTTTATAAAATCAACCAAGTTAGCTTTTGAGTTGATTCCAACTCTCAAAAATCACATTTCATCATATATATCTAAATATGTAATAATATTAAGGTTACATGCAGTGACTTTGGACTAGTACCAAAATAATGCTATATAGGCATTTCTAGTCACTTTAAATCATTAAATAGTAAACTTAAACTAAAGTAATATTGATCCAACCTTTAAATCTCATTCCCACATGTTAGAATATGTGGTGAGGACATGTGTCCACATGATACCATATTTTGCTGGTGAATATTAAATTTTAGTTAATATTTCAATGAGTAGAAATTACTTTTCTAAAATAAAAAGGAGGAAACTATTGAAAGTAAACTTGTGATGCTTGTGATGATAATAGATCATCAATTATGTGTTTTAGAATGCTACTTAGCCTAGTTAAGTATTGTTTGGTGATTTTCTACTCCCTATGTATTTATAGACGCTAGTACCGACCAAGCTTTCGAGGAGGAGGAGTTCTACCAAGAAGAAGAAGAAGAAAACTTCAGCCACTGCACCAACCAAGGCAAGCTATTGTTAGCAAGCTAGAATTAAACTAGATGGTTTAGCAAAGATGCCATAAGCATGCTTTGATCTCACCCCTTTGACTATTAGTACCCCAAGTCTTACCTACAAGTTTTACCCCTCTTAGGTTATGCAAAGTTCTTACTTGGTTTGAAGGTAGCATAAAAAGTATAAAACTTGACCTACTTAGAAACCTTTAGATGTCATTCTATGGCATGAGATTGATCCCATCTTTCCACCTTAGTGAACACTCTTAACTTAGTATTTTAGAACAGATCAAAAACTTGAGTCACTTTAGATGGGAACACTTGGTGAAAATGAATTGTGAAAACCTTGGAATGATGAGTCATTCTATTGAGATGTTTTGACATATGTTGAGAGACACAACTGGTTTATGATGATGAAAATGATGAGGCATGAGCCTTAACCTTTTTATAAAACTGATGGTTGGATTCGGATGCGATACCATTCCAAATTTACCGTATAACCACACTACCTGAATTGGGTAAGGCTTAGCTGGAAGTTTATATGCATTAGTATTAGTTCCCTCACGGGAGAGGTCTGAGCTGAGGCTACCTATCAATGTTGTCCACCTATGTAGTGCCCAAGATGACTGATGGTCATGGTTGGGAGGCCATGCTCATAGCAAAGGTGCTTATACTAGGGTGTGTAAAGGGAAGGTTATGTTTGATTATCTGCATACTAAGTATGATGATTCAGGGTTATCCCTGACAGATGTATCGAATCTTGTGGTGAAAGTGTACCACCTCTGCAGAGTGTCAAACTATTCGAACAGCCGCGTCCGCGGTATGGACAGTTGGAATGGCCATACTATTTCGTTGTCAGATGTTTTCTAAATAACTTGAAATGAATGATGAACTTTGACTTGACCACAACAGGGTTGTGTTGATGATAATAGTTTCCCATTTTAAGTGATTCTAGAACTTTACTTTATCTTTCTTTGCTTCTGAACTTAGCTTAGTTTTTAAAACTTAATTTGATAGTTAAATTAGATTCAACACTTTAACTTAGAATTATAGTACCTGTTAATAGTAGTTTGCGAGTACTTGAAGAGTACTCATGGCTTTTGTCCCTGGCTATTATCATGGCCAGACTATGAAGGAGATTATCAAGATGATGGTCAGCAGGACGGCTATGATAGCTAGGACTATCTGCCTTTGTCAGCATTGCCTGTGCCCTTGAAGATGGACCCCACTGCTACGCTATCCTTTATTTCTGTTGCTTGTTGTATTAAGACTGGATCATGAGATCCTTATTTGTGTAAAACCTTATGTATGGTTTGTAATGGATGATGTACTGTGATATCCAATCCGTTATGTCTCGCAAAAATGGTAATCCTGGGATTGCGAGGTATGGCATAACGGGCATCTGGGATTAAAAATCCGGGTGTTGACAGTAGGATAAGTGCATTTTCATTGGGTATCCAAGGGAACCCTTGGGTTACTACTTCTACAACCGAGAAGAGGGCAAAGTGTTTGTCGCTCAGAATGGTGTCTTCCTTGAGAAAGAGTTTCTCAGTCGGGAAGTTAGTAGGAGTATGGTGCGGCTCGAACAAGTTCGAGAGGAACCGATCAGTAGTGATTTGGTGAAAGCCTTGGAGGTTGAGCCAGTCATGGTAGCTGAGCCGACAGCTGCACCTACACTGCAAAGATCGGCAAGATTGCGAAGTGTTCGTGATGTATTACTGTTGGACAGTGATGAGCCGGCAACTTATTCGGAAGTGATGGTGGGTTCTGATTCTGAGTCATGGCTTGGAGCCATGAGATCCGAGTTAAAGTCCATGGATGATAATCAAGTTTGGAACTTGGTTGATCTGTCAGACGGTGCAAGACCCGTCGAGTGCAAATGGGTCTTTAAAAGGAAAACTGATATGGATGGAAACATTTCTATCTATAAAGCACGGCCTGTCGCGAAGGGGTTCCGGCAGGTTCAAGGAGTTGACTATGATGAGACTTTCTCACCCGTAGCGATGCTTAAATCAGTTCGGATCATGTTAGCTATAGAAGCCTATTTCGACTATGATATATGGCAGATGGATGTCAAAACGGCTTTCCTGAATGGAAAATTAACCAAGGACGTGTATATGATACAGCCCGAGGGTTTTGTCGATCCGGCGAATGCTGACAAAGTATGCAAACTTCAGAAATCCATTTATGGGTTGAAGCAAGCATCTCGGAGTTGGAGTATTCACTTTGATGAGGTAGTCAAATCGTTTGGCTTCATCAAGAGTGATCATGATTCTTGTTTATACAAGAAGTTTAGTGGGAGCAAAGTAAACTTTCTGATCTTATATGTGGATGACATATTATTGATTGGAAATGATGTCCAGATGTTGCAAGACCCCAAGAAGTCATTAGAAAGGAGTTTCTCAATGAAGGACTTGGGTGAGGCAACTTACATACTAGGAATCAGGATCTATAGAGATAGATCCAGGCAGCTCATTGGATTGAGTCAAAGTGCATATTTGGACAAAGTGTGGAAGAAGTTCAACATGGAATCGTCTAAGAAAGGGTTCTTACCGATGTCCCATGGCATAAGACTTAGCAAGACTCAGTGTTCTTCGACGACTGGTGAGCGAAGTAGGATGAGTGTGATTCCGTATGCTTCGGCAATCAGGTCCATCATGTATGCCATGATTTGTACTAGGCCAGATGTTTCCTATGCTCTAAGTGTAGTGAGCAGATACCAGGCTGACCCTAGAGAAATCCATTGGGCTGTAGTTAAGAACATTCTTAAGTACTTGAGAAGGACTAAGGATGTGTTCCTAGTTTATGGAGGTGAGGTTGAACTCAATGTAAGGGGTTGCACGGATGCGAGTTACCTTACTGACTCAGATGATTCTCGTTCGCAATCTGGGTACGTGTTCGTTATGAACGGAGGGGCTATGAGCTGGAAGAGTTCCAAGCAAGAGACTGTGTCTACATCTACAACAGAAGCTGAGTATATTGCTGCCTCGGAGGCAGCAAAGGAAGCTGTTTGGATCAGGAATTTCCTGATTGATCTCGGTGTGGTTCAAGGCTTGTCCAATCCGTTAGACGTGTATTGTGACAACAGTGGTGCTATTGCACAAGGCAAAGAACCTAGACAACACCAGAAGAACAAACATATACTCATGCGATACCACTTGATTCGCCAATTCGTGGATCAAGGTGATATCAGATTATGCAAGGTACACATGGATGCAAACGTTGCAGATCCATTGACAAAGCCACTTCCACAGCCTAAGCATGAGGCGCACGTAAGAGCCATGGGCATTATATGCCTAGACATGTGATGTCAGGATGATTGACTCTAGTGCAAGTGGGAGACTATTAGGAATATGCCCTAGAAGCAATCATGGTTGATGATATTTCCCAAAGTATTCATAAAGTAAAGTTGTCCCTATATGAACATCAGATATATATATCACTGAATGCTTGATTCAGTTGTGGAACTATGTATTCATGATTTTTCATATTAGAGTGTCCTTGGTCGTTGAGGTTGTGCTAGGCACACAACTTAGACCAATGTGCAAGTCGGCTGATGACACGGTTCCACTTGTCATGGGCATGGTGATGCTATTCCGACATACACTGATTCAGCTAAAGAGTTTAGCAAGTCAGACTGACCCATAGTTGAGATGCAACAAGCATGTTGTCATTTGCAGTCTCAAGCAATGGAATCCTTTGACCTGAGGTGATTGCATGATCCGAGTTGTGGATCACCAACTTAGGTTCTATCAAATGCTGTTTCGTAAATGGGCAGTTATAAAGGTAGAGTTCGGGTTGGTCGTGAAGCAAGCTGCATGACATGGATTACCAAGATGGGATTTGCCCCTCCATAATGGATATATATTCTTTGGGCCCTCTCGTGTGATATGATTCGGAAGCATGGCCATGCGCTACTCAGTTAAGTGTTAACTGAGGATTCGGACTAAGAGTTAGTCCAGTGAATCACATATCATGGTACGAGAAGAGTATTAAGCTATTTAAGGGATGGCAACTACTCGCCTATAGCTTGACAGATATATCGTGTGGCAAAGGGACTTGGACTAAAGTCACATTGAAGGTTCGTCTTCTGACTTTACGTCACTTGGGAGTTGGCACGTCTTGCTAGAGGCCACTACCATATATCAACTTGAGACCAAGTGCTCATGGGAGTGAGTTGGACTCAAAGCCATGACGAGATACTTGGAGGAGTAGCTCATGTCGTGTCCAGGTGCACGTGAACCTACAGGGTCACACACTTAAGGGTAAGGAGCCCATGTGGATTAGATCCATATGGAGATTGGAGTACAGCCTAGATGGGCCTCAAGCGTTGAGCCCAACTAGGAGTGTATATAAGTGGAGTGACAAGGGATAGTCCCTGACCTAGCCGTCACTTTCTCCACTTCCATTTCGGGCTAGACATGATCTAGCAGTGCTCTATCCGAAGCTCCTTCCTGTATGTGTGGATACCGGTAGAGGCGTTGCACGTACGGCGCTGGGGACGGGGAAGCTCGTGGGGATCTGACGAGGGAGTTCATGGGATTCTCAAGGGCTGTCCGGAAAGATCGTTCGACACCGCTTCGACGCGCTACATCAACTTCCACATCTACGCGTCTAGCGGTAGTCTCGTGGCCTATAACCTGAGCTGGATCTTGGGAGTTCCGCGTTAGGGAAAAGTTTTGTTTATCTCTGCGTGGCCCAACAACTATGATTCCAAAGCTAAGAAGAAGAAAAGCAACAAGAAGAATAACACCAAGCCCGCACAAACAAAATATAAGACCGTTATGGGTAGTAATACCCAAGGTGGCAAGACTATGTCACAAGATGACTTTGCGGGAAGTGCTAACCCTCACTATGTCTTAATGCGTAATTCTTCTGGTGATGTTTATGCACAATATGTTGGTCCATTTGATGGTTATATTTCTTGGTATATTTGGGCAAATACCCTTGTAACTAACAAAATAGGACCCATTGAAAAAGGGTACCTTAAAATCTAGCTTGATATTTTGTAGAACTATGCTGGTGCTTGATAGTGGTTGCACAAGTCATATGATCAGAAGCAAAGCAATAATACCAAAGATAAGGAAAAATCAAGATCATATAACTGTCACATATGCCGATAAGTCAAAATGTCATGTAATGGGTCTTGGCAAAGTTTTGGTTGCACATGATGTTACTCTCGTGGATGTCATGCTTGTTGAGACCCTTGGCTATAATTTACTCTCAGCCCGTGCCCTAGGCAAGATGGGTTTCATCGTCTTTATTGATAATGATATTGTGGTCCTCTTGTGGAGCAAGACTCTAAATGTCGCTTTCCATGGGTACGTCGAAAATGACTTGTATGTGGTGGAGTTTTCAAGGAAAACCACTACAAGTGCGATGTGCTTATTCGGAAAGGCCGATGTGGGGTGGTTCTGGAATCACCGACTAGCCCATGCCAATATGAGAACTTTGCAAAGCCTCCACAAGGGTGGCCATATTGTGGGACTAAAGGACAATGTTTGTTTTGCCAAAGATCATGTTTGTAGGGCTTATGTTGAAGGAAATATGCATGATTGTCCCCACAATCCAAACAACATTATAAAGTCGAAGAGGATCTTGGAGCTCCTTCATGTGGATCTCTTTGGTCCTCCATCTCATGCTAGCTTTTGTGGGAAGAAATATTGCTTGGTGATTCTTGATAACTACTCAAGATATTCTTGGGTATACTTCTTCAAGTTGAAGAGTGAGACCCAACAATACTTCATCGACTTTGTCAATATGGTTCAACGTCAACACAATGTGCCCGTGCTAACAATAAGAAGTGACATCATCACCGAGTTCAAGAACTACACTTTAAATGGTTTTCTTAGTGATGAGGGGATAAAACATCAATATTCTGCTGCATATATCCCTCAACAAAATGGTGTAACTGAGAGGAAGAACCGAACTTTAATGGATATGGCTAGGTCCATATTGGCAGAGTTTAAGTCTCCATGTAATTTTTGGGAGGAGGCAATCTCCACCGCATGCCATGCATCAAACCGGCTCTACCTCCGCAAAGAGTTGAACAAGACGCCATATGAAATACTTACCGGTAACAAGCCCAACATTTCATACTTCTGGGTGTTTGGTTGTAAGTGTTTCTATATAATAAAAGGTGTTTGTTTGTCCAAATTTGATTCCAAAGCTTAGGGTATTTTTGTTGGCTGTGGTCTCGATTCCCACACTTATAGAATCTATGATAAACTCTCCAAAATTGTCATAGAATCTTGTAGTGTGGTTTTCGAAGAATATGATGGCCCCCAAGCGGGGCATGTTGATGTTTGTGATATAGATGATGAAATACCTCATGATTTCATAAGAAGAATGGGTGCAGGATTCATCTGACCTGTTGAGGAACCCCTTGTGGCAGATCGATAAGAACTATGCTCTACTCAAGTGGAGCCCTCATCTTCACAACTTCCACAAGTCCTGCTATTGAGGGAAATGATGACCCAAGCCAAAGACAAGATGAGAACCCTCCCCATGTTGATCAGGCTGGTTGCTCCCAGCTGGATGGTCTAGTCTCTACACTAAGTGACTTGTCCAGCCCTACACAGTCAGTTGCTCAAGGCAGATTTATGCAGTCATCCAAAAGATCATCTTGAAGCCCTTCAAGTAACATGCCTGATCAAGACCAAGATCAACCTGTACCTCATGTTGATGAAGCTGAACCCATGGTTGATCAAGGTCAAAACGATGGTCAAGACAAGGAACAGAATGTTGAAGATATCCCTGCAAGAAACAACAAGGAGATCAAAACTTGTCGCAACGCTAGAGTGGACAAAATGTTAGAGAGAAGAGAGCACTCTCTTGAGAATGTTCTTGGTGATCTAAGGAGTGGAATGTCCACTCGATCCCAATTGAAACATTTTGGTGAGCATCAAGCACATATATCCATGGTGGAGCCAAAGGAAGTATGGGAAGCTCTTGAAGATTCAGATTGGCTAGAAGCAATGCACAAAGAGCTCAACAACTTCGAGAGAAATAAAGTTTGGAAGTTAGTAGAAAAGCCCAAGCAGTGCTGCAATGTTATTGGCACTAAATGGATATTCAAGAACAAGCAAGATGAACATGGTATTGTTGTGAGGAAAAATGCAAGATTGGTTGCACAAGGGTTCTCTCAAATTGAAGGCATTGATTATGGAGAGACTTATGCTCCCGTGGCTCACCTTGAGTCCATCCATATCCTTCTTGCATATGTTGCACATCATAATTTTAAATTACAAAAAATGGATGTGGAAAGTGCTTTTCTAAATGGTCCATTGCATGAGTTGGTTTATGTTAAGCAACCCCCGAGTTTTGAGGATCCCAACTTCCCAAACCATGTCTACAAACTTGATAAGGTGCTCTATGGACTTAAACAAGCTCCACGTACTTGGTATGAGCACCTTAGAGAGTTGTTGTTAGACCGTGGATTTGAGGTTGGGAAAATTGATCCCAATCTTTTTACTAAGAAGGTTAATGGGGAGCTTTTAATTTGCCAAATATATGTTGATGATATTATCTTTTGCTCATCTAACAAAGCTTTTAATGATGAATTCTCGAATGTTATGACTGACAGGTTCAGGATGTCTATGATGGGAGAGTTGAGGGTATTTCTTGGTTTTGAGATCAAGCAAATAAGAGGAGGAACCTTCTTTAATCAAGCCAAGTATACTCAAGACATGCTCAAGAGGTTCAATATGAAAGATTTAAATGGAACTCCTACTCCCATGACAACTAAGAATCATCTTGAGCTTAACCCAAATGGTAAGATGTTGATCAAAAGGTATACCAATCCATGATTGGTTCTTTGCTTTACCTATGTGCATCTAGACCTAATATTGTGTTAAGTGTAGGAGTGTGTGTGCAAGATATCAAGCGGCTCCTAAAGAAAGCCACTTGATGGTGGTCAAAAGAATCTTTCGATATTTGGTTCATACCCTAAACTATGGTATATGGTATCCTAGGGGATTAACATTCTCTCTTTATGGATACACTAATTCGGATTGAGCTGGTAATAAGGATGATAGAAAATCAACCTCCAGGGCTTGCCAATTCTTTGGTAGGTGCTTGGTGTGTTGATCTTCTAAGAAGCAAAATTGTATATCTCTATCCACCGCCGAGGCTGAGTATGTGGATGTAGCTAGTGCTTGCAATTAATTGATATGGATGAGGCAAACTTTAAAGGAATATGGTGTCCGGTGTGACAAAGTGCCTCTTTTATGTGACAATGAAAGTGCTATCAAGATTGCCTATAATCCGATGGATCATACAAGGACAAAGCATACTCAGATCCGTCATCATTCATTAGAGGTCATGTTGCCCGAGGAGACATTGAACTATCTTATGTATCAACCAAAGATCAACTTGTAGATATATTAACGAAGCCACTTGATGAAGCAAGGTTTTTCTATTTGCAGAATGAGCTAAATATCATAGATTCAAGAAGTTTGACTTGGTCATCTTGCATACAGACCTATTACTTGATCAGTATGTGGTTTAGGTGCAAGCATGGAGATAGAGGGAGTGTGGTCCTAATTCGTTGGGCTATCCCTCCCCCATAATGCCAAAATTAAGAAAATCAATTCTCTTAATATCAATTTGTGATATGTGAGCTTCATTGATGAGTAGAGTTTATGAACCCAAGGATAATTCTCCACGGTTTCATGTCTCACACTCTTACATGGTGGCCTCGGGCACCGCCCCCTTCATTGTGAAGGGTTAATTCTTGGTTCTAGTTGACTTGGAGTCTCACTTATGATTTAAATTGGATTTTTATTGCCTATTTGGTTCTTCATAGTTTGGAATCTAAACCCAGGCCTTACACTCTCTCCTAAAACACATTCCATCCCATATATTTCCCCAAACTTGAATCTGGTTGGTTTTGGTCGCAGAGGACCGGAGTTTCCGGTGTGCAAACACCAGAGTCTCTGGTCAGGCCGGAGTCTCCGGTTTGTCGAACCAGAGTCTCCGGTCTGGGACGGTTTCAGGAAGTGACTAAAGGGGGTCGGGGTGAAAGAGTCACTCAGACTCTATCTTCCACCCCCAAACTCGCACCTTCACACCCGCCATATCCTCCTCCAAAACCACCGCCTGAAGGCCATTTTGCCACCGAGATCCGCCGTGCCGCCGTCCAACTCCACCCTCTCCACCCCTGGGACATTCCCGACTGGTGGGATCTCTCCGATGGACAGCTCTGGTACCTTTCTTCTCACCATGAACCTAGGGTTCATCCCCTTCATTTATTTTGAGTTTTGTACTGATTTTGCCCACTGGAACAACATTCTTGCAAACACTGCATCATATTAGTCTTGTATCCTTGCTCGATATGCTAGAATCAATCCCACCATGGTCTCCTTGTGCAACCTGAAATCTCCAGACCGGAGATTCTGGTTGGTCAGTCCAGAGACTCCGACCCAGGCCGAAGACTCCGGTTTGTCTGACCGGAAACTCCGGTCCAGGCCGGAGATTCGGGTGTTGCACACCAGAGACTCCGGTGTTGATTGCCTCTAGCACATCTAGCAAAGTTGTGAGGATCTTTTGTTTATCTCCGGGAGATATGTGCTTACCCCCATGCTATCCCCCTCACTCTATGTTCACAAGAGGCTCTAGTTCTCATCGTAATCGCACCAAGGCCAAGTCTAGGAGGGCAGATCATCGGTTTGATGAAGAAGCTGGTCAGTATGTGATCCCGCCATCAAACCACATGCTGCATCTCAGAGATGCTGAGTACATGAGGAAGAACCATGAGCGCATAGAGGAGGAAAATCGTGCCAAGAGGGCCAAGTATGACAATTTGCAATCTCTTGCCCACATGACCAAGAAGGAGTTCCGTGACCTGTGTAAGACAAACTTCTATGAGCTGCCAAGGACCTATGATGATCCTTGTTATTGGAGGAAGGATCAGAAAGTGTTCATGACTGATATCTATAGCAAGCTCACCAATTCCCCTATTTTCCCTCTAAGGTATATGGAGCTCGAGTACATGCGTGCCAACAACTACTTTGAAGATGCTCTGTGGATCCCTGAGAAGCTCAGGCTACATGGCATCATAGAGCTTCGAGAAAATTATAGAATTACTCTTGTCCAGCAATTCTATGCAACTGTGGTGTTTGGGACTGATCAGGCAAGGACCATGACTTGGATGACTAGAATGTCCGCTGCACTACTACCTTCTTTGACTTTTCCAGGGTCATCAATGAGACTTTCCAAGGTGTGTCTATTCTTGTTGGGCACCGTATGCATGATGCTACTCTTGGTGACAGAAAGACCAAGTTGGCTCCCCTCTATGGAAAGAAGGCAGTCGTCAGTGAGGCCAAGGGCCTCAAGCCTCTCTACAACTTACTGTTGAGGATATTTCTCCACAACATTTCTTCTAGTGTTTGCAATGATGATGCTGTTAGGTGTGGGCTTGTCAACTTGCTTCACCATGCTCACAAGGTATACCTTACAGGCCCTGATGCTGAAGGCTATGCTATTGATGTTGTGGATTACATTTTTAGGAGATGCACCATGCTATTATATTCAAGAAGTCTCCTTCATATGCTGCTCTAGTGATGAGGCTTATCAATACTCAAGCCCATGGTTCTCCACTTGCCCTTCCTCCCAATCTTACAGAGCATGCCCTAGTGTGTCTCCAAAAGAAAGGGAAGATGGTTTCTAGGCAACCATTTGAGAGTGAGGATGATGAGATCTCTGAGGCTGAGCGTGCTCCCACCCCTCCTAGGGGCTCTAGGAGGAAGAATGCCTCCAATGCACCTATGGATCCTGTCACACATGAATTTGTTCAGGAGAAAGTCAAGAAGGCATATTTCTGAGAGAAGACTTTATGTTGCATAAATATTGACATATGCAAGGGACAACATGAGTCGTACAAGAGAAACTACAGAATTGAGAAGCTCCTCAAGGACATCAAGGATCAAGGATCAAGGAGAGGAACACTACAAGAAAAGTTTCCTTCCGCAACAACTTGGCCCAACGGTCGTCGTAGAAGGCGTCTTCCACGACGAAATTCTCGGCTCGACCGTGGCTGATGGAAAACTTTTTTTTCCGGTTTCGCGGCCCTCTACTACGACAGACCCGCTAAATACATAGAGGAAGCTCGGCTGGCGTGTGGTAGAAGCAAGATTTTTGTTTCCTTGCGCGATGTTGACTCGCCGAAGTCTTTTGAGGCGTATGTGTCCTGGACGTCAGTGTCTCTAGCGGACCATACTTTTTGGTCGCGCCTCCCTGATTTGAACTCGATAACGTTGCTCGATGCGTCTGCCGTTTAGTCAGGCTTCTAGGTCCCACATGTCAGCCTCTCATTAGAAGGATCGTGTGTATGATGGATTTTTTTTCCTTCGCTCGCCCTACCCTTTTCCGAAGTTGATAGCATTACTCGATGCATCTACCATTTAATCAGGCTGTTGGGACCCACATGTCATCCTCTCATTAGAAGAAACGTGTGTATGATGGAATTTTTTCCTTCACTCGTGCTACGCACCCTGTTCCGAAGTTGATAGCGTTGCTCGATGCATCTACCATTTAACCAACCTCCTAGGCCCCACATGTCATCTACTCATTAGAATAAGCGTGTGTATGATGGATTTTTTGCCCTCGGTCGCGCCTTTGTGTTCCAAACTTTATAGCTTTGCTTGTTGCTTCAGCCATTTATACAGGCTGGTGGGCTCGACATGTTAGTGTCCTCTATGCAGGAAATGTGTGCATGCTAGACTTTTTTTCTTCTCTCGCGCCTCCCCATTTGGAACTTGGCAACATTGCTCGATACATCAACTGTATAATGTCTCCCTGTTGGGTCCATATGTCAGCCGCCTATATAGAGGAAATGTGTATATGTTGGACTTTTTTTGGTCGTGTCCGCCGGTTTGACCTTGGTAACGTTGTTCCATGCGGTAGGCGTGTATGGTCTTGCTACTGGGCCCACGCGTCACCCTGTCTCAACAAGAAACGTGTCGATCTTGGTCTTCTTTTTTCTGATCGTGACTGTTGTACAAGTACTTTTTAAATGCGCTCGTTAAACTTGATCTCTTGTATGGTAAGGTTGATGGGTGCTAGCTGTAGGCAGGTGGGTCGGCCATGTCAGCCTCTCAGTACAATAATATTGCTACAGATAAACTCCATGCCTTGTCACTACACAAGAAAATTGTTATGTTTTTATAACATGTAAAAAATATATACTAACATCGTACATAACTTATTTATTTTTCTTCTTAAAAATTGTTTTCCATCTGCTACGCGTGATTGCTAGCAGCTCAACTAAAAAATGTGAAGTATAAATAATGTAGTAGGTATTACTTAAAAACATGGATAGGCGGAGTTTTTTTGGAGGTGGGTGGACAGTGCCTAAAAAAGGCTGAATTGAAGAAAAATGGGCTAAGCAGGGATTGATGGGTTATTTTTATGGGCTCTCGCCCAATCTAACTGGGCTATTTGCGCGGCCGAATGACCCAAAACATGGCCGAGTTAGAAGGTCTTGGGATATAATGAGGCCGGATGGGCAAATTTCTTGGGCTCGATATTTAAAATCCCAAGGTACGTGATGGGGCTCGACGGGATTCGAAACAAAGACGTCAACAAGGAAAAAAGTTATAAAATATGAATGCCTAGATCCTAGGCGCCTGAGAACTTGTTATGTTAAGGCTCTAACGTCACCCTACTAATTATGCTAATTCCTAGTTGTAACCTAGTAGTTGCAACTCATTAAATTCCCAGTTACAAGCTAGTTGCAACAAATGTGTAACCCTCACGTTGCACGAATCACGAGGTAAACCAATGGTGAGAGAGGTGACTCTTGAGAACTGGCAAATCCGATAAAATATTCACATATATTTTTATGAAAATTGTGAACAAACACCCCACGCCCACCAAAACTTTCTGCTGAGACCCCAAACATTCCTAAGCCCGCCCTCAATCGAGCGACCAGCCCCTGTCTCTTCAAATTTTGCACTGTTATTATGGGAGATGCACGGGATTAGAACCAGGCCGTAACTCCTCCACGCCTTAAAAAAACTTCTCGACGCCTTTCTATCAACTGTGCCAGCCTACCACCATTGGCCGCGCGTTCTTCACGAGACGCACCGACCGGTGGTCAACTAGGTGATGCCCACGCTTCACCTACTAGATTCAGGCACTGGACATTCTTCTTGGCTTTGGTTTGTTCTCAACCTCTCCTATAAATAGTTAAAGCTTGTGACCATCTAGATTTACAAGGTGCTTGCAGATTTGGGTAGGTACGTTCTTTAGGTAAATCTATAGTAAAGCTCTGGACAGAAGAGTTCGAAAACATCTTAAAAAGGACTTGACAGAGATCTTGTGCAAGCTTTTGACCTGATATATTCCCCATCCTTCTTTGATACGATGGAGCATTTGGTTGTTGATGTACCTGATGAGGAAGTACTTAGATGTACAGTATAGTATAGATGGATGTACCCTATCGAACGTCGACTTTGCATTTCCAAGGAGTGGGAAGATATCCATAGACAATTAGATAAGTGAGTGTTATGCAAACATATATTCACATATAAGACTGTAGAAAAGTTAGATATATTGAGATGTTTGACTTGGCTATGTTTTGTAGGTTCTTCACAGAAATAAAAGTACCAGCAAATTTTGTTCCACCAATAAAAAGACCGGAAGGACTAAGATCTAAGGATCATGTAAGACGCTCAAATTGCACTGTGAATTGTCTATGAATTATCCAGATGGGGTAATCTCTTGTCTATCTTGTAAAGCTAGATTTTGGAGCTTGAATTTCTGGCCCGTATCTGTGATCCTGATAGGAGTACAACAACAACTTTAGCTTGCATTTCCAAAGATGTCTGCCATAGAGCTGATGTACCTTCTGTGGAGACTGACGCGGCTGGAGGTTGTCCTGATGAACCTGCACTGGATTGTGTTTAGATTTAAAATCTTGCACTTGACATGGTCGTCCCAAGGAAAAGAAGGTTGTGGATCTGGTAATAACTCCTTCTATAGAACAAGATGCTGGAGGTGATGATTTCCTATGGTAACCCCTATCATTCTATGACTTGTACAAGTAGTTATCGTAATTTAATTGAATTGCATGTCCCTCTCTATCAATGAAAATGGCATATCGTTTGCCTTGTTTAAAAAACAAATAAATATTTGCATGTCTTCTTGTGTTAGTCGATGCAAAGAAGATATTGTTTTCTGTTCAAGTCATGTGAACAAATATGTTTGTATGTAAAGACATAAATGCGGACTAGGTGACAAAATCAACATAAAATTGCCAGATCAATAACACAAGCATAATGGCATTGCAAGAAAAGGAACAGAACCATCGTTTCACCATTCTTGTGAAAAGGAGATGAGCCAGGAACCACGCCTGCAAGTGGCAGAGGCTAATTCTCGTGCAGCTCAGCTAGCATTGATTTATCATCGATAATACTTAAGCATCCGAATATTATGATTACACACTAGGATTAGTTCCAGTTCCACACTACAGTTCAACAGGCTAAAGTGTAAGAAATGCGCAAGGTAGCTCCATAATACACGTTCCAGAGAAAAGCATACAAATCATAAGAAAGAAAGCTCTGCATTACATTTCACCACCTTCAGGTGCAACGGTCTCTACAGATTGTAAACCCAAATCACTACCTCCTTCAGGTGGCACAATAATTTCGGGAGCAGGATCAACATCACCAATAGCAGCGCCAGCACCGGTAGCATGAGTCTCCACAATAGGTGAACTATCGAGCACCACAATGTCCTCTGAAGGCTCTTCACTGCCAGCTCCAGCCGCACAAGTATCCGCGGATGGTAAAGCCAATCCACCACCTCCATCATCTGGCACGACAATGGCAGGTGCAGGCTCATCAGTACCAGCTGCAACATCAACTACATCAGTCTCCACAGAAGGTAAACAAGGTGGCGTCTTAGGTGTAGCGATCTAACATCCATTTTGTACTCCGTCTCAGGAAACTGAGAGTCTTCTTCAACTCTGTGCTTCTGCGGTTACAAGATAAAAAACGATTATAGCGAAAGCATTTACATGGTATGACAAGAACATATGTCATTCTATTGATTTACCTTGTCATCTGGGATAGCAGAAGTCATAGGATTGGAACCTATTTCATCGAGAATCCTCTTTTTCGCTCCTTCCCCTATCTCCTTCTGCAGCAAGTTGTAATATTGATTACATGATGTTGATTGACAAATATATGCAAATATTCAAATGTTTGTGCTGACGAACTACCAACTTCGAATGGATCACCTATGTTCTTAGTTATGGGATCTAGCCCAGAAAACAAGCTTCTATGCAACCCTAGTCTACAAAAAAGGGATGCATACCCGAGATAAGAACTACTCTACACATGACAATGCTGGGCAATCGACAATAAAAATTTAACCGCATCATCAACTCTATCATGTAAGTTTGGAGTGAATCTAGATACACTCGTTTCACATAAGCTAAAACATCTTATATTATGAAACGAAGGAAATAGATACGAGTGTTCTAGTATTTCACAAACCGCCATTGCTGCCACGGGACAGAGATCACGGATGCTCCACCGCCCTACAGAAGGTTGCCATGCCGATCTCGCTGCCACCTGTAGAGGACAGAGTCGAGGAGCTGGTCGACAACAATATGGAGCAAGAGGCTAGGGGGCGGTAGTGTATGGGTAGAAGGGACTGAGTAAAAGAGGCCGTGTGTGCGTGGGGGGAGGCCGGTGAGGGAGTTAAATCCATCTTGTCTCGGGAGGAACGCGCTGCCACATGCACCGGCGTGTGCAAAACTCCCTCCCTCTCTCTTCTGTGGCTGCTACTAACAGTAGTACTCCAACTAGCTTCATCGAGTTCTCTGGTACTCGTACTAGTAGACCTTTACTACTACTACAAGGTAGACAAGCAGTACTTGTTCAGAAGTAGAAAAAAACTATATTAGCACACCGTCGTACAATATTGCCTTGTCAAATCACTGGCGATGCCATGATGAGCGACATGTTTTTACTGGTAAACCTAGAAACATTGTGTTCCTTCCACCGCGTGCAGTTTCTAAGCGAAGTACTTACCAACACGTCTAACTTAGGCTTACAGGACCCAAACTACAGTGAAAAAGAAACAAAACTATGGACCTGCAAGGAGTAATACTAACAGTACTACTATTATACAACATTCTGGAAGAAATTATGTATGGAATAGTAGTAGTAGAGTACAACTGTACTCCTAATAAGGTTCTTTTACAAGCTTGGTGAAATATACATACTGGATAAACTACCAAGTGTACAAAAGGGGTTTTTGGTCATACATAGTATTTTACAAGCCGGATCGGGTGCGAAACTAAATGTTGAGTACTCGTACATCAGCTAAAAATCAGCCAAAAGAAAGCGTTCAACAGAAGACCAAGACCAAATGAGCTATCCTGGAACAAGCTTGTTCCACTACAAGGCGTTTGACAAGCTTGGGATGAACTAAAATGGAGTCTCCGACCATATCCAGCGAGTGTTGGTGTGGAAACCAACAGTTGCATCACCATTCAGACTGAAGTGGCAAATTTCAGGACGCGGCCTGTACTCATAGACAATTTCTTGGTGTGATGTGTAAACATAGTTCCTTCTCATTAGATGTCCTGGCGGATCATTTGCATTACCTACTGCAATGATAATCTGATAGTTCACGCCAAGGAAAAGAGAATATGATCCAAGTTCAGTAAACCTTTTCCATCGGTTAGCTGCAGTTAACTGGCTTGTTTCCATCGAGAACACCATGCACTCAAATCCAGAAGGATAGGTGCGAACGGTGCAACCATAGTGAACAACACTAGTATCATCAACAATTGCATTGCCTAAGACACCATATGTATAGACCAAAAGAAGTCTTGAACCACCGGTAGATCGTGCGAACCACCACCTACCAGGATCATTCTCCCTATCGTCCACAACAAACCCATGTGTCAGGTACAACACATCACGTGGTGACAGGATAAGGATATGACCTTCAAAGGAAAATGAAATGTAACATGGAAATAATACTGATATTGATCTGGCATTGTAGAATTTGATATACTGTACTATTTTAAAAAAAATGATTATACTTAAGATGTTTGACTATGAAGAAAATGCCAACCTAGGGAGATGCTATGGAAATTCCAATTCTTTTCGAAATGGGGATATGCTATGGAAATTCTCCTAGAGACACGATTTGATTCATAGGATCAAATGAAATAGGAAATAATCCTATAGGATCTTGAATGTAAAGTTCATAGGGAAAAAAGCAAGGTTGGATCCTACAAGATTTTGGTGTCTTATATACCAAAGGAAAACCAACAAGGATTATTTCTAGGAGGTTTAATATCTTATCTTATCTTATCTTACCACTATATAGTGTATGAATAACTTTGAATATTGACTGTGGGATCAAAACTTGCGAATCCCAACATTGGCAGCCGTTGAATCTTCTTTTCCATTCTAGCATCTACTTGAAGATTCTATTAATAGTCTTTAGCACAATGAACGCTATGCACAATCCTCAAAATACACTTCTCCATCATTCTAGAGTCTTCTCCTTCATTCTCAAGACCATGTAAACAAAATTTACAAGTACTAGTATCTAATAAACGTTGACTTCTACATGATAGAAAATACAAGAACTAAATATACACCCATACTTTATAGATGTCGATCAAATTTCTATTTTTTTAGCTTTACCTGGTATTATAATTCTATATAGTTATGATACGTCATATGTCTAGTATCTGAGTCTCACGTAAATACTACTAGTAGATACCATATTTTCCATGGATGTAGTAGTCCTAGGAGACAAGGAAATACTATTAGCAGAACTCAATCCTATGAATCAAATTACTTATATCTAAGAAAACTTAGTAAGGATTTCATTCCTCTGAAATTCCTAGGGAATTCATATGAATCAAAGAGGCTAAAATTCCTATGAAATTCCTACTAACCAATGAAACTTCAGAAAAAATAGCTTAGATTGATTCAGGAATAATATCTGAGTCTCACATAAGTACTTAGTACTAGTAGATACCATATTTTCCATGGGATGTACTAGGAGATGAAGCAATACTATGAGCAGAACTCAATCATATGAAACAAACTACTTATATGTAAGAAAACTTCCTAAAGATTGCATTCCTCTGAAATAACTATGGAATTCCTTCGAATCAAAGAAACTAAATTTTTTATGGAATTTCTACTAACCAATGAAAGTTCAGAAAAATTAGCTTGCATCGATTAAGGAATAAAGCTAATAAAATACGTAGGGAGGAGAATTTACCAAGTTCCAGAGACTTCCATGCATAAACCCGGCCGTTCTCGGTCACAATGAACACACGATCGGATAATAGCATCACAGTATCTGAAGTAGCCCTGGAACTTGTTCACACAAACTGACCATCCATTACTATCATTCCTGTTAATGACAACAATCTTGAATTCGAAAATGGTGACTAGGGAGAAATCTTTGTATCTCCCAGCAGCTGTCGGAACTTGGCAAATGACTATCTTCTGCAGTTTAGTAGGTCCACCTTCATCAACATCATCCTGAAATGTAAGTGTAGCACCTTCGGTCGGTTCAAACCCTGACACTTGTGAAATAACAATCTTGTGATGAGTGTACACGTTCACAAGGTCCCACGTGAATCGGGCCGAACTGTGACGACGAAATCTCCATTGCCGCCTGCTTGCTGCTCATCAAAACCATTTGACATCACAGCATCGGAGGAGAACCTGTCCAGCGGCGTCCTCTTGCACGGGCTACGCGCCACTTCAAAGCAGTCTTTGGATTCCAACGATCTCACCATCGGTTGAGAATGAAGAACACATGGGAGGCCAAACGGATGAGAAGAAGATGTAGTTCCGCTCTCTTTTGCTGATTGAAGAATATGTTTGGACGAATCGACAAGGCTCGCAGCGATGGTGGCATCGCAAAGGTTGATGAGCACTTGAAGAGGGCCTTCGGTGAACACCTTCTAAAACTGCTCAGGATCTTTACAGACCTTGCTCGATCTCACCATGGAAGGAGGTTGTGGATGGTGTTTTGGGGGGCTTTATTTGGGGTGGGGTGGGGTGGGTGAGGGAGGGAAGATCGTTGGCGTGAGCTGGCGGCCGGGGTGAGATGGAGAAGACAAAGGCTGATGGTGCGTATTAGTACTACTAGTAGTACTACAGAAGGTGGGCGAGTGGGGGGTGGGGCTCCAATTGAGGCTAGTTGCACAAACCTCCAACAATTAGAGCCGTAGTTGCAAAGGGCTCCAACTGTTGAGCCTCGGGTATGTAAGAAATAATGTTAAGAGGGCTAATCGAAAATTTTGTGCTATGTGCAGCATTTGTATCCAAAAGTAATTGTAGTAGTTTCTTGCAACTATACTATCCTGATTATCTGGAGTTCCCTGCAATTTCGAATCCAATTGTTGGAGGTTTGTGAAATTTGCACCCTCCTCGTGTTTCGAGGAAGCTCTATGACCCTATGTTCAAACCAAAAAAATGATCAAAGACAAACAAAAAAAGAAAGACCATCTCTCAGGGATCGTTTGATTTGCAGGATTCTCAAAACATAGAAAGAGGAAACTACAGGAATCTGGATCAAGTATGTGTTTGCATCATAGGGAAAGCAAAGCAATTATACCATGAGGTTCGAGTGGATGGAAATTTTCCTAAAAATAGAGGGCAGATGAATACTTTGAAGGGATCTGAATTCCCATGTTTTTCCTATTCCTATATTTTTCCTATCCTGCGTTCCAAACGGGACATAATTCCTATATATTGGAATCCTATAAATTAAAAAACAACATACGATTATTTCCTAAGGGACAAGATCCTTTACAAAATCTTTGAATTTTCTTTGAATCAAATAAGGAATAAAAAAGGTGTCCTCTCTCAGGAAAAAAAAGAAACTCCACCTCTTGGAGAAAAAAAAGAACTCCACCTCTTGTAGAAAAAATGAACTCCACCTCTCTGACAATTTAGTGTGACGGGAGTAGCTACTAGAGTCTATGTCTAGTACTAGTTGTAGGGCCCAATCGTAGCACGTCATTACTAGTACTCGTACTACTACTCGAGTAGCTACTAGGAGTAGTACATATCAGTCTTTGCAGGTGCCTCGAAGAAAACAAAATAAAGCTCTGTAGATAATAAATGGCCATGACAATTTCCAAGATACACAATCTTTTGCTTGTTCATTTTGATCTGGACGACCGCCGGAGGATAGAGGAGTACTAGTTGCTTCGTGTCTTGAGCCATCGAGCTGGAGTAGAAATTTGGATATCTAAAAACCTGAATTGTCCTATCAAACCAATGCTCGTTGCATGCAACTTGACCAAACAGACTTACTGCACTACTCCCTCCGTCCGCAAAGAAGTGTATTCTAGCTTTTGCCTCAGTCAAACTTAATAAAATTTGACCAATTTATTAAATAAATATAGCAACATATATTATATCAAATTGAAATATTGTGAAACTAAATTTGAAAACATATCTAATGGTACCAATTTAGTGTCATAAATATTGTTACGTTTCTCTAAAAATTTGGTCCAACTTTACTAAGTTTGACTTAGAACAAACCTAGAAGTACACTTATTTGCGGACGGAGGGAATACTTTACTGCGTGTCCGAAAAACTACGGAGTACAAGAAGTACTAGTACAGTAATGTTATATAGAGAGTTCCACATTCATCTTGTAGCGCCAAAAGCATAAGTTGTGCCAATATAGCACTATAGTAGTCACGTCTAGGTTGCCTTACAGGGAAAAAATAGTACGATGAGAAACAAGATCTATCTATTTTAGTACTTATATTTGCGTATACTAGTAGTACTATGTACTCAGGAACAACACGAGCGTGTGCTCCACTAGTGCGCCCCCGCACGTAGGGTAATCCAGTACGGAGTAGATCACCACCACATGGTCGCGTGATTATTATGCATTGGTCTATGCTCTAGTCGTGGGCACGTGCCGTAGCAGTAAAAATATTATAAAAAAATATATTACTCATAAATAATTACCCCCTCCATCCTAAAATAGTAGTTACTGACTTGGCTTTATCTTGATACGCATGTATTTCGATGCATTTTAGTACTTAGATGCTCCCATATTTCCAAATTAGAAAGCATACTAGGTTTTGTCAAATTCAATATTTATAAAGTTTGACCAACTATATGTACAAACATACTAGCTTACATAATTTTAGATGCATATAATATGAAAACATGGTTTATGATGATTCTGATAACATTGAGTTGATATCGTAAATGTCCATATTATTTTCTAGATATTTAGACAAAATTCTAGGGCAGCCTATCCTGCATGTTGGACCCACGTCCATGTGTCGTCCACACCAGCACAATTTCGACGACAATCCTGGTTGAAGACTTAAATCAAGTCGAATTGATAAGTTTGGTCATAAAATTCCGTAATCACTGAGTTAAATGACTAAAATCAAAGCATTGTAAGAATGGTTAGTGTGTTTATCTCTGGTCCATGTCGTAGAAGTGAACAATTACATAAAAGTCCTAATAAACCCCTAAATACTCCATAATAACATTAGCAGCAAACATAGTTTACATCCAAAATGCATCCTTCCTAGTACCAAAAGAGAACCTACATGCGACTACTACTAGTAAACTGGAGTAGTAAAATAGTACTACTAGTAGTACTATTTATCTGCTTATACACCATTACAGTCTTGATCATCAGCCGTAGTTTAAGATCATTTTTTCATGTCGATGCAATTCCAGAAAGATACATGGGTGGACTGTCCAACCTTCATCAGGAACCGCGGCGGCACCCCGAGGTACGTCCTGAGCTTGTCGAACGGGAAGTTGGCCGATGACGAGCTGCTCGTCAGCTCGATTACCGCATTAAGGCTCTCGACCATCGACAAGTCCGCTGACCCCGGCGGGCCAAGCGCACACAATTTCACCGTGTACCACGGCCACAAGCACCTGTTCTGCCTGATGCACACCAAGGACACGACGGCGACCGGGCCGAGCGCGCTCATGGTCAGGCCGAACATGGCACCGTCATCCCCGCAGAGGAAGCACGTGAATCCCCTCGTGCTTGTTGGTGGCAGAGTTGGGATGAGGCAAAAGAAGGCATTGTCGTAGATGGCCCTGGTTACTATGACCCCGTGGGCCTCCTTCATGTGGGGAAGGAGCCCTGCCGGCGAGGCAATGAAATCACAGGAGGAATCCATGCAGGAGCACGGGCCGTGCGACCACGCGATGTTGTGCTCGTCGAGCTTGTCAAAGGTGACCAAGATAAAGCAGCCGTCGTAGGGGCACTCAATCATCGCCTCAGACTGGACGGCGTCCATAGCAGCCAGCTCGCGGCCGAATCCGCCGACGCGGTATATGAACTTGTGGGAGTGGTTACAGATGGAAGATCGGTCCGCCAACGTAGTTTCCGCCGGCCAGAAACCTGGGTTACGTGGGTATACTGAAGAGTGTACTGATTGAGTTCCGTATTGTACTTGTACGATTGTATAGGAATACGCTAGGCATCGGCATACCGGCGGCGGCTGCACTTGGCCACTTTTTTCTTAGACAATGTTCACACGCTGTACATGCTTCGTCAAAACAAAAAGGCTATAGAAAGTTGACAGGGCAGTAATAAAGCAGGTGTCACGCTATACTGTACCAGACAATATAGTATAGATAGAGGGAGAGACCGAGGCAAGAAGATCTAGGTGAGTGAGAGGCAAGAAGATCTACTCCTGGAGAGAGACAAAAAGCCTGTGGCCTGGTGCAAGGTGTATAGTGCTGCAGGGGAGAGACCGAGGACTACATGCATGTCTTCGACACCAATCTGTAATTAACTTATTTGGTCTTATCAAATTTAAATGACCTTAATAATCCCATATAGAGGGAGCCCTAGTACTAGTAGTAGTACATCTTAGAACAAATCAGACAAACTAGTACTGCATTTATTAGTGATACTTTTTTTTGAGAAATTATAATGAGTAGTAGTAATTAGATATGTGAAAAACCAATCCAAGTTACTACTCCAATAGAGAGTATGATCACTCTGTTTTATGGATTCTTGTTTATTATACATACTAGTAGTAAAAGCTAGAATGTAGATTATTTCAGAACAAATTTTGGCTCTACAATATCTAGAATACGCACAAACCTCAAAACACACTTCATTGCTTAGTTTCAGGTATCTTATGCTAAATGCATGGACTTGAATATAATTTTCATTTTTATGAGGTCCTTGATATAACTTGTACTTCCACCAACCGTGTGTTAACTAAAACACCTCACTCCTACGGGACCTACCACAAGTAAAAAATAATTACACTTCCCCAATTATCAGACAAAGTGGAACATAGTTTCTTATAATTCCAAAGTTTCTAGAAATAGGATGTTTCAAGCTTCCCAGCTAACTTCGCACACTTTAGTAACTTCTTGCCGATTTAACAAAATTAGGTCAAACATTTGCTACACAAGTAAGGGCAATTAATTGCTATTGAATTAAATGTATTTTTAGAGGTAGATGGGTGCATCTTTATGTAGTAAACAATGTCGTCGGTGTTAGTTTCCAACTACCACGAAAGAACATTTAATTCTCAATTTTTTGAGTGATGACGAGATTGTTCTTTTATGCAAAGAAACTCCAAAGAATATGAATCTGAATACCACAAGACAAGTTTTCATACATAAAGAGTGGAACAACATGTTGTACTGACAATACCCATGTTTTATGAGGTTTCAAACTTCCAAGCTAACTCCACCAACTTGAATGACTTTGTGCCAATTATTTATCGAATTTAGGTCAAATTTGAACTACAAGTAAATTATAGGTTGCTTTGAAAGTTTTATGAAAAATCTTCTGGAGGTATCTATTTAGGGGTCAATTATTATATCATAAACCACCGAGAGTTTTGACGACACGTTCAACTTCTTACTAAGATTTTGCATCTTAACAGTTTAACAAAATTAGGTCAAACTTGAGCTACAAGTAAGAGCGAAAGATCACTCTTGAATTAAATGTTTGTCGATATTTGAAGGAATTCCTAGCTAACTATGCCCATTTGACCGAATGACTTTATGTCGATTTATAGAAATTAGGTCAAATTTGAAACTACAAGTAAATTGTAGGTTGCTTTGAAAGTTCTGCGAGAAAACTTTTGGGGGTACCGATCGAGGGGTCACAATCAATATGTCAGATACCACCGAGAGTTTTGATGATAGTTTCAACTTCTTGCTAAGATTTTGCATCCTGACAATTTAACGAAATTAGGTCAAACTTGAGCTACAAGCAAATAAGCGTGATAGATTTCTCTTGAAGGGTATATGGGTGCATCTTCTTGTAGTAAATAATGCTGTCAGTGTGAGTTTCCAACTATCGGGAAAGAACATAAATCTCATTTTTTCGAGTGATGTCGAGATTATTCTCTCCTATAAAGGAAGTCCGAAGAATATGGATCTAAATGCCACAAGCCAAGTTTTCACACATATATATAGTGGACCAACATATTGTACTTAAGATTTCCCGTGTTTTATGAGTTCTCAAACTTCCTATAGATTATCGCTTTGCCAACTTGAATGACTTTATGTCGATTAATCAAAATTAGGTCAAAAGTTTAACTATATACTACAAGTAAATTGTAGGTTGCTCTGAAAGTTGTACGAAAAAGCTTTTGGAGGTAGCCATCGAGGGGTCACAATCAATAATTGAGAAACAACCGAGAGTTTTGACAACAGGTTTGACTTTATGCTAAGATTTTGCATCATGACACTATTTAACGAAATTGGGTCAAACTTGAGCTACAAAGTAAGTGTGATAGATTGCTCTTGAAATATATGACTTTTCAAAGGTAGATGGGTGCATTTTCTTGTAGTAAACAATGTCGTCAGTGTGATTTTCCAACTATCAGGAAAGAACATTCAATTCTCAATTTTCTGAGTGATGACGAGCGAGGTTGTTCTTTTCCGTAAATAAATATCTGAAGAATATTGGATCTGAATGCCAGAAGCCAAGTTTACCGACATATATAGTGGACCAACATGTTGTACCAATGATTCCCATGTTCTATGAGTTTTGAAACTTCCTAGCTAACTCTGCCCATTTGACCGAATGACTTTATGTCGATTTATCGAAATTAGGTCAAATTTGAAACTACAAGTACATTGTAGGTTGCTTTGAAAGTTTTACAAAAAATCTTGTGGAGGTACCCATCGACGGGTCACAATATATCATAAAAGACCAAGAGTTTTGACGATTGGTTCAACTTCTTGCTAAGATTTTGCATCTTGACAATTTCATGAAATTAGGTCAAACCTGAGCTACAAGTAATTAAGCGCAATAGATTGTCCTTGAATTAAATGTATTTTCATAGGTAGATTGGTGCATCTTGTTGTAGTAAAAAATGTCGTTAGTGTGAGTTTCCAACTATCAGGAAAGAACATTCAATTCTACATTTTCTGAGTGATGACGAGCGAGGTTGTTCTTCTTCGTAAGAAGTCCGGAGAATATTGGATGTGAATTCCACGCCAAGTTTACAGACATATATAGTGGAGCAACATGTTGTACCAATGATTCCCATGTTTATTTATGAGTTTTCAAACTTCCTAGCTAACTCTGCCCATTTAACTGAATGACTTTATGTCTATTTATCGAAATTAGGTCAAATTTGAAACTACAAGTAAATTGTAGGTTGCTTTTAATGTTTTACGAAAAATATTTTGGAGGTACCCATCGAGGGGCCACAATTAATATATCATAAAACACCGAGAGTTTTGATGATAGGTTCAACTTCTTGCTAAGATTTTGCATCTTGACAATTGAAGGAAATTAGGTCAAACTTGAGCTACAAGTAAGCCCGATAGATTCCTCTTAAATTAAATGTATTTTCAGAGGTAGATCGGTGCATCTTGTTGTAGTAAACAATGTCATCAGTGTGAGTTTCCAACTATCAGGAAAGAACATTCAATTCTACATTTTTCGAGTGAAGATGAGTGAGGTTAGTTGTTCTTTTCGTAAAGAAGTCCAAAGAATATTGGATATGGATGCCACAAGACAAGTTGATAGACATATATAGTGGACCGACAACATGTTGTACTTGCGATTCCCATGTTTTATGAGCTTTCAAACTTCCTAGCTAACTCTGCCCGTTTTAATGACTTTAAGTCGATTTATCAAAATTAGCTCAAATTTGAAACTACAAGTAAATTGTAGGTTTTGCTTTGAAAGTTTTACGAAAAAGCTTTTAATTTGGAGGTAGCCATCGAGGGGTCACAATTAATATATCATAAAACACTGAGAGTTTTGACAGTAGGTTCAACTTCTTGCTAAGATTTTACATCTTGACAATTTAACGAAATTAGGTCAAACTTGAGCTACAAGTAAGCATGATAGATAACTCTTGAATCAAATATCATTTCAGAGGTAGATGGGTGCATTTTATAGTAGTAAGCAGTGCCGTGGGTGTGAGTGTCCAACTACGAAGAAAGAAAATTTAATTGTACATTTTCCGAGTGAAGACGAGCGAGGTTAGTTGTTATTTTCCGTAAAGAGAAATCCAAAGAATATTGTATGTGGATGCCACAAGCCAAGTTGTCAGACATATATAGTGGATCAACAACATGTTGTACTTTCGATTCCCATGTTTTATGAGTTTGCAAGCTTCCTAGCTAACCCCACCCATTTGAATGACTTTATGTCAATATCTCAGAATTAGGTTAAATTTGAAACTACATGTAAATTTTAGGTTTTGCTTTGATAGTTTTACGAAAAAGCTTTTGGAGGTGCCCATCAAGGGGTCAAAATTAATATATCAGAAACCAGCGAGAGTTTCGACAATAGGATCAACTTCTTGCTAAGACTTTGCATCTTGACAATTTAATGAAATTAGGTCAAACTTGAGCTAGCTACAAGTAAACGCCATAGATTGCTCTTGAATTAAATGTCTTTTCAATGGTAGATCATCGATGCATCTTCTTGTAGTAAACAGCATCGTTGGTGTGAGTTTCCAACTATCAAGAAAGAACATTCAATTCTACATTTTCCAAGCAAAGAATACGAGCGAGGTTGTTCTTTTTCCTAAAGAGAAGTCCAAAGAATATTGGATCTGAATGCCACAAGACAAGTTTACATACATATATTTTGGACCAACATGTTGTACCAATGATTCCCATGTTTTATGAGTTTTCAAACTTCCCAGCTAACTCTGCCCATTAGAATGACTTTATGTTGATTTATCAAAATTATGTCAAATTTGAAACTACAAGTACTAGTAAATTGCATGTGCCCTGCACGTGAGACTCAGATAATAGACATCTGGGATATCATCACTATATAAAATTATAATAGGTAAAGCAGAAAAAATATAATTGGTAAAATTTTGAACTACTACAAGTAAACTATGTAGGTTGCTTTGAAAGTTTTACGAAAAAGCTCTTAGAGGTACCCATTGGAAGGGGGCGGCGGGGGGGGGGGGGTCAATTAATATACTATCATCAAAAACCACATAGAGTTATGACGGCAGGTTCATCTTCTTGCTAAGATTTTGCATCTTGTCAGTTTAATGAAATTAGGTCAAACTTGAGATACAACTAAGTGTGATAGATTTCTCTTGAATTTAATGAAATTAGGTCAAACTTGAACTACACGTAATAAATTGTAGGTTGCTTTGAAAGTTTTGTGAAAAAAGCTTTTGGAGGTATCCATCGAGCGGTTAATTAATATATTAGAAACCATAGAGAGTTTTGACGGGTGGTTCGACTTCTAGCTAAGATTTTGCATCATGAAAATTTTGAACAACTTTTGAAAATGATCACATGAAATAGGGAGAGAGGGGAAATTATTTTTCTATTCTCTATGGGAAACCCACAAGCTTGAGGTGCACCTTAGGCTTAAATATACAAACTTTATTTTCTTGACAATGTATATGGTGAACCTTAGCGGATGCCACATACTAGGCCTTAATGTGTGCTCTGTACACACTGTTTATGCCCTTATTAGGGACTAGTAAGTTGCACGTGCCTTGCATGTCAGACTCAGATAGTAGACGTATGGCATATCATCACTATATAAAATTATAATTGGTAAAGCACAATAAATTATAAATTTGATCAACATCTATAGTATGGGTGTATATTTGGTCCTTGTACTTTGTATGTCATGTAGAAGTCAAAGGTTATTAGCTATCTAACACATAATATTTTTGATAACATGGTCTAGAGAAAAAAGGGAGAAGATTCTAGTATGATGGAGAAGTGTGTTTTTAGGTTTGTGCATATCATTCATTATGCCGAAGACTATCAATAGAATCTTCTAGATGCTAGAATGGAAAAGAAGATACAACGGCTAGAAATGCTGGGATTCACGAATCTTGATCCAATGGTCAACATTCAAAGTTATTCGTACACTATATAGTGGTAAGATAAGATAAGATCATGCAGAAGTCAACAATTATTAGCTACGAGGGAGAAGATTCTAGTATGATGGAGAAGTGTCTTTTGAGGTTTGTGCATAGCATTAATTATGCTGAAGACTATCAATAGAATCTTCTAGATGTTATAATGGAAAAGAAGATCCAACGGCTGGAAATGTTGGGATTCGGGAGTCTTGATCCAACTGTCAATATTCAAAGTTATTTGTACATTATATAGTGGTAAGATAATATACCTCTATCTCTACTACTATAGTGGATCAATTGTGAATTCGATCCATAACACCAATCCTGGCCGTTGGGCTGTTAGATCCAATGGTTCAGAGAAGCTGAATTCGTGTTGAATAGTACCTAGAGCAAACTCCACCATGCATGTTCTAGAACCATCATGCCACCACCTAATGTGGAGCAGTTTTGAATTGGATCCATAGCACCAATCCTGACCGTTGGGCTATTAGATCTAATGGTTCAGAGCAACTGGATTCATGTTGAATAGTATAGACCTATAGCAAACTCCACCATGTTCTAGAACCATCATGTCACCACCCCCAAAATTCATAAATTAAGTCTGTTAATAATAACTATCTACACATATTGAGAATAAAACCTACTGTGCTATGAAATTTTGGGGGTGGTGACATGATGGTTCTAGAACATGGTGCAGTTTTCTCTAGGTACTATTCAACACGAATCTAGCTGCTCTTAACCATTGGATCTAACATCCCAATGGTCAGGATTTGTGCTATGGATCCAATTCAAAACTGCTCAATTATAGTAGTAGAGAAAAAGCAAATAGTATATATACTACTATAATGGAGGAGTTTTGAATTGGATCCATAGCACCAATCCTGACCGTTGGGCTCTTTGGTCCAATGGTTCAGAGCAGTTGGATTCGTGTTGAATAATACCTATAGCAAACTCCACCATGTTCTAGAACCATCATGTCACCACCCCCAGAATTTCAAAGCACAGTAGGTTGTATTCTCAATATGTGTACATAGTTATTATAAATAGACTTAATTTATGCATTTTGGGGGTGGTGACATGATAGTTCTAGAACATGGTCGAGTTTTCTCTAGGTGTGTAGTACTATTCAACACGAATCTAGTTGCTCTGAACCACTAGATCTAACAGCCCAACGGTCATGATTGGTGTTATGGATCCAATTCAAAACTGCTCCACTATAGTAGTAGAGAGAATACAACCTACTGTGCTATGAAATTTTGGGAGTGGTGACATGATGGTTCTAGAACATGCATGGTGGATTTTTCTCTAGGTACTATTCAACACGAATCCAGCTTCTCTGAACCATTGGATCTAACAGCCCAACGGTCAGGATTGGTGCTATGGATCCAATTCAAGACTACTCCACAATGGTAGTAGAGATATCTTACCACTATATAGTGTACGAATAACTTTGAATATTGACCGTTGGATCAAGACTCGCGAATCCCAACATTTTCAGCTGTTGGATCTTCTTTTCCATTCTAGCACTAGAAGATTCTATTGATAGTCTTCATCATAATGAATGCTATGCACAAACCTCAAAACACGTTTCTCCATCATACTAGAATCTTCTCCCTCCTAGCTAATAATCGTTGACTTCTGCATGATCTTATCTTATCTTATCTTACCACTATATAGTGTACAAATAACTTTGAATGTTGACCGTTGGATCAAGATTCACGAATCCCAGCATTTCTAGCCGTTGGATCTTCTTTTACATTCTAGCATCTAGAAGATTCTATTGATAGTCTTCGGCATAATGAATGATATGCACAAACCTCAAAACACACTTCTCCATCATACTAGAATCTTCTCCCCTGTTTCTCTGGACGATGTTATCAAAAAAATTCATGTGTTAGGTAGCTAATAATATTTGACTTCTACATGATGAGACAAAGTACAAGGACCAAATATACACCCATACTTTATAGATATTGATCAAATTTATAATTGTTTGTGCTTTACCAATTATAATTTTATATAGTGATTGAAAGGGCATTTATGCCCTTCCGATTATTTTGATGTTTATCGAAAACACTTGGATAGGTTTAATCTTCTGTTAAATGTTTTAGGAGATATCAGCTGCTCTCGTGTATTTTGCACTTAAGGAAAAGAGCTCCCCAGGTTCATGTCTGTGCAGGAAACAAGTCCCAGTCGGACTGTCCGGCTGATCGATCTACACCAGAGTGTCCGCCCCTGGCCGGACTGTCCGGTTGGATCCAGCCGGACTATCCGCCCCTAGGAAGTGGGCGAATTCATTGGACATTCAAAACAGCATATCGGATACCTCCCGGACACATTCCGGACACTAGTGTAACATCCCAAAAATATTAATCAAGCTTATCAAGCTCTAATCAACCAAGTTTAGGGTTAACAAAAACTTTTATAGTTAAACCTAATAAGAGTGTATGTGTGATTTGAATTAGTGTATGAATGATTGCAATTTCCATGTTTGATGGTTACAAATGATAAGGTTTGGTTCAAAGATGAATACTACATCACCTAGATCAAATCCAAGCAGAATCAAATAAAGGAAAAAAATCAAAAATAATATATCTAAGCAAATGGTCATTTTGGCCAAACTTATCCACTAGACCACTTTGAGTGTTCCTAGTAAAGGATTTCTAATAGAAACATTTCCTAATATTTTCACCCCTTGCTAGACCAAGTAAAGGTGAATCCAAGCAAGCCTTACAAAAAGACAGAAACTAAATTCAAATCTATTTAAGTGGCAGTGCAAAATTGAATCAAGATCATATGTATAGATCACACTTTCTCAAAAACCACTCAAATCAATTCCACCCAGCAACCCCAATCTACCAAGCAAACAACAAGATCACTCACCAAATATCTTTCAAAAATTCGAAATATGAATTCATGCGGCCATTGTGTCGAACACATGGCATGCATAGTACAACCTCACGAACTATTCACTATTTGGAATTGTCATTTGCTCACAAAATATACTGCAATCAACACATTGAATTGTCCTAGATCATCCCTGGTACTTTGCCGTGTAGTGGAGAGCCCTTTGCCCACCGTTGCACCAGTGACATGCCCATGCCGAGCCATCCATGCTGGTCGAGCATGAGCTAGTCGCTGCGCGCCGCGCCGCCCTCTACCACGACCCCCACGAGGTTGGCGTGATCTCACCGCCACCCCCTGACCACCTCTTGACCAACGGCGAGGTGAGAAGGAGCCAGACCAGCTGGGCCCATTTAACTCCTGGCCATGCCGAGAACATGACGAAGCTCCGCAACCGCCTCGGTCGCACATGCCGCGCCTCACTCTCTCTGCCCGTACCTACGTTCGTCGTAGCACCAGTAAGCGCCCAGACATGATCATTCACCATCTCGCGCCCCATGACCACCGTACCAAGTGACAAATGTCCGCGTACCCGCCCAGAGCACTGACGTATCTCGGCCAATGGAGAGTGCCCCTTGCCATGAAATCACTTTCATGACGACTGCCATAGTCCATCGCCTCGATCCATGCCCTTCGCCGTGACGATTGCAACCTGTAGCAGTGTTGCTGGAGTAGCCTGACCATGCCGCCCAACCGCCACACTGGGTGTATAAATAGGGGCCACCCCAGACCCATATCTCCACACCATTCCACTCCCCTCTCACCACAGAACCTCGATGTCCCTTCCCCGAAGCAAGGTGAGCCCTAGTCCGCTAGAATTTAGCCGGAGTCCACCGCTGCAGAGGAGGAAGGAGCCTGTTGATTACGACCACCCCAGGAGCCGCCATGACCGCGCCTCGAACCGCCGTTAACGACAACCCATTTGCCCCCATCACCAACCTTAGCTGGAGCCCAGGTGAGCCTCACGCGACCCCCACCACCGCGTTAGGGTTCAGTTCTCGCCGGAGCTATTCGACGTAGACGACGCACGTCAGCCGTTCGATCGTGTTCTAATTGTAGGGCTAAGATTGAGACATACTGTTTCGGCGTAGTTAAGTCACTGAAGAGTAGGACCCGCCTATCAGTAGCCAGCTGTGCCAACACTGTATAGTTGGGCCGGACCCTTTAGTTTCTCGCGTAGAGCCTACCCATTCAAATAAGATTTTTTCATTTTAGTTAAAACTAGATTCCGTCAGTAGATTCAAAAATCAATTCAAAGAGATCCACTAAACAAAAATGCATGATTCCAATTTTGTTGGAAAGGTAGTGAAATTTTCTAATCACTCCCGTTGGATTCAAACAAATTGGAATTATAGATCACCTATGCCAAAAATAACAAGACAGAGACTTTTGACACTTCAAACATTTTTCTAAAAGAAACTATAAATGCTTTGGAGATGATTCCACTTCTCAAAAATCACATTTGCCATGCTCTACCTGAATGTGTAAAATCATTTGGTTTTACAGATATTAAACTTGGACTAGTATTAAAACAAGGCTATATAGGCTTTTCTAGTCATTTAAATCTTATTAAATAGTAATATTAAATCTTGTAATGCATTACCACCCTTTTAAATCACATTCCCAAGCTTGAGAATATATGGTGATGACATGGTCCATATGAACCTATATTCTAGTTGGAGAATATTAAATCTTAAACAATTTTAATGAGTAGAAATTACTTTTCTCATTAAAGAGAAATAAAAATGTGCCATTATAACATGGAATGATTGAGATGATATTAGATCATCTAGTATGAGCCTCGTGTGCTAAATATGAGTAGTGAAGTTTTGTTTGGTGATTGTGTACATTGGATGTATTTTTAGACGCTAGTATCCACCTTGGATTCAATGAAGAGGAGTACTTCGAGGAGGAGGAGGAAAACTTCAACGACTGCACCAACTGTCTGCTCAAGGCAAGCCATCACTAATTGCAAGCTAGAACTAGGAATACTATATATGCAAGCCCCTTATACCAGATGCGCTAGACATACCTGGTTGTGCAACTTTACCAATTCCCAGTTTTTACTCCAAGCTTTACTTTCCCCTTTTACTACAGTTATTACTTTGTAATGAATTGTGACTAGTGGAAATTAGAATGGATCCTATAAATATCTTAGGATTAGTCTTGGATACTTGTACCCGCTTAGCACCCTCAAATAGTGAATACCCTCAACTTTAGTGGCTAGTGCTAAGCATAAAACTTGATCACTTTAGATGGGAATACTTGGTGAAAATGATTATGAGAACCTTGGAATGATGATCCATTCTATTGAAAGTTTTTGACATGTATTGAGAAACACAATGGTTGATGATGAAGATGTTGAGGCAGGAGACTTGACCCTTTATAAAAACTAATGGTTGGGTTCGGATGCGATACCATTCCAATTTTACCGAACAGCCACAATACCTGAGTTGGGTAGGGCTTGACTGGAATTTGATATGTCTTACTATGGGTTCCCTTGCAGAAGAGGTTCAGCTGAGGCTACCTCATGATGAATGTCCACCTATGTAGTACCCAAGATGGCAGATGGCTATGGCTGGGAGGCCAAACTCATAGGGGAGGTGCCTATACTAGGGTGTGTAATTGAAAGGTAGGATTGATTATCCGCATACCAAGTATGATGATTCAAGGTTATTCCTGATGGATGTATCGAATTTTGTGGTGAAAGTTTACAATCTTTGCAGAGTGTCAAACTATTCGAATAGCCACGTCCACGGTTATGGACAGATGGAGTAGCCATACTCTTCCGTTGTTAGATGTTTTCAAAATGATTTGTGACTAGAAAGATGAATTTTACTTGACCACAACAGAGTTGTGGACATGAGATCTAAGTTCCCACTTCAGTAATGTAGAGAACTAAATTAGGTCTTTATCCTTGAAGCTTTATGAAATAAATCAGGCTTTTTGCAAAACCAACCTAGAGCTTATGTTTCCTATTAGCTTTGACCTTACTTATACTAGAATTAGTTTGCGAGTACTTAAAGAGTACTCATGGCTTTGTCCCTGGCTATTCCCATGACTAGACTATGAGGAGGAGTACCCGGAAGATGGACAGCAGTAGGTCTATGACAACTATGATCATCTCCCATCGTTAGGATTGCCTGTGACCCTGAAGATGAAGCCCCGCTATGTTTACTTTCCGCTGCTTTGATTGTATTAAAGACTAGATCACGTGGTCCCTTGTTTGTAAGAACCTTATTATGGTTTGTAATGGATGATGTTATTTGGTACCACTTCTGTTATGTCTCGCAAAAATGGTAATCTTGTGATTGCAATGTACGGCATAACAGGCATATGGACTTAGAAATCCGGGTATTGACAAGTTGGTATCAGAGCCATCCTGACTATAGGAGACCCTAGTTAGAATGAACGCCTGAAAAACCTAGCTTCAAAACAAAGAAAGTAATTATTTACAAAAACCTATTCTCATTCTTACCCTTGAGATTCTTTCCAAAAGAAATCACTTGCTACTCAAAACTCTTACAAGTCTACTTAAAACTTGACACACTTGGTCACTCCACTAACTTACTCATGTCAATTTCTTACAGATAGAGGTTAAATACACTAAGTTCTACCAGCTGGGCAACGGAGGCCACCTAATCTTTGAGAGGGATCTAGATGCACTCACAGAGTATCTTGAGCGTCCGCATCCGGAGTTCTTTGGGGCACAACTCAACGATCATGTGGGAGGAGAGCTACAGTGGTTGATCATTGCTGACCTGAGAAGCAGAATGGAGCCACCTCTTTCTGATAAGATCCAGTTCATCGTTCGGGAGAACAACTGGCTAGACGGATTAGCCAGGGCGATGCAAGAATCTCTTGCTCGCTTATGTGCTCAGAACATCAATCAGATCATTGGAACCCGTTTTACACACTATGTAAGATGTGACTCTTTAGGACAACCTCTATCCATGCCAGCCCATCCAGAGTTGAGGCACTATGTGGATCACATGGACTTCATGCTCCATGAGACACAGAAGGAGTTAGACAATGCCCATGATCACGTCAACCGGAGGAATGCTGAAGCTATTGAGAGGAAGCAAACCATCTCCATGCTCGCCAAGGATCACAAGTCTCTTCATCAACAACATGACAAGAAGGATCATACCATCGCCCATCTTCGCCAGAAGATAGCAACCTTGGAGGAGGCCGTCCATGACTAGGAGATCTAGCTGGAGGAACAGCAGGAGGAGGAAGGTCAAGACATCCGAGAGGATATTCACTCTTACCTTACTGATGACAATGACTACCTAGAGGTCAAGGCCATGGAGGACCACACTGATGAGGATGATGATGCCTTCATTGATGATGATTAGTCGCACCTGAGCACTACCGTAGGAGTGAGATGTACCCGGTCCCATTGTATCGTAGTTTCATAGAATGGTTTCTAAAACCATCTGTTTTCTACTTGTGTTGTGGTGTGTGTTTTTCTGGTGTGCCATGAATGAATGAAAAGAAAGTTGCTACTTTGCAAAACCTGAGTCAAACTCAAAGTTTAAAGCTTTTGAAAACAAACCCATGAACCCTAGGAATTTCCCTCTCGTCTCACTATATATCTCAATCTTCAGATGACTCGCGGAAATCCCGGAGGAAGCAGTTCATCTCAGGACCCAATGTTGCAGATTCTGCAAATGCTAGTTTCTGATTGTGAAGCTGGTAGAGCTGAACGTCAAGCCAACTTGGCCACTCTTCAACAGGTAACCTAGATGGCTCACAATAATCAAGGCCATGGAAACCAAGATCACCATGGATCCAAACTTAAGAACTTCTAGAATACCAACCCACCCATGTTTAGCAAGTCTAAAGAGCCCTTAGATGCGGATGATTGACTGCAGACCATGGAAAACAATCTAGAAGTTGTAGGAGTTGATGCAAATGAGAAGGTGCTATTTTCTACCTACTATTTGTCCGGCTATGCTAGATCTTGGTGGAATAGTTCCTGAACAATGCATGGAGGTCAGATGATGACTTGGGAGGAGTTCAAACTCAAGTTTAGCAGGACCCATGTGCCCCCGGGTCTAATCAAGAAGATGCGGGATGGATTCAGAGACTTGAATCAAGGAAGGATGACTGTGGTTGAGTACCGTGACAAATTCCGATCACTAGCCAGATATGCCCCGGATGAGATCGACAACGAATCCAAAACGAAGGAGAGATTCTTGAATGGTCTGCATGATGAGATGCAGACAGTGCTAGTCAACATTCCATTTGATGACCTTGAATCCTTAGTGGATTCTGCAATTCAGATGGAAGGCAAGATTAACCAGGCCAGTGAGAACCACAAGCGGCGAATGATGCATCAACCAGGACCCCACCATACCCTGATGTGTTCCCAGATGAATTGCCCGGTACGCCCCCAGATCGGGATATCGAGTTTATCATTGAACTAATCCCGGGAACCGGACCTATAGCTCAGAGACCTTATAGTATGAACCCATCTGAACTAGTGGAACTGAAGAAGCAACTTGATGATATGCTGGGAAAAGGACTGATTCAACCCAGTGCATCGCCATGGAGATCACCTGTTTTGTTCGTTGATAAGAAGGATGGAGCCAACCGTCTTTGTACGGATTATAAGAAGCTGAATGATGTCACCATAAAGAACAAATATCCTTTGCCAAAGATAGAAGATTTGTTTGATCAACTGACTGGTGCTAGTGTATTTTCTGATATTGATCTTAGAACTGGTTATCATCAATTGAAAATTTGTGCAACAGATATACCAAAGACTGCCTTCACCACCAGATATGGATTGTATGAGTACAATGTTATGTCTTTTGGATTAACCAAGGCCCCCGCTTATTTCATGAACCTCATGAATAAGATTTTCATGAATTTTGTGGATAAGTTTGTCGTTATTTTTATCGATGACATTCTGATCTATTCCAAGTCAGAAGCAGACCATGAGCGACATCTTAGAACTATCCTTGAAACCCTTAGGGAACATCAGTTATATGCCAAGTTCAGCAAGTGTGAATTTTGGTTAAGATAAGTAGGATTCCTAGGCCCACCCATGACCTAGAACTAGATGCCGTATTTTTATCTTTGAAGACATGGCGTCATTACCTCATGGGTAATCGCTGTGAGATTATTCGGATCACAAGAGTCTGAAGTACATTTTCACCCAGAAGGAGTTGAATATGAGGCAAAGGAGATGGATTGAGTTAATCAAGGATTATGACCTTGACATTCACTATCACCTCGACAAAGCCAATGTGGTAGTGGATGCTCTTCGCAGACTACAGTGTAGATTAAATACCATGATAAAGGAATCCCAGCCAAGTCTACATGAGGAGATGGAGAATTTCAGAGTGGAGCTAGTTAGTGAAGGATTCTTAGCTAGCATAGAACTCCAACCCATATTAATTAGTCAGATAAAATAGGCCCAGAAAGGAAACGGAAGTATCGATGGAATCAAGCGTCGTATCAACACATTGAAGATACCCGGATTCACCGGAGATGAAGAAGGAACCATGTGGTACAAAGGGCGTATCTGTGTTCCAGCAGATTCAAAGTTGAAACAAGTCATTATGCAAGAACCTCGTGGTTGTCAACACCCAGATTTTTAATCCCAGATGCCTGTTATGTCATCCATCGCAATCACAGGATTACCATTTTTGCGAGACATAACATAGTGAATATCATAATACATCATCCATTACAAACCATACATAAGGTCTTACACAAATAAAGGATCTCATGATCCAGTCTTAATAAAACAAGCAACGGAATAAGTAATAAGCGTAGCGGTGGGGTCCATCTTCAGGGGCACAGGCAATGTTGATGAAGGCAGATAGTCCTAGTTATCATAGCCGTCCTGCTAACCGTCATATTGGTAATCTCCTTCATAGTCTGGCCATAGGAATAGCCAGGGACAAAAGCCATGAGTACTCTTTAAGTACTCGCAAACTACTACTAACAAGTAGGATAGTACTAAAGTAAATGCTAACTATAAGTTTAACTATAAAGTTAAGTTTGAAACCTAAGCTGAGTTCTGAAACAAAGAAAGAGAAAATAAAGTTCTAGAATCATTTAAGTTGGGAAGCTATTTTCATAGTCACAACCCTGTTCTGGTCAAGTCAAGATTCATCATTCATTTCATAAGTCATTTTTAAAACATCTGAACAACGAAACAGTATGGCCACTCCAACTGTCCATAACCACGGACGCGGCTATTCGAATAGTTTAACACTCTACAGAGGTGGTACACTTTCACCATCAGATTCGATACATCTGTCAAGGATAACCCTGAATCATCATACTTAGTATGCAGATAATCAAACATAACCTTTCCTTTACACACCCTAGTATGAGCACCTCTCCTATGAGCATGGCCTCCCAACCATGACCATCTGTCATCTTGGGCACTGCATAGGTGGACAACATTGAGAGGTAGCCTTAGCTCAAACCTCTCCTGCGAGGGAACTAATACTAATGCATATAAACTGCCGGCTAAGCCTTACCCAATTCAGGTATTGTGGTTGTACGGTAAAAATTGGAAAGGTATCGCATCCGAATCCAACCATCAGTTTTTGTAAAAGGGTTAAGGCTCATGCCTCAATATTTTCATCATCATAAACCATTTGTGTTTCTCAACACATGTCAAAACATCTCAATAGAATGACTCATCATTCCAAGGTTTTCATAAATCATTTTCACCAAGTATTCCCATCTAAAGTGAATCACGTTTTGGGTTAAGCTCTAAACTACTAAGTTAAGAGTGTTCACTAAGGTGGAATGCTAAGATCAATCTCATGCCATAGAATGACATCTAAGGGTATCTAGATAGGTCAAGTTTTATACTCTTTATGCTACCTTCAAAACAAGTAAAGGACTTTAATAAATTAAAGAGTAAAAGCTTGGAAATAAAACTTAGGGTAGGTAATAGTCAAAGTGGTATAACCAAAGCATGCCTAATGCATCTTGCTTAGGTTATCTAACTTAATTCTCACTTGCTAACAATAGCTTGCATTGTTAATGATGGCTTGCTAGTATAATACTTGCAATATAGTGCTAGATTGCCTTGGTTGGTGCAGTGGTTAAAGTTTTCTTCCTCCTCTTCTTGGTAGAACTCCTCCTCCTCGAAAGCTTGGTCGGTACTATCGTCTATAAATACATACGGAGTACACAATCACCAAACAATACTTAACTAGTCTACTTAGTACTCTAGGGCACACATTTGATGATTTATTATCATCACAAGCATCACAAGGCTTTATTAACTAGCTTCATTCTTTTTATTTAAGAAAAGTAATTTCTACTCATTGAAAATAACTAAGATTTAATATTCTCCAATTAAAATATGGGATCATATGGACACATGTCATCACCACATATTCTAACATATGGGAATGGGATTTAAGGGTTGGATCACATTTAATTAAGTTTAAGTTTATTATTTAATGATTTAAAGTGACTAGAAATGCATATATAGCATTATTTTGGTACTAGTCCAAAGTCACTGCATGTAAACCTTAATATTATTTCATATTAAGATAGGCATGGTTAAATGTGATTTTTGTGAGTTGGAATCAACTCAAAAGCTATTATGGTTGATTTTATAAAAATGTTTGAATGTGCAAAAGCTTTTGTCTTGTTATTTTTACTAGGAGAGATCTCTAACTCTAAATGAATTACATCCAACGGGCTTGGATAGATCTTTTCATAAGCTTTCATACAAAATTGGAATCACTCAATTTGGTTTAGTAAATCTTCTTGAATTGATTTTTGAACTAAGGGACATAAGTGAGTTCAAACTAAAATAGAAAAACCTATATTTGAATTCATGGGCTAGCGCGGGAAAACTAACGGGCCAGCCCAGTGGCGCTCAGTGGCGTAGAGGGCGGCTGACAGGTTGGACCCGCTTGTCAGCGAGACTTAAAACCCGAAACGGTATCGAACGATCTGGGTGCTACGATTAGAATAGAGATCAATGGTCCATAGTCATCGTTGACGACGGACTCGTCGTCGGCAAGACCGAACCCTAAACAGCTAGTGGGGGCATACTAGGGCTCCAGCTAGTGCAGCAATGGGGGCGATCGAACGTGCTGTCGACGGCGGACTCAGGCGTGGTCACGGTGGCTCCTAGCGTGGCCGAAATCGACGGCGCCTCTCCTCCTTTGCTGCGGCAAGCTCCGGCTAAATTCTGGCGAACGGCAGCCCACCTTGCTCCGAGGATGGGGTGGAAGGATCAGTAGAGAGAGGGGAGTGAGATGGTGTGCAGAATGATGCTGGGGGTGGCCTCCATTTATAGTTCGACGAGGCGACCGAACGGGATGGGCTAGCGACTCCGGCGAGGGCTGCACAGCGTGCTAGCGGCGTGGCTGGAGGTAGGGGATGGTGGCCTGCCTCCTGGCGATGCTCTATGGATGAAATTCGCGGCTAGGGGCGGTGACGTTTGGTCGGGAGCGTCCCGCGCTCTGGGAGACAGAGGCGGTGCTCGACACGGCGCATGGGGATTGTGGGTCGCGCGGCGGCGCATGGCCATGTCTGGCGGGGTGCTAGGGTCTAGGCGGAGCGGCGTGCACGGTATTGGGTCGAGGGGCGGTCTGTGGCGTGCTGGCGGTGAGGGCGCTCTGATGCGCTTTGGCTGCACGCAGAGAGAATGGGCGGCGGTGCTGGGGAGTGGTCCAATGGCTGGCAGTGGCCGTGGGCTGCGGTAGGGTGGCACCTAGCTTGCTGGAGCGGTAGAGAGGGGCTGGCGGTCTGCTGCTGCATTGGCAACCTTGGCCAGCGAGCATGGCGTCGGGGCAGCGTTGCACTGGCGCCAGGGGCTAGAATTAGGGTCGGTTTTGGTCTGGTTGGACTCAGGGGAGACAAGAATGAACAATGCAACTTAAATTGCTCGACAAGATTTGATCAAAAACTGTAGTAGTTAGGCTAGTTTGATTCTGTCTGCAAGGTGTTCGACACAATGGACGAATGAGAAAAGTTTTTGAATTTTTAGCTGAATTTTGGTGGAGTTGTTGATCACATGCTTGAGCATTTGTGGTTGCTTGGGATTTGAAAATGGAGTTCATTTGAGTGGTTTTTGAAATAGTGTGATCTTTATACCTACATTAGATTCAATTTTCAAATGTCATTTAAATTTAGTGTTTGAAAGATTTTGGGGTGAAACAAAGTGGGCCTTGGTACATCACTACATGTACTAGCATGGGGTTCAAAGATCCACATTTGTTTCTGTTAAGAACTGAGTTCTAGGAATAGCCAAAGTAGGCATGGTAGTTAAAATGGCACAAATGACCATTTGGTTATTTTATTCATTTTTATTTGTCTTTCTTTGGGATTTGTTTGGGAGAGATCTAGATGTTGTTTATTTCACCTAAGAATCATTTTACAATCAATGGAATACTTAATCATGGCAATTCAAAACAACTCCTATTTAAATGCACACACATATGAATGCTTTAATATTTTTAAATCGAAAAGTTTTTGTTAACTCTAAATTTGATGATTTGGATCTTACTAACCTTGTATTATAGTTTTTGGATGTTACAAACCTTCCCCCTTAAACAAAATCTCGTCCTAAGATTTAGGAAAGAAAACTAGGAACTAAAGAGATCTGGGAACTCTGTCATAATGTAATCTTATCGCTCCCAAGTGGCTTCTTCGGTATGGTTGCTCCATTGAATATTGAGAAACTTGATACTCCTGGTCCTGGTGGTTCTGTAGGCTTCCTCTAAGATACGGATGGGTACTTCATGATACCTCAGGTCCTTGTTGATTTCAACAGCTCGGTGATTGATATTCTTGAAAACTTCGGTCTTCTCCGGCACTTCAAGGCATTTGCGAAGTAACGAGACATGGAACACATTATGGATGGCTGACATCTCCTATGGTAGTTCCAGTTGATACGATACCTCTCCTCGACCGTTCAGAATCTTGAAGGGCCCGATAAATCTGGGGGCTAACTTTCCTTTTAGACTAAAGCATTGCGTTCCCTTCAATAGAGAAACCTTGAGATATACAAAATCTCTGACATTGAAAGTCAGGTCTCTCCTTCTCTTGTCAGCATAACTCTTCTGTCTGGACTGGGCAGTCTTGAGGTGCTCACAAACTTTGTGAACCTTCTCTTCGGCTTCTCGGAGAATGTCGGGTCCAAAAATCTGACTCTCTCCTACTTGTGACCAGTTCAGAGGGGTACGACACTTTCTTCCGTACAGGAACTCAAATGGTGCCATTTGCATACTAGCTTGATAACTATTGTTATATGAGAATTCTACGAAAGGCAGGCAATCTTCCCATTTTGATCCGTACTCCAAAACACAAGCTCTTAACATATCCTCTAGGATTTCGTTGACTCTTTCAGTCTGTCCATCAGTTTGCGGGTGATAAGCGGTGTTGAAGTTCAACTTGGTTCCCAATCCTTCCTGGACTTTCTGCCAAAATCTCGAGGTGAATTGGGTTCCTCGATCTGATACTATAGTCTTGGGGGTTCCATGCAGACTATCAGTTCTAGCAATGTACAACTCTGCTATCTTTGAACTCTAGTATGTAGTCTTGAAAGGTATAAAGTGGGCTACCTTGGATAGTCTATCAACGATGACCCATATTGAGTCATTTCCCCTACTAGAAGTAGGCAAACCAGTGATAAAGTCCATTCCGATGGATTCCCATTTCCATTCCAGAATCTGCAATGGTTGCAACAGTCCTGCGGGTCTCTGATGCTCTACTTTGACTCTTTGGCAGATATCACACTTGGTGATGTATCTTCTAATTTCTCTCTTCATCCTGTGCCACCAAAATTGTTCTTTCAAATCATGATACATCTTCGTTCCTCCGGGATGGATAGAATAAAGAGTATCATGAGCTTCCTGCATGATAACTTGCTTCAGCTCTGAATCTGCTGGCACATAGATACGTCCTTTGTACCATAGAACTCCTTCTTCGTCTTCCATGAAACCAGGTACCTTTCCTGTACCAATACGACGTTTGATTCTGTCGATACTTTCATTTCCTTTCTGGGCTTCCTTGATTTGGCTGATTAATGTGGGTTGAAGTTCAATGCTAGCTAAGAATCCTTTGCTAACAAGCTCAGTCTTAAACTGCTCCAACTCCTCATACAAACTTGGTTGCTTCTCCTTGATCATGGTGTTTAGCCTACACGACAATCTACTAAGAGCATCTGCTACCTCATTGGCTTTGCCTGGGTGATAGTGATTGTCAAGGTCATAATCCTTGATTAACTCTATCCATCTTCTTTGCCTCATATTCAGCTCCTTTTGAGTGAAAATATACTTCAATCTTTTGTGATCTAACTAAATCTCACAGCGATTACCCATCAGATAATGACACCATGTCTTCAATGACAAAACTACGGCTGCTAATTCAAGATCATGGGTTGGATAGTTCTGCTCATATTGCTTCAGTTGTCGAGACAGATAGGCGATAACTTTGCCTTCTTGCATCAATACACATCCGAGACCAATCTTGGATGCATCACAATATACATCAAATAGCTTCTTGATATCTGGCATAATCAGTATTGGGGCAGATATCAATCTCTTCTTCAGCTCTTGGAAACTGGCTTCAAATTTGTCAGTCTATTCAAACTTCTTGTCCTTCTTCAACAATTGGGTCATGGGTCTGGCGATGCTCGAGAATCCTTCTACGAACTTGCGGTAATATCCTGCCAATCCGAGAAATGCATGGACTTGGGTTTGAGTGGTTGGGGCTTCCCATTCTTCGACATCTTTGATTTTGGCGGGATCAACAGAGACTCCTCCGGCAGACACAATATGTCCTAGGAATCCTACTTCCTTTAGCCAAATCTCACATTTGCTGAACTTGGCATACAACCGATGCTCTCTCAGGGTTTCAAGGATGATTCTTAGATGTTGCTCATGCTCTTCTTCTGTCTTGGAGTAGATAAGGATATCATCGATAAATACAATGACAAACTTATCTAGGAAATTCATAAAGATCTTATTCATGAGATTCATGAAATAAGAAGGGGCATTGGTTAATCCAAAGGACATAACCGTATACTCGTATAAACAATAGCGAGTAGTAAAGCCGGTCTTCGGAATATCCGTTGCACGAATCTGAAGTTGGTGATAACCAGTCCTAAGATCAATATTTGAGAATACCTGGGCTCCAGTCAGCTGATCAAATAGATCCTCTATCTTTGGCAAAAGGGTACTTGTTCTTGATTGTGACATCATTCAGTTTCCTGTAATCGGTGCACAAACGGTTGCCTCCATCTTTCTTGTCGACGAATAATACTAGTGATCTCCATGGCGACGCGCTTGGTTGAATCAAGCATGTTATTGCTAACATGGCATCCAACTGCTTCTTCAGTTCCACTAACTCCGAGGGGTTCATGCTATAGGGTCTCTAGGCTATGGGTCCGGTTCCGGGGATTAGTTCGATAATGAACTAAATATCCCTATCCGGGGGCATACCGAGCAATTCATCTGGGAATACGTCAGGGTACTCACAGACTACTCGTACTTGGTCAATGGTGGGCAGGGCTAAACTCTTGTTGCACTTGAATTGACGGGGTAAGGTTTCAGATATATGCTCTACTGTGACTCCAGAGCTACTGGTCATGGTGATGGCTTTCTTAGCACAGTCTATCAGTCCTTTATGCCTTGACATCCAGTCCATACCTAGTACTACTTCCAATCCTTTGGTTCCAAGTACTATTAGGTTGGCATAAAAATCTATCCCATGTATTCTGATAAGCACAACTTTGCAATTTTTTCTATCTTTTGTAGTTGGACCGGGGATTTGAACTATCATGACATGCTTCAAGTTAGTTGGGTGAATCTTACTAGTGCATGCAAATTCTTCGGTGACAAATGAATGCGATGCTCCCGAATCAAACAACACTCTTGCTAAAACCGAGTTGACAGAAAACATACCCAGCACTACATTTGGCGCTTCTTCAGCATTCATGTGGAAGAGACGACCGTTGCAGTTGTGAGGGTTCACTGGGGCGAATCTTCTTCCTGGTTGAACACGACGCTGCTGTTGAGCTGGGGCATTCACATTGGCAGCGGCGATAGTCTTCTTGGGGCACTCATTTGAATAGTGACCCTTCACTCCACACTCGAAACAAGTGATCTGAGACTTGTCTTTTGCTGCCACGGGCACAACATTGCTTCCAGTTCTAGGTGCAGTGTTGTTGTTGTTGCTCTTGGGAGGGGCACGGTTGAAATTTCTTGGTGTTGCCGGAGTGATTGTTGTTTCCTCCGGACTTCACATTGCCTCTGCTGCGGTTGGGGTAGCTTGGGCGAGACAATGGGGGTCGGTTGTTCCTTGGTGCATATCATGGTGAGGGATTGGGACGGTACTTCTGGTGACTGTTGGATCCAGATTGCTACATCATACGACGTTTGCAGTTGTCGTTTGTCTGGTTAATCTTTCCTTCCATCTGAATTGCAGAGTCGACTAGCTCTTCGAGATCCTCGAAACGGATGTTGACGAGGATAGTCTACATCTCATCATGTAGTCCGTTCAAGAATATCTCCTTCTTCTTGGCCTCCGTGTTGATCTCATCAGGTGCATACCTTGCAAGGGATAGGAATCTGTCATAGTATTCCACTACAGTCATTCTGCCTTACTTCAAGTCACAGAATTCATCCCTCATTCTGGTGACTAGACCCTGTGGCACGTGGGTGCGGCTGTACTTGATTTTGAAGGCTTCCCATGTCATCACTTGACCATGGTTCATGTTGTGGATACTAGTCCACCACGCTCTTGCATCTCCTGCCAGGTAGTGGGTGGAAAAAAGAACCTTCTCGTTTTCATCCACTCCTGCTACTTCTAAGTTGTTTTCCATTGTCTGTAACCAGTCGTCAGCATCCAGTGGGTTTTCAGCTTGGTTAAAGATTGGGGGATTTGTATTCTGGAAGTTTTTGAGTTTGGATCCATGATGAACCTGATTTCCATGCCCTTGGTTGTTTTGGGCCATATGGGCGATCTGCTGCAGTGTTGCTAAGTTGGCCTGGCGCTCTGCCCTGCTTGCTTCACGGTATGCAACCAGCATTTGCATGATCTGCAGCATTGGGTCTTGCGATGAGCTGCTCCCTCCTTGGTTTCTACGAGTCATCTGAAGATTGAGATGGATAAAGGGGTAAGAGGAAAGTTCTAAGGTTCATGGTTTTGGTTTCAAAGCTAAAACTTTGAGTTTTGCTCAGGCTTTGCAACTAACTCCATTCATTCATTCAAACAAGCACATGATACAAACACACACACACCACAACATCAAAGGGAAACAGATGGTTTTAAGAACCATTCTGCAAGCTACGATACAGTGGCACTGACACATCTCATGCTACGACAGTGCTCTAGTGCATCTACTCATCATCGATGAAGTCAGAGTCCTCATCGTCAGTGTAGAAGTCCACGGCATCCTCCTCCAGAAAGTTATCATCATTGCTGAGGTAAGAATCCATATCTCCCTCGATGTCTTCACCCTCCTCTTCTTCTTCCTTTGCTACAAGCTGAGCTTCTTGCTCCTTGATGGTCTTCTCGAGGTCGGCCACCTTCTTGCAAAGACGGGCGATGGTGCGATCCTTCTTTTCGCACTGGAGGCGAAGAGACTGACGGTCCTTGATAAGCAGTGAGAAAGTCTGGGCCTTCTGGGCGGCAATGGAACGGTTGTGGTTGGCAAACTCCCTAGCATTGTCCAATTCCTTCTGGCGATCGTACAACAGGAAGTCAAGGTTCTCCACTTGACGCTTCAATTCTGGGTGACTTGGCATCTCCATCTGCATTCCCATGAAGTCACGTCTTGCATAGTGAGCAAAACGGGTTCCTTGGATTTGGTTGACACTGAGGGCACATAGACGTGCGAGAGCTTCATGCATTGCCCTGGCTAATCCATCTAGCCAGTTGTTCTCCCTTACGGAGAACTGGATTCTCCCGGACGTTGGTGCTTCTATGCTTCCTCAAAGATCAACGGTGACTAGCCATTGTAAATCTCCTCCTGCGGGTCCAAGAAGTTGAGCTCCCAGAAAATCTGGATGTGGGTGTCCCAATAACTCAGATAGTGAATCCAGACCCCTCTCGAAGATCAGCTGGCCTCCATTGCCCAACTGGTAGAACTTGCTGAACTGAGTCTCCATCTACAAGAATTTAGGATGAGGAAGTTAGTGAAGTGATCAAGTGTGTCAAATTTTTAGGTAGTAATGTAAGAATTGGAGGGACATGAATTTTTGAGAAAGAATGAATTCCCAAGGGTAAGAGAGGAAATAGTTTTTCATAAATACTCACTTTGGTTTTTGAAATTAAGTTTTTGTTCGGACGTCCATTCTAACTAGGGTCTCCTCTGGTTAGGATGGCTTTGATACGAACTTGTCAACACCCGGATTTTTAATCCTAGATGCCTGTTATGTCATCCATCGCAATCCCAAGATTACCATTTTTGCGAGACATAACAGATTGGATATCACAATACATCATACATTACAAACCATACATAAGGTCTTACACAAATAAAGGATCTCATGATCCAGTCTTAATACAACAAGCAGCGAAATAAGTAATAAGCGTAGCGGTGGGGTCCATCTTCAGGGGCACAGGCAATGTTGACGAAGGCAGATAGTCCTAGTTATCATAGCCGTCCTACTGACCGTCATCTTGGTAATCTCCTTCATAGTCTGGCCATAGGAATAGCCAGGGACAAAACATGAGTACTCTTTAAGTACTCGCAAACTACTACTAACAAGTAGGATAGTACTAAAGTAAATGCTAACTCTAAGTTTAACTATAAAGTTAAGTTTGAAACCTAAGCTGAGTTCTGAAACAAAGAAAGATAAAATAAAGTTCTAGAATCACTTAAGTTGGGAAGCTATTTTCATAGTCAGAACCCTGTTGTGGTCAATTCAAGATTCATCATTCATTTCATAAGTCATTTTGAAAACATTTGACAACAAAACAGTATGGCCACTCCAACTGTCCATAACCATGGACGCGGCTATTCAAATAGTTTGACACTCCGCAGAGGTGGTACACTTTCACCACAAGATTCGATACATATGTCAAGGATAACCCTGAATCATCATACTTAGTATGCAGATAATCAAACATAACCTTTCCTTTACACACCCTAGTATAAGCACCTCTCCTATGAGCATGGCCTCACAACCATGACCATCTGTCATCTTGGGCACTGCATAGGTGGACAACATTGAGAGGCAGCCTTATCTCAAACCTCTCCCACGAGGGAACTAATACTAATGCATATAAACTTCTGGCTAAGCCTTACCCAATTCAGGTATTGTGGTTGTACGGTAAAAATTGGAATGGTATCGCATCTGAATCTAACCATCAGTTTTTGTAAAAGGGTTAAGGCTCATGCCTCAATATTTTCATCATCATAAACCATTTGTGTTTCTCAACACATGTCAAAACATCTCAATAGAATGACTCATCATTCCAAGGTTTTCATAAATCATTTTCACCAAGTATTCCCATCTAAAGTGAATCAAGTTTTGGGTTTAGCTCTAAACTACTAAGTTAAGAGTGTTCACTAAGGTGGAATGCTAAGATCAATAGAATGACATCTAAGGGTATCTAGATAGGTCAAGTTTTATACTCTTTATGCTACCTTCAAAACAAGTAAAGGACTTTAATAAATTAAAGAGTAAAAGCTTGGAAATAAAACTTGGGGTAGGTAATAGTCAAAGTGGTATAACCAAAGCATGCCTAATGCATCTTGCTTAGGTTATCTAACTTAATTCTTGCTTGCTAACAATAGCTTGCATTGTTAATGATGGCTTGCAAGTATAATACTTGCAAGTATAATACTTGCAAGTGTTAGCTTGCAAGGGTTCACTAGTATAGTGCTAGATTGCCTTGGTTGGTGCAGTGGTTGAAGTTTTCTTCCTCCTCTTCTTGGTAGAACTCCTCCTCCTCGAAAGCTTGGTCGGTACTATCGTCTATAAATACATACGGAGTACACAATCACCAAACAATACTTAACTAGTCTACTTAGTACTCTAGGGCACACATTTGATGATTTATTATCATCACAAGCATCACAAGGCTTTATTAACTAGCTTCATTCTTTTTATTTAAGAAAAGTAATTTCTACTCATTGAAAATAACTAAGATTTAATATTCTCCAATTAAAATATGGGATCATATGGACACATGTCATCACCACATATTCTAACATATGGGAATGTGATTTAAGGGTTGGATCACATTTAATTAAGTTTAAGTTTATTATTTAATGATTTAAAGTGACTAGAAATGCATATATAGCATTATTTTGGTACTAGTCCAAAGTCACTGCATGTAAACCTTAATATTATTTCATATTAAGATAGGCATGGTTAAATGTGATTTTTGTGAGTTGGAATCAACTCAAAAGCTATTATGGTTGATTTTATAAAAATTTTTGAATGTGCAAAAGCTTTTGTCTTGTTATTTTTACTAGGAGAGATCTCTAACTCTAAATGAATTACATCCAACGGGCTTGGATAGATCTTTTCATAAGCTTTCATACAAAATTGGAATCACTCAATTTGGTTTAGTAAATCTTCTTGAATTGATTTTTGAACTAAGGGACATAAGTGAGTTCAAACTAAAATAGAAAAACCTATATTTGAATTCATGGGCTAGCGCGGGAAAACTAACGGGCCGGCCCAGTGGCGCTCACCAGCGCAGAGGGCGGCTAACAGGTTGGTCCCGCTTGTCAGCGAGACTTAAAACCCGAAACGGTATCGGACGATCTGGGCGCTACGATTAGAATAGAGATCAACAGTCCACAGTGGCGTCGACGCCGGACTCGTCGCTGGCGAGACCGAACCCTAAACGGCCAGTGGGGGTATGGTGGGGGCATACCAGGGCTCCAGCTAGTGCAGCGATGGGGGCGATCGAACGTGCTGTCAACGGCGGACTCAGGCATGAGCGTGGTGGCTCCTGGGGTGGACAAAATCGACGGCGCCTCTCCTCCTCTGCTGCGGCATGCTCCGGCTAAATTCCGGTGAACGGCGGCCCGCCTTGCTCCGGAGATGGGGTGGAAGGGTCAGTGGAGAGAGGGGAGTGAGATGGTGTGCAGAATGAGGCTGGGGGTGGCCTCTATTTATAGTTCGGCGAGGCGACCGAACAGGATGGGCTGGCTACTCCGGCGAGGGCTGCACAACATGCTAGCGGCGTGGCTGGAGGTAGGGGACGGTGGCCTGCCTCCTGGCATGCTCTTCGGCTTAAATGTGCGGCTAGGGGAGGTGACGTTTGGTCGGGAGCGTCCCGCGCTCTGGGAGACAGAGGCGGTGCTCGACGCGGCACACGGCGACTGTGGATCGCGCGGCGGCGCACGGTCATGTCTGGCGGGGTGCTGGGGTCGAGGCGGAGGGGCATGCAGAGTATTGTGTCGAGGGGCGGTCTATGGCGTGCTGGCGGTGAGGCGTGCACGGAGAATAGTTAGTTTGCATGGAACCCCTAAGACCATAGTATCGGATCGAGGAACCCAGTTTACCTCAAGATTTTGGCAGAAAGTCCAAGAAGGATTAGGAACCAAACTGAATTTCAGCACTGCTTATCACCCGCAAACCGATGGACAAACTGAAAGAGTCAACCAAATCATAGAAGATATGTTGAGAGATTGTGTGTTAGAATATGGATCTAAGTGGGAAGATTGTCTGCCTTTCGCGGAATTCTCTTACAACAATATTTATCAAGCCAGTTTGCAAATGGCCCCATTTGAGTTCTTGGATGGACGGAAGTGTCGTACCCCGTTAAATTGGTCACAAGTAGGAGAGATTCAGATCTTCGTACCCGACATCCTACGAGAAGCCGAAGAGAAGGTTCACAAAGTCCTTGAGCACCTCAACAACGCTCAATCCAGACAGAAGAGTTATGCTGACAAGAGACGTCGAGACCTGACCTTCAATGTCAGAGATTTTGTGTATCTCAAAGTATCACCCTTGAAGGGAATGCAATGTTTTCGTCTGAAAGGAAAGTTAGCCCCCAGATATATTGGACCCTTCAAGATTTTGAATCGCCGAGGAGAAGTAACGTATCAATTGGAACTACCTGAAGAGATGTCAGCCGTTCACAATGTGTTCCATATCTCGTTACTTCGCAAATGCTTAGAAGTTCTGGAGAAGACCAAAGTGTTCAAGAACATCAATCACCAAGCCATAGATATTGAAAAGGATCTAAATTATTGTGAAGTGCCCACCCGTATCTTGGAAGAAGCATTTAGAATCACTCGGACCAGAAGTATCAAGTTTCTCAAGATCCAGTGGAGTAACCATACTGAAGAAGAAGCCACCTGGGAACGAGAAGATTACATTAGGACCGAGTATCCCAATCTCTTTAGTTCCTAGTTTTTCCTAAATCTCGGGACGAGATTCTGTTTAAGGATGGAAGGTTTGTAACATCCCAAAAATATTAATCAAGATTATTAAGCTCTAATCACCCAAGTTTAGGGTTAACAAAAACTTTTATAGTTAAACGTAATAAGAGTGTATGTGTGATTTGCATTAGTGTATGAATGATTGCAATTGACATGTTTGATGGTTACAAATGACAAGGTTTGGTTCAAATATGAATACTACATCACCTAGATCAAATCCAAGAAGAATCACATAAAGGAAAAATAAAAAATAAGATATCTAAGCAAATGGTCATTTTGGCCAAACTTATCCACTAGACCACTTTGAGTGTTCCTAGTAAATGATTTCTAACAGAAACATTTCCTAATCTTTTTACCCCTTTCTAGACCAAGTAAAGGTGAATCCAAGCAAGCCTTAGAAAAAGATAGAAACTAAGTTCAAATCTATTTAGGAGGCAGGGCAAAATTGAATCAAGATCATATGTATAGATCACACTTTCTCAAAAACCACTCAAATCAATTCCACTTGACAAATCGTAGCAACCCCAGTCGACCAAGCAAACAACAAGATCACTCACCAAATATCTTTCAAAAAATTCAAAATATGAATTCATGTGGCCATTGTGTCGAACACTTGGCATGCATAGTCCAACCTCACCAAATATTCACTATTTGGAATTGTCATTTGCTCACAAAATGTACTGCAATCAACACATTGAATTGTCCTAGATCATTGCCGTGCAGTGGAGAGCCCTTTGTCCACGGTTGCACCAGTGACATGACCATGCCGAGCCGTCCATGCCGGTCGAGCACGAGCCAGACGCTGCGTGCCACACCGCCCTCTACCACGACCCCCATGAGGTAGGCGTCACCTCACTGCCACCCCCTGACCACCCCTTGACCAACAGCGATGCGAGAAGGAGCCAGACCAGCCGCGCCCATTTAACCCCTAGCCATGCAGAGAGCACGACGGAGCGCCGTAACCGCCTCGCTCGCACATGTCGCATCTCACTCTCTCCGCCCGTACCCGCGTTCACCGTAGCACCAGTAAGCACCCATGCATGATCGTTCACCGTCTCGTGCCCCTTGACCATAGTACCAAGTGACGAACGCCTGCGTACCCGCCCAGAGCACCGATGTATCCCGGCCAATGGAGAGCGCCCCTTGCCGTGCCATCACTTCCATGACGACCACCATAGTCCACCGCCTTGACCCATGCCCTTCGCCGTGATGATTGCAACCTGTAGCAGCATCGCCGGAGTAGCCCGACCACACCGCCCAACCGCCACACTGGGTGTATAAATAGAGGCCACCCTAGACCCCTATCTCCACACCATTCCACTCCCCACTCACCACAGAACCTCACCATCCCTTCCTCGAAGCAAGGCGAGCCCTAGTCCGCCGAAATTTAGCTGGAGTCCGCCGCTGCAGAGGAGGAAGGAGCTCGTTGATTGCAACCACCCTAGGAGCCGCCATGACCGCGCCTCGACCACCATTGACGACAACCCCATTCGTCCCCATTGCTGACCTTAGCTGGAGCCCAGGTGAGCCTCACGTGACCCCCACCGCCGCGTTAGGGTTCAGTTCTCGCCGGAGATGTCCGACGTAGACGACGCACGTCAGCCGTTAGATCATGTCCTAATCGTAGGGCTAAGATTGAAACATACCGTTTAGGCATAGTTAAGTCACTAAAAAGTAGGACCCGCCTGTCAGTAGCTAGCTGTGCTAGCGCTGTGCAGTTGGGCTGGCCCGTTTAGTTTCCCGCGTAGAGCCCAACCTTTCAAATATGATTTTTTCATTTTAGTTAAAATTAGATTAGATTCAAAAATGAATTCAAAGAGATTCACTAAACCAAAATGCATGATTCCAATTTTGTTGGGAAGGTACTGGAATTATCTAATCACTCACGTTGGATTCAAACCAATTGGAATTATGGATCACCTATGCCTAAAATAACAAGACAAAGACTTTTGACACTTCAAACATTTTTCTAAAATAAACAATAAATTTATTTGGAGATGATTCCACCTCTCAAAAATCACATTTGCCATGATCTACTTGAATATGTAAAAACATTTGGTTTTACAGATATTAAACTTGGACTAGTATTAAAAGAAGGCTATATAGGCTTTTCTAGTCATTTAAATCTTATTAAATAGTAATATTAAATCTTGTAATGCATGACCACCCTTTTAAATCACATTCCCAAGATTGAGAATATATGGTGAGGACATGGTCCATATGAACCTATATTCTAGTTGGAGAATATTAAATCTTAAACAATTTCAATCCGTAGAAATTACTTTTCTCATTAAAGAGAAATAAAAATGTTCCATTATAACATGGAATGATTGATATGATATTAGATCATCTAGTATGAGCCTCGTGTGCTAAATAGGAGTAGTGAAGTGTTGTTTGCTGATTGTGTACATTGGATACGCTAGTATCGACCCGGGATTCAACGAAGAGGAGTACTTCGAGGAGGAGGAAAACTTCAACGACTGCGCCAACTACTCTGCTCAAGGCAAGCCATAACTAATTGAAAGCTAGAACTAGGAATACTATATATGCAAGCCCCTTATACCAAATGCACTAGGCATACCTGGTTGTGCAACTTTACCAATTCCCAGTTTTTACTCCAAGCTTTACTTTCCCCTTTTACTACAGTTATTACTTAGTAATGAATTATGACTAGTGGAAATTAGAATGGATCCTATCAAGATCTTAGGATTAGTCTTGGATACTTGTAACAAATTAGCACCTTCAAATAGTAAATACCCTCAACTTTAGTGGCTAGTGCCAAGCATAAAACTTGATCACTTTAGATGGGAATACTTGGTGAAAATGATTATGAAAACCTTGGAATGATGATTCATTCTATTGAAATGTTTTGACATGTGTTGATAAACACAATGGTTGATGATGAAAATGTTGAGGCATGAGTCTTGTCCCTTTATAAAAACTAATGGTTGGGTACGGATGCGATACCATTCCAATTTTACTGAACAACCGCAATACCTGAGTCGTGTAGGGCTTGACTGGAAGTTTATATGTCTTAGTATGGGTTCCCTTGCGGAAGAGGTTGGGATGAGGCTACCTCGTGATGAATGTCCACCTATTCTTTACCCAAGATGACAGTTGGTCATGGTTGGGAGGCCAAATTTATAGGGGAGGTGCCTATACTAGGGTGTGTAATTGAAAGGTTAAGTTTGGAGCGCTCGCCGCCGCCGCTGCCCCCGCCTTCTTCCCCTCCTCTCTCGTCGCCTCCCGAGGCAGCCACTGGCAAAGCCGGGCGGCGGGGACCTTGCGCCCCTCGCGTCACTGCGTGTTGGTATGGAGGGCGGCCTCACGGCAGGATTTCGGGGGCTCGAGGCGGCGCATCGGCGAGGCTGTCTTTCTGGTGGCACGGTGCTGGCAAGGAGGTTTGACGTCGGGGACGTTTCCCCATCCATCGCTCTTCCCTGTGGCGGCGCGGGTCGCCTAGATCGGTGGCGGGGCTTGGAAGGCTCGATCTGGGCCTGGCGGGCCTGGGTCGGGCGAGGCGATGGTGGCGTGCTATGGTGGAAGTGCCCCGGGATGGGCTACGCGGCGGCTTCTAGACATGTTGTCAGGCGACGTGCGGTGGTGCTCTGCCTCGCTGCTGCTGCGCGGCAGCCCCTTCACCCGGCCATCCTCCTTCTCACGGTCAGGTCCGGGATGCTGCGTCCTTCCAGGGCTCTAGGGCAACGGGATTTGCATCAGTAGGTGGTGCTCTTGCTAGTGCGGCACGTCGGGGGGTGTTGGACCTATGCGCGCTCGGCATGGCCATAGTGGCGAGGTCTTGGAGGATCTGCAGGGGCGGAGGGCTCGTCGTGGCGGCGCAGGCTCGTCCAGGTTTCTATCTGGGCCGCCAAGGAAGTCTGATGGTGGCGGCAATCTTCTATCCCTCTCACGGTGGCGGCTGCCCAAGTTCGCTCTGGTTGTCTTCTACAACTATCTCGCGGGCAGTGGTGATGATTCGAACGGTGGCTTTCGTCGCAGGGACGGGGAGTCTAGGCGTGACTGCGGGAGTGTTTTGGTGATTGTTGGAAGCTTGGCGATGGAGGGAAGGTGTGGTGGTTTGTGTCGGTCCTTGTTGGACGGGCGTGAGGTTCGGGACTTTTTGCTAGGCGAAAGCCTTGTCTTGGCGCTTGCCAGGACCGACAACGGTGATGCCCGTGGGCGCCGCATCCTTCTTGAAGTCGTCGTCGAAGCGGGAGTTTCATGTTCCTCTGCCTGGGCTCTCAGGGGGGAACCCTAGATCCCTCGTGGGATTGGGCGTGGGCGGCGCTCCGGTGTCGCTTTGCCTCTTGGGGCCTCGCTTTGGACGTCCACCGGATAGTGGGACCTGTGGTATGTTTTGGTGGTTTGGCGAAGGTGTTTTCGTCTTCGGCCAGCCGGGGTGTGGCCTTGGGGTTGGCGTGGTTGTTGGAGCGATGTCTCTGGTTTTTCGCCTCTGCCTGTTTGCGTTGAGGTGTGGTGTCGACCTGGTTGGTCATCGACCCATGTGGAGCGCAGCCTCGGGGCTGGCGTGTGGTGTTGTGTTGTATCGGTTGTTCGGCCAGTTTTCCTTATAAACGGGACAACTCTTTTCTTCTATATCAATGAAAGGCAAAGATTTTGCCGCGTTTCAAAAAAAAGGTTAAGTTTGATTATCCGCATACCAAGTATGATGATTCAATGTTATTCCTGACGGATGTATCTGAAGGGTTTGCAGCATAGAAAACAAAAATTTTCCTACGATGGGAACTATACGCCAAGATCTATCTACTACATACAAGCAACGGGTGGATATACATCCATAAAGAACTTACCCTCGAAGACAACAAAGCTTTGTTAACAAGTTGGAACTCGTGGATGATGTAGTCGTACACTTGCCGATCTCAGGATCATGATGAAGACCAGTAGGTCCGCCTCCAGCACGTCAATTAGATCCAGCTCCAGCAAGTCCAGCACCACCAAGTCCAACACTGCAAAGCAGCGGTGCATCCGTGATCGCACACACGTCTGGTACCCCGACAACCTCCGTCCCTCGCTCCAGCAAAGCAGCGGAAGCAGCAACTCCTTTCCAGATAAAGCCACCGGGAACATGCAACTCGCTAATCCGAGACCATGGGGAATAATACTAGAGGGGAGAGAGATCCTTCACGAGGAGGTGTGAGGAAGAAGGAGTGAGAGGGGGGCCTTTTATAGGAGGAGGGGAGGGTGTCCCTTCACCTCCCCCATTCATGTGGTGGTAACCCGCTCCACATTAAAATGCCCCTACACATTCTCTTTTAAAGTCTCCACTTTAAATGCATTAAATTCCTCGAAATTTAATGCTCTCTCATTTAATAAAACTCTTTTATTAATTTTATTCAGAATTTTGTTAATTACTTTAATTAACAAACATTCACATAAAACCCCCTGCAACATTTCAATATTACATGCAGAACCAATTTTAGCAATTTCACCCGAAACAGTTTCGGTGTCTATTGAAATAATTCTAGCACTTTCTTAAATCTTTATCTGAAACATATTTGCTCCAAATGGTGTCGGTATCCCTTAAGTGTGTCACCCTATGGTTCGCGAATAATGTAGACATGATCGAGTCCCCTCTCCGATCAATAATCAGCAGCGGGACCTAGAGATCCGTACTGACTCCCACATATTCAAAGATGACTCTTGTCATCATGTGAACCTTTAACGTCGTAACTAAATCCCTTTGTCTCGTGATATATTACATGTCCGAGATTCGATCATTGGCATCCAAATACCTAGTTTGATCTTGTTACCGACATGCACTCTTTTCTCATTCCCGTGACATAACATTCTAGTGATCACATCACTTGCTTGCAAGCTATTTCAATGTGATATCACCGAGAGGGCCCAGATATCTATCCGTCATCGGGATGGACAAATCCCACTCTTGATCCATGAGCCTCAACATAACACCTTTGTAGCACTGAACCCATCTTTATAGTCACCCTGTTACGGTGTGACGTTTGATGTTATCAAGATACTCTTCCGGTGTCAGGAATTAACATGATCTCATGGTCTAAGGACTAAGATTACTTCGTATGATGTTATAGGAATATAAACATAATGACTTTGATCGTAATGCTATACTTCGGATGAATGTTCATCACATCATTCCACCAATATTGTGACCTCGTTATTAATAGCATCCAATGTCCATGATCAGGAAACCTTGATCATCTTGTTAATCAACAAGCTAGTTTATATGAGAAGCAGTACTAGGAACTTTGTATTTTGTTTATTAAACACACATGTATTAACGTTTCCAATTAATACAATTATAGCATGCAAAATAAACATTTATCATAAACATGGAATAAGATAATAACCACTTTATTATTGCCTCTCGGGCATATTCCCTTCAGTCTCGCACTTGCACTAGAGTCAATAATGTAGTTTGAAAAACTTTGCGTATTGAACACCTATGGCTTTCGGGTGTTGCATATACGTGATTGCTAGTGGTTAACATAATCTCTGGATCTGGCACTTTCAGGTCTGTGTGTATTTGCATGTCTTTGCGTCTCTACGCATCACTCATTCTCAAATGAGATGGCATTGTATAATTTTGGTCCTTTGGTGAGACCTTTAGTTCATTCGGGTTAAAATATGTTGATATTATTGTCATACAATATATCTTCATAGTATTATCCCACTTTGAACCACACCTAGTTTGATAGCAAACTTCTTAACACAAATGCCCTCCTTTGCTACTACTATAGTAGTCATATACTTAGCCTTTTGTTGTATTATCCGTCACAATGTTTCAACTTTGGAACTCATCCAAATCCATCATGGAACATCCTTTCCATTACATTGTGCCACCCATAGTCTAAATTGAGATAAATTTAATTTGTATCTTGTGACAAAACTAGTATCAATGTAACACTTTACAATGAACTACCTTTAACTATTTGTCACTTATACATGATATATTCTTAGTTCTTCCAAAGCTCATAAGAATATCTTTACTATTGTCCAATGATCATCTTATGGATCATTCTGGTATGTGCTAATAACATTTAGAGCATAGGACATTCTGGATATATAAATATCATGGTATAATCGATCAAAATCTTCATGTGATTTTATTCACCAAGTGTTGAAACACTTGAATATTGATACAATCATTTCCATGCATCAAGAACCTTTCTTGTTGTTTCCATATTGAACCCTTTCAATATCTCATATATGTATGTCTGGCACAACCATATTAGTGCCTCAATCTATCCATACAGATATTGATGCCAAATATTCCGGGTTTAACCAAGTCTTTCATCGAAATCTTATTTTAATGAAATTATTAACTTGTGTCAATACAAGATACATCATTTCCTATCAACAATATGTTCTCTACATAATGTATTAGAAATATGTCTCAGCTCTCCCACTTAATTTCTTGCAAATGCAAGCATCTTCATCATCTCCGATGAATTTAAACTCTTTTAACAGTTTCATCATGGTGAAGATTCCAACTCCGCCATGCTTACTTCAACTATTGAAGTTTGCATGCCCTTTTAGTACCCTTTGAATTAACAAAACCCTTCGGACCATGTCTTGTACACGTCCTAGGTAACCATTCTATTAGAAGAACATTGTTTTGTTTGTTCAACTACCATACATCAAATTATATGTAGTGGTTGCTACATTAATCTGTCAAGACTAAATATCGCTATGAAAGATCAAATCTTATCATAGTCAACTCCTTGAACATTGGCGTAAACTTCTTTCCGACATGTCGACTATTTCATAGATGTTAAACATCCATGTCTATTTCTTTATAGATCCAAACACGACCGATAGGCTTCACGCCTTTCCGGAGGGCCTTCCAAGTTCAGAAACTTGATTTCTCGTGTATGGATACTATCATGGATTCTATGACTTCTAATCATTTTATGGAGTTAGGGCCCATCATCACTTCTTTGCATGTAGTCGGCTCATCATTGTCAAAACAATAATGACTTGCTTATCAAATCACACTATTTGATTCATACCGACCCACATGGTTCAATAGGAACTCTGATCTCTGAGATCACAACCTTTGTAATCACGGGAGCCATGAGCATTATGGCTGCCACCGGGACACTTTCCGGTGCTGCGCTACTTAGCACATATAGCTAAGGTTCAGCAACCTTATCAAAGTTCTATTGTCCTCCCACTTAACTTTTCGCGAAAAATTCCTTCTCAAGAAACTTGACGTTCCAAGTAACAAACTCTTTTGTCCTCGATGTTATGGAGAAATTCCAAAAAAAATCTTTGGGATAACCTACAAAGACGTGCTTATCCGACTTTGGTTGTAAACATTTTACTTATGCATAGCATACCACAATTTAAGAAAAGACAATTTGGGTTTTATCCCAAACAATAACTTATATGGTGTCATTTCAACGGATCACGATGGTGCTCTTTTCAGTGTAAAAGCGGTAGTCTCTAAAGCTTCAATCCTTAAAACATAATGGCAGTTTTATAAATGACACCTTTGATCTTACCATGTCAAACATGGTTTGATTTCATCTCTCGAATATGCCATACTCCTATGGTTTACCGGAAAACACAAATCATGGAACAATTCCTCAAATCTTAGGTGTTTTTGCTAAAGATGAAACTCAAATATCTTCCTTTATGATCGAATCATAAACTCTTTATTTTCTTGTTACAATGATTTTCCACTTCATCTTGAAAGTCTTTGAACAATTTTCAAATGTTTCATACTTCTTCCTTATTAACTAAATATATAGATATATTCACTTAAATTTCTGGAGAAAGCGTATGAAGCAAAAAGATCCATCGCATATGGCTAATATAATGGACTATATACATCAATTTGTATAATATCCAATAAGTTAGTCATCCGTTTCTCTTTGTCCTATGGGTGGAGTTTCAATTAACTCGAGGAAAGTCTCACAAGCATCAATTGATCAAAATCAAAGACTCCAAAAATCCATCAACATGGAGTTTCTTCATGTTTTCTTTCCAATATAATTTAAAAAGCGATGTCACTTCATAAGTGATCTTTCAATCATTTGTCTTGCGACATTTTAGCAATAGTGTTTATGGATGTGATTTCTCTAACTATACTTGTAAAAGTTCATCCATCCTTTATGGAATACGGTAATTATTTGAACAACCATTTTTCTCATAATACCGGAACAAAATAACAATTATTAAAACAAATCTTGAAGGCTAGGTTTGACGACAACGAAAAACACAATAACTCTTTATTTGTTTTCAATGAACATCATCACGTATTCTTTTGCCAGTTACTTAGGCCATTGCAGTTCATGAATTGTGTTGTTCTGTATGACACTTCACACCAACCAATTTGGTATCCAATACCTCAGAACCACATTGTTTAACAAGCAAGGAATGCAACCATAACATGTATATCTTCTATATACCTAAGTTGGACATCTCCAAACTTTTCTTTTCTGCCAAATATTTTATAGATTCTCTTTCAACAATTTCTTTTCTTTTAAAAGAATCTATCAACTTCAATAGTGGTGCCATTCACATGACACATAGTACAAAGTGTATATAGTCAAATACTAATACCTTTGGACTTGCACTTTGAAGTGGATCACCATCATCAAGTGTTTGGTGTTCTTTCAAAAATCCATTCTTTAGTAATCTATTAGTGTAGTAAACATTTTACTTACATCTTCTATTCATCCTTATCATGAAAACTTTCATGATCAAGCTACTATAGCATGTAAGGAAGAATTGCGAGTATAATGTTAGTTCCCAAAACCTTTTTTTGAAAGATCCGGATGCTTAGCATCTCCATCCTTCAGAAATTCGCATATAATATGAGAACATGTATTTTGCTAAATTATACTCTATCAAAATGCAACCAAAAACATTGTTTCAGATATCACAATATCTTTCATACATGATGGTTTCTGAAACATATTTCAGCTCCTATATAATCTTGATATTAAAACAACTTTTGAATATCAAGAATCATGGAGGCAAACATGATACTTTAGATACTAACATTGGAATTCTTACTCTTGATTTAATACTACTTATTAAACTTCACGGAGTAAATAGAGTTTCCTGAAAGTTTGCAATAGGACTTCTGAACTTTAAATTGACATTCAAAACAATATGATACCAGTCCGTAAAGTAAATATCCAGAATTCTATAGTTCTATTATCTCAATTAAAAGTAAGCATAAAGTAGTGAACAGACGCCAATGACTACAACAAATTATGCAAATTCACTTTGATTTAGTTTATGACAAATTGAGTTCGACTAATCCAAATTAGAAATGAACTCCCACTCAAAAACGACACCCCTCGTGCCTTTTTGGTGATTACATGAACCAAATCCACTACACCAAGTCCGATCTTCATGTGAGTCAGTGTAGCTTCAAAGGCGAGCATCCGTATGGCCATCATATCAACTATATGACTCATGCTTAACCTTTAGGTCCGTGTTCCAAGGCCATGTCTGTACATTCTAGGCTCGCCAAGTAAAAACCTTAGTACTCGCGTGTGTAAAACCGTCGTACACCCGTTGTATGAAAGCGTAGAGTCGAGTACACCCGATCATCACGTGATGTCTCGAAACATGATCCATAGAATGGTGCATACCTAGGGAAGAACATATTTTTATCTTGATATCTAAATGAGGGATCATCTTAAAATGCTACTAAAATGCCAAACTAGCAATATAAGATGCAAACATCTAATGTGTAAAGTGGAATGATATGGTCCATGCATTTGATCACCATCATATGCATCGTGGTATGATCTCTATCATTCCTTTGTGTGTAAGGCCAAGGTCTATGGAACTTACACGTTAGGTGTGTTGTAAGAGTATCAACTATACATCAACTTACAACATTACCATATCATGACACTAGCCCAGCAACGATCTAAACTAGATGCCTCTAATTTATCCATTGCAAGTTTTACGTGGCTTAGGGCTTTCGGAGATAGACCCGGTCTTACCTACGAACATGGAACCACAACGAGGATAACTAAGTTATTAGCAACTCGTTGTAAATCAGATATTGACTATAGTAGGAGAGACAGACACCCGCCAGCCACTTATGCAAAACTAGTTGCACGTCAGTCGTGGAACCGGTCTCATGTGCGATGACATGTAAGGTTGGTCCGAGCCGCTTCATCCCACTATGCCACCGATATCCAAAATACATGAAAGATGCAATAACATGATCATCATCGCCCACATATAAACATATGTGTACTACCCGTGCAAAGCACCTACGCATAGATCAGGTTCTGATACCACTGAAGGGTTCGCAACATAGAAAACAAAAAATTTCCTACGATGGGAACTATACGCCAAGATCTATCTACTAGATACAAGCAACGGGTGGATATATACATCCATAGAGAACTTACCCTCAAAGACAACAAAGCTTTGTTAACGAGTCGGAACTCGTGGATGATGTAGTCGTACACTTGACGATCTCAGGATCGTGATGAAGTCCAGCAGGTCCGGCTCCAGCACGTCCATTAGATCCAGCTCTAGCAAGTCCAGCACCGCAAAGCAGCGGTGCATCCATGATCGCACACACGTCTGGTACCCCGACAACCTTCATCCCTCGCTCCAGGAAAGCAGCGGAAGCATCAACTCGTTTCCAGATAAAGCCACCGGGAACATGTATCTCGCTAATCCGAGACCATGGGGGAATAATACTAGAGGGGGAGAGAGATCCTTCACGAGGAGGTGTCAGGAATAAGGAGTGAGAGGGGGCCTTTTATAGGAGGAGGGGAGGGTGTCCCTTCACCTCCCCCATTCATGTGGTGGTAACACCCTCCACATTAAAATGCCCCTTCACATTCTCTTTTAAAGTCTCCACTTTAAATGCAATAAATTTCTCCAAATTTAATGCTCTCTCATTTAATAAAACTCTTTTATTAATTTTATTCGGAATTTTGTTAATTACTTTAATTAACAAACATTCACATAAACCCCCTGCAACATTTCAATATTACATGTAGAACCAATTTCAGCAATTTCACCCGAAACAGTTTCGGTGTCTATTGAAATAATTCCAGCGCTTTCTTAAATCTTTATCTGAAACATATTTGCTCCAAATGGTGTCGGTATCCCTTAAGTGTGTCACCCTACGGTTCACGAATAGTGCAGACATGATCGAGACCCCTCTCCGATCAATAATCCGCAGCGAGACCTGGAGATCCGTACTGACTCCCACATATTCAACGATGACTCTTGTGATCGTGTGAACCTTTAACGTCGTAACTAAATCCCTTTGTCTCGCGATATATTACATGTCCGAGATTCGATCATTGGCATCCAAATACCTAGTTTGATCTCGTTACCGACATGCACTCTTTTCTCATTCTCGTGATATAACATTCTAGTGATCACATCACTTGCTTGCAAGCTATTTCAATATCTATCCATCATCGGGATGGACAAATCCCACTCTTGATCCATGAGCCTCAACATAACACCTTTGTAGCACTGAACCCACCTTTATAGTCACCCTGTTACGGTGTGACGTTTGATGTTATCAAGATACTCTTCCGGTGTCAGCAATTAACATGATCTCATGGTCTAAGGACTAAGATTACTTCGTATGATGTTATAGCAATATAAACATAATGACTTTGATTGTAATGATATACTTCGGATGAATGTTCATCACATCATTCCACCAATGTTGTGACCTCGTTATTAACAACATCAAATGTCCATGATCAGGAAACCTTGATCATCTTGTTAATCAACAAGCTAGTTTATATGAGAGGCAGTACTAGGAACTTTGTATTTTGTTTATTAAACACACATGTATTAACATTTCCAATTAATACAATTATAGCATGCAAAATAAACATTTATCATAAACATGGAATAAGATAATAACCACTTTATTATTGCTTCTCGGGCATATTCCCTTCAGTATCGAATTTTGTGGTGAAAGTGTACAATCTCTGCAGAGTGTCAAACTATTCGAATAGCCACGTCCGTGGTTATGGACAGTTGGAGTGGCCATACTATTCCGTTTTCAAAATGATTTGTGACTTGAAAGATGACTTTGACTTGACCACAATAGAGTTATGGACATGAGATCTAAGTTCCCACTTAAGTAATGTAGAGAACTAAATTAGGTCTTTACCCTTGAAGCTTTATGAAATAAATCTGGCTTTTTGCATAACCAACCTAGAGCTTAACTTTCCTATTAGCTTTGAACTTACTTATACTAGTGTTAGTCTGCGAGTACTTAAAGAGTACTCATGGCTTTGTCCCTAGCTATTCCCATGGCTAGACTATGAGGAGGATTACCCGGAAGATGAACAGCAGGAGGTTTATGACAACTAGGATCATCTCCCATCATCAACATTGCCTATGACCCTGAAGATGAAGCCCCTCTACGTTTACTTTCCGCTGCTTTGATTGTGTTAAAGACTGGATCATGAGGTCCTTTGTTTGTACGAACCTTATTATGGTTTGTAATGGATGATCTACTGTGGTACCACTTATGTTATGTCTCGCAAAAATGGTAATCCTTGGATTGCGATGTACGACATAACAGGCATCTAGACTTAAAAATCTGGGTGTTGACAACTGGCCGGAAAGTTTGCTAGGCCGGAGTGTCTAGCTAGTTTTCCCGGAGTGCCCAGCTGATGTTGGCCAGACTGTCCGGGGTTAGTGGATCCCAACTGCTCTAATTCCAGGGGGCCTATATAAAGGCCCCTTCTTCTACCTTGGGAGCTGCTCGTCCACCTCAAGAACTTTAGCACCATTTGAGCCACCAAATCCACAAGATCTCTTCACTCAACCATCCAAAGTCATTGATCTATGGAGAATCGAAGGAGGAGTCCTTGATCTACAGCTTCACCAAGAGGGATCTTCATTTCCCCCTCATTCAATTGAGGGCCCCTTGCTCTAGTGTTTCATTGGAAGCCTAGCTTGTGATTTGGTTCTTACTAGCTTGTCTTTGATTGTTTGACATCTAGCTTGTATTCGGGAGCCTCCAATTAGGTTGTGGATGTGTGCCTCGAACTTGTTGTAAAGGTGCCGGCTTCCACCTCGAAGGTTGCCGTATAGTGGAAGAGGTGAATCGAACCCGTTGGGGTGGGGTTCATCGGAGAACAAGGGATGCCTCTCGTGGCATAGACGTACTTCCCCTCAAAAGGAAGGAACTACGAGAAACAAATCCGTGTGTCTCCACGTGCTCCACTTTGGTTACTTATATCATTTACCACACTTTACTTATCTAGTTCTTGCTTAGTGTTTGTGCTAGATTGACATATAGGTAAATTCACCATAGTTGCATGATCTAGAGAATTTACCTTTGTGTCAAACCCTAACTTGAAAAGGAGTAAAATTTGAAGTAGCACATATTCACCCCCCTCTAGGTGCCCATACGAACCTTTCAATTGGTATAAGAGCCTCGGCTCTTTTTTCGGGCTTAACCGCCTAAGAGGTTATGGGAAACTTAGGAGATGAGGGAGGGAGTGAGGCTAGCAACTCGGTGACCATGGTAGATCTCAAGAATTTGAAAACAAGATTGAGCTCTACCTTGGGAACCAAAATTCAATAGTTGCGTCAACTTGTTGAGCAACTTGTTATGAATAAGCCAGCCTCCCCTCCTCCCTCTCAAGAGGAAACATCACCTAACCCAAAGGCAAATGCTCTGGCTAAGCCTTTAGGTGAAGTGGCGGGGGATGAACATAATTCCACTGACTCCACCACCAAAAGGGGTGATGGGAATTAAGAGCACCATGCGGTTCCCAGATGGTACTCTCTCGACCCTCCTATCCCTCATCCACATATAAATAATAGAGGTTACCCACCTAAGTTAGTTGCACATACTTTTGCTCAATGGCAAGTTTTAATGAAATCTCATGTGCGCAGCTCTTGCATTGATTTGTGGAATATTATTGAAGAAGGACTCAAAATTGAGGATCCAACAAACTTAACTAGAAGAGAAGTGGTCAATAGATAACTCAGTGCGACTGCCTTGCACATGATCCAACTTGGTGTGGGGCCAAAGGATTTTCCCCACATTGAGCACTACAATACCGCTAAGGAAGCTTGGGATGCTCTCATTGACTTGTTTGTTGGCAATGAGAGCATGAGAAGAAATCGATATGATGCCTTAAGCAATGAGGTTGAAGGATTCTTCATTAAGGATGGTGAGGATCATGAAGACATGTATCAAAGACTCAAATCCACAGCCACAACCTTCAAAAATGTTGGTGCCTCTCACATTGATGATGCTTGGATCAAGAGGAAGTATGTGAGTGCTCTCATGCCTTTTGAGCCCACTAACTTGAAGAGTCTCCAAGGAAGACACAACTACCATCTCATGGCCTCCAATGAAGTTATGCAAGAGATGGCCGCTTTCAAGGTTGCTGCTAAGAATGCCAAAGATACCCGTGCTCATGCCATTGGAATGAGTAGTGGTGTCAATCTTGCCTTGAAGGCCAAGGTTGTGGAGTATGATGAAGATGAAGAGAGTGATGAGGGACTTTCAATGAGCCACCCCGAAGATGCCAATGTTTCTCATGGTGAATACATGGCCTTCTATGCAAGAAACTTTTGGAAAGACCCCACCAAGGCCAAGATGGAGATGCAACAAAGAAGCAACCCAAATGGGAGAAGTGACAATGGGTCTAAGTTGAGAACTTGCTTCAATTGTGGTGACCGCTATCACTTTGTTGCCGGTTGTCCCTATGAGAAGAGAGAATATCATGGGGGTAAACTTGTGTTGAAGAAGACCTCCAAGGCTCCTTACAAGAAACCTTTCATCAAAAGGAATTCCACCAACAAGAAGTCGGGTGAAATTGTCTTGATCACACATGAAAAATTCTCGTCCGACAATGATGATGAGGAAGATGAAGAAGAGGAAACATCAAGTGGTGTGGCGGCTCTTGCCACTACTTCTACACCTTCATTCTCACTCTTCGACTCTTCAAATGAGAATATCTCCAACAAGAACGTCACTTGCCTAATGGCAAGAGGAACAGAGACCTATGATTCCGGAGGGTCAAAATGGGTGCTTGATAGTGGATACACAAGTCATATGACCGGAAGCGCATCTAGTGTCAAGGAGTTGAGACCAAATGTTGATCAAATATCCGTGACATATGCCGACAAGTCAAAGTGTAAGGTAATGGGTTTCGGCAAAGTTGTGGTTGCACACGACATCACAATCATGGACATCATGCTTGTTGAGACCCTTGGATATAATTTACTTTCAGTCCGTGCTCTTGGAAAGATGGGTTTTGCGTATTTATTGATAATGATATTGTGATCCTCATGTGGAGCAAGTCTCTAAAGGTCGCTTTTGTTGGGTACGTCGAAAATTACTTGTATGTTGTGGACTTTTCGGGGAAAACCACTACAACTGCGATGTGCTTATTTGGAAAGGCCGATGTGGGTTGGTTATGGCATCGCCGTCTAGCCCATGTCAACATGAGAACTTTGCAAAGCCTCCACAAGGATGGTCATATTGTTGGACTAAAAGAAAATGTTTGCTTTGCCAAAGATCATGTTTGCAGGGCATGTGTTGAAGGAAAGATGCATGATTCTTCCCACAAGCCATAGAACTACATCAAGTCCAAGAGGATCTTGGAGCTCCTTCATGTGGATCTCTTTGGTCCACCATCTCATGCAAGCCTTGGTGGTAAGAAATATTTCTTAGGGATTGTTGATGACTACTCAAGATACACTTGGGTATATTTGTTCAAGATGAAAAGTGAGACCCAAGAAAACTTCATTGACTTCATCAACATGGCTCAACGTCAACACAATGTCCCTATATTAACAATAAGAAGTGACAACGGTACAGAGTTCAAGAACTACACATTGAATGGATTTCTTAGTGATGAGGGAATAAAACATCAATATTCCGCTGCATATACCCCTCCACAAAATGGTGTAGCTGAGAGGAAGAACTGGACTCTTATTGATATCGCAAGGACCATGTTGGTGGAGTTTAAATCTCCATACAATTTTTGGGCTGAAGCAATCTCCACCGCATTCCATGCATCTAACCATCTCTCCCTCCGCAAAGAATTGATCAAGACTCCATATGAAATTCTTACCGGTAACAAGCCCAATGTTTCATACTTCCGGGTGTTCCGCTGTAAGTGTTTCTATCGCATTAAGGGTGTTCGTTTGTTCAAATTTGATTCCAAAGCATTAGACGGTATTTTTGTTGGTTATGGTCTCGAATCCCACACTTATAGAATCTATGACAAGCTCTCTAGAGTTGTCATATAATCTTGTAGTGTAGTGTTTGAAGAATATGATGGTCCCCAAGGGGGCGTGTTGATGTCTGTGATGTAGATGATGAAATGCCTCAATATGCCATAGGAAGAATGGGTGCGGGATTCATCCTCCCTATTGAGGAACCCCTTATGGCGGATCGAGAAGAACTATGTTCTACTCAAGTGGAGCCGTCATCTTCACAACATCAACAAGCTTCTATCGAGGAGGACAATGACCCAAGCCAAAGACAAGTTGTGGACCCTCAACCAGATGATCAGGAAGAAACCTCTAGCCAGGAGGTGCTTGAGTCTCCATTTGCGGTGCTAAGTCTATCACACAAGGAAGATCTGTAGAAACTGCCATAAGGGAAGCCCAACGCGGGTCTAGAAGTGTGCCTGATCAAGACCAAGGTCAATCTTTACCTCTTGAAGAAGAGAATGATTCCAATGATGATCAAGGTCAAGTTAATGGTCAAGACGAGGACCAAAATGATGAAGTGATCCCCACAAGAAACAACAAGGAGATCAAAACTCGTCGCAGAGCTAGAATGGACAGAATATTGGAATTAAGAGACCACACTCTTGAGAATGTGGTGGGAAATCTAAGAAGAGGGATACCCACTCGAGCTCAACTGAAGAACTTTGGTGAACACCAAGCACACATTTCCATGGTGGAACCAAATAAAGTATGGGAAGCTCTTGAAGATTCGGATTGGTTGGATGCAATGCACAAAGAGCTCAACAACTTTGAGAGAAACAAAGTATGGAAGTTAGTTGAAAAGCCAAAAGATTACCGCAATGTTATAGGCACCAAGTGGATATTCAAGAACAAGAAAGATGAGGATGGAATTGTTGTGAGGAACAAGGCAAGATTGGTTGCACAAGGGTTCTCTCAAATTGAAGGCATTGACTATGGAGAGACATATGCACCCGTGGCTCGCCTTGAGTCCTTCCATATCCTTCTTGCTTATGCGGCACATCATATCTTTAAATTACAACAAATGGATGTAGAAAGTGCATTTCTTAATGGTTCATTGCATGAGTTGGTATATGTAAAGCAACCCCTGGGGTTTGAAGATGCCAAGTTTCCAAACCACGTCTATAAACTTGATAAGGCGCTCTATGGACTCAAACAAGCCCCACGCACGTGGTATGAGCACCTTAGAGAGTTGTTGTTAGATCGTGGGTTTGAGGTTGGGAAAATCAATCCCACTCTTTTTACTAAAAAGGTCAATGGGGAGCTTTTAGTATGCCAAATATATGTTGATGATATTATCTTTGGCTCATCTAACAAAGCTTTTAATGATGAATTCTCAAAGCTTATGGCTAATAGGTTCCAGATGTCTATGATGGGAGAATTGAGGGTATTACTTGGCTTTGAGATCAAGCAAGTAAGAGGAGGGACATTCTTCAACCAAGCCAAGTATATTCAAGATATTCTCAAGAGATTCAACATGAAAGATCTAAATGGAGCTCCCACTCCCATGGCAACAAAGACCCATATTGAACTAAACCCAAATGGTAAAGATGTGGATCAAAAGGTATACCGGTCAATGACTGGTTCTTCACTTTACCTTTGTGACCCGATATTGTGTTGAGTGTAGGAGTGTGTGCAAGATATCAAGCGGCTCCTAAAGAAAGCCATTTGATGCCGGTCAAGAGAATCTTTCGATATTTGGTTCATACACCAAACTATGGTATTTGGTATCCTAGGGGCTCAACTTTCTCTCTTTGTGGATACACGGATTTGCATTGGGCTGGTGACAAGGATGATAGAAAATCAACCTCTGGGGCTTGCTAATTCCTTGGGAGGTCCTTGGTGTGTTGGTCTTCTAAGAAGCAAAATTGTATATCTCTCTCCACCGCCGAAGACGAGTATGTGGCAGATGCTAGTGCTTGTACTCAATTGCTATGGATGAGTCAAACTTTAAAGGAATACGGTGTCCATTGTGATAAAGTGCCTCTTCTATGTTACAATGAAAGTGCTATCAAGATTGCCTACAACCAAGTGGATCATACAAGGACAAAGCATATTGAGATTCATCCTCACTTCATTAGAGACCATGTTGCTAGAGGTGATATTGAGCTATCCTATGTGTCAACCAAAGACCAACTTGCCGATATTTTCACGAAGCCACTTGATGAAGCAAGGTTTTGTTATTTGAGGAATGAACTAAATATTGTACATTCTAGGAGCTTGACTTGATCACCTTGCATACTCACTTATGTCTTGACTCTTATTTCGTTTAGGTGAAGGCATGGACATAGGGGGAGTGTGGTCCTAATACATTGGACTATCCCTTCCCCCATAATGCCAACATTAAGATATTCAATCCTCTTAGTATCATTTAGTGATATGTGAGCTTCATTGATGAGTAGTGGCTATGAACCCAAGGATAATTCTTAGCAGTGTCATGCCACAAACTCTTACATGGTGGCCTCGGCCACCACCCTGTTCATAATTGAAGAGTCAGTTCTTGATTTATTTGGTTTGGATCTTAATTTGTCATTTTTTGACTATCTATGGTTTCTTGGTTCTTCATAGTACATCTTCTGAATCCCAGGCCTTTTCTCATATCTAAACATGCTCCTCTTGCCACACATTTGTCCAACACTTGTATCTGGGGTTTTTTGGTTGTGGGGGCCGGAATGTCTGCACTGAATCGACCGTAGTGTCCGGCCAAGCCGGACACTCCGGCCGGGCCGGACACTGCGGTGAATTTCATCCAGACAGTCCGGCCCCAATGGTTTCAATCCTGTAAAGGGGGTCGGGAGAAGTGGATGGTTCAGTCCTCCTTCTCCTCCCCGACTTCCTCTTCCAAAAAACGTTGCTGCCCCTACCAGGGTCTCCACCAGGAGAGCTTCTCCAACCCGGATATGGTCGTTGCCACCGGCCATTACTGCCCCTTTGCCGCTAGGACCTGTTCCCCTCCGGTGAATGCCTCCATGGATGCTAGTATTTTTCCTCCCCCCCTTCTCCATCTCTAGGGTTTCCTCTAGATGCATTTTTGGAGGCAATGACCGATCTTGATCTATGGATACATCATACTGCGTGCATGTCTCATCATTGTAGTAGTTCTAGCAATCCCGATCTGCTCCGGTTGAGCACTCTCGCACTGCCCGAAAAATCACCAGATCTCCCACTAGACTGTCCAACGTGTACGCACCGGACAGTCTGTGTCTGGCGGAGACTCCGTGGTGATTTTGACGGACAGTCTGGGTGTTTTTCAACCGGTACTGATCCTGCATTACTTTAGCTACTTCTTTGAGCCTACATCTCCTGGACAAATGTGCTTACCCATATGCTACCCTTCTACTCTGAATTCACAGGTAGCTCTCGTCCTCATCGCTCTAGGGCCGCTCAGAAAACCCGTCCTCATAGGTTCCAGGACAAAGAGAGTGATGTCCATATTGATCTGTCCATGGTCAGATAGGCTGCTCCTGACCATGCCGTAGCTAAGCTCGAGAAGATCAGAAAACTAAAGAGAGATGATGCCAAGCGTCAGAAGTATGAGGCATTGACCACACTGGCAGAGTTGGGCACCGAGGAGTTTGTGGAGATGCGAGTATAGCAGTTCTATTCTCTGCAGCGCACGTCTGAGGATGATCGCTTCTGGAGGAATGAGCAGGGCCTACTCTTTTCTAGGGTGTTTTGTGCTTTCAGGACTCCTGTGTGTCCCATGCAATGGTTGGATATTCAGAAGCTCCAAGCTTACAGGTACTTTTAGGATGATCTTTGGGCGACTGAGAAGATGGGGCTACACTCCATCTTTCAAGCAATAGAAGACTACAACATTGAGTTGGTCCAGCAGATCTATGCCACGGTGGTCTTTGGGGACACTACTGATATTCCCCTTGAGTGGATCTCTGGCACTACTAGATGTCGCTCCAGCATGGCTCAGTTTGCACGCATTCTTGGGGTGTGTTTCAACCCCAATGCTCCCAGTGGTCACAGGATGCATGTACATGGTCAGGCATATGACAAGAAGCTATTGGCCCCAATCTACTCTCAGAATGGTGTGGTTGGCCAAACCACCAACATCAAGCTCATTTACAACATTCTTCTTCGCATGTTTCGCCACACTCTCACTCCCAAGGCGGGCAACAAGGATGATATGAGAGGTGCTGAGATCAATCTTATGGCCCATGCTCACTCAGTGTATGCTCACGGTCCAGATCACCCAGGTGGTGCCATTCATGTCATGGATTTCATCTATCAGGACATGTACAAGTGCATCACGATAATAAGTGTCCTCTTTTTGCTCCATATGTGACGAAGATAATTGTTGCTCAGGCTCCAGTCACTCCACTACTCTACACTGACCTTGTTTCACACCTTCCAGCCAAGCTACAGAGGAAGGGTGCCCCCACCACCAAGGCTCCTTGGGGCTACCCTTCTTCTCAGGACATATTTGAGGATGATGAGATGGATGCAGATTCCTCTGTTAGTGATGAGGTGTCTGAGGAGGTACCGAAGGTTGTGGCCCGTGACCCTCGCATGAAGCACACTAGCAATGCATTTCGCTTCAACACCTCTAAGGAGGAAGTGCACAAAAAGGTGAAGAAGGCCTCTTGGTGGAAGAAGCTTCTTCTTTGCCAGAACATTGACATTTGCCATGGATAGTACGATGCATACAAGGCAAAGAGGAATGTGATGAAGGAGCTCAAGCGGATCAACCAGCCCATGGATGTTGATCCTTCTCAGCAACAGGTGTCTGATGGCACACTTTCCTATGGTCACTAGAGTCAGGGACGTGTGGACTGGTCCATGTTTGAGGTGTGTCATCTTCTTCTCGCCCTCACGGCCAGATCTCTACTAAGGAGGATCAGGATGACGAGGATGGCAATGAGGATGTGGACGAGGATGAGGAGGAGGATGTCGACAACGACTACAGTGGCTATAATTGGCTTTGGGATGCTTTAGTTGTGCTCTTTTCCCTTTTTGGTGTCTTGATGCCAAAGGGGGAGAAGAAGCCCCTTTATTAGGTTGCTACCAGGGATTTGCATGGGTACACGAGCTTCACGTTATTTCGATTTTCCTCATTGAAGCTTTGTGTTTTTATCCTACTTGTTGAGTACTATGGTGTGTTGAACTCTATGTGTGTTGTGACATGCTTACCAGGTTGTGTTATGTTAATGACTATGTTATGCTTAGCTTATTGATCTAGTTGTTATTATACCATGTTATAACTTATTAGCTACAAAATCTAATGAGGATGTGATCCTAGGGTGTGTGATCTTGTATTCAAATGCAAAGGTAAAATTGGTCACACATCTAGGGGGAGCCTCGCTATATTTTCTATATCTCCTATTGTGAATTTTTTTACCTATCCTATTTGCAAATCCTTGGGTTGTCGTCAAACACTAAAAAGGGGGAGATTGAAAGGGCGTTTATGCCCTTACTATTATTTTGATGTTTGTTGACAACACTTGGATAGGTTTAATCTACTGTTAAATGTTTCAGGAGATATCAGCTGCTCTCGTGTATTTTGCACTGAAGGAAAAGAGCTCCCCAGGTTCATGTCTGTGTAGGAAACAAGTCCTAGCTGGACTGTCCGGCTGATCTACACCGGAGTGTCTACCCCCGACCAGACTGTCCGGTTGGATCCGGTCAGACTGTTCGCCCCTGGGAAGTGGGCAACTTTGTTGGACATTCAGAACAGTGAAGGGAATATGCCCGAGAAGCAGTAATAAAGTGGTTATTATCTTATTCCATGTTTATGATAAATGTTTATTTTGCATGCTATAATTGTATTGATAGGAAACGTCAATACATGTGTGTTTAATAAACAAATAAAAGGTTCCTAGTCATGCCTCTCTTATAGACTAGCTCGTTGATTAACAAGATGATCAAGGTTTCCTGATCATGGACATTGGATGTTGTTAATAACGAGGTCACAACATTGGTGGAATGATGTGATGAACATTCATCCGAAGTATAGCATTACGATAAGAGTCATTATGTTTATATTGCTATAACATCATACGAAGTAATCTTAGTCTTTAGACCATGAGATCATGTTTTTGCTAATACCGGAAGAGTATCTTGATAACATCAAACGTCACACCGTAACAGGGTGACTATAAAGGTGGGTTCAGTGCTACGAAGGTGTTATGTTGAGGCTCATGGATCAAGAGTGGGATTTTTCCATCCCGATGACGGATAGATATACTCTGGGCCCTCTCGGTGATATCACATTGAAATAGCTTGCAAGCATGTGATGTGATCACTAGAATGTTATATCACGGGAACGAGAAAAGAGTGCATGTCGGTAACGAGATCAAACTAGGTATGGAGATACCGATGATCGAATCTCAGACATGTAATATATCGCGGGACAAAGGGATTTAGTTACTAGCGTTAAAGGTTCTCACGATCACAGAAGTCATCGTTGAATGTGTAGGAGTCAGTATGGATCTCCAGGTCCCGCTACTGATTATTGATCGGAGAGGGGTCTAGATCATGTCTGCATTATTCGCGAACCATAGGGTGACACACTTAAGGGATACCGACACCATTTGGAGCAAATATGTTTCAGATAAAGATTTAAGAAAGCACTGGAATTATTTCAATAGACACCGAAACTGTTTCAGGTGAAAATGCTGAAATTGGTTCTGCATGTAATATTGAAATGTTGTAGGGGGTTTTATGTGAATGTTTGTTAATTAAAGTAATTAACAAAATTCTGAATAAAAATAATAAAAGAGTTTTATTAAATGAGAGAGCATTAAATTTGGAGAAATTTAATGCATTTAAAGTGGGGACTTTAAAAGAGAATGTGAAGGGGCAAATTTATGTGGAGGGAGTTACCACCACATGAATGAGAAGGTGAGGGGTCACCCCTTGGGGCACCGGCCATGGGGAGGGGTACCCTCCCCTCCTCCTATAAAAGGCTCCCCTCTCACACCTTCATACACACACCTCCTTGTGAAGGATCTCTCTCCCCCTCTAGTATTATTCCCCCTTGGTCTCGGATTAGCGAGATACATGTTCCCTGTGGCTTTATCTGGAAAGGAGTTGCTGCTTCTGCTGCTTTGCTGGAGCGAGGGACGGAGGTTGTCGGGGTACCGGACGTGTGTGCGATCACGGATGCACCACTGCTTTGCGGTGCTGGACTTGGTGGTGCTGGTGCTGGATCTGATGGACGTGCTGGAGCCGGACCTGCTGGACTTCATCACGATCTTGAGATCGGCAAGTGTACGACTACATCAACGACGAGTTCCTACTCGCTAACAAAGCTCGTTGTCTACGAGGGTAAGTTCTCGTTGGATGTATGTCCACCCGTTGCTTTGTACCTAGTAGATAGATCTTGGCGTGTAGTTCACACCGTAGGAAATTTTTTGGTTTCTATGCTGCGGACCCAACAGTGGTATCAGAGCCTGATCTATACATAGGTGCTTAGCACGGGTAGTACACATATGTTGATATGTGGGCGATGATGATCATGTTATTGCATCTTCTATGTATTTTGGATATTGGTGGCATAGTGGGATGAAGCGGCCCGGACCAACCTTACATGTCATCGTACATGAGACCGGTTCCACGACTGACATGCAACTTGTTTTGCATAAGTGGCTGGCGGGTGTCTGTCTCTCCTACTATATTCAATATCTGATTTACAACGAGTTGCTAATAGCTTAGTTATCCTCGTTGTGGTTCATGTTCGTAGGTAAGACCGGTTCTATCTCCGAAAGCCCTAAGCCACGTAAAACATGCAATTGATAAATTAGAGGCGTCTAGTTTAGATCGTTGCTGGGCTAGTGTCTTGATATGGTATTGTTGTAAGTAGATGTATGATAGATACTCTTACAACTCACTTAACGTGTAAGTTCCATAGACCTTGGCCTTACACACAAAGGAATGATAGAGATCATACCACGATGCAAGTGATAGAGATCAAATGCATGGACCATATCATCTCACTTTACACATTAGATGTTAGCATCTTATACTGCTAGTTTGGTGCTTTCTGTAGCATTGTAAGATGATCCCTCTTTTAGATATCAAGATAAAAATGTGTTCTTCCTTAAGTATGCACTGTTTTGTGGATCGTGTTTTGAGGCATCACGTGATGATCGGGTGTTCTCGACTCTACGCTTTCATACAACGGGTGTAAGACAGTTTTACACACGCAAATACTAAGGTTCTTACTTGACGAGCCTAGCATGTACAGACATGGCCTCGGAACACGGACCGAAAGGTTAAGCATGAGTCATATAGTTGATATGATGCCCATATAGATGCTCGCCTTTTAAGCTACACCGACTCACGTGATGATCGGACTTGGTGTACTGGATTTGGTTCATGTAATCACCAAAAGGACACGAGGGATGTCGTTTTTGAGTGGGAGTTCATTTCTAATTTGGATTAGTCGAACTCAATTTGTCATAAACTAAATCAAAGTGAATTTGCATAATTTGTTGTAGTCATTCGCATTTGTTCACTACCTTACGCTTAGTTTTTAATTGAGATAATAGAACTATAGAATTCTGGATATTTACTTTACGAACTGGTATCGTATTGTTTTGAATGTCAATATAAAGTTTATAAGTCCTATTGCAAACTTTCAGCAGACTCTATTTACTCCGTGAAGTTTAATAAGTAGTATTAAATAGAGAGTAAGAATTCCAATGTTAGTATCTAAAGTATCATGTTTGCCTCCATGATTATTGATATTCAAAAAGTTGTTTTAATATCAATATTATATTGGAGCTGGAAATTGTTTCAGAAACCATCATGTGTGAAAGATATTGTGATATCTGAAACAATGTTTTTGGTTGCATTATGATAGAGTATAATTTAGCAAAATACATGTTCTCATATTGTATGAGAATTTGTGAAGGATGGAGATGCTAGGCATCCGAATCTACCAAAAAGGTTTTGGGAACTGATATTATACTCGCGATTCTTCCTTATAGGCTATAGTAGCTTGATCATGAAAGTTGTCATGATAAGGATGAATAGAAGATGTAAGTAAAATGTTTACTACACTAATAGATTACTAAAGAATGGATTTTTGAAAGAACACCAAACATTTGATGATGGTGATCAACTTCAAAGTGCAAGTCCAAAGGTATTAGTATTTGACTATATATGCTTTGTACCATGTGTCATGTTGATGACACCACTATTGATGTTGATAGATTCTTTTAAAAGGAAAGGAATTGCTGAAAGAGAATCTATAAAATATTTGGCAGAAAATAAAAGGTTGGAGATGTCCAACTTAGGTATATAGAAGATATACATGTTATGGCTATATTCCTTGCTTTTTAAACAATGTGGTTCTAAGGTATTGGATACCGGTATTGGATATCGAATTGGTTGGTATGAAGTGTCATACAGGACAACGCAATTCATGAACTACAATGGCCTAAGTAACTAGCAAGAGAATGAGTGATGATGTTCATCGAAAACAAATAAAGTGTTATTGTGTTTTTCGTTGTCATCAAACCAAGCCTTCAAGATTTGTTTAAATAATTGTTATTTTGTTCCGGTATTATGAGAACAAAGGCTGTTCAAATAATTACCGTATTCCATAAAGGATGGATGAACTTTTACAAGTCTAGTTGGAGAAATCACATCCATAAACACTATTGCTAAAATGTCGCAAGACAAATGATTGAAAGATCACTTATGAAGTGACATCGCTTTTTAAATTATATTTGAAAGAAAAAATGAAGAAACTCCATGTTGATGGATTTTTGGAGTCTCTGATTTTGATCAATTGACGCATGTGAGACTTTCCTCGAGATAATTGAAACTCCGTCCATAGGCCAGAGAGGAACGGATGACTAGCTTATTGGAAATTGTGCATGCTGATGTGCATAGCCCATTATGTGTAGCCATATGCGATGGATCTTTTTGCTTCATATGCTTTCTCCAAAAATTTGAGTGAATATATCTATATATTTACTTAATAAGGAAGAAGTATGAAACATTTGAAAATTGTTCAAAGACTTTCAAGATGAAGTGGAAAATCATTGTAACAAGAAAAATAAAGAGTTTATGATTCGATCATAAAGGAAGATATTTGAGTTACATGTTTAGCAAAAACACCTAAGTCTTGAGAAATTGTTCCATGATTTGTGTTTCCCGATAAACCATAGGAGTATGGCATATTCGAGAGATAAAATCAAACCATGTTGGACATGGTAAGATCAAGGGTGTCATTTATAAAACTGCCATTAGTTTTTAAGGATTGAAGCTTTAGAGACTACCGCTTTTACACTGAAAAGAACACCATCGTGATCCGTTGAAATGACACCATATGAGTTATGATTTGGGATAAAACCCGAATTGTCTTTTCTTAAATTTTGGTATGATATGCATAAGTAAAATGTTTACAACCAAAGTCGGATAAGCACGTCTTTGTAGGTTATCCCAAAGAATTTGTTGGGAATTTCTCCATAACACCAAGGACAAAAGAGTTTGTTACTTGGAACATCAAGTTTCTTGAGAAGGAATTTTTCGTGAAAAGTTAAGTGGGAGGACAATAGAACTTTGATGACGTTGTTGAACCTTATCTATATGTGCTAAGTAGCGCAGCGCCAGAAAGTGTCTCGGTGGCGGCCACAATGCTCATGGCTCTCGTGATTACAAAAGGTGTGATCTAGGATATTAGAGTTCCTATAGAACCGTGTGGGTCGGTAAGAATCAAATAGTAAGATTTGATAAGCAAGTCGTTATTGTTTTGACAATAATGAACCGACTACATGCAAAGAAGCGATGATGGGCCCTGCCTCCATAAAATGACAAGAAGTCATAGAATCCGTGATTGTATCCATACACGAGAAATCAAGTTTCTGAACTTGGAAGACCCTTTGGAAAGGCGTGAAGCCTACTGGTTGTGTTTGGATCTATAAAGAAATAGACATGGATGTTTAACATCTATGAAATAGTCGACATGTCGGAAAGAAGTTTACGACAATGTTCAAGGAGTTGACTATGACAAGATTTGATCTTTCATAGCGATATTTAGTATTGACGGATTAATGTAGCAACCACTACATATAATTTGGTATATGGTAGTTGAATAAACAAAACAAGGTTCTTATAATAGAACGGTTACCTAGGACGTGTGCATGACATGGTCCGAAGGGTTTTGTTAATTCAAAGGGTGCTAAAAGGGCATGTAAACTTCAATAGTTGAAGTAAGCATAGCGGAGTTGGAATCTTCACCATGATGAAACTATTAAAAGAGTTTAAATTCATCGGAGATGATGAAGATGCTTGCATTTGCAAGAAATTAAGTGGGAGCGCTGAGACATATTTCTAATACATTATGTAGAGGACATATTGTTGATTGGAAATGATGTATCTTGTATTGACACAAGTTAAGAATTTCATTAAAATAAGATTTCGATGAAAGACTTGGGCAAACCCGAAATATTAGGCATCAATATCTATATGGATAGATTAAGGCGCTAATATGGTTGTGCCAGACATACATATATGATATATTGAAAGGGTTCAATATGGAAACAACAAGAAAGGTTCTTGCTGCATGGAAAGGATTGTATCAAAATTCAAGTGTTTCAACACTTGGTGAGTAAAATCACATGAAGATTTTGATCGATTATACCATGATATGTATATATCCAGAATGTCCTATGCTCTAAACGTTATGAGCCTATACCAGAATGATTCATAAGATGATCATTGGACAATAGTAAAGATATTCTTATGAGCTTTGGAAGAACTAAGAATATATCATGTATAAGTGACAAATAGTTAAAGGTAGTTCATTGTAAAGTGTTACATTGATACTAGTTTTGTCACAAGATACAAATTAAATTTATCTCAATTTAGACTATGGGTGGCACAATATAATGGAAAGGATGTTCCATGATGGATTTGGATGAGTTCCAAAGTTGAGATATTATGACGGATACTACAACAAAAGGCTAAGTATATGACTGCTATAGTAGCAGCATAGGAGTGCATTTGTGCTAAGTAGTTTGTTATGAAACTAGGTGTGGTTTAAAGTGGGCTAATACTATGAAGATATATTGTGTGACAATAATATCAACATATTTTGAGCCAAACGAACTAAAGGTCTCACCAAAGGACCAAATCTATACAATGCCATCTCATTTGAGAATGAGTGATGCGTAGAGACGCAAACACATGCAAATACACACGGACCTGAAACTGTCAGATCCAGAGATTATGTTAACCATTAGCAATAGCATATATGCAACACCAGAAAGCCATAGGTGTTCAATACGCAAAGTTTTTCAAACTAGATTATTAACTCTAGTGCAAGTGGGAGACTGAAGGGAATATGCCCGAGAGGCAATAATAAAGTGGTTATTATCTTATTCCATGTTTATGATAAATGTTTATTTTGCATGCTATAATTGTATTTATAGGAAACGTCAATACATGTGTGTTTAATAAACAAATAAAAGGTTCCTAGTCATGCCTCTCTTATAGACTAGCTCGTTGATTAACAAGATGATCAAGGTTTCCTGATCATGGACATTGGATGTTGTTAATAACGAGGTCACAACATTGGTGGAATGATGTGATGAACATTCATCCGAAGTATAGCATTACAATCAAAGTCATTATGTTTATATTGCTATAACATCATACGAAGTAATCTTAGTCCTTAGACCATGACATCATGTTAATTGCTAACACCGGAAGAGTATCTTGATAACATCAAACGTCACACCGTAACAGGGTGACTATAAAGGTGGGTTCAGTGCTACGAAGGTGTTATGTTGAGGCTCATGGATCAAGAGTGGGATTTGTCCATCCCGATGACGGATAGATATACTATGGGCCCTCTCGGTGATATCACATTGAAATAGCTTGCAAGCAAGTGATGTGATCACTAGAATGTTATATCACGGGAACGAGAAAAGGGTGCATGTCGGTAACGAGATCAAACTAGGTATGGAGATACCGATGATCGAATCTCGGACATGTAATATATCGCGGGACAAAGGGATTTAGTTACTAGCGTTAAAGGTTCTCTCGATTCACAGAAGTCATCGTTGAATGTGTAGGAGTCAGTATGGATCTCCAGGTCCCGCTGCTGATTATTGATCGGAGAGGGGTCTCGATCATGTCTGCATTATTCGCGAACCGTAGGGTGACACACTTAAGGGATACCGACACCATTTGGAGCAAATATGTTTCAAATAAAGATTTAAGAAAGCACTGGAATTATTTCAATAGACACCAAAACTGTTTCGGGTGAAAATGCTGAAATTGGTTCTGCATGTAATATTGAAATGTTGCAGGGGGTTTTATGTGAATGTTTGTTAATTAAAGTAATTAACAAAATTCTGAATAAAAATAATAAAAGAGTTTTATTAAATGAGAGAGCATTAAATTTGGAGAAATTTAATGCATTTAAAGTGGGGACTTTAAAAGAGAATGTGAAGGGGCAAATTTATGTGGAGGGAGTTACCACCACATGAATGAGAAGGTGAGGGGTCACCCCTTGGGGCGCCGTCCATGGGGAGGGGTACCCTTCCCTCCTCCTATAAAAGGCCCCCCTCTCACACCTTCATACACACACCTCCTTGTGAAGGATCTCTCTCCCCCTCTAGTATTATTCCCCCATGGTCTCGGATTAGCGAGATACATGTTCCCGGTGGCTTTATCTGGAAAGGAGTTGCTGCTTCCGCTGCTTTGCTGGAGCGAGGGACGGAGGTTGTCGGGGTACCGGACGTGTGTGCAATCACGGATGCACCGCTGCTTTGCGGTGCTGGACTTGGTGGTGCTGGAGCTGGATCTGATGGACGTGCTGGAGCCAGACCTGCTGGACTTCATCACGATCTTGAGATCGGCAAGTGTACGACTACATCAACCACGAGTTCCTACTCGTTAACAAAGCTCGTTGTCTACGAGGGTAAGTTCTCGTTGGATGTATGTCCACCCGTTGCTTTGTACCTAGTAGATAGATATTGGCGTGTAGTTCACACCGTAGGAAATTTTTTGTTTTCTATGCTGCGGACCCAACAAACAGCATATCAGACACCTCCCGGAAACATTCTGGACACTGGCTGGAAAGTTTGCCAGGCCCGAGTGTCTAGCTAGTTTCTCCTGGAGTGTCCGGGCAGGCCGGACTGTCCGGCTGATGTTCACCGGACTGTCCAGGGTTAGTGGCTCCCAACAGGTCTAATTTCAAGGGGCCTATATAAAGGCCCCTTTTTCTACCTTGGGTGCTACTTGTCCACCTCAAGAACTCCAGCACCACTTGAGCCACCAAATCCACAAGATCTCTTCACTCAACCGTCCAAAGTCATTGATCTTTCGAGAATCGAAGGAGGAGGCCTTGATCTACAGCTTCACCAAGAGATATCTTCATTTCCCCCTCATTCACTTGAGGTCCCCTTGCTCTAGTGTGTCATTGGAAACCCTAGCTTGTGATTTGGTTCTTACTAGCTTGTCTTCGATTGTTTGACAGCTAACTTGTATTCGGGAGCCTCCAATTAGGTTGTGGATGTGTGCCTCGAACTTGTTGTAAAGGTGTCAGCTTCCACCTCGAAGGTTGCCGTATAGTGGAAGAGATGAATCGAACCCGTTGGGGTGAGGTTCATCGGAGAACAAGATAGGCCTCTCGTGGTGTTGGTGGTTTGAAACCACCCCCTCTCCAAATGTAGACGTACTTCCTCTCAAAAGGAAGGAACTAAGGGAAATAAATCCTTGTGTCTCCGCGTGCTCCACTTTGGTTACTTCTATCCTTTACCGCACTTTACTTATCTAGTTCTTACTTAGTGTTTGTGCTAGATTGACATATAGGTAAATTCACCATAGTTACATGATCTAGAGAATTTACCTTTGTGTCAAACCTAACTTGAAAAGAGTAAAATTTGAAGTAGCACCTATTCACCCCCTCTAGGTGCCCATACGATCCTTTCAGTGATGATATGTCATACGTCTACTATCTGAATCTCACGTGCAAGGCACGTGCAACTTACTAGTACACTAGTAGTAGTACTCATTTATTTGCTTAGACATATGCTCACCTCCGTCCACGTGTTGTACATGCTGACAGAATAAAACGTACTAGGCAGGGTAAGAGGGTAGCAGCAAAGAGGAGTTGAAGGCGGCTCGATGTCAGAGGAAAGTTATGATGGGTTCCTGACACGAGGTACTCCTATGGCCACTATACTAGTAGTAAATTTTAGGACCTATGCACGCAAAACAAATTGTGTGTTTTCTCTCTCCTTTGCTGCTTTTCACCATCCATCCTCTCTCTTCCTCCCCTTTCCCCTCGCGCACCGGTCCGTCTGATCTCTCCCTCGTCCACAGCGTGGTGCTGCACATGTGTTCCTTGTTATTGCAGCTCTATGTCTCTGGCGTGTTCGGCAGCCGCATTGGTGTGGAGTAGGGATGAGGAGTACATAGGAAGGAAACCACTTTGGTCCTTGGCGGCAAAAAAATTCAAACTTTTCCGGTTTTCGAAATTTTCACTTGCTTACCAAATATCGGGAGGAAGGTTACTCAAAAGATCGGCCATTCACAGTACTTCTTATCTTATCTTGTCCTATCTCTTACAATACCATACCATACCACCACTGTATAGTGTATGGATAACTTCGAACATTGACCGTTGGATCAGGACCGGCAAGTCCAAACATTGCTAACCGTTGGATCTTCTTTTCCATTCTTAGCATCTACAAAGATTCTACTGATAGTCTTTAGCACGATGAACGCTAGTATGTGCAAACCTCAAAACACACACTTCGTTGCTTAGTTTCAGGGTCCTTGTGCTAAATGCATCGACTTGGGTGCAATTTTCATTTTTATGAGGTCCTTGATGTAACTTGTACTTCTACCGACCATGTTAACTCTCAAGCACCTCGCTCCTATGAGACCTACCACAGTTAAAAGAAAATTCAACCATCCCAATTATCACACAAACTGGACCACAATTTCTTATACATAATACCCAAGTTTTTAGTACTAGGATTTTTCAAGCTTCCTAGCTAACTTCACACACTTTAGTGACTTGTTGATTAACAAAATTAGGTCAAACTTGAGCTACAAGTAAGCGAAAAAGATAGATTGCTCTTGAATTAAATGTATTTTCGGAGGTAGATGGGTGCATCTTCTTGTTGTAAAGAATGTCGTCAGTGTGAGTTTCCAACTATCTGGAAATAAAATTCTTGTTTTTCCGAGTGATGACGAGATGGTTATTTTCCATAAAGAAAGCCCGAAGAATATGGATCTCAATGCCATAAGCCAAGCTTCTAGACATATTAAGTGGACCAACGTGTATTACTTACAATTCCCATATGTGTTTTGAGTTTTCAAACTCCCTAGCTGATTAAATCTGCCCACTTGAATGACTACATGCTAATTTATCAAAATGTGGTGAAACTAAAACTATAACTAAATTGTAGGTTGCTCTGAAAGATTTAAGAAAAATCTTTTGGAGGTACCATACCGATCGGGGGGTCACAATCAATATCTGAGAAACAACCAAGAGTTTTGACAACAGGTTTGAATTCTTGCTAAGATTTTGCATCGCATGACACTATTTAACGAAATTGGGTCAAACTTGAGCTACAAGTAAGCGCGATAGATTGTTGTTGAAATATATGACTTTTCAGAGAGGTAGATGGGTGCATTTTATTGTATTAAATAGTGTCGTCGGTGTGATTTTCCAACTATATCAGGAAAGAACATTCAATTATTCTCAATTTTCCAAGTGATGACGAGCGAGGTTCGTTGTTCTTTTCCATAAAGAAATGTTCGAAAAATATTGAATCTAAATGCCAGAAGCCAAGTTGACCGACATATATACTGGAACAACATGTTGTACCAATTATTCCCATGTTTTATTTTTGAGTTTTCAAACTTCCTAGCTAACTACAAGTTTTCAAACTTCCCATTTGACCGAATGATATGTCGATTCATCGAAATTAGGTCAAATTTGAAACTACAAGTAAACTGTAGGTTGCTTTGAAATTTTTACGAAAGATCTTTTGGAGTTACCCATCGAGGGGTCACAATTAATATATCATAAAACACCGAGTGTTTTGATGATAGGTTCAACTTCTTACTAAGATTTTGTATCTTGACAATTTAACGAAATTAGGTCAAACTTGAGCTACAAGTAAGCGCGATAGATTGCTCTTGAATTAAATGTATTTTCAGAGGTAGATCGGTGCATCTTGTTGTCGTAAACAATGTCGTCAGTGTGAGTTTCCAAAAATCAGGAACGGACATTCAATTCTACATTTTCTGAGTGAAGAAGAGCAAGGTTAGTTGTTCTTTTCCGCAAAGAGAAGTCTAAAGAATATTGGATGTGGATGCCACAAGCCAAGTTTACAAACATATATAGTGGATCGACAACATGTTGTACTTGTGATTCCCATGTTTTATGAGCTTTCAAACTTCCTAGCTAACTCTTCCCATTTTAATGACTTTAAGTCAATTTATCGAAATTATGTCAAATTTGAAACAACGAGTAATTGAATTGTAGGTTTTGCTTTGAATGTTTTACGAAAAAGCTTTTAATTTGGAGGTACCCATCGAGGGATCACAATTAATATATCGGAAAACAACGAGAGTTTTGATGATAGGTTCAACTTCTTGCTAAGATTTTGCATCTTGTCAATTTAACAAAACTAGGTCAAACTTGAGCTACAAGTAAGCACGATAGATATCTCTTGAATTAAATGTCATTTCAGAGGTAGATGGGTGCATTTTCTAGTAGTAAGCAGTGCCGTGGGTGTGGGTGTCCAACTACGAGGAAAGAACATTCAATTCTACATTTTTCGAGTGATACGAGCGAGGTTAGTTAGTTGTTCTTTTCCGTAAAGAGAAGTCCCAAGAATATTGGATGTGGATGCCACAAGCCATGTTGACAGACATATATAGTGGATCGACAACATGTTGTAATTGCGATTCCCATGTTTTATGAGTTTTCAAGCTTCCTAGATAACCCCGCCCATTTGAATGACTTTATGTCGATATCTCAGAATTAGGTCAAATTTTAAACTACAAGTAAATTGAAGGTTTTTCTTTGATAATTTTACGAAAAAGCTTTTGGAGGTACCCATCGAGGGGTCAAAATTAATATATCAGAAATCAGCGAGAGTTTTGACGATAGGTTCAACTTCTTGCTAAGACTTTGCATCTTGACAATTTAACAAAATTAGGTCGAACTTGAGCTTGCTACAAGTAAACGCCATATATTGCTCTTGAATTAAATGTCTTTTTAGAGGTAGATCATCGGTGCATCTTCTTGTAGTAAATAGTGTCGTCGGTGTGAGTTTCCAACTATCAAGAAAGAACATTCAATTCTACATTTTCCGAGTGAAGACGACGAGGTTAGTTGTTCTTTTCCGTAAAAATAAGTCCAAAGAATATTGGATGTGGATGCCACAAGACAAGTTGACAGATATATATAGTGGATCGACAACATGTTATACTTGTGATTCCCATGTTTTATGAGCTTTCAAACTTCCTAGCTAACTCTGCCTATTTTAAAGACTTTAAGTCCATTTATCAAAATTAGGTCAAATTTGAAACTACGAGTAATTAAATTATAGGTTTTGCTTTGAAAGATTTACAATAAAGCTTTTAATTTGGAGGTACCCATCGAGGGGTCACAATTAATATATCGAGAAACAACGAGAGTTTTGATGATAGGTTCTACTTCTTGCTAAGATTTTGTATCTTGACAATTTAACAAAATTAGGTCAAACTTGAGATACAAGTAAGCACGATAGATAGCTCTTGAATGAAATGTCATTTCAGAGCTAGATGGGTGCATTTTCTAGTAGTAAGCAGTGTCGTGGGTGTGAGTGTCCAACTACGAGGAAAGAACATTCAATTCTACATTTTCCATGTGAAGACGAGGGAGGTTAGTTGTTCTTTTCCGTCAAGAGAAGTCCAAAGAATATTGGATGTGGATGCCACAAGCCAAGTTGACAGACATATATAGTGGATCAACAACATGTTGTACATGCGATTCCCATGTTTTATGAGTTTTCAAGCTTCCTAGATAACCCTGCCCATTTGAATGACTTTATGTCGATATCTCGGAATTAGGTCAAATTTGAAACTACAAGTAAATTGTAGGTTTTGCTTTGATAGTTTTACGAAAAATCTTTTGGAGGTACCCATCGAGGGGTCAAATTAATATATCAGAAACCAGCGAGAGTTTCAATGATAGGCTCAACTTATTACTAGTACTTTGCATCTTGACAATTTAACGCCATAGATTGCTCTTGAACTAAATGTCTTTTCAGAGGTAGATCATCGGTGCATCTTCTTGTAGTAAACAGTGTCATCGGTGTCAGTTTCCAACTATCAAGAAAGAACATTCAATTCTACATTTTCCGAGTGAAGAATACGTGCGAGGTTGTTCTTTTTCCTAAAGAAAAGTCCGAAGAATATTGGATCTGAATGCCACAAACCAAGTTTACATACATATATATTGGACCAACATGTTGCACCAATGATTCCCATGTTTTATGAGTTTTCAAACTTCCCAGCTAACTCTACCCATTAGAATGACTTTATGTCGATTTATCGAAATTAGGTCAAATTTCAAACTACAAGTACTAGTAAATTGTATGTCCTTGCACGTGAGACTCAGATAATAGACATCTGGCATATCATCACTATATAAAATTATAATAATAGGTAAAGCAGAAAAAATATAATAGGTAAAATTTGAACAACTACAAGTAAACTATGTAGGTTGCTTTGAAAGTTTTACAAAAAAGCTCTTAGAGGTACCCATCGGAGGGGGCGGGCGGGGGGGGAGGGTCAATTAATATACTATCATCAGAAACTACTGAGAATTCTGATGACAGGTTCATCTGCTTAGATTTTGCATCTTGTCAGTTTAATGAAATTAGGTCAAACTTGAGCTACAACTAAGTGTGATAGATTGCTCTTGAATTTAATGAAATTAGGTCAAACTTGAACTACACGTAATAAATTGTAGGTTGCTTTGAAAGTTTTGTGAAAAAAGCTTTTGGAGGTACCCACCGAGCGGTTAATTAATATATCAGAAACCACAGAGAGTTTTGACGGGTAGTTCGAGTTCTAGCTAAGCTTTTGCATCATGAAAATTTTGAACAACTTTTGAAAGTGATCACATGAAATAGGGAGAGAGGGGAAATGATTTTTCTATTCTCTATGGGAAACCCACAAGCTTGAGGTGCACCTCAGGCTTAAAGATACAAACTTTATTTTCTCCACAATGTATATCGTGAACCTTAGCGGATGCCACATGTGCTTTTGTACACATTGCTAATGCCCTTATTAGGGTAAAATTAAATACTAGTATATTAGTAGTACACTAGTAGTAGTACTCATTTCTTTGCTTAGACATATGCTCACCTTTGTCCACGCGCTATACATGCTGAGAGAATAAAATGTACTAGGAAGGGTAAGAGGGCAGCAGCGAAGAGGAGTTGAAGGTCGTTCGATGTCAGAGGAATGTTATGATGGGTTTCTGACACGAGGTACTCCTGCGGCCACTCTGCTAGTAGTAAATTTCAGGACATCTGCATGCAAAACAAATTGTGTGTTTTCTCTCTCCTTCATTGCCTCTCACCATCCATCCTCCCTCTCCCCTCCCCTTTTCCCTCGCGCACCGGCCTGGCTAATCTCTCCCTCGTCCACAGCATGGTGTTCGCACGTGTGGCTTGGTACGGCGGCTCTATGTCTCTGGCGTGTTCGGCAGGTGCGTTGGTGTGGAGTAGGGACGAAGAGTACATAGGAAGGAAACCACTTTGGTCCTTGGCAGCAAAAAAAATTAAACTTTTCCGGCTTTCGAAATTTTTACTTGCTTCCCAAACATCAGGAGGGAAGGTTACTCAAGAGATCATCCATTCATAGTACTTCTTATCTTATGTTTATCTTGTCCTATCTCTTACAATACCATACCATACCACCACTATATAGTGTATGGATAACTTCGAACATTGACCGTTGGATCAAGACCGGCAAATCCAAACATTGCTAACCGTTGGATCTTCTTTTCCATTCTTAGATTCTACTGATAGTCTTTAGCATGATGAATGCTAGTATGCGCAAACCTCAAAAGACACACTTCATTGCTCAGTTTCAGGGTCATTATGCTAAATGCATGGACTTGGGTGCAATTTTCATTTTTAGGAGGTCCTTGATGTAACTTGTACTTCCATCGACCGTGTTAACTCTCAAGAACCTCACTCCTATGAGACCTTCCACAGTTAAAAGAAAATTCAACCGCCCCAATTATCACACAAACTGGACCACGGTTTATTATATGTAATACCCAAGTTTTTAGTACTAGGATTTTTCAAACTTCCTAGCTAACTTCGCACACTTTTGTGACTTATTGTCAATTAACAAAATTAGGTCAAACTTGAGCTACAAGTAAGCGCGATAGATTGCTCTTGAACTAAATGTATTTTCGGAGGTAGATGGGTGCATCTTATTGTAGTAAACAATGTCATCAGTGTGAGTTTCCAACAATCAGGGAATAAAATTCTCAGTTTTCCGAGTGATGAAGAGATGGTTCTTTTCCGTAAAAAGGCCAAAGAATATGGATCTCAATGCCATAAGCCAAGATTCTAGATATATTGAGTGGACCAATGTGTTTTACTTACGATTTCCATATGTGTTTTGAATTTTTAAACTCCCTAGCTAATTAACTCTGCCCACTTGAATGACTACATGCTGATTTATCAAAATGTGGTGAAACTAGAACTATAACTAAATTGTAGGTTGCTCTGAAAGTTTTATGAAAAAGCTTTGGGAGGTACCGTACCGATCGAGGGGGTCACAATCAATATATGAGAAACAACCTAGAGTTTTAACAACAGGTTTGACTTCTTGCTAAGATATTGCATCGCATGACACTATTTAACGAAAGTGGGTCAAACTTGAGCTACAAGTAAGCACGATAGATTGCTGTTGAAATATATGACTTTTCAGAAAGGTAGATGGGTGCATTTTCTTGTAATAAACAGTGTCGTCGGTGTGATTTTACAACTATATCAGGAAAGAACATTCAATTATTCTCAATTTTCTGAGTGATGATGAGTGAGGTTCGTTGTTCTTTTCCGTAAAGAAATGTTTGAAGAATATTGGATCTAAATGCCAGTGGAACAACATGTTGTACCAACGATTTCGATGTTTTATTTATGAGTTTTCAAACTTCCTAGCTAACTCTGCCCATTTTACCGAATGACTTTATGTCGACTTATCAAAATTAGGTCAAATTTGAAACTACAAGTAAATTGTAGGTTGCTTTGAAAGTTTTACAAAAAATATTTTGGAGGTACCCATCGAGGGGTCACAATTAATATATCATAAAACACCGAGAGTTTTGACGATAGGTTCAACTTCTTGCTAAGATTTTGCATCTTGACAATTTAACAAAATTGGGTCAAATTTGAGCTACAAGTAAGCGCGATAGGTTGATCTTGAATTAAATGTATTTTCAAAGGTAGATCGGTGCATCTTGTTATAGTAAACAATGCCGTCAGTGTGAGTTTCCAACTATCAGGAAAGAACATTCAATTCTACATTTTCCGAGTGAAGACGAGCGAGGTTAGTTGTTCTTTTCTGTAAAGAGAAGTCCAAAGAATATTGGATGTGGATGCCACAAGCCAAGTTGACAGACATATATATGGGATTGACAACATGTTGTACTTGTGATTCCCATGTTTTATGAGCTTTCAAACTTCTAGCTAACTATGCCCGTTTTAATGACTTCCTAGCTAACTACGAGTAATTAAATTGTAGGTTTTTCTTTGAAAGTTTTACAAAAAATCTTTTAATTTTTTGGTACCCATCGAGGGGTCACAATTAATATATCATAAAACAATGAGAGTTTCGATGATAGGTTCAACTTCTTGCTAAGATTTTGCGTCTTGACAATTTAACGAAATTAGGTCAAACTTGAGCTACAAGTAAGCGCGATAGATATCACTTGAATTAAATGTCATTTCAGAGGTAGATGGGTGCATTTTTTGGTAGTAAGCAGTGTCGTGGGTGTGAGTGTCCATCTACCAGGAAACAACATTCAATTCTACATTTTCCGAGTGAACACGGGCAAGGTTAGGTTTTCTTTTCTGGAAAGAGAAGTGGAAAGAATATTTGATGTGGATACCACAAGCCAAGTTGATAGACATATATAGTGGATCGATAACATGTTGTACTTGCGATTCCCATGTTTTATGAGTTTTCAAGCTTCCTAGATTACCCTGCCCATTTGAATGGCTTTATGTCAATATCTCGGAATTAGGTCAAATTTGAAATTACAAGTAAATTGTAGGTTTTGCTTTGATAGTTTTACAAAAAATATTTTGGAGGTACCCATCGAGGGGTTAAAATTAATATATCAGAAACCAGGAAGAGTTTCGATGATAGGCTCAACTTCTTGCTAAGACTTTGCATCTTGACAATTTAACGAAATTAGGTTAAACTTGATATAGCTACAAGTAAACGCCATAGATTGCTCTTCAATTAAATGTCTTTTCAGAGGTAGATCATCGGTGCATCTTCTTGTAGTAAACAGTGTCGTCGGGTGAGTTTCCAACTATCAAGAAAGAACATTCAATTCTACATTTTTCGAGGGAAGAATACGAGCGAGGTTGTTCTTTTCCCTAAAGAAAAGTCCGAAGAATATTGGATCTGAATGCCACAAGCCAAGTTTACATACATATATATTGGACCAACATGTTGTACCAACGATTCCCATGTTTTATGCTTTTTCAAACTTCCCAGCTAACTCTGCCCATTAGAATGACTTTATGTCGATTTATCGAAATTAGGTCAAATTTGAAACTACAAGTACTATTAAATTGTATGTTCCCTGCACGTGAGACTCAGATAATAGACATCTAGCATATCATCACTATATAAAATTATAATAGGTAAAGCAAAAAAATATAATAGGTAAAATTTGAACTACTACAAGTAAACTTTGGAGGTTGCTTTGAAAGTTTTACGAAAAAGCTCTTAGAGGTACCCATCAGAGGGGTAGGGGGGAGGGTCAATTAATATACTATCATCATAAACTGTAGAGAGTTCGGACGACAGGTTCATCTTCTTGCTAAGATTTTGCATCTTGAGAGTTTAATGAAATTAGGTCAAACTTGATCTACAACTAAGTGCGATAGATTGCTCTTGAATTTAATGAAATTATGTCAAACTTGAACTACATGTAATAAATTGTAGGTTTCTTTGAAATTTTTATGGAAAAAGCTTTTAGAGGAACCCATCGAGCGGTTAATTAATATATCAGAAACCACAGAGAGTTTTGACGGGTAGTTCGAGTTCTAGCTAAGATTTTGCATCATGAAAATTTTGAACACCTTTTGAAAACGATCACATGAAATAGGGAGAGAGGGGAAATGATTTTTCTATTCTCTATGGGCAACCCACAACCTTGAGGTGCACCTTAGGCTTAAAGATACAAACTTTATTTTCTCCACAATGTATATGGTGAACCTTAGCGGTTGCCACATGTGATTTTGTACACATTGTTGATGCCCTTATTAGGGCAAAAGCAAATACTAGTATATTAGTAGTACACTAGTAGTAGTACCCATTTCTTTGCTTAGACATATGCTCTCCTCTGTCCATGCGGTGTACATGCTGATAGAATAAAATGTACTAGGCAGGGTAAGAGGGCACCAGCGAAGAGGAGTTGAAGGCGGTTCGATGTCAGAGGAAAGTTATGATGGGTTCCTGACACGAGGAACTCACTACAAGAAATGTTGGCTTTTATAACGGACGATTTGCATGGTTGAAGGCCTGTTTTTCGTGGCTAAAAAGTCTTCTACGACGGATGGACATAGTGGTAAAACTCCGTTACAAAAGAATCTACCACGATTTTTTCCTGACCGTGGCGGATCGCAACCTTCAGCCATGAAAACTTGTTCCGTCATACATCTGTTTGCCAGCCGCGTTGATTGCTGACGTCATGCAAACTGCCACGTGACAGCCACCGTTAGCAGTCAGTTACCGCCGTTAACGGCCATAGAAACCATGGCAGAAGCCAGGCCTAGCCAAGGCCTGCTAAATTCTAACTGGGCCGGCCCATTAAGGGAATCCAATAAGAGATGGCCCTTTACTATTTTGTCCTGTAGTGTTTGAAATGGGCCCAAATTTACAGCCAGCAGCGGCTCGCAAAATTTCAGGCTCAATACTGTTTCGGCCTAAAGAAGGCCCATGATGGTCCAACACTCTGTGGCCCATTAGCAGCCTGCACCAAGTCGCTCATGTACATTTAAGGCCTGCGGGCGGCCCATCACTGTTTATCGCAGCCCATCATAGGCGGCCTACTGATGGCCCTTGTTTGAGATGGCCTGTTACTGTTCAGGCCTGTTACTGTCCTGGCCTTTCACTGTTCTGGGCTTTACCTATTCAGGCCCACAAGCGGCCCTTTACTATTCTAGTCTGGTAAATGTGTCGGCATGTTATTTCCCTAGCCTAGAAATTTCTCGGGCTATTACTGTTCTGGGTTGTCACTATTCTGGCCTTTCACTGTTGCAGCCCATTACTGTTGCGGCCGGCTACTGTTTTGGCCTATTACTGTTCTGGTATTTCACGATTTCTTGCCTATTACAGCGATCGGTTGTTTCTATTACGGCCTGCTACTGTTAAGGCCTGTTACTGTTATGGCATGTTACAGTTATGACCTGTTACTCTTACGGCCTGTTACTGTTATATCCAGTTACAACTTGTAGGTCGGCCCATTATGTTTACGGCCTTTTATAGTTTCGGCCTTTTCTGAAGCTCATAACAATATCATAAAACGTTTATATAATCGAGCATTTTTTACTGTTCATCATCGGCCGAATACACGACGGGCCAATAATAAAGCACGGTATTGTTGCCTAATTGACCCGCCTGGCGTAATTACCGTAACGACTAACGCATATGTGGATGGCGTCAACTAAATGCATACATGGCCTACACGAGTTATCTAGATATTACATCAGCTGCAAACTTCTTAAAATTATCACATATTATCAAATCAAGGGAAAGAAAAATTGGCATTTCAGTTGATGATCAAGTTGATAGCAGAGTCCTCAATTGATCACCTGCATCTTCCTTTGAGTGTGGCAGCTACATTGGAGGAGACATGATCTTGCAGCCCCCTCTTTGGTGGCAATAGCAATAATTACACCCTAAAACTAAGTAATAACAAGTTAATACATCAAACAAGACAAACTACTCATTTGATTGATATGACAGGAGCTATGATCTGGAGTTTACAACTGGTCAGTGGTTCAATTATTGACCAACACGTCAAACAAATAGGATAAGAAAGCATGCATTAAACAAGTGTGCCTACCATGAAACGAGCAATCAAAAAATGTGTGTATGTGGCTTAGAATTTTAGCAAAAATAAACTAGCCAGGTCATTTCAACAAAAATATATGGAAGTAGTTCTATACCCTAAAATGCAAGAGACGTCGGGTGACTCGGAATTTGCACTGAGACACAAAATGGCATGTAGTTACTGTCATAGCAAAAAATGAACTAGATAGAAATTATAACTGCATCATACGAGAACTAGTAGAGCAGGAATGCAAACCATGAATGAACTATATATTGTAGAGGATAGTTATGTCATGACTTAGGACAAAGCAGACCCAGAACCAGATGCAAGATATAATGGCGTCGCTCGTGAACCTGTAGAGCAGGACAAACAAGCATTAGACAAGTGTGCCTAGAATGAAATAAGCAATCAAACAAAGTGTTTCTTAAAATTTCAGCAAATATAAACAAGCGAGGTCATTTCAGCAAATATATATGGAAGTAGTGGCATCTCCTGGAATGCATAGTCGCTGGGTGACTCAGAATTTGCGGTGAGCTACACAATGGCATGTAGTTGCTGTCATAGCTAAGAATCAACCAGATAGAAATTATAATGGCATCATAAGAGAACGTCTAGAGCAGGAATGCAAACCACGAGTGAACTACATAGTAGAGGACAGTTATGCCGTTGTCAGGATGAACAAGCACCAGATAAGGAATTAATGGCATCCCTTGTGAACCTATAGAATAGGCTATGCAAACCAACATGTTCATTGTTCCATTTTGAGCTATATGCAAGAAAAAGGAAATAGTTAGTGATGTAGCTTTTGAAGAAGCAGATGGCAACAACAAAATTATAATCGAATTAGTACGAAGAGTTTAAACGGCTACTATAGGATAGCAAAACGATGCCAAGGAGGAAAGAATAGCAGGAACAGATCTCAGGACGAAATAGATAGATTCGGCAACTGTGGAGCAGGGAATTCACACTAATATTTTTCGCTAACTTCAGATTTTGCAAGAATTACACGGTAGCAGGCAATTACTGTTGTATGGAGTAGCTAAGAACATGTGTATGACAAAATAACAGACATGTCCATGACTTGAAATTTGTAGAGCAGCGCATGAAAACCAACATGTCTAATGACCTTGTATGTACTAGCACGAAGAACATGCATGCCCATTGACTTGTATGTGCGAGAACGATGACAAAAATGTTGTTCATTGCGACAGGCTTGAACCTGCTATACTGCTGACAAAACAAAAATGGGTTGCAGATTTGGCTAACCTTGGTCTGAAAGGCGTCTCAGGATCGTCGGTACCGTGCGGTTGCCTTCCAGGTCACCGAGGGTGCTGCGGTTGCGGTGGCTGTTGGCATCAGGGAAGTAGAGCTTGGGCGGTCGATGTCGGCTTGAGCGCGGTGGACGAGAGCGTCGCTGAGGCAGATCTAGTGCAGTAAACGGCGACGGAAGAGCAGCTGGTCTAGAGCGTTTGACATGGAACTCCCGAAACTAGATCAGATCCGGTGTACACCGGTGAAGTGGATCCGGTACGGTTGGGTAGCTTTCGGCGACCGGGAAGTAGAGCTTGGGCGGTCGATGATGCCATCGGCGTGGTGAACGACACCGCAGCTCCGGTGCAATGGAAGAGAGACCCGGTGAACTAGATCCGGTGGGTGAGCATCGGTGAAGCGGCTCCACGGCGATGCACGAGACCGCCGCTCAAGCGGGTCCGGCCACCGTGGAATTTCCGCCGGCCGGTGCGCGTCGTGGTCGTGGAGGTGAGGGCATGGGAGAGAGGGCGCTGGGATTTTTGGAAGGACCAGTAGGAAAATTTGGGCGAATCCAGACTAAGGAGGTGAATAGAAATAAATTACGATCATGCCCCCAAGATACCGACTTTAGCTTGCCCATAGGGCGTCAAAACAATGGGTTGAATCAGAATTTTGAAGTCAAAAGTTTTTGAAACCAAGGGGCAGGAAATGCTTGAAGTTCGGTATGTGATTTTTCCGCTTGATTGAGATATTGAATTTGGCGACCGTCCATCTAATAATAATATATAAATGGTACTACCCTGGTGGGATATTTTGCCTCAAAGTTTTTGAAACTGAGGGGCGGGAAATACTTCAAAGTCAGTGTATGGTTTAGCCGCTCGATTGAGATTTTGAATTTTACAAGCGCCCATCTGATAATAATAAAAAAATGGTACTGCCCTGGTGGGAGATTTTGCCTCAAAGTTTTCGAAACGGAGGGGCGGGAAATGCTTCAAAGTAGGTGTGTGGTTTTGCTGCTCGATTGAGATTTTGAATTTGACAAGCGTCCATCTAATAATAATAATAATATAAAAATGGTACTCCTAGGTGGGAGAATTTGTCTCAAAGTTTTTGAAACGGTTAGGCGGGAAATGCTTCGAAGTCGGTGTGTGTGATTTTGCCGCTCGATTGTGATTTTGAATTTTGCTAGCGTCCATGTACTACTAGTAGTAGTAGTAAAAAAATGTGGTATAACGTACATCTATATGGTCAGAAATTCATGGTCGAGAGTCACATCAACTGGTCATCCATATAACCACACTTGAGGTACTCCCTGTGTTCGGTATTACTAGGCCGGAGTAGTACTAGTTCGGAGAATTAACTTCACCTACTTGCTTTATAGCTAGTTATTTCATGTAGTAGTAATCCTAAAATCCAGGCAATGTTCATGGCCACCGCATCTAATTGAAAACATGCAAGCTAATGGATGCACTCCCGTTTTAACAACATGATCGGCCAAGAGCATTACACGACGTGGTGGTTCATATTTTACGGTCAACTAGAGGAGTAATTAAGCAAAACTAGGAGCATTAATTGGTCCTCCGGCCTAGCAATTGTGGCTATAAAAAAATTAAGAGGTATATACACCTTTAGTCTCACATCTTGCACAACGAGAGCGTTTTAGTCTGACATATTGAAAAATGAGCAATACTAGTCCCTCAACTTATATCTCGAGAGCATTTTACTCCAATTTAATTGAATTTCAGTGAATTTGACTTAATTTGTAAACAAATGAAGTTGATTCTTTTAAAATGAGCCCTCTATATTTTGTATGTCATTTGTGTCCCTATGCGGACTGATAAGTCGGCCACCTGCTAGTAGACGTACAAATAAAATTGTTAAATCTCTAAGAGGAGAATGGATTCAAACTTAACACTTTTGTACAACGACACACACACACACCCACAAGCCACTATGCCGGTAGATGCCCACGACTGCTCATATGAGACGAGGAGTACTTGAGAGGATGTAATTATGCCAAACGAGGAGTACTTAGGGGAAGTAATTATTTATATAATAAAAAGCACATAAGAACGCAAAAATGCTCACGTCTATGTTGGCACGGTCCATAATATCAATTGTATAGCTTTGTCGTTAACCTAGTAGCTAGCTGTAGTGTCTAGAATAAACTTGAGTTTTTTCTTATTCGCATAAATGAAAAGGAATAAAGTTGAGTTGTTATTGTACCCCAGAACACATATTTTTGAATATCCAAAATAAAGAACACATCAGCCAGAGCGCTCTTCAGTTAATCACTTCCGTGTGCATGTTGTAGTGGCAAGGTTGATTTCTTTAGTAGCGCAGGTAATCAGTTTGATACCCTATAATGCATTGGTAGTTTTTCTTATTTGTTTTCTTATTCAGATCCTTCTGTCATGTCGTACAAAGGTCACAATTGGCACACAAAACATACACAGGGGCCATTTTGCAAAAATTATGATGCCACATGTCACTTTCAGAATTAGTTACGACGAATTTGGACTAAAATGTTCCTGATTACAAGTTTTGGGGAAAGTGTTGCTCACTTTGCAAGTTGTGGGACTAAAATGCTCCCGCGGTGCAAGTTGTGGGAATAAAAACATATATACCTTAATAATTAACAACCGTGCTATTGAGAGGACATGAGGTTTTTAGCTCTACGGAGCATACACCCCATCCGGCCACATGGTGAGCATCAAAGGGCACAGCCAAAAAGCGAAATTGAAAAATGGAAAATTCCCTGCGTTTGCGCGTGCCCTGAGGACCAGGGACCGCAGCTTTTCTTCTTAGATTTTGGGATAATTAAATACAATGAGGTTATGATACTACTACTACTAGTATCATCCTACACCTACACACTCGCGTGCTCCCAGGAGTCGTAAAGATGGTGTGCGTACGACCGTTGTACCATAATTAGTGTGCGTGCCCATGCCAGTTTGATGAAACGCTCTTGCGGTTGTTGTGTGCATGTCGTCGTCTCGTTTCCATACGATTCGCTTGGCTTTCACATGTCTTTGTTTAAATGTGTGTCTCTGGAACCGCTTCCTGTGCCAATCGGTGGGACCGAGACCACACGAACGCCCTCATCCATGGCCGGCAAGAAGCAAGAGGACTCGCCATGGGCTGGTCTCCCCGAGGGACTCGTCTAGAAGATAGGTGACATCTTCCTTTCGACGGACGACTTCGACTACTATGACGCCTTTCGGGCAGTCAGTAGCGCCTGGTGCGGCTTCACGGAGGAGCGCTTTATGCCAGCCAACTAGATTGTTCTAGAGCACCAGTTGTCGGAGGAGTATTGGGTAGAAGACGCTGCCATCACTTTGCTAAACGTGAGAACTTGCCGCCACCTTGAAAAGAAGATTAGCCGGGTTATTCGCAGGTACTTTCTTTATATTCATCTGTATATATGCGATCCATTTTTTGCATTCACATCCTATACATATGTTTTTCAAGTTCTGTTTCTTCGTCCACTTATTGCCCAGGGTTTTGCTCCATGGTTTACCTTGATTGAATTTTAGTCTGTTTACCTTGACTGAATCTCTGTTTCTCCTCCCTCTATCTCTGGAAGGTACTTTTATGTCGGTAGCACAACCGGCGACCTCCTTGTGCTTGGACAGAGGGTGCAGCCGTACAAGACTCAGTTGTACAACCCCTTCTCGGATGCTATCAAGCGCCTGAAGGTGGAGATACTGATCGAGCGGGTGGATTCTGTCGTTGTGACGATGTTCCCGTCATTGATGGTGTTTACATCAAACAATCAAAACACCACCATTCGGTGGGCAGAGGAGAGCACGGAGGAAGGGAGTCGCCCGGCCTTTGGTGAAGGTTGGTCCTCGTCGTATAACTTCGCGGAACTCCGGAGCATGACGTCTTACGCTGGTGATGTTTTTGTCGTAGACAGATACGGGTATGTCCTCTCGACTATGTGTGATGCTGCTCATGGAGATGTGCCGCTGCAGCGCTCCGCACGAACCCTAGAGATGCATCCCACCGTTGCAGGCCCTGTTCCAGGCTGCCAGTTCCCAAAGAATTGTTTTTACCTCATCGAGTCCGACGGGGAGTTGTTGTTCGTTGTGAGTGGACCGGTCTACAGCAGCAGGCAGGTTTTTTACCGGGTTGATACCCAGAACCGTGTCCTTCAGCCGATCAGAGGCATCGGAAGTCGTGCTCTCTTCATTGCTAAGAATCGGTGTGTCTGCGTTGATAGCACCAGGGTACCCACGGTGCAGGCTGGCAGCATATACTATGCGGATCTATCCAAGATTAGATCTTACAACTTTCAGGCTCTTGCGTGGGAAGAGGAGCCAAGCGTTGTATATGGTTATGGAGTAGGAGGATTATGGAATGACCGTCCTTTCGAACTCGATCGATTGCTCGCGGAGTATTGCAGAATCGTCGAGCATTCTGAGCTGCAGATGGTGCCGCCATATGGCGAGGATGGTACCACCCACTACGATTACTACGACGGCTATCCATCAGTTTGATGGATTGTGTGGGTCTGCTCCTGATATATTCTCTTCAGGTCTGCTCTTTATGTGTTCACTTTGTTGAGTGAACGTCTATGAATTTTGCAAGTTCTATGATGCCCGTGTAATACAATGGACATTCTCCCTGTTCCGGTAGATCGTGTGTTGTACCTCTTACAATTACACTATTTTTTCATGTGTGTGTAGTAATTATGATAGATGCTCAGTTTGCAACAATCCTCAAACAACTTACAACTGCAAATTACAGTAGATTATTACAATCCTCAGTAAACTTGATAGTAATAAAATGAAGAATAAAAGTTGAAGCAGAGTCCATACAACTAAAAAACACCATAACTCGTGTTACAGAAATGGTCTCTATGGAGCTTGCATCCCGAGACATGTAACAACTGGCTTCCCGTGAGAGCTGCAGATGAGATTATTAAATATGTTCTCCGTTAAGGCTTGCCTATAATTCAATTCATATAAGTCTTTGGATGCTATGGTGATTACTGAATATGTTTTGTTGGCTTCTTGCTCAACAATATCACGGGCATCTTGGAGGGCATCCTCAAATAATCTTTCAGCTGAAAACGAGGATCAGTCGAAGCGGTGTGCCATGAGCAATAGGTATTGTCACTGCTGCTGTGTGAAACAAAATCTAAACTTGGAGAAGCGGGTCGGCATTCAGAGGGTCATTTGCAGCCTGAAACAAACAGAAAACAAGTTATAACAGCATTACCATGCAATCACACCACCATGAATTTTAAATGTGTCAGTGCGATAATATATCAGGAAGCAATTAACAGTGGTGGCTCATACATCTATTTCTTCTTGAATAAGTGGACCAGCCAGCGCCATGGAGCGATGCGAGCATGTGCTGCTCTGTGAAATGACTGCTCTACTTGAAGATGGCTGAGGCCAAGACAAAACAAGTTACTTAAACAACAAACTTGGAAACAAACTACAAGTTCATTTTCAATAACAATGCGAGCAATCAACCAAAGTACCTGATGCAGACTGCTCAAACTAGAATATGCGGAACATGAATAAAAGAATATTAAAACTAAGCCATTATGTTTCTCATATATAAACTAGCCAGGAACTACGCAACGAAATCTGCCACTGATTTAATCATAGACAAAAAAGAGTAACTTAGCCAATAAAAACACATCAATTGTGAGCCTCGAATATGCTAGCCAGATAATTTCAGAAAAACAATGAATCAAGCAATCATACATTGAATTATTCATGAATAGCCAGATAATTTCAATGCTTCGGCGGCCTGAGAACAACAAACTGAACCATCAAGTGCCTCGTATTAAAATAGCCAGTTCATTTAACTATGATACACAGTAGATACAAGAGTGAGATGAACTGCACAGAGTTCCTTATGATACATGTGTGTATCTTATCGCTAGTGTGGCTTTGTTCTTATTATCAGACAACTCATATGCAATACACCTGACCTCTCCATATCTAGGAAATTGAACTAAGCACATGGAACAAAAACAGACCAGTGGGCCGAAAATGTTTGACGCTAATTTTTGGCAAAAAATATGAAAACAAGAAAGACAAATGGTAAATTTAAGCAAACAAAAAATGTGTCAAGGACCAAACTTCGGGTGGGGGGCCTTACGGTATGTGTTACACGAGATCTACGAGATCTACGGCACCTCGTGTGGACGGGCGGAGTTTGTACTCCATTGTTGCTCCTCTGCATAAAGGTAAGGCCAACTATAAATACAAACAGGTTCCAACATGATATACGTTGGCATGAAGTGAAACAAAAGTGATGGGGTCTTACGAGATTATAGGAGCCATTCACTCGATGATATTGTGTGCAAACTGAGGCTGCTCCTTGCATAATAATAGCAAACAGTTTGAGCCGCAGGTTAAGAGGGATCAAATCGACAGTACATAATGGTCAAATAGTATGACGTGTGTAAACGTGTAGTATAGGATAGCAGGACAATAACATGATGGAAATACTATAGTTCGTAAATCGGCGAATGAGAGAGATATTATATAATCATATCTCATGTGGACAGCTACAGGTAAACAAATATGTTAAGTGACTAATAATTCATAAAGAAATTGTATAGTACATAAAAACAATTCAATGTGTGGAGTTTAAGTGTAACCACAACGGGTTAATTTAGTACTCCCTCTGTTTCAAAATATAAGATGTTTTAGCTTTGTGAAAAGAGTGCATCTAGACCTCTTTTAGTGTGTAGGTTCATCTAGGTTTAGAGTGAACCTACACACTAAAATGAGTCTAGATACACTTCTTTCATAAAGCTAAAGCATCTTATATTTTGAAACAGAGGGAGTACATAACATGTGTATATCAAGTAAAGAACATGTTAGTTAGAAAATTTAGCACGAATACAGTACATTGCCAACAAACAAATCACGCAGGGAGATCTGGTTTTACCTCGGCCAAGGAGGCGTCTAGGCCTCCTCCACATCCTCACGGGTCACGTCGAGGTCGTCGAAGGTGCTACGGTCGTAGTGGGTGTCGACGACGGGGAAGCAGATCTTGGGTGGGCGAGGATACGATCAGAACGCTGGACCACGGTGTCCGTGGAGGAGATCCTAGGCGGTCAATGATGTGATCAGTGCGCTGGACAAGAGAGTTCGTTGAGCAGATCAGGTGTGCGGGTACGCCGGCTAAAGTGCAGCGGGGATGTTCTAGCTGGTGACGTATTCCTGGAGGAGAGAGAGGGGGAGGGGGTTGGGGGTTGGGTTTAGGTACTGCTAGCACTATACTGGGGAAATTACGAGTGAATCCCCCACCTACCAAATTTAATAGGGGTCGAATGGGAATTTTGAAGTATCTAAAATTTTGGGGCACGAACTATGTCCGGATGCGCGGGATCATTTTCAAAAGGTGTTCAAAATTTTGATGATGCAAAGACTTAGCTAGAAGTCGAATCACTCGTCAAAACTCTCTGTGGTTTCTGATATATTAATTAACCGCTCGATGGGTACCTCCAAAAGCTTTTTTCATAAAACTTTCAAAGCAACCTACAATTTATTACTTGTAGTTCAAGTTTGGCCTAATTTCATTAAATTCAAGAGCAATCTATCGCACTTAGTTGTAGGTCAAGTTTGACCTAATTTCATTAAATTATCAAGATGCAAAATCTTAGCAAGAAGATGAACCTATCCTTAGAACTCTCTTTTGGTTCCTGCTAGTATATTAATTGCCCCCCCCCCCCCGCGTGCCCCATCCGATGGGTACCTCTAAGAGCTTTTGTGTAAAACTTTCAAAGCAACCTACATGGTTTACTTGTAGTAGTTCAAATTTTACCTATTATATTTTTTCCGCTTTGCCTATTATAATTTTATATAGTGATGATATGCCAGATGTCTATTATCCAAGTCTCACGTGCAAGGCACGTGCAATTTACTAGTACTTGTAGTTTCAAATTTAACCTAATTTCGATAAATCGACATAAAGTCATTCTAATGGGTAGAGTTAGGTGGGAAGTTTGAAAACTCATAAAACATGGGAATCGTTGGTACAATATGTTGGTCCAATATATATGTATGTAAACTTGGCTTGTGGCATTGAGATCCAATATTCTTTGGACTTTTCTTTAGGAAAAATAACAACCTTGCTCGTTTTCTTCACTCTGAAAATGTGAAATTGAATGTTCTTTCTTGATAGTTGGAAACTCACACCGATGACACTGTTTACTACAAGAAGATGCACCAATGATCTACCTATGAAAAGATATTTAATTTAAGAGCAATCTATGGCGTTTACTTGTAGCTAGCTCAAGTTTGACTTAATTTCGTTAAATTACCAATATGCAAAGTCTGAGCAAGAAGTTGAACCTATCGTGAAAACTCTCGCTGGTTTCTGGTATATTAATTTTGAACCCTCGATGGGTACGTCCAAAAGCTTTTTCGTAAATCTATCAAAGCAAAACCTACAATTTACTTGTAGTTTCAAATTTGACCTAATTCCGAGATATCGACATAAAGTTATTCAAATATGCGGGATTAGCTATAGGAAGCTTCAAAACCCATAAAACATGGGAAATAGTGTGGTACCACGGAGGATAGCTACCCCCCACTCACCTATTGTAGGATCATTTCACGGAGATATGTACATTTTGTGTTTTAGGATCTGCAACTCGTGCATGCTATCACTTATATTTCTGCTAATGACACTGACGTCGGCCACCATATGGCAGCATAGCATGGAGTGAGAATTGACGAGGGTTTAACCCATCAATGCCCATTGTTATGAACTTGGGTTTTGGAGAAGGAGGGAATGCTGGAGACATCTATCGGCTAGGAAACAAGCACATAGGGGACTCAAAGATTTACCCAGGTTCAGGCCTCGTAGAGGTCCCTACTCCTGCTTGTCTGCTCATGGAATTATCGAAGGAATCGAGGATTACAATGGTGCGCAGATGCAATCTGGGGAGGGTTGTGGAAACTAGGGTTGCGTGCATCCTCCTTGCCGCCCCTCCTAGCCTTTATATAGATAGGCTAGGTCTCGTGTAGCAGGTCGAGTCGGTTACAAGTTAGGGTTTTCCCCTTTGAACTTTCTATCTTTAGCTTCTTCTTCTTCTTCAAGCAATCGAGAGTCTGTAGGTTACTCGAGTTCCTCATTTGGGCATTAGCGACACCATGAGCCTCTACGTATTCAAGCCGTATATACCAAGATCGAGTACCTGTAGGGTATACCCATGTTAGCAGCCCCCGAGTGTCCAATGGAATCGCAGATTCAACTGGAGACTTTATGAAGCCTTTCGAGTGCATGACTGAGTATGTTTTTCGACTGCTTTGTTTGTGTCATAGGGATTGTTGATGCGCGTGCCTGATTTAACCGATGTATCGGTACCAGTTAACTACCTTAGGGTAAAACAACGCCATCTACTCGAACTCGAGTCCCTGGACTCGAATCCGGAAAAATGCTGGTGTAATTCGACTCAAGCCGCGAAGGTCTTAGAGGAGTCGAATTCCAGTGTATGGGTGTGAGCACTCGACGCGTCCGTCAAGGCATGTTCATCGTACCTGTAGGCACGGATATATTTCTGGTAGTGTGCAGCAAATGCGTTGCTAGGCCTTATTCAGGTCTTATCTTCACGCTGTAAGCGCGACATCCGAAATATTATCATCGCGGAGACGATTCGGGCGACCCAGGAGATGCTGTCTCTTTGTAGAGAAAAATCATGAGGCGGTGTCACCATAAGTTTCGAGTGTGGATGTTATCAACACACAGTAATTTGTACAAATAATCATAGGGTGCGCGACCAGCGCTCCCTATGGGAGTAGCCCTCGAGTGCCTGGTTGAGTCGAAGACTCAGGCAGGGACTAAAGAATTTTTGCGACTACTGTCGTCTTTTGTTTGCTTGTTCCAGTCGAATTTGCTTCCGGTGCTCCCTATGGGAGTAACCCATGTCCATAGTCGAACCGTGTTTCGAGTGGTTGGGTTTGCTTTGATTGTCCATGTTCCTGCAAAAGAAGAAGAAAAATCGTAGGGTGCGCGACTAGCACTCCCTATGGGAGTAGCCCGCGAGTGCTTGGTGGAGTCGAAGACTCGAGCAAGGACTAAAGTAGTCGAAGTCTTCTGCTGTGTAGTTTTTTGATGACGTCAGTGCTGATGATTCCATGACCTCAGTTGCCCGCGTGAGCGAGTTTGACAGGACGTGACGAGCGTTGGGTCCCATTCCTTGACTCTGATTTGACCGGGCGTGTGTAATCTCTATTTTAACTGCGCCTCCTCGATTTCCGTGCGTAATGGGAGTAGTGGGGAACGATTCACGCTTCAGCTCCTCCACGTGTCGAGCGCGATGAACGCCACACCTCTGGTAGGGTTTTTCTTAGCCGTTGGATTGCATCTTCCAGGGGGTTAAGTAGCGGTGCAGCGACGGTAAATTTCACATGTACTTCTTTTCATCCTTTGCCTCCATCGCCATTGCCGTTTCTCCTCTGCTTCTTTGTGTTCCTTTCCTTCGTGGCGCTGGACCAGCTCCGCGTATTTCCCAGCTACTTCCTCCGGTCACATCACCGTCGCGGAATGGGAAGAAAAAGGGAGGTGCTGCGGCTGACTCCGCTGTCGCTGTTGCTGCGATGAAGAAGAAGGGCGGCTTTGCCGCTGCGGTCACCAGCACCACCGCCGGAGGAAAGAAAAAGGGCACGGGCACTCGCGTCACGAATGGCGCGTGGCGTCCATCTGTGATCAAGTCCTCAGAGCTTCGTCTTCTTAGCCAAGACGGAGTTTTGTCGTCCGTAGTCGTAGACGCGTGCGTCCCTGGCGGCGAGGTAATCACTTCTCCTCCTGCCGGCTTTCGGGTGATGTTCCTAGCGTTCATCATCTGTGGCCTCTCGTTGCTCCTGCATCCTTTCTTCAGGGGCCTTCTTTATTTTTACGGGCTCCAGCTCCATCAGCTGTCCCCCAATTCCATCCTCCATGTAGCTTGCTACATTACCCTTTGTGAGTGCTGGCTCGGAATCGAGCCGCACATCGGCCTCTTCAAGAGCCTCTTCAAGTTGAAGCGCCAATCGGCGTCTGGCTCCATAGTCTACGATGTAGGCGGCTGCGGTATCCACGTCGATCCATCCGCCACTTACTTCGACATCAAGCTAATGATATCCGTCCAAGGGTGGAGGGACAAGTGGTTCTACGTCTGCGACCAGAAGGCTGACAGGGACCACTTCGGAGTCGTGCCCTTCGACCCCGCGACGCCGTGCAAGAGGATGCGTGATACATTGCAAATGTATCTATAATTTTTGATGTCCCATGCTTGGTTTTATCCACTTTCTTGTGTTTTGTCCACACTTTTGAGTACTTTTCATATAATTTCTTGGACTAACCTATTAACAAGAGCCACAGTGCCAGCTGCCTGTGTTCTGCTGTTTTTGGTTCCAAGAAAGTCAGAAAATGAATATTCTCGGAATTGGACGGGATAAAAGCGAAAGTGCCTATTTTTCCAAAAGTCAACAGATGTCAGAATACGAGACGGAGAGGGGCCAGAGAGCGGCCACACCACCTGGCCGCGCGGCCAGGCTTGGCCCGCGCCAGGGGGTGGTGTGGCCAGCCCAGGCACCCCCTCGGCCTCCCCTTCCGCCTATAAGATGCCCTCGAGACGAAAACCCTAAGTGCCCGATGAAAAATCCACAAAAGAGTCTATAGCCGCCGTCATCTCCATCCCTAGATCGAGAGGGATCTGAAGCTCTTCCCGACACCCTGCCGGAGAGGGGAATTCACCCTGGAGGCCTTCTTCATCACCATGCAAGCCTCCGGTGTGATGCGTGAGTAATTCATCCTTGGACTACGGATCCATGTAGTAGCTAGATGGCTGGTTCTCCTCCTTTGTGCTTTCATGTTTAGATCTTGTGAGCTCCGTTCATGATCAGGATCATCTATTTGTAATTCTGCATGTTGTTTTTGCGGGGATCCGATGGATATTGAGATGCTATTTCAGATTGGTTATTGATTCTATCATGTCTTTGTTATTTATGATCTTGCAAGCTTTCCGTTGTTATTAGCTATCTTGGCCAAGTAGATGCTAGCAACTCTAAGATTTAGTATTTACTAGTCATCAACCCGCGCACCTGCGCGGCCTAGTTATTTGAGTAGTATAATGGTAAATCAGTTTTTAAGATATTAGTACATTTTAAGATATTGTTTTAAAAAGTGGATGATTGACAAAATGTATAGACTATAATAACCATTGAACATTTATTTATTAAAACAACTTGTTTTTATTACCTAAGGAAAACTATTGTGTTTCCCTCGACATGTGGCAAGAACATACCTAAAATCCAAATATCAAAATTTAGGACTCTGAAATGAAACCATAATTTTTCTCCTAATAGAGTATTGAAATATTAATGCTAAATATGTCATGCTTTCTTTTTCTTTTCTTATTAGCCTTTTAAGCATGTGCAACGCTAATGCCAGGCTTAAGATGCATTGTTAAAAAAATAGCATATGGATAGATGTTTACCACACTTCTGTTGAAACTTTATCCTTAGCATGCTCAAAAGCACACACTGGAAACTGAAATGCTAAACTATGTAGTAGCGCTGAAGTATGATTTTGATAACCAGATATCAACTTAATGGGTTTTACATGTGAAACCATTCTGTTGCCAATTGCTCTTTTGCCATCCTATCTACTTCCTCCGTTTTATAATATAAGATGTTTTAGTTTTGTGAAGATAATGTATCAAGACTCCTTTTAGTGTGTAGGTTCGGAGATTCTCACTCTGAATCTACATACTAAAAGGGGTCTAGATACATTACCTTCATAAACCTAAAACATCTTATATTTTGAAACGGAGGGAGTATTTTGGTGTAGGACCATATCTATTTCCCAGTAGATATGCATTATGGTCTTATACAACATTATTTAGCTTCCTCTATAACACAATTTTGATGAAGCACTTAAATATTTGTTTTAAGTCCCCTAGCTCACACATATTTGCGCGACACTGAATTCTTAGCTATGGTGCTCCCTGATTCATGATATAGTTGCAAAAGCATGTTACAAAGAATCTAACAAAGTATATGTTTCTAATTCCCGACATCCAAGAGATATATAAAATTAACAAAGCATGTCAAGAAAGAAGGTAACAAAGTATATGTTTCTTATTCCTTTCATCTAAGTGGCATTTTCCATCCAATTTATTCAACAATGGTTGGAGAATACTAAAAGGGTAGTCAGGACTTGATGGCTAAGAGCCGTCAGCCTAGCTAACGAAATTATTTCTACAGCATACGGTCCTACTCAACATAACGTATATGCGGCACCTGCAAGAAATTCCATGCTTGTTTTCATCTAACACGTGACAATAGGCTGATGTATAGACGGGGAAATGGATTGCTGATATGCGCAGACCAGGGGCGAAATTATAGTACCATTGGAATATACTCCACCATTCCAGAGTATAAGACATTTTAGCTTTTGTGAAATCGAATGTATCTAGATATTTTTTTAGTGTGTAGATTCGGAGAGAACTTACACAGTAAACGACGTCTAGATACACTCGTTTCATAAAAGCTAAAACATCTTATATTATGAGACGGAGGGAGTAGATTTTACCCGATCTAATGGCACCACTTGTAATTTTTATGTGAATGCCACCAACTGTTTAGTTATTGACAACCAAAGTGTCTGAAAAGCTAAAGCGAAGCATGGGTAGGCGGATTGTGTAGAGAAGACAAACTGACCTAGAACTTGTGCAGTTTTATCCCGGGTGTTTCTCACCAAGAGGATCCAACAAATGCATCCAGGACGAATTGAACTACTTCTTCAATTATCTACTCCTTCCGTTTCAAAATATACTAAGATGTTTTAGCTTTGTGAAGCTAATATATCCAGACCGATACTCTCACTTCTTCTAGAGTTGCCGCACTCAAAGGCCTATGTTATGAAACTAAAAGCGACGTTTGGATGCCCAGATATTAGTACGTAGGTCGCAGCGGTTTCAAGTGAACCTACAAACTAAAAAGAGTATAGATCAAAGCATTATACAGATCTGGCATAGAAAATTAGAGCATCCTGCTGCGAGCCTGCGACCTTAACTAAGGCCAGCGAGATTGGTCTCGAAGTGCATGAACCACTATCTGTAGCTGTCGACTGTCGGATGCTGGCGTCTGGCGCGTAGTCTATATGGTGCAGATTGGTCATAGCGGACAGAGGTGACAATGCACTGGGAGTGGTCTAAGTTCTAAGAGATGGCGACATGTTGGATCATTCTGAGTGGCCTACCACCATGCAGCATTCCGAGTGGCCTAAATTTGCACATAGGCCATGGAATCAAAAATCTGAGTTAATAGGATAACAAATATACAACAACAATATGTTTTGAGCAATGAAGCTCATGACATCCTTTTCTTTCAACCATATAGAACTATCATACTGCTACGTGCATAGTACAAACCCTAGGTTACCTATTGCACTCACTGAGAATTTTGAATTCTAACAAATGCATCATATATTTGATATCCAGAAAGTTCATAAACCTGAAATGAAAAATAAGAGAGTAAATATATAATCTTTGATTTACCTCTTTGATAATCCAAATCTGCGCTAGATGAATTTTTCAAATTACAGTATCACAATTGCCTCTGTTGTAAGTACAAACAGGGTCATCGTCAAACACCGTTTTGGCTACCAAATTAGAAAATATTACCGGGGGTGGTCGGTATTTTGGGTTACTGGAAATTACCGAATGAAATTTCAGAATAAAATTTGAATTTAAAACTGAGAAAGTTTAAAATATCCGGTTACCGGCCGTTTACCGCCTGGTTACCGGACGGTTACCACCAATTTTTTAAACATTGTACAATTATGGACCAAATTTAAACATTACCGGAATTATTTGTCCGAAAAACCCATTGACCGGGGGTGTCAGTAAAATGGGTTACCGGCCTGGTAACCAAAACCCAGCCGTCAAACACATCACCTATTGTTAGGCTAGCTGCAAACCAACGAAAAAGAGGATTACTTGAACAACTATTAAAAAGTCAGAGTTGGATGAGTCATCAAGGCCATAATTTAATCAGACTTGCTAATTTAATCCATCCTCTGGATCACCTGATATGGATGAATCACCAAAAATAAATTAATAAGACAAACTCCATTAAGTCTAGTGAAAGGATCAGCAAAATCAGGATGAATAGTCCTCGCATCAATGCACGGAAGTGAAGCACAAAGCACTGGTCTTCTTTTTTTTGGACCGCGTCAGTCTAGCTTCTTGTGTCAGCATTGTTTGCAACCATACTGAGAAGACATTAGTCAATTTGAGCGGCAATGAAGTAATCCACAAGTATAGCAAAAGCTAATGCCGAGGATACTCAACAGAAGAAATTAACGATCAGATCATGATGATACGTAGGCCCGCAATACCCTTCTTACTGGCAAGTCACCAATACTGATGATGTCGTCGGATAGATTGGCAGCGCATGATGATCCACTACCAGTTTTACCTAGCAAAGAAGTTCGTGTTCCCTACCATGGCCGCTGAATACAGAGGCGATCGATGACGACAGTAGGTCACAGGGGCGGCGATTTGTTTTGATCTTCTTTGTTTCGTTTTTCTTAGGAAGGTAAACGGAGAGAGATCGAGCAGAGGACAATTGGTCTGTTTAGATCTTTTTCGTTTTGATTTTTTCTTTTGAAGGGAAACAGAGAGAGAGACCGAGGTGAGGCTCACGCGCGGTCGTGAATCATCCAACGGTTCTACTCATCTCATCTATTAATCCGATGGATAAAAATTGGAAACTCTTAGGATTAACGTGAGACTTCCTGTGGTGCCTCGGATTAGTAAATATAAGATGCTCGATAGTGGGTTCATGCCTCTGGTAATCTGCGGAAGTGACAGAAATTTCTAAGGTACTAGATGTGTTGTTGCTACTAGAGAGAAAACAACAATCATTTGTTCATAGAACAATCGTATTGTTTACTTTACACGCAGTTCATAAAGCAATAATCTGTTGCTTGCAACTTAATACTGGAGGGGGTTCGGATGATAACCTGAAGGTGGATTATTAGTCATAGATGCAGTTGGATGGCGGTCTATGTATAATATTGTAATGCCCAATCGAATCTCAAAGGAATCAAGATGATTAGTATATGCATGTATTGCTTTCTTGATGTTTGTCAATTGCCCTGCTGTAATTTGTTCACCCAGTATGCTATATATCTTAAGGAGAGCCACCTCTAGTGAACTATGGATCCAGGTCCTTGTCTTTTACATACAATCTACAAACTGTTTACTGATTTGTGTTTACTTTCTGCAAACTTTTACTTTTTTCCATTCGATACGTTTAATCCTTTGTTTTCTGCAAAACACGGTGAGATTGACAACCTTATCGCAAGTTGGGGACAAAATTTTGTGGTTGTGTTGTGAAGGTCTCCATGTTGCTACTAGCACCGGTAGTGCGTCTTGCCAAGGCTCAGCTACCAACACCTTTGGGGTGTTTCCTTGCTCCTACTGGTTCGATTAAACCTTGATTTCATAACTGAGGGAAACTTGCTGATATGCTCATCATACCTTCCTCTTGGGGATCCCAACGAGCTCTACATCAACACCGCACCAGCACTTTTCTGGTGCCGTACACTGAGCCATCAAGGAGCTCCTAGAAGAATGTGATTATGCCCGGTGAGTCTGCGAAGACAGATGTGTTGTACCAGCGTGTCTGCGACCTCGAGAGTCGCATGGGCAAAGAGGAGGGAGGCTGCGCCCTTATTCGCACATGGCTGCGCCGTCGCGTCCACCCCCTGCAGGCTAGAGTCCACCCCATGTTTCAGTGGGCTGGCGCGGACGATGTCACTCGCGTGTCTGCCGATGGCATGTCCGCGAGTGAGGTAGATAAAATGGTTCGACTGGTCACCAAGTACACCGTCAAGGATGTGCTCCCCAGTGAACCAGTTGTTCCTCCGTTTGATGCTTCTAACCCTCCTACTGAGGTACAGTTGTGCTACGTAGTAGCTTTGTTTGTTGATTGCCTCTTTGCCGTTTCTTGACTTTGTGTTAAATTTGTTTTCTGTATGCAGGATTGGGCGGTGTCGCCCTGTATGCCCCCTCTTCCCGAGGGGGTTATCCCTCGTGAAGCCTTGGAAGAGGACGAGTCGGAGTCGACCGTCCCATCTGATGTGGAGGAGGAAGCCCCTGAGTCGAGTAGTCCGGATACTCGCAAGCGTTCGCGCAGCGAGGATTCTGATGCGTCGTCTCCTTCGCCTCCGGAAGGTGCAGGCGTATTGGTGCAGAGTCGCCAATCCCTGCTATTCCTGTGAGTGCCATGGCGCCATTGTCTCGCAAGAAGATGCGGCTGCCGAAGGAATCGTTGTCAGAGTCGGGGGATCCAACCTTCGATGTTGATAAGTTTCATTGGTAAGTATTCAAGTCTTTCTTCTTGGTTCTTCTTTGGAGTTGCCCTTTATTGATGTTGGTTTGGTCTTGCAGTCAGCAGGCGTCGTCATCTTCTAGCGACGTCCAATTTCTGAAAGAATCTAGAGTCGTGACCTCGAGGGCCAAGAAAGAGGTTGAGTGTTCTCCTTCCCCTCCATTGGCGGCCCACTCCAGGCATAACTCATCCAGCTCTCCACACGATGTGGATCATCGGATGGTTGCTCGGATGACTGCTCATCAATCGACTTTGGAGTCATTGGAGGATCATGTGAGTGTAGCATCTCTTCTTTTGATATTGCAGTTGATTTTATCTATGTCATCTGCTGATCCTCTGGTGTTTTCCTTTTTTCGACAGCTCCTTGTGAAGGAAGCCGCTCACCTGGCGGAGTAGGTGCTTGCGATGGGTCTCTAGCATGCCATGCTGGATACGCGCTATCGCGTGGCGGAAAGTAAGTGCCATTTACTTCTTCTACTGCATCGTTGTTATGTAGTTGACTGATAGTTTATCCCTGTTGTTTTGTTTTGTAGCTGAAAATAATGCCCTTCTTCGCAAGGCCGCCACCATGGAAAAGACACTCGCCGCGGCTGTGAAGAGCCGCGATGAGGCAATTACGGCACGTGACGAGGCGCAAAAGCGCGAAGAGGATCTGCGTGCCTCCATCGCAGCTAGGGAGAATTTGTTCGAAGAAAAACTTTTCTCGATTGCCAAGGCTCTCTCATGTATTTGCTGGTCTGCAATTTTACCAACTGCCTCTTTTTTGATTGCCTTCGATGTTGTTATTTATTGCTGACGTTGTGCCAATGCTTGATTCTTGTGTAGATGCCAGCGGTCTGAGCTTTGACGCACAGGCGCTCCGCCGTGATGACGCGTTGGCGGGTGCTGTCTCAGTAGTCAAAGACCGCAGTGCTGCTGTGCAAGGTACGCTCGCCAAGGCTAAAGGCGTGCTCAGCCGTCTTTGGGAGGAGATGACACGCAAGGCTGAGTTGATCGAAAATCTTGATGAGCTGGTGGAGTCACTTGCCGGAGGCGTTCATGCGAGTTTCAAGAACTCGCTCCGTGCGGCTGGTGCGTCAATGTCACTCGTGATGGTACAAGCCCACGGAGTCAAAGTTGATCCTGCAGCAGTCTCAAGGGCGATGCCCATCAGTGGGGACGGCCAGTAGGTAGTCTTTGCTCCTTTTGTGACTGCTTGCGGCAAATATGGGCCACAGCTGATCAACACCGTTGCAAAGTACTCTAGGGAGCTGCAGCGAGCCAAGAAAGCGGCAAAGTCCGCGGCGTTAGGGGCCGGCGGAAAGTCAGTGGCATCTGATACCGCCACGGACTCGATGAGGCCCCCAAAGCCAAAGTCCAAGTCAAAGAAACCAGTTGCTCCTCAGTAGCCTTGTAATAGTTAAATAGCTTATGTCTATTGTCGAAAACATGCCTTTTGGTGAGTGTATCTGCTGATACTTTTGCTAATCTTGAATGCACTCGAATCTTTTGTCTAGGCATTGCTTTGGTCTTCTTATTGCTTCTTGCTTGGCTTGTGATAGGGAACATCGAGTGAACCACTGAGGGAACCTCAGGATTCGCCACCCCTTGATGACACTTTGGCACCGCCGCGCTCAAGGGTAGATGAGCTGTCTCTACTCTTGCGACTCCGTGATCACGTGAAGCAGTTGGAGCGTGAATTGCCCGTACCCTGCGGTAACGCAGATGTATGGAAATCGAAGGCAGAGAAGGCCACCGCCCGAGAACAATATCTGTTAGGGGAGGTAACGTAGTTGGGTGACCAATTTAAATGTTAGCTTTCTTACTCTTATCTTTTCCTTGTAGTCACTCGTGATGGTGTGCTATCCTCATACTTCCGTTGTTGCCTTGTATAGTTGTCAGCGCGCGCAATCCGCAGTACAAGAAGGATAGGATTGCTATTCGCATGAATGACCTGACCCAAGAGCAGCTTCAAGAGAGTGGATATTTCTGGGTGGATCATGATCGTGCAATCGCACTAGCGACCTTGCAGGATCGTGCGTCGCGAGTGCTGCACTTCCTGAACAAGTCACAATCATGCTTGAAGAACATTTATCGGACGATGTTTCCGCTGGATGTTGCTCCATCGAGCCTGCTGACCCTCCTTGCCAAGTTCCAAGACCTGACTGCGGTTCGCGGGTGTGTAAGACAGCAGTTGGTATCTGGTGCCAAGGCCGCTCTGTCGCTGGTGCGACTGCATAGGCCTGATGTAGACGTTGCGGCAATTGTGGCTGGACCACCTGCGCCACCAGCGGGTTCTTCTTGGAATATGGTGCCGCACTATCAGGCGGTGGATCGGCCAGCAGAGGAGATTGTCGACTTCTTCGAGGAGCAAACCAACGTTCTCTTCTTGCAATAGTAGTTTAGTTTGTATCCTGCACATAAGTGTACCAATGTTGTAAAGTTCGTATATATGCTGTGCATAATTGATTGTCGATGATGTATAAAGAGCTTGTTAGTGTGTATGTTTTGTGAGTGTGTTGCACTATGCGACTCCTTTTTGTTAGCCTGGCCATGCTCTTATCTCAGTCCCTTGTCAACCTGTCAGGTGCGTTGCAACTGGGTTGATGTGTGTCAAGGGTTTCGATTGGTGTGCCAGCTACTCAGGATATCGTGTTTTAGTTCGTAGAACAGATATGTATAGGGTGGCGCAACCCCCGAGTGGATAAGTTGCAAAAAATAAAGGAAAACACAGAGTTTTGGGGCACTTAGCTTTATTTATTCGCGGGGCAGTACGAAGTACAATGTGTGGCTAAGTAGCCTTGGCTGAGTAGCCTTATTTGCAATGTAAAAGTAAAAACGACTAAGGGTAGAAGCATCGCAGCTGCGCGACGTTCCAGGGGTTGGAGTATGCGACTCCTGTCTCTAAATCTTGAAGGCGATAGGTGCCACCTGGGATTACTTCTGTAATCACGTATGGTCCCTCCCAGGGGGACTTGAGCTTGAGATGCCCTTGCTGCTTCAGTCGCAGGACCAGGTCGCCTTCGACGAAGGATCTAGGGCATAGCCTCCTACTGTGGTAGTTGCGTAGGTTCTGCTGGTAGATCGTTGATCTTTCCGCGGAGATTTCCCTTGCCTCGTCAAGGAGGTCGATGGAGTCTTCGAGTGCCAGATTTGACTCCTGCTCGCTGTAAGCGACCATGCGCGGTGCTTTGTATCGTACCTCGCGGGTAGCACTGCTTCAGCCCCGTGCACCATAAAGAACAGGGTGTATCCTGTAGCACTGTTTGGAGTTGTGCGTAGGCTTCAGAGTACTGATTGTAGTTCGTCTGGCCAGCAACCCGCGGCTTGTTCGAGTGGCCGGAGGAGCCGCTTCTTGATGCCGCCACAGACGAGACCGTTAGCTTTTTCGACCTGACCATTGGTCTGTGGATGTGCCACTGAGGCAGAGCTGACGTTGATTCCCAGATTCTCGTAGAATTCTTGGAACTCCTTGGATGTGAAGTTCGTCCCATTGTCTGTGATGATGCTGTGTGGCACTCCGAAGCGGTAGACGATGGACTCGAAGAACTTGACTGTGCTGTGTCCTGATTGATTGGTCACTGGCATGGCCTCTATCCATTTGGTGAATTTGTCGACTGCGACTAGGAGGTAGACGTAGACTCCTCGTGAGGACCTTGGGAGTTTGCCGACCGTGTCGAGTCCCCATTGCGCAAAAGGCCAGGCCAGTGGAATTGGCCGAAGCTCTGCACCAGGTGCGTGCGGCTTGTCCGCAAATCGCTGGCACGCGTTGCATTTCTGGACGATGTCCTTGCCATCGCGCATGGCCGTAGGCCAGTAGAATCCAGCTCGTAGAGCTTTGGCAACGAGGGCGCGACTGCTGGCATGATGCCCGCACGTCTCCTCATGGATGTCGAGGAGGACAGCTCTTCCATCGGCCGTGGAGACGCATCGGTGGAGTACTCCTGTGATGCTGCACTTTTATAGTTCACCGTTGATTACAGGGAATGTCTTGGATCGCCACGTGATGTGTTGTGCATCAGTCGGATCGTCCGGTAGCCTCTTGCTGAGAAGGTACGTGATGTACGGTTGAGTCCAGGATTGCTCGATCATCATGATGCTCATTGGTCCTTCGAGTCCTGTGTCTAGCTCCAAGTCGTCGACTGCCATTGGCTCATTGGGCGGCGTAGCCCCCGAGTCCGTTGTTGCGCTTGTTTTCTTCTCTACGGCCTTTGGATTGATGGAGCGTTCACATATGCGCTCGAGAAATACCCCAGGTGGTATGGGGGCGCAGGTAGAGCCTATGTTGGCGAGTGTGTCCGCCTCTTCATTGCTTTCGCGTCCTATGTGCCGCAGCTCGCAACCGTAGAAATCCCCTTCGAGTGTATCGTAGAGGTCGCGGTAGGCGATCATGTTGTCGTTCAGTGCGTCGCACTCTTGCATTGTTTGGTTGACGACCAGCTTGGAGTCGCCGTATATAATGAGCCTCTTGGCGCCGCAGGCTTTTCCCATCCTCATCCCGTGTAGCAGGGCCTCGTATTCAGCTTCGTTGTTGGAGGCGGTGAACTACATTCGCAGGATATATTTCAGCTTGTCCAACTGGGGCGATGTCAGTATGACACCTGCACCAGCTCCATCCTTCTGCTTGGATCCGTCGAAGTGCATTCTCCAGAGGTAGGAGATATCTGGCTTTTCAGGGAGCTGGTTCTCCATCCAGCGCACGAGGAAGTCAGGGAGAACTTGCGACTTGATTGCGTCACGCTTTTCGTATGTGATGTCTCATGGAGACAATTCGATTCCCCAAAGCGCGACTCACTGTAACAACCTCGAATCAGCCCTATGCAAGTTTTAGCCCTTTCCGCCAAACCCGCATAGAAACGATTCAAGGACGCCCACCAGGCACTTTTGTGCGGGTGGAAAAACGAAGTAATACCATTACACAACAATCCTCGATGGGACCGATAGAACAGATATATATACAGCACGACTCCAAGAGTCAAGAATACAGATCTACACTACAAAGATCCAAATCACCTTGAAAACGCTACAGCGTCCGAGTACGGACAAGATGCAAATGGGGCTAAGAGCCCTGAAGAATAACCAATGGCATCCATCACCCTGCCCAGGCCAAGCCGGAAGGGTAACCCTACTAACGACGTCGATCTCAAACCTGCTACAAAAAAAAGGGGTGCCGACAAAGGGCAAAGGAAAAAGAGGAGCGTCAGTACTGAGGCCAGTACACGGCGAGGCTAGAATTTGGTGGCTCTCGCCTACATAGGTATGGTGGACTGAAGCGGCAGCACAACAAGCACTAAACAACCTATAGAGACTCGATACCTCGATCGGCTATTAGAGTGGGGTAAGAAAGACCTATTCGAATCCAACCTGATACTAACACCAATCATACCCATCCTGGTATTCCCCCTCGAGACCAAACGAGGAAGTCAAACTGAGGAACTCACATAGTTGGCAGTTTTATTCATTCCATTATAGTTGAAGCACTTACTAGTCAGATAAAGACAGCATGAGTCATCCTGATAGCATAAGTAGTGGGCAGTTCTAATCACCATTCCGTTGTAGTTGGAACATTTACTAGTCAGATATAATTGTCCCGAGGAATCCCAAAACCCAGCAATTGTTGGCACTTTTATCACATTCCATTGGAGTTACGATACTTACTAGGAAGGTATAACATGACACGAAACACACCAGCTCCACCAGTTGTTGGCACTTTTATTATCCATTCCATTGTAGTAAAGCTGATTACTAGTCACATATTAAGTCAAATTTATAGCACTACTTTAGTTATGCTTGTCTATGATCGAGATACTGTGCTCCATGTCGTCCATAATCGCGGACACGGCTTTCAGAAAGATTTACCCTGCAGGGGTGCACAAATAGCAACACACACACGATCGACCTCGGAAAAACCAAATCAAAACCCAACGAGGCTTTCACGACAAAGCAATCATAGGATTCATAAAATATTTCAGGGGGGCACCCTACTAAGCTACCCGCAACGAAGTTGTCCGGCACCAGAATGGACCCAGGGTTTGCGAGAACGGCTGTAAACGACTGGGAACCCGAAAGTGTGACTGGGCTTGTCGATACCGCGAAATCGTGCCGCGATCCAAAACAGTACAGGTGCTCCACGCACAATCTTAAATAAAGCAGTAAAGCATGGCATAAGTACAGGATAGTAATAAAGCCCCAAACTAGTTTGTGGCCCCAAGAAATAAGAAATGAATCAAGCTCTGGCTAAGGGGGATTCATAGACTCTCCTGTATGTGGATAGTGCGAATAGTCAAGGAACAGGTATCAAGTACTCGGGGTCCTACGGGACACAAGTGAGCGTGGAAGAACCAAATAACATCTATTGCCCACCGATGCCTCTGCATTAGTTATATCTAGCAATTTAATAGTTGTGTTTAAAGTCATGATCATCTCCACCATTAAGCATCTCCACCATTTATCATGTGCCAACTTGCCATCAACGGTGGAACGACAACGACGCGAAGCAACACATGAGCAAGCAACTACGACTCGCAAGGCCGACCATCTACCAAACAACAGGCAATAGGATGTGTCCATGGCAATATAGAGACTGCAAGGAGTATAAATGGTGCACGGAAACTAAAGCATCGCAACACGGGTAGCAATAGATCAACAGGAGGAAATAAAGACTATAAAAGCAAAATAGGTGGAAAAGGGGAGATGCTCGCCTAGGAAACACTGCCAGAGGTTCATATATGGAGAACTTGTCGATACTCGCATCCACTCATCGGCCTAGTCCGCGAAGAAGCAAACACTAGAAGAAACACCGGATGCAATATTTAATGCTACGGTAGAAGAATCGGCATGTTCATGGTATGATGCATGGCATGGCAAAAGTGCGGTACAATTAGGCAATATTAAGCGGAACCAGGGTCCCGACAATTAATTAACAGGTTCAAGTTATTTAGATACCCCGCAAATTAAATGTTGTATTAACAAGGCAAAACATGGCATCGGTTCGCTACATAAATTTAAATGGAGTCCGGAATACGACGAAGATACCCCGCATAAACACTCCATATTTAATTTAGGTGAATCGACTACTTAACCCAACCCACCAGATGACATGTATGCAAGCATGAACAATTTATTATGCGATAGTTGATAATGTCATATTATAAAAATAGGGGCTTAGGGGCACACATCTGGGTTCGGAAGATCTTGGGTTCCTGGGGTTTCGGGTTCGATAGAGGAACGGTTCGACGGGATCGGTCTCGGACAACGGAAGGAGAGCTTGGCGTTCCGGGAAGAAGGACTTGGTTTGGCGTCGGGGGCGCATCGGATTCGCCCTGGTCTGTGTCGATCTTGTCATCACGAAGATCTTGTCGGGTCCGTGTATCGGGTCGGTCTTGGCGTTCGAGATGAAGAACTTGGCGTTCCGGTGGCGATCTTGGCGGTCTTCGGATCCAGGTCTCGCATCCAGGAAGGACTACTTGTCGCATCTGTGGTCTTCGGGTTCGGTCTTCGGGGCAACAACCTTCGGATCCGTGTAGGAGGTCTTGGCGCTTCACGGCAGGGATCCTTGTTAACATCGTGGTTGATGGAGGACTTAGGTTCAGGTGTCTGGATCTTCGAGCGAGACCACACAATCTTCAGACGGGCATCACCTCATCCGTATCATCACGTCTAGGCATCATCACCCGTACACCACAAAAGCCACCTCGCCAACAGGTCATCTGATCAAACTGTACCAGGACAAGGAGTAGAAGCTACAACATCAACATGAACACAGCAGGAGGCCTTGGGGCAGCTGCATGGCCTTGACGCATCTGGCAACCGCAGGTGCACACTTCCAGGGAACAGAGGCAGTAGGGGTCCGACGTCAAGCTGGGAAACAGCGGGGATGCCATGTGGTGGCTCGCTGGGAGGCAGAGGCCGGTAGGCCGGGGCTGCTCGGGAGGAGACCGTCGCTGGGGACGCACGTGTAATGACGAGGCGTGTCTGGCAGCGGAGGGCCTGGCCGGGGGGCTCGAGGAGCGGTTCTACATAGATGACGAGGTAGCAGACGCGGTGATGACCGCTGCTGCAGCGACGGGAAGTCGCGATGGCAGCTGACGATGCAGAGAGGCGGAGCAGCGGACTGGGATAGCAAGGGCGGCGGCTAGGATGGCTCGGGGCCATGGTGGCGAGCTGGGGAAGCCCGAAGGCGGCAGCCGGTGCGAGGGCGTCACGGCACTAGGGAAGGTCGAGGTCGGACGCGAGGACCCGAGGTCATGTGGAGCAGAGGAGGGCACGTCCCTGGCGGCGGACATGGCGGCGGGCCGGTCGGAGGAGCTTGGGGAGGAGCCGTGCAGGACGGAGGCAAGGGAGGCGACCACGGTGCACGGAAGATGTCGCCGGGGATGACCACGGTGACGCGGAAGGCAGGCCGGCTCCGGGCGGCGGAGACCATGGTGTGCTGCAGGGCGCCGAGGTGAGAAGCGAGGAGGGCAGAGGCCGCCGGTGCGGACGAGGATCCGTGCAACGATGGTGGCGATCGACGGCCTGGGGATCTAGCGGCGGCAAGGGAATCGAGGCGAGGAAACGGCGGCGCGGCTGGGGCCCGCTCGCGGCGGCGGCCGGATGCAGGGGAGCGAGCGGAGGCGACAGGGCGAGCCGGGCAGGCGCCTATGGCTGGCGACAAGGAAAAGGAGACACGGGCACTGGGGGTAGGTCGCGTGCGATAGGAGCGGACGGGGCACGCGGGGTCGGGTCGAGACGTGGTGGTGGGGCCAGGAGCGATGGAGCTGGGCGGTAGGTGGCGACACGGTCACGCGGGGTGGGGTGCGGGCCGAGATGTGCCAAGTACGGGTCGGTGGGGCCAGGGAGGGGGCCCTGTGGTGTGCAGCTGTTGGCTTGCAGCACTACTGCTGTTGTTGCTAGCGGGCGCGCGCGCGATGGGTGCGGGAGAAAAAGGCTGCGGGCGGTTGGTGCGGGGCACCTGCAGGTGGCGGCGGCAGGGGTAGGGAGAGAGGTGAGGGGTGTTAGGGTTTGGGGTTGGGTAGGATTAGATAGGGTTTTGGTTAGTTTGGACCGGGTAGTAGGTTGCTGGCTTGCTGGGCGTTTGGCCTGGCAGGCTGGCGGCCACCCCGGTAAAACATTTTTATTTAACTTTTATTTTAAAAAAATACTTTTGCAAATAATTTTTAGGCAAATAAAAGACCCGGGCGAGAGATAGGGGCTTTGATTTGAAATAAAGACGGGGCGTTTAGAAAACAAAACCAGGCTTTTCGAAAATAGTTTTGTACGAACACATGCATGATGATGACGATGCTCAAATGCAATGTGGCATGATGACATGAGCATGCGGTCATGATGATGCAATGTACAAAAACACAGCGATTTTCTAGTAGTGGTTTTAGCGGGATGCCACACTCGCCCCGTGGCGTCGGGGTTATTGAGGATTTTCCCCAGCAGGGCGTCGTTGACCACCACGATTGGGTGTTCTTGGAAGTAGTGGTGCAGTCGCCGGGCAGTCATGAAGATGCCGTACCCCAGCTTCTGGTAGTGCGGGTACCGCTGTTTTGTTGGCGTGAGGACCTCGCTGAGGTAGTAGATTGGGCGCTGTACCCCGTGGACCTTGTTTTCCTCGGCTCGTTCAACCACGAGCACTGTGCTGACCACCTGGTTGGTGGTGGAGATATATAGCAACAACGGTTCCCTTTCTCGTGGGGTCACCAGTACTGGCGAAGTGGATAGCAGGCGCTTGAGGTCTTCGAATGCTTCCTGCACCTCATTGGTCCACTCGAACTTGTCATCTTTGCACAGGAGTTGGTAGAAGGGCAGTGCCTTTTCACCCATCCGACTGATAAATCGACTGAGGGTCGCGATTCGCCCAACCAGTTGTTGGACGCCCCTTATGTTTTTTGGCTTCTCCATGGCCAGTATGGCTTTTATTTTCTTCGGGTTTGCTTCAATTCCTCTCGTGGAGATGAGATACCCGAGTAGTTGCCCAGATGGTACGCCGAAGGCGCATTTGTCCGGATTGAGCTTGATCCGGTAGCGGTCGAGGTGGGCGAAGGTTTCGCGCAAATCGTCGATTAGTGAGGCTTCCTCTTTGGTCTTGATTACTATGTCATCGACATAGACTTGAATGTTGCGACCAAGTTGGTTCTTGAGGCAAGACTGCATGCACCGCTGGTAGGTGGCTCCTGCGTTTTTTAGCCTGAAGGGTATTGTGTTGTAGTAGAACACACCAAAGGGCGTTGTGAACGTTGTTTTTTCTTCATCTTCCTCCTTCATTCGAATCTGGTTATAGCCTAAGTAGGCATCGAGGAAGCAGAGGCGCTCGCATCCCGCGGTGGAGTCGATGATCTGGTCGATTCGTGGTAACGGGAAGTGGTCCTTTGGATAGTGCTTATTCAAAGAGGTGAAGTCCACGCACATCCGTAGGATATCCGTGTCCTTTTTTGGTACTAGCACCGTGTTGGCGAGCCAAGTGCTTTCCTTGATCTCGCGTATGAATTTGGCGTCGAGGAGTTTGTTGATCTCCATTCCGACTACCTTTGCTCTTGGCTCAGATAATCGCCGGATTGTTTGCTTGACTGGCCTTGCGTCTGGGTTGATGTTGAGTGCGTGCTTGGCAAATTCCCTGGGAACTCCGGGCATGTCCGCTAGACACCAGGCAAAGATTTCCCAGTGCTCACGGAGGAATTCGACGAGCGCGAGTTCCTATGCGGGACTCAAGTTGTTGGTGATGAGGGCTGTCTTGGCGGGATCCGATGGGTGGACCTGTACTTTCTTTGTGTGCACCGATGAGTCGAAAGATAGGTCGGGCGAACTTGGCCGGCTCAGGGGGGGCAGACTGTTGTCTGTCGAATCCTTTAGTCTCGCGAGTTCTTCCTGCATGCCGAAGGACTGGGAAATTATGTTGAATTCCCTGTCGCAACTGACGGATCTCTCGAAGCTCCCGTTGACTGTGATGAGGCCATTAGGACCTGGCATTTTTATCTGCAGGTAGGCGTAGTGTGGTACCGCCATGAACCTAGCGAATGCGACACGCCCGAGGATGCAGTGGTACTGTGAGGGCCAGTCGACGACCTCAAAGTCGATGCGCTCACGCCGAAAGTTTTTCGGCGTGCCGAAGATGACGTCGAGGTTGATTTTGCCCAGGGGATACATGCCTTTTCCTGGGACGATGCCGTGGAATGTTGTGTCCGAGGCTTCTAAGCAAGTCAGAGGGATCCTCATTGCTCGCAAGGTACTCGCGAATATAAGGTTGATGCCACTTCCATCGTCCATGATGATGCGGTTCATGTCGAAACCTCCGATTTGCGCCTTGAGTACGAGGGGATAATGGCCTGGACAAGGTACTTGAGGTGGATGATCGTGTTTGTCGAAGGTGATGCAGGACTCGCTTCCGCTGAGGTACTCAGTGGTAGATGGTGGTGAGTTTGTGGCCAAGTTGACTTGGCGAGTGATGGCCTTCTGCACCCTATTCGAGGGGCCTTTTGGATCATCATGGTACCCATGGCTCGTGGGTATGGTTCGCCTCCCTAGTGCTGGTCCGGCGCAGCTGCATTTGGGGGTAGTCCAGGCGGTGGTGGTGGAGCACCATGTGCGACTGTGCCTGGAGCGGCTCCGTAGCCCCTTTCGACTGCGTTGCGATTCATCCGAACCAATCCCTCATGTAGTTTGAGAAACTCGCGGCAATCCTTGAGGAGGTGGCTAGACTTCTTCTTTCCATCATGCTTGTCGATGTAGAAGTGCACCGTACATGGCCTGGACAGTTTCTCTTCAATGGATGTCGCGGGTGCCTCATCACGATTGCGGCGTTGCCACACTTGCGTGGTTTTCCTGGAGTCATGATATCCACCGCTGCGGTATCCGCTGTTGCGGTTATCGTCGCGTCTGTCGGCGTAGCCAGCTGCGACCATGTTGACGTCGTTGCGGTCATCGTAGATGCACATGCGGCGTTTGCCTCGGCGGTCGCGTCTATGCTCGAGTTCTGCCTCCTCGTCGGAGTGAATGCGATTGTTCACCGAATCTTCTCCATCGGCCCACCGATTCGTGATTTCCATCAGGTGGTCGATGGTCTTTGGCTTCGAACGTCCCAGGTCCTCCCTGAGCTCTATGCGGCGGACGCCGTCGTTGAATGCATCGATTGCACGGTCCTCCGAGATATTCTCTGCGGAGTTCTTGATGATGGACCACCTTTGGATGTAGGAGCATAGCGATTCTCCCGATCTTTGCTAGCAGCATCTCAGCTCTTCGATTGATGCGGGCCGTTTGTATGTGCCCTTGAAGTTGCGCACGAAGCTGTAAACCAGCTCTTCCCCACTACGAATGGATCCGTGTGGGAGGTTGTTGAGCCATGCTCGGGTGGTGCCTTGCAGTTGTAGCTATAAGCATTGCATGGACGTGCTTCGACTTCCGCCATGGAGTCTGATAGAGTAGATGTGGTCCTCCAGCCAGATCTTCGGGTCCTGCAGGCCGTCAAACTTCGGGTTCTCTGATGGGAGTTTAAACCCCTTGGGCATTCTTTTTTGCTTGATGGCCCCGTTGAAGCATCTGGCGCCACAGAGCTCCACATCTTCATCTTCTGAGTCAGTCGACCGAGCACGTCGCGCCCTTGATTAGTTGATCTTGCACTGCGTAAGGTCATCGCGTGCATCATAGTCGTGGTCGTGTCACCGTGAGCGGCGATGTCGAGACAGGTCGTGACTGTCGTCACTCGATGAATGTGAGGAGTAACGCTTTGCTAGCGCTTTGACTTTTTTTGACTCCGGTGTTGGCTCTTTGTCGAGGGCGGCCTTGATTAGTCCCAAGCCTGCGATCGTAGATTGGTGCATGGCGGCTCGGAGATCTCCAGCTGGCGGCTGGTTGTTGAGGAGGTACATGGTGGCTGCTGACACCGCGGCCTGCGGCGTCTTGGGGACCACGTTGCCCCGCGTATCGACTGTCATAGAGCTGAAGTCGAGGACTTTTGCAGCTTCTATGCGTTCTTGTTCGGTGAGATGGGCCATCCGGGAACGCCTCTTGTTTGTGATGTACTCGTTGCCCTTTGAGGAGGATCCTCCGTCGGAGGAGAGCCCAGCACGACGAAGGCTCGACTTGTCTGCCGCCTTTTTGCGCCTCTCGAGTTGCGCTATTGTTTGCACTTGGCACTTGAATTCTTCCTTCAGGAGCCAATGGTAGCCCATTAGTAGTTCTTGCGGAGATCCGAAGGGTAGAGGGTTGCCTCATAAGGCCTCGCGGCAGCGAGCCCACTCTTGTTCGTTGAGCCTGATCACGACGCGTTCGCCGGTTTGCTCGTTTATTATAGTTGGAGGTTCGATTGCTCCTCCATTATTGACGGGGGGTCGCTGCCGCTGTTGCCGCTATTGGGCGGTGGTCCGCCATTGGGTATGCCGCCGTTAGGCGGGTCAGTTTCGTTGGCACGGTTGCCCGTGTTGTCGCGATTGGCAGGGGTGTCGCCCGCGTTGATGACGGTGCACATGAAGTGATTGGGGAAGCTGTTGCTCCTGCAACTTTCAGATTCGGAGCCGTAGGCCTTGTCTTCAGTTGCTGGATCGCCCAGATCGGATTCGCGACTGCTGTCACTGACCGTATTCTCGACTGTTGTCGGGGCGTTGTGCTCGCTGAGGGTGCCGATCGACGGAGGGAACCACGATGCTGGAGCAATCGAGGGTATTGTCGGCTGATCGGGCATGGGAAGCGTGCCCACCTGACCAACTTGGAAGCGGAAGCTCCCGATTGCCAAGCTGATTCCGTCGCCGATGGACTTGAAAGCCGGCGAGCGGCCGGCGTGTGGAAGGTGAAGTCGAACGCGCCGAAGAGCTGGCGAATCTCCGCTGTTGCGGAGTTGTAGATCGCGGTTGATGGGACCGAAGAAGCCGCAACATCAGCACTCCCAATTCCCACGGACGGCGCCAATTGACGAGGGTTTAACTCATCAATGCCCATTATTATGGACTTGGGTTCTGGAGAAGGAGGGAGCGCTGGAGATATCTATCGGCTAGCAAACAAGCACATAGGGGACTCGAAGATTTACCCAGGTTCAGGTCTCGTAGAGGTCCGTACTCCTGCTTGTCTGCTCGTGGAATTATCGAAGGAATCAAGGATTACAATGGTGCGCAGATGCAATCTGGCGAGGGTTGTGGAAACTAGGTTTGTGTGCGTCCTCCTCGCCGCCCCCTCCTAGCCTTTATATAGATAGGCTAGGTCTCGGGTAGCAGGTCGAGTCGGTTACAAGTTAGGGTTTTCCTCTTTAAACTTTCTATCTTTAGCTTCTTCTTATTCAAGCAATCGAGAGTCCGTAGGTTACTCGAGTTCCTCATTTTGGCCTTGGCGACACCGTGGGCCTCTACGTATTCAGGCCGTATGTACTAAGCTCGAGTACCTGTAGGTATACCCATGTCAGAAATCGTATATGGACAAACAAGCTACATTGGCACAACATTGTCTTTTTACATTCATTAGATTTTAGTAAGATCACATGCATAATTTTAAAAGTAACTAGACATATGTAGTCGGGGGCACTTGCTTTTGTTAACTCACCAGTCAAATACATAGAGTAGAACCAACACATGGCTTAAATAGACCATACTAGGCAAACAATTGTAAACTTAAACAAAGAAATTGTGATATAACTTAAACATGGATTTGGAAACTCCGGACACGCTGGAACATTACACATTGCCAAACATGGATTTTGGGAAATAAGCACACTCACTACTACGCGGGCTAAAAGAAAATGTGATACAGAGTGCAACGTAAAACAAGGGCCAGTCTAGCTTTCCTATTCAGCACCATTCATGCACAACATCAACATGTAGGATTGTGTTAGCTAAGCAATGCTTATGAAAAATAAGAGTAGGTACTATCGTGTGGCGTTCAGCTGGGAAATCGGTGAAGCCACGTGTAGGCTTGTGCTAGCTAAACAATGCTTATAAAAATATGAATGGCAGGTACTATCGTGTGGGGTTCGGATAATAAATTACACTAGATGACAATGGTGTGGCACATTTGGTCAGATCGAGCAGATATTCTACTGCTACAGCACCCTCTGTGCGTCTGCCCGTGCTGTCAAATCAATACTCCCTATGTTTCAGTTTACTCCGCGTGTTTGACCCGACACGAAAACAAGGGCCTTTCATTTTTATCAAAAAAATCCTGTAATTTTTGGAATGGGTAGAATCAACACAGTCAAAAAAATGAAATAATAAAAAAGTGAAAAACAAGTTAGTTATAGCGCACCTAGTTACGCGCGCTCGGTCAAACACGCGGAGTAAATTGAAAACAAAGGAAGTATCTCTCATTCAGCTAGACGTCAAAGCAAACACTAAGCACGCAAGTGAAAATTTCAGGAAAGTAGCTCTATTAATCATTAATTAGCAGCAATGTCATTCGGTGCGCATGCACCTCGGTTAGCTCCGGGCACAAATCTCTAGGTGCATCGTACGGCAGACACAAGGGGCAGCTATCCTCGGTGGCAGCAAATCTGCACACACACACACATATATATATAACATATATATATATATGTCTGTCAACTTAGCTTGTGGCATCCACATCCAATATTCTTTAGGTTTTTCTTTACGAAAAAAAACAACTAACCTCGTTCGTCTTCTCTCGGAAAATGTGGAATTCAATGTTCTTTCCTGGTAGTTGGACACTCACACCCACAGCACTGCTTACTACTAGAAAATGCACTCATCTACCTCTAAAATGATATTTAATTCAAGATCTATCTATCGCGCTTACTTGTACTCAAGTTTGACCTAATTAATTTTGTTAAATTGTCAAGATACAAAATCTTAGCAGGAAGTTGAACCTATCGTCAAAACTCTTATTGTTTTTAGATATATTAACTGTGACCCCTCGATGGGTACCTCCAAATTAAAAGCTTTTTCGTAAAAGTTAAAAAGAAAACCTACAATTTACATGTAGTTTCAAATTTGACCTAATTTCGATAAATTGACTTAAAGTCATTAAAATGGGCATAGTTATCTAGGAAGTTTGAAAGCTTATAAAATATGGGAATCGCAAGTACAACATGTTGTCGATGGACTATATATGTCTATCAACTTGGCTTGTGGCATCCACATCCAATATTCTTTGGACTTCTCTTTACAAAAAATAACAACTAGTAGCGCCGCTCATCTTCACTCAGAAAATGTAGAATTGAATGTTCTTTCCTGATAGTTGGAAACTCACACTGAGGGCATTGTTTACTACAAGAAGGTGCATCGATCTACCTTCGAAAATAAATTTAATTCAAGAGCAATCTATCGCACTTACTTGTAGCTCAAGTTTGACCTAATTTCATTAAATTGTCAAGGTGCAAAATCTTAGCAAGAAGTTGAACATATCGTCAAAACTCTCGGTGTTTTATGATATATTAATTGTGACCTCTCGATGGGTATCTCCAAAATATTTTTCGTAAAACGTTCAAAGCAACCTACAATTTACTTGTAGTTTGAAATTTGACCTAATTTCGATAAATCGACATGAACTCAACCGGTCAAATGGGCAGAGTTAGCTAGAAAGCTTGAAAACTCATAAATAAAACATGGGAATCATTGGTACAACATGTTGGTCCACTATATAAGTCGGTAAACTTGGCTTCTGGCATTCAGATCCAATATTATTCATCGGACATTTCTTTACGGAAAAGAGCAACCTCGCTCGTCATCGCTCGAAAAATTGAGAATAATTGAATCTTCTTTCCTGGTATAGTTCAAAAATCACAGTACCGATGACACTGTTTACTATAAGAAAATGCACCCAACTCCCTCTCTGAACAATCATATATTTCAACAGCAATCTATCGCGCTTACTTGTAGCTCAAGTTTGACCCAATTTCGTTAAATAGTGTCATGCGATGCAAAATCTTAGCAAGAAGTCAAACCAGTTGTCAAAACTCTCGTTTTTTGTCATATATTGATTGTGACACCCCTCCCGATCGATACTGTACCTCCAAAACCTTTTTCGTAAAACTTTCAGAGCAACCTACAATTTAGTTATAGTTCAAATTTGACCTAATTTTGATAAATCGACATGTAGTCATTCAAGTGAGCGAAGTTAATTAGCTAGGGAGTTAGAAAACTCAAAAAACATATGGGAATCGTAAGTAAAACATGTTGGTCCACTTAATATGTCTAGAAGCTTGGCTTATGGCATTGAGATCCATATTCTGCTTCGAGCTTTCTTTACAGAAAAGAACCATCTCGTCATCACTCGGAAAACTGAGAATTTTATTTCCTAATAGTTGGAAACTCACACTGACGACATTGTTTACTACAAGAAGATGCACCCATCAACCTCCAAAAATATATTTAATTCAAGAGCAATCTATTGCGCTTACTTGTAGTTCAAGTTTGACCTAATTTCGTTAATCGAAAAGGGGTCACTGAAGTGTGCGAAGTTAGCCAGGAAGCTTGAAAAATCCTAGTACTAAAAACATGGGTATTACGTATAAGAAATTGTGGTCCAGTTTGTTTGATAATTGGGGCGGTTGCATTTTATTTTAACCATGGTAGGTCCCGTAGGAGCGAGGTGCTTGAGAGTTAACATGGTCGGTGGAAGTACAAGTTAAATCAAGGACCTCATAAAAATGAAAATTGCACCCAAGTCCATGCATTTAGCACAAGGATCCTGAAACTAAGCAATGAAGTGTGTGTTTTGAGGTTTGCGCATACTAGCATTCATCGTGCTAAATACTATCAGTAGAATCTTTGTAGATGCTAATAATGGAAAAGAAGATCCAATGGTTAGCAATGTTTGGACTTGCTGGTCTTGATCCAATGGTCAGTGTTTGAAGTTATCTATACACTATACAGTGGTATGGTATGGTATGGTATTGTAAGAGATAAGACAATATAAAGATAAGATAAGAAGTATTGCGAATGGCCGATCTTTTCAGTAACCTTCCCTCCCGATGTTTGGGAAGCAAGTGAAAATTTTGAAAACCAGAAAAGTTTGAATTTTTTTGCCGCCAAGGACCAAAGTGGTTTCCTTCCTATGTACTCCTCGTCCCTAATCCACACTAACGCGGCTGCCGAACACGCCAGAGACACTGAGCCGCCGTACCAAGGCACACGTGCGTAGCACCACACTGTGGACAAGGGAGAGATCAGTCGGGTCGGTGCGTGAGGGGAAAGGGTAGGAGAGAGGGAGGATGGATGGTGAGAGGCAGCGAAGGAGAGAGAAAACATACAATTTGTTTTGCGTGCATAGGTCCTGAAATTTAGTAGTACTAGCATAGTATAGTACACTGTAAGGCCGTAGGAGGACCTCGTGTCAGAAACCCATCATAACTTTGCTCTGGCATGGAACCGCCTTCAACTTCTCTTTGCTACTGCCCTCTTCACCTGTCAATGTTTTATTCTCTCAGCATGTACAGCGCATGAGCAGAGGTGACCATATGTCTAAGTAAATAAATATACTACTCCCGCATTGTGTAAAAAAGCACACCTTAATATGGCCTACTACCCGTTCAAAAAAAATGGCCTACTATGTGGCATCCGCTAAGGTTCACCTTATACATAGTGGAAAAAATAAAGTTATCTTTAAGCCTAAGGTGCACCTCAAGCTTGTGGGTTGCCCATAGAGAATAGAAATATCATTTCCCCTCTCTCCCTATTTTATGTGATCGTTTTCAAAAGGTTTTCAAAATTTTCATGATGCAAAATCTTAGCTAGAAGTCGAACCACTCATCAAAACTCTTTGTGGTTTCTAATATATTAATTAACCACTCGATGGGTACCTCCAAAAGCTTTTTTCATAAAACTTTCAAAGCAACATACAATTTATTACATGTAGTTCAAGTTTGACCTAATTTCATTAAATTGAAGAGCAATCTATCGCACTTAGTTGTAGTTCAAGTTTGACCTAATTTTATTAAACTGTCAAGACGCAAAATCTTAGCAAGAAGATGAACCTCTCGTGAAACTCTCTTTTGGTTCCTGATAGTATATTAATTCCCCCCCCCCACGCGCCCCCTCCGATGGGTACCTCTAAGAGCTTTTCTGTAAAACTTTCAAAGAAACCTACACGGTTTACTTGTAATAATTCAAATTCTGCCTATTATATTTTTCTGCTTTGCCTATTATAATTTTATATAGTGATGATATGTCAGATGTCTATTATCCGAGTCTCACGTGCAGGGCACGTGCAATTTACTAGTACTTGTAGTTTTAAATTTGACCTAATTTTGATAAATCGATATAAAGTCATTCTAATGGGCAGAGTTAGCTGGGAAGTTTGAAAACTCATAAAACATGAGATTCATTGGTACAACATGTTGCATATGGATATAAACTTGGCTTGTGGCATTGAGATCCAATATTCTTTGGACTTCTCTTTAGGAAAAAGAACAACCTCGCTCGTATTCTCCACTCGAAAAATGTAGAATTGAATGTTCTTTCTTGATAGTTGGAAACTCACACCGACGATACTGTTTACTACAAGAAGATGCACTGATGATCTACCTATGAAAAGACATTTAATTCAAGAGCAATATATGGCATTTACTTGTAGCTAGCTCAAGTTTGACCTAATTTTGTTAAATTACCAATATGCAAAGTTTTAGAAAGAAGTTGAACCTATCGTCGAAGCTCTCACTGGTTTCTGGTATATTAATTTTGAACCCTCGATGGGTACGTCCAAACGCTTTTTCGTAAATCTATCAAAGCAAAACCTATAATTTACTTGTAGTTTCAAAGTTGACCTAATTCCGAGATATCGACATAAAGTTATTCAAATGTGCTGGGTTAGCTATAGGAAGCTTCAAAACCCATAAAACATGGGAATCACAAGTACAAAATGTTGTCGATCCTCAAAAATATGTGGGTGCAAAATAACTATTCTACACCATGGGTGTTGAATATATATATATTGTAGAACCAATTCCTGAATATATATAGCTCTGCTATTCACGAACCGGTTCCTAAATAACTCTTGTTAACTTCCAAGCGAACACGAGTTAACTTCATTTTCTTTCGAAGTTAACTTCTAGTCTATAGCAGTAATAATAAATGGTAACATCCTTTTGTGCAAGTTAACTTCCGCGAACTTTTTAACTCCCCCGTGTGTACAAGTTAACTCCCACTTTCTATACTAGTTAACTTCCTAATGAAGCACCTATTTTCTTTCACGTGAACACATAGGAACCCCTTGTTAACTTTTACGCAAACACGAGTTAACTTATTTTTTCATTTCAAGTTAACTTCTAGTCTACAGCAGTAATAATGAATGTTAACTTCCACATGTGCAAGTTAACTTCCGTGAACTTCTTAACTGTCCCGTGTGTAACTCTCTCTTTCTATGCTAGTTAACTTCCTGACGGAGCACCGATTTTTTTATTTTTTCGCGAACTGAATGTTAACTTCCGAGTGTGCAAGTTAACTTCTGCGGCCCTTCTTAACTTCCTCGTCTATGCAAGTTAACTCCCTCTATTCTATGCTAGTTAACTTTCTGTAGGAGCACTAATTTCATTGTATTTTTTGCAAATTGTGCAACTTAACTTTCGCGGCCTTCATTAACTTCCCTGTGTGTGCAAGTTATCTTCTGCCCGGTGCACTTCTTAACTTTGGTGGCCCTTCTTAACTTCTCCGTGTATGCAATTTAACTTCCAGACTGATATAGGAGTTATTCGCCTGGGAGGTGTTTGCGCCTAGGGTAGGGAAGCCGGCAGCGCGCGGGGGCGGGGGCAGTGGTGGCACGCAGGGGAGATGGTCGACAGCGCGCGGTGCCAGGAAGAAGGCCGGCGGGCATGGGGGCGGCTCGTGGGGAGGATCGTCGGCGGTGCACAAGGGTGGGGAGATTGCCGACGGGTGCGGGGGCAGCGACGCGCGAGGGAGATTACAGGCGGCACGTGGGGAGATGGCCGGTGGCGCGCGGGGGCGAGGGTGGCGCGGGGGAGATGACCGAGGGCGCGCGGGCGCAGGGAGATGGCCCGACGACGCGCGGGGATGGGGATGACAAGGACGAAGGTAGTTAGGTGGGGGGTTGCTGAATAAGCTTATCTAAAAACCTCTTAAGGGGTGTTTCTAAATAGTCCTATCCTATATATATAGGTCTTTCAACTTGGCTTGTGGCATCCACATCCAATATTCTTTGGACTTCTCTTTACGGAAAAGAACAACTAACCTCGTTCGTGTTCACTCGGAAAACATAGAATTCAATGTTCTTTGGTGGTAGTTGGACACTCACACCCACAGCACTGCTTACTACTACAAAATGCACCCATCTATCTCTGAAATGACATTTAATTCAAGAGATATCTATCGCTCTTACTTGTAGCTCAAGTTTGACCTAATTAATTTCGTTAAATTGTCAAGATGCTAAATCTTAGCAAAATTTTAACCTATCATCAAAACTCTTGTTGTTTTTCGATATATTTATTGTGACCCCTCGATGGGTATCGCCAAAATATTTTTCTTAAAACTTTCAAAGCAACCTACAATTTACTTGTAGTTTCAAATTTGACCTAATTTTGATAAATCGACATATACTCATTCAGTCAAATGGGCAGAGTTAGCTAGGAAGTTTGAAAACTCATAAATAAAACATGGGAATCGTTGGTACAACATGTTGGTACACTATATATGTCTATAAACTTGGCGTGGCATTCACATCCAATATTCTCCGGACTTCTTACGAAAAAGAACAACCTCGCTCATCTTCACTTAGAAAATGTAGAATTGAATGTTCTTTCCTAATAGTTGGAAACTCACATTGAAGACATTGTTTACTACAACAAGACACACCCATCTACCTCTGGAAATACATTTAAATTCAAGAGCAATCTATCGCACTTAATTATTTGTAGATCAGGTTTGACCTAATTTTGTTAAATTGTCAAGATGCAAAATCTTAGCAAGAAGTTGAACCTATCGTCAAAACTCTTATTTTTTCAGATATATTAATTGTGACCCCTCGATGGGTACCTCCAGAAGATTTTTCTTAAAATTTTCAAAGCAACCTACAATTTACTTGTAGTTTCAAATTTGACCTAATTTTGATAAATCGACATATAGTCATTCGTTCAAATGGGCAGAGTTAGCTAGGAAGTTTGAAAACTCATATATAAAACATGGGAATCATTGGTACAACATGTTAGTCCACTATGTATGTATGTAAACTTGGCGTGGCATTCACATCCAATATTCTCCGGACTTCTTATGAAAAAGAACAACCTTGCTCATCTTCACTTGGAAAATGTAGAACTAGATGTTCTTTCCTGATAGTTGAAAACTCACATTGACGACATTATTTACTACAACAAGATACACCAATCTACCTCTGAAAATACATTTAATTTCGAGAGCAATCTATCGCGCTTAATTACTTGTAGATCAAGTTCGACCTAATTTCGTTAAATTGTCAAGATGCAAAATCTTAGCAAGAAGTTGATCATATCATCAAAACTCTCGATGTTTTATGATATATTAATTGTGACCCGTCGATGGATACCTCCAAATGTTTTTTTGTAAAACTACCAAAGCAACCTATAATGTACTTGAAGTTTCAAATTTGACCTAATTTTTATAAATCGGCATAAAGTCATTCGGTCAAATGGGCAGAGTAAGCTAGGAAGTTTGAAAACTCATAAAACATGGGAATCATTGGTACAACATGTTGGTCCACTATATATGTCTTCCGACATTCAGATCCAATATTCTTCGGATATTTCTTTACGGAAAAGAACAACCTCGCTCGTCATCACTCGAAAAATTGAGAATTGAATGTTCTTTCCTGATAGTTGGAAAATCACACCGACGACATTATTAACTACAGGAAAATACACCCATCTACCTCTGAAAATTCATATATTTCAAGAGCAATCTATCGTGCTTATTTTGTAGCTCAAGTTTGACCCAATTTTGTTAAATAGTGTCATGATGCAAAAGCTTAGCATAAAGTCAAACCAGTTGTCAAAACTCTCGGTTGTTTCTCATATATTGATTGTGAACCCCCAATGGGTACCTCCAAAAGCTTTTTCGTATAACTTTTATAGCAACCTACCAAACTTGTAGTATATAGTTCAAATTTGACCTAATTTTGATTAATCGACATATAAAGTCATTCAAGTGGGCAGAGCGATAAGCTATAGGAAGTTTGAGAACTCATAAAACAAGGGAAATCATAAGTATAATATGTTGTTCCACTATATATGTGTGAAAACATGGCTTGTGGAATTTAGATCCTTATTCTTTAGACTTCTTTTATGGGAGAGAATAATCTCGATATCACTCGAAAAAATGAGAATGATCTTTCCTGGTAGTTGGAAACTCACATTGACAGCATTGTTTACTACAAGAAGATGCACCCATCTATCCTAGAAAAGACATTTAATTCAACAGAAATCTATCGCGCTTACTTCCTTGTAGATCAAGTTTGACCTAATTTCGTTAAATAGTCAGGATGCAAAATCTTAGCAAAAAGTTGAAACTGTCATCAAAACTCTCGGTGGTTTCTGACATATTGATTGTGACCCCTCGATGGGTGCCCCCCAAAAGCTTTTTCGTAGAACTTTCAAAGCAACCTACAATTTACTTATAGTTTGAAATTTGACCTAATTTCGATAAATCGACATAAAGTCATTCAAATGGGCAGAGTTAGATAGGAAGTCATTCAAATATCGACAAACATTTAATTCAAGAGCGATCTTTCACGCTTACTTGTATCTCAAGTTTGACCTAATTTTGTTAAACTATCAAGATGCAAAATCTTAGCATGAAGTTGAACATGTTGTCAAAACTCTCGGTGGTTTATGATATATTAATTGTCCCCTGAATAGGTACCTCCAGAAGAGTTTTCATAAAACTTTCAAAGCAACCTACAATTTACTTGTAGTTCAAATTTGACCTAAATTCGATAAATAATTGGTATAAAGTCATTCAAGTTGGAGGAGTTAGCTTGGAAGTTTGAAAGCTCATAAAACATGGGTATCGTCAGCATAACATGTTGGTCCACTCTTTATGTATAAAAACTTATCTTCTATTATTCAGATCCATATTCTTCAGAGTTTCTTTACGTAAAAGAACAATCTCGTCATCACTCAATAAATTGAGAATTAAATGTTCTTTCGTGATAGTTGGAAACTAACACCGACGACATTGTTTACTACATCACCCATCTATCTCTAAAAATACATTTAATTCAATAGCAATCAATTGCCCTTACTTGTTTAGCAAATGTTTGACCTAATTTCGTTAAATCGGCAAAAAATCACTAAAGTGTGCAATGTTTGTTGGAAAGCTTGAAACATCCTATTTCTTAATTTTTTTGAATTATAAGAAACCATGTTCCACTTTGTCTGATAATCAGGGTAGTGTAATTATTTTTAATTGTGGTAGGTCCCGTAGGAGCGAAGTGTTTTAGTTAACATGCGGTTGATGGAAGTACAAGTTACATCAAGGACCTCATAAAAATGAAAATTACATCTAAGTCTATGTATTTAGCACAAGATCACTGAATCTAAGGAATGAAGTGTCTTTTGAGGTTTGCGCGTATGCTAGATATTGTAGAGCCAAAATTTGTTCTAAAACAATCTACATTCTAACTTTTACTACTAGTACGTATAGTAAACAGGAATCCATAAAACAGAGTGATCGTACTCTCTATTAGAGTAGTAACTTGTATTGGTTTTTACATATCTAAGTACTACTTCTAATTATAATTTCTCAAAAAAAGTACCACTAATAAATGCATTATTGGTTTGTCTGATTTGTTGTAAGATGTAGTACTACTACTATTACCATTTAAATTTGATAAGACCAAAATAGTTAATTACAGGTTGGTGTCGAAGACATGCATGCAGTCCTCGGTCCCTCCCCTACAGCACTGTACACCAGCAGGCCGCAGGCTTTTCGTCTCTCTCTAGGAGTAGATTTTGTTGCCTCTCACTCACCTGAATCTTCTTGCCTCGGTCTCTCCCTCTGTTTGTACTGTACTGTCTGGTACAGTACAGCGTGACACCTTCTTTATTACTCACCTGTCAACTTTCTGCAGCCTTTTTATTTTGACGAAGCATGTACAGTGTGTGGGACACTGTCTAAGAAAAAAGTGGCTAAGTACAGCTGCCACCGGTGCGCCCATGCCTAGCGTACTCCTATACAATCGTACCAGTACAGTACAAAACGCAATCAGTATACTCTTCAGTATACCCACCCAACCCGGGTTTCTTGGCGGCTCTATAACCACTCCCACAAGTTCGTGTACCACGTCAGCGTATTCGACCGGCTGCTATGGACGTCGTCCAGTATGAGGCGATGATTGAGTGCCCCTACGACGGCTGCTTTAGCTTGGTCGCCTTCGATAAGATCGACGAGCACAAGATCACATGCTCGCACAGCCCGTGCTCCTGCATTGATTCCGCCTGTGATTTCATTGCCTCGCCGGCAGGGCTCCTTCCCCACATGAAGGAGGCCCACGGCATCATAGTAACCAGGGCCATCTACGACAGCGCCTTCTTTTGCCTCATCCCGACTCCACCACCAACAAGCACGAGGGGATTCACGCGCTTCCTCTGTGGGGATGACGGCGCCGTGTTCGGCCTGACCATCAGTGCGCTCGGCCTGGCCGCCGTCGTGTTCTTGGTGTGCATCAGGCAGGACAAGTGCTTGTGGCTACGATACATGGTGAAACTGTCTGCGCCTGGCCCGCCGGGGTCGGTGGACTTGTCGATGGTCGAGAGCCTTAATGCGGTAATCGAGCTGACAAGCATCTCGTCGCCAGCCAACCTCCCGTCCGACAAGCTTAGGACATACCTCGGGGTGCCGCCGCGGTTCCTGATGAAGGTTGGACAGTCCACCCATGTATCTTTCTCGATTTGCATCGACAGGAAAAAATAATCTTAAACTACGGCTGATGATCAAGACTGTAATGGTGTATTAGCAGATAAATAGTACCGCTAGTAGTACTATTTTACTACTCTAGTGTACTACTAGTAGTCGCATGTAGGTTCTCTTTTGCTACTAGGAAGGATGTATTTTGGATGTAAACTAAGTTTGCTGCTAATGTAATTATGGAGTATTTAGGGGTTTAGTTTGACTTTTATGTAATTGTTCACTTCTACGACATGGACCAGAGATAAATACATTAACCGTTCTTATGGTGCTTCGATTTTAGTCATCTAACTCAGTGATTACTGAAATTTATGCTCAAACTTGTCTATTCAACTTGATTTAAGTCTTGAACCAAGATTGTCGTCGAAATTGCGCTGGTGTGGATGACGCATCGACGTGGGTCCAGCGTGCAGGATAGGCTGCCCTGCAATTTAGCCTAAATATCTAGAAAATAATATGGACATCTACGACATCAACTCAATGTTATCAGAATCATCACGAACCATGTTTTCATATTATATGCGTTTGATATTATGTAAGTTAGTATATTTGTACATATAGTTGGTCAAACTTTATAAATAATGACTTTGACAAAACCTCGTATGCTTTCTAATTTGGAGACAAGGGAGCATCTTAGTACTAAAATGCATCGAAATAGATGTGTATCTAGACAAAGCCAAGTCAGTAACTACTATTTTAGGATGAAGGGAGTAATTATTTATGAGTAATCTATTTTTTACAATTCTTTTACTGCTATGGCATGTGCCCACGACTAGAGCATGGAACAATGCATAATAATCACGCGACCATGCGGTGGCGATCTACTCCGTATTGGATTACCCTACGTACGAAGGCGCACTAGTGGAGCACACGCTCGTGCTGTTCCTGAGTACGTAGTAGTACTACTAGTATACGCAAATAGGAGTACAAAAATAGATAGATCTTGTTGCTCATCGTACTATTTTTCCCCTATAAGGCAACCTAGACATGACTAATACAGTACTATATTGACACAACTTCTGCTTTTGGCGCTACAAGATGAATGTGAAACTCTCTGTGTCTGTTCAAACAAACTCTCTATGTAACATTAGTGTACTAGTACTTCTTGTACTCCCTAGTTTTTCGGACACGCAGTAAAGTAGTGAAGTAAGTCTGTTAGGTCAAGCTACATGCAAATTTCAGGTTTTTAGATATCCAAATTTCTACTCCAGCTCGATGGCTCGAGACACGAAGCAGCTAGCTATCCTCCGGTTGTCGCCCAGATCAAAATGAACAAGCAAAAGATTGTGTATCTTGGAAATTGCCATGGCCATTCATTACCTACAGAGCTTTAATTTGTTTCCTTCTAGGCACCTGCAAAGACTGATACTATACTGTACTAATTAGTACTACTTGTAAATAACGTGCTACGGTTGGGCCATACGGCTAGTACTAGACATAGACTTTAGTAGTAGCTACTCTCGTCACAGTGAATTGTCCAAGATGTGGAGTTCCTTTTTTCTCCAAGAGGTGCAGTTCCTTTTTTCTCCAAGAGGTGGAGTTCCTTTTTTTCCTGAGAAAGGAAACCTTTTTTATTCCTTCTTTGATTCAAAGAAAATTCAAAGTTTTTGTGAAGGATCTTGTCCCTTAGGAAATAATCCTACGCTGTTTTGTTTGATTCATAGGATTCCAAAATGGACGAATTATGTCCCGTTTAGGAATAGGAAAAACACGGGAATTGAGATTCCTTCAAAGTATTCATTTGCTGTCCCTTTAATTCAAACACATACTTGATCCAAATTCATGTAGTTTCCTCTTCTTATATTTTGAGAATCCTGCAAATCAAACGAGCCCTGAGAGATGGTATTTCTGTTTCTTGTTTGTCTTTGATCATTTTTTTTTGAACATAGGGTCATAGAGCTTCCTCAGAACACGAGGAGGGTGGAAATTGCACAAACCTCCAACAATTGGATTCGAAATTGCAGGGAACTCCAGATAATCAGGATAGTCTAGTTGCAAGAAACTACTCTACCACAATTACTTTTGGATACAAATGCGGCACATAGTACAAAATTCTCGATTAGCCCTCTTAGCATTATTTCTTACATACCTGGGGCTTAACAGTTGGAGCTCTTCGCAACCACGGCTCTAATTGTTGGAGGTTTGTGCAACTAGCCTTAATTAGAGCCCCACCCCCACTCGCCCACCTTCTGCGGTACTACTAGTAGTAGACTAACGCACCATTAGCCTTTGTCTTCTCCATCGCACCCCGACCGCCATCTCACTCCAACGATCTTCCCTCCCTCCCTCACCCCACCCACCCCAAAGAAAGCCCCCAAAACACCATCCGTAGCCTCCTTCCATGGTGAGATCGAGCAAGGTCTGTAAAGATCCTAAGCAGTTTCAGAAGGTGTACATCGAAGGCCCTCTTCAAGTACTCATCAACCATTGCAACGTCACCACTGCCGCGAGCCTCGTTGGTTCGTCCAAATATATTCTTCAATCAGAAAAAGAGAGCGAAACTACGCCTTCTTCTCATCTGTTTGGCCTCCCATCTGTTCTTCATTCTCACCCAACGGTGAGACCGTGGGAATCCAAAGACTACTTCGAAGTGGCGGGAAGCCTGTGCAAGATGACGCTGCTAGACAGGTTCTCCTTCGATGTTGTGATGTCAAATGGTTTTGATGAGCAGCGAGCAGGTGACAATGGAGATTGGATCGTCACAGTTGGGACCGATTTCATGTGGGACCTTGTCAACATGTACACTCGTCGCAAGATTGTTATTCCGCAAGTGTCGGGGTTTGAATCGACCGAAGGTTCTGCACTTACATTTCAGGTTGATGCTGATGAAGGTCGACGTACTAAACTATAGAAGATAGTCATTTGCCAAGTTCCGACAGCTGCTGGAGGATACAAAGATTTCTCTCTAGTTGCCATTTTCGAATTCAGGATTGCTATCATCAATGGAAATGATAGTCATGGATGGTCAGTGTGTGTGAACGAGTTCCAAGGCTACTTTAGATATTGCGATGCAATTATCCAACATGATCGTGTGTTCGCCGTGACCGAGAACGGTTGTGTTTATGCATGGAAGTCTCTAGAACTTGGTAAATTATCCTCCCTACGTATTTTATTAGCTTTGTTCCTGAATTGATGTAAGCTATTTTTTCTGAACTTTCATTGGTTAGTAGGAATTCCATTAAAATTTTAAATTCTTTGATTCGAAGGAATTCCCTAGGAATTTCAGAGGAATGCAATCTTTAGGAGGTTTTTTTACATGTAGGTAGTTTGTTTCATATGATTGAGTTCTGCTGATAGTATTGCTTCGTCTCCTAGTACATCCCATGGAAACTATGGTATCTACTACGTAGTAGTAAGTACTTATGTGAGATCTAGATATTATTCCTGAATTAATGTAAGTTATTTTTTTTGAAGTTTCATTGGTTAGTGGGAATTTCATAGGAATTTTAGCCTCTTTGATTTGTACGAATTCCCTAGGAATTTCAGAGGAATGCAATCCTTACTAAGTTTTCTTACATATAAGTAATTTGATTCATAGGATTGAGTTCTGCTGATAGTATTGCCTTGTCTCCTAGTACTAGTACATCCGTGGAAATATGGTATCTACTAGTAGTATTTATGTGAGACTCAGATACTAGACATATGAGATATCATAACTATATAGAATTATAATACTAGGTAAAGCTCAAAAAATTAGAAATTTGATTGACATCTATAAATTATGGGCGCATATTTAGTTCTTGTATTTTCTATCATGTAGAAGTCAATGTTTATTAGATACTAGTACTTGTAAATTTTGTTAACATGGTCTTGAGAAATGAAGGAGAAGATTCTAGAATAATGGAGAAGTGTGTTTTGAGGATTGTGCATAGAGTTCATTGTGCTAAAGACTATCAATAGAATCTTCAAGTAGATACTAGAATGAAAAAGAAGATCCAACTGCTGGCAATGTTAGTATTCGCAAGTCCTGATCCAACAGTGAATATTCAAAGTTATTTATACACTACATAGTGGTAATATTATTATAAGATAAAATAAGATATCAAACCTCCTAGAAAAAATCCTTGTTGGTTTTCCTTTGGTATATAAGACACCAAAATCTTGTAGGATCCAACCTTGCTTTTTTCCCTATGAACTTTACATTCAAGATCCTATAGGATTATTTCCTATTTCATTTGATCCCATGAATCAAACTGTGTCTCTAGGAGAATTTCCGTAGCATATCCCCATTTCGAAAAGAATTAGAATTTCCATAGCATCTTCCTAGGTTGGCATTTTTTTACGCAGTCAAACGTCTTAAGTATAATCAAGATTTTTGAAAATAGTACTGTATATCAACTTCTACAATGTCAGATCAATATCAATATTATTTCCATGTTACATTTCCGTTCCCTTTGAAGGTCCTATCCTTATCCTGTCGCCACGCGATGTGTTCTACCTGACACATGGGTTTGTTGAGGACGATGATGAGAATGATCCTGGTAGGTGGTGGTTAGCAAGATCTGTCGGTGGTTCAAGACTTCTTCTGGTCTATACGTATGGTGTCTCAGGCAATGCAATTGCGGATGATACTAGTGTTGTTCACTATGGTCGTACCGTTCGCACCTATCCTTCTAGGTTTGAGTGCATGGTGTTCTTGATGGACACAAGCCAGTTAACTGCAGCTAACCGATGGAAAAGGGTTACTAACCTTGGATCATATTTTCTTTTCCTTGGCGTGAACTATCCGATTATCATTGCAGTAGGCGATGCAAATGATCCGCCAGGACATCTGACGAGAAGGAACTGTGTTTACACATCACACCAAGAAATTGGCTACGAGTACAGGCCGCGTCCTGAAATTTGCCGCTTCAGTCTAAATGGTGACGTAGTTGTTGGTTTCCATACCAACACTCGCTGGATATGGTCGAAGACTCCATTTTGGTTCATCCCAAGCTTTTCAAATGCCTTGGAGTGGAACGAGCCTATTCATGGATAGCTCATTTGGTCTCGGCCTTCTGTTGAACTCTTTCTTTTGGCTGGTTTTTAGGTGATGTATGGGTACTCAGCATTTAGTTTTGCACCCGATCCGACTTGTAGAATACTCCATATGACCAAAAACCCCTTTTGTACACTTGGTAGTTTCTCCAGTATGTATATTTCACCAAGCTTGTAAAAGAACCTTATTAGGAGTACAGTTGTACTCTACTACTACTATTTCGTACATAATTTCTTCCAGAATGTTGTATAATAGTAGTACTGTTAGTATTACTCCTTGCAGGTCCTTAGTTTTGTTTCTTTTTCATTGCAGTTTGGGTCCTTTAAGCCTAAGTTGGACGTGTTGGTAAGTACTTCGCTCAAAAACTACACGCGGTGGAAGGAACACGATGTTTCCAGGTTTACCAGGAAAAACATGTCGCTCATCATGGCATCACCAGTGATTTGACAAGGCAATACTATATGACGGTGTGCTAGTCTAGTTTTCTTCTTCTTTTGAACAACTATTCCCTGTCTAACCTAGTAGTAGTAAAAAAAGTAGTAAAGGTCTACTAGTAGGAGTACCAGAGAACTCGATGAAGCTAGTTGGAGTACTACTGTATGTAGCTGCCACAGAAGAGAGAGGGAGGGTGTTTTGCACACGCCGGTGCACGTGGCAGCGTGTTCCTTCCGAGACAAGTTGGATTTAACTCCCTCACCGGCCTCCTCCACGCACACACAGCCTCTTTTACTCAGTCACTTCTTCCCATCCACTACCGCCCCTGGCCTCTCGCTCCATATTGTTGCCGACCAGCTCCTCGGCTCCGTCCTCTACAGGTGGCGGAGAGATCGACGCAGCAAGCTTCTATAGGGCGGTGGAGCATCCGTCATCTCTGTCCCGCAGCAGTAATGGCGGTTTGTGAAATACTAGAACACTCGTACCTATTCCCTCCGTTTCATAATATAAGATGTTTTAGCTTATGTGAAACGAGTGTATCTAGATTCACTCCGAACTTACATGATAGAGTTGATGATGCGGTTAATTTTTTATTGTCAATTGCATAGCATTGTCATGTGTAGAGTAGTTCTTATCCTGGGTATGCATCCTTTTTGTAGACTAGGATTCCATAGAAGCTTGTTTTTAAGGCTAGATCCCATAACTAAGAACATTGGGGATCCGTTTGAAGTTGGTAGTTCGACAGCGTAAACTTTTGAACATTTGCATATATTTGTCAATCAACATCATGGAATCAATATTACAACTTGCTCCAAAAGAAGATAGGGGAAGGCGCGAAAAAGAGGATTCTCGATGAAATAGGTTCCAATCCTGTGACTTCTGCTATCCCAGATGACAAGGTAAATCAATAGAATGACATATGTTCTTGTCGTTGCGTGTAGATGCTTTTGCTGTAATCTCTATTTATCTTGTAACCGCAGAAGCAAAAAGTTGAAGAAGACTCTCAGTTTCCTGATGACGGAGTAGAAAATCGATGTCAGATCGCTACACCTAAGACGCCTCCTTGTTTACCTTCTACGGAGACTGATGCAGTTGCAGCTGCAGCTGGTACTGATGAGACTGCACCTGCCATCGTCGTGCCAGATGATGGAGGTGGTGGATTGGTTTTACCATCCGCGGAAACTTATGCGGCTGGATCTGGTAGTGAAGACCCTTCAGAGGACATTGTGGTGCTCGATAGTTCGCCTATTATGGAGACTCATGCTACCGGTGCTAGCACTGCTGTTGGTGCTGCTGATCCTGCTCCCAAAATTATTGTGCCACTTGAAGGAGTCGGTGATTTGGGTTTACAATCTGTAGAAACTGTTGACCTGAAGGTGGTGAACTGTGATGCGTAGATTTCTTTCTTATGATTTGTATGCTTTTCTCTGGAACCTATATTATGGAGCTACCTTACGCATTTCTTACACTTTTGCCTATTGAACTGTAGTGTGGAACTGGAACTACTCCTATGTAATCATAATATTCAGATGCTTGAGTATTATTAATGATAAACCAATGCTAGCTGAGCTGCACGAGAATTGACCTCTGCCACTTGCGGACATGGTTCCTGGATCATCTCCTTTTCACAAGCACGGTGAAAAGATGGTTATGTTCCTTTTCTTGCAATGCCATGATGCTTATGTTGTTGATCTGTCAATTTTATATTGATTTTGTCACCCAATCAACATTTATGTCTCTACATACAAACATATTTGTTCACATGACTTGAAAAGAAAATAGTATCTTCTTTGCATCGACTAACACAAGGAGATATGAAAACATTATTTATTTTTGAAACAAGGCAAACGATATGCCATTTTCATTGATAGAGAGGGACATGCAATTCATAAATCATCACCTCCAGCATCTTGTTCTACAGAAGGCGTTATTACCAGATCCATAACCTTCTTTTCCTTGGGACAACAATGTCAAGTGCAGGATTTCGAATGTAAACACAATCCAGTGCAGGTTCATCAGGACAACCTCCAGCTGCTTTAGTCTCCACAGAAGGTACATCAGCGCTATGACAGATACCGTTGGAAATGCAAGTTGAAGCTTTTGTTACACTCCTATCAGAACCACAGATAAGGGCCAAAAATTCAAGCTCCGAAATCTAGTTACAAAATAGACAAGAGGTTACCCCATCTGGACAATTCAGACAATTCACAGTGCAATTTGAGCGTCTTACATGATCCTTAGATCTTAGTCCATCCGGTCTTTTTATTGGTGGAACGAAATTTGCTGGTACTTTTATTTTTGCGAATAACCTACAAAACATAGCCAAGTCACACATCTGAATATATCTAACTTTTCTACAGTCTTATATGTGAAGATATTTTTACATAACACTCACTTATCAAACTGTCTACGGATATCTTCCTGCTCCATGGAAAGGCGAAGTCGACGTTCGATAGGGTACATACATCTATACTTTACTGTACCTCTAAGTACTTCCTCGTCAGGTACATCAACATCCAAATGCTCCATCGTATCAAAGAAGGATGGAGAATATATCAGGTCAAAAGCTTGCATAGGATCTCTTCCAAGTCCATTTAAAGATGTTTCTGAACTCTTCTGTCCAGAGATTTACTATAGATTTATGTAAAGAACGTACCTACCCAAATCTGCAAGCACCATGTAAATCTAGATAGTCATAAGCTTTAACTATTTCTAGGAGAGGTGGAGAATAAACCAAAGCCAAGAAGAATGTCCAGTGCCTGAATCTAGCACGCGAAGCATGGAGATCTCCCAACTGACCACCGGCCGATGTGTCTCGTGAAGGACGGCGCAGCCAATGGTGGTAGGCCGGCACTGTTGATAGAAAGGCGTCGAGAGGTTTTTTTTAAGGCGTGGAGAAGTTTGCAGCCTGGTTCTAATCCAGTGCATCTCCCATAAGAACGACGCAAAATTTTAAGAGACAGGGTCCGGTCACTCGATTGAGGGCGGGCTTAGGAAAGTTTGGGGTCTCGGTGGAAAGTTTTGGCGGGCGCGTGGTGTTTTTCCATAATTTTCACAGAAATATGTGTGAATATTTTATCGGATTTGCCAGTTCTCAAGAGTCACCTCTCTCGCCATTAGATTTACCTCGCGATTGGTGAAACGTGAGGGTTACTTGTTGCAAGAGCTTGTAACTGGGAATTTAATGAGTTGCAACTACTAGGTTACAACTGCGTATTAGCATAATTAGTAGGGTGACGTCAGCTCCTTAACATAACAAGTTTTTAGGTGCCTGGGATCTAGGCGCTCAAATTTTATACCTTTTTTCCCTTGTTGACGGCTTTGTTTCGAATCCGGCCGAGTCCTAGCACGTACCTTGGGATTTTAACTATAGAAATTAGTCCATCCGGACTCATTATAGCCCAAGATCTTCTAACTCGGCCATTTTTTGGGTCATTCGGCCGCACAAATAGCCTAGTTAGATTGGGCGAGAGCCCATGAAAAATAGCCCCTTAATCCCTGCTTGGCCCATTTTTCTTCAGTTCGGCCTTTTTTGGGCGCCGTCCACCCATCCCTAAAAAAACTCATGCCTATCCATGTTTTTAAGTACTACCTATATTATTTATACTTAACATTTTTTAGTTGAGCTGCTAGCAATCAGGCGTAGAAGATGGACAAGCAATTTTTTAACAAGAAAAATAAATAAGGTATATACGATGTTAGTATACATTTTTTACATTTTATAAAGGGATAACAATTTTCTTGTGTAGTGGAAAGGCTTGCAGTTTATCTGTAGCAATATTTTTATACTGAGAGACTGACATGGCCGACCCACCTGCATGCCGCTAGCGTCCATCAACCTTACCATACAAGAGATCAAGTTTAACGAGCACGTTTAAAAAGTACTTGTACAATAGTCTCGACCGGAAAAAAGAAGACCAAGATCGACACGTTTCTTGTCGAGAGAGGCTGGCACGTAGGCCCCAGCAGCAAGGCCATACACGCCTGCCGCATGGAACAACATTACCAAGGTCAAACCGGCGGACACGACAAAAAAATGTCCAATATACACATGTTTCCTCTACATAGGCGGCTGACATGTGGACCCAACAGGGAGACATTATAGGGTGCTGTATCGAGCAACATTGCCAAGTTCCAAATGGGGAGGCACGAGAGAAGAAAAAACTCTAGCATGCACACGTTTCCTACACAGAGGAGGCTGCCATGTTGGGCCCACCAGCCTGTATAAACAGCTGAAGCAGCGAGCAATGCTATCAAGTTCAGAACACGAAGACGCGATAGAGGGTAAAAATTCCATCATACACACGTTTATTCAAATGAGAGGATGACATGTGAGGCCCAGCATCATGATTAAACGGTAGATGCATCGAACAACGTATCAAGTTTGGAACATGGTAGCACGAGCGAAGGAAAAAATCGATCATACACACGTTTCATCTAATGAAAGGATGACATGTGGGGCTCGGGAGGTTGGTTAAACGGTAGATGCGTCGAGCAGCGCTATCAACTCGGAACAGGGTAGAGCCAGCGAAGGAAAAAATTCCATCATACACACGTTTCTTCTAATGAGAGGATGACATGTGGGGCCAGCATCATGATTAAACGATAGATGCATCAAACAGTGCTATCAACTTCGGAACAGGGTAATGCGAGCCAAGGGGAAAAATCCATCATACACACGTTTCTTCTAATGAGAGGATGACATGTGGGGCTCAGGACGTTTGTTAAACGGTAGATGCGTCGAGCAGCGCTATCAACTCGGAACGGGGTAGGGAGAGCCAAGGAAAAAAATTCCATCATACACACGATCCTTCTAATGAGAGGCTGACATGTGGGACCTAGCAGCCTGACTAAACGGCAGACGCCTCGAGCTACGTTATCGAGTTCAAATCAAGGAGGCGCGACCGAATAGTATGGTCCACTAGAGACACTGATGTTAAGGACCCACACGCCTCAAAAGACTTCGGCGAGTCAACATCGCGCGAGGAAACGAAAATCTTGCTTCTCCATGCGTTGGCCGAGCTTCCTCTATGATTTTAGCAGATTCGTCGTAGTAGAGGGCCTCGAAACAGGAAAAAAAGTTTTCCATCAGCCATGGTCGAGCCAAGAATTTCGTCGTGAAAGACACGCCTTCTACGACGACCATCGGGACAATTCGTTGCGGAAGGAAACTTTTCTTGTATTGACTCCTGCGGCCACTCTACTAGTAGTAAATTTCAGGACCTATGCACGCAAAACAAATTGTGTGTTTTCTCTCTCCTTCACTGCCTCGCACCATCCATCCTCTCTCTCCTCCCCTTTCCCCTTGCGCACTGGCCCGGCTGATCTCTCCCTCGTCCACAGCGTGGTGCTGCGCACATGTGCCTTGTTACAGTGGCTCTGTGTCTCTGGCATGTTCGGCAGCCGCGTTGGTGTGGAGTAGGTACAAGGAGTACATAGGAAGGAAACCACTTTGGTCCTTGGCGACAAAAAAATTCAAACTTTTCCGGTTTTCGAAATTTTCACTTGCTTCCCAAACATCGGAAGGGAAGGTTACTCAAAAGATCGACTATTCACAGTACTTCTTATCTTATCTTTATCTTGTCCTATCTCTTACAATTCCATACCATACCACCACTCTATAGTGTACGGATAACTTTGAACATTGACTGTTGGATCAAGACCGGCAAATCCAAACATTGCTAACCGTTGGATCTTCTTTTATATTCTTAGCATCTACAAAGATTCTACTGATAGTCTTTAGCACGATGAACGCTAGTATGTGCAAACCTCAAAACACACACTTCATTGCTCAGTTTTAGGGTCCTTGTGCTAAATGCATGGACTTGGGTGCAATTTTCATTTTTATGAGGTCCTTGATGTAACTTGTACTTCCACCGTTCGTGTTAACTCTCAAGCACATTGATCCTATGAGACCTACCATAGTTAAAAGAAAATGCAACCGCCCCAATTATCACACAAACTGGACCACAGTTTCTTATACGTAATACCCAAGTTTTTAGTACTAGGATTTTTCAAACTTCCTAGCTAACTTGGCACACTTTAGATACTTCTTGTCGATTAACGAAATTAGGTCAAACTTGAGCTACAAGTAAATGTGATAGATTGATATTGAATTAAATTTATTTTTGGAGGTAGATGGGTGCATCTTATTTTAGTAAACAATGTCGTTAGTGCGAGTTTCCAACTATCAGGAAATAAAATTCTCAGTTTTCCGAGTGATGACGAGATGGTTCTTTTCTATTAGGAAATCCCGAAGAATATGGATATCAATCCCATAAGCTAAGTTGTTAGACATATTAAGTTAACCAATATGTTTTACTTACGATTCCCATATGTGTTTTGAGTTTTCAAACTCCCTAGCTAATTAACTCTGCACACTTGAATGACTACATGCCGATTTATCGAAATGTGGTGAAACTAGAACTATAACTAAATTGTAGGTTGCTCTAGAAGTTTTACGAAAAAGCTTTGAGAGGTACTGTACCGATCAGGGGGGTCACAATCAATATATGAGAAACAACCGAGAGTTTTGACAATAGATTTGACTTCTTACTAAGATTTTTCATCGCATGACACTATTTAAAGAAATTGGGTCAAACTTGAGCTACAAGTAAGCACGATAGATTGCTGTTGAAATATATGACTTTTCAGAGAGGTAGATGGGTGCATTTTCTTGTAGTAAATAGTGCCGTCGGTGTGATTTTCAAGCTATATTAGGAAAGAACATTCAATTTTCCGAGTGATGACAAGCGAGGTTCATTGTTCTTTTCCATAAAGAATTGTCCAAAGAATATTGGATCTGAATGCCAGAAGCCAAGTTTACCGACTTATATAGTGGACCAATATGTTATACCGACGATTCCCATGTTTTATTTATGAGTTTTCAAACTTCCTAGCTAACTTTTCCCATTTGACTAAATGACTTTATGTCGATTTATCGAAATTGGGTCAAATTTGAAACTACAAGTAAATTGTAGGTTGCTTTGAAAGTTTTATGAAAAATCTTTTGGAGGTACCCATCGAGGGGTCACAATTAATATATCATTAAACACCGAGAGTTTTGACGATAGTTTTAACTTCTTGCTAACATTTTGCATCTTGACAATTTAACAACATTAGGTTAAACTTGAGCTACAAGTAAGCGCGATAGATTGCTCTTGAATTAAATGTATTTTATAGGTAGATTGGTGCATCTTGTTGTAGTAAACAATGACGTCGATGTGAGTTTCCAACTATCAGGAAAAAACATTCAATTCTACATTTTCCGAGTGAAGATGAGCGAGGTTAGTTGTTCTTTTCTGTAAAGACAAGTCCAAAGAATATTGGATCTGGATGCCACAAGCCAAGTTGATAGACATATATAGTGGATCGACAACATGTTGTACTTGCGATTCGCATGTTTTATGAGCATTCAAACTTCCTAGCTAACTCTTCCCATTTAATGACTTTAAGTTGATTTATCGAAATTAGGTCAAATTTTAAATTACGAGTAATTAAATTGTAGGTTTTGCTTTGAAAGTTTTACGAAAAAGCTTTTGATTTGGAGGTACCCATCAAGGGGTCAAAATTAATATATCGAAAAACAACGAGAGTTTTGACAATAGGTTCAACTTCTTGCTAAGATTTTTCATCTTGACAATTTAAGGAAATTAGGTCAAACTTGAGCTACAAGTAAGCGCGGTAGATAGCTCTTGAATTAAATGTCATTTCAGAGGTAGATGGGTGCATTTTCTGGTAGTAAGAAGTGTCGTGGGTGTGAGTGTCCAACTACTAGGAAAGAACATTCAATTCTACATTTTCTGAGTGAAGACGAGCAAGGTTAGTTATTCTTTTCCGTAAAGAGAAGTCCACAGAATATTGGATGTGGTTGCCACAAGCCAAGTTGACAGACATATATAGTGGATCGACAACATGTTGTACTTAGGATTCCCATGTTTCATGGGTTTTCAAGCTTCCTAGCTAACCCCGCACATTTGAATGACTTTATGTCGATATCTCGGAATTAGGTCAAATTTGAAACTACAAGTAAACTGTAGGTTTTGCTTTGATAGTTTTATGAAATATCTTTTGGAGGTACCCATCGAGGGGTCAAAATTAATATATCAGAAACCAGCGAGAGTTTCGATGATAGGTTCAACTTCTTGCTAAGACTTTGCATCTTGACAATTTTGAACCCCTTTTGAAAATGATCACATGAGAAATAAGGAGAAAGGGGAAATAATTTTTCTATTTTCTATGGGCAACCCATAAGCTTTTGAGGTGCACTTTAGGCATAAAGATAACTTTATTTTCTCCATACTGTATAAGGTGAACCTTAATTAGCGGATGCCACATAGGCCTTAAGGTGTGCCTTTTTACACATTGCGGATGACCTTAGGGCATCACCTATGTATGTAAAAAACTTGTTGATAAGATAGCTCCTAACATGACCATGAAATGAATATGATTTGGAAATTGCAAATTTGCATAATTGTATAACATCATCCTCCCAACATGATGTAATTTATCTCATAATTTTTTGAAACTCCTAAGTATGATAACCATTCTTCTTCGAGATCCTGAGCATTGGGAGTACGACCATGGATGATCAGTGAGGTGTTGGATTGAGGGAGTACGGCCTTGGATTCCTAAACACAAAGGGGGTATGGCCTACCAAATTTCTATTATTACATGGACCATGACCAAATTCAAAACCAAAATAAAGCGGTAAAATATCCCGCGTATCCGGACATAGTTTGTGCCCCAAAATTTCAGATACTTCAAAATTCCCATTCGACCCTATTAAATTTGGTGGGTGGGGGCTTCGCTCGTAATTTCCAAGTATAGTGCTAGCAGTACCTAAACCCCCCACCTCTCTCCTCCTGGAATACATCACCGGCCGGAACATCCTCGCTGCACTTTAGCCGGCGTACCCGCCATACCTAATCTGCTCAACGAACCCTCTTGTCCGGCGCGCTAAGCACATCATCGACCGCCTAGGATATGCTCCACGGATGCTATGGTCCAGCGTTCTAATCGTATCCTCTCCCACCCAAGATCTGCTTCCCCGTCGTTGACACCCACTACGACTGTACCTCCGGCGACCTCGACGTGACCCGTGAGGATGCGAAGGAGGCTTAGACGCTACCCCGACCGAGGTAAAATCAGATCTCCCTGCGCGATTTGTTTGTTGGCAATGTACCATATTCGTGCTAAATTTCCTAACTAACATGTTCTTTACATGATATACACCTATTATGTACTAAATTAACCCGTTGTGGTTACGCTTAAACTCCGCGCAATGAACTATTTTTATGTACTGTACTATTTCTTTGTGAATTATTAGTCACTTAACATATTTGTTTATATTCTCTGCTGTACCTGTCCACATGAGATATGATTATATAATATCTCTCTCGAATCTCATTTGCCGATTTATGAACTATAGTATTTCTATCGTGCTATTATCCTGCTTTCCTATACTACACGTTTACACACGCTATATTATTTGACCATTATGTACTATCGATTTGATTCCTCTTAACCTGTGGCTCAAACTGTTTGATGTTATTATGCAAGGAGCAGCCTCAGTTTGCACACAATATCATAGAGTGAATGGCTCATATAATCTTGTAAGACCCCATCACTTTTGTTTTACTTCATGCCAACGTATATCATGTTGGAACCTGTTTGTATTTACAGTTGGCATTACCTTTATGTAGAGGAGCAACAATGGAGTACATACTCCGCCTGTCCACACGAGCCGCCGTAGATATCGTGTAACACCTATCTTAAGGCCCCCACCCAAAGTTTGGTCCTTGCCACATTTTTTGTTTGCTTAAATTTACCATTTGTCTTTCTTGTCTTCATATTTTTTCCAAAAATTAGCGTCAAACATTTTTGCCCCACTATGGTCTGCTTTTGTTTCATGTGCTTAGTTCAATTTCCTAGATATGAAGAGTTCGGGTGTATTGCATCTGAGTTGTCTGATAATAAGAACAAGGCCACACTAATGATAAGATCCACACATGTATCATAAGGAACTCTGTGCACTTCATCTCACTCTTGTATCTACTCTGTATCATAGTTACATGAACTGGCTATTTTAATACGAGGCACTTGATGATTCAGTTTGTTGTTCTTAGGCTGCCAAACCATTGAAATTATCTGGCTATTCATGAATAATTCAATGTATGATTGCTTGATTCATTGTTTGTCTGAAATTATCTGGCTAGCATATTCGAGGCTCACAATTGATGTGTTTTTGTTGGCTGAGTTACTCTTTTTTGCCTATGATTAAATTAGTGGCAAATTTTGTTGTGTAGTGCCTAGCTAGTTTGTATATGAGAAACATAAAGGCTTAGTTTTCATATTCATTTTATTCATATTCTGCACATTCTAGTTTGAGCAGTCTACATCAGGTACTTTAGTTGATTGCTCGCATTGTTATTTGAAATGAACTTGTAGTTTGTTTCCCATGTCTTTTTTTAAGTAACTTGTTTTGTCTTGGTATCAGCCATCTTCAAGTAGAGCAATCATTTCATAGAGCACCACATGCTCGCATCGCTCCATGGCGCCAGCTGGTCCACTTATTCAAGAAGAAATAGATGTATGAGCCACCACTGCTAATTGCTTCCTTCCTTATATATTACCGCATTGACACATTTAAAAGTCATGGTGGTGTGATTGCATGGTAATGTTGTTATAACTTGTTTTGTGTTTGTTTCAGGCTACAGATGACCCTCTGAATGCCAAACAAATCCCGCTTCGCCAAGTTTAGATTTTGTTTCATATATCAGCAATGACAATACCTATTACTCATGGCACACCGCTTCGACTGATCCTCTTTTTCCAGCTGAAAGATTATTTAAGGATGCCCTCCAAGATGCCCGTGATATTTTTGAGCAAGAAGCCAACAAAACAGATTCAGTAATCACCGTCGCACGCAATGACTTACATGAATTAAAAACAGGCAAGCTTTAACGCAGAACATACTTAATAATCTCATCTGCAGCTCTCATGGGAAGCCAGATGTTACATGACTCGCGATGCAAGCTCCATAGAGACCTTTTCTGTAACACCAGTTATGGTGTTTTTTTAGTTGTCTGGACTCTGATGCAACTTTTATACTTTATTTTATTACTATCAAGTTTACTAAGGATTGTAATAATCTACTGTAATTCGTAGTTGTAAGTTGTTTGAGCATTCTTACAAACTGAGCATCTATCAGAATTACTACACACATGAAAAAATAGTGAAATTGTAAGAGGTACAACACACGATCTAATAGAATAGGGAGAACATGCATTGTATTACACGGGCACCATAGAACTTGCAAAATTCATAGACGTTCGCTCAACAAAGTGAACACATAAAGAGCTGACCTGAAGAGAATACATCAGGAGCAGACCGACACAATCCATCAATCTGACGGATAGCCGTCGTAGTAATCGTAGTGGGTGGTACCATCCATGCCATAAGGTGGCACCGTCTGCAGCTCAGAATGCTCGACGATTCTGCAATACTCCACCAGCAATCGATCGAGTTCGAAAGGACATCCATTGATCCATAATCCTCCTACTCCACACTCATATACAATCCTTGGCTCCTCATCAGACGCAAGAGCCTCAAAGTTGTACGATCTAATCTCGGATAGGTCTGCATAGTATGTGCTGCCGGCCTGCACCGTGGGTACCCTGGCACTGTCAACGCAGACGCACCGATTGTCAGCAACGAAGAGAGCATGACTTCCGATGCCTCTGACCGGCTGAAGGGCACGGTTCTGGGTATCAACCCGGTAAACAACCGGCCTGCCACCGTAGACCAGTCCACTCACAACAAACAGCAACTCCTCGTCGGACTTGACGAGGTAAAAACGATTCTTTAGGAACTGACAGCCCGGAATAGAGCCTGCAATGGTGGGATGCATATTCAGGGTTCGTGCGGAGTGCTGCAGCTGGACATCTCCATGAGTAGCATAACATATAGTCGAGAGGATAGACCCATATCTGTTTGTGACGAAAACATCACCGGCGTAAGAAGTCATGCTCCGGAGTTCCGCAAAGTCATATAGCGAGTACCACCCTTCACCAAAGACCGGGAGACTCCCTTCCTCCATGCTCTCATCCGCCCACCGAATGGTGGTGTTCTCATGGTTTGATGTAAACACTATCAACGATGGGAACATCGTCACAGCGACAGAAGCCACCTGCTTGGTCAGTATCTCCACCCTCAGGCGCTTGATAGCGCATGTGAAGGGGTTGTACAACCGGGTCTTGTATGGCTGCACCCTCTGTCCAAGCACAAGGAGGTCGCTGGTTGTGCTACCGACATAAAAGTACCTTCCAGAGAGAGAGGGAGGAGAAACAGAGATTCAGTCAAGGTAAACAGACTAAAATTCAATCAAGGTAAACCATGGAGCAAAACCCTAGGCAACAAGTGGACGAAGAAACAGAACTTGAAAAACAGATAGTATAGGATGTGAGTGCAAAAAAAGGATCGCATATATACAGATGAATATAAAGAAAGCACCTGCGAATAACCTAGCTAATCTTCTTCTCAAGGTGGCGGCTAGTTCTCACGTTCAATAACGTGATGGAAGCGTCGTCTACCTGATACTCCTCCAAAAACTAGTGCTCTAGAACAATCCAGTTGGCTGGCATAAAGCGCTCCTCCGTGAAGCCACGCCAGGCGCTGCAGACTACACGAAAGGCAGCATAGTAGTCGAAGTCATCCGTCGAAAGGAAGATGTCACCTATCTTCTGGACGAGTCCCTCATGGACACCAGCCCATGGAGAGTCCTACTGCTTCTTGCCAGCCATGGATGATGGTTTTTGTGTGGTCTCGGTCCCATCGACTGTCACATGAAGCGGTTCCAGAGACACACATTTAAACAAAAGCATGGGAAAGCCAAAAGAATCATGTGGAAACGAGATGACGGTATGCACACAGCAACCGCAAGCGCGTTTCATCAAACTGGCACGGGCACGCGCATGCGCACACGCACTAATTACGGTACAACGATCGTGCACACCAGCGTATGACTTATAGGAGCACGCGAGTGTCTAGGTGTAGGATGATACTAGTAGTAGTAGTATCATAACCTCATTGTATTTAATTATCCCAAAATCTAAGGAGAAAACGTGCGCTCCCTGGTCCCTCAGGGCAGACGCAAACTCAGGACATTTTCCATTTTTTGCATGACATTTTTCATTTTTCAATTTTGCTTTTTGTCTATGCCCTTGGATGCTCACCGTGTGGTCAGATGGGGTGTATGCTTCGTGAAGCTAAAAACCTCATGTTCTCTCAATAGCACGATCGTTAATTATTGAGGTATATACGTTTTTAGTCCCACAATTTGCACCGCGGGAGTGTTTTAGTCCCACATCTTGCAAACTGAGCAACACTAGCCCCACAACTTGTAACTAGGAACATTTTAGTCCAATTCAATCGAATTTTGGTGATTTTGTCCGAATTCGTCGTAACTAATTTTCAAAGTGACATGTGGCATCATATTTTTTCAAAATGACCCCTATGTATTTTTTCCCTGCCAATTGTGACCTTGGTACGACCTGACAGGAGAATCTGAATAAGAAAACAAATAAGAAAAACTACCAATGCATTGTAGGGTATCGAACTGATTACCTACGCTACTAAAGAAATCAACCTTGCCACTACAACATGCACACAGAAGTGATTAACTAAAGAGCGCTCCGGCTGATGTGTTCTTTATTTTGGATATTCAAATATATGTCTTCCAAAGATGTGAAAAAATCTAAAAAAAAGATCCAAATTCTCAATTCAAAATAATTTGTGTTTTGGGATACAATTACAACTCAAGTTTATTCATTTTCATTTTTGCGAATAAGAAAAAATTCAAGTTTATTCTAGACACTGCATCTAGCTACTAGGTTAACGACAAAGCTATACAATTGATATTATGGACTGTGCCAACATAGACGTGAGCATTTTTGCGTTCGTATATGCTTTTTTATTATATAAATAATTACGTCCTCCCAAGTACTCCTCGTCTGGCATAATTACGTCCTCTCAAGTACTTCTCGTCTCACATGAGTAACAACTAGCATCTGCCGACATAGTGGCTTGTGTGTGTTGTTGTCCAAAAGTGTTAAGTTCGAATCCATTCTCCTCTTAGATATTTAACTATTTTATTTATATGTCTACTAATAGGTGACCCACTTATCAGTCCGCATAGGGACACAAATGACACAGAAAAATATAGAGGGGTCATTTAAAAAAATCAACGTCATTTGTGGACAAATTAAGTCAAATTCACTGAAATTCGATTAAATTAGACTAAAATGCTCTCGAGATATAAGTTGTGGGACTAGTATTGCTCGTTTTTCAATATGTGGGACTAAAATGCCCCCGCGGTGCAAGATGTGGGACTATAGGTGTATATACCTCTTAATTATTTTATAGCCTCAATTGCTAGGCCGGAGGACCAATTAATGCTCCTAGTTTTGCTCAATTACTCCTCTAGTTGACCGTAAAATGTGAACCACCATGTCGTGTAATGCTCCTGGCCGATCATGTTGTTAAAACGGGAGTGCATCCATTGATATGCATGTTTTCAATTAGATACGGTGGCCACGTGCATTGGCTGGATTTTAAGATTACTACTACATGCAATAACTAGCTATTAAGCGAGTATGTGAACTTAATTCTCTGAACTAGTATTACTCCGTCCTAATAATACCGAACACAGGGAGTACCTCAAGTATGGTTATATGGATGATCAGTTGATGTGACTCTCGGCCATGAATTCTTGGCCATATAGCCGTACGTTCTACCATCTTTTTTTACTATTACTACTAGTAGTACATGGACGCTAGCAAAATTCAAAATCTCAATCGAGCGACAAAATCACACACACTGACTTCGAAGCATTTCCCGCCTAACCGTTTCAAAAACTTTGAGCTAAAATATCCCAGCGAGGGAGTACCATTTTATATTATTATTATTAGATGGACGCTAGCCAAATTCAAAATCTCAATCGAGCAGCAAAACCGCATACCCACTTTGAAGCATTTTCCGTCCCTCTGTTTCAAAAACTTTGAGGCAAAATCTCCCACCGGGGGACTACCATTTTTGTATTATTATCAGAAGATGGGCGCTAGTCAAATTCCAAATATCAATCGAGCGACAAAACCACACATCGACTTTGAAGCATTTCCCGCCCCTCCATTTCAAATACTTTGAGGCAAAATCTCCCACCGGGGAGTACCATTTTTTATTATTATCAGATGGACGCTTGTCAAATTCAAAATCTCAATCGAGCGGCTAAAGCATACACTCACTGTGAAGCATTTCCCGCCTCTCAGTTTCAAAAACTTTGAGGAAAAATATCCCACTGGGGCCGTACCATTTTTATATTATTATTAGATGGACGGTTGCCAAATTCAAAATATCAATGAAGCGGCAAAATCACACACCAATCTTGAAGTATTTCCCGCCCGTCAGGCTCAAAAACTTTTGACTTCAAAATTCCCATTCTACCCATTGTTCTGACGCCCTATGGGCAAGCTAAAGTTGTTAGCTTGGGGGCACGATCGTAATTTTCCCGCTAGTCCTTCCAAAAATCACAGACCCTCTCTCCCACGCCCTCACCTCCACGACCACCACGCGCACCGGCCGGCGGAAATTCCACGGCGGCCAGAGCTACGGTCTCGTGCACCGCCGCGGAGCCGCTTCACCGATGCTAACCCACTGGATCTGGTTCACCAGGTCTCTTCGCCACTGCACCGGAGCTGCAGTGTCGTTCACCACACCGATGGTGTCATCGACCGCCCAAGCTCTGCTTTCCGGCCGCCAAAAGGTACCCAATCATACCGGATCATCTTCATCGGTGTACACCCGATGTGATCTAGTTCAAGGAGTTCCATGTCCACCGCTCTAGACCAACTGCTTGGCCATCGCCGTTCACTGCACTAGATCTGCCTCAGCGATGCTCTCGTCCACGGCGATCAAGCCGGAATCGACCGGCCAAGATCTTCTTCCCGACACCAATAGTCACCGCAACCGCAGCACCCTCGGTGACCTAGACGTCACCCGCATGGTACCAATGATGCTTAGATGCATCTGCGACCAAGGTTAACTAAATTGGCAACCTGTTTTTGTTTTGTGAGTAGTATAGCAGGTTCAAGCCTGTCGCAGTAAACTGCATTTTTGTCCTCATGCTCGTACATACAAGTTAGTGGGCATGCATGTTCTTCGTGCTAGTACATACAAGGTCATTAGACATGTTAGTTTGCATTCGCTGCTCTACAAATTTCAAGTCATGGACATGTCTATTATTTTGTCATACACATGTTCTTAGCTACTAAATACAACATAAATTGCCTGCTACCATGTAATTCTTGTAAAATCTGAAGTCAGCGGAAAATATTAGTGTGGATTCCCTCCTCTACGTATGCTGAATCTATCTGGTTCATCCTGAGATCAGTTCCTGCTATTATTTCCTCATTGGCATCGTTCTGTTATCCTGTAGTAGCCGTTTAAACTCTTCGTACTAATTCGATTATAATTTTGTTGTTGCCATCTAGTTCTTCAAAAGCTGAATCACTATCTATTTCCTTTTTCTTGCATATAGCTCAAAATGGAACAATGAACATGTTGGTTTGCACAGCTTATTCTACAGGTTCACAAGGGATGCCATTACTTTCTTATCTGGTGCTGGTTCGTCCTGAGGAACGGTATAACTGTCCTCTACTATGTAGTTCACTCGTTGTTTGCATTCCTGCTCTAGAAGTTCTCTTATGATGCCATTATAATTTCTATCTGGTTGATTCTTAGCTATGGAAGTACCTACATGCCATTGTGTAGCTCACCGCAAATTCTGAGTCACCCAACAACTCTATGCATTCCAGGAGATGCCACTGCTTCCATATATATTTGTCGACATTCTAAGAAACACTTTGTTTGATTGATCATTTCATCCTAGGAACACTTGTCTAATGCTTGTTTGTCCTGTTCTACAGGTTCACAAGCGACGCCATTATATCTCGCATCTGGTTCTAGGTCTGGTTCGTCCTAAGACACGGCATAACTATCCTATACAATATATAGTTCATTCGTGGTTTGCATTCCTGCTCTACAGGTTCTCATATGATGCGGTTATAATTTCTATCTGGTTCATTTTTCGCTATGATAGTAACTACATGCCATTTTGTGGCTCGGCGCAAATTACGAGTCACCCAACATCTCTTGCATTTTAGGGTATAGAACTTCTTCCATATATATTTGTTGAAATGACCTGGCTAGTTTATTTTTGCTGAAATTATAAGCCACACACACACATTATTTGATTGCTCATTTCACGGTAGGAACACTTGTTTAATGCGTGCTGGCTTGTCCTGTTTATTGAACCATTGACCAGTTATAAACTCCATATCATAGCTCCTGTCATATCAGTCAAATGAGTAGTTTGTCTTGTTTGATGTATTAACTTGTTATTACTTAGTTTCAGACTGCAATTATTGCTATATCCACTAAAGAGGGGGCTGCAAGATCATGTCTCCTCCAATATAGTTGTCACACTCAAAGGAAGATGTAGGTGATCAATTGAGAAAGCAAATTGAGGACTCTGCTATCAACTTGATTGTCAACTGAAATGCCAATTTTTCTTTCCCTTGAGTTGATAATATGTAATAATTTTAAGAAGTTTATAGCTGATGTAATATCTAGATAACTAGCGTAGGCCATGTAGGCAATTAGTTGACGCCATCCACACATGGCGGTAGCCGTTATAGTAACTATGCCAAGCAGGTCGATTAGGGAACAATACCATGCTTTGTTATTGGCCCATCGTATATTTGGCTGACGATGAACAGTAAAAAATGCTGGATTATTATACACGTTTATGATATTGGAATGGGCTTCAGAAATGCCGAAACTGTAAAAGGTTGTAAACGTAATGGGCCGACCCACAAGTGGTAACATGCCGTAATATTAACATGCTGTAACTATAACAGGCCATAACAGTAACATACTGTAATAGTAACAGGCCTTAGCAGGCCGTAACAGTAGCAGGCTAGAGCAGAAATAGCACATCACAGTAAACGGACAAAAACAATAAAATCTCAGAACAGTAATAGGCTAAAACAGTATCTGGCCTCAACATTAAAGGGCCACAACAGTAAAAGGCCAGAACAGTTACAAGCCTAAACAGTAATGGCCCGAGAAATTTTCAGGCGAGGGCAGTAACAGGCCGACACATTTACCAGACTAGAACAATAAAGGGCCGCTTGTGGGCCTGGACAGCTAAAGGCCGGAATAGTGAAAGGCCAGAATAGTAACAGGCCGGAATAGTAACAGACCATCTCAGAGAAGGGCCATTAGTTGGCGGCCCATGATGGGCTGCGATAAACAGTGATGGGCTGACCGCATGCCTTAAATGTATAGGAGCGACTTGGCGTAGGCTGTTAACATGCCGCACAATATTCGAACAATGTGGGCTATAGGCCCCAAACAGTAACGAGCCGCTGCTAGCCGCATCTTTTGGGCCCATTTCATATAGTGTTGGACGAAACAGTAACGGGCCATAATATTATTGGGATCTCCTAAATGGGTCATCCCAATTAATTATTAGTAGGCCTGTCTTCTACCACGGTTTCTATGGCCGTTAACGGCGGTAATTGGGCGTTAACGGTGTTTGCCACGTGGCATTTTGTATGATGTCAGCAGTCAACACGGCTGGCGAACAAATCTATAACGGAACAAGTTTTCGTGGCTGAAGGGTGCGATCCGCCATGGTCAGGAAAAAACCGTGGTAGATTCTTTTATGACGGGGCTTTTACCATGAAGGGCATCCGTCGTAGAAGACTTTTTAGCCATGAAAAACGGGCCTTCAACCACGAAAATCGCCCATTGTAAAAGCCAACTTTTCTTGTAGTGGAAGAAGAGGAAGGGGAGTCAAAATAAAACGATGAGCATGGTGCTGAACCTTCTACAGATTCATATGACACACTTTCCTTTGGTGCTTGGAATGCTATGAATGCTAGCTTAGTTGATTGGCAGACATTCTCAGAGGTCACTTCTGGTTTTGCACCAGAGGGCACTTCCTCCTCTCGCCCTCATGGCAAAGGCCCACAGACTTTTGTTGATGATGATTATGATGAGGATGAGGATGAGGATGATGACGACAACAAGGACTCGGAGTGATATTCTTTGAGGTGATAGCGTGAACTTTTCCCTTTTCGGTGTTTCGATGTCAAAGGGGGAGAAGTTTTCCATTAGGATCATCGGGATTTTTATGGGTTGGGGTGTGCCATCTATTTTTATTTGAACATTTGCTTTCATTTCGTTCTTGTCAGAATTATTTGGTTCATGTGAACTATCTATGCGTGTGGACATATCTATGCATGTTTCCTTATTGTAATAGTTAAACCCTGACTATGTATTACTTGATTATCTTGCACGTTAGGGGGAGCATAGCTATGTCTCTTATTAAATTTCCATGCAAAACCTCTTGTTGTCATTGAACACCAAAAAGGGGGAGATTGAAAGGACATTTATTGGCCTAATATGTTTTGGTGTTCGTTAACAACATAAGGTTCATTTTACTGTGTGTTAATGTCTACATGTCAATCTATTGAAAAGAGAAAAGGCCATAAAAGTGTGGGAAATTCCCTGGATAAAATTGAGCTTTCCTGAAGATTCCGACTGGAGTCTCTAGTGTGCAGACACCGGAGTCTCTGATATGGTCTGGAGTTTCCCCGAAAGTCCCTGGAGTGGACTCAAGAAACTGCCCAAAGTCATTCTGTGAGGGGGTCCGGAGACGGACTGGATGTTGGCCGGAATCTCTGGTGTGGTTTCTCGGACCGGAGTTTCTGGTGTGGAAACACCAGAGTCTCTAGTGTCCCTAGTCCGAAGTTCCTGCCAGAGTCTCCAGAGTGAGCGTCAAGACCAAGCCCAAGTCATTCAGTATGGTGGTCCGGAGATGGACGAGAGATGGGCCGGAGTCTCCGGTGTGGAAGGTCTCCAACGGGCAGAAAACAGTCAGCAGCTGTGGAGGCTATAAATAGGGGACCTCGTCTTCTACCTCAAGCTACTTGTTCCAGAAAAGAAAGACAACACCATTAGAGGCACCAAAACTCCAAGATCTCTTAATCCAACCACCCAAAGTCGCTGATCTTTGGGGAATCGGAGAAGGAGCCCTCGATCTACAGCTTCACCAAGAGATATCCACATATCCCCCTCATTCACTTGACGGCCCCTTGATCTAGGGTTTCATTAGAAACCCTAAGCCTTGTTTTGGTTCTTACAAGCTTGTCTTTGATTGTTGTAACAGCTTGCTTGGACTTGGGAGCCTCCAATTAAGTTGTGGATGTGTGCCTCAAACTTGTTGTAAGGGTGTCGGCTACCACCTTGAAGGTTGCCGATATAGTGGAAGCGTGAATTGATCCCCTTGGGGTGAGATTCACCGGAGAACAAGGGAGGCCTCTCGTGGAGTTGGTGGTTTGATACCACCTCCTCTCCAAACGCAAACGTACTTCCCCTCAAAAGGAAGGAACAATGGGAAATAATCCTTGTGTCCCCGTGTGCTTTACTTTGATTACTCCTATCCTTTACCGCACCTTTACTTTATCTAGTTCTTGCTTAGTTAGTTGTGCTAGTGTGACATATAGGTAAATTCACCTTTGTTGCATATCTAGAGAATTTACCTTTTGCATCAAATCCTAACTTAAAGAAGGGTAAAATTTGAAGTAGCACCTATTCACCCCCTAGGTGCCCATACGATCCTTTCACCATTGCAATACTTGTGCTCTTGGTCCTACTTTTTGTGCTCCCTATATGATATCTGATGGTAGGATTGGCATGCATAGGTAGCACCCATGATATCTCACTATTTTGCATATATATATATATGGGAAATAGTGGGATATCATGAATGCAACCTATGAATACCTATCCAACCATTAGATTCTCTCATAGGGAGCCAAAAAATTAGCAACGGGAGCACACATGTTTGTAATGGAATAGTCCACCACCGTCATACCGAGAGCACATATAGTACTACTATGACACACATATTTCCAAACAATCAGCACATGCATGCATCCATGAAAGTTACAAAAAAATTATCAATCCAACCAACCACATTACCCACTGCATGCAAACTAGTACACCTCACTAGGATAGGCGCACAAGCTGTTTTAGCAAAGTACAAAGCAGATCTCATGTGCACATCACATGGACCATAGAAGCTGCAAAAATTCTAGTAATCCAACTAACCATTTTCAACTAGCACATGCAACATACTAGTATTCAAGCACAAGTTCTATACGCACATCACATGGACCATAGAAGCTGAAAAAATTCTAGCAATCCAACCAGTCATTTTTTCACCAGCACATGCAACATACTAGTATCCAACATCACTCCCACTGCCGGTTGGACGGAGAAAATGCATGCAGATATGTTTGCTTGTTTGGATGCTGATTGTTTTTTGTATCTAACATGCATGTGTCATGGATGCGTAGAGCTAAGTACACCTACCGAGCAGCTACTACATGCAGCTCAGCAGCAAACAGAAATTTATGCACAAAAATAAGCTGCTCAGTGTGCTTTCCATGTGGTTTAAAGAACAAACGAAGATCACACCGTGAAGTGCATGCATGTTTCTTGCTCTCTCTCATCTAGACAACTATTAGAATTACTCCCTATATCCAACGATACCGCATGCATGCAGTGGTAGCACCGGTTGTAGCAAATCCGCGTTTATGTATATATATATATAACATCTATTCTAAAACCGGTTGTAGAATATTAATCTAAAAGGGGGACGCCCTATAAGGAGGCGATTCGGTGGATAGGGAGAAAAACCCGGGAGAATATGTACCCACGACCAAACACCTCCACTGTTCTTCGCCACGACCAAATCCCTGGCTATGAGTGGTAGTAAAAAACTTGTGGAAGAAGTGAGAGAGGGAGGATAGGGGACATGAGTGAGGCCACGCGAGGCCACCCCTTGCCTCGGTCAATCTAGGTCGAGGCCCCCAAGCCACACCACCTCAATGCCTCCTACTCTGCATCAACCCCGGCACCGTCATCTCCCTCGTTCCAGACTTCGTGTGCCACCACGCCGGATGGGATCGAGATCCTTTTCAGTTCATTACCCTAGATCTGGATGCTGGATTAGGCCACAGGGGGCGATGGTGACCTGACGCTGCTGGAGGCTGCGGCCGGGCCTGCTAGGCATTCAAGCGTGCAGCTGGAGCTGGGGAAGGGTACGGTGGAGATTGATGGTGCGTGCTCTACTGCGGCTTTGGGGCAGGATCCTGCTGGAGCTTGTCCAGGAGAGGAGTCCGGTGTGTTGTGCATCTTGGCGCACAACGAGGAGTTGCCGCCTCCTCCCCTGCTCAGGCAGGGGTGGTGCCCCAGGTATTCAAGGCTTGGGCTCCAGAGTTGCCGTCCGCGGTGGTGGAGGGCGCTGCGGCGCTCCGGCTGAAATCCTTAATTGTGGCTCAAACAAGCCACGAGACGGAGTCAATTCTGGAGATCCTGCCGCGCAATGGGGGGTTTTGGAAAGAGGTGAGGCCGAAATACTGGTGGAGGCGAGTAACTCCTTCCTCTTCCAATTGCGCACGTGCTGGGAAATCACAGAGAAATCAATGGCATGGCAGTGCCTCCTCTTCAAATTGGTTCCAAGACATCTACTTCCGCTGCCTCTCCCCGCTGCACTTTGTTATGCAGTGCACAAATAAAATCCACTACATCCTGTGCAAGCTCCCTGGACACATTGCGAGAGGCTTCTCGGACAAGCGACTGCCGCCTACTCCCACTCCCTCCCATCTACTCAGGCAGGCGGCATTCCCTGCATGGTGTCGGGGGCCGAAACAGGGGCCTGTGCGTGCGCCGACGTGGACCGTGTCCGCCCACATGCAGCAGGACGAGCAGGAGGCGGGGCCGGAGCTCGCGGAAAAACGGCTATTGGAGGAGTACAACTCATCGGTGAGCATGCCGGCTATAGAGTCGGACACGTACGAGATGCGGCGCACGCACCTGACCGTGCTCGTCTCTGACTCACGCATCAACATCAGCATGGGCTCCATCGCCAAGACGATCCAGCTGGAGACCGGCTTCTAGTAATCCAACTAACCATTTTCAACTAGCACATGCAACATACTAGTATTCAAGCACAAGTTCTATACGCACATCACATGGACCATAGAAGCTGAAAAAATTCTAGCAATCCAACCAGTCATTTTTTCACCAGCACATGCAACATACTAGTATCCAACATCACTCCCACTGCCGGTTGGACGGAGAAAATGCATGCAGATATGTTTGCTTGTTTGGATGCTGATTGTTTTTTGTATCTAACATGCATGTGTCATGGATGCGTAGAGCTAAGTACACCTACCGAGCAGCTACTACATGCAGCTCAGCAGCAAACAGAAATTTATGCACAAAAATAAGCTGCTCAGTGTGCTTTCCATGTGGTTTAAAGAACAAACGAAGATCACACCGTGAAGTACATGCATGTTTCTTGCTCTCTCTCATCTAGACAACTATTAGAATTACTCCCTATATCCAACGATACCGCATGCATGCAGTGGTAGCACCGGTTGTAGCAAATCCGCGTTTATGTATATATATATAACATCTATTCTAAAACTGGTTGTAGAATATTAATCTAAAAGGGGGACGCCCTATAAGGAGGCGATTCGGTGGATAGGGAGAAAAACCCGGGAGAATATGTACCCACGACCAAACACCTCCACTGTTCTTCGCCACGACCAAATCCCTGGCTATGAGTGGTAGTAAAAAACTTGTGGAAGAAGTGAGAGAGGGAGGATAGGGGACATGAGTGAGGCCACGTGAGGCCACCCCTTGCCTCGGTCAATCTAGGCCGAGGCCCCCAAGCCACACCACCTCAATGCCTCCTACTCTGCATCAACCCCGGCACCGTCATCTCCCTTGTTCCAGACTTCATGTGCCACCACGCCGGATGGGATCGAGATCCTTTTCAGTTCATTACCCTAGATCTGGATGCTGGATTAGGCCACAGGGGGCGATGGTGACCTGACGCTGCTGGAGGCTGCGGCCGGGCCTGCTAGGCATTCAAGCGTGCAGCTGGAGCTGGGGAAGGGTACGGTGGAGATTGATGGTGCGTGCTCTACTGCGGCTTTGGGGCAGGATCCTGCTGGAGCTTGTCCAGGAGAGGAGTCCGGTGTGTTGTGCATCTTGGCGCACAACGAGGAGTTGCCGCCTCCTCCCCTGCTCAGGCAGGGGTGGTGCCCCAGGTATTCAAGGCTTGGGCTCCAGAGTTGCCGTCCGCGGTGGTGGAGGGCGCTGCGGCGCTCCGACTGAAATCCTTAATTGTGGCTCAAACAAGCCACGAGACGGAGTCAATTCTGGAGATCCTGCCGCGCAATGGGGGGTTTTGGAAAGAGGTGAGGCCGAAATACTGGTGGAGGCGAGTAACTCCTTCCTCTTCCAATTGCGCACGTGCTGGGAAATCACAGAGAAATCAATGGCATGGCAGTGCTTCCTCTTCAAATTGGTTCCAAGACATCTACTTCCGCTGCCTCTCCCCGCTGCACTTTGTTATGCAGTGCACAAATAAAATCCACTACATCCTGTGCAAGCTCCCTGGACACATTGCGAGAGGCTTCTCGGACAAGCGACTGCCGCCTACTCCCACTCCCTCCCATCTACTCAGGTAGGCGGCATTCCCTGCATGGTGTCGGGGGCCGAAACAGGGGCCTGTGCGTGCGCCGGCGTGGACCGTGTCCGCCCACATGCAGCAGGACAAGCAGGAGGCGGGGCCGGAGCTCGCGGAAAAACGGCTATTGGAGGAGTACAACTCATCGGTGAGCATGCCGGCTATAGAGTCGGACACGTACGAGATGCGGCGCACGCACCTGACCGTGCTCGTCTCTGACTCACGCATCAACATCAGCATGGGCTCCATCGCCAAGACGATCCAGCTGGAGACCGGCTTCGCCTGGGAGGACATCCACGTCTCTGCCACCTTCCCCGATGACTTCCTCGTGCGTTTCAGGGAGCCGTGGCAATGCAACCTCGTCTACAAGCGCTGCACGATGCAGCTGAGGCGTGGGAGCATGGTGTTCAAGCAATGGTCCCCTACAGGACATGGGCTGATACATTGCAAATGTATCTATAATTTTTGATGTTCCATTCTGGTTTTATCTACTTTCTTGTGTTTTGTCCACACTTTGGAGTACTTTTCATATGATTTCTTGGACTAACCTATTAACAAGAGTCATACTGCCAGCTGCCTGTTTTCTGTTGTTTTTGGTTCCAGGAAGTCAGAAATAGAATATTCTCGGAATTGGACGGGACAAAAGCCAAAGTCACTATTTTACCAGAAGGCATCTACAGCCAGAATACGAGATGGAGAAGGGCTGGGGCCCGGCCACACCACCTGGCCGCGCGGCCAGGCCTTGCCCGCGCCAGGGGGTGGTCTGGCCGACCCCAGCACCCCCTCGGCCTCTCCTTCCACCTATATATTGCCTTCGATACCAAAACCCTAAGGACCCGATCCAAAATCCACGAAAGAGTGTGTAGCCGCCGTCATCTCCATCCCAAGATCGGGAGGGATCTGAAGCTCTTCCCGGCACCCTGCCAAAGAGGGGAATTCACCCTGGAGGCCTTCTTCATCATGATGCAAGCCTCCGGTGTGATGCGTGAGTAGTTCATCTCTGGACTACGGGTCCATGTAGTAGCTAGATGGCTGGTTCTCCTCCTTTGTTCTTTCATATCTAGATCTTGTGAGCTCCGTTCATGATCAAGATCATCTATTTGTAATGCTACATGTTGTGTTTGCGGGGATCCGATGGATATTGAGATGCTATTTCAGATGGATTATTGATTCTATCATGTCTTTGTTATTCGTGATCTTGCATGCTTTCTGTTGTTAGTAGCTATCTTGGCCAAGTAGATGCTAGAAACTCCAAGAGTTAGTATTTATGCTCGATAGTGGGTTCATGCCTATGGTAATCTGGGGAAGTGACAGAAATCTCTAAGGTACTAGATGTGCTATTTCTACTAGGGAGAAAACAACAATCCTTTGTTCATAGAACAATCGTATTGTTTATCATACACACAATTCATAATGCAATTATCTGTTGCTTGCAACTTAATACTGGAGGGGGTTCGGATGATAACCTAAAGGTGGATTTTAGTCATAGATGTAGTTGGATGGCGGTCTATGTATAATGTTGTAATGCCCAATCAAGTCTCAAAGGAGTCAAGATGATTAATGTATGCTTTCTCGATGTTTGTCAATAGCCCCGCTGTAATTTGTTCACCCAGCATGTTATCTATCTTAAGGAGAGCCACCTCTCGTGAACTATGGACCTCGGTCCTTTCTTTTACATGCAAACTACAAACTGTTTACTGCTTTGTGTTTACTTTCTGCAAACTATTACTTCTTTACATTCGATACATTTAATCCTTTGTTTTCAGCAAAACCGGTGAGATTGACAACCTCATCGCAAGTTGGGGACAGAGTCCTGTGGTTGTGTTGTGCAGGTCTCCACGTTGCTGCTGGCACCGGTAGTGCACCCTGCCAAAGTTCAGCTAGCTACACCTTTGGGGTGTTTCCTTGCTCCTACTGGATTGATAACCTTGGTTTCATAACTGAGGGAAACTTACTGTTGTGCTCATCATACCTTCCTCTTGGGATTCCCCAACGAGCTCATCAATCACGAGCCATCAAAGTATTTTTCTGGCGCCGTTGCCAAGGAGTCAAGGACATCTTCACAAGGGGAGTCCCTCATAACCAATCTCTTTACTTTATTATTTTTGTTTTGCTTAGTTTACTTTTGCTTTGTTTGCTTGTTTCTTTATCAAAAACACAAAAAATTAATTTACTAGTTTGCTTTCTTTATCAAAAATACAAAAAATGACTACTCTTGAAAACACTAAGTTGTGTGACTTCACTAGCACCAACAACAATGATTTTATGAGCACACCTATTGCTCCACCTGTGCCTGAAGCTACTTTCTTTGAGATAAAACCTACTTTACTCAATCTTGTTATGAGAGAACAATTTTCTGGTATTGGTAATGAAGATACTGCTGCCCATCTAAATAACTTTGTTGAACTTTGTGAGATGCAAAAGCATAGGGATATAGATGGTGATATTATTAAGCTGAAATTGTTTGCTTTCTCTTTGAGAGGAAAAGCTAAAGAATAGTTGAATTCCTTAACTAGGAATAGTATTGATTCTTGGACTAAATGCAAAGCTGCTTTCATTGGAAAAATACTATCCTCCTGCTAAGATTATATCTATGAGAAGTGAAATAATGAAGTTTAAACAATCTGATAATGAACATGTTGCTCAAGCTTGGGAAAGAATGAAATCTTTGGTTAAGAATTGTCCCACTCATGGACTGACTGCTTGGATGATCATCCAAACTTTTTATGCAGGATTGAACTATTCTTCAAGGAACCAATTGGATTCTGCTGCTGGATGTACCTTTATGACCATTACTTTGGGTGATGCAACAAAGCTTCTGGATAATATGATGGTTAACTATTCTGAATGGCATACTGAGAGAGCTCCACAAGGGAAGAAGGTAAATTATGTTGAGGAAACCTCCTCCTTGAGTGATAAGATTGATATTATTATGCCTATGCTTGTTAATGGGAAAGCCCATATTGATCCAAATAATGTTCCTTTAGCCTCTTTGGTTGCTCAAGAAGAGCAAGTTGATGTGAACTTCATAAGAAATAACAATTTTGGCAATAATGCTTATAGGAATAATTTTGGTAATAGCAATTATAAGCCATATCCTCTCAACAATGGTAATGCTTACGGAAATTCCTACAACAATAATAGGAGTGCTCCCTCGGAACTTGAAAATATGCTTAAAGACTTTATTAGTAAACAAAGTGCTTTCAATAAAACTACTGAGGAAAAACTCTCTAATGCTGAAAGAAATATAGCATCTTTGGCTGAAGCTCAATCTTCTTTGAATAAAATGGCTATTAAACCTAAAACTAATGATAATCCCTTTGCATCTACTAATGCTATACAAGTAAGAATTCATGAAAATGTTAGACTATTAGCTGAATTACATGCTAAGTGGGAAAGAGAAGATGAAATTGCTAGAAACATTAGTGTTTCTACTATCACCACCACTAGTGTTGATGCTAGTAATAGCTCTACTACTTTAGATGATAATTTTGATTTTGATCTTGATGATTGTAATATCTCTGAATTTATTAAACTCCTACAAAAGCTTGTTAAAAGTCCTAATGCTAGTGCTATGAACATGGCCTTTACAAAACACATTACTGATGCTCTAATAAAGATTAAAGAAGAAAAGATGAAGCAGAAAGCTTCTATTCCTATAAAACAAGAAGATGGTTGGGAACCCATCATTAATATGAAAGTGAATGACTTTGATTTCAAAGCTTTATGTGATCTTGATAGTAGTGTTTCTATTATGCCTAGAAGGATTTATGATATGCTTGATTTGCCTCCACTTGAAGATTGTTATTTGAATGTCCCACTTGAATAATGCTAAAAAGAAACTCATGGGGAGTATTAATGATGTGCTTATTATGGTTAACAATGCCTATGTCCCTGTTGATTTCTATGTTTTGGATGTTGAATGCAATGCTTCTTGTCCTATTACTTTGGGAAGACCTTTTCTTAGAACTGTTGGTGCCATTATTGATATGAAAGAAGGCATCATTAAATATCAACTCCCACTTAAGAAAGGTATAGAATACTTCCCTAAGAAGAGAGAGAAGATTTCTTTTGCCTCTCCTATGAAAACAAAATTTGCTCTTAATGCTTCTTCATTTGAGAAGACTTGATTCTTTCTTGCTTCTTATGCCTAACTTAAAGGCGTTAAAGAAAAGTATTTATTGGGAGATAACCCAAAAGTTTTAGATGAGTCTTGGAAGTTATTACTTCAGTAATAACTGCTCCTTATCCTTTTTATTTGCTTTTTGTGCCAAGAGTAACCTCTAATGAGAGAGAAGTAATGATTGGGAAAGTTGCTGTCCCGAAACAGATTTCTATACTTCGCCATAAAAATTTGTGTAAAATCTCTGTACGTCCTTTTGAGGCGTGAAGTTTTGTGATTCTGCCCCAGGTTGTTATCTAACTTTCGTTAGTTCAATACTTTTTGATTTGAGCAACAGAAGGTCTATGAAAAAATTCGTCTTTACCTGCTGGTCTGTTTTGACAGATTTCTCCCATTTTCTGCATTTGCTTCTTGTTGGTTCCTTTTTGAGTCCTTTTGGGGAATTGAGCTTTTTGAGGGAAGTTCTACAGTAGCTAGTGTTCTAATGGAAGTTTATTGGTGTTATAACTGAACCTTAAAGACTTATTATCTTGAGTGCACAAATGTTGCTAATAAAGATTGTGTGAAGTTTTGTATGAAGGAAAAATTTCAGGTGTATGGAAGGAATGAGTAATGAGATGAAAGATGGACTAAAGCTCAAGCTTGGAGATGCCATGCGTGTCACCCCAAGAAATATCCAAGAAGTACAAGCATGAAAGCTTGGGGATGCCCAAGGCATCACCCTCTTCATCAATAAAAATCCCAGGTTTCTTCCAAACGCTTCATTTTTATTGTTTCATGCACAGTTGTGTTGTTCTTGGAGCGTCTTCTTTTTCGTTTTGGTTTTTCGTTTGCTTTGTTTTCTTAGTTTGCTTAATAAATTGGTTGGACCCCCCTCTTTCATACATTGGTTTTCAAATAGTTTGGTTTGGTTTGGAAAAGAGTAGGAAAGTTCATGCTTAAGTGGTAAAGAGAGCTTGTTTTTGACTGTGGCATGTGCTTTGTCATGACATGCTTGATATTGTTTTGGCTTTATTCTTAGTATTATTTGTTGTAGCATGACTTGTTATAAAAAATTCAGATTGCTTAATGTGCCTTGGATGAATCATGCGTTGTTTTAGCATATTAAAGCATAGTATAGTGGTATTCTCCTTTGATGCTTTATTTGGGTTGACTTGGCGCATGCTCACACCATGTTATGACTATCTCAAGTCACCATAAGCCTTTATGATCCTTTAGTTTTCAACTTGTGGTATCACTTTATGCTTTGATCAATGATGTTTTGTCGCTCTGCATGATTATGGCCATTATTGCTCTCTTAGTTTATCGCTCCCAGTCTTTTGCTAGCCTCCACAACCAAGTATGAGTTCCACTCATGCATCCAACTCCCTAAACCAAGTTATTCCAAAGATTCCACCATACCTACCTACTAGCATATGCTATTCCAAGTATATTCATGTTTTTGTTTACCTTCCAAATTAAACTTGTTATGAGAAAACTAGTGATTAAAGCTCTCACGAACTTGATGGCACACTTTACGTTTTGCATTTAATAAACTTGAACCATTGGGTCATTCTTTGTTGCGTATATGCTTCCGCTTTATAAGTTGAAATTAGCAGAACCATGTATCATGGGGAACGCTTTCAACATTGCACTTGTACTTTGTACCTCGTTGATATCATGTTCTTTTGCTTCTGGATCCTGGCGGTGTGAAATAAAAGTGGAACTTGTAAGATCATGGAGTTTGTATGTGTGTTAGAGAAACGCCTAGGCCGCTAGCCTAAGCCATGCCTAATCATGGTGGAAACTTGCAGCATCCTCATAATGAGCACTCTATGAAGCATCCTCAATAAAAACCTATGCAAATAGCAAATAAAAAGATCGCTGAGATGCTCATTGTCTGCTTGCCTTGTCATTTTGATTATGGGATAGCTCATGTATCATGTGCAAGGGGTACCCCGTTGGCGGTTCTTTATGATACATATGTACTTACAATGACAAGAACTTACTTGTGACTAAAGTTGAGTAGCATGAGGTTCGGTCTTCGTAAGTAAGGGGCATGAGATTTCGGTTTATAACTTGTCAAGCATATCCTTTTAGTTGTGTCACTTTAACCTTAATCACTTCAAGATGCTTATGATAGGGGCAATGAGAGATGAAAGCTATAAGTACCATGATTTTTGGAAGCTCTTTATTAGACTTGAATCCCTACTTCCTTCTATGAAGGCCTTTCTTCCACCATTATATTGAGTCTCCACCTTCTATATTTATGCACCTACTTTGAGAGCATAGTGGCCATTCTTAGTTCTATGTGCATTGTCCCAAGACTAGTTGATTGATGCATAACATGATATTGCTTGTTTTAAACTATTTGTATCTAGTCACTCTTATGAACTTTGAAGGTGTCCTATGCATTTATATTTGCTACTCTATGAGGGACAAGCTGAATACTATTATGCTATGTTTTCTTTATGAGAAACAAACGAACGTCTTGCAAAGCATTGTTATTCATGAATCTTTTGTTTGTGCCTTTTCATGTTGCAACATAGTTTCTATGTCTTATTGCTAGAAATTTGTCTTTCATGTTATGATTGAAGTACTATGATCCCAGCTTTCAATGTTTTACAAATACTTTGATCAAGTTTATGATGGTGCATGTCACCTCAAAAATTATTCTTTCTTTTTATCACTTACCTACTCGAGGACGAGCAAGAGTTAAGCTTGAGGATGTTGATACATTGCAAATGTATCTATAATTTTTGATGTTCCATGCTTGGTTTTATCTACTTTCTTGTGTTTTGTCCACACTTTGGAGTACTTTTCATATGATTTCTAGGACTAACCTATTAATAAGAGCCACAGAGCCAGCTACCTGTTTTCTGCTATTTTTGGTTCCAGGAAGTCAGAAAATGAATATTCTCGGAATTGGACGGGACAAAAGCAAAGTCACTATTTTACCGGAAGGCATCTGGAGGCAGAATACGAGACAGAGAAGGGCTGGGGCCCGGCCACACCACCTGGCCACGCGGCCAGGCTTGGCCCGCGCCAGGGGGTGGTCTGGCCGACCCCAGCACCCCCTCGGCTTCTCCTTCCGCCTATATATTGCCTTCGATACCAAAACCCTAAGGACCCGATCCAAAATCCACGAAAGAGTCTGTAGCCGCTGTCATCTCCATCCCTAGATCGGGAGGGATCTGAACCTCTTCCCGGCACCCTGCCGGAGAGGGGAATTCACCCTGGAGGCCTTCTTCATCATCATGTAAGCCTCTGGTGTCATGCGTGAGTAGTTCATCTCTGGATTATGGGTCCATGTAGTAGCTAGATGGTTGGTTCTCCTCCTTTGTGCTTTCATGTCTAGATCTTGTGAGCTCCGTTCATGACCAAGATCATCTATTTGTAATTCGATATGTTGTCTTTGCAGGGATCCGATGGATATTGACATGCTATTTCAGATTGATTATTGATTCTATCATGTCTTTGTTATTTGTGTTCTTGCATGCTTTCCGTTGTTAGTAGCTATCTTAGCCAAGTAGATGCTAGCAACTCCAAGAGTTAGTATTTATGCTCGATAGTGGGTTCATGCCTCTGTTAATCTGGGGAAGTGACAGAAATCTCTAGGGTACTAGATGTGTTATTTCTACTAGGGAGAAAACAACAATCCTTTGTTCATAGAACAATCGTATTGTTTACATTACACGCAATTCGTAATGCAATTATCTGTTGCTTGCAACTTAATACTAGAGGGGGTTCGGATGATAACCTGAAGGTGGATTATTAGTCATAGATGCAGTTGGATGGAGGTCTATGTATAATATTGTAATGCCCAATCAAGTCTCAAAGAAGTCAAGATGATTAGTATATGCTTGTATGCTTTCTCGATGTTTGTCAATTGCCCCGCTGTAATTTGTTCACCCGGCATGTTATCTATCTTAAGGAGAGCCACCTCTAGTGAACTATGGACCCCGGTCCTTTCTTCTACATACAATCTACAAATTGTTTACTGCTTTGTGTTTACTTTCTGCAAACTATTACTTCCTTCCATTCGATACGTTTAATCCTTTGTTTTCAGCAAACCCGGTGAGATTGACAACCTCATCGCAAGTTGGGGATAGAGTTTTGTGGTTGTGTTGTGCAGGTCTCCATGTTGCTACTGGCACCGGTAGTGCGCCCTGCCAAAGTTCAGCTAGCTACACCTTTGGGGTGTTTCCTTGCTCCTACTGGATTGATAACCTTGGTTTCATAACTGAGGGAAACTTACTGTTGTGCTCATCATACCTTCCTCTTGGGGTTCCCCAACGAGCTCGTTAATACACGAGTCAGCACGGGCGGCCGCAGACATGGAGGTTCTACTGCCGTATCATCGTCGAGGGGGCGCCGCTCAATGCGTGGGATGACGGCGACATGCTCAACGCGAACCTCGGTGGCGCCTGTGAGCTCGACCACGTGGAAAGGCGGTCCGTCCTGAAGGGCAACATGGATGGACTCTTCGTATGGGTCTAGTCGCTGGACCCAGACAAAATCCCGCGAGTGAAGTCACACTCGCTGCTCGGGCGGCTGCCAGTGCACCGTGTCAGGATGCCGGAGGGCACGCCTTTGGAAGAGGGGTTGGACAACACCCGCTTCCGCATCCTTCTCCACCTTGACTTGGTGAAGGACTACCGCCCTGTTTGGGAGAGATCTAACCGTCGGCGGCAGGTGGAGTGGTCGGGTATCCTTCACCGAGAGTGGCAGTAGGGGAAGAGGACGTGGTGCCTATGCCAAGATCAAGGCCGGTCAGAAACAGGATGGGGCCTTCCAGCCACCACAGGGACAAGGAAGATGACCACGAGGGAAGAGGTGGCCACAACGGGGCTGGCGAGGGCGGAGCATGGTGGCGGGGGAGCCGCGGCAGCCGTCGTGGGGGAGACAACCACAAGGGGGAGGAGGCGGTGGGGGGCCCGTGGCGTGACTCGAGCCACAACCACCAGCGACATGACCGGCGGCCAAGCAGGTCGTCGGAGAGGCGGCGCCACGACGGCGAGCTCCTCGACGACTCCCTACGTCGTTCGAAGATCCCGGTGCCGCGCGAGCTCGGCAGAGGGGGTGTGCCACCTCTTCCTCTGCTGGTGGGCAATGGGGAGAACCTGACGCTGCAACTGTTGTCTGCTATTGTCGAGCAGCCTCGGGCACCTGCACGCCGGAGCCAGAGCAGATCCCGCACGCCTTCAGGGTCCATGGCCATGGGTGCGACCCCAACGTCGCCAGGTGCTCAGCCGCGTGGGAGCTGCAGCCCTATGCACGTCTCGTCGCCACCCTTGTCATGTCACAACATTGGCATGGTGAGGGGGCTCTAGTCGCGCTCGCCCCTTGGCGCACTGCCTGCCTGGGAAGGCCAGCCGCGTGCACCTCTCTCGCCGTTGATCCCGTGGGCAGAGCTGCAGATGGCGACACCGTAGGAGTAGCTGGCAAGCGCTTACACCGACGAATGGTCAGCCATCATCCTGCCTTCTAAGGGGGTACGGAGGTGACCCATACGGGCGTGCTCAGTGTAGTGCCGGTGGGAGAGCCGACCCTGGAGCTCGGCGAGGTGCAGCCAGTCTTCGGGTGGGGTGAGCTGCTGCTCGAGTGCTCAGGCAAGCATGTTCCATCCTCCCAGGAGATGCTGGCATGGAATGGTTCTTGGCTAAACAGCCCAGCAGCCATGTTTTGGCAGGCCGAGGCGGTGGACTATCCCCAGTAGACGCAGGTGGTGCCAGAGGGAGCATTCTTCGGGCGCGAGGATGTCGAGCAACAGCCCGAGCTCGGCGGCCTGGCAAAATGCACACTAGTTGTTGAGCGAACGGTGTACGAGATCGGCGAGTTCAGTGCGCTGCTACAGCACGAGATGGGGGGTTGGCAGCTCTAGGACATCTTCACGACACCACCTCCTCTGAAGCCTCCACAACTGCCATCTCCTGAGGAGTCCTCCGAAGAGCTTGACGACAAACAGCTAATAAACATCACCCTGAAGTCCAATGCGCTGCAAGCGCTTCGTGAGGCCAACCTTTGCGACCATGGCGCTATCGAGGAGGTGACCTTAGGTGTCGCAGGGATGCAGGTCCAGGCCAACAAGCCTTCACGGTTTGGCCGGATCATGGGGAAACTGTCCCCATCCCTGCTGGGCCTCCCCGGTGTCACTACACGCAGCAAGAAGAAACTGGAGGCTAGGAAGCAGGCCACATCCTCGTCATCCTCTGCGTCAAGAAGAAGCGAGAGACCAACAACAAGAGCCTCCACGATGATGATCGTGCGCAAGGCTCAAGCGAGCGCTTGTAAGCAGCTCGGCCTGATCCGCCACAAAGATGAGTTCGACGACGACATCCGTGAGCAGTACCTGAAGATGTTTCAGGAGCCTCTATCCCTGGACAACATGCAGGGAATTGCTTCTCTGGCTGAGGTGAGCAGCAGGCATGCATTCGTGCTCCAAGATGGCCAGCTGATTGAGCTCCTCAGGGAATCCACATACGTGGACTGATGGGCAAGGCCCTTTGCATGTCGATCCCTTGCAATGGATTACACAGCCATAAGTTTAGTGGTGCTGAAGACTGCCGCGGCCAATACTTGTACTTGGCTTAGTAGGCCCGGGCCAAATCTGCTGTTACTTATCTCCTATAGTTGTACTAAGCAATCGCTAGTAGCCACGCGACGAGTCGACGCCCTTACATGTAGCCGGCGAAGCACTCCGCTCGTTAACCTCGGTCGTCATGATAAACATGTTATCAAAACTTAAACTGCTAAGCTGGAATCTTAGAGGGTAAAACAACTGTGCACCATGCAGTGTTGTTAGAGACATGGCCATGAGCGCGCACTGCTCCATCCTATGCATCCAAGAATCAAAGTTTGAGTATCTATCTGACGAGGATAGGTATGACATTGTTGGGCAAACGCTCAAGGGATATGCGCTTCTACTGGCTAACGAAACTAGAGGCGGGGCAGTGATGTTTTGGCAAGACGATATGCTGCTTGCCACGAACGTCAGGGTGGGCACGTACTCCATCACGGTCACCTTTATTGACTTGCCAAGCAACTTGTATTGGACACTAACAACTGTATACGGGCCAACCGAAGAAGATAGAAAGCAAGCCTTCCTAAACGAGATTATCAAAACTCACAACCAGGTGCAGGGGGCCTAGATGATAATTGGGGATTTTAACCTAATCCTCCATGACGAGGACAAGAACAACTGAAGGGTGAACATAAGATGGATGCGACAATTTAAGCTTGTGTTAGACGAAAGCTTCCTCCGGGAAATCAAGCTCGTGGGAACACGTTTCACCTGGAGTAATGAGCAGGAGGAGCCAACATTGGTTCGGTTAGACCGGGCCTTATGTAACTTTGATTGGGAGGAACTATACCCAGCGCCAAAATTAATCCTGCAAGCATCCTCCATGTCAGATCACTGCCCACTCCTCCTAGTCCAAGACAAGGTGATCAAGACTCCGTCGTGCTTCCGCTTTGAAGCCTTCTGGCCAGTAATGGAGGGATACAGCGAGGTGGTCGAGAAGTCTTGGGGCGAGCCATGTAGATTCACCAATCATTTTGCCATCCTTGACCACAAGCTTAAAAGACTGGCGAAGCACCTTGCCGTTGCTGACTTGTGTATTAACGAGCTTGTTGGGGAACCCCAAGAGGAAGGTATGATGAGCACAGCAGTAAGTTTTCTCTCAGTTATGAAACCAAGGTTATCAATCCAGTAGGAGCAAGGAAACACCTCTAAGGTGTTGCTAGCTGGACTTTGGCAGGGCACACTACCGGCGCTAGCAGCAACGTGGAAACCTGCACAACACAACCACCAAACTTTGTCCCCAACTTATAGTGAGGTTGTCAATCTCACCGGTTTTGCTGAAAACAAAGGATTAAACGTATTGTGTGGAAGAAAGTAATAGTTTGCAGAAAGTAAACAGAAAACAGTAAACAGTTGATTGTAGATTGATGGTAAAAGAAAGGATCGGGGTCCATAGTTCACTAGTGGCGGCTCTCCTTAAGATAGAAGACATGTTGGGTGAAAAAATTACAGCGGGGCAATTGACAAACATCGAGAAAGCAATACATGCATATGCTAAACATCTTGACTCCTTTGATATTTTATTGGGCATTACAACATTATACATAGACTATAATCCAACTACATCTATGACTAATAATCCACCTACAGGTTATCATCCGAACCCCCTCCAGTATTAAGTTGCAAGAAACAGATAATTGCATTACGCATTGCCTATAAAGTTAACAATACGATTGTCCTATGAACAAAGGATTGTTGTTTTCTCCCTAGTGTCAACAGCACATCTAGTACCTTAGAGATTTATGTCACTTCCCTAGATTACTAGAGGCATGAACCCACTATCGAGCATAAATACTAACTCTTGGAGTTGCTAGCATCTACTTGGCCAAGATAGCTACTAACAACGGAAAGCATGCAAGATCACAAATAACAAAGACATGATAGAATCAATAATCAATCTTAAATAGCATCTCAATATCCATCGGATCCACACAAACACAACATGTATGATTACAAATAGATGATCTTGATCATGAATGGAGCTCAGAAGATCTAAACATGATAGCCCAAAGGAGAAGAACCAGTCATCTAGCTACTACATGGACCCGTAGTCCAGAGATGAACTACTCACGCATCACACCGGAGGCTTGCATGGTGATGAAGAAGGCCTCCAGGATGAATTCTCCCCTCTGGCAGGGTGCCGGGAAGAGCTTCAGATCTCTCCCGATCTAGGGATGGTGATGACGGTGGCTATAGACTCTTTCATGGAATTTTGATCGGGTACTTAGGATTTCTGTATCGAAAGCATCTTATAAGCAAAAGGGGAGGCCGAGGGGGTGCCCTTGGTGGCCAGACCACCCCCTGGTGCGGGCCAGGCTTGGCCGCGTAGCCAAGTGGTGTGGAGGCCCCCTGGACCCTCTCCGTCTCATATTATAGCTCCGTGTGTCCCTCGGTGAAAAAATAACTTTGGCTTTTGTCCCATCCAATTCCGAGAATATTCATTTTCTGACTTTCCTGGAACCAAAAACAGCTGGAAACAAGCAGCTGACACTGTGGCTCTTGTTAATAGGTTAGTCCAATAAAGTGTATAAAAAGTACTCCAAAGTGTGGACAAAACATAAGAAAGTAGATAAAACCAAGCATGGAACATCAAAAATTATGGATACGTTAGAAACGTATCAACATCCCCAAGCTTAACTCCTGCTCGTCCTCGAGTAGGTAAGTGATAAAAAGAAAGAATAATTTTTTAGGTGACATGCACCATCATAAACTTGATCAAAGTATTTGTAAAACATTGATAGCTGGGATCATAGTACTTCAACATATCATGAAAGATAAAGTTCTAATAATAAGACATAGCAACTTTGTTGTAACATGAAAAGGCACAGACAAAAGATTCATGAATAACAATGATTTGCAAAACGTTTGTTTGTTTCACATAAAGAAAACTTAGCATAGTGGCATTTAGCTTGTCCCTCATAGAGTAGCAAACATAAATACATAGGACACCTTCAAAGTTCATAAGAGTGACTAGATACAAATAGTTTAAGAACAAGCAATATCAAAATTATGCATCAATCAACAAGTCTTGGGACAATGCACATAGAAATAAGAATGGCCACTATGCTCTCAAAGTAGGTGCATAAAGATAGAAGGTGGAGACTCAACATAAAAGTAAAAGAAAGGCCGTCATAGAAGGAAGTAGGGATTCAAGTTTCATAAAGATCTTCCAAAAATTATGGTACTTTTTAGTTTTCATCTCTCATTACCCCTATCATAAGCATCTTGAAGTGATCAAGGTTAAAGTGAACAACTATGGAGTATATGCTTGACAAAGTATAAGTTGGAAATCTCATGTCCCTTGAATACGAGGGCCGCTCCTCATGCTACTCAAGTTTAGTTACCAGTAAGTTCTTGTCATAGTAAGTACATGTGTATCATAGAGAACTGCCAACGGGTTACCCCTTGCCCGATGATACGGAAGAATCCCCATATCAAAATGACAAGGCAAGCAGACAACAAGCATCTCAGCAATCTTCTTATTTACCATGGGAAAATGGTGCTTTTTTTCTCTTTCCTCTTTTCTCATATCTCTTATTTTTTCTTTTTTCTCAATATCTGACTCTTTTTTTAAGAAAAATGCTTCATAGATCTCATTATGGTTACGCTGCAGGTTTCCACCATGACAGCATGGATTAGACCAGCGGCCCAAGCGTTTCTCTAACACACATACATAACTCCATGGACTTACAAGCTCCCTTTCATTTCACACCGAGGACATCCATAGACAAAATAACATGATATCAACAAGGTACAAAGTACAAGTGCAATGTTGAAAGCGTTCTCCATGATAGCATGGTTCTGCTAATCCCCAACATATAAGTGCAAGCATATACAACATAGACGACACAATGGTTCAAGTTTATTGAGGGCAAGAAAAGTAAAGTGTGCCATCAAGTTCATGAGAGCTTTAATCACTAGTTTTCTTATAACAAGTTTAATTCGGAAGGTAGATAAAAACATGAATATACTTGGAATAGCAAATGCTAATAGGTAGGTATGGTGGACTGATAACCCACAAGTATAGGGGGTGTATCGCAGTATTTTCGAGGAAAGTGAAACCCAATTTATTGATTCGACACAAGGGGAGCCAAAGAATATTTATAAGCCTTAACAACTGAGTTGTCAATTCAGCTGCACCTGGAAACAATCTTGCTCACAATAGTTTACCAGTAGCAACAGTTTTGTAGTAGGAATAGTATAGTAACAGCAGTAGCAAAGCAAAGACAGTAGTAACAAAAGCAGTAAACAGTGGGATTCGAGTGAGGTAGGCATAGGGATGGATGGATGGGCGTTGCATGGACAAGAAAATTCAAATAGCAATTAGAACATAGGGCAATTGCAGATAAATAAGATAAAGCACCCAAGTACTAGACAATCCTAGGCATGTGTTCCATATATAGTCATACGTGCTCACAATGAGAACTTGCACAACATCTTTTGTCCTGCCAGCCCGTTTGCAGCGGGGTCTCTAGGGAACTACTGGCAATTAAGGTGCTCCTTTTAATAAAGCACCGCAGCAAAGCATTAACACTCCGTGAACACATGTGTTTCTCACATCAAAGCCTTTCCCTTCCGATTATCCCGATTTCTGTCACTTCGGGGCCATAGGTTACGGACAACAACGTGTGTATATAACTTGCAGATAAGACCAGAAACAATACTATCATAATGAATCAATAATAAGTTCAGATCTGAAATCATGGCACTCGGGCCCTAGTGACAAGCATTAAGCACAACAAGTCGCAACAGTCATAAAGCACTAATAAAAGATACTAGGCATCATGCCCTAACAATCTAATGACATTACATGAACGATCTCATCCAATCCCTACCATCCCCATAGCCTACAACAGGGGATTACTCACTCATAGATGGGGGAAACATGGATGGTCGATGGAGATGATGGTGAAGATCGATGGAGATGGCTCCGGGGGCACTTCCCCGTCCCGGCAGGGTGCCGGAACAGAGACTTTCTGTCCCCCGAATCTCCCCTTCGGTGGCGGCGGTGCAGCGGAACTTTTTGGGGAAAACGTCGAACCTCCCGAAGTTTTTAGGTCAGAAGGCTCCTTATAGGCAAAGAGAGAGGCCGAGGGGGTGCCTGGGGGGGCCACACCACCCCCTGGCGCGGCCTGGCCTGGACCGCGCCACCAGTTGGTGTGCCCACCCCAGGGCTCTTCTCCGTCTCGTATTCTGGCTCCTGGAGTCTTCGGGTGAAATAGGATTTTTGGCATATTTTCCGGGATTTTTCCTGATAGTTGATTTTCTGCACAAAAAGTAGACACCAAGGCAATTCTGCTGAAAACAGCGTCAGTTCGCATTAGTTGCATCCAAATCACACAAGTATAGAGGAGAAACAATATCAAAAGTGTTCGAAAAAGTAGATACGTTTTGGACGTATCAACTCCCCCCAAGCTTAGCTTATTGCTTGTCCTCAAGCAATTCAGTTGAAAACTGAGTGCGATAAAAGAACTTTCACGAACACATTTGCTTCATATGATGTAAATATTCTCAGCAATGTGAACAACTACTTAGATAATCCATAATAAAGAGTATGCAACTGAGTCTACTTAATAGTCATTGCAAGCTATGAAGAGATTCCAACTCAAGAATAATAAGTAGCATGAAGCACGGACATAAGCAACATTACAATGCTCATAGAAAGGTATGATAGAGTGGTATCTCGCTTGCCTTTGATTATGAATATCAAGGCACCTCTGAAGTTCTAGTGATGACTAGAAGTAAAGATATCAAGGATACAAGCATCAGAGTCATAACACAAATAATCAAGTAATGGAACAAACATAAAGAATGACAACTATGCTCTCAAGAAGGTGCTCAAAGAATAAGTGGAGACTCAACAAGTAGAAGAAAAAGGTTTTGAGTAATTTGAAAGGCTTCCAAATGCTGAAAGTATGGTACTCGCTAGCTTTGAGCTCTCATTGCCCCTATCATAAGCATCTTGAAGGTGGTTAAGGTGAAAGTGACACAACTAAGAGGATATGCTTGACAAGTTATAAATCGAAGTCTCATGCCCCTTACTTACGAAGACCGATCCTCATGCTACTCAACTTCAGTCACAAGTAAGCTCTTGTCATTGTAAGTACATACGTATCATAGAGAACCGCCAACGGGGTACCCCTTGCACATGACACGGGAGCTATCCCATGATCAAAATACAAGGCAAGCAGACAATGAGCATCTCGGCGATCTTTTTATTTACTACATGCATAGATTTTTATTGAGGATGCTTCATAGAATGCTCATTATGGTTATGCTGCAAGTTTCCACCATGATTAGGCATGGATTAGGCTAGCGGCCCAGGCATTTCTCTAACATACATACAAACTCCATGATCTGACAAGTTCCACTTTTATTTCACACCGCCGGGATCCATAAGGAAAAGAACATGATATTAGCTAGGTACAAAGTACCTATGAAGCGTTGAAAGCGGTCCCCATGATACATGGTTCTGCTAACTTCAACTCATAAAGCGCAAGCATATGCACAACAAAGAAGGACGCAATGGTTCAGGTTTATTAAGAGCAAGAAAATAAAGTGTGCCATCAAGTTCGTGGGAGCTTTACTAACTAACTTTCTCATAACAAGCAAACATTTTATTCGGAAGAAAACAAGGCATATTGAATATGCACGGAGGTAGCAAATGATGCTAATGGGTAGGTATGGTGGACACTTTGGAAATATTTGGTTTAGGGAGTTGGAAATTTGAGTAAAACACTCAGTGGAAGTGAAAGCTAGTAATAGTAAGGGAGCGAGAAACGAGAGAGCAATAGCTGTCATTATCATGCTTGCAACAAAACAGGACTACTCATGGCATGAAAATGATTCAAGATCCTCAAGGCAAAATAATTCATCAAGGCTTAACTGATTATTACAGTCATGTGCATGTGTGAGCATGTGCCAAGTCAATCAAATGAAACATTCAGTGGAGGATACCACGGTGTCATACCAATTTATGAATAGAGCAATGCAAGCAAACATTCATGAGACATGCTATAAACTATTAGCGAGTTGGAGCTAATCATAAGAAAGCAAGAACTACTAAGTATCTAGAGAAAACATACACTCTACATGAACGGATTAAGCATGCCCACAGTGATGAGTATATGTACAAAAATGAAAACAAATAGAGTTTGTTACCAGCCTCTTACCACGCCTCAAGTTGTCATTAATCCTCATTATTGCTCTTCACTTGTGTGGCTTGAATAATAATATGAAACCAATATTCCACTGAGAACTGCCGAACCCTGTAGCAAACTCGCAAAAATCAAAGAAGAACGACAAATATTTTTGGTGTTTTTGATTTTTAAACAAGAACCAAGGGAGAAAAACAAGCAAAGCAAAATCTTTTTGGGTTTTTCGAATAGTTCAAACAAAGCAAAAAGGGAAAAGCAAACCAAGGCAAAAAAGAAGAAGCAAACCAAAGAGAAACAACAAAAATATTTTTGGTCTTTTTGTATTTTTAGAAAGCAAAAGCAAAGAAAAACGAAAACTAAAAAGAGAACGAAAACATGAATAAACAAAGTACCGACACAACATGATATGGAGATGAGTGCGGTGTCGGCGTACCTCCCCCCCAAGCTTAGGCTTTTGGCCTAAGTGGGTATCAATCCCAAGCTGGCCAGGATGAAGTATCACTGGGGTACGACGAGGAGGTACCCTCGTCCTGGTGTGAGCCCGAGTACGCCCCTCCGTAATGTGCGGAGTAATCATAGGGGGGCACATCCTCCTGGTGTTGCTCGTGGAAACCCAACAAGCGAAGCTGCTCGTCCACCTCCTCCTTGGAGCGCGACCACGGTCTCCTATCAACACTAAACAAAGCAGGCTGTGGCAAAAGGATCTCCCTTTCATCCCCGTTAGTGAAAAGCATCCTATATACTAGATTGTTCAAATCAGAGGTAGCAGTGATAAAGTGATGAGTTTTCATGGCAACAAGGTCGAGCCTCTATGGTGCTAGCATAGCATCATCGGGAGCCACTGAAAGATCTAATGCATTGACTACACGCGAGGCAATGATGCCCCCATAGATAGGCCCCCTAGCAGCTAGGTGGCGAGCAATAAGCGAGCCAAGATTGTACCGAGTATCATTGTTGAGCGCAGCAGCAAGGAAAGCTAAGTGATAGTTGGAGATATTACTAGTGTTCTCCTTACCCAATACACTAGTGGCAAGATAGTATGCAAAGTATCTAAGAGCAGGGAGTTGGATATTTCTTATCTTTCCGCGCTGCGCCACACGGTTATCATCATTGGTCACCCCTCGGTAAAGCTCCAACAAATGAGCGGGTCGCCGTTGAATTTTCTTCATGGTCCCTGTCATACGTACACCTACAATACTGCAAAATCTCTCCAAAGGCATGGTGAAGGGCATGTCATAGATTTTAAAAGAGACAGTAGATTGATAGGATATGTTAGTAAATGAGAAGCTCTCAACAAAAGTTTTGGTGAGCATAGCATATTGTGCACTCTCATCTTGCATATAAGAAGTCAAACCAACGCTCTCAATCAGTAGCAAGAAATCATCAAGAATACCTGCAGCTTGCAAGAAAGTAAAACAAGGAAAAGAGGATGGGTGAGCATCTCCATCATCCCTTTAACTGCCAATGCGTGTTGCAATAAGGTCTTCATTGTATGATGGCCTAGCTTGAGAGGCTGTTCTTGAGGGCCTCGACCTCCTAGGTGCATCACTATCAAATATCTCTCCAAAAGTGTGGTTGTTCATGCTTGGTATTCTGAAATTGAAACACCTATTAAACAAGTGATTGCAAAGTAAATATAATGAAGGATTCTACTCATAGGGACTTGCAAGAGGCCTAAACATGCATCAAAACTATATCTCTAAGCATCAAACAAGCTTACAAGCCCTCCTAACTAGTCACCTACAGCAGCAAAATACTCAACATATAATCCACTAAACACAAATCTACTTGGACAACGGGAGGAATCACATACCAAAGAACAAATGCTCCAAATTTCAGCAAGAAAGATGGGCTGAGCAAGGAGATCGAAGAAATCGAGAGCAAGCACAGAAAGAACACAATTTTGAGCTATGAACTGGAGCTTGCTCGAGAGAGAGAAGAAAGTGGCAGGTGAGAGAGGTAGTGGGGGGCCAGGGGTGGCCCACACCAGGGCATGGCGCCACCCAGGGCTGGCCGCGCCACCACATGGTGTGCCTTCCTGGTGGGCCCCCCTGGTACCTACCAGGTACTCCTCTGCCCCTTTTTTCGCGTAAAAATTTAATATGAATTTTCTGGAATTTTTTGAGACACTTTATTTTTGGGAAATTTTCAGAAATAGAAGAATGATTTTTCTGACATACAGATTTTTTTCTTTTGGAAACATGATGCAAGGATAAAACAAGGCTAGGACTACAGAAGTTCTAAGATGCAAGCAACTAACAACACAAAGAAAACTAAACGAAAGCAAAAACTAAAATGCAAAGGATAGAAATAAATGGAGATAATCATAATGAAAACATTGTTTTGTTTAATGGAATCCTTTTGTTAGCAAGGTTGATCAAGTCTTGCTACCAAAACAATTGCATATGAGACAAAACTTTGTACTCCACTAATGATTATGTTACCTCAACCTTGATAGCAATGGTCCCAATCATAATAGTTTCAAATTTTTCTCTTGGTATGGGACAATATATTTCTCCAACTTGAATGCCTTCAACATGTTCAATTGAATTCAAGCCATAAGTCCTTTCAATCTTCTTGGGGAAATAGGCAGTATGTTCCTTGTCATTAACATTGAAGGTCACCTTTCCTTGATTACAATTAATAACAGCTCCTGTAGTATTAAGCAAAGGTCTCCCAAGAATAATAGACATATTCTCATCTTCAGGCATTTCAAGCACAATAAAATCAGTTAATATCAAGCAATTGTGAGCCACCTGAACAGGTACATCCTCACATATACCCACAGGAATAGTGGTATATTTATCAGCCATTTTCAAAGATATATCAGTTGGTATTAATTTTTCAAGCTAAAGCCTCTTATAGAGAGAGAAAGGCATAACACTAACTCCAGCTCCCAAATCACACAAAGCAGTTCTAACATACCTATTCTTAATAGAGCAAGGGATAGTTGGAATCCCTGGATCTCCAAGTTTCTTAGGAACCTTACCATTGAAAGAATAATTAGCAACCAAAGTAGAGATTTCTTCATTAGGGATCTTCCTTTTATTCGAGACAATGTCCTTCATATATTTTGAGTAAGGAGGCAATTTAATAGCATCAGTCAAAGGAATTTGCAAGAATAAAGGCTTCATCCACTCACAAAACTTATTATAGTGTTCATCTTCCTTTGACTTGTGTTTCTTATCAGGGAAAGGCATAGGTTTTTGGACCCAAGGTTCTCTTTCACTACCATGTTTCTTAGCAATAAAATCTTCTTTGGTGTATTTAGTAGTCTTAGTGTGGTTTTCAGGTTCTTCTTCAACTTTTTCTTCATTAGGAACTTCATTTTCTTCATTACCACTTTCAGTTTCAGCATCAAAGATAGATATACTATTAGGATCTATAGCACGTTCAGAGGGTTCTACAACAGTTTTATGTTTCTTTTTTCTTTTCTTATGAGTAGAACCACTATTTTCAGCTTGTTGAGAATCCTGCTCAATTCTATTGGGATGCCCCTCAGGATATAGAGGATCCTGGGTAGCAGCTCCACTTCTAGTTCTAATTTCATAAGCATGTTTTTCTTTAGCAGCATTAACTAGCAAGTCGTTTTGCACTTTAACGAGTTGATCTATTTGAGTTTGAACCATTTGAAAGTGTTTAACAATCATCTTAACATCATTGGAGGTTCTTTCCACAATATCTTTCAACCCAACAATAGCTCTAGTGTTTTCCATTAGATGATTTTGTACCCTTTTATTAAAATTATCTTGCTTAACAATAAAGATATCAAATTCTTCTAAGCATTGGTCAGGAGGTTTCAAGTAAGGGATATCACCTTCATCAAAGTGTTGGAGAGGGTGTACCTCAATAGTAGGTGAGTAGGGAATAGGCTTACATAATTCTTCTATAGGAGGTAAATTCTCCTTAAGACATTTCTTGGCTTCCTTCATCACTTCATCATTTAATTCAATAACTCCCCTCTTCTTTGATGTTGGAATAGGCACATGAATAGATGGTTCAGGTACAATTACTTCAGGTGTAACTTGTTTAGGAGGAGTCCAATCTTCATAATTCTTGCTTATTTTAGCCATTAATTCCTCAGCTTCCTTAGGAGTCCTATTCCTGAAAACACAATCAGCACAACTATCTAGGAATGTCCTAGATTCCTCGGTTAGTCCATTATAAAATATATCAAGAAGCTCATTCTTAGGTAATGGACTTCCAGCCTGTGCATGAATCAAAGCACAAAACCTTGCCCAAGATTCAGGCAATACCTCTTTTTCTCCCTGTTTAAAATCAAAAAGTTCCTGCAAAATAGCATGTCTCGCACTAGGAGGAAAATATTTCTGCAGAAAAGTACTAATCAAGCACTCAGGGCTATCAATAGATCCAGGAGGTAAATTACTAAACCAAGTTTTAGCTTCTCCTTTTAGTGAAAAAGGAAAAATCTTAGCAACAAAGTAAGTACGCATCTTAATATCATCAGAAAAGAAGCCACTCATGGTAGAAAGTTCATTCATATGTGCTACAGCACTTTCATTCTTAGTCCCACAAAAAGGTTCTTTCTCGACAATAGCTATGTAAGATAGATCGAGAGAGAAATCATAATCTTCATCTATAATGTTTATGGGAGAAGCTGCAAACTTAGCATCAAGAGATAATTTGGGTCTAATAGTACGCCTCTCAAGGAGACTCTTAGCAGCGCTCCTATCATGGGTGTTCTTACATTCTTCAATAAACTCATCGGTCATCTCAACATAATCTTCTTCAGTATCATAACTCTCACCAGACTCAGGTGAGCTAACATGTGTGGTAGTGTGTTCATTAGGAGTTTCGGTATTTCCAGCTATAGTTCCAGCAATCGTAGCATCTAGGAAAGGACCTAATGAACCACTCTTATCAAGCACAGTAGAAGCAACATCATAAGCATCAGAAGTTTCAGATTCAGCAGTAGTAGCAGTGTGTGTAGCATGTGTATGTGGTGGTGTAACGAGCTTACTTATAATAGATGGTGAATCAAGAGCAGCAAAGGTGTTTAGAACCGTACCTCTTCTTGTAGTGGATGGTAAAATAGGAACCTTGCCATCCCAAGACTTACCCATGATGGATGGATAGCAGCAAACAATAGAGAATCCAAGTGAACTTGATAAATAAAGCTATGCTGCCCAGCAACGGCGCCAGAAAATAGTCTTGATGACCCACAAGTATAGGGGTGTATCGCAGTATTTTCGAGGGAAGTGAAACCCAATTTATTGATTCGACACAAGGGGGGCCAAAGAATATTTATAAGCCTTAACAACTGAGTTCTCAATTCAGCTGCACCTAGAAACAATCTTGCTCACAACAGTTTATCAGTAGCAACAGTTTTGTAGTAGGAATAGTAAAGTAACAGCAGTAGCAAAGCAAAGACAGTAGTAACAAAAGCAGTAAACAGTGTGATTCGAGTGCGGTAGGCATATGGATGGATGGACGGGCATTGCATGGACAAGACAATTCAAATAGCAATCAGAACATAGGGCAATTGCAGATAAATAAGATAAAGCACCCAAGTACTAGACAATCCTAGGCATGTGTTCCATATATAGTCATACGTACTCGCAATGAGAACTTGCACAACATCTTTTGTCCTGCCAGCCCGTTTGCAGCGGGGCCTCTAGAGAACTACTGGCAATTAAGGTGCTCCTTTTAAAAAAGCACCAAAGCAAAGCATTAACACTCCGTGAACACATGTGATCCTCACATCAAAGCCAGCAGCAATGTGGAAACCTGCACAACACAACCACAGAACTTTGTCCCCAACTTACAGTGAGGTTGTCAATCTCATCGGTTTTGCTGAAAACAAAGGATTAAACGTATTGTCTGGAAGAAAGTAATAGTTTGCAGAAAATAAACAGTTGATTGTAGATTGATAGGTAAAAGAAAGGACCGGGGTCCATAGTTCACTAGTGATGGCTCTCCTTAAGATTGAAGACATGTTGGGTGAACAAATTACAGCGGGGCAATTGATAAACATCGAGAAAGCAATACATGCATATACTAAACATCTTGACTCCTTTGAGATTTGATTGGGCATTACAACATTATACATAGACCGTAATCCAACTGCATCTATGACTAATAATCCACCTTCAGGTTTTCATCCGAACCTCCTCCAGTATTAAGTTGCAAGCAACAGATAATTGCATTACGCATTGCGTGTAAAGTAAACAATATGATTGTTCTTTGAACAAAGGATTGTTGTTTTCTCCCTAGTAGCAACAGCACATCTAGTACCTTAGAGATTTCTGTAACTTCCCCAGATTACTAGAGGCATGAACCCACTATCGAGCATAAATACTAACTCTTGGAGTTGCTAGCATCTACTTGGCCAAGATAGCTACTAACAACGGAAAGCATGCAACATCACAAATAACAAAGACATGATAGAATCAATAATCAATCTGAAATAGCATCTCAATATCCATCGGCTCCCCGCAAACACAACATGTATGATTACAAATAGATGATCTTAATCATGAACGGAGCTCACAAGATCTAAACATGATAGCACAAAGGAGAAGAACCAGCCATCTATCTACTACATGGACCCGTAGTCCAGAGATGAACTACTCACGCATCACACCGGAGGCTTACATGGTGATGAAGAAGGCCTCCAGGATGAATTCTCCCCTCCGGCAGGGTGTCGGGAAGAGCTTCAGATCCCTCCTGATCTAGGGATGGAGATGACGGCGGCTACAGACTCTTTCGTGGAATTTTGAACGGGTACTTAGGGTTTATGTATCGGAGGCATCTTATAAGCAAAAGGGGAGGCCGAGGGGGTGCCCTTGGTGGCCAGACCACCCCCTGGTGCGGGCCAGGCTTGGCCGCGTAGCCAAGTGGTGTGGAGGCCCCATGGACCCTCTCCGTCTCATATTATAGCTCCGTGTGTCCCTCGGTGAAAAAATAACTTTGGCTTTTGTCCCATCCAATTCCGAGAATATTCATTTTCTGACTTTCCTGGAACCAAAAACAGCTGGAAACAAGCAGCTGACACTGTGGCTCTTGTTAATAGGTTAGTCCAATAAAGTGTATAAAAAGTACTCCAAAGTGTGGACAAAACATAAGAAAGTAGATAAAACCAAGCATGGAACATCAAAAATTATGGATACGTTAGAAACGTATCAACATCCCCAAGCTTAACTCCTGCTCGTCCTCGAGTAGGTAAGTGATAAAAAGAAAGAATAATTTTTTAGGTGACATGCACCATCATAAACTTGATCAAAGTATTTGTAAAACATTGATAGCTGGGATCATAGTACTTCAACATATCATGAAAGATAAAGTTCTAATAATAAGACATAGCAACTTTGTTGTAACATGAAAAGGCACAGACAAAAGATTCATGAATAACAATGATTTGCAAGACGTTTGTTTGTTTCACATAAAGAAAACTTAGCATAGTGGCATTTAGCTTGTCCCTCATAGAGTAGCAAACATAAATACATAGGACACCTTCAAAGTTCATAAGAGTGACTAGATACAAATAGTTTAAGAACAAGCAATATCAAAATTATGCATCAATCAACAAGTCTTGGGACAATGCACATAGAACTAAGAATGTCCACTATGCTCTCAAAGTAGGTGCATAAAGATAGAAGGTGGAGACTCAACATAAAAGTAAAAGAAAGGCCTTCATAGAAGGAAGTAGGGATTCAAGTTTCATAAAGAGCTTCCAAAAATTATGGTACTTTTTAGTTTTCAGCTCTCATTGCCCCTATCATAAGCATCTTGAAGTGATTAAGGTTAAAGTGAACAACTATGGAGTATATGCTTGACAAAGTATAAGTTGGAAATCTCATGTCCCCTGAATACGAGGGCCGCTCCTCATGCTACTCAAGTTTAGTTACCGATAAGTTCTTGTCATAGTAAGTACATGTGTATCATAGAGAACCGCCAATGGTTTACCCCTTGCCCGATGATATGGAAGAATCCCCATATCAAAATGACAAGGCAAGCAGACAACGAGCATCTCAGCAATCTTCTTATTTACCATGGGAAAATGGTGCTTTTTTATCTCTTTCCTCTTTTCTCATATCTCTTTTTTTCTTTTTTTCTTTTTTCTCAATATCTGACTCTTTTTTTAAGAAGAATGCTTCATAGATAGCTCATTATGGTTACGCTGCAGGTTTCCACCATGACAGCATGGATTGGACCAGCGGCCCAAGCGTTTCTCTAACACACATACATAACTCCATGGACTTACAAGCTCCCTTTCATTTTACACCGACGACATCCATAGACAAAATAACATGATATCAACTAGGTACAAAGCACAAGTGCAATGTTGAAAGCGTTCTCCATGACAGCATGGTTCTGCTAATCCCCAACATATAAGTGCAAGCATATACAACATAGACGACACAATGGTTCAAGTTTATTAAGGGCAAGAAAAGTAAAGTGTGCCATCAAGTTCATGAGAGCTTTAATCACTAGTTTTCTCATAACAAGTTTAATTCGGAAGGTAGATAAAAACATGAATATATTTGGAATACCAAATGCTAATAGGTAGGTATGGTGGACTATTTGGAATAACTTGGTTTTAGGAGTTGGATGCATGAGTGGAACTCATACTTGGTTATGGAGGCTAGCAAAAGACTGGGAGTGACCAACAAAGTGAGCAATAATGGCCATAATCATGCAGAGCGACAAAACATCATTAATCAAAGCATAAATTGATACTACAAGTTGAAAACTAAAGGATCATAAAGGTTTATGGTGACTTGGGATAGTCATAACATGGTGTGAGCAGGCGCCAAGTCAATCCAAATAAAGCATCAAAGGAGAATACCACAATACTTCGCTTTAATATGCTAAAACAACGCACGATTCTTCAAAGGCACATTAAGCAACCTCAATTGTTTATAACATGTCATGCTACAGTAAAGATCACTAAGCATAAATCCAAAATAATATCAAGCATGGCATGACAAAGCATAGGCCATAGTAAAAAACAAACTCCTTTTACCACTTAAGCATGAACTTTCCTACTCTTTTCCAATCCAAACCAAACTATTTGAAAACCAATGCATGAAAGAGGGGGTCCAACCAATTTATTCAGAAACCTAAGAAAACCAAGCAAACAAAAAACCATAACAAAAACAAAAAAAGAAGACGCTCCAAGAACAACACAACTGTGCATGAAACAATAAAAATGAAGTATTTGGAAGAAACCTGGGATTTTTATTGATGAAGAAGGGGATGCCTTGGGCATCCCCAAGCTTTGACGCTTGTACCTCTTGAATATTTATTGGGGTGACATGGGGTGGCATCCCCAAGCTTGAGATTTATTCCATTCTTCATCTCATTACATCATTCCCTCCATACACCTGAAATTTTTCCTTCATACAAAACTTCACACAATCTTTATTAGCAACATTAGTGCACTCAAGATAATAAGTCTTAGGTTCAGTTTCAACACCAATAAAACTTCCACTAAAACACAAGCTACTGTATCACTTCCCTCAAAAATCTCAATTCCCCAAAAGAACTCAAAAAGGAACCAACAAGAAGCAAATGCAAATAATGGTAGAGATCTGTCAAAACAGACCAGCAGGTAAAAACCAATTTTTTCGAAGACCTTCTGTTGCTCAAATCAAAAAGTGTTGAACTAACGAAAGTTAGATAAAAACCTGGGGCAGAAACACAAAAATTCATGCCTCAAAAAGACGTACAGAGATTTTACACGAAGTTTTACGGTGAAGCACAGAAATCTGTTTCGGGACAGTTTCTTTCCCAATCATTACTTCTCTCTCATTAGAGGTTACTCTTGGCACAAAAAGCAAATAAAAAGGATAAGGAGCAGTTATTACTCTTCCAAGACTCATCTAAAACTTTTGGGTTATCTCCCAATAAGTACTTTTCTTTAACGCCTTTAAGTTAGGCATAAGAAGCAAGAAAAGGAATCAAGTATTCTCAAATGAAGAAGCATTAAGAGAAAATTTTGTTTTCATAGAGGAGGCAAAATAAATCTTCTCTCTATTCTTGGGGAAGTGTTCTATACCTTTCTTGAGTGGGAGTTGATATTTAACGGTGCCTTCTTTCATATCAATAATGGCACCAACAGTTCTAAGGAAAGGTCTTCCCAAAGTAATAGGACAAGAAGCATTGCATTCAACATCCAAAACATAGAAATCAACGGGGACATAAGCATTGTTAACCATAATAAGGACATCATTAATACTCCCCATGAGTTTCTTTTTAGCATTATCATCAAGTGGGATATTCAAATAACAATCTTCCAATGGTGGCAAATCAAGCATATCATAAATCCTTCTAGGCATAATAGAAACACTACTATCAAGATCACATAAAGCTTTAAAACCAAAATCACTCACTTTTATATTAATGATGGGTTCCCAACCAACTTCTTGTTTTACAGGAATAGAAGCTTTATGTTTCATCTTTTCTTCTTTAATTTTTATGAGAGCATCAGTAATGTGTTTTGTAAAGGCCATATTCATAGCACTAGCATTAGGACTTTTAGCAAGCTTTTGTAGGAACTTAATAACTTCAGAGATATTGCAACCATCAACATCAAAATCATAATTATCATCTAAAGTAGTAGAGCTATTGCTAGCCTAAACACTAGTGGTAGTGATAGTAGAAACACTAATATTTCTAGCAATTTCATCTTCTCTTTCCCACTTAGCATGCAATTCAGCTAATAGTCTAACATTTTCATCAATTCTAACTTGTATGGCATTAGTAGCAGCAAAGGGATTATCAATAGTTCCAGGTTTAGCAGCCATTTTATTCAAAGAAGATTGTGCTTTAGCCAATGATGCTATATTTCTTTCAGCATTAGAGAGTTTTTCCTCAATAGTTTTATTGAAAGCAGTTTGTTTACTAATAAAATCTTTAAGCATAACTTCAAGTTCAGAGGGTGCACTGCTATTATTGTTGTAGGAATTTCCATAACCATTACCATTGTTGGGAGGATATGGCCTATAATTGTTGTTACCAAAATTATTCCTGTAGGAATTGTTGCTAAAATTGTTATTTCTTAGAAAGTTCACGTCAACTTGCTCTTCTTGAGCAACCAAAGAGGCTAAGGGAACATGATTTGGATCAATATGAGCTTTCCCATTAACAAGCATAGACATAATAACATCAAATTTTTCACTCAAGGAGGAGGTTTCTTCAACAGAATTTACCTTCTTACCTTGTGGATCTCTTTCAGTGTGCCATTCAGAATAGTTAACCATCATATTATCCAGAAGCTTTGTTGCAGCACCCAAAGTAATGGTCATAAAGGTACCTCCAGTAGCAGAATCCAATAGATTTCTTGAAGAATAGTTCAATCCTGCATAAAAGGTTTGGATAATCATCCAAGCAGTCAGTCCATTAGTGGGACAATTCTTTACCAAAAATTTCATTCTTTCCCAAGCTTGAGCAACATGTTCATTATCATATTGTTTAAACTTCATTATTTCACTTCTCATAGATATAATCTTAGCAGGAGGATAGTATTTTCCAATGAAAGCATCTTTGCATTTAGTCCAAGAATCAATACTATTCCTAGTTAATGAATTCAACCATTCTTTAGCTTTTGCATCTATATCCCTATGCTTTTGCATCTCACAAAGTTCAACAAAGTTATTTAAATGAGCAGCAGCATCTTCATTACCAATACCAGAAAATTGTTTTCTCATAACAAGATTGAGTAAAGCAGGTTTTATATCAAAGAAAGTAGCTTCAGGAACAGGTGGAGCAATATGTGTGCACATGAAATCATTGTTGTTGGTGCTAGTGAAGTCACACAACTTAGTGTTTTCAAGAGTAGTCATTTTTTTGTGTTTTTAATAAAAAAGGAAACTAGTAAAACTAATTTATTTTGTGTTTTTGATAAAGAAACAAGCAAACAAAGCAGAAAGTAAACTAAGCAAAACAAAAATAACAAAGTAAAGAGATTGGTTATGAGGGACTCCCCTTGTGAAGATGTCCTTGACTCCCTGGCAACAGCGACAGAAAATATACTTGCTGACTCGTGTATTAACGAGCTCGTTGGGGAACCCCAAGAGGAAGGTATGATGAGCACAACAGTAAGTTTTCCCTTAGTTATGAAACCAAGGTTATCAATCCAGTAGGAGCAAGGAAATACCTCAAAGGTGTTGCTAGCTGGACTTTGGCAGGGCGCACTACCGGCGCCAGCAGCAACGTGGAAACCTGCACAACACAACCACAGAACTTTGTCCCCAACTTACAGTGAGGTTGTCAATCTCATCGGTTTTGCTGAAAACAAAGGATTAAACGTATTGTCTGGAAGAAAGTAATAGTTTGCAGAAAATAAACAGAAAACAGTAAACAATTGATTGTAGATTGATAGGTAAAAGAAAGGACCGGGGTCCATAGTTCACTAGTGGTGGCTCTCCTTAAGATTGAAGACATGTTGGGTGAACAAATTACAGCGGGGCAATTGATAAACATCGAGAAAGCAATACATGCATATACTAAACATCTTGACTCCTTTGAGATTTGATTGGGCATTACAACATTATACATAGACTGTAATACAACTGCATCTATGACTAATAATCCACCTTCAGGTTATCATCCGAACCTCCTCCAGTATTAAGTTGTAAGCAACAGATAATTGCATTACGCATTGCGTGTAAAGTAAACAATATGATTGTTCTATGAACAAAGGATTGTTGTTTTCTCCCTAGTAGCAACAGCACATCTAGTACCTTAGATATTTCTGTAACTTCCCCAGATTACTAGAGGCATGAACCCACTATCGAGCATAAATACTAACTCTTGGAGTTGCTAGCATCTACTTGGCCAAGATAGCTACTAACAACGGAAAGCATGCAACATCACAAATAACAAAGACATGATAGAATCAATAATCAATCTGAAATAGCATCTCAATATCCATCGGATCCCCGCAAACACAACATGTATGATTACAAATAGATGATCTTAATCATGAACGGAGCTCACAAGATCTAAACATGATAGCACAAAGGAGAAGAACCAGCCATCTATCTACTACATGGACCCGTAGTCCAGAGATGAACTACTCGCGCATCACACCGGAGGCTTACATGGTGATGAAGAAGGCCTCCAGGATGAATTCTCCCCTCCGGCAGGGTGCCGGGAAGAGCTTCAGATCCCTCCCGATCTAGGGATGGAGATGACGGCGGCTACAGACTCTTTCGTGGAATTTTGAACGGGTACTTAGGGTTTCTGTATCGGAGGCATCTTATAGGCGAAAGGGGAGGCCGAGGGGGTGCCCTAGGCGGCCAGACCACCCCTGGCGCGGGCCAGGCTTGGTCGCATGGCCAGGTGGTGTGGCGGCCCCCTGGCCCCTCTCCGTCTCGTATTCTGGCTCCGTGTGTCCCTCGGTGAAAAACTGACGTTGGCTTTTGTCCCGTCCAATTCTGAGAATATTCATTTTCTGACTTTCCTGGAACCAAAAACAGCAGAAAACAGGCAGCTGACACTGTGGCTCATGTTAATAGGTTTGTCCAAGAAAGTGTATAAAAAGTACTCCAAAGTGTGGACAAAACATAAGAAAGTAGATAAAACCAAGCATGGAACATCAAAAATTATGGATACGTTAGCAATGTATCAGCCGTCTGGGCTAAGAACTATGTGGGGGACATCAGGAAACAAATGTTAATTGGGTAGGGGATTGTTTTGCGACTGGATATCACATAGGAAGCTAGGATGCTAACGACTGATGAAAGAGAGCTACGCTCATCACTAAAGGAAAGAGCGGTTGGTCTAGCGGTCATCAACAGGATCAAGGCCAGGCAAAGGGCCAAAATTAGATGGCGAAAATTGGGAGACGCCAACACAAAATTCTTCCATGCCAGGGCGGCTGGTAGGAGACAAAAGAACAAGATTCAGTCTCTTCAGTCCAGCTTTGGGTGGCTACCTTACCATCGGAGCTGGAAGTGGTGGTGTTCGGCCACATGAACTCCATTGTCGGCACTTCTGCACATTGCACCGAAAGTTTCAATTGGGAACTATTGAGCCCGCCAGACATGGATCTGCAAGGTCTGGACGACCCATTTACAATGGAGGAGCTCAAGAACGCAGTATTCTCGACTCCCGTTGACAGGGCCCTAGGGCCGGATGGTTTTTCTGGGGGGGGGTTTCAAAGCCTCTTGGAACGTGGTGAAGACAGACATGTTCAGGGCACTTAACAAATTCTATGACCTAAATGACCCATCCTTTCAATGCCTAAACGTGGCCCACTACATTCTGCTACCCAAGATGGAGCAACCAACTGAAGTGACTCACTTCGGACCCATAAGCCTCATACACGCCTTCACGAAGCTCGTGTCAAGGATACTGGAAAATAGACTGCAACCAAAATAGACTGGAAAATAGCTGTTGTTTCGCTCTGCATCCTCGAGGGCACTGGTGAATGGAGTTCCAAGACGCCTAATCCGGCATCATAGAGGGTTGAGGCAAGGGGACTCCCTTTCACCTTTCATGTTCGACTTGGCAATGGAGCCACTGCACAGGTTGCTCGAGCTTGCCACGGGAGATGGGGTCATCTCCAAACTGCGCGGAAGGTTGGGCGCCTTCAAAGCATCTTTGTATGCAGATGACGTGTAAATCTTCCTTAACCCGGCCCAGGCTGACCTTACTAGACTATATGCAATCCTTGAAAGCTTTGAGAGGGCGACATGCCTTAAAACTAACTTTAACAAGAGCTCCATCATGCCCATCGGTTGCCACAATATGAACGGGTTGCTACATGAGTATGGGATCCCAATCAAACACTTACCGTGTAATTAACTGGGGATGCCTCTATCCGTCAAGAGACTGACTAAGGCGGACTAGCAGATGTTGCTGGACAAGCTAGATTGCTACCTTGTTGTTTGGAAGGTGAGGATGATGAGAAAGGCTAGAAGGCTAGAGATGCTACACTCTGTGCTAACTTCTTTGGCAGTCTACATGATGACCATAAACAAGATGCCAGCCTGGGTAAAGAAGGAATTTGACCACAGAAGACGGGCCTGGTTATGGGTGGGAGAGGCATCCTGTAGCGAGGGGAAATGCAGAGTTAGTTGGAAGATGGTTTGTCGGCCAAAGGCGCTCGGAGGGCTAGGGGTTCACCCGGTGGATGCTTTCGGCACGGCACTCAGGTTGAGGTGGCAGTGGCAACAATGGAAACAACCAAACAAGCCATGGGCTAACATGAGCATACCAGCAAATAAAAAGGACCAACAACTATTCACGGCAGCCACAAGAATTACTGTTGGAGATAGGAAGAAAGAAAGATTCTGAAATGATCGTTGGTTAATGGACCAAACGCCGGCAGAGATTGCACCCCTAATCTATAAAATATCAATAAGGAAGAACCGATTAGTGCACGATGCAGTAAGTGGGAAAAAATGGCTTATTGACCTGCGACATCATTTGGATGTTGAGCATTTGCCGTAGCTCAGTAAACTGGCAGAGATGCTAGAGGATGTTCATTTGAGTGCAGAACTAGACACCATCGCCTTGCGATTTGGGAGCAAATCAACATACTCGGCAAGGTCAGCGTATCAACTGCATTTCATCGGGGCAGAGAGTACTGAGTACAGTAAGCTGATATTGAAGGGGTGGGCGCCGGCCAGATGCGAGTTTTTCATTTGGACGCTAATGCTAGACCGCATCCTCATGACAGATAGGCTATTACAAAGGGGGTGGGACAATGATTACTTCTGTCCACTTTGTAGAAGGAATCTAGAAACAACTCCGCATCTATTCACAGAGTGTCCCTTCAGCATTGAAGTTTGGAAGGGGATGTCGGTCCATTTCAAAACTGAAGCCCTGAGTCTGCAGAACTGGACGGGTAAGGACCTTACCATTCAAGAGTGGTATAACCGGATGGTCGGACCGCATATAAAGGACAGGCCGAAGGGTATCTTCCTAGCAGCATAGCTAATTTGCTGGGAGATATGGAAGAAACGCAACCGTCGTACCTTCTAGAAAAATGAGATGTCACTACGCGCTCTAGTGACAAGGATGCAGGATGAGGCTTCGACATGGAGACTTGCGGCCCCCCTACCACTAGTAGACCAATATGGTGGGGCACCTTTTGACCCCGGCTGAGGTAATCGTAGTTTTATAGGGTCGCTTGGGTGGCTTAATCTCTAAGCCACCCATACCTTGTCCTAAAATATTTTTATATATTCTTCTCGACTATTGCAATGAAATACGACAGATCTCGTGCCGTGATTAAAAAAAAAAATCCCTGGCTACCTTCTTCACGTGCTCGCAGTTTCTCTGGCCGACGGACGGCCGTAGTTTTCCACGCCGTCGGACGCGGGCAGCCCCTCCAGCCGTAGGACACGCGGTCCCTCCCGGGGTTGGACGTGTGCAGTTCCTCCCGTGGCCGGCCACTCGTCGTCTTTCCTGTCGCCGGCTGGGTGTCGTCTTCCCTGTTGTAGGCTCTGCAAAATTCCTCCCGCCACCGGCCGCATGCCGTCTTCCCTGTCATAGTGTCATCTGCTGCCCACAGTTCCTCCCGCCACCGTCCGCTCGTCATCCTTCCCGTCGTCGGGCCGCCTCGAATCCCGTCTAAACTGTGCTGGAGCGCTCTGCTAGACTGCCGATGTTGCTACTGTGCTCCCTCACATGCGCTCCTGTAGTCCCGTTGGCCACCTGCTGCTCTCTCTCTCCTCGCTAGATACGATGTTGGCTTGCTGCTGATGCTCCCGGATGTACAGGCTGATCTTCTGTTGACGTGTCAGTGCTGCTCTCTTCCGTGCAATCATCTTGCTCTGCTTCTTGCTCTCATTTCGTGCTCAGTGTCACAGATCAGTGGCAGCCCCTGGTTGTTCCAAACTGTTTTTTGCATTCGTTGCCCATAGTGTTTTTTTTTGAGCATGACTACGGCGGGCTTATGCCAGCCTGAACCTTTTATAACTCAAAACCTGGTGGGCACAACTGTTACAAGGAGGTAGCGACAAGAGGGAGAGGAAGCTCAGGGTGAATCATATCCGTTACACCAATAATTAAGCCAAGAGGAGGAGGTAGTAGAGGTACATCTATTGGCCCAAAGCCGCACATCCTCAAGGCAGTTGCAGACAACCACCTGAAGCGGTTCATCCTTGGCATTGAAGACCTTCGCGTTGCATCTCTTCCGGATGCTCCAAGCAATAGCTGTATTGATGGTTCTTTCCTCCAACGTGCGGGGAGTGGAGAGCATGTCATGAACACTGCCAGGAGGAGACTGGTTGCCACCTGAGGCAAAGAACCTCTAGACCTCACGGGCACGATGGCATCATGTGAGGAGGTGGTCGGTGTCCTCGTCCAGGGGGCAAGAAGGGCAAGTCGCCGAGCTAGCCAGACGGTGGCGAAAGCGGCGCTCGTTTGTGTAGAGGCGATGCTTGTGGGCCAGCCAAACGAAGATCTTGCACTTGAGAGGGGCAACGCTTCTCCAAATGTTTTCCGCCTGAGCATCAACCTGCAGGTGCTTAAAAGCATGGACGTAGAAATCTTTGTTTGAAATGCTTTTGTTAGTGGTATGGCAAAGACCAGTATCCGGTGTGTCTGACTGGAGGGTGACAAAGGCAAGAGCATCGTTGAGAGTGGCGAGGTCCAAGGTAGCAGCATTCGTGAGACAGGGCGTTAGTTGGCTATCGAGCCCGAGCTGGAAGGTAGAGACCACACTAGCGTTAGGTCTAGAGGTGTGGGAGAAAAGAGCAGGGAATTGGTCTTTGAGAGGGGTAGAATTAAACCAGGAGTCCAACCAGAAGGCCGTGGATTCCTCGTTGCCGACCTGCAGAGTCGTGATAGATCGGAAGGTGGGATACCCGCAAGGATGCCTTTCCAGACCAGTGTGTCAAGATAATGGTAGTCTCCCATATCGTGACCTCGAGCCCATCCTTACCGACGACGAAACCAAGAAGCCCAAGGCGCAATTGTGGACGAGTGGAGTTTCGAGAGAAACTTGGAGATGAGGGCAGAGTTTTGAGTGTGGAGAGAGAGGACGCCCAAGCCGCCGACATTTTTCGAGGAACAGACAGTGGGCCAAGCAACTTTGCACTGCCCCCCTGAACAGGATTCGTCTCCTGTCCAAAGGAAGGCGCGCCGATGTTTGTCGATAGCCTCAATGACACCAGCCGGAAGAAGGCCCGCGCTCATGGCGTGGGAGAGCATGGCAGAGAGAACAGAATTGACCAAAATAAGACGCCCCCAATGGGGAGGGAGCGTCCACGCCATCCAGAGAGGCGCATGTCGCTTTTGGAGATGATAGGAGCAAAATCAGAGAGGCGGAGTTTGTGAGTAGACAAGGGGAGACCAAGGTAGGTCTGACGGAAGGAGGAAACAGCACAGCCAAAGGAAGAAGCCATAGCCGAGGCATCAGAAGGGTCGGCCTTTATGGGAACGAAAGTGCTTTTGTGGAAGTTGATTTCTAGCCCAGTAGCCGAAGAGAATCTGTCTAGAAGGGTTTTTAGATTTTTAACGTGCTCGGGGACAGCCTTAATGATGATGAGGGTGTCATCAGCATATTGAAGAATAGGACAGGGAAGGTCGTCCACAAGAGGGTGGAGAAGGAGCCCGTCGAGAGAGGCTTGAAGAAGGAGTTGTTGCAGGACATCCGCAACAATGTTCAAAAGGAAGGGCGAAAGGGGGTCGCCTTGCCGGAGACCGCGTCGACATTGGATCCAGCGCCCAGGGATACCATTGAGGAGGACAGTGGTTTGGCTAGAATTGTTTAGGATCCTGATCCATTTGCACCAAAGTTCAGGGAACCCTTTAGCCAGCAGGATACGATCAAGGGCCTCCCAGCTGATGGAGTCGAAGGCTTTTCGGAAGTCAAGTTTGAAGACCGCGGCAGGAGCAGAGTGTTTGTGACAAGATTGGACAATATCAGCGGCATAGACAAAGTTTTCGACAATCGAATGGCCGGAAATGAATCCTGTTTGATCAGGATGAACCAAGAAGGGAATAAGTTCCCGTAAGCGGGAGGTCAAGCATTTGGTATGAAGTTTGAGACAACTATTTTGAAGGGAGATAGGCCGAAAATTGTCTGCCTTGTTGGCGCCCTCTTTTTTAGGGAGAAGGACAATGTGCCTTGTTGGCGCCCTCTTTTTTAGGGAGAAGGACAATGTAAGATTCATTAATGGGACGAAGGTCCGCTTGGAGCGCGTGAAAATCATGAAGGGAATCAAGGAGGTTGTGTTTGATCAAATCCCAAAAGCGATGGAAGAAAGCCGGGCCAAACCCATCCGGCCAGGACTAGAATTTTTATTCATGGATAGAACAGCAGCCCGAAGCTCGTCCATGGAGAAGGGACGGACAAGAGAAGACGCCTGGAAGGAATCAAGGGAGGTAGAAGTGACAAGAGAATCCAAGTCCAAGTTGTCGGTGGAGTTTTTGGGCTGGCCAAGAAGATTTTTGAAGAAGGAGTGGAGGACACGGACTTTCGCATCGTGAGAGAAAGTGGAATTGCCATCTTCATCTTCCAAAACCTTAATTTGATTTTTTCTAAGTCGGCCAGAGGCACAAAGATGGAAATAATGGGTGTTCTCATCTCCAAGAACACAATGACGGATCTTGGCACGTTGACGCCAGTAGGTAGCCCTGGCAGCATTATGTTGGGTCAGATTAATTTTTGCCCGATGCCTAAGGCGAGATTCAAGAGGTGAGAGAGCACGACACTCCTCAAGGCGGTCCATAAGTTTGATAACAACGCGGCAGTTAGAAAGGTAGACAGCGGGGAGTTTCCTAGCCCTAGACCAAGTCCTAGCCGCCGAGCGGATATGTTTGAGTCTGAGGCAGAGACGGCCCACATGAGAAAGGTGATCATGAGAAGGGCCAACACTGTCCCAATTATTGTTGACAATGGCCGTGAAGTCAGAATGGAGAAGCCAAGTGTTCTCCATCCTAAAGATGGAGCTGCGCGGCGCCTTAGTTGAGTCCTCGAGGTGAAGGGGAATATGATCAGAAGTAGGTCTAGCAGAGGAGGTTAAGGTAGAATCAGGGAAGGCCAAACTCCAGCTATTGTTGACTAGAACACGATCCAGCCTAGCCATAATAGGAGGGGTTTGTTGGTTAGACCAAGTAAATTGGCGATCCAGCAACGGAATTTCCATGAGCCCAGCATTGTGAATGAATTCATTAAAGAGAGAAGCTTCGGTAGTATTGAAATTGTCATTTGATTGATGTTCGCGCTGCCATTGACACCTTCCTTCTATCTATCCTTTGTCTCCAGGAATCTAAGAGCTCTTCTATCTCTTCTTTCTTTGCCTCCACTTTCCTCCCTCCTTCCCTTCGTTTCTTTGTCTTCAAACCTTCGGAGGGTGCTTCTGGAGGTATCATCACGGCTTGGGATGCTTCCTTGGTCGATCTCGTCTTTCACTCCATTGATGAATTCTCCATCACCACTACTTTTGCTTTCCGATCTGACAACCTCCTATTCTCTGTTATCAATGTCTATGGTCCTTGCTTGCATGCTCAAAAATCCCTCTTCCTTTCCTCCCTCGAACACATTTTCTCCAACCTGTCTTCTCCAGTTGCTGTTATGGGTGACTTCAATCTCATCCGCTTGCCCAAAGAAAAATAAAGTGTTTGTTGTAATGCCTGGTAAGAACTGTACTGCTCTCTAATTTGTCTCTCTGCTTTCTTGCCTAGGCGAACCAAATAACCGGACAAGCTCCACTGGTGTATTTCATTTTCAACCTAATTCAGAAAATTTCCTTCATAGTTCCAAGCAAACAGAGCAATGGAGCTGTCAATCTGCTCATTGTGGAAGGTGTTTATGCGTTCAGTGTTCACTTCATTTTGTATAGCAATGAATCGTCTGGGGAAATTGCAGAGGCAGTACAGTCTTGTATAGGCATGCTTATGTTCCCTGGATAATTAAGTTATGATACCTATTTATTTTCTTATTAAGCTAGCTGGCTTAAGCTATTTTGTCGGTGATACTTATTCATTTCTGAACTCCTCTTTTTTACGGTGACTATTTTGTCGTGATACTTATTCATTTTGTTGTTCCAGTTTCTCGCGATGTATGTGAAAAAAGGGCAAATAAAACTAGACAGTTCAGTTAAGCTTGCGGGATAAGTACACATATACTACACACCCACGGCAGTTAAGGTGCACTGTAGTTCAACACGAAAATTCCTTTTCATTTTTTAAAAAAGTCGGCAAAATAATGGACAAGTTAGTTAAACTTGCGAGATAAGTACATACGTAGTGCACATGGCAATTCAGGTGCCCTGATGAGAAAAGTAAAAAAGATATTTCATATTCGAAAAACATCAACAAAAATTTCTCAACAGTTTAGTTAAGCTTGCTAGATAAGTACAAGAGTTGTAAACCGGACAGTTCGGGTGCGATAATGAGGAAAGTACAATCAGATGCCACCTCCACAGACGTGCCCCGCGCCTCCACCGGCGCGCCCCTCGCCCCACAGCTGGCGTACCACCTGGCCGACCACCACCTGCGTGCCCCCGCGCCTCCTCCTTCGACATGCCCCTGCGCCCCTCCGCCCCCTCTGTCGGCCCTCCCATCACCCCCACCGTCGGCGTGCCCCTGCGCCCATCGCCGATGCACCCCATGCGCCTCCTCCACCGGCACGCCCCTCACCCCATCGTCGACGCGCCCCTGCACCCCTCTACCGGCGCTCCCCTCGCCCCTACCGCCGGCGTGCCCCTGCGCCTCCTCCACCGGCTTCCCTAATCCTTCTACTGGAGGTCGCCGCGGGCTGGTCGACCCGCCACGCGCGACCCGGCCATCTCCCCAGCGGCGCCACCACTAGCCCTCTCGCGCGTCCTCTCAACCTACTGCGCCCTCGTCAGTGCCGCCCTCCCACCTACCGCGCAGGTGTCTCTCTCCCCCACCTACAGCACCGGCACTACCATTCCAAGCACTCTGTTGCCTTTGCTCCATCTTCGGCCGTGGCCGCAACTCCCGTGCTGCCTTGCTCCCGTGTCACGCACCAGGGGAGGAGGGCCACGCGGTGGCTCACTGCAGGGCCATGGGAGGAGGAGCTCGTGGCCGCAACTCCTGTGCCGCCTTGCTCCCGTGTCACGCGCCAGGGAGGAGGGGCCACGCGGCGGCTCACTGCAGGGCCATGGGAGGAGGAGCTCCGTCGCACAGCGCTCCGGTCGCTGCTTGTTCACGAGTCACGACTCGGGCCTCCCCATTTCAGGTGCGCTCGCGAGAAAAGTTCAAGTGCGCTATCGCGGGCAGTTCAGGTAGTCTGTGATAAGTTCAGGTGCGCTTCGTAGGGAAAGTTCAGGTGCGACATCGCGGGCAGTTCAGAAAGTCCGTGATAAAAAGTTCGGGTGGATATCATAGAAAGTTTAGTAAAAAAGCATAGACATTTCAGGTGCGCTCGCTGGAAAAGTTCAGGTGTGCTTCGCGGGCAGTTCAAACAATTACATGCATTTTAACTATGCTCGCGGGGAAAGTTCTGGTGCGATATCGTGGGCAGTTCAAGAAGTTTGTGATAAAAAGTTCAGGTACGATGTCATAGCAAGTTCAGTAAAAATGCATGGACATTTTGGGTGCGCTCGCGAGAAAAATTCAGGGTGCGCTATCGTGGACAGTTCAACCAGTCAGTGATAAAAAATTCAGTGCGCTTCGCGGACAATTCAAACAATTTAGGTAGACAAACATGAAAAGTTCGGAAACGTGACTCCAACACCGCTATTTAGGTGGTGCAAATAAGTACAAGCATTGGGGCAAATAAGTACGTGACATTAGAGAAAATAAATACACGAAGTGGAGCAAATAAGTACAGGCAGTGTGGCAAATAAGTACAACCATAATACACAGGGCAGTTGAGGTGCACGACGGTTTAGCACAGAATTTGTTTTTTATTTTTATAAAAAATCGGCAAAAAAATAAACAGTTCAATTTAGCCCGCGAGATAAGCACAAGCATAATACACATGGTAGTTTAGGAACACTACCGAGGAAAAGTACATGCTTTATCTAGGTGCGATATCGCGGACAAGTTTACGAAATTCACGATAAGTTCAACAACAAAATTCTGATAAGTACAGGGGTCATACAGAGGACAGTTCAACCTCTGTTTTTTTGCAGGGCGAAAATACAATCTACTAATCTCTACCTTTCGAGCTGAGACCGCCTCAATCATCATAACCAAAGCTTTCTATAGAAGAAATATTAGTTGAATTTTACTAAGTATTGCATTTTACATGAATTAAGATGTTTTAGGCCGTCAATTTCATGCCACCGACTCACATATAACATAAAACCGTGAATTTGTAATTTCAAAATTAGTTTTAAACATATGGAATTGATGAAAGTGTTGTGTACATAAATGATGTGCCTTTTTCGTATCTTTTCAACAAGATATTAATTGCGTCAATCGGATTTGTCATTTGAGATATGCGACAAAAACCGTATGCAGCCCGTCACTCTGAAATGATAGACGGTAATTTGAAAACTGCTCTTAAACCGCAAACAATTAGCAAAAACTTTCTAAATGAATAATATGCGCCTACTTCATATCTTTCCAACGATATATTATTTGCATCATTCGGACTAACGGTCGAGAAATCATAAACTAAAAGGCATCCGTCCGTTTTTATAATACTTCCAAATTTCAGTATATTCAAAATTGTTTAAAAATCGTGATGAATTTGGAAAAATTTACAACACGAAAAAGTTGTGAAATTTCAATATCTATCCAACGCCATATTATTTGCATCACTCCAATAAACAGATAAAAATTAGCATCATAAATTCGCTTACAGCACTTTTGAACATGGTTCAGTATTTACAAAATTAAATTTAAACCATAATAAGTTTGAAAAATGTTATAATACGAAAATTGTGCGTAATTTTTGTTGATTTCCAACGGTATATCATTTGTACAATTCCGAAAAATGATTAAAAAACTCTAAGCAACTTATTGTAGATCAGACGTGCTACAGCGATGATAGTCATACGAAATACATATATAAGTTTAGTCGGTATTAGGGATATTAAAATTGAGTCAAAGAGGAGGCCTTTCACGAACTGGGCAGTTTTAGCCGTCCGATCGCGTCTCCTGAGTCATTCTGGCTGTTGGATGATCCTCAGCTCCCGCGTGGGCCGAATTATCCCTTAGGGACGCTTCTCCGGGCATCAAAAAGCCTTTATGTGATTAATTGGACCAGAATGACTACTTAGGCCTGTTACTTGGTTTACTGCACCCTTCTAAGATGAACCGGGCGTCGCTCCTGATACCGAACGAGTGGGCAAAAATAGGAGAGGAGACGTCGGGCTAGATTCAGCCGATCCAAACGTGATGTACACCTCTTCACCTCTTGATCCGTTCGACTGTAGGCCAGAATATCTGGAGCTAGCATCGATCTCCCCTGTGGATACGGTAACTGTAGCGGGGCATCGATCTCCTATGTGGATGCGACATGTATGTTCTCGTGCCTCGTCATTCATGGCGACCTGGTTGATGAGATGCGAACCATTGTGATTTATGCGCTTCCCTTGAAGTCGCAGTTAATTTTCAGTTCCTGCTCCTCTAGATAAAAAAATTAGTCTGCATTGTTTGTTAATTAGGTACATTTCTGATTAAGGTTGGCTACAACATTGATCAGCATGAAATTCGATACAGGAAGCTATAAGTGAAGACACCACTCTATTGTTTCAAATCCACGTGTATAGTTTATGGTAATCTTTATATCCATTAAAATATTGGAGCCACCTTTGCTAATATAACAAGACGTTGTCTTTTTGACATCCTTCGGATGCGATACACACAAGATGATTGATATAAGATAGAACATGTCAGAAGTTTTTCAACTTAAAGTGCACCCGCAAATATGTCTCCATACCTAAAAGTTAATCTCTGGCTTGATATGTTGCATTTAGGTGAGTGTATATGATGGACTTATTTTGTTGTCTATTGATGATTTAGTGTGAAACATACCATTTTTCTTCCAAATGCATCTGTGCAAGTGTCAAACTTAGCATTCATGACTAGACAGAAGCTCTTGTGTTGAACGGGCTCTAGCAATTTTACGTCAATGATTTTTTCTTTTTTCTTTTCATTTACCTTCACAGTAATTGGAATGGGTCAACGGACATGTTTTGTATTGACGATGTATAAATAATTTTCTACAGCTTCATTCTAAAACGTTCATATTTTCACTTAAAATTTTCTTTTTGTTTAGATTGTTATTATATAGTTTTTGTTGAAGACAACAAGAACCATTTCCATGTTTGGACTTGTGTGCTTTAAATTAATCCAGCATCGCACCAAAATTCAAATATATTTTTATCAGTTACTAACAATTTATAGTTCCAATAGATAGGGCGCGGCAACGCGCGCCATGATGATCTAGTATTCTAGTAAGTTGTAGATTCGGTTATAGAATAGCTGAGCTATATATATATAGGGAGCCAAAGATTTAGCAGCGGGTGCAAACATTTTGTAACGGAATATTTTCCAAAATGTCATACCAAGATCACATGCAGTACTAGTACAACAATCCATATACCAAACAATCAACACATTTTATGGGCCATGTAAGTTAGAAGAATTTTAGCAATATAACCAACTACACAATTAGTACAAACAAACTAGTACAGCGCACATAAAGCACATGCATGGACCATGGTAGGTGCCAAAATTCTAGCATATTTTTACAACCATTTCCTCTACAGCACATGCAACATTCTAGCAATACCACCAACTTTAACCAGATCACGCGACCTAGTAAAATTCCACCACAGTTCACGGTACAAGGCTTTTTACAAAGAACATGAAGCACTTTCTCATCTGGACGCATTCTCCTGGGAAAGAAGCAGCCACAAAAATTCCCAGGTGCTACTCAAGTTTTCGCATGCCACTAAGTTGATTGCTCACTGCTCATTCCGTTCAATTAGAGCATTCTTTTGTACTGATTTCTTTGGTAACATCGTAGGTTACTGAAACTTCAACAATGAGCACCGGCACTGCTGTTAATGTTTTCCTCTTGTTACCCAAATTCCCTTTGTTTTCGTTATTTTCTTTCTTTTTAGACTCTTGGCATGTATTGTTCTGCGCACCCCTGGCCTGAGAAACGGGGTTATCTATCGATATTTATTTCTATGGGGTAGTGCAAATAGTCTGTATCAGCTTGTTTACACGCCCTAATAGATTTTACCGTGACCATCACCATTGTTAATTTTGTGTCGTACTCGCTGAAATTTAGCTAAGAATATGGAGACAGAGATCGCTCGGAAACCACTACAAATGCTAAAAAAAAGTTAAAGTAACCCTCTTCGCTGGCTTTCGGCAACAAACAGGCAGATCTTTTGAACTCAAAACTATCACCAAAATAGGCAATACGGCACCACCCAAGCACAAAACATCGGGTTGCATGAAAAGAACTAGCCGCTGTCATACCTCTATGGCAAAAACAGCGTTAGCGTCAGGCAATGTCCTGCACAGTCCAATGTTGTGCTTCAGTGCCAAGATGGAGTTTCGCATTTCTGTTAGCGGCAGGAATTGTTCTGGACAGTTAAATTTTGCTATTTTCACGAGCCCGCTTGAAAAACTTATCTTTTTTTGCGTGTCGTCTTTTTTTCTATCTCCAAATCATTATCCGTTTTGCAAGATAAATCCACAACAATAAAAACATAAAATTGCTTCCAGTGGTGATATGAATGACAACACATAAAGGACACAAAGAAAGCATTCGCCATGGCAATGATGCATATAGGACAGATGATATCCCTCAACTATCAGCGGAAGAAAATATCATTCTTTCTGCTGAGTTTACTGAGAAAGAAGTTTTTGAGGCTATATCTCAGATGGAACATAATAAAGCTTCAGGACCGGATGGATTACCTGCAGAGTTTTATCAAACGTTTTGGGATGTCATAAAGAAAGATATCATGGATCTTTTTGTTCAATTGAAAAAGGGAGACTTGCCTCTGTTTAAATTGAACTTTGGGACCATCACTCTTCTACCTAAAAAAGAGAATGCCACACAAATACAATAGTACCGACCTATTTGTTTACTTAATGTTAGCTTCAAAATATTTACCAAAGTGGCTACTAATAGAATCACTGAAGTGGCAAGTAAAGTAATTAAACCCACACAGACCGCTTTCATGCCTGGACGACACATTCTTGAGGGTGTGGTCATTTTGCATGAGACAATCCACGAGTTGCATCGTAAAAAATTAGATGGCGTGCTTTTCAAAATTGATTTCGAAAAGGCATATGACAAAGTGAAGTGGCCTTTTTTGCAACAAGTTCTACGCATGAAAGGTTTTGATCCACAATGGTGTGAGTGGATGAAACAATTTGTGCAAGGTGGGAGTGTGGGAATAAGAGTAAATGATGATATTGGGCACTATTTTCAAACGAGAAAAGGGTTGCGACAAGGGGATCCTCTGTCTCCAATTCTTTTTAATATTGTAGCAGATATGCTAGCTGTGCTAATTGGCCGTGCAAAAGAGGATGGCCAAGTAGGAAGCCTTATTCCACATTTGGTGGATGGTGGGGTCTCTATCCTTCAATATGCTGATGATACCATAATCTTTATGGAGCATGATTTGGAAAAAGCGGTCAATATGAAACTAATTCTTTCTATTTTCGAACAGTTGTCGGGTTTAAAGATTAATTTCCACAAGAGTGAAATTTTCTGTTTTGGTAAAGCAAAAGACGTGGAACTAGATTACAAGCATATTTTGGGTTGCGAATCTGGTTCACTACCTTTCAGGTATCTGGGTGTACCCATCCACCATAGAAAATTAAAGAATTCAGAATGGAATCCTGTAGAGAGCCGATTCCTTTCCAAACTTGGTTGTTGGCAAGGAAAATTGTTATCCTATGGGGATAGGCTGATTCTTATAAACTCAGTCTTAACTAGCCTACCCATGTTCATGCTTTCTTTCTTGGAAATTCCTAAGGGAGTAAGAAAACGTTTAGACTTCTATAGATCCAGATTTTTTGGCAAAGTACAGATACTAAGAAGAAGTATAGACTTTCAAAATGGAGTATAGTCTGTCGTCCGAAGGATCAGGGGGGCTTAGGCATAGAAGTGCTTGAGATGAAGAACAAGTGCCTACTTAGCAAATGGCTATTCAAACTTTTAACTGAAGAGGGTATGTGGCAGCAACTTCTACAAAACAAATATCTTGGTGATAAAACATTATCTCAAGTAGAAATAAAACCAACAGATTCCCCATTTTGAAAAGGATTGATGCGAGTAAAAGATTTGTTTTTTACTCATGGTTCCTTTACAATAGGTAATGGCGAAAGTGTTCATTTCTAGGAAGATGTCTGGTTAGGGGACACATCATTGGCTAAACAATATCCATCGTTATACAATATTGTTAATATGAAAAATGTTCTGATATCAAATGTCCTTGCACACACACCTCTTAACATTGGTTTTAGAAGGGGTTGGACTGGTAATAAGTGGACACAATGGCTACACTTATGCCAGAGGCTAATGATGGTTCAATTAAACGATACTCCGGATAAATTTATGTGAAAATTAACTACCACGGGTGTTTTTACTGTTAAATCTATGTACTTAGATCAGATGAATGGTCATACGAGATTCTTACAAAAATACCTATGGAAATTAAAAATACCACTTAAAGTCAAAATATTTATGTGGTTTCTCAAACATAAAGTCCTTTTGACTAAGGATAATCTTGCTAAGCATAAATGGATGGGATGTCAGAAATGTTGTTTTTGTGATTCATTGGAATCTATAGATCATTTGTTTCTTTCATGCCCTTTTGCTCGCATTATTTGGAGAATTGTTTATTTCACTTATAATATTCCTCCACCATCCAATATTACGAACATGTTTGGTAATTGGCTAAATGGAGTTGATAAAAAAGATAAGGCTAGACTACGCATTGGAGTGTCTGCTTTATGTTGGTCCATTTGGACAACTCGGAATAACATTGTTTTTAATAAACAAATGGGCACAATTTTTTTGCAGGTTATTCGACTAGCGGTGCACTGGATACAACTATGGTCCTACCTACTCCCGGCGGATCAGCGGGAACCTATGGATGCTGGATGCAGCCGCCTGCTTATGGTTGCACAGGACTTTTATTTTCAGGCTACTGGGTGGCGGCACGTTAGTAGAATTCAAAATGGATAGCATCTTGTTGCTTTTCATTTTTAAATGGTTGATACATGTTTCAACCCTTTCTGATCCATGACTGTAATAACTTGAATACTGTTTGAAATGTTACAATAAATCAGGCTGTGTGCATCACTTGATGCAGAGGCCGGGGATAGCTCCCCTTTTCGGAAAAAAAATGGCAATGATGCATTATTTTATCCACCCAACCGAACTACTACGCGAGCCAGGAAAACCGCATCAAATGTCAGGAGAACTGACCATCCGGATCAACCAGCAAACAGACCAGCGACACTCTTGACCACAACCACACAACTTGCCCACGAAACGGACGGAGAACTGATCAGAGTGCAACTTTCATAGACGAGGAGGAAACGATGTCTAGGTGCTAGCTCAATGGACCAGCTTGCATGCATTTTTCATGGACAGTCATACATGCAGTTTCTTTACCAAATGTACGAATCCAATAGAGGAGAGCTGCTAGCCATGGGTGAAGAGAGCTGGTTGTGAAAATTTTGATGCAAAGTTTCTTGCTTGGTTGGATGCTTGATTCCTCTGCCCATCTACACCTACTCTATTGTAAGTACAACAACCTAGCATATACATGCAGCCACTCAGCAGTAGGTACAAATTCTTGCAACTATACCAGCTGCTCAGTGTGTTGAGTAAAACTGCTCACCACGCGGTATAGATAAGAAACAGAGATGACGTCGTATGTTTGCATGCATGGTTTTGGCTCTCTCATCTTTACAGCTAGTATTAGTATTCTCTATGTCCGACGTCAACATATGCATACATTGGTAGCACCCATATTACCAAATCCGCTATATATATATATATATATAGGCGGCTAGTTACGTATACACATATAATCATTGGATTAGCTACAACGTTCACTAGATATAAACCCCGGAGCAAAAACATGCACTCACAGCGTCACACCGGGTTCATATTTTCTAACCCAAACCACCGTCATGCATAGCCACGAAAAGTGATCTGCCATATGCAACACCATCCGGTATAAACATCCACAAAACCAGTCCATATGGTACTCGTAAAGGGAATATCTATAGCAAACGTCACAAATATTTTTTACCCATAATAAAGTTCTATGGAAAGTTCTTTTTTGCTACCAAAACCATAATTAAAAGTCTCTCATGGATGTGTTCACATGGATGCCCAAAACTAAATAGCCACGAAACGTGATCTACCATATGCAACACCACACGGCATAAACATCCACAAAACCAGTCCACATGGTAGTCGTAAAGAGAACGTCCAGCAAACGCCACAAATATTTTTTAGCCACAATAAAGTTTCATGGAAAGTTCTTTTTTCTACCAAACCATAATTAAAGGCTTCTCATGGATGTGTTCACATGGATGCCCCAAAAGAAATAGCCATGCGTTCGCATAAAAAAGTTATACATATGGTATATACTCCATCTAAAAAGAAAGTCGTACATACTCCATTGCTGAAATTTGGTATATACTTCATCCTCAAATATATACCCATCTAGGAATTTGGTTCTGTAATAAACGTAGAACTTTGGTTGATTTCAAAAGGGAATAAAAGGAGCCGTGTGTCATACGTGTTATACTGGCAAAAAAATTGTCACAATATTTTAGCTTTTTTGTCAACCACATGCATGATCCTTGATGTAGGATCGAGTACTTGCGAGCAGCCACGCACATGTGCTTAAAAAGGGAACTTGTTGCATGCACACGGCAATTCAGTCTGTTTATTTTTTTTATTTACCAAGGGAAACTAGTCTTCATCCGTGATCGTGGATGAGCGATATGGATGGATGCTTTCTCAACGATGAAAAGAGAAACGCCAGGGAAACCAACCATAGTTCAGGATCGTGGACAAGCGGTGTGGACAAATGCTTTAGCCATCGTGGTGGTTTTACTGCCATGCATCAGCCATTGTTCGCGACCATGGTCAATCGTCCTGGAATAATACTTTTCGCAAACTACACATGGCTAGAAAAAGGGGCGCATCTCCACATCACTAGATGGAAAATGAAATGTCGTTAGAACACGAACAATCCATCCCCTTTCATCATGATCCCGTCTGTATCTGTGATCTCTATATCCAACGGCAGTAACCGCATGCGTAGGTAGCCGCCAAGTTATAAAATCCACATCCACGTGTATATATATACGACATATTCATTCTACTCTCGGGTATAACTATATCCACGTGTGTTTCACACCATGTAGGTAGTATCTATCATACCGAATAGTATGTACGCATAGTATGAAGTATTACAAGACTATTTGGTAATATACATACTACTTTTAAGGTACTATGTATAATTTTTTCAAATACTCTTATTTTATATACAAATATGAAGAGTATTTTGGAAATATAGTGCAAACTAAGGCTCCACTTGTATTTTTTTTGCGTAACTTGATTTGAAGTATGTTAGATGTAGAATATGAACATACTCAAACCGATAAAGTATCACATATACTTTCGTATGGAAGTATATGAGATATGGGTGTAACTACACCCAGAAGTAAGAAGGATTTTTCATATATATATATATATAGAGAGAGAGAGAGTGTCGCGTTATTTGACTCCTAGTTATTCTACACCCACCCTATATCTTTTGAACCGTATATTATTTTAACATCATGTAAATTTTGTCTTAAATCGTAAATTGAGAAGATTATAAGAAAATTTAGAAATGACATAAATTTTTTTGTTTACATGCCGTATAAAAATATGACGTAAAATACATTATTTTGGTGTTTTTACACTATAATGACTCATAAACTCCTTTTTTTGTCAATTTGTTTTGCTTGTGGTGAATATATGAACATAATTATTATACAAAACATAATTTTTTCAATCTAACAACATAAAAATATGTTGGGTGCAAAATAACTATTCTGCACCCTGGGTGCTAAATATGGTTTCTATATATATATATATATACTTCTTACTCCCAGGTATAACTACACTCATGTCTTATATACTGCCTTACGGAAGTATTTGTAATACTTTATCTATTGGAGTATGTTCATATACTATATCTAAGATACTTTCAAGCAAGTTAAGTGAAAAAATTGCAAATGTATCCATATTTTTTAGTATATATGTAAAATACCGTCATATTTATACGTATAAAAGGAGTATATGAATAAAAATTGCATACTACCAAGAAAATAGTATATATGCTGCTCAAATATTTTTATATACTTCATACTACCTATATATAGTCTCATATATGATAGATACTGCCTAAATTACGTGAAACACACGTGGGTGTAACTACACCCGGGTGTAGTATGAATATGTCCTATATATATATATATACACATATATACATGACAGGACTATTCAGAAACACCTCCCCAAGAGATTCCTAGATAACTATCTAGAAACCACCCTACTTTTTGGAAGGTGTCTCTTAACCCAAACAAGCCACGATCCGGACATCCCACAACGACCCAGACACGATCATCAACCCTTCCTTCCTCAAAGCCCCGCCCCCCGAGCGGAGACACCTCCGTTGATTTTGAAGACTATGCCCTACCTGCGTCGGCGGAGGCCTCGCGAGGGAGGAGGCGCCTGAGTTCCACGCTTATTCCCCACCTAAAGACCTTCTACTGGACTGCTGCGGCACCGACGAGCGAGCGGTGGCAGAGGCCGACGCGAGGGAGGAGGTAAGACGGAGTTTCCCCTTGTTCCCAACCTAAAGACCTTCTGGGCTGCGGCGGCGTAGGCGAGCGAGCGGCGGCGGTAGACGTGAAGAGGAGGCGTCGGATTCCTTCGGCGAGGGCCCCAACATTGGTGCTGGCGAGACCCTGCCGGTAATCATGGCGCCTATCAGGCGGCAAGGGCTATCCAAGCAAATTTCTGAGGTGTGTGCCAAAACACTTGTAGTTAACTGCCGTAAATCCTGCTAGTTAACTTCCGTAAATCCTACTAGTTAACTACTAGATTCATCTTGTGAGCTAAGAGGAACTTGCAAATCACTAGTGTGTTAGTTTCGTGTTATTTTTGGAAGTTAAGAAAAACAATTTCATGGTAGTTTTGTGGTATTTTTCAGGAGTTAACTGAATGTGTCAAATGTAGTTGCAAAAAAATATCACTGGGTCAGTTCAGGATTTTTTGGGAGTTACAATGTGATAGTATGAGAAGTTAACTATGGTTACTTGTGTTTTAAAGTTGATAGTCACTGTTGTGTGGGTTCACTTAGAATTCTAAAAACAGAAAGTTAACTAGCAAAGTTTGGTATTGCAACTATTTTACTATTAAAAAAACTTCTGAGAGTTGAGATGTTAAATTGATAGAAGTTAATTATGGTTACATGTGCTGCGGGTTCTGAGGGCTCGTACGTGATACGTCCATTTTGCATCACTATTCTATGTCTTATTATTTATTGATATATTTCATATTGAGAGGTGATACTTATGTTATTTCATCTATTTTTGCATGGTTGATGACTTTTGGAGCATGGACCGCTACAGTCAGGATTCTGATGGAAAATGTGCTGTTTAAAGGCAAAATTCGTGAAGATCAGAAAATCCAGGAAAATATACGGAAAATCCTATTTTTCCAGAAGACTAAGGATGCCAGAAGACGGAGTGGAGATGGACCACAGGGGGCCCACACCACCCCATGGCGCGGGCAGCCCTAGGCCACGCCAGGAGGTGGTGTGGCCACCCTGGCTCACTCCAGCCTCTCCCATCTGGCGTATATCATCCTCCCGAAACCCTAAGACTCGGAGAGCGACCACAGAAAGATTCCACCGCCTCTGCGGGGCGGAAAACACCGAGAGAGAAAGATCTCTCCGGCAGACAGATTTCTGCCGGGGGAATTCCTTCCCGGAGAGGGAAGATCGTCGCCATCAACACCACCATCAAATTAGACTTCATCGGGATCATCATCATCATCACCACCATCATCACCATCAGCACCCTCATCACCATCTCCATATTGCTGTAACAATTGCGTTGAATCTTGCATAGTTCATAGGGGAAACTTTCCCGGTGTTGATTACTCTTTGTAGTTGATGCTATTGAGTGAACCATTGAACTATTGTTTATGTTCAGATTGTCATACACCATTATTCCATCTCTGATCATGATCCATATGATGTCTTGTGAGTAGTTCGTTTTGTTCTTGAGGAAATGGAAGAAGTCTTGTTGTTAGTAGTGGAGTTGCGTTGAGAAAGATTAAATAGATTTTTATTTAAGTTGTGGTCTACTTCTTCTAGTGGTGTCATGTGAACGTCGACTACATGACACTTCACCTATATGGGCCTAGGGGAATGCATTGTGTATTTGGCTACTAATCGTAGGGGTTGCCGGAGTGACAGAAACCTAAACCCCGTTAGGAAACCATTGCACAAGGGACGTAAGGGTCTTAGAGTTTAAAGTTGTGGTTATGTTTCTACCTTAATAACTTTCTTGTACTTACGGATGTTTGCAAGGGGTATAATCACAAGTATGTATTAGTCTTGGATGGGGCGGTACATTAGCACAGGTCCACCCACACAACACTTAGCAAGCTAAAGAAGATTAATCAACTATATGAAGCAAAAGCACTTGACAGTCTTCCCATGTGTCCTCGAGAACGTTTGGTCATCTTAAGTAATACAACCGGCTTGTCCTTTGCTGCATAAAGGATTGGGCCACTTGCTGCATTTATTCCTAGTGTCTTTTATTTACTCGTACTTTGTTTACTTGCTTGATACATTGCAAATGTATCTATAATTTTTGATGTTCCATGCTTGGTTTTATCCACTTTCTTGTGTTTTGTTCCAACTTTGGAGTAGTTTTCATATGATTTCTTGGACTAACCTATTAACAAGAGCCACAGTGCCAGCTGCCTGTTTTCTGCTGGTTTTGGTTCCAGGAAAGTCAGAAAATGAATATTCTCGGAATTGGACGGGACAAAAGCCAAAGTGCCTATTTTTCCGGATGTCATCAAGTGCCAGAATATGAGACAGAGAAGGGCCAGGGGCCGGCCACACCACCTGGCCGCGTGGCCGGGCCTGGCCCGCGCCAGGGGGTGGTGTGGTGGCTCTCGGCACCCCCTCGGCCGCTCCTTCCGCATATATATTGCCCTCGGGACGAAATCCCTAAGGGCCCGATCAAAAATCCACGAAAGATTCTATAGCCGCCGTCATCTCCATCCCTAGATCGGGAGGGATCTGAAGCTCTTCCCGGCACCCTGCCGGAGAGGGGAATTCACCCTGGAGGCTTTCTTCATCACCATGCAATCCTCCGATGTGATGCGTGAGTATTTCATCCTTGGACTACGGATCCATGTAGTAGCTAGATGGCTGGTTCTCCTCCTTTGTGCTTTCATGTCCAGATCTTGTGAGCTCCATTCATGATCAAGATCATCTATTTGTAATTCTGCATGTTGTGTTTACGGGGATCCGATGGATATTGAGATGCTATTTTAGATTAATTATTGATTCTATCATGTCTTTGTTATTTGTGATCTTGCATGCTTTCCGTTGTTAGTAGCTATCTTGGCCAAGTAGATGCTAGCAACTCTAAGAGTTAGTATTTATGCTCGATAGTGGGTTCATGCCTCTGGTAATCTGGGGAAGTGACAGAAATCTCTAAGGTACTAGACGTGCTGTTGCTACTAGGGAGAAAATAACAATCCTTTGTTCATAGAACAATCGTATTGTTTACTTTACACGTAGTTTGTAAAGCAATAATCTGTTGCTTGCAGCTTAATACTAGAGGGGGTTCGGATGATAACCTGGAGGTGGATTATTAGTCATAGATGCAGTTGGATGGCGGTCTATGTATAATGTTGTAATGCCCAATCAAGTCTCAAAGGAGTCAAGATGATTAGTATATGCATGTATTGCTTTCTTGGTGTTTGTCAATTGCCCCGCTGTAATTTGTTCACCCAGCATGTTATCTATCTAAGGAGAGCCACCTCTAGTGAACTATGGATCCCGGTCCTTTTACTTTACATACAATCTACAATCTTTTACTGCTTTGTGTTTACTTTCTGCAAACTATTACTTCTTTCCATTCGATACGTTTAATCCTTTGTTTTTCGCAAAACACAGTGAGATTGACAACCTCATCGCAAGTTGGGACAAAGTTATGTGGTTGTGTTGTGCAGGTCTCCACGTTGCTACTAGCACCGGTAGTGCGCCCTGCCAAAGCTCAGCTAGTAACACCTTTGGGGTGTTTCCTTGCTCCTACTGGTTCGATTAAACCTTGGTTTCATAACTGGGGGAAACTTGCTGTTGTGCTCATCATACCTTCCTCTTGGGGTTCCCAACGAGCTCTACATCAACACCGCCATCAAGCATTTTTCTGGGCGCCATGCATTAAGCCATCAAGTGATTTTCTGGCGCCATTGCCCGGGAGTCCCTCATAACCAATCTCTTTACTTTGTTGGTTTTGTTTTGCTTAGTTTTCTTTTTGCTTTGTTTGCCTGTTTTGTTCTTCAAAAACACAAAAAAATTAGTTTTACAAGTTTGCTTTCTTATTTGAAAACCCGAAAAAATGACTACTCTTGAAAACACTAAGTTGTGTGACTTCACTAGCACCAACAACAATGATTTTATGAGCACACCTATTGCTCCACTTGTGGCTGAAAATACTTTCTTTGAGATAAAACCTGCTTTGCTCAATCTTGTTATGAGAGAACAATTTTCTGGTATTGGTAATGAAGATGCTGCTTCCCATCTAAATAACTTTGTTGAACTTTGTGAGATGCAAAAGCATAGGGATATAGATGGTGATATTATTAAGCTGAAATTGTTTCCTTTCTCTTTGAGAGGAAAAGCTAAAGAATGGTTGAATTCCTTAACTAGGAATAGTATTGATTCTTGGACTAAGTCCAAAGATGCTTTTATTGGAAAATACTATCCTCCTGCTAAGATTATATCCATGAGAAGTGAAATAATGAAGTTTAAACAACTTGATAATGAGCATGTTGCTCAAGCTTGGGAAAGAATGAAATCTTTGGTTAAGAATTGTCCCACTCATGGACTGACTGCTTGGATGATCATCCAAACTTTTTATGCAGGATTGAACTATTCTTCAAGGAACCTATTAGACTCTGCTGCTGGAGGTACCTTTATGACCATCACTTTGGGTGCTGCAACAAAACTTCTGGACAATATGATGGTTAATTATTCTGAATGGCATACCTAGAGAGCTCCACAAGGTAAGAAGGTAAATTTTGTTGAGGAAACCTCCTCCTTGAGTGATAAGATTGATATTATTATGTCTATGCTTGTTAATGGGAAAGCCCATGTTGATCCAAATAATGTTCCTTTAGCTTCTTAGGTTGCTCAACAAGAGCAAGTTGATGTGAACTTCATAAGAAACAACAATTTTGGCAACAATGCTTATGGTAATAATGCTTATAGGAAAAAATTTGTTAACAACAATTATAAGCCATATCCTCCCAACAATGGTAATGCTTATGGAAATTCTTACAACAATAATAAGAGTGCTCCCTCTGAACTTGAAGTTATGCTTAAAGAGTTTATTGGTAAACAAACTGCTTTCAATAAAACTATTGAGAAAAAACTCTCTAATGCTGAAAGAAATATAGCATCTTTGGCTGAAGCTCAATCTTCTTTGAATAAAATGGCTGCTAAACCTGAAACTAATGATAATCCCTTTGCAGCTACTAATGCCATACAAGTAAGAATTGATGAAAATGTTAGACTATTAGCTGAATTACATGCTAAGTGGGAAAGAGAAGATGAAATTGCTAGAAACATTAGTGTTTCTACTATTACCACCACTAGTGTTGAGGCTAGTAATAGTTCTACTACTTTAGATGATAAATTTGATTTTGATCTTGATGGTTGCAATATCTCTGAAGTTATTAAGTTCCTACAAAAGCTTGCTAGAAGTCCTAATGCTAGTGCTATGAATATGGCCTTTACAAAACACATTACTGATGCTCTCATAAAGATTAAAGAAGAAAAGATGAAACATAAAGCTTCTATTCCTATAAAACAAGAGGATGGTTGGGAACCCATCATTAATATGAAACTGAATGACTTTGATTTCAAAGCTTTGTGTGATCTTGATAGTAGTGTTTCTATTATGCCTAGAAGGATCTATGATATGCTTGATTTGCCTCCTCTTGAAGATTGCTATTTGAATGTCCCACTTGATGATAATGTTAAAAAGAAACTCATGGGGAGTCTTAATGATGTTCTTATTATGGTTAACGATTCCTATATCCCCGTTGATTTCTATGTTTTGGATGTTGAATACAATGCTTCTTGTCCTATTACTTTGGGAAGACCTTTTCTTAGAACTGTTGGTGTCATCATTGATATGAAAGAAGGCACCATTAAATATCAACTCCCACTCAAGAAAGGTATAAAACACTTCCCTAAAAAGAGAGAAAAGATTTCTTTTGCTTCTCCTATGAAAACAAAATTTGGTCTTAATGCTTCTTCATTTGAGAACACTTGATTCTTTCTTTGCTTCTTATGCCTAACTTAAAGGCATTAAAGAAAAGTACTTATTGGGAGATAACCCAAAAGTTTTTAGATAAGACTTGGAAGTTATTACCTCTGTAATAACCTATCCTTATCCTTTTTATTTGCTTTTTGTGCTAAGAGTAACCTCTAATGAGAGAGAAGTAATAATTGGGAAAGTTGCTGTCCTGAAACAGATTTCTGTGCTTCACCGTAGTAATTCGTGAGAGATCTCTGTATGTCGGATTGAGCTGTAATTGTTTGTGCTTCTTCCCCAGGTTGTTATCTAACTTTCGTTAGTTCAACACTTTTTTATTTGAGCAACAGAAGGTCTTCAAAAAAAATCGTCTTTACCTGCTGGTCTGTTTTGGCAGATTTCTGCTATTTTCTGCATTCGCTTCATGTTGGTTCCTTCTTGAGTTCTTTTGGGGAATTGAGCTTTTTGAGGGAAGTGCTACAGTATATAGTGTTCTCATGGAAGTCTATTTGATGTTAGAACTGAACCTTAAGACTTATTTATCTTAAGTGCACTAATGTTGCTAATAAAGATTGTGTGAAGTTTTGCATGAAGGAAAAATTTCAGGTGTATGGAAGGAATGAGTAGAGATGAAGAATGGACTAAAGCTCAAGCTTGGGGATGCCATGCGTGTCACCCCAAAAAATATCCAAGAAGTACAAGCGTCAAAGCTTGGGGATGCCCAAGGCATCCCCTTCTTCATCAATAAAAATCCCAGATTTCTTCCAAACGCTTCATTTTTATTGTTTCATGCACAGTTGTGTTTTTCTTCGAGCATCTTCTTTTTCGTTCTCGTTTTGGTTTTCGTTTCCTTAGTTTTCTGAATAAATTGGTTGGACCTCCTCTTTCATACATTGGTTTGCAAATAGTTTGGTTTGGTTTGAAAAAGAGTAGGAAAGTTCATGCTTATGTGGTAAAAGAGCTCATTTTTGACTGTGGCCTATGCTTTGTCATGCCATGCTTGATATTGTTTTGGCTTTATGCTTTGTATTCTTTGATGTAGCATGACTTGTTATAAACAATTGAGATTGCTTAATGTGCCTTGGATGAATCATGCGTTGTTTTAGCATATTAAAGCATAGTATAGTGGTATTCTCCTTTGATGCTTTATTTGGGTTGACTTGGCACATGCTCACACCATGTTATGACTATCTCAAGTCACCATAGCCTTTATGATCCTTTAGTTTTCAACTTGTAGTATCACTTTATGCTTTGATCAATGATGTTTTGTCGCTCTGCATGATTATGGCCATTATTGCTCTCTTAGTTTGTCGCTTCCAGTCTTTTGCTAGCCTCCACAACAAAGTATGAGTTCCACTCATGCATCCAACTCCCTAAACCAAGTTATTCCAAAGAGTCCACCATACCTACCTACTAGCTTATGCTATTCCAAGTATATCCATGCTTTTGTTTACCTTCCAAATTAAACTTGTTATGAGAAAACTAGTGATTAAAGCTCTCACGAACTTGATGGCACACTTTACTTTACTTGCCTCTAATAAACTTGAACCATTGGGTCCTTCTTTGTTGCGTATATGCTTGCACTTTATAAGTTGAAATTAGCAGAACCATGTACCATGGGGAACGCTTTCAACATTGCATTTGTACTTTGTACCCCGTTGATATCATGTTCTTTTGCTTACGGATCCCGGCGGTGTGAAATAAAAGTGGAACTTGTAAGATCATGGAGTTTGTATGTGTGTTAGAGAAACTCCTGGGCCGCTAGCCTAAGCCATGCCTAATCATGGTGGAAACTTGCAGCATCACTATAAGAGCACTCTATGAAGCATCCTCAATAAAAACCTATGCAAATAGCAAATAAAAAGATCGCTGAGATGCTCATTGTCTTCTTGCCTTGTCATTTTGATTATGGGAAAGCTCCCGTATCATGTGCAAGGGGTACCCCGTTGGCGGTTCTTAATGATACACATGTACTTACAATGACAAGAGCTTACTCGTGACTGAAGTTGAGTAGCATGAGGATCGGTCTTTGTAAGTAAGGAGCATGAGATTTCGGTTTATAATTTGTCAAGCATATCCTCTTAGTTGTGTCACTTTAACCTTAATCACCTTCAAGATGCTTATGATAGGGGCAATGAGAGCTGAAAGCTATAAGTACCATTATTTTTGGAAGCTCTTTATGAGACTTGAATCCCTACTTCCTTTTACAAAGGCCTTTCTTCCACCATTATATTGAGTCTCCACCTTCTATCTTTATGCACTTACTTTGAGAGCATAGTGGCCATTCTTAGTTGTGCATTGTCCCAAGACTAGATGATTGATGCATAACTTGATATTGCTTGTTTTAAACTATTGTATCTAGTCACTCTTATGAACTTTTAAGGTGTCATATGCATTTATATTTTCTACTCTATTGAGGGACAAGCTGAATACTATTATGCTATGTTTTCTTTATGTGAAACAAACAAACGTCTTGCAAAGCATTGTTATTCATGAATCTTTTTTTTGTGCCTTTTCATGTTGCATCATAGTTTCTTTGTCTTATTGCTAGAACTTTGTCTTTCATGTTATGATTGAAGTACTATGATCCCAGCATTGAATGTTTTACAAATACTTTGATCAAGTCTTTGATGGTGCATGTCACCTCAAAAATTATTCTTTCTTTTTATCACTTACCTACTCGAGGACGAGCAGGAGTTAAGCTTGGGGATGTTGATACATTGCAAATGTATCTATAATTTTTGATGTTCCATGCTTGGTTTTATCCACTTTCTTGTGTTTTGTTCCAACTTTGGAGTACATTGCATATGATTTCTTGGACTAACCTATTAACAAGAGCCATAGTGCCAGCTGCCTGTTTTCTACTGTTTTGGTTCCAGGAAAGTCAGAAAATGAATATTCTCGGAATTGGACGGGACAAAAGCCAAAGTGCCTATTTTTCCGGATGTCATCAAGTGCCAGAATACGAGACGGAGAAGGGCCATGGGCCGGCCACACCACCTGGCCGCGTGGCTAGGCCTGGGCCGCGCCAGGGGGTGGTGTGGTGGCTCCTGGCACCCCCTCGGCCTTTCCTTCCGCCTATATATTGCCCTCGGGACGAAAACCCTAAGGGCCTGATCAAAAATCCACGAAAGAGTCTGTAGCCACCGTCATCTCCATCCCTAGATCGGGAGGGATCTGAAGCTCTTCCCGGCACCCTGCCGGAGAGGGGAATTCACCCTGGAGGCCTTCTTCATCACGATGCAAGCCTCCGGTGTGATGCATGAGTAGTTCATCCTTGGACTACGGATCTATGTAGTAGCTAGATGGCTGGTTCTCCTCCTTTGTGCTTTCATGTTTAGATCTTGTGAGCTCCGTTCATGATCAAGATCATCTATTTGTAATTCTGCATGTTGTGTTTGCGGGGATCCGATGGATATTGAGATGCTATTTCAGATTGATTATTGATTCTATCATGTCTTTTTTATTTGTGATCTTGCATGCTTTCCGTTGTTAGTAGCTATCTTGGCCAAGTAGATGCTAGCAACTCCAAGAGTTAGTATTTATGCTCGATAGTGGGTTCATGCCTCTAGTAATCTAGGGAAGTGACATAAATCTCTAAGGTACTAGATGTGCTGTTGCCACTAGGGAGAAAACAACAATCCTTTGTTCATAGAACAATCGTATTGTTTACTTTACAGGCAATGCGTAATGCAATTATTTGTTGCTTGCAACTTAATACTGGAGGGGGTTCGGATGATAACCTGAAGGTGGATTATTAGTCATAGATGCAGTTGGATGGCGGTCTATGTATAATGTTGTAATGCCCAAACAAGTCTCAAAAGAGTCAAGATGATTAGTATATGCATGTATTGCTTTCTCGGTGTTTGTCAATTGCCCCGCTGTAATTTGTTCGCCCAGCATGTTATCTATCTAAGGAGAGCCACCTCTAGTGAACTATGGATCCCGGTCCTTTTACTTTACATACAATCTACAATCTTTTACTGCTTTGTGTTTACTTTCTACAAACTATTACTTCTTTCCATTCGATACGTTTAATCCTTTGTTTTCCGCAAAACACGGTAAGATTGACAACCTCATCGCAAGTTGGGGACAAAGTTCTGTGGTTGTGTTGTGCAGGTCTCCACGTTGCTACTAGCACCGGTAGTGCGCCCTGCCAAAACTCAGCTAGTAACACCTTTGGGGTGTTTCCTTGCTCCTACTGGTTTGATTAAGCTTGGTTTCATAACTGAGGGAAACTTGCTGTTGTGCTCATCATACCTTCCTCTTGGGGTTCCCAACGAGCTCTACATCAACACCGCTATCAAGCATTTTTCTGGGCAGTCGTGCATTGAGCCATCATTGCTATATCATAAACCCCTACAAATCCATTTGCTAAGTATTTGCAGAGAATTCCTGATCTATTCCACTAGCCAGCACCTTCTGCTCCTCGTTGGGTTCGACACTCTTACTTATCGAAAATACTGCGATAGATCCCCTATACTCGTGGGTCATCAAGACTATTTTCTGGCGCTATTGCCGGGGAGTGAAGCACTATTGGAGAGTGGAACTGGTAAAGGAAACTTCTACTGTGAGTATTGTTTACTTCTGCTAGTTGCTTTATTTTTGTTATGGATAATTCGCTGAGTTTCTTATTTGGTAATTCTACTATCACTGCTAAGGTAGTAGATAAGCCACCACCTGCTGAGAATGATGTTTTCAAAATACCTACAAGAATTATTGATCGTGTTATGGATAACTACTATGTTGGGGATGGAACTGTCCATCCCGGTGATCATTTACTCTTTATACATGAATTATGCGGGTTGTTCAAGTGTGCAGGTATTACTACTGATCAAGTTAAGAAGAAGTTATTCTCATTATCACTGAAAGGAAGAGCTGAGGAATGGTATAAGCTACTGAAGAATGGTCAATCTCTGGAATGGGAGGAAATAGTGCCTCTCTTTTATTCAAAGTTTTATCCTCCTAGTGAGATTCATAAAGATCGGAATAAAATATACAACTTTTGGCCTCTGGATGAGAGAGTACAGCTCAAGCTTGGGGGAGATTTAAGTTACTAATGCTAAAATGTCCCATTCATGAGCTCCCCAACAATATTATTATCAATAACTTTTATGCAAGGCTCCCTCTACATGACAAAGATTTATTGGATGCTTCTTGTGCTGGATCATTCACTCGCATGGAAGAAGCTAAATGGGATCTTGTGTACCGTATTCAAGACAATGCTGAAGCTTGGGAGAATGACAAAGGTAGAATGTCAGGTATAAATTATGATTATGAATGCATTGAATCTTTTATGGGAACTAATGACTTTCAAAATATTAAAAATGCTTATGGTCTAGACTCTCAAGCTATTGCTTCTTATTTTAAGGCTTTTGATTCCTATATTGAAGTGCCTAAAAAGAAGTGGGATAAGTATCATAAACCTTATAAAGATATTGCTAAGAGTGTTCCTTCAAGAAATACTGAAGTTTATACTGCTAATCATGTTTTACCTGAACCTTATATTGAGAAAATGCCTTTCCCAGTTAGGATTAAGGAACATTCTATGATAGCTAGTATGGTTAATGAAAGTATGAGTAAAGCTGTTGAACCTGATAAACAAATGGTTGATGAACCTATAATAGCAAATGTGAAATACTTTGTTACTAAATATGAAAAAGAGGGACACCCTATCCTTTGTAAGGATACCTCTAATATTGTTTCACAAAGTAGTGTTATGAGAGATAGTATTCCCGTGTTTTCTGTTAGAATAAGTGATCATTGCTATGATGGTCCTTGTGATAGCTATATTATTAAGTTTATGCATGATACTGAAAGTTACTATGAGAGAGGGAAAAGTGTTCTTATGCATCTTAATAATATCAAGTTTCCTCGTTTTATGCTGAAAGTTTTTATGTTGCACTTCTTTTGCCTTCTTATGCAAGTTGCCTCTAGTTTCAATAACTTGTTTGTTTACAAAATTACCTTGCATAGGAAGTAGGCTAGACTTAAATGTGTGTGTGTTTTTGCTTCTTAATGCTCTCTTTCACTTCAATTCATATCCCTATGAGAGCTTCTTCAAAATTATCATGCCCATCTTAATGGCTATAAAGAAAGAGCTTTATGGGAGACAACCCAATTTGTTTTTTCTTTTAGTTTGTTTTTGTTTCTTTGAGTCTTGGAAGTTATTACTTCGGTAATAACCGCTCCTTATCCGTTTTGTTTGGTTTTTGTGTCAAGATCAACCTCTAATAAGAGAGAAGTAAGATTTAGGGAAGTTGTTGTCCCGAAACAGATTTTTGTGCTTCACCGTAAAAATTCGTGAGAGACCTCTGTCTGTCGGATTGAGCTGTAATTTTTTGTGCTTCTGACCCAGGTTGTTATTTAAATTTAGTTAGTTTTGCACTTTTTGATTTGAGCAACAGAAGATTTTCGAAAAAATTGATCTTTACCTGCTGGTGTGTTTTGACAGATTTTGCCACTCTTGCATCTGCTTCTTTATTCGATTTCCTTTTTGAATTCTTTTTGGGTTTTCGGAAGGAGTTGCTACAGTAGCTTATGTTTTAATGGTTTTCAGTTGAAGTTGGACTCAAAAGGTTTTATCACTTCACTTATACTAATGTTGCTAATGAGAACTATGTGAAGTTTTGTGTGAATGAAATTTCTAGGAAGTGGAGATAATGGTGTAATAAGGAAAAGAAGGGTTTTATGACTCAAGTAATAAGTGTATGAAGATGAAGATATTGATGATTCAAGTGGTGACTCTGGAAGGATCCACTAAATACCAAATTCAGAGACCTGCAGAGTCCGTTTCCAACTAGGTAACAGTTCGGGTAAGAAAAGTTCCGCGAAAATACAATCCAACTATATTTTTGTAGTGTTCAGTCGATAAGGAAAGCTACGAAGTGAAAAAGGGACGGAAACGGAGCCAGGGTGGCTCACACCACCCTATGGCGCGGTCCCACCCCTGGCCACGCCACCAGGTGGTGAGTCCACCCCGGACTCCGCCTCCGACTCGTTTTCTCCCAGTACCTTCCTTTTGATGTGAAATTTCGTAATATATAACCCCCGGATCCCCCGAGGTTGGTATATTGTGTTTTCGTCATGTTTTTGTTTCGATTTGTTTCTACCAGGAACTATTCTTGAAGCTTTGAAGCACAATGGTGTCCGCCAAGGATAAGGGGAAGGAGCCTATGGAGGAAGATCTCCAAGACCCCAAGCAGGGGTTGGTACCTTTAGTCTCTTGCCCTGCATCAACGGAAGCCCTACGAGTCACTAAGGAGTTCTGCGATAAGTACCGAGACTTGAGGAGGAAGGTGGCCATGCTTCAATGGGAGAATAATAGGCTTCGCAAGATGCTGGAAGATTTCCTCATGTCAACTAAGAAAATATTACGACCACCACCGAAGGAGTAACTCGTCATCAGGTTTGGCATCCCCTTGGTTTGTTCCAAGCTTGGGGGAGTGTCGCGGTATCATATGACTATCTTCTGTCTTTTTACCTTATTAGTAGAGTCGTATCATGAATAGAGGAATTATTATGTAGGATGGTTTGCATTATGGAAGTGTCCCCTCTCTCGTTAGATATGTATCCCTTGGTGTGAGTTGCCGTTATGGAATATTAATGAGAAGTTCTATCATCCACTCTTTTGCATAGCTTATATTAGTTTTCAATTCGTGGTTATATGATTGATCTTGTTGTTAGTATTGGTATCACTTTGGGATCATTGAGTTAATTTAGTTGGTTTTGGCAAACCTGGCTCGGTCAGTAGCAACACTTTTTTTAGAGTTGAAAGAAAAGATAAAAGTACCTTTAAAGAAAAATAACTTCATCATCATTCTTTCTTGATTTGCTAATAAGTCTAGTATTCTCTAGTTAAGATCTTTTGTGCTTCCAAGGAAGATTGCATGTTTGTCTTTATCACTTGTATGTTTGTTTGTTTCCTTCAACTCTTATACTTGCTACCCAGCCTTGCTAGCCAAAAACCTGTACTGAGAGGGAATTCTTCTCGTGCATCCACTCCTTTAAACCAAAACCTTTGCCATTCGTGTCCACCATACCTACCTAGTAGCATTATTGCTATTCCAAGTAAATTCCTATTTTATCTACCTCCCAAATTAAACTTGTTATGTGAAAATTAGTGATTAAAGCTCTCACGAACTTGATGGCACACTTTACTTTCTTGCATTTAATAAACTTGAACCATTGGGTCCTTCTTTGTTGCGTATATGCTTGCGCTTTATGAGTTGAAGCTAGCCGAACCATGTATCATGGGGACCGCTTTTAACACTTCATTTGGTACTTTGTACCTAGTTGATATCATGTTCTTTTGCTTATGGATCCCGGCAGTGTGAAATAAAAGTGGAACGTGTAAGATCATGGAGTTTATATGTGTGTTAGAGAAACGCCTGGGCCGCTAGCCTAAGCCATGCCTAATCATGGTGGAAACTTGCAGCATAAATATAGTGAGAATTCTATGAAGCATCCTCAATAAAAACCTATGCAAATAGCAAATAAAAAAATCACTGAGATGCTCACTGTCTGCTTGCCTTGTCATTTTGATTATGGGATAGCTCCTATGTCATGTGCAAGGGGTACCCCGTTGGCGGTTCTCAATGATACACATGTATTTACAATGACAAGAGCTTGCTCGTGACTGAAGTTGAGTAGCATGAGGATCGGTACTCATAAGTAAGGGGCATGAGATTTCAACTTATAACTTGTCAAGCATGTCCTCTTAGTTGTGTCACTTTAACCTTAATCACCTAAAGATGCCCATGATAGGGGCAATGAGAGTTGAAAGCTAGTAAGTATCATAATTTTTGGGAGCTCTTTATGAGACTTGCAATCCCTGCCTCCCTCTACGAAGGGCCTTTCTTTTACTTTGTAGTTGAGTCAGTAAACATACTCCCTTCTATCTCAGCAAGTATTTTGAGTTGTTGTGTTTCATTCATTCATATGTTGATTTATTCAATCATGTTTCTTATGTTCCTTGTTTTGCACATTTCTCTTATCTTGATGTTTACTACTTTGAAACCTATCATTCAAAAACCAACTATTTGTGAACTCCAGCAAATTATCAACTATTCTTTGACCAAGAGCTAAATTTGCCATTACCAATTATGATTCACTTTATGTATCTTTATTGTGTTTCCTTTACTTATTACAAGTTGAGTTATATAATAGTGAGTTGTCTTCTATTATGATCTATGTATTTGATGAATGTGATGCTTCTTGTCCGTATTCTTTTATCGACTCTTCACTCCATAAACCTAAGGCCATGTTTATTGAGCTCAGTTTCGCTTGGGGACAAGCGAAGTCTAAGATTAGGGGGAGTTGATACGTCCATTTTGCATCACTATTCTATGTCTTAATTTACTATTATTCATTGATATATTTCATATTGAGAGGTGATACTTATGTTATTTCATCTATTTTTGCATGGTTCATGACTTTTGGAGCATGGACCGCTGCAGTCAGGATTCTGATGGAAAATGTGCTGTTTGGAGGCAAAATTCGTGAAGATCAGAAAATCCAGGAAAATATACGGAAAATCCTATTTTTCCAGAAGACTAAGGATGCCAGAAGATGGAGTGGAGATGGGCCACAGGGGGCCCACACCACCCCATGGCGCGGGCAGCCCTAGGCCGCGCCAGGAGGTGGTGTGGCCACCCTGTCCCACTCCAGCCTCTCCCCTCTGGCGTATATCATCCTCCCGAAACCCTAAGACTCAGGGAGCGACCATAGAAAGATTCCGCCGCCTCTGCGGGGTGGAAAACACCAAGAGAGAAAGATCTCTTCGACAGACAGATTTCTGCCGGGGGAATTCCTTCCCGGAGAGGGGAGATTGTCGCCATCAACACCACCATCAAGCTGGACTTCATCGGGATCATCATCATCACCACCATCATCACCATCAGAACCCTCATCACCATCTCCATATTGCTATAACAATTGTGTTGAATCTTGCATAGTTCATAGGGGAAACTTTCCCGGTGTTGATTACTCTTCGTAGTTGATGCTATTGAGTGAACCATTGAATTATTGTTTATGTTCAGATTGTTATACATCATTATTCCATCTCTGATCATGATCCATATGATGTCTTGTGAGTAGTTCGTTTTGTTCTTGAGGACATGGGAGAAGTCTTGTTGTTAGTAGTGGAGTTGCGTTGAGAAAGATTCAATAGATTGTTATTTAAGTTGTGGTGTACTTCTTCTAGTGGTGTCATGTGAACGTCGACTACATGACACTTCACCTATATGGGCCTAGGGGAATGCATTGTGTATTTGGCTACTAATCGTAGGGGTTGCCGGAGTGACAGAAACCTGAACCCCCGTTAGGAAACCATTGCACAAGGGACGGAAGGGTCTTAGAGTTTAAAGCTGTGGTTAGGTTTCTACCTTAACTACTTTCTTGTACTTACGGATGTTTGCAAGGGGTATAATCACAAGTATGTATTAGTCTTGGATGGGGCGGTACATTAGCACAGGTTCACCCAAACAACACTTAGGAAGCTAAAGAAGATTAATCAACTATATGAAGCGAAAGCACTTGACAGTCTTCCCATGTGTCCTCGAGAACATTTGGTCATCTTAAGTAATACAACCGGCTTGTCCTTTGCTGCATAAAGGATTGGGCCACTTGCTGCATTTATTCCTACTGTCTTTTATTTACTCGTACTTTGTTTACTTGCTATATCAAAAAACCCTAAAAATCTGTTTGCTAAGTATTTGCAGAGAATTCCTGATCCATACCACTAGCCAGCACCTTCTGCTCCTCATTGGGTTCGACACTCTTACTTATCGAAAATACTGCGATACACCTCCTATACTTGTGGGTCATCAGTACGCAAGGTACCGAAGGGCATATTCATGAAAGGCACCTTGGGACTCAACACCTGCTTGCAACTAGGGTGTTCAATACTGAAGTTGAAATAGTGATTAGTTGTGAAATTGAGAAATTAGAAGCTGATGTTGAAAAGGAAATATCAAGCTTCTCTAACAAAAGATTTGAGGTATAAAAAAATAGAGTACATATTTTAATGTAAACTCCACTAATTATGTTTGTATGGGAGTTAACTATGTTCAACTAGGGCCATTTGGGTTGTTGCAAAAATATGAAATATGTTGCACCACCAAACAATCTTTGAAACAAAACTGTTCATATATGGTAGTTAGATATGGTAAATTGTGGGGGTTAGGATGTTGAAAAACAACATGTGCTTGGTCAGGGATGACAAAAAAATGATGTTAACTAATTTTATGTATGGAAGTTAGCTACGTGGGAATGTGAACGTTAGGTGTTCCATAAAATTAACACACGCAGATTTTTGAAACAGATAAACATCTAAAAATGGCCCATGGAAACAATGAGATGGTTGAAAAGATAGTAGAGGGAGGCAAAAAAATGTACTGCTGGTCTGGCCCACCAAAGCATAAACGTTCTCCTGTGATATGTAATGAGCCTATAGGTCGTTTTGAACCTATGATGTGTCTTCCAAGACGACAAGATGGTACCAGAGCATGCCCCAATCCCAGTGCCAAGTCTACATCAGTGCAGAATAGTGTGGATGTGAATCTGTCAAGTGGTGTTTCAAGTAATCCAAATGTTGTAGATAGGAATCATATGCCACACAAGAGGGAGAAAGTCGTAGATGCAGACAATGTTGACATTGTTCACAGTTATGGTAACTCAGGGATCAACACTTGGTAGTTAAGTCTCCATCAAGAAGCAGTTAGGTCAATTCCAGACTCATCGGATAGCCATTCCAATGACGATGAGATCATGATGTGGTCTGGTCCAAAAAAAAACACGCTCACATGTATGCCGAAGTGAGCCAATTGTTGTTAGAGATCTAGTTTTTCGTCTTCCACGAAGGGCAATGCAAAGTAACACTGGGGAGTCAAGATGTGTGATATGTTGCAAACGTATCTATAATTTTTGATGTTCCATGCTTGTTTTATATCTATTCTTATGTTTTGTCCACACTTTGGAGTATTTCTACACATTTTTTGGGACTAACCTATTAACAAGATGACATAGTGCCAATTGCCTGTTTTCTGCTGTTTTGGTTCCAGAAAAGCCAGAAAATGAATATTCTCGGAATTGGACGGGACAAAAGCCAAAGTCGATATTTTACCGGAAGACTCACGGAGCCAGAAGACGAGACGGAGAGGGGCCAGGGGCTGGCCACACCATGTAGTGGCGCGGGTCCCCCGGCCGTGCCACCAGGTGGTGTGGGCCCCAGGTCCACCCTCTGACATCGCCCTTTCACCTATAAGAAGCCTCTGATGCAAAAACCCTAAAGCATCTAGCCTCCAGCCACAAAAAGTTCCGCAACGCCGCCACCACCAAAGTGGAGATCTGGGGGATAGAAGTCTCTGTTCCGGCACCCGGCCGGGATGGGGAAGTGCCCCCGGAGTCATCTCCATCGACTCCACCGCCATCTCCATCGCCATTGTTGATTCCCATGATGAGGAGGGAGTAGTTCTTCCTCGAGGCTAAGGGTTCTACCGATATAAACAAGTTGGGAGTTACACTGAATTATAAAAGTTCAAACATGGAAAGTTCACATATAATACACATAAATCCAGGAAGTTAAGATAAATGAATGATAGAAGTTATAATTAGAGGTTATCAGAGTTAAACTAAAAACTAGACAATGTGCACTAGTAGTATCAATTTTAAATAGGACAGTTAAAACACATAACTAACATGAAAAAAATATAATAGGTGTTCCATTTTACAAATAAACTAGGTAGCAGCACATAAACAAAAATAAGATAAAAAGTTAATCAAAGTATTGAAAGTATTAGAGAAGAAACCTCCATCAGCACTAGATAAATCTTTGAAATTAGGATTATTTGCCACAGATATTACTGGCAAATCAACATAATAAAAACTAGGAGTTAATTACAAGTAAAAAAGGAGGAAATTAAACATAAAAAGTTACAAGTTAAACAAATAAAAAGGCTGAAAAGGGAATAAAACCATACCAGGTGGAGATACAGGTTTTTCGACAGGATCAACCACATGGTGATCGTCCATGGCAATCTCCCGCGTCTGCACGATAGCTTTAGAAACTAGAGAAACAGGACTAATGACTAAAGGAATGCCAGCATCTAAACTCAATTTTCCATCACGAGCAACTAATTTCGCTTTCTTAATAACCGTAACAGGGTTTGAGCTCTGAGAAGCATCACCAAGTCCTGGGAAAACACACACACAATTAACAGATGTTATTACATAAATGGAACATAAAAAGAACACACTATAACAGACAAGAATTAACTAATACAAATGTGAAGTTCACATAATGAACTTGAGAAGTTAACTTGTCAGTAATCTGGCTAAGATGTTTTTACAGAATTTGCATTTGTTTTGCAAAAAAAGCTAAAAATAAAAGATAGAGTGTTCAGATAATCTAAAATTATAAGTAAAAAAGGAAAGTAAGCTGCAAATAATTAAAAAATTAAGATACGTACAAGTTAGAAGTTACACTGAACTATAAAAATTCGAAACTAGAAAGTTCAGAAAAAACACACATAAAATATAGGAAGTTAAGATAAATATATGTCAGAAGTTATAATTAAAAGTTATCAAAGTTAAGTTAAAGTAGTAAATGTGCAATGGTAGTATAAATTAAAAATATGAAAGTTAGAATTTAGTATAACAGGAACTATAAAAGTTGAAAGCTACAACGTTCAGATATAATACACACAATTCATAAAAACAAGAAACTAATAGGAAAAAACATATCACAGGTGTTTCATTTTACAAAATTAAACTCACGGAACATGTATCAATAGGAAAAATAATCATAAATGAAAATGAACCCTATAATTTATTATAGCATCATAATATACTAGAAGTTAACTTCAAACAACTAGAAAGTTCAGACAAAACAGGGGGTTAACACCCTCTTATAACAGAAGTTAGGTTCAACTAACACCCTCTTATCTTCCTCTATACCATAAATCAACTAACATCAACTAGCGAGATATTGTCAGGCTGTAGTTAGCATCATTTTAAGTACTATTGATTATCAGTAGAACAAAATAATGGAAAAATAGTAGGCGTTAACATCATACACAACCGAAGTTAACTAAAAAATCGAAAGAAACTTAGTAATGAAATTAAACAAACCTTCTTGTCCTAGATAATGAGAATCATCTATAGAGATCAACTAACACATACTAGAAGGAGATTCCTCCTACACAGACATCGAATTTGGGGATCTCAGTAAAGCAGCCGCGACCCAAAGACCAAAGTAGGATAAAGAGGATGTGGAGTAGGTTTTGGTCAACTAAGCAGCCTCCAAAGAAGAGCAAGAGGATATGCAACACGTCGGCCCTCCACTACGAAACACAAGCCGTCAATGGTGTCGGTGGAGGAAATGCCGGCAACTGCTCCGCTCCAAACCCTAACACCTGCAAAAGCCGAGAACCGGAAGCGCCTAGGAGTACGGGGAGGAGCACGAGGTGGACCGCACGCGAGAGGCAATCATGCAGCGAGGGGAGTAGTGGCCAATTTCAATAGGGCGACGGCGGCTACCGAAAATCGTGCCTCCGAGCAGTTAGTGCGGGGTGGGAAGAGAAAATGTAGAGAGGGGAAACTATGGAACCAACCCGGACCAGGTGCCAAAGAAATATGAGCCCAAATCGGTCCAAAAACAGTTAATATACCCACCCAGACATGGCCCCGCATGTTACGAGCCCAAGCGACCCATTAAAAATACGAAGGAACCAACTGTCAACACCCGGATTTTTAATCTCAGATGCCTGTTATGCCATACCTCGCAATCCCGGGATTACCATTTTGCGAGACATAACAGATTGGATATCACATTACATCATCCATTACAAACCAGACATAAGGTCTTATAACAAATAAAGGATCTCATGATCCAGTCTTAGTACAATCAAGTAGAATAAATAGCGTAGCGGTGGGGTCCATCTTCAGAGTCATAGGCAATACTGACGATGGGAGACGATCCTAGTTATCATAGTCGTCCTGCTATCCTTCATCTTGGTATTCTCCTTCATAGTCTGGCCATAGGAATAGCCAGGGACAAAATCCATGAGTACTCTTTAAGTACTCGCAAACTACCACTAACAAGTACTATAGTTCTAATGTAAATGCTAACTCTAAGGTTTAACTATAAAGTTAAGTTTGAAACCTAAGCTGAGTTCTAAAACAAACAAATATAAAATAAAGTTCTAGAATCACTTAAGTTGGGAAGCTAGTGTCCTAGTCACAACCCTGTTGTGGTCAAGTCAAGATTCATCATTCATTTCATAAGTCATTTTAAAAATATCTAACAACGAAACAGTATGGCCACTCCAACTGTCCATAACCGGACGTGGCTATTTGAATAGTTTAACACTCTGCAGAGGTGGTACACTTTCACCACAAGATTCGATACATCTGTCAGGGATAACCCTGAATCATCATACTTAGTATGCAGACAATCAAACATAACCTTTCCTTTACACACCCTAGTATCAGCACCTCTCCTATGAGTATGGCCTCCTAACCATGACTATCTGTCATCTAGGGCACTGCATAGGTGGAAAACATTGAGAGGTAGCCTCAGCTCAAACCTCTCCCGCGAGGGAACTAATACTAATGCATATAAACTTCCGGCTAAGCCTTACCCAATTCAGGTATAGTGGTTGTACGGTAAAATTGGAATGGTATCGCATCCTAATCCAACCATCAGTTTTATAAAAGGGCTAAGGCTCATGCCTCAACATTTTCATCATCATAAACCATTTGTGTTTCTCAACACATGTCAAAACATCTCAATACAATGACTCATCATTCCATGGTTTTCACAAGTCATTTTCACCAAGTGTTCCCATCTAAAGTGACTCAAGTTTTGATTTAGCTCTAAGCTACTAAGTTAAGAGTCTTCACTAAGGTGGGATGTTCATCTCAATCTCATGCCATAGAATGACATCTAAGGTTATCTAGATAGGTCAAGTTTTATACTCTTTATGCTACCTTCAAACAAGTAAGGTACTTTAATAACGTAAAGGAAGTAAAGCTTAGAATTAAATCCTAGAATGGGTATAAGTCAAAATGGTATAGCCAAAGCATGCCTAATGCCTTTTCTTAAGTTATCTAGATTGCAAGGGTTAGCTTGCAAGGGTTCACTGGTATAGTGCTAGCTTGCCTTGGTTGGTGCAGTGGTTGAAGTTTTCTTCCTCCTCTTCTTGGTAGAACTCCTCCTCGAAAGCTTGGTCGGTACTATTGTCTATAAATACATACGGAATACACAATCACCAAACAATACTTAACTAGTCTACTTAGCACTCTAAGGCACACATTTTATGATCTATTACCATCACAAGCATCACAAGGTTTAATTAACTAGCTTCATTCTTTTTATTTTAGAAAAGTAATTTCTGCTCATTGAAATTAACTAAGATTTAATATTCTCCAATTAAAATATGGGATCATGTGGACACATGTCATCACCACATATTATAACATATGGGAATGTGATTTAAATGTTGGATCACATTTTAATAAGTTTAAGTTTAATATTTAATGATTTAAAGTGACTAGAAATGCCTATATAACACTATTTTGGTACTAGTCCAAAGTCACTGCATGTAAACCTTAATATTATTACATATTCAGATAGGTATGGTTAAATGTGATTTTTGAGAGTTGGAATCAACTCAAAAGCTATTATGGTTGATTTTATAAAAATGTTTGAATGTGCAAATGCTTCTATATTGTTATTTTTACTAGGAGAGATCTCTAACTCTAAATGAATTAAATCCAACGGGCTTGGATAGATCTTTTCAGAAGCTTTCCAACAAAATTAGAATCACTCAATTTGGTTCAGTAAAACTCTCTGAATTGATTTTTAAACTAAGGAACAGAATTGAGTTCAAACCTAAATAGAAAAATCTAGATTTGAATTAACTGGGTCACGCGGGAAAGGAAATGGGCCGGCCCAGTGACGCCCAGCGACGCAGAGAGCGGCTGACAAGTTGCTCCCGGTTATCAGCGAGACTTAAAACCCGAAACGGTATCTAGCGATCTAGGCCACACGATTAGAACAGAGATCAACGGTCCACAGTCGTTGTCGACTAGTGGTGGCTCTCCTTAAGATAGAAGACATGTTGGGTGAACAAATTACAGCGGGGCAATTGATAAACATCGAGAAAACAATAAATGCATATACTAAACATCTTGACTCCTTTGAGATTTGATTGGGCATTACAACATTATACATAGACCGTAATCCAACTGCATCTATGACTAATAATCCACCTTCAGGTTATCATCCGAACCTCCTCCAGTATTAAGTTGCAAGCAACAGATAATTGCATTATGCATTGCATGTAATGTAAACAATATGATTGTTCTATGAACAAAGGATTGTTGTTCTCTCCCTAGTAGCAACAGCACATCTAGTACCTTAGAGATTTCTGAGACTTCCCCAGATTACTAGAGGCATGAACCCACTATCGAGCATAAATAGTAACTCTTGGAGTTGCTAGCATCTACTTGGCCAAGATAGCTACTAACAACGGAAAGCATGCAAGATCACAAATAACAAAGACATGATAGAATCAATAATCAATCTGAAATAGCATCTCAATATCCATCGGATCCCCGCAAACACAACATGTATGATTACAAATAGATGATCTTAATCATGAACGGAGCTCACAAGATCTAAACATGATAGCACAAAGGAGAAGAACCAGCCATATATCTACTACATGGACCCGTAGTCCAGAGATGAACTACTGACGCATCACCCCGGAGGCTTACATGGTGATGCAGAAGGCCTCCAGGATGAATTCTCCCCTCTGGCAGGGTGCCGGGAAGAGCTTCAAATCCCTCCCGATCTAGGGATGGTGATGACAGCGGCTACAGATTCTTTCGTGGAATTTTGAAAGGGTACTTAGGGTTTCTGTATCGGAGGCATCTTATAGGCGAAAGGGGAGGCCGAGGGGGTGCCCTAGGCGGCGAGACCACCCCCTGGCGTGGGCCAGGCTTGGTCGCGCGACCAGGTGGTGTGGCGGTCCCCTGGACCCTCTCCGTCTTGTATTCTGGCTTTGTGTGTCCCTCGGTGAAAAATTGACTTTGGCTTTTGTCCCGTCCAATTCTGAGAATATTCATTTTCTGACTTTCCTGGAACCAAAAGCAGCAGAAAACAGGCAGCTGGCACTGTGGCTCTTATTAATAGGTTTGTCCAAGAAAGTGTATAAAAAGTACTCCAAAGTGTGGACAAAACATAAGAAAGTAGATAAAACCAAGCATGGAACATCAAAAATTATGGATACGTTAGCAATGTATCAGCCGTCTGGGCTAAGAACTATGTGGGGGACATCAGGAAACAAATGTTAAGTGGGCAGGGGATTGTTTTGCGACTGGATGTCGCACAGGAAGCTAGGTAGCTAACGACTGATGAAAGAGAGCTACGCTCATCACTAAAGGCAAGAGCGGTTGGTCTAGCGGCCATCAACAGGATCAAGGCCAGGCAAAGGGCCAGAATAAGATGGCGAAAATTGGGAGACGCCAATACAAAATTCTTCCATGCCAGGGCGGCTGGTAGGAGACAAAAGAACAAGATTCAGTCTCTTCAATCCAGCTCTAGGTGGCTACCTTACCATCAGAGCTGGAAGTGGTGGTCTTCGGCCACATGAACTCCATTGTCGGCACTTCTGCACATTGCACCGAACGTTTCAATTGGGAACTGTTGAGCCTGCCAGACATGGATCTGCAAGGTCTGGACGACCCATTTACAATGGAGGAGCTCAAGAACGCAGTATTCTCGACTCCTGTTGACAGGGCCCCATGGCCGGATGGTTTTTCTGGGGTTTTTTTCAAAGCCTCTTGGAACATGGTGAAGATAGACATGTTCAGGGCACTTCACAAATTCTATGACCTAAATGACCCATCCTTTCAATGCCTAAACGTGGCCCACTACATTCTGCTACCCAAGATGGAGCAACCAACTGAAGTGACCCACTTCCGACCCATAAGCCTCATACACGCCTTCGCGAAGCTCGTGTCAAGGATCCTGGCAAATAGACTGCAGCCAAAGATGGACGGGCTTATTTCGCCTTGCCAAAGTGCGTTCATCCATGGGAGGAGCATATAGGACAACTTTTTGTATGTTCAGAACCTGGCAAAACATTACCACAAGAACAAGACACATGTACTCCTTGTAAAGTTAGACATTGCTAAGACCTTCGATACGGTCTCCTGGGAATATATCCTTGACATGCTTGAAGCCCGGGGATTCCCATTGCGGTGGAGGAACTGGATTATGATGCTATTTCGCTCTACATCCTCAAGGGCACTGGTGAATGGGGTTCCAGGACGCCTGATCCGACATCACAGAGGGTTGAGGCAAGGGGACTCCCTTTCACCTTTCATGTTCGACTTTGTAATGGAGCCACTACACAGGTTGCTCGAGCTTGCCACGAGAGATGGGGTCATCTCCAAACTGCGCGGAAGGTTGGGCTCCTTCAAAGCATCTCTGTATGCAGATGACGTGGCAATCTTCCTTAACCCAGCCCAGGACGACCTTACTGGACTATATGCAATCCTTGAAAGCTTTGAGAGGGCGACATGCCTTAAAACTAACTTTAACAAGAGCTCCATCATGCCCATCAGTTGCCACAATATGAATGGTTTGGTACATGAGTATGGGATCCCAATCAAACACTTACCGTGTAATTAACTGGGGATGCCTCTATTCGTCAAGAGACTGACTAAGGCGGACTGGCAGATGTTGCTGGACAAGCTGGATCGCTACCTTGTTGTCTGCAAGGCGAAGATGATGAGCAAGGCTGGAAGGCTAGAGATGCTAAATTTTGTGCTAACTTCTTTGGTAGTCTACATGATGACCATAAACAAGATGCCAGCCTGGGTAAAGAAGGAATTTCAGAAGACGGGCCTGGTTATGGGCGGGAGAGGCATCCTGTAGCGGGGGGAAATGTAGAGTTAGTTGGAAGATGGTTTGTCGGCCAAAGGCGCTCGGAGGGCTAGGGGTTCACCCGGTGGATGCTTTTAGCACGACACTCAGGTTGAGGTGGCAGTGGCAACAATGGAAACAACCAAACAAGCCATGGGCTAACATGAGCATACCAGCAAATAAAAAGGACCAACAACTATTCACGATAGCCACGAGAATTACTGTTGGAGATAGGAAGAAAGAAAGATTCTGGAATGATCGTTGGTTAATGGACCAAACGCCGGCAGAGATTGCACCCCTAATCTAAAAAATATCAGTAAGGAAGAACTGATTAGTGCACGACGCAATAAGTGGGAAAAATGGCTTATTGACCTGCGACATCATCTGGATGTTGAGCATTTTCCATAGCTCAGTAAACTGGCAGAGATGATAGAGGATGTTCATTTGAGTGCAGAACCAGACACCATCGCCTGGCGATTTGGGAGCAAATCAATATACTCGGCAAGGTTGGCGTATCAACTGCATTTCATCGGGGCAGAGAGTACTGAGTACAAGAAGCTGATATTGAAGGGGTGGGCGCCGGCCATATGCGAGTTTTTCATTTGGACGCTAATGCTAGACCGCGTCCTCACGACAGATAGGCTATTACAAACGGGATGGGACAATGATTACTTCTTCCCACTTTGTAGAAGGAATTTGGAAACAACTCCGCATCTATTCACAGAGTGTCCCTTCAGCATTGAAGTCAGGAAGGGGATGTCGGTCCATTTCAAAACTGAAGCCCTGAGTCCGCAGAACTAGACGGGTAAGGACCTTACCATTCAAGAGTGGTATAACCGGATGGTCAGACCGCATATAAAGGACAGGCGTAAGGGTATCTTCCCGACAACACAGCTAATTTGCTGGGAGATATGGAAGAAACGCAACCGTCATACCTTCGAGAAAAATGAGATGTCACTATGCGCTCTGGTGACAAGGATGGAGGATGAGTCTTCGGCATGGAGACATGCGACCCCCTACCACTAGTAGACCAATATGATGGGGCACCTTTCGACCCCGGCTGAGGTAATCGTAGTTTTATAGGACCGCTTGGGTGGCTTAATCTCTAAGCTCACCCATATCTTGTCCTAAAATATTTTCATGTATTCTCCTCGACTATTGAAATGAAATACGACAGCTCTCGTGCCGTGATTAAAAAAATCACTAGCTACCTTCTTCACATGCTTGCAGTTTCTCTGGCCGACGGACGGCCGCAGTTTTCCACGCCGTCGGATGCGGCAGCCCCTCCGGCCGTAGGACACGCGGTCCCTCCCGGTGTTGGACGCGTGGAGTTCCTCCCGTGGCCGGCCACTCGCCGTCTTTCCTGCCGCCGGCTAGGTGTCGTCTTCCCTGTTGTAGGCTGCACAAAATTCCTCCCGCCACCAGCTGCATGCCGTCTTCCCTGTCATCTGCTGGCCACAGTTCCTCCCACCACCGTCCGCTCGTCATCCTTCCCGTCGTCGGGCCGTCTCGAATCCCGTCTGAACTGTGCTGGAGCGCTCTGCTAGACTGCCGATGTTGCTACTGTGCTCCCTCACATGCGCTCCTGTAGTCCCGTTGGCCACCTGTTGCTCTCTCTCTCCTTGCTAGATGCGATGTTGGCTTGCTGCTGATGCTCCCGGAAGTACAGGCTGATCTTCTATTGACGTGTCAGTGCTGCTCTCTTCCATGCAATCATCTTGCTCTGCTTCTTGCTCTCATTTCGTGCTCAGTGTCACAGATCAGTGGCAGCCCTGGTTCTTCCAAACTGTTTTTTGCATTCGTTGCCCATCAAGTGTTTTTTTTAGCATGACTACGGCGGGCTTATGCTAGTCTGAACCTTTTATAACTCAAAACCTGGTGGGCACAACTGTTACAAGGAGGTAGAGACAAGAGGGAGAGGAAGCTCAGGGTGAATCATATCCGTTACACCAATAATTAAGCCAAGAGAAGGAGGTAGTAGAGGTACATCTATTGGCCCAAAGCCGCACATCCTCAAGGCAGTTGCGGACAACCACCTAAAGCAGTTCATCCTTGGTATTGAAGACCTTCACGTTGCATATCTTCCGGATGCTCCAAGCAATAGTTGTATTGATGGTTCTTTCCTCCAATGTGCGGGGAGTGGAGAGCATGTCATGAACACTGCCAGGAGGAGACTGGTTGCCACCTGAGACTCATGCCTCAACATTTTCATGATCATAAACCATTTGTGTTTCTCAACATATGTCAAAACATCTCAATAGAATGACTCATCATTCCAAGGTTTTCACAAGTCATTTTGACTAAGTATTTCCATGTAAAGTGACTCAAGTTTTGATTTAGCTCTAAGCTACTAAGTTAAGAGTGTTCACTAAGGTGGGATGCTAATCTCAATCTCATGCCATAGAATGACATCTAAGGTTATCTAGATAGATCAAGTTTTATACTCTTTATGCTACCTTCAAACAAGTAAGGTACTTTAATAACGTAAAGGAAGTAAAGCTTAGAATTAAATCCTAGAATGGGTATAAGTCAAAATGGTATAACCAAAGCATGCCTAATGCCTTTTCTTAAGTTATCTAGATTGCAAGGGTTAGCTTGCAAGGGTTCACTGGTATAGTGCTAGCTTGCCTTGGTTGGTGCAGTGGTTGAAGCTTTCTTCCTCCTCTTCTTGGTAGAACTCCTCCTTCTCGAAAGCTTGGTCGGTACTATTGTCTATAAATACATACGGAATACACAATCACCAAACAATACTTAACTAGTCTACTTAGCACTCTAAGACACACATTTGATTATCTATTATCATCACAAACATCACAAGGTTTAATTAACTAGCTTCATTCTTTTTATTTTAGAAAAGTAATTTTTGCTCACTAAAATTAACTAAGATTTAATATTCTCCAATTAAAATATGGGATCATGTGGACACATGTCATCACCACATATTCTAACATATGGGAATGTGATTTAAATGTTGGATCACATTTTAATAAGTTTAAGTTTAATATTTAATGATTTAAAGTGACTAGAAATGCCTATATAACATTATTTTGGTACTAGTCCAAAGTCACTACATGTAAACCTTAATATTATTACATATTCAAATAGGTATGGTTAAATGTGATTTTTGAGAGTTGGAATCAACTCAAAATCTATTATGGTTGATTTTATAAAAATGTTTGAATGTGCAAATGCTTCTGTATTGTTATTTTTACTAGGAGAGATCTCTAACTCTAAATGAATTAAATCCAACGGGCTTGGATAGATCTTTTCAGAAGTTTTCCAACAAAATTGGAATCACTCAATTTGGTTCAGTAAAACTCTCGGAATTGATTTTTAAACTAAGGGACAAAATTGAGTTCAAACCTAAATAGAAAAATCTAGATTTAAATTAACTAGGTCGCGCGGTAAAGGAAATGGGCCGGCCCAGTGACGCCCAGCGGTGCAGAGGGCGGCTAACAAATTGTTCCTAGTTGTTAGCGAGACTTAAAACCCAAAACGGTATCTAGCGATCTAGGCCACACGATTAGAACAGAGATCAACAGTCCACAGTCGTCGTCGACGACGGACTCATCGCCGGCGATACCGAACCCTAAAAGGACGGTGGGGATCTACTGGGGACGTACCAGGGCTCCAGCTAGTACGGCGAGGCGGGCGATCGAACTGGACGGCGACGACAGACTCAGGCGAGGTCACAGCAGGGGCTGTGGTGTACGGAATCGACGGTGGCGTCTCCTCCTCTGCAGCGGTCTCCTCCGGTGCAATTCCGTCGAACTCCCGCGAGAGAGGGGAAATGCTCAGGGAGAGGGGAGTGGAATGGTGTGAGGAGTATGTGCTGGGTGGCCTCCTTTTATAGGCTCGATGGTGAGACCAAGAGGTGTGGGCGGAGCTCATCAGTGACGATGATACAGGGGGCTAGCAGCGTGGGTGAGGTAGGCGGACGGTAGGCGGTTCCCTGGCGGTCAGCTATGGCACAATGGCACGGCTAGGGGCGGTGGCATGTGGTCAGGAGCATTGCGCACTCTGGGAGATAGAGGCGGTGCTCGGCGACTATGGGTCGCGCGGCGGCGCACGGCCGTTTCTGGCGGGGTGCTAGGGTCGAGGCAAAGCGGTGTGCGTGGTCTGCGGTCGAGGCGCGGTCTGTGGCGAGCTGGCGGTGAGGGCGCTCTAGCTGCGCGTAGAGAGAAAGGGCAGCGAGGCTGGGGAATGGTCCAGTGCTTGGCTGGGCTTGGGGAAGGGGCAGTGAGTCGCGGTGTGGCCTGGTCTAGCTACTAGACATGGTGAGAGAGAGGGGCGGTCGGCTGTGCCTTGTGCACACTTGGCCGGCGAGCATGGCGTCGGGCGGCATGGCACTATCACCAGGGGCTAGAGATAGGGTTGGTTTTGGTCTGGTTGGACTTAGGGAGACAAGGATGATCAATGCACACCAAATGGCTCGACAAGATTTGATCAAAAACAGTAATAGTTAGGCTAATTTGATTCTGTCTACAACCAGTTCGATCAAATGGCCGCAAGAGAAAAATGTTTGAATTTTGGGCTGATTTTTGGTGGAGTGTTGTATCTTATGCTTGAGCTTCTAGGTGTTCTTGGGTTTTGAAAGTGGGGTTCATTTGAGTGGTTTTTGAATAAGTGTAATATATACATATGAACTACATTCAAATTTCAATTGTCATTTAAATTTAGTGTTTGAAAGTTTTTGGGGTGAAACAAAGTGGGCCTTGGTACATCACTACTTGTACTAGCAAGGGGTGCAAAGAACCAGAATTGTTTCTGTTAAGATTTGAGTTCTAGGAATAGCCAAAGTAGGCATGGTGATTAAAATGGCACAAATGACCGTTTTCTTATTTTATTCTTTTTGATTTGTTTTTCTTTGGGATTTGTTTGGGAATGATCTAGATGATGTTTAATTCACCATAGAATCATTTTACAACCAATGGATCACTCAAACATGGCAATTCAAAACAACTCCTAATTTAAATGCACACACATATGAATGCTTAATGATTTTCAAGTAGAAAAGTTTTTGTTAACTCTAAATTTGATGATTTGGATCTTAATAACCTTGGATTATAGTTTAGGGATGTTACAAACCTTTCCCCCTTAAACAAAATCTCATCCCGAGATTTACGAAAGAAAACTAGGAACTAAAGAGATCTGGGAACTCTGTCCTAATGTAATCTTCTCGCTCCCAAGTGGCTTCCTCTTCAGTATGGTTGCTCCATTGAATATTGAGAAACTTGATACTCCTGGTCCTGATGGTTCTATAAGCTTCCTCTAAGATACGGATGGGCACTTCACGATATGTCAGGTCCTTGTTGATATCAACAGCTCGGTGGTCGATATTCTTGAAAACTTCGGTCTTCTCCGGCACTTCTAAGCATTTGCGAAGTAACGAGATATGGAACACATTATGGATGGCTGACATCTCTTCAGGAAATTCCAGTTGATAAGATACTTCTCCTCGGCGATTCAGAATCTTGAAAGGCCCGATATATCTAGGGGCTAACTTTCCTTTCAGACTAAAATGTTGAGTTCCCTTCAATGGCGAAACCTTGAGATATACAAAATCTCCGACATTAAAAGTTAGGTCTCTCCTTCTCTTGTCAGCATAACTCTTCTGTCTGGACTGGGCGGTCTTGAGGTGCTCACAAACTTTGTGAACCTTCTCTTTGGCTTCTCGGAGAATGTCGGGTCCGAAGATCTGACTCTCTCCTACTTGCGACCAATTCAAAGGGGTGCGGCACTTTCTTCCATATAGGAACTCAAATGGGGCCATTTGGAAACTGGATTGATAACTGTTGTTATATGAGAATTCTACGAAAGGCAGGCAGTCTTCCCATTTTGATCCATACTCTAACACACAAGCTCTCAACATATCTTCTAAGATCTGGTTGACTCTTTCAGTCTGTCCATCAGTTTGCGGGTGATAAGCGGTGCTGAAGTTCAATTTGGTGCCTAATCCTTCCTGGACTTTCTGCCAAAATCTCGAGGTAAATTGGGTTCCTCGATCTGATACTATGGTCTTGGGGGTTCCATGCAGACTAACAATTCTAGCAATATACAGCTCTGCTAGCTTCGAACTCTGGTAGGTTGTCTTGACCGGTATAAAGTGAGCTACCTTGGACAGTCTATCAACAATGACCCAGATTGAGTCATTTCCCCTACTCGAGGTAGGCAGACCGGTGATAAAGTCCATTCCGATGGAATCCCATTTCCATTCCGGAATCTGCAAAGGTTGCAATAGTCTTGCAGGCCTCTGATGCTCTACTTTGACTTTTTGACAGATATCACACTTAGCGATGTAGCTTCTGATTTCTCTCTTCATCTTGTTCCACCAAAATTGCTCTTTCAAATCTTGGTACATCTTCGTTCCTCCGAGGTGGATAGAATAAAGAGTATCATGAGCTTCCTGCATGATAACTTGCTTTAGTTCCGAATCTGCTGGCACACAGATACGGCCTTTGTACCATAGAATTCCTTCTTCGTCTTCGGTGAATCTAGGTACCTTTCCTGTACCAATACAACATTTGATTCCGTCGATACTTTCATTTCCCTTCTGGGTTACTTGATTTGACTGATCAATGTGGGTTGAAGTTCAGTGCTAGCTAAGAATCCTTTAACAAGCTCAGTTCTGAACTGCTCCAAATCCTCATATAAACTGGGTTGCTTCTCTTTGATCATAGTGTTTAGCCTACACGGCAATCTGCTAAGAGCATCCGCTACCACATTGGCTTTACCTGGGTGATAGTGAATGTCAAGGTCATAATCCTTGATTAACTCTATCCATCTCGTTGGCCTCATATTCAGCTCCTTCTGAGTGAAAATATACTTCAAGATTTTGTGATCTGAGTAAATCTCACAGCGATTACCCATCAGATAATGACGCCATGTCTTCAATGCCAAAACTACGGCTGCTAATTCAAGATCATGGGTCAGATAGTTCTGCTCATGCTGCTTCAGTTGTCGAGACAGATAAGCGATGAATTTGCCTTCTTGCATCAATACACATCTGAGACCAATCTTGGATGCATCACAGTATACATCAAACGGCTTCTTGATATCTGGCATGATCAATATTGGGGCTGAAATCAATCTCTTCTTCAGCTCTTGGAAACTGGCTTCACATTTGTCGGTCCATTCAAACTTCTTGTCCTTCTTCAGCAATTGGGTCATGGGCCTGGCGATGCTCGAGAATCCTTCTACGAACTTGCGGTAATATCCCGCTAATCCGAGAAATGCACGGACTTGGGTTTGAGTGGTTGGGGCTTCCCATTCTTCGACATCTTTTATTTTGGCAGGATCAACAGAGACTCCTCCGACAGACACAATATATCCTAGGAATCCTACTTATTTCAGCCAAAACTCACACTTGCTGAACTCGGCATACAGCCGATGCTCTCTCAGGGTTTCTAGGATGATTCCCAGATGTTGCTCATGCTCTTCTTCTGACTTGGAGTAGATAAGGATATCGTCGATAAACACAACGACAAACTTATCCAGGAAATTCATAAAGATCTTATTCATGAGATTCATGAAATAAGTAGGGGCATTGGTTAATCCGAAAGACATGACCGTATACTCATATAACCAATAGCGAGTAGTAAAGGCGGTCTTTAGAATATCCGTTGCACAAATCTTAAGTTGGTGATAACCAGTCCTAAGATCAATCTTTGAGAATACCTAGGCACCAGTCAATTGGTCAAACAAATCTTCTATCTTTGGCAAAGGGTACTTATTCTTGATTGTGACATCATTAAACTTTCTGTAATCGGTGCACAAACGGTTGCCTCCATCTTTCTTGTCGATGAATGACACTGGTGATCTCCATGGCGATGCGCTTGGTTGAATCAAGCATGTTTCCCACTGCTTCTTCAGTTCCACTAACTCTGAGGGGTTCATGCTATAGGGTCTCTGGGCTATGGGTCCGGTTCCAGGGATTAGTTCGATAATGAACTCAATATCCCTATCCGGGGGCATACCGGGCAATTCATCTCGGAATACGTCAGGGTATTCACAGACTACTCTGACTTGGTCTATGGTGGGCAGGGCTAGACTCTTGTTGCACTTGAATTGACGGGGTAAGGTTTCAGATATATGCTCTACTGTTACTCCGGAGCTACTGGTCATGGTGATGGCTTTCTTGGCACAGTCTATCAGTCCTTTATGCCTTGACACCCAGTCCATACCTAGTACTACTTCCAAACCTTTGGTTCCAAGTACTATTAGGTTGGCATAAAAATCTATCCCATGTATTCTGATAGGCACAGCTTTGCAAATTTTTCTAGCTTTTGTAGTTGAACCGGGGATTTGAACTATCATGACATACTTCAAGTTGGTTGGGTGAATCTTACTAGTGCATGCAAATTCTTCGGTGACAAATGAATGCGATGCTCCAGAATCAAACAATACTCTCGCTCAAACTGAGTTGACAGAAAACATACCCAGCACTACATCTGCCGCTTCTTGGGCTTCTTTGGCGTTCATGTGGAAGAGACGGCCGTTGCGGTTGTGAGGGTTCCCTGGGGCAAATCTTCTTCCTGGTTGAACACGACGCTGCTGTTGAGCTGGGTCATTCACATTGGCAGTGGCGGCAATCTTCTTGGGGCACTCATTGGAATAGTGACCCTTCACTCCACACTCGAAACAGGTTATCTGAGACTTGTCTTTTGCCGCCACGAGCACAACATTGCTTCTAGTTCTGGGTGCAGTGTTGTTGTTGTTGCTTTTGGGAGGGGCACGGTTGAAATTGCTGGTGTTGCCGGGGTTGTTGTTGTTTCCTCCGGACTTCACATTTTCTCCGCTATGGTTGGGGTAGCTTGGGCAAGACATTGGGGGTCGGTTGTTCCTTGGTGCATATCCTGCTGAGGGGTTGGGACGGTACTTCTGGTGACTGTTGGATCCAGCTTGATGCATCATACAATGTTTGCGGTTGTCGTTTGCTTGGTTAATCTTCCCTTCCATCTGAATGGCAGAGTCGACTAACTCTTCGAGATCCTCGAAATGGTTATTGACGAGGACAGTCTGCATCTCATCATGCAGTCCATTCAGGAATCTCTCCTTCTTCTTGGCCTCCGTGTTGATCTCATCAGGTGCATACCTTGCAAGGGACATGAATCTGTCATGGTACTCCACCACAGTCATTCTTCCTTGCTTCAAGTCGCGGAATTCATCCCTCATTCTGGTGACTAGACCCTGCAGCACGTGGGTGCAGCTGAACTTGATTTTGAAGGCTTCCCATGTCATCACTTGACCATGGTTCATGTTATGGATGCTAGTCCACCACGCTCTTGCATCTCCTGCCAGATAGTGGGTGGCGAAGAGAACTTTCTCGTTGGCATCCACTCCTGCTACTTCTAAGTTGTTTTCCATTGTCTGTAACCAGTTGTCAGCATCCAGTGGATTTTCAGCCTGGTTAAAGATTGGGGGATTGGTATTCTAAAAGTTTTTGAGTTTGGATCCATGATGATCCTGATTTCCATGCCCTTGGTTGTTTTGGGCCATCTGGGCGATCTGCTGCAGTGTTGCTAAGTTGGCCTGGCGCTCTGCCCTGCTTGCTTCACGGTCTGCAACTAACATCTGCATAATCTGTAGCATTGGGTCCTGTGATGAGCTGCTCCCTCCGGGATTTCCACGAGTCATCTAAAGATTGAGGTAGATAAAGGGGTAAGAGGGAAAGTTCTAAGGTTCAGGGTTTTGATTTCAAAGCTAAAACTTTGAGTTTGACTCATGTTTTGCAACTAACTTCTTTTCATTCATTCAAACAAAGCACACGATACAAACACACACACACACACCACAACATCAAAGGAAAACAGATGGTTTTAAGAACCATTCTGCAAGCTATGATACAATGGGACCGATACTCCTCATGCTACGACAGTGATCTAGTGCATCTACTCACCGTCGATGAAGTCGATGTCCTCATCGTCGATGTAGAAGTCCACGGCATCCTCCTCCAGAAAATCATCATCATTGCTGAGGTAAGAATCCATATCTCCCTGGATGTCTTCACCTTCCTCTTCGTCTTCCTTTGCTGCAAGCTGAGCTTCTTGCTCCTTGATGGTCTTCTCGAGGTCAGCCACCTTCTTGCGAAGACGGGCGATGGTGCGATCCTTCTTTTCGCGCTGGAGGCGAAGAGACTGACGGTCCTTGACAAGCAGTGAGAAAGTCTGGGCCTTCTGGGCGGCAATGGCATAGTTGTGGTTGGCAAACTCCCTGGCATTGTCCAATTCCTTCTGGCGATCATACAGCGGGAAGTCAAGGTTCTCCACTTGACGCTTCAACTCCGGGTGACTTGGCATCTATATTGGCATTCCCATGAAGTCACGCCTTGCATAGTGCGCAAAACGGGTTCCTTGGATTTGGTTGACACTGAGGGCACATAGACGTGCGAGAGCTTCATGCATTGCCCTGGCTAATCCATCTAGCAAGTTGTTCTCTCTTACGGAGAACTGGATTCTCCCAGACGTTGGTGCTTCTATGCTTCCTTGAAGATCAACGATGACTAGCCACTGTAATTCTCCTCCTGGGGGTCTAGGAAGTTGAGCTCCAAGAAACTCCAGATGTGGGCATCCCAATAACTCAGACAGTGAATCCAGATCCCTCTCGAAGATCAGTTGGCCTCTGTTGCCCAACTGGTAGAACTTGCTGAACTTAGTCTCCATCTACAAGAATTAAGGATGAGGAAGTTAGTGAGTGATCAAGTGTGTCAAATTTTATGTAGTAATGTAAGAATTGGAGGAACATGAATTTTTTTGAGAGAAAGAATGAATTCCCAAGGGTAAGAGAGGAAATAGTTTTCATAAGTACTCACTTTGGTTTTTGAAACTAAGTTTTTGTTCGGACGTCCATTCTAACTAGGGTCTCCTATGGTCAGGATGGCTCTGATACCAACTTGTCAACACCCGGATTTTTAATCCCAGATGCCTGTTATGCCATACCTCGGAATCCTAGGATTACCATTTTTGCGAGACATAACAGATTGGATATCACAGTACATCATTCATTACAAACCATACATAAGGTCTTACAACAAATAAAGGATCTCATGATCCAGTCTTAGTACAATCAAGTAGCGGAATAAATAGCGTAGTGGTGGGGTCCATCTTCAGAGTCACAGGAAATGCTGACGATGCGAGATGATCCTAGTTATCATAGCCGTCCTGCTGTCCTTCATCTTGGTATTCTCCTTCATAGTCTGGCCATAGGAATAGCCAGGGACAAAAGCCATGAGTACTCTTTGAGTACTCGCAAACTACCACTAACAAGTAGTATATTTCTAATTTAAATGCTAACTCTAAGGTTTAACTATAAAATTAAGTTTGAAACCTAAGCTGAGTTCTAAAACAAAGAAAGATAAAATAAAGTTCTAGAATCACTTAAGTTGGGAAGCTAGTGTCCTAGTCACAACCTTGTTGTGGTCAAGTCAAGATTCATCATTCATTTCATAAGTCATTTTAAAAATATCTGACAACGAAACATTATGGCTACTCGAACTGTCCATAACCACAGACGTGGCTATTTGAATAGTTTGACACTCTGCAGAGGTGGTACACTTTCACCACAAGATTCGATACATCTGTCAGGGATAACCCTGAATCATCATACTTAGTATGCAGATAATCAAACATAACATTTCCTTCACACACCCTAGTATAAGAACCTCTCCTATGTGTATGGCCTCCCAACCATGACCATCTATCATCTTGGGCACTACATAGGTGGACAACATTGAGAGGTAGCCTCAGTTCAAACCTCTCCCGTGAGGGAACTAATACTAATGCATATAAACTTCAGGCTAAGCCTTACCCAATTCAGGTATTGTGGTTGTACGGTAAAATTGGAATGGTATTGCATCCGAATCCAACCATCAGTTTTATAAAAGGGCTAAGGCTCATGCCTCAACATTTTCATCATCATAAACCATTTGTGTTTCTCAACACATGTCAAAACATCTCAATAGAATGACTCATCATTCCAAGGTTTTCACAAGTCATTTTCACCAAGTGTTCCCATCTAAAGTGACTCAAGTTTTGATTTAGCTCTAAGCTACTAAGTTAAGAGTGTTCACTAAGGTGGGATGCTGATACATTGCAAATGTATCTATAATTTTTGATGTTCCATGCTTGGTTTTATCTACTTTCTTATGTTTTGTCCACACTTTGGAGTAATTTTCATATGATTTCTTGGACTAACCTATTAACAAGAGCCACAGTGCCAGCTGCCTGTTTTCTGCTGTTTTTGGTTTCAGGAAGTCAGAAAATGAATATTCTCGAAATTGGACGGGACAAAAGCCAAAGTCAATATTTCACCGGGGGGAACACGGAGCCAGAAGACGATATGGAGAGGGGCCACGGGCCAGCCACACCATAGGGTGGCACGGGTCCCCCTTGGCCGCGCCACCAGGTGGTGTGGGCCCCTCCGGCCTCCACCGACCTTGCCCTTGCGCCTATATATTCCTCCCGATGCATAAACCCTAGATCGTCAATCAGAAATCCACGAAAAGTTCCGCAGCGCCACCGACGCCGAAGGGGAGATTCGGGGGACAGAAAGTCTCTGTTCCGGCACCCTGCCGGGATGGGGAAGTGCCCCCGGAGCCATCTCCATCGATCTCCACCACCATCTCCATCACCATTGCTGATTCCCATGATGAGGAGGGAGTAGTTCTCTCTCGAGGCTAAGGGTTATACCGGTAGCTATGTGTTCATCTCTCTCTCTATGCATGATCATATTGTGATCATGAGCTTTGTAATCAAGTAGATCTACCTTGCTACTCAAGTGCTTTAATAGATCTCTGCTCTCCCCATGTGTGTGAAAGTGACAGTGTACACACCATGGTGGCACTTAGTCTAGAGATTACAAATACTTGTTATGAGTTATATTTGGAGTTGGATGTTTCTATGAAATTGTGGTGTTTGTTCGGACCATCTAGTACTCAAGGTGATAGTGCGGGGTTATCTAAATGGGAAAGATGAACTTTGAGGTGTGCTGTTATAGCTCTACCAACGATTAGAGTGTCCAACGGGAGAGTAGTTCAGCATAGTATCATAAAGAAGAATATATTTATATGAGAGTGTTCACTAGTGAAAGTATGATCCCTAGGCCTTGTTTCTAAGCACTGAAACACCATTTTCTACTAGATCTGTTACATGTTTGCTTGCTTCCATCTTTATTTCAGTTTTCCTTTGGTCTCTTCCACGCCATCAAGCTATTTTCTATCACCGTTACCACTTATAATTACCTATACCACTTGTATTTCACTATCTCTTCGCCGAACTAGTGCACCTATACCCCTGACAAGTGTATTGGGGACAGAAGAGACTTCTTGTATCTTGATTGCAGGGTTGCTTGAGAGGGGATACCTTTGACCACTTCCTCCCTGAGTACAATAAACCTTGGGTGATCCACTTAAGGGAAAACTTGCCGCTGTTCTACAAACCTCTGCACTTGGAGGCCCAACAACTGTCTACAAGAATAGAAGTGCGTAGACATCAAGCTATTTTCTGGCGCCGTTACCGGGGAGGTAAGGTAAAAGGTACTCACATCCTCCAGTGTGAGTGCTCGAAGTTATTTCCTTTAGATTCTGCAATTTTGTCTTTTTGTTTCTTGTTTTCACTAGTTAGGCTTAATGGAAAACAACAACAAAATTAGAGAGCTTTATAGTATTTATCTTGAGTTAGGACATGAAGTGTTTAAAGAGAAAATTAAAAAACCTATGGAACTTTATTTGCATGCTAATAGCAATGTTGTTAGTATGAATTCTTTGGACACCATTATTGCTAATGCTATGGAACAGTATAAGCTTGGGGAAGCTAGTTTTTATGAAAATGATCCTTTTAGTTCCCCAGCTTTGGAAGATAGCTATTCTATTGCTTATGATGATACCAAACCTCCAATATATGATGATTACAATGATGAATATGTTATTTTCAGTCCACCTATTATTGAGGAGAAAATTAATTATGATTACAATATGCCTCCTATATTTGATGATTATGGTAATGAGAATAATAATGATAGCTATTTTGTTGAATTTGCTCCCACTACAATTAATAAGAATGACTATGCTTATGTGGAGAGTAATAATTATTATATGCATGTGGCTCATGATAAGAATGTTTTACATGATAGTTATATTGTTAATTTTATTCATGATGCTACTGAAAGCTATTATGAGAGAGGGAAACATCGTTTTATGTGTCTCAACAAAATTAAGTTTCCCCTCTTTATGTTGAAAATTTTGAAGTTGCACTTGTTTTGCTTTCTTATGGTTGTTGCTTTGTGCTTTCATGACTTATTTATTTACAAGATTCCTATGCATAGGAAGTGTGTTAGACTTAAATGTGCTTTGAATTTGCTTCTTGGTGCTCTCTTTTACTTCAATTTATATTTCTTATGTGAGCATCTTCTCAAACTATCATGCCTAACTTAAAGGCGTTAAAGAAAAGAACTTATTGGGAGATAACCCAAAAGTTTTAGATGAGTCTTAGAAGTTATTACTTCAGTAATAACCGCTCCTTATCCTTTTTATTTTGCTTTTTGTGCCAAGAGTAACCTCTAATGAGAGAGAAGTAATGATTGGGAAAGTTGCTGTCCCGAAACAGATTTCTATGCTTCACCGTAAACATTCGTGTAAAATCTCAGTACGTCCTTTTGAGGCGTGAATTTTTGTGCTTCTGCCCCAGGTTGTTATCTAAATTTCGTTAGTTAAAAACTTTTCTATTTGAGTAACAGAAGGTCTTCGAAAAAAATCGTCTTTACCTGCTAGTCTGTTTTGACAGATTTCTGCCATTTTCTGCATGTGCTTCTTGTTGTTTCCTTTTTGAATTCTTTTGGGGAATTGAGCTTTTTGAGGGAAGTGCTACAGTAGCTAGTGTTCTAATAAAAGTTTATTGGTGTTGGAACTGAACCTAAAGACTTATTATCTTAAGTGCACTAATGTTGCTAATAAAGATTGTGTGAAGTTTTGTATGAAGGAAAATTTCAGGTGTATGGAAGGAATGAGTAATGAGATGAAGGATGGACTAAAGCTCAAGCTTGGGGATGCCACGCGTGTCACCCCAAGAAATATCCAAGAAGTACAAGCGTAAAAGCTTGGAGATGCCCAAGGCATCCCCTCTTCATCAATAAAAATCCCAGGTTTCTTCCAAACACTTCATTTTTATTGTTTCATGCACAGTTGTGTTGTTCTTAGAGCGTCTTATTTTTCGTTTTTGTTTTTGTTTTTCATTTGCTTAGTTTGCTGAATAAATTGGTTGGACCCCCTCTTTCATACATTCGTTTTCAAATAGTTTGGTTTGGTTTGGAAAAGAGTAGGAAAGTTCATGCTTAAGTGTTAAAGAGAGTTTGTTTTTGACTGTGGCCTATGCTTTGTCATGCCATGCTTGATATTGTTTTGGATTTATGCTTCGTATTCTTTGATGTAGAATGACTTGTTATAAACAATTGAGATTGCTTAATGTGCCTTGGATGAATCATGCGTTGTTTTAGCATATTAAAGCATAGTATAGTGGTATTCTCCTTTGATGCTTTATTTGGGTTGACTTGGCACATGCTCACACCATGTTATGACTATCTCAAGTCACCATAAGCCTTTATCATCCTTTAGTTTTCAACTTGTAGTATCACTTTATGCTTTGATCAATGATGTTTTGTCGCTCTGCATGATTATGGCCATTATTGCTCTCTTAGTTTGTCGCTCCCAGTCTTTTGCTAGCCTCCACAACCAAGTATGAGTTCCACTCATGCATCCAACTCTCTAAACCAAGTTATTCCAAAGAGTCCACCATACCTACCTACTAGCTTATGCTATTCCAAGTATATCCATGCTTTTGTTTACCTTCCGAATTAAACTTGTTATGAGAAAATTAGTGATTAAAGCTCTCACGAACTTGATGGCACACTTTACTTTTCTTGCCCTTAATAAACTTGAACCATTTTGTTGTCTATGTTGTATATGCTTGCTCTTATTTGTTGGGAATTAGCAGAACCATGCTGTCATGGGGAACGCTTTCAACATTGCACCGGTACTTTGTACCTAGTTGATACCCTGCTCTTTTGTCTATGGATGTCATCGGTGTGAAATGAAAGGGAAGCTTGTAAGTCCATGGAGTTATGTATATGTGTTAGAGAAAAGCATGGGCGGTTGGTCTAATTCATGCCTAATCATGGTGGAAACCTGCAGCGTAACCATAATGAGTTGTCTATGAATCATTCTTCTTATAAAAAAAGAGTCGGATACTGAGAAAAGGAGAAAAAGAAAAAAAGAGATATGAGAAAAGAGGAAAGAGAGAAAAATCACCATTTTCCCATGGTAAATAAGAAGATTGCTGAGATGCTCGTTGTCTGCTTGCCTTGTCATTTTGATATGGGGATTCTTCCGTATCATCGGGCAAGGGGTACACCGTTGGTGGTTCTCTATGATACACATGTACTTACTATGACAAGAACTTACCGGTAACTAAACTTGAGTAGCATGAGGAGCGACCCTCGTATTCAAGGGACATGAGATTTCCAACTTATACTTTGTCAAGCATATACTCCATAGTTTGTTCACTTTAACCTTAATCACTTCAAGATGCTTATGATAGGGGGAATGAGAGATGAAAGCTATAAGTACCATAATTTTTGGAAGCTCTTTATGAGACTTGAATCCCTACTTCCTTCTATGAAGGCCTTTCTTCCACCATTATATTGAGTCTCCATCTTCTATCTTTATGCACCTACTTTGAGAGCATAGTGGCCATTCTTAGTTCTATGTGCATTGTCCCAAGACTAGTTGATTGATGCATAACTTGATATTGCTTGTTTTAAACTATTTGTATCTAGTCACTCTTATAAACTTTGAAGGTGTCCTATGCATTTATATTCGCTACTCTATGAGGGACAAGCTGAATGCCACTATGCTATGTTTTCTTTATGTGAAACAAACAAACGTCTTGCAAAGCATTGTTATTCATGAATCTTTTGTTTGCGCCTTTTCATGTTGCATCGTAGTTTCTTTGTCTTATTGCTAGAACTTTATCTTTCATGTTATGATTGAAGTACTATGATCCTAGCTTTGATGATTTACAAATACTTTGATCAAGTTTATGATGGTGCATGTCACCTCAAACATTATTCTTTCTTTTTATCACTTACCTACTCGAGGACGAGCAGGAGTTCAGCTTGGGGATGTTGATACATTGCAAATGTATCTATAATTTTTGATGTTCCATGCTTGGTTTTATCTACTTTCTTATGTTTTGTCCACACTTTGGAGTACTTTTCATATGATTTCTTGGACTAACCTATTAACAAGAGCCACAGTGCCAGCTGCCTGTGTTCTGCTGTTTTTGGTTTCAGGAAGTCAAAAAATGAATATTCTCATAATTGGACGGGACAAAAGCCAAAGTCAATATTTCACTAGGGGGAACACGGAGCTAGAAGACGAGACGGAGAGGGGCCAGGGGCCAGCCACACCATAGGATGGCGCGGGTCCCCTTTCGCCGCGCCACCAGGTGGTGTGAGCCCCTCCGGCCTCCACCGACCTTGCCCTTTCGCCTGTATATTCCTCCCGATGCATAAACCCTAGATCGTCAATCAGAAATGCACAAAAAGTTCCACAGTGCCGCCGCCATCGAAGGGGATTCGGGGGACAGAAAGTCTCTGTTCCGGCACCCTGCCGGGATAGGGTAGTGCCCCCAGAGCCATCTCCATCAATCTCCACCACCATCTCCATCACCATTGCTGATTCCCATGATGAGGAGGGAGTAGTTCTCTCTCGAGGCTAAGGGTTATACCGGTAGCTATGTGTTCATCTCTCTCTCTCTATGCATGATCATATTGTGATCATGAGCTTTGTAATCAAGTAGATCTACCTTGCTACTCAAGTGCTTTAATAGATCTCTGCTCTCCCCATGTGTGTGAAAGTGACAGCGTGCACACCATGGTGGCACTTAGGCTAGAGATTACAAATACTTATTATGAGTTATATTTGGAGTTGGATGTTTCTATGAAATTGTGGTGTTTGTTGGAACCATCTAGTACTCAAGGTGATAGTGCGGGGTTATCTAGATGAGAAAGATGAACTTTGAGGTGTGCTGTTATAGCCCTACCAACGATTAGAGTGTCCAACCGGAGAGTAGTTCAGCGTAGTATCATAAAGAAGAATATATTTATATGAGAGTGTTCACTAGTGAAAGTATGATCCCTAGGCCTTGTTTCTAAGCACTGAAACACCGTTTGCTACTTGATATGTTACATGTTTGCTTGCTTCCATCTTTATTTCAGTTTTCCTTTAGTCTCTTCCACGCCATCAAGCTATTTTCTATCACCGTTACTACTTATAATTATCTATACCACTTGTATTTCACTATCTCTTCGCCGAACTAGTGCACCTATACACCTAACAAGTGTGTTGGGTGTGTTGGGGACACAAGAGACTTCTTGTATCTTGATTGCAGGGTTGCTTGAGAGGGGATACCTTTGACCACTTCCTCCCTGAGTTCGATAAACCTTGGGTGATCCACTAAAGGGAAAAATTGCTGCTGTTCTACAAACCTCTGCACTTGGAGGCCCAACAACTGTCTACAAGAATACAAGTGCGTAGACATCATATGCTAATCTCAATCTCATGCCATAGAATGACATCTAAGGTTATCTAGATAGGTCAAGTTTTATACTCTTTATGCTACCTTCAAACAAGTAAGGTACTTTAATAACGTAAAGGAAGTAAAGCTTAGAATTAAATCCTGGAATGGGTATAAGTGAAAATGGTATAACCAAAGCATGCCTAATGCCTTTGCTTAAGTTATCTAGATTGCAAGGGTTAACTTGCAAGGGTTCACTGGTATAGTGCTAGCTTGCCTTGGTTGGTGTAGTGGTTGAAGTTTTCTTCCTCCTCTTCTTGGTAGAGCTCCTCCTCCTCAAAAGCTTGGTCGGTACTATTGTCTATAAATACATACGGAGTACACAATCACCAAACAATACTTAACTAGTCTACTTAGCACTCTAAGGAACACATTTGATGATCTATTATCATCACAAGCATCACAAGGTTTAATTAACTAGCTTCATTCTTTTTATTTTAGAAATGTAATTTCTACTCATTGAAATTAACTAAGATTTAATATTCTCCAATTAAAATATGAGATCATGTGGACACATGTCATTACCACATATTATAACATATGGGAATGTGATTTAAATGTTGGATCACATTTTAATAAGTTTAAGTTTAATATTTAATGATTTAAAGTGACTAGAAATGCCTATATAGCATTATTTTGGTACTAGTTCAAAGTCACTGCATTTAAACCTTAATATTATTACATATTCAGATAGGTATGGTTAAATGTAATTTTTGAGAGTTGGAATCAACTCAAAAGCTATTATGGTTGATTTTATAAAAATGTTTGAATGTGCAAATGCTTCTGTCTTGCTATTTTTACTAGGAGAGATCTCTAACTCTAAATGAATTAAATCCAACAGGCTTTGATAGATCTTTTCAGAAGCTTTCCAACAAAATTGGAATCACTCAATTTGGTTCAGTAAAACTCTCTGAATTGATTTTTAAACTAAGGGACAGAATTGAGTTCAAACCAAAATAGAAAAATCTAGATTTGAATTAACTGGGTCGCACGGGAAAGGAAATGGGCCGGCCCAGTGACGCTCAGCGGCGCAGAGGGTGGCTGACAGGTTGATCTTGCTTGTCAGCGAGACTTAAAACCCGAAACGATACCTAGCGATCTGGGCCACACGATTAGAACAGAGATTAACGGTCCACAGTCGTTGTCGACAACGGACTCGTCGCCGGCGAGACCGAACCCTAAACGGACGGTGGGGGTCTACTGGGGACGTACTAGGGCTCCAACTAGTGCGGCGAGGCAGGCGATCGAACTGGACAGCGACGGTGGACTCAGGCGAGGTCACAGCAGGGGCTGCGGTGGACGGAATCGATGGCGGCGTTTCCTCCTCTACAGCGGCCTCCTCCGGTACAATTCTGGCGAACTACGGCTCGAGCGGCTCCGGCGAGAGAGGGGAAATGCTTAGGGGAGAAAGGGGAGTGGAATAGTGTGAGGAGTATGTGCTGGGGTGGCCTCCTTTTATAGGCTCGATGGTGAGACCGAGAGGTGTGGGCGGAGCTTGTCGGTGACGATGATACAGGGGGCTACCGGCGTTGGTGAGGTAGGCGGACGGTGGGTGGTTCCCTGGCAGTCAACTATGGTGCAATGGCGCGGCTAGGGGCGGTGGCATGTGGTCAGGAGCGTTGCGCGCTCTGGGAGACAGAGGCAGTGCTCGACGCGGCGCTCGGCGATTGTGGGTCGCGTGGCGGCGCACGGTCGTGTCTGGCGGGGTGCTGGGGTCGAGGCGGAGCGGCGTGCGTGGTCTGCGGTCGAGGCGCGGTTTGTGACGTGCTGGCAGTGAGGGCACTCTGGCGCGCTCTGGCTACGCACAGAGAGAAAGGGCGAGGCTGGAGAGTGGTCCAGTGCTTGACTGGGCTTGGGGAAGGGGCAGTGAGTCGCGGTGTGGCCTGGTCTAGCTACTAGACATGGCGAGAGAGAGAGAGAGGGGGGCGGTCGGCTGCGCCTTGTGCACACTTGGCCGGCGAGCATGGCATCGGGGCGGCATGGCACTGGCTCCAGGGGCTAGAGATAGGGTTGGTTTTGGTCTGGTTGGACTTGGGAGAGACAAGGATGATCAATGCACACCAAATGGCTCGACAAGATTTGATCAAAAATAGTAATAGTTAGGCTAATTTGATTCTGTCTACAACATGTTCGATCAAATGGCCGCAAGAGAAAAATGTTTGAATTTTAGGCTGATTTTTGGTGGAGGGTTGTATCTTATGCTTGAGCTTCTAGGTGTGCTTGGGTTTTGAAAGTGGAGTTCATTTGAGTGGTTTTTGAATAAGTGTGATCTATACATATGAACTAAATTCAAATCTCAATTATCATTTAAATTTAGTCTTTGAAAGTTTTTGGGGTGAAACAAAGTGGGTCTTGGTACATCAGTACTTGTACTAGCAAGGGGTGCAAAGAACCAGAATTGTTTCTGTTAAGATTTGAGTTCTAGGAATAGCCAAAGTAGGCATGGTGATTAAAATGGCACAAATGACCATTTGCTTATTTTATTCTTTTTGATTTGTTTTTCTTTGGGATTTGTTTGGGAATGATCTAGATGATATTTAATTCACCATAGAATCATTTTACAACCAATGGATCACTCAAACATGGCAATTCAAAACAACTCGTAATTTAAATGCACACACATATGCAAATTTAATGATTTTCAAATAGAAAAGTTTTTGTTAACTCTAAATTTGATGATTTGGATCTTAATAACCTTGGATTATAGTTTTGGGATATTACACCAACATTTTACATGAAAAATAACATCTGGAGTGGTCCAGAACGGAAGTTAACAGAAGTAACACACGGGAGTTAACATCTATTTACCTGGAAGTTAGGATAAGGTTTTAAAATAGTTATTCAGAACCGATTTTTGAATAGCAGAGCTATATATATGTTGGGCAAAAAAGACTGCAGTACTGTCTGGCACATCACAGGTCAATGTTATGCACGCGTGCATGCAAACGAAGGCAGTTCCAAACATGGGCCGTAGTTGTGGAGCGGCACTAGCTAGCAGCCGCGTACATTAGTTGCAGTTCTATTTTTTAGTCCCACCTCGAAGAGCTAGTGGGATTACTACCAACTTAAATAGAGTTCTTCCCGATGATTTGCATCGAAGTCCTAAATGACCTGGTGTAGACACGCTAGCGCACGTAATGAACAACAGCCAAGTGAAAACTGGGCCGGCCAAACAATTACATCGCTTAAGCAAAACAAGAGCGTCATAACGCATGAGCGTGAGATAGGAGGATCCTAAATGCTATAATGCTGCTGCTCAATGTGGCACAGGAGGCTCACTACACACCCCGCGCCGTCTAGGGCTGACCCATTTATCTTCTCTATTTTTTTAGGCTCACTACACACACCCCGCGCCGTCTAGGGCTGACCCATTTATCTTCTCTATTTTTTTGTTATTTTTTCTGTTTAAAAAAATGTTTAGAATTTTATAAGTTTTTCTGTTTTAAAAAAAGGTAGGCACGGCTCAACAGTCATTGAACATCACGCTGCATGAGTACGCCAAGAAAAACAAGATTAATACTAGTCCCACCTGTTTGGATGGAGTAAAGATTATGGATAGAAACCTCATAAGTGAAATAGATAAGGAATATGCGTCTAGGCTAGGAGAATCAGTTAACCTCATGTCAGTAGGTCTGACGAGGTATAGCACCCCGACAAAGAACCTCATGGCTGCAGATGCGGCAACATCCGAGTTAGAGGGTCTGACCGGTGAAGCCGGGCAAAGGCAGCAATAAAGAGTTATTGAGTTAGTGAAAATTGCTAACAAGTAGAATGAGGAATTTTTCAAGGCAAACCTAGCAAGGGGAAGAGGTTCCCGAGTCGTTCATTCGGCAGGGGGTGCTCCGGCAAAATCTGCCATGGCAGCATCATCCCCACACGCAGGCCCAAGAAGAGAAGAGGTAGTAACTTCCGGGAGAAAAAACAAGCAGATGGTCCCATATGACCTGGCAAGGGCAGGGAAAGAAAAATCAGTATAGTCTAATGAGGACCGTCATAGTGTCAGCCGAGGTGAAGGTGGACGCGGTAACCATGGCCAAGGCCATGCAGGTCAGGCAAACGCTGGGTACGGCAATGCCGGACAACGTAACCCGGCATGAGCTGGACATAATCCACCTCGGCAGCACTAGCAACAATACATACCTCGGCAAGATCAAAGTGTCGGCCCCGCTATGCAACATCAATATGTTCATCCGGGTCAAAATTGATTTGATGATGGTTAGTCGGCTATGACCAATGCTGGGTTTCCTAAACCGGATCATCATGTGATAGGATCGAGGCTAGGGAATAGAATCCTGCAGCCAGATGATGCAAGATTGAAGTTGGAACAGATTTATAGGATGGAAATAATGGAGGGACAAGGTCCTCCAAGTCCAGTGTGCTTTGAACCTTGGATCATGAGAGAGCCTGCAGTGCCGAACTTCTAGTTGGCCAGAGGGATGAAAACATATGATGGTAGTACCAATAGAAGATTGGTTGATTGATTATGCCACTACGGTGAACATTGTGATGGGTAATTTGAGATGGGAAGTGAGATGTGTATCGTAGATGCTGGAGGGTCCAGTGACAGTTTGGCTAAATAATCTGCCAGGTATCAACTACTGGATAGATTTTGAGTAGATGTTCATCAGCAATTTCACTAGTACTTACAAGAGGCCAAATAGGCCAGAGCAACTGGCAATGTGTAGGCAGAGGCCGAATGAGATAGACCACGAGTTCCTAACTCAGTGGTGTAACATGCGCAACTCATGCGAAGGAGTAATCGAGTCACATGCCATTGCCTAGTTTGCACAAAGATGCAGGTATGGAAGTGTGTTATGGCAAAGGTTGCAACGAGATATGCCAACTATGTTGGCTTAGAAAATTATTATTGCCGACTCATATGCCCTGGGAGATCCAACCCAACCTCGGCTCGTGTCGAACGAGTCAAATGAGGAATATTATCCCTGTGATGGAGCCGGGTCATCCCGGCAAAATGATTTCCAGGGTAAGAGAAGAGATGAAAGTTCGGATTACAGATATGGCTCATAGTAGTTTGCCGCTGTTGATCAAGATCAGCTCGGAGCTGGGAATTGCCAGCAACAAAAAAGTGGTGGCCAACAGTGGACACAGAAGAATGATGGCAAAAAGCCTTGGACCAGTGAATAGAAAAAACAATGCTAGGAAAGAAAAGATAGGTCAAGGTATACGTATGAGCCTATGTTGGATCAACCGTGCAAGTTTCACACACCAAATCCGAGTAAGCTAGCGAATCATACAACCCGGTAGTGTGAGAAGTTTCAACGCGCAGGGCAAGGTAACCCGGAGCAAGGTAACATGGGACCTCCTCAACAACCTCGGTAGTTGTAGCTTACATGAGCAAATGACCAACAGATGATGTTGCCGCCACCCCCGCCGAGGTATGAAAATCATGACAGAAGGGATGCGGTGCATCAGGTGGAGAACCAGAATCAGGGGAACCGAGAAAACCCCGGTAATGATGGAAGAAATGAGTACAGGGAGCACCAACAAGCTTACTATGTGTTTACCATAGAAGAAAATGACAAGTAGAGTGTATGGCGACGACATATGGAAGTCAATGCAGTTATGTCGGTGGCGCCGAGGTACATGCATTGGTCGGATCAAGAGATCACGTGGAGTATCAAGGATCATCACAGGCTCATGTCGAGTCTTGGATCATCTGCTTTGGTGCTTGACCCAACTTTCATCGGGCCAAACATCAACGTGAAGTTTTCCAAGGTGTTGATTAACAATGGAAGTAGCATTACTATATTGTATAAGGACACCATGCACAAGTCGGGAGTCTTAGAGAATATGCTCTAGGAAACAAAGACCACTTTTCAAGGCATTGTGCCAGGTTTATCCTGCGAGCCTATTGGCAAGGTCTGAATTGATGTGTTATTCGGCACGAGGGAGAACTGCCGAACTTGGAGTTTGAGGTTGTGAATCTGGACAACTGTTACCATTAGACACAGGTATGCCCTACATGCACCTACTATTAGCCTACTTGGTGCGGTTCAACGGAAGGCCTACTCGACAACCTGCCAAGGTTCATGACGCCCATGACGATTCGGCTGATACGAAGCCCATATGGACATGGACTCCGAGCGTACAATACAAGTAAAGCTCAAGACAACAGTTTGAATCCAACTTGTAACCAACTCGTATTGGTACTTGAGACCAAGACTCCCCATATATAAAGGCTAGGAGGGTCTAACGAGAACAACGACTCACCGAATAGATAGATCTACGACCTAACACCCCAACAGATAGATCTATGATCTCCCACAATAGACAATAGATCTAGACAACACCAGTAGCATACACATACGCTAGCTCCAATTTGTGTATCCACCGCCATCGGCGACCTTGTAATCCTTCGGACCATCATCAATCAAGAGCAGACAAATAGGAATAGGGTTTTCCCTCTAGGGACCTGAACCTGGGTAAAGTTGCTTGTCTGTTAGCCAAACGAGATCTTCAGTGCACCCCTCTTCCTCAAAACCCAAGTCCATAACAATGGGCATTGATGAGTTTAACCCTCGTTAATTGGTGCTGTCTATGGGAACTGGGCGCGCTGATGTTGCGATCTCGGTGGCTCCATCAACCCGGCGATCTACGATTCGGCTCTGTCGCATCATCATACATGCGGCATCTCACGATCATCGCTACCATCGGCTAGATCGTGTCTGGTCGGCCCTTGTGCTTCGCAGCGCTCGTCGTCTTCGTCAACAATGGCAATGATTTTTCATCACCATGCAGCTTCGGCCGACCGACGCCTGGGAATCCTCATCGACACGATCTACAGGGCATCCCGTGTCTCTCGACTGAGCCAGTAAAAATGGCGGCGTCATGGACTACATCAAGTTTCCGTCAACAGCAAAAAGAGATTAGCTTGAAATGGCACCCAGCCACAGGGTTACAAGCCAAGACGTCGTCTCGCCCGGTCTGGCAGAATCAGCGTCATCATATACTTCATATTCTACCGAGAGAACGGATAAAGTTATGGCCAGAACATAGCTGTGATGTACGGTCGGTTTCATATCATCGATACATCAATTAAAAAAAGAAGTTTTACGGATTTCGCATCAATCCTGCTGTACGGATCTGCCTAATACGATGAAAATTGGAAGTGGATGAACCCGCACATCCGGTTGAGTTAGGAATCAAAAAATATTACAGACAGAATTCAATTTGCGAGACGGTCAACAGACTACACGACAAGGATGGCAGGTTCAAGAATAGTGGTAGTTGGATTGTATTTCGCTGGCACGGAGTCAGTAATTGCACTATAGAAAGAAAAGAGAGCTTCACGAGAAGAAGAACCAACACTCAATGAAAACCATGCAACTCGCAGATAGGATCGTACGGGACAAGGAGAAATTCCATACAAAAAGACTTCACATCATCATGTGGACCAGATCAAGCATAGAAGAAAGAAAAAAGAGATAAAAAACTAGCTACTTGCATAGATTTCTCTGGTAGATCGATCAAATCGACACAGCATTGCAGCGTATTAGCCTACGATTACTCGGTACTTGAGCTGCTCGACTTCAACATTGCCATGGTAGTATACTTTGCTTCACCATGGACCATTTCATTGCTTCTGCACAAACTGCCCCAACTCCGTCGACCTCGACAACTCGACCATGCCCAGCCACAACTCGCTGCCACATAATCTACCCCGTCAGCCGTGCCACTCACCGCCACCTTGACTCCTCCAAACAAAGACCTGGCGACCCCGCTGCGACAACTCTGGTCCGTCGACCTCGACTACACGACCACGTTAACTCTACACTCGGGGGCTGCGCTGACTCCGTCGTGCGACCCACTACTATCTTAGATTGCGGTGACCCGCTATGGCCTTCGGCTGCGGTGACCCGCTGCCCATCGGCTCTGGTGACTCGGGGGATCCCTCGACATCGGTGAACCGCTGCAGTCTTCGACTCTGGTGATACATTGCCGCCATCGGCTTCGGCAACCCGTTGCCGTGTCAACTCCGGTCTGCCACATCGGCTCTCAAGCGCCGCCTCGACTACATCGTCCACATCGACCCTACACTCGGGGCTCCTTCGACTCTGTCGTACGACCCGCTGCGGTCTTCGGCTCCGGTGACTTAGGGGCTCCTTCGCATCTGGCGACCCGCTGTAGCCTTTGGCTCCAACGACCCACTTCGGCCTTCAGTTCCGGTGACTCGGGGGCTCCCTTGACTCAGGCGAATCAGGGGCTCCTCTGGCTCCGGTTACCCACTGTGGTCTTCAGCTCCAGCGACCACTACGATCTTCGGATCCGGTGACCCGATACAATGTTCGCTGAGGCAACCCGCTGCCTCCCTCGGTTACACGGCCCACTATCGTCATCAACTTCGTACGCAGCCGCATCAATTTCATCTATGACAGCTACCAATAAAGCCAAGTTTCCTCTACCATGAGTCAATAGTTGTTTATTTTAACTCGCTCTCGATACACTCGGGGGGCTACGCCCTCTTCGAGTAACCTAATGTGTCGTCGACTCCACGCACTTGAGCACTTCATACGCGACAACCCGAGTAGTTGAATCTACCTCAACATCGAATCCTTGAACTCCGAGTACGTCGGCAAGACTGAGACTAAGGGTTATCAGGCTAACAAAAAGGCCTAGCAAACAGTACAAAAGTGTTGACTCGATTGGCACCCGAATTTTACTTTATAAGGCAATAGGCAAATATTCTTTACAAGATACAAGTCCTTCACAATTCTTTGAATTTTCTATAGCTTACATGGACGTCGAATGCGTCGAGCTATTCTATCGGGTCCTCCAATAGGAGTCGACAAAACAACCGACTACACCATAAACTCAAGATCCGAGTCGAGTCTCTCCTCAGATGGTTACATCGCTTGATGCTACAAAGACATGACGGTGGCCACACACCCGACAGACACGATGTTGGCTTCGCACCCGACAGAAGTGACTGCGTCGACTCCATCTGCATCGTCAACTCACCTGGCTAAATGTCGCATGACTCAGTTATGTCGACTACGACTACATCGTTGATTCTTGGTTCCTTATGCGTGAGATGCTGACTTGATGCACTTCCAGGTCACTGGTTTTTCCTCGCATGATTGTCAATTGCGTCTACAAGATACAATACTCGAGTCTCAGCCCAAGTCTATGACTCCGCCAGACACTCGGGGGCTACTCCAAACTAGAGCACTGAACACGCACATCTACAACTTATGAGTGGCACGCTCCGAATCTTCACTCGAATCAATGATTCGACTAAGGACTCGGGGGATACTCCCATAGGGAGCGCTGGTCGCGCATTTGAAAAGGCGCCGACGTTGATGGCACCCACAAGATCATCTGAAGTACTTCTGGATCGTTCTGTCTATGAAACCGATGACTATAAGTCTCTGCTCGAATCTACGACTCGAATAGATGCTCGGGGGCGACTCCTATAGGGAGTGCTAGTCGCGCACCCTATAGAAAACAAAAGACTCATAGAATAGTCCATTGTATCGACTATGTCCACAATGTCTACTCGTTTACAACAATCAAACTCACTGGCGGCTCCGCCTACTTACACCATTGTCAGGTTCAGAGATAACATCTCCCTGACCACTCAAAACACATCCGCGGTGACAAACATTCGGATGATGCGTCCACGATGTAAAGATAAGACCTACATATACATTCTGATGGCCTGGCAACTGCATCCCTTGTGCTCTACCAGAAAAATACCGCGCCTGCAGGCGTGATAAAAAATCCCAACGGATGCATTGGATACATACTTATAAACTAGAGTTTGTCTCAATAAGGCCTCCGTGGCATGAGTCGAACTACGCCAGCAATTTCCGTATTCGAGTCCGGGAACTCAAGTTTGAGTAGGTGATGTTGTTTTTGCCCTAGAGCAATTCACTGCTCCCGATCCATCGAGCGTACCAGGCATGTTTACCAGCATCCCTATGAACTACAAATTTGGCTGACCAGACGAACTTCCGGGTGAGTGCTTCGCACTCGACACAACTGTCAACTCTGACATCCAAATGCAAGATTCAAGATCAACTAAGTCTCCACCCGAATCTACGATTCAGATGGACACACGGGGGCTACTGAGATAGGTATGCCCTATATGCACCTACTATTAGCCTACCTGGTGCGGCTCAATGAAAGTCCTACTCGACAACCTACCAAGGTTCATGACGCCCATGACGATTCGGCTAATACGAAGTCCATATGGACACGGACTCCGAGTGTATAAGACAAGTAAAGCTCAAGACTAGAGTTTGAATCCGACTTGTAACCAACTTGTATTGGTACCTGAGACCTAGCCTCCCCATATATAATGGCTAGGAGGGTCCAACGAGGACAGCGACTCACCGAATAGATAGATCTATGACCTAACATCCCAATAGACAGATCTACAATCTCCCACAATAGACAACTGATCCAGATAACACCCGTAGCATACACATACGCCAAATCCAATATGCGCATCCACCGCCATCAGTGGCCATGTAATCCTTTAGATCATCATCAGTCAAGAGTAGACAGGCAGGAGTAGGGTTTTCCCTCTAGGGGCCTAAACCTCGGTAAACATTGTGTCCCACGTTGCTTGTCTGTTAGCCGAACGAGATCTCCAGTGCACCCCTCTTCCTCAAAACCCAACTCCATAAGAATGGGCATTGATTAGTTTAACCCTAGTCACCATGCGTTACTCGGCAGGCCAGCTCTTTCAAAGTTTATGGCAAGTGACCACATCAGTTACTTGAAAATGAAGATGCCAGGACCAAATGGGGTCATCACCATAGCAGGGGATTTTAGGTGCTCCATGGAGTGTGCCTTAGCCGGGTCCAACCTGGCCGAGTCATTGGTGATTGCCCAAGAGAAGGAAAGGATCCAAGAGGTTGCAGCACTGGCTCAGTCCGCGCAGCTGAATATGCCGGCTCTGACTAACCTGCATGGGAGTGTGGCGTTTCAGCCGATAAAGGACACCAAGAAGGAGCCAATTAATGATAAATTCCTAGAGTGCACCATGACTATTGGTGTGGGCCTTGGCGACAAATAGGAAAGCAAGCCCGTCAGCTTCCTCCATGAGAATCAGGATATCTTTGCTTGGTCCACACAAGATATACAAGGTGTGCCGAGGGAGCTTGCACGTCAGACCCGACACAAAGCTGGTGTAGCAACCTCTCTGCCGCTTTGTAGAAGATAGGAGAAAAGTTATTGGTGATGAGATAGCTCGGCTCCTTGCAGCCGGGTTTATCATGGAAGTGCTTTACCGGGATTGGCTAACTAATCCTGTGATGGTAGAAAAGAAGAAAGATGACCTGAACATGGAAGTAGTGTGGCGTATGTGTATTGATTACATGAACCTGAATAAGGCATGTCCAAAAGATCCTTTCCCTCTGCTGAGGATAGATCAGGCCATTGACTCAACTGCTGGGTGTGAGCTCTTGTCATCCGTACATGCATAATTTGGCTTCCACCAGATACCGTTGAACCCGGATGATCAAATAAATACTGCGTTCATTACCCCGTATGGGGATTATTGCTATCGCACCATGCCATTTGGCTTACATAATGCATGGGAAACATATCAGAGATGTATGAAAAATGCTTGCACAATCAAATTGGAAAAAATGTACAAGTATATATAGATGATGCGGTGATAAAAACCAAGGAGAATCATACTCTCTTAGATGCTATCAAGCAAATATTCGCGAACTTAAGAAGGTTTCGAATGAAGCTTAACCCAAGAAAGTGCACCTTTGGTGTCCCAGCCAGAAAATTACTTGGTTTCCTCGTGTCTAGCCAAGGTATCGAAGCAAACCCAACTAAAATCCAAGCTATCGAGCGAATGGAGTTGTCGAAGTGCCTCAATGATGTCTAGAAATTCACTGGTTGCCTAGCATCATTGTGTCGTTTTGTGTGTCGGCTGGTAGAAAAGGCATTGCCTATCTATCAGCTAATGAAAAAGTCGGTTAAGTTCATATGGACACGGCAAGCAGATAGTGAGTTTCATGAGCTCAAAAAGATGCTAGCCTCTGCACCTGTGTTAGCTTTGCCATTATCCAAAGAGCCGATGTTTCTCTACATAGAAGAGACCAACCGAGTCATAAGTGTTGTGATAGTGGTGGAGCGTAACGAGGAGGGTAAGTTGGTGCAGAGGCCAGTATATTACCTAAGTGAAGTATTATCCACTTCGAAGTAGAACTATCCTCATTATTAGAAAATGGCATACGGTGTCTATATGGGGGCCAAGAAGATTGAACACTATTTTGAAGAGCACCCTATAAAGGTGATATGTGAAGCACCTATATCTGAGATAATGAGCAACAAGGATGCAATTGGTCGGATCGCCAAATGGGCAATTGAATTAGCCCCATATGCTCCACAATATGATAGAAGGGATGCAATCAAGTCTCAGGCTATGGTCAACTTTTTCATGGACTAGGCGGAAATGCAATATGAGAAACCCCTGCCGGATTCAAACTACTAGAGAATCCACTTTGATGGATAAAATTTGAAAGACGGATTAGGGGTCAGGGTAGTCCTTACCTAGACCAAGAAAGACCAATTGAGATATGTACTTTAGATCCATTTTAGAGCACCAAACAATGTGGCCGAGTATGAGGCGCTCGTGCATGGGCTAAAAGTAGCAAAAGAGATTGGGATACGTCGGATACAATGCTTTGGAGATTCGGATTTGGTTGTACAGCAAGTTTCTGGTCATTGGGATGTGTTGGACGCAAACATGGCCATGTACAGATTTCACGTTCAAAAGATATGTGGCTACTTTGAGGGATGCAAATTCCATCATGTGCCAAGAGCTGAAAATGATGCAGCCGACGTGTTATCTAAACTGAGTTCATCTAGGCAATCCATCCCACCAGGAGTTGCTTTGGAGCATCTGAGAAAACCATCTATTACCCTCTCACCAGAGTCCGAACCAATTTATATCCTGGCAAATCTCGGATCCGAAGCTGTCCCAATGGACATTTACTGGGGGAACACCTCGGTAAACCCAGGGACTGCCTTGCAGAACCGGATTGTTCAGCTTAATTCGGCAGAGGTTATATCGGTTGACGAAGTGCTTTTCCTGGCCCGTGCTTGTCAACACCCGGATTTTTAATCCCAGATGCCCGTTATGCCATACCTCGCAATCCCAGGATTACCATTTTTGCGAGAAATAACGGATTGGATATCACAGTACATCGTTCATTAAAAACCATACATAAGGTTTTACACAAATAAGGATCTCATGATCCAGTCTTTAATACAACAAGCAGCGGAAATAAAAGATAAGCGTAGCGGTGGGGTCCATCTTCAGGGGCACAGGCAATGCTGACGAAGGCAGATAGTCCTAGTTATCATAGCCGTCCTGTTGACCATCCTCTTGATAATCTCCTTCATAGTCTGGCCATGATAATAGCCAGGGACAAAAGCCATGAGTACTCTTTAAGTACTCACAAACTACTACTAACAAGAGGTATAATTCTAAGTCAAAGTGCTGAATCTAAGTTAACTATCAAGTTAAGTTTGAAATCTAGGTTGAGTTCTGAAGCAAGAAAAGATAAAGTAAAGTTCTAGAATCACTTTAAGTTGGGAAGCTATTATCAGCCACACAACCCGGTTGTGGTCAAGTCAAAGTTCATCATTCATTTCAAGTTATTTAGAAAACATCTGACAACGAAACAGTATGGCCATTCCAACTGTCCATAACCGCGGACGCGGCTATTCGAATAGTTTGACACTCTGCAGAGGTGGTACACTTTCACCACAAGATTCGATACATCTGTCAGGGATAACCCTGAATCATCATACTTAGTATGCAGATAATCAAACATAACCTTCCCTTTACACACCCTAGTACAAGCACCTCTCCTATGAGCATGTAAATTTCCAGCTAAGCCTTACCCAATTCAGGTAATGTGGTTGTACGGTAAATTTGGAATGGTATCGCATCCGAATACAACCATCAGTTTTATAAAAGGGTTAAGGCTCATGCCTCATCATTTTCATTATCATAAACCAGTTGTGTTTCTCAACACATGTCAAAACATCTCAATAGAATGACTCATCATTCCAAGGTTTTCACAATTCATTTTCACCAAGTGTTCCTATCTAAAGTGACTCAATTTTGTGAGCTATTCTAAATTACTAAGTTAAGAGTGTTCACTAAGGTGGGAAGATGGGATCAATCTCATGCCATAGAATGACATCTAAAGGTTTCTAAGTAGGTCAAGTTTTATACTCTTAATGCTACCTTCAAAATTAATTAAAGAACTTTGTGTAATCTAAGGGAGGTAAAACTTGTCAATAAGACTTGGGATACTAATAACTAAAGGAGTGTGATCAAAGCATGCTTAAGGCATCTTTGCTAAACCATCTAGTTTTATTCTAGCTTGCTAACAATAGCTTGCTAAAGTATGTTTTGCAAGGGTTAGCTTGCCACTAATAGGTTGCCTTGGTTGGTGCAGTGGTTGAAGTTGTCTTCTTCTTCTTCCTAGTAGAACTCCTCCTCCTCGAGAGCTTGGTCGGTACTATCGTCTAGAAATACATAGGGAGTGCACAATCACCAAACAATACTTAACTGGGCTAAGTAGTATTCTAAACCACACAATTGATGATCTATTATCATCACAAACCTTACAAGTTTTAATTCAATAGTTTTAACCCTTTTTATTTTAGAAAAGTAATTTCTACTCATTGAAATATTAACTAAAATTTAATATTCACCACCAAAATATGGGATCATGTGGACACATGTCCTCACCACATATTCTAACATGTGGGAATAAGATTTAAAGGTTGGATCAATATTACTTTGGTTTAGGTTCATTGTTTAATGATTTAAAGTGACCTAGAAATGCCTATATAGCATTATTTTGGTACTAGTCCAAAGTCACTGCATTTAAACCTTAATATTATTACATATTTGGATAGATATGATGAAATGTGATTTTTGAGAGTTGGAATCAACTCAAAATCTAACTTGGTTGATTTTATAAAAATGTTTCAAGTTGCAAAAGCTTCTGTCTTCTTATTTTTATTAGGTGAGACCTATAACTCTAAATGAATTAAATCCAACGGGCTTGGATAGAGCATTTCAATATCTTTCAGACAAAATTAGTTTCATGCAATTTGGATTTGTCAATCTCCCTAAATTGATTTTTGAATCTAAGCACTGAAGTGGGTTTCTAACTAAATAGAAAAGTTCCTAATTTGAATTTTAAACGTGCGCGGGAATGAAATGGGCCGGCCCACTGCGCTCCGCGCAGCGTTGCGGGCTGACTTAAGCGAGGGCCCCACTCGTCAGTGGAACATGGGGGTACCGAAGGGGTATGGATGAAAGGTGGCCGTGCGATTAGAGGGTAGATCGACGGCTCACAACTATCGTCCTCGTCGGAACAGGACACGACGGGAGCTAACCCTAGCGCGGTCGGTGAGGGTGTAGTGGGGGCGTACCGGGGCTCCAGCGGGGTCGGCGAGGCGGGCAACTAGGCTGGTAGACGATGGCGGTTCTCCTGGTACAAGCGGCGCTTCCTGGGATGGCCTGGATCAACGACGCCCTTCTCCTCCCGAGGCGGCGGCTCCGGCTGCAATTCCGGTGCCCTGGTGCTCGAGCGGCTCCGGCTGGTGGTGGGGAGTGAGAGTGAGAGGTGGGGATGAGAATGGTGTGAAGAGAGCTTGCTGGGGAGGCCTCCTTATATAGGCGACCGAAGGGGTGCAGAGCGGCATGGGAAGAGCTCGACATGGTCGATGGCATAGCGAGCTAAGGGCGTGGGCGAGGTAGGCGGACGGTGGCCGGTCTCCTGGCGATCCTCTATGGCTTGATGGCGCTGCAAGGGGCTATCTCTATTGATCGGGAGCTTCCGCGCACTGCACGGTGCTCGCAGGTGCTCGACAAGAAATGCGGCGGCTATGGGTCGAGCGGCAGTATACGGGCGTGTCTGGCAGGGTGTTGGGCCTGCTGCAAGTGCCGCCACGCAAGGCTAGGGCTTGGCGAGGCCGGTGCTGCTCTGGCGGGCGCGGCGCTCAGGGGTGATCGGCATGGCGGACAGAGGCGTGGGCGCGAGCAACTGGGGTTTGTCCTCCGCTCAAATTTGGTCGGGGCTGGCCGAGGCGGTGCGGTGCGATGGCGCCTGTCTGCCAGCGGGCGAAGGAGAGCGCGGGGCGGCTTTGTGCGAGCTGTCCATGGTCGACTCGACGCATGGCGTCGGGCGGCTTGGCACTAGAGCAGCTAGGGGAGAGGGAAAGAGATCTAGGGCCGGGGTTTGAGCTGGTGGGACAAGGGGACCGAGTTAGGCCCAAATGGTGACAAGAAGCACTGCACACTATAGTGTTTTGAAAATGGCCTGATTTGTGTTTGCCACCTGTTTGATGAAATGGCCGCAAGAGACCAAAGTTTGAATTTTGAGTTCAAAATTTTTGAGTGATCTCCACTAGTGATAGGTAGTCTCTGGTTGCAAGGGTTTTGAAAATGGAGCTCAATTGGATGGTTTTTGAAATAGGGGTGATCTATGCATATGCATTAGATTCAATTTTAAACTGTCATTTAAAATAGTTTACAGAATGTTTTTAGCAGATCAAAAGGTGGGCCTTGGTACCTCATTATGTGTACTAGCAAGGGGTGCAAAGATCAAGAATTGTTTCTGTTAAGAATTGAGTACTAGGAATAGCCAAAGTAGGCATGAGAGTTAATTTTGTCAAAATGACCATTCCTTCAATTTAATTCCTTTTGATTTGATTTCTTTTAGGAAAAGTTTTGGAATGATGTAGAGGGTGTTTAAATCACTTAAGAAACATTTTACAAGCATTGGATCAATCCATCATGGCAATTCAAACAACTCCTATTTTAAATGCACACATATATGAATGCTTTCATATTAAATTTGGAAAAGTTTTTGTTAACCCTATTTTTGGATGATTTGATCATGATAAGCTTGGATTGAAGTTTTGGGATGTTACAAACCTTCCCCCCTTAAACAAAATCTCGTCCCGAGATTTACAAAGAAAACTAGGAACTAAAAAGATCTAGAAACTCTGTCTTAATGTAATCTTCGCGTTCCCAAGTAGCTTCCTCCTTGGTATGGTTGCTCCACTGAATCTTGAGAAACTTGATACTCCTGGTCCTGGTGGTTCTGTAGGCTTCCTCTAAGATACGGATGGGTACTTCCCGATAGGTCAGGTCATTATTGATTTCCACAGCTCTGTGATCGATGTTCTTGAAAACTTCAGTCTTCTCAGGCACTTACAAGCATTTGCGAAGTAACGAGATATGGAATACATTGTGGATGGCTGACATCTCTTCAGGCAATTCCAACTGATACGATACTTCTCCTCGACGGTTCAGAATCTTGAAAGGTCCGATATATCTGGGGGCTAACTTTCCCTTCAGACTAAAGCATTGAGTTCCCTTTAATGGTGAAACCTTGAGATATACGAAATCTCCGACATTGAAAGTCAGGTCTATCCTTCTCTTGTCAGCTTAGCTCTTCTGTCTGGATTGGGCGGTCTTGAGGTGCTCACGAACTTTGTGAACTTTCTCTTCTGCTTCTCGGAGAATGTCGGGTCCAAAGATCTGACTCTCTCCTACTTGCGACCAATTCAAAGGGGTACGACACTTTCTTCCGTATAGGAATTCAAAGGGTGCCATCTACAAACTAGCTTGATAACTGTTGTTATATGAGAATTCTGCGAAAGGCAGGCAGTCTTCCCATTTTGATCCGTATTCCAACACACAAGCTCTAAGCATATCCTCCAAGATCTGGTTGACTCTCTCAGTCTGTCCATCTGTTTGCGGGTGATACGCGGTGCTGAAGTTCAACTTGGTTCCTAATCCTTCCTGAACTTTCTGCCAAAATCTTGAAGTAAACTGGGTTCCTCGATCTGATACGATGGTCTTGGGGGTTCCATGCAGACTAACAATTCTAGCAATGTACAACTCTGCTAGTTTTGCACTCTGGTAGGTTGTCTTGACTGGTATGAAGTGGGCTACCTTGGATAGTCTATCAACTATGACCCAGATTGAGTCATTTCCCCTACTAGAAGTAGGTAAACCGGTGATGAAGTCCATTTCGACGGAATCCCATTTCCATTCCGGAATCTGCAATGGTTGCAATAGTCCTGCAGGTCTCTGATGCTCTGCTTTGACTCTTTGACAGATGTCACATTTGGCGATGTAGCTTTCGATCTCGCCCTTCATCTTGTGCCACCAAAATTGCTCTTTCAAATCCTAATACATCTTTGTTCCTCCGGGGTGGATAGAATAAAGAGTATCATGAGCTTCCTTCATGATAACCTCCTTCAACTCTGAATCTGCTGGTACACAGATACGTCCCTTGTACCACAGTACACCTTCTTCGTCTTCGGTGAATCCAGGTACTTTGCCTGTACCAATACGACGTTTGATTCCGTCGATACTTTCATTCTCCTTCTGGGCTTCCTTGATTTGGCTAATCAACGTGGGTTGAAGTTCAATGCTAGCTAGGAATCCTTTGCTAACTAACTCCATCCTGAACTGTTCCAACTCCTCATACAAACTTGGTTGCTTCTCTTTTATCATGGTGTTTAGCCTACACGGCAATCTGCTAAGAGCATCCGCTACCACATTGGCTTTGCCGGGGTGATAGTGAATGTCAAGGTCATAATCCTTGATTAACTCTATCCATCTTCTTTTCCTCATATTCAACTCCTTCTGGGTGAAGATGTACTTCAAGATCCTATGATCTGAGTAAATCTCACAGCGATTACCCATCAAATAATGACGCCATGTCTTCAATGCTAGAACCACAACTGCTAGCTCAAGATCATGGGTCGGATAGTTCTGCTCATGCTGCTTCAATTGTCGAGACAGGTACGCGATGACTTTGCCTTCTTGCATCAATACACAACCTAGACCAATCTTGGATGCATCACAATACACATCAAACGGCTTCTTGATGTCTGGCATGATCAAAATTGGGGCTGATATCAATCTCTTCTTCAGATCTTAGAAACTGGCCTCACATTTGTCTGTCCATTCAAACTTCTTGTCCTTCTTTAACAATTGGGTCATTGGTCGGGCTATGCTCGAGAATCCTTCTACGAACTTGCGGTAATATCCCGCTAATCCGAGAAATGAACGAACTTGGGTTTGATTGGTTATGGCTTCCCATTCTTCGACATCTTTGTTCTTGGCGGGATCAACAAAGACTCCTCCAGCAGACACAATATGTCCTAGGAATCCTACTTCTTTTAGCCAAAACTCACACTTGCTGAACTTGGCATATAACTGATGCTCTCTCAGGGTTTCTAGGATGATTCTCAGATGTTGCTCATGCTCTTCTTCTGACTTGGAGTAGATAAGGATGTCGTCGATAAACACAACTACAAACTTATCTAGCAAATTCATAAAGATCTTATTCATGAGATTCATGAAATAAGCAGGGGCATTGGTTAATCCAAAAGACATAACCATATACTCGTATAAACCATAGCGAGTAGTAAAGGCGGTCTTCGGAATATCCGTTGCACGAATCTTAAGTTGGTGATAACCAGTCCTAAGATCAATCTTTGAGAATACCTGAGCTTCGGTCAACTGATCAAATAGATCCTCTATCTTTGGCAAGGGGTACTTATTCTTGATGGTGACATCATTCAACTTTCTGTAATCTGTACACAGACGGTTGCCTCCATCCTTCTTGTCGACGAATAACACTGGTGATCTCCATGGCGATGCACTTGGCTGAATCAAACCTGTTGCTAACATGGCATCCAACTGCTTCTTTAGTTCAACTAGCTCTGAGGGGTTCATGGTCTAGGGTCTCTGGGCTATAGGTCCGGTTCCGGGGATTAGTTCGATAATGAACTCTATATCCCTATCCGGGGGCATACCTGGCAATTCATCTGGGAATACGTCAGGGTATTCACAGACTACTCTGACTTGGTCAATGGTAGGCAGGGCTACACTCTTGTTGCACTTGAATTGACGGGGTAAGGTTTCAGAGATATGCTCTATTGTTACTCCAGAACTACTGGTCATGGTGATGGCTTTCTTAGCACAGTCTATCAGTCCTTTATGCCTTGACATCCAGTCCATACCTAGTACTACTTCCAATCCTTTGGTTCCAAGTACAATTAGGTTGGCATAAAAATCTATCCCATGTATTCGGATAGGTACAGCTTTGCAAATTTTTCTAGCTTTTGTAGTTGAACCGGGGATTTGAACTATCATGACATGCTTCAGGTTGGTTGGGTCAATCTTACTAGTGCATACAAATTCTTCGGTGACAAATGAATGCGATGCTCTAGAATCAAACAATACTCTGGCTAAAACTGAGTTGACAGAAAACATACCCAGCACTACATCTGGCGCTTCCTGGGCTTCTTCTGCGTTCATGTGGAAGAGACGACCGTTGCGGTTGTGCGGGTTCCCTAGGGCAAATCTCCTTCCTGGTTGAACACGATGCTGCTGCTGAGCTGGGGCATTCACAGGGGCATTGGCGGCAGTCTTCTTGGGACACTCATTGGAGTAGTGACCCTTCACTCCACACTCGAAACAAGTGATCTGGGACTTGTCCTTGAATACGACAGGTACAACATTGCTGCCTGTTCAGGGGGGCAGTGTTGTTGTTGTTGTTGCTCTTGGGAGGGGCACGGTTAAAGTTGTTGGCATTGCCGGGGTGATGATTGTTTCCTCCGGACTTCACATTTCCTCCGCTACGGTTGGGGTTGCTTGGGCGAGAATTTGGGGGTCGGTTGTTCCTTGGTGCATATCCTGGTGAGGGGTTAGGACGGTACTTCTGGTGACTACCGGATCCAGACTGCTGCATCATACGACGCTTGCAGTTGTCGTTTGCCTGGTTAATCTTCCCTTCCATCTGAATGGCAGAGTCAACTAGCTCTTCAAGATCCTGGAAACAGATGTTGACGAGGACAGTCTGCATCTCATCATGTAGTCCGTTTAAGAATCTCTCTTTCTTCTTGGCCTCCGTGTTGATTTCATCCGGTGCATATCTGGCAAGTGACAAGAATTTGTCACGATACTCTACCACAGTCAATCTTCCTTGCTTTAGTTCACGGAATTTATCTTTCATCCTGTTGACGAGACCTTGCGGCACATGGGTGCGGCTGAACTTGACCTTGAATGCTTCCCAGGTCATCACCTGGCCATGGTTCATATTGCGGATGCTATTCCACCAAACTCTTGCATCTCCCGCCAGATAGTGGGTGGCGAAGAGAACTTTCTCATTCTCATCAACTCCTGCAACTTCGAGGTTGTTTTCCATGGTCTGTAACCAGTCATCGGCATCTAATGGGTTTTCAGATTGGTTGAAGATTGGGGGATTGGTATTCTGAAATTTTTTGAGTTTAGATCCATGGTGATCCTGATTTCCATGTCCTTGGTTGTTGAGAGCCATTTGGGTGATCTGCTGCAATGTTGCTAAGTTGGCTTGATGCTCGGCCCTGCTTGCTTCACGGTCTGCGATGAGATTCTGCAAGATTTGTATCATTGGGTCCTGCGATGAGCTGCTCCCTCCTTAGTTTCCACGAGTCATCTAAAGATTGAGATAGATATAGGGGTAAGAGGGAAATTCTAAGGTTCATGGTTTTGGGTTTTCAAAGCTAAAACTTTGAGTTAGACTCAGGTTTTTCAACTAACTTCATTTTCATTCATGCAAGCAAGCACACGATACAACACACACCACAACAATCAAAGGGGAAAACAGATGGTTTTAAGAACCATTCTGCAAGCTACGATACAATGAGATGATACATCTCATGCTAGGACAGTGCTCTAGTGCATCTACTCATCGTCGATGAAGTCAGAATCCTCATCATCAGTGTAGAACTTCACAACATCTTCTTCCAGAAAATCGTCATTGTTGCTGAGGTAAGAATCCATATCCCCTTGGATGTCTTCACCCTCATCATCTTCTTCTTTGGCGGCAAGCTGAGCTTCCTTCTCCTTGACGGTCTTCTCGAGGTCGGCCACCTTCTTGCGAAGATGGGCAATGGTGCGATCCTTCTTTGCACGCTGGTGACGAAGAGACTGGCGATCTTGGACGAGCAGTGCGAAAGTCTGGGCCTTCTAGTCGGCAATTGCACGGTTCTGGTTGGCTAACTCTCTGGCATTGTCCAGTTCCTGCTGTCGGTCATGAAGCAAGAAGTCAAGGTTCTCCACTTGACGCCTCAACTCTGGGTGACTTGGCATCTCCATCGGCATTCCCATGAAGTCACGTCTTGCATAGTGGGCAAAACGGGTTCCTTGAATCTTGTTGACACTGAGGGCACATAGACGTGCGAGAGCTTCATGCATTGCCCTGGCTAATCCATCTAGCCAGTTGTTCTCTCTCACGGCGAACTGAATTCTTCCAGAAGTTGGTGCTTCAATGCTTCCTCGAAGATCTGCGGTGACTAGCCATTGTAGGTCTCCTCCTGGGGGTCCTGGAAGTTGAGCTCCAAGAAACTCCGGATGTGGGCGTCCCAGTAACTCTGACAGTGAATCCAGATCCCTCTCGAAGATCAGCTGACCTCCGTTTCCCAACTGGTAAAACTTGCTGAACTGAGTCTCCATCTACAAGAATTTAGGATGAGGAAGTTAGTGAAGTGATCAAGTGTGTCAAATTTTAGGTAGTAATGTAAGAATTTTGAGGAACATGAATTTTTTTGAGAAAGAATGAGTTCACAAGGGTAAGAGGGGAAATAGTTTTTCATAAATACTCATTTTGGTTTTGAAACTAAGTTTTTGTTTGAACGTCCATTCTAACTAGGGTCTCCTATGGTCAGGATGGCTCTGATACCAACTTGTCAACACCCGGATTTTTAATCCCAGATGCCCGTTATGCCATACCTCGCAATCCTAGGATTACCATTTTTGCGAGACATAACGGATTGGATATCACAATACATCATCCATTACAAACCATACATAAGGTTTTACACAAATAAGGATCTCATGATCCAGTCTTTAATACAACAAGCAGCGGAAATAAAAGATAAGCGTAGCGGTGGGGTCCATCTTCAGGGGCACAGGCAATGCTGATGAAGGCAGATAGTCCTAGTTATCATAGCCGTCCTACTGACCATCCTCTTGATAATCTCCTTCATAGTCTGGCCATGATAATAGACAGGGACAAAAGCCATGAGTACTCTTTAAGTACTCGCAAACTACTACTAACAAGAGGTATAATTCTAAGTCAAAGTGTTGAATCTAAGTTAACTATCAAGTTAAGTTTGAAACCTAAGTTGAGTTCTGAAGCAAGAAAAGATAAAGTAAAGTTCTAGAATCACTTTAAGTTGGGAAGCTATTATTATCCACACAACCCGGTTGTGGTCAAGTCAAAGTTCATCATTCATTTCAAGTTATTTAGAAAACATCTGACAACGAAACAGTATGGCCATTCCAAATGTCCATAACCGCGGACGCGGCTATTCGAATAGTTTGACACTCTGCAGAGGTGGTACACTTTCACCACAAGATTCGATACATCTATCAGGGATAACCCTGAATCATCATACTTAGTATGCAGATAATCAAACATAACCTTCCCTTTACACACCCTAGTACAAGCACCTCTCCTATGAGCATGGCCTCCCAACCATGACCATCAGTCATCTTGGGCACTGCATAGGTGGACATCATTGAGAGGTAGCCTCAGCTCAAACCTCTCCCATGAGGGAACTAATACTAATGCATATAAATTTCTAGCTAAGCCTTACCCAATTCAGGTAATGTGGTTGTACGGTAAATTTGGAATGGTATCGCATCCGAATCCAACCATCAGTTTTATAAAAGGGTTAAGGCTCATGCCTCATCATTTTCATCATCATAAACCAGTTGCAACACATGTCAAAACATCTCAATAGAATGACTCATCATTCCAAGGTTTTCACAATTCATTTTCACCAAGTGTTCCCATCTAAAGTGACTCAATTTTGTGAGCTATTCTAAATTACTAGGTTAAGAGTGTTCACTAAGGTGGGAAGATGGGATTAATCTCATGCCATAGAATGACATCAAAAGGTTTCTAAGTAGGTCAAGTTTTATACTCTTAATGCTACCTTCAAAATTAATTAAAGAACTTTGTGTAATCTAAGGGAGGTAAAACTTTTCAATAATACTTGGGATACTAATAACTAAAGGAGTGTGATCAAAGCATGCTTAAGGCATCTTTGCTAAACCATCTAGTTTTATTCTAGCTTGCTAACAATAGCTTGCTAAAGTATGTTTTGCAAGGGTTAGCTTGTCACTAATAGCTTTTCTTGGTTGGTGCAGTGGTTGAAGTTGTCTTCTTCTTCTTCCTGGTAGAACTCCTCCTCCTCGAGAGCTTGGTCGGTACAATCGTCTGGAAATACATAGAGAGTGCACAATCACCAAACAATACTTAACTAGGCTAAGTAGTATTCTAAACCACACAATTGATGATCTATTATCATCACAAACCTTACAAGTTTTAATTCAATAGTTTTAACCCTTTTTATTTTAGAAAAGTAATTTCTACTCATTGAAATATTAACTAAAATTTAATATTTACCACCAAAATATGGGATCATGTGGACACATGTCCTCACCACATGTTCTAACATGTGGGAATAAGATTTAAAGGTTGGATCGATATTACTTTGGTTTAGGTTCATTGTTTAATGATTTAAAGTGACCTAGAAATGCCTATATAGCATTATTTTGGTACTAGTCCAAAGTCACTGCATTTAAACCTTAATATTATTACATATTTGGATAGATATGATGAAATGTGATTTTTGAGAGTTGGAATCAACTCAAAAGCTAACTTGGTTGATTTTATAAAAATGTTTCAAGTTGCAAAAGCTTCTGTCTTCTTATTTTTATTAGGAGAGATCTATAACTCTAAATGAATTAAATCCAACGGGCTTGGATAAAGCATTTCAATATGTTTCAGACAAAATTAGTTTCATGCAATTTGGATTTGTCAATCTCCCTAAATTGATTTTTGAATCTAAGCACCGAAGTGGGTTTCTAACTAAATAGAAAAGTTCCTAATTTGAATTTTAAACGTGCGCGGGAACGAAATGGGCCGGCCCACTGCGCTCCGCGCAGCGTTGCAGGCTGACTTAAATGAGGGCCCCACCCGTCAGTGGAACATGGGGGTACCGAAGGGGTATGTATGAAAGGTGGCCGTGCGATTAGAGGGTAGATCGACGGCTCACAGCTATCGTCCTCGTCGGAACAGGACACGACGGGAGCTAACCCTAGCACGGTCGGTGAGGGTGCAGTGGGGGCATACCGGGGCTCCAGCGGGGTCGGCGAGGCGGGCAACTGGGCTGGTAGACGATGGCGGTTCTCCTGGTACAAGCGGCGCTTCCTGGGATGGCCTGGATCAATGACGCCCTTCTCCTCCCGAGGCGGCGGCTCCGGCTGCAATTCCGGCGCCTTGGTGCTCGAGCGGCTCCGGCTGGCGGTGGGGAGTGAGAGTGAGAGGTGGGGATGAGAATGGTGTGAAGAGAGCTTGCTGGGGAGGCCTCCTTATATAGGAGAGCGAAGGGGTCCAGAGCGACATGGGCAGAGCTCGACGTGGTCGACGACACAGCGAGCTAAGGGCGTGGGCGAGGTAGGCGGACGATGGCCGGTCTCCTGGCGATCCTCTATGGCTTGATGGCGCTGCAAGGGGCTGTCTCTATTGGTCGGGAGCTTCCGCGCACTGCACGGTGGCCGCAGGTGCTCGACAAGAAATGCGGTGGCTATGGGTCGAGCGGCGGCATACGGGCATGTCTGGCGGGGTGTTGGGCCTGCTGCGAGTGCCGCCACGCAAGGCTAGGGCTTGGCGAGGCTGGTGCTGCTCTAGCGGGAGCGGCGCTTCGGGGTGATCGGCATGGCGGACAGAGGCGTGGGCGCGAGCAACTGGGGCTTGTCCTCCGCTCGAATTTGGTCGGGGGCTGGGCGAGGCGGTGCAGTGCGATGGCGCCTGTCTGCCAGCGGGCGAAGGAGAGCGCGGGGCGGCTTTGTGCGAGCTGTCCATGGTCGACTCGACGCATGGCGTCGGGCGGCTTGGCACTGGAGCAGCTAGGGGAGAGGGAGAGAGAGCTAGGGCCGGGGTTTGAGCTGGGGGGACAAGGGGACCGAGTTAGGCCCAAATGGTGACAAGAAGCACTACACACTATAGTGTTTTGAAAATATCCTGATTTTTGTTTGCCACCTGTTTGATGAAATGGCCGCAAGAGACCAAAGTTTGAATTTTGAGTTCAAAATTTTTGAGTGATCTCCACTAGTGATAGGTAGCCTCTGGTTTCAAGGGTTTTGAAAATGGAGCTCAATTGGATGGTTTTTGAAATAGGGGTGATCTATGCATATGCATTAGATTCAATTTTAAACTATCATTTAAAATAGTTTACAGAATGTTTTTAGCAGATCAAAAGGTGGGCCTTGGTACCTCATTATGTGTACTAGCAAGGGGTGCAAAGATCAAGAATTGTTTCTATTAAGAATTGAGTACTAGGAATAGCCAAAGTAGGCATGAGAGTTAATTTTGTCAAAATGACCATTCCTTCAATTTAATTCCTTTTGATTTGATTTCTTTTAGGAAAAGTTTGGGAATGATGTAGAGGGTGTTTAAATCACTTAAGAAACATTTTACAAGCATTGGATCAATCCATCATGGCAATTCAAACAACTCCTATTTTAAATGCACACATATATGAATGCTTTCATATTAAATTTGGAAAAGTTTTTGTTAACCCTATTTTTGGATGATTTGATCATGATAATCTTGGATTGAAGTTTTGGGATGTTACAGTGCTGTACCAGCATGGGCGTAACTAATATTTGAATTCTTGAAAGAGGGATCTAGGAGGAAGTGATCACAGAGGTTAAGGATGAGAAGGTAAATGCAGGCAGCATAGATGAAAAGGTGAGTTTGTGCAACCAGATACCAAATGATGAGATACTCTCGAGGCAAGTGCAGAGGAGAGCAAAGGAATATACCATAATCAATGCCGAGTTATACAAGAGAAGTGTCACAAATGTCTTGTAGTGCTGTGTTGATCCGGCAGAAGGGTAGGAAATCCTCTAAGATATACATCAGGGCTAATGTGGGAATGATGCCTCGTCCAGGGCCTTAGTAGCCAAAGCTTTTTGGCATGGATTTTACTAGCCCAGTGCTTTGCAACAGGCTGAAGACCTTGTGAAGGAATTCAATGGGTGTTAGAGGTACGCTAGCAAGATACATATGCCAACCTCTGAACTTAAGACTATACCTATGACTTGGCCATTTTTGGTGTGGTGCTTGGATATGGTTGGACCATTTAGGACGGCCCGAGGAAATATGACCCATATCTTGGTCATGGTGGACAAGTTTACAAAATGGATTAAGGTAAAGCCACGGGAGATGGCACAGCAGCCTCGAGGTTAGCAGCCTTTGTCTCGTCTTCCTTGTCCGGGTTTGCCTCGGCATCCTCGGAATCTCTGGCATCCTCGACGTCGTATGGATCTTCTTGTGGTCCCCATCAGCGCCCTCCTCAACGTATCCATCATCCACCTCATCCAGGAAACTCATCCCATCAGTCCAAACATGGATATGGATGTATTGGATCAGCCAATAGGCTCGAGCGTGCTGTTGCTCGATGAGGGCCGGATCACTAGTCCACCTTGATACATTGCGCATGTTTTGAAGTGTGTCCAGATTAAGACCATCATACCATGACAACACAAAGGCCAATGTTATGTCGGCGCCAACCCGCGCAGCAGATTCCCACCACAGATTCAGCATGGTCTCGCTCTCCATGAGTTTCTCAGCCAGCTAAGAGGGACCCTTGGGTGTAGTCTGATTTGGCCAAAGGACATGGAAAACCCGGATAGATGCATCCAGAAGATCCACCCCAAATGACTTCATGACTTTGACTCGGGCCGAGAGGTTGACCAGCGAGTCATCCATATCGAACACAACAGTGGAGTCCGCGAGAATGCCTTTCTGAGCTCGGGCTTTCTTAACAGCAGTAATGGCGTGAGCGTTGGATTCAGGGAAGTTGTTTGAAAAACAAATAAAAGGAATAAGTTAGTGCAAGAAACAGATGGCATAACAAGAATGTTGGCAAATGAGAAAAAACCCAAAAAAAACTTATGGATGATGACTTTTTTTAATTCGGGTGACCTCCATTAGCCAGGCAACAGCCTTCTTTCGAAAGTTTTCTAACTCAAGATTTACTGAGTCAAATTTTACCTCGGCATCCTTCAATAAATCTTGCTCCTTGTCGAGCTGAGTCTTGAGCCGATCCTTCTCCTCAGCAAAGGTTTGCTCAAGTTTATCAAGTTCAGTTTTTTGGAAAAAATTTAATTTCTCAATCTCGGCTTGGAGCCGAGAGATTTCTTGGTCCTTCTCCTTCAGCTGAGCTTGATGTTGGCATGCTTGTTCAAGAGTGAAGCATCAATTTAGGCATTGAAACACAAGCCTAAAGAGACAGTGGAAAATTTCTGACCCGGCTAAGCCGAGATATAATTACCCATCGAGTCAAAAGGAAGAAAGTCAAATGAAAAATAGTAGAGGGAAAAGTACCTTTTAGCTCGGCCACCTTCTTCTTCAGATCCGCATTCTGGGCCTCCACATTGGCTAGAAGAATCCGAGTCACAAGTTAACTCGGTAGGACAAGATCAAGAGAAATCAAACTAAAAATAGCAAAGAATAAACTCTACCTCTCTTCTTCAGCTCTAACAGCAATGCCTTATGGTTCGAAGTAAGCTCCTTGTGCGCATCTAGAATCCGCTGGAACTCGGCGGTGCAAAAATTGGTGGTGATCTAAAAAGAACAATTGTTAGTTCATGAATGGTAAAATATTTGAAGTTATTCAAGATCCGGGCCAAGTGGAACTTAACCCAGCTCTAGGTGATTTGATATTTGAAGTTATTCAAGATCCCAGCCAAGTGGAACTTAACCCAGCTCTAGGTGATTGGATATTTGAAGTTATTCAGATCCGAGTAAAGTAGAACTTAACCCACCTCTAGGTGATTGGATATTTGAAGTTATTCACATCCGAATCAAGCGGAACTTAACCTGGCTCTAGGTGATTGGATATTTGAAGTTATTCAGATCCGACTCAAGCGGAACTTAACCCGACTCTAGGTGATTGGATATTTGAAGTTATTCAGATCCAAGTCAAGTAGAACTTAATCTGGCTCTAGGAGATTGGATATTTGATGTTATTCAGGTCCGAGTAAAGCGGAACTTAACCCGACTCTAGGTGATTGGATATTTGAAGTTATTCAGATCCGAGTCAAGCGGAATTTAACCTGGCTCTAGGTGAATGGGTATTTGAAGTTATTCAGATCCGAGTCAAATAAAACTTAACCTGACTCTAGGTGATTGGATATTTGAAGTTATTTAGAACCGAGTCAAGCAGAACTTAACCCGACTCTAGGTGATTGGATATTTGAAGTTGATCAAGATCCGAGTCAAGTGGAACTTAACCCGGTTCTAGATGATTGGATATTTGAAGTTATTCAAGATCCGAGTCAAGTGGAACTTAACCCGGCTCTAGGTGATTGGATATTTGAAGTTATTCAAGATCTGGGTTAACTAGAACTTAACCCGGCTCTAGGTGATTGGATATTCGAAGCTACTTAAGATTTGAACCAAGAACAACTCGATTCGAATCTAGGTGGCTGGCTAATGGAACTATCGGTCTAAATAGCTAAGCTGAGATACTTCAAAATTGATAATAAGATAAGGAAAAACTACGCAAGTCTATTTCTAAGAGCATCTATTCGAGTACCATGTTACTCCCCCGGAGGCTCGGGGATTGGAGGATATGTGTACAAGTACTTGCGCATATGTAAAAAACATAGCCAAAGGTTTACCTCCTGTAGGGTTTCTGCAGCAATAACAAAACAATTACTACTCGGAATATCCTTAATGCCCTAGGATCTATCTAGAAGTAATGCAATAATGGAGGAAGACAGTGGTAACATACCCTTGAAGATCGACAAAGCGTTACGCTCATTCAGGAGCGTGGATGATGTAGTCATACCCGTCCGACCTCAAGGTCGGGAAGCTCCTCGCACGTCTCCCCTTGTCCAGGTCCTTGTACAATGGCCCAGAAACTTCAATAGCCCCTCCAAGTTATCACATGGATACGGTGTAATGCAACGACTCCCGAACTCCTTGATACCTTTTGGGGTTGCGGAAGTAGATCCCTGGTGAAATCCCTACGGCACAATGACGTGCCATAGATGTGTTGACTTTGCACGCACAACCCTAACTTGGGACCGCGCCATGACAAAGGCAACTAGAGAGAGGGGGAGTATTCCATCCAAAGGGAATACCTCAAAATATTGTGTGTTTTAGTCCACCCATAGGAACCCCTTTATATAGGTTAAGGGAGGTGTGCCCTTCCTCTTAGGTGCCCCATGTGGGACTAAAGTTAAAGGAAAAATGCCAGGATTTTTGTCCCATTCAGATGGGCCAAATCTGCATGGCCCAAATGTCTAAACAGCAAATCAGAAATAGCCTAAAGTGAGGCACGGGCTGGGTGGGCCCTTGGCCATGGCCCACCCCTGCGCCCGAGCGGCTGCCTGCGGTGGCAGCGACCCGGCTGGGTCGGCATGGTGCACGCCGGCCCACCGATGCCCAGCGCCCCTCGTCCTAGCGCCCCACTCTGGGTGGGCCTGGAGCCGGTCTGCCTGGGTGGGCTGCATGTCGGCTGCGGCCCGCAGCATCCTGGGCAGCCTCGTCTGCCTGCTGTGTGTGCGCGGCGGTTAATAAAAACCGCCCACATGGGTTGTTTCAAAAATATCCCAGCTTGCTATTTCTTTGCCTTTTTCATGTGGTTTCTGTTTAGATCAATTCATTTCAGGGATTTGACCTAATAAGAAAGTCACATTTATAAATCTTAATTTAAATATTATTTAGAATATATTAATTCATAATTAACATATAAAAACACTTATTTTAATTCCCATTTATCTAAAACTCCTTTTAGTCTTTTCCTTTCCTTCTTTCTCCGAACAACTTCGGATCTCTCTGAAACGATTCTGATTTCTCTCTCTGCTGTGATTCCATCTAGCAAGAGAATCTCCAAGCGTCGTATCGCCCTTAAGCATGTTTCCCTCGGTTCGGGAATGCTATAGCATGATCCATATCAATGATCAATAGAGCGACCGGGATGCCCATGTTGACCCCTATGCACTCAACGATTCTCCATCGTGTCAAACCTGAAACGATATATCCAATTCCCTTTTTCGCGATACAAGAGTTTCCGAGATTTGGTCATTGGTATCACCATACATTGTTTGATCTCATTTCAACAAGTACTGTTTTACTCGTTCCTGTGAAATAACATCTCCATGACCTTGTCATGTGTTGCGCAACATAGATGTAATTCACCGAGTGGGCCCAGTTATATCTTCCCATCACACAGGAGAACAATTCCCGATCTTGAAGCATATTGCCTCTACGTGCTCCTTCAAATACCCAATGTGTACCTTGATACATTGCAAATGTATCTATAATTTTTGATGTTCCATGCTTGGTTTTATCCACTTTCTTGTGTTTTGTTCCAACTTTGGAGTACTTTTCATATGATTTCTTGGACTAACCTACTAACAAGAGCCACAGTGCCAGCTGCCTGTTTTCTGTTGTTTTTGGTTCCAGGAAAGTCAGAAAATGAATATTCTCGGAATTGGACGGGACAAAAGCCAAAGTGCCTATTTTTTCGGAAGTCATCAGATGCCAGAGTACGAGACGGAGAGGGGCCAGGGGGCCACCACACCACCTGGCAGCGTGGCCCAGCCTGGCCCGTGCCAGGGGGTGGTGTGGCCAGCCCTGGCACCCCCTCGGTCTCTCCTTCCGCCTATATATTTCCCTCGGGACGAAAACCCTAAGGGCCCGATCAAAAATCCACGAAAGAGTCTGTAGCCGCCGTCATCTCCATTGCTAGATTGGGAGGGATCTGAAGCTCTTTCCGGCACCCTGCTGGAGAGGGGAATTCACCCTGGAGGCCTTCTTCATCACCATGCAAGCCTCCGGTGTGATGCGTGAGTAGTTCATCCTTGGACTACGGATCCATGTAGTAGCTAGATGGCTGGTTCTCCTCCTTTGTGCTTTCATGTTTAGATCTTGTGAGCTCCGTTCATGATCAAGATCATCTATTTGTAATTCATACATGTTGTGTTTGTGGGGATCCGATGGATATTGAGATGCTATTTCAGATTGATTATTGATTCTATCATGTCTTTGTTATTTGTGATCTTGCATGCTTTCCGTTGTTAGTAGCTATCTTGGCCAAGTAGATGCTAGCAACTCCAAGAGTTAGTATTTATGCTTGATAGTGAGTTCATGCCTCTGGTAATCTGGGGAAGTGACAGAAATCTCTAAGGTACTAGATGTGTTGTTGCTACTAGGGAGAAACAACAATCCTTTGTTCATAGAACAATCTTATTGTTTACTTTACACGCAGTTCGTAAAGCAATAATCTGTTGCTTGCAACTTAATACTGGAGGGGGTTCGTATGATAACCTGAAGGTGGATTATTAGTCATAGATGCAGTTGGATAGCGGTCTATGTATAATGTTGTAATGCCCAATCAAGTCTCAAAGGAGTCAAGATGATTAGTATATGCATGTATTGCTTTCTCGATGTTTGTCAATTGCCCCGCTGTAATTTGTTCACCTAGCATGTTATCTATCTTAAGGAGAGCCACCTCTAGTGAACTATGGATCCCGGTCCTTGTCTTTTATATTCAATCTACAATCTTTTACTGCTTTGTGTTTACTTTCTACAGACTTTTACTTCTTTCCATTCGATACGTTTAATCCTTTGTTTTCCGCAAAACACGGTGAGATTGACAACCTCATCTCAAGTTGGGGACAAAGTTCTGTGGTTGTGTTGTGCAGGTCTCCACGTTGCTACTAGCACCGGTAGTGCTCCCTTCCAAAGCTCAGCTAGTAACACCTTTGAGGTGTTTCCTTGCTCCTACTGGTTCGATTAAACCTTGGTTTCATAACTGAGGGAAACTTGTTGTTGTGCTCATCATACCTTCCTCTTGGGGTTCCCAACGAGCTCTACATCAACCACGCACCAGCACTTTTCTAGGCGTCGTGCATTGAGCCATCAAGCATTTTTTTGGCGCCATCGCCGAGGCGCCATCCCTCATAACCAATCTCTTTACTTTGTTATTTTTGTTTTGCTTAGTTTCTTTTTGCTTTGTTTGCTTGTTTCTTTATAAAAACACACAAAAAATTAGTTTTACTAGTTTGCTTTCTTATTTGAAAACACAAAAAAATTAGTTCCTATCCTAAGTTGCCACTATGTCTAGCCTTCCTCCAGTCACTATGTCACTCGAGGAAATGATTTTCACTTTGAAACAAGGAATTGAGGAAAGTTTTAAGGAAGCTTGGTCTAGAATCTCCGATCTATATGAAAAAACTGAGCCTAAAATGACTCAAAGCTTGTTCCTTAGCAGTTTTTACCTTGGGATTGCTCTTTGCTATATATATGCTTTAGATGCTGTTATGGGAGGAGATTTCCTCCAATGTAATGAGGATGATGCTATTAATGCTATAAATAAATTGATCCTCACTTACAACATGCCTAGCCAAACTGATATTTCTTTCGCAAAAATATTTGCTGGGTTGAACACTCTTGAGACTAGGGAGCATCACAATTATGTTCCAATAAACTCTGGACCATCAAAGTGGCTCCCTACAGTAAAGATTGAGATAAACACTGAAACTTTTGAAGCTCGCTATGATATCATGTCTGAATTTTGTCTTATGGCCAAAGATATTTATAAATCTCTGAATACTTGGGGGCTTACGGAAGGAGGAAAAGAAATATCTCTTGCTAATAATACTACCATATTATCTCTTGTAATAGCTGAAGGAGTGTTTACAAATATCCTTGGGAAAATGATTTTTACTTATTATCTTGTTATTGAATGTGTAGGAAAAGGACAAATTACACTTGGAAGGTCCCTATTAGAACTCCTTGGAGCAATAATAGATGTGGGAAAGGGGACCATGCACCTTTCTTCTCCACCAAACAATCGTATTTTCCCCAAGGTTAAGAATAAAAGTAAGAGAGGTAAGGGCAAGAAATTTGGTCTTAATGCTTCTTCATTTGAGAACACTTGATTCTTTCTTGCTTCTTATGCCTAACTTAAAGGCGTTAAAGAAAAGTACTTATCCAGAGATAACCCAAAAGTTTTAGATGAGTCTTGGAAGTTATTACCTCTGTAATAACCTCTCCTTATCATTTTTATTTGCTTTTTGTGCCAAGAGTAACCTCTAATGAGAGAGAAGTAATGATTGGGAAAGTTGCTGTCCCGAAACAGATTTCTCTGCTTCACCGTAAATATTCGTGTAAAATATCTGAATGTATTTTTGAGGCGTGAATTTTTGTGCTTCTGCCCCAGGTTGTTATCTAACTTTCGTTAGTTCAACACTTTTTTACTTGAGCAACAGAAGGTCTTCGAAAAAAATTGTCTTTACCTGCTAGTCTGTTTTGACAGATTTCTGCCATTTTCCGCATTTGCTTCTTGTTGGTTCCTTTTTGAGTTCTTTTGGGGAATTGAGCTTTCTGAGGGAAGTGCTACAGTAGCTAGTGTTCTAATGGAAGTTTATTTGGTGTTAGAACTGAATCTTAAGACTTATTTATCTTGAGTGCACTAATGTTGCTAATAAAGATTGTGTGAAGTTTTGTATGAAGGAAAATTTTCAGGTGTATGGAAGGAATGAGTAATGAGATGAAGGATGGACTAAAGCTCAAGCTTGGGGACGCCACGCGTGTCACCCCAAGAAATATCTAAGAAGTTCAAGCGTCAAAGCTTGGGGATTCCCAAGGCATCCCCTTCTTCATCAATAAAAATCCCAGGTTCCTTCCAAACGCTTCATTTTTATTGTTTCATGCACAATTGTGTTTTTCTTGGAGCGTCTTATTTTTCGTTTTGTTTTGGTTTTTCGTTTGCTTTGATTTTCTTAGTTTTCTGAATAAATTGGTTGTACCCCCTCTTTCTTACATTGGTTTGCAAATAGTTTGGTTTGGTTTGCAAAAGAGTAGGAAAGTTCATGCTTATGTGGTAAAAAGAGCTTGTTTTTGACTGTGGCATATGCTCTGCCATGCCATGCTTGATATTGTTTTGCCTTTATGCTTAGTATTCTTTGTTGTAGCATGACTTGTTATAAACAATTGAGATTGCTTAATGTGCCTTGGATGAATCATGCGTTGTTTTAGCATATTAAAGCATAGTATAGTGGTATTCTCCTTTGATGCTTTATTTGGGTTGACTTGGCGCATGCTCACACCATGTTATGACTATCTCAAGTCACCATAGCCTTTATGATCCTTTAGTTCAACTTGTAGTATCACTTTATGCTTTGATCGATGATGTTTTGTCGCTCTGCATGATTATGGCCATTATTGCTCTCTTAGTTTGTCGCTCCTAGTCTTTTGCTAGCCTCCACAACAAAGTATGACTTTCACTCATGCATCCAACTCCCTAAACCAAGTTATTCCAAAGAGTCCACCATACCTACCTATTAGCTTATGCTATTCCAAGTATATTCATGCTTTTGTTTACCTTCCAAATTAAACTTGTTATGAGAAAACTAGTGATTAAAGCTCTCATGAACTTGATGGCACACTTTACTTTCTTGCCCTTAATAAACTTGAACCATTGTATCATCTATGTTGTATATGCTTGCACTTATTTGTTGGGAATTATCAGAACCATGCTTTCATGGGTAACGCTTTCAACATTGCACTTGGTACTTGTACCTAGTTGATATCATGCTCTTTTGTATATGGATGTCATCGGTGTGAAATGAAAGGGGAGCATGTAAGTCCATGGAATTATGTATATGTGTTAGAGAAACGCCTGGGCCACTGGTCTAATCCATGCTGACATGGTGGAAACCTGCAGCGTAACCATAATGAGTTGTCTATGAAGCATTCTTCTTATAAAAAAGAGTCCTACATTGAGAAAAAAGAGAAAAGAGAAAAAAAGAGATACTATGAAAAGAGGAAAGAGGGAAAAAAGCACCATATTCCCATGGTAAATAAGAAGAATGCTGAGATGCTCGTTGTCTGCTTGCCTTGTCATTTTGATATGGGGATTCTTCCGTATCATCGTGCAAGGGGTACCCCATTGGCGGTTCTCTATGATACGCATGTACTTACAATGACAAGAACTTACCGGTGACTAAACTTGAGTAGCATGAGGAGCGGCCCTCGTATACAAGGGACATGAGATTTCTGACTTATACTTCGTCAAGCATGTACACCATAGTTTGTTCACTTTAACCTTAATCACTTCAAGATGCTTATGATAGGGGCAATGAGAGCTGAAAGCTATAAGTACCATAATTTTTGGAAGCTCTTTATGAGACTTGAATCCCTACTTCCTTTTACAAAGGCCTTTCTTCCACCATTATATTGAGTCTCCACCTTCTATCTTTATGCACTTACTTTGAGAGCATAGTGGCCATTCTTAGTTCTATGTGCATTGTCCCAAGACTAGTTGATTGATGCATAAGTTGTTATTGCTTGTTTTAAACTATTGTATCTAGTCACTCTTATGAACTTTGAAGGTGTCTTATGCATTTATATTTGCTACTCTATTGAGGGACAAGCTGAATACTATTATGCCATGTTTTCTTTATGTGAAACAAACAAACGTCTTGCAAAGAATTGTTATTCATGAATCTTTTGTTTGTGCCATTTCATGTTGCATCATAGTTTCATTGCTTATTGCTAGAACTTTGTCTTTCATGTTATGATTGAAGTACTATGATCCCAGCTTTGAATGTTTTACAAATACTTTGATCAAGTCTTTGATGGTGTATGTCACCTCAAAAAATATTCTTTCTTTTTATCACTTACCTACTCGAGGACGAGCAGGAATTAAGCTTGGGGATGTTGATACATTGCAAATGTATCTATAATTTTTTATGTTCCATGCTTGGTTTTATCCACTTTCTTGTGATTTGTTCCAACTTTGGTGTACTTTTCATATGATTTCTTGGACCAACCTATTAACAAGAGCCACAGTGCCAGCTGCCTGTTTTATGCTATTTTTGGTTCCAGGAAAGTCAGAAAATGAATATTCTCGGAATTGGATGGGACAAAAGCCAAAGTCAGGTTTTCACCGAGGGACACACGGAGCCAGAGTACGAGACAGAGAGGGGCCAGGGGGGCACCACACCACCTGGCCGCGCAGCCCAGCCTGGCCCGTGCCAGGGGGTGGTGAGGCCAGCCCTGGCACCCCCTCGGTCTCCCCTTCCGCCTATATATTGCCCTCGGGACGAAAACCCTAAGGGCCCGATCAAAAATCCAGGAAAGAGTCTGTAGCCGCCATCATCTCCATCCCTAGATCGGGAGGGATCTGAAGCTCTTTCCGGCACCCTGTCGGAGAGGGGAATTCACCCTGGAGGCCTTCTTCATCACCATGCAAGCCTCCAGTGTGATGCGTGAGTAGTTCATCCTTGGACTACGGATCCATGTAGTAGCTAGATGGCTGGTTCTCCTCCTTTGTGCTTTCATGTTTAGATCTTGTGAGCTCCGTTCATGATCAAGATCATCTATTTGTAATTTCCAAATGTTGTGTTTGTGGGGATCTGATGGATATTGAGATGCTATTTCAGATTGATTATTGATTCTATCATGTCTTTGTTATTTGTGATCTTGCATGCTTTCCATTGTTAGTAGCTATCTTGGCCAAGTAGATGCTAGCAACTCCAAGAGTTAGTATTTATGCTCGATAGTGGGTTCATGCCTCTGGTAATCTGGGGAAGTGACAGAAATCTCTAAGGTACTAGATGTGCTGTTGCTACTAGGGAGAAAACAACAATCCTTTGTTCATAGAACAATCGTATTGTTTACTTTACACGCATTTCGTAAAGCAATAATCTGTTGCTTACAACTTAATACTGGAGGGGGTTCAGATGATAACCTTAAGGTGGATTATTAGTCATAGATGTAGTTGGATGGCGGTCTATGTAAAATGTTGTAATGCCCAATCAAGTCTCAAAGGAGTCAAGATGATTAGTATATGCATGTATTGCTTTCTCGATGTTTGTCAATTGCCCCGCTGTAATTTGTTCACCCAGCATGTTATCTATCTTAAGAAGAGCCACCTCTAGTGAACTATGGATCCCGGTCCTTGTCTTTTATATTCAATCTACAATCTTTTACTGCTTTGTGTTTACTTTCTGCAAACTTTTACTTCTTTCCATTTGATACGTTTAATCCTTTGTTTTCCGCAAAACACGGTGAGATTGACAACCTCATCGCAAGTTGGGGACAAAGTTCTGTGGTTGTGTTGTGCAGGTCTCCACGTTGCTACTAGCACCGGTAGTGCGCCCTGCGAAAGCTCAGCTAGTAACACCTTTGGGGTGTTTCCTTGCTCCTACTGGTTGGATTAAACCTTGGTTTCATCTTCCTCTTGGGGTTCCCAACGAGCTCTACATCAACCACACACCAGCACGTTTTGGGGCATCGTGCATTGAGCCATCATACCTTTGCAGCCACCCTGTCACGAGATGATGGTTGATACAATCAAAGCACCCTCCGGTAACAATGATTGATATGACCTCACGGTCTAAGGATTAGGACAATCTGTTTCTTGACAATTGCAACATGAACTAAGTGACATGATCGTGCTACAATAATCATTAGTGGGAAGTGTCCATCACATCATTCCAGATGACATGACTTCATTATCAGTGACTTTTGTTTAGCCCATGATCAGGAAACCTTGATCATCGTCTGCCCAATGAACAAGTTGAATAGAGGTTAGTAGGGACCTAGGTTTGTTTGTATACCACACATGTATCAATGTTTCTGCTTGATACAGTTATACAATGATATAAAACTATTATGAACTATTGAGATATGACAATAATACCCTTTTATTATTTTCCTCTAGGGCATAGCTCCTTCAGTTTCCCAATTGCACTAGAGTACAAATAATCTAGTTGCATTGTTACTAATCATAATCCATATCTCATATGCGTTCATTTATCATGCTTGCTCATGGAGGACTTACTGTCCTAAATCTGTTTCACCAAATTCATAAGGTCCTATTTTGCAAATCATTAATGTCAACTGTTTTGACATTCACATCATTATCATATAATGTGTTATAGCATTTTGGTGACAAAGTGAGACTTCTATTTTCTAGTATATATCATGACCATCTATCAGTTGGTAGAACTTTCAATATGTCATGTATAACTATAAACACACTTAGTCGAAAGTTGAACTTTCTCTAGACCAAAATTATACTTGCTAACACTGAAGTATTCTAATAAGTCTATATCTATGTAAATACTAATCAAAATGCAATACTTTCACTTTGATGTCTAGCCACGCTTTTTCTGCGTTCAAACTTAACTCTGATTCAGTGATTCGGAAATCACTCTAGAATCCTTCTTCATAATTAAGAACATGGGTCACATTATGTCAAGTATAAACAACATGGGTTTTACCTTGAAAAACTATGGCCAAGGCATAGTCGATGTAGTGCATCCCTTTTTCCCTATTTTAACCATTGTTATAAACATCGAGTCATTACTCAATACTTCTCCTAATCGTTCAAGTAAGAACCAATTCTGTGCTTGAATTCGTTCTGAACTCCTTTTAGAATCTCAACTAGGTCTTTCTGAACACTTTCAGAATTCTCCAAGCATTTCGACCTTTAGTGTTCATTAAACATCCTGATCTAATCACATAGATCTACTATATTTAATATATGTTGAATTTCATCCATCTAATGATCTAATCATTCAGAATACCAAACACATTGTTCACTAATATGTCGATTACATATTCAAGAACATTGTAACGCTCCCACTCAAATAGTGCATCAATATTTGATATTCTAGGATGTCACTCATCTCCCACTCAGATATGTTGTCCACATATTCTGTTGGGGAAACCTCTTAGCTCCCACTCAACTTGCAGACTTCTCTCGATAATCCTAGCAAATCCAAAATTCTTTGATCTTGCATCAAATCGAGAATTTCTGTTACAAGACTTTAGCAATTCCTGATTGATCAAAACCTTCCTGTTGTACCAGTTACAACCTTTCTCTTCATACTATTGAAGACTTTGCAGTTTTGAACAATCCTTTACCAACTTCCAAATTGGACTTATTTGCTGATTAAATCCAATAGACATTAAGCATTTGTCAAAACATCTTTGTGACAAAATAAGCTTTTATGTCTTCCCTTCAAGTTTCATTTCCATCCTTTCTACTTTGAAGTTTATTGAGAAGGATTAAGTAAATTCCATTACATAATGAGATCAAGTAACTTATACCTCATAATCTCAAATGTTACATAATTTGGGATTTCATGACTCTGAGTCATTTCTTACAGTTAGGTCCATCAAACTTTATTTGTAGTTCATAGGTATGTCTTATTCCAATAATAGGACAAGTGAATCAAGAATGGAATTCTGCAACTGGCAGAAGAAGTTCTTGAATCCTACTTTCACAAAGTAGTAGTTGAAACACTTTATGATCATATCATTCTAGTTTCCCTCTATTTGTAAAGTTCGTTTCCTGAACATATTCCGTTTTACATTCTTGACAATTCAGAGGTAAGGTCAAAACCTTTTGCTTACACTTTTGCCTTTCCACTAACACTTATATAAGAACCTTTTCTCAAAAGAAGTACCTCGCTGAGACAATACAAACTTTGTTTTGTTCGGGTATTAGTTTGGAATTTGTGTTCATAGTATTACTAAGAACGTACCACAAAGACTTACTATTCGCAATAATCTCAAACTATCGAGATCTCTAGAAACTCGAGCTTGCCATATCTCGATGTTGTTTCCGCGAATCCTTAGATGTTCCTAATACTTTTTGAGTGTTTACTAATTCAATATCTAACTCTAATTCCTAACGTTAAACCATTCGAAGATCATTTGGACCATATGTATCTTATACACTATTATTATGATGTTTTAGACATATCAATACTATTTGATTAGTCCAATCACCATAATTTGTGAAACCGTTTTCACAAGTCCCTTATATGCCAATTTGCTAGTAACTTGAATTGAAAATTACTTGGATCAAATCACAAAGACTTTGGAATTCTTGTTAATCTTATATCCATTTCATTTTGAAATCCTTTGAACAATTCAAATAGTTTCAAGCTTGTGTTTCATCAAGTAAATACTCATATTTACCTAAACTCACTAAAGTAATGATTTCCACTATTTGTTGAAAATACGATACATCATATGTATAAAATTCAACACTTCTTTGCATATCACCGTTTTACCAGAATGCGGAGTTTAAGTCATTCTATCCGATGAAGCATGGTTCTGCAAAGTCTCTAGTGTTAAACAATAGTGTTATTCACCCAAATCTTTAATTAATATTAAAAACATGCAGTAACCATAATGAATTAAACAATAGTGTTATTCATTATTTAAACTTGAATATCTTTTGGCAACTTTTATAAACGTCCTTTCATCATACTGATAAAGACTAGAATAACTTGTTTATAATCCTAATGTGAATTATAAAAGAGATCATTCATAAAAACAGAACAATTGAATTGTTTCTTATTAATATGAATAACCATCTTGGACAGAGGAAGACACACTGATAAGTTTCACAAACTTGATTACAAAGCTATTATTCAAATATACTAATCCCAATGATAAACTTCGAGGGAAGGAGTGTCGTCAACCATCAACTAGCTTTCTCGCTGTCATCACGCCATCAGTGCCTCATTCTATTCTGTAATTCTCACATAGAGGGTCCTGTTTTCACTAAAAGAAGATTAAGTATCCAATACTTGAAACCTGCATAAGAGTTTCATGGAAAATTTCATACCTTGTGTATCACATATACACTTTCTATTAATGACGATCCCAACTTTGGGTTCGACTTTGACGAAGGTATCACAGCGGTAACAAAGATTTGTATCTTCTCTACCGTCCGATTCATCAGGGAGACCTTCCAGAGGTTCACAAAGGATATAGAGCAGATGGTTTTCTATGAGGATCCTACTTAGGCGTTGGTACTAGTCGATGAAATTTGACCCATCTAAGTTAAGTTTCTTCCCATTCACTAATGGACTGTATATGTCCTGAACTAAGGGGAAGGCAACAATCCACAATATATTTGCAAAAAAGACTTAGACTAAGTTCATAATATGGAGTTCAGATGAACTCCCACTTAAACTATCATCCCTAAAGATAGTTTTAGTGATTACACAACCCCTTCCCCCCCCCCCCACATCATACCCGATCTCACGGCCTTTGATGTGGGTGCTAGGGTGGACCATACTCGTCAATCACATCATCCATGTGACTCGTGCTTGATCTTTGGATCGCTGTGTTCCGAGGCCATATCTGCATATGCTTGGCTTGCCAACTCAACCTTAGTGTATTCGATGTGCAACATGGCTTACACCCACTGTATGCGAATGTAGATATGTCTAACACCTGATCGTCACGGCCTGCCTCATAACTAAGAACTTTCTTGGTGGTGCGAACTAAGGGAGAACCCTTTCATTGGTATTAAATAAGGGATCATCCTATTTAAAATGCGACCGTTGTGTATCTAATACCAACACTCAAATAAGATGGAAACAAAGATTAAATCATATCAAATCATATGTGATGTGACATGGTTGTCTTCCCACTCCATAATCTCCATCAGGTGCTCCAGCTTGGCGCCAAGTCCATAACGCAATCTGTCTTGTCGTTCATCATCACGATGATTACTACTACACGACTTAGCAATAGGAAAAGTAGACTACCTTACCTTTTCACGACTTGCAACCATATCACATCACAGAGCCTTCCCTGCAACATAAAGTTAGATGCCTCTACTCTATCTATTGCATATTTTACGTGGTTGCTAAGGCTTTTACGATAGAACTGTTTCTACCTATGAACTTCCAACCACAACATAGATACGATAATTGTCACTACTACACCCCTTTCGGGGCCTTCTGTTGTAGATACCATATCAACTACTGTGAGAGAGACAGACACCCGCTAGCCACTTATATGGTACAAGCCATATGTCAAGCATGGAACCAGTATCGCATAGGATTACGTGTTGGTCCTGGCCGCTTCATCTCACAGTACCGCGATATGAACAAATACACATGGGAAGGTAACAACTAAGGTATCAATGCCCACACTTTGCATGTGTCTATCCGTACTAGCATACTAACCATAGATCTAGGCATTGATACCACTGTAGGGTTTCCGCAGCAATAACAAAACAATTACTACTCGGAATACCCTGAATGACCTAGGTTCTATCTAGAAGTAATGAAGTAACGGAGGAAGACAGCGGTAACATACCCTTGAAGATCGACAAAGTGTTACGCTCATGCAGGAGCGTGGATGATGTAGTCGTACCCGTCCGACCTCAAGGTCGTGAAGCTCCTCGCACGTCGCCCCTTGTCTAGGTCCTTATACGATGGCCCGGAAGCTTCAACAGCCCTACCGAGTTATCACATGCATACGGTGCAATGCGATGACTCCCAAACTCTTTGATCCCTATTGGGGTTGCAGAAGTAGATCCCCTGGCAGAATCCCTATGGCACAACAACATGCCACATATGCGTTGATTTTGCACGCACAGTCCTAACTTGGGACCGCGCCACAACGAAGGCAACTAGAGAGAGGGGGGAAGTATTCCATCCAAAGGTAATACCTCAAAATATTGTGTGTTTTAGTCCACCCATAGGCACCCTTTAATATAGGCTAAGGGAGGTGTTCCCTCCCTATTAGGTGACCCATGTGGGACTAAAGTTAAAGGAAAAAATGCTAGGATTTTTGTTCCAGCTGGATGGGCCAAATCTCCATAGCCCAAATGTCTAAACAACAAATCAGAAACAACCTAAAGTGAGGCACCAGCCGGGTGGGCCTTTGGCCGCGGCCCACCCACGCGCCCTAGCGGCTGCTCGCAGCGGTAGAGACTCGGCTAGGCTAGCCTGGCACGCGCCGGCTCACCGGCGCCCAGCGTCCCACTCCGGGTGGGCCTGGAGTCAGCCTGCCCGGGTGGGATGCCTGCTGCACATGCGCGGCGGTTAATAAAAACCGCCCATGCGGGTTGTTTCAAAAACAGCCTAGCTTGTTGTTTCTTTGCCTTTTTCATGTGGTTTCTGTTTAGATCAATTCACTTCGGAGATTTGACCTAATAAGAAAGTCACTTTTATAAATCTTAATTTAAATATTATTTAGAATATATCAATTCATAATTAACATATAAAAATGCATATTTAAATTCCCATTTATCTAAAACTACTTTCAGTCCCTTCATTTCCTTCTTTCTCCGAACAACTTCGAATCTCTCTGGAACGATTCCGATTTCTCTCTCTTATGTGATTCCATCTAGCAGGAGAATCTCCAAGGGTCGTATCACCCTTAAGCATGTTTTCCTCGGTTCGGGAATGCTATAGACATGATCCATATCAATGATGAATAGAGGGACGGAGATGCCCATGTTGACCCCTATGCACTCCACGATTCTCCATCGTGTCGAACCTGAAACGATATATCCAATTCCCTTGTTCACGATACAAGACTTGTTCGAGATGTGAACATTGGTATCATCGTACCTTGTTCGTTCTCGTTTCCAACAAATACTGTTTTACCCGTTTCCGTGAAATACCATCTCCATGACCTAGTCATGTGTTGCGCAACATAGATGTAATTCACCGAGTGGGCCCAGTTGTATCTTCCCATTAGACATGAGAACAATTCCCGATCTTGAAACATATTGCCTCTACGTGCTCCTTCGGATACCCAATGTGTACCTTTATAGCCACACTATCACAAGATGACGGTTGATACAGTCAAAGCACCCTCCGGTAACAGTGATTGATATGATCTCACAGTCTAAGGATTAGGACAATCTATTTCTTGACAATTGCAACGTGAACTAAGTGACATGATCGTGCTGCAATAATCATTAGTGGGAAGTGTCCATCACATCATTCCAGATGACATGACTTCATTGTTAGTGACTTTTGTTTATCCCATGATCAGGAAACCTTGATCATCTTCTACCCAATGAACTAGTTGAATAGAGGCTACTAGGGACCTGGGTTTGTTTGTATACCACACATGTATCAATGTTTGAATAACATGATATAAAACTATTATGAACTAATGAGATATGACAATAATACCCTTTAATATTTTCCTCTAGGGCATATCTCCCTCAACTCCATCATTTTGCCGGCATAAGCAATGGCTTTGCTAGCAGTGTTCATCTGTGCACCGATCTCCACAGGGCCGAACTTCACGGGATTCCTAGAGCTGATGTATTCAGCATTATTCCAATTCTTGGCATACTCGGCGAGTGAGCCAAGGCTCCCACCACTGAGAGTCCGAGTCAGGACTAACCCTTTCTCATGTGCAGCTTGGCGAGCGACCTTGGCAGCGGCCGGACTGGTGTGTAGTGTGATCTGCTTATCTGAGGTAGGGCCAGAACTGAAGCTGTGTTGTTGCATCATGGAAGCAATCGTACGTTGCCCTGTCCCAGCCACTGGTCGCTTGGAAGCCGCTTTGGGAACCTCAGCAGCTTTCTTGGCCTTAGCAGCTGGTTTGACCTGCTGAGAGGCTGAAGGATGAGCTTTAGCTACCGAAGATGGCGTGGAAGACTTGGCCTTGAGGCCCTGTCGAGTTTGGTCTTCTCGCCGAGTCTGGGGAGACTCGAACGAGGCTAGAGGTGCTTGCTGAAGAGAACTTGAAGCTATTATTTTTTGAGGTTAAGGCGGAGGTTGAGTTTGAGCTAGTGCCGGAGTTTCCGGCACCTCGGTAGTAACTTGATCGGTGCCGATGTTGCTGGCACCATGATCTTCTTGCTGGGCAGCGGAGGAAGAACCTTATTGATCCGGCATAGACGTGTCCTCGGAGGCGTCCCTCCACCTATGGTTACGTCGCCCTCCTCCCGCTGAAGTGGACTATTGTTCGGCGCAGTAGGAAAATCCTCCCGAATTGGGCTAAGGATGGGAGCTTCGCCACGAGGAGAAGGGGGTCCCTCGGGAATAGGAAAGGCAATGCTAGAGCCACTTTGGGAAATTTTCATGGTGGCTCTGCCGAATCAAATAGGGAAAAGGTTGAGTTAAATAGAAAAAGAGAAACAAGAAATACAACAAAAAAGAGGAAGAACAGGGAACACAGAAGTAACCTGGAGAAAGATGCCTACCTGGATATATAGGGAGGAGGCTTGGGTGTAGAAGCTTTCCGAATCACGGGATTTCTGCCGGCCTTCTTGTACCTCTTGTCGGGTTTGGCTCGGTTGGCTGGAGGAGCCGAGGTAGCGGCTCGCTTCTTCACGGGGCCTTGTTCGCCCACCGCAATAGGAGGCACATTGTGCACCTGACCAGCCTGGTTAGCTAGAGCTAGATCAGCCAGAAAGGCGTAAGAAATAGGAACCAGATCAAGTACCTCAATAACTTCACATTCACCATCATCATCATTGTCCATTCAATCCTTTAAGACATAAGTCTTACCGTAGGATTGGCCGGAGCTAAAGTCAAGAACATGCATGAACTCCTCTGAATCCGGCTCCTCTGGGTCCGAGGTATCCCGATGCTTGCCCCAAGTGAGGGCTGGAGTCTAGGTGTCCTCGATCATCTACTAAAGGAATTTCTAGACAAAGTGATGCAAAAGGGTCATATAAATAATAAAGGTCGACATAGAGAATAACTCGGAAAAAGGACACTTAGAAGATGTACCTAGGGAACTGGCCTATCTCGGCTGTGAGGTTCTAATCCCCACTCCCAATCATCACCAAGGGCGTCTTGAAAATGGACTTGACCCGGCGGTAGATCTGGGCATCGATGAGCTCGACCGATGAAACTCGGTTGCGGTCAAGATGACCGCTCATATGGTAGAGTTTGTGGGTGCGTTTCTGCAGCGGGAAAATCCGGCTCCGAATGAAAGTGAGCATCAGATCCTCACCAGTTAACCCGTCAGCAATCAGCTCAAGGACGCGTTTCACCACTAGATCGACCAGGGCGCTGGACTTCCTGGGGACATGTTCCTAGTGCCTCTTATCAGGGATGCCAATAGAAAAGGGGGGCAACTGAATCTTGTCATCCGAGGTATCGTTGTTTATGTAAAAGAACGTCCTGGCCCACCCTTTGCAGGACTCTAAGCCCGTGACCTAGGGAAAGATGGAACCTCACCGAGGTGAATTCGAGGCTGCCCCACACTGGGTCAAAGCCTTATCGTCGGGACGAAGTTCCTTATTCGGAACGACGTTAGCCCGGAATCCGAAGAACTTGGACCAAATCTGGATAGTAGGCCACAGGCCGAGATATCCCTCGATGCCGCAAGCATAAGCCGAAAGAGATGCGATGGCTTTCGTGGGGAGATGGTGAGGTTGGAGTTCAAAAGTTGTGAGGAAATCATGGAAGAAGTCGCTAATGGGAAGGCTGAAGCCACGAGCGAAGTGGGAGAGGAAAACCACGAACTCACCAACCTCGCGGGCAGGAACAAGATCATCACCGGGGATGCGCAGCTGACCCCCGCGGGGACGAGGCGTGTGCGGATGAGCCAATCAATCTCATCTTGCGTCACTCAAGAGCCGGCCCAAGCACCACGGTTATGGGAGGCGCCGTCCTCTTCATGTTCTTCAACGACGGTGACATCCTGAGGCATCTCCAGATCCTATTCCTCGAGCGTGGAGTATGAATCGGGGGAGAAGGGCCTAGATTGGCGCGGCCCCGTAACTACGGCGAGCAGCATCACTGCGGTGGAACAGGGGAGAGCAGAAGATGGTGGTGGCGGCGCTACCGCTAAGCACAGAACGGCAGTAGCGGTGGCGCTAGGAGGAACAAGAAGGAGAGGTGAACAGGGGAAAGTGTCTAAGGACCTCCCCCGCTCCCCTATTTAACCACACCCACTTCATGGGTAGTGGGCTCACTTCTGCGGCAAGCCACACGGTGAAGGCGTGTATCCCGCAAGCGAGCGCATCAGTGGCGAACCACACAGAGGGTCACATGGAACAAAAGATTGAGCAACACAACGTGGCTCTACGGTTATCGAAGAGGCACCCCACGATGTGATGGGGGTGCAGTAATCCCTGACAACATGCACAGTAACTGATATCATGGCCCTTAAAATGAGTTGAAATTAATGATTTCCCTTCCACGTAGGATACGGGGATCCTTCATCTCATTACTCATTCCTTCCATACAGCTGAAAATTTTCGTTCATACAAAACTTCACACAATCTTTATTAGCAACATTAGTGCACTCAAAATAATAAGTCTTTAGGTTCAGTTTCAACACCAATAAAACTTCCATTAAAACACAAGCTACTATAGCACTTCCCTCAAAAATCTCAATTCCCCAAAAGAATTCAAAAAGGAATCAACAAGAAGCAAATGCAAATAATGGCAGAAATCTGTCAAAACAGACCAGCAGGTAAAAACCAATTTTTTCGAAGACCTCCTGTTACTCAAATCAAAAAGTGTTGAACTAACGAAAGTTAGATAACAACCTGGGGCAGAAGCACAAAACTTCACGCCTCAAAACGACGTACAGAGATTTTACACGAAATTTTACGGTGAAGCACAGAAATCTATTTTGGGATAGCAACTTTCCCAATCATTACTTCTCTCTCATTAGAGGTTACTCTTGGCACAAAAAGCAAATAAAAAGGATAAGGAGCGGTTATTACAGAGGTAATAACTTCCAAGACTCATCTAAAACTTTTGGGTTATCTCCCAATAAGTACTTTTCTTTAACGCCTTTAAGTTAGGCGTAAGAAGCAAGAAAAAGAATCAAGTGTTCTCAAATGAAGAAGCATTAAGATTAATACCAGAAATATCTTCAACAAGGCAAGGTATCTCATCCAAATAAGTTCTAGAGGATCCTCTCTCAACGCCCTTGGGTTCACTATTTTCATCAAACGGGTTTTCCGGAACAATCCAATCAAGATTCTTTTCTATGGCTTCATGCATTGCTACAAGTTTGAAGGGTATTGGTATCTTAATTTCCTCCCCATTAGGTTTGGTTTTGTTCATCTTTTCTCGTATACCAACAACATCTACACATGAGCCTAGCATATTAAAACGTTCAAAGACTTTTCTAGCTTCCTTGGCAACATCATAGAATTCCTTAAACAAAGTCTCCAGAATAAAATCTCTCTTTTCAGGGTCCTCAATTTCTTTAAGTTTAAGAAACATCACTTGCATTAAGGGGTTAAGGTTAACAAACCTAGCTTCCAACATGTGAACTAAAGAAGCTGTAGCAATTTCATAGTTTGGAGCAAGTTCTGCAAGGGATCTATCCTCAATATCCTCATGTTTACTAACATAATTAAAGAATTCTTCAATATTATATTTTCCAATTATAGAGACACTACCTATTGAAAGGTCTTTCAAGGTGAATTTAGGGATCAACATGGTGAGCTAAGAGGTAACAACTATAGAGAGACTTAATTTTTTTGTGTTTTTAATAAAGAAACCAAACTAGTAAAACTATTTTTTGTGTTTTTGAGAAAGAAACAAGCAAACAAAGCAAAAATAGACTAAGCAAAACAAAAACAAATTAAAGAGATTGGTTATGAGGGACTCCCCTTGTGAAGATGTCCTTTACTCCCCGGCAACAGCGCCAGAAAAGTACTTGCTGACTCGTGTATTAATGAGCTCGTTGGGGAACCCCAAGAGGAAGGTATGATGAGCACAGTAGTAAATTTCCCTCATTTATGAAACCAAGGTTATCAATCCAGTAGGAGCAAGGAAACACCTCCAAGGTGTTGCTAGCTAGACTTTGGCAGGGCGCACTACCGGCGCCAGCAGCAACGTGGAAACCTGCACAACACAACCACATAACTTTGCCCCAACTTACAGTGAGGTTGTCAATCTCACCGGTTTTGTTGAAAACAAAGGATTAAACATATTGTGTGGAAGAAAGTAATTGCTTCTAGAAAGTAAACAGAAAGCAGTAAACAGTTGATTGTAGATTGATGATAAAAGAAAGGACCGGGGTCCAAAGTTCACTAGTGGTGGCTCTCCTTAATATAGATAACATGTTGGGTGAACAAATTACAGCACATCGAGAAAGAAATATGCATATACTACTCATCTTGACTCCTTTGAGATTTGATTGGGCATTACAACATTATACATAGACCGTAATCCAACTGCATCTATGACTAATAACCCACCTTCAGGTTATCATCTGAACCCCCTCTAGTATTAAGTTGCAAGCAACAGATAATTGCATTACGCATTGTGTGTAAAGTAAACAATACGATTGTTCTATGAACAAAGGATTGTTGTTTTATCCCTAGTAGCAATAGCACATCTAGTACCTTAGAGATTTCTGTCACTTCCCCGGATTAGTAGAGGCATGAACCCACTATCAAGCATAAATACTAACTCTTGGAGTTGCTATCATCTACTTGGCCAAGATAGCTACTAACAACAGAAAGCATGCAAGATCACAAATAACAAAAACATGATAGAATCAATAATTAATCTGAAATAGCATCTCAATATCCATCGGATCCCCACAAACACAACATGTAGGAATTACAAATAGATGATCTTGATCATGAATGGAGCTCACAATATCTAAACATGATAACACAAAGGAGGAGAAGTAGTCATCTAGCTACTACATGGACCCGTAGTACAGAGATGAACTACTCACGCATCACACCGGAGGCTTGCATGGTGGTGAAGAAGGCCTCCAGGGTGAATTCTCCCCTCTGACGGGGTGCCGGGAAGAGCTTTAGATCCCTCCCGATCTAGGGATGGAGATGACGGCAGCTACAGACTCTTTCATGGAATTTTGATCGGGTACTTAGGGTTTCTATATCGGAGGCATCTTATAGGCGAAAGCGGAGGCTAAGGGGGTGCTCGAGGCGTCTAGACCACCCCCTAGCACGGGCCAGGCTGGGACGTGCAGCCAGGTGGTGTGGCGGCCCCTTGGCACCTCTCCGTCTCATATTCTGGCTCCGTGTGTCCCTCGGTGAAAACCTGACTTTGGCTTTTGTCCCATCCAATTCTGAGAATATTCATTTTATGACTTTCCTGGAACCAAAAACAGCAGAAAACAGGCAGCTGGCACTATGGCTCTTGTTAATAGGTTAGTCCAAGAAAGTGTATAGAAAGTACTCCAAAGTGTGGACAAAACAAAAGAAAGTAGATAAAACGAAGCATGAAACATCAAAAATTATGGATACGTTAGCAACGTATCAGGCATCTTGTTAATAGGTTAGTCCCAGAAAACGTATAGAAATACTCCAAAGTGTGGACAAAACATAAGAAAGTAGATATAAAACAAGCATGGAACATCAAAAATTATAGATACATTTGCAATGTATCAACGTCGCCAAGCTTAACTCCTGCTCGTCCTCGAGTAGGTAAGTGATAAAAATAAATAATAGTTTTGGAGGTGACATGCACCATCATAATCTTGATCAAAGTATTTATAGAACATTGATAGCTGGGATCATAGTACTTTAACATAGCATGAAATATATAGTTCTAACAATAAGACATAGCAACTATGTTGTAACATGAAAAGGCACAAACAAAAGATTCATGAATAACAATGCTTTGAAAGACGTTTGTTTGTTTCACATAAAGAAAACATAATGAAAATGATATTCAGCTTGTCCCTCATAGTGTAGCAAAACATAAATACATAGGACACCTTCAAAGTTCATAAGAGTGACTAGATACAAATAGTTTAAAACAAGAAATATCAAAGTTATGCATCAATCAACAAGTCTTGGGACAATGCACATAGAACTAAGAATGGCCATTTATCTCTCAAAGTAGGTGCATAAAGATAGAAGGTGGAGACTCAACATAAAAGTAAAAGAAAGGCCTTCATAGAAGGAAGCAGGAATTCAAGTCTCATAAAGAGCTTCCAAAAATTATGGTACTTATTAGCTTTCAGCTCTCATTGCCCCTATCATAAGCATCTTGAAGTGATTAAGGTTAAAGTGAGCAAACTATGGAGTATATGCTTGACAAAGTATAAGTTGGCAATCTCATGTCCCTTGAATACGAGGGTGATACATTGCAAATGTATCTATAATTTTTGATGTTCCATGCTTGGTTTTATCCACTTTCTTGTGTTTTGTTCCAACTTTGGAGTACTTTTCATATGATTTCTTGGACTAACCTATTAACAAGAGCCACAGTGCCAGCTGCCTGTTTTCTGCTGTTTTTGGTTCCAGGAAAGTCAGAGAATGAATATTCTCGGAATTGGACGGGACAAAAGCCAAAGTGCCTATTTTTCCGGAAGTCATTAGATGCCAGAATACAAGACGGAGAAGGGCCAGAGGCCGGCCACACCACCTAGCCGCGCGGCTAGGCTGGGCCCGTGCCAGGGGGTGGTGTGGTGGCCCCTGGCACCCCCTCGGCCTCCCCTTCCGACTATAAGATGGCCTCGGGACGTAAACCCTAAGTACCCGATAAAAAATCCACGAAAGAGTTTGTAGCCGCCGTCATCTCCATCCGTAGATCGGGAGGGATTTGAAGCTCTTCCCGGCACCCTGCCGGAGAGGGGAATTCACCCTGGAGGCCTTCTTCATCACCATGCAAGCCTCCGGTGTGATGCGTGAGTAGTTCATCCTTGGACTACGGATCCATCTAGTAGCTAGATGTCTGGTTCTCCTCCTTTGTGCTTTCATGTCTAGATCTTGTGAGCTCCGTTCATGATCAAGTTCATCTATTTGTAATTCTGCATGTTGTGTTTGCGAGGATCCGATGGATATTGAGATGCTATTTCAGATTGATTATCTATTCTATCATGTCTTTGTTATTTGTGATCTTGCATGATTTCCGTTGTTAGTATCTATCTTGGCCAAGTAGATGCTAGCAACTCCAAGAGTTAGTATTTATGCTCGATAGTGGGTTCATGCCTCTGGTAATCTGGGGAAGTGACAGAAATCTCTAAGGTACTAGATGTGTTGTTGCTACTAGGGAGAAAACAACAATCCTTTGTTCATAGAACAATCGTATTGTTTACTTTACACGTAGTTCGTAAAGCAATAATCTGTTGCTTGCAACTTAATACTAGAGGGGGGTCGGATGATAACCTGAAGGTGGATTATTAGTCATAGATGCAGTTGGATGGCGGTCAATGTATAATGTTGTAATGCCCAATCAAGTCTCAAAGGAGTCAAGATGATTAGTATATGCATGTATTGCTTTCTCAATGTTTGTCAATTTCCCCGCTGTAATTTGTTCACCCAGCATGTTATCTATTTAAGAAGAGCCACCTCTAGTGAACTATGGATCCCGGTCCTTGTCTTTTACTTTCAATCTATAAACTGTTTACTGCTTTGTGTTTACTTTGTGCAAACTTTTACTTCTTTCCATTCGATACGTTTAATCCTTTGTTTTCCGCAAAACACGGTGAGATTGACAACCTCATCACAAGTTGGGGACAAAGTTATGTGGTTGTGTTGTGCAGGTCTCCACGTTGCTACTAGCACCGGTAGTGCGCCCTGCCAAAGCTCAGCTAGTAACACTTTTGAGGTGTTTCCTTGCTCCTACTGGTTCGATTAAACCTTGGTTTCATAACTGAGGGAAACTTGCTGATGTGCTCATCATACCTTCCTCTTAGCGTTCCCAACAATCTCTACATCAACCACGCACCAGCACTTTTCTGGGCGCCGTGCATTGAGCCATCAAGCATTTTTCTGGCGCCATTGCCTGGGAGTGAAGGACATCTTCACAAGGCGAGTCCCTCATAACCAATCTCTTTACTTTGTTTTTTATTTTTTTGCTTAGTTTCTTTTTGGTTTGTTTGCTTGTTTCTTTATCAAAAACACACAAAAATTAGTTTTACTAGTTTGCTTTCTTATTCCAAAAACACACAAAAATTAAGTCTCCTTTAGTTGTCACCTCTTCCTTAGCTCACCATGTTGATCCCCAAATTCATCCTGAAAGACCTTTCAATTGGTAGTGGTTCTATAATTGGGAAAGATAATATTGAAGAATTCTTTAATCATGTTAGCAAACATGAGGATACTGAGGATAGATCCCTTGTAGAACTTGCTCCAAACTATGAGATTGCTGCAGCTTCTTTAATTCGCATGTTAGAAGCTAGGTTTGTTAACCTCAACCCCTTAATGCAAGTAATGTTTCTTAAGCTTAAAGAAATTGAGGACACTAAAAAGAGGGATTTTATTCTAGAAACTTTGTTTAAGGAGTTCTATGATGTTGCCATGGAAGATAGGAAAGTCTTTGAATGTTTCAATATGCTAGGCTCATGTGTAGATGTTGTTGGTACACGAGAAAATATGAACAAAACCGAACCTAATGGGGAGGAACCTAAGATACCAACACCCTTCAAACTAGTAGCAATACATGATGCCATAGAAAAGAATCTTGATTGGATTGTTCCTGCAAACCCTTTTGATAATAATAGTGAACCTAAGATCATTGAGAGAGGATCCTCTAGAACTTATTTGGATGATATACCTTGCCTTGTTGAAAATATTTCTGGTATTAATCTTAATGCTTCTTCATTTGAGAACACTTGATTCTTTTTCTTGCTTCTTATGCCTAACTTAAAGGCGTTAAAGAAAAGTACTTATTGGGAGATAACCCAAAAGTTTTAGATGAGTCTTGGAAGTTATTACCTCTGTAGTAACCTCTCCTTATCCTTTTTATTTGCTTTTTGTGCCAAGAGTAACCTCTAATGAGAGAGAAGTAATGATTGGGAAAGTTGCTGTCCCGAAACAGATTTCTGTGCTTCACCGTAAAAATTCGTGTAAAATCTCTGAACGTCTTTTTGAGACGCGAATTTTTGTGCTTCTGCCTCAGGTTGTTATCTAACTTCCGCTAGTTCAACACTTTTTGATTTGAGCAACATAAGATCTTCGAAAAAATTCTTCTTTACCTGCTGGTCTGTTTTGACAGATTTCTGCCATTTTCTGCATTTTGCTTCTTGTTGGTTCCTTTTTAAGTTTTTTTGGGGAATTGAGCTTTTTGAGGGAAGTGCTACAGTATCTAGTGTTCTAATGGAAGTTTATTTGCTGTTAGAACTGAACCTTAAGACTTATTTATCTTAAGTGCACTAATGTTGTTAATAAAGATTGTGTGAAGTTTTGTATGAAGGAAAATTTTCAGGTGTATGGAAGGAATGAGTAATGAGATGAAGGATGGACTAAAGCTCAAGCTTGGGGATGCCACGCGTGTCACCCCAAGAAATATCCAAGAAGTACAAGCGTCAAAGCTTGGGGATGCCCAAGGCATCCCCTTCTTCATCAATAAAAATCTCAGGTTTCTTCCAAACGCTTCATTTTTATTATTTCATGCACAGTTGTGTTATTCTTGGAGCGTCTTCTTTTTCGTTTTCGTTTTGGTTTTTTGTTTGCTTAGTTTTCTGAATAAATTGGTTGGACCCCCTCTTTCTTACATTGGTTTGCAAATAGTTTGGTTTGGTTTGGAAAAGAGTAGGAAAGTTCATGGTTATGTGGTAAAAAGAGCTTGTTTTTGACTGTGGCCTATGCTTTGTCATGCCATGCTTGATATTGTTTTGGCTTTATGCTTAGTATTCTTTGTTGTAGCATGACTTGTTATAAACAATTGTGATTGCTTAATGTGCCTTGGATGAATCATGCGTTGTTTTAGCATATTAAAGCATAGATATTGGTATTCTCCTTTGATGCTTTATTTGGGTTGACTTGGCGCATGCTCACACCATGTTATGACTATCTCAAGTCACCATAGCCTTTATGATCCTTTAGTTTTCAACATGTAGTATCACTTTATGCTTTGATCAATGATGTTTTGTCGCTCTGCATGATTATGGCCATTATTGCTCTCTTAGTTTGTCGCTCCCAGTCTTTTGCTACCCTCCACAACAAAGTATGAGTTCCACTCATGCATCCAACTCCCTAAACCAAGCTATTCCATTGAGTCCACCATACCTACCTACTAGCTTATGCTATTCTAAGTATATTCATGTATTTGTTTACCTTCCAAATTAAACTTTTTATGAGAAAACTAGTGAGTAAAGCTCTCACGAACTTGATGGCACACTTTACTTTTCTTTCCCTTAATAAACTTGAACCATTGTGTCTTCTATGTTGTATATGCTTGCACTTATTTGTTGGGAATTAGCAGAACCATGCTTTCATAGGGAACGCTTTCAACATTGCACTTGGTACTTGTACCTAGTTGATATTATGCTATTTTGTATATGGATGTCGTCGGTGTGAAATGAAAGGGGAGCTTGTAAGTCCATGGAGTTAAGTATATGTGTTAGAGAAACGCCTGGGCCGCTGGTCTAATCCATGCTGACATGGTGGAAACCTGCAGCGTAACCATAATGAGCTGTCTATGAAGCATTCTTCTTATAAAAAAGAGAGTCCTATATTGAGAAAAAAGAGAAAAAAAAAAGATACTATGAGACGAGGAAAGAGAGAAAAAAGCACCATATTCCCATGGTAAATAAGAAGATTGCTGAGATGCTTGTTGTCTGCTTGCCTTGTCATTTTGATATGGGGATTCTTCCGTATCATCGGGCAAGGGGTACCCCGTTGGCGGTTCTTTATGATACACATATACTTACAATGACAAGAACTTACCGGTGACTAAACTTGAGTAGCATGAGGAGCGGCCCTCGTATACAAGGGACATGAGATTTCTGACTTATACTTCGCCAAGCATGTACACCATAGTTTGTTCACTTTAACCTTAATCACTTCAAGATGCTTATGATAGGGGCAATGAGAGCTGAAAGCTATAAGTACCATAATTTTTGGAAGCTCTTTATGAGACTTGAATCCCTACTTCCTTTTACAAAGGCCTTTCTTCCACCATTATATTGAGTCTCCACCTTCTATTTTTATGCACTTACTTTGAGAGCATAGTGGCCATTCTTAGTTCTATGTGCATTGTCCCAAGACTAGTTGATTGATGCATAACTTGATATTGCTTGTATTAAACTATTGTATCTATTCAGTCTTATGAACTTTGAAGGTGTCCTATGCATTTATATTTGCTATTCTATTGAGGGACAAGCTGAATAGTTTTGTGCTATGTTTTCTTTATGTGAACCAAACAAACGTCTTGCAAAGCATTGTTATTCATGAATCTTTTGTTTGTGCCTTTTCATGTTGCATCTTAGTTTATTTGCTTATTGCTAGAACTTTGTCTTTCATGTTATGATTGAAGTACTATGATCCTAGCTTTGAATGTTTTACAAATACTTTGATCAAGTCTTTGATGGTGCATGTCACCTCAAAAATTATTCTTTCTTTTTATCACTTACCTACTCGAGGACGAGCAGGAGTTAAGCTTGGGGATGTTGATACATTGCAAATGTATCTATAATTTTTGATGCTTCATTCTTGGTTTTATCTACTTTCTTGTGTTTTGTCCACACTTTGGAGTACTTTTCATATGATTTCTTGGACTAACCTATTAACAAGAGCCACAGTGCCAGCTGCCTATTTTCTGCTGTTTTTGGTTCCAGGAAAGTCAGAAAATGAATATTCTCGGAATTTGACGAGACAAAAGCCAAAGTGCCTATTTTTCTAGAAGACTCCAGGAGCCAGAATACGAGACGGAGGAGAGCCAGGGGCTGTCCACACCACCCCTAGGCGCGGGTTGGGCCTGGACGCGCCAGGGCATGGTGTGGTGGCCCCAGGCACCCCCTCGGTCTCCCTCTTCTCCTATAAGAAGCCTTCCAACCTAAAAACTTCGGGGGGTTTGACGTTTTTCCATAAAAACTTTCTTGTGTTTTGTTCCAACTTTGGAGTACTTTTCATATGATTTCTTCGACTAACCTATTAACAAGAGCCACAGTGCCAGCTGCCTGTTTTCTGCTGTTTTTGGTTCCAGGAAAGTTAGAAAATGAATATTCTCGTAATTGGACGGGACAAAAGGCAAATCCTATTTTTCCAGAAGTCATCAGATGCCAGAATATGAGACGGAGAGGGGCCAGAGGCCGGCCACACCACCTGGCCGCGTGGCCAGGCTGGGCCCGTGCCAGGGGGTGGTGTGGTGGCCTCTGGCACCCCCTCGGCCTCCCCTTCCGACTATAAGATGCCCTCGGGACGTAAAACCTAAGTACCCGATCAAAAATCCACGAAAGAGTCTGTAGCCGCTGTCATCTCCATCCCAAGATTGGGAGGGATCTGAAGCTCTTCCCGACACCCTGCCGGAGAGGGGAATTCACCCTGGAGGCCTTCTTAATCACCATGCAAGACTCCGGTGTGATGCGTGAGTAGTTCATCCTTGTACTACGGATCCATGTAGTAGCTAGATGGATGGTTCTCCTCCTTTGTGCTTTCATGTCTAGATCTTGTGAGCTCCGTTCATGATCAAGATCATCTATTTGTAATTCTACATGTTGTGTTTGCGGGGATCCGATGGATATTGAGATGCTATTTCAGATTGATTATTGATTCTATCATGTCTTTGTTATTTGTGATCTTGCATGCTTTCCGTTGTTAGTAGCTATCTTGGGCAAGTAGATGCTAGCAACTCCAAGAGTTAGTATTTATGCTCGATAGTGGGTTCATGCCTCTGGTAATCTAGGGAAGTGACAGAAATCTCTAAGTTACTGGATGTGTTGTTGCTACTAGGGAGAAAACAACAATCCTTTGTTCATAGAACAATCGTATTGTTTACTTTACACGCAATTTGTAAAGCAATAATCTGTTGCTTGCAACTTAATACTGGAGGGGGTTCGGATGATAACCTGAAGGTGGATTATTAGTCATAGATGCAGTTGGATGGCGGTCTATGTATAATGTTGTAATGCCCAATTAAGTCTCAAATGAGTCAAGATGATTAGTATATGCATGTATTGCTTTCTCGATGTTTGTCAATTGCCCTGGTGTAATTTGTTCACCCAGCATGTTATGTATCTAAGGAGAGCCACCTCTAGTGAACTATGGATCCCGCTCCTTGTCTTTTACATTCAATCTATAAACTGTTTACTGCTTTGTGTTTACTTTCTACAAACTTTTACTTCTTTCCATTCGATACGTTTAATCCTTTGTTTTCCGCAAAACATGGTGAGATTGACAACCTCATCGCAAGTTGGGGACAAAGTTTTGTGGTTGTGTTGTGCAGGTCTCCACGTTGCTTCTAGCACCGGTAGTGCGCCCTGCCAAAGCTCAGCTAGTAACACCTTTGAGGTGTTTCCTTGCTCCTACTGGTTTGACTAAACCTTGGTTTCATAACTAAGGGAAACTTGCTGTCGTGCTCATCATACCTTCCTCTTGGGGTTCCCAACGAGCTCTACATCAACCACGCACCAGCACTTTTCTGGGTGCCATTCATTGAGCCATCAGAGGGCTGTGCCTCAAGCTACTCAAGTTTAGTTACCGGTAAATTTCTTGTCATAGTAAGTACATGTGTATCATAGAGAACCGCCAACGAGGTACCCCTTTCTCGATGATACGGAAGAATCCCCATATCAAAATAACAAGGCAAGCAGACAATAAGCATCTCAGCATCTTCTTATTTACCATGGGAAAATGGTGCTTTTTTCTCTCTTTCCTCTTTTCTTATCTCTTTTTTTTATTTTTTTCTCAATCTCTATCTCTTTTTTTATAAGAAGAATGCTTCATAGATTGCTCATTATGGTTACACTGCAGGTTTCCACCATGATTAGGCATGGATTATACCAGTCGCCCAGGCATTTCTCTAACACACATACATAACTCTATGGACTTACAAGCTCCCCTTTCATTTCACCTCGACGACATCCATAAACAAAAGAGCATGATATCAACTAGGTACAAAGTACAAGTGCAATGTTGAAAGTGTTCCCCATGACAGCATGGTTCTGCTAATTCCCAGCGTGTAAGTGCAAGAATATACAACATAGACGACACAATGGTTCAAGTTTATTAGGGGCAAGAAATGTAAAGTGTGCCATCAAGTTTGTGAGAGCTTTAATCACTAATTTTCACATAACAAGTTTAATTCAGAAGGTAGATAAAAACATGAAGATACTTGGAATAGCAAATGCTAATAGGTAGGTATGGTGGACTCTTTGGAATAACTTGGTTTTATTTGGAGTTGGATGCATGAGTGGAACTCATACTTGGTTATGGAGGCTAGCAAAAGACCGGGGGCGACCAACTAAGAGAGTAATAATGGCCATAATCATGCAAAGCGACAAAACATCATTAATTAAAGCATAAAGTGATATTACAGGTCGAATACTAAATGATCATAGAGGCTATGGTGACTTGGGATAGTCTTAACATGGTGTGAGCATGCGCCAAGTCAACCCAAATAAAGCATCAAAGGAGAATACCACAATACTATGCTTTAATATGCGAAACAACACATGATTCTTTCAAGGCACATTAAGCAATCTCAATTGTTTATAACATGTCATGCTACAGCAAAAATCACTAAGCATAAAGCCAAAACAATATCAAGCATGACATGACAAAGCATAGGCCACAGTCAAAAACAAGCTCCTTTTTACCACTTAAGCATGAACTTTTCCTACTCTTTTCCAATCCAAATAAACTTATTTGAAAACTAATGTATGAATGAGGGGGTCCAACCAATTTATTCAAGCAAACTAAGGAAACAGAAACCAAAAACCAAGAACAGGGACACTCCAAGAACAACACAATTGTGCATGAAACAATAAAAATGAAGTGTTTGGAAGAAAACCTGAAATTTTATTGATGAAGAAGGGGATGCCCTGGGCATCCCCAAGCTTTAACGCTTGTACTTCTTGGATATTTCTTGGGGTGACACGGGTGGCATCCCCAAGCTTGAGCTTTTGTCCATTCTTCATCTCATTCTATTACTCTTCCCTACACCTGAAAGTTTTCCTTCATACAAAACTTCACACAATCTTCATTAGCAACATTAGTATTTTCAAAAGATAATAGACCTTTGGGGTTTTAGGTTTAAAACAGCATAACTTTCACTAAAGACACAAGCTACTATAGCAATTCCCTCAAAAAGCTCAATTTCCCCAAAAAAACAAAAAGGAATCAATAAGAAGCAAATGCAAATAATGGCAGAAATCTGCCCCAACTTATAGTGAGGTTGTCAATCTCACCGGTTTTGCTGAAAACAAAGGATTAAACGTATTGTGTGGAAGATAGTAATTGCTTGCAGAAAGTAAACAGAAAACAGTAAATAGTAGATTGTAGATTGATAGTAAAAGAAAGTCCCGGAGTCCATAGTTCACTAGTGGTGATTCTCCTTAAGATAGATGACATGTTGGGTGAACAAATTACAACGGGGCAATTGACAGACACCGAGAAAGCATACATGCATATACTAATCATCTTGACTCCTATGAGATTTGATTTAGCATTACAACATTATACATAGACCGTAATCCAACTGCATCTTTGACTAATAATCCACCTTCAGATTATCATCCGAACCCCCTCCGGTATTAAGTTGCAAGCAACAGATAATTGCATTAAGCATTGTGTGTAAAGTAAACAATACGATTGTTCTATGAACAAAGGATTTCTGTTATCTCCCTAGTAGCAACATCACATCTAGTACCTTAGAGATTTCTGTCACTTCTCCAGATTACTAGAGGCATGAACCCACTATCGAGCATAAATACTCCCTCTTGGAGTTGCTAGCATCTACTCGGCCAAGATAGCTACTAACAACGGAGAGCATGCAAGATCACAAATAACAAATACATGATAGAATCAATAATCAATCTGAAATAGCATCTCAATATCCATCGGATCCTCGCAAACACAACATGTAGATTACAAATCGATGATCTTGATCATGAACGGAGCTCACAAGATATAAACATGGTAGCACAAAGGAGAAGAACCAACCATCTATCTACTACATGGACCCGTAGTCCAGGGATGAACTACTCACGCATCACACCAGAGGCAGTCATGGTGATGAAGAAGGCCTCCAGGGTGATCTCTCCCCTCCGGCAGGGTGCCAGGAAGAGCTTCAGATCCCTCCCGATCTAGGGATGGAGATGACAGCGGCTACAGACTCTTTCATGGAATTTTGATTGGGTACTTAGGGTTTATGTATCGGAGGCTTCTTATAGGCGAAAGGGCGAGGTCGGTGGAGTGCCAAGGGGCCCAGACCACCCCTAGGTGTGGACTAGGCCTGGCCGTGCGGACAGGTGGTGTGGCCGGCCCCTGGCCCCTTTTCCGTCTCATCTTCTGGCTCCGTGTTCCCCTTGGTGAAATATTGACTTTGGCTTTTGTCCCGTCTAATTCCGAGAATATTCATTTTCTGACTTTTCTAGAACCAAAAACAGCAGAAAACAGGCAACTGGCACTGTGGCATCTTGTTAATAGGTTTGTCCCGGAAAGTGTATAGAAATACTCCAAAGTGTGGACAAAACATAAGAAAGTTGATATAAAACAAGCATGGAACATCAAAAATAATAGATATGTTTGCAACGTATCATTCCTCACCAGCGGAGAAGACGCCCCTCTGCTTCCTCGCTGGCGCCCCTCTGCTTCCTCTGCTTCCTCTCCGGTGCCCCTCTGCTGCACGCGACCACCACCTCCCTCCATCCACCGCCTCTCCAGGTACAAGTCTCCCTCTCCCTTCCCCTCCCCTCCCCTCCCCTCCCCTCTCTTGCTAGGGTTAGGGTTAGTTCGTGACAGAGTTTCTAGGGTTAGGGTTATATTGACTGAGACTAGGGTTCGTGAAAAAATTTGCTAGGGTTTACTCTGTGAGCCATTTGATCATTTCCCTGTGTCTAGTCTGTGAGCCATATGATCATTTCAATTAATGTGTATACTTTGAGTGCATAGCCTCCTAATAAAATGGAAGTAGTCCCTGAGGTGCATAGCCTCCTAAGAAATTTTGTAGTTTGGGGCTTTGGGCATGGCAATTTCGCGGTGTTCAGTGGTACTGTGGTTCCGTACTGTTACTTCATGTTGATGGACCTCCAGTGAATATCTCAATGACATGGTGTGAATGCACATTAGACATGAATATGGACATGTAAAGGTCTTATTTTTATTCACCTCAAATATTCTTCTGCTCCATCTTTTATCCGGTAGTACTATTTTTAATCTGAATGGCGTATCTATTTAATAGTTTGTTCCTTTTTTTCTTATGAGGGTGCATATATCAGTGGATAGTTATTTACTTTCTTATGTTGTAGGAGTACAAATATATTTGCATCAAGGTGTGTTATATTAGACACTCCCAAGTCCCAACACTTGGATAGTTAGGTGTAATGTCAATTCAAATGGGACACATCTACATCTAGTAGTAACTAAAGATAACCAGGAAATATATAGGTTCACTGGTGCGTGTTCATTGTTAATATGCTGCTTAGGTTGTGATATTAGGCCTTCCTGATGTAGCACTAGTACAAAAACTATCCTGATTTTTATCACCATGTGATGAAATATCCTATACAAAAGCAAACTTATTTTGCAACAGTCTGCATATAAATATATAGGAGAATAACTGTGAACACCATGAATTCACCCAGGATACATTTCATTGGTTACATTCTATAAGTCGAAAATATATACACAAGTAATTGAACTAATATTGTTTGCAAATCCAGCCAAATAACAATATCTATGCAGTTTACATTAGTGCCATCCTAATACATTTGGCACCAAATAGAAGCAAAATGTTGAATATACAGAACGGAACCAACAGACTTAGTAACCCACATCTGGCAGTCGAACAGAGGGAGGCGAGCTCGAAGTATTGGTTGCACTGGATGAGTTTGTCTTTCCATACCCATTGGACACGGCTGTTTTTTTCCATTGTGTTAAAACCTTCTCAATGTTAGTGAAATTCTTGGTTGCTGATATTAAAAAAGGACTGGTTGCAGTATGGTTGCAGAAGCTTACATCACATAGTATTTTGTGCAAGTTACAGCCATGTTCTATCCTTAAATATTAAATATATTGTGTATATTACATGTTTTCTCTATCTGAATTTATGCTCTTTTGTTAGTGTTCAATGCAGGAGGCAATTCTGATCATTTTTCAGTACAAGTTTGCCACAATGGTTTTTTTGTGTACTAAGAGAGAATTTGTCCTATTTGTGTGCATATAAAGAGGTTTCAAAACAGGCCCTGGGAGTTATGGTTGTGTTTTTTGGTGTGCTATGGCTGTGTTTTTTGGTGGTGGGCTGTTTTTTGTCAATTGTTGCAGGGATTCCAAACTGAGTGCCCGTTACTCCCAAAATGTTGATTCATTTCTGTTTCGGGGAGAAATGGGCACTCCTAGGTAGCCTTTTTTAGGGTAGGTGCTGTCGAATTTTCTGATCGATTTCTCTTGTACTAATTAGTTGCATCTACTTGTTTAGTGCAAAGATGTCGACCAGACAAGTAAATGATGGGGCCGGCCCTTCGAAGCAAATGTCTATCAAAGAAGAAGCCCGGAAGGCCAACATGTCGTTTTCGCAGCTTTCCAAGAGGGAGGAGGAGCATGAAATAGTTGCCATGGCCGACGACGAAGAAGACATGGAGGGTGACGACGATGCTGGAACGAGTGATGGCCACGAGGATGACACCACATATGCCGGTGGCGAATGCACCGATGGCGCCGAGGATGACACCACCGATGCCGGCGAACGCACCGACATGGGAGGACAAGTGGATGGTGGTGCCGCCCCGGCAGCTAAGAAGAAGGCCGTGAGGAAGAATCGGGACCTGCCGACGCTCGGCACGGAGCACGAGGAATTCACCTAAGTGACAATGAGCGGTGCACCCGTGGCGCCTGCATCCCTCGCCGCTGGGTACGGGATACAACTCGGGTGCATTGTACGGGAGACCTTGACGGTCAACACGAGGAACCTCCGAGATCCCGACAATGCGCATTTAGTCCAGCTCCTCATCTAGAAGCTTCACAGACGCTACAAGTTCCCCCAGGATTATGACAATCTTGTGGTCAAGAACAATGTAGTGAACGAGGTGGCCGTCACGAAGATGAGCACCCTATTGAGCAACTGGAGAACCCGGGTGAAGAAGCGGATAGACAAAAATGAAAGCTAGGAGGAGATAAAGAAGAACGATCCACTGCTCGAACACGATGACTATCTCCTCTTCAAGGAGGAATTGGATACCGATAACGCAAAAGAATGGGTGGCATGGGGGAAGAGACTGCGTGATCAGAACATAGGTAACCACAGGCTTGGGAGCGGCGGTTACAGAGTAATAAAGCCAATTTGGGAGAAGGAGGACGCCAAGCTTAGGCACCTTGGTAAACCAAACATGTTTGACAAATTCAAGGACGAGCAGGTGAGGAACTTTGTGCGGGCCCGCTACTTCCTGTGCCCCATAACAAAGAAATTCAAAACCACAGATGAGGATGTGCTGAAATTCGAGAAACACCTGGTAAGCAACTAACCACGTGGATCTCAAGTCGATTGGAGATCAATAATGAAGCCAAAACTAAAAATGGGTTCACCTTCCTTTTGCAGAAAGATGAAATAGCGGCTGAGGCAAGTTCCCCCACCACGGGGCTGTTGGAGCTGTGGGACACTCCTTTGAACAGGGCGGTGAACCTTCTCAAGAAGAGGCCCAAGAACATGAATATGATGTCTGGTGGACGTGTTCCTGGCTATGGGCTGACCACGAAAGTCGGCGTCCACTTCAAAGAGGACTCAAATATCAGAAAGGAGAGAAAGTCCAAGGTAGAGGTTGAGCAGAGACGGGAGATCACAGATCTCAAGGAAGTGTCCTAGTTGCCGACACAAATGGAGGCGCAAATGGAGGAAAAGTTGGAAGCAAGGTTGCGCGAGATCATTCCTCCTCAACTATGGGAGGGTCTAGCCCAGTGGAATGCTGCTGGTGGAGTTGGGCCAATACCGGTGCCCAACATGTTCGGCAGCAACTCGGCCCAACACGTGTCACCAAACTTGGTGACCCCGCCCCCAAACACCTTGGCGCAGCCGGTCGCATTGCTGAGCTCGCTGGCGCCCAACACCAACGCGTAGCCGGCGGCGCCCAACACCAACATGCAGCCGGTGGCGCTTCATGATGCACCCGAGCGGGATGTGACGTAGCCCGCGTGTCCACATTATCCAACCTCGATGCCCTCACCAAGGTAACTAATTATGCTTCATCGTAGGCCCGACTTCATACACCATTGTTGGTCTCGATCTAATCGACTTCCATCTGATTATGATCCCCAACATGTTTTCCCGTAGGACGCTCATTGCACATTGCTGCAGTATGTGGACGGCATGCTGAAGGATGTAGCCAAGGGTAGTATCGTCCAACCGAAGATGCTCATGATGCACAACAAGCCGATCCCTATTGGCATGTTCAGGGTCACCTTGGTAAGGACGTTGAAGGATTGCGACGGCATTGACCCCCCCAACCAACCTGAAGGAGCCGGTGAGCATAAGACCCTTGGAGGTTGCTACGGCTGGCCCTTGTTATGGCCCAAGTCCTAGATCCGCCTTGCTGTAGTCAAGGAAGGGCGGCGCCCCACCGCCCCAACTAATAAGTCACGGCCACCGGTGTTCGTCCCCACCACCAAGAGGCATCAGCAGTTAATCGCACACAAGCCATCGCCACAGCCGCAGGACGTGCATCAGGATGCACCTCATGTCGCCAACGATGAGGATGATGTCGATGGCTACCTCAACACCATGGGCACCGACAAATTCTACATGCCTCCTATTGGAGAGCCAGCCTCCCGCAGTCAACAACCCGGTGGTCCCATGTCATGCATGCAGCGTGTGCACTTCGGCGGCGCTTATGATCAAGAGATGCCTCCGTCTGACACCGCTAGTCCACAACCCAACCCGACGGTGATCATCAGCCCCACCACACTCCACAAGGCAGCCGAGGAGAAGTTAGGACGATCCACTGATCCTGTCGAGGCGGCCGAGAGGCCAAAGAAGGGCCAGAAGCATAGCCGGAGCAAGAAGGCTTCGAGCCAGCCGCTTCCGAAGAAGATACTCCGGGCTTGGGACGGCGTGAGACAAGAGCCCAGTGATTTTAGGGCGCACATAGCGGGTAAGCCGATTCTGACAAAGGAAATGCTTGAAGTGAAGGGTGGACCCATAGCGAATATGAATTACTCAATTCTGCATCTCGAGACCACCCTTCTTAAAGATAAGAAGCCCGTGTACCTGGTCTTCACATGCAAGGTTCCATCGGGCCATGGATTCGTCGACCAAGCACCTGCGGACATATTCTTCGTACGGTATGAGGACATCTACAATCTCCTGCACTCGAAGCGGCTAGACTATAACTTGGTTCGTCTGTACTAGCTCAATATGGCGTTGAAGGCCAAGAGGGAGAAAACCATGGGCATCGTGATAGTGGACCCTTACTACATGTGTGAGGTTGTCTTGGCGAACGATGGGGATCAGGCAATGGTGGCAGAGTACCTAGGTAATATCTTCCATGAGAACCAGACCATTGATTCCATTCTTCTGCCTTGCTTTCCCGAGTAAGTAAACACACATTAGGTCATCGTCGTAATAAATTATTTCTTAGATTTTTGTTGTCCCCTTCCAACAATAATTAGTTCCGTTTCAATTGTGTTGCACAGAGGCATATACTCCACACTCATCTCCGTTTGTCCGAGGTTGTCGCAAGCAACGTACTTCGACTCATCGAGTGACACAAATCCAAAGGACTACGACAGATTCAAGAGAGTTCTAGATGATGCTCTACAAGTGTATGTCAACAAGGGAGGCAAATTCTCTAGGGGGACAAGAACCAAGGATGGCAAACATGTGTTCAGTCACCACACGAAGTTCCCCTGCGCCAAGCAACCGACCAACAGTGTGAAGGAGGCCTTCTACGTCCTCCATCACATCAAGGGGTTCATGCGGGATTCACAGGTCGAGGCACTGCCAGCTAATCTTTGACACTGGGCCACATAGTTGGTGGCGATCCATGATGCGGAACTTATGAAGGACTTATGGCGTATCTAGACTCAGCTCTGCCAAATCATCCATGACGACATCGAAACGAAGGGGGGCCATGTACATGCCCATCGCGTTGAGTAACCGCGAGATCGAAGAACGCCTCGACATGCAGCACGACACCAGGACGTTCATGACGATAGAGGGCGTGACCCCGTTCCCGGTGAGGTCTACATGATGTGTGTGTGCCTATCATTTTTGTGTCGTGTCGTAGACTTGACTATCCTCATGATGTCTTTCCGAACTATCGTTTGACGTGTGTGACGTAAACATTATTAAGTACCCAGGGCTAGTAAAACCCTTGATGGTCGATGTTGGACTTGCTTATATGATAGTCATCGTCGGTGCTATATTTTATTTTAAGTTTATGAATCTTTGCTCATTTCTCGGATGCATGTCTTCTCTATGGATGCCTTGTCTACAGAGATGGCGAAGTGGTACGTGGTACATTGGTGACACCACCGATGCCGGGAGGGTGTGAAAGAGCGGGGACAACACTACGGCTAGTTTGCGGGAGATTTCGGCGGAGCCCAGTCCTCCGGCCCGCCGGAATCTCCCTCAAACTGGTCATAGATGTACTAGTCCCTAATATGTGAAACAAGATGGTGTGCGAGCGGAGGGACAACACTACGGCCAACTTCAAGGAGATGTCAGAGGATCCAGTCCTCAGGCATCTTCCTGAAGCTGGCCATTGAGGCACTCCCTAATATGTGAGATTAGTTAGCTCCCCAGCATATTTTGATCTAGGTAGATAAGTTATAAACTCCAAGATGGTGTGCGAGAGTAGGGACAACACTACGACCAGCTTCAGGGAGATGTCGGAGGATCCAGTCCTCAGGCATCTCTCTTTAGCTGGCCATAGAGGCACTCCATGTCTAGCCGAAGGATAGTATCGTTCAACCGAAGATGCTCATGATGCACAACAAACCGAATATGATCGTCATCGGTGATATATTGTATTTATATATTATGAATCTTTGCTCATTTTTCTGATCACACAAACATGTTTGTAGTTTGCCATTCTTTTTGTTGTATAGCATATACTACATGCATGTCTACAGAGATGGTAAAGTGGTACGTGGTATACAGGGGTCAGGTTTCAGGGGTCTATAACGAGTGGTAGGACTGCCAGAAACAAGTGAACAACTTCAGCGGCAACAACTACAAAGGCTACGAGACAAGAGAGCTGGCGGTAGCCTCGTGGAGGAGATACATGTGGAAGAAGAACCGGATGAAGATCATCATGGTCTCGGTGTTGCTCCTCGTCATCGCCGCTATGCTCTATTTGATCATAGTCTAGAGTGATAGCCTATGCATGTGCAATGTGATGATCGAGGTAATGTGATCGACCGAATTTGTACTACCACACTTTGTGTAATAATCTAATAACACTTGAATTCACATTTGATGTATTTCAGCACTTTGAATTCATGTCTTAGATTAAATTCATATTTAGTGTATTGCTGTATATAACTGTTGTATATAACTGTCGTATATACCCTCTTTATATATAAAAAAACACCCGAACAGTCAGTGGCGCAGTGATTTTGGGTTCAGTGGCGCACCACGTGCTCGTGTGTTGTTGATAATATCTGTGGCGCACGTGCATGTGCGTGCGCTGCTGGTAATATCCGTGGCGCATGTGTCGTGCGTGCGCTGCTGGTAATATCCGTGACGCACGGAATGGCAGTGCGCCACAGACTTATAACCTATCCGTGGCGCACTACCCGATGCGCCACTGACTACTCTGATATCAGTGGCGTACGGGGCGTGCGCCACTGATAGGCATTTTCCTACTAGTGTCGGGTCCCCACCCGTTCGATCGGGTTTGACCTAGGCAACAGGGTATAGTCTCATCGGATGTACCCGTTAGTGGCATTTTCCACCGTTTTGCACACTAACTTCTCCCAAAAATAAGGGAGCGATAAGGCATGACATTTTTTATTTTGAATACACTACACGTCCGCATGATTTTTTGCTTGTCACGGTTCTAGAATACACTATGTACTGTCTCCATCTTTCTAAGTTTTTTTTACAATCAATACCACATATTCATAGAAGTATATAGTACATGGTAGAGATACGTAGGCTGTCTCGAGCGATTATAAAATAAAGTCTAAAAGAAAATAGTAAAACACTAAGATCTTCAAACACTTTCTTCTTCCAAGACACCATCTTGAACTTTTCTGAAGGCAACCAAGAACTAACTGATACTAAACCACAACTTGTAAATACCAACGAGGGTTCTCCCATAATTTTAATTTGAGTCGCAGTGCCAAGGCTGCATGCACGCGCACAACCACTAGAGTAATCAATCAACATCGGCAAGAGTACCAACACCAGTATTTCAGTCCAAAGTAACCGAACAGCCTGGTCGACGTCGCTGGCGAACCGATAGTACGAAACACCATTGTTGAGGACATAGCAGTCGGGACAAATATTGCGAGGATAATCCTTGCGGCAACTATGCAAAAAACTCCAAAATCGACTTAACAAAGTAAGATCGGAAAGATCGTACTTATAGAATTATAATCTTACAACATTGTTATTGACGTCGGGGAGAAGATCTCATCATCGAGCGAAAGGCTGAAGATCACTTATTGTAGACGATGTCATCTTCGTTGACGTAGAGGCCAAAAAGATGACTATCAAAACTCTAATCTAGTCTCTCGAAACACTAATTTTACTAAAAACTCCACCCATAGATCGGGTTCCCCACCCCTCCTGACGTCGGCGAGGCCGGCCGGAGGAGGGGGAACCGATCTATGGAGGAGGTGGACGAGAGGCGGGCGGCTAGGTCAGGAGGCGGCGGCGGCTGAAAGTTTTCTGTTCGACACGGGAGAGGGGTCAAGTTGGATATACCCATCTTTCTAAGTTAAAAATGGATGAAAGTGGTATATAACTAAGGGTACGAAGTATATTAATATGGAAAAGGAAGTATGTGTCTGCTTGAGACATTGGTGTTTAATATATGGACAGTGCTAGGCGTCCCCCGGGGATGGAAACTTTCCATCCCCCGGTCCCCAGCCATCCGATCGGGTTCGATCGATGGTCAGATCTTCTTCCCATCCCTCCACCCTGTTTTTTCTAAAAATAGCCCCGCTTTTGCTACAATTAGTCACGCTTTTGCTCAATGTAGCAGAAAACGGTTCAGTCCGGAAAAAGATGAGAAAGACTAGACCTCGTCGGAGACTTTGTAGATTTTTTTTTACTAATGTAGTAAAACCGACTTCGCCGGAAAATATCATCGGAGCCTCGCCGGGAAAAACCTCGCCGGAGACCTCGTAGCAAAAAATTTACGCTATTGTAGAAAAACCGCAAAACTGCTGTAGCAACATGGGTTTTCTAATGTAGCAAAAGTGGACATCATCGAAGGCTCGCCGGAGACCTCGTAGCAAACAAAATATACTATTGTAGCAGACCTACAGAATGACTGTAGCAAAAATAAATTTTGCTATTGTAGCTGAAAACTAACTTCGCCGGAGACATCACCGGAGACTCTCGCCGGATCCTCGTAGCAAAAACTTTGTACTTTTGTAGCAAAGTAACAAAACTATTGTAGCTAAAAAAATACAAGTATGTAGCAAAAGTGAAACGGGCAAAATAGCAAAATCATCCTAGCCCGGTGCCATGGGGAGTGTAAGATAGGGGAAACCACACGTTAGGTGGTCTTATATTTCTCATTATATAAGAGGATTACAAGGACTCCCGGTTGCATACAACATGGATATATATACAAGGAATACACACATACGTATCCTACATCTATACAAACACGTGTAGGATAGGTATTCTAACACCCTCCCTCAGTCAAAACTAGGCAGCCGACGAATGTTGAGACTGTCGCGAAAGTCCAAGAAGAGAGGCAATGGTAATCCTTTGGTGAAGATGTCCACGAACTGTGATGAACTAGGAACGTGTAGCACCTTAACCTCGCTAGTGGTCACGCGATCTCTGACGAAGTGTAGATCAATCTCCACATGCTTGGTACGCTGGTGATGCACTAGATTCTGTGTCATGTAAACAGAGCTCACATTGTCACAGAAGACCACTGACGCATCATGCACCAGTCGATGAAGCTCAAAAAGTAGATGTCGAAACGAACAAGATTCAGCTACCGCCCGATACTCAGCCTTCGCACTTGACCGGGAAACAGTGTGCTTCCTCTTAGCCGACCAAGACATCAAATTCGCATCGAGGAACACACAATAGCCTGAAGTACACCGTCGAGTGTCTAGAGAACCTGCCCAGTCAGCGTCAGAGTAGGCCAACAATTTGTTCGATGTGTGTCGATACAAAGTGAGACCATAGTCGGTGGTGTCGTGGATGTAGCGTAGAACACGCTTCACAAGGAGCAAGTGATTAGCCCGTGGATCATGCATATGAAGACATATCTGCTGTACTGCATAGGAGATATCTGGCCGAGTGAAAGTGAGGTATTGGAGACCTCCTGCAATACTGTGATATTCTGTAGGATCGGCCACGGGATCACTAGACTGAGCTGCAAGCTTAGAAGCTATATCAACTGGAATGGAGATAGATTTACACTGTAACATACCAGCTTTGTCAAGAAGCTTCAATGCATACTTCTCCTGTGAGAGGAACAAATTGTCCTTAGTGCGTCTAACTGAGATGCCCAGAAAATAGTGAAGCTCACCCATATCTGTCATGTTGAAATCTTTATGAAGAGAAGCGATTAAACTGTGCAACAAAGTCGGAGAAGACGCTGTCAGGATAATGTCATGCACATAGAGCAAGAGATAGGCCATGTTAGTGCCATGTCGATAGACAAACAGGGAGCTATCGGACTTGGAGCCAACAAAACCAACAGTAGCAATGAACGAAGCAAACCGCTGAAACCATGCTCGAGGCGCCTGCTTCAAACCGTAGAGAGATTTGTTGAGGCGACACACCTTGTCAGGAAATCTGGGATCAGCAAACCCGGAAGGTTGTCGAGCATACACGGTCTCGATGAGTGTGCCATTGAGGAAGGCATTCTTGACATCAAGCTGATGAATCGGCCAGTTACTAGAGAGTGCAAGTGATAACACCATGCGTATGGTGGCTGGCTTGACCACGGGGCTAAAAGTCTCATCAAAATCAATACCTTCGCGCTGAGTAAAACCCTGGAGGACCCAACGATCTTTGTATCAGTCCAACGAACAATCATACTTCATCTTGTGACGAAAGATCCACTTGCCAGTGACAATGTTGGCACGGCGAGGAGAATCAACCAAGTCCCAAGTGTTGTTGGAGAGGAGCGCATTGTACTCTTCAACCATTGCAGCATGCTAGTTGGGGTCTTTGAGAGCACCACGATAAGTCTTTGGTATTGGAGACAATCCTTCAACATGAAGATCAAAAATCATCTTGGGTTGCACAATGCCGTGCTTTGCACCCGCATGGTGTGAGACAGTGGCGACGGTGGTGCTCGAGGATGACGAGCCCGAGGAGCATCCGTGGTGGGAGGCAGGGTAGAAGCCATGGATGGCGAGCTCATAGAAGGATCTTGGGCACCATCATCCGTAGACACGGCGGGCGAGGGAGCGGACGAGGGCGATCTTGACGGTGACGATCTGGCCGAGGACGGGCCAAGCGAGGTAGCCCGAGGCGGCGTGCGTGGGGCGAGAGATCCTACCGTGGTAGGCTGCCGAGCAGCCACGGCAGGCTGCCAAACGCCCACGGCAGGCTGCCCAGTAGCCGCGGCAGAGCCCGTGGCAGAAGTTCCCGTGGTCGGCGCGGTGAATGGCATCAGCAACATCGGCTGCTCGACCTATAGAAAGCCATAACTTTGCAAAGTAGGAGTAGAGGATGGTGGTGATGCGTTAGAGGCAAAGGGAAAGACAGACTCGTCAAACACAACATGGCGAGAGATGATAATCTTTTGGGTGGAACGATCAATGTAGCGATAGCCATGATGTTGAGATGGATACCTAAGGAACACACTTGGCACGGAGCGAGGCACAAGTTTATGCGGGGAAACGCCGGTGGTGTTAGGGTAGCATAAGCATCCAAAGACCCTAAGACCAGCATATGCAGGGTCGACACCATGAAGGGCTCAAAAAGGCACGCAATCCGCGATAGCCTTGGAAGGCAGCCGATTGTGCAACAGCACGGCTGTATGGAGAGCCTCGGTCCAGAAGCAAGGTGGCATGCTAGCTTGAATTAGAAGGGTGCGAGTGATGTCATTAAGGGTGAGAATAATTCTCTCGGCTTTACCATTTTGTTGTGAAGTATAGGGACATGAGAAGTGGAGTGCTATCCCATGGCGTTGGGCAAACTATTGTGGGGAGAAATTATCGAACTCACGGCCATTGTCACACTGGATGGCTTTCAAGGGTGCATGAAACTGAGTTTGGGCTAAGGCGTGGAGGGACGACAAGTGTGAGAAGGCTTCTGACTTGGCACGTAAAGGATAAACCCAAGCATATTGAGTGAAATCATCAAGACAAACAAGATAATACTTAAAGACAGAAATACTCTCAATAGGAGATGTCCACAAATCACAATGTATAAGTTGAAACGGAGAATGTGTTACACGATTGGTAGAAGAAAAAGGTAGACGAACATGGCGAACTAATTGACAAGCATGACACAAACTAGATTTATTTTTATCCCTAGGAATAATGCATGAGCGAGCTAATGACTCCATGACCGGCCGTCCAGGGTGTCCAAGGCGTCGATGCCACATAGAAGGGTCGACGACGGGGAAGGCGTGTGGGTGGCTAGGGGAGGAGGTGTAGATGGCTCCGGGACTATAGCATCTGAGAATCTCGGTCCTGGTTAGAAGGTCCTTCATAGAAAAATCAACAGGGTCAAATTCGACGGAAACACGATTATCAATGGTGAATTGACGAACGGACAGGAGGTTTTTGACTATATCAGGAGCTACTAAGACATTGCGAAGATGTAGATGACACGAGGGAGTAGAAATAGGAAAACGTGCATGCTCGGTAGTGGTGATCGGAAGGGTGGAACCGTTACCGACAACGACAACACGAGAGGAAGAAGAAGGAGGAGACACATAGGTGAGCATACCGGGGTTCGATGCGAAGTGGGAGGTGGCGCCAGTGTCCATGACCCAATCGGTGGTGGGTGCTTGAAGGCCCATCGTCTGGAACTGATTCATCAGCGCGAACTGGTCCCATGAGGCAGTCGATGAAGCCGGTGATGACGGGAGTGCAGCGCCGAGCCCATATGCAGGAGCCTGAGGAGCATAGCAACCGTAGCCATAGCCATAGGCGTGCGGAACGGTGTAGGGCCCTTGCACGTAGAAGGCGTGCTGTGGGGGCGGTGGGCGGTGCATGTAGCTGGGGGTCGAGCCTGCATACCAGGGTCGTATGGCCACATCTGGATCGTGCCGTTCCAGGGCAGGAGAAGCGTGGGCCAGGTGTTGGATTCGCAACATAGAAAACAAAAAAATTCCTACGATGGGAACTATACACCAAGATATATCTACTAGATACAAGGAACGGGTGGATATACATCCATAGAGAACTTACCCTTGAAGTCAACAAAGCTTTGTTAACAAGATGGAACTCGTGAATGATGTAGTCGTACACTTGCTGATCTCAAGATCGTGATGAAGTCCTTCAGATCCAGCAGTTCCAGCATCATCAGGTCCAGCACCATCAAGTCCAGCACCGCAAAGTAGTCGTGCATCCGTGATCGCATACACATTCGGTCCACCGAACAACCTCCGCCTCCTCGCTCCAGCGATGCAGCGGAAGCAGCAACTCCTTTCCAGATAAAGCCACCGGTAACATGTATCTCGCTAACCCGAGACCATGGGGAATAAATAGAGGGAGAAGAGAACCTTCAGGAGGAGGTGGGGCAAGAGGAGAGGAGCCATGGGGCTCCTTTTATAGGGGAGGGCGTGCAGCCCCAAGGCCATGGTTGGCCGGCCATGGTGGGTGCCCCCATCTCTCCCTCATTCATGTGGGTGGAGCTTCCACTAAGCCCACTCGCATCAATTTCAACTCCACTCACTTTGCATTTAATGTCCACAAAATTAAATGCATTTTTTGTTTAAATAAAACACTTTTATTTATTTTATTCAGACTTTTGTTAATTACTTTAATTAACAAACATGCAGAACTAGTTTCAGCAATTTCACCCGAAACAATTCCGGTTTCCATCGAAATGATTCAAGCGCTTTCTTAATATTTATCTGAAACATATTTGCTCCTAAATGGTGTCGGTATCCCTTAAGTGTGTCACCCTACGGTTCGTGAATAATGCAGACATGATCGAGACCCCTCTCCGATCAATAATCAGCAGCGGGACCTAGAGATTCGTACTGACTCCCACATATTCAATGATGACTCTTGTGATTGTGTGAACCTTTAACGTCATAACTAAATCCCTTTGTCTTGTGATATATTACATGTTCGAGATTCGATCATCAGCATCCAAATACCTAGTTTGATCTCGTTACCGACATGCACTCTTTTCTCGTTCCCATGATATAACATTCTAGTGATCACATCAGTTGCTTGCAAGCTATCTTAATGTGATATCACCTAGAGGGCCCAGAGTATATTTATCTGTCATCGGGATTGACAAATTCCACTCTTGATCCATGAGCCTCAACATAACACCTTCGGACTATCTGAACCCACCTTTATAGTAACCCTTTTACGGTGTGACGTTTGATGTTATCAAGTTACTCTTCCGATGTTAGCAATTAACATGATCTCATGGTCTAAGGACTAAGATTACTTCGTATGATGTTATAGCAATATAAACATAACGACTTTGATCGTAATGCTATACTTCGGATGAATGTTCATCACATCATTCCACCAATGTTGTGACCTCGTTATTAACAACATCCAATGTCCATGATCAGGAAACCTTGATCATCTTGTTAATCAACGAGCTAGTTTATATGAGAGGCATTACTAGGAACTTTGTATTTTGTTTATTAAACACACATGTATTAATGTTTCCAATTAATACAATTATAGCATGCAAAATAAACATTTATCATAAACATGGAATAAGATAATAACCACTTTATTATTGCCTCTCGGGCATATTCCCTTCAGTCTCCCATTTGCACTAGAGTCAATAATCTAGTTTGAAAAACTTCGCATATTGAACACCTATGGCTTTCTGGTGTTGCATATACGCGATTGCTAGTGGTTAACATAATCTCTGGATCTGACAGTTGCAGGTTCGTGTGTATTTGCATGTCTTTGCGTCTCTACGCATCACTCATTCTCAAATGAGATGGCATTGTGTAAATTTGGTCATTTGGTGAGACCTTTAGTTCCTTTGGGTTAAAATATGTTGATATTATTGTCATACAATATATCTTCATAGTATTAGCCCACTTTGAACCAGACCTAGTTTGATAACAAACTACTTAACACAAATGCCCTCCTTTGCTCCTACTATAACAGCCATATACTTAGTCTTTTGTTGTAGTATCCGTCACAATGTCTCAACTTTGGAACTCATCCAAATCCATCATGGAACATTCTTTCCATTACATTGTTCCACCCATAGTCTAAATTGAGATACATTTAATTTGTATCTTGTGACAAAACTAGTATCAATGTAACACTTTACAATGAACTACCTTTAACTATTTGTCACTTATACATGATATATTCTCAGTTCTTCCAAAGCTCATAAGAATATCTTTATTATCGTACAATTATCATCTTATGAATCATTCTGGTATGTGCTCATAACATTTAGAGCATAGGACATTCTGGATATATACATATCACGGTATAATCGATCAAAATATTCATGTGATTTTACTCACCAAGTGTTGAAACACTTGAATCATGATACAATCCTTTCCATGCAGCAAGAACCTTTCTTGTTGTTTCCATATTGAACATTTTCAATATCTCATATATGTACGTCTGGCATAACCATATTAGCGCCTCAATCCATCCATATAGACATTAATGCCAAATATTCTGATTTTGCCCAAGTCTTTCATCGAAATCCGATTTTAATAAAATTCTTAACTTGTGTCAATAAAAGATACATCATTTCCAATAAACAATATGTACTCTGCATAATGTATTGGAAATTTTTCTCAGCGCTCCCACTTAATTTCTTGCAAATGCAAGCATCTTCATCATCTCCAATGAAGTTAAACTCCTTTAACATTTTCATCATGGTGAAGATTCCAACTCCGCTATGCTCACTTCAACTATTGAAGTTTGCATGCCCTTTTAGCACCCTTTGAATTAACAAAACCCTTCGGACTGTGTCATCTACACGTCCTAGGTAACCATTCTATTATAAGAACCTTGTTTTGTTTATTCAACGAGCATATACCAAATTATATGTAGTGGTTGCTACATTAATCTGTCAAGACTAAATATCGCTATGAAAGATCAAATCTTGTCATAGTCAACTCCTTGAACTTTTCCGTAAACTTCTTTTCGACATGTCGGCTATTTCATAGATGTTACACATCCATGTCTATTTATTTATAGATCGAAACACAACTGATAGGCTTCACACCTTTCCGGGGGGTCTTTCAAGTTCAGAAACTTGATTTCTCGTGTATGGATACTATCACGGATTCTATGACTTATAGTCATTTTATGGAGTCAGGGCTCATCATCGCTTCTTTGCATGCAGTCGGTTCATCATTGTCAAAACAATAACGACTTCTGTTTCAAATCTTACTATTTGATTCCTACCGACCCACATGATTCAATAGGAACTCTAATATCCAAGATCACACCCTTTGTAATCACGGGAGCCATGAGCATTGTGGCCGCCACCGGGACACTTTCCGGCACTGTGCTACTTAGCACATATAGCTACGGTTCAACAATCTTATCAAAGTTCCATTGTCCTCCCACTTAACTTTTCACGAAAAATTCCTTCTCAAGAAACTTGACGTTCCAAGCGACAAACTCTTTTGTCCTCGGTGTTATGGAGGAATTCCCAACAAATTCTTTGGGATAACCTACAAAAGACGTGCTTATTCGACTTTGGTTGTAAACATTTTACTTATGCATAGCATACCAAAATTTAAGAAAAGACAATTCGGGTTTTATCCCAAACCATAACTCATATGGTGTCATAAATCCGTATCACGATGGTGCTCTTTTCAGTGTAAAAGCGGTGGTATCTAAAGTTTTAATTCTTAAAACATAATGGCAGTTTTATAAATGACACCTTTGATCTTACCATGTCAAACAAGGTTTGATTTGATCTCTCGAACATACCGTACTCCTGTGGTTTATTGGGAAATGCAAATTCATGGAACAATTCCTGAAATCTTAGGTGTTTTGCTAAACCTATAACTCAAATATCTTCCTTTATGATCAAATCATAAAATCTTTTATTTTCTTGTTACAATGATTTTTCACTTCATCTTGAAAGTCTTTTAACAATTTTCAAATGTTTCATACTTCTTACTTATTAAGTAAATATATAGATATATTCACTCAAATTTCTGGAGAAAGCACATGAAGCAAAAAGATCCATCACATATGGCTACACATAATGGACTATATACATCAACATGCATAATATCTAATAAGTTAGTCATCCGTTCCTCTTTGGCCTATGGACGGAGTTTCAATTATCCGGAGGAAAGTTTCACAAGCGTCAATTGATCAAAATCAAAAGACTCCAAAAATCCATCAACATGGAGTTTCTTCATGTTTACTTTCCAATATAATTCAAACAGCGATGTCACTTCATAAGTAATCATCCAATCATTTGTCTTAAGACATTTTAGCAATAATGTTTATGGATGTGATTTCTCCAACTAGACATGTAAAAGTTCATCCATCCTTTATGGAATACGGTAATTATTTGAACAACCATTGTTCTCATAATACCGGAACAAAATAACAATTATTAAAGCAAATCTTGAAGGCTAGGTTTGACGACAACGAAAACACAATAACACTTAATTTGTTTTTCGATGAACATCATCACTTATTTTCTTGCCAGTTACTTAGGCCGTTGCAGTTCATGAATTGTGTTGTTCTGTATGACACTTCACACCAACCAATTTGGTATCCAATACCTAAGAACCACATTGTTTAACAAGCAAGAAATACAACCATAACATGTATATCTTCTATATACCTAAGTTGGACATCTCCAACCTTTACTTTTCTGCCAAATATTTTATAGATGCTCTTTTAACAATTCCTTTTCTTTTAAAAGAATCTATCAACATCAATAGTGGTGTCATTCACATGACACATAGTACAAAGTGTATATAGTCAAATACTAATACCTTTGGACTTGCACTTTGAAGTGGATCACCATCATCAAATGTTTGGTGTTCTTTCAAAAATCCATTCTTTAGTAATCTATTAGTGTAGTAAACATTTTACTTACATCTTCTATTCATCCTCATCATGACAACTTTCATGATCAAGCTACTATAGCCTATAAGGAAGAATCGCGAGTATAATGTTAGTTCCCAAAACCTTTTTGGGAGATCCGGATGCCTAGCATCTCCATCCTTCACAAATTCTCATACAATATGAGAACATGTATTTTGCTAAATTATACTCAATCAGAATGCAACCAAAAACATTGTTTCAGATATCACAATATCTTCCACACATGATGGTTTCTGAAACAATTTTTCATCTCCTAGATAATCTTGATATTAAAACAACTTTTGAATATCAATAATCATGTAGGCAAACATGATACTTTAGATACTAACATTGGAATTCTTACTCTTGATTTAATACTACTTATTAAACTTCATAGACTAAATAGAGTTTGCTGAAAGTTTGCAATAGGACTTGTAAACTTTAAATTGGCATTCAAAACAATACAATACCAGTTTGTAAAGTAAATATCTAGAATTCTATAGTTCTATTATATCAATTAAAACTAAGCATAAGGTAGTGAACAGATGCCAATGACTACAACAAATTATGCAAATTCACTTCGATTTAGTTTATGAAAAATTGAGTTTGACTAATCCAAATTAGAAATGAACTCTCACTCAAAAACGACACCCCTCGTGCCTTTTTGGTGATTACATGAACCAAATCCACTACACCAAGTCCGATCATCACGTGAGTCGGTGTAGCTTCAAAGGCGAGCATCAATATGGGCATCACATCAACTATATGACTCATGTTTAACCTTTCGGTCCGTGTTCCGAGGCCATGTTTGTACATGCTAGGCTCGTCAAGTAAGAACCTTAGTATACGCGTGTGTAAAACTATCTTACACCTATTGTATGAAAGCATAGAGTCAAGTACACCAGATCATCACGTGATGTCTCGAAACACGATCTATAGAACGGTGCATACTTAAGGAATAACACATTTTACCTTGATATTTAAATGAGGGATCATCTTATAATGCTACTGTCACATCCCAAGATTTTAGAAATTTGGGACTAGAAAAAAATGCATTTGCATTCATGAAAAAATTGGGTTGCAAAACACTAGTTTAAACCCTTATTTTGAATTACTAAAATGCATCTACAAGACGAATACATAGGGTTTTATGAAATCACTATTTTGAAGTAGTCAAATTATTGACAAAAATGATCCTATATTGATCTACTCAATTTTAGAAAAATTTAGAAACAAGAACCATGTCATTTAGAGTTCGTATGCAAAAGACATAAAAAATACCAAAATATAAAAAAGAAAAAAAAAAGAAAAAACCCGAAATGGGCCAGCCCACTCAGCCGACCGAACCACCAGCGCAGGGGGAGAAAGGATCGATGCCCAGGTTGCATCAAAATTCATGCATAATCGTTTTTCTCAAACCTATCTCTATTCAAACACCTATAACTTTTTATCTATAATTCCAAATTGATACGTTCGTTTCTACTTGTTCTCTACTTCAAGATCTATCTTTCCACCATCCTAAAAGCCTATATAATCCCCCGGAGCCAAACCTATAACACTTTTCCTTCTCGAAATCCCGAATCTACACCCTACCGAATCGTATTTTGCTTCTAAACCCATCTAAAGTTCGTCGGATGTCTTCGGCTTCAACACGAAAGTTGTAGATCTCGTCGAAATATTTCAATTCAACAAACCTCACCTCTTTTCATCCACCACAGTCGGAGAATTTCGCAACGCAATATTTCAGATCTGATGGCGTAATTCCAAGATTTTCTCGCGCTCGTTTCTTGAAATCCAAATTCCTTTGGTGAAAAGGTAGATCTAATCATCCTCCACAACTTTCATGTTCAAAAAATTTCGATTTGATCTACGGATTTGTTTCTCTAACACAGATCTATTTCTAATCCTTTGTGAGGCAAAATCGGGCTTATTTGGAGCCAACTTTTCTTCTAGCCACCGGATCTCATCCTGATGGTCGAGATTCAATCGTCCCGATCAGTTGCCTCGTCACCACCATGTCATCGTCAGGTCAGCGTCTAGTCCCAGTCAGACTGCACGGTCAACCTGTCCAGTCAGCGGAATATTTTCAGGAATATTCCGTTCGAATTTAAAATTTCAGATTATAGATCTAACTTGTAAAATCCATAGAAAATTCATACTACGTCCAAAAATTGCAAATAATATACCGTTGGATTCACTAAATTGAGTAGATTATTAATATCTAATTGTATCAGACATATACCATAAGTAATTGTCGTGATTATTTAAATTGCATTAATACCTTTTTGGAGCAATTAATTCACAAAAAATAAAATACAACTCAGAAAAATATAAATGATATACCCCTGGATTCACAAAAGTGTATAGAACATGATTCTGGAATAAATTTATAAGTTGACAGTAGATATAATGTTTCACACATTAAAATCCATTTTGTAGTATTTTAATTCTACAAAATGATCTGTAACGCCTTTTGACCTAAATCCTTTTGCTCCTGGCTCTAAATTGAAACCCCTATCCAGAAGTATGTTTAACAAAAATTAACCACACTGTTTACAATAGAGGTTGAATTAAATTGCATAAAGCCTATTAAATGGGTCTAATTAATACAATAAATGGTTTTGATGCATTAAAAAGTTTTCCATGCATGTCATCTGTAGTATAATGATCAGAGAACCTAAATACACTACTGAAACTTTTATGAAATTGTCATGCATGCATTGTGTTGCATTTGTTGATCTCTATGTGTGGTTTGTTTATTTGTTGCATTGCTTTCGTGTAGATTGTGGGGATTGTGACCCTTGTGATTGCCCGGATTGTGTGTTTGACTCCGACAACCACTAAGGCAAGTGGAGATTCATAAAAGTCCTATTTACTTTCTATATGCATTGTAGCTTGTTTTGTTCTACAAGTTTTATCTATTGATATGATATATCCTATTATGTCGTAGTCTATCTCGTTAGGTGAGCCGCCGTAAGTAGGTGTGCTTAGTTGTGCTTATGTAGACGAGGGTGGGATACACCATGACAAAGATTGTTTTGAAGGAACGTGTTTGGAAAGTTTAAAAACAATTTAATTAATAAACTCTCCGGGTGGATTGGTAATTGCTTGGTTCGTGAATGCTGGGCCCATGTTTATGGTTTACCCGAGTAGCTCACTTGTGGATGGCCACTCAGGTTTCTGAGAAATGATTAGTGTCTCGATTTGGTGGCTTACGTGTACAGCCATATGTCAGTGAGTTATGGGTGGCTGGATGGACTTAGTAGGTCGTGGCGACCCGAGCTCTTCGTATCCAGAGATGTAGTGAATGTGATAGGTTGGTACGGTGCGTGGATGGGCTTGGGGAGCTACTTCCCGAATTGTCTCTTCTTGGGCTTCTCCCTATCATGACTCAATATGCGTGTCATGGTACGAGCGGGTCGACCAAGTCATATGGGTAAAGTGTGCAACCCCTACAGGGTGTAAAACTAAGTGCTTAGCCGTGTCCCCGGTAATGGACGATTGAGTTGCTGAATTGTGGGTGCTATGACATGTTCTCATTCATTCTAACTTGTAATTGCTAAAACTTGTGGTTGAAACATAATTGGGTTGTGTGATGAATACCAAATGCTTTACAAATGATCTTACAAATGATAGGATAAAGTATTTTGCTGCTACAACTAAGCCTGAACCCCACAAGCCAGATATGCATGTAGATATTAGTCTTGTTGTTTCTCTCATTGTTCCACTTGCCAATACATTCCAAGTATTGACTCTTCGGGGCTGCTACGTTTTATGTTGCAGGTTACTCTTCCGATTACTCTGAGTAGTTGTGTTGGTTGCGACCCTCCACTCAACATTTGTTCGCCTGTGGCACAATTGAAGATGGAGCCAATTATTTAGTTATGCTTCCGTATGCTACTTGAATACTTGAGATAGCCTTGGAGCTAAGCGTTATGTAATAATTGAAATTCTGGATCATTCTAAGTAATAATGATGCACTGTTATATTCTTTGGTATTCATCTGTAGTGTGTGTGCCAGTGAAGTGATCCAGGATTGGCACTATACACAAGAACTCAGCCTTATCAGGCGAGGGTGTTACAGGATGGTATCAGAGCAGTGCGTTGACTGTAGGATCGTGACCTATGATTGAAATAGGAAACCCATATAAATTATAAAGACTATTTCATTCTATCTATTCTCTTCTTACACTTCTTTCTAATATCTTCTTACTACTTCAATTCTCATACTTCTCTCTTTTAAATATAGAAGGAAGACTCTACTATGGAGGAACTTATAATTTTGTACTTATTAGAATTCTTGTAATCCTTTATCCTTCTTTTCTAATCTCATCTTGTTCAAAACTTATAGATGAGCACTCGTGCGAAGAAGTGCGAGATCCAAGAATAGTTAGATGATGTCCACCATGTAGTATTGATAGGATTTCGTTTAGATTTAGTAATCGATTATCGCAAGAACGTGTGTGATAGTGGTTTTATTATGTTTAGGTTGTGCTATTTGATATCTCAAAGTTCCAGAATATTTTTGATAGTTTTTATAATGAATTAATGAAGGTTTTGATTAAAATTCGTGGTATTACTGCTGCAGTTTTCTGCCTGACCAGTTGTACCGCGCAACTTTTAATTCCTTACTGGTAACTCGGATTGCGTTCATATTTTATGATCTTGAGCGTAATTACCTGTGGCATCTGCACAAAAATTGGCTAAAATTCCTGATAAGTTTAAGGTGCCCAGAAAAATTCGTGAACACTGCTGTAGTTTCTGGACAGTTTCTGTCCATTGCTTTTGAGATTGTAGGTTCACCCCCAAACGAATTTTAATCAAAGGAAAAATATTTTGTGGATGCTATGCCACTAAAACAAAACTTCTGGAACATAAACAAAACTATTTTGACTTGAGTGTTGTTTGTTATGATTGTTTGCTTGTATGTCTATTGCTTGTGTCATATAGTTATGGGTAGTAATACTTCTCTAGTCTTTCTATCTATAACTCATCTATGATGTCCCAACAGATGCCTCCCCGCCGCCAGCCCAATGAGATCGCTCAGCTTATTGCAGCACAAGCACAATTGACTCAGGTGATGACTCGGTTTATGGCAAGTCAGAACAATAACAGCAACAACAACAATGGGAACAACCAGCCCTAGGGAGATGCTCTCACCAGGTTTCTGAGGCTGAGGCCAGCTAAGTTCTCCTCTTCACCTGAGCCCATGGTTGCTCTCGACTGGCTCCATTCTGTGAACAAGGACTTGGTAACCGTTGGTTGCACTGATGCTGAAAAGGTGAGGTTTGCTGCTCACTTGCTGGAAGGATCAGCTGCTTCTTGGTGGGATGCTTTCCAGATCACCCACCCGCTGGACACAGTTACTTGGGCTATGTTTGAGGAAGGATTCAGGACCAACCACGTCTCTGCTAGGACCATGAGCCTGGAGAGGAAGGAATTCCGCAACCTACGCCAAACTAACCGCACTGTGGTGGACTACATAGAGGAGTTCAACAATCTATCTCGCTATGCACCTAAGGATGTGGACACTGATGCTAAGAGAAGAGAGTGGTTCCTGGATGGTCTCAGTGATGAGCTCTCACTGCAGTTGTCTGTGGTCTATTTCCCTACTTTCCAGGAGCTGATGGACAAGGCTAGAATTCTGGAAGGGAAACAACAGCAGGTGGAAAACCGCAAGAGGAAGCAGAACAATCACCACTCTAGCTCGCACCACAAAGCTCGCACTTCTTATGATGGAGACTCTGGACACCACAAGCATGGAGGCAATGGACACAACCACAATGGAGGCAATGGCCATCACCGCAATGGAAATCGAGATCTCAGTAACGTGGAATGTTTCAAGTGTAACCAGAAGGGACACTATGCTGATAACTGTCCGAAGAAGAAGATTGAAGCTGGAGACACGCCAGATTTAACCCTGAAGGCAACTGTGAATCATGTCCATGCCAAGAAAGCAACCAGCAAGCCAGACTTTGTGACTAGTAAGTTCCTGGTTAATACATGCATCACACTCGTAATTTTTCAATATTGATGCACCGTGTTCATTCATATAAAGGCATTCATGGATAAGAATAGTTACTTCTGGAGTTACTTGAAGGATCTGTTAGAGTGAATTCATTGGAGAAGAATTGCTAGCTATTACAAGATGCCACAATTAAATCCTGGATATTGGTAGCATACACATTCCCCACTAGCTTAATTATATTGGAATTCACATGGTTTAGATGCAACTCTAGCATGGATTGGATGGTTAAGAATCAAAGTCTAGTAGATGGATATTATACCCATATTCAGAGAGAAGAGGAATTAGATATAGATCAACAATTGGCTTTGGAGATGCCAAGTTCAATTCTCTTAAGGGGGTTAGCCTATAGATGTATCCATAGTAAGAGAAACCACATGGATGCTAGAATGTAATCTTTGAGAACACAACTCCATACCTTGCTAGCCATTTCGAATCTCGAGACAAGATTCATCTTAAGGGGGTTAGTCTGTCACATCCCAAGATTTTAGAAATTTGGGACTAGAAAAAAATGCATTTGCATTGCATCATTTGCATTCATGAAAAATTTGGGTTGCAAAACACTAGTTTAAACCCTTATTTTGAATTACTAAAATGCATCTACAAGACGAATACACAGGGTTTTATGAAATCACTATTTTGAAGTAGTCAAATTATTGACAAAAATGATCCTATATTGATCTACTGAATTTTAGAAAAATTTAGAAACAAGAATCATGTCATTTAGAGTTCGTATGCAAAAGATATAAAAAATAACAAATATAAAAAAGAAAAAAAAACTGAAATGGGCCGGCCCACTCAGCCGACCGAACCACCAGCACAGGGGGAGAAAGGGTCGATGCCCAAGTTGCATCAAAATTCGTGCACAATCGTTTTTTCTCAAACCTATCTCTATTCAAACACCTATAACTTTTTATCTATAATTCCGAATTGATACATTCGTTTTTACTTGTTCTCTACTTCAATATCTATCTTCCCACCATCCTAAAAGCCTATATAATCCCCTGGAGCCACAGCTATAACACTTTTCTTTCTCGAAATTCCGAATCTACACCCTACCGAATCGTATTTCATTTCTAAACCCATCTAAACTTCATTGGATGTCTTCGGTTTCAACACGAAAGTTGTAGATCTCGTCGAAATATTTCAATTCCGACAAACATCACACTGTTTCATCCACCACAGCCGGAGAATTTCGCAACGCAATATTTCAGATCTGATGGCGTAATTCCAAGATTTTCTCGCGCTCGTTTCTTGAAATCCAAATTCCTTTGGTGAAAAGGTAGATCTAATCATTCTCCACAACTTTCACGTTCAAAGTTTTTCGATTTGATCTACGGATTTGTCTCTCTAACACAGATCTATTTCTAATCCTTTGTGAGGCAAAATCGGGCCTATTTGGAGCCAACTTTTCTTCTAGCCATCGGATCTCATCCCGACGGTCGAGATTCAATCGTCCCGATCAGTTGCCTCGTCACCGCCACGTCATCGTCAGGTCAGCGTCTAGTCCCAGTCAGACTGCACGGTCAACCTGTCCAGTCAGCGGAATATTCCCAGGAATATTCCGTTCGAATTTAAAATTTCAGATTAAAGATCTAATTGTAAAATCCATAGAAAATTCATACTACGTCTAAAAATTGCAAATAATATACCGTTGGATTCACCAAATTGTGTAGATTATTAATATGTAATTGTATTAGACATTTACAGTAAGTAATTGTCGTGATTATTTAAATTGCATTAATACCTTTTTGGAGCAATTAATTCACAAAAAATAAAATATAACTCAGAAAAATATAAATGATATACCCCTGGATTCAAAAAAGTGTATAGAACATGATTCTGGAATAAATTTATAAGTTGACAGTACATATAATGTTTCACACATTAAAAGACATTTTGTAGTATTTTAATTCTACAAAATGATCTGTAAGGCCTTTTGACCTGAATCCTTTTGCTCCTGGCTCTAAATTGAAACCCCTATCCAGGAGTATGTTTAACAAATATTAACCACACTGTTTACAATAGAGGTTGAATTAAATTTCATAAAGACTATTAAATGGGTCTAATTAATACAATAAATGGTTTTGATGCATTAAAAAGTTTTCCATGCATGTCATCTGTAGTATAATGATCAGAGAACCTAAATACACTACTGAAACTTTTATTAAATTGTCATGCATGCATTGTGTTGCATTTGTTGATCTCTATGTGTGGTTTGTTTATTTGTTGCATTGCTTTTGTGTAGATTGTGAGGATTGTGACCCTTGTGATTGCCCGGAGTGTGTGTTTGACTCCGACAACTACTAAGGCAAGTGGAGCTTCATAAAAGTCCTATTTACTTTCTATATCCATTGTAGCTTATTTTGTTTTACAAGTTTTATCTATTGCTATGCTATATCCTATTATGCCGTAGTCTATCTCGTTAGGTGAGCCACCGTAAGTAGTTGTGCTTAGTTGTGCTTATGTAGACGAGGGTGGGTGCTATGGCATGTTCTCATTCATTCTAACTTGTAATTGCTAAAACTTGTGGTTAAAACATAATTGGGTGGTGTGATGAAGACCAAATGCTTTACAAATGATCTGACAAATGATAGGATAAAGTATTTTGCTGCTACAACTAAGCCTGAACCCCACAAGCCAGATATGCATGTAGATATTAGTCTTGTTGTTTCTCTCATTGTTCCACTTGCCAATACATTCCAAGTATTGACTCTTCGGGGCTGCTATGTTTTATGTTGCAGGTTACTCTTCCGATTACTCTGAGTAGTTATGTTGGTTGCGACCCTCCACTCAACAGTTGTTCGCCTGTGGCACAATTGAAGATGGAGCCTATTATTTAGTTATGCTTCTGTATGCTACTTGAATACTTGAGCTAGCCTTGGAGCTAAGAGTTATGTAATAATTGAAATTCTGGATTTCTAAGTAATAATGATGCACTGCTATATTCTTTGGTATTCATCTGTACTGTGTGTGCCAGTGAAGCGATCCAGGGATTGGCACTATACACAAGAACTCAGCCTTATCAGGCGAGGGTGTTACAGCTACTAAAACGCCAAACTAGCAATATAAGATGCAAACATCACATGTGTAAAGTGGAATGATATGGTCCGTGCATTTGTTCACCATCATGTGCATCGTGGTATGATCTCTATCATTCCTTTGTGTATAAGGCCAAGGTCTATGGAACTTACTTGTTAGGTGTGTTGTAAGGGTATCTACCATACATCAACTTACAACATTACCATATCATGACACTAGCCCAGCAACAATCTAAACTAGATGCCTCTAATTTATCCATTGCAAGTTTTACGTGGTTTAGGGCTTTCGAAGATAGAACCAGTCTTACCTACGAACATGGAACCACAACGATGATAAATAAGTTATTAGCAATTCATTGTAAATCAGATATTGACTATAGTAGGAGAGATAGACCCGCTAGCCACTTATGCAAAACTAGTTGCATGTCAGTCGTGGAACCGGTATCATGTGCGATGACATGTAAAGTTGGTCTAGGCCGCTTCATCCCACTATGCCACCAATATGCAAAATACATAGAAGATGCAATAACATGATCATCATCTCCCACATATAAACATATGTGTACTGCCCGTGCAAAGCACCTACACATAGATCAGGCTCTGATACCACTGTTGGGTTCGCAGCATAGAAAACAAAAAAAATCCTACGATGGGAACTATATGCCAAGATCTATCTACTAGATATAAGCAATGGGTGGATATACATCCATAGAGAACTTACCCTCGAAAACAACAAAGCTTTATTAACAAGATGGAACTCGTGGATGATGTAGTCATACACTTGCCGATCTCAAGATCATGATAAAGTCCTTCAGACCCAGCAGTTCTAGCATCATCAGGTCCAGCATCATCAGGTCCAGCACCATCAAGTCCAGCACCGCAAAGTAGTGGTGCATCCGTGATCGTATACACATTCGGTCCACCAAATAACCTTCACCTCCTCGCTCCAGCGATGCAACAGAAGCATCAACTCCTTTCCACATAAAGCCACCGGGAACATGTATCTCGCTAATCTGAGACCATGGGGGAAACTAGAGGAAGAAGAGAACCTTCACGAGGAGGTGGGGCAAGAGGAGAGGAACCATGGGGCTCCTTTTATAGGGGAGGGGGAGAAGCCCCAAGGCCATGGCTGGCCAACCATGGTGGGTGCCCCCACCTCTCCCTCATTCATGTGGGTGGAGCTTCCACTAAGCCCACTCACATCAATTTTCAACTCCACTCACTTTGCATTTAATGTCCAACAAATTAAATGCATTTTCTCTTTAAATAAAACACTATTATTTATTTTATTCAGAACTTTGTTAATTACTTTAATTAACAAACATTCACATAAAACTCCCTGTAACATTTCAATATCACATGCAGAACCAGTTTCAGCAATTTCACCCGAAACAATTCCGGTTTCCATCGAAATGATTCTAGTGCTTTCTTAATCTTTATCTGAAACATATTTGCTCCTAAATAGTGTCAGTATCCCTTAAGTGTGTCACCCTATGGTTCATGAATAATGCAGACATGATCGAGACCCCTCTCCGATCAATAATCAGCAGCGGGACCTGGAGATCCGTACTGACTCCCACATATTCAACGATGACTCTTGTGATTGTGTGAACCTTTAACGTCATAACTAAATCCCTTTGTCTCGCGATATATTACACGTTTGAGATTCGATCATTGGCATCCAAATACCTAGTTTGATCTCGTTACCGACATGCACTCTTTTCTCGTTCCCGTGATATAACATTCTAGTGATCACATCACTTGCTTGCAAGCTATCTTAATGCGATATCACCGAGAGGGCTCAGAGTATATCTATCCGTCATCGGGATTGACAAATTCCACTCTTGATCCATGAGCCTCAACATAACACCTTCGGAGTATCTAAACCCACCTTTATAGTCACCCTTTTACGGTGTGACGTTTGATGTTATCAAGTTACTCTTCCTATGTTAGCAATTAACATGATCTCATGGTCTAAGGACTAAGATTACTTCGTATGATGTTATAGCAATATAAACATAATGACTTTGATCGTAATGCTATACTTCGGATGAACGTTCATCACATCATTCCACCAATGTTGTGGCCTCATTATTAACAACATCCAATGTCCATGATCAGGAAACCTTGATCATCTTGTTAATCAACGAGCTAGTTTATATGAGAGGCATTACTAGGAACTTTGTATTTTGTTTATTAAGCACACATGTATTAACGTTTCCAATTAATACAATTATAGCATGGAAAATAAAAATTTATCATGGAATAAGATAATAACCACTTTATTATTGCCTCTTGGGCATATTCCCTTCAGCATGTTGGAGGAGCAGCGACCGAAGGTGTGACGACGGGGCCGACCTGGATGATGGCGGTGTGCTTGGCAGCGTCCGTTGCGGCCTTTTTCTTTTTCTTGCCCTTGCCACCGTTGCCCCGTCCGGAGTTGGGCGCGGTGGCGGCGTTGGAGTAGAGGGCCATGTCGCCATTGCCATTGCGCGAGCGACAATTCTTGCACTTCATGTCTTAGAGCGCAAGAAGAGAACGACACTTCTCAAACGAGATGTCGGGCATGAGGGAGATGAGATCGGCGGCGCCCTCGTATTTCTTGGAAAGTCCGTTGAGGCAGTGGATGACCAGCTTGGCATCGTCTTCTGGGGAGCCGAGATCCACGGGACCGTCGGCGAGGGCCTTGATCTTCTTCAAGTACTCTGTCATGTTCATCTCGCCCATCTTGATCTCGCCAAGCTCGGTGGAGAGGTGGAGCTAGCGGTTGATCTTGTGGTCGTTGAAGAGCCAGTTGATGCTTGTCCACAGCTCGAGGGCGAGGGGGTCTTTGCCTGGAGAATATCATTTTGCGGCCCGAGAGTTGGGGCGTCCAGGCAACGCAGTACCCAAGTTCCCTGAAATCATCCGCGATGACTACAGTTGGTGTGCCAAATACTCAGAGGGTCTTTTTCGGCACAAATTCAACTTTACGTTTCAATACAAAAAATCAGGCTAACGGCCGTCAAGTTGGGCCCCCTGTCAGTTCTCGCTGTTATGTCGCTCATGTCGATCCCGTCGCTTAGGTGTCAATTAGGCTTGTAGCGTTGGCGCCTGCATCCATTACGTGTCTTCTTCTTCCCCGGAGCGGCAATCTGTGGGGCGTCGCAGCCATGGCGCGGAGCTGGGACTTGGACGAACCTGCTCGGCCCAGCTCTCCTCCCTGTAGGCTTGCAGCATTGGCGCCTGCATCCATTACGCGTCTTCTTCCCCGGAGCGTCAATCTGTGGTCGCGGCCATGGCGCAGAGCTGGGACGTGATGAAGCTGCTCGGCCCCGCTCTCCTCCCCATCCCGAGTCGGAGCTCACCCTCACCATGGACGCACCTATGGCATGGTGCGGGGACGAGAATTGGTTCCCGGTGAGATCTATCACCTTGTCGACCATGCTTGGTTCTGTTTTCCTCCACTAGAATCCGAGCTCGCCGTCGCCGTGGTTGCACCCGCACCAATTCTGCCACCTCTGCCGAGGTCTCTATGGTAGCTCAAGTTCTGGGGTTCTCCAAGTTCTGCCATGTTGGGCCTGTAAGTGTTGTTGTATGTTAAACTAGCAAAACTCTTTTTTTCAAATCTCTTGGGTTGTACCAACTTCATTGTGTTTAATTATGAAAGACAAAATATAAATGATTTCTCTAAATTCTCGCATAGAAAAATGCACAGCTAATTTCATATTCTCGCAGGAACTGGCCCCACTTGTTGAACCAGCAGCATTGTCACGATCTCCACGTAACCACAGTGAGTTCTCGAACCGAAAGTTGTAGTTACCACGTTTCTTCTGCAGTCATTCCTCTTCCTTAGTCATTCCTCTGCAGTTTTTCTTGGGTGTTTCTTCTTCCTCTGTTCTGTAACCGTCCGTTCATCTTCTTCTTCCTCTCGCAGGCATTTCCTTTCACCCATTTCCTTGCAGGCATGGACGATGGGAAACACACAACAGAGACCCACTTGGTCCCTGCCCATGGCACCACGACTTTGACAGTGGTGTACACAAATGATGAAGCGACTGTGGAGACAACTCTCGCCAGGTTTGAGCAATTGCTTGAGAAAGAGAAGCACAAGTTTGTGGGGCTAGACTTGGAGTACACTCGTGCAAATAAGTGAAAAAATCCTCCACAAGAGATCGCTGTCGTGCAAATCGCCATACATGAGGAGATCATCGTTTACCACTTCTGCAGGTATGTGAAATTTAAATTTGAGATCACCACTTCTGCATCCCTTGTTCCCTTACATCCCTAGAACCATCTAAGTGCAGGAGTAAACCAACTGAGATGCATTGTCCAGCTCTGGTCGAGTTCTTATGTAGGAAAGGGATAACTTTCACTAGCGTGGATATCACAAATGACACAATTATGCTTTCTCATTCGTTGATAAAAATCCCAAAGGGGCACCACATCGACATCCAAAATCTGTACAAGATCAAATCATACCCAGCGAAGGATGGCATGGGTGATCTGGCAGCGGAAATCATCGATAAATCCTATGAAAAACTGAAGAAATTGAAGCTACTCGATCACGACTACTGGGAGTGGAAGCCGATGAGCCAGGTGCGCCTCGAGTATGCAGCCAGAGACGCCTACATGGCGTATGAGTTGTACAGTAAGCTCATTACCATGAAAGATGAGATGGTTAAGGCGGGGTTTTTCGCGAGAGAGCTATGCCCTGGTTGCAAGCTAACCCAAGAGAAGAAGTGTGAGGAGGACAGAAAGCGGTTTCAGGACGAGCAGGGATCTTGGGACGGTGGCGACATCAAGCGGTTGAAGGGGAAGCAAGTCAAGGACGACAACAAGTGGTGGTGATATATTATGTTTTTGAACTAGATTTTAGTTTCTAGTTTATTATGTGTGTGATACATTTAGTTACTTCAATACAAAATTTTGACCAATTTAACTTGTTGATGTATTTCTTGAAAATTATAATATAATCGAGCACTAGAAATATTTTGTAGTGTGCATGAGCATGATCAGTAAATATAATTGAACACTAGAAACTTTAAGGCACTCCATATAAAGGAGTAGATTAATATAGAAGGTTCACCAGAGACACCACGAATATATTGTCTTACATGCCACACACAGGTAATAATTAACTAGAACAAAATAAAAGCAGGGGCTGCAGCAGGAGGCCAGGACACGGAGACGCCTAGCAGGGCAGGGGTTTATCAGCAGGAGGCAGCGATAGCCTAGTCGATGGGATACATGCCAGTCCTGACATACTCCCGGAGGAATTTGCCATAGGCTGCGTGCCGCGCCAAGGTAATCAGCCTATGCCTTCTGCCTTCGCCTCTCCCAATGCCCTCCGTGTGCTGGATCATGCTGTTGAGGTCCACGTTGATTGCTTTGCCACAGAATAGGAAAAACAGTCTCCCCCTATGGTGAAAACGGATTAGCCCACACGATAACCGCATCAGCACGTAGCGGCTCTTGTTGTCCCTGGATTCCTTGCTACCGTCCACGTCATCATCATCCTCCTATTGATTTTTAAGAACATAACTTAGAACTCATACAAATGATTGAATTGTATTACAACTCAAGAATTGACAACATGTATATGTAAGACAATATATCCGTGGATATCAAAGATAAAGCATCTCAACAATAGTTTGATCGGTTCATATATCATTTCATATCAACACAATGACAAATAATTGCATCAGAGTGAATCTAGGATAATTCTAGGGGCCTCATAAGTTTCTTCAGGGATGGAGTAGGTGAACCAAGTAACAATTGCATAACCTGTAATGTTGTACATCACCCCAGGTTCACTAACTCATCCCTGAAAAAATCTGACACCAATGTGTCTGCCTCTCTTTTGGGACAAATTTGAATCATTGGCCACAATAAGAAATTCAAATGTAATCGTACAAAAGATTATTCAGGGATATACATAGTCAGGTACAAAAACAAGCCTAAATATTGTAATTATAAATAAAAAACCAAACAATTAATCTTCAGGTGCATGTTAAAAATACTTATGATCAAAACCATTCATATGCATATGCATCATACCAATCATTAAAAGATCAGAAACAATTCAAGGATCATATATGTAGTTCCATATGAGAATAAATCTAGGGCCTCGTAATTTATTTCAGAGATGGAGTAGGCGAACCAAAGTACCAACAGCACAACTTATATTGTTTGTGTGCATTGCTGCCTCAGGTTCACCAACCCATCCCTAAAACACGACACCGTCATACGTGTCTCCCCTTGAACTCTTTTGGGGCAAATTTCAATCATCGGCCTCGGTGACAAACTAAAATGTAATTCTTATACACTATGAATCCATGGAATAGATAATTCAAATATCATAGTTCTATGAATGTAGAATAAAGATTGCAGCCTCATAAGTTTCTACACAGATGGCGTAAGCGAACCAAGTAACAATTGCACAGCTTATATTGATCTTGTACATGGCCCAGGTTCGCTCACTCATCCCTGAAAAAATTTGACACCAATGTGTCTGCCTCTCTTTGGGGCAAATTTGAATCATTGGCCACAATAAGAAATTGAAATGTAATCGTATAAAACAATATTCAGGGATATACAAATGCATCATACAATACATTCATAGATTAGAAACAATACAAAGATTATATATTTAGGTTCCATGTGAGAGAAAAATTAGGGCCTCATTTTTTTCAGCGATGGAGTCAGAGAACCAATACCAACATCACAACCTATATTGTTTATGTGCATTGCTGCCTCAGGTTCACTAACCATCCCTAAGAAAACGACACCATCAGATGCCCTTGCACTATTTTGGGGCAAAATTGAATCATTGGGCTCAGTAAGGAATAGAAATGTAATGTTATAGGCCTGCTGTGTATCGAAATAAACACTCAACTAGCAAACTCAACTAGATGGCAGATGAGCAGATTAGGGTTTTGTGACTAGACGGATTGGGGTTTTGTGACTAGATGGCAGATGCATCAATCAACCAATCGAATCATATATATACTACCCTACTTCAAGAGCAAAAGAATATGTTCATGATTGAGCAAATCCTATGTATGAATAGTGAAAACTGCGGCTGCGACTAGAGAAGCTAGCAATATAGTACCTCGGACTCCTCATCAGGGACCTCCTCCTCGAACTCATCATTCTCCGCGATTGCGTCGAAGATTTCTTGAACGGCGATGGGGTCGTCGATGTAGATCACCGGATTGCCTCCGCATGCCCCCCATCCAGATCTGTCGCTGGCACCACAACGTTGTCGGCCACGATGTTGTCGGCCACCTGCTGCTCGGCAGCGACGGCTACTACCTGTTGCTCAGCGGCGATGGCTACCACCTGCTGCTCGGCAGCGACGGCTACCACCTGCTGCTCGGCGGTGATGGCTAACACCTTCTTCTCGGCGACGATGGCTACTGGCTGGATGGATGAGCTCGCACCCTCGACGGCGTGGCGACGAGCGGCATTCGTGCCCGGAGAAGACACCTCCGCCTGCTTGGCAACGACCGAGCCATCTCCTGCTGCGCCTTCAACTGGCTTCACCTCCGGATCGTCTCCACGCGTACGCTTCATGGAGCACCAAGGGAAGGAGGTAGTGCAAATGAGGGAGCTTCGACGCGCGCGGCAGGTGTAGATTGGGGTCTTAGGACTAGACAGACTGGGGGAAATGACACGAGCTCATGGAAGAAGAAGGTCGAGGGGGGTAATAACCACCGTACCGTTCGTAGTCCTCGAGTGGACATGTGTGGTGGGCAGGGGGCGGGGGCTACCACGATCTCCACCTTTTTTTTCGGTTCCCTTTTTTTTTGAAACAGCCACGATCTCCACTTTAGAGCTGCATTAAAAACTTGCTCATGGCAGACCTCGATTCCACTGCATGCAAGTGGCGCGGAACTTTAGAGCTGGAAGTGACCTCGATTCCACTAGCGGTAGGGCCCAGTTAGAAGTGAGATTGAGAGCGCTGTGTAAAAATGGGATATGTCTTATTAAAATCAAGTGGCAATAAATTGCAGCGTCCCGTCGACAACCGTGCACTCGATGACCCCATTGCCATGTGCATGAGTTGTAGTAGCAGTAGTAGGCTTTTCAGACTTGATTAAACTTGACATGACCGCTCGACGACTTTTTCCATGGACGGCATCATGTTCCTTCCTGTAGAAGTCTCACGGAGGGAGACGTCCGTGTTGTCTCACACTGTACTGTGAAGGGCACGACGTGTGCAACGATCATTGTTGGATCGCACAGAATCAACGGTTGGTGCGCATGATCCGTGTGACAACTATGACAACCAATCAGGGAGTAGAAGACAGGGTGAGCACAGGTTTGGGCTTCTACGAAAGATAAAGAGAGGGGGGCAAAACTAAGTAGTACCACATAAAACCAAGGGCAAAGCTGAGTAGTATAAAAATGGAAAGTGTCTTCTACAATGAAATACATCATGGAATACATCAAATTATGCCAAGATAGATCCACTAGAGTTCATTGGATGTGTGTTCTTCTCATAAACAACACATGGATCCACCTATGTGAATGCATGTATGTTCCTCTAGACAAACCACATAAGGATCCACCGGTGTCACTGCATGTCTGTTCTTTTCATGAACCACACATGGATCCACCGGTGTCATTACATGTCTGTTCTTTTCATGAAAAACACCCAGTGTCACTGCATTTCAGTTCTTTTCATGAACCACATAAGGATCCACCAGTGTCATTGGATGTGTGTTCTTCTCATGAACCACACATGGATCCACCCAGTGTCATTGCATGTGTGTTCCTGTAGACAAACCACATATGGATCCACTAGTGTCATTGCATGTCTGTTCTTTTCATGAACCACACCCAGTGTCATTGCATGTGTGTCCTTCTAAACAAACCACATAAGGATCCACCAGTGTCATTGCATGTCTATTATTTTCATGAACCACACCCGGTGTCATTGCATGTCTGTTCTTTTCATGAACCACAGCTAGAGTCATTGCATGTCTCTTACTTCCATAAACCACACATGGATCCACCAGTGTCATTGCATGGCTGTTCTTTTCATGAACCACACCAAGTGTCATTGCATGTCTGTTCTTTTCATGAACCACACCTAGTGTCATTGCATGTCAGTTCTTTTCATGAACCACATAAGGATCCACCAGTATCATTGTATGTGTGTTCTTCTCATGAACCACACATGGATCCACCAGTGTCATTGCATGTGTGTTATTTTCATGAACCACACCCAGTGTCATTGCATATGTGTTCCTCTAGACAAACCACATAAGGATCCACCGGTGTCACTTCATGTCTGTTCTTTTCATGAACGGCAGCTAGAGTCCACCAGTGTCATTGCATGTCTGTTCTTCTCATGAACCACACCCTGTGTCACTGCATGTCTGTTCTTTTCATGAACCACATAAGGATCCACCAGTGTCATTGGATGTGTGTTCTTATCATGAACCACACATGGATCCACTGGTGTCATTGCATGTTTGTTCCTCTAAAAAAACCACATAAGGATCCAGCAGTGTCATTGCATGTCTGTTCTTTCATGAACCACACCCAGTGTCATTGCATGTGTCTTCTTCTAAACAAACCACATAAGGATCCACCAGTGTCATTGCATGTGTGTTCTTTTCATGAACCACACCCAGTGTCATTGCATGTGTGTTCTTTTCATGAAACACAGCTAGAGTCATTGCATGTCTGTTCTTTCCATGAACCACACCCAGTGTCATTGCATGTCTGTTCTTTTCATGAACCACACCCAGTGTCACTGCATGTCAGTTCATTTCATGAACCACATAAGGATCCACCAGTGTCATTGGATGTGTGTTCTTCTCATGAACCACACATGGATCCACCGGTGTCATTGAATTTTTGTTCCTCTAAACAAACCACATAAGGATCCACCAGTGTCATTGCATGTCTGTTCTTTTCATGAACCCCACCCAGTGTCATTGCATGTGTGTTCTTCTAAACAAACCACATAAGGATCCACCAGTGTCATTGCATGTCTGTTCTTTTCATGAACCACACCCGGTGTCATTGCATGTCTGTTCTTTTCATGAACCACGGATAGAGTAATTGCATGTATGTTACTTCCATAAACCACACATGGATCCACCGGTGTCATTTGCATGTCTGTTCTTTTCATGAACCACACCCAGTGTCATTGCATGTCTGTTCTTTTCATGAACCACATGCAGTGTCATTGCATGTCAGTTCTTTTCATGAACCACATAAGGATCCACGAGTGTCATTGCATGTCTGTTCTTCTCACAGACAACATAAGGATCCACCAGTGTCATTGCATGTCTGTTCTTTTCATGAACCACATCCAGTGTCATTGCATGTGTGTTCCTCTAGAAAAACCACATATGGATCCACCAGTGTCATTGCATGTCTGTTCTTTTCATGAACCACACCCAGTGTCATTGCATGTGTGTTCTTATAAACAAACCACATAAGGATCCATCAGTGTCATTACATGTCTGTTCTTTTCATGAACCACACCCGGTGTCATTGCATGTCTGTTCTTTTCATGAACCAGAGCTAGAGTCATTGCATGTCTGTTGCTTCCATAAACCAAACATGCATCCACCAGTGTCATTGCATGTCTGTTCATTTCATGAACCACACCCAGTGTCATTGCATGTCAGTTCTTTTCATGAACCACACCCAGTGTCATTGCATGTCAGTTGTTTTCATGAACCACATAAGGATCCACTAGTGTCATTGTATGTGTGTTCTTCTCATGAACCACACATGGATCCACCAGTGTCATTGCATGTGTATTATTTTCATGAACCACACCCAGTGTCATTGAATGTGTGTTCCTCTAGACAAACCACATAAGGATCCACCGGTGTCACTACATGTCTGTTCTTTTCATGAATCACAGCTAGAGTCCATCAGTGTCATTGCATGTCTGTTCTTCTCATGAACCACACCCAGTGTCACTGCATGTATGTTCTTTTCATGAACCACATAAGGATCCACTAGTGTCATTGGATGTGTGTTCTTATCATGAACCACGCACGGATCCACCGGTATCATTGCATGTATGTTCCTCTAAACAAACCACATAAGGATCCACCAGTTTCATTGCATGTCTGTTCTTTTCATGAACCACACCCAGTGTCATTGCATGTGTGTTGTTCTAAACAAACCACATAAGGATCCACCAGTGTCATTGCACATGTGTTCTTCTCATGAACCACACCCAGTGTCATTGCATGTGTGTTCTTTTCATGAAACACAGCTAGAGTCATTGCATGTCTGTTCTTTTCATGAACCACACCCAGTGTCATTGCATGTCTGTTCTTTTCATGAACCACACCCAGTGTCACTGCATGTCAGTTCTTTTCATGAACCACATAAGGATCCACCAGTGTCATTGGATGTGTGTTCTTCTCATGACCACACATGGATCCACCAGTGTCATTGCATGTTTGTTCCTCTAAACAAACCACATAAGGTTCCACCAGTGTCATTGCATGTCTATTCTTTTCATGAACCGCACCTAGTGTCATTGCATGTGTGTTCTTCTAAACAAACCACATAAGGATCCACCAGTGTCATTGCATGTCTATTCTTTTCATGAACCACACCTGGTGTCATTGCATGTCTTTTCTTTTCATGAACCACGGCTAGAGTCATTGCATGCCTGTTACTTCCATAAACCACACATGGATCCACCGGTGTCATTGCATGTCTCTTCTTTTCATGAACCACACCCAGTATCATTGCATGTCTATTCTTTTCACGAACCACACCTAGTGTCATTGCATGTCAGTTCTTTTCATGAACCACAAAAGGATCCACCGGCGTCATTGCATGTCTGTTCTTCTCACAGACCACATAAGGATCCACCAGTGTCATTGCATGTCTGTTCTTTTCATGAACCACATCCAGTGTCATTGCATGTGTGTTCCTCTAGACAAACCATATATGGATCCACCAGTGTCATTGCATGTCTGTTCTTTTCATGAACCACACCCAGTGTCATTGCATGTGTGTTCTTCTAAACAAACCACATAAGGATCCACCAGTGTCATTGCATATCTGTTCTTTTCATGAACCACACCCGGTGTCATTGCATGTCTGTTCTTTTCATGAACCACGGCTAGAGTCCACCAGTGTCATTGAATTTTTGTTCTTCTCATGAACCACACCCGGTGTCACTACATGTCTGTTCTTTTCATGAACCACATAAGGATCCACCAGTGTCATTGGACGTGTGTTCTTCTCATGAACCACACATGGATCCACCTGTGTCATTGTATTTTTGTTCCTCTAAACAAACCACATGAGGATCCACCAGTGTCATTGCATGTCTGTTCTCTTCATGAACCACACCCAGTGTCATTGCATGTGTGTTCTTCTAAACAAACCACATAAGGATCCACCAGTGTCATTGCATGTCTGTTCTTTTCATGAACCACACCCGGTGTCATTGCATGTCTATTCTTTTCAGGAACCACGGCTAGAGTCATTGCATGTATATTACTTCCATAAACCACACATGGACCAACCGGTGTCATTGCATGTCTGTTCTTTTCATGAACCACACCCAGTGTCATTGCATGTCTGTTCTTTTCATGAACCACACGCAGTGTCATTGCATGTCAGTTCTTTTCATGAACCACACAAGGATCCACCAGTGTCATTGCATGTCTGTTCTTCTCACAGACAACATAAGGATCCACCAGTGTCATTGCATGTCTGTGAAGGAAATATGCCCTGAGAGGGAATAATAAAGTTGTTATTATGTATTCCTTGTATATGATAGATGTTTATTTTACATGCTATAATTGTATTGATAGGAAACATCAATACATGTGTGTTTAATAAACAAAAAGGGTTCCTAGTCATGCCTCTCTTATAGACTAGCTCGTTGATTAACAGGATGATCAAGGTTTCCTGATCATGGACATTGGATGTTGTTAATAACAAGGTCACACCATTGGTGGAATGATGTAATGAACATTCATCCGAAGTATAGCATTACGATCAAGTCATTGTGTTTATATTGCTATAACATCATACGAAGTAATCTTTATCCTTAGACCATGAGATCATGTTAATTGCTAACACCGGAAGAGTATCTTGATAACATCAAACGTCACACCGTAACAGGGTGACAAAAAAGATGGGTTCAGTGCTACGAAGGTGTTATGTTGAGGCTCATGGATCAAGAGTGGAATTTGTCAATCCAGATGACGGATAGATATACTCTGGGCCCTCTAGGTGATATCACATTAGGATAGCTTGCAAGCAAGTGATGTGATCACTAGAATGTTATATCACGAGAACGAGAAAAGAGTGCATGTCGGTAACGAGATCAAACTAGGTATGGAGATACCGATGATCGAATCTCGGACATGTAATATATCGCGAGACAAAGGGATTTAGTTACAAGCGTTAAAGGTTCTCACGATCACAGGAGTCATCGTTGAATGTGTAGGAGTCAGTACGGATCTCCAGGTCCCGCTGCTGATTATTGATCAGAGAAGGGTCTCGATCATGTCTGCATTATTTGTGAACCGTAGGGTGGCACACTTAAGAGTTACCGGACACCGTTTTGGAGCACATATGTTTCAGACGAGAGAATTGCAAAGCGCAGGAATTGTTTCAATAGAAACCGGAAATTGTTTCGGGTGAAATTGCAGAAGGTGGTTCTGCATGTGATATTGAAATATTGCAAGGGGCTATATGTGAATGTTTGTTAATTAAAGTAATTAACAAAATTCTGAATAAATTTAATAAAAGAGTTTTATTAAATGAGAGAGCATTAAATTTGGAGAAACTTAATGCATTTAAAGTGGAGACTTTAAAAGGGAATGTGAAGAGGCATTTTAATGTGGAGGAGTTACCACCACATGAATGGGGGAGGTGAGGGGTCACCCCCCCATGCGACGGCCATGGAGAGAGGGGGCACCCCCCCTCCTCCTATAAAAGGCCACCCATTCCCTCCTTCATCCTCACACCTCCTTGTGAAGGATCTCTCTCCCCCTCTAGAATTATTCCCCCATGGTCTCGGATTAGCGAGATACATGTTCCCGGTGGCATTTCGTCTAGAAGGAGTTGCTGCTTCCGCTGGATCGCTGGAGCGAGGAGGTGGAGGTTGTCCGGTGGCTTGAACGTGTGTGCGAGTGTGGATGCGCTGCTGAGTTGCCGCGCTCGGACTTCCTCACGAACTTGAGATCGGCAAGTGTACGACTACATCAACCACGAGTTCCTACTCATTAACAAAGCTCGTTGTCTTCGAGGGTAAGTTCTCTATGGATGTATGTCCACCCATTTTCTTTCTACCTAGTAGATAGATCTTGGCGTGTAGTTCACACCGTAGGAAAATTTTTGTTTTCTATGCTGTGGACCCAACAGTGGTATCAGAGCCTGATCTATGCGTAGGTGCTTTGCACAGGTAGTACACATATGTTTATATGTGGGCGATGATGATCATGTTATTGCATCTTCTATGTACTTTGGATATTGGTGGCATAGTGGGATGAAGCGGCCCGGACCAACCTTACATGTCATCGTACATGAGACCGGTTCCACGACTGACATGCAACTTGTTTTGCATAAGTGGCTGGCGGGTGTCTGTCTCTCCTACTATAGTCAATATCTAATTTACAACGAGTTGCTAATAACTTGGTTATCCTTGTTGTGGTTCATGTTCGTAGGTTAGACAGGTTCTATCTCCGAAAGCCCTAAGCCACGTAAAACTTGCAATTGATAAATTAGAGGCATCTAGTTTAGATCGTTGTTGGGCTAGTGTTTTGATATGGTATTGTTGTAAGTAGATGTTTGATAGATACTCTTACAACTCACTTAACGTGTAAGTTCCATAGACCTTGGCCTTACACACAAAGGAATGATAGATATCATACCACGATGCAAATGATAGAGATCAAATGCATGGACCATATCACCTCACTTCACACATTAGATGTTAGCATCTTATACTGCTAGTTTGGCGCGTTTGGTAGCATTATAAGATGATCCCTCATTTAGATATCAAGATAAAATGTGTTCTTCCTTAAGTATGCACCATTTTGTGGATCGTGTTTTGAGGCATCACGTGATGATCGGGTGTTCTCAACTCTACGCTTTCATACAACGGGTGTAAGACAGTTTTACACACGCAAATACTAAGGTTCTTACTTGACGAGCCTAGCATGTACAGACATGGCCTCGGAACACAGACCGAAAGGTTAAGCATGAGTCATATAGTTGATATGATTCCCATATAGATGCTCGCCTTTGAAGCTACACCGACTCACGTGATGATCGGACTTGGTGTAGTGGATTTGGTTCATGTAATCACCAAAAGGACACGAGGGATGTCGTTTTTGAGTGGGAGTTCATTAGTAATTTGGATTAGTCGAACTCAATCTATTATAAACTTAGTCTAAATATACTTTACAAATTCTGTTGTAGATGGCACCACCTGGTTTTAATTTCAATGTGTTCATGGAGAAAGAGAAACTTGCTGCGAATGGTAGCAACTTCACCAACTGGGCTATGAATTTGAGGATTCTCCTCACTGCTGCACAAAAGCAATATGTGCTAGATGCGCTGCTAGGCCCCCCACCAGCTCCGGATGACCCTGACGAGGAAAAGAACGTCTATATAACTCGTCAGGAGGACCACAACTTAGTTCATTGCGGCATACTGTATGGGCTAGAGCCAGAACTTCAAAAACGTTTCGAAAATGGCAATGCCTTTGATACCATGGGAGAATTGAAAATGATTTTCGATACCCATGCTACCGTAGAGAGTTATAATGCTACAGAAAAGTTCTTTAGCTACATGATGGAGGAAAACAGCTCCGTTAGTGAGCACGTACTCAAAATGTCTGGGTACGCCGATAAGCTTGTGTCCTTGGGAATAATGATTCCCATTGACTTAGGCATACATCGTGTTCTCCAATCTCTGCCACCTAGCTACAAGAGCTTCGTGATGAACTATAATATGCAGGGCATGAAGAAGTCTCTTCCCGAGCTTCTGTCAATGCTTAAGACTGCAGAAGTGGAGATTAGGAAAGGACATCAAGTGTTGATGATCAATAGGACCACCGGTTTCAAGAAGGACAAGAAAGGCAAGCACAAGGGAAAGAAGGGTGGCAAGTCTATTGCCACCCCTGAAAAGAAACCCCGAGCTGGCCCTAAGTCTGACACCGAGTGCTACTATTGCAAGGGGACTGGCCATTGGAAGCGCAACTGCCCCCAAGTATTTGGCGGACAAGAAGTTCGGCAAGGCAAACAAAGGTATATGTGATATACATGTTATTGATGTGTACTTGACTAGTACTCGCAGTAGCACCTGCGTATTTGATACGGGATCGGTTGCTAATATATGTAACTCGGTTCAGGGGCTGCGGAACAAGCGACAACTAGCAAGGGATGAGGTCACGATGCGGGTCGGCAATGGATCAAGAGTTGATGTGATCGCCGTCGAAACGCTGCCTCTCCATATGCCATCGGGATTAGTTATAAACCTAAATAATTGTTATTTGGTGCCTGCACTGAGCATGAACATTGTATCCGGATCGTGTTTGATGCAAAGTGGTTATTCATTTAAGTCTGAAAACAATGGTTGTTCGATTTATATGAATAATATCTTTTATGGTCATGCACCTATGTTGAATGGTTTGTTTCTGTTGGATCTTGATAGTAGTATTACACATATTCATAATGTTGATGCTAAAAGGATTAAACTTGATAATGATATATCTACATATATGTGGCACTGCCGTCTAGGTCATATTGGCGTTAAACGCATGAAGAAACTCCATTCTGATGGACTTTTGGAATCACTTGATTTTGAATCATTTGATACATGTGAGCCATGCCTTATGGGCAAGATGACTAGAACGCCGTTTTCCGGTTCAATGGAACGGGCGACAGATCTATTGGAAATCATACATACTGATGTGTGTGGACCAATGAGTGTGTCGGCGTGAGGTGGATCTCGTTATTTTGTTACTTTCATGGATGATTTTAGTAGATACGGGTATATCTATTTGATGAAACACAAGTCTGAAACTTTTGAAAAGTTCAAAGAATTTCAGAATGAAGTGGAAAATCATCGTAACAGAAAGATCAAATTTCTGCGGTCCGACCGTGGAGGAGAGTATCTTAGTTACGAGTTTAGCACACATATGAAAGACTGTGGAATAGTTTCACAACTCACGCCTGCCGGAACACCACAACGTAATGGTGTGTCAGAACGTCGTAATCATACTTTATTAGATATGGTTCGATCTATGATGTCTCTGACTGACTTGGCACTATCATTTTGGGGTTATGCACTAGAAACAACTGCATTCACTTTAAATCGGGCACCATCTAAATCCGTTGAAACGACACCGTATGAATTATGGTTTGGAAACAAACCTAAGCTATCATTTCTTAAGGTTTGGGGATGCGATGTTTATGTGAAGAAACTTCAACCGGATAAACTCGAACCCAAAGCGGAAAAATGTGTCTTCATAGGATACCCTAAGGAAACGATTGGGTATACCTTCTATCACAGATCCGAGGGCAAGGTCTTTGTTGCCAAGAATGGATCCTTTCTTGAGAAGGAGTTTCTCGCGAAAGGTGTGAGTAGTCGGAAGGTAGAACTCGAAGAGGTTATTGAACCTTCTCTTCATGAAATGGCGAGTAGCGCAGCTCCAGAAGTTGTTTCAGAGTTGACTTCACCTAATGAAGAGAGAGCTAATGATATTGATCATGAAACTCCGAAAGAGGACACTACCGAACCTCGCAGGTCAAGCAGGACACGTGCAGCTCCTGAACTGTACGGCAATCCTGTTGTGAATTTCATGGTTGATGAAATGGATGACCCTGCGACGTATGAAGAAGCGATGATGAGCCCGGATTCCAACAAATGTCTAGAAGCCATGAAATCCGAGATGGAATCCATGTACGAAAACCAGGTTTGGACCTTGGTGGACTTACCTCACGACCGAAAGGCCGTTGAGAATAAATGGATTTTCAAAAGGAAAACTGATGCTGATGGTAATGGTAATGTGACCATCTATAAGGCTCGACTTGTCGCAAAGGGGTTTCGAAAAATTCAAGGAGTTGACTACGATGAGACATTCTCTCCCGTAGCGATGCTTAAGTCGATTAGGATTATGTTAGCAATTGCTGCATATTTCAATTATGAAATATGGCAGATGGATGTCAAATCTGCGTTCCTCAATGGTAAGATTGAAGAAGAGTTGTATATGATACAACCTAAGGGTTTTGTCGATCCTAAGGATGCTAATAAGGTGTGCAAACTTTAGCGATCCATCTATGGACTGAAGCAAGCATCACGAAGTTGGAATCTCCACTTTGATGAGGTGATCAAAGAGTTTGGATTTGTCCAAACTTATGGAGAGGCTTGTATTTACAAGAAAGTGAGTGGGAGCAATGTGGCATTTCTGATATTATATGTCGATGACATATTATTGATTGGAAATGATTTAGATCTTTTAAACAGTGTTAAAAGTTATCTAAACAGCAAATTTTCGATGAAGGACCTTGGTGAAGCTTCATATATATTAGGCATTAAAATCTATAGAGATAGATCAAGACGCCTAATTGGGCTATCGCAGAGTACATACCTTGATAAGATATTAAAGAAGTTTAATATGGACGGAAGTAAGAAGGGGTTCTTACCTATGTTGCAAGGCAAGACATTGAGTAAGACTCAAAGTCCGGCTACGGCGGAAGAAAGAGAAATAATGGATAAGATCCCCTATGCCTCAGCCATAGGCTCTATAATGTATGCCATGCTATGTACAAGACCGGATGTGGCACATGCTATTAGTTTGACTAGTAGGTACCAATCTGATCCAGGTTCGGAACACTGTATAGAGGTCAAGAATATCCTTAAGTACTTGAGAAGAACTAAGGATATGTTTCTTATATACAGAGGTGAAGAAGAGCTAGTCGCTAAGTGTTATGTCGATGCTAGCTTTGACACTGATCCGGATGACTCTAAGTCTCAATCTGGATACGTACTTCTCTTGAACGGAGCAGCAGTTAGTTGGAGGAGCTCCAAACAACCTGTGGTGGCTGGATCAACAACGGAGGCGGAATATGTTGCTGCTTCAGAAGCAGCGCAGGAAGCAGTTTGGATGAAGGAGTTCATAACGGAACTGGGTGTGGTTCCCAGTGCGTTGGACCCGATGGTGATCTAGTGTGACAACAATGGAGCCATAGCCAACGCAAAGGAACCAAGGTCTCACAAGAATTCCAAGCATATTAAGTGCCTGTTTCACTCCATTCGCGAGCATGTCAAGGATGGAGATATAAAGATTTGTAAAGTGCACGCGGACCTGAATGTAGCAGATCCGTTGACTAAAGTACTCCCTAGGGCAAAACATGATCAACACTAGAACTCCATGGGTGTTAGATTTATCACTATGTGAACTAGATTATTGTCTCTAGTGCAAGTGGGAGACTGAAGGAAATATGCCCTGAGAGGCAATAATAAAGTTGTTATTATGTATTCCTTGTATATGATAGATGTTTATTTTACATGCTATAATTGTATTGATAGGAAACATCAATACATGTGTGTTTAATAAACAAAAAGGGTTCCTAGTCATGCCTCTCTTATAGACTAGCTTGTTGATTAACAAGATGATCAAGGTTTCCTGATCATGGACATTGGATGTTGTTAATAACAAGGTCACACCATTGGTGGAATGATGTGATGAACATTCATCCGAACTATAGCATTACGATCAAGTCATTGTGTTTATATTGCTATAACATCATACGAAGTAATCTTTATCCTTAGACCATGAGATCATGTTAATTGCTAACACCGGAAGAGTATCTTGATAACATCAAACGTCACACCGTAACAGGGTGACTATAAAGATGGGTTCAGTGCTACGAAGGTGTTATGTTGAGGCTCATGGATCAAGAGTGGAATTTGTTAATCCAGATGACGGATAGATATACTCTGGGCCCTCTCGGTGATATCACATTAGGATAGCTTGCAAGCAAGTGATGTGATCACTAGAATTTTATATCACGGGAACGAGAAAAGAGTGCATGTCGGTAACAAGATCAAACTAGGTATGGAGATACCGATGATCGAATCTCGGACATGTAATATATCGAGAGACAAAGGGATTTAGTTACAAGCGTTAAAGGTTCTCACGATCACAGGAGTCATCGTTGAATGTGTAGGAGTCAGTACGGATCTCCAGGTCCCGCTACTGATTATTGATCGGAGAAGGGTCCCGCTACTGATTAAGAGTTACCGGACACCGTTTTGGAGCACATATGTTTCAGACGAAAGAATTGCAAAGCGTAGGAATTGTTTCAATAGAAACCGGAAATTGTTTCGGGTGAAATTGTAGAAGGTGGTTCTGCATGTGATATTGAAATATTGCAAGGGGCTATATGTGAATGTTTGTTAATTAAAGTAATTAACAAAATTCTGAATAAATTTAATAAAAGAGTTTTATTAAATGAGAGAGCATTAAATTTGGAGAAACTTAATGCATTTAAAGTGGAGACTTTAAAAGGGAATGTGAAGAGGCATTTTAATGTGGAGGAGTTACCACCACATGAATGGGGGAGGTGAGGGGTCAACCCCCCCATGCGCCGGCCATGGAGAGAGGGGTACCCCCCCTCCTCCTATAAAAGGCCACCCATTCCCTCCTTCATCCTCACACCTCCTTGTGAAGGATCTCTCTCCCCCTCTAGAATTATCCCCCCATGGTCTCGGATTAGCGAGATACATGTTCGCGGTGGCATTTCGTCTAGAAGGAGTTGCTGCTTCCGCTGGATCGCTGGAGCGAGGAGGTGGAGGTTGTCTGGTGGCTTGAACATGTGTGCGAGTGCGGATGTGCTGCTGAGTTCCGGCGCTCGGACTTCCTCGCGATCTTGAGATCGGCAAGTGTACGACTACATCAACCACGAGTTCCTACTCGTTAACAAAGCTCGTTGTCTTTGAGGGTAAGTTCTCTGAAGTATGTCCACCCGTTTGCTTTGTACCTAGTAGATAGATCTTGACGTGTAGTTCACACCGTAGGAAAATTTTTGTTTTCTATGCTGTGGACCCAACAATCTGTTCTTTTCATGAACCACACACAGTGTCATTGCATGTGTGTTCCTCTAGACAAACCACATATGGATCCACCAGTGTCATTACATGTGTGTTCTTTTCATGAACCACACCCAGTGTCATTGCATGTGTGTTCTTCTAAACAAACCACATAAGGATCCACTAGTGTCATTGCATGTCTGTTCTTTTCATGAACCACACCCGGTGTCATTGCATGTCTGTTCTTTTCATGAACCACAGCTAGAATCATTGCATGTCTGTTACTTCCATAAACCACACATGCATCCACCGGTGTCATTGCATGTCTGTTCTTTTCATGAACCACACCTACTGTCATTGCATGTCAGTTCTTTTCATGAACCACGCCTAGTGTCATTGCATGTCAGTTCTTTTCATGAACCACATAAGGATCCACCAGTGTCATTGTATGTGTGTTCTTCTCATGAACCACACATGGATCCACTAGTGTCATTGCATGTGTGTTATTTTCATGAACCACACCCAGTGTCATTGCATGTGTGTTCCTCTAGACAAACCACATAAGGATCCACCGGTGTCACTACATGTCTGTTCTTTTCATGAACCACAGCTAGAGTCCATCAGTGTCATTGCATGTCTGTTCTTCTCATGAATCACACCCAGTGTCACTGCATGTCTGTTCTTTTCATGAACCACATAAGGATCCACCATTGTCATTGGATGTGTGTTCTTATCATGAACCACACATGGATCCACCGGTGTCATTGCATTTTTGTTCCTCTAAACAAACCACATAAGGATCCACCAGTGTCATTGCATGTCTGTTCTTTTCATGAACCACACCCAGTGTCATTCCATGTGTGTTTTTCTAAACAAACCACATAAGGATCCACCAGTGTCATTGCACATGTGTTCTTCTCATGAACCACACCCAGTGTCATTGCATGTGTGTTCTTTTCATGAACCACAGCTAGAGTCATTGCATGTCTGTTCTTTTCATGAACCACACCCAGTGTCATTGCATGTCTATTCTTTTCATGAACCACACCTAGTGTCACTGCATGTCAGTTCTTTTTATGAACCACAGAAGGATCCACCAGTGGCATTGGATGTGTGTTCTTCTAATGAACCACACATGGATCCACCAGTGTCATTGCATGTGTGTTCCTCTAAGAAAACCACATAAGGATCCACCAGTGTCATTCATGTCTATTCTTTTCATGAACAACACCTTGTGTCATTGCATGTGTGTTCTTCTAAACAAACCACATAAGGATCCACCAGTGTCATTGCATGTCTGTTCTTTTCATGAACCACACCCGGTGTCATTGCATGTCTTTTCTTTTCATGATCCACAGCTAGAGTCATTGCATGCCTGTTACTTCCATAAACCACACATGGATCCACCGGTGTCATTGCATGTCTGTTCTTTTCATGAACCACACCCAGTGTCATTGCATGTCTATTCTTTTCATGAACCACACCCAGTGTCATTGCATGTCAGTTCTTTTCATGAACCAAATAAGGATCCACCGGTGTCATTGCATGAATGTTCTTCTCACAGACCACATAAGGATCCACCAGTGTCATTGCATGTCTGTTCTTTTCATGAACCACACCTAGTGTCATTGCATGTGTGTTCCTCTAGACAAACCACACATGGATCCACCAGTGTCATTGCATGTCTGTTCTTTTCATGAACCACACCCAGTGTCATTGCATGTGTGTTCTTCTAAACAAACCACATAAGGATCCACCAGTGTCATTTCATGTCTATTCTTTTCATGAACCACACCCGGTGTCATTGCATGTCTGTCCTTTTCATGAACCACAGCTAGAGTCATTGCATGATTTTTACTTCCATAAACCACACATGGATCCACCGGTGTCATTGCGTGTCTGTTCTTTTCATGAACCACACCCAGTGTAATTGCATGTCAGTTCTTTTCATGAACCACATAAGGATCCACCAGTGTCATTGTATGTGTGTTCTTCTCATGAACCACACATGGATCCACCAATGTCATTGCATGTGTGTTATTTTCATGAACCACACGCAGTGTCATTGCATGTGTGTTCCTCTAGACAAACCACATAAGGATCCACCGGTGTCACTGCATGTCTGTTCTTTTCATGAACCACAGCTAGAGTCCACCAGTGTAAATTGCATGTCTGTTCTTCTCATGAACCACATCCGGTGTCACTGCATGTCTGTTCTTTTCATGAACCACATAAGGATCCACCAGTGTCATTGGATGTGTGTTCTTATCATGAACCACACATGGATCCACTTGTGTCATTGCATGTTTGTTCCTCTAAACAAACAACATAAGGATCCACCAGTGCCATTGCATGTCTGTTCTTTTCATGAACCACACCTAGTGTCATTGCATGTGTGTTCTTCTAAACAAACCACATAAGGATCCACCATTGTGATTGCATGTGTGTTCTTTTCATGAACCACACCTAGTGTCATTGCATGTGTGTTCTTTTCATGAACCACAGCTAGAGTCATTGCATGTCTGTTCTTTTCATGAACCACACCCGGTGTCATTGCATGTCTGTTCTTTTCATGAACCACACCTAGTGTCACTACATGTCAGTTCTTTTCATGAACCACATAAGGATCCACCAGTGTCATTGGATGTGTTCTTCTCATGAACCACACATGGATCCACCGGTGTCATTGCATGTCTGTTCCTCTAAACAAACCACATAAGGGTCCACCCGTGTCATTGCATGTCTGTTCTTTTCATGAACCACACCCAGTGTCATTGCATGTGTGTTCTTCTAAACAAAGCACATAAGGATCCACTAGTGTCATTGCATGTCTGTTCTTTTCATGAACCACACCCGGTGTCATTACATGTCTGTTCTTTTCATGAACCACGCCTTGAGTCATTGCATGTCTGTTACTTCCATAAAGCACACATGGATCCACTGGTGTCATTGCATGTCTGTTCTTTTCATGAACCACACCCAGTGTCATTGCATGTCTATTCTTTTCATGAACCACACCTAGTGTCATTGCATGTCAGTTCTTTTCATGATTCACATAAGGATCCACCGGTGTCATTGCATGTCTATTCTTCTCACAGACCACATCAGGATCCACCGGTGTCATTGTGTGTCTGTTCTTTTCATGAACCACACCTAGTGGCATTGCATGTGTGTTCCTCTAGACAAATCACATATGGATCCACCAGTGTCATTGCATGTCTGCTCTTTTCATGAACCACACCCAGTGTCATTGCATGTGTGTTCTTCTAAACAAACCACATAAGGATCCACCAGTGTCATTGCATGTGTGTTCTTTTCATGAACCACACTCAGTGTCATTGCATGTGTGTTCTTTTCATGAACCATAGCTAGAGTCATTGCATGTCTATTCTTTTCATGAACCACACCCAGTGTCATTGCATGTCTGTTCTATTCATGAACCACCCCTAGTGTCACTGCATGTCAGTTCTTTTCATGAACCACATAAGGATCCACCAGTGTCATTGGATGTATGTTCTTCTCATGAACCACATATGGATCCACCAGTGTCATTGCATGTCTGTTCTTTTCATGAATCACAGCTAGAGTCATTGCATGTCTGTTGCTTCCATAAACCACATATGGATCCACCTAGTTTGATTGCATGTCTGTTCTTTTCACAAACCACACATGGATACACCAGTGTCATTGCATGGGTAGCCGTTAGACCGAGTCTTCTAGAAGGCACGCCCTAACACAGTTGTTCTGCTTGAGGATTGTTACATACCGTTTGATTGGGGCGCTTGGACGATTGGGATGGTCTTCGTGAGAGAGATCCGCGAGTAGGCTGTTCTGCGGCATGATTGGCCACGCTTGCTCTGGACAAACTGGCAACACCGGGCGCTCCCCTATTGCGAGTGTCACGTCTCACGAGTTCAGTGGGCCACATCCCAGTGTCACGTCCCCATTACTTCTCTTTCTTCCCGTACTTCTCTTCCTTACCCTCAAAGCCACTTTCCCCACTTCACTCCCATCCTGCCGTAGCCGCAAGCCGACGGCGCCTCCATCCCAATCCCCTCTCCAGCAGCCACCCCCCCCCTCCCCTCTCGCCATGGGTTCAAGGGGAGATGGCGAGGAAACGCGTCGTGACGACAGGGACGATGATTTCGATGTGAGTCGTCTCATCTCTATTTCTATCATCTGTGCCCAGTTATCTATTTTTTGAGCTAGATCTAATCTTTTTACTCATGCGTTTATGATGTGTTAGGCCAACCAGACGATGTATGACTCCGACTATCACGGTTTAGCGGATGCAGACAGTCATCTAGTATGTAAACATGGATATGTGCCCGCTAAATTTGTAGCGTTCGAAGGACAAAACGCAGGCAGGAGGTTTTTACGGTGTCAAGGACATCGTGCAATGATGCAAGGCGGAAGTTGCGGTGTTGTCAAATGGGTAGATCCAGAGTGGCCCAAATCAATGCAGAAAACGCTGGACAAACTATGGGAAATGACTGTCGAGTTGAAAGAATCCGTATTCAGCTCACTTCTTGACAATGTTGAGATGAAGCTATGGGAACCAGTTGACACGACCAAGCATAAGCAAGATCTCAGGTGGGTGCAAGACAAGGTTAGCAAAGTCGAGAAGGAGAGGGATGCGGCGTTGGCCCTGAAGGCTAAAGCAGAGCAAGAACTGACTCAAGCAAGGAATGATCTCCACCAGGCCAAAGTCCTGCAGTACACAACTACAAGTATTGACAAGTGCATGAGGAAAAATGCAGAGAAACAATTGAAGTTGTGCAAAGAAGATGCTAAAAGGAAGGAGCAGACGATTCGATCCTTGCTCTCGTAGGAAGATGCGCATCGGGCTAAGATTAGGAACATCAGGGAGATGTGTGATAACTAGTTCTATTTAGCTTAAGCTCCATTTCTTTTTAAGTTGTAATAGTTGTACTTGTTGACCTAGCGGTCTAAACTATTGGTCCCGGATTCCAGGGAGGAAAACAATTGCTCTGACCCTGCATTACTTCTTTTGTCGTCCTCGTATACAAATAGGAGGCGCCATAGCGCGTCGCTTCGTCGTCCATCCTCTCATCCTCTCCAATCTCCACTGCGCCGCCATGGAGATGCCCGATCTAAACTTCTACGAGGCGGTGATGTTCGCGAACTTCGACATCCTCGTGCCGCTAGCCGCGATGGTGCCCCACGGATGGCGCATCAACTCTGCGGGGGTGCCGGTGGCTCCTCTCCCTGGCCGAGCCGAGATAGAGAGCAAAATCGCGGCCAGCCCGTACTGGCCGCGTGGAAGAGGGAGCTACCCCGGTACATGGCCCGCGTGGAAGAGGGCGCTACCCCGGTACACGGCGGCCAACCCGTACTAGCCGGCGCTGTTCAAAAAGGAGCAGAAGGACAAGATTGGCAACCGTATCGTTGACGGGCGTGTGGTGCACTGTGATCTCCGCAACCGAGAAGGGCGGGAGAGGTTCTGGTCCGTCCCTGGACAGACCAAGTTTGCCACCGCTCGATGCGAAGAGGTGCTCCGTCTCGCGAACAATGCAGACATCATGGAGGTTTTGTCCGACAGCGACGAGGAAGCCAGCGGCTCGGAGGACAGTGGCAGCGGAAGTGAAATTGTTGACAAGTGGTTGAATTAATGTAGGATGTGAAATCGCACCTTTGTTTAGAAGAATTTGTGGTTGAAGTAATGAAATGCCTCGATTTAGATCTCTGTCTCGATTAATTTGTGGAAGAATTTGTGATTTAGATCAATTTCTGCCTCAATTTAGATCTCTGTCCCGGATTGGGAACGTGACCGTGGACCAAAGACACCTTTTATACTAGTGTATTCTGACATTAGTGGTTTGTTTAAACATAATCTACGTGGATTGTGTCGCATGCAAATGGCACAACCACAATTTATAAAGTGGAAGCACGTACACTCGGTTACTGGAGATCCGGGAGCTTCGCCAGATGCAGGAGATGCAGGAGTAGAGAGGCGGTGAGATAGACAGGCTCAAGATTAGGCTAGAAAGTGGTACTGATTTCCTCCTCATCTGGGCATTATCAGTGAGAACATTGTTGTTTATGTTGTCACGTCATTGTGCAGGATCTGAAATAAGTTGCTGCTTCGTGGAGTGTGGCAGCTTAAATAATTTATTTCTGTGCCACTTACATTCCGTTGTATTTGGAGACCTCCTGCCCCTCAGCAATCGTGGAACCGGTGGATCTTTGTTTTCAGATAGCAGTGGCACAATCACAATTTCGGATTCAACTACTGACTCGGGTATTTCCAAACCCTAAGTCGCGGTACATTTTACTCAGAGAACGTGGGTAGATTGTTTCGCCCAGCAACGTGCCACACACAGAGCGATCAGAATTTAACAGAATTACATATATAGGTTCAAGTTCAACACATTACTATGCATCTTCATTGCTAGTAGCCTTCTTCCGCAGCCTGGCTGCCAAGCCTTCACGTCCACTGGCTTCTTCATTTCCTGCCTTCTTCCTCTTCCTCGGTGCCAATTTTCTTAGCTTCACGTAAATCGCCGGGACAATGGGCACCAGAATCGTGTCCAGCATCATCTTTCCACTCGTTTTTAATTTCTTTGGGCAGCAAAATGATTGACCTGGCAGTCATGTTTCTAACCTTGCGGCGCTTCCTGTCAAAGAAACAAGACTATTGCATAACTGCCCAATATCTACAGAGTAAATAAAACAAAAATTACAATTCAGCATAAACATGCGAACCCCAAGAGACCTTTGCTTACCAGGAGCTAATTGGGTTCGAGCAACCACCCTGTCCAAGAATAGAAGGGTGACTCCCAGTTGCAGCAGCTTCCACATCTAGTACATCACATTTCAGCTCAAACATGGCAGCCGTAGTATACCTTTTCATCAACCCAATTAGCTGATTGTCACATGTTATAGGAACCATGATTCCACGTTCATCCATGAAGCTGAACTTTGCAGTCTGCTTCGTCCATAATTCAACATGATTACGCAGAGCAGCAACCATACTAGATATAGTGCAGATCTGCGCAGGCGCTTATTCCATCATGAAACAATGGTGTCCATACCTCTTGCCCTTAGAGTCGTACCTGTAGAGGACTACCATAACCAGGTAAGGGGGTCCGCGCAGATCCCACTTGACAGAAAACTATGGACAAAATATGTTTGTCAGCGTTGGGCTAACAAACAATTTGAGGTAGGATCTGCCATTCTCTGAGCTGCGAATAGCAAAGAGAAGGGTAGCTCACTCGCTTGTAGACAGAACTTCTTCTTTCTTCATAGTAGGATCTGCCATCCTCCGAGCTGCTCGGCTCGTCGGCAGCGGAGGCGGGCTACAGCCTTGCAATAGCGGCTACGGCATGCGCCATTGGAGCTCGGGATTAGCGACTGGGCGCAGCAACTTGGCGCTGGAAGTCAAATGTCCGAAGGGATCGTCCTACCTGGAGGGTGGAGTCTGAAGCCGCCGGTGCTAGGGGAAAGCTGGGAATGGATTTGTGAAATTGGGCAACACATCCAATCCACTTAGCTGCTCGATTTTCCTAAGAGGTTGCCGCGTTGGCGCTCGCGTCACGGACAGATGACTGACATGAGGGTCCCGACCGTCTACTTCACGGGGCAGTTTCACGACATGTTTGGATTTGGCAGGGGTGAGATGAGTTTGCCTCGAAATGGCCCCTCTCAGTAGTTGGCGGCCCAACTTTTCGAAATGCGGTAATTTCAGGCAACTTAGGTACCGCCATGCGCTGGCCTGCAAACTTTGGTATCGCAGCCGAACAAGCCCCTTCGCCCGGTGTCATGACGGCGTCGAGGAGGCCGAGGGACACGGACCCGTAGAGCCAGGAGATGATCGTGGCATCCAAGAGAGCCTACTCCAGAGTCGGAACGGACGGAGCAAAGGCGTCAACGTGGTCGAGCAGCGCATACTTGTGGACGGCGGCGCGGAAGAAGGTGGACCATTGGCGATGAACACCGGTGTCGAGGGCCAGCTTGACGGGGACGTGCCCCTTGATAGAGTGGAGGCTGACGTCTTGGGCATGCAACGAGGTGAGCGAGAAGGCCCCCGCACTGGAGGAGGGGCGGTGGTGAGGGCGAGCTTCGTCTGGGCGTCAGCAGCTTCTCGGGCCTCGTGGTCTTCTTTTTCCTTCACGGCTTATGCGATCCGTGCAGCGTCGTCACCCATTGCAGAGGGGCAGCGAGGCTAGAAGGGGAGAGGTGGGTGGTTTGAAGAGGCCGAGCACCGAGATCGGCTACGGCGGCGATGGAAGCGGGAGGAGGCGCAGGTCCGGTTAGGGTTTTGCATCTAATACCATGTAAGATAGGGGGAACCACATGTTAGGTGGCCTTGTATTGCTCATTATATAATAGGATTACAAGGAGTCCCGGTTGCATACAACATGGACATATATACAAGGAATACACACGCATACGTATCCTACATCTATACAAACACATGTAGGATAGGTATTCTAACAGGGAGCATCGTCGTTGATACGTCCATTTTGCATCACCATTCTATATCATAATTTACTGTTATTCATCGATATTAAGAGATGATACTTATGTAATTTCATCTGTTTCTGCATGGTTGATGACTTTTGGAACATGGACCACCAGAGATGATAGTAAAGGAAACTTCTACTGTGAGTATTGTTTATTTCTGTTAGTTGCTTTATTTTCAATATGGAAAATTCATTGAGTTTCTTATTTCGTAATGCTACCACCACTGCTAAGGTAGTAGATGAACCACCACCTACTGAGAATGTTGCTTTTAAGATAGCTACAAGAATTATTGATCGTGTTATGGATAACTATTATGTTGGAGATGGAACTGTCCATCCCGGTGATCATTTGCTCTTTATACACGAATTATGCGGGTTGTTCAAGTGTGTGGGTATTACTACAGATCAAGTCAAGAAGAAGTTATTCTCATTATCACTGAAAGGAAGAGATAAAGAATGGTATAAGCTGCTGAAGAATGGCCAATCTCTTGAATGGGAGGAAATAGTACCTCTCTTTTATTCTAAATTTTATCCTCCTAGTGAGATTCATAAAGATCAGAATCAAATATACAACTTTTGGCCTCTTGATGGAGAGAGTACAGCTCAAGCTTGGGGGAGATTGAAGTTACTAATGCTCAAATGTCCCATTCATGAGCTCCCCAACAATATTATTATCAATAACTTTTATGCAAGGCTTACTGCTACATTGCAAATGTATCTATAATTTTTGATGTTCCATGCTTGGTTTTATCTGCTTTCTTGTGTTTTGTCCACACTTTGGAGTACTTTTCATATGATTTCTTGGACTAACCTATTAACAAGAGCCACAGTGCCAGCTGCCTGTTTTCTGCTGTTTTTTGTTCCAGGAAGTCAGAAAATGAATATTCTAGGAATTGGACGGGACAAAAGCCAAAGTTCCTATTTTACCGGGAGACATCTGGAGCCAGAATACGAGACGGAGAGGGGATGGGGCCTGGCCACACCACCTGGCCGCGCGGCCAGGCCTGGACCATGCTAGGGGGTGGTCTGGCCGCCCTAGGAACCCCGCCGGCCTCTCCTTCCACCTATATATTGCCTCTGATACGGAAACCCTAAGTACCCGATCACAATTCCACGAAAGAGTCTGTAGCCGCCGTCATCTCCATCCCTAGATCGGGAGGGATCTGAAGCTCTTCTCGGCACCCTGCCAGAGAGGGGAATTCACCCTGGAGGCCTTCTTCATCATCATGCAAGCCTCCGGTGTGATGCGTGAGTAGTTCATCTCTGGACTACGGGTCCATGTAGTAGCTAGATGGCTGGTTCTCCTCCTTTGTGTTATCATGTCTAGATCTTGTGAGCTCCGTTCATGATCAAGATCATCTATTTGTAATTCTGCATGTTGTGTTTGTGGGGATCCGATGGATATTGAGATGCTATTTCAGATTGATTATTGATTCTATCATGTCTTTGTTATTTGTGATCTTGCATGCTTTCCGTTGTTAGTAGCTATCTTGGCCAAGTAGATGCTAGCAACTCCAAGAGTTAGTATTTATGCTCGATAGTGGGCTCATGCCTCTGGTAATCTGGGGAAGTGACAGAAATCTCTAAGGTACTAGATGTGATGTTGCTACTAGGGAGAAACTATCGTCGGATTGATGACAAGTACGCCATGAGGGGGTCCTCGAGGCGTGCGGAAGAGAGGGGTGTGAGACGTACGGTGTTCCGGGACGGTGAGCACACAAGTTTACCCAGGTTCGAATCCGCCAGCTTTGGACGGATCCTACTCCTGCTAGCAATCCAGTAATACGGCAGAGCCGGAATATGGGTTACAAGGGTTCGCCTATGCGAGTTGAGATTGTAGACTATTGAGGGTGCCCTAAAGGCTCTCCCTAGGACGGATTATATAGATATCCGGCCTAGGGTTTATAGGAGAGATCTATCTGGCTACGACTAAGATTCGGTTACATAGTACATCTTAAACTACAAGTAACACTATGGGCCTATGTCGGTAAGTCTTCTAGGCCTTCTCGTAGCCGGACTGGACTCCGTTTCTTCTCCCTGACTGGGCCGCCCATGAAGCAAAGCTCTAAACCTAAGTGGGTCACCCTGGTCAGTGAGGAACTATGAGGATACCCGGAAAGTATATCCCCAATAGCAGCCCCTGGAAGTCTCCAAGATACAAAGTCGGATTTATCATCGTCTAGCTTGATCTTCAGCTTGCAGAATCTTTGAAGGGTTCCTGAAACTTCAAAACAAAAAATACGATCCGGGTCTTAAAAATAAGTCGGACCTATCAACATGTTACTCAGATTTTCTAGCTTGATATTTAAACTAAGCCGGAACTTGGTCTCTGACGTCATCTGACACTGGTCATGGTCAAGTCACGTCGTCTAACAAACATCCTGTCAGCAGGACCGTTGGTGGGTCCGTCGTTCGTGGAACCGAGGCGCCGTTTCAATGAGTATAGGGAGATCGAGGCGACGTAATCATCACGTGGGACCTTTCCAGTTCCTTCCACGATGCGTGGCGTTTATACAGTGCCGTTTGCACGAATCTTGGCACGGTTAGGTGGTTACAAGGGGTGAGGACTTCCTTTTCCTCATCTTCACCTATTCCCTTGCCGTTCCTTCTCCTCCACTTCTCCCTCGCGCACAGAGCTCTTCTGCCTCCCAGATTCCCAGCACCGCCCATCAAAGGTCACCGACGCACCGAAGAAATGGCCTCATCTTCCTCTTACGGCTTGGCTCGCTTCGCAGCGGCGGCGACGGCGGCGGCAGCAGAGAAGGAAAGCAACCGTGGGGTTTGGATCTCGTGTCTCCTCGACAACGAGAAGCTCCACGGCATGGAGAAAGAAGGACTCCTCCGTGCTGGCGACTGGCGGAGCGGTTTCGGCAAAACCATCCCCAACTCGCATGCCAATGAGTGGGTACACTTCGGCACCCACCTCGATAGAGGTTTGTCTTTCCCTCCCTCGGAATTCTTTTCCGAGGTGATTGATCACTATGGCGTTCAGCTTCACCATCTTCCTCCCAACTCCATCTTAGAGATGAGATCTTATGCAGCGTTGTGTGAGGGATACCTCGGCATTAGGCCGAGTCTCACTTTGTTCCGGTTTTACTTTCATGTCCGGAGAAACTCCTTCACTGCCGGTAATCCTTATATTACCAGCACTATTAGCCTTTCAGTTAGATGCGAGCGTGTTTATACTCGCATTTTAGCTAGTGAGTCGGTCAAACAATGGCCGGCCACCTTCTTTTACCATAAGGATATTCCTGCTCCCGGTAAAGCTACCAGTTTGTTGGCTTTCATCGACGGAGCCACCACGGCCCTAGCATCTTGGGACGAGGCTCCTCTGGCTCTCAGTGATGATCTGATCCTCGCCAAGAGGCGGATCGAATACCTGATGAAGCACAAGGGCTTGAGAGGATCCGACCTGGTCCAGTGCTGGGTGGCACGCCAGATCCAGCCTCTCCAGCACCACGGCGACCGTCTGATGCATTCCATCACAGCTTCGAAGAATGACTCCCTCCGTATCAGTGCCAAGGCTTTGAAGCCACATGATTACATAAGCAGATCAAATGGCTGATTAAGGAGCGGATCGAGAGAAAGATTCTAGACTTGTCTCTAGACATGCACACAGCGGAAGACCCTATAGTGCCGGTAAACTTTTAACTGTAAACCCTTTTTATGTGTTTCATCTTTTAGTTATTTTGCAATACTGAGATATTATCTTCTTTTCAGCTTGTCGACCTCCCCGAGTCAGAATTCGCTCCAATCGAGGGATATCCTCCAGAGTTTTCGCAGGAGGTGGAGCTAGTCCCACTGCCGGACGTTGTGCCCAAAAAGCGCAAAGCTCCGACAGTGGCTGAAGGCACAAAGGAAGTGCCAGTCGTGAAGAGGTAACTTTCAACACAACTTCCGCCTTTGTACTTTATTTGAATTTTCTTCCGAGATGTAATGTTTTCAACTTTATCACATTCTCAGAGCTAAACAACTCGTCAAGGGCAAGGGGAAGGGAACTTCTTCGAAACCCCTGTGGCAGACGAAGCTAACTATGGCTTCGCCTGCTGCGGCTCCTCCGACTCCTACCCCTCAACCTTCCGCAACACCGGTGATCACTCCATCGCCGGTTGTCGCAGAAGATCTGGCTCCTTCAACGGGGCCAGCGACCCTTGAGTCACAGACTGATGCCACCATGGGTGGCTCACGTTTAGATAAGGGTGAACCCTCTTCGGGTAATGATCCCTCGACAGAGACCTTCGCCAAAAACCTGCTTAACAATCTAGGGCTTGCCAAATTTGGCTAGCCCGGCAATGCCTGGAGAGCTGTAATCTCTCTGTCGAAGAAGTAGCACAAGAAGCGGAGGACATCAAGTACTCCGACCTTCTTGAACAAGTCCGCCTTTGCGACGAGGGACTAAGAGTTGGTGTGCTTCCACCACCTCCGGTTATTCCACTCACCCTCGCTGAGAAGGTTACCACCGAGGTGAACATGTGTCTGAGCAAGCTCACACATGAACATCATGTAAGTCGAAATTCCAACTCACGTTTTTCTTTATTGTACTTTATATCATATCCTCTAGCCCCCAAGCATGAAGTAGGATATACAATCCGGGTTTATGCTTCCTTAGGATGCCAAAAAATGAACTAGTGTAGCCCCCAAGGCTCGTGCTGATATTAGTAAAAATATTAGCCCGAGTCTTCAATAGACTTCTGACTCTGGGTATTCTGACTTACAGAAAGTTAATTCATATAACCAAGATTTGTTGAAGAATATCTGCAACAAGCGGAGAGAGATCAGAGCTCACCGACTTGAAAATGCTAAGCTGAAGGTTTCCAAGGATGAGGCCGAAGGTAAACATTCCGAGACTCAAAACCTTGTCTTGATTTTCATAGTCGAATATTTTTTACTGAACTATTGTTCTTTTGTCTTACAGCACTGGTAAAATAGTCATGTGCTATGATCGAAGAGGCCGAGAATCTGAAGACATTGGTGGTGGAAACCAAGGATCTCCGCCAAGAGCTAGACCAGCTTAAGGCGGATCATGAGAAGAGCATAGCTCAAGTTCTCGAATCCTCCTCCATGGCCTCCGTGGAGCGTGATTGCAAGATTGCACTCCACGAGAAGAAAATCTCGGATCTCAATGACGAGCTTTGCAGAGAGAGGGACCTTTCTGAGGCACTCCGGGCTGAACTCCGGAGTCTTCGGGAAGAGAATACCAAAGTTGACGACGTCATCTTCGGTATGTTTCCATCTTTCTGACTTGTCTACATTCTTCGACTCTTTTGATGTCGAATTTACTTAACCGTTTTTGTGTTATATGTATAGATCCTCTAAACTTGACAGACTCCACCTCTGCGGAGCCTCGCACCCACCGGCTTACCCAAGTCGGTGATTTTCTTCATGACTTCCGCCAATCCATTGAGGATATTGGTGAAGCTCTCAAGGTTCCAGACATGCATAGCATGTCTGACTTTCAGGTGCGGGACAAGGCAAAGGAGATGCCGCAGCTCATCCGGGACTGGAATATATCCTACGCGCGATCAGCAGCACAGAACGCCCTCACAATGGTCATGAGCCACCATGGAAGCATGGAAATCTGGCAAGTGACCAGAGGGTACTACAAGGTGGACGAGACGGATAGGAGCAAGACATCAAGGCCATAATGGACTCCTACGCCAGATATGGGTGTCATGTAGCTAACTTAACCAGCTACGACACTCCCTTCTTCACCCGCGTGGACACGCCGCCTCCGCCTCCCGAAGAAGCAGCCGAAGTCTCCGACGATGGCCAAACCATATCGGATTTGGACATCTCGGATCATTATTAGGGCGCGGCTGATGTGTCCAGCGAGCCGGCAGCTCCTACCTCTCCTCCTGCATCATAGATTACAAGAAACAAATGTATTATTCTGAAAAACATTATGGGTCTGTAAATATGCAGTACTATACTTTTGCTAGTGCTAAGCTTTTATCTATTCAGCACTTTTTGGCTTTAAATTTTTGTGTGCCTGAAATGTTTGCATAAGCACTTATACTTTTTCGTCTATACTTATCGTTTATCTGGCTTTCCGCCTCGTCCCTTTCATGAGCCGGCTAAACTTTCTGCACGGAAACTTTGCCGAGCAACGGAGCTCAATTGCTAAACCAATTTAAACTCGGAAACAAAGTCGGCTTCCAGTACCAACAATTCACTACTCGGAAAATGCCAGCATCTGGCAATCAGACAAATAACCAAAGTATAGACTAGAAACTTTAGAGTTATACCCGAAGGTAGCATTTTTAGAATCGGAAATCTAAACCAGAACAAACATGAGCATAAAGTACTTTCAAGTATTTTGGGATTTTCGACTTTGTGACATGATCATTCAGAAATAAGATGGTAAAAACTTCTCAGAAAAAACTTGAGGCAACCAAAACTTTTTATTTTTCACAGAACATGTACACATATATGATTACAAAGAAGGATAAACTAAGAATAAAAGGGACATAGCTGAGCAATATTCCATGGTCTGTCTAACTCATCCGGATTTGTACTGCCTCCAGCTCTCTTTCTTTTCTTAGTAGCGGGTCTTTCTTTGACTGGCCTCATATCAGTTAAGTAGTACGAACCATTGTGCAATACTCAACTAACTAAAAAGGGCCCTTCCCATACTGGGGAAAGTTTGTGCTTTCTTTGTTGCATAAGCCAGAGAACCAAATCGCCCTTATTGAAAGACCGGTTTCTGACTCTCTGGCTATGATACTTGTGTAACTTCTGCTGATAGGTTGTTGATCTCATTTCAGCAACAACGCGAACTTCTTCGACTAAGTCGAGATCATTTTGTCGAGAAATCTTGGCATCCTCTTCAATATACGTGGCCACTCTGGGAGAAGTGTGAATCAAATCACTAGGAAGAACTGCTTCTACGCCATAGACAAAGAAGAAAGGTGTGTATCTGGTTGACATGTTCGGAGTTGTTCGTAAACTCCATATTATAGAGGGTAATTCCTCTACCCAAGCCCCCGCAGCACGTCGTAGTGGTGCTTCGAGTCTCGGTTTTAGGCCTTGTAGGATTAAACCATTTGCTCTTTCGACTTATCCATTAGCCTGTGGATGTGCGACTGACGCAATGTCAAGCCGGATATTTTGTTCGTTGCAGAATTTGGCAAGTTCTCCATAGAGAAATTACTCCCGTTGTCCGTGATAATACTGTGCGGATAACCATACCGGATTATAACATCCTCGACAAATCTTTTGGTTGTTGCTCCATCACAACTAGTGACGGGTTTAGCCTCAATCCATTTGGTGAATTTATCCACCATCACTAAGAGGTGAGTGAATCCACTTGGAGCCCATCTAAACGGTCCTACCATGTCAAGCCCCCAGACCGTGAAAGGACATGTTATAGGTATTGTTCGCAGCTGATTGATGACCCACAAGTATAGGGGGTGTATCGCAGTATTTTCGAGGGAAGTGAAACCCAATTTATTGATTCGACACAAGGGGAGCCAAAGAATATTTATAAGCCTTAACAACTGAGTTGTCAATTCAGCTGCACCTGGAAACAATCTTGCTCACAGCAGTTTATTAGTAGGAACAGTTTTGTAGTAGGAATAGTAAAGTAGCGGCAGTAGCAAAGTAAAGACAGTAGTAACAAAAGCAGTAAACAATGGGATTCGAGTGCCGTAGGCATAGGGATGGATAGACAGGCGTTGCATGGACAAGACAATCCACATAGCAATCAGAACATAGGGCAATTGCAGATAAATAAGATAAAGCATCCAAGTACTAGACAATCCTAGGCATGTGTTCCATATATAGTCATACGTACTCGCAATGAGAACTTGCACAACATCTTTTGTCCTGCCAGCCCGTTTGCAGCGGGGCCTCTAGGGAACTAATGGCAATTAAGGTGCGCCTTTTAATAGAGCACCGGAGCAAAGCATTAACACTCCGTGAACACATGTGATCCTCACATCAAAGCCATTCCCTTCTGGTTATCCCGATTTCTATCACTTCGGGGCCATAGGTTCCGAACAACAACGTGTGTATACAACTTGCAAATAAGACCATAAACAATACTATCATAATGAATCAATAACATGTTCAGATCTGTAATCATGGCACTCGGGCCCTAGTGACAAGCATTAAGCATAACAAGTCGCAACAAAGTCATAAAGCACTAATAAAAGATACTAGGCACCATGCCCTAACAATCTGATGCCATTACATGAACGATCTCATCCAATCCCTACCATCCCCATAGCCTACAGCGGGGGATTACTCACTCATAGATGGGGGAAATATGGATGGTAGATGGAGATGATGGTGGAGATCGATGGAGATGGCTCCGGGGGCACTTCCCTGTCCCGGCAGGGTGCCGGAACAGAGACTTTCTGTCCCCCGAATCTCCCCTTCGGTGGTGGCGACGCTTCGGAACTTTTTCTAGAGAAACGTCGAACCCCCCGAAGTTTTTAGGTTAGAAGGCTTCTTATAGGCGAAGAGGGAGACCGAGGGGGTGCCTGGGGCCACCACACCATGCCCTGGCGCGGCCAGGCCCAGCCCGCGCCTGGGGGGTGTGGCCAGCCCCTGGCCCTCCTCCGTCTCGTATTCTGGCTCCTAGAGTCTTCTGGAAAAATAGGCACTTTGGCTTTTGTCCCGTCCAATTCCGAGAATATTCATTTTCTGACTTTCCTGGAACCAAAAATAGCAGAAAATAGGCAGCTGGCACTGTGGCTCTTGTTAATAGGTTAGTCCAAGAAATCATATGAAAAGTACTCCAAAGTGTGGACAAAAACACAAGAAAGTGGATAAAACCAAGCATGGAGCATCAAAAATTATAGATATATTTGCAATGTATCAACATCCCCAAGCTTAACTCCTGCTCGTCCTCGAGTAGGTAAGTGATAAAAAGAAAGAATAATTTTTTAGGTGACATGCACCATCATAAACTTGATCAAAGTATTTGTAAAACATTCAAAGCTAAGATCATAGTACTTCAATCATAACATGAAAAACAAAGTTCTAGCAATAAAACATAGCAACTATGTTGCAACATGAAAAGGCACAAACAAAAGATTCATGAACAACAATGCTTTGCAAGACGTTTGTTTGTTTCACATAAAGAAAACATAGCATAGTGGCATTCAGCTTGTCCCTCATAGAGTAGCAAACATAAATGCATAGGACACCTTCAAAGTTTACAAGAGTGACTAGATACAAATAGTTTAAAACAAGTAATATCAAGGTATGTGTCAATCAACAAGTCTTGGGACAATGCACATAGAACTAAGAATGTCCACTATGCTCTCAAGAAAGTGCTCATAGAATGTGTGAAGACTCAACAAGGAAATGAACAGGTTTTGAAAAGTTTGAAAGGCTTCCAAATGTTGAAAGTATGGTACTCATTAGCTTTGAGCTCTCATTGCCCCTATCATAAGCATCTTCAAATGGTTAAGGTTAAAGTGACACAACTAAGAGGATATGCTTGACAAGTTATAAATCAAAGTCTCATGCCCCTTACTTACGAACACCGATCCTCATGCTACTCAACTTTAGTCACAAGTAAGCTCTTGTCATTGTAAGTATATACGTATCATAGAGAACCGCCAACGGGGTACCCCTTGCACATTACACGGGAGTTATCCCATAATCAAAATAACAAGGCAAGCAGACAATGAGCATCTCGGTGATCTTTTTATTTACTATGTGCATAGATTTTTATTGAGGATGCTTCATATAATGCTCATTATGGTTATGCTGCAAGTTTCCACCATGATTAGGCATGGCTTAGGCTAGCGTCCCAGGCGTTTCTCTAACATACATACAAACTCCATGATCTTACAAGTTCCACTTTTATTTCACACTGTCGGGATCCATAAGCAAAAGAACATGATATCAACGAGGTACTAAGTACCAATGCAATGTTGAAAGCGTTCCCCATGATACATGGTTCTGCTAACTTCAACTCATAAAGCGCAGGCATATGCGCAACAAAGAAGGACGCAATGGTTCAGGTTTATTAAGTGCAAGAAAATAAAGTGTGCCATCAAGTTCGTGAGAGCTTTACTAAATAACTTTCTCATAACAAGCAAACATTTTATTCGGAAGAAAACAAGGCATATTGAATATGCACGGAAGTAGCAAATGATGCTAATAGGTAGGTATGGTGGACACTTTGGCAATATTTGGTTTAGGGAGTTGGAAACTTGAGTAAAACATATTCAGTGTAAGTGAAGGCTAGCAATAGTAAGGGAGCGACAAACGAGAGAGCAATAATGGCCATAATCATGCAGAGCGACAAAACATCATTGATCAAAGCATAAAGTGATACCACAAGTTGAAAACTAAAGGATCATAAAGGCTTATGGTGACTTGGATAGTCATAACATGGTGTGAACATGTGCCAAGTCAACCCAAATAAAGCATCAAGGAGAATACCACTATACTATGCTTTAATATGCTAAAACAACGCATGATTCATCCAAGGCACATTAAGCAATCTCAAAGCCAAAACAATATCAAGCATGGCATGACAAAGCATAGGCCACAGTCAAAAACAAGCTCTCTTTACCACTTAAGCATGAGCTTTCCCACTCTTTTCCAAACCAAACCAAACTATTTGAACACCAATATATGAAAGAGGAGGTCAAACCAATTTATTCAGCAAACTAAGCAAACAAAGCAAACGAAAAAGAAGACGCTGCAAGAACAACACAATTGTGCATGAAATAATAAAAATGAAGCGTTTGAAAGAAACCTGGGATTTTTATTGATGAAGAAGGGGATGCCTTGGGCATCCCCAAGCTTTGATGCTTGTACTTCATGGATATTTCTTGGGGTGACACGCGTGGCATCCCCAAGCTTAAGCTTTAGTCCATCCTTCATCTCATTACTCATTCCTTCCATACACCTGAAATTTTTCCTTCATACAAAACTTCACACAATCTTTATTAGCAACATTAGTGCACTCAAGGTAAATAAGTCTTAAGGTTCAGTTCTAGCACCAAATAAACTACCATTAAAACACTAGCTACTGTAGCACTTCCCTCAAAAAGCTCAATTCCCCAAAAGAACTCAAAAAGGAACCAACAAGAAGCAAATGCAGAAAATGGCAGAAATCTGTCAAAACAGACCAGCAGGTAAAGACGAATTCTTTCGAAGATCTTTTGTTGCTCAAATAAAAAAAATGTTGAACTAACGCAAGTTAGATAACAACCTGGGGCAGAAGCACAAAAACTCACGCCTCAAAAAGACATTCAGAGATTTTACACGAATTTTTACGGTGAAGCACAGAAATCTATTTTGGGACAGCAACTTTCCCAATCATTACTTCTCTCTCATTAGAGGTTACTCTTGGCACAAAAAGCAAATAAAAAGGATAAGGAGCGGTTATTACAGAGGTAATAACTTCCAAGACTCATCTAAAACTTTTGGGTTATCTCCCAATAAGTACTTTTCTTTAACGCCTTTAAGTTAGGCATAAGGAAAAACTGAAATGGATAGAATAGAAGTAAGCGGAGATAATCATGGTGAAAACATTGTTTTGTTCAATGAAATCCTTTTGTTAACAAGGTTGATCAGGTCTTGTTACCAAAACAATTTCATATAAGACAAAACTTTGTATTCCACTAATGATTATGTTACCTCAACCTTGATAGCAATGGTCCCAATCATAATAGTTTCAAATTTTTCTCTTGGTATGGGACAATATATTTCTCCAACTTGAATGCCCTCAACATGTTCAATTTAATTCAAAACCACAAGTCAATCAATCTTCTTGGGGAAATAGATAGTATGTTCCTTGTCATTGACATTGAAGGTCACCTTCCCTTGATTACAATTAAGAACAGCTCCTGCAGTATTTAAGAAAAGGTCTCACAAGAATAATAGACATATTATCATCTCCAGGCATAATAGTTTGAGAGGATGCTCACATAAGAAATATGAGTTGAAGTAAAATAGAGCATCAAGAAGCAAAATCAAAACACATTTAAGTCTAACCCACTTCCTATGCATAGGAATCTTGTATGCAAATAGATTCGCAAAAAACAAAGTGACAGGCATAGGAAGATAAAACAAGAGTGACTTCAAAACCTTCAGCACAAAGAGAGGTGTTTCAATACCATGAAAACTTCTACAACCATATTTTCCTCTCTCATAATAATTTTCAGTAGCCTCATGAAAAAAACTCAACAATATAACTATCACATAAAGCATGCTTTTCATGATCTACGAGCACTAGAGATTTATCATAAACATCTTCAAAAGAATCCTCAGGAACATAACGTTCATCCTCCTTTAGTAAGCATGGAGGACAATCAAATAACTTAAGGGATAAAGAGTTACTCTCATTAGAAGGTAGGCATGGGTAGCTAATCCATTCTTCCTCCTTTTGTTCATCACTCTCCTCCTCTTTTTCATCTAATGAGATTTCAGGTTCATCAATTTCTTCTTCCATAGGATCCTGCAAGGCATTAGTCTCTTCCATTTGTGGAAAGCATCTATTAAAATATTCAAGAATATAGCCATTTTCATCCTTGTAATTATCAAAGCAAAATTTAAGTATACCATACACCTCATATTTGTAAGGTGAATCATCAATATTTTCAAGCAAACTAGCAAGTTCAAAAGCATCTTTCCAAGCAATAAATTCTTCAATTTGTTCCGCATCATAAAAGTCATAAATTCCTTTAGCATAGGAAGATATGGTATCATTATCATTATACTCACATTGAAAAAGGAGGTGTTTATAACTCTTTCTGCAACAAGATTCATCACAGCAATAAGTAACATTATAAGTAGAGCACACGTTTCTAGCAATGGTATACAATCTATCAATTTGTTCCCATAAGTGTTTCCCTTTTTGTGACAAGCGGTGTTCCTTATAATAATATTTTTGATGTTCCGTGAACCCACCTTGCCAATAAGCTTCAGTTTCAAAGAAACCAACCATTGACAACAAGCATGATAAGGCAAGACAAAAACAGACCAGCGAAAATAACAACTAGAGTAGGAACCAATTTTTTTGTATTTTTGATAAAAAACAAGCAAACAAGGAGAAAATAAACTTAGCTTGAACAATAGTGATTCCAAGTGGACTTGATAAATAAACCTATGCTCCCCGGCAACGGCGCCAGAAAATAGTCTTGATGACCCATAGGGGGTGTATCGCAGTATTTTCGAGGGAAGTGAAACCCAATTTATTGATTCGACACAAGGGGAGCCAAAGAATATGTATAAGCCTTAACAACTGAGTTGTCAATTCAGCTGCACTTGGAAACAATCTTGCTCACAGCAGTTTATCAGTAGCAACAGTTTTGTAGTAGGAATAGTAAAGTAGCGGCAATAGCAAAGTAAAGACAGTAGTAACAAAAGCAGTAAACAGTGGGACTCGAGTGCGGTAGGCATAGGGATGGATAGACGGGCGTTGCATGGACAAGACAATCCACATAGAAATCAGAACATAGGGCAATTGCAGATAAATAAGATAAAGCATCCAAGTACTAGACAATCCTAGGCATGTGTTCCATATATAGTCATACGTGCTCGCAATGAGAACTTGCACAACATCTTTTGTCCTGCCAGCCCATTTACAATGGGGCCTCTAGGGAACTACTAGCAATTAAGGTGCTCCTTTTAATAGAGCACCAGAGCAAAGCATTAACACTCCGTGAACACATGTGATCCTCACATCAAAGCCATTCCCTTCCGGTTATCCCGATTTCTGTCACTTCGGGGCCATAGGTTCCGGACAACAACGTGTGTATACAACTTGCAGATAAGACCATAAACAATACTATCATAATGAATCAATAACATGTTCAGATCTGAAATCATGGCACTCGAGCCCTAGTGACAAGCATTAAGCATAACAAGTCGCAACAAAGTCATAAAGCACTAATAAAAGATACTAGGCACCATGCCCTAACAATCTGATGCCATTACATGAACGATCTCATCCAATCCCTACCATCCCCATAGCCTACAACGGGGGATTACTCACTCATAGATGGGGGAAACATGGATGGTCGATGGAGATGATGGTGGAGATCGATGGAGATGGCTCCGGGGGCACTTCCCTATCCGAGCAGGGTGCCAGAACAGAGACTTTCTATCCCTCGAATCTCCCCTTCGGTGGTGGCAGTGCTGCGGAACTTCTTCTGGAAAAACGTCGAACCCCCCGAAGTTTTTAGGTCAGAAGGCTTCTTATAGGCGAAGAGGGAGACCGAGGGGGTGCCTGGGGCCACCACACCATGCCCTGGCGCGGCCAGGCCCAGCCCGCTCCTGGCGGGGTGTGGCCAGCCCCTGGCCCTCCTCCTTCTCGTATTCTGGCTCCCGGAGTCTTCTGGAAAAATAGGCATTTTGGCTTTTGTCTCGTCCAATTCCGAGAATATTCATTTTCTGACTTTCCTGGAACCAAAAATAGCAGAAAACGGGCAGCTGGCACTGTGGCTCTTGTTAATAGGTTAGTCCAAGAAATCATATGAAAAGTACTCCAAAGTGTGGACAAAACACAAGAAAGTGGATAAAACCAAGCATGGAGCATCAAAAATTATAGATACATTTGCAATGTATCACTGATCAGCCGGAACATGAGCTTGTTTGGCGTACTTTTGGCAGACCTTGCACGTCTTGACCAGCCGTTCGGCATCTTCCTTGGCTGTAAGCCAGAAAAAACCGTGTCTGAAAGCTTTTGTCACTAAAGATTTGGCTGCAGCGTGGTGAGCACACTCGCCTTCGTGGATTTCTCTTAGGATTCCCACTCCTTCCGGAGATACGCAGCACTGAAAGACCCCAGACACATTCCGCTTATAGAGCTCACCTGTAATTATAGTATAGGCTTTCGCTCGTCGGATAATCTGCCGGCTCAGAACCTCATCTTCGGGTAATTTGCCACCTACTAAATAGTCAAGGTAGGGTTGAGTCCAGCTGGGAATTACAGCCAGAACTGCTATCAAAGGTGAGTCAGATTTGGTCGGATATTCCTCGTCCACTCCCTTTATTGAGGGAACTTTGAGGTGCTCTAAAAAGCGCCATCCGTGACCTCTTTCCGTGTAGAGCCTATCCGAGATAAGGCATCTGCTTCCTCATTTTCTACTCGAGGGATGTGTTGAACCTCAAACCCTTCAAACGATTTAGATAAATCATCCACGACAGCTTTATATGTTGCCATGTGTTTATTTGCATTACAAATATCTGACACTTGCTGAGCAACAAGATCCGAATCTCCGTAACACATCAAACGTCGAATGCCGATATCCTTAGCAATCCGGATTCCATGCAGTAGTGCTTCATACTCGGCAATATTATTTGTCGCTGTGAAGTGGATCTGCAACGTGTATAGAAGTTTATCTCCTTGGGGTGATTTGAGCACCACGCCAGCCCCCGATCCCCCGCGAGCCTTAGACCCATCAAAATATAGGGTCCAATATTCTGACTCGGGGAGGGTCATATTCTCCTTCATCTCTATCCAATCAACAACAAAGTCGGCAAGGATTTGGGATTTAATTGTTGTCCGAGGTTTGTACTCAATATCGAAAGCTGAGAGCTCTATGCCCCATTTGGCGACGCGTCTTGTGGCGTCATTGTTGTTGCTTATATCTCTCATGGGAGTTGTGCTCACCACGTTAATTGGATGCTCCTGAAAATAGTGTCGTAGATTACGAGATGCTAAGAAAACACCATAAGCCAGCTTTTGATAGTGCGGATATCACTATTTTGATTTTGTCAAGACCTTACTGACAAAATAAGTCGGACGCTGCACCAAGTGTTCCTGATTTTCCTCCGGTCTCTCCACTACCATGACAATACTAACGACTTTGTTTGTCGCGGCAAGATAAAGCAACATCGGTTCCTGTGGTTCCGGTGCAGCAAGGGTAGGAGCAGATGAGAGTACTTTCTTCAGGTCATGTAATGCAGCTTCGTCGGTCCACACTAAATCCTTGGTCTTTTTCAAGAGTTTGTATAATGGTGCAGCTCTTTCACCAAGCCGACTTACAAACTGACTGACTGTAGCGATGCAACCAGTTAGTCTTTGTACGTCCTTCAGGCGAGTTGGCCTGGAAATATTGAGTATAGCCTTGATTTTGTCCCGGTTCACCTCTATGCCTCTTTGAGACATGATGAAACCTAACAATTTTCCGGCTGGGATTCCAAAGAAGCATTTCTTTGGATTAAGCATGATGTTGTATTTTTGTAGATTGGCGAACGTTTCCTCCAAGTCGGAAATCAGTGTTTCCTTCTTTTTTGACATCACCGCAATATCATCCACATATGCATGTACATTGCGTCTGATTTGGTCGTGGAGGCAACGCTGCATTGTGCGTTGGTACGTAGCTCCTATGTTCTTCAGCCCAAAAGGCATCATAACAAAACAGAAGGTTCCGAAGGGGGTTAGGAACGAAGTTTTGACTTTGTCAGATTCCTTCGTCCAGATTTGGTGATAACCGGAATATGCGTCGAGAAAACAGAGGAGTTCTGAGCCTGCCGTAGAATCGATAACTTGATCAATCCTAGGCAAAGCAAACGGATCTTTTGGACAAGCCTTGTTCAAGGCAGTATAATCAACACACATCCTTAAATCAGTGGTGTCCTTTTTAGGGACCATTACAAGATTGGCCGACCACCCAGTGTGGACGACCTCTTCTATGAATCCGGCTAACTCGAGCCGTGCTAATTCCTTAGCTATTGCCTTATGCTTTTCATCACCGAAACGTCGTAAGGACTGTTTGATGGGTTTAGCATTCGGGTTTACATTTAAAGAGTGTTCGGCAAGTTCCCTAGGTACTCCGGTCATGTCAGATGGCTGCCATGCAAAGATATCTTGATTTGCTTTGAGGAACTTGATGAGCACGCTTTCCTATACGCTATCTAGGCCTACGCCTATCTGGGTCACCTTGGAGGGGTCATCATCCTTCAACGATGTCTTCTTCGTCTCGTCTGATGCCTTGAACTCCGGATTCGGCTTTGTCACCTCCTTCTTCGTTGCGGGCATCTCAGACGGATCTATGCTCTTCTTGATTTCCTGGTACTCCTGGGCGTGCAGCACGGCTTCAGCAAAGGCGGCATTTCCATCCTCGCACTCTCGCGCTTTATTCAGGTCTCCCCTGATGGTGATCACGCTGTTGGGACCTGGAATTTTCATCATATTGTAAATGTAACACGGACAAGCCATAAAAGCCCAGTAAGTCGGACGTCCGAATATAGCATGGTATGCGCTCTTGAACGGGACCACTTCGAAGGAAAGTGCCTCCGTCCGATAGTTCTTTGGAGTTCCAAAGGTAACATCCAAAGTGATTTCTCCCAGGGAATTAGCTTGTCTTCCTGGGACAACTCCGTGAAAGATCACAGAGCTATGGTTCAGCTGGGTCTCCGAGATCTTCATCCGGCGTAGCGTTTCGACATACAGAATATTAATACTGCTTCCACCGTCCATGAGAGTCTTGGAGAAACCATAACCGTCAATAAGTGGATTGACGATTAAGGCGTATTTTCCTCGCCTGTGTAGCTTAGGCGGATGATCGGTGCGGTCAAACGTGATTGCCACCTCCGACCAGTCCAAGAATTGGGGGACAGCCAGAACTGTTGCATTGAGCTCATGTAGAACTGCTTTCTTGACCTTTGCTGGTTGAGATCCGAGGAAGGTGACGTAAGTGTCTTTCTTGGTCAGAAAATTTTTCTTTCCCTCCGGCTTGGGATTTGAAGCATCGGCTACCTCCATGTCGAAATATTCCTTGGTCTCTTTATCCTTTTCGGGATTCTTCTTTCCCTTCTTCCACATAGCTTTGTAGCCAGCGGTATCATCTCTTTTTATGTCATCATTGAAACGACACTCGGCGTTTGTGTGGGACGAGCCCACATTGGTGTCTAAGTGATGCACACATGGGTTATTGGCAATGTCGGCCCAAGAGTAGGTTTTGCTGGGTTGCTGGTCTCCTCTACCTTGAACTCTCGAAATCCCATGATCGCGTCCACGGCCTCTGCCATGTCCTCCTCGTCCTCCAGACCCGAAAGTAGCAGTAACCACTGCCATTTCCGTGTTCGGTTTTTCTTCCGATGTGTTCTTGCGCTTCTGAGCTTGTTGCTTTGGTTGTTTTGCGACTGTGGCACAGCTAGGGCGTTGAGTAACCCCTCTACATCATCGTCAGCATCTGCATACTTGCTTGCTGTTTCTATCATCTCTCCCAAATCAGTGACTTTGTCACACTTCAAGCGATGACGTAGTAAACCAATTGGGAGACCTGCAACGAAAGCTTCAATCACAGTTTGGTCATTTACTCCCTCACAGGAGTTCTTGGTGTCGATCCATCATCCGAGATAGTCCCAGCAAGTTTCTCCGGCTTTCTGGGTGCAAGGTTGTAGGTCTCCAACCGTACAGGGCCTCCTGTAGCCAAGTATCTGGCTGAGCTATGCCATCATAGGCTTGAATATGTCTTGAGATAGAAAATCCTTCCGGGAATCTTATGGCTCTTATGCATGGTCCTAAGCACTTTGGGCCCACGTATATGTCATCATTTTCATAGCGTTGCGCCTCTATATTGGAGTTGATCCTGTGCCTTGCGTCATTCAGGGATAGAGATCTTCCCGAGTGTCGACTGTGGCTGCGGTGCCTTGGAGCTGGACTTCGGCTTTTGCCACCACCTCCTCCACCACGACGCCCTCCTTGGCCTCCTTGAGAGCCGTTGTGATGGCTACTTGGCGGAGAGGGTGGAGCAGCTGGGTTATTTCCGGCTGATCGCCGGCCTCCATCCAGAGCGTCATTATTTCGGTTACAGGGAGGGTCTTCATTGTGACAAGCCCCCTGCCGACTAGTCTCGGCACGGTGTCTGTCGTTCCTTCGCCCATCATCCGGACGGCTTGCGTATCTAGGAGGTGGCATTCTTTGTCGGTCCTCCTCCCGATGTTTCTCTTTATCATCGTCCCTGCGGTCTTTTGACTCTCGCCGGGGTGGGTTCCTCGGATTCAGTGCAGCAATTGCCTCTTGCTCCGCAACTGGGTTAATGTTACGCCAGTCATGGGTAGCTTTGTGGTGCTGCGCCAAAGATCCGGTTCTTGAGTAATTGTCTTCCTGATGGTCGGAATGGTGGTGCTGCTCTGGAACACGCTGGGGTCTTACGTCAGCCCATGCCGGATCTATGCGACATTGGTCGGAATCGGAGACCAACTTTTGACTTCCGGACATGGCGACCTTTTGCTGCTCCAGTCCCTTGTTGAGTAATTTGATGCCCAACCGGATCTGCTCCGGGCCTAGATTAGCCGATAGGATTTCTCGTGCTGCAACGGTGTTCTGTACTGGTGTTGGATACACCCAATCCCCTTTGCTGTCTTTCCGAGGCATCCCCATTTCTCCTCCAAAGAGGACTTTGTGGATCTGCGGGAATTGGTTATCATTAGTATGACGTTTCTTGGTCTTCTGATGTTGCCTGGAGTTATATTTTTCCGCAGATGCCATGCATTTCTTTTCCTCCTCAATGTTTTAGCTTCATCGAGAAGTACTTGGCGACGCGCTTCTACGGCTTGGGCCCTTTCGTCCAGCTCTTCAGCAGTAAGTTCTGCAATTGTAGGAATAGGTGTGGTTAATGCAGCATCGATGAGTTTACATGCACCTTCAGTGATCATGTGTCCATCCACCGTTTTTCTTTTTTGGGCTCGTTTGGGATAAGTGCTCCATCCGAGTCTTCCTCATATTCCTCGGCGATCACCTCCTCTGCCGGAGGATCCTTCGCCGGGGTCTTGTTCTTCTTATTTGCCTTCTTGGCAGCGCCGGTAGCAAAGACGGCTTTGGGCCTGTTTCCCGGAGTTAAGCTCTGATCGGTATTTTTGGCCATTTGGTTCTCGGGATTGTCTCTGATTTCCATGTCATCCTGCGCTTTGGGACAGTTTTCTCCGGATCCTTCGTCCATGTCTTCTCCTTCTGCTGCAGTCGTGGAGTTAAGCTCCTCGTCATATTCCGTGGAGAACTTTCAGAAATTTGCCGACGTCATTGATTCATCCAAGGATGCGGGTACGTCGGCGTTTGTTCCGATTGCTTCCAGCACAAAGTCGGTGTTGTCTCCAGCATCGGCAAATCCGGATCCGGATCCCACATATCCGAGGAAGTGTGATGTGTGCCTCCTGAGATAGTTGCGGCTTTCGCGATCGGCCTCCTCGAAATGCCTGATGGTCTCGAGAATCTCATCTATGCTTGCATCTTGCATCATCATGCGTCGCAGCGTGTACCTCAGGAAAGGCATGTCTGTCCCGGCATCGTCAGAGCCGGAACCGTCGTTGTTGTTGTGCTCCTCCTAGATTTCGACCTCAGTGGGTGGGTCGATCTGGGATTCGATCTCTCCAGGGAGATCCACTCCAGATTCAACTTGGACCGCTGGGTCTTCTTCAGGCTCGGATTTCTCCACTATCTCCGCAACTGGTGCAGGCTGGGTGGGATTAGGGTTTCCTGAGATCCGGAACTCTGCCGCCTCCATGGACAAAGGGGACCCAGAAGTTTCTTCTGCCTCTATCATCACCGCTAGGGTGGGTGGGATAGGTTCAGCAAAACCGATGTAAACATCGATCTCGCCAAAAGACATGATGGTGTAGGCAGTCACAGCCTCCCTAGCCGGAATCTAGGTCTCGTCGAGAACAATGAGAGGAACGTCGCTGGCGTAGAGGATGCGACCGACGGTGATAGTCTCGCCGATTCCGATTCTTGCAGATTCCGCTCGGAACGCAGATCCAAAGCTCACTTGCCCCACGGTGGGCGCCGACTGTCGTCGGATTGATGACAAGTACGCCATGAGGGGGTCCTTGAGGCGTGCGGAAGAGAGGGGTGTGAGACGTACGGTGTTCCAGGATGGTGAGCACACAAGTTTACCCAGGATCGAATCCACCGGCTTTGGATGGATCCTACTCCTGCTAGCAATCCAGTAATACGGCAGAGCCGGAATATGGGTTACAAGGGTTCGCATGTGCGAGTTGAGATTGTAGACTATTGAGGGTGCCCTAAAGGCTCTCCCTAGGACGGCTTATATAGATATCCGGCCTAGGGTTTACAGGAGAGATCTATCCGGCTACGACTAAGAGTCAGTTACAGAGTACATCTTGAACTACAACTAACACTGTGGGCCTATGTCAGTAAGTCTTCTGGGCCTTCTCGTAGCCGGACTGGACTCCGTTTCTTCTCCCTGATTGGGCCACTCGTGAAGCAAAGCTCTAACCCTAAGTGGGTCACCCTGGTCAGTGAGGAACTGTGAGGATACCCGGAAAGTACATCCCCAACAGAAAACAACAATCCTTTGTTCATAGAACAATCGTATTGTTTATTTTACACGCAATTCGTAATGCAATAATCTGTTGCTTGCAACTTAATACTGGAGGGGGGTCGGATGATAACCTGAAGGTGGATTATTAGTCATAGATGCAGTTGGATGACGGTCTATGTATAATGTTGTAATGCCCAATCGAATCTCAAAGGAGTCAAGATGATTAGTATATGCTTGTATGCTTTCTCGATGTTTGTCAATTGCCCCGCTGTAATTTGCTCACCCAGCATGTTATCTATCTTAAGGAGAGCCACCTCTAGTGAACTATGGACCCTGGTCCTTTCTTTTACATACAATCTACAATCAATTGTTTACTGCTTTGTGTTTACTTTCTGCAAACTATTACTTCCTTCCATTCGATACGTTTAATCCTTTGTTTTCAGCAAAACCGGTGAGATTGACAACCTCATCGCAAGTTGGGGACAGAGTTATGTGGTTGTGTTGTGCAGGTCTCCACGTTGCTGCTGGCACCGGTAGTGCACACTGCCAACGTTCAGCTAGCTTCACCTTTGTGGTGTTTCCTTGCTCCTACTGGATTGATAACCTTGGTTTCGTACTGAGGGAAAACTTGTTGCTCTGCTCATGATACCTTCCTCTTGGGGTTCCCTAATGAGCTCGATATATTTTGGGCCAACAAGCAATATTTTTTTGGCGCCGTTGCCGGGGAGTCAAGGACATCTTCACAAGGGGAGTCCCTCATAACCAATCTCTTTACTTTGTTATTTTTGTTTTGCTTAGTTTACTTTTGCTTTGTTTGCTTGTTTCTTTATCAAAAACACAAAAAAAATAGTTTTACAAGTTTGCTTTCTTTATTGAAAACACACAAAAAATTAGTTTCTATCTTAAGTTGCCATTATGTATAGCATTGCTCCAATCACTTTGTCACCTGAGGAAATGATTTTCACTTTTAAACAAGGAATTGAGGAGAGCTTCAAGGAAGCTTGGTCTAGAATCTCCGATCTACATGAAAAACTGAGCCTAAAATGACTCAAAGCTTGTTCCTTAGCATTTTTTACCTTGGAATTTCTCTTTGCTATAGATATGCTTTAGATGCTGTTGTGGGAGGAGATTTCCTCCAATGCAATGAGGATGATGCTATTGATGCCATAAAGAAGTTGGTCTTTACTTACAACTTGCCTAGCAAAACTGATACTTCTTTCATAAACATATTTGCTAGATTGAATACTCTTGAGACCAGCACTGCTAGATTGAAAGATTGCTATAATACGCTTAGGGAGCATCATAATTATGTTCCAATAAATTCTGAACCATCAAAGTGGCTCCCCACAATAAAGATTGATATAAATAATGAAACTTTTCAAGCTCGCTGTGATATCATGTCTGAATTTTGTCTTATGCCCAAAGATATTTATGAATCTCTAAACCTTTGGGGGCTTTCTGAAGGAGGAAAAGAAATATCTCTTGCTAATAATGCCACAATATTACCTATTGGAATAGCTGAAGGAGTGTTTACAAAGATCCTTGGGAAAATGATTTCTATTGATTATCTTGTTATTGAATGTGCAGGAAAAGGACAAATTACACTTGGAAGGTCCCTATTAGAACTCCTTGGAGCCATAATAGATGTGGGAAAGGGGACCATGCACCTTATGTTCCCCAAGGTTAAGAATAAAAGTAAGAGAGGTAAGGGCAAGAAATTTGGTTTTAATGCTTCTTTATTTGAGAACACTTGATTCTTCTTCTTGCTTCTTATGCCTAACTTAAAGGCGTTAAAGAAAAGTACTTATTGAGAGATAATCCAAAAGTTTTAGATGAGTCTTGGAAGTTATTACGTCAGTAATAACCTCTCCTTATCCTTTTTATTTGCCTTTTGTACCAAGAGTAACCTCTAATGAGAGAGAAGTAATGATTGGGAAAGTTGTTGTCCCGAAACAGATTTCTGTGTTTGACCGTAAAAATTCGTGTAAAATCTATGTACGTACTTTTGAGGCGTGCATTTTTGTGCTTCTGCCCCAGGTTGTTATCTAACTTTCATTAGTTCAACACTTTTTGATTTGAGCAATAGAAGGTCTTCGAAAAAATTCGTCTTTACCTGCTGGTCTGTTTTGACAGATTTCTGCCATTTTTCTGCATTTGCTTCTTGTTGGTTCCTTTTTGAGTTCTTTTGGGGAATTGAGCTTTTTGAGAGAAGTGTTGCAGTAGCTAGTGTTTTAATGGAAGTTTTATTGGTGTTAGAACTGAACCTAAAGACTTATTATCTTGAGTGCACTAATGTTGCTAATAAAGATTGTGTGAAGTTTTGTACGAAGGAAAAAATTCAGGTGTATGGAAGGAATGAGTAATGAGATAAAGGATGGACTAAAGCTCAAGCTTGGGGATGCTACGCGTGTCACCCCAAGAAATATCTAAGAAGTACAAGCGTCAAAGCTTGGGGATGCCCAAGGCATCCCCCTCTTCATCAATAAAAATCCCAGGTTTCTTCCAAACGCTTCATTTTTATTGTTTCATGCACAGTTGTGTTGTTCTTGGAGCATCTTCTTTTTCGTTTTTGTTTTGGTTTTTCGTTTGCTTTGTTTGCTTAGTTTGCTGAATAAATTGGTTGGACCCCCTCTTTCATACATTGGTTTTCAAATAGTTTGGTTTGGATTGGAAAAGAGTAGGAAAACTCATGCTTAAGTGGTAAAGAGAGCTTGTTTTTGATTGTGGCCTATGCTTTGTCATGCCATGCTTGATATTGTTTTGGCTTTATGCTTAGTATTCTTTGTTGTAGCATGACTTGTTATAAACAATTGAGATTGCTTAATGTGCCTTGGATGAATCATGCGTTGTTTTAGCATATTAAAGCATATTATAGTGGTATTCTCCTTTGATGCTTTATTTGGGTTGACTTGCCGCATGCTCACACCATGTTATGACTATCCCAAGTCACCATAGCCTTGATGATCCTTTATTTTTCAACTTTTAGTATCACTTTATGCTTTGATCAATGATGTTTTGTCGCTCTGCATGATTATGGCCATTATTGCTCTCTTAGTTTGTCGCTCCCAGTCGTTTGCTAGCCTCCGTAACCAAGTATGAGTTCCACTCATGCATCCAACTCCCTAAACCAAGTTATTCCAAAGAGTCCACTATACCTACCTATTAGCATATGCTATTCCAAGTATATTCATGTTTTTGTTTACCTTCCAAATTAAACTTGTTATGAGAAAACTAGTGATTAAAGCTCTCACGAACTTGATGGCACACTTTACTTTTCTTGCCCTTAATACACTTGAACCATTGTGTCGTCTATGTTGTATATGCTTGCACTTATTTGTTGGGGATTAGCAGAACCATGCTGTCATGGGGAACGCTTTCAACATTGCACTGGTACTTTGTACCTAGTTGATATCATGCTCTTTTGTATATGGATGTCGTCGGTGTGAAATGGAAGGGGAGCTTGTAAGTCCATGGAGTTATGTATATGTGTTAGAGAAACGCCTGGGCCGCTGGTCTAATCCATGCTTACATGGTGGAAACTTGCAGCGTAACCATAATGAGCTGTCTATGACGACAAGACCGGGAAGTACCCGCGCTGGACTCAGGGAAGGTAGACGTATGTATCAGTACCGATGTATCTTAATTCGTGTTGTAGTGTCTTGATGTAACTTCATTTCAGTTGTAGTGTCCCGATGTATCTTAATTTCAGTTGTAGTGTCTTGATGTATCTTAATTTCAGTTGTAGTGTCTTGATGTAACCCGCCAAAATGCTTCCCGCCAGAATGCTTCTCGCCAGAATGCTTCCCGCCAGAATGCTTCGCGCCAAAATGCTTCCTGCCAGAATGCTTCCCGCCAGAATGTTACCCTATAAAAACCCCTCCTCGCGCAGTTGTTTAAGCACAGCCACCCCGTTTTTAGCCAATATGTTTCCCTACGATCGGAGTTTCGTGACAGAAATGTCCGTTGACCTTTTTCATTTGGCTAGGAACTTTAGGATAGACAACAATCCAGCCCCATTGGAGGAACTAATTGGTAGTGATTGTCTCCTCACTGAGTTGGGTGAGGGATTGCATAGAAAAGGGTGGCTGAAGAGGACTCCAGAGGAGATACGGCAAGAGCTACTTCGGATCAATGCTCGGTGGAGCAAGCAAAGATTCTCTGTTGAAGGGGTAAGGCAGCAGAAAATCACGCTCACTTGGATTTGGATAGAAGAGAGTGAAGACTCCGACGATCTCTTCATGCCGCCGGTCGATGGTACCAGGGATAGAGCAGAGCGTGACAAGGCGCAGGCCAAGCCGAGCAATGACAAGGTAGAAGAGAGTGAAGATGAAGATGATATATTCATGACGCCTGCTGTTGGGACTAAGTGGAGGGCTGAGTGGGACGAAAGGCTGGCCAAGAAGAAGGCATTGTCGAAGGGTAAGGGTATTGAAAACATGGTTCCATAAGAATTACAAATTTAAAACATGGTTCCATACGAATTACAAATTTAAAACATAGTTCCATACGAATTACAAATTTAAAACATAGTTCCATACGAATTACAAATTCTAGTTTCTTCCTCTGCCTCTTGTTCCTCGCCTGCCACGTCTGCCACGTCCACGAGGAGCCGCTCCTCCAGTCCCGAAGATATGACAATTGGTGTCTCTATGACCAAAATGATAACATAGAAAACATTGTCTAGTAGGGTCTTCGGCTTCAGATTCATCCATATCATTACGGATGCGGACACATTGTCGCCTTTCTCTGCATGTCCGCATTAGTCCAGGATCTGGGATATAAATCCTTTCACCGGGGTTTACTTTGTTGAAATTGCCCCATGATCTATATCCCATCATCTCGCCAGTCCATGTATTGATCACCGACTCCTTAAGAAAATAAGGAGACACAAACGATCTCGCATCCATACCTAACCGCCCGCACGCAGCAAGTACATGAGAGCAAGGCAGATGCAGCAGCTTAGGTTTGTTGCAGGTACACTCACACGTCGGCCAAGCCTCATTGCCTATCCTCACCTCTTGTGTCTTACCTCTTCTCCAGATCCGATCCTGTTGGAAGGGAGGCGCACCTCAAATCTTCGTTCTTGATTACCGATGGTGACGACGTGCATAGACCGAGCCTTTTCCATTTTGTCATTCATGTAGTGCATTATCTTTGAACAATACCTCGTGTTTGGGTTGTTGATGATATGCATCTGAGCAAGCTGGAGTCTGTCTCTGAAGTACTTCAATGTTCCGGTGAAAATACACTCCACAATAGCTATTAATGGCAGAGCCCTGCTTCCTCTCAAAACAAATTTGTAAGTTTCGGCAAGATTTGTAGTCATGACGCCAAACCTAGCACCATGAGTGTCGTGCAACAGAGACCACCTCTCCACAGGCTCGTGCTCTATCCATTCCTGAAAATTCTTAATCTGTCTGCCAGGCCTCCTCCTAGTACCGGGTTGGTCAAATCCTGGCAAATCGCAAAGAGCAATTGGTTCTTCCTCGGGTGGTGCTCCTCTAGCTACTGTCTGTGCAGCTACCGTGGCCGCATGAGCCACCACAGCTGCTGCTCTAGCTGCTTTCCTCTGCCTAACATGTTTTTTTGTGAATTCATCTAGATAGGCCCGACACTTGATATACTTCCACTCCTGGTTCTGCTTGCAAAGCTTCTTGAATAGGTTCATCAGGGCCTTGTTCCTGAACTGTGAGAAAAAGTTATCCCCTAGATGCCGCATGCACCAACGACTCTGCATGTCTAGCCATGGAGTTGGTTCATCTGGAGCAGGCTGAGTCAGCTTCCTTATCGCGCTAAGTATACCCGGATGCCTGTCATGAAGGACGCATACATTCGGTACATCCCTCACAATTGCTATCTTCAGCTGCCTGAAAAACCATACCCAACTCTCGGTGTTCTCGCTCTTCACGAAAGCAAATGCAAGTGGAACAACTTGATTGTTCCCGTCTTGACCTATGGCAATCAAGATCTGGCCCCTGTACTTGCCATTGAGAAATGTTCCATCTATACAAATGACTGGTCGACAGTGAGTGAAAGCTTCTATGCATATAGCAAATGAGAAGAACACTCGATGCAGCACCCTCAAATTGGGTTCTTGAGGCAATGTTAAGTGTTGGATGTCGAGGTATGTGCCTGGATTCCTAGCCTGCAGTGTCTGCAGCATCCAAACAACACAGTCGTATCCATCTCGAAACGAACCAAATCTTGTCTCCAGTGCCCTCTGCTTAGTCCTCCAAGCCTTTCCGTAAGATATATTGTAGCGAAATCTGACAACAAATTTGTTGATGATAGCTTTCACCACCATGGCTTTGGTCTCCACTATCTCAGTGTATAACAGTCTAGCCAGGAGGGTTGATGTGAGATTACAATGGTCTTGAAGGACATTGTCAAGTTGACATGTGTGCTGCACAACATCGCTAACCTTCCAGTTGGTGTCATATCGAGGAACATGGGCATGGACCCTGGCAGGACATCCGGCTACCTCGCAAACCAAACTCAAATATTGTTGGGACGACACCTTTGTTTTGAAAACCCGTTGCATGGACAATGCCCACTCAACGATTGCTTCCTGTAGATGCCTCTTGCTAGGATATAATGCACCAATGGAGATGTTGTTGGCGTGATAGTGCCACGAGGAATTATGCCCATCGTTCACATTCATTGCTGCTGTGTGGTCTTGATTCCATGATGCCGGAATAGGTTGGTCCTCTTGATCAGACTCAGCGGAATCATAAGAGCTATCATTGTACCCTTCTGAATCTTCGGCTTCCATCTGATCTTGCAACCAACCGTCATGTATCTCGTCCTCATCGACCTCACCACTGAAAATATCTTCTCCTGTCCCTTGACTACCTTCAGCTGATTCATGTCCACCATCCTCGGTGTGTGCAAAACTACTCTGACCAGGTTCATAACTACCACCATCGGTGTGTGCATAACTACTCTGACCAGGTTCATAACCACCACCGCCATCTTGGCCTTGATTGCTGGTCATCATAGTAGCCACCACCACCTCCGTCTTCGGCTTGACTGCTCTGCTCATGATCATAACCACCACCAGCATGGTGTGTCTGACTACTCTGGCCCTGATCATAAATAGACTCTTTCGCCACAGGAAGCACTAAGACACTGGGGTTAACTACCCTATGCAGACAGGCTTTCACCCATTTGACCCATTTAGCTTGCTCTTCTATCGGTCTAAAAAAATCAGGTTTAATCCTTGACTTAGTCCATAATACATGCACACCGACAGTATGGGTGGGAGGGATCCCTAAACAAGCACATAACCAATCCTTCAACTCAATAATGGATATGGTTTCAGGATCCTGGAGCACTTCATCAATACAATAAAAATCGCTCAAATCAACTCCATGCTGGGTTTTTTGACGACACTGTCACCATAGTAGAATCTAAACACTATACTATTGGACATAACTTCTGACCTAAAAAAACACCACAATTTGTCAAATGCATGTACAGTGGCAGATTTTAGCACATAAATATACTAATAATCCTATAGCCGAATAATCTTGCATAGCCCGCAAATATAATTATAATCCTATAGCCGAAAAATCTAGCAGCTAACCTACCACATCCAAAACTACAGATAAAATAAAAATACACAATGGGACTACAGTTAGCAAGAAATTAGGGTTTACCCTTGAAGCGTGAGAAATCTTGTCGTGCAGCTGCCTCCACTCAACAGATCGGCAACCCCCACTCAACAACAGCTGCCTCCACTCAAGCTGCACCACCAGCCTCCACCATAGCCATTGCCCCTCAAGAACTCCATGAAATCCCCCTAAAAAATGCCTCAAATCACCTCACCAGACTATCCCATTAGTAGATCGGGACTCTACTAAGTGTCTAATGTGTTTCAGCAGCAGCTATTGGTGAAAAACGGTGCAAAACTGAGCTCTAAATCAGTGCAGCTCGCGTAGGCAGATGAACCAGCAAGAAGCACACGAGAGAGAGCGAAGGAGGAAGAAGAGAATGCACCGGCGTGGGGCTGGGCACGGCGCGGGGATATGGAGGAGCTGGTCGTTGCTTCAAAAGACGAGTCAGGCGGTTGTTTCCTCAAAAGACGAAGGAACCAGGTCGTCTTTCCATGCAACGACGCACGCGGCTGTCCTCCTGCAGCCCGGCAGGGTGGGGCCCGCGGCGCTGCTTTCGGCGCCTCAAAAGACGGCACGGGCTGATGGTTTTCTCAAAAAACGACACGGCCACTTCGTTCTTTTAAAAAATAACAGTGCGTTACATATGTAATTTATTTTTTTGTGTAATATTCATAAAATTGAATAAAGAAAGTGTATTAATTAAAAAAAATAGCTCGGACGATGGCCTAGATCTCTCGATGGAGAGATGGTCCTCCTTGTCCTGTCGTCATTCCTGTTGGCATGGAATTTTCCTCTCTGCCTTTCTTCCCCACGACTCACTATTGCAGCACTCTGGCTCGAACGAATTCTTTAGCAGAGTATTGTGGGTCCCTTAATCCCCTGCTGATTTTCGTTAGTGTGTGGTCAATTGATCCATAGACTATATGAATAAGTAAATAACACCATTTTAATTACTTATTGCTTTAAATATTTAAATTTCAGCCACTAGGCAGTTATCAAAAGTAGACTGATTTAGGTATAAGCTACTTTGGTCACGCGGTATAAGGTTTTAGATTTCTATCCTTAAGAAAAGTAAAAATTGATCTGAGTATAACATACTTACAATCGGAAATACACATTTGATCCCATGTGTATATGCACCCTTTATTAAAAACACATATTTTAAATTTTAAAAAAAAATGAAAAAATACTTGCACGTGTATTTGCACATTCTATATACTCACATACGGTTTTAAGAAAAAACGATATGTTTTATAGGCTGTGTAAAAAGACAAAAACATATCTCGTGGAGAGTCTTATTTTAGCACCAAATTTTGACTTTTTTCCCAAGGCACACAAAATGTTCATTTTTCGTGAAACAACTTTATAGGCACCTAACATGTGAAGATGTACATGCATGCATTTGTTTTGAAATATTATGATTACAAAATTCGTTGAAAGTCAAATTCATACGAAGGGAGCATATATGCATCCCAAAGCAAAATGGCCGCGTCCATTTACAACTGACATCTTAGATCTTATTGATTGCACAATTTGCATCTTTTGAAAAAATCACAGAAATTGCAGTATGGCGCCTATATCTTGTCCCCTCGGTTAGAAATGAGATCAAGAAAAGCATCTGCTGCTGAAAAAAATAACATGTAGAAATGTTATGTGCAATGAATTTCCTCAAAATAAAAAGTACCACCAACTCTGAAATACTGTGCTTACCATTTGTAACAAAAGGCTAGATATATGTTGTCCTGAATGGATCATATACACCCGTGATCCCATAACAAGCCGGTTGTGTCTTACGCCTGCCTGTTCTTCTACCATTCACACCAAGTCCACTCTAGGCCACTGAAAAGAGCGAATTCAAAGCAGTGGCGGCGCCAGGTTTCAGACGGTTGGTATTCATTTTGAAGGAAGGTATTCATTTTGCCAAAATCGTCACAGTTTTTGCTAAAATTTTCGCTATTTCACAAAAAAAATCATTGTTTTCTCAAAACTTGAATACCAAGGAAGACCCCCGGCGCCGCCCCTGGTTCAAAGGATGTTGAGAGGCTCTTATACTACTACTAATTCTAATAGCAGATTCCATCTTTGACATCTCTCCGCTGAGGGCACATGCGTGTCTTGGCCCAAATTTAGGAGATTTGCCATTAGCCGGTCGCCTCCCATAAGCTCTTGGCAGTCAGTTTCAGAATATCCTATACAGATTAGTGGCACAGTACCAGTTTTCCTGAAAACTACATATTTTAACTAGCTGTGAAGCTGAATTTAAAGAATGAAGTTACTGCACCTTAAAGTATTAGTTTGCATATACTACACGGAGTATTATGAAGAAAAAAGTCCAGTTACATTTTGACTGATATAAATTTGATAGCTGAAACTTCATCAATCAAAGCAAACAAGCAAGCTCATACTAACAACCAATATGGAAAAGAAGCAATCAAGCATATTACATACCTTTGATATACAGCTCCTGATTTGATGTGGTCAATTTTTCACATGCTAACTGAAACATCATCAAGCCAAACAAAAAGAACAAAACGTAATAGATATACGTCGGCTGGTATATCAGATAGAGCAATGATGACAAAGCCAAAAGTATTTTGTATGTGCATTGCAAATAAATAATCGATGAAGCATCAAGGTATAGAAAGAAAAGTGAGAAAATAATAAGAGGTGCTAACTTGTTCTTTCTTCTGCGGGCACCACGTTGACGAGATCATATCCCCGCGCGGCCCCTACTGTTGTAATGGTGCGTGGACCTATCAAGTTTGTACCAAATTAGTGTGGTAGTATTAGCTTTATATCTCCACATGCTTGCTACATAAATTAGAAGTACAACAGGTACGTAATAATTTGCAAGGAATAAGCCGAAATACGCTTCATAATGAGAGGTCGACATGTATCTTGATAAGTGAAGACAAAATGTACCACAAACCTTCTGCCAAAATTCATCTGATATGGTGTACTGCTCAAGGAGGAAATGCCTTCCAACCAGCCAGCAGGGGTCACTGATGAATGATATTCTGATCCTGATTCCCTCAATGGATCAATCACAAGCAAAATCAAACTAGAACACACACAGATTAGAGGACGAGTGACGCAGGTGGTTTGTGTTGCGTACAAACTTGCAACCTTTTCTGTTTCTCTCCTCCATTTATTCTCTGCTTACAACTGAATTTGCTGAAAAATAGGATCAGTGACCGAGCCTACAGGATAGTGCCATCCCACTACCGCTCTGATCCATCACCCCTAAACTTTAGCTGCAAGAACTAGTCATTTCCATCCCCACGAGTATCATGCAGCTACTAGACCAAGTCCTAGCAAATCAAACGGTAACTGAAACTGTAAACAGCTACTGTCAGTGAGCATGTACAGGCACAAGTTCACTGAACATTTTATTCAGACTAACTACTCTAAAGTAGTAAGTTGCTTTGATTTAACCAACAATCTCCTCCTAAGAAATGCAGCTTACTTACTTGATGTCGACGACCTTGATATTCTCGCACATCCTCTGAAACCTGACTCTGTCAAGAGCTTTGGTGAAGATATCATCGAGCTGGTCATCAGTACCCATGAATTCGACTGATGAAGTGATACTGCACCTCGATGTGCTTGCTTCTATCGTGGAAGACAGGGTTCTTGCATAATTGGATTGCAGACATGTTGTCCACAAGCAGATTGGCGACGAGAGGAGCTGATCCAAGCAAGTCACCAAGCAAACGCCCAAGCCAGACACCTTGGCATGCTGCTGTTGCTGCTGCCATGTACTCTGATTGGCAGGAGGACAGAGACACCACCTTCTGCTTCTAGCTTTGCCAAGATACTGGGAACTCTCCAAAGAAGAAGAGAGTCCCAGATGTGCTCTTCCTATCGTCAGGATCTCCAGCCATGTCAGCGTCATTGTAGCCCACCATCTTGGCTTCATCGGTGGTGGTGGTGTAGCGGCAGCCGACGTCAAGTGTGCCTGAGATGTAGCGCAGCAGATGCTTCACTGCGCTCATGTGCTCAGTGGTGGCTGCCTCCATGTATCTGCTCACCATGCCAACACAGAAGCTGATGTCTGGTCGCGTCTGACAGAGTGATGTCAACTAGAGGATTTGAGCTGTCCTTCGTCAGTTTCAGCCTGGGCTCCGTCGGCACACTTGTGCGATTGCATTCTGCCATGCCTGCCTTCTCCAGAAGCTTCTGTGCAAATGCTGTCTGCTTCAGAGTGATCAGGCATGGCTCCTGGCTTACTTCCATGCCGAGATACAGAGTGAGGAAGCCCAGGTCACTCATCTTGAATCTCTGGCACATCTCCAGCTTGAACTTCTTGATCTCTGTGGTGCATGCTCCGGTGACGACCAAGTCATCGACGTACACACCAAAAAGCAGACGAGCTTGGCCCTCGCCGCGGGTGTACACCACGTGCTCCGATGCGCTCTGTGTGAGAGCGTCATCAGCACTGCGTTGAGCTTGGTGTTCCATGCTCGAGGAGCTTGACGCAGCCCGTACAGCGCCCTGTGCAGGCGCATCACCTTGCTGGAGTTGTCGTTGTCGACAAATCCTGGAGGTTGGCTGACGTAGACTTCTTCGCCCAGCCCACCGTTGAGGAAAGCCGTCTTCACGTCCATGTGGTGCACCTCCCACTTGTACTGGGCGGCGACAGCGAGCAGAAGGCGAACGGAGTCCAGCAGTGCGATAGGGGCAAAGACCTCATCGAAGTTGATCCCCGGCCGCTGCATATAGCCCTTCGCTACGAGCCTGGCCTTGTGCTTGAGGACGTTGCCTCGGCGTCCTGCTTGAGCTTGTACACCCACTTCAACCAGATGGTCTTGTGGCCGGGAGGGAGCTCTGTCATCGTCCAGGTGGAGTTCTCCTCGATTGACTCAGCTTGTCGCGCATCGTCTTGCGCCATGCCTCGTCTCCTTCAGCTTCAGCGAGCGTGGATGGCTCGCCGGCGAGCGTGAGGAGGAGGCGCTCCGCCCTCCCTGGATTCGCCGCGCCAGGATCGATAAGATCCAGCACCGGCCAGTAGCAGAGGGGATCAAGTGGGTCAATGCCTGCGTCGAGGTCCTCTCCATCTTTTCCTGCATCCGCTGGTGGCGAGACAAATCTAACGGGCCGGCTCGGTGACGGATACATGGGCCGCCCATCTCAGGTGGCCCGACACTTGCCTCTGAAGCAGAAGTAGCAGCTGGGCCTGACTGAGGAGACGCTGGTGCAGCTGTTTCTATGAATCCTTCAGATGTAGCTGCAGCTGGCGGCGTCAGAGTCCAGCTCTCGACGTTCAGCGACGGCGAGCTGTCGCCCAGCTCCTCCCAATCCCAGCCTGCTCCCTCATCAGAGATAACGTCGCGGGAGACATGGAGCTTCTTCTTCACTGGGTCGTACAGCCGGTAGGCCTTGCCTCCTGGCTCGTACCCCGGCATCATCATGGGGCGGGATCTGTCCTCTAGCTTCTTCGGGCCGGGCTTTGTCTCCTTGGCGTATGCTCTGCATCCGAAGATGTGGAGGAAGTGGACAGCGGGCTTGCTGTCGAACCACCCCTCGTATGTCATCTTCCCTTCCACACTTCGTGTTAGGGATCTGTTGAGGATGAAGACAGCTGTGGACGCCGCCTCGCCCCAGAACTTCGCCGGCACGTTCATCGCCTTCAGCATGCACCTGGTGGCGTCGACGACGGTCTGATTCCGCCTCTCCACCACGCCATTCTGCTGCGGCGAGTAGGGGGTGGTGAGGTGGCGCTTGATGCCATGGTCCGCGCACCACTCCGCGAAGTCTGTCGCGGTGAACTCCTCGCCGTGGTCAGTGCGAAGAACTCGCAGTGGGCGGCGAGACTCCTTCTCTGCCTCGGCCTGGAAGCGGCGAATCGCCGCCGTTGCCTCGTCCTTCGTCTTCAGCAGCAGCAGCCACATATACCTGCTGTGGTCGTCAACCAACAACAGGAAGTATTTCTTGCCGCCGTGTGTCGCCGGTGTGATGGGACCGCACAAGTCGTCATGCACAAGCTCCAGCAGCTCGGTGGCACGGTACTTGGCGACCGTGGGGAAGGGGGGGCGGAGCGGTGGTGCTTGCCGGCCAAGCACGCCTCGCAGAGCTTCTTGACGTGGCTTACAGCAGGGACGCCACGCACCAGTCCCTTGCTCGACAGTTTCTTAAGACTGTCGAAACTCTGATGAGCGAAAGGCGAGTGCCAGCGCCAGGCATCACCATTAACTTGTGCTGACAGGCAAACAGGCTGGAAAATCCTCAGATTAGCAATGTAGAGGCGATTCCACGAGCGAGGTACCTTGACGAACAGAACTCTGTCATGGTCTCTGATGGTCATGAAGCCGTGCTCGACATGAGTGGGGTACCCAAGCTCGTCCAGCTGCCCGATGCTGATGATGCTGGACTTGAGGTTGGGGGTCCAGTAGACGTCCACGAGCTGGCGGTGGCGCTCGCTGTCGATGGCGAACAGGACGATGCCACGGCCACGGATGTCGACGACGGAGCCATCGCCGAATCGGACCTTGCCTGACACTCCCTTGTTCAGCACGGCGAAGACAGTGGCGTCGCCAGTCATGTGGTTCGACGCCTCAGTATCTAAGTACCAGGCAGCGTCGACATCATCCGGCGCCCTCTTCAGCTCGACGCGAACGCGCTCTTCATTCAGCTACACTTGCTCTCCTGTCGGCAGAGCTTCAGTGCCAGTTGGTGCAGCGATTGGTGGCGCGGCGTCCTGGAGCTCAATGATGGTGGCCATCATTAGGCCGTCACCGCCGGTGTCCTCCTCCTTCTGCGTGAGGTGGGCCGCCGCCGCGGCCTCATCGCGCTGCTTCTTTCGGCATTCTTGGGCCCAATGACCCTTCTTCTTGCAGTAGCGGCAACGGTCGCGGTCGACCTCGTCGTCAGCTGCGTTTGCCGCTGCAGGTTTGGGCTTGGCCTGCCCTCCGGTGCGGCCACTGTCGCCGCGGTCGCGGCTGTTGCTGCCAGAGCCGCTGTTGCGGCCTTGTATCCGCCTCTCCTCCCACTGCTTCTCAGTGAGAAGGAGCTGCCCGCTGGAATCTACCTTGTCACCATCAAGGCGCTCCTCGACGGCGCGCAGATGGCCAACAACCTCCTCGACGGTGAGCGTCGCCGGGTTCATCATCGTCTCCATGGAGAAGGCAATTTGCACGAAGCGGCTAGGCACCACTGAGAGGAATTTCCTGACGATCTTCTCGTCATCGCAGCTATCACCGAAGGAGCGCAGAGTGGCACTGAGAGTTGTGATTCTCAGATCGAACTCGTCGATGCGCTCGCCGTCCTTGAACTTGATGGTCTCGAACTCCGTTCGGAGTTGACGCACGCGCGTGTTGCGCACACGATCGTTGCCCTGGTGCTGCAGCTTGATGGCCTCCCACGCCGCCTTGGCGCTGCCCTTTCCGATCAGCATCGGGTGCATCTCTGCCAGGGTGGACCATAGCAGCGCAGCGAGCGCCTGCTTGTCCTCGCGCCGGGAGACGCCGTCGTCCTCGATCGCATCCCAGAGGGACGCGGCCTGCATGTTCACCTCCATAACCATAGCCCAGTTTGTGTACTCACCCCGCTTCAGCATCGGGAAGACGAGGCTCACGCCGCTGCTCCCGCCGTCCTCACGCACCACCTCGCGCTGGACCACGATCTCACTGCTGCCACGCCGAGCTCTGCTACACCCACGACTTGGCGAGCGCCATCGTTGCCCGGTCGCTAGAGGCACGGATTGGCTCGCAGGTGGTGGAGTAGCTCCGTTGCACTGAGCCCGCGGCGGCGGCAGGCTGGTGTGCTGCGCTTTCGACATTGCTCACGCCAATGGCTCTGATACCAATTGATGTCCCTCATTGGATCAATCACAAGCAAAATCAAACTAGAACACACACAGATTAGAGGACGAGTGACACAGGTGGTTTGTGTTGCGTACAAACTTGCAACCTTTTCTGTTTCTCTCCTTCTCCATTTATTCTCTGCTTACAACTGAATTTGCTGAAAAATAGGATCAGTGACCAAGCCTACAGGATAGTGCCATCCCACTACCGCTCTGATCCATCACCCCTAAACTTTAGCTGCAAGAACTAGCCGTGTCCATCCCCACGAGTATCCTATGCAGCTACTAAACCAAGTCCTAGCAAATCAAACGGTAACTGAAACTGTAAACAGCTACTGTCAGTGAGCATGTACAGGCACACGTTCACTGAACATTTTATTCAGACTAACTACTCTAAAGTAGTAAGCTGCTTTGATTTAACCAACAGATCCATGGTAAATAACAAACTGAACATCGGTATGTAGCAGAGAATAGTGCTCAAACAGAAAATCTACTCATCACTTGATAATAATAGCATAAGAGTATACTTAAGTCATGCTGAACGGCATCCCAAAAATTGTACTGTATAATATGTTACTAATTTCTGAATAAAGTTTTTGAAACCATGCACATAACTGTTGGTTACAAAACTACATCAAAGATTTTATGTGGCATTGCAAGACATGAAAGTACAGTTTAAATAATAAAGCGACTGTAGTGCTTCTATAAACTCATTTATAGGATACCTAACCTGGACATGAATTGGTTCTGCATAGACCTCATCCGATGTTGCTTCCATTGTATATCTATAGAATAAAATTCATCATCTCCTTAGCCATAAACCAACAAAATGATGGAAGTAAACACATAATCTTCACTCTAAACCAACTCCAACTTGATAAGTGACCATATCAAGGACTCATGACCACAATCGTTACAACCATATATCCTGCTTACACAGTACCTGGATATCTTTTTTTCGTGAAAACGCAAAAGCTTTGCGTTTCGATTCATTGTTTGTTAGTACCTGGATATCTTGACCAGCAGCGACTTAGTGCAGCAGTAGCCGACGACTGGTCCTTGCCCTTTTGGCTACAGAGAGAGACCTGGGGTGCTCAAGGACGAGAAGTATGCAAGAAAAGTACATCCAAGAAAAATTGCATCTACTGTTGCTAATGACAATATTGCTGCAATTCTCACCTTCCAATCTTGTCGTCTCCTTTAAAATTTGTTGACGTCTTCATTCTAGGACTGCAGCAAATGAAATGCAGTATGCATATATAAATACTAATTAAATGCTTGTTTGAGTTAATCAAAGTTGCCAATGAATTATTACAAACATGAAATTGGTAAACTGTACTTCAAGCTAAACTTTTGAGTGCATTCCTTGGATACGACTCAAGCAATAGACAGAAATCATCACTTGCACATGTGTATCCATTTCTTTTAACTCCCTTTGGAGTAATTTCCATCCTACAGAAAGCTAACTACTACTATGGGTTTACGATTTTACCAAGGAGATTATTTGGCATATGGACGAGATGCCAATGCTTGCAGTGTAGAGTTAATTTCAGAGTTCTGGCAGTACCATCGAGCATATGTTGATCCCCTACTAAGCAAGCTCCAGCTCCCTAAAACAAAATAGATACATTGTATAGAAATCAACTCAGATATGTTCTTAATTATTTAGGGCATCAAATTAAAAAACGAAATATGTTAAACTAACCAAGTATAAAAAATGGGGGAAAACACCAAGAACCATCAATTGTCGATCTCCTTGTTGTTTTGAAGTAATACTGCTAAGGAGCCACTTTCTTGACTTCATGAATGCATCTACAATCCAACTTTGCAAACAGAACTATCAAAAAAGTCCCATCAGATCAGAGCATATTTTGTGCTCTAAGATAAACATATTTCACTGGCTTGCTGGGTGGGCGTAAAATTTAAAAGGATCAAAGTAAACAAACCGTAGGACTAAAAGTAGCATACACGATAAAAATGGCCCGAGTATGAAGCATCAAACCGTGCTCCCAGAAGTTAGAAAAATTCAGCAGACCCAGAAAAAAGAATAAGTAGGACTCGATGGGGGATTTGGAACTAGAAACGGAAAATTGAGCGAGGAGAGAGGAGCTGAAAGGGAATGAACTGGATCGGAGCAGAACCAACCGATCGATCGTACCTCGATCAAGGAAAGTGGTGCGCAGGGACGGATCTTGGATAGACTGACCAGACGGTGCCGGCAAACGGCAGGTGGAGGAGATTGGTCCGGCGGCGCGTGTAATGCGGGCTGCCCCCTGCTATCACCAGAGCAGGAGCGACAGGATTGGGAAGGCAGCACATCGGCTGGGCAAACAGGGTTCAGCGAGTTTGGGGGAGGAGTGAACGCGACGTGCGTGACGTGGAGCCGGGGAGGGTCGGTGGCCGACGCTATAAGGATAAGGCTGGTCATGGTGCAAGTACTTTAAAATAACTAAAAGAGTAACTAAGAATTCAACTTAGAAAAATTGCTTACGTGGCATTAAGTTAATAAAGAGAGAAGGATAGAGTAACATATTTACCTACCGTAACATCACACATACCAAAGCAAAATAAGTCTACCACCTAATAAATGATGTTTTGTATGTTACTTTCTACTATAAAGATAGTAACATAGACTAATAATTTATGCATGTTACTAGTCTATGTTAACCCCTACTGTGACCAGCCTAACGGCCGGGACGAGAGATTGTTTCCGGTTATTTTGCTCGCGAGGATAATGGAGAAACTGGGATTGCGTCCCGAGTGCTGCGAGCCTGCGACGGACATAGTGCGACCAAAGAAACGACGTGGCGCGATTCGGTAGAAAATGGAACTGTCAAATTGTTTTTAGGTACTATACTAGTATATAGTAGAGTTTCCGTCACCGGAATACTTGCTATTCTTTTTAGAATGAATCTAGTCCATTTTGAAATTGAAATATCTAAAATGTCTTATATTAGTGAACATAGTAGATTGCTTTTGCAAGCCTATGAAAGGGATATTTGGTGCCAACCCTGAATATTGGAGACTAAGGTGATCTGGTAAAAAAGAAAACAAGCCTTCCAACTTCCTGCTTAAACAGAATTATCCTTTCATGATGTTCAGCAATAGCAAAAACACATGCCAACAATGCTTAATCATGTGTTTCTCTGAAGTCGATACAACACATCTAGCTGTGAGGAACCAAGTGTCCAGGAAGAAGGCATTAGGAAAATCACATTCGGCAACTCTTGGACCCTCTGGACGAAATAGAATTACAGTAAGACTACAACTTTAAGTACTCCCTCCGGTCCATACTATTGTATATAGTCATGTTTTAGTACTCCCTCCGACCCATATTAGTTGACTTGGATTTATCTAGATTCGGATGTATCTAGTAATAAAACATGCCTAGATACATCCGAATCTAGACAAATTCGAGTCAACTAATATGGGTCGGAGGGAGTATTAGATACGTCCGAATCTAAGACCATTAATTTGGATAGGACCTAGTACCTTGAAAATACTATCTCAAATCAAATGTTGAAACATGTCAAGATATGGCAGATCGAATGGACTGATGAACCATTCATTTCTACACCTATTGAATATAACAGCTGAAATAAAAATAATAATTGCCTAACAGCAAGGCCAAAAGAACTATCAAAGTCATTGAAGCTACATTAGCAAAGAGGGATAAGATCAAACAGAATCAAAATGACATCAAAAGATGTCTAATAGGACAATATCACAAAATAAGCTAACCGACCAAACATATACTCCCTCCGATCCATATTACTTGTCACTAAAATGGATGTATCTAGACATGTTTTAATGCTAGATACATCTATTTCAATGACAAGTAATATGGATCGGAGGGAGTACCAAAATCATAACTGTCACAGGTATATCCTAGACAATGGTGCTGGACAGATCACTTTCTGCAGTAGCTTTCACAATCATACACTTCTAACAGAGCTCAAAGTGAAACTACTAAATAGCTAAATCTTGCCCTGCATATCTGCTCACTTCCATGGCCTTATCGCTCTGAAAGCATCAACATGCGCTGGAAAATAACGATGAAGCTTCAGGAATGGCACCCTTCCATGAGCAAGCATCATATCACCGATTATCAGAAGGCCAAGTGGTATTTCTCCGTGCACAAGGTCGATGACATCCTTAAGGGAATAGTCGGGAAGTTTGATAATTTTAGGATCCGCGAGGACTTCTGGGTCAAGCGAGTGTTTGATGATGTTCCACTGAAGGCCAAGGAATAAAGAACCTCTTTTGATGACCTCAAATTGATCCATAGGAATATCATCAGGTGCAAAACCTTTCATGAGTGCTGCTCTCCTCATCTCATCAGCAGTTAGTATTCCACTTCCACGATGTGTAAATATCTTATGTAGTAAAGGATGGGTGGAAATTACCTCCTCCAAAGACTTTGAACCATCAGCACTTGCCATACTTCTTATAGCAGATAATACATCTCTGCAAACAGTGCACTCTTCAGAAGGCCAACGAAAGGTAGCCAACTTAGAACAGGTAATGAGCATAATGCGTGAAGTGGACTCGGCCAGAATATGGCAAGAGGCAAGGATTGTTCACGATTAGCATCTCTGTTTGCTCAGGTATCACGTTCAAGCTCATCAACTCCAGAAGATTATGAACATCTAATGGTTTGACTACATTCGGAAAATACTGATTTGCAATATCAAGGATCAGATCACGGATGGCATGGAAAGTATAGGCTGGCCCATTAGCTTGTTTGCGCTTCAACATGGCTTGGAACACAGGATCGTCAAAGCGCACTCCTATTGGTTCTATCAATGCAGGTTCAAGAAATCTCCTTGACACCTTGATGTTCTTTTGAATGAAAGAAGGGTAAGTCGATATCCCATGAGAATTGTTATATGAGCCAATTGTTCTCAGGACTCTTATAAAATGCCGCCATGCACAGTACAGAATATAAATATTCAGATCAGAAGAAACCAGACCGCTGCAAAGAAGCTTCCACATCAGATTTGTATAGCAAAATTCCTCTATGGACATCCAATCTTCATTATTGCAATCGATGCGACTAACAAACCTGAAGCAAATTAACAAAGAATAGTATTAGGTGTCAGCTGTTTGTGTTTACGCTTTACAAGATCAAGGAAAGAACTTCAGTCACAGTTTTCAGATTCTACTGTTTACCATTATGCTATAATTTTTTGAAATGCTACCCAAGCACATTAAGGACATACCTAAACCAGTGTAAATGGTTAACATGTTAGTTAAAATAAATATCTCTAAGATGATCATTAACTGCAGAATCTACATTAAAACCCTATAGGATACAAAGGCTAGTGTAAAGACAAAAAAACATGTGAAAGAGTCAAAACGGAAATACAATCATTTCAACTACAATCAAGCAGCTATCAAGCATTTATCTGAACAATTTATTTGAACTATAATCAAGCATTTATAATCAAGCATTTATCTGAACAAATCTAGCAAACCAAACTATCAAGTATACCTAACCTAGGCAGCTAAACAGCAAGTTATTTCATAATCTCCATTCATTTACAGCATGAAACAAGAACAGTGAAAAGCACACCAAACCTTCAAGCATACATAGCCTAAGCAGTTAGCAAGGTATTTCCTCTTCTCATTTCAATTGCAAAATTAAGACAACAGCAGTCAAAAGATCCTAATAGAGCAGGAGCAACCTCCCACTACAAAAAAAAGTGTATACCACCTAGCACAATTCAGTTCTCAGTGGTACAGGTAAACTAGACCCAAAAAATGCTGAGGGGAAAATGAACTACTCACGAGATCTGCCAGATGGGTGCTTCAACGAGCATCGGTGATGGCTCGATGATACCCTGAGACCATGGAATTTGTTGCTCTGAACCATATTCCGCCCTCCAGTATCCACTAGAGGACGAGAAAGTACGCCTGGTGATCTTTAGACCACCATTCTGGTGCGAAGACAATTGATATCGATAGCGCGTGGAAGCCGGGCCTGAGATGGAAGCAGGGCCTGAGATGGAAGCGCGGCCTGAGATGGAAGCGGGGCCTGAGGTCTCCCCTTTAGATATTGTAGAGCAGTAGCCCGACTTCAAATAAGATGAGCCAGGTGATGAATAGCATTGATCTGAAGTCCCCCATTCTGACCATGTCGAGCAGTATCCGAGCACCGATTTGAACCATGTTACGCCATAGGGACATGGGTCGGAAATCCGCGATAATACGCGGAGCTTCCGGGATAAAGGGAGGGATGCCTCATGGAAAATTGAAATCCGGCGGCGGGCCGCGGTTGCCCTGTAGAGGTCGGCGGCGGCGGTGGCGGCGGCCATTTTTGGGCGGTGGGGAGGGGGGCGAGCCCTCTGCGACTCCGCGTAGGGTTTGGAGGATGGTGTACTGTCTCCCGAACAACTCAACTCCACCGACGCTCCTTTATGCCGCGGGCACCCCGCCCGGCACCCCGCCCGGCCCATTAGGAATTTCAGTTTTCTCATTTTATTTACGTTTATTCTTTCCTTTTTCTTGTTTATTCATTTCTTCTTTTTTTCTTATTTGTTTTATGTTCTTTTACTATCTGGGTTTTTGTATTCTTGTTTGTTCTCCTTTATATTTTTTTTCTTTTATAGTGTTTTATTTTATTTTTCTTTCATTCTTAATTTCCATTGTGTAAAAAAATATTTATGTTCTTTAACTATTCTTTCAAACCTTATGAACATTTTTTGAATTTATGAAAGAATTTGAATCACATGAGAGTATTTTTAAATAACATGAAAAGCTTTTCCAGCATTGTGAACATATTTTCAACAACGTAAACCTTCTTTACCCATGAAATTTAGTTTAAAACACTTTTTCTTTCGAAATTTCACCGATCTATTAACAATCATCAACAACGGTACAAAGAATCATGAAAGTAATAAAAATTACAAATAGTTTATTGGATCATCTAGCGACGACTACATACACTAGCCCGAGATAAAAGTACGTCGTCGTCATCGCCTCTCTATCACCAGAATCGAAAAAAGATTGTCATAGTAGAATTTGTAGTAGACAGATGGGAAGTCTTCGTGTTAAGGCTCGAAGAACCAACGCACCAGAGAAACAACCATCGCCGAAGATGACAATCATAGATCAGAAGAGACTGACCTCAAAGCACACCAAATAATATAAAAACGACCGGATCTCAAGAGATCCATTGGACACACGACTCCACGCGCCCCTCCGCCCAGTGCTAGCCGCACCACTAAAGCGAGGATAGGACAGGAACACCTTATTCTTATTTCAGAATGTAGCCGTTACTCCACATCCTGAAAAATACACCGAAAACAGTCCAAATAATGAATATGAACCTTCCCACCGACGAGAGGCCGAGGTCGCCGGCGAGAGGGACTAAACCCTACATGGTTCTACAAAGTCGCCACGTCTCTCCTGTCTTGAACGCATGTACCGGTTCGATAGGTCCATCCAATAGTTTCAAACACCTTGAAAACAAATTGAACTATGCACACGCTTCTAATTAACTTGACTTTGTTTTCAAAATCGAAAACAATCATGGACATTTTTGAAAATAAAGAAACGGAAAATAGAGAAAAATAATAAGAAAATGAAAATATAAAAATGAACAAAATAATAAATAATGTAAAACATGAATAGAAAGGGGGAAACAAAAAATAAAGAACGCAACATAACGACAGAAAGTTGAAATAAAGCAAAAGCAAAGCGAAAAATAAGAAAAAAATACAAAGCAAGAAGAAGTGTAAAAAATGAACTAACATAAGCTAAAAATGAGAGAAAATCGGAGTCAAGAACAATTGCATGGAGCACGCGCAAATCCTTTATTCCACCCGCTGCCATAGAGATTTTCATTTTGCGGCCCCAAAGTTGAGATACCAAGACATAACAAGGTCCGAGTTGCTTATAATCGGATCGCGTTACCCATAGTTGGCGTGCCAAATGTTTAGAGGATATTTTTCGACACGGATTCAACAGCGTTTGAATACAAAATATCACGCTAACGCCTGTTAAGTTGGGGCCCTCATGTCAGCTTTGATTGTTATGTCGCCGTCATGGCTGCCATGTAGACTTGCAGCACAAGTGACTAATCCATTCCTCATTACGCCGCCTTCTTCTTCCCTAGAGTGGCGATCTGTGGTCACAACCATGGCGGGGAGCTAGGACACCATTTCTTTCGAGGGTGAGATCTGGAGCGTGGCCGAATGTGCTCGGCCCCGCTCTCCTCCTCATCCCGAATTAGAGCTCGCCCTCACCATGGCCGCACTCATGGCACAACGCGGAGACGAGAATTCATTCCCCAGAGAGATATGTCACCATGCCAAACCTGCTCGGTCATGTTGTCCTCCTCCTAAATATGAGCTCGTCGTCGCCGTGGTCGCACCCGCACCAGCCACCGCGCCTTCCTCTCTGAACCCCAAGGCCACATCCACTATGTTCGGCACAACACCAACAAGGTGAAATTCCATCCAGTTTTATTCTTTGATTGTGGTAGAAGAACATGTACAAATATGTTGTTTACTAGATTTTCTTTTGAAATTATTAGCTCTGTGATGAAGAAATAGAGAGAACTTAAATAGAATGACGATGAAGACCATGGTTTGTAATTTGCATTGCATCACCAAAGCTCGTTGACGAAGCATGTTACTAAGAGAGTGGAGTTCATCAGCCATTACCAAAAATATGGGAACAAATCCATGAGCAGTTCAATGCAAATACGCGAAGAGAAGCTAGATCTATGTCATCAATCATAAATAGGTGGTACATTCTAGTGATGCGTTCAAATGAGTACACCATGTATTATTCATAATAATAACATTATCGACAATGTTGCTAGCTGTTTGTATGAGCTATTCATTTTATATGCCGATGACACCTTACTTTCCTGGATAGTAATCTTGAAACTGCAATTAACTCGAAGTGGTTGTTATCCTGAGCAAAATATCTGGTATGCACATTGCATGTGTCTGTTCTTGATACATTGCAAATGTATCTATAATTTTTGATGTTTCATGCTTAGTTTTATCCACTTTCTTGTGTTTTGTCCACACTTTGGAGTACTTTTCATATGATTTCTTGGACTAACCTATTAACAAGAGACACAGTGCTAGCTGCCTGTTTTCTGCTGTTTTTGGTTCCAGGAAAGTCAGAAAATGAATATTCTCGGAATTGGACGGGACAAAAGCCAAAGTGCCTATTTTCCGGAAGTCATCAAATGCCAGAATACGAGACGGAGAGGGGCCAGAGGCCGGCCACACCACCTGGCTACGCGGCCAGGCTTGGCCCGTGCCAGGGGGTGCTATGGTGGCCCTTGGCACCCCCTCGGTCTCCCCTTCCGACTATAAGATGCCCTCGGGACGTAAACCCTAAGTGCCTGATCAAAAATCCACGAAAGAGTCTGTAGCCGTTGTCATCTCCATCCCTAGATCGGGAGGGATATGAAGCTCTTCCCGGCACCCTGCCAGAGAGGGGAATTCACCCTGGAGGCCTTCTTCATCACCATGCAAGCCTCCGGTGTGATGCGTGAGTAGTTCATCCTTGGACTACGGATCCATGTAGTAGCTAGATGGCTGGTTCTCCTCCTTTGTGCTTTCATGTTTAGATCTTGTGAGCTCCGTTCATGATCAAGATCATCTATTTGTATCATACATGTTGTGTTTGCGGGGATCCGATGGATATTGAGATGCTATTTCAGATTGATTATTGATTCTATCATGTCTGTTATTTGTGATCTTGCATGCTTTCCATTGTTAGTAGCTATCTTGGCCAAGTAGATGCTAGCAACTCCAAGAGTTAGTATTTATGCTCGATAGTGGGTTCATGCCTCTGGTAATTTGGGGAAGTGACAGAAATCTCTAAGGTACTAGATGTGTTGTTGCTACTAGGGAGAAAACAACAATCCTTTGTTCATAGAACAATCGTATTGTTTACTTTACACGCAGTTCGTAAAGCAATAATCTGTTGCTTGCAACTTAATACTGGAGGGGGTTCGGATGATAACAAGAAGGTGGATTATTAGTCATAGATGCAGTTGGATGGCGGTCTATGTATAATGTTGTAATGCCCAATCGAATCTCAAAGGAGTCAAGATGATTAGTATATGCATGTATTGCTTTCTCGATGTTTGTCAATTGCCCCGCTGTAATTTGTTCACCCAGCATGTTATCTATCTAAGGAGAGCCACCTCTAGTGAACTATGGATCCTGGTCCTTGTCTTTTACATACAATCTATAATCTTTTACTGCTTTGTGTTTACTTTCTGTAAACTATTACTTCTTTCCATTCGATACGTTTAATCCTTTGTTTTCTGCAAAACACGGTGAGATTGACAACCTCATCGCAAGTTGGGGACAAAGTTCTGTGGTTATGTTGTGTAGGTCTCCATGTTGCTACTAGCACCGGTAGTGCGCCCTGCCAAAGCTCAGCTAGTAACACCTTTGGGGTGTTTCCTTGCTCCTACTGGTTTGATTAAATCTTGGTTTCATAACTGAGGGAAACTTGCTGCTGTGCTCATCATACCTTCCTCTTGGGGTTCCCAACGAGCTCTACATCAACACTGCACCAACACTTTTCTGGGCGTCGTGCACTGAGCCATCAAGCATTTTTCTGGCGCCGTTGCCGGGGAGTCAAGGACATCTTCACAAGGGGAGTCCCTCATAACCAATCTCTTCACTTTGTTGTTTTTGTTTTGCTTAGTTTCTTTTTGCTTTGTTTGCTTGTTTTCTTTATAAAAAACACACAAAAAATAGTTTTACTAGTTTGCTTTCTTATTTCAAAAACACACAAAAATTAAGTCTCCTTTAGTTGTCACCTCTTCCTTAGCTCACCATGTTGATCCTTACTTTCACCCTGAAGGACCTTCCAATTGGTAGTGGTTCTATAATTGGGAAAGATAACATTGAAGAATTTTTCAATCATGTTAGTAAACATGAGGATACTGAGGATAGATCCCTTGCAGAATTTGCTCCAAACTATGAGATTGCTGTAGCTTCTTTAATTCACATGTTAGAAGCTAGGTTTGTTAACCTCAACCCCTTAATGCAAATAATGTTTCTTAAGCTTAAAGAAAATGAGGACCCTAAAAAGAGGGATTTTATTCTAGAAACTTTGTTTAAGGAGTTCTATGATGTTGCCAAGGAAGCTAGGAAAGTCTTTAAACGTTTCAATATGCTAGGCTCATGTGTAGATGTTGTTGGTACACGAGAAAAGATGAACAAAACCGAACCTAATGGGGAGGAACCTAAGATACCAATACCCTTTAAACTAGTAGCAATACATGATGCCATAGAAAAGAATCTTGATTGGATTGTTCCTGCAAACCCTTTTGATGAGAATAGTGAACCTAAGAGCATTGAGAGAGGATCCTCTAGAACTTATTTGGATGATATACCTTGCCTTGTTGAAAATATTTCTGGTATTGATCTTAATGCTTCTTCATCTGAGAACACTTGATTCTTTTTCTTGCTTCTTATGCCTAACTTAAAGGCGTTAAAGAAAAGTACTTATTGGGAGATAACCCAAAAGTTTTAGATGAGTCTTGGAAGTTATTACCTCTGTAATAACCTCTCCTTATCCTTTTTATTTGCTTTTTGTGCCAAGAGTAACCTCTAATGAGAGAGAAGTAATGATTGGGAAAGTTGCTGTCCCGAAACAGATTTCTGTGTTTCACCGTAAACATTCGTGTAAAATCTCTGTACGTCCTTTTGAGGCATAAATTTTTTTTCTTCTGCCCCAGGTTGTTATATAACTTTTGTTAGTTCAACACTTTTTGATTTGAGCAACATAAGGACTTCGAAAAAATTCGTCTTTACCTGCTGGTCTGTTTTGACAGATTTCTGCCATTTTCTGCATTTGCTTCTTGTTGGTTCCTTTTTGAGTTCTTTTGGGGAATTGAGCTTTTTGAGGGAAGTGCTACAGTAGCTAGTGTTCTAATGGAAGTTTATTTGGTGTTAGAAATGAACCTTAAGACTTATTTATCTTGAGTACACTAATGTTGCTAATAAAGATTGTGTGAAGTTTTGTATGAAGGAAAAATTTCAGGTGTATGGAAGGAATGAGTAATGAGATGAAGGATGTACTAAAGCTCAATCTTGGGGATGCCACGCGTGTCACCCCAAGAAATATCTAAGAAGTACAAGCGTCAAAGCTTGGGGATGCCCAAGGCATCCCCTTCTTCATTAATAAAAATCCCAGATTTCTTCCAAACGCTTCATTTTTATTGTTTCATGCACAATTGTGTTTTTCTTGGAGCATCTTCTTTTTGTTTTTGTTTTGGTTTTTCGTTTGCTTTTGTTTGCTTAGTTTGCTGAATAAATTGGTTGGACCCCCTCTTTCATACTTTGGTTTGCAAATAGTTTGGTTTGGTTTGGAAAAGAGTAGGAAAGTTCATGTTTATGTGGTAAAAAGAGCTCGTTTTTGATTGTGGCATATGCTTTGTCATGCCATGCTTGATATTGTTTTGGCTTTATGCTTAGTATTATTTGTTGTAGCATGACTTGTTATAAACAATCGAGATTGCTTAATGTGCCTTGGATGAATCATGCGTTGTTTTAGCATATTAAAGCATAGTATAGTGATATTCTCCTTTGATGCTTTATTTGGGTTGACTTGGCGCATGCTCACACCATGTTATGACTATCTCAAGTTACCATAGCCTTTATGATCCTTTAGTTTTCAACTTGTAGTATCACTTTATGCTTTAATCAATGATGTTTTGTCGCTCTGCATGATTATGGCCATTATTGCTCTCTTAGTTTGTCGCTCCCAGTCTTTTGCTAGCCTCCACAACAAAGTATGAGTTCCACTCATGCATCCAACTCCCTAAACCAAGTTATTCCAAAGAGTCCACCATACCTACCTACTAGCTTATGCTATTCCAAGTATATTCATGCTTTTGTTTACCTTCCAAATTAAACTTGTTATGAGAAAACTAGTGATTAAAGCTCTCACGAACTTGATGGCACACTTTACTTTTCTTGCCCTTAATAAACTTGAACCATTGTGTCGTCTATGTTGTATATGCTTGCACTTATTTGTTGGGAATTAGCAGAACCATGCTTTCATGGGGAACGCTTTCAACATTGCACTTGGTACTTGTACCTAGTTGATATCATGCTCTTTTGTATATGGATGTCGTCGGTGTGAAATGAAAGGGGAGCTTGTAAGTCCATGGAGTTATGTATATGTGTTAGAGAAACGCCTGGGCCGCTGGTCTAATCCATGCTGACATGGTGGAAACCTGCAGCGTAACCATAATGAGCTGTCTATGAAGCATTCTTCTTATAAAAAAAGAGTCCTATATTGAGAAAAAAGAGAAAAGAGAAAAAAAAAGATTATGAAAAGAGGAAAGAGAGAAAAAAGCACCATATTCCCATGGTAAATAAGAAGAATGCTGAGATGCTCGTTGTCTGCTTGCCTTTGTCATTTTGATATGGGGATTCTTCCGTATCATCGGGCAAGGGGTACCCCGTTGGCGATTCTCTATGATACACATGTACTTACAATGACAAGAACTTATCGGTGACTAAACTTGAGTAGCATGAGGAGCGACCCTCGTATACAAGGGACATGAGATTTCTAACTTATACTTCGTCAAGCATGTACACCATAGTTTGTTCACTTTAACCTTAATCACTTCAAGATGCTTATGATAGGGGCAATGAGAGCTGAAAGCTATAAGTACCATAATTTTTGGAAGCTCTTTATGAGACTTGAGTCCCTACTTCCTTTTATAAAGACCTTTCTTCCACCATTATATTGAGTCTCCATCTTCTACCTTTATGCACCTACTTTGAGAGCATAGTGGCCATTCTTAGTTATATGTGCATTGTCCCAAGACTAGTTGATTGATGCATAACTTGATATTGCTTGTTTTAAACTATTGTATCTAGTCACTCTTATGAACTTTGAAGGTGTCCTATGCATTTATATTTGCTACTCTATTGAGGGACAAGCTGAATACTATTATGGTATGTTTTCTTTATGTGAAACAAACAAACGTCTTGCAAAGCATTGTTATTCATGAATCTTTTGTTTGTGCCTTTTCATGTTGCATCATAGTTTCTTTGCTTATTGCTAGAACTTTGTATTTCATGTTATGATTGAAGTACTATGATCCCAGCTTTGAATGTTTTCCAAATACTTTGATCAAGTCTTTGATGGTGCATGTCACCTCAAAAATTATTCTTTCTTTTTATCACTTACCTACTCGAGGACGAGAAGAAGTTAAGCTTGGGGATGTTGATACATTGCAAATGTATCTATAATTTTTGATGTTCCATGCTTAGCTTTATCCACTTTCTTGTGTTTTGTCCACACTTTGGAGTACTTTTCATATGATTTCTTGGACTAACCTATTAACAAGAGCCACAGTGCAAGCTGCCTGTTTTCTGCTGTTTTTGGTTCCAAGAAAGTCAGAAAATGAATATTCTCGGAATTGGACTGGACAAAAGCCAAAGTGCCTATTTTTCCGGAAGTCATCAGATGCCAGAATACGAGACGGAGAGGGGCCAGAGGCCGACCACACCACCTGGCCACACGGCCAGGCTTGGCCCGCGCCAGGGGGTGGTGTGGTGGCCCTTGGCACCCCCTCGTCTCCCCTTCCGACTATAAGATGCCCTCGGGATGTAAACCCTAAGTGCCCGATCAAAAATCCACGAAAGAGTCTGTAGCCACCATCATCTCCATCCCTAGATCGGGAGGGATCTGAAGCTCTTCCCGGCACCCTGCCGGAGAGGGGAATTCACCCTGGAGGCCTTCTTCATCACCATGCAAGCCTCAGGTGTGATGCGTGAGTAGTTCATCCTTGGACTACGGATCCATGTAGTAGCTAGATGGCTGGTTCTCCTCCTTTGTGCCTTCATGTTTAGATCTTGTGAGCTCCGTTCATGATCAAGATCATCTATTTGTAATCATACATGTTGTGTTTGCGGAGATCCGATGGATATTGAGATGCTATTTCAGATTGATTATTGATTTTATCATGTCTTTGTTATTTGTGATCTTGCATGCTTTCCGTTGTTAGTAGCTATGTTGGCCAAGTAGATGCTAGCAACTCCAAGAGTTAGTATTTATGATCGATAGTGGGTTCATGCCTCTAGTAATCTGGGGAAGTGACAGAAATCTCTAAGGTACTAGATGTGCTGTTGCTACTAGGGAGAAAACAACAATCATTTGTTCATAGAACAATCGTATTGTTTACTTTACACGCAGTTCGTAAAGCAATAATCTGTTGCTTGCAACTTAATACTGGAGGGGGTTCGGATGATAACCTGAAGGTGGATTATTAGTCATATGTATAATGTTGTAATGCCCAATCGAATCTCAAAGGAGTAAAGATGATTAGTATATGCATGTATTGCTTTCTCGATGTTTGTCAATTGCCCCGCTGTAATTTGTTCACCCAGCATGTTATCTATCTAAGGAGAGCCACCTCTAGTGAACTATGGATCCCGGTCCTTGTCTTTTACATACAATCTACAATCTTTTACTGCTTTGTGTTTACTTTCTGCAAACTATTACTTCTTTCCATTCGATACGTTTAATCCTTTGTTTTCCGCAAAACACGGTGAGATTGACAACCTCATCGCAAGTTGGGGACAAAGTTCTGTGGTTGTGTTGTGAAGGTCTCCATGTTGCTACTAGCACCGGTAGTGCGCCCTGCCAAAGCTCAGCTAGTAACACCTTTGGGGTGTTTCCTTGCTCCTACTGGTTCAATTAAACCTTGGTTTCATAATTGAGGGAAACTTGCTGCTGTGCTCATCATACCTTCCTCTTGGGGTTCCCAACGAGCTCTACATCAACACCGCACCAGCACTTTTCTAGACACCGTGCACTGAGCCATCAGTTCTATGCTGCAATTCTGCTGTTATGGGCAGGGAAAGAAAAGCTGGGCACATTAGTGACTAATGCATTTAAATGCATACATGAACTTTGTAGTTTTTTAACATGTTTCCCACATGTTTGCATCATATATAATGTTATATCCCTATTTTATATTGATTTTTGGCGATTTACCAATGATCCCCTTTATTTTGGTTATAACCCTGCAGGGCAGAAAAATCCTGTTTTCAATGTTTTTGATGTTTCAAGACCTAAACGAAGTCAAATGGACCTATACTTTTGGGGATGCCAATATTTATCCTTGGGAGCATCTGGAGCGCTGGAATTCCACTAGGAGGGCCAGGAGGCCCAAGATATCCTAGGTAGCGCGCCTAGGCCTTGGTGGGCGTGCCACTTGTGATATCTCCCTCCTCGGATGTCCGATCGCCTTGATTATTTCGCCCACAGACTTCTATTGACCTAAAAATCCCTATATAAGGACCTCCCGGGGGCGTCCTCGAGACGAGAGCCACCAGAGACGAAAACAACACCAAACAAAGTCAGATCCATCAAAGATTGGAGGGGGAAACTCTATTGGAGCCACCTCTGGGAGATCTCCACCCTCTCCAACATCTTCGGCTTCATCACCATGATGAGGAGGGAGTAGTCCACCTCCGGGCTATGGGTTTGTGGCAGTAGCTTGATCTATCTATATCTTGTTCTTCATAGATCTAGTACCATATGAGCTGCCCAACATGATTATGGTCATATTTGTAATTCCTATGTGGTGGATCTTTGTTCTATGATTTGATATTTGAGATTGGAATCTATTTTGTGTAAGATGTTTTAATAGATGCATATCATGCACCCCGTTCTTCATTGCTAGTTTTGATCCAACTTGTATGCAAGAACTTGTATCGGATAAGTGTGTGTTAGATGGAGTAGCATAGGGGTGGAGATTGAATTGTGACATATATTATTCAAGATTGTTTTTACCTTTCTTTTGCTGCCTCACTAGGGGTTAAGCAAAATCATGTGCTACAGTTATCACGTGACAGTGTGATGACCCTGTTAAATCAAGGTAGCATGGTTTGTATTTCGAACATCATATAATATTGCTTAAAGCTATACTCTGATCTATTCTTAAATCAAGATTGCATGGAGATTTCCCTTTCTTGAGGAGTATAAGATAGAGATATATTCCATCTCAATATTAGAATATGATGCCCATATTAATTCCTTTTATCAAGCACTTATAGAGTTTCCATGATCTTTATCATTGATGAATTGTTTTATGATCACTACAACTTAAAAAGAGAGTAGACAAGTGAACCCATAAATCCCGGTCCAATTTTTATCATAATAAACACTATTCCTTTGCATCTACTACCCTCTTTATTTTTTAGCAATTAATTATTTCGAAAATAAAAAAATACTTTCTCTATTTGCAATCACACATACAAACCCAAAAACAACTCTAATATCTTCCATATCATCTAGTTTGCATTTCTTTACTTTATATACTTTAGTTTATTTAATTTTTTTGTTTCATATTACTAATATGAAACCTTATGCTTGACAACCACTTGGTGGAGTTGGGGACACAAGACATTTTATTTTACTTCACAAGTTGCTTGAAGAGGAGAAGACAAACATCGTTCATAGCTGTAGCATCCCATTTGTCTAACATCTGTAATGCTACATGGTCTAATAATAAAATACTACCTCCCTACATATAATTGTTGCATCATAATCATATCATGCTCATGTCACCATGCCACCTTGCATTTGGGCATCATATAAAATCTCTTCATTTGGTTCTTACCTCATTATGCATTTGGCTATTAATTGTATTTTGCCTCCTGATGAATTATATTTGCTTCTTGATATAATGTTAAATGCCCAAAATGAGTTGGGGGCATATCTCTTTAATTCCTTCCACCCACTAACTTGTCAATTTCATCTCTCCTTTGAATCCATCTTTATTCTACCAAATGTTGTCAAGTGGGATCATCTTTTGCCTTGTGTTTTTGAACTCATGCTCATTTGAAAATATATGGATCTATTCAACTTGCAAACTATCTTGCCATTATCTCTCGTTTATCTATGTGCATGTGCCATCTTCATTTTATTCCTTTGATACAGCACATGCCATTTTTTTTTCTTTCTTTCCTTTTTGTAAAGCCACGTGCAATAACAAAGCCCACCTTCCATTCTCTTTGGAATCTTCGATCTTGTGTTATTTGAATGCACATACTTTGAGCCAGTTTTATTTGGTTCAAATCTTTCTTCTTAGAACACACCTAGCTCTCTACCTTACCCAGCCGTGTGTATGCATGCACCACACACACACACCTATATCTAAAAAATCAACCCAACCGAACCATGCATTTGTTTTCTTTCTTTGCCTTTGCCTGAACATGGAGCTCTATTTAAATCAGCTAGTTCTGAATCAGAGTGAGCCGCTGTTGCAACCCAGCCTGCAAGAGAGCATGCGCTGTTTCTCTTCTTTATGAGGCGAGCACGCCCTGCTCGTGACGCCAGCCAGCCTCGCGTGGCTCTCCTTCAAAAGCAAGTGCAGCAAGGGCATCCGAGGCAACCACTCCGCTCTACTTTTCCTCCTCACCAAGTCAGACCGGATCGGAACCTCGGCATGCCATGGTCGCCGCCCCTAGAAACTAGTTGTGCCGCTGTATTTCTGACAACGGAGAGGCCACCGCAGCCAAGTCGGGGACCTGCGCGTCGTCTACTACTACTCCCGGAGAAGCTCACGAGGAGGTGAAGGCAAGCGCACATCGCTGTTCACCGCGCCGTCCCTGCGAACTTACCGCCACGGCCGAGCCGCCACTGGAGCATCATCACCTCGCCGCCGGCTGCTTCCTGGACTTCTTCCCGGAGCTCCTGGCCACCACCGGCACCGCGTCTAGTGGGAATTGATCGCGGTGAGCACCCTCTCCCTGTTCCCCTTCCTCTGGCATCCTCTCAGTCGACTGGAAGCTCGTGCGCCGCCGGTTTCCCGCGCTCACGAGTAGTTTCCCGCGCTCACAGACTAGTCCCCCGCGCCTCGGCTCGCTCACGTGTCGCGTCCGGGCTGGACACGCGCACGTGTGGCCCCGCGCCTGACCTGGCCTGCGTGTCGGCCATCGTGGGTAAATCTGAGCCGGTGACAAAAGTTCGAGATCTTTTCTGGTTAATAAAAATATTTTCCAGAAATGTTTAATATGATTTTAAATCTAGAAATTAATAACTTTTTATTAATAAATCTAAATAATACAAATGATATATGTTTTTGAATCGGAAAAATGTGTGGATTTCAAATCTGCCATCCAAATCAATGTTTGACTAATTTAAATTTTCAAAATTGTTTAATTGCATTAAAAATGCTTTTTTCTTAATTAATTAATAACTTTAATTCTATAACTCCAAATTTGACAAATAATATGTCTAAATCGATCAGCGCGACGAGCCCGTTCTGTTTATGCATTCCTTGTGCTGAATTGAAGCATGCATCATGGCATTATTAAAAATCAGAACTGTTTATGGCAATAAAACTTGACTAAAAGTTAATAAAATGCTTTACTCTTGTACCCCACACCTCACGCATGCCATGCTACATTATTGCCATGTAAATTGTGCATCATTCATCATGGCATGCTTGTTTGCTTGTCGCATTTTATTTGTATGCTTGTGCACTTTATTTATGTTGGCCCTTGTTTGTTTGGTTCTTCTTTCGAATAGACGCCGAGCAGGGAAAATATCAGGAATCCCAGGAGTACTACCCAGATGCGTCTCTCGCTTCAACTGAGTTGCCAGACAAGCACTACCACATGCTTGGATACATATAGTACCTATTGCCTCTATCTTATTCTTGCATCATTGAGTCACGATTGCATTAAATTGAATCCCAAGTACTGCAGAGCCTTTACTTTTAAACCCCACAGAAGCTTGTTCCACCATCCCATGAGCCTTACTACAGGAGTTGATTGAGCCATGCGAGTCGTAGAACAGCATGTGTAGGGTATGTGAGTGTCTGATGGATAACGAGGTACCTAAACAACTTAACCTGAGTAGTAATGGGATAACTAATAAAAGAGGCACCGGTGAGCAATATCTGTTATTTGGTTTTTCATGCTCACTTGTGTCCCGTAGGACCCCGAGTACTTGATTCCTGTTTCTTGACTATTCGTACTATCCACATCCGGGAGGCCTTGTGGACCCCCCTGAGCCAGAGCTTGATTCATTTCTATTTCTTAGGGCCACAAAGTAGTTTGGGGCTTTATTACTATCCTGTACTTATGCCATGCTTTACCATTTTATTTAAGATTGTGCGAGGAGCACCTGTACTATTTTGGATGCGGAGTGTTTTCGTGGTATCGACAAGCCCAGTCACACTTTCGGGTTCCCAGTCGTTTACAACCATTGGCGCAAACCTTGTGTCCGTCTTGGAGTCGGCCAACTTCGTTGCGGGTAGCTTAATGGGGTGGCCCCCTGAAATATTTTATGAATCATGTGATCGCTTTGTCGTGAATGCCTCGTTGGGTTTTGAGTTGGTTTTTCCGAGGTTGATCGAGTGTGTGTTGCTATTTGTGCACCCCTGCAGGGTAAATCTTACAGAAAGCCGTGTCCGCGGTTATGGACGACTTGGAGCACAGTTTCTCGATCATAGACAAGTATAACTAAAGTACCGCTTTTAATTTGACTAAATACCTGACTAGTAAATAGTGTAATATTCATGGAATGAGTAATAAAACTGCCAACGGATGGGTTGTTCGTCCGCTTTCTTGTTGGTAAGCGAGAAGGAGGATGGATCTGTTACATTATACTGTTATAACTGTTGTTTCTAATTAACGAACATCCGTCTATCATTGGTTAGTCGGATGGTTAGCGAGTATCTATAGAATTGTTAGTTATTATCTTTTGCTGCAATTGCGTCACCCCAGGTATATGTCCCCTTTAGAGGCATAAAGACTTGCTGAGTACCCCTAGGGTCTCACACGATAAATTGTTTGATTCAGATGAACAGGTGTATTCGCAAGATGGATACTGGGTGGAGGAGACATATGATGTTGGCAACGATCACTCGGTGTAAAGATTCTGGGGATGGGGATCCATGAGATCTGTGGGCGAGATGTGCTTCTTTATGTGGCATCTTATGCCGATTTGCTTCTTGTCCGTACTCGGATCTTGTTTCCTGCTTCCGCTTGATACTCTGATGTTTGATGTATGAGGAGCTATCCTACACTATTATCTCTATCTAGGATATTTGGATCTTGCCATATGGCGTTACAATATTTCTATTTCTTTTAGATGGTATGGCTCTGAGAACTGTTGTAAGGTAGCTTGCATACATACTCACTTGTGTATGTATTTGATCTCTTCGCCTGTTGCCTACGCCGCTCGCTCTTGTCCCGATGTCTTGGAAGTGGTTAGGACGGCCGACAGGTTTACACGTGGGTGGCCCCTGGGCCTCCGCTGTACTATTTTAACCACTTCCGGTTCATTCAGGCTTGAACTTAGAGCGTAGGGTCCGAGGTAGTTACAATAGCCAATTTCCCGAGAGTTCGATATAAACCCTCGAGTCACCCTTGTGGGGAAATGACGCTTGCTGCAACACTCTGTACTTGGAGTCCCAACGAAAAGTGGCAGCCTTTGTTGCCATCAAGACTATTTTCTAGCGCCGTTGTCGGGGAATTGTAAGAAGGTACATCACAACTGCATCATCATCAAGTTTGAAGATCAATGTAACTTCCGCAACAACTGCCTATCTTCTGGCATCATCATCTTCATCAACTTGTGCAACAACCCAAGCTTGGGGAGGTTGCACCACTGTGAGATTTTTTTCTACTTTTAGATTTTTAAAGTATTTTATTTTGTCTTTTTCTTAGTCTTTTTAAGTTTTCTTTAAAACACAAAAGCAAATAAAAATAGTATTAGTTATTTGCAAACATAGGGGAAAGCGGAACAAAACTTTGTGACTACACAAACACCCCTAATATCAGTTCATGGCTAGACCCATTACCACTCCTGAAATTACTACTGAAAGTTTTGAAGTAAGTCCTGGTCTTTTAAATCTTATAACTAGAGAACAATTTGAGGGGAGTGCTAGTGATGATATCTCTATGCATTTGCATGATTTCTGTCAAATTTGTGATACGCAAAAGTTTCAAAACATGGAAAATGACATTGTCAAACTTAAACTATTCCCATTTTCACTAAGAGGTAAAGCTAAAGAATGGTTATTATCGCTTCCTACTGCTAGCATAAACTCTTGGGATGACCTAAAAGAAGCTTTCATTAAGAAATACTACCCACCGATTAAGATCCTACAAAACAGAAATAGTATCCTATCATTAGACAAAATGATAATGAACATGTATCAATAGCTTGGGAGAGAGTTAAAAACATGCTTAGATCTTGCCCATCACATGGAGTAAATGAATGGTCCATATTGCATTCTTTTTATAATAGCCTAAATATTATGTCCAGAAGCATTCTAGATTCTGCTGCGGGAGATGCATTTATGAGTAAAATTGTGTCTGAAGTTAAAACTATCCTAGAAAGCATGCTCCACAACCATAGTCAATGGCATACTGAAAGAGCACCAAACCCATCTAAGAAAGTTAACTCCATTGAAGAAATAGACTTCACGGGAAGTAAACTTGATGCCATATTTGCCTACATATCTAAGCAAACTACCGATAATATTCCTCTACAAGAATTAGTAACAAATACGAATGAAAGTGTAGATGTCAACTACATAAGAAACTTTGGTAGTAATGGGAAAAACTATAATAACTCATATGGTATACTACCCTATGATCCAAACAACTATGGTATCCGTCCTTTTGTTCCATATCCTAATGCTAATTAAAGTAAATGGAAACTAGCTACCATTCCACAAGCTAATGAGAATTTGGAGAAACAACAAGAGCCTAATAAAAATCTTAGAGAACAAGTAGCTCACCATGCCACCATGATAGAAGAACTTCATAAGTCACTTTCATCCATAAGTTCTGATATTAAAGTCTTACAAAACCAAGCGGCTAGTTTAGACAAAGCTCTATCAAAACTCGTTGATAATCAAGCAACCTTATTAAGCATGTCTAGAGGAAAACCACAAGGACCACCAGCCATAGGTATGAACTCTATTACTATCACAACTAGTACACCATCTTTGGAAGAAACTTATCATGAATTAATGAATTATAATGATCTCCTTGAGCCACTACTACCACAACTCAAGATCCAAGTGGTATAAGAACTATCAAAAGAGGATGAAGAAACTACTGTGATCGAAAGTGAAAAAGAACCAACAAATGATAAATAAGTAGAGGAATTCAAGATGATAAGTGAAACAAACAAACCTCTACTTGATCTTTATAAATGTAGCTTACATGAACTCATTAACTTGTTGCAAAAAAAATCTAATGATCCATCCTTTAATGGTCATCAAGCATGATTTGGTTCCTATCTAGCAAACTATGTTATAAAAGAAAAGATTGGAAGATACAATAGAGAAGCTTTGATACCACCTAAGATTGGGGATGTATGGATCCCCGAGGTATTAATCGCTATTAGAAAATAGACACATCATGCTATTCTAGATTTAGGATCTAGTGTCTCAGTTTTATCTAAGGATCTATATGACTTACTTGAATTAAAACCTATGGAAAAATTCTCAATAGATATTTTACTTGCTAAATATTCAACTAAACATGCTCTAGGAAAAGTTCAAGATATTATGGTTGAATTACATATGACATTTGTGTCTGTTGGTTTTATTGTCATGGACATGGGGAGCAATGCCTCAAGTCCTATAATACTTGGTAGACCTTTCTTGAGAACCGCAGGTGCAATCATTGATGCAAAAGAAGGAAATATGAAGTTCCAATTTCCTCACAAGAAGTGAATGGAACACTTTCCAAGGAAGAAGGAGGTAGCTAAGAAGAACAAGTTAATCCATGAGTTCCACATCACCTAAATCAAGTAAGTAAAGCCTAGCTATATGGCTATAAAGAAAGTGCTTTGCGGGAGGCAACCCGGTTATTTTGTTTGGATTTTTGTTTTGAACTCTTGCTGTAGCAAGAGAGTTTTGTTTTTGTATTATTTCTAAAGTTTTTAATAAAGTACCATGTGGAACCCATTTTGGATGTTTTGAAAGTTGCTAAACATATGGAGTAGCAAATTCCTGCAGAATAGTTTTTAGTGCGTGAATTTTATGATTTTTCTGTAACTTGGATTGCGCTCATATTAATACAGAATTTACAAATTTTCATACTCTACATGCACAAAAATGTGCTAAAATTCCTGACATGTCTAAGTGGTCGAAACAAATTCATTTTGTTGTTGCTGAAAATCTGGACAGATTGTGCCCTGTTTTATTTTAACCATTCCCAAGTGTCTTAAAATGATTTGTATGAGTCATATTAAATGCTTGGGATAGGTAGGAACATTATATGCTTGCTGTAGCATTTAGTAAGAATTTTTTCTTTGATATATAAGGAGAAACTATTATATTCTTGTGCCACTAATGTCACCTCTCAGAAAAGAGATGGAAAAAAAGTTTTGTGTTGAAGTTTTTTTGACAGGGAATAGAGGAAACCGCCACACAAAGAGAAATCCAAGGACGGTGAAAACCATAAGCTTGGGGATTCCGATGGCACCCCACTAGACCAATACAACTCTCGGTTTGAAAACCTCTAAACTTTATTTTTTGAGCAACATAGAACTTGTTGGGTCCGCAGCATAGAAAACAAAAAAATCCTACGATGAGAACTACACGCCAAGATCTATCTACTAGATACAGAGCAACGGGTGGACATACATCCACCCAGAACTTACCCTCAAAGACAACGAGTTTTGTTAACGAGTAGGAACTCATGGTTGATGTAGTCATACACTTGCCGATCTCAAGATCGTGTGGAAGTCCGAGCGCCGCAAATCAGCAGCGCATCCGTCCTCGCACACAAGTTCAAGCCACCGGACAACCTCCACCTCCTCGCTCCAGCGATGCAGCGGAAGCAGCAACTCCTTACAGACGAAAAGCCACCAGGAACATGTATCTCGCTAATCCGAGACCATGGGGGAATAATTCTAGAGGGGAGAGAGATCCTTCACGAGGAGGTGTGAGGAAGAATGAGGAAGAGGGGGGCCTTTTATAGGAGGAGGGGGTACCCCCTCCATGGCCGGCGCCTCATGGAGGTGACCCCTCACCTCCTCCATTCATGTGGTGGTAACTCCCTCCACATTAAAATGCCTCTTCACATTCCCTTTTAAAGTCTCCACTTTAAATGCATTAAAATTCTCTAGGTTTAATGCTCTTTATTCAGAATTTTGTTAATTACTTTAATTAACAAACATTCACATAAAACCCCTTGTAATATTTCAATATCACATGCAGAACCACTTTCTGCAATTTCACCCGAAACAATTCCGGTTTCCATCGAAACAATTCCTGCACTTTGCAATTCTTTCGTCTGAAACATATGTGCTCCAAAATGGTGTCCAGTAACCCTTAAGTGTGTCACCCTACGGTTCGTGAATAATGCAGACATGATTGAGACTCCTCTCAGATCAATAATCACAAAGCGTGACCTGGAGATCCATACTGACTCCTGCACATTCAACGATGACTTTTGTGATCGTGAGAACCTTTAACGCTAGTTACTTAATCCCTTTGTCTCATGATATAATACATGTCCGAGATTCGATCATCGGTATACAAATACCTACTTTGATCTTGTTACCGACATGCACTCTTTTCTTGTTCCCGTGATATAACATTCTAGTGATCACATCACTTGCTTGCAAGCTATCTTAATGTGATATCACCGAGAGGGCCTAGAGTATATCTATCCATCACCGGGATTGACAAATTCCACTCTTGATCCATGAGCCTCAACATAACACCTTCATAGCACTGAACCCATCTTTATAGTCACCCTGTTACGGTGTGACGTTTGATGTTATCAAGATACTCTTCCGGTGTTAGCAATTAACATGATCTCATGGTCTAAGGATAAATATTACTTCGTATGATGTTATAGCAATGTAAACATAATGACTTGATCGTAATGCTATACTTCGGATGAATGTTCATCACATCATTTCACAAATGATGTGACCTTGTTATTAACAACATCCAATGTCCATGATCAGGAAACCTTGATCATCTTGTTAATCAACAAGCTAGTCTATAAGAGAGGCATAACTAGGAACCATTTTTGTTTATTAAACACACGTGTATAGCCGTTTCCTATCAATACAATTATAGCATGCAAAATAAACATCTATCATATACAAGAAATACATAATAACAACTTTATTATTGCCTCTCAGGGCATATTTCCTTCGGTCTCCCACTTGCACTAGAGACAATAATCTAGTTCACATAGTGATAAATCTAACACCCATGGAGTTCTGGTGTTGATCATGTTTTGCCCTAGGGAGAACTTTAGTCAACGGATCTGCTACATTTAGGTCCATGTGTACTTTACAAATCTTTATATCTCCATCCTTGACATGCTCGCGGATGGAGTGAAACCGGCGCTTAATATGCTTGGAATTCTTGTGAGACCTTGGTTCCTTGGCGTTGGCTATGGCTCCATTTTTGTCACAATAGATCACCATTGGGTCCAATGCACTAGGAACCACACCTAGTTCCGTTATGAACTCCTTCTGAAGCATCAACATATTCCGCCTCCGTCGTTGATCCAGCCACCACAGGTTGTTTGGAACTCCTCCAACTAAATGCTGCTCCGTTCAAGAGAAATACGTATCCGGATTGAGACTTAGAGTCATCCGGATCGGTGTCAAAGCTAGCATCGACATAACACTTAGCGACTAGCTCTTCTTCACCTCCGTATATAAGAAACATATCCCTAGTTCTTCTTAAGTACTTAAGGATATTCTTGACCGCTATCCCGTGTTCCGAACCTGGATTAGATTGGTACCTACTAGTCAAACTAATAACATGTGCCACATCCGGTCTTACTCAATGTCTTGCCTTGCAACATAGGTAAGAACCCCTTCTTACTTTCGTCCATATTAAACTTCTTTAATATCTTATCAAGGTATGTACTCTGCGATAGCGCAATTAGGCGCCTTGATCTATCTCTATAGATTTTAATGCCTAATATGTATGACGCTTCACCAAGGCCTTTCATCGAAAATTTGCCGTTTAGATAACTTTTAACACTGTTTAAAAGATCTATATCATTTCCAATCAATAATGTGTCATCCACATATAATATCAGAAATGCCACATTGCTCCCACTCACTTTCTTGTAAATACAAGCCTCTCCATAAGTTTGGACAAATCCAAACTCTTTGATCACCTCATCAAAGCGGAGATTCCAACTTCGGGATGCTTGCTTCAGTCCATAGATGGATCGCTGAAGTTTGCATACCTTATTAGCATCCTTAGGTTGTATCATATACAACCCTTCTTCAATATTACCATTGAGGAACGCAGTTTTGACATCCATCTGCCATATTTCATAATCGAAATATGCAGCAATTGCTAACATAATCCTAACTGACTTAAGCATCGCTACGGGAGAGAATGTCTCATCGTAGTCAACTCCTTGAATTTGTCAAAACCCCTTTGCGATAAGTCGAGCCTTATAGATGGTCACATTACCATCAGCATCAGTTTTTCTTTTGAAAATCCATTTATTCTCAACGGCCTTTCGATCGTGAGGTAAGTCCACCTAGGTCCAAACCTGGTTTTCGTACATGGTTTCCATGTCAGATTTCATGGCTTCTAGCCATTTGATGGAATCCAGGCTCATCATCGCTTCTTCATACGTCACAGGGTCATCCATTTCATCAACCATGAAATTCACAACAGGATTGCCGTACAGTTCAGGAGCTGCACGTGTCCTACTTGACCTGCGAGGTTCAGTAGTGTCCTCTTTCGGAGTTTCATGATCAATATCATTAGCTCTCTCTTCATTAGGTGAAGTCAACTCCGAAACAATTTCCGGTGCTGTGCTACTCGCCATTTCATGAAGAGAAGGTTCAACAACCTCTTCGAGTTCTACCTTCCGACTACTCACACCTTTCACGAGAAACTCCTTCTCAAGAAAGGATCCATTCTTGGCAACAAAAACCTTGCCCTCGGATCTGTGATAGAAGGTATACCCAATCGTTTCCTTAGGGTATCCTATGAAGACGCATTTTTCCGCTTTGGGTTCGAGTTTATCTAGCTGAAGTTTCTTCACATAAACATCGCATCCCCAAACTTTAAGAAATGACAACTTAGGTTTATTTCCAAACCATAATTCATACGATGTCGTTTCAACGAATTTAGATGGTGCCCGATTTAAAGTGAATGCAGCGGTTTCCAGTGCATAACCCCAAAATGACAGTCGCAAGTCAGTCAGAGACATCATAGATCGAACCATATCCAATAAAGTACGATTACAATGTTCCGACGCACCGTTACGTTGTGGTGTTCCGGCAGGCGTGAGTTGTGAAACTATTCCACACTCTTTCATGTGTGTGCTAAACTCGTAACTTAGATACTCACCTCCACGGTCAGACCACAGAAATTTGATCTTTCTGTTACGATGATTTTCCACTTCATTCTGAAATTCCTTGAACTTTTCAAAGGTTTCAGACTTGTGTTTCATCAAATAGATATACCCGTATCTACTCAAATCATCCATGAAAGTAACAAAATAACGATATCCACCTCGCGCTGACACACTCATTGGTCCACACACATCAGTATTTATGATTTCCAATAAATCTGTCGCCCGTGCCATTGAACCGGAAGACGGCGGTCTAGTCATCTTTCCCATAAGGCATGGCTCATATGTATCAAATGATTCAAAATCAAGTGATTCCAAAAGTCCATCAGAATGGAGTTTCTTCATGCGTTTGACGCCAATATGACCTAGACAGCAGTGCCACATATATGTAGATATATCATCATCAGGTTTAATATTTTTAGCATCAACATTATGAATATGCGTAATACTACTATCGAGATCCAACAGAAATAAACCATTCACCACAGGTGCATGACCATAAAAGATATTATCCATATAAATCGAACAACCATTGTTTTCAGATTTAAAGGAATAACCACTTCGCATCAAACACGATCCGGATACAATGTTCATGCTCAGTACAGGCACAAAATAACAATTATTTAGATTTATCACTAATCCCGATGGCATATGGAGAGGCAGCGTTCCGACGGCGATCACATCAACTCTTGATCCATTGCCGACCCACATCTTGACATCATCCCTTGCTAGCTGTCCCTTGTTCCGCAGCCCCTGAATCAAGTTACATATATTAGAAACTGATCCCGTATCAAATACCCAGGTGCTACTACGAGTACTAGTCAAGTACACATCAATAACATGTATATCACATATACCTTTGTTTGCCTTCCCGGCCTTCTTGTCCACCAAATACTTGGGGCAATTGCGCTTCCAATGGCCAGTCCCCTTGCAATAGTAACACTCAGTGTCAGACTTAGGGCCAGATCGAGGTTTCTTTTCAGGTGCGGCAACAGATTTGCCACCCTTCTTTCCCTTGTGCTTGCCTTTCTTGTCCTTATTGAAACCGGTGTTCTTATTGATCATCAACACTTGATGTTCTTTCCTAATCTCCACTTCTGCGGTCTTAAGCATTGACAGAAGCTCGGGAAGAGACTTCTTCATGCCCTGCATATTATAGTTCATCACGAAGCTCTTGTAGCTAGGTGGCAGAGATAGGAGAACACGATGTATGCCTAAGTCAATGGGAATCGTTATTCCCAAGGACACAAGCTTATCGGCGTACCCATACATTTTGAGTACGTGCTCACTAATGGAGCTGTTTTCCTCCATCATGCAGCTAAAGAACTTTTCTGTAGCATTATAACTCTCTACGGTAGCATGGGTATCGAAAATCATTTTCAATTCTCCCATGGTATCAAAGGCATTGCCATTTTCGAAACGTTTTCGAAGTTTTGGCTCTAGCCCATACAGTATGCCGCAATGAACTAAGTTGTGGTCCTCCTGACGAGTTATATAGACGTTCTTTTCCTCATCAGGGGCATTAGGAGCTGGTGGGGGGCCTAGCGGCGCATCTAGCACATATTGCTTTTGTGCAGCAGTGAGGAGAATCCTCAAATTCATAGCTTGTTGGTGAAGTTGCTACCATTCGCAGCAAGTTTCTCTTTCTCCATGAACACATTGAAATTAAAAGCAGGTGGTGCCATCTACAACAGAATTTGTAAAGTTTATTTAGACTAAGTTTATGATAGATTGAGTTCAACTAATCGAAATTACTAATGAACTCCCACTCAAAAACGACATCCCTCGTGTCTTTTTGGTGATTACATGAACCAAATCCACTACACCAAGTCCGATCATCACGTGAGTCGGTGTAGCTTCAAAGGCGAGCATCTATATGGGCATCATATCAACTATATGACTCATGCTTAACCTTTCGGTCCGTGTTCCGAGGCCATGTCTATACATGCTAGGCTCGCCAAGTAAGAACCTTAGTACTCGCGTGTGTAAAACTGTCTTACACCCGTTGTATGAAAGCGTAGAGTTGAGTACACCCGATCATCACGTGATGTATTGAAACACGATCCATAGAACGGTGCATACTTAAGGAAGAACACATTTTATCTTGATATCTAAATGAGGGATCATCTTACAATGCTACCAAAAGCACCAAACTAACAGTATAAGATGCTAACATCTAATGTGTAAAGTGAGATGATATGGTCCATGCATTTGATCTCTATCATTTGCATCGTGGTATGATCTATATCATTCCTTTGTGTGTAAGGCCAAGGTCTATGGAATTTACACGTTGAGTGTGTTGTAAGAGTATCTATCATACATCTACTTACAACAATACCATATCAAGACACTAGCCCAATAACGATCTAAACTAGACGCCTCTAATTTATCAATTGCAAGTTTTACGTGGCTTAGGGCTTTATGAGATAGAACCATTCTTACCTATGAACATGAACAACAACGAGGATAACCAAGTTATTAGCAACTCATTGTAAATCAGATATTGACTATAGTAGGAGAGACAGACACCCGCCAGCCACTTATGCAAAACAAGTTGCATGTCAGTCGTGGAACCGGTCTCATGTACGATGACATGTAAGGTTGGTCCGGGACGCTTCATCCCACTATGCCACCAATATCCAAAATACATAGAATATGCAATAACATGATCATCATCGCCCACATATAAACATATGTGTACTACCCATGCAAAGCACCTACGCATAGATCAGGCTCTGATACCACTATTGGGTCCGCATCATAGAAAACAAAAAATTTCCTACGATGAGAACTACACACCAAGATCTATCTACTAGATATAGAGAAATGTTGACCCACAAGTATAGGGGGTGTATCGCAGTATTTTCAATAAGTAAGAGTGTCGAACCCAACGAGGACCAGAAGGTGCTGGCTAGTGGTATGGATCAGGAATTCTCTGCAAATACTTAGCAAACGGATTTTTAGGGGTTTTCGATAAAGCAAGTAAACAAAGTACGAGTAAATAAAAGACAGTAGGAATAAATGCAGCAAGTGGCCCAATCCTTTATGCAGCAAAGGACAAGCCGGTTGTATTACTTAAGATGACCAAACGTTCTCGAGGACACATGGGAAGACTGTCAAGTGCTTTCGCTTCATATAGTTGATTAATCTTCTTTAGCTTGCTAAGTGTTGTGTGGGTGAACCTGTGCTAATGTACCGCTCATCCAAGACTAATACATACTTGTGATTATACCCCTTGCAAACATCCGTAAGTACAAGAAAGTAATTAAGGTAGAAACCTAACCACAGCTTTAAACTCTAAGACCCTTACGTCCCTTGTGCAATGATTTTCTAACGGGGGTTCAGGTTTCTGTCACTCCGGCAACCCCTACGATTAGTAGCCAAATACACAATGCATTCCCCTAGGCCCATATAGGTGAAGTGTCATGTAGTCGATGTTCACATGACACCACTAGAAGAAGTACACCATAACTTAAATAACAATATATTGAATCTTTCTCAACACAACTCCACAACTAACAACATGACTTCTCCCATGTCCTCAAGAACAAAACGAACTACTCACAAGACATCATATGGATCATGATCAGAGATGGAATAATGATGTATAACAATCTGAACATAAACAATAATTCAATGGTTCACTCAATAGCATCAACTACAAAGAGTAATCAACACCGGGAAAGTTTCCCCTATGAACTATAGCAAGATTCAACCAATTGTTACAGCAATATGGAGATGGTGATGAGGGTGCTGATGGTGATGGTGGTGGTGATGATGATGATGATCCCGATGAAGTCCAGCTTGATGGTGGTGTTGATGGCGACGATCTCCCCTCTCCGGAAAGGAATTCCCCCAGCAGAAATCTGTCTGTCGGAGAGATCTTTCTCTCTTGGTGTTTTCCGCCCCGCAGAGGCGGCGGAATTTTTCTGTGGTCGCCCTACGAGTCTTAGGGTTTTGGGAGGATGATATACGCCAGAGGGGAGAGGCTGGAGTGGGCCAGGGTGGCCACACCACCTCCTAGCGCGGCCTAGGGCTGCCCGCGCCATTGGGTGGTGTGGGCCCCCTATGGCCCATCTCCACTCCGTCTTCTGGCATCGTTAGTCTTCTAGAGGAGGGGGGGGGGGTACCCCCTCCATGGCCGGCGCCTCATGGAGGTGACCCCTCACCTCCTCCATTCATGTGGTGGTAACTCCCTCCACATTAAAATGCCTCTTCACATTCCCTTTTAAAGTCTCCACTTTAAATGCATTAAAATTCTCTAAGTTTAATGCTCTCTCATTTAATAAAACTCTTTTGTTAAATTTATTCAGAATTTTGTTAATTACTTTAACTAACAAACATTCACATAAAACCCCTTGCAATATTTCAATATCACATGCAGAACCACTTTCTGCAATTTCACCCGAAACAATTCCGGTTTCCATCGAAACAATTCTTGCGCTTTGCAATTCTTTCGTATGAAACATATGTGCTCCAATATGGTGTTCGGTAACCCTTAAGTGTGTCACCCTATGGTTCGCGAATAATGCAGACATGATTGAGACTCCTCTCAGATCAATAATCAGAAGCGGGACCTGGAGATCCATACTGACTCCTGCACATTAAACAATGACTTCTATGATCGTGAGAACCTTTAACGGTAGTAACTTAATCCCTTTGTCTCATGATATAATACATGTCCGAGATTCGATCATCGGTATCCAAATACCTAGTTTGATCTCGTTACCGACATGCACTCTTTTCTCGTTCCCGTGATATAACATTCTAGTGATCACATCACTTGCTTGCAAGCTATCTTAATGTGATATCACCGAGAGGGCCCAGAGTATATCTATCCGTCATCGGGATTGACAAATTCCACTCTTGATCCATGAGCCTCAACATAACACCTTCGTAGCACTGAACCCATCTTTATAGTCACCCTGTTACAGTGTGACGTTTGATGTTATCAAGATACTCTTCCGGTGTTAGCAATTAACATGATCTCATGGTCTAAGGATAAAGATTACTTCGTATGATGTTATAGCAATGTAAACATAATGACTTGATCATAATGCTATACTTCGGATGAATGTTCATCACATCATTTCACAAATGTTGTGACCTTGTTATTAACAATATCCAATGTCCATGATCAGGAAACCTTGATCATCTTGTTAATCAACAAGCTAGTCTATAAGAGAGGCACAACTAGGAACCCTTTTTGTTTATTAAACACACATGTATTGACGTTTCCTATCAATACAATTATAGCATGCAAAATAAACATCTATCATATACAAGAAATACATAATAACAACTTTATTATTGCCTCTCAGGGCATATTTCCTGAGAAATGTCTATGCACGCTTTTTGTTTAGTAAACCGTCTATTTTGTATATAATAACCACTTTATTATTGCCTCTTGGGCATATTCCCTTCATTAACCTCCTGATGTCTATGCACGCTTCTATTCTTGTAGACAGTGTTGGGCCTCCAAGTGTAGAGGTTTGTAGAACAGCAGCAAGTTTCCCTTAAGTGGATCACCCAAGGTTTATCAAACTCAGGGAGGAAGTGGTCCAAGGTATCCCTCTCAAGCAACCCTGCAATCAAGATACAAGAAGTCTCTTGTGTCCCCAACACACCTAATACACTTGTCAAGTGTATAGGTGCACTTTCGGCGAAGAGATAGTGAAATACATGTAATATGGATGATAATAAGTGGTAATTGCAATCTGAAATAATAGTGGAAGCAAGCAAACATGTAACATGACTGATTGTAAACGGTGTTTCAGTGCTTAGAAACAAGGCCTAGAGATCATACTTTCACTAGTGGACACTCTCATATAAATATCTTCTCTTTATTATGCTACCCTGAACTACTCTCCGGTTGGACGATGTAGGGCTATAACAGCACACCTTAAAGTTCGCAACCCATCTAGATAACCCCTCACTAACACCTTGAGCGCTAGATGGTTCCAGCAAACACCACAATCTCATAGAGACATCCAACTCAAATTATACTCATGATAAGTATTTATGTAACCTTAGCCAAAGTGCCACACGGTATGCACACTGTCAACTTCACACACGTGGGGATAAGCAGAGATTAATTAAAGCACTTGAGTAGCAGAATATATCTATAGATTACAATGCTCATGATCTCATAAGATCACGCATAGAGAGAGAGAGATGAACACATAGCTATCGGTAGAGCCCTTAGCCTCGAGAGAGAACTACTCTCTCCTCATCATGGGAGTCAGCAACAGCGATGGAGATGGTGGTGGAGTCGATGGAGATGGCTCCGAGGGCACTTCCCCATCCTGACAGGGTGCCCGAACAGAGACTTCTGTCCCCCGAATCTCCTCTTCGGTGGTGGCGGCGCTGCGTGGAATTCTGATATGGTTTTTAGGGTTTTCGTCCCGGGGTGAATATATAGGCGAAGGGGCAAGGTCAGTGGAGGCTCGAGGGGCCCACACCACCTAGTGGCGTGGCTAGGGGGTACCCGCGCCACCATAGGGTGTGGCCAGCCCCGAGCCCTCCTTCGGCTGCCCTCCGAACTCCGTGTTCCTTCTAGTAAAATATTGACTTTGGCTTTTGTCCCATCCAATTCCGAGAATATATCCTTACTAGCTTTTTTGAAACCAAAAACAACAAAAAATAGGCAACTGGCATTGGGGCATCTTGTTAATAGGTTAGTTCTAGAAAATGTATAAAAATACCCTAAAATGTGAAAAAACATAAGAAAGTAGATACTAAACAAGCATGGAACATCAAAAATTATAGATATGTTTACGACGTATCAACATCCCCAAGCTTAACTCCTGTTCGTCCTCGAGTAGGTAAGTGATAAAAAGAATTGTTTTTTAGGTGACATGCACCATCACAATCTTGATCAAGGTATTTGTAAAACATTGATAGCTGGGATCATAGTACTCTAACATAAACATGAAAGATATAGTTCTAACAATAAGACATAGCAACTATGTTGTAACATGAAAAGGTACAAACAAAAGATTCATGAATAACAATGCTTTGAAACACGTTTGTTTGTTTCACATATAGAAACATAACAAGAATGGTATTCAGCTTGTCCCTCATGGTATAGCAAAACATAAATGCATAGGACACCTTCAAAGTTCATAAGGGTGACTAGATACAAATAGTTTAAGAACAAGCAATATCAAAGTTATGATTCAATCAACAAGTTTTGGGACAATGCACATTAAACTAAGAATGATCACTATGCTCTCTCAGTTGGTGCATAAAGATAGAAGATGGAGACTCAACATAAAAGTAAAAAGAAAGGCCCTTGATAGAAGGAAGCAGGGATTCAAGTCTCATAAAGAGCTTCCAAAAATCATGGTACTTATTAGCTTTTAGCTCTCACTACCCCTATCATAAGAATCTTTCGGTGATTAAGGTTAAAGTGAACAAATATGAGGATACGCTTGACAAGTTATAAGTTGAAAATCTCATGCCCCTTGCTTACAAGTACCGAACCTCATGCTACTCAACTTTAATCACGAGTAAGTTCTTGTCATTATAAGTACATGTGTATCATAGAGAACCGCCAACGGGGTACCCCTTGCCCCATGATACAGGAGCTTTCCCATATCAAAATGACAAGGCAACAAACAATGAGCATCTCAGCGGTCTTTTTATTTGCTATTTGCATAGGTTTTTTTTATTGAGGATGCTTCAAAGATTGCTCACTATGGTTATGCTGCAAGTTTCCACCATGATTAGGCATGGCTTAGGTTAGCCGCCCAGGCATTTCTCTAACACATATACAAACTCCATGAGCTTACAAGCTCCCCTTTTTTCACACCGCCGGGATGCATAAGCAAAAGAACATGATATCAACTAAATAAAGTGCAATGTTGAAAGCGTTCCCCATGGTAACATGGTTCCGCTGATTCACAACTTACAAAGCGCAAGCATATACGCAACATATATGGGCACAATGGTTCGAGTTTATTAAGTGCAAGAAAGTAAAGTGTGCCATCAAGTTTGTGAGAGCTTTAATCACTAATTTTCACATACCAAGTTTAATTCGGAAGGTAGATAAAAACATGAATATACTTGGAATAGCAATAATGCTAATAGGTAGGTATGGTGGACTCTTTGGAATAACTTGGTTTTATTTGGAGTTGGATGCATGAGTGTAACTCATACTTGGTACATGTGGAGGCTAGCAAAAGACTAGGAGCGACCAACTAAGATAGAAATAATGGCCATAATCATGCAAAGCGACAAAACATTATTAATTAAAGCATAAAGATATTACAAGTCGAAAACTAAATGATCATAGAGGCTACAATGACTTGGTATAGTCTTAACATGGTGTGAGCATGCGCCAAGTCAACCCAAATAAAGCATCAAATGAGAATACTACAATATTATGCTTTTATATGCTAAAACAACACATGATTCTTTCAAGGCACATTAAGCAATCTCAATTGTTTGTAACAAGTCATGCTACAACAATAATCACTAAGCATAAAGTCAAAGCAATATCAAACATGACATGATAAAGTCTAGGCCACAGTCAAAACAAAACTACTTTTGTACCACTTATAAGTGATGGCCCAAAATATACCGAGCTCATTGGGGAACCCCAAGAGGAAGGTATGATGAGCACAACAGCAAGTTTTCCCTCAGTTATGAAACCAAGGTTATCAATCCAGTAGGAGCAAGGAAACACCCCAAAGGTGTTGCTAGCTGAGCCTTGGCAGGGCACCCTACCGGTGCTAGCAGCAACGTGGAGACCTGCACAACATAACCACAGAACTCTGCCCCAACTTGCGATGAGGTTGTCAATCTCACCGGTTTTGCTGAAAACAAAGGATTAAATGTATCGAGTGGAAGAAAGTAATAGTTTGTAGAAAGTAAACACAAAGTAATAAACAGTTGATTGTAGATTGATGGTAAAAGAAAGGACCGGGGTCCATAGTTCACTAATGGTGGCTCTCCTTAAGATAGATAACATGTTGGGTAAACAAATTACAACGAGGCAATTGACAAACATCGAGAAAGCAATACATGCATATACTAATCATCTTGACTCCTTTGAGACTTGATTGGGCATTACAACATTATACATAGACCGCCATCCAACTGCATCTATGACTAATAATCCACCTTCAAATGTAATAAGGAGCGGTTGTTACAGATGTAATAACTTCCAAGACTCATCTAAAACTTTTGGGTTATCTCCCAATAAGTACTTTTCTTTAACGCCTTTAAGTTAGGCATAAGAAGCAAGAAAAAGAATCAAGTGTTCTCAAATGAAGAAGCATCAAGAGAAAATTTTGTTTTCATAGGAGAGGCAAAAGAAATCTTCCCTCTTCTTAGGGAAGTGTTCTATACCTTTCTTGAGTGGGAGTTGATATTTAATGGTGCATTCTTTCATATCAATAATGGCACCAACAGTTCTAAGAAAAGGTCTTCCCAAAGTAATAGGACAAGAAGCATTGCATTCAACATCCAAAACATAGAAATCAACGTGGATATAGGCATTGTTAACCCTAATAAGAACATCATTAAGACTCTCCATGAGTTTCTTTTTAGCATTATCATCAAGTGCGATATTCAAATAACAATCTTCAAGTGGTGGCAAATCAAACATATCATAAATCCTTTTAGGCATAATAGAAACACTACTATCAAGATCACATAAAGCTTTGAAATCAAAGTCATTCACTTTCATATTAATGACGGGTTCCCAACCATCTTCTTGTTTTATAGGAATAACAACTTTATGTTTCATCTTTTGTTCTTTAATCTTTATGAGAGCATCAGTTATGTGTTTTGTAAAGGCCATATTCATAGCACTAGCATTAGGACTTTTAGCAAGCTTTTGTAGGAACTTAATTACTTCAGAGATGTTGCAACCATCAAGATCAAAATCAAATTTATCATCTAAAGTAGTAGAGCTATTACTAGCTTCAACATTAGTGGTAGTGATAGTAGAAACACAAACGTTTCTAGCAAGTTCATCTCCTCTTTCCCACTTAGCATGCAATTCAGCTAATAGTCTAACATTTTCATCAATCCTAACTTGTATGGCATTAGTAGCTGCAAAGGGATTATCAATAGTTTTAGGTTTAGCAGCCATTTTATTAATAAAATAGGATTGTGCTTCAGACAAAGATGATATATTTCTTTCGGCATTAGAAAGTTTCAATTGCAAACTAGGAATTTCCCTCTTCAAACTTTCAAGTTGATGACTAATATTCTTCAAAATTGTAGATTGTTCCTCCATAGTTTTAGTAAATAATTTATTTTGTTCATATTGCATTTGCATGAAGTTTTTAGTGGCCCTTTCAACTTCTAAAATTCTACCTTCACTAGGTATTCCAGGTTTGCCATTATAACCATAAGCATTATTAGGAGGGGTAAGGCCTATAATTGTTATTACCATAAGCATTGTTGCCAAAATTATTATTTCTTATAAAGTTCACATCAACTTGCTCTTCTTGAGCAACCAAAGAGGCTAAGGGAACATTATTTGGATCAATATGGGCTTTCCCACTAACAAGCATAGACATAATAACATGAATTTTATCACTCAAGGAGGAGGTTTCTTCAACAGAATTTACCTTCTTACCTTGTGGAGCTCTTTCAGTATGCAATTCAGAGTAATTAACCATCATATTATCCAGAAGCTTTGTTGCATCACCCAAAGTAATGGTCATAAAGGTACCTCCAGAAGCATAATCCAATAGATTTCTTGAAGAATAGTTCAATCCTGCATAAAAGGTTTGGATGATCATCCAAGCAGTCAGTCCATGAGTGGGACAATTCTTTACCAAAGATTTCATTCTTTCCCAAGCTTGAGAAACATGTTCATTATCAGATTGTTTAAACTTCATTATCTAACTTCTCATAGATATAATCTTAGCAGGAGGATAGTATTTTCCAATGAAAGCGTCTTTGCATGTAGTCCAAGAATCAATACTATTCCTAGTCAAGGAATTCAACCATTCTTTAGCTTTTCCTCTCAAAGAGAAAGGAAACAATTTAAGCTTAATAATATTCCCATCTATATCCCTATGCTTTTGCATCTCACAAAGTTCAACAAAGTTATTTAGATGAGCAGCAGCATCTTCATTACCAATACCAGAAAATTGTTCTCTCATAACAAGATTGAGTAAAGCAGGTTTTATTTCAAATAAAGTAGCTTTAGGAATAGGTGGAGCAATAGGTGTGCTCATGAAATCATTGTTGTTGGTGCTAGTGAAGTCACACAACTTAGTATTTTTTAGAGTAGTCATTTTTTGTGTTTTAATAAAGAAAACAAACTTGTAAAACTATTTTTTTATGTTTTTGATAAAGAAACAAGCAAACAAAACAGAAAATAAACTAAGCAAAACAAAAATAACAAAGTAAAGAGATTGGTTATGAGGGACTCCCCTTGTGAAGATGTCCTTTACTCCCCGGCAACGATGCCAGAAAAAGACTTGTTGGCGTGTGGTTGACGTGGGAGCTTCTTCTTCTTCAATCCCCGACAACGGCGCTAGAAAAAGAGCTTGATGGCCCAAAATATATCGAGCTCGTTGGGGAACCCCAAGAGGAAGGTATGATGAGCACAATAGCAAGTTTTCCCTCAGTTGTGAAACTAAGGTTATAAATCCAGTAGGAGCAAGGAAACACCCCAAAGGTGTTGCTAGTTGAGCCTTGGCAGGGCGCACTACTGGTGCTAGCAGCAACATGGAGACCTGCACAACACAACCACAAAACTCTGCCCCAACTTGCGATGAGGTTGTCAATCTCACCGGTTTTGCTGAAAACAAAGGATTAAACGTATCGAGTGGAAGAAAGTAATAGTTTGCAGAAAGTAAACACAAAGTAGTAAACAATTGATTGTAGATTGATGGTAAAAGAAAGGAACGGGGTCCATAGTTCACTAGTGGTGGCTCTCCTTAAGATATATAACATGTTGGGTAAACAAATTACAACGGGGCAATTGACAAACATCGAGAAAGCAATACATGCATATACTAATCATCTTGACTCCTTTGAGACTTGATTGGGCATTACAACATTATACATAGACCGCCATCCAACTGCATCTATGACTAATAATCCACCTTCAGGTTATCATCCGAAACCCCTCCAGTATTAAGTTGCAAGCAACAAATAATTGCATTATGAATTGCGTGTAAAGTAAACAATACGATTGTTCTATGAACAAAGGATTGTTGTTTTCTCCCTAGTAGCAACAACACATCTAGTACCTTAGAGATTTCTGTCACTTCCCCAGATTACTAGAGGCATGAACCCACTATCGAGCATAAATACTAACTCTTGGAGCTGCTAGCATCTACTTGGCCAAGATAGCTACTAACAACGGAAAGCATGCAAGATCACAAATAACAAAGACATGATAGAATCAATAATCAATCTGAAATAGCATCTCAATATCCATCGGATCCCTGCAAACACAACATGCAGAATTACAAATAGATGATCTTGGTCATGAACGGAGCTCACAAGATCTAAACATGATAGCACAAAGGAGGAGAACCAACCATCTAGCTACTACATGGACCCGTAGTCTAGAGATGAACTACTTACGCATCACGCCGGAGGCTTGCATGATGATGAAGAAGGCCTCCAGGGTGAATTCCCCTCTCTGGTAGGGTGTCAGGAAGAGCTTCAGATCCCTCCCGATCTAGGGACAGAGAGGACGGCGGCTATAGACTCTTTCATGGAATTTTGATTGGGTACTTAGAGTTTCTGTATCAGAAGCATCTTATAGTCGGAAGGGGAGGCCGAGGGGGTGCTGGAGACGGCCACACCACCCCCTGGTGCGGGCCAGGCTGGGTCGCGCGGCCAGGTGGTGTGGTGGCCCCCTGGCCCCTCTCCGTCTCGTATTCTGGCTCCGTGTGTCCCTTGGTGAAAAACTGACTTTGGCTTTTGTCCCGTCCAATTCCGAGAATATTCATTTTCTGACTTCCTGGAACCAAAAACAACAAAAAACAGGCAGCTGGCACTGTGGCTCTTTGTTAATAGGTTAGTCCAAGAAATCATATGAAAAGTACTCCAAAGCTGGAACAAAACATAAGAAAGTAGATAAAACCAAGCATGGAACATCAAAAATTATGGATACGTTAGCAACATATCAATAAGCATGAAATTCCTACTCTTTTCCAACACCAAACAAAAACTAAAGCTAAACGCAGTGCTAGCAAAGGAGAACACTCACAGAACAATAAGAGTGAAAACTAGAGTGTTCTAGGCAATGAATAACGGGGTGTGTCTCTCTCCAAAAGAAGTGTGTTGGGATCCAAACAACTTATTTAACAAAACCAAACAAAATAAAACTAAAAACAAAAAGGAAGGCGCTCCAAGAACAACACAATTGTGCATGAAACAATAAAAATGAAGCGTTTGGAAGAAAACCTGACATTTTTTTTGATGAAGAAGGGGATGCATTGGGCATCCCCAAGCTTTGACGCTTGTATTTCTTGAATATTTCTTGGGGTGACACAGGTGGCATCCCCATGCTTGAGCTTTTGTCCATACTTCATCTCATCACATTGTTCTTCCCTACACTTGAAAATTTTCCTTTATACACAACTTCACACAATCTTCATTAACAACATTAGTGTACTCAAGATAATAAGTCTTTTGGTTCAGTTTCAACACAAGTAAAACTTCCATTAAAACACAACCTACTGTAGAAATTTCTTTTAAAAGTTCAAGTAATTGGCGAGAACTCAAAGAGAAAGAGATTAAGAGGCAAATGCAAATAATGGCAGAAATCTGTCAAAACAGACCATCAGGTAAAAACCAATTTTTTCGGAAACCTTATGTTGCTCAAATTGAAAAGTGATAAACTAATGAAAGTTAGATAACAACCTGGGGCAGAAGCACAAAAAATTACAGCTCAATCCTACGTACAGAGCTTTTTCACGATTGTTCACAGTGAAGCACAAAAATCTGTTTCGGGACAACAACTTTCCCAAGTCTTACTTCTCTCTCATTAGTGGTTATTATTGGCACACAACCACACAAAAAGTATAAGGAGAGTTTATTACAGAGGCAATAACTTCCAAGATTCAACAAAAGAAAACTTACTGAAAATAAAAAATAATTTGGGTTATCTCCCAATAGTGGTTTTCTTTAACGCCTTTCAGCTAGGCTCAGTAATTTGAGAACATGCTCACATAAGAAATATGAATTGAAGCAAAAGAGAGCATCAAGGAGCAAATATGATACACATTTAAGTCTAACCCACTTCCTATGCTTAGGAATCTTGTAAGAAAATAAGTCATAAAAGCACAAAGAAACAAGCATAGGAAAGCAAAACAAGTGCAACTTCAAAAGTTTCAACATAAAGAGGGGAAACTTAATATTGTTGAGACACATAAAAACATGTTTCCCTCTATCATAATAACTTTCAATAGCATCATGAATAAAATTAACAATATAACTATCACATAAAACATTCTTATCATGAACCACATGCATAAAAGAATTAATACTCCCCACATAAACATAGTCATTCTTATTAATTGTAGTGGGAGAAAATTCAACAAAATAGCTATCATTATTACTCTCATCACCATAATCATCAATTATAGGAGGCATATTGTAATCATCATAAGCAATAGAATAGCTATCTTCCAAAGTGTGTTCGTTTGAAAACATATCATCATGGGAAGGAACATGGATAACACTAATAGTATAGCAATATTTAATATCATCATTTCCAGAATTGGTACCAAAAAGATTTTCAATATCAAAAGTAGTGTGCTTTTCCCAATCATGATCACTACTATAGGTAACATGCATAAGAACATCATCGAGTACAGACTCATCAAAAACTATAATAGGAGCAACGTGCTTAGGGGAAAATACCGTTTCCTCCCTCCTTTTACTCCTCCTCTTCTTCTTTTCTTTCTTCTCTTTAGGAGGGAGAGGCTTGAAAGGAAGCTTATCCATATACCCTAGTTTATTGTTAGAGACAATAGAAGAAACTTTGGAGGATTCCTCCTTTTCATTAATAATAACAAAACACATATTAGTCCTGTCATATTTTGGTAAAATATCATCTTTTATAATATTTTGTATGTAAGTATTTGTGTGGAAATTATCAACACAATAAAGATGACAACCATGTAGGATGCTATTCATATCAAAAGCACTCATATCTACCAAAGAGGTTTTTCTCGATAACTCTTCACACCCCAAAAATAATGTAAGTTCATCATGCTGATTAGGAGTGATCATGTCATCACAATACAAACTTGCAGTACTCATTGGATTAGAAAGTCTATTATTATGGCCTAAGCATTGAAAATTGAAATGACCCACTTCAAAGCAAAGTTCACAAATAAAAGGAGAGAGGGCACAAACTTTTTTACCAAGATCATTTAGAGCCCTATACCACGTTCTAGTTTTTTTCATTCCTGTGGGTGATACAATATTATTATTCAATTTGATTCTTTTCACAAGGTCTATGTTCTCCACAAAAATTAACATGCTTATAAGAAATAGTACTTTTAGAGGTTTGAGCATGTTTATTGTTATCATTAATAACAATTTCATTTTCCATGCAAGTATCTTTAAAAGGCTCATGATACATGTCCCATTTTTCTTTAGGAGCATTAATATGAGAAGAAAAGGCTCTAAAACAATCAACAAGAATTTGAGGATCAAGACCGTATTTAGCACTAAGCTCTTAAAAATCAGCAGTTTCAGCGAAAGACTTAATGCAATCATACCCATAGTTTATACCTGGTTCTTTACCTTTGTCATTATCCCAATATTTGGTATTGCTTTGAAATGTTTCCAGAAGATCCCACTTAGCTTTGACCTCCTTACTTGTGAAGGATCCCGCTAAACAGGTATCTAGATAGTCCTTGTAATGTCCTGAAAGCCTTGCATAAAAATTATTAATAATAATATTACTGGGGAGCTCATGAATGGGGCATTTGAGCATTAGTGACTTCAATCTCCCCCATGCTTGGGCAATACTTTCTCCATCATGAGGATAAAAATTATAAATGTAATTCCTATCTTTATGAATTTCACTAGGAGGATAAAATTTAGAGTAAAAGAGAGATTCAAGTTCCTTCCACTCCAAATGATGAGGACCGTCTAGTAGCTCATACCACTTCCTTGCTTTGACCTTAAGTGATAAAGAGAATAGCTTCCTCTTAACTTGGTTCATTGAAATACCTGCACACTTGAACAACTCGCATAATTCATGTATAAAGAGTAAATGATCACCAGGATGGACGGTTCCATCCCCAAAATAATAGTTATTCATAACACGTTCAACAATTTCCATAGGTATTTTAAAAGGGACGCTTTCAGTATGTGGATTTAAAATATCACAAGTATCATTAGAATTACCACATATGGGAGATAAAGTATCATCAGAGCAAATTTTCTCCTTTAAAGCTGGGGAACTAAAACGACCATTATCATAAAAACTAACTTCCCCAAGCTTAGACGTTCCCATAGCATTAGTAACAAAGGTGTTCAAAAAATTCATACTAATAACATTGCTATTAGCATGCAAAGAAAGTTCCATGGTTTTTTTAATTTTCTTTTCAGACCATTCATGTTCCACCTTAGGAAAAATACTAAAAATCTCTCTAATTTTGTTGTTGTTTTCCATTAAGCCTAACTAGTGAAAATAAAAACAAGAAACAAAAAGATATAATTGCAGAATCTAAAGGAAATAACTCCAAGCACTCACACACCAGCAACAATACTAGAAGATAGATTAGTAGTCAGAGGAAGTGAGTACCTTTTACCTTACCTCCTCGGAAACGACACCAAAAAATAGCTTGATGTCTACGCACACTTCTATTCTTGTAGACAGTGTTGGGCCTCCAAGTGCAGAGGTTTGTAGAACAGCAGCAAGTTTCCCTTAAGTGGATCACCCAAGGTTTATCGAATTCAGGGAGGAAGTGGTCAAAGGTATCCCTCTCAAGCAACCCTGCAATCAAGATACAAGAAGTCTCTTGTGTCCCCAACACACCTAATCTTGTCAGGTGTATAGGTGCACTAGTTCAGCGAAGAGGTAGTGAAATACAAGTAATATGGATGATAATAAGTGGTAATTGCAATATGAAATAAGAATGGCAGCAAGCAAACATGTAACAAGACTAATTGTAAATGGTGTTTCAATGCTTAGAAACAAGGCCTAGGGATCATACTTTCACTAGTGGACACTCTCATATAAATATCTTCTCTTCATTATGCTACCCTGAACTACTCTCCGGTTGGACGATGTAGGGCTATAACAGCACACCTTAAAGTTCACATTCCCCATCTAGATAACCCCTCACTATCACCTTGAGCACTAGATGGTTCCAACAAACACCATAATCTCATAGAGACATCCAACTCAAATTATACTCATGATAAGTATTTATGTAACCTTAGCCAAAGTGCCACACGGTATGCACACTATCAACTTCACACACGTGGGGATAAGCATAGATTAATTAAAGCACTTGAGTAGCAGAATAGATCTATAGATTACAAAGCTCATGATCTCATAAGATAACGCATAGAGAGAGAGAGAGAGATGAACACATAGCTACTAGTAGAGCCCTTGGCCTCGAGAGAGAGAACTACTCCCTCCTCATCATGGGAGTCAGCAACAGCGATGGAGATGGCGGTGGAGTCGATGGAGATGGCTCCGAGGGCACTTACCCGTCTCGGCAGGGTGCCGGAACAGAGACTTCTATCCCTCGAATCTCCTCTTCGGTGGCGGCGGTGCTACGGAACTTTTTGTGGAATTCTGATCTGGTTTTTAGGGTTTTTGTCCCGGGGTGAATATATAGGCGAAGGGGCAAGGTCAGTGAAGTCCCGAGGGGCCCACACCACCTGGTGGCGCGGCCAGAGGGGGTACCCGTGCCACCATAGGGTGTGGCCAGCCCTTGGCCCTCCTTCGGTTGCCCTCCGGACTCCTTGTTCCTTCTGGTAAAATATTAACTTTGGCTTTTGTCCCGTCCAATTCCAAGAATATTTCCTTACTAGCTTTTCTGAAACCAAAAACAACAGAAAACAGGCAACTGACACTGTGGCATCTTGTTAATAGGTTAGTTCCATAAAATGTATAAAAATACCCCAGAGTGTGAACAAAACTTAAGAAAGTAGATACTAAACAAGCATGGAACATCAAAAATTATAGATATGTTTACGACGTATCACCTCCTCGGTACATATCATGGAGACAACATCGTACCCTCTATCATCCTCATCTTGTTCAATAACATTGGCCTATAGAGCAACATTAACTCCTTTTTACATCCCAATTGCCCGAGCGTGAGCATCTTCGGCGTTCTTAGCTGCTACCTTGAAGGCTGCCATTTCTTGCATGACTTCATTGGAAGTATTTTGGTGGTAGTTGTGTCTACCTTGAAAACTCTTCAAGTCTGTTGGCTCAAATGGCATGCGGGCACTCACATATTTTCTTTTGAGCCAAGCATCATCAATGTGAGTGGATCCATGCTTTCTAAATGTTGTTGCAATGCTCTTGAGCCTTCTATACATGTCTTCATAGTCCTCACCATCCAACATGTAGAATCCTTCAGTTTTATTGCTTAGAGCATTGCACCTATTTCTTCTCATGCTTTTATTGCCGATGAATAAGTCGATGAGAGCATCCCAAGCTTCTTTTGTAGTGTTAAAGTGCTCAATATGTGGCATGTCCTTGGGGCCCACACCAAGTTGAATTATTTGAAGAGCCGTTGCATTTAATTGACTATCCACAACTTCTTGTCAAGTTAGTGGAGTCTCTAATATGAAGACCATCTTCAATGATCCTCCAAAGCTCAATCGATGAACTGCACACATGAGATTTCATTAAGAATTTTCATTGATTAAATGAAGATGCAGTAAGATTGGGTGGATCACCCCTATTGTTTATATGAGAGTGAGTGACAGGTGAGTCGGTAGAATATAGGTGAGCGACCTCACTATAATCCTCCTTACCACTTCCCTTCTTGGAAGCGGAGCCATTATTTTTCTCACCCACCTCCTCATCTTCCTTAGAGTCGACATGAGCCTTATTCTTAGATAGAGGAGTGGTGGCCTCAGAGGAAGATGGAGGTGGGGATGTAGATGAGGTGAGGCGAGCAATCATTTGCTGCATATCTTCCATTTTGGTCTCAAAGGATTTCAACAAGGTTGTTTCCAACATCTTTAGGTCATCCATTGTGACCTTGTCCACAGCCTCACTCCCATTTTCCTTAGTACCCATACTTCTCTTAGGCGGTTAAGCTCGAATAAAGAGCCGGGGATCTGATACCAATTGAAATGGATCGTATGGGCACCTAGAGGGGGGTGAGTAGGTCTAGATATGCAATTACTAAGAATTTCCCTATATGCAAATCTAACTACTAGCGAGTAAAGGCGAGTAAGAGTGAGGAACGAGGAAACCGTAGTGGAGCACGCGGAGACACATGATTTGTTTTACCGTGGTTCCTTCCTTGTTAAGGGAAGTACATCTGCGTTGGAGGGGTGGGCAGTACTAAGACCACCACGCCACAATAGGCCTCACCTTGTTCTCCGATGGATCTCGCCACCAAAGGCTCGATCCACCTTTCCACTATTGGTACCCTTTAAGGCGGGAACCGATGCCTTTACACAACTAGAAGGGCACAACTCCACAACTGAATTGGAGGCTCCCGTAATGACAACAAGCTGCCACAAGAACAAATGTTATCAATATCGAAACACTAGATCTAGATAATAACAAGAATACTAGATCGAGAAATCTCCAAGTGAATGGAGTGGAGGTGAAGCGCTTGATTCATGATGTTGATGAATGAAGTCTCCTCCTTCAATTCCCATAAAGATTGAAGCCTTCAGGTGGTTGAAGTGGGAGATCTTGAATGTGAGCTTTTGAAACAGACCAGTACTTTTTTGAATGAATCAAGAGATCTGACAGGAGGGGTGATTGGGGCTTTTATATCCATGTCCAAACAGAGCCGTTGGAGAAGTTTGGGGCCGGATTATCTGGCCTGGGGAAAACTCTGCCCCAGACCCGGATAATCCGGGGATAATCCGCCCCCGGACAGAAGGTCGTGCCGAGCCACCCTTGGCAACTTCTCCCGAGGGGTGGATTATCCGGCCCAAGAGAAAGGCCGTATTATCTGGCCAGGGGAAAACTCCGCCCCAGCCTTTGATTATCCGGGGGATAATCCGGCTCTAGACAGAATCTCACACCGTGACCAACTCTGGCTAATAGGGTTAGGCCGGATTATCCGGCCCTTGATGCAGGCGGATTGTCCGTCCCCCAACAGCATGTTTTGTTACCGGCAACACTTAGCACACATGAGGTACTCCATGGTATTGTTATCTAACACACAAAACACTAGAGATCATGAAATGTTATTTCACCAAGCCCCTTAAAACTAAACTAGACATATCCACCTACTTGTGGAAAAATCTACTTTCAAGTATAATATGTATGTTAATCCTCCAAACACTCTTAAAACACCCTTTTTCATGTACTTTAAAGCTCATAAGAAAGTAGGGTTTGGGGCGACACCACTATGGAAATTTTTGTGCTTTACATCTTATTAGTTGATTGTTTGCTAAACCATGTTGTCATGGCACATGCTTTCAATGTTGATAATCAATCATGTTTAAAATCCTACCTATGGATTGCATCGATGTGAAATGAAGTGTGCATACTGGAGTAGGCATGTTGGTAGAAAATGCTCCTAAACCGCTATCCAAAGCCATGCCTGACATGGTGGAAACTTACAACATAATGATCCTTGTTCACATGTCTGTTCTTCTTGTTTTCTGGAGTAGAGATACTGCCTCCTCAAACCTTGAACGCAATCAAGGAACTATATTATCTTCTATGATAAATAAGCAAAAACAAATGCCAAAAAGGGGGGGCATATAGCTACACAGTGGGAAGAGGTACTTCAGTGAAGCGGTTCACAAATACCAACATGAGCATACGATGACAGGCCTAGGTTGAGTAGCATGAGGAGTGCAAGATCATAGACTAGGTGCACGAAACAATCAACTTGTAAGATGTTGGGCACATAAACCATAGGAATATTTAAAGTAAAGTAAAAAAAGATACCAGTAACCCCATCCTTATTAGTATTGTTGACATGAATTACATTGCCCAAAATTTTATTTTTTATTCTTTATGGAGGATTAACATATGTATTCAATGCTTACTTTCGGTACGAGATGCAAAACATCTCAAGGGAAGACACAAAACTAAGTAGTAAGTCTTCTAGTCAAGGGCATGAAACTAAGAAGTAGCCCACAAATAAAGGCATGAAAACATCAATACCAATCATGGAAAGAGTCTCTTATTCTATAGGTTCATGAAAGCGTGCTTGAAGGTTTATTTTGCTCATCATTTATTTTATCACACCATCACTTATTGTTTAGTATGTTTATGGATGTGTAAAAGATACAACTTGATAATACACTTACATATTATGTTTTGTTGAAAGTTGTTGAGCCTATAAACTCTACATGATAATGAAGGAAGCAAAGGTGACAAACTCCAAAGTCCATGTTTAGTTTTAACACCTTCATGCTCGAGGATGAGCATAGGTTAAGCTTGGGGATGTTGATGCATGTAAAATGCATACATGAACTTTGTAGTTTGTTAACATGTTATCCCACATATTTGCATCATATATAATGTTATATCCTTATTTTATTTTGATTTTTGGGGATTTACCAATGATCCCCTTTATTTTGGTTATAACCCTGCAGGGTAGAATAACCTTGTTTTCAATGTTTTTGATGTTTCAGGACCTAAACAAAGTCAAATGGACCTATACTTTTGGGGATGCCAATATTTATCCACGGGAAGCATCTGGAGCGCTGGAATTCCACCAGGAGGGCCAGGAGGCCCAAGATAACCTGGGTGGCGCGCCTAGGCCTAGTGGGCATGCCACCTATGCTATCTCCCACCTCGGCCGTCCGGTCGCCTTGATTCTTTTGCCCACGGACTTCTCTTGACCTAAAAACCCCTATATAAGGACCCCCTAGGGCGTCCTCGAGACAAGAGCCACCAGAAACAAAAACATTACCAAACAGAGTCAGATCCATCAAAGATTAGAGTGGAAACTCTACTAGAGCCACCTCCGGGGAGATCTCCACCCTCTCCAACATCTTTGGATTCATCACCATGATGAGGAGGGAGTAGTCCACCTCTAGGCTATGGGTTTGTGGCAGTAGATTGATCTCTCTCTCTTGTTCTTCATAGATCTAGTACCATATGAGCTGCCCAACATGATTATGGTCATATTTGTAATTCCTATGTGGTGGATATTTGTTCTATGATTTGATATTTGAGATTGGAATCTATTTTGTGTAAGATGTTTTAATAGATGCATATCATGCACCCTGTTCTTCATTGCTAGTTTTGATCCAACTTGTATGCAAGAACTTGTATGGGGAGAAGTGTGTGTTAGATGGAGTAGCATATGGGTGGAGATTGAATTGTGACATATATTATTCAAGATCTACTTTGGTTTTTACCTTTCTTTTGCTGCCTCACTAGGGGTTAAGTGAAATCATGTGCTATAGTTATCACGTGACAGTGTGATGACCTTGTTAAATCAAGGTAGCATGTTTTGTATTTCGAACATCATATAATATTGCTTAAAGCTATACTCTGATATATTCTTAAATCAAGATTGCATGGATATTTGCCTTTCTTGAAGAGTATAAGATAGAGATGTATTCGATTTCAATATTAGAATGTGGTACCCAAATTCCTTTTATCAAGCACTTATAGAGTTTCCATGATCTTTATCATTGATGAATTGTTTTGTGATCACTACAACTTAAAAAGAGAGTAGACAAGTGAACCCATGAATCCCGGTCACCATTCCTTTGCATCTACTACCCTCTTTATTTTTTAGCAATTAATTTTCTCGAAAATATAAAAATACTTTCTCTATTTGCAATCACACATACAAACCCAAAAACAACTCTACTATCTTCCATATCATCTAGTTTACATTTCTTTGCTTTATTTACTTTAGTTTATTTAATATTTTTGTTTCATATTACTAATACAAAACCTTGTGCTTGACAACCACTTGGTGGAGTTGGGGACACAAGACATTTTATTTTACTTTACAGGTTGCTTGAAGAGGAGAAGACAAACATCCTTCATAGTCAATTCCCCGAGAGTTCGATATAAAACCTCGACTCACCCTTGTGGGGAAAAGACGCTTGCTGCCACACTCTGCACTTGGAGTCCCAACGAAAAGTGGCAGCCTTTGTTGTCATCAGTGACCAAGCTAGAGTCGCACACAAATATAGACTTCACTGAGTATTACATAATTAGGCCTAACTTAGTCTTACACACATAGTCTTAACTTGTTCTTATAGAAATAAGCAAAGCTTAGTCTTACACAAATAAGCGTAACTGAGTCTTGACCAAAGAAGCATTTACTTTGTAGAACTAGGGGGAAACTAAAGATACAAATAAAGACAAATGGTTCATCGGATATGCCAGTTGACCACTAGGTCCCTAGAGATGGTGTTATCGTCGGAACGAACCAGAATGTTGACTTTTGGCCATGTATCATTCTCTATCAAATTGTACGACCCCACTAATGAGCCAATGGTAGGGTCCCCTTGACATGAATTTGGCTCCAGGTCGGATCTAGAGGGTCAACATGATAGGCGCATGAGTGTGCATCAAACACACAGTTTGCTCTCAACATTGGAAGTGTTGGCACCTCAACAACAACACCAGCATGTTCTTCCTAGACTCTGACAACAACCTCAGGTTGTTTGTCATGGGGACCAACAACAACATCAGCAAGTATTTCGGCAGCTTCACTAGTAGCACCATATACTAGGTCTTCGTTAGCTCCACCACCACCACCACCAGCGGGAGAGGGGGCTGCAGTGAGAAATTACAGGTTCAGTGGTTCTAGGGGCTCCGAGGAAGAAAGGGTAGCTGATCTCAAGAAACACATATTATCCCTTCATATTGTCGACTCTACTCCAGACTTGTTCTACTGGGTCTTTGGATGGACATGCGGACCTCGAGAAAACGTGACACCTCAGCGATGGGTATGAAGAAAGTAGTGTCCCCATATGCTCTATTGTATCAACCTATTTAGTGGTACCCTGATATGAATCCACATGAGTTCAGCATCCTATTTTGTGTCGCCTCTGAGAGGTGCCAGGAACCAGCGGCGTGATCCAAGATCATCATCTACTACAGCATCTTCGATCAACGGAGCTTGAATGATGCGTGGGGCTGTGTGTGTACCTGTGTGTTACTTATATCCAGTAAGTAGAATTTTGAATTGGATTTTACATGCTATATGACAACATGACTCACCCTAGGTGAATGTATCCCAAACACGCACGACACCACAAGGTTCAGTGGTAAATGCGTTGCAGTGTGTCAGAATAGGAGCCGCAGGTGAAGACGATGTCGACATACTTCTCCGGTCACAGGTAGTCGTCACACAAGATTGTCCATTCCTTGTCATCAGGGAACCTAATGAATGTGATTACCTTGTCAAACACCACTATGAAGTCGTAATTCCATCTCCTAAACACTAGGCGGGGCCTCTATGGGAGCTGTACCTTCAGGAGCTCAAGTTCTGCCATGTTGAACCTGTAAGCGAATTCGGAGCTGGGCGGCGACCACCCATAGTTGAATTCAGTAATGCCGACACCCTCCAAAGATGGAAGTGTAAATCTCATTGATTGGTAGACATCTTTGAGAGTCCAAGTTCTCTGGTCCCCGGATAAAAGGACCAGCCACTCGCTGTTACCACCCACCCAGTGCTGGTCATCTCCCATTTCCGTCTCGTCTTCCTCCTTGATATTCAACACTATGATCCCGACCACTTATCCAGCAACATCAGTTTTGTATGAATATTCTGCAAAGTTTGTTTCTAGTTGGTAGAATCACCTAAGAATGGATTCCATTGCAAATACAAATTGACACCTACGCCCTCATATTAAAGTATTTTTTACGACTGTCTCCTCAGCTCTCACCTAAATTGCGCCCGTGTTAGTACGAAAATACCCTAAATATCAAATAGGAGCAGAGCTTCCCCTAACCAAACTCCCGATGGTGATCATAAACAACTAGGGACATAATAGTCTTAAATCGTCTAATTTGTTTAATTTTTTAGAAAACGAAATATCACTTAGAAGGAATTCCATTGAAAATCCAAATTGACACTTAGATTATAGTATTTATTGAAGGGTTCTGTAGTAGAAAAAAATTCTACGTTGGAACCGCCTAACGCCCAAGATCTATCTATGTAGTAATGCGGTAACTGTCGGCCGTATAGAATACATACCCTTGTAGACCATACGCGGTTAACATTCCAAGGGGAACATAGTTGAAGTAGTTGAACTTGTAGCTGACCACAAGGTCGCAAAGTTCCTCACAGGTCACCCCTTGTTCCTTCTTCATCGTGTAGTAGCTCTGGCTCACAACATCCAAGGTGCCTCAAGTGAGGCCCCTCGTGGTTTCATACACATACGGTGTATGATGAGACCTCCGGCTCCCCGATCCCGCGGGGAGTGTGGAAGTTGATATCCGGCTAGGAATCCCTGCAGCGCAACGACATGCTGTAGGTGTGCCTTGTTCGCACAACCCAGACTTGGGACCATGGTCACAAGGTATAGAGAGAGGGAGGGAGAAAGCCAACTAAAAGACTTCTAAAATTGTGTATTTAATCCCACCCATGGACACCCCTTTATATAGGCGGAGGGGGTGTACCCTCACCATTAGGTTAGCCATGTGGGACTAATTAATTAAAGGAAATAGGCAAGAATTTCGTGCCAGCCAGATGGGCTAAGAACCAGCCCAAGAGGCAAAACGCAAACAACAGCTGGAGCGCTGCGGCCTGACCAGCGTCGTACCGGGTGGACCTTTAGCCACGGCCCACCCGCGTGCCTGCCTGGCTCCCGCGCGGCCTCGCCTCGCCTGGGCCGGCCCCGGCGCGATGACCCAGTGTGGCCACCGCTTGCCCCCCATGGCTCGGGTGGGCCTTAAGGCCTGGCGCGGCTCGGCCAGCTCGCCCGCCCGCCACCTCCCCTGAGCGCCCGATTTGGGCCGGGGTAGATCTGGCCCGTGGCGGCGGCCGTTGGCTACCCTCTTCCCTATGCGGCGGTTATTAAATACCGCCCGCGTGGGCTGTTTCTTTTTTTGTTTTGCTTTTTTCTGCAGTTTTTCTCTTAGGCATTTTCCCTCTGGAGATTTGGCCTAATATTAAAGTTGCTTTTATAAATCTTAATTTAAATATTATTTAGAATATATTAATTCATAATTAACATATAATAAATTCCCATTTATCTGAAAACAATTTTTTGGTCTTTTCCTTTATTTCTTCTCCAAACAACTTCAGATCTATCAGCGGAACAATTCTGACTTTCTCTTTCTCTACTGTGATTCCGTCTTACGAATGATGGCTCTCATCGTACCTTTAAGTATATTTCCCCACGGTCAGGAATGGCGCAGACATGATCTCCATCAATGATCAATAGCGGGACCGGGATGCCCATAATGACCCCTGTGCATTGTAGGGGTTCCACGTATGAAAGCAATAATTTTTACCCTACGCCCCTAAACCCCTGATGTTGCCAGGACCTATCTATTAGTAATACAGTAACAGGAGGGGCTTTTCGCGAACTTAACTTGAATCACGAAAAGTGTTGTCAACGCTCAGGAGAGCGTGGTTGATGTAGACGAGCCGAAGCCGACCTCAAGGTCGTGATAAAGTCCTTGCGCTCCCGCGGATCCAACGACTTGAGTGCCTCAAGTGTGACACCTTGCGGGGAGTTACACACATCCGGTGCTTGATGATGACTCCCGCTTCCCCGATCCAGCAGCAGTTGCGGAAGTAGATCTCCTAGATTGGAATCCCGCAGCGCGACGGCGCTCTATGGTGAAGACGTCTCTCGTTTGCGCAATCCGAACTTGGGACCTTGATGTCTACACACTTCTATTCTTGTAGACAGTTGTTGGGCCTCCAAGTGCAGAGGTTTGTAGAACAACAACAAGTTTTCCCTTAAGTGGATCACCCAAGGTTTATCGAACTCAGGGAGGAAGTGGTCAAAGGTATCCCCTCTCAAGCAATCCCGCAATCAAGATACAAGAAGTCTCTTGTGTCCCCAACACACCCAATACACTTGTCAGGTGTATAGGTGCACTAGTTCGGCGAAGAGAGAGTGAAATACAAGTGGTATGGATAATTATAAGTGGTAACGGTGATAGAAGATAACTTGATGGCGTGGAAGAGACTAAAGACAAACTGAAATAATGATGAAAGCAAGCAAACATGTAACAGATCTAATTGCAAATGGTGTATCAATGCTTAGAAACAAGGCCTAGGGATCATACTTTCACTAGTGAAAACTCTCATATAAATATCTTCTCTTTATGATACTACTCTTAACTACTCTTCGGTTAGACACTCTAATCGATGGTAGGGCTATAACAACACACCTCAAAGTCCGCTTTCCCCATCTAGATAACCCCACACTGTCACCTTGAGCACTAGATAGTTCCAACGAACACCACAATTTCATAAAGACACCCAACTCCAAATATAACTCATAATAAGTATTTGTAATCTCTAGCCTAAGTGCCACCATGGTGTGCACGCTGTCACTTTCACACACATGGGGAGAGCAGAGATCTATTAAAGCACTTGAGTAGCAAGGTAGATCTACTTGATTACAAAGCTCATGATCACAATATGATCATGCATAGAGAGAGAGATGAACACAGAGCTACTGGTAGAACCCTTAGCCTCGAGAGAGAACTACTCCCTCCTCATCATGGGAATCAGCAATGGTGATGGAGATGGTGGTGGAGATCGATGGAGATGGTTCCGGGGGCACTTCCCCGTCGCCGGTATCACAGGGGTGCACCGCCCCTTAGCAGCCTTCCTTCATGGCTTCTTGGGAGACCTTCCCCATGGAGATGGGATCCATGGGAGAGGAAAAAACATGGCTTTGGTGGCTGCAAATTCGTGGGTGGAGGTCTCTCCCACGAATTAGGTTTCCTCCCTTTATATAACTTCTCGGATTCCCATCACCCAATTTTGGGCTGCAGTAAATCGGGTCTATTGGGCCCGTCCGTACTCGGAATCAGCTAAATTTTATGTCCAGAACATTTGCCGCGAAATTTCCAACAACTTTGTAGTTAAAGAGTGTTCCGTTTGACGCCGTCTTCGACCCGAAACGTGACCATCTTCAAAAAGAGTTCAAAGACAGATTTCTAGAAAATCCCAATTTCACTCCAACAAGGTTTCCACTTGTATTCTTGGTAATTCCTATACATCAAAGTGTAAAACAAGAACATTGTGCACTTTTGCAACTATTAGTAGGTTAGTCCAAATAAATCATAAACTTTATATAAAAAAGAGTATCAAAAGCATATTATTAGCATAAAACCATCAAAAATTATAGATACGTTATGGACGTACCAGACCTCGGCAAGAGAGAGAGAGAGATAATATCAATTGGAGGTCTCCCCAAAAGAGAGGAAACCTTTATTGAATATTGTGTGTATTTATCTGGCCAAATACCCCCACTTTATATAGGGAGAGGGGAGGTACTACTTCCCTCAAAGTCCCGGGGTGGGACTAAAGGAGAGGAGAGAGGGAGGGTGGCACCGCCGGCCACCCCCATGGGCCCCGCGCGGGGGGCTAGCCCACTAGGGCGTCGGCCACCCCCTGGCTCTTCTCCCTCTTGTCTTTCCCTAATGGGCCCTCTGTCCTCCAAAATTGGCCCATTAATCCTTTTGACCTTTAAATTGATTTTCTCTTTTATTAAATAATTATATATAAATGATTAAATCAATATTTAACATTCATTCATATATTATTCAATCTCCGTGGCTATGGAACACCTTCCATCTCCACTCCAGACATCCTCCGGACTTAACAAAACCCTTCCGGTTTTCTCTCTACTATTCTTCGGTGATTCTACCAATCCTATAAACACTCTCTAAGCATAATCAAACCCTTAAGCATGATACCCTACAGTTCGGGAACACTCCAGACATGGACGGGAAACTTCCGGACCAATGATCGACAGAGGGACCTAGATGGCCATGTGACCCCTGTGTGTTCCACGAAGATCTTTTGTCGTTTGAACCGGGACGGCCGTGTACTATTCCCTTTGTCTCTCGATACTTGCATTTCCCGAGATATCATCAGTGACATCACCATGTCGTGTTCAATCTCGTTAACGACCAATGCTATGATGACCCACAAGTATAGGGGGTGTATCGCAATATTTTCGATAAGTAAGAGTGTCGAACCCAACGAGGAGCAGAAGGTGTTGGCTAGTGGTATGGATCAGGAATTCTCTACAAATACTTAGCAAACAAATTTTTAGGGTTTTTTGATAATGCAGGTAAATAAAGTACGAGTAAATAAAAGACAATAAGACTAAATGCAGCGAGTGGCCCAATCCTTTCTTTAGCAAAGGACAAGCCGGTTGTATTACTTAAGATGACCAAACGTTCTCGAGGACACATGGCAATATCGTCAAGTGCTTTCGCTTCATATAGTTGATTAATCTTCTTTAGCTTGCTAAGTGTTGTGTGGGTGAACCTGTGCTAATGTACCGACCTTCCTAGGACTAATACATACTTGTGATTAAACCCCTTGCAAGCATCCAAAAGTACAAGAAAGTAATTAAGGTGGAAACCTAACCACAGCTTTAAACTCTAAGACCCTGACATCCCTTGTGCAAAGGTTTCCTAAAGGGGGTTCAGGTTTCTGTCACTCTCACAACCCTTACGATTAGTATCCAAATACATAATGCATTCCCCTAGGCCCATATAGGTGAAGTGTCATGTAGTCGACGTTCACATGACACTACCAGAAGAAGTACACCACAACTTAAATATCAAACTATTGAATCTTTCTCAACACAATTCCACTACTAACAACATGACTTCTCCCATGTCCTCAAGAACTAAACGAACTACTCACAAGACATCATATGGATCATGATCAGAGATGGAATAATGATGTATAACAATCTGAACATAAACAATAATTCAATTGTTCCACTCAATAGCATCAACTACAAAGAGTAATCAACACCGGGAAAGTTTCCCCTAAGAACTATGCAAGATTCAACCCAACTGTTACAGCGGTATGAAGTGGTGATGATGGTGCTGGTGGAGATGATGGTGGTGGTGATGATGATGATCCTGATGAATTCCAGCTTGATGGTGGTGTTGATGGCACCGATCTCCCCTCTCTGGGAAGGAATTCCCCCGACAGAATTCTGTCTGCCGGAGAGATCTTTCTCTCTCGGTGTTTTCTGCCCCGCAGAGGCGGCGGAATCTTTCTGTGGTCGCTCCCCGAGTCTTAGGGTTTCGGGAGGATAATATATGCCAGAGGGGAGAGCCAGGGGTGGACCAGGGAAGCCACACCACCTGGTGGCGCGGCCTGGGGTGGCCCACGCCAGGGGGTGGTGTGGGCCCCCTGTGGCCCATCTCCACTTCCCCTTCTGGCTTTCTTCGTCTTCTAGAAAAATAGGATTTTCCATGTATTTTCCTGGATTTTCTGATCTTCGCAAATTTTGCCTCCAAACAACACCTTTTCCATCAGAATCCTGACTGCGGCAGTCCATGCTCCAAAAGTCATCAACCATACAAAAACAGATGAAATAACATAAGTATCATCTCTTAATATGAAATATAACAATGAATAACAGTAAATTATGATATAGAATAGTGATGCAAAATGGACGTATCAACCCCCCAAGCTTAGTATTCGCTTTTCCCCAAGCAAAAATGAGCTCAATAAACATGACCTCAGGTTTATGGAGTGAAGAGTCAATAAAATAATACGGACAAAAAGCATCACATTCATCAATACATAGATCATAATAGCAGACAACTCACCATTATATAACTTAACTTGCAATAGGTAAAGGAAACACAATAAAGATACATAAAGTAAATCATAATTGGTAATGGCAAACTTAGCTCTTAGTCGGAGAATAGTTGACGATTTGCACGAGTTCACAAATAACTAGTTTTCAATGATAGCTTTCAAAGTAGTAAACACTAAGATAAGAGCAAAGTGCAAAACAAGGAACATAAGAAACATGATTGAATAAATCATCATATGAATGAAACACAACAACTCAAAATACTTGCTGAGGTAGAAGGGAAATAGGTTTACTGACTCAACTAAAAAGTAAAAGAAAGGCCCTTCGTAGAGGGAAGCAGGGATTTCAAGTTTCATAAAGAGCTTCCAAAAATTATGGTACTTATTAGCTTTCAGCTCTCATTGCCCCTATCATAGGCATCTTTAGGTGATTAAGGTTAAAGTGACACAACTAAGAGGATATGCTTGACAAGTTATAAATTGAAGTCTCATGCCCCTTACTTACAAAGACCGAACCTCATGCTACTCAACTTAAGTCACAAGTAAGCTCTTGTCATTGTAAATACATGTGTATCATAGAGAACCACCAACGGGGTACCCCTTGCACATGATACAAGAGCATCCCATAATCAAAATGACAAGGCAAGCAGACAATGAGCATCTCAGTGATCTTTTTATTTGCTATTTGCATAGGTATTTATTGAGGATGCTTCATAGAATGCTCATTATAGTTATGCTGCAAGTTTCCACCATGATTAGGCATGGCTTAGGCTAGCGGCCCAGGCGTTTCTCTAACACATATACAAACTCCACGATCTTACAAGTTCCCCTTTTATTTCACACCACCGAGATCCATAAGCAAAAGAACATGATATCAACTAGGTACAAAGTACCAATGCAATGTTGAAAGCGTTCCCCATGATACATGGTTCTGCTAACTTCAACTTATAAAGCGCAAGCATATACGCAACAAAGATGGACACAATGGTTCAAGATTATTAAATGCAAGAAAGTAAAGTGTGCCATCAAGTTCATGAGAGCTTTAATCACTAGTTTTCACATAACAAGTTTAATTCGGAAGGTAGATAAAAACATGAATTTACTTGGAAAAGCAATAGTGCTAATAGGTAGGTATGATGGACACAAATGGCGTAGGTTTTGGTTTAAGGATTGGATGCACGAGAAGAATTTATCTCAGTACAGGTTTTTGGCTAGCAAGGATGGGTATCTAGTATAAGAGTTGAAGGAAACAAACAAACATACAAGCGATAAAAACAAACATGCAATCTTCCTTGGAATCACAAAAGATCTTAACTAGAGAATACTAAACTTATGAGAAAATCAAGAAAGAAAGATGATGAAATTATATTTATTTAGAGTACTTTTATCTTTTTCATTCAACTCTAAAAAATAGTGTTGCTACTGACTGAGCCAGATTTGCCAAAACCAACTAAATTAACTCAATGATCCCAAAGTGATACCAATACTAACAACAAGATCAATCATATAACCATGAAATGAAAACTAATATAAGATATTCAAAAGAGTAAATGATAGAACTTCTCATTAATATTCCATAATGGCAAATCACACCAAGGGATACATATCTAACGAGAGAGGGGACACTTCCATAATGCAAACCATCCTACACGATAACTTCTCTATTCATGACATGACTCTACTAAAAAAGGTAAAAAGATAGAAGATAGTGATGTGATACCGCGGCACTCCCCCAAGCTTGGAACAAACCAAGGGGATGCCAAAACCTGATGTCGAATTACTCCTTTGGTGGTGGTGGTATTATCTCGATGAGCTTTTTGATCAATTTCCCCATGTCCTCAACCTCGAAGGTGAGAGTACGAATCAACTCTGAGTTTTGCTCAATGCGGCTCATGATCGTGTCGGGTTGCGGATCCCAGCTCTTGCAATTCTTTCCCCACTCTACCTCCTTGAAGTCTTGTTTTCTTGCATGGCTTGAATGAGGCAAATCCCAATTAGAGGGTAGTTTCTCCTTGGGTATATTCTGGTATTGATGCTCATGGATAAGGGTATGGAAAGGATTCTTGGTGCGTGGAGGAAGTGACCATGGAGCCGAACAGTGACGAGGAGGCTTCCCTCCAGTTGACATAATCCTGGCAGGGTTTGCCACCACTCCAATGCTTGCAATGGTAGTGCCAGTGTACTTTGCCTCCTCTTCATCTTCACTCTTGATCTCCTTCTCCTTCCCGGGGTCTTGGAGATCATCCTCCATAGGCTCCTTTCCCTTATCCTTGGCAGACACCAGTGTGCTTCTAAACTTTCAAGAATAGTTCCTGGCAGAAACAGATCGAAACAAAAACATGACGAGAACACGATATACGAACCTCATGGGATCCGGGGGATTATATATTACAAAGTTTTACAACAAAAGGAAGGTACTAGGAGAAAAAGGGTCAGAGACAGAGTACGTGGTGGCCACACCACCTAGTGGCGCGGCTAGGGGTGGGCCCGCGCCATAGGGTGGTGTGAGCCACCCAGGCTACGTTTCTGTCCCTCTTTCGCTTCGTAGCTTTCCTTGTTGGATAAAAACTGCAAAAATATAACTAGACAGATTTTTCGCGGAACTTTTCTTACCAGAATTGTTACCTATTCGAAAACAGACTCTGCAGGTCTCTGAATTTGGTCTTTGATGAATTTTTCCAGAGTTATAACTTGAAAGCATCAACATATTCATTGTAAGAATCTCCAACAATATAGTGCTTGAGTCGCTGCCCATTCACCTCTTGTGTAGTGTTATCTTTTAAAGAAGAAATTTTTATTGCTCCTGAACGGTACACTTCTTCAATAACAAAAGGTCCTTCCCATTTTGACAGTAGTTTCCCTACAAAAAATCTGAGACGAGACCTATACAATAGAACTTTCTCACCAACATGGAATTCTCTCTTAAGTATTCGCTTGCCATGCCATCTTTTAACTTTTTCCTTAAAGAGTCTAGCATTCTCATATGCTTCACTCCTCCATTCATCCAACAAACTTAAGTCAAATAATCTTTTTTCACCAGCAAGCTTACAATCTCTATTAAGTTCTTTAACTGCCCAATAAGCTTTGTGTTCTAATTCTACAGGCAAGTGACAAGCTTTCCCATAAACCATTTTATAAGGAGACATCCCCATAGGGTTTTTATAGGCAGTCCTATAAGCCCATAAAGCATCGTTCAACTTTTTAGCCCAATTTTTTCTAGATCTATTAACAGTCTTTTAGAAGATGGATTTAGTTTCTCTATTTGATAACTCTACTTGTCCACTAGTTTGGGGATGATAAGCTGAAGCGATTCTATGATTAACATCATATTTAGCAAGGGTCTTTCTAAAACCACCATGAATGAAATGAGAACCTCTATCAGTCATAAGATACCTAGGCACTCCAAACCTAGGGAAGATAACATCCTTAAGCATTTTTAGAGAGGTCTCCCCATCAGCACTCTTCGTAGGTATGGCTTCTACCCACTTAGTAACATAATCAACAGCAACAAGAATATGAGTATAACCTTTTGAAGGAGGAAATTGACCCATAGAGTCAAATCCCCAACAGTTAAAGGGTTCAATAACTAAAGAGTAATTCATAGGCATTTCATTGCGTCTAGAAATATTACCAACACGCTGACACTCATCATAGGATAAGAAAATTTTTCTTGCACCTTTAAAAAGGGTAGGCCAGTAAAAACCTGATTGTAGTACCTTCTGTGCGGTTCTATCTCCCGCGTGATGTCCTCCATAGGCACTACCATGACATTTCCGCAATATCTCCTTTTGTTCATATTCTGGAACACATCTTCGCATAATACCATCCACTCCTTCTTTATATAAGTGTGGGTCATTCCAAAAATAATGCCTCAAATCATAAAAGAACTTTCTTCTTTGCTGAGCTGTAAAAGTTGGAGGCAAATACTTGGAGACAATAAAGTTAGCATAATCAGCGTACCAAGGGCTCCCTCACGAGCTTACCCCTACCGCGGCCAACTGTTCATTCGGGAAACTATCATTAACGGGCATAGGACCAAAAGAGATATTTTCCAACCGAGATAAATTATCAGCAACAGGGTTTTCAGCACCTTTCCTATCTACAATATGTAGATCAAACTCTTGTAAAAGCAACACCCATCTAATAAGCCTAGGCTTAGCATCTTTCTTTCTTCATAAGGTACTTAATAGCAGCATGATCAGTATGAATGGTAACTTTTGAGTCTACAATATAAGGTCTAAACTTATCACAAGCAAAGACGATGGCTAGGAATTCTTTTTCAGTAGTAGCATAATTCCTTTGAGCAGCGTCAAGAGTCTTACTAGCATAATGGATAACATTTAACTTTTTATCAATTCGTTGCCCAAGGACAGCACCTACAGCAAAATCACTAGTATCACACATTATTTCAAAGGGTAAACTCTAATCAGGTGGTTGAACGATAGGAGCTATAGTTAAAGCCTTCTTTAGAGTTTCAAAAGCTTCCTTACAATCATCATCAAAGACAAAGGGTACATCTTTTTGCAGAAGATTAGTGAGGGGTTTTGATATCTTAGAAAAATCTTTAATAAACCTTCTATAGAAACCAGCATGACCAAGGATACTACAAATACCTTTGATGTCTCTTGGACAGGGCATTTTCTCAATTGCCTCAACTTTAGCTCTATCCACTTCTATGCCTCTTTTAGAAACCTTATGTCCAAGTACAATCCCTTCATTCACCATGAAGTGGCATTTCTCCCAATTAAGAATGAGATTAGTTTCTTCACATCTCTACAAAACTTTATCAAGGTTGTGTAGACAATTATCAAAAGAAGTTCCATAGACGGAGAAGTCATCCATGAACACTTCCACAATTTCCTCACAAAAACCATGAAAGATAGAAGACATGCATCTTTGAAAAGTAGCAGGAGCATTACATAAACCAAAAGGCATACGTCTATAAGCATAGGTTCGGTAAGGGCATGTAAAAGTAGTTTTTTCTTGATCTTGTTGTTTAACAGCAATTTGAGAGAAACCGGAATATCCATCAAGAAAACAAAAATGGGTCTTTTTAGACAACCTTTCTAACATTTGATCGATAAAAGGAAGTGGGTAATGATCTTTCTTAGTAACTTTGTTAACTTTCCTGAAATCAATGCACATTCTATAGCCTACTACTATTCTTTGGGGAATAAGCTCATCATTATCATTAGGGACGACGGTAATTCCCCCTTTTTTAGGGACACAATGAACAGGACTAACCCATTCACTATGAGCAATAGGGTAAATAATACCACCATCAAGGAGTTTCAATACCTCATTTCTTCTCACTTCCTTCATCTTAGGATTTAAACGCCATTGGTGCTCTACCACTGGCTTTGCATCTGGTTCTATATTGATAGCATGCTGACATATAGTAGGATAAATCCCTTTTAAATCATCTAGAGTATAGCCCATAGCCCCTCGGTGTTTCTTTAGTACCTCCAATAACCTTTCTTCTTCCTTCCCTGAAAGTTTAGAGCTAATAATAACATGATATATCTTATTATCATCAATGTAAGCATATTTAAGATTGTCAAGTAAAGGTTTTAGATCGAAGACTGGATCCTTTTTAGGTGGCAACGTGGTATCCAAGTCTTCTATAGGCAAGTTATGCTTAAGCATCTTAGGTTGATGATGGAGAATCTCGTCAATCTCATTTCTTTCTTCCATGAAGATTTCACTTTCATGATCTTCCATAAATTGCTGCAAAGCATTGTTAGGAGCAAGATAAATAGAAGAAAGTTGTTCAACTCTAAAATCCTCATCATGGGTTTCATTTTCACAAGGTTCTTTAGTAAATTTCGAAAAATTAAACTCATAAGATCCCCCATCAAATTTAGTCAAGATTTTCTCCCTTTTGCAGTCTATAATAGCTCCACAAGTACTCAAGAAAGGTCTACCAAAAATGATGGGATAAGTTTTACTAGTAGCTGAACCAAGTACTAGAAAATCAGCAGGATATTTTATCTTACCACAAAGAACTTCTACATCCCGTACAATACCAATGGGAGAGATGGTCTCTCTATTAGCAAGGTGAATAACCACATCAATCTCTTCCAGTTCACAGGGACTAATTTCATGCATAATTCCTCTGTAAAGCTCATAAGGAATAGCACTTGAACTTGCACCAATATCACATAAACCATAATAGCAATGATCACCAATTCTAACAGAAAGCACATGGCCACTAGCCTTTTTAGTTCTATTAGTATGTGAGACAATATTAGAAGCATCCTCACAAAACACTATGTGTCCATCTTCTACACTTTTAGTGACAAGGTCTTTCAGAATTGCTACAACAGGTTCAATGTTTATTTGTTCATCAGGTTTTAGAGTTGTCTTTGCACTTTTATTGATTACACTAGTTATCATGGGATGCTCCTTTACCTTATCCGGGAAGGGTATTTTCTCGATATAAGGTTCAGGTAGGATGTGATCAACAGTGCAAAATTCAGTACTCCCAACAGGAACATAGTCAACAATATCTTTATATGGTGCATGGTACTTGTTCCATCTCTTTTTCAGAATTTCAATATAAGAAGCAAAAGCCTTAAAATAAGTTACAATAGCTTGAGAGTGCAGACCATACACATTTTTAATATTTTGAAATTCATCAGTTCCCATAAAAGATTCAATGCATTCATAATTATAATTTATACCTGACTTTCTTCCTTTGTCATTCTCCCATGCTTCAACATTGTGTTGAATACGGTCCAGAAGATCCCATTTAACTTCTTCTTCCATCCGAGTGAATGATCCAGCACAAGAGGCATCCAATAAATCCTTATCACGAAGAGAAAGCCTTGCATAAAAGTTATTGATAATAATATTGTTGGGGAGCTCATGAATGGGATATTTGAGCATTAGTAACTTCAGTCTCCCCCAAGCTTGAGTTGTACTCTCTCCCTCAAGAGGCCAAAAGTTGTATATTTGATTCCAATCTTTATGAATCTCACTAGGAGGATAAAACTTTGAAGAAAAGAGAGGTACTATTTCCTCCCATTCAATAGCTTGACCATTCTTCAGCAGCTTATACCAGTCCTCAGCTCTTCCTTTCAGTGATAATGAGAATAACTTCTTCTTGACTTGATCTGTAGCAATACCTGCACACTTGAACAACATGCATAATTCGTGTATAAAGAGCAAATGATCACCGGGATGGACAGTTCCATCCCCAATATAGTAGTTATCCATAACACGATCAATAATTCTTGTAGGTATTTTAAAAGTATCATTCTCAGCAAGTGGTGGTTCATCTACTACCTTAGCAGTGGTAGTAGCATTGCGAAATAAGAAACTTAGCGAATTATCTGTAATGAAAATAAAGCAACTAACAGAAGTAAACAATACTCACAGTAGAAGTTTCCTTTACCAGTTCCACTCTCCAATAGCGCTTCACTCCTCGGCAACGGCGCCAGAAAATAGTCTTGATGACCCACAAGTATAGGGGGTGTATCGCAGCATTTTCGATAAGTAAGAGTGTCGAACTCAACGAGGAGAAGAAGGTGCTGGCTAGTGGTATGGATCAGAAATTCTCTGCAAATACTTAGCAAACGGATTTTTAGGGTTTTTTGCTAATGCAGGTAAATAAAGTACGAGTAAATAAAAGACAATAAGACTAAATGCAGCATCCAAAAGTACAAGAAAGTAATTAAGGTGGAAACCTAACCACAGCTTTAAACTCTAAGACCCTGACATCCCTTGTGCAAAGGTTTCCTAACGGGGGTTCAGGTTTCTGTCACTCTCACAACCCTTACGATTAGTATCCAAATACATAATGCATTCCCCTAGGCCCATATAGGTGAAGTGTCATGTAGTCGACGTTCACATGACACTACCAGAAGAAGTACACCACAACTTAAATATCAAACTATTGAATCTTTCTCAACACAATTCCACTACTAACAACATGACTTCTCCCATGTCCTCAAGAACTAAACGAACTACTCACAAGACATCATATGGATCATGATCAGAGATGGAATAATGATGTATAACAATCTGAACATAAACAATAATTCAATGGTTCCACTCAATAGCATCAACTACAAAGAGTAATCAACACCGGGAAAGTTTCCCCTAAGAACTATGCAAGATTCAACCCAACTGTTACAGCGGTATGAAGTGGTGATGATGGTGCTGGTGGAGATGATGGTGGTGGTGATGATGATGATCCCGATGAATTCCAGTTTGATGGTGGTGTTGGTGGCGACGATCTCCCCTCTCCGGGAAGGAATTCCCCCTGCAGAATTCTATCTGCTGGAGAGATCTTTCTCTCTCGGTGTTTTCCACCTTGTAGAGGAGGCGGAATCTTTCTGTGGTCGCTCCCCGAGTCTTACGGTTTCGGGAGGATAATATAAGCCAGAGGGGAGAGCCAGGGGTGGACCAGGGCGGCCACACCACCTGGTGGCGCGGCCTGGGGTGGCCCGCGCTAGGGGGTGGTGTGGGCCCCCTGTGGCCCATCTCCACTTCCCCTTCTGGCTTTCTTCGTCTTCTAGAAAAATAGGATTTTCCATGTATTTTCCTAGATTTTCTGATCTTCGGGAATTTTGCCTCCAAACAACACCTTTTCCATCAGAATCCTGACTACGGCGGTCCATGCTCCAAAAGTCATCAACCATGCAAAAACAGATGAAATAACATAAGTTTCATCTCTTAATATGAAATATAACAATGAATAACAGTAAATTATGATATAGAATAGTGATGCAAAATGGACGTATCAACCCCCCAAGCTTAGACTTCGCTTGTCCCCAAGCAAAACTGAGCTTAATAAGCATGTCCTCAGGTTTATGGAGTGAAGAGTCGATAAAATAATACGAACAAAAAGCATCACATTCATCAATACATAGATCTTAATAGCAGACAACTCACCATTATATAAATTAACTTGCATTAGGTAAAGGAAACACAATAAAGATACATAAAGTAAATCATAATTGGTAAGGGCAAACTTATCTCTTGGTCGGAGAATAGTTGACAATTTGCACGAGTTCATAAATAATTGGTTTTCAATGATAGCTTTCAAAGTAGTAAACACTAAGATAAGAGCAAAGTGCAAAACAAGGAACATAAGAAACATGATTGAATAAATCATCATATGAATGAATGAAACACAACAACTCAAAATAATTGCTGAGGTAGAAGGGAAATAGGTTTACTGACTCAACTAAAAAGTAAAAGAAAGGCCCTTCGTAGAGGGAAGCAGGGATTTCAAGTTTCATAAAGAGCTTCCAAAAATTATGGTACTTATTAGCTTTCAGCTCTCATTGCCCCTATCATAGGCATCTTTAGGTGATTAAGGTTAAAGTGACACAACTAAGAGGATATGCTTGACAAGTTTTAAATTGAAGTCTCATGCCCCTTACTTACAAAGACCGAACCTCATGCTACTCAACTTAAGTCACAAGTAAGCTCTTGTCATTGTAAATACATGTGTATCATAGAGAACCGCCAATGGGGTACCCCTTGCATATGATACAGGAGCTATCCCATAATCAAAATGACAAGGCAAGCAGAGAATGAGCATCTTAGCGATCTTTTTATTTGCTATTTGCATAGGTATTTATTGAGGATGCTTCATAGAATGCTCATTATAGTTATGCTGCAAGTTTCCACCATGATTAGGCATGGATTAGGCTAGCAGCCCAGGCGTTTCTCTAACACATATACAAAATCCATGATCTTACAAGTTCCCCTTTTATTTCACACCACTGGGATCCATAAGAAAAAGAACATGATATCAACTAGGTACAAAGTACCAATGCAATGTTGAAAGCGTTCCCCATGATACATGGTTCTGCTAACTTCAACTTATAAAGCACAAGCATATACGCAACAAAGATAGACACAATGGTTCAAGATTATTAAATGCAAGAAAGTAAAGTGTGCCATCAAGTTCATGAGAGCTTTAATCACTAATTTTCACATAACAAGTTTAATAAAAGCCACATGATCAGGAAACTTGATCATCTGTTGACCAATGAACCAGTGACTATAGTTCCACTAGGAACCCCTGGTTGTTTATATATCACACGTGTATTGATGATTCCGCTCAATACAGTTATAGCATGATATAAAACTTAATCACAAACTTTATGAAATATGATAATAGTCCTTATTACTATTTATCTCTAGGGCATATTTCCAACAGTCTCTCACTTGCACTAGAGTACAAATAAACTAGCTGCATTTGTTCTTAATCGTTGGCACCATATATTCGGTACCTTGAACATGCTTGCTCATGGAAGAGGTTGAGTCTTGGGTCTGTACTTTATAGTCCCAAATCCTTTGCAACTTACTAATGTCACCTTGATTGACATTAATACTTTATCATCACATGATAACATCTGTGTGTATGCCTCGTCGCTATGGCAGCAGAACGTGGCCTGATTCCAGGAGCCTACAGTGACTTTAGATCAACCTCGAGGGCTTTCTCATGGGCACTGTGCCCTGGGACACATCATTCTACGTTAAAAGCAAACTAGCCCCGCCATAACATTATACAACACTTTAGATGGTACCCTTATCTATTATTATAAATGTATTCATCGAAACACGAGTGCACCCTGTGCAACTTTTGATGTTTTTGTTCACCTCACTTCCTACTTGACTCTAATCGGTATTACGGGAGTTTCCAACATATTCCCTTATAACATAACTCTTTATGCTTTAAGATATGTCATCCCTTATGGATTTGGAAAATATGTCTGCAGTTCTCTATTAGACACCGCGGACAAACTTAGCTCAACATTTTGTGGTTCAAACTTAATCACTTTTAAACGTTCCTTATTGGATCATATATTATGTTAAGTTACTATCATGGTTTTCTAAGATAGAACCTATGTATCAACATAGTGGATGATGATCATCCTTTTCTTTCTTTCTACCATTGATGTTAAACTTAATACTATTCCTAACTTGAGTTATCAAGGACCAGTTCCTTAATTAACTTCTATTCCGAAACCCTTTTCAGAATCCCTTAAAGAATACTACATAATATCATAATACACTTATTATCAACTTCTACACCTTATAAATCATTATTTATCGGTACTTGCTCTTTTGATTCTTAACACACTTAATAATCACTCCTATAAGCTCATACCCAAATATGTTCCCACATATTTGGGTATGGGTCACTACTCTTACTCAAACTATGTTCCTACATATTTGAATTTGAGACTTATATTGCTCCCACTCAAAAATATGTCATTCACATATTGTTTTAGGAAGACTTTCATAGCTCCCACTCAATTTCATGCAAATTGCATATCCACACTATTTTGAACAACTTCAAAATCCTTTGATCAAATATCAAACTTGGAGATTTACTACGAGATACTAGTACTTTTACCAATTTTAAATCCACTAGACATTTAACACACTTGAATCAAATTCATTTGAATTCATCCAATACTTGACAAATTGTGCTTTTATCATTCACCCCCTTTTCCACTATGGCTCTGCAGTATTTGGGAAAATTCAAGCAACCCCTTTTACTTGTGAGATTCAACAACGAATTCCTTTCTAATCTCAAGGGAATTTTGCTTCTAGGATTTCTCATAATTCTTAGTTTACCATTATCTCCTTCGTAGTTCGTAGGTATGTCATATTCCAAGAACCATGACAAATGATTCACAAATGTCTCCTTACAAGATATGGGCTACATTTTGAATCCTACTTCATGTAGTGAAAACACCAGTGGGGAAAACACAATGATCATTATCATTGATTCTTTCCTTCGTGAAGAGAATCATTAAGGAACTTTGTCTGTTGCACTTCTCAACACTCTGATGCAGGGATTTGAATCCTCATCGTGTTTTTCACTATCTTCCATTTGCTTCATAATTGAGAAATATCACTGAATGCGAACTTTCTAAAAAATGTACCAAAATCCGAGCAATACAAATCTTGCTTTTCTTTTGGTTTCAGCTATGGATTTCGTATTCAAAGTCTTCAATGAATACTCTACAAGGACTTATTCGCTATTGTTTTGGTTATATTGAATAACCCCAAAAATTTCACGATGATCCATACCAGATATGGAGCCGCTTCCACGAATTCAAATGGTTCACTATATATTCTAATGAGTGCTAACTATTTCTAACTAATTGTCTCTACATCTACACTACAACAATTTATTTGGTGCCATCTATTCAGCCATTTTGATATCTAATATCACATTGTGATGCTTTGCATTTTGACGTTTCAAACACATTGCATTCCAAAATTTCTTTTATGCCATTTTTATAAAGTTGAATTTCATTACTATTGATCAAATCGTAGTAATTAGATTCTCTTTTATATTTATACCCTTTGTTGATGAAATACTTTGACCATATCAAATAGTTTCATCCTCATGTTTCCTTTGGTAAACTTCTTTACAAATTTAAACAATCATATAATGATAATTACCATTTTGTTAAAACACAATACATCGAATATGTATTTACTTTTAAGAATTCATTAAACACTTTGTATTCAAGTAATACACGGTGTTCAAGTTATTTTGCCAAACTTAGGCATGATCTGTATGTGACAAGAAATCGAATGTCTTTCACATATTATCAACATAACTTTTGAATTCACACAATGGTTTCATTCATTAATGAACACATCATCAAGTTGGGTATTTTAAGGCATTTTAACATTTTACAAATGTTCATGCATTATCAATTAGTTTCAAACAACCAGGATAATTCACATATAATCAAACAAGATATGAACACAAATAGAGATCATTCATAAAAGTGGAACAACTGTTTGTTACAAGCTCATATGAATAACTGTCTCACAAAGTGTGAGACACACTAAAGAAGTTCACAATCTTTTGATTATAATAACTATCCAAAACATAAACTAAATGACAAATGTTGAGGGAGAGTGTCGTTGGCCATCATCATGCTCGCCATCAACACGCAACGTCACCTCCTCTCCAGCAAGCACCTCTCATGCAGAAGGACCTGTTTTCAGTAAAATAGAACAAGTATCAATTATATTTAACACTACAAATGTGTTTACAAGATTATAACATTTATAAAATTGTATATCAAATATATACCTTTGTCATTGATGACCTCAGCGACAATGGGTTCAACCATCACATTCCTGAGAGGTGATACGAACCTGTGGAATTCCATTGATTCTGTGTCGCCTCTCATAATGCAAGTCCTGACTTGTGCTTGGTAGCTTGATGGCAGCAACCTCAACACAACGCCATTTGCAAAAGAGCCCGTCATCCAACTATCCAGGAAGTATGCATGCCTCATGTACACATCATGCATGCGCTCCAAATGGTCGTCAAGTGATGAGTTCTTGTCCATCTTAATGGAGAGGAAGTCTCCCATCAGCTCATGCTCCCATATGCGTGCTTGTTCCACGAAATGTTTCCTAAGCTGTAGCATTACCGTACGAGGGTTGGCATTACCCACGACAGGCCACAACTCGTCTACCATCCCGAAACGCGTTGTAACTAAAATGAAGGAGGCCATCTCCCTACGGTGATAGCGGTCTTCCTGCTGCTCTGGGGTCTATAGGTCAATGGGCTGATCCAAATCCATCTCGTCGAGTATGTAGTCGACCATGTCATTCTCGCTAAGGAGAACATGGAGACGCGCAACCCATATGGAGAACTTTGATCCATCTAGCCTAAGCTTCTCTCCTTCTAACCAATCAATCGTCAATATGAAAGGTGGCATCGGGGACAACCTTTTCTACATTTATAATTGCAAAAGGAATTTAGACTAAGTTTATAATTAAATGAGTTAATAATAACTCCACTTAGAAACACCTATCCCATGAAGGGTTCCTAGTGATAACATGACCCCTTTTCCCCACATCTCCCCCGATCATCACGGCCATCAACGTGGGTTCAAGGGTGGACGCTAAACATCGGTCACATCATTCATGCGACTCATGCTCGATCTTTCAACCATCTGCATTCTGAGGCCACGTCTCTGTAACATGCTAGGCTCGCCAACTCAACCTTAGTGTATTCGCTGTGCAACATGGCTTACACCCACTGTATGTGAATGTAGATATGTCTGACACCCACTCACCGTGGGTCGCCTCATACCGAAGAACTTTCTTGGTGGTGCACACTAAGGGGTAACACAACCATTGGTAATTTTAACAAGGATCATCTTATTAGGCTACCGTCGAGTATCTAATACTAGCACACAATAAGATATACAAACAATAACATTGAATGTAAATGCGATGTGATATGGTCCTTCACGTCGTGATCTCCATCCGTCGTCACCGGATTCCGGCGCCGTAGACACCAGGGTACCAGTGTCTTTCCGGCGTGGTAGTCCGTCACCTCCGTGACTATCTACTACTACGTAACATAAGGTGATCACTTTACCTTTGCCAGATCCATATCACAAAGCAACACCCCCTGCAAAACAAAGTTAGATGCCTCTACTTTATCTTTGCATGTTTTACGTGGCTAAATGGGCTTTCGCATAAGAACCGTTCTTACCTACGAACTTTCAGCACAAGGCTGATCAAGTAGTTGTCTCTACTACAACCCTTTCGGGGCCCTCTGTTCTAAATGGCATACCAACTAATGCAAGAGAGACAAACACCCCCTAAGCCACTTTATACGGTATAAGCCGTATGTCAAGCGTGAACCAGTCTCACGAATGAACGCGTAAATTCGGTTGGGGGCCGCTTCATCAACTATTACTATGGTATACACAAGTACACGTGGGAGGGTAACAACTAAAAGATCAATGCCCACACGCTACATCTCGTGTGTTCTACCCGTACTAGCATTACTACGCATAGATCTAGCTCTAATACCAATGTAGGGGTTCTGCGTATGAAAACAATAATTTTTACCCTACGCCCCTGAACCCCTGATGTTGCCAGGACCTCTCTATTAGTAATACAGTAACAGGAGGGGCTTTTTGTGAACTTACCCTTGAAGACCGAAAAGCGTTGTCAACGCTCAGAAGAGCGTGGTTGATGTAGATGAGCCGAAGCTGACCTCAAGGTCGTGATGAAGTCCTTGCGCTCCCGTGGCTCCAACAACTTGAGTGCCTCAAGTGTGACACCTCGTGGGGAGTTACACACGTCCGGTGCCTGACGATGACTCCCGCTTCCTTGATCCAGCAGCAGTTGCGGAAGTAGAGCTCCTAGATGACAATGTCGTTTGAACCGTAAACAGTCGTTTCCCATTCCCTTTGCCACTTGATACCTAGTCCACCCGAGATTTGATCTACGGTATCTCCATTCCTTTGTTCGATCTCGTTACCGATGAACTTGTTTTCTCGTTTCTGTGTCGTTGCATTCCGTGACCCAGTCACATGTTGCAAGCTTCGTTAATGCAACATCACCGAGATGGCCACAAATATATGTGTCATTACATGGATGGGAAAATCTTGGTCTTGATATGTACTCCTCTACATGCCCCTTTGGGAAACCTGAGTGGCACCTTTTTGATCACCCAGTCACGGTATGACACGTGATAACCATCTAAGCTCCCTCCAGAACAGTGATTTGCATTATCTCACAGTCTAAGGACAGGTTGCAAGGTTTCCTTAGATTTATCATTAATGGTGAACTTTGTAACTAGATCTCATTAAGATATAACTGGTTGGAAGGTTGCAAGGTTTCCTTAGATTTATCTATCACATCATTCAACTAATGACGTGACCTCATTGTCAATTGGCATAAATGCCCATGATCTCGAAACCCTAGATCATCCTCATGACCAATGAACTAGTTTGCTAGAGGTAACTAGATACTTGGTTTGTTTACATAACACATGTGTATTAACGTTTCGTATTAATACAGTTATAGCACAATATGAAACTATTATGAACTAATTGAGATATGACAATAAAAACCTATTTATTATTTGCCTCTAGGGTATATCTCCTTCATTTATTATGACTATCTCCTCAGCTCTTACCTAAATTAATTCTGTATCACTACGAAAATACCAGAATATCAAGTATCAGTAGAGATTCCGCTATACCAAATATTCTCAAATGGTTCAATTTGTTTAAAATGTGTGTGCACACAACATGTTCAACAGAAGTAACATAAGATTTCGATGAAAGTTCAGCACATATGAATCAACGATATGACTGAAGTAATACGCAAGAGAATGGAACTTACATAGCCATCGTGATCGTCTAGCCATGAGCTATTATCAGGGTAAATAAGACATGGAGTGCCGAACGAGAGGTTGGGGTTGTCCTGCATCGGTATGTGGTAGCCAGGGATGCAGCGAGAGACGCGACCGACAGAGATGATGTCCATCTCTGCTGCTATCTTCTCCATGTTTGCAGCATAGAGGTTCACCCATCCCCATTCTTCGCGGTGGCGACCATGGCCATCCACTTTGTCATCATCCCACTTGTGTTTCAGCTTGATGCTAACCCAATGCTTACCCCACTGCATAGTGGCAAATGGAGTCTAGTATCTGGCAGATTAATGGAGGCGAATGGATTCATGGAGGGGATCATTTGTTCGAGTTGGGAGTGAGGAGCTGCCGCCACCGGTTGTGTTCATGTGGAAGACAAGGAAGGGGATGCTGTAATTAGTGAGGGTGGGAACGGGAACCGTCTACAAGTAGTGAAAAAATTAATCATAATAGAAAAAATGTAGGATCCCACCTTGACATGGGTATGATTACTCGGATGCTCAATATGCGCTACCCTACATTGGGTAAAGGGCCTATAGCCCATAGATATTCCAGATAACATCCCAAGGAAGCAACCGACAACAACTTCTTATTGTATTAGGAAAGAAATCATGAACCGACATTATGTTGGTATTGTAATCACGCGTGTATGAAACCTATCCGCATACAACTTTGAGACCCGGCCTATCATATATAGGGCGGGAGAAGCCCAAGCGAGGGTACCGAAATCTAGAGGACAACTTGTAATAGAGTGTTTTCCCAATATTCAGGCAACTTTATCTTTATTGTTTTCCTGACTTACGACAAAATCCCCAGCATTCTCTTTTCCACGAAACCCCAAGTCCATCACCATGGGCATTGCCGAGGTTACCCCTCGTCAATTGGCACAGTCTGTGGGAAACTTGAACGCTGGAAACACGGATTCGGTGGAACGCTCTCCACCAAGCATCAACTCGACGAAAACAAATCCACGCCCGCCCACCCATAAAGTTACCCACAAATCAATAGAAGTACAGGAACTTCCCACTACATCTCCAATGGAAGTCGAGGCGCAGATCGAAGAAGGCAATGAAGGCGGGCAAGTCGAGATGAATCTGGGGATCTTGATGGTCTCTATGACAATCTCTCCTCCGGATCAGACCCACCGTTCACGCCACCACGTGAAGCAAGCCCAGCTAATTTAGAACCCGAAGAAAGTAGCGAAAGCATCGACTTTGGGATTCGGATGGCGGAAATTTATCTAGAGCAATATCTGATGGACTTCACTGGCTCATCATATAGTGTCTCCATCGGCGAAAACGATGACGTTACCAGTTCGTATGCTACTCAGTACCAAGTATGCATGATCATCGGAGACGCCACGACCCAGCAACACTCCAACGGTAACCCAATTCTTAACCCTAATGATATCCTCTCAAGCCATACTATAGGAAGCAATGACAACGAAGGAAGTCGCGGAAACGAAGCAGATCTAACAGTCGACCAAGAAAATAGAGAAGAAGAGCATCCACGCGAAGATGAGAGGTGAACCCTCAGCCTACCAGCCAGTGCATGGGAGAAAGCGAGAGCAGCAATTTCGGGTGCGACCCCAGTGGCAACAAATGCCACCCACGAAGATCTATTGGCACACCAGTATCTGCTGCACTACAAAAAGATAAAGATCCTTAGGATGCAAAGGTAGCTCGACAAAAGGAAGAGGGTAGCCTATGAATCTATCTTACGAAGGGCACAACTAATCCCCACCCGAGGATCAAGAAGCATCACAGGAGGAGCATCGCCAAGAAGAGGAACGTCTAGATTAAGAAGTATACCCGAAGAAGAGAGAAGCGGATTAATTCGGGACCTTGATCTCTCATTTATGTCGATAGATCATGATGGGAACATCAAAGCAAAGACATCCTAGGGAGCTATTGTGGCTGCGCAAACATATCTAATCACGACACAACCTGCACCCGACGATGCCCATGCAGCCCTCCACCGATCTGCCCTGACGAATCTCAGTTTGGTGGGTGAAACTCTTGCGCAAGAAGATAAAGAAACCACGAGGCAACGTGACTAGTCCCCACAACATCGCAACAGCCCTCGGCAAGGAGGTCACACCCGACGATCACGGTCGCCACATCGGTCCGCGCAACGACGCAAGAAACGACATCACCCAGCGAAGGATTGATCAATCACGAGAAGAGCAGCACCCGAAGATACCGTGATGACGAAAGTGAGGACGAACAAGAATTATGCAAAGCCAGCTGCTTTACCCGACGGGTTCGCAAAACTTTAGTATCGAAGGACTTTAAGCTACCACAAGGTAGACAAAAATACGACGGCCTCCAAGAACCCAAAGCTGGCTGACAGATTATCTAGCGACTGTCAAATTATAGGGAAGATCCAAAGCCACGGCAATGCAAAACCTACAGCTCCACCTAACTAGTTCAGCACGCTCCTGGCTAAAGCAGCTACCAGAAGATTCCATCAGCAGTTGGAATGATCTTGAAGACAAATCCATCAGAAACTTTCAATCCACATTCAACCGACCCACATCTTTAGAGCAATTACGTGCCTACAAGCAAAAGCCAGGATAATCAATATGAGCCTTCATCCAACGATGGAACATCACCAAAAATTTGGCTGAAGCAATATCCGACGAAAGAGCGATCGACGCCTTCAATGATGGTCTCCGAAGACAGGAATTCATTGAAGAATTTGGACGAATAAAGCCACAAACAATTTCACAGCTCATGGAGATAGCCAACCGTTGGGATGATGGAGATGATGCAGTACACAACAAAAGGGCTTGTTCACCCGACAAAAGAGAATGGCGTAACAACGACCGAAGACGCCGAACAAATGATGGATACCACACACCCACTTACGTTGCAGCGAGTTTCTTTGGAACGGACAACTGACAAAACAACGACTACAACAACGGATATCATGGCAGTAGGGATAACATCAATGAAAGCCAGCCGCGACAATGGTACCAGACGACGAACCGAGACCCACCAATGTCAGCAGGACAAATGTTGGAAGGACCCTGCAATATGCACTACTACTCGACTCAATAGAGAAAAGGCGATCAAACCACCCCCTAAAGGACTGTCGGACATTCCTAAAGATGCAATAACTATGCAACGCAAAGGCAGCTGAAGCAACAAACAGAAACTATGCCCTTGCACCCGGCACTTTGGCCATTGGAGCTCCACCACCACCGCAGGGACCTCCACCAGCGGGACAGCCGCAAAGCACAGTATACCAAGACAACGAATATCCCAGATCAAAGGGAGCAATGTCAATGATCCAGAAGGGGCCACCCTCCAATAGAACACAAAAGTTGATCACTAGGCAAGTAAATTTGGCGGTAACAAAGCCACCCCCTACACTAGAGTATTTATATTGGTCAGAGCAAGAAATCACTTTCAACAGAGCTTACCATCCATTACGGGTCCCTTAGCCAGGCCAGTCAGCACTGATAGTGGAAGCGCAAATCGGCGGGTTCGACATGAGCAAAGTTTTCTTGGATGCAGGAAGCAACATCAACCTGATTTACGCCAAAACTCTGTGGGCCATGAACTGGTCCATGACGAACCTAGCCCCAACCGACACAACTTTCCACAGGATAGTTCCTGGAAAAGCCGAAATTCCATTGGGCAAAGTCCACCTTGACGTCGTTTTTGGGTCAAAAAACAACTTCAGGCGAGAAAAGTTGGAATTCGAAGTTATGGACTGGTCATCTCATTATGGACTGCATGGGAGAAAGCCGAAAATACCACGCGATCCTGGGGCGACCAGCTTTCGCCAGGTTCATGGCAGTACCTCACTACACATACCTAGTGCGAAAAATGCCAGCCCCCAACAGGGTCATCATAGTCAAAGGTAGTTTCAGCCGTGCAGACAGCTGCGATTGAGAGTTCAACAAAATCTCGGAATCTTTCGGGATGGAGGTGGAGCTTTGGAAGCTAAAATTGACAGATGAGGAGACGACACACGAAGGGCACACCCGCAAGAAGAAAACATCGGAAAAGCAAGAACGTAATAGCCTCGCAAAAAGCAACGTATGCGGCCTCCAATAACGGTCCCGCATAAGAAGACCCTCAAGGACAGAAGCCGAAGTTCCTCCATAAAAGTTGTATTGAGATGCATTCCTTACTTAATAAAAAGGCCAACAGCTAGGCGATCACGCCACCGCAATGTACCCCTATCCATTATTATTAATAAATAAAGAAAAGCATTTCGCGACATGAAACTTCTATGGTACAAGAACATCAGTTCGTCGGATCCCCCAACAAGGAAATATATCATACAATCAAAATCTTGTGTGAAAACATGCGACCTTTTTAATAAAGTATCCATACAACATTTTTTAGCCACATTACAAAAGCTACACAAGCATGCAGTCAGATTTCGAAATTTACAAAGAATTCCTCGTCTGCTTCTAAGCACCTACGCACAATCCTAATGGCGGGTCTTCAAGCAGCAACATAGTGAGGCGCCATATAAACAAGGCTGCCATCGGAAGGAGGAGGTATACCCGAAGATACGAAGTCCAGATCCAACGTCGGGTGATGTGCATGCACCCAAGAGAGCGCAAGCTTGGCACCGGCCACAAGTTGAAGCTTCACATAATGGTGGATCCTTTCGCCTTGCCGAAACTTCGTAATCAAATCTACCAAGGTCTGAGGCTGAGGATCCCAAGGAAACATGGCGTTGTAAACAATAGCCAGAGATCTGCGGTAGTACTCGACAAATTCCTCCAGCTCCGACATACGATCCTGCAACAGCGCAACAACGTAGGCACGTCGATGGTCAGTCCAAAAATCTGTCTCAGATCTTCGAGAGGCAGATATAAGAGCGTGCATCCGGTCACGTAGACGCTGGATTTCCTCCCCCTCGCACAATCGAATACCTGCACATTGGAGAAAAATTAATTCCTATCAAGACAGAAAGGCAACCAAAGAAAGAAGGTAGCTTACATAATAGATTTTCGCTCGCCCTGGAGATCTCTTCCAAGAAAAAAGCTTCACGGTTGAGAGCCTGCCATGTTTTTGATTGGGAAACATCTACCAGTGATTGAACTACACGCAGTTTTCCCTCAAGTTTCTTCACATGTTCTATCTTTTCAGCATATAGCGGCAGGTCCACCGTACACACGATGACAGGACTAATCGCACCCGCTACAGCGGAGGGCGCAACAACATCCGACGGTTGCATGGAACCAGAAGGAGCCGAAGAATCACTCAAGATCTGACAAAGACAAAAAAGTACACGAAACATTCAGCATACAAAGGCAAGATCACAAGCATCTATTCACAAGCTGTTTCGAAGCAAAAGGAAGCCGGACAAGTTCAGAATCCATTACAATAAGGGTAGATACGACAAATGATTACAAAATAAGGGCCTATGGGGCTACGTCCTTCAAAGATAAAGTAGTACTAGCAGAAGGCACACTAGCTACAACATCCGTAGGGGAAGCCGAAGAAGGCAGTAAGAGGAATCGAGGAAGGGGCAACCAATTTCCCTGAACCCGAGACCAGAGCCAGGAGAAGCCGAGAATATTTTCTGGCCCTTTTAATATGCAGTTTCAGGTCAACTGCTTTGCCACTGGAGGTGACCAGGACAAAGGATCTAACCTTCTCCCAGTCGACCTTCTCGCCATGCGCCATCGCCAGAGCCATTGAAGTTTCGACACTGCTCCTTGATTGCGTCAGACTATAACCAACAAGGGGGCCAGGATCAGCACCAAAAATGGCGACAAGATCATTTAGGTCCTCCGGCACATACGTGGTTGGAAATACTTCAGCATGGAGCTTCTTAAAGGCGCGGCGCGAACGAACAAGAAGATTGCACCCACGAACACAGTTAGCCTCCAAAGTGCTAAGAACATCCGATAAAGGATCAACCTTCTTATCATCGTCCAATGTCAGGTTCTAGCCAGTCAGTTACACACAAACAAAAAATAAGAAGAGGTCGACAATCAGAAGAAAGAAACAAAAACAACAAGTACAAGCATAAATCGAAACTTACGAGTCAGTGAGTTATTGAGGGCCTCTAAGCGCTGCCGCAAATTTGCATCTCAAGCAGCGGCTTGCCTGGCCACTTCATCAGCATTAGCTTTCACCCTCTGATTGGCCTCTTTGGCAGATCGGAGCCTCTTTTCCAGCTCATCGGCACGCTTTATCGCCTCATCCCGGATAATCGCGGGTTGCTTGGCAGCGGCTAAAGGAGCATAGCACAAAATGAGGATGGACATGTTTACAAGGAAAATACACAAGTGATCAGTGAATACCTTTCAGCTCTTCGGCGTCATCACGGATCCTTATAAAGCGGGTGGCCATACCGACCATCTCACGCATCAAAGACTGAGCAAGGGAAAAACACAGGAAAAAGGATGTCAAGGCAGAGTAAATATATAGGGAAGGAAAAAGTCCGATGTCAAAAGTAACTTACATCCTTCATGTCCACATCAACGGGTGCTTTAGATATCACCACCCCTTTACCCGCCAGTTTTCTTCTTTTCTGCAGTGGCGGCTTGGATGAAGCAGCGACATCTTGTTGGACCCCTTTCTCCACAGGAGACAAAATTTTCTCTTTCGGCTCCGCCAATGGCAGAGGGGTCTTCTTTGTGGAGCAGCCCACACATGTGGGAAGAGGAGAAGCAGGAAGATCTTCGTCATCACTACAAACAACACGACCAAGAGTAAAACATCAGCAGTAAAAAACAGTCGGTGAAAATAGAAAAAGGAGAAAGCAAATACTTACGAAGACACATTCTGTGAAGACGAAACAAGTTCATCCAGGAAGGAGCAGGTGCGATCGTAGAAGTGCCAAAGGGCTTGGAAGCAGTCAAGTCATCCGAATCCTCGAGCCTTTCCACAACACAATGGTGCTTCCTCTTTTCGCCAGTGCGTTCCATGCGAAAATCCTAGGAGCCAGCCAAAGGAAGAGACCGCGTCTTCGATGAAGAGTCAGATGCAGAAATATCCCCCTCCTCATCCGCGGCAGTCCCAGTCATAGGGAGATCATGATACGGAGGGGTGGATAGGGGGCTCACCACTTTCAGGAAGGGGAGGAAGAGAGCTCAGGTGATCAAAATCCTGCAGAAAGTGGAAGAATTGAAAAAATATATCCATAAACAGAAGACAAGGAAAAAACAAAGGCGGAAGAAATGTACCTCGGGAAGACATTTTTTCTTGCCAAAAGGCTCTACAAGGCAAGTTGACGGAACAGGTTTTTTCGCTGTTAAAGTTGTAAAGCTCCGGACTCTCTTCTCGTACAACTTAAGGGTGAGGTCCTCCTAGGAAATCCTCATCGGGTCCTTCTTCCCAATGTACGCCCACATACCCGACAAACGGGCTTGGAGCGGCTAGACACGGATCCGCAAAAATATGCCAAGACCTGGAGACCCGACAATTCTTTGCCAACCTCATGCCGCAACTCGGACATACGATCAACAAAGGGCTGGATTTTGGCCATTTCCTCGGCAGAGGGACGCTGATCCTAGGAGTCGAGTTTACGACAGACTTTTTTTGGTTTAAAGGGGGCTAACCCAAAAGATTGGCCTTCTAGTGGCTGGTCCTTGACATAGAACCACTTAGACTTCCAACCTTGGACAGAATCCATGAGTTTGAAGTCTATGTAATCAACGTCAGAGCGGATAGAAAAAACGGCGCTGCCAACATCATGGATAATGGTGTCAGTGGTGTTGCGGCGAACATAGAAGAAATATTTCCAAAGGCCCCAATGGGGATGAATCCCAAGGAAACACTTGCAAAGAGTGACAAAACAAGCAACATGGAGGATGGAATTGGTTGTGAGATGATAAAGCTGCATGCCATAAACGAAGAGAAGGCCTCGGAGAAATTCATGGACGGGGAGAGAAAGACCGTGGAAGAGGAAGGAGAGGAACATGACCCTCCAGCCAGGCTCGGGGACGGGAGCAGCTTCGTCACCGGGGAGCTTGAAGGAGCCCTCCGTCAGAAGGCTGGAGTTCCGCGCCTCGCGGAGCTCCCGCGTCATGCACTTAGTAGGAGCCCACCCGACGACCCTTTTCCTGGTGGCCTTTGCGGCGACAGCGGAAGTCCCAACGACTTTTCTTTTCCCCATGGCGGCAGAGCAGGGAAAGCAAGGCACGGAAATCAAAGTTTGCAAGGATTAAGAGCATAAGGAGGAAGAAGGAGCAGAGGGAGGCTAGGTGAAACAGTAAAAACCGTATCCTTTTTCTTATAAAGAGAAACAATGAAAGGACCTAACCGTTCGATGCAAAATCGAAGCGACAAAGGATTGTGCGATGATGACACGTGTTTACAATGATCTCGAAAAAGGAAAAATATAAAAGAAGTTATGACTGCGGTAAAAACGGAGAGCAGCACGTGACGCCTCGATTCTTGCGCAGCGAGGGGACGTGCAGTTAAGAATCTCCGCTAAAAACGCCATCACGCGTCATCATTACTGCGCATGGGCCCACGTTCGACACGTCCCGTCATGGCGTGTTTTTCTGAAAACTAACAGCATTAGGTACGTCATCACTAATGTCACAAAAAAGCACTACAACGAAAATTGCGGCTTTCTCGGGGTATGACCCGAAGAAATTCAATTGGAGTCAAAGTAAATTCCTCCAGGAGAAGATTTGAGACTACACTCGAAATATACAACATTACGACTGTAGCCTCGGGGGCTACTCCTATCAGGAGCGCTGGCGCACACCTGATAAAGAAAAGTCACGGAATCATTCGACAATAAATACTCCTATCGGGAGTAGGATACGGAAAGTAAACCAAAACTCTCGGATCACGCTCAAACGCGAGAAAAAAATCCGAATGCCGTGTACAAAAACATGAAGGTAAGACCCCAGGATTCGTCCTGTGTGGCCTGGTAATCTCACAAGAATGCGCTCTGCCAGTAAACATCTATATCAATGATACGATGAAAAATCCTAACGGGCGCGTTGGGTACCCGATAAAAAAATAAAAACTGGAATTCAATATTCGGTAAGACCTCAGCGGCTCGAACTGAATTACACCAGTTACAAATTCCGGATTCAAGCCTCGGGACTTGAGTTTGATGTAGGTCAACCTTATTTTTGCCCAGGAGCAATTAACTGATTCCCGATCCGTCGGAAGCATCAGACTTGTTGTACCAAAATCCCTACAAAATATAAAATCGAGCAGGATAAAGGAAAAGATAAAGAAAACTTTGAGACTCAACCTGAAAACTTCAGATTCAGATAGAGTCTCGGAGGCTACTAACATGGGTATGATTACTCGGATGCTTAATATTCGCTACCCTACATTGGGTAAAGGGCCTACGACCCATAGAAATTCCAGATAAAAGCCCAAGGAAGCAACCGACAGAAACTTCTTATTGTATTAGGAAAGAAATCATGAACCGACATTATGTTGGTATTGTAATCACGCGTGTATGAAACCTATCCACATACAGCTTTGAGACCTGGCATATTATATATAGGGCGGGATAAGCCCAAGCGAGGGTATCGAAATCTAGAGGACAACTTGTAATAGAGTGTTTTCCCAATATTCGGGCGACTTTATCTTCATTGTTTTCCTGACATCCGACGAAATCCCTAGCGTTCTCTTTTCCGCGAAACCCCAAGTCCATCACCATGGGCATTGCTGAGGTTACCCCTCGTCACACCTACCAGTGCGTGAAGGTCGGCACGCGCAAACATGACCTCGTTTGACTTAGATTGTGCATGGCAAACCTTGATTCCACTACATGTAAGTGGTGCAGGCCCAATTTCAGGCAGCGCTAGCGTTGCTGTGTAAAACCGCTGTTTTCCTCCACATCCACCCCACTACGAACGGTCGTGCACCATTCCACATTTTAGGAAGGACGGTTGCAATGTTGCAATAAGTAGTTCACTTCTCCGTCTCCTTTCCTCCACCATGGCCTCATCCTCTTCCTCATCCATAGCCTCTTCCTCCCTCTCCTTTCCCTCTTGCCTGTAGTCATGGACCAACGGGATGTCCAAAATTACGGCATGTTAGCAACTGTGAAATTCCAGATAGAAGTCCATGGCGGGAAGAAGATCAATATCATCTACACCATCAACCCTGCGACAGTGGAGCGCACTCTGGTCATGTACGAGAATTGGCTGCGGTTCAAAGCCCGCAAGTTCGTCGGTCTCGACCTCGAGTACAGTTGCGATCATCACAGGATCGTCGTGGTGCAACTCTCCATGATGGGGCACAACTTCATATACCAGCCTTATTGTGAGGAGGGGGTGAGGGGGTCAGGTACATGTCGCTGTTATTTTGTTCCTGAACCATATGTTTGCAAAAGTTCTTGCTACATTATTTGTATGAATTCATTTTCCTGCGGGTGGGGCGAAAGGATTAGGTTGCTCTTTCATGTCTTTCTTGTCAACAAGCAGATAACATTTACTAGTGTTGACACCAAGGGTGACACTCGCCTCCATACTATCCTGACTGTCAGAATTGATATCCCAAAAGAGTACATAGTGGACATCCAGGATATTTACTAGATCCTAGGGAAGGGCGGTAGGGCTGGGATGGCCGATCTTGCATCCGAACTCATCGACCCATGGTATGCTAACATGAAGGACAAATTCCTGGAATGCGGGTGGAGGCATTTAGGGCATGATTTCTGTGAGCATAAGCCGCTTTCTGATCCTAACCTGAAGTACGCTACAATTGATGGGTATGCCAGCCACAAGTTGTATCGCCAGATCGAATTGTTTCATTCCAGGCAATGCCACCTTGAACCATCGCCAAGGCAAGTGGTCTGCCCTAGGTGCGATAATGGAGAGTAATCTATAAGATGGTTCAAGTGACCGAAGTCAACCAGGGATCGATTGTCTTCTCTACCAATCATTCCAATAGGTTGGGATCTCCCATATGACATAGTATGTTAGTACATGATTGTTGTGTCTGTATGGGGCTTGTTCTGTTTATGAAAACATGTTTCACAAGTACTATGTGTGATAGCTATATAGGAGCACTTATGAACTTTTGTGTATTACCTTTTTGAACTATAATCTGGGGTTTTTTATGACTATATTCTTTGTTATAACAAAAATTATGTATGTGCCACTACAGCCAAGCATGATGTGCCGAGTTGGCTAGCATTGTATTTTATGAATGTGTCCTTCGAATGTGCCCGTTTGTATATAATGGCATCTGATATAGTGGATACCACCACAATCTTAGGTAGCTATATCTAGTAATAAACCACGACCATGCATGACAGTTCTAGATTCTATCGCATGCAAAGGGCATGGACACAATTTCTAAGTACGAATGTTGAGCATACAAAAAGGGAAATGTAATTCATACTGGTTAATACAGTAGCACAGGGATCATACGAGTTCCGTTCTGACACACATAATGCTTACAAAATACAAGCGATATAAACTAGGAATGGAATGTGAAACTAGTAGTAGTAAACAACACACTCACTCATCCGCCATATCTTGTTGAGCATCTCATAGCAGACATATGCGTCCCTAGTTGTGTACCAGATTGCAACGTATTCCAGGTACCTCCACTCATGTCGATTGTGCAGGTGCTTCGGGAACTCGACCTTTATGTCAGCATACTCACTGTCGATGATGTCGGTAGCAAGTCTAGTCATGTCGGTTTTCCCCGTATTGTCGTTCGGGCACCTCCACACACGATGGAGATCGACGTGATTGACGACATGAACCAGGAGATCCCGCTCTAGCTTCAGAATGTCATCAGTGATGTCAATGCTGGCGAAGTAGATCTCCCTCTTCCTCGGGAACTCACGAAGCTCCATGCATACCCATTTGGCCCTGTATACGTGATTGATGGCTCAATGCACGGCGCCAGAAAAGTGCTGGTGCGTGGTTGAAGTAGAGCTCGTTGGGAACCCCAAGAGGAAGGTATGATGAGCACCGTAGCAAGTTTCCCTCAGTTATGAAACCAAGGTTTAATCGAACCAGTAGGACCAAGGAAACACCCCAAAGGTGTTACTAGTTGAGCTTTGGCAGGGCGCACTACCGGTGCTAGTAGAAACGTGGAGACCTGCACAACACAACCATAGAACTTTGTCCCCAACTTGCGATGAGGTTGTCAATCTCACCGTGTTTTGCGGAAAACAAAGGATTAAACGTATCGAATGGAAAGAAGTAAAAGTTTGCAGAAAGTAAACACAGAGCAGTAAAAGATTGTAGATTGAATATAAAAGACAAGGACCAGGATCCATCGTTCACTAGAGGTGGCTCTCCTTAGATAGATAACATGCTAGGTGAACAAATTACAGCGGGGCAATTGACAAACATAGAGAAAGCAATACATGCATATACTAATCATCTTGACTCCTTTGAGACTTGATTGGGCATTACAACATTATACATAGACCGCCATCCAAATGCATCTATGACTAATAATCCACCTTCAGGTTATCATCCGACCCCCCTCCAGTATTAAGTTGCAAGCAACAGATTATTGCTTTACGAACTGCATGTAAAGTAAACAATACGATTGTTCTATGAACAAAGGATTGTTGTTTTCTCCCTAGTAGCAACAACACATCTAATACCTTAGAGATTTCTGTCACTTCCCTAGATTACCAGAGGCATGAACCCACTATCGAGCATAAATACTAACTATTGGAGTTGCTAGCATCTACTTGGCCAAGATAGCTACTAACAACGGAAAGCATGTAAGATCACAAATAACAAAGACATGATAGAATCAATAATCAATCTGAAATAGCCTCTGAATATCCATCGGATCCCCGCAAACACAACATGTATGAATTACAAATAGATGATCTTGATTATGAACGGAGCTCACAAGATCTAAACATGAAAGCACAAAGGAGGAGTACCAGCCATCTAGCTACTACATGGATCCGTAGTCCAAGGATGAACTACTCACGCATCACACCAGAGGCTTGCATGGTGATGGAGAAGGCCTCCAGGGTGAATTCCCCTCTCCGGCAGGGTGCCAGGAAGAGCTTCAGATCCCTCCCGATCTAGGGATGGAGATGGCGACGGCTACAGACTCTTTTGTGGATTTTTGATCGGGTCCTTAGGGTTTTTGTCCTGAGGGCAATATATAGGCGGAAGGAGAGACCGAGGGGGTGCCAGGGCTGGCCTCACCAGCCCCTGGCACGGGCCAGGCTGGGCACACGACCATGTGGTGTGGTCGCCCCCTGGCCCCTCTCCGTCTCGTACTCTGGCATCTGATGACTTCCGGAAAAATAGGCACTTTGGCTTTTGTCCCGTCCAATTCCGAGAATATTCATTTTCTGACTTTCCTGGAACCAAAAATAGCAGAAAACAGGCAGCTGGCACAGTTGCTCTTGTTAATAGGTTAGTCCAAGAAATCATATGAAAAGTACTCCAAAGTTGGAACAAAACACAAGAAAGTGGATAAAACCAAGCATGGAACATCAAAAATTATAGATACATTTGCAATGTATCAACATCCCCAATCTTAACTCCTGCTCGTCCTCGAGTAGGTAAGTGATAAAAAGAAAGAATAATTTTTGAGGTGACATGCACCATCAAAGACTTGATCAAAGTATTTGTAAAACATTCAAAGCTAGGATCATAGTACTTCAATCATAACATGAAAGACAAAGTTCTAGCAATAAGCAAAGAAACTATGATGCAACATGAAAAGGCACAAACAAAGGATTCATGAATAACAATGCTTTGCAAGACGTTCGTTTGTTTCATATAAAGAAAACATGGCATAATAGTATTCAGCTTGTCCCTCATAGAGTAGCAAATATAAATGCATAGGACACATTCATAGTTCATAAGAGTGACTAGATACAAGTAGTTTAAAACAAGCAATATCAAGTTATGCATCAATCAACTAGTCTTGGGACAATGCACATAGAACTAAGAATGGCCACTATGCTCTCAAAGTATGTGCATAAAGATAGAAGGTGGAGACTCAATATAATGGTGGAAGAAAGGCCTTTGTAAAAGGAAGTAGGTATTCAAGTCTCATAAAGAGCTTCCAAAAATTATGGTACTTATAGCTTTCAGCTCTCATTGCCCCTATCATAAGCATCTTGAAGTGATTAAGGTTAAAGTGAACAAACTATGGTGTACATGCTTGACGAAGTATAAGTTAGAAATCTCATGCCCCTTGTATACGAGGGCCGCTCCTCATGCTACTCAAGTTTAGTCACCAGTAAGTTCTTGTCATTGTAAGTACATGCGTATCATAGAGAACCGCCAACGAGGTACCCCTTGCCCGATGATACGGAAGAATCCCCATATCAAAATGACAAGGCAAGCAGACAACAAGCATCTCAGCAATCTTCTTATTTACCATGGGAATATGGTGCTTTTTTCTCTCTTTCCTCTTTTCATAGTATCTCTTTTTTTTTCTCTTTTCTCTTTTTTCTCAATATAGGACTCTTTTTTATAAGAAGAATGCTTCATAGAAGGCTCATTATGGTTACGCTGCAGGTTTCCACCATGTCAGCATGGATTAGACCAGCGGCCCAAGCGTTTCTCTAACACATATACATAACTCCATGGACTTACAAGCTCCCCTTTCATTTCACACCGATGACATCCATATACAAAAGAGCATGATATCAACTAGGTACAAGTACCAAGTGCAATGTTGAAAGCGTTCCCCATGAAAGCATGGTTCTGCTAATTCCCAACAAATAAGTGCAAGCATATAAAACATAGAAGACACAATGGTTCAAGTTTATTAAGGGCAAGAAAAGTAAAGTGTGCCATCAAGTTCGTGAGAGCTTTAATCACTAGTTTTCTCATAACAAGTTTAATTTGGAAGGTAAACAAAAGCATGAATATACTTGGAATAGCATAAGCTAATAGGTAGGTATGGTGGACTCTTTGGAATAACTTGGTTTAGGGAGTTGGATGCATGAGTGAAACTCATACTTTGTTGTGGAGGCTAGCAAAAGACTGGGAGCGATAAACTAAGAGAGCAATAATGGCCATAATCATGCAGAGCGACAAAACATCATTGATCAAAGCATAAAGTGATACTACAAGTTGAAAACTAAAGGATCATAAAGGCTATGGTGACTTGAGATAGTCATAATATGGTGTGAGCATGCGGCAAGTCAACCCAAATAAAGCATCAAAGGAGAATACCACTATACTATGCTTTAATATGCTAAAACAACGCATGATTCATCCACACACATTAAGCAATATCAATTGTTTATAACAAGTAATGCTACAGCAAAGAATACTAAGCATAAAGCCCAAACAATATCAAGCATGGCATGACAAAGCATAGGCCACAGTCAAAAACAAGCTCTTTTTACCACATAAGCATGAACTTTCCTACTCTTTTCCAAACCAAACCAAACTATTTGCAAACCAATGTATGAAAGAGGGGGTCCAACCAATTTATTCAACAAACTAAGCAAACCAAGCAAATGAAAAACCAAAATGAAAATGAAAAAGAAGACGCTCCAAGAAAAACACAACTGTGCATGAAACAATAAAAATGAAGCGTTTGGAAGGAACCTGGGATTTTTATTGATGAAGAAGGGGATGCCTTGGGCATCCCCAAGCTTTGACGCTTGAACTTCTTGGATATTTCTTGGGGTGACACGCGTGGCATCCCCAAGTTGAGCTTTAGTCCATCCTTCATCTCATTACTCATTCCTTCCATACACCTGAAATTTTCCTTCATACAAAACTTCACACAATCTTTATTAGCAACATTAGTGCACTCAAGATAAATAAGTATTAAGGTTCAGTTCTAACACCAAATAAACTTCCATTAGAACACTAGATACTGTAGCACTTCCCTCAAAAAGCTCAATTCCCCAAAAGAACTCAAAAAGGAACTAACAAGAAGCAAATGCAGAAAATGGCAGAAATCTGTCAAAACAGACCAGCAGGTAAAGACGAATTTTTTCGAAGACCTTCTGTTGCTCAAATCAAAAAGTGTTGTACTAACGAAAGTTAGATAACAACCTGGGGCATAAGCAAAAACATTCACGCCTCAAAAAGACGTTCAGAGATTTTACACGAATTTTTACGGTGAAGCACAAAAATCTGTTTCGGGACAGCAACTTTCCCAATCATTACTTCTCTCTCATTAGAGGTTACTCTTGGCACAAAAAGCAAATAAAAAGGATAAGGAGAGGTTATTATAGAGGTAATAACTTCCAAGACTCATCTAAAACTTTTTTGTTATCTCCCAATAAGTACTTTTATTTAACGCCTTTAAGTTAGGCATAAGAAGCAAGAAAAAGAATCAAGTGTTCTCAAATGAAGAAGCATTAAATTTTGTTTTCATAGGAGAAGCAAACGAAATCTTTTCTCTCTTTTTAGGGAAGTGTTCTATACCTTTCTTGAGTGGGAGTTGATATTTAATGGTGCCTTCTTTCATATCAATGATGGCACCAACAGTTCTAAGAAAAGGTCTTCCCAAAGTAATAGGACAAGAAGCATTGTATTCAACATCCAAAACATAGAAATCAACAGGGACATAGGTATTATTAACCATAATAAGAACATCATTAAGACTCCCCATGAGTTTCTGTTTAGCATTATCATCAAGTGGGACATTCAAATAACAATCTTCAAGTGGAGGAAAATCAAGCATATAATAAATCCTTCTAGGCATAATAGAAACACTACTATCAAGATCACACAAAGATTTGAAGTCAAAGTCATTCACTTTCATATTAATGATGGGTTCCCAACCATCTTCTTGTTTTATGGGAATAGAAGCTTTATGTTTCATCTTTTCTTCTTTAATCTTTATGAGAGCATCAGTAATGTGTTTTGTAAAGGCCATGTTCATAGCACTAGCATTAGGACTTTTAGCAAGCTTTTGTAGGAACTTAATAACTTCAGAGATATTGCAACCATCAAGATCAAAATCATAATTATCATCTATAGTAGTAGAACTATTACTAGCCTCAACACTAGTGGTGGTAATAGTAGAAACACTAATGTTTCTAGCAATTTCATCTTCTCTTTCCCACTTAACATGTAATTCAGCTAATAATCTAACATTTTCATCAATTCTTACTTGTATGGCATTAGTAGCTGCAAAGGGATTCTCATTAGTTTCAGGTTTAGTAGCCATTTTATTCAAAGAAGATTGAGCTTCAGCCAAAGATGCTATATTTCTTTCAGCATTAGAGAGTTTTTCCTCAATAGTTTTATTGAAAGCAGTTTGTTTACTAATAAACTCTTTAAGCATAACTTCAAGTTCAGAGGGTGCACTCCTATTATTGTTGTAAGAATTTCCATAAGCATTACCATTGTTGGGAGGATATGGCATATAATTGTTGTTACCAAAATTGTTCCTATAAGCATTATTACCATAAGCATTGTTGCCAAAATTGTTATTTCTTATGAAGTTCACATCAACTTGCTCTTCTTGAGCAACCAAAGAGGCTAAAGGAACATTATTTGGATCAATATGGGCTTTCCCATTAACGAGCATAGACATAATAATATCAATTTTATCACTCAAGGAACAGGTTTCCTCAACAGAATTTACCTTCTTACCTTGTGGAGCTCTCTCAGTATGCCATTCAGAATAAGTAACCATCATATTGTCCAGAAGTTTTGTTGCAGCACCCAAAGTGATGGTCATAAAGGTACCTCCAGTAGCAGAATCCAATAGGTTCCTTGAAGAATAGTTCAATCCTACATAAAAAGTTTGGATGATCATCCAAGCAGTCAGTCCATGAGTGGCACAATTCTTTACCAAAGATTTCATTCTTTCCCAAGCTTGAGCAACATGCTCATTATCAAGTTGTTTAAACTTCATTATTTCACTTCTCATGGATATAATCTTAGCAGGAGGATAGTATTTTCCAATGAAAGCATCTTTGCATTTAGTCCAAGAATCAATAATATTCCTAGTTCAGGAATTCAACCATTCTTTAGCTTTTCCTCTCAAAGAGAAAGGAAACAATTTTAGCTTAATAATATCACCATCTATATCCCTATGCTTTTCCATCTCACAAAGTTCAGCAAAGTTATTTACATGGGAAGCAGCATCTTCATTACCAATACCAGAAAATTGTTCTCTCATAACAAGATTGAGCAAAGCAGGTTTTATCTCAAAGAAAGTATCTTTAGGCACAGGTGGAGCAATAGGTGTGCTCATAAAATCATTGTTGTTGGTGCTAGTGAAGTCACACAACTTAGTGTTTTCAAGAGTAGTCATTTTTTTGGGTTTTCAAATAAGAAAGCAAACTTGTAAAACTATTTTTTTGTGTTTTTGAATAACAAAACAAGCAAACAAAGCAAAAAGAATCTAAGCAAAACAAAAAATAACAAAGTAAAGAGATTGGTTATGAGGGACTCCCCTTGTGAAGATGTCCTTGACTCCCCGGCAACGGCGCTAGAAAAATGTCTTTTTTGATGGCGTGTGGTTGACATGGGAGTTTCTTCTTCTTCTTCGATCCTCGGCAATAGCGCCAGAAAAATGCTTGATGGCTCAATGCACGGCGCCCAGAAAAGTGCTGGTGCGTGGTTGATGTATAGCTCATTGGGAACCCCAAGAGGAAGGTATGATGAGCACCGTAGCAAGTTTCCCTCAGTTATGAAACCAAGGTTTAATCGAACCAATAAGAGCAAGGAAATACCCCAAAGGTGTTACTAGCTGAGCTTTGGCAGGGCGCACTACCGGTGCTAGTAGCAACGTGGAGACCTGCGCAACATAACCACATAACTTTGTCCCCAACTTGCGATGAGGCTGTCAATCTCACCGTGTTTTGCAGAAAACAAAGAATTAAACGTATCGAATGGAAAGAAGTAAAAGTTTGTAGAAAGTAAACACAAAGCAGTAAAAGATTGTAGATTGAATATAAAAGACAAGGACCAGGATCCATAGTTCACTAGAGGTGGCTCTCCTTAAGATAGATAACATGCTAGGTGAACAAATTACAGCGGGGCAATTGACAAACATCGAGAAAGCAATACATGCATATACTAATCATCTTGACTCCTTTGAGACTTGATTGGGCATTACAACATTATACATAGACCGCCATCCAAATGCATCTATGACTAATAATCCACCTTCAGGTTATCATCTAAACCCCCTCCAGTATTAAGTTGCAAGCAACAGATTATTGCTTTACGAACTGCATGTAAAGTAAACAATACGATTGTTCTATGAACAAAGGATTGTTGTTTTCTCCCTAGTAGGAACAACACATCTAGTACCTTAGAGATTTCTGTCACTTCCCCAGATTACCAGAGGCATGAACCCACTATCGAGCATCAATACTAACTCTTGGAGTTGCTAGCATCTACTTGGCCAAGATAGCTACTAACAACGGAAAGCATGCAAGATCACAAATAACAAAGACATGATAGAATCAATAATCAATCTGAAATGGCATCTCAATATCCATCGGATCCCCGCAAACACAACATGTATGAATTACAAATAGATGATCTTGATTATGAATGGAGCTCACAAGATCTAAACATGAAAGCACAAAGGAGGAGAACCAGCCATCTAGCTACTACATGGATCCGTAGTCCAAGGATGAACTACTCACGCATCACACCGGAGGCTTGCATGGTGATGAAGAAGGCCTCCAGGGTGAATTCTCCTCTCTGGCAGGGTGCCGGGAAGAGCTTCAGATCCCTCCCGATCTAGGGACGGAAATGACGGCGGCTACAGACTCTTTCGTGGATTTTTGATCGGGTCCTTAGGGTTTTCGTCCCGAGGGTAATATATAGGCGGAAGGGGAGACCGAGGGGGTGCTAGGGCTGGCGTCACCACCCACCTGTCGTGGGCCAGGCTGGGCCACGTGGCCAGGTGGTGTGGTGGCCCCTCTCCATCTCGTACTCTAGCATCTGATGACTTCTGGAAAAAATAGGCACTTTGGCTTTTGTCCCGCCTAATTCCGAGAATATTCATTTTCTGACTTTCTTGGAACCAAAAACAGCAGAAAACAGGCAGCTGGCACTGTGGCTCTTGTTAATAGGTAAGTCCAAGAAATCATACGAAAAGTACTCCAAAGTTGGAACAAAACACAAGAAAGTGGATAAAACCAAGCATGGAACATCAAAAATTATAGATACATTTGCAATGTATCAGTGGTACATGAGGCAGTGGTTGTGCATGGACAGCTATAGGAGCACCACCCTCTTCCTATCGCCGTTATACTCCAGGTCTAGGCCGACGATCTTGTACTTGTCCATCGGCTCCTGTAGCCACCGCTCGTACATTGCGATGACCTTGGTCACTTCCGCTGATGCATTAGTGTGGACGACCGTCAACTCGGTGGTGCCATGGACAATGACAATGTACTCGTCCGTGAAGTCGCTCTTGTCACCAAACACGTCATACTCTACATCCATGGCAGAAGCTACTTTGGCGACGGTGGCATAGCGTCGGTGGCGGTGGCTGGGACTGGGCATGGCGGTGGAGAGATCTATTGCATTGGTATATCTCGGTGGTGGCGGTGGCTACGGCAGCATTTACCGTTCTTGAAGTGGCTGAGGCGGTGACGACGTCGATTGTTCTTGTAGTAGCTACGGTGGCAGCAGAAGGAGTTGGAGATTTTTGCACACTGCTATGTTGCAGGGACGGGAGATGTTGGTTGGTCGGGTGTCGCAAACTGCATTTACCATTATTCCGGTCATACCCACTCGGAAGCACATTTGACCGGGCGAGCACCATGGGTTTCCAATCCCAGGGCTTAAATTGGGCGGTCGTGCCTGGTAGGCGATGGGACGGGTGTGCCACATGGCGATGGCATGACGGAGACAGGTCACGGAGACCACCATCCCATTGCGGCTCTACAGCGGGTGCATAGTGCTGACACGACGTAACGTGACAAGACAGAAGGTAGTGGTAAACTATTTGTGATCATTATGCCCAACGAATTTAAGGGATGTGTAAGCATAGAAGGACCTAGCATCCCTACAGCCCGGGCAGCCGCCCAGGCTTGCCAATTGCGCAAAGCTTACAATTTCTGATTTTTTTATAGTGATTTTGTCCAGAATTTGGCAATTTCTAGAAGTTTCTAGGTCCTCCACTGGTGTAAGAAAGCACGAAAAGTAATGTTGCAACACATAACATAGTTTTAGGTCCTAGCAACGGCAAGACAATTAAAAATTATTAGGAGCCGGGGCAACATAGTCATGGGTTCGCCGGCTAGAAGATGTCGATCTCGGCTCCAGTCCCTAGGTAAGGGGACACCAGGCCGGTCTTGACATACTCCCCCAGGAATTTTCCATACCCAGCGTGCTTAGCCTTGGTCGCTGACTTGTGTTTACTCGCCGAACTTTTACCGATGCCAACGGCATGCGGAATCAAGTTGTCAATCCTCGGGTTGACTCCTTTCTTATAGAAAGGGCACCTGAGCTCCCCAAGTCGAGTGCAGAAAGGTATTCTCCTGCTCTTGAGCTTCTTCATGACATAGCGGCTCTTGTTGTCCTTGTCCTCCTTATTAGAGTTTACGTCACTAGAATCTACCTGTAATGTATAAAGTGCAAATAGAAATGAGCAAAGTAATGAATAGATATTCGAACAAACATTCCAGGTTACTTTGAAAATAATAATATATTTATACAGGTATAACAGTTCATTACGGCTGTCTCCCGAGCTCGCTCCTAAATTAAGATTGTCTGTGTTCTTGATAACTTAATAAATATAGAATATGGATTCATTTAGAACAGACTAAATCTATGCATGCACCAGTTTGTATGGTGCATCTAATCATTAGGACTAGATTAAGGAGTATATAAATAGAATACGTAGTACATAAACAGATTAAAAGGTACATCTACAACCTGAGTAGAAAATATGAAACATGAAGAAACATATGTACCTCCGGATACATGAGCGTAGCGTGTTTGTCGAACTCCTCGCCCTCATCGGGAGCTTCGAAGTCATGTGCACTGGCGAGCACATAGTCTTCATAGGGGTCGAACTGGACATCCTCCTCACCATGGGCTGCATGCTGCTCCTCCAGATCTACGACAGGAAGCACCTCATCGCACGTAGCAGGAGCAACCACCCCGGTGGTGATGCCCGCAGACTCACCTCCACACACTGGCTTCATGATGTTGGAATGGAGAAGGTTGGTGGTTGTACGGTGAGGATTGTGGGGTTTTTCTAGATCGAGCAGAGGGAGGAGTGCATGAGTGTGAGGGATACAATGAAGACAACTTGGTTTTAAATGTGGGGACGTTTAGGTCTCCTCGAGGGGCCCTCCTCCTCGAGGCCCAATTGGTGCCCTGGTAGGCAACTCTTCGGCCTCCAGCTGACGCGTGGAAGGTTCGTGCGATGGGGGCCTGTTGGAAGAGATTGTAGGCGCGCTGCGTAAAAATGGGATAACCCTTACTAAAATCCAGTGACAATAAATTTCAGCACCCGTGGATGACCCGTTGCCGTGTACAAGTGTTATAGAGTTGTAGGCTTTTCATACGAGATTAAAGTGACATGACCACTCGAAGAATTATTTAATGTATGGATCAATGTTCCTTCTTGTAGAAGTGGCGCTAAGAGAGACGCGTCTCTTAAAAACCCAACGGATAAAACAGGGGGGCCAGATGGCATGTAGACTTCCGTACGTTCTCATGATGTAGTGTGAAGGGCATGACGCGTGCAACGATCTGTGTTGGATTAGAGAGGATCAATGGTAGGCACACACGATCTGCATGACAACTGTGTCAACTGATAGTTCCAAATATTGACACTTTTTATCGATGATTCTCCATTAGTTTTCATTGGGTTTCATTGGTTTTGATATTTCTACTAATGGTAACATCGGAAATTAATGAAACCTTGGTTTCTTATGTTACTTTTCAAGTATTGAACACTTTCGGAAGATCTGAGAGCATTTATGAGCTAATTACATCTGATTGAGAAAATCCCCAATTGAAGCCCTCACATTAGAGGCGTCGAGGGGCCGTAACAACCACTAGTACGGTCAGAGGCCGCTCGTACGGCCTGCCCATACCACCTTCCTTTGCCTTTGTTATATCAATACAAGCAACTTTCGTGAAGGAGGGGAGAACAGAAGACGAACACAGTCGTCGCAAAGAGCTCCAAAAGAGAGGACATCAGATCTAAATAAGGAGAAGAACACTGTCTCATCCTTCGACGACCCCTAACCTCTCAATCATCCACTCCACCATCATCTCCACTTGTACTAAGAGAGAGGGAGAGAGATTCACACTTGTAAGATTATGGTTTGAAACTTTGACCGACCTTGGTTTCTATTTGATTTGATCTTCAACCGATATTGTGGATTGCTACGGTAAAGTTGAGATGATTTCTATTTGCAATATTATTATGCCTTTGATTTGTCTTCCTCTCATGTCTAAGTAAATCCCCATAGGAACGGGAGATGTAGAGGATTGGTAAGATGTGTTGTGCCTCCTTTATTTCCATCCATTTATGATTTTTGTCGTGATTATTATATTGTGAGAATGAATATCTATGTTTGTCTAATGCTCGTTGTCTAATTTAAGGGCTTGGATAACATGATCCTGAGATCTCATAGGTATGAACTTGTTTACTAGTGAATCGGTGACCCCCAAGTGACACGACAAATATCAAAGAGGAGCTAGTACTACTTGATGATAATAAGGAACCACCAAGCCTAAAGCCTTGATCTGGTCGAAAGACCCTAAGTAATGCGCTAACTATTGCTGTGGTAATAGGCAGATGGATCATTGGGATTTGGAAGAATCTACCAAGAGGACTCCTAGTCAGTATATGTGTTACTTTCCTACTCACATATGAATAAGAAGTATCACAATCACTTATCTCATTTAATTCATTTGGCACATTCACTCTTACCATGAACGGTTTCTCTCCGCGCCTAACTTCTCATTTACAGGAATCCCAAACACTTTTTTTGCTCTTTACTTTTTTATTTTATTTACTTCAAGCATCTTTGTTTACTTAAAATTCCCACATAGTCCACTCTCTGCACTTGCAGTTCATTCACTCAAGATAATGTAACACCTTGGGTGTGACAGAAACGCCTCATAAAGACACTTCTCTAAGCTCCTTATTAGGATCGATATAAAAACTAGAATTAATACTTCCACGAAAAATGCTCCGACGAACATGTGCTCTTGCAGCCATCAAGCTATTTTCTAGCACTATTGTCGGGGAGCTAAGCGCTAAGTGTTTGTTTCTTGACATTTGTAAGTGTAGACATCATCCATGATCTCTGTTGAAGATAGAGGTAGTACGTGTTTAGGTAAAACTTATTTACCTCCATATATTGACAGTATTCCGACTGAAAGACACCTATAATTTATTGAAAGATTTTCTAAATCACATTCTGTAGACATGAACAGTTTGATTCCTATGATGGAAGATTTGACCATCACCCACAAGGCTAAAGAGCTTGAGCAATCATTGGGAGAATATGGGAATCCATCTGGGCACCTAAGAAAAATACCTATTCTCTATCCTGATCTTGAAAGCCAGGAATTTGAAATATATCCTGAGCTAATCTATATGATTAAAGAGATTGCCTTTGCAGGAAGAGAAGATGAAGATCCAAGTGATCATTTGACAAAGGTTCACGACCTTTATGCTACTCTTAAACCAGCCGAGCTACCAAAGGAGTTTGCCCTCCTTAAACTTTTTCGCTCGTCTTTAAAAGATAAAGCTTTTACTTGGCTACAATCCTTGCCTAATCACACTATAAGAAGTTGGGAAGATTGCATCCGAGAGTTTATGCATAAATGTTGCTCCTTTTCTAAAATCATGTAGATCAAACACAACATTACAAATTTCTTTCAAAAGGTTGAAGAAAACTTTTATCAAACATGGAGTAGATTTTATGAGATGATAATGAAAGTCCCAAACCATGGCTTTATGGAGCATTTGATTATTCAATACTTTATAATGGACTTAATGATGATTCAAAACGTATGATTGATTTAACTTTGGGAGGAACTATTAGTAGCCTGATGCTGCCCGAGTGCATAAAGATTTTCGAGGTAAGATCCTTCAACGATGAACAATACAATCCTGTTGAGGGAACTTATGCCTGAAGTCAAAAAGTCCATGGAAGATAAAGGAATAGCTGTGGAGCTTGTTAAAGAAAATAAAGTGGATGTTCTCCAAACTTTTGTTGTAGAAGATGAGACGAATCTTATAATGCAAAAAATTAGACATCAACAGAGCCAGTTTCATCAGAAATATTATAAAATCTTAATAATCCAAGAGAAAAATACAAAAGAGTTAACCAAAGTTTTTGATGATCTAGGACATGCTACCAGGCACCTTGATAAGTATTTAAGTATGGTTAAAACCCAATGCGATCAAATAGCTGAAACTCAAGCTTTGATCTTGAGTTAAAATAACTATAACCGTAAAACTTTTTTACTAACATTATCACTAGACGTGGTATAGAGACATAGGAACCTCAAGGGCCATCTTGGTATCAATAAGAATAGTCCCGGAAAGCAAGAGAAACTCAAGAAATGAGTCAAGAAGAAGAGGACCTGGTTGACCCACAAGATGATATTGACTATGAAGCTCAAAAGAGAGAACAAGAAGCTTCTAATAAGAAGAGGAAGATGTAGGAGATAAAGATAAACAATATGATTCAGATGCTGAGATGGTTGATCCGAGAGAAGAAATAGAGCTCAGAAAGGAACAAGAAGAGCAAGTTATCACTCCAAGTGAAAAACAAGCTGACAAGCAAAAGCCTATAACAAAAAAGAAGACTAAAAAAGATGTTGAACCAGTTGCCAAGGTAAAAGAGAAGGTAACGCCCACGAGGAAGAAAGTTCCTTATCCTAACCGTGTTCAGTATGAACTAGATAAGGCCATTTATGACTCTTTTGCTGAAGCATTGGGCAATCTTCATTTATAACTTTGTTTGGCCGATGCAATTCATGTTCCTACTTATAAGAAATTTATGCGAGATATTCTTAATAGAAAGAAAAAGGTAACTAAGACTGTAGCAGTAATGGCAAGCTTTGGTGATAAGCTGCCTGCTAAGCTTGGGGACCTTGGTATACCAACTATCTCTTGCACAATTGGGAAAACTAATATCCTCAGTGCTCTTTGTGATTTAGGTGTAGTTGTTCGTGTCATGCCTTATTCCCTATTTAAGAAATTAAACCTAGGAGATTACTCTCCTACTTCAATTAATTTGCAAATGGCTAATAAGACTACTAAACAACTATTAATATGATCAAAGATGTCTTACTTAGAATTGATTGACGTGTTATACCCGCTGATTTTATTATACTTGATGTTCCTGAAGATGACAAACTTCCAATCATTCTTGGAAGACCTTTTCTTAGCACTACAGGAACTAACATGGACTGTGAAAGGAATATGCCCGAGAGGCAATAATAAATGGTTATTATGTTATTCCAGGTTTATAATAGATGTTTATTTTTCATGTTATAATTGTATTAAAAGGAAACGTTAATACATGTGTGTTTAATAAACAAATAGAAGGTTCCTAGTGATGCCTCTCATTACACTGGCTTGTTGATTAACAAATGATCAAGGTTTCTTGATTATGACATTGGATGTTGTTAATAACAAGATCACACCATTGATTGAATGATGTGATGTACATACTCCCTAAGTATAGTAACACGATCATGCCATTATGTTTACACTACTATAATGTCATTCGAAGTAACTCTAATCCTTAGACCATGAGATCACGCCAACCACTCACTCCAGAAGGGTACTTTGATTGCATCAAACGTCACACCGTAACATGGTGATTATAAAAGTGTCGTTACGTACTTGGAAATTTTTAGTTGAGGATCGTGGATCAAGATTGGGATTTGTCCATCCTGATGATAGAGAGATATACTCAGGGCCCTCTTGGTGATGTCACATTAACATAGCTTGCAAGCAAGTGATAACAATCTCTAAGAATGTTATATCACAAGAACGAGAAAAGAGTACTTGTCAGTAAGAGGATCGAACTAGTTATAGATATACCGAATGATCGGATCTCGGACAAGTAAAATATCACAAGACAAAATAAATAGGTTACTGCGAATAAAGGTTCACGTGATCACTGGTCCATCGCTTGAGCTGGTGGGAGTCATTATGGATCTCCAGGTCCCGCTAATGATTATTAATCGGAGAATGTATCGATCATGTCAGTTCGCGAGCCTGTAGGGAGACACTCTTAAGGGTAGTCGACGCATTTGAGTGGATAGGGAACACCGTAGAAAATACTGGACAACGGATGAATTTTTCTGATAAATCTGCCGGAATAGTTTCAGTGTATCAGAAATTATCAGGGATTGGATTATCAATGTGTTCATTAAATGAAGTGTTCATTGAATGAGTTGCATTAAATCAAGTAAATTAAAAGGGAGTTTTAATTGCATGACTCTTGATTTTGAGTGGAAATTTAACATGAGAAAGTGGGGTTGAATTTTGGGTGAGTGGAGCCTGCACCTACATGAATGAGGGAGAGGCGAGGGCACCTACCTTGGCCGCTGGCCATGGAATGGGGTTGCCCCCTATAAAAGGTGGGGTGGAGCTCCTCTCTCTCACACAGTCACCCCCTTCTCTCATATGCCCTTTGATTGGCATCTTCCTCCCCTTCTAGCCTTGTCCATTGCCACGAGCGAGGTGCTTAGGTGAAGCCCTATTCAAGATCTTCTCCACCACCATGACCATCATGTCGTAGTGTTGGTGGAGTTCCCGAGGATCCCCTATTTCCGTTGCCGTGCTAGAGCGAGGGACGGAAGTCATTGGCACACCGTATGTGTGATCGATTACGGAGGCGCTGCACGAGTGGCGTTATCATCGCGTCCTTGAGGACGGTCGTGTACACTCTACAATAGCCATGTTTGTTTGTGGGAATATTATCCCGTGTTACGGTCTTCGAGGATGAGTCCATCTAAAACCGTTACATGTATCTTCTAGATATGATCTTGGTGTTTGCAACATACATATGTGAAAATTTGGACCAAGGTAATGTTTCTGAGGAAATCTAGCTAAGTCTTCGAGGAACAATATTGTTGAGCAAAACATTAGCACATGGAGATGTGTATGTATCGTATATTCGTATAAACTCCTGATCCGATTGCGAATTTAACTTTAGTCAGTTAGAGTTACAATTTTGATTTCTGTAAATTATGTAGCCAATGGTATGCATCCTATTAGGATCCACCGTTTCACGGGCTATGTACTGCAGTTTAAAGTAGTATCAACATTGCTGCTTTTTTGCCATGGAGAATAATTGTGTGCTTACTTCTGAATATATTTACACAATTATTTCTTGATTTTTAGCACAGCTGTGTGAAACATCTTTTAGTCTTTAGCTCATCGCCCAATAGAAACATCTTTTAATCTTGAACTCATCGCTACCATAAGAGCGCGACAATGATTCACCTCTAGCCATGCAGTTCTCAAGCGGAGGGGTCCCTGCTCGCCCTCTGTGTTATCGTCTCCGCCAATCAGTTCGGCTATTGTGAGTTACTCCGACTGATGCAAGTTTTGTGTCTACCATACCATGTCGATCATTTCTTGTACTGTAGATGCCTTCTCCGGAGATAATCTCTTGGTCCGGTTGTGCTACTTCTACTGCGACAGTGTAGCCCACCATTGCAGGTGAATCTGGGAGTGACTAATGGTGCTATGGGAATATCTGCACATGAAGAAGGGGCCTATGTTCCTCATACAAAATTTTCTGCTCAACCTGATGCTGCTATGGGAGGTGCCATGCGAGTTTAAAATTCATGCCCAAGTTTTTCCTGAGGAAGCAGCATCACTGAAGTCAAAGCTGAATTGGTTATTGGCGGATGTCATGCCTTGCATGGTTGATGTCTATCAGGAGGGTCCAGTTTTCTCTTTTGAGGTAGATTCTAGATTTACCTTATTGTTTCCTAGATATTTATATATTGGCATGCAGAACATAAATTAGCAGGTTTATACTACAAGCTATCCTCGGTACCATTATAACACATAGGCACCATGTGTCCGAATTTTAAGTGTTTTCACATGTCATTTTCTTAGGCTTACACTACAAGCTGTATTATTTTAATTCTTACCTTGAATTCTCATATTATTCTCATGAACCTAGAGGTTCTCTCTCTTCTGGTGAGTGCTTTTATTTATTCATGTGTTAGTTAGAAACATGAGTTTTTTTTAAACTGGGTGAGCTTTATTAATTAGGCCACAACGTTATTACAATCTCGCAAAAGAGCGTCCAACGCGCAGGAAGGAACGGCCCTTGCAACACACCACACTCACGCTTACCTAATTGCGCAAGATCATGCGCTACCTTATTACTCACCCTAGAAACCTTACTCAGGCGAACATTTGGCAGAAGACCAAGTAATGCCCTTGCCTCCAATATTAAGCACCAGTCTCCAGAACGATCATGCCCAGCTGAAGATAGCACGGATATGAGGTGCGCACAGTCAGACTCCAACACGCCAGGGTGCTGCGGGTGCGCAGCCAAGTATCGTAAGCCCTCCAAACAAGCCAAAGTCTCAGCTTCCTCGGCACTGGCACATAAGGGCAAAGTTTTCCATTCAGAGCGTAGCACGTTGCCCTGTGCGTCTCGTATGACTATCCCAGCACCTCCTGCAGCTGATGAAGCATTCCAGCCAGCGTCCACGTTAACCTTAATCCAGCCGTGGTCAGGTTTTTGCCAGTTTGACGGCACTTCCGTCGTAGATCGTTCAACTGGTTAAAGGGGCTCTGCTGGTGCCTTCCCTTTCAAATCAGACTCAGACCGCCCTAGACGAATGGACTCAACATAGCTCCGGAGGAAAGGAACTGACGCCGAGACAGAGGCCTTGCCATCTCCATGCACAACATTATTGCGATGATGCTAGGTGCGCTAAAACAGGAAGAGCAGCTTGATCCTCATGTCAACATTGTTGCCATCAAGCAAGAGAAGGAACCAATTTTGGCCAGTATGACGAAAATCCTCTTCACGTGGCAAAGCCCACTCCGTTCTCATACCATCATGTAGAGCTCGGGCCAAAGTACATCTCACCATCGCATGATGTGCGTCCACATACTTTGTACTACATACCAGACATATGGGGCAGACTTTTTGGATGCGGTGGTGAATGTTTCATGTGACTGCTAGTGAATCAGTGGCTAGATGCCAAGCAAACACACAAATTTTCTAGGGTACTGGTGTCTTCCATATCAGGTTCCATATACTCCTCTCAGCATCATGTTCGGAGCTGCACTGCCCGTGACTAAGAGCCTAGGTTTTTGGTTGCATACCTAGCCTGTATGCACTCTTGACTGTAAACACGCCAGAGTTCTCCATGTGCCACGCAACAAAATCATTCGACTGACGCTGAGGTAGTTTAATCTAAAGAATGGCCTCCGCATCATGGTGGTAGCAGTAGTTTCGAATGGTGCCTTCATCCCAAGTGCGAGTCACCAGGTCAATAAGCTGCGACACCCACCTTAGTCTGCATGTCTTCTTCATGCCTGACAGCTTAAGATTATCAGCTCGCGAGATCCAACTGTCCCGCCATATCTTCACCATTGTACCTGTAACATCCCAAAACTTAATCCAAGGTTAATCAAGATCAAATCTACCCAATTTTGGGGTAACAAAAACTTTTCCATTTAAAATGATTAAGCATTCATATGTGTGTGCATTTAATTTAGGAGTTGTTTTTGAATTGCCATGTTTGAGTGATCTATTGGTTTTAAAATGATTCTAAGGTGAATTAAACATCATCTAGATCATCCCCAAACAAATTCCAAAGAAAAAGAAATAAAAAAGAATAAAATAAGGAAATGGTCATTTGTGCCATTTTAACTAAGTAGCCTACTTTGGCTATTACTAGAACTCAAATCTTAACAGAAATAATTATGGTTCTTTGCACCCCTTGCTAGTACAAGTAGTGATGTGACAAGGCCCACTTTGTTTCAGACTAAAAACTTTCAAACACTAAATTTAAATGAAATTGAAAATTGAATATAGTTCATATGTATAGATCCCACTTTCTCAAAAACCACTTAAATGAATTCCATTTAACAAATCCTTGCAACCACAGTCTACCAAGCATCAGATCAAAGCATCCACCAAAAATCAGCTCAAAATTCCAAACTTTTTCTCATGCGGCCATTGTGTCGAACAGGTGACAGACAGAGATCAAACTGCCTAACTAACACTTGCTAGTTAAGCCATTGTCCCTCATTGCACCCTCTCTACTTTCCTCTGTCCCCCTGAGTCCAACCAGCCTCCCCCTTCCCCACAGCACCAGTACAACGCCGCCCAAATGAGGTCATCGCCGGCCAGACGCGGGCAGCACGCCAGAGACCGTGCCACGCCAAACCAGCATGCCCACTAGCTCCGCCCAACCCTACCGCCGCCCACGGTCCACCCCTTGATCAACCCCAGCCCCTGGACCACTCCCCAGCATCGCCGCCCTTTCTCTCTACGAGCAAGATAGAGCGCGCTAGAGCGCGATAGCCGCTAGCACGCAGCAGACCGCGCCTTGACGCCATATCACGCACGCCACTCCGCCTTGACCCTAGCAACCCACCAGACACGGACATGCACCGCCACGCGACCCACAGTCGCCATGCCCGCCGTCGAGCACCGCCTCTAAACCCTAGAGCGCGTGAAGCACCCGACAGTTAGGCACCGCCCCTAGCCGCGCCATTGCGCCATAGCTGACCGCCAGCAGACCACCCACCGTCTGCCTACCTCGCCACGCCGGTAGCCCACCTGTTTCGCCGTCACCGACGAGCCGCGCCCATGCCTCTCGGTCTCACTGTCGCGCCTATATAAGCAGGCCTCCCAAACACCATCTCTTCACACCATTCCACTCCCCTCTCTCCACTGAACATTTCTCCTCTCTCGCTGGAGCCGCTCGAGCCGCCGTTTGCTGAAATTGCACCAGAGGAGGCCGCTGTAGAGGAGTAGACGCTGTCGTCGATTCCGTCCACCTCAGCCCCTGCCGCGACCTCACCTGAGTCTGCCATCGCCGTCCAGTTCGATCGCCCGCCTCGCCGCACTAGCTAGAGCCCTGGTACGTCCCTAGTAGACCCCCACCGACTGTTTAGGGTTCGGTCTCGTCGGTGACGAGTCCGTCGTCGATGACAACTGTGGACCGTTGATCTATCTTCTAATCTGTAACACCCTCGAATCGGCCCTATGCAAGTTTTAGCGATTCCCGCCAAACCCGCATAGAAACGATTCAAGGACGCCCACCAGGCACTTGCGTGCGGGTGGAGAACGAAGTAATACCATTACGCATTAGTCCACGATGGAACCCACAGAACATACATATACAACAACGTCTCCATGAGTCAAGAATACAGATATACTATACAAAGATCCAAATCACCTTGAAAACAATAGAGCGTCCGACTATGGACAAGATGCAAATGGGGCTAAGAGCCCTGAAGAATAACCAATGGCGTCCATAACCCTGCCTAGGCCAAGTCGGAAGGGTAACCCTGCTAACGACGTCGATCTCAAACCTGCTAAAATAAAATGGGTACCGACAAAGGGCAAAGGAAAAAGAGGAGCGTCAGTACTGAGGCCAGTACACGGCGAGGCTAGAATTCGGCGGCTCTCACCTACATAGGTATGGTGGACTGAAGCGGCAGCGAAGCATGCACTATACAACCTATAGAGACTCGATATAACTGTCGGCTATTAGAGAGGGGTAAGAAAGACCTATTCGGGACCAACCTGATACTAACACCAATCATACCCATCCTGGTATTCCCCCTCGAGACCAAACGAGGAAGTCAAACCAAGGAACTCACACAGTTGGCAGTTTTATTCATTCCATTATAGTTGAAGAACTTACTAGTTAAATATAAATAGCATGAGTCATCCTGATAGCATAAGTAGTGGGCAGTTTTAGTTAACCATTCAGTTGTAGTTTTAGTACTTACTAGTCAGATACAATTAGCATGTGACATCTCAACCCCAGCAGTTGTTGGCACTTTTATTTCATTCCATTGGAGTTGTGATACTTACTAGGCAGGTATAACATGACACGATACACCCCAGTTCCACTAGTGTTGGCACTTTTAGTATCCATTCCATTGTAGTGAAGCTTATTACTAGTCACATATTAAGTCAAATTTATAGCACTACTTTAGTTATGCTTGTCTATGATCGAGATACTGTGCTCTAAGTCGTCCATAACCGCGGACACGGCTTTCAGAAAAATTTACCCTGCAGGGGTGCACAAATAGCAACACACACGATCAACCTCGGAAAAACCAAATCAAAACCCAACGAGGCTTTCACGACAAAGCAATCACAGGATTCATAAAATATTTCAGGGGGCCACCCCACTAAGCTACCCGCAACGAAGTTGGCCAGCTCCAGAACGGACCCAGGGTTTGTGACGACAGTTGTAAACGACTGGGAACCCGAAAGTGTGACTGGGCTTGTCGATACCGCGAAAACGTGGCACGATCCAAAACAGTACAGGTGCTCCACGCACAATCTTAAATAAAGCAATAAATCATGGCATAAGTACAGGATAGTAATAAAGCCCCAAACTAGTTTGTGGCCCCAAGAAATAAGAAATGAATCAAGCTCTGGCTAAGGGGGATTCATAGAGTCTCCCGTATATGGATAGTGCGAATAGTCAAGGAACAGGTATCAAGTACTCGAGGCCTACGGGACACAAGTGGACATGAAAAACCAAATAGCATATATTGCCCACTGGTGCCTCTTTCATTAGTTGTCCCAGCAATTTAATAGTTGTATTTAAAGTCATGATCCTCTCCACCGTAAAGCATATGACAACATTCCAACAACTGTGTGGTACTTCACGACACGGGATCGCACCTGAGCAAGCGACTATGACTCGCAAGGCCATCTATCTACCAAACAACAGGTAATAGGAGGTGTCCAAGGCAATATAAAGGCTGCACAGAATATATCTGGTACGGAACACTAAAGCATCGCGATACAGATAGCAATAGATCAACAGGAGGAAATAAAGACTATAAATGCAAAATAGGTAGAAATAGGGAGATTGCTCGCCTGGGAAACATACCCGAAGAGACATTATCCGAAGAACTTGCCGATACTCGCATCAACTCAACGGCCTAATCCACGAAGAAGCAAATCACTAAAAGAAACACCGGATGCACTATTTAATACTACGACAGAAGATCCGGCATGTTCATGATATGATGCATGGCATGGTATAGATGCGGTGCAATTAGGCAATATTAAGTAGAACCGGGGTCCCGACATTTAATTATAAGGTTCAAGTTTTTTAAGCTACCCGCAATTTAAATTTTGTATGAGCAGGGCAAAATATGGCATCGGTTCGCTACACAAATTTAAATGGAGGCAATATAAGACTAGAAAACCCCGCATATAGTCTCCATATTTAATTATTAGGTGAATCGATAATATACCCCCCAAACAAATGAAGATGTATGCAATATGGTCAATTTATATGCAACAAGTGACAATGTCATATATTATAAAATATAGGGGTCTCGGAAAAGGGGATCACACAACGGGGTTCGACGAGTGTTCGGGTTCGGTCTCAGCGGGATCGGTCTTCGGTTTCCATGAAGTAGATCTTGGCGTTCGCGGCGCAGATCTACGGGTCACCGTGTCTGTGATGGAGAACTTGGCGTCCGGGGTCTCGGTGTCTTCGAATCCGTGGATCGGGGGTCTCGATGTCCATGAAGAATATCATGGCGTTCCACGTCAGATGTTGTCAATGAACTTGGTTTGGCGTCGGCGGTATCTCTAGTGGTTTATACTTGGGGGAAGATCATGGCGACCACTCTCGAATCGTGGAATCCGTATCGGGGTACTTAGGTACCTTCACGGTACATATCCACATGTGGACCTTGGTGCTTCGACATCCTCACATGGTCAGCGGCGAAGAAGATCTGGCCGGGGCCCTCGGGTTCATATTCTGTCTTAATAGCATCGGACCAAAGTGAGTTGATGTGGGCTCTAAAATCGCCACACCAAAAACACCATATGCCCATAGACTCTATGTTGGGCAACCACATGTCACATGATCAGCACCAACGCATCAGGAATAAGCCAAAAAGGCAGCATGCAAAGGAGGCATGACCTGTTGACTGCAGAGGCGAGAGGCGACCGCGGTTGAGCAAGGATGCAGAGAAGTCCTTGGACGACGGTGAGGCACACGCGGGGAGAAGAGGAGAATGGCCAAGACGGAAAAGAGGCGACTTGGGGACGTGGTGGCGGCACCTAGGGACAGGGGCCCGGCGAGGCTTGCAGGGGCACGGGCAGAGGCGACGCGGTGCTACCGTTGGGGCAGGAGCTCGAGGCGTGCTTGGGAGGTCGAGGAGGCAGCCGGGAACAGCGGGCGAGCGACCGAGCAGGGCGTCGCAGGCGGGAGCAGATGGCGGTGGCGGCCATGTTGCGGAGGAGGCATCCCTTGTGGCAGGACAGAGGATGGGCAGCGACGGCACGACGGTGCTCGGAGGCGGAACACAGGTGGAAGGGTACCGTGGCCGCGGACGCAGTGCTTGGCAGGCTCGACAGAGAGGGAAGCTCGCGGGCGGCAGTGGCGCTCGGCGAGGGAGGGCTGGCGGCGCTCGGCGCAGTAGGCCGACGATGCGCGACGGAGAGAGGAGAGGTGGCGGCCGCGGGAGACGAGGACGCACGGCAGACGGCGGGACGCGTGGGTTCGCACCGACGTCCAGAGAGGAGGAAGGGGAGAGCCTGGGACGGTCGAAGGCGGCGGAACCGCGACGAGGAGGAAGGGTCAGGGAAGGAGAGGCCACCGGCGGCGAGGCTTGGGAATCGGGTGAGCGAGAAGGAAAGGAAGAGCGAGGACGCGGGGTCGAGCGGAGAGGACCGCGAGGTGGGGCCGGGTACGGGGGAGGCATGCTTCGTATGCGAGGTGGTGGGCCGGGAGTTGTTGGTCAGGGGTGTGCGGGCAGCTGCGTGGTACGCGTGCGTGCGTTGCAGGGCAGGGCATCGCACGATACACGGGAGCGGGTGGGGCGGTTGCGGCTGCGCGCGCGTTGCGTCGCTGCAGGTGGGGCTGGGTTGCTACCTTGCGTGCTTAGGTTGCGTCGGGTAGTGGGTAGGTGGTTGTGGCGGCGGGGCTGTGGGCTGGTAGGTGGGATGGTGGGTTAGGGCAGATTTAGTCTAGGTTTTGGTTGGTCTAGTTTAGGCCAGGCCTGCCACGGTAAAACACTTTATAAAATAGTTTTATTTTATTTATTTTGAAATATTCTTTTGTAAAATAGTTTAGACAAATAAAAGATCCGGACGGACCGAGGGTTTTATATTTGAAATAGAGAGAGGATATTTAGAAAACCAAGATAGTCTTTTGGAAAATAGTTTTAGGCAAACATGTGCATGATGATGATGATGCTCAAATGCAATGTGCTATAATGACATGAGCATGATGGTGCACAAAGTAGTAGACAATTCGAGCGATTTTCTAGTAGTGGTTTTACCGGGGTGCTACATAATCGTAGCGCCCAGATCGCTCGATACCGTTTCGGGTTGTAAATATCGCTGACAGGCGGACCCCACTTGCCAGCCGCCCTCTGCGCCGCTGAGCGTCACTAGGCCGACCCATTTGCTTTCCCGCGCTAGCCCACAAATTCAAATAGGTGTTTTTCTATTTAGACTTAAAACCATTTATGTCCCTTAGTTTAAAAATCAATTCAGGAAGATTTACTAAACCAAATTGAGTGATAACAATTTTGTTGGAAAGCTTCTGAAAAGATCTATCCAAGCCCGTTGGATTTAATTCATTTAGAGTTAGAGATCTCTCCTAGTAAAAATAACAAGACAGAAGCATTTACACATTCAAACATTTTTATAAAATCAACCATAATAGCTTTTGAGTTGATTCCAACTCTCAAAAATCACATTTAACCATACCTATCTGAATATGTAATAATATTAAGGTTTACATGCAGTGACTTTGGACTAGTACCAAAATAATGCTATATAGGCATTTCTAGTCACTTTAAATCATTAAATTTTAAACTTAAAATTATTAAAATATGATCCAACCTTTAAATCACATTCCCATATGTTAGAATATGTGTTGATGACATGTGTCCACATGATCCCATATTTTAATAGGAGAATATTAAATCTTAGTTATTTTCAATGAGTAGAAATTACTTTTCTCAAATAAAAAGGATGAGGCTAGTTAATTCAACCTTGTGATGCTTGTGATGATATTAGATCATCAAATGTGTGCCTTAGTGAGCTAAGTAGACTAGTTAAGTATTGTTTGGTGATTGTGTACTCCGTATGTATTTATAGATGATAGTATCGACCAAGCTTACGAGGAGGAAGAGTTCTACCAAGAGGAGGAAGAAGAAAACTTCAACCACTGCACTGCACAAGGCAATCCATCATTAACAATACAAGCTAACCCTTGCAAGTTAGATAACCTAAGCAAATGCATTAGACATTCTTTGGTTATACCATTTTGGACTTATACCTATTCCAAGTTTTAATTCCAAGCTTTACTTTTCTTTACTTTACCAAAGTCCTTTACTTATTTTAAAGGTAGCATAAAGAGTATAAAACTTGACCTATCTAGTTATATTTAGATGTCATTCTATGGCATGAGATTGAGATTAGCATCTCACCTTAGTGAACACTCTTAACTTAGTAGTTTAGAGTAAATTAAAACTTGATTCACTTTAGATGGGAATACTTGGTGAAAATGATTTGTGAAAACCTTGGAATGATGAGTCATTCTATTGAGATGTTTTGACATGTGTTGAGAAACACAAATGGTTTATGATGATGAAAATGTTGAGGCATGAGCCTTAGCCCTTTTACAAAACTGATGGTTGGGTTCGGATGTGACACCATTCCAATTTTACCGTACAACCACAATACCTGAATTGGGTAAGGCTTAGCCGGAAGTTTATATGCATTAGTATTAGTTCCCTCGTGGGAGAGGTTTGAGATGAGGCTACCTCTCAATGTTGTCCACCTATGCAGTGCCCAAGATGACATATGGTCATGGTTGGGAGGCCATGCTCATAGGAGAGGTGCTTATACTAGGGTGTGTAAATGAAATGTTATGTTTGATTATCTGCATACTAAGTATGATGATTCAGGGTTATCCCTAACAGATATATCGAATCTTGTGGTGAAAGTGTACCACCTCTGCAGAGTGTCAAACTATTCGAATAGCTGCGTTCGCGGTTATGGATAGTTGGAATGGCCATAATATTCCATTGTCAGATGTTTTCAAAAGAACTTATGAAATGAATTGTGACATGACTTGACCACAATAGAGTTTTGACTATGACAATTAAGTTCACACTTAAGTGTTTTCAAACTTCTTTTATCTTTCTTTGTTTCAGAACTCAGTGTAGGTTTCAAACTTAACTTTACAAGTAAACTTAGAGTTAACATTCATACTAGAACTATACTACTTGTTAGTGGTAGTTTGCGAGTACTTAAAGAGTACTCATGGCTTTTGTCCCTGGCTATTCCTATGGCCAGACTATGAAGGAGATTACCAAGATGAAGGACAACAGGACGGCTATGATAACTAGGACTATCTTCCATCGTCAGCATTGCCTATGACTCTGAAGATGGACCCCACCGCTTGAAATAGTTTTTCAGAAATACTCACTTTGGTTTGCAGCTAAGTTTTTGGTTTGGACGTCCATTCTAACTAGGGTCTCCTATGGTCAGGATGGCTCTGATACCAACTTGTCAACACCCGGATTTTTAATCCCAGATGACCGTTATGCCATACCTCGCAATCCCAGGATTACCATTTTTGCGAGACATAACGGATTGGATATCACAGTACATCATCCATTACAAACCATACATAAGGTTTTACACAATTAAGGATCTCATGATCCAGTCTTTAATACAACAAGCAGCGGAAATAAATGATAGCATAGCGGTGGGGTCCATCTTCAGGGGCACAGGCAATGCTGACGAAGGCAGATAGTCCTAGTTATCATAGCCGTCCTGCTGACCATCATCTTGATAATATCCTTCATAGTCTGGCCATGATAATAGCCAGGGACAAAAGCCATGAGTACTCTTTAAGTACTCACAACCTCTAAGTTGTTTTCCATGGTCTGTAACCAGTCATCAGCATCTAATGGTGTTCTAAAAGTTTTTGAGTTTGGATCCTTGGTGATCCTGATTTCCATGTCCTTGGTTGTTGAGAGCCATTTGGGCGATCTGCTGCAATGTTGCTAAGTTGGCTTGATGCTCGGCCCTGCTTGCTTCACGGTCCGCGATGAGATTCTGCAAGATCTGCAGCATTGGGTCCTGCGATGAGCTGCTCCCTCCTTGGTTTCCACGAGTCATCTGAAGATTGAGATAGATATAGGGGTAAGAGAGAAATTCTAAGGTTCATGGTTTTGGGTTTTTCAAAGCTAAAACTTTGAGTTAGACTCAGGTTTTTCAACTAACTTCATTTTCATTCATGCAAGCAAGCACCCGATACAACACACACCACAACAATCAAAGGGGAAAACAGATGGTTTGAAGAACCATTCTGCAAGCTATGATACAATGAGATGATACATCTCATGCTACGATAGTGCTCTAGTGCATCTACTCATCGTCGATGAAATCGGAGTCTTCATCATCAGTGTAGAAGTCCACATCATCCTCCTCCAGAAAGTCATCATCGTTGCTGAGGTAAGAATCCATGTCTCCCTGGATGTATTCACCCTCATCTTCTTCTTCCTTAGCGGCAAGCTGAGCTTCTTGCTCCTTGACGGTCTTCTCGAGGTCGGCCACTTTGTTGCGAAGACGGGCGATGGTGCGATCCTTCTTTGTACGCTGGCGGCAAAGAGACTGGCGATCTTGGATGAGCAGTGCGAAAGTCTGGGCCTTCTGGTTGGCAATGGCACGGTTCTGGTTGGCTAACTCCCTGACATTGTCCAGTTCTTGCTATCTGTCATGAAGCAAGAAGTCAAGGTTCTCCACTTGACGCCTCAACTCTAGGTGACGTGGCATCTCCATCGGCATTCCCATGAAGTCACGTCTTGCATAGTGGGCAAAACGGGTTCCTTGGATCTTGTTGACACTGAGGGCACATAGACGTGCGAGATCTTGATGCATTGCCCTGGCTAATCCATCTAGCCAGTTGTTCTCTCTCACGGAGAACTGAATTCTCCCGGAAGTTGGTGCTTCGATGCTTCCTCGAAGATCCGCGGTGACTAGCCACTATAAGTCTCCTCCTGGGAGTTCTGGAAGTTGAGCTCCAAGAAACTCCGGATGTGGGCATCCCAGTAACTCTGATAGTGAATCCAGATCCCTCTCGAAGATTAGCTGACCTCCGTTTCCCAACTGGTAAAACTTGCTGAACTGAGTCTCCATCTACAAGGATTAAGGATGAGGAAGTTAGTGAAGTGATCAAGTGTGTCAAAATTTAAGTAGTAATGTAAAATTTTTGTGGAACATGAATTTTTGAGAAAGAATGAGTTCACAAGGGTAAGAGAGGAAATAGTTTTTCCGAAATACTCACTTTGGTTTTGAAGCTAAGTTTTTGGTTTGGACGTCCATTCTAACTAGGGTCTCCTATGGTCAGGATGGCTCTGATACCAACTTGTCAACACCCGGATTTTTAATCCCAGATGCCCGTTATGCCATACCTCGCAATCCCAGGATTACCATTTTTGCGAGACATAACGGATTGGATATCACATTACATCATCCATTACAAACCATACATAAGGTTTTACACAATTAAGGATCTCACGATCCAGCCTTTAATACAACAAGCAGCGGAAATAAAAGATAGCATAGCGGTGGGGTCCATCTTCAGGGGCACAGGCAATGCTGACGAAGGAAGATAGTCCTAGTTATCATAGCCGTCCTGCTGACCATCATCTTGATAATCTCCTTCATAGTCTGGCCATGATAATAGCCAGGGACAAAAGCCATGAGTACTCTTTAAGTACTCGCAAACTACCACTAACAAGGAGTATAATTCTAAGTTAAAGTGCTAGAGCTAAGTTTAACTATAAAGTTAAGTTTGAAACCTAAGCTGAGTTCTGAAGCAAAGAAATATAAAGTAAAGTTCTAGAATCACTTAAGTTGGGAAGCTATTATCATAAACACAACCTTGTTGTGGTCAAGTCAAGGTTCATCATTCATTTCAAGTTATTTAGAAAACATCTGACAACGAAACAGTATGGCCATTCCAACTGTCCATAACCGCGGACGCAACTATTCGAATAGTTTGACACTCTGCAGAGGTGGTACACTTTCACCACAAGATTCGATACATCTATCAGGGATAACCCTGAATCATCATACTTAGTATGCAGATAATCAAACATAACCTTCCCTTTACACACCCTAGTATAAGCACCTCTCCTATGAGCATGGCCTCCCAACCATGACCATCAGTCATCTTGGGCACTGCATAGGTGGACAACATTGAGAGGTAGCCTCAGCTCAAACCTCTCCCGTGAGGGAACTAATACTAATGCATATAAATTTCCAGCTAAGCCTTACCCAATTCAGGTAATGTGGTTGTACGGTAAATTTGGAATGGTATCGCATCCGAATCCAACCATCAGTTTTATAAAAGGGTTAAGGCTCATGCCTCATCATTTTCATCATCATAAACCAGTTGTGTTTCTCAACACATGTCAAAACATCTCAATAGAACGACTCATCATTCCATGGTTTTCATAATTCATTTTCACCAAGTGTTCCCATCTAAAGTGACTCAAGTTTTTGATCTACTCTAAAATACTAAGTTAAGAGTGTTCACTAAGGTGGAAAAGATGGGTTCAATCTCATGCCATAGAATGACATCTAAGGGTTTCTAAGTAGGTCAAGTTTTATACTTTTTATGCTACCTTCAAAACAAGTAAAGAACTTTGTGTACTAAGGGGAGTAAAACTTGTCAATAAGACTTGAGGTACTAATAGTTAAAGGGGGGGGGGTGTGATCAAAGCATGCTTATGGCATCTTTGCTAAACCATCTAGTTTGATTCTAGTTTGCTAAGGGTAGCTTGTACTGTTAATGGTGGCTTGCTAAAGTGTGTTTTGCAAGGGTTAGCTTGCCAATAATAGCTTTCCTTGGTTGGTGCAGTGGTTGAAGTTTTCTTCGTCTTCGTCTTGATATCACTCCTCCTCCTCGTAAGCTTGGTCGGTACTATCTTCTATAACAATACATACGGAGTAGACAATCACCAAACAATACTTAACTAGGCTACATAGCATTCTAAGACACACAATTGATGATCTATTATCATCACAAGCATCACAAGTTTAATTTCAATAGTTTCATCCTTTTTATTTTAGAAAAGTAATTTCTACTCATTGAAATATTAACTAAAATTTAATATTCACCACCAAAATATGGGATCATGTGGACACATGTCCTCACCACATATTCTAACATGTGGGAATGAGATTTAAAGGTTGGATCAATATTACTTTACTTTAAGTTTATTATTTAATGTTTTAAAGTGACTAGAAATGCCTATATAGCATTATTTTGGTACTAGTCCAAAGTCACTGCATGTAAACCTTAATATTATTATGTATTTAGATAGATATGATGAAATGTGATTTTTGAGAGTTGGAATCAACTCAAAAGCTAACTTGGTTGATTTTATAAAAATGTTGCAAGTTGCAAAAGCTTCTGTCTTCTTATTTTTATTAGGAGAGATCTATAACTCTAATTGAATTAAATCCAATGGGCTTGGATATATCATTTCAATACCTTTCAGACAAAATTGGTTTCATGCAATTTGGATTTCTAAAACTCTCTGAATTGAATTTTAAACTAGTGGACATAAACTAGATTTAACTAAAAAGAAAAATCTAGATTTGAATGGGTGGGCTAGCGCGGGAAAAGAAATGGGCCGGCCCAGTGGCGTTCCGCGGGGCGGGGCTCAACTGACAGGGGGGTCCCACGTGTCAGCGGCACTTAAAACGCGAAACGGTACGCGCGCTGTGGGCTGTGCGATTAGAATAGGAATCTACGGCTGAGGGTCGTCGTCGACGACGAACAGGTCGCCGGCGAGCTCGAACCCTAGCGGCTCGGTGGGGGTCTACTGGGGGCGTACCAGGGCTCCAGCGGGGTCGGCGAGGCAGGCAAACGACGTGGAAGATGACGGCGAGGCGAGGCGCGGTTGTGGCGGAGCTTGGGGTGGTCGCTATCAGCGGCGCCCTTCTCCTCCTACTGCGGCTGCTCGGGCTCCAATTCCGGCGAGTTGCTGCTCCCCTTGCTCCAGCTAGAGGTGGGTGAGGTTCAGAGAGGTGAGGGGAGTGGAGTGGTGTGGAGAGAAGAGGCTGGGGAGGGCTCCTTTTATAGGACCGACGGTGAGACCGAGCGGGATGGGCAGTCGACGGTGGCGACATGGCTACGGCGGGGTAGAGGCATGGCTGGGGGTGGCGATCGATGGGCGGTCCCCTGGTGGTGCTCTAGGAATTGAATGTGGCTATAGGGGCGGTGGCACGCGGTCTGGGCGAGGTGGCGCTCCGAGAGGCAGAGGCGGCGGTGTCCACGGCGAGCGGTGGCTGTGAGGCGTTGGGCGGCCAGCGGGGGTGTCTGGGGTGTTCTCCAGGTCGAGGCGGAGCGGCGGGCGCGGGCTGCTGCCAAGGGGCGGTCTGTGCAAGCAGGGACAAAGCACGCTCTAGGGACGGCGTCAGCATGCTCGACAAGCTCCGGGCGCGGCGGTTCCTGGCCGCTCTGCCCTCTGTCTCTGGCCTGGGGCTGGTTGGGCGGTTGAGGTGGACCACTGGCAGTGTACTAGACATTGCGAGAGGGGTTGGAGAGGGCTGCTGCTGCGAGTGCACGGTCGACCGGCGAGAGAGGGCTCGGCATGGCAGTGCAGTGTAGCTAGGGGGTAGGGAAGAGACTGGGGTTGGTCTGGTCAGGCTTGAGGGGGACAAGATGATCAAAGCACATTGCAATGGCTAGACAAAAATCAACCCAAAACAGTATTAGTTAGGCCAATATTATCTTGCCAACAAGGTGTTTGATTAAATGGCCGTATGAAAGAAAGTTTTGAATTTTGGTTTCAAATTTTTTGAGTGATCTCCACTAGTGATAGGTAGTCTCTGGTTGCAAGGGTTTTCAAAGTGGATCTCAAATAGATGGTTTTTGAAATAGGGGTGATCTATGCATATGCATTAGATTCAATTTTACACTGTCATTTAAAATAGTTAACAGAATGTTTTTAGCAGATCCAAAGGTGGGCCTTGGTACCTCATTATGTGTACTAGCAATGGGTGAAAAGATCAAGAATTATTTCTGTTAAGTTTTGAGTACTAGGAATAGCCAAAGTAGGCATGGGAGTTAAATTTGCAAAAAAGACCATTCCTCCTTTTTAATTCTTTTTGATTTGATTTTCTTTAGGAAAAGTTTGGGAATGATGTAGATGATGTTTAAATCACCTAAGAAACATTTTACAAGCATTGGATCATTCAATCATGGCAATTCAAAACAACTCCTATTTTAAATGCACACATATATGAATGCTTTTATTTTAAAACTGAAAAAGTTTTTGTTAACCCTATTTTTGGATGATTTGATCATGATAACCTTGGATTGAAGTTTTGGGATGTTACACCTTGCAAGTCATAGTTGCTTGCTCAGGTGCGATCTCGTGTTGTCAAGTACCACAATTGTTGGAATCCTGGCAGATGTTTATGGTGGAGTTGATCATGGCTTTAATTACAACTTGATATTAAATTGCTAGATATAACTAATGCAGAGGCATCGGTGGGCAATAGATGTTATTTGGTTCTTCCACGCTCACTTGTGTCCCGTAGGACCCCGAGTACTTGATACCTGTTCCTTGACTACCGCACTATCCGCATATGGGACCATGAATCCCCTTAGCCAGAGCTTGATTCATTTCTTATTTCTTGGGGCCACAAACTAGTTTGGGGCTTTATTACTATCCTGTACCTATGTCATGCTTTACTGCTTTATTTACGATTGTGCGTGGAGCACCTGTACTGTTTTGGATCGTGCCACGTTTTCGTGCTATCTATATCTGACTAGTAAGTGCTGCAACTATAATGAAATGAATAAAACTGCCAACTGTGTGAGTTCCTCGGTTTGACTTCCTCGTTTGGTCTCGAGGGGGAATACCAGGATGGGTATGATTGGTGTTAGTATCAGGTTGGATCCGAATAGGTCTTTCTTATCCCTCTCTAATAGTCGACAGTTTTACTGAGTCTCTATAGGTTGTTTAGTGCATGCTTCGCTGCCGCTTCAGTCCATCATACCTATGTAGGCGAAAGCCGCCGAATTCTAGCCTCGCCGTGTACTGGCCTCAGTACTGACGCTCCTCTTTTTCCTTCGTCCTTTGTCGGCACTCCCTTTTGTTTTAGCAGGTTTGCGATCGACGTCGTTAGCAGGGTTACCCTTCCGACTTAGCCTGGGCAGGGTTATGGACGCCATTGGTTATTCTTCAGGGCTCTTAGCCCCATTTGCATCTTGTTCGTACTCGGACGTTGTATTGGTTTCAAGGTGATTTGAATCTTGTACTGTATATATGTATTCTTGACTCATGGAGTCGTGTTGTATATATCTGTTCTGTGGGTTTCATCGTGGACTATTGTGTAATGGCATTACTTCGTTTTCCACCCGCATGAAAGTGGCTGGTGGGCGTCCTTGAATCGTTTCTATGCGGGTTTGGCAGGAAGCGCTGAAATCTGCATAGGGCCGATTCGAGGGTGTTACACATCCGTCGTACAAACATATCTATAATTACATGCGTTCAATGGAGTCACTCACATGATGACCGTGAAAGACAGTGACAAACGTATCTATAATTCCATACATTGAACGGAGTCACTCACATGATGACCGTGAAAGACAGTGACGACATGAATATATATAACGCACAAACTTATGCTCTCCCACATCGATAGCACATCACACAAGCGTACAACTGGCAAAAACAAGCAAAGATGGACCGTCTTGACTAGAAAAGGACAATAACATGTGTGCTCATCTTATCTCGTCACCCTACATCGTGCCACGGTAGCTAGTTGAGAAAAAAGGTCCTTTGTATTCTCCAGCGACCGAAGAGAGGAAAACCCCTATAGCCCTCCAACTCACCACCAACCAACACCCCAGCCCGTTGATAACCAGGCACCAACCCCGGCACATCTCCCTCCCCTTCCTGCACCACCAGCTCCCCATCTCCTTACCGAGCTCCAGGAATTCCCACCGCCCGCCCCTAACCAGCATGGCCGCCGCCGCCACCACCGCCGTCCGCTTCCACGCGGCCGCAGCGCGGCGCGCCGCCCCACGCCGTGCGGCGCGCTTCGCCGTGCGCGCGGATGCCGCGCAGACGGCCACGGCGTTGACGCAGGACGACCTCAAGCGGCTCGCGGCGGTGCGCGCGGTCGAGCAGGTGGAGAGCGGGATGGTGCTGGGGCTCGGGACGGGGTCCACGGCCGCCTTCGCCGTCGCAGAGATCGGCGCGCTCCTCGCCAACGGCAAGCTCTCCAAAATCGTCGGCGTGCCCACATCCAAGCGTACCTACGAGCAGGCATTGTCGCTCGGGATCCCTCTATCCACGCTCGACGACCATCCCGTCATCGACCTCGCCATCGACGGAGCCGACGAGGTCCTCCCTCTTGCATCATTGCATCTGTACCTCTCTATGCATAAATCCCTCCATTGTTTGCTGTGATATTTGGAAGACATAAGAAATAACACTGCCCTGCTAGAGCTTGTGTCCTATCATTTTAGTTCTGAGGATTCCTAGGTAGCTCTGCGAAGAAAGTAGGATGAAAACGAATAGAACTCTGAATGTCACCGTGCTTAAAAGTTGGATAGTAACAGCCTAGTAATCGAATGCTCTGATGGTGATACCAAAATGGTAAGTCACAACAATCAGGCTGTGTTTGGTAGCAAAGTATTTTTGTAGTATTTCAGCAATACTAAAGTTTCTCGAAAAACTAAAGTTTTGAATACTTTGATGTGTTTGACAGTGACTAAAAACCGTGGTATTATTTCTTCAGTATCCCTCAAAAGGTGCTAATTTTGAAGTATTGAAAAAACAACTCTAGAGACCTCTTTTTCTGAAACTGAAGTATTGCCTGCCCAGGCAGTTAAATACTATGGTTTTGTAAATACTTCAGTTTTAGAAATACTTTGTTGCCAAACTAGGCCTCAGCCTTTTTGTGGGGGCGTGCTCCAAATATTTCATATTTGGGGTGAGATTTGGATTATCACCTTCTATTTTCAAACAACCATCTATAACTAATTATGTTCCATTTTTCAACTGAACAGGTTGACCCAGACCTAAACCTTGTGAAAGGCCGGGGTGGAGCACTTCTCCGTGAGAAGATGGTCGAGGCTGCATCAGGCAAGTTTGTTGTTGTTGTTGATGAGACCAAACTAGTTACTGGCCTAGGAGGGAGCGGTCTAGCCATGCCAGTGGAAGTTGTGCAGTTCTGCTGGAAGTACAATCTAGTAAGACTGCAGGGTCTGTTCAAAGAAGGAGTCAAGGCAAAATTGAGATTGAACGAGGATGGCAAGCCCTATGTTACTGACAACTCAAACTATATTGTTGATTTGTACTTCAAGACGCCAATCAAGGATGCATTGGGCGCGGGGAAGGAGATCGCAGCTTTGGAAGGAGTTGTTGAGCATGGCTTGTTCTTGAACATGGCAAGTTCAGTAATCATTGCTGGATCAGATGGTGTCAGTGTCAAAACAAAGTGAGTTTTTTTGGGGGTTGGTCAGCTATTGTTGCCGTGTTGAATTTATGTTTTTTCAGTGATAAGCAATATGTGTAAAAAGAGGAAATGATATTCTTCAATAAATATATTGTTACACCTTTTTTTTATCTTGTATGAATAATCTCACTGGAAAAAATCCCACTGTATTTGATTGAAATCAGGCACTTCAGGCATATTAGTGTACTACAGCCCAAATTTGCACACTTGAAGTCCACTCAAATTATCAAAACAAAATGCATCTTTGTTGTAACACGCATTTACCGTATATAACAGGACAAAACCATATTATAACTGAAAATTCTGAGTTGTACTCCACATTCAGAAGATTTGATCATGTGTATCCATGTTATGCTTCGTGAAGCAGTAGTTGATACAAAACTCTTTACATCAGTGTTACGGAAACCTGAGGTGGGAAGGGATATGTCGGTACTTTTGACTTTGACAATATATATTTCATGTGCTGATCATTCAGGAATAAACCTATACTGTAAATGGCCAACTCCTTAGTTTATCAATCATATCAACATATATTGTCTCGTTATGCAAGTGTTAGGAAACTGGAAAGTTTGCAGAAGTCACTACCTAACATGCTATTCTCAAGCAAGCAAATTACTATAGTAAAGATACAGTAGGGCTTTCATGTACCGGTTAGAAGCATTTATTGTTTTGGAGAGGAAAAGTCTGTTCCATATATCCATGTAATCTTACAAGACATCAAGGGGCAACAGCGAAGCAGTCTTTCCAGAGTAGAAATACAAAAGAACAAGAATAGCTCAATCACAACTTTATCCAGATACCAGCAAAATCTTCAGATAAATTATAGTATCGCAATACATTGAAGAATTGTTGATTTCACACTGTCGACAGTCTTGGAATTCTAGTAACAAGACCATTTCAGGTCTGAAAATTGAATTAGTACCCCACAAAGATTAGTTGTGGGAGGTAGGGGGCGAGGATACACAGTGGAACTGTACAGGGTAGACTGAAGCTAATAAAGATGCAAACTTACTGCGAGTTTATGTTTGCATTTGGAGGTCTCTAGTTATAGTCCCGTTTCTTTGAAACTCTTTGACAACCATATGGCTGTCTCTCTTGGAGACGCCTTCCCGGGTCCAAAAGGCTTTAGCAAAATTCCCAGCTCCTGAAATCTCTCCTGCTGTAGCAACTGCGCACTGAACTCAAGCAAACCCTCAAGAGCCTCAGCTCTCTGCCGGTACGAAGTTGTGTCAAACCTCTTCTGCCTCCAATCGGATGGATTATTGTCTATACTGAGCAGGTTCAGATCAGGAGTACTGTTGTGGCTTTCGCTGTCACTCCGGAGCACTTGGAAAGTGCATTTGTCCTTAGTGATTGATTGATCCACGATACATGGTGGCAAGATCTTCATGATAGGATGCAATGGATCTTCAGAGGGTGCCAATGGGAATTCTGCAATTCTGTCGATTCGAGGAGCATTAACTGAAACATCAGGGGAGTTCAATCTGGCGAGAATGTCAGCAACCCCCCTCTTTTCAGGAGTTTTGAACATGTACGGGGAGAGTGATGCTCGCCGTATAGCTTGTCCTGTCTGGTCCAGTGTAGACCTTGATGGTGGAGGCTGCTGGTGTCAAAACAACACAAGGTTAAACCTTGTAGGCATATTTTTTATCATGTACACAGAGTGCTTCACGCGTGCACTTAACAAGTGAATGGAAAAAGCAAGTCTTCACACGAGCTTACAAAGGCAGGTAAAAGTAACATATGGACAAGATGTGCTATTTTCTGCAATGGGCAATAAAATGCCACTTTCATTTGAGGGACTAAAGATTGGCAAAACATCTCTAATGAAGAATTAGTGATGCATTCCTAACATTATTGGTGATATCCACAGATCAAGTGGATAGTTACTGGAAATGTTAACAGAGGATGCAGTGAACTATGAACAGTAGCGTGATGTTAACTTAAAAGATATGAACAATGGCTGCTGACAAGATTTTAACATTTTGTACGGAAAGATAACAAAATACCTCCTCTTTATGAGCTGTTCTAGCATGAAACATCTTTGCAGGTTCTAAACGTCTCCTAGGGGTCGAGGACGCCCTTCCTGGAGTAGGTGCCGGTGATCTTGTTACTTTCGAATGCTTATCATGTATCGTTTCTTCAACAACTTTCTTTGTGACCTGAACTGATAACTGATCCGTTCGTTGATTAAGCAATTCTGGACAATCTTTTGGTGTTCTGGTAGATTCAGGAGGGCCATGGTTAGCAGTGGCACTGTCAAGTTTCACAATCCTCTGTACTTTAAAAGAATGACTCTTAATATATTGAGGTTTCCAATTGTCTTCATCATCAGAATATGCAGTCTTATTTGTTTCATGTCTGGTAGGAAGTTTTGCTTGCAACATATCGCGAGTAGGACTCAATTTCGATTGGACTTCCAACACATAGGGCTGAAGGTGAGGATGGTTAAGCAGATCTGCAGCCTGAAAATCAATATCAATATGAGGTAATGGGATGAGCAAATGAGTACAGAAACTTCGATTATATTCACCACCAAAAAATATGTATGCTCTAGAAGAACAACACATACACTTGGTCTGTGATCTGGACTTCTACGCAGCATGCTTTTTATGAGTCCCCTACTGCATGACAGTAAATAAATACTTCATGAAAATTTCAGATGTCGTGAATAAGCTCACAAGAATAAATACAGGTTAATGTGTTGTCATGGCTTACAGTGCACCCGAATATATAGTCGGTATAGGAGCAACAATAGACTTGTTTATCTTGTTTATCAGTGTCTGCATATCCTGTTAGGAAAAAACATCATCTGAGATGCAACCTTTTGGTGAAATAACAGTGAAGCATCATATGTTGCAACTTACAAGAGTAAACTATAAGTAAAAGAGAATGTCAGTATATAGCTACTTACAAATGCTTTGAATGCATGTTTCAGTGCAGCCATCTCATAGATACAGCAACCTGGTAATTGATGATGTTTAGCGAAGAGAACATGCGAAATTCAGATCACCACATGCAACTGAATACTAGAAGGAATACTTACCTAGCGACCATATGTCTGACTTGGAACCATATGGAATATCAGCAAGAAGTTCAGGGCACATGTAACTTGGAGTTCCTACAACCTACAGAAAGAAACACGGTATATAAAATCATAAGCAACTTAGAAAGAGAAACACCTCAGAGTAGAGCAAGATCAACTTACTGATGAAGCTAAATCATCAGAAGTCAATACTTTAGCCAGCCCAAAATCACCTGTTTCATACAACATATTTCAAACAGAAGATACTGCCGTCAGCTATATTCAACTAGTTCATAGTGCAGGTGTTTTTCCTAATCAATTTTACAGATCATACTTACCGAGCCGTATACTTTGGTCCTTTGTAAGAAATATATTTGAGCACTGGAAAAGACAATAAAATACATGGTGAGTAACCGGCTATGCTTGACTTCATTTTCAGTAGCACATAAACAAAGTCTATGAATATATCAACCTTCACATCGCGATGCAGGATATGATTAGCATGCAAGTAGTCCAGTGCCATTAGGAGCTGCACAAGCCACACACAGAGTTTCTGCTTCCACAAAAATGGTCACAGCAAGGGGGAAATTCAGTAAGCAGAATTTGCAGCTGCTGAAGAGCACATATTACAGATTAATTAACCACCTCTTCCGAAAAATGGTTGCCGTTGGCCTTCTTAATGGCCTCTAACCTGCACAATGAAACAAAAATAACCACAACTTCATTACAGGTTCCAAATACGATTAAAAGCTTACTTCACACGTTACATACATGTCTCCTCCCTCGCAGTAACCGATCACGATGCACACGTAGCACCCCTGATAATAACAACATAAGCATTCATTTCAGGCAATGGTGATCATATCCTTCGGTAGGACCACCGAAACTGTGAAACATGCCGGGAGGGGACCTTGCCAACATGCACAGATAGGAGAAGATGGGACCATGCTCACCTTCTCAACCCAAGAGTCTTTGTATTCCACAATGTAAGGGCACCTTACTTTTGCAATGAGCTCCATCTGTATGCACAAAATAGTGAAATTTGCGCGAAAGGTCAAACAATCTTTTAGCAAACAATCTAGCTTGAATGCTTATATGTTACATGACACAGAAGGAATAGAGGCTGTTAATGAGACCTCTTGATGTGCCGATCTGCGGCACCTGATGGTCTGACGTGCGAGCCTAATCTTCTTCAAGACATACCTGAAACAAGCCACGCTTCAGAGAGATCAGTGACACAACCGATGTTGCAGAGATTCTAGATGGAAATCCATCCATGTATCCATTCATGACAAAAAGGTTGAACATGAGTGGAACCACACTAACCTCTTCTTCTCAACCTTGTGCCTCACCAGGAGAGCAGAGCCAAATGAGCCCTTCCCAATCTGCTCCAACACCTCATATTTATCCATCTCACTCTAATCTGATTCAACCCCGAAATATTTGCCTCCCTGCAAACAAACAGATAGCCCTGAAGGAGAATTGCAAGAAGTACGCCGAGTAAATTGTTTGGCATAAATGTGTCCTGTCCACCCCCAAATCCAAAAGTGCTTTTAAATTTGAAGGCACAGTGGTCGCGATTGCTCGTTCAACTCTCCTTCCCTAATTCCCAGTTGTTCACTAATCGACAAAAACAAGAGGCGATGAACCAAAAAAAAAAACTGCTTCTAATTCACGCTATTCCCCATATTCATCACGGAGATGGAGATTGGAGAGAGCATCGCTGGCATGCATTTGCTGATTCTTGGATAGAAGAGATGAAGAGCACAAAAGAAGACAGCTACGGAAATCGCTAACAGATTGGAAGGATTGCAACGGACAAAGCAGAAGACGAATTCGAATATAGAAAAGCCAAACCGAAATTGATGCGTGCCAAGAATCTTTACCTCGGCTTCTAATTGATGAAGAAGGCCGTGCTTTTCCTCACCTGCCTTCCATTTTTAGCAAGAGAAAGTCTGTGGACTCTGGTTATGGAGGGGGGTGGCTGGGGGTGCTCGCTAGAGGTTTCCGAAGTTTTGAAAGTGCGGAAGAGAGAGAGATGGTGGGGGGCACACACACACGCGCGCACTGTTTAAGGCCAGAGGAGAGAGACAGGGAGATTTGACTAAGATTTTATTTGCTTATTAATGCTCCTCCGTGTACCGTTCTTTATGGCACGTACAGTGCGGTGATGTCAGTCTTCCTTTGTTTTCAATAAATCAATGTAAGTTATCTGTATTGTCAGTTGAGTTTCAAATTATCGTTATGTACTAGCTAAGAAAAAAATATTTGCTTGAATAACTCAAACTAGACAGTTTCTAGCAGAAAGTAGCGTGTATTTGTTGAAGAGAATATATAATGAATATATTAGGCAACAACAGAGAAATGCAGAGAACTGCTCACCATCATTAATAGCATGCAAGACTTGAATTGATTTTTTCTATCCTTTGCTCTTGCTGTTTGGATGGTGATTTGAATGACAAAACGACACAAGTTTAGATCCTTATTCTTCGTTGGGTCCATGACAGCTCGATATATTTTTGGAGAAATATATACTGCGGTGGTTGGTGCTAACATGGAGCATACCACGTAGATGACCCAGTGCATCAAGTATCTAGCATCACCAAGTTCCATTTGTTTCAGCTTCTCTTTTACTTCTGCCAACTTGGGCTGGTGGCCATCACCAAAATCGAGGTTATCCATGACAATCGCAATGGCTTCTTCATCAATTTGGTATACCACTGGAAACTTGCCGATTGGTATTCCAAGCATTATCTTTACAAGACCGTCTGTGATTGGAATACTACCTCTGCCAGGAAATTCAAGCTCACAAGTCTCGGTATTGAAGCTCGACATCAGAAAGTTGCACAATGCTGGATGCAACTTTGAGCACTTGATCCCAGGAAACTACCAATGCCATTGAGAGAAATAATGTGCCTGTGTGACTCGTTCTGGTGTTTGTACAGTTTAAAATTGGCATTGGTGATGCTCGATTAAAGAACTCTTGCTGCATTCAAATGGAAATGTGTGTGTTATCATTCTCAATAAAACGATTAAAGAACTCCTGCAGTTATTGAAAGAAGTAGAGAAGGAGAACATTTGTTGGCTACCTTCCTTTTCACCTTCTCCTCTTTTTCATTATGCAAGTCGTCTTCAACTGCTTCCAATGTTTCTTCTCTTTTTTTATATTGAAGTCTTTTACGAAGCTTTTTCAACTTTTTATATCTTGATTTTGGAGTGTTAATATTGTCCTATTATGAAGGTACAAAAATAGATTAGTGACACTATGCATACACTTAAAAACAAGATAGCAAGATGTTAATCTTTTTTAAAAGAAAGATTGAGAAAAAAGAAGCCACGTGGACATACTGATTTTGTCATGTTGTAAATGTTTTTCCTAGAAAGCAAGATAGACCCGCAAAATAACTGATGGCTCCTGCAACAAAAGCGAAAAAAACATTCTTAATTGATGTACAAAAACCAACTTGGATGCCATGTTGCACTAACGTCAACCAATATACATCGAGATTGTCCTAATGAACATCCCTTAGCTATCAAAAGAACTACAAACTGCACCTAGAAAATGTGTACTAATACATACAAAAATAGCAACCAAAAAATGCGTCAGCCTATGTATAGTGTGCATTATTTCTTTAGTGTTTGTATGAACTATGTACACTGTGCATTAGCCTAGTATACATCCTGCATAGGGCTAATATACATCGATATTGTCATAATAAACACCCATTAGCTATCAAAAGAACTACAAATGCATCCAGAAAATGTGTGCTAATACATGCAAAAACAGCAACCAAAATATGCATCACAAAAGTACATGAAGTAGTATGGACTTGTGAGATTAGAAGTATTGCAAACATACAGACAACAACTTATGTCTTAATAAAAACCAATCCATTGATGATACACAGATGTGCTAATATGCATCTTACTAATTTAAAAAGGTAAGAAAAAACGCATGAACTAACGTCAACTAATGAACATTCAGCGCAGTGAAAAATACGAAAAATTAGATGCTATGTTCTACAAACACTAAAGAAATAAAACCAGACTAAACTGGGTGATATATCTTCCTCCTGCCTAGATCAAAAAGACTTTGAGAAATAAACTGCTTGGGTCAAAAATATATTCCTCTTGCCTATATCAAAGACGACTGAGTCATGAAGTGACTATTCAACATGAAAAAATAAGTCAAAGTTTTTGGTTACAAGTTACTTAGGCAAACAAAGCTAAAAAATAAGGATGACATCTATGTGAGGAACAACAACTACCCAAAAACTAACTAATGCCTCAAAAACAACAATCAGCTTAGGCATGTGCTACAAATTCTTCCTAATTGAATAGAAAATACAAACTGTAAGGCTAAAAGATACTGTCATACGTCACCCCTGTCAAATTCAGGAATGAAGTAGGAAAAAATAAAAAAGATGTAATCATGTTCTGTGCGTAAGCTTTATGAGTAGAATCTGAAAACAAGTAGATGTTCATAATTTAAACCTGAAAACTAATGAACAACTAATGCCTAGTAAAGTAGTGTACATCCATATTTGAGATATTGTAAAGCAACAAGAAATGTTTATTTAAAAATGCAAGTATATTAGTTGTACTATATATGAACTAATATACATCCATGATTACTTTAATGTACTGATGTTTTTTTCAAGGTAGTGTAATCATGTTCTGTGCATAAGCTGTACATGTTTATGAGTAGAATCTGAAAACAAATAGATGTTCATAATTTAGACCTGAAAACTAATGAATAACTAATGCCTAGTAAAGTAGTGTATATCCATATTTGAGATATTGTGAAGCAACAAGAAAGGTTTCCTTATAAATGCAAGTATATTAGTTGTACTATATATGATCTAATATCATGATTAGTTTAATGTACATATTCAAAAAACAACATAAAAATCATCCAGATTTGAGCATCATCAAAATGAACTTATTTTCCATCTATTGTACACCCAGATTTGAGCTATTGTACATAAAGAGAGCCTCCACGATTATCCTATTGTACTTCCATGATTACCCTAATTTGCTAGAAAGGTAAAAAACTAACAAAAAGTTAAACAACCATTATGTACAATAGGAATGGATGTATATTAGTTGAACAACCATTGAGTTACTCGTAGACACGAAGATGCACAATCTTACTAGTTCAACTAGTAGACATGCAGATTTGATCTATTATACATTATCCGGGAAGATATACTTATAAAATCATGTATATCAGTTGAACTTTAAATGAGCTAACATACATGCACAATTACACTATTATATATTAGTTGAACGATAAATGAGCTAGTATACATCCACAATTACCTTGTTGTACTTCCACAATTACCATAATTTGCTAGGAAGGTAGAAAACTAACAAAAGTTATCATGACAAGTAATAAAAACAGGCAATGTTGAACAACCATTGAGTTGCTCATAGACACAAAGATGAGCAATCTTACTAGTTCAACTAGTAGACATCCATATTTGATCTATTGTACATCAACAGGGAAGATATACTTATAAAATCATGTATATTAGTGGAACTTTAAATGAGCTAATATACATGCACAGTTACCCTAATGTACTGCAAAAAAAGAAAGAAAAAAGATATACATTCAGGAATGGAAGTAGAAAACTAACAATTTTTTACCACATTCTAAACTTTCCCCCTTTCTCAACTCCACTGACAAAAGATGTACATACTAAGCATGGAAAAAATTGAACAATGCTCTGTTCTACCGCATTCTAAACTCAACCCTAGGTCTACTACAATCCACCATGGAATCTATAAAGCATGTACAGTGGGTCCTGGTTGGGTTGCACACAGAAAAGGTACACAATCTTTACAGTACATGGAGCAACAAGATATGATATGGCATAGAGTTTCTCTCTCTGTATTTAGCTAGTCCCATAGACGACACTCCTTCCTAGTTCCTACCTCCTTTGTGTCATTCCCCATTAATCTCCTACATGTCCCTAGCAAGCAGCCAGAGATGGTCATAGCATCACATCAGCCAGCGAACAGGTGGAGCCCAACTAACTATTATACACCCTACTCTATGCCAATGCCTTCCGCATGATCCAGAGGAAACTCGTCGACGAGTGAAAGACCGATATATGCCACGCGTCATGCTCACCCACCACTAAGTTGAACCATGCTATATTCTACCACATTCTCAACTCCAAACCAGGACTACTACAATTTCCACGAAATCTATGCATTCTGAACTCCACATCGGGCCTACTACAATACCTATGGAATATATAAATAGTGTACGCATAACACAAAAAAGTATTGGGATCTCTACACTGAAAAATGGTGTATTTGTCAAAATAGAAGTTATGACCTACCCTTGAAAAAATACATCAGGTTGTCTTCCTCCTTGATCAATCCAGAACTACTTGAAAAATACAGCAGGTTGTCTTCCTCCTTGAACAATCCAAAACTAGTTCCACTTGTTGAATCCCCCTGTAATTGCAGCAAAATGATGTCTACGCACTTCTATTCTTTTAGACAGTTGCTGGGCCTCCAAGTGCAGAGGTTTGTAAAACAGCAGCAAGTTTTCCCTTAAGTGGATCACCCAAGGTTTATCGAACTCAGGGAGGAAGTGGTCAAAGGTATCCCCTCTCAAGCAACCCTGCAATCAAGATACAAGAAGTCTCTTGTGTCCCCAACACACCCAATACACTTGTCAGGTGTATAGGTGCACTAGTTCGGCGAAGAGATAGTGAAATACAAGTGGTATGGATATAAGATAACGGTGCTAGAAAATACTTTGATGGCGTGGAAGAGACTAAAGGCAAACTGAAATAAAGATGGCAGCAAGCAAACATGTAACAGATCTAGTAGCAAACGAAGTTTCAATGCTTAGAAACAAGACCTAGGGATCATACTTTTACTAGTGAACACTCTCATATAAATATATTCTTCTTTATGATACTACTCTGAACTACTCTCCGGTTGGACACTCTAATCCATGGTAGGGTTATAACAACACACCTCAAAGTTCGCTTTCCCCATCTAGATAACCCCACACTGTCACCTTGAGCTCTAGATGGTTCCAACAAACACCACAATTTCATAGAAACATCCAACTCCAAATATAACTCATAACAAGTATTTGTAATCTCTAGCCTAAGCGCCACCATGGTGTGCACACTGTCAACTTCACACACATGGGGAGAGCAGAGATCTATTAAAGCACTTGAGTAGCAAGGTAGATCTACATGATTACAAAGCTCATGATCACAATATGATCATGCATAGAGAGAGAGATGGACACATAGCTACCGGTAGAACCCTTAGCCTCGAGAGAGAACTACTCCCTCCTCATCATGGGAATCAGCAATGGCGATAGAGATGGTGGTGGAGATCGATGGAGATGGCTCTGGGGCACTTCCCCGTCCCGGCAGGGTGCCAGAACAGAGACTTTCTGTCCCCCGAATCTCCCATTCGGTGGCGGCGGTGCTGCAGAACTTTTTGTGGCTGGAGGCTTGACGATTTAGGGTTTCTGTATCGGGAAGAATATATAGGCAAAGGGGCGAGGTCGGTGACCAGCCAGGGGGCCCACACCATGCCCTGGCGCGGCCTGGGGGGACCCACGCCTAGGGGTGATTTGGCCACCCTGTGCCCCCCCTTCGTCTCTCCTTCTGGCTCCATGAATCTTCCGGGAAAATAACAACTTTGGCTTTTGTTTGGTCCAATTCCGAGAATATTCATTTTTTGACTTTCCTGGAACCAAAAACAGTAGAAAACAGGCAACTGGCACTGTGACATCTTGTTAATAGGTTAGTCCAAGAAAGTGTATAGAAATACTCCAAAGTGTGGACAAAACATAAGAAAGTAGATATAAAACAAGCATGGAATATCAAAAATTATAGATATGTTTGCAACGTATCAACATCCCCAAGCTTAACTCCTACTCGTCCTCGAGTAGGTAAGTGATAAAAAGAAAGAATAATTTTTGAGGTGACATGCACCATCATAAACTTGATCAAAGTATTTGTAAAACATTGATAGCTGGGATCATAGTACTTCAATCATAACATGAAAGACAAAGTTCTAGCAATAAGACAAAGAAACTAAGTTGCAACATGAAAAAGCACAAACAAAAGATTCATGAATAACGATGCTTTGCAAGACGTTTGTTTGTTTCACATAAAGAAAACATAGCAAAGTGGCATTCAGCTTGTTCCTCATAGAGTAGCAAACATAAATGCATAGGACACCTTCAAAGTTCATAAGAGTGACTAGATACAAATAGTTTAAAACAAGCAATATCAAAGCTATGCATCAATCAACAAGTTTTGGGACAATGCACATAGAACTAAGAATGGCCACTATGCTCTCAAAGTAGGTGCATAAAGATAGAAGGTGGAGACTCAACATAAAAGTAAAAGAAAGCCTTCATAGAAAGAAGTAGGGATTCAAGTTTCATAAAGAGCTTCCAATAATTATGGTACTTAATAGCTTTTAGCTCTCATTGCCCCTATCATAAGCATCTTGAAGTGATTAAGGTTAAAGTGAACAAACTATGGAGTATATGCTTGACAAAGTATAAGTTGGAAATCTCATGTCCCTTGAATACGAGGGCCGCTCCTCATGCTACTCAAGTTTAGTTACCGGTAAGTTCTTGTCATAGTAAGTACATGTGTATCATAGAGAACCGCCAACGGGGTACCCCTTGCCCGATGGTACGGAAGAATCCCCATATCAAAATGACAAGGCAAGCAAACAACGAGCATCTCAGCAATCTTCTTATTTACCATGGGAATATGGTGCTTTTTTCTCTCTTTCCTCTTTTCATAATCTTTTTTCCTTTTCTCTTTTTTCCAATATCTGACTCTTTTTTATAAGAAGGATGCTTCATAGACAGCTGATTATGGTTACGCTGCAGGTTTCCACCATGACGGCATGGATTAGACCAGTGGCCTAGGCGTTTCTCTAACACATATACATAACTCCATGGACTTACAAGCTCCCCTTTCATTTCACACCGACGGCATCCATATACAAAAGAGCATGATATCAACTAGGTACAAAGTACAAGTGCAATGTTGAAAGCGTTCCCCATGACAGCATGGTTCTGCTAATCCCCAACAAATAAGTGCAAGCATATACAACATAGACGACACAATGGTTCAAGTTTATTAAGGGCAAGAAAAGTAAAGTGTGCCATCAAGTTTGTGAGAGCTTTAATCACTAGTTTTCTCATAACAAGTTTATTCAGAAGGTAGATAAAAACCTGAATATACTTGGAATAGCATATGCTAATAGGTAGGTATGGTGGACTCTTTTGGGATAACTTGGTTTTATTTGGAGTTGGATGCATGAGTGGAACTCATACTTGGTTATGGAGGCTAGCAAAAGACTGGGAGCGACGAACTAAAAGAGCAATAATGGCCATAATCATGCAAAGCGACAAAACATCATTAATTAAAGCATAAAGTGATATTACTAGTCGAAAACTAAAGGATCATAAAGGCTATGGTGACTTGAGATAGTCATAACATGGTGTGAGCATGCGCTAAGTCAACCCAAATAAAGCATCAAAGGAGAATACCACAATACCATGCTTTAATATGCTAAAACAACGCATGATTCTTTCAAGGCACATTAAGCAATCTCAATTGTTTATAACATGCCATGCTACAGCAAAAATCACTAAGCATAAAGCCAAAACAATATCAAGCAGGACATGACAAAGCATAGTCCACCGTTAAAAAATGAGCTCCTTTTACCACTTAAGCATGAACTTTTCCTACTCTTTTCCAATCCAAACCACACTTATTTGAAAACTAATGTATGAAAGAGGGGGTCTAACCAATTTATTCAAGCAAACTAAGCAAACAAAAACCAAAAACGAAAACGAAGACGCTCCAAGAACAACACAATTGTGCATGAAACAATAAAAATGAAGTGTTTGGAAGAACCTGAGATTTTTATTGATGAAGAAGGGGATGCCTTGGGCATCCCCAAGCTTTGACGCTTGTACTTCTTGGATATTTCTTGGGGTGACACGGGGTGGCATCCCCAAGCTTGAGCTTTAGTCTATTCTTCATCTCATTACATCATTCTTTCCTTAACACCTGAAAATTTTCCTTCATACAAAACTTCACATAATCTTCATTAGCAACATTAATGTACTCAAGATAATAAGTCTTTGGGTTCAGTTTCAACACCAATAAAACTTCCATTAAAACACAAGATAATGTAGCACTTCCATTAAAAAGCTCAATTCCCCAAAGAGAATCCAAAAAGGAAACAACAAGAAGCAAATGCAAATAATGGCAGAAATCTGTCAAAACAGACCAGCAGATATAAACCAATTTTTTCTAAGACCTTCTGTTGCTCAAATTGAAAAGTGTTGAACTAACAAAAGTTGTATAACAACCTGGGGCAGAAGCACAAAAATTATAGCTCAAACCGACGTACAGAGATTTTACACGAATTTTTATGGTGAAGCACAGAAATCTGTTTCGGGACAGCAACTTTCCCAATCATTACTTCTCTCTCATTAGAGGTTACTCTTGGCACAAAAAGCAAATAAAAAGGATAAGGAGCGGTTATTACAGAGGTAATAACTTCCAAGACTGATCTAAATTTTTTGCGTTATCTCCCAATAAGTACTTTTCATTAACGCCTTTAAGTTAGGCATGATAGTTTGAGAAGATACTCACATAAGAAATATGAATTGAAGTAAAAGAGAGCATCAAGAAGCAAATTCAAAGCACATTTAAGTTTAACCCACTTCCTATGCATAGGAATCTTGTAAAGAAACAATTCATGAAAGCACAAAGCAACAAGCATAGTAAAGCAAAACAAGTGCAACTTCAAGATTTTCAACATAAAGAGGGGAAACTTAATATTGTTGAGATACATAAAACGATGTTTCCCTCTCTCATAATAACTTTCAGTAGCATCATGAATAAAATTAACAATATAACTATCACATAAAACATTCTTATCATGAGCCACATCCATAAAAGAATTAATACTCTCCACATAAGCATAGTCATTCTTATTGATTGTAGTGGGAGCAAATTCAACAAAATAGCTATCATTATTATTCTCATCACCATAATCATCAAATATAGGAGGCATATTGTAATCATTAATTTTATCCTCAATAGTAGGTGTACTGAAAATATCATATTCATCATTGTAATCATCATATATTGGAGGTTTGATATCGTCATAAGCAATAGAATAGCTATCTTCCAAAGTTGGAGAACTAAAAAGATCATTTTCATAAAAACTAGCTTCCCCAAGCTTAGACTTTTCCATAGCATTAGCAATAATGGTATCCAAAGAATTCATACTAACAACATTGCTATTAGCATGCAAATAAAGTTCCATAGGTTTTTTAATTTTCTCTTCAAACACTTCATGTCCTAACTCAAGATAAATACTATAAAGCTCTCTAATTTTGTTGTTGTTTTCCATTAAGCCTAACTAGTGAAAATAAAAACAAGAAACAAAAAGACAAAATTGCAGAATCTAAAGGAAATAACTTCGAGCACTCACACCGGAGGATGTGAGTACCTTTTACCTTACCTCCCCGGCAACGGCGCCAGAAAATAGCTTGATGTCTACGCAGTTCTATTCTTGTAGACAGTTGTTGGGCCTCCAAGTGCAGAGGTTTGTAGAACAACATCAAGTTTTCCCTTAAGTGGATCACCCAAGGTTTATTGAACTCAGGGAGGAAGTGTTCAAAGGTATCCCCTCTCAAGCAACCCTGCAATCAAGATACAAGAAGTCTCTTGTGTCCCCAACACACCCAATACACTTGTCAGGTGTATAGGTGCACTAGTTCGGCGAAGAGATAGTGAAATACAAGTGGTATGGATATAAGATAACGATGCTAGAAAATACTTTGATGGCATGGAAGAGACTAAAGGCAAACTGAAATAAAGATGGCAGCAAGCAAACATGTAACATATCTAGTAGCAAACAAAGTTTAAATGCTTAGAAACAAGGCCTAGGGATCATACTTTCACTAGTGAACACTCTCATATAAATATATTCTTCTTTATGATACTACTCTGAACTACTCTCCGGTTGGACACTCTAATCCATGGTAGGGCTATAACAGCACACCTCAAAGTTCGCTTTCCCCATCTAGATAACCCCACACTGTCACCTTGAGATCTAGATGGTTTCAACAAACACCACAATTTCATAGAAATATCCAACTCCAAATATAACTCATAACAAGTATTTGTAATCTCTAGCCTAAGCGCCACCATGGTGTGCACACTGTCAACTTCACACACATGGGGAGAGCAGAGATCTATTAAAGCACTTGAGTAGCAAGGTAGATCTACATGATTACAAAGCTCATGATCACAATATGATCATGCATAGAGAGAGAGATGAACACATAGCTACCGGTAGAACCCTTAGCCTCGAGAGAGAACTACTCCCTCCTCATCATGGGAATCAGCAATGGCGATGGAGATGGTGGTGGAGATCGATGGAGATGGCTCTGGGGGCACTTCCCCATCCCGGTAGGGTGCCAGAACAGAGACTTTCTGTCCCCCGAATCTCCCATTCAGTGGCGGTGGCGCTGCGAAACTTTTTGTGGCTGGAGGCTTGACGATTTAGGGTTTTTGTATCGGGAGGAATATATAGGCGAAGGGGCAAAGTCGGTGGCCACCCAGGGGGCCCACACCATGCCCTGTTGCGGCCTGGGGGGACCCACGCCTAGGGGTGGTTTGGCCACCCTGTGCCCCCCTTCGTCTCTCCTTCTGGATCCGTGAATCTTCCGGGAAAATAACAACTTTGGCTTTTGTCCGGTCCAATTCCGAGAATATTCATTTTCTGACTTTCCTGGAACCAAAAACAGCAGAAAACATGCAACTGGCACTATGGCATCTTGTTAATAGGTTAGTCCAAGAAAGTGTATAGAAATACTCCAAAGTGTGGACAAAACATAAGAAAGTCGATATAAAACAAGCATAGAACATCAAAAATTATAGATACGTTTGCAACGTATCACATAACACTTTTAGTAATCAAAGAGAAATGAGCAGGAGAAGATGAAAAAATGATCCACGGGGCACAAAATAGCGGCACTGTTTTGTATTGAACACAGGTTACAGAAATCACACAACTAATTTCAGGTCATTTATCTGATGAAACAAGGAGATGTCCCCATGCACACACAACAATGAAAATAGAAACAGATCTGGACTAAAATACATCATAATATTGAGTGTGTAGTGTATATTGGCGTGATTTAAGTCAGTAGCCTTTATCTATTAACGCAGCTAAAGGGAAGACGCACCGAATCGACACAGATTTTCGCAGGTATACATACGACGACAAACGCGAGAAAAAGGGCAAGGTCAGAGAAGCTGCCACCAGTAAAAACAGCACTTACGACCATAAAAAGGTACTACAACCTGCAACAGAATCAAATACTTTGAGCCGAATCACGAAGAACTCGATGCTAGATCTCCGACAGGGTCACCTCCGCTTGAAATTGGACGAAAATGGCCGCTGACATAGAGCCTCTCTGGTCGGAGCTTCACCAGAGAATAAGGTAGCAGTCTATGGTGCCAGGGGAGAGGATAAATCGCCGCAACGCAGCGGCGAATGGCGGGGGGCGAGCCAGAGCGTAGGGGTGAATGAGACGGGGAACAGAAATGAATTTTCCTCTCTCTATCTCCTCTCAGCGCCCTTCCCGAGATTTGAACAGCCAGAAACTTCCTGGTAGGTGGGACCAGTCGGACAGTGGTACCGGAAACCGACAACAAGAGTCTCGTGCATGAGACGTTTTGCCTCTCGTCACCCGGATTGTAGACAACCGCACGATGCCTATCCCGCGGTGCACGCGGTGACCACACGGTAAGCCCCGTTTGTGGTCAGTCACAAGTTAGATTTCACGAATAAAAATACTAATATCTGCACAAATGAAGTGTCGACTATTCCCTATTTTTATGAGAAATAATGTGATGTGATTACTGTAAGCTACACCGTAATCGAGGGCAAATAACATTTTCACGGTTATTATTTTGCAATTGCATATCGATAAAAAGCATGAAACTGATTTTGTCGGGCCAATGACTACTAAGGTACCACGGGCCACCTGCTACCAGGCCCAGCTACAAGGTCATCCTCTTTGGGAGGAATGACGCACTGAAGTCTCGGCAAGAATCCTCCAGGAGGTGCCCCCTCAGGATGAGTCCTCTGGAGGAAACTCATTAAGAAGGGATTCGTTCTCACCAAGAAGCCCCGAGAAGCACACTTGGACGACAACACCCCTGTCCTAAGGATGAGAAGGGACCACTGATCTAACCCTTCCACAAGGAAGGCACCTTGTTCTTCACCAAGCCAAGAGTGGCTGACAGGACCTACGCTACGTGGGGACCACCTCCCTCTCTAGTATAGGAGGAATGTGTAGGAGGCAAAAGACAAGATGCCCATGGTGTCCTGTGGTGGACTAGGTCCACAGGAGAGAACAGTTGTAGCCTATCAGCCCCCTCCTTTGTTGCCATGTGGGAACCCTTCACGCCAGATCATGGGAAGAGTAGCAGGATGCCTATAAAACGAGGAAGGTAGCACCATAGGAGGGAATCTAATCTTATTCCACCTATGGAAACCCTAGCTTTCTCCTATCTAGGAACCCTAGATCCAATTGCTTGATCAACACCTTGTATTATAAACCTCGTCAAGCAGCGCAAGCAATCCAAACAAGCAGGAGTAGATTTTACACCGCACGGTGGCTTGAAGCTAGGTAAACTCTCCGTGTCATTCTATCGTGTTCTTCCTGATGTTTCCTCGCCAAGATCGAGAAGGATTTGTGGAGATCGTGTTCAACCCCTTATGTTTAGTTCTATCCTACTTAGAGTGGTACCCTGCAGAGACGATCTCCGACGTTTGGCATGCTAGGTAGGGGGATGAGGCGCATCTCTCACTCTTCTTCATCGACATGTCCGACGAAATCCACAATGAACGTGCCCGTTGCGAGTTTCCGCTCGAGCGGAACCTGTCAACAATGATAACCCATGCCATACCAACAACGACCCTCCTCACCAAGAGCACAGGGCCGACTATGACGAGGCGCACTCCTCTGCCCCCGCTGATAAGTGCAAATATGATGCATATTTAAGCATATAGATTATTCACATTGTCACTCATCTCATGCTATATCTAGCTATAACTATGCCTATTATGAATGATTACTAGTTCTCATTCATTTTCATATGATTATTGCATAACTATAGTTTTTATTAGGATTTTATTACTTTTCTTTGTCTTTGACTTGTGTGTAGGTGTTGTGCTTGATTATGGATAAAGCAAGGTAAGAGGAGCCAATAGGATGCAATATGGAGGAGCTGTAGGGGCTAGACTTAGCCATTTGAGGGGGTGAAAAATTGATATTTTCCATCATCTCAAAATCAAGATCTAATACCATGGTGTTGTAGCCCTCATATATACAAATCCATGGAGCCGAAGAACACCTAAATTAGAGTTCGTATAAATAAATGGCGGCCAAAGCATCTCCAAGCGTAATGACCAACGTACGGGCTGGCATGGTCATACCGCCGGCCCGTACCGCGGGTCTAGACACACGAAAAAGGCCTTTCTGAACGCGTATCTTCACAAAATCCGTCCCTGTTCGTTCCTAGACCTTCGTTAGGTCATATGCAACATGGAAGGGGCTATGAGATACCCCTAGGCCTATATAAAGAGGTGAGGAGCCAAGGGATAAGGCATCCTCTCGATAGACATCCACGGTGAAGCCCTGCTGCTCCGCCACCACCATAGTCGCCGCATAGAAGCTCTCCATCATCGCCACCACTAAAGAGGAAGAGAGACTTTGGATCTTGAAGGGCTACACATTGATCTCCATCGTCATCATCATCATCATCTTCAACACCGATCCCCTTTGTATACTTGGTTGTAATCCAAACCCTTGTGGATTTGCACTTGTATTCAATTATACTTTTATCCATACCATTGTCATGATGTTGATCCCCTTCATATGTGAGTAGTTCCCTTGTTCTTGGGGAGAGATGGAGAAACCCTAGTATTATTATGCAATGAAATAAAGATGATCTATAACTTTGGTCTTTGATCTTTACTTGATTTATGATATTGTGTTAGATCTCTTTCTCTAGATGGTATGTGAAGTCGACCAAATAGCATTTGCCTTCGGTAATAAAGAGAGGGATCTACCATTTGGACGTGTATGGGAGTACGTCAGGTGCTACTTTGTGACTGCAAGCATTGGCTTATAACCTGCACGGTCAAAAGGGGATTAAGAGAGATTCACTAAGCTCATAACGATATCCATGGGGAAACCCATAATTGTGGTGCTCTATAGAAGTGACTTGCTCACAGGCATCATAGTGGTTATTTAGATATGACCTAATCATAGGACTCGTAGAAGTGGCTTGCTCACGAGACTTGTTGGTGGACACCTTGAATGGAATATGCCTTGAGAGGCAATAATAAAGTTGTTATTATGTGTATTCCAAGTATATGATAGATGTTTATTTTGCATGCTATAATTGTATTAATACGGAAAGATTAATACATGTGTGTTTAATAAACAAATAGAAAGTTCCTAGTTATTCCTCTCTTTGAACTAGCTCGTTGATTAACAAGATGATCAAAGTTTCCTGATCATGGACATTGGATGTCGTTAATAACGAGGTCACAACATTTGTGAAATGATGTGATGAACATTCATCTGAAGTATAGCGTTACGATCAAAGTCATTGTGTTTATATTGCTATAACACCATACAAAGTAATCCTAGTCCTTAGACCATGAGATAATCTGAAGTATAGCGTTACGATCAAAGTCATTGTGATTATATTGCTATAACATCATACGAAGTAATCCTAGTCCTTAGACCATGAGATCATCTGAATCACTAACATCGGAAGAGTATCTTGATAACATCAAACATTACACCATAAAAGGGTGACTATAAAGGTGGATTCGGTGCTACGAAGGTGTTATGTAGAGGCTCATGGATCAAGGGTGGGATTTGTCCATCCCGATGACGAATAGATATACTCTAGGCCCTCTCGGTGATATCACATTAAGAATAGCTTGCAAGCAAGTGATGTGATCACTAGAATGTTATATCATGGGAATGAGAAAAGAGTGCATGTCGGTAATGAGATCAAACTAGGTATTTGGATACCGATGATCGAATCTCAGACATGTAATATATCGTGAGAAAAGGGATTAAGTTACTAGCGTTAAAGGTTCTCACGATCACAGAAGTCATCGTTGAATGTGTAGGAGTCAGAATGGATCTCTAGGTCCCGCTTCTGATTATTGATCGAAGAGGGGTCTCGATCATGTATGCATTATTCGCGAACCATAGGGTGACACACTTAAGGGTTTCCAAACACCATTTGGAGCAAATATGTTTCAGATGAAAGAATTGCAAAGCGCTGGAATTATTTCAATGGACACCAGAATTGTTTTGGGTGAAATTGCTGAAATTGGTTCTGCATGTGATATTGAAATATTGCAGGGGTTTTTATGTGAATGTTTGTTAATTAAATTAATTAACAAATTCTGAATAAAAAATAAAAGAGTTTTATTAAATGAGAGTTGCATTAAATTTGGTGGAAATTTAATGCATGTGAGTGGAACTTTGAGTGGAGGCTAAATTGATGTGAGTGGAGCTTCCACCACAGGAATGAGGAAGAGGTGGGGGCACCCCCATGGGCGTCGTCCATGGGAGGGGAGGATCCCCCCTCTCCTATAAAAGGCCTCCCTCTCCTCCCTCACAAAACACACCTCCTCGTGAAGGATCTCTCTCTCCCTCTAAATATATTCCCCCATGGTCTCGGATTAGCGAGATACATGTTCCCGGTGGCATTTCGTCTGGAAGGAGTTACTGCTGTTGGGGATATACTTTCCGAGTATCCTCACTATGCCTCACTGACCAGGGTGGCCTACTTGGGGTTAGATCTTTGCTTCGCGGGCGGCCCAGTCAGGGAGAAGAGATGGAGTCTAGTCCAGCTGCGGGAAGGCCCAGATGACTTACCGACATAGGCCCATAGTGTTACTTGTAGTTCAAGATGTACTCTGTATCCGACTCTTAGTCGTAGCCAGATATCTCTCTCCTGTAAAACCTAGGCTGGATATCTATATACGTCGTCCTAGGGAGAGCCTTTAGGGCACCTACCCTCACAATAGTCTACAATCTCAACTAGCCCAGGCGAAACCCTTGTAACCCATATTCCGGTTCTGCCGTATTACTGGATTGCTAGCAGGAGTAGGATCCGTCCAAAGCTGGCAGATTCGAACCTGGGTAAACTTGTGTGCTCATAGTCCCGGAACACCGTACGTCTCACACACCTCTCTTCCGCACACCTCGAGGACCCCCTCATGGCGTACTTGTCATCAATCTGATGACAGTTGGCGCCCACCGTGGGGCAGGTGATCTTCGGATCTGCGTTCCGAGTGGAATCTTCACGAATCGGAATCGGTGAGACTATCGCCCTCGGTCGCGTCCTCTATGCCAGTGTTGTCCCTCTCATCATTCTCAACGAGACCTGGATTCCGGCTAGGGAGGTCGTGACCGCTTACACCATCATGTCCTTTGGCGAGATCGATGTGTACATCGGTTTCGCTGAACCTGTCCCACCCACCCCAGCGGTGATGATAGAGACAGAAGAAATTTCTGGGTCCCCTTTGTCCACAGAGGCGGCAGAGCTCCGGATCTCAGAAAACCCTAATCCCATCCAACCTGCACATGTTGCGGGGATAGTGGAGAAAGCCAAACCTGAAGCAGATCCTGCGGTTCAAGTCGAATCTGGAGTGGATCTCTCTAGCAAGGCCGAATCCTAGATCGATCTGCCTGCTGAGGTCGAAGTCCAGGAGGAGCAGAACAATAACCTTGGTTCCAGCTCTGCCAACGCCGGAACAGACCAACCTTTCCTGAGGCATACGTTGAGGCGTATGATGCTGCAAGGCACAAACGTGGATGAGGTTCTTGAAACCATCAGGATCTTTGAGGAAGCCCATGGGGAAAGCCGCAACTACCTCAGTACTCACGTATCCCACTTTGTAGGATACGTTGGATCTGGATCCGACTCTACCGATGCTGGAGACAACAAAGACTCGGTGCTGGAGGCAATCGGAACAAACACCGACTTACCCGCATCCTCGGATGACTCGATGAGGTCGGCGGATTTTCGGAAGTTCCCCGTGGAATATGAAGAGGAGTCCAACTCCAAAACTGCAGAAGAAGGAGAAGCCATGGATGAAGGATCCGGAGAAAACTCTCCCAAAGCGCAGGATGACATGGATCTCAGAGATAATCCCGACATCCAGATGTCCGAAAGTGCCGCTCAGAGCTTGACTCTAGGAAACGGGCCAAAAGCCGTCTTTGCTACCAGCGCCGCCAAGAAGGCAAAGAAGAGGAACAAGAAGAACAAGACCCCGGCAAAAGAACTTCCAGCAGAGGAGGTGATTGCCGAGGAATACAAGGAAGACTCGGATGGAGCACTTATCCTAGAAGATCCCAAAGAAGAGTCGGTGGATGGACATGTAGTCACCGCAGGTGCCCGTAAACTCATCCACGCTGGATTAACTACACCTATACCTACTGCAGCAGAACTTAGTGCTGCAGAATTGGAAGAAAGGTCCCAAGCCCTAGAAGCGCGTCGCCAAGTACTCCTGGATGAAGCCAAAAACATCGAGGAAGAGAAGAAGCGCATAGCCACTATGGAGAATCTCATCTCTCTGCAGCATCAGAAGAACCAGAAACGACACACATGTGACAATCAATTTCCGGAAATACGCAAGGTCCTCTTTGAGGGAGATCCGGGGATGCCTCGGCTCGACAGTAAGGGAGATCTAGTGTATCCAACACTAGTGCAAAACACTGCCACTGCTCGAGACATCCTGACAAATAATCCAGGCCCAGAAGAGGTTCGATTGGGCATTAAGCTACTCACCAAGGGTCTGGAGAAGCAGAAGGTCGCGAGGTCCAGGAGCGGAAAACTGGTCTCTCAATCAGACCAATGTCGCACGGATCCAGCCTGGAACGACATAAGACCCCAACGGGCTCCGGAACAACATCACCGTTCCGACCGTCGGGAAGAAACTCACTCGAGAACCGGATCTTCAGGCAGCACCACAGAACTGCACGTGACTGGTGCAACGTCGCTCCAGCCGCTGAGCAAGAGGCGATTGCTGCACTGTATCCCAGAAATCCTCCATTTCGAGAGTTGAACGATCATAGGGAAGAAGACAAAGAGAAACATCGGGAGGAGGACCGACAAAGAATGCCACCTTCTAGACATACAAGCCATCCAGCTGAACCCCATCGCGATGGGACTGACAGACGAAGGAACACCGGACACTGTGCCGAGTCAAGCTGGTAGGGGATCGTCGTAATGAAGACCCTCCTCGGAGCCGGAATAATGATGCTCCGGATGGAGGCCGGCGATCAGCCGGAAACAATCCAGCTGCTCCACCCTCTCCACCAAGTAGCCATCACAACGGCTCTCAAGGACTCCAAGGAGGGCGTCCTGGCGGAGGAGGTGGTGGCAGAAGCCGAAGTCCGACTCCAAGGCACCACAGCCACAACCATCAATCAGGACGGCGATCTCTGTCACCAAGTGATGCGAGACACCGGATTAATTCCAATATAGAGGCATGACGCTATGAAAACGATGATATATACATGGGCCCAAAATGCTTTGGACCACGCATAAGAGCAACAACATTCCCGGAAGGATTTGCTATCTCAAGACACATCCAACCCTACGACGGTGTAGCTCGGCCAGATACTTGGTTCCAGGATTTTTCCAAGCTTGCTGCATCGCCAAAGGCGGAAATAGCCTGGTCGCAACCCGATATCTCCCACTTATGTTGCGGAAGACGGCACGATCATGGCTCAATGAACTTATAGAGAACACCATCCACAACTGGTATGACATGCAAAGTGCGTTCTTTCGGAATTTCGAAGGCATGTATCAGAGGCCCTGTACGGTAGGAGACCTACAACATTGCACCCAGAAAGCCGGAGCAACTTGTCAAGATTACCTCGGATGATGGATCGACACTAAGAACTCCTGTGAAGGAGTAAATGACGAAACTGCGATTGAAGCTTTCATGGCAGGACTCCCAATTGGTTTACTACGTCATCGCTTGAAGTGTGATAAGGTCACTGATTTGGGAGAGATGATAGATATAACGAGCAAGTATGCAGATGCTGGCGATGACACAGAGGGATTACGGAACGCCCTAGCTATGCCGCAGTCGGCAAAACAACCAAAGCAGCAAGCTAAGAAGCACAAGAACACCCCGGAAGAAAAACCCAACACGGAAACGGCAGTGGTCACTCCTACTTTTGGGTCTGGAGGACGAGGAGGACGTGGCGATGGCCATGGACGTGGTCGTGGGACATCAAGAGTCCAGGGTAGAGGAGATAAGCAGCCTGGCAAAACCTACTCCTAGGCCGACATTGCCAATAACCCATGTGTGCATCACTTAGATGCCAATGGGGGCTCGTCTCACACAAACGTCGAGTGTCGTTTTAATGACGACATCAAGAAAGACGATACTGCTGGCTACAGGGCTAAGCGGAAGAAGGGAAAGAAGAATCCCGAAAAAGATAAAGAGACCAAGGAAGATTCCGACATGGAGGAAGCTGATACTTCAAATCCCAAGACGGAGGGGAAGAAAAATTTCCCAACAAAGAAAGACACTTACGTCACCTTCCTCGGATCTCAACCAACTAAGGTCAAGAAAGCAGTTCTACATGAGCTCAACGCAACAGTTTCGGCTGACCCTCAATTCCTGGACTGGTCGGAAGTGGCAATCACCTTTGACCGTGCTGATCATCCGCCTAAGTTGCACAGGCGAGGAAAATATGCCTTAGTTGTTAATCCACTTATTAACGACTATGGTTTATCCAAGACCCTCATGGATGGCAACAACAGTATTAACATCCTGTATGTCGAAATTCTATGGTGGATGCGGTCTCGGAGACCCAGCTGAATCACAGCTCTGCGATCTTTCATAGAGTTGTCCCAGGAAGACAAGCAAATTCCCTGGGAGAAATCACTCTAGATGTTACCTTTGGAACTCCAAAGAACTATCGGACGAAGGCACTTTCCTTCGAAGTGGTTCCGTTCAAGAGCACGTACCACGCTATATTCGGACGTCCGGCTTACTGGGCTTTTATGGCTCGTCCGTGTTACATTTACAATATGATGAAAATTCCAGGTCCCAAAGGCGTGATCACAATCAGAGGAGACCTGAAGAAGGCGCGAGAGTGCGAGGATGGAAATGCTGCCTTTGCTGAAGCCGTGCTGCACGCCTAGGAGTACCAGGAGATCAAGAAGACCATTGATCCGTCCGAGATGCCCACAATGAAGAAGGAGGTGACAAAGCCGAATCCGGAGTTCAAGGCATCAGAAGAGACGAAGAAAACGCTGTTGAAGGATGATGACCCGTCCAAGGTGACCCAGATAGGTGTAGGCCTAGATAGCGCATAGGAAAGCACGCTCGTCAAGTTCCTCCAAGCAAATCAAGATATCTTCGCATGGCAGCCATCTAACATGACCAGAGTACCTAGGGAACTTGTCGAGCACTCTCTAAATGTACACCCGAATGCTAAACCCGTCAAACAATCCTTACAACGTTTTGGCGATGAAAAGCGTAAGGCAATATCTAAGGAACTAGCCTGGCTCGAGTTAGCCGAATTCATAGAAGAGGTCATCCACACTGAGTGGTCGGCCAATCCTATAATGGTCCCTAAAAAGGACACCACTAATTTAAGGATGTATGTTGATTATACTTCCTTGAACAAGGCTTCTCCCAAAGATCCGTTCACTCTGCCTAGAATTGATCAAGTTATCGATTCTACGGTAGGCTCGGAACTCCTATGTTTTCTCGACGCATATTCCGGTTATCACTAAATCCGGATGAGGGAATCTGACAAAGTCAAAACTTCATTCATAACCCCATTCGAAACCTTCTGTTTTGTTACGATGCCCTTTGGGCTCAAGAACGCAGGAGCTACGTATCAGCGCACTATGTAGCGTTGCCTCCATGACCAAATCGGATGCAATGTACATAAATATGTGGACGACACTGCGGTGATGTCCAAAAAGAAGGAAACGCTAATTTCCGACTTGGAGGAAACATTCGCCAATCTACGAAAATACAACATAATGCTTAACACGAAGAAATGCTTCTTTGGAATACCAGCCAGAAAATTGTTAGGTTTTATCGTGTCTCAAAGAGGCATAGAGGTAAACCAAGACAAGATTAAGGCTATACTCAATATTTTCAGGCCAACTCGTCTGAAGGACGTTCAAAGACTAACTGGTTGCATTGCTGCAGTCAGTCGGTTTGTAAGCCGGCTCGATGAAAGAGCCGCACCACTATATAAGCTCCTGAAAAAGACCAAAAAGTTCGTTTGGACCGACGAAGCTGAAGCTGCACTACAAGACCTGAAAGCAGTACTCTCATCTGCTCCCATCCTTGTAGCATCAGAACCACGGGAACCGATGTTGCTCTATCTCGCTGTGACAAACAGGGTCTTCAGTATCATCATGGTAGTGTAGAGACTAGAGGAAAATCAAGAACACCTGGTTCAGCGTCCGACTTATTATCTCAGTGAGGTCTTAACTGAATCAAAGCAGCAGTATTCGCACTAGCAAAAGCTGGCTTATGGTGTGTTTTTAGCATCTCGTAAGTTACGTCATTATTTTTAGGAACATCCAATTACCATGGTGAGCACAACTCCCATGAGATATATAATCAACAACAGTGATGCTACAGGACGCGTCACAAAATGGGGCATAGAGCTTTCAGCTTTTGACATTGAGTACAAACCTCGTACAACAATCAAATCCCAAATCCTCGCTGACTTTGTCACTGATTGGACAGAGACAACAGAGAATATGACCCTGCCAGAGTCGGAGTACTGGACCTTACATTTTGACGGGTCTAAGGCGCTCGGGGGCTGGCGTGGTGCTCAAATCACCCCAAGGAGATAAACTTTTCTATGTATTGCAGATCCACTTCACGGCGACGAATAGCATTGCTGAGTATGAAGCACTACTGCATGGAATACGGATTGCTAAGGATATTGGCATCCGATGTTTAATGTGCTATGGAGATTCGGATCTTGTTGCCCAACAAGTATCAGATATCTGTAATGCGAATGAACACATGGCAGCATATAGAGCTGTCGTGGATGAACTATTTAAATCGTTTGAAGGGTTTGAAGTTCAACACATCCCTCGAATAGAAAATGAGGAAGCATATGCACTATCTCGTATAGGCTCTGCACGGAAAAAGGTTCCGGATGACGCTTTTTTGGAGCACCTCAAAGTTCCTTCTATAAAAGGATTAGACAAGGAATATCCGACCAAATCCGACTCACCTTTAGTAGCAGTTCTGGCTGTGATTCCCAGCTGGACTCAACCCTACGTTGATTACTTGGTAGATGGCAAATTACCCGAAGACGAGGTCCTGAGCCGACAGATCATCCGACGAGCAATAGCCTACACTATAATTAGTGGCGAGCTCTATAAGCGGAGCGCATCTGGGGTCTTTCAGCGCTATGTATCTCCGGAAGAAGGAGTGGAAATCTTACGGGAAATCCACGAAGGCGAGTGTGGTCACCATGTTGCAGCCAAATCTCTAGTGGCAAAAGCTTTCCGACACGATTTTTTCTGGCTTACAGCCAAGGCAGATGCCGACCGGCTGGTCAAGACATGCAAAGGCTGCCAAAAATACGCCAAACAAGCTCACGTTCCAGCTGATCAGCTGCGAACAATACCTATATCATGGCCTTTTGCGGTCTGGGGGCTTAACATGGTAGGACCATTTAAACGGGATCCAAGTGGATTTACTCATCTCTTAGTGATGGTGGATAAATTCACAAAATGGATTGAGGCTAAACCTGTCACTAGTTGTGATAGAGCAACAACCAGAAGATTTGTCGAGGATGTCATAATCCGATACGGTTATCCGCATAGCATTATCACGGACAACGAAAGTAACTTTTCTATGGGAGAACTTGCCGAATTCTGCAATGAACAAAATATCTGGCTTAACATTGCGTCAGTCGCACATCCACAGGCTAATGGACAAGTCGAAAGAGAAAATGGTTTAATCCTACAAGGCCTAAACCCAAGACTCAAAGCACCACTACGACGTGCTGCAGGGGCTTGGGCAGAGGAATTACCTTCTGTAATATGGAGCTTGCGAACAACTCCAAACAGGTCAATCGGATACACACCTTTCTTCTTGGTCTATGGCACAAAAGCAGTTCTTCCTAGTGATTTGATTCACACTTCTCCTAGAGTTGCCGCATATATTGAGGAGGATGCCGGAATGTCTCGACAAAATGATCTTGACTTAGTCGAAGAAGTTCGTGTCGTTGCTGAGATGAGATCAACAACCTATCAACAGAAGTTACACAAGTATCATAGCTAGAGAGTCAGAAACCGGTCTTTCAATAAGGGCGATTTGGTTCTCCGGCTTGTGCAGAAAAGAAAGCACAAAATTTCCCCAATATGGGAAGGGCCATTTTTAGTTAGCCGAGTAATGCACAATGGTTCTTACTATCTAACTCATATGCGGACAATCAAAGAAAGACCTGCTACTAAGAAAAGAAAGAGAGCTAGAGGCAGTACAGACCCGGAAGAATTAGACAGACCATGGAATATTGCTCAGCTACGTCCCTTTTATTCTTAGTTTATCTTTCTTTGTAATCATATATGTGTACATGTTCAATGAGAAATAATGTATTGGTTGCCTCAAAAAAAAATTCTGAGAAGTTTTTTACCATCTTATTTCCGAATGATCATGTCACAGTCAAAAATCCCAGAATACTTGAAAGTACTTTATGCTCATGTTTGTTTCTGGTTTAGATTTGCGATTCTAAAATTGCTACCTTTAGGTATAAGTCTAAATTTTCTAGTCTATACTTTGGTTATTTATTTGATTACCAGATGCGGGCATTTTCCGAGTAGTTAATTGTTGGCACTGGAAGCCGACTTTGTTTCTGAGTTTAAACTGGTTTAGCAATTGAGCTCCGCTGCTCGGCAAAGTTTCCGTGCTGAAGGTTGGCCGGCTCACGAAAGGGATGAGGCGGAAAGCCAGATAAATGATAAGTACAGACAAAAAACACAAGTGGTTATGTAAACATTTTAGGCACGAAAATTATAAAGCCAAAAGTGCTAAATAGAGAAAATAAAACTTAGCACCAGCAAAAGTATCATACTACTGATTTACAACCGGAATTGTTTTCAGAATAATACATTGTTTGTTCTAATGCTCTACGCTGAGGGGGAGAAGAAGGAGATGCCGGCTCACTGGAGACATCAGCCTCGCCTCGATATCTTTCCGAGACGTTCAAATTCGAGATGGTTTGTTCGTCGTCGGAAGCTTCACCAGTTTCTTCGGCGGACGGAGGCGGCGTCTCTACGCCAGTAAAGAAGGGAGTGTCGTAGCTGGTCAAATCAGCTACGTGGCACCCATATCCGGCACAGGAGTCCATGATTGCTTTGATGTCCTTCTCCTGACCGTCTTCATCCACAGTAGAATACCCTCTGGTCACTTGCCAGATCTCCATGCTTCCATGGTGGCTCATGACCATGGTGAGAGCGTTCTGCGCTGAGGTCCGCGCGTAGGACATGTTCTAGTCCTGGATGAGCTGGGGCATCTCCTTGGCCTTGTCTCGCAATTCAAAGCCGGACATTGTATGCATGTCCAGAACCTTGAGAACTTCGCTAATGTCCTTAAGGGATTGGCGGAAATCATAAAGTAAATCATCGACTTGGGTAAGCCGGCTAGTGCGAGACTCGGCGGAGGCTGAATCCAGTAAATTCAGAGGACCTGCGCATGTAATGCAAAAGGTTAGCAAATATATCCAAAATCCATAAGTCAGAAAAGATAGAAATTCAGAAAGGGGAAACATACCGAAGATGACATCGTCAGCTTTGGTCTTCTCTTCACGAAGACTCTAGAGTTCAGCCCGGAGTGCCTCGGAAATGTCCTTCTCTCTGAAAAGTTCATTATTGATATCTGAGATCCTTTGATCCTGGGCCGCGATCACGTTCTTCGGTGGCCATGGAGGAGTGATACATTACAAATTTATCTATAATTTTTGATGTTCCATGCTTGGTTTTATCTACTTTCTTGTGTTTTGTCCACACTTTGGAGTACTTTTCATATGATTTCTTGGACTAACCTATTAACAAGAGCCACAGTGCCAGCTGCCTGTTTTCTGCTGTTTTTGGTTCCAGGGAAGTTAGAAAATGAATATTCTCGGAATTGGACGGGACAAAAGCCAAAGTCAGTTTTTCACCGAGGGACCCCCGGAGCCAGAATACGAGACGGAGGGGGGCTGGGCCCAGGCCACACCACCTGGACACGCGGGCAAGCCCAGACCGCGCCAGGGGGTGGTCTGGCCGCCCCAGGCTGCCCCTCGGTCTCCCTCTTCGCCTATAAGATGCCTTCTGACCTAAAAACTCAGGGGGGTTCGACGTTTTTCTAGAAGGAGTTCCGCTGCGCCGCCACCACCAGATTCCACGAAACAGCACTAGAAACTCCGTTCTGGCACCCTGCCGGGACGGGGAATTGGAGGAGATCATCGCCATCATCATCACCATCGCTTCTCCATCGACCATCCATGTTTCCCCCATTTATGAGTGAGTAATCCCTCGCTGTAGGCTATGGGGATGGTAGGTATTGGATGAGATCGTTCATGTAATGGCATCGGATTGTTAGGGCATGGTGCCTAGTATCTTTTATTAGTGCTTTGTGACTTTGTTGCGACTTGTTATGCTTAATGCTTGTCACTAGGGCCCGAGTGCCATGATTTCATATCTGAACATGTTATTGATTCATTATGATAGTATTGTTTATGGTCTTATCTAAAAGTTGTATACACACGTTGTTGTCCGGAACCAATGGCCCCAAAGTGACAGAAATCGGGATAGTCGGAGGGAATGGCTTTGATGTGAAGATCACATGTGTTCACGGAGTGTTAATGCTTTGCTCCGGTGCTCTATTAAAAGGAGCACCTTAATTGCCAGTAGTTCCCTTGAGGTCTCGCTGAACGGGCTGGCAGGACAAAAGATGTTGTGCAAGTTCTCATTGCGAGCACGTATGACTATATATGGAACACATGCCTAGGATTATCTGGTACTTGGATGCTTTATCTTATTTATCTGCAATTGCCCTATGTTCTGATTGCTATGTGAATTGTCTTGTCCATGCAATGCCTGTCCATCCATCCCTATGCCTACCACACTCGAATCCTACTGTTTACTGCTATTGTTACTGCTGTCTTTACTTTACTACTGCTGCTACTTTACTATTCCTATTACAAAACTGTTGCTACTGATAAACTGCTGTGAGCAAGATTGTTTCCAGGTGTAGCTGAATTGACAACTCAGTTGTTAAGGCTTATAAATATTCTTTGGCTCCCCTTGTGTCGAATCAATAAATTGGGTTTCACTTCCCTCGAAACTACTGCGATACACCCCCTATACTTGTGGGTCATCAAGACTATTTTCTTGCGCCGTTGCCGGGGACCATAGCTTTATTTATCAAGTTCACTTGGATTTTCTATTGTTCGCTGCTATCCATCCATCATGGGTAAGTCTCGTGATGGCAAGTTTCCTATTTTACCATCCACTACAAGAAGAGGTACGGTTCTGAACACCTCTGCTGCTGTTGATTCACCATCTGTTATAAGTAAGCTCGTTACACCACCACATACACATGCTACACACACTACTACTACTACTGCTGAATCTGAAACTTCTAATGCTTATGATGCTGCTTCTACTGTGCTTGATAAGAGTGGTTCATTAGGTCCTTTCCTAGATGCCACGATTGCTAGAACTATAGCTGGAAATACCGAAACTCCGAATGAAGACACTACCACACATGTTAGTTCACCTGAGTCTAGTGAGAGTTATGATATTGAAGATGGTTATGTTGAGATGACCGATGAATTTATTAAAGAATGTAAAAACACCCATGATAGGAGTACTGCTAAGAGTCTCCTTGAGAGGCGTACTATTAGACCCAAATTGTCTCCTATTGCTAAGTTTGCTGCTTCTCCCATAAATATTATAGATGAAGATTATGATTTCTCTCTCGATCTATCTTACATAGCTATTGTCGAGAAAGAACCTTTTTGTGGGACTAAGAATGAAAGTGCGGTAGCACATATGAATCTATAGCAGGTTTAGAGGGTTCTATAACATTTTTATGCTTCTTTTTCCTTTTCTTACGAGTAGAACCACTATTTTCAGCTTGTTGAGAATCCTGCTCAATTCTTTTGGGATGCCCCTCGGGATATAGAGGATCCTGGGTAGCAGCACCATTTCTAGTTCTAATTTCATAAGCATGTTTTTCTTTAGCAGCATTAACTAGCAAGTCGTTTTGCACTTTAACGAGTTGATCTATTTGAGTTTGAACCATTTGAAAGTGTTTAACAATCATTTTAACATCATTAGAGGTTCTTTCCACAATATCTTTCAACTCAACAATAGCTCTAGTGTTTTCCATTAGATGATTTTGCACCCTTTTATTAAAGTTATCTTGCTTAACAATAAAGATATCGAATTCTTCTAAGCATTGATCAGGAGGTTTAGAGTAAGGGATATCACCTTCATCAAAGTGTTGGAGAGAGTGTACCTCAATAGTGGATGAGTAGGAAATAGGCTTACATAATTCTTCAATAGGAGGTAAATTCTTGACATTTGCAGCTTTAATTCCCTTCTCCTTAAGACATTTATTAGCTTCCTTCATCACTTCATCATTTAATTCAATAACTCCCCTCTTCTTTGATGTTGAAATAGGCACAAGAATAGTAGGTTCAGGTACAATTACTTCAGGTAAAGCTGGTTCAGGAGGAGTCCAATCTTCATAGTTCTTGCTTATTTTAGCCATTAATTTCTTAGCTTCCTTAGGAGTCCTATTCCTGAAAACACAATCAGCATAACTATCTAGGTATGTCCTAGATTCCTCGGTTAGTCCATTATAAAATATATCAAGAAGCTCATTCTTAGGTAATGGACTTCCAGCTTGTGCATTAATCAAAGCACAAAACCTCGCCCAAGATTCAGGTAATACCTCTTTTTCTCCCTGTTTAAAATCAAAAAGTTCCTACAAAATAGCATGTCTATGCTGAAACTGAAAGTGGTAATGAAGAAAATGAAGTTCCTAATGAAGAAAAAGTTGAAGAAGAACCTGAAAACCACACTAAGAATACTAAATACACCAAAGAAGATTTTATTGCTAAGAAATATGGTAGTGAAAGAGAGCCTTGGGTCCAAAAACCTATGCCATTCCCTGATAAGAAACACAAGTCAAAGGAGGATGAACATTATAATAAGTTTTGTGAGTGGATGAAACCTTTATTCTTGCAAATTCCTTTGACTAATGCTATTAAATTGCTTCCTTACTCAAAGTATATGAAGGATATTGTCTCGAATAAAAGGAAGATCCCTAATGAAGAGATTTCTACTTTGCTTGCTAATTATTCCTTTAATGGTAAGGTTCCTAAGAAATTTGGAGACCCAGGGATTCCAACTATCCCTTGCTCTATTAAGAATAGTTATGTTAGAACTGCTTTGTGTGATTTGGGAGCTGGAGTTAGTGTTGTGCCTTTCTCTCTCTCTCTATAAGAGGCTTCAACTAGAAAATTAATACCAACTAATATATCTTTGCAAATGGCTGATAAATCTACCACTATTCCTGTTGGTATATGTGAGGATGTACCTGTTCAAGTGGCTCATAATTGCTTGATATTAACTGATTTTGTTGTGCTTGAAATGCCTGAAGATGATAATATGTCTATTATTCTTGGGAGACATTTTCTTAATATTGCAGGAGCAATTATTAATTGTAATCAAGGAAAGGTGACTTTCAAAGTTAATGACAAGGAACATACTGTCTATTTCCCTAAGAAGATTGAAAGGACTTATGGTTTGAATTCAATTGAACATGTTGAGGGCATTCAAGTTGGAGAAATATATTGTCCCATACCAAGAGAAAATTTTGAAACTATTATGATTGGGACTATTGCTATCAAGGTTGAGGTAACATAATCATTAGTGGAATACAAAGTTTTTTTTGATATGGAATTGTTTTGGTAACAAGACCTGATCAACCTTGTTAACAAAAGGATTTCATTGAACAAAACAATGTTTTCACCATGATTATCTCTGCTTACTTCTATTCTATCCATTTTAGTTTTTGCTTGTGCCTAACTTAAAGGCGTTAAAGAAAAGTACTTATTGGAAGATAACCGAAAAGTTTTAGATGAGTCTTGGAAGTTATTACCTCAGTAATAACCGCTCCTTATCCTTTTTATTTGCTTTTTGTGACAAGAGTAACCTCTAATGAGAGAGAAGTAATGGTTGGGAAAGTTGCTGTCCTAAAACAGATTTCTATGCTTCACCGTAAAGAATCGTGTAAAATCTCTGTACGTCCTTTTGAGGCGAGAATTTTTGTGCTTCTGCCCCAGGTTGTTATCTAACTTTTGTTAGTTCAACACTTTTTTATTTGAGCAACATGCCTAGGATTATCTAGTACTTGTATGCTTTATCTTATTTATCTGCAATTGCCTTATGTTCTGATTGCTATGTGAATTGCCTTGTCCATGCAACGCCCATCCATCCATCCCTATGCCTACCGCACTCGAATCCTACTGTTTACTGCTATTGTTACTGCTGTCTTTATTTTACTACTGCTGCTACTTTAGTATTCCTATTACAAAACTGTTGCTACTGATAAACTGCTGTGAGCAAGATTGTTTCCAGGTGCAGCTGAATTGACAACTCAGTTGTTAAGGCTTATAAATATTCTTTGGCCCCCCTTGTGTCGAATCAATAAATTGGGTTTCACTTCCCTCGAAAATACTGCGATATACCCCCTATACTTGTGGGTAATCAAGGAGGATTCAAGAACTTGAGCAATGCTCCGTTCATGATCCTCCTTTAGCTTTTCAAGCTCCCGACGTAAGTCGGTGTTCTCCACCTCTAGGGTTTTCAAGTTCTCAGCTTCTTCAATAATAGCGTAGGATTGCTTTACTAGCGCTATAGTCAAAAAGAACAGTAGTTGAATAAAAGTTCAACTATGAAATAAAAGGCAAGGTTTGAGGACTGGAATGTTTACCTTTAGCCTCATCCCTTGACACTCTCAATTGAGCATTTTCAAGCCGGAGAGCTTTGACCTCTCTCCGCTTGTTGCAAATATTCTTCAAAAATTCCTGGTTATATGAATTAACAACATGTAAGTCAGAATACCCAGAGTCAGAAGTCTACTAAAGACTCGGGCTAATATTTTTACTAATATCAGCACGAGCCTTGGGGGATACACTAGTTCATCCTTTGGCATCCTAGGAAAGCATAAATTCGGATCATCTATCCAAGTTCATGCTTGGGGGTAGAGGATATGACATAAAGTAAAAAGTGAGTTGGAATTCCGACTTACATGTTGTTCATGAGTGAGTTTGCTCAAGCTCATGTTCACTTCTGTGGTAACCTTCTTGGCGAGGGTTAGGGGGATCACTGTTGGTGTCCGAAGCTCACCGGTCCTCAACTTCTCGTTGCAAATACGGACTTGTTCAAGAAGTTCGGAGTACTTGACATCCTCTGCTTCTTGTGCTTCTTCTTCGGCAGTAATAGTCCGGCTTTCCAGAAATTGCTGGGCCAGCCGTTGGATCTCCTCCACAGATTTCCGAGAAATGCCAAGTTTGGCAAGACCCAGATTGCTGAGAAGGTTTTTGGCAAAGGTTTCTGCTGAGGGATCATTACCCGAATATGGTTCACCCTTATCAAAACCTGAGTCACCCACGGTGACATCAGTTTGTGATCTGAGGATCACTGACTCTGCTTCTTGAGCTGGATCTTCTACGACGGTCGGAGATGGAGTAATCTTCGGCGCCGCAGAAGGCTGAGGGGCATGAGTCGGAGGTGCTGCGGCAAGAGAAATCAAATTCAGCTTTGACTCGTGCAGGGGCTTCGATGAGCCTCCTTTCCCCTTGCCCTTGGTGAGCTGTCTAGCCCTAAGGAAATAATAGAACAGAGAACATTACGCCTCGGAAATAATAAGACATTAAGTATAAAGACCTTGTGAGGAAAGATTACCTCTTCACAATGGGCACCTCCTTTGTGCCAATAGCAACTGTCAGAGCCTTGCGCTTCCGAGGAATTATTTCCGGTAGTGGAACCAACTCTCCATCATCCTAAGAAATCCCAGGAGGATATCCCTCGATAGGAGCAAGCTCCGACTCGGGGAGGTCGGCAGGATGAAAAGAAGAGATATCTTAGTATTGAAAAACAATGTAAAGATGAACACACAATTCGAGTTACTGCTGGAAACTTATCGGTACCACACGATCTTCAGCCGTATGCATGCCCAAAGACAGCTCTGGGAGTTTCCTCTCGATCCGATCCCTTATCAACCACTTGATTTGAGACTCATATTCCTTATCCATGTAAGGCTGGGAGAACATTCTGAGGGAATCTTTCTTGGATGCTGTAATGGAGTGCATAAGCCGGTCTCCATGATGTTGGAGAGGCTGTATCCGGCGTGCCACCCAACAGTGAACTAGGTCAGACCCCTTAAGGCCCTTGTGCTTTATCAAATATTTGATCCGCCTCTTGGCAAGAAGAAGATCGTCACTAAGAGCCGACGCATCTGCGTCCCAAGACTCTTGGGGCGTGGCGGAACCATCGACAAAAGCCCGCAAAGCATTAGCTTTTCTAGGAGCAGGTATATCCTTGTGATAAAAGAAAGTGGACGGCCATTGTTTGACCGACTCACTGGCCCTAATCCGAGGATACACGCGCTCTCTCCTAGCGGAAAAACTAATACTTCCAGTAATATATGGATTACCAACGCTGATAGAATTTCTCCTGACATGAAAGTAAAACTGGAAAAGAGTAAGACTCGGCCTAATGCCGAGATACCCCTTGCACAAAGAAGCATATGCGCTAAGAGAGAGTTCGAGGAAGATGATGGAGTTGAACTCTGTAGTGATCAATAACCTCAGAAAAGAAATCTGAGGGAGGGAAACTCAAACCTCTGTCGAGGTGGGTGCCAAAGTGTACCCGCTCGCCGGCGCGAGGGGTGGGGACGGTTTCGCCATAGCCGCTCTGCCAGTCGCCGGTGCGGAGGAGCCCTTCTCTCTCCATAACACGGAGCTTGGTGTCATCGAGGATGCACGGGATCTAGACCCCGCGGTTGCTCTCTTCCTCCACCGCCGAAGCCGTCGCTGCCGTCTCCGCCGTGCCGGAAGATGATGCTGAAGCCATTTTCTTGCGAGCCGGTGACCTAGGATGGGCGACGCTGGAGGATTCTGGGGGGGGGGGGCAGAGGAGCTCTGTGTTCGTGGGAGGCGTTGGGAGGAAGGAAGCGGCGCTAGTGCTGGTGAATAAGATGGAAAGGAATCCTAACCACTTATATCCTCCATCCGCGTCAAGATTCGTGTAAACACTTCAGTGAACACGCCACGCACCGCGGAAGGAACTGGGTAACCCCCACGCGATGATTACGCAGCCTCGATCTTCGCGTATGCATTAAAACGACGCCTCGCTTATGCAAAAGGCGGACCCACAAATGGTCGTGCTGCCAGGAATGTCTGTTAGTGACGTGACTTGACCATGACTACTGTCAGGTTACATCAGAGACCAAGTTCCGGCTTAGTTTGAATTTCGAGATAGAAACCTGAATAACGTATTCATAAGTCCGACTCATTTGAGACTCATATCCTATCTTTTCTTTTGAAGTTTCAAGAACCCTTCATGATTCTGCAAGCCGAAGATCAAGCTAAACGATGATGAAATCTGACTCTGGATCTTGGAGGCTTCCGGGGGCTGCTGTTGGGGATATACTTTCTGGGTATCCTCACTATGCCTCACTGACCAGGGTGGCCCACTTCGGTTAGACCTTTGCTTCACGGGTGGCCTAGTCAGGGAGAAGAGACAGAGTCCAGTCCGGCTACGGGAAGGCCCAGATGACTTACCGACATAGGCCCATAGTGTTACTTGTAGTTCAAGATGTACTCTGTAACAGACTCTTAGTCGTAGCCAGATAGATCTCTCGTGTAAACCCTAGGCCAAATATCTATATAAGACGTCCTAGGGAGAGCCTTTAGGGCACCTACCCTCACAATAGTCTATAATCTCAACTCGCACAGGCAAAACCCTTGTAACCCATATTCCGGATCTGCCGTATTACTGGATTGCTAGCAGGAGTAGGATCCATCCAAAGCCGGTGGATTCGAACCTGGGTAAACTTGTGTGCTCACCGTCCTGGAACACCGTACGTCTCACACCCCTCTCTTCCGCACGCATCGAGGACCCCCTCATGGCGTACTTGTCATCAATCCGATGACAACTGCTTCTGCTGATTCGCTGGAGCGAGAAGGTGGAGGTTGTTTGGTGTCCTGAACGTGTGTGCGAGGACAGATGGGCTGCTGATTTGCGACACTAGGACTTTCACATGATCTTGAGATCGGCAAGTATTCGACTACATCGTCCACGAGTTCCATCTCATTAACAAAGCTTTGTTGTCTTTGAGGGTAAGTTCTCTATGGATGTATATCCACCCGTTGCTTGTATCTAGTAGATAGATCTTGGCGTATAATAGTTCCCATCGTAGGATTTTTTTTGTTTTCTATGCTGCGAACCCAATAGTGGTATCAAAGCTAGGTTTATGCGTAGGTGCTTTGCACGGGTAGTACACATATGTTTATGTGGGCGATGATGATCATGTTATTGCTTCTTTCATGTATTTTGGATATTGGTGGCATAGTGGGATGAAGCGGCCCGAACTAACTTTACATGTCCTCGCACATGAGACCAGTTCCACAATTGAAATGCAACTAGTTTTGATAGTGGCTAGCGGGTGTCTGTCTCTCCTACTATAGTCAATATCTGATTTACAACGAGTTGCTAATAACTTAGTTATCATCGTTGTGGTTCCATGTTTGTAGGTAAGACCGGTTCTGTCTTCGAAAGCCCTAAGCTACGTAAAACTTGCAATTGATAAATTAGAAACATCTAGTTTAGTGCTGGGCTAGTGTCATGATATGGGAATGTTGTAAGTTGATGTATAGTTGATACTCTTACAACACACCTAACGTGTAAGTTCCATAGACCTTGGCCTTACACACAAAGGAATGATAAATATCATACCACGATGCACATGATAGTGATCAAGTGCATGGACCATATCATTCCACTATACACATATGATGTTTGCATCTTATATTGCTAGTTTGGCGTTTTAGTAGAATTATAAGATGATCCCTCATGTAGATATCAAGATAAAAATGCGTTCTACCTGAAATATGCACCGTTCTATGGATTGTGTTTCGAGACATCATGTGATGATCGGGTGTACTCGACTTTGCGCTTTCATACAATGGGTGTAAGACAGTTTTACACACACGAGTACTAAGGTTCTTACTTGGCGAGACTAGCATGTAAAGACATGGCCTCGGAACACGAACCAAAAGGTTAAGCATGAGTCATATAGTTGATATGATTCCCATATAGATGCTCACCTTTGAAGCTACACCGACTCACGTGATGATCGGACTTGGTGTAGTGGATTTGGTTCATGTAATCACCAAAAAGACACGAGGGATGTTGTTTTTGAGTGGGAGTTCATTTGTTATTTGGATTAGTTGAACTCGATCTATCATAAACTTAGTCTAAACTTTACAAATTATATTGTAGATGGCACCACCTGCTTGTAATTTCAATGTGTTCATGGAGAAAGAGAAACTTGCAATGAATGGTAGCAACTTTACCGACTGGGCCATGAATTTGAGGATTCTCCTCAATGCTGCACACAAGCTATATGTTCTAGAAGCGCTGCTAGGCCCCCCACCAGCTGTTGATTCCCCTGACGAGGAAAAGAACGTCTATCTGACTCATCAGGAGGACCACACATTAGTTCATTGTGGCATACTGTATGGGCTAGAGCCAGAACTTCGAAAGTGTTTCGAAAATGGCAATGCCTTTGATACCATGGGTGAATTGAAAATGATTTTCGATACCCATGCTACCGTAGAGAGTTATAATGCTTCTGAAAAGTTCTTTAGCTGCATGATGGAAGAGAACAACTCTGTTAGCAAGCCCGTAATCAAAATGTCTGGGTACGCCGATAGGCTTGTGTCCTTGGGAATAACGATTCCCATTGACTTAGGCATACATCATGTTCTCCAATCTCTCCCACCTAGCTACAAGAGCTTCGTGATGAACTATAATATGCAGGGCATGAAGAAGTATCTCCCCGAGCTTTTGTCAATGCTTAAGACTGCAGAGGTGGAGATTAACAAAGAACATCAAGTGTTGATGCTCAATAAGACCACCGATTTCAAGAAAGACAAGAAAGGTAAGCAGAAGGGAAAGAAGGGCGGCAAATCTGTTGCCGCACCTGAAAAGAAATCCCGAGCTGGCCCTAAGTCTGATACTGAGTTCTACTATTGCAAGGGGACTGGCCATTGGAAGTGCAATTGCCCCAAGTATTTGGCAGACAAGAAGGCCGACAAGGCAAACAAAGGTATATATGATATACATGTTATTGATGTGTACTTCACTAGTACTCGTAGTAGCACCTGGGTATTTGATACAGGATCGGTTGCTAATATATGTAACTCGATTTAGGGGCTGCGGAATAAGCGACAAGTAGCAAGGGATGAGGTCAGGATGCGTGTCGGCAATGGATCAAGAGTTGATGTGATCGCCGTTGGAACGCTGCCTCTCCACCTACCGTTGGGATTAGTGATAAATCTAAATAATTTTTATTTGGATCGTGCACTGAGCCTGAACATTATATCTGGATCATGTTTGATGCGAAGTGGTTATTGATTTCAGTCCGGAAACAATGGTTGTTTGATTTATATGAATGTTATCTTTAATGGTCATGCACCTGTGATGAATGGTTTATTTCTGTTGGATCTTGATAATAGTGTTACACATATCCATAATGTTGATGCTAAAAGGATTAAACTTGATGATGATATATGTTCATATATGTGGCACTACCGTCTAGGTCATATTGGTGTTAAACGCATCAAGAAAACTCCATTCTGATGGACTTTTGGAATCACTTGATTTTGAATCATTTGATACATGTGAGCCATGCCGTATGGGCAAGATGACTAGAACGCCATTTTCCGGTTCAATGGAACGAGCGACAGATTTATTGGAAATCATACATACTTATGTATGTGGTCCAATGAGTGTGTCAGCGCGAGGTGGTTATCGTTATTTTGTTACTTTCACAGATGATTTGAGTAGATATGGGTATATCTATTTGATGAAACACAAGTCTGAAGCCTTTGAAAAGTTCAAGGAATTTTAGAATGAAGTGGAAAATCATCGTAATAGAAAGATCAAATTTCTGCGGTCTGACCGTGGAGGTGAGTATCTAAGTTACAAGTTTAGCACACATACGAAAGAGTATGGAATAGTTTCACAACTCACACCTGCCGGAATACCACAACGTAATGGTGTGTCAGAACGTCGTAACCGTACTTTATTAGATATGGTTCGATCTAGGATGTCTCTGACTGACTTGCCACTGTCATTTTGGGGTTATGCACTAGAAACTGCTGCATTCACTTTAAATCGGGCACCATCTAAATCCGTTGAAACGACACCATTTGAATTATGGTTTGGAAACAAACCTAAGCTTTCATTTCTTAAAGTTTGGGGTTGCAATGTTTATGTGAAGAAACTTCAGCCGGATAAACTCGAACCGAAAGCAGAAAAATGCGTCTTCATAGGATACCCTAAGGAAACTATTGGGTATTCCTTATATCACAGATCCGAGGGTAAGGTTTTCGTTGCCAAGAATGGATCCTTTCTAGAGAAAGAGTTTCTCGCGAAAGGCGTGTATAGTCAGAAGGTAGAACTCGAAGAGGTTATTGAACCTTCTCTTCATGCAATGGCGAGTAGCACAGCACTAGAAATTGTTCCAGAGTTGACTTCACCGAATGAAGAGGGAACTAATGATAATGATCATGAAACTCCGAAAGAGGACACTACTGAACCTCGCAGGTCAAGCAGGACACATGTAGCTCCTGAACTATACGGAAATCCTGTTATGAATTTCATGGTTGATGAAATAGATGACCCAACGACGTATGAAGAAGCCATGATGAGCCCGGATTCCAACAAATGGCTAGAAGCCATGAAATCCGAGATGGAATCCATGTACAAAAACCAAGTTTGGACTTTGGTGGACTTACCTCATGACCGAAAGGCCATTGAGAATAAATGGACTTTCAAAAGAAAAACTAATGTTGATGGTAATGTGACCATCTACAAAGCTCGACTTGTCGCAAAGGGGTTTCGACAAATTCAAGGAGTTGACTACGATGAGACATTCTCTCCCGTAGTGATGCTAAAGTCGGTTAGGATTATGTTAGCAATTGTTGCATATTTCGATTATGAGATATGGCAGATGGATGTCAAAACTGCATTCCTCAATGGTAACACTGAAGAAGATTTGTATATGATACAACCAAAGCGTTTTGTCGATCCTAAGGATGCTGACAAGGTATGCAAGCTTCAGCGATCCACCTATGGACTGAAGCAAGCATCCCGGAGTTGGAATCTCCGCTTTTATGAGGTGATCAAAGAGTTTGGATTTGTCCAAACTTATGGAGAGGCTTGTATTTACAAGAAAGTGAATGGGAGCAATGTGGCATTTCTAATATTATATGTGGATGACATATTACTGATTGGAAAGGATATAGATCTTTTAAACAGTGTTAAAAGTTATGTAAATATCAACTTTTCGATGAAGGACCTAGGTGAAGCGTCATACATATTAGGCATAAAGATCTATAGAGATAGATCAAGGCGCCTAATAGGGATATCACAAAGTACATACATTGATAAGATTTTAAAGAAGTTTAAAATGGACAAAAGTAAGAAGGGGTTCTTACCTATGTTGCAAGGCAAGACATTGAGTAAGACTCAAAGTACGGCTACGGTGGAAGAAAGAGAGATAATGGATAAGATCCCCTATGCTTCGGCTATAGGCTCTATAATGTACGCCATGCTATGTACAAGACCGGATGTGGCACATGCTATTAGTTTGACTAGTAGGTACCAATATGATCCAAGTTCGGAACACTGGATAGCGGTCAAGAATATCCTTAAGTACTTAAGAAGAACGAAGGATATGTTTCTTATATATGGAGGTGAAGAAGAGCTGGTCGCTAAGTGTTATGTTGACGCTAGCTTTGACACCAATCCGGATGACTCTAAGTCTCAATCCGGATACGTATTTCTCTTGAACGGAGCAGCAGTTAGTTGGAGGAGTTCCAAACAACCCGTGGTAGCTGGATCAACGATGGAGGCGGAATATGTTGCTGCTTTAGAAGCAGCACAGGAAGCGGTTTGGATGAAGGAGTTCATAACCAAACTAGGTGTGGTTCCTAGTGCGTTGGACCCAATGGTGATCTATTGTGACAATAACGGATCCATAGCCAACGCCAAGGAACCAAGGTCTCACAAGAATTCCAAGCATATTAAACGCCGGTTTCACTCCATCCACGAGCATGTCAAGGATTGAGATATAAAGATTTGTAAAGTACACACGGATCTCAATGTTGTAGATCCGTTGACTAAAGTTCTCCCTAGGGAAAAATATGATCAACACTAGAACTCCATGGGTGTTAGATTTATCACTATGTAACTAGATTATTGTCTCTAGTGCAAGTGGGAGACTGAAGGGAATATGCCCTGAGGGGCAATAATAAAGTTGTTATTTTGTGTATTCCAAGTATATGATATATGTTTATTTTGCATTCCATAATTGTATTAATATGGAAACATTAATACATGTGTGATTAATAAACAAATAGAAAGTTCCTAGTTATGCCTCTCTTTGAACTAGCTCGTTGATTAACAAGATGATCAAAGCTTCCCGATCATGGACATTGGATGTTGTTAATAACGAGGTCACAACATTTGTGAAATTATGTGATGAACATTCATCCGAAGTATAGCATTATGATCAAAGTCATTGTGTTTATATTGCTATAACATCATACAAAGTAATCCTAGTCCTTAGACCATGAGATCATGTGAATCACTAACACTGGAAGAGTATCTTGATAACATCAAACGTCACACCATAAAAGGGTGACTATAAAAGATGGGTTCGGTGCTACGAAGGTGTTATGTCGAGGCTCATGGATCAAGAGTCGGATTTGTTCATCCCGATGACGGGTAGATATACTCTGGGCTCTCTCGGTGATATCACATTAAGAATAGCTTGCAAGCAAGTGATGTGATCAATAGAATGTTATATCACGGGAACGAGAAAAGAGTGCATGTCGGTAACGAGATCAAACTAGGTATTTGGATACCGCTGATCAAATATTGGACATGTAATATATCGCGAGACAAAGGGATTAAGTTACTAGCATTAAAGGTTCTCACGATCAGAAAAGTCATCGTTGAATGTGTAGGAGTCAGAATGGATCTCCAGGTCCCCCTTCTGATTATTGATCTAAGAGGGGTCTCGATCATGTCTGCATTATTCACGAACCATAGGGAGACACACTTAAGGGTTGCCAAACACCATTTGGATCAAATATGGTTCAGACGAAAGAATTGCAAAGCGCTGGAATTATTTCAATGGACAGCAGAATTGTTTCAGGTGAAATTGCTGAAATTGGTTCTGCATGTGATATTGAAATATTGTAGGGGGTTTATGTGAATGTTTGTTAATTAAAGTCATTAAAAAAATTCTAAATAATATAAATAAAAGAGTTTTATTAAATGAGAATTGCATTAAATTTGGTGGAAATTTAATGCATGTGAGTGGAACTTTGAGTGGAGGCTAAATTGATGTGAGTGGAGCTTCCACCACATGAATGAGGAAGAGGTGGGGGCACCCCCCATGGGCGCCATCCATGTGAGGGTAGGAGCCCCCTCTCCTATAAAAGGCCTCCCTCTCCTCCCTCACAAAGCACACCTCCTCGTGAAGGATCTCTCTCCCCCTCTAGATATATTCCCCCATGGTCTCGGATTAGCGAGATACATGTTCCCAGTGGCATTTCTTTTGGAAGGAGTTGCTGCTTCCGCTGATTCGCTGCAGTGAGGAGGTGGAGGTTGTTCGGTGGCCTAAACATGTGTGCAAGGACGGATGCGCTGCTGATTTGCGATGCTAGGACTTCCACATGATCTTGAGATCGACAAGCATTCGACTACATCGTCCATGAGTTCCATCTCGTTAACAAAGCTTTGTTGTCTTAGAGGGTAAGTTCTCTATGGATGTATATCCACCCGTAGAAAGATGTTGGCGTATAATAGTTCCCATCGTAGGAATTTTTTGTTTTCTATGCTGCGAACCCAACACACCTTATTATGGAACTCTCTCCAGACATATCATGACGAAAGATATAGGTTTCCTACTCATAAGTAATTATACCATGCTAGTGGTGTAACCTACACTTCCTGAGAACTCCTTAGCCATATTGTCACTCTTATGATCACACTTGCTGCTCTTGTTACTTTAGTTAATTTCTTTGTCCTTGTTTACTTTTGCTCTCAATTACCAAAACCCTTTTACACCTTTACATGGAATTAGAGATAACTTATAAGTACTCTTTGATAGATAGTGATGAGGGGCATAAAGACCTCTACCAATAGCTGTTTGTGGTTCAATATTATTATTTCGAAACTAGCTACAATTGATATGTGCACTTGCATTCACCACCCGCTAGACAACAGCAACAGTGCACCCACACGCGCACCATGTCCGCCTCCAAGGTCGGGCGCAGCAAAAACCCCTCGTCGAGGCAGCGTTTCTCATGGCGCAAGAGCTGCTACGCTACAGTCCTAACCTAGCTGCACAGGACACGTGGCTTCAATGCATCGCTGAGCTTGTAAATGTCATCAGTGTTGTCTCGACGTGATCTCAGTCCATGATGCCACCACCAATATAGATCCTGCAGATAGGCCAGGTGGAAAATGGCGCCCCGCCACCACCACCACCTCCATAGAAGCACAAGAGCTCCCCCGCCTTTCTCCCATGACATTTCCTCATCGCATGTCACTCCACGCCCCAACAATGTCATCAAAAGATCTTTGGAGGATGCCTGTCTCCATCGAGAAGCATCACAAGCGCCATGTGTGTACCCTCGCTGAGGCCGCAACAGTGGGCAAGGGAAATCACGCTGCCCTCACCGGTGGGACGCTCTCATACAGGAGCGGCCTCCTCACCTTAACCAAGGAGCTACGTATCGTGGTGTGGCCCCTCAAGTTCAAGCTAGATCTCCCCCCACGCTATAATAACAAGAAGAATCCTATCGAGTTCCTAAAGTTCTACACAGTGGGAGTCGAGCCGGCAAGAGGAGATGACAAGGTCATGGTGAATTGGTTCCTGATGGCCCTCAAGGACGCAACTCGCTCCTGGCTGATGAACAACCTCCTAGAGGAATCAGTCACCTCATGGAAGGATTTGTGCGAAAAGTTTGTCACCAATTTTCAAGGGCACGTACGATCGTCCACTCATGCTCAACGGCCTCCACACCGTGCGCCAGCAGCCTGACGAGACACTCAGGAAGTACATCCAGTGCTTTAGCCAGGTATGCAACAAGGTACCACGGGCTACCAAGGCATCCATCATATCCATATTCTCCGTGGGCGTCACCGACATCAGGATGCTCGAGAATCTCTCCATCAATGACGACCTTAGTTCAACAGTCAAGCTTTTCGAGATGGCGGAAAGGTGTGCGAAGGCCGAGGAGGGGCGCTTGTTCAAGCATAATGGCCCTGATACAGCTACTTCTTCGTTCCATGTCAAGAAGAAGAAGGAGGACAAGGAGCCCAAGCGCAAGACTCTGGCTGTGCTTGCGGCCGAGCCAAAGCACAAACATTAGTGTAGTGACAACGACGAGGAAAGGGATGATCGCCCTATTGTGTCTTCCACAGGATGCACTCCCACAACTCGGAGGACTGTTTCTAGCTCAAGAAACTCCACGGTGAGCGCCAGTACTAGCGGAACAACCGTGGCAACGGCCTGGTCTACGGTCGTGGTGGTGGCCAAGGCGATAGCCGCTAGAATAACCATAGCAACAGCAACAATGGCTACCAGCCGAACCACCAGTCCAACTCTGCTCAGCCTCACCTCAGGGAGGGAAACAATAACATCCCCGAGGAAGAAGGTGGAGGGTACCAGGAGCCAAATAGTATGGCATGCATCCTTGGAGGAGCACAATATCCACTCTCCAACCGCCAGCTCAAGTAGCTCACCCGTGAGATTTCCACCGCCCTCCCCATGGCCGATGACACCAAGCTCAAGTGGTCACAGTTCCCCATCTCTTTCAATGCCGGCGACCACCCCAAATCATCGAAGATTGTGGGCTCCATTCCCATAGTATGCACACCCACTATCAACAACGTCATTGTCACCAACACGCCGATTGATGGAGGCACAAGCCTCAACATCATCTCCATGGAGACATTTGGAAAGGTCCAAGTGCCCTACGAGCGCCTGATGCCTACCCGACCTTTCTCGAGAGTGACTGATGGAACCACCACACCCCTGGGGCAGGTGAGGTCCCTGTCACCTTTAGGACCCACAAAAATACCAAACCGAGCATATCAACTTTGATGTGGCGCATGTAGGCTTTCCCTACAACATCATCCTCGGCTACCTTGCATTGGCAAAATCCATGGCCATGACCCACCATGCCTACAACCTCGTCAAGCTTCTAGGAAGTAGCGACATCATCGCTATCCATGGTGATGAGAAGGAAGCGATTCGCTCCATCCAGCACATCTATAAGACTATGGCTTCCACACACCCTGCTGACGAGAACGTCGCTGATCTCCTCACCAAGAAGAAGCATGTGTTCTCTCAAGAGCGAGCCGCGACGAAGAAGGTGTCACTAGATGCCAGTGTCTCAGGGCTACCATCACCATCGGTACCCACCTGCCTGACAAATAGGAAAGCGAGCTCATCACCTTCCTGCGGGCAAATGCTGACATGTCCGCATGGACACCATCAGACATGCTTGGAGTACCCAGAGAGGTGATCGAGCACCACTTGGTAGTGTGCCCCACTGCGCGTCCCGTGAAGCAAAAGGTGTGTCATATGGCACCAGAAAAGCAGGAATTCACCGTCAAGGAAATGGAAAAACTTGTGAAGGATGACATCATCCGCAAAGTCGACTACACATAATGGTTGGCTAATACGATGGTGGTTCCCAAGGTCACTGTTGGAGAGTGCCTATGCATCGACTTCACGGATCTTAGCAAGGCCTTCCCCAAAGACCCGTACCCACTATCACGCATCGACCAAATCGTGGACTCCACGGCGGGTTGTGACCGCCTTTGCTTCTTGGATGCTTTCTCAAGCTATCACCAAATCAAGATGGAAAACAAGGACGAGGAGAAGACAACATTCGTTACTCCTTGTGGTGTGTTATGCTACAAGTGCATGCCCTTCGACCTCAAGAATGCTAGAGCTACCTTCTAGAGGCTTATGTGCATTTTCCTTGATGAGCAGATGGGCAGGAATGTGGAAGCATACAAGACAACATTGTGATCAAGACTCGCAAAGAGCGCACGCTCATCACAGACCTCGAGGATACCTTCACCAACCTGCACAAGGTAAACATCAAGCTCAATCCCACCAAGTGCATCTTTGGGGTGTGTAACACCCCAACATTAGAACTTAGAAATAAGCTGAGATGAGGTGTGTGCATTGCATCCATGCATAGAAAACCTGGAGAATTTTCGCGTTTTTTAAATTAAACTTGCCAAAGAGATTGAATCTTCTCTTAACCTGGTGGAACTGAAGTATGTTATCAAGTTGACGATGATAAGTTTCAATATGACCTTTGCTAAAACCATATCTTTGGGTAATATAATTTGATCTAAGGGTAGATCAATTGTAATAAAACTAAGTCACAACACACTACTCATTAAAGAGTACTAGATCTTCTAGAGATCAGGACATGGTATTCCATATAATAACTTAAGGATGAATACTTAATATTCTAAAGATGATATCAAGGTATTATCTACAACAAATCCTGAATACCTAATTAAGTATATAACATAAGCTAAGATACCCTATAACTAAATCTTGATACACTTGCTTGCCATAGTTATTTCTACCATGAGCATCATGGTAGTTCTTAAGCATTAACTCTTTTATAATAGAGAGAAAATAGAAGTCAAGACAAGACCATTCATTACATGCCCTTGTTGTCATATTAACATATGACATTCCTAAGTAGTTAAGGCCTAGTGTCAATTGATCATCAATATTAAGTGATCAATTCCTGACCTAGAACTTATTGACTCTTAGCTCTGACCTATTATATTGGCATTCCAAAGACCGAAGTAAATTAGTAAGAAGAAGGAACTAATTGTGGTAGAGTGTGCCATCATCAATGGAATGAGATCCTTAGTGATGATCAAACCATTGGATGTTGCAGGAGTTAACTCACTCATCAGTAACTAGAAGAAGTATCTAAAACTAAGAGTTAACTAATACTTGAAAAGCTATGAGAAAGCTAGCAGTGTTAGAGTATCAAGTAATAACCTAGTTAAGCTAAGTAGGTATAAACCTAAAGTCAGTTTCTTTAAACAAGATAAATCCTGTAGAGGGATTAGTACAAGCCTGCTACTTAGTTGAGTATAGATCCTGATCAGACAATTAGAAGCACAAGCTTTGTATGATCAATGGATGAGGTCATTATTCTCAAGGCTCTTGAGGATAGGTGACCAGTTAATGAAGAAGTATTGTGAGTATATAAATTAGGCTAAACCTTAGTAAGTTAAATTATCTAGTTTGGTCATGAGGAATCAAGCTAGGGTATGATAAAGTAAGTGATACTAACTGTATGGAGTAGCTGAAAGCAGAGTAGTTTAATCAAGTTTATAACAAGAACAAACTTGTGTTGAGAGGAGTAGTACCCTACCCATTCTAGGAGTTTGATATCATAGGTTATATAAAGAGAATGGAAACCTTGCAAGCCTTAAAAATAGATACAAGGCTAATGTACTAGGAGTAGAATGAAGGAATGTTGTAGAAGGGACATGATCATGTCATCATATGTTAATGGCTATGGTGGAGCCAGATGTCTAGTTCAGTTGGACAGAAGAGATCTTAGAAAAGCAAAGGAGAAATTTAAATGAAGTATATTTAAAAAAGGAATTTCCTTAACTAGAACCCAAACTTAGAGATTTGTTGAGGAAAAGTATTCTGGAGAAATCTTTAATCTATATCCCAATATGAGGCTATATAATATTCCACTCTAGTTGGAATATCAACTATAACTACCTATATAGAAATCAATCTTTAACGTTTAATCCTTAGGGATTATAATGTTTTAAGTGAATAAAGTGGGTTTGATAGTTAAAATTTTTGAAACAACTAAATAAGGTTAGAACATTAGAGGTAATTCACATTTATCTAATTTCCAAAAAGAATTAGTTATTGTTATTGTTTGGATATATAATTGTTATGAAACAATAAAGGAAATTAATAACAATATATTAGTATAACTCCAATAGTATTTCTTAATTCTTCCTTTTATTCCATAAGTATTAAATTAATACAACTCTATTTGAAGTAAAGACATTACAGAGATATTCCCAAGAAAATAAAAAGCTTTATTAAATAGTGAATATATATTACATTGATCTTTACAAAGAGTAGAAATTTGTATTACAAAAGGTAAATAAAGGAAAAATCCTAAACTAACCCTAAACTAATCTTTTGATCACTTGGTCTTGTACATGCAAATAAGAGTGAAATAGAAATAAAACAAAGAGTGGGTTAGTGTTAGATTGCTCTCAGTTTCAAATAGTGAAGTGCACTGTTTTTCAATCCTCATTGAGCAAGTTAAATTAAAGAAGGGACAAAGACCATCAAGTGGAGAATCTGTTCTTTTAAACAATAAAGCCTCAGAACAACATCACATGCTGATGGGGCAAGTTTCACCAAGATTGGTAATAGTAAAGGGATGGGAAAAGTTTAAATTATAGTTACTTGATCTCATCCACATCCAAAGCCAACAGTGAAGCAACTTATACACCTAAATGCATGCATTGAGGTGGCGACAACAGAGAGCAAAGGGGAAGTTTAAGTTATAGCCATATAGAGCAAAGCCAACTTTGCTATCCACTTCACAAGGGAGCACAGCCACAGTCTATCACCAACACAGCCAAGAATAGCACAAGATCTTGAAATCAAATCACTAGATCAAATCACTTTCCACCATAGAAAAACCCAGGAAATCACCAGCCAGATGGTGACTTGAGGAGGGGATGTTCTAGGTGGACAGTAAGGTCACACAGGAGCAACAACACTAGGAGGAAGCCAACACAAATCCAGGGCTACCATAATCCAGAAGTAGAAGGCAACAATCAGACAAAGTAACCAGAGTATGTTCCAACATGTAAATCTAATCATTTTTCATCTTTCACATTCATTTTCTTACAAGCACATGATAGTGAACATATCAGACAATAGATAATAAATAGCCAGAGTATGCAAGTGTTCTTGCATAGGCAAGGTCTCAAACTAGCATCATTAACCTACAATCTAGTTTTAACTAGATAGATACTCATCACAACTGCTGGTACAAGGCACATTCCCAGAAGGGTAGCACCTCTGTACCTAGCATGTTCATGTTTGCTTGAGTTCAAACTCAAAGCATATCCTTTTCCAACAGAAATAATCATCTTCCAAAATTATTTAGGAATCATAAACAGACATTTCTTTTAAAAAAGATAGTAAAGATCAACACTGTCTACCACTAGGACACACTGTACAAAAACCACTAAATATAATCACTTTCCTATAAGTATATAGGAATCATATTTTTATTAATCATCTTCTTATTAATCACAGAGAAGAGACTAGCACGAGATTTACATAGTAACAGGATCAAATCTTGAGACTGAACACATTAGTGCATCACAAGCAGTCCAATAACCAATCATCATTACAAAGAGTATCTCAACTTAACTTCATAGGAGCAAATCCACAGCCACAACAACTTAGGCCTCCACATCAATCTGATCATGTTTTCACAGAAAACTTTATGAAAGAGAATAGGGTAACAAAAGTATGATCAGCAGGGTGTTCTCTGATAGAGAACAGAGTAACCAACATGTTCCATAGAGATTGCCATTTCACTAACAGTAGATCAGCATCTAGGATTAGCATAGGCATGATTAACCCTAGAGCTATGCTAAATCACCATTGTAGGGGGTATTGAAGGAGATATGCCCTAGAGGCAAATAAGAAATAGGTTTTTATTATCATATCTCAATTAGTTTATTATAGTTTGATATTGTGCTATAACTGTGCCAAGTAGAAACATTGGTACAGGTGTGTTATGAAACAACCAAGTCCCTAGTAGCCTCTATTCATACTAGTTCGTTGGTCACGGAGATGATCTAGGTTTCAAGATCATAGGCATTTCTGCCGACTGACAACGAGATCATATCATTGGAGAATGATGTGATTGGACATTCCTCGAAGGATTGCAACACGATCAAGTCATCTAGTTCTTTATTGTAACAACTATACCTAGACTCCTTTTCCTTAGACCGTGAGCTCATATTACTCACTATTTCCCTAGGCTGCTTAGACTGCATCAACCGTCATCTGGTAATACGGTGGCCATAAAGGTGTATGTTGGGTATTCCGAAGGAACAGTAGATGACATGTGACTGCAAGACCGGGATTTGTTCACCCACATGACGAGTAAAGATACATACGACCGGCTTGGTGAGATTACATCTATAAATGTTGCAACATGTGACTAGGTCACGGGGATGTAATATCACGGTAACAAGAAAACATAACTTGTTGTGAACGAGATTGATCAAAGGTATGAGATACCAATGATCGGATCTCGGAGAAGTTGTCTCGAGAAACAAAAGGAAGAGGATGCTACATTTAGACGGTTCAAACGACATTGTCATCAGGAATGCATATGGGTCACATGGACATCCCTGGTCCCTCTGTTGATCATTGATTTAGATCATGTCTAGAGCATTCCCGAGCCGTGAGAGGATACACTTAAGGGTACGATGAGAGCGATGATTCGTAAGACGGAATCATAGTAGAGAAAGAGAGAAAGCTGGAATCGTTCCGCGGAGAGATCCGAAGTTGTTCGGAGAAAGAATAAAGGAAAAGTACGGAAAAGTGTTTTCGGATAAATAGGAAATTGAATATATATTTATTATATGTTAATTATGAATTAATATATTCTAAATAATATTTAAATAAAGATTTACGAAGGAAACTTTTATATTAGGCCAAATTCTCGGAGGGAAAAGGCCTAAAGATATAATCTACAGAAAAAGATAAAAGGAACATCCCACGTGGGCAGCACATAAGTTGCCGCTGCACGGGGGCAGCAGCCTGTACCCATCGCCGCTACCAGGCCGCCTGTGGGCGATGGATAAACCGCGCCGCACAGGGGAGGGCGCCAGCTACCAGCGGCGGGGCCGGCCTGGCTCGACCCCGACCCATGTGGGGCTCGCGGGGGAGCCGGCCAGGCCACCGGGCCGGCAGGCAGGCGGCCTACCCGAGTGCTGGCCAACGGTCCAGGGAAGGGGCAGCGGCCCACCCGGGCGCCTGGCTGCCTGGCTGGCGAGCTGGGCCTCGCGGGGAAGGTGGCCGGCCCACCCGGGCGCTGGCAGCAGCAGCTGCTGCGCTGGGCCGCGGGGGCAGGCCGGCCCACCCGGCTGGCTGGCTCCCACGTGGGCAGCACATAAGTTGCCGCTGCACGGGGGCAGCAGCCTGTACCCATCGCCGCTACCAGGCCGCCTGTGGGCGATGGATAAACCACGCCGCACAGGGGCGGGCACCAGCTACCAGCGGCGGGGCCGGCCTGGCTCGACCCCGACCCATGTGGGGCTCGCGGGGGAGCCGGCCAGGCCACCGGGCCGGCAGGCAGGCGGCCTACCCGAGTGCTGGCCAACGGGCCAGGGAAGGGGCAGCGGCCCACCCGGGCGCCTGGCTGCCTGGCTGGCGAGCTGGGCCTCGCGGGGAAGGTGGCCGGCCCACCCGGGCGCTGGCAGCAGCAGCTGCTGCGCTGGGCCGCGGGGGCAGGCCGGCCCACCCGGCTGGCTGGCTGCTCCTGCTGCCTTTTCCCTTTTCTTTTTATTTAGGCATTTTCTGTTTTGGCTATTGGGCTGACTTTTGGCCCATCCGGCCAGGACGAAAATTCCTGTTAATTTCCTTTAACTAATAGTCCCACATGGCTAACGCAATGGGGAGGGCACACCCCCTCCGCATATATAAAGGGGTGCCCATGGGTGGGATTAAACACACAATTGGAGAAGTCCTTTGGTTGACTTTCTCCTCCTCCCTCTCTCTCTATACCTCGTGACCATGGCCCCAAGTCTGGGCTATGCGATCAAGGCACACCTACAGTACGCTGTTGCGCTGCAGGGATTCCTAGCCGGATATCAACTTCTGCATTCCCGGCGGTATCGAGGAGCCGAAGGTCTCATCGTGCACCATATGTGTACGAAGACACGAGGCGCAACACTTTGGGCGCTTAAATGTCATGAGCCGGAGCTGTTGCACGATGAAGATCAAGAAGGAGCAAGGGGTGACCTGCGAGGAGCTTCGCGACCTTGAGGTCGGCTACGAGTACGACTACATCAACCACGTTCCCCGCGGAACGTTAACTGCGTACGGTCTACAAGGGTATGTATTCTCTACGCTCCGGGCGTTAACTTACATAGATAGATCCTAGGCAAGTTTCTAGGGTTTCAACGTAGGAATTTTTTTGTTTTCTGCGCCGATCCCCTACAGTGGTATCAGAGCCGATCCATGCGTAGGAGTGTTGTACGGCCAGTACACACAAGTTTTGTGCGGGCATTGATCCCTTAGTTGTTACCCTCTAACGTGTACTTGTTTATATCGCGGCATTGTTTGATGAAGCGGCCTAGACCGACCTTACGCGTATTCATACGCGAGACTGGTTCCACGCTTAACATACGGCTTGTACCGTATAAGTGGCTAGCGGGTGTCTGTCTCTCATTCGATAGTTGATATAGTATTTACAACGGAGGGCCCCGAAAGGGGTGTAGTAGAGACAATTCTCAGATCCATGTTGTGGTTGGAAAGTTCGTAGTTTAGAAACGGTTCTAGTGCGAAAGCCCTAACAACCACGTAAAACTTGCAATAGATAAAGTAGAGGCGTCTAACTTTATTTTGCAGGGGGCATGTGATTATGATATGGCATTGGTCGTTACAAAGGTAAAGTAGTTTACTTTTCTGTTACTAAGTAGTATAGTGATAGTCAGCGTTCCCATGGACGATCTGGTGGAGGCGTCGTGGACTTGGCGTCAAACCAAAGGCAGGATGGAGATCATGCCGGAGCGCTCAATGGAGGTCAAGGCGCAAGAAAGACCATATCATATCACATTATACATATGATGTTGATACCAGTTTTTACATCTTATTGTGTGCTAGTATTTAGATACTCAGCGGTAGCAAATAAGATAATCACTATTTAATTCCAATGATCCGTGTTCCCCTTGTGTGTGCACCACCAAGAAAGTTCTTTGGTATGAGGTGATCCAGGGTTACAGGCCTGGGTGTCAGACATATCTACGTTCGCATACAGTGGGTGTAAGCCATGTTGCACAACGACAAGTTAGATTTGGCGAGCCTAGCACGCTAGAGAAGCGTGGCCTCGGAACACAAGAGATTGAAAGATCGAGCATGAGTCACATGGATGATGTGATTGGCATTGTTGAATGTCTACCTTTGATACTGCACTGATGGCTGTGACGATCGGGGGAGGTGCAGAGGATAGGGATCATGCGATCACTAAAATCGTCCAGGGGATGACCATTTTAGTGGAGACCAATTATAAATTGATCTCTTATTATAAACTTAGTCTAGATGTTTGTTTGCAAATATCTTAGTAGACCTTATCCTATCCCATTGAGGTCCTTTGCGACCATGGGAATATATTGCTTAATATGGAACTTAGCAAAAGGGTCCAACTTCTTAGATTAATACCCACGCCTGAGGGATATCCTCGTAAAAGGTGATCTTCTCTTCTTGATACAATAACCATTAGGAGATAATACGATGACTCCGGATTGTTTGCAAAAAACACTCAGTGATCTTGCATTAGAGTTGAGAACTCTTAAAAGGGCTTGATTGCAAAAGGAGGTCATGGATGAAAAAGGTATATGTTAGATATACAAATTATAAATGTGATTCTTGCAAAACTCATTACAGTTTGTGAAGTATTTGATACCTCTCCCATTTTGTGAAAATAGGAGAATCTGCTTGAGAATTGCTATTTTTTGAGGCAGCGTGACTTGATGACGGCAAGCAAAATAGTTGATGGCCAACATCACCTCTTTTCTCAAAGTTTATCATTTGGATTAGTGGACTTGAATATAAATTTGTAATTCATGCTTGTATGTCTTGCTTATGACGAGACGATTATTCATATGAACAAGTTACAAACCAGTTTGTACTATTCTTATGAACAATACCTTATGGTCACATTACGGTTACAAATAAGTTATTCTCATCACTATGTTAATGATTTTAGTTTAAACATTTATAAAGGATTAGAATGCTAAAAGATATCCAAAGTTTAATGATGAAATGACACTATAGTTTAAGTCATTTTGGTTATTGCATGTTCTTTATGAAATATCGGGGTCCTAGATGCTTAATCTAGAGACTTTGCAAAACCATGCCTCCCGGGCAGAATGACTAAAACTCCACATTCCGGTAAAACAGTGATATGCGAAGAAATGTTGAATCTTATACATAGTGATGTATCGTATTTTCAACAAGTAGTGGAAATCATTTATTGTGGACTTAAGTGAATAAATATTTACTTAATGAAACATGAAGTTTGAAATGATTTGAATTGTTCAAATGAGTTCATGACTAAATAGGATATTGAATTAATTGAATTAACAAGTCTCTTCGATTTGATCGACATGACTAAAGTATTCAAGTTAAATTTAGCATAAAAGGGACTTGTGAAAGATGTTTCACAAATTATGATAATTGGATGAATTCAAACTTTGTTGAAATATCCAAACATCATAATGTATTAGATACATATGGTATAATATTATATCTTATAGGGTTTATAGTTGTCGTTTAGAGTTAAAGATCGAAATAAGCAAACACTCATTTGAAATACAAAGGAACATCTAAACATTCCTGGAAACAACACCATAAGTGTTATGGCACGTTCGAGTTTCTGGAGATTTCGAAAAGTCGAAGACGTGGCGAATAAACAAGTCTTTGTAGAGCATTCTTAGGAAACTATGAATGCATCTTCCACGAAGGGGCAAACCTTCTGTTGTCCTAAGTTGACGTGTCTTGATGAAGATACAGGTGGAAGAAAGTAAAAGATCAAAACAAGGTATTTGACCTTACCTCCGAATTGTTGAGTGGCGCAACAGAATTTGTTTCGTGAATCCAAACTCTACAAATAGAGGACAAACTATTGATAATGATCATAGAGTTTTAGGGAATACTTTTACTACAGGAAGTAGGATTCAACTATATATTCTACAAGTTTGTGGAGTTATATTGTTGATTCACTTGTCATGTTTTGAACAAGACATACCTACGAATTACAAAGAAGACATAAGTACGAGAAATGAATGGTCATTAAAATCTCGTTAGTGGAATTCTCGGTTTGATGATAATCAAGGAATTTTGGAATGTCCAAGATTATCGAGAGGACCTGGATTTGAGTGGGAGCAAATCAGCTTGGCTAATTCATAATATGTAGCTGACATATTTTGAGTGGGAGCTAAGTAAAATCCCTGGATCTCAAACATGAATGTCATATTCGAGTGGGAGCATGAAATCGTTCTATGATATGTGGACGACATATGTGAATGATGTGATTGGTGTTAATAGTATTTAAGTTAGGATGAAGTTGAAGTTATTAAACAATAAGATCTATCGAGATAGATTGGTAAGTTTAATAAACACTGAATGTTGAATGCTTCCTGGACTTGATTCTGAAAGATGTTCAGAATGTCCTAAGCAAGATTCTGAAGTAGCTCATAATAGAAAAAGGTAAGAAAGAAGTTCTTACTATATGAAGCATTGAGTTAGTATTGCAACTATGGTTGAAAGAAAGAGATGCATTGCATCTCCTATGCCTCAGTCATAGGTTCTTCCATATAACCATGTTGTATACTCGACGTAATGTGACCCGAGGTTCTGGTTGGTAGGACAAAGCCTTAACTATAAGAGCATGTCCTTAAGTGATTCCTGAATTGATCACTGAACCAGAATTAAGTTTGTACTTAAATGGAAAGAAGCAATGTAAGTGGCGTAGTTGCATATCATGCACTAGGATCTAAATAGATATAGAAGTATAAAGGCTACATCTAATGTGATATATAATGTTATGGTGGGGCTAGTTCGCTTTTAATGTAGAATGATGTGTCTTAGGTCCCAGTGGCCATGAGAAAGCCCTCGAGGTTGATCTGATGTCACTGTAAGCTCCTGGAATCCGGCCTCGTTCTGCTGCCATGACTATAGTATATACACAAAGGATAGCAAAGTGTGTTTTGAAGTTTAGATGACAACGTGAAAACACCATCATAAAAACACTAGAAACAAAAGTCTCGCTTTGTTGCCAAACAAATACTTCGACCCATTATAAGATAATGGAGTGAATGTCAGATTAGGAAGATATTAACGATTTGCAAAAGACATAATGATCTGGTAAAACAGAACATGGACATGACGTTTACCATGAGCATGCATGATCTGTAAACGCATATGGTATATGGTTTATATGAGTAAAATGCAAGCTAGTTTATTTGTACTCTAGTGCAAGTGGGAGACTGAAGGAGATATGCCCTAGAGGTAAATAAGAAATAGGTTTTTATTATCATATCTCAATTAGTTTATAATAGTTTCATATTGTGCTATAACTGCACCAAGTAGAAACATTGGTACATGTGTGGTATGAAACAACCAAGTCCCTAGTAGCCTCAATTCATACTAGTTCATTGGTCACGAAGATGATCTAGGTTTCAAGATCATGGGAATTTCTGCCGACTGACAACGAGATCATATCATTGGAGAATGATGTGATTGGACATTCCTCGACGGATTACAACACGCTCAAGTCATCTAGTTCATTGTTGTAACAGCTATACCTAGACTCCTTCTCCTTAGACCGTGAGCTCATATTACTCACTGTTTCCCTAGGCTGCTTAGACTACATCAACCGTCATCTGGTAATACGGTGGCCATAAAGGTGTATGTTGGGTATTCCGAAGGAACAGTAGATGACATGTGACTGCAAGACCGAGATTTGTTCACCCACATGATGGGTAAAGATACATACAACCGGCTTGGTGAGATTACATCTATAAATGTTGCAACATGTGACTAGGTCACGGGATGTGATATCACGGTAACAAGAAAACATAACTTGTTGTGAACGAGATTGAACAAAGGTATGGGATACCAATGATCGGATATCAGACAAGTTGTATCGAGAAACAGAAGGAAGAGGATGCTACATTTAGACGGTTCAAACGACATTGTCATCAAGAATGCATAGGGGTCACATGGACATCCCTGGTCCCTCTGTTGATCATTGATTTAGATCATGTCTAGAGCATTCCCGAGCCGTGAGAGGATACACTTAAGGGTACGATGAGAGTGATCATTCATAAGACGGAATCATAGTAGAGAAAGAGAGAAAGACGGAATCGTTCCGCGGAGAGATCCGAAGTTGTTCGGAGAAAGAATAAAGGAAAAGTCCGAAAAAGTGTTTTCGGATAAATAGGAAATTGAATATATATTTATTATATGTTAATTATGAATTAATATATTCTAAATAATATTTAAATAAAGATTTACAAAGGCAACTTTTATATTAGGCCAAATCCCCGGAGGGAAAAGGCCAAAGATAAAATCTGCAGAAAAAGATAAAAGGAACAACCCACGTGGGCGGCAGATAACTTGCCGCCGCACGGGGGCAGCAGCCTGTACCCACCGCCGCTACCAGGCCGCGTGTGGGCGACGGATAAACCACGCCGCACAGGGGCGGGAGCCAGCTACCAGCCGTGGGGCCGGCCTGGCTCGACCCCGGCCCATGTGGGGCTCGCGGGGGAGCCGGCCAGGCCACCGGGCCGACAGGCAGGCGACCCACCCGGGCGCTGGCCAACGGGCCAGGGAAGGGGCGGCGGCCCACCCGGGCGCCTGGCTGCCTGGCTGGCGAGCTGGGCCTCACGGGGAAGGTGGCCAGCCCACCCGAGCGCTAGCAGCAGCAGCTGCTGGGTGGGCCGCGGGGCAGGCCGGCCCACCCGGCTGGCTGGCTGCTGCTGCTGCTTTTCCCTTTTCTTTTTATTTAGGCATTTTCTGTTTTGGCTATTGGGCTGATTTTTGGCCCATCCGTCCTGGACGAAAATTCCTGTTAATTTCCTTTAACTAATAGTCCCACATGGCTAACCCAATGGGGAGGGCACACCCCCTCCGCCTATATAAAGGGGTGCCCATGGGTGGGATTAAACACACAATTGGAGAAGTCCTTTGGTTGACTTTCTCCTCCTCCCTCTCTCTCTATACCTCGTGACCATGGCCCCAAGTCTGGGCTATGCGATCGAGGCACACCTGCAGTACGCCGTTGCGCCGCAGGGATTCCTAGCCGGATACCAACTTCCGCACTCCCGGCGGGATCGGGAGCCGGAGGTCTCATCGTGCACCGGATGTGTACGAAGACACGAGGTGCAACACTTGGGGCGCTTAAATGTCGTGAGCCGGAGCTGTTGCATGATGAAGATCAAGAAGGAGCAAGGGGTGAACTGCGAGGAGCTTCACGACCTTGAGGTCAGCTACGAGTACGACTACATTAACAACGTTCCCCACGGAATGTTAACCGCGTACGGTATACAAGGGTATGTATTATCGACGCTACGGCCGTTACCGCATTACTACATAGATAGATCCTAGGCAAGTTTCTGGGGTTTCAACGTAGGAATTTTTTGTTTTCCGCACCGATCCCCTACAGGTATGAACCCTAGAAATTTAGGGATCAACCCTAAATAGGGAAATCCATCGCAGGTGACCACATAGAATGGAATAGAGGCAAGGTAGAGCGCAGAAAGAGAAGTAGGAGAACTTACTCTAGGTCCTCGCGAGTATATAGAAGAGGAAGCAGAGGCCAGAGTCGAGGCAACACATGGCGGAATAGGGAGCACCCAAGGAGGGGGGCACTGCAACCCGCGCCTACACACGGCGATGGCGGCCATTGAAGAGCGGCGCCACGAGAACCACAGTGTCAACGATGGAGCACCACAACGTCAGCAAGGGGGTGCCAGAGCACGGCGGAACCCTGACCCTAGCCACGAGGTGAGTCTAACATCCCAATTTCACCAACCCTGATTAGTTGTCCAGAATGCAAAAAATCATGGGGAACAAAAACTTTTTCTTGTTTAATGATGAAGTGTTTGCCTGTTGTTTGAATATGGTTATGCTCACATCAACATCATCCACTTGATGATGATTTGGAACCTTGCAACCAATAAAAACATCAATTCTGGTATTCTAGTCAAAACAACCAAATCTGCCAAAATTGGCTAAGTTTGGAAAAGGTTGTCAGGATCCCATATTTGGGTCTCCATCATTCCCAACCCTTGTGCATCTTTGAAAATGCATTTGAAGAATCTTGATAACCATACTAAGGACTACCAAGTTCCACTCTTGCCCTTGGTTAGATCATCCTCCAACCCACTTGTTCTTGATGGTTTTGCAGGCAAGAAAATAACTATTCTTGCAAATCTAGTCAACATGCCTACTTTGATAGAAGCTCACACCATCATCCCACCTTCTATGGACCAACTCTTTGCATGGTTGTGTTCTACTCATATAGGTCTATCAACATCTACTTAACTTGATCCAAGTGGATCTTTGTGATCCTTAAACCCACATGGTTTATAAGGCATCATGACTCATCTGGTATGTCAGCCTTATTTTCAACAAAGTTTTCCATCACTTCTAGACCACCTCAAATATAACCAATCCAAACTCCTTATTCCATGATCATATATATGACTTGGTCTAACTATCTATCTATCCCTTGCATCAAGGTGAGCCCTGAGCTCCAAGATCCAACAAGGTTTTGGTGGTATGAAAATAACATCACCCTAGATCCTCAATTCCTTGTTCTTCCATCTAATTCAAGTTGGATTTCCACTCCCCAAGGTTGCAAATGCTTGATACACCTTTCCTACATAATATACCTTGATCATCAAGATTTATCAAATATTATCCATAATTATTATGGCTCCAAATCTATTTAATTCCTTTAATAGACAAAATCTTCAAACCCCCTTTTTCCAATGGAAAGTTTGGTTAGTGCCAAAACACTTCTCCAACCTTTTGCTTAATTGAGGTCCATATATCATACCCTACATTCCCATCTCAAAAATAAATATTTTTGAGATCTTTTATTATTTCTTTCTGCCTATTCTCTTAAATGGCAGAAATGGAATACTAATTGCTTTAAATACTTTTAAGCCACAATAAATCTTGGGAAAATTCCTCTAAGTGTGTATTCACATTTGGGACCATCTCGCACCAAAAACCAACCTTGTCCAATGTAAAAATATCAAATGAGATTCTAGAAACTACTTCTGCACTTAGTGAATAAATGTTTCCAAGTGGACTTAAAATCCTTTGAAAATCCCAATTAATTCCTAGGGTTATGTATTGACCCTATCTACATCCCAGTAACATTTCGTCATCCTTTCAAAGACAAGTTTCTAAACTTCCTTCACAATCACCTATTTACTCAATTTGGCAAACCTAGCTTGTTTTGAACTAAACCAAGATCAAACCATCACCAAAGCTTGTCAAGCACTCCCCTCCAGCAACCATGACCCTCATGGTCGTCACCACTGTAGCACTACAGTACCACCATCACACATCTACTTGTCCTTTACCCTTGGATTAGTAGAGAGAGAGACAACCACATCTTACAAAGATATGCCCCATTTAAATTACCACAGCTGCCCCCTCCCCTCTCTGCTCGACTAGAGCCCCACAATCCCTCTCTCCACCACCCCTGCTGCCCAATGGAAGGCCAACTCCCTCCCCATCCCCCTCCTTGGACTAAATCCACCATGGACTGATCCACCTCGAGTTAAAAAGACCACAGGCCACCCCAACACTCCCTTCCTTGCTCATTTGCCTCCCTCCCACTCCACCTCACTCCCCAGAGCCTCCCCTCCCTCTCCCCTGCCCTGTGCAACTCGAGAGAGAGAGAGGAGAGCTTCGGCCTCCTCCATGAAATCGAGCTAAGCCTCCCCTCCCGTGCTCCTCCTCCTCTGCATATCACTCCCTGGTGCTCCCCTACCCTCTCTTACTTCCCCCCTTCTGTTTTCCTTACTCAGGAACAACTCCCCGTGCAGCACCAGCAAGCTCCGGTGAGGTGCCTCTCGGTCTTCTTCGTGCGAGCCTAGGTCTGGTAGAGAACCACCATTGCCGCCCATTGTTGGGACCGTCGTCGAGCTCCACATCGCCTCCGCCCATCCTCGCTGCCTCCCAGCGCCCCAGGGGAGCTTCCCGCCGCCGCCCGACGCGCCTAGGGTTTCCCTCATCACCGGCGGTGTCTTAGCGAGGGACACGACCCAGGGCCATGGATCGCCTCTTGATCCAACGGCCCAGGAGGCCCCGTACCGCTTCGGCCACTGCGGTCGCTAACCAGTGGGTCCCACCTAGCGGGTTTGAATCCGCCTCCCGCACGTGCGTAGCCCGTGTGGGCCAAATCCGCCGCTGCGGCCCAAGTCTCCTCTGGATCTGGCCCGCCTAGCCTTGTCCTTTTATTCATTTTGCCCAGATACAGATTTAGGCCTTCAGTTTAAATCATTTCAAAAATGCTAAGCAACTCCAAATGCCTAAATCTAAATTTTACTAGATCCCTACAGGTCTTCTTCAACATTCAGTACCCCTGGTTAGCCCAGTTGCTATCTAGATTATTTATATTAAATCAATTTCCAGAAAGTAGTTAAAATACTCCTTAAATCCCTTAGGGAGATTCACATCTCCCAAGGGAGTAAATCCAAGTCCCTGTGAAAGGTATTTGTTTTACCTGTTAGATAATATTTATATCATGCCAAGGTGTGCATTAGTTTGCCCTTAGCAAAAATAGCAAAAACAGCTCTGATCTGACTTTAGAAATTTCTCTAGGTCAAACCAAAATAGGTAATGACCCAATTCAAACTGTCAAGACTCCTAAAACATATTATCCTTCAAAATCCAGGAGCCCAAATTTAATTATGTCCTGGTTGATTTATTAGGATTTAAACTATTCTGTCTGGGGTTAATTCTCAAATAAAATCACCTCAGTAGATCTGCAAGTCCAAAAAGGTTGATTACAATTTCTACAGAAAGTTATCCTAAATTCCTACCATGTTCCCTTGGAATCAAATCAAAAGCTTCTTTAGATTTAATTTGGTGAAAAAGACAAAACCCCCAAAGAGCTGCCTTTGGGAATTTCCTGAGGGCATTCTGGTAATTATTTTGACATGATTCCAACTCTCATTGAACAAGTACATCAATACATACCTAACCACCCAAGGAAATAATATTTGGACATATAGAACATTTCTGGTGAATTATTTCCTAAAACGAGAGTTTTTCCCACTAGAAAATTTATTATAAATTAATGGAAATTGATAATTTGGTGAAACCACCTTTGTTGGTTTCATATTATCACTACCTATCTTATGGTATCATTTCTATACAAAGGTATCCTACAGAACTTGGACCTTATAATTAAACCCCTTAATTAAGTAGTTTAGGCTTCCAAATCATTAAAGAAAACCCACAAAGGCATTTCAAGTAATTCCACTTGTGTAGAAGCCAACCACTCAAAACCTACTGAATTGTAAACTTGTATTGTCCATTGCTTACTGTATGTATTGATGTTTGTATGCCTGGTGTTGATTATGTCATTTGTTTGCTTGCATGTGATCTATATCGACGATAGATGCGATTATATCAGAGACCAGAAGAAGTGGGTTATTATACTTGGTTATTATTGTATTCTAAGAAGAAGTCCCGGGACATATATTGCCATATTGCTGATCTCAGGCAAGCCACCTTCTTGCTCCTAAGCCTTTTCCTACTGTTTTACTTATGCATGTTTTATCTAATGTTTATTAAAACTGCACTATTTTACTATATGTTGATGTATATATGGTAGTGGTTTGGCTCTTCCGAACTATTACACGTTTGTACTATTAAGTACAAACCTCTTAATGACACCTACTGTCCCTAGTAGAATAGATAGTGTATAACACCATAACCCTTTAGAGACCCTGTTTTAGCCGAAGCAAAGCTATAGGATGGGAAGAACCCGGAAAAGTTTTATGAAAAAAAACCTTGGTGAGGTGGGAACTCCCAAGAGATGTTGAGAAAGAAAAAGGTTTTGTTTTACAAAATGCTGAAGGAAAGCTAGAGGACAAATGTTTACGAAAACGCACCCGGTTCTTTGCAGTTTAGCTATAACAACTTAACCCGTGCAACCACATTACTCTAGAATGGGACAGGGCTGGATTTGATGTTTGTCTATTCTGGTATAAGCTGCCTCGCAACTACTACAAGGGGATATAACAATCCCTAGAGGGTAGGCCTTCTCTGGCAAAGTCCATGTAAAACATCGACTGGGAGAAGGAACGAAGGGTCTGCGGGCCTCCACGCGTTACTATGAGCCCCTCATTGAAAGCGCACACTTGGGAAGTGGAAAAATGCGCTCCGGTTGGTCCTCGGTACCCGACGACCCGGTTTTGAGGGGAGTAACACTCATAGGGTATGCACTTATATTGGAGTGGGCATCCGGAGAGTCTTGATCGGTTACTCAACCCACGATCGGTGTAGATCAGGGTAGTGTACCCGGATGGTGTGGGTAAAGTGTGCAACCTCTGTAGAGCGTAAATCTATTCGAATAGCCGTGTCCGCAGTTATGAACGGGTTGGACAAACTTCTGTAGAGCGGTGATGGTTTTGATTTCAAAAAGGATTTCGGAAAAGAAATGGCTTTGGAAATGTTTTGACCATGGGATGGTCAGAAGGGATACCTGTTTTGACCATGGGATGGTCAGAAAGGAATGAAAGGAGTTTGGTCATGGGATGACCGGAAGGAGGAACAAATGGGTGACCCAATCCTAATGTTTTCCAAACTTTTCAAAAAGGTTTCCAAAGTGTTTACAAAGGTTTTCAACAAATATATGTAGATGCTATATCTACAAGAGAAACTATCTGAGAAAATAACCTCTCTTGGAGCCCTCATACTACCATAGCCTTATTGCATATCCTCTTGCTATTGTTATTTCTCTTAAGGTGGTTTGCGAGTACATTCAAAGTACTCACTGGCATTGTCCCTGGCTATTAACTAGGTCAAATATCAAGAAGAGGATGAAGTTGACGGCTATGCGAGCTAGGACGTTCTCCCAGTCACTGCCTGTAGGTTAAGGCATGGCTCAGGCTCTACGCTTAATGAAGTTCCACTGATGTTGATTGATGTCCATAATGGCAATTAATGTATGGCATGTATTCGTTAAGTAGGGGATGTTTACTTTGATACTTGTCGGTTATGTGGCACGACTAACTAATCATGGGATCGTGGTGTATGCATAATAAGGATTCTCGAAGGATTAATCCGGGGGCCTCACAGACTTGGTATCAGAGCCATCCTGACTATAGGAGAACCTTAGTTAGCATGGTCGTTAGACTTGAAACTATTTGGGAAACACCGGCTTTTTAAAACTAACTCCTCAAAACATTTCGAAAGATTCTACTTCTTATCTCAATCTAGTTTAGATGATTTTGAAAATGGTTTCCTCTAACTCTCGTCCAAATTCAAACCTACGGATTTCAAATAACTAGGACCTAGAACTAGGTGAAGATGTTGAGGACGAGATGAAGAGAAGCAACTACCAGCAAACACAAGGAGACTACAAGATCGCCCTACTAGCGGAATCCTCCTAATCAGAAGAAGTCAAATATTGCACTATCGAGAAGCATCCAACGACCCGGTGAAGGCTTCATACACAAGATAGTGACTCTGACCTGAAGAAAGACGATATCTAGGGTTGATAGTCCTTAGAATAGGATTCCCCTACATCGCGAGAAGTTAACTCCTTGGTCCCTAGCATTGACCGCGTTTGCTTGCCTAAGTGCATCCTGTGTCGCTTGATGTGTGTTGTTTGCCGAGGACATTGTGACCCCCTTGCTCTGTTCGCCTTGTTTGTATGCTCTGGTTTGCCTTGACCTCCTTAAAAATGTGACTCGAGGAGCAATAACCCACCTAGTAACTCAGGAAACCCCTGTGTTAGCTATCGGTAATGAGACCCAGACTAACCTCGAGAGTATATGAGAGGAAAGCATCGCAAAGACCAGGAGTTTGGCATCGTCAAGTCGGAATCAACTCGAAGATTTTACCTCAGCAAGATGACAGACCTCATCGAACTCACCTCTCAAGACTCGTCGATCACATAGCACTCCGTTATTATCGGTCTATTACAGAAAGAATATTGTTGAAGCCGGAAGTCAATCACCAAAGGTTCCTCGATGTCCACAAGAAACTACCCGATAAGTCAACCAAGACAAGAAGTGAAGACCTAACTACGCTGACCTCCGGTATTAGACCTTCTAACCACCTCAGGAGACTAATTATTCTAGTCAACCCTACCCAACCCAACGGGAAGTTCCTCACCAGAAGGACAAAATAATCCAAAAACCCGAAGATAAGGATGCATGAAGACAATGAGTCCACTCCGCCCTCAAGCAGAAGCAACACAAGAGATTCAAGTAAAGACCTCTTCTCCAACGCTGACTGCATCAACCCTGACTAAGGACTAGCCAGGAGATTCATAAACCGCTAGCTCGCCCTGAGCTAACTCCATAAGGCTTTGTTAGGAAACCACCCTCGCCAAGGTTTATAGAATAGGGCGTCACTCGAAGACCTCAGTTCAAGACTCCGGGAAGATACAACCTTCCGTTAACATCGGGTCAACACTCCAAGATAGAAGATCCGCACCCCTCCCGAAGCACATTAATGAAGCTCTATGGTGGAAATACCGCGTCTTCCCACTCAAACTCTAGAAGACTGTCTACCAGAAGATACTTCACAAAAGATCCCCATATTCGACGTATTTTTGCCCAGTAGCAACTCGCGGTTCATCAGAGGAGAAATGAACTGAAGATTCTACGAAATCCCTTTGCTACGTCAGCTGAAAACCTAGCTGAAGGACCACAGGATCTCTAACCGCTCAGTTCCAATCACTTATTGGACGTGAGACTCCAACACCTCCAACAGACTAAGTACGAATAATCGTAGTATATAAGCCACGTAGAACCTACCTTCGCGGATGTTATCGGAAGATTCCAACTCTAGGAGAAAGAGTGACGACAGTCTTCAAAACATCAATCCACGACTCCAAGAAGAAAGGAATGTGTTATACCCGAGCTGCCCTAGTCTAATCCTAAGGGGGAAAGACTACGTCTTTCCCACAAAAATAGAGTAACTCCTCTCCAGAAGCAAACTCAACAGTTTCGACCCTAAAATCGTTAAATAAGATACGCTACGCCCCTAAGGTAGAGCCGTGGATTCTTAGAGAAAGGTACACCAGGCTGTAGATTCTATCCTCCGACGAGTACCCTGTGAAGTTCAGTATCGAGATAGTCTATCCAGTCTAAGCCCTCGAGATATAGAGTCCGGAAGGAAAAGAAGGCCATGACTCACAATCAGGACTAGACTCTGCTCAGCTCTTCGTGCATCCCGGAAGACTGAAGCTCAACCTCATCTATAGAGTAACCACTTCCAAAGACGGAGTCCGAAAGATAGTACGCGTAAGACACCTAGTATCAACTCGACTAAAAATCCCCTAACCCTACTCTCCTGAATCTCGGGACGAGATTCTTTTAAGGGGGAAAGGTCTGTAACATCCCAATTTCACCAACCCTGATTAGTTGTCCAGAATGCAAAAATCAGGGGGAACAAAAACTTTTTCTTGTTTAATGATGAAGTGTTTGCCTGTTGTTTGAATATGGTTATGCTTATGAATGTGCATTGGTAGATATACTCCTTACCTCAACACCAGTTGACAAAGTCTATTTCCCAAAACTGTCTTGGCTTATTTTACATATTCTGAAATGTTTTGGCATTTTAAAACCTGAGCCAAGAAGCCTTTGCAAACCAACTATGTTAGTAAGCTTCTATTTCTCAAACTATGGAGAGCTATAGAATACTATCTCCTTATGTTTTCAAGACAGAACCTCTTTTTAAAGCTTTTGAATTCTACTCTTGGTAGAGATACCAAGGACTCTCATATTATTCAAACTCCAACCTTTTCAAAATACTCAACCTTTCCTCAAGCCAGGCTTGATGGTAACCCCAGTAGTAGGTTTGCTTTGTTTGTAAGATGAGTTGCCTTGATCTGCTGTCTGATGAATTGCCTTGATCTGCTGTTTGACTTGATTGCTTAGAAGTAGTATGAGCTACTCTAGGATCTCATCCTCTAGGGTCAAGAAACTGTAAAATCCCCAAACCCTAAGCAAGAATACAAGCTGGATTTGATCCCTAGCTACTAGGTGATCATCTAAACCCCCTAACCAGACCCCTTCTGAAGTGATCCCTTCTAGAAGCTTCCAAGTCAATGAAGACCAATATCAAGCATGGATCTATTCTACCCAATCCTCACATCAACATCATCCACTTGATGATGATTTGGAACCTTGCAACCAATAAAAACATCAATTCTGGTATTCTAGTCAAAACAACCAAATCTGCCAAAATTGGCTGTCTGGAAAACGGTTGTCAAGATCCCATCTTTGGGTCTCCATCATTCCCAACCCTTGTGCATATTTGAAAATGCATTTGAACCATCTTTCTAACCATCCTAAGTACTACCAAGGACCACTCTTTCCCTTTGTTAGATCATCCTCCAACCCACTTGTTCTTGATGGTTTTGCAGGCAAGAAAATAACTATTCTTGCAAATCTAGTCAACATGCCTACTTTGATAGAAGCTCACACCATCATCCCACCTTCTATGGATAACCTCTTTGCATGGTTGTGTTCTACTCATATAGGTCTATCAACATACACTTCACTTGATCCAAGTGGATCTTTGTGCTTCTTAAACCCACATGGTTTATAAGGCATCATGACTCATCTGGTATGGCAGCCTTATTTTCAACAAAGTTTGCCATCACTTCTAGACCACCTCAAATGTAACCAATCCAAACTCCTTCTGCCATGATCATCTATATGACTTGTACTAACTATACATCTGTCCCTTGAATCAAGGTGAGCTCTGTGCTCCAAGATCCAACAAGATTTTGGTGGTATGAAAATAACATCACCCTAGATCCTCAATTCCTTGTTCTCCCATTTAATTCAAGTTGGATTGCCACTCCCCAAGGTTGCAAATGCTTGCTACACCTTGCCTACATCATATACCTTGATCATCAAGATTGATCAAATATTATCCATAATTATTATGGCTCCAAATCTATTTAATTCCTTTAATAGACAAAATCTTCAAAACCCCTTTTTCCAATGGAAGGTTTGGTTACTGGCAAAACACTTCTCCAACCTTTTGCTTAATTGAGGTCCATATATCATACCCTACATTCCCATCTCAAAAATAAATATTTTTGAGATCATTTATTATTTCTTTCTGCCTATTCTCTTAAATGGCTGAAATGGAATAATAATTGCTTTAAATACTTTTAAGCCACAATAAATCTTGGGAAAATTCCCCTAAGTGTGTATTCACATTTGGGACCATCTCACACCAAAAACCAACCTTGTACAATGCAAAAATATCAAATGAGATTCTAGAAACTACTTCTGCACTTAGTGAATAAATGTTTCGAAGTGGACTTAAAATCCTCTAAAAATCCCAATTAATTCCTAGGGTTATGTATTGTCCCTATCTACATCCCAGTACCATTTCCTAATCCTGACAAAGACATGTTTCTAAACTTCCTTCACAATCACCTATTTACTCAATGTGGCAAACCTAGCTAGTTTTGAGCTAAACCAAGATCAAACCATCACCAAAGCTTGTCAAGCACTCCCCTCCAGCCACCATGACCGTCCTGGTCATCACCACTATAGCACTATAGTACCACCATCACACATCTACTTGTCCTTTACCCTTGGTTTAGTAGATAGAGAGAGACAACCGCATCTTATAAAGATATGCCCCATTGAAATTACCACAGCGGCCCCTACCCTCTCTACTCGACCAGAGCTCCACACTCCCTCTCTCCACCACCTGTCAACACCCGGGTTTTTAATCCCAAATGCCTGTTATGTCATACATCATAATCCCAGGATTACCATTTTTGCGAGACATAACAGATTGGATATCATAGTACATCATCCATTACAAACCATAACAAGGTCTTACACAAATAAAGGATCTCATGATCCATTCTTAATACAACAAGCAGCGGAATAAATAATAAGCGTAGCGGTGGGGTCCATCTTCAGGGGCACATGCAATGCTGACAATGGAAGATAGTCCTAGTTATCATAGCCGTCATGCTGTCCTTCATCTTGGTAGTCTCCTTCATAGTCTGGCCATAGGAATAGCCAGGGTCAAAAGCCATGAGTACTCTTTAAGTACTCGCAAACTACCACTAACAAGTAGTATAGTTCTAGTGTAAATGCTAACTCTAAGGTTTAACTATATAGTTAAGTTTGAAACCTAAGCTGAGTTCTGAAACAAAGAAAGATGAAATTAACTTCTCGAATCACTTAAGTTGGGAAACTAATGTCATAGTAACAACTCTGTTGTGGTTAAGTCAAGATTCATCATTCATTTCATAAGTCATTTTGGGCACTGCATAGGTGGACAACATTGAGAGGTAGCCTCAGCTCCAACCTCTCCCACGAGGGAACTAATACTAATGCGTATAAACTTCCGGCTAAGCCTTACCCAATTCAGGTATTATGGTTGTACGGTAAAATTGGAATGGTATCGCATCCGAATAACCATCAGTTTTTGTAAAAGGGCTAAGGCTCATGCCTCAACATTTTCATCATCATAAACCATTTGTGTTTCTCAACACATGTCAAAACATCTCAATAGAATGACTCATCATTCCAAGGTTTTCACAATTCATTTTCACCAAATGTTCCCATCTAAAGTGAGTCAAGTTTTGATTTAGCTCTAAGATACTAAGTTAAGAGTGTTCACTAATGTGGGATGCTAATCTCAATATCATGCCATAGAATGACATCTAAGGTTATCTAGATAGGTCAAGTTTTATACTCTTTATGCTACCTTCAAAACTAGTAAAGGACTTTAATAAAGTAAAGAAGTAAAAGCTTGGAAATAAAACTTGGGGTAGGTAATAGTCAAAGTGGTATAACCAAGCATGCCTAATGCATCTTGCTTAGGTTATCTAGATTGCAAGTGTTAGCTTTCAAGGGTTCACTGGTATAGTGCTAGCTTGCCTTGGGTAGTGCAGTGGTTGAAGTTTTCTTCCTCCTCCTCTTGGTAGAACTCCTCCTCCTCGTAGGCTTGGTCGGTACTATCTTCTATAAATACATACGGTGTACACAATCACCAAACAATACTTAACTAGTCTACTTAGCACTCTAAGGCCCACATTTGATGATCTATTATCATCACAAGCATCACAAGGTTTAATTAACTAGCTTCATTCTTTTTATTCGAGAAAAGTAATTTCTACTCATTGAAATTAACTAAGATTTAATATTCTCCAATTAAAATATGGGATCATGTGGACACATGTCATCACCACATATTCTAACATATGGGAATGATATTTAAAGGTTGGATCACATTTTAATAAGTTTAAGTTTAATAATTAATGATTTAAAGTGACTAGAAATGCCTTTATAGCATTATTTTGGTACTAGTCCAAAGTCACTACATGCAAACCTTAATATTATAACATATTCAGATAGGTATGGTTAAATGTGATTTTTGAGAGTTGGAATCAACTCAAAAGCTATTAGGGTTGATTTTATAAAAATGTTTGAATGTGCAAATGCTTCTGTCTTGTTATTTTTATTAGGAGAGATCTCTAACTCTAAATGAATCAAATCCAACGGGCTTGGATAGATTCTTTTCAGTAGCTTTCCAACAAAATTTGAATCACTCAATTTGGTTTAGTAAATCTTCCTGAATTGATTTTTGAACTAAGGGACATAATTGGATTTAAACCTAAATAGAAAAATCTATATTTGAATTAACTGGGTCATGCGGGAAAGGAAATGGGACGGCCTAGTGGCGCTCAGTGGCGCAGAGGGCGGCTGAAAGGTTGGTCCCGCTTGTCAGCAAGACTTAAAACCCGAAACGGTATCTAGCAATCTGGGCCACACGATTAGAATAGAGATCAACGGCTGGGGCTTGTCATCGACAATGGACAGGTCGCCGGCGAGGTGTATCCCTAGCGGCTCGGTGGGGGTCTAGGGTGGCTTACCGGGGCTCCTTCGAGGGTCGACGAGGCGGGCAAATGAACAAGTCGAGGACGGTGGTTCTCCTGGTACTGGCGGCGTCCCGAGAGGTGGCCTTGATCAATAACCCCCTTCTTCTCCCTTCGCGGCAGACTCCGGCGAAATTCCGGCGCTGCGGACTAGGGCTTGCTCGGGTGAGGCTCTGGGAGTGTTCTGAGAGGGAGGAAATGAGAGTGGTGTGAGGAAACGGTGCTGGGGAGGCCTCTATTTATAGGCTCGGTGAAGCGGTAGAGGAGCATGGGCGGTGCTCGCTGGTGACGACGGTATAGCGAGCTAGAGGTGTGGGCGGTGTACTAGGACGGTGAGCGGTTCCCTGACGGTCGTCAGGGCGGTGCGCGTGCAGTAAAAGATGGTCGGGAGAGGTGAGTGGCACGGCGCACACTATGTCTCTGCCGACAGCGAGTTTCACGGCGGCCGGCGGTTACGGGTCACGGTCGGGGAAATGAGCATGTCCGTTAGCTTCCTAGGATGGTGGTGATCATGTAGGTGGACGGCGAGAGCTAGGCGGGGTCTGGCTGAGCGGGGACCGTGCATGCTCTGCGGTCGGCGTCGGCATGGCAGACAGACTCCGGGCACGGCGGTTCCTGGCTGCTCCTTGCTCTGTCCACGGGCTAGGGCTGGCTTGGCGGTGGAGGTGGACCTTAGGCGACGTGCTGGACATGGTGGGCGAGGCTGGCGGCTGCTCTGGCACGCTGTCGCCAGTGAGGGTGCTCAAGGTGCTTGGCCTTAATGGCCATGGCCATTTGGTCGTGTGCACAGTGGGTGGCCGGGCTAGGAAAGGGTAGGGGGTGCTCTAGGGTGGCTCTGGTTGCAAAATGGGAGACAACATTGGTCCAAACACTGCTCACAATAGTGTTTGTGATTTTTCTAGATTTTTGCACACAAGGTGTTTGACAAAATGGCCGAAAGAATTCAAGTTTTGAATTTTGAGATGATTTTTGGTGGAGTTGTTTGTCACATGCTTAAGCATCTGTGGTTGCTTGGGATTTGAAAATGGAGCTCATTTGAGTGGTTTTTGAATAAGTGTGATCTATACATATGAACTACATTCAATTTTCAAATGTCATTTAAATTTAGTGTTTGAAAGTTTTTGGGAGGAAACAAAGTGGGCCTTATTACATCACTACTTGTACTAGCAAGGGGTGTAAAGAACCACAATTGTTTCTACGAAGATTTAAGTTCTAGGAATAGCTAAAGTAGGCATGGTGATTAAAATGGCACAAACAACCATTTGCTTATTTTATTCTTTTTGATTTGTTTTTCTTTGGAATTTGTTTGGGAATGATCTAGATGATGTTTAATTCACCTTGGATACATGGCATTTCAAACAAATCCTATTTTAAATGCATACACATATGAATGCTTAATCATTTTAAATAGAAAAGTTTTTGTTAACCCTAAATTTGATGAATTGGATCTTAATAACCTTGGATTAGAGTTTTGGGATGTTACAAACCTTCCCCCCTTAAACAAAATCTTGTCCCGAGATTAACGAAAGAAAACTAGGAACTAAAGAGATCTGGGAATTCTGTCCTAATGTAATCTTCTTGCTCCCAAGTGGCTTCTTCTTCGGTATGATTGCTCCATTGGATTTTTAGAAACTTGATACTCCTAGTCCTGGTGGTTCTGTAGGCTTCCTCTAAGATACGGATGGGCACTTCACGATACGTGAGGTCCTTGCTGATCTCCATAGCTCGGTGATCGATGTTCTTGAATACTTCAGTCTTCTCCGGCACTTCTAGGCATTTGCGAAGTAACGAGATATGGAACACATTATGGATGGCTGGCATTTCTTCAGGCAGTTCTAGTTGATACGATACTTCTCCTCAGTGATTCAGAATCTTGAAGGGCCCGATATATCTGGGGGATGACTTTCCTTTCAGACTAAAGCGTTGTGTTCCCTTCAATGGCGAAACCTTGAGATATACAAAATCTCCAACATTGAAAGTCAGGTTTCTCCTTCTCTTGTCAGCATAACTCTTCTGTCTGGACTGGGCGGTCTTGAGGTGCTCACGGACTTTGTGAACCTTCTCTTCGGCTTCTTGGAGAATGTCGTGTCCGAAGATCTGACTCTTGCCTACTTGCGACCAATTCAAAGGGGTGGGACACTTTCTTCTGTATAGGAACTCAAATGGTGCCATTTGTAGACTGGCTTGATAACTGTTGTTATATGAGAATTCTGCGAAAGGCAGGCAACCTTCCCATTTTGATCCATACTCTAACACACAAGCTCTTAACATATCTTCGAAGATCTGGTTTACTCTTTCAGTCTGTCCATCAGTTTGCGGGTGATAAGCGGTGCTGAAATTCAACTTGGTTCCTAATCCTTCCTGGACTTTCTGCCAAAATCTCGAGGTAAACTGGGTTCCTCGATCTGATACTATGGTCTTGGGGGTTCCATGCAGACTAACAGTTCTAGCAATATACAGCTCTGCTAGCTTCGAACTCTGGTAAGTTGACTTGACAGGTATAAAGTGAGCTACCTTGGACAGTCTATCAACGATGACACAGATTGAGTCATTCCCCTACTATAAGTAGGCAAACCTGTAATAAAGTCCATTCCGACGGAATCCCATTTCCATTCCAGAATCTGCAAAGGTTGCAACAGTCCCGCGGGTCTCTGATGCTCTACTTTGACTCTTTGACAGATGTCACACTTGACGATGTAGCTTCCGATTTCTCTCTTCATCTTGTGCCACCAAAATTGCTCTTTCAAATCTTGATACATCTTCATTCCTCCGGGGTGGATAGAATAAAGAGTATCATGAGCTTCCTGCATGATAACTTGATTCAGTTCCGAATCTGCTGGCACACAGATATGGCCTTTGTACCACATAACTCCTTCTTCATCTTCGGTGAATCCAGGTACCTTTCTTGTACCAATACGATGTTTGATTCGGTCGATACTTTCATTTCCCTTCTAGGCTTCCTTGATTTGGCTAATCAACGTGGGTTGAAGTTCAATGCTAGCTAAGAATCCTTTGCTAACTAGCTCAGTCCTAAACTGCTCCAACTCCTCATACAAACTTGGTTGCTTCTCCTTGATCATGGTGTTTAGCCTACACGACAATCTGCTAAGAGCATCCGCTACCACATTGGCTTTGCCGGGGTGATAGAGTGAATGTCAAGGTAATAATCCTTGATTAACTCTATCCATCTTCTTTGTCTCATGTTCATCTCCTTCTAAGTGAAAATATACTTCAAGCTTTTGTGATCTGAGTAAATATCACAACGATTACCCATCAGATAATGACGCCATGTCTTCAATGCCAAAACTACGGCTGCTGACTCAAGATCATGGCTTGGATAGTTCTGCTCATGCTGCTTCAGTTGTCGAGACAGATAAGCGATGACTTTGCCTTCTTGTATCAATACACATCCGAGACCAATCTTGGATGCATCACAATATACATCAAACGACTTCTTGATATCTGGCATGATCAATATTTGGGCTGAAATCAATCTCTCCTTTAGCTCTTGGAAACTGGCTTCACATTTGTCAGTCCATTCAAACTTCTTGTCCTTCAACAATTGGGTCATGGGTCTAGCGATGCTAGAAAATCCTTCCACGAACTTGCGGCAGTATCCCGCTAATCCGAGAAATGCACGGACTTGGGTTTGAGTGGTTCGGGCTCCCATTCTTCGACATCTTTGATTTTGGGGGGATCAACAGAGAATCCTCCGGCAGACACAATATGTCCTAGGAATCCTACTTCTTTCAGCCAGAACTCACATTTGCTGAATTTGGCATACAACCGATGCTCTCTCAGGGTTTCTAAGATGATTCTCAGATGTTGCTCATGCTCTTGTTCTGACTTGGAGTAGATAAGGATAACATCGATAAACACAACGACGAACTTATCCAGGAAATTCATAAAGATCTTATTCATGAGATTCATGAAATAAGCAGGGGCATTGGTTAATCCAAAAGACATAACTATATACTCGTATAAACCATAGCGAGTAGTAAAGGCGGTCTTCGGAATATCCGTTGCACGAATCTTAAGTTGGTGATAACCAATCCTAAGAGCAATCTTTGATAATACCTGGGCACCGGTCAATTGATCAAATAGATCTTCTATCTTTGGAAAAGGGTACTTGTTTTTGATTGTGACATCATTTAGCTTCCTATAATCGATGCACAAACGGTTGCCTCCATCTTTCTTGTCGACGAATAACACTGGTGATCTCCATGGCGATGCGCTTGGTTGAGTCAAGCCTGTTGCTAACATGGCATCCAACTGCTTCTTCAGTTCCACTAATTTTGAGGGGTTCATGCTATAGGGTCTCTGGGCTATGGGTCCAGTTCCGGGGATTAGTTTGATAATGAATTCAATATCCCTGTCCGGGGGCATACCGGGCAATTCATCTGGGAATACGTCGGGGTATTCCCAGACTACTCTGACTTGGTCAATGGTGGGTAGGGCTATACTCTTGTTGCACTTGAATTGATGGGGCAGGGTTTCAGATATATGCTCTACTGTGACTCCAGAGCTACTCATCATGGTGATGGCTTTCTTAGCACAGTCTATCAGTCCTTTATGCCTTGACATCTAGTCCATTCCTAGTACTACTTCCAATCGTTTGGTTCCAAGTACTATTAGGTTGGCATAAAAATCTATCCCATGTATTCTGATAGGCACAACTTTGCAAAATTTTCTAGCTTTTGTAGTTGAACCAGGGATTTGAACTATCATGACATGCTTCAAGTTGGTTGGGTGAATCTTACTAGTGCATGCAAATTCTTTGGTGATAAATGAATGCGATGCTCTAGAATCAAACAACACTCTTGCTAAAACTGAGTTGATAGAAAACATACCTAGCACTACATCTGGCGCTTCTTGGGCTTCTTCGGCGTTCATGTGGAAGAGACGACCGTTGCGGTTGTGAGGATTCCCTAGGGCAAAACTTCTTCCTAGTTGAACACGACGCTGCTGTTGAGCTGGGACATTCACATTGGAAGTGGCGGCAATCTTCTTGGGGCACTCATTTGAATAGTGACCCTTCACTCCACACTCGAAACAAGTGATCTAGGACTTGTCTTTTGCTGCCACAGGCACAACATTGCTTCCAGTTCTAGGTGCAGTGTTGTTGGTGTTGTTGTTGTTGCTCTTGGGAGGGGCACGGTTGAAATTGCTGGTGTTGCCGGAGTGATTGTTGTTTCCTTCGGACTTCACATTGCCTCCGCTACGGTTGGGGTAGCTTGGGCGAGACATTGGGGGTCGGTTGTTCCTTGGTGCATATCCTGGTGAGGGGTTGGGATGATACTTCTGGTGATTGTTGGATCCAGATTGCTGCATCATACGATGTTTGCGGTTGTCGTTTGCCTGGTTAATCTTCCCTTCCATCTGAATGGTAGAGTCGACTAACTCTTCGAGATCCTCGAAGCGGATGTTGACGAGGACAGTCTGCATCTCATCATGCAGTCCGTTCAAGAATCTCTCCTTCTTCTTGGCCTCCGTGTTGATCTCATCAGGTGCATACCTTGCAAGCGACAGGAATCTGTCACGGTACTCCACCACAGTCATTCTGCCTTGCTTCAAATCTCTGAATTCATCCCTCATTCGGGTGACTAGACCCTGCGACACGTGGGTGTGGCTGAACTTGATTTTGAAGGCTTCCCATGTCATCACTTGACGATGGTTCATGTTACGGATACTAGTCCACCACGCTCTTGCATCTCCTGCCAGATAGTGGGTGGCGAAGAGAACTTTCTCGTTGGCCTCCACTCCTACTACTTCTAAGTTGTTTTCCATTGTCTGTAACCAGTCATTAGCATCCAGTGGGTTTTCAGCCTGGCTAAATACTGGGGGATTTATATTCTGAAAGTTTTTGAGTTTGGATCCATGATGATCCTGATTTCCATGGTTCTGGTTATTGAGAGCCATTTGGGAGATCTACTGCAGTGTTGCTAGATTAGCTTGGCGCTCTGCCCTGCTTGCTTCTCTTTCTGTGATGAGATTCTGCAGGATCTGCAGCATTGGGTCTTGCGACGAGATGCTCCCTCCTTGGTTTCTGCGAGTCATCTGAAGATTGAGGTAGATAAAGGGGTAAGAAGGAAATTTCTAAGGTTCATGGTTTTGATTTTAAAGCTAAAACTTTGAGTTTGACTCATGTTTTGCAACTAACTTCTTTTCATTCATTCAAACAAAGCACACGATACAAACACACACACCACAACATCAAAGGGAAAGCAGATGGTTTTAAGAACCATTCTGTAAGGTACGATACAATGGGACCGATACATCTCATGCTACGACAGTGCTCTAGTGCATCTACTCATCATCGATGAAGTCGGAGTCCTCATCATCGGTGTAGAAGTCCACGGCATCTTCCTCCAGAAAGTCATCATCATTGCTGAGGTAAGAATCCATATCTCCCTGGATGTCTTCACCTTCCTCTTCTTCTTCCTTTACTGCAAGCTAAGCTTCTTTCCCCTTGATGGTCTTCTCGAGGTCAGCCACCTTCTTGCGAAGACGGGCGATGGTGCGATCCTTCTTTTCGCGCTGGAGGCAAAGAGACTGACGGTCCTTGACAAGCAGTGAGAAAGTATGGGCCTTCTGGGCAGCAATGGCACAGTTGTGGTTGGCAAACTCCCTAGCATTGCCCAATTCCTTCTGGCGATCATACAGCAGGAAGTCAAGGTACTCCACTTGACACTTCAACTCCGGGTGACTTGGCATCTCCATTGGCATTCCCATGAAGTCACTCCTTGCAAGTGAGCAAAACGGGTTCCTTGGATTTGGTTGACACTGAGGGACATAGACGTGCGAGAGCTTCATGCATTGCCCTGGCTAATCCATCTAGCCAGTTGTTCTCTCTTACGGAGAAATGGATTCTCCCGGACGTTGGTGCTTCTATGCTTCCTTGAAGATCAGCAGTGACTAACCATTGCAAATCTCCTCCTGCGGGTCCAGGAAGTTGAGCTCCAAGAAACTCCGGATGTGGGCGTCCCAATAACTCAGACAGTGAATCTAGATCCCTCTCGAAGATCAGTTGGCCTCCGTTGCCCAACTAGTAGAACTTGCTGAACTGAGTCTCCATATACAAGAATTAAGGATGAGGAAGTTAGTGAAGTGATCAAGTGTGTCAAATTTTATGTAGTAATGTAAGAATTGGAGGAACATGAATTTTTTTGAGAGAAAGAATGAATTCCCAAGGGTAAGAGAGGAAATAGTTTTCTTAAGTACTCACTTTGGTTTTTGGAAACTAAGTTTTTTGTTCTGACGTCCATTCTAACTAGGGTCTCCTATGGTCAGGATGGCTCTGATACCAACTTGTCAACACCTGGGTTTTTAATCCCAGATGCCTGTTATGTCATACATCGCAATCCCAGGATTACCATTTTTGCGAGACATAACATATTGGATATCACAATACATCATCCATTACAAACCATAACAAGGTCTTACTTAAAGGATCTCATGATCTAGTCTTAATAGAACAAGCAACGGAATAAATAATAAGCATAGCGATGGGGTCCATCTTCAGGGGCACAAGCAATGTTGACGATGGAAGATAGTCCTAGTTATCATAGCCGTCATGCTGTCCTTCATCTTGGTAGTCTCCTTCATAGTCTGGCCATAGGAATAGCCAGGGAGAATAGCCATGAGTACTCTTTAAGTACTCGCAATCTACCACTAACAAGTAGTATAGTTCTAGTGTAAATGCTAACTCTAAGGTTTAACTATAAAGTTAAGTTTGAAACCTAAACTGAGTTCTAAAACAAAGAAAGATGAAATAAAGTTCTAGAATCACTTAAGTTGGGAAACTAATGTCATAGTCACAACTCTGTTGTGGTTAAGTCAAGATGCATCATTCATTTCATAAGTCATTTTGAAAATATCTGACAACGAAACAGTATGGCCACTCCAACTGTCCCTAACCGTGGATGCGGCTATTCGAATAGTTTGACACTCTGCAGAGGTGGTACACTTTCACCACAAGATTCGATACATCTGTCAGGGATAACCCTGAATCATCATACTTAGTATGCAGATAATCAAACATAACCTTTCCTTTACACACCCTAGTATGCAGATAAAGTAAAGAAGTAAAAGCTTGGGGTAGGTAATAGTCAAAGTGGTATAACCAAGCATGCCTAATGCATCTTGCTTAGGTTATCTAGATTGCAAGTGTTAGCTTGCAAGGGTTCACTGGTATAGTGCTAGCTTGCCTTGGGTAGTAAAGTGGTTGAAGTTTTTTCCCTCCTCCTCTTGGTAGAACTCCTCCTCCTCGTAGGCTTGGTCGGTACTATCTTCTATAAATCCATACGGAGTACACAATCACCAAACAATACTTAACTAGTATAGTTAGCACTCTAAGGCACACATTTGATGATCTATTATCATCACAAGCATAACAAGGTTTAATTAACTAGCTTCATTCTTTTTATTTGAGAAAAGTAATTTCTACCATTGAAATTAACTAAGATTTAATATTCTCCAATTAAAATATGGGATCATGCGGACACATGTCATCACCACATATTCTAACATATGGAAATGAGATTTAAAGGTTGGATCACATTTTAATAAGTTTAAGTTTAATAATTAATGATTTAAAGTGACTAGAAATGCCTATATAGCATTATTTTGGTACTAGTCCAAAGTCACTACATGCAAACCTTAATATTATGACATATTCAGATAGGTATGGTTAAATGTGATTTTTGAGAGTTGGAATCAACTCAAAAGCTATTAGGGTTGATTTTATAAAAATGTTTGAATGTGCAACTGCTTCTGTCTTGTTATTTTTATTAGGAGAGATCTCTACCTCTAAATGAATTAAATCAAACGGGCTTAGATATACCTTTTCAGTAGCTTTCCAACAAAATTGGAATCACTCAATTTGGTTTAGAAAATCTTCCTGAATTGATTTTTGAACTAAGGGACAAAATTGGATTTGAACCTAAATAGAAAAATCTATATTTGAATTAACTGGGTCGCGCGGGAAAGGAAATGGGCCGGCTCAGTGGTGCTCAGCGGCACAGAGGGCGGCTGACGGGTTGGTCCCGCTTGTCAGCGAGACTTAAAACCTGAAACGGTATCTAGCGATCTGGGCCACACGATTAGAATAGAGATCAACGGCTGGGGCTTGTCATCGATGACGGACAGGTCGCCGGCGAGGTGTAACCCTAGCGGCTGGGTGGGGGTATGGGGTGGCTTACCGGGGCTCCGGCGAGGGTCGGCGAGGCGGGAAAACGAACAAGTCAAGGACGGCAGTTCTCCTGGTACTGGCAGCGTCCCGAGAGGTGGCCTTGATCAACGGCCCCCTTCTTTTCCCTCTGTGGCAAACTCCGGTGAAATTCCAGCGCTGCGGACTAGTACTTGCTCCGGTGAGGCTCTGGGAGTGTTCTAAGAGGGAGGGGATGAGAGTGGTGTGAGGAAACGGTGCTGGGGAGGCCTCTATTTATAGGCTCGGTGAAGCGGCAGAGGAGCTTGGGCGATGCTCGCTGGTAACGACGGTACAGCGAGCTAGAGGTGTGGGCGGTGGACTAGGACGGTGGGCGGTTCCCTGGTGGTCGTCAGGGCGGTGCGCGTGCAGTAAAAGGTGGTCGGGAGAGGTGAGTGGCGTGGCGTGCACTATGTCTCTGCCGATGGTGAGTTTTGCGGCGGCTGGCGATTACGGGTCACGGTCGGGGAAATGAGCATGTCCGTTAGATTCCTAGGACGATGGTGATCGTGTAGGTGGACGACAAGAGCTAGGCGGGGTCTGGCTGAGCGGGGACCATGCGCGCTCTGCGGGCCGCGTCGGCATGGCAGACAGAGTCTAGGCGCGGTGGTTCCTGGCTGCTCCTTGCTCTGTCCGCGGGCTGGGGCTTACTTGGCGGTGGAGGTGGACCACATGCGACGTGCTGGACATGGTGGGCAAGGCTGGCGGCTGCGGTGGCGCGCTGTCACCGGTGAGGGTTCTCAAGGTGCTCGGCCTTAATGGCCATGACCATTTGGTCGTGTGCACAGTGGGTGGATGGGCTAGGAAAGGGTAGGGGGTTGCTATGGGGTGGCTCTGGTTGCAAAATGGGAGACCACATTGGTCCAAATACTGCTCACAATAGTGTTTGTGATTTTTCCAGATTTTTGAAAATGGAGCTCATTTGAGTGGTTTTTGAATAAGTGTGATCTATACATATGAACTACATTCAATTTTCAAATGTCATTTAAATTTAGTGTTTGAAAGTTTTTGGGAGGAAACAAAGTGGGCCTTGGTACATCACTACTTGTACTAGCAAGGGGTGTAAAGAACCACAATTGTTTCTGTTAAGATTTAAGTTCTAGGAATAGCTAAAGTAGGCATGGTGATTAAAATGGCACAAATGACCATTTGCTTATTTTATTCTTTTTAATTTGTTTTTCTTTGGAATTCATTTGGGAATGATCTAGATGATGTTTAATTCACCTTAGAATCATTTTACAACCAATGTATCACTTAAACATGGCATTTCAAACAACTCCTATTTTAAATGCATACACATATGGAAAAGGTTTTGTTAACCCTAAATTTGATGATTTGGATCTTAATAACCTTGGATTAGAGTTTTGGGAGGTTACGCCACCCCTGCTGGCCAATGGAAGGCCAGCTCCCTCCCCATCCCCCTCCTTGGACCAAATCCACCAAGGACCGATCCACCTCGAGTTAAAAAGGCCACATGCCACGCCAGCACTCCCTTCCTTGCTCATTTGCCTCCCTCCCACTCCACCTCACTCCCGAGAGCCTCCCCTCCCTCTCCCCTGCCCTGTGCAACTCGAGAGAGAGAGAGAGACAGGAGAGCTTCGGCCTCCTCCATGAAATCGAGCTAAGCCCCCTCTCCTGTGCTCCTCCTCATCTGCATGTCACTCCATGGTGATCCCCTACCCTCTCTTACTCCCCCCTTCTATTTTCCTTACTCAGGAACAGCTCCCCGTGCAACACCAGCGAGCTCCGGTGAGGTGCCTCTCGGTCTTCTTCACGCGAGCCCAGATCTGGTCGAGAACCACCATTGCCGCCCATCGTCGGGACTGTCATCGAGCGCCGCGTCGCCTCCGCCCATCCTTGCTGCCTCCCAGCACCCCAGGTGAGCTCCCCGCTGCCGCCTGACGCGCCTAGGGTTTCCCCCGTCACCGGCGGCGTCTCAGCGAGGGAGACGACCCAGGGCTGTGGATCTCCTCTTGATCCAACAGCCTAGGAGGCTCCATACCCCTTCGGCCTCCCGTGTGTAGCCCGGGTGGGCCGAATCCGCCGCTGCGGCCCAAGTCTCCTCTGGATCTGGCCCGCCCAGCCTTGTCCTTTTATTCATTTTGCCCAGATCTTGATTTAGGCCTTTAGTTTAAATCATTTCAAAAATGCTAAGCAACTCTAAATTGTTAGCCTAGTTAGCCTAGTTGATTTAGGCCTTTAGTCCAAATCTAAATTGATTTAGGCCTTTAGTCCAAATCTAAATTTTACTAGATCACAACAGGTCTTCTTCAACATTTAGTACCCCTGGTTAGCCTAGTTGTTATCTAGATTATTTATATTAAATCAATTTCCAGAAAGTAGTTAAAACACTCCTTAAATCCCTCAGGGAGATTCACATCTCCCAAGGGAGTAAATCCAAGTCCCTCTGAAAGGATGGTGTGGGTAAAGTGTGCAACCTCTGTAGAGCGTAAATCTATTCGAATAGCCGTGTCCGCAGTTATGAACGGGTTGGACAAACTTCTGTAGAGCGGTGTTGGTTTTGATTTCAAAAAGGATTTCGGAAAAGAAATGGCTTTGGAAATGTTTTGACCATGGGATGGTCGGAAGGGATACCTATTTTGACCATGGGATGGTCAGAAAGGAATGAAAGGAGTTTGGTCATGGGATGACCGGAAGGAGGAACAAATGGGTGACCCAGTCCTAATGTTTTCCAAACTTTTAAAAAAGATTTCCAAAGTGTTTACAAAGGTTTTCAACAAAGATATGCAGATGATATATCTACAAGAGAAACTATCTGAGAAAAGAGCCTCTCTTGGAGCCCTCCTACTACCACAGCCTTATTGCATATCCTCTTGCTAATATTATTTCTCTTAAGGTGGTTTGCAAGTACATTCAAAGTACTCACTGGCATTGTTCCTGGCTATTAACTTGGTCAGATATCAAGAAGAGGATGAAGTTGACGGCTATGCGTGCTAGGACGTTCTCCCAGTCAGTGTATGTAGGTTAAGGCATGGCTCGGGCTCTACGGTTAATGAAGTTCCACTGATGTTGATCGATGTAGCCATAATGGCAATTAAGGTATGGCATGTATTCGTTAAGTAGGGGATGTCTACTTTGATACTTGTCGGTTATGTGCCACGACTAACTGATCATGGGATCGTGGTGTATGCATAACAGGGATTCTCGGAGGATTAATCCCGGGGCCTCACAGACAAGGTCAGCACGACCAGTAGAGAGCATAACGCTAAATCGTGTAGGACAGCATTGAGTAGTGGCGTCATCTGCATCGTCTTGCACCGAGGTAACATGCACGATGGCCTGGAGCGGCCGGAATCAACCGCGGCGACAACGGCATCGAGCGACCAAAGAGGATGTCGAGCAAGAGAGAAGAGAGAGGAGAGTGAGCGAGTAAGTGGTACTGGGCTGGTGGGGGTGGTCCAGTAGCCCTGGTTTGGTTTGACCCAACCTAGTGGGCCGGGTTGGGCCGAGACAGCCCAGTGGGCGAGTCCCAAGTTTTTTAAAAAGGACTTTTATAAAATACTTAATTACAAATACACCCTTGAGATATATTAGGCTCTAGAAAAATAAATAAAAATCCTAAAATACAAATAATATATTTATGAAATCACAAAAATATCCTCTATCCAATAAAAGATAATAGATAGTAATTTTCAGTAATTAAATATAGATCTATTATTAAAATTATATCTATTCCTTCTGGAATTTTATAAAAATATACAAAACACTTAAAATTGAATAAAATTCATTTTTAAGATTCTAAAGGAAAGTACTATCACAAAAAAAAATACTAGTTTGTATTTTTGAAAAGTAAATCAAGTGTAATAAGAATAAAGTTTTATTACCTTAAAGGAATTTTAATTAAATATTGAAAAAGTTAAAAATTAAATAAATTCTTTTTTAAACTCTTAAAATAGTACTAATTATTATAAAAATGCTAAATATCAAAATAATATGAATTTAATGATTTCTTAAGTAATGCTTTTATTTTATTAATTAAAAGAAACTTAAAACCTTTACAAGGCGGGTAAAACATGCAAAGGAGGAAAATAAATCATCACATGACATTACTATGTATTGCATATTGCTTCTTTAAATATTGTCCTTACCGGGCAATAATGGTTTTCTGTGGAAACCGGAGCTCAAGGTCAAGTCGAAGTATCCAACTTCATTACCTTGCAGTCAAAAGGAAAGTTCACAACTTGCTCATGTCCTTTGATTATTTTCTATCAAATGTTGGTAACTCAAATGATGTCATCACCTGCATTTCAAAAAGGTAAGAAAACACTATTTTCATAATAATATGATTATGGATTATTTACCAATAGGTAATAATCTACTAATATAGTTCCAGTGGTAAAGGAACATAATATCTAGGACTTAATTAACAAATGTCGGCAGTGATTATAGCGCCGTATATTACATGTTAACCATGAGATTTGGAATGGGACGGAGAAGTCAACTGTATCTTCTTCCTCTCGCATGCATCCGAATGGCTAGGTCGTGGCTGTTATCCTCGTAGCATGCATTAATTGGTAATTCGTAGAGGATATGCAGCATATGGGTGGGAACCCTCAACATCCCACGATAGTTTTGGCTTCTAACGGTCTATACTAACCATTGTCGTAATTCAAGATGTGGGCATGGCGTTCACCAAGGGGACATGCAGGGTCACGAAGGGGGCAGTGATTGGCTTGGATCATCTACTAGGCCCCACACCATAGGAAGTGTGGAAGGGAAAGATCGCCCAATTGTGCACCAAGGATTTGGTCTGTCATGGTGTCAACACCCGAATTTTTAATCCCAGATGCCCGTTATGCCATACCTCGCAATCCTAGGATTACCATTTTTGCGAGACATAACGGATTGGATATCACAGTACATCATCCATTACAAACCATACATAAGGTCTTACACAAATAAGGATCTTATGATCCAGTCTTAATACAACAAGCAGTGGAATTAAAAGATAAGCGTAGCGGTGGGGTCCATCTTCAGGGGCACAGGCAATGCTGACGAAGGCAGATAGTCCTAGTTATCGTAGCCGCCTGTTGGCCATCATCTTGATAGTCTCCTTCATAGTCTGGCCACGATAATAGCCAAGGACAAAAGCCATGAGTACTCTTTAAGTACTCGCAAACTACCACTAACAAGTATATAGTTCTAAGTTAAAGTGCTAACTCTATGTTTAACTACAAAGTTAAGTTTGAAACCTACGCTGAGTTCAGAAGCAAAGAAAGATAAAATAAAGTTCTAGAATCACTTAAGTTGGAAGCTAAAGTCATAAACACAACCCTGTTGTGGTCAAGTCAAGATTCATCATTAAGTCAAAGCATTCAGAAAACATCTGACAACGAAACAGTATGGCCATTCCAACTGTCCATAACCGTGGACACGGCTATTCGAATAGTTTGACACTCTGCAGAGGTGGTACACTTTCACCACAAGAGTCGATACATCTGTCAGGGATAACCCTGAATCATCATACTTAGTATGCAGATAATCAAACATAACCTTCCCTTTACAGACCCTAGTATAAGCACCTCTCCTATGAGCATGGCCTCCCAACCATGACCATCAGTCATCTTGGGCACTACATAGGTGGACATCATGAGAGGTAGCCTCAGCTCAGACCTCTCCTGTGAGGGAACTAATACTAATGCATATAAATTTCCAGCTAAGCCTTACCCAATTCAGGTAATGTGGTTGTACGGTAAATTTGGAATGGTATCGCATCCGAATCCAACCATCAGTTTTATAAAAGGGTTAAGGCTCATGCCTCAACATTTTCATCATCATCAATCCTTTGTGTTTCACAACACATGTCAAAACATCTCAATAGAATGACTCATCATTCCAAGGTTTTCATAATTCATTTTCACCAAGTGTTCCCATCTAAAGTGACTCAAATTTTTAATCTACTCTAGACTACTAAGTTAAGAGTGTTCACTAAGGTGGAAAAGATGGGTTCAATCTCATGCCATAGAATGACATCTAATGGGGTTCTAAATAGGTCAAGTTTTATACTCTTTATGTTACCTTTAAAACAAGTAAAGAACTTTGTGTAAACTAAGGGAGGTAAAACTTGTAAATAAGACTTGGGGTAACTAATAGTCAAAGAGTGTGATCAAAGCATGCCTAAGGCATCTTTGCTAAACCAACTAGTTTGATCCCAACTTGCTAAGCACTAAAATTGCATGTGTTAGCTTGCACTATTAATGGTGGCTTGCAAGGGTTAATCTTGGATAGTGCTAGCTTGCCTTGGTTGGTGTAGTGGTTGAAGTTTTCTTCTTCTTCTTCTTCTTGGTAGAACTCCTCCTCCTCGAAAGCTTGTTCGGTACTATCGTCTATAAATACATACGGAGTACACAATCACCAAACAATACTTAACTAGGCTAAGTAGCATTCTAAGAAACACATTTGATGATCTATTATCATCACAAGCATCACAAGATTAATTCAATGGTTTCATCCTTTTTATTTTAGAAAAGTAATTTCTACACATTGAAAAGTTAACTACAATTTAATATTAACCACCTAAAATATGGGATAATGTTGACACATGTCATCACCACATATTCTAACATGGGGGAATAAGATTTAAAGGTTGGCTTAATATTACTTTGGTTTAAGTTCATTATTTAATGATTTAAAGTGACTAGAAATGCCTATATAGCATTATTTTGGTACTAGTCCAAAGTCACTGCATGTAAACCTTAATATTATTACATATTTAGATAGATATGATGAAATGTGATTTTTGAGAGTTGGAATCAACTCAAAGGCTAACTTGGTTGATTTTATAAAAATGGTGCAAGTTGAAAAAGCTTCTGTTTATTATTTTTATTAGGAGAGATCTATAACTCTAATTGAATTAAATCCAACGGGCTTGGATAGATCATATTAATACCTTTCAGGAAAAATTGGTTTCATGCAATTTGGATTTGTAAAACTCCCAGAATTGAATTTTAAACTAGTGGATAGAAACTAGATTTAACTAAAAAGAAAAATCCAGATTTGAACGGTTGGGCTAGCGCCAAAAAGAACTTGGGCCGGCCCAGTGGCGATTCGTGGCGCGGGGCTTAGCTGACAGGGGGGTCCCGCTTGTCAGTGGGTCTTAACACGCAAAACGGTATGCGCACTGTGGGCCGTAGGATTAGGAAGGAGATCTACGGCTGAGGATCATCGTCGACGACGAATAGGTCGCTGGCGAGCTCGAACCCTAGCGGCTCGGTGGGGGTCTTCTGGGGACGTACCAGGGCTCCAGCAAAGTCGGCGAGGCGGGCAAACGAACTGGGAGACGACGGCGAGCTCAGGGACGGTCGAGGTAGCTCCGGGGGTGATCGCAATCAGCGGCACCCTTCTCCTCTAGAGGCGGCAGTTCCGGCTCCAATTCCGGCGAGCTGCTGCTCCCCTTGCTCCGGCTAGAGGTGGGTGAGGTTCAGTGAGGTGAGGGGAGTGGAGTGGTGTGGAGAGAAGAGGCTGGGGAGGGCTGCTTTTATAGGCTCGACGGTGAGACCGAAGGGTATGGGCGGGCGACTCCGGCGTCATGGCTACGAGTGGGTAGCGGCATGGCTGAGGGTGGCAATCGATAGGCGGTCTCCTGGCAGGGCTCTAGGAATTGAATGCGACCGTAGGGGCGGTGGTATGCGGTCTGGGCAAGGTGGCACTCTAAGCGGCAGAGGCGGCGGTGTCCACGACGAGCGGTGGCTGTGGTGTGTTGGGAGGCGAACGGGGGTGTCTGGGGTGTTCTCCAGGTCGTGGCGGAGCGGTGGGCACGGGCTATGGTCGAGCGGCGGCTTGTGCACGCAGGGACAGAGCGTGCTCTGCAGGCGGCATCGACATGGTCGACCAGCTCTGGGCGCGGCGGTTCCTGGCCGCTCTGCTCTCTGTCTCTGGCCTAGGGCTGGTTGGACGGTGGAGGTGGACCACTGTCAATGTGCTAGACATGGTGGGAGAGGCTGGAGAGGGCTGCTGCTGCGAGTGCACAGTCGGCCGGCGAGGAGGGGCTCGGTATGGCAATGCAGTGCAGCTAGGAGGTAGGGGAGATGTTGGGGTTGGTCTGGTTAGGCTTGAGGGGGACAAAGATGATCAAAGCACTGCAAAATTGCTAGACAAAATCAGCCCAAAACAGTAATAGTTAGGCCATAATGATCTTGCCAGCAAGGTGTTTGACAAAATGGCCGAAAGAGAATGTTTTTTGAATTTTGGTTTCAAAATTTTTGGGTGTTCTCCAATAGTGCTAGGTAGTCTCTGGTCGCAAGGGTTTTGAAAGTGGAGCTCAAAAAGATGGGTTTTGAAATAGGGGTGATCTATGCATATGCATTGGATTCAATTTTCAAATGCCAATTAAAATAGTTAACAGAATGTTTTTAGCAGATCAAAAGGTGGGCCTTGGTACCTCATTATGTGTACTAGCAAGGGGTACAAAGATCAAGAATAGTTTCTTTAAGAAATGAGTGCTAGGAACACTCAAAGTAGTGTAGTGGATTAAAATGGCCAAAATGACCATTCCTCCTTTTTAATTCTTTTTGATTTGATTTTCTTTAGGAAAAGTTTGGGAATGATGTAGATGATGTTTAAATCACCTAAGAAACATTTTACAAGCAAAGGATCACACAATCATGGAAATTCAAAACAACTCCTATTTTAAATGCACACATATATGAATGCTTTCCTTTTAAATTTGGAAAAGTTTTTGTTAACCCTATTTTTGGATGATTTGTTCTTGATAAGCTTGGATTGAAGTTTTGGGATGTTACACATGGGTAAAGCAACGCACCTCTGCAGAGTGTAAGAACTGTGATATGTTACTCCCTGTTCTGGGAAGGAGCTACGTATGCGACAGGAAAGGAACTCCATGAAAGTTCTGGTCAACCTGTGAAGACTGTCGGGCATAGTTTTCAGAATAAAAGCAAACTTTGAAGAAATGTTTACGAAAACCTGCATTGCCTACGACCTTTGGTCTGTGGCTGTAGAGATAGTGCATCATACACTTATTTTTTGTGAGCTTGCTAAGTATGCTCGTACTCAATTGTACCTTCTTAACCCTTGCTAGATTCTAAGCCGTTGAAGACGACATCAACATCAATTTTTGCTCAATAAACCATCATCGGCAACTCAAGTTCTTCAATAAAGTTAATGAAGTCAACATATACATCAACCGAAGTGAAGACAAAGTTCTTAAGTCGATAGGAGTAGATTCTCTAGCCATAAAACCTACTTCTGTGGAGCATTGCAATAACAGCAATGGCAAGCCAAATAGTTTAGACACTAGTCTTAGTTACTAGATAGTCCTAAGTTATTTTTTCTGGTTCTTCTTTGTAAGAAGTTTCTTTCTTTCTCTTTAACCTAGAATGTTCTCTTGATCTTTTGTAAAGAGTCGAGTTGTAAGGTATAGACATGTCTTGGACCTACTGTGTTTCTGTTGTACCACTCTAAGGGATGTAATACTAGTGAACGGTGTTTCATTGGTGTTATGTCAACGACTATAGTGTACTACATCATGCAGTGGTATGATGGGTCACCGCAGCTGGTATCAGAGCGTATGCTTTGACCTTAGGTTGGTAAACCTAGTAAATGGGTAGAACCTGTAGGAAGGATGTTAGCAACAATAAAGAGTTCTCTAGAAATATGATGGATATTCAATTGGTAATAATCTCGTCATGTTGCTAGTGCGATGATTCTTTATTATGAAGCAATTTTAAATAAGTACGATGAGTTTTAACTCAATATGACTGATGATAATTTTTTATCTACAGTACAAGAATGGCACCTAGGTATCCACCTTAGAATGTTCAAGTATTGAACATGACCTTAGATGATTATGAAGATGACTAGACAATCACTCTAAGACAACTTCTATGGAGCCTGGATTGTAAGTCTCGACTTCTGGTCAAGGTTTACAGTTTCTATGATGGGCAGATACTGGCCAAGTATCGTATCCTTATTATGTTACCCAAGAAGTTCGGAGTGCGTGGAGAAATGCCATCGGGAGAAGCAAGATGTATGGAAACAGCCTATCAGATTGCAGTAGTAGTAGCCATAACCAAGATAAGGGCACATAATACCAAGGCACTGGTAGGTACTACCTATACTGCTATACCTCACGAAAACCTTAATTCTGATCCAGAGTTAGATCATTCTTCTCTGGTAAGGACTGAACCTACTCTGGCAATAGAGTATATGGATCGTTACAAGTCTTTACTGAACACGTTCCATAATACTCATCAAGTGCTAGTTCAAGAGTTGGACACGGTCATTGAGGATTTTACTGATCTTGCAAAGGCAATGACACGTAGAAAGAAGTTAGTTAAAGAAGCAAAGAACCCGAAACCAGTCTGTTCAGGGGAGGTGTTTGAAGAAACGGAGTTTAATGACCCACACTCTAAAGTCTATGCCTATTATCCAAGTGAATCTCAGCAACCAGTAGACCCATAGACCAAGTATGAGGAGGAGCAGAAAATCTGGAATGCACCCAATCCCAACAATACTGTTAGAGGAAATACTGAATGGAAAGGCCAGTCTTATGATGAAATCATGAGAAAAACTATACCCCGTGGATCGGGTAAGGGAGTACAAACCAATTATAATCCTATAGAATCTTATGGACCATATGGGGGTAATAATAATCCCATTGAGCTGGAAGAGTATCCTGGTAGTTACTACACCAATATGTACGACTGGACTGTGGAAAAAGCAAAGAATACCTCTTACTTTGAAGATGCGCTCGAAGGAGGAAAGAAGAATCCCGAAGAATATAATAAGTATTATAGTCATTTCTCAATGGCTAATTTCAATCTTGGTACTTCTACTCAAGGTTACGCACCTATTGGATGTTCTGATGCACCAGAAGGCAGTCGTCGAACTTCACGCCATCATGGACGAAAATTCTAGAAGCACGGAAGTGAGTGAGGAAAGTAAGAATAGAAATCCATAAAGTAGAGTGCTTGAATAATGTTTATATTGGGTAATGCATATTGTAGTGCTTGAGAGGCTTGCTAAAATAAGTGAGAACATGCTCACATGAGCAAGAGAGCTCTTGTAATATAAGGAGGTAGTGTACAAAGGGAGTGTCTTGCCATGGTTGGGAGTTGTAAGATTTCGAAGAAATATGTTTAATACATGGTATATGTTTGAGTATTTCTTGGATATTCTTGATTGACTAGATCTATACATGAAGTTTGACTCGATGTGCAAATGCATGTTGCATCATCAAGTTATTACTTGATGTTATAGACTTAGGTAGTAAAGGCAATTCGTGTAAGGGAGTGACGAGTTCCGAAGATCAAGATAAAGACTTGCACGAAGAAAGAAGCTAAATATAAGTGTATCAACACTATTTTGAATGGATGGATCAATTCCAACTAATTATGAGCTGGAAATAAGGAGTATCAGTGTAGAAAAGGTGGAGCAACATGAAGGAAAGTACTCAAATTCACTGAAAATAGGTGATGTTGCTTAGAAGCTAACATAATAGTTGTACCCAAGTTCATGGAAGTAACTTGGAAGGGTGCAAAGAAGAAATCTTGGAACCAGGGGGTATTCAAGTTCTGACAATTCAGAGATAATGCCAGTGAGAAGTCGAAACCCGTAGGCTAATCCATACACCTAGAAGGATTCATAGCTGGTATCCTTGTGGTTTAGATAATTAGGTCATCTTTATATAAATTAAAGAGCATAAAACTTGGCCTAAGATAGGTTATACCTAAGGAAGTATGGAATTAACATGATCGATGTCCGAGACGCTTCGTGAAATCGGGTTTATCAGTAAGATTTGTTTCGGAAATCCACAATTGTGTGGGTATACCGCAGGTTCTTTCATGAGACCTTATGGAATAAGGTATAAGCTAGATCCAGACCAACATCCTAACTACAGAGTCAAGGAAGGTTATACATGCAAGTTAGAGACCATTAGGAAACCCCAAGAGGGAGAGTAAACAATAAACACTGAAATGTTGTTATCTGAATTTCTAAGTAATGGCTGAAGAAGATTTACTGGACGATGATAAGATTAAGCCCTATTCTCATAAGCTTATCAGAAGCCATCATTATAAAGTATTTCTAGGAGTATATCTGGATGAATGATGGAAGGAGATAAACTAGGCAAACTTTAGCAGACTAGTTATAAAGGGGAAACCAATTGTAAGTTGTCCTTTAGAGTAAAGAGAGTATTCCAAAATAGACCGGTGTAGTGTAATAAGAAAACGGATTTGGAATGGACAAAATGTGTCCATAACCAATTCTAGATAGAGCTGTAAGTACATAATCCGAGAGATTATCATAAAAGGAACCATGGGATAACTTAGAGCTGCAGTTGTATATTGTTGGATATGAAGACAATTCATGGAAAAAGATCCGGATCTAGGATACCACAATTATCCCCAATTGTGATCACAATGGAGTTGAGAAATGTTGTGATCAATACAAGTCAATACCTTATTCCGAAACGTAAGAGAGTATGAACTTCAGGGACAAAGTTTATTTTAAGGGGGAGAGTCTGTAACACCCCAGCATTAGAACTTAGAAATAAGCTGAGATGAGGTGTGTGCATTACATCCATGCATAGAAAATCTGGAGAATTTTCATGTTTTTTAAATTAAACTTGCCAAAGAGATTGAATCTTCTCTTAACCTGGTGGAACTAAAGTATGTTATCAAGTTGACGGTGATAAGTTTCAATATGACCTTTGCTAAAACCATATCTTTGGGTAATATAATTTGATCTAAGGGTAGATCAATTGTAATAAAACTAAGTCACAACACACTACTCATTAAGGAGTACTAGATCTTCTAGAGATCAGGAGATGGTATTCCATATAATAACCTAAGGATGAATACTTAATATTCTAAAGATGATATCAAGGTATTATCTACAACAAATCCTGAATACCAAATTAAGTATATAACTTAAGCTAAGATACCCTATAACTAAATCTTGATACACTTGCTTGCCATAGTTATTTATACCATGAGCATCATGGTAGTTCTTAAACATTAACTATTTTATAATAGAGAGAAACTAGAAGTCAAGCCAAGACCATTCATTACATGCCCTTGTTGTCATATTAACATATGACATTCCTAATTAGTTAAGGCCTAGTGTCAATTGATCATCAATATTAAGTGATCAATTCCTGACCTAGAACTTATTGACTCTTAGCTTTGACCTATTATACTGGCCTTCCAAAGACCTTAAGTAAATTAGTAAGATGAAGGAACTAATTGTGGTAGAGTGTGCCATCATCAATGGAATGAGATCCTTAGTGATGATCAAACCATTGGATGTTGGAGGAGTTAACTCACTCATGAGTAACTAGAAGAAGTATCTAAAATAAGAGTTAACTAATACTTTAAAAGCTATGAGAAAGCTAGTAGTGTTAGAGTATCAAGTAATAACCTGGTTAAGCTAAGTAGGTATAAACCTAAAGTTAATTTCTTTAAACAAGATAAATCCTATAGAGGGATTAGTACAAGCCTGCTACTTAGTTGAGTATAGATCCTGATCAGACAATTAGAAGCCCAAGCTTTGTATGATCAGTGGATGTGGTCATTATTCTCAAGGCTCTCGAGGATAGGTGACCAGTTAATGAAGAAGTATTTTGAGTATATAAATTAGGCTAAACCTTAGTAAGTTAAATCATCTAGTTTGGTCATGAGGAATCAAGCCGGGGTATGATAAACTAAGTGATACTAATTGTATGGAGTAGCTAAAAGCAAAGTAGTTTAACCAAGGTTATAACAAGAACAAACTTGTGTTGAGAGGAGTAGTACCCTACCCATTCTAGGAGTTTGATATCATAGGTTATATAAAGAGAATGGAAACCTTGCAAGCCTTAAAAACAGATACAAGGCAAATGTACTAGGAGTAGAATGAAGGAATGTTGTAGAAGGGACATGATCATGTCATCATATGTTAATGGCTATGGTAGAGCCAGATATCTAGATCAGTTGGACACAAGAGATCTTAGTGAAGCAAAGGAGAAATTTAAATGAAGTGTATTTAGAAAAGGAATTTCCTTAACTAGAACCCAAACTTAGAGATTTGTTGAGGAAAAGTATTCTGGAGAAATCTTTAATCGATATCCCAGTATGAGGCTATATAATATTCCACTCTGGTTGGAATATCAACTATAACTACCTAGATAGAAATCAATCTTTAACCTTTAATTCTTAGGGATTATAATGTTTTGAGTGAATAAAGTGGGTTTCATAGTTATTTTTTTGAAACAATTGAATAAGGTTAGAACATTAGAGGTAATTCACATTTATCTAATTTCGAAAAAGAATTAGTTATTGTTATTGTTTGAATATATAATTTTTATAAAACAATAGAGGAAATTAATAACAATATATTAGTATAACTCTAATAGTATTTCTTAATTCTTCCTTTTATTCCATAAGTATTAAATTAATACAACTATATTTGAAGTAAAGACATTACAGAGATATTCCCAACAAAATAAGAAGCTTTATTAAATAATGAATATATATTACATTGATCTTTACAAAGAGTAGAAATTTGTATTACAAAAGGTAAATAAAGGAAAAATCCTAAACTAACCCTAAGCTAATCTTTTGATCACTTGGTCTTGTACCTACAAGTAAGAGTGAAATAGAAATAAAACAAAGAGTGGGTTAGTGTTAGATTGCTCTCAGTTTCAAATAGTGAAGTGCACTATTTTCCAACCCTCATTGAGCAAGTTAAATTAAAAAGGGACAAAGACCATCAAGTGGAGAATCTGTTCTTTCAAACAATAAAGCCTCAGAACAACATTACAGTCTGAAGGGGCAAGTTTCACCAAGATTGGTAATAGTAAAGGGATGGGAAAAGTTTAAATTATAGTTACTTGATCTCATCTACAGCCAAAGCCAACAGTGAAGCAGCTTACACACCTAAATGCATGCATTGAGGTGGCAGCAACAGAGAGCAAAGGGGCAGTTTAAGTTATAGCCATATAGAGCAAAGCCAACTTTGCTATCCACTTCACAAGGGAGCACAGCCACAGTCTGTCACCAACACAGCCAAGAATAACACAAGATCTTGAAATCAAATCACTATATCAAATCACTTTCCACCATAGAAAACCCAGGAAATCACCAGCCAAGATGGTGACTTGAGGAGGGGATGTTATAGGTGGATAGCAAGGTCACACAGGAGCAACAACACCAGGAGGAAGCCAACACAAATCCAGGGCTACCACAATCTAGAAGTAGAAGGCAACAATCAAACAAAGTAACCAGAGTATGTTCCAACATGTAAATCTAATCATTTTTCATCTTTCACATTCATTTTCTTACAAGCACATCATAGTGAACATATCAGACAATAGATAATAAACACCCAGAGTATGCAAGTGTTCTTGCATGGGCAAGGTCTCAGACCAGCATCATTAACCTATAGTCTAGTTTTAACTAGATAGATACTCATCACAACTGCTGGTATAGGGCATATTCCCAGAAGGGTAGCACCTCTGTACCTAGTAGGTTCATGTTTGCTTGAGTTCAAACTCAAGCATATCCTTTTCAAACTGAAATAATCATCTTCCAAAATGATTTAGGAATCATAATCAGACATTTCTTTTAGAAAAGACAGTAAAGATTTACACAGAGAAGAGACTAGCATGAGATTTACACAGTAACAAGATAAAATCTTGAGACTAAACACATCAGTGCTTCACAAGTAATCCATTAACCAAAAATTAGTATAGAGAGTATCTCAACTTAACTTCATAGGAGCAAATCCACAGCCACATCAACTTAGGCCTCCACATCAATCTAATCATGTTTTCATAGAAAACTATATGATAGAGAATAGGGTAACAAAAGTATGATTAGCAGAGTGTTGTCTGATAGATAACAGAGTTACCAACATGTTCCATAGAGATTGCCATTCCATTGATAGTAGATCAAGATCTAGGATTAGCATAGGCAAGATTAACCCTAGAGCTATGCTAAATCACCATTGTAGGGGGTATGAACCCTAGAAATTTAGGGATGAACCCTAAATAGGGAAATCCATCAAAGGTGACCACATAGCATGGAATAGAGGCAAGGTAGAGCACAAAAATAGAAGTAGGAGAACTTACTCGAGGTCCTCATGACTATACAGAAGAGGAAGCAGAGGTCGGAGTCGAGGCAGCACACAGCGGAATGGGGAGCACCTAGGGGGGTGTGATATGTTGCAAACGTATCTATAATTTTTGATGTTCCATGCTTAGTTTATATCTACTTTCTTATGTTTTGCCCACACTTTGGAGTATTTTTATACACTTTCTGGGACTAACCTATTAACAAGATGACACAGTGCCAGTTTCCTGTTTTCTACTGTTTTTTGGTTCAGGGAAAGTCAGAAAATCAATATTCTCGGAATTGGAACGGACAAATGCCGAAGTCGATATTTTACCAGAAGACTCATGGAGCTAGAAGACGAGACGGAGAGGTGCCACAGGGTGGCCACACCACCGCTTGGCGCGGGTGACCCCTGGCCGCGCCACCAGGTGGTGTGGGCCCCCTGGCACTCCACCGACCTTGCCCCTTCGCCTATAAGAAGCCCCTGGGACGAAAACCCTATATCGAATAGCCTCCAGCCACGAAAAGTTCCGCAACGCTGCCGCCACCAAAGAGGAGATCCGGGGGACAGAAAGTCTCTGTTCCGGTTCCCTGCCGGGACAGGGAAGTGCCCCCGGAGCCATCTCCATCGATCTCCACCACCATCTCCATCGCCGTTGCTGATTCCCATGATGATGAGGGAGTAGTTCTTCATCGAGGATAAGGGTTCTACCGATACCTATGTGTTCATCTCTCTCTCTCTATGCATGATCATATTGTGATCATGAGCTTTGTAATCAAGTAGATCTACCTTGCTACTCAAGTGCTTTAATAGATCTCTGCTCTCCCCATGTGTGTGAAAGTGACAGCGTGCACACCATGGTGGCACTTAGGCTAGAGATTACAAATACTTGTTATGAGTTTTATTTGGAGTTGGATGTCTTTATGAAATTGTGGTGTTTGTTGGAACCATCTAGAGCTCAAGGTGACAGTGTGGGGTTATCTAGATGGGGAAAGCGGACTTTGAGGAGTGCTGTTATATCCCTACCATGGATTAGAATGTCCAACCAGAGAGTAGTTAAGAGTAATATCATAAAGAGAAGATATTTATATGAGAGTGTTCACTAGTGAAAGTATGATCCCTAGGCCTTATTTCTAAGCATTGAAACTTCGTTTGCAATTAGATCTGTTACATGTTTGCTTGCTTCCATCTTTATTTCAGTTTGCCTTTAGTCTCTTCCATGCCATCAAGCTATTTTCTGGCACCATTGTATTATATCCATACCACTTGTATTTCACTATCTCTTCGCTAAACTGGTGCACCTATACACCTCACAAGTGTATTGGGTGTGTTGGGGACACAAGAGACTTCTTGTATCTTGATTGTAGGGTTGCTTGAGAGGGATACCTTTGACCACTTCCTCCCTGAGTTCGATAAACCTTGGGTAGTCCACTTAAGGGAAACTTGCTGCTGTTCTACAAACCTCTACACTTGGAGGCCCAACAACTGTCTGGTAAAAGGTAGACATCAAGCTATTTTCTGGTGCTGTTGCTGGGGAGGTAAGGTAAAAGGTACTCACATCCTCCGGTGTGAGTGCTCGGAGTTATTTCCTTTAGATTATGCAATTTTGTCTTTTTGTTTCTTGTTTTCACTAGTTAGGCTTAATGGAAAAGAACAACAAAATTAGAGAGATTTATAGTATTTATCTTGAGTTAGGACATGAAGTGTTTGAAGAGAAAATTTAAAAACTATGGAACTTTATTTGCATGCTAATAGCAATGTTGTTAGTATGAATTCTTTGGACACCATTATTGCTAATGCTATGGAAAAGTCTAAGCTTGGGGAAGCTAGTTTTTATGAAAATGATCTTTTTAGTTCCCCAACTTTGGAAGGTAGCTATTCTATTGCTTATGATGATACTATACCTCCAATATATGATGATTACAATGATGAATATGATATTTTCAGTCGACCTACTATTGAGGAGGAAATTAATTATGATTACAATATGCCTCCTATATTTGATGATTATGGTGATGAGAATAATAATGATAGCTATTTTACTGATTTTGCTCCCACTACAATTAATAAGAATGACTATGTTTATGTGGAGGTTATTAATTCTTTTAAGCATGTGGCTCATGATAAGAATGTTTTATATGATAGTTATATTGTTAATTTTATTCATGATGCTACTTAAAGTTATTATGAGAGAGGGAAACATGGTTTTATGCATAATATTAAGTTTCCCCTCTTTATGTTGAAAGTCTTGAAGTTGCACTTGTTTTGGGTTCCTATGCTTGTTGCTTTGTGCTTTCATGACTTATTTCTTTACAAGATTCCTATGCATAGGAAGTGGTTTAGACTTAAATGTGCTTTGAATTTGCTTCTTGATGCTCTCTTTTACTTCAATTCATATTTCTTATGTGAGCATCTTCTCAAACTATCATGCCTAACTTAAAGGCGTTAAAGAAAAGAAATTATTGGGATATAACCTTTTCTTGAGTCTTGGAAGTTATTACTTCTGTAATAATCTCTCCTTATCCTTTTTGTGTGGTTTTTGTGCAAAAAGAGTAACCTCTAATGAGAGAGAAGTAATGCTTGGGAAAGTTGCTGTCCCGAAACAGATTTTTTGCTTTGCTGTAAAACTCCGTGAAAAATCTCTATACGTCGGTTTGAGCTGTAATTTTTTGTGTTTCTGCCCCAGGTTGTTATCCAACTTTCGTTAGTTCAACACTTTTCGAAGCAACAGAAGGTCTTCGAAAAAAATTGGTTTTTACCTGCTGGTCTGCTTTGGCAGATTTCTGCCATTATTTGCATTTGCCTCTTAATCTCTTTCTCTTTGAGTTCTCTTTGATCATTTGAACTTTTTAAAGGAAGTGATACAGTAGCTTTTGTTTTAATGGAAGTTTTATTGGTGTTGGAACTGAACCAAAATACTTATTATCTTGAATACACTAATGTTGCTAATGAAGATTGTGTGAAGTTTTGTATGAAGGAAAATTTAAAGTGTAGGGAAGAGTAATGTGATAAGATGAAGTATGGACAAAAGCTCAAGCTTCGGGATGCCACCCATGTCACCCCAAGAAATATTGAAGAAGTACAAGCGTCAAAGCTTAGGTATGCCCAAGGCATCCCCTTCTTCATCAATAAAATTTCAGGTTTCTTCCAAACACTTCATTTTTATTGTTTCATGCACAATTGTGTTGTTCTTGGAGCGTCTTTGTTTTTGTTTTTAGTTTTCTTTTGTTTGGTTTCCTTGAATATGGTTGGACCCCCTCATTCATACATTAGTTTTCATATAAGTTGGTTTGGATTGGAAAAGAGTAGGAAAAGTTCATGCTTAAGTGGTAAAAAGGAGTTTGTTTTGACTGTGGCCTATGCTTTGTCATGTGATGCTTGATATTGTTTTGGATTTATGCTTAGTAAGTTTTGTTGTAACATGACATGTTATAGACAATTGAGATTGCTTAATGTGCCTCGAAAGAATCATGCATTGTTTTAGCATACAAAAGCATAATATTGTGGTATTCTCCTTTGATGCTTTGTTTGGGTTGACTTGGCACATGCTCACACCATGTTAAGACTATACCAAGTCACCATAGCCTTTATGATCCTTTAGGTTTCGACTTTTAATATCACTTTATGCTTTAATTAATAATGTTTTGTCGCTTTGCATGATTATAGCCATTATTGCTCTCTTAGTTGGTCGCTCCCAGTCTTTTGCTAGCCTCCATAACCAAATATGAGTTCCACTCATGCATCCAACTCCAAATAAAACCAAGTTATTCCAAATAGTCCACCATACCTACCTAATAGCATTTGCTATTCCAAGTATATTCATGGTTTTATCTACCTTCCGAATTAAACTTGTTATGTGAAAATTAGTGATTAAAGCTCTCACGAACTTGATGGCACACTTTACTTTTCTTACACTTAATAAAATTGAACCATTGTGTCATCTATGTTGTATATGCTTGCACTTATACGTTGGGGATTAGCAGAACCATGCTATCATGGGGTATGTTTTCAACAATGCACTTGTACATTGTACCTAGTTGATATCATGCTCTTTTGTTTATGGATGTCGTCGATGTGAAATGAAAGGGGAGCTTGTAAGTCCATGGAGTTATGTTGTTGTGTTAGAGAAACGCCTGCGCGACTGGTCTAATCCATGCCTAATCATGGTGGAAACCTGCAGCATAACCATAATGAGCAATCTATGAAGCATTCTTCTTATAAAAAAGAGATAGAGATTGAGAAAAAAAAGAAAAAAGAGATGAGAAAAGAGGAAAGAGAGAAAAAAGCACCATTTTGCCATGGTAAATAAGAAGATTGCTAAGATGCTCGTTGTCTGCTTGCCTTGTCATTTTGATATGGGGATTCTTCCATATCATCGGGCAAGGGGTACCCCGTTGGTGGTTCTCTATGATACACATATACTTACTATGACAAGAACTTACCGGTAACTAAACTTGAGTAGAATGAGGAGCGACCCTCGTATTCAAGGGACATGAGATTGCCAAATTATACTTTTTCAAGCATATACTCCATAGTTTGTTCACTTTAACCTTAATCACTTCAAGATGCTTATGATAGGGGTAATGAGAGCTGAAAGCTAATAAGTACCATAATTTTTGGAAGCTCTTTATGAGACTTGAATCCCTGCTTCCTTCTATGAAGGCCTTTCTTTTACTTTTATGTTGAGTCTCCATCTTCTATCTTTATGCACCAATTGGGAGAGCATTGTGGCCATTCTTAGTTTAATGTGCATTTTCCCAAGACTTGTTGATTGATGCATAACTTTGATATTGCTTGTTCTTAAATTATTTGTATCTAGTCACCCTTATGAACTTTGAAGGTGTCCTATGCATTTATGTTTGCTACACTATGAGGGACAAGCTGAATACCATTCTCATTATGTTTTCTTTATGTGAAACAAACAAACATCTTGTAAAGCATTATTATTCATGAATCTTTTGTTTGTGCCTTTTCATGTTGCAACATAGTTGCTATGTCTTATTGCTAGAACTTTATCTTTCGTGATATGTTGAAGTACTATGATCCCAGCTATCAATGTTCTACAAATACTTTGATCAAGTTTATGATGGTGCATGTCACCTAAAAAATTATTCTTTCTTTTTATCACTTACCTACTCGAGGACGTTCATGAGTTAAGCTTGGGGATGTTGATACGTTGCAAACGTATCTATACTTTTTGATGTTCCATGCTTAGTTTATATCTACTTTCTTATTTTTTGCCCACACTTTGGAGTATTTTTATACACTTTCTAGGACTAACCTATTAACAAGATGCCACAGTACCAATTGCCTGTTTTCTGCTGTTTTTGGTTATAGGAAAGTCAGAAAATCAATATTCTCGGAATTGGACTGGACAAAAGCCAAAGTCGATATTTTACCGGAAGACTCACAGAGCCAGAAGAAGAGACGGAGAGGGGCCATAGGGTGGCCACACCACTCCTTGGCACGGGTGACGCCTGGCCGTGCCACTAGGTGGTGTGTGCCCCTAGCACTCCACCGACCTTGCCCCTTCGCCTATAAGAAACCCCTGGGACGAAAACCCTAAATCACCATTGTAGGGGGTATGAACCCTAGAAATTTAGGGATGAACCCTAAATAGGGAAATCCATCAAAGGTGACCACATAGCATGGAATAGAGGCAAGGTAGAGCACAAAAATAGAAGTAGGAGAACTTACTCGAGGTCCTCATGACTATACAGAAGAGGAAGCAGAGGTCGGAGTCGAGGCAGCACACGGCGGAATGGGGAGCACCTAGGGGGGGGTGTGATATGTTGCAAACGTATCTATAATTTTTGATGTTCCATGCTTAGTTTATATCTACTTTCTTATGTTTTGCCACACTTTGGAGTATTTTTATACACTTTCTGGGACTAACCTATTAACAAGATGCCACAGTGCTAGTTTCCTGTTTTCTACTGTTTTTTGGTTCAGGGAAAGTCAGAAAATCAATATTCTCGGAATTGGAACGGACAAATGCCGAAGTCGATATTTTACCAGAAGACTCATGGAGCTAGAAGACGAGACGGAGAGGTGCCACAGGGTGGCCACACCACCCCTTGGCGCGGGTGACCCCTGGTCGCGCCACCAGGTGGTGTGGGCCCCCTGGCACTCCACCGACCTTGCCCCTTCGCCTATAAGAATCCCCTGGGACGAAAACCCTAAATCGAATAGCCTCCAGCCACAAAAAGTTCCGCAACACCGCCACCACTGAAGGGGAGATTCGGGGGACAGAAAGTCACTGTTCCGGCACCCTGCCGGGATGCGGAAGTGCCCCCAGAGCCATCTCCATCGATCTCCACCACTATCTCCATCGCCATTGCTGATTCCCATGATGATGAGGGAGTAGTTCTTCCTCGAGGCGAAGGGTTCTATCGGTAGCTATGTGTTCATCTCTCTGTTTATAAATGATCATATTGTGATCATGAGCTTTGTAATCAAGTAGATCTACCTTGCTACTCAAGTGGTTTAATAGATCTCTCCTCTCCCCATGTGTGTGAAAGTGACAGCGTGCACACCATGGTGGCACTTAGGCTAGAGATTACAAATACTTGTTATGAGTTATATTTGGAGTTGGATGTCTTGATGAAGTTGTGGTGTTTGTTGGAACAACCTAGAGCTCAAGGTGACAGTGTGGGGTTATCTAGATGGGGAAAGCGGACTTTGAGGAGTATTGTTATAGCCCTACCATGGATTAGAGTGTCCAACCAGAGAGTATTTAAGAGTAGTATCATAAAGAGAAGATATTTATATGAGAGTGTTCACTACTGAAAGTACGATCCCTAGGCCTTGTTTCTAAGCATTGAAACTTCGTTTTCAATTAGATCTATTACATGTTTGCTTGGTTCCATCTTTATTTCAGTTTGCCTTTAGTCTCTTCCACACCATCAAGCTATTTTCTGGCAGCATTGTATTATATCCATACCACATGTATTTCACTATCTGTTCGCCGAACTAGTGCACCTATACACCTGACAAGTGTATTGGGTGTGTTGGGGACACAAGAGACTTCTTATATCTTTATTGCAGGGTTGCTTGAGAGGGATACATTTGACCACTTCCTCCCTGAGTTTGATAAACCTTGGGTAATCCACTTAAGGGAAACTTGCTGCTGTTCTACAAACCTCTACTTGGAGGCCCAACAACTGTCTACAAGAATAGAAGTGCGTAGACATCAGGGGGCTGTAACCCACGCCTGCACAATGCGACATCGTCCATAGTAGAGCGGCGCCACGAGAACCACAGTGTCAACGAGGGAGCACCACAACATCACCAAGGGGGTGCCAGAGCATGGCGGCACCCTAACCCTAGCCACGAGGTGAGGGTCAGCACTACCAGTAGAGAGCGCTAGCGCCAGATCGCGTAGGACAGCGTCGAGCAACGGCATCATCCGCATCGTCTTACACCGAGGCAACAGGCACGACGGCCTGGAGCTGCCGGAATCAACCGCGGCGGTGGCATCGAGCGACCAGCGACGATGTCGAGCGAGAGAAAAGAGAGAGGAGAGTGAGCGAGTAAGTGGTACTGGGCCGGTGGGGGTGGTCCAGTAGTCCTAGGTTGGTTTGACCCAACCCAGCGGGCCGGATCAGGCCAGCCTAGTGGCCTAGGCCCAAGTTTCTTAAAAAGGACTTTTATAAAATACTTAATTACAAATATACCCCTGAGATATATTAGGCTCTAGAAAAATAAATAAAAATCCTACAAATACAAATAATATATTTATGAAATCACAAAAATATCTTCTATGCAATAAAAATAATAGATAGTATATTTCAGTAATTAAATATAGATCTATTATTAAAATTATATCTATTCCTTCTGGAATTTTATAAAAATATATAAAACACTTAAAATTGAATAAAATTCATTTTTAAGATTTTAAAGGAAAGTACTATCATAGAAATATACTAGTTTGTATTTTTGAAAAGTAAATAAAGTTTAATAAGAATAAAGTTTTAGTTCCTTAAAGGAATTTTAATTAAATATTTAAAAAAGTTAAAAATTAAATAAATTTATTTTTAAACTCTTAAAATAGTACTAATTATTATAAAACTGCTAAATATCAAATTAATATAAATTTAATGATTTTTTAAATAATTCTTTTCTTTTATTAATTAAAAGAAACTTAAAACCTTTACAAGGCGGGTAAAACATGCAAAGTGGAGGAAAATAAATCATTGCATGACATTACTATGCATTGCATATTGCGTCTTTAAATATTGTCCTTACCGAGCAATAATGGTTTTCTGTGGAAGCCGGAGCTCAAGGTCAAGTGGAAGTATCCAACTTCACTACCTTGCAGTCAAAAGGCAAGTTCACAACTTGCTTATGTCCTTTGATTATTTTCTATCAAATGCTGGTAACTCAAATGATGTCATCACCTGCATTTCAAAAAGGTCAGAAAACACTATTTTCATAATAATATGATTATGGATTATTTACCAATAGGTAATAATCTAGTGATATAGTTCTAGTGGTAAAGGAACATAATATCTAGGACTTAATTAACCAATGTCGCCAGTGATTCTAGCGCCGTATATTACGCGTTAACCATGAGATTTGGATTGGGACGGAGAAGTCAGCTGTATCTTCTTCCTCTCGCATGCATCCGGATGGCCAGGTCATGGCTGTTATCCTTGTAGCATGCATTAATTGGTAATTCGTAGAGGATATGCAATATATGGGTGGGAACCCTCAACGTCCCACGATAGTTTTGGCATCTGACGATCTGTACTAACCATTGTCGTACTTCAAGATGTGGGCATGGCATACACCAAGGGGACATGCGGGGTCATGAAGGGGGCAGTGATTGCCTTGGATCATCTACTAGGCCCCACACCATAGGAAGTGTGGACGGGAAAGATCGCCCGGTTGTGCAACAAGGATTTGGTCTGTCATGGGTAAAGCAACGCACCTCTGCAGAGTGTAAGAACTGTGACATGTTTCTCCTTGTTCCAGGAAGGAGCTACGAACGTGGTAGGAAAAGAACTCCATGAAAGTTCTGGTAAAATTGTGAAGATTATCGGGCATAGTTTTCAGAATAAAAGCAACCTTTGAAGAAATGTTTATGAAAACCTGCATTGCCTACGACCTTTGGTCTGTGGCTGTAGAGATAGTGCAGCATACACTTCTTTTGAGTAAGCTTGATGAGTACGCTCGTACTCAATCGTACCTTGTTAACCCTTGCTAGATTCTAAGCCATTGAAGACGACATCAACATCAATTTCTAACCATCATCGGCAACTCAAGTTCTTCAATAAAGTCAACATATACATCAACCGAAGTGAAGAAAAAGTTCTTAAGTCGATAGGAGTAGATTCTCTAGCCATAAAACCTACTTCTGTAGAGCATTGCAATAGCAGCAATGGCAAGCCAAATAGTTTAGACACTAGTCTTAGTTACTAGATAGTCCCGAGTTATTATTTCTGGTTCTTGTTTGTAAGAAGTTTCTTTATTCCTCTTTAACCTAGAGTGTTCTCTGGATCTTTTGTAAAGAGTCGAGTTGTAATCTATAGTCATGTCTTGGACCTGCTGTGTATCTGTTGTACCACTCTGAGGGATGAATACTAGTGAACGGTTTTTCATTGGTGTTATGTCAACGACTATAGTGTATGTAACATCCCAAATCTTTAATCCAAGGTTATGAAGATCCAAATCATCCAATTAAGGGTTAACAAAAACTTTTTCCCATTTAAATAATTAAGCATGCATATGTGTGGCATTAAATAGGAATTGTTTTGAATTGCCATAATTGAGTGATCTATTGGTTGTTAAATGACTCTAAGATGAATGCCACATCATCTAGATCATTCCCAAGCAAAAACCAAAGAAAAAGAAACCAAAAAGATTTAAATAAGGCAAATGGTCACTTTTGCCATTTTAACCAACTAGGACACTTTGGGTGTTCCTAGGACTCAATTTGAAACAGAAATAATTCTCACTCTTTGCACCCCTTGCTAGTACAAGTAATGATGTGCCAAGTCCCACTTTGTGATCTTTCAAAAACATTCAAACTCTAAATTTAAATGACATTTAAAAATGGAACTAAGTGTATGTATCTAGATCACACTTTTTCAAAAACCATCTAAATGAACTCCATTTGAAAATCCCAAGCAACCAGAGATGCTTAAGCATGTGACAAACAACTCCACCAAATTTCATTTCAAAATTCAAAAGTTGAATTCTTTCGGTCATTTTGTCAAACACCTTGTGAGCAGAATCAAACTGGCCTAACTATTACTGTTTTTGATCAAAAATTGTCGAGAAAATTGAGCCACATTAATCCTCTTGGTCTCCCCAAGCCCAACTAGGTCATAACTAGCCCATCCCCTAGTCCCTAGCCGCAGTGGAACGCCACCCCGACGCCATGCTCGCCGGCTGATCGTGCCCAAGCCACAAGAGACCACCAGCACCTCTCCGCCACTCCAGGAAGCAAGGCGTGACCTCACCGCCATCCATGGTCCACCCCACGGCCACTGCCACGCCCTGGACCACTGAGGACAAGCCCCGCACTAAGCTCTCTGCGCCACGCTAGAGCACGCCAGAGCGCCGTCCCTGTCAGAGCGCCACACGCCGCGCCTCGAACACAACCCGCGTGCGCCGCTCCGCCTTGACCACCTCACCCCGCCAAACATGCCCATACCCCGCCGCTCGACCCACAGTCACCGGGAACCATGTCGAGCACCGCCTCTGTATCTTTGAGCACGAGACGCTCCCGAACACAATCCACCGCCCCTAGCACTGCCATTAAGCCCTAGCTGACCGCCAGGGAACCGCCCACCGTGCGCCTACCTCGCCCACGCTGATAGCCCCCTATACAATCGTCACCGACGAGCTCCGCCCACACCTCTCTGCCGCCTCGCCGAGCCTATATAAGGCAGCCTCCCTAGCACGAATTCTTCACACTCTCACACTCCCACATATTAAATCATTAAATATTAAACTTAAACTTATTAAAATGTGATCCAACCTTTAAATCACATTCCCACATATTAGAATATGTGTGATGACATGTGTCCATATGATCCCATATTTTAATTGGAGAATATTAAATCCTAGTGAATTTCAATGAGTAGAAATTACTTTTCTCAAATAAAATAAATGAAACTAGTTCATTAAACCTTGTGATGTTTGTGATGATGCTAGATCATCTAATGAGTGCCTTAGAGTACTAAATAGACTAGTTAAGTATTGTTTGGTGATTGTGTATCTCGTATGTATTTATAGACGGTAGTACCGATCAAGCTTACGAGGAGGAGGAATTCTACCAAGAGGAGGAGGAAGAGAATTTCAACCACTACACTACACAAGGCAAGCCCTCATTAACAATGCAAGCTAACCCTCGCAAGCTAGATGACCTAAGCAAGATGCTTTAGGCATTCTTTGGCTATACATTTTGACTTATACCTACCCCAAGTTTTCTTACAAGCTTTACTTTCCTTTACTTCACCGAAGTTCTTTATTTTGTTATAGGTAGCATAAAAAGTATAAAACTTGGCCTATCTAGTTAGACTTAGATGTCATTCTATGGCATGAGATTGATATTAGCACCCCACCTTAGTGAACACTCTTAACTTAGTGTTTAGAGTTAAACCAAAAACTTAATCACTTTAGATGGGAATACTTGGTGAAAATGACTTACGAAAACCTTGGAATGATGAGTCATTCTATTGACATGTTTTGACATGTGTTGAGAAACACAAATGATTTATGAGGATGAAAATGTTGAGCAATGAGACTTAGCCCTTTATAAAAACTGATGGTCGGGTTCGGATGCAATACCATTCCAAATTTACCGTACAACCACAATACCTGAATTGGGTAAGGCTTAGCCAGAAGTTTATATGCATTAGTATTAGCTCCCTCGCAGGAGAGGTCTGAGCTGAGGCTACCTCTCAATGTTATCCACCTATACAGTGCCCAGGATGGCAGATGGCCATGGCTGGGAGGCCAAGCTCATAGGATAGGTTCTTATACTAGGGTGTGTAATTGAAAGGTTATGTTTGATTATCTGCATACTAAGTATGATGATTCAGGGTTATCCCTGATGGATGTATCGAATCTTGTGGTGAAAGTGTACCACCTCTACAGAGTGTCAAACTATTCGAATAGCCGCATCCGCGGTTATGGACATTTGGAGTGGCCATACTATTCCGTCGTGAGATGTTTTCAAAATGACTTATGAAATGAATGATCAATCTTGACTTGACCACAACAGGGTTGTGACTATGAAACTAGCTTCCCAACTTAAGTGATTCTAGAACTTTATTTTATCTTTCTTTGTCTCTGAACTCAGCTTAGGTTTCAAACTTAACCTTGCAAATAAACTTAGAGTTAGCATTCCTACTAGAACTACCTTACTTGTTAGTGATAGTTTGCGAGTACTTAAAGAGTACTCATGGCTTTTGTCCCTAGCTATTCTCATGGCCAGACTATGAAGAGGACTACCAAGATGAAGGACAGCAGGACGGCTATGATAACTAGGATTATCTCCCATCGTTTGCATTGCCTATGACCATGAAGATGGACCCCACCGCTACGCTTATTATTTATTCCCCTGCTTGTTGTATTAAGACTGGATCATGAGATCCTTTATTTGTGTAAGACCTTATTATGGTTTGTAATGGATGACATACTGTGATATCCAATCTGTTATGTCTCACAAAAATGGTAATACTGGGATTGCAATGTATGGCATAATAGGCATCTGGGATTAAACCTCTGGGTGTTGACAAGTTGGTATCAGAGCCATCCTGACCATAGGAGACCCTAGTTAGAATGGACGTCCGAACAAAAACTTAGTTTCAAAACCAAAGTGAGTATTTATGAAAACTTATTTCCTCACTTAGCCTTGGGATTCTTTCTCTCAAAAAATACATGTTCCTCCAAATTCTTACATTCCTACATAAAATTTACTTGATCACTTAACTTCTCATCCTAAATTCTTATAGATGGAAGCTCAGTACAGCAAGTTCTACCAGTTGGGCAATAGAGGCCAACTGATTTTCGAGAGGGATCTTGATGCACTATCTGAGTACTTGGAGCATTCGCATCCGGAATTCCTTGGAGCTGAACTCCATGGTTCCCCAGGAGGAAATTTACAATGGCTAGTAACTGCTGATCTTCGAGGCAAGATAGAGGCACCCACGTTCGGGAGGATTCAGTTCTCCATGAGAGAGAACAACTGGCTGGATGGATTAGCCAGAGCAATGCATGAAGCTCTCGCTCGCCTTTGCGCACAGAATGTCAACTTGATCCAGGGAACTCGCTTTGCTCACTATGCAAGGCATGATTCTATGGGATTGCGTCTGGAGATGCCAAGTCACCCAGAGTTGAAGCGTCAAGTGGAGAACCTTGACTTCCTGCTATACGACAGACGTAAGTAATTGGACAATGCTAGAGAGTTGATGGCCCAAAATATATCGAGCTCGTTGGGGAACCCTAAGAGGAAGGTATGATGAGCACATCATCAAGTTTTCCCTCAGTAAGAAACCGAGGTTTAATCGAACCAGTAGGAGCAAGGAAACACCCCAAAGGTGTAGCTAGCTGAACGTTGGCAGGGCACACTACCGGTGCCAGCAGCAACGTGGAGACCCACACAACACAACCACAGAACTTTGCCCCCAACTTGCGATGAGGTTGTCAATCTCACCGGTTTGGCTGAAAATAAAGGATTAAACGTATCGAATGGAAGGAAGTAATAGTTTGTAGAAAGTAAACACAAAGCAGTAAACAATTTGTAGATTGTATGTAAAAGAAAGGACCGGGGTCCATAGTTCACTAGAGGTGGCTCTCCTTAAGATAGATAACATGCTGGGTGAACAAATTACAGTGGGGCAATTGACAAACATCGAGAAAGCAATACATGCATATACTAATCATCTTGACTCCTTTGGAACTTGATTGGGCATTACAACATTATACATAGACCGCCATCCAACTGCATCTATGACTAATAATCCACCTTCAGGTTATCATCCGAACCCCCTCCAGTATTAAGTTGCAAGCAACAGATTATTGCTTTACGAATTGCGTGTAAAGTAAACAATATGATTGTTCTATGAACAAAGGATTGTTGTTTTCTCCCTAGTAGCAAAAACACATCTAGTACCTTAGAGATATCTGTCACTTCCCCAGATTACTAGAGGCATGAACCCACTATCCACCATAAATACTAACTCTTGGAGTTGCTAGCATCTACTTGGCCAAGATAGCTACTAATAACGGAAAGCATGCAAGATCACAAATAACAAAGACATGATAGAATCAATAATCACTCTGAAATAGCATCTCAATATCCATAGGATCCCCGCAAACACAACATGCAGAATTACAAATAGATGATCTTGATCATGAACGGAGCTCACAAGATCTAGACATGAATGCACACAGGAGGAGAACCAGCCATCTAGCTACTACCTGGACCCGTAGTCCAGAGATGAACTACTCACACATCACACCGGAGGCTTGAATGATGATGAAGAAGGCCTCTAGGGTGAATTCCCCTCTCCGGCAGGGTGCCGGGAAGAGCTTCAGATCCCTCCCGATCTAGGGATGGAGATGACAGCGGCTACAGACTCTTTTGTGGATTTTTGATCGGGTACTTAGGGTTTTGGTCCCAAGGGAAATATATAGGCGGAAGGAGAGGCCGAGGGGGTGCTGGGGTCGGCCAGACCACCCCTTGGCGCGGGTCAGGCCTGGCCGCGCGGCCAGGTGGTGTGGCCGGCCCCCAGCCCTTCTCCGTCTCGTATTCTGGCTTCAGATGTCTTCTAGAAAAATAGGCACTTTGGCTTTTGTCCCGTCCAATTCCGAGAATATTCATTTTCTGACTTTCCTGGAACCAAAAATAGCAGAAAACAGGCAGCTGGCACTGTGACTCTTGTTAATAGGTTAGCCCAAGAAATCATATGAAAAGTACTCCAAAGTGTGGACAAAACACAAGAAAGTAGATAAAACCAAGCGTGGAACATAAAAATTATAGATACATTTGCAATGTATCAACATCCCCAAGCTTAACTCCTGCTCGTCCTCGAGTAGGTAAGTGATAAAAAGAAAGAATAATTTTTTAGGTGACATGCACCATCATAAACTTGATCAAAGTATTTGTAAAACATTCAAAGCTGGGATCATAGTACTTCAATCATAACATGAAAGACAAAGTTCTAGCAATAAGACAAAGAAACTATGATGCAACATGAAAAGGCACAAACAAAAGATTCATGAATAACAATGCTTTGCAAGACGTTTGTTTGTTTCACATAAAGAAAACATAGCATAATAGTATTCATCTTGTCCCTCATAGAGTAGCAAATATAAATGCATATGACACCTTCAAAGTTCATAAGAGCGACTAGATACAAATAGTTTAAAACAAGCAATATCAAGGTGTGCATCAATCAACTAGTCTTGGGACAATGCACATAGAACTAAGAATGGCCACTATGCTCTCAAAGTAGGTGCATAAAGATACAAGGTGGACACTCAATATAATGGTGGAAGAAAGGCCTTCAAGGAAGGAAGAAGGGATTCAAGTCTCATAAAGAGCTTCCAAAAATTATGGTACTTATAGCTTTTAGCTCTCATTGCCCCTATGATAAGCATCTTGAAGTGATTAAGGTTAAAGTGAACAAACTATGGTGTACATGCTTGACGAAGTATAAGTTAGAAATCTCATGTCCCTTGAATACGAGGGCTGCTCCTCATGCTACTCAAGTTTAGTCACTGGTAAGTTCTTGTCATTGTAAGTACATGTGTATCATAGAGAACCGCCAATAGGGTACCCCTTGCCCCATGATACGGAAGAATCCCCATTTCAAAATGACAAGGCAAGCAGACAACGAGCATCTCAACAATCTTCTTATTTACCATGGGAATATGGTGCTTTTTTCTCTCTTTCTTCTTTTCATAATCTCTTTTTTTTCTTTTTCTCTTTTTTTCTCAATATAGGACTCTTTTTTTATAAGAAGAATGCTTCATAGACAGATCATTATGGTTATGCTGCTGGTTTCCACCATGTCAGCATGGATTAGACCAGCGGCCTAGGCGTTTCTCTAACACATATACATAACTCCATCGACTTTACAAGCTCCCCTTTCATTTCACACCGACAACATCCATAGACAAAAGAGCATGATATCAACTAGGTACAAAGTACCAAGTGCAATGTTGAAAGCGTTCCCCATGATAGCATGGTTCTGCTAATTCCCAACAAATAAGTGCAAGCATATACAACATAGACGACACAATGGTTCAAGTTTATTAAGGGCAAGAAAAGTAAAGTGTTCCATCAAGTTCGTGAGAGCTTTAATCACTAGTTTTCTCATAACAAGTTTAATTTGGAAGGTAACAAAAGCATGAATATACTTGGAATAGCATAAGCTAGTAGGTAGGTATGGTGGACTCTTTGGAGTAACTTGGTTTAGGGAGTTGGATGCATGAGTGGAACTCATACTTGGTTGTGGAGGCTAGCAAAAGACTAGGAGCGACAAACTCATACAGCAATAATGGCCATAATCATGTAGAGCGACAAAACATCATTGATCAAATCATAAAGTGATACTACAAGTTGAAAACTAAATGATCATAAAGGCTATGGTGACTTGAGATAGTCATAACATGGTATGAGCATGCGCCAAGTCAACCCAAATAAAGCATCAAAGGAGAATACCACAATACTATGCTTTAATATGCTAAAACAACACATGATTCATCCAAGGCACATTAAGCAATCTCAATTGTTTATAACAAGTCATGCTACAACAAATAATACTAAGCATAAAGCGAAAATAATATCAAGCATGGCATGACAAAGCATAGGCCACAGTCAAAAACAAGCTCTTTTTACCACTTAAGCATGAACTTTCCTACTCTTTTCCAATCCAAACCAAACTATTTGAAAACCAATGCATGAAAGAGGTTGTCCAACCAATTTATTCAGAAAACTAAGCAAACCAAGGAAAACAAAAAACCAAAACAAAAACAAAAAAGAAGACGCTCCAAGAACAACACAACGGTGCATGAAACAATAAAAATGAAGCGTTTGGAAGGAACCTAGGATTTTTATTGATGAAGAGGGGTATGCCTTGGGCATCCCCAAACTTTGACGCTTGTACTTTTGGATATTTCTTGGGGTGACACGCGTAGAATCCCCAAGCTTGAGCTTTAGTCCATCCTTCATCTCATTACTCATTCCTTCCATACACCTGAATTTTTTCCTTCATACCAAACTTCACACAATCTTTATTAGCAACATTAGTGCACTCAAGATAATAAGTCTTAAGGTTCAGTTCTAACACCAAATAAACTTCCATTAAAACACTAACTACTGTAGCACTTCCCTCAAAAAGCTCAATTCCCCAAAAGAAATCAAAAAGGAACCAACAAGAAGCAAATGCAGAAAATGGCAGAAATCTGTCAAAACAGACCAACAGGTAAAGACGATTTTTTTGAAGACCTTCTGTTGCTCAAATCAAAAAGTGTTGAACTAATGAAAGTTAGATAACAACCTGGGGCAGAAGCACAAAAATTCATGCCTCAAAAGGATGTTCAGAGATTTTACACGAATGTTTACGGTGAAGCATAGAAATCTATTTCGGGACAACAACTTTCCCAATCATTACTTCTCTCCCATTAGAGGTTACTCTTGGCACAAAAAGCAAATAAAAAGGATAAGGAGAGGTTCTTACTGAAGTAATAACTTCCAAGACTCATCTAAAACTTTTGGGTTATCTCCCAATAGGTACTTTTCTTTAACGCCTTTTAGTAAGGCATAAGAAGCAAGAAGAAGAATCAAGTGTTCTCAAATGAAGAAGCATTAAAACAAAATTTTGTTTTCATAGGAGAGGCAAAAGAAATATTCTCTCTCTTCTTAGGGAAGTGTTCTATACCTTTATTGAGTGGGAGTTGATATTTAATGGTGCCTTCTTTCATATCAATAATGGCACCAACAGTTCTAAGAAAAGGTCTTTCCAAAGTAATAGGACAAGAATCATTGCATTCAACATCCAAAATATAGAAATCAACAGGGACATAGGCATTGTTAACCATAATAAGAACATCATTAATACTCCCCATGAGTTTCTTTTTAGCATTAACATCAAGTGGGACATTCAAATAACAATCTTCAAGTGGAGGCAAATCAAGCATATCATAAATCCTTCTAGGCATAATAGAAACACTACTATCAAGATCACATAAAGCTTTGTAATCAAAGTCATTCACTTTCATATTAATGATGGGTTCCCAACCATCTTCTTGTTTTATAGGAATAGAAGCTTTATGTTTCACCTTTTCTTCTTTAATCTTTATGAGAGCATCAGTAATGTGTTTTGTAAAGGCCATGTTGATGGCACTAGCATTAGGACTTTTAGCAAGCTTTTGTAGGAACTTAATAACTTCAGAGATATTGAAACCATCAAGATCAAAATCATAGTTATCATCTAGGGTAGTAGAGCTATTACTAGCCTCAACACTAGTGGTAGTGATAGTAGAAACAATATTGTTTCTAGCAATTTCATCTTCTCTTTCCCACTTAGCATGTAATTCAGCTAATAGTCTAACATTTTCATCAATTCTTACTTGTATAGCATTAGTAGCTGCAAAGGGATTATCATTAGTTTCAGGTTTAGCAGCCATTTTATTAAAAGAAGATTGAGCTTCAGCCAAAGATGCTATATTTCTTTTAGCATTAGACAGTTTCTCCTCAATAGTTTTATTGAAAGCAGTTTGTTTACTAATAAAGTCTTTAAGCATAACTTCAAGTTCAGAGGGAGCACTCCTATTATTGTTGTAGGAATTTCCATAAGCATTACCATTGTTGGGAGGATATGGCTTATAATTGTTGTTACCAAAATTATTCCTGTAGGTATTGTTGCTAAAATTGTTATTTCTTATAAAGTTCACATCAACTTGCTCTTCTTGAGCAACCAAAGAAGCTAAAGGAACATTATTTGGATCAATATGGGCTTTCCCATTAACAAGCATAGACATAATAACATCAATCTTATCACTCAAGGAGGAGGTTTCCTCAACAGAATTTACCTTCTTACCTTGTGGAGCTCTTTCAGTATGCCATTCAGAGTAGTTAACCATCATATTATCTAAGAGATTTGTTGCAGCACCCAAAGTGATGGTCATAAAGGTACCTCCAGCCGCATAATCCAATAGGTTCCTTGAAGAGTAGTTCAATCCTGCATAAAAAGTTGGGATGATCATCCAAGCAGTCAGTCCATGAGCGGGACAATTCTTTACCAAAGATTTCATTCTTTCCCAAGCTTGAGAAACATGTTCATTATCACATTGTTTAAACATCATTATTTCACTTCTCATAGATATAATCTTAGCAGGAGGATAATATTTTCCAATGAAAGCATCTTTGCATTTAGTCCAAGAATCAATACTATTCGTAGTTAAGGAATTCAACCATTCTTTAGCTTTTCCTCTCAAAGAGAAAGGAAACAATTTCAGCTTAATAATATCACCATAGATATCCCTATGCTTTTGCATCTCACAAAGTTCAACAAAGTTATTTAGATGGGCATCAACATCTTCATTACCAATACTAGAAAATTGTTCTCTCATAACAAGATTAAGTAAAGCAGGTTTTATCTCAAAGAAAGTAGCTTCAGGAACCGGTGGAGCAATATGTGTGCTCATAAAATCATTGCTGTTGGTGCTAGTGAAGTCACACAACTTAGTGTTTTCAAGAGTAGTCATTTTTTGTGTTTTCAAATAAGAAAGCAAACTAGTAGAACTATTTTTTGTGTGTTTTTGATAAACAAACAAACAAACAAAACAAAAAGAAACTAAGCAAAACAAAAATAACAAAGTAAAGAGATTGGTTATGAGGGACTCCCCTTGTGAAGATGTCCTTGACTCCCCGGCAACAGCGCCAGAAAAATAGCTTGATGGCCCAAAATATATCGAGCTTGTTAGGGAACCCCAAGAGGAAGGTATGATGAGCACAGTAGCAAGTTTTCCCTCAGTAAGAAACCAAGGTTTAATCGAACCAGTAGGAGCAAGGAAACACCCCAAAGGTGTAGCTAGCTGAACGTTGGCAGGGCGCACTACCGGTGCCAGCAGCAACGTGGAGACCTGCACAACACAACCACAGAACTTTGCCCCCCACTTCCGATGAGGTTGTCAATCTCACCGGTTTTGCTGAAAACAAAGGATTAAACGTATCGAATGGAAGGAAGTAATAGTTTGCAGAAAGTAAACACAAAGTAGTAAACAGTTTGTAGATTGTATGTAAAAGAAAGGACCGGGGTCCATAGTTCACTAGAGGTGGCTCTCCTTAAGATAGATAACATGCTGGGTGAACAAATTACAGCGGGGCAATTGACAAACATCGAGAAAGAAATACATGCATATACTAATCATCTTGACTCCTTTGGAACTTGATTGGGCATTACAACATTATAGATATACCGCCATCCAACTGCATCTATGACTAATAATCCACCTTCAGGTTATCATCCGAACCCCCTCCAGTATTAAGTTGCAAGCAACAGATTATTGCTTTACGAATTGTGTGTAAAGTAAACAATACGAATGTTCTATGAACAAAGGATTGTTGTTTTCTCCCTAGTAGCAACATCACATCTAGTACCTTAGAGATTTCTGTCACTTCCCCAGATTACCAGAGGCATGAACCCACTATCGAGCATAAATAATAACTCTTGGAGTTGCTAGCATCTACTTGGCCAAGATAGCTACTAACAACAAAAAGCATGAAAGATCACAAATAACAAAGACATGATAGAATCAATAATCAATCTGAAATAGCATCTCAATATCCATCGGATCCCCGCAAACACAACATGCATAATTACAAATAGATGATCTTGATCATGAACGGAGCTCACAAGATCTAGACATGAAAGCACAAAGGAGGAGAACCAGCTATCTAGCTACTACATGGACCCGTAGTCCAGAGATGAACTACTCATGCATCACACAGGAGGCTTGCATGATGATGAAGAAGGCCTCCAGGGTGAATTCCCCTCTCTAGCAGGGTGCCGGGAAGAGCTTCAGATCCCACCCGATCTAGGGATGGAGATGATGGCGGCTATAGACTCTTTTGTGGATTTTTGATCGGGTACTTAGGGTTTTGGTCCCGAGGGCAATATATAGGCGGAAGGAGAGGCCGAGGGGGTGCTGAGGTCGGCCAGACCACCCCCTAGTGCGGGCCAGGCCTGGCCACGCGGCTAGGTGGTGTGGCCAGCCCCCAGCCCTTCTCCGTCTCGTATTCTGGCTTCAAATGTCTTCTAGAAAAATAGGCACTTTGGCTTTTGTCCCGTCCAATTCCGAGAATATTCATTTTCTAACTTTCCTAGAACCAAAAACAGTAGAAAACAGGCAGTTGGCACTGTGGCTCTTGTTAATAGGTTAGTCTAAGAAATCATATGAAAAGTACTCCAAAGTTTGGACAAAACACAAGAAAGTAGATAAAACCAAGCATGGAACATCAAAAATTATAGATACATTTGCAATGTATCAAGAGTATGCCAACCACAACCTCGCCATTGCCGCCCAGAAGGCCTAGACTTTCTCACTGCTTGTCAAGGATCGTTAATCACTTCATTTTCAACGCGCAAAGAAGGATCACACCATCGACCGTCTTCACAAGAAGGTGGCTGACCTCGAGAAAACCATCAAGGAGCAAGAAGCTCAGCTTGCAGCAAAAGAAGAAGAAGAGGAAGGTGAAGACATCCAAGAGGATATTGACTCCTACCTCAGCAATGATGATGACTATCTGGAGGATGATGCCATGGACTTCTACATCGACGATGATGACTCCGACTTCATCGACGATGAGTAGATGCACTAGAGCACAATTGTAGGAATGAGATGTATCGGTCCCATTGTATCGTAGCTCACATAATGGTTCTTAAAACCATATGTTTTCCTTTGATGTTGTGGTGTGTGTGTGTGTTTGTATCGTGTGCTTTGCTTGAATGAATGAAAACAAGTTAGTTGCAAAATCTGAGTCAAACTCAAAGTTTTAGGTTTGAAAACAAAACCATGAACCTTAGAACTTTCCCTCTTACCCCTTTATCTACCTCAATCTTCAGATGACTCGTGGAAACCCCAGAGGGAGCAGCTCATCGCAGGACCCGTTGCTGCAGATTATTCCAATGCTAGTTGTCGACCGTGAAGCTAGTAGGGCAGAGTGCCAAGCCAACCTAGATACCCTGTAAAAGATTACCTAGATGGCCCACAACAATGAACGTCATGGAAATCAGGATCATCCAGGATCCAAGCTTAAAAACTTCCAGAATACCAATCCCCCATATCTTCAGCCATTCGGAGAACCCACTAGATGCAGACGACTGGTTACAGACCATGGAGAATAACCTAGAAGTTTCCAGAGTTGATGCCAATGAGCAAGTTCTGTTTGCCACCCACTACCTGGCAAGAGATGCAAGAGCATGGTGGAACAACACCCGTACTTGAACCACGGTCAAGTGATGATATGGGAATATTTCAAGACCAAGTTCAGCCGCACCCTTGTGCCACAGGGTTTAGCACCTGCATGCGAGATGAATTCAGAGAGCTAAAGCAGGGCAGAATGACTGTAGTAGAGTACTGTGACAGATTCCTGTCGCTTGCTAGGTGTGCACCTGATGAGATCAACAAGAAGCCAAGAAGAAGGAGAGATTCCTGAATGGATTGCGTGATGAGATGCAAACGGTGTTAATCAACATCCGTTTTGATGATCTCGAAGAGCTAGTCAACTCTGCCATCCAGATGGAAGGAGAGATCAACCAGGCCAATGACAACCGCAAGCGTAGAATGATGCACCAGAGTGTATCCAACCATGTTCAGAAGTATCGCCCCAACCCGTCTGCAGGATATGCCCCAAGGAACAATCGACCTCCCATGAACCATCCAAGCTACCCCAACCGTAGCGGAGGAAATGTGAAGTCCGGTGGAAATCACAACAAAAACAACCCCGGCAATTCCAGCAACTTCAACCGTGCGCCGCCGAAGTCCAACAACAACAACAATACTGCACCCAGAACTAGAAGCAATGCTGTGCCTGTTACAGCCAAAGACAAGTCTCAAATTACTTGTTTTGAGTGTGGAGTGAAGGGTCACTACTCCAACGAGTGTCCCAAGAAGATTGCCGCCACTGCCAATGTGAATGCCCCATCTCAACAACAACGTCGTGTTCAGCCCGGAAGAAGATTTGCCCCAGGGAACCCTCACAACCGCAACGGTCGTCTCTTCCACATGAACGCCGAACAAGCCCAGGAAGCGCCAGATGTCGTGCTAGGTATGTTTTCTGTGAACTCAGTTTTAGCAAGAGTATCGTTTGATTCCGGAGCATCACACTCTGTTACCGAAGAATTTGCATGCACTAGTAAGATTCACCCAACCAACTTGAAGCATGTCGTGATAGTTCAAATTCCTGCTTCAACCACCAAGGCTAGAAAAATTTGCAAAGTTGTGCCTATCAGAATCCATGAGATAGATTTTTATGCTAATCTTATAGTACTTGGAACCAAAGGTTTGGAAGTAGTACTAGGAATGGATTGGATGTCGAAGCATAAAGGATTGATAAACTGTGCCAAGAAAGCCATCACCATGACCAGTAGCTCGGGAGTAACAATAGAGCATATCTCTGAAACCTTACCCCGTCAATTCAAGTGCAACCAGAGTCTATCCCTACCCACCATTGACCAAGTCAGAGTAGTCTGTGAATACCGCGACGTATTCCCAAATGAATTGCCCGGTATGCCCCCTGATCGGGATATTGAGTTCATTATCGAACTAATCCATGGAACTGGACCCATGGCCTAGAGACCCTATAACATGAACCCCTCAGAGTTAGTGGAGCTGAAGAAGCAGCTAGATGCTATGATAGCAACAAGTTTGATTCAACCAAGCGCATCGCCATGGAGATCGTCAGTTTTGTTTGTCGATAAGAAGGATGGAGGCAACCGTGTGTGCACAGATTACAGGAAGCTAAATGACGTCACAATCAAGAACAAGTACCCACTGCCAAAGATCGAGGATCTATTTGATCAGTTGACTGGTGCCAGCGTGTTCTCTAAGATTGATCTTAGGACTGGCTATCATCAACTCAAGATTCGTGCAATGGATAGTCCAAAGACCGCCTTTACCACCAGATATGGATTATATGAGTATACCGTCATGTCTTTTGGATTAACCAATGCCCCTGCTTATTTCATGAATCTCATGTGTTTATCGACGATATTCTTATCTACTCCAAGTCAAAAGAAGAGCATGAGCAACATCTGAGAAAGATCCTTGAAACCTTGAGAGATCAACGGTTATATGCCAAGTTCAGCAAATGTGAGTTTTGGCTGAAGTAAGTAGGATTGCTAGGAAATATTATGTCAGCTGGAGGAGACACAGTTGATCCAGCCAAAATCAGAGATGTTGAAGCATGGGAAGCCCCAACCACTCAAACCCAAGTCCACACATTTCTCGGATTAGCGGGATATTACCGCAAGTTCGTTGAAGGATTTTTGAGCATCGCAAGGCCGATGAGCCAATTATTGAAGAAGGACAAGAAGTTTGAATGGACCAACAAATGTGAAGCAAGTTTCCAAGAGCTCAAGAAGATATTGATTTCAGCCCCAATATTGATCATGCCAGATATCAAGAAGCCGTTTGATGTGTATTGTGATGCATCCAAGATTGGTCTCGGATGTGTATTGATGCAAGAAGGCAAAGTCATCGCATATCTGTCTCGACAACTGAAGAGGCATGAGCAGAACTATCCTACCCATGATCTTGAGTTAGCAGCTATAGTTCTAGCGTTGAAAACATGGCATCATTATCTTATGGGTAATCGCTGTGAGATTTACTCAGATCACAAAAGCTTGAAGTATATTTTCACTCAGAAGGAGCTGAATATGAGGCAAAGGAGATGGATAGAGTTAATCAAGGATTATGACCTTGACATTCACTATCACCCCGGCAAAGCCAATGTGGTAGCGGATGCTCTTAGCAGATTACTAGGTAGGTTAAACACCATGATCAAGGAGAAGCAACCAAGTTTGTATGAGGAGTTGGAGCAGTTTTGAACTGAGCTAGTTAGCAAGGGATTCCTAGCTAGCATTGAACTTCAACCCATGTTGATTAGTCAAATCAAGGAAGCCCAGAAGGGAAATGCAAGTATCGACAGAATCAAGCGTCGTATTGGTAAAGGAAAGGTACCTGGATTTACCGAAGACGAAGAAGGAGTTTTGTGGTACAAAGGACATATCTGTGTGCCAGCAGATTTGGAACTGAGACAAGTTATCATGCAAGAAGCTCATGATACTCTTTATTCTATCCACCCTAGAGGAACAAAGATGTATCAGGATTTGAAGGAGCAATTTTGGTGGCACAAGATGAAGAGAGAAATCGGAAGCTATATCGCCAAGTGTGACATCTGTCAGAGAGTCAAAGCGGAACATCAGAGACCCGCATGACTGTTGCAACCATTGCAGATTCTGGAATGGAAATGGGATTCCGTCGGAATGGACTTTATCACCGGTTTTCCCACTTCTAGCGGGGAAATGACTCAATCTGGGTCACCGTTGATAGACTGTCCAAGGTAGCTCATTTTATACCCGTCAAGACAACCTACCAGAGTTCGAAGCTAGCAGAGTTGTACATTGCCAGAATTGTTAGTCTACATGGAACCCCCAAGACCATAGTGTCGGATCGAGGAACCCAATTTACCTCAAGATTTTGGTAGAAAGTCCAAGAAGGATTGGGAACCAAGTTGAACTTCAGCATAGCTTATCACCCGCAAACTGATGGACATACTGAAAGAGTCAACCAAATCCTAGAGGATATGTTGAGAGCTTGTGTACTAGAGTACGGATCAAAATGGGAAGACTGTCTGCCCTTCGCAGAATTCTCATACAACAATAGTTATCAAGCCAGTTTGCAAATGGCCCCATTTGAGTTCCTATATGGAAGAAAGTGTCGTACCCCTTTAAATTGGTCGCAAGTAGGAGAGAGTCAGATTTTTGGACCCGACATCCTACGAGAAGCCGAAAAGAAAGTTCACAAAGTCCGTGAGAATCTCAAGACCGCCCAATCCAGACAGAAGATTTATGCTGAAAAGAGAAGGAGAGACCTGACTTTCAATGTCGAAGATTTCGTGTATCTCAAAGTGTCGCCATTGAAGGGAACCCAACGTTTTAGTCTGAAAGGAAAGTTAGCCCCCAGATACATTGGACCATTCAAGATTCTGAACTGTGGAGGAGAAGTATCGTATCAATTGGAACTGCTCGAGGAGATGTCAGCCATACACAATGTGTTCCATATCTTGTTACTTCGCAAATGCCTAGAAGTACCGGAGAAGACCGAAGTTTTCAAGAACATCGATCACCGAGCCGATGATATCAACAAGGATCTGACGTATCGTGAAGTACCCATCTATATCTTGGAAGAAGCTTACAAAACTACCAGAACCTGGAGTATCAAGTTTCTCAAGATCCAATGGAGCAACCATACCGAAGAAGAAGCCACTTGGGAACGAGAAGATTACATTAGGACAGAGTTTCCAGATCTCTTTAGTTCCTAGTTTTCTTTTCTTAAATATCGGGACGAGATTTTGTTTAAGGGGGGAAGGTTTGTAACATCCCAAATATTTAATCCAAGGTTATTAAGATCCAAATCATCCAATTTAGGGTTAACAAAAACTTTTTCCCATTTAAATAATTAAGCATGCATATGTGTGTGCCATTAAATAGGAATTGTTTTGAATTGCCATAATTGAGTGATCTATTGGTTGTTAAATGACTCTAAGATGAATGCCACATCATCTAGATCATTCCCAAGCAAAAACCAAAGAAAAAGAAACAAAAAAGAATTAAATAAGGCAAATGGTCACTTTTGCCATTTTAACCAACTAGGACACTTTGGGTGTTCCTAGGACTCAATTTCATACAGAAATAATTCTCACTCTTTGCACCCCTTGCTAGTACAAGTAATGATGTGCCAAGGCCCACTTTGTGATCTTCCAAAAACATTCAAACTAAATTTAAATGACATTTAAAAATGGAACTAAGTGTATGTATCTAGATCACACTTTTTCAAAAACCATCTAAATGAACTCCATTTGAAAATCCCAAGCAACTAAAGATGCTTAACCATGTGACAAACAACTCCACCAGATTTCATTTCAAAATTCAAAAGTTGATTTCTTTCGGCCATTTTATCAAACACCTTGTGAGCAGAATCAAACTGGCCTAACTATTACTGTTTTTGATCAAAAAATGTTGAGCAAATTGAGCCACATTAACCCTCTTGGTCTCCACCAGACCCAACCAGGTCATAACCAGCCCATGCCCTAGACCCTGGTAGCAGTGGAACGCCACCCCGACGCCATGCTCGCCGGCCGATTGTGCCCAAGCCACAGGAGACCACCAGCCCCTCTCCACCACTCCAGGAAGCAAGGCGTGACCTCACCGCCGTCCACGGTCCACCCCACGGCCACTGCCACACCCTGGACCACTGAGGACAAGCCCCACACTAAGCTCTCTGCGCCGCGCAAGAGCATGCCAGAGCGTCGTCCCCACTAGAGCGCCACACGCCGCGCCTCGACCACAACCAGCGCGCACCGCTTCGCCTTGACCGCCTCACCCCGCCAGACAAGCCCGTACCCCGCCGCTCGACCCACAATCATCAGGAACCACGTCGAGGACCGCCTCTGTCTCTTAGAGCGCGAGACCCTCCTGACCGCAATCCACCTCCCCTAGCACCGCCATTAAGCCCTAGCCGACTGCCAGGGAACTGCCCACCGTCCACCTACCTTGCCCACGCTGATATCCCCCTGTGTCGCCGTTGCCAGGGAACTGCCCACCGCCCACACCTCTCTGCCGCCTAGTCGAGCCTATATAAGGGAGCTTTCCCCACATGAATTCTTCACACTCTCACACTCCCCTCTCACCACTAGTCCTCCCCTACCTCTAGCCGGAGTCGCTCGAGCAGCCAGTTGCCGGAATTTCGCCGGAGATAGCCACAACAGAGGAGGAGACGCCCCATCGATTTTGTCCACCCCGGAGATGCTGCGACCTCGCCTGAGTCTGCTGTCGTCTCCATGTTCAAACGCCCCCATCGCCAAGCTTGCTGGAGCCCTCATATGCCCCCACTGCACCCCCACTGCGTCGCTAGGTTTCCGTCTCGCCGACGACATGTTCGTCATTGACGATGAACGTGAGTCGTAGATGCTAGCTCTAATCCTACAGTCCACAATGACCCGTACCGCTTTGCGTTTAATGAGACACTAACAGGCGGGACACCCCTGTCAGCAGTCCTCAGCGCCGCAGAGTGTCACTGGGCTGACCCACTTAATTTCCCGTGCTGGCCTTGTGATTCAAATTAGGATTTTTCTTTTTGGACTTAAACTAGAATCTGTCCCTTAGTTTAAAAATCAATTTAGGGAGGTTTACTAAACCAAATTTAGTAGTTCCAATTTTGTTGGAAAGGTACTATAAATCTATCCAAGCCCATTGGATTTAAACCATTTAGAGTTATAGATCTCTCCTAGTAAAAATAACAAGACATAAGCTTTTTCACATTCAAACATTTTTATAAAATCAACCATAATAGCTTTTGAGTTGATTCCACCTCCCAAAAATCACATTTGAACATACCTACCTGAATATGTAATAATATTAAGGTTTGCATGCAGTGACTTTGGACTAGTACCAAAATAATGCTATATGGTATTTCTAGTCACTTTAAATCATTAAATATTAAACTTAAACTTATTAAAATGTGATCCAACCTTTAAATCACATTCCCACATATTAGAATATGTGGTGATGACATGTGTCCATATGATCCCATATTTTAATTGGAGAATATTAAATCTTAGTGAATTTCAATGAGTAGAAATGAGTTTTCTCAAATAAAATAAATGAAACTAGTTCATTAAACCTTGTGATGTTTGTGATGATGCTAGATCATCCAATGAGTGCCTTAGAGTACTAAATAGACTAGTTAAGTATTGTTTGGTGATTGTGTATCTCGTATATTTATAGACGGTAGTACCGATCAAGCTTATGAGGAGGAGGAATTCTACCAAGAGGAGGAGGAAGATAATTTCAACCACTACACTACACAAGGCAAGCCCTCATTAAAAATGCAAGCTAATCCTTGCAAGCTAGATGACCTAAGAAAGATGCTTTAGGCATGCTTTGGTTATACATTTTGACTTATACCTACCCCAAGTTTCCTTACAAGCTTTACTTTCCTTTACTTTACCTAAGTTCTTTATTTTGTTATAGGTAGCATAAAAAGTATTAAACTTGGCCTATCTAGTTAGACTTAGATGTCATTCTATGGCATGAGATTGATATTAGCACCCCACCTTAGTGAACACTCTTAACTTAGTGTTTAGAGTTAAACCAAAAACTTAATCACTTTAGATGGGAATACTTGGTGAAAATGACTTACGAAAACCTTGGAATGATGAGTCATTCTATTGACATGTTTTGACATGTGTTGAGAAACACAAATGATTTATGAGGATGAAAATGTTGAGCAATGAGACTTAGCCCTTTATAAAAACTGATGGTCGGGTTCGGATGCAATACCATTTCAAATTTACCGTACAACCACAATACCTGAATTGGGTAAGGCTTAGCCAGAAGTTTATATGCATTAGTATTAGCTCCCTCACAGGAGAGGTCTGAGCTGAGGCTACCTCTCAATGTTATCCACCTATACAGTGCCTAGGATGGCAGATGGCCATGGCTGGGAGGCCAAGCTCATAGGAGAGGTGCTTATACTAGGGTGTGTAATTGAAAGGTTATGTTTGATTATCCGCATACTAAATATGATGATTCAGGGTTATCCCTGACAGATGTATCGAATCTTGTGGTGAAAGTGTACCACCTCTACAGAGTGTCAAACTATTCGAATAGCCGCGTCCGCGGTTATGGACAGTTGGAGTGGCCATACTGTTCTGTCGTCACATGTTTCCAAAATGACTTATCAAATGAATGATGAATCTTGACTTAACCACAACAGGGTTGTGACTATGAAACTAGCTTCCCAACTTAAGTGATTCTAGAACCTTATTTTATCTTTGTTTGTCTCTAAACTTAGCTTAGGTTTCAAACTTAACCTTGCAAATAAACTTAGAGTTAGCATTCCTACTAGAACTACCTTACTTGTTAGTGATAGTTTGTGAGTACTTAATGTGAGATCCAGGCACATGGCTTAATAGGATTGATAAAATACTCATACCAACAAGTTGCAACTTCTTTTTCGGAAGCTCATTGGAAAAGAACTCTAAGGTTAAGCGTGCTTGGCCTAGAGCAATTCTAGGATGGGTGATCGACCGGGAAGTGGGTACCGGGTGCGCACGAGTGAGGACAAAGTGCGCATAAAAGACTAGTGTTGGTCTGTGGGGCCAGTCTAGATATCCTATTAAGCTACCAGGAGTGACACCCCCCGGGACCAGAAGTGGACGGGTGTTACAAAGTGGTATCAGAGCCGACCCTTGCGATTACACGAGTGTGCGGGTCAGTGGCGGGACATGTGGAGCATGGCGCGTGTGGCCCGAAGTGGACACAGCATGGCACATGTGCCGGCACTAGACGCACAGACGCGTGCCAAGAGGGAACATTCCTAGGGTGTGCTTGATCGATGAGGGCATCGATCTTCTAAAGGGTGGGTGTATGTGAGATCCAGGCACATGGCTTAATAGGATTGATAGAATACTCATACCAACAAGTTGCAACTTCTTTTCTAGAAGCTCATTCAAAAAGAACTCTAAGGTTAAGCGTGCTTGGCCTAGAGCAATTCTAGGATGGGTGACCGACCGGGAAGTGGGTACCGGGTGCGCACGAGTGAGGACAAAGTGCGCAGAAAAGACTAGTGTTGGTCTATGGGGCCAGTCTAGATATCCTATTAAGCTACCAGGAGTGACACCCCCCGGGCCCAGGAGTGGACGGGGTGTTACACTTAAAGAGTACTCATGGCTTTTGTCCCTAGCTATTCTCATGGCCAGACTATGAAGAGGATTACCAAGATGAAGGACAGCAGGACGGCTATGATAACTAGGATTATCTCCCATCGTCAGCATTGCTTGTGACCATGAAGATGGACCCCACCGCTACGCTTATTATTTATTCCGTTGCTTGTTGTATTAAGATTGGATCATGAGATCCTTTATTTGTGTAAGACCTTATTATGGTTTGTAATGGATGATGTACTGTGATATCCAATCTATTATGTCTCACAAAAATGGTAATCCTGGGATTGCGATGTATGGCATAACAGGCATCTGGGATTAAAAATCTGGGTCACCGCAGGGTGCCATCAGGAAAACTACTCGGCTTCCTCGTATTGCATCGTAGTATAGAAGAAAACCTCGACAAGGTCTGCGCCATCAAAGAAATGCGCCCCCCACAGCGGCTGAAAGATATGCCGCGGCTGGCGGGATGCATAGCCGCTCTCGGTCGCTTCATCTCAAGGCTTAGTGAGAAGGCCCTGCCCTTCTTCAAGATCATGAAGTGCCTAGGAACATTCAAGTGGACCCTAGAAGCTCACGCCACATTCAAGCAGCTCAAGCGAGATCTCACTAGCTCATCGATAATGGTCGCCCCACGGACTCGTGAGCCTCTACTGCTGTACATGGCGGCGACACCACAAACATAAAGCACATTACTAGTCGCGGAGAGGGAGGCACCTCCCAACTCCAAAAAAGGTGCGGTCTCAGCAATCCCTAACCCTTCTAATACCAGGGACACGCAGACGATACTAGCTGAGGTCTCTGACCTCGTCAAGGGAGAAAGTATCACTAAGCTTCCTGAGAAGGAAGCCTTGGTGACCAAGGAACTGAGCCTCGTGCGGCACCTAGTATACTTCGTCAGTACGATGCTGCGTGATACGTGCGAGCGATACGCAATGCAGCAGCAGCTACTCTACACGCTCCTCATAACCTCCAGGAAGCTGTGACACTACTTCCAATGACATCCCATCAAGGTCGTGACCAAGTACCCCTTGGAAATGGTACTGCACAACCCCAACGCTACCAGACGCATGGCAGAGTGGGACATTGAGCTGCAACCTTTCGAGTTAACATTCCACACTACAACAACTATCAAGAGCATGGCCCTGGCGGACTTCATCATAGAATGGACGGAGCCCTTCGCTGAAGACCTCCCCGAGGAGGAAAGGTAGCTGTCAGGGAAGCTGGCTTCGGGAGGCTGGTCCATGAGCTTTGGTGGCGTGTTCGCACATGCGAGTGCGGGGGATAGCGCAGTCCTCACCTCACCAACTGGGGACAAGCTCTACTATGCAGTACATCTCCGCTCCAAGAAAGAAGACAAGCGCTCCAACAACATTGCCGAGTATGAGGGGCTACTCGTCGGGCTCTCGACATCAAGCGCATTACCATGCAAAGTGACTCTCAGCTCCTTTGTCAATTTCACTTAGAAGAGATACAAGGCCAAGGACGACAACATGGTGGTGTACCTAGAGGAGGTGTGAAAACTCAAGAAGAATTTCCTTGGCATGGAGATTAAGAACATACCCCGCGAGGAAAACACAGAGGTCGAAGAGATTACTAGGCAAGCTTCATGACGCAAGCCTAAGCGACTAGGAGTCTTTGAGGAGAGGCTTCTAATGCCATCCACGAAACTAGCAATGACCAGCCTCACTGAGGAGCTCCCTCCACCACCACCAATAGGTGCCCCAGATTGTGGCCCACACATGATGTCAATCACCCGCCAAGCCGCAAGCTGGATCGATGAAATTAAGGACTACTTGAAGGCAAGAACCCTCCTACAGGACAAGGCCGCTACAGAGGGCATTGCATGCCAGTAGAAAAGCTACTTCTCTGTGGACAAAGACCTCTAATGTAAGCGCCCCAACGGGGTGGCGCTGCTTTGTATCCCTATGGAAGAAGGCCATGCGCTTCTCACAGACATACACTCTGTAGAATGTGTCCATCACTCCTCATCATGCACCCTCACTGGTAAGGCTTTCCTCAGTGGTTTCTATTGGCCAACAACGCTCCACGATGCAACTGAGCTCATCAAGACCTATGAAGCCTATCAGTTCCATGCCAAGAAAGTCCTCCAACCAGCGCAAGAACTACAAACCATCCCGCTATCATGGCCATTTGCATCCTGGGGGGTAGACATCTTGCGATCCTTCCCCCGTGCGCAAGGGGCTATCGCTACCTCTGCGTTTCCATCGACAAGTTCACAAAATGAGCCAAGATGGAACCCGTCAGAAACATCCCAACAAAGTCTGCTGTCAAGTTCATCAAGGGTTTGGTGTGTCGCTTTTATGTGCCCAACTGCATCATCACCAAGAATGGCACCCAGTTCACCAGCATCTTGTTCAGGTCCTACTATGCCAACCTCGGAATCAAGGTCTTCTACGCCTCTATCATGAACCCACGAAGCAACGGCCAGGACGAGTGCACCAACGCCCGAAGTTCTAATGGGACTTAAAACCAAGAGCTTCAACAATCTTAAAGGCCATGATAAGGGATAGATCGATGCGCTCCCCTCGGTGCTTTGGTCGGTTCGTACCACAACAACTAAGCCCACTGGAGAGACACCATTCTCTCTCATCTACGGGATAGAAGTATCCCTCCCCACGAAGCTCAAGCATGGGTCACCACGAGTCCTCTTCTTCAATGAGTCATGCCAAGAAGGCCCGCGGGAGGAAGAGCTTCTTCTCATAGAGAAGATGTGCTGCTATGCTGTTGTTCGTGCTACACGGTACCAACAAGGTCCGCGTCACTACCATAGCCGTGACATAAGCCCCTGCACAGTTGAGGTTGGTGAAGTTGTCCTAGGAAGGATACTCTCCTAAGAAGGCATGCACAAGCTATCACCTATATGGGAAGGCCCCTTACGGGTCATAGAAGTCTCAGCATGGCGCGGTGAGGCTCGAGACAGAAGAGGGGGTACCGGTGGCGAATCCATGGAACATCCAACACCTCCGCAAGTTCTACCCGTGAAGCATCTCCTAAATGTTGACACTAGTCCGTGGGAGTTTTTGCCCACATCATGGAGCTCTTGTAATGAACAGACTCGTGTGAGAAATAAAATAAATCTACTCTATCTCTGCTATGTCTCACACGAGCAGGGGTTGGGCATCGCGCACACGCTCGGGACCGCCCCACCGCAAGAGCCCAAGAGACTCGAGCTCTGACTTGCGGGACTAATCACCTCGCATGCGTCACCTCGCCAATTTCCTTGGCGCTTGAGGTCCTCATGTAACACGCATACATGAACCAAAGAGTGCATACATTCATCCCGTTTGCATCCCTGCTGGCATGATGATGCCCCTCAAAGTAGAAGCACAAATGCGCTCCTCCTCCACAAGGAAGTAGCGGGGAACTCACAAGAGGTCCCAACCGAGACCCACATGGTGTCATCGTTAGAGACCTACCTACGTTAGCAAAACTGAGAAGAAGTAGGTTCTCTAGGGTGGGGGCATCACGAGGTGTGCGTCGCGAGGCCTCATGGGAGGTCCTCGTTGAGGCGCCACGAGGCATCCTATCCTAATCCTCACAAGAGGTTTATTTCTAGGGGGTCGTCATGAGACGTGCATCACAATGCGCCATGAGGATCCCACACCGAGGTTCGGGCGGTACGCTCGCCTATGTCTCACAAGATACTCACATTCATAGCCTCGTGATGGCCTACAAGTGCATAGGTTTATTAGATCATGTTTTCATGGTAGTATTAATTCCAGTTTTTATATCGATCCCAATAAGGAGCCTAGGTAAGTGTCTTTAGGTGGCGTCTCTATCGCCCTTAAGGTGTCACATTGTCTTAAGTGAATTGAATACAATTATTGGAAGTGGAGGGGGTAACTGAATAATAGAGGAAACTTGAGTAAAGGAAAATGCTATAAGTAAACAACATAAATGTAATTGGAAGGAAAGTGTTCGAGGTTCCTGCAGATGAGAAGTTAGGAGCGGAGAGAAATAGTTCATGGTAATAGTGAATGTGCCAGATGAATAAAATGGAATAAGTGATCGTGATATTTCTCATTTATAAGTGAGTAGGCAAGCAACCCGTATACCAACTAGGATTACTCATGGCAAATTCATCCCAGTCCCAATGATCCATCTGCCTATTACCACAGTAATGGTCAGTGCATTAATTATGGTCTTTCGACTGGATCAAGGCTTTAATCTTGATGGTTCCTTGTTATCCTCGAGTAGTACTATCTCCTCATTGATATCGGCCGTGTCACTCGGGGGTCGCTGATTCGCTAGTATACAAGTTCATACCTATGAGATCTCTGGACCATGTTATCCAGGCCCTTAAATTAGACAACAAGCATTAGGCAAACTTAGATATTCATTCTCACAGTATAATGATCACTATGATAATCAAAAATGAATGGAAAGAAAGGAGGCACAACACATCTTTACCATTCCCATACATCTCCCACACCTATGAGGATTTACTAAGACATGAGAGGAATATAGATCAAGGGCATAATTGTATTGCAAATAGGAATCATCTCAAAGTTAATGTAGCAAGCCACCATACCATTAGAAGATTGAATGAAATACAAACCAAGGTAGATCAAAGTATCAAACCCTAATCTTACAAGTGCCAATCTCTCTTTCTCTCTAAGTGCCAATGGAGATGATGGTGGAGTGAATGGTTGTGAGGCTAGAGATCATTGAAGAATGAGACAGTGTTCTTCCCCTTCTTCAGATCTGATCTCCCCACTTTTGGATGTGTTTGCGGCGGCTATGTTGTGTTTTTCATCCCCTCCTCTTCACGAAAGTTGCTTATATTGATGTAGTGGAGCCAAAGGCGGATCATACGGGCGGATGGTATGTGCGCACCCTGACCATACTAGTGGTCGTTATGCGCTCAGAACGCCTCTAATGGGAGGAGCTCCAATTGGGAATTTGTTTCTTCAGGTATAATTAGCCCATAAATGCTAATAGATCTTCCAAAAATGCTCATTACCTAAAAGCGATCACAATAAACTAAGGTTTCGCTAATTGTGATGCTATCATTAGTAAAAATGGTGAAATCTAGTGAAACCCGATAATAACCAAGAGGAAAATCAATGATAAAAAGTGTCAAAATTTGGAGCTATCGACTTCCCCAAGCTTAGTTGTTACTTGCCCTATAGTGACAAAGCTATAATAAATGATAGCGAGAAATTGAATCAAGAGGAAAAACTCACAGATTCAAGTTTGTATCATATTCCATGTCACAAATCCTGTAAGCTTAAACACGAGCATAATATATCTGAAAAATTGCACTTAAGTTTGCTTCTTAACCACTAGTAACTCGCTAGCTAATAGTTCTTAAACTCAAAAGAGACCATCAAAAATTTGTCTAGGCTTGCGAATCAATTCTTTTCAGCGCCCCTCTATTATGAGACTAATTTTTTTTTCAAGCAAGGATGCTTTAGTCAAATTAGGGGTGCGCAAGTAGATGTCAAAAGAAGGATAAAATTAGAGATTTTCATTAACACCCACTTTGAAAATCTTGGCTATCTAATACCCCGTCTCTTCCTTATTTTGCAAGAACTCTAGTCTTTCTTTTTAGGTGGTGAGGTGATACCAATAATCTCATAAGAATTATTTTTTTCAGCTCATATTTTGATTGTAGTTTTCTCTTTTCTCTTCTCCCTTTTTTAATCAAGTACTTGGGCCCATGGAACTAAAATTTTGCCCATCTCAGCAATGCTGCCAATGTCTAACCAACTCGTAACTAAAATCTTAGATGAATTCAAGATCATTCGTAGGCCATAGGAATTGTTAGTTCCATGAAGTTTGGGTACTCTCATAATTATTATTTTCATATAAAATATCTCTTTTCAGCTGATCAAAACATGTTTGGCATCTCCCTCAACCACCGTATTCCATCAAACAACTCCTTTCAGAAGGTATCATTGATACCTTCGATCTGGATTACAGATGTAGTATATCTCTTTTTTCCCTAGTAGACCTAGGTTTATCGAATCCCCGGGAAGCAGAAAGCATACTGAAGTTACTTTAACAGACCTTCAGGAGTTTTAGAATTCCTTTTGTGTTTTTACCGGACCAAGAGTTTGTTGTCTTTTGTTGTTGTCGATGATGAAGAGAGAGGGCCCAAGGCATTCAGTTTCACCTATAGATGTGCAAAACATCTGATGGGAATAAAAGATAATAATAAAGTATGCATATAATTGTTAGAGCCAGATAAATTATATGTGCGCAGTGCATCCATAATTTCTATTGCCTCCGCAACCGCTTATAGCAATAACCTACTAGTCTCATCCATAGAAGAAAGAGAACTAATGATATGCATAGTGATGTCATCGTTAATCCCAAGTAAATCCCTCACATACAACCGTACTACCCCTTCTGTCACCGGGGTTCCCAACCTGCAGATTAGTCATTACTCATACTCCCTATACCTGGCTCAATCCTCGGGGTCTTGGGTACCTGAGAAGTCCTTAGATTGAGGCAAGAGAGGATACAATAATCATCATGTCATACAAACTAATACATGATCCCATCTATGATAAATAACATGCACAAAAGCTACATGGCTAGGCCGAAGCCCTTAGCCCAAAGAGAATTACTCACACATAGATATGAAATCAACAATCATAAACATTGTAATGGAAATCATGAGATTAATAGCAAATAGTCTTACAATGTCGCTAATCGAAGATGAGATCTGTAACATCCCAATTTTAGCAACCCAGATTAGTTGTTAAGAATGCAAAAATCAGGGGGAACAAAAACTTTTTCTTGTTTAATGTTGAAGTGTTTGCTTGTTGTTTGGATATGCTTATGCATATGAATGTGTATTAGATGATATACTCCTTACCTTAACACCAATTGACAAAAGCTAATTCCCAAAACAGTCTTGGCTTAATTTCCATATTCTCAAATGTTCTGGCATTTCAAAGCATGCGCCAAGATGCTTATGTAACCAAAACTATTTTTGTAACTTCTATTGACAAAACTATGGAGAGTTATATAATATAATCTCCTTATGTTTTCAAGACAAAACCTTCAACTACTCTTACCTTTAGGGTCTCCAAAACCTTTTTGTAAGCTTTTAAATTCTAATGTTTGTAGTGATACCAAGGAACTTACCATGGTCAACTCCAACCTATCCAAAACACCCATCCTTACCTCGAGCTAAGCTTGATGGTAACCCTAGTAGTAGTTGATTTGTTTGTACGATGAGTTGCCTTGATCTGCTGTTTGACTTGATTGCTTAGAAGTAGTATGAGCTACTCTAGGAGCTCATCACTAGGATAAAGATGTCTCCAAATAATCCCACCCTAAGCAAGAATGCAAGCTGGATCTGATCCCTAGCTACTAAGTGATCATCTAAAAACCCTTAACCAGATCAGCTCTGAAGTGATCTAAATCCAGAAGCTTCCAAGTCAATGAAGACCAATACCAAGCATGGATCCTTACTACTCAATCTACACATCAACATCATCCACTTGATGATGCTTGGGTACTTTGCAACCCATCAAAATCATCTCCACCAACATTCTAGTCAAAAACCCTAAATCTGCCAAATTTGACCAAGTCTGGAAATATGTTTCCAACATCACCTTTTTGAATGTCGCCTTTTCCCAACCCTTGTGCATTATTGGAAATGCACTTGAACCATATTGTTAACCATCCTAAGTACTACCAAGGCCCACTTTTTCCCTTGATTAGATCATCCTCTAACCCACTTGTACTTGATGGGTTTGTAGGCAAGAAAATAAATATTCCTGCAAATCTAGTCATCATGCCTACTTTGATAGAAGCTCACCCCACCATCAAAACTCCTATGGACCAAATCTTTGCATGGTTGTGTTCTACTCATATAGGTCTATCAATATCTACTTAACTTGTTCAAAGTGGATCCTTGTGCTTCTTAAACCCACAAGGTTTTGAAGGCTAGTTGATAATCCACTTTGGCAGGCTTATTTTATTCAAAGTTTGAAAGCCTGTCTTGGTGAGCTCAAGAAGGATCAAGATCGAAACTATACCCCATTGAAATCTACATCACTTGGTATATCCATCCATATATCCCATGTTCCAAGGGGAGATCTAAACTCTAAGATACAACCATGTTTTGATGGTATGAAATTAACATCACCCTAGATCCTTAATCTAGGGTATTTCACCAAAATCAACATGAGTTCTCCAATACCAAGGTTGCAAATGATTTATACACCTTGTATATATCATCTACCTTGATCATCAAGATTTACCAAAAATAATTCATAATTATCATGGCTCCAAATCAATTTAATCTCTTTAATAAACAAAATCTCCAAAACTACTCCCCTAAAGGAAAGTTTGGTTTTTGCCAAAACACTTCCTCAACTCTTGGCTCAATTGAGATACATATATCATACCCCAACTTCCAACTTCAAAAATAATTATTTTTGAAGGGTCTTATTATTTCTTTTTACCCATTCTCTGAAATGGCTGAATTGGAATAATAAATGTTTTAAATACTTTTAAGCCCCTATAAATCTTAGGAAAATTCCCCTAAGTGTGTATTCACATTTGGGATAACCCCACCTCAAAATCCAACAAAATCCAAGGTAAAAATATCAACTGAGCTCCAATACTTCATTTCTGCAGTTTTTGAGTAAATAGATTTAAGTGGACTTAAAATACTCTGAAAAATTCCACTCTGTCCTATGCAATTTTTTTGAACTTCCTTCACCAGCACTCATTTACTCAATTTGGCAAATCTTGCTAGTATTGAGCTAAATCAAGATCAAACCACCACCAATCTTGCAAGGCAATGCACCATAACACCCAACACCCCTTCTCTGGTTGACCATCACTGTAGAAATTGCTGTAGCAGCCCCTCTCCCTTGTCCCATGTGATTGGATGTGAGAAGGAGAGAGATAAGGGCAAGTATGAGAACCAATTAGCTTGAAACAGCCATTCCACCTCTCCTCTGCCCTTAGCACACACCAGAAACCACTCTCCACGCCCACAGTAACAAGCCCCTGGTTTACCTTCTCCTCCACAAGCCCTCATGGACCATGTCCATGGTGCACCCTCCCCTCTCGGTATTTAAGGCCAGAGGCAACCCCGTGCCTCCCTTTGACTGTCATTTGCCCCCTCTGCTCCCTCTCACCACCCCAGAGTCCCTCTTCGCCTCCCTTGCTATGCTCTGCTCGAGAGAAGGAGAGAAAGAAGCATCGGCCTCCCCTTTGATTCGAGCATGTCTCCTCCACCCCTCTGTCTCTTCCTTTGCAGGCTACCTAGCCAAGCTCCTCTCCCCCCCCGCACCTGACCCTGTCCTCTATCTGTTGCAGGAACGCCGGCGGACGCCACCCGAGCTCTTGGCCGAGCCGAGCACTTCCCGCGAACCCCTGGACTCTCAAGCCCTGTCTCCCCTGCATGCATTACCCCTGGACGCTCCAGGACCTCCGCATCGGATCCACCATCTCCCTGCCGCCATGCATGCACCCCTGGACCCCTCACCGGCGAGCTCAGGCGAGCACCGAAGCAGATCCCACGGTGGCAGAGGCAGGCGACGCCTCCCTACACCAAAACCCATTGTGTCGCCCCTCTACAAGGTCGCCTCTGTGTACTGCTTTACCTCCGCCACCTCACGGTCACCATCGAGCCCTCTGGTGAGCTCCCTGTCCCTGCCGGTGTCGCCCTAGGGTTCCCGCGATTCCACCCCTGTCTCAGTGGAGACGACGGCCTCTGGCCGTCGATCTCGCCTAAAACGGACGGCCCCGGCGCCCCGATACCCCTTCGAGGCTCTGTGTCGCCGACACCCGGGACCCACTCCACCGTTTCAAACGCGCGACCACGCTCTCTTCTGCGGCTAGGTTGGGCTGGCTGCGCTACAGCCTAGTAAGGCCCGTCCCTGGCCCATGCCCCTTTTCCCTTTAATATTTTCCTAGTGCAGATTTGAATAGTTGTTGCTTTAATTACAAATAAAAATGTAAAATACACTTTCTGTCCCTAGCACAAATTTTCCCAGGTACCTTGGTATGTTGTGCAACATGTAGTACCTTTGTTTTCCCCAAAAGGACTTTTGTTCTTTGCTGATAATTAAAATACCACATGACGACCTTTTCACTAAATAAATCTTCCAGAGAGGTTGGTAAACCCAAATTGGGTAAATCCAATTATATCTGGTAGGTGCGGCATATACCTATCTCATGGAATTGGCCTCATGCCAAGTGGAGCATTTGTTTTCCTATAACATAAATAACGAAATCAGCTCCTCTCTGACTTTAAAAAATTCCCTAGACCAAATCAAGAGACCAATTGAGCGAAATCCAATTATCCTAGATGTGGTACACTAAGGCCTAACCAAATCCAGGAGCTCATGATTTATTGAGCCTTGGATGTTTTTCTGTGAGTTAAACTATTCTGTGCATGGTTTATTCACCTCTAAATTCACTACAGTAGTTATACAGCTCCAAAAAGGTTAATTCCAATTTCTATAGAAAGGGATTTCAACTACATACCATGCGTCCTTGGAATCAAATCAAAATGAACTGTATATTTAATTTGGTGAAAAAGACAAAAACCCCACATAACTGCCTTTGGGAATTTCTTGAGAGCATTCTGGTAATTATCTTGACTTGATTCCAACTCTCCGTGAACAAGTACATAAAACCCTACTGAACTATCCAAGGAAATAATTTTTGGAGCTCCAGAACATCTCTGGTAAATTATTTCCTAAAACTAGAGTCTTATTCACTATAAAAATCACTATAAATTATTGGTAATTGATAAAATAGTGAAACCACTTTTGTTGGTTTAATTTTATCAATACCTATCTGTTGGTATCATCTTTTGACAATGGTACCATACATAATATGGTCTTGTCCAAAAATCCATCTCTTAGGTAGTTTTTTGACTATAAATCCTAAGGGATTTTCTTCCACTTCAAAAGAAAAGACCAATCTTACCAAATCCCTTCCTCCTAAGACCTAATGAATTGTAAACTTGTATTGTTCAATTTTTTTCTGTATGTATTGGTGCTTGTATGTCTGGTGTTGATTGTGGCTTGGTTTGCTTGCATGTGCTGTCGGAACGACGATAGTTGCGATGAATTCAGAGAGCAAAAGAAGTGGTATTTATTATTGGGATTGGTATTATGGGTTATCTAAAGAAGAAGTCCAGGGACATTTATGCCATATTACTGATCTCAGGCAAGCCACCTTCTTGCTCATAAGCCTTGTCCTACTATTTCACTTATGCATGTTTTATCTACTATTTCTGAAACTGCATTGTTTTACTATACGGTGTTGTATATCTGGTAGTGGTTTGGCTCCTCCGAACTATTACTCTTGGTACTACTAAGTACAACCCCCTTGGTGATACCTATTTACCCGTAGTGTAATAGATGGTGTATTACACCATACCCCTTTGGAGACCCCCGATTTAGCCGAAGCAGAGCTAGAGGATGGGAAGACCTAGGAAAAAGTTTTACCAAATGCTTTATGATAAAACCTTGGTGAGGTGGGACCTCCCAAGAGATGTTTAGAAAGAAAAAGGTTTTGTTTTACAAAATGCTGGAGGAAAACCGGAGGAAAAAGGTTTACAAAAACGCACCTGGTTCTTTGTAGTTTTGCTAGAACAATTAACCCTATGCAACCACATTACTCTGGTATGGGATAGGGCTGGATTTGATGTTTGTCTATTCTGGTATAAGCTGCCTCGCAATAACTACAGGGGATCGAGGATCCCTGGAGGGTGGGCCTTCTCCGATAAAGGTCCATGTTGGACATCGACCTAGAGAAGGAACAAAGGGTCGGTAGGCCTCCACGCGTTACTATGAGCCCCTCATTGAAAGCGCACACTCGGGAAGTGGAAAAAGTGCTCCGGTTGGTCCTCACCCGACGTCCCGGTTTTGAGGGGATTAACACTCATAGGGTAGGCACTTATACTGGAGTGGGCATCCGGAGAGTCTTGATCGGTTACTCGACCCACGATCGGTGAAGATCACGGTGGTGTACCCGGATGGTGTGGGTAAAGTGTACAACCTCTGCAGAGTGTAAATCTATTCGAATAGCTGCGTCCGCAGTCATGGACGGTTGGGAAGGTTGCTGTAGAGCGGTGCTGGTTTTGATTTCAAAAAGGATTTTCGGAAAAGAAATGGTTTTGGAAATGTTTTGACCATGGGATGGTCGGAAGGATACCTTCTTTGACCATGGGAGGGTCAGAGAGGTATGGAAGGAGTTTGGTCATGGGACGACCTGAAAACAGGAACAAATGGGTGACCCAGTCCTAATGTTTTCCAAAACTTTTCAAAAAGGTTTCCAAAATGTTGATAGAAGTTTTCAACAAAGATATGTAGATGCTATATCTACAAGAGAAACTATTTGAGAAAAGAACCTCTCTTGGAGCCCTCATACTACCACAGCGAAAAAGCATATCCTCCTGTTATTATTAATACCTTAAGGTGGTTTGCAAGTACATTCAAAGTACTCACTGGCATTGTCCCTGGCTATTAACTTGGCCAAATATCAAGAAGAAGATGGCGTTGGCGACTATGCGAGCTAGGACGTTCTCCCAGTCAGTTGCTTGTAGGTTAAGACATGGCTCGGGCTCTACGCTTAATGAAGTCCGCGGTGGTTGATCGGTGTAGCCATAATGGCAAGTAAGGTATGTCATGTATTCGTTATGTTCTGGATGTTTACTTTGATACTTGTCGGTTATGTGCGATGACTAACTGATCATGGGATCGTGGTTGTATGCATAACAGGGATTCTCGGAGGATTAATCCGGGGGCCCCACAGACTTGGTATTAGAGCCATCCTGACTGTTGGAGAACCTTAGTTAGCATGGTCGCTAGACAGGAACCTTATTTTGAAAACCCCTTCTTTCGAAAACTAGATTCCCAATGAGTTTCAAAAAGTTCTACTTCTTCCCTTACTCTAAGTAAATGCTTTCGAAAATGGTTTCCTCTAACTCTCGTCCCAACTTCAAATCTACGGATTTTATATAACTAGGAGCCAGAACCCGGTAATGACAAAGAGAACCAGATGAAGACAAGCAACTACCAGCAAACACAGGGAGACTACAAGATCGCCCTACCAGCGGAATCCTCATAATCAGAAGAAATCAAGTGTTGCACTAACAAGAAGCGTCCAAGATACGACGAAGGCCTCATCTCTAGGATAGTGAACCAGACGGCAACAACGTGGAAGCTAGGATTAATAGTCCTAAGAATAGGATTCCCCTACATCGTGAGTAGTTAACTCCTTGGTCCCTAGCATTGGTTGTGTTTGTTTGCCTAAGTGCCTCCTGTGTTGCTTGATGTGTGATGTTGCCGAGGACATGGCGATTTTGCCGCTCTGTTCGCCTTGTTTTTATGCTCTGGTTTGCTTTGACCTCTTTAAAAATGTGACTCGAGGAGCGATAACCCACCTAGTAACTCAAGAAACCCCTGTGTTAGCTGTCGGTTCTTACACCTCGACTAACCTCGAGAGTATATGAGAGGAAAAGCATCACAAGAACCAGGAGTTCTACATCGTCAAGGCAGAATCAACTTGAAGATTTCACCTCAGCAGGGTGGCATCCCTTGTCAGATTCACCTCGCAAGACCCGTTAATAACACCACACTCCCTTGTTCTTCAGTCCATGACAGCAAGAATCCCGTCGAAGCCGGAAGTCAATCACCGAAAGATCCTCAATATCCACAAGAAACCACCTGATAAGTTAACCAAGGCAAGAAGTGAAGACCTAACCACACTAACCTTCAGTGTATTAGAGCTTTTGACCGCCTCAGGAGACTAATTAATCTAGGCGACCCTACCAGACTAACGGAACGATCCTCCCTAGAAGGTCAGAACTACCCCTGAAGTCCGATGATTAAGAAGCGTGAAGACAACAAGTCCACTCCGCCATCGAGCAGAAGCAACGCAAGAAATGCCAATGGAGACAACTTACCCGACACTGACTGCTTCAACCCTGACTAACTACTAGCTAGGAGAGTCATACACCGCTAGCTTGCCCTAAGCTAAGGCTTCGTTAGGAATCCACCCTCGCCAAAGTTTATAGAATAGGGCGTCCCTCGACGACCTCACCTCAAGACTCCGGGAAGATACGGCCTTCCGCTAACATCGGGTCAACACTCCAAGACAGAAGATCCGCACCCTTCTTGATGAACCTTAGTGAAGCTCTAAGGAGGAAAGACATCGTCTTTCCAACTCAATCCTCAGAAAACTGTCTACCAAAAGGTACTTCAGAAAATATCTACGGCTCCAAAGTCTTCCCGCCAAGCAACAACCCGTGAGTTATCCAAGGAGAAACTAACTAAAGATTCAACAAAGTCCATCCGCTACTTCAGCTGAAGACCCACCCGAACTACCGCCGAACCGCTAACCCCTAGGTCCTTAATGCTTAGCGGACGTGAGACTCTAATGACTCCACCAGGCTAAGTATAAATAATCGTAGTATATAATCCCCGTAGGCCATAGCTTCCTGGACGCCCTCTGAAGATCTTGACTCTAGGAGAAAGATGGACGATAGTCTTCCAAACTTCATCCAATGACTTCAAGAAGGAAAGACATGATATCCTCGAGCTAACCTAGTCTAATCATAAGGGGGAAAGACTGTGTCTTCCCCACCAAAAGGAGGGTAACCTCTCGCCAGAAGCAAACTCAGGAGTCTCGACCATAAAGTCGGTAACCAGGATACACTACAACCCCAAGGAAGAACTGTAAATCCTTAGAGAGAGGTACTCCCAACCTTAGATTCTATCCTCCGACGAGTACCCCATGAAGATCAACATCGAGATAGTCTGCCCAGTCTAAGTCCTCGAGATATAGAGTCCAGAAGAAAAAGAAGGTCATCCCTCGTCACCGGGACTAGACTCTGCTCAACTCTCCGTGCATTCCGGAAGAATCAAGCTCAACCTCACCGACAGAGTAGTCACTTTCCAAGACGGAGTCCGTAAGATAGCATGCTTGAAACCAGTAGCGCTAACCTTGAATCAAAATCCCCTAATCCTACTCTCCTGAATCTCGGGACGAGATTCTTTTAAGGAGGAAAGGTCTGTAACATCCCAATTTCAGCAACCCTGATTAGTTGTCAAGAATGCAAAAATCAGGGGGAACAAAAACTTTTTCTTGTTTAATGCTGAAATGTTTGCTTGTTGTTTGGATATGCTTATGCATATGAATGTGTATTAGATGATATACTCCTTACCTTAACAGCAGTTGACAAAAGCGAATTCCCAAAACAGTCTTGGCTTAATTTCCATATTCTCAAATGTTTTGGCATTTCAAAGCATGAGCTAAGATGCTGATGTAACCAAAAATATTTTTGTAACTTCTATTGACAAAACTATGGAGAGTTATATAATATAATATCCTTATGTTTTCAAGACAGAACCTTCAACTACTCTTACCTTTATGGTCTCCAAAACCTTTTTGTAAGCTTTTGAATTCTACTCTTGGTAGTGATACCAAGGACCTTACCTTGTTTAACTCCAACCTATAAAAAACACCCATCCTTACCTCAAGCTAAGCTTGATGGTAACCCTAGTAGTAGTTGTTTTGTTTGTAAGATGAGTTGCCTTGATCCATCCTTTGTTGCTTGATGTGTGTTGTTTGCCGAGGACATTGCGAGCCCCTCGCTCTGTTCGCCTTGTTTGTATGATCTGGTTTGCCCTGACCTTGTTAAAAATGTGACTCGAGGAGCGATAACCCACCTAGTAACTCAGGAAGCCCCTGTGATAGACGTTGGTAATGAGACCCAGACTAACCTTGAGAGTATATGAGAGGAAAAGCATCACAAGAACCAGGAGTTCGACATCTTCAAGTCAGAATCAACTCGAAGATTTCACCTCAGCAGGACGGCATACCTAGTCAAACTCCCCTCGCAAGACTCGTCAAAAGCACCACATTCCCTTATTCCTCAGTCTACTACAACAAGAAACCCTTTGAAACCGGAAGTAAATAACCGAAGGAAAGTTCCTCCCCAGAAGGTTAGAACTACCCCTGAAGCCAGAGGATAAGGAAGCGTGAAGACAACTAGTCTACTCCATCTTCGAGCAGGAACAACGCCAAGTGTTCAAGATATGACAACCTCTCTAAAACTAGACGACTCTACCCGGAGGAAGCACTAACAAGAAGAGTCGTAAACCGCTATTTTACCTTGAGCTAACCACCCTAAAGGCTTCGTTAGGAAACCACCCCGCCAAGGTTGATAAAATAAGGCGTCACTCGGAGACCCCAGCTCAAGACTCCGGGAAGATACAGGTTTCCGCTAAACATCGGGTCAGCACTCCAAGACAGAAGATCCGCACCCTTCTTGATGAACCTTAGTGAAGCTCTAAGGTGGAAAGACTGCGTCTTTCCACTCAAATCTTCAGAAGACTGCCTACCAGAAGATACCTCAGAAAAAGGTCCCTGGATCCGAAGTTTTCCCGCGAAGCAACAACCCATGAGTTATCCGATGAGAAACTAACTAAAGATTCTACAAAGTCCCTCCGCTACTTCACCGCTGAACCGCTAACCCCTAGGTCCTTAATGATTAGAGGACGTGAGAATCCAATGACTCCACTAGGCTAAGTATGAATAATAGTAGTATATAAGCCCCGCAGGCCATAGCTCCACGGACGCCTTCCGAAGATCTCGACTATAGGAAAAAGATGGACGGCAATCTTCATAACCGCCACCAATGAAGTCAAGAAGGAAGGAATGTGCTACCTCTAGGGTATCCCAGCTTCACCCTAAGGGAGAAAGACTGCGTCTTTCCCACAAAAATATAGTAATCCTTCACTAGAAGCAAATCCAGGAGTTTCAACCGTAAGACCTTTAATTAGGATAAGCTACGCCCCCAAGGTAGAGTTGAACACCATGCCGTATATTGTATCCTCCGACGAGTACTCCGTGAAGTTCAGAATTGAGGAAGTCTGCCTACGAAGGAATTCCTCGTAATCAGGAGTGGACCCTGCTCAACTCTCCGTGCATCCCAGAAGACTGAAGCTCAACTTCATCGACCGAGTAGTCAGCTTCAAAGACGGAGTCTGTAAGAAAGAACGCGTAAGATACCTAGTATCAACCCGACTCAAAATCCTCTAACCCTATTATACGGAATCTCGGGACGAGATTCTTTTAAGGGGGAAAGATCTGTAACATCCCAATTTCAACAACCCTGATTAGTTGTCAAGAATGCAAAAATCAGGGGGAACAAAAAAAATTCATGCTTAAGTGTTGAAGTGTTTGTTTGTTTTTTGGATATGCTTATGCATATGAATGTGTATTAGATGATATACTCCTTACCTCAACACCAGTTGACAAAAGGTACTTCCCAAAATTGTCTTGGCTCAATCTCCATATTCTCAAATGTTCAGGCATTTCAAAACCTGAGCCAAGAAGCCTTTGCAAACCAACTATTTTAGTAGATTATATTGATCAAACTATGGAGAGATATAGAATACTATCTCCTTATGATCTCAAGACATAACCTTCAAATGCTCTTCTCTCCAGGTTTCCCAAAACACCTTTAATAAGCTCTTGAATTCTATTCTTGGTAGAGATACCAAGGACTCTCATCTTACTCAAGGAGCTCATCACTAGGATCAAGTTTTTTCCAAGCCATCACATCCCTAAGCAAGGTTACAAACCTAGATGTGATCCCTATCCACTCAGTGATTATCTAAAGCCCTTAACCAGATCTATTCTGAGGATTTCCATTCTAGATGTCTCCAAGTCCATGAAGACCAAACCATGTGCATTTTTGGAAATGCATCTGAACCATATTGTTAACCATCCTAAGGACTACCAAGGCCCACTCTTGCCCTTGGTTAGAGCATCCTCCAACCAACTTTTACTGCAAATATAGTCAACATGCCTACTTTGATAGAAGCTCACACCACCATCAACCTTCTATGGACCAACTCTTTGCATGGTTGTGTTCTAATCATATAGGTCTATCAACATATACTTCACTTGTTCCAAGTGGACCTTTGTGCTACTTAAACCCACAAGGTTTTGAAGGCTAGTGGATAATCTGCTTTGGCAGGCTTATTTTATTCAAAGTTTGAAAGCCTGTCTTGGTGAGCTCAAGCAGGATCAAGCTCAAACCTTTGTACCATGTTGATGTACATCACTCGGTCCATCCATCAATCTATACCTTGCATCAAGGTGAGCTCTGAGCTCCAAGATCCAACAAGGTTTTGGTGGTTTAAAAATAACATCACCCTAGATCCTCAGCTCCTTGTTTTTCCATCTAAATCAAGTTGAATTTCCAATTCCCAAGGTTGCAAATGCTTGCTACACCTTGTCTACATAATCTACCTTGATCACCAAGATTTATCAAATATTATCCATAATTATTATGGCTCCAAATCTAATTAATCTCTTTAATAGTCAAAATCTCCAAAACTTCTCCCCTAAAGGAAAGTTTGGTTTTTCCCAAAACACTTCCCCAAATTTTGGCTCAATTGAGTCCTATATATCATACCCTAACTTCCAACTTCAAAAATAAATATTTTTGAAGTGTCTTATTATTACTTTTTGCCCATTTTCTTAAATGGCTGAATTGGAATAATAAATGTTTTAAATACTTTTATGCCTCAATAAATCTTGGGAAAATTCCCCTAAGTGTTCATTCACATTTGGGACCATCTCACAACAAAAACTCTACCTGTCCAATGTAAATTTATCAAATGATCTTCTATAAACTACATCTGCACTTTTTGAATAAAGGATTTTAAGTGGACTTTAAATCCATTGAAAAATCCCAAACAATTCCTAGGTTGATGTATTGACCATATCTACCCATTAGTGCCATTTTACCATATTGCCAAAGACAACTTTTGAGACTTCCTTCATAATCATGTAGTTGATCAATTTTGCAATCTAAGCAAGTCCTCCACTCTAAACTCCACCAAACCTGCCTCAAACCTAGTCCAGCAAGCTTGCACAACACACCATCTCCCCTGGTCGAGTTCCACTGTAGCAATGCACTGTAGAAACCTCTACCCCCTTGTCCTTTGTGCTTGGCTTTGAAGGAGACCATGGAACTGTCTTGTCTCTACCCCTTCTTTTTCAGTACAGCAGCCCCCAGCTTTCTCTGTCTCTCAGCATGACTAGGACCCTTCCCCATCGTCCATCCTGGCCAATAGGAGAGCCCTGGACCAAACCCTAGCCTAGAATAGGCTTAGTCCACCATGAACCCATCTACCCCAATAAAAAGGGCCAAAGGCCACCCTGTGCCTCCCCTGCCCCTCATTTGCCTCCTCCCCCTTCTTCTTACCACCCAGCACCGCCTTTCCCTCCCCACTACCCTGTGTTGTTCGGCAGGCAGAGAGAAATGAGCCTCGGGCTCCCCCTCAAAATCGAGCTAAGCCCCCTCTCCCTTGCCCCTCTATCTCTGCATGTCACCGTGTTGTGCTCCCCTCCTCCTCCTCTTTCTGACCCTACCCTTACTTTTGCCAGGACCATCTCGAATATCCTTGCCGACGACCTCTGACGAGGCTTCCTTCGGTCGCTGTTGTGGGAGTAGGACCCCGTCCCCAACAGAGACCGTGCCAACCATCCCCGAGCTCGCCTTCCTCCACCGTGTCGCCCTGGACCATCGCCGACCTCCCTCGAGCCCCAAGTGAGCTCCCCTGCGCCGCCCTGAGCCTAGCTAGGGTTGCCTCGCGCCACCGCGCCCCAGAGGAGGACGACAAGCTCCCCGCCGTCGATTCGCTCTCTAATCCGACGGCCCAGGTGCCTCGGTACCGTTTCATCGCTCTGCGCTTCTGACTGGCAGGACCCACCCGTCAGGTTCAAAATTGGCTCCCCGCGCGCAGCCTCGCCTCGGATGGGCCGTATTTCGCTTCGGGCGGCCCAGTTCAGCTGCCTTTCCGGCCCGACACTGCCCTTTTTCCTTATCTTTTAGTAGTCCTTTAAAATCCAGAATTTTGACCCTTTAGATTAAATCAATTCAAAAATCCAAACCGACTCCAACCGCCCAGATAAAAAATTCCTAGGGTTCCTGAATGCTTTCTTAAACATGCAGTACCCCTATCCTGTCCAAAGGTTGCCTAGATTAAAAATGATAAAACAAACTCCTAGATGTACCATTTTCACTAATAATTTATTTATGTGAGTTTTACAACTCCAGTTTGAGTGAAACCAACTTCCCTTGGTATCTTTTGAACATACCTATCCTTGCACCTTGGTCCCATGCCAAGGTGGATAGTAGTTTGTCTTTAGTAAAAATAACAAAAAACAGCTCTGATCTAACTTTAGGAAATTCTCTAAGTCAAACCAACAGAGGTATTAACCTAAATCCAACTCCCTGTGAGGTGGTACACTAAGGTCTACCAAACTCCGGGAGATCAACTTTTATTGAGGCCCTGTTCAATTTTGGTGAATTAATTATCTCTATATATAGTTTCATAACTAGAAAAATCATCACAGTAGCTCTGCAACTCCAAAAAGGTTGATTCCAATTCCTACAGAAAGGCCTTTAAAATACCTATAATGTGTCCTTGGATTCACCTCAAAAACTTCTGTATATTAAATCTGGTGAAAAAGACAAAACAGCCCCAGGACTGCCTTTGGGAATTTCTTGAGGGCATTCTGGTAATTATTTTGAAATGATTCCAATTCTCGGTGAACAAGTGCATCAAGAACTACCTAACCATCCAAGGAAATAATTTATGGATCTCCATAATCTCTCTGGTGAATTATTTCCTAAAGGTAGAGTTTTTCCCACTAGAATATTCATTATAAAACCATGGGATTTGATAATTTGATGAAACCACTTTTGTTGGTTTCATTTTATCAATACCTATCTATTAGTATCATGTTTTTACAATGGTACCTTACAGAATATGGTCTTGGCCAAAAACCCATCCCCTAGGTACCCTTTCTAGACTATAAATCCTAAAGGATTTTACTTCCATCTTTTCAAGGCAAGACCAATCTTTTTAAATCCATTCCTCCTAAGACCCAATGATTTGTGAACTTGTATTATTCATTGTTTTCTGTATGTATTGGTGATTGTATGACTTGTATTGATTGGGCCCTTTTTGTTTGTCTGCATGTGTTCCATATCGACGATAGTTGCGATTATATCGGAGAGCAGAAGAAGATGGTTTTTATTGGTTATTATGGTTTTGTAAGAAGAAGTCCAGGGACAATTATGCCATATAGCTGATCATCAGGCAAGACACCTTCTTGCTCATAAGCCTTGTCCTATTATTTTACTTATGCATGTTTTCTCTACTATTTGTGAAACTGTATTGTTTTTATTATAAGATGATGTATATATATGGTAGTGGTTTGGCTCCTCCGAACTACTATGCCTTTGTACTATTAAGTACAACCCCATTGGTGTTACCTACTTGCCCCTAGTAGAATAGATGGTGTATTACACCATACCCCTTTGGAGACCCCGATTTAGCCGAAGCAAAAGCTAGAGGATGGGAAGACCCCGGAAAAAGTTTTACCAAATGTTTTATGATAAAACCTTGGTGAGGTGGGACCTCCCAAGAGATGTTGAGAAAGAAAGAGGTTTTGTTTTACAAAAATGCTGAAGGAAAGATGGAGGAAAAAGGTTTACAAAAACGCACCCGGTTCTTTGTAGTTTTGCTAGAACAATTAACCCGTGCAACCACATTACTCTGGTATGGGACATGGCTGAATTTGATGGTTGTCTATTCTGGTATGAGCTTCCTCGCAACTACTACAGGGGATTGTGATCCCTGGAGGGTGGGCCTTCTCTGGACAAACGGCCCATGTGGGACATCGACCGGGAGAAGGAACGAAGGGTCGGCAGGCCTCCACGCGTTACTATGAGCCCCTCATTGAAAGCGCACACTCGAGAAGTGGAAAAGGCGCTCTGGTTGGTCCTCGCCCGACATCCCGGTTTTGAGGGGATTAACACTCATAGGGTAGGAATTTATATTGGAGTGGTCTTCCGGAGAGTCTTGATCGGTTACTCGACCCACGATCGGTGAAGATCAGGGTAGTGTACCCGGATGGTGTGGGTAAAGTGTACAACATCTATAGAGTGTAAATCTATTCAAATAGCCGTGTCCGCGGTCATGGACAGTTGGGAAGGTTGCTGTAGAGCGGTGCTGGTTTTGTTTTCAAAAAGTATTTCAGAAAAGAAACAGCTTTGAAAATGTTTTGACCATGGGATGGTCAGAAAGGGATGGAAGGAGTTTGGTCATGGTATGGCCGTAAAGGAGGAACAAATGGGTGACCCAGTCCTAAGGTTTTCCAAAACTTCTCAAAACGGTTTCCAAAATGAACCACGATCCCATGATCAGTTAGTCGTGTCACATAACCGACAAGTATCATTACATCATCCGAGAATATACCGAATTACAAGACTTACATAAATGCCGTTATGGCTACAACAATAAACAGCAGCGGATCTTCATCAAGGGCAGAGCCAGAGCCATGCCTTAACCTACAGTCAACTGACTAGGAGAAGAACATTGACAAGCGCAGAGCCCAATCGTGCCTCAACCTACAGGCAGCTGACTGGGAAGACGGCCTAGCTCGCTGGACGTCACCTGAATCTTCCGAAGTCAAACCTCTGAAAATCTGGCCAAGTAAATAGCCAGGGACGAAGCCGTGAGTACATTGAGTGTACTCGCAAACCACCAAGCAAAGTGAAACAAGGAAATGCAATTCGGGCTGTGGCGAGATAGATCTATCTGGGGTTGCTTTTGAAAAGCCTAAACTAACTTTCGAAGTTATGGCATCTCCATATCCTCGTTCAAAAAGAGTTGGAAAACATGCTTTGGTTTTAAAAATCAAGACATCTCCATATCTTTGTTGAAAAAGAGTTTTGAAAACAGTTAACATCTTCGACCCCTCGGGTCAGAACAAAGCTTTCGAACTCGGGTTCTCCCGGAACCTTCATCCTCTTCGTCCTTGTGTCCCACACAAACACAGTTTGGGTACTCCTAGCCAACACCTTTACAACCGTCCTTGACCGTGGACATGGCTATTCGAATAGGTTATACTCCACCGGGATACAACCACGACCCACTACCACTGTAGATGGGGGTCCGGATAATCAAACATAACCTTTCGCTTGTCAACCCTAGCAAAGGCATGCTTTTCCTCTTGGGTTTGTTCTCCCTGGCATAGAGTATGTGGCTCCCAGCCATAGTCCTGCCTTCCGTACATGTGCATACCCAAGCCGCAACTTGGCGTATACCTTAAATCTGGTGACTCCACTTCCTTCCGTACTCCAAGTCATACCGTCCGCGGGTGTAACATCCCAATTTCTACAACCCTGATTAGTTGCCTAGAATGCAAAAATCAGGGGGAACAAAAACTTTTTCTTGTTTAATGCTGAAGTGTTTGTTTGTTGTTTGGATATGCTTAGGCATATGAATGTGTATTAGATGATATACTCCTAACCTCAACACCAGTTGACAAAATTTATTTCCCAAAACTGTCTTGGCTCAATCTCCATATTCTCAAATGTTCCAGCAATTCAAAACCTGAGCCAAGAAACCTTTGCAAACCAACTATTTTAGTAGTTTCTATTGATCAAACTATGGAGAGCTATATAACATAATCTCCTTATGTTTTCAAGATAGAACCTTCAACTACTCTTACCTCTAGGATCTCCAAAACCTTTTCGTAAGATATTGAACTCTACTCTTGGTAGTGATACCAAGGACCTTATCTTATTAAAAATCCAACCTCTTCAAAATGCCCCCACCCTTACCTCAAGCTAAGCTTGATGGTAACGCCAGTAGTGGATTTGCTTAGTTATAAGATGAGTTGCCTTGATCTGCTGCTTGATTTGTCTACTTAGGAGATAATATGAGCTACTCTAGGAGCTCATCACTAGGATCAAGATGTCTCCAAATCCTCCCACCCTAAGCAAGAATGCAATATGGATCTGATCCCTAGCTACTAAGTGATCATCTAAAACCCTTAACCAGATCAATTCTGAAGTGATCCCTTCTAGAAGCTTCCAAGTCAATGAAGACCAATATCAAGCATGGATCCTTACTACTCAATCTACACTGCAATACCCTCCACTTGATGATGCTTGGGTACTTTGCAACCCATCAAAATCATCTCCACCAACATTCTAATCAAAAACCCTAAATCCGCCAAATTTGACTAAGTCTGGAAACTGTTTCAACATCACCTTTTTGAATGCCTCCCTTTCTCAACCCTTGTGAATTTTTGGAAATGCATTTGAACCACCTTGTTAACCATACTAAGGACTACCAAGTCCCACTCTTTCCCTTGGTTAGATCATCCTCCCACCCACTTGTTCTTGATGGTTTTGCAGGCAAGAAACAAACTATTCCTGCAAATCTAGTCAACATGCCTACTTTGATAGAAGCTCACACCACCATCCAATCTTCTATGGACCAAATCTTTGCACGATTGTGTTCTACTCATATAGGTCTATCATTACCTACTTTACTTGTTCCAAGTGGAACTTTGTGCTGCTTAAAACCACAAGGTTTTGAAGTCTAGTTGATAATCTGCTTTGGCAGGCTTATTTTATTCAAAGTTTGAAAGCATGTCTTGGTGAGCTCAAGCAGGATCAAGCTAAAACCCCTACACCCTTGCAATATACATAACTTGGTATATCCATCTATATATCCCATTGCCCAAGGGGATCTCTGAGCTGCAAGATCTAACATGGTTTTGCTGATATGAAATTAACCTCACCCTAGATCCTTAATCTAGGGTATTCCACCAAAATCAACTTGGATTATCCAATTCCAAGGTTGAAAATGCTTGCTACACCTTGTCTACATCATCTACCTTGATCATCAAGATTTATCAAATATTACCCATAATTATTTTGGCTCCAAATCGATTTAATTCTTTAATAGACAAATTCTTCAAAAACTCTTCCATAAGGGAAAGTTTGGATTTTTCCAAAGAATTTCCCCAAATTTTGGCTCAATTAAGATCCACATATCATACCCCATCTTCCCACTTCAGAAATAATTATTTTTGAAGAGCTTTATTATTTCTTTTTGCCCATTTTCTTAAATGGCTGAAATGGAATAATAATTGTTTAAAATACTTTTATCTTTCAATAAATCTTGGGAAAATTCCCCTAAGTGTGTATTCACATTTAGGATCATCCCACATCAAAAACTCCACCTGTCCAATGAAAATTTATCAAATGATCCTCTAGAAACTACTTATGCAATTTTTGAATAAATGGCTTTAAGTGAACTTTAAATCTTTAGAAAAATCTCAAATAATCCCTAGAGAGGTATATTGACCTCACCCATCTACCAGTACCATCTCCCCCACTCCTTCCAACATAAATATTGGGACTCCTTCACAAGCATTCTTGTGATAAAAAAAGCACAACAATCAAAACCTTATACAAATACCCCACTTAACCTCATCAAATCTTCTCCACCAAGCTTGTACATGACCCTTCTCTCCCTCTGGTTGAAAACACTATTGACTTAGCACTGTAGCACCCCTTCCCCTCGTCCTTTAGTGCTTGGAAGAGGAGAGAAACACATGGATAAGTCACACCTTGCCTTGTATTAACTCAGCTGCTGCCACTCCTCCTCTTTGACCTGCAGCCCGACCAGAAACCACCCTCCCCACCCACAGCTTCCTCTCTTTGGTTTCCACCTCCCTCCATGCCCTCTCCATGGAACAAGTCCCTCAAAGACCTCTCCTCTCGGGTTAAATACCCCAAGTCCCCCAGCTCTCCCCCTCTCTGGCTCATTTGCCCTAACTGCTCCCCACTTACCACCCCCAAGTTCCATTCCTCCTCCCCAGACATGCTCTATCCGAGAGAAGGAGAAAAAGGGATCCTCGGCCTCCCTCAACTATCCAGCATAGCTCCCTCCCCACTGGTTCTCCCCCTGCATGTCCCTCTCCCGAGATCTCCTCCCGATTCTGCACCTAACCCTCCTCCCTTTTCTCCCCAGGGCTGCCCCTACCATCGCTGCCACCGAGCTCCGCCGCACTCCTCTTGTCCGTAAGCACGCGAGCAAGAACCAGACGCAGGAACCGGTGTTGCTGCCCCTCTCCAGATTCATCGTCATTGACCGCGTCGCCTCCGACCATCTCCGGCCGCTGACGAACCCCCGGTGAGCCTCCCCGTGCCCCCTCCGCCGCCTCTAGGGTTCCCCTCTGTTCCTCTGTTGCTGCTCTATTTTGCTTAGGAAGACGATGCCCGGCCGTCGATCTTCACTTGATCGAACAACCGGTGGTGCCCGGTACCTCTTCACAGCCTGCGACAGCCGACAACTGGGCCCCGCCCCGCGGGATTTGAATTCCCTCTCCCGCTCGTAGCTCGCGCCAGGTGGGCCGGATCTCCCCTGGACGGCCCAGTTCCCCCTCTAGATCTAGCCCGCGGCACCCTTTTTCCTTTTCTTTTAAGATTTCTTTGCCAAATTAAATTGAGCTAGACACTTTAAATCAAAATAAAAATGGAAAATATTTCCAAATTCCCAGATCTAATTTTTACCAAGTACCATAGTGTCTTGTGCAACATGCTGAACAGAAAGTAACTAAAAATATTGACTAAGATGCCATTAGTAAATTAAACCCTTAGATGTATCCTTTTCACAAATAAATTCTTTCTAGGGGTTTTACTTCTCCAGGTACCTATCTCATGTCCCTTGTCTCATGCCAAGTGGAGCTATAGTCCATCTTTAGCAAAAATAACAAAATCACCTGGCCTCTGCCTCTCGAAAATTCCCTGGACCAAGCTACAAGTTGTTTTTACCTAATTCCAACTCTTGGAACACATTAAGTCACACACCTACCAAAACCCAAGAGCTCACCATTTATTGGTCTTCTGATGAATTTTAATGATTTAAACATTTCTGTCCCTGGTGTTTTCACTAGATAAATCACTCTAGTAGCTTTGAAACTCCAAAAAGAGTGAATCCACTTTCTACAGAAAGGTATTGGAAATACCTAATAGGTGTCCTTGGTTCCTTAGCAATAGCTTCTGTAGATTTAATCTGGTGAAAAAGACAAAACAGCTCTAGAACTGCGTTTCGGAATTTCCTGAGGGCATTCTGGTAATTATCTTGGAGCGATTCCAACTCTCGGAGAACAAGTACATCAAGACCTACCTACCCACCTCAGGAAATAATTTTTGGAGCTCCAGAACTTTTCTGGTGAATTATTCCCTAAAACTAGAGTCTTATTCACTATAAAAATCACTATAAATCTTTTGTAATTGATAAAATAGTGAAACCACTTTTGTTGGTTTAACTTTATCAATACCTATCTGTTGGTATCATGTTTTTACAATGGTATCATGCAGAATATATCTTGGTCCAAAATCCCTCTCTTAGGTAGTTGCTAGACTATAAATCCTAAGGGATTTTCTTCCATATTTCCAAGACAAGGCCAACCTCATTAATCCAATTCTCCCTAAGACATACTGATTTGTAAACTTGTATTGTTCATTGTTTTCTGTATGTATTGGTGCTTGTATGCCTTGTGTTGATTGTGGCTTGGTTTGTTTGCATGTGTTGTCTAGACGACTAGAGTTGCGATAAAATCGGAGAGCGGAAGAACTGGTACTTATTATTGATGTTGGTATTCTAGGATTATCTAAAGAAGAAGTCCAGGGACAATTATGCCATATTGCTGATCATCAGGCAAGCCACCTTCTTGCTCATAAGCCTTGTCCTACTATTTTACTTATGCATGTTTTCTCTACTATTTGTGAAACTGCATTGTTTTATTAAATGTATTTATATGGTAGTGGTTTGGCTCCTCCGAACTACTCCTCTATTATACTACTAAGTACAACCCTCTCGGTGATACCTACTTGTCCCTAGAATGGTAGATGGTGTAATACCATACCCCTTTGAGACTCCAATTTAGCCGAAGCAGAGCTAGAGGATGGGAAGACCCCGGAAAAAGTTTTACCAAATGTTTTATAATAAAACCTTGGTGAGGTGGGACCTCCCAAGAGTGGTTGAGAAAAAAAAGGGTTTTTTTAAAAAAATGCTGTAGGAAGGATGGAGGAAAAAGGTTTACAAAAACACACCCGGTTCTTTGCAGTTTTGCTAGAACAATTAACCCGTGCAACCACATTACTCTGGTATGGGACAGGGCTGGATTTGATGGTTGTCTATTCCGGTATGAGCTGCCTCGCAACAACTAGAGGGGATCGGGGATCCCTGGAGGGTGGGCCTTCTCCGATATAGGTCCATGCGGGACATCGACCTCGAGAAGGAATGAAGGGTCGGCATGCCTCCATGCGTTACTATGAACCCCTCATTGAAAGCGTGCACGTGGGACGTGGAATAAGCGCTCCGGTTGGTGCTCGCCCGACATCCCGGTTTTGAGGGGATTAACACTCATAGGGTAGGCACTTATATTGGAGTGGGCATCCGAAGAGTCTTGATCGGTTACTCGACCCACGATCGGTGAAGATCAGGGTAGTGTACCCGGATGGTGTGGGTAAAGTGTACAACCTCTGCAGAGTGTAAATCTATTTGAGTAGCCGTGTCCGTGGTCATGGACGGTTGGGAAGGTTGTTGTAGAGCGGTGCTGGTTTTGTTTTCAAAAAGGATTTCAGAAAAGAAATGACTTTGAAATGTTTTGACCATGGGATGGTCGGGAAGGATACCTGCTTTGACCATGGGATGGTTAGAGAGGTATGGAAGGAGCTTGGTCGTGGGACGACCTGAAAACGGGAACAAATGGGTGACCAGTCCTAATGTTTTCCAAAACTTTTCAAAAAGGTTTCCAAAATGTTTACAAAAGTTTTCAACAAAGATATGTAGATGCTATATCTACAAGAGAGTTTATTTAGAAAAGAACCCCTCTTGAAGCCCTCCTTCTACCACAGCCATAATGCATATCCTCTTGTTATTATCATTAATTTAAGGTGGTTTGCGAGTACATTCAATGTACTCACTGGCATTGTCCCTGGCTATTAACTTGGTCAGATTTCAAGAAGAAGGGTGTGTTGACGACTATGCGAGCTAGGACGTTCTCCTAGCCAGCTGCCTGTAGGTTGAGGCATGGCTCAGGCCATGCGCACGATGATGTCCCGCTGCTGAAGATGATATAGCCATAACGACATTTATGTAAGTCTTGTAATTTGGTATATCTCGGATGTTGTAATGATACTTGTTAGGTTATGTGCCACGACTAACTGATCATGGGATCGTGGTTGTATGCATAACAGGGATTCTCGGAGGATTAATCCGGGGGCCCCACAGACTTGGTATCAGAGACGTCCTGATGGTAGGAGAACCTTAGTTAGCATGGTCGCTAGACAGGAAACCTATTTTGAAAACCCCGACTTTCGAAAACTAGCTTCCCAATGAGTTTCAAAAGGTTCTACTTCTTCTCTTACTCTAAGTAACTGCTTTCGAAAATGGTTTCCTCTATCCCTCGTCCAAACTTCGGTGAGGTGGGACCTCCCAAGAGATGTTGAGAAAGAAAAAGGTTTTGTTTTGCAAAATGCTGGAGGAAAACTAGAGGAAAAAGGTTTTCAAAAACGCACCTGGTTCTTTGCAGTTTTGCTAGAACAATTAACCCTGTGCAACCACATTACTCTGGTATGGGACAGGGCTGGATTTGATGTTTGTCTATTCTGGTATAAGCTGCCTCGCAACAACTACAGGGGATCAGGGATCCCTAGAAGGTGGGCCTTATCCAATAAAGGTCCATGTGGGACATCGACCCGGAGAAGGAGCAAAGGGTCGATAGGCCTCCACGCGTTACTATGAGCCCCTCATTGAAAGCCCATACTTGGGAAGTGGAAAAGCGCTCCGGTTGGTCCTCGCCCGACGTCCCGGTTTTGAGGGGATTAACACTCATAGGGTAGGCACATATACTGGGGTGGGCATCCGGAGAGTCTTGATCGGTTACTCGACCCACGATCGGTGAAGATCAGGGTGGTGTACCCGGATGGTGTGGGTAAAGTGTACAACCTCTGCAGAGTGTAAATCTATTCGAATAGCCACGTCCGCGGTCATGGACGGTTGGGAAGGTTATTATAGAGCGGTGCTGGTTTTGATTTCAAAAAGGATTTTTGGAAAAGAAATGGTTTTGGAAATGTTTTGACCATGGGATGGTCGGGAAGGATACCTGCTTTAACCATAGGAGGGTCAGAGAGGTATGGAAGGAGTTTGGTCGTGGGACGACCTGAAAACGGGAACAAATGGGTGACCTAGTCCTAATGTTTTCCAAAACTTTTCAAAAAGGTTTCCAAAATGTTTACAAAAGTTTTCAACAAATATATGTAGATGTTATATCTACAAGAGAATCTATTTGAGAAAAGAACCTCTCTTGGAGCCCTCCTACTACCACAGCCAAAAAGCATATCCTCCTGTTATTATTAATACCTTAAGGTGGTTTGCGAGTACAATCAAAGTACTCACTGGCATTGTCCCTAGCTATTAACTTGGCCAAATATCAAGAAGAAGATGGTGTTGGCGACTATGCGAGCTGGGACGTTGTCCTAGTCAGTTGCCTGTAGGTTAAGGCATGGCTCGGGCTCTACGCTTAATGAAGTCCGTGGTGGTTGATCGGTGTAGCCATAATGGCAAGTAAGGTATGTCATGTATTCGTTATGTTCTGGATGTTTACTTTGATACTTGTCGGTTATGTGCCACAACTAACTGATCATGGGATCGTGGTTGTATGCATAACAGGGATTCTCGGAGGATTAATCCTGGGGCCGCACTGACTTGGTATCAGAGCCATCCTGACTATAGGAGAACCTTAGTTAGCATGGTCGCTAGACAGGAACCTTATTTTGAAAACCCCGGCTTTCGAAAACTAGATTCCCAATGAGTTTCAAAAAGTTCTACTTCTTCCCTTACTCTAAGTAAATGCTTTCGAAAATGGTTTCTTCTAACTCTCGTCCAAACTTCAAATCTACGGATTTTATATAACTAGGAGCCAGAACCCGGTAATGACAAAGAGAACTAGATGAAGACAAGCAACTACCAGCAAACACAGGGAGACTACAAGATCGCCGTACCAGCGGAATCCTCATAATCAGAAGAAATCAAGTGTTGCAATAACAAGAAGCGTCCAAGATACGACGAAGGCCTCATTTGCAGGATAGTGAACCAGATGGCAACAACGTGGAAGCTATGATTAATAGTCCTAAGAATAGGATTCCCCTACATCGCGAGTAGTTAACTCCTTGGTCCCTAGCATTGGCTGTGTTTGTTTGCGTAAGTGCCTCCTATGTTGCTTGATGTGTGATGTTGCCGAGGACATGGCGATTCTCCCGCTCTGTTCGCCTTGTTTGTATGCTCTGGTTTGCTTTGACCTCTTTAAAAATGTGACTCGAGGAGCGATAACCCACCTAGTAACTCAGGAAACCCCTGTGTTAACCTCGAGAGTATATGAGAGGAAAAGCATCGCAAGAACCAGGAGTTCGACATCATGAAGGCAGAATCAACTTGCAGATTTCACCTTAGCAGGGTGGCATCCCTCGTCAGATTCACCTCGCAATACCCATTAATAGCATCACACTCCCTTGTTCCTGAGTCCACGACAGCAAGAATCCCATCAAAGCCCGAAGTCAATCACCAAAAGATCCTCAATATCCACAAGAAACCACCTGATAAGTCAACCAGGGCAAGAAGTGAAGACCTAACCACACTAACCTTCTATGTATTAGAGCTTCTGACCGCCTTAGGAGACTAACTAATCTAGGCGACCCTACCCAGACTAACGGAACGATCCTCCCTAGAAGGTCAGAACTACCCCTGAAGTCCGATGATTAAGAAGCGTGAAGACAACAAGTCCACTCCGCCATCGAGCAGAAGCAATGCAAGAAATGCCAATGGAGATAGCTTACCCGATGCTGACTGCTTCAACCCTGACTAACTACTAGCCAGGAGAGTCATACACCGCTAGCTTTCCCTAAGCTAAGGCTTCGTTAGGAAACCACCCTCGCCAAAGTTTATAGAATAGGGCGTCCCTCGATGACCTCACCTCAAGACTCCGGGAAGATACGGCCTTCCGCTAACATCGGGTCAACACTCCAAGACAGAAGATCTGCACCCTTCTTGATGAACCTTAGTGAAGCTCTAAGGAGGAAAGACAGCGTCTTTCCAACTCAATCCTCAGAAGACTGGCTAACAAAAGATACTTCAGAAAATATCTTCGGCTCTGAAGTCTTACCACCAAGCAACAACCCGTGAGTTGTCCAAGGAGAAACTAACTAAAGATTCAACAAAGTCCCTCCACTACTTCAGCTGAAGACACACCCGAAGTACCGCCGAACCGCTAACCCCTAGGTCCTTAATGCTTAGCGGACGTGAGACTCCAATGACTCCACCAGGCTAAGTATAAATAATCGTAGTATATAATCCCCGTAGGCCAGGAGAAAGATGGACGACAATCTTCCAAACTTCATCCAATGACTTCAAGAAGGAAGGACATGATATCCTCGAGCTAACCTAGTCTAATCCTAAGGGGGAAAGACTGTGTCTTTCCCACCAAAAGGAGGGTAACCTCTCGCCAGAAGCAAACTGAGGAGTCTCAACCATAAAGCTGGCAACCAGGATACGCTACGACCCCAAGGAAGAATTGTAAATCCTTAGAGAGAGGTACTCCCAACCTTAGATTCTATCCTGCGACGAGTACACCATGAAGATCAGCATCGAGATAGTCTTCCAAGTTTAAGTCCTCGAGGAATAGAGTTTATAAGAAAAAGAAGGTCATCCCTCGTCATCGGGACTAGACTCTGCTCAACTCTCCGTGCATTCCGGAAGACTGAACCTCAACCTCACCGATAGAGTAGTCACTTTCCAAGACGGAGTCCGTAAGATAGCATGCTTGAAACCAGTAGCGTTAACCTTGACTCAAAATCCCCTAACCCTACTCTCCTGAATCTCGGGACGAGATTCTTTTAAGGGGGAAAGGTCAGTAACATCCCAATTTCAGCAACCCTGATTAGTTGTCAAGAATGCAAAAATCAGGGGGAACAAAAACTTTTTCTTGTTTAATGCTGAAGTGTTTGCTTGTTGTTTGGATATGCTTATGCATATGAATGTGTATTAGATGATATACTCCTTACCTTAACACCAGTTGACAAAAGCTAATTCCCAAAACAGTCTTGGCTTAATTTCCATATTCTCAAATGTTCTGGCATTTCAAAGCATGAGCCAAGATGCTTATGTAACCAAAACAATTTTTGTGACTTCTATTGACAAAACTATGGAGAGTTACATAATATAATCTCCTTATGTTTTCAATACAGAACCTTCAACTACTCTTACCTTTAGGGTCTCCAAAACCTTTTTGTAAGATTTTGAATTCTACTCTTGGTAGTGATACCAAGGATCTTACCTTGTTCAACTCCAACCTATCCAAAACACCCATCCTTACCTCAAGCTAAGCTTCATGGTAACCCTACTAGTAGTTGATTTGTTTGTAAGATGAGTTGCCTTGATCTGCTGTTTGACTTGATTGCTTAGAATTAGTATGAGATACTCTAGGAGCTCATCACTAGGATCAAGATGTCTCCAAATAATCCCACCCTAAGAAAGAATGTAACCTGGATCTGATCCCTAGCTACTAAGTGATCATCTAAAAACCCTTAACCAGATCAGCTCAGAAGCTTCCAAGTCAATGAAGACCAATACCAAGCATGGATCCTTACTACTCAATATACACTTCAATATCATCCACTTGATGATCCTTGGGTACTTTGCAACCCATCAAAATCATCTCCACCAACATTCTAGTCAAAAACCCTAAATGTGCCAAATTTGACCAAGTCTGGAAATCTGTTTCCAACATCACCTTTTTGAATGCCTCCTTTTCCCAACACTTGTGAATTATTGGAAATGCACTTGAAAAATCTTGTTAACAATCCTAAGTACTACCAAGGCCCACTTTTTACCTTGATTAGATCATCCTCTAACCCACTTGTACTTGATGGTTTTGCAGGCAAGAAAATAAATATTCCTGCAAATCTAGTCATCATGCCTACTTTGATAGAAGCTCACACCACCATCCAACCTCCTATGGACCAACTCTTCGCATGGTTGTGTTCTAATCATATAGGTCTATCAATATCTACTTCACTTGTTCCAAGTGGATCCTTGTGCTTCTTAAACCCACAAGGTTTTGAAGGCTAGTTGATAATCTTCTTTGGCAGGCTTATTTTATTCAAAGTTTGAAAGCCTGTCTTGGTGAGATCAAGCAGGATCAAGCTCAAACCTCTACCCCATTGCAATCTACATCACGTGGTATATCCATCCATGTATCCCATGTTCCAAGGGGAGATCTGAACTCCAAGATACAACCATGTTTTGATGGTATGAAATTAACATCACCCTAGATCCTTAATCGAGGGTATTTCACCAAAATCCACATGAGTTCTCCAATCCCAAGGTTGCAAATTCTTTCTACACCTTATATACATCATCTACCTTGATCATCAAGATTTACCAAAAATAATTCATAATTATTATGGCTCCAAATCAATTTAAGCTCTTTAATAAACAAAATCTCCAAAACTACTCCCCTAAAGGAAAGTTTGGTTTTTGCCAAAACACTTCCTCAACTCTTGGCTCAATTGAGATCCATATATCATACCCCAACTTCCAACTTCAAAAATAATTATTTTTGAAGGGTCTTATTATTTCTTTTTGCACATTCTCTTAAATGGCTGAATTGGAATAATAAATGTTTTAAATACTTTTAAGCCCCAATAAATCTTAGGAAAATTCTCCTAAGTGTGTATTCACATTTGGGATCACATCACCTCAAAATCCAACAAAGTCCAATGTAAAAATATCAACTGAGCTCCAATACTTCATTTCTGCAGTTTTTGAGTAAATAGATTTAAGTGGACTTAAAATACTCTGAAAAATCCCAAATAATTCCTGGATATATACCTTGACCTCATCTATCTACCAGTACCATCTTCCCACTCTGTCCTATGCCAATTTTTTGAACTTCCTTCACCAGCACCCATTTACTCAATTTGGCAAATCTTGCTAGTATTGAGCTAAATCAAGATCAAACCACCACCAATCTTGCAAGGCAATGCACCATAACACCCAACACCCCTTCTCTGGTCGACCATCACTGTAGAAATTACTGTAGCAGCCCCTATCCCTTGTCCCATGTGCTTGGATGTGAGAAGCAGAGAGATAAGGGAAAGTATGAGAACCAATTAGCTTGCAGCAGCCATTCCACCTCTCCTCTGCCCTCAGCACACACCAGAAACCACTCTCCACGACCAGAGTAACAAGCCCTTGGTTTCCCTTCTCCTCCCCAAGCCCTCATGGACCATGTCCATGGTGCACCCTCTCCTCTCGGTATTTAAGGCCGGAGGCCACCCCGTGCCTCCCTCTGCCTGTCATTTGCCCCCTCTGCTCCCTCTCACCACCCAGAGTCGCTCTCCTCCTCCCTTGCTATGCTCTGCTCGAGATAAGGAGAGAAAGAAGCATCGGCCTCCCCTTTGATTCGAGTATGTCTCCTCCATCCCTCTGTCTCTTCCTTTGCAGGCTGCCTAGCCAAGCTCCTCTCCTCCCCCTGCACCTGACCATGTCCTCTGTCTGTTGTAGGAACGCCGGTGGACGCCACCCGAGCTCTTGGCTGAGCCGAGCACTTCCCGCGAACCCTCGGACTCTCGAGCCCCGTCTCCCCTGCATGCATTGCCCCTAGACGCTCCAGGACCTCCGCATCCAATCCACCATCTCCTTGCCGCCGTGCATGCACCTCTGGACCCCTCACCGGCGAGCACCGAAGCTGATCCCGCGGTGGCAGAGGCAGGCAACGCCTCCCTACACCAAAACCCACTATGCCGCCCCTCTACAAGGTCGCCTCCATGTACCGCTTCACCTCCGCCACCTCACGGTCGCCATCGAGCCCTCTGGTGAGCTCCCTATCCCTGCCGGTGCCTCCCTAGGGTTCCCGCCATGCCACCCCTGTCTCAGTGGAGACGACGACCTCTGGCTGTTGATCTCGCCTAAAACGAATGGCCCCAGCGCCCCGATACCCCTACGGGGCTCTGACACCCTGGCCCCACTCTGCCGTTTCAAATGTGCGACCGCGCGCTCTTCCGCGGCCAGGTTGGGCTGGCTGCGCTGCGCTGCGGCCCAGTAAGGCCCGTCCCTGGCCCGTGCCCCTTTTCCCTTTAATATTTTTCCTAGTGCATATTTGAATAGTTGTTGCTTTAATTACAAATAAAAATGTAAAATACACTTTCTGTCCCTAGCACAAATTTTCCCAGGTACCTTGGTATGTTGTGCAACATGCAATACCTCTATTTTCCCCAAAAGGACTTTTGTTCTTTGCTGATAATTAAATACCATAGGATGACCTTTTCACTAAATAAATCTTTCAGAGAGTTTGGTAAACCCAAATTGGGTAAATACAATTATATCTGGTAGGTGTGGCATATACCTATCTCATGGAATTGGCCTCATGCCAAGTGGAGCATTTGTTTTCCTATAAGATAAATAACGAAATAAGCTCATCTCTGACTTTAGAAAATTCCCTAGACCAAATCAAGAGTCCAATTGACCCAAATCCAATTATCCTGGATGTGGTACACTAAGTCCTATCAAAATCCAGGAGCTCATGATTTATTGAGCCTTGGATGATTTTCTGTGAATTAAATTGTTCTGTGCATGGTTTATTCACCTCTAAATTCACTACAGTAGTTATACAGCTCCAAAAAGGTTGATACCAATTTCTACAGAACGGTATTTCAATTACCTACCATGCGTCCGCGGAATCAAATCAAAAGCTACTGTAGATTTAATTTGGTGAAAAAGACAAAAACCCCACAGAGCTACCTTTGGGAATTTCTTGTGGGAATTCTGGTAATTATATTGACTTGATTACAACTCTCAGTGAGCAAGTACATAAAACCCTACTGAAACATCCAGGGAAATAATTGTTCGAGCTCCAGAACTTCTTTGGTGAATTGTTTCCTAAAACTAGAGTTTTATTCACTATAAAAATCACTATAAATTATTGGTAATTGATAAAATAGTGAAACCACTTTTGTTGGTTTAATTTTATCAATACCTATTTGTTGGTATCATGTTTTTACAATGGTACCATACAAAATATGGTCTTGTCCAAAAATCCATCTCCTAGGTAGTTTTTAGACTATAAATCCTAAGGGATTTTCTTCCACTTCACAAGACAAGACCAATCTTACCAAATCCCTTCCTCCTAAGACCTAATGAATTGTAAACTTGTATTGTTCAATTGTTTGCTGTATGTATTGGTGCTTGTATGTCTGGTGTTGATTGTGGCTTGGTTTGCTTGCATGTGCTGTCGGAACGACGATAGTTGCAATGAATTCAGAGAGCAGAAGAAGTGGTATTTATTATTGGGATTGGTATTCTGGGTTATCTAAAGAAGAAGTCCAGGGACATTTATGCCATATTGCTGATCTCAGGCAAGCCACCTTCTTGCTCATCACCTTGTCCTACTATTTCACTTATGCATGTTTTATCTACTATTTCTGAAACTGCATTGTTTTACTATACGGTGTTGTATATCTGGTAGTGGTTTGGCTCCTCCGAACTATTACTCTTGGTACTACTAAGTACAACCCCCTTGGTGATACATATTTGCCCGTAGTGGAATAGATGGTGTATTACACCATACCCTTTGGAGACCCCCGATTTAGCCAAAGCCAAGCTAGAGGATGGGAAGACCCCGGAAAAAGTTTTACCAAATGCTTTATGATAAAACCTTGGTGAGGTGGGACCTCCCAAGAGATGTTGAGAAAGAAAAAGGTTTTGTTTTACAAAATGCTAGAGGAAAACCGGAGTAAAAAGGTTTATGAAAATGCACCTGGTTCTTTGCAGTTTTGCTAGAACAATTAACCCTGTGCAACCACATTACTCTGGTATGGGACAGGGCTGGATTTGATGTTTTTCTATTCTGGTATAAGCTGCCTCGCAACAGCTACATGGGATCAGCGATCCCTGGAGGGTGGGCCTTCTCCGATAAAGGTCCATGTGGGACATCGACCTGGAGAAGGAACAAAGGGTCGGCAGGCCTCCACGCGTTACTATGAGCCCCTCAGTGAAAGCACACACTCGGGAAGTGGAAAAAGCGCTTCGGTTGGTCCTCGCTCGACGTCCCGGTTTTGAGGGGATTAACACTCATAGGGTAGGCACTTATACTGGAGTGGGCATATGGAGAGTCTTGATCGGTTACTCGACCCACGATCGGTGAAGATCAGGGTGGTGTACCCATATGGTGTGGGTAAAGTGTATAACCTCTGCAGAGTGTAAATCTATTCGAATAGCCGCGTCCACGGTCATGGACGGTTGGGAAGGTTGCTGTAGAGCGATGCTGGTTTTGATTTCAAAAAGGATTTTCGGAAAAGAAATGGTTTTGGAAATGTTTTGACCATGGGATGGTCGGGAAGGATACCTACTTTGACCATGAGAGGGTCAGAGATGTATGGAAGGAGTTTTGTCATGGGACGACCTGAAAACGGGAACAAATGGGTGACCTAGTCCTAATGTTTTCCAAAACTTTTCAAAAAGGTTTCCAAATTTTTGACAAAAGTTTTCAACAAAGATATGTAGATGCTATATCTACAAGAGAAACTATTTGAGAAAAGAATCTCTCTTGGAGCCCTCCTACTACCACAGCCAAAAAGCATATCCTCCTATTATTATTAATACCTTAAGGTGGTTTGCGAGTACATTCAAAGTACTCACTAGCATTGTTCTTGGCTATTAACTTGGCCAGATATCAAGAAGAAGATGGCGTTTATGACTATGCGAGCTAGGATGTTCTCCTAGTCAGTTGCCTATAGGTTAAGGCATGGCTCGGGCTCTACGCTTAATGAAGTCTGCGGTGGTTGATCGGTGTAGCCATAATGGCAAGTAAGGTATGTGATGTATTCGTTTTGTTCAGGATGTTTACTTTGATACTTGTCAGTTATGTGCCACGACTAACTGATCATGGTATCGTGGTTGTATGCATAATAGGGATTCTCGGAGGATTAATCCGGGGGCCCCACAAGATCTGCTATTATAAGTGGTGGAATATGGATATGGTGGTGGAGAAGGGTTTGGAGATTAGATCTAAGTCAATTCCTCTGGTGGCTCTTCGGTGTTGTGGATGGAGATCTAGAGGCGGCTGGTGATCGAAAAAAGCTCGTTTATCGTCACCCGAGGCCTCTTTATATAGGGGTCCCTTCATAAAAGTTATTCTGTTTGACCTAGCGGTGTCGATGGCAACTATATGATCGGAACTATATGGCCGGAATTTTATTCCCACCGTATAGTTGGTCGATAAAGCGTGTGTCTCCACTTCACGACTCCTAGTTTCTTTGGTTTGTTGGAAATCTCGTATCTTTGACTTTAATGTTGTGTTTCCCATCATCAAGTGTCATTATCTGCACAGGAAAAATAGAAAGAAAGGATTGCATACCCCTTTGATCATTAGGCATTAGTGGCAGGGTTTAGAGAGATATTTCATAAAAAATATGAATAATATCTAGTTTAAATGTGGAAGTAGATGGCTATATTTCACAGCCATCAACCTCCCCAAGCTTAAACTTGATTGTCCTTGAGCAAGAAAACCAAAATCAAAAAGGAACTCAGCATTTAAACTGAAATAACAAGATGGTGATCTTACTCATGATTGGTAGTCTCAAGTTTCCTCCACTTTATAAATCCGAAAAACTTCAGCATAGATAGAGTAATGGCAATCATATCATACGGGTTTTTATGCATCCTTATAGCATAGTAAAATTATTGTTAACCTGGATGATTCAAATGAGTAAACTTATTCCATGTCAAATAATCAACTCATAGGCTGGCCTTTGAACAATAAAGTATGATCATGTAAAATTAATTGCGAAACTTCAAGGGCACTTACAAAAGGCCCGCATCAATCGAAGAGCTAAAGGGCTTCTACCAAAATCCCGGTGAGTCACTGTGGTCCTACATCTAGAGGTGGTTTATCATTAAAAACTCAGCAGAGGACATCTTCGAGGACCGCGTGATTGACGCGTTCAACGGTAGCGTATGCCACAGAGAGCTCAAGGAGGAGTTGGGCGCTCGAAGTCCAAAACAATTGACCACCTGATGGAGATCAAGAATAGGTGGGCTGATGGCAAGGACTCGGTGCAACCGTGTCCACTGGGACAGCGATGACCTTGGCCACAAACGAGACCGTCGAGGCAAACATTGAATGCGCGGCTACGGAGACCACGCAGAAGCCTACATGGTCGCGTATGGCTACGTTGATAGATGTGTTGACTCCGTGGCTAGCTCCGACGTCATGGCCTTCTCAGCTACAGCCCCTGGCGCCATGGCTTTCACCGTCTGCGACCTTTTCCACCCCTCCAAGTACCTCACAAGTGTATTTATGAGCCGAGGCCCATATTTGTGACAATGAGTGGCAAAGAGGGAAAAACTAATCCGCAACAACCGGCATCATCATGGAGACTTGGCTAGGGCCCAGGTTGACACCATGGGCCTATGCCATTGCAAGCCCCATGGTAGCGCCGACCCCTTTCTATGCATTCTTGTATTCCGTGGGGACGCCACCAACGAAGGACTCAGTGAGGCCATTAATATCTTCAATAAGCTTGGCCTTTGGAAACATATCCTCTCGAAGACGGCCAAGAGCAGCCTTGGCCTTCTTAAGAGAGTCCTCAATGCCGATGTTGTGGTCTTCGACTACAGCCACGGCGTTGGCCAACACATCATCGTGAGCAAGAGCTTGGGGATCAAAACTAACCCAGTAGTGTCTGCATAAAACCCATGATTAAATCATCAAACGCCAAACAAAGGAGGAAAAGGAAACGCTTTACAGAGCAAAAAACTGCAGTAGCAGAATAGCTAAAAGTGCTTTCGCGATGGAGTGAAGTTGTTCTGCGAACACTTTCTCCCGCTCAGCCGTGAGGTCATCTTCACGCCTCTTCGACTCGTGCTTAGAGCGCTTGAGGGTTGCGAGTGCCTCATCCCTTTTCTTCTCTGCAACGTTGAGGCCCTTCTTTAGGGTAGTAATGCGGCGGAGGAGATCATTGTTCTCAGCTGCAAGAATGATATAGGAAAGTCAAGACTCATCCAAATTTCTACGATAAATACAAAATTTTTAGAGGATCGCCTTCGAGCTAGCGAGTGCGGTTATCTATCCAGCCATGCCGCTGGACCAAATTTGCAATCTGTTCACCGAGGCGAATAGACTCTTTCAAGACAGGTTGTAGAAGACAGCACATCATCAGCACCAAAACAATTTCGAATGGTAAGAATGAGGACACTTACATGATCATCTAGGGACTCTAAAGTTTCCTTCTGGGTGGACGTCCATGCAACCATCTAATGCCCCCCGCATGGGGGGCATCTCGAAGAATTGGCGCCGGAGTTGGCCGCTACCTAGGGAGAGCACGAATTCTCCTCCACATCCTTGACTCTGGAGTTTACGACTCCGGTCTTTTTCAGAAAGCGGCAATCATTAGATGTTGGCGATGCAGTTTTGCTGCAGCAAAATACATAACTAACTTCAGGAAAAAGATCCTCAAGACATGGAATTACAATAGCAACATCAAAAATTTTACCCGTCAGAATTATCAAGGTCGAAGGAGTCCTCTGACTCATCCTTCTTCTCCTTTAGCTCCTCACCAATAGGGACGGTAGAGCCAGATTCGTCCCCCTCCTCCGCCTCGGGAGGAATTATCCCTTCCGGCTGGGGAGGAAGGACGATCATCACCTTCCATTCCTGTAACAAATAAAGCACAATAGCATGACAACAAGCCTTGCAGGCAATCGAAGAACCACAAAAGAAGGAATACTAAATTTACCTTAGGTGGAGGGTGACTCGCGTAGAACGAGACAACGACGGAGTCACCTGGGAGCTTCTCCTTGGTGTGAACTTGGTCACCCCCCTGAATCTTTTGTCTACTTCACCCGAAGAAATGTTCTCCTAGGAGACACGAGTGATGTCACCGACGCCAATCCAGGAGTACATTGGGTGTGCCCTAGCTTGCAGCGGCTGCACCTGGTGATGCATCCAAGTGTGGATGAGGTCCGGGCCATCAATCTCCTTCTCGCGAATGAGCCGGAGGTGGCAGACACGCTTGTACAAGACTTCGACTTCCTCGGTCTCGCCGGGCATCACCACATTCTTCCAAGATCTTCTCCTCTTCAACTCCGCCTTCAGATCAAAAGGAGCCATCCCGTACAGCTCACCCGCTACCTTCTGATCACGGATGTAAAACCACTTCTTCCTCCACCCCTAGACAGAGTCGGAGCACTTGAGGAAGAAGTAATGAATAACCGTGTCCACATGGATACCGCAGCCTCCAATATCATAGACCACAGACCCAGAACTTGACTGCCACTTCAGTTTGAAGAGCCTTTTGAAGAGGTCGAAGTGTGGTTCGATTCCGAGCCAGCACTCGCAAAGTGATATAGCATGCAATGTGTAGAATAGAATTTGGGGTCAGTTGATGCAGCTGGAGCCCGTAAAAACAGAGTAACCCTCGCACAAACTTGTGGAGGGGAGAGAAAGGCCCTACAGGATAAAGGCAAGGAACATCACCCGAAATCCAGCAGGGGGACCAGGGATTACCTCTGGGCCAGGCATCTTGTAGTCTTTTGCATTAGTAGGAACAAGACCGTCCTGGCAGTGTTGCTCGAGCTCATGCTCCTTAATGGTGGTGCGCCACCATGAGCTGTTGGTGACGCGCATCCCCACACCTTTCTTCTTTACGGCCACAGTAGTGGTGCCGGAACCGGCGGCGACGTTGCCTTTCTTCTTGGTCGCAGCAGCGATGACAGTCGATCTAGACGCGGTCACACCTTTCTTCTTCCCCATTCTTCGCTGATGATGGAAGCGAAGTCAATAACCGGGGAATGTCTTGATTCCGTCCAGTGCAGCGGCGTGGGCAGGAGCAGTAGAGCAGTAGTGGGCAAGGAGAAAAGTGCGCAAGGAGGAAGACGATGAAGTGTGGGGAAATTTACCGCACATGAACCCCTACTTAGAAAGACAAAATATACATTTATAAACTTGTTACATATATTTTTGTGTCACTAAACTAAATATTCTTATTTATTAAGTCTTTATAAAGTGATAAAACTTATAAAAGTCATATCTTATTAGTTAAAAATCACAAATATATATAATATACCAAAATGATCACAAAAATAAAGTCTACACATTTAAAAATATAACCCTTCACATTTGAAGTAAAATAAAATAAAATGTTTATTAAGACTTGTTAAAACTATTTTCTTCTATTTTAATAAATTAAAAATATATTAATCTTCACTAATGCCTTTACCTTTATTTGTTTAAAGTTTAGAAATGTAATAACAAGTTCAATTGTTGTTTAAGTGAAGTAAAAATAGGTCTAACCATTTTTAGATATATTTACTAAAACTACCATTTAAAAATTAAGTGTATCTTAATTTTATCCATTATAAAATCATCAAAATAGTATATTGTTTAACAAAAGGATTTCATGCATTTCTAAAAACATCAAGATATTGACTACCAATTCTTATACAAGTTTGGGAAGCTACTTAAAACTCTAAACCAAGTTTCTAAGTAATTAAAGTAATGTTATATTCCAGATATATAAGTCTCCACTTAATAGTGGAATAGCTATTCAAAAATGCTAATTGTTTTGCTCTTGAATTCTTATAGTTAAAAAGGAACCCTAAAAAGGTATTAACTTCAAATTTGAATACTTTCCTTTGTAATCTTTCCACAAAAAGTTATTCTTTCAAGAAATATTAAAATTAATCCTTAAGTATTTCTGTGAAAACTCTGATGAATTAATAACCCTTTTAAGAAATCCTTGTGAACTATTCCACACTTGAGTGCTTTATTATTGAATGCTACTTGTTGCTTTTACATATTGTTTCATACACACTCTCACAAGCCTTAATAAGAAGCACAAGTGTGAAATTGGTATAAAAGTGTAACACATTCCAAAAAACTCATCACAAACTTCAAACCCTAAATCAGATACGACCATCCCGAGAATTCACGTTTATCAAATTTCATTACACTAATTATGCATAACTACATCTTGCTTCTTTAAACATTTGTCCTTACTGGACCAATGATGCTAATTTCAGATTTTGGATATTCTATTGTATTGAAGACCGTGAGTGCATATTCTTGCAATCACAAAAGGCAAGTTCACACTTCCTCATGTCCCTTGATTATTTTCTATGCCTGTAACTCAAATGTTGTCGTCACCTGCATTTCAAAAAGGTCAGAAAGCACTATTTTCATAATAATATGATTATGGATTATCTACCAAATGGTAATAATCCACTGATACAGTTCTAGTGGTAAAGGAACATAATATCTAGGACTTAACAACCAATGTCGCCAGTGATTCTAGCGTCGTATATCACGTGTTAACCATAAGATCTATAATGGCTCTGGGGAAGTCAGTTGTATCTTCTCCCTTTCGCATGGACGGATGAATGAATCATGAGGCTGTGGATTATCATGGAGAACCAAGCACATGGGTGGGACCCCTTAGCTCCCCATGATACTGGTGTCTAGACTATTTGTGAGTGGCTGCCGGAGGTATTATCGGACCTTTGGGGAGCTTGCCAAGGGCATAACCAGCTCATAGAGTCTTCAGGTGCCTACCAGAGTTATAGGTGGTCCTATAAAGGGTTTAATAGATGTGGGGCATGTCCTGGAGGGTCGTGTCTTCATGCAGGATCATGGAGAGGGCAGCGATTGTCTTGGATTGTTATACCGAGCCTCATACCAAGGAAGTGTCAACAGGTTGGCCGCTCGGAAGTGCAACATGGATAAGGTTCTCTTATGTGTAAAGCAACACACCTCGGCAGAGTGTAAAAGCTATAACATGTTACTACCTATTCCGGGAAGGAGCTACGAACGCGGCAGGAGAGGAACTCCACAAAAGTTCTGGTCAACCTGTGAAGGCTGTCGGACATAGTTTTCAGAATAAAAGCAACCTTTGAAGAAATGTTTAGGAAAGCCTGCATTGCCTACGACCTATGGTCCGTGGCTATAGATAGTGCATAAAACACTCCTTTTTAGTGAACTTGCTGAGTACGCTCGCACTCAATGGTACCTTCTTAACCCTTGCTAGGTTCTAAGCCGTTGGAGACAACGTGAACATCAATTTCTGCTCAAGAAACCATCATCGACAGCTCAAGTTTTTCAAGGAAGCCAACAAAGTCAGCATGTGCATCAACTAAAGTGAATATGATGTTCTTGAATAGATAGGAATAGATGCTCTAGCCATAAAACTTATTTTTATAGAGCATTGCATTAGCAGCAATTGCTAGCCAGTTAGTTTAGGTTCTAGTCCTAGAAGTGCATTGGTTCTCAGTTATTATTGTTGGTTCTTCTTTGTAAGAAGTATCTTTTTCTCTCTCTTGAACCTAGTTGTTCTTTAGATAGTTTGCAAAGAGTCAGTTTGTAATCTATAGTCATGTCTTGGACCTGCTGTGTTTCTGTTATACCACTCTAAGGGATGTAATACTAGTGAACTGTGTTTCGATTTCCTACTGGTGAAAAAGGGACTTAGCCCCTATCTAAGAGAAGTGACTGTTCAACGTTTCCAGCTGGTAGCAGAAGTAACGAAGTGAAATGAAAGTAAGGAAAGAGTAATGAAAGTTTCACTAGAATAATGCCTCCTGGCCAGATGGTGTTCATCTGAGGAGATGACGAATGAGTTCTTCAGCACATCTCTATACTACTCCAGGTACTGAAAGAATGGAGGACAAAAACCAGACTTCCAAGATCCATCTCACTCAGACCCTTTAGAATGTAGCGGATGGAGGTTTGGTTTTTTTTACGACATCGAGTCTAAGGCGGAGGAAGACTCGGCATGAAGGCCAGCCGCCCAGTGGTGTGGTACGTAGTGGTAATAGTACGCGCCCCGCTCCGAAACAAAGAAAAAGGTGCGTGCCGCACTGGGTCTTTTACTTACTACTTTTGGAAAGATTACACCTGATACTATCTCTAAGCACGCATGTCCCACTATCTATATGTGAGAACAGGAATTCCCTACACCAACATATCTAGCGAGGGTCCTTCCAATCTACGAAAAGATGGCACGTAGAAAGTGAATTAGTCAAACCTGCACCAAAATAGCGAGTGAGTTATGTCAATGACTATAGTGTAATACATCATTCTATGGTATGTTGGTTCACCGCACAAGCTTCCCCCTACAAGTTCCCTCCTCTCTCCCTCTCTCTCTTGTGAGTGTGGCCCCACTATAAGGGGTGCGTGAACAAGAGTGTTCTTCACCGCGGAGCGCCATCATGCTGTGGTGATTCCAGATCTAGGAGATCTACTTATGCAACCTCTGCTAGATCAGGGTCCGGGAGTCATCGTCAAACACCATATGTGTGTGAACCCCTACGAGGCGCTGCACTAGTGGTGCTCAATTCGTTCGAGCCATCGGAGTCATTGGAGCCAGTGGAGCTACACCTGGTGGAGCCGTCTGAGCTCAGAACAACCTTGAGGTCGACGTCGGTAGGACTACATCAACCACATTCTCCCGAACATTGACAAAGCTTTTCGGCCTTCAAGGGCAAGTTCGCGAAAATTTCCTCCTGTTACTGCATTAATAGTAGATAGATCCTGGCATTAGGATTGTTTGCTTAGGAAAAATTATTGTTTTTTGGAGCTAAACCCCAAAGCATCCTACCTCAAGGTTGCGAAGCTCCCCGCAAGTAACCCCTTGTCCATGTCCTTGTATGATGGCCTGGTGCCACAAGTGGCACCACCCCCGAGATATCACACGCGTACGATGCAAGATGACGGCTCCCGGATCTCTAATCCCTGCCGAGATTGTGAAAATAGATCTCCTAGACGGAATCACCACAGAACAATGGCATGCCGCATCGATGTTGTCTCTTGCGTGTACAGTCCTTCTAGGTAACGCGCCACCATAGAAGGCAACAATAGAGAGAGTTCTTCCTCTAAGGAAAAATGCCTTAGAAAAATCTTGGTTGTGTTTTCCGCATTCCTATGCCCCTGCTTATATAGGGAAAAGGGGGTACCCTTTTCTCCCAAGTCTTGAGGTGGGACTAAAGGAGGAGGTGGGAGGGGGAGGTGCCATGGGCAGCCGATCGGTTGGGCCCCACCCCGCATGCGGCACTAGGCTGGTCGGGTGCCCTCCTTGGGCAGTTGCTTGCCCCCCTATTGGGCGGTTTGCCCTCTTGGGCCTTGTCCCCTCTAGGGACTTGGCCTATTAGGGAAATTTTCCGAAATAAATTTAATTTAAATATTTATTTAATATTAATTCCAATAATTAATATCAAATATATAATATTAAATTCTTTTTGACATGAAACACCTTTCGGTTCATTCCGAACAACTTCGGATCCTCCCGGAACGATTCTGGTTCTCTCATGGAACACTTTCGGTTTCTCTCTTCTCTTTCTTCATGTGATTCCATCAATTCTGGAACAATCTCCAGACGTTGTAATACCCTTAAGTGTGTTACCCTATAGGTCACGAATGGCGCAGACATGATCGAGACAATCTCGAATCAATGATAAATAGCGGGACTGGGATGCCCATAATGACCCCCTGCATTGCACAATATCAACATCGTTTTGAACCATAAATGACGAATCCGATTCCTTTGTTACTTTGATACCTAACTTGTCTGAGATCTGATCATCGATATCATGATACCTTGTTCAATCTCGTTTCTGACAAGTGTTGCTTTACTTGTTCTCAGGATATTCCATCCCCATGACCTAGTCATATGTTGCGCATCATATGGATGTAATTCACTGAGTGGGCCTGGTGTATCTTCCCATTAGACAGGAGAACAAATCCTGATCTCAATACATATGCCTCAGCCTATCCCTCTAGAATACCCAATATACACCTTTATATATAGTCACCCAATTACAGTCATGACATTTTATGTAGTCAAAGCAGCCTTGGGTGACACATCTCACGGTCTAAGGATTAGGGCACTCCGTTTCTAACTATTTCAATGAAGAACTTTGTGACTTGATCACATAATTACATGTGGGTAATGTCCATCACATCATTTTCTAGATGACACAGCTTCATTATCAGTTGGCATAAGTGCACCATCATCAGGAATCCTTGATCATCAGCTACCAAATGAACTAGTTGAATAGAGACTACTAGGGACCTTTGGTTTGTTTATATATCACACCTGGATCAATGTTTCTGCTTGATAAATTTATAGCTTGATATAAAACTATTATGAACTAATGAGATATGATAATACACATCTTTATTGTTTGCCTCAGGGGCATATCTCCTTCAGGTCAGCCTTGCGCCAACATGGTGTAGAACAAAACCTTCGGCAAGAACAAAGGGAACTATAATCCCTCCTTCAACAAGCCTGAAAAGAATACAAACTTCAAGAAGAAGAACAAGAAGAAGATGAACAAGGCTAAGTTAGGTTGCTATACCTGTGGAGAGCTCGACTACTTTTCCAAGGACTGCTCAGAACCTGCAGATCGCAGAGGGAAAAAGGGGTAGACTTTCAACATGGTGACCGCTAGCAATGATGATGGGTATGGTAATTTATTTACTATTCTATTAGTATTTCAATCACCATGTTGGTGTATTGATACAGGTGCTAATGTTCATGTGTGTGCTAACATATCTATATTCACTTTGTGTTAGGTCGCTTAGGGTTCTTCCGTCCTAATGGGGAATGGATCACATGCTTATGTTTGTGGTGTTGGCACGGTGGATCTGAAGTTCACTTCAGGAAAGATCATGTAGTTGAGGAACGTTCATCATGTCCCTACTATGAACAAGAATCTGGTTAGTGTTAGGCCAGATAGAGATAAAATTTAATTTCCTACACGGTGATCCCAAGATCCAGCTGAGGTAGAAGGCCATAAGGATTGCCACTAGACGCACGGTTGTACAATTGATGAAGCATGTCACTTTATCAGTGCAGTCCTCACGATCCGATCCGATCCACGATCGTCGAAGTGCTGAATGTACAACACCTTTGTCAGTATCCACACATACGAGGAGGAGCACCGGTGGTGCATTGCTAGGTCCAGTATGACGGCTGGACTGAACTGGAATGGAGCTAGGGTTTCCAACGCATGGAATGACCTAACCGTACCCCTTGGGCATCTGTGCTCCAATATATATAGGGTGTGAAAGTGGGCTCCACTTACTTGTGGTCCATTCACTAAAAGGCCTATATTAGTCACCGCGAGTGCAACTCACGAACTCAGTCCGTGTCTGATTCTGGTCCAACCCAAATGGATTTCCGGTTCGGGTCCAACCCAAACTTTCTCCCGCTCTTAAGTGTGTGACCCGATAGTCTCATGGTGATTTAGACACGATTCAAGTCTCACTCGTAATCGATCAATCGGTAGTGGCTCCTAGCAGAACGTGCTGACTCCCAAGTACCAAAGACTATGTCATGATGACATACCTTCCAATGCGAATTGCATCCGAGTCCCTTTTGCCTCATGAGAAATCTTGTCAAGCTATAGGCGAATAATCATCATCCTTCAAATAGCTCAACTCTCTTATCCGAGATAAGTGATTCATCCGACTAAATCTTAGTCGACCACCTTGGTTAATACTCGAATCATATCTTCCGAGAGGGCCCAGAGAATATCTCTCCACTGGGAGGGGCAAATTCCCATCTTGGTCATCCACATCACGTAGCTTGATTCTCAGTTAACCTGAACTCGGCCTTTATAACTGCCCTTTGATGAAATAGTGTTTGACAAAACCTAAGTCGGTGATCTACAACTCGGATTGTGCAATAAAATTAGGTCTAAAGATTACATTGATTGAGACATACAAAGGATGACTTGTTCGTTGTATCCCAATATAGGTCAATCTGAATCGCTAAACTCTTTAGCTGAGTCTGTGTAAGTCGAAATAGCATCACCATGCCCATGACAAGTGGAACTGAGTCATGAGTCGACTTTCACATTAGTCTAAGTTGTCTGTCTAGAACAACCGCAACGACCAAGGATATATAGTTCCACAATCGAATCACATATTCAATGATACATATCAGTAGTTCATACAAGGACAATAACTTTATGAATATATCGGGAATAACACCATACATGATTGCCTCCAGGGCATATTCCCAATAGTAAGCAGTTCCCTTCTATGCGGAGATGGGTTTAAGGTTGTTTTTGTTGGTTTTGTAGCATAGAAAACAAAAAAATTTCCTACGATGTGAACACCTAAGCACCAAGATCTATCTACCTAAATACAATCAACGGGTGGATATACATCCATAGAGAACATACCCTTGAAGATTGACAAAGCATTGTTAACGGAACTGATTTTGTGGTTGATGTAGTCGTACACTTGATGATCTCAAGATCGTGATGAAGTCCATCGAGTCCAGCAGGTCCATCACCACCAAGTCCAGCAGGTCCAGCACCACCAAGTCCAGCACTGCAAAGCAGTGGTGAATCCGTGATTGCACACACGTCTGGTACCCCAACAACCTCCATCCCTCGCTCTAGCAAAGCAGCGGAAGAAGCAACTCCTTTCCAGATAAATCCACCAGGAACATGTATCTCGCTAATCTGAGACCATGGGGAATAATTTCTAGAGGGGGAGAGAGATCCTACATGAGGAGGTGTAAGATGAGAGGAGGGAGTGGGGAGCCTTTTATAGGGAGAGGGGGCAGCCCCTCACTATGGCCGGTGGCCAAGGGAGGTGCCCCCACCTCTTCCACATTCATGTGGATGGAGCTCCCACTCAAAATTCCACTCACCTCCATTAAATTTCCACCAAATTTAATGCAAGCTCTCATTTAATAAAAATATTTTATTTATTTTATTCAGATTTTTTTAATTACTTTAATTAACAAACATTCACATAAAACCCCCTGCAACATTTCAATATCACATGCAGAACAAGTTTCTGCAATTTCACCTGAAATAATTCTGGTTCACATCGAAATGATTCCAGTGTTCTATTAAATCTTTATCTGAAACATATTTGCTCCAAATGGTGTCGGTATCCCTTAAGTGTGTCACCCTACGGTTCACGAATAATGCAGACATGATAGATACCCCTCTCCGATCAATAATCAGCAGCTGGAACTAGAGATCCGTACTACTCCCACACATTCAACGATGACTTCTGTGATTGTGAGAATCTTTTACGCATGTAACTCAATCCCTTTGTCTCGCGATATATTACATGTCAGAGATTCGATCATTAGTATCTCCATACCTAGTTTGATCTCGTTACCGACATGCACTCTTTTCTTGTTCCCGTGATATAACATTCTAGTGATCACATCACTTGATTGTAAGCTAACTAATGTGATATCAACGAGAGGGCCTAGAGTATATTTATCCATCATCAGGATGGAAAGAACCCACTCTTGATCCATGAGCCTCAACATAACACTTTCAGAGTACCCAAACCCACCTTTATAGTCACCCTGTTACGGTGTGACATTTGATGTTATCAAAGTACTCTTTTGGTGTTAGCAATTAACATGATATCATGGTCTAAGGACTAAGATTACTTCATATAATGTTATAGAATGTAACATAATGACTTTGATCGTAATGATATACTTCGGATGACTGTTCATCACATCATTCACCAATGATGTGACCTCGTTATTAGCAGCATCCAATGTCCATGATCAAGAAACCTTGATCATCTTGTTAATCAACGAGCTAGTTTATAAGAGAGGCATAACTAGGAACCCTTTATTTGTTTATTAAACACACATGTATTAACATTTCCAATTAATACAATTATAACATGCAAAATAAACATTTATCAAAAACAAGGAATAAGATAATAACCACTTTATTATTGCCTCTCGGGCATATTCCCTTCAGTCTTCCACTTGCACTAGAGTCAATAATCTAGTCTGTAAACTTGTGTATTCAACACCTATGGGTTTCTGGTGTTGTATATACGCGTTTGCTGGTGGTTAACATAATCTCCGTATCTGACATTTTCAGGTCCGCGTGTATTTGCATGTATTTGCGTCGCTACGCATCACTCATTCTCAAATGAGATGGCATTGTATTAATTTATTCCTTTAGTGAGACCTTTAGTTACTTTGGGTTAAAACATGTTGATAGTATTGTCGTACAATATATCTTCATAGTACTAGCCCATTGTGAACCACACCTTGTTTGATAACAAACTACTTTACCAAATTCCCTCCTTTGTTGCTACTATAACAACCATATACTTAGCCTTTTGTTGAAGTATCCGTCACAATGTATCAACTTTGTAACTCATCTAAATCCATCATGGAACCTCTTTTCCATAACATTGTGCCACCCATAGTTTAAATTGAGATAAATTTAATTTGTATCTTGTGACAAACTAGTATCAATGTAACAGTTTACAATGAACTACTTTCAACTATTTGTCACTTATACATGATATATTCTTAGTTCTTCCAAAAATCATAAGAATATCTTTACTATCATCCAATCATCATCTTATGCATCATTCTGGTATATGCTCACAACATTTAGAGCATAGGACATATCTGGATATGTACATATCATGGTATACATTATTGATCAAAAAAAATTTCATGTGATTTTACTCACCAAGTGTCGATACACTTGAATCTTGATTCAATCCTTTCCATGCAGCAAGAACCTTTCTTTTCGTTTCCATATTGAACCCTTTCAATATCTCATATATGTACATCTAGCACAACCATATTAGCGCCTCAATTTATCCATATAGACATTTTTGCCGAATATTCCGGTTTTGCCCAAGTCTTTTATCAAAATCCAATTTTAATGAAATTCTTAACCCATGTTAATAAAAGACCCATCATTTCCAATCAACAATATGTCCTCTACATAATGTATTAGAAATATGTCTCAGTGCTCCCACTTAATTTCTTGCAAATGCAAGCATCTTCATCGTCTCCAATGAAATAAAACTCTTTTAACATTTTCATCACGGTGAAGATTCCAACTCCGTTATGCTCACTTCAACCATTGTAGTTTGCAAGCCCTTTAAGCATCCTTTGAATTAACAAAACCCTTAAGACCGTGTCATGTACATGTCCTAGGTAACCATTCTATTAGAAGAACATTGTTTTCTTGGTTCAACTACCATATACCAAATTATATGTAGTGGTTGCTACATTAATACGTCAAGACTAAATATCGCTATGAAAGATCAAATCTTGTTATAGTCAACAACTTGAACATTGTCGTAAAATTCTTTTCGACATGTTGACTATTTCATAGATGTCAAACATCCATGTCTATTTCTTTATAGATCCAAATACGACCAATAGGCTTCATGCCTTTTCGGAGGGTCTTCCAAGTTCAAAAACTTGATTTCTCGTGAATGGAAACTATCACAGATTTTATGACTTATAGTCACTTGATGGAATCAGGGCCCATCATCGCTTCTTTGCATGCAGTCGGTTCATCATTGTCAAAACAATAACGACTTGTTTATAAAATCTTGCTATTTGATTGTTACTCGATGCATATGGTTCAAATAGGAATTCTAATCTCCAAGATCACAACCTTTGTAATTAGGGAGCCATGAGCATTGTGGCCGCCACCGGGACACTTTCTGGCGCTGCGCTACTTAGCACATATAGCTAAGGTTAAAATAACCTTATCAAAGTTCTATTGTCCTCCCACTTAACTTTTCATGAAAAAATCCTTCTCAATAAACTTCACATTCCAAGCGACAAACTCTTTTGTCCTCGGTGTTATGGAGGAATACCCAACAAATTCTTTAGGATAACCAACAAAGACATGCTTATCCGACTTTGGTTGTCAACATTTTACTTATGCGTAGCATACCAAAATTTAAGAAAAGACAACTCGGGTTTTATCCCAAACCATAACATTTATGTTGTCATTTCAATGGATCACAATGTTGCTCTTTTTAGTGTAAAAGCGGTAGTCTCTAAATCTTTAATCCTTAAAATATAATGGCAGTTTTATAAATGTCACCTTTGATCTTACCATGTAAAACAAGGTACAATTTGATCTATTTATTGGGAAATGCAAATCCATGGAACAATTCCTCAAATCTTAGGTGTTTTGCTAAATAGGTAACTCAAATATCATCCTTTATGATCGAATCATAAATTCTTCATTTTCTTGTTACAATGATTTTCCACTTCATCTTGAAAGTCTTTGAATTTTTTTCAAATGTTTCATACTTCCTCCTTATTAAGTAAATATACAGATATATTCACTCAAATTTTTGAGAAAGCTTATGAAGTCGAAAGATCCACGGCACATGGCTACATATAAATGACTATATACATCAACATGCATAATTTCCAATAAGTTAGCCACCCGTTCCCCTTTGGCTTATGAATGGAGTTTCAATTATCTCGAGGAAAGTCTCACAAGCATCAATTGATCAAAATCAAAGACTCCAAAAATCCATGAACATGGAGTTTCTTCATGTTTTCTTTCCAATATAATTTAAACAGCGATGTCACTTCGTAAGTGATCTTCCAATCATTTGTCTTATGACATTTTAGCATTAGTTTAATGGACGTGATTTCTCCAACTAGACTTGTAAAAGTTCATCCGTCTTGTATGGAATACGGTAATTATTTGAACAATCATTGTTCTCATAATACCAAAACAAAATAACAATTATTTAAACAAATCTTGAAGGAAAGCTTTGATGTCAACAAGAAACACAATAACACTTTATTTGTTTTTGATGAACATCATCACATATTCTCTTGCTAGTTACTTAGGCCATTGTAGTTCATGAATTGTGTCGTTCTATTTGACATTTCACACCAACCAATTATGTATCGAATACCTAAGAACAACATTGTTTAACAAGCAAAGAATATAGCCATAACATGTATATCATCTATATACAGTAGCTAGACATTCCCAGTCTTTTCTTTTCTGCCAAATATTTTATAGATTCTCTTTCAGCATTTCCTTTTCCTTTTAAAAAAATGTATCAACATCAATAATGGTGCATACATATGACACATAGTCCAAAGCATGTATAGTAAAATACTAATACCTTTGGATTTGCACTTTGAAGTGGATCACCATCATCAAATGTTTGGCGTTCTTTTAAAATCCATTCTCTATTAATCTACTAGGACCCGGACGTTGCACCAGCATGATAAAACGTTTGTTCTCTAGTTTTTCTAATAATCTGATTTTTCCCAAAATATTTGAAGAATTCTGTGAGAAACACGTCTTAGTTCAGATCATGGCAGTGAGTATTTTCCCAAAATATTTGACGAATTCTGTGAGAAACACGGTATTATTCATGAGAGGATGCATGCCTACTCGCCCCAATCAAACGGGGTTATAGAGAGGAAAAACCTTATGGTAAAATTCCATGTTAGCCACTATTGTTTTACCAAAGGCATGGTGGGGAGAGGCTTTGCTAACTTCATGTCATGTCCTGAATAGAGTTCCTAACAGGCATAAAGAAAAGATACCTTATGAGGATGGGGCTGCGCGAAAACCATCACTCATACTCGCGCACTTGGGGGTGTTTGGCGAAGGTCAACCTACCGATTTCCAAGAAACACAAGCTCGAACCTAAGAAAGTGGTTGTATCTCTCTAGGGTATGCCCCACGGAGTGTAGGCTATAGATTTTTACTGGTGAAATCCGAGGTACCTAATATTCATGTTGATACTATAATGGAATCTCGTGATGCAACATTCTTTGAGAATATGTTTCCTATGAAAGATATGCATAACATTGGTACAATTACTTTTGAAATACTTCCTAAATCTGGTGCATCTATTGATAATTCTGAACAACGACATGAGGAAGTCCTTGAGAAAGAGGATGACGAACCTCCCACGGAGAGTAAGAGATAAAGGATTGCAAAATCCTTTGGTAATTATTTCATCGTGTACCTTTTGGACGATACTCCCAGATCCATTGCTGAGGCATATGCATCTCCAGATGCAAAGGATTGGAAAGAAGTTGTCCAAAATGAGATGGACTCGATTCTTTCTAATGGAACTTGGGAATTATCCGAATGGCCCTATGGTTGTAAAACCGTTGAAAGGATCGTATGGGCACCTACAAGGGGGGTGAATAGGTTCTACTAAGGCTTGACACAAAAGGTAAATTCTCTATATATGCAACTAAGGTGAATTTACCTATATGACAAGCTAGAAACTAAGAACTGTGCAAATAACAAGATACAAAGTATAGTGCAGTAAAGGATAGAGGTAACCAAAAGTGAAGCACGCAGAGACACATGATATGATTCCCTTTGAGGGGAAGTACGTCTGCGTTGGAGGGGTGGGTGGTACTAAGACCACCATGCCATAAAATGCCTCACCCTATTCTCCTGTGAACCTCGCCACATGTGGCCCAATTCACTTTTCCACTATCGGTAACCTTCGACGTGGAATCTAGCGCCTTTACAAAAATCTTGGCGCTAGCATCCACAAGTGAATTAGAGGCCCCCAAGTACAAGACAAGTTTCCACAACAAAGAAAAACTTGTTAAGATGTAATCAACACCTAGGGTTTCCCAAGGAAACACTAAGAGCAGGTCCATCAATTGAATGAGGAGGAAAATCAAATTGCATTGGTGAGGATGTAGATATAGGTATTTGATGCATCCAAATTTGAAGCATATTTAACTTTTGTTTTTGCATAAATAGGGTAGAGTTTTTTATTTCACCGCGCCTATGCGCGCTATTTTGTTCTTGTTTCAACAGGATCCCAAATCATGGAGTCATATATGAACATATCAATTAGAGCTGTCATATTGTGTAATTATATGATATTTCTAAGTGATAAAAGTCATTTTATGAATTTGCCTTCGCACCTAGAAGAATACCAATCGAAGAGGAGGCATCAATATGGTTAACGACCACTGGTATGGGTGGAGCCCGCCTGTATCGTCTACACGTACTAGGCGCCATCATGACTGCCACGTCAAATACTTCTCTCTAGCGAAGACAAGAGATATCCGACATTCATAGCCACCAGAAACCACGAAACACCACATCCGAGAGGGATCTGAAGGAGGAACATGGCTGGGGTAAAATCCCGACTGCTTCGCGGATCATTGGAGGACAACACATCATCCTCTTCATCATCAACCACTGCATCTTCATCACCATCATTACTCAATCTTTCATATATTAGATTTCTTTGTAAATTCCAGAACCAATTGTGGATTGCATTAGATCTACCCTCGTACTTTAATCAATTCATTTGATTAAGATTTTGCTGTTGATTGCTTCCATGAGTGAGTAGTTCCTTTGTTCTTGGGGATATGGATAAACCCTAGCACAATTATGAACTTTTAATAAAGATGATCTATTCTTGTGTCTGTATAACTTGCTTGTCTATGATATAATTATGATTTGTGTTTGATCTCTCTCTTTAGATGGTATGAATAGTCGGCCGCATATCATTTTCCTTTGGACTAAAGGAAGGGAGAAATCCTTTGGACGTGTCTTGGAAGCATACTCGGAATGCCCCATGACAGATTGGCACTGGCTCGTAAATTACATGGTTAAAGGGGTAATAAAGAGGGACTCCCTAAGCTAATTATGTTATCCACAGGGAACCCTTAATTGCGGTGGTTTGTATGGGTGATTTCTCTCCGACATAGCAGTGGTTATTTAGAGGTGACCTCACACTTGGCTCAACAAAGTGGCTTCCTACGAGCCTTGTCGTGAACATCTTATTATGGGGATCTCTCCACACATATCATGACACAAGGAGTATGTTATATTGATTACATATAACAATAATACTATACTAGTGGTGTATCCTACATCCCCGAGAACGTTTTAGCCCTACTGAGTTCAACCACGCTTTCACACAAACTTTTTACTTGTTTTCTTTTACTTATTTTAATTAGTTTTCTGCAAACAACCATAAACCATTCAAACACCCTTTACTTGAGATCAAAGACAACTTACAAGTATACTTTGGTAGATAGTAATGAGGGGCATAAATACCTTTACCAATAGCTCTCTATGGGTTCGATATCTTTACTTCAAAACTAGCTACAATTGATCTGTGCACTTGCAGTCATCAGTATTCTCCTTCGATTGTCCAAGATCAATATCTTTCAGTGGTTGGAGGAGGAGATCTAGCAATTGAAGTGTCTCAGCATATGGTGTTCTTGAGGTTGGAGACGAGCAGCTGGAGGTGGAAGAACGGGAGGGGTATTTATAGCGCCTGACAAAATGTAGCCATTGGAGACTTCTTGGGGTAGATAATCCGTCCCTTGAAGGAGGTGGATAATTTAGCCCCACAAAATCACCAGCCCAAACCCAAATATCTGGACAATAATACGTCAAAAAATCCACCCCTATACCGGGGCTCGTGCATCTCGTCGTCGAAAATTTCTTAGCCATTTTGGAGGAGGGCAGCCCGGATTATTTGGCCTAGAGCTCTCCGAAATTCAGGATTTCCTAGCAAAACAACATCAAGCTCTTACACTTCTTTTTGAGGGGTCAATTTTGATCACAAAAAGCACATTATATACCTGCATCACTTAGCCAACGATTAGATCATCACTAGTGTTGTTGTCTAACACACAAAACCATAAAGGACCTGGAAATGTTCTTTCAATATCCCACTTTTTGGTGTTAGATGACAACACTAGGATTTGCAATAAAGCACTCGATATTATAGCAACATGTTTCCAAGAGATAAATAAACTCCACCTAAATGTAGGATATGTTTCCAAGAGATACAAATACACAACATATAAGTTTGAGAGCTTCACTTAGAGTTGAATATGAGAAACATTTGCAATAACTAGTAGGATATGGTAATTATAACCACCAACACATACAATGCATCATAAGAGATGAGTTGAGACTTTGAGATATAAAGCATACCATACTTGATAATATAGTCTCATCCATAGAGCATAGATAAATCCATATCAGGAGTAAATAATAGCGCTAGATTATTTTGGATCAAACTACTATCCACGTTGTCCCGATTCTTTTCAGCCGTCGGATGGACGCCGGAAAGGACAGGAGGTGACATCACAACAGAGCCATGTTATCCCATGGTGCGGGACCCGCTACGGGCTACGGAGAAAGATTCTAGATAGCGGGTTTGTGTCGCGCTCGCCGTTGTACCCCGTGCCACAGACCGATGGGTCGCGCACAGGCCATGGGCCTGCTTTCAGCGTCTGCTATATTTATCACGCCGCGTGAGTTGTGTTCCTAAGGCGACACACCTCCGCACCCATCGGGTGGCAGGGCCTGCCGACCACAGACGTGGCATCTCAAACTCTATCTAGACATGGGTTATCGCGATGTGTAGCTGAGCTAGCGGCGCAGGTGGCATCAGTAAGTATGGTGTCGGCGTAATGGGATCCAGGGTCTCTCGCGTTGCGCCTCAGTGTGTGGGCTAGGACCCGTCAGTCAGCGACTCAACTTATGTGCGGCCTGGCCGGGAAGGGCGTGGTGAAGCTATGAGCACCGCGTGCTCCAAGCAGCTATGGTTATGTCATGATGAGCCTATCGAGACTAAGTATCAGCTATGCTGTAGGTGCCTATGGGTGACGAACACTACAAGACACGCCTTGATCCGCCAGCCGGGCACTGACATGGAGGAAAGGACAACGACGAGCGCAAGGTGTTCCTAACCCTCCTTCCGGGGGGTGCCTCGGAAGGAGGGAAAGGGAACTATTAGGGATAGCGAGGCAGGGGAGCAGCCTCTACTGAGCCCCGGAAGGACCATTTAAGCACCCCTCCTGGACTAGGCACGGCCCGGGAACCAGAGTCAACTGTGCGTGACAAGGCGTGTCAGGCCTAGCCTTCGGAACTGACAATGCGTCATCATTGCTAGATGTCATCATGGCGCTGCAGTCCACTGCAGCGCCACTACAATGCGCCACTGACAGGGAGTGACAACTCGGGGCCTGAGCTGTCACTCGGCCATCAAGTGCATCTGAGCACCACCCCTAGCCGTCCATTGGCCACGGGTGCTGCCTATCTTCCTGAAGACCACATGGAACCCCGCTATTAAGCCCGGGAACGCCCCAGATGGTGCTCCATGCCGGCCCTATGGTGACCCCTTGGTGTATAAAAGGAGGCACTTGGCCGAGAGTTAGAGGAGGAGGTTTTTTGGCATGGAAAGTTTTTTGTCCTGAGGAGAGGTTCTTTTCCTAGGAGAATGTCTTTTGCCTAGAGGAAGTTTTTCCTAGAAGAGGTTTGGCTAGAGGCATAGAGATTGAAAAGGGAGAAAGCAAGGAAGTGAGGTAAGAAAGAAATAGGAAGCCCGGGGGGTGTAGAAGATAGAGAGAAAGTGTCTCCTCGGCACCATAGAGATCATCTTCTTGTATCTCGATCCACCCCAGATAATCCACCAAAGTAGGACGTAGGGTTGTTATTCGAAGGGCGGCCTGAACTTGGGTAAAAAATTCTCGTGTGTGCTCTGTGTGTTGTATGCTCATATCAGTAGGTTCCTTCGCCGATGTTGAGGCCAGAACTCCTTCGTTCCCACTACCGAACAAACAGGGGGTGTCCAACATCGCCCATGCCAGCGTACACGAGATGCGACATCTGGCACGCCAGGTAGGGGGAGCTCGCATTTTCAGCACCAGCAATCATCATAATCGTCAACAAGCTTCACGAGCTTCGCCGTCATCACCGTCATCATCACCAACACCTGCTTAGTCTTCTTGTTCAACATTGACATCGACCGCGTCATCACCAGCCATGGCACCAAGGAGAGGTGCTGGCGCCAGCCCGGCCCTACTGTGGTAGACGCGCCTGCTGCACGAACTCGCTCCCACACCCTTCCCATGAATGGAGGATTGGATGCCGAGCCTCATACATGGTGCGCGACTAACGTCGCAGGTGCCGACCCATGTCTAGTGCCAAGCCCAACTGCTCCACCACCACCGCTGTCACAACCGCACCCCGCGGTTGAGGAGGGCGAGCATACTGGCGGGGGAGTCATTGCACAAGTGGTTCCACCGCCAGGAGACACAGGAGGTATCGCGCTTGAAGATCCCTTCGCCGACAACGCAGGAGTTGCTGCTGGTGGAGCGCCTCTCCCCGGTGGCATAGGAGACGCTGCCAAAGGGGGCCATCTGTCTAGAGGAGTCACACCGGTCAGGGCCGGAGGAGCCGACCCAAACCGAAGCATCATGCACCAGCCCAGCATGTACCAGCTCGCTCTCTCCGTGCCAAGTACGAACCACCAACCTCAGTTCCACTGCTCTAGGGACCAAACTCTGGGGGAAGCAATCGCTTCTGCCCGTGCCATAGCTCGGCACCCATTAGCTCCCGGGATGGCGAAGTATGCAGCATGGAGGGACGACCACGACACGCAAACGGAGTTCATTAGGCTACACTAGGAGTCCGAACATGCTCGTTCCCAGTCCCACATAGGGCTGAGGCGTGGGGCGGAGCATGCTCCTACCACCACCGGGGGACCCATGCAAAACCCTACCTCGAGGATGTGTTCTCGGAATGCTGCCCCTGGGCCAGGGGCCGCTGGACCCGACGACGATGGAAGGAGGGTCGCCAACCATGCCGCATGCCACTTGGGGGCTAGAGCCCCGAGGCCTGCCGAACAAGATCACCTCTCTATAGGTTCATCTGTTGATCTCATGCACCGACGCGCTAGTTCGAGATTAATTGTTTCAGTTGCATCAATAGGATGCGGGCGCGGCCGTCCCCAACCCATGGGGTGCAGCTAAGGCAGGAAGCATGTCTTTGGGATATTGAAGAGGTTGCCCCGCCTTCTCTCCTTCCTTAGGAAAGGTGGCGTGCCCGCTAAAGTTCCATACCATTGTCCCCATCATGTTTGAAAGCAAGACCAACCCGAAGGAGTTTCTGGCCATCTATTCTACCACAATGGTGGCTGCAGGTGCTGATGAGAAGGTCATGGCAATTGGTTTTCAATGTCCCTAAAGGGCACGGCCTTGTGATGACTCATGCATCTACCCAAGGAGTCCATTCATTCCTAGGCCAAGTTAGGTTCTCGCTTTGTGAGCGCGTTCCAGGGAGCCTTTATGCGCCCGGGAACACTCATTCAGCTCCACACAGTGGTCCAGGGGAGTGGAGAGTGGCTACGAGACATCATGCTGTGATTTTCATAGATCGCACACACTATCTCGGAGGCAGTGGACACTGCCATTATTGGCGCATTCACCATGACTGTGCCCGACAGCAAGATGCGCAAAGAGATTAACACGCATCCCGTCGAGAGCATCCATGATTTGTGGGTGTTAGCTGACCTCTGCTCCTTAGCAGAGGAAGGACGCCTCGCGCTCGAGGACGCTACCCGGGAGGCCGCTGGAGTGGCGGACTCGGGAAGCACTGCTATGAAGAAGAATGCCTCACATAAGCGGTGCATCCAACAGGCTTTGTCTACGGAGCCTAGTGCTCCCACCAGGACTGAAAAGAAGACCAAACCGTAGGAAGAAGTGGCGGCTACCAAGCCCGCCACAAGGAAGTGGTGCCATGTGCACTAGTTCGACAAGCATGACACTCGGAACCACTGCTCCATCCTCAGTTACACCGAGGGATGGGAGAGGCGCATCACTGAGCAGGGGGTTAACAATATCTTGGGAAACTGCTACCGCTACAACAAGGCCGGCCATCATGCAAAAGACTGCCCGGTACAACCTGGCCCAGGCACCCCCGCCGAAGGTCGCGGGGGCAATGTGGGAGCTGCACAAGGAGGAGATGGAGTCAGTGGAGGCGGATCAAGAGTGAGGCACGGAGGAGGCAATGGAAATGCAACCCCTCAACCATGCAGCGAGGGCCTTGCCGTTAACCAAGGTGACGACGATGAGGGGTGTGTACAGTACCCACAAGTACAGGACTGTGCATGTGCACACAGAGGAGCTTACTCCATGACTTCCCATGGGGAGTTTAAGCATTTCTCCTATGAATTCTGCGCCGTGCAGCCTAGCCTGGAGGCAGAACGGCCAGTTCGGTGGTCTCACGTGCCAATTACTTTTGATGTGGGAGATCACCCGGACCACAATGCTAGGGTCGGCGCGCAACCCCTAGTGGTCTCCCCCATCATAAAGAACGTCCGAGTTGCCAAGATGCTGGTGGATGGAGGGGCTGGCCTCAATATCCTCTCAGCAAAGCTGCTGGATAAGCTTTTGATCACTGAGGATCAATTGGCCCCAACCAGGTCATTTCTGGGCGTAAGCCCGGGAGCTATCCAGCCGTGGGGGAAGATTAAGCTGCCAGTCGGATTCGACACTCAAGACAACTACCGCACTAAGAACATCATCTTTGATGTTGCGGACATTGCCCTGCCGTATAAAGTCATAATAGGGCGCCCTACCTTGGCAAAGTTCATGGTGGTCTCCCACCATGCCTACAACTCACTCAAGCTTCCCTTATCATGGCGGACCTTGACCGTGAAGGGTGATATCAGGGACATTGTGTTCTTCTTTAAAAAACTATTCAAGATGGCAGCCACCGCTTACCCTCTAACTCACACCGGCTCTCTGTCTGATTCGGACCAACCCTTCGCCTCGATTCCCGTCTCACCCCGGAAAAGGTTGCGACCCTTTATGGAACATAGTTCTGATGTGATATCAGGGACAATGTGTTCTGCTCTAAACAACTATTCAAGATGGCAGCCACCGCTTTCCCTCTGACTCACACCGGCTCTCTGTCTAATTCGGACCAACCCTTCGCCCCGATTCCCGGCTCACCCCGGAAAAGGTTGCGACCCTTTCTGGAACATAGTTCCGATGACCTTTCTGGTACTAGTTGCTCTCTGAGTAAGCTAATAACTTCTCGCATCCACCTTACCTGCTAAAAATCCCGGGTGTGAGTGGAGGTTCCCTCGGCAAATGAAAGCCCGGGAGTGTCCGTGGTTCTCCCGACAACCTTTAAAAAAAGAATATATATATTTATAACAAAAGCCCGGGTGTGAGTGGAGGTTCCCCTGGCAAATGAAATCCCAGGAGTGTGCGTGGTGCTCCCGGCAAACCTTAAAGGCGAAGAGTGGGCGTGGTACTCCCGACAAAACCTTAAAGCCCGGGTGTGAGTGGAGGTTCCCCCGACAAATGAAAGCCTGGGAGCGTGCGTGGTGCTCCCAACAAACCCTAAATCCCAAGAGTGAGTGTAGCACTCCTGGAAAATGCAATGAATCCTAACTTATGTGGCCTGTCCCTCCTATGCGTAAACCGCTTGTAACCCCAGGGCTGCCCCCATTTTGGAATGGAAATCTCGTTGCTCTCGTTCTTCCACCTGTTTTCATTTGCCGAGCCTTTTCGGTATTTTGCATTCCTTTGGTTTTTCTCAGGGTCAGACGTGGTTAACAATATTTTTAGGCCAGGAAACATTGTACTCTCATGATCCACTCTAAGGTATGAGTGTTGTGCTCTAGGCATTGCCAACGAGCACTAAATCGCAAAGACACACCTCCCATGTTAGTCCTTTGAGTTGGCAAACCGTGTGCCCTGATCAACCGCATGACACCTTGTTTTAAACCCGAGGCATGGGTAAGATGACGTAAGGTGTGTTCATCATGTTTCAGGATGAGTACCGGATGGATATCCAATATGAGGCCAAGGCAAGGTTTCGGCAAGGGTGAAGGGCTCACCACCAAATAACATCAACCAGGGGCGGTTGTCCCCACAAGCAGGGCATGAGACAATAGCAAGGCTAGAGCTAAGGAAATGGGAGCAAGGTTTCTGAGACAATGAACGATGCCCCCACGGGCACCGCGAAGATGCTGAAGCAGCAATAGGCAGGCGAATCAAGGGTAGCCACAAGCACGACACGGAAAAAAGAGAGTGAATAATACAAGGCAAAGGCAAATATACTAATGGTAGCCAATTGGCATTACATTTGAAAAATGTACAATGCAATAACTAGCTTGGGGAGGACCCCAGGAGTCAAGGAGAAAGCCGAAGGTCAACGGTGCAAGGGAGGATTTTGTATGCCCTCCTCCACCTCGTGCACGACTGCGTCACTCGCACAGCGTGACGCCCCGCGCCAGGCGTTGCTAAGGTCCGAGTCAAAGACAAGCGGCGGGTAGTAGCTCCGGTGATAGAGGGAGTAATCAAAGATTTTCACTGACAGGGGACCCCCGCCGCAGTAGCAAAACTTTTGGACATCACTAACCTTTAGCTCGTAGTGGTCCATGAACTCTGTCCACCCGTCACTCAGGTACATGTTGCCGACACTATCTACCCACCTATGAAAGTCCCAGATGGGCTGGTCGCCGCTAGACTCGTGCACCCAGAGCTCACACGAAGGGTGCTCTCTAAGCTCCTCGGTGAATAGGTCTGGCAGGCGCAACCACCACTTGAAGTTCACCAGGAGGAAGATGAGAAACTCGAAGCCAATGAGGCCCGCCGTTTTGTTGTCATTGTCCCCGCGATAGAGCGGAGGGGCAGGGAAATACCCATTAGGCTCCTGCCATCCGTAGCATCCATGGCGAGGTGTGTCGTGTCCGTGCCTTGGAGAAGGAGAATGGCAACCAGGAGGGACTCCCTATCTGTTGCCGCCTTCCCGCAGCCGCAGCCGGGTGGGGCCTTAGTTCGCGGTTGCGGGAGATCTGTTCCAGTACCGGAGGAGAAGCGGCAGCCTTGGCGCCTGCGCCGTGGCCCCTCCGACGAGGCTGGTGCAATCTCCCCACCTGTGAAGGAGGATCATCATCACCGGAGCTGCCCGACACCATCGTCTTCACTACCGAGCATGGAGTTAGAAGGAAAGGCTGCGGGGGAAGTGGAGAGTGAGCCACGCCCCCGTGCCTTCCCTCTCTTTTATAACAAAAAGGAGGGGGATTGGTTGCTACCCACCTCACCGGCTCATGGGAGGGAAACGATCGTGCCTCACGAAATTTATTTTGCAGGAATCGAAGCGGATGCAGTTAATGCAGGCTGCCGCGGAAGCCAAGGTGTGGCTCCGCCTTCCCACAGCCACTTGAGTGTGCAGGCACACACGCGTCTGCTCTATGGGATGGGAAAGTGTGTCGTCTAGTCTTGTCAGGCTTCCCGTGACGTGGATTGGGCCCACATGCTATTGAAGGGCGAATCCCACCAACAACCTCTTCGTCAAGCCACGATCTGCGTCGCAAGTTTTTGGCCCTCGCCTGGGGGCTTCTATCGGCGTAATGGGATCGAGGGTCCCTCCATTGCGCCTCAGCGCGTGGGCCAGGACCCACCGGTCAGCGACTCAATAGATGTGTGGCCTGGCCGGGAAGGGCGTCGCGCAGATACGAGCACCATGTGCTCCAAGCAGGTATGGTTATATCATGATGAACCTATAGAGACTAAGTATCAGCTATGTTGTAGGTACCTATGGGTGACAAATGCTACAAGACGCGCCTTAATCCGCCAGCTGAGTGCGGACAAGGAGGAAAGGACAACGACGAGCGTAAGGCAGTCCTACCCGTTCTTCCGGAGGGTGCCCCGGAAGGAGGGAAAGGCCACTGTTGGGGGCAGCGAGGCCGAGGAGCAGCCTCTATTGAGCCCCAGAAGGACCATGGAAGCACCCCTCCAGGGCCAGGCGCAGCCCGGAAACCGGAGTCAACTGTGCCTAACAAGATGTGTCAGGACCAGCCTTCGGAACCGGCGATGCGTCAGCATTGCTGGATGCTGGCTCGTGGTTGATGTAGAGCTCGTTGGGAACCCCAAGAGGAAGGTATGATGAGCACAGCAGCAAGTTTTCCCTTAGTTATGAGACCAAGGTTTAATCGAACAAGTAGGAGCAAGGAAACACCCCAAAGGTGTTACTAGCTGAGCTTTGGCAGGACGCACTACCGGTGCTAGTAGCAACATGGAGACCTGCACAACACAACCACAGAAATTTGTCGCCAACTTGCGATGAGGTTGTCAATCTCACCGTGTTTTGCGGAAAACAAAGGATTAAACATATCGAATGGAAAGAAGTAAAAGTTTGCAGAAAGTAAACACAAAGCAGTAAAAGATTGTAGATTGTATGTAAAGTAAAAGGACCAGGACCCATAGTTCACTAGAGGTGGCTCTCCTTAGATAGATAACATGCTGGGTCAACAAATTACAGCGGGGCAATTGACAAACACCGAGAAAGCAATACATGCATATACTAATCATCTTTACTCCTCTAAGACTTGATTGGGCATTACAGCATAATACATAGACCGCCATCCAACTGCATCTATGACTAATAATCCACCTTCAGGTTATCATCTGAACCCCCTCCAGTATTAAGTTGCAAGCAACAGATTATTGCTTTATGAACTGCGTGTAAAGTAAATAATACGATTGTTCTATGAACAAAGGATTGTTGTTTTCTCCCTAGTAGCAACAACACATCTAGTACCTTAGAGATTTCTGTCACTTCCCAAGATTACCAGAGGCATGAACCCACTATCGAGCATAAATACTAACTCTTGGAGTTGCTAGCATCTACTTGGCCAAGATAGCTACTAACAACGGAAAGCATGCAATATCTCAAATAACAAAGACATGATAGAATCAATAATCAATCTGAAATAGCATCTCAATATCCATCGGATCCCCGCAAACACAACATGTATGAATTACAAATAGATGATCTTGATCATGAACAGAGCTCACAAGATCTAAACATGAAAGCACAAAGGAGGAGAAACCAGCCATCTAGCTACTACATGGATCCGTAGTCCAAGGATGAACTACTCACGCATCACACCGGAGGCTTGCATGGTGATGAAGAAGGCCTCCAGGGTGAATTCCCCTCTCCGGCAGGGTGCCGGGAAGAGCTTCAGATCCCTCCCGATCTAGGGATGGAGATGATGGAGGCTATAGAATCTTTAGTGGATTTTTGATCGGGTACTCAGGGTTTTCGTCCCGAGGGAAACTTATAGGCGGAAGGAGAGGCCGATGGGGTTCCGCGAGCGGCCACACCACCCCTTGGCGTGCACCAGGCCTGGCCGCACGGCCAGGTGGTGTGGTGGCTCTCTGGCCCTTCTCCGTCTCGTATTTTGGCACTTGATCCCTTCCGGAAAAATAGGCACTTTGGCTTTTGTCCCGTCCAATTCCGAGAATATTCATTTTCTGACTTTCCTGGAACCAAAAACAGCAGAAAACAGGCAGCTGGCACTGTGGCTCTTGTTAATAGGTTAGTCCAAGAAATCATATGAAAGTTACTCCATAGTTGGAACAAAACACAAGAAAGTGGATAAAACCAAGGATGGAACATCAAAAATTATAGATACATTTGCAATGTATCAACATCCCCAAGCTAAACTCCTGCTCGTCCTCGAGTAGGTAAGTGATAATAAGAAAGAATAATTTTTTAGGTGACATGCACCATCAAAGACTTGATCAAAGTATTTGCAAAACCTTCAAGGCTGGGATCAAAGTACTTCAATCATAACATGAAAGACAAAGTTCTAGCAATAAGCAAAGAAACTATGATGCAACATGAAAATGCACAAACAAATGATTCATGAATAACAATGCTTTGCATGACGTTTGTTTGTTTCACATAAAGAAAACATAGCATAAAAGTATTCAGCTTGTCCCTCAATAGAGTAGCAAATATAAATGCATAGGACACCTTCAAAGTTCGTAAGAGTGACTAGACACAATAGTTTCAAACAAGCAATAACAAGTTATGCATCAATCAACTAGTCTTGGGACAATGCACATAGAACTAAGAATGACCACTATGCTCTCAAAGTAGGTGCATAAAGATAGAAGGTGGAGACTCAATATAATAGTGGAAGAAAGGCCTTTTGTAAAAGGAAGTAGGGGTTCAAGTCTCATAAAGAGCTTCCAAAAATTATGGTACTTATAGCTTTCAGCTCTCATTGCCCCTATCATAAGCATCTTGAAGTGATTAAGGTTAAAGTGAACAAACTATGGTGTACATGCTTGACGAAGTATAAGTCAGAAATCTCATGTCCCTTGTATACGAGGGCCGCTCCTCATGCTACTCAAGTTTAGTCACCGGTAAGTTCTTGTCATCGTAAGTACATGTGTATCATTGAGAACCACCAACGGGGTACCCCTTGCCCGATGATACGGAAGAATCCCCATATCAAAATGACAAGGCAAGCAGACAACGAGCATCTCAACATTCTTCTTATTTACCATGGGAATATGGTTCTTTTTCTCTCTTTCCTCTTTTCATAGTATCTCTTTTTTTTCTTTTCTATTTTTCTCAATATAGGACTCCTTTTTTTATAAGAAGAATGCTTCATAGACAGCTCATTATGGTTACGCTGCAGGTTTCCACCATGTCAGCATGGATTAGACTAGCGGCCTAGGCGTTTCTCTAACACATATACATAACTCCATGGACTTACAAGCTCCCCTTTCATTTCACACTGACGACATCCATATACAAAAGAGCATTATATCAACTAGGTACAAGTACCAAGTGCAATGTTGAAAGCGTTCCCCATGAAAGCATGGTTCTGCTAATTCCCAACAAATAAGTGCAAGCATATACAACATAGAAGACACAATGGTTCAAGTTTATTAAGGGCAAGTAAAGTAAAGTGTGCCTTCAAGTTCGTGAGAGCTTTAATCACTAGTTTTTTCATAACAAGTGGAAGGTAAACAAAAGCATGAATATACTTGGAATAGCATAAGCTAGTAGGTAGGTATGGTGGACTCTTTGGAAAAACTTGGTTTAGGGAGTTGGATGCATGAGTAGAACTCATACTTGGTTGTGGAGGCTAGCAAAAGACTGGGAGCGACAAACTAAGAGAGCAATAATGGCCATAATCATGCAGAGCGACAAAACATTATTGATCAAAGTATAAAGTGATACTACAAGTTGAAAACTAAAGGATCATAAAGGCTATGGTGACTTGAGATAGTCATAACATGGTGTGAGCATGTGCCAAGTCAACCCAAATAAAGCATCAAAGGAGAATACCACTATACTTTGCTTTAATATGCTAAAACAACGCATGATTCATCCAAGGCACATTAAGCAATCTCAATTGTTTATAACAAGTCATGCTACAGAAAAGGATACTAAGCATAAAGCCAAAACAATATCAAGCATGGCATGACAAAGCATAGGCCACAGTCAAAAACGAGCTTTTTTTACCACATAAGTATGAACTTTCCTACTCTTTTCCAAACCAAACCAAACTATTCGCAAACTAAAGTGTGAAAGAGGGGGTCCAACCAATTTATTCAGAAAACTAAGCAAACCAAGAAAACTAAAAACCAAAACAAAAACAAAAAAAGAAGACGCTCCAAGAAAAACACAACTGTGCATGAAACAATAAAAATGAAGCGTTTCGAAGAAACCTGGAATTTTTATTAATGAAGAAGGGGATGCCTTGGGCATCCCCAATCTTTGACGATTGTACTTCTTGGATATTTCTTGGGGTGACACGCGTGGCATCCCCAAGCTTGAGATTTAGTCCATCTTTCATCTCATTACTTGTTCCTTCCATACACCTGAAAATTTTCGTTCATACAAAACTTCACACAATCTCATTAGCAACATTAGTGCACTTAAGATAAGTAAGTCTCAAGGTTCAGTTCTAACACCAAATAAACTTCCGTTAGAACACTAGCTACTGTAGCACTTCCCTCAAAAAGCTCAATTCCCCAAAGGAACTCAAGAAGGAACTAACAAGAAGCAAATGCAGAAAATGGCAGAAATCTGTCAAAACAGACCAGCAGGTAAAGACGAATTTTTTCGAAGACCTTCTGTTGCTCAAATCAAAAAGTGTTGAACAAACGAAAGTTATATAACAACCTGGGGCAGAAGCACAAAACATTACAACTCAATCCGACATACAGAGCTCTCTCAGGAATTTTTACGGTGAAGCACAGAAATCTGTTTTGGGACAGCAACATTCCCAATCATTACTTCACTCTCATTAGAGGTTACTCTTGGCACAAAAAGCAAAATAAAAAGGATAAGGAGAGGTTATTACAGAGGTAATAACTTCCAAGACTCAACTAAAACTCTTGGGTTATCTCCCAACAAGTACTTTTCTTTAACACCTTTAAGTTAGGCATGATAATTTGAGAAGATGCTCACATAAGAAATATGAATTGAAGTAAAAGAGAGCATCAAGAAGCAAATTAAAAACACATTTAAGTATAACCCACTTTCTATGCATAGGAATCTTGTATGCAAATAAATTCACAAAGAACAAAGTGACAGGCATTAGAAGATAAAACAAAAGTAACTTCAAAACTTTCAGCACATAGAGAGGTGTTTCATTACCATAAAAACTTCTACAACCATATTTTCCTTTCTCATAATATTTTTCAGTAGCCTCATGAATAAACTCAACAATATAACTATCACATAAGGCATGCTTTTCATGATCTACAAGCAGTAGAGTTTTATTATAAACATTTTCAAAAGAATCCTCGGGAACATAACATTCACCCTCCTTTGATAAGCATGGGGGACAATCAAATAATGTAAGGGATAAAGAGTTACTCTCATTAGAAGGTAGGCATGGTAGATACATTCTTCCTCATTTTGTCCATCACTCTCCTCCTCTTTTTCATCTAATGAGCTTTCAGGTTCAGCAATTTCTTCTTCCATGGAGATTCTAGCAGGCGGTGGTTCATCTATTACCTTAGCAGTCATAAAACTGTTCCCAAATAGGAAACTGAGTGAGCTATCCATAATGAAATAGTGACTGGAGCAGAGCTAGTCATAAAGGCAACTTAAGAAAGGAACTAAATTTTTTTTGTGTTTTTGAAATAAGAAAGCAAACTTGTAAAACTATTTTTTTTGTGTTTTTTGAAGAACAAAATAAGCAAACAAAGCAAAAAGAAACTAAGCAAAACAAAAACAACAAAGTAAAGAGATTGGTTATGAGGGACTCCCCTTGTGAAGATGTCCTTGACTCCCCGGCAACGGCGCCAGAAAAATAGCTTTTCTGGTACGGTGTTGACGTGGGAGTTTCTTTTGCTTCGTTCTCCGGCAACGGTGCCAAAAAAATCTTTGCTGGCTCGTGGTTGATGTAGAGCTCGTTGGGAACCCCAAGAGGAAGGTATGATGAGCACAGTAGCAAGTTTTCCCTCAGTTATGAGACCAAGGTTTAATCGAACCAGTAGGAGCAAGGAAACACCCCAAAGGTGTTACTAGCTGAGCTTTGGCAGGGCGCACTACCGGTGCTAGTAGCAACGTGGAGACCTGCACAACACAACCACAGAAATTTGTCCCCAACTTGCGATGAGGTTGTCAATCTCACCGTGTTTTGCAGAAAACAAAGGATTAAACGTATCGAATGGAAAGAAGTAAAAGTTTGCAGAAAGTAAACACAAAGCAGTAAAAGATTGTAGATTGTATGTAAAGTAAAAGGACCGGGATCCATAGTTCTCTAGAGGTGGCTCTCCTTAGATAGATAACATGCTGGGTGAACAAATTACAGCGGGGCAATTGACAAACACCGAGAAAGCAATACATGCATATACTAATCATCTTGACTCCTCTGAGACTTGATTAGGCATTACAGCATAATACATAGACCGCCATCCAACTGCATCTATGACTAATAATCCACCTTCAGGTTATCATCCGAACCCCCTCCAGTATTAAGTTGCAAGCAACAGATTATTGCTTTACGAACTGCGTGTAAAGTAAACAATACAATTGTTCTATGAACAAAGGATTGTTGTTTTCTCCCTAGTAGCAACAGCACATCTAGTACCTTAGAGATTTCTGTCACTTCCCTAGATTACCAGAGGCATGAACCCACTATCGAGCATAAATACTAACTCTTGGAGTTGCTAGCATCTACTTGGCCAAGATAGCTACTAACAATAGAAAGCATGCAAGATCTCAAATAACAATGACATGATAGAATCAATAATCAATCTGAAATAGCATCTCAATATCCATCGGATCCCCGCAAACACAACATGTATGAATTAAAAATAGATGATCTTGATCATGAACAGAGCTCACAAGATCTAAACATGAAAGCACAAAGGAGGAGAAACCAGCCATCTAGCTACTACATGGATCCGTATTCCAAGGATGAACTACTCACGCATCACACCGGAGGCTTGCATGGTGATGAAGAAGGCCTCCAGGGTGAATTCCCCTCTCCGGCAGGGTGCCCAGAAGAGCTTCAGATCCCTCCTGATCTTGGGATGGAGATGATGGCGGCTATAGACTCTTTAGTGGATTTTTGATCGAGTACATAGGGTTTTCGTCCCGAGGGCAACTTATAGGCGGAAGGAGAGGCCGAGGGGGTACCGGGAGCAGCCACACCACCCCCTGGCATGGGCCAGGCCTGGCCGCGTGGCCAGGTGGTGTGGTGGCTCCCTGGCCCTTCTCAGTCTCGTATTCTGGCACTTGATCCCTTCCGGAAAAATAGGCACTTTGGCTTTTGTCCAATCCAATTCTGAGAATATTCATTTTCTGACTTTCCTGGAACCAAAAATAGCAGAAAACAGGCAGCTGGCACTGTGTCTCTTGTTAATAGGTTAGTCCAAGAAATCATATGAAAAGTACACCAAACTTGGAACAAAACACAAGAAAGTGGATAAAACCAAGCATGGAATATCAAAAATTATAGATACATTTGCAATGTATCACTAGACGTCATCATGGCGCTGCAGTCCACTGTAGCGCGCCACCAACAGGAGTGGAAACTCGGAGCCTGAGCTGTCACTCGGCCAGCGAGTGCCTCTGAGCACCACCCTTGTCCATCCATTGGGAACAAGCGCTGCCTATCTGCTTCAAGACCGCATGACACCCCGTGATTGAGCTCGGGAACGCCCAGATGGTGCTCCATGCCGGCCCTATGGTGACCCCTTGGTGTATAAAAGGAGGAACTTGGCCGAGAGATGAAGGAGGAGGGTTTTTGCCCTGAAAGGTTTTTTGGCGTGAGGAGAGGTTCTTTGCCTAGGAGAAGGTCTTTTGCCTAGAGTAGGTTTTTCCTAGAAGAGTTTTGCTAGAGGCATAGAGATTGAAGAGGGAGAAAGCAAGGAAGTGAGGAAAGAAAAAAGAGAAATCCCGAGGAGTGTAGAAGCTAGAGATAAAGAGTCTCCCCAGTACCATAGAGATCATCTTCTTGTATCTCGATCCACTCCAGATAATCCACCAAAGCAGGATGTAGGGTTGTTAGTCGAAGGGCGGCCCGAACCTGGGTAAACAATGCTCGTGTGTGCTCTGTGTGTGTTGTACACTCGTATCAGTAGGTTTCTTTGCCGATGTTGAGGCGGGAACGCCTTCGTGCCCACTACCGAACAATAGGTGTTGTCCAACATCCTTGATGTCAGTGTAGGCGAGACGCGACATATGGGCAGACACAGTTCCTCATGACATGTAGGCGACGTGGCACTGTAGGTACGAGGCGTCTACATGTTATCTCGACAGAGAGTCGGTCTAGCAGCGTAGGCTGTAGACGGCAACGAGTTCTCGCGTGAGAGAGACGACCTGGCAGCATAGACTCTAGATGATAGAGGGTTCTTATGGCCGGCAGCCTTGTTGGTAGCGTATTCCCTCGGCTGTTTATCGAGTACCGTTTAGCTTCTCTCTCATGACATTCTTCCATATTTTTATGACAACACGTGGAGTATAAGACGCTTATCCCATTTTTATCTCCATGCAAAGCGTTATATTGTGTTTCTCTTATCCCACCTCCACCTCCTCTATGCTTGCTCTCCTCGCTGGTCACGTGCAACGGTCTGGTGAACACACCCGCGACCATCGATGTGGGTGGCGAAAGAGCATGAGCTCGGAGGAGATGGCTTTGGGAGAGTAGAGGGCATGCTAAACGGCCGGTGGGACTCGCAGCGAGCATATGGTCTCCCATACTTCGGTGCGGTCGTAGCCTAGGGTTCACACTATTGTGTTTTGTCTGAATTAGCTTTTTGCCGTAGCTATTCAATATGCCGGTCAAGGTGCTGGCGGTGTGTTTTAGGTGTGGACTATGGCACAGACATTCTTGGTGGACGGCCTGGTCGGCATGCATGTTTTGAATTTCTCTTTCTACTTTTTTTTGGATTTTTTAAACTTTTGTCGGCTGCTTCTTTGCTTTTTTTTTCTTTCCCTTCCTTCAGTTCTAAGATGCGAACTGTTAATTATAAAAAATCGCTGACTGCGAAAGTGTTTGCGCGAGACCATACTGTACGGATACGTTGATAATCGTAATAACAGGAAAAATGTTAATTACCATATCATTGACTGCAAAGACATTGACATCTAGCACGTTGGATGCAAACATGACCGATAATTTACTGCAGTAATCAACTTCTTAGTATAGCTTCAAACATATGACATTTAAAGAAAGTTCAATAACGAGAGTAGTATGCTTTAGAAAAAGGAAAATAATTGCAAATTTCAGGAGACGACGTCTAGAGAAAGTAACTGCGAAACGTGGAACTATATGCGTGGACTGCGAGCCATAAAACTATTTCCTCTCGTGATGGGGATATGCCGAATGGGATATGCCCAGCATGATGTTTCGACTGTACCAGGGGCTTTGCAAGTGGGCCTACAGGATGGCAACTGGAATGCGACTAAGAGGGAGCCTAGCGACTAGAAGGCGGAGGCCCAAAAGCGTAGCTGAAGCCCAGTCGGATTAGGTTAAATCCTCCAAGTCCTTAACTGATTTGGTTGTATATCTGTAAACCCTAGCGAGGTACCACCTATATAAACCTCCCCAAAGTACTCTCTGTACTTATGTTCCATCATACACCCCATCCAAGCGAGTCGCTGCCTAGGCGTCGAGCTCGCCACCCCTATAACTCACTCGCTGATAATACAATCTAGCAGGAGTAGGTCTTTAACCTACGTGGGGCCGAACCGGGGTAAACTCATGTGTCTCAGCCCTCAGCTTGCTCCGCAGATGGCTGCTCGCTCTTGCCCTCAATCCTATCAATCGCTACCCCTGGTAGCGACTAGCGTGCTCATTCCCACGACAGTGGCGCCCACCATGGGGCATGGCCAGACCGGCCTGAATTCTGAGGCAAGACCCTATTCGCCAATCGATCGGCCGATCGCTACAGGCCGCATGGTCGCCAGCAGCGAGATCCTCTAGATCCTGCCGAGCAGCTACATCCCGGCGTCACGCTTGATTACGCACATCGCAGTGATGCTAATCGGCACCATCAATCTATTTGTCGGCTTCACTAACGCCATCGACCTAGCGGAGACGGCAACCATCGATGGGTCGCTGCAATGCCGCGATCTGTTCTCGGAGGCTAGATCCACTCCACCAGCCACCCCGCCTTCGAGTACGACTCGACCGCTAGCAACGCGGTCGGGACGGATGCCGCTGTGGACGATGCGGCCCTCCATGAAGGAAATATGCCCTGAGAGGCAATAATAAAGTTGTTATTATGTATTCCTTGTATATGATAGATGTTTATTTTGCATGCTATAATTGTATTGATAGGAAACATCAATACATGTGTGTTTAATAAACAAAAAGGGTTCCTAGTCATGCCTCTCTTATAGACTAGCTTGTTGATTAACAGGATGATCAAGGTTTCCTGATCACGGACATTGGATGTTGTTAATAACAAGGTCACACCATTGGTGGAATGATGTGATGAACATTCATCCGAAGTATAGCATTGCGATCAAGTCATTGTGTTTATATTGCTATAACATCATACGAAGTAATTTTTATCCTTAGACCATGAGATCATGTTAATTGCTAACACCGGAAGAGTATCTTGATAACATCAAACGTCGCACCGTAACAGGGTGACTATAAAGATGGGTTCAGTGCTATGAAGGTGTTATGTTGAGGCTCATGGATTAAGAGTGGAATTTTTCAATCCCGATGACGGATAGATATACTCTGGGCCCTCTCGGTGATATCACATTAAGATAGCTTGCAAGCAAGTGATGTGATCACTAGAATGTTATATCACGGGAACGAGAAAAGAGTGCATGTCGGTAACGAGATCAAACTAGGTATGGAGATACCGATGATCGAATCTCGGACATGTAATATATCGAGAGACAAAGGGATTTAGTTACAAGTGTTAAAGGTTCTCACGATCACAGGAGTCATCGTTGAATGTGTAGGAGTCAGTACGGATCTCTAGGTCCCGCTGCTGATTATTGATCGGAGAAGGGTCTCGATCATGTCTACATTATTCGCGAACCGTAGGGTGGCACACTTAAGAGTTACCGGACACCATTTTGGAGCACATATCTTTCAGATGAAAGAATTGCAAAGCGCAGGAATTGTTTCAATAGAAACCGGAAATTGTTTCCGGTGAAATTGTAGAAGGTGGTTCTGCATTTGATATTGAAATATTGCAAGGGGCTATATGTGAATGTTTCTTAATTAAAGTAATTAACAAAATTCTTAATAAATATAATAAAAGAGTTTTATTAAATGAGAGAGCATTAAATTTGGAGAAACTTAATGCATTTAAAGTGGAGACTTTAAAAGGGAATGTGAAGAGGCATTTTAATGTGGAGGAGTTACCACCACATGAATGGGGGAGGTGAGGGGTCACCCCTCCATGCGCCGGCCATGGAGAGAGGGGGCACCCCCCTCCTCCTATAAAAGGCCACCCATTCCCTCCTTCATCCTCACACCTCCTTGTGAAGGATCTCTCTCCCCGTCTAGAATTATTCCCCCATGGTCTCGGATTAGCGAGATACATGTTCCCGGTGGCATTTCGTCTGGAAGGAGTTGCTGCTTCCGCTGGATCGCTGGAGCGAGCAGGTGGAGGTTGTCTGGTGGCTTGAACGTGTGTGCGAGTGCGGATGCGCTGCTAAGTTGCGGCGCTCGGACTTCCTCACGATCTTGAGATCGGCAAGTGTACGACTACATCAACCACGAGTTCCTACTCGTTAACAAAGCTCGTTGTCTTCGAGGGTAAGTTCTCTATGGATGTAAGTCCACCCGTTTGCTTTGTACCTAGTAGATAGACCTTGGCGTGTAGTTCACACCGTAGGAAATTTTTTGTTTTCTATGCTGCGGACCCAACACTCCATAATGACACTGATTCGGTGACCCCTGCCTTGGTCGCCGAATCCATCACCGCCGCATCTCATGAAGACTCCATCACGCAAGTCTCCAATGCCAAGGACTTCGAGAAATCCTCCATCCTCGGGATCTTCGAGTCTAACTCTGGGTCAGAGTCCCTTACAACTTCTGCGCCAGATCCACTCGCTTCAACACGATCTACATGGCAGGTAGCGCAAGCGACCTGCCAGATCCCTTCTCCACCCCGATCCCGCCGACCGCGACGGCAACAGAGGTCGAAGAATCCTGCCTACGACTAGAGGGGGCAACACGCAAGGAGCAGGCCGAGCGCGAGAAGTTCTGCCTCGAGCGGGAAATGGTGCAGGAGTTGTCGCTCTACCACCAGCACCGCATCAGGAGCCGCCTGAACTCCAACACTCAGGGCCGCGTCCTGAACTTCAATGACGACATTAGAGGCACATCCTCACCAACCGCGGCGACCCTGAGCCAAGGGTCTCCCTCAGCCGAGTTGGCCATCAGTGCTTCGGACCAATGATCCGAGGAGAAAAGTACCCCGCCAACTTCGAGGCGCCCAAGGAGATTGAGAAGTACGATCCAGCGTAAGATCCAGCGGTGTGGCTGGAAATGTACCTCATGGCGATGGGAATCACCGGCCACATCGACCTGCTCGCCGCTCTCTACCTCCCTCTGATGATGGAGGGAGCGGCCTGGCAATGGATCAACACCCTCCAAATAGATAGCATCGACTCGTGCGACGACATGCGCGACGCCTTTGTAAGGCACTTTGAGGGTTCGTACACCCACGCCACCACTATCGAGGACCTGGAGCGATGCATCCAGGGGCAACGCGAATCGACCCACCACTGGGTCCAGCGGTGGCAGGACCTGTGGATCAACGCCTCCGGCATCCTCCCAAACACCACGATGCACTGCTTCAAGAACGCATGCCGGTACAAACCCCTTGTTGCCAAGATCAAGAGGGTCTACCGGACGCTCGACAACATCCCTGACCTCCTCGAGATCGCCAAGCCCTACGCGGAGGAAGACCCCAACCAAGAGTCCGATGACGAAGCCGGGGAAAGATGCCGTGCAAACGACAACGACAATGGGAGACAACACGAGATGCGCTACAGCAACACTCGCCTCATCGGCAAATGTAGCAGTGATGGGCGAGTAGACTTTGTCGCCAACGCCGGCTATGGGAAACGTGACCCAAAAAAACTTCCGCCGCAACGGAGGAAACTATCGCGACAGCGGAAACTACCACGTGAACCACGAGGTGAGGCCGAAATTCAACCCTGCCGCCCTGTTGAACCAGCCCCGTGTCTATCAAAATAGGGAAGTGAAGCCTGCCACTCACACCACCACCGACTGCCACTCCTTGAAGGAGATCGAAAGGCGAGGCGAGCAAGGGAGGGCAACAACGACGACCCCCCTCGAGACAACGACAACAACAGCGGCTTTGGCCATGCAGCTGGCTCGCTCCACATGTTCTCCAGGCTCGGCACCAAGCGCGAGAAGAAGGTGCTCGCCTGCGCAGTCGCCGTCAATGCGGTGACCCAAGTCGACATATCAACTGGTCCGAGCAGAGCATCACATGGAGTCGCGAGGACCACGCGCCACAGATTGAGTACCCTCGGCGAGTCGCCCTAGTGGTCACGCCCAAAGTGGCTGACTACTGGCTCCCCAAGACATTGATGGACGGTAGAAGATCCATTAACATCTTCTACTTGGACACCTTCAAGAAGTTGCAGCTCCCACAGTCGATGGTCGAATCGACCCTCACTACCTTCCACGACATTGTCCCTGGTCGGAAGGCGTACCCTTCGGCACACAGGCCAACTTCCGCACCAAGCGGATCGTATTCGACCTGGTTAACTTCTACAACCCCTACCACTGCATCTCGGGGCGACAAGCCTTCGCCAAGTTCATGGCGGCACCGCACTACTTGTACAACATGATGAAGCTCCCAGGGACACGCGACATCATCACCGTCCACGGCAACCCCGACATGGCCGTGGACTGCAAGGACAAAGGCGCCAAGCTCACTGACACCGTCATCACCACGAAAACTAACCACGCAGACGAGCTCACCAAATACGTGAGCAACATTGATAAGGACGACCCAATGATCTTGAAGAAGCCAACCACGAAAAACTCCGGGGGAGCAGCTTTCGAGGCCACCACGCACACTTGCACCGTTGAGCTCGTCCTGGGCGACTCCAACCAGACGGTCACCATAGGGACAAACATGATCCCCACATAGGAAAGCGCACTCATCGGGTTCCTACGTGAGAATCGCGACATCTTCGCATGGAAGCCATCTGACATGCCTGGTGTCCCAAGGGAACTCGCTGATCACAAACTCAATGCCGACCCCAAAGTGCGACCTGTAAAGCAGTCGCTGCGGCCCTTCAATGAAGAGCGCCGCCGAGCAATCGCGGAAGAAGTGCAGCGTCTACTCACTGTGGGTTTCATTCGGCCAATCAATTACTCTAAGTGGCTGGCAAATCTGGTCCTGGTTCTGAAGAAGAACAACACCTGGAGAATGTGCATTGACTACACCAACCTCAACAGTGGCTACCCAAAGGAAGAGTCCGTCCTACCACGCATCAATCATATCATCAACTCAATCACGGGATTGGAGTCGTTGTGTTTCCTCGATGCATATTCTAGTTACAACCAGATCAATATGGCGGTCGAGGATGAGGAGAAAACGGTGTTAATCATGCCATTCAGCGCCTTCTGCTACACCGCCATGACGTTCGGCCTCAAGAATGCCGGTGCAACCTACCAACGGTGCATGCAGGAGTGCCTTGCGAGTCAAATTGGCCGCAACATCCACGTCTACATCGACAACATGGTGGTAAAATCCACCTGCCAGAGCGACCTGCTCGCCGACCTGGCCGAAACCCAACTCTGCGGAATTACAAGATCAAGCCCAACCCAGGGAAATGCACCTTCGGTGTTCCCAGCGGATAGCTCCTGTGGTATGTGGCCTGCAAATAGGGCATAGAAGCAAACCCCACCAAGATCGACACCATCACGCGACTCGAGAAACCTAAGTGCCTCCGGAATGTCCAAAAACTAGCCAGTCGAGTCGCGGCCCTTAGTCGCTTCATCCCTCGCTCGGTGAGAAGGAAATGCCTCTTTACCGCCTAATGCGCAAGAACCCCATGTTCCAATGGAACGAAGAAGCGGAAAATGCACTCCAAGTGCTCAAACAAGTGCTACTCGCAACACCGCTACTTGCCTTACCCGTCGATAAGGAGCCAATGCTCGTCTACGCCGCGGCCTCCACGCGAGTCGTCATTGCCGTGATGGTCGTCGAACAACCGGAGGAAGGCAAGGAGCGCCCTATGAAGTGCCCGGTCTACTATATCAGCAAAGTCTTAACGGATTCAAGGCAACGCTACCCGCAGTACCAGAAACTAGTATACGCGATCTTCAGAGCCTAGCGACAGCTCCCACACTACTTCCAGGAGCACACAATCATGGTCGTCTCCTCCGCACCCCTGCAAGACATCATCCACAATCACGAGGCGACCGGATGAGTCGCTAAGTGGGCCATCGAAATCGGCATCCACAACATCAAGTATGAGCCACACAAAACGATCAAATCACAAGCCTTGGCTGATTTCCTTGCCAACTGGGAAGAATCCCAGTGGCCGGAGAAGCTGCCCTATCTCCACTACTGGTCTCTCCACTTCGACGGATCCAAGAACACGGATGGCATAGGGGCAGGGATCGTACTCACCTCCCCCAAAGGCGACAAGCTCCGCTACGTGCTGCACCTCGATTTCACGGCATGTGGGCCGCCAAGGAGATGAACATCAATCGCCTACGGTATTACGCGACTCCAACCTAGTCGCCGCACAAGTCGCTGGGACCTGCGACGCCTCTCCCCCACCATGATAGCGTACCGCCAAGCGATGGACCATCTGGGGTCCACTTCACCAGCTACCCAGTCGAGTGGATCGACAGGCGCAAGAACGAGTAGGCCGACGCGCTCTCCAACATCGGATCGGCTTGACAAATGCCACTCGCGGGTGTCTTCCTCAACATCATCCACAATCCATCGGTCTCCCCACCAAAGGAGATCGACATCGGAATACTGCTGCAACCCGAGCCCGCCTTGGTCTCCATGGATTCGGAGCCCAACGACTAGACCACACCGTACCTCGCCTACCTCGAGCATGAGATACTACCTTCGTATGAGACGGAGGCGCGAATGATAGTGCGACGCTGCAAATCCTTCGTCATCATCAATGGCGATCTCTATAAGTGCAGCGTGGCCGGCGTGTTCCAATACTGCGTACATCCAGAGGAAGGACGGAAGATCCTCCAAGACATCCATGCTAGTGACTGCGGCCATCACGTCAGCGCTAGGTCGCTAGTCGCCAAGGCCATGCGACACGGCTTCTACTGGCTTACCGCACATCCAACACCGTTGACATCGTCCAATAGTGCATCGGGTGCCTGAAGTATGCCAACCAGATGCACATCCCTGGTTCAGCCTTCAAGACCATCCCCATCACCTGGCCATTCACCGTAAGGGGAATCGACATGGTGGGCCTATTCAAGAAGGCCCCATCTGGCTTCACCCACCTCCTTGTCGCAGTCGACAAGTTCACCAAGTGGGTTGAGGCCAAGCCAATCAAGAAGTGTGATGACAAGACCACCACCAAATTCCTCTGCGAGGTCATCTATCGGTATGGCTACCCGCACAGCATCATAACGGACAACAGCACCAACTTCGCCAAGGGTGCCATGGCTGATTTCTGCGAGGAGCACGACATACGGCTCGACCTCGCCTCAATCGCCCACGCGGAGTCGAATGGCCAAGCAGAGCGTGCCAACCAAAGCATCCTCCATGGCCTCAAGTCGCGACTACAGGTACCCTTCGATCAAACCCCTGGATGCTGGGTCGAAGAGCTCCCCTCTGGGATATGGGGCATTTGCACCTCCGTCAACCGCTCCACAGGGTTGACACCTTTCTTCATGGTGTATGGCGCTGAGGCCGGCATGCCAACCGACTTGGAACACGACTTGCCTCAGGTCGTCAACTACGTGGAGGCGGACAACGAGATCGCACGCCAAGACGGGATCGACCATCTCGATGAAGCACGTGACCTAGCTCGCTCTCGCACCTCCATCCACTAGACTCCGCCGCTACCACAGCCGCCGAGTTCGGACTCGCACCTTCCAGGAAGGCGACCTGGTCCTACGACTGATCCAGGACAAGAAGGGCATGCACAAGCTATCTCCCCCATGGTAGGGGCCATTCGCCATAGGGCTAGTCCTCGGGAACGACGCCTACTACCTCATTGATGTACGAGGCAACAACAAGCTTAAAGTTTGGCGGCCATGGAATGTAAAACTCCTCTAAAAGTTCTATAGATAGAACTAAAACCTGTACTCAACTGCTATATAATGAAACATATTTGAATCGCACAAATTATGTCTACTCGCAATCTTCTTGTGCAAATCGCACTCGTACACTTAGCAATGTCGTACCCACGGAAGTCAACCCTTGGTCGAGCGACCGACACGACTAAGTAGTCGGCCGAAGGGCACCGAAAATATTCGGGCCTTGTGTCGATGTCGGGGGGACGATCCCTGGATACCCCAACCAGACAAGAAATAAGTCAGGCGGTTCATGTCCGGCTAACTGATCGTAGCTAGACATGGGCAATTCGTACCGGCTACCAGACCGTAGTCGGAACTAGGAAGGGCAACAAGGTTCAAGGCCGACTACACAAAGGTAGTCGAATGCAATCAGGAGGACAGGGCGATCTGCTACACAGTGCATGGTACGCCCTGGTATAGCGACAAGACCCGCAACTACGTGGCCATACCGAATACTTTGCGGCTGACGCGGGCACAGTGGGTGAATGTTGACGGCAGGCTCGCATGGCGCTCACTGTTCCCACGACGACCAACTACTTCGATGGGACATACCGTACCAGATACTGTAGATGACCAGCCGGCTGGGGCCCACTTGTGGGACCCGCCAGCCGGACTGGCCACTGAGACCGTTGCCTCTCTACCTATATAAGGAGGGGCGAGGCTCTTGTAGCAAGGGTTGGACTCTAGGCATTTAAGAAGGTAGCTAGATCATACAGCTCGAGGAGCGATTGTACTCCATAGTCTACCCTTAGTCAGGAGACATGGCGACATATTGCACAGTGCACCGTACGCCCTGGTACAGCGACAAGACCCGCAACTATGAGGCCATAACGAATACTTTGCGGGTGACGCGGGCACAGTGCCCGAATGCTGACGGCAGGCTCGCACGACGTTCACCGTTCCCACGACGACCCACTACTTCAATGGGACATACCGTATCGGATACTGTAGATGACCAGCCAGCTAGGGCCTACTTGTGGGACCCACCAGCCGGACTGGCCAGTGAGACCGTTGCCCCTCTACCTATATAAGGAGGGGCAAGGCTCTCTTAGCAAAGGTTGGACTCTGGGCATTTAAGAAGGTAGCTAGTGACGAAGGGAAGAATACGGAGTAAAATCGCTCCTCGAGCTGTATGATCTAGCTACCTTCATAAATGCCCAGAGTCCAACCTTGCTACGAGGGCCTTGCCCCTCCTTATATAGGTAGAGGGGCAACAGTCTCACTGGCCAGTCCGGCTGGCGGGTCCCACAAGTGGGCCCCAGTCGGTTGGTCATCTACAGTATCCGGTACGGTATGTCCCATCGAAGTAGTGGGTCATCGTGGGAACAACCCAATCCCTCATGCGGACGCCGTCGAGAGCTTCCATGCTAGTTCCCATACCTCCATCTAACCTTTTCAGGTACTGTCGTTCCCAATACAACGATAGTTGGCGCCCACCATGGGGCTAGATGGCTTCGACCGGAGTCACCTTCCGCACGGGACCCCGCAGTTATCCAGTGAGGGCGTGGCCTCTGGCCTAGTGCTTACTCTTGGCAAGTTTGACTGCATCGTTGACAACGCATCGTGTTTTGCCGGATCCACATTTTCGGAAAATGGTTCCATCTTGGTTTTCGGTGACCTTCCTGTCTACATCGCCACCGTGCCAGAGCGTTTCCCTAGGGAGATTGTCTCTGTCGTGGAGTCGTTGCTCCCCATCAATGGAATTTCCATCGCTTCTCGCGGCGTTGAGGTCATGATGGCCGGCTCTAGCTCCTAGCCTCGCCGTCCTCAGTTGCAGGGCGACGGCGATACCAGAACTTCTTCTCCGCCGCGGTCGAAGAACTCGGTGGAGGAGGCCATCGACCGGCTCCTTACTCCTATTAACCTCGCGGACAACTAGGAGGAGGCGGAGAGGATCTTTGTCATGGAGAGGAAGCTCCTCCTACAGGAGGCCCTCGAGCTGGCTGTCGCCAAGAAGAAAATCGACATCACCCAGCGCGAGTATGACCGCGTTCACAACCACACTTCGGCTACCCAAGAGCCGAGCTGGCGCGAGCAAGTGCGACGCCGGGAGGCGAGTTAGTCGGAATGATGGAGAGGGATGGTGAGCCGGATCCACTGCCTCTCATAATCTGTCCCACCTACAGCACGCCCATCAAGAACCTGCGCGTGGCGCGAGCCGCGATAGACGAGGTGCGCGACATGGAGGGCGAGGAGCGAGTCCGGCAACAGGCCCGGGTACTGGAGCTTCTCCGGACTGCGGATGAGCAGGCTGATGCCATCCGACAGATGCACGAGGACCCCAGCTGCTCCAGGGGAAGAAAGCCACCCGGCAACAGCAAGGCCACACCCTGCGAGACCCAATAGGCGTCCTCTCCCTCGGCTAGATCCCACAGCAGGCGTCGCGATTCGGGCCACAAGGGCCATCCACATTAGGAGAAGACTGTGAATAGAAACCCACCACCTCCCCCTCCACCAACCGGAGCGCCACGACGTGGCGGTTCCCATATCATGGACCGGGTAGGAGCCCCCAACCCGGACCGTCTGGATGCCCGTGACCGCATTGAGCTCCTAGCTCAAGCGCGCATCACGGAAGAGGAAGATTCCAAGAGCCTGCTTGTTTCGGACCTTGCATCCGGAACGGACCGTTTCCAGACAAGTTTAGCTTGCTGCAGGATATCCCCATGTATTACATCAGCATGAAGCCAGAGGACTGGTTGATCGACTACACCACGGCAGTCGGCATCACCCATGGGAACAAGCGCATAGCGGTGCGCTATGCCCCCCTCATGCTAACCAGCTCAGCAAGGACATGACTCAATAGCCTCGCACCCAACAACATCAATGCCTGGCTGGATTTCGAGTGGGTGTTTGTCCGCAACTTCAACGACACGTACAAGCGTCTGGGTCGTCCTTGCGATTTGGCCCTATGCATCCAGGGCGACCACGAGTACCTAGCCAGGTGGACGGAGCTGCGCAACACTTGCGAGGGCACCCTAGAGAGCCAGATAATCGGGTTCTTCATCGAGGGGTGCCGATGAGGCACCATGCTTCACCACCGGCTAATGTGTGATGAGACGAAAACCATGGAGGAGCTCATGAAGGGTGTGGACCAATACGCCACGGCTGACGCTGCGATGAAGAAACCCCTCCGAGTGAATGCTGACGGCCGGCCGACTCCCAGGTAGCCGGCTCGCGACCGACCAAGTAACCCGGGCGGAGAAGCGGGATCCTCTAGGCGGCACGCCAACGAGAACCGGTTCCATGGGGACCGCCAGGCCGACCATCAGATGCCCTGCTACCATGCGAGGCATGTCAATGTTGTGGAGGGTGCGGCCGATGCGCCGGCTGGCGATACAAGAAAACAGAAGCCACGGTTCACCTTCGAACAAATGTTCGATGGCCCGTGCAAGTGGCACAACGGACCCTTCAAACCAACTACTCACACCACTCAGAATTGCAGCTAGACCCACTTGCTGAAGGACCAGGGAGCCCAGCCTCATCTACCACCTCCCCCTCCGGGCGGACCACCACCACCGGCTCGGGGAGCCAGCAACAACGGCAACGGCGGCAACAACAACAACGGCTACCCGTAGCCGCACGCTACTTACCACATCTTTGAGACCGAGCAGGACGACAAGCACAACTGTAGGAGGCGCTCCAAGGAGGTCAACACCATCGTCTCCCCAGTCCCCCAGTACCTGAGTTGGTCGGAGAACCCCATCACCTGGAGCCGCGAGGACCACCCGAACCGCCTCCCAAATCCCGTGGGCTATGCAATGGTGCTTGAGCCCCTCATCGTATCCAATGAGCATACCTTCCGCTTCTCGCGCATCCTCATCGATGGAGGCAGCAGCCTCAACCTACTCCACCGGCCCTCCCTGGAGAAGCTCGGCATCCGTGAGTGCGACCTGCGCCCGACTACCACGACATTCCATGGCGTGCTGCCAGGGGCGGCCTACGCCCCATTGGGTAAAATCCAACTGGACATCATCTTCGGCACCGAGGAGAACTTCCGGCACGAGCCGGTATGGTTTGAGGTTGTGAACCTGACGAGCTCCTACCATGATCTCCTCGGGCGCCCCGCCCTCGCCAAGTCCATGGCCATCCCCCACTACGCGTACCTCAAGACGAAGATGCCAGGGCCAAACAGTGTGATCACCATCACCGGCTGCTTCAGGCGGTCCATGGAGTGCGCGTCAGCTGGCTCCAAGCTGGCCGAAGCCCTCACCATAGCCAAGGAGAAGTGCAAGATCATACGCAACATGGCCCTGGCTCATCGAGAAGTGCCGGCTAACAGGAAGCCGACTAGTGATGCGTCTTTCCAGCCGGCCAAGGAGACGAAGAAGATCCTGCTCGATCCCATCAACCTGACCAAGTTCGTCACCATCGATGCCGGCTTGGACAACAAATATGAAGGCACGCTCGTCGACTTCCTTCGTGAGAATTGGTACATCTTTTCCTGGTCACCCAAGGACATGCCAGGTGTCCCGAGGGAGATCGCCGAGCACTCACTCCATGTGTGGCCGGATGCCAAGTCGGTCAAGCAGCCCCTGCACCGCTTCGCAGAAGAGAAGAGGAAGATCATTGGTGACGAGATCACCCGGCTCCTTGCAACCGGGTTCATCATGGAAATGTACCACCCGGACTGGCTAGCCAACCTAGTCCTGTTGTTGAAGAAAAACAAGACCTGGCGCATGTGTATAGACTACACCAGCCTGAATAAGGCATGCCCAAAGGACCCTTCTCCTTGCCCCGTATCGATCAGGTTATCGATTCCACGGCTGGCTGCTACTTGTTGTCCTGCTTAGACTGTTATTCCGGTTACAATCAGATTCGGTTGAACCCGGCTGACCAGATTAAGACATCGTTTATAACCCCGTATGGGGACTTCTATTACGTAACCATGCCTTTTAGTCTAAAAAATGCAGGCGCTACCTATCAGTGCTGCATGCAGAAATACCTGCACTCACAGATCGGCCGAAATGTGCATGCTTACATGGACGACATCGTCATTAAGACGAAGGAGAAGCGCACCATCCTCGAGGACTTGGGGGAAATGTTTGGCAACCTCCGCCGGTACCAGATGAAGCTAAACCCACAGAAGTGCGTCTTCGGTGTTCTATCTGGCCAGCTACTCGGTTTCCTTGTTTCACAATGAGGGATTGAGGCAAACCCGAAGAAGATTGCAGCAATCGAGAGGATGCAGCCTCCCAAGAGCTTGCTCGGTGTCCATAAGTTCACCGGATGCCTGGCTTCCCTTAGCCGTTTTGTTAGCCGGCTGAGGAAGGTACTAGCTGATGAAGATGACGGACAAGTTCTCCTGGAATTCGCAAGCCGACGCCGCCTTTCATGACCTCAAGTGCATGCTATCCACATCAACGGTTCTAGCCATGTCGGCTAGGAAGGAGATGATGTTGCTCTATATAGCAGCCATCAGCCGGGTCGCTAGCGTCATCCTGGTGGTGGAGCGCCCCGATGAAGGCAAGGCTCAGCCGGTTCAGAGCCCGTCTACAACCTCAGTGAGGTCTTCTCCCTCTCCAAGCAGAACTACCCCCATTACCAAAAGATCTGCTATGGCGTGTACCTGGCGTGCAAGAAGCTCAAGCACTACTTCTAGGAGCATCTGATTAAGGTGGTGTGCATCGTGCCCCTGTTGGAGATCATCGGTAACAAGGATGCCACCGACCGAGTCGCCAAGTGGGCAATCCATCTCGCCGCCTAGTCCATCCATTACGAGCCGAGGCTCACGATCAAGTCACAGGCTCTGGCGGACTTCCTCGTCGACTGGGCTAAAACCCAGTACCTACCACTGGTTCCCAACTCGGATCACTTGAGGATGCACTTCGATAGCACGAAGATGCTCGGGGCTTAGGAGCCGACATCGTCCTCACCCTGCCCAAGGGAGACAGGCTGGAGTACGTTCTCTAGATCCACTTCAAGGCCTCCAACAACATTTCCGAGTACGAGGCGCTGGTGCATGGCCTCCGGCTAGCCAGGGAGATTGACGTTAATTGGATCCTTTGCTTCGGCGATTTGGATCTGGTGGTGCAGCAAGTATTCGGCGAGTAGGACGCCCGCGACGCAAACATGGCCCTCTACCGGTTCCATGTCCATAAGCTCAGTGCTTGTTTCGATGGATGTGAGTTCGATCACATCTCTCGCATAAAAAATGCGGCAACCGACTCGCTCGCCTGAATCGGATCCACCAGGCAGGCGATCCTGCCAGGGGTCTCCTAGGAGCATCTGCGTAAGCCCTCCATCACTCCGTCTCCCGAGTCGGATTCCATCGTCTGGGCCAGAAGCGCGCCGGGTGACGGCTCGGCGGACCCAGAACCCTCGAAACTGCCAAAGAAGAGGGCTCGCACCAACTCCGGTGTGTTCGCACCCTCTGGATCGAAAGACCCGGGAGCTGCTGACTCACCAAGTGTCTCGGGGGCTGCCCTGCCGAGTACCTCACCCGGGCAACCCCTGACATCCCTCAGCCGGAGCACGAGAGCATCCTCACCATCTGGGGGATACCATCCTGGGCGCAGCCCTTCATGAGCTACATCGCCAATGGGGAGCTGCCAGATGATGAGGTGTAAGCGAGGCAAATCCGACGACGCGCGCACACATACACCATCATCAATAAGGAGGTGTACAAGTGTAGTGTATCCAGCATCTTCCAGCGATGTGTCGACGTGGACACGAGTTACCATCTACTGAAGGACATCCACCAGGGAGAGTGCGGACACCATGCTTCATCTCAGGCGATAGTCGCCAAGGCGTTTCACCATGGCTTCTATTGGCCCACCACCCTCAAAAATGCCGAGCAGCTAGTCCGCACATGCAACAGATGCTAGCGCTTAGGACAGTTGAGGCACATGCTGGCTACGGTGCTCAAAACCATACCGATTACCTGGCCTTTTGCTGTCTGGGGGATTGACATGGTCGACCCCTTCAAGCGAGCGTGCGCGGGTATGACCTATCTGTTGGTGGCGGTGTACAAGTTCACAAAGTGGATAAAGGCCAAGACTATCCAGAAGCTGGACGGGGCGACAGTCATCACCTTCTTCACCGACATCATCAACCGGTTCAGCTACCCTAACAGCATAATCACGGATAATGGCACGAACTTCGCCAAGGGGGCCTTCACCCGGTTCTGCAGAAACAAGGGTATCCAGCTGGACCTGGCATCCATCACCCACCCACAATCCAACGGGCAAGTCGAAAGGGCAAACGGCCTAGTTCTAGCCGGTATCTAGCCACGCCTCATCGAGCCATTAGAGCGGTCACTCGGATGCTGGATCGAGGAACTTCTGGCTGTGTTGTGGAGCCTTTGCACCACACCAAATCGATCAACCGGCTTCACCCTGTTCTTCCTTGTCTATGGCTTCGATGCCGTGCTCTCCGCGGACATCGAGTTTGACTCACCTTGCAAGCTCCTCTACGATGAAAAGGCCAATTAGGAGGCAAGGGAGGATGGCATGGACCTCCTCGAGGAAGCCCGCGAGCTAGCGCTCTCTAGATCAACACTGTACTAGTAGCGCCTATGTCACTACCATTCGAGCTGGATCCAACCTATCGTTTTCCGCGAGGGCGATCTAGTTCTTCGGCTAGTGCAGGACACGAAGGTCATGCACAAGCTGTCGCCACCTTGGGAGAGCTCCTTCATCATTAGGCGGGCACTGCACAACAATTCCTACTACCTCATCGACACGCAATAGCCACGCAAGAACAAGATGGACAAGTCAGACGAGGAGATGGAACGCCCTTGGAACGCAGCCCTGCTCCGCCCGTTTTACACCTAGTATCCTGACAATGTATGTATCCCACGAACTCTATGAATGAAAAATGTGGAACCCCGAGAGATAGTCGGGGGCTCCTTGCTAGAAATTTGTGTATATTCATTTCCGGTTCAGTTTTCTCGGCTCCGGCAACCCCTACCCAGGAGCTCACCGGATGGACCGGCTTGCTAATTCTATAAACCGACTGAGTAGTGTGCGATGGTGTCAGAGGCCCACTCTTCATCTCAGCTATAGACCGCAACTCGGTTGTCCGGCTAGCAAGAGCAAAAGCCCAAGGCATCCCACATGAAAAACGGGGAAAAGATGCGACATATCGGGCGCTTCGGCTTTGCGCCTAGTTTGAGATGATCCGGCTACTGAGCCTCCAGTACTATGCGTGATGTATTGTCAGCTACCTTCGATTCCGACTGCAGACCGTAACCCGGTTCCCTGGCATGGACGCAACGGAAACAATAGAGCGCACGGGAAAGTGACTAAGTGTCCAGAGAAGCACAAGCTAGTTTTTGAAAAAACCAAAGTTGTTCTCTAGCTAAATAAGCACTACCTTAACCGACTAACATATTAACAAATGAGCCTACATGTCTGTTTGTTTTGTGCGACTACAACACATTGGTCGTTAAAAGGAGAGAAGATTCGAAGTCCTTGCCTTTATCAAGTGCTCCGAATATCGGGGGCTACGCCCACTGGGTGCGCTCGCATGCCCCCAGTGGAATCATGTAGTTCCGACCAGCTAAAGGAGTTTAGCTGGATATTCGGGCCTAGGTGAGGGCATGGGAAGGAAAAGAAGAGAAGATTCGAAGCACTTGGCTTCGCCAACTACTCCGAATCTTGGGGGCTACACCCAGTGGGTGCGTTGGTGCGCCCCTACTATTGGTTGTGGTTAATTGGCTAGTCTGAGCAAGGTCGGATATCTGGATAGAGGCACCTAGCCGAAGGAACATAAGGTTGAAGAAAAGGAAAGAAGAGTCAAAGTCCTCCGCTTCACCAAGAACTCCGAGCGATCCGGCTAAGAGAGAGTCAGACGACGCTAGTCGGCAAAAGAGAAAAACATCACAACACAAAAGAGCATGAGGAAAAACATGAGCAATCAAACAACATATTCAGATAAAGGGAGCCGAGGCTCCCAGAGGTTCAACCGGCATCAACAACAGCCAGTACAAACAACAAGATCAACAAAAGGACTAGATATTACAATTCCACCCGGCATCCCGAGGATCAAGTCTAGATGGCGGAGCCTTTGCCATTTAGGAGATCCTAAACGGCCGTGGCTTCGGGAGGTAGAGGAGGCGCGCTAGAAGTTCTGGCTCCAACAGTCGGCTATGATGACGCCTTGGTCTCCGTCTCCGGTGTATCGGCGGACTCCGAGTCGGTGATGAACTCGTCGACATAGGCGTAGCCGATGATTTTGATGGTGGAGGCGTGGAGCTTAGGATGGGCTTGGCGTATTGCGGCAAGGTCGGCACCAGCGCAGAAGCCTTCGTCGATCTTCTCGACGCGCGTGCGTTCTTGTACCAGGACAACATGAGCGCCAAGGCCATCTCTGCTCCGGCTCGTGCAGCTAGGTCCCTCAGCCGGTCGACAACAGCCGACACCTCCACAACCTTGGTCGCCAGCTGGGCGATCGTCTCCGACGCGGCCGCATCTAGCCACAGGAACTTGAAGACCGCGTGGGACGTCTTGGATAGCTCAGTAGCCTCCTCGCCGAGGAGGGCAACCAGCTCCTAGGAGGTGGGATCCTCCCCTAGCCAGTTCAGCTGGAGCCGGTTGTAGGCCAACAGGTCTATGACGGGATAAAACGCTGTCATAAAAAGGAAAGTCAGGTCTGGCTACTAGAACCGGACAAGAAGAACTAGTCGGAACAAAACTCACCCTTGGCGGTGCGGCCGATCTGCATAAGCTCCTCAAGGAGGGCCTTGTCCCGCTCCCCCAGGCGCTTGATCTCCTTCTCCTGATCTTTGTTCTGGGCGTGGAGGAGATCAAAGGCTTGTGCCCGGCTGGCAAGAGCGGAGTCGCGCTCCTTGAGGTTGGCCTCTAGCTAGTCCACCTTGGATTTCTAGTCCTTGTTCTGCTACCGGAGTTTGGACTTGGTCAACCGGTCATTTTCCTTGGTCGGGCGATCAAGCTCCCGCTGAGCGCACACCATGATGGCTACAAGAAACTGGTTGTTAAAAAAAAGGGAAGCCGACTATGAAAACCGAGTAAAAATACTTACTTTGAGAGGTGTCATTGGCGGCGGACAACTTCTGCTCTAGAGAACGGTTGCTTCTAGTCGCGGCTTCGAGAAGCCGGATCTCCTTCACCACCAGCTCGAGGGTGGTGCCAGTTCTGCCATCAATGCGGCGGGAGAAGCATCATCGTCAATAGCGTTGACGGTGAGTGACTCCTTCGCCTCCAGAACCGCCGTCCACCACTCCTCCACCGGCTCGCCGTCAGAGTTTTCGTCCGCGACGACCACTAGCTCCTTACAGGCTACCGCCCTCCTTGTCCCCGCGGAGGAACCACCTCCACTTTGTGGGTTCACCACTGCCGCGTCTGTGTTGGGGGGATAACCCCGGGTAGGGTCACTCCGGGGTATAAGGGCCGAGTTAGCCGAGGGTCGGCCAGGTCAAAGTGGATGCTGGCCGAGTCACCTCAAGCCAGGCTGGATCACGGAGTAACCCGGACCAGGGGGTCGCCTAAAATTGTCTCCTCCGACTCAAGGAGTAAGTCGGAGACACTTATCTAGCTTATATGCAGGAACAGGTGTGGTCGGATCAACTTTGATCCGGATCCTTGTTTGGCTTCTAGGAGAAGGAAGGAATATCTCTGGTCAAAAAGAAGGCCCGGTGCATACTGGATGAGCGAATAAAGCAAGGGCAGGACCACCGGATCATGGCCGACAAGCGTGACGACGCTCACGTCGGCTGACGCAGGCGCCACAGAGGCAACGTTGCTAAAGCAAGAGTGACGTGGGGGAAAAGCACCCCTGTCGGGTTACTACTTTGGGAGGAGGCATATTCTAAGGAATATGCCTCCACGTATGCCCTAGGCCAGGACCGAACCACCCCTATATAAGGGGGGGTTGGGGTTCTGGTAAGGGGGTGGGTTTTTTTCAGATACATAGCAAGGAAACACTTGTGGGTCTAGGGTTCTTGGGCTAGTTAGTAGGCAAGAGTAAGAGAGTTTCTTCTTCCTCCTCTTGTCAATACAGCTCAAGGAGCACTTGTAATCTTGTAGACTAAACATCAATATGAAGCTTCTGTGTAGAGAATCACTCTACTATCCCTCCCTGGATTCCCCTAGCACATATTAGTCCCCAACTTTAGCCTATCCATGGCATCTGCCGTGACACCACCACGACAGTTGGCGCCCACCGTGGGGCTAGCGGCGCTAGCAAGGGTGAAGATCCAGACGGGAAATTTCATCGACACCGGTGAACGCATCGTCTTCGGGCTCGTTCAGCGCTTCGGTGCACTGGACTACGTCAGCGACAACGTTGGCTGCTTCAGCACGTGCCCCCTTCCGCGCAACGGCGTCTTCGTCAAGCTCGGCGCGCACAAGGTCTATGTTGCTGTGGACGTGTCTTGCGTTCATCCGCGTCACGTCGTCGATGCGGGGGAACCACCCCTCACTGTGGCTCGCGGGGCGCGTATCGCTCGCTCCCCGGACCATGCTGAGGTGATGATGACTGCGCCAGGCGCGGGCGCGAACAAGGATCCGGCGCCAGACCCGGAGGTAACACCAAAGGCACCAAGGAAAGCTAGGGGTCCTCCGCTAGAGAGGCCTGAGAACATGCTGAGGGAAGCTATGGATAGCTTGGCTAACCCGGTGGCAGCAGTGTAGATCCGGCTCAAGCACAGGCCGAGCTAGAGGAGACCCGGCGAAAGATACTGGAGGGCGCAAAGAAAATAGCAGCGGCTCAACAGTCGTTGAACATGACGCTCCGTGAGTACGCGAAAACGAACAAGGTTGATGCAGTGAGGGTAAAAGGGAGAAACCTCATAAGCGAGAGGAACAGAGAAGGTGATGATGGACCAGAAGGGTCGGAAAATTATCTGTCTGTGGGGTTGCCGAAGTATAGTACCCCGGCGAAGAACCTCAGAGCAGCAGATGCCACGGCGTCCGAGCTAGAGGGTCTGACGGGTGAAGCCCGCCAAAGACAGCAAGACCGGGTTAACGAGCTGGTTCGGATCGCGAACAGGCAGAATGAGGAGCTGTTGAGAGGTAACCCGGAGAGAGTTGGAGCTTCTAAGATCGTCCATTCGGTGATGGGTAATCCGGAGAAATCCGCTGGAGCCGCGTCATCGCCTCATGGTGGCCCTAGAAGAGAAGAGGTAGCAACATCGGCCAGACGGAACAAGCAGATCGTTCCGTACGACCCAACGCGTGCGGGAAAGGAAAAAGAGATACGGAAAAACGATGATCGATGAAATGTGAGCCGAGGTAACCACGACCAAGGCAATGTCGGTCAAGGGAATGCTGCCAACGGCAATGCCGGACAGCGAAACTCGGCAGGAGCGGGTCAACCGCAGCAGCGGAATGCGCCAAGGCAAGAGCAAAGTGTCGGCCGTGGTATGCAACAGAGAGGAGCACAACGAGAGCAAGACCGATACAATGATGGAGACTCGGAGATGATGAATGCGGGATACGCAATACCGGACTATCATGTGATAGGGTCGAGATTGGGAAGCAGAGATTTGATGCCGGATGACGCTAGGCTAAAACTGGATCGCCTGTATAGGTCGGAACAGATCGAATGTCAAGGTCCTCTGGGTCCAGCGTGCTTTGGACCCCGAATCATGAAGGAACCGCCAGTACCCAATTTCCAATTACCCAGGGGCACGAAGACGTATGACGGCAGTACCAAGCCGGAGGATTGGCTAATAAACTACGCAACAACTATGAAAATTGCAACTGGCAACTTGAGGTGGGCTGTACGATATGTACCCCAACTGTTGGAAGGTCCAACTAGGGTTTGGCTGAATAATTTGCCGCCCAGAAGCATCAATTGCTGGATAGATTTTGAAGAAATGTTCATCAGCAACTTCTCAAGTATGTATCAGAGACCGAATAGACCGCAGACCCTGGCAATGTGCAAGCAGAGATCTAATGAAACGGACCACGAATTCTTGACCCGGTGGTGTACCATGAGAAACTCATGTGAGGGAGTCATAGAGTCACAGGCTATAGCATGGTTCGCACAAGGATGTAGATATGGCAGCGAGTTGTGGATGAAATTGCAAAGAAAAATGCCAGTCACATTGGCAGAGATGATCCGGATCGCGGATTCTTATGCTTTGGGTGATCCGACTCAACCTAGGATCCTGTCGAACGAGTCAAATGAGGAGTACTATCCGAGGGAAGGATTCGGGTCATCCCGAAGGAACGATTACAGGGGAAAAAGGAGAGACGATAGACCGGACCATCGATATGGTTCGCAACAAGTTGTGCCCGTAAATCAAGATCAGCCCGGGGCAGGGAGCAATCAACGCAAGAGAACGGCAGGGCAATGGACTCCTCAAAACGATAGCAAGAAAACGTGGACTCCGGAGCAGAAGAAGCAATGGCAGGAAAAGAAAGATCGTCCGAGGTATACCTACGAGTCAATGTTGGACCAGCCGTGCAAGTTTCACACGCCAAATCCGAATAGCCCGGCGGGTCACACGACGAGACAGTGTGAGTGGATGCGCAAGATAGAACAAGGTGGTTCGGGGAATGCTCAGGCACCTCGGAATGATCAACCTCGGCAGGAGTTACCCCGGCAGCAATTGCTCTCCGGGGCAAACACGCAGCAACTGATGTTTCCTCCCCCTCCGCCGAGGTATGACAACAGTGAAAGAAGGGATGCAGTGCATCAGGTGGAAAACCAGCAACAACCGGATCAAATAGGTCAAAATGTACAAGTCTACGTGGATGATGTGGTTATCAAGACCAAGGAAAGCGCAACGCTCCTTGACGACATAAGGCAAACATACGCGAACTTGAGGAGATTCCGGATGAAGATTAACCAGAGAAATGTACCTTCGGTGTCCCGGGTGGGAAATTACTCGGATTTCTCGTCTCCAGCCGAGGTATCGAGGTTAACCCAACTAAAATCTGAGCCATCGAATGAATGGAGCTGCCGATGTGTCTCAACGACGTCCAGAAGTTCACTGGATGCCTGGCGTCGTTGAGTCGGTTTGTATGTCGGTTAGGGGAAAAGGCACTGCCTCTCTACCAACTCATGAAAAAATCAGATAAATTCGTTTGGACGCCGCAGGCCGATGAAGCTTTTGCCCACTTGAAAAAGATGTTGGCCACTGCACCAGTGTTAGCTTCTCCACTGTCGAAGGAGCCAATGTTGCTCTACATAGCCACAACCAACCTAGTTGTAAGTGCAGTAATTGTAGTGGAACGAGATGAAGAGGGTAAGTCGGTGCAGAGACCAGTGTATTACTTGAGCAAGGTATTATCTGCCTCAAAACAGAACTACCCGCATTTTCAAAAGGTGGCATACGGAGTTTACATGGCGGCAAAGAAGTTGAAGCACTACTTTGAGGAGCATCCCATCAAAGTGATATGCGAAGCCCCCATATCCGAGATAATGGGTAACAAAGATGCGAATGGCAGAATTGCGAAATGGGCAATTGAGCTAGCACCATACGCGCCCCAATATGATAGAAGAGAAGCGATCAAGTCCCAGGTTGTAGCGGACTTTTTCGTGGATTAGGCCGAGGTACAATACAAACCACCGCCACCGGATCCGAACTACTGGAGGATGCACTTTGACGGATCGAAGACCAAAACCGGATTAGGTGTCGGGGTTGTGCTTACCTCGCCAAAGAAGGATCAGCTCAAGTACGTATTGCAGATCCATTTCGCGGCATCAAACAATGTCGCTGAGTACGAGGCTCTTGTGCATGGTCTAAAGGTGGCAAAGGAAATGGGCATACGTCGGACAATCTGCTTTGGTGACTCGGATCTAGTAATACAGCAAGTGTCCGGAGTGTGGGACGCCCTGGATCCAAACGTGGCACTATACAGATTTCATGTGCAGAAAATCTTGGGTTACTTTGAGGGATGCGAGTTTCATCATGTACCTCACGTGGAAAACGAAGCTGCCGACATGCTGTCGAAGCTCGGCTCGACCCGACAGGCAATTCCACCGGGTGTTGCATTGGAGCACCTCAGAAAGCCATCTATCAGGCCGTCCCCAGGAACCGATTCAATCTATGTCCCGGAAAACGCGGAATCCGGAGCTGAGCCCATGGACATTGACATGGGAAGTGGTACGCCAAACCCGGGGACTACCTCACCAGACCCAAGGACTGTTCAGCGTGATCCGGCTGAAGTTATGCCGGTGGATGGGATGGAAATTGATGAGGAGATGTTCCCTGCACGAGCAGTACCAGCCTGGGCACTACCTATATATCAGTTCTTGAAAGATGGAACGTTACCCACTAAGGAAGTGCTAACTAGGGAAACTCAGAGGAGAGCCAAAGCTTATACCATCATCAATTCCGAGCTGTACAAACGGAGTGTAACCAATGTCCTCCAGCGGTGTGTTGATCCGGAAGAAGGACTCGATATCCTCCGAGATATACACCAAGGAGAATGCGGGCATCACGCCTCATCCCGGGCCTTAGTGGCAAAGGCGTTCCGGCATGGATTTTACTGGCCAACGCCTTGGAGCAAGCAGAGGATCTGGTGAGAAAATGCAATGGTTGCCAAAGATACGCCACCAAGACACATATGCCTATGTCGGAATTGAAAACCATACCAATTACATGGCCATTTGCTGTGTGGTGCTTGGATATGGTTGGCCCGTTCAAACCAGCAAAAGGGAACATGACGCACATTCTAGTCATGGTGGACAAGTTTACAAAATGGATCGAAGTGAAGCCTATAAGAAAATGTGATGGGGCTACGGCTGTGACATTTCTCAAAGACATCATCTTGAGATACGGTTATCCTCATAGTATCATAACCGATAACGGCACCAATTTTGCTGAAGGAGCATTTGCACGATTCTGCCAAGATAAAAAAATCTGACTCGACATAGCCTCGGTAGCCCACCCTGCATCAAATGGACAAGTGGAAAGATCCAACGGATTAGTGCTATCCGGGATAAAACCCTAGCTCATTGAGCCGCTGCAAAGATCAGCGGGGTGTTGGATAGAAGAACTACCAGCGGTATTGTGGAGTTTAAGAACCACTCCGAATCGATCGACAGGCTACACGCCATTCTTTCTGGTATATGGGGCAGAAGCTGTATTACCAGCCGACATAGAGCATGATTCGCCTAGAGTCACCCAATACACAGAAGCCGAAGTGCAAGAAGCCCGGCAAAATGATGTTGATCTGCTGGAAGAAGCGAGAGAACTGGCACTGTCCAGATCCGCCATATATCAGCAAAATCTCCGACGCTATCATAGCCAGAAAGTGTGCCCCCGAGTCTTCCGGGAAGGCGATCTGGTGCTCCGGTTGGTACAGCGTACCACTGGCATGCATAAATTATCCCCCCCATGGGAAGGACCATTTATTGTGAGCAAAGCATTGCACAATGACTCTTACTATCTCATAGATGCAAAGCCACAGGAAAAGAACAAGGCGGACTGGTCCGGAGAGGAATCCAAGCGACCATGGAATGTAGCACTACTTCGCCCCTTCTACACTTAACTAAAGAGTGTGTGTACCCGAGTCATCCTCATATGTCGGTATGTATGTCGGCAATGAGCTTATCAATGAAATAGCGGAGCCTCGAGCAGTAACTCAGGGACTGCCTTCATAAATGATTGTTGTTACTTTTTATGCGTTAGCTGGAATGACTCGTTTCGCTTAACCCGGATTAGTAATGTGTGAGCACCAAAAACCCAACCCTTCGACTTGCTGCTGTCCAACAAGAATTGGCTTCATGGCGAGCAAGGGAACAAGTTTGGAATTGCGTAGCACATGAAAAACTACTAACGAAACGATCCTATTCCAGCTAACGTTTTTTTTTGGACTAACCCCATATTTACTTTCAAGCCATTATGTTGAATTATTTTGAGCCAAGCCTCAAAGTTTCTCAGTATTGTTAAAACGATTCTTGAGGCTCGGATTCGTAAGTTGTAAAACCGAATCAAGGTAGACACGGATCAAGCCGGAGAATTGGACGAACAAGAAAATGAAACTCGGGGACTACGCCCAAGTTAATCCGGCATACAAGCATAGTAGCAAAATATTAGGTATTCAGCATACAATTGCACCCGGCATACCGGGGATCTGATAAATTTTCAAGTTTTTTCAACTAAGGAGCGGCAGGAGGAGGAAGTTCAGCGTCATCATCACTGTCTTCAATATCTGAAGTAGCATCTTCTCCATCATCGCCCGACCCATCCTCCACGTTGTCCATCTGCTCCTCCTCGCCAGATTCCAGAAAGCTCGGCCCCTCAACCCAATCATGGACTGGAGAATATTCGATGAGGCTGTAGGCGCAAGCCTGGCGCCGAGCTACCCACTTCGGATCATCGGTCCATTTGGATCCGGTGCACCGACGGGTGAGGAGGCTCAGATCGATTTTCTCGTAGCATGAAACGATATGATGGAGAAGCGTATCTGCCGTGGCACGCCCAGCGGATTCCCTCCAGAGGTCAAGTTGAGTCTCAATCTCCATCAGTTTTTCCGCAAGGAGCATGATCCTTTCTGGGGCGTCCTCGCTTGGCCAGAGTGTGTTGAAGATCCGGACCGCAACGTCAAGGAGATCTTTTCCATAGTTCTTGATAGTTTCCACCCGAGCTGACACGCTAACCAACAAGTCCTCCATGTCCAAGGGGATGCTCTCACCATCAGGAGCGATGGGAGTACCCCTCTCTTGGCGGAATTTGGCAACGGCAGCGCTGGCGATGGCAGTACCCTCCGGAAAGTTATCTGAAAATAAGGAAAGGGAGGATGCTGAAGCAAAGGCATATGAGCTAACCCGGAAAACTAGGTCGGGCAAGGAGAAGAAACTTACGTGAGATATGGCGATGGATCCGGGTCAACTCCTTGATACAACTATCGCGTCTCTGGCGAAGTTGTTCAAGCTCGGCAAGCACCGACCCAAGCCGGACTTCGGATTCCTTGAGCAGATCCTGGTCCTTGGAGATCTGAAGGGTAAAGCGCTCACGCTCTTCGGTGAAATTCTGGCCAACTTTCTGGAGCTCGGTTTTGTGTTGGGCCTTCATCTTCTCCATCTCGGCCTTGAGTTTGGCTATCTCGCCGTCCTTGGTCCGGAGGAGGGCAAGCTCATCGTCCTTCTTCTTCAGCTCGGCTTGATGTTGTCCTGCTTGTTCGAGAAAATGCAGCATCATATCAGGCACGGGCACACTATCCTCAAGCGATGCTAAAATAGTGTGTTGACCTGGCAAAGCCGAGGAGTGAATGTTTGCCGAGCCAAGAAAAAGAAAGAATGGAAAACACAGCGACGTTGGCCGAAAGGGGACATACCTCGGATTTCCTCCAAGTTTTTCCGCATAATCTTGTTTTCAGCCTCCACCCCAGCTGCAAAAAACCGAATAAGGAGGTTAGTCCGGCAGAAGCAAACGAAACGGTGAGGTGTTAAGAGATGAAATTACCCCTCTTTTCATGCTCCGCGCCAAGTGCAACGTGTTTTGCGCGCAAGATCTTATGGGTATCAAGCAGGCGCTGAAACTCGGCGCTCCGACGGTTGGTAGTTACCTGACAAAGGCACAAGCATGTAAAGTTAGTTCGGTGCATATTTGAAGTATACAAGATCCGGGCCAAGCGGAACTTAACCCGGCTCTAGGTGTGTGCATATTCGAAGTGTACAAGATCCGAGCCAAGCGGAACTTAACCCGGCTCTAGGTGTGTGCATATTCAAAGTGTATAAGATCCGGGCCAAGCGGAACTTAACCCGGCTCTAGGTGTGTACATTTTCGAAGTGTAAAAGATCCGGGCCAAGCGGAACTTAACCCGGCTCTAGGTATGTGCATATTCGAAGTATATGAGATCCGGGCCAAGCGGAACTTAACCCGGCTCTAGGTGTGTGCATATTCGAAGTGTACAAGATCCGGGCCAAGCGGAACTTAACCCGGCTCTAGGTATGTGCATATTCGAAGTATATGAGATCCGGGCCAAGCGGAACTTAACCCGGCTCTAGGTGTGTGCATATTTGAAGTTTACATGCAGCTACGTTGATCTTCTAAGGAGCATCCGGCCGAGTAACAAGTTACTCCGCCGGAGGCTCGGGGACTAATGGTTATTATCTACAGCATGTAAAGAAGAAACAACGTACCTCCATCATACGCCCAGCGAGGTTAATGGCCTTGGCGGCGGTATTCATCTGAGCGGAAAATTCAGCTGGGCCGAACTTTTCCGGGAGATCGTCGTTGTAGACGAACTCCGCCTTATTCCAGTTCATGACAAACTCGATGAGGCTCGGAGGATACCGTTCGCCAGTAGGCATGTGAGGTGCCACCAAGCCCTTGGCGTGAGCTTCTTTCCTTTCAATCAGGGCAAGAGCCGGGCTAGTGTGAAGAACCATCTGCTGAGAGTCAGCTGGCTCGGCAGGAGGATCCGTCGCTGCTGGTGATTTCTTTGGAAGCATCGACGACAAGGTTCGCTGCCCAGCCTCGACGGAGGTGGATTTTCCTTTGGCCCGCTAGGAGGAAGTGACCATAGTGGATTTTCCCTTGGAAGCCGCTCGAGTGGGTCCTCGCCGAGCTTGAGATGACTCGGACGAGGCAGATGAACTTGGCCCGGGAGCTTTGGTGGCTGGCGCTGGAGCTACTGTTGGTTTCTTCGGAGCTGGGACAGGCGCTGGTTCGGTGGCTGGTGCTGGAGCTGCTGCTAGTGCTGGAGTTGCGGTAGACTTGGTAGTTTCTGATTGTGGCAATGTCGAAGTGCCGGACGCCGTTGCCTCGGCCGATCCGACCCCTCCTGATCCGAGGTCGCGTCCCTCTGAATGAGGTACTGTGGAACCCGGAGCGGCCGCAGAGCCCTCCGGAATAGGGCTCAGCAGGCGTGACTCGTCGTCACGGGAAGGGGAAGGACTGGTCCGAAGAGGAGAGGAGATGCTCGATCCGCTCTGAGGGACCTCCACAGGAGCCCTGCAAGAGAACGTAATGACAGGAGTGAAATTACCCCGAAGCAGGGAGAAATGTGTTGCGCAGTGAAAAAAGAACTTACGCATCCGAGGTCTCGGCCTCCTTAGGTTTTCGGGCCCTCCGTGCTGGGGCTTTGCCTGCCCGTTTGGAGGCAGTCTTGTCTCCGGCCTTCTTTTGCCTTTTGGAAGGCTGAGAAGGTTCGGAAGAAGAACTCGACGCGGATTCGCGCTTCTTCTTTGACGCCACCGGAACAGGCTAGCCCGTGGCAAGTGGAGAATCCTCGTGGATGTGCCCACCGGGGTTAGCTGATGCCGGGAAGGCAAAAGAAAGAGGGACAGCCTCAACAGGTTCAATCACATCGATATCCGAGTCATCCTCATCGTCGGGCCAATCTCTAAGAGAAGAGAATTTACCGCTGGGTCGTCTGGTGGCATCGGGTGTGGGGAGGAACATCTCCTGGTCCGGCTCCTCCTCATCAGGAATTTCTCGGTCCGGGGCCCACTTAAGGGTCGGATCCGGGCCATCCTCGAGGGTTTACTAGAGAAACAGCTGAGGAAAAAGCACAAGGAGCAAAGTCAAAAATATGATAACAACCGACATGAAACTGATCCGAAATAAGTTTACCCCGCGAAGCTTACCGTGGGAGGGAGCCTGTCACGGCAGTAATGCTCGATTCCCCATGTCCATTCGGCGGAGAAGTCCTTATGGGTGGTGAAAAGAGCCTTGACCCGGCGGAAGATCTTCGTGTTGCTCAACTCGAACGAGGAGGTTCGGTTGGGGTCGCGACTGAAGCTCATATGGCACAACTTGTGAGTGCACCGCTGAAGGGGAGAGATTCGGTTGCGCACGAATGTGATCATGGCATCCTCGTTGCGCAATCCGAGCTTCTTCAGCTCTACAAACCTTTTGTTCACTTGGTTGGCCAGAGCCGTAGGTTTCTTGGCAACCTCCTCCCAGAAATCCGTGTTAGGGGGACCCGGAGCGTAGGGCAGCAACCGGATCTAATCTTCCGTGCCTTCATTCCGGATATAGAAGAAGGTCCGGGCCCATCCTTTGCAAGAGTCAAGCCCGGTGACCCGGGGAAAGATTGAATACCTCCGGCGCGAGATCGAGGCAGCTCCGAACTGAGTTAGCTGCTTGACCTCCAACTCGACGTGGATGTTGGGGACGACGTTGCGGCGGAGGCCGAAGAACCGGATCCACAGCTCCTTCGTAGGCCATAGCCCGGTGTAGCCCCCGATCGAAGAAACGAAAGCGGACAGAGAGGTGATGGAGTTTGCCGGGAGATGATGTGATTGCTGGTGAAAGGTCCGGATCCAGTCCCGGAAGAAATCACTCACTGGAAGCCCAAATCCCCGTTGGAAATGGGATAGGAAAACAACAAACTCACCCGGATTGGGCGAGGGGGCCAACTCCAAGGAGGGGAGACGAGCGGCGACGCCGACGCGAATGCGCCGGGTCCGGTAGAGCCAGTCGATGTCGTCCTCGCAGACCCAGGAGCCGGCCCAAGCGCCGCGGTCCGCCGCGCCGGCGTCCTCCTCCATCTCCTGCTCAACGACGATGAGCTCCTCCTTCGTCATTTCGATTCCGCTGTCCTCGCTGGAGCTGGCGGCGGCGGGGCTTTGCGGTCTAGACTGACGAGGACCCGTGGTTAAACAGAGGCGCAGCAGTGACTGCGGTGCGGAGGAACGGAGAAGGTGCGGCGGCGGCGCTGATGCAATGAGCACTGGCGGCGGCGCGGTTGCGAGGAAGAAGAAGAGGAACGGGCGAGGGGGCGCAGAGATGGAAAAGTTCTAAGGAGCGTGCCCCTCCCCTATTTAACCGCCCCCAGTTATCAACGAGTGGGATCGTGCTGCGCAAGAAAACCACACGGTGTGGCCGTGTATCACCAGCATCGACCAATCAGAGAGGAGCCACACCGGGGGCCGCAGAGTAAATGTGATCCCATGACACGACCTGCAGTTGCGGTAAACGAGGAGACAGACGTGACGTAACCCCCGCACAGTAATCACTGACATTTACTGTGGCGGTTACTGCGCAGGCCCTTAAAATAAGGCAACGTAATGATTAACCGTCACGTGGGTTGGCGTACGAGAGAAGGAAGCAAGGCCCGGATCCGAGCCACGGTGGTAACCCGGCCGGCAAGTGAAAACTTGAACCGTGCAGAGGGAAAGTAAAACCATACGATCCGAGCCAAAGTGGTGACCTGGCCGGCAAGTGAAAACTTGGAGCGTGCGAAGGGAACGTAAATCCATATAATCCGAGACAAAAAGTTAACCCAGAAATAAACATCCGAAGCTTGGATACGAATGAACCTGATGTGGCCTTAGCGACCAAGGCCGCTAAGGCCGCACCAGCTTCGGGGACTAATGTTGGGGGGATAACCCCGGGTAGGGTCACTCCGGGGTATATGGGCCGAGTTAGCCGAGGGTCGGCCAGGTCAAAGCGGATGCTGGCCGAGTCACCTCAAGGCAGGCCGGATCACAGAGTAACCCGGACTAGGGGGTCGCCTAACATTGTCTTGTCTGACTCAAGGAGTAAGTCGGAGACACTTATCTAGCTTATATGCAGGAACAGGTGTGGCCGGATCAACTGTGATCCGGATCCTCGTTTGGCTTCTAGGAGAAGGAAGGAATATCTCTGGTCAAAAAGAAGGCCCGGTGCATACTGGATGAGCGAATAAAGCAAGGGCAAGACCACCGGTTCATGGCCAACAAGGGTGACGACGCTCACATCGGCTGACGCAGGTGCCGCAGAGGCAACGTCGCTAAAGCAAGAGTGACGTGGGGGAAAAGCACCCCTGTCGAGTTACTACTTTGGGAGGAGGCATATTCTAAGGAATATGCCTCCACGTATGTCCTAGGCCAGGACCGAACAACCCCTATATAAGGGGGGGTTGGGGTTCTGGTAAGGGGGTGGTGTTTTTTCAGATACATAGCAAGGAAACACTTGTGGGTCTAGGGTTCTTGGGCTAGTTAGTAGGCAAGAGTAAGAGAGTTTCTTCTTCCTCCTCTTGTCAATACAGCCCAAGGAGCACTTGTAATCTTGTAGACTAAACATCAATACGAAGCTTCTGTGTAGATAATCACTCTACTATCCCTCCCTGGATTCCCCTAGCGCATATTAGTCCCCAACTTTAGCCTATCCATGGCATCTGCCGTGACACCACCACGACAGTCTGGCTGCACCACGACAGTCGGAGGAGCATCCCCGGCCCCGGCTGTAGTAGACGGATCATCACGGAGCGGCAGCAGTGGCGGAGCCCTAGGCAAAGGAGTGGGGGTGGCAGCAGCAGCGGAGGGCGGTGCGGTATCCAGCGCGTGGGACGGCGAGCCAGTCAGCGCCCACGCTGGGCTGGCAGCGCTGAAGGAGACGAGCGAGCTGAAAAGCAAATGACAACAAAAAGGAGCAAGTAAGAAAAGCAAAAGACAAAAAAGGTTGCGCAATAGGAAAAAGTGGAATTAACACAAGGGGAGAGCAGAAGATACTCACCCATGCACCACAGGAGGCAGCGCCTTCTTGCGGCCAAGCCGGCTAAGGGGGAGGGCACCGGTCTGAATCCTCTTGAGGTCCTGTGACACCCCCGGTATTAGGGCTAGACAAATCCCAGACCTCCATCTGATATAAGCCTAACCTTAATCTCGGAAGCATATAGAGAAAGAATCGGTAACATTATAGTGACCCTATGACACAAAAATTATAACAGCAAGCTCATAACTAAGCAGAGAACCAAATTATTACAAGCAGAAGTCACTGACCACAAACATCAAACAATGGAAGGCAAATTATGCTATTAAGTATAGCAAACTTAACAAATGGCGTAACAGGCCTCAAGCATAATGATGACGTCCCAATCCATAGATTCCAGGCTGCCGACTGGGAACCCCAAACTACTCGTCGATGTCGATGCTCTAAGGAACTCATCTTCTATGGTAACACTTACCTGCTGCAAAAGTATCAACAAAGCAAGGCTGAGTACAGGGTGTACTCCGCAAGACTTATGGCTGGTGGGGTTCATTTTCATAAAGCTAACTTTCTTTGTAAAAGAGAGAGGATAAGATCGACTAATCGAACCATTTAAAAGGGGATAAGGAAACAGTATATCTAGCTTCGATCTTCTTTTGATATCCACTGAATCATCATCAGTCGAACCTACTAACTAGGATCACCCCCTCAATCCCCGAGGAAGCATCCTTAAGCACACTTTACCTGCCAAGTTTTACGATTAGGTTATAGTTCTCTATGATCATCATGTCTGTTCCCAAGTCATCCATAACTGTGGACACGGCTTTTCAAAAAGATTAATAACCCTGCAGGGGTGCACAACTCTACCCACATGTACCAACCGATTCTTAGTGCCAGTTAACATTAGCCGTCTTCCTTGGAAGGCCGGCAGAGAGTGGTTGACCACGACCTTTACCTTGCTTTTGCCGAGACCATGAGTCACGCCCTAAGGATATGCCGCTGTAACGGGTTAAGTCCCAAATCCGGTACCTAGAGATGTGTGCGAGGAACAAGATTACGGAGGTCGTGCCTCTCTTGCTCCCGACCATGCTTACCTACCTGTATGAATGCACCTCCTCCACCGCCTTCGAGAACAACCAGAATGCATATGTCGAATGGAACGCCCGAACTATGTGACTCATGGAATCTACTAGGCAAGTTAGTTGGTTGAGGGGGTTTCTAGGCCCCCGTGTGGTTGTATGCTCATCTTGGTTCAAGAGGCAAGAACTCGGGTCCTAATGGTGGCAAGTATGGCACTACAAAAAGCACAACCCGACGTGGCCTCCCATACAAGCCTTAGCGTGTTTAACTTCCATATCTGATTATACCACGTCATCTTGTCCAACTAGGTTCATTCGCATCTCTGATTCATCAACCGGATGGATCAGCGGTAATAGCTAAGCATGGCTAAGCACAAGCAAATATAGCATTTCTATCAAAGCTCATAAGCCAAACCCTAGTTATGCTAGGAGCAGTGGATCATGGAATATAGGATACAAAGGGGAACATGCATCAAATAGGATTACTCTATCTATCGATAATAGACTTTGGAATCATATGCACATGGCAAGAATGAAATACTTTGAAAGATAGGATTATATCATGTGTGGGGTTTTTCTTGCCTTTGCCTGCTGATACCCAACTATAGATCTTCAGGTTCATCTTCTTGGCATCGTGCACCATTGATCAAGTACTTATCTTCGATGGTGTTAATCTTGGACTCGATCTCGCTGCTCACATCCACTCCGAGGTCTACCGAGAAGTAGCAGAAACACCGGAAAAGAAAGCAACAATCAACACATGGCATCGATGCAATGCTCAAGCGAGGATGTTGATATGACAAGTTAAATTGTATTAAAATGACACCCTAATACATGCTTGACAATTTAAACGGGGTCCAAGGGGTGCAAACCCTAATTCAGAGAAACCCAGGATGCATATGAGAGGGATTATTTTGTTCTTCTAATTAAACTTGCAGTTAAAGTTGTTGATCAATGCATGATTATGAGTCTATTGTGTAGATCTCATTTTCTGAACATTTTGATATATTATACATATTTTTCTGACTTATAAATAATAACTTATGGATTTTCTAGTGTTTATTCAACTTTTGGAATTATTTAAACCATTAAAAAGGATTTACTGCGTCATTATGACATCAGCATAGGCAGCTAAAATGTTTTACACAAGGGATGGCCCTAGCCACTGTGACTGACTGCTGGGCCCGAGGCCACATCAACAGCCACGCATGCAAAACGGGACCCACAGCCGGTTTGACCAGCTGACCATGCATGCTGGCGTCATGATGACGTCGGCACAACGTCATGCCGGTGGTGGTCTCCAGGTGGACAGCGGGGACGGCGGAGCGGGGCGCGTGGGAAATAGTGGGGCTGGGCTTGTTCGACACAGGAGGACACGGCGAGCCAGAAAAGGGCGGCGCCACCCCTTTTGGCTCGCCGAAGCAGGAGCTATAATGGCAGCCAGCGGCGGAGCTCGGTGTCGCACGACAGAAGGCCAAAACAGTAAGCGAGAGGAGCAGGGGAGAGTGTTGGCGTGTTTAGCGGCTCACTGTGGTGCTCAAGGAGGGCTTGGTGAGGCCGGGCGAGGTCGAAGGCGGCGGTATTCGATGACGACCATCAGAGAGAAGAGGACACAAGCTCAATTGTGATGATTGAGTCCATTCCTGCATGCAAGCTTCGGGCGAACGACGGAGGAGAGCATGGCGGTCACCATGGTGGCCTCAGAATGGCGAGGGGAGATGAGGGACGGCGACATGACACAACGGCCGTGCTAGGGTTTCGGGCATGAGAGAGGAACGAGAGAGGGAGGTCGCTAGGGATAGCGAGAGAGGATGAGGACGGGGGAGAGCCTCGGGGCGGTCTTATCCTTAGATCCAGGGCAGCGGGGCGGGGATCGTGGCGCAACGGAGATCAACGGTGATGCCGACGATAGAGAGGAGATTCCCTGTCGTGAGGAATAAGATAGATGAAGGGGTATCGGGCCTGGGCCGAAGTGGGCTGGCTACAGGCTATAGAGAGCTGCGCGCGGGTGGTAGGGAAGAGAGGAGGCAAGCTGGGCCGGGCCTAGGGAGCTCTGGCTGCATTTTTTTTAGCAAAAACCTTTTTCTTTTTTGGTTTTTTTGTTTTTCTCTTAATGCAAGATTATCAAACCATGATATGCATTCTATGCTCATGATGCACAAACACATCCTAATTACTATTAGTAAAACTAGGGGTGTTACAGTTCTATCCCCCTTAACAGAATCTCGTCTCGAGATTCCTAGGTAGGAAGATAGAAAGAACAGGGTTAGACTAAACTTCGACGATCTTCTCGGAGAGGTTGATCCATGCCACCATTATTGAATGAATGAAGCGCTTCATTTCTTCGAGGTAGCTGCACACACTAAGGAAGAGAGGGAATGACACAAAACCACAACAGAGTATTTCATTGTCAACTCATGGATAGATGTTTCATAACTTCTCTAGAGCTAACAAGCATGAAACACATCAAGGTAAGGAGGAAACAAGAGGAGAAGGTTTCAAGTTGTTAGATACATGGTCTTCATAAGGATTGAGACCATGGAGCTTCAGAAGAGTTTGAGCTTCTAAAGAGGAGAGCATACAATGGAAAGAACACGACCATAGACTTCGTGAGATGAACCTCTACTAACAACTTAAGTAGAGCTTCCAGGGTATGGAGATACGGATAACCAAGCTGTTGAACTTCTTTTGATACAGAAGGATCACTCTTCGTTCAACACAAGGTTAAGACAGAAAGGTGTTTTGTGGAGAGGACTCATAAGAGTCACAAGAAACATGTAACAAGAGGAGCTTTCATTACCAAATCATAGTCACTCTTGAACATGATAGAGGAATCGAAGGAAACTCTTTATTCATCCAGGGTTATCAGAATCTTTTCCAAAGATCGTGATATCACTTCACACCACTAAGATCAATATATAAGAAGATTCCTTATGATACAAGTAAAAAGAAACTTCATTCTCAGACTTCAATTACTTGGCACAACGAAACACTTGCCAATGTAACATGGTCTGGAGGATCGACCGAGAGACATTTAGCAACTCTACTTTAAATGTTCTCCTTGATGTTCGATACACGAAACATCAAGTAAAAGGCGGACTTCAGAGACAAAGGAAACCATAAGCACAACTCCTATAATAAGTCATAGAAGGAGCATTATGAGGAGTGGTTGTTATTGCTGATTCAACAGAATGTGACAAGAGGTCTTCCGGCTAATTGTGTTAACCATTACATCAATCTTGCATGTCAAAAACCTTGAAGAACACCTACCATCAGATCTGCTTGAGATTCAAATTCTATTAAGTGGAAAGATACTTCAGACTTAAGTGGAAAGATACCACAAGGTAAAGTTACTAGATTCTCAAGACATGGACTTCACTATCAAGCTCCAATAGACTGAGCTAGATTGCTAGCACCATGTAATAACAACTTGTCAGAGAACAGTTGCACACATATCAAGTACTTGCAATGAAATACACATGTGTCCTTAAAGAGAACAAAGATAACTTTACTCAAATCCACGGCGACATCTTTCAACAATTGCACGTGAATCGGAGAAGGTTACTTTAAACATCCAGAACACATGCTTGGGATAACTCGAAGAAGGTTCTCGAAAGTTTCCAATATTAATGCCAAATGCTCCATATGAATCTAGTATACCATGGAGAAGATAAGGATATCATCGATGGGATCTATAACAAACTTATCAACATACTCCAAGAATATTGACTCATATATTGTATGAACAAGGCATCAATACTAGTCAGACCAGAGAACATAAGATGTACCTAGGTGAAACATCACGAGTAAATACATCATCAGGATAGTCCCTAGGACCGAGTTTGATTTGATGTTAACCCAAATCAAATCAAAGGTGGGGACGATAACATTTCCACGAAGGAAACACTATCTTTCTTCAGCACGAACTAAAACTAGACATCCCTTTATGATGAACTAAGTCGGATAGAATTTTTGTCTAACAACTCTCCAAGTTGTTGTTTAATCTCAACCAACCAGTTCAAGGTTATCCAGTACGGATCCTTGGAGAAAGGGAAAGTTCAAAGAACTTGCTTTCTCAAGAACATGACAAACACGGTCATGTGGCAACATGGAGATACTTCTAGTGAGACATCTAGAATATCACGAACCACTGATATGTCACTTAGTTCATGAGGAAACTTGCTTGGTATGGCAGGAGACATAGTCTCAGAGTTTTGGCACAAGCCTAACTCTTTAACCGAGGAGAGTGTACCAGAAACACGGACTTGGTAACACAGTCAAACTTCGCTTAGTGATAGGGTTAACTATCACGCTAAAAATGACATAAGTGTCCTTGTTGAGGTCCAAAGCAATAAGAATTGCTAAGAGTCTTAGATAGCCACATTACTGCACACACGCATCATTCACGAGCACGAAGGCTCGAAGGAAGGATGGGTAAATATGTGTAAAGGCATCACTTCATTAAGGAAGTCATGAAACTGAGCACGACCTCTTAGTATAAAGGAGTGTGATACCTTAAGGTAGAACAAATCAACATCTAATCAATGCTTATCGATCTGCAGATTACAACACTTTGACCAGGTCTTAGAAATGACAAGGTACCGGAGTTTGTTTCTCCTAACATCCTAAGATGGTTTGTCTAGACGGACGACAAGAGTATCTTGCATCGAAAGACACCAACGCACATTTACTACTTGGCTAGCAACTGGTAGACAAAGGTCGGAAAACAACAAGGGGAAAGAGAAACATGCTCAGGATAGAATCCCAAGATGTGGATGCATAAGTTAACAATCTTCCAAGGACCGATGCAGAAAAGTAAGGTGTGGCAGAGTCACGAATATAGAAGTGGGTTTCACGAGGAGATCTTTTGTCGTGATCGATTTGGTTCCATTAAAGAACATCTGCCATAGCTGGTGGTAGGGGAAGTCCTTAATTTTCACAATTCAATCGCGACAAATACCACAAGCTTTAAGGCTATACTAGAAGGTACTAGCCATCCTGAGGTAATGTTAAATCATTAACAACAGGGATCGACAAAATGGATCTTGGGTTAAAGGTCAGCTTCATGTACAAGATTCACAACACTAGAGTCCAGCACAATCCGAGATCTTCGGTTCAAGTCCAAGGGCTAAAACACGAGAAAGGAGTAACTACGATCTTGGTAATATAGAGGGTACTACAAGGTAGTAACCACTAGGTAGCTTCCAAGAGAAGAAATAACTTCTGAAGTACCCAAACCAATAGAAAGGAGGCACACGAGATGAAAGGAAACTTCAAGGCCTAGAACAGATCACTGAGGAACCATCAACATGATGTTGTGGAACGAACAGATAGAGAGACCATGATGGAAAGGAATCTCTCAACTGAAGAAGAGCAAAGAGAAACAAGGAACACACACGCAACTGACTCTAGAGAACTCAACACTAGGTCAAGTGGTTGAGAAACGACATGCCAAAAAGGCACCTAAGTTTTGAGAGACGAGATGAGGTAGCAAAACTTTGCAAAGTCAGCACAAGATAAGATGACCCAGAGTTGGAGTGAAACTGGACAAGGAGAAAAACAAGCATACTAGAGTTTTCACAAATACTTTTCAACTTTCAAATAATTTTCACAAACTCTAGACTCAACATTGACCAATAGAAAGGTTTTCCTACAGTCGGTACTGCTCTTATACCAAAACCTGTGACACCACCGGGATTAGGGCTAGACAAATCCTAGACATCCGAATATAAGCCTAACCTAAATCTCGGAAGCATACAGAGAAAGAATTGGTAACATTACAGTGACCCTACGACACAAAAATTATTACAGCAAGCCCATAACTGAGCAGAGAACCAAATTATTACAAGAAGATGTCACTGACCACAAACATAAAACAACAGAAGGCAAATTATGCTATTAAGTATAGCAAACTTACAAAATGGCCTAGGAGGCCTAAAGCATAATGATGACGTCCCAATCCATAGATTCCAAGCTGCCGACCGGGAACCCCAAATTACTCATCGATGGCAATGCTGTAACGAACTCATCTTCTATGGTAACACTTACCTGCTGCAAAAGTATCAACAAAGCAAGGCTGAGTACAGGGTGTACTCCGCAAGACTTATGGCTGGTGGGGTTCATTTGCATAAAGCTAACTTTCTTTGTAAAAGAGAGAGGAGAAGCTCGACTAATAGAACCTTTTAAAAGGGGATAAGGAAACGATATATCTAGCTTCGATCTTCTTTTGATATCCACCAAATCATCATTAGCCGAACCTACTAACTAGGATCACCCCCTCAATCCCTGAGGAAGCATCCTTAAGCACACTTTACTTGCCAAGTTTTACGATTAGGTTATAGTTCTCTATGATCATCACGTCTGTTCCCAAGTCATCCATAACCGTGGACATGGATTTTCGAAAAGATTAATAACCCTGCAGGGGTGCACAACTTTACCCACACGTACCAATCGGTTCTTAGTGCCAGTTAACATTAGCCCTCTTCCTTGGAAGGCCGGCAGAGAGTGGTTGACCACGACCTTTACCTTGCTTTAACTGAGACCATGAGTCACACCCTAAGGAGATGCCACCGTAATGGGTCAAGTCCCGAAGCCGGTCCCTAGATATGTGTGCTGGGAACAAGATTACGGAGGCCATGCCTCTCCTGCTCCCGGCCACGCTTACCTACCTGTATGAATGCACCTCCTCCACCGCCTTCGAGAACAACCAGAATGCATATGTCAAATGGAACGCCTGAACTATGTGACTCATGGAATCTACTAGGCAAGTTACTTGGTCGAGGGGGTTTCTAGGCCCCCGTGTGGTTGTACACTCGTCTTGGTTCAAGAGGCAAGAACTCAGGTCCTAGTGGTGGCAAGTATGGGACTACAAAAACCACAACCCGATGTGGCCTCCCATACAAGCCTTAGCATGTTTAACTTCCATATTTGATTATACCACGTCATCCTGTCCAACTAGGTTCATTTGCAGCTCTGATTCATCAACCGAATGGATCAGCGGTAATATCTTAGCATGGCTAAGCACAAACGAATATAGCAGCTCTATCAAAGCTCATAAGCCAAACCCTAGTTATGCTAGGAGTAGTGGATCAGGGAATATAGGCTACAAAGGGGAACATGCATCAGATAGGATTACTCTATCTATTGATATAATACTTTGGAATCGTAGCACATGGCAAGAATGAAATACTTTGAAAGATAGGATTATATCATGTGTGGGATTTTGCTTGCCTTTGCCGGTTGATACCCAACTATAGATCTCCAGGTTCATGTGCTTGGCATCGTTCACCGTTGATCAAGTACTTCTCTTCGATGGTGTTAATCTTGGTCTTCAATCTTGGACTCGATCTCGCTACTCACATCCACTCCGAGGTCTACCGAGAAGAAGCAGAAACACCAGAAAGGAAAGCAACAATCAACACATGGCATCGATGCAATGATCAAGCGAGGATGATGATATGACAAGTTAAATTGTGTTAAAATGACACCCTAAGACATGCTTGACAATTTAAACAGGATCCAAGGGGTGCAAACCCTAATTCGGAGAAACCCCGGATGCATATGAGAGGGGTTATTTTGTTCTTCTAATTAAACTTGCAATTAAAGTTGTTGATCAATGCATGATTATGAGTCTATTGTGTAGATCTCATTTTTTTGAACATTTCGATATATTATACATATTTTTCTGACTTATAAATAATAACTTATGGATTTTCTAGTGTTTATTCAATTTCTGGAATTATCTAAAACCATTAAAAACGATTTACTGCATCATTATGACATCAGCATAGGCAGCTAAAACGTTTTACACAGGGGCTGGCCCTAGCCACTATGACTGGCTGCTGGGACCGAGGCCACGTCAGCAGCCACGCATGGAAAACGGGACCCACAGCCGGTTTGACCAGCTGACCGTGCGCGCTGGCGTCATGATGATGTCGGTAAGACGTCATGCCGGCGGTGGTCTCCCAGGTGGACGGGGGGACGGCGGAGCAGGGCGCGCGGGACTGTGGGGCTGGGCTTGTTCGACGCAGGAGGATACGGCAAGCCAGAAAAGGGTGGCGCCACCCCTTTTGGGTCACCGGAGCAGGAGCTATAACGTCGGCCAGCGGCGGAGCTCGGTGTCGCATGGCGGAAGGCCAAAACAGGAAGCGAGAGGAGCAGGGGAGGGTGTTGGTGTGTTTAGCGGCTCACTGTGGTGCTCAAGGAGGGCTTGGTGAGGCCAGGCGAGGTCGGAGGCGGTGGTATTCGATGATGACGACCATCGGGTAGAAGAGGACCAAGGGGGGCAGTTGCGGCGATTGAGTCCTTTCCTGCTTGCAAGCTTCAGGGCAAACGATGGAGGAGAGCATGGCGGTCATCATGGTGGCCTCAGGATGGCGAGGGTAGGTGAGGGACGGTGGGGCAACATAGCGGCCGTGCTAGGGTTTTGGGCGTGAGAGAGGAACGAGAGAGGGAAGTCGCCAGGGAGAGCGAGACAGGATGAGGATGGGAGAGAGCCTCGGGACGGTCTTATCCTCAGATCCAGGGTGGCGGGTGGGGATCTTGGCGCGACGGAGATCGACGGTGACACCAGCGATAGAGAGGAGCTTCCCTATCGCGAGGAAGAAGACAGACGAAGGGGTATCGGGCCTGGGCCGAAGTGGGCTGGCTGCAGGCTGCAGAGAGCTGTGCACGGGTGGTAGGGAAGAGAGGAAGCAAGCTGGGATGGGCCTAGGGAGCTCTGGCTGCATTTTTTTAGCAAAAACCTTTTTCTTTTCTGGTTTTTCTGTTTTTCTCCTAATGCAAGATTATCGAACCATGAGATGCATGTTATGCTCATGATGCACAAACAAATCCTAATTACTATTAGTAAAACTAGGGGTGTTACAGGGCCGACTGCTCCACGGTGGGCCAGAGGGACCCGCTCCCTCCGGCGCCTGACCGGCTGGAGAAACTTCTCCTGGCGCCCGACCACCTGGAGTTGCCATCTGTCGCGCATCACAGAGCCGGTTCAGGAGCTGGCGTGGCCTCCTCCTCCTCATCGACCTGCGCGTGGGGGTCATGGGCTGACTCGTAGTTCCGGTTAGGAAAGACGTCGGTGTCCCCGTCTGACTCCTCGTCGGACCGGCGTGCACGCGGCTCGGGGAGGTCGGGTGCGAAGTTCTGAAGGGAGGCCTCGCCCTCCTCCCGAATGATGCAGGGGAAGTTCTGTCAAAAGAAAAGAGGACAAGAAATCAGCGGATGACAAGGCGGACCAAAAACAGAAAGAACCGGCTGACAAGGAAACTTACCCGGGGCACGCGGTTGTCGCGGTTGTACGGGGCCTGCCCGAACCTCCAGCCCTCCTCTAGCCGCTCCTTGTTGATCGTCCACAGCCACTCCCTGAGGTTGTGGATGTGGGGGTCACGACGAGACAACCGAGTGGGGTCCAGCTGGCCGGAGTAGTAGCACATCTTGTGTGCGCGCTGCTGCAACAACATCATCATCTAGGACATCCAGCTGAGCGTGATGTCTAGGCCAGTTAAGCCGGTGGTGACGAGGGAATGCATCCGCTCTAGAATGGCATACGTCTCCACCTTATCGATGTGGATCTTCAAGTCCCAGTGCTTCCGGCTGGACTGCATGTCCTGGAAAGCTGGCAAATTGATCTGGTATACCCCGGTGCTATTGCTGACATAGAAATACGACTGCTACCACAGCCGGACCATTTCCAGGAGCTTGAACTTGGGGTAGCCGGTTTGAGAGTAGGAGTAGATGGAGGCGCCTCTGCAGGCTACCAGCGGCCCCTGCGTGAACTGCACCTGTGGCCGGACTCAGAAGAGCCGGTAGAAGAGCCCGAGATCCGGCTGGATCCCGAGATAGCACTTGCAGAACGCCACGAAGTGCACGAACATGTCGATGGCGTTGGCGCCGAGGTGGTGGAGGCGCAGATCGAAGAAGGCGAGGAAGGTGAGGAAGAAGGGATGCACGTGTAGCGCAAAGCCGCAAGCGAGATGGGAGAGGAAGATGACCCGCTCCCCCTCCGCCGGGTGCGGCGACTCCTCCTCCGGTGGCGCCAGCCGCACCTTCACCTCCGTCTCCGGTGGCAAGACGCGGGTGGCATGGTACTTCGTGATGTGCTCCTCCGTGGTGAAGGAGCCGCACCAGGCTCCGCGCTCCAAGGCCATTATGGGTTCGTTCGCCGTGACGGTGGGTGCCGAATGGCGGTGGCCCATGTCTCCGGCGATGCTAAAGGAGCAGCGCGGCTAAGTCCGACGGTAGGTTCTCACGAGGCAGCGGCGGGGCAGCAAGGGCATAGAGGAAGACTGAGGAGGCAAGGAGCAGAAGTGCAGAACGCCTCCCCAGGCGACCTTTTAAGGACCAGGGAGGGCAACCGTCTGTAGTGCCACGCGGCACGCATTGGGCCGCATCCCACTCCCACTACCGCTCCTGATCCCGTGCGCTGGCGCCTAATGCGGAGAGGATCTCAGGCCAGAAACCGAAACGCTAGACGACGATTCCCGAGGCAACGTGCAACGCGACATTACGCTGTGCACCACAGCGCAAAGATGGCGCGTGCGCAGATGGCCGGCGTCAGCACTGACGTCACGAGTAGCACAACCGTCAGGTGTAGCCAGACACAGATTTCAAATTCAAGAGGGAGCGCACGCACATTTCACCTAAGGGTGAAATCTACACGTGCTCGGGGGCTAGTGTCAGGGGGACGACCCCCGGATACCCCAACCAGACAAGAACTAAGGCAGGCGGTTCGCGTCCAGCTAACTGATCGTAGCCGGACATGGGCAATTCGTACCGGCTACTAGACCGTAGCCGGAACGAGGAAGGGCGACAAGGTTCAAGGCTGGCTACATAGACGTAGCCGGACGCAATCAGGAGGACAGGGCGACATGCTGCACAGTGCACGGTACGCCCTGGTACAACGACAAGACCTGCAACTATGAGGCCATACCAAATACTTTGTGTGTGACACGGGCACAGTGGCCGGATGCTGACGACAGGCTCGCACGGTGCTCACTGTTCCCACGACGACCCACTACTTCGGTGCTCACGGTGCTCACTGTTCCCACGACGTCCCACTGGGGCCCGCTTGTGGGACCCGCCAGCCGGACTGGCCAGTAAGAACGTTGCCCCTCTACCTATATAACGAGGGGCAAGGCTCTCGTAGCAAGGGTTGGACTCTAGGCATTTAAGAAGGTAGCTAGATCATACAGCTCGAGGAGCGATTGTACTCCATATTCTACCCTTAGTCAGATCGACAGGAGTAGGAGTGTTACCTCACCACAAGGGCTCCAAACCTGGGTACTTCTTGTGTCTTGCTACACTAGCTCGTACCCAATCCCGCCTATGGATGTCGTCAAGAGCTTCCCTGCTAGTCCCCATACCTCTACTAACCTTTTTTGGTACTGTTGTTCTCAATACAATGACACTCGTCCATGAAAACGCCACCCCAGAGCCACCATCGGAGTCGCCTCGCCCGACTAGCATGCTGGGCCAAGACAACCGATCACGCTTCCCACGATGACCTGTCCTCCCCATCCTTGTGCAGAGCGACTCGAATAGTTAAGTACCACGCACGGGGACTGGTCCAAAACAACCCCCATGTGGCTCAAGAACACACTTACTAAGAGAGCATGCATAGGACTTGCCACACGACTAGTTTTCTGAGCCAGGAGGAGAGACACGTTACAAACAACACACCATATCCTCACCTACCTTGGGCATGCGACTAGAATGGCTAAGTAGCACGCCCAGGGACTCGCCTAAACCGTCCCTGATCACGTTCAGGAAAACAGCTAAGTACAGAGCACCCCTTGGGGTCACAAGGCGACTGGCTCCACTAGCCACACGCGAGTTGACTCCGGCCAAACTAACAGTTTAATACAAACAAACTTAAAATATACGCAAGGTAAACCCCACTAAAGGGCGGAGACGCTCGGGGACTTGCACAACCAAATACTCAAAACAAACAGAAATCACCATGCATTGCGAATCGATTGACCTCTTTCACTTCAGCAACAAATATATTGTTTATATTACAAATGTGACCAGTCTCCATATCTTACAAAAGTCCCTTAAGGCAATCACTCATTTTGCAAGCTCCGATGAGGAGGCACCACCATCACCCTTGACCTAGACGTATGGTTCACAAGGGTTCGCCGGGTACGTTGCTAACTGCTTCGCCAACAAAGACCAGAAGGGTTTCTCCGACTTTAAGTCACGATGCTCCGGTTCAGAGTCGCCCGGTGCCACTACCGTCTCCTGGTACAACAGCAAATCCCCCATCACCAATACTCGCTCCAAGAACGGACCAGCTTTGGCGGTCAACCTGAGCACCTCCTCAAGGCTAAGTGATGTGGTGGCCCCGTACTTGAAGGCCGATCGCGCCATCCGCTCAACGACACCAGGAGCCTCCTCAAGATAGTAGAAAACCTCCGTCAACCCCCCAAGAATAATCTCGGTAGGGGACACCCCCTGAAGAACATCCTGTATGCACAACGCCGAAGCGGTGGCCACATTCACCACCACTGTCACGCACTGCGAGGCGTCAAAGGTCTGCACCACCGGGTCTCTTTGACCTATCACAGATGCAATCTCAGAAAATCAAGATCACAAAAAAGAAAACTAATGGACTCACCTGCTCGGGGACTAGCCCGCCTGGGGACTTGCCAGATACAAGAAAGAAGAAGAAGTAGAAGAAGGAGATCCTCACCAAGGAGTTTGCGGCAGCTCTCGTTCACGAACTTCTCAAGCGCGTCCAGCTTCTCCTGCTACTCAAGGATGATCGAGTCGGAGGCCTTCCGCTCATCCTCTTCTACGGCAACCACAACCTTGGCCCTTTCTTTAGAAGAAACCTTCGCAGCTTTCACCACTTCCAGTTCCTTCACCAGTGAGCTGACTCGCTCCTCTACCATGGCCAACACCGCCTTCACAGCGTCTAGCTTGGCAACCGGAACATACCCCTCATGGGCCTTGGAAATTGCAGCAGGGAGATCATCTAAAAGACAAGAGCATCACAGTTTAGTTTTTGCACAACAACAAAAGCTCAAATTCATCAAAGATAACTTCAACTCACCAACAGATTCTTGGAGTCGCCGGTTGGCCTCCTGCGCTATCCGTAGGCCGCATTCTAGGCGTTCCTTCGCGGCTTGCCAATCGGATGATTCCCATTGTAGGCCCTGAAGATGGGAAACAATAAGAGGCTAGATGACTAAAGCTGTATGTGTCTAGCCGCTGAAATTCAGCAACTAGACCCTTGGGGACTGGACAACCAAAGTTTTAAGCATCTAGCCGCTGAAATTCCGCAACTAGATCCTCGGGGACTAGACATGCCTGGATAGCAACACCTAGCATGCTGTGAAATTTGCTGGCTTCCATCGAAGGGACCACAATAGACGTGCACCCGCACCGCTGCCCAACGTCATCGTCGACAATCTCTAGAACTTGCGGCGACTGAGTTTCAGTTACTATCGAAAACACCTTTACCATAAAGCACGGAAATTACGTGGCCATTCTCACCGAGGCGCTGGTCGCCGAGGCCGGCGGCTGCGCCGGCGGGACTTCCTTACTTGGTTCCGAGCGGGCGGCCGTCCCTTCTCCAGCACGGGGGGCGGAGTCATCCTTCTCTGCACTCCCGTCTACCGCAGCGTCAGGGATGCTCCCTTTCCTATTCTTCACGCTTTCGCCTGGCACATCTTCTGCGATGGCCTTCCTTTTCTGGGGGGGGGGGTTCGAGTTTCCCTTCAGCGTTGACTGGCAGAACCTTGGCCACCGAAGGGTGGCTAATCTTCTTGACACCAGACCCGTGAAATCGCCATGGTCAGGAAGCTGATGATACAAGGAAATATCAAAACACGAGAAAGAAAGCATCAAACTTACTTGGCAAGGAGGAGAGTGCGCAAACCGGTGCTGATATGCACAAGCTTCTCCAACTTCAGGCCAAACCGGCATGAGAGCCCCTTCTCAAACACATTCGAGCCCACGACACCGCAGGATTCTTCGACATCGAGGTCGCAGTCGCGGGAACCTCTGGCGCAGGTGATACGTCTACCTCCTCCGGTAGTGGTGACTTCGTCTAGACCAGGTTTTCATCAGCCCCTAGCTCCGGGGTCGCCGAAACCATTGGCGTGATCGTGGCAAGTGGGAATGCCGATTCCACCATCACGGCCACAGTTCCCGACCCCTTCATCGAAGTTGGGTCCTCCATGATCTTGGTTGAGACTTCAGCCGCTTCCTCCGTGGACTCCTCGTCTGACTCAAAATCCTCCACCGATCTGTGCGGCGACGCTGGCTTTGGTGTTAACTTCTTCACAATCAATTTCAGCTTTCGCGTAGGTTTCACCGGCGTAGCCACGTGCCATGAACTGTCCTCCTGCATGTTGTCCTCATCACTATCGTGCTCTTTGAGGCTTCGACTCGCCTTGATTTCATGTTGCTTTTGCCCGCAAGTCTTCCGAGCTGCGGGTACAGGCGCGACAAATTCTGCCATTTCATCCTCGCTGTCGGAGGATCCTTCCTCCTCCTCTTCAAGCTCCTTGGGAACTTCCTCGTCGAGTGGAGGAAGCCAATTCTCGAGGACTTGGAATAACTAGCAAAGTACAGAAGATACGATGGTCAGTCGACAAAGGCGACTGCAGAAATATGACTGCAAGGTAAAGTTACAAGGCGAGGAGACTCATCGTGGGGGCCTGACGCTTCCCTGCGGTATACGGAGCGAGCCCAGCCTTCGGGTTAGAATACTCCGCCTCTGTGATCTTATTCAACGCAGCGACATAATCCTTGGTGTCCCACTCCTCCTTACTCGCCTTTGTGGCATCGTCCTTGCTGGTGTACTGATGCATCCAGTGGGCTCGGGTGGCCAATGGCACCAACCGCTGCCCGAGCCAGCAGTTGTACAAGTTGATGGTTTTAAGGCCCTTCTTCTTCAGCTCATGGATCTGGGTCAACATCTCTTCCAGGCCATCTTCTGGTTGTCGGGGAGAGTGGGCACTAACAGCCGACATGGTTCCTTCCTCTCGGCGGTGTATGTTGGGAGTGCCACTTCGCCATCGAGGGTGGACTCCGTCACATAGAACTAGAACTTCTTCCACTCACTCACGACCGTCTTCAGCAGCTGCAGCTTCAAGAATTGGGCCTTGGGCTTCAGCTGGAAGGTGACTCCGCATGCCGCCAAGATCGGGCCGCCCGCTCCCTCGCGACTGAGGCGACCATGGAAGAGATCCAGCCACAGCGCTAAGTAGGGGCGGCATCCAAGATAGCACTCACAGAAGGCGACGAAGATCTCGATCTGCTCCACTCTATGTAGCCCCAGATCTGACGGTTTGATTGCGTAATACACGCAGAACCGCCAGAAGAAAATCAAGGTGGGGAAATCCAGCCCCGCTCCAAATGGCTCTAGAAACAGATGAATTCTCTGGGGCAGGGCTTGGGCTCCATTTCGCCGGACGTAGGGATTCGCCAATGCCCCTTTGCAGCGGATGCTTGCATCCTGGAAAGACTTCAGGGAGGCTGTGGTGCACTTTGATTTGCCCGATAGATCCTTCAGAGGCGCCATCAAAAAAGAACAAGGTCGCTCAGTCCGAAGATTTGACATCGGGAGAAGAGGAGAGACTAAAGGTGTGTGGGGGCGGAGAAGTGTGGAGAAGGTTAGCAAATTCCCCCCACCATTCTCCTTATAAAGAGGTGCTACCCGCCAGTTTCGGGATAGCCATTACCTCGTGGTAATTACGTCGAAGTTACCGTTGGCTCATCCAATGGCTAGTTTGACTAGCTTGACAGTCCAAGTTCACTCACTCGACTTGCCGCTTGTTCGCCCTTCCACTCAACTAGGAGTGGCGACTCGAGCCTAAATCCAATCGCCAAATGCTGCCACTGAATAAATGTTGAAGAGACTTCTTCCTTCATTAAGGGAGTCCACCGCCGATTTGACGGTGTGTCCAAATTGGACTCACCTACTCCGACTGCCAAACAAAGACCTGCGCCAAATCAACACTAGCCTCGGGGACTACTGATGGGGATATGCCGAATGTGGTATGCCCAGCAGGACGTTTCTACTGGACCAGGGGCTTTGCGAGTGGGCCTGCAGGACGGTGACTAGAATGCGACTAAGAGGGAGCCTGGCGACTAGAAGCTGGAGGCCCAGAAGCATAGCTAAAGCCTAGTCAGATTAGGTCAAATCCTCCGAGTCCTTAACTGATTCGACTGTATATCTGTAAACCCTAGCGAGGTACCCGCTATATAAACCTCCCTAGGGTACTCTCTGTACTTATGTTCCATCATACACCCCATCCAAGCGACGCGCTGCCTAGCCACCGAGCTCGCCACCCCTGTAACTCACTCTCCGATAATACAATCTAGCAGGAGTAGGTCTTTACCCTACGGGGGCCGAACCTGGGTAAACTCATGTGTCTCAGCCCTCATCTCGCTCTGCAGATTGCTACCCGCTCTTGCCCCAATCCTATCAGTTGCTACCCACTACAAGAAAAGTTTCCTTCCGCAACAACCTGGCCCGACGGTTGTAGTAGAAGGCGCGTTTTCCGTGACGAAATTCTTGGCTCGGCAGTGGCCGATGGAAAACTTTTTTTTCTGGTTCCGTGGCCCAATACTACAACGGATCTGCTAAAAACATGGAGGAAGCTCGGCCAGCACATGCCAGAAGCAAGATTTTCGTTTCCTCGCACGATATTGACTCGTCGAGGTCTTTTGAGGCATGTGGGTCCCGGACATCAGTGTCTCTAGCCGACCATACTTTTCGGTCGCGCCTCCCTGATTTGAACTCGATAACGTTGCTCGATGCGTCTGCCCTTTAGTCAGGCTGCTAGGGCCCACATGTCAGCCTCTCATTTAAGGATCATGTGTATGATAGAATTTTTTTCCTTCGCTCGCGCTACCCTGTTTCGAAGTTGATAGTGCTGCTTGATGCATCTACCGTTTAGTCAAACTCCTGGGACCCACATGTCATCCTCTCATTAGAAGAAACATGTGTATGATGGAATTTTCTCTTTGGCTATTGCCTCCTTGTTTTCAACTTGATAACGTTGCTCGATCTATCTGTCCTCTAGTCATGCTACTAGGTCCTCCATGTCAGCCTCACATTATAAGAATCGTGCGTATGATGGAATTTTTTTCTTCGATCGCGCTACCCTGTTCTGAACTTGATAGTGCTGCTCGATGCATCTACCGTTTAATCGAACTCCTAGACCCCACATGTCATCCTCTCATTAGAAGAAGCGTGTGTATGATAGAATTTTTTTCCCTCGGTCATTCCTTCGTGTTCCGAACTTGATAGTATTGCTCTCTGCATCTACCATTTAATGATGATGCAGGGCCCCACATGTCATCCACTCATTAGAAGAAATGTGTGTATGATGGAATTTTTGCTCTCGGTCGTGCCTCCATGTTTCGAACTTGATAGCCTTGCTCGATGCATCAGCTGTTTTTCCAGGCTGTTGGGTCCCCCATGTGAGCCTCTCATTAGAAGAAACATGTGCATGCTGGACTTTTTTCTCGCTCGCACCTCCATGTTTAGAACATAGCAACGTCGCTCGAGGCAGAACCTGTATAAGGCTGCGCTACTGGGTCCCACATGCCGATCTCTCTGTATATATCAAACCTGCGTATGATGGACATTTTTTCGGCCGCGTCCACTGTTTTGACCTTGGCAACGTTGCTCAACGTGGGAGCCATGTATGGTCCTGCTGCTGAGGTCCCCATGTCAGCCTCTCTGGTATGTTCTGGCGGGTGGGTCCCTGATGCCAGCCTCTCTGTACAAGTATTTAACTCTTTTTCAAACCCGACCATTAAACTCGAGGGATGCTGTAGGCTGGTGGGTCCGTGATGTTAGCCTCTCTGTAATGCGCTATTAAAATTGTAAACGCTTTCTCAAAAAAAAGTAAAGCCAAGATATATATAAATATGTACACACATGGGATTCAAACTAAAGACCTTCAAATCAAATCAAATAGACATAAAATGAGTGTTTTGCCACTATACCAAAGATACTAATAGAAATTGAATCATTAAACATGTATTAGTACTACAACTTATGTATCAGTCTTCTAAAAAATATTTTGTGTGTCCATGTTATCTGTCTTAAAATAAAAGAGCAGTGCTACTGGAACCTCAATTTATAAAAAGCCACATAATGGATTAGTTTCTTAAAAACATGGGTAGACAGAGTTTTTTTCAGAGGTGGGGGGCAATGCCAAAAAGGCCAAATTAAAAAGTTTTTGGGCTATGTTCAACGTGCTCCTATCTCAAATTTCACTAGGCTGTGGCTCGCCAGATTCAAACACATACCTCATTGAGGGAGGAAAAAAAGCGGTAATTCCTTTGACAGATATTCATGTAAAAATATCTAATGAACACACACCACATGCGCCAAAACAGGGCTGGTATCCAATGACTTCACTTGCTAAAATTACACTGTATATCTTTACCCTCTCATCTCTGTCCAAAATGCATCCAACGGTTCCGATGACACAAAGGCAAAAGCTCTAGAGCAAGCAGCCAGCAACAACGATAGAACTTTTGACAAATTCAATACCATTTGAAATATTAAGGAGTACAAAATAATAAGACATAAAAAATCGACAGATTCCTAGTTCAGATTCAGCAGCACTTGAACAATTCAGAAGCATTTCAAGGTGACCGATTCAGCAATACAGACACTCAAATTCAATATCACTACAGAGAGAGATAGTTCTTGTTTCAGCTCTAAAAACCATACCACGCGATCAATTTGGCCTTTTCTCTAAACACACTCGATCACTGGAACACAATCATTGTCATAATATTTGGTCATATAGGGACCATCATATACATACAGATATACCATACCAGCACGTACTAGTCATAGTTCCAATCCAGCAAAAGGTTATCATAGTTTTATCGCCCATATATGATCAGTGGGGATAAGGCAACCACATAATTAATTACAATAGCGTGCGGCCAAAGAGCTAGACAGCTAGGAAGTTCATGAACAACATGCGCCATTCAGGATAGCTAGATACATCGACCTTGACCGTTCTTCCAATAGTAAGTTTGCCTGCTTTCCGGAACTGTCCACCTAGAAGTAGCTGCCAAGCGCCCATCAGTCGAGTTAATGGCGTAGCGTCCATCGATTTACAATCCTTCACTCTGCATCGTGAAGACTATTGTGCCCTTTCGTCTGGCCTGGAGTTGCTTTGTGGCACTCTTAGGCAATTTAGTCAAAGCAAGAGATAGACACATAATTACTAAGAGCAATGCACTGAATCATGTGAAACTTGATAAGACATTCAGAGCAGTTTATGTGCTGCCATATACTCACAAACATAATTTGGTGCGACCTTGTGATGACACATGTGTAGGATATGGTCTGACAAGGTGCTTCCCGGGGTGATGAAGGAGGTTGTGCCGGTGCATGTGCTAGGGCTGGTGCTAGTGCAGGAGATGGTGCCACTAGGTGGAGAGGGGCTGGTGTAGGAGCCAGAAGGCCCAGAACCAGTGCCGGCACCATCAGCTTGATGCTAGATACCTTCTGAGGGGTAGCTAAGCTGACTGCAGGGATGGTAGAGGCAGATGAGAAGTGTACAAGCAAAATGGTATATTATACAACAGTTACTCAGAAGATAGTGATCAGAGGATATGATGAGTATACAAGAAAATTAAGTTACTACATGCATTCTTTCTCCTTAGGTCAATAGGTGCCGGAGCAGGAACTAGGGTCAGTGTCGTTGGGGGTGCCAGCAGCTTGGTGTTGGTTACCTTCTAAGGGGTAGGTAAGGGGACAGCAGGAGTGGTCCGAAAGGCATATGAGGTGTGGACAAGCAAAATGGTTTGTTATACAACAATAACTCCTAGACAGAGATGAGAGTATACAAGCGAATTAAGTTACTACCTCTATTATTTCTCCTACTGAGGTCAACAGGTGTCGTTGTAGGAACTGGGGCCGGTGCTGGTGCCGGTGCCAGCAGCTTGATGCTAGCACCCTTCTGGGTGGTACATAAGGGGAAGCAGACTGAAAAAGTGGTCAGGGTCATAGGATGAGTAAAGACAATGGTGCAGAAAAGTTAGTCGCAAGAAAATCATTAGAGGTTGTGATGAGTACATAATCAAATTAGTTAGTACTACCTCTGTTCTTGGTCCTTCGGTCAATAGGTGTACGATGGCATGCAAATATCTGCTCAGGCCTGCTCAAGCAAAATGGTATCTTATACAATACCTTTAGACCATTCTCACATACATACTTGGACCAACCTCGGCCACCCAAATAGGTGGTGGCCATTGTCTGCGAGACATCCACATCATATAGCAGCCGCATGCCTTTAGGTCCCTCGCTATACAGAGTTAGAAACTTGTCGTTTCCGGACATCTTGTTTATAATGGGGCGAGCGACATAAGGGACAACCTTCATGAGAAAATTGATAGAGAAGTAAGGCAACAAAAAAAAGTGAGATACAAGATCTTACATCAAGTCGGTCTAAACCACTTGGAATCAATACCTGATACAATGGGTACCCTTTGCGAAGGATGGCCATGCGCCATTTTTCTTCCCGCTGCCTTTGAAATGGCATACATGGGCCCCTTTCAATCCACATGCTTGACAATAGGAGGGTAGCAGAAAGGTCTAAGAAGCTGGTGCATGGTACTGATTGAAATTAAGTCGAATGGTTAAATTATGTAAAGAGCAATTAAATCTAATAATATAAGACAAAACCATTGCCTCTAAAGCAAACAAATTTTATTTTTGTGAACTTCTAGTGAGCGTAAACATATAGTACTAGCTGATAACAATAACATGGAAAATCATAGCATGTGAAATTGTGGATTTCCAAATAATACCCACTTCTTAGAGAGGTCACTGCCCACCTGGGTATTGTGTTGGCGCTTCCGTGTTGTGTGAAGGATGTCCTCTTTTGGTGCGGGCATCAGAAATCTACTAGCCTCTATAGTAGCCTCAACCTCCGTAGCAACACCTTCAATCTGCATAAATAGCAACATAGCTCAAAAGTTCATCTATGTAAAGTTTTACCATGATTTTAGAAATAAATTATAATATGAATTATATATCCTTGGATACATCATGAAACATATATTCATGTCATATGTATATAATATCATAGTTCTTGATAGTTTTTGACTTTTTCAAAAGTTTGGTCAAACTTTCCATCGCTTGTCTTTAAAAAAATATAGTATATGCCTAAGCCTTGGGGCGGAGGGAGTATAGTACATAGTAGTCATATCCTGACTATATGAGATAGTCTGACAAATCTAGATCTGGATTCACATAAACATAGTGCCAGAATTAATAAAATCACACATATGTTTCTGAACATCTGAGAAGCATGCATAACACCAAGCGGGTAATACTTAAATCTGACTGCATCATGGTAATAAGGGTATTAAGAACAAATACCTTTCTCTTTAAGCTGGGCCCTCCCAGCTGGTCGGTGGCCTTGCACTTGTTTGGTGAGTAGTGGTACTGGCCGGATCTTGCGACATGTGGGGGTACCATCCTGTTTTCCACACCTGGAGCACCGCACGTTCGCAGGTATGTACCACCATGCTACAGTAAATGAAGAAGAGATGGTGTCACAGAGGCTTCCACAAAAATAGGATGTAGACAGAGACAACTTTTAGCACAGGGATACATCCAGGTTTTAGCCAACCACTTCCATCGTTGGAAACAATGGAAGAACACAATGAATATACTGCTACATTACCTTTTTAGGCAACTGACGGGACCAACCCTCTCCGTAGTGGCCGTGTGCGCCACTGACCCATAGTTCTCCATACAGAATCTGACGCAAAATCCATTGCACAATACGATTAGCAACTAAAGGTTACAGAAGTGAAGAATGCCGAAATCGAACCTGACCAAATGCCCAAATCAGAAAAGTGGCGACCATGCCCTGATCCGGAATCCATACGAAATCAGTACCACCTCCCCCCACCCCCATCCCCGCCACCACCCCCACCCCACCCAAATGACCCAATCGATTAGAGAAGAGGAAAAATATCCTGATTAGGTGATTCCGAGGTGAGCAATAAGAAAGAACTCCACAATCAAAGCATACCGAAAAGTACTACTCCTAGTACTAATAGTACCCCCAATGGCCCAATCCGGAAGCAAATTAAGCAAAGACGGATTTCAAGGTGAGCAAATACACCCACCTATTTCAACAAGAACTCCCCAAATGGAGGTTGCGCCAGTTCCACAGTTGCTTGCTAGATGGGAGCTAGCTAGTGATGGTTCTTGTCTTGTCATCGGTAGAAAGGCATGGGCAGGGGAGTAGTAGTACTAGTAGTAGTAGGGCTGGGCAGTACACTTTTTTCTACAATAAGTAATTTTAAGTGGCAGTGGCAGGAACATTTTGCCAGGAGAGAATCACGAATTTTTGATCCCAGTTATCACGTGGTGGCCTATAGCTGTTTCAAGTGGGACCCACGTCAGGGGTGAGTTAAAGCAGGTCCCACATCAAGTGGGTGAGATAATTGACCGAGCCAACCTCCTCATTCCCTTAGTACTAGTACTAGTTCTCTCGGGTTCCTCTCCAAGGACATCGCCTCTGTTCAAATCAAATTGATCCTAGCTTATTATCCTTTTGCTGATTCGTCTCACAGAGCAGTGGACAAGATGGCAGTAGTTGCAACATAGGGCACCAGCGTTGGGGCCTCAAAACAGTTTAGGAACCGATAAAATGATAAGCTCGGACTTCAAACTAGAAACACACACAAACACACATATACTATATACTAATATACAAAGTAGTTTCCAATTATAGTTCTGCTAAAAAAGGCCTAGAAATCATAATAAGGTAGCTCCATATTACATAACTACGATAGTAGCAAACCAATCATGGGATAGCTGTACACCCCAAGAGTTTTGCATATGGGCTAGTGGTCATGAGACTACCCAGACGTCACCAAAAGTACACCCCTGATGATCAGCAGCCCTGCATCAAATCCATCCAGAAGCAGTGTACCCGATCCACAACCTCAAGTGCAGGCTCATCAATGAACAGGTTATCGTCATTACCATCAAAGTCCTCTTCGGTCATCTACTTATGTGATTAGTAGATTAACAGATACGTTTATAGAGAAACATCAAAGACACACAACCTGAACATTTGTCGTTCTACAAATATGCGTTGTCATCCGGCATAGCGGTAGTACCAGAAATGAAACCCGTTTCATGTATCTTGCACTTTTTCTCTCCTCCCCTTCCTCAAATTGATCTAGATGCTCAAGAGCTGCCTCTGTCAGTTGATCTAGTTGATCAACATCTGCTTCCCCTACTTGATCTTAAGGATAAAGATGTGCTTCCCCCGGTTCATCTGGAGGATCATATGGTTCACCATGAAATACCCATCTAATTAACATATGTTCTTACCATCCCAAATGTAAAAATATGGTCTTCCACTATACTTTGAGGCAGCACCCTATGATTCGCACACAACTGGCAGGCGCAATGTACTTTTGAGTTGTCACCATGAGCTCTAACAAATCCCATAAATCGTAGAACATCAACGATACGTTTAGCGCTGCCTAATGGAGCAATCTCTATCCAAAATCTGCCCATCTATTTAATAATGACATACAAGGTTGGTTATTATTAAAAGAAAAGCTAGAAACATATAGATGGAGTACAAAAACTATATATGCCTATGCGTTTTAGCAAACATATTGACAACAAAAATCGCCGAAGGTATTTAGGAACACAGATCCAGCACAGAATAAACTATGACCATGCAGATTTAGGAAAAATTAAACTACATATTTGAAAGGGAAATAAAATACCAACTAGATCGAGCTAGAGATAGAAAGACTACCATGGGATCAATGTTCCCACTGATGCATCTCAAGAAGACCGACAGGTAGGGAAAGCTTCTTCGTGCACGTTGGTGATGAGGAGCGGCCGTAAGCGCGTCTATTTTATGGGGAAGGGGGTGAGGGCCTAGGCGGCGGAGGGTGGAAGTTAATACACAGAGCGAAGGGGTGCGGACGCATAACTTTGGAAATTCTGACCTACCCTGCTTTGGGCACCACCATATACGTGGCCCACCTGCCAGTCACCATAGATCAAAATTGATCCAAAACTTGTCAAAATACAAGTTTATGTTTTACCATGGAAACTAATGCACATAGCATTGCACTTTGCAAACATATGGATTTATGCCAAAAAGTTATTTAATTTTAGCATCTTCAGCTAGGAAGCTTGGAACCTCATGAAAGTAGGGCATTATCCATGAAAACTGGAATCTCCTTTGTAAATAATTGCTTGAAATGCCAACATGCACTAATCTACCAAATATGGACATGTTTGTAAGCTTGGTTAGTTAAGATGCTTCAATGTACAAAGTAGTACAAAACATGAAAAATGTACAGAAACTATGGCTGTGACCTGGCTCCTCTTGTTTGAAAGCCTTGAATTAATGTTCATTAATTTCAGCAAATGTCTATAAACTCATTAAATGCTGGAAAGCATACATGCCTGTGGGTCTAGCTGATGGGGACTGCATCCCAAGTGGGAGTAGCGTACCTTGGAAGCTTCAACATCAAAATTTTGGCAGAGTACCGAAATATCGCGCCCACCCATTCAAACATCCAACCCAGAAAATTATTTTATTGCACAAATTTAGCCTGGAAGCATGAAAGGGCGTTATACATTGTGTGAAAAAGGGGACGGTGGCATTTTGAGGCATCATCTTTGTAGTTGCTTCACAAGAAAACACATTGTTGTTACTTGGAAATTCGAAAACAAACTTCAAATTTGGAACCAGACATATTGGTTGATTTGCAAAGATGCACCAATCTACCCAAATACGGACACGTCATCATAAACTATTTCCATGACCTTGGTCACCTTTTTTTTGGACGATGGTCATCTTCTTGAAACCCTTAAATTGTTTGAAAAATTCAGCAAATGCCAAGAAACTCGTTTAAATGCTAGGAAGCAACTCTTGCTGGCGTGTGGGCCTAGATGGTGACAGCGCGTCTAAGAGGCCCCACGCTAGAGTAGCGTGTGCTAGAAGCTTCGACCTCAAATTTTGGTACATTGCCCGAACATTGCACCCATCCATTAAAATATCCTGTGCATCCATTCAAACATGCTTCACCTCTTTCTAGAATGCAAAATTCCTCTTTTATCCCTGCTCCGGAAACAAGAATCCGAGGGAGCACTGCAATAACATATGGATATAGGTGGTAAATTTGCATTCTCCCGAGTACATCACCCGATCGATGTTTACCAGCCCTTCTTCAATATTTACCTGCCTGCCCATTCCAACCTACACTGACTTTTTGGACCCACTATACAAGTGACCCACATGTTAGTGAGCCAGAATTACGGGAAGTAGAGATTCCCATCGGTTGTTGTTCAAAATTCGAACATTTTTTGCTAAATCAAGATAAAATTGTTAATATCATCCAACCTGGCTAATACTATCATTCCACTATGTTAGAGTAAAAGCTAAAAAAACAAAGCCAAAAACATGTTCGTAGCTTTATAATCCAAAAATCAAAAGCCAGAATTAGAGCCCAACCAAACAGTGCCTAAATCTCAAGGAACTCTTCGTGTTTCTCCCTTATTTTAGTACATGGGTACCTTCAATTTTATTTAACAAAAAATATGACCAAGCAGGGTATCATCGACTTGTAGATCAATTTTTGAGGTACTTTCATTAAATTGTGGTAAAACCATTCTGTTCCATGAATATATATAACCATAAAGTTTGAAATATTATTGAGAATTCACGAAATCCTAAACCATAAAATCTAAACCCCTAAACCCTGACTAAGCATGTATCATGCAACTATAGATCAAAAATTGAGATACTTTCATTAAATTGGGTAACACCATTCTATTCCACGAATATAAGCATAAATCTTGAACATTATTGAAAATTCCCGAAAACCTAATCCCTAGCTAAACCCCTAAAACCCAAATAAACCCTAAACCCCTATACCCCAAAACCTGACCAAGCACGAAGCATGCACTTATAGATCAAAATTTGAGATACTTTCATTAAATTGGGTAACACCATTCTATTTGACGAATATAAGCATAAATCCTGAGCATTATCGAAAACTCCCTAAACCCTAAAACCCTCAGCCCCAAAACCCTAGCCAAGCAGGTGTGTCATGGACTGATAGATCAAAATGTGAGATACTTCCATTAAATCAGGTAACGCCATTCCATTAGACGAATATAAGCATAAATCATAAGCATTACCGAAAATTCTTTAAACCCTAAACCGGAACAACCCATAAAACTAAACTATAAAACCCTAAACCCTCGACCCATAAACCCTAACCAAGCTGGTGCCGTGCACTTATATATCAAATTTGAGATACTTTCATTAATTGCGGTAATGCCATTCTATTCCACGAATATAAGCATAAAGCTTGAACATTATTTAAAATTCCCGAAACCCTAAAACCTAAACACTAAACCTTAAATCCTTACCAAACACGCACTTATCGATCAAAATTGATATATTTTCATTAAACCGGTAACTCCATTCTATTCGATGAATATAAGCATAAATCTTGAGCATTATCAAAAATACCCTAAACCCTAAACAACTCCTAATAAAACCTAAACCTAAAACCCCAAACCCTCAAACCATAAACCCTAACCAATCAGGTATCATGCACTTATAGATCAAATTTTGAGATACTTTCAATGAGTTAGGTAACGCCATATTCTATTCGACAAATATAAGCATAAAGCTTAAGTATTATTGAAAATTCGATAAAACCCCTAAACCCTATTTAGTCCATAAAACATAAATCGTAAAACCCTAAACCCTCGACCAATATAAACCCTAACCAAGCAGGTACCGTGGACTTATGGATCAAAATCTGAGATTCGATCTTACATTAAACTATGGTAACACCATTCTATTCCACGAATATAACAATAAAGTTTGAACACTATTGAAAATGCCCTAAACCCTAAACCCTAAAACCCTAAACCCTTAACCCCGCCTAAACGACATTGGTAAATGAGGTATCACATGCACTTGTAGATCAAAATTTCAGATAAACTTTCCTCAAATTGTGCTATCGCCATTCATTTCCATGAATATAAGAATATATAAAGCATCATGAACATTATCAAAAATTCCAAAAAAACCTAAACCCTAAACACCTAAACCCCCAAAACCATAAACCCTCATCCCCTCAACCCCGACCAAGCAGGAATGATGCACTTATGAATCAAAATCTGAGATACTTTCATTAAATTACGATAACACTAGTCTATTCCATGAATATATATAAGCGCATATATATAAAAAAAGCTTGAACATTATTATTGAAAATTCATAAACCCTAAAACCCAGAAAACCCTAAACCCTAAATACCAACCTTAAACTCCTAAGCCCTAAACCCTAAAATCCTAAATCATATACCATAAACCCTAAACCCCTAAACCCTCAACCCAAAAAACACAAACCCTAAACCGTAGGCTATATATATCTTGTGTGGAAACTAGGGCAATGGGATTTTGAGCCATACTTATTTTTAGTTTCTTCATGACAAAAGCCATTGTCGTTGCTTGAAAAATTGAAAATAACTTCAAATTCAGAAGCTTCATTTGTAAATAATATTTTAAATGCTAATAATACAGACCAATCTACCAAATACAAACATGTTGTTATAAACTATAGCAAAGATATGGTGCCCATGACCTTGGTCACCTGGTTTGAAAGCCATGCAAATTCATACATGGTATGCCATATATCGTATGAGAAAATTAAAGCCATTATTATCGATTGGAGCTTTTAAAATAACTCCAAATATGGAAGCTATGTTTCTAAACAATGTTGACATACCAATATGCACCAATCTACCAAACATGGTTACATTATCATAAAGTATGGTAACACATATGGCCTTGACATTGGTCATCTAGTTTTTGAAAGCCATGAATGTTCAAACATGGTACGCCATATTGTGAAACGACATTTTCAAGAGTTATCAAATTTTATATATTTTCATGGGAACTAGCCAATGCACATAGTGAGACACCAATAGAGAAATGAATGGTTGTATTTCGTTTTATATTTTGTTTCTTTATTTTTTTTAAAATGGCCCAAATTTGGTGTCATTACTATTCATATCAAAAAATTGAAATCTTGCAAAACTCTCGATGCTTCTCCAATATTTGACTAATTTGGTACCTTTAAACTATTTTTAAAAAGTCAAGAGCAAGCTATATCACACACTCTGTAGTTCGTAAATATAAATACTCACTTTCAATCGTCAAAAAGTTATTTAATTTCAGCATCTTTAGCTAGGAAGCTTGGAAACTCATGAAAGTAGGGCATTATCCATGAAAACTAGAATCTCCTTTGTAAACAATTGATTGAAATGCCAAGATGCACCGAGCTACCAAATATGGAAACGTTTGTAAGCTTGGTTGGCGAAGATGCTTCAATGTACGGAGTAGTACAAAACATGAAAAAGGTACAAAAACTATGGTTGTGACCTTGATCCTCTTGTTTGAAAGCCTTGAATTAATGTTCATTAATTTTAGGAGATGTCTATAAACTCATAAAATGCTGGAAAGCATACAGGCTTGTGGGTCTATCTGATGGGGACAGCATCCCAAGTGGGAGTAGCGTACCTTAGAAGCTTCAACTTCAAAATTTCGGGAGAGCGCCAAAATATCCCGCCCACCCATTCAAACATCTCACCCATCCATTCAAACATCCAGCCCCAAAAATTATTTTATTGCACAAATTTAGACTGGAAGCTTGAAAGGGCGTTATACATTGTGTGAAAAAGGGGCGGTGGCATTTTGAGCCATCATCTTTGTAGTTGCTTCACAACAAAATACATTGTTATTACTTGGAAATTCAAAAACAAACTTCAAAGTTGGAACCAGACATATTGGTTGATTTGCAAAGATGCACCGATCTACCAAATACGAACACGTCATCATAAACTATTTCCATGACCTTGGTCACCTTTTTTTGGATGATGGTCATCTTCTTGAAAGCCTTAAATTGTTCGAAAATTTCAACAAATGCCTAGAAACTCATTTAAATGCTAGGAAGCAACACTCACTAGCGTGTGGGCCTAGATGGTGACAGCGTGTCTGAGAGGCCCCACGCCGGAGTAGCGTATGCTAGAAGCTTCGATCTCAAAGTTTGGTAAGGAGCCCAAACATCACACCCATCCATTAAAATATCCCGCACATCCATTCAAACATGCTTCACCTCTTTCTATAATGCAAAATTACTCTTCTATCCCTGCTCCGGAAACAATAATCCGAGGGAGCACTGCAATAACAGAGGGATATAGGTGGTAAATTTGCGTTCTCCCAAGTGCATCACCCCATCGATGTTTCCTAGCCCTTCTTCAATATTTACCTGCCCGCCCACTCCGACCTACACTGACTTTTTGGACCCACTATGCAAGTGACCCACATGTTAGTGAGCCAGAATTATGGGAAGTAGAGATTCACATCGCTTGTTGTTCAAAATTCGAACATTTTTCGCTAAACCGAGATAAAATTGTTAAAATCATCTAACCAAGCTTATACTATCTATCCACTATGTCAGAGTAAAAGCTAAAAAACAAAGCCAAAAACACGTTCGTAGCTTTATAAGCCAAAAATCAAAAGCCAGAATTAGAGCCCAACCAAACAACGCCTAAATCTCAAGGAACTCTTCATGTTTCTCCCTTGTTTTAGTACTTGGGTCCCTTCAATTTTATTTAACAAAAAATGACCAAGCAGGGTATCATCGACTTGTAGATCACTTTTTGAGATACTTTCATTAAATTGCGGTAACACCATTCTGTTCCACGAATATATATCACCATAAAGTTTGAAAATATTATTGAGAATTCACGGAATCCTAAACCATAAAATCTAAACCCCTAAACCCTGACCAAGCAGGTATCATGCAACTATAAATCAAAAATTGAGATAATTTCGTTAAATTGGGTGACACCATTCTATTCCATGAATATAAGGATAAAGCTTGAACATTATTGAAAATTCCCGAAAACCTAAACCCCTAAAACCCAAATCCTAAACCCCTAAACCGTAAAAACCTATAACCCTAAACCCTCGACCGATAAACCCTAACTAAAGCAGGTATCGTGCACTTATACATCAAAATTTGAGATACTTTCAATAAATTGATGTAATGCCATTCTATTACACGAATATAAGCATCAAGCAACTTGAACATTATTGAAAATTCCTAAAACCCAAAACCCAAAACCCCTAAGACCCCAAACCCTAAACCCTTACCAAGCACATAGCATGCACTTATAGATCAAAATTTGATATACTTCCGTTTAAATTGGCAACGCCATTATATTCGATGAATATAAGCATAAATCTTGAGCATTATCAAAAATTCCCTAAACCCTAAACCCTAAACAACCCCTAAAACATAAACCCTAAAACCCTAAACCCTCAAGCATAAACACTAACCAAGCAGGTATCATGCACTTTATAGATCAAAGTTTGAGATACTTTCAATAAATTAGGTAACGCCAATCTATTCGTCGAATATAACAATAAAGCTTGAGCATTATTCTAAATTTGCTAAACTCTAAACCCTATACAACCATAAAACCTAAACTGTAAAACCCTAAAACCTAAAACCCATGACCGATAAACCCTAACCAAGAAGGTATCATGCACATATAGATCAACATTTGTGATACTTTCATTCAAGCAGGTAACGCCATTCTATTCGATGAATATAAGCATAAATCTTTGAGCATTATTGAAAAATCGCTAATCCCTAAACCCTAAACAACCCATAATCCTAAACTGTAAAAACCTAAATCATCGACCCATAAACCCTAAACCAAGCAGGTACCATGCACTTATAGATCAAAATTTGAGATACTTTCATTAAATTGCGGTAACGCCATTATATTACATGAATATAAGCATTAAGATTGAACATTACTGAAAATCAAAAACCCTTAACCGTAAACCCTAATAACCTCCTAAGCCTAGAACCCTAACTTCCTAACCGAAAAGGCTAGAAAAAGGGCGCGCTCCTAGGAGGTTGCACCGCGTCGCTGCTGATGCCTGCACGTGGCGGGCGCGGAGTGCCTCACACGCTGTACCAGCCTTATCCCGTGCGACACGTGGTGGATGCGGAGAGGGTCGCGGGTTATTTTTTCTTTTCTTTTTGTAGATCTGAGCATGAAAACTGTGATATCTTTTAAACGGAGAGTCCAAATCAATATCCGTTTTCATAGCCTTGCTAGTCATGTCCAGATCTTCAAAATAAGATCCATTGTTGGGATGTTTCGATGAACTTTTTTCTCATACTGCCTTTGATGCGTAGGTTGCACTGCCTTTTGGTCTAGTACACGGTTGCATTCAGTTGCAATGCACGGCACGGTGTCCAGGCAGTGTACTACGCACTGTGTAGACATTGCACCGTCCATGCACTGCCTTGTTGTTTTGTGTTGCACTGCCTTAGTTCGCAGTGCACTGCGCGGTGTCCAAGCAGTCTACTACGCACTGTCCAGGCAATGCACCGGCCAATGCACTGCCTTGTTGTTCTATGTTGCACTGCCTTAGTTCGCAGTGCACTGCGCGGTGTCCAGGAAGTGTACTATGCACTATCCAGGTAGTGCACCGTCCATGCACTGCCTTGTTGTTCTGTGTTGCACTGTCTTAGTTCGCAGTGCACTGCGCGGTGTCCAGGCAGTGTACTACGTACTTTCCAGGCAGTGTACCGTCCATGCACTGCCTTGTTGTTCTGTGATGCACTGCCTTAGTTCGCAGTGCACTGCGTGGTGTCCAGGCAGTGTACGATGCACTGTCCAGGCAGTGCACCGTTCATGCACTGCCTTGTTGTTCTGTGTTGCACTGTCTTAGTTTGCAGTGTACTACGCAGTGTCATGGTAGTGTACTGCCTCATTGTACTGTCTTGCACTGCCTTCGGTCGTAGTGCACTATGCGGTGTTTAGGCAGTCCACAGTCCATGCACTACCTTGTTGTACAGTGTTGCACTGCCTGTGGTCGCAGTGCACTGCGGGATGTTCTTGGAGTGCACAGTCCATGTATTGCCTTGTTGTACTGTGTTGCACTGCTTTCGGTCGATAGTAAACGAGTTGCACTGCTCGTGCACTGTCTTATTGCACTGCGTGGAACTGCCTTTCATCGCGTGCACTACATGAGCAGCTAGCCACGTGTCGGGCTACCGTGTGGCAAGAAATACACGCGCTACTGTGCGGCCGGAAATACACGCGCTACCGAGCGGCCGAGAAATACGCAGGGTGAAGTTCCACACGCCACGTGTTGGGCTGTCGCGCGGCCGGAAATACGCGCACTGCCGAGCGGTCGGAAACATGCGTGCTGCGGCCAAAACACGCGCTTCCTGGAGAGCGCTCTCCCGCTAGTTGTCCTCCTTCCTAACCCTAGAACCCTAAACCCTTACCAAGGAGGTATAATGCACTTATAGATCAAATTTTGAAATACTTTTATTAAATTGCGATAACGCCATTCTATTCCATGAATATAACCATATATATAAAGCTTGAACATTATTATAGAAAATTCCCTAAACCCTAAAACCTAAACAAACATAAATCCTAAAACCCTGAACAACCCTAAATCCTAAATCAAGAACCCTAAACCACTAAACCCTAAAAGCCTAAACTCTAAAATTCTAAACCATAAACCATGAACCCTTAAACCCTCAACCCAAAATAAAACTTTGAACCCTAAACTTAACCCTAGGCTATATAAACTTTGAGTGAAAACAAGGGCAGTGGGATTTTAAGCCATGTTTTATAGTAGCTTCATGACTAAAGCCATTATTGTGCCTCAGAAAATTGGAATAACTTCCAATTTGGAAGCTTCCTTTGTAAATAATATTTTAAATGCCAAAATACACCAACTAGCAAATATGGGTAGGTTATTATAAACAATAGAAAAGATATGTGCATGACCTTGGTCATCTGGTTTGAAAGCCATGCATATTCTTACATGGTACTCCATATATTGCGATACAATTTTTTCTCAGAAGTTATCAAATTTCAAGATTATATTTTTCCATGGAAACTAGCTAGTGCACATGTGAGACATGAAGAGAGAAAATAATGGATGCATTTCTTTTTATATTTTGTTCCTTTGTATTTTTTTTAAATGGCCGAAATTAGGTGTCATTACCATTCATATCAAAAAGTTGAATTTTGAGAAACTCTCGGTGGTTCTCCAATATTTGACTACTTGGTATATTTGAATTATTTTAAAAAGTAAAGAGCAAGGTATAGCACGGACTTTCTAATTCGAAATTAGACATACTTACTTCAGATTGTCAAAAAGTCATTTTATTGCATAGATTTAGCTAGAAAGTTTGGAAACTCATGAAACTTGGGCATTGTCCATCAAATCTAGAATCTTCTTTTGAAATGCCAAGATGCAGCTATCTACCAGATATGGACACACTATTATAAACTACCAGATATGGCCGTGACCTTGGTCATCTTGTATGAAAGCATTCAAAATATATTGTTTATCAATTTCTGCAAATGTGTGGAAACTCATTTATATGTTGGTAAGCATACTGTCGCTGGCGTGTGGGTCTATACGGGGCAAACACGTGAGTGCGGCTGCGTCAGAGTAGCGTACATCGGAAGCTTCAACCTCAAAATTTCCGCATGGCGCCGAAACATTCCGCGCAGTTCTATTCAAATATCCCGCGCATCTATTCAAAAATCCCGCCCCGCTTTTTGCAAATACAAAATTCCTCTTCTATCCCTACTCCGGAAACAAGGACCATGGGAGTACTGCAATAATAGAGGGGTATAGGTGGTAAATGTGCGTCATCCCACCTAGATTCCCCCATCGTCTCTTCCCCTCCCACACCCCTCCAACCTCGACCATCCTCCAGCTGCTTCACCGCCAGCCCTCTCTTCCACACTGGAGCTCTTCCACTACAGGCGCTCTTCACCAGAACGATTTCACCGACTCCCTCTGACGAGGGTTTAATTCATCAATGCCCATTGTTATGGACTTGGGTTTTGGAGAAGGAGGGAGCGTTGGAGACATCTATCGGCTAGCAAACAAGCACACAGGGGACAAAGATTTACCCAGGTTCTAGCCTCGTAGAGGTCCCTACTCCTGCTTGTCTGCTCGTGGAATTATCGAAGGAACCGAAGGTTACAATGGTGCGTAGATGCAATCTGGAGAGGGTTGTGGAAACTAGGGTTGCGTGTGTCCTCCTCGCCGCCCCCTCCTAGCCCTTATATAGATAGGCTAGGTCTCAGGTAGCAGGTCGAGTCGGTTACAAGTTAGGGTTTTCCCCTTCAAACTTTCTATCTTCAGCTTCTTCTTGTTCTTCAAGCAATCGAGAGTCCGTAGGTTACTCGAGTCCTTCATTTAGGCCTTGGAGACTCCATGGGCCTTTACGTATTTTAGACCGTATATACCAAGCTCGAGTACCTGTAGGGTATACCCATGTCAGTAGCCCCCGAGTGTCCAGTGGAATCGCAGATTTGAGTGGGACTTTGAAGTCTTTCAAGTGCATGAATGAGTATATTTCGACTGCTTTGTTTGTGTCATAGGGATTGTTGATGTACGTGCCTGATATAACCGAAGTATCGGTAGCAGTTAATCAACTTAGGGTGAAACAACGCAATCTACTCGAACTCGAGTCCCGGGACTTGAATCCGGAAAAGTGTTGGTGTAATTTGACTCAAGCCGTGGAGGTCTTACAGGAGTCGAACTCCAGTTATATGGGTGTGAGCACTTGACGCGTTCGTCAAGTCATGTTCATCGTACCTGTAGGCACGGATGCATTTCTGGTAGTGCGCAGCTAATGCATTGCCAGGCCTTATTCAGGTCTTACCTTCACGCTGTAAGCGCGGCATCCGAATTTTATCATCGTGGAGACGATTTGGGTGACCCAGGAGACGCAGTCTCTTTGTAGGAAAAAATTATGAGGCGGTGTCGCCATGAGCTTCGAGTGTGGATGTTATCAACACATAGTTTTTTGTGCAAATAATCATACGGTGTGCGACCAGCGCTCCCGATGGGAGTAGCCCCCGAGTGCCTGGTTGAGTCGAAGACTCCGGCAGGGACTAAAGAACTTTTGCGACTGCTGTCGTCTTTTGCTTGCTTGTTTCAGTCGAATTTGTTTCCGGCGCTCCCTATGGGAGTAACCCATGTCCATAGTCGAACCGTATTTCGAGTGGTTGGGTTTGCCTTTGATTGTCCATGTTCCTGCAGAAAAAAGAAGAGAAAAATCATAGGGTGCGCGACCAGCGCTCCCTATGGGAGTAGCCCCCGAGTGCTTGGTGGAGTCGAAGACTCGCACAAGGGCTAAAGTAGTCGAAGTCCTCTACTGCATAGCTTTGATGATGTCAGTGCTGACGATTTCATGACCTCAGTTTCCTGCGTGAGCAAGTTTGACGGGACGTGACGAGCAGTGGGTCCTAATCTCTGACTTTGATTTGATTGGGAGTGCGTAATCTTTTATTTTAACTGTGTCTCCTCGATTTCCACGCGTAATGGGAGTAGTGGAGGGATGGTTCGCGCTTCCACTCCTCCACGTGTCCAGCACGATGTTTGCCATGCGTCCAGTAGGGTTTTTCTGAGCCGTTGGATTGCATCTTCCAGGGGTTAACTAGCGGCGCTACGATGCTAATTTTCTCATCTGCTCTCATTCATCCTTTGCTTCCATCCCCATTGCCGTTGCTCCTCTGCTTTCTCTGCGCTCGTTTTCTTCCACGACGCTGGACCATCTCCGCTCGTTTCCGAGCTACTTTCTTCGCTCGCATCGCCCTCGCGTAATGGGGAAGAAGAAGGGAGGCGTTGCGGCTGATTCCACGGCCACCGTTGCCGCGGCGAAGAAGAAGGGCGGCTCCGTCGCTGCGGGCACCAGCACCGCCACCGGCGGGAAGAAGAAGGCCGCAGGCACCCGCGTCACGAATGGTGCGTGGCCCCTCCATCACCAAGTCATCTGATCTCCATCTTCTTCGCCAAGACGGAGTACTGTCCGCTGCAGTCGCCGACGCGCGTGTCCCCAGCGGTGAGACAATTTCTTCTCCTCCCACTGGTTTTCGAGTGATGTTTTTAGCATTCATCATTCGCGGTCTCTCCTTGCCCCTTCACCCCTTTTTTAGGCGTCTCCTTTGTTTCTAGGGCTTCAGCTCCATCAGCTGTCCCCGAATTATATCCTCCATATCTCTTGCTTCATCCCCCTCTATGAGTGTTGGCTCGGAATCGAGCCACACTTCGGCCTCTTCAAGCGCCTCTTTAAATTGAAGCGCCAATCTGCATCTAGCTCTTTAGTCTATGATGTAGATGGTTGCGGAATGCACATCGACCCATCCGCCACCTACTTCGACATCAAGCTCATGGCGTCCGTCCAAGGGTGGAGGGACAAATGGTTCTACATCCACGATGAGAAGGCTAACGGTGAGCACTTCGGACTCACGCCATTCGATCCGGCGACACCGTGTAGGAGGATGTGCTCCTGGAAGAATGTAGTCATGCCTGGCGAGTCCGCGGAGACAGATGTGCTGTACTGGCGCGTTTGCGACCTCGAGAGTCGCATAGGAAAAGAAGAGGGAGGCTACGCTCTCATTCGCACTTGGCTGTGCCGTCGCGTCCAGCCCCTGCAGGCTAGAATCCACCCCATGTTTCAGTGAGCTGGCGCTGATGATGCCACTCACGTGTCTGCCGATGGCATGTCCGTGAGTGAGGTAGACAAGAGGGTTCGACTGGTCACTAAGTACACCATCAATGATGTGCTCCCCAGTGAGCCAGTTGTTCCTCCATTTGATGCTACGAACCCTCCTCCTGAGGTATAGTTGTGCTACGCAGTAGCTAAATTTGTCGATTGCTTCTCTGTTTGTTTACTTGCTTTTTGCTGAATGTGTTGTCTGTGTGCAGGATTGGGCGGTGTCACCTTGTATGCCCCCTCTTCCTAAGGGGATTATCCCTCGTGAAGCTTTGGAAGAGGACGAGTCGGAGTCGACCGTCCCTTCTGATGTGGAGGAGGAAGCCCCCGAGTCTGGTAGTCCGGATACTCGCAAGCGTTCGCGCAGCGAGGATTCGAATGCGTCGTCTCCTTCGACTCCGGAAGGTACGGGTGTTGGTGCGGAGTCGCCAATTCCTGCCATTCCTGTGAGCGCCGTGGCACCATCTTCTCGCAAGAAGATGCGATTGCCCAAGGAGTCTTCGTCAGAGTCGGGGGAAGCCACTTTTGACTTTCACAAGTTTGATTGGTAAGTTTTCTAGTCGATTTGCTCTTCTCTGTTTTTGCCCTTGATGCCTCGTCTCTGGGTTTGCCCTTTCTTGATATGGTTTTTGTCTTGCAGTCAAGAGGCGTCGTCATCTTCTGGCGACGTCCAATTTTTGAAGGAATTAGGAGTCACGACCTCAAGGGCCAAGAAAGAGGTCGAGCGCGCTCCTTCCCCTCCACTGGCGGCCCACTCCGGGCACAACTCGTCCAGTTCTCCTCATGCAGGGGAGCATCGAATGGTTGCCCAGATGATGGTACAGCAAACATCTTCGGAGTCATTGGAGGACCATGTAAGTGTAGTTTTTCTCCTTTTTAGTGTTGCAGCCGATGTTATCTATTGCCTCTGTTGATTCCTTGTTGTGCGATAGCTCCTTGTGAAGGAAGCCGCGCACTTGGCGGAGCAAGTGCTTGTGATGGGCCGCCAGCATGCGATGGTGGAGACGCGTCATCGCGTGGTTGAAAGTGAGTGTCCTGCACTTCTTCTGTTTTTTCATCTCCTTTTTGATATGGTCGACTGATAGTCAATCCCTTTCTGTTTGTAGCTGAACATAACGCCCTCCTGCGCAATGCTGCCACCATGGATAAAACCCTCGCCGCGGCTATGAAGGGTCGCGATGAGGCAATCGCGGCGTGACGAGGCGCAAAGGCGCGAAGAGGAGGTGCGTGCCTCCTTTGCAGACCGGGAGAAGTTGTTCGAGGGACAACTTTTCTCAATCACCAAGGCCCTCTCAGGTATTTTGCTTTGGATATCGTTGTACTTCTCTGCTGGACTTTTTGCTATTGGCACTAATGTTTTGTCCATGCGTGGATTTATGTGCAGATGCTGGCGGCTTGTGTTTCGACCCGCAGGCCCTTCGTCATGATGATACTCTGGCGGGTGCACTGTCGGCAGTCGATGACTGTAGCGCCACCGTCCAGGATATGCTTTCCAAGGCCAAGGGCGCCCTCAGTTGCCTCCGGGAGGAGTTGATGCCCAAGGCGGAGCTAATCGAGAATGTAGACAAGCTGGTGGAGTCACTCACCGGGGGTGTGCCTTCCAGCTACAAGAACTCACTCCGTGCGGCTGGCGCTTCCATGTCGCTTGCCATGGTGCAGGCCCACGGAGTTGAGGTTGATCCTGCCGCGGTGTCGAAGGCGATGCCTGTTAGCGCGGACGGCCAGCAGGTAGTCTTCGCTCCTTTCGCGACCGCCTGTGGCAAGTATGGGCCTCAGTTGATAAATACTGTTGCAAAGTATTCTGAGGAGCTGCACCGCGCCAAGAAGGCGACGAAAGCGGCGGCATCAGGGGCTGGCGGAAAGTCAGTGGCATCTGATACTGCCACGGACTCGATGAAGCCCCCGAAGCCATCGAAGTCAAAGAAGCAGTTGCTCCTTAGTTAGCTTTGTAATAGTTAATTAGTTTATGTCCTTTTGTTAAGAACATGCCTGCTGGCGAGTGTATCTGCTGATACTTTTGCTAGCCTTGAATGCATCTGATCCTTTTGTCTTTCTGTTGATTTGGTCGTCTTATTTGCTTCTATCTTGACTTGTGGTAGGGTACATCAAGTGATCCTTTGAGGGAAACTCAGGACTCGCCGACTCTTGATGATTCTGTGGCACCGCCGCGCTCCAGGGTAGATGAGCTGTCGTTGCTTTCGCGACTGCGTGACCGTGTGAAGCAGCTGGAGAGTGAGTTGCCCGTGCTCCGCGGTAATGCAGATGTATGGAACTCGAAGGCAGAGAAAGCCGCCGCCCGAGAGAAGTATCTGCTTGGCAAGGTGACGCAGCTGCACGACCAATTCAAGTGTTAGTTTGCTTGTTCTCATCTTTTCCTTGTAGTCACTCGCAGTGGTACGTTGTACTCATGCTGTTGTTGCTGCTTCGTGTAGTTGTCAGCACGCGTCATCCGCAGGAGGAGAAGGATAGAATTGCCATTCGCATGCATGATCTTACCCATGAGCAACTTCAAGGGAGTGGATACTTCTAGGTAGATCATGATCGTGCGACTGCGCTGGCGACCCTGCAGGATCGTGCATCGCGAGTGCTACACTTTCTGAAGAAGTCGCAGTCATGTTTGAAGAACATTTATCGGATGATGTTTCCACTGGATGATACTCCATCAAGCTTGTCGGCCCTCCTTGCCAAGTTTCAAGACCTGACCGCGGTTCGCGAGTGCGTGAGGCAACAGTTGGTGGCTGGTGCCAAGGCTGCTCTATCAATGGTGCGACTGCACAGGCCTGACGTAGATGTTGCGGCAATTGCATCTGGGCCGCCTGCACCACTAGCAGGTTCTACCTGGAATATGGTGCCGCACTACCAGGCGATGGATCGCCTAGCAGAAGAGATCGTCGACTTCTTTGAGGAACAAACCAATGTTCTCCTGCTGCAGTAGTAGCCTAGTTTCTATCCTGCACATAAGTGTACTTGTGTTGTAAAGTTCGTATAAATGTTGTAGATAATTTATTGTTGAATATGCGTAAAGAGCTTTGTTAACATGAAGTGCGTTGCACTATGCGAGTCCTTTTCGTTAGCCTGGCCATGCTCTTATCTCAGTCCCTTGTCAAACTGTCAGGTGCATTGCAGCTGGGTTGATGTTTGTGTTAAGGGTTTCGATTGATGTACCAGCTACTCAGGATATCGCGTTGTGGTTCGAAGAACAGATGTGTATAGGGTAGCGCAGCCCCCGAGTAGATAAATTGCAAAAGTAAAGGAGAACTCAGAGTTTTGGGGCATTTAGCTTTATTTATTCGAAGAACAGTGCGAGGTACAATGTGTGGCTAGGTAGCCTTGGCTGAGTAGCCTTATTTGCAATGTAAAAGGTAAAAACGATTAGGGGTAGAAGCGTCGCAGCTGTGCGACGTTCCTAGGGTTGGGGTATGCGACCCCTGTCTCTAAATCTTGAAGGAGATAGGCGCCACCTGGGATTACTTCTGTAATCATGTACGGTCCTTCCCAGGGGGACTCGAGCTTGAGATGTCCCTGCTGCTTCATTCGCAGGACCAGGTCGCCTTCGACGAAGGATCTGCGGCGAAGCCTCCTACTATGGTAGTTCCGCAGGTTCTGCTCGTAGATCATGGATCTTTCCGCGGCGATTTCTCTTGCCTCGTCAAGGAGGTCGATGGAGTCTTCGAGTGCGAGGGATGACTCTTGTTTGCTGTAAGCGACCACGCACGGCGCCTTGTACGGTACCTCAGCGGGTAGCACTTCCTCGGCTCCGTGCACCATAAAGAATGGCGTGTAGCCCGTGGCGCTGTTTGGAGTTGTGCGTAGGCTCCAGAGTACGGATTGCAGTTCGTCCGGCCAGTAACCCGCGTCTTGTTCGAGTGGCCGGAGGAGTCGCTTCTTGATGCCGCTGCAGACGAGCCCGTTTGCTTTTTCCACCTGACTGTTGGTCTGTGGGTGTGCTACCGAGGCGTACCTGATGTTGATCCCCAGGTTTTCGCAGAATTCTTGGAACTCCTTGGATGTGAAGTTCGTCCCGTTGTCGGTGATGATGTTGTGCGGTACTCCGAAGCGGTAGACGATGGACTCGAAGAACTTTACTACGTTGTGCCCTGATTGGTTGGTTACTGGCATGGCCTCAATCCACTTGGTGAATTTGTCAACTGCGACCAAGAGGTAGACGTAGCCTCCTCGTGAGGACCATGGAAATTTGCCGACCATGTCGAGTCCCCATTGCACGAAGGGCCAGGCCAATAGCATTGGCCGTAACTCTACGCCAAGTGCGTGCGGCTTGTCCGCGAATTGCTGGCAAGCGTTGCATTTTTGGACGATGTCCTTGGCGTCACGCATGGCCGTAGGCCAGTAGAATCCAGCTTGACTATTGTCGGGGTGTTCAGCTCACTGAGGGTGCCGATCGATGGAGGGAACCATGATGCTGGGGCAATCGATGGTGTCGTCGGCTGATGAGGCATGCAAAGCGTGCCCATCTGACCGACTTGGAAGCGAAAGCTCCCTATCGCCAGGCGGATTCCGTCGCCTACGGACTCGAAGGCCGGGCGAGTGCCGGCGTGTGGACGGTGAAGTCGAACACGCTGAAGAGCTGACGAATCTCTGCTGTTGCGGAGTTGTAGATCATGGTTGATGGGGCCGAAGAAGCCGCAACATCATCACTCCCAATTCCCACAGACGACGCCAATTGGCGAGGGTTTAACTCATCAATGCCCATTGTTATGGACTTGGGTTTTGGAGAAGGAGGGAGCGCTGGAGACATCTATCGGCTAGCAAACAAGCACACAGGGGACAAAGATTTACCCAGGTTCAGGCCTCGTAGAGGTCCCTACTCCTCCTTGTCTGCTCGTGGAATTATCGAAGGAACCGAAGGTTACAATGGTGCGCAGATGCAATCTGGCGAGGGTTGTGGAAACTAGGGTTGCGTGTGTCCTCCTCGCCGCCTCCTCGTAGCCCTTATATAGATATGCTAGGTCTCGGGTAGCAGGTCGAGTCGGTTACAAGTTAGGGTTTTCCCCTTCAAACTTTCTATCTTCAGCTTCTTCTTATTCTTCAAGAAATCGAGAGTCCGTAGGTTACTCGAGTCCTTCATTTGGGCCTTGGCGACACCATGGGACTTTACATATTTTAGACCGTATATACCAAGATCGAGTACCTGTAGGGTATACCCATGTCACCCTCGCTGCACTAGATCTGATTCGCCAATGCTGTCGTCTACCCTACCGGGGCCGCTTCACTAAATCATTCGTTGCTGACCCCGAAATGCCGAGCCACCGCCCCCGCCGCCATCTTGCCCGTACCACCCATCCTCACCGCGTAGCGGTAATTTCTCTTGCCCGTTTGCTATATTTTTGGTACTCGTAAGCTACAAAATTGTTAGGATGTTGATCCATATCCTGGATGCTATTGCCATTTTGTTTGCACCCTTCATCTTGTAGGTCCTATCCACATCATTACCTTCTCGCTGTTATTATCTGTCTTACATGCTCACGCTATCAGTTTAATCCTCCAACACAAACTCATAGATTTTATTCTTTTCGAGCGCTCTCACGGGTCATAGAGGATCCAACACTAACAATCTGACACCCAGCAAGGCTAAACCGTGAGGTTTCCTTGTGTTACTTAGGCCAGTTTCTTGTCATGATAATTAGTTGTATAACCTACATGCCTAATAAGTTAATAAGTCATTCTACCTAAGAACTTTCCATGACAATTGCATTTATGTTCAATTGTGAATATATGTGCGAATGCTTAATCCAAAAAATGTCCATCTAGTTTGGATGATATATCTAGTCATTTTAATGCTATATGTTGGTGTTTTCACCTGCTTTCATCCTTCCAAACCAGCTATCTAGTTTCAAACATACATCTGGTAATTTTTAATGCTATGTGATACGTCCATTTTGCATCGCTATTCTATATCATAATTTACTGTTATTCATTGATATATTTCATATTAAGAGATGATACTTATGTTATTTCATATATTTATGCATGGTTGATGAGTTTTGGAGGATGAACCACCGGAGCAGGATTCTGATGGAAAAGGCACTGTCCAGGTGCAAACTTGGCAAAGATAAGAAAATTCCAGAAAATATACGGAAATTCCTATTTTCTAGAAGACGAAGGAGGCCAGAAGGGGAAGAGGAGATGGGCCACAGGGGGGCCACACCACCCCCTGGCGTGGGCCACCCCTGGCCGCGCCACCAGGTGGTGTGGCCACCCTAGCCCACCTTTGGCATCGCCTTTTGGCGTATATAATCCCCTCGAAACCCTAAGACTCGGAGAGAGACCACAGAAAAGTTCCGCCGCCTCTGCGGGGAGGACACTACAGAGAGAGAAAGTGCTCTCCGGCAGGCAGAAATCTGCTAGGGAAATTCCTTCCTAGAGAGGGGAGATCATCGCCATCAACACCGTCATCAAGGTGGACTTCATCGGGATCATCATCATCATCATCATCTCCATCATCATCTCCACTAGAACCATCACCACCACTCCATACCGCTGTAACAATTGGGTTGAATCTTGCATAGTTCTTTGGGGAAACTTTCCCGGTGTTGATTACTTGTTGTAGTTGATGCTATTGAGTGGAACCATTAAATTATTGTTCATGTTCAGATTGTTACTTATTATTATTTCATCTCTGATATTAATCCATACGAGGTCTCGTGAGCACTTCATTTAGTTCTTGAGGACATGGGAGAAGTCATGTTGTTAGTAGTGGAATTGTGTTGAGAAAGATTCAATGGTTTGATATTTAAGTTGTGGTGTTATTCTTCTAGTGGTGTCATGTGAATGTCGACTACATGATACTTCACCTTTATGGGCCTAGGGGAATGCATCGTGTATTTGGCTACTAATCATGGGGTTGCCGAAGTGACAGAAACCTGAACCCCTGTTAGCAAACCTTTGCACTAGGGAGTGTAGGATCACAAAATTTAAGGTTGTGGTTAGGTTTTAATCTTAATTACTTTCTTGTAGTTGCGGATGCTTGCAAGGGGTATAATCACAAGTATGTAATAGTCCTAGGAAGGTCAGTACATTAGCATAGGTTCACCCACACAATACTTATCTACCCAGAGGAGATTAATCAACTATATGAAGCGAAGGCACTTGACAATATTCTCGTGTGTCCTAAAGAATGTTTGGTCACCTCAAGTAATACAACCGGCTTGTCCTTTTCTAAAGAAAGGATTGGGACACTTGCTGCAATTATTATTATTGTCTCTTATTTACTCGTACTTTATTTCTCTGCATTATCAAAAACCCCTAAAAATCTGTTTGCTAAGTATTTATAGAGAATTCCTGATCCATACCACCTGTCAACACCTTCTGCTCCTCGTTGGTTTCGACACTCTTACATATCAAAAATACTATGATACACCCTCTATACTTGTGGGTCATCAAGACTATTTTCTGGCGTCGTTGCCGAGGAGTGAAGCGCTATTGAAGAGTGGAACTAGTAAAGGAAACTTCTACTATGAGTATTGTTTATTTTTGTTAGTTACTTTATTTCAATATGGATAATTCACTTAGTTTCTTATTTCGTAATGCTACTACCACTTCTAAGGTAGTAGATGAACCACCACCTACTAAAATTGATCCTTTTAAGATACCTACAAAAATTGTTGATCATGTTATGGATAACTACTATTTTGGAGATGGAACTGTCCATCCCGGTAATCATTTGCTTTTTATACATGAATTATGCGGATTGTTTAAGTGCGCAGGTATTACAACAAATCAAGTTAAGAGGAAGTTATTCTCATTATGATTGAAAGGTAGAGATGAGGAATGGTTTAAGCTGCTAAATAATGGCCAATATCTTGAATGGGAGGAAATTGTACCTCTCTTCTATTCTAAATTCTATCCTCCTAGTGAGATTCATAAAGATCGGAATCAAATATATAACTTTTGGCCTCATGATGGAGAGAGTACCGCCCAATCTTGGGGGAGATTTAAGTTAGTAATGCTCAAATGTCCTATTCACGAGCTCCCTAATAATATTATTATCAATAACTTTTATGCAAGGCTTTCTCTTCATGATAAGGATTTATTGGATGCTTCTTGTGTTGTATCATTTACACGTATGGAAGAAGAAGCTAAATGGGACCTTCTAGACCGTATTCAAGACAATGCTGAAGCATGGGAGAATGATAAAGGAAGAAAGACATGTATAAATTATGATTATGAATGCATTAAATCTTTTATGGGAACTGATGACTTTCATAATATTAGTGTTTCTTATGGTCTTTATTCTCAAAGCATTGCAAATTGTTTTAAGGCTTTTTACTCTTATATTAAAATTCCTAAAAAGAAATGGAAAAAGTATCATGAGCCATATAAAGATATTGTTAATCGTGTTCCTGCTAGAAATACTGAAGTCTATACTGCTAATCATATTTTACCTGAGCCTTACATCGAGAAAATACCTTTACCTATTAAGGTAAAGGAATATTCTATGATAGCTAGTATGGTTAATGAAAGTACAAATAAAGCTATGGAACATGGTGAACAAATAGATGTTGAACATGTAGTAGCAAATGTGAAAGACTTTGTCACCAAATATGTAGAAGATGGACACACTATCCTTTGTAAGGATACTTCTAATATTGTTTCACATAGTGGTATTAGGTGAGCTAGTGTCCCTGTGTTTTCTGTTAGAATAAGTAATCATTGCTACTATAGTTTATCTGACAGTTATATTGTTAAATTTATTCATGATGCTGAAAGTTATTATGAGAGAGGGAAAATTGTTTTTATGTATCTCAATAATATTAAGTTTCCTTGCTATATGCTGAAAGTCTTTATGTTGCATTCGTTTTGCCTTCCTATGCTAGTAGCCTCTGGTCTCAATAATTTATTTTCTTAAAAAATTCCCTTGCATAGGAAGTGGGTTAGACTTAAATATGTGTATATTTACTTCTTTATGCTCTCTATTACTTCAATCCATATTCTTATGTAAGCATCATTGAAATTATCATGCCCATCTTAATGGCTATAAAGAAAGAGCTTTCTGGGAGACAACCCAATATATTTTTGCTTTCAGTTTATTTTTGTTTATTTGAGTCTTGGAAGTTATTGCTTATGCAATAACCTCTCCTTATCCCTTTTGTTTGGTTTTTTTGTGTCAAGATCAACCTCTAATGAGAGAGAAGTAAGATTTGGGGAAGTTGCTGTCTCGAAACAGATTCTGATGGAAAAGGGACTGTCCAAGTGCAAAATTGGTGAAGATCAGAAAATTCCAGAAAATATAAGGAAATTCCTATTTCTCCAGAAGACGAAGGAGGCTAGAAGGGGAAATGGAGATGGGCCACAGGGGGCCCACACCATCCCATGGCGTGGTCCACCCCTGGCCGCGCCACCAGGTGGTGTGGCCACCCTGGCCCACCTCTGACATCGCCCTTTGGCGTATATAATCCCCTTGAAATCCTAAGACTCAGAGAGCGTCCATAGAAAGGTTCCACTCCTTTGCGGGGCGAAAACTACAGATAGAGAAAGAGCTCTCCGGTAGGCAGAAATCTGCTGGGGAAATTCCTTCCCGAAGAGGGGAGATCGTCGGCATCAACACCGTCATCAAGCTGGACTTCATCGGGATCATCATCTCCACCAGCACCATCACCACCACTCCATACCGCTATAGCAATTGGGTTGAATCTTGCATAGTTCTTAGGGAAAACTTTCCCGGTGTTGATTACTCATTGTAGTTGATGCTATTGAGTGGAACCATTGAATTATTGTTCATGTTCAGATTGTTACTTATCATTATTTCATCTCTGATCTTGATCCATATGATGTCTCGTGAGTAGTTCGTTTAGTTCTTAAGGACATGGGAGAAGTCATGTTGTTAGTAGTGGAATTGTGTTGAGAAAGATTCAATGGTTTGATATTTAAGTTGTGGTGTTATTCTTCTAGTGGTGTCATGTGAACATCGACTACATGATACTTCACCTTTATGGGCCTAGGGGAATGCATTGTGTATTTGGCTACTAATCGTGGGGTTGCCGGAGTGACAGAAACCTAAACCCCCGTTAGGAAACCTTTGCACAAGGGAGTGTAGGATCTCAAAGTTTAAGGCCGTGGTTAGGTTTTTATCTTAATTACTTTCTTGTAGTTGCGGATGGTTGCAAGGGGAATAATCACAAGTATGTATTAGTCCTAGGAAGGTCAGTACATTAGCATAGGTTCACCCACACAACACTTATCTAACCAGAGAAGATTAATCAACTATATGAAGCGAAAGCACTTGACAATATTCCCGTGTGTCCTCGAGAATGTTTGGTCACCTTAAGTAATACAACCGGCTTGTCATTTGCTAAAGAAAGGATTGGGCCACTCGCTGCAATTATTATTATTGTATTTTATTTACTCGTACTTTATTTATCTTCATTATCAAAAACCCCTAAAAATCCATTTGCTAAGTATTTACAGAGAATTCTTGATCCATACCACTTGTCAACACCTTCTTCTCCTCGTTGGGTTCGACACTCTTACTTATCGAAAATACTGCGATACACCCCCTATACTTGTGGGTCATCACTATGTTTTTGGTGTTTTTCAAGAGTTTTCATCCTTCCAAACCAACTAACTTGGTTTCAAATGTGTAACATCCAAAATATTTAATCAAGGTTATCAAGATCCAAATCACCCAATTTAGGGTTAACAAAACCTTTTTATCATTAAAATAATTAAGGATGCATATGTGTGTTGCATTAATATAGAATTGTTTAGAATTGCCATGTTTGATTGTTCTAATGGTTGTAAAATGATTCAAAGATGAATGCCACATCATCTAGATCATTCCCAAACAAAATCCAAAGAAAAAGAAATCAAATAAGATTAATAAAAGGAAATGGTCATTTTGGCCATTTTAATCCCCTAGGCCACTTTAGGTGTTCCTAGAAGACAATTCTTAACAGAGATAATTCTAACTCTTTGCACCCCTTGCTAGTACAAGTAAAGATATACCAAGGCCCACTTTGAAATCTTACAAAACATGTAATCTAATTTGAAATGACATTTGAAAATGGAATCAAGCGTATGTACATAGATCCCACTTTTTCAAAGACCACTCACCTGAGTTCAATTTGACAATCCCCAGCAACCACAGATGCTTAAGCATATGACTAACATCCACCAAATATCTTTTCAAAATTCAAAAAAAACTTTCTTCCGGCCATTTTGTCGAACAATTAGCAGGCAGAGAAATTTTGTCCTAACTAATACTGTTGCAAATCAAGTTCGTGTCCCCCATTCGACTCTCTCTGCTCTTCCCTGTCTCCCCTAGTTCCAACCAAGTCATCAATGAGCTACCCCTTAGCCTGGATCAGCCGTACCGCGCTGCCCGAGAATGGTCGCTACCGGCCAACCTAGCCCAAGCCACAGGAGACCAATCCGTCATGTTCCGCCGCACCAGGGAGGTAGGCGTGATCACAAGACCGCCTTTGGTCCCTTCCTCGAGCCGTGTCAGCCCCTGGACCACCGCAGAGAGAACGCGCCCTTCGCCTCTGCGCCATGCATGGAGCATGCCAGATCGCCATCCCCAACAGGAAAGCACACATTGTGCCTTGCCCTCCGCTCACGTGCGCCACTCCGCCTTAACCCCATCACACCCCTAGACACGCCCTTTCCCTACCACATGACCAGCAGCAGCCGTGAACAGCGTTGAGCACCGCCTCTGCCGTGCAGAGCGTCGCCCTTTCCTGACCAAATGCCACCGCCCCTACCCACGCCTTTATGCCATAGCTGACCGCCAGGAGGCAGCCACCGTCCGCCTACCTTGCCCATGCCTTTAGCCCTCCGTACCAATGTCACCGACGAGCTCACCGTCGCCCTCACGGTCCCCTCATCGGGCTATAAAAGGATCCCTCCCCAACACCATTTCTCCATGCTCCAACACTCCCCACCTCCCACTGAGTCTCTCACACCATCCCCGGAGCCACTCGAGCCACCGTTCGCTAGAATTTTCACCGGAGTCGCCGCAGCAGAGAAGAAAGGGGCCCATTGATTTTGACCACCCAGGAGACGCCGTGACCATGCCAGAGTCTGCCGTCGTGTCCTTGTTCGATTGCCCCCATCGCCACGTTAGCTGGAGCCCTGGTAAGCCCCCGATCGACCCCCACCGAGCTGCTAGGGTTCAGTCTCGCCATCAACCTGTTCGTCATCGACAATGAGCCACGACCATTGATCTAGGTTCTAATCGCACGACCCACATCGCCCCGTACCGCTAGGCGTTAAGTTGTGCCGATGACATGTGGACCCCCCCTGTCAGTTTCCCTCTGCACCGCGGAGTGTCACTGGGCCGGCCCATTTAGTTTCCCGCGTTGGCCCTAGAATTCAAATAAAGATTTTTCTATTTAGAGTTAATCTAGTTTCTGTCCATTAGTTTAAAAATCAATTCATAGAGTTCTACTTAACCAAAATGTATGATTCCAATTTTGTTGGAAAGGTAATTAAAATCTCAATCCAAGCCCGTTGGATTTAAATCAATTAGAGTTAGAGATCTCTCCTAGGAAAAATAACAAGACATAGACCTTTTCACATTCAAACATTTTTCAAAAATCAACCATAATAGCTTTTGAGTTGATTCCAACTCTCAAAAATCACATTTGACCATACCTATCTGAATATGTAATAATATTTAGGTTTTCATGCAGTGACTTTGGACTAGTACCAAAATAATGCTATATAGGCATTTCTAGTCACTTTAAATCATTTAAATAATAAACTTAAACTTATTAAAATATGATCTAACATTTAAATCACATTCCCATGTATTAGAATATGTGGTGATGACATGTGTCCATATGATCCCATATTTTAATTGGATAATGTTAAATCTTAGTTATCTTCAATGAGTAGAAATTACTTTTCTCAAATAAAATAAAGGAAACTAGTTCATTAAATCTTGTGATGTTTGTGATGATGCTAGATCATCAAGTGTGTGCCTTAGTGTACTAAATAGACTAGTTAAGTATTTTTTGGTGATTGTGTATCCCGTATGTATTTATAAACGATAGTACCGACCAAGTCTACGAGGAGGAGGAGTTCTACCCAGAAGAAGACGAGGAGAATTTCAACCACTGCACCAACCAAGGCAAGCCATCACTAGATGCAAGTTAACCTAAGCAAGATGCAATAGGCATGCTTGGTTATACATTCTTGACTTATACCTACCACAAGTTTTACTTGCAAGCTTTACTTTCTTTTACTTCACCAAAGTTCTTTACCTTGTTTATAGATAGCATAAAGAGTATAAAACTTGGCCTATCTAGTTAGACTTAGATGTCATTCTATGTTTTGACATGTGTTGAGAAACACAAATGGTTTAGGATGATGAAAATGTTGAGGCATGAGCCTTAGCCCTTTATAAAAATTGATGGTTGGATTCAGATGCGATACCATTCCAAATCTACCGTATAACCACAATACCTAAATTGGGTAAGGCTTAGTCGGAAGTTTATATGCATTAGTATGGGTTCCCTCGCGGGAGAGGTTTGAGCTGAGGCTACCTCTCAATGCTGTCCACCTATGCAGTGCCCAGGATGGCAGATGGTCATGGCTGGGAGGCCAAGATCATATGAGAGGTGCTTATACTTGAGTGTGTAAAGGAAAGGTTATGATTGATTATACGCATACTAATTATGATGATTTAGGGTTATCCCTGACGGATGTATCGAATTTTGTGGTGAAAGTGTACCACCTCTGCAGAGTGTCAAACTATTCGAATAGACGCGTCTGTGGTCATGGACAGTTGGAGTGACCATACTGTTCCATCGTCAGATGTTTTCAAAATGACTTATAAAATGAATGGTGACTTTGACTTGACCACAACAGGGTTGTGACTATGAAAACTAGGTTCCCACTTAAGTGTTTCTAGAACTCTATTTTATCTTTCTTTGTTTCTGAACTCGGCTTAGGTTTCAAACTTAACCTTGCAAATAAACTTAGAGTTTAGTATTCCTACTAGAACTACCTTACTTGTTAGTGATAGTTTGCGAGTACTTAAAGAGTACTCATGGCTTTGTCCCTAGCTATTCCCGTGGCCATACTATGAAGAGGACTATCAGGAGGAAGGACAACAGGACGTCTACGACAACTAGGACTATCTCCCATCGTCTGCATTGCCTGTGACACTGAAGATGGACCCCACCGCTACGCTTATTAATTATTCCGCTGCTTGTTGTATTAAGACTAGATCCGGAGATCCTTTATTTGTGTAAGACCTTATTATGGTTTATAATGGATGATGTAATTTGATATCCAATCTGTTATGTCTCGCAAAAATGGTAATCCTGGGATTGCGATGTATGGCATAACAGGCATCTGGGATTAAAAATCCGGGTGTTGACAAGTTGGTACCAGAGCCATCCTGACCATAGGAGACCCTAGTTAGAATAAATGTCCGAACAAAAACTTAGTTTCAAAACGAAAGAAGTGAGTATTTATGAAAACCTATTCCCATTCTTATCCTTGAGATTCTTTCAAACAGATTCATGTTCCTCAAAAATTCCTTCAAACCTACATAAAAATTTGACACACTTGACCACTTCCCTAACTTACTCATCCTAAATTCTTATAGATGGAAGTTCAGTACTGCAAGTTCTACTAGTTGGGCAACGGAGGCCAACTGATTTTTGAGAGGGATCTTGATGCACTGTCTGAGTACCTGGAGCGCCTGCATCCGGAATTCTTCGGAGCTCAACTCAATGGTCCCCCAAGAGGAGATTTACAATGGCTGGTAGTTGATGATCTTCCAGGCAAGATGGAGGCACCACTTTCGAAGAAGATTCAATTCACCATGAGAGAGAACAACTGGCTAGATGGATTAGCCAGGGAAATGCATGAAGCTCTCGCCCGTCTTTGCGGACAGAACGTCAACTTGATCTAGGGAACTCGCTTTGCTCACTATGCAAGGCATGATTCTATGGGAATGCGTTGAAGATGCCAAGTCACCAAGAGATGAGACGCCAAGTGGAGAACCTTGATTTCCTACTATACGATAGGCAGAAGGAATTGGACAATGCTAGAGAGTACGTCAACCACAACATTGCCATTGCTGCTCAGAAGGCCCAGACTTTCGCCCTGCTCGTCAAGGATCGCTAATCACTTCGTCGTCAATGCGCGAAGAAAGATCGCACCATAGCCCGTCTTCGCCAGAAGGTGGCCGAACGCGAGAAGACCATCAAGGAGCAAGAAGCTCAGCTTGCAGCAAAAGAATAAGAAGAGGAAGAAGGTGAAGACATCCAGGGAGATATTCACTCGTACCTCAGCAATGATGATGATTACCTAGAGGATGATGATATGGACTTCTACACCGATGATGACGACTTCGACTTCATCGATGATGAGTAGATGCACTAGATCACTATCGTAGGAGGAGATGTATCGGTCCCATTGTATCCTAGCTCGCAGAATGGTTCTTAAAACCATCTGTTTTCCTTTTGTTGTGGTGTGTGTGTTTGTATCGTGTGCTTCGCTTGAATGAATGAATGAATGAGAAGTGTTAGTTTGCCAAACCTGAGTCAAACTCAAAGTGTTAGCTTTTGAAAACAAAACCATGAACCTTAGAACTTTCCCTCTTACCCCTTTATCTATCTCAATCTTCAGATGACTCGTGGAAACCCCGGAGGAAGCAGCTCATCGCAGGACCCGATGCTGCAGATTCTTCAGATGCTAGTTTCTGACCGTGAAGCTAACCGAGCAGAACGCCAAGCCAACCTAGCTACCTTGCAACAGATCGCTCAGAACAATCAAGGCCATGGAAATCAGGATCATCAGGGATCCAAGCTTAAGAACTTCCAGAATACCAATCCCCCTATATTTAGCAAATCTGAAGACCCACTAGATGCAGATGATTGGTTACAGACCATGGAGAATAACCTAGAAGTCGCAAGGGTTGATGCCAATAAGCAAGTTCTGTTTGCCACCCACTATCTGGCAGGAGATGCAAGAGACTGGTGGAACAACACCCGTACTATGAACCACGGTCAAGTGATGACGTGGGAAGATTTCAAAAGCAAGTTTAACTACACCCATGTGCCGCAAGGTTTAGTCACCAGAATGAGAGATGAATTCAGAGAACTGAAGCAGCGCAGGATGACTGTAGTAGAGTACCGTGACAAATTCCTGTCTCTCGCTAGGTATGCACCTGATCAGATCAACACTGAAGCCAAGAAGAAGGAGAGATTCCTGAATGGATTGCATGATGAGATGCAAATGGTGTTAATCAACATCCGTTTTGACGATCTCGAAGAACTAGTCAACTCTGCCATCCAGATGGAAGGAAAGATCAACCAAGCCAATGATAACCGCAAGCGTAGAATGATGCATAGAGTGGATCCAACGGTCACTAGAAGTATCGTCCCAACCTGTCTGCAGGATATGCCCCAAGGAACAATAGACCCCCAATGTCTTGCCCAAGCTACCCCAACTATAGCGGAGGAAATGTGAAGACCGAAGGGAACCACAACAACCACCCCGGCAATTCCAACAACTTCAACCGTGCACCGCCCAAGTCCAACAACAACAACAATACTACCCCAAGGACTAGAAGCAATGTCGTGCCTGTTGCAGCCAAAGACAAGTCCCAAATTACTTGCTTTGAATGTGGAGTGAAGGGTCACTACTCCAACGAGTGGCCCAAGAAGCTTGCAGCCATTGCAATGTGAATGCCCCAGCTCAGCAGCAACGCCGTGTTCAACCCGGAAGAAGATTCGCCCCAGGGAATTCACTCAACCGCAACGGCCATCTGTTCCACATGAACACTGAAGAAGCCCAGGAAGCGCCAGATGTTGTGATGGGTATGTTTTCTGTTAACTCAGTATTAGGAAGAGTGTTGTTTGATTCTGGAGCATCGCACTCGTTTGTTACAGAAGAATTTGCATGCACTAGTAAGATTCACACAACCAACTTGAAGCATGTTATGATAGTTCAAATACCTGGTTCAACAACCAAAGCTAGAAAAATTTGCAAGGCTGTACCTATCAGAATACATGGGATAGACTTTTATGCCAATCTAATAGTACTTGAAACCAAAGTTTTAGAAGTAGTACTAGGAATGGATTGGATGTCAAAACATAAAGGATTGATCGACTGTGCCAAGAAAGCCATCACCATGACAAGTAGCTCTGGAGTAAGAGTAGAGCATATATCTGAAATCTTACCCCGTCAATTCAAGTGCAACAAGAGTCTAGCCCTACCAACCATAGACCAAGTCAGAGTAGTCTGTGAATACCCCGACGTATTCCCAGATGAATTGCCAGGTATGCCCCCAGATATCGAGTTCATTATTGAACTAATTCCTGGAACTGGACCCATAGCTCAGAGACCCTATAGCATGAACCCATCAGAGTTAGTGGAACTGAAGAAACAACTTGATGCTATGCTGGAGAAAGGCTTGATTCAACCAAGTGCATCGCCATGGAGATCGCCCATTTTGTTTGTCGACAAGAAGGATGGAGGTAACCGTTTGTGCACAGATTACCGGAAGCTGAATGATCTCACCATCAAGAACAAGTACCCATTGCCCAAGATAGAGGATCTAATTGACCAGTTGACTGGTGCTAAAGTGTTTTCTAAGATTGATCTTAGAACTGGCTATCATCAACTTAAGATTCGTGCAACGGATATTCCAAAGACTGCCTTTACCACCAGATATGGACTGTATGAGTATATGGTCATGTCTTTTGGATTAACCAATGCCCCCGCTTATTTCATGAATCTCATGAATAAAAATTTTATGAACTTTCTGGATAAGTTTGTCATTGTTTTTATCGACGATATTATGATCTATTCCAAGTTAGAAGAAGACAATGAACAACATCTGAAAATCATCCTTGAAACCCTTAGAGAGCATTAGTTGTATGCCAGGTTTAGCAAATGTGAGTTCTGGCTGAAAGAAGTAGGATTCCTCGTAGAAGGATTTTTGAGCATCGCAAGACCCATGACCCAACTATTGAAGAAGGAAAAGAAGTTTGAATGGACCGACAAATGTGAAGCAGGTTTCCAAGAGCTCAAGGAAAGATTGATTTTAGCCCCAATATTGATTATGCCGGATATCAAGAAGCCTTTTGATGTGTATTGTGATGCATCCAAGATTGGTCTCAGATGTGTGTTGATGCAAGAAGGCAAAGTCATAGCATATCTGTTAAGACAACTGAAGCAACATGAGAAAAACTACCCTACCCATGATCTTGAGCTAGCAGCTATAGTTCTACCGTTGAAAACATGGCGTCATTATCTTATGGGTAATCGTTGTGAGATTTACTCAGATCACAAGAGCTTGAAGTATATATTCACCCAGAAGGAGCTGAATATGAGGCAAAGGAGATGGATAGAGTTAATCAAGGACTATGACCTTGACATTCACTTTCACCTCGGCAAAGCCAATGTGGTAGCGAATGCTCTTAGCAGATTGCCTTGTAGGCTAAACACCATGATCAAAGAAAACAAACCAAGTTTGCATGAAGAGTTGGAGCAGTTTAGTAAAGGATTTTTAGATAGCATTGAACTTCAACCCACATTGAACAGTCAGATCAAGGAAGCCCAGAAGGGAAATGCAAGTATCGACTGAATCAAACGTCGTATTAGTACAGGAAAGGTACCTGGATTCACCGAAGACGAAGAAGGAGTTATGTGGTACAAAGGACGTATATGTGTGCCAGCAGATTCGGATCTGAAGCAAGTTATCATGCAAGAAGCTCATGATACTCTTTATTCTATCCACCCCGGAGGAACAAAGATGTATCAGGATTTGAAGGAGCAATTTTGGTGGCACAAGATGAAGAGAGAAATCGAAAGCTACATCGCCAAATGTGATATCTGCCAGAGAGTCAAAGTGAAACATCAGAGACCCGTAGGACTGTTGCAACCATTGCAGATTCCGTAATGGAAATGGGATTCCGTCGGAATGGACTTTATCACCGGTTTCCCTACTTATAGTAGGGTAAATGACTCAATCTGGGTCATCGTTGATAGACTATCCAAGGTAGCCCATTTTATACCTGTCAAGGCAACCTACCAAAGTTTGAAGCTAGCCGAGTTGTACATTGCTAGAATTGTTAGTTTACATGGAACCCCCAAGACCATAGTGTCGGATCAAGGAACCCAATTTACCTCGAGATTTTGGCAGAAAGTCCAAGAAGGATTATGAACCAAGTTGAATTTCAGCACAGCTTATCACCCGCAGACCGATGGACAGACTGAAAGAGTTAACCAAATCCAAGAAGATATGTTGAGAGCTTGTGTGCTAGAGTATGGATCAAAATGGGAAGACTGTCTGCCTTTCGCAGAATTCTCATACAACAACAGTTATCAAGCCAGTTTGCAAATGGCTCCATTTGAGTTCTTATATGGGAGAAAGTGTCGTACCCCTTTGAATTGGTCACAAGTAGGAGAGAGTCAGATGTTCGAACCCGACATCCTACGAGAAGCCGGAGAGAAGGTTCACAAAGTCCGTGAGCACCTCAAGACCGCTCAATCAAGACAGAAGAGTTATGCGAACAAGAGACGTAGAGACTCGACTTTCAACATCGGAGATTTTGTGTATCTCAAAGTGTCGCTGTTGAAAGGAACACGACGTTTTAGTCTGAAAGGAAAGTTAGCCCCCAGATATATTGGACCCTTCAAGATTCTGAATCACCGAGGAGAAGTATCGTATCAACTGGAACTGCCAGAGGACATGTCATCCATCCATAATGTGTTCCATATCTCATTACTTCGCAAATACTTAGAAGTTCCGGAGAAGACCGAAGTTTTCAAGAACATCGATCACCGAGCCATTGAAATCAACAAGGATCTGATGTATCATGAAGTGCCCATCCGTATGTTGGAAGAAGCTTACAGAACCACCAGGACCAGGAGTATCAAATTTCTCAAGATTCAATGGATCAATCATACCAAAGAAGAAGCCACCTGGGAGAGAGAATATTACATTAGGACTGAGTTTCCAGATCTCTTTAGTTCCTAGTTTTCTTTCTATAACATCCCAATTTCAGCAACCCTGATTAGTTGTCCAGAATGCAAAAATCAGGGGGAAACAAAAACTTTTTCTTGTTTAATGCTAAAGTGTTTGCTTGTTGTTTGGATATGCTTATGCATATGAATGTGTATTAGATGATATACTCCTTACCTCAACACCAGTTGGCAAAAGCTAGTTCCCAAAATTTTCTTGGCTTAATTTCCATATTCTCAAATGTTCTGGCATTTCAAAACCTGAGCCAAGATACCTTTACAACCTCCACCCTTTTTAGTAGCTTTTATTTCCCTAAACTATGGATAGCAATCTAATATAATCTCCTTATGTTTCCTAGACAGAACCTTCAACTATTCTTATCTCTAGGTTTCCCAAAACCTCTTTTTAAGCTTTTGAATTCTACTCTTGGTAGAGATACCAAGGACTCTCATCTTATTCAAACTCCATCCCTTTTCAAATTTCCCAACCTTACCTCAAGTCAGACTTGATGGTAACCCCAGTAGTGGATTTGCTTAGTTATAAGATAAATTGCCTTGAACTGCTGTCAGATGAATTGCCTTGATCTGCTACTTGATTTGTTTGCTTAGGAGATAGAATGAGCTACTCTAGGAGCTCATCACTAGGATCAAGATGTTTCCAAATCACCACACCCTAATCAAGAATACAAAGATGGATCTGATGTCTAGCTATTAGGTGAGAATCTAAAACCCTTAACCAGATGAGCTCTAAAGTGATCTAATTCTAGAAGCTTCCAAGTCAATGAAGACCAGTAGAAAGAAAGGATCCATCCTACTCAATCTATACTTCAACATCACACACTTGATGATGCTTTGGTACCTTTCAACCCATCAAAATCATCACCACCCGCATTCTAGTCAAAAACCCTAAATCTGCCAAATTTGGCCAAGTCTGGAAAACTATTTCCAACATCACCTTTTTGAATGTGTCCTTTTCTCAACCCTTGTGCATTTTTGAAAATCCACTTGAACCATCTTGTTAACCATCCTAAGGACTACCAAGGCCCACTCTTTCCCTTGGTTATATCATTCTCCAACCCACTCGTTCTTGATGGTTTTAAAGGCAAGAAAATAACTTTTTCTGCAAATCTTATCAACATGCCTATTTCAGTAGAAGCTCACACCTTCATCCCACCTTCTTTGGACCAAATCTTGCATGGTTGTTCTCTACTCATATAGGTCTATCAATACCTACTTCACTTGTTCCAAGTGGATCTTTGTGCTTCTTAAACCCACAAGGTTTTGAAGGCTAGTTGATAATCTGCTTTGGCAAGCTTATTTTATTCAACGATTGAAAGCCTGACTTGGTGAGATCAAGAATGATAAAGCTCAAACCTATACACCATTGTGATCTACATCACTTGGTCTATCCATCCATATATCCCAGGCCCCAAGGATAGCGTTGAGCTCCATGATCCAACAAGGTTTTGGTGGCATGAAAACAATCTTACCCTAGATCCTTAATCTCTAGTTTTTAACCAAAATCACCTTTGATTCTACAATCCCAAGGTTGCGAGTGCTTGTTACACCTTGTATACATCATCTACCTTGATCATCAAGATTTATCAAATTTTATCCATAATTATTATGGCTCCAAATCTATTTAATTCCTTTAATAGACAAATCTCCAAAACTCCTTTCCCAAGGGAAAGTTTGGTTTATGCCAAAACACTTCTCCAACTTTTTGCTCATTTGATGTCCATATATCCTACCCTACATTCCCATCTCAGAAATAAATATTTTTGATATTCTTTATTATTTCTTTTTGCCCTTTTTCTTAAATGGCAGAAAAAAGAAATAATTCCTTAAAAATACTTTCCCATCTCAATAAATCCCAATAAAATTCCCCAAGGTGTAATGTGGTATCTAGGACCTTTTCACACCAAAATTTCACTTTGTGTAATGTAAAAAATATCACTTTAGCTTCTAGAAACCATTTCTGCACTTTTGGAATTAATGCTTTTAAGAGGACTTACAAGCTTTAGAAAAACCCCAAATAATTCTTGGAGAGATATCTTGATCCCATCTACACACTAGTACCATTCTCTCACTTTTTCTAGTACAAAATTTTCAAACTCCTTCACAAGCCCTCTAAACCTAAGCTAAATCAAACAAAAGCTACCTCCAAACTTGTCTAATACACCACCTCATCAGCATCACTCAATCTGGTCGAGCTACACAGTATCATGTACTGTAGCAGCACCTCCCACTTGCGCTCTTATGCTTGGAAGTGAGAAAGAGAGAGAAAGACAAGCAAGTGGGGCCAATTATTGCAGCAGCTGCCCCTCCCTCCCTCTCTGAGCTCCAGCATGACCATATCCCTCTCTCACCCCTCTCCACCACCCCTCTAGGCCAATCAAATGCTAGAACTACCCCTCCCCCATGCCCAAAAGGGGCATTTCCCCCATGGATCTCTCCCTCTTGGTATACAAGGCCAGAGGCCACCCCGTGCATCCCCTTCCCCTTATTTGCTCCCCTCCCTTATCCCCTAGCTCCCCAGCCTCTCTCCTTCGCTGCCTTGCCCGTGAGAAGTAGCGAGCAAGCTCTCGGTGCCCTCCCTCTCCTCGATCTAGGCTCCCTCTCCCGTGGTCCCCCTCCTCTGCATGTTAGCCTACCCGAACCCACTCCTCCTCCTGCATCTAATCCCCTCCCTTCTCTTGTCCAGGAACAGCTCCACTGGTGGCGTCGTCGAGCTCCGACGAGGTGTCTCTCGGTCATCTTCGCGCGAGCCCAGATCTGATCGAAACCATCGATGCCACCCATCGTCGAGGTCACCGCCGTGCACCGTGTCCCCTCCGCCACCCCATGATCGCCGGCGAGCCCTCTGGCAAGCCCCCGCCGCCGCCTCCCAGCTCCGCCCTAGGGTTTCCGCCGCTAGCCCTCTATCTAGTTGGGGATCACGACTGATGACCGTCAATCTCCAGTGGATCCAACGCCCCACATCCCGCCATACCCCTTCGGCACTGAGAGCCACTGACGACTGGGCCCTGCCAGTCATCTTCAAATCGGCCTCCCGCGTGCAACCCCGCCTTGTTGGGCCGCCTCGGCGCCGTGCGGCCCAACTGCGCCCAGATCCGGCCCAGCACACCCCGCGCCCTTTTCTTTTACTTTAAACTCCAGATCTGCTATTTAGCTACACCGTTTTAATTCATTTTAAAAATGGAAAATACCAGGTTATGCCCATATCTAAATTTACTCTTGTAGCCACCTGTTTTGAAAATCATGTTGTACCAAAAGTTTGGACTAATACCACCAGTATCTTTTCTGTAGATTTAATTACCAAAATGTACCTTTTTCTAGTAAATAAATTTCTGAGTGAGACACACATCTCCAACAGGGATGAAACCAGTTTCCACTGATAGCATAACTATAGGCCTACCATCTAGACCTTGTCCCACGCCAAGGTGAACAACAGTTTATCCTTAGCAAAAATAGCAAAAACATCTCTGATCTAACTTTAGAAAATTCCCTAGACCAAACCATGAGTGGTTTTGACCTAATTACAACTCCTTGTGATGTGGTACACTAAGGTCTATCAAAATCAAGGACATCAAATTTTATTGAGGCTCTGATTAATTTTGGTGAATTAATCATCTCTGCCTAGGGTATTTCTAAAGAAAGTTTTACAAATCCAAATTGGGTGATTCCAATTTCTAAAGAAAGGTATTAAAAGTACCTATCATTTTCCCTTGGAGTCATATCAAAAGCTTCTGTAGAATTAATCTGGTGAAAAAGACAAAACAGCTACATATTTGACTTTGGGAATTTCCAATGGGCATTCTGGTAATTATTTTGGAGTGATTCCAACTCTCAGCTATTCAGTACATCGAACTCTACCAGACCATCCAAGGAAATAATTTTTGGAGCTCCAGAACTTTTCTGGTGAATTATTTCCTAAAACTAGAGCCTTTATCACTAGAAAACTCATAACTCAATATAGAAAATTGATAAAATCATGGAACCACTTTTGGTGGCCTTGTTTTATCAATACCTATCTGTTGATATCATTTTTATACAATGGTATGATACAGAATATGGCCTTGGTCTAAAGGCCCTCTCCTAAATAATTTTCTAGATTATAAATCCCATAGGATTTCCTTCAAATGCTTCAAAGACATCTTCAATCTTCTAAAATCAATCCTCTCAAAACCTACTGAATCTTGCACTTGTATTATTCATTGTTTGATGTATGTATTGTTGCTTGTATGCCTTGTGTTGATTGTGCTCTTGCTTGTTTGTATGTGTGCTTCCTGACGATGATAGTTGCGATTATCTCGGAGATTAGAAGAAGATGGTTATTTTTGTATATTATTGGGTATTATAAGAAGAAGTCCAGGGACAATTATGCCATATTGCTGATCTCAGACAAGCCACCTTCTTGCTCATAAGCCTTGTCCTACTGTTTTACTTACGCATGTTTTATCTACTGTTATTAAAACTGCATTGTTTTACTATATGTTGATGTATATATGGTAGTGGTTTGGATCCTCCAAACTATTACACTTTTGTACTATTAAGTACAACCCCCTTGGTGACACCTACTTGTCCCTAGTAGAATAGATGGTGTATTACACCATACCCTTTGGAGACCCTGTTTTAGCCGAAGCAAAAACTAGAGGATGGGAAGACCCCGGAAAAAGGTTTTACCAAATGTTTTATGATAAAACCTTGGTGAGGTGAGACCTTCCAAGAGATGTTGAGAAAGAAAAAGGTTTTGTTTTACAAAATGCTGAAGGAAAGCTGGAGGAAAAAGGTTTACGAAAACGCACCCGGTTCTTTGCAGTTTAGCTATAACAACTTAACCAACCACATTACCATGGAATGGGACGGGGCTGGATTTGATGTTTGTTTATTCTGGTATAAGCTGCCTCGCAACGACTACAGGGGATAAAACTCCCTGGAGGGTGGGCCTTCTCTGGCGGAGTCCATGTAAAACATCGACCAGGAGAAGGAACGAAGGGTCTTCGGGCCTCCAAGCGTTACTATGAGCCCCTCATTGAAAGCGCACACTTGGGAAGTGGAAAAAGCGCTCCGGTTGGCTTAAGTACTATATAGGGCGTCTCGGTGTTGAGGGGAACAACACTCATAGGGTAGGCACTTATACTGGAGTGGCATCTGGAGAGTCTTGATCGGTTACTAGACCCACGATCGGTGTAGATCAGGGTAGTGTACCCGGATGGTGTGGGTAAAGTGCGCAACCTATGAAGAGCGTAAATCTATTCGAATAGCCATGTCCACGGTGATGGACGGGTTGGACAAATTTCTGTAGAGCGGTGCTGCTTTTGTTTTCAAAAAGGATTTTGGAAAAGAAAGGGCTTTGGAAATGTTTTCACCATGGGATGGTCGTAAAGGAGAAAGGTTTTGACCATGGGATGGTCAGAAGGAGGAGAAAGGAGTTTGGTCGTGGGATGACCTGAAGACGGGAATAAAGATTTCCAAAATGGTTTACGGAACTTTTCAAAAGGTTTCCAAAATGGTTTATAAAAGTTTTCAATAAAGATATGTAGATGCTATATCTACAAGAGAAACTATTTGAGAAAAGAACCTCTCTTGAAGCCCTCCTACTACCATAGCCATAATGCATCTCCTCTTGTTATTATTGTTATCTTAAGGTGGTTTGCGAGTACATTCAAAGTACTCACTGGCATTGTCCCTGGCTATTAACTTGGTCAGATATCAAGAAGAGGGTGAAGTTGACGGCTATGCGAGCTAGGACGTCCTCCCAGTCAGTTGCATGTAGGCTGAGGCATGATTGGGCTCTGCGCGTGATGATGTTCCACTCCTGAAGATGGTATAGCCATAACGACACTTTTGTAAGTCTTGTAATTCGGTATATCTCAGATGTTGTAATGATACTTGTCGGTTATGTTTCACGGCTCACTGATCATGGTAACGTCGATATCTTATATTTACTAATTGGAGGCACCATACGAGTCTCCATATTAATCCTAGAGATTACTAAATATAATCCATCCGATCAACCTTAGAATCATCGATAGCCATTAGATTAGGCAGCCCATATCCACCGGCCTCCACATAACGTGCTGAGACGAGACTCCTCAACCAGCACAAAAAAGAACGACATCAAAACAGAACTCTTTGATCCTACTAGATCCCAATTGCCTGTTCCAGTCCGAACTTAAGAAGTCGTCATTCCCTGTTCGTGGTACTAGCAGAGATGGTCGAGTATTACACCGTCTCCATCGTCAAGTTAGCGTAGGTATTTGCTGGAGCGTTCATCAAGCGCCTGCGACACCGGTATGCTGCTTGCATCTCCCAGCATCGGCAAGAAATAACGTCAGTAGATGTATACAGTTTGAGGTAATTAATAATAAGAAGATTAATTATAGATAGGAAGAAGATATTACGTACAGAAGTCAGGACAAGATAGCGATCCAATTAGCGTCAATCTTTTTGAGTTTCAGATTTTCAATCTGAGGCAAGTTGAATTGCTCCCCCTACTACATGTCCGCTCACATTGCTTAATTTATCAGGTTATGCAAAGCAATTTGGCATGACATCGTTTTTTCATGCCTTAGCCTTAAACGGTGTACATGATTGGCTTTGTTGCAACCACTTCTGAACTTCAATCTTAATTGTTTGACACCCGCTTTGCAGATCTATTTCACGGGATGGCTTGATCCCATCAGGTGCAACGAATTTTTTCCCAATAGAATATGGAGGTTCGGGAGTATTGGCGCCTACAGTCTAAGAAAATAGCCGGATAAATAAAGCAAAACCTCCATATTCCTTCTCTACAATCTACGAGGAACTTCTTGCCTTCTCTCTCCTCCTCGCCTACACGACTTCTTAATAATTCTGCTGTTACACTCAGTTCTGTTGAGATAGTTGTCTTTTTGGTGGAAGGTTTGTGTGGACTATTTGTAGTATATATCAATATCTCAATTTCTGCCTTTTTTTGCATCAATTTGGACCTCTGGTAAGATGACGTAGCAATTAACTTTTGCTATTTTTCTTTAAACAAATTGGACAATTTTACTTACGTGAGGTGCAGATTGCACACATGCATTAAGAAGAAATTGTATTGAGTATTTTTGTCCGCTCGAGACAGGTAAATTTTACTAGCTGCAGTGCTAAAGAAATCACTCATGATCAACCATGTGATTGCATTGCCATCTATACAAATTTATGCACTCCATGTAATGAGGTTGTCGCCACTTGCCACACTGTCCTTTTGTAGCTTTGCATGTTAAGCCTTTGAATTGGTGCAGAAATACTATTATGCTGAATTGACGGTATAAAGTACTCCCTCCGTCTCGAAATAGATGTCAGGAATTTGTTAAAATTTAGATGTATCTATATGCTAAATAGTGTCTAGATTTATCCAAATTTTGACAAATCTGCGATATCTATTTTGAGACGGAAGGGAGTAGATGATGCTGGGAAAGATCTTCCTTTTTTCTGATACTTATTGTACAAAGGTCTGCAATGCCTTGCAGGTAAATATACTTAATCCAATTTCAGAATTTCTTTGAGAAGTTATTCTCCGCTGGTGTGCTCATGGCGTTTTCCACGTGCTTAGCATTGGCTCATCAATTTTCAGACCAGTCTGGTCAGCTTAATACATTTCTTTACTGGACGTTTTGTTAGCTTTTCCTTTGTCACATCGTCTGCTAGCTCTCTTCCACAGCATTGCCAGGTACCCTATGCACAATTGACAAGTATCTTTTTCAGCAAGTGACAAGTATCTTTTCCACTTTCCCATTCTGTAAACAAATACTTCATCTTAGCAGCATTCGATTTTTCTATTATTTTGTTTCTACAGCGTGCAACTACTTGAAAGGTATTTGCTCTAAATTGTAGGGTATCATTCTACACATCTTATTGAGAACTGAGAAAGGATGATATTTCTCATTGGTTGCTAGAAAGGAAACTTAGTGACGTGATATAGTAAGGTAATTATCTTATATAGCTTTTATAAGCTTGTAACCATAATAGTGTGATTTAAAAATCAAAGTGAAAAATGTTTATTTATTAGTGTCCATATCATCTATCTATTGCATGAAGCATGCAAATATGGGTGTGATGTGTTGTTGTATCGTTCAATTTATGGGATAAATCACACTTCAGGTTGTGTTATTTAGTGCATACACACCTCCCTAGACCACTGCACACTCACTACAGGAAAACAGTGATTTGTCGTGTGTCCAAGGCACACGACAAGCACCACAATCTTAGTAAGTATGTTCTACATTTTATAGGTTTTTATTGCGTAAGGAGTTGTATGCATGCACTGTTTTACAATGTTAGCTCGCTTACATGAGCAGGTTTGTTATTCAAAGAAGAGATAATCTCAATCCAAGAACTAACATCAAAATAGTTTTCCTAAGTTGCTGTTATAGGGCATGTGGCCAATGGTACCGAATGCATTTTAATATGTCAAGCTTTACAATTGGCAAGAAATCATCATAATAGTTACCCATTGACTAACTATAGAAGGTACCTGTAATATACTTTTCATGCATCAAAGTTACTGTTTGCAAGCCAAACCATCTACATCAAAAGATGCAAGCCAACTCTGAGTCATCATGGAGGTTTTTATTCACTTGGAGGAGAGTGAGTATAATAAACCCTCTATAGTCAAAGGTATATAGACAACTTGGTGATTCTAAAAAATCTCTCTTCATTCTTGCTTTTAACTCTTTGTAAGCATGATTTTGCATGAATAAAATATTATGTAACATGTTCTTAGTGTTCAATCATTTACATGGATGACTACAAGAGTGAATAGCTTACTCCACCTTCATTTGAACCCAGTTCAGTCGAAGAGTATTTTTTCAAACAAAGTACAAAGTCGTACAATGCAATATAAAAATCTTGATAGGTGTGCTTTAAATACTAGCCCATGCAGGCGCACGGGTTAACGACTAGTATATACATAACAGGGATTTCTTGGATGATTAAATCCAAGGAGGGCCCATATTTTATTTAAGAGGGGAAGGTTTGTAACATCCCAAATCTTTAATCAAGGTTATCAAGATCCAAATCACCCAATTTAGGGTTAACAAAAACTTTTTATCATTAAAATAATTAAGAATGCATATGTGTGTTCATTAATATAGAATTGTTTGGAATTGCCATGTTTGATTGTTCTAATGGTTGTAAAATGATCAAAGATGAATGCCACATCATCTAGATCATTCCCAAACAAAATCCAAAGAAAAAGAAATCAAATAAGATTAATAAATGAAAATGGTCATTTTGGCCATTTTAATCCATTAGGCCACTTTAGGTGTTCCTAGAAGTCAATTCTTAATAGAGATAATTCTAAATCTTTGCACCCCTTGCTAGTACAAGTAAATATCTACCAATGCCCACTTTGAAATCTTACAAAAAATTTAAACTCTAATTTGAAATGACATTTGAAAATGGAATCAAGTGTATGTACATAGATCCCAGTTTTTCCAAAACCACTCAAATGACTTGAGTTTGACAATCCCTAGCAACCACAGATGCTTAAGCATATGACTAACACATACACCAAAAATCTTTTCAAAATTCAAACAAAACTTTCTTGCGGCCATTTTGTCGAACATTTGGCAGGCAGAGAAATTCTGGCCTAACTAATATTGTTGCAAATCAAGTTCTTGTCCCCCATTCGACTCTCTCTGATCTTCCCTGTCTCCCCTAGTTCCAACCAAGTCATCAAGGAGCTACCCCTTAGCCTGGATCAGCAGTACCGCACCGCCCAAGAATGGTCGCTTCCGGCCAACCTTGCCCAAGCCACAGGAGACCAATCCGCCCTCTTCCGCTGCACCAAGGAGGTAGGCATGATCAGATCGCCGCCTTTGGTCCCTTCCCCGAGCCATGCCAGGCCCTGGACCACCGCAGATAGCACGCGCCCTCCGCCTCTGCGCCATGCACAGAGCAAGCCAGAGCGTCGTCCTCGACAGGACAGCACACGCCGCGCCTTGCCCTCCGCTCGCGTGCGCCGCTCCGCCTTAACTCCAGCACACCCCCAGACACGCCCTTTCCCCGCCGCACGACCAGCAGCAGCCGTGAACCGCGTCGAGCACTGCCTCTACCACGCAGAGCGTCGCCCTTTCCCGACCAAATGCCACCGCCCCTAGACACGCCTTTACGCCGTAGCTGACCGCCAGGAGGTAGCCCACCGTCCACCTACCTCGCCATGCCTTTAGCCCTCTGTACCAACGTCACCGACGAGCTCACCGTCGCCCTCACGGTCCCCTCGTCGGGCTATAAAAAGAGCCCTCCCCAGCACCATTTCTCCATGCTCCAACACTCCCCACCTCCCACTGAGTCTCTCACACCATCCCCGGAGCCACTTGAGCCACCGTTCGCCAGAATTTCCACCGGAGTCGCCATAGGAAAGAAGAAAGGGGCCCATCGATTTCGACCACCCCAGGAGCCGCCGCGACCATGCCTGAGTCCGCCGTCGTCTCCTCATTCGATCGCACCCATCGCCACATTAGCTAGAGCCCTGGTAAGCCCCCAATTGACCCCACCGAGCGGCTATGGTTCAGTCTCGCCCGCGACCTGTTCGTCGTCGATGATGAGCCACGACCGTTGATCTAGGTTCTAATCGCACGGCCCACATTGCAGGGTGGTTGGATTGTCTTTTTCCTCCTGAGTCGATGTAAATGTGCACATTATAGGGCCCTTCTAGTATTTGGATTGCGGACATGGGTCGGTCCTGAGTTTTTGGCTAATATCACTATGTTGATTGGCCTCCTCCGCCTTCATCCCTGTTGTGCCGGTACCCACTATTGTAGTCGTCATTCCTGTTTTTGCCTTTACCCAAAAAGTAGGCGTGACGTATCTTGGTCCCGTGTTTCCATCATTGTTTCGTCACCTCCTGTTATTGCCGCATTTATCCCTTTCTTCTTCAGGTGGTCGTGTTTGTTTGTTATGTACCGTGTCTTCTCCATCAGCCAGTGATTTGCTATGTCCATTAACTATGAGATTGTCTTGGGTTTGACTCGCCCCAGTTCTTCTATGAATTCTCAACGATGAAGGCCGTCATTGAAGGCATCAATTGCTCTTTCATCGGATATGGATTCGGCTGTATTTTTGATGATGCTCCATCGCTGGATGAATGATCTTATTGATTCTTTAGGCTTCTGTTTTCATGCCCACTGTTGCTCTAAAGACGCGGGTCGGTTGAATGTGGACTAGAAGTGTCGGATAAACTTATCTTCGAAATCGTTCTAGCTACAAATAGAGTCTTTGGGTAGTTGTCGGAGTCATGACCTTGCAGCGCCGGTGAGGTCCAATTGTAAAACTTTGCATTGCGGTGGCTGTAGAGCCACTGTGTAGGTTGACAACAGCCAGGTAGTCTGCTAGCCAAGCTTCGGGTTCTTGGAGTCCATTGTATTTTTGACGGTCATGTGGAAGTTTAAATTCCTTGGGTATTGAGGCTTTGCGAATCTGCTGAGTGAAACAGCTGGCTCTGCATAACTTGTAGTCGTCTTCAATGTCACTATCGTGCTCTCTTCGGTTGTGGTTTTTATCTCTTGTGTTGCTTCGTGGCAGTCCTGAAAGATGCTCCCGATGTGGCGACTGCGATCGCCGGGTGTGCCCCGCATGCCGAGGGCTGTTGCGACGGCGTGGGGATCTGTAGGGTTGATGTGTAAGTCCTTGTTCTGCTTGTGCGAGAGTTTCTCCTACCATGCCGAGGTTCATTACGATGGAGAGGTGGAGAGATGCACGAGGATTGTCAAGTGCAGGTTGAGTTGTGATCAGATATGTTTGTGCAGCCACAATTGCTGCTTGAGCCATTTTTGCTTTGATGTTTCCTGCTTGATCTACTGACATAGACTATAGATCAAGGTCTCAGATCAGTTCGTTTCTTTCCGTTTCAGGGATGTTCTGTAATTGAGATGTTCCCCTTCCTTGTGGTGCTCCTCCTGTTATGCTCTCAGACCTTCGGGTAGAGCTTAGTTGTGCTCTTCGGAGGCTAGATTCGTCGGCTAACTTCTTTCTTTTGTCGAGTTGTATCCGCATCCTTAGTAGGTCTCTCTTCTTGTGGTGAAGCAAGTATTGATATGCTAATAAATCTTCATGTGAGGCGTCGGCTGTCATTGGAACTGCACCCGAAATTGCTTCCCTGGACTTTTGCCATGCTGTCGCTGGTAGCAGAAGAGTTCGCCTCTCTTCTCTGTTTGGTTCTATTCTTCCTCCTGGGACTATGCGGTTTTCCGCTGTTTCTCCCCCATTTCCGTGATCCCCTTCATTGATGTGGTTTCCTACATTGTCATCCGATAAAATATCATTTGGGTCAAGGATAGGGTTACTGTTAGAGTCAAGCGGTGTCGAGGTATTTCTGTTGACCATGCCCACTTGGTGGCGTGTCCTGTATGGGCCTGTGTTGTCCTCATCTGAGCCGCAGGAGACACTGTCGGGTGGATAAGTGAAATCCATTGTATTCGGTTCTTGGTAGATTTCTGCCATCCTTATCCCGAAGTCGATGCTTTTGCTTCTTTCTTCGGGTTCAGAGTTTAATGGGCTTGTTCCACGTGGTGGAGTTGGTGGAGGGTCTGATATGACGGGGAGATTGTCGTAAAGACCATCAAGGTCCCCCAGATCCGTCTCATCTTGCTTGTTTTCTTCGGCTGCTTTGATTTCTGCCGTGGTCTCCATGGAGGATCCGGTAGATGATACTGGTATCGCTGTAACCGTAGTTTTTCCCACCAACCGTTCTAATGTGATCATGGCCGAAGGGTGTGATTCTTGGGGGTTTTCTATTTGTAAGTGGAAGCTTCCGATGATTAGATTGGATCCACCATTGAATTTGGTGGGTACTATCCCAAGGGTGGGCGGGTGTGGAACCGCTTTTGTTGGGTTGTTGCTTGGAAGAAAGAGTTCTGCTGAATCCATGTTTCCAGCGTTCAAGTTTCCCACAGACGGCGCCAATTGACGAGGGATAACCTCGGAAATATACATGAAGAAGGACTTACGGTTTTGCAGAAAAGAGAATGCTGGGGATTTGGTCGGATGTCAGGGAAACAATGGAGTCAAAGTCGCCTGAATATTTGGTGAATCGCATTATTACAAATTGCTTAGGGATTGTACCGTGATCTCGCCTAGGCTTCTGCCATCATATATATAATAGGCCGGGTCTCAAAGCTATATGCGGATTGGTTACATATACATGATTACAATACCAACACGATGTAGGTTCCTTTTTCCTCTTTCGTAAAATAACTACAGCCTTTTGTCGGTTGTTCTTCTGGACCATCATCTTGACTCATCATGGGCCGTAAGCCTTACTGCAAGCTTGGGTAGCAAGTCATAGGTATCCAAGTAATCATACTTATGTCAAGGATCTACAGAGTATTTATCAACCAAGGTGAACCGTTTTCATTCGATGCATGTTTAGTACCACCTCGACATTTTGGAGTGGTTTTAGCTAGCTTAAAAAAGAGAAGTTGCATCTCGGATAGCCATCTGGTTGTCTTCCCCTTAGATTCCTCGAGTGTCTAAGGGAAAGTTTACATACTTGGATTTTACCGTTAAGTTATGGACGTGCCGTGATGGCCTCAACACTGTTCAATTATGCATTTTTTTGTTATCGACAGGGCTGTACATTTTGTGCAACATTTTATAGAAGTCTAGTGTCTCGCAATACCATAACTAGGAACATATTTTGCAAACAATATGAATAGCAAATAGACGCAGATGAGTTCAGCGCTAAGATAAATGGACACAAGCTCAAGATGAAATGCATAACAGAGAAAAATGCTTGTGCCCAACCCTTGCAAATCCCACAAACCCTTGCAAATCCCACGGAGTTCCCAAATCAAAACACCAAAAAGGGAAAATGGTGATACTAAACATCCCTAGAGGATCACTCGGAGACATCATCTCCCTCACCATCAAACTCATCATCACTGTTGGCTGCAAGGGAGTAGAACTCTGAGCTAGGGACCATAGATATGCTTCTCAATGTCAACCCCATTGACCTGCAATGTGTTCCACTAGTTGTAAGGGACTGTAGGTGTTAGCCTAGGAGGATGACTAGGGGCATTCTTGACATGGTGAAGGATAACTTGCTGAGTGTGAGCAATGTCACGGTGCTCATGGTATGCTTGGTATTGCTCCTTGTGAATGTCAACTTTCATGCATAGGACACTACGCTCAAACCAACTTAGTTTCTTGAACTCTCTAGCAATGGATAGTACAACGGGCTTCCTTCCACGAGTGCTGCCACTAGCACGACCATCTCTCATGAAGGTATCGGGGGCAGCTGACCTAGTGGCAACATTCTTCTTCTTAACATAGGTTTTTCTGAATTTGTGAGGCTCACAATCATCACTAAGGTCCTCATACTCAAGAGTGCTCTTGATGGGCAACATGATGTAGGGTGCATATGGAACAGAAGTCCTACCCACCACAACATCATAAATCTCATTGAATATAAAGTCCATCATATCCATAGAGAAATACGCATAGGGGCCTTCATTTTATGCGCACTCATGTGCAAGGTAGAGAAGGTTGACAAGTAAGGTCTGGATAACATGAGTATTCCCACCACTAGGAAAAATGTTCTCATGGAAGATGCGCACAGGTTGTTCATAGAGTGCTAGGAGACTGGTGATGAAACCAATAACACCACCCGAGCCATAAAGATCAGCAAGCAAGTCCTTATTAGGCTGTTCTGTACCGTGAATGTGATGCCCAATAGGGGTAGGACCATTGAGAGTATATCCCAGAACTGTACCAAACTTGTAGAATCCGGGCTCACAAAGAGTACGCCATATCATAAACTTCATAGTATGAGCATCATCACGTTTGATCACAAGAGTATAGAAGAACCACTGAACAAGTGCCACATTGTAGTCACACTGAAGGCCCATGAGATGATGCAGTCCCATCTGATGAGTCACAACCACAACATCAACAAATGATGGCTTGGACCCGAGGTGCGCAATATCTATTAGCTACATTAGGTGCAACTTCATTCTGGCATAGATATCCTTATATGTGAACATTTGTTCCATGCACTAGAAATTGGGATCTTCAATGTCTTCATCACGCTTAAAAATGTCATACCAATCGCCTTTCTCGAGAGATGCATCCTCAACACTGTCCATTTCCTTGTAGTTGCCCCTAGTGTTTTTGCCCTTCCTTTTCATAGCATCCCTTGTCTTCTTCTCTCTACCAGGCACTCTCTTTGCTTACTACGCTTCTTGAAGAATCAAAGTCTCATCCAAAAACACACCCTCTTCGTTGGGATGAAAATAACGCGGGTGATACCCCCTATTTGGAGCACCACGTGAACTACTTGTGAGATAAAAGCAGGGGATAGAAAGTAGGATAAGCACACACACAAGTCACTGAAAAAAATATGCGAGAAATAGTATAGGAGCATCTAATAGTCATTCATACTTAGTCCCAGCATAATCAGGAGAGCTGAATACATTGAAACTTTCTAGGCCGGATAATCCATCCCTACACCAATGGCGGATTATCCACCCCCATAGAACATTCAGCAAAACCTGATTTAGCAAGGTCTAAGAGTAAATCTACTACACAAGATGCTAATTTTTTTATCTCTAGCATGCAATGGAAGCGCAGGACAACAACTATTTCAAGATTTGAACAAAATAACTCCACATAAGAAAAGATAGATGTCAAGAACCTAGGGTTGGAAAATGTAGGAGTTCCCTCATCCATTTGAGGAGCTTATTCTAGGATAATATGTTTAGGAGGGAGGATAAACAGATCCGTCAGGGGGCCAATGATACCGGTGGCCGGAGGGGCTCTTGCAAGGTGAGGAGGGTGTATGCGGTGGCAGGGGAGATGGAGGCAGTCAGGGGTGGAAGAGGAGCTCTAGAGAGTCCCTCACCCTGATGGTCCTCTTAAAAAAAGAGAAGCCGCTAGGGGTGGATTATCCCGCCCTCTGAAAATTCAGTTTTGACACCGAATTTTAGGCTAGCACAATCCAAGTCTCAAGATACAAAACTATAGACTTGTGTTCTAGATAGAGTGGTTTGAGGTATGGAAAATCTTAGGTTTAGACATCCAAACTAAGATGGTAATTCACACTACAAACTTGAAAAATGTAATCAACCAAATTGCCAAGATTGAGTGTGTTTTCCATAAGATAAACAAGAGATAGAGATTAAAACCCAATAAAAACCATAGAGTCAACTCTTCACTTAAGATGAGGTCAGTGGCTGAGGACACCTCGTATGAGTGTTTGGCATGACACCGCGAAGATGTATCTTGGGTTCATAACCAATACTCATCATTTAAGCTCACATATCACAATATGATATTAAGCGGAATGATTTTCTTACTTTCGGCATCATGGGGGTGGGGTTATCCCAATGAATTAGGAGCACACTCCCCCCAATGTCCATGCTTGCACTTAAACCACATAAGGATCAAGATATAGATGAGTATGCAAGGTGTTCAAGTCAATCTCCTTGAATCTATGATATTTAGCTCATTCCTCAAATAGAAAAACCTTGCTTCATCAAGAGGCTTCATGAATATATCTGCAAGTTAGTATTTAGTTAGAACATGTAGAATCTCAATGCCTCCATGGGCAACATGATCCTAATAAAGTGATTGTGAATATCAATATGCTTTGTTCTTGTATGTTGCACCAGGTTGTATGCGACCTTGATAGCACTTTCTGAAGGAGATACACCCTAGAGGCCAATAATAAAGATGTTTTTCTTGACATATCTTATTAGTTCATAATATTTTTGTATCATTCTATAAATGTATTAAGTGGAAACATTAATACAAGTGTGGTATCTAAAGAAACCAGGTCCCTAGTATCCTCTAGACTAGTTCATTGGGTAGCTGATGATCGAGGTTTCCTGATCATGGACTTTACCACAGCAACTAACAATAAGGACACTTAATTAGATGAATGAAGTGATGGAAACACACTCAACGCTAGTATTGTAATGTGATTCAGTCACAAATTTCAACATTGTGATATCTAGCAAAGCATAGTAACTTAGTCCTTCAACCGTGAGATCATATTTAATCACTATCTCCCTACTTTGATCACATCAAACGTCATGACCATAACTAGGTGACTATAAAGGTGTGTACTGTGTATTCCAAAGTAATAGGTTGAGACGTATGCATTGATATCGGGATTTCCCCATCCGAGTGACAGATAGATACCCTATGCCCACTCGGTGAGATTAAATCTATAAGTTTGCAAACATGTGACTAGGTCACGGGGATGTAATATCACAGGAATGAGTAAATATGTTTGTCGGTAACATGATCGAACTAGGTATGGCAATACCAAAGAGCAGATCTTGGAAGAACTAGGTATCATAGATCAAAGGGAATGATACTCGACATTCAAGGTTCAAGCGATCAAGTTATTCGTGGAATGCATGGGGGGCATCATGTGTTTCCAAACACCCACTATTGGTCATTCATCCGAGAGGTGTATCGATCATGTCTATGTATCCAGAACCATAGGGTATCATGCTTAAGGGTAGATGACGCTTAGGGATTAACCTGAGATCATAGGATAAAAGATAGAGAACTCTGGAATAGTTCCGGGGTGATACCGAAATAATTCTAGGGATATTCGATGATGATCAGAGGGGTCCGAAAGGTGTTTTAGAGTGATATGTATTAATTAAAATGTATTTAGTATTAATTAAATCAATTAATATTAAAAATATATTTTTATTGAATTTATGGGGCAGCCTACCTAAATGGGCCTCACCGGAGGGCCCAATTGTGGGTCGTGCCCTAGGGAACGGCCAAAGTGGCTACCGCCCACCACACGGGGCCCATGTGGGAGGGGCACTGGTCAGCCACCTCCTCCACCTCCTTCCGCTTGTTTAGTCCCACCCTAGGAATTTGAGGGAGGTGGTGCCTCCCTTCCACCTATATAAAGAGGGGTACCCCTCTCCCCAAATCCATCACATCAGTTGGCTTTGCATATCCTCTCTCCCTCTCCCTCACATGTGGTTCCCAAGATTGTAATTACATACGAGGATAGGGGTTTCTCCACCATACGCACGTTGTTGTGTTGTTGGACTTGGTCTGGATCAATCTTCTTCTGCTGCTTTGCTAGACCAGATTCCGGGAGACGTCTCTACACCGGATGTGTGTGAGGCCATGAGGTACCACCACTTGTGGTGCTATTCGCTTGGAGCTTGGACATTTCCACAACCTCGAGGTCAACTATGTCGTTCAACTACACCATCCACATTCCCTGTGGAACATTAACTGCTTTTGGTCTTCAAAGGTATGAACATTGAATCCCTCTCGTTACTTTACATCTACATAGATATATCTTGTCTAGGTGTGTTCTCACCGTAAGAATTTTTTTCCTGCCACGGAACCCCTTTAGTGGTATCAGAGCCGATCTATGCATAGATGTTTGGTACAAGTAGAACACATAGAAATATGGCGGCATTTATTTTCTAGGTTTTACCCTCCCACGTATAATTGTTCATATCTCGACAATTTTTAATGAAGCAGCACAGATCGACCCTATGTGTAATCTTATGCGAGACTGGTTCCACGCTCAACATATGGCTTGTACCATATAAGTGGCTACCAGGTGTTTATCTCTCTTACATTAGTTGATATGACATTTGCAAAGGACGACCCTGCGAGGGGATTTAAAGCAACAACTAGTTAATCCATGTTGTGGTTGGAAGTTCATAGCTAGAAGTGGTTCTGTTGCGAAAGCCCTAATAACCGTGTAAAGTTTGCAAAACATAAAGTAGAGGCATCTAACTTTGTTTTGGAGGGGCGTGTGATATGATATGGTCTAGGTAAGTATTTGCGAAATAACCCACCAACATTGATGCACCATGGACTGGTGTTGTGCTGGGAAGCGCTTGATGGAGATCAAGGCACGATGACCATGTCATGTCACATTATGTATGATGCTAAATTCTTGTCCATATTATTTTCTTATATTAGACTACAATGGTAGAATTAGAAGATGATCCCTCAACATAACCCAAATGTTTGTGTTCTCCCATTAGTTTGCACTGTAAAAGGATAGAGAGGGAGAGAGATTGGCGAAATATGATGGATATATTATTGAGCCTCATGGGCGAGTATATATTGGCATACATGGATCAACTTGGAGTACAAGACAAGTTAGGCTAGAATCCTAACTATCCTAAACTACCACAATAACCGTGTACGCATCATACTCTAACATGCACCACCAAGAAAGTCCATCGTTATGAAGCAGGCCATGACGATCGGGTGATAGACATACAAAATGGTCACATACAGTGGGTGCAAGCCATGTATGCACTATAATACACTAATGGTCAAAGTTGGCGATATTAGCATGTACAGACATGACCTCGGAACACATATGACCAAAAGGTTAAGCATGACTCACATGGTGATGTGATTGACATGTTATATCTACCTTGGCAGCTATATCAAAGGTTGTGACGATCGGGGTGATATAGTGTAAAGGGATCATGTAATCACTAAAAATGTTGGGGGATGTTCGTTTAACTGGGAGTTCTTGTATTGAACTCATATTATGAACTAAACAATCTAAGTGAATTTGCATAGTTATTGAAGTTGACATCCGTTAGACTACCTTGCGCTTAGTTGTAATTCAGATAATACAACTATAGAATTTTAGATACTTACTTTACAGATTATTAGTACCGTATTATTTAGTGTCAAATGAAAGATAAAAGTCCTAAAGTAGATTTTCAAGTAAACCCAACTTACTCCACAAGGTTTAATAAGTGTATTAATCCTATAGTAATTGGTTCCAAAGTTAGTATCTAAAAGATCATGCTTGCCTCCATGATACTTAATATTACAAGAAAAGTTTTTTGTATCAAGATTATCTGAGAGCTGAAAGATTCATTTCATAAATCATCTTGTGTAAAAGATATTTTGATATCCGAAACACTATTGATTGCAACATGATAAAGTATAATCTTGTTGAAAACAGGTTCTCATATTGGGTGAGCATTTGCGAATGATGGTGACACTAGGCGTACCTATCACCCAATAGGTTTGGGAACTAAAGTTATACAAACTTTCATCTTATGAACTATAGTAGTTCATTCATGAAAGTTGTCATGATAGGATGAATAAGAAGTATAGGTAAAATGTTTACTATACTAAAAGATTACTAATAAATGAATTCGGAAGAACACGAATAATGTAATGATTGTGATCCACTTCAAAGTGTGATTTTATGGGTATTAGTATTTGACTAACACACTTGAACTAAGTACCATGTGATTGGTGCCACTGTTGATAATGGGTGACTCTTCTAAAAGAGAGGCAAGCATTGAAAGATAATCCATAAATATAATTGGTAGAAATTAATGAATTGGAATTATCCAGCTCTGGTATATGCAAGATATACATGTTATGAATGTATTCTTTGCATTTTAACCAATTTAATTCTTTTGTATTAGATACCAAAGAGTAAATAATGCTAGATTGTTTTGGCTCAAACTGTTATCCGTGTTATCCCGATTCTTTCCAATCGTGGAATGGACACCGGAGAGGACACATAACGATGTTGCAACGGAGCCCTGCTATCCTATGAGGCGGGACCTACTACGGGCCGGGATGAAAGATTCCATACTGCGGACGAGTGTACCGCGCGCCGTCGTAGCCCGCCTCGCTAGATGGTGGACCACGGGCATGCCATGGGCCTTCTGAAATCGTACGCGGGTAGAATCACGCTTTGTGAGAGGCGTTACCGACACGACACGCTTCTGCACACACCGGGTCGCGGGGCCCGTTTGGCTCCCACGTGGCGTTGTGAGCCTATGTCGGTTTTAGGTTTTCACGGGCATTGGCTCGCTCAACGCTGATGTGGCATTGTAAACCCATATTGACTGCTGTTTCTAGAGGACATAGGGCCTGCCAAGAAACAACGTGGAGGGATAGCCTCTACGTTACGCCGTTTGACCTTTCTCGCAGACGCGGACGAGCTAACATCATTATATTTTGGGGCACGTGACGGTGGAGACCATGTATGCAGAAAGTCGGTGTCACGACCACCATTTAGCCTATAAAAGACTCCTCCGCCTTCGTGCTTTCTCGCACCGATTTATCTAGTTCGTCTTATCTTTACTGCACATCGTGCTAGAAGAGACATCACCTGCTACCCAAAGGACGGCTTTGCCGTATCCGAAGTGCTTGGGGTGGCGGCGTGCTGCTCTATAGCATGACGGGCAGAAGAAGAGTAGGTTCGTTCCCCCATAGGTACAACATAGCGATAGCCAACCAAGTACATCTATGGAATCAAGTCGGTGACATGTCCTCTTGCCGGATCTACGCGTGAATCCCATCAACGGATAGAAGCGGGAGATGGGATGATCGGTGCACGTCGTCGACACGGAGCCTGGATACATGACAAGCCTTCATGTTGGATCTATGTCCTCCACCGTCACCGAGCATGGGAATCACGTACGTGAGGAGAAGCGTCCATCGCGATGACAGGGACGAGGCCTGCCGTCGGCGACACTCCGCGATGTCCACGAGTGTCGCGTCAACGTCAAACATGAGTCGTGGCGAACGGGGGAACGGTGTGAATGATGAGATCGTACACGTCAGGAGTGTCAACAAGGCACTGCAACGGACCGACGTCCTTCTGTCGTGAAGTACGCGGGAGCCGAGTACATTTGAAGAAGCGTCCGGAATGCCAACAACAAAGCCCGTGCTGATGGGGATAAGGACCAAAGTATATGTCATGTCCTTTCACTGCGGTGTGTTTGAGAAGCGCGTCGCCGGGGTGAACACGACAATGCGAAAACCACATAGACAAGTACATGATTTGGTCAGCTTAGGGCCTTTTTGCCAGCAGCTAGGACTACAATGGTGACGTCTAGGTCAGTAGGTTTAGATTATATAGACTGTAACTAGGTTTTAATGTGTACAAATAAAATATAGAAAATATCTATTACAAAAGTTATTACTCTTTCATACGAGTATCGGTTCCTACTGACTTTGATGCCTTAAGTGTGTTTTCTTTTTCCAGTATGTCTTTATTTTTTTATGGGTTTACCTTTCCTATTGTGTACAAAAATATATCTAAAATATCTATTATGAAAGTTATAACTATCTTGTGTGAGTGACACTTCCTATTGACTGATGCATGATGCATGTTTTTTCTTCTTCCAGTATTGTTTCAATCTTTACGCATTTACTTTTTCATTGTCTCCTACTTTCGTGCTAAATAAATTAATTTTTTCTAGATTCACGTGTATCTAGTTTTTACAATGTTCAAGATAGTTGTCTGCACATAAGAACCTTTCTTGGTTCTATAACGTACGTAGATTGTTAGATAGGGTTTTAGGATTATTCGTACTCACTCTCGAAATAAAAAAAAGAATTAGTCGTCATACTATTTGTTAATTTCATATGTATATGTTAAGCTTTACTTTTCCAAGTGTACTTCCTCGTATTAGTGTTTTTCACTCTATTCCTATATGCTTATGTCGTCGTGCTAAAAAACGCTGATGTATCGCATGTTTTGGTTCTTGGTTGTATTGCAATTGGGCCCACTGAAAGCTGTCGTTGCAGCGTATACTATAGTTTGCCATGGGTTCTCATGGCGTAGAGCATGGGTGGCAGCGTAGGTAGCCTGGTTGGCAGCATAGGATGTAGCAAGCAACGGCTTATTGTGGCGTTTTCGTGCAGTGGTTTCCATTCGTGAGCCGTGCTGGCTAAGGAACTATGGCCCCTTGCGAGTTCTCACGGCAGAAGTAGTATGGGTCCTGTAAGCAGCCGATTCAGCTCTTCGGTTTGAGTAGCATGCGTCGCTTCGTGATTCATTTCATTGATACTGGACACGTGCAAACCTGTCTCCGTGGTTTCACGTGGTACAAGTCTAGAAGTTTTGTCCCACCTCGACAGCGGTTTGAGTAGAATAGGTTGCTTCATGAGTCATGTCGTCGGTACTGGACGCGTGCAAACCCGTCTACGCGGTTTCACGTGCTACAAGTCTAGAAATATAGTCCCATCTTGACAGCTTAGAGCGGTTTTAGCCAGCTTATAAACTTAGGGATGAGTGTACAGACAACCAGATTTTACGCTTTACCTTAGGAGCTCTAATACCTATACCTTAGGAACTCCAGTACCTATGGTAAGGCCTCAGATATGGTTTTTATCTCGCATTAATTTTTTCATCAACATATTGTCTAAGGTTTTGCCTAACAACCGCACCTCGGGGGCGCAGAGAGAAAGCTAGTTAGATACTGAATTGGTTGGTATAAAATATCATACAACAACTCAATATAATAAATATAATGGTCCGAATAACTAGCAAATGAATATGGTAATGATGTTCATTGATAAAAAATATTATTATGTTTGTCATCTACATCAAGAACCAAACCATTAAGATTTTATTTGGTTCCAGTATTGTGAGAACAAGTTATTGTTCAAATAATTTTTGTAGTCCATAGATGATGGATGAATCATTATAAATCTTGTTGGTAAAATAAACATTTATAATACTAAATATTAAAGTGTCGCGAGACGAAATGATTGGAATCTTACGTAAGTATGACACCATCGTTTAAGTTATATTAAAAAGAAAGACATGAAGTAACTCCATATCGAGAAAATTTTGAAGTCAAGTTATTTTCAAACGAATTGATGTTTGTAAGACTTTACTACAGATAACTAAAACTTTGTTCATGGGAAAAAGTTGAATGGATGGCTAACTTAGTGGAAATAATGCACATTGATTTATGTGGTCCATTATGTAAATATATGTGTGGTGAATTATTCTACTTCATATACTTTCACCGAGGACTTAAATAGATATATGAGTATATTTTTTTAATAAGGAAATGTATAAGATATTTGAAACATGTTCAAAGATTTTAGCGTGAAGTATAAATCATCATAAGAAAAAAAATCAAAAGTTTATGATTGGATCATCAAAGAAGATTTTTGAGTTACAAGTTTAGCAAACATTTGAAAGTTGAGAAATTGTTTCATAAACTTGAAGCTTCCCGAATCACCATAGTAGTATGGAATATTTTGAGAATATAGTCGAACCTAGTTTTACTTGGTAGGATAAAATATAAAATTGTCATTATAATTTAAAAGATTATGCTATAGTGACAAACCGCTTTTACACTGAAAAGGGCAACATCATAATCCGCTGAAATGGCAATGGGTAAAATCCAGTTTGTGTTTTCTTAAATTTTGGTATGCTAGGCATATGTAAGATGTTTATAAGACTAAAGTCGGATATGCACGTCTTTGTAGGTTATTCCAAAAGTAATTCTTGGGAATTTCTCCACCATAATACTAAAGACAAAAGTGTTTGTCGCTAGAAAGATGAGTTCTTTGAGAAAGAATTCTTCGTGAAAAGTAAATTGGGAGGACAATAGAATTTTTGATAAGCTTGTTTGAATGTAAGTGGCATGGTCAGAGTAGCGCAACACCACAAAGTGTTCTGGAGGCTGCTATAATGATCATGGCTACAGTTTCAACAAATATTGTAGTTCCGAAAATCTAAATTCCTATTGAACCATGCAAATCAGGTGAGAATGTCATTATTGGACAATCATATAGCGATTACATGCAAAGAAGCGATCATGAGCCCTGACTTCATTAAATGGCTAGAGGCCATAAGAATTCGTGATAGTATCCATATACGAAAATCAAGTTATGAACTTGGTAGACACTTAGGAAGGCGTGAAGCTTTTCAAAGCGTAAATAGATCTATAAACAAATAGAAACAAATGTTTACACATGTGAAATGGTCGACATGTCAGAAAGTATTATATGACAAAGGTCAAAAGTTAACTGTCACAAGATTGGATATTCCACGACGATATTTAGTATGTATGGATTATTATAGCAAACACTGTATATTGATAGGGTAGTTGAATAAACAAAACAACGTTCTTCTAATAGAATTGTTACCTAGGATGTGTACATGACACTATAGAAAGGGTTTTGTTAATTTGAAGGAAGCTCGAATATGCAAACTTCAATAGTTGAAATTGTTGGGAATATTGTAGGGGTTCGTGTATGAGAACAATAAGATTTTACCCTATGCCCCTGAACCCCTGATGTTGCCAGGACCTATCTATTAGTAATGCAGTAATGGGAGGGGGGTTTCGTGAACTTACCCTTGAAGAACGAAAAGCATTGTCAACGCTCAGGAGAGCGTGGTTGATGTAGACGATTTGAAGCCAACCTCAAGGTCGTGTTGAAGTCCTCGCGCTCTTGCGGCTCCAACGACTCCTAGATCCCCAAGTGTGACACCTCGCGGGGAGTTACATGCATCTGGTGCCTGGTGATGACTCCCGCTTCCCCGATCCACCAGCAGTTGCGGAAGTAGAGATCCTAGCTTCGAATCCCGCAGCGCGACGGCGCTCCATGGTGAAGATGTTTCTTGTTCACGCAGTCCAAACTTGGGACCACGGTCACGAGAGAGATAGAGAAATATCAATTGGAGGTCTCCACAAAAGTGAGGAAACCTTTATTGAATATTGTGTGTATTTTCTGGTCAAAATACCCCCACTATAAATAGGGGAGGGGAGGTACTACCTCCCTCAAAGTCCCGAGGTGGGACTAAAGGAGGGGTGAGGGGGGAAGCCGCCGGCTGGCCCTGGTGGGCCAAGCATAGGAGGGGAGCTAGGCCCAGCCGGCCACCCCTTCCCCTTTCTCTCCTCTTGCCTTTCCCTCATCGGCCCTTCTCCCTCCGGAATTGGCCCATTAAGCCTTTTTGACCTTTAATTGATTTTCTCTTTATTAAATAATTATGATTAAATCATTATTTAACATTCATTCATATATTATTCAATCTCCATGGCTATGGAACACCTTCCACCTCCACTCCGGACATCCTTCGAACTAACCGAAAACCCTTCAAGTTTTCTCTCTTTTCTTCTTCGGTGATTCTACCGATCCTGTAAACACTCTGTAAGCATCATCAACACCTTAAGCGTGATACCCCCATCGTTCGGGAATACTCTAGATGTGGTCGGGACACTCCCGTACCACTGGTCGACAGAGGGACCTAGATGGCCATGTGACCCCTGTGCATTCCACGAAGATCTTTTGTCGTTTGAACCGTGATTGTCGCGTCTTATTCCTTTTGTCTCTCGATACTTATATTGCCCGAGATCTGATCAATGACATCACCATGTCGTGTTCAATCTCGTTACTGAACAGTGCTACTTGACTCGTTTTGATAAGTGATATCCCTGTGATCAAATCAGTTATTGGATATAACTTCTCCGAGTGGGCCCTCAAGTATCTTTTCCATCACACGGATGGACAAATCCTGTTCTAGACATATATTGCCTCTACGGTTCCTCCAAATACCTGAACACACCTTTATGATCACTGTATTACCAAGTGACGTTTGATGCTATCTAACAATTCTCGGGAGATAGTGATTGATTAAGTCTCACGGTCTAAGGAGTAGTCTATGATGTCTACGCACGCTTCTATTCTTGTAGACAGTGTTGGGCCTCCAAGTGCAGAAGTTTGTAGAACAGCAACAAGTTTCCCTTAAGTGGATCACCCAAGGTTTATAAAACTCAGGGAGGAAGTGGTCAAAGGTATCCCTCTCAAGCAACCCTACAATCAAGATAGAAGAAGTCTCTTGTGTTCCCAACACACCCAATATACTTTTCAGGTGTATAGGTGCACTAGTTTGGCGAAGAGATAGTGAAATACAAGTAATATGGATGATTATAAGTGGTAATTGCAATCTAAAATAAGAGTGGCAACAAGCAAACATCTAACATGACTGATTGTAAATGGTGTTTTAATGCTTAGAAACAAGGCCTAGGGATCATACTTTCACTAGTGGACACTCTCATATAAATATCTTCTCTTTATGATGCTACCCTGAACTACTCTCTGGTTGGACGATGTAGGGATATAACAGCACACCCTAAAGTTCGCATTCCCCATCTAGATAACCCCTCAATGTCACCTTGAGTGCTAGATAGTTCCAACAAACACCACAATCTCATAGAGACATCCAACTCAAAATATACTCATGATAAGTATTTATGTAACCTTAGCCAAAGTGCCACACGGTGTGCACACTGTCAATTTCACACACGTGGGGATAAGTAGAGATTAATTAAAGCACTTGAGTAGCAGAATAGATCTATAGATTATAAAGCTCATGATCTCAATAAGATCACGCATAGAGAGAGATGAACACATAGATACTTGTAGAGCCCTTAGCCTCAAGAGAGAACTACTCCCTCCTCATCATGGGAGTCAGCAACGGCGATGGATATGGAGGTGGAGTCGATGGATATGGCTCCGGGGACACTTCCCCATCCCGACAGGGTGCCGAAACAAAGACTTTTGTCCCCCGAATCTCCTCTTCGGCGGCAGTGGCGCTGTGGAACTTTTTGTGGATTTCTGATCTCGTACTTAGGGTTTTCGTCCTGGGACAATGCACATTAAACTAAGAATGACCAATATGCTCTCTCAATAGGTGCATAAAGATAGAAGATGGAGACTCAACATAAAAGAAAAAGAAAGACCCTTCATAGAAGGAAGCAGTGATTCAAGTCTCATAAAGAGCTTCCAAAAATTATGGTACTTATTAGCTTTTAGCTCTCATTGCCCCTATCATAAGCATCTTTAGGTGATTAAGGTTAAAGTGAACAATATGATGATATGCTTGACAAGTTATAAGATGAAAATCTCATGCCCCTTACTTACGATTACCGTTCCTCATGCTACTCACCTTTAGTCACAAGTAAGTTCTTGTCATTGTAAGTACATGTGTATCATAGAGAACCGCCAACAGAGTACCCCTTGCCCGATGATATGGAAGATTCCCCATATCAAAATAACAAGGCAAGCAGACAATGAGCATCTTAGCGATCATTTTATTTCCTATTTGCATAGGGTTTTTTCTTTTTTTCTCTACCTTTTTTCTTTCCTATTTGCATAGGTTTTTTTATAGAGGATGCTTCATAGATTGGTCACTACGGTTATGCTGCAGGTTTCCACCATGATTAGTGTAACACCCCCAGGATCAGGGCTAAACAAATCTAGACCTTAGCCTGGCATAAGCTTAACCTAGAGCTCGAGGATATCCAGTGAGAAATCGGTAACACAACAGTAACCCTGCGACACAAAATTTATACAGCAAGCTCATAACTGAGCGAAGAACCAAAATATTACAAGCAGAGGTCACTGACCACAAACATCAAACAACGAAAAGCAAATTATGCTATTAAGTATAGCAAACTTAACAAATGGCCTAAGAGGCCTGAAGCATAACGATGACGTTCCAACCCATAGATTCCAGGCTACCGGCCGGGAACCCCAAGCTACTCGTTGGTGTCGATGTCGTACCAAACTCGTCTTCAGGGGAACACTTACTATGCTACAAAAGTATCAACAAAGCAAGGGTGAGTACATGGTGTACTCCGCAAGACTTATGGCTGGTGGGGTTATTTTGCATAAAGCCATCTTTGTTTATAAAACAAGAGGGGGAAGAAGCTTGTCTACTTAGAATATTTTAAAAGGGGATAAGAGAGCGACATCTCTGAAGAACTGATCATCATCTTGATATCCACCAAAGTAATCCTCATCTCACAACTCGGATCACTCCCTCGTACCCATGAGGAAGCATCATAAGCACATGTTGATCTGCCAAGTTTTACGATTAGGTTAAAGTTCTCTATGATCTTAGAACTCGGTCACCAAGCATTCATAACCGTGAACACAACTTTTCAAAAAGATTTACCCCTGTTGGGGTGTACAACTTTACCCACACGTACCAACCTACTCTTAATGCCAAGCTATTAGCCCTCTTCCTTGGAAGGATGGCAGAGTATGGTTGGCCACGACCTTTAGCTTGCTTTCGCCGAGACCATGAGTCATGCCCTAAGGATGGTTCTGTCGTAACGGGTCAAATCCCGAAGTCGGTCCCTAGAGATGTGGGTGAGGTTGGTTTACCAGGGGCTCCATCCACCCCAAGCAACCCCAGCCACGCTTACCTACCTGTTATGATGCACCTCCTTCGCCTCCTCTTTAGAAAACATTGTCAATATGTATGCCAAATGGAAAACCCAAACTATGTGACTCATGGAATCTACTAGGCAAGTTAATCAGCGGAGGGGTTCCCAAGCCCCGTGTGGCTGTACGCTCGTCTTGGTCCAAAGGCAAGAACTCGGTTCCTAGTGGTGGCGAGCATGGGACTACAAAAACCACATCCCACCGTGGCCTCCCATACAAGCCTTAGCACGTTTAACCTTTACCACTGATCTTACCTCATCAGTATACCTTGTTTCTCATGTCATACTACATTCTCTGCATTTGGTACATCTTCTGGATGAACCGGCACTGACAGCTATGCATGGCTAAGCAAGACACAGATATAAGCTCTAGAAGTGCACACAAGCCAAACCTAGTTATGCTAGGAGCAGTGGATCAGGTAATATAAGCTCAAAGGGAGTAATGCAACAGATAGGATACTCTATCTATCAATAAAAGACCACAGTAGAATCATGTGCATCATGGCCAGAATGAAATACTTTTGAAATCGTAGGATTTTATCATGTGTGGGGTTTTGCTTGCCTTGTTTGTTGATACCCAGAAATAGATCTTCGGAAGCCTTGTACTTGACTTGATTACAGTTGATCAAGTATTGTTCTTCATTCTTCGATCTCGAATTCAATATCGTAGTCTACCGGGAAGCAAACACCGGAAAGAAAGGGGAATACAACAATCAACACATGGCATCGATGGAATGATCAAGCAAGAATGATGACATGACAAGTTAAATTGTATTGAAATAGAACCCTAAGACATGCTTGGCAATTTAAGCGGGATCCTGTTGGGTCTGCAGCATAGAAAACAAAAAAAATTCCTATGGTGTGAACTACACGCCAAGATCTATCTACTAGGTACAAAGCAACGGGTGGACGTACATCCAATGAGAACTTACCCTCGTAGACAATGAGCTTTGTTAACGAGTAGGAACTCGTGGTTGATGTAGTCGTACACTTGCCGATCTCAAGATCGTGATGAAGTCCAGCAGGTCCGGCTCCAGCACGTCCATCAGATCCAACTCCAGCAGCACCAAGTCCAGCACCGCAAAGCAGCGGTGCATCCGTGATCGCACACACGTCCGGTACCCCGACAACCACCGTCCCTCGCTCCAGCAAAGCAGCGGAAGCAGCAACTCCTTTTCATATAAAGCCACCGGGAACATGTATCTCGCTAATCCGAGACCATGGGGGAATAATACTAGAGGGGGAGAGAGATCCTTCACAATGAGGTGTATGTGAGAAGTGAGGAGGGGGTGGCCTTTTATAGGAGGAGGGGGGTGCCCCTCCTTCATGTCCGGCGCATGGAGGAGGTGTCTCTTCACCTCCTCCATTCATGTGGTGGTAACTCCCTCCACATAAATTTGCCCCTTCACATTCTCTTTTAAAGTCTCCACTTTAAATGCATTAAATTTCTCCAAATTTAATGCTCTCTCTTTTAGTAAAACTCTTTTATTATTTTTATTCAGAATTTTGTTAATTACTTTAATTAACAAACATTCACATAAAACCCCCTGCAACATTTCAATATTACATGCAGAACCAATTTCAGCATTTTCACCCGAAACAATTTCGGTGTCTATTGAAATAATTCCAGCGCTTTCTTAAATCTTTATCTGAAACATATTTGCTCCAAATGGTGTCGGTATCCCTTAAGTGTGTCACCCTACGGTTCGCGAATAATGCAGACATGATCGAGACCCCTCTCCGATCAATAATCAGCAGCGGGACCTGGAGATCCATACTGACTCCTACACATTCAACGATGACTTCTGTGATCGTGAGAACCTTTAACGGTAGTAACTAAATCCCTTTGTCTCACGATATATTACATGTCTGAGATTCGATCATCGGTATCTCCATACCTAGTTTGATCTCGTTACCGACATGCACTCTTTTCTTGTTCCCGTGACATAACATTCTAGTGATCACATCACTTGCTTGCAAGCTATTTCAATGTGATATCACCGAGAGGGCCCAGAGTATATCTATCCGTCATCGGGATGGACAAATCCCACTCTTGATCCATGAGCCTCAACATAACACCTTCGTAGCACTGAACCCACCTTTATAGTCACCCTGTTACGGTGTGACGTTTGATGTTATCAAGATACTCTTCCGGTATTAGCAATTAACATGATCTCATGGTCTAAGGATAAAGATTACTTTGTATGATGTTATAGCAATATAAACATAATGACTCTGATCGTAATGTTATACTTCGGATGAATGTTCATCACATCATTCCACCAATGTTGTGACCTTGTTATTAACAACATCCAATGTCCATGATCAGGAAACCTTGATCATCTTGTTAATCAACGAGCTAGTCTATAAGAGAGGCATGACTAGGAACCTTTTATTTGTTTATTAAACACACATGTATTGACGTTTCCTATCAATACAATTATAGCATGCAAAATAAACATTTATCAGAAACAAGAAATAAAATAATAACCACTTTATTATTTCCTCTCGGGCATATTCCCTTCAGATCCGAGGGGTGCAAACCCTAATACAGGAGAGTCCCCGGAATCATCTACGCGGGTTCATATGTTATTCTAATTAAACTTGTAATGAAAGTTCTTCAACAATGCATGATTATAAGTCTATTGTGTAGATCTCATATTTCTGAACATTTTGATATATTATACACATTTTTCTGACATATAAATAATTACTTATTGAATTTACAAGATTATAACAATTTCCAGAATTATTAAAAACAATTAAAAACCTTTATTGGGTCAGCACAGGTGAAGGCTGACGTCATCGAGGCATTAACTCATTCTCATCGGGCCTGGATCTACCCACTGTGGCTGACTGACGGGACCTAGTGCCACATCAGCTGCCGCACAGACAGGTAGGACTGGAGGCTGGTTTGACCGGTGCTGACCGCGCGCTAGTGACACAATGACGTCCGCACGATGTCACACCGGTGGTGAGCCGCAGATCGGCAGCAGGGACAGCATTTGGGGGCAAGCGGGGACGCGCGAGTGGGAGGTCTAGACGCAGTGCGACGCGGGGAACCTAACTGTGGTGGCGCCGCTCCTATTTGGTAGCCAGAGCATCACCGACGGCCATGTATTGCGGCGGTGCACGACGACTACCATCGAGAGGACGGCACAAAGCAGAAGGGAGATGGTGGAGAGGTCCTACAGGAACGTGATCTCACCATGGCTGCAGAGGAGGGCTTGGAGAGGCCGAGCGAGGTTGGAGGGTGCCAGAATCGATGCCGGAGAGCGGCGGCTGGAGTTAGGATGCCGAGGACGGTGGACTCGATTCGAAGCTCCACCCCTCGATTCCTTTGACATGGGAGTATATGGCGGCGAGGTGGTTCTTCCAGCACTCTCAGCGGGGACTGGGACGGCCGGAGACAGCGGGGCGACGCGGTGGCAGAGGCGACTAGGGTTTGGTGCACACCGCAGAGAGTGAGAGTGAGCGCGCGAGAAGGAGATAAGACCAGGGAAGGAGAAAGGCTTGCGGGGGTCCTCCTTATCCTCTCTAGGGATGCGATGGACGACAGTGCTCAGGCGGCGGGGATCGACGGTGATGCCGGCGACACCCAGCTGCTTCCTCTCGAGGAGGAAGACCACTAACAGAGGCGACGAAAGGGTACACTGGGCTGCTAGCGGCTGCTCTGAGCGGCAGGGAGAGGAGGGGAGAGGGTGTTGGGCCGGCCTGTTGGCGGCTGGCTCTGTTTTTATTTAGCAAAACTTTTTCCTTTTTCCTGTTTTAATCTCCTTTTGTTTTTCATTTCAAATCTGTTTTGAACTATTTCAAAAATACCAGAGAGTTATGAAACTATGGGAAATATTACAGGGTCCCCTTTTAATCAAATTGGGCTCCATATATTTTGGGTCTTTTGAAAATATTCAAAACCATTTTGAATTCATTTGAGAGAGGGGAAAAATAGCTAGGGTTTTAGGATTTTGCATTCTTTTCTTTGCATGCATTTTAAAAGATGGTGCTCATGAATGCACAAACAAAGCCCTAAGTAATATTAGCTAAAACTGGGGTGTTATAGCTCTATCCCACTTACGAGAATCTCGACCCGAGATTCCAAAGGTAGGAAGAAGGAAGAGAAACAGGCTCACTTCTAAGGATAAGAGAGAAACACACTAACAACATACAGAGTATCTCATGGTCAACTCATGAGGCAGTGTTCGGAAACAACTCTGAGATGACGACATGAAACACATCAAGGCAACAAAGGAAACAAAAGGAGATGGTTTCAAGGTGATAGATAACTGGTCTTCATAAGGTTTGAGACCATGGAATTTTAGATGAGTTTTAAGCTTCTGAAAGGGAAACCTTACAACAAAAAGAACTTGACCACAGACTTTGAGAGGAGAAACTCTACTAAAAGATTTAAGTAGACTTCCAGGGATACAGAGATAAGGAAACCAAGCCATTGAACTACTTTTGATAGAGAAGGGTCACTCTTCGTTCAACAGAAGGCCAAGACAGAAGGTTGTTTTGTGGCGAGGACTCATAAGAGTCACAAGGAAATGTAACAAGTGGTACTAATGATTACCAACATCATAGTCGCTCTTCGAACATGTTTGATAACGAAGGAAACTTTTTATTCATCCAGGTTTATCAAAATCTTTAACAAAGATCGTGATATCACTTTACACCACCAAGATGTTTAAGTAAGAAGATTCCTGATGACACGAGGAAAAAGAAACTTCATTCTCAGACTTCAGTTACTTGGCATAACAAATGCTTTCCAACATAAAAGGGTCTGGAGGATCGACCGAGAAACATTTAGCAACACTACTTTAAATGTTCTCCTTAATGTTCGAGACACCAAACATTAAGTAAAGGTCGGACTTCGGAGACAAAGGAAACCATAAGCACAACTCCTATAATAAATCATAGAAGAAGCCTCATGAGGAGTGGTTGTTATTTGCTGATTCAAGAGAATTTGATGATAGGCCTTCCGACTAGTTGTGTCAACTATTACATCAATCTTGTCAGACTGACATAGAAACCTATGTCAGAACCTTGAGGAACACTAACTATCATATCTGTTTGAGACTCAGATCTAGTTAGGTGTAAAGATACTTCAAACTCAGCATGTCCAAATAGAAAGCTCGCAACATTTACCGTAAAGGTAAATTCACTAGATTCTCAGGATATGGACTATAGTGTTAAGCTCCAATAGACTGAGCTATCGCTAGACCCATGTATTTGCAACTTATCGGAGGACAACTACACATACATTAGGTACTTGCAACGAAACACAAGTGTCCATAAAGAAACATAGAAAACTCTACTCAGATCCACAGTAACATCTTTCAACAACTGCACATGAATCGGAGAAGATCACTTCTAACATCCAAAACACATACTTCAAGATAACCCGAAGAAGGTTCTCGGAAGTTTTCCAACATTAATGCCAAATGTTTCATATGAATCTAGTCTAGCTTGGAGAAGATAAGGATGTCATCAATGGGCTCAACAACAAACTTATCGAGATACTCCAGAAAGATGGACTCATATGTTACTTGAACAAGGCAAAGTATTGGTCAGAGCGAAGAACATGAAGATGTACTCAAGTGAAACATCACAAGGAGCAACATCATCAAGATAGTCCTTGGAACTGAGTTTGATTTGACGATAACCCAAATCAAATCAAAGGTGGGGATGATAATATTTCCACGAAGGAAACACTATCTTTCTTCAGCATGAACAACACTAAACATCCATTTAAGAAGGAACTAAGTTGGGTAGAACTTTTGTCTTACAACTCTCCAAGTTATTGTTTAAGCTCAACCAACTAGGTCAGGGGTATCCAGTACGGATCCTTGGAGAAAGGAGTAGTTCATAGAACTTGCTTGCTCAAGAACTTGACAACACGGTTATGTGGCAACATGGCGTTACTTCCAGTAGACATCTAAAATATCACGAACCACCAATATGTCACTTAGTTTGAAAGGAAACTTGCTTGGTAAGGCAAGAAGACATAGTCTTAGAGCTTTGGCACAAGCCCAACTCTTTGACCAATAAAATGCACCAGAATAACGGACTTGGTAGCACAATCATACTTTGCTTAGTGATAGGGTTAACCAATCACGCTAAGAATGACACAAATGTCCTGGTTGAGGTCTAAAGAAATAATAATTGCTAAGAATCTCAGATAGCCACATTACTACGCACACACATCATTCACGAGCGTGAAAGCTCGGAGGAAGGGTGGGTAATTATGTGTAAGAGCATCACTTCATTAAGAAGGTCATGAAACTCAACACAACCTCTTAGTGTATAAGGGTGTGATACTCTAAGGTGGAACAGACAGAAGCTAATCATGCCTCTTAATCTGCGGACTACAACACTTTGACCTGGTCCTAGATATGACGAGGTACGGGAGTTTGTTTCTCCTGACATTCTGAAATGGTTTGTCATGACGGACCACAAGAGTATCTTGCATCAGAATACACCAATGCATAGTTACTACTTGGCTACCAAATGATAGACCAAGGTCAGAAACAACAAGGGGGAAAGGAACATGCTCAGGATAGAATCTCGAGATGTGGATGCATAGATTATCATTCTTCCGAAAAGCAATGCAAAGAAGAGGTAAGGTGTGGCGGAGTCACGAATATAGATGAGAGACTCATGAGGAGTATTCTTGTAGTGATCTATTTGGTTCGATTAAAGGACATTTGCCATAACATGTGGTAGGGGAAGTCCTTAATCGTAATGACTCAATCGCAACAATAACCACAAGCTTGAAGGCTAGAATTGTAGTACCAGCCATACTGAGGTGATTTGTGAACATTAGTAACAGGGGTCAAAGGAATAGACCTTGGGTTAAAGATCAGCTTCATGTACAAGATTCACAACACTAGAATCCAGTATAATCAGGGATCTTTGGTTCAAGTCCAGGGATTAAAACCCGAGAAAGAAGTAACTACTACTTGAGTGACATATCATACACTGCAAGGTAGTAATCACGAGGTAACTTCTAAGAGAAGAAGTAACTTCTGAAGTACCCAAACAAATAAAAAGGAGGTACACAAGGCGACAAGAAGCCTATAAGCCTAGAGTAGAACACTATGGATCCAACAATATAATATTGTGGGCCCGTGAGGTAGAGAGATCATGATGGAAAGGAATCTCTCAATTGAAACAGAGCAAGGGGAAACAAGGAATTCAAAACACACAACTCTAGCTAACTTAACACTAGGTTAACTGGCTGAGAGATGAGATGCCCAGAAGGCACCTAAGTTTTGAAAGACTAGAAGAGATACCAAATCTTTTCAAACTCAACACAAGATAAGATGACCCAGAGTTAGAGCGAGACCAGATAAGGAGAAAAAGACGCATACTAGAGTTTTCGCAAATACTTTTCATCTTTGAAATAGTTTTCACAAACACTAGACTCAACATCGACCAATAGCAAGGTTTTCCTACGGTCTGTACTGCTCTGATACCAAAAACTGTAACACCCTCGGGATCAGGGCTAAACAAATCCAGACCTTAGCCTGACATAAGCTTAACCTGAGCTCGAGGATATCCAGTGAGAAATCAGTAACACAACAGTAACCCTGCGACACAAAAGTTATTACATCAAGCTCATAACTGAGCGAAGAACCAAAATATTATGGAAGGAAAATTATGCTATTAAGTATAGAAAACTTAACAAATGGCCAAAGAGGCCGGAAGCATAACAATGATGTCCCAGCCCATAGATTCCAGGCTGCCAGCCGGGAACCCCAAGCTACTCGTCGGTGTCGATGTCATACCAAAATCGTCTTCAGGGGCACACTTACTCTGCTACAAAAGTATCAACAAAGCAAGGGTGAGTACAGGGTGTACTTCGCAAGACTTATGGCTGGTGGGGTTATTTTGCATAAAACCATCTTTGTTCAAGAGGGAGAAGAAGCTCGTCTACTCAGAATATTTTAAAAGGGGATAAGAGAGCGACATCTCCGAAGAACTGATCATCATCTTGATATCCACCAAAGTAATCCTCATCTCACAACTAGGATCACCCCCTCGTACCCATGAGGAAGCATCCTTAAGCACATGTTGATCTGCCAAGTTTTACGATTAAGTTAAAGTTCTCTATGATCTGAGAATTCGGTCACCAAGCGTTAATAACCGTGAACACGGCTTTTCGAAAAGATTTAACCCTGCATGGGTGTACAACTTTACCTACACGTACCAACCGACTCTTGATGCCAAACTATTAGCTCTCTTCCTTGGAAGGCTGGCAGAGGGTGGTTGGCCACGACCTTTACCTTTCTTTCACTGAGACCATGAGTCATGCCCTAAGGATGGTTCCGCCGTAGCGGGTCAAATCCCGAAGTCGGTCCCTAGAGATGTGGGCGAGGTTGGCTTACTAGGGGCTCCATCCACCCCAAACTATTACTTCCTTCCATTCGATATGTTTAATCCTTTGTTTTTCGAAAAACACGGTGAGATTGATAACCTCATCGCAAGTTGGGGACAAAGTTCTGTGGTTGTGTTGTGCAGGTCTCCATGTTGCTACTAGCACCGGTAGTGCGCCCTGCCAAAGCTCAGCTAGTAACACCTTTGGGGTGTTTCCTTACTCCTACTGGTTCGATTAAACCTTGGTTTCATTACTGAGGGAAACTTGTTGTTGCGCTCATCATACCTTCCTCTTGGGGTTCCCAACAAGCTCTACATCAACACCACCATCAAGCATTTTTCTGGGCGCCGTGCATTGAGCCATCAAGTGATTTTCTGGCGCCGTTGCCGGGGAGTCAAGGACATCTTCATAAGGGGAGTCCCTCATAACCAATCTCTTTACTTTGTTGTTTTTGTTTTGCTTAGTTTTCGTTTTGATTTGTTTGCTTGTTTTGTTATTCAAAAACACACAAAAAATAGTTTTACAAGTTTGCTTTGTTATTTGAAAACCCAAAAAATGACTACTCTTGAAAACACTAAGTTGTGTGACTTCACGAGCACCAACAACAATGATTTTATGAGCACACCTATTGCTCCACCTGTGGCTGAAAATACTTTCTTTGAGATAAAACCTGCTTTGCTCAATCTTGTTATGAGAGAACAATTTTCTGGTATTGGTAATGAAGATGCTGCTTCCCATCTAAATAACTTTGTTGAACTTTGTGAGATGCAAAAGGATAGGTATATAGATGGTGATATTATTAAGCTGAAATTGTTTCCTTTCTCTTTGAGAGAAAAGCTAAAGAATGGTTGAATTCCTTAACTAGGAATAGTATTGATTCTTGGACTAAATGCAAAGATGCTTTCATTGGAAAATACTATCCTCCTGCTAAGATTATATCTATGAGAAGTGAAATAATAAAGTTGAAACAACTTGATAATGAACATGTTGCTCAAGCTTGGGAAATAATGAAATCTTTGGTAAAGAATTGTCCCACTCATGGACTGACTGCTTGGATGATCATCCAAACTTTTTATGCAGGATTGAACTATTCTTCAAGGAACCTATTGGATTCTGCTGTTGGAGGTACCTTTATGACCATCACTTTGGGTGCTGCAACAAAACTTCTGGACAATATGATGGTTAATTATTCTGAATGGCATACTGAGAGAGCTCCACAAGGCAGGAAGGTAAATTCTGTTGAGGAAACTTCCTCCTTGAGTGATAAGATTGATATTATTATGTCTATGCTTGTTAATGGGAAAGCCCATATTGATCCAAATAATGTCCCTTTGGCTTCTTTGGTTGCTCAAGAAGAGCAAGTTGATGTGAACTTCATAAGAAATAACAATTTTGGCGACAATGCTTATGGTAATAAAGCTTATAGGAAAAAATTTGGTAACAACAATTATAAGCCATATCCTCCCAACAATGTAATGATTATGTAAATTCTTACAACAATAATAGGAGTGCTCCCTCTGAACTTGAAGTTATGCTTAAAGAGTTTATTAGTAAGCAAACTGCTTTCAATAAAACTATTGAGGAAAAACTCTCTAATGCTGAAAGAAATATAGCATCTTTGGCTGAAGCTCAATCTTCTTTGAATAAAATGGTTGCTAAACCTGAAACTAATGAGAATCCCTTTGTAGCTACTAATGCTATACAAGTAAGAATTGATGAAAATGTTAGACTATTAGCTGAATTACATGCTATGTGGGAAAGAGAAGATGAAATTGCTAGAAACATTAGTGTTTCTACTATTACCACCACTAGTGTTGAGGCTAGTAATAGTCCTACTACTTTAGATGATAAATTTGATTTTTATCTTGATGGTTGCAACATCTCTGAAGTTATTAAGTTCCTACAAAAGCTTGCTAGAAGTCCTAATGCGAGTGCTATGAACATGACCTTTACAAAACACATTACTGATGCTCTCATAAAGATTAAAGAAGAAAATATGAAACATAAAGCTTCTATTCCTATAAAACAAGAGGATGGTTTGGAACAAATCATTAATATTAAAGTGAATGACTTTGCTTGCAAAGCTTTGTGTGATCTTGATAGTAGTGTTTCTATTATGCCTAGAAAGATTTATGATATGCTTGATTTGCCTCCTCTTGAAGATTGCTATTTGAATGTCCCACTTGATGATAATGTTAAAAAGAAACTCATGGGGAGTCTTAATGATGTTCTTATTATGGTTAAAAATTCCTATGTCCCCGTTGATTTCTATGTTTTGGATGTTGAATACAATGCTTCTTGTCCTATTACTTTGGGAAGACATTTTCTTAGAACTATTGGTGCCATCATTGATATGAAAGAAGGCACCATTAAATATCAACTCCCACTCAAGAAAGGTATATAACACTTCCCTAAAAAGGGAGAAAAGATTTCTTTTGCTTCTCCTATGAAAACAAAATTTGGTCTTAATGCTTCTTCATTTGAGAACACTTGATTCTTTCTTTGCTTCTTATGCCTAACTTAAAGGCGTTAAAGAAAAGTACTTATTGGGAGATAACCCAAAAGTTTTATATGAGTCTTGGAAGTTATTACCTCTGTAATAACCTCTCCTTGTCCTTTTTATTTGCTTTTTGTGCCAAGAGTAACCTCTAATGAGAGAGAAGTAATGATTGGGAAAGTTGTTGTCCCGAAACAGATTTTTGTGCTTCACCGTAAAAATTCGTGAGAGAGCTCTGTTTGTCGGATTGAGCTGTAATGTTTTTGCTTCTGCCCCATGTTATAATCTAACTTTCGTTAGTTAAACACTTTTTGATTTGAGCAACATAAGGTCTTCGAAAAAATCCGTCTTTACCTGCTGGTCTGTTTTGACAGATTTCTGCCATTTTCTGCATTTGCTTCTTGTTGGTTCCTTTTTGAGTTATTTTGGGGAATTGAGCTTTTTGAGGGAAGTGCTAAAGTAGCTAGTGTTCTAATGGAAGTTTGTTTGGTGTTAGAACTGAACCTTAAGACTTATTTATCTTGAGTGCACTAATGTTCCTAATGAGATTGTGTGAAGTTTTGTATGAAGGAAAATGATCAGGTGTATGGAAGGAATGAGTAATGAGATGAAGGATGGACTAAAGCTCAAGCTTGGGGATGCCATGCGTGTCACCCCAAGAAATATCCAAGAATTACAAGCGTCAAATCTTGGGGATGCCCAAGGCATCCCCTTCTTCATCAATAAAAATTCCATGTTTCTTCCAAACGCTTTATTTTTATTGTTTCATGCACAGTTGTGTTGTTCTTGGAGCGTCTTCTTTTTCGTTTTTGTTTTGGTTTTTAGTTTGCTTTGGTTTGCTTAGTTTTCTGAATAAATTGGTTGGACCCCCTCTTTCATACATTGGTTTGCAAATAGTTTGGTTTGGTTTGGAAAAGAGTAGGAAAGTTCATGCTTATGTGGTAAAAAGAGCTCGTTTTTGACTGTGGCCTATGCTTTGTCATGCCATGACTTGATATTGTTTTGGCTTTATGCTTCGTATTCTTTGCTGTAGCATGACTTGTTATAAACAATTGAGATTGCTTAATGTGCCTTGGATTAATCATGCGTTGTTTTAGCATATTAAAGCATAGCATAGTGGTATTCTCCTTTGATGCTTTATTTGGGTTGACTTGGCACATGCTCACACCATGTTATGACTGTCTCAAGTCACCATAGCCTTTATGATCCTTTAGTTTTCAACTTGTAGTATCACTTTATGCTTTGATCAATGATGTTTTGTCGCTCTGCATGATTATGGCCATTATTGCTCTCTTAGTTTGTCGCTTCCAGTCTTTTGCTAGCCTCCACAACAAAGTATGAGTTCCACTCATGCATCCAACTCCCTAAACCAAGTTATTCCAAAGAGTCCACCATACCTACCTACTAGCTTATGCTATTCCAAGTATATTCATGCTTTTGTTTACCTTCCAAATTAAACTTGTTATGAGAAAACTAGTGATTAAAGCTCTCTCGAACTTGATGGCACACTTTATTTCTTTTTGCATCTCATAAACTTGAACCATTGGGTCCTTCTTTGTTGCTTATATGCTTGCGCTTCATAAGTTGAAATTAGCAGAACCATGTTTCATGGGGAACGCTTTCAACATTGCACTTGTACTTTGTACCCCGTTGATATCATGTTCTTTTGCTTACGGATCCCGGTGGTGTAAAATAAAAGTGGAACTTGTAAGATCATGGAGTTTGTATGTGTGTTATAGAAACACCTAGGCCGCTAGCCTAAGCCATGCCTAATCATGGTGGAAACTTGCAGCATCACCATAATGAGCACTCTATGAAGCATCCTCAATAAAAACCTATGCAAATAGCAAATAAAAAGATCGCTGAGATGCTCATTGTCTACTTGCCTTGTCATTTTGATTATGGGAAAGCTCCCGTATCATGTGCAAGGGGTACCCCGTTGGCGGTTCTTAATGATACACATGTACTTACAATGACTAGAGCTTACTCGTGACTGAAGTTGAGTAGCATGAGGATTGGTCTTCGTAAGTAAGGGGCATGAGATTATAACTTGTCAAGCATATCCTCTTAGTTGTGTCACTTTAACCTTAATCGCCTTAAAGATGCTTATGATAGGGGCAATGAGAGCTGAAAGCTATAAGTACCATAATTTTTGGAAGCTCTTTATGAGACTTGAATCCCTACTTCCTTTTATAAAAAGGCCTTTCTTCCACCATTATATTGAGTCTCCACCTTCTACCTTTATCCACCTACTTTGAGAGCATAGTGGCCATTCTTAGTTCTATGTGCATTGTCCCAGGACTAGTTGATTGATGCATAACTTGATATTGCTTGTTTTAAACTATTGTATCTAGTCACACTTATGAACTTTGAAGGTGTCCTATGCATTTATATTTGCTACTCTATTGAGGGACAAGTTGAATACTATTATGCTATGTTTTCTTTATGTGAAACAAACAAACGTCTTGCAAAGCATTGTTATTCATGAATCTTTTGTTTGTGCCTTTCCATGTTGCATCATAGTTTCTTTTGCTTATTGCTAGAACCTTGTCTTTCATGTTATGATTGAAGTAATATGATCCCAGCTTTGAATGTTTTACAAATACTTTGATCAAGTCTTTGATGGTGCATGTCACCTCAAAAATTATTCTTTCTTTTTATCACTTACCTACTCGAGGATGAGCAGGAGTTATGCTTGGGGATGTTGATACATTGCAAATGTATCTATAATTTTTGATGTTCCATCCTTGGTTTTATCCACTTTCTTGTGTTTTGTCCTTTGGAGTACTTTTCATATGATTTCTTGGACTAACCTATTAACAAGAGCCACAGTGCCAGCTGCTTGTTTTCTGCTGTTTTTGGTCCAGGAAAGTTAGAAAATGAATATTCTCGAAATTGGACAGGACAAAAGCCAAAGTGCCTATTTTTCTGGATGTCATCAAGTGCCAGAATACAAGATGAAGAGGGGCCAGGGAGCCACCACACCACCTGGCCGCGCGGCCAGGACTGCCCATGCCAAGGGGTGGTGTGGCCGCTCCCGGCACCCCCTCGGCCTCTACTTCCGCCTATATATTGCCCTTGGGACGAAAACCCTAAGGGCCCGATCAAAAATCCACGAAAGAGTCTGTAGCCGCCATCATCTCCATCCCTAGATCGAGAGGGATCTGAAGCTCTTCCCGGCACCCTACCGGAGAGGGGAATTCACCCTAGAGGCCTTCTTCATCACTATGCAAGTCTCCGGTGTGATGTGTGAGTAGTTCATCCTTGGACTACGGATCCATGTAGTAGCTAGATGGCTGGTTCTCCTCCTTTGTGCTTTCATGTCTAGGTCTTGTGAGCTCCATTCATGATCAAGATCATCTATTTGTAATTCTGCATGTTGCATTTGCGGGGATCCGATGGATATTGAGATGCTATTTCAGATTGATTATTGATTCTATCATGTCTTTTTTATTTGTGATCTTGCATGCTTTCCGTTGTTAGTAGCTATCTTGGCCAAGTAGATGCTAGCAACTCCAAGAGTTAGTATTTATGCTCGATAGTGGGTTCATGGCTCTGGTAATCTGGGGAAGTGACCGAAATCTCTAAGGTACTAGATGTGCTGTTGCTACTAGGGAGAAAACAACAATCCTTTGTTCATAGAACAATCGTATTGTTTACTTTACATGCAGTTCGTAAAGCAATAATTTGTTGCTTGAAACTTAATACTGGAGGGGGTTCGGATGATAACCTGAAGGTGGATTATTAGTCATAGATGCAGTTGGATGGCAGTCTATGTATAATGTTGTAATGCCCAATCAAGTCTCAAAGGAGTCAAGATGATTAGTATATGCATGTATTGCTTTCTCGGTGTTTGTCAATTTCCTCGCTGTAATTTGTTCACCCAGCATGTTATCTATCTAAGGAGAGCCACCTCTAGTGAACTATGGATCCTGGTCCTTGTCTTTTATATTCAATCTACAATCTTTTATTGCTTTGTGTTTACTTTCTGCAAACTATTACTTCCTTCCATTCGATAGGTTTAATCCTTTGTTTTCCGCAAAACACGGTGAGATTGACAACCTCATCGCAAGTTGGGGACAAAGTTCTGTGGTTGTGTTGTGCAGGTCTCCACGTTGCTACTAGCACCGGTAGTGCGCCCTGCCAAAGCTCAGCTAGTAACACCTTTGGGGTGTTTCCTTGCTCCTACTGGTTCGATTAAACCTTGGTTTCATAACTAAGGGAAACTTGCTGTTGTGCTCATCATACCTTCCTCTTGGGGTTCCCAACAAGCTCTACATCAACACCGCCATCAAGCATTTTTCTGGGCGCCGTGCATTGAGCCATCAGTGCTCGATAGAAGAACTACCAGCAGTACTGTGGAGTTTAAGAACAACTCTGAATCGATCAACAGGCTATATGCAATTTTTTTTGGTATATGGGGCAGAAGTTGTATTACCAGCCGACATAGAGAATGATTCGCCAAGAGTCACCCAATACACAGAAGTAGAAGTGCGTGAAGCCCAGCAAAATGATGTTGATCTGCTGGAAGAAGCGAGAGAATTGGCCTTGTCCAGATCCGCGCCCATATATCAGCAAAATCTCTGATGCTACCATAGCCAGAAAGTAAACCCCCGAGTTTTCCGGGAAGGTGATCTAGTACTCCGGTTGGCGCAGCACACTGCTGGCATGCATAAGTTATCCCCTCCATGGGAAGGGCCTTTCATTGTAAGCAAAGCTTTGCACAATGATTCCTACTATCTTATTGATGCACAACCACAGGAAAAGAACAAGGCGGACAAGTCCGGAGAGGAATCTAAGCGACCATGGAATGTAGCACTACTTCGTCCTATTTACACCTGACAAAGAGGTGAATGTATTCGAGCTACTCATATGTCGGTATGTATGTCGGCAATGAGGTTATTAATGAAACTTTGGCACCCCAAGCAGAAACTCGGGGACTGCCATGATAATTGTTCTTCTTGCTTTCTTATTTTTTATATGTTGGCTGGGTTAAGTCGCTTATATCTTAGCCGGATTAGTAATGTGTGAGCACCAAAAACCCAACTCTTCGACTTTGCTATTTTCCAACAAGAATTGGCTTCATGGAAAGCAAGAGAACAAGTTTGGAAGGGCAAAGCACATGAAAAACGACTAAGAAAAGGAACTTAAGCGAGTCGACATTTGTTATTCGAACTAACCCTCTATCTACTGTATTCATCTAACGTCGGATTATTTTGAGCTAATCTCAAAGTTTAAAGTATTGTTAAATCAAATTTTTGAACCTCGGACTCGTAAGTCAAAAAACCAATCAGGGTAGACTCGAGTCAAGTCAAAAATTGGGAGAACAAGAAAAGGAAACTCGAGGACTTCGCCCATGATAATCCGACATTAAAAACTTAGTTGCAAACATCACAAATTGTAGCAAAACCAAACCAAAGTACTTAAACACATTTTCACCCGGCAGTCCAGGGATCTGACAAATACAGTTAAGTGTTTTCAAGGAGCAGGGGCAGAAGCCGAATCATCGACCGAAGGAGGAGGTACTTCGGAATTTGTGGGTGGGGTGCTAGCCTCAGCCTCGTCCTCGGGGTTGGCCCCTCCGTCCTCTGGATCTTCAGCTCCGTCGCCAAGGTTGGAGGCCTCGCCCTCACTTCCCTCATCTTCTTCACCCTCAGAAGCAACTTCATCGTCAAATACGTCAAGATAGCTCAGCACCTCGTTCCAAGCATGGCAGAAGGATTACTAGATAAGCTTGTTAGCGCAGGCTTTGCAACACGCAACGCACTCCGGATCTTCGGACCACTTAGATCCGGTGAGCATGCTGGTGATCAGCCCCAAGTCTATTCCTTCATACCATGACAGGATGAACTGCATCACAATGTCAGCCCCGGCTCGTGTGGCAGATTCTCCCCACAGGTGCACCTGAGTATCGCACACCATCATTTTGACTATGAATGCCACATTTCCTTTGGGAATGGGCTCGATGGGCCACAGGGAGTTGAACATCCGCATTGCCTCCGACATTATGTCTGCGCCGTAGTTCTTCACTAGCTCCATGCGAGTGAAGAGGCTCGCTAGTAGGTCCTCCGTATCATACGGGATTGGCTCGGCATAAGGGCCTGTGGGATACCATGTTGTTCGCGGGACCGGGCTACAGCACCAGCAGCAAGATTATCACCTTCTAGAAATTTGCCTAAGAACAGAAAAGAGGAAACAGTGAGCAAAAACACTAAGTCTGGAGAAATGAAAGTTGAGCAAGGGAAAGGAACTCATGAGCAATCTGGAAGAGGAGACGCTGAAGCTCGGCATGGACATTGGTGCTATGGGCCTGGAGTTTCTCGTATTCTGAGGTCACCGACGTAAGTTTGACGTCGGCTTCCTGCAATAAGTTCTGGTCCTTGGAAATTTGTGTGGTAAGACGCTCTTTTTCCTCGGCAAACTCCTGGTCAGCCTTCTCCAGTTCGGACTTGTGGAGGTCCATAAGCCTCTGGATTTCAGCATTCAGCCGAGTAATTTCCGAGTCCTGGAGACGCAGCTGAGCTATCTCATCATCCTTCTTCTTCAGTTCAGCCTGATGCTTCCCTGCTTGTTCGAGAAAATGTGTCATAATATCAGGTATAGATACGCTGTCTTCAAGAGCAACTGCAACAGCGTGTTAATCCGGCGGAGCCGAAGTATAAATATCTACCAAGTCAAGAAAAGAGCGTGCAATGATTGTGCGAACGAGTTAAGATACCTTGGATTTCAGCCAGATTCTTCCGCATGATAATATTCTCAGCCTCAACCTCGGCTGCATGGTTCGGATAACAAGTTAATACGGATCACGGATAACTCAAAGGACCGAAAGTGGAAAAAGGAAAAGTCTTAAGTAAGAAAAATTACCCTTCTTATGGTGATCATCCAAAAGTTTGCCATAACACACACGGACATCTTTGTAAGAGTCCAGCATGCGCTGGAACTCAGCAGTTTGGCGGTTAGTGGTAATCTGAAAAAAGCAAGACAATGTCAAGTTCATAGGAAAAGTGAAAATAATTCGAAGTCTACAAGATCCAGGCCAAGTGGAACTTAACCCATCTCTAGGTGTGGGGATATTCGAAGTATACAAGATCCGGGCGAAGTGGAACTTAACCCGACTCTAGGTGTGTGGATATTCGAAGTCTACAAGATCCGGGACAAGTGGAACTTAACCCGGCTCTAGGTGTGTGGATATTCGAAGTGTACAAGATCCGAGCCAAGTGGAACTTAACCCGTTTCTAGGTGTGTGGATATTCTAAGTCTACAAGATCCAGGCCAAGTAGAACTTAACCCGGCTTTAGGTGTGTGGATATTCGAAGTCTACAAGATCCGGGCCAAGTGGAACTTAACCCGGCTCTAGGTGTGTGGATATTAGAAGTTTAAAAGATCCGAGCCAAGTGGAACTTAACCCGGCTCTAACTTTCTCACTATTTGAAATTGCTAAGGACAAAATCTAAGTTCTCTAGGAGCATCCGACCGAGTAACAAGTTACTCCCTCGGAGGCTCGGGGACTAGGGGATATATCTGTAAGTGCTCATACATATAAAGTACCGCAGCAGAAGAAAAGGGTTACCTCCATCATCCGGCTAGCCAAAGAGATAGCCTTGGTGGCGGAGTTAATTTGGGCGCTGAACTCTGCTGGGCCAAACTTCTACGGCAAATCATCCTTTGGATCGATAAATTCGGTGTTGTTCTAGTTATTCACGTACTCCAGGAGCAGTGGACTATAACTTTATCCGCTCGGAGAGTGACTCACCACCAAGCCTTTGACGTGGGATTCTCACCTTGTAGATTGAGCTACAGCAGGGCTGGTGTGCAGGACCAGCTGCCTACTACCCTTTGATCCGGCAGCGGGAGACCCAAAAGTGGTGCCTTTGGTTGGTCCAGCAACTTTCTTGAGCTTGCCGGATGATGGAGGATGCGGCGGAATATCATAGGCCGCTGATCCGGACAGAGTCTGGGAAGCTGGCGGGAAAATGTCTGCAATGGACATTGTTGATCCGGAGGAAGTTAACGGAGCTTTCCTCTTTGGAGGCTTAGTGGAGGCTGTTGCTGCTACTGCTGATGCTATTGGTGCTGGTGCTGGTGCTGGTGGTGCTGATGATGTTGGTGCTATTGGTACTAGTGATGCTGGTGCTGCTGGTGCTAGTGTTGGTGATGTTGCTTCAGAGGAAACGGGAGCTGAAGAAAAACTTGTTTGGGGCGGTGCCGATGAGACTAGCACCTCAGAGCCGGGCGTTGGCGCTGGAGAAGAGGAGCTAGAATGATCCGGCATAGCCGTATCCTGAGCTGCCCCACTAACACTCGCGCCGATGTTGCCCTCCTCATGACGAGAAGGGCTTTGATTAGGCGCAGCCGTGGAGCCCTCTTGGATAGGGCTGAGTGGGCGAGCGTCGTCATCGTGAGGGGGGAGAGGGACTGCTCCGAATCGAAGAGGCAATGCCGGAGCCACTCTGGGGAATGACCCTAGGAGCTCTAGAAAATAACAGAGCAAAAAGTCAAGAAGAGAAAAATAAAACAGATAAGAAGCAAAGGTAAAGATAGAAAGGGTAAAGCCCAAGAGCAAATGCAGAGAGACTAACTCATCTGACATTGGCAGGGCCCGAGGTTTGGGTGCCCTACGAACCATGCTCTTGGCCACTGGCTTGGCCGGGGCTTTCACCCTAGACTTCTTCTGCCTCTTCTTGGGCGGCGGTACCTCCGAAGCTGCGGCCAGGGTAGCCACACGCTTTTTGGAGGGAGCAAGGACCGGACCACTTGTGGCAAGGGGGGAACCTCGTGGACCTGACCGGCCGAGTTAGCTGAAGATTCGAACATAACCGGGAAAGCGTAAGAGATGGGCACTGGGTCAAGTACCTCAAGAAGCTCAACATCTGAGTCATCGTCATCCAGCCAATCCCTTAAAGAAGAGGCCTTACTAGAGGTGCGTTTGACGGTGTCTGGAGTGGGCAGAAAGGTCTCCAGATCAGGCTCCACCTCGTCCTCCTCGGTGTGGTCTGGCACCCACTTGCTTGCCAGCTCCTGGCCATCTCCCAGTGGCTGCTGGAGAAATCGTTGAGAATAAAACAGCAGGGGTTAAGTTAACAAAGTTGTCCGGCATATCGAGAAGACCCAGAAAAGCTGTAAGTAAGAGGTTTACCTTTGGAGGAGGATTTTCCCGGGTGTAGGGCACAAGCCCCCATTCCCAAGCCTCGGAGAATTCCTTCTCCACGTTGAAAATGGCCTTAACCCGGCAGTAAACCGCTGAGTTATCGAGCTCGAAGGAGGAAGTCCGATGGGGATCGAGGGGGGCGCTCAAGTAGTAGATCTTGTGAGCGCGCTTCCGCAAGGGGGAGACCAGGCTGCAGACGAGGGTGATCATAATATCCTTGCCCCAGAGTTTCTCCTTGAGCATCTCTTTGATCCGGAGGTTAACCAGATTCGCGAGAGTCGTGGGTCGCTTCGGGAGACTCTCCCAAAGAGAGGTGCCCGGGGGTCCAAGCTTGAAGGGGAGGATCCGGATCAGGTTCTCGTCCGTAGTGTTCTAGACACAAGAAAGTCCGGGCCCAGCCTTTGCAGGACTCAAGCCCTGTAACCCGGGGGAACATAGAACCCTTGTGGGGAGAGATAGAGGCCGCCCCACACTAGGTCAGATGCTTCTCCGCCGGAGTGAGATGTTTGTCCAGAACGACATTCTTCCGGAGACCAAATAACTTAATCCACATCTCCTTGGAGGGCCAGAGGCCGAGGTATCCCTCTATGCTAGAGGCAAAAGAGGAGAGATAGAGGTAATCACGTTGGCGGGGAGATGGTGCGGTTGCAACTGATAAGTGGAAATGAAATCATGGAAGAAATCGGAAATAGGAAGGCCAAAGCCGCACTGGAAGTGGGAAATAAAGACAACATACTCCCCTGGATTTCGAGAGGAAGAAATTTCGTCGGCGGTGAGGCGGCAGGCAACACCGGCGGGGATGCAACACGTGGCATGGAGCATATCCAAATCGTGTTCATAAACAAAGGCGACGTCCTAGCCACCGCATTCGCGCGCCTCATCCTCCTTTTGATGCACGACCACGGCAGCCTCTTCCTCAGTCATGGTGAGATCAAGGTCTTCGAGGACAAGAGGGACAAGCATTGGAGCATAATCATGCATGGAGATGGCAGCAAGCATATGAGGATTGAAGAGGATGCCACAAGTGGAGATTTCCGAACTTTGAAGCCACCAAAATGAAGATAGAAGGATTGGACGAAATATTCAAGAATATTACTTCATAGTTTCGTCCATAGCTTAATATGGTGCCGTGCCACCTCTATTTTGGGCCATGCACATGTTATTTTCGCAAGAATTTTAATAGACACTTTTTAGAGTCTGTATTTGAGAGGAAAGGGCTTTTAGGGTTGGATTCGGCCACCATACCTATGGCTGGCTGACACCCCACCTTTTCCTCCTTAAATACCCCCCATAGCCGTCACTTTATACTCAGATTTTGTTTAGACTAAAAGTTAGCCATCATTGCAACTTCACCAAGGATTGAGTGTCATACAGACCTCCTGTACTTCACACCTATTCAGGATCCCACGATTTCAATAAATCTTTCATCTTTATCCGCAATATCTTGATTGCAATATTAGTTCATACTTGTTCTCGATTTCAGGTAGGAATTAAGACCCTCGCTGGTCAGGCTTATCGTGCTTCTACAAGATCGGTAACCTCCAGGAGATTGTCCTAGGGATTGCATTGCAGCTCATGCTCACACGTGTAGTTGGATTGTCAAACCCGAACTCCACCCAAATCGATTATCACAATCTCATCGAAAGATCAGACACCTTTGCCCTATCAAGTGGTATCAGATTTCAGGTTGCTCGATGAGATTTTATAGTTTTCCCTAGTGTAGATCTATTTTTCCTATAACCCACAAAAAAGCCAAAACACAATTAGAGATTAGATATATCCCATCACGAATCTTCTCCTTGAATTATCTTTACAGTTTTTGCATCATTGAATTCGTGTCTGCATCGTCGCGTCGAGTAGCTGGTCTTAGTGTCTCATGAATCACCGTCTCACCGCCACCATGATCATCGATCACCGCCTTATACTCACCACCATATTCTGCCATTTTCATATTCCCACTGCCATATTCCGTCGCCATATACCCTACCACCATAAAACCTAGAATCCGCCACCGCCTTTCTACCACGAAACATATCTGATCGCTTTTTCTCCGTGGCACGAGTCCGAGTAGAGTTGTTATTTCCTTGTTAGTTCTTTTTTGTTTCCTTCCATGTTGTTTCCGTGCTGTAATCTAATTCTGTGAGTTAAAGTTCGACCGCCAGCCAAGAGGAAGGAGAGCAAAAAAAAGTCTAGAATCGCTTCTGATTTTTTCTGGCTATACTAGTTTTCAGCCTTGGGGATCAGTTTTCTCCATTGACCATTATAGCGACATTTTTTTGGCGCCTGCGCGCTTTCCGGAGCACAATAGAAAATTTTCGACAAAAAATTTGGGGTTATCCTGTTTTTAGACCCCATAGATCAGTTCTAGACACTCGCCATCATAGTGATTTTTGACATCTGGATCGCTTTTCAGCGTGTTATATCATCATACCATTGCTTGTTGTACCATGTCGTGACATCCTTAGTGCTCTAGGTTCACGTCTCTAGTATGGTCTAGCCTAGGACCAGCACAGTATCGTCATTGAGCATCTTTTCAACTTTGCATTATTGTTTTGTTAATTGCTAATCCTCTTTGCTAAGCCTTCCCAGAGCTCCATGAATTTCTCCACGTGTGTTGTGTTGATCCCTGGTAATCACTCGGTTCAATCTCTGGAACCATTGATATTTGTGGTTGCACAACCCCTTTTTCCTTCTGTTTGTTAAGAACTTGTAAGAGCTTTGTATATTGCTTGACGGATTGCATGTGTTTCCACCAAATTTCTGTACTTGTAGGCATATACACCTGTGCTTTTAAGGACTAATTATCAACACCCGGATTTTTAATCCCAGATGTCTGTTATGCCATACATCGCAATCCCAGGATTATCATTTTTGCGAGGCATAACAGATTGGATATCACAGTACATCATCCATTACAAACCATAATAAGGTCTTGAAAAAGTAAAGGATCTCATGATCCAGTCTTAGTACAAACAAGTAGCGGAATAAAAAGCATAGCGGTGGGCTCCATCTTCAGTGTCACAGGCAATGCTGACGATGGGAGATGATCCTAGTTATCGTAGCCGTCATGTTGTCCTTCTTACGGATAGTCCTCCTCATAGTCTGGCCACGGGAATAGCCAGGGATAAAGCCATGAGTACTCTTTAAGTACTCGCAAACTATCACTAACAAGTAAGTTAATTCTAGTAGGAATGCTAAGTGCTAATTTTATTGGTAAAGTTAAGTTTGAAACCTAAGATGAGTTCAGAAACAAAGAAAGATAAAATAAAGTTTGATATCACCTAAGTGGGAACTTAGTTGTCATAGTCACACCTCTATTGTGGTCAAGTCATGTCACAAATCATTTCATAAGTCATTTTGAAAACATCTGACAACGGAACAGTATGGCCACTCCAACTGTCCATAACCACAGACACGGTTATTCGAATAGTTTCACACTCTACAGAAGTGGTACACTTTCACCACAAAATTCGACACATCTGTCAGGGATAACCCTGAATCATCATACTTAGTATCCAGATAATCAAACACAACCTTTCCTTTACACAATCTAGTATAAGCACCTCTCCTATGACCTTGGCCTCCTAGCCATGGCCATCTGCCATCCTGGGCACTGCATAGGTGGACAACATTGAGAGGTAGCCTCATCTCAAACCTCTCTCGCGAGGGAACTAATACTAATGCATATAAACTTCTGGCTAAGCCTTACCCAATTCAGGTATTGTGGTTGTACAGTAAAATTGGAATGGTATCACATCCGAACCCAACCATCAGTTTTTATAAAGGGCTAAGGCTCATGCCTCAACATTTTCATCATCATAAACCATTTGTGTTTCTCAACACATGTCAAAACATCTCAATAGAATGACTCATCATTCCAAGGTTTTCATAAGTCATTTTCACCAAGTATTCCCATCTAAAGTGATCAAGTTTTTGGTTTGACTCTAAACTACTAAGTTAAGAGTGTTCACTAATGTGGGATGCTAATCTCAATCTCATGCCATAGAATGACATCTAAGTCTAACTAGATAGGCCAAGTCTTATACTCTTTATGCTATTTATAAACAAAGTAAGGAACTTTGATAAAGTAAAAGAAAGTAAAGCTTGTAAGTAAAACTTGGGGTAGGTATAAGTCAAAATGTATAACCAAAGCATGCCTAAAGCATTTGCTCAAGTTAAGGGGGCAAGTGTTAACTTTCTTAGTTCTAGCTTGCCTTGGTTGGTGAAGTGGTTGAAATTCTCCTCTTCTTCCTCGGGGTAGAACTCCTCCTCCTCGTAGACTTGGTCGGTACTATCATCTATAAATACATACGGGATACACAATCACCAAACAATACTTAACTAGTATAATTAGCACACTAAGGCACACATTTGATGATCTAGTATCACCACATCCATCACAAGATTTAAAGAACTAGTTTCCTTTATTTTATTTGAGAAAAGTAATTTCTACTCATTGAAATTAACTAAGATTTAATATTCTCCAATTAAAATATGGGATCATGTGTACACATGTCATCACCACATATTCCAATGCATGGGAATGTGATTTAAATGTTGGATCATATTTTCATAAGTTTAAAATTAATATTTAAATGATTTAAAGTGACTAGAAATGCCTATATAGCATTATTTTGGTACTAGTCCAAAGTCACTGCATGCAAACCTAAATATTATTGCATATTAAGATAGGTATATTAAAGTGTGATTTTTGAGAGTTGGAATCAACTCAAAAGCTATTATGGTTGATTTTTGAAAAAAGTTTGAATGTAGAAAAGTCTTTGTTCTTGTTATTTTTTCTATATGTTATCTATAACTCCAATTTATTTACATCCAACGGTCTTGGATAGAGATTTTAATTATCTTTCTAGCAAAATTTGAATCATTCAATTTGGTTAAGCAGAACTATCTGAATTGATTTTCAAACTACGGGACAGAATCTAGATTAAGTCTAAAAAGAAAAATCTAAATTTGAATTCTAGGGCCAGCGCGGGAACACTAACGGGCCCGCCCAGTTACACTCCACGACGCAGACGACAGCTGATAGGGGGTCTACAGCGGCTCTTCTAACGCGAAGCTTTAGAGGGCGATGTGGACCGCACGATTAGAACCAAGATCTACGGCTCTGGTTCATCATCGACGACGGACTGGTCGCCGGCGAGACGGAACCCTAGTGGCTCGGTGGGGATGCAGTGGGGGCATACCAGGGCTCTAGCTAGTGTGGCGATGGGGGCGATTGAACGAGGCGATGATGGCGGACTCAGGCGAGGTCGCGGTGGCTCCTGGGGTGGACGAAATCGACGGGGCTCTTCCTCCTCTGCTACGGCGAACTCCTACACAATTCCGAAGAACGGCTGCTCAAGCGGCTCCGGCGATGGGGTGAGGTGGTTCTGAGAGAGAGGGAGTTTAGTGGTGTGAGGAATTGGTGCTGGGGGGCTCCTTATATAGGCTCGACGAGGAGACCGTGAGGGCAACGGTGAGCTCGTCGGTGACAACGGTACAGGGCGCTAGAGGTATGGGCGGGGTAGGCGGATGGTGGCTTGCCTCCTGGAGGTTATCTACGGCGTGATGGTAATGCTAGGGCGGTGGCATGCGGTCGTGAAAGGTTGGTGCTCTGCGCGGCAGAGGCGGTGCTCGACGTGGTTTACAGCAGCTGCTGGTCGCACGGCGACAAATGGGCCTGTCTGGGGAGGTGCTGGTGTTATGGCGGAGCGGTGCACACGAGCTGAAGGCAAGGCACGGCTTGTGCGGGTCGGGGACGACGCTCTGGCGTGAGCTGGGCACAGTGCAGAGGCGGTGGGCGCGAGCTGTCCTCGGTGGTCTAGGGGCTGGCTACGTCCGTGGGGTGGACAGGGTGTCGTCGGATTGATGACAAGTACGCCATGAGGGGGTCCTTGAGGCGTGCAGAAGAGAGGGGTGTGAGACGTACGGTGTTCCAGGACGGTGAGCACACAAGTTTACCCAGGTTTGAATCCGCCGGCTTTGGACGGATCCTACTCCTGCTAGCAATCCAGTAATATGGCAGAGCCGGAATATGGGTTACAAGGGTTCGCCTATGCAAGTTGAGATTATAGACTATTGAGGGTGCCCATGCCTTGTTGCTTCTCCGTTTTTCATGTGGTGTTGCGATGTATGTTGACGAATGGTACTTCTTGTGTACCTATATGAGGTGGCAGTGCGGTGAGTTTGGCTACATAGGCTAATAAAACATCGTCCAGTAATCCGAAGAATCGTTGATGCTGTCTGAAGACCACGCAGCCATGTGTAGACCCCTGTCGCCACGCCAAGATCTACTTCCGAATGCGTTGACCGATGCAGGTAACCGGTGATCGACATGGCACACCAAGCTCTTCTTCACGGAACAACAAGTACTCCTTCACAGACCGCAAGACCGATCACGTCGAACCCCGAAGACCCAGAAGCCCGATCTGAAGACCGATCCCGGCGAGACCGAACCCGAACCCCTTCGAACCAAGATCTTCGACCCTAATGTGTGACCCCTATTTGAGACCTCTATTTTTTATAATATAATATATCTTGTTACATATTAAATTATTCATGCTCGCATCTCATCATGGGCTTTGGGGGTATTTTGTTGATTCACCTCATAATTAGATATGGAGTGCATATGCGGGCTATTCTAGTCTTATATTGACTCCATTTAAATTTGTGTAGCGAACCGATGCCATGTTTTGCCTTGTTAAGACAACATTTAAATTTTGGGTAGCTAAATAACTTGAACCTTCTAATTAATTGTCGGAACCCCGGTTCCTCTTAATATTCCTCAATTGCATCGCATATTTGCCATGTCATGCATCATATATGCATCATGCCTGATCTTCTGTCGTAGTATTAAATAGTGCATTCGTGTTTCTTTTAGTGCTTTGGTTCTTCGCGGATTAGGCCATTGAGTGGATGCGAGTATCGACAAGTTCTTCGGATAATGTCTCTTCGGCAGTGTTTCCCAGGCGAGCAATCTCCCCCTTTCTACCTATTTTGCATTTATAGTCTTTACTTCCTCATGTTGATCTATTGCTATCCGTGTTGCGATGCTTTAGTTTCCGTGCACCCTTCATATTCCTTGCATCCTCTATATTGCCCTGGACACATCATATTGCCTGTTGTTTGATAGATAGTCGGCCTTGCGAGTCGTAGTTGCTTGCTCAGGTGCTGCTTCGCGTTGTTATCGCTCCACCGTTATTGGAAGGTTGGCACATGTTTAATGGTGGAGATGATCATAACTTTAAATACAACTATTAAATTGCTGGGATAACTAATGAAGGAGGCACCGGTGGGCAATATATGCTATTTGGTTTTTTATGTCCACTTGTATCCCGTAGGCCCCGAGTACTTGATACCTGTTCCTTGACTATTCGCACTATCCACATACGGGAGACTCTATGAATCCCCCTTAGACAGATCTTGATTCATTTCTTATTTCTTGGGGCCACAAACTAGTTTGGGGCTTTATTACTATCATGTACTTATGCCATACTGTAGGGGATCGTTGCAGAAAACAAAGAAATTCCTACGGCGGAACCCTAGAAACTTAGCCTAGGATCTATCTATGTAGTAATGCGGTAACGGCCGATGCGTAGAGAATACATACCCTTGTAGACCGTACGCGGTTATTGTTCCGCGGGGAACGTTGTTGATGTAGTGGTACTCGAAGCCGACCTCAAGGTCGCGAAGCTCATCGCAGGTCACCCCTTGCTCCTTCTTGATCTTCATCATCTTCATCGTGCAACAGCTCCGGCTCACGACATTTAAGCGCCCCAAGTGTTGCGCCTCGTGTCTTCGTACACATCCGGTGCACGATGAGACCTCCGGCTCCCCGATCCCGCTTGGAGTGCGGAAGTTGATATCCGGCTAGGAATCCCTGAAGCGTAACGACGTACTATAGGTATTCCTTGATCGCACATCCCATACTTGGGGCCATGGTCACGAGGCATGGAGGGAGAGAGAAGAAGGAGGAAGTCAACCAAAGGACTTCTCCAATTGTGTGTTTAATCCCACCCATGGGCACCCCTTTATATAGGCTAAGGGGGTGTACCTTTCTCAAAGGCTAAGCCATGTGGGACTAATACTAAAGGAAAAAGTCAGCAGAAATTCGGACTACCAAATGGGCCAAAAGTACTCATCCCAAATAGCAAATAGAAAATAAACAAATAAAGGAAAAAGGGAAACAACACAGCAGTCTAGAACAGCCCTGGCCGAGTGGGCCTTGCGCGGCCCATCCGCGCCTGCCGTTGTCTCCCGCCCAGCGGTGGCCGGCATCGGGTGGCCCGGGTGGGCCTTTGCCCCGGCGGCCCGCCTGGCGGCCTGGGTGGCGGGCGGTGGTAGCTGGCCCTCGGGTGGGCTGGCTCCCGTCCCGCGGCGTGCTGGCACCGGCGGCCCGGGTGGGCTGGCTCGCCTGCCCGCGGCCCACCTAACCGAGCGGCCCGCTCGCCTGGCGACACCCAGTTATGCACCGCCCTATGCGGCGGCGGTTATCCGCCGCCCACAGGGCTGCCTGTTTTGCCTTTTTCTTTTCTTTTTTTTCCTTTTTCTTTTTCTGCACTTTTATTTCTAGGCAATTTCCCTCCGGGATTTAGCCTAATATAAAAGTTGACTTTATAAATCTTAATCTAAATATTATTTATAATATATTAATTCATAATTAACATATAATAAATATATATTTAAATTCCCATTTATCCGAAAACACTTTTCGGGGCTTTTCCTTTATTCTTTCTCCGAACTACTTCGGATCTCTCCGTGGAACGATTCCGGCTTTCTCTCTTTCTCTATTGTGATTCCATCTTACGAATGATCGCTCTCATCGTACCCTTAAGTGTATCCTCTCACGGCTCGGGAATGCTCTAGACATGATCTGTATCAATGATCAATAGAGGGACCAGGGATATCCATGTGACCCCTATGCATTCCTGATGACAATGTCGTTTGAACCGTCTAAATGTAGCATCCTCTTCCTTTTGTTTCTCGATACAACTTGTCCGAGATCCGATCAATGGTATCTTATACCTTGTTCAATATCGTTCACAACAAGTTCTGTTTTCTTGTTACCGTGATATTACATCCCCATGACCTAGTCACATGTTGCAACATATATGGATGTAATCTCACCAAGCCGGCCGTATGTAACTTTACCCATCATATGGGTGAACAAATCCCGGTCTTGTAGTCACATGTCATCTACTGTTCCTTCGGAATACCCAACGTACACCTTTATAACCACTGTATTACCAAGTGGCGTTTGATGCCGTCAAAGGAGCCTAGGGAAACAGTGAGTAATATGAGCTCACGGTCTAAGGAGGAGTCTAGGTATAGCTGTTGCAACAATGAACTATATGACTTGATCGTGTTGCAATCCTTCGAGGAATGTCCAACCACATCATTCTCCAATGATATGATCTCGTTGTCAGTCGGCATAAATGCCCATGATTTTGAAACCCAGATCATCTTCGTGACCAACGAACTAGTATGAATGGAGGCTACTAGGGACTTGGTTGTTTCATACCACACCTGTACCAATGTTTCTACTTGGCACAGTTATAGCACAATATGAAACTATTATAAACTAACTGAGATATGATAATAAAAACCTATTTATTATTTGCCTCTAGGGCATATCTCCTTCAGTCTCCCACTTGCACTAGAGTACAAATAATCCAGCTTGCAATTTAGTCATCTAAACCATATGCCATATGCGTTTATAGATCATGCATGCTCATGGGAAACATCATGTCCATGTTCTATTTTACCGGATCATTATGTCTTTTGCAAATCATTAATTTCTTCCTAATTTTGACATTTGCACCATTATCTTATAATGGGTCAAAGTATTTGTTTGGCAACAAAGTGAGACTTTTGTTTCTAGTGTTTATGATGACGGTCGTTATTCACTATTGTCATCTAAACTTCGAAACACACTTTGCTATCCTTTGTGTATATACTATAGTCATGGCAGCAGAACGAGGCCGGATTCCAGGAGCTTACAGTGACGTTAGATAAACCTCGAGGGCTTTCTCATGGGCACTGGGCCCTGGGACACATCATTCTACGTTAAAAGCGAGTTAGCCCCGCCATAACATTATACAACACATCCGATGTAGCCTTTATACTTCTATATTTATGTAGATCCTAGTGCATGAAATACATCTATGCCACTTACATTGCTTCTTGCTACTTAACTACAAACTTAATTCTGGTTCAGTGATCAACTCAGGAATCACTTAAAGACACGTTCTTATAGTTAAGACTTTGTCCTTCCAACCAGAACCTTGGGTCACTTTATGTCGAGTATACAACATGGTTATATGGAAGAACCTATGACAGAGGCATAGGAGATGCAACGCATCTCTTTCTTTCAACCATAGTTGCAATACTAACTCAATGCTTCATATAGTAAGAAATACTTTCTCACCTTCTTCCATTCTGAGCTACTTCAGAATCTTGTGTTAGGACATTTTGAACATCTTTCAGAATTAAGTCCAAGAAGCATTCGACATTCAGTGTTTATTAAACTCACCAATCTATCTCGATAGATCTTATTGTTTAATAACTTCAACATCATCCTAATTTATCTAACTTATATATTATTAACACCAATCACATCATTCACATATGTAGTCCACATATCCCAGAATGATTTTATGCTCCCACTCAAATATGACCTTCATGTTTGAGATCTAGGGATTTCACTTAGCTCCCACTCAAAATTTGTCAGCTACATATTATGAATTAGCCAAGCTGATTTGCTCCCACTCAAATCTAGGTCCTCTCGATAATCTTGGACATTCCAAAATTCTTTGATCATCATCAAATTGAGAATTCCACTAACGAGATTTCAATGACCATTGATTTCTCGGACTTAGGTCCATCACGCTTCTTTGTAATTCGTAGGTATGTTTTGTTCAAAACATGACAAGTGAATCAACAATATAATTCCACAAACTTGTAGAATATATAGTTGGATCCTACTTACTGTAGTAAAAGTATTCACTGAAACTTTATGATCATTATCATTAGTTTCTCCTCTATTCGTAGAGTTTGGCTTCACGAAACAAATTTCGTTGTGCCACTCAACAATTCGGAGGCAAGGTCAAATACCTTGTTTTGATCTTTTACTTTCTTCCACCCGTATCTTCATCAAGACACATCAACTTTGGACAACAACATGTTTGCCCCTTTGTGGAAGATGCATTCATAGCTTCCCAAGAATGTTCTATAAAGACTTGTTTATTCGCCACGATTTCGACTTATCAAAATCTCCAGAAACTCGAACGTGCCATAACACTTATGGTGTTGTTTCCACGAATCTTTAGATGTTCCTTTGTATTTCAAATGAGTGTTTGCTTCTTTTGATCTCTAACTCTAAACGACAACTATAACCCTAATAAGAGATGATATTATACCATATGTATCTTAATACGTAATGATTATGATGTTTAGACATTTCAACATAGTTTGAATTTGTCTAATTATCATAATCTGTGAAACATCTTTCACAAGTTCCTTTTATGCTAAACTTAACTTGAATACTTTAGTCGTGTCGATCAAATCAAAAAGGCTTCGTGTTCTTGTTAATTTCAATATCCCATTTAGTTATGAACTCATTTGAACAATTCAAATCATTTCAAACTTCATGTTTCATTAAGTAAATACACTTATTCACTTAAGTCACCAATTAACAAATGATTTCCACTGCTTGTTGAAAATACGATACATCACTATGTATAGGATTCAACATTTCTCCGTATATCACTGTTTTACCAGAATGCGGAGTTTTAGTCATTCTGCCCAAGAGGCATGGTTTTGCAAAGTCTCTAGATTATGCATCTAGGACCCCGATCTTTCATAAAGAACATGAAATAACCAAAATGACTTAAACTATAGTGTCATTTCATTATTAAACTTTGGATATCTTTTAGCATTCTAATCCTTTATAAATGTTTAAACTATTATCATTAACATAGTGATGAGAATAACTTGTTTATAATCATAATGTGACCATAATGGTATTGTTCATACGAATAGTACAAACTGGTTTGTAACTTGTTCATATGAATAATCGTCTTGCCAAAAGCAAGACACACAAACAGGGATTACAAAATTATATTCAAGTCCACTAATCCAAATGACAACCTTTTGAGGAAAGAGGTGATGTCGTCCATCAACTATTTTGCTTGTCGTCATCGAGTCATGTTGCCTCAAAACAGAAATTCTCAAGCAAATCATCCTGTTTCACAAAACGGGACAAGTATCAAATACTTTGCAAACTGCAATGACTTTTGCAAGAACCACATTTATAATTTTGTATATCTTACATATACCTTTTCATCTATGACTCCATTTGCAATCAAGCCCTTCTAAGAGTTCTCAACTCTAATGCAAGATCGTTAAGTGTTTCTGCAAACAATCCGGAGTCATCGAATTATCTCCTAATGGTTATTTTATCAAGAAGAGACGATCACTTTTTATGAGGATATCCCTCAGGCGTGGGTATTAATCTATGAAGTTGGACCCTTTTGCTAAGTTCCATATTAAGCAATATATATTCCCATGTTTGCAAAGGACCTCAATGGGATAGGCTAAGATCTACTAAGATATTTGCAAACAGACATCTAGACTAAGTTTATAATAAGAGATCAATTTATAATTGATCTCCACTAAAACGGTCATCCCCTGGACGATTTTAGTGATCGCATGATCCCTATCCTCTACACCTCCCCCGATCGTTATGGCCATCAGTGCAGTATCAAAGGTAGACATTCAATAATGCCAATCACATCATCCATGTGACTCATGCTCGATCTTTTGATCTCTTGTGTTCCGAGGCCACGCTTCTCTAGCGTGCTAGGCTCGCCAAATCTAACTTGTGTGTATTTGCTGTGCAACATGGCTTACACCCACTGTATGCGAACATAGATATGTCTGACACCCAGGCTTGTAACCCTGGATCGCCTCGTACCGAATAACTTTCTTGGTGGTGCACACACAAGGGGAACACGGAACATTGGAATTAAATAGGGATTATCTTATTTGCTACCGTTGAGTATCTAAATACTAGCACACAATAAGATGTAAAAACTGGTATCAACATCTTATGTATAATGTGATATGATATGGTCTTCTTGCGCCTTGATCTCCATCGAGCGCTCCGGCATGATCTCCATCGTGCCCTTGGTCTGATGCCAAGTCCACGATGCCTCCACCAGTTCATCCATCGGAACAATCATTATTACTATACTACTTAGTAACAGAAAAGTAAACTACTTTACCTTTGCAACGACCATTGCCATATCATAATCACATGCCCCCTGCAAAATAAAGTTAGACGCCTCTACTTTATCTATTGCAAGTTTTACGTGGTTGTTAGGGCTTTCACACTAGAACCATTTCTAAACTACGAACTTTCCAACCACAACATGGATCCGACAGTTGTCTCTACTACACCCCTTTCGGGGCCCTCCGTTGTAAATGCTATATCAACTATCGAATGAGAGACAGACACCCGCTAGCCACTTATTCAGTACAAGCCGTATGTTGAGCGTGGAACCAGTCGCGCGTACGAATACACGTAAGGTCGGTCCGGGCCGTCTCATCAAACAATACCACAATATAAACAAGTACACGTTAGAGGGTAACAACTAAGGGATCAATGCCCGCACAATACTTGTGCGTACTGGCCGTACAACACTCCTACGCATAGATCGGCTCTGATACCACTGTATGGGATCGGCGCAGAAAACAAAAAAATTCCTACGGCGGAACCCTAGAAACTTAGCCTAGGATCTATCTATGAAGTAATGTGGTAACGGCCGATGCGTAGAGAATACATACCCTTGTAGACCGTACACGGTTAACGTTCCACGGGGAACGTGGTTGATGTAGTCGTACTTGAAGCCGACCTCAAGGTCGCGAAGCTCCTCGCAGGTCACCCCTTGCTCCTTCTTGATCTTCATCATCTTCATCGTGCAACAGCTCCGGCTCACGACATTTAAGCGCCCCAAGTGTTGCGCCTCGTGTCTTCGTACACATCCGGTGCACGATGAGACCTCCGGCTCCCCGATCCTGCCGGGAGTGCAGAAGTTGATATCCGGCTAGGAATCCTTGTAGCGCAACGGCGTACGGCAGGTGTGCCTTGATCGCACAACCCAGACTTGGGGCCATGGTCACGAGGCATGGAGGGAGAGAGAAGAAGGAGGAAGTCAACCAAAGGACTTCTCCAATTGTGTGTTTAATCCCACCCATGGGCATCCTTTATATAGGCTAAGGGGGTGTACCTTTCTCAAAGACTAAGCCATGTGGGACTAATACTAAAGGAAAAAAGTCAGCAGAAATTCGGACTGCCAAATAGGCCAAAAGTACTCAGCCCAAATAGCAAATAGAAAATAAACAAATAAAGGAAAAAGGGAAACAGCACAGCAGTCTGGAACAGCCCTGGCCGGGTGGGCCTTGCGCGGCCCATCCGTGCCTGGTGCTGTCTCCCGCCCAGCAGCGGCCGGCATCGGGTGGCCAGGGTGGGGCTTTGCCCCGGTGACCCGCCTGGCGGCCTGGGTGGCGAGCGGTGGTAGCTGGCCCCCGGGTGGGCTGGCTCCCGTCCCGCGGCCTGCTGGCTCCGGCGGCCCGGGTGGGCTGGCTCGCCTGCCCGCGGACCACCTGGCCGTGCGACCCGCCCGCCTGGCGACGCCCAGTTATGCGCCGCCCTGTGCGGCGGCGGTTATCCGCCGCCCACAGGGCTGGCTGTTTTGCCTTTTTCTTTTCTTTTTTTTGCTTTTTCTTTTTCTGCACTTTTATTTCTAGGCTATTTCCCTCCGGGATTTAGCCTAATATAAAAGTTGACTTTATAAATCTGAATCTAAATATTATTTATAATATATTAATTCATAATTAATATATAATAAATATATATTTAAATTCCCATTTATCCGAAAACACTTTTCGGGGCTTTTCCTTTATTCTTTCTCCGAACAACTTTGGATCTCTCCGCGGAACGATTCCGGCTTTCTCTCTTTCTCTACTGTGATTCCATCTTACGAATGATCGCTCTCATCGTACCCTTAAGTGTATCCTCTCATGGCTCGGGAATGCTCTAGACATGATCTGTATCAATGATCAACAGAGGGACCAGGGATATCCATGTGACCCCTATGCATTCCTGATGACAATGTTGTTTGAACCGTCTAAATGTAGCATCCTCTTCCTTTTGTTTTTCGATACAACTTGTCCGATATCCGATCAATGGTATCTTATACCTTGTTCAATCTCATTCACAACAAGTTCTGTTTTCTTGTTACCGTGATATTACATCCCCATGACCTAGTCACATGTTGCAACATATATGGATGTAATCTCACCAAGCCGGCCGTATGTATATTTACCCGTCATATGGGTGAACAAATCCCGGTCTTGCAGTCACATGTCATCTACTGTTCCTTCGGAATACCCAACGTACACCTTTATAACCACTATATTACCAAGTGGCATTTGATGCAGTCAAAACAGCCTAGGGAAACAGTGAGTAATATGAGCTCACGGTCTAAGGAGAAGGATTCTAGGTATAGTTGTTGCAACAATGAACTATATGACTTGATCGTGTTGCAATCCTTCGAGGAATGTCCAACCACATCATTCTCCAATGATATGATCTCGTTGTCAGTCGGCATAAATGCCCATGATCTTGAAACCCAGATCATCTTCGTGACCAACAAACTAGTATGAATAGAGGCTACTAGGGACTTGGTTGTTTCATACCACAACTATACCAATGTTTCTACTTGGCACAGTTATAGCACAATATGAAACTATTATAAACTAATTGAGATATGATAATAAAAACCTATTTATTATTTGCCTCTAGGGCATATCTCCTTCACATACTTTACTGCTTTATTTAAGATTGTGCGTGGAGCACCTGTACTGTTTTGGATCGTGACACGTTTTCGCTGTATCGACAAGCCCAGTCACACTTTCGGGTTCCCAGTCGTTTACCGCCGTCTACACAAACCCTGGGTCCGTCTCGGAGCCGTCGCGTGTAGCTTAGTGGGGTGGCCCTCTAAAATCTTTTATGAATCCTGTGATTGCTTTCTCGTGAAATCTTCGTTGGGTTTTGATTTGGTTTTTCTAAGGTTGATCGTGTGTGTGTTGCTATTTGTGCACCCCTGCAGGGTAAATCTTTCTGAAAGCCGTGTCCGCGGTTATGGACGACTTGGAGCACAGTATCTCGATCATAGACAAGCATAACTAAAGCAGTGCTATAAATTTGACTTAATATGTGACTAGTAATCAGCTTCACTACAATGGAATGGATAATAAAAGTGCCAAGAACTGGTGGAACTGGGGTGTATCGTGTCATGTTATACCTTCCTAGTAAGTATCAAAACTCCAATGGAATGAAATAAAAGTGCCAACAACTGCTGGGTTTGGGATTTCACATGTTAATTGTATCTGACTAGTAAGTATTGCAACTACAACCGAATGATTAACTAAAAATGCTCACTACTTATGTTATCAGGATGACTCATGCTACCTATATCTGACTAGTAAGTGCTTCAACTATAATGGAATGAATAAAACTACCAACTGTGTGAGTTCCTCGGTTTGACTTCCTCGTTTGGTCTCGAGGGGGAATACCAGGATGGGTATGATTGGTGTTAGTATCAGGTTGGATTCGAATAGGTCTTTCTTACCCCTCTCTAATAGCCGACAGATGTATCGAGTCCATATAGGTGGTTTAGTGCATGCTTCGCTGCCGCTTCAGTCCACCATACCTATGTAGGCGAGAGCCGCCGAATTCTAGCCTCGTCGTGTACTGGCCTCAGTACTAACGCTCCTCTTTTTCCTTTGCCCTTTGTCGGCACCCTTTTTGTTTTAGCAGGTTTGAGATCAACGTCGTTAGCAGGATTACCCTTCCAGCTTGGCCTGGGCAGGGTTATGGACGCCATTGGTTATTCTTCAGGGCTCTTAGCTCAATTTGCTTATTATCCGTACTCGGATACTGTATCGTTTTGAAGGTGATTTGGATCTTTATACTGTATATCTGTATTCTTGACTCAGTGAGTCGTTGTTGTATATATATGTTCTGTGGGTTCCATCATGTACTATTGTGTAAAGATATTACTTTGTTTTCCACCCGCACGCAACTGCCTAGTGGGCGTCCTTGAATCGTTTCTATGCGGGTTTGGCGGGAAGCGCTAAAACTTGCATAGGGCCGATTCGAGGGAGTTATAAAGTGGTATCAGAGCTTAGCAGTTGCGATAGCCCACTGGTCCAGCCTGTAGGATAACCTAGCTAACGGCCGGTGTAGAGTGTCAAAACTATTTTGCAAAGTCGGTTGAATAGATCCAATTAGGTCTATTTTTACTCCTTACCCCTATGCTATTCTCCTCTTACCTCTGCATGTTTCGAATCTACTCTCATCTTTTCATCGAGTCCAGGATTTCTCGTGGTCCGGTTTCCATCGTACCTCTGGGTTTCTCTTTCTCCCTTTTATAACGGTGTAGCTACAATCATCAAATCTGCATCTCGTTGTTGTAACCTTCATCCAATCTTTTTATCCTTGAACTCTTTACCAGTATATTTGTAGCACCCCACTAAAACCACTAATAGAAAATCGTTGTGTTCTTGTGCATCGCATCATCATGACCACATGCTCATGTCATCATGCCACCTTGCATTTGAGCATCGTCATCATCATGCATATGTTTGTTTAAAACTATTTTCTAAAAGCCTAGTTTTGTTTTCTAAATATCCCATGTCTTAATTTCAAATAAAAACTCCGGTCTTTTTTGGGCCTTTTATTTGTCTAGAAACTATTTATAAAAGCCTCTCTAAAACTAAAAATAAAAATCTTTTTAGGGGGAGGCAGCCGGCCAGGCCAAAAGGCCCAGCCAGCCGGCCTACAACCCCAGCCCATCTATCTAGACAAACCCTAGCTACCTACCCCAAAACCACACCCCTCCGCCAGCACCCAGCGGTGCACCACACACACGCACGCACGTTCCCGCCCACCTCGCCAGCCCCACCCCGCCTCGGGAACGCCACCTGCCTCCCTGTCCCTCCTGGCCCCACACCCTCCACCTGCCCGCACACCCACACCACACCCCCCCACCTGACCTAGCCGCCCACTCCCTGCCTGGCACGCACCCGCGCGCGCAGCCGCAACCGCCCCGCCCTGCAACGCACGCACGCGTACCACGCAGCTCCCGCGCGCAACCCCTCTCTCATCGTGCAACCCGACCCCACCCCGCATGATCCCCGTTCACCAACCACGCGTTCGCCCGCGATTCCCCACCAACCCCCGCTCGCTCGCCGTGCCTCCTCCCGCTCAGGTCGCCTCCCCTTCCCCACCCGCTACAGGGCTCGCCCGGTGCTGCCCCAGCCCGCACATGGCCGTGGCTGCCCCTGGCCGAGCTCAGCGGCGAGCCGCCGCTCATCTTCCCCGCTTCCCCTCCCACGCATCGTCTCTGCGCGGCCTCCCCTTCTCCGGCTGCCCGCGGCCACCTCCTGAGCGCGCGACGTCGCCTCCCCCAAGCTCCTCATCGGCCGGCCCTCCACCTCACCGTGTCGCGCCCCTACCTCCTCTACAGCAGGAGCCGCCATGACCTCGCGTTGTCGACACCGTCGGTCACCGTGTCGAACGGCTCTTCACCGCCAGGACCCGCGCGAGCGCCGCCCAGACGCCGCTGTTCCCAGCCCGAGCCGCCACCGGCCCGAGCTCCTCCCGGCCGGCGAGCCAGCCATCCTCCGTCTGCCACCGCCTTGCCGGTCCCGAGCTGCGTCGTCGCTGCTTCGGCGCCCTCCAGCGAGCCTTCCTGCGCACAGCACCACCTGCCGCTGGCGAGCTATGCCGACTGACCCTGCTCGCCATGCCCTCCTCCAAACTGGGCCCGGCGCCACCTAGAGCTCGCACCTTCGCCATCTGCTTCCGTCCCTGCGCGCTCGCCGCCTGCAGGCTCTGCCCCCAAGTCGCCCTTCAGCGGACACCACCGGCTCCCCGTTTTTCTGGCGCCGTCTAGTGCCTCGCCTTGTTCGGGTAGTTTCCTTGGTTACCATCCACCTCTAGGGACTGTAGTTTGCTCGTGCGCGTCCGTGTTGTTTTTATGAAGTGTTGTTACGTGTTGTTTCCTGCAGTGTAGTGTTGACACTCCTGGGATGCTACTGAGAAGCGCGTAGCCACCCTCGATTCGCTGTTGCACGGCTCTCCTGCTCCCTCCGTTAGATCCTGATGTGGTGATGTTGTTGCTGCGAGTAGAAGTGGTGATGTTGGCTCTGTTGTTCAAGACTCATCTCGACGTGACCACCAACACCGATCCAAGTTTGCCACCCGTAGCTCGAGAGGCTCCATCAAGCGAGTTGTCGATGCTCGAGAAGAAGGAAGTCCCAGGAACTCCGTCACGGAAACCCCGAGGCCTTCTACATGGAACCGAAGACACGGTACCCCAAGATCGCCTTCCCAGACCCGATGGCCAAGACCCTGAAGCTCGATCCCGAGAATCCGAACCCCGAAGACCGATCCCGCCAAGCCTGAACCCTGCCGAACCCTCGGAACCCAAGATCTTCCAAACCCAGATGTGTGAACCTTTTCCCTAGCCCCTATTTTATAAATGCTATATATAAAACTGTCGCATATTAAATTGTTCATGCATGCATATCTGTTTGTGGTTTGGGGGCATTATGCCGCTTCACCTCCTAATTAAATATGGAGTCTATATGCGGGATATCTCTATCTTATTCCGGACTCCATTTAAATTGGTGTAGCGAACCGATGCCATGTTTCGCCTGTTAATACAACATTTAAATTGTGGGGTAGTTAAATAACTTGAACCGTGTAATTAATTGTCGGGACCCCGGTTCCGCTTAATACTGCCTAATTGCACCGCATCTGCATCATATCATAATCATGCCGGATCTTCTGCCGTAGTATTAAATATTGCATCCGGTGTTTCTTTTAGTGCTTTGCTTCTTCGCGGATTAGGCCGATGAGTTGATGCTAGTATCGACAAGTTCTCTGGATATGAACCTTCGGCAGTGTTTCCCAGGCGAGCATTCTCCCCCTTTCTACCTATTTTGCATTTATAGTCTTTATTTCCTCCTGTTGATCTATTGCTATCTGTGTCGTGATGCTTTAGTGTTCTGTACCAGATATATCCCTTGCAGCCTTTATATTGCATTGGACACATCCTATTGCCTATTATTTGAATAATAGTCGGCCTTGCGAGTCGTAGTTGCTTGCTCATGTGCGGCTTTACGTCGTTGTTGTTCCACAGTTATTGGAAGGTTGGCACATGCTTAATGGTGGAGATGCTTATTGGTGGAGATGATCATGACTTTAAATACAACTATTAAATTGCTGTGATAACTAATGAAAGAGGCACCGGTGGGCAATATATGCTATTTGGTTTTTATGTCCACTTGTGTCCCGTAGGCCCCGAGTACTTGATACCTGTTCCTTGACTATTCGCACTATGCACATCCGGGAGACCCTATGGGATCCCCCTGAGCCAGAGTTTGATTCATTTCTATTTCTTGGGGCCACAAACTAGTTTGGGGCTTTATTACTATCTTGTACTTATGCCATGTTTTACTGCTTTATTTAAGATTGTGCATGGAGCACTTGTACTATTTAGGATTGCGGAGTGTTTTCGCGGTATCGACAAGCCCAGTCACACTTTCGGGTTCCCAGTCGTTTACAGCCATTGGCACAAACCTTGGGTCTGTCTTGGAGCCGGCCAACTTCGTTGCGGGTAGCTTAATGGGGTGGCCCCCTGAAATATTTATGAATCCTGTGATTGCTTTGTCGTGAAAGCCTCGTTGGGTTTTGAGTTGGTTTTTCCGAGGTTGATCGAGTGTGTGTTGCTATTTGTGCACCCCTGCAGGGTAAAAGTTTCTGAAAGGCGTGTCCGCGGTTATGGATGACTTGGAGCACAGTATCTCGATCATAGACAAGCGTAACTAAAGTAGTGCTATAAATTTGACTTAATATGTGACTAGTAATCAGATTCAAATACAACGGAATGTAAATTAAAAATGCCAACAACTGGTGGATTTGTGGTGATCTGTGTCATACTATACCTGCCTAGTAAGTATTGCAACTCCAATGGAATGTGATAAAAGTGCCAACAACTGCTAGGTTTGGGGATTCCTCGGGACAATTATATCTGACTAGTAAATGTTCCAACTACAACAGAATGTTAACTAAAACTGCCCACTACTTATGCTATCAGGATGACTCATGCTATCTATAACTGACTAGTAAGTGCTTCAACTATAATGGAATGAATAAAACTGCCAACTGTGTGAGTTCCTCGGTTTAACTTCCTCGTTTGGTCTCGAGGGGGAATACCAGGATGGGTATGATTGGTGTTAGTATCAGGTTGGATCCGAATAGGTCTTTCTTATCCCTCTCTAATAGCCGACAGATGAATCGAGTCTCTATAGGATGTTTAGTGCATGCTTCGCTGCCGCTTCAGTCCACCATACCTATGTAGGCGGGAGCCGCCGAATTCTAGCCTCGCCATGTACTGGCCTCATTACTGACGCTCCTCTTTTTCTTTTGCCGTTTGTCGGCACCCCTTTTGTTTTAGCAGGTTTGAGATCGACGTCGTTAGCAGGGTTACCCTTCCGGCTTGGCCTGGGCAGGGTTATGGACGCCATTGGTTATCCTTCAGGGCTCTTAGCTCAATTTGCTTCTTGTCCGTACTCGGACGTTGTATCGATTTCAAGGTGATTTAGATCTTTGTATTGTATATCTGTATTCTTGACTCGTGGAGTCGTGTTGTATATATATATATATATGTTCTGTGGGTTCCATCGTGGACTAATGTGTAATGGTATTAATTTGTTTTCCACCCGCACGAAAGTGCCTAGTGGGCGTCCTTGAATCTTTTCTATGCGGGTTTGGTGGAAAGCGCTAAAAAACTTGCATAGGGCCGATTTGAGGGTGTTACAATATTCCCCTTGATGGATATCCATATCGTTGAAAAACATTATGAGAAGGATGAGCATTGGTGAAGTTGGAGTATACCTTGAGCATGTGTTGTTCATGCCAATGGAACCATCACGGAACCTAATCATTCTGTCTTTTCATACGATTTCTTTTGTATCTTCCGGTGGTTTCCAAGCACCGACATCATCTACATCAGAAGAGCCTACACCAATCCTTTGTTCTGAACATTGCTTATAAAGATCTTCAGTCTAAATTCCAAGAGTTGGTTGCACGATTATTTTTTTCATGTACAGAGTAATGCTTTGAGTGCGGGATGGAGTAGCTACTATACCACTACTCTTATCATTTGCTTTTGTACATTGAATGGTGGATCGATGCAATCTTTACTCCTTCCACATAAGTTAGAGGTGGCCTTCTCTTTTGATGCCTTTACCTTCGTCCTTTGTTCTCTGGAGTGTTCTCTCGACGAACATGAGCAACACCCCTTGTTGGTGGTGTCGCTGATTTTCAAGATGGAGCAAGGAGCATTGTTAGTGGTGTCGCAAGGATTTACACGAAGCAAGCATATTCAGACCATCGGCCTTCTTCCCCGTACCATGAAGCGGATCTCAAGGGTGAGATCCATTGTTAGTGGTATCGAATTGTAGCACCCCGGTAAAACCACTACTAGAAAATCGATGTGTTTTTGTGTTGCGCATCATCATAACCGCATGCTCATGTCATCATGCCACATTGCATTTGAGCATCGTCATCATCATGCATGGTTTTCCAAAAACTATTTTCTAAAAGTCTGGTTTTGTTTTCTAAATATCCCTTGTCATTATTCAAATAAAAACCCCAGTCTTTATCAGACCTTTTATTTCTCTAAAAACTATTTACGAAAGCCTTTTAAATAATAAATAAGAAGTTATATTATTTTTGGGAGGCAGCCAGCCAGGCCCAAAAGCCCAGCCGGCCACCTCCAACTAAACCTAATCCTCAAACCCTATCCTAAAACCACCACACCCAGCCTCCAGCCGCCGCCACTCCCTTGGCCCCGCACGCACCCCACTCCCTCGCCTACACGCAGCAGCGCTGTAGCACGCTTGGTTCCACACATGCGTCTACGCGCTCGCCCAGCCGCTCATTCCCCATCTCCACCCCCCAGCGAGCGCTGCCCCAACTCTCACCGTGTCCACCCCCCGATCTCTAGCTACCGACAAACCCCCGACCCCACGCCACCTTTCCCGACGCAAGACCCGGCCCCACCCCCATACCATGTCGCACGCGACCCCGCTCCTCTCTGCCTTGCGTTCGTCGTCCCCAACCCCGCACGCCACCGCCCGACGGGATCCCCACCTACCCCTGCCCTCATGCGTGCCCCTTGTCGACCTTGCCCCTCGCGCCGGTCGCCCTGGTCCTCGCCGTCGTGGCCCCTTCTTCTCTGGCTCTAGGCGATGCCCTCGCCTGAGCCACCGCGCGCCTGTAACCTCCTCGGCTCTGCAGCGCTCCTCCGTCGTGGCCCTCCATCTCCCCCGACATCGCCACCTCGCCAGCGACCGGCTATGCCTCTCCGTACCAGCCGCGACCACCCCAGGCCCGGCTGGCGCCGCGCTGACCTCTACCTAAGTCCGCCTCCCTTCTCTACTGGTCGTGGCCACCATGATCGCCCTCCTCGTCGCCCTGCAAGCCGTCGACTACTGCTCCCTCCTCCTCCTTGTTCCTCTGCCAGAGCTTGCCCGTGACCCCGAGTTCTGCGCGACTACCGCCACCATCACCTCCGGCGAGTCCTCTGTGTTGCTGTCCTGTTGGAGCCCAGTGCCTGCCGCGACATCTCCACCCTCATCGTCTGCAAGCCCGGCAGCCCCCGTCAAATCGCGTCGGTCGCCGTCCTCTGTTGCCTCCGCCGTGGCAAGCACACCACCGCTCGCGGCTCTCCAGATCGAGCCCGCCTTTCATTTCTAGACGACCATGACAGCCTCACACCGTGCGTATCTTTGCTACAGTGCCCACGCCTTGTTGCTTCTCCATTTTTCATGTGGTGTTGCAATGTATGTTGACGAATGGTACTTCTTGTGTACCTATATGAGGTGGCAGTGCGGTGAGTTTGGCTACATTGGCTAATAAAACAAAAAAAATCCTACGGTGTGAACTATACGCCAAGATCTATCTACTAGGTACAAAGCAACGGGTGGACATACATCCAACGAGAACTTACCCTCGAAGACAACGAGTTTTCTTAACGAGTAGGAACTCGTGGTTGATGGAGTCATACACTTGCCGATCTCAAGATTGTGAGGAAGTCCGAGCGCCACAACTCAGCAGCGCATCCATACTCGCACACATGTTCAAGCCACCGGACAACCTCCACATACTCGCTCCAGCGATCCAGCGGAAGAAGCAACTCCTTCCAGCCAAAATGCCACCGGGAACATGTATCTCGCTAATCCGAGACCATGGGGGAATAATTCTAGAGGGGGAGAGAGATCCTTCACAAGGAGGTGTGAGGAAGAAGGAGGAAGAGGGGGGCCTTTTATAGGAGGACGGGGGGTGCCCCTCCTTCATGGCCGACGCATGGGGGGTGACTCCTCACCTCCCCCATTCATGTGGTGGTAACCCCTCCACATTAAAATGCCTCTTCACATTCCCCTTTAAAGTCCCTACTTTAAATGCATTAAAATTCTCCAAGTTTAATGCTCTCTCATTTAATAAAACTAATTTAATATATTTATTCAGAATTTTGTTAATTACTTTAATTAACAAACATTCACATATAACCCCTTGCAATATTTCAATATCACATGTAGAACCACTTTCTGCAATTTCACCCGAAACAATTTCCGGTTTCTATCGAAACAATACCTGCGCTTTCCAATTCTTTCGTCTGAAACATATGTGCTCCAAAATGGTGTTCGGTAACTCTTAAGTGTGTCACCCTACGGTTCGCGAATAATGCAGACATGATTGAGACCCCTCTCCGATCAATAATAAGAAGCAGGACCTGGAGATCCATACTGACTCCTACACATTCAACGATGACTTCTGTGATCATGAGAACCTTTAACGCTAGTAACTAAATCCCTTTGTCTCGTGATATATTACATGTCAGAGATTCGATCATTGGTATCTCCATACCTAGTTTGATCTTGTTACCGACATGCACTCTTTTCTCGTTCCCATGATATAACATTCTAGTGATCACATCACTTGCTTGCAAGCTATCTTAATGTGATATCACCGAGAGGGCCCAAAGTATATCTATCCGTCATCAGGATTGAAAAATTCCACTCTTAATCCATGAGCCTCAACATAACACCTTCGTAGCACTGAACCCATCTTTATAGTCACCCTGTTATGGTGTGACGTTTGATGTTATCAAGATACTCTTCCGGTGTTAGCAATTAACATGATCTCATGGTCTAAGGATAAAGATTACTTCATATGGTGTTATAGCAATATAAGCATAATGACTTTGATCGTAATGCTATACTTCGGATGAATGTTCATCACATCATTCCACCAATGTTGTGACCTTGTTATTAAAAACATCCAATGTCCATGATCAGGAAACCTTGATCATCTTGTTAATCAACGAGCTAGTCTATAAGAGAGGCATAACTAGGAACCCTTTTTGTTTATTAAACACACATGTATTGACGTTTTCGATCAATACAATTATAGCATGCAAAATAAACATTTATCATAAACATGGAATAAGATAATAACCACTTTATTATTGCCTCTCGGGCATATTCCCTTCATTTGGTTCTTCGCGGATTAGGCCGTTGAGTGGATGTGAGTATCGACAAGTTCTTCGGATAATGTCTCTTCGGCAGTGTTTCCCAGGCGAGCAATCTCCCCCTTTCTACCTATTTTGCATTTATAGTCTTTACTTCCTCCCGTTGATCTATTGCTATCCATGTTGCGATGCTTTAGTTTCCATGCACCCTTTATATTCCTTGCAGCCTCTATATTGCCTTGGACACATCCTATTGCCTGTTATTTGATAGATAGTCGGCCTTGCGAGTCGTAGTTGCTTGCTCAGGTGCTGCTTCGCGTTGTTATCGCTCCACTATTATTGGAAGGTTGGCACATGTTTAATGGTGGATGATCATAACTTTAAATACAACTATTAAATTGCTGGGATAACTAATGAAAGAGGCACCGGTGGGCAATATATGCTATTTTGTTTTTCATGTCCACTTGTGTCCCATAGGCCCCGAGTACTTGATACCTGTTCCTTGACTATTCGCACTATCCACATACGGGAGACTCTATTAATCCCCCTTAGCCAGAGCTTGATTCATTTCTTATTTCTTGAGGCCACAAACTAGTTTGGGCTTTATTACTATCCTGTACTTATGCCATGCTTTACTGCTTTATTTAAGATTGTGCGTGGAGCACCTGTACTATTTTGGATCGTGACATGTTTTCGCTGTATCGACAAGCCCAGTCACACTTTCAGGTTCCCAGTCGTTAACGTCGTCTACACAAACCCTAGGTCCGTCTCGGAGCCGGCCAACTTCGTCGTGGGTAGCTTAGTGGGGTGGCCCTCTGAAATCTTTTATGAATCCTGTGATTGCTTTCTCGTGAAAGCCTCGTTGGGTTTTGATTTGGTTTTTCCGAGGTTGACCGTGTGTATGTTGCTATTTGTGCACCCCTGCAGGGTAAATCTTGCTGAAAGCCGTGTCCGCGGTTATGGACGACTTGGAGCACAATATCTCGATCATAGACAAGCATAACTAAAGCAGTGCTATAAATTTGACTTAATATGTGACTAGTAATCAACTTCACTACAATGGAATGGATAATAAAAGTGCCAACAACTGGTGGAACTCGGGTGTATCGTGTCATGTTATACCTGCCTAGTAAGTATCACAACTCCAATGGAATGAAATAAAAGTGCCAACAACTGCTGGGTTTGGGATGTCACATGCTAATTGTATCTGACTAGTAAGTACTGCAACTACAACTGAATGATTAACTAAAAATGCTCACTACTTATGCTATTAGGATGACTCATGCTGCCTATATCTGACTAGTAAGTGCTTCAACTATAATGGAATGAATAAAACTGCCAACTGTGTGAGTTTCTCGGTTTGACTTCCTCGTTTGGTCTCGAGGGGGAATACCAGGATGGGTATGCTTGGTGTTAGTATCAGGTTGGATTCGAATAGGTCTTTCTTACCCCTCTCTAATAGCCGACAGATGTATCGAGTCTCTATAGGTTGTTTAGTGCATGCTTCGCTGCCGCTTCAGTCCACCATACCTATGTAGGCGAGAGCCACCGAATTCTAGCCTCGCCATGTACTGGCCTCAGTACTGACGCTCCTGTTTTTCCTTTGCCCTTTGTCGGCACCCCTTTTGTTTTAGCAGGTTTGAGATCGACGTCGTTAGCAGTATTACCCTTCCGGCTTGGCCTGGGCAGGGTTATGGACGCCATTGGTTACTCTTCAGGGCTCTTAGCTCAATTTCCTTCTTATCCGTACTCGGATACTGTATCGTTTTCAAGGTGATTTGGATCTTTGTACTGTATATTTGTATTCTTGACTCAAAGAGTTGTTGTTGTATATATATGTTATGTGGGTTCCATCATGGACTATTGTGTAAACATATTACTTCGATTTCCACCCACACGCAAGTGCCTGGTGGGCGTCCTTGAATCGTTTCTATGCGGGTTTGGCGGGAACCGCTAAAACTTGCATAGGGCCGATTCAAGGGTGTTACAATAGTGCATCTGCTTCCTCATTTTCTGCTCGAGCGATGTGTTGAACCTCAAACCCTTCGAACGATTTAGATAAATCATCCACGACAGCTTTATATGCTGCCATGTGTTTATTTGCATTACAAATATTCGACACTTGTTGAGCAACAAGATCCAAATCTTCGTAACACATCAAACGTCGGATGCCAATATCCTTAGCAATCCGGGTTCCATGCAGCAGTGCTTCATACTCGGCAATATTATTTGTCGCTGTGAAGTGGATCTGCAACACGTATAGAAGTTTATCTCCTTGGGGTGATTTGAGCACCACGCCAGCCCCCGAGCCCCCTCGAGCCTTAGACCCGTCAAAGTAGAGGGTCCAGTATTCTGACTCAGGGAGGGTCATATTCTCCTTTGTCTCTGTCCAATCAGCAACAAAGTCAGCAAGGATTTGGGATTTGATTGTTGTCCGAGGTTTATACTCAATATCAAAAGCTGAAAGCTCTATGCCCCATTTGGCGACGCATCCTGTGGCGTCACTGTTGTTGATTATATCTCTCATGGGAGCTGTGCTCACCACGGTAATTGGATGCTCCTGAAAATAATGTTGTAGCTTACGAGATGCTACACCGTAAGCCAACTTTTGATAGTGCGGATACCGCTGTTTTGATTCTGTCAGGACTTCGCTGACAAAGTAAGTCGGACGCTGCACCAGGTGTTCCTGATTTTCCTCCGGTATCTCCACCACCATGACGATACTAACGACCTTGTTTGTCGTAGCAAGATAGAGCAACATCGGTTCCTGTGGTTCTGGCGCAGCAAGGATAGGAGAAGATGAGAGTACTTTTTTCAGGTCTTGTAGCGCAGCTTTAGCTTCGTCGGTCCAAACAAAATCCTTGGTATTTTTCAGGAGTTTGTATAATGCTGCGGCTCGTTCACCAAGCCGGCTTACAAACCGACTGACTGTAGCGATGCAGCCAGTTAGTCTTTGTACGTCCTTCAGGCGAGTTGTCCTGGAAATATTGAGTATAGCCTTGATTTTGTCCCGGTTCACTTCTATGCCTCTTTCAGACACGATGAAACCTAACAATTTCCCGGCTGGTATTCCAAAGAAACATTTCTTCAGGTTAAGCATGATGTTGTATTTTGGTACATTGGCGAACGTTTCCTCCAAGTCGGAAATCAGCGTTTCATTCTTTTTGGACATCACCGCGATATCATCCATGTATGCATGTACATTGCGTCCGAGTTGGTCATGGAGGCAACGTTGCATCGTGCGCTGGTACGTAGCTCCTGCATTCTTCAGCCCAAAGGGCATCGTAACAAATCAGAAGGTTCCGAAGGGGGTTATGAATGAAGTTTTGACTTTGTCAGATTCCTTCATCCGTATTTGGTGATAACCGGAATATGCGTCGAGAAAACAGAGGAGTTCCGAGCCTGCCATAGAATCGATAACTTGATCAATTCTAGGTAGAGTGAACGGATCTTTTGGACAAGCCTTGTTCAAGGCAGTATAATCAACACACATCCTTAAATCAGTGGTGTCCTTTTTAGGTACCATTACAAGATTGGCCGACCACTCTGTGTGGATGACCTCTTCTATGAATCCGGCTAAATCGAATTGTGCTAGTTCCTTAGCTATTGCCTTACGCTTTTCATCGCCGAAACATCGTAAGGACTGTTTGACGGGTTTAGCATTCGGGTTTACATTTAAAGAGTGCTTGGCAAGTTCCTTAGGTACTCCGGTCATGTCAGATGGCTGCCATGCGAAGATATCTTGATTTGCTTGGAGGAACTTGATGAGCACGCTTTCCTATGCGTTACCTAGGCCTACGCCTATTTGGGCCACCTTGGAGGGGTCATCATCCTTCAACGGCGTCTTCTTCGTCTCTTCTGATGCCTTGAACTCTGGATTTGGCTTTGTCACCTCCTTCTTTGTTGCGGGCATCTCGAATGGATCTATGCTCTTCTTGATCTCCTGGGCGTGCAACACGGCTTCAGCAAAGGCAGCATTTCCATCCTCGCACTCTCGCATTTTCTTTGGGTCTCCCCTAATAGTGATTACGCCGTTAGGACCTGAAATTTTCATCATATTGTAAATGTAACACGGACGAGCCATAAAAGCCTAGTAAGCCGGACGTCTAAATATAGCGTGGTACGCGCTCTTGAACAGGACCATTTCGAAGGAAAGTGCCTCCGTCCGGTAATTCTTTGGAATTCCAAAGGTAACATCCAAAGTAATCTCCCCTAGGGAATTAGTTTGTCTTCCTGGGACAACTCCGTGAAAAATCACAGAGCTATGGTTCAGCTGGGTCTCCGAGATCTTCATCCGGCGTAGCGTTTCGACATAGAGAATATTGATACTGCTGCCGCCGTCCATGAGGGTCTTGGAGAAACCATAACCGTCAATAAGTGGATTGGCGATTAAGGCGTATTTTCCTCGCCTATGCAACTTAGGCGGATGATCAGCGCGGTCAAATGTGATTGCCACTTCCGACCAGTCCAAGAATTGGGGGACAGTCGGAACGGTTGCATTGAGCTCATGTAGAACTGCTTTCTTAACCTTTGCTAGTTGAGATCCGAGGAAGGTGACATAAGTGTCTTTTTTGGTAGGAAATTTTTCTTCCCTTCCGGCTTGGGATTTGAAGCGTCATCTTCCTCCATGTCGGAATCTTCCTTGGTTTCTTTATCTTTTTCGGGATTCTTCTTTCCCTTCTTCCACTTAGCTTTGTAGCCCGTGGTGTCATCTCTTTTGATGTCGTCATTGAAACGACATTCGGCGTTGGTGTTGGACGAGCCCCCATTGGCGTCTAAGTGATGCACACATGGGTTATTGGCAATGTCGGCCCAAGAGTAGGTTTTGCCCAGTTGCTGGTCTCCTCTACCCTAGACCCTTGAACTCCCAAGTCCACGCCCGCGGCCTCCTCCATGTCCTCCTCGTCCTCCAAACCCGAAAGTAGCAGTGACCACTGCTGTTTCCGTGTTGGGTTTTTCTACCGAGGTATTTTTTGCACTTCTAAGCTTGTTGCTTTGGTTGTTTTGCCGACTATGGCACAGCTAGGGCATTGAGTAATCCCTCTGCATCGTCGTCAGCATCTGCATACTTGCTCGCTGTTTCTATCATCTCTCCCAAATCAATGACTTTGTCACACTTCAAGCGATGGCGGAGTAGACCAATTGGGAGACCTGCAATGAAGGCTTCAATCGCATTTTGATCGTTTACTCATTCATAGGAGTTCTTGGTGTTGATCCATCATCCGAGGTAATCCCGGCAAGTTTATCCAGCCTTCTGGGTGCAACGATGTAGGTCTCCGACCGTACAGGGCCTCCGGTATGTGCCTTCGAAATTCCGAAAGAACGCACTTTGCATGTCATACCAGTTGTGGATGGTGTTCTCCGAAAGTTCATTAAGCCATGATCGTGCCATCTTCCGCAACATAAGTGGGAGATATCGGGTTGCGACGAGGCTGTTTTCGCCCTTGGCGATGTAGCAAGCTTGGAAGAAATCCTGTAGCCAGGTATCTGGCCGAGCAATGCCGTCGTAGGCTTGGATATGCCTTGAGATAGCAAATCCTTCTGGGAATTTTGTAGGTCTGATGCGTGGTCCAAAGCACTTTGGGCCCATGTAGATATCATCGTTTTCGTAGCGCCGCGCCTCTATGTTGGAATTGATCCTGTGTCTTGTGTCGTTCGGGGATAGAGATCGTCCTAAATGTCGGCTGTGGCTGCGGTGCCTTGGAGCCAGACTTCGGCTTCTGCCACCACCTCCTCCGCCATGTCGTCCTCCTTGTCCCCCTTGAGAGCCGTTGTGATGACTACTTGGTGGAGAGGTTGGGGCAGCTGGATTATTTCTGGTTGTTTGCCGGCCTCCGTCCGGAGCGTCATTATTCCGGTCCGGGGAGGGTCTTTACTATGATGAGCCCCCTGCCGGCTTGTCCCGACATGGTTTCTGTCGTTCCTTCGTCTGTTGTTCCCACTACGATGAGGCTCAGCCGGACGGCTTGTATGTCTAAGAGGTGGTATTTTTTGACGATCCTCCTCCCGACGTTTCTCTTTATCTTCTCCCCTTCGATTGTTCGACTCTTGTTGGGGAGGATTCCTCGGATACAGTGCAACAATGGCCTCTTGTTCGGCCGCTGGAGCGACGTTGCTCCAGTCACGTGCAGTTCTGTGATGATGTCATGATGATCCGGTTCTAGAGTAGTTGTCTTCCCGACGGTCGGAACGGTGATGCTATTCTGGAACACGCTGGGGCCTTATATTATTCCAGGCTGAGTCCGTGTGACATTGGTCGGATTTGGAGACCAGTTTTCCACTTCCGGATTTCGCAGCCATCTATTGCCCCCGACCCTTAGTGAGTAGCTTGATGCCCAATCGAACCTGTTCTGGGCCTGGGTTATTTGACAGGATATCTCGAGCTGCGATAGTGTTCTGTACTGATGTTGGGTACACCAGATCTCCTTTGCTATCGAGACGAGGCATCCATGGATCTCCTTCAAAGAGGACCCTGTTCACTTCCGGAAATTTACCGTCACTTGTGTAACGTTTCCGTGTCTTCTGATGCAACCGAGACATGTAATCCTTAGTTGCCATGCGTTTCTTTTCCCCTCGATGTTTTTAGCTTCATCCAGGAGTTGTTGACGACGCGCTTCTAGGGCTTCGGCCCTTTCGTCTAGCTCTTCAGCAGTAAGTCCTGCAGCTGTAGGGATAGGTGTGGTTAATGCAGCATCGATGAGTTTATGCGCACCTTCAGTGATCATGTGTCCATCCACCGATTCTTCTTTTTCGGATCTTCTAGGATAAGTGCTCCATCCGAGTCTTCCTCATATTCCTCGGCAATCACCTCCTCTGTCAGAGGGTCTTTTGTCGGGGTCTTGTTCTTCTTCTTTGCCTTCTTGGCAGCGCCGGTAGCAAAGACGGCTTTGGGTCCGTTTCCCGGAGTCAAGCTATGATCGGTACTTTTGGACATTTGGACTTCGGGATTATCTCCGACTTCCATGTCATCCTGTGCTTTGGGAGAGTGTTCCCCGAATCCTTCATCCATGGCTTCTCCTTCCTCTGCAGCCTTGGGGTTATACTCCTCTTCATATTCCGCGGAGAACTTTCGGAAATCTGCCGACGTCATCGATTCATCCGAGGATGCGGGTACGTCGGTGTTTGTTCCAATTGCCTCTAGCACAGAGTCGGTGTTGTCCCTAGCATCAGCAGAGCTGGATTCGGATCCCACGTATCTGATAAAGTGCGCTGCGTTCCTCCTGAGGTACCTGCGGCTCTCGCGATCAGCTTCATCAAGACTTTTGATGGCCTCGAGAATTGCATTTGCGCTTCAATTTTGCATTATTATATGTCGCAGTGTGTACCTTAGGAAAGGCATGTCTGACCCGGCGTCGTCAGAGCCAGAATCAGTGTCGTTGATATGCTCCTCCTGGATTTCGACTTCGGAGGGAGGGTCGATCTGGGATTCAGTCTCTCCAAGGAGATCCACTCCAGATTCGACTTGGGCCGCTAGGTCTTCTTCAAGCTCGGATTTCTCCACTATCTCCGCAATTGGTGCGGGCTAGGTGGGATTAGGGTTTTCTGAGATCTAGAACTCTGCCACCTCCGTGGACAAAGGGGACCCAGAAGATTCTTCTGCCTCTATCATCACCGCTGGGGTGGGTGGGGCAGGTTCAGTGAAACCGATGTAAACATCGATCTCGCCAAAAGACATGATTGTGTAGGCAGTCACGGCCTCCCTAGCCGGAATCTAGGTCTCGTCGAGAACGATGAGAGGGACGTCGCTGGCATAGAGGATGCGACCGACAGTGATAGTCTCACTGATTCCGATTCTTGCAGATTCTGCTCGGAACGTAGATCCGAAGCTCACTTGCCCCACGGTGGGCGCCAACTGTCGTCGGATTGATGACAAGTACGCCATGAGGGGGTCCTCGAGGCGTGCGGAAGAGAGGGGTGTGAGATGTACGGTGTTCCGGGACCGTGAGCACACAAGTTTACCCAAGTTCGAATCTGTCGGCTTTGGACGGATCCTACTCCTGCTAGCAATCCAGTAATACGGCAGAGCCGGAATATGGGTTACAAGGGTTCGCCTGTGCGAGTTGAGATTGTAGACTATTGAGGGTTCCCTAAAGGCTCTCCCTAGGATGGCTTATATAGATATCCGGCCTAGGGTTTACAGGAGAGATCTATCCAGCTACGACTAAGAGTCGGTTACAGAGTACATCTTGAACTATAAGTAACACTATGGGCCTAAGTCGGTAAGTCTTCTGGGCCTTCTGAGAGCCAGACAAAACTTCGTCTCTTCTCCCTGACTAGGCCGCCCGTGAAGCAAAGCTCTAACCCGAAGTGGGCCACCCTGGTCAGTGAGGAACTGTGAGGATACTCGAAAAGTATATCCCCAACACAGGGGAGTGCAGTAGGGTGCGGTAGAGCTAAGAGCCAAGCTGGTTTGGCGCGGCGGTGTCTCTGGCGTGTTGTCCATGCTTGGCTGGCGACAAGCAAATTTGGGCGGCACGCCACTGCTGATCCAGGCTTAGGGATAGCTCCTTGATGACTTGGTTGGAACAAGGGGAGACAGGGAAGAGCAGAGAGGGTCGAATGGGGGACAAGAAATCAATTGGCAACAGTATTTGTTAGGCCACAATTTCTTTGCCTGCCACCTGTTCAACAAAATGGCCGCATGAAACTTTTATTTGAATTTTGAAATGATTTTTGGTGGAGTTGCTGATCATATGCTTAAGCATGAATGGTTGCTTTAGATTTTCAAGTTGAACTCATTTGAATGGTTTTTGAAAAAGTGGGATCTAGGTACATACACTTGATTCCATTTTCAAATGTCATTTAAATTTAGTGTGTAAATGTTTTTGTAAGAATTTAAAGTGGGCCTTGGTACATATTTACTTGTACTAGCAAGGGGTGCAAAGAGTTAGAATTATTTATGTTTGAATTTGAGTTCTAGGAACACCTAAAGTGACCTAGTGGATTAAAATGGCAAAAGTGACCATTTGCTTTTATTAATTCCAAATGATTTCTTTTTCTTTGGATTTTGCTTGAGCATGATCTAGATGATGTGGCATTCACCTTAGAATCATTTTACAACCATTAGAACAAACAAACATGGCAATTCAAAACAATTCCATATTAATGCCACACACATATGCATTCTTACTCATCTAAATGAGAAAAAGGTTTTGTTAACCCTAAATTAGGTGATTTGGATCTTGATATCTTGGACTAAAGTTTTGGGATGTTACACTAACCATGTCAGATATAGAACCGGCGAACATGACGAATGAAGAGATGCATGCTCACTTCACGAAGCTTTTGGTCGGACGTGTGCAAGATGTTGATTCAAGACTGGAGAATGTGGACCTCATGCTCAACGAGACCATGGAGAAGGTAGAAGGACTAGAGAAATCCTTCAATGACAAGCTCGACGCCAAGTTTCAGGAGATCCTCACCAGGCTACCTGCACCTACACCTGCGGCTACACCACGTCCTCATCATCGTCTACCCGACCATGTGGGACTTGTGCAACGTGTGACACTTGCGGGACACCATACGATGGGTTCATCTACTCCTGCTACAGCTGCACCACCTCAGTCTCTGGCCCCTGAAGCTGTTGTCCCAACTACCGAAGCTGTGGCACCAACAGTTGTTGCTCACACCACGGCTGACGCTTTTGTGGGATATGAAGAGGATGGTTAGAACGAGTATGACGATGAGGATGAGTTCGATGAGTATGTCGAAGAACCTACGGGCTGTCCTCGGCATTACTACCACAACACTCGACCACGGGTATGTAATGATGATCATGTTGCTAAGCTTAAGCTCAATATTCCACCTTTTGAGGGTAGATATAATCCTGATGCATATCTTACATGGGAACTGGAAGTAGATCAACGTTTTGCATGTTTAAGATATCCTGAGAATATGCGTGTTAGTGTTGCTACTTGCGAGTTTACAGATTTGGCTTCACTTTGGTGGTCTGAATATTATCGCGTCAATCATGCTAACATTCCTAATACTTGGACTGCTTTAAAAACTGCTATGCGAGTTCGTTTTGTACCACCAACTTATCAACGAGATTTGCTAAAGAAAATGACTCGTTTAGAACAAGGCAAAAATTTTGTAGAACAATATTATCAGGAATTACAAACTGGAGTGGTTCGTGCTGGTATTGTTGAAAATACAGAACAAATGATGGCTCATTTCTTTCTTGGTTTAAATAAGGAGATTCAAAACATTTTAGACTATAAAGAATATTGCACCATTACTCGTTTGTTTCATCTTGCTTGCAAAGATGAACGTGAAGTGCTAGATCGTCAACCGCCATGGAGAAGATCTAAAAATTCTGTAGGTCGTACATCATCGTGGACATCCCGACAATCAACACCTTCTTTGCGTGGCACACCACCAGCACCTACCACGTCCAAAGCCACCACGACGTCATCAAGAATGCCTTCGACTGCTCCACCACTATCATCCAATGGCCCTGCTCGTAGTTCTTCTTCTGTGGCTTCCACAAGCAAGACGAAGGATATACAATGCCGCAAATGCTGGGGATATGGTCATATTGAGAGAATGTGCACAACACAGTGTGTTATGATGGTGCGTGATGATGGTGAATATGATTCAGCAAGAGACTTTGATGAAGATACATTAGATCTTATGTCTGCTCGTGATGGGGATAATTTTGATTCTGAAGAAAAGATGGAGGTAATGGGAGCTGAAACTATTGATCAATACAAGAGCTTAGTTGCACAACGTGTGTTGAGTGTGCAATTGAGCAAATCTGAACATGATCAATGCCACAACTTGTTCCAAACATGAGGTGTTGTCAAGGAAAGAGCTATACAGATCATTATTGATGGAGGGAGTTGTAATAATCTGGCTAGTGTTGACATGGTAGATAAGCTTGCTCTCCCAACAAGACAACACACACATTCATATTATATCCAATGGTTTGAGAGTTCTCGTAATATCAAGGTAACAAGAACTGTACGCGTGCATTTTACTATTGGTACATATTTTGATTTTGTTGATTGTGCTGTTGTGCCCATGCATGCTTGTTCTTTGTTACTTGGTAGACCTTGGCAATTTGATAGGAAATCTGTTCATAAGGGTAAAACTAATCACTATTATCTTATGCATGATGGGAATAAAATTGGTCTCAAACCTATGACTCCTAAACAAATTTTAAAAGATGATCTTGCTAGAGCTAGTAGATCTAAAACTGAGGAGAAACACAAAAGTGAGAATCATATTGTTGCTGATGATTTTGTACCACCAAAGACCATTAAATCTGATTCTAAACATGCTACTGAAATTCGTTTGAAGGGTCCATGTATGCTTGCAAATAAAATTGATATTGCTGAACTAGATGTGAACAATACTCAATGTTATGCAATTGTCTGCAAAGAGGTTTTGTTTTCATTTGACGATATGCCTCCTTCTTTGCCACCTTCTATTGCTAACCTTTTGTAGGAATATGAGGACATTTTTCCAGCTGAGATGCCACCAGGACTACCTCCTATTAGAGGAGTTGAGCACCAAATTGATTTAATTCCTAGTGCCACGTTGCCCAACCGTGCGCCATATAGAACCAATCCTGAGGAGACAAAGGAGATACAATGCCAAATTCAGGAACTACCTGAGAGAGATCACATTCATGAGTCCCTTAGCCCTTGTGATGTTCCTATTATTTTGGTACCTAAGAAAGATGGTTCTTCGCGCATGTGTACTGATTTTAGAGCTATCAATAATATTACTATTCGTTACTGTCATCCTATTTCATGATTAGATGATATGCTTGATGAATTGAGTGGCTCTACATTGTTTTATCAAGTTGATTTGCGTAGTTGTTACCACCAGATTCATATGAAATTGGGAGATGAATGGAAAACAACATTTAAAACTAAGTTTGGTCTATATGAGTGGTTAGTATTGTCGTTTGGTTTAACTAATGCACCCAGCACATTCATGAGATTAATGAACGAAGTTTTACGTGCTTTCATTGGACGATTTGTGGTAGTCTACTTTGATGATATTCTAATTTATAGCAAATCTTTAGAGGATCATTTGGAATATTTACATGTTGTTTTCAATGCTTTATGCGATGCATGTTTATTTGGTAATCTTGAGAAGTGCACCTTTTGCACCGATCGAGTTGTGTTTCTTGGCTATGTTGTTACATCACAGGGTATTGAAGTGGATTTAGCCAAGATCGAAGCAATTGAGAATTGGCCGCAGCCTAAGACGGCCACACAAGTGAGGAGTTTTCTTGGCCTCGCTGGTTTTTATAGGCATTTTGTCAAAGATTTTGGATCAATTGCTGCACCGATGAATGAGCTTACAAAGAAGGATGTGCCCTTTGTTTGGGGCGATGCACAACAACAAGCCTTCATGATATTGAAAGATAAGTTAACACATGCTCCATTACTCCAACTTCCTGATTTTACTAAGTCTTTTGAGCTTGAATGTGATGCTAGTGGAATTGGTTTGGGAGGTGTGTTATTACAAGAGGGCAAACATGTTGCATATTTTAGTGAGAAATTGGGTGGGGCTAGTCTGAACTATTCTACTTATGATAAAGAATTATATGCACTGGTTCGGACATTAGAAACTTGGCAACATTACTTATGGCCTAAAGAATTTGTTATACATTCTGATCATGAATCTTTGAAGCATATTCATAGTCAAGCTAAGCTAAATCGTCGCCATGCAAAGTAGGTTGAATTTATTGAGTATTTTCCTTATGTTATCAAACACAAAAAGGGTAAAGATAATATTATTGTTGATGCTTTGTCGCGCCGTTATACTTTGTTATCTCAACTTGACTTCAAAATATTTGGATTGGAACCTATTAAGAAACAATATGTGCATGATGCTGAATTTAAAGATGTGTTGCAGAGTTGTAGAGATGGTAGATCATGGAACAAATTCGTCTTCAATGATGGATTTGTGTTCCGTGCTAACAAAGTATGCATCCCAGATAGTTATGTTCGTCTTTTGTTGTTACAGGAGGCGCATGGAGGAGGACTAATAGGTCACTTTGGCGTAAAGAAGACGAAGGTTGTTCTTGCTGCACACTTCTTTCGGCCACGCATGCGTCGAGATGTTGAAAGATTCGTGGCACGCTGCACTACTTGTCAAAAAGCTAAATCTCGCCTTGATTCACATGGTTTATATATGCCTCTTCCTGTTCCTAGTGTCCCTTAGGAGGATATTTCTATGGACTTTGTTTTGGGATTGCCTTGTACACAGAAGGGGAGGGATAGTATTTTTGTTGTTGTGGATCAGTTTTCTAAGATGGCACACTTTATTCCTTGTCACAAAACTGATGATGCTTCGCATATTGCTGATTTGTTCTTTCGTGAAATTGTTCGTTTACATGATGTGCCAAATACTATTGTTTCTGATCGTGATACTAAATTTCTTAGCCACTTTTGGAGATGTTTATGGGCTAAGTTGGGGACAAAATTACTGTTTAGTACTACATGTCATCCCGAAACTGATGGACAAACTGAAGTAGTCAATAGAACTTTGTCTACTATGTTGCGGGCTGTTTTAAAGAAGAACTTAAAATTGTGGGAAGTGTGTTTACCTCATATTGAATTTGTGTATAATCATTCATTTCATTGTACCACAAAGATGTGCCCATTTGAGATTGTGTATGGAGTTGTTCCTCATGCACTTATTGATTTATTGCCATTACCTTCTTTGGTGCAAAATAATTTGGATGCTACACAACATGCTGAAACGATATTAAAATTACATGAGACTACTAAAGACAACATAGAATGCATGAATGCTAAGTATAGACTTGTTGGATATAGAGGGAGAAAGCATGTTGTGTTTGATGTTGGTGATCTTGTTTGGTTGCATTTGCACAAAGATCGTTTCCCTGATTTGCGCAAGTCGAAGTTAATGCCACGTGATGCTGGTCCTTTTAAGGTGTTATAGAAAATAAATGATAATGCATATAAACTTGAGCTACCTATAGATTTTGGTACGGTTAGTCCAACGTTTAACATTGCAGATTTGAAGCCTTACTTTGGTGAGGAAGATGAGATTGCATCAAGGACAACTTCAATTCAAGAAGGGGAGCATGATGTGGACATCCCATCTATTGATACACCCGCTATACCTACAGCTACACAAATACAAGGACCTATCACTCGATCTCGTCCCAAGCAACTTAACTATCAGGTACTTTTGTTTCTTGGAGCTATTCCTCACATACATGAGAATATGATGCTGCCTAAATCAGATGTGTTTGTTACTCTTAGGAATGATGGACCTAGCATGGACAAGAGGGACAAGCATTCGAGCATAATCATGCATGGAGATGGCAGCAAGCATATGAGGATTGAAGAGGACACCACAAGTGGAGATTTCCGAACTTTGAAGCCACCATGACGAAGATAGAAGGCTTGGACAAAATATTTAAGAATATTACTTCATAGTTTCGTCCATAGCTTAATATGGTGTTGCATCACCTCTATTTTGGTTTAGGCCCATGTTATTTTTGCAGGAATTTTAATAGCCACTTTTAAGATTCCGTATTTGAGTGGAAAAGGCTTTTAGGGTTGGATTCGGCCACCATACCTATGGCTGGACAAAACCCCACATTTTCCTCCTTAAATACCCCCCATAGCCGTCACTTTAGACTTAGATATTGTTTAGACTAAAAGTTAGCCATCATTGCAACTTCGCCAAGGCTTGAGTGTCGCAGAGACCTCCTGTACTTCGCACCTATTCAAGGTCCCACGATTTCAATAAAGCTTTCATCTTTATCTGCAATATCTTGATTACAATATTAGTTCTTACTTGGTCTCGATTTCAGGTAGGAATTAAGACCCTCGCTAGTCAGGCTGATCGTGCTTCTGCAAGATCGATAACCTCTAGGAGATTGGCCTAGCGATTGCATTGGCGCTTGTGCTCGCACGTGTAGTCCGATCATCAAGCCCAAACTCCACCCAAATCGACTATCACAATCTCATCGAAAGATCGGACACCTTTGCCCTATCACCTGGTTTGTTTCATACCACACATATACCAATGTTTCCACTTGATACAGTTATAGCACAATATGAAACTATTACAAACTAACTGAGATATGACAATTAAAACCTATTTATTATTTGCCTCTAGGGCATATCTCCTTCAAGCTTGCCATATCCAGAGTGGAGGAAAAGCTATCCATAAGAAAAGGGCCTATTCCTTTGTGGGATAGACTCAGATAAGAAGGTGAGCCTTCGTGGCGTTGGGAAATCCTTCATCGAATCCCACACCTCTCCAACGTGACGTACCTTATTGTAAGGGAACACGGGAATACATCTTCGTCTCCGCTTGCCTCAGTTATCTCTATACCCGAGCTTACTTTCCTTGTGATAGCCATCGAGCTTGAAGTACTTGTATCTTGCTTATCACTTGTGGTATATTTATCTTGTGCTAGCTTGCTTAGCTTAACTTGTTGTTGGTGCACTTAGTTGAGCCTAGTGTATTTAGGTTTTGTTCTTGTAGAATAAATGTTATTTTAATTTTGCATTATATCAACCCAAAACCGTATTAGTTTTGAAATTGCCTATTCACCCTCCCCCCCTCTAAGAGACATCTCTATCCTTTCAATTGGTATCAGAGCAAGGTCATTCTTTGTTTAGGCTTCACCGCCTAGAGTGTAAAGATTTTGGCTAGTAGTATAGTGCAGAATGACACAATTATATTTGATGGCACAAATTATATTATGTGGAGAACTCGCTTTCTTTGTAATCTTTGAACCTTGTGTCAAAATATAGAGTGATTTCTAGATGTAGGTTTTTCTCCTCCGATGGATCCCCAAAATCTATCTTATGAGGATGAGAAAAATTTACATCTTGACGCTCAAGTATCTAATGAGCTTATTTTCTCTTTGAGCCCCGTAGTTAATTTGTTCTTGATGATGGTAAAGCGCAAGTCGTATCATGAGAAAGTGGACCAAGCTTATAGAAATATTTGGTGGTTTCATTTCTCATATTGTCGGTGGTCTCTTCATGGAGCTTTCTTCTCCTTCACATCATGAAAATCTCCAAGTTGCTTCCACCTCCGACCGCGATGAGTTCTCATCTTCATCCACTTCACCAACACGTGACAAGACACAAGGTAACGATATGGTGAGTGGTGTTGGAAATTGCAACGTTGACATTGTGCTCACTAATGATGATCCATCATCTCTATCCCATTGCAATGTTTCTTCTTTGGACTTAAACACTTCTTGCAACAATGATTGTTGGGTCCGCAGTATAGAAAACAAAAAATTTCCTACGGTGTGAACAACACGCCAAGATCTATCTACTAGGTACAAAGCAACGGGTGGACATACATCCAACGAGAACTTACCCTCGTAGACAACGAGCTTTGTTAATGAGTAGGAACTCGTGGTTGATGTAGTCGTACACTTGCCGATCTCAAGATCGTGATGAAGTCCAGCAGGTCCGGCTCCAGCACGTCCATCAGATCCAGATCCAGCACCACCAAGTCCAGCACCACAAAGCAGCGGTGCATCCGTGATCGCACACACGTCCGGTACCCCAACAACCTCCGTCCCTCGCTCTAGCAAAGCAGCGGAAGCAGCTACTCCTTTCCAGATAAAGCCAACGGGAACATGTATCTCGCTAATCTGAGACCATGGGGGAATAATACTAGAGGGGGAGAGAGATCCTTCACAAGGAGGTGTGTGTGAGAAGTGAGGAGGGGGTGGCCTTTTATAGGAGGAGGGGGTGCCCCTCCCTCATGGCCGGCGCATGGAGGGGGTGACTCTTCACCTCCTCCATTCATGTGGTGGTAACCCCTCCACATTAAAATGCCCCTTCACATTCTCTTTTAAAGTCTCCACTTTAAATGCATTAAATTTCTCCAAATTTAATGCTCTCTCATTTAATAAAACTCATTTATTATTTTTATTCAGAATTTTGTTAATTACTTTAATTACCAAACATTCGCATAAAACCAACTGCAACATTTCAATATTACATGCAGAACCAATTTCAGCATTTTCACCCGAGACAGTTTTGGTGTCTATTGAAATAATTCCAGCGCCTTCTTAAATCTTTATCTGAAACATATTTGCTCCAAATGGTGTCGGTATCCCTTAAGTGTGTCACCCTACGGTTCGCGAATAATGCAGACATGATCGAGACCCCTCTCCGATCAATAATCAGCAGCGGGACCTGGAGATCCATACTGACTCCTACACATTCAACGATGACTTCTGTGATCGTGAGAACCTTTAACACTAGTAACTAAATCCCTTTGTCCCGTGATATATTACATGTCCGAGATTTGATCATCGGTATTGAAGGAAATATGCCCTGAGAGGAAATAATAAAGTTGTTATTATGTATTCCTTGTATATGATAGATGTTTATTTTGCATGCTATAATTGTATTGATAGGAAACATCAATACATGTGTGTTTAATAAACAAAAAGGGTTCCTAGTCATGCCTCTCTTATAGACTAGCTTGTTGATTAACAAGATGATCAAGGTTTCCTGATCATGGACATTGGATGTTGTTAATAACAAGGTCACACCATTGGTGGAATGATGTGACGAACATTCATCCGAAGTATAGCATTACGATCAAGTCATTGTGTTTATATTGCTATAACATCATACGAAGTAATCTTTATCCTTAGACCATGAGATCATGTCAATTGCTAACACCGGAAGAGTATCTTGATAACATCAAACGTCACACCGTAATAGGGTGACTATAAAGATGGGTTCAGTGCTACGAAAGTGTTATGTTGAGGCTCATGGATCAAGAGTGGAATTTGTCAATCTAGATGACGGATAGATATACTCTGGGCCCTCTCGGTGATATCACATTAGGATAGCTTGCAAGCAAGTGATGTGATCACTAGAATGTTATATCACGGGAACGAGAAAAGAGTGCATGTCGGTAACGAGATCAAAATAGGTATGGAGATATCGATGATCGAATCTCGGACATGTAATATATCGAGAGACAAAGGGATTTAGTTACAAGTGTTAAAGGTTCTCACGATCATAGGAGTCATTGTTGAATGTGTAGGAGTCAGTACGGATCTCCAGGTCCCGCTGCTGATTATTGATCGGAGAAGGGTCTCGATCATGTCTGCATTATTCGCGAACCATAGGGTGGCACACTTAAGAGTTACCGGACACCATTTTTGAGCACATATGTTTCATACGAAAGAATTGCAAAGCGCAGGAATTGTTTCAATAGAAACCGGAAATTGTTTCGGGTGAAATTGCAGAAGGTGGTTCTGCATGTGATATTGAAATATTGCAAGGGGCTATATGTGAATGTTTGTTAATTAAAGTAATTAACAAAATTCTGAATAAATTTAATAAAAAAGTTTTATTAAATGAGACAGCATTAAATTTGGAGAAACTTAATGCATTTAAAGTGGAGACTTTAAAAGGGAATGTGAAGAGGCATTTTAATGTGGAGGAGTTACCACCACATGAATGGGGGAGGTGCGGGGTCACCCCCCATGCGCCGGCCATGGAGAGAGGGGGCACCCCCCCTCCTCCTATAAAAGGCCACCCATTCCCTCCTTCATCCTTACACCTCCTTGTGAAGGATCTCTCTCCCCCTCTAGAATTATTCCCCCATGGTCTCGGATTAGCGAGATACATGTTCCCGGTGGAATTTCGTCTGGAAGGAGTTGCTGCTTCCGCTGGATCGCTGGAGCGAGGAGGTGGAGGTTGTCCGGTGGCTTGAACGTGTGTGCGAGTGCGGATGCGCTGCTGAGTTGCGGCGCTCGGACTTCGTCACGATCTTGAGATCGGCAAGTGTACGACTACATCAACCACGAGTTCCTACTCGTTAACAAAGCTCGTTGTCTTCGAGGGTAAGTTCTCTATGGAGGTATGTCCACCCGTTTGCTTCGTACCTAGTAGACAGATCTTGGCGTGTAGTTCACACCGTAGGAAAATTTTTGTTTTCTATGCTGCAGACCCAATAGGTATCTCCATACCTAGTTTGATCTCGTTACCGACATGCACTCTTTTCTCGTTCCCATGATATAACATTCTAGTGATCACATCACTTGCTTGCAAGCTATTTCCATGTGATATCACCGAGAGGGCCCAGAGTATATCTATCCATCATCGGGATGGACAAATCCCACTCTTGATCCATGAGCATCAACATAACACCTTCGTAGCACTGAACCCACCTTTATAGTCACCCTGTTACGGTGTGACGTTTGATGTTATCAAGATACTCTTCCAGTGTTAGCAATTAACATGATCTCATGGTCTAAGGATAAAGATTACTTCGTATGATATTATAGCAATATAAACATAATGACTTTGATCGTAATGCTATACTTCGGATGAATATTCATTACATCATTCCACCAATGGTGTGACCTTGTTATTAACAACATCCAATGTCCATGATCAGGAAACCTTGATCATCTTGTTAATCAACAAGCTAGTCTATAAGAGAGGCATAACTAGGAACCCTTTTTGTTTATTAAACACACATGTATTGATGTTTCCGATCAATACAATTCTAGCATATAAAATAAACATTTATCATAAATATGGAATAAGATAATAACCACTTTATTATTGCCTCTCGGGCATATTCCCTTCAGTTTCCCACTTGCACTAGAGTCAATAATCTAGTTTGAAAAACTTTGCGTATTGAACACCTATGGCTTTCTGGTGTTGCATATACGCTATTGCTAGTGGTTAACATAATCTCTGGATCTGACAGTTTTAGGTCCGTGTGGATTTGCATGTCTCTGCGTCTCTACGCATCACTCATTCTCAAATGAGATGGCATTGTATAGATTTGGTCCTTTGGTGAGACCTTTAGTTTGTTCGGCTCAAATTATGTTGATATTATTATCACACAATATATCTTCATAGTATTAGCCCACTTTGAACCACACCTAGTTTGATAACAAACTATTTAACACAAATGCCCTCCTTTGCTGCTACTATAGCAATCATATACTTAGCCTTTTGTTGTAGTATCCGTCACAATGTCTCAACTTTGGAACTCATCCAAATCCATCATGGAACATCCTTTCCATTACATTGTGCCACCCATAGTCTAAATTGAGATAAATTTAATTTGTATCTTGTGACAAAACTAGTATCAATGTAACACTTTACAATGAACTACCTTTAACTATTTGTCACTTATACATTATATATTCTTAGTTCTTCCAAAGCTCATAAGAATATCTTTACTATTGTCCAATGATCATCTTATGAATCATTCTGGTATATGCTCATAACATTTAGAGCATAGGACATTCTGGATATATACATATCATGTTATAATCGATCAAAAATATTCATGTGATTTTACTCACCAAGTGTTGAAACACTTGAATCTTGATACAATTCTTTCCATGCAGCAAGAACCTTTCTTGTTGTTTCCATATTGAACCCTTTCAATATCTCATATTGAACCCTTTCAATATCTCATATATGTATGTCTGGCACAACCATATCAGCGCCTTAATCTATCCATATAGATATTGATGCCTAATATTCCGGGTTTTCCCAAGTCTTTCATCAAAATCTTATTTTAATGAAATTCTTAACTTGTGTCAATACAAGATACATCATTTCCAATCAACAATATGTCCTCTACATAATGTATTAGAAATATGTCTCAGCGCTCCCACTTAATTTCTTGCAAATGCAAGCATCTTCATCATCTCCGATGAATTTAAACTCTTTTAATAGTTTCATCATGGTGAAGATTCCAACTCCGCTATGCTTACTTCAACTATTGAAGTTTACATGCCCTTTTAGCACCCTTTGAATTAACAAAACCCTTCATACCATGCCATGTACATGTCCTAGGTTACCGTTCTATTAGAAGAACCTTGTTTTGTTTATTCAACTACCATATACCAAATTATATGTAGTGGTTGCTACATTAATCCATCAAGACTATATATCGCTATGAAAGATCAAATCTGGTCATAGTCAACTCCTTGAACATTGTCGTAAACTTCTTTCCGACATGTCGACTATTTCATAGATGTTAAACATCCATGTCTTATTTCTTTATAGATCCAAACACGACCGATAGGCTTCACGCCTTTTCAGAGGGTCTTCCAAGTTCAGAAACTTGTTTTCTCGTGTATGGATACTATCACGGATTCTATGACTTCTAGTCATTTTATGGAGTCAGGGCCCATCATCGCTTCTTTGCATGTAGTCGGTTCATCATTGTCAAAACAATAACGACTTGCTTATCAAATCTTACTATTTGATTCTTACCGACCCACACGGTTCTATAGGAACTCTAATCTCTGAGATCACACCTTTTGTAATCACAAGAGCCATGAGCATTGTGGCCGCCACCGGGACACTTTCCGGCGCTGTGCTACTTAGCACATATAGCTAACGTTCAACAACCTTATCAAAGTTCTATTGTCCTCCCACTTAACTTTTCACGAAATGTTCCTTCTCAAAAACTTGACGTTCCAAGCGACAAACTCCTTTGTCCTTGGTGTTATGGAGAAATTCCCAACAAATTCTTTGGGATAACCTACAAAGACGTGCTTATCCGACTTTGGTTGTAAACATTTTACTTATGCATAGCATACCAAAATTTAAGAAAAGACAATTCGGGTTTTATCCCAAACCATAACTCATATGGTGTCATTTCAATGGATCACAATGGTGCTCTTTTCAGTGTAAAAGCGGTAGTCTCTAAAGCTTCAATCCTTAAAACATAATGGCAGTTTTATAAATGACACCCTTGATCTTACCATGTCAAACATGGTTTGATTTCATCTCTCGAACATACCATACTCCTGTGGTTTATCAGGAAATCCAAATTCATGGAACAATTCCTCAAATCTTAGGTGTTTTGCTAAACATGTAACTCAAATATCTTCCTTTATGATCGAATCATAAACTCTTTATTTTCTTGTTACAATGATTTTCCACTTCATCTTGAAAGTCTTTGAACAACTTTCAAATGTTTCATACTTCTTCCTTATTAAGTAAATATACAGATATATTCACGCAAATTTTCGAAGAAAGCATATGAAACAAAAAGATCCATCGCATATGGCTACACATAATGGACTATGCACATCAGCATGCACAATTTCCAATAAGCTAGTCATACGTTCCTCTCTGGCCTATGGACGGAGTTTCAATTATCTCGAGGAAAGTCTCACATGCGTCAATTGATCAAAATCAAAGACTCCAAAAATCCATCAACATGGAGTTTCTTCATGTTTTCTTTCCAATATAATTTAAACAGCGATGTCACTTCATAAGTGATCTTTCAATCATTTGTCTTGCGACATTTTAGCAATAGTGTTTATGGATGTGATTTCTCCAACTAGACTTGTAAAAGTTCATCCATCCTTTATGGAATACGGTAATTATTTGAACATCCATTGTTCTCATGATACCGGAACAAAATAACAATTATTTAAACAAATCTTGAAGGCTTGGTTTGATGACAACGAAAAACACAATAACACTTTATTTGTTTTCGATGAACATCATCACTCATTCTCTTGCTGGTTACTTAGGCCATTGTAGTTCATGAATTTCGTTGTCCTGTCTGACACTTCATACCAACCAATTCGGTATCCAATACCTAAGAACCACATTGTTTAACAAGCAAGGAATATAGCCATAACATGTATATCTTCTATATACCTAAGTTGGACATCTCCAACCTTTTATTTTCTGCCAAATATTTTATAGATTCTCTTTCAGCAATTCCTTTTCTTTTAAAAGAATCTATCAACATCAATAGTGGTGTCATCAACATGACACATGGTACAAAGCGTATATAGTCAAATACTAATACCTTTGGACTTGCACTTTGAAGTGGATCACCATCATCAAATGTTTGGTATTCTTTCAAAAATCCATTCTTTAATAATCTATTAGTGTAGTAAACATTTTACTTACATCTTCTATTCATCCTTATCATGACAACTTGCATGATCAAGCTACTATAGCCTATAAGGAAGAATCGCGAGTATAATATCAGTTCCCAAAACCTTTTTGGTAGATTCGGATGCCTAGCATCTCCATCCTTCACAAATTCTCATACAATATGAGAACATGTATTTTGCTAAATTATACTCTATCATAATGCAACCAAAAACATTGTTTCAGATATCACAATATCTTTCACACATGATGGTTTCTGAAACAATTTCCAGCTCCAATATAATCTTGATATTAAAACAACTTTTGAATATCAATAATCATGGAGGCAAACATGATACTTTAGATACTAACATTGGAATTCTTACTCTTGATTTAATACTAGTTATTAAACTTCATGGAGTAAATAGAGTTTGCTGAAAGTTTGCAATAGGACTTATAAACTTTAAATTGACATTCAAAACAATACGATACCAGTTCGTAAAGGAAATATCCAGAATTCTATAGTTCTATTATCTCAAATAAATACTAAGCATAAGGTAGAAAACGAATGCCAATGACTACAACAAACTATGAAAATTCACTTTGTTTAATTTATGACAAATTTGGTTCGACTAATCCAAATTAGAAATGAACTCCCACTCAAAAACGACATCCCTCGTGCCTTTTTGGTGATTACATGAACCAAATCCACTACACCAAGTCCGATCATCATGTGAGTTGATGTAACTTCAAAGGCAAGCATCTATATGGGCATCATATCAACTATATGACTCATGCTTAACCTTTCGGTCCGTGTTCCGAGGCCATATCTGTACATGCTAGGCTCGCCAAGTAAGAACCTTAGTACTCACATGTGTAAAACTATCTTACACCCGTTTGTATGAAAGCGTAGAGTCGAGTACACCCGATCATCACGTGATGTCTCGAAATACGATCCACAAAACGGTGCATACTTAAGGAAGAACACATTTTTATCTTGATATCTAAAAGAGGGATTGTCTTACAATGCTACAGAAAGCGCCAAACTAGCAGTATAAGATGCTAACATCTAATGTGTAAAGTGAGATGATATGGTCCATGCATTTGATCTCTATCACTTGCATCGTGGTATGATCTCTATCATTCCTTTGTGTGTAAGGCCAAGGTCTATGGAACTTACACGTTGAGTGTGTTGTAAGAGTATCTATCATACATCTACTTATAACAATACCATATCAATACACTAGCCCAGCAACGATCTAAACTAGACGCCTCTAATTTATCAATTGCAAGTTTTACGTGGCTTAGGGCTTTCGGAGATAGAACCGTTCTTACCTACGAACATGAACCACAACAAGGATAACTAAGTTATTAGCAACTCGTTGTAAATCAGATATTGACTATAGTAGGAGAGATAGACACCCGCCAGCCACTTATGCAAAACAAGTTGCATGTCAGTCGTGGAACCGGTCTCATGTACGATGACATGTAAGGTTGGTCCGGGCCGCTTCATCCCACTATGCCACCAATATCCAAAATACATAGAAGATGCAATAAAATGATCATCATCGCCCACATATCAACATATGTGTACTACCCGTGCTAAGCACCTACGCATAGATCAGGCTCTGATACCACTGTTGGGTCTGCAGCATAGAAAACAAAAAAAATCCTACGGTGTGAACAACACGCCAAGATCTATCTACTAGGTACAAAGCAACGGGTGGACATACATCCAACGAGAACTTACCGTCATAGACAACGAGCTTTGTTAACGAGTAGGAACTCGTGCTTGATGTAGTCATACACTTGCCGATCTCAAGATCGTGATGAAGTCCAGCAGGTCTGGCCCCAGCACGTCCATCAGATCCAGCTCCAGCACCACCAAGTCCAGCACCGCAAAGCAACGATGCATCCGTGATCACACACACGTCCGGTACCCCGACAACCTCCATCCCTAGCTCCAGCAAAGCAGCGGAAGCAGCTACTCCTTTCCAGATAAAGCCACCGGGAATATGTATCTCGCTAATCCAAGACCGTGGGGGAATAATACTAGAGGGGGAGAGATCCTTCACAAGGAGGTGTGTGTGAGAAGTGAGGAGGGGGTGGCCTTTAATATTAGGAGGGGGTGCCCCTCCTTCATGGCCGGCGCATGGAGGGGGTGACTCTTCACCTCCTCCATTCATGTGGTGGTAACCCCTCCACATTAAAATGCCCCTTCACATTCTCTTTTAAAGTCTCCACTTTAAATGCATTAAATTTCTCCAAATTTAATGCTCTCTCATTTTATAAAACTATTTTATTATTTTTATTCAGAATTTTTTTAATTACTTTAATTAACAAACATTCACATAAAACCCCCTGCAACATTTCAATATTACATGCAGAACCAATTTCAGCATTTTCACCCGAAACAGTTTCGGTGTCTATTGAAATAATTCCAGCGCTTTCTTAAATCTTTATCTAAAACATATTTGCTCCAAATGGTGTCGGTATCCCTTAAGTGTGTCACCCTACGGTTCGCGAATAATGCAGACATGATCGAGACCCCTCTCCGATCAATAATCAGCAGCGGGACCTGGAGATCCATACTGACTCCTACACATTCAACGATGACTTCTGTGATCGTGAGAACCTTTAACACTAGTAACTAAATCCCTTTGTCCCGCGATATATTACATGTCCGAGATTCGATCATCGGTATCTCCATACCTAGTTTTATCTCGTTACCGACATGCACTCTTTTCTCGTTCTCGTGATATAACATTCTAGTGATCACATCACTTGCTTGCAAGCTATTTCAATGTGATATCACCGAGAGGGCCCGGAGTATATCTATCCATCATCGGGATGGACAAATCCCACTCTTGATCCATGAGCCTCAACATAACACCTTCGTAGCACTGAACCCACCTTTATAGTCACCCTGTTACGGTGTGACTTTTGATGTTATCAAGATACTCGTCCGGTGTTAGCAATTAACATGATCTCATGGTCTAAGGATAAAGATTACTTCGTATGATATTATAGCAATATAAACATAATGACTTTGATCGTAATGCTATACTTCAGATGAATGTTCATCACATCATTCCACCAATGGTGTGACCTTGTTATTAACAACATCAAATGTCCATGATCAGGAAACCTTGATCATCTTGTTAATCAACAAGCTAGTCTATAAGAGAGGCATAACTAGGAACCTTTTTGTTTATTAAACACACATGTATTTATGTTTCCGATCAGTACAATTCTAGCATGTAAAATAAACATTGATCATAAACATGGAATAAGATAATAACCACTTTATTATTGCCTCTCGGGCATATTCCCTTCAATGATGATATATACTTTTGTGTTGCTAGTCCTTGCATATCGTCTAGATATTATTTGAGTACTTGTCGTGGTATTGCCATAGAGTACACCATGGAGGGGTCCTCACAGAGCGTGTTTAGAGATATGGGGGAAGGCAGTGAGTTGGCGGGTGATAGCTGTGAGATTCAACATATTTTCTATGGTTTTTATTGATGGTTTTCTTTTGGATTTGATCTTTTTCTAAGCTTTACCTAACTCTAATACTTCGGTAGCAAAGAAAACTTGGTTTTTAATGTGTGTTTCAGGTTCTGAACATCAACAGGAGGTTTTAACAAGAGAAACACAATATTCAGGCGAAAACAAGCAAGTATCTTTTTGGAAGTAATCAAGGGAGGCATATAGAAGCTTTAACGAGCAACTATACGGCGGGAATATTTTTTGGACGTATAGTTCCCGTCGTATAGCTGTCGCCGCCTCCGTCTTGTCAAAAGGGGCAACTTTCATGAAGGGAAGTGGAGCAAAATTATAACACAGCAGCCGACATCCCATCTAGAGAGGAAAAAGAAGAGATTCTGAGAAAAAGGGGAAGACGTTCTTCATCTCGCTCCATGATCTTCGACCTCCTAGCCATCACACCATCATAGCCATTACTTGTACTTAAGAGAGAGAGATCTTCACTTTGCAAGATTAGGGTTTGAGATTGTTTCTTCCTATCTTGAATTGTGTTGGATTACTTTTCTATTCTTATTGTGGATATCCACGGTAATGCGAGAAGAACTCCCTTTATTTAATTATATCGATGATGCTTTCTTCTCTCATGTGTGAGTAAGTTCCTTTGGCGTGGGAGGTGTAAGGGATTGGTGAGATGTGATGTGCCTCCATATATTTTCCATTAGTTTGTGATTGATTTTAATTACTATATTATGTAAGCTTGAGTATCTGTGGGATGCCTAATGCTTGTTGTCCAATTAAGGGCCTAGACAACATGATGCTTTGTTCTACATAGATAGGATATTGTTCGCTAGCAGACCTGCGACCCCCGAGTGACACGGGGATATCAATGGGAAACTAGTTGACTCGAGGATCACGAGGAACCACTGTGCTTATTGCATTAGTCTGATCCAAGGAGCTTAATTGCTAAGCAACATGAAGGATCTTAATCGTCTAGTGACTGACCATGGCTTTGGTAATAGAATGGTAGGATTATTGAAGTTGGGATGAAATCTACCAAGAGGAGTTCCAGCTAATTATGGGTTGCTCGCCTACACATATAATTATAAGATTATAATTGTTACACTTATCATTAGTCCACCTGGCACAGTCACTATCACCATGAACTGTATCTCCCCACGCCTTCTTTGTCATCTGTAGAAAACCGCAAACAACCGAATCGTTCTTTACTTTTATGCCTTTTATTCCTGAAGTTTACATTTTAGTTTTATTTAATTACATCCAGTTTAATCCAGAATTCATTCTTATTTCCACACTTGTAGTCAATTCACTCGAAGACCTATGAAAACTTCGGGTGTGACAGAGATTTCACCCATAAACACTTACCTTTGGGCTTCCTATGGGATCGATATCTATACTTCGAAACTAGCTACAAACGATCTGTGCACTTGCAGACATCAAGCTATTTTGTGGTGCCATTACTGGGGAGCTAAGCGTTAAGTGTTTGTCTTTTGACATTTCAGGTGTTACCACTACAAAATGGTCTCCCTAGGAGACAAAGGGTCTACCCACTCTAGTAGGACCTATTTACCAGATTATATTGAGCGCGTGCCTATCCAAAGGCGAGAGGAAATTATTGAAAAACTTTGAAGATCAAATATGGTTGAAGTTGAAAACCTGAGTGATTTTATGAAAATCATGTCCATTTACAGGACAACTCCCAAGAAACCTGAGAAAACTCTTAGACAATACAGTGCTCCAAGTTCTGCTTTTCTTAAACAACTAATAGAATTTCCTAATCCTGGAGTTAGGGAATATCGATTTGGTGGTGGAATTTTTAAAAATTTGCAGGAAAAAGCTTTCAGTGGAAGGGAAGATGAAGACCCAGGAAGACATCTTAACATCACTTGGAACAAAAGGTTTGCCAAGAGACTTCTCTCGTCTAAAATTATTTCGTTGGTCTCTTAAAGGTAAGGCTCTAGACTGGTTATATTCTCTCCCTCGTCATTACATTAAATGTTGGGAAAACTGTATTGTTAAATTCGTAAACAGGTTTAATCATTTTAAAAAGGTAACTGAAATTAGAAAGAATATAGGCATCTTTAGTCAGAACGTGGGAGAAAATTACCCACAAGCCTGGGATAGATTCTTTTGAATGATCAATAGTATTCTTAATCATGGCTATTCTGAATTAACTACTTTCCATTTATTCTACCATGTTCTTAATACTCAATGCAGAGAGTTGCTTAACTTCTCAGCTGGAGGATCGATAAATAATTTAACTGTTAAAGCATGTTTGGAATTGATGTCTACTAGGGCTAAGAATGATTCTTTATATAATCCTAATTTCGACACTAAGCTGGAAAAAGGGATACTTTGTATAACTCCTGATCTTATGCCTGAAGTATGCAAGACAATGAAAGAAAAAGGTATACCTTCTGAACTTGTTAAGGAAAACAAAGTAGACTTGTTACAAGTTTTTACTGAAGAAGATGAAACTAGAAAAGTTTTTCAAGAATTGAAACATCGACAAGAAAAATCTCATAATAACCTCCATAAGCAATTTCAAAGACGTAAGAAGATTTTGGCGGAACTCACGGAAAATTATGATGAGATTGGCGAAGAAATAAAATTATTTCACAAGTACCTTAGTATGATTGAAACCCAATGTGAACAAATAGCATCTGCTTATCAGATTTTTCTTCAAGATGATATAGATATTCCTGTGTCTACTAATGTTGTTACAACAGGAGGTGCAGTTGTTACAGGACCATTAGGACCACCAGAATATGAAGCTGAAAAAGATTGAAAGGAAAAAGCCTTGCTCAAAGCTAGCCAAGAAGATGATACACTGGTGGATCCTCAAGATGAAACTGCTCAAGAAACACAAGATCAAACCATGGAGGAGAAAAATGATGCACGGGATGACCGTTATGACTCTGATGCAGATACAGTTGATCCAAGAGAAGAAAAAGAGATAAGCAATGAAGATGAAGTTGTTGTAGTAGAAAAGAAGAAGAGCGAGAAGCAGCAACAAAAGAAAGCAACAAAAGAGACTGATCCTCCACAAAAGGTAAAAGACAAGAATAAGAAATGTGAGCAAAAAATTCCTTATCCCTATCAAAAAAAGAAAGCACCGGATCAGGTAATCTATGATTCTTTTAAAAATGCACTTGGTGATCTTTGTCTAGAAATTCCATTTGTGGATGCAATAAAAGTTCCTACCTATTCGAAATTCCTCAGTGATATTCTTAGTAGAAAGAAAGAAATAACTGAAACCATTGCCATGGTGACTAGTTATCCTGCTAATGGGAAGCTATTGTCTAAATCGGGAGATCCCGGAATACCAACTATTTCATGCTCAATTGGCAAAACAGATATCCATAGTGCCTTGTGTGATTTAGGTGCAGGAGTTAGTGGAATGCCATATTCCCTCTATAAAAGGTTAGGATTAGGGAGTATTCCCCTACTACTATCACTTTACAGATGGCTGACAGGTCCTCTAAACAACCCATTGGTATGATTGAGGATGTTCTACTTAGAATAGATGAGCATGTTAGTCCCACTGATTTTATTATTCTTGAAATGCCAGAGGATGAAAAATTATCCATAATACTTGGAAGACCTTTCCTTAGTACTGCAGGAGCGTCGGTTGATTGTGCTGAGGGAAAAATAATCTTCAATGTTTATGATGCTGAAATCATCCGGTATTTTCCAAAGAAGCTAGAAGCGGGAGAAAGATATATTCCACCGGCAAAACTAGTTCATATGGTAAGTGCCTTTGAGAAGGGAAAACCCAAGGTAAGAATTCAAGAACGGAGAAGGGGTTGAATTATTCAACCATTCTTAATAAAATGCTTAATGGGATTCAACCCATCACATTAATAAAATAAATTAAAAAATAAGATGTTCATCGTATTCCTACAACTTTTTCATAGACATTCTTGCGGAAGCGCGCCCGTGAAGATGCAGCTGTCAAAAAGTAGTAGAAATATTGATTGAACAAGCGTAGAATAAGTATAAAAATAAAAGTTTGAGTTTTATCTATAAAAACTAGCTTAATCATTTTGTCCAGATTAAAAAAGTGAATCTTTAGTTGAGGAGAAGAAGTTCGATAGTACTAAAAATGCTGCTCGACATGTTGATGTTAGTCGACAATTTTTACTATCATTTTTCTGCCAAAAACAAGATGTTTCGCTAAGTTTCAGGAGAAGGAAGAATTCTCGAAGAAATAGAAATTTTTTGATGTCTACTGAAGGTTTAATGACCAACTATACGGCGGGAATAAAAAATTCCGGCCGTATCGATGTTTTGCCATCGATAAATTTTCTTTCTTAGGTATAAAAGGTTTAACGACCAACTATACGGAGGTAATAAATATTCTGGCCATATAGTTCCGGGCGTATAGATATCGATGCCTTTGTCAAATTTCTTTTCAAGGATACTGAAGGTTTGACGACCAACTATACGGCGGGAATAAAAATTTCGGCCGTATAGTTTGGCTGTATAGTTATCAATGTCTGTCTCAGAAAATTTATCTTGAGGTTCCAAAAGGTTTGACGACCAACTATACGGAGGGACCATTTTGATATGACCGTATAGTTGCACCCGTATAGCTGTGATCTGGCATAAAGAAACCCTAATTATCGATGCCACCGCAACTATACGGTGGGAACTACTTATCCTGCCCATATAGCTGTTGTCATATAGTTCGGCGCGAGCACTTAATCGCACCGGGCGGCTAGGGTTCTTCCTCCTCCTCACTTTTTCTCTCATATTCTCTCTCCAAACCCCTCAAACCCCACCTAGAATTCTTGATTCCTCGTGGACTTCATTCATTTGAGTTGGGGAATCAACAGATAGGTATGTTTCTCTCCCTATCCATGCTTTATTTTCAGAATTCCATGGTTGAAACTCTCACATTGATCTAGTGGATGAACTCAAGCTTATTTTGTTTTTATTTTTCATTTCTCACGTTAGGATTAAATATTTCCACGTAGAATCGTTCGTATATCGTGTAGAAACTATATGCCTAAGGTTTCATGGTGAAATTTTTCAGTGCATCAAGATGAACAAAATTGGTAGCATTTTTCGCAAGAGCAAGCGCCAACGTGGCGAGAGCTCGGGACTCCGGGCCAAGCTCAACAACAAGTTGGCCATGGTTTCATCAAGGAGGGTGATGCCCACACGTTGGGCCGATGATAGCTTTCTCACTACGGCAGGGTTGAGGGCGGACTTCGACCTCATGTGTGAAAAAGCAGGGCTATCACTACTCACCTACGTAGGACACAATACTTACACCGAGCTCACCTATGAGTTCCTCGCCTCTTTCTATAATGACCACAAGGAGAAAGGTAATGTGTGCATGGTAAGCTTCACCATAAACTAGCAGCCATATGAAATAACTTTCCAACAATTTTGTGATGCTTTTGGCTTCCCTCACAATGGGGAGTCAACTGTTACAAATTTTTATAGCGTCTCAAGTGGAGAAACTTGGGAGGTTATTTCTATTAACGGTGGCAGGGACTTCTACCAGAAGAAGATGTCCACCATTCAGAACCCAACAATTCGCTGCTACGCCTTGTTCCTAGCCAATACACTATTGGGAAGAGGATATACCGGTTCCATGGCCAATGCGGGCATGTCCATGATCACCAAGGCACTCTTCCCCAATGCACCACAAAGCCCCAATCATGTGGCTCTACTCCTCCAGCACCGTTGCCACCAAAGCAACAAAAATAAAGGTGACATTCGCATTGGTGGATTGGTAACCCACCTTGTCCTAGCATTGGAAATTCCATTACCTGTTATGCAACCTGTTGATGGCTCCAAACTTATGGATGTCAAGTATGTAACTGCTTGTGGTTTCCTTGGTGTTTACCGAGCTAATAAGAGGCTCCAAGCATATCAGTTTGGTTATCTTGGTGATGCACAGATTGAGTAGGTTCCGTTGCCCTGTACACAAGCCTTCTCGATTGTGGAGAAGGACAACTGGATCCTCACCAAGGATCAAGTGGTGGAGATCATGGCTGAATTCCAGCCTGATAAAGAAGAAGATGAAGAAGGAGAGAAGCAGAATGAGGATGAGCAGGAGTAGGAGCAGGAATACAACCCTTCTTGGGAGGGACAGCAGCAGCAGTAGGGGGATCCTAGGACCCATGGCCCAATCAGCAGCAGGGGTTCAACAACGTCCCCTATCAAGATTTTCTGTAGCTCAACCAACGCGTTGGGGAGATTGACAACATGCTACAAGGAGTGAATGAGGATGTTAGTACCTTAACTCACAACTTCAGTCATTTCATGACCCACTTCCCCAACTACTACCAGCAGTATCCGCACCCACCGCCGAAAGACGGCAACAACTGAACCTGGCAACAGGCTAAGCTTGGGGAGGTTTGAAAACCTGCAAACCTTACATTCATATTTTTATTTCTTCTTTTGATTTATTTAACTTCTTCAAAATTGCATGTTTACTTTCAATTCGCATTCCTAAACCAAAAACACACAAAAAATAGTTGTAACCTTTATTGCAAATTTGTTTCTTTGTTTCTCTCAGAGATTGCTCAATTTTAGGTGACTTGGATTAGGGAAATATAGAGGAGGTTTGACCTAAGTATGAGAACAAAGCAAGCAAGAGGAGGTATCACATTCCTTTCATCACCTTTTCTAGAACTTTAAATTGACCCTACAAATATTTACTCGCTTGCACTCGAGCCACTCCCCACTTAGCTTGTTATCCTATAAATTCTATTCATTTGCCAGTGCCTCCTTTTTAGCTTTGAAATAATGAGCAATGAACTTGGTTAAAAATATTTCCGACATTTTTACAATAAGAAAAAGCATCCAAAAGATGACTTGATTCCATGTTTATCTCAAAGGATTTGATTTTAGAACTATTCAACCCCATTTGAGCTTAATGTAAATAAACTCGATAGCACTCTTGAATGAAATTGTCTGATAAAATGGATGCTTTGAAGTAGTAAAGATTATGCCACTTCTTTTTCTAATAATTATAGTAAGATATTGCTTTACCCATGTCATTACAATATTGTCGTGCTCCATAGGGAACTATTAACTTTGCTGGCCAACGAACAATCTAAATGTGGGAAACCACTTGATTTTGGCCCACTATGTAAGCGTCTGTAGCTGCAATGCTATGACAGGTAAATTTTTTGTCTCCTCGTGGTTTCACATTCCAAGTGAATTTGTAGTACTCCTCTGACCCACTATTGCTCAACAGTTATCTATTGGCATGGTCACGAGTGTAAAACATAGTCCCAAGTAACATGTTAAAAACAGTGGCATGATTTCTCTATGAAAGGGCTGAAGTTTTTGAAAAACAAGGAAAGGAAAAAGGTGCTTTGAGAGTCTTGAAATTTTGACATGGGAATAGATGAGTTGTTTTAAATTAAATGTTTTTTGTGCGAACTTGAGTACCCTTAATTGATTAAAGAAACAAGAGCAAAAAGTTTTCATCTCTCAACAAAGAGAGACACCAAAAGAATTTGTTTCACTTTCCTAGCTAAACTTTTGACACTAGCTTGGCCATATGATTTATTTGCTAGCAATATATACGTGGTTAGGAAGTGGACTAAGTGCAATCTTGTGAATACTTGTATGATCATGTTTAAGATTGCACGAACTGCAAAGAAAATAATTTGACACCAATTCAAGCTTGTAAGTTCTTTCATTTTGGTCTCGAATCTCCGCTATTCTTCCTTATTTTCTTGTCACTCGAGGGCGAGCAACATCTAATCTTGGGGGAGTTGATAGTTGTGAGATTCGACATACTTTTTATGGTTTTTATTGATGGTTTTCTTCTGGATTTGATCGTTTTATAATGTTTACCTAACGCTAATACTTCGGTAGCAAAGAAAATTTGGTTTTTAATGTGTGTTTCAGGTTGTGAACATCAACAAAAGGTTTTAACAAGAGAAACACAATATTCAGGTGAAAACAAGCAAGTCACTTTTTGGAAGCAATCAAGGGAGGCATACAGAAGCTTTCACGAGCAATTATACGGCGGGAATATTTTTCCGGCCATATAGTTCTCGTCGTATAGTTGCTGCCACCTCCGTCTTGTCAAAAGGGACAACTTTCATGAAGGGAAGGGGAGAGAAATCATAACACAGCAGCCGCCATCCCATCCAGAGAGGAGAAAGAAGAGATTCGGAGAAGAAGGGGAAGATGTTCTTCATCTCGCTCCACGATCTTTGACCTCCTAGCCATCACACCCTCATAGCCATTACTTGTAATTGAGAGAGAGAGAGAGAGATCTTCACTTTGCAATGTTAGGGTTTGAGATTGTTTCTTCCTATCTTGAATTGTGTTGGATTACTTTTCTATTATTATTGCGGATTTCCATGGTAATATCGAGAAGAACTCCCTTTGTTTAATTATATCGATGATGCTTTCTTTTCTCATGTGTGAGTAAGTTCCTTTGGCGTGGGAGATGTAAGGGGATTGGTGAGATGTGATGTGCCTCCATATATTTTCCATTAGTTTGTAATTGATTTTAATTACTATATTTTGTGTGGTTGACTATCTGTGGGATGCCTAATGCTTGTTGTCCAATTAAGGGCCCAGACAATATGATGTTTTGTTCTACATAGATAGGATCTTGTTCGCTAGCATACCGGCGACCCCCGAGTGACACGGGGATATCAATAGGAGACTAGTCGACTCGAGGATCACGAGGAACCACTGCGCTTATTGCATTAGTCAGATCCAAGGAGCTTAATTGCTAAGCAACCTGAAGGATTTTAATCGTCTAGTGACTGACCATGGTTTTGGTAACAGACTAGTAGGATTATTGAAGTTGGGATGAAATCTACCAAGAGGAGTTCCGGCTAATTATGGGTTGCTCGCCGACACATATACTTATAAGATTATAAATGTTACACTTATCATTTGTCCACCTAGCACAGTCACTATCACCATGAATTGTATCTCCCCGCGCCTTCTTTGTCATCTGCAGAAAACCGCAAACAATCGAATTGTTCTTTACTTTTATGCTTTTTATTCCTAAAGTTTACATTTTAGTTTTATTTAAATACATCCATTTTGATCCAAATTCCATTCTTATTTGCACACTTGCAGTCAATTCACTCGAAGACCTGTGACAACTTTGAGTGTGACAGAGACTTCATTCATAAACACTTACCTTTGGGCTCCCTGTGGGATCGATATCTATACTTCAAAACTAGCTACAAACGATATGTGCACTTGCAGACATCAGCGGGTACGAGGTAACACATCTTACCCAGGTTCAAGTCCCACAACGGTGGAAGAACTCTACTCCTGCTATAAATCACTATAATGGCAATACGCCGAGTTACAGAGATCGGTTCGCTGTGAGAGGTGTTGCACTGAATCGTAACTGTCGTTCTCTAAAGGCTCCCATAGGTCTGGCTTATAAGGGCACCAGAACCTAGGATTACAAGGAAAGATCCTTGCCGGACAAGGTAAAGAGTCCTACACTAATACTAACTAGTCTTCGTGTCTTGCACTCCAAGGCTCTAAGTATGTCGGTGACTCCCACGTAGCCTTCCTTTATCCGGCCTGGGCCTTCCTTCTAGATCCGTCTAACTGGGCTGCCCAGTAGACCACAGGCCATGCTACCAACTGTGGGACACCCGGGTTAACCGGATTAGAGACATGCAATGGTGATACCCATTTAGCATATCCCTGATGTATACGCATGCTTCTATTCTTGTAGACAGTGTTGGGCCTCCAAGTGCAGAGGTTTGTAGAACAGCAGCAAGTTTCCCTTAAGTGGATCACCCAAGGTTTATCGAACTCGGGGAGGAAGTGGTCAAAGGTATCCCTCTCAAGCAACCCTGCAATTAAGATACAAGAAGTCTCTTGTGTCCCCAACACACCCAATACACTTGTCAGGTGTATAGGTGCACTAGTTCGGCAAAGAGATAGTGAAATACAAGTAATATGGATGATTATAAGTGGTAATTGCAATATGAAATAAGAGTGGCAGTAAGCAAACATGTAACAGGACTGATTGTAAACGGTGTTTCAATGCTTAGAAACAAGGCCTAGGGATCATACTTTCACTAGTGGACACTCTCATATAAATATCTTCTCTTCATGATGCTACCCTGAACTACTCTCCGGTTGGACGATGTAGCGCCATAACAGCACACCTTAAAGTTCACATTCCCCATCTAGATAACCCCTCATTGTCACCTTGAGCACTAGATGGTTCCAACAAACACCACAATCTCATAGAGACATCCAACTCAAATTATACTCATGATAAGTATTTCTATAACCTTAGCCAAAGTGCCACATGATGTGCACACTATCAACTTCACACACGTGGGGATAAGTAGAGATTAATTAAAGCACTTGAGTAGCAGAATAGATCTATAGATTATAAAGCTCATGATCTCATAAGATCACTCATAGAGAGAGAGATGAACACATAGCTACCAGTAGATCCCTTAGCCTCGAGAGAGAACTACTCCCTCCTCATCATGGGAGTCAGCAACGGGGATGGAGATGGTGGAAGAGTTGATGGAGATGGTTCCGGGGGGCACTTCCCCGTCCCGGCAGGGTGCCGGAATAGAGACTTCTATCCCCCGAATCTCCTTTTCGGTGGCGGTGGCACTGCGGAACTTTTCGTGGAAATCTGATCTGGTACTTAGGGTTTTCATTCCGGGGGGAATATATAGGCGAAGGGGCAAGGTCGATGGAGCCCTGAGGGGCCCACACCACCTGGTGGCGTGGCCAGAGGACCCGTACCACCCTATGGTGTGGCCAGCCCCTGGCCCTCCTCCGTCTCTTCTTTGGACTCCGTCTTTGTGTCGGAAAAAATAGGAGGTTTGGCTTTTGTTTTGTCCAATTCCGAGAATATGTCTTTTCTGGCTTTTCTGAAACCAAAAACAAAAAAAATAGGCAACTGGCACTGTGGCATCTTGTCAATAGGTTAGTTCTAGAAAATGTATAAAAATGCCTCAAAGTGTAGACAAAACATAAGATAGCTGATACAAAACAAGCATGGAGCATCAAAAATTATAGATACGTTTACGACGTATCAATCCCCAATAGTAGCCCCCAAAGGACTTTGAGATCTTGCACCGTCTTGCTCATTGGTCTTTGAATGCTCCGTCTAGGTGATGCTAGAAATTCGTCAAGCAATATATCGATGGTCTCCCAAAGAACCCTTCAGTCCTCTCCGTCTTTATAACATAGCTGGAGATTCTTTAAATCTTCGTTTCCACAACCGGATAACACCCGTCTTCGATGGAATCTTCAGATGTGACTACTCCACTGCAGCGGTCACAAGATGACGTAGGCTACAGCCTACGCTACCTCGAAACTCACAAAAGGTAGTGAATTAATCATTAGCTATTTTTACGCCCGCAAAATCCGAAACGTTAAAGCGGCAAAGACGGAGGATGTGGCAAAATTACCGCACACGTTCGTCTCCATGTCGGCAGCGCCATCTCCGTTAGATCTTTTTGCACAAATCTTGATGCTGGGTCTATATATTTTAACTATGGCTGGAATATTTTCTGTACCCGCATTCTTCCCTGCGTGTTCTTCTTCTTCCTCCAGCCGCGCGACCGTTCGAGCTCTTCAACGGAAATCCCTAACCAGAGTCCTCCTTTTCTCCACCCTCCTCAACCTACATAATGGCCTCTAGCAGCAGCGCTCCTTCAACTGCGACAACCCCCGAGGCATCAATGGAGCCATCCCAGGGAGTAACCGTCTCACCAAAGGGGGTTATCGTTCCCGTCTCTACCATGGTGAAAACCACCGGCGGTGACCAAAAATGGGTGGCACTAGATGCTGCAGAAGAGGAGGGCGACTCCCACAAGGGAGTGTGGAGAGGTTCAGACCTATTCGCTGAAGATCTACAAGAACTCATCTTCGAGGGATATATTCCCATGACGGAGGGTTTGGTTTAGCGGCCGGAGCTGGCCGGCGAGGTGACTCCTTCCCCCCAAGCCGAAGATAAGGTGTACCTCAAAGCTCAGCTGGTATGTGGCATAATCCTACCAGTCTCCGACTTCTTCCTGGATGTTTTTCGTTACTTCTGGGTACTTCCCCACAACCTCTCTCCCAACAGCAACCTCGCACTTAGCAATTTCATAGCTTTGTGAGAAGGATACCTAAGAATTATGCCTAGGTTAGATCTGTTTGTCTATTTCTTTACTGTCAAGAGAGAGTCCGTAGAATCCAAAGATGAACTGCGGATCTGCGGAACCATTAGCTTTAAGGTCCTGCCTAGTCGGTGCTTCCCCGACATCGTGGGCCACGAATGTTGCAAGAACTGTCAACGCACATATTTTTACGGCCTAGTGTCAACACCCGGATTTTTAATCCCATATGCCTGTTATACCATACCTCGCAATCCCAGGATTACCATTTTTGCGAGACATAACAGATTGGATATCATAGTACATCATCCATTAAAAACCATAAATAAGGTCTTACAAAAAAAAGGATCACATGATCCCGTCTTAGTACAATCAAGTAGCAGAATAAATAGCGTAGCGGTGGGGTCCATCTTCAGAGTCACAGGCAATGCTGACGATGGGAGATAGTCCTAGTTATCATAGCCGTCCCGCTGTCCTTCATCTTGGTGGTCTCCTTCATAGTCTGGCCATAGGAATAGCCAGGGACAAAAGTCATGAGTACTCTTTAAGTACTCGCAAACTACCACTAACAAGTAGTATAGTTCTAGTATGAATGTTAACTCTAAGTTTATTTGTAAGTTAAGTTTGACACCTAAGCTGAGTTCTGAAACAAAGAAAGATAAAAGAAGTTTGAAAACACCTAGGTGGGAACTTAATCATCATAGTCACAACCCTTTTATGGTCAAGTCATGTCACAATTCATTTCATAAGTTGTTTTGAAAACATCTGACAACGGAACAGTATGGCCACTCCAACTATCCATAACCGCGGACGCGGCTATTCGAATAGTTTGACACTCTGTAGAGGTGGTACACTTTCACCACAAGATTCGATACATCTATCAGGGATAACCCTAAATCATCATACTTAGTATGCAGATAATCAAACATAACCTTTCCTTTACACACCCTAGTATAAGAACCTCTCCTATGAGCATGGCCTCCCAACCATGACCATCTGTCATCTTGGGCACTGCATAGGTGGACAACATCGAGATGTAGCCTCAGCTCAAACCTCTCCCATGAGGGAACTAATACTAATGCATATAAACTTCTGGCTAATCCTTACCCAATTCAGGTATTGTGGTTGTATGGTAAAATTGGAATGGTATCGCATCCGAACTCAACCATCAGTTTTGTAAAAGGGCTAAGGCTCATGCCTCAACATTTTTATCATCATAAACCATTTGTGTTTCTCAACACATGTCAAAACATCTCAATAGAATGACTCATCATTCCAAGGTTTTCATAATTCATTTTCACCAAGTATTCCCATCTAAAGTGAATCAAGTTTTGGTTTAGCTCTAAACTACTAAGTTAAGAGTGTTCACTAAGGTGGATGCTAAGATCAATCTCATGCCATAGAATGACATCTAAATATAACTAGATAGGTCAAGTTTTATACTCTTTATGCTACCTTCCAACAAATAAAGGACTTTAGTAAAGTAAAGAAAAGTAAAGCTTGGAAATAAAACTTGGAATAGGTATAAGTCCAAAATGGTATAACCAAAGCATGCCTAATGCCTTTGCTTAGGTCATCTAGCTTGCAAGGGTTAGCTTGCATTGTTAATTGTCAACACCCGGATTTTTAATTCCAGATGCATGTTATGTCATTCATCGCAATCCCAGGATTACCATTTTTGCGAGACATAACAGATTGGATATCACAGTACATCATCCATTAAAAACCATACATAAGGTCTTACACAAATAAGGATCTCATGGTCCAGTCTTAATACAACAAGCAGCGGAAATAAAAGGTAAGCGTAGCGGTGGGGTCCATCTTCAGGGGGCACAGGCAATGCTGACGAAGGCAGATAGTCCTAGTTATCATAGTCGTCCTGCCGGCCATCATCTTGGTAGTCTCCTTCATAGTCTGGCCATGAGAATAGCCAGGGACAAAAGCCATGAGTACTCTTTAAGTACTCGCAAACTACCACTAACAAGTAGTATAGTTCTAAGTTAAAGTGCTAACTCTAAGTTTAACTATAAAGTTAAGTTTGAAACCTAAGCTGAGTTCAGAAGCAAAGAAAGATAAAATAAAGTTCTAGAATCACTTAAGTTGGGAAGCTAGTGTCATAAACACAACCCTGTTGTGGTCAAGTCAAGATTCATCATTCCTTTCATAAGTTGTTTTGAAAACATCTGACAACGAAACAGTATGGCCATTCCAACTGTCCATAACCGCGGACGCGGCTATTCGAATAGTTTGACACTCTGCAGAGGTGGTACACTTTCACCACAAGATTCGATACATCTGTCAGGGATAACCCTGAATCATCATACTTAGTATGTAGATAATCAAACATAACCTTTCCTTTACACACCCTAGTATAAGCACATCTCCTATGAGCATGCCCTCCCAACCATGACCATCTGTCATCTTGGGCACTACATAGGTGGACAACATTGATAGGTAGCCTCAGCTCAAACCTCTCCCGCGAGGGAACTAATACTAATGCATATAAATTTCCGGCTAAGCATTACCCAATTCAGGTATTGTGGTTGTACGGTAAATTTGGAATGGTATCGCATCCGAATCCAACCATCGGTTTTGTAAAATGGTTAAGGCTCATGCCTCACTATTTTCACCATCATAAACCATTTGTGTTTCTCAACACATGTCAAAACATCTCAATAGAATGACTCATCATTCCAAGGTTTTCATAATTCATTTTCACCAAGTGCTCCCATCTATAGTGACTCAAGTTTTTGATCTACTCTAAACTACTAAGTTAAGAGTGTTCACTAAGGTGGAAATGATGAGATCAATCTCATGCCATGGAATGACATCTAAGGTTACCTAAATAGGTCAAGTTTTATACTCTTTATGCTATCTTCAAAACAAGTAAAGAACTTTGGGTAAAGTAAAGGAAGTAAAGCTTGAAAATAATACTTGGGGTAAATACTAGTCAAAGTGGTATAATCAAAGCATGCCTAAAGCACTTGGGTTATCTAGATTGCAAGGGTTAGCTTGCATTGCTAATGGTGGCTTGCAAGTACAACTTGCAAGGGTTTAACTTGGATAGTGCTAGCTTGCCTTGGTTGGTGTAGTGGTTGAAGTTTTCTTCTTCTTCTTGGTAGAAATCCTCCTCCTCGAAAGTTTGGTCGGTACTATCGTCTATAAATACATACGGAGTACACAATCACCAAACAATACTTAACTAGTCTACTTAGCACTCTAAGGAACACATTTGATGATCTATTATCATCACAAGCATCACAAGTTTTATTAACTAGTTTCCTTCTCTTTATTTTAGAAAAGTAATTTCTACTCATTGAAAATTAACTAAGATTTAATATTCACCACTTAAAATATGGGAGGATGTGGACACATGTCATCACCACATATTCTAACATGTGGTAATGTGATTTAAGGGTTGGATCACAATTAGTTTGGTTTAAGTTCATTATTTAATGATTTAAAGTGACTAGAAATGCCTATATAGCATTATTTTGGTACTAGTCCAAAGTCACTGAATGTAAACCTTAATATTATTACATATTCAGATAGATATGGTGAAATGTGATTTTTGAGAGTTGGAATCAACTCAAAAGCTATCATGGTTGATTTTTGAAAAATGTTTGAAGGTGCAAAAGCTTCTATCTTGTTATTTTTACTAGGATAGATCTCTAACTCTAATTGAATTAAATCCAACGGGCTTGCGTAGATCTTTTCAGTAGCTTTCCAACACAATTGGAACCACTCCATTTGGATTTGTAAATCTCTCTAAATTGATTTTTAACTAAGGGACAGAACTAGGTTCAAACTAAAAAGAAAAAACCTAATTTGAATTAAATGGGTCGCGCGGGAAAGCTAAAGGGCCGGCCCAGTGGCACTCCACGGCGCGGGGCACAGCTGATAGGGGGGCCCACTGGTCAGAGGCTCATAACACGCGAAGCGGTATGGGGCGATATGGGCCGTTAGATTAGAACTAAGATCGACGACTGGGGCTCATCGTCGACGACGGACATGTCGCCGCCGAGGTTTAACCCTAGCGGCTCGGCGGGGGTGCTCAGAGGGCGTACCAAGGCTCCAGCAACGACGGCGGTGGGGGCAAATGAACTGGTGGACGACGACGAGCTCAGGGGTGGTCGAGGCAGCTCCGGGGGTGGTTGCAATCAGCGGGGTCCTTCTCCTCCAGAGGCGGCCAGCTCCGGTGAAATTCTGGCGACTGTGAGCTCGAGCGGCTCCGAGGAGAAGTGGGGACTGATCAGTGGCAAGAGGGGAGGGGAGTGGTGTGCAGAATACGGCTGGGGGTGGCCTCTATTTATAGCTCGACGAGGCGACCGAAAGGAATGGGTGGGCGACTGCGGCGAGGGCTGCATAGCGTGCTAGCAGCGTGGATCGAGGTAGGGGACGGTGGCTGGTCTCCTGGCGGTGCTCTAGGGATTAAATGCGGGCTTAGGGGCGGTGCCAATTGGTCGGGCGGTGCTCACGCTCTGAGCGGCCAAGGCGGCGGTCTTCACGGCGAGCGGTGGCTATGGTGCAATGGGCGGCGAACAGGCATGGCTGGGGTGTTCCCTAGGTCATGGCGACGCAGTGGACGCGGGCTGCGGTCCAGGGGCGGCGTGTGCATGCGTGTCGGGCGTGGCGCTCTGGTGCGTGCTCGGCATGGCGCAAACACTCAGTGCGCGGCGCTCAACTGGTGATCCATGGCTCGGCTGTGCTCGGGAAGGGGACAGAGGGTGGCGGTGAGGTCTAGGCTAGCTCATAGACATGGTGAGAGGGAGAGGGGTGGTCTGCTGTGGCGATGGCATCGTCGGCCGGCAAGCATGTGCTCAGGGTGGCATGGCACTTCTACTCGGGGATAGGGGATGGGGTGTAAATAACCTGGTTGGATCAAGTGGAGATAGAGGGAGTGTTTTGAGGACAATTGGTTGCAAACTCCTGTAGAAAACAGTGAGCTAGGATTAGAGTTTGATTCCTGCTTGCCATGTGTTTGTGGAAATGGCCGCAAGAAAATTACTTTTGAATTTTGAAAAGATTTTTGGTGGGTGTGCTAGGCATAAGCTTGAGACTCTGTGGGTGCTTGGGTTTTGAAAATGGAGCTCATTTGAGTGGTTTTTGAAATAGGGTGATCTTGATACCTACACTATGTTCAATTTTCAAATGTCATTTAAATTTAGTGTTTGAATATTTTGGCAGATCACAAGGTGGGCCTTGGTACATCATTACATGTACTAGCAAGGGGTGCAAAGATCCACAATTGTTTCTGTTAGGTTTTGAGTACTAGGAATAGCCAAAGTAGGCATGTTGATTAAAATGGCACAAATGACCATTCTCTTCTTTTATTCATTTTGATTTGTTTTTCTTTGGGAATTGTTTGGGAATGATTTAGATGATGTTTATTTCACCTAAGAATCATTTTACAAGCAATGGATCACTTAATCATGGCAATTCAAAACAACTCCTCTTTAAATGCACACACATATGAATGCTTTAATACTTTTAATTGGAAAAGTTTTTGTTAACCCTAGTTTTGATGATTTGGATCTTAATAACCTTGGGTTAAAGTCTTGGGATGTTAAAAACCTTCCCCCCTTAAACAAAATCTCGTCCCGAGATTTACAAAGAAAACTAGGAACTAAAGAGATCTGGGAACTATGTCCTAATGTAATCTTCTCGCTCCCAAGTGGCTTCCTCCTCGGTATGGTTGCTCCATTGAATCTTGAGAAACTTGATACTCCTGCTCCTGGTGGTTCTGTAGGCTTCTTCCAACATACGGATGGGCACTTCATGATATGTCAGGTCATTGTTGATCTCCACAGCTCTGTGATCGATGTTCTTGAAAACTTCAGTCTTCTTCGGCACTTCCAGACATTTGTGAAGTAACGAGATATGGAACACATTGTGGATGGCTGACATTTCTTCAGGTAGTTCCAATTGATACGATACCTCCCCTCGACGGTTCAGAATTTTGAAGGGCCCAATATATGTGGAGGCTAACTTTCGTTTCAGACTAAAGCGTTGGGTTCCTTTCAATGGTGAAACCTTGAGATATACAAAATCTCCGACATTGAAAGTCAGGTCTCTTCTTCTCCTGTCAGCATCACTCTTCTGTCTAGATTGGGCAGTCTTGAGGTGCTCACGGACTTTGTGAACCTTCTCTTCAGCTTCTCGGAGAATGTCGAGTCCAAAGATCTGACTCTCTCCTACTTGTGACCAATTCAAAGGGGTACGGCACTTCCTTCCGTATAGGAATTCAAATGGTGCCATTTGCAAACTAGCCCGATAACTGCTGTTATACGAGAATTCTGCGAAAGGCAGGCAGCCTTCCCATTTTGATCCATATTCCAACACACAAGCTCTTAACATATCCTCTAGGATCTGTATGACTCTCTCAGTCTATCCATCAGTTTGCGGGTGATAAGCTGTGCTGAAATTCAACTTGGTTCCTAATCCTTCCTGAACTTTCTGCCAAAATATCGAGGTAAACTGGGTTCCTCTATCTGATACTATGGTCTTGCGGGTTCCATGCAGACTAACAATCCTAGCAATATACAGTTCTGCTAGCTTCGAACTCTGGTAGGTTGTCTTGACAGGTATAAAGTGAGCTACCTTGGACAGTCTATCAACTCTGCCCCATATTGAGTCATTTCCCCTACTAGAAGTAGGCAAACCGGTGATAAAGTCCATTCCAACGGAATCCCATTTCCATTCCGGAATTTGCAATGGTTGCAACAGTCCTGCAGGTCTCTGATGCTCTGCCTTGACTCTTTGACAGATGTCACACTTGGCGATGTAGCTTCCGATTTCTCTCTTCATCATGTGCCACCAAAATTGCTCTTTCAAATCTTGATACATCTTTGTTCCTCCGGGGTGGATAGAATAAAGAGTATCATGAGCTTCCTGCATGATAACTTGCTTCAGCTCCGAATCTATTGGCACACAGATACGTCCTTTGTCCCACAGCACTCCTTCTTCGTCTTCGGTGAATCCAGGTACCTATCCTGTACCAATACGACGTTTGATTCCATTGATACTTTCATTTCCCTTCTGGGCTTCCTTGATTTGGCTAATCAAAGTGGGTTGAAGTTCAATGCTAGCTAAGAATCCTTTGCTAACTAATTCAGTTCTGAACTGCTCCAACTCCTCATACAAACTTGGCTGCTTCTCCTTGATCATGGTGTTTAGCCTACACGGCAATCTGCTAAGAGCATCCGCTACCACATTGGCTTTGCCGGGGTGATAGTAAATGTCAAGGTCATAATCCTTGATTAACTCTATCCATCTCCTTTGCCTCATATTCAGCTCCTTCTGAGTAAAAATATACTTTAAGCTCTTGTGATCTGAGTAAATCTCACAGCGATTACCCATCAAATAATGACGCCATGTCTTCAATGCCAAAACTATGGCTGCTAATTCAAGATCATGGGTCGGATAGTTCTACTCATGTTGCTTTAGTTGTTGAGACAGATAAGCGATGAATTTGCCTTCTTGCATCAATACACATCCGAGACCAATCTTGGATGCATCACAATACACATCAAATGGCTTCTTGATGTCTGGCATGATCAATATTGGGGCTGATATCAATCTCTTCTTTAGCTCTTGGAAACTGGCTTCACATTTGTTGGTCCATTCAAACTTCTTGTCCTTCTTCAACAATTGGGTCATGGGTCTGGCGATGCTCGAGAATCCTTCTACGAACTTGTGGTAGTATCCCGCTAATCTGAGAAATGCACGAACTTGGGTTTGGGTGGTTGGGGCTTCGCATTCTTCCACATCTTTGATCTTGGCGGGATCAACAGAGACTCCTCCGGCAGACACAATATGTCCTAGGAATCCTACTTCTTTCAGCCAAAACTCACACTTGCTAAACTTGGCATATAACCGATGCTCTCTCAAGGTTTCCAGGATGATTCTCAGATGTTGCTCATGCTCTTCTTCTGACTTGGAGTAGATAAGGATGTCATTGATAAACAAAACTACAAACTTATCTAGGAAATTCATAAAGATCTTATTCATGAGATTCATGAAATAAGCTGGGGCATTGGTTAATCCAAAAGACATAACCGTATACTCGTATAAACCATAGCGAGTAGTAAAGGTGGTCTTTGGAATATCCGTTGCACGAATCTTAAGTTGGTGGTAACCAGTCCTAAGATCAATCTTTGAGAATACCTGGGCTCCAGTCAACTGATCAAATAGATCCTCTATCTTTGGCAAGGGGTACTTGTTCTTGATGGTGACATCATTCAACTTTCTGTAATCTGTGCACAAATGGTTGCCTCCATCTTTCTTGTCGACGAATAACACTGGTGATCTCCATGGCGATGCGCTTGGTTGAATCAAGCCTTTTGCTAACATAGCATCCAACTGCTTCTTCAGTTACACTAACTCTGAGGGGTTCATGCTATAGGGTCTCTGGGCTATAGGTCCGGTTTTGGGGATTTGTTCAATAATGAACTCAATATCCCTATCCGGGGGCATACCTGGCAATTCATCTGGGAATACGTCGAGGTATTCACAGACTACTCTGACTTGGTCTATGGTGGGTAGGGCTAGAATCTTTTTGCACTTGAATTAACGAGGTAAGGTTTCAGAGATATGCTCTACCGTGACTCCAAAGCTACTGGTCATGGTGATGGCTTTCTTAGCACAGTCTATCAGTCCTTTATGCCTTGACATCCAGTCCATACCTAGTACTACTTCCAATCCTTTGGTTCCAAGTACAATTAGGTTGGCATAAAAATATATCCCATGTATCCTGATAGGCACAGCTTTGCAATTTTTTCTAGCTTTGGTTGTTGAACCGTGGATTTGAACTATCATGAGATGCTTCAGGTTGGTTGGGTGAATCTTACTAGTGCATGCAAATTCTTCGGTGACAAATGAATGCGATGCTCCCGAATCAAACAACACTCTTGCTAAAACTGAGTTGACAGAAAACATACCCAGCACTACATCTGGCGCTTCTTGGGCTTCTTCGGTGTTCATGTGGAAGAGACGGCCGTTGCGGTTGTGAGGGTTCCCTGGAGCAAACCTTCTCCCTGGTTGAACATGACGTTGCTGTTGAGCTGGGGCATTGACATTGGCAGTGGAGGCAATCTTCTTGGGGCACTCATTGGAATAGTGACCCTTCACTCCACACTCAAAACAAGTTATCTGGGACTTGTCTTTAGCTGCGACCGGCACAGCATTGCTTCCAGTTCTAGGTGCAGTGTTGTTGTTGTTGTTGTTATTGGGAGGTGCACGGTTGAAGTTGTTGGCATTGCCGGAGTTGTGATTGTTTCCTCTAGACTTCACATTGCCTCCGCTACGGTTGGGGTAGCTTGGGCGAGACATTGGGGGTCGATTGTTCCTTGGTGCATACCCTGGTGAGGGGTTGGGACGATACTTCTGGTGACTGCTGGATCTAGATTGCTACATCATACGACGCTTGCGGTTGTCGTTTGCCTGCTTTATCTTCCCTTCCATCTGAATGGCAGAGTCAACTAGCTCTTCGAGATCCTAGAAACGGATGTTGACGAGGACAGTCTGCATCTCATCATGTAGTCCGTTCAGGAATCTCTCCTTCTTCTTTGCCTTCGTGTTGATCTCATCAGGTGCATATCTGGCAAGTGACAGGAATCTGTCATGGTACTCTACCACAGTCATTCTGCCTTGTTTCAAGTAACGAAACTCATCCCTCATTCTGGTGACTAGACCCTGCGGCACGTGGGTGCGGCTGAACTTGACTTTGAATGTCTTCTCCGGCACTTCTAAGCATTTGCAAAGTAACGAGATATGGAACACATTGTGGATGGCAGACATCTCTTCAAGCAGTTCCAGTTGATAAGATACTTCTCCTCGGCGATTCAGAATCTTGAAAGGCCTGATATATCTGGGGCTAACTTTCCTTCCAGACTAAAATGTTGGGTTCCCTTCAATGGTGAAACCTTGAGATATACGAAATCTCTGATATTGAAAGTCAGGTCTCTCCTTCTCTTGTCAGCATAACTCTTCTCTCTCGATTGGGCGGTCTTGAGGTGCTCACGGACTTTGTGAACTTTCTCTTCGGCTTCTCAGAGAATGTCGCAACCAAAGATCCGACTCTCTCCTACTTGCGACCAACTCAAAGGGGTGGGACACTTTCTTCCGTATAGGAACTCAAATGGTGCCATTTGCAAACTAGCTTGATAATTGTTGTTATATGAGAATTCTACGAAAGGTAGACAATCTTCCCATTTTGATCCATACTCTAACAGACAAGATCTCAACATATCTTCTAAGATTTGGTTGACTCTTTCAGTCTGTCCATCAGTTTGCGGGTGATAAGTGGTGCTGAAGTTCAACTTGGTTCCTAATCCTTCCTGGACTTTCTGCCAAAATCTCGAGGTAAATTGAGTTCCTCGATCTGATACTATGGTCTTGGGGGTTCCATGCAGACTAACAATTCTAGGAATGTACAACTCTGCTAGCTTTGAATTCTGGTAGGTTGTCTTGACAGGTATAAAGTGAGCTACCTTGGATAGTCTATCAATGATGACCCAGATTGAGTCATTTCCCCTACTCGAAGTAGGCAAACCGGTGATAAAGTCCATTCCAATGGAATCCCATTTCCATTCCGGAATCTGCAATGGTTGCAACAGTCCTACGGGTCTCTGATGTTCTACTTTGACTCTTTGACAGATATCACACTTGGCGATGTAGCTTCCGATTTCTCTCTTCATCTTGTGCCACCAAAATTGCTCCTTCAAATTTTGATACATCTTCGTTCCTCCGGGGAGGATAGAATAAAGAGTATCATGAGCTTCTTGCATGATACCTTGCTTCAACTCTGAATCTGCTGGCACACAGATACGACCTTTGTACCACAGTACTCCTTCCTCATATTCAGTTAATCCAGGTACCTTTCCTGTACCAATACGACGTTTGATTCTGTCAATACTTTCATTGCCCTTCCGGGCTTCCTTGATTTGGCTAATAAAAGTGGGTTGAAGTTCAATGCTAGCTAAGAATCCTTTGCTAACTAGCTCAGTTCTGAATTGCTCCAACTCCTCATACAAACTTGGTTGCTTCTCCTTGATCATGGTGTTTAGCCTACACGGCAATCTGCTAAGAGCATCCTCTACCACATTGGCTTTGCCGGGGTGATAGTGAATGTCAAGGTCATAATCCTTGATTAACTCTATCCATCTCCTTTGCCTCATATTCAGCTCCTTTCTGAGTGAAAATATACTTCAAGCTTTTGTGATCTGAGTAAATCTCACAGCGATTACCCATAAGATAATGACGTCATGTCTTCAATGCCAAAATTATGGCTGCTAATTCAAGATCATGGGTCGGATAGTTCTGCGCATGCTGCTTCAGTTGTTGAGACAGATAGGCGATGACTTTGCCTTCTTGCATCAATACACATCCGAGACCAATCTTGGATGCATCACAATATATGTCAAATGTCTTCTTGATATCTAGCATGATCAATATTGGGGCTGAAATCAATCTCTTCTTCGGTTCTTGGAAGCTGGCTTCACATTTCTCGGTCCATTCAAACTTCTTGTCCTTCTTCAACAATTGGGTCATGGGTCTGGCAATACTAGAGAATCCTTCCACGAACTTGCGGTAATATCCCGCTAATCCGAGAAATGCACAGACTTGGGTTTGAGTGGTTGGGGCTTCCCATTCTTCGACATCTTTAATTTTGGTGGGATCAACACAGACTCCTCCGGCAGACACAATATGTCCTAGGGATCCTACTTCTTTCAGCCAAAACTCACATTTGCTGAACTTGGCATACAGCCGATGCTCCCTAAGGGTTTCAAGGATGATTCTCAGATGTTGCTCATGCTCTTCTTCTGACTTGGGATAGATAAGGATATCATCGATAAACACCACGACAAACTTATCCAGGAAATTCATAAAGATCTTATTCATGAGATTCATGAAATAAGAAGGGGCATTAGTTAACCCAAAAGACATAACCGTATACTCGTATAAACCATAGCGAGTAGTAAAGGCGGTCTTCGGGATATCCATTGCGTGAATCTTAAGTTGGTGATAACCATTCCTAAGATCGATCTTTGAGAATACATGGGCACCAGTCAACTGATCAAATAGATCTTCTATCTTTGGCAAAGGATACTTGTTCTTGATGGTGACATCATTCAGCTTTCTGTAATCGGTGCACAAACGGTTGCCTCCATCTTTCTTGTCGACGAATAACACTGGTGATCTCCATGGAGATGCGCTTGGTTGAGTCAAGCCTGTTGCTAACATGGCATCCAACTTCTTCTTCAGTTCCACTAACTCTGAGGGGCTCATGCTATAGGGTCTCTAGGCTATGGGTCCGGTTCCGGGGATTAGTTCAATAATGAACTCAATATTCCTATCCAGGGGCATACCGGGCAATTCATCTGGGAATACGTCGGGGTATTCACAGACTACTCTGACTTGGTCAATGGTGGGTAGGGCTAGACTCTTGTTTCACTTGAATTGACGGGGTAAGGTTTTAGATATATGCTCTACTGTTACTCCAGAGCTACTGGTCATGGTGATGGCTTTCTTAGCATAGTCAATCAGTCCTTTATGCTTTGACATCCAATCCATTCCTAGTACTACTTCCAAACCTTTGGTTTAAAGTACTATTAGATTAGCATAAAAATCTATCCCATGTATTCTGATAGGCACAGCTTTGCAAATTTTTCTAGCTTTTGTAGTTGAACCAGGGATTTGAACTATCATGACATGCTTCAAGTTGGTTGGGTGAATCTTACTAGTGCATGAAAATTCTTCGGTGACAAATGAGTGCGATGCTCCAGAATCAAACAACACTCTAAAACTGAGTTGACAGAAAACATACCCATCACTACATCTGGCGCTTCTTGGGCTTCTTCGGTGTTCATGTGGAAGAGACGGCCGTTGTAGTTGTGAGTGTTCCCTAGGGCAAATCTTCTTCCTGGTTGAACACGACGCTGCTGTTGAGCTGGGGCATTCACATTGGCAGTGGCGGCAATCTTCTTGGGGCACTCATTGGAATAGTGACCCTTCACTCCACACTCGAAACAAGTGATCTGAGACTTGTCTTTAGCTGCGACCGGCACAGCATTGCTTCCTGTTCTAGGTGTAGTGTTGTTGTTGTTGTTGCTCTTGGGAGGGGCACGATTGAAATTGTTGGTGTTGCCGGAGTGATTGTTGTTTCCTCCGGACTTCACATTGCCTCCGCTACGGTTGGGGTAGCTTGGGCGAGACATTGGGGGTCGGTTGTTTCTTGGTGCATACCCTGCAGACGGGTTGGGATGGTACTTCTGGTGACTGTTGGATCCAGCTTGGTGCATCATACGACGTTTGCGGTTGTCATTTGCCTAGTTAATCTTCCATCCATCTGAATGGCAGAGTCAACTAGCTCTTCGAGATCCTCAAAACGGATGTTGATGAGGACAGTCTACATCTCATCATGTAGTCCGTTCAGGAATCTCTCCTTCTTCTTGGCCTCCACGTTGATCTCATCAGGTGCATACCTGGCAAGGGACAAGAATCTGTCATGGTACTCCACTACAGTCATTCTTCCTTGCTTCAACTCTCTGAATTCATCCCTCATTCTGGTGACTAAACCTTGCGGCACGTGGGTGCGGTTGAACTTGATTTTGAAGGCTTCCCATGTCATCACTTGACCATGGTTCATTGTGCGGATACTATTCCACCATGCTCTTGCATCTCCTGCCAGATAGTGGGTGGCAAAAAGAACCTTCTCGTTGGCATCCACTCCAGCTACTTCTAAGTTGTTTTCCATTGTCTGCAACCAGTCATCAGCATCTAGTGGGTTCTCTGAGGTGCTAAAGATTGGGGGATTGGTATTCTGGAAGTTTTTGAGTTTGGATCCATGATGATCTTGATTTCCATGCCCTTGGTTGTTTTGGGCCATCTGGGCGATCTGCTGCAGTGTTGCTAAGTTGGCATGGCGCTCTACCCTGCTTGCTTCACGGTCTGCAACAAGCATTTGCATAATCTGCAGCATTGGGTCCTGCGATGAGCTGCTCCCTCCGGGGTTTCCACGAGTCATCTGAAGATTGAGATGGATAAAGGGGTAAGAGGGAAAGTTCTAGGGTTTATGGTTTTTGATTTCAAAGCTAAAACTTTGAGTTTTACTCAGGTTTTGCAACTAATTTCTTTTCATTCATTCAAGCAAGTACACGATACAAACACACACACACACCACAACATCAAAGGAAAAATAGATGGTTTTAAGAACCATTCTGTAAGCTACGATACAATGGGACCAATACATCTCATGCTACAACAGTGTTCTAGTGCATCTACTCATCATTGACGAAGTCAGAGTCATCATCGTCGGTGTAGAAGTCCACGGCATCTTCCTCCAGAAAGTCATCATCATTGCTGAGGTAGGAGTCAATATCCCCTTGGATATCTTCACCTTCCTCTTCTTCTTCCTTTATGGCAAGCTGAGCTTCTTGCTCCTTGATGGTCTTCTCGAGGTCGGACACCTTCTTGCGAAGACAGTCGATGGTGCGATCCTTCTTGGCACGCTGACGGCAAAGAGACTGACGATCCTTGACTAGCAGTGAGAAAGTCTAGGCCTTCTGGGCGGCAATAGCGACGTTGTGGTTGGCTAGCTCTGTTGCATTGTCCAACTCCTTCTGGCGGTCGTACAGCAGGAAGTCGAGGTTCTCCGCTTGGCGCTTCAGTATTGGGTGACTTGGCATCTCGAGGGGCATTCCCATGGAATCACGCCTTGCATAGTGAACAAAGCGGGTTCCTTGGATGAGGTTGACACTGAGGGCAAATAGACGTGCGAGAGCTTCATGCATTGCCCTGGCTAATCCATCTATCCAGTTGTTCTCTCTCACAGAGAACTGAATCCTCCCAGATATTGGTGCTTCTATCTTGCCTCGAAGATCAGCAGTCACTAGCCATTGCAAATATCCTCCTGGTGGACCCGGGAGTTGAGCTCCAAGGAATTCCGGATGAGGATGCTCCAAGAACTCAGACAGTGCATCTAAATCCCTCTCGAAGATCAGTTGGCCTCCATTGCCCAACTGGTAGAACTTGTTGTATTGGTCTTCCATCTATAAGAATTTAGGGTGAGAAAGTTAGTGAAGTGATCAAGTGTGTCAAATTTTTAGGTAGTAATGTAAGAATTTGGAGGAACATGACTTCTTTTTTGAGAGAAAGAATTCCCAAGGGTAAGAGAGGAAATAGTTTTCATAAATACTAACTTTGGTTTTTGAAACTAAGTTTTTGTTCTGACGTCCATTCTAACTAGGGTCTTCTATGGTCAGGATGACTCTGATACCAACTTGTCAACACCCGGATTTTAAATCCCATATGCCTATTATGCCATACCTCGCAATCCCACGATTACCATTTTTGCGAGACATAACAGATTGGATTTCACAGTACATCATCCATTACAAACCATAAATAAGGTCTTACACAAATAAAGGATCTCATGATCTAGTCTTAGTACAATCAAGTAGCGGAATAAATAGCGTAGCGGTGGGGTCCATCTTCAGAGTCACAAGAAATGCTGACGATGGGAGATAGTCCTAGTTATCATAGCCGTCCTGCTATCATTCATCTTGGAAGTCTCCTTCATAGTCTGGCCATAGGAATAGCCAGGGACAAAAGCCATGACTACTCTTTAAGTACTCGCAAACTACCACTAACAAGTAGTATAGTTCTAGTATGAATATTAACTCTAAGTTTATTTGTAAGTTAAGTTTGAAACCTAAGCTCAGTTCTGAAACAAAGAAAGATAAAAGAAGTTTGAAAACACCTAGGTGGGAACTTAATCATCATAGTCACAACCCTATTGTGGTCAAGTCATGTCATAATTCATTTCATAAGTTGTTTTGAAAACATCTGACAACGGAACAGTATGGCCACTCCAACTATCCATAACCACGGACGCGGCTATTCGAATAGTTTGACACTCTGCAGAGGTGGTACACTTTCACCACAACATTCGATACATCTGTCAGGGATAACCCTGAATCATCATACTTCGTATGCAGATAATCAAACATAACCTTTCCTTTACACACCCTAGTATAAGCACCTCTCCTATGAGCATGGCCTCCCAACCATGACCATCTGTCATCTTGGGCACTGCATAGGTGGACAACATCAAGAGGTAACCTTAGCTCAAACCTCTCCCGCGAGGGAACTAATACTAATGCATATAAACTTCTGGCTAAGCCTTACCCAATTCAGGTATTGTGGTTGTACGGTAAAATTGGAATGGTATCGCATCTGAACCCAACCATCAGTTTTGTAAAAGGCTAAGGCTCATGCCTCAACATTTTCATCATCATAAACCATTTGTGTTTCTCAACACATGTCAAAACATCTCAATAGAATGACTCATCATTCCAAGGTTTTCATAATTCATTTTCACTAAGTATTCCCATCTAAAGTGAATCAAGTTTGGTTTAGCTCTAAACTACTAAGTTAAGAGTGTTCACTAAGGTGGATGCTAAGATCAATCTCATGCGATAGAATGACATCTAAAAATAATTAGATAGGTCAAGTTTTATACTCTTTATGCTACCTTCCAACAAGTAAAGGACTTTAGTAAAGTAAAGTAAAGTAAAGAATGGAAATAAAACTTGGAATAGGTATAAGTCCAAAATGGTATAACCAAAGCATGCCTAATGCCTTTGCTTAGGTCATCTAGCTTGCAAGGGTTATCTTGCATTGTTAATGATGGCTTGCCTTGTGCAGTGCCGTGGTTGAAGTTTTCTTCCTCCTCCTCCTCCTCCTCGTAAGCTTGGTCGGTACTATCGTCTATAAATACATATGGGGTACACAATCACCAAACAATACTTAACTAGTCTACTTAGCACATTTAGGCACACATTTGATGATCTATTATCATCACAAACATCACAAGATTTAATGAACTAGTTTTATTCTTTTTATTTGAGAAAAGTAATTTCTACTCATTGAAATTAACTAAGATTTAATATTCTCCAATTAAAATATGGGATCATATGGAAACATGTCATCACCACATATTCCAACATATGGGAATGTGATTTAAAGGTTGGATCACATTTTAATAAGTTTAAGTGTAATATATAATGATTTAAAGTGACTAGAAATGCCTATATAGCATTATTTCGGTACTAGTCCAAAGTCACTGCACGCAAACCTTAATATTATTACATATTCCGATAGATATGGTTAAATGTGATTTTTGAGAGTTGGAATCAACTCAAAATCTATTATGGTTGATTTTATAAAAATGTTTGAATGTGCAAATGCTTCTGTCTTGTTATTTTTACTAAGAGAGATCTCTAACTCTAAGTGAATTAAATTCAACGGTCCTGGATAGATCTTTTCAGTAGCTTTCTAACAAAATTGGAATCACTCAATTTGGTTTAGTAAATCTTCCTGAGTTGATTTTTAAACTAAGGGACAGAATTGAGTTTAAACCTAAATAGAAAAATCCTAATTTGAATTACTGGGTCCGCGCGGGAAATGAAATGGGCCGACCCAGTGACGCTCAACGGCGCAGAGGGCGGCTAACAGGTTGGTCCCGCTTGTCAGCGATACATAAAACCCGAAACGGTATCGAGCGATCTGGGCCACACGATTATAACACGGATCAACGGCTCACGGTCGTCGTCGATGACGGACTCATCACCAGCGAGACCGAACCGTAAACGACCGGTGGGGGTCTACTGGGGACATACCAGGGCTCCATCTAGTGCGGCGAGGCGGGCGATCAAACTGGACGGCGATGGCGGACTCAGGCGAGGTAGCGGCAGGGGCTGAGGTGGACGGAATCGATGGCAGCGTCTCCTCCTCTGCAGCGGCTGCCTCCGGTGAAATTCCGGCAGCCTGCTGCTCGAGCTGCTCCGGCGAGAGGTGGGGAAGGACTGGGAGTGAGAGGGGAGTGTGTGAGTGTGTGGAATTCGTGCTGGGGAGGACTCCTTATATAGGCGCGACGAGGGGACCGACGGGTGTGGGTAGGCGTCTCCAGCGAGGGCAGTACAGGGGGCTACCAGCGTGGGCGAGGTAGGCGGACGGTGGGCGGTTCCCTAGCGGTGCTCTACAGCGTAATGGCGATGTTAGGGGCGGTGGCATTTGGTCGGGGGCTTCCCGCGCTCTGGGACACAGAGGCGGTGCTCGATGGTGCTCACGGCGACTGTGGGTCACGCGGCGGTGCACGGTCATGTCTGTCGGGGTGCTGGGGTCGAGGCGGATCAGCGTGCATGATATGGTGTCAAGGGGCGGTCTGCTGCGTGCTGGCAGCGATCGCGCTCTAGCGCACTCTACTGGCTCACAAAGAGAAAGGGCGGCCATGCTGGGGAGTGGTCCAAGGGCTCGGGTTGATCGAGGGGTGGACCATGGGCGGCGGTAGGGTTGGGTGGAGCTAGGGGCACGTAGTTTTGGCGTGGCACGGTCTCTAGCATGCTGCCCGCTTCTGGCCAGCGGTGACCTCATTCAGGCGGTGCGCCACTGCTGCAATGGCTAAGGGGGAAGCTAGTTGGGGACTTGGTTGGACTCAGGGGGGACAGAGGAGAGTAGAGAGGGTATAATGGGGGACAAGGGTTTAACTTAGCAACAGTATTAGTTAGGCAGATGATCTCTGCCTGCCACATGTTCGACACAATGGCCGCATGAGAGAAATTTTTGAATTTTGAGCTGATTTTTGGTGGATGCTTTGATCTGATGCTTGGTAGGCTGTGGTTGCTCGGATTTGTTAAATGGAATTCATTTGAGTCGGTTTTGAATAAGTGTGATCTATACATATGAACTACATTCAATTTTCAAATGTCATTTAAATTTAGTGTTTGAAGTTTTCAGGGATGAAACAAAGTGGGCCTTGGCACATCACTACTTGTACTAGCAAGGGGTGCAAAGAACCATAATTTTTTCTATTAAGATTTGAGTTCTAGGAATAGCCAAAGTAGGCTAGTTAGTTAAAATGGCATAAATGACCATTTCCTTATTTTATTCTTTTTGATTTCTTTTTCTTTGGGATTTGTTTGGGGATGATCTAGATGATGTTTAATTCACCTTAGAATCATTTTACAACTAATGGATCACTCAAACATTGCAATTCAAAACAACTCCTAAATTATATGCACACACATATGAATGCTTAATCATTTTAAAAGGAAAAGTTTTTGCTAACCCTAAATTGGGTAGATTTGATCTGGATTAACTTTGGGATTATAGTTCTGGGATGTTACACCGAAACATTCCTCTGTCCGACCGCCAAGACACGTAACCCGACTTCGTCGATGGAGCTGTCGTTGAAGCCCCCACCTGGAGGTCCCAAGCCTCCCTCCCATCCGACAAAGAAGCCAACCACGCCATAAGGCGGATTGAATGGCTCGTAGGTGGAGGTCTGACTAGTTTGGACCTAGCCATGTGCTGGTTCACTAGGCGGATCCTACCTCTACAGTACCGCACCAAGCTGATGTGCAAGTACTCCAAGAGCCAGAAGGATCCTATGCGTATTTGGCACGATAACTTCTCCAATGACACCATCAAGCTCCGGCTAAAGTACATTGTCAAGGTGAAGGATAGGAAGCGTGGCTTCAAAATCATCTTTGACATATTCAAATGCGGCACATGCCCAGAAGTAGCTTCTGTTTTCTTTGTTGCTCGTTATATATACTCTAAGGTTTTTTCCGTCTTGAAGCCATCACACTAACACTCCTTTGTCCTGCAGCTGGCGACCTTGGCGGCGGATCAGATGGCCTCCCAGGTCTATGATCCCAAGCTGAAAGATATTCAGGTGGTGTCCGACGATGGTGCCTCCAAGGACCATCCGGCTCTGGCAGCGTGAAAGCGAAAGAGATCGACCTTTGATGTTGTTGCCGAGGGAAAGAAGAAGAAAATAGAGAGTGGAGTCTCCAAAAAATCCACTCTCGCCTTAGAGGCGGAGAAGAAGAAAAAGTACACCAGCATCCCCTTAGCTAAGGTGCATGCTCTAGTGCAAGTGTATTCATTATCCGACTTTAAGTTGTGTTGCACCCATTCAATTCTTGTACTTATACTGAGTACATTTTAGGAAGAAGTCTGGTGTTGGCTTGAACCGATCCTCCAAAGATGTTGGAGGGTCCAAAAATATTCGCAATATGCTGATCAAGGATATGGCAGCCAAGTTGTCTCCCGCCGCTGCTTCCCTAACTCCTGTTGCCAAGCATGTCACAGGCCCCACTTGGCCCTCGTCCCCCGTCATTCCTGAGATCTCCACGATCGAGACAGATATCAATCCAACGACTTATGTCTCAGGCTCTGTCGGCATGGACATTGCTCCCAGTGGCCAGGCAACACAATAAAGTATCTCCTCCAAAATGGCTGAAGCTCTGGCTAAGGATGCCATCAAGAAAGGGAAGCAGGCGATGGAGGTAGTGGAGGTGGAGGCGGATATAGCAACAGACAAGGTGGGAGCCTCTGAGCCATCAACTACCATTGTCACACAGCATGAGGACAGGACGTCATCCATGCCTCCGGCTTCAACAACTCCTCTACCTTTGACTCCTTCAACCTTGTGCCTGGAGAATCTCATCAAATAGGCAGATGTTGTGTACAACAATGCCCGTACCTTCCACAATGCATACGCTCACTTCGCCAACAATCTGAAGGTTATTGCCATTGTAAGTCTCTAAACTTTACTTCTTTTACTTTGTAATATATCCCACTATAGCCCCCGAGCTCTTAGGCGGAAAATCAATAGTTTTTGGCATGAGTGCTCTAGAGAACTAAGTGTAGAACTTGTTAGTGTAGCCCCCAAGTTTCTAGTTTAGAATGCAAAATTCTGACTAGATACTCTAAGAGAGAACACTTTGCTGAATTTAAAAGTTTGACACTGTATCCCTCGAGCGTATAGTTGAAACTGGAATAGTTCCAACTAGATGCTCTAGAGAAACTAAGCACTTTGTATGTTTGTAGAATGAGAATACCTGGAGGATAGCCTCCAATGCGAGGTTTCCCTAATTGCGGATCATGAATAGGGTAAAACAGCCTTCCTGAAGGAACAGATCAAAAATAGCAAGCGTCTATTTTCTTTTAACAGATCCTTACTTTCCTCACGGGTCCATTTCTTCCGAATTCTCATAATGCTTTCCATTTTCCGTCTTAAATAGACCATTGCCAAAGCCAAGAGCATTGTCGAGCAATCCAAGCATATCCAGGAGCTCGATGATGAAAATAAAATCCTAAAGAAAGACCTGGCTAAAGCTATCAAGGGCCATGAGGAGGCGATAAAAGTGCTGCAAGAATCTACTGACACCGAGATGCAACACCTAAAGGACGATGCTATATGGAATTCCCTCGCTGGCTACAACACCAAGGTTGCCAAGTTGACATAGGAGGATGTCTTCATGCCTGCCAAAGTGATGGATGATGACCTGGCATCTTTAGAGATTAGCCCTGCACCCTCCGAGTTTGATGAGCTTTCTAGGCCTGGCTCTCCTACTGCTGATGATGTAACGAAGTCCCCTACAGCAAAGCCATAAAAACATTGATGTATTAATTGTATCTCTGCAATGTTTATGTGGAAAAAAATATGTGTTTGTAAGGCGGAGAACTTGGATGCAAGCCTCCTGCTACTTAACTAGATCCATCATGGGTATATTTTTTAAGCAAGTGTTGGCTTATCCATTATTATCGTTCATATGCTTGACCTTTCATAAGACAGGAAACTATTAGCACAGAACCATGTTCTCAGGCGATGATGCTTAATAGCACTGTCAAGAACCCAAGAACAAAATCACCAGCTTTGAGTGCCAAAAAGTCACTACTCTGGAATCCACATAACAACATCAGAAAATGTGTAGACCAGAAAACTTAAGCTAACGCCCGTAGGCGGAATTTTCACAAGTGCAAATGCAAACTTGCGCATAAAAGTGTTTATATGATCTGAAAATGAACACTAAAGGAGGTAAAAGACTCAGGAAATATGAGTGAACCAAATGCTTTATGTCATCGATATATAAGAAACTTATTACATAATATAAAATATGCTAAGTGTAAAAGGGATGTAGTTGTGCTATGTTCCATGGCCGATCTGTCTCCGGGTAATCATCATCTGAGTCACGTTGCTTGCGCTTGTGATTTTTTGGCCTATCTTTCAACTCGTGAATATCGACGAGGTAATAGGAACCATTGAGCAATGCTTTGCTTATGACGAACGGTCCTTCCCAAGGTGGGGTTAGTTTGTGTGATTTTTCCTGCTTGAGTCTAAGCACCAGATCCCCCTCTTTTAAACGAGCAATGCCTAACGCGGCAACTATGGTAGCCATGTAGCTTCTGCTGGTAGATGGTGGATCTCTGGCAAGCTAGCACGTGCTCTTCCTCGAGTAGGCCCACTGATAGGCATCTAGATTCTTCAGTGTCATCTTCCTTGTAGGAGGCGACTCTTGGTGCATCGTGGAGGATGTTGGATGGCGGGAAAACTTCTGATCCATAAACCATGAAGAAAGGGGTCAAGCCGGTAGATCTGTTGGGTGTTGTTCGCAAACTCCACAATACATATGGAAATTCCTCCACCCAAGCTCCAGCTGCTCTATGCAGCGGTGCCTCTAAGCATGGCTTGTTTCCGTGCAGAATTAGTCCATTAGCCTGTTCAACTTGCCCATTTGACTGTGGATGTGCCATAGATGCTAGGTCAAGGCGGATGACTTTTTCATGACAGTATTCCTCAACTTCTCCAAGAGACAAGTTTCTGCCGTTGTCGGTGATGATGCTATGCAGGAGACTGAATCTCACCACTAAATCCCAGACAAACTTTAGGGTTGTTGCCCCATCAAGCTTTCTAATGGGTTTAGCTTCAATCCATTTTGTGAATTTGTCAACTTCTACTAGCATATGCGTAAATCCACAAGGTGTTGTTTGCAAAGGTCCCACCATGTCAAGCCCCCAGACTGCAAACAGCCAAGTAATTTATATTGTTCGCAATTCTTCAGCTGGAACATTGGGTTGCCTTGCATAGAAATGGCACCCAAGACAGGTCCATACCAACTTGTTGGCATCCTCCTTGGCAGTTAGCTAGTAGAATCCTTGCCGGAAGGCCTTGGCCACTAGTGATCGGGGAGCGGCGTGATGCGCGGAATCTCTGAGATGTATTTCTCTAAGGATATCAATACCTTGTTGGGAGACACATCGAAGGAAAACTCTTGTGGTACTTCTTTTGTATAGCTGTCCATCAATGATGACGTGGCTTTTTGCTCTGCGTACTATTTGCCGGCTTTCCACTTTGTCAGCGGGCAAAGTTTTGTCTTGTAGATAGTCCCTAAACGGTTTTGTCCAAGCTAGAGAGGTCACTGTTACTGCATTAACAAATGAATCAACTCTATCCGAGTTGTCAGGGTCCGCTCCTTTCATGGACAGGGTCCGTAAATGCTCCAGGAAAATGCCTAGTGGAATTGCTCGACAAGCCAATCCAAGCTTTGATAGCAGATCTGCTGCCTCGTTCTCTTCCCTTTTGACATACTTGACTTCATAGCCATCGAAGCACTTGGCTGTTTCATCTACTTCTTCTCGATATGCCGCCATCATAGGGTTCCGCGTGTTCCAGGTGCTAGCCACCTGCTAGGCAACCAAGTCGGAATCTCCATAGCAAACTATGCACTTGATGCCAATATCCTTGGCTACTCGAAGTCCATGAATGAGGGCCTCATATTCCGCCATCTTGTTCGTAGCATTGAAGTGGATCTACAGGACGTATTGTACATTCTCTCTGGTGGGTTATTGTAGTGATACACCATCCCCCGAGCCATTGAGTAACTTGGATACATCAAAATGCATGACCCAAAACTCTGGCTCTGGTACATGAGATTCTTCTGGTAGCTCTGTCCAATCTGCAACAAAATCCACCAATGTCTATGATATGAGAGCGTCACGTCTCTTGTAGGTGATTTCAAAGGCGGCAAGCTCAATGCCCCACTTTGCCACTCTCCCTGTAGCGTCGCTGTTATTGATGATGTCGGACAGCGGAGTTTTGCTCACCACTGTGATAGGGTGCTCCTGGAAATAATGTCTTAGCTTTCGTGAAGCAAGGAAAACTCCATAAGCTAACTTCTGGTAGTGCGGGTAGCGTTGCTTGGATTCCGTCAAGACCTCGCTTACATAGTAAACTGGTTGTTGAACTCCATATTCATGCGTTGGCTCCTTGCGCTCCACCACGATGACGATGCTGATAACCCGGTTGGTCGCCACCATGTGTACTAACATATGCTTTATTGATACCGGTGCTGCAAGTATTGGTGTGAAGGAGAGTATTCTCTTCAACTCCTGAAGTGCTGCATCTGCCTAGTCTATCCATATGAATTTGTCCGCCTTCTTGAGAAACTTGTAGAGCGGCATAGCCTTCTCTCCAAGTCGACTAATGAACCGGCTTATTGCTGCAATGCAGGTCGTGAGCCTTTGTATGTCCTTTAAGCATGTCGGACATTTGATGTCAAGGATGGCCTTGATCTTCTCCAGGTTGACCTCAATTCCGCGGTGAGAAACGATGAAGCCCAACAACTTGTCGGATGGTACCCTAAAGACGCACTTATTTAACGCATAATGTTGTACTTCCGAAGATTGTCAAAGGTTTCCTGCATGTCGGTGATTAGGTCGTTTGATTTCTTTGACATGACCATGATGTCATCCATGTAAGCGTGTACATTGTGACCTATTTGGTCATGTAGGCAGCGCATCATCCACTGGTAAGTAGCACCAGTGTTTTTCAACCCGAAGGGCATCATGACATAATAGTACGTGCCATAAGGTGTGGTGAACAAAGTGGCCAATTGGTCCGACTTTCGCATCCGGATTTCATGGTATCCTAAGTAGGCATCAAGAAAACACAGAAGTTCTCAGCCAACCATCAAGTCAATGACTTGGTCAATGTGAGGCAAAGCAAACGGATCCCTCAGACACGCTTTGTTCAAGCTGGTGTAATCAACGCACATTCCTAATTCTTTAGTTCCCTTTTTGGGGACAAGTACAGGATTTTCCACCCATCGGATGTGAATAACTTCTCGAACAAAACTAGCCTTAAGTAGTCTAGCTATCTCTTTTCCTATAGGCCATCGTCTTTCGTCACCAAAGCATCGTAGAGGTTGTTTCACCAATTTAGCATTAGGATCAATATTCAAGATGTGCTCGACAAGTTCCCTAGGTACACCTTTCATGTCAGCAGGTTGCCAGGCAAAGATGTCCCTATTCTCACGGAGGAACTCGATGAGCGCGCTTTCCTATTTGGGATCCAGGTATGTGCCAATGGTGGTGGTCTTGGAGGAATCTCCTTCAGCAAGCTCCACTTGCTTGGTCTTGATGGTGGCCTTGAATGCGGGTTCGGCAGTAGTGATTTGCTTCTTCGAAGACAACATTTTCGAGGCATCGACCTAGCTCTGGATCTCCTTGAACTCCTCACCATAGAGAACTGCTTCAGCGAAGGCGGTTTCGCTCATCTCGCACTCCCTTGCCTTGGTGAAGCTTCCATCAATGGTGATGTTGTCGTTTGGTCTGGGTATCTTGAGCTTATTGTAGACAAAGCATGGCCTTGCGAGGAAGGAGTGGAATATGTCGTGTCCTAAGATGACATGGTACACGCTCTTGAAGGGCACCACTTCAAAGGTCATGCATTCTTGGCAGTAATTGTTGACATCACCAAAAGCGACCAGGAGGGTGATGCATCCTAGGGAATTTTCTTGTCGGCCAGGGACAACGCCATGGAACACAGTGTTGCTCTTCCTTAGCTGGGTCTCCGTCAAGTTCATCTTATGTAGTGTATCCAGGTACATGATGTTGATGTTGCTTCCACTATCCACGAGGCACTTAGTGAACTCTGTGTCATCAATTAAAGGGTCGATGACCATGGCATACTAGTTCTCTATTGGGATGAGTTCTAGATGGTCTTTCCTATCCCAAGTGATTGGAACTTCCGACCACCTGACGTACTGGGGAACTGGAGGGAGGATAGCCATCAGTATCCTTAGTGAGGTTTTCTGGGCCCGCACGGTGGCAGTACCAAGGAAGGTATGGTAACACGGAGCCTTCTTCTCGAAGGGGTTCTTTCCCTTGCCATCGCCCTTGTCGGCAGACTTCAATTCCACATCTTCATCCATGTCACTTGATTCCTTAGATTCCTCCTCCTTCTTCTTCCCTTTGCCCTTTCCTCGGGGTTTGTTCTTCCAACTTCGCTTGTAGCTGGACTCGGGGTCTTCCTTGAGGTCGTTAACGAACTTGCACTGGCGGTTGGTGTGGGTGGCTTTGCCGTTTGCGTTGAGGTGGACGAAACATGGCATATCGCGGTACTCTTCTTATGTTTGGGAACGTGGGGTGCTGAGGGTGTAGAATCACTCCTCTACTGACCATGGCTATCCCCCGGCCACAATCACGATGTCCGCCTCCACCTCTTCCAGCGAACGTTGTGGCGACCATGTCGGCTGTTTGCTTTTCTTCAGGCAGAGTCTTCCGCTTGTTGTTATTGTTTTTTCTAGCTTGGGTAGGGATTGCTATTGCCGACAATGATCCGTGAGAATCGTCATCAGCAGCAGCGAACTTGCTAGCCATGGCGATCATCATGTTGAGATTGAGCTTGTTGTTGTCTTGCTTGCACTTCAATGTATGCCGGAGCAAAGTCCTTTTGTCCAAACTGTCGATGAAGGCAGCCATAGCGGTTTGTTCGTGTACCCCTGCGCAGGAATTTTTCATCTCTAGACAGCAAGAGAGGTAGGCACGAGAGGTTTCATCCTTTTCTTGTACGCACCGCTGTAGGTCTCCAACAGTGCAGGGACGTTTGTACGTACCCTCGAAGTTCTTGGTGAATGCTTCATGCATGTCCAACCAATTGCAGATTGACTTCTCTAGCAAGTCATCAATCCATTGTCGCACGGTGCCGGTGAGCATGAGTGGGAGGTACTTGACGGCGACAATAGGGTTTCCCCCAACGATGTGGATCGCTTCGCTCTAGTCCTGCAATCATGTGGCTGGCCTCGTAGTGTCATCATAAGGCTTGATGGTCTTGTCAATCCAGAGGCACCTGGGGTAAGTTGTGGTCCATATTACTGGTCCAAAACAACATGGCCCAAGGTATGGGAGCTCCCGTGCTTCTTGGATCTTGTCCAGCCGTGAACGTGCGTCGTATGGCTCCGGATGCTTCCCTTTTCTGCCATGGGGAGGAGAGTTCTGGTGCGATCCATGGGACCCACCGCGTCCTCCACCATGATGGCTACTTGGTGGCGACGGTGGTGGCGGTGGGTTAGCTTTCTTGATGCTCCCTCCATGTGACTCCTCATGCTTGTCGCATTTGCTTGTCGCACACGGAGCTTCCTTGTGGGATCTGTTCCTATGTCCTTCATTGCCACTACGCTCTCCGGCATGCCTAGGCTGCTCACCCTGGTCATGTATGACGATGCTGGCCTAGGGACACCTAGGAGGTGGCTTGCTTGTGCGGTGGAGTGGCTACTGTTCCTTGTGACGACGAGATGGCGAGGTTGGAGAATATCATTTTGTGGCCTGAAAGTTGGTTCGCCCAGGCAACGCGGTACCCAAGTTCCCTGAAATCAGCCGGGATGACTACAGTTGGTGTGCCAAATACTCAGAGGGTCTTTTTCGGCACGAATTCAACTTTACGTTTCAATACAAAAAATCAGGCTAATGGTCGTCAAGTTGGGGCCCCCTGTTAGTTCTCGCCGTTATGTCGCTCCCATTGCTTAGGTGTCAATTAGGCTTGCAGCGTTGGCGCCTGCATGCATTACGCGTCTTCTTCTTCCCCGGAGCGGTAATCTTTGGGGCCTCGCAGCCATGGCGCGGAGATGGGACATGGACGAACCTACTCGGCCCAGGTCTCCTCCCTGTAGGCTTGCAGCGTTGGCGCCTGCATCCATTACGTGTCTTCTTCTTCCCTGGAGTGGCAATCTGTGGTCGCGGCCATGGCGCAGAGCTAGGACATGACGAACCTGCTCGGCCCCGGTCTCCTTCCCATCCCGAGTCGGAGCTTGCCCTCACCATGGACGCACCCATGGCACGGTGCGGGGACGAGAATTGGTTCCCGGTGAGATCTGTAACCGTGTCGACCATGCTCGGTTCTATTTTCCTCCTCTTGAATCTGAGCTCACGGTCGACGTGGTTGCACCCGCACCAATTCTGCCACCTCTACCGAGGTCTCTGTTGTAGCTCAAGTTCTGTCATGTTGGACCTGTAAGCGAATTCGGAGCTGGGCGGCGGCAACCCGTTGTTGAACCTGCAAGGAATTTGCTGAAGACTACGTGCCTCTCCAAGGTCTACGGCTGATGCCAACATCCACCGCTGATGTGAGATCATTTAGTTACTTCAATACAAAATTTCGACCAATTTAACTTGTTGATGCATTCCTTGACGATTATAATATAATCAAGCACTATAAATATTTTGTAGTGTGCATGAGCATGATCAGTAAATATAATTGAACACTAGAAACTTTAAGGCACTCCATATAAAGGAGTAGATTAATATAGAAGGTTCACCAGAGACACCATGGATATATTGTCTTATATGCCACACACAGGTAATAATTAACTAGAACAAAATAAAAGCAGGGGCGGCATCAGGAGACCGTGACACGGAGATGCCTAGCAGGGCAGGGGCATTAGCAAGAGGCAGGGACAGCCTAGTAGATGGGATACAGGCCAGTCCTGACATAATCCCGAAGGAATTTGCCAAAGGCTGCATGTCGCGCCAAGGTAATCGGCCTATGGCTTCTACCTCCGCCTCTGGCAACGCCCACCGCGTGCTGGATCATGTTGTCCAGGTCCACGTTGATTGCTCTACCACAGAATGGGCAAAACAGTTTCCCCCTACGGTAGAAACGGATTATCCCGCACCGTAACCGCCTCAGCACGTAGTGGCTCTTGTTGTCCCTGGATTCCTTGCTATCATCCACTTCATCATCATCCTCCTGTTGATTTTTAAGAACATAATTTAGAACTCATACATATGATTGAATTGTAGTACAACTCAAGAATTGACAACATGTGCATGTAAGACAATATATACGTGGATATCAAAGATAAAGCATCTCAGCAATAGTTTGATCGGTTCATATATCATTTCGTCTCAACACAATGACAAATAATTGCATCAGAGTGTATGTAGAATAAATATTGCGGCCTCATAAGTTTCTTCAAGGACGGCGTGAGTGAACCAAGTAACAATTGCACAGCCTATATTGTTCTTGTACATCGCTGCAGGTTCACTAATTCGTCCCTGAAAAAATCTGACACCAATGTGTCTGCCTCTCTTTTGGGACAAATTTGAATCATTGGCCACAATAAGAAATTGAAATGTAATCGTAAAAAACAATATTCAGGGATATACATAGTCAGGTACAAAAATAAGCCTAAATATTGTAATTATAAATAAAAACCAAACAATTGATCTTCAGGTACATGTTAAAAATACTTATGATCAAAACCATTCATATACATATGCATCATACCAATCATTAAAAGATCAGAAACAATTCAAGGATCATATATGTAGTTCCATATGAGAATAAATCTAGGGCCTCATAATTTGTTTCAAAGATGGAGTTGGCGAACCAAAGTACCAACAGCACAACCTATATTGTTTGTGTGCATTGCTGCCTCAGGTTCATCAACCATCCCTAAAACACGACACCATCATACGTGTCTCCCCTTGAACTCTTTTGGGGCAAATTTCAATCATCGGACTCGGTGACAAACTAAAATGTAATTCTTATACACTATGAATGCATGGAATAGATAATTCAAATATCATAGTTCTATGAATGTAGAATAAAGATTGCGGCCTCATAAGTTTTTATAGGGATGGCGTAAGCGAACGAAGTAACAATTGCACAGCTTATATTGATCTTGTACATGGCCCCAGGTTCGCTAACTCATCCCTGAAAAATCTGACACCAATGTGTCTACCTCTCTTTGGGGAAAATTTGAATCATTGGCCATAATAAGAAATTGAAATGTAATCGTACAAAACAATATTCAAGGATATACATATGCATCATACAACGCATTCATAGATCAGAAACAATACAAAGATTATATATATGTTCCATATGAGAAAAAAATTAGGGCCTCATTTTTTTCAGCGATGGAGTCGGAGAACCAAAATACCAACAGCACAACCTATATTGTTTATGTGCATTGTTGCGTGAGGTTCGCTAACCATCCCTAAGAAAACGACACCATCAGATGCCCTTGCACTATTTTGGGGCAAAATTGAATCATTGGGCTCAGTAAGGAATAGAAATGTAATGTTATAGGCCTGCGGTGTATCTAAATCAACACTCAACTAGTAAACTCAACTAGATGGCAGATGAGCAGATTGGGGTTTTGTGACTAGATGGCAGATGCATCAATCGACTGATCGAACCATATATATACTACCCTACTTCAAGAGCAAAAGATTCTATACACGATTGAGCAAATCCTATGTATGAACAGTGAAAACTGCAATGTAGTATCTCGGACTCCTCATCAGGGACCTCCTCCTCGAACTCGTCATTCTCCATGATTGCGTCTAAGATTTCTTGTACGGCGATGGGGTCGTTGATGTAGATCACCGGATTTCCTCTGCCTGCCGCATGCCTCCCATCCAAATCTATCGCTGGCACCACGACATTGTCGGCCACCTGCTGCTCGGCGGTGACGGCTACCACCTGCTTCTCGGCGGCGATGAATACTGGCTGGACGGATGAGATTGCACCCTCGATGGCGCAGCGACGAGCGGCATTCATGCCCGGAGAAGACGCCTCCGCCTGCTTGGCAACGACGGAGCCATCTGCTGCTACGCCTTCAACTGGCTTCACCTCCGGCTCGTCTCCACGTGTACGCTTCATGGCGCACCAAGGGAAGGAGGTAGTGCAACCGAGGGAGCTTCGGCGCGCACGGTAGGTGTTGATTGGGGTCTTGGGACTAGACAGACTAGGGGAAATGACACGAGCTCATGGAAGAAGAAGGTCGAGGGGGTTTATAAACACCAGACCGTTCGTAGTCCTTGAGTGGACATGTGTAGTGGGCGGGGGGCGGGAGGCTACCATGATCTCCACCCTTTTTTGGGTTCCTTTTTTTGAAACAGCCACGATCTCCACTTTAGAGCTGCATTGAAAACACGCTCATGGCAGACCTCGATTCCACTGCATGCAAGTGGCGTGGAACCAATTTCTAGCAACGTTAGATCTACTCGAGGGGACCCTTGACTCATGGAACTTACTAGCGGTAGGGCCCAGTTGGAAGTGAGATTGAGAGCGCTGCGTAAAAATGGGATATGTCTTATTAAAATCAAGTGGCAATAAATTGCAGCGTCCCATCGACAACCGTGCACTCGATGACCCTGTTGCCCTGTGCATGTGTTGTAGTAGCAGTAATAGGCTTTTTAGACTTGATTAAACATGACATGACCGCTCGACGACTTTTTCCATGGACGACATTGTGTTCCTTCTTGTAGAGGGAGATGTCAAGATGGTAGCTCGTTAACTGGAAGTTTGAAAGAGTACCCTTTTCCTCTCTCACTAAACAGATATGTTTCATTTTGCCCAAATTGGTAGCAAATCTAGAGAACATTCTCTCTTTGATAATTTGTTCCCATTTGGACCTCTTTTTGCCTCTGATCAGGTAGCAAATCTAGAGCAGCAAATCACAACAGGCAGAATACATTCATTTAGAAAACAAAACAAATATAGATGTAGATGTGCGCAGCTAAATAGGATATAGCGATAGAAAGTAGGTTGCTTAATGAGGTTCGATGCATTCAGCCAGAAATAGGATGCAAGCAAAATATAGAAAATCAAAAGAAGTTGCTTAGCAGCAGTAGCCGCTACAGATGCAGATACATTCAAGGACACATCCAACCTGTTCATGCGCCAGCGCCTCCTCCTCCCTCCGGCGCCTCCGCCACTTCTTGCTGCCCAATCCCTTAATCTTGGGGGCCTTGGGCCTGATTGGAGGCATGCAACCCTCTTTGATGGCCACCTGCTGGAGGTTTCAGAGGTGAATGCCGAGAGCCCGGTGTTCAGCGATGTAGGCGTTGATGTTCACGGTCTCGCGCTTGCCGCCTTTGTGGGTGTTGGAGCCCGCGACCTCTGCATGCTTCAGGAAGGTGTTGAAGTCGGTGCCACCGGCACGAGTCACCCAGCAGTATGCGATCCCCTTGCGAAAGGGGCAGCTGTAGTTGCCGCCCCTGAAGAAGGTGTCGTACTGTCCAGCACGCAGCCTCCTCAGCACCTGACGATCCTTGGTGTGAATGGACTCGTCATCGTTGCAGACGTCGCTGCCGGAAACCTATTGGAAGAAAAGGAAAATGGGGGAGTAGATGATGTAAGAAGATCGAGCAATCGAAATGCGAACAGGCGAGTCCTAATAAACCAAGATCTAGCATCCAACGATGGGAACGGTAGAAGAACCAGAGGAGGGGAGCAAACCCTAGTTACCTCTGACCATGGGTCGTCGATGCCGGTGTCGTAGGGGTTCAGCGGAGCGATGTACTTATCTGGATCGTAGGTGCCCAAGAAGTTCTTGATCTGCTTGTGACCGGCAGGGGCCTCGACTGGGGCCTGGACAGGGATGGCGGCTGCTTTCAACGCGTTGAGGGAGACCGGCGAGGAGACGGGGGCCTCCTCGTCGGCAGCCTCGGAGGTGAAGATGGCCACCTTATCCTCCTCGGCCATCACCGGCACGGTAGGGGTATTATCGGGAGTTTGCGGATGCTGGTGGGATAGTGGAGAGGGTTGCGTGGGGAGAGTGAGCGAGAGTGAGAGTGGGTGTGCGGAGAGGGGCTCTATAGTTAAGGTGGATGGAAGCAAGGCACGTTTCGTTGCACCATCATGCAATGCGCCATGCAGTCTACTACACCGTGCACCGTGACACGCGCACGGTACATCACGTTTTTTTCCCGGGCCATGCATGGCAGTTCTGTATTGAACCGCATGCAAAGGGCGCATACACAATTTCTATGTACGAAGTTTGACACGGCCCTAAAATTGGCGATAGTTAAAAGTGGAAATACAGAGGGGAAGGTAGGTGGCTGTACGGCGAGATTTGTGGGCTTGTGCTAGATCGGGTAGAGGGATGTGTTGATGACTGCCAGTGACTCGATGAAGGCGAAGACGTTAGGTCTCGTCGAGCTCAGCTCTTCGGCCTCCGGCTAGCGCGTGCAAGTTTCTTATGGTCAGGCCCAGTTGGAAGTGAGATTGAGAGCCGCTACGTAAAAAATGGGATATGTCTTATTAAAATCAAGTGGCAATAAATTGCAGCTGTCCATCGACGACCATGCACTCGATGACGCATGCGTTGTGGCATAGTAGTAGCAGTAGTAGGCTTTTCAGGCTTGATTAAACATGACATGACCGCTCGTCGACTTTTTCCATGGATGGCATCGTGTTCCTTCTTGGAGAAGTCTCGCTGAGGGAGACGTCCGTGTTGTCTCACGCTGTACTGTGAAGGGCACGACATGTGCAACGATCATCGTTGAATCGCACAGAATCAACGGTTGATGCGCACGATCCGCGTGACAACTGTGACAACCAATCAGGGAGTAGCAGACAGGGTGAGCACAGGTTTGGGCTTCTACGAAAGATAGAGCGAGGAGGGCAAAACTGAGTAGTACCACATAAAACCAAGGGCAAAAGTGAGTAGTATAAAAATGGAAAGTGTCTTGTACAATGAAATATATCATGGCATACATCAAATTATGCCAATATATATCCACTAGAGTTCATTGGATGTGTGTTCTTCTCATAAACTACACATGGATCCATTAGTGTGATTGCATGTCTACTCTCTTCATTAACCATAGTTAGAGTCATTCCATGTCTGTTCTTTTCACAAACCACATACCACCAGTGTCATTGCATGTGTGTTCTTCTCATGAACCACACATGGATCCACCCAGTGTGATTGCATGTCTGTTCTTTTCACAAACCACATATGGATCCAGCAGTGTCATTGCATGTCTGCTCTTTTCACAAACCACATATCACCAGTGTCATTGCATGTGTGTTCTTCTCACAAACCACATAAGGATCCACCAGTGTCATTGCATGTTTGTTCCTCTCATAAACCACACATGGATCCACCAGTGTCATTGCATGTCTGTTCTTCTCACAAACCACATAAGGATCCACGGCGTCATTGGATGTGTGTTCTTCTCGTGAACCACACATGGATCCACCAGTCTGATTGCATGTCTGCTCTTTTCATTAACCACAGTTAGAGTCGTTGCATGTCTGTGCTTTTCACAAACCACATTTCACCAGTGTCATTGCATGTGTGTTCTTCTCATGAACCAAACATGGATCCACCCAGTGTGATTGCATGTGTGTTCTTCTCACAAACCACATATGGATCCACCAGTGTCATTGCATGTCTACTCTTTTCACAAACCACATATCACCAGAGTCATTGCATGTCTGTTCTTCTCACAAACCACATAAGGATCCAGCAGTGTCATTGGATGTGTGTTCTTTTCATGAACCACACCCAGTGTCATTGGATGTGTTTTCTTTTCACAGACCACATATGGATCCACCAGTGTCATTGCATGTCTGCTCTTTTCACAAACCATATTTCACCAGTGTCATTGTATGTGTGTTGTTTCCACAGACCACATAAGGATCCACCAGTGTCATTGGATGTATGTTCCTCTCATAAACCACATAAGGATCCATTAGTGTCATTGGATGCATGTTCCTCTCACATACCACATATGGATCCGCCAGTGTCATTGCATGTCTGCTCTTTTCACAAACCACATATCACCAGTGTCATTGTATGTGTGTTCTTTCCACAGACCACATAAGGATCCACCAGGGTCATTGCATGTATGTTCCTCTCATAAACCACATAAGGATACACCAGTGTCATTGGATGTGTGTTCTTTTCACAGTCCACATATGGATCCACCAGTGTCATTGCATGTCTGCTCTTTTCACAAACCACATATCACCAGTGTCATTGTATTTGTGTTCTTTCCATAGACCACACAAGGATCCACCAGTGTCATTGGATGTCTGTTCCTCTCATAAACCACATAAGGATCCACCAGTGTCATTGGATGTGTGTTCTTTTCATGAACCACACCTAGTGGCATTGCATGCATGTTCCTCTCACAGACCACTGATACAATGCAAATGTATCTATAATTTTTGTTGTTCCATGCTTGGTTTTATCTACTTTCTTGTGTTTTTTCCACACTTTGGAGTACTTTTCATATGATTTCTTGGACTAACCTATTAACAAGAGCCACAGTGCCAGCTGCCTGTTTTCTTCTGTTTTTGGTTCCAGGAAGTCAGAAAATGAATATTCTAGGAATTGGATGGGACAAAAGCCAAAGTTATTATTTTACCGGGGGACACATGGAGCCAGAATACGAGACGGAGAAGGGCCAGAGGGTGGCCACACCACCTGGCTGCGTGGCTAGGCTTGGCCCGCACCAGGGGTGGTGTGGCCAGCCCAGGCACCCCCTCAGCCTCTCCTTCCGCCTATATATTGCCTCTGATACGGAAACCCTAAGTGTCTGATCAAAAATCCACGAAAGAGTCTATAGCCTCCGTCGTCTCCATCCCTAGATCGGGAGGGATCTGAAGCTCTTCCCGGCACCCTGTCGGAGAGGGGAATTCACCCTGGAGGCCTTCTTCATCATCATGCAAGCCTCCGGTGTGATGCGTGAGTAGTTCATCTCTGGACTACGGGTCCATGTAGAGCTAGATGGCTAGTCCTCCTCCTTTGTGCTTTCATGTTTAGATCTTGTGAGCTCCGTTCATGATCAAGATCATCTATTTGTAATTCTACATGTTGTGTTTGCAGGGATCTAATGGATATTGAGATGTTATCTCAGATTGATTATTGATTCTATCATGTCTTTGTTATTTGTGATCTTGCATGCTTTCCATTGTTACTAGCTATCTTGGCCAAGTAGATGCTAGCAACTCCAAGAGTTAGTATTTATGCTCGATAGTGGGTTCATGCCTCTGGTAATCTGGGGAAGTGACTGAAATCTCTAAGGTACTAGATGTGTTGTTGCTACTAGGGAGAAAACAACAATCCTTTGTTCGTAGAACAATCGTATTGTTTACTTTACACACAATTCGTAATGCAATAATCGGTTGCTTGCAACTTAATACTGGAGGGGGTTCGGATGATAACCTAAAGGTGGATTATTAGTCATAGATGCAGTTGGATGGCGGTATATGTATAATGTTGTAATGCCCAATCGAGTCTCAAAGGAGTCAAGATGAGTAGTATATTCTTGTATGCTTTCTTGATGTTTGTCATTTGCCCCCCTGTAATTTTTTCACCCAGCATGTTATCTATCTTAAGGAGAGCCACCTCTAGTGAACTATGGACCCCGGTCCTTCTTTTACATTCAATCTACAATCAAACTGTTTACTGATTTGTGTTTACTTTCTGCAAACTATTACTTCCTTCCATTTGATACGTTTAATCCTTTGTTTGCAGCAAAACCGGTGAGATTGACAACCTCATCGCAAGTTGGGGACAGAGTTATGTGGTTGTGTTGTGTAGGTCTCCACGTTGTTGCTAGCACCGGTAGTGCGCCCTACCAACGTTCAGCTAGCTACACCTTTGGGGTGTTTCCTTGGTCCTACTGGATTGATAACCTTGGTTTCGTACTGAGGGAAAACTTGCTGCTGTGTTCATCATACCTTCCTCTTAGGGTTCCCCAACGAGCTCGATATATTTTGGGCCATCAAGCTATTTTTTGGCGCCGTTGCCGGGGAGTCAAGGACATCTTCACAAGGGGAGTCCCTCATAACCAATCTCTTTACTTTGTTATTTTTGTTTTGCTTAGTTTACTTTTGTTTTTTTTTGCTTGTTTCTTTATCAAAAACACACAAAAAATAGTTTTAATAGTTTGCGTTCTTATTTAAAAACACAAAAAATGACTACTCTTAAAAATACTAAGTTGTGTGACTTCCCTATCACCAACAACAATGATTTTATGAGCACACCTATTGCTCCCCATGTGCCTGAAGCTACTTTCTTTGAGATAAAACCTGCTTTACTCAATCTTGTTATGAGAGAACAATTTTCTGGTATTGGTAATGAAGATGTTGTTGCCCATCTAAATAACTTTGTTGAACTTTGTGAGATGCAAAAGCATAAGGATATAGATGGTGATGTTATTAAGCTTAAATTGTTTCCTTTCTCTTTGAGAGGAAAAGCTAAAGAGTGGTTGAATTCCTTAACTAGGAATAGTATTGATTCTTGGACTAAATGCAAAGATGCTTTCATTGGAAAATACTATCCTCCTACTAAGATTATATCTATGAGAAGTGAAATAATGAAGTTTAAACAATCTTATAATGAACATGTTGCTCAATCTTGGGAAAAAAATCAAATCTTTGGTAAAGAATTGTCCCAAACATGGACTGACTTCTTGGATTATCATCCAAACTTTTTATGCAGGATTGAACTATTCTTCAAGAAACCTATTGGACTCTGCTGCTGGAGGGACCTTTCTGACCATTACTTTGGGTGTTGCAACAAATCTTCTGGATAATATGATGGTTAACTATTCTGAATGGCATACTGAGAGAGCTCCACGAGGTAAGAAGGTAAATTCTATTGAGGAAACCTCCTCCTTGAGTGATAAAATTGATGTTATTATGTCTATGCTTGTTAATGGGAAAGCCCATATTGATCCAAATAATGTTCCCTTAGCTTCTTTGGTTGCTCAAGAAGAGCAAGTTGATGTGAACTTTATAAGAAATAACAATTTTAGCAACAATGCCTACAGGAATGTAGCATCCCAATTGTCTAACAATTGCAATGCTACTAGCCTAGTCTATATAATGGCTACTTCAAATATATAATTGTTGCATCATCATTATATCATGCTCATGTCATCATGCCACCTTGCATTTGAGCATCATATAAAACCCTTTTCCTTTTGGTTCTTATCTCATATGCATTGCAAATTGTATTTGCCTCTTGATATTGTATTTGGTTCTTGATATATTGTTTAATGCCCAAGTTGAGTTGGGGGCATATCTTTTATTAACTCCACCACCTTTCTTTCACCACCTTATAATTCCACCATCCAACTAAATATGAGCTTCGCACTTTATTGGTTTTACCTCGAGCTCATGTGGGTTGGGATGGATCCAATTCTTTTCCACATGCTCTCATCTTGGCATCATGATGTTTTCACATTAGTGATATATGAGAGCCACATGGCCACCTTTGCATGCCTTGTGGGTGGAACCCTTTTTCCTAGCTTCCATATGGATTATTATGGATTTATGCTCATGTGGGAATATTTTTGGGACTAGTAAGCATCTAGTGGAATATACACACTAGCAAGTCCCAATTTTAATCCAATATGATCATCTCCACCTATTCCACTTGGGACCTTCTTTTAAATCCTTGGCTTGGCTTTATTCCAATTTTGGGAATGCATAATAATAATGCCATGAATAATATTGTTTTCACAAGAATCAACATGGAAATAAATATTTTGCATGGGCCATGCAAGTACCACCTTTTGCTTGTCATTTGGATTTTATTTGATTTTTGAGTGGATCATCTCTATCTCTATCCTTTCTTTTGGCTTGATCTATGTTGATCTAGCTTAAACCCTATCATCACATCCCTCTCTTTCTCTTGTCTTGTTCTTGTTTGATCTTGGTTGTTCTTCGCTTGATCTTGTCCAAGGCAAACCCTAGCTTCCAACCACTCCATCTCTCTCTAAACCCTAAGCTCACCCTAAACCTACCTCTCCATCTCCTATAATCTACCCATATCCCCATCTAAGCTAAACCCTAACCCTAGCATGCCACACCTCTCTCTCTCTCGGCCTCTCTCTCTCTCACATAGCTTGGCCCCACTTGGCCACTCTCTCACCAAACCCTAACCTAACCCGAGGCTCCTCCCAACCCTAGCACCAAACCTAGCCCGAGCCTCCCCTCTCCCCTCTCTCTCTAGCTCTCTGCCGTGCTACCCCACCACGCCGAGCCTGCCTCTCTGGCCTCACCTTGCCCCACCTGGAAGCCACCCCTGCCCTGCCCTGCCTGCCCGACCGAGCACGTGAGCGAGATGGAAGAAAAGGTGGCACCGAGGCCACCTTTAACCCTACCTGCTCCCACGGCATCTCCCCCTCTCTCTACTACCTACCACCATCCCCTGGCTCTCCTCTGCCCCCAGATCCGCTAGAACCTCGCCCTGCATCCCCTCTTCTTCCTCCCCACCAACGCCACCCTCCCTCTCGCCGGCCACCGTCTACCCTCTGCTCCTCGTCGTTCCGGCTTGCAAGCACGTCGTGGAGGAGGCCCGGTAGACCGAGGAGGTCCTCTACAGCAGCGCGGAACACGACGTCAAGGAGGAGGAGGCTTGTACCCCTGCACACCGTCAGCGCCCGCGCGAAACCCTAGATCTTCTGGGCGTCTGCCTCGCCGCCGACCCACTGCTCGCCGACCCGATCCAACGCCACCAACAACCTCCCGGTGAGCCCACGATCCTCCTGGACATGGCCCGCCTCTCTGAATCGTCCTGGCCGCGCCGTTCGTTTCATCGAACAGTCTGGGTGCGCTGGCGAGCACGTGCGTCTGCTCGCTCTCGCTCCGCGCAGCACCTCACCTAGGCCACGCCCACCTCGCTGACAACAACGCTAAGCCACCGCAGCGGTAGCCGCCTCCGCGCGCACGCCCAGGTCGCGTGTTCGAGCCTCGCTGCGCCGCGCGCTGCCGCTGTCAGTTTCGACAGAGAGAGAGAGGAAGAGAAACAGTGCATCGCATGGACGTTTTGCGCTTAACCCCTGCACCTTTTGCTGCACCAACCCGCGCACCTCTAGGCCCACATGTCTGCTTCCGTGGCGTTTTTGCAAAAAGGATCCCGGAGTTTGTACTCCTCAACCCGCAGTCCCCCGCTGTGCCGCGTGGCAGCCTCTCAACCGCCCTCTGGCGTGTGGGACCGCAGAGCCGCGGAGCCCACCTGTCTGTCTCCGTGGCTAGGAAGCGTAGCGGTGTAAAAAGCTTTTCGCGCGCAGTTCTGCCCAGTCAGCGCCTGGCCCACCCGACAGTGTCTCTGGCTAGGTCCGGGCTGGGTGAGAAAAGCTTCTGTCTATTTCTGTTTTAATTCAAATCTTTTCAAAATTAATTCAAATTCAAATTTAATTCTGTTTTTAAATATCTTTTAAAATCTAAACCCAAATAATACAAATAATATATGTTTTCAAATCAGAAAAATGTGAGGATTTCAAATATGCCATTCAAAATATATTTTGAACACTTTATCTTCCAAGTTAATTAAAATTACAATAAAATGCCCTTTTGGCCTTAATTAATTAATAACTTTTGATTTATAACTCCAAATTTAACAAATGATATGTCTAAAATGATTAGCTCGACGAGACCTTTCTGTTTATGCATTCCATGGTTTGATTTGCAGCATGCATCATATAAATATATTGTATACAGCAACTAATATGAGTATAAAATGGGATTAAAACTCAATAAAATGCTTTATTATTGTTTTCCACACCTCACCCATGCCATGCTACTTTATTGCCATGCAAATTGTGCATCATTCATCATGGCATGATTGTTTGCTTGTCGCATTTAATTCATATGCTTGTGCACTTTATTTATGTTGGCCCTTGTTTGTTTGGTTCTTCTTCGAATAGACGCTGAGCAGGGGATATATCAAGATACCCAGGAGCACTACCCAGATCCTTCTCTCGCTTCAACTGAGCTGCCAGGCAAGCACTACCACATGCTTGCATACATATAGTACCTATTGCCTCTATCTTATTCTTGCATCATTGAGTCACGATTGCATTAAACTGAATCCCAAGTATTGCATAGCCTTTACTTTTAAACCCCACCGAAGCTTGTTCCTCCATCCCATGAGCCCTTACTACAGGAGTTGTTTGAGCCATGCGAGTCGTAGAACAGCATGTGTAGGGTATGTGAGAGTCTGATGGATAACGAGGTACCCAAACAACTTAACCTGAGTAGTAATGGGATAACTAATGAAAGTGGCACCGGTGAGCCATATCTGTTATTTGGTTTTTCAGGCTCACTTGTGTCCCGTAGGACCCCGAGTACTTGATTCCTGTTCCTTGAATATTCGCGCTATCCACATCCGGGAGGCTTATGAACCCCCTGAGCCAGAGCTTGATTCATTCTTATTTCTTGGGGCCACAAACTAGTTTGAGGTTTTATTTACTATCATGTACTTATGCCATGCTTTACTGCTTTATTTAAATTGTGCGAGGTACTGCACACTGTACTGTTTAGGAAAGCGGAGTGTTTTCGCGGTATCGACAAGCCCAGTCACATTTTCGGGTTCCCAGTCGTTTATAGCCACTGACGCAAACCTTGAGGCCGTCTCGGAGTCAGCTAACTTCGTTGCGGGTAGCTCAATGGGGTGGCCCCCTGAAATATTTCTGAATCCTGTGATCGCTTTGTCGTGACTGCCTCGTTGGGTTTTGATTTGGTTTTTCCGAGGCATATCGAGTGTGTGTTGCTATTTGTGCACCCCTGCAGGGTAAAACTTTCTGAAAGTCGTGTCCGCGGTTATGGACGACTTGGAGCACAGTTTCTCGATCATAGACAAGTATAACTAAAGTACCGCCTTTAATTTGACTAAGTAACTGACTAGTAAATAGTGCAACACTCATGGAATGGTTAATAAAACTGCCAACGGATGGGGGGTTGTTCGTCCGCTTCCTCGTCGGTAAGCGAGGAGGAGGATGGATCTGTTAAGATTACCGTTATAACTGTTATTATTAATTCACGGACATCCGTCTATCTCTGGTTAGGCGGATGGTTAGCGAGTATCTATAGAATTGCTAGGGTTTATCTTTTGCTGCAATTGCGTCACCCCAGGTTGTGTCCCCTTTAGCGGCATAAAGACTTGCTGAGTACCCCTAGGGTCTCACACGATAAATTATTGGTTCAGATGAACAGGTACCCTCGCAAGATGGATACTGGGTGGAAGAGACGGACGATGTGGGCAACGATCATTCGGTGTAGAGATTCCGGGAACGGGGATCCGTGAGATCTGTGGGCGGGATGTGCTTATTTATGGGGCATCTTATGCCGATTTGCTTCTTATCCGTACTCGGATTTTGTCTTCCGCTTCCGCCTGATACTCTGATGTTTGATGTACGAGGAGATATCCTAAACTATTATATCTATCTAGGATATTTGGATCTTGCCGTATGGCGTTGCTATATTTCCTTTCTTTTAGATGGAATGGCTCTGATGTACTATTGTATGGTGGCTTGCATACATACTCATTTGTGTATGTAGTTGATCCCTTCGCCTGCCGATTACGCCGCCCGTTCTTGTCCCGATGTTTGGAAATGGTTGGGACGGCCGAAAGGTCTACCTGTGAGTGGCATTTGGGCCCCACCGTACTATTTCAACCATTTCTGCTCATCCAGGCTTGTAACTAGGAGCGTAATTCACCGAGGTAGTTACAATTGGTATCAGAGCCATCCCGACCTTCAGGGTCTCAGCCAAATGGTCGTTGTCAGTTTAGCAAATATTTTGGTAGCTATGTATACTAGGGAAAAACAAAACGTGAGAGTAGGACTGCTTCCACTTTTCTTCTTACCCAACCACCCACCCTTTTCTGGTAAGGGAGTGTAACGTTTTCAATCCTCTTCTTAAAATTCAAACTAGGATTCACGTGTTATGGGTTTCCGTAGTACCATAGAAAGTTTGTGTGTGTGTGTAATTCCTTGTCTATATGTTGCATCCTTTTGTTATCACAATCTGCCTTTGGTTATCAACTGTTGGTACATTCCATACTGACAGGCTTTTGAAAACCGGTGCGATCTATTTGACTCCTTGTTAACCGGTGCCATCTTCTTAAGGGTGTCCTTCCTTCTAGCAACTCCACATTCTGTGTAAGCATCTGTTGCTAATCTTTACCTGATAAGTGATTTTGCGCATCTATTGGTATTTTAATGCCGAAAAATGCGGAAAAAATTTTCTTTGATACATCTGTGTTTCCACACTCCTTTTCAGTCGTGTGTGAAACATTATCTATCTCCCTTTTATCAGCATGTCCATGCTAACTCATTCTTTTGTCACCGGCGCTTAATCCTGGAGTTCCTTTTCATCTCCTTTTCTCTTGGGCTGATTACATAACGTGTGTCGATCCGATGCTGATGATTGTAATTTGGCTCTCGGCATAGCTATATTCCACTCATGATAAGTGTCGATTGGAATATGGAAAAATGCTATCAACCGTCACCATCTGGAGGATAAGGTTATCTCCTATGATTTTGAGTACACCGTGATCATATCTTTGCATAATCAAGCATCTTTGGCAATCCGGAGTTTCTCAAAGCACTACGGTGGTCAATCATCTATACATCATGCTGCACATCTTTTTGAACTCCATATCTGCAAGATCCTCTTTGATACGAGGGAATTGCATCTTTTCGCTTCTGATAGCTTTGCTTAAGGTATGAGCTATCATCGGTTCTTAACCAAGATCTCTTTATCTTTGTAACCGGTGATCCAATCGACAATGTGAACCAAGTGGCATTTCTTGTTCCCTTCCGAAGGACCAGATAATCTATTCTTCCAGTGCATCTCTTTCAACACGAACCTATGCTCTTAATATTGATCTTTCTAAGAGCATTGAGCTCAGGAAGTGTTCGAGCATTGGTTCGTTTCTCTCGCCTCTTGAACTTGATATTCTGGGATATCTTGTTAATCCATGGTGGTATATGTTGATAATATGCTTGCCTATTCGATATCAATGGAAGGACATGGAAGGTCATCCGTGTCTCTTTCTCTCAAGCTTCGTGAGCACTGCCTGTGTGCAAAGTCTCAAAGCGTGAATTCTGGCTTCTTGAAGTCACCTATCTCGACCACGTCCTTCTGCTAAATACACTGCTTAAATTCTAGAATTAGCAAGTCCATTGTTAATTCCATCCTCCATCTTCAACCAATCCGGAGTTGTTCCTTGTTGGCAAGTTATCATCGACGTTCCGCCGAAGTTTTCCTCAAGACTGCTAAATCTATCTCAATCATTTCAAGAAGAACATGGAGTTCTTTTCACCTCTATCTCGTCAAGTAATCTCTTGAAACCCTCTCGCTCTATCGTCTATGCTCAATCCACCGGAGGCCATGAAGATTTTCCAGATCTTTTGTAATCCTTATGTTCAAGTGGTGCTATCTTTTTCTTTATCTGTGGGATCTTGTAGTTGTCTCCGTGATCTTCCTTCATATCTTTCTGGTGGCTTGGTCTTTCCGACATGACGACAACATCATCACCTTTATCTATCTATGAATCCGGTGAATCGTTTGCACCTATCCTTGTTTTCTAGCGGAGTTCCATGAGCTCTTCTTGTCAATACCTTCAGTCTGTTTCAGTAGTTGGGTTGCATGGTTCTCTTATTCATGTGCGGAGTAATGCTTTGAGTGCGGGATGGAGTAGCTACCATACCACTACTCTTATCATTCGCTCTTGTACATTGAATTGGTGAATTAATGTGATTCCACTCATTCCACGGAAGTTAGAAGTGGCCTTTATCCCTCGATACTTTTACTTCCGTCCTTGTTTTTCCGGAGTGCTCTCTCGAAGAAAGTAATCAATAATCTCTTGTTGGTGATCTCACCCTTTCTACACGGAGCAAAATCCTCAATTATCTGGTGGAAACAAACGCACACTCCTTTCGGCCCTCGTCTTTCTACCGGTGCTCGACATCCCCAAACAAGATGAAAGGAAACTACCTCTCTCTTTGTTTCATCAATTCTTTTTCTGTGGTAAAGCCAATTATGGTTGATGCCATCAGCCGCAAGTCTATTGCGTTAGCCTCAAGGCTAAACAAAGCAATAAGTATCTCTACAATAAACTCCAGATCCTCCATACTCTTTGCTTCTCGGGATTCCACCATGATCTGGCTTCATATCCGTCTCTGGAAGTTATATCCGCGCACCTCAAGTGCGTGATCCTTTGGTTCTTACCGGCGCAAGAAGAATCTAATCCGACGATGTCTAGCTAAATCTTTCTGTTGATATCAAGGGACTCTATTGTTTGAAGGCAATATTGTTTTTGTACTTCCTTTCTCAAATCCGAGAGAAGATACGATGCTATTATCATAGTGGTTCAAAACCTCTCCAACCTAGCTCTTTCTTCCGGCGAGTCAAAGATTCATCCTCTCTAGTATCGGTAAATCTTTAATCTTAACGGTGTGTCTTTCTTTATCCATGATACATCGTCCTTTCTATTTCTCTCACGGTGGTTCCATTCTTTTATCCTGTTTTTTTTTTGAGAAAACCGGAGCTATGTCCATCCTATCCTTCTTGTCTCACGACAATCCTTCAACTCTTCTAACCATTGTTTCTCAAGCAAAACGCAAGACTCGCAACAAGTCTAGCAAGTTTTGCAAGGTGTAGTGGTCGCACCATTCCGTTCTTCATCATCTTGGGAACGTGAGGGTCACCTTCGTTCGATCACCTGCCTCTCCTTGTGTTGTTTTCTTTTTCCTAGGAATCTCGGTGCGAGATTCTTGTTTAGTGGGGGAGAGTTGTAGCATCCCAATTGTCTAACAATTGCAATGCTACTAGCCTAGTCTATATAATGGCTACTTAAAATATATAATTGTTGCATCATCATTATATCATGCTCATGTCATCATGCCACCTTGCATTTGAGCATCATATAAAACCCTTTTCCTTTTGGTTCTTATCTCATATGCATTGCAAATTGTATTTGCCTCTTGATATTGTATTTGGTTCTTGATATATTGTTTAATGCCCAAGTTGAGTTGGGGGCATATCTTCTATTAACTCCACCACCTTTCTTTCACCACCTTATAATTCCACCATCCAACTAAATATGAGCTTCGCACTTTATTGGTTTTACCTCGAGCTCATGTGGGTTGGGATGGATCCAATTCTTTTCCACATGCTCTCATCTTGGCATCATGATGTTTTCACATTAGTGATATATGAGAGCCACATGGCCACCTTTGCATGCCTTGTGGGTGGAACCCTTTTTCCTAGCTTCCATATGGATTATTATGGATTTATGCTCATGTGGGAATATTTTTGGGACTAGTAAGCATCTAGTGGAATATACACACTAGCAAGTCCCAATTTTAATCCAATATGATCATCTACATCTATTCCACTTGGGACCTTCTTTTAAATCCTTGGCTTGGCTTTATTCCAATTTTGGGAATGCATAATAATAATGCCATGAATAATATTGTTTTCACAAGAATCAACATGGCAATAAATATTTTGCATGGGCCATGCAAGTACCACCTTTTGCTTGTCATTTGGATTTTATTTGATTTTTGAGTGGATCATCTCTATCTCTATCCTTTCTTTTGGCTTGATCTATGTTGATCTAGCTTAAACCCTATCATCAAATCCCTCTCTTTCTCTTGTCTTGTTCTTGTTTGATCTTGGTTGTTCTTGGCTTGATCTTGTCCAAGGCAAACCCTAGCTTCCAACCACTCCATCTCTCTCTAAACCCTAAGCTCACCCTAAACCTACCTCTCCATCTCCTATAATCTACCCATATCCCCATCTAAGCTAAACCCTAACCCTAGCATGCCACACCTCTCTCTCTCTCGGCCTCTCTCTCTCACATAGCTTGGCCCCACTTGGCCACTCTCTCACCAAACCCTAACCTAACCCGAGGCTCCTCCCAACCCTAGCACCAAACCTAGCCCGAGCCTCCCCTCTACCCTCTCTCTCTAGCTCTCTGTCGTGCTACCCCACCACGCCGAGCCTGCCTCTCTGGCCTCACCTTGCCCCACCTGGAAGCCACCCCCTGCCCTGCCCTGCCTGCCCGACCGAGCACGTGAGCGAGATGGAAGAAAAGGTGGCACCGAGGCCACCTTTAACCCTACCTGCTCCCACGGAATCTCCCCCTCTCTCTACTACCTACCACCATCCCCTGGCTCTCCTCTGCCCCCAGATCCGCTAGAACCTCGCCCTGCATCCCCTCTTCTTCCTCCCCACCGACGCCACCCTCCCTCTCGCCGGCCACCGTCTACCCTCTGCTCCTCGTCGTTTCGGCTCGCAAGCACGTCGTGGAGGAGGCCCGGTAGACCGAGGAGGTCCTCTACAGCAACGCGGAACACGACGTCAAGGAGGAGGAGGCCTGTACCCCTGCACACCGTCAGCGCCCGCGCGAAACCCTAGATCTTCTGGGCGTCTGCCTCGCTGCCGACCCACTGCTCGCCGACCCGATCCAACGCCACCAACAACCTCCGGTGAGCCCACGATCCTCCTGGGCATGGCCCTCCTCTCTGAATCGTCCTGGCCGCGCCGTTCGTTTCATCGAACAGTCTGTGCGCGCCGGCGAGCACGTGCGTCTGCTCGCTCTCGCTCCGCGCAGCACCTCACCTAGGCCACGCCCACCTCGCTGACAACAACGCTAAGCCACCGCAGCGGTAGCCGCCTCCGCGCGCACGCCCAGGTCGCGTGTTCGAGCCTCGCTGCGCCGCGCGCTACCGCTGTCAGTTTCGACAGAGAGAGAGGAAGAGAAACAGTGCATCGCATGGACGTTTTGCGCTTAACCCCTGCACCTTTTGCTGCACCAACCCGCGCACCTCTAGGCCCACATGTCTGCTTCCGTGGCGTTTTTGCAAAAAGGATCCCGGAGTTTGTACTCCTCAACCCGCAGTCCCCCGCTGTGCCGCGTGGCAGCCTCTCAACCGCCCTCTGGTGTGTGGGACCGCAGAGCCGCGGAGCCCACCTGTCTGTCTCCGTGGCTAGGAAGCGTAGCGGTGTAAAAAGCTTTTCGCGCGCAGTTCTGCCCAGTCAGCGCCTGGCCCACCCGACAGTGTCTCTGGCTAGGTCCGGGCTGGGTGAGAAAAGCTTCTGTCTATTTCTGTTTTAATTCAAATCTTTTCAAAATTAATTCAAATTCAAATTTAATTCTGTTTTTAAATATCTTTTAAAATCTAAACCCAAATAATACAAATAATATATGTTTTCAAATCAGAAAAATGTGAGGATTTCAAATATGCCATTCAAAATATATTTTGAACACTTTATCTTCCAAGTTAATTAAAATTACAATAAAATGCCCTTTTGGCCTTAATTAATTAATAACTTTTGATTTATAACTCCAAATTTAACAAATGATATGTCTAAAATGATTAGCTTGACGAGACCTTTCTGTTTATGCATTCCATGGTTTGATTTGCAGCATGCATCATATAAATATATTGTATACAGCAACTAATATGAGTATAAAATGGGATTAAAACTCAATAAAATGCTTTATTATTGTTTTCCACACCTCACCCATGCCATGCTACTTTATTGCCATGCAAATTGTGCATCATTCATCATGGCATGATTGTTTGCTTGTCGCATTTAATTCATATGCTTGTGCACTTTATTTATGTTGGCCCTTGTTTGTTTGGTTCTTCTTCGAATAGACGCTGAGCAGGGGATATATCAAGATACCTAGGAGCACTACCCAGATCCTTCTCTCGCTTCAACTGAGCTGCCAGGCAAGCACTACCACATGCTTGCATACATATAGTACCTATTGCCTCTATCTTATTCTTGCATCATTGAGTCACGATTGCATTAAACTGAATCCCAAGTATTGCATAGCCTTTACTTTTAAACCCCACCGAAGCTTGTTCCTCCATCCCATGAGCCCTTACTACAGGAGTTGTTTGAGCCATGCGAGTCGTAGAACAGCATGTGTAGGGTATGTGAGAGTCTGATGGATAACGAGGTACCCAAACAACTTAACCTGAGTAGTAATGGGATAACTAATGAAAGTGGCACCGGTGAGCCATATCTGTTATTTGGTTTTTCAGGCTCACTTGTGTCCCGTAGGACCCCGAGTACTTGATTCCTGTTCCTTGAATATTCGCGCTATCCACATCCGGGAGGCTTATGAACCCCCTGAGCCAGAGCTTGATTCATTCTTATTTCTTGGGGCCACAAACTAGTTTGAGGTTTTATTTACTATCATGTACTTATGCCATGCTTTACTGCTTTATTTAAATTGTGCGAGGTACTGCACACTGTACTGTTTAGGAAAGCGGAGTGTTTTCGCGGTATCGACAAGCCCAGTCACATTTTCGGGTTCCCAGTCGTTTACAGCCACTGACGCAAACCTTGAGGCCGTCTCGGAGTCAGCTAACTTCGTTGCGGGTAGCTCAATGGGGTGGCCCCCTGAAATATTTCTGAATCCTATGATCGCTTTGTCGTGACTGCCTCGTTGGGTTTTGATTTGGTTTTTCCGAGGCATATCGAGTGTGTGTTGCTATTTGTGCACCCCTGCAGGGTAAAACTTTCTAAAAGCCGTGTCCGCGGTTATGGACGACTTGGAGCACAGTTTCTCGATCATAGACAAGTATAACTAAAGTACCGCCTTTAATTTGACTAAGTAACTGACTAGTAAATAGTGCAACACTCATGGAATGGTTAATAAAACTGCCAATGGATGGGGGGTTGTTCGTCCGCTTCCTCGTCGGTAAGCGAGGAGGAGGATGGATCTGTTAAGATTACCGTTATAACTGTTGTTATTAATTCACGGACATCCGTCTATCTCTGGTTAGGCGGATGGTTAGCGAGTATCTATAGAATTGCTAGGGTTTATCTTTTGCTGCAATTGCGTCACCCCAGGTTGTGTCCCCTTTAGCGGCATAAAGACTTGCTGAGTACCCCTAGGGTCTCACACGATAAATTATTGGTTCAGATGAACAGGTACCCTCGCAAGATGGATACTGGGTGGAAGAGACAGACGATGTGGGCAACGATCATTCGGTGTAGAGATTCCGGGAATGGGGATCCGTGAGATCTGTGGGCGGGATGTGCTTATTTATGGGGCATCTTATGCGGATTTGCTTCTTATCCGTACTAGGATTTTGTCTTCCGCTTCCGCCTGATACTCTGATGTTTGATGTATGAGGAGATATCCTAAACTATTATATCTATCTAGGATATTTGGATCTTGCCGTATGGCGTTGCTATATTTCCTTTCTTTTAGATGGAATGGATCTGATGTACTATTGTATGGTGGCTTGCATACATACTCATTTGTGTATGTAGTTGATCCCTTCGCCTGCCGATTACGCCGCCCGTTCTTGTCCCGATGTTTGGAAATGGTTGGGACGGCTGAAAGGTCTACCTGTGAGTGGCATTTGGGCCCCACCATACTATTTCAACCATTTCTGCTCATCCAGGCTTGTAACTAGGAGCGTAATTCACCGAGGTAGTTACAAGGAATAATTTTGGTAACAACAATTATAAGCCATATCCTCCCAACAATGGTAATGCTTTTGGAAATTCCTACAACAACAATAGGAGTGCTCTCTCTAAACTTGAAGTTATGCTTAAAGATTTTATTAGTAAACAAACTACTTTTAACAAAACTATTGAGGAGAAACTCTCTAATGCTGAAAGAAATATAGAATATTTGGTTGAAGCTCAATCTTATTTGAATAAAATGGCTGCTAAACTGAAACAATTGATAATCCCTTTGCAGCTACTAATGCCATACAAGTAAGAATTGATGAAAATGTTAGACTATTAGCTGAATTGCATGCAAAGTGCGAAAGAAAAGATGAAATTGCTAGAAACATTAGTGTTTCTACTATAACCACCACTAGTGTTAAGGCTAGTAATAGTTCTACTACTTTAGATGATAATTTTGATTTTGATCTTGATGGTTGCAATATCTCTGAAGTTATTAAGTTCCTGCAAAAGCTTGCTAAAAGTCCTAATGCTAGTGCTATGAACATGGCCTTTACAAAACACATTACTGATGCTCTCATAAAGATTAAAGAAGAAAAGATGAAACATAAAGCTTCTATTCCTATAAAACAAGAAGATGGTTGGGAACCCATCATTAATATTAAACTGAATGATTTTGATTTCAAAGCTTTATTGATCTTGATAGTAGTGTTTCTATTATGCCTAGAAGGATTTATGATATGCTTGATTTGCCTCCACTTGAAGATTGTTATTTGAATGTCCCACTTGATGATAATGCTAAAAAGAAACTCATGGGGAGTATTAATGATGTTCTTATTATGGTTAACAATTCATATGTCCCCGTTGATTTCTATGTTTTGGATGTTGAATGCAATGCTTCTTGTCCTATTACTTTGGGAAGACCTTTTCTTAGAACTGTTGGTGCCATTATTGATATGAAGGAAGGCACCATTAAATATCAACTCCCACTCAAGAAAGGTATAGAACACTTCCCTAAGAAGAGAGAGAAGATTTCTTTTGCCTCTCCTATGAAAACAAAATTTGTTCGTAATGCTTCTTCATTTGAGAACACTTGATCCTTTTTCTTGCTTCGTATGCCTAACTTAAAGGCGTTAAAGAAAAGTACTTATTGGGAGATAACCCAAAAGTTTTAGATGAGTCTTGGAAGTTATTACCTCTGTAATAACCGCTCCTTATCCTTTTTATTTTCTTTTTGTGCCAAGAGTAACCTCTAATGAGAGAGAAGTAATGATTGGGAAAGTTGCTGTCCCGAAACAGATTTCTGTGCTTCACCGGAAAAATTCCTATAAATTCTCTGAACGTCTTTTTGAGGCGAGAATTGTTGTGCTTCTGACCCAGGTTGTTATCTAACTTTCGTTAGTTCAACACTTTTTGATTTGAGCAACAGAAGGTCTTCGAAAAAATTCGTCTTTACCTGCTGGTCTGTTTTGACAGATTTCTGCCATTTTCTGCATTTGCTTCTTGTTGGTTCCTTTTTGAGTTCTTTTGGGGAATTGAGCTTTTTGAGGGAAGTTCTACAGTAGCTTGTGTTTTAATGGAAGTTTTATTGGTGTTATAACTGAACCTAAAGACCTATTATCTTGAGTGCACTATTGTTGCTAATAAAGATTGTGTGAAGTTTTGTATGAAGGAAAAATCTCAGGTGTATGGAAGGAATGAGTAATAAGATGAAGGATGGACTAAAGCTCAAGCTTGGGGATGACATGCGTGTCACCCCAAGAAATATCTAAGAAGTACAAGCGTCAAAGATTGGGGATGCCCAAGGCATCCCCTTCTTCATCAATAAAAATCCCATGTTTCTTCTAAACGCTTCATTTTTATTGTTTCATGCACAGTTGTGTTGTTCTTAGAGCGTATTTTTTTTTGTTTTCATTTTGGTTTTTCGTTTGCTTCGTTTGCTTAGTTTGCTGAATAAATTGGTTGGACCCCCTCTTTCATACATTAGTTTTCAAATAGTTTGGTTTGGATTGGAAAAGAGTAGGAAAGTTCATGCTTAAGTGGTAAAGAGAGCTTGTTTTTGACTGTGGCCTATGCTCTGTCATGCCATGTTTGATATTGTTTTGGCTTTATGCTTAGTATTCTTTGTTGTAGCATGACTTGTTATAAACAATTGATATTGCTTAATGTGCCTTGGATGAATCATGCGTTGTTTTAGCATATTAAAGCATAGTATTGTGGTATTCTCCTTTGATGCTTTATTTGGGTTGACTTGGCGCATGCTCACACCATGTTATGACTATCCCAAGTCACCATAGCCTTTATGATCCTTTAGTTTTCAACTTGTAGGATCACTTTATGCTTTGATCAATGATGTTTTGTCGCTCTGCATGATTATGGCAATTATTTCTCTCTAGGTTTGTCGCTCCCAGTCTTTTGCTAGCCTCCGCAACCAAGTATGAGTCCCACTCATGCATCCAACTCCCAAAACCAAGTTATTCCAAAGAGTCCACCATACCTACCTACTAGCATATGCTATTCCAAGTATATTCATGTTTTTGTTTACCTTCCAAATAAAACTTGTTATGAGAAAACTAGTGATTAAAGCTCTCACGAACTTCATGGCACACTTTACTTTTCTTACCCTTAATAAACTTGAACCATTGTGTCGTCTATGTTGTATATGCTTGCACTTATTTGTTGGGGATTAGCAGAACCATGTTGTCATGGGGAACGTTTCAACATTGCACTGGTACTTTGTACCTAGTTGATATCATGCTCTTTTGTCTATGGATTTCGTCGGTGTGAAATGAAAGGGAAGCTTGTAAGTCCATGGAGTTATGTATATTTGTTAGAGAAAAGCCTGGGCCGCTGGTCTAATCCATGCTGACATGGTGGAAACCTACAGCGTAACCATAATGAGTTGTCTATGAAGCATTCTTCTTATAAAAAAAGAGTCCTATATTGAGAAAAAAGAAAAAGAGAAAAAAAGAGATTATGAAAAGAGGAAAGAGAGAAAAAATCTACCATATTCCCATGGTAAATAAGAAGATTGCTGAGATGCTCGTTGTCTGCTTGCCTTGTCATTTTGATATGGGGATTCTTCCGTATCATCGGGCAAGGGGTACCCTATTGGCGGTTCTTTATGATACACATGTACTTACAATGACAAGAACTTACCGGTGACTAAACTTGAGTAGCATGAGGAGCGGCCCTCGTATTCAAGGGACATGAGATTTCTAACTTATACTTCGTCAAGCATATACACCATAGTTTGTTCACTTTAACCTTAATCACCTTCAAGATGCTTATGATAGGGGCAATGAGAGCTGAAAGCTTTATTAAGTACCATAATTTTTGGAAGCTCTTTATGAGACTTGAATCCCTACTTCCTTCTATGAAGGCTTATCTTCCACTTATATATTGAGTCTCCACCTTCTATCTTTATGCACTTACTTTGAGAGCATAGTGGCCATTCTTAGTTCTATGTGCATTGTCCCAAGACTTATTGATTGATGCATACCTTGATATTGCTTGTTTTAAACTATTTGTATCTAGTCACTCTTATAAACTTTGAAGGTGTCCTATGCATTTATATGTGCTACTCTATGAGGGACAAGTTGAATGCCATTATGCTATGTTTTCTTTATGTGAAACAAACAAACGTCTTGCAAAGCATTGTTATTCATGAATCTTTTGTTTGTGCCTTTTCATGTTGCAACATAGTTTCTTTGTCTTATTGCTAGAACTTTTTCTTTCATGTTATGATTGAAGTACTATGATCCCAGCTTTGATTGTTTTACAAATACTTTGATCAAGTTTATGATGGTGCATGTCACCTCAAAAATTATTCTTTCTTTTTATCACTTACCTACTCGAGGACGAGCGGGAGTTAAGCTTGGGGATGTTGATACATTGCAAATGTATCTGTAATTTTTGATGTTCCATGCTTGGTTTTATCTACTTTCTTGTGTTTTGTCCACACTTTGGAGTACTTTTCAAATGATTTCTTGGACTAACCTATTAACAAGAGCCACAGTGCCAGCTACATGTTTTCTGCTGTTTTTGGTTCTAGGAAGTCAGAAAATGAATATTCTCGGAATTGGACGGGACAAAAGCCAAAGTTATTATTTTAATGGGGGACACTTGGAGCCAGAATACGAGACGGAGAAGGGCCAGAGGGCGGCCACACTAATACGTCCATTTTGCATCACTATTCTATGTCTTAATTCACTATTATTCATTGATATATTTCGTATTGAGAGGTGATACTTATGATTATTTCATCTGTTTTTGCATGGTTGATGAATTTTGGAGCATGGACCGCTGCAGTCAGGATTCTGATGGAAAAGGTGCTATTTGGAGGCAAAATTCGCGAAGATCAGAAAATCCGGGAAAATATATGGAAAATCCTTTTTTTCCAGATGACTAAGGATGCCAGAAGACGGAGTGGAGATGGGCCACAGGGGACCCACACCACCCCCTGGCGCGGGCAGCCCTAGGCCACGCCAGGAGGTGGTGTGGCAGCCCTGGCCCACCTCTGGCTCTCCCCTCTGGCGTATATCAACCTCCCGAAACCCTAAGACTCGGGGAGCGACCACAGAAAGATTCCGCCGCCTCTGTGGGGCAGAAAACACCGAGAGAGAAAGATCTCTCTGGCAGACAGATTTCTGCCAGGGGAATTCCTTCCCTGAGAGGGGAGATCATCGCCATCAACACCACCATCAAGCTGGACTTCATCGGGATCATCATCATCACCACCACCATCACCATCAGCACCCTCATCACCATCTCCATATTGCTGTAACAATTGGTTGAATCTTGCTATAGTTCATAGGGGAAACTTTCCCGGTGTTGATTACTCTTTGTAGTTGATGTTATTGAGTGAACCATTGAATTATTGTTTATGTTCAGATTGTTATACATCATTATTCCATCTCTGATCATGATCCATATGATGTCTTGTGAGTAGTTCGTTTTGTTCTTGAGGACATGGGAGAAGTCATGTTGTTAGTAGTGGAGTTGTGTTGAGAAAGATTCAATAGATTGTTATTTAAGTTGTGGTGTACTTCTTCTAGTGGTGTCATGTGAACGTCGACTACATGACACTTCACCTATATGGGCCTAGGGGAATGCATTGTGTATTTGGCTACTAATCGTAGGGGTTGCCGGAGTGACAGAAACCTGAACCCCTGTTAGGAAACCATTGCAAAAGGGACGTAAGGGTCTTAGAGTTTAAAGTTGTGGTTAGGTTTCTACCTTAATTACTTTCTTGTACTTACGGATGTTTGCAAGGGGTATAATCACAAGTATGTATTAGTCTTGGATGGGGTGGTACATTAGCACAAGTTCACCCACACAACACTTAGCTAGCTAAAGAAGATTAATCAACTATATGAAGCGAAAGCACTTGACAGTCTTCCCATGTGTCCTCGAGAACATTTGGTCATCTTAAGTAATACAACCGGCTTGTCCTTTGCTGCATAAAGGATTGGGCCACTTGCTGAATTTATTCCTACTGTCTTTTATTTACTCGTACTTTGTTTACTTGCTTTATCTAAAACCCCTAAAAATCCATTTGCTAAGTATTTGCAGAGAATTGTTGATCCATACCACTAGCCAGCACCTTCTGCTCCTCGTTGGGTTCGACTCTCTTACTTATCAAAAATAATGCGATATACCCCCTATACTTGTGGGTCATCAAGACTATTTTCTGGCGCCGTTGCCGGGGAGTGAAGCGCTATTGGAGAGTGGAACCGGTAAAGGAAACTTCTACTGTGAGTATTGTTTACTTCTGTTAATTGCTTTATTTTCGTTATAGATAATTCGCTGAGTTTCTTATTTGGTAATGCTACTACCACTGCTAAGGTAGTAGATAAGCCACTACCTGCTGAGAATGATGTTTTCAAAATACCTACAAGAATTATTGATCGTGTTATGGATAACTACTATGTTGGGGATGGAACTGTCCATCCCGGTGATCATTTACTCTTTATACACGAATTATGCGGGTTGTTTAAGTGTGCAGGTATTACTACAGATCAAGTTAAGAAGAAGTTATTCTCATTATCGCTGAAAGGAAGAGCTGAGGAATGGTATAAGCTGCTGAAGAATGGTCAAGCTCTAGAATGGGAGGAAATAGTGCCTCTCTTTTATTCAAAGTTTTATCCTCCTAGTGAGATTCATAAAGATCGGAATCAAATATACAACTTTTGGCCTCTTGATGGAGAGAGTACAGCTCAAGCCACGGGGAGATTGAAGTTACTAATGCTCAAATGTCCCATTCATGAGCTCCCCAACAATATTATTATCAATAACGTTTATGCAAGGCTCCCTCTACATGACAAGGATTTATTGGATGCTTCTTGTGCTGGATCATTCACTCGTATGGAAGAAGAAGCTAAATGGGATCTTCTGGACCGTATTCAAGATAATGCTGAAGCTTGGGAGAATGACAAAGGTAGAAAGTCAGGTATAAATTATGATTATGAATGCATTGAATCTTTTATGGGAACTGATGACTTTCAAAATATTAAAAATTCTTATGGTTTAGACTCCCAAGATATTGCTTCTTATTTTAAGGCTTTTGCTTCCTACATTGAAGTGGAATAAGTATCATGAACCTTATAAAGATATTACTAAGAGTGTTCCTTCAAGAAATACTGAAGTTTATACTGCTAATCATGTCTTACCTAAACCTTATATTGATAAAATGCATTTTCCAGTTAAGATAAAGGAACATTCTATGATAGCTAGTATGGTTAATGAAAGTACAAGAAAAGCTGCTGAACCTGATAAACAAATGGTTGATGAACCTATTATAGAAAATGTGAAAGACTTTGTCACTAAATATGAAAAAGAGGGACACACTATCCTTTGTAAGGATACCTCTAATATTGTTTCACATAGTAGTGTTATGAGAGCTAGTATTCCTGTGTTTTCTGTTAGAATAAGTGATCATTGCTATGATGGTCCTTGTGATAGCTATATTGTTAAGTTTATGCATGATACTGAAAGTTACTATGAGAGAGGGAAAAGTGTTCTTATGCATCTCAATAATATCAAGTTTCCTCGTTTTATGCTGAAAGTTTTATGCTGCACTTCTTCTGCCTTCTTACGCAAGTTGCCTCTGGTTTCAATAACTTGTTTGTTTACAAAATTCCATTGCATAGGAAGTGGGTTAGACTTAAATGTGTGTGTGTGTTTTTGCTTCTTAATGCTCTCCTTTACTTCAATTCATATTCCTGAGTGAGCATCTTCACAATTATCATGCCCATCTTAATGGCTATAAAGAAAGAGCTTTATGGGAGACAACCCAATTTTTTTTTGCTTTCAGTTTGTTTTTGTTTCTTTGAGTCTTGGAAGTTATTACTTCGGTAATAACCGCTCCTTATCTGTTTTGTTTGGTTTTTGTGTCAAGATCAACCTCTAATGAGAGAGAAGTAAGATTTGGGAAGTTGCAGTCCCGAAACAGATTTTTGTGCTTCACCGTAAAAATTCGTGATAGACTGTATGTCGGATTGAGCTGTAATTTTTTGTGCTTCTGCCCCAGGTTTTTATTTAACTTTCGTTAGTTTTGCACTTTTTTATTTGAGCAACAGAAGATTTTCTAAAAAATTGATCTTTACCTGCTGGTCTGTTTTGACAGATTTTGCCACTCTTGCATTTGCTTCTTTATTCGATTTCCTTTTTGAATTCTTTTTGGGTTTTCGGAAGGAATTTCTACAGAAGCCTATGTTTTGTTGGTTTTCAGTTGAAGTTGGACTCAAAAGGTTTTATCACTTCACTTATATTAATATTGCAAATGAGAACTGTGTAAAGTTTTGTGAAAGAAATTTCCAGGAAGTGGAGATAATAGTGTAATGAGGAAGAGAAGGGTTTTATGACTCAAGTAGTAAGTGTATGAAGATGAAGATACTGACGATTATTCAAGTGGTGACTCCGGAGAGATTCATCAAGGACCAAATTCAGAAACCTGCAGTGTCTGTTTCCAACTAGGTAACAGTTCTGGTAAGAAAAGTTTCGCAAAAATACTATCCAACTACATTTTTGCAGTTTTAAGTCAATAAGGGAAGTTACGAAGCGAAAAAGGGACGGAAACGGAGCCAGGGTGGCTCACACCACCCTGTGGCGCGGGTCCTCCCCTGGTCGCGCCACCAGGTGGTGAGTCCACCCCGGACTCCGCCTCCGACTCGTTTTCTCCCAGTACCTTCCTTTTGTTATGAAACTTCATAATATATAATCCCCCAGGTCTTCCGAGGTTCCTATATCGTGTTCTCGTCGTGTTTTTGTTTCGATCTGTTTCTGCCAAGTAGAGTCCCAGATTTGGAGCCACAATGTCTTCCTCTGGATCAGCCAAGGGAGATTCCTTAGAAGATATCATCAACCCATACATGAGAGAGTTGAAGATTCATCCCAAAGAGTTGTTGCTCGAAGATGGGGAGATCCGGATAAAAGAGGTTCAAGGCCTTAAAGGTGAAGGAAGTCTAGAGGACAGGATGGAAGCACTGGATCAAGAAGTCTTTAGGTACAAGAAGATGGCGGAGCGCAAACTGGATATCATCCATAAGATTTGTTCCGAACTCATCGCCGACCACCAAAAGGAGACTGCTGAAATCAAAGACGAAGTCCTCTCACTCCGCCAAACAACCAACAGACTGCAAGCACCGTTCTATGACGTTCAAAATCAAAACTGTGAGTATGAGGTTAGGTTTAAGCGCATAAGTGCTGCTGAAAGTTTCAGGATGTTGGAAACCACGATGTCCTTTGTTGATGGGAAGCCTTTACCATGGAAGACGGACGAAGATGAGAAGATATCACCACCACCGAAGGAGTAATTCATCATCAGGTTTGGCATCCCCTTGGTTTGTTCCAAGCTTGGGGGAGTGTCGCGGTATCACATCACTATCTTCTATCTTTTTACCTTATTTGTAGAGTCATATCATGAATAGAGGGGTTATTATGTAGGATGGTTTGTATTATGCAAGTGTCCCATCTCTCGTTAGATATGTATCCCTTGGTGTGAGTTTCCGTTATGGAATATTAATGAGAAGTTCTATCATTTACTCTTTTGCATAGCTTATATTAGTTTTCAATTCGTGGTTATATGATTGATCTTGTTGTTACTATTGGTATCACTTTGGGATCATTGAGTTAATTTAGTTGGTTTTGGTAAACCTGGCTCGGTCAGTAGCAACACTATTTTTGAGAGTTGAAAGAAAAGATAGAAGTACTCTAGAGAAAAATAATTTCATCATCTTTCTTTCTTGATTTGCTCATAAGTCTAGTATTCTCTAGTTAAGAACTTTTGTGCTTCCAAGGAAGATTGCATGTTTGTTTTTATCACTTGTATGTTTGTTTGTTTCCTTCAACTCTTATACTTGCTACCCAGCCTTGCTAGCCAAAAACCTGTACTGAGAGGGAATTCTTCTTGTGCATCCACCTCCCTTAAACCAAAACCTTTGTCATTTGTGTCCACCATACCTACCTATTAGCATTATTGCTATTCCAAGTAAATTCTTGTTTTATCTACCTCCCAAATTAAACTTGTTATGTGAAAATTAGTGATTAAAGCTCTCATGAACTTGATGGCACACTTTACTTTCTTGTATTTAATAAACTTGAACCATTGGGTTCTTCTTTGTTGCGTATATGCTTGCGCTTTATGAGTTGAAGTTAGCAGAACCATGTATCATGGGGACCGCTTTCAACACTTTGTTGGTACTTGTACCTAGTTGATATCATGTTCTTTTGCTTATGGATCCCAGCGGTGTGAAATAAAAGTGGAACTTGTAAGATCATGGAGTTTATATGTGTGTTAGAGAAACGCCTGGGCCGCTAGCCTAAGCCATGCCTAACCATGGTGGAAACTTGTAGCATAACTGTAGTGAGCACTCTATGAAGCATCCTTAATAAAAACCTATGCAAATAGCAAATAAAAAGATCGCTGAGATGCCCACTGTCCGCTTGCCTTGTCATTTTGATTATGGGATAGCTCCTTTGTCATGTGCAAGGGGTACCCCGTTGGCGGTTCTCAATGATACGCATGTATTTACAATGACAAGAGCTTGCTCGTGACTGAAGTTGAGTAGCATGCGGATCGGTACTCATAAGTAAGGGGCATGAGACTTCAGTTTATAACTTGTCAAGCATATCCTCTTAGTTGTGTCACTTTTACCTTAACCACCAAAAGATGCCTATGATAGGGGCAATGAGAGCTGAAAGCTAGTAAGTATCATAATTTTTGGGAGCTCTTTATGAGACTTGCAATCCCTGCTTCCCTCTTTGAAGGGCCTTTCTTTTACTTTGTAGTTGAGTCAGTAAACCTACGACTTTCTATCTCAGCAAGTATTTTGAGTTGTTGTGTTTCATTCATTCATATGATGATTTATTCAATCATGTTTCTTATGTTCCTTGTTTTGCACATTGCTCTTATCTTGATGTTTACTACTTTGAAAGCTATCACTGAAAACCAGTTATTTGTGAACTCCAGCAAATTATCAACTATTCTTTGACCAAGAGCTAAGTTTGCCATTACCAATTATGATTCACTTTATGTATCTTTATTGTGTTTTCTTTACTCATTACAAGTTGAGTTATATAATGGTGAGTTGTCTTCTATTATGATCTATGCTTTTGATGAATGTGATGCTTCTTGTCCATATTCTTTTATCGACTCTTCACTCCATAAACTTGAGGCCATGTTTATTGAGCTCAGTTTCGCTTGGGGACAAGCGAAGTCTAAGCTTGGGGGGAGTTGATACGTCCATTTTGCATCACTATTCTATGTCTTAATCCACTATTATTCATTGATATATTTCGTATTGAGAGGTGATACCATCTGTTTTTGCATGGTTGATGACTTTTGGAGCATGGACCGCTGTAGCCAGGATTCTGATGGAAAAGGTGCTGTTTGGAGGCAAAATTCGTGAAGATCAGAAAATCCAGGAAAATATATGGAAAATCCTATTTTTCCAGATGACTAAGGATGCCAGAAGACGGAGTGGAGATGGGCCACAGGGGGCCCACACCACCCCCTGGCGCGGGTAGCCCTAGGTCGCGCCAGGAGGTGGTGTGGCCGCCCTGGCCCACCTCTGGCTCTCCCCTCTGGCGTATATCAACCTCCCGAAACCCTAAGACTCGGGGAGCGACCACAGAAAGATTCTGCCGCCTCTGCGGGGTAGAAAACACCGAGAGAGAAAGATCTCTCCGGCAGACAGATTTTTTCTGGGGAATTCCTTCCCGAAGAGGGGAGATCGTCGCCATCAACACCACCATCAAGCTGGACTTCATCGGGATCATCATCATCATCATCGTCACCACCACCATCACCATCAGCACCCTCATCACCATCTCCATATTGCTGTAACAATTGGTTGAATCTTGCTATAGTTCATAGGGGAAACTTTCCCGGTGTTGATTACTCTTTGTAGTTGATGCTATTGAGTGAACCATTGAATTATTGTTTATGTTCAAATTGTTATACATCATTATTCCATCTCTGATCATGATCCATATGATGTCTTGTGAGTAGTTCGTTTTGTTCTTGAGGACATGGGAGAAGTCATGTTGTTAGTAGTGGAGTTGTGTTGAGAAAGATTCAATAGATTGTTATTTAAGTTGTGGTGTGCTTCTTCTAGTGGTGTCATGTGAACGTTGACTACATGACAATTCACCTATATGGGCCTAGGGGAATGCATTGTGTATTTGGCTACTAATCGTAGGGGTTGCCGGAGTGACAGAAACCTGAACCCCCGTTAGGAAACCATTGCACAAGGGACGTAAGGGTCTTAGAGTTTAAAGTTGTGGTTAGGTTTCTACCTTAATTACTTTCTTGTACTTACGGATGTTTGCAAGGGGTATAATCACAAGTATGTATTAGTCTTGGATGGGGCGGTACATTAGCACAGGTTCACCCACACAACACTTAGCAAGCTAAAGAAGATTAATCAACTATATGAAGCGAAAGCACTTGACAGTCTTCACATGTGTCCTCGAGAACGTTTGGTCATCTTAAGTAATACAACTAGCTTGTCCTTTGTTGCATAAAGGATTGGGCCACTTGCTGCATTTATTCCTACTGTCTTTTATTTACTCGTACTTTTTTACTTTATCGAAAACCCCTAAAAATCTGTTTGCTAAGTATTTGCAGAGAATTTGGGTTCCACACTCTTACTTCTCGAAATACTACGATACACCCCCTATACTTGTGGGTCATCACACACCACCTGGCTGCGTGGCCAGGCTTGGCCCGCGCTAGGGGGTGGTGTGGCCAGCCCAGGCACCCCCTCGGCCTCTCCTTCCGCCTATATATTTCCTCTGATACGGAAACCCTAAGTGCTCGATTAAAAATCCATGAAAGAGTCTGTAGCTGCCGCTGTCTCCATCCGTAGATCGGGAGGGATCTGAAGCTCTTCCCAGCACCCTGCCGGAGAGGGGAATTCACCCTGGAGGCCTTCTTCATCACCATGCAAGCCTCCGATGTGATGCGTGAGTAGTTCATCTCTGGACTATAGGTCCATGTAGTAGCTAGATGGTTGGTTCTCCTCCTTTGTGCTTTCATGTTTAGATCTTGTGAGCTCTATTCATGATCAAGATCATCTATTTGTAATTCTGCATGTTGTGTTTGCAGGGATCCGATGGATATTGAGATGCTATTTCAGATTGATTATTGATTCTATCATGTCTTTGTTATTTGTGATCTTGCATGCTTTCCGTTGTTAGTAGCTATCTTGGCCAAGTAGATGCTAGCAACTCCAAGAGTTAGTATTTAAACTCGATAGTGGGTTCATGCCTCTGGTAATCTAGGGAAGTAACAGAAATCTCTAAGGTACTAGATGTGATGTTGCTACTAGGGAGAAAAGAACAATCCTTTGTTCATAGAACAATCGTATTGTTTACTTTACACGCAATTCGTAATGCAATAATCTGTTGCTTGCAACTTAATACTGGAGGCGGTTCAGATGATAACCTGAAGGTGGATTATTAGTCATAGATGCAGTTGGATGGCGGTCTATGTATAATGTTGTAATGCCAAATCGAGTCTCAAAGGAGTCAAGATGAGTAGTATATGCTTGTATGCTTTCTCAATGTTTGTCATTTGCCCCGCTGTAATTTGTTCACCCAGCATGTTATCTATCTTTAGGAGAGCCACCTCTAGTGAACTATGGACCCCAGTCCTTTCTTTTACATTCAATCTACAATCAAACTGTTTACTGCTTTGTGTTTACTTTCTGCAAAGTATTACTTCCTTCCATTCGATACGTTTAATCCTTTGTTTTCAGCAAAACCGGTGAGATTGACAACCTCATCGCAAGTTGGGGACAGAGTTTTGTGGTTGTGTTGTGTAGGTCTCCACGTTGCTGCTGACACCGGTAGTGCGCCCTGCCAACGTTCAGCTAGCTACACCTTTGGGGTGTTTCCTTGCTCCTACTGGATTGATAACCTTGGTTTCATACTGAGGGAAAACTTGCTGTTGTGCTCATCATACCTTCTTCTTGGGGTTCCCCAACGAACTCGATATATTTTGGGCCATCAACCACACATGGATCCACCAGTGTCATTGCATGTATGTTCTTCTCATGAACCACACATGGATCCACCCAGTGTGATTGCATGTGTGTTCTTCTCACAAACCACATATCGATCCACCAGTGTCATTGCATGTCTGCCCTTTTCACAAACCACATATCACCAGAGTCATTGCATGTCTATTCTTCTCACAAACCACATAAGGATCCAGCAGTGTCATTGGATGTGTGTTCTTTTCATGAACCACACCCAGTGCCATTGGATGTGTGTTCTTTTCACAGACCACATATGGATCCACCAGTGTCATTCCATGTCTGCTCTTTTCACAAACCACATATCACCTGTGTCATTGTATGTGTATTATTTCCACAGACCACATAAGGATCCACCAGTGTCATTGGATGTCTGTTCCTCTCATAAACCACATAAGGATCCACCAGTGTCATTGGATGCTTGTTCCTCTCGCAGACCACATATGGATCCACCAGTGTCATTGCATGTATGCTCTTTTCACAAACCACATATCACCAGTGTCATTGTATGTGTGTTCTTTCCACAGACCACATAAGGATCCACCAGTGTCATTGGATGTCTGTTCCTCTCATAAACCACATAAGGATACACTAGTGTCATTGGATGTGTGTTCTTTTCACAGACCACATATGGATCCACCAGTGTCATTGCATGTCTGCTCTTTTCACAAACCACATATCACCAATGTCATTGTATATGTGTTCTTTCCACAGACCACACAAGGATCCACCAGTGTCATTTGATGTCTGTTCCTCTCATAAACCACATAAGGATCCACCAGTGTCATTGCATGTTTGTTCTTTTCATGAACCACACCTAGTGTCATTGCATGTGTGTTCTTCTAGACAAACCACATAAGGATCCACCAGTGTCATTAGATGTGTATTCTTCTCATGAACCACACAAGGATCCACCAGTGTCATTGCATGTGTGTTCTTCTCACAAACCACACATGGATCCACCAGTGTCATTGCATGTCTTCTCTTTTCACAAACCACATATCACCAGAGTCATTGCATGTTTGTTCTTCTCACAAACCACATAAGGATCCACCAGTGTCATTGGATGTCTGTTCCTCTCATAAATCACATAAGGATACACCAGTGTCATTGCATGTCTTTTCTTTTCACAAACCACATATGGATCCACCAGTGTCATTGCATGTATGCTCTTTTCACAAACCACGTATCACCAGTGTCATTGTATGTGTGTTCTTTCCATAGACCACATAAGGATACACCAGTGTCATTGGATGTTTTTCCCTCTCATAAACCACGTAAGGATCCACCAGTGTCATTGGATGTGTGTTCTTTTCATGAACCACACTAGTGTCATTGCATGCATGTTCCTCTCACAAACCACACATAGATCCACCAGTGCCATTGCATGTGTGTTCTTCTCATGAACCACAGCTAGAGTCATTGCATGTGTGTTCTTCTTATGAACCACATCTAGAGTCATTGCATGTTTGTTCTTCTCAGAAACCACATAAGGATCCAGCAGTGTCATTGGATGTGTGTTCTTTTCATGAACCACACCCGGTGTCATTGGATGTGTGTTCTTCTCACAAACCACACATGGATCCACCAGTGTCATTGCATGTGTGTTCCTCTCATGAACCACACATGGATCCACCAAGTGTCATTGCATGTCTGTTCTTCTCACAAATTACACATGGATCCACCAGTGTCATTGCATGTCTGTTCTTTTCATGAACCACACCCAATGTCATTGCATGTCTGTTCCTCTCATAAACCACACATGGATCCACTAGTGTCATTGGATGTGTGTTCTTCTCATGAACCACACCCGGTGTCATTGCAAGTATGTTCCTCTCATAGACCATGCATTGATCCACCAGTGTCATCGCATGTGTGTTCTTCTCATGAACCACGCCCAGTGTCATTGCATGTGTGTTCCTTTCACAAACTACACATGGATCCATCAGTGTCATTGGATGTATGTTCCTCTCATGAATCACTTCTAGAGTCATTGCATGTGTGTTCTTCTCATAAACCACATAAGGATACACCAATGTCATTGCATGTGTGTTCTTCTCATGAACCACAGCTAGAGTCATTGCATGTGTGTTCTTCTAAACAAACCACATAAGGATCCACCAGTGTCATTGCATGTTTGTTCTTTTCATGAACCACACCTAGTGTCATTGCATGTGTGTTCTTCTAGACAAACCACATAAGGATCCACCAGTGTCATTAGATGTGTATTCTTCTCATGAACCACACAAGGATCCACCAGTGTCATTGCATGTGTGTTCTTCTCACAAACCACACATGGATCCACCAGTGTCATTGCATGTCTTCTCTTTTCACAAACCACATATCACCAGAGTCATTGCATGTTTGTTCTTCTCACAAACCACATAAGGATCCACCAGTGTCATTGGATGTCTGTTCCTCTCATAAATCACATAAGGATACACCAGTGTCATTGCATGTCTTTTCTTTTCACAAACCACATATGGATCCACCAGTGTCATTGCATGTATGCTCTTTTCACAAACCACGTATCACCAGTGTCATTGTATGTGTGTTCTTTCCATAGACCACATAAGGATACACCAGTGTCATTGGATGTTTTTCCCTCTCATAAACCACGTAAGGATCCACCAGTGTCATTGGATGTGTGTTCTTTTCATGAACCACACTAGTGTCATTGCATGCATGTTCCTCTCACAAACCACACATAGATCCACCAGTGCCATTGCATGTGTGTTCTTCTCATGAACCACAGCTAGAGTCATTGCATGTGTGTTCTTCTTATGAACCACATCTAGAGTCATTGCATGTTTGTTCTTCTCAGAAACCACATAAGGATCCAGCAGTGTCATTGGATGTGTGTTCTTTTCATGAACCACACCCGGTGTCATTGGATGTGTGTTCTTCTCACAAACCACACATGGATCCACCAGTGTCATTGCATGTGTGTTCCTCTCATGAACCACACATGGATCCACCAAGTGTCATTGCATGTCTGTTCTTCTCACAAATTACACATGGATCCACCAGTGTCATTGCATGTCTGTTCTTTTCATGAACCACACCCAATGTCATTGCATGTCTGTTCCTCTCATAAACCACACATGGATCCACTAGTGTCATTGGATGTGTGTTCTTCTCATGAACCACACCCGGTGTCATTGCAAGTATGTTCCTCTCATAGACCATGCATTGATCCACCAGTGTCATCGCATGTGTGTTCTTCTCATGAACCACGCCCAGTGTCATTGCATGTGTGTTCCTTTCACAAACTACACATGGATCCATCAGTGTCATTGGATGTATGTTCCTCTCATGAATCACTTCTAGAGTCATTGCATGTGTGTTCTTCTCATAAACCACATAAGGATACACCAATGTCATTGCATGTGTGTTCTTCTCATGAACCACAGCTAGAGTCATTGCATGTGTGTTCTTCTAAACAAACCACATAAGGATCCACCAGTGTCATTGCATGTTTGTTCTTTTCATGAACCACACCTAGTGTCATTGCATGTGTGTTCTTCTAGACAAACCACATAAGGATCCACCAGTGTCATTAGATGTGTATTCTTCTCATGAACCACACAAGGATCCACCAGTGTCATTGCATGTGTGTTCTTCTCACAAACCACACATGGATCCACCAGTGTCATTGCATGTCTTCTCTTTTCACAAACCACATATCACCAGAGTCATTGCATGTTTGTTCTTCTCACAAACCACATAAGGATCCACCAGTGTCATTGGATGTCTGTTCCTCTCATAAATCACATAAGGATACACCAGTGTCATTGCATGTCTTTTCTTTTCACAAACCACATATGGATCCACCAGTGTCATTGCATGTATGCTCTTTTCACAAACCACGTATCACCAGTGTCATTGTATGTGTGTTCTTTCCATAGACCACATAAGGATACACCAGTGTCATTGGATGTTTTTCCCTCTCATAAACCACGTAAGGATCCACCAGTGTCATTGGATGTGTGTTCTTTTCATGAACCACACTAGTGTCATTGCATGCATGTTCCTCTCACAAACCACACATAGATCCACCAGTGCCATTGCATGTGTGTTCTTCTCATGAACCACAGCTAGAGTCATTGCATGTGTGTTCTTCTTATGAACCACATCTAGAGTCATTGCATGTTTGTTCTTCTCAGAAACCACATAAGGATCCAGCAGTGTCATTGGATGTGTGTTCTTTTCATGAACCACACCCGGTGTCATTGGATGTGTGTTCTTCTCACAAACCACACATGGATCCACCAGTGTCATTGCATGTGTGTTCCTCTCATGAACCACACATGGATCCACCAAGTGTCATTGCATGTCTGTTCTTCTCACAAATTACACATGGATCCACCAGTGTCATTGCATGTCTGTTCTTTTCATGAACCACACCCAATGTCATTGCATGTCTGTTCCTCTCATAAACCACACATGGATCCACTAGTGTCATTGGATGTGTGTTCTTCTCATGAACCACACCCGGTGTCATTGCAAGTATGTTCCTCTCATAGACCATGCATTGATCCACCAGTGTCATCGCATGTGTGTTCTTCTCATGAACCACGCCCAGTGTCATTGCATGTGTGTTCCTTTCACAAACTACACATGGATCCATCAGTGTCATTGGATGTATGTTCCTCTCATGAATCACTTCTAGAGTCATTGCATGTGTGTTCTTCTCATAAACCACATAAGGATACACCAATGTCATTGCATGTGTGTTCTTCTCATGAACCACAGCTAGAGTCATTGCATGTCTGTTCTTCTCACAAACCACATAAGGATCCACCGGTGTCATTGGATGTGTGTTCTTCTCATGAACCACACATGGATCCACCAGTGTGATTGCATGTCTGCTCTTTTTATTAACCATGGTTAGAGTCGTTGCATGTCTGTGCTTTTCACAAACCACATATCACCAGTGTCATTGCATGTGTGTTCTTCTCATGAACCACACATGGATCCACCCACTATGATTGCACGTGTGTTCTTCTCACAAACCACATATGGATCCACCAGTGTCATTGCATGTCTGCTCTTTTCACAAACCACAAATCACCAGAGTCATTGCATGTATGTTCTTCTCTGAAACCACATAAGGACCCAGTAGTGTCATTGGACGTGTGTTCTTTTCATGAACCACACCAAGTGTCATTGGAAGTGTGTTCTTTTCACACACCACATATGGATCCACCAGTGTCATTGCATGTCTACTATTTTCACAAACCACATATCACCAGTGTCATTGTATGTGTGTTCTTTCCACAAACCACATGAGGATCCACCAGTGTCATTGGATGTTTGTTCCTCTCATAAACCACATAAGGATCCACCAGTGTCATTGGATGCCTATTTCTCTCACAGACCACATATGGATCCACCAGTGTCATTGCATGTTTGATCTTTTCACAAACCACATATCACCAGTGTCATTGTATGTGTGTTCTTTCCACATACCACATAAGGATCCAACAGTGTCATTGGATGCATGTTCCTCTCATAAACCACATTAGGATACACCAGTGTCATTGCATGTCTGTTCTTTTTACAAACCACATATGGATCCACCAGTGTCATTGCATGTCTGCTCTTTTCACAAACCACATATCACTAGTGTCATTGTATGTGTGTTCTTCCCACTGACCACATAAGGATCCACCAATGTCATTGGATGTTTGTTCCTCTCAAAAACCACATAAGGATCCACCAGTGTCATTGGATGTGTGTTCTTTTCATGAACCACACCTTGTGTCATTGAATGCATGTTCCTCTCACAGCCACACATGGATCCACCAGTGTCATTGCATGTGTGTTCTTCTAATGAATCACACATGGATCCATCCAGTGTCATTGCATGTATGTTCTTCTCACAAACCACATATGGATCCACCAGTGTCATTGCATGTCTGCTCTTTTCACAAACCACATATCACCAGAGTCATTGCATGTCTACTCTTCTCACAAACCACATAAGGATCCACTAGTGTGATTGCCTGTTTTTCCTCTCATAAACCTCATAAGGATACACCAGTGTCATTGCATGTCTTTTCTTTTCACAAACCACATATCACCAGAGTCATTGCATGTCTACTCTTCTCACAAACCACATAAGGATCCACTAGTGTGATTGCCTGTTTTTCCTCTCATAAACCTCATAAGGATACACCAGTGTCATTGCATGTCTTTTCTTTTCACAAACCACATATGGATCCACCAGTGTCATTGCATGTTTGCTCTTTTCAAAAACCACATATCACCAGTGTCATTGTATGTGTGTTCTTTCCACAGACCACATAAGGATACACCAGTGTCATTGCATGTGTGTTCTTCTCATGAACCACAGCCATAGTCATTGCATGTCTATTCTTCTCACAAACCACATAAGGATCCACCAGTGTCATTGCATGTGTGTTCTTCTAAACAAACCACATAAGGATCCACAAATGTCAGTGCATGTCTGTTCTTTTCATGAACCACACGTAGTTTCATTGCATGTGTGTTCTTCTAAACAAACCACACAAGGATCCACTAGTGTCATTGCATGGATGTTCCTCTAAACAAACCACACATGGATCCACCTAGTGTCATTGCATGTCACTTCTTTTCACAAACCACACATGGATCCACCAGTGCCATTGCATGTGTGATCTTTTGATGAACCACAGCTAGAGTCATTGCATGTGTGTTCTTCTAAACAAACCACATAAGGATCCACCAATGTCATTGCATGTGTGTTCTTCTCATGAACCACACCCAGTGTCATTGCATGTGTGTTCTTCTCATGAACTACACATGGATACACCAGTGTCATTGCATGTGTGTTCTTTTCATGACCCACAGCTAGAGTCATTGCATGTGTGTTATTCTAAAACAACCACCTAAGGATCCACCAGTGTCATTGCATGTGTGTTCTTTTCATGAACCACAGCTAGAGTCATTGCATGTGTGTTCTTCTAAACAAACCACATAAGGATCCACCAGTGTCATTGCATGTCTGTTCTTTCCATGAATCACACCCAGTGTCATTGCATGTGTGTTCTTCTAGACAAACCACATAAGGATCCACCAGTGTCATTGGATGTGTGTTCTTCTCATGAACCACACATGGATCCACCAGTGCCATTGTATGTCTGTTCTTTTCATGAACCACACCCAGTGTCATTGCATGTCTGTTCCTCTAAACAAACCACACATGGATCCACCTAGTGTCATTGCATGTTTGTTATTTTCATGAACCACACATGGATCCACCAGTGTCATTGCATGTCTGATCTTTTCATGAACCACAGCTAGAGTCATTGCATGTGTGTTCTTCTAAACAAACCACACATGGCTCCACCTAGCGTGATTGCATGTTTGTTCTTTTCACAAACCAGAGATGGATCCACCAGTGTCATTGCATGTGTGTTCTTCTCATGAGCCACAGCCAGAGTCAGTACATGTCTGTTCTTCTCACAAACCACATAAGGATCCACCAGTGTCATTGCATGTGTGTTCTTCTAAACAAACCACATAAGGATCCACCAGTGTCATTGCATGTATGTTCTTTTCATGAACCACATAACGATCCACCAGTGTCATTGGATCTGTGTTCTTCTCATGAACCACACATGGATCCACCAGTGTCATTGCATGTCTATTCTTTTCATGAATCACAGCTAGAGTCATTGCATGTCTGTTACTTCCACAAACCACATATGGATCCACCAGTGTCATTACATGTCTGTTCTTTTCATGAACCACGGCTAGAGTCATTGCATGTCAGTGCTTTTCATGAACCACACATGGATCCACCAGTGTCATTGCATGTATGTTCTTCTCATGAACCACACATGGATCCACCAGTGTCATTGCATGTCTGTTCTTTCATGAGCCAAACCTAGTGTCATTGCATGTATGTTCCTCTAAACAAACCACATAAGGATCCACCAGTGTCATTGCATGTCTGTTCCTTTCACGAACCACACATGGATCCACCAGTGTCATTGCATGTGTGTTCTTTTCATGAACCACACAAGTATCCACCAGTGTTATTACATGTGTTTTCTTCTAAACAAACCACATAAGGATCCACCAGTGTCATTGCATGTCTGTTCTTTTCATGAACCACACCCAGTGTCATTGCATGTCCATTCCTCTAAACAAACCACATAAGGATCCACTAGTGTCATTGCATGTCTGTTCATTTCATGAACCACACATGGATCCACCAGTTTTATTGCATGTGTGTTCTTTTCATGAACCATACCTAGAGTCATTGCATGTGTGTTCTTCTGAACAAACCACACATGGATCACCTAGTGTGATTGCATGTCTGTTCTTTCGCAAACCACACATGGATACACAAGTGTCATTGTATGTGTGTTCTTTTCATGAACGATAGCTAGATTCGTTGCATGTGTGTTCTTCTAAACAAACCACATAAGGATACACCAGTGTCATTGCAAGTGTTTTCTTCTCATGAACCACAGCCAGAGTCATTGTATGTCTGTTGTTCTCACAAACCACAAAAGGATCCACTAGTGTCATTGCATGTGTGTTCTTCTAAACAAACCACATAAGGATCCACCAGTGTCATTGCATGTCTGTTCATTTCATGAACCACACCCAGTGTCATTGCATGTATGTTCCTCTAAACAAACCACACATGGAACCACCTAGTGTCATTGCATGGATGTTCCTCTAAACAAACCACACATGGATCCACCTAGTGTCATTGCATGTGTGTTCTTTTCATGAACCACAGCTAGAGTCATTGCATGTGTGTTCTTCTAAACAAACCACATAAGGATCCACCAGTGTCATTGCATGTCTGTTCTTTCCATGAATCACACCCAGTGTCATTGCATGTGTGTTCTTCTAGACAAACCACATAAGGATCCACCAGTGTCATTGGATGTGTGTTCTTCTCATGAACCACACATGGATCCACTAGTGTCATTATATGTCTGTTCTTTTCATGAACCACACCTAGTGTCATTGCATGTCTGTTCCTCTAAACAAACCACACAAGGATCCACTAGTTTCATTGCATGTGTTCTCTTCTAACCAAACCACATAACGATCCACCAGTGTCATTGCATGTCTGTTCTTTTCATGAACCACCGCTAGAGTCATTGCATGTGTGTTCTTCTAAACAAACCACACATGGATCCACCTAGTGTGATTGCATGTTTGTTCTTTTCACAAACCACACATGGATCCACCAGTGTCATTGCATGTGTGTTCTTCTCATGAACCGCAGCCAGAGTCAGTACATGTATGTTCTTCTCACAAACCACATAAGGATCCACCAGTGTCATCGCATGTGTGTTCTTCTAAACAAACCACATAAGGATCCACTAGTGTCATTGCATGTCTGTTCTTTTCATGAACCACATAAGGATCCACCAGTGTCATTGGATGTGTGTTCTTCTCATAAAACACACATGGATCCACTAGTGTCAATGCATGTCTGTTCTTTTCATGAATCACAGCTAGAGTTATTGCATGTCTATTACTTCCACAAACCACATATGGATCCACCAGTGTCATTACATGTCTGTTATTTTCATGAACCACAGCTAGAGTCATTGCATGTCAGTGCTTTTCATGAACCACACATGGATCCACCAGTGTCATTGCATGTCTGTTCTTCTGATGAACCACACATGGATCCACCAGTGGCATTACATGTCTGCTCTTTTCATGAACCACACCTAGTGTCATTGCATGTCTGTTCCTCTAAACAAACCACATAAGGATCCACCAGTATCATTGCATGTCTGTTCTTTTCATGAACCACACATGGATCCACCAGTGTCATTGCATGTGTTCTTTTCATGAACCACACAAGGATACACCAGTGTCATTGCATGTGTGTTCTTCTAAAAAAACCACATAACGATCCACCAGTGTCATTGCATGTCTATTCTTTTCATGAACCACACATGGATCTACCAGTGTCATTGCATGTGTGTTATTTTCATGAACCACACCTAGAGTCATTGCATGTGTGTTCTTATGAACAAACCACACATGGATCACCTAGTGTGATTGCATGTCTGTTCTTTCATAAACCACACATGGATACACAAGTGTCATTGCATATGTGTTCTTTTCATGAACGACTGCTAGATTCATTGCATGTTTGTTCTTCTAAACAAACCACATAAGGATACACCAGTGTCATTGCATGTGTTTTCTTCTCATGAACCACAGCCAGAGTCATTGCATGTCTGTTCTTCTCACAAACCACATAAGGATCCACCAGTGTCATTGCGTGTGTGTTCTTCTAAACATACCACATAAGGATCCACCAGTGTCATTGCATGTCTGTTATTTTCATGAACCACACCCAGTGTCATTGCATGTATGTTCTTCTCATGAACCACACATGGATCCACCAGTGTCATTGCATGTCTGTTCTTTTCATGAACCACACCCAGTGTCATTGCATGTCTGTTCCTCTAAACAACCCACATAAGGATCCACCAGTGTCATTGCATGTATATTCTTTTCATGAACCATGCATGGATCCACCATAGTCACTGCATGTGTGTTCTTTTCATGAACCACACAAGGATCCACTAGTTTCATTGCATGTGTTCTCTTCTAAACAGACCACATAAGGATCCACCAGTGTCATTGCATGTCTGTTCTTTTCATGAACCACACCAAGTGTCATTGCATGTCTGTTCCTCTAAACAAACCACATAAGGAAACACCAGTGCCATTGCATGTCTGTTCTTTTCATGAACCACACATGGATCCATCAGTGTCATTGCATGTGTGTTATTTTCATGAACCACACCTAGAGTCATTGCATGTGTGTTCTTCTAAACAATCCACACATGGATCCACCTAGTGTGATTGCATTTGTGTTCTTTTCACAAACCACACATGGATACACCAGTGTCATTGCATGTGTGTTCTTTTCATGAACGACAGCTAGAGTCATTGCATGTGTGTTCTTCTAAACAAACCACACAAGGATCCACCAGTGTCATTGCATGTTTATTCTTCTCAGGAACCACATAAGCATCCACTAGTGTCATTGCATGTCTGTTCTTTTCACAAACCACATAAGCATCCACCAGTGTCATTGCATGTCTGTTCTTTTCATGAACCACATAAGGATCCACCAGTGTCATTGCATTTGTGTTCTTTTCACAAACCACACATGGATCCACCAGTGTCATTGCATGTTTGTCCTTTTCATGAACCACACCCAGTGTCATTGCATGTCGGTTACTCTAAACAAACCACATAAGGATCCACCAGTGTCATTGCATGTCTGTTCTTTTCATGAACAACACATGGATCCACCATTGTCATTGCATGTGTGTTCTTTTCATGAACCACAACTAGAGTCATTGCATGTGTGTTCTTCTAAACAAACCACACATGGATCCACCTAGTGTGATTGTATGTCTGTTCTTTTCACAAACCACACATGGATCCACCTAGTGTCATTGCATGTCTATTATTTTCATGAACCACACCCAGTTTCATTGCATGTCTGTTCCTCTAAACAAACCACATAAGGATCCACCAGTGTCACTGCATGTCTGTTCTTTTCATGAACCACACATGGATCCACCCGTGTTATTGTATGTGTGTTCTTATCATGAACCACAGCTAGAGTCATTGTGTGTGCGTTCTTCTAAACAAACCACACATGGATCCACCTAGTGTGATTGCATGTCTGTTCTTTTCACAAACCACACATGGATCCACCAGTATCATTGCATGTGTGTTCTTTTCATGAACCACAGCTAGATTCATTGCATGTGTGTTCTTCTAAACAAACCACACATGGATCCACCTAGTGTGATTGCATGTCTGTTCTTTTCACAAACCACACATGGATCCACCAGTGTCATTGCATGTGTGTTCCTCTAAACAAACCACATAAGGATCCACCAGTGTCATTGCATGTCTGTTCTTTTCATGAACCACACCCAGTGTGATTGCATGTGTGTTCTTCTAAACAAACCACATAAGGATCCACCACTGTCATTGCATGTCTGTTCTTTTCATGAACGACACCCAATGTCATTGCATTTGGGTTCTTCTAGACAAACCACATAAGGATCCACCAGTGTCATTGCATGTCTGTTCTTTTCAAGAACCACATAAGGATCCACCAGTGTCATTGGATGTGTGTTCTGCTCATGAACCACACATGGATCCACCAGTGTCAATGCATGTTTGTTCTTTTCATGAATCACAGCTAGTCATTGCATGTCTTTTGATTCCATAAACCACATATGGATCCACCAGTGTCATTGCATGTCTGTTCTTTTCATGAACCACATCTAGAGTCATTGCATGTTAGTTCTTTTCATGAACCACACATGGATTCACTAGTGTCATTGCATGTCTGTTCTTCTCATGAACCACACATGGATCCACCAGTGTCATTGCATGTCTGTTCTTTTCATGAACCACACCTAGTGTCATTGCATGTGTGTTCCTCTAAACAAACCACATAAGGATCCACCAGTGTCATTGCATGTCTATTCTTTTCAGGAACCACACATGGATCCATGAGTGTCATATCATGTATGTTCTTTTCACAAACCACATAACGATCCACCAGTGTCATTGCATGTCTGTTCTTTTCATGAACCACATAAGGATCCACTAGTGTCATTGCATGTCTGTTCTTTTCGTGAACCACACCCAGTGTCATTGCATGTCTGTTCCTCTAAACAAACCACATAAGGATCCACCAGTGTCATTGCATGTCTATTCTTTTCATGAACCACGCATGGATCCACCAGTGTCATTGCATGTGTGTTCTTTTCATGAACCACACAAGGATCCACCAGTGTCATTGCATGTGTGTTCTTCTAAACAAACCAAATAAGGATCCACTAGTGTCATTGCATGTATGTTCATTTCATGAACCACACCCAGTGTCATTGCATGTCTGTTCCACTAAACAAACCACATAAGGATCCACCAGTGCCATTGCATGTTTGTTCTTTTCATGAACCACACATGGATCCACCAGTGTCATTGCATGTGTGTTATTTTCATGGGCCACACCTAGAGTCATTGCATGTGTGTTCTTCTAAACAAACCACACATGGATCCATCTAGTGTGATTGCATGTCTGTTCTTTTCACAAGCCAAACATGGATACACCAGTGTCATTGCATGTGTGTTCTTTTAATGAACGACAGCTAGAGTCATTGCATGTGTGTTCTTCTAAACAAACCACACAAGGATCCACCAGTGTCATTGCATGTTTGTTCTTCTGAGGAACCACATAAGGATCCACCAGTGTCATTGCATGTTTGTTCTTTTCACAAACCATATAAGGATCCACCAGTGTCATTGCATGTCTGTTCTTTTCATGAACCACATAAGGATCCACCAGTGTCATTGCATGTGTGTTCTTTTCATGAACCACACATGGATCCACCAGTGTCATTGCATGTTTATTCTTTTCATGAACCACACCCAGTGTCATTGCATGTATGTTACTCTAAACAAACCACATAAGGATCCACCGGTGTCATTGCATTTCTGTTCTTTTCATGAACAACACATGGACCCACCATTGTCATTTCATGTGTATTCTTTTCATGAACCACAGCTAGAGTCATTGCATGTGTGTTCTTCTAAACAAACCACACATGGATCCACCTAGTGTGATTGCTTGTCTGTTCTTTTCACAAACCACACATGGATCCACCAGTGTCATTGCATGTGTGTTATTTTTATGAACCACAGCTAGAGTCATTATATGTGTGTTCTTTTAAACAAACCACACATGGATCCACTGATGGCTCAATGCACGGCGCCCAGAAAAGTGCTGGTGCGTGGTTGATGTGGAGCTCGTTGGGAACCCCAAGAGGAAGGTATGATGAGCACAGCAGCAAGTTTCCCTCAGTTATGAAACCAAGGTTTAATCGAATTAGTAGGAGCAAGGAAATACCCCAAAGGTGTTACTAGCTGAGCCTTGGCAGGGCGCACTACCGGTGCTAGTAGCAACATGGAGACCTGCACAACACAACCACAGAACTTTGTCCCAAACTTGCGATGAGGTTGTCAATCTCACCGTGTTTTGCGGAAAAACAAAGGATTAAACGTATCGAATGGAAAGAAGTAATAGTTTGTAGAAAGTAAACACAAAGAAGTAAAAGATTGTAGATTGTATGTAAAGACAAGGACCGGGATCCATAGTTCACTAGAGGTGGCTCTCCTTAGATAGATAACATACTGGGTGAACAAATTACAGCGGGGCAATTGACAAACATCGAGAAAGCAATACATGCATATACTAATCATCTTGACTCCTTTGAGATTCGATTGGGCATTACAACATTATACATAGACCTCCATCCAACTGCATCTATGACTAATAATCCACCTTCAGGTTATCATCTGAACCCCCTCTAGTATTAAGTTACAAGCAACAGATTATTTCTTTACGAACTGCGTGTAAAGTAAACAATATGATTGTTCTATGAACAAAGGATTGTTGTTTTCTCCCTAGTAGCAACAGCACATCTAGTACCTTAGAGATTTCTGTCACTTCCCCAGATTACCAGAGGCATGAACCCACTATCGAGCATAAATACTAACTCTTGGTGTTGCTAGCATCTACTTGGCCAAGATAGCTACTAACAACGGAAAGCATGCAAGATCACAAATAACAAAGACATGATAGAATCAATAATCAATCTGAAATAGCATCTCAATATCCATCGGATCCCCGCAAACACAACATGCAGAATTACAAATAGATGATCTTGATCATGAACGGAGCTCACAAGATCTAGACATGAAAGCACAAAGAAGGAGAACCAGCCATCTAGCTACTACATGGATCTGTAGTCCAAGGATGAACTACTCACGCATCACACCAGAGGCTTGCATGGTGATGAAGGAGGCCTCTAGGGTGAATTCCCCTCTCCAGCAGGGTGTCGGGAAGAGCTTCAGATCCCTCCCGATCTAGGGATGGAGATGACGGCGACTACAGACTCTTTTGTGGATTTTCGATCGGGTACTTAGGGTTTACATCCCGAGGGCATGTTATAGTCGGAAGGGGAGGCCGAGGGGGTGCCAGGGGCCACCACACCACCCCCTGGCGCGGGCCAAGCCTGGCCGCGCGGCCAGGTGGTGTGGCCGGCCTCTGGCCCCTCTCCATGTCGTATTCTGGCATCTGATGACTTCCAAAAAATAGGCACTTTGGCTTTTGTCCCATCCAATTTCGAGAATATTCATTTTCTGACTTTCCTGGAACCAAAAACAGCAGAAAACAGGCAGCTGGCACTGTGGCTCTTGTTAATAGGTTAGTCCAAGAAATCATATGAAAAGTACTCCAAAGTTGGAACAAAACACAAGAAAGTGGATAAAACCAAGCATGGAACATCAAAATATATAGATACATTTGCAATGTATCAACATCCCCAAGCTTAACTCCTGCTCGTCCTCGAGTAGGTAAGTGATAAAAAGAAAGAATAATTTTTGAGGTGACATGCACCATCAAAGACTTGATCAAAGTATTTGTAAACATTCAAAGCTGGGATCATAGTACTTCAATCATAACATGAAAGACAAAGTTCTAGCAATAAGACAAAGAAACTAAGATGCAACATGAAAAGGCACAAACAAAATATTCATGAATAACAATGCTTTGCAAGACGTTTGTTTGTTTCACATAAAGAAAACATAGCATAATAGTATTCATCTTGTCCCTCAATAGAGTAGCAAATATAAATGCATAGGACACCTTCAAAGTTCATAAGAGTGACTAGATACAAAAGTTTAAAACAAGCAATATCAAATTATGCATCAATCAACTAGTCTTGGGACAATGCACATAGAACTAAGAATGGCCACTATGCTCTCAAAGTAGGTGCATAAAGGTAGAAGGTGGAGACTCAATATAATGGTGGAAGAAAGGCCTTTATAAAAGGAAGTAGGGATTCAAGTCTCATAAAGAGCTTCCAAAAATTATGGTACTTATAGCTTTCAGCTCTCATTGCCCCTATCATAAGCATCTTGAAGTGATTAAGGTTAAAGTGAACAAACTATGGTGTACATGCTTGACGAAGTATAAGTTAGAAATCTCATGTCCCTTGTATATGAGGGTCGCTCCTCATGCTACTCAAGTTTAGTCACTAGTAAGTTCTTGTCATTGTAAGTACATGTGTATCATAGAGAACCGCCAACGGGGTACCCCTTGCCCGATGATACGGAAGAATCGCCATATCAAAATGACAAGGCAAGCAAAGAACGAGCATCTCAGCAATCTTCTTATTTACCATGGGAATATGGTGCTTTTTTCTCTCTTTCCTCTTTTCATAATCTCTTTTTTTCTCTTTTCTCTTTTTTTCTCAATATAGGATTCTTTTTTTATAAGAAGAATGCTTCATAGACAGCTCATTATGGTTACACTGCAGGTTTCCACCATGTCATCATGGATTAGACCAGCGGCCCAGGCGTTTTTCTAACACATATACATAACTCCATGGACTTACAAGCTCCCCTTTCATTTCACACCGACGACATCCATATACAAAAGAGCATGATATCAACTAGGTACAAGTACCAAGTGCAATGTTGAAAGCGTTCCCCATGAAAGCATGGTTCTACTAATTCCCAACAAATAAGTTCAAGCATATACAACATAGACGACATAATGGTTCAAGTTTATTAAGGGCAAGAAAAGTAAAGTGTGCCATCAAGTTCGTGAGAGCTTTAATCACTAGTTTTCTCATAACAAGTTTAATTTGGAAGGTAAACAAAAGCATGAATATACTTGGAATAGCATAAGCTAGTAGGTAGGTATGGTGGACTCTTTGGAATAACTTGGTTTAGGGAGTTGGATGCATGAGTGGAACTCATACTTTGTCGTGCAGGCTAGCAAAAGACTGGGAGCGACAAACTAAGAGAGCAATAATGGCCATAATCATGCAGAGCGACAAAATATCATTGATCAAAGCATAAAGTGATACTACAAGTTGAAAACTAAAGGATCATAAAGGATATGGTGACTTGAGATAGTCATAACATGGTGTGAGCATGCGCCAAGTCAACCCAAATAAAGCATCAAAGGAGAATACCACTATACTATGCTTTAATATGCTAAAACAACGCATGATTCATCCAAGGCACATTAAACAATCTCAATTGTTTATAACAAGTCTTGCTACAGCAAAGAATACTAAGCATAAATCCAAAACAATATCAAGCATGGCATGACAGAGCATAGGCCACAGTCAAAAACAAGCTCTTTTTACCACATAAGCATGAACTTTCCTACTCTTTTCCAAACCAAACCAAACTATTTGCAAACTAATGTATGAAAGAGGGGGTCCAACCAATTTATTCAGAAAACTAAGCAAACCAAAGCAAATGAAAAACCAAAACAAAAATGAAAAAGAAGACGCTCCAAGAAAAACACAATTGTGCATGAAACAATAAAAATGAAGCGTTTGGAAGAAACCTGGGATTTTTATTGATGAAGAAGGGGATGCCTTGGGCATCCCCAAGCTTTGACGCTTGTACTTCTTGGATATTTCTTGGGGTGACACGCGTGGCATCCCAAAGCTTGAGCTTTAATCCATCCTTCATCTCATTACTCATTCCTTCCATACACCTGAAAATTTTCCTTCATACAAAACTTCACACAATCTTTATTAGCAACATTAGTGCACTCAAGATAAATAAGTCTTAAGGTTCAGTTCTAACAACAAATAAACTTCCATTAGAACACTAGCTACTGTAGCACTTCCCTCAAAAAGCTCAATTCCCCAAAAGACCTAAAAAAGGAACCAACAAGAAGCAAATGCAGAAAATGGCAGAAATCTGTCAAAACAGACCAGCAGGTAAAGACGAATTTTTTCGAAGACCTTCTATAGCTCAAATCAAAAAGTGTTGAACTAACGAAAGTTAGATAACAACATGGGGCAAAAGCACAAACATTCACGCCTCAAAAAGATGTTCAGACATTTTACACAAAGTTTTACGGTGAAGCACAGAAATCTGTTTCGGGACATCAACTTTCCCAATCATTACTTCTCTCTCATTAGAGGTTACTCTTGGCACAAAAAGCAAATAAAAAGGATAAGGAGAGGTTATTACAGAGGTAATAACTTCCAAGACTCATCTAAAACTTTTGGGTTATCTCCCAATAAGTACTTTTCTTTAACGCCTTTAAGTTAGGCATAAGAAGCAAGAAAGAATCAAGTGTTCTCAAATGAAGAAGCATTAAGCCCAAATTTTGTTTTCATAGGAGAAATAAAAGAAATATTCTCTCTTTTCTTAGGGAAGTGTTCTATACCTTTCTTGAGTGGGAGTTGATATTTAATGGTGCCTTCTTTCATATCAATGATGGCACCAACAGTTCTAAGAAAAGGTCTTCCCAAAGTAATAGGACAAGAAGCATTGCATTCAACATCCAAAACATAGAAATCAACGGGGACATATGAATTGTTAACCATAATAAGAACATCATTAAGACTCCCCATGAGTTTCTTTTTAGCATTATCATCAAGTGGGACATTCAAATAACAATCTTCAAGTGGAGGTAAATCAAGCATATCATAAATCCTTCTAGGCATAATAGAAACACTACTATCAAGATCACATAAAGCTTTAAAATCAAAGTCATTAACTTTCATATTAACGATGGGTTCCCAACCATCTTCTTGTTTTATAGGAATAGAAGCTTTATGTTTCATATTTTCTTCTTTAATCTTTATGAGAGCATCAGTAATGTGTTTTGTAAAGGCCATGTTCATAGCACTAGCATTAGGACTTTTAGCAAGCTTTTGTAGGAACTTAATAACTTCAGAGATGTTGCAACCATCAAGATCAAAATCATAATTATCATTTAAAGTAGTAGAACTATTACTAGCCTCAACACTAGTGGTGGTGATAGTAAAAACACTAATGTTTCTAGCAATTTCATCTTCTCTTTCCCACTTAGCATGCAATTCAGCTAATAGTCTAACATTTTCATCAATTCTTACTTGTATAGCATTAGTGGCTGCAAAGGGATTATCATTAATTTTAGGTTTAGCAGCCATTTTATTCAAAGAAGATTGAGCTTCAGCTAAAGATGCTATATTTCTTTCAGCATTAGAGAGTTTTTCCTTAATAGTTTTATTGAAAGTAGTTTGCTTACTAATAAACTCTTTAAGCATAACTTCAAGTTCAGAGGGAGCACTCCTATTATTGTTGTAAGAATTTCCATAAGCATTACCATTGTTGGGAGGATATGGCTTATAATTGTTGTTACCAAAATTACTCCTATAAGCATTATTGCCAAAGTTGTTATTTCTTATGAAGTTCACATCAACTTGCTCTCCTTGAGCAACCAAAGAAGCCAAAGGAACATTATTTGGATCAATATGGGCTTTCCCATTAAGAAGCATAGACATAATAATATCAATCTTATCACTCAAGGAGGAGGTTTCCTCAACAAAATTTACCTTCCTACCTTGTGGAGCTCTCTCAGTATGCCATTCAGAATAATTAACCATCATATTGTCCAGAAGTTTTGTTGCAGCGCCCAAAGTGATGGTCATAAAGGTACCTCCAGCAGCAGAATCCAATAGGTTCCTTGAAGAATAGTTCAATCCTGCATAAAAAGTTTGGATGATCATCCAAGCAGTTAGTCCATGAGTGGGACAATTCTTTACCAAAGATTTCATTCTTTCCCAAGCTTGAGCAACATGCTCATTATCAAGTTGTTTAAACTTCATTATTTCACTTCTCATAGATATAATCTTAGCAGGAGGATAGTATTTTCCAATGAAAGCATCTTTGCACTTAGTCCAAGAATATATACTATTCCTAGTCAAGGAATTCAACCATTCTTTAGCTTTTCCTCTCAAAGAGAAAGGAAACAATTTCAGCTTAATAATATCACCATCTATATCCCTATGCTTTTACATATCACAAAGTTCAACAAAGTTATTTAGATGGGAAGCAGCATCTTCATTACCAATACTAGAAAATTGTTCTCTCATAATAAGATTGAGCAAAGCAGGTTTTATCTCAAAGAAATTATCTTTAGGCACAGGTGGAGCAATAGGTGTGCTCATAAAATCATTGTTGTTGGTGCTAGTGAAGTCACAACTTAGTGTTTTCAAGAGTAGTCATTTTTTTGGGTTTTCAAATAAGAAAGCAAAATAGTAAAACTAATTTTTTTGTGTTTTTGATAACAGAACAAGCAAACAAAGAAAAAAGAAACTAAGCAAAACAAAAACAACAAAGTAAAGAGATTGGTTATGAGCGACTCCCCTTGTGAAGATGTCCTTGACTCCCCGGCAACGGCGCCAGAAAAATGCTTGATGGCTCAATGCACGGCGCCCAGAAAAGTGCTTGTGCGTGGTTGATGTAGAGCTCGTTGGGAACCCCAAGAGGAAGGTATGATGAGCACAGCAGCAAGTTTCCCTCAGTTATGAAACCAAGGTTTAATCGAACCAGTAGGAGCAAGGAAACACCCCAAAGGTGTTACTAGTTGAGCCTTGGCAGGGCGCACTACCGGTGCTAGTAGCAACGTGGAGACCTGCACAACACAACCATAGAACTTTGTCCCCAACTTGCGATGAGGCTGTCAATCTCACCGTGTTTTGTGGAAAACAAAGGATTAAACGTATCGAATGGAAAGAAGTAATAGTTTGCAGAAAGTAAACACAAAGAAGTAAAAGATTGTAGATTTTATGTAAAGACAAGGACCGGGATCCATAGTTCACTAGAGGTGGCTCTCCTTAGATAGATAACATACTGGGTGAACAAATTACAGCAGGGCAATTGACAAACATCGAGAAAGCAATACATGCATATACTAATCATCTTGACTCCTTTGAGATTCGATTGGGCATTACAACATTATACATAGACCGCCATCCAACTTCATCTATGACTAATAATCCACCTTCAGGTTATCATCCGAACCCCCTCCAGTATTAAGTTGCAAGCAACAGATTATTGTTTTACGAACTGCGTGTAAAGTAAACAATACGATTTATGAACAAAGGATTGTTGTTTTCTCCCTAGTAGCAACAGCACATCTAGTACCTTAGAGATTTCTGTCACTTCCCCAGATTACCAGAGGCATGAACCCACTATCGAGCATAAATACTAACTCTTGGAGTTGCTAGCATCTACTTGGCCAAGATAGCTACTAACAACGGAAAGCATGCAAGATCACAAATAACAAAGACATGATAGAATCAATAATCAATCTGAAATAGCATCTCAATATCCATCGGATCCCCACAAACACAACATGCAGAATTCAAATAGATGATCTTGATCATGAACGCAGCTCACAAGATCTAGACATGAAAGCACCAAGGAGGAGAACCAGCCATCTAGCTACTACATGGATCCGTAGTCCAAGGATGAACTACTCACGCATCACACCGGAGGCTCGCATGGTGAGGAAGAAGGCCTCCAGGGTGAATTCCCCTCTCCGGCAGGGTGCCGGGAAGAGAGCTTCAGATCCCTCCCGATCTAGGGATGGAGATGACGTCGGCTATAGACTCTTTCGTGGATTTTTGATCGGGTACTTAGGGTTTACATTCCGAGGGCATCTTATAGTCAGAAGGGGAGGCCGAGGGGGTACCAGGGGCCACCACACCACCCCCTGGCGTGAGCCAAGCCTGGCCGCGTGGCCAGGTGGTGTGGCCGGCCTCTGGCCCCTCTCTGTCTCGTATTCTAGCATCTGATGACTTCCGTAAAAATAGGCACTTTGGCTTTTCTCCCGTCCAATGATGAGAATATTCATTTTCTGACTTTCTTGGAACCAAAAACAACAGAAAACAGGCAGCAGGCACTGTGGCTCTTGTTAATAGGTTTGTCCAAGAAATCATATGAAAAGTACTCCAAAGTTGGAACAAAACACAAGAAAGTGGATAAAACCAAGCATGGAACATCAAAAATTATAGATACATTTGCAATGTATCATCCACCTAGTGTGATTGCATGTCTGTTCTTTTCACAAACCACACATTGATCCACCAGTGTCATTGCATGTGTGTTCTTCTCATGAACCATAGCCAGAGTCATTGCATGTCTGTTCTTCTCACAAACCACATAAGGATCCACCAGTGTCTTTGCATGTGTGTTCTTCTAAACAAACCACAAAAGGATCCACCAGTGTCATTATATGTCTGTTCTTTTCTTGAACCACACCCAGTGTCATTGCATGTGTGTTCTTCTAAACAAACAACATAAGGACCCACCAGTGTCATTGCATGTATGTTCCTCTAAACAAACCACACATGAATCCACCTAGCGTCATTGCATGTCAGTTCTTTTCACAAACCACACATGGATCCACTAGTGTTATTGCATGTGTGTTCTTTTCATGAACCACAGCTAGAGTCATTGCATGTGTGTTCTTCTAAACAAACCACATAAGGATCCACCAGTGTCATTGCATGTGTGTTCTTCTCATTAACCACACCCAGTGTCATTGCATGTGTGTTCTTCTCATGAACCACACATGGATACACCAGTGTCATTACATGTGTGTTCTTTTCATGAACCACAGCTAGAGTCATTGCATGTGTGTTCTTCTAAACAAACCACATAAGGATTCACCAGATTCATTGCATGGGTGTTCTTTTCATGAACCACAGCTAGAGTCATTGCATGTGTGTTCTTCTAAACAACCCACATAAGGATCCACCAGTGTCATTGCATGTCTATTCTTTTCATGAACGACACCTAGTGTCATTGCATGAGTGTTCTTCTAGACAAACCACATAAGGATCCACTAGTGTCATTGGATGTGTGTTCTTCTCATGAACCACATAGGGATCCACCAGTGTCATTGCATGTCTGTTCTTTTCATGAACAACACCAGTGGCATTGCATGTCTGTTCCTCTAAACAAACCACACATGGATCCACCTAGTGCTATTGCATGTCTGTTCATTTCATGAACTACACATGGATCCACCAGTGTCATTGCATGTATGTTCTTTTCATGAACCACAGCTAGAGTCACTGCATGTGTGTTCTTCTAAACAAACCATACATGGATCCACCTAGTGTGATTGCATGTCTATTCTTTTCACAAACCACACATGGATCCAGTGTCATTGCATGTGTGTTCTTTTCATGAACCACAGCTAGAGTCATTGCATGTGTGTTCTTCTAAACAAACCACAGATAGATCCACCTAGTGTGATTGCATGTATGTTCTTTTCACAAACCACACATGGATCCACCAGTGTCATTGCATGTGTGTTCTTCTCATTAACTAGAGCCAGAGTCATTGCATGCCTGTTCTTCTTACAAACCACATAAGGATCCACCAGTGTCATTGCATGTGTGTTCTTATAAACAAACCACATAAGGATCCACTAGTGTCATTGCATGTATGTTCTTTTCATGAACCACACCCAGTGTCATTGCATGTGTGTTCTTCTAAACAAACCACATAAGGATCCACTAGTGTCATTGCATGTCTGTTCTTTTCGTGAACCACACCCAGTGTCATTGCATGTGTGTTCTTCTAAACAAACCACATAAGGATCCACTAGTGTCATTGCATGTCTGTTCCTCTAAACAAACCACACATGGATCCACCTAGTGTCATTGCATGTCAGTTCTTTTCACAAACCACACATGGATCCACCAGTGTCATTGCATGTGTGTTCTTTTCATGAACCATAGCTAGAGTCATTGCATGTGTGTTATTCTAACAAACCACATAAGGAGCCACCAGTGTCATTGCATGTGTGTTCTTCTCATGAACCACACCCAGTGTCATTGCATGTGTGTTCTTCTCATGAACCACACATGGATACACCAAGGTCATTGCATGTGTGTTCTTTTCATGACCCACAGCTAGAGTCATTGGATGTCAGTTCCTCTAAACAAACCACAAAAGGATCCATGTTTGTCATTGCATGTATGTTCTTTTCATGAACCACACCTAGAATCAGTGCATGTGTGTTCTTCTGAAGAAACCACATAAGGATCCACCAGTGTCATTGCATGTATGTTCTTTTCATAAACCACACCCAGTGTCATTGCATGTGTGTTCTTCTAGAAAAACCACATAAGGATCCACCATTGTCATTGGATGTGTGTTCTTCTCATGAACCACACATGCATCCACCAGTGTCATTGCATGTTTGTTCTTTTCATGAACCACACCCAGTGTCATTGCATGTCTGTTCCTCTAAACAAACCATATAAGGATCCACTAGTGTCACTGCATGTCTATTCTTTTCATGAACCACACATGGATCCACCCGTGTTATTGCATGTGTGTTCTTTTCATGAACCACAGCTAGAGTCATTGCATGTGCGTTCTTATAAACAAACCACACATGGATCCACCTAGTGTGATTGCATGTCTATTCTTTTCACAAACCACACATGGATCCACCAGTGTCATTGCATTTATGTTACTCTAAACAAACCACATAAGGATGCACCAGTGTCATTGCATGTATGTTACTCTAAACAAACCACATAAGGATCCACCAGTGTCATTGCATGTCTGTTCTTTTCATGAACAACACATGGATCCACCATTGTCATTGCATGTGTATTGTTTTCATGAACCACAGCTAGACTCATTGCATGTGTGTTCTTCTAAACAAACCACACATGGATCCACCTAGTGTGATTGCATGTCTGTTCTTTTCACAAACCACACACGGATCCACCAGTGGCATTGCATGTGTGTTATTTTCATGAACCACAGCTAGAGTCATTGCATGTGTGTTCTTCTAAACAAACCACACATGGATCCACCTAGTGTGATTGCATGTCTATTCTTTTCACAAACCACACATGGATCCACCAGTGTCATTGCATGTGTGTTCTTTTCATGAACCACAGCTTGAGTCATTGCATGTCTATTCTTTACACAAACCACACATGGATCGACCTAGTGTGATTGCATGTCTGTTCTTTTCACAAACCACACATGGGTCCACCAGTGTCATTGCATGTGTGTTCTTCTCATGAACCACAGCCAGAGTCATTGCATGTCTGTTCTTCTCACAAACCACATAAGGATCCACCAGTGTCATTGCATGTGTGTTCTTCTAAACAAACCACAAAAGGATCCACCAGTGTCATTACATGTCTGTTCTTTTCTTGAACCACACATGGATCCACCCGTGTTATTGCATGTGTGTTCTTTTCATGAACCATAGCTAGAGTCATTGCATGTGCGTTCTTCTAAACAAACCACACATAGATCCACCTAGTGTGATTGCATGTCTATTCTTTTCAAATACCACACATGGATCCACCAGTGTCATTGCATTTATGTTACTCTAAACAAACCACATAAGGATCCACCAGTGTCATTGCATGTATGTTACTCTAAACAAACCACATAAGGATCCACCAGTGTCATTGCATGTCTGTTCTTTTCATGAACAACATATGGATCCACCATTGTAATTGCATGTGTATTGTTTTCATGAACCACAGCTAGAGTCATTGCATGTGTGTTCTTCTAAACAAACCACACATGGATCCACCTAGTGTGATTGCATGTCTGTTCTTTTCACAAACCACACATGCATCCACCAGTGTCATTGCATGTGTGTTATTTTCATGAACCACAGCTAGAGTCATTGCATGTGTGTTCTTCTAAACAAACCACACATGGATCCACCTAGTGTGATTGCATGTCTATTCTTTTCACAAACCACACATGGATCCACCAGTGTCATTGCATGTGTGTTCTTTTCATGAACCACAGCTTGTGTCATTGCATGTCTATTCTTTCCACAAACCACACATGGATCCACCTAGTGTGATTGCATGTCTGTTCTTTTCACAAACCACACATGGGTCCACCAGTGTCATTGCATGTGTGTTCTTCTCATGAATCACAGCCAGAGTCATTGCATGTCTGTTCTTCTCACAAACCACATAAGGATCCACCAGTGTCATTGCATGTGTGTTCTTCTAAACAAACCACAAAAGGATCCACCAGTGTCATTACATGTCTGTTCTTTTCTTGAACCACACCTAGTGTCATTTCATGTGTGTTCTTCTAAACAAACCACATAAGGACCCACCAGTGTCATTGCATGTCTATTCCTCTAAACAAACCACACATGGATCCACCTAGTGTCATTGCATGTCAGTTCTTTTCACAAACAACACTTGGATCCACTAGTGTTATTGCATGTGTGTTCTTTTCATGAACCACAGCTAGAGTCATTGCATGTGTGTTCTTCTAAACAAACCACATAAGGATCCACCAGTGTCATTGCATGCGTGTTCTTCTCATGAACCACACCCAGTGTCATTGCATGTGTGTTCTTCTCATGAACCACACCCAGTGTCATTGCATGTTTGTTCTTTTCATGAACCACAAATAGAGTCATTGCATGTGTCTTCTTCTAAACAAACCACATAAGGATTCACCAGTGTCATTGCATGTATGTTCTTTTCATGAACCACAGCTAGAGTCACTGCATGTGTGTTCTTCTAAACAAACCATACATGGATCCACCTAGTGTGATTGCATGTCTGTTCTTTTCACAAACCACACATGGATCCACCAATGTCATTGCATGTGTGTTCTTTTCATGAACCACAGCTAGAGTCATTGCATGTGTGTTCTTCTAAACAAACCACACATGGATCCACCTAGTGTGATTTCATGTATGTTCTTTTCACAAACCACACATGGATCTACCAGTGTCATTGCATCTGTGTTCTTTTCATGAACCACAGCTAGAGTCATTGCATGTGTGTTCTTCTAAACAAACCACACATGGATCCACCTAGTGTGATTGTATGTCTATTCTCTTCACAAACCACACATGGATCCACCAGTGTCATTGCATTTATGTTACTCTAAAGAAAGCACATAAGGATCGACCAGTGTCATTGCATGTATGTTACTCTAAACAAACCACATAAGGATCCACCAGTGTCATTGCATGTCTATTCTTTTCGTGAACAACACATGGATCCACCATTGTCATTGCATGTGTATTGTTTTCATGAACCACAGATAGAGTCATTGCATGTGTGTTCTTCTAAACAAACCACACATGGATCCACCTAGTGTGATTGCATGTCTGTTCTTTTCACAAACCACACATGGATCCACCAGTGTCATTGCATGTGTGTTATTTTCATGAACCACAGCTAGAGTCATTGCATGTGTGTTCTTCTAAACAAACCACACATGGATCCACCTAGTGTGATTGCATGTCTGTTCTTTTCACAAACCACACATGGATCCACCAGTGTCATTGCATGTGTGTTCTTTTCATGAACCACAGCTTGAGTCATTGCATGTCTATTCTTTCCACAAACCACACATGGATCGACCTAGTGTGATTGCATGTCTGTTCTTTTCACAAACCACACATGGGTCCACCAGTGTCATTGCATGTGTGTTCTTCTCATGAACCACAGCCAGAGTCATTGCATGTCTGTTCTTCTCACAAACCACATAAGGATCCACCAGTGTCATTGCATGTGTGTTCTTCTAAACAAACCACAAAAGGATCCACCAGTGGCATTACATGTCTATTCTTTTCTTGAACCACACATGGATCCACCTGTGATATTGCATGTGTGTTCTTTTCATGAACCACAGCTAGAGTCATTGCATGTGCGTTCTTCTAAACAAACCACACATGGATCCACCTAGTGTGATTGCATGTCTATTCTTTTCAAATACCACACATGGATCCACCAGTGTCATTGCATTTATGTTACTCTTACCAAACCACATAAGGATCCACCAGTGTCATTGCATGTATGTTACTCTAAACAAACCACATAAGGATCCACCCGTGTCATTGCATGTCTGTTCTTTTCATGAACAACACATGGATCCACCATTGTCATTGCATGTGTATTGTTTTCATGAACCACAACTAGACTCATGGCATGTGTGTTCTTCTAAACAAACCACACATGGATCCACCAGTTTCATTGCATGTCTGTTCTTTTCATGAACCACACATGGATCCACCCGTGTTATTGCATGTGTGTTCTTTTCATGAACCACAGCTAGAGTCATTGTATGTGCGTTCTTCTAAACAAACCACACATGGATCCACCTAGTGTGATTGCATGTCTGTTCTTTTCACAAACCACACACGGATCCACCAGTGGCATTGCATGTGTGTTATTTTCATGAACCACAGCTAGAGTCATTGCATGTGTGTTCTTCTAAACAAACCACACATGGATCCACCTAGTGTGATTGCATGTCTGTTCTTTTCACAAACCACACATGGATCCACCAGTGTCATTGCATGTGTGTTATTCTAAACAAACCACACATGGATCCAACTAGTGTGATTGTGTGCCTGTTCTTTTCACAAACCACACATGGATACACCAATGTCATTGCATGTCTGTTCTTTTCTTGAACGACAGCTAGAGTCATTGCATGTGTGTTCTTCTAAACAAACCACACAAGGATCCACCAGTGTCATTGCATGTTTGTTCTTCTGAGGAACCACATAAGGATCCACCAGTGTCATTGCATGTCTGTTCTTTTCACAAACCACATAAGGATCCACCAGTGTCATTGCATGTCTGTTCTTTTCATGAACCACATAAGGATCCACCAGTGTCATTGCATGTGTGTTCTTTTCATGAACCACACATGGATCCACCGGTGTCATTGCATGTCTATTTTTTTCATGAACCACACCCAGTGTCGTTGCATGTATGTTACTCTAAACAAACCACATAAGGATCCACCATTTTCATTGCATGTCTGTTCTCTTCATGAACAACACATGGATCCACCATTGTCATTGCATGTGTATTCTTTTCATGAAATACAGCTAGAGTCATTGCATGCGTGTTCTTCTAAACAAACCACATAAGGATCCACCAGTGTTATTGCATGTCTGTTCTTTTCATGAACAACACATGGATCCACCATTGTCATTGCATGTGTATTGTTTTCATGAACCACAGATAGAGTCATTGCATGTGTGTTCTTCTAAACAAACCACACATGGATCCACCTAGTGTGATTGCATGTCTGTTCTTTTCACAAACCACACATGGATCCACCAGTGTCATTGCATGTGTGTTATTTTCATGAACCACAGCTAGAGTCATTGCATGTGTGTTCTTCTAATCAAACCACACATGGATCCACCTAGTGTGATAGCATGTCTGTTCTTTTCACAAACCACACATGGATCCACCAGTGTCATTGCATGTGTGTTCTTTTCATGAACCACAGCTTGAGTCATTGCATGTCTATTCTTTCCACAAACCACACATGGATCGACCTAGTGTGATTGCATGTCTGTTCTTTTCACAAACCACACATGGGTCCACCAGTGTCATTGCATGTGTGTTCTTCTCATGAACCACAGCCAGAGTCATTGCATGTCTGTTCTTCTCACAAACTCATAAGGATCCACCAGTGTCATTGCATGTGTGTTCTTCTAAACAAACCACAAAAGGATCCACCAGTGTCATTACATGTCTGTTCTTTTCTTGAACCACACATGGATCCACCTGTGTTATTGCATGTGTGTTCTTTTCATGAACCACAGCTAGAGTCATTGCATGTGCGTTCTTCTAAACAAACCACACATGGATCCACCTAGTGTGATTGCATGTCTATTCTTTTCAAATACCACACATGGATCCACCAGTGTCATTGCATTTATGTTACTCTAACCAAACCACATAAGGATCCACCAGTGTCATTGCATGTATGTTACTCTAAAGAAACCACATAAGGATCCACCAGTGTCATTGCATGTCTGTTCTTTTCATGAACAACACATGGATCCACCATTGTCATTGCATGTGTATTGTTTTCATGAACCACAGCTAGAGTCATTGCATGTGTGTTCTTCTAAACAAACCACACATGGATCCACCTAGTGTGATTGCATGTCTGTTCTTTTCACAAACCACACATGGATCCACCAGTGTCATTGCATGTGTGTTATTTTCATGAACCACAGCTAGAGTCATTGCATGTGTGTTCTTCTAAACAAACCACACATGGATCCACCTAGTGTGATTGCATGTCTGTTCTTTTCACAAACCACACATGGATCCACCAGTGTCATTGCATGTGTGTTCCTCTAAACAAACCACATAAGGATCCACCAGTGTCATTGCATGTCTGTTCTTTTCATGAACCACACCCAGTGTGATTGCATGTGTGTTCTTTTGATGAACCATAGATAGAGTCATTGCATGTGTGTTATTCTAAACAAACCACATAGGATCCACCAGGGTCATTGCATGTGTGTTCTTCTCATGAACCACACCCAGTGTCATTGCATATGTGTTCTTCTCATGAACCACACATGGATACACCAAGGTCATTGCATGTGTGTTCTTTTAATGAACCACAGCTAGAGTCATTGCATGTCTGTTCCTCTAAACAAACCACATAAGGATCCATGTTTGTCATTGCATGTATGTTCTTTTGATGAACCACAGCTAGAGTCATTGCACGTGTGTTCTTCTAAAGAAACCACATAAGGATCCACCAGTGTCATTGCATGTCTTTTCTTTTCATAAACCACACCCAGTGTCATTGCATGTGTGTACTTCTAGACAAACCACATAAGGATCCACCATTGTCATTAGATGTGTGTCGTTCTCATGAACCACACATGCATCCACCCGTGTCATTGCATATCTGTTCTTTTCATGAACCACGCCCAGTGTCATTGCATGTCTGTTCCTCTAAACAAACCAGATAAGGATCCACCAGTTTCATTGCATGTCTGTTCTTTTCATGAACCACACATGGATCCACCCGTGTTATTGCATGTGTGTTCTTTTCATGAACCACAACTAGAGTCATTGTATGTGCGTTCTTCTAAACAAACCACACATGGATCCACCGAGTGTGATTGCATGTTTGTTCTTTTCACAAACCACTCATGGATCCACCAGTGTCATTGCATGTGTGTTCTTTTCATGAACCACAGCTGGAGTCATTGCATGTCTATTCTTTCCACAAACCACACATGGATCCACCTCGTGTGATTGCATGTCTGTTCTTTTCACAAACCACACATGGGTCCACCAGTGTCATTGCATGTGTGTTCTTCTCATGAACCACAGCCAGAGTCATTGCATGTCTGTTCTTTTCATGAACCACACCCAGTGTGATTGCATGTGTGTTCTTCTAAACAAACCACATAAGGATCCACCAGTGTCATTGCATGTCTGTTCTTTTCATGAACCACACCCAGTGTAATTGCATGTGGGTTCTTCTCGACAAACCACATAAGGATCCACCACTGTCATTGCATGTGTGTTCTTTTCATGAACCACATAAGGATCCACCAGTGTCATTGGATGTGTGTTCTTATCATGAACCACACATGGATCCACTAGTGTCATTGCATGTATGTTCTTTTCGTGAACCACATCTAGAGTCATTGCATGTCAGTTCTTTTCATGAACCACACATGGATCCACTAGTGTCGTTGCATGTATGTTCTTCTCATGAACCACACATGGATCCACTAGTGTTATTGCATGTCTGTTCTTTTCATGAACCACACCCTGTGTCATTGCATGTGTGTTCCTCTAAACAAACCACATAAGGATGCACCAGTGCCATTGCATGTCTTTTCTTTTAAGGAACCACACATGGATCCACCAGTGTCATTGCATGTTTGTTCTTTTCACAAACCACATAAGTATCCACCAGTGTCATTGCATGTCTATTCTTTTCATGAACCACATAAGGACCCACCACTGTTATTGCATGTATGTTCTTTTCATGAACTACACCCATTCGCATTGCATGTATGTTCCTCTAAAAAAAACACATAAGGATCCACCAGTGTCATTGCATGTCTGTTCTTTTCCTGAACCTCGCATGGATCCACTAGTGGCATTGCATGTGTGTTCTTTTCATGAACCACACAAGGATCCACCAGTGTCATTGCATGTGTGTTCTTCTAAACAAACCACATAAGGATCCACTAGTGTCATTGCATGTCTGTTCTTTTCATGAACCACACCCAGTGTCATTGCATGTGTGTTCTTCTAGACAAACCACATAAGGATCCACCAGTGTCATTAGATGTGTATTCTTCTCATGAACCACACAAGGATCCACCAGTGTCATTGCATGTTTGTTCTTTTCATGAACCACACCCAGTGTGATTGCATGTGTGTTCTTCTAAACAAACCACATAAGGATCCACCAGTGTCATTGCATGTCTGTTCTTTTCATGAACCACACCCAGTGTAATTGCATGTGGGTTCTTCTAGACAAACCACATAACGATCCACCACTGTTATTGCATGTCTGTTCTTTTCATGAACCACATAAGGATCCACCAGTGTCATTAGATGTGTATTCTTCTCATGAACCACACAAGGATCCACCAGTGTCATTGCATGTTTGTTCTTTTCATGAACCACACCCAGTGTGATTGCATGTGTCTTCTTCTAAACAAACCACATAAGGATCCACCAGTGTCATTGCATGTCTGTTCTTTTCATGAACCACACCCAGTGTAATTGCATGTGGGTTCTTCTAGACAAACCACATAAGGATCCACCACTGTCATTGCATGTCGGTTCTTTTCATGAACCACATAAGGATCCACCAGTGTCATTGGATGTGTGTTCTTCTCATGAACCACACATGGATCCACTAGTGTCATTGCATGTATGTTCTTTTCATGAATCACAGTTAGAGTCATTGCATGCCTGTTACTTCGATAAACCACATATGGATCCACCAGTGTCATTGCATGTCTGTTCTCTTCATGAACCACATCTAGAGTCATTGCATGTCAGTTCTTTTCATGAACCACACATGGATCCACTAGTGTCATTGCATGTATGTTCTTCTCATGAACCACACATTGATCCACTAGTGTTATTGCATGTCTGTTCTTTTCATGAACCACACCCTGTGTCATTGCATGTGTGTTCCTCTAAACAAACCACATAAGGATCCACCAGTGCCATTGCATGTCTGTTCTTTTAAGGAACCACACATGGATCCACCAGTGTCATTGCATGTTTGTTCTTTTCACAAACCACATAAGGATCCACCAGTGTCATTGCATGTCTATTCTTTTCATGAACCACATAAGGATCCACCACTGTCATTGCATGTATGTTCTTTTCATGAACTACACCCGGTGGCATTGCATGTATGTTCCTCTAAACAAACCACATAAGGATCCACCAGTGTCATTGCATGTCTGTTCTTTTCATGAACCTCGCATGAATCCACTAGTGGCATTGCATGTGTGTTCTTTTCATGAACCACACAAGGATCCACCAGTGTCATTGCATGTGTGTTCTTCTAAACAAACCACATAAGGATCCACCAGTGTCATTGCATGTCTGTTCTTTTCATGAACCACACCTAGTGTCATTGCATGTCTGTTCCTCTAAACAAACCACATAAGGATCCACCAGTGTCATTGCATGTCTATTCTTTTCATGAAGCACACATGGATCCACCAGTGTCATTGCATGAGTGTTATTTTCATGAGCCACACCTAGAGTCATTGCATGTGTGTTCTTCTAAACAAACCACACATGGATCCAACTAGTGTGATTGTGTTCCTGTTCTTTTCACAAACCACACATGGATACACCAATGTCATTGCATGTCTGTTCTTTTCTTGAACGACAGCTAGAGTCATTGCATGTGTGTTCTTCTAAACAAACCACACAAGGATCCACCAGTGTCATTGCATGTTTGTTCTTCTGAGGAACCACATAAGGATCCACCAGTGTCATTGCATGTCTGTTCTTTTCACAAACCACATAAGGATCCACCATGTCATTGCATGTCTGTTCTTTTCATGAACCACATAAGGATCCACCAGTGTCATTGCATGTGTGTTCTTTTCATGAACCACACATGGATCCACCGGTGTCATTGCATGTCTATTTTTTCATGAACCACACCCAGTGTCGTTGCATGTATGTTACTCTAAACAAACCACATAAGGATCCACCATTGTCATTGCATGTCTGTTCTCTTCATGAACAACACATGGATCCACCATTGTCATTGCATGTGTATTCTTTTCATGAAACACAGCTAGAGTCATTGCATGCGTGTTCTTCTAAACAAACCACATAAGGATCCACCAGTGTTATTGCATGTCTGTTCTTTTCATGAACAACACATGGATCCACCATTGTCATTCCATGTGTATTCTTTTCATGATCCACAGCTAGAGTCATTGCATGTGTGTTCTTCTGAACAAACCACACATGGATCCACCTAGTGTGATTGCATGTCTGTTCTTTTCACAAACCACACATGGATCCACCAGTGTCATTGCATGTGTGTTATTTTCATGAACCACAGCGAGAGTCATTGCATGTGTGTTCTTCTAAACAAACCACACATGGATCCACCTAGTGTGATTGCATGTCTGTTCTTTTCACAAACCACACATGGATCTACCAGTGTCGTTGCATGTGTGTTCTTTTCATGAACCACAGCTAGAGTCATTGCATGTGTGTTCTTCTAAACAAACCACAGATGGATCCACCTAGTGTGATTGCATGTATGTTCTTTTCACAAAGCACACATGGATCCACTAGTGTCATTGCATGTGTGTTCTTCTCATAAACCAGAGCCAGAGTCATTGCATGTCTGTTCTTCTCACAAACCACATAAGGATCCACCAGTGTCATTGCATATGTGTTCTTCTCATGAACCACAACCAGTGTCATTGCATGTGTGTTCTTCTCATGAACCACACATTGATACACCAGTGTCATTGCATGTGTGTTCTTTTCATGAACCACAGCTAGAGTCATTGCATGTGTGTTCTTCTAAACAAACCACATAAGGATTCACCAGTGTCATTGCATGTGTGTTCTTTTCATGAACCACAGCTAGAGTCATTGCATGAGTGTTCTTCTAAACAAACCACATAAGGATCCACCAGTGTCATTGCATGTTTGTTCTTTTCATGAACCACACCTAGTGTCATTGAATGTGTGTTCTTCTAGACAAACCACATAAGGATCCACCAGTGTCATTAGATGTGTATTCTTCTCATGAACCACACAAGGATCCACCAGTGTCATTGCATGTTTGTTCTTTCATTGAACCACACCCAGTGTCATTGCATGTATGTTCCTCTAAACAAACCAAACATGGATCCACCTAGTGTCATTGCATCTCTGTTCTTTTCATGAACTACACATGGATCCACCTGTGTCATTGCATGTCTGTTCTTTTCATGAACCACAGCTAGAGTTACTTCATGTGTGTTCCTCTAAACAAACCACACATGGATCCACCAGTGTCAATGCATGTGTGTTCTTTTCATGAACCACAGCTAGAGTCATTGCATGTGTGTTCTTCTAAACAAACCACAGATGGATCCACCTAGTGTGATTGCATGTATGTTCTTTTCACAAACCACACATGGATCCACCAGTGTCATTGCATGTGTGTTCTTCTAAACAAACCATACATGGATCCACTTAGTGTGATTGCATGCCTATTCTTTTCATGAACCACACCCAGTGTGATTGCATGTTTGTTCTTCTAAACAAACCACATAAGGATCCACTAGTGTCATTGCATGTCTGTTCTTTTCATGAACCACACTCAGTGTCATTGCATGTGGGTTCTTCTAGACAAACCACATAAGGATCCACCAGTGTCATTGCATGTGTGTTCTTTTCATGAACCACATAAGGATCCACCAGTGTCATTGGACGTGTGTTCTTCTCATGAACCACACATGGATCCACCAGTGTCATTGCATGTTTGTTCTTTTCATGAATCACGGCTAGAGTCATTGCATGTCTGTTACTTCCATAAACCACATATGGATCCACCAGTGTCATTGCATGTATGTTCTTTTAATGAACCACATCTAGAGTCATTGCATGTCAGTTCTTTTCATGAACCACACATGGATCCACTAGTGTCATTTCATGTCTGTTCTTCTCATGAACCACACATGGATCCACCAGTGTCATTGCATGTCTGTTCTTTTCAAGACCCACACCCAGTGTCATTGCATGTCTGTTCCTCTAAACAAACCACATAAGGATCCACCAGTGTCATTGCATGTCTGTTATTTAAGGAACCACACATGGATCCACCAGTGTCATTGCATGTCTGTTCTTTTCACAAATCACATAAGGATCCACCAGTGTCATTGCATATGTGTTCTTCTAAACAAACCACATAAGGATCCACCAGTGTCATTGCATGTCTGTTCTTTTCATGAACCACACCCTGTGTCATTGCATCTCGGTTCCTCTAAACAAACCACACATGGATCCACCAAGTGTCATTGCATGTCTGTTCTTTTCATGAACTACACATGGATCCACCAGTGTTATTGCATGTCTATTCTTTTCATGAACCACAGCTAGAGTCATTGCATGTGTGTTCTTCTAAACAAACCACACATGGATCCAACTAGTGTGATTGTATATCTGTTCTTTACACAAACCACACATGGATACACCAATGTCATTTCATGTGTGTTCTTTTCATGAACGACAACTAGAGTCATTGCATGTGTGTTCATCTAAACAAACCACACAAGGATCCACCAGTGTCATTGCAATGTTTGTTCTTCTAAGCAACCACATAAGGATCCACCAATGTCATTGCATGTCTGTTTTTTTCACAAACCACATAAGGATCCACCAGTGTCATTGCATGTTTGTTCTTTTCATGAACCACATGAGGATCCACCAGTGTCATTGCATGTGTGTTCTTTTCACGAACCACACATGGATCCACCAGTGTCATTGCATGTCTATTCTTTTCATGAACTACACCCAGTGTCGTTGGATGTATATTACTCTAAACAAACCACATAAGGATCCACCAGTGTCATTGCATGTCTGTTCTCTTCATGAACAACACATGGATCCACCATTGTCATTGCATGTGTATTCTTTTCATGAACCATAGCTAGAATCATTGAATGTGTTTTCTTCTAAACAAACCACACATGGATCGACCTAGTGTGATTGCATGTCTGTTCTTTTCACAAACCACACATGGATCCACCAGTGTCATTGCATGTGTGTTATTTTCATGTATCACACCTAGTCTCATTGCATGTATGTTACTCTAAACAAACCACATAAGGATCCACCAGTGTCATTGCATGTTTGTTCTTTTCATGAACAACACATGGATCCACCATTGTCATTGCATGTGTGTTCTTTTCATGAACCACAGCTAGAGTCATTGCATGAGTGTTCTTCTAAACAAACCACATATGGATCCACCAGTGTCATTGCATGTGTGTTATTTTCATGAACCACAGCTAGAGTCATTGCATTTGTGTTCTTCTAAACAAACCACACATGGATCCACCTAGTGTGATTGCATGTATGTTATTTTCACAAACCACACCTGGATCCACCAGTGTTATTGCATGTGTGTTCTTTTCATGAACCACAGGTGGAGTCATTGCATTTCTATTCTTTCCGCAAACCACACAAGGATCCACCAGTGTCATTGCATGTTTGTTCTTCTGAGGAACCACATAAGGATCCACCAGTGTCATTGCATGTCTGTTCTTTTCACAAACTACATAAGGATCCACCAGTGTCATTGCATGTCTATTCTTTTCATGAACCACATAAGGATCCAACAGTGTCATTGCATGTGTGTTCTATTTATGAACCACACATGGATCCACCCGTGTCATTGCATGTCTGTTCTTTTCATGAACCACACCCAGTGTCATTGCATGTATGTTACTGTAAACAAACCATGTAAGGATCCACCAGTGTCATTGCATGTCTATTCTTTTCATGAACAACACATGGATCCTCCATTGTCATTGCATGTGTGTTCTTTTCATGAACCACGGCTAGAGTCATTGCATGTGTGTTCTTCTAAACAAACCACACATGGATACACCTAGTATGATTGCATGTCTGTTCTTTTCACAAATCACACATGGATCCACCAGTGTCATTGCATGTGTGTTATTTTCATGAACCACAGCTAGAGTCATTGCATGTGTGTTCTTCTAAACAAACCACACATGGATCCACCTAGTGTGATTGCATGTCTGTTCTTTTCACAAACCACACATGGATCCACCAGTGTCATTGCTTGTGTGTTCTTTTCATGAACCATAGGTGGAGTCATTGCATGTCTATTCTTTCCACAAACCACACATGGATCCACCTAGTGTCATTGCATCTCGGTTCCTCTAAACAAACCACACATGGATCCACCAAGTGTCATTGCATGTCTGTTCTTTTCATGAACTACACATGGATCCACCAGTGTTATTGCATGTCTATTCTTTTCATGAACCACATCTAGAGTCAATGCATGTGTGTTCTTCTAAACAAACCACACATGGATCCACCTAGTGTGATTGCATGTCTGTTCTTTTCACAAACCACACATGGATCCACCAGTGTCATTGCATGTGTGTTCTTTTCATGAACCACAGCTAGAGTCATTGCATGTGTTTTCTTCTAAACAAACCACAAATGGATCCACCTAGTGTGATTGCATGTATGTTCTTTTCACAAACCACACATGGATCCACCAGTGTCATTGCATGTGTGTTCTTCTCATGAACCAGAGCCAGAGTCATTGCATGTCTGTTCTTCTCACAAACCACATAAGGATCCACTAGCGTTATTGCATGTGTGTTCTTCTCAACAAACCACATAAGGATCCACTAGTGTCATTGCATGTCTGTTCTTTTCATGAACCACACCCAGTGTCATTGCATGCGTGTTCTTTTAAACAAACCACATAAGGATCCACCAGTGTCATTGCATGTCTGTTTTTTCATGAACCACACCCACTGTCATTGCATGTGTGTTCTTCTAAACAAACCACATAAGGATCCACCAGTGTCATTGGATGTCTGTTCCTCTAAACAAACCACACATGGATCCACCTAGTGTCACTGCATGTTAGTTCTTTTCACAAACCACACATGGATCCACCAGTGTCATTGCATGTGTGTTCTTTTCATGAACCACAGCTAGAGTCACTGCATGTGTGTTATTCTAAACAAACCACATAAGGATCCACCAGTGTCATTGCATGTGTGTTCTTCTCATGAACCACACCCAGTGTCATTGCATGTGTGTTATTCTCATGAACCACACATGGATACACCAATGTCATTGCATGTGTGTTATTTTCATGAACCACAGCTAGAGTCATTGCATGTCTGTTCTTCTAAACAAACCACATAAGGATCCATGTTTGTCATTGCATGTGTGTTCTTTTCATGAACCACAGCTAGAGTAATTGCATGTGTGTTCTTCTAAAGAAACCACATAAGGATCCACCAGTGTCATTGCATGTTTATTCTTTTCATAAACCACACTCAATGTCATTGCATGTGTGTTCTTCTAGACAAACCACATAAGGATCCACCAGTCATTGGATATGTGTTCTTCTCATGAACCACACATGCATCCACCAGTTTCTGCATGTCTGTTCTTTCCATGAACCACACCTAGTGTCGTTCCATGTATGTTCCTCTAAACAAACCACATAAGGATCCACCAGTGTCATTGCATGTATGTTCTTTTCGTGAACCACATCTAGAGTCATTGCATGTCAGTTCTTTTCATGAACCACACATGGATCCACTAGTGTCGTTGCATGTGTGTTATTTTCATGGGCCACACCTAGAGTCATTGCATGTGTGTTCTTCTAAACAAACCACACATGGATCCATCTAGTGTGATTGCATGTCTATTCTTTTCACAAACCACACATGGATCCACCAGTGTCATTGCATGTGTGTTCTTTTCATGAACCACAGCTAGAGTCATTATATGTGTGTTCTTTTAAACAAACCACACATGGATCCACTGATGGCTCAATGCACGGCGCCCAGAAAAGTGCTGGTGCGTGGTTGATGTGGAGCTCGTTGGGAACCCCAAGAGGAAGGTATGATGAGCACAGCAGCAAGTTTCCCTCAGTTATGAACCACACCCAGTGTCATTGCATGTCCATTCCTCTAAACAAACCACATAAGGATCCACTAGTGTCATTGCATGTCTGTTCTTTTCATGAACCACACATGGATCCACCAGTGTTATTGCATGTGTGTTATTTTCATGAACCACAGCTAGAGTCATTGCATGTGCGTTCTTCTAAACAAACAACACATGGATCCACCTAGTGTGATTGCATGTATGTTCTTTTCACAAACCACACATGGATCCACCATTGTCATTGCATGTGTGTTCTTTTCATGAACCACGGCTAGATTCATTGCATATGTGTTCTTTTCATGAACCACATCTAGATTCATTGAATGTGTTTTCTTCTAAACAAACCATACATGGATCCACCTAGTGTGATTGCATGTATGTTCTTTTCACAAACCACACATGGATCCACCAGTGTCATTGCATGTGTGTTCTTCTAAAAAAACCACATAAGGATCCAACAGTGTCATTGCATGTCTGTTCTTTTCATGAATCACAACCAGTGTGATTGCATGTGTGTTCTTCTAAACAAACCACATAAGGATCCACCAGTGTCATTGCATGTCTGTTCTTTTCATGAACCACACCAAGTGTCATTCCATGTGGGTTCTTCTAGACAAACCACATAAGGATCCACCAGTGTCATTGCATGTCTGTTCTTTTCATGAACCACATAAGGATCCACCAGTATCATTCGATGTGTGTTCTTCTCATGAACCACACATGGATCCACGAGTGTCATTGCATGTCTGTTCTTTTCATGAATCACAGCTAGAGTCATTGCATGTCTGTTACTTCCATAAACCACATATGGATCCACCAGTGTCATTGCATGTCTGTTCTTTTCATGAACCACATCTAGAGTCATTGCATGTCAGTTCTTTTCATGAACCACACATGGATCCACTAGTGTCATTGCATGTATGTTCTTCTCATGAACCACACATGGATCCACCAGTGCCATTGCATGCCTGTTCTTTTCATGAACCACACCCAGTCTCATTGCATGTGTGTTCCTCTAAACAAACCACATAAGGATCCACCAGTGGCATTGCATGTTTGTTCTTTTAAGGAACCACATATGGATCCACCAGTGTCATTGCATGTCTGTTCTTTTCACAAACCACATAAGGATCCACTAGTGTGATTGCATGTCTGTTCTTTTCATGAACCACATAAGGATCCACCACTATCATTGCATGTCTGTTCTTTTCATAAACCACACCCAGTGTCATTGCATGTGTGTTCCTCTAAACAAAGCACATAAGGATCGACCAGTGTTATTGCATGTCAATTCTTTTTAGGAACCACACATGGATCCACCAGTGTCATGGCATGTCTGCTATTTTCACAAACCAGATAAGGATCCACCAGTGTCATTGCATGTCTGTTCTTTTCATGAACCACATAAGGATCCACCAGTGTCATTAGATGTGTGTTCTTCTCATGAACCACACATGGATCCACCAGTGTCATTGCATGTCTGTTCTTTCCATGAACCACACCTAGTGTCATTGCATGTCTGTTCCTCTAAACAAACCACATAAGGATCCACCAGTGTCATTGCATGTCTGTTCTTTTCATGAACCACACATGGATCCACCAGTGTCATTGCATGTGTGTTCTTTTCATGAACCACAGCTAGAGTCATTGCATGTGTGTTCTTCTAAACAAACCACACATGGATCCACCTAGTGTGATTGCATGTCTGTTCTTTTCACAAACCACAGATGGATACACCAGTGTCATTTCATGGGTGGCCATTAGACCGAGTCTTCTAGAAGGCACGCCCTAACACAGTTGTTCTTCTTGATGATTGTTACATACCATTCGATCTGGGCGCTTGGACGATTGGGATGGTCTTCTTGAGAGCGATCCACGAGTAGGCTGTTCTGCGGCATGATTGGCCACGCTTGCTCTGGACAAACTGGCAACACCAGGCGCTCCCCTGTTGCGAGTGTCACGACTCATGAGTTAAGTGGGCCATATCCCAGTGTCACGTCCCCATTACTTCTCTTCCTCCCTGTACTTCTCTTCCTTCCCCTCGAAGCCACTTTCCCCACTTCACTCCCATCCTACCGTAGCCGCAAGCCGACGGTGCCTCCATCCCAATCCCCTCTCCGGCAGCCACCCCCCCTCCCCTCTCGCCATGGGTTCAAGGGGAGATGGCGAGGAAACGTGTCGTGGCGATAGGGACGGTGATTTCGATGTGAGTCGTCTCATATCTATCTCTATCATCTATGGCCAGTTATCTATTTTTGAGCTAGATGTAATCTGTTTACTCATGCGCGTATGATGTGTTAGGCCAACTAAACGATGTATGACTCCGACTATCACGGTTTAGCGGATGAAGACAGTCCTCTCCTATGTAAACATGGATATGTACCTGCTAAATTTTTAGCGTTCGAAGGACGAAACGCAGGCAGGAGGTTTCTACGGTGTCAAGGACATCATGCAAGGCAGAAGTTGCGGTGTTGTCAAATGGGTAGATCCAAAGTGGCCCAAATCGATGCAGAAAATGCTGGACAAACTATGGGAAATGACTGTTGAGTTGAAAGAATCCGTATTCAGCTCACTTCTTGACAGTGTTGAGATGAAGCTATGGGAACCAGTTGACATGACCAAGCATTATCGAGATCTTAGGTGGGTGCAAGACAAGGTTAGCAAAGTCGAGAAGGAGAGGGACGCGGCGTTGGCCCTGAAGGCTAAAGAAGAGCAAGAACTAACTCAAGCAAGGAATGATCTTCACCAGGCCAAAGTCCTACAGTTCACAACTACGAGTATTGACCAGTGCATGAGGAAAAATGCAGAGAAACAATTGAAGCTGTGCAAGGAAGATGCTAAAAGGAAGGAGCAGACGATTTGATCCTTTCTCTCGCAAGAAGATGCACATCGGGCTAAGATTAGGAAGATCAAGGAGATGTGTGATAACTAGTTCTATTTATCTTAAGCTCTGTGCCTTTTTAAGTTGTAATAGTTGTACTTGTTGACCTAGCGGTCTGAACTATTGGCCCCAGAGTCCTGGGAGGAAAAACATTGGTCGCCCGTTAATCTGTCTTAACCCTGCATTACTTCTTTTGTCTGACCAATGCCCCTTGGATATTCCGCCCGTCGCTTCGGCATCCTCGTGTGCAAATAGGAGGCGCCACAGCGCGTCGCTTCGTCGTCCATCCCCTCGTCCTCTACAATCTCCACCGCGCCATCGCTTCGTCGTCCATCCCCTTGCTCCCCCTCCAATCTCCACTGCGCCGCCATGGAGATGCCCTCGCTGAACTTCTACGAGGCGGTGATGTTCGCGCACTTCGACATCCTCGTGCCGCCGGCCGCGACGGTGCCCCACGGATGGCGCATCAGCTATGCAGGGGTGCCGGTGGCTCCGCTCCCTGGCTGAGCTGAGATGGAGAGCGATGCGGAAATCGTGGAGGTTCTGTCCGACGACGACGAGGAAGCTGGCGGCTCGGAGGACAGCGGCAGCGGAAGTGAAATTGTTGACTAGTGGTTGAATTAATGTAGGATGTGAAATTGCACCTTTGTTTAGAAGAATTTGTGGTTGAATTAATGAAATGTCTCGATTTAGATCTCTGTCTCGATTAATTTGTAGAAGAATTTGTGATTTAGATCAATTTCTGCCTCGATTTAGATCTTTATCCCGGATTGGGAACATGACCGTGGACCAAAGACCCCTTTTCTACTAGTTTTCTACCAGATGTAGGGGATGCAGGAGCAGAGAGGCAGTGACGAGGGTTTAACTCGTCAATGCCCATTGTTATTGACTTGGGTTTTGGAGAAGGAGGGAGCACTGGAGACATCTATCGGCTAGCAAACAAGCACACAGGGGACAAAGGATTTACCCAGGTTCAGGCCTCGTAGAGGTCCCTACTCCTGCTTGTCTGCTCGTGGAATTATCGAGGGAGTCGAAAGTTACAATGATGCGCAGATGAAATCTGGCGAGGGTTGCGAAAACTAGGGTTGTGTGTGTCCTCCTCGCCGCCCCATCCTAGCCTTTATATAGATAGGCTAGGTCTTGGGTAGCAGGTCGAGTCAGTTACAAGTTAGGGTTTTTCCCTTCAAACTTTCTATCTTTAGCTTCTTCTTGTCCTTCAAGCAATTGAGAGTCCATAGGTTACTCGAGTCCCTCCATCTGAGCCTTGGCGACACCGTGGGCCTGTACGTATTTGGGCCGTATATACCAAGTTCGAGTACCTGTAGGGTATACCCATGTCAGGTGGTGAGATAGACGAGCTCAAGATTAGGCCAGAAAGTGGTACCGATTTCCTCCTCATCTGGGCATTATCAGTTGCCATTGCTGTTTATGTTGCCACGTTGTTGTGCAGCATCTAAAATAAGTTGTTGCTTCGTGGAGTGTGGCAGCTTACATAAATTATTTCTGTGCCACTTACATTCTGTCGTATTTGGAGACCTCTTGCCCCTCAGCAATCGTGGAACCGGTGTTGCGTGTTTTCATATAGGAGTGGCACAATCACAGTTTTAGATTCAACTACTGACTCGGGCGTTTCCAAACCCTAAGTCGCGGTACATTTTACTCAGAGAACGTGGGTAGATTGTTTCGCCCAGCAACGTGCCACACATAGAGCTCCAGAATTTAACAGAATTACATATATAGGTTCAAGTTCAACACATTACTATGCATCTTCATTGCTAGTAGCCTTCTTCCGTAGCCTGGGTGCCAAGCCTTCATGTCCACTGGCTTCTTCATTTCCTGCCTTTTCCTCTTCCTCGGTGCCAATTTTCTTAGCTTCACGTACTCTGCATCGCCGGGACAATGGGCACCAGAATCGTGTCCAACATCATCTTTCCACTCGTTTTTAATTTCTTCGAGCAGCAAAATGACTGACCCGGCAGTCATGTTTCTAACCTTGCGACACTTCCTGTCAAAGAAACATGATTGTTACATAACTGCCCAATATCTACAGAGTAAATAAAACAAAAATTACAATTCAGCACAAACATGCGAACCCCAACAGACCTTTGCTTACCAGGAGCTAATTGGGTTCGAGCAACCACCCTGTCCAAGAATAGAAGGGCGACTCCCAGTTGTAGCAGCTTCCACATCCAGTACATCACATTTCAGCTCAAACATGCAAGCCAAAGCATACCTTTTCATCAACCCAACTAGCTGACTGTCACACGTTAGAGGAACCATGATGCCACGTTCATCCATGAAGCTAAACTTTGCAGTCTGCTTCAGCCATAATTCATCATGATTACGTAGAGCAGCAACCATACCAGATATACTGCAGATCTGCGCAAGCGCTTCTTCCATCGTGATACAATGGTGTCCATACCACTTGCCCTTAGAGTCGTACCTGTAGAGGACTACCGTAACCAGGTAAGGGGGGTCCGCGGAGATCCCACTTGACAGAAAACTGTGGACAAAATATGTTTATCAGTGTTGGGCTAACAAACAATTTGAGGTTCAGTAGCCAGCTAGTAGTTATAATTAGTGCGAATAGCAAAGAGAAGGGTAGCTCACCTGCTTGTAGCCAGAACTTCTTCTTCCTTGATAGTAGGATCTGCCATCCTCTGAGCTTCTCGGCTCATCGGTGGCGGAGGCGGGCTAGAGCCTCGCAACGGCGGCTACAGCATGCACCATTGGAGCTCAGGATCAGCGACTGGGCGCAGCAACTTGGCGCCAGAAGTCAAATGTCCAAAGGGATCGTCCTGCCTGGAGGGTGGATTCCGACACCGCCGGTGCTAGGGGAAAGGTGGGAATGGATTTGTGAAATTGGTCAATGCATCCAATCCACTTAGCTACTCGATTTGCCTAAGAGGTTGCCGCGTTGGCGCTCGCGTCACGGACGGATGACCAACATGAGGGTCCCGACCGTCTCCTTCACGGGACAGTTTAACGGAATGTTTGAATTTGGCAGGGGTGAGATGAGTTTGCCTCAAAATGGCTCCTCTTAGTAGTTGGCGGCCCAACATTTTGAAATGCGGCAATTTTAGGAAACTTAGGTACCGCCATGCGCTGGCCTGCGAACTTTGGTACCACGGACGAACAGGCCTGCGAGGGTGGTGGCGAGTGACGAGGGAGAGCCTTTTCTCTGTGGTCGGAGGATATGGGTATAGCGTCATCCCTGTTGCGCGCATACCTCCGTCATTTTCTTTGTGGATCTTGTATGGGATCCTTCATCACGAGGGGATTTTGTCCTTCGGTGGTTGTTCAGTGTTGACTCGCAAAGCTCCGGGTTGGACTCAAGCCTTTGTGAGGTGGCCTTGTCCTGTTGCTTGCAAGCCTTGGCTACAAGGTCATAGACTTGAGCCACCACTTCTGGCGATCTGTCCTGTTCAAGGAGGGTCTTGGTGACGACCATGTTGAAGGTGGGCGTTAGCATTACTTGCTTCCCCTCTAAGTCAATGTATGGGGTTTCTTTTGCCGGTTTGGGCGCGTCCCATCCCAACCTGCGTCGAACACCGAGATCTTCAACGACCTGAGCTGGTGCCTTCTTAGCCGTGTGCTTCTTCAGCAGCTGCTTGTACTTAGACTCCATTGCTCTTGTCGCCTTGATGGATTGTTATGCCTTGGCCATATCTTTGTCCAGCTGGGTGCCTTGTTTTGCGATGCACTTGTCCTCCGTGAGGATTTCTGCACGCTTCTCATCAAGCTCTGTAATGCTCTGAATATGGGCGACGGTAATGGGCTCGATGAGGAGTGCTCTATACATTGCCTTTTCAGCTGGAGTAACCAATGGGTTGCCAGCTGCAGACGTTGATGGTGGTGGTGGCGGCAGATTTGTTTGCTTGGCAGTACCAGGGGCTGTGGTGAGTTCATGCGCTTGTTGTGGTTGTACGACCGGAGGGGGCATGGCTTTGGCCAGAGGAGGAGGCTCGGCGGCCTTTTTTACCACTGCCGCTCTGGTAACTGCAGGCATGGGCGGAGCTCTCTCATGTTCTGGTTCCTGCTGATCTTCTTCTATCACATTCCAAATGGCAACTAGCACCTGAAGGGAAGTGGCATTCTTGTCAGTGCGCTCCTCCCTTTCCATCTCCTGATCAATCTCCCTCATGGCGGTGTCGTATTCCTTCGAGTTAGCGTCTGAGCCGCCGCCATCCATGCTGATGTCAGCGTAGAGTGTGTTAAGCACTGAGTCAGAGTTGGCCTCGGTGTTTTCGATGGTAGAATTAGAAGGGGACGGTGCTGGACCGTTGTTGTGGTTGTCTCCTCCGGTTATGGTGATGATTTCCACCTCAGCATCCTCATTGGCGTCCGCGTAGTCATTGAAAATTGAGACCATATCACCAAGTGTGAGAAGGCCAGCGGCCTGCCGTCTTCTGAGTGTATGCCGAAGGAGTGTTCCAGGTGTAAGCCCTTCAACAAAGTGGAAAACGAGCTCGTCGATGCGATCACCCTCTAGGGTTTATCTTACCCTCATCCATCTAGCGAGGTATTCATGAGGGGATTCATCATCCCTCTTAACACATCTAGCTTGATCGAAGATGGTGACCATGCCGATAAAGTGTGACCTCCGCATCTCTGACGCTCAGGGAAGCCAAGCAGATTTGTGGGGTCCTTCCACCGTTATATCCTACACAAGGGCGGTTTGAGTGGGCCTTGGATTTTTCTGATCTGAGCCGGCAAACTCTAAAGAGAGATCCGGACCAGATCCTTCTGCGAACCTGTCCTGCCTGAAGGCGGTCCGGGCCTTGACGAGCCTCTGACTTCCTGGGAGCTAGGACCCGAGTCGGTTTCACCGATGAAGATGTGGATGTCTCTGAAGGGGATGACGAAGCAGCGCGTAGGGTTCGTATTTACCGGCACCCATAATTCGTCTGGAGGAACGATCAGGACGTTGCCGGAGAAGAGAACACTTCTGATGGCTATGGTGTCGCTGATTCCTGTGAAGAGCTTGGACCTCGCCCGGTGTAGAGCTCGAAGCGCTTCTTACCCCATGGTGTGCGCCAACTATCGTGGTATTGCCGACGAGTACGCCATGGAGGGGTCCTCACAAAGCATGTTTAGAGATGTGGGGGAAGGCGGTGAGTTGGCGGGTATGAGGTAACATAGCTTACCAGGTTCAAGTCCCACAACGGTGGCAAAACTCTACTCCGGCTATAAATCACTTTAATGGCAATACACCGAGTTATAGAGATAGGTCCGATGTGCGAGGTGTTTCACTGAATCGTAAGTGTCGTTCTCTAAAGGCTCCCACAGGTCCAGCTTATAAAGGCACCATAACCTAGGGTTACAGGGCAAGATCCTTGTCGGACAAGGTAAATAGTCCTACACTAATACTAACTAGTCTTCGTGTCTTGCAGTCCAAGGCTCCGAGTATGTCGGTGACTCCCACGTAGCCTTCCTTTATCCGGCATGGGCCTCCCTTCTGGATCCGTCCAACTGGGATGCCTAGCAGGCCATAGGCCATGCTACCAACTGTGGGCCACCCGGGTTAATTGGATTAGAGACATGTAATGGTGATACCCATTTAGCATATCCCCAACAGTACTAGTGTAGATGATATGTTTGATTTGCCTTGTTCCCATGAACAAAATGCTTCTATTTCCTCTAGTTGTTTATCTAAGAATGTAGAGGAAATCAAACATTTTATGGAGCAAGACAAGATCATGAATGTAGATTCAAGAATATCCTCATCTTCATCCTCTTGTGCTCACATGTGCCTTATGGCAATAGGATCAAAGGTATATCCTACTTTGGATCCCAACATATCTTCTAAAGATAATAGCAATGATAATTATGATAGTGATGATGACATTGATGAGGATACTAGTGCTCTTGTGCTTGAGTTTACTTTTTTGTGTACCTCTCTTTGGGGTAATAATAAGGTCGTTGCTTGTCTCAAACACGTTATGGATACCATAACTAAAGAAACAGGAACCATAGAGGAGTTGGATTTCCAACTTTATGATGGGAGTCGGAGATTCAATCTCCTTGAGCAAGAGCTTGCCGAGGAGAAGCACACTAATTTTCTCCTCACACAAAAAATTGAATATTATGAGCTTGAAAAGGAAAAATCTATTTATGATGCTAGTGCTACTAACTCTACCTCTTGTGAAGCATCTATATTAAAGGAGAATGTTGAGCTAAGGGCTCAACTTGACTTGCTAACTAGTAATTATGGGAAATTGGAAGAAAGTCATGAAAAGCTCTTGGCCTCTCATAATGATCTTCTAATCTCCTATGATGGGCTAAAGTTAGCTCATGAGGAAAGTATCACTAAGGTAACATCTTGTGAGGCTCATTTGGACACTAGCACAACTTATACTCAAAATGTTATTTTGCCATGTGCTAGTCCTAGTGATCCTTCTTGTTATACTATTGATAAACCTTGTGTTGGATTACTTGCTTTGCCTTGTTTCTCTAACAATGAAGCTTCTACTTCCTCTAGTACCTCTATTTATACTAACCATGTAGATGAAATCAAAGAGCTCAAGGCCCAAGTCATTTCTTTGAATGATGACTTGGAAAAGAGTCATGAAGGGAAATCCACACTCGATAATATTTTGAGTGTGCAAAAATCTCCTAATGATAAAAGTGGACTTGGATTCAACTCCAATAATAAGAACAAGTCCAAGAGAAACAAGAAGAAGGGCCAATACCAAGTCAAGAATTCGGCCAAGATTATTTTCTTCAAGTGCAAGGTTGAAGGACATCATGTTAGATATTATCCATTGAAGAAACATCACTTGAGTGAGAAGCAACAAGGGAAGCGACCACAAGTTCAAGGTCAAGTCCAATCTCAACATCAAGTTGAAGCTAGGTCACTTCCTAAGAAGAATCAAGATAATTATCCCCAGTCCAAGAAATTAATGAACAAGAGAAAGGGAGCACTTGTTGCTACATATGTCGTGATAAGGGGCACTTTGCCTCTTCATGTTCAAACGGTACCTTATCTAACCCCTATCATTGTTGATGAGGTTTATTCTCTTGTGAAGGATAAGGATGGCAATGTGTTTGCCAAATTTGTTGGAACTCAAAGTGGTGTCAAGAAAAGAACCATTTGGGTTACCAAGCCTATTGTGACTAACCTCTTAGGACCCAACTTGGTTGGGGACCAAAAAGCCCAGCCTTGATCAATAGGTGTTTGTAGAGGGCATTTGGAGACTTGGCTAACTGATGAAGAATTAAGGGATCTTGATATATTATATTTGATCAAGCCAAGTTATAAGGATTATCATCTCCCTACCATATACCCAATGCGCCTCTTTGCGGTAACTCGAACCCAACTCTTTTATATTGTAAGTTACTTGCCCCTTTACATGTTTTGGTTTTATACCAAGTATGTGTTTGTATTTGTTGTGCCTCATCCTTGCTTATTTTTTGTATTCAAGTATGTCTAGGTGTTTGGCACATCATTTACTCGTGTGTTTTGTTTTGAGCCTCTAATGCATCTTGATGATATCTTATTTGGCTCGTTTTGAGTTGTTAATGGAACATCCCATTTTGGGGGAGTGATATGCCTCACGCATCTCTAAAACCTTAAAATGTGTGTATACGAGTACTACCACTTAGTATTGATATTGCAAGCTTATCTAGTCACTATATGGCGTGTCATACTCATGAGAAATTCAAATTCTAAATGTCCATTAATTATCTAAGTTGAGGTTGCTTTGCCTCTTATTAAGAAAAATGAATATCATATTATGGGGGGGTATTATGATTCTTTTGCATATCACAATCCTAGGAAATGTGAACATATGAGGTAGTGCCACTTAGAGTTGATATTGTTGATTATCTTGCATCTAGGTGGCATGTTAGCTCAAACAAGGTCCTATTTTTGGAGAAACTTTCATTTCTCGTCTTTTCGGTCTTTGTTCGAGTAAGAAATTCTTGGTGTGGCCTTACTCGAATACATACCTCTATATATTTTTTGAGAGACCATTTGCTTCAAGTTATTATAATCATTGCTTTGCATAATTGTGTGACTAGTGAAGCTATCAACAATCTCTATCTTTGCATAGTGCTTAATTTGTTTATTCCTATCCTATGCTTTTTATTTTGAATATTTATCCTTATTATCCGTACAATATACCACCAGAAATCAATTCCATTGCACTCATTGTCTTTGAAAATTCATATACTTGTCTGTGGTAGCATTTGTGGATCAACTTTACCGTGTATTTCACCTCTTATTGCCTTATTTTCTTTCCAAAAATTGTTGTGGCTCCCATTGTCTTCCTTGGCTTTTGAACATCTCGTTGATGATGTTTTTGATTATTATCAAATGTGTTTTAGTGGAAGATAAACCTTTTCTTCTCAGAACCTTGTGCCATTGTGAAAAGTAATAAGGGTTTAGTTTATTTGTTGAAACCTTGCTCTTTGATGAGTTTGTTATCTGATTCTTTCTTCTCTATTTTATTTGTTTGAATGAGAGAAATCTTTGAGCATTTGTTTTTTATTTCATATTTTATGCTCAATAGTTTTTGCTTGGTTCATTTGTTGAACTTTGTTGAACAAATCTTGTGTTGATTTGATTCTTTGATATAGTTTGGACAACAAATGTGTTTTGTCACACCTTGTATGCCTTCTTGAATATTTTGGTGATTTGTCCAAATTATATCTTCGTTGGATCTTGAAAGTCTTGTGCATGCATGTTTACTAAATGTATATCTTATATCATGTTTTTCTTTCTTTGATCCAATATATAGGATATACTATATCAAATCCTTAAACGTCTAAGATGTGCATGAAATTCAAATTTCATCTCTGAATATGCACATATTTTTTATGGAGTTTGTCCTATGTGTAGTGGTTAGTCTAAACACTTTGGACCCAATAAGTTTGGGGATCAAGATGTACTTGAAGATTGTTTTAGGTACATTGGAGATGCAATGGATGCTTGTCTCGTCTATAAGGAAGGTGTTGTCACCGCATGATAATTGGATCCAATCTAGGATGATCGAAGAATTCTTATCTACTATATCATACCATTGCTATCTCGGTAACACGTATCTTATTTATGCATACTATTCTTCCATATAATCTCTTATAGGTTGCATCTTGGCATGATTTTTTTTGTAAATGTTGCCTTTCTCAAAATATCCCAACTAGCATTTGTTCCCTTAGTGTTAGTTGTGATGCTTTTGAGGTTTTTCCTTTTATTTGGTGAAGTTCATTGATATACCATGAGAGAAAATAGATCCATGGAATATATATGCACTTATGCAAAATATCCTTTTTGGTATATCTTATGACTTCCTCTTGGATATCATGTATTCTTATTTTTATTAACCTCTTATGTGTGGATGTTTCTTTGTGGATTATGATCATGTTTTGTCCACTTAGAAACTTATATATACGAGAGTGTTAATCTCTTTCCTTGATATCCTCACTTTTTGCCGACCATATCTCTTATCCTCTTGGTTTTTAATGGTATTAGTAAGGTCTTGATTTATGAGTGCTCGATTTACTTTCATTGCATCTTCACGCACTCATATCTCATATTTGGTTTCTTTTGGACCTAAGCTTGTCTTTACAAGTGTAGTGATTTATATCTATACTCCTTGTATCTTGGTTGTATTCTAAATGATATAGAGGGAGTGAGATTCCATGTTTGTGCATATTGTATTCAAATGAAACAACTAATTTATGCACAAACTTTGGGGAACTTCCTTATTTCATTTAGAGCACTATTTGTCCATTTGATTATTTGGATCTTTCAATTGCTTGCCTCATCCATTGAAGTTTCTTCACCTTGTTATGCTTTTAGCAATCTTTGATCCTCAAGTATTCGTCATTGGATATGTGCATGTGATTTCACTCATATTATAAGTAATGCACACCTTGGGAAGGAACTCGAACTATATTGGCCTTCTAACTTTGTCATCCGTTTTGGCACTTGTTGTCAATGGGGGAGAAGTTTAGAGGGTTTAAGGGAAATGGTTTTATACTTAAGATTGGTTTGTTATTTAGTGTTTGTGTTTAATGCATTTCATCTTAAGTGTGTTTTGCATGGTTGAATATATAGTGGAAACTCTCCCAAAGGTTATGGTTGACAATGTATGCAATGAAATTCAAGTTCATCACACGTGCATATATTGTGGGGGAGTTATCTCTATATATGTTGGTTCTACTCACATCTCCTGCTTTAGTTGTAGTCTACGTGAGTAGAATCGGTTTTGATATGGACTAGTATCTTTGTGTTACTTAACCATATCAAATACAACCTCTTGTATACAAATTATTCTCGGATAAGCTACGTACTTGTTTCTAATATTCATTATATAAACCCTCTTGTCATGATTTTCATCAATTACCAAAATGGTGGAGATTGAAAGGGTAATTGCCCCTATGTGTGGTTAATAATCCCTATGGACTAATATTTTTATTGAGTTTTATATAAAGGAATATTCCATAGGTCATGCTTGTAGTCCATGTGTTGGAGTCAAGTATGTATGCCATGAAGATAAAGATATACCTTGAGTAGTGGCATCAAGATCATCAAGTTGAACAGAAGGATATGATATGATCAAGATCTTTAGAGTGTGATCTCAATAGAAGAATTCAAGATATGGCTCTAAATCGGTGCCATGATAACATCATTAGTTGAGATATGGTTGAATAAGATTTAGAGCATGTAATCAAATGAAGAGTTCTTTATGTACCTCAAGATATTGATATGGAGCATGAGAAGATACATGGTTGACCAATACAAAGAGTGAAGAGTGATTTCAAGTTGGTCAACACATGAAGCATAAAGAATGTACCACATGGATCTTATGGTATGGTAAGCCTTGTCAATTATGCATCATGAACTAACCCATTATATATGTGCCTTTGTGTTTCTATATGGGATAGGTATCTTTCCATGAGCATGCTTCAAAAGTGAAGATTTCATATAACCCATGAGAGGATGACATCAATGGTGATCATCGTCAAGGTTGAGAAGGGCAAGTTCAAGATAAGCATATCGAGAAGATCATTTGCTTGAAGCTTGCCATCCATATTGGTGATAATGGACATGTGAATATGTGTCTTAATGAAGCTATCCCATAGTGGTGTATGAGGAGCAAATTATGAGTCTTCATGAAGGAACAATGATCAAGTGCTACATTCTGGATTGGATGGAGCTTGAAGCATTGTCATCAAGATCAAGCGGGATGCGCAAGGCAAAGGTATGGCCTTGCTAGGTTTTCCTTTTACCGGTCTCAAGGTGGTTGTTGGGAGACCAGGTTATAAGATAGATAGCTGCACTATCAAGAGGGGTTTTCGATTGGGTAACTTGATCACATCGTCTTAGGGAGCTCAATCCTTTGCATACATTGCATCTTCCTATTTTGTTGCTTCTTGGTGTTTCTCCATGTGAGGTTCTTGATCTTATTGCTAGCTCTTCAACAAACCCAGGTTCATCGAAAACAGAATTTGTATGCATATTCTATTGCATTTTCGACTTTGGAGGTTTTACCGATTCTCTTATAGGGAAGCTTCATACCTTTATTCATTTGGTTCTATCCTCCTTTGTTGGACTATGATGATTTATGAACCATCTTGTAGAGCTTGTTTTCCTTGTCAAAACAAGCCCAAGATGATCGAAATCGGAGTCCGGATGCAAAAGTTATTGCATTTTTCATGAAGTCTGTTTCATCCCAGTTGTGGATCCGGTTCAACCGAGTCCCGCAGCAAACGGTTCGGCGCCAGCGCCGGTAGACCAGATCTTAGACCGGATTTTCCAATTTTCACAATCGAATATATTTCGAGTCTATTCCGAGATGGTATACTGAATCGTTCCGGATTGTAGGCCGGTCCACCGGCCTGGGGACCGAGTTTCACAGTCCTGCGACCGATCCAACCGACTTTTAAACTAAGTTTTTGCAAAAATCCTCCCAACGGCCATATTTGCTTTCCCCTATATAAGGGGGGTTCTTCCCCCAACATTTTTGGGGGTTTTCGACCATGAAATTGACCTCCATTGTTGATCCTTTTGAGCTTGCTTCCTCCCCCTTCCCTCCTATGATTCTTGCATCTTTTTGAGGACTTTGAAAGAGGAGATCTAGATCTACAATCCCCACCATTCAATTCCTTCTCTAAGTGAGGGGAACCCATTAGATCTAGATCTTGAAGTCATTGGTTGACTTCCACCATTGTTCTTCCTCTCTAATTCATCCCTAGTACTTGTTGCTTTGGTGGGATTTAAGAGTGAGGGATTTGAACATCCTTGGTGTTCTTGCTTTGCATTCTTGCATAAGTGTTGAGATTTCCGTTACGATTTGTTCGAGTGAGAGACCCTGAGATTGTTGCTCTTGGAGGGTGACCTCCTAGTTGGCTTGGCGGTTGGTGCCGCGGTGTCCTCTTTGTGGAAGATTGTGAAGAGACCCGGACTTCTCCTTCGTGGAGCTTGTGAAGTGGTTGTGGAGCTTTCCATCTCCGGAGTGGAGGAAAAGCTAGCCATAAGGAAAGGGCCTATTCCTTCGTGGGATAGACTCGGAGAAGAAGGTGAGCCTTCGTGGTGTTGGGAAATCCTTCGTATAATCTCACACCTCTCCAACGTGACATACCTTTTTGTAAGGGAACACAAGAATACATCTTCGTCTCCGCGTGTCTCGGTTATCTCTATACCCGAGCTTACTTTCCTTGTGATAGTCATCGAGCTTGAAGTACTTATATATTGCTTATCACTTTTGGTATATTTATTTTGTGCTATCTTGCTTAGCTTAACTTGTTGTTGGTGCACTTAGTTGAGCCTAGTGTATTTAGGTTTTGTGCTTCTAAAATAAACGTTAGTTTAATTCCGCATTATATCAAGCCAAAATCGTATTAGTTTTGAAATTGCCTATTCACCCCCTCTAGGCGACATCTCTATCCTTTCATGGTGACTACAAGATCATGGGTGGCGCGTGTTGGTGGACGACAAATCTTGGTGGTGGTGTTCCATTGCGCCGAATTTTTTTGTCGGCGGGGGTTGGGAGAAACCCCTATCGGCTCATCCGACCCTAACACAGTGTTGCCTTTTGATTGGCACCATTCCTTCCTAGAGGGTGTCGCGGGAATCCTCTGTCCACTTTACTCTGAGTGTTGGGGGAAACCCTAGGACCAGCTGGTCCGGGCAGCATCGTCGTGTCGATGGTGCTTCCCTTCTTTAATGTGATGCTTGGTACTCGGCGCTTTGGGATGCTTGGGAGCGTAGTGGGCCAAAGTCAAAGGGCATAAGATTGCGGGTCATCATCGTTTCGTCGGTTCACCTTTGCCTTCATTTCTTTTTCTCTTTGGACATGTTTGTGTTGTTGTCCCAATATTTTATTTGGTTCGAACTCGTGTATTAGTGTGGTTGATATTTTAATATAGTGGGACGAAAGACTATTTCAAGAAGGTGACACGGGAGTCGGGACCATGGTTTTGGTCCCATGATTCTATCTGATAGGTATCATTACCACACAACTTCACAAAGATATGCGCATCACAATAGCATATTGTGGTTGTGTTTTCACGTATTTCGTTTTGACGGATCATGAATCTCTTTGCCCTTCTCAGATTTGAATCCTTCCTAGTTGAACATGTACCGTCTAGTGTGAACTGCTTCATTGTGTAACTTCTTCTGTTGTCCAACACGAGCTATAGGCTTCAAATTGTCTTCACATTAAGGTATAAATTTAGGAGAACCAACCCGTGGTTGGATGGTTAGGAGGACAGTGGTACCCCCAGCCCACCAGAGTTCAAACCTGACACTTTGGTGTCTTATAAAGACGGAATATTCTTTCAGTGGGAGGCGATGTTCCCGTCGATAGCGAGGCGCCTGCGGTGACTTCGTCAATCTCAAGACCCGCCGGCTCAGTCTCTCGGAGGTGCTCATAGAGGTAGGGTGTGCATGCATGTGTTCATAGGGATAAGTGTATATACGCATTGTGAGCGTCTGTGTTTGTACTGTGTTTCTCAAAAAAAAGGTACTCCTTCCGACCCATATTACTTGACTTGGGTTTATCTAGATTCGGATGTATCTAAGCATGTTTTAGTGCTAGATACATCCGAATTTGAATAAATCCAAGTCAACTAATATGGGTCGGATGGAGTATAAATTTAGGGCGATCGATCAAGATCATGTCTCTGTAGAAGTTTGGGGCACATGGCGAGTTCTCTGTCATAGTGATTATATATCAACAACTGCAATCGAGATCACGGGGAGAAACATGCATGGGGTTTAGCAGGGGTGCTCGCGCAAATTTGGAGGGATAATTTGAAGAGGCAACGACAGTGTTTTTGGAAGATTATGATGGAATCAGCTCTAATAACACTAGTACGATTTTGATCTTCCATCCATAAACGCTTTGGATGTAGGGGATACAGGGAACAAGCAGTTTCATGAGATACGACGCCTTCATTCATTATCAATTGATGAACAGCCTCACGGGACCACTGCCGAGCGGAGTTCGCACCCAATGTCCAACAGAAATTAGGGTGTCGAGCTGCGGCACAACTTTTTCACTAATTTTTCTTTAATTTTACTCCCTCCGACCCATATTAGTTGACTTAGGTTTGCCTAGATTTAGATGTATCTAAACATGTTTTAGTGCTAGATATATCCGAATCTAGACAAACACAACTCATCTAATATAGGTCAGAAGGAGTACTAACTTTCGAGACCCCTTTTGTGAATATTTTGCTTCGTGGATCGTTATGCGAGTACCACTTGCCACCCTAACAGAAATCCTAACCAACACGGTATAATAGCAAGAAAGCAGAGAAAAGGTAGTAGTAGAAAATATGCACTCGATTAACTTATTTGTGTTTCCAGCAGTTTAGCATAATTAGACCACAACTTACACGTCAGGGTTCCTGCTCTTTCCTAACATAAGGGTTTACAAAGAGAAGTTCAACCGGTACAAATTAGGAGACTAGAACAGCATGGACAACTTAAACACTTATTTGAGTAAAAACTTCCCGATTTCAGAATGTTTGCGGTGGGTTTCACTGGAAATCTTTCGGAGCAGAAAACACCCTTACAAAGAAGTGGCCATACTCAAAGATCGAGTCGTCCGGAGAACGAACAGCTCCGACATGTTCTTCCTGAAAGGACCACTGAAACAGTGAGTGGTCAACTTTTAAAAGAACATCCAATTTTTCATTTTCCTTGACCGCAACAATATATTGGAAAAGTTTCTTGTCATTCCCAAGTAATTTGTCATCAAACGGCACAATCTCATAGCCATCATAGCCAGTGCTCAAAGCAGTGAACCTCACATGATGAGGATGGTCAACCTTCGCATAAACTTGTATTACAGTCTCCACACTGTCCGCAAGGGGATTATATTTTATGTCCAAGTTGCAAACATCACCAATAATCCGTGCATAATGCATGGAATCAAAGATTCCACATATATCAACCTCAGCATATGCAGAAAGTAGCTGCTTGTCAGCTGATAGTACATCCCCTTCCGTTTTACCCAAAGATCAACTTCTAGTAATGCACGGTTGAGTACATACATTCCTCGGCAAGGGCTACAAAGAGGCAAGACGAAGGAATCCTACAATTTTAACTACTTGTTAGAACTTGACCAAGCAAGGACGGAACAGATTCAAACAAAACTATTAGCTAATTGACATAAATATCACAGTGTTAAGCAGACAAGTATTTGTGAACAAATTAAGGAAGCAAGCCCTCAGTTACCTGCTTCTCTATGAAGACAGCATCATCTCTGGAACGGTTAAATATATAATTCCGACGCTGGTCCAGTTCATCGCGAACAGCAAATATTCCATACACACTAACGGGATAGGGGGGGTCAAAACTTGACAAACACATCGAAAAGAACTGGAGCATCTGTTCTGGTGTGCGATAGCCAAGGGCTGATTCAGCTACAAATATACATGGGGAACAAAAGTAAGTTGTTATCAACAATACAGATAGCACAAAAGAAAGCATATTCCAAGGATGAACAGCATTTACTAGTAGAAGTATCATAGGTCTTGTAAGCACTATGGTAGCAGTTGCCACCCCGGATGCATTGAGCTGTTGCCTCAGGGAAGACAAACAGAGGATAGGGAGGGAAAGGAGAATCCTCATCTCCCCGGGCCATAATCTCATTACGGAGGTTGGCGCAGTATCCAACCTGTTTGCTGTATCTAACTAGCCACTTGTACTGTATTTCATCTGCGTCACTTTCAGGGTAGTTCTTTCCTAAAGAATCAATTAGCAATGTTCAGATTTTTTTGGTGGGCGGGAGGGGTATTACATGTTTCATTTGAAAAGAGAATTAGCTACCTGGGCAGTTTGTTTCCTTGTCCTTCTCTTTCACCTGGCCATTACAGTCATCGTCTTTATCGCTTCCCTCCTGTGTGCTACAGTCATCAACTACTTCGCTCCCTGGAGAATCAGTGTACAATCCCAGGAGGTTAATTATTCATAGTTACACATTTTTGGTAGTATAAAGAGAGCAATTAGCTACATGTTTCATCTGAAAAGAGAATTGGCTGCTACCTGGGCAATCTGTCTCCTTGTCCTTCTCTTTCGAATAGCCATTATAGTCATCGTCTTCATCGCATCCATTCTGAGTGCTACACTCATCAACTATTTTGCTCCCTGAAGAATCAGTGTAGAACCCATGAGGTTAATTATTCATAGTTAGACATTTTTGTAGTAGAGGGATCAATTAGCTACCTGGGCCATCTTTTTCGTTGTTTCCGTCAATCACTTGACCATCATCAATATCGCACTCCTCCTCCCGTGCGCTCCAGTCGCTCCAGTCGCTCGAGTCATCAGGGCTATCCTCACGCGGAAACATGAGGTCCAAGGCACGGAATGCAATTGCACAGGCATCTGAGTCTGTACGGTCACAATTAATTGATCAATACAAGAGACGAGGCATATAAAGAAAGAGTTGGATGTACAGTATACTCGCCTGTCCACATGCTCGCCGGCTGGTAATGGGAATTAACCACATCCTCCTCCTCCAGCGGATCATGGAGTTCGCCTAGGTCTTCCGGGCATCCGAGGTCTGTCCGCTCAGTGCAGGAACTGGGATAGTAGGCGCCGTGAGAAGAAGCGAGAAGCCCCACCGTTTCCCCGGATTTATGCCAGAGCCGCTCCTCCGTCGATGCCATCGCCAAACGAGGGTTCCTTGTCGTCGTCGGCGGCGGCGCGTTAGGTCGGGACAGCCCATGGAAAATCTTATTTGCCGCTGCCTACCTCCGGGGTAGATAAAGGTCCGGAATTTTTATTTTCCTTCTGGAAGTAAACCCGGGGATGGTTTTCCTTTAACCGGGTGGGTTGGTTCGGTTTCTGCATCTGGCCTTATTTAGTTTGGTTGCTAATGGACATAGGCAGATAACAGTTTGGTTTAGTTCAATTTTGCGTAAATATAGTTTGGGTGTGGTTTGGTTTGGTTCCAACGGGTTCAGTTTCAAACAGGTTTAAACCGTGGTTCCCAACCGGTTGGTGAGATTGGTTCCTAGGCTATTTTGCTCCTTCCTTTGTGTAGCTGAAGCCACATCTTCCTCTGCGATGCAGCCGCTGCTCGCCTTGCCTGCCCTCGTGACCGAAGTTGCCACCGTTTGCAGCTCGTCTGCCCTGTCCCTGAGACAGCTTCGCACCGCACGTTGGTCCAGATCCTTGGCATGCTCAACGTCAAGGTCTTCTCTGCCTCAGTTGCCTCCAGGAGCCGGAGCAGCTCCATATGGCCACGCCAACGCTGTCACGGCCGCCAGCTCCGGCGCCAGGGTCGCGGCGCAGTGGGTGACCGCACAACTTCAGCGTCGAGCGCACTCGACTCGCCGGCCACCATCGCTCCACGCTAAGATACTTGGAGAGCGAACAACGCGACTTGCACCGTGCCTCGCCCTCGCCGTAGCCGCCGGCGGCGTTCAAAATGAAGCAGACGTCGGCCAGGCATGAAGAAAATAAACAGCATGGAAGCAAAAGACGTCGGTCGCCAGCTTTAGGATGAAGTCAGTGTACGTGGAAGCAGGCGTCGTAGGACTCCCGACGGCACTAGTGCACACGGCCCCCTCTAACACCGGTTTGGAGGGCCCTTTAACAGCGGTTGTACAACCGCTGTTGAGGGTTCGGTGTTAGAGGCCCCCCCCTTTAACACCGGTTCTTATACGAACCGGTGTTAAAGGGTGGCGCACGTGGGGCTGCCGCAGGGCTCAGCCCCCCCCCCCTTTAACACCGGTTCGTAACACAAACTGGTGTTAAAGGTTCTGTGTCGCGGCAGGAAAAGGAGATAAATCTCTGTCGCGGCAGAGTTCTGCCGCGGCAGGAAAATGGCATAAATCTCTGCCGCGGCAGAGTTCTGCCCCTGCCCCGTTCTGGGCGTATTTCTGCGGCGCGGCGGGGACGGGGAGGGGGGAGGGGGAATCGATCGGGAGCGGTATACACATACATCGTCATCGGTACATACGAGTACATGAATAATTAAACAACTATTATTATACACAATATCGTCATTGTGTGGTATTCTCCGTAAACGTTGAAGCATCAAGTACAAGACAAACACGTTCAATCACATATAGAACGTTCATTTTGGTGGATATCTAAAGAGTTTTCCGCCAGGCGTGACGATCTCATCAAGTATGAACCCCGTCAATTCCTCTTAAATGGCTCGTATACGGTCAAATGGTAGGAGTCGGTCCCGCATCCGTTTGATCTGAATATATATGAAGAATGGGGTCAATATAAAAATAAAACTCAACACAATTGATGGTAATAAAATAATATTGTGTACTTTGTTTACTTACTCTAAGTTGTTCTAGTGCGGCTTGGCCCGTCGCACATATCGTGTTGCGAATAAACTCGCAAACATAGTACCCACATAAGTTATTGTCGTGTCCCTGATGCGCGCACTTTACGAGAATAGAGAGTTCAATCAAAATAATAATCAATAAAGCATGATATAATGGAATTGGAAGCAGAATCAAAGAGATACGCAGACCTAGCTAGCTAGTATTACTTATATTTTGGTCTACAAATTTTAGTTCTTCTGACCATTCACCCACGGCCCTGCCCGTGAACCTTTTCCAAACCCTGTCCGGCAAAGAAAATAGATAAAGGAGTAATTAATTACTTGTTGTCACGAAAGTTGCCGATCTAGTGCGATAATGTGATTGAAATTACCTCTGGAGCATCTCTCTAAAGTCTGCCCATCGCTCTTTTTCTTTTCATAACGAGTCCATAACAAGGACTTTTCCTGAGTCAGGTTGAATGACTAGCAGAATAAAGTGGAACCTACGCACGCATAACTCATCATCAGTTACACTTAACATCGAGTAAGCCGAAACAGAATGTGTACAAGAGAGGGTAACAGTACTCACGAGAAGTTGTAAGGCAATAGTATTTCCCTTTTGGTTTGTTGTCTCAGTAAAGACCTTAGCAATAAATCTTCTGTTTGCCCGGGTTTGGTTCTTACCACTTCTTCTTGAACTCTATTTGGGTCAACGAACCCAACATCAAAAGGTCCTCCTTTCATGTATTCCATAACCTTTTTTCTGCATAATAGTATATACATATATGGTGAGCATATATATATATATGCAATTAATGAAGTGAATGAGATGAGATAGAAAATACAGAAATAGTACTTACACACAATAAAGGCTGATGGCAGCTTTGTCGAGTTCCTTCTGATTGAATAGAAAATGCAAGTCTTCAATGTTGAAGTCGATCTCGTCGTCTCCGCACAAGAAAATATCATCTCTTATATGCGTCGTGATCCATTCTTCCTTTCTCGTCTTGCAGAAATCAAGGTACCACTTGTGCAATCTTCGCATCTTTGTTGGTAGATTCTTGAGCTCCTCTTTCTTGACGAGATTCTTCCCATACTTCCATGGCTGTATGGGGTTGGCATCACATTTGGGCAAGTTGTCTCCCATGATGTTCAAGTATGCAATGTAAGTCATCCCCATATCATTGGCCTTTCTTTGTAGCTCTGCCTCGTAATCATTTACGGGAGGAGCGTCCCGTGTGTCGAACACTTGGAGCGGGGCGCATGATTGGTTTTCCTGCTCTCCGAGCATGGGAAATGTTTTCTGGGGTGCCGCACGACTGCTACTTTCAGTCTTCCTACGGCGCCTTGCATCCGTCTTCAAAATCTGGCGCTCGTAGTCCGGCACAAGTGGGGTTTCAGGTTTCGAAAGATTTTTGTAAAACTTCTCCACCACCGCCGGATCTATTTTCTCCTTTGGCTCGGCCCGTCTAGGTGCAAAGAATTTCTTGACCTCTTCTTTCGAGATCCTATTGGTCTCCTCGTCGCTGCGATTCCACGGTAAAACCGGAAATGGCTTGGCGGAAGGCTGCGGGACGTAGTTTTTTGAACTCTTTCTGGTAGTGCTAGTGATGCTCTTCGTGGCAGTGCTCTTCCGCTTACACTGAGGAGATGGCTGAAGCGCCGGAGATGGCTGGCGCGCAGGAGATGGCTGACGGGCAGGAGATGGCTGGCGCGCCGGAGATGGCTGGCGCGCCGGAGATGGCTGCCGCGCAGGAGATGGCTGAAGCGCCGGAGATGGCTGCCGCGCAGGAGATGGCTGAAGTGGCTCAGACTGCTGACGCTGCGGAGACGGCGGGGGTGCCAGTGGCCTCCAATTTGGAAGCACGATGTGTTCCTTCTTCCAAAGAATGGTTGTTTTCACTTCAAATATGAGTTGAGTTTCCCCTTCACCCGTAGCATGGTCAAGCTGTGCTTCCTCATATTCCTTCACAACCTCATCCACCCCGACAATAGCATAGCCATCTGGAATCGGTCGGCAGTGGTAAGTTCCACCAGCTACAGGAGGTAAGGCATGGCCGACAGCCACCTTAATGGATAAGCCCATTAATCTCACATGCAGCTCAGCGTGTTCGCTCTCCGTGATCTCATCCACGGGGTATCGAGGACCCGCCATTTCAAGCGTGGGCTGCACGTTCTCCGTGGAAGCCACGCTGCTTTTCCGCACAGAGTCTGGGCCGCCGGCAGCTTCCAATGCAGGCTCTTCGTGCCGCTGAGATGGGCCGGTAGCTTGATGGCTCTGTTGTGCATTCACTTGCGCCTTCAGCGCCACAAGTGCATGTTCTATCTGTGTCATCCGCTCTGTACGCTCTTTTTCTTTTCTGCCGCGCCATCTGTAAGAGTCGCTCCACTCGGCAAACCCATCCTTCCACGTCATACCCCCTGTGCCTCGTGCATGTCCAGGGTGTTCTTTTTTACCGATGGCGCGTGTGAGCTGGTCATTCTCTCTGTCGGAATGGAAGGTCCTGGCGGCTGTTTCCTCGTATGCCGTGATGAGTTCAGTGACGGGTTTGGAAAGGAGGCGGGTTGGGAAGATACACAATCCTGTTTCTGGGTCCAACCTTGCCCTGATTCCGTAGAACCAAGTCTTTGCACGTAGGTCCCACCCATGTGTCTGGGGTGTGATCCCTCTGTCGCGCAGGGCCTTCTCAGCTTCCTCCCATTTAGGCCTCTGAGATATGTATCCACCTGACCCTGTCCTCTAGTGATATTCCTTCTTCTGGGCATTTAGCGTATTGGTTTCTGACCTCTTTTTAGCTATAGCACCTTCCTTGTATGCCACAAATTCGCGCTAGTGAGGTCTTATCTTCGCATAATATGCGTCTTTGAAATATGGAGTCTTGCGAGCTTTGACAAATTTGTTCAATTTTGTCTTCCAGTTGCGGAAAGCGTCAGCCATCTTCTTTAGAGTCCACTCTTTGACCTTTTCCTTTATAACCGGTTTGTTTTCATCCTCCTCTGGCGGAAGGGTGAAATTTACCAACAGGGAATTCCAAAGCGTTTCTTTGGATCTTTCATCGACAAAGGTACCGTCGCCATTCTTTGGCTTATTCCAATATTCAATTGTGATTGGGATTTGGTCCCTAACAACAACTCCAGCCTGACGTACAAATTTGTCTGCGGCATTCTTGGGCTCCATCGGCCTGCCATCAACACGGACTGTTTCAATCGTGAACTTTGCACGATCTTTCAACCGATGGCTCGTGCCTCGCTTGCTCTTTTTCGTAGAAGAAGATGGTTGCTGGCTGGTCGATCCAGAGGGCTAAAAGAAGAAAGAAACGTTAATTAATACATGTAGAAGAAGATTGTTGGTGGAAGTCAGCAGAGGCTTAATCAATGCATATACCTCGTCGGACTTTGTAATCACTAAATTGCATTCACCGGAGGCTTCATCTTCTCCATGACTACTTGAGTTGTCATCATGTCCCTCCAAGTCTAGATATTGTGAGGTGTCCTCATCGATAATGTTCTCCATTATTTCTTCTTCTTCAAGGTTTCTACTAAGTGGATCCATAGTTTCTAAAACAATAATATTATCTAGAGTAAGAGAGTAAACATTCAAGTGGACTTGGATTCATACACAAATATACATATTATTCATACAAAAATACACAAATAGGATAAAGTACATAAGATAAAGTACATTACTAATACATCACCGAAGAATAGCTCGGGTGCATTATAGAATAAAGTATAAGATAAAGTACATTATTAATACATCACCGGAGAATAGCTCGGGTGCATTATAGGATAAAGTATAATATAAAGTACATTATTAATACATCACCGGAGAATAGCTCGGGTGCATTATAGGATAAAGTATAAGATAAAATACATTATTAAGATAAACTAGCGAACACGGCTGCCGCGTTCTATGCTACGGGAGCTCTGCAGCCATAGAAGAGGAACCATCACCGGAGAATAACTCGGGTGAGATCCGTGAAGCTGCCAGATATTGGAGAACCTAGTCTCCAAAAGATACATGTATCGCCGTACATGCTCGTCCTCTTTCCTAATACGACGACGTACCACCTCCTTGGGGGCTGACTCCCTCTGCACCGCTCCTGGACCTCGTGGACGCCACCAAAGAAGCTCCGGGTCGACGATGATACCCGGATTCCTCACCAAGGTACGAGTCCCGACAGGTAGCACCTCCCAGTGCCAACCCGGCGGAGCCCAGACTCGGACATCCCCGACAGAGTCCAGTAGGCTCGGACGAGATGGACGCGGCATAACTAAATAATAGCAATAAATAATCATAAAACATAAACAGTAACTAAATCACTAAGTATATATTGCCCTAATAACAATAACCCTAAACCTATCACTAATAACAATAACATGGTATTTACCTAACTAATACTAATACTAACAACTAATACTAATTCTAATTCTAACTCTAAATTAGCCTAATAATACTAATACTAATTCTAATTCTAACCCTAATACTTAACCAATACCCCTAATACTTAACCAATCATATGCCTAATACTTAACCAACACCCCTAATACTTAACCAATACCCCTAATTCTAACTCTAAATTAGCCTAATAATTTGTGGCGCCCCGCTAAAACCACTACTAGAAAATCGTGTTGTTTTTGTGCATTGCATCATCATGACCGCATGCTCATGTCATCATGCCACATTGCATTTGAGCATCGTCATCATCATGCATTTGTTTGTCTGAAACTATTTTCGAAAAACATATTTTTGTTCTCTAAATACCCCGCCTTTATTTCAAATCCAAAACCCGGGTCTCCGGAATATTTTGCTTTGTCTACCAACGGTTTTCAAAAGCCCCGTTTTAAATATTAAAATATTTATTTTATTTTTAGGGGCAGCCGTACCGGCCGATCCGACCCAGTCGGCCACCCCCAGTACAAAACCGGTCTACCTAAACCCTTTTTCCTACCCCAATCTAATCTACCCACCCTTCCTCCACCTCATCCCACCCAATCGGAGCTCGCCACCTCAGCTATCCTCCCTCCTTCCACCAACCACCTTCTGCCACCTCGCCCCACCCCACTGCCCCCAGCCGCCACCAATTTTTCCCGCCCTCGCGCGCGCCCCAGCGCGCGGACCACCGAACCTGGGCGCGCATCCCAACCCCCACCTGGTCGCCACCAACCGCCCCAGGCCCACCATCCTGGCCCCACTCCCCCGGTCCCACCACCCACCAACTCCCCGCATTCTCCCTCCCCCGTTCTTCTCTGTGCCGCCCTCCACCCGATCTTCCGCCGCCGCCGCCGCCAGCGGGCCTCCTCCCGCTCGCGATCCTACCCCACCGCGGCCCCATCTTCCTCCTACCCTCCCCGCTCGCCCGTCTCTCTCTCTGCTCGCCGGCCGCGCCGCCGCGGGTCCCCGCCTCCTTCTCCGGCCCGGAGCGCCTCATCTCCGGCTCGCGCTTCCCGGCGCTCGGCCGCCTCCACCTCCCCTCGCCACAAGCCCGCTGCCGCCAGGGCTGCCGCCTTCCCCTCCGTCGTCTCCCTCTTCTGCCGCCGCCGCCAGGGCACCTCGCATCCCAGCGCCGCCGCGTCGTCCTCCGCCTCGAGCGTCACCGCGTGCCCCTCGGAGGCCTCGCCTGTGCCACGTCGCACTCTCGCCGGCCCTTCCTCGGCCCGCCTCTGGCCCCGATCTTCCTCTGCCTCTCCTCGTGTTCCCCGGCCACCACCGTCTCCCGCCGGCCTCCTCCTCCCGCGCCTGCCTCCTGCCGTCTCGCCCTCTTCCGCCGCCGCCTGCAACCCTCCCTGACGGCCGACCTCAAGCCACCGGCCCCGCCACGCAGAGCACCGCCGCCAGGAGGTCCTCCCCGAGCCCGCCTCTCCACATGCAGTTGTCGCCGACCATCGTGTCCGCCTCCCCACGTGCAGCAGCGGCCTGCGCCGACCCCCGACCCCGACTCTCCATGCGCAACAGTGACCGGTCAACCACGATCTAGCTTCTACTCGATTCAGTCCACCGCCGCTCTGTCCTACTCCCTGCCGATGGTATTCTGTTGTGTGGAGGATTGGTCCGTTACTTGTGGCCGGGTATTCTGATCGTGCTTGGGTGCTCGGGGTACTTCAGGTCGATCCCTCTTTTCAACGGAATTGGCGCAGACAGGGATACTACAGGAATCAATTTGGTTCTCGTCGCCACCGGAGATGCAAGACGGAACACTCGACACGCCAAGGTCTCCTTCCCGGAACGCCATGTTCTCCCTCACGGATCCGGTTAACCGAACCCGATGAACCATCGACGTTGAACCCTCGGAACGACAAGTTCTCCATCCTAGAACGCCATGCCCTCCTACGAGGATCCGGTGCCGCCGGTATGACAAGTTCTTCTCGGGACATCGAGTTCGCCAGCACGGATGACAAGCACGCCTTCATGGAACCGAAATCACGGGATCCACAAGACCTTCGTCCCGGATGCGAAGTCGAGAACCCGAACGCCAAGATCGCCGATGCGAATACGCCAAGTTCGTCTACCCCGGACACCGCGCAACAAGATCTACTTCACGGATCCGAAGACCTCGGTACCTGATCCACTCAAGTTCGCCATCAACGACAAGATCGGCACCGACCAGGGCGGATCCGATGCGCCCCGACGCCGAACCAAGTCCTTCTTCGCGGAACACCAAGATCTACTCTGTTATCCGAGAACGATCTCGCCGAGACCGAACCCCAGATCCGGACCCTGAGACCCAACCCCGAACCCCGCGGAGCCCAAGTTCGTCGAACCCTAATGTGATTCCCTATCCGAGACCCCCATTATTTTTATATTATGACATTATCAACTGATGCATATTAAATTGTTCATGCATGCATATTTGTCTGAGGTTTGGGGGCATTATGCCGATTCATCTCATAATTAAATATGGAGTCTATATGCGGGATATCTTTGTCTTATTCCGGACACCATTTAAATTGGCATAGCGAACCGAAGCCATGTTTTGTCTTGCTAATCCAACATTTAATTTGCGGGATAGATAAATAACTTGAACCGTTTAATTAGTTGTCGGGACCCCGGTTCCGCTTAATATTGCCTAAATGCATCGCACCTTTGCCATGTCATACCTCATACATGCATCATGCCCGATCTTCTGCCGTAGTATTAAATATTGCACCCGGTGTTTTGCTAGTGCTTTGCTTCTTCACGGATTAGGCCGATGAGTTGATGCGAGTGTCGACCTGATCCCCTGTGAACCTTCGGCAATGTTTCAGGCGAGCATCTCCCCCTTTCTACCTATCTTACTTTTATAGTATGTATTCCCTCCTGTTGATCTATTGCTATCTGTGTTGCGATGCTCTAGTTTTCGTACCCGTGATATCCCTTGCAGCCTTATATTGCCTTGGACACATCCTATTACCTGTTGTTTGGTAGATAGCTGGACTTGCACGTCGTAGTCGCTTGCTCAAGTGCTGTTGCGTGTCATCGAGTACCACAGTTGTTGGAGTATTGCCATGTGTTTAATGTTGGAGATGATCATGGCTATAATTACCGTTTAATAACTAAAATTTGAAGTAGGTAAATGCAGAGGCACAGGTGGGCAATAGATGTTATTTGGTTGTTAACCGTCCACTTGTGTCCCGTAGGACCCCGAGTTCCTGACACCTGTTCCGAGATCGAGCGCGCTAACCACAGGTGGGGTGTGTGGGCACCCCCATCGATTAGTACCTGATCTCAAAGTATTGTACCGGGGGCCACAATTAGTTTGGGGCTTTATTACTATTCTGTACTTATGCCATGCTTTACTGCTTAATTTAAATTGTGCGAGGTATTGCACCTGTACTGTTTAGGAAAGTGGAGTGTTTTCGCGGTATCGACAAGCCCAGTCACACTTTCGGGTTCCCAGTCGTTTACAGCCACTGACGCAAACCCTGGGTCCGTTTCGGAGCCGGCCAACTTCGTTGCGGGTAGCTTAGTGGGGTGGCCCCCATGTACTTGCTTTGGGTCTGGGAAACGTCATGACTTAGGCCCGCCGACATACCGATGGGTGTATGTTAACTGATCTGGCAAAAAGGGTCGAAGTGCGTGTGGATACTTTGGTGCACCCCTGCAGGGTTAAATCTTTTCGAAAAGCCGTGTCCGCGGTTATGGACGACTTGGAGCACAGTTCTCGATCATGGACAACTATAACTAAAGTTTACTGTTATAATTTGACTTGTATCCGATATGACTAGTAATCAGCTCCACTGCAACGGAATGGCTAAATAAAAGTACCAACAACTGCTGGGTTTGGGATATCTCATGCTATTCGTATCTGACTAGTAAGTGTTGCAACTACAACTGAATGGTTAACTAAAACTGCCCACTGCTTATTATATCAGGATGACTCATGCTATCTAAAATTGACTAGTAATTGCCGCAACTATAACGGAATGAATAAAACTGCTAACTGTGTGAGTTCCTCGGTTGACTTCCTCGTTTGGTCTCGAGGGGGAAATACCAGGATGGGTATGTTTGGTGGTAGTATCAGGTTGGTTCCGAAATAGGTCTTTCTTACCCCCTCTCCGATAGCCGCTATTTGTATCGAGTCTCTATAGGTTGTTTAGTGCATGCCGCGCTGCCGCTTCAGTCCACCATACCTATGTAGGCGAGGACCGCCGAATTCTAGTCTCGCCGTGTACTGACCTCAGTACTGACGCTCCTCTTTTTCCTTTGCCCTTTGTCGGCACCCCTTTTGTTTTAGCAGGTCTCGACATCGTTAGCAGGGTTACCCTTCCGGCTTGGCCTGCGCAGGGTTATGGACGCCATTGGTTATTCTTCAGGGCTCTTAGCCCCATTTGCATCTTGTCCGTAGTCGGACGCTCTATCATTTTCAAGGTAATTTGGATCTTTGTATATTATATCTGTATTCTTGACTCTTTGAGTCGCTGTTGTATATATATGTTTTGGATGGGTTCCATCGAGGACTATTGTGTAATGATATTACTTCGTTTTCCACCCGCACGCAAGTGCCTGGTGGGCACCTTTGAATCGTTTCTATGCGGGTTTTGGCGGAGAGCGCTGAAACTTGCATAGGGCCGATTCTGAGGGTGTTACATAATTAATACTAATACTAATTCTAACCCTAATACTTAACCTATACACTAATTCTAATTCTAACCCTAATACTTAACCTAATACTAATGCTAGCTAATTAACCTAATACTAGTACTAGCTAATTAACCTATATACTAAATGTAATTCTAACCCTAATTAACCTAATACTAATAATATAGCTAATTAACCTATACTAATAACTAATTGATGACCTCACCTGCAGGAAGACGTACAGCGGCGGCGGGCGGGCGGGTGGCAACGGCGGGGGCGAGCTCTCCACGGGCGCGGCGGCGGGCGGCAAGGTCGACGGCGGCGGCGAGCTCTCCACGCGGGCGCGGCGGGTGGCAACGGCGGGGGCGGCGAGCCTCCCCACGGGCGCGGCGGGCGGCAACGGCGGCGCCGGCGAGCCTCTCCGCGGGCGCGGCGGGCGGCAACGGCGGCGGCGACGAGCCTCTCCGCGGGCGCGGCGGGCGGCAACGACGTGGGCAAGGGAGGGTGGCGGCGGTTGGGGGCGGTGGCGGGGCACACGCACGTACGGGGATCGATCTGTGGCTGGGGGAAGAAGGGAAGGGGGTGGCGCGCGCGTTATAACCCCCCCTCCCTTTAACACCGGTTCGTGGCTGGAACCGGTGTTAAAGGGGGGGAATTCGGTTCGCGCCCGCACCCCTCCCTTTAACACCGGTTGGGTGCGAGCGCGAAACGAAATAAATGCGCCCCCCCCCTTTAACACCGGTTCGTGGCTGGAACCGGTGTTAAAGGGGGGGCATTTATTTCATGCATTAAAGGGGTGGGGGCATTTATAATTCAAAAAATAGGATATGAATTTAGAAAATTCATATCTTATTCATTTCAACTCAGAAAAATATGAATAATATATCATAATTTTCAGAAAAATAATATCTATCCATTCATATAAAATCATTTTATATTTACTTTAGATGAAAATTTTCAAAATGATTAAAACACTTACATATAAATTTTGATTATTCAATTCAAACAAAAATAAATTGTCAAATCCTAAAACTTTGAACATAAGAAATATTAAGCATCTAAAAAAGAATCTAACCCTATTTTATTAGAGCAAATCATATTTTATTTTGTATTAATATTTTTGAATTGATTGGATATTTAAATGCCGCATCTTTTGTATACACTTGAATCTGACAAAGCCTCGCTCAACTTGTATTGGATTTTTGATAAAATAGCACATTGTGAACCTAAAAATGATTTTTGTAAAAAATCATGAGCATCGTATCATGTACCTGTACTTCATATCTGACCCACTTCCTACCGATTTGGCAGGAATTTGTCTTTTTCACCAGAGGTGGACGGAAAGGTTTCAGATCCCCCTGTTGGTACATTGTCCATATAAGGTGGTCTAGTGTTTTTGTAAAATGTGGTGGTGGTTTTCTGAATTAGCCGTTTGGTGGTTGCTTCACAAAACCGTCCGTTTTTTATGCTTGAAAAATGGAAAATGCCTTTTTGGTGCGATAAAAAGGAAAACTTCCTCTTGCAACATTGTTTGCCATGTCATGATGCACATGTATGCACAATATGGCCTTATTATCACAAACTATGCCTTGATTCTAGCCATAACATTGGTCATTTGACCCGAAAGCCAAGAAACCTCGAATGAGATAGGTCATTTTGTGAAGGAGATAGAACTGGAATTAAAATACAGAATGCAACTAATAGTAAGTTACATAAAGCACGACTGAAAATTAAGATACATAAAAGAACTGAAAATTAAGATACATGGCCAGATTAAGTAACAATCGGCCGAACTTGTTTCAGAATGTTGGAGTGATTCAGTCATGCTCCTGCCTACACCTGTAATACTCGCCACTGTAGTCGTCGTACTCGCCGCCGCCGTCATCGCTGTCGTCGTCGGGGTCGCCGTAATTGAACCTTGAAGGCTGAGTACGCGTGGGCTGGACTTGAGGGTAGCGCAGACGGGGGTTAGAGTCGGTGGCAGTGTCATAGGCCATGACGCTCTGGAGAGTCCGACCATGCCACCATAGCCGACAGCCGGCCTCATTGAAGTTCGGAGGAGGTGGGCCGTCCTCCTCGTGCCTGGCGAGCGCCCTCTCACGCCGATCCACGAAGAAGGCTTCCCAAGTAGGGAAATAGTCGGGATGCCATCTGGGATTCCTCCGCTGCTCCGGCGTGAGCTCGAAGTAGTAGTGGTTCGTGATGGCCATCCGGCGCGCCACACCTAGAGGGACAGGAGGAACCGGCACGCCTCCGGTGCTCAGCATCCAGCCGACGGGGACACAGTAGCCCGGCGGGCAGGGGTAATTCGAGGCGCAAAGCGCCTCCGCCTCCCTGGGGGTTAGTGCTACGGTGGAAGCCATGGGAAAGAGTGATGAGGTTGCAGATATGAGTGTAGAGATGTGCAATGACAATGGAGGCCAACCCTACATATATATATAGTGAAGAACTGGCGGGAAGAACTGGCGGGAAGAACTGGAGGGAAGAACTGGCGGGAAGAACTGGCGGGAAAAAATGGCGGGAAGAAAAATGGCGAGAAAAAATGGCGGGAAGAAAAATGGAGGGAAGAAATAGAAGGAAGAAAAATGGCTCATTTAATACATATACTGTTAACAGAAGAAGACTTATATCTGCCGCCTCTCTCCACTCTATCCCATGGCTTTCACCATACCTCTAACCCCAGGGAGGCGGAGATGGAGTCTTTCATGGGCTAGCAGGAAAATATTTTCCGAGGCGGAACTTCCGAAGATGCCATAGGGCGTGTGCACCAAGGGCATCTTCGAGAAATTCCGCCACGGGAGATTTCCAAACCCTTTCCTCCATCCATGGGGATGAAACTCTCCATCCATGTTGGCTTGGTCGTTGCCATAGCACATCTACACTCATATCTGCCGCCTCTCTCCACTCTATCCCATGGCTTCCACCATACCTCTAACCCCAGGGAGGCGGAGATGTAGTCTTTCACGGGCTAGCAGGAAAATATTTTCCGAGGCGAAACTTCCGAAGATGCCATAGGGCGTGTGCACCAAGGGCATCTTCGAGAAGTTCCGCCACGGGAGATTTCCCAACCCTTTCCTCCATCCATGGGGATGAAACTCTCCATCCATGTTGGCTTGGTCGTTGCCATAGCACATCTACACTCATATTTGCCGCCTCTCTCCACTCTATCCCATGGCTTCCACCATACCTCTAACCCCAGGCGGAGATGTAGTCTTTCACGGGCTAGCAGGAAAATATTTTCTGAGGCGGAACTTCCGAAGATGCCATAGGGCGTGTGCACCAAGGGCATCTTCGAGAAGTTCCGCCACGGGAGATTTCCCAACCCTTTCCTCCATCCATGGGGATGAAACTCTCCATCCATGTTGGCTTGTTGAGTTGCTTGCCATGGCGTATCGATGCTCCTTTTATAGGCACGGCGCCGCTTCTACTTTGTCTTCTTCCTCCGACAGGGCGTCGTGCGCTACATCGAGCAGTGTAGTCCACCCACGCGTCCTTATCCTACCGACAGCTTTAGTCCCGGTTTGAGCCCCCACCCGGTACTAAAGGTTACCCACGCGTCCTTATCCCACCGACAGTTTTGTTAGATGACACAAAAACCACCTTTAGTCCCAGTTGCACCCACCAACCGGTACTAAAGGTTAGCTAGCCCCAGATAAGGCCCTCCCAGATAAGCCTCCCCCAGATAAGCCCCCCCATCTTTTGGCCCACAATGTCGTTGCCGGGTTGCTTCGGGCCTTGGATGAGCACTGACATCATAATAAACTTTCGCTTCATGCACAACCAAGGAGGAAGGTTGTAGATACATAGAGTCACGGGTCAGGTGCTGTGACTGCAATTCTGCTCCCCAAAAGGATTCATGCCATCGGTACTTAGACCAAACCATAAGTTCCTTGCGTCACCAGCAAAGTCCGGAAAGTCTCTCTCGATTTAATACATAAGTTCCTGAGTCTTAAAGAAAAATGGCGGGAAGAAAAATGGCGGGAAAAAATGGCGGGAAGAAAAATAGCGGGAAGAAAAATGGCGGGAAAAAATGGCGGGAAGAAAAATGGCTCATTTAATACATATACTGTTAACAGAAGAAATATGACATTGATTTCCATGTTGAGATACATATGTATGCCAAAAATGGCTCAATTAATACATATAGTCAATCTTATGATCGTGTCGGCCGTAACCATGGAGTATCAACACCGTTTAACAGGATGGTTGGGTCAGTCTTCACTCTGAAGGACGGAATTTCATCAAACTTATTATAATCTTCTGACATGTCTGTCTTGTCCTCCACTCCCACGATGTTTCTTTTCCCTGAAAGAACTATGTGACGCCTTGGCTCATCGTGTGATGTATCTGTTTGCTTATTTTTTCTTTTTTTCGGTTTGGTAGACATGTCCTTCACATAGAAAACCTGAGACACATCATTGGCTAAGACGAATGGTTCGTCTAAGTTCTTGTCTACCTTCATAAGATTGTTGATATCCACTGTTGTCATTCCGTACTTCTTGTCTACCTCAACCCCCCTCCTGTTAGCTTGACCCATTTGCATCGAAACAAGGGGACCTTAAAATTAGGTCCATAGTCAAGTTCCCATATCTCCTCTATGAACCCATAATACGTGGTATTTTGCCCATTGTCTTCTGCTGCATCGAAGCGGACACCACTATTTTGGTTGGTGCTCTTTTTACCTTGGCCTATCGTGTAAAATGTATTCCCATTTATCTCGTACCCTTGGAAAGTACATACAGTCGAAGATGGTGTCCTGGCCAACAAGTACAGCTGATCCCCAACAGTGGTGTTATTCGTGAGAAGTCTTTGCAGCCAGCCGCCAAAACTCGCCATGTGTTCACTTATAATCCATTCATCAGACTGCCCCGGGTGTTTGAGGCGTATTAAATTCTTGTGTTTATTGATATACGGGGCAACCAAGATATATCTTTGTAAAACCGTGTAGTGTGCTTGATTGAGAGAATGCTCGTCCCTACATATCATTGCTTTACATCCTAGGGTGCCTTTTCCACGCAGTCTTCCCTCATGTCGTGATTCTGGAACACCAATCGCCTTAAGGTCAGGAATAAAATCAACACAGAACTCAATGACCTCCTCTGTTACATAGCCCTTGGAGATGCTTCCTTCTGGCCTAGCACGGTTATGAACATATTTCTTTAAGACTCCCATGTACCTCTCAAAGGGGAACATATTGTGTAGAAATACAGGACGAAGAATGGCAATCTCTTCTACTAGGTGAACCAGGAGATGCGTCATAATATTGAAGAAGGATGGTGGGAACACCAACTCAAAGCTGACAAGACATTGGGCCACATCTGTCTGTAACCCTGGTAGGCTTTCTGGATCGATTACCTTCTGAGATATTGCATTGAGGAATGCACATAGCTTCACAATGGGTACTCGAACATTTTCAGGTAGAAGCCCCCTCAATGCAAGCGAAAGCAATTGTGTCATAATCACGTGGCAGTCATGAGACTTCAGGTTTTGGAATTTTTTCTCTGCCATATTTATTATTCCCTTTATATTCGACGAGAAGCCAGACGGGACCTTGATACTGCTCAGGCATTCAAAAAAGATTTCCTTCTCTGCTTTAGTAAGAGCGTAGCTGGCAGGAGTTAAGTGGCATCGTTTACCCTTCTTGTTCTCAGGATGCATAGGCTCTTCAGGGTCTTTCAGACGTTGCTGGTCCTGCCGTGCTTCCGGTGTATATTTTGTCTTCCCATACACTCCTAGGAAGCCTAGCAGGTTCACGCAAACATTCTTCGTCACGTGCATCACGTCGATTGAAGAGCGGACCTCTAAGACTTTCCAATAGGGTAGGTCCCAAAACATAGATTGCTTCTTCCACATGGGCGCGTGTCCGGCATCGTCATTCGGAACAGATAGACTGCCAGGACCTTTTCCAAAGATTACTTCTAGGTCCTTGACCATACCAAATACCTCCTCACCGGTACGGAGGACAGGCTTCCTCCGAGGTTCTGCCAGACGTTTGAAATGCTTGCCTTTCTTTCTTACTGGATGCAGGTTCGGAAGAAATCGACGATACCCTAGGTACACAACCTTCTTACATTTATCTAAATATACACTTTCAGTCTCATCTAAACAGTGTGTGCATGCATTGTATCGCTTGTTTGTCTGCCCTGAAATGTTACTAAGAGCAGGCCAATCATTGATGGTTACGAAAAGCAATGCTCGTAGGTCAAATGGCTCCCCTTTGTGCTCATCCCACATACGTACACCTGGTTTGGCCCACAGCTGTAAAAGTTCTTCAACTAATGGCCTTAGGTACACATCAATGTCGTTGCCGGGTTGCCTCGGGCCTTGGATGAGCACTGGCATCATAATGAACTTCCTCTTCATACACAACCAAGGAGGAAGGTTATAGATACATAGAGTCATAGGCCAGGTGCTGTGACTGCAGCTCTTCTCACCAAAAGGATTCATGTCATCTGTACTTAGACGAAACCTTAAGTTCCTTGCGTCACGTGCGAAGTCCGGGTACTCTCGCTCGACTTTTCTCCACTGTGACCCATCAGCGGGGTGTCTCAACATCGCGTCTTTCTTACGGTCTTCCATGTGCCATCGCAACAACTTGGCATGCTCTTTATTTCTGAAGAGACGTTTTAACCGTGGTATTATAGGAGCATACCACATAACCTTGGCAGGAACCTTCTTCCTAGGAGCCTCGCCCTCAACATCGCTAGGATCGTCTCGTCTGATCTTATACCGCAGTGCAGTGCATACCGGGCATGCATCCAAATTCTCGTACTTCTCACCGCGGTAGAGGATGCAGTCATTAATGCAGGCATGTATCTTCTGCACGTCTAATCCTAGAGGGCAGACAACCTTCTTTGCTTGGTATGTACTGTCGGGCAACTCATTATTTCTTGGAAGAAGATTCTTCATTTTTACCAACAACTTTGAAAATGCGCTGTCAGTCACACCGTTCTCTGCCTTCCATTGCAGCAAATCCAGTGTGGTACCGAGCTTTTTGTGGCCATCTTCGCAAGTTGGGTACAACAATGTTTTGTGATCCTTTAACATCTGCTCCAGCTTCTCCTTCTCCTTTTCAGTTTCACATTCTTTCTTTGCATCAGTAATGGCCCGACCAAGATCGTCATCAGCGGGCCCATCTGCTGCCTCTTGATCTTCATTATCTACCCCCGTTGCAGTATCATCATATTCAGGATACATATTATGATAGTTGTCATCATCCTCTTCTTCTTCGTTGTCTTCCATCACAACCCCTTTTTCTCCGTGCTTGGTCCAACAATTATAGCCGGGCATGAAACCGGATCGAAGCAGGTGGGCGTGAATGGTTCTGGTATTTGAGTAGTCTTTCTTGTTCTAACAGTGAACACACGGACAGCACATAAAACCATTGTGACCACGGTTTGCATTAGCCACAACGATGAAATTTTGGAGGCCCGTAATGTACTCGGAAGTGCGGCGGTCACCGTACATCCATTGCCGGTTCATCTGCATTAATATATAGTATATATCAAAAAATAATAGGGAGATGACCATTTATATATATAGTACATCAATGACATATGAAAGGATAGTTGCCGACCTCGACCGAGAAGGAAAGAGCAACGAGAAAACTTATTTTGAGCTCTCGGGCATTTCACCGAACACCTCTTGTGCATACGAAAAAAACACAAACTAGCACACTTCACACCCTCTTGCTAGGCTCCAAAATGAGATAGTGAAAAAATGGAAGAGTGGGGTGTGGGCTGCGGTGTCTTATATAGCCCCCCTTTGACACCGGTTCAAGCCACGAACTGGTGTTAAAGGGGGGCTGCGCGGGCCACTGGTGCAGGGGCCTTTAACACCGGTTCGTGCCACGAACCGGTGTTAAAGGGGGGCTCCTTTTTGCTGCACGGGCCACGCTAGTACAGGCCCCCCCTTTAACACCGGTTCGTAGAAAAATCGGTGTTAAAGCCCATTTCCAGGATCAATCAAAGGCCTCGTTTCCACTAGTGCGGCATGCCAGAGACCGGCGGCATGCCGGATACGACATTTGGCGGCATGCCGGACACGACTTCACCGCCAGACGTGGCACTGCTCCCTGTCTCTCCCAAAGGCATCACCCTATGGCTATGGCTAGCTAGCTAGCTCCCTGTCCGTGGTGTGTGTGTTTTTGTCCGCCGTGAGGACAGCCGTAGCTAGCTACAACGTTAGCTAGTCAAACCGTTCAATCAAACGGTTCTAAACTCATTTCCAATAATGGTTCCAACCCACAGGTCATGAATCACTTAAGTTCGGTTTGGACCAAAAATGATTCAAGTCTGGTTTTGGTTGGGTTGACATATACGTCAGTTGGGTTTGGTTTTGGTGGTTTGGGTGCCAACTGTGCTCGCGGGTTTAGTGGAGGTATGGTTTAGTTTTTAAACCGCATTTTTGCTCTGGGGTGTATATGCACGCTTTATTTGAATTTGATTTTTGTCAAAATTTAAAATGCTAAAAAAATTCAAAAACATATGTGCATGTAGAACTTCAAGTTTTAGGTGCGCGCAAAGTCGCTTCACGAAATAAACATTTTTGATGGCTTGTCCAAAAAAGACGAAATTTAGTGCTAAAGTAACGTGCCCCACGACCCAAAAAATTGTCTTTTTTGCACAGCACACGAAACATATCGGTTTTTAGTGAAATGACTTCGTGTGCACCTCAAACATGAAGCTACAAATGATCATATTTATTTTCAAAATTTTAAAATATGGTTTTTTCAATCCGGGTGCATATGCACCCGGGTGTAGAAAGGGGTTTCTTGCTGTCTGTTTTTTCACTCTTTTTTTTTTAAAAAGAGCAATATTGCGTAGATACCAGTTATTACACCAAACTACGAGCATGCACCAGTTCTATTACGGATGCACATAATCCAGAAAAAAATTACAAAAAAATATCTCGTAAACTATTCCTTGCAGCAATGACAGTACAATGCAGAGATGCTTAGGGTGGTGCTTAGAAAAATAAACCGGTTTTTCTTTAAGCACCGGTGCTTATTTATACTAGGTAGATGCCTAACTAGACACCTCTTCTATAGAATTAAGCATCAATGCTTACAAAATGGTTGGTTTATTTGCGAATGCTTGGTTTATTTTGCTAAGCACCACCTTTAGAGCATCTCCACTCGGGTTCCCAGGACGTCGTTCTCAGGGCCTTTTTTTCGTTCGGACGGTGATTTTTCGCCTAGTCGCGTTCCTAGGACGCTGGTTTCGTCCGGATTTGGCCCAAAATACGTCCGGCGTTCCCAGGCTGATCTCATGGCGCCGGGAACGGCCTAGGAACACCGGATGGAGCGAAAACAAGGGTGTGCCAGCCCTATCAGCGAGTGGAGGCCGAGTTCCCGCCCTTTTCCTCTTCCCCCTCCTGCCTTCCCTCCCTAATCCCCCACATCTCCCGCCAGTTCGCCGAGCTCCCGATCGCCATGCCGCCCAAGGCTTTCGCCAACCCCCGATCCACCACCGGCGAACCAAAGGAGAAAAAGGTGAGGAAGTCGAGAGCGCCCGCGCCGAGACCTGAAGGCATGAGCGGCCCCGCGTGGTTGGCCCTATCCACGAAGAGGAAGTACGAATTGGACAGCCGTAGGGACAGGAAGATAAGGGCTAAGCAGGCGAAGGGGCTCGTCGAGGCTCACGCGTCGGCCGAGGCCCAGGCGATGAGGGAAGCGGCGGCGACGTCGCGTGCGTAGTATGGCGGTGTTCGGGGGAGCCAACCAAGCGTCGCTTTGCCTGCCGGCTACTCGCTAGTCGGCTTCTCGCCGGCGATGTTCCAGGAGAACCAGGCGAATCCACGGCAGAGGTACTCCTCCTCCCCCGAGTTCGACGGCGGGTTCAACCCGAATACCGTCTTCTCCTGCCCCGCACCACGCCCCCCTTCGGCCTTCAACATTGATATCAATGCCCCCTACTCCTCCTCTCCGGCGTACGACGCTTCCTCGACGCCGCGCCGCGACCCTCTGCCCTTCGTCGGAAGCTCGTCGCACGTGTCCCACGGCGAGGCCGACGACCAGAACATGTTCGGCGGAATGTCGCACGAAGCCTACATGCAAGGCATGATCGCTGAAGGGTCGGCGACAGCTGCGACAGGCAATGCCTCTTTCTTCACCCAAGAACAGTCATGGGCCGACACCGAACACGACATCGAGTCTCAGGATTTCGCCGAGCAGACCCAGGCCAAGAAGGAAGAGGAGGGCGATAGCCTGGCTCCGGCGAAGAGCAAAGGCAAAGGCAAGAAGAAGGCCGACACCTCGGTGACGGAGTCCTGGATCAAGTGGACGATGCTTGAGGACCTTTGCCTCGTCAACACCTGAAAAGCGGTGAGCATGGATCCCATCACTGGCGCCAACCAAAATTCGGACAACTACTGGAAGTGCATGAAGCTAGCGTTCGACGAACGCAACCTTTGCGACCCGACGTACAACAAAGTCCACATAGAGCGCGAAGAGAAAACCATGACCAACCACTGGGGGCTCATCCAGCAAGCATGCAGCAAGTGACATAGCCTTCTCGAGGAGGTCGACCGCACACCTGTCAGCAGCGAGAGCATGGATGGCAAGGTACTTCGCCAAATTTTAGCCGATGGTACTTGTTCATGCCTATCCGGACACACTTTGCCTTGCCTTTGCAGCTCCTCCACGCACTCGGCATGTATCGGGACGACACTAAGATGGAGTTCAAGTTCCATCACGTGTTTTCTTCGATAGAGAAATGACAAAAATGGGTGGACACTCGGCTGACACTCGGCAAGACCAAGGACGGCGTGTACAACCCGGTGGCTCCTCCACCTGCTGCCGGCGAAGGAAGGCCAGAGCTTGGCCAGAAGAAGGCGAAGATGCTCAAAGCCGCTGGACCTCTTGCCGAGCGCCTCCAGGATTCCATCGAGAAGTGCATCGCCGACACGAAGGCCCATACCAAGAAGAGGGATCAGAAGTACAACGAGAGATGGGCGCAGCTACTACAGAACCAAGACCGCAAGCTCGACCTCCTCAAAGCGAGATTCGCTGCCAAGAAGAGGAACACGGATCTGCAGTTTCTCATGGGCGACGAAGACACCTCGTCGATGAGCTCGCCGGTCAAGGCCTGGTATATGGCGCGACGCAAGGACATCCTCGAGGAGGACAACGCCGAGAACGCGCCAAGCTCTACGTCGAACACCTCCGCCGCCGTGCCTTCGCCGAGCTCCGTTTTGACCTCTTCCAACCAGTCGGCCGACCACGACGCCGACGAACCTATCCCGTCGCACCGGACACGTCGAAGGAGACCATCCCCATCGACGACTGATCGCCGACCCATTTTATGTTGTTCTGTAATAATTTGATGGTCGAACATTTTGAGCGTACTTCTGTCGAATACCTATGGCCGAGATTTCGCTAGGGGGAACGAGAATATTCAAATATGTCGCTGTTTTTTCTTCGTCTAGGAACTCGGCCTATGAACGCGAGTGGAAAATCAGCCATTCTCAGATCAAAAATTTTCTTCGTCCGACGCTATTTAGCTCCGGATTTCGATCCGGAAAGGTTGAGGAGTGGAGATGCTCTTAGCACCTTACAGTGTGTTTGGTAGACCGGGTGAGCCCAGATATTCTCCCTCCAACATAGCTGAGAGGCCTTTTTGTTGTTTGTTAGCCCGGGTCGTGTCATCTCAGCAGTGCCCACCACGCCCCGAAAAGAGCTCTTAGCCGGGCTGAGGAGAGAAGCTCAAATCGAGCTTCCGAACTCGCCTAGGACGAGTCCATCCCGCAATCTACTCTAGCGCCCGCGGGCCCCCCACCCCACCCGACCCCCAACCCCTCCTCTCTCCTCATTCCCTCGTTCACCCAACGCACAGACAGATGTGACGCGCAGGTCGCCCTCTGCCCCGACGCGCAGGTCGCCCTCCGTCCCGACGCGCTGGCCGCCCTCCGCCCCGACGTGCAGACCACCCCTCTGTGACCTTCGCACTGGCCGCCCTCCATCCTGACGTGCTGGCCGCCCTCCGCCCTGACGCGCTGGCCGCCCTCCGCCCGCAGAGGCAGCAATCTCCGGTCGCGCCGTCCTGAGCAGCATAGGTCGCACCGCCGCCCACCTCCGCGTCAACCGCCTACAACCGCGTCGCCCCATCGCTCAGCAACCACCCCCGGGCGCCCCGTCGGTCATCACCGGCGACGAACAGCTCCCAGTGGGAGATGAGGGCTTGATTCCTTTTTTTTGTTTCTATTTAGGGGCCTTTGTGTAAATGTTTGGACAGGTCTGTAATTTCTTAGTTTTTGGGCCAATCTCACCTCATACGAGCTACCAAACAGAGTCTCAGTGCAGCTTTTCTCAACCCATCCGGTTTTACCAAACACACCACAAATCTAAGACCAACTTATACAAGGTCAGATATCTCAAGTGGGAGAGTAAATTCAAAATGGCCCGATCTACCAAACACACTCTTAGCAACTCCCAGTTTCGACGGCCGTGACCCGTGATCTTTCCAACAGGGCAACGGTTTAACGCTACGCACGTGTTGACCTTGGCAAGAGAAAGAGGAAAAACCCCACCCCGCGCCGCCTCACTCGCGCCCTCTCCGCCGTCGCAGGCCACGCCGCGGACTGCCCCCCGCTGTAACTGCTGCTGCTGCCCCGCCGCTCCTCCAACGCCGCCGTTCCATCGCCCTACCTAGTGTGTCCAGAAACCCGCCCCTCCTCGTCCGCTACCTCCCGCCACTAGCAAAACCCTAAACCCAGGAAGCGGGAGCGAAGCTTCGAGGCCACGGCTCGAGCTCGCGGCGGCAATGGTGAAGGTCCCTGCCAGCGAATGGGTCCCCCACGTAGAGGCCTTCGTCGACGTCTCCCGATCCTCCTCCCATCACGTACGGCCTCCCCTCCCCATCCTCCCTTGTTGTTTTCTCCCCTGTTAAGCTCTGAATGATTGCTTGCTCCTGGCTTTGTTTCACATTCAGTCTGTTTCTCTTATGATTCGCTTGGAATATCTGTGTGACGAGCTCGCTTAGCTATTGATTGATGGGAAAATGCCTCGAGTCTTTCACTCTATATGTAATTACTGTGCAATTCGCTCATAGGAAAACAGCTAACAGGTACTAAATCTGTTCCATAAAACTAAAACGTTCTACCTTATGAAACGGAGGTAGTAGCACCTAAGCCGTACACAGCTTTAATCTTACAGAGGCTTTCAGATTTTGTGTCGTTCTAACACAGTTTGGCAAAACCTGCTGCTTGGTTAATATATGGGGTGAATGTTGCCATTCGTTTGCATGCTTGATGGACTCTGTCCTTTGTTGTTGTACTAGTTTGTTGTGGATGCTAATTCTGTTATGTGTATGCGCAACAGTCTGCAAGTGTGGATGCTCTTGCGGCCTTAGTGAACAAGGACAAGCTGACGCTCTTCGATTTGGTATGGCCTGGTCTCTCAAAGATCGTATCTTACTTTGCTCCATGATTTGGCTAAGGAGGGTAGTTCTTGATGTATCTTGTTGGTGATATCGTTTCAGGTGTCTAAGATGAACATGTATTTGACTACGACAGACCACATTGTTAGATCAAGAGGTTTCTTTTTCACCTCTTCGCATTTTTTTCGGTTATTTCACATGCTATTTGCATCTCCTTCTGAGAACATTTGCCAATTTGCTAACTCAAGTAGAAGTTAAAACTTTGTCGTCTATGCCAAGTTTTAAGGTGCTATAGTCTTAGTTGTCTGCATTGTCAAGGAGAAAGTGAAAAAGGAAAAGCCCGCAGCACTTAATTGGATGTGGATTTATGTTTGCAGTTTCTAAAAACGCGAACTTTTTCCAACCATCTTTTTTGTTATGTGACCTGCAAACTCTGTCTCCCTCTTGGCATCTCTTCCTGATAGATTTAAAGTCAGCGCCATAAGCTTTTGTTGGTACATGCATAATGCCCTGCTGTTTGATAAGGATTTGCTTTTCTTTGTTTTGCAGGAATCATGCTTCTGGGGGAAATCATGGCTCAGATTTCATTTAAATGGTTAGATGTCAATGCAATCACAACATTGTCAGAATTTTTTATATCAAGACTGGTAAGTTTCACTATGTGCATCATTCTTAGAACTTATAAGTACATAGACAGTGTCTCGACCACTAACCTGATGAGTTCTCCTTTTGCACCTGAACTAAATTAGCAAGTATTGCCTTCTGGTTTTGTTATTATTTTAAAATGTAGCGAGATAAAAGAACCTTGGTGTTGTGGCGTCAAGTTAGTTCAGATAGGAGATTCAGGTAAGGGGTTCAGGAATAGAGTTGCGGTCAGCCGGCCGGAGATGCAAGATCAAAAGCAGAGACCAACTCCGATTCAGCAAGGAGCAGTCGAGGCTTGAGAGTCCAGCCGTACGGAATAGATGTTAAGTTAGGAAGTACAATCTGTGTCCTTGTCAAGTTAAGAGTCCTAGTACTACTAGTTAATCAAGTCCCAGGCACTGCTATAAAAGCAGGCCCATTGTATCGTTATAATCAAGCAATATACAGAAGTCTCTCTCTACCCTATATGCTCTCCCGATCCAATCTACTTCTCCAATTTCCCAATCCCCTGCTTCCTGCCGCCTCAACCACGGCACCAACCCGACACCGCCGGCCACGGCCTCCAGTGAACCACCTGTACAACCTCAGGAGTAAAGGACACAACACTTGGGGATAAGAACATCAATCTAGGGTACTAATGTGTGGTCACCGAGTCTTATCATAATTCTTGCACTGCATTTGTGCAAATTAAATAGGCCATTATACCTTTATTTTGCTAGGCTGACTTTGCCTTTACACTCTAGAATGCAGAAACTAATTATTAAATATTGACAGTAGCCACATCTTCGACTCCAAGGTTTAGTTTCTAGCATGGCTAAGCTCCCTGTTACATGATGACTGAATATGGGTAGTTATAGGTTTCAGAGTTTATTTTTGTTCAATTTACATGCAACAGAACTATTACATTTTGTCATAAATCATTGTATATAAGAGTGAACCCAGCTCTTTGGTGTTGTTAAGATTGGAGAGATGGTCATGGACTGGTTTTTTACATAAGCAAGACTTTATGAGGCTGCTTGGTTCAATTAAAAAAATTGGCTTGCCAATGTTTGGACAGCCCAAAAAATCTAATCTGTAAAAAGTTATTTTTTGGCTGCAACCCAGATCTCAATGGATTGCAGCCCAAGTACGTCATCATGGTATCTAGCAGGCTGTGGATTATTGCAGTAACTTCTTCTGTTTGACATCAAATTCATAATTTGGATTCAAGTTGCAAATACGCACTTTACCTAGGTTTCCATCTAATTGAAGAAGAAAGTTATCCTAGGTGTCTCAGTTTGGGCCCAGATTAGACACAATCTTCATAATTTGGATTACCCCAAAATTAGACCCGAGTGATGCTTTGTAAAGAATACTCTCTCCTTGCTGAGAAGTGCACTAGAATGTTAATATAACCTTTTTGTTTGAATCATATATGACAAAGTTTTGTCTCAAGAAAATTGTTCAGTGAAGCAAATTGATCCGCTGAATATGCATAGCTCCTATAAACTGGACTTTGGTTTAACGCCATGCATTGGTGATCTTTACTCTATGATGGCCAACTGGCCACCCTTTAATTTATTACTCATGTATTTCTTTGGCATACCAGTCAGATTGGCAAGCACTACGGGGAGCACTTGTTGGATGCTTGGCTCTATTGCAAAGAAAACCATCTGTTGGCACTATTGTGATCGCTGATGTCAAAAGACTAGTTGAGTCTTTCATAGACAATGTTCTAGTACAGTCACTTGCATCTGCTGACCGCAAGGTTGATTTGAATCTCTAGTGCAAATATGCTTAAATAAGGTTATATGTATCTATCTATTGATACCTTTTCACAACTCTATTTTCTCTCCAGCTGTGCTTTCAAATTATTTGCTTCATACTTGATCACTACCCAGAAGCTGTCAAGACAATGGTATGATACATACTCTCAAAACCATCTTAGTTCCTAGCACAATGTTACTCTTTATATGTTTGAACACGTTAGTAATGCTCACTCCAATTCACTATACCTGTCTGGCACATATATCTAGGAGGCACCATAGTTTAGTAATATTCATTTAATCAGACCAGACTCACTCCTATTAGATAGAGTAGTAGTATGTCTATGTAATAGGGGTAACATGGTCCAATGCCATCAAGTAGTACTTTCAAATTTGTACCTCTGAGACTTGTGAAACGGAAGGAGTAACTTTTGTAATGTCGTGATTATTCCTCCTCGATATGTTTGCATTCCCTTATATGGCAAGAATATAAAACAAGACTTGTTCCGTTATCTGATGCCGAGCACTGCTGACCAAATCTTGCATGTCGTCGTTATCGTGCTTTGGATAAAATATTAAAAGTGTGATGACCCTCCAATAATATCGGAAGAACAAACAAAAGGGTAATCGAGTGAGCTTAGAGGTAGAGTGGAGGAATCTTCATTTCCGAGCCTCTGTCACGGAGACTATTTTTATATCTCTGTCTGTTTATTTTCACCCTCTCATGGATTTATTCTATGATGAATACATACCAACACAAGTTTATTGGTATTTCTAGGATGATGAACTGCTATGCTGGATCTGTCAAGCAATTGATGAAGAAAAAGACCCAGAGTGCTTGAAGCTTTCCTTTCATTTGGTAGAAGTTGTCATGAAGCTATTTCCAGACCCTTCTGGTTTGGCAGCCCAATTTGCAAGTGATCTTTTCGAGATTCTGAGCAAATATTTTCCTGTCTACTTCACACATGTAAGTTAATAAACTACTATGACTCTTGAGACATTTTCGTGTGTATTGTCATCCTGTAACTTAGTACTGCTTGACATTCCTTTTTCCAATATGGTGTCATGATTATCGGCGTCGTGCATATATGCAGGGAGCGGGCGATAATTTAGGTCTCACAAGGGATGAACTTTCTATGGCATTGATGGTACGAACATGGCATTTTACCTTCAAAGAACGTTTGCCTTTTGAGCTAAAGATATGTCTTATTGTCTTGGCAATAGAGATTATTTGTTGAATACAGCTATTGGAGTTATCTGTTACTTTATCAGCTTGCCATGCTTGTAAATGAAGGAAGCATTCCTGTTATTTTACTTTTGTGTCTAATAACCTGTTTAAATCTTTCAGCATGCCTTTTGTGCAACTCCGTATTTTGAGCCCTTTGCCATTCCATTGCTTCTCGATAAACTTTCTTCCTCTCTTCCATTAGCAAAGGTCAGCAGCTTACCTTACCTTCTTGTTTCTGGCTCATCAATTCAACAAAGTGGAGACCATCTCTTTGATTTTCTGCTAAAAATTTCACTTTGATATGATTTACAGCTTGATTCCTTAAAATATCTGGACAATTGCATTCACTGCTATGGAGCTGATAGAATGGTTTCACACGCATCAGCTGTCTGGTTTAAGTTGAAAGAAGTGATTTTTAGCCTTTCTTCAGATCAACTTTTATCAACAGGATCACCGAAAGATGCAGAGACGAATAAGAATCAAATAGTATCAGAAGCTGAAAATTGCTTGAAGACTGCTGTTACGTATATACATTCTACAGATAGAGATATTTTTATCAATTTGATCTTGTTGGATGAGGATATTGTGAATAACATCCATTCTGTAACAACTGAAGAGAGGTCCATTTGTAGGTCATTGCAAGACCTGAATCAATTACAAGCCCTTGGACGTGTGATATCTATTCTTGCTGAATCATCTACATATTTCTGCACTAGAGTTTTTCAAGCGCATTTCACCCGCTTGGTGGATATTTTGGGAAGCTCAGCTGGCTTTAAATCTCGACACTTGAAAACTTGCAATGGATCATCTTCTGCTGCTATTAACTATGGAGCTCTCTATTTATCTGTTCAAATGCTTTCATCCTGTCGAGAATTGGCTGTGGCATCTAGAGGTGACTACCCTCCTGTTACATCAGCTAAGGAGTCCTGGTGGCTTGTCTTAGAGGAAAAGCTGGATCTCTTCATCCATCTTCTTGGAAAATTGTTGACTATTGATCCTCAGCCTATCCAGTCAGCGGTCACACAAGAATATGTTTCATGTGCTGGTATGTTGACGTCTTTAAGTATGACTTGCTACATGCCACATTTTGTAAGATAACATGCACCTATTAGGTGCTGTCGCATTTATCCAGTTTCTCCTAATCCATGCTTGTCGACTTTGCTTCAGATAAATTCTTGCAAAAGTCATGCATCTAGTTTGTTACAGCATTGCTATTACAGTCTACATGTAGTTTCTCAATATAGCCCTTTTGCCATCTCTAGAGATTCTACTATGTACGGTCTGTACCTTGTACATCAAGGTTGTGTTTTACTTTAAAAAAAAATTAACGAACTCTTAATTTTCCTTTTTCTCTTGGTGAATCTCAGTGATTTTTAGTCAATAAAGATCAGGCTATCTATGCTAATATGGTTGTTTCTTGTAAATGATTTTCAGTGAAGGGGCTACTGATACTTGCAACAATCCCGGAACACTGTTCACTTCTACTGGCAAATGCTTATGAGGATGTTCTATTGATGCTCACCTCGGTAGTTGCAAGCAAGTATGAAAATATACATTTGTGGAGATTGTCGTTGAAAACATTGACTAGCATTGGTAAATTTGTTGTGGAGTCCCATGCTTCTAAAAAAGAAATGATTTACAGCAGAATTGTTGTTGACAAGATTATTAGTTCAGCTAAATCTTGTGATACATCGATGCCTCTCAACCTTAGACTTGAAGCATGTTTTGAAATTGGTACCGCCGGGGTGAACTATATGTTAAGGGTCGCTAGATCACTTGAAGAAGCTGTCATTGCCAATATTTCTCAGGCCTGTATCAAATCCTGGTTGTTTTCTTATTTCATGTAATTTAAACAGCTGAACAAAGATTTTATTGATCCTGCAGGTTAACGGAGGAATAGAATGTGCGGATGTAGTCTGTTTGATCGACTCTTACTGTAGTCAGCTCCTTCCTTGGTATGCCAACTTTGCCTTGCAATATCTATTTCTATATCAAAAAACATTGATTGCGAGATGTCTGTAATCCAGATACAGCTTGCTCAGATTATCCAAACCTAACTGTAAAATATGTTGCAGATACTTGACCAATTAGATAGCTGAAGTATGCTACTCCCTCCGATCCAAATTAATTGACTTGAATTTGCCTACATTCGGATGTATCTAGCACTAAAATATGTCTAGATACATCCGAATCTAGACAAATCCAAGTCAATTAATTTGGGTCGGAGGGAGTACTTGATGGCATGCTTGATACCTGTGCCCTGCACTAATTCCCAAGCCTTTTGTTCAGGATATATCAATTATCATATTTTCCCTCAGTAACCATCTCCATTATGGCAGGTTGTTTACTTCTGGTGGTGTCAACGAACTTGCTTTGAGCTTTGCTATGCGTCTCTGGGATGAGCTTAGGGATTTGGCTACTTTGGATAGAATTAGATCGCAGGTGAAGCTCTGTCAAACTGAATGTTTCTGCTAATTTAATTGATTTATTGGTATTTAGGTGTCTATGTGGTATAATTATGTACAAGTATTTAATGTGTAATCATGGCACACGTTCGCATTTTTCTCTCTCAGGGTCTTCTCGACTCACTAATGATGGGAATGAAGTTCTTAGTCACAGTCTGCACAGAGGACCAACAGTCATTGGTTGTCCAGAAAGCGTGCGGCGTAATATTACCGATGCTGTCACTCCCAGTGAAGTCAGTGATGCACCATGTTTTGTCTGAAGACGAGTTAGTTCCTGCACACTCTGTTCAAGATACAGCTCTTGTGTGTTTGCTTTCATCAGTTATAATTGGTCTTTGTCCTCAAACACCTGTACCAGATATGATCATGGTGATTAACCTCTTTTCGGTCTTCCTACTGAACGGGCAAATACCAGCTGCTCATGCATTAGCTTCTATTTTCAATAAATATCTACAGAATTCAGAATTCCCAGATGAGAATAAGCTGGATAAAATACTTGATGTGATTCTTGGGAGATGTTTCTCAATTGTATTAGCCAGCAGCACTTTGAAGACATCCCACTCTTCTGCTGCCACTTCAGATAACGCTAATTGCTCAGGCAGCATATCTGCAAGCATAGGTTTGAGGATTGATATCATGTGTGGTTTGGCTTGGATTGGCAAAGGATTGCTTATGAGAGGAGATGAAAAGGTGAAGGACATTTCAATGTTTCTTCTTAAGTGCCTGGTCTTGGACCAGATTTCGGCGAACATTCCACCCCACCAGGAAGAATACAGTGACAATGTTTCATTAGATGCTTCTCTTGCAACATCTGCAGCTGATGCATTCCATGTGATGATGAGTGATTCAGAAGTCTGCCTAAATAAAAAGTTCCATGCAAGAATAAAGCTGTTATATAAGCAGCGTTTCTTCTCAATACTGATGCCAATTTTTCTCTCAAAAATTAAGGACACCCCTGTGATCACAACAAAGTAGGTATCAACATTCCTATCACTTTGTTTTGTATCTTGTATTTTCTTTTATAGTACTTACGTCTGTTAGCCTACCAAAACATCTTATTTTTTGTAACAGAGGTAGTAACATGTTTCTGTTACTTTGTCTTACTCCCAGTATGTGTCAGTAGTATCTCCCTTTTTGTCATGTCTTTCCTCTTACTATTTCTCTGTAAGTTTGAGGTTATATGTGGATAAAATATGTTCTGTCATTTCACTTGGAAGAATTGAAAAACTGTAATTTTATAACCTCAGGACTGCATAGCTTCACTTAGTTCTGTATTATGCTTGAGTTTATATGTTAGAAGAAATTTACTTTGATTAAAATTTATTGCTATTGGTAGGTGATGGCCTTACTCTTACGCCAGCCTTCGTTTACTAAAAACTGTTCCTGTATCTTTCGGTGCCTTCACTGTTGTCAAATATCTTGAAGGGACTGAAAATAATTCATCCACTGCAGATTGGCATTATATCGAGCATTTGGGCATATTATTTCAAATGCTCCAGTATCAGCAGTTATAACAGAAGCCCGTCAGGTTTCTTACTTTCCCAATTTGAGCATGCGCAACACTTTTCGGATCAGAGCATACTAATCGGCCCATTATTTCATCCTTTTTTTTCTAGATTTTGCTGGTGATGGTTGATATCTTAGCTAAATTGAGTGTGGATATTCAGGATAAAGATCTAGTGTATTGTTTGTTGCTTGTCTTATCTGGAATGTTGATGGATGACAAAGGTGATATCCTTTACTTTACTTTGTTACTCTATTAGTTCCTATCTAGTAGCCATTAATGCAATATTTGTGTTTAGTGTGCACTCACGGATACAATCCGCTAGTTCAGACTTTTTTTTTCTTTTCTTTATTCTGCAAACTTGACTGTGATGTATGATGTGTTCTGATACTGAGCTCCTAATGTAACTTCTTTTTTCCGTGAATCTCCTAATGTTACTTTGATATAGTCGTTAACTGACCATCTTATTCTTTGCAGGCAAAGAATGTGTTCTGGAAAATATCCACATTATTGTTGGTGTTCTTACACAATTTGTTTCCTATCCTCACACAACGGTACATTAAACGTTATTTATAATTTTAATATCCACTTTCACTCAGTTCCATTTGTAAGATTAGCATGTTCACAACCTTTTCCTTTTCTCCTGTAGGTTGTCCGGGAGACGGCCTTGCAATGTTTTGTTGCCATGTCTAGCTTTCCACACTCAAAAATCTATCGAATGCGGCCACAGGTCAGTTTCTATTTATACAGATGGTTCTTGAGAAATGTATGCATCTATGATGGCCCTGGAGTAACCATAGGTTGTTAATTATTTGAATTATTATTTACCCATGGATAACAATCCCGTTATTAGTGGAGGTAACAGGGCCTCATGCTTCAGCTGCACACTTCAGCACATCTAGATAAATGAGATGACATATATCTATCTTATGACTAAGTTCATGTTATTAGAAACTTATTATAGTGTCTTAGAACCGCTAAATTTTTGAAATAAGCAAGCTCCCTTGTGAAAATAGAAAAGAGAACTCAGAGCAGAGTGGTACAATTCATGCAGGTTCTACGAGCAGCAGTCAAAGCCCTTGATGATAAGAAAAGGGCTGTCCGCCAAGAGGCTGTTCGATGTCGACAAACATGGTATGAAATCTATATCCTATTGGGAGTCAACAACCTTGCCTTATGAGCTGTTTCCTCTTGTTTTTCTGTAGGCAATCATCATTTGCTTAAGGAGCCATTCTCTTGCCACAGCAACATGGTTTGGAAACTCACTTGATAAGCTGTCAACTCAATGCACGTAGTACATGGGCTGTGCCGGAGCGTAAAGTGATAGAGGACAGTGTGGGTTATTCTGCCTTTGATATCCTTTTGGATTGCATGTCAAGTTGTGGATGGATGGCAATTTTTAGATGAAACCGAGTGAAGCGGAGAGTCACATGTCTGGGCATTGGGTTCAGTGTGGCCAACTGCTTTTCAGTAGGATTGTGGTTACATTTGTAGGACTGCTTGAATGTAACCTGGGTCTCTGTTTTGTACAGTAGCATTACCCAAGTAACTTGTCTGCACATTGGGTTGCTTAGTTTCTTGTCTACAATGCATAGCTTTATTGCTATATTCAAAGTCTCTGTCGGTGAGCAAAACTTGTTGTGGTTCATCAAACTTGCTGAGTTTGGTTAACTATATCAGGAAAAGTTTGATGATCCACGGTGCAATTTGCTCCATCATTTCTGGAGCACATCAACACGCAGACGTACCAACCAGTCAACCAGTGCTTATTATTCCCAGTAGAAATTGTTCAACCCGAGCTTACATTTTTCACCCCTCCACATCGTGAATTTTGTCACATTATTTTTTCGGACGGAGGATTGGAACCAGCAGCATGGCAGCAACATGTAGACGCAGAATAGTTGTAGGAGTCTCTCTCACTCTCTCAGGGCGGTAAGAATGGCCATGAAGATGATGATGTCAAGGTAGAGCGCGATGGCTGCGGTGACATACTCGTCGTAGGTGTGCCTCTTGATGAGGTTATCCGTGTCGTAGATGATGAACCCGGAGAAGACCAGCGCGGAGATGCACCCGTACACGGTCGTGCCCACCTTGCCCATTGGGAACAGCATCTGCAGCACCAAAAACAAGCCTTAGCCTGAGATGGGTTTTGTAGTTTCCTGAGACACCGACCTAGAGCCTTAGCCTGAGATGTGTGTTTTGGTCGTGTGACCTGTATGAGGCTGTAGAGCATTAGGATGAGGCATGCCGCGAAGAGGAAGGGCCCGAGGAAGCTGAAGTCGTGGCCCCTCTTGGCCGCCCAGAATGTGTATATCGTCAGGCTGAAGACCACCACGAATGTCAGCGATGCCGCTTCGATTATAACACCACCTGTTTGGTTTTGGTTGAGACAATAAGCAGGAACAAATTTTTGTCTCAGATGTGAATCATCGATCCATCACAATTCACAAGGGTGGTGTTGGGTTGGTTCGGAATAGGCCGTTTGTTGATACCTTTGCTGGAGAGGCACCCTAACCCAACGGAGAAGCTGATGCAAATGGTGAACAAGGCGAGGAGGATGAGGTTGATCGGATGCCGGTTCCGGAGACACATCATCGGGATCATCACTGCTCCCAGTACATGCCAACCAAAATTCAACACGACATATTCAAACAAGAATTTATACGTTGCTAGGCAGGAGATGGTGCGCTGATGCACAGGCGAGCGAGCGAGCCCGCACCGATGATAGGGGCGACGATGATGAGCACGAAGGCGGCGAGGGCGGCCGGGGTGCGGGCCAGGAAGAAGCGGCGGATGTCAGGCACGAGGTACACGGTGGAGGCCACGGCGATGGTCGCCAGCAGCTGCATCGACACGATCACGTACACCTTACGGATGAACGCCCACCGCAGCTGCGGGCTCTCGATCATGTAAGGGCACGCACCGCCGCCGGCCTCCATGTCGTGGTGCTTCCCCATGGCGGTCCGCCGCCGCCGCCGGCTCCCCTCGGACGCCGGACGGTGCTAGCTGCGCTCGGGCTGGTGCGTCGTGCGAGAGTGCGTGGAATTGGGAGCTTGGACGGTGGTGCGAGAGAGGTCTTGTGCTATTCTTGGTTGGTCTCACCGGTTTTGTAATGGTCCAGGCAAATTTTGCCTTGTTTGGGAGGGCGGGTTTTAGCGGTTGGTTTGTTGTTCCAGCTCTTGCGTGACTAAAAATGGAATTGTTTAACAATCTAGTATACGCTTTAATATTTTTTAGAGCTGTTTTGTGGTACCCTCAAATAGATATTAGCCATCCATTTTCGTGTATCTAATGGCTCTTAACAGTTTATACTAGTGCCAAAAGGTAGACTAGTATAATTTATACTAGCGATGAAAATTGGCATCGCACAATAAAATCACGTAGACGGGCCTGGCCCAAACCCTCCAGGTCCAAAAAGGACAAACTATTCCTGTGTGTGTGATATCGTTCACCAAAAAAGAAAAGAAAAGACCTAACCCTACATGTGGCCGCCTCGTCGCCGCCGCGTTCAGGTGGTCTGCGTCGACGAGAGCGCATCCATCATCACTTCTCCTGTGAGTACACCTCGGCTGTGTGGGTGCCACCGCGACGTGTTCGCCAGCCTCGGTTCTCTCGACGCTGCCGCAAAGGGAGAAGGGGGGCGGTGACGGTAGGTGGAGCTGGCGTGGATGGGGAGGAGGCCGGCGAGGGGTTGGCGCAGGGAATGGGAGGAGGTCGACGAAGTGGTGCCCGGTACTGGAAGGGCGACGTGAAATGGAAGGAGTCCAGCGGAGGATACCCGCGCGTGTTCCGGTGGTCGTCTGTCGCCGGCGCGTCCTCCGCGCCTCCGGCCCCAGTCCTTCCCGGTTCTTCTTTGCGTGCTCGACTTCTCGTTGTCTCCAAATTCGGACTCCATCCATCCATTCCCATTTGAAGCTCCATAGTTCAGAGTCCACGAGCTCCGGGAGCAAGAAAGCGGAACTAGCTAGTCGGTTGGGCACATGGCGAAGTGGATGCAATGCATGACGCTTCTAGTGCTCCTCCTCGGCGTGGCTGATCCAGCGGTTTCGGTTGTCCAGACAGTGAGACCTCACAAACTTGTACTGTTGTAGTGGTTGGCATTGACGAGCTTGCGGTTCTTGTTGTCTGTGTTAGTTTCCATGCTTACGGTTCACATATTAGGCTCAAGTGAAGGGGCGAGCAGATTAATATTTATACTTACCTGCATTATGTTTTTATATGTATTCCTCTTGCAGTACCTTTTGTAGACAAATATTAAGTGTTTATCACCTCATCATGTAGACAGTGATAATTAGGACTATAGTTCATATTTTGAAAAACTGGGAACATATCAGTTTCGGTCTGGTAGGATACAAAATCCCAGCTAGTTTGACACACCGTTGCTACTACAATTAAGTCTAGAAACGTCTGTTCTAATTCATTCCAAACAGTTCAACCGGTCGAGACTGTAACTGATTGGAGGTTGCACAACGAACACCCAAATAAGGCAATTCTATGCACAACTAACTAAAGTTTGAAGTAAGTTAAGTTCTACTTGAGAACAGAATTATTAGCCTGTATTAGAAATGTTATGCAGCTTATTCCGGGGAAGATGTTACTGATGTGTGCTTCCATGGTCGCTGTCTATTTGTGCTTGTCATTCAGAATCTTTGTGTTGTGCTAAACAAATATTGCACTCGTGTAGCTTACTTCGATATTCTGGTAGAAGGAACCTGAGAGGAACTGTGTACCTTATATTTTTTTTTGTGGTTCATTAGCATAAGAGGGAACGGTCATTAAGATTGGTGGTAGGTTGCAACACTCTCCTTTACCAAATGTTCCTCTGGTTGCAAAGAAGGTCTAAAAGCGCAAGATAAAAAAAATAGAAACTACAAACTATCACCAATTCAGGTAAAACTCTTTCCAATTTGCTGCAACTTGTATCATTGGCTTACTGCCTGACATGCTTGTTGAACCATCCTGCAGAATATGTAGATTCATAACCCAGAGAGGGTAAACTAGATGAACCTGATGAAGGTCAAGTAATGCATTGGTTTGAGCTGATTCTCTAATGCAAGACTGATGGCATATGACACAGCATAGTTGATGAATACACTAAAGACTTTGAGGTCCTTCCTCCCAAATCTGTAGCACTGCATCGAATGAGATGGAACCTTAACAAAGGTAGTGAGAAATGGTTGTTTTGCGAGGCACCACAGGCATTATCCGATCATAGAGTATCTAAAAGTCAATCATAAGTGTGGAGATGTTCGCCATAAACTGTACATCAGTACATGTATTGTTGATGCATCCAAACAAACTGAACAATGTCACCAACTGTAAGATTGACAAAGTGAACGATATTGATTCATATGTTATAGAGGAATAATTGAAATTGAGCCTTTGGTCTTGGTACGAAAGTTGCAAGCCATGTTGCCTCATCGATTCATGTTTGCATGTTGATTTTGAAATTCTAACCAAGGAGCTTATTATAGTTATATTTCGGCTAGTTATCATTACATAATAATAGCAAGCACTGCCATTGTTGTTCCCATGAAGCAATGCTTTAACAAAAACAACAAACTTCAACGGCATAACAGTGATCGACACAGAGTACTCCTTTCTTTTTGGGATAACATGTGAGTAAAAAAAGATCAAGTGATAGTATACAACATCCTCTCAGAACATAGTAACCCAACACAAGAATCTGAGTATACAACATCCTCTCAGAACACAGTTACCGAACAAAAGAATTTGAGCCATTGATAGTGGTTAGAGTTATACTACCTCCGTTCCACAATATAAGCCTTTTTGCTAACAGAGGTACTACTTAAACAAGAATCCTACTTATTAACACTCAGCATCAGTCATGTCAATGTTAGAAGGTATACACATGACCAACTCATCAATTTCTCAGTCACTCGAGTTATCCTCGTCACTTCATCAGGTGCAAAACCTTCTTGCCGCTTTTCTTTGTCTTCCTACAGATATTTCAAGGTGTCAATCATCAAAACCCACTCGCTTAAGGTAAACCACTCCAAAGACATGGTACACCTGAAATTGATTGGGATATAGCATAGAAACCAAATAGAAGTATTTTCATCATTACACTAACAGGAAGAAACTAACCATGATGACCAGGCAACGTGTGGGTAAAGGTTCCAGAAGCAACATCACACAAACTGTGAAACAGACTTGAATATCCGCCTTCCAGTAGAGATGAGCATATGCATCATTGCAGCACCATATACTTTTCCAAGCATCTTAAAATCCACGGCTACCTATGAAAACAAAACCATGCCCACAAAAGACTAGAACATCAGACTCACTCCTTAATGGGACAATATATTTAGATTAACAATTGACAAAGCAAATGCACATACTCGAGTTGAATTGGTATCCCACACGTCAACATATATAGGTACCAAAGGACGTTGTGAAGAACAGCCCAGTGCCCAAGGGTCAAATGGTCGCCAAGACAATGGACTTGTGGCCATGCTCATGCTTCCTGTCGAATGTTCCTGTGCTTGGCTACGAACCCAACTTTGTATTCCGTCGCATTCTTCAAAACAAAAACTGCAGCCGAGCCATCCGATGCCCCCGGGATCAGGTACCTACCCTCTGTCAGATCAAACTAGCCATATTGTCAAATTAGGATCAGTAGAGCTGCATAACATTTCTAATAAACCTTGCAGTAAAGAATTTTCTTTTTCACCCCTGGCTCGTTACATACATGTAAGGGAACATTTTCTTTTATAATGGAACAGAACACTCCTCTAGATCTTGCATACAGATGCACACAGCTTGATATGTAACCAAACAGGGTCAAAACTTAAAAGGCAGGTAGTCTAAGGTTATGATTTAGTGAACCAAACAATATATCTTTTTCTGACTATATATCACCCATGCATGCATGACCCTATTTACAGCAGCACGGTTCTATTGAAATGGATGGTCAGGCAGATAGAACAAGCCAGTGACTTAAGTTATTAGCATTGGATTTAAGATGAAATTTCAAGTTCATAGCATTTTTCACGTAAGGTTCCCAGCTAAACTCTAGAACGAGTAAGCACATGAAGAATTACTGCTACAAACAAGTCCAAAATTGGGACTATTGTGTTTTCCATGAACAATTAGAAATTAGTCTCTTAATTCCCCGGGCCTCTGTAATTAATCTAGCTATTGAACAGTTTTGAATCAACAAAGGCTTGATGGCACAGTTAGTCCCTTTGCTACCAATTTTATAATTAGTATAATTTCTGAGAAGGCAAGCGAAAAACAATCTGAAACTCAGATTGAAATCCTAAACAGGAGTATGACAAACGTACTTGATGCGAACAGAACCGCGTCGTGGGCGTCGGGCAGGTCGGTGTCCGCGCCGACTCTGTCGGATGGGTGTGGAAGCAGTCATGGAGACGAGGTCCGCCATCAACGAGATCGGAGCGGGGGTTTGACGGCGTGGATGGGCGTGGAGGCAGACTTGGGAGAGCGTAGAGGGGGGTGGTGGCGGAGCTAGTGCGGGGAGACGGCGTCGCGAGTGCTGGGTAGAGGCGGCGCCGGTGGAGCGCATCCGGGGTAGAAGCGGTGGCTGCGGCGGCGGCTGCGCCTATGTTTGTTTCTGTTGTCCTCGACCACTTCTCTTTTTTCTTTTTGACATGTCGACCGGAAGCGTGGTTCATCGATTTTTTTTCTCTCCCAGAATTAGAACCTGGGCCTGTTGGGCCAAATCTTTATCAACGGTCGGATTGGATTATACTAGTCATGTTTGAGGACTAGTAAAAGGTACCGTAAAACTTGCCTATTTTTTATGTCTTTTGGTTGTATAGAAAAAATTGACTATTAATAGAAAAAAGTTATACTACCAAAATGCAGATTTGCAAACTGATATTTATCATATGTGTAATGTGATGAACTCCTATGTCCCAAAATATTAGGTTGGTCTGACTTTACACGGTCTTTAAATCACGAATTTAACTAGTACTGCTATATGGACTGAGCGTCTATTATTATTGGGATTTTGTGTAAATCAAGTGTAATGTTCATATTTGTATCCATAAGATGCCCACGACGGTTGTGGAATCTCGATCATGTACAGGAACTCCCTGCCCCCGGCCTCCAAGTCCTGATGCTTGCCCATGGTTGTTGCTGCCTCCGCCACCGGTCCTTGGCGGCCGGTGGTGTGCTCGGGTTGATTGTGTCATGGTCGCCTGAAATTGGGGATAGTTTTGGTTGTGGAGAGCCTTGACGATGAAGATGAATCACATGCAGAAAATCAGGAATGTGAGTATGTTGCAAGGATTTGTGCTATTCTTGGTTGGGTTTGAGCGGTTTTATAATGTGTGGGGGAATTACCTCCTTTGTTGGCTAAGCGGGTTTTAGAGGTTGCCCCCTAAGCCCAAAGTAGGTGACTCCCTTCTTTAGGAAGATGCCTCTTTTGTGGTGCAATCTAACCAGCCCTCACACGAGGAAGAAAAAAGAACAAAGCAGATTTCTCATTTATATATGTGTAGTAAGTCAATTTATAATCTTTAACACCAGCTTGAAATCCAACACCGAATTTTGCCAATTCGGCAGTTCGATCTTCGCTGGTAATGGGTACTCATTTACATCTTGATGCCCAACCATTGAGTTGTACCATTATTCATTTTAGAAGGTCAGCGATTTGTACCATTCTCCTATGTACTTTTATGTTTTTGTTTGTAAGGAAATTATTTTTATGTTTGGCTTCTTTTTTTGAATGATAATTGATGTTTTGACTACTGGTTGACAAAAGAGTACCAAAATCTACACCACCAAATTGATGTTACCCTTTTTTTGTAACGGAATGTGGAAATATGCCTTCCCAATGTGTACCTGATTTTACTTCAGGTTGAGGCATCATTTTTATGTTGCATAAAAAAGTCGAAGTGTCACCTTTAAGTTATCTCAATATCTATAATTATGAAGATTGTGACGTGGAAGAAACATGATTTCGTAATCCAATATCATTTTACTATCTGTATATGAAAATACAATGTGCCTTCACTTGATTCAAGATCCATTGATATATTCTTATTATTCACACTTGCTTGAAGAATTAAGTACCATATTCATATTGTATCCAAAAACAAAACCTGATTTTTATTTGTCTCAAGATGCAATTTCTTTTTTTGTGTTGACCTTCCCTTTTACCTATGAATGTTACATTCTCATCTCTCCACATCGGTAAATATCGTATGCGGCCGTTTTGTGTTGGCTTTAGTAAATGCGCAGTCAATCGCAGCCCAGTCCGGAGGATGGAGACAAGAGGATGCGGTTGGAGAAAAAAATGGTAGGGAAACGAGGGTAAAAAGGAGGACCAACTATGGTTACATCAAACACCAAAAGAGATCAAATAGGTGTCAGGTGGGATCCTACTTTTCATTTTGTGATTTCTAGTTTTGCCAAAAATTTATACTTCCTCTGACCGAAAATAAGTAACTCGGATTTGTCTAGATTCATACGTATCTAAACACGTTTTAGTGTATAGATACATGCCATTCTAGGCAAATGAAAGTCACTTATTTCTAGACAGAGTGAGTACTAGAAATCATAAAATAAACCATAAGTGGGACTTTGATGGAATCTCACTGGCATCTTTATCTACTCCTTTGGTCCAGAAATAAGTGATTTAGATTTACCTAAACGTGTTTTGTCTATAGGTTTATACAAATCTAGAAAAAGTGCAAGTCATTTAATTTCAGACAGAGGGAGTAATAGATTAGGCGGCTGTCAAACAATTTGATATGGTCCCCTAGTTATGAGCTACAGAATTTGCTTCCCTATGTGCAAGTTCAAACTGCATTTTACGAACTCAGTTGCCGGGTGGTGCCAACCATCGAATACCGTTGTTTCGTTGATTACCGGCCGCCGAACAAGCAGAGCTTAGGATCTCCCTGCTACAACCCAGTGACTGAGCTGCTCCCTCAGGTTATTAATGGCCTCGTATGTATCCATTAATATGGACTAGAGAGAGTAGAAAAAAAATCCTTGCTTAAGGAAAGGAAGAAGGGTCTCTGCGTGAAGGAAGAGGAGGAAGTGTTGGGCTGGTAGGGCAGCAGGAGACAGTACTAGTTAAGTTTTTCTTTCTGATGAAGCGGAGGCAAAAGACTTGCCTCGTCTCATTAGGAGATAATAATAACGTTAACAAGGTTCAAAGTACAGCAACAACGTAAAGAAAAGAGGCAAAAGGGAATCACTCTCCCAGCAAGATAGTGCTCAAATGCCTCGCCCCGGCGATAGCCCAATTCCTAGCAACAGGAAGCCACACAAATGGCACCAGAAACGAACATTAAACAAGGCCACAAAGCAGAAGCACAACTAACACAGCATACGTCAATAACACCCAAACTCAACAGCACATCCACCATTCATCATGCATAGAACCAAGGCACAAATTTCGTGGTTCCTAGGCAGGGGTTCAACTCAACTCCACTAAACACAGCAACATTCTCAACATACTAGCAAGGCGCCTATACACTTCTTCAAGTCTAGGACTCATCAGGGTAGGGGAAATTTGTCCGCGGGATTTACGGTGGTAGATATGCACGGAGCAAGAGAGGCGTCGATCGATCAGGGGCGGGGCGATGGGCTTAGTCGCCTGCCCTGAACAGGGTCAGCAGGGCCAGGAACAGGTTGATGACATCGAGGTAGAGTGAGACGGCGGCCCAGACATACTCGTCGTACGTGAAGCGCTTGATGATGTTGTCCGTGTCGTAGACGATGTAGCCACTAAAGATGAGTGCTGCCAGGGCGCCGTATATCATGTGAGAGAGCTTGCCCAGCGGTAAGAGGATCTGCATGGTAAAGTCATGTTCAGTATTTGATTATCAAACAGGGAAGACTGATAAATGGACGACACAGCCAACTAGAGAAGGAAATGTGAGCCGCATAGGCATCTGACCTGAATGAACCCAAACACGAGCAACATTATGAGTGAAGCAAACAGGAAAGGACCAAGAAAGCTGAAGTCCTGGCCCCTCCTTGCAGCCCAGAATGTGTAAGCAGTGAGGCTGAAGACAACCGCTGTAGTGAGAATCGCGGCCTCCAGAATGACCTTGCCTGATCACGTAACAGACCATATTAGCGATTTCTTGACAAGAGAAAAATCATCAGCACAACAAAGAACATAAGAGCACCCAGAATTAGATCCTAGATGAACCTAAACTTGCTTTCTTATCGTGTCATGCATCTCTTTACCAAGGCAACTTTCAAGGTAAATCTGCCAATAAAGCGCTTGCATGCTGATGATATGGCATGTCTCTATTTTAAACATACACGCCTTAAACGTATCCTGGTGCATGAAGTATAAGGCTATGCCTCATTGAGAAAGCAAAGTATCAACAAACGTACGAGCTAGAAAGAACCAGGATAACTTGTGCAACCCCAAAATGCAATGCTATGACTGCTGACACAAACACAAATGAATGACCAGAGTGCCTGATAACATAACTTTGTCTGAAACAACAGGTTACAGATTTTCAACCACTATAATCAGATGAGATTAAACCAGCACCTACAAATTGGCCATAAACAAAGACTGGGAAAATGTATCAACCATAGATTCTAGTCACATGGGCTGCTTGGCAGTGCCTACCATTTGCAATTTTGCATGACCATGGAAAATTACAGCACACCACCCGCAAAAAAAAAAAGGAAAATTACAGCACATGTATCTCAGAACCCAGTCAAAGCATGCTTTCTAATAACAGTAGGAAACTATCCAACCGTCGTACAAAGTGATCATACTAGCTAGCTATATTGCAAATGGTTCTGACTAAGACAAGCATGTCATAAAAGGTGACATATACTGTATCTTACAACTTTGCAATAAATACAAACTAGGAAAAGGCATCAACTACCAGTCACATGGGCTGCCTGGCAGTGCCTACCATTTGCAAATTTGCATGACCATGGCAAATTACAGCACATGTATATCAGGACCCAGTCGACACGCAATCAAACATGCTTTCATAATAACATTAGGAAACTATCCAATCATCGTACAAAGTAATCATACTAGCGGGCTATTGCAAATGGTTCTGACTCAGACAAGCATATCATAAAGGGTGACATATCTTACCACTTGGCAATAAACACAAACTAGGAAAAGCATCAGCTACAGTCACACGGGCTGCCTGGCAACGCCTGGCATTTGCTTGGCGATGGCAAATTCGCAGCACATGGATTTCAGGACCCAGTCCACACGCAACCAACATGCTTCCCAACAATAGTACTCCCGTCTCAAAATAGATGTCGGAAATTTGTCTAAATTTGGATGTATCTAAGACACTATTTAGTACTAGATACATCCAAATTTTGAAAAATTTGCAACATCTATTTTGAGACGGAGGGAGTAGGAAATTATCCAATTGTCGTACAAGGTGAATAACAAGCGAACACAGTAGGAAAATATCTACTAGTCATACGTGATGAATAACCCAAGGATGTAAATGCAATGAGAGAGGCATTACAAGATGCTGATTTACATAAGCATGACAGTGAATCAAGAACAAGGTGGATGGCAGTATGAGCAGAAGACATGGTGGGAGGAAAATTACCGCTAGTGAAGGCACATGTCATGCCCACGGCGAAGCTGATGGCGATGGTGAAGATGCCGAGCAGCAGCAGGTTGACAGGGTGCTTCTGGCGGTAGAAATAGAGCAGGCACAGCACTGGATAGCAAAATTAAAGTACATTTTAGTAAGCAGATTATAATTATACCGGATGAAATTCACACAATCAACCACATCCTGTTCTAGTAACTCAAAATTAGGAGACTACATGGGGACGTTACTTCAGAATGCAACAGAATCATCAGGAGTTGTAACCAACACACGGAAATTGCTTTGCAGGGACGCGACGGCATCCATACTCATACGGAGCACGCACGCAAAGGGAAAGTTCTCCCTGTCCTTTCACGAAGGACCTCCAGTCCAATCCACACATAATTAAATCGCACGCATACAGTAGTGTCGCCTAGGAATTCGGTGGAATACGCACCGAGACCGATTGTAAATGCTGCGGATAATAATAAGGGAATATATTCGGCCATTTTTGGGGGAACCCTGCTTTTCCTAGTAGCAATTTGATTGAAACCCTGCTTTACCGAAAAATCCGGAACAGAACGGCCGAAACGAGGAGTTGTTGGAGTTCTCACCGATGAAGGGGAAGATGACGAGGAAGATGTAGAGCCCGAAGCCTGCGTTGGTGGAGACGAAGAAGTGGGGGATGGCGCGGACCTTGACGACGACGGCGGCGACGACGGCGGTGAGGAGGAGCTGCAGGGAGAGGATGACGTAGATCTTCCGGATGAGCGCCCAGCGCAGCTCGGGGCTCTCGGTCATCCCGGGGTAGAGCCCCCGCGTGGGCGCGGCCCCGGAGCCACCGGAGGTCCCCGCCTCGATGTCGCCGCCCTTCTGGTAGGAGAACATCTTGCCCGTCGAGGACGGTGCCTTCTCTCTCCTCTGTTCGGGTAGGGCTAGGGTTTTCGAGCGTGTGGCGGGAGGCGCGAGGAGGAGGAGGAGCAAGCGGACGGAGACGGAGACGACGATGCGGCCGAGAAGACTGGAACCAGTACTCGATTTTTATAGTCAGAAGATCAAGTCGAGACGAATCAACCGTCCCGATGGACCCACGTGTCAGCGGATGAACGGTGGAATGGTTTCTTAGGGGTCCGCGGCTGCACGTTCGGCATAACAGGTGGGTCAGGATGTGTACCCCACATGCCAGTTGCGGAAGAGAGGTTATCCTGCTTTGCTTTGCGCTCATGGTTTATGCTCGAGGGATTTCGAATTTCGGATTGGTCAAGAAACGCTTGTTGCGGTCCCGATCGATAGGCGAAACGAGGGTTGAGCCGGTGACCACTGACCAGCGCCGGTTGTATCCCAGTTCGTAGAGAAGAAGATAGATGGAGAAGACGCTCCTTGAGTGAGTATTTTTTTTTTTGGAAGGAAAAGAGAATCACGAGAAATTGATCTGCCTTGGACCGCGCGATGGAGAATTAATGGAAGGGCCGCGACCTGCTTATGCGACCATCCGTGCGGCCCTTCCATTAATTCTCCATCGTGCGGTCCAAGTTAATTTCCTCCTCCCCGTCTATTTCATGGCTAAATAAAACACTAACTAACTCCGTATTTCCTTCTCCTTAATACTCGCCGTACACAAAACCGTAACACTCACGTCCTGAAGTATCACAGAAGATCTACTGGTCGCAGAAGAAATCACTTGAACTGGTGCATGAATTCCTACATGGACATCTCTAGGCTCTAGCCGCTTCCGGTTCGTGAGCTCCCTAGACGAAAAATCAGCAAACGGAATCAGCAACGCTGCTAACTCCAGAATGATTCATCTGTCTAGTGTGACGAATCCTTGTGTTCTTGGTAGAGAGAAAGTTTTGCATGAAGAAGTGGATTGGGCGGCAAAGGGCGGAGAGCCTCCCGTCCTCGTCCTCACAGAATCGCTAGGATCAGGTGAGGTCCGTGAGGACAACGCGGAGGTTAGGATTCATGACGCGATCGACGAACTATGGTAATGTCAACGACGCTCGCCCACCACCTTCACCGCCGGCCGCCATTGCTGTCGCCGTCTACCATCGCTACTCTTTCACTCATGCGGCAGGAGGGCGTTCGTCTGAAAGGGGGCCAACAACGCGGCAGCTTGTCCGTACCTGCGAAAGGCTGTGGTTGTGTGGTAGGACGCGACGCCTATCTTGCTTGAGCCGGTGACCATTGACCAGCGCCGGTTCTGTCCCAGTTCGTAGAGAAGAAGATAGATGGGGAAGGCGCCCCTTGTATTGAGTGAGTATTTTTTTGGGGAAGGAAAAGAGAATCACGAGGAATTGATCTGCCTTGGACCACGCGATGGAGACTGACGCGGCTTGCCTGCGACCTGCTGATGCGACCATCCGTGCGACCCTTCCCTTAATTCTCCATCGCGCGGTCCAGGTTAATTTCCTCCTCCCCCGTCTATTTCATGGCTAAATAAAACACTAACTAACTCCGTATTTCCTTCTCCTTAATACTCGCCGTACACAAAACCGTAACACTCACGGCCTGTAGTATCACAGAAGATCTACTGGTCGCAGAATAAATCACTTGAACTGGTGCATGAATTCCTACATGGAAATCTCTAGGCTCTAGCCGCTTCCGGTTCGTGAGCTCCCTAGACGAAAAATCAGCAAGCGGAATCAACAACGCTGCTAACTCCAGAATGATTCATCTGTCTAGTGTGACGAATCCTTGTGTTCTTGGTAGAGAGAAAGTTTTGCATGAAGAAGTGGATTGGGCGGCAAAGGGCGGAGAGCCTCCCGTCCTCGTCCTCACAGAATCGCTAGGATCAGGTGAGGTCCGTGAGGACAACACGGGGGTTAGGATTCATGACGCGATCGACGAACTATGGTGATGTCAACGACGCTCGCCCACCTGCCCACCACCTTCACCGCCGGCCGCCATTGCTGTCGCCGTCTGCCATCGCTACTCTTTCACTCATGCGGCAGGAGGGCGTTCGTCTGAAAGGGGGCCAACAACGCGGCAGCTTGTCCGTGCGAAAGGCTGTGGTTGTGCGGTAGGACGCGACGCCTATCTTGCTTGAGCCGGTGACCACTGACCAGCGCCGGTTCTATCCCAGTTCGTAGAGAAGAAGATAGATGGGGAAGGCGCCCCTTGTATTGAGTGAGTATTTTTTTTTGGGGAAGAAAAAGAGAATCACGAGGAATTGATCTGCCTTGGACCACGCGATGGAGAATTAATGGAAGGGACGCACGGATGGTCGCATAAGCAGGTCGCAGGCAAGCCGCGTCCGTGACTGACGCGGCTGCGACCTGCTGATGCGACCATCCGTGCGACCCTTCCCTTAATTCTCCATCGCGCGGTCCAGGTTAATTTCCTCCTCTCCCGTCTATTTCATGGCTAAATAAAACACTAACTAACTCCGTATTTTCTTCTCCTTAATACTGGCCGTACATAAAACCGTCACACTCACGGCCTGTAGTATCACAGAAGATCTACTGGTCGCAGAAGAAATCACTTGAACTGGTGCATGAATTCCTACATGGACATCTCTAGGCTCTAGCCGCTTTCGGTTCGTGAGCTCCCTAGACGAAAAATCAGCAAGCGGAATCAACAACGCTGCTAACTCCAGAATGATTCATCTGTCTAGTGTGAGGAATCCTTGTATTCTTGGTAGAGAGAAAGTTTTGCATGAAGAAGTGGATTAGGCGGCAAAGGGCGGAGAGCCTCCCGTCCTCGTCCTCACAGAATCGCTAGGATCAGGTGAGGTCCGTGAGGACAACGCGGAGGTTAGGATTCATGACGCGATCGACGAACTATGGTAATGTCAACGACGCTCGCCCACCTGCCCCCCACCTTCACCGCCAGCCGCCATTGCTGTCGCCGTCTGCCATCGCTACTCTTTCACTCATGCGGCAGGAGGGCGTTCGTCTGAAAGGGGGCCAACAACGCGGCAGCTTGTCCGTACCTGCGAAAGGCTGTGGTTGTGCGGTAGGACGCGACGCCTATCTTACTTGAGCCGGTGACCACTGACCAGCGCCGGTTCTGTCCCAGTTCGTAGAGAAGAAGATAGATGGGGAAGGCGCCCCTTGTATTGAGTGAGTATTTTTTTTTGAGAAGGAAAAGAGAATCACGAGGAATTGATCTTCCTTGGACCGCGCGATGGAGAATTAATGGAAGGGCCGCACGGATGGTCGCATCAGCAGGTCGCAGGCAAGCCGCGTCCGGACGCGGCTTGCCTGCGACCTGCTGATGCGACCATCCGTGCGGCCCTTCCCTTAATTATCCATCACGCGGTCCAGGTTAATTTCCTCCTCCCCCGTCTATTTCATGGCTAAATAAAACACTAACTAACTCCGTATTTCCTTCTCCTTAATACTCGCCGTACACAAAACCGTAACACTCACGACCTGTAGTATGACAGAAGATCTACTGGTCGCAGAAGAAATCACTTGAACTGGTGCATGAATTCCTACATGGACATCTCTAGGCTCTAGCCGCTTCCGGTTCGTGAGCTCCCTAGACGAAAAATCAGCAAGCGGAATCAACAACGCTGCTAACTCCAGAATGATTCATCTGTCTAGTGTGACGAATCCTTGTGTTCTTGGTAGAGAGAAAGTTTTGCATGAAGAAGTGGATTGGGCGGCAAAGGGCGGAGAGCCTCCCGTCCTCGTCCTCACAGAATCGCTAGGATCAGGTGAGGTCCGTGAGGACAACGCGGAGGTTAGGATTCATGACGCGATCGACGAACTATGGTAATGTCAACGACGCTCGCCCACCTGCCCCCCACCTTCACCGCCGGCCGCCATTGCTGTCGCCGTCTGCCATCGCTACTCTTTCACTCATGCGGCAGGAGGGCGTTCGTCTGAAAGGGGGCCAACAACGCGGCAGCTTGTCCGTACCTGCGAAAGGCTGTGGTTGTGCGGTAGGACGCGACGCCTATCTTGCTTGAGCCGGTGACCACTGACCAGCGCCGGTTCTGTCCCAGTTCGTAGAGAAGAAGATAGATGGGGAAGGCGCCCCTTGTATTGAGTGAGTATTTTTTTTTGGGAAGGAAAAGAGAATCACGAGGAATTGATCTGCCTTGGACCGCACGATGGAGAATTAATGGAAGGGCCGCACGGATGGTCGCATCAGCAGGTCGCAGGCAAGCCGCGTCCGTGATTGACGCGGCTTGCCTGCGACCTGCTGATGCGACCATCCGTGCGACCCTTCCCTTAATTATCCATCACGCGGTCCAGGTTAATTTCCTCCTCCCCCGTCTATTTCATGGCTAAATAAAACACTAACTAACTCCGTATTTCCTTCTCCTTAATACTCGCCGTACACAAAACCGTAACACTCACGACCTGTAGTATGACAGAAGATCTACTGGTCGCAGAAGAAATCACTTGAACTGGTGCATGAATTCCTACATGGACATCTCTAGGCTCTAGCCGCTTCCGGTTCGTGAGCTCCCTAGACGAAAAATCAGCAAGCGGAATCAACAACGCTGCTAACTCCAGAATGATTGATCTGTCTAGTGTGACGAATCCTTGTGTTCTTGGTAGAGAGAAAGTTTTGCATGAAGAAGTGGATTGGGCGGCAAAGGGCGGAGAGCCTCCCGTCCTCGTCCACACAGAATCGCTAGGATCAGGTGAGGTGCGTGAGGACAACGCGGAGGTTAGGATTCATGACGCGATCGACGAACTATGGTAATGTCAACGACGCTCGCCCACCTGCCCCCACCTTCACCGCCGGCCGCCATTGCTGTCGCCGTCTGCCATCGCTACTCTTTCACTCATGCGGCAGGAGGGCGTTCGTCTGAAAGGGGGCCAACAACGCGGCAGCTTGTCCGTACCTGCGAAAGGCTGTGGTTGTGCGGTAGGACGCGACGCCTATCTTGCTTGAGCCGGTGACCACTGACCAGCGCCGGTTCTGTCCCAGTTCGTAGAGAAGAAGATAGATGGGGAAGGCGCCCCTTGTATTGAGTGAGTATTTTTTTTGGGAAGGAAAAGAGAATCACGAGGAATTGATCTGCCTTGGACCGCACGATGGAGACTGACGCGGCTTGCCTGCGACCTGCTGATGCGACCATCCGTGCGACCCTTCCCTTAATTCTCCATCACGCGGTCCAGGTTAATTTCCTCCTCCCCCGTCTATTTCATGGCTGAATAAAACACTAACTAACTCCGTAGTTCCTTCTCCTTAATACTCACCGTACACAAAACTGTAACACTCACGACCTGTAGTATCACAGAAGATCTACTGGTCGCAGAAGAAATCACTTGAACTGGTGCATGAATTCCTACATGGACATCTCTAGGCTCTAGCCGCTTCCGGTTCGTGAGCTCCCTAGACGAAAAATCAGCAAGCGAAATCAACAACGCTGCTAACTCCAGAATGATTCATCTGTCTAGTGTGACGAATCCTTGTGTTCTTGGTAGAGAGAAAGTTTTGCATGAAGAAGTGGATTGGGCGGTAAAGGGCGGAGAGCCTCCCGTCCTCGTCCTCACAGAATCGCTAGGATCAGGTGAGGTCCGTGAGGACAACGCGGAGGTTAGGATTCATGACGCGATCGACAAACTATGGTAATGTCAACGACGCTCGCCCACCTGCCCCCCATCTTCACCGCCGGCCGCCATTGCTGTCGCCGTCTGTCATCGCTACTCTTTCACTCATGCGGCAGGAGGGCGTTCGTCTGAAAGGCGGCCAACAATGTGGCAGCTTGTCCGTACCTGCGAAAGGCTGTGGTTGTGCGGTAGGACGCGACGCCTATCTTGCTTGAGCCGGTTACCACTGACCAGCGCCGGTTCTGTCCCAGTTCGTAGAGAATAAGATAGATGGGGAAGGCGCCCCTTGTATTGAGTGAGTATTTTTTTTTGGGAAGGAAAAGAGAATCACGAGGAATTGATCTGGCTTGGACCGCGCGATGGAGAATTAATAGAAGGGCCGCACGGATGGTCGCATAAGCAGGTCGCAGGCAAGCCGCGTCCGGTGACTGGTTAGAGAGATCTTGGATCTGTTTCTTTGTGCCGAGTCCATCGGCCACGGTCCACGGACGCGTTTGAGAAGTTGCGAGGTTTGTTCTGGGTTGGGGCGCACGGGCGTACCGTCAACACCGATGACCGTGCGGCCACGGAGTATGTAGGGACGGAAAAAGAAAGAACACGGGGAATTGGCAACCGCGTTTTGGCTTGGCAACAGCGGTTCTGGAAAAGAAACAGATGGGCCGGTAGAGGGAGCGTATAGGCTATGTTTGGTAGCTCGCTGTTTTGCAAAATCAGAGTCCGTGAGTGTTTTTCATACTCCTAGGTTTTACCCGTAGGTGTAGCATTACCGTGAAAATCAATGCATAAGCCGTCCGATCTCAAAACAATTGACTTGTATTTATCTAGATTCAATATACTTATATACTAAAATACGTCTAAATGCATGTGAATCTCTTTTTTTTTGGACAGAGAGAGTACTATGAGTTCCCAGCGTATTGTAAAATCAAAATATTTCATCGCAAAATACTAGTACTCCCTCCGTATTAAAATATAAGGCGCCTAAGGTTTAGTCAAAAAGTCAAGATTTTCTAAGTTTATAACTAAGCTTATACACAAAAATATAAAATATAAAAATTTACAATAGTGAATCAATATCAATAGATTCACCATAAAATATATTTTATTAATGGTCCATTTAATATTGTAGATACAGGTTTTTTTTTTCTAAATATCTTGTCAAAGTTGGTAACATTTGACTTTGACTAATCCTTAGACGTCTTATATTTTAAGACAGAGAAAGTACTTAACTTTGGCGAATACTCCAGTTTAGAAAAAAAGAACATGCCAATACATCAAGACAAAATTGTTATTTTGAGGAATACCTAAGTTTGTAAAACATTAATATCCTCTGCATCTAAGCACGTCAAAGTATTCAGCAAAAAAATATACTCAATACCAACTACAAAATACTTTGATGCCAAATGGATCGTAATGTTCTAGGACTTTAGCGTGTCGGCCTATCTTCTTATCCGATAAACGACTAGGCTTGAAAGAAAGTTAACTCCTACACGATAGCTATCGGGGTTTATCCAACACCGTTGTTCCATCAACAATGTTATTCTCATATATCACCGGTAACATCATAAAAAAATTACATCAGTCAAAAAACTGGAACTACCAACGATACATAAATCAGTCTTAGAGATGAGATCAAGGATATCTATATCGTGTTTATAATTTCACATGTATTCATTCGAGCGAGCTATTTCTTGGTATTTGACTGAGTACCAATGGTTTTGGCAAAACAACATTTTTTTTGTAAAACAACAAATTTTTTAGCTAAAACATCGACGAATTTGGCAATGTGAATACCACCTTCAACAATGAATACCAGCCCTCTCAAACCTGGCGCCGCCACTAATGTATTAAGGTTTTTCCTCCAAATTCTCATTATCCGAAGCTAATACGATAAAACATAGAACAATAAACTTAACCATGAAATATAAAATAATACAACTTATTATTACCTCTAGGTCATATTTTCAACACCATCGATTATGTTACAACACGCACTCTGTCACCCACGGTCCCACCCAAGCATGTGTGCACGTCACACGAAACACTAGCCCGTCCTGCCCGTCCATCGAGCATATTCTCCCTCTAACGATGTTAGGAGAGAGAAGCACAGAGCGATTGATCTCCTCACTCATGGAGCTGCCTCCTTTGCTCTGGCTGTTGTTCTCTTCCATCTCCTTCCTCCTCCCCCTCTCTCTCACTCTCTCTCTCTCTCTCTCTCTCTCTCTCTCTCTCCACCACCACCACCTATCTCCTGTGAGCATGCCTTGTCGTCCGAGCCCTCATCTCGGTTCCTCTTCCATAGGTAGCTTAGCGTGTCACCTATGTCCACTATCGTCGTGGTGCCGCCGCCTCCCTGGTGTCACGTGGCTTCCCTCGGTGCTCCCCCTCGTGCCATCTTGGCCCGCATCCTTTCTCTTTGTCCTTGTAGCGCCTCTTTCTGATAGGGACTTTGAGTCATCGCATGTCGACGGATTCGAGTCATCGCTGCCTGATGACTAGAAGTGCACAAATTGTATGTAACTAGTTTCGAAGTAAGAGTATCGAATCATAGAGAGTTGTTGGTGATGGTCTTTATGCCCCTCGTTATGGTGTTATCAAAGCGTAACAACAAGTTTCTTTGATTCCAAACAAGGGAGTGTTTTGTGAATGAGAGCAAATAATGTTCAATGAAAACAGGTTGTGACATAGACAACGAATAAACGATGTCAAGTGATGAAACTGCAATAGGGCTAAAGCGTTTCCGGTGAGTTCTAGATATGCCACTAGCATGTAGTAATAAATATGATCTGGATATGTTTGTATAACGTGTATTCTTGTGTATGGGCGGAGATCCCATTTATAGGTGGGTCCGTTGGATTCATTCTTCCCATCTCTCATAACCATCATTCATCATGAAAGGCTAGCATGCATGATTACACAAGTTATTAAGGGTCTCCCCATAGCTATGGAGATCCGTACTTTGGATTCCCCATGATCCCCATTGTTACTTGCTTTAGGACCATAGTGTGATATGTCACTTAACACCACAACCCCTCTACAAAGTACGAATGCAATCCCCTCCTTTTCCCCATAGGGTAAATCACTACACAGTCGAAGTTTGCGTAGAAATCAAGGAGAAGAGTTGAATACACGATTATACAAATAAGGACAAACATATATTATTTTAGTTCATAATAATTCTAGAGTTTCTCCATGTCCCAAGAACAAATGAAATTAATCACACATGGAGGCAATCAATATCATTGTGATAATATGAATGGAGTATGAAGGTAATGATGAATACACATGCAAATCCACACTAAGGTTTGGAATTGCAAAGATATGAATGAGGAGGATAGTGATGGAGATATAGATGGTGATGGTGATGATAAAGATCGATTCCAAAGCCACCAAGATCTGAGCTATGGTGTAGATGTATTCCCTTTTGTGAGTTCCCTCTTTAGATCCCTTATGTATGTGAGGTTTTGGTGATTTATTGTGGCTACGAATGTATGGTCTCTGATATGATCGCATGGGGTGAAAGGATTTGATGAGACAGTGTCGTGGAGATGTCATATGGTCGAGGGTAAGCTGTCCCTCCCCTTATTGTAGGTTGTTAAAGTTACTAGAGCCTTTGTTTAGTTTTTTAATCCTTGGCAATGTGATACCTTTGATCCAAATTACAAATTTCAATATAGCTTCTTTTTTCCTAGTATACCTAGGTTTATCGAGTCCTTGGGAAGCCTTCTCTTGGTGTAAGATTACTTTAAACAAGACCCTGAAAACTCGTAGTAATGCTTACCGGATCCTTCTTGTTTACTTTCTGTGGTTTTGTATCAATGGATGGAAATAGACTAGGGTAAGGATTCACCTGCACCTGTGCACACATGTTAGGATAAATATAAACTTAATCATCTTGTTCATGGGTTGTGATCTAATATTGATAAATATTGTGGGTGGTACATCCATAACTACTATAGTTATTATCAACAACGTTTACTATAGACTTTTGTCCAACCACTACACCACCGTTGCTCGGGGGTGTGTAGTTATTACGTAAAACATACCAAAGCATTATGATCAATGGCGTTACCATTACTCCCAAATGGATCTCTAAAAACTACTATACCCCCTTGTTGTCACTAGGTTTCACACATAGAAGCCGATCACCACTCATCTCATCTTAATACATAGATTCATCCTCGTGGTCTTGGGTACCTGACAAGTCCTTGGATCGAGGAAAAAGACAATAATACAAAAAGATAGATCTAACATTCAATCACAACACAATATCCCATGGTGTTAGAACTTGCACAAAATTGTTGCGAGGCTATGCTTCAACCCTCAGCCATGAGGAATAAATGTTGCCAATCGTGGTGATATCAATATTACAAGTAGATGACTATGGATACAGAGTGGAGATGAAAGAGGGAGATGAGTTGTGGGTATGGTGATGAAGATGTGATCTCCTTTCCTCAGATGCAAATGGTGTGATATGTGTTCTGTAGACTGGCATTAGGTTTTCTGGCGGTTGTGAGCCGATTCTCATATAGACTCCTTCACAAAAGGTGCTTGGTTTGACTTGGCAAAGCCTCCAGCCCATCATATGGGCGAGCCGTACATGCGGGACCTGCCCATACATATGCTCGTTAAAATGTTTGGACGCCTCCTCCGAAGCACCATTGACTTAGGAATATTGAAAACTCGTAAATGTCCATTAATTACTCTAGATTTTGTCATAAAAGTGCGCAATTTTGCAAGTAAAAATATCAAGGAGAAGATTTTCACATCTATGCAATAAGTAGTCATTAGTGGCAATGTTAGAGAGATATTTTATCAAATTCTTGACAAATATACGGTTTTAACATGGAGAGACATGGTTGTATTTTACAGTCATCAATATCCCCAAGGTTAAACCTTGACCACCCTCGGGCAAGAAACAAAGAAAAATCATAAGGATCTCAACATTTATACCGAATCAACGAAACAAAGAAAAAATCATAAGGATCTCAATAGCAGCCCGCTGAACTTCACCACGGTTTCGAGGAGGACCAGCACCCAAGACAACAGTTTTGGCAACAATAGCGGGGCAACCTCCAGAAGCCTTAGTTTGCTCAACAACATCAGGGATTGGATCAGCAGCAGCCAGAGGAACAACACCACGGCGATGACTAGTACCAACAGGTTCCACAGCAGGGGTTTGCACAACAGCAATACGGGGACTCCTACGAGGAGGTGACACAACAGAAGCATGGCGCAAATGACAAACCACATTTTTCTTAACAACAGCAGGGCTTCGAGTTAGACCACACTGACCAAGAATAGTAATGCGACTACCAGTAGCAACAACTTTCACATCCAGTATTTACAATTTAGGAAAAACATACGAGCCATCATAGACTTTTTTTATCATCCTGCATAGTTAACTATGACACGTTATAGGAATAATGATGCCTCGTTCATCCTTGAAGATGAACTGTGTAGTCTGCTTCAACCCTATTTTAGTATGTTTACGCAGAGCAGCAACCATACGAGGGATAGTGCAGATATGCACTGATGCTTCTTCCATCGTGATACAAGTACTAGGATTCCACTTTCCATTCCCATTTGCTAATTTAGAGAGGTAGCTGCCGAGGAGTACCGTAATTAGGTAAGGGGCCTTCAGGGAGATCCTACTTGATAGAAATTTGGGGACAAAAAGTAAAAATTGTTTATCAGCGTTTGGCTAGCAAACAATTCTAGGTTCAATCTATCTCTTTCATGTACCTAGCTAGCAGTTATAATTAGTGCGAATAACAAAAACAAGAGTATCTCACCCGCATATATCCAACACTTCTTCCTGGGTAGTAGGATCTGCCATCCTCCATGCTGCTCAGCTCGTCCGGCATTGGAGGTGGGCTAGAGCCTCAGAACGGCGGGCACGACATGCTACATTGGAGATCGAGATCAGCGAGTGGGTGCAGAAACTTGGCACCAGAAGGAAAATGTCCCAAGGGATCATTCTGGGTGGAGGGTGGATTTCGCTGCCGTCGGTGCTAGGGTTCATGCGAAGGAGGGAGTGAATTTGTGAACTTGGTCAACACACTAAGATGTTTAGTTTCTAGTTTTGCCTACGTGGTTGCCGTGTTGGCACTCGCATCATGAACAAAGTACTGACATGAGGGTCCTAACCGCCTACTTCACGGGACAGTTGACGGAACGTTTGAATTTGGTAGGGTGGGATGAGTTTGCCTCGAATGGACCCTCTCCGTATTTGGCAGCCCAATGATGACTCACAAGTATAGGGGGTGTATCGCAGTATTTTTGATAAGTAAGAGTGTCGAACCCAACAAGGAGCAGAAGGTGTTGGCGAGTGGCTTGGAGCAGGAATTCTCTGTAAATACTTAGCAAACCGATTTTTAGGGTTTTTTGATAATGCGGATAAATAAAGTACGAGTAAATAAAAGACAATAAGAATAAATGCAGCAAGTGGCCTAATCTTTTCTTTATCAAAGGACAAGACGGTTGTATTACTTAAGATGACCAAACGTTCTCGAGGACACATGGGAATATCGTCAAGTGCTTTCGCTTCATATAGTTGATTAATCTTCTTTAGTTTGCTAAGTGTTGTGTGGGTAAACCTGTGCTAATGTACCGACCTTCCTAGGACTAATATATACTTGTGATTATACCCCTTGCAAGCATCCGCAAGTACAAGAAAGTAATTAAGGTAGAAACCTAACCACAACTTTAAACTCTAAGACCCTGACGTCCCTTATGCAAAGGTTTCCTAACGGGGGTTCGGGTTTCTGTCACTCCGGCAACCCCTACGATTAGTAGCCAATTACACAATGCATTCCCCTAGGCCCATAAAGGTGAAGTGTCATGTAGTCGACGTTCACATGACACCACTAGAAGAAATACACCACACCTTAAATATCAAACCATTGAATCTTCTCAACACAATTCCACTACTAACAACACCCATGTCCTCAAGAACTAAACGAACTACTCACAAGACATCATATGGATCAATACCAGAGATGATATAATGATATGTAACAATCTAAACATAAACAATAATTCAATGGTTCACTCAATAGCATCAACTACAAGGAGTAATCAACACCGGGAGAGTTTCCCCCAAGAACTATGCAAGATTCAACCCAATTGTTACATCGGTATGAAGTGGTGATGATGGTGGTGATGGAGATGATGGTGGTGATTGAAGGGAATATGCCCGAGAGGCAATAATAAAGTGGTTATTATCTTATTCCATGTTTATGATAAATGTTTATTTTGCATGCTATAATTGTATTAATTGGAAAACTTAATACATGTGTGTTTAATAAACAAAATACAAAGTTCCTAGTAATGCCTCTCATATAAACTAGCTCGTTGATTAACAAGATGATCCAGGTTTCCTGATCATGGACATAGGATGTTGTTAATAACGAGGTCACAACATTGGTGGAATGATGTGTTGAACATTCATCCGAAGTATAGCATTTCGATCAGAGTCATTATGTTTATATTGCTATAACATCATACGAAGTAATCTTAGTCATTAGACCATGAGATCATGTTAATTGCTAACACCGGAAGAGTATCTTGATAACATCAAACGTCACACCGTAATAGGGTGACTATAAAGGTGGGTTCAGTGCTACGAAGGTGTTATGTTGAGGCTCATGGATCAAGAGTGGGATTTGTCCATCCCGATGATGGATAGATATACTCTGGGCCCTCTCGGTGATATCACATTGAAATAGCTTGCAAGCAAGTGATGTGATCACTAGAATGTTATATCACGGGAATGAGAAAAGAGTGCATGTCGGTAACGAGATCAAACTAGGTATTTGGATGCCAATGATCAAATCTCGGACATGTAATATATCGCAAGACAAAGGGATTTAGTTACGACGTTAAAGGTTCACACGATCACAAGGGTCATCGTTGAATATGTGGGAGTCAGTACGGATCTCCATGTCCCGCTGCTGATTATTGATCAGAGAGGGGTCTCTATCATGTCTGCATTATTCGCGAACCATAGGGTGACACACTTAAGGGATACCAACACCATTTGGAGCAAATATGTTTCAGATAAAGATTTAAGAAAGCGCTGGAATTATTTCAATAGACACCAAAACTGTTTCAGGTGAAATTGCTGAAATTGGTTCTGCATGTAATATTGAAATGTTGCAGGGGGTTTTATGTGAATGTTTGTTAATTAAAGTAATTAACAAAATTCTGAATAAAAAATAATAAAAGAGTTTTATTAAATGAGAGAGTATTAAATTTGGAGAAATTTAATGCATTTAAAGTGGAGACTTTAAAAGAGAATGTGAAGGGGCATTTTAATGTGGAGGGGGTTACCACCACATGAATGAGGGAGGTGAAGGGACACCCTCCCCTCCTCCTATAAAAGGGCCCCCTCTCACTCCTTCTTCCTCACACCTCCTCGTGAAGGATCTCTCTCCCCCTCTAGTATTTTTTCCCCATGGTCTCGGATTAGCGAGATACATGTTCCCGGTGGATTTATCTGGAAAGGAGTTACTGCTTCCGCTGCTTTGCTGGAGCGAGGGACAGAGGTTGTCGGGGTATCGGACGTGTGTGCGATCACGGATACACCGCTGCTTTGCGGTGCTGGACTTGGTGGTGCTGGACTTGCTGGAGCTGGATATGAAGGACGTGCTGGAGCCGGACCTGCTGGACTTCATCACGATCTTGAGATCGGCAAGTGTACGACTACATCATCCACGAGTTCCATCTCGTTAACAAAGCTTTGTTGTCTTCGAGGGTAAGTTCTCCATGGATGTATATCCAACCGTTGCTTGTATCTAGTAGATAGATCTTGGCGTATAGTTCCCATCGTAGGAAATTTTTTGTTTTCTATGCTGCGACCCCAACAGTCATGATGATGATGATCCTGATGAAGTCCAGCTTGATGGTGGTGTTGATGGCGATGATATCCCCTCTCCGGGAAGGAATTCCCCCGGCAGAATTCTGTCTGCCGGAGAGATCTTTCTCTCTCGGTGTTTTCCACCCTGCAGAGGTGGCGGAATCTTTCTGTGGTCGATCCCCCAGTATTAGGTTTCCGTAGGGATAATATACGCCAGAGGGGAGAGCCTGGAGTGGTCCAGGGCGGCCACAACACCTGGTGGCGCGGCCTAGGGTTACCCGCGCCAAGGGGTGGTGTGGGCCCCCTTTGGCCCATCTCCACTTCCCCTTCTGGCAATCTTCATTTTCTGGAAAAATAGAATTTTCCATGTATTTTCCCGGATTTTCTGATCTTCACGAATTTCACCTCCAAATAGCACCTTTTCCATCAGAATCCTGACTGCAGCGGTTCATGCTCCAAAAGTCATCAATCATGCAAAAACAGATGAAATAACATAAGTATCATCTCTTAATATAAAATATATCAATGAATAATAGTAAATTATGATATAGAATAGTGATGCAAAATGGACGTATCAACTCCCCCAAGCTTAGACTTCGCTTGTCCCCAAGCGAAAACTAAGCTCAATAAACATGACCTCAGGTTTATGGAGTGAAGAGTCTATAAAATAATACGGACAAGAAGCATCACATTCATCAATACATAAATCATAATAGAAGACAACTCACTATTATATAACTTCACTTGCAATAAGTAAAGGAAACACAATAAATATACATAAAGTAAATCATAATTGGTAATGGCAAACTTTGCTCTTGGTCGAAGAATAGTTGACAATTTGCAAGAGTTCACACATAACGAGTTTCAATGATAGCTTTCAAAGTAATATTCACTAAGATAAGAGTAATGTGCAAAACAAGGAACATAAGAAATATGATTAAATAAATCATCATATGAATGAATGAAACACAACAACTCAAAATACTTGCTGAGATAGAAGGGAATAGGTTTACTGACTCAACTAAAAAGTAAAAGATAGGCCCTTCACAGAGGGAAGCAGGGATTTCAAGTTTCATAAAGAGCTTCCAAAAATTATGGTACTTATTAGCTTTCAGCTCTCATTGCCCCTATCATAGGCATCTTTAGGTGATTAAGGTTAAAGTGACACAACTAAGAGGATATGCTTGACAAGTTATAAACTGAAATCTCATGCCCCTTACTTACGAGTACCGAACCTCATGCTACTCAACTTCAGTCACAAGTAAGCTCTTGTCATTGTAAATATATGTATTATAGAGAACCGCCAACGGGGTACCCCTTGCACATGATACAGGAGCTATCTCATAATCAAAATGACAAGGCAAGCAGACAATGAGCATCTCAGCGATCTTTTTATTTGCTATTTGCATAGGTTTTTATTGAGGATGCTTCATAGAGTGCTCATTATGGTTATGCTGCAATTTTCCACCATGATTAGGCATGGCTTAGGCTATCGGCCCAGGCGTTTCTCTAACACACATACAAACTCCATGATCTTACAAGTTCCCCTTTTATTTCACACCGCTGGGACACAAATGGCATTGGTTTTGGTTTAAGGATTGGATGCACAAGAAGCATACCCTCTCAGTACAGGTTTTTGGCTAGCAAGGTTGGGTAGCAAGCATAAGAGTTGAAGGAAACAAACAAACATACAAGTGATAAAAAGAAACATGCAATCTTCCTTGGAAGCACAAAAGGTCTTAACTAGAGATTACTAAGCTTATGAGCAAATCAAGAAAAAAAGATGATGAAATTATATTTCTTTAAGAGTACTTTTATCTTTTTGATTCAATTCTTAAAATAGTGTTGCTACTGACCGAGCCAGGTTTGCCAAAACCAACTAAATTTACTCAATGATCCCAAAGTGATACCAATACAAATGACAAGATCAATCATATAATTATAAATTGAAAACTAATATAAGATATGCAAAAGAGTAAATGATAGAACTTCTCATTTATATTCCATAACGACAACTCACACCAAGGGATACATAGATATCTAACGAGAGGGGGGACACTTTCATAGTGCAAACCATCCTACATGATAACTTCTCTATTCATGATATGACTCTACTAAAAAGGTAAAAAGATAGAAGATGGTGATATGATACCGCGACACTCCCCCCAAGCTTGGAACAAACCAAGGGGATGCCAAAACCTGATGACGAATTACTCCATCGGTGGTGGTGGTATTCTCTTGATGAGCTCTTTGATTAATTTCCCCAAGTCCTCAATCTCGAAGGTGAGAGTATGAATCAACTCTGAGTTTTACTCAATGCGGCTCATGATCATGTCGGGTTACGAATTCCAGCTCTTGTGATTCTTTCCCCACTCTTCCTCCTTGAAGTCTTCTTTTCCTGCATGGTTAGAACGAGGCATATCCCAATTGGAGGGTAGTTTCTCCTTGGGCATATTCTGGAATTGATGCTCATGGATAAGGGTATGGAAGGGATTCTTGGTGTGTGGAGGAAGTGATCGTGGAGCAAAACAGTGACGCGGAGGCTTCCCTCCAGTTGACATCCGTGCAGTCCTTTTGACCTTGACAGGGTTCGCCAACACTCCAATGCTTGCAATGGTAGTGCCGGTGTGCGGATGCTGGCTTTTCTTTGCCTCCTCTTCATATTTACTCTTGATCTCCTTCTCCTGCCCAGGGTCTTGGGGATCCTCCTCCATAGGCTCCTTGCCCTTATCATTGGCAGAGACCATTGTGCTTCTAAACTTTTAAGAATAGTTCCTGGCAGAAACAGATCGAAACAAAAACACGACGAGAACACGATATACGAACCTCGGGGGATCCGGGGGATTATATATTACGAAGTTTTACAACAAAAGGAAGGTACTGGGAGAAAACAGGTAGGAGACGGAGTCCGAGGTGGCCACACCACCTGCTGGCGCGGCCATGGGGGCCACGCCAGTGGTGGTGTGAGCCACCCTGGCTCCATTTCCGTCCCTCTTTCGCTTTGTTGCTTTCCTTGTTGGATAAAAACTGCAAAAATATAACTTGACAGAATTTTCGTGGAACTTTTCTTACCAGAATTGTTACCTATTTGAAAATGAACTCTACATGTCTCTAAATTTGGTCTTTAGTAGATTCTTCTGGAGTAACCGCTTGAATAACATCAATATCTTCATCTTCATACTTATATTGCTCGAGTCATGAAACCTTTCACTTTCTTATTACACCATTTTCTCTGATAACCTGGAAATTTCTTTCACACAAAACTTCACCCAATTCTCATTAGCAACATTAGTATACGCGAGGTAATAAACCTTTTAAGTTCAATTTCAACTGAAAACCATAAAAAATAAGCTACTGAAACAACTCCTTCCGAAAGCCCAAAAGAATTCAAAAAGGAAATTGATTTAAGAGGCAAATGCAAGAGTGGCAAAATCTGTCAAAACAGACCAGCAGGTAAAGATCAATTTTTTTCGAAAATCTTCTGTTGCTCAAATCAAAAAGTGCAAAACTAATGAAAGTTAAATAACAACCTGGGGCAGAAGCACAAAACATTACAGCTCAATCCGATGTACAGAGATATGTCACGAATTTTTATGGTGAAGCACAAAAATCTGTTTTGGGACAACAACTTCCCCAAATCTTACTTCTCTCTCATTAGAGGTTGATCTTGACACAAAAACCAAACAAAAAGGATAAGGAGAGGTTATTACGGAAGTAATAACTTCCAAGACTCAATTAAACAAAAACTGAAAGCAAAAGAAATATATTGGGTTGTCTCCCAAAAAGCTCTTTCTTTATAGCCATTAAGATGGGCATGATGATTTTAATGATGCTCACATAAGAGTAAGAATTGAAGTAGAAGGGAGCATCAAGAAGCAAAAATACACATGTTTAAGTCTAACCCACTTCATATGCAAGGGAATTTTGTAAGCAAATAAATTGTTGAAACTAGAGGCTACTAGCATAGGAAGGCAAAACAAGTGCAACATAAAGATTTTTAGCATAAAGCGAGGAAACTTAATATTATTAAGATGCATTAGAACAGTCTTTACTCTCTCATAATAACTTTCAGTATCATGCATAAACTTAACAATATAACTATCATAAGAACCATTGTAGCAATGATCACTTATCCTAACAGAAAACACATGAATACTAGCTCTCATAACACCATTTTGTGAAGCAATATTAGAAGTATCTTTAAAGAGGATAGTGTGTCCATCTACATACTTAGTGACAAAGTCTTTCACATTTGATATTATAGGTTCATCATTCATTTGTTCATCAGGTTCAACAGCTTTATTTGCACTTTTATTAACCATACTAGCTATCATAGAATGTTCCTTTACTTTAACTGGGAAATGTATGTTCTCAATGTAAGGTTCAGGCAAAACATGATTAGCAGTATAAACTTCAGTATTTCTTGCAGGAACATACTTAGCAACATCTTTATATGGTTCATGATACTTATTCCACTTCTTTTTAGGAACTTCAATATAGGAAGCAAAAGCCTTAAAATAAGTTGCAATAGTTTGAGCATCTAAACCATAAGCATTTTTAATATTTTGAAAGTCATCAGTTCCCATAAAAGATTCAATGCATTCATAATCATAACTTATACCTAACTTCCTTCCTTTGTCATTCTCCCATGCTTCAGCATTGTCTTGAATATGGTCTAGAAGATCCCATTTAGCTTCTTCTTCCATGTGGGTAAATGATCCAGCACAAGAGGCATCCAATAAATCCTTATCATGAAGAGAAAGCCTTGCATAAAAGTTACCGATAATAATATTGTTGGGGAGCTCATGAATGGGACATTTGAGCATTAGTAACTTCAATCTCCCCTAAGCTTGAGCTGTACTCTCTCCATCAAGAGGCTAAAAGTTGAATATTTGATTCCGATCTTTATGAATCTCACTAGGAGGATAAAATTTTGAATAAAAGAGAGGCACTATTTCCTCCCATTCAAGAGATTGGCCATTCTTCAGCAGCTTATACCATTCTTTAGCTCTTCCTTTTAGTGATAATGAGAATAACTTCTTCTTGACTTGATCTGTTGTAATATCGGCACACTTAAACAACCCGCATAATTCGTGTATAAAGAGCACATGATCATCGGGATGGACAATTCTATCCCCAAAATAGTAGTTATCCATAACACGATCAACAATTCTTGTAGGTATTTTAAAAGTATCATTCTCAGCAGTCATCTACTACCTTAGCAGCGGTAGTAGCATTATGAAATAAGAAACTCAGAAAATTATCCATATTGAAATAATGTAACTAGCAGAAATAGACAATACTCATAGTAAAAGTTTCCTTTACCAGTTCCACTCTCCAATAGCGCTTCACTCCCCGGAAACGGCGCCAGAAAATAGTCTTGATGACCCACAAGTATAGGGGGTGTATCGCAGTATTTTCGATAAGTAAGAGTGTTGAACCCAACGAGGAGCAGAAGGTGTTGGCGAGTGGCTTGGAGCAGGAATTCTCTATAAATACTTAGCAAACGAATTTTTAGGGGTTTTGGATAATGCAGATAAATAAAATACGAGTAAATAAAAGACAATAAGAATAAATGCAGCAAGTGGTCCAATCCTTTCTTTAGCAAAGGACAAGCCGGTTGTATTACTTAAGATGACCAAACATTCTCGAGGACACACGGGAATATCGTCAAGTGCTTTCGCTTCATATAGTTGATTAATCTTCTTTAGTTTGCTAAGTGTTGTGTGGGTAAACCTATGCTAATGTACCAACCTTCCTAGGACTAATATATACTTGTGATTATATCCCTTGCAAGCATCCGCAAGTACATGAAAGTAATTAAGGTAGAAACCTAACCACAACTTTAAACTCTAAGACCCTGACGTCCCTTGTGTAAAGGTTTTCTAACGGGGGTTCGGGTTTGTGTCACTCCGGCAACCCCTACGATTAGTAGCCAATTACACAATGCATTCCCCTAGGCCCATAAAGATGAAGTGTCATGTAGTCGACGTTCACATGACACCACTAGAAGAAATACACCACAACTTAAATATCAAACCATTGAATCTTCTCAACACAATTCCACTACTAACAACATGACTTATCCCATGTCCTCAAGAACTAAACGAACTACTCACACGACATCATATGGATCAAGATCAAAGATGATATAATGATATGTAACAATCTGAACATAAGCAATAATTCAATGGTTCACTCAATAGCATCAACTACAAGGAGTAATCAACATCAGGAAAGTTTCCCCTAAGAACTATGCAAGATTCAACCCAATTGTTACAGCGGTATGAAGTGGTGATGATGGAGATGATGGTGGTGGTGATGATGATGATGATCCCGATGAAGTCCAGCTTGATGGTGGTGTTGATGGCGACGATCTCCCCTCTCCGGGAAGGAATTCTCCTGGCAGAATTATGTCTGCCGGAGAGATCTTTCTCTCTCGGTGTTTTCCGCCCCACAGAGGCGGCAAAATCTTTCTATGGTCGCTCCCCCGGTATTAGGTTTTCGTAGGGATAATATACGCCAGAGGGGAGAGCCTAGAGTGGGCCAGGGCAGCCACACTACCTGGTGGCGCGGCCTAGGGCTGCCCACGCCAGGGGGTGGTGTGGGCCCCTGTGGCCCATCTCCACTTCCCCTTCAGGCAATCTTCGTCTTCTGGAAAAATAGAATTTTTCATGTATTTTTCCGGATTTTCTGATCTTTGCGAATTTCATCTCCAAACAGCACCTTTTCCATCAGAATCCTGACTGTAGTGGTCCATGCTCCAAAAGTCATCAATCATGCAAAAATAGATGAAATAACATAAGTATCATCTCTTAATATGAAATATATGAATGAATAACAGTAAATTATGATATAGAATAGTGATGCAAAATAGACGTATCACCCAACTTTGCCTCGAATGGACCCAATGATGCACTCACACACCAACTTTGGGGCCGCAGAGTGACAAGCCCGTAGGTGCGGCCACCTCCACCACAATGGCAGTCTACGACAGATCAACAAGGATGACGTTGACAGTTGCTGGGTTCCATCGATAATCCCGCTGAGGTCAACGCAGATGTCAACTTGGTCATGTCAGGCCTTTGCATTTCCACCAAACGCTTGGTGTGCTTCCGAGTCACATGGGTGCATGAAGGGTTGGTCGTTGAGATCATTGCCATCTGATGTCCAACATATGCTACACTATTGGATATGTTTGGCTATGCCGTCCCCAACATTGAGATGGTCTTCACATATGCCTACGTCTGCATTCATTTGATTGGGTCAGGTGTTAACTAAGTATATTTTTACATGATTTATGGTAGACATAGTTTGAATCTCCCTCTAATTCCTCGATCTCTCTTTCACTTTTATCCCCTGTATAAGCTATGGTTTGTTCTTTCTTCAAATTTGGCTTTCCAAAATATTGGTTGCAGGTCCGCGTGAATTTTGGTAGGTATTTTTGCTTTGCAAACCATTTAGTTATGGAGGTGTATGCTATTTGGAAACCCATCCAACCCATATCAGGTTCCTACTATGCTTATTTATGTGGTGGTTATCTGTATTATGTGATTTGTTTCAGCTTTTAAATTCCAAATGGTTCATCGTTGCATCTTTAATCTTGCGACTAAATTTATATCACCAGGTTTACTCTACTCATATCTTCGGTACAATTCACCACTTAGTATTGTTTGTTCATTTCCTTTATATCAGGTGAAGAGTAATCAAGAACATTGTTGTGTACTTGGCCACGCCTTATAATGGTATCTGCAATGTTCATTAAGCCTGTTTCCCACGTACAACGATCATGTGTTCCCCTAAGTATATAGGTAAAAGGATTACATCGTGTGTAGGATGGAAAAAGTTACATGGCATATCTCTTGATTTTTCCCTGTAACTTTTGTCGATGTTACCAGGCAAACTCAAATAACGTCCATGCCATCTCTTTGTCTTCTTAGGAAAAAGATAATGAATTCATGAGAAAGAACATGAAGTTGGGTCATCCATCTGCAAACTTTGTTAATGTTTTTTCCTGTAGAGATTTCTAATGTCCTTTAAGTGATTTGCCTTTTCTCTATTCTTATTCCTGCATTTTCCTATTGTATACTACGTATCTGAATGTCAACCTCTGGCTATATACACTAGATTAAGTAAATTATCAGGTAAATCGACATATGAGATTTATAGTGCAGTATATATCATCATATACATTTATTTTTGTACATAGTTCATGTAGTCTATTTTCAATCATAAATAGTCCTACTTGAAATAACTTATATTTTGGTACTTCTATTGTTTTTCTATCTAATTCGTGTGTGTGCCTTTGATAGTTAGCAGACTTAGCAAGTTATCTTCACCATGTTTTTTTCATGAAAACGCAAAAAGATTTGGGTTTCAATTTATTGATAGAAAAAGAGAGTTATGTACATCATATATACAAACTCAAGAAAGCCGACACTCGTACAACTCAATCCACTAGACCTACTAAGTTGCTCGCAACAGAGCACGAAGGCCAGTCACACCAGCCACAACCCAATCTTGAGCCTCGAAGCGAATTGTAGCGAGAAGGGTACTCATATTCGGTGACGCATTGTCGAAAACGACCGCATTGCGCTGCTTCCAAATCCACCAGACCATCAACATGATCAAAAAAGACATCCCTTTGCGCAGAGCGCGAGGGGTGGATGACGAAGCCTGCTGCCACCAGTCCACGAAGTCCCCTTCTCCATCCGGTGGTGTGACCGTGGATCAAACCCAAGACAGAACCTCATGCCTTGGAGAAGGGGCAACCCACCAAGAGGTGAGTCATGGTCTCATCTGTCTGGTCACACATGGGGAGCGAGGAGGGTGAGCTAGTCTCCGTCTCGCAAGCCGCTCAGCCGTCTAGCAGCGGTCCTGGCAGGCCAGCCATACGAAAAACTTGACCCTGGGTGGAGCCCAAGTGCACCAGTTTAGTTGCCAAGACCTCGAAGTGATAGATCCCTAGAAGAGAAATTCATAGCAGGATTTGGCGGAGTACTAGGCATTTGATGTCCAGCGCCAGGGTAGGCTGTCTGGCTTGGCACCCAACTCAAAGTCCCGTACTCGAACACAAAGTTGCATGTACTTCCATAGGGCAGGCGGACTCAGCACGCCCTAAGTGCCGTAATCCATCTGCGCTCCAAAAGTGCCTCACTCACCGTCCTGCGCCTCCTAGCACGTTTGGGAATAAGTGCGAAGAGCGCTGGTGCCATCTCTTCGGTCCGCCCGTCAAGTCAATGGTCTAGCCAGAATATGCGTATAAAGGTTTGTTTGTTACTGCGTTCTGACCGCGGAGGTGAATATATAAGTTACGAGTTTGGCATGCATTTAAAGAAATGCGGAATACTTTCACAATTGACACCGTCGGGAACACCACAGTGTAATGGTGTGTCCGAACGTCGTAATCGAACTCTCTTAGATATGGTTCGGTCTATGATGTCTCTTATAGATTTACCGTTATTGTTTTGGGGTTATGCATTAGTGACAGTCGCATTTACTTTAAGTATGGCACCATCTAAATCCGTTGAAATGACACTGTATGAATTGTGGTTTGGTAAGAAATCTAAGTTATCATTCCTTAAAGTTTGGGGCTGCTAAGCGTATGTTAAGAAGTTACAACCCGACAAGTTTGAATCCAAAGCAGAAAAATGCGTCTTCATAGGATACCCTAAAGAAACAATTGGATATACCTTCTATCATAGATCCGAAGGCAAAGTTTTCATTGCCAAGAATGGATCCTTTCTCGAGAAGGAATTTCTTTTGAAAGAAGTGACTGGAAGGAAAGTAGAACTTGATGAGGTTGTTGAACCTTCTCTCAGACTTGAGAGTAGTGCAACACCGAAAGATGTTTCTATGCCGCCTGCACTAATAAGAGAGAAAGCTAATGATGATGATCATGAAACTTTGAACGAAGTTGCTACTGAACCTCGTAGGCCGACAAGGGATCGCACCCTCCTGATTGGTATGACTCTGCATTGAATGTTATGTTGGTGGACAACACCGATGACCCTGCGACATATGAGGAAGCAATGATGAGCCTAGATTCCGACAAATGGCAAGAAGCCATGAAATCCGAAATGGGATCCATGTACAAAAACCAAGTATGGACTTTGGTGGACTTACCGGATGGCCGCAAGGCTGTCGAGAATAAATGGATTTTTAAAAGAAAAACAGATGCTGATGGTAATGTTACTGTCTATAAAGCTCGACTTGTCGCGAAAGGGTTCCGACAAATTCAAGGAGTTGACTACGATGAGACTTTCTCACCGATAGCGAAGCTAAAGTCTGTGAGGATTTTGTTAACAATCGCTGCATATTTCGATTATGAGATTTGGCAGATGGATGTCAAAATAGTATTCCTTAATTGTGACATTGAGGAAGAGTTGTATATGGTACAACCCAAAGGTTTTATCGATCCTAAAGATGCTGGCAAGGTATACAAGATTTAGCGCTCCATTTACGGACTGAAGCAAGCATCCCAGAGTTGGAATCAACGTTTTGATAAGGTGATCAAAAACTTTGGATTTATACAAACTTATGGAGAAGCTTGTATCTACAAGAAAGTGAGTAGGAGCTCTGTAGCATTCCTAATACTATATGTGGATGACATATTATTGATTGGGAATGATATAGAACTTCTTGAAAGTGTCAAAGCCTATTTGAATAATAGTTTTTCAATGAAGGATCTTGGCGAAGCGGCATACATTTTAGGCATCAAGATTTATAGAGATAGATCAAGACGCTTAATAGCGCTTTCACAAAGTACATACCTGGACAAGGTTCTAATGAAGTTTAGAATGGAAGAAAGTAAGAAAGGGTTCTTGCCCATGTTGCTAGGTAAGACCTTGAGTAAGACTCAAAGTCCAGCTACGGCAGAAGATAGAGAGAAGATGAATAAAATCCCCTATGCCTCGCCCATAGGTTCTATCATGTATGTTATGCTATGTACAAGACCGGATATAGCACATGATGTTAGTTTGACTAGAAGATGCCAAAGTGATCCTGGAATGGAACACTGGACAACGGTCAAAATATCCTTAAGTACCTGAATAGGACTAAGGATATGGTTCTTTCTTATGGAGGTGATGAACAAGTTACATCGATGCTAGTTGGAATGATTCAAATGACTCGAAGTCACAGTCTGGATACATATTTATTTTGAATGGTGCTGAAGTGAGCTAGAGGAGTGCCAAGCAGGCGTTGTGGCGAAATCTTCAACTGAATCGGAATAAATAGCTACTTCAGAGGCTGCACAAGAAGCGATATGGATGAAGGAGTTCATTACTAAGCTTGTTGTGGTTCCTAGTGCGTTGGACCCGATGGCCATCTATTGTGACAACATAGGTGCCATAGCTAATGCATAGCAACCAAGGTCACACAACAAGCTAAAGCACATCAAGCTACGTTTTCATGCTATTCGCGAGTATGTCCAAGATGGTGACATATAGATTTGAAAAGTACACACTGATCTAAATGTGGCAGATCCATTGACTAAACCTCTCCCTAGAGAAAAACATGACCAACACCAGAATGCCATGGGTGTTAGGTACATTACAATGTAATCAAGATTATTGACTCTAGTGCAAGTGGGAGACTGTTGGAGATATGCCCAAGGGGCAATAATAAAATGGTTATTATTATATCTTTGTGTTTATGATGAATGTTTACATCCCATGCTATAAGTGTATTATGAGGAAACGCTAATACTTGTGTGTTTTGTAAACATAAAAGAGTCCCTAGTAAGCCTCTTGTTAAGACTTGCTTGTTGATTAATAGATGATCATGGTTTCCTGATTATAGACATTGGATGTTATTAATAACAAGATCATATCATTAGAAGAATGATGTGATGGACACACACCCATAGTAAGCATAGCATAAGATCAAGTCATTAAGTTCGTTTTGCTACAAGCTTTCAAATACATAGTAACCTAATCCTTCGACCATGAGATCGTGTTAATCACCATCACCGGATGAGTGCTTTGATGACATCAAACACGGCTTCGTAACTGGGTGGTTATAATAGGGGCATTAGGTATTCTAAAAGTATGTGTTGAAGCACATGGATCAAGAATGGGATTTTTCCATCCAAGTGACGGATAGATATGCTCTAGGCCCTCTCGGTGGAATGTCATCTAATTAGCTTGCAAGCATGTGACTAGGTCACAAGGGATGCCATATCACAGAACGAGTAAAGAGTACTTATGGGTAACGAGGTTGAACTAGGTACGGAGATACCGATGATCGAACCTCGGATAAGTAGAGTATCGCGTGACAAAGGGAATCGGTTTCGTATGTTAATGGTTCTATCGATCACGAAGTCATCATTGAATATGCGGGAGCCATTATGGATCTCCAGACCCTGCTGATGGTTATTGATCAGAGAGGTGTCTCGATCATGTCTGCATAGTTCGCTAACCGTAGGGTGACACACTTAAGGTTCGATGTTGTTTAGGTAGATATGGAATATGAGTTGGAGACCAAATGTTGTTCGGAGTCTCGGATTGGATCTAGGATATCATGAGGAGATTTGGAATTGTTCGGAGAATAAGATTCATATAATGGAGATCATTTTCTGGGTTTCAGAAATGTTCCGGAGTATTCTATGGAGCTTCTAGAAAGTTCCGAAAGGTTCTGGAAGGTTCCACGGAGTGTGCTTGAAAACCAAGAAAGAAAAGGGGAAGACTTGGGGGGAAGGAAACTCCCCCTCCCCTTGTGCACCAACCCTAGAAGGGAAAAGGGGGCAGCCCTAGGCCGCCCCTCTACATAAAGGAGGGGTGGGGGTGCCTCCCCCTTGCCCCTTCCACCCAGCCCTAGCCGCCACCCTGCTCCTCCTCCTTCCTCTTGCTCCGGCTTAGGCGAAGCCCTGCAGGATCTCTTCTCCACCACCACCACCACGACGTCGTGCTGCTGGGATTCCATGGAGATCTACCACTTCTGCTGCCCGCTGGAACAAGGAGAGTGTAACATCCCAAAAACTTAATCCAAAGTTAATCAAGATCAAATCTACCCAAATTAGGGTTAACAAAAAATTTTCCATTTAAAATAATTAAGCATTCATATGTGTGTTCATTTAAATTAGGAGTTGTTTTGAATTGCCATGTTTGAGTGATCCATTGGTTGTAAAATGATTCTAAGGTGAATTAAACATCATCTAGATCATTCCTAAACAAATCCCAAAGAAAAAGAAATCATAAAGAATAAAATAAGGAAATGGTCATTTGTGCCATTTTAACTAACTAGGACACTTTGGGTGTTCCTAGGACTCAAATGCCAACAGAGACAATTGTGGTTCTTTGCACCCTTGCTAGTACAAGTAGTGTTGTGCCAAGACTCACTTTGTGATCTCCCAAAATCATTCAAACTCTAATTTAAATGACATTTGAAAATTGAATCTAGTGTACGTATCAAGATCACACTATTTCAAAAACCACTCAAATGAACTCCATTTTAAAATCCCAAGAAAACCTAGATGCTTAAGCATAAGATACATCACTCCACCAAAAATCAGCTCAAAATTCAAACATTTTGTTCTTGCGGCCATTTGATCGAACAGGTGGCAGGCTAGATTTTTCTGCCTAACTTTTGCTATTTGATGATCAATGCCTTGTTGAGTTTTTGACCCCCATCTGGTTCCCCCGTCTCCCCAGACCCAACCAAGTCCTCACCGGCCTACCCCTTAGCTTGGAGCAGCAGTCGCGCGCCGCCCATTTTTGGTCACCGCCGGCCGAACATGGGCAACGCTCCACAGACCGCTCTGCACTGTTCCAGCACCACCACTAGCTCCGCCCAACCCTACCGCACTCCCCTGTCCACCCCTCGATCAACCCCAGCCCTTGGACCACCTCAGCACAGCGCCACCCATTCTCTCTGCGCCGTGCGCAACGCACGCCAGAGCGCGATCGCCACCAGCACGCAGCAGACCGCGCCTCGACACCAAATCACGCACGCCGCTCCGCCTCGACATCAGCACCCCACCAGACATGGCCGTGCACCGCCGCACGACCCACAGTCGCCGTGATCACCGTCGAGCATCGCCTCTGTCTCCCAGAGCTCGTGACGCTCCCGACCAAATGCCACCACCCTAGCCTCGCCATAAAGCCATAGAGGACCGCCAGGAGGCAAGCCACCGTCCGCCTATGCCGCCCATGCCGATAGCCCTCTGTATCATCGTCACCGAGGAGCTCGCCATCGTCCCCTCGGTCCCCTCCTTGAGCCTATATAAGGAGGCCTTCCCCAGCCTCAATCACCACACCATTCGACTCCCCTCTCACTCCTAGGCTTTCCCCACCTCTTGTCGGAGCAGCTCGAGCAGCAGGCCGCCGGAATTTCACCAGAGGCAGCCGCAGTAGAGGAGACGCTGCCGTCGATTCCGTCCACCTCAGCCCCTGCCGCGACCTCGCCTGAGCCCGCCGTTGCTGTCCAGTTCGATCGCCCGCCTCGCCGCACTAGCTGGAGCCCTGGTACGTCCCCAGTAGACCCCCACCGTCTGTTTAGGGTTCGGTCTCGCCGGCGACGAGTCCGTCGTCGACGATGACTGTGGACCGTTGACCTAGGTTCTAATCATAGCGCCCAGATCGTCCCATACCATTTCGGGTTTTATGTGTCGCTGACAAGCGAGACCAAGCTATCAGCCGCCCTCTGCGCCGCTGAGCGTCACTGGGCCGGCCCATTTAGTTTCCCGTGCTGACCCGTTTAATTCAAATTAGGTTTTTCTATTTAGACTTAAAATCAAATCCGTCCCTTAGTTCAAAAATCAATTCAAAGAGTTTTACAAACCAAAATAGGGTGATTCCAATTTTGTTGGAAATCTACTTTAAATCTCTATCCAAGCCTGTTGGATTTAAATCATTTAGAGTTAGAGATCTCTTCTAGTAAAAATAACAAGACAGAAGCTTTTGCACATTCAAACATTTTTCTAAAATCAACCATAATAGCTTTTGAGTTGATTCCAACTCTCAAAAATCACATTTAACCATACCTATCTGAATATGTAATAATATTAAGGTTTGCATGCAGTGACTTTGGACTAGTACCAAAATAATTCTATATAGGCATTTCTAGTCACTTTAAATCATTAAATATTAAACTTAAACTTATTAAAATGTGATCCAACCTTTAAATCACATTCCCATATGTTAGAATATGTGGTGATGACATGTGTCCACATGATCCCATATTTTAATTGGAGAATATTAAATCCTAGTTAATTTCAATGAGTAGAAATTACTTTTCTCAAATAAAAAGATTGAAGCAAGTTAATTAAACCTTGTGATGCTTGTGATGATAATAGATCATCAAATGTGTGCCTTAGTATGCTAAGTAGACTAGTTACGCATTGTTTGGTGATTGTGCATCCCGTATGTATTTATAGACGATATTACCGACCAAACTTTCGAGGAGGAGGAGTTCTACCAAGAGGAGGAAGAAAACTTCAACCACTGCACCAACCAAGGCAAGCCATCATTAACAATGCAAGATAACCATTGCAAGCTAGATAACCTAAGCAAGATGCATTAGGCATGCTTTGGTTATACCACTTTGACTATTACCTACCCCAAGTTTTATTTACAAGCTTTACTTTCTGTACTTTACCAAAATCCTTTGTTTGGAGGTAGCATAAAAGGTATAAAACTTGACCTATCTAGTGAGAGTTAGATGTCATTCTATGGCATGGGATTGATCTTAGCATCCCATATTAGTGAACACTCTTAACTTAGTAGTTTAGAGCTAAACTAGAACTTGAGTCACTTTAGATGGGAATACTTGGTGAAAATGAATTGTGAAAACCTTGGAATGATGAGTCATTCTATTGAGATGTTTTGACATGTGTTGAGAAACACAAATGGTTTAGGATGATAAAAATATTCAGGCATGAGCCTTAACCCTTTTACAAAACTGATGGTTAGGTTCGGATGCGATACCATTCCAATTTTACTGTACAACCACAATACCTGAATTGGGTAAGGCTTAGCCGGAAGTTCATATGCATTAGTATTAGTTCCCTCATGAGAGAGGTTTGAGCTGAGGCTACCTCTCAATGTTGTCCACCTATGTAGTGCCCAAGATGACAGATGGTCATGGTTGGGAGGCCATACTCATAGGAGAGGTGCTTATACTAGGGTGTGTAAAGAAAGGTTATGTTTGATTATCTGCATACTAAGTATGATAATTCAGGGTTATCCCTGAAAAATGTATTGAATCTCGTGGTGAAAGTGTACCACCTCTGCAGAGTGTCAAACTATTCGAATAGCCGCGTCCGCGGTTATGGACAGTTGGAGTGGCCATACTGTTCAGTTGTCAGATGTTTTCAAAACAACTTATGAAATGAATTGTGACATGACTTGACCACAACAGAGTTGTGACTATGACAATTAAGTTCCCACTTAGGTGATTTCAAATTTTATTTTTATCTTTCTTTGTTTCTGAACTGAGCTTAGGTTTCAAACTTAACTTTACAAATAAACCTAGAGTTAGCATTTCCCACTAGAACTACCTTACTTGTTAGTGATAGTTTGCGAGTACTTAAAGAGTACTCATGGATTTTGTCCCCGACTATTACTATGGCCAGACTATGAAGGAGACTACCAAGATGAAGGACATCAGGATGGCTATGATAACTAGGACTATCTTCCATCGTCAGCATTGCCTGTGACCCTGAAGATGGACCCCACCGCTACACTTATTATTTATTCCGCTGCTTGTTGTATTAAGACTGGATCATGAGATCCTTTATTTGTGTAAGACCTTATTATGGTTTGTAATGGATGATGTACTGTGATATCCAATCTGTTATGTCTCGCAAAAATGGTAATTCTGGGAATGCGATGTATGGCATAGGCATCTGGGATTAAAAATCCGGGTGTTGACAAGTTGGTATCAGAGCCATCCTGACCATAGGAGACTCTAGTTAGAATGGACGTCCGAACAAAAACTTAATTTCAAAACCAAAGTGAGTATTTATGAAAAACTATTTCCTCTCTTACCCTTGGGAATTCGTTCTCTCTCAAAAATTCATGTTCCTCCAATTCTTACATTACTACATAAAATTTGACACACTTGATCACTTCACTAACTTTCTTATCCTTAATTCTTGTAGATGGAGACTCAGTTCAGCAAGTTCTACCAGTTGGGTAACGGAGGCCAATTGATCTTCAAGAGGGATCTAGATTCACCATCTGAGCTCTTGGGACGCCCACACCCGGAGTTTCTTGGAGCTCAACTTCCTGGACCCCTAGGAGGAGATTTACAATGGCTAGTCACCGCTGATCTTCGAGGAAGTATAGAAGCACCAAGGTCTAGGAGGATTCAGTACTCCGTAAGACAGAACAACTGGCTAGATGGATTAGCAAGGGCAATGCATGAAGCTCTCGCACGTCTGTGTGCCCTGAGTGTCAACCAAATCCAAGGAACCCGCTTTGTTCACTATGCAAGGCGTGACTTCATGGGAATGCCAATGGAGATGCCAAGTCACCCGGAGTTGAAGCGTCAAGTGGAGAACCTTGACTTCCTGCTGTATGACTGCTAGAAGAAATTGGACAATGCTAGGGAGTTTGCCAACCACAACCTTGCCATTGCTGCCCCGAAGGCCCAGACTTTCTCACTGCTTGTCAAGGACCGTCAGTCTCTTCGCCGCCAGCATGAAAATAAGGATCGCACCATCGACCGTCTTTGCAAGAAGGTGGCCGACCTCGAGAAGACCATCAAGGAGCAAGAAGCCCAGCTTGCAGCAAAGGAAGAAGAAGAGGAAGGTGAAGACATCCAGGGAGATATGGACTCTTACCTTAGCAATGATGATGACTTTCTGGAGGAGGATGCCGTGGACTTCCACACCGACGATGATGACTGCGACTTCATCGACGATGAGTAGATGCACTAGAGCACTATCATAGAGTGAGGAGTATCGGTCCCATTGTATCGTAGCTTGCAGAATGGTTCTTAAAACCATCTGTTTTCCCTTGTTGTTGTCATGTGTGTGTGTGTTTGTATCGTGTGCTTGTTTCAATGAATGAAAAAAAGTTAGTTGCAAAACCTGAGTCAAACTCAAAGTTTTAGCTTTGAAACCAAACCCATGAACCTTAGAACTTTCCCTCTTACCCCCCTTATCTATCTCAATCTTCAGATGACTCGTGGAAACCCCAGAGGGAGCAGCTCATTGCAAGACCCAATGCTGCAGATTATGCAAATGCTGGTTGCAGACCGTGAAGCAAGCAGGGCAGAGCACTAGGCCAACTTAGCAACACTGCAGCAGATCGCCCAGATGGCCCAAAAGAACCAAGGGCATGGAAATCAGGATCATCAAGGATCCAAGCTGAAAAACTTCCAGAATACCAATCCCCCAATCTTTAGCACTTCGGAGAACCCACTAGATGCTGATGACTGGTTGCAGACAATGGAGAACAATTTGGAAGTAGCCAGAGTTGATGACAATGAGAAAGTTCTCTTTGCCACCCACTATTTGGGAGGAGATGCAAGAGCCTGGTGGAACAGCATCCGCATGATGAACCATGGTCAAGTGATGACATGGGAAGCCTTCAAAATCAAGTTCAGTCGCACCCACGTGCCGCAGGGCCTAGTCACCAGAATGAGGGATGAATTCAGAGAGTTAAAGCAAGGCAGAATGACTGTAGTGGAGTACCATGACAAATTCCTGTCACTTGCGAGGTACGCACCGGATGAGATCAACACGGAGGCCAAGAAGAAGGAGAGATTCCTGAATGGACTGCATGATGAGATGCAGACTGTCCTCGTCAACATCCGCTTCGAGGATCTCGAAGAGCTAGTCGACTCTGCCATTCAGATGGAAGGGAAGATTAACCAGGCAAACGACAATCGCAAACGACGTATGATGCACCAAGCTGGATCCAACAGTCACCAGAAGTATCGTTCCAACCCGTTTGCAGGGTATGCACCAAGGAACAACCGACCCCTAACGTCTCGCCCAAGCTACCCCAACCGAAGCAGAGGCAATGTGAAGTCCGAAGGAAACAACAACAACCCCGACAACACCAGCAATTTCAACCGTGCACCTCCCAAGAGCAACAACAACAACAACACTACACCCAGAACTGGAAGCAATGCTGTGCCTGTCGTAGCTAAAGACAAGTCTCAGATCACTTGTTTCGAGTGTGGAGTGAAGGGTCACTATTCCAATGAGTGTCCCAAGAAGATTGCCGCCACTGCCAATGTGAATGCCCCAGCTCAACAACAACGTCGTGTTCAACCAGGAAGAAGATTTGCCCCAGGGAACCCTCACAACCGCAACGGCCGTCTCTTCCACATGAACGCCGAAGAAGCCCAAGAAGCACCAAATGTAGTGCTGGGTATGTTTTCTGTCAACTCAGTTTTAGCAAGAGTGTTGTTTGATTCTGGAGCATCACACTCATTTGACACCGAAGAATTTGCATGCACTAGTAAGATCCACCCAACCAACTTTAAGCATTTCATGATAGTTCAAATCCCCGGTTCAACTACAAAAGCTAGAAAAATTTGCAAAGCTGTGCCTATCAGAATACATGGGATAGATTTTTATGCTAATCTAATAGTACTTGGAACCAAAGGATTGGAAGTACTACTAGGAATGGATTGGATGTCCAAGCATAAAGGATTTATTGACTGTGCTAAGAAAGCCATCACCATGACCAGTAGCTCTGGAGTAACAGTAGAGCATATATCTGAAACCTTACCCCGTCAATTCAAGAGCAACAAGAGTCTAGCCCTACCCACCATAGACTAAGTCAGAGTAGTCTGTGAATACCCCGACGTATTCCCAGATGAATTGCCCGGTATGCCCTCGGATAGGGATATTGAGTTCATTATTGAACTAATCCCCGGAACCGGACCCATAGCCCAGAGACCCTATAGCATGAACCCCTCAGAGTTAGTAGAGTTGAAGAAGCAGTTGGATGCGATGTTAGCAACATGCTTGATTCAACCAAGCACATCTCCATGGAGATCACCAGTGTTATTCATTGACAAGAAAGATGGAGGCAACCGTTTGTGCACCGATTACAGAAAACTGAATGACGTCACCATCAAAAACAAGTACCCTTTGCCAAAGATAGAGGATCTATTTGATCAGTTGACTGGTGCCCAGGTATTCTCAAAGATTAATCTTAGGACTGGTTATCACCAACTTAAGAGTCATGCAACGGATATTCCGAAGACCGCCTTTACTACTCGTTATGGGTTATACGAGTATACAGTCATGTCTTTTGGATTAACCAATGCCCGAGCGGGATGGGTAGGCGACGGTGGCGACATGGCTACGGCGAGGTAGAGGCATGGCTGGGGATGGCGATCGACATGCGGTCTCCTGGCGGTGCTCTAGGAATCTAATGCGGGCATAGGGGCGGTGGCACGCGGTCTAGGCGAGGTGGAGCTCTGAGAGGCAGAGGCGACGGTGTCCACGGTGAGCGGTGGCTGTGAGGCTTTGGGCGACGAACGGGGATGTCTGGGGTGTTCTCCAGGTCGAGGTGGAGCGGCGGGTGCGGGCTGGTGCCAAGGGGTGGTCTGTGCGAGCGGGGACAGGGCGCGCTCTGGGGGCGGCGTCGGCATGCTCGACCGGCTCCGGGCACGGCGGTTCCTGGTCGCTCTGCTCTCTGTCTCTGGCCTGGGGCTGGTTGGGCGGTGGAGGTGGACCACAAGCGATGTGCTAGACATGGCGAGAGGGGTTGGCGGCTGCTGTGGCGCGGTGTCGCCGGTGGGGGTGCTCATGGTGCTAGGCCTTAATGGCCATGACCATTTGGTCATGTGCACAGGGAGTGGCTGGGCTAGCAAAGGGTAGGGCTGGTACTGAGGGAACAAGGGGACAAGGTTAGGCACAAATGGTGACCAAGATCACTGCTCAAAACAGTATTTTAAATTTGGCCAGATTTGTGCACACAAGCTGTTTGATGAAATGGCCGCATGAAACAAAGTTTTGAATTTTTGTTTCAAAATTTTTGAGTGATCTCCACTAGTGATAGGTAGCCTCTGGTTGCAAGGGTTTGAAAATGGAGCTCAAATAGATGGTTTTTGAAATAGGGGTGATCTATGCATATGCATTAGATTCAATTTTAAGCTGTTATTTAAAATAGCTAACAGGATGTTTTTAGCAGATCAAAAGGTGGGCCTTGGTACCTCATTATGTGTACTAGCAAGGGGTGCAAAGATCAAGAATTGTTTCTGTTAAGAATTGAGTACTAGGAATAGCCAAAGTAGGCATGAGAGTTAAATTTGCCAAAATGACCATTCCTTCTTTTTAATTCTTTTTGATTTGATTTTCTTTAAGAAAAGTTTGGGAAATGATGTAGATGATGTTTAAATCACCTAAGAAACATTTTACAAGCATTGAATCAATCAATCATGGCAATTCAAACAACTCCTATTTTAAATGCATACACATATGAATGCTTTCATGTTAAATTTGGAAAAGTTTTTGTTAACCCTATTTTTGGATGATTTGATCTTGTTAAGCTTGGATTAAAGTTTTGGGATGTTACACGTTGTCAGATGTTTTCAAAACAACTTATGAAATGAACTGTGACATGACTTGACCACAACAGAGTTGTGACTATGACAATTAAGTTCCCACTTAGGTGATTTAAAATTTTATTTTTATCTTTCTTTGTTTCTGAACTCAGCTTAGATTTCAAACTTAACTTTATAAATAAACCTAGAGTTAGCATTTCCCACTAGAACTATCTTATTTGTAAGTGATAGTTTGTGAGTACTTAAAGAGTACTCATGGCTTTTGTCCCTGGCTATTACTATGGCTAGACTATAAAGGAGACTACCAAGATGAAGGACAACAGGACGGCTATGATAACTAGGACTATCTTCCATCCTCAGTATTGCCTGTGACCCTGAAGATGGACCCCACCGCTATGCTTATTATTTATTCCGCTGCTTGTTGTATTAAGACTAGATCATGAGATCCTTTATTCATGTAAGACCTTATTATGGTTTATAATGGATGATGTACTATGATATCCAATCTGTTATGTCTCGCAAAAATGGTAATCATGGGATTGCGATGTATGGCATAACAGGCATCTGGGATTAAAAATCCGGGTGTTGACAGAGAGGGGCGTATACATCGACTCCATACGTGTGACCAAGTGCGGACGAGCTGCCGGAACGCGGCACTAGAAGGATTGTCTACTCGATCTTGAGATCAGCAAGTAATCGACTATATCAACCACGAGATCCGATCTCGAGAAATCTTTCGAATCTACAAGGGTTAGTACCGATCTACCTCGCTGCACTTATCTCGTAGATTAGATCTTGGCTTTTTCCTAGATTAGATCTTGGTTTTGTTCGTTCTCGCGATAGAAAATTTTGTTTTCCATGCAACGAACCCTACATGGTGGTCTCATCTTACCCATTTATTTCACAAATTTAGTCAAAAAATATTTAGCACCTTTGCGATATAGGATCACTATTGCTCTGCATTTTTCTATTTCAGTTCTAGCATTTTATGCAGAAGACTAATCCACAACTTTCTTCTTGTTGCTTGGTTCGTCCTCTTTGCAGGTTTTTTGAAGTCTTGAAGCTAACATTTCAACATTATGGAAACAGAGTTTCCATATATAACCAAAGTTTCGTGGTATTGACCACGATAGATGCTACAGGGTAGCTTACGTAGAGGAAAGGGCAAGACAATGTAGGAGAATTCGGGAGCGAGATTGGCACACGACGTACCCAGGTTCACGTCCCCTCGATGGAGGATCACTACGTCCTGCTAGCAATCCAGTATAAGATCATAAATTGATTTACATGTAGCCGCCGTAGGCGGAGGAAGAGACTAGATCTAATATGACGTGGGAGAGATCGCCCCCAAAGGGGTGCCCCTGGTGGCTTTATATATGCAGCCAATTAGGGTTTACAAGTGTGCTAATGGGCTTTGCATTGGAGTCGCCGTCTTGGGCCCCCAGTCGGCGTGTCGTCTGGGTTCAGTATGCGCAAGTCGTCGTAGTTGGCGAGTCGATCCGTTGTGGGATTGGCTTCAGTCGGCTCGATCCAGCTGTCGACTCTGTTTCATAGGTATACCCCGATTGGTATTCCCCCATCAGTAGTCCCGAGCGCATTAGGGACTCGGCGATGACTTCAAGCCGTCGAATCAGCGTAGGCGATTCCAGGGTGGAGTCGATGGCAAGTCGTTGGCGAGCTCCTGAAACAGAGAAATAGCTCATGAAGTAGTCCATTCGCCTGGGCGAGTCGACGCGCCAGGTGAGTTAGTGTTGGGCGGAGTCGCCCCCTGGAGAAGTTTGGCCGGCGCCTTGTCAATTTGCTGTCGTAGAGGACATGGAGGCTACCAAATCATTGATGGTGAAGTCGCCAAGTCGGTGCAGGGGAGTACGTGAGGGCGTGTCTGCGGTGACGAGGCCCCGAGCGTGTTGAATACGTGAGGACGAGTCCGCGGTGGCGAGTCCCTGAGCGTGTTGAGTACGCAAGGGCGAGTCCGCGGTGGCGAGTCCCCGAGCGTGGCGAGCCGCGGTCGTGGAACCACGCGCACACGCAGTATACCTAGGAGTAGTCCCCGAGGCTCGAGTTGGCTTGTAGAGGCGACTTGAGGCTCTATAGAGATCCATACTATGAAAATAGTAGTGGTTGTTGCTGAGCACGGCGAGTAGCGCTCGACACTATTTGGAGTGCGGCAAGTGGCGAGGTTAGGCGACCGGCGAGTGCTGCTGTATGGAGCACGCCAAGTCTCCGAGTGCGGCTAGTACGTGAGAGCGAGTCCGCGGTGGCGAGTCCCCGAGCGTGTTAAGTACGCGAGGGGGAGTCCGCGGCGGCGAGTCCCCGAGCGTGTTGAGTACGCGAGGGCGATTCCTTGAGGGGAGAGTCCCCGAGTGTGGCGAGTCCGTGATGATTGCGAGTCCGCGAAGATTGCGAGTCCGCAAGGGGAGAGTCCCCGAGTGTGGCGAGTCCGCGATGATTGCGAGTCCACGATGATGTTGATTGCGCTGTTTTTGTTAGCGAGTCTCTCGTCTTGACCCGGGGGGCCAGTCGCTTGGCGACTCCAAAGATGGCTCTCGGCTTGGCGTTCTTCCCGAACGATCCGAGGCTCGGTTTGCGAGTCCTCGTCCGCAGTACTTGGCCGTGCGAGTCGTACTGTCTAAGGTTGAGGAGGACATGGTGCTGTTTGTGTAGCACTGCCATTTGTCTTGGCCCGGAAGGCCAGTCGAGCAAGGTGACTTCAATGATGACTCTCGGTTAGCGTTTTTTGTGGATGATCCGAGGCTCAGTTTGCGAGTCCTCATCCGCACTACTTGGCCATTGCAAGTCGCTCTTTCAAAGGTTGACAAAGGCGGATTGATTTTTCCCGGAGGGAAGAGATTCCTAGTGGTGAGTCCATTCGGCGTGGTATGCGATCCTCTCTGGCGACTCGGAAAGAGTTGACGCGGTGGAAGTATGGTCGCGCTTGGGCGAAGTTGACGCGGTGGTCACGGGGTCGACGCAGCGGACGTATGGTCGCGCTTTGGCGAAATCGACGCGGCGGACACGGGGTCGACACGGCGGATGGAGGTCACGCGGCGTTTAGCCGGTACCATGGCGAAATCGACGCGGCGGACATGGGGTCGACGCGGCGGACGGAGGTCGCGTTATGGCAAAGTCGCACCCGGAGGACACGGGGTCGACGCGGCGGACGGAGGCCGTGCTAGGGCGAAGTCGACGCGGTGGACAGAGGTCGCGTTAGGGCGAAGTCGATGCGGCGGACACGGGGTCGACGCGGCGGATAGAGGTCGCGCTATGGCGATGTCAACGCGGCGGACACAGGGTCGACGCGGCGGACGAAGCTCGCACTATGGTGACATCGACGTGGCAGACGAAGGTCACGTGACGGATGGAGTCGCACCGTGGCGGTGTCACGCGGCGTTTAGCCGGTAGAATGGCGAGTTGGCGACGGCGAGGCCGCAAGGGCGAAGTCGTGATGGCAAGTCCCCGAGTATGGCGTGTCCGCGAGGGCGGGTCTCCGGGCGTTGCGAATCCACGAGGGCGAGTCCCCAGGCATGGCGAATCCGCGACTACGAGTCCACGACGGCGAGACCGTGATGGCGAGTCCGCGGCGGGCGGTCCTCGAGCGTGGCGAGTCCGCGACATATGACGGGGTCGACGCGGCGGATATCGTCGGGTTGGCGCGCCGCACGCATCCGGGCCACGTGTGCGAGTCGGGTTGTTCCTCGCACATACACATCAATATGCATTCAGTAAGAAGATTATCACCGTACAATAAATATTTAAAACAATATATGAAATTATCGGCCATAGCCGAGTCGTCGCTGACGAAGTTGTATGCAGCCGTGGCGGCGAAGAGTCGAAACAGCTTGCGGTAGCGCGGTCGATCAAGCCTCCGGACGAGATCTCGGCTCCGATCGGACCTTCGTAGGGCGAAGTCGCGGTGTACACGTGCGCCGCGTAAGTCGTCAAGCCTCGGTTCCTAGCCGCCGACGTGCAGCGATCGATTTGACCCTCCAGCGCTCAAAACAATGAATCAATCGACGTACTAAATTTTGTTTTGCACAATTAAAGTTGCTAAATGGAGTGATTAATAGATCGACATCACCTGCTAGAATTTTGCTGTTCTGCAGCTTTCCTTTTGATCGATTTTAATTCAGGCTATCCGGAGATCGAGACTGAACTATGTCCTATCAGTGCTGTGGACGATTGAGACGAAAGAAGAAGTCTGCTCGCCGGCACAGGGGCCTTGAACAAAGGGTGTCTCTTGTCCCAGGACACCATGATTCGATCTCAAGGTGCGGCATGCATAGAAAAAGGACATGCAAAGAGTTAGATCTGATCAGAATAAAAAAGCTGACTCACATAGTAATCAATCCGTAAGAGAGAGAAGCTTAGATTTTAAATCAACTCGTCACCGCTTTTGCTGTTGGTGCGAAGGATCGAGTTTTTGATGTATCAGAGAATTTGCTTGCATGCACTCGCCCGCTTCAAGAAGATTAATGCCGGCCGACCAGCGTGGGTTCCAGCCGTGTGGCAGCTTGCGAGCTGTTTGTGCCGATCGGATCCGAGGCAACCCAAAGACTATGGCGGCGGCGTACATCAGATCTGATTTCTTCTATCTCCAGTACGATTTCTTCTATCTCCAGTCTTCGATGATGATTACGATGATGGATCTCGCCTAGATTATCACCACCAAGCACCGCTTGTCTCACGGTGGGCGCCAACTGTCATGGTATTGGCCACGGCAAATGCTACAAGGTAGCTTACGTAAAGAAAAGGACAAGACGACGTAGGAGAATCCGGAAGCGAGATTGGCACACGACGTACCCAGATTCACGTCCCCTCAATGGAGGATCGCTACATCCTGCTAGCAATCCAATATAAGATCATAGATTGGTTTACATGGACGCCGTAGGCGGAGGGAGAGACTAGATCTAATATGACGTGGAAGAGATCGTCCTCAAAGGGGTGCCCCTGGTGGTTTTATATATGCAGCCAGTTAGGGTTATCAAGTGTGTTAGTGGGCTTTGCATTGGAGTCGTCGTCTTGGGCCCCTAGTCGGCGTGTCGTATGGATCCAGTATGTGCCAGTCGCCGTAGTTGGCGAGTCGATCCGTTGTGAGATTGGCTTCAGTCGGCTCGATCCAGCTGTCGACTCCGTTTTATGGATATACCCCGATTGGTATTCCCCCATCACAAAGAGCATTGTTAGCTGATTAATTATATATAGTGGTATGTTACCACTCACATACTGTATGGTCAAATTCTTGGAAGCAGACGATTCAGTATTATTTTTGTCATTTTTAGAAAATTATTTGAAACTGAAACTGAAGTAAAAAAGTTGGGCCTAAGTCAGCTGATTTTTACCATATTTCTGTGTAGATTTATGTATATTAAAGAGCGGTTAGGTGTTCTCCGGAGTGTCGTGCTGTTCTCAAAGACTCTAACAGGAGCAGTCACCATGAAAAAAATATACAGTGCATAGTTACTACTTTTCTGAATTTCCACGTTTTGTTAAATTGATCTACTTGAAAACATTTATTATCCATGAAGGCATTTGTAAGATATGGGTACCCTCCCTATTTATTTTTGCTCTTTTTTTCATGGGTATCTTTTGTTCTTCTTAAATGTGAGTTGATACCTGCTAAAATGTGTGCATTGCAAATTTCTTCTGCACCATGATATGAAGATACATGACTAGGATCGTTGTTGTCGATCCTAACATATTTTAGTACCCAAAAAGTCACAAAAAGGATAATATTGGAAATTTTGTCAACACTAGGGATGCAAAATCTGTGAAATATATTGATTTGGCTGACCATGAGAAAATCTGTATATGCTAAAGCAAGGAAGTTATATTGCTAAACTAGCCAAACCTGACAAGGGTCCTCAAAATGGCAGAATTGCAATTTGGATTACATGTTTTTTCAAGATTTCATTTTATTTTCAGAAGTTATTACAAAGAATGAACATTTTTATTAGCTCCTTGTTCAAGGATGGAAATGGTACCAAAAACGTATGTGTGGGGAGTTTGACTGTCAAAATGTATCACTGAGGTCCTTTGTCTCCCTCCGTTCCCAAATAAGTGACGTGAGTCCATCTAGATTCGTACGTATCTAGATTCAAATGGAACAGAAGATTTGTCCCCAGCTGTCTCCCTGCATGCACCGAGTAACAACCCACATTGTTGTGACACAAAATCGGTTAATGGCTTCACAGCCCAGGCAGCTAGCGGGGCATGGAGTAGTATTTCCTCTGTTCCAGAATATACGATGTTTCAGCCTTTCTGAAACACATGTGTCTAGTGAACCTACATGTGCTTTGGAAAAAAATATGAAAACATCTTATGTTTTGTAACGAAGGAATATAATATACAACTGTTTTGCGGGTGTTTGTTAAATGAAATTAGGCCCCGAAAACCTAAGCGAGGAGCTCCTCCTTTTCCATCTTATAAGATGGCTAAGTCCAATCATCACCGAATCAAGTGTTAAGTTTCCTAAATGGTCTCTTAGCTTGCTTAATACACAATTAGATAATTGTATGTGGTTCCGCTAAACAAAACAAGTTGTATGAGGAGTGATGAGGAGGGTCACAATATAACACACCTAGCCAATTGTACATACATCTTCATGAAAAAAAATAAAAATGGAGGTTTAGGCAAAGCTCTAGGATTTATTTGGAGCAATCCTCCAGGATTTAAGCATCTGTCTTATGCTCTGTATAACACTAGGGACCCCAACATTTTGTGTTGTCATGATGCCTAGCAATCAACCTTCTGGAGAGGGGTTATGTGGGCCTCACAAGTAATGGAAATACTAAGTTACAAGCGGCGTGTAGGAAATGGTAGATCAATCAACTTCTTGGAAGACATTTGTTGGTTTAGAAACTCTACTTTAGCTACCTAGTAGGAAACTGTAGGCAAGGTAGTTCTTTTAATTCCGTGGGTACATTTGCATCTGTTTATAATTCCATCCCATATCATGGAATCCATTTCTTGCCATATTAGGTGACTTTGTTGTTCAGAAATGGCGAAACCAGGATCATTTTCAGTGTGTTATTCAGCTCGCCGGAGTGCAGGGTTCTTGTCAAGGGGCCACACTAAAATTGCAGCAAATTCAGAACCTACTAAAATTGTCAAGAGGCCACACGAACATGACAAGTCACTATCTAATCATAAAACTAATGAACCAATCAATAATCCTAAACAAACAAATGTATCTAATAACTAATCAATGGCAGCCGCACATTAACAAGCATCAGTTCAATCGTGGACTGTTGTTATCCTCATTAGCAACCTTGGCTTTCTCGGTGTCGACAATGTCCTGGAGCTCGCGGCGAGACACGAACTTGGCTGTGTCCTTCCTGAAGGTGAGGTAGATCACGGCGGCGACATAGAGCAGCATCAGCGGGAACAGGGTGATGCCGACAAGGACGTTTGCATAGATGGGCAGCGAGTTGTGGAGAATCCAGCCAACCAATTTGGAGGTGAGGAAGTAGACGTTTATCCCGATGATAATGAAGCCCAGAGTCCACGAGAAGCCAACAATCTGCGTACGTAAATGGATTATTAAGCCCAGAAACTCCGGCCACAGCCAAAAAATATAAACCGGGAAGGAGATGGGTGGTGCGTGTGCTTGCTTACATAGATGGAGTTGTTGCACTGGCCCATCTTGTTGCTGCTGCTGCTAAACTTGAGAAGAGGGATGAGGGCGAACGGTAGCTCAAAGGACAGGATCATCTTCATGTACGGTGACCAAAACCAAAATAGTATTATTATGGATCTTTAGCGATATTACGATGCAGTGTTTATATATATATATATTCCGTAGTGAAAACAGACAGACAAGTGTACCTACCGATGCGATGATGATGAGACGACCGGCGCCACTGGAGCCTCCAATAATGGAGACAACTAAGCTGGGAACGATGGCGATGCTGCGGGTCAACAGGTTCCGCATCCACTGCTTCATCTTGATGTCCAGGAAGCCCTGCATGATGGTATTGCCCGGCGTACGTGCCGGTGATACTCGAGCTCTGACAAGAGGCCAAGAGCGCGACGCCGTACACGATGGCACTCGACCTGCCCAGCACGTTCTGGAAGGGAACACATAGCACCAAATTAATACTCGACCGTACGTACTAACTCAAGACCAAATTCAGTGGCCACAAACCTTGAGTAGGAAGGAAGACGAGTCCAATGTGAGGTCACCGCACTTGGTGGCGTCCTCTGGCGAGAGGTTGCCCGCGTTACAGACGGTCCCAGAGACAGAGATGATGGCGATGTTGACGAGCAGCGCCACTAAGAGGGCGATGCCGCTCTCGAAGAGGAAGAACCTGCAAGCGTCGTTCATCCCTCTAACTGATGCGGGCGTGCTCCTTGACAGCACCAGGGCAGAGTGCAGGAACAGGTTGTGTCTGGAACAAGTAATCAGCGAGCATGTTATTACTGTATGGAAAAGGCAACTCAAACTGTAACTTGAACATTGCGGAGCTAATTTCACTTACGGCATGACAAGAGCCCCAAGGAGGGCAATGGCGTCGGCTGTGGCGCTGGACCCGTTGAGCTTGGGGATGAACATTCCCTTGAGTACCTCCTTAGCCGGAGGCTTGACGATGCTCATCTCCACGAAGAAGCATGCCGCCATGACGAACACCAGGAGAGCAACTAAGAACTCCAGCTTCCGTACCTGCGCTTTGTTACATTACAATAGGGTTACAGGTCATGGACCTCATGGTGGCTATGTCTATGTTCAACAGGGAAAATCATTTCAGTTACCCCGTATCTTTGTAGCCCGAGAAGAAGAAGCGTGCTTGTGCCAGCAATGAGAACCCCGATCCACACGGGGATGTTGAAGAGGAGATTGAAAGCGAATGCTGTCCCTATAACTGCAAAAGAAAAAAGTAGGTAAGAATGCAGTAAAGAAATAAAATACTACTACCAGTGACCCTAAGCTAGCAGATAGTTTATATCTGGAAAATTAAACATGGCAGTCTAGGCCTTTTTGTTAATTAATTGTGTTACAAGAGTTGAAACCTTCTGGTATGTCTGCAGCAATGACAGCCACTTCCGCGAGCAACCATAGGCAGATTTTGACCCATACTGGATACTCTGACTTGCACAGCTCGGCAAGATGTCGGCCTGTGGTGGTGTGTAACTCGATCGTGTTAGTTAACACCCACTTAATAATTTCTTAGCTTGGTAAATTGATCACGTACAGCAAAAAAACATGCCATTTTTATTACGTACCAGTAACAACTCCAAGATTAGCCGAGAGTGACTGTATAATCAGCGCGAAGACAAGTCCGATCAGAATCACCCACAGGAGCTACAAAACAGACAAGAATCAAAGCTGTTAGTATTGAGGGCGCAATGGAAAGTAAAGGCGAAGAAAAGAAATTCATACATCGTATCTGTGGTTGGCACCGGCCTGTAGATCTGTCTCCACTGTTCCAATAGGAAATGCGTGAGTACCAGTTGCGATAAAGAGAGATCGATGTTACGAGTACTACTAATTATAGATAGAGAGACAGAGAGCTCGCGTACAGTTTCCGGGATCAAGGTAGGCCAAAGAGACCATGAAGCCTGGTCCAACGTGGCGCAGAAACCGTCTCCATGCAGGCTCCTGTAGCATGTTGAGCAAAGCAAATTTAGTGAAAACATCAGCCGAGAGAAACTATTACGACTACATCTATCCTAAACATGGAGTGCATCGATCCAACACTTTTGCAGAAAGAACTGGGCGCGAGTGCCTTGATTTCTATAACTGCAATATGCAATAATAAACAGTGAAGTAACTTGGTCGAAAAAATAAATAAACAGTGAATTAATTAACCTGCACCGAAAAATCATCTCCTCTCAGGCCGCCAGCGGCTGCCTCAATGTCCAAGTCCTTGCCGGAGACCGCCGGTGCTTCCGCCTCCATGACATTCTTCATTTTTCTACTCTAGTCGAATCAACTTCAAATACCACCACAGTAAATATTTTAGAATCACGTCAGTTAAACACTGTCAGTAGTACAGATAAATCTACACCAACGGCGGGATGATGCTAGCTAGCTCGATAGGGTCGACGGCAATGGCCGTACGTGCATCGAGCCCAAGCCGGAAATAATAGTGTGATGCAGATGGAGCCAGTACATCAGCTCGACTGATATGGAGGCGAGGCGAGGCGAGGGGAGGCTCGGCGAACAAGGTGTGGTCGATCGATGCGTTAATGAACTCCAATCCGACGAACTGAACTTTACTCACCGCGATCGAGTCGAGGGAGGCAGAGGTCGTAGGAAGGATCGATCAAGATGGGGGGCGCGCGCGCGAGGGCTGCTTGTCCTTGATCTTCCGAGTTTGGAAACCTCAGATGCAACCCCTCGATCGCAACGACTTTTATATACTACTCTACTGGCTACTAGGGTCTAGGAGGCGCCGCCGCACATCAGTTCTGGGGGAGCGCGGTTACTCCGGGCTCGCGCGGCCGCGGGCGCGCCCATGGCCGGCGTGTGGGTAGCACGCGCTTCATGTACCGTGAGACGGTGACATGTCCACCGTCAAGGCCCACGCTTGACGTGGGCACGTGACCACGCACGGCTCGCCGCATGTTAGCATTTTAATTTAATTAAAGGGATAGATAATCCTCCCTCCTGTAAATTCTCTATGTCAGTTGACAGTTGGTGTTGGCACTCTCGTTTCACAAGGCTGCACTTGTTTTACTCTAACAATAACACGTTTTCAGCACATGGAGCCGAAGTTGCAACATTTATTTGCAAAACAGTGCGTGCAAAACAGAACGACTTCTAGAGAGGTCGGTGCCAGGCGCCATGCTTGCTCGGCGTCATTTGATTTTGGCGCCGACCTCACTGCTGTCCTGGAAAGTGGCGCCAAGGACCTGCGCGCACTGCCCATCCTTGGCGCACTCAGCAAAGCGTGCCTGTTTGCGGCCTTTAAACGGCGGAGGATGTCGGCGTCCTGCGGTGGGCCCACAACCCTCGGCAAGGCTCTTCGCGGAGCGGCAACACCATTTGCGACATATTTTCAGCCTGACTTCTCCTGACGCGGCCATGGACAGGCTCAGCTGCGGCTAGGGTTGCAAGTGCGGGTCCCGCTTGGACCCGCAAATCTGGATGATCAGTTCAAATTGCACTACATCCACCGATTAAAACTAGTCAGTAAATTGTACTACCCCTACGTGAGCTAAGTCTAATTAGTTGCCCGCAAACCCGCCCCGCTTGCAACCCTAGCTGCGGCAGTGGTCAATGGCTGACTCGCCATGAAGTAGCAGCATCCAACACTCCACGCACGACCTAGACGTCATGCGTGTTGGCACCGAGGGAGCTGTTTTTATCGGGACATGATAAACCCGTTCTCATTATTTTTTCGAGAAAAGGTCCAATTCAATGAAGAGAGATCCCCTAGATCGCTGAGCCAAACCTAGGTTAACTATGCTTTACCCGCATAAAAAGAAGAAACTTATTAAAATTCTTAGCTCAAACAAGCAATTTTGACCTGTACTAGTGAGTACATACCGCTCTTCTGAGGAACTATTCGTGGATCCTTTTTCTTCTTAATGGCGCTTACCCCTCGGTGTGTGTCGTACAATACTCTAGAATGGTTGAAGAAACAAAACAAACCCTTTTCTCGTTTCTTTTCTTGTAAAAAGTCATGTTCACATAGCAGTCACAATTGACTTTTGATCTTTGATCGGTCTCTCGGGGATGGTGCGGTCCGGACCGAGCATGGCTTTTCCTTAATCTACCAATAAATAAATAAATGTGTGGTCTGAGCTACTGTTATGGCTTGCGTAGTTTCAACCAATGCATTTTTTTCGTTTCTTTTTTTGTTAAGATACTAATCTTTCTGGTTTTTTTGTATATGTATATATGTACTACTTTATTATTTCTAGCATATTACTATGAGATGCTTGTTCATAAAACCCACATATTGTGTTACCCATTATTATGGTACTTGACACAACCTTGCAGTAATTACCTAATACGAGGATACTTCCTGAGCAAAGAAATACAAGAAATATTTTAATTAGTAGGCAATTACTATACTAATTAGTACTCCATTATTCATTGGCCTTGTTCACAACTGTTTATATCCTAACTAGTTGATACCCCGCGCATTGCTGCGGCCATTAGAGATGATTTTTGTATGAAAAAATTGCATGAATGAGTGCAAGGTAGCTATGCAAAATAAATAGTTTGAATTTAAAATATACTCCCTCTGTCCCAAAATATATGGCGCCTAAGGAATAGTCAAAAGTCAAATCTTACTAACTTTGACCAAATATTTAGAAAAAAAAATCTACATCTATAATATTGAATGGAAACACTAAGAAAATATATTTTATGGTGAATCTATCGATATTGATATATTATTGTAAATATTTATATTTTTGTGTATAATCTTGGTCAAACTTAGAAAACTTTGACTTTTGACTAATCCTTAGACGCCTTATATTTTTGGATGGAGGGAGTAACAACCAGAGTAAGGAACTAAAGAAGGCATTTTGCTGCATTAAAAGTGTCGGTCTTGATGTGTCCATCCAAGTGAATAAAATCAAGCGAATTTTAAATAATATTCAGATTGAAGAAAAGGTTCTTACATATTTATCTTGGTAAAATAATAATCAGTTCAGATTTTTGAAATATTAACTACCAGAGTAAAGAACTAAAGAAGGCATGTGGCTGCATTAGAAGGGCCGGTCTTCATGAGTCCATCCAAATAAACAAATAAAATCAAGAAAATTTTAACATATTATTCAGATTGAAGAAAGGACATCTTACATATTCATCTTGGCTATTTGTGTTCGGTTGATCTGCAGGCTTTCTGGTTACAGATACATATATGCAAGTCATGCGTGCAATCAAAATTACAGTGAACTCCTAGATGGGTAAAATTCAGAAATGACCACGACCTTTCCAGGTTATGCATCTAAATGCTACATTAATGTTTCCATCAGGGACCTATCGACATAATCCAAACACCATTTTCCCTTGAAACATGACAAAGGAGCTGTCTATTACACTACGTATACATGACATGACAGATAATCTAAATTTAAACCCCGCGTGTTGCTCCGGAATTGGAGTCGGGATTTGTATATAATGCAGTGGACATAAATTCATGTGAGAAACTTTTGCATGAAAAATATCTTGAAATGAATTTTTTTACATATGCCACAACTGAATGCGATGCGAATTATAACCCTACTTAGAATGCTCTGGTTGAGAGATTTTTCATGTCCATATACGTTGGTGGACCAAGCTACCAAATCCAATAAAAGAAAACAATTAAGAGGCAGAGGCCTCTCACCTGCCTAGCTAATCATGGTCAGTCCTTTCGTTTCCGTAGAACTATAGCGAAGAAAGGCAAACTCTTGCCTGTCTCGCTAAGTTTGCCTAGGGCTACGTCACATGATTAAGTACCATCTATTTGGAATCCGACGGACGTTTTAAATTGGGGTGATGTGGCTGCATGAGATTTTAGCTTGTAAATATTAAATTTATTTTAGTGAGGATGAACTTTATAGATATTATAGATATGAGGATACTTGCTGAGCAAAGAAATAAAAGAAACACTCTAAGTCGATATATGCACTTTTTCAAGTAGAAAAGTGCAGTAACTTTCTTGATAATAATAATCTTTCCCATTCAACGGGAACATTGACATTGCCTAAGCACGTTTCGATTCTCAGAATACTCAGAACTCTCATGGTTTCGAAAAGAACCATAAGATGTGTAAAGGCAATTGGAAACATAATGAGAATCAGAATAGCACTTGAGTCCAAAAAAGGCAAGAATCATTTCAAGAGAAGTGACAAGGATGCCAACTCTCATGGTTGTTATCAATGTGGTTGTATGACCCACATTGCTAAAAAGTGTACAACTTCTAAGCATTTGATGTCTTTGTATCATCCATCAATTGGCAAGGGAAAGAAGGCTCAAGGGAACCAGTATGAATCTCACTTTACTGGTCCAATGATCAAGAGACCCCAAGACGCTAATGAGAATGGTGCTCATGAGAACATTGAGAACCATGATCAAGCTCAACGAAAGGAAGGAACCTTTAACGTTGTAACTAAATCCCTTTGTCTCGTGATATATTAAATGTCCGAGATTAGATCATCGATATCCCCATACCTAGTTTGATCTCTTTACCGACATGCACTCTTTTCTCGTTCCCGTGATATAATATTCTAGTGATCACATCACTTGCTTGCAAGTTATCTCAATGTGATATCACCGAGAGGGCCCATAGTATATCTATCTGTCATCGGGATGGACAAATCCCACTCTTGATCTATGAGCCTCTACATAACACCTTCATAACATTGAACCCACCTTTATAGTCACCTTGTCATGGTGTGATGTTTGATGTTATCAAGATACTCTTCTAGTGTTAGTGATTGATATGATCTCATGGTCTAAGGACTAGGATTACTTCGTATGATGTTATAGCAATATAAACACAATGACTTTGATCGTAATGCTATACTTCGGATGAATGTTCATCACATCATTCCACCAATGTTGTGACCTCGGTATTAACAACATCTAATGTCCATGATCAGGAAACCTTTGATCATCTTGTTAATCAATGAGCTAGTTTATATGAGAGGCATTACTAGGAACTTTGTATTTTGTTTATTAAACACACATGTATTAACGTTTCCAATTAATACAATTATAACATGAAACATAAACATTTATCATAAACATGGAATAAGATAATAACCACTTTATTATTGCCTCTCGGGCATATTCCCTTCAGTCTCCCACTTGCACTAGTCAATAATCTAGTTTGAAAAAACTTGCGCATTCAACACCTATGGCTTTATGGTGTTGTATATACGTGTTTGCTAGTGGTTAACATAATCTCCGGATCTGACATTTTCAGGTCCGTGTGTATTTGCATGTCTTTCCGTCTCTACGCATCACTCATTCTCTAATTAGATGGCATTGTATAAATTTAGTCCTTTGGTGAGACCTTTAGTTCCTTTGGGTTAAAACATGTTGATAGTATTGTCGTACAATATATCTTCATAGTATTAGGCCATTGTGAACCACACCTAGTTTGATAACAAACTACTTAACACAAATGCCCTCCTTTGCTGCTACTATAGCAGTCATATACTTAGCCTTTTGTTGTAGTATCCATCAGAATGTCTTAACTTTGGAGCTCATCCAAATCCATCATAGAACCTCCTTTCCATTATATTGTGCCACCCATAGTTTAAACTGAGATAAATTTAACTTGTATCTTGTGACAAACTAGTATCAATGTAACACTTTACAATGAACTATTTGTAACTATTTGTCACTTATACATGATATATTATTAGTTATTCCAAAGCTCATAAGAATATCTTTACTATTGTCCAATGATCATCTTATGAATCATTCTGGTATATGCTCACAACATTAAAGCATAGGACATATCTGGATATGTACATATCATGGCATTATTGATCAAAATATTCATGTGATTTCACTCACCAAGTGTCGATACACTTGAGTCTTGATTCAATCCTTTCCATGCAGCAAGAACCTTTCTTGTCATTTCCATATTGGACCCTTTCAATATCTCATATATGTACGTCTGGCATAACCATATTAGCGCCTCAATCTATCCATATAGACATTGATGCCAAATATTCCAGTTTTGCCCAAGTCTTTCATCGAAATCCAATTTTAATAGAATTATTAACCCGTGTCAGTAAAAGATACATCATTTCCAATCAACAATATGTCCTCTATATTATGTATTGGAAATTTGTCTCAGCGCTCCCACTTAATTTCTTGCAAATGCAAGCATCTTCATTGTCTCCGATGAAATTAAACATTTTTAACAGTTTCATCATGGTGAAGATTCCAACTCCGCTATGCTTACTTGAACCATTGAAGTTTGCATGCCCTTTTAGCATCCTTTGAATTAACAAAACCCTTCGGACCATGTCATGTACACATCCTAGATAACCATTCTATTAGAAGAACATTGTTTTGTTTGTTCAACTACCATATACCAAATTATATGTAGTGGTTACTACATAAATCCGTCAAGACTAAATATCGCTATGAAAGATCAAATCTTGTCATAGTCAACTCCTTGAACATTGTCGTAAACTCCTTTCTGACATGTCTACTATTTCATAGATGTCAAACATCCATGTCTATTTCTTTATAGATCCAAATACGATCGACAGGCTTCATGCCCTTTTGGAGGGTCTTCCAAGTTTAAAAACTTGATTTCTCGTGTATGGAAACTATCACGGATTTTATGACTTCTAGTCATTTTATGGAGTCAGGGCCCATCATCGCTTCTTTGCATGTAGTCGATTTATCATTTTCAAAACAATAACGACTTGTGTTTCAAATCTTAATATTTGATTCTTTCCCGGACATCACGGTTCAATAGGAACTCTAATCTCCGAGATCACAACCTTTGTAATCACGGGAGCCATGAGCATTGTAGCCGCCACCAGGACACTTTCCGGTGCTGCGCTACTTAACACATATAGTTAAGGTTCAATAACCTTATCAAAGTTCTATTGTCTTCCCACTTAACTTTTCGCAAAAAATTCCTTCTCAAGAAACTTCACGTTCCAAGCGACAAACTCTTTTATCCTCGGTGTTATGGAGGAATATCCAACAAATTCTTTGGGATAACCTACAAAGATGCGCTTATCTGACTTTGGTTGTAAACATGTTACTTATACCCAACATACCAAAATTTAAGAAAAGACAACTCGGGTTTTATCCCAAACCATAGCCCTTATGGTGTCATTTCAACGGATCACGATGGTGCTCTTTTCTGTGTAAAAGCGATAGTCTCTAAAGCTTAATCCTTAAAACATAATGGCGGTTTTATAAAAGACACCTTTGATCTTACCATGTCAAACAAGGTTCCATTTGATCTCTCGATCATACCATACTCTTATCATTTATCGGGAAATGCAAATCCAGGGAACAATTCCTCAAATCTTAGGTGTTTTGCTAAACATGTAACTCAAATATCTTCCTTTATGATCGAATCATAAATTCTTTATTTTCTTGTTACAATGATTTCCCACTTCATCTTGAAAGTCTTTGAACAATTTTCAAATGGTTCATACTTCTTCCTTATTAAGTAAATATACATATATATTCACACAAATTTCCGGAGAAAGCATATGAAGCAGAAAGATCCATCGCATATGGCTATACATAATGGACTATATACATCAACATGTACAATGTCCAATAAGTTAGTCATCCGTTCCTCGTTGGCCTATGAACGGAGTTTCAATAAGTCTCACAAGCATCATTTGATAAAAATCAAAGACTCCAAAAATCCATCAACATGGAGTTTCTTCATTTTTTCTTTCCAATATAATTTAAATGGTGATGCCACTTCATAAGTGATCTTTCAATCATTTGTCTTGCGGCATTTTAGCATTAGTTTTTATGGACGTGATTTCTCCAACTAGACTTGTAAAAGTTCATCCATCTTCTATGAAATACGGTAATTATTTGAACAACCATTGTTCTCTACCGGAACAAAATTATAATTATTTAAACAAATCTTAAAGGCAAGCTTTGATGTCAACGAGAAACGCAATATCACTTTATTTGTTTTTGATGAACATCATCACATATTCTTTTGCTAGTCACTTAGGCCATTGTAGTTCATGAATTGCGTCATTCTGTATGACATTTTATACCAACCAATTCGGTATCCAATACCCAAGAACCACATTGTTTAACAAGCAAAGAATACAACCATAACATGTATATCATCTATGTACCTTAGCAGGACATTTCCAGTCTTTTCTTTTCTACCAAATATTTTATAGCTTCTCTTTCAGCATTTCCTTTTCCTTTTAAAAGAATCCATCAACATCAATAGTGGCGCCATATATATGACACATAGTACAAAGCATGTATAGTCAAATACTAATGCCTTTGGACTTGCACTTTGAAGTAGATCACCATCATCAAATGTGAGGCGTTCTTTCAAAAATCCATTCTTTAGTAATCTTTAATGTAGTAAACATTGTACCTACATCTTCTATTCATCCTTATTATGAAAACTTTCATGATCAAGCTACTATTGCCTATAAGGATGAATCACGAGTATAATGTCAGTTCTCAAAACCTTTTTGGGAGATTATGACATCTAGCGTCTCTAACCTTCGCAAATTCTCATACTAACATGGGTATACCCTACAGGTACTCGAGCTTGGTATATACGGTCTAGATACGACAGAAGCCCACGGCATTGCTAAGGCCCAGTGGAGAATTCGAGTGGCCCACGGACTCTTGATTGCTTGCGAGACAAGAAGCTTAAGATAGAAAGTTCAAAGGAAAACCCTAATCTGTAACCGACTCGACCTGCTACCCGAGACCTAGCCTATCTATATAAAGGCTAGGAGGGTCGGTGAGGAGGACACACACAACCCTAGTTTCCACAACTCTCGCCAGATTGCATCTGCACGCCCCTGTAATCTTTGATTCCTTCATTAATTCCAAGGGCAGACAATCAGGAGTAGGGACCTCTATGAGGCCTGAACCTGGGTAAAACTTGTGTCCCTGTGTGCTTGTTTGCTAGCTGATTGATGCCTCCAGCGCTCCCTCCTTCTCCAATACCCAAGTCCATAACAATGGGCATTGATGACTTAAACCCTTGTCAATTGGCGACGTCTGTGGGAACTAGGAGTGCTGATGTCACGGCTTCTTCGGCCCCATCAACCGCGATCTACAAATCTGCAACAACAGAGATTCGCCAGCTCTTCGGTTCGTTCGAGTTCACCGTCCACACGCCGGCCACTCGCCCGGCTTTCATGTCCATGGGCGATGGAATCAGCCTGGCAATTGGGAGCTTCCGCTTCCAGGTTGGTCAACTGGGCACGCTTCGCATGCCTGACCAGCCGATGGCACCCGCGATTGCTCCAGCATCGTGGTTCCCACCACCAATCGGCACCCTCAGCGAGCTCAACACCTCAGCAGCAGCAGCTAGGAGCACGGACAGCGACAGCAGTCGCGGATCCGATTTGGGTGACCTGGCCACTAAAGACGGAGCCTATGGCTCTAGATCTAAAAGTTGCCGGAGCAACAGCTTCCCCAACCACTTCATGTGCGCAGTCATCAACGCAGGCGAGACTACCACCAATCATGAAAATGTTGGCACCGGATCTGGCACCGGACTGCCCAACGGCAGCGCACCCAACGGCACCGGACCACCCAACAGCAGTATGCCCAATGGCGGCCCCACCAACGGTGGCAACGGCGCGCCCGTCAACAATGGAGCGGGAGGAGAACCGCCAACCATAGTGAACGAACACACTAGAGAGTGTGTAGTGATCAAGCTCAATGACAACGAGTGCGCCTGCTGTCAAGAAGCTCTACGAGGCAATCCTCTGCCCCTCAACTCCCAGTAAGACATGCTAATGGGCTACCATTGGCTACTGAAGGAGGAATACAGACGCTAGCTACATGCAATCGTGCAACTCGAGGCGCATAAAAAGGCGGCGGACGAGTCAAGCCTTCGGTGATCCGGGCTCTCCTCCCATGGAGGATCCTCCTCCAAAGGCAACGAGTACCTGGCCAACAAGAGAAGATCTCGACTGGCCCACCTCACCGAGGAGGAGCGCGTAGAAGCCGTGAAAGTCCTCGACTTTGGCTCCATGATGGTAGATACACGGGGCAACGTGCTCCCGAAGCCGCTGCAAGCCGCGGTAACGGTGGCCACCATGTACCTCCTCAACAACCAGCCGCCAGCTGGAGATCCACGAGCTGCCATGCACCGATCTACGATCGCGGGCTTGGGGCTACTCGAGGCCGCCCTTGACAAAGAGCCCGCATGAGAGCCAAAGAAAAGCCAGGCTCTGGCAAAACACTATTCCTCGCCCTCGTCCAGCGACGATAGCCACGATCTGTCTCGGCGTCGCCGCTCATGATGGCGCGATTGCGACTACGATGCGCGTGATGACCTCACGTAGTGCAAAATCGACAAATCGAGGGCAAGACGCGCTCGTTCAACTGACTTAGAAGAGGAGAGACTGAGCTATGCAGCGCTAGATGCTTCAGCAGGGCCATCAGGCAGAAGCGAATGCCTAAAGGGTTCAAACTACCATCAGATAACCCAAAGTTTGACGGTCTATATGACCCAAAAATCTGGTTGGAGGACCACATCTCCTCCATCAGACTACATGGCGGGAGTCGAAGCACGACCATGCAATGCCTGCAGCTACAACTGCAGGGCGTCGCTCGCGCATGGCTCAACAATCTCCCGCGTGGATCCATTCGCAGCTGGGAAGAGCTGGTCTATAGCTTCGTGCGCAATTTCAAGGGCACTTACAAAAGGCCCGCATCAATCGAAGAGCTGAGAAGCTACCAGCAAAGATCGGGTGAATCGCTACGCTCGTACATCCAGAGGTGGTCCATCATCAAGAACTCCCTAGAAAACATCTCGGAGGACCGCACAATCGACGCATTCAACGGCGGCGTTCGCCGTATAGAGCTCAGGGAGGAGCTGGGCCGCTCAAAGCCCAAAATGATCGACCACCTGATGGAAATCATGAATTGGTGGGCTGACAAAGAAGACTCGGTGAAGAACCATACCTACTCCGACGATGACAATGACCTCGTGCGCAGACACGACCGCCGAGGGAAACGCCGGATGCGCGTCTACAGCGACCGCGACAAGGTCAACATGGTCGCAGCCGGCTACACCAACAAACACGACGACAACCGCAACAACGGATACCGAAGTGGTGGATACCGCGACAGCGGAAAAACCACGCAGGTGTGGCAACGCCGCACTCGCGAAGAAGCACCCTCAACATCTATTGAGGACAAACTGTCCAGGCCATGCAACGTGCACTTCTACATCGACAAGCACGATGGCAAGAAGAAAGCCAGCCACCTTCTCAAGGACTGTTGTGAGTTCCTCAAACTCCATGAGGGCCTGGCCCGGATGAATCGCGACACAATCAACATGGGCTATGGAGTCGCCCTAGGCACTGTGGCACATGGAGCTCCTCCACTACCACCCGGACCACCACCACTAGCAGCCGCGCCGGTCCAGCATCATGGAGGCGAACCATACCCACGAGCCGTGGGCAACATGGGGATGATCCAAAAAGGGCGTCCTCAAATCGAGTGCAGAAGGCCATCACTTGCCAAGTCAACTTGGCGATAAACTCTCCACCTTCCACCACTGAGTACCTCAGTGGAAGCGACTCCTGCATCACCTTCGATAGGCGCGACCACCCGTGCCAAGTTCCTCGTCCAGGCCACTGTCCCCTCGTACTCGAGGCACAAATCGGGGGTTTCGACATGAGTCGCATCCTCATGGATGGTGGCAGCGGCATTAACCTCATGTTCGCGAGTACCTTGTGTGCGATGAGGATCCCTCTAACGTGTCTGGAAGTTTCAGACACGACGTTTCACGACATTGTCCCAGGGAAGGGCATATATCCCCTGGGCAAAATCAACCTCGACGTCATCTTCGGCACGCCGCAAAACTTCTGGCGAGAGCGCATTGACTTTGAACTCATCGACTGGCCTGCACAATACCAATGCATCCTTGGATGTGTCGCATTCGCAAGGCTCATGGCAGTGCCACACTATGCCTACCTGCAAATGAAAATGCCAGGCCCAAACAGCGTAATCACAATCAACGGCAACTTCGAGAGGTCCGATAGCTGCGACAGGGAATTCAACAGAATCTCCCAGTCCTTCGGCATGAAGGAGGAACTCGCAAGATTAAAGGAGTCGACAGACAACAGTTTGCCTCCCCTGAGTAGGCCAGGTTCACCCGATCTATCCTTCGACTCGTCGGTGCACATGAAGAAAGTCCAGGTCCACCCAACGGACCTGACCAAGACGGCCCTCATCGCCAACAACTTGAGTTCTGCATAGGAACTCGTGCTCGTCGAATTCCTTCGTGAGCACTGGGAGATCTTCGCCTGGTGTCCAGTGGACATGCCAGGAGTTCCCAGGGAATTCGCCAAGCACTCACTCAACGTAAATCTAGACGCAAGGCCAGTCAAGCAGACAATTCGGCTACTGTCTGAACCAAGAGCAAAAGCAGTCAGGATGGAGATCAATAGACTCCTCAACGCAAAATTCATACACGAGATCAAGGAAAGCACTTGGCTCGCTAACACATTGCTTGTGCCTAAAAAGGACACGGATATCCTGCGGATGTGCGTGGACTTCACCTCCTTGAATAAGCACTACCTAAAGGATCACTTCCCGCTGCCGCGAATCGACCAAATCATCGACTCCACCGCGGGATGTGAGCATCTCTGCTTCCTCGATGCCTACTCAGGCTACAACTAGATTCGAATGAAGTAGGAAGACCAAGAGAAAATTACGTTTACAATGCCCTTTGGTGTGTTCTGCTACAACACGATGCCCTTCGGGCTAAAAACCGCAGGAGCCACCTATCAGCGGTGCATGCAGGCCCGCCTCAAGAATCAACTTGGCCGCAACATCCAAGTCTATGTTGATGACATCGTCAGCAAAACAAAAAAGGAAGCCTCGCTAATCTACGATCTACGTGAGACCTTCGCCAACCTCGACCGCTACCGGATCAAGCTCAATCTGGACAAATGCGCCTTCGGCGTACCATCTGGGAAATTACTCGGGTATCTCATCTCCGCGAGAGGGATCAAAGCAAACCCGAAGAAAATAAAGGCCATACTAGCCATGGAGAAGCCAAAAAACGTAAGAGGCGTCCATCAGCTGGCTGGGCGAATCATGGCGCTCAGCCGATTCATCAGTCGAATGGGCAAAAAGGCACTGCCCTTCTACCAACTTCTCCGCAAAACTGACAAGTTCGAGTGGACAGACGAGGCACAAGAAGCATTCGAAGACCACAAATGTCTACTATCCACCTCGCCAGTACTAGTGACTCCACGTGAAAAAGAGCCACCGTTGCTCTACATATCCGCCACCAACTAGGTGGTTAGCACGGTGCTTATGGTGGAACGAGCCGAAGAAAACAAGGTCCACGGGGTCCAACGCCCAGTCTACTACCTCAGCAAGGTGCTCACGCCCACAAAACAGTGGTACCCGCACTACCAGAAGCTGGCGTACGGCGTCTTCATGACATCCAAGCGACTGCGCCACTACTTCCAGGAGCACCCAATCATGGTGGTCAACGACGCCCTGCTCGGGCATATCCTCAATAACCCTGATGCCACCGGACGATTTGCACTTTGGGGAATCAAACTATCTCCACGAGACATCACATACGAAAAGCACGACGCGATCAAGTCGCAAGTCCTCCCTGATTTCCTCGTGCACTGGATGGAGAACCAACTCCCCGAAAAGCCAGATATGTCCTACCTCTGAACAATGCACTTCGATGGGTATAAACGAAATGACAGAGCTGGCGCAGGTGTCATACTAACATCGCCCCAGGGAGACAAGCTGAAATACATTCTGTGAATGCAGTTCACTGCCTCCAACAATGAAGCTGAGTATGAGGCTCTAATCCATGGGATGCGGATGGCGAAATCCTGTGGCGTCAAGAGGCTCATCATCTACGGCGACTCCAAACTGGTGGTCAACCAAACGATGCACGAGTGCGACGCACTGAGTGACAACATGATCGCCTATCGCGACCTCTACGACACACTCGAAGGGGACTTTGATGGCTGTGAGCTGAGACATGTAGGCTGCGAAAGCAACAAAGAGGCGGACACACTCGCCAACATTGGATCCACCTACGCCCCCATACCACCTAGGGTATTAATCGAGCGCATCTGCGAACGCTCCATCAAGCCAAAAGCTCCAGAGAAGAAAGCAAGCGCGTCAACATACTTGGGGGCTACGCCACCCAACGAGCCAATGACACTCGACGACCTGGAGCTTGATACAGGACTCGAAGGACCAATGAGCGTCATGATGATTGAGCCATCTTGGACACAACCCTACATTACATACCTACTCAGCAAGAGGCTGCTAGACGACCCGACTGACGCACGGCAAATCGCGCGCCGCTCCAAGGCGTTCACCCTCATCAACGGCGAACTGTACAAGCACAACATCACAGGAGTGATCCAACGGTGCATCTCCAACAGGGACGGAAGGGACATCCTCCTTGACATCCATGAAGGCACCTGCAGGCACCATGCTGGCAGTCGCGCCCTCTTTGCCAAAGCTCTGCGAGCTGGATTTTACTGGCCCACAGCCATGCGCGACGCCAAGGACATCGTCCAGCGCTGCAACGCTTGCCAACGATTCGCGGACAAACCTCACGCACCCGACGTGGAACTCCGGCCAATACCATTGGCTTGACCCTTCGTTCAATGGGGTCTGGACATGGTCGGCAAGCTCCCGAAATCTTCGCCAGGAGGTTACATTTACCTCTTGGTCGTAGTCGACAAGTTCACCAAGTGGATCAATCAGGAGCCAACGCTGTCAAGTTCTTCAAGTCCATTGTCTATCGCTTTGGACTGCCACATAGCATCATCACGGATAATGGGACGAACTTCACATCTAAGGAGTTCCAGGAATTCTGCGAAAACCTGGGAATCAACATAAGCTACGCCTCGGTGGCCCACCCACAGACCAACGGTCAGGTCGAAAAGGCCAACGACCTCGTCTACAGCGGAATCAAGAAGCGACTCCTCCGGCCACTCGAACAAGCCACCGGATGCTGTCCAGACGAGCTGCAATCCGTACTCTAGAGCTTGCGCACAACTCCAAATAGTGCCACGGGACACACCCCGTTCTTCATGGTGCACGGTGCTGAAGCAGTGCTACCCGCAGAAGTACGCTACAAAGCCCCGCGGGTGGTTGCTTACAGCGAGCAGGAGTCAACTCTTGCACTACCAGCAAAGCACGGGAAATCGCAGCGGAGAGATCAATGATCTACCAGCAAAGCCTCCGCAACTACCACAGCAGAAGGCTACGCCCCAGATCCTTCGTCCAAGGAGACCTGGTCCTGCGACTAAAGCAGCAAGGGCATCTCAAGATCGAGTCCCCTTGGGAGGGACCTTATGTGGTTACAAAAGTAATCCCAGGTGGTGCCTATCGCCTTAAAGATCTCGAGACAGGAGTCGCATACTCCAATCCCCGGAACATCGCGCAGCCGCGTCGTTTCTACCCCTAGTTGTTTTTACATTACAAATAAGGCTATTCAGCCAGGCTACTTGGCCACACATTGTACCTCGTACTATTCCGCGAATAAATAAAGCTAAGTGCCCCAAACTTTGTGTTTCCCTTATTTTCTAGCAATTTTCTCACTCGGGGGCTGCGCCACCCTTTACACTCTCGTTCTACGAACAAATCGCAGTATCTCGAGTAGGTGACACAACATCAACCGAACCCTTGATAAACACCAACCCAGTTGCAACACACCTGACAAGTTGGCAAGGTGCTGAGATAACACAAGTCAGGCTAATGAAAAGGAACTGCAGAGTACAAATACACTCGCAAAATATAAAAGCTAGCAAGCTCTTCACATATCAATGAGTATTAATTACATCCAATATATTCATATGAACTTTATAACACTTGTACAATTATGCGCATGATACAAGTCATGCTACTACTGCAATAGGAGAACGTTCGTTTGTTCCTCAAAGAAGTTGACAATTTCTTCCGCTGGACGATCAACCGCTTGGTAGTGCGGAACCATGTCCCAGGTCATAACCTCTGGCGGAGGTGGCGGCCCAGCGGCAATAGCCGCAACATCTACATCCGACCTAAGCAGTCGCACCAGCGACAACGCGGCCTTAGCACCAGCTACTAAATGCTGTCGCACGCACTCGCGAACCGCACTCAAATCCTGGAACTTCGCTAGAAGAGCCAACAGGCTTGAAGGGACGGCGTCTAGCGGAAACATCGTTTGATAGATATGCCTAAGGCACGACTGCGCCTTCTTCAAAAAGTGAAGTACTCGAGAAGCACGATCCTGTAGGGTCACAAGCGCGATCGCACGATCATGGTCCACCCAAAAGTACCCACTCACTTGTAGTTGCTCCTGGGTCAGATCGTTCATTCGAATAGCAATCCGGTCTTTCTCATCCTGCGGATGACGAGCACTGACAACTACACCAAACAAAAGGTTAAAGCATGAAGAAAAGGCATCGCCATGACTGACTAAAAGAAAAGATAAGAGAGCAGAAAGCTAACATTTGAACTGCTCACTCAGCTGCGCCACCTCCTCCAAGAGATACTCCTCGCGGGCGGTAGCCTTCTCCTCCTTCGAATTCCATACATCCGCGTTACCATGGAGGATGGGAAACTCATGCTCCAGTTGCTTAATGCGATCGTGCAGTCGCAAAATCAAGGACAACTCATCCACCTTTGAGCACGGCTGCGCCAAGGTTTCATCGGTGGATGGAGGATCACGAGGATCACTCTAAGGCCCACTCGACATACCCTATCACAAACCAAGCAAGAGAAAATAAGGGACCAAGAATACATTGATAAAAGGCTCGAAAGCATTCAGGCACAACAAAGTCTCAATAGGGATACTCCCACAAAAGCATGTTTTCAACACAAAAGTAAACTACGACTATTACAGATTAGCTACTAAGGAGCAGTCTGCTTCTTCGACTTCAACTTGGACTTTGGGGGCCTCGTCGAATCCATGGTGGTCTCTGACGCTACAGACTTTCTGGTGCCAGCCCCTGATGCCGTAGCCTTTGCCACATTCTTTGCTCGCTGTAGCTCTTCGGAGTATTTGGCAACTGTATTGATGAGCTTCAGCCCATACTTACCACATCCAGTAGCGAAGGGAGCAAACACTACCTGTTGACCATCTGCGCCGATGGGCATCACCTTGGAGATCGCAGCGGGGTCCACCTCCACGCCATAGGCTTGCATCATAGCGAGTGCCATGGTGGCGCCAATAGGCCGCTAGGAGTTCCTGAAGTCCATGGGAATACTCCCAGCAAGGGATTCCACCAGGTCCTCAAGGTTGTCAATCAGCTCAGCCTTGGGGGTTAGATCCTTGCGTATGTGACTGAGCACACCCTTGGCCTTCGTCAGCGTCCCCCGAAGGGAAGCGCTGCGGTCTTCGACTGCAGCGACAACACCAGCCAATGCATCATCGTGACGAAGGGCCTGGGCGTCAAAACTCAGGCCGCTGGCATCTACATACAGCAAAGTGTTAGCACAATAAAACGGCGTCGAAGCAAGAAACACGAAAATTCAGCTGAAAGAGTACCTGAGAGGGACTTAGAAATTGAGAAAAGTTGCTCCTCAAGCAACTTCTCCCTTTCGGCATTGGAGACGCGCAAGTCCTCTTCGTGTTTTCGCAAGTCTTCTTCGCGCTTTTGCGATGCCTCCAGGGCCGCGATTGCTTCATCACGACTCTTCGCCGCTGCGGCAAGCGCCTTTTCGAGGGAAGCAACATGACGAAGAAGTTCGTTATGCTCAACTGCAAAGCATAGGATGTATCATCAATCGAATCTAGAAACTTTACAAAGACAAAGCCAAAACTAACCTTCACCAACGCGATGGCAATTGTCCAGCCGCGCATGCTGTCGACCCATGTCAAGGACTTGCTCCGGTAGGCGAGCATCTTCCTTCATGATGAGCTGCATCAGAAGAAAACAAAGTTCAGCAACAACACCAAGTATATATTAGACTGCCAAAATAGCAAAAGGATGCTTACATGATCCTCCAGAGACTCTGAAGATGACTGTTGTGCAGTCATCTGGGCAACCACCTAGTGTGCCCCAGCATGCGGGGAACTCGACGAGTTGTGCCTGGAGTGGGCCGCCAATGGAGGAGAGGAAGATCGTTCGGCCACTTCCTTGGACTTGGATTCTGCAACTCTAGATTCCTTCACAAATTGGACGTCGTCAGAAGGTGACAACGCCACTTGACTACAAAACACATCCAGCAAAAACTTTAGGGAAAGCAGCCCCAAAAAGAAACCAATACAAAATCGCGAATGCAGAACTCACCAATCAAATATATCAAGGTCGAAGGATTTCTCCTCCGACTCCGATGACTCCTACGGTAATCGTAGCTTTTTCTGGGCAGGTGGAGCCATGGAGCGCACAGGAACGGCGGGGATTGGCTCCTCTTCAACAACATAAGGGCCTTCTAGCATCGTCAGTGATGAGGCATCCGAGTCCTTGCTGCGGGAACGCTTGCGAGTGCCCTGGTCGCTGGACTCGGGGGCTTCCTCCTCCTCTTCGACTGGGACGGTCAATTCCGACTCGTCCTCTTCATCCACTTTGCGAGGGATAACCCCTTCATTATGAGGAGGCAAATTGGAAGACACCTTCCAATCGTGTATTCAAAAGATACATTATTATACATCAAGTACTTAATGGCAATCGGCAAAGAAAGCTACTTCGTAGTACAATTCTACCTCAGGAGGAGAGTTTGAGGCGTCGAAAGGAGGCACGACTGGTTTTCCTAGGAGAACCTCCTTGGTGGTGTATTTGGTCACCAGTCGCACCCTCTTATCAACCTCACCCGCAGAAATGCCATCGACAGATACGCTAGTGGCATCGTTCGCACTGGCCCAGCGGAACATGGGGTGGACTCTGGCCTGCAGAGGCTGGACACGGTGGCGCAACCATGAGCGAATGAGGGAATCACCTCCCTCTTCTTTGCCTATGCGATTCTTAAGGTCGCAGATGCGCTTATACAGCACCTCTGTTTCCTCGGACTCGCCAGGTATCACCATATTCTTCCAAGAGCGCCTCCTCTTGCACGGCGTCGCGGGATCGAAGGGCGCGAGTCCATAGTGCTCTCCATCGGCCTTCTGGTCGCGGATGTAGAACCACTTGTCTCTCTACCCTTGGACGGACGCAGTGAGCTTGATATCAAAGTAGGTGACAGAGGAGTCGACGTGGATTCTGTAGCCTCCTACGTCGTAGACTACTAAACCGGACGCCGACTGATGTTTCAGCTTAAAAAGCCTCTTGGAGAGGCCAAAGTGCGGCTCGATTCCGAGCCAGCACTCGCAAAGAGTAATGAAGCAGGAGATGTGGAGAATAGAATTTGGGGACAACTGATGCAGCTGGAGCCCGTAGAAGCAAAGGAGACCCCTGAAGAAAGGATGCAGGGGCAGAGAAAGACCTTGGATGATGAACGCAAGGAACATCACCCGGAAACCAGGAGGAGGACAATGGATTACCTCCTCACCAGGCACTCACGAGTCGTCTTCCATGGACGGAAGAACTCCATCTCGACGATGAATATGTAGCTCGGCGGGCTTTATGATGGACGCACACCAAGCGCCGTTGGTGACGCGGGTGCCTGCACCCTTCTTCTTCCTAGCGCCAGCGGCGCTGGTGCCCATGGTGGCGGTACCGCCCTTCTTCTTGGTGGTGGCAATGGCGGCCGCAGACCCAGCGGCGGCGCCTCCCTTATTCGTGCCCATCTTCTGATGGCGGTGAGAACAAAGGAAGTAACTGTGGAAGATATGGAATTGGTCCAGTGCCGCAAAGAGAAAGTGAGCAAGGAAGCAGAGAGCAGCAATGGCGATGGAGGCACGAGCAAAGAAGACAGATGGGGAAATTACCGCATCTGCGCTACTACTTAACCTCCTCGCAGACACCATCCAACGGCCAGCAGAAACCCTACTACACGCGTGGTGCACATCGCCATCGACACGTGGCGAAGCTGAAGCACAAACCGTCCCCCACTATTCCCATTACACGCGGAAATCTAGGAGACGCAGTTAAAACAGAAGATTATGCACGCCTGGTCAAATCAAAGTCAGAAAGTGGGACCCACCACTCGTCACGTCCCGTCAAAGCCGCTCACGCGGGCAACCGAGGTCATCACATCGTCAACACTGATGTCATTGATTTCAGCAGCAGAAGATTTCGACTACTTTAGTCCTCGCTCGAGTCTTCAACTCCACCAAGCACTCGGGGGCTACTCCCATAGGGAGCGCTGGTCGCGCACCCTACGATTTATCTTTATGCAGGTATATGAACATTCAGGACATACCCACCACTCGAATCTACGATTCGATTGTGAATTATGGGTTACTCCCACAGGGAGCGCCGGGAGCAAATTCGACTGAAACAAGCAACAAAAGACGACATTAGTCGCAAAAGGTCTTTAGTCCCCGCTTGAGTCTTCGACTCAACCAGGCACTCGGGGGCTACTCCCATAGGGAGCGCTGGTCGTGCACCCTATGATTACTTGTACATCGTACTGTGTGTTGATAACATCCACACTCGAATGCTATGGTGATTCCGCCTCATACTATCCCTACAAAGAGACTGCGTCTCCTGGGCCACCCGAATCATCTCCGTGATGACAAAAATGCGGATGTTGCGCTTACAGCGTGAAGATAAGACCTGAATAAGGCCTGGCAATGAATCTGCTACGCACTACCAGCAATATATCCGTACCTATAGGTGCGATGAACATGCCTTGACGGACGCGTCGAGTGCTCACACTTATATATTGGAATTCGACTCCTGTAAGACATTCGCGGCCTGAGTTGAATTACGCCAGCACTTTTCCGAATTCGAGTCCGGGGACTTGAGTTTGAGTAGATTGCAATGTTTTTCCCTAAGGCAGTTAACTGATACCGATACATCGGATAAATCAGGCACGTATATCAACAATCCCTATGACACAAATAGAACACTCGAAAAATGCTCAGTCATACACTCGAAAGACTTCATAAAGTCCCAAGTCAAATCTGCGATTCCACTGGACACTCGGGGGCTACTGACATGGGTATACCCTACAGGTACTCGAGCTTGGTATATACGGTCTAGATACAGCAGAAGCCCACGGTGTTGCCAAGGCCTAGTGGAGAATTCGAGTGGCCCACGGACTCTCGATTGCTTGCGAGACATGAAGAAGCTTAAGATAGAAAGTTCAAAGGGAAAACCCTAATCTGTAACCGACTCAACCTGCTACCCGTGACCTAGCCTATCTATATAAAGGCTAGGAGGGGGCGGCGAGGAGGACACACACAACCCTAGTTTCCACAAGTCTCGCCAGATTGCATCTGCGCGCCCCTGTAATCTTCGATTCCTTCGTTAATTCCAAGAGCAGACAAGCAGGAGTAGGGACCTCTACGAGGCCTGAACCTGGGTAAAACTTGCGTCCCTGTATGCTTGTTTGCTAGCCGACTGATGCGTCCAGTGCTCCCTCCTTCTCCAAAACCCAAGTCCATAACAATGGGCATTGACGAGTTAAACCCTCATCACATACAATATGAGAACATGTATTTTGCCAAATTATACTCTATCATATTGCAACCTAAACATTGTTTTAGATATCACAATATCTTTCACACATGATGGTTTATGAAACAATTCTTTCAGCTCCTAGATAACCTTGATATTGAAACAACTTTTGAATATCAAGAATCATGGAGGCAAACATGATACTTTAGATACTAACACTGGAATTGTTACTCTTGATTTAATACTAAATAAACTTCACTGAGTAAATAGAGTTTGCTAAAAGTTTGCAATAGGACTTCTAAACTTTAATTTGACACTCAAAATAATATGATACTAGTTCGCAAAGCAAATATCCAGAATTCTATAGTTCTATTATCTCAATTAAAGCTAAGCATAAGGTAGTAAAGAGATGCCAATGACTACAACAAATTACGCAAATTCACTTTGATTTAGTTTATGACAAATTGATTTCTACTAATCCAAATTACGAGTGAACTCCCACTCAAAAACAACATTGATACATTGCAAATGTATCTATAATTTTTGATACTCCATGCTTGGTTTTATCCACTTTCTTGTGTTTTGTCCACACTTTGGAGTACTTTTCATATGATTTATTGGACTAACCTATTAACAAGAGCCACAGTGCCAGCTGCCTGTTTTCTGCTGTTTTCGGTTCCAAGAATATTCTCGGAATTGGACGGGATAAAAGCCAAAGTGCCTATTTTTCCAGAAGACTCACGGAGCCAGAATACGAGACGGAGGAGGGCCAGGGGCTGGCCACACCCCCCAGGCATGGGCTAGGCCTGGCCACGCCAGGGCCTGGTGTGGTGGCCCCAGGCACCCCCTCGGTCTCCCTCTTCGCCTATAAGAAGCCTTCTGACCTAAAAACTTCGGGGGGTTCGACGTTTTTCCAAAAAAGTTCCGCTACGCTGCCGCCACCGAAGGGGTGATTCAGGGGACAGAAAGTCTCTGTTCTAGCACCCTGCCGGGACGGGAAAGTGCCCCCGGAGCCATCTCCATCGATCTCCACCATCATCTTCATCGACCATCCATGTTTCCTCCATCTATTAGTGAGTAATCCCCCGCTGTAGGCTATGGGGATGGTAGGGATTGGATGAGATCGTTCATGTAATGGCATCAGATTGTTAGGGCACAGTGCCTAGTATCTCTATTATTGCTTTATGACTTTGTTGCAGCTTTGTTGTGCTTAATGCTTGTCACTAGGGCCCGAGTGACATGATTTCAGATCTGAACTTATTATTGATTCATTATGATAGTATTGTTTCTGGTCTTATCTACAATTTGTATAGACACGTCGTTGTCCGGAACCTATGGTCCCGAAGTGACAGAAATCAGGGTAGCCGGAAGGGAAAGACTTTGATGTGAGGATCACATGTGTTCATGGAGTGTTAATGCTTTGCTCCGGTGCTCTATTAAAAGGAGCACCTTAATTGCCAGTAGTTCCCTAGAGGCCCCGCTGCAAACGGGCTGGCAGGACAAAAGATGTTGTGCAAGTTCTCATTGCGAGCACGTATGACTATATATGGAACACATGCCTAGGATTGTCTAGTACTTGGGTGCTTTATCTTATTTATTTGCAATTGCCCTATGTTCTGATTGCTATGCGAATTGTCTTGTCCATGCAACGCCCGTCCATCCATCCCTATGCCTGCCGCACTCGAACCCCACTGTTTCCTGCTTTTGTTACTACTGTCTTTGTTGTACTACTGCTGTTACTTTACTATTCCTACTACAAAACTGTTGCTACTGATAAACTGCTGTGAGCAAGATTGTTTCCAGGTGCAGCTGAATTGACAACTCAGTTGTTAAGGCTGACAAGTATTCTTTGGCTCCCCTTGTGTCGAATCAATAAATTGGGTTTCACTTCCCTCAAAAATACTGCGATATACCCCCTATACTTGTGGGTCATCAAACATCCCTCGTGTATTTTTGGTGATTACATGAACCAAATCCACTACACCAAGTCCGATCATCACGTGAGTCGGTGTAGCTCCAAAGGTGAGCATCTAAATGGGCATCATATCAACTATATGCCTCATGCTTAACCTTTCGGTCCGTGTTCCGAGGCCATGTCTGTACATGCTAGGCTCGCCAAGTAAGAACCTTAGTACTCCCGTGTGTAAAAATGTCGTACACCCATTATACAAACATGGATTCAAGTACACCCGATCATCACGTGATGTCTTGAAGCGACGAAACATAAAATGATGCGTACCTAAGGAAGAACACATTTTTATCTTGATATCTAAATGACGGATCATCTTATAATGCTACTAAAGTGACGTACAAGCAATATAAGATGCAAACAAAACATTATATGCATAAAGTGAAATGATATGGTTCTTACACTTGATCACTATCATGTGCATAGTGGTATGATATTTATCATTCCTTTATGTGTATGGCCAAGGTCTATGGAACTTACACGTTGGGTATGTTATAAGAGTATCAACGATACTTCAACTTACAACATTACCATATCATGACACCAGCCCAGCAACAATCTAAACTAGACGCTTCTAATTTATCCATTGCAAGTTTTACGTGGCTTACGGCTTTCGAAGATAGAACTAGTCTTACCTACGAACATGGAACCACAATGGTGATAAACAAATTATTAGCAACTCGTTGTAAATCAGATATTGACTATAGTAGGAGAGACAGACACCCGCTAGCCACTTATGCAAAACTAGTTGCATGTCAAACCTGGAACAGGTCTCATGTGTGAGGACATGTAAAGTTAGTCCGGGCCGCTTCATCCCACTATGCCACCAATATCCAAAATACATATAAGATGCAATAACATGATCATCATCGCCCACATATTCATATGTGTACTACCCGTGCAAAGCATCGACGCATAGATCAGGCTCTGATACCACTATTGGGTTGGCAACATAGAAAACAATTTTTTTCCTATGATTTGAACATCTAAGCACCAAGATCTATCTATCTAGATACAAGCAACGGGTGGATATACATCCAAAGAGAACATACCCTTGAAGAGCGACAAAGTGTTGTTAACAAAACTGATTTTGTGGTTTATGTAGTCGTACACTTGCCGATCTCAAGATCGTGATGAAGTCTAGCGAGTCCAGCAGGTCCAGCACCAGCAAGTCCATCAGGTCCAACACCATCAAGTCCAGCACCACAAAGCAGCGGTGCATCCGTGATCGCACAAACATCCGGTACCCCGACAACCTCCGCGTCCTCACTCCAGTGATCCAGCGGAAGCAACAACTCATTTCCAGATAAAGCCACCGGGAACATGTATCTCGCTAATCCGAGACCATGGGGAATAATTTATAGAGGGAGAGAGAGATTCTTCACGAGGAGGTGTGAGATGAGAGGGGGGCAGTCAAAGGCCATGGCGTGGCAGCCATGGTGGGTGCCCCCACCTCTTCCACATTCATGTGGGTGGATCTCCCACTCCCATAAAAAGCCTCCACTCAAAATTCCACTCACCTCCATTAAATTTCCACCGAATTTAATGCAAGCTCTCAAAAAATCTTTTATTTATTTTATTCAGAATTTTGTTAATTACTTTAAATAAAAAATTCACATAAAACCGCCTGCAACATTTCAATATCACATGCAGCGCTTTCACCCAAAACAATTTTGGTTTCCGTCGAAATAATTCCAGCGCTTTCTTAAATCTTTATCTGAAACATATTTGCTCCAAAAGGTGTCGGTATCCCTTAAGTGTTTCACCCTACGGTAGAGAATAATGCAGACATGATTGAGACCCCTCTCCGATCAATAATCAGCAGCGGGACCTGGAGATCCGTACTGACTCCCACACATTCAACGATGAGTCTAGTTATCATGTGAACCTTTAACATCGTAACCAAATCTATTTGTCTCGCAATATATTACACGTCTGAGACTCGATCATCGGTATCCCCTTACCTAGTTTGATCTCGTTACCGACATGCACTCTTTTCTCGTTCCTGTGATATAACATTCTAGTGATCACATCACTTGCTTGTCTCAATGTGATATCACCGAGAGGGACCAGAGTATATCTATCCGTCATTGGGATGGACAAATCCCACTCTTGATCCATGAGCATCTAGATAATACCTTCGTAGCACTAAACACACCTTTATAGTCACCCTGTCACGGTGTGGCGTTTGATGGTATCAAGATACTCTTCTAGTGTTAGTGATTGACATGATCTCATGGTCTAAGGACTAGGATTACTTCGTATGATGTTATAGCAATATAAACATAATGACTTTGATCGTAATGCTATACTTCGTATGAATGTTCATCACATCATTTCACCATTGTTGTGAGCTCATTATTAACAACATCCAATGTCCTCAATCAGGAAACCTTTGATCATCTTGTTAATCAATGAGCTAGTTTATATGAGAGGCATTACTAGGAACTTTGTATTTTGTTTATTAAACACACATGTATTAACGTTTCCAATTAATACAATTATAGCATGCAGAATAAATATTTATCATAAACATGGAATAAGATAATAACCACTTTATTATTGCCTCTCGGGCATATTCCCTTCAGGATTACCACATTAACACTCATGAAGAGGATGAGGTTGAAAGCCTACTCATAACTCAACAAAAGAGTTCCGTAAGGGAAACCCTTGAGAAACTACTAGATATATCTTCTTGATTAGTAGATTACACATTAGACTCCTCTTTGCGCACCCCCGGGGTGTGGATTTCATGCAATTCATTTGGTGAGTAAATTGCTTGATGATAAAATAGTTCGATGACTCGTATGTATGAAATTTAAGTTGACATAATCGATCCAATCTCTAGGGATTGTCGTATGCGTTAAAGTGCGTACTGGTCGCCCTGGGACCCGAACACGTACAGAATCTGCTCACACACTATTAAGTCATATGCACATTTTAGGAATCAAGTCAGTTATAGTGCGATTTGGTGCTGTTGTCACGTTGATAGCTTTCTGACGGTTTTGGGTGGTTTGCATGTTGACATGATCAATCCGGTTTTCAAGTCTTAGTCGTTCATAGAAAATCACGTATCAGTCGTGTCGTGGGCCTAGGAAGCAAGCTCAATTGGGTCTCAAACCGTTAAGTGGTATGCGCATTTCATTAGGCATGTCGCACACGTGGGGTGGGGTGGGGGGCTCGTGGTTCCCGAACACTCGGTGGGTTTTCAGAAGCATGTCATGTATGGAGGCAGTCCCGCGCTTGACCCACTCAGTGTCATGTTGTCACATGCATGTGGCGCTACTTAACATGCTCGCGTGAGAATTTAGACATTTAATGACATAGAGAACACGTACCTTGATAAGAATGGAATGGTTTTTCTTTTTTAGGGCGGGTAAAAGGGGGTAGTCATGGTTGTTCGATAGTCCTTAGCAAAACCTTAAAAGTACAGTCATAAGTGTTGACTAAAAGTCTACATTTTTCAATAAACATGTCATGGTTCATTAGTTGAAAGTGAAAAGGACATGAATGCTGCCTTGATGAGGATATACCAATCGGGGTATGTCCAGGAGGAATATTCGACTGATCTTGGCCACTAGCGAGTGGGCCTGCAGGTACGACAATTGGAAGGATACTTCGAAGAAGGCCTAGCGACTGGAAGCTGAAGGCCCAGGACCCAAGCTAGGCCTAGTCGGATTAGGCAAATCCTCCAAAACCTAAACATGTCATGGTTCAGTTGTAATCCTGTAAACCGTAGCGAGGTTACTCTATATAAACCTCCCTATGACTCTTATTTTTGTTATATCCTATTAGCTACCCCATCCAAGCGACTCGCTGCCTAGCCGCCGAGATCGCCGATCTTGTAATCCACTCGCTAATAATACAATCTAGCAGGAAGTAGGTCTTTACCCTACGGGGGCCCGAACCTAGGTAAACCATCGTGTTTGCTCACAATCTCGATCCATAGATGATGACTCGCTCTTTCCCATCGTATCAATCGCTACCCCCTGGTAGCGACTGCTGTGGTCATTACCACGACAGTGGTGCCCACCGTGGGGCTTGGCCTACGTTCCAATCGACCGGCCAATCGCCACCGGACGCATGGTGGCTAGTAGCGGATTCCTCTAGATCCTGCCAAGCAGCTACATGCCGGTGTCGTGCCCGGTCACTCATGCTGCGGTGATGCCAGTCGGCACCATCAACCTCTTCATCGGGTTCACTGACGCCATCGACCCGGCGGAAATGATGATCATCGGTGGATCGCCTCCGGGTGATCTTCTCTTGGAGGAGCATGTCCGCTCCATCACCCACCTTGCCTCTGAATACGACTCAGCCACCAATGATGTGGCTCTCCACGACAACGCCGACTCGGTGGCCCCTTATTCGGCCACCGGATCCATCACCGCCGCGTTGCACGAGGACTCCATCATGCGAGTCTCCAACATTGAGGATTTCGAGGATCTCCCCCATCCTCGGCATCTTCGACTCGGATTCTGGATCGGAGTCCCCTGACGAGGCGCGGGCCAGATCCAACCGCTACAATGCCACCTACATGGCAGGTAGCAGCGCGCCTCCAGATCCCTTCTCCACGCCCCTCCCATCGACAACAACAGTGGCGGATGATACGTCCATTTTGCATCACTATTATATATCATAATTTACTATTATTCATTGATATATTTCATATTAAGAGATGATACTTATGTTATTTCATCTGTTTTTGCATGGTTGATTACTTTTGGAGGATGGACTGCTGAAGTCAGGATTCTGATGGAAAAGACACTGTTTGGAGGCGAAATTTGCGAAGATCAAAAAATTCCAGAAAATACATGGAAAATCCTATTTTTCTAGAAGATGAAGGATGCCAGAAAGGGGAGCGGAGTTGGGCCGCAGGAGACCCACACCACCCCCTGGTGCGGGCCACCCCTGGTCGCGCCACCAGGTGGTGTGGCCACCCTAGCCCACCTCCAGCTCTCCTCTTTGGCGTATATTATCCCCACAAAACCCTACGACTCTGGGAGCAACCACAGAAAGATTCCGCCGCCTCTGCGGGGTGGAAAACTATAGAGAGAGAAGAGCTCTCTGGCAGGCAGAAATCTACCGAGGAAATTCCTTCCTGGAGAGGGGAGATCGTCGCCATCAACACCACCATCAAGCTGGACTTCATCGGGATCATCATCATCATCATCATCTCCACCAGCACCATCATCACCACTCCATACCACTGTAACAATTGGGTTGAATCTTGCATACGTCTTAGGGGAAACTTTCCCGGTGTTGATTACTTGTTGTTGTTGATGCTATTGAGTGGAACCATTGAATTATTGTTATGTTCAGATTGTTACTTATCATTATATCATCACTGATCTTGATCCATGTGATGTATTGTGAGTAGTTTGTTTAGTTCTTGAGGACATGGGAGAAGTCATGTTGTTAGTAGTGGAATTGTGTTGAGAAAGATTCAATAGTTTGTTATTTAAGTTGTGGTGTTATTCTTCTAGTGGTGTCATGTGAATGTCGACTACATGACACTTCACCTTTATGGGCCTAGGGGAATTCATTGTGTATTTGGCTACTAATCATAGGGGCTACCGGAGTGACAGAAACCTAAACCCCCATTAGGAAACCTTTGCACAAGGGAGTGTAGGATCTCAAAGTTTAAAGCTGTGGTTAGGTTTTTATCTTAATTACTTTCTTGTACTTGCGGATGCTTGCAAGGGGTTTAATCACAAGTATGTATTAGTCCTATGAAGGTCAATACATTAGCACAGGTTCACCCACACAACACTTATCAAACTAAAGAAGATTAATCAACTATAGGAAACGGAAGCACTTGACGATATTCCCGTATGTCCTCGAGAACGTTTGGTCATCTTAAGTAATACAACCGGCTTGTACTTTGCTAAAGAAAGGATTGGGCCACTTGCTGCATCTGTCATTATTGTCTTTTATTTACTCGCACTTTATTTATCTGCATTATCGAAATCCCCTAAAAATCCGTTTGCTAAGTATTTACAGAGAATTCCTACTCCAAGCCACTCGTCAACACCTTCTGCTCCTCATTGGGTTCGACACTCTTACTTATCGAAAATACTACGATACACCCCCTATACTTGTGAGTCATCAAGACTATTTTCTGGTGCCTTTGTCGGGGAGTGAAGCGCTATTGGAGAGTGGAACTAGTAAAGGAAACTTCTACCGTGAGTATTGTTTATTTCTGTTAGTTACTTTATTTTCAATATGGATAATTCACTTAGTTTCTTATTTCGTAATGCTACTACCACTGCTAAGGTAGTAGATGAACCACCACTTGCTGAAAATGATACTTTTAAAATAGCTACAAGAATTATTGATCGTGTTATGGATAACTTCTATTTTGGAGATGGAACTGTCCATCCCGGTGATCATTTTCTCTTTATACACGAATTATGTGGGTTGTTCAAGTGTGCAGGTATTACAACAGATCAAGTCAAGAAGAAGTTATTCTGATTATCACTGAAAGGAAGAGCTGAAGATAGGTACAAGCTGCTGAAAAATGGTCAAGCTCTTGAATGGGAGGAAGTAGTACCTCTCTTTTATTCAAAATTTTATCCTCCTAGTGAGATTCATAAAGATCGGAATCAAATATACAACTTTTGGCCTCTTGATGGAGAGAGTACAACTCAAGCTTGGGGGAGATTGAAGTTATTAATGCTCAAATGTCCTATTGATGAGCTCCCCAAAAATATTATTATCAGTAACTTTTATGCAAGGATTTCTCTTCATGATAAGGATCTATTGGATGCTTCTTGTGCTGGATCATTTACACGCATGGAAGAAGGAGCTAAATGGGATCTTCTAGACTGTATTCAAGACAATGCTGAAGCATGGGAGAATGATAAAGGAAGAAAGTCAGGTGTAAATTATGATTATGAATGCATTAAATCTTTTATGGGAACTGATGACTTTCGTAATATTAGTAATGCTTATGGTCTAGACTCTCAAGTTATTACAAATTGTTTTAAGGCTTTTGCTTCATATATTGAAATTCCAAAAAGAGAATGGAACAAGTATCATGCATCGTATAAGGATATTGTTGATTGTGTTCCTGCTAGAAGTACTGAAGTTTGCACTATTGATCGTATTTTGCCTGAACCTTATATCGAGAAAATACCTTTCCCGGATAAAGTAAAGGAGCACTCTATGATAACTAGTGTAATTAATAAAAGTACGAAGAGAGCTTTAAGCCTGATGAACAAATAACCATTGAACTTGAAGTAGCAATTGTGAAAGACCTTGTCACTAAAAGAGTAGAGGATGGACACATTGTTTTCTATGAAGATGCTTCTAATATTGTCTCACATCCTAATAGAACTAGAAAAGCTAGTGTCCCTATGCTTTCTGTTAGAATTGCTGATCATTGCTATTATGGTTTATGTGATATTGGTGCAAGTTCAAGTGCAATTCCTTATGACCTTTACAAAGAAATTATGCATGAAATAAGTCCATGTGAACTTGAAGAAATTGGTGTGGTTATTCACCTTGCAAACAGAGAGACCATCTCTCCCATTGGTATTGTAAGAGATGTGGAAGTTCTTTGTGGTAAGATTAAATATCCTGCTGATTTTCTAGTACTTGGTTCAGCTGCTAGTAAAACCGATCCTATCATTTTTGGTAGACCTTTATTGAACATGTGTGGAGCCATTATAGACTATAAATGGGAGAAAATTTTAACTAAATTTGATGGGGAATCTTACGAGTTTAATTTTTTGAAATTTGCTAAAGTCCCTTATGAAAATGAAACTCCTAATGTAGAGTTGAACAACTTGCTTATATTTCTCTTACTCCTAACAATGCTTTGCAGCAATTTATGGAAGACCATGAAAGTGAGATCTTCATGGAAGAAAGAAATGAGATTGACGAGATTCTCCATCGTCAACCTAAGATGCTTAAGCATAACTTGCCTATGGAAGATTTGGGTACCACATTGCCACCTAAAAAGGATCTGGTTTTCAATCTGAAGCCTTTACCTGACGATCTTAAATATGCTTACATTGATGATAAAAAAATATATCATGTTATTATTAGTTCTAAACTTTCAGGGAAGGATGAGGCAAGATTATTGGAAGTATTGAAGAAACATCGAGGAGCTATGGGCTATACACTTGATGATTTAAAAGGGATTTCTCCTACTACAGCATGCTATCAATATAGAACCCGATGCAAAACCAGTGGTGGAACATCAACATCGTTTAAATCCTAAGATGAAGGAAGTGGTAAGAAACGAGGTATTAAAACTCCTTGATGCTGGTATTATTTATCCTATTGCTGATAGTGAATGGGTTAGTCTTGTTCATTGTGTCCCTAAGAAAGGGGGAATTACTATTGTGCCTAATGAGAATAATGAGCTTATCCCCCAAAGAATAGTAGTAGGTTATAGGATGTGCATTGACTTCAGAAAGGTTAATAAAGTTACTAAGAAAGATCATTACCCACTGCCTTTTATTGATCAAATGTTAGAAAGATTGTCTAAAAATACCCATTTTTGCTTTCTTGATGGATACTCTAGGTTCTCTCAAATTGTTGTTAAACAACAAGATCAAGAAAAAACTACTTTTACGTGCCCTTATGGAACATATGCTTATAGGCGAATGCCTTTTGGTTTGTGTAATGCTCCTGCCACTTTTCAAAGGTGCATGTTTGCTATCTTTCATGGGTTTTGTGAAGAAATTGTGGAAGTATTCATGGACAATTTTTTCGTCTATGGAACTTCTATTGATAATTGTCTACACAACCTTGATAAAGTTTTGGAGAGTTGTGAGGAAACTAATCTTGTTTTTAATTAGGAGAAATGCCACTTCATGGTCAATGAAGGAATTGTCCTTGGACATAAAATTTCCGAAAGAGGCATTGAAGTTGACACAGCCAAAGTTGAAGCAATTGAGAAAATGCCCAGTCCTAGGAACGTTAAAGGTATTCATAGTATCCTTGGTCATGCTGGTTTCTATAGAAGGTTTATTGAAGATTTCTCCAAGATATCAAAACCCCTTACTAATCTTCTCCAAAAATATGTACCCTTTATTTTTGATGATGATTGTAAGGAAGCTTTTGAAACTCTAAAGAAAGCTTTAACTATCGCTCCTATTGTCTAACCACCTAATTGGAACTTACCCTTTGAGATCATGTCCGATGCTAGTAATTTTGCTGTAGGTGCTGTTCTTGGGCAACGAATAGATAAAAAATTAAATGTTATCCATTATGCTAGTAAGACTCTTGACGCTGCTCAAAAGAATTATGCTACTACCGAAAAAGAGTTCTTAGCTGTTGTTTTTGCTTGTGATAAGTTTAGACCTTATATTGTTGATTCAAAAGTTACCATTCATACTGATCATGCTGCTATTAAATACCTTATGGTGAAGAAAGATGCTAATCCTAGGCCTATTAGATGGGTGTTGCTTTTACAAGAATTCGACCTACATATTGTAGATAGGAAAGGTGCTGAAAATCCTGTTGCTGATAATTTATCTCATTTGGAAAACATCTCCTTTGATCCTATGCCTGTTAATGATAGTTTCCCAAATGAACAGTTGGCTGCAGTAGGGGTAAGTTCGCGAGGGAGTCCTTGGTATGCTGATTATGCTAACTTTATTGTCTCCAAGTATTTGCCTCCAAATTTTTCAGCACAACAAAGAAGGAAGTTCTTTTACGATTTGAGGCATTATTTTTGGGATGACCCACATTTATATAAAGAGGGAGTAGATGGTATTATGCGAATATGTGTTCCAGAATTTGAACAAAAGGAGATATTGCGGAAATGTCATGGTAGTGCCTATGGAGGACATCATGCAGGAGATAGAACCGCACAAAAGGTTCTACAGTTAGGTTTTTACTGGCCTACCCTTTTCAAAGATGCAAGAGAATTTGTCTTATCATGTGATGAATGTCAACAAGTTGGTAATATTTCTAGACGCAATGAAATGCCTATGAATTACTCTCTTGTTATTGAACCATTTGATTGTTGGGGATTTGACTTTATGGGTCCTTTTTCCCCTTCAAAAGATTACACTCATATTCTTGTTGCTGTTGACTATGTTACTAAATGGGTAGAAGTCATACCTACGAAAAGTGCTGATGGTGAGACCTCTTTGAAAATGCTTAGGGATATTATGTTTCCTAGGTTTGGAGTGCCTAGATATCTCATGACTGATGGAGGTTCTCATTTCATTTATGGTGGTTTTAGAAAGACCTTTGCTAAATATGATGTTAATCATAGAATTGCTTCAGCTTATCATCCCCAAACTAGTGGGCAAGTAGAACTATCAAATAGAGAAATTAAATCCATCTTGCAAAAGACTGTTAATAGATCTAGAAAAAATTGGGCTAAAAATTTGAATGATGCTTTATGGGCTTATAGAACTGCTTATAAAAATCCTATGGGGATGTCTCCTTACAAAATGGTTTATGGGAAAGCTTGCCACATGCCTTTAGAATTAGAACACAAAGCTTATTGGGTAGTGAAAGAACTTAATAGAGACTTCAAACTTGCTGGTGAGAAAAGATTATTTGACTTAAGTTCGTTAGACGAGGTGAGGAGTGAAGCATACGAAAATGCTAGACTATTTAAAGAAAAAGTTAAAAAATGGCATGATAGGGGAATTCTTAAGAGAGAGTTCCATGTTGGTGAGAAGGTTCTATTGTATAGGTGTCGTCTCAGATTTTTTGCAGGAAAACTACTCTCAAAATGGGAAGGACCATTTGTTATTGAAGAGGTGTATCATTGAGGTGCAATAAAAATTTCTTCCCTAAAAGATAACACTACACAAGTGGTGAATGGTTAGAGACTCAAGCCCTATATTTCTGGAGATTCTTACAATGAAGACATTGATGCTATTCAAATGGTAACCCCGGAAAGTTTTATCAAAGACCAAGTTCTGTGACCTGCAGAGTCTGTTTTTGAATAGGTAACAGTTCTGGTAAGAAAAGGTCCACGAAAAATCTGTCAAGTTATATTTTTTGTAGTTTTTATCTAACATGGAAAGCAATGAGTCGAAAAAGGGACGGAAAAGGAGCCCGGGTGGCTCACACCACCCCATAGCGCGGGCCCACCTGGCTACGCCACTAGGGGGTGTGGCCACCCCGAAGCCCGTCTCTGACCCATTTTCTCCTAGTACCTTCCTTTTGTTGTAAAACTTTGTAATATATAATCCCCCAGATCTCCTGAGGTTCGTATATCGTGTTCTCGTCGTGTTTTTGTTTCGATCTGTTTCTGACAGGTAGAGTCTCAATTTTGGAGCCACAATGTCCTCCTCTGGATCAGCCAAGGAAGATTCCTCTGCGGACGTCATCAACCCTTACATGCATGAGTTGAAGATTCATCCCAAGGAGTTGTTGCTCGAGGATGGGAAGATACAGATAAAAGAGGTTCACGGCCCTAAAGGTGAAGGTAGTCTGGAGGACAGGATGGAAGCACTGGAGCAGGAAGTCTTTAAGTACAAGAAGATGGCGGAACATGAAGTGGATATCATCCATAAGATTAGTTCCGAATTCATTGCCAAGCACCAGAAGGAGACCGCTGAGCTTAAGGATGAAATTCTCTCACTCCACCAAACAACCAACCAAGTACAAGCGCAGCTCTACGATGTGCAAAATAAAAACTGTGAGTACGAGGTTAGGTTTAAACACATAAGTGCTGCTGCTAGTTTTAGGATGTCGGAGACCAGGATGTCTTTTGTTGATGGGGAACCCTTACCTTGGAAGTCGGACGATGATGAGAGAACACCACCACCACCGAAGGAGTAATTCGTCATCAGGTTTTGGCATCCCCTTGGTTTGTTCCAAGCTTGGGGGAGTGCCACGGTATCATATCACTATCTTTTATCTTTTTACCTTTTTAGTAGAGTCATATCATGAATAGATAATTTATCATGTAGGATGGTTTGCATTATGGAAGTGTCCCCCCTCTCGTTAGATATCTATGTATCCCTTGGTGTGAGTTGTCGTTATGGAATATTAATGAGAAGTTCTATCATTTACTCTTTTGCATATTTTATTTTAGTTTTAAATTACTATTATATGATTGATCTTGTTGTTAGTACTGGTATCACTCTAGGATCATTAAGTAAATTTAGTTGGTTTTGGCAAACCTGGCTCGATCAGTAGCAACACTATTATGAGAATTGAATGAAAAAGATAAAAGTACTCTTAAGAAATATAATTTCATCATCTTTCTTGATTTTCTCATAAGCTTAGTATTCTCTAGTTAAGATCTTTTGTGCTTCCAAGGAAGATTGCATGTTTGTTTTTATCACGTGTATGTTTGTTTGTTTCCTTTAACTCTTATGCTTGCTACCCAGCCTTGCTAGCCTAAAAACCTGTACTGAGAGGGAATGCTTCTCGTGCATCAATCCTTAAACCAAAACCTATGCCATTTGTGTCCACCATACCTACCTATTAGCACTATTGGTATTCCAAGTAAATTCATGTTTTTATCTACCTCCCGAATTAAACTTGTTATGTGAAAATGAATGATTAAAGCTCTCACGAACTTGATGGCACACTTTACTTTTCTTGCCCCTAATAAACTTGAACCATTGTGTCATCTATGTTGTATATGCTTGCACTTATACGTTGGGATTAGCAGAACCATGCTGTCATGGGGAACGCCTTCAACATTGCACTTGTACATTGTACCCAGTTGATATCATGCTCTTTTGTTTATGGATGTCGTCAGTGTGAAATGAAAGGGGAGCTTGTAAGTCCATGGAGTTATGTATGTGTGTTAGAGAAACGCCTGGGCGCTAGCCTAAGCCATGCCTAATCATGGTGGAAACTTGCAGCATCACCATAGTGAGCAATCTATGAAGCATTCTTCTTATAAAAAAAGAAGAGATAGAGATTGAGAAAAAGAAAAAAAGATGAGAAAAGAGGAAAGAGAGAAAAAGCACCATTTTCCCATGGTAAATAAGAAGATCGCTGAGATGCTCATTGTCTGCTTGCCTTGTCATTTTGATTATGGAATAGCTTCTATATCATGTGCAAGGGGTACCGCGTTGGCGGTTCTCTATGATACACATGTACTTACTATGACAAGAACATATCGGTAACTAAACTTGAGTAGCATGAGGAGCGGCCCTCGTATTCAAGGGACATGAGATTGCCAACTTATACTTTGTCAAGCATATACTCCATAGTTTGTTCACTTTAACCTTAATCACCTAAAGATGCTTATGATAGGGACAATGAGAGCTGAAAGCTAATAAGTACCATAATTTTTGGAAGCTCTTTATGAAACCCGAGATCCCTGCTTCCCTCTGTGAAGGGCCTATCTTTTACTTTTTAGTTGAGTCAGTAAACCCATTCCTTTCTATCTCAGCAAGTATTTTGAGTTGTTGTGTTTCGTTCATTCATATGCTGATTTATTCAATCATGTTTCTTATGTTCCTTGTTTTGCACATTGCTCTTATCTTAGTGAATATTACTTTGAAAGCTATCATTGAAAACCCCTTTATGTTTGAACTCCTGGAAATTGTTAACTATTCTTTGACCAAGAGCAAAGTTTGCCATTACCAATTATGATTTATTTTATGTATCTTTATTATGTTTCCCTTACTTATTACAAGTTAAGTTATATAATAGTAGGTTGTCTTCTATTATGATTTGTGTATCGATGAATGTGATGCTTCTTGTCCGTATTCTTTTATCGACTCTTCACTCCATAAACTTGAGGTCATGTTTATTGAGCTTAGTTTTCGCTTGGGGACAAGCGAAGTCTAAGCTTGGGGGAGTTGATATGTCCATTTTGCATCACTATTCTATATCATAATTTACTATTATTCATTGATATATTTCATATTAAGAGACGATACTTATGTTATTTCATCTGTTTTTGCATGGTTTTGTTACTTTTGGAGGATGGACCACTAAAGTCAGGATTCTGATGGAAAAGACACTGTTTGGAGGCAAAATTCGCGAAGATCAGAAAATTCCAGAAAATACATGGAAAATCCTATTTTTCCAGAAGACGAAGGATGCCAGAAGAGGGAGCGGAGTTGGGCCACAGGGGGCCCACACCACCCCCTAGCGCGGGCCACCCCTAGCCGCGCCACCAGGTGGTGTGGCCACCCTGGCCCACCTCCAGCTCTCCTCTTTGGTGTATATTATCCCCACGAAACCCTAGGACTCGGGGAGCGACCACATAAAGATTCCGCCGCCTCTGCGGGGCGGAAAATTGTAGAGAGAGAAGAGCTCTCTGGCAGGCAGAAATCTGCCGAGGAAATTCCTTCCCGGAGAGGGGAGATCATCACCATCAACACCACCATCAAGCTAGACTTCATCGGGATCATCATCATCATCTCCATCATCATCTCCACCAGCACCATCATCACCACTCCATACCGCTGTAACAATTGGGTTGAATCTTGCATAGTTCTTAGGGGAAACTTTCTCGGTGTTGATTACTTGTTGTAGTTGATGCTATTGAGTGGAACCATTGAATTATTGTTATGTTCAGATTGTTACTTATCATTATATCATCTCTGATCTTGATCCATATGATGTCTTGTGAGTAGTTTGTTTAGTTCTTGAGGACATGCGAGAAGTCATGTTGTTAGTAGTGGAATTGTGTTGAGACAGATTCAATAGTTTGTTATTTAAGTTGTGGTGTTATTATTCTAGTGGTGTCATGTGAACATCGACTACATGACACTTCACCTTTATGGGTCTAGGGGAATTCATTGTGTATTTGGCTACTAATCGTAGGGGTTGCTAGAGTGACAGAAACATGAACCCCCGTTAGGAAACCTTTGCACAAGGGAGTGTAGGATCTCAGAGTTTAAATCTATGGTTAGGTTTTTATCTTAATTACTTTCTTGTACTTGTGGATGCTCGCAAGATGTTTAATCACAAGTATGTATTAGTCCTAGGAAGGTCAGTACATTAGCATAGGTTCACCCACACAACACTTATCAAACTAAAGAAGATTAATCAACTATAGGAAACGAAAGCACTTGACGATATTCCCGTGTGTCCTCGAGAACGTTTGGTCATCTTAAGTAATACAACCGGCTTGTACTTTGCTAAAGTAAGGATTGGGCCACTTGCTGCATCTATTATTATTGTCTTTTATTTACTCACACTTTATTTATCTGCATTATCAAAAACCCCTAAAAATCCGTTTGCTAAGTATTTACAGAGAATTCCTGCTCCAAGCCACTCGTCAACACCTTCTGCTCCTTGTTGGGTTCGATACTCTTACTTATCGAAAATACTGCGATACACCCCCTATACTTGTGGGTCATTAGTGGAGATCGAGGAATACCGCCAACAGCTGGAGGCGGCAAAGATCGTGGAGCAGGCCAAGCGTGAATTTTTTTACCTCGAGAAACAAACGACACAGGATCTGTCACTCTACCACCAATGCCGCATCAGGAGCCACCTGAACCCCACCGTTGATGATGAGCACGGCCCCGTACGCACGGTCGAGCTCGAGAACTGCACAACATGCCATCGGGCGGCAGTCGCCCAACAGCTGGGACATCCGCACATGGAGCTCCACTACCACCCACCGCTCGCCTCCTCCGGAGCAGCTGCGGATCTTGATCGCGCCACAAGAGCTCGACGCCAATAGGCTCCCACTCTACTCCACCCCGATGGACAACATCATCATGGGGCAGGTCGTAGTCGCCAACCTCAACCTCATGGGAGAGGGCACGCTGCAGGTCAAGTACGCTCAGGTCCTACTCGCGAGGGCAGTCGAGCGACAAGTCGCGGGGGTCGACCCGCAGGGGCGGATGTACTCTCGCTCGACCGGCAGTCCTGCGGCCTCGAGAAGCCGTCCCACAATCGCCAACGCCATAAACTTCCACCCACCCGAGCCCCAGCAGCTCCAACCATGGGGGGAAAATCCTGCCAACTCCACCAACGAGCCGCGACTAGTGCAGAACAGAGTCGCCGTCAAAGGTCAGCCGATTGACGCTCGGACCCACATCGTCAACAACCAAGCCTGGCGAGCTCACCAGCAACATGACCTGAGGAACACCCTCTCTAATTGACATAGGTATGATTATTCGGATGCTTATGATTCATCACCCTGATTACATAAAGGCTTACGACCCATGAAGATTCAAGATGGTGGCCCAGGAAGTATCCGATGATTTAGTCGTATTAGGAAAGGAAACGTGAACCGACAATGAGTCGATATTGTAATCATACATATGTAACCTATCCGTATAGGACTTTGAGACCCAGCCTATTATATATAGGACGAGAGAAGCCTAGGAGGAGGTATCGAAAAAACCCCAAGCAATCTGCAATAGAGCTGTTCATCAAGTATTCAATCGACTTTGACTCCCTTGTTTGCCTGACATCCGATGAAATCCCCAGCGTTCTCTTTTTCGCAAAACCCTAAGTCCATCATCATGGGCATTGCTGAGGTTACAACTCGTCACCAATCGTGGAGACCACGAGCCCAAGCCTAGAGGCTCCCAGTGCCAAATTGGCCTGTAGTGCTTTAGACCAATGATCCGAGGGGAGAAGTACCCCTCCACCTTCAAAGCACCAAAGGACATCGAGAAGTACGACCCCACGTACGATCCAGCAGTATGGATCGACATGTACCTCTTGGCAATGGGGATCGCCAGCCATCATGATCTACTCGCCACTTGCTACCTCCCTCTGATGATGGAGGGAGCGACTCACCAATGGACCAACACTCTCCCTGAGAACAACATTGACTCGCGGGAATAGATGCGAGACACCTTCATCAGGCACTTCGAGGGATCCTACACTCGTGCCACCACCATCGAGGACCTGGAACACTGCGTCCAGGGACCACGCGAGTCGACTCGCCACTGTGTCCAAGGGTGGCAGGATGTGTGGATCAACACCTCCGGCATCTACTAGACACGGCGATCCACTACTTCAAGAATACGTGTCGGTACGAACCCTTTGTCACCAATATCAAGAGCATCTACCGAACACTCGACAACATCCCCAACCTCCTCGAGATTGCCAAGCGCTATGAAGAGGAAGACCCCAACCAAGACTTAGACGACGAGTCGGGTGGGAGACGCCGCATGGGCGACCATGATAGCGGCAGGCACCACGAATTGCACTACAGCAACACCTGTCTCACCAGCAAACACCATGGCGAGGGGAGAGTCGACTTCGTCGCCAATGCCAACTACGGGCAGCGCAACCTGAAGAACTTCCTCCGTGATGAAGGCAACTTCCGCGCCAACAACTCCGCGAGCCCAAAATTCGCCCCCACGGCTCTGCTCAACCAACCTAGTGTCTATCAAAGCAGGGAGGGGAAGCCCGCCACTCACACCACCGCCGACTGCCACTCTCTCAAGGAGATCGAGAAGGTAAGGCGATCAAGGGAAGGCCCCAACAATGACCCACCAAGGGACAACGGTAATGCCGGCGGGTTCGGCAACGAGGTCGGCTCGTTACACACATTCACCAGGCTTGACCAAGCACGAGAAGAAGGTGCTCGCCCATGCTGTTGCCGTCAACACAGTGACACAAGTGGACATCCCTCGTTGGCTCAATTGATCCGAGCAAATCATCACCCGGAGTCGCGAAGATCACGTGCCCAGGATCGAGTACCCAGGGCGAGTCGCCCTGGTCGTCAAGGCCAAAATGGCTGATTACTGTCTCCCCAAAACATTGATGGACGGCGGGAGCTCCATCAACATACTATACATGGAAACCTTCAGGAGACTGCAGCTCCCGTAGTCTATGGTCGAATCGACCCTCACTACCTTCCACGACATCGTCCCCGGTCGGAAGGCATATCCGATCGGCAAGGTGATGCTGCCAGTCACCTTCGGCACACCAGATAATTTCCACACCGAGCGAATCGTCTTCGAGATGGTGAACTTCTGCATCCGATACCACTGCGTCCTGGGGTGACAAGCATTCACCAAATTTATGGTGGCCCCCACTATGCATACAACATGATGAAGCTCCCGGGGCCATGCGGAATCTTCACTGTCCATGGTGATCCCGATATGGCCGTGGAATGTGAGGACAACCGCGCCAAGCTCCCCGACGTTGTCATCATCGAGGAAACAAACCACGTGGACGAACTCGTGAAATATGCAAGTGGAATCGACAAGCACGACTCGACGATCTTGAAGAAGCCCACCTCGGCCAGTGCCGTGAAAAAAACCTTCGAGGCCTCCATGTACACCCGCACTGTCGAGCTCATTCCAGGCGACTCGAGCCAGAAAGGCACCATGGGAACCAACATGAGCCTCGTATAGGAAAGCACGCTCATCGAGGTCCTCCGTGAGAATCGCAACATCTTCGCATGGAATCCATCCAACATGCATGGTGTCCCGAGGAGACTCACTGAGCACAAGTTAAACGCTGACCCGAAGGCATGACCTGTCAAGCAGTCTGCAACCATTCAATGAAGAGCGCCGCCGTGCAATCGCCGAAGAGGTGCAATGACTACTCGCCATAGGATTCATTTGGCCAATAAGGTACTCCAAGTGGCTGACTAATCCAGTCCTAGTTCTGAATAAGAACAACACCTGGAGGATGTGCATCGACTACACCAACCTAAACAATGACTGCTCAAAGGAGGAGTTCGTCCTCCCGTGCATCGACCAGATCATAAACTCGACCGTGGGGTACGAGTCGTTGTGCTTCCTAAGATGCGTACTCTGGCTACAATCAGATCAAAATGGCCGTTGAGGACAAGGAGAAAACGGCCTTCATCATGCCATTTGGAGCCTTTTGCTACATCATGATGACATTCGGCTTCAAGAACACCGGAGCGACCTACCAACGGTGCATGCATGAATGCCTAGCGAGCCAAATTGGCCGCAACATCCATGTCTACATCGATGACGTGGTGGTGAAATTGACTCGCTAGAGCGACTGATACCTTCGACCCGGATTACGGATGTAGTATAGCTTCCTTTTCCCTAGTAGACCTAGGTTATCAAATCCTCGGGAAGCGAATGCGTAGTGAAGTTACTTTAACGGACCTTCGGGAGTTTTAGAATTCCTTTTGTGTTTTTACCGGACCATTAGTTAGCATCTTTTGTTGTTGTCGAAGATGGAGAGAGGGCCTATGTGGGCAGTGCATCCATAATTGCTATTGCCTCCGCAACTTCTTATAGAAATAACCTACCTCATCCATAGAAGAAAGAGAACTAATGATATGCATACTGATGTCACCGTTAATCCCAAATAAATCCGTCACATACAGCTGTACTACCCCTTTTGTCACTGGGGTTCCCAACCTATAGATCAGTCATTACTTATACTCCCTATACCTGGCTCAACCCTCGGGGTCTTGGGTACCTGACAAGTCCTTAGATTGAGGCAAGAGAGGATACAATAATCATCATGTCATACAAACTAATACATGATCCCATCTATGATAAATAACATGCACAAATGCTACATGGCTAGCCCGAAGACCTTAGCCCAAGGAGAATTACTCACACATAGAGATGAGATCAACAATCATAAACATTGTAATGAAAATCATAAGTTTGATAGCAACAGTCTTACAATGTCGCCAATCGAAGAAGAGATCTACTATTACAAGTGGTGGAATATGGCTATGGAGATGGAGAAGGGTTTTGAGATCTAGAGGCGGCTGATGATCTATGGCAGAGACTTTTGGGCGAGGCTGGAGAGAGTTTTCTCCTCGCCCGAGGCTTCTTTTTATAGGGGTCCCTTCACGAAAGTTGTTCTGTTTGACCTAACGGTGGCGACGCCAGCTATACGACTGGAGCTATACGGTCGGAATTTTGCTCCAGTCGTATAGTTGGTCATTAAAGCGTTTGCCTCCGCTTCACGGCTCCTGGTTTCTTATGGTTGTTGGAAATCTCGTATCTTTGACTTTAATGTAGTGATTCCCATCTTCAAACGGCATTATCTATACAGGAAAAATATAAAAGAAAGGATTTCATACCCCTTTGAATATTAGGCATTAGTGGTAGGGTTTAGAGAGATATTTCATAAAAAATATGAATAATATCTAGTTTAAATGTGGACGTAGATGGCTATATTTCAGAGCCATCAACCTCCCCAAGCTTAAACTTGATCGTCACCGAGCAAGAAAACCAAAATCAAAAAGGAACTCAGCATTTAAACTGAAATAAGGAGATGGTGATCTTACTCATGATTGGTAGTCTCATGTTTCCTCCATTTCATAAATCTGAAAAACTTCAGCACAGATAGAGTAATGGCAAGCATATCATATGGGTTTTATGCATCCTTATAGTGCAGCAAAATTATTATTAACATGGATGATTCAAATGAGTAAACTTTATTCCATGTCATGCAATCAACTCATAGGCTTACCTTTGAACAATAAAGTATAATCATGTAAATTGAGAGTGTGAGAGTTGTCATGAAAAGCATATACACTAGAGTATCTCAATTCTCTGACATCAATAAATCAAGACTTTTCAAGCACTACTTTTCTATTCATTGTCCTTCAACAATTTCAGTTCTTGAGTAATTTGAGAGAATGCCAAAGATTTTTATTAGTGTATCGGGCTGTGATGGACACTCGTGGCATCACTAAGGTTTTTGTTCCTTTTGCATAATGATTTCTCATAACAGCCAGAGGAGTGTTCCATCATGATTACAGCTACCCGAGAGTGCTAAGAATCTTACCCACTATAGCATTGCTGCTACAAGTGTTTAATCAACTCATAGTCGAAATCTAGGAGTTTCCTCCATGAAGATCGTTCATAGGCCAGCGGAGTTGTTGGCATCCCATGAAGTTTGACACGCATAAAGCCATATCATTCTTATGATTAACAAGTCAAATTTTGGCATGCTCACAAAAACCGCTAAACATTAATTCAATCGAACAAATCCTTTTGAAGAGAGCTATCAAGTCAATCAACATTTTCAGTGGTGTTGAGTGTCTCTAGAAATAAGCCTTCAAGACTAAGCACTACAACGCCCAAGCCTTCAATTGTGAGACTTTTTCTTATTATAATTATTCAGCAATTTTTAGGCAAGACTTGGTTAATTACGAGAGCTGGAACAAAACGTACCCAACTAAATACCCATGCAAACGAAAATCTTATTACAATACAAAGACTCACTCCACCAATATAATATCTCAACATTTACTACTAACTAGTATAGGTTTCTCAAACTTCAAAAGTGGGGAATCATAAGGCATACCTCTAATGTTTGGTTCCACTTCTCTCTTCCTTTTTTGTTTGCTTCTTGGAAAATCGAAGTCGATCACTCTCCTGCAAACATATGAACCTCGAGGCGGAAAGAAAAGAAAGAGGGAAATAAGGAAAAATGGAGAAATCTTTTTGTGGTTTTTTATGAGGGGGAGTTTAGAGAATAGAAAATTGGCGGCAAAGCTCGGCTAGAAAATCTCGAAAGCAAATAGAAAGAACTAGAAAATAAAGTGTTGGGGAAACCAACACGAGTGCTTATAAACTCGAATTAAAAAACACAACCTCAAAATAAATAAAAGCAAATGAATGCCAAATAAAGATACATGAGGAAACTTCCCCAAGCTTAGGCTTTTGCAAGCCCTTCAAATCATTGTGGTGGCAGGAAAAGTCGTTACTCCAGTTCACAGATTGAGTTGAGAGGTTACTAGTTGTTTCTCGGAGGTTCAAAGAGAGGCTATGCATCCTCTCCATAGTCCCTCCAAGTTCTTGGAAGTCTTGGTATGTAGCGAACCGGGTTGATGGCTGCTCCTCTTGATAAGGAACTTCTTGCTCCGCCTCTTGGTCCTCATCCTCCTCCAGAATCTTCTCCTCGGGTTGGTGTTGCTCAACCTGCAAGTCATATATCAAGCGTTCTTTCTTGATAGAGAAAAGACCATTAGGCATAGGAGCGGGGTAGAGACGCCCAACTCCAGCAATATGCAGGTAATAAACACCACCTCTCCTAATGACCATTCCACAAGCTTTCAAAGTGGAGAAACCAACACGTCGCTCACCTAGCACGGGTTGCAACTCACCTAGGTCAATGCCTAGGGCAGTGACAAGCACGATGATGACGCCTCCACATATGATTGGTCCTTGGATTTGGGAGGCTTGGTGCTCCAAGTAGCGCGCAAGGATGGTGCCCAAGTTGAGTGACAAGCCGCAGTTGATGTAAGCTGCCTTTGCAAGGACTAAGATGTCTGCCTCGTTGGGTCTCGTGAACTCATTACGTGCCCGCAAGGTGTTAGCAATAACATAGAACAAATAGCGAATTGTAGCATGTTGAATATTCTTTCCCTTGTTCACTCTAGCAGTAAAACTCATTTCATTATAGTATTATTCAGGGGTAGGTTCTAAGCCAGTAAAGGATGCACGTAGGGCATTAACATAATTGTTTGGAAAATTAAATCATGCACATGATGAGTGCATATTTGTATCATGTTTTACATTATTATTTTGTATTGTAGATGTAGGATCTTGGTATTTTACGGCGCTCACGCCCACATTTTATGTCTGTTTTCACCAGGATCAGGACAGATGATGGATCCAATGGATAAAATTCTTGGAGAAGTTGTACTGTGGAGAAAAGGAGTAAAAAACAACATAAATCGCTTATTTGGAAAATATTAATAATACCAGAAGAAAACTAGAAGCGAACAAGGGAGGCAGAGAGTTCAACGACCAACTATACGATCGGAGCAACTTTTCTGGCCGTATAGCTCCGGCCGTATAGTTGGCGCCGCCTCTGCCTCGTCAAATAGTATCACCCCGTGCAATTGGTTCGAGGAGACAACATACAGAACACCCATAAATCACCAAAACCTCACCTCTGGAAGGCATCTGGAGGGGGAACTCATCCACCAAGGATCCATCTTCGCCCTGCACAGATCCGAGAGGCTAAGGCATCGATCATGATCATCCATCGCTGCATCACCACCATCTGCATCCATCCCATCTACATACTGCCTAGATCTTGTTGTAATTCCCGTACTCGTTGTGGAATTTTTCCATACAACCCCCATCACATAGGGGCCGAGTTCCACTATCAACCGATAACGGAACAAACATCACACACCAACATCCACAAACTCAGGTTCATGCTCCTAGGAGCCAAGTTCTGTCAAGCAACCAGAGCCGTTTTTCTAGGGCTAGCTATCGCAAAAGAGAAGATGAAGATAGAGAGAGAGACGCAAGATCACCGCCACAGATGATGCTAGTGTTTTTAAACTAAGCCAACTAAGCACCACAAAAACCAGGACCAACACAAAGGCAAATACATGCCAAAAGAGAACTCCAAACTGATACCACAAGCGTTTTTGTCTATAGATGGCCAATGACTCCTCCTTTTTTCCCTCAATCTTCTTCCTGCTCATCCGCTGGCGACCTGGGGCGTTTGCGGCTAGCTGATGGCAGCCCTAGTAGAGGCACCCTCGCCCTGTCCATGCCTTCAGCGTCACCCATCGCATTCCTCTGCAAAGTCTCAGCTCCTTCACGCAGCAACTCCCCTTCCTCAGCATCATGCAGACCTGCCCAATGTTTCAAAAATACACAAGCATACATCACTAGATCCACATGGGACTTGATTAGTTTGTGTTCAAAACAAGCTCTGTTTCTAAGCTTCCATATAGCCCAACAGATAGCAGCAATGGCTGCTATCTGAATATTACGACTCATAGTCAAAAACCTGACTATCCACCGAAAATATTGAGAAAAGGATCTAGGTCTGGTATCAGCGCCCACAGATTTTGCAACCACACTCCAAACATACTTGGCCGCAGGACAGTAGAAGAAAAGATGCCCAATAGATTCCTCCTGGTTGCAAAATCTGCAAGTTGTGTCACCCTCCCACTTCCTTTTTTTCATATTATCTTTGGAAGGGATTGCATTATGCCAGATAAGCCATAGCCAAATTTTAATCTTCAAAGGAATTTTTGCCTTCCACAGGTGTTTAAAACTCCTATCCACACCACCATTTGCCAGATGATTATACATTGATTTAACCGTAAACACCCCTGACTTTGTCCACGACCATCTTGGTTTATCTTCCTCACCCGTCAATGAAAAACCAATTATCATATCCTGCATACATCTGTACTGCACCTGCTTATCCCTGTCCAACCATCTTCTAAAAGAACAGTGCCAGTTTCTTCCATCCATCTCAGAAACAGTCACATTTTGCTGCCTACATATCTCAAACAGCTCAGGAAATTTCTTTTTCAGAGGTATATCCAGGCACCATGCATCCCCACAGAAGTCTGTTCTCACCCCATTCCCCACCACCATTCTTCTCCTAGACATGTAATTTTCTTTGACTTTCAGCAGATCAGCCCAGCAAGCAGAATCCTTTTGTTTATGCTTGATGGAGAAGATTCCTCCACTGCCAAGGTATTTCTTCCTCACAAACATTTGCCATGGACCATGTTCATACTCTAACCTCCACCACCACTTGCACAACAAACTGATATTGAAAATTCTGATATTCTTTATCCCCAGCCCCCCTTTTTTCTTAGGTCTGCACACATATTTCCACTTAACAAGCTGGTATTTCTTTTTTCCTGCTTTACCATACTAGAAAAAAGATCTAGTATGCTTTTCCACTTCCTCCACATTTGTCTTATGTAAAAGGATCATAGACATGGGATATACAGCCACACTAGAAATGCAGGAAGTAATTTTGATATACCTACCCCCCACAGAGAGTGTACCTCCCATCCATCCATCCATCCATCTTTTTACCCAGTTTCTCTCCTATGAATCTCATATCAGATACAGAGCATTTCCTACTACCCACAGGAAGACCCAGATATTTGATAGGCCATTCCCCTATCTGATAGTTAAACAAAGTAGCATACATCTCCTGCTTTGTATCATCTTCCAGGACCATCATCACCTCACTTTTCTCAAAATTGATCTTGAGACCAGACATTGCTTCAAACAAGTATAACAACAGTTTCAAATTCCTGGCACCCTCCACATCATGCTTGATGAATAAAATGGTATCATCAGCATATTGCAGAATGGCTATACCTTTTACAAAAAGATTATCAGCAAGCCCAGTGAACAAATTTCCTGCCTGTGCATTCAGTACCATCTTAGCCAGACAATCCCTGCCATATTAAACAGGAAGGGAGAAAAAGGATCACCCTGTCTCACACCTTTATAGCTCCCAAAATAAGGTCCAATTTCATCATTGATTTTTACACTGAGAGTCCCCTGAGTAACAACACTTTTCAACCAAATCAGCCAATCATCATCAAACCCTTCCTGCTTACAACAATGAAACAAGAAGTCCCAGTTAACCTTATCATATGCTTTTTCAAAATCCAACTTCAGAACCACCCCTTGTTGCTTCTGAAAAGTAGCTTCTTTCAAAATTTCATGTAGCAGGGTGACCCCATCTGCTATATATCTGCCTTTAATGAAAGCTGTTTGACAAGTTTCAATCAACTTCTGCATCACAGGTTCAACTCTGACTGCCAAAGCTATTGTAAATTTTTTGAAAATAACCTGTAGCAAACACATAGGTCTGAACTTCTGTATAATGTCAGCCTCCTCACTCTTAGGCAGCAAAGTGATGATCCCATAATTGATTCTTGCCAGATCAAATTTGTGAGAATGAAAATCATCAAAAGCCTCCATAATGTCATGTTTGATAATTTGCCAGCAGAATTGATAGAATTCTATAGGCAAACCATTAGGGCCAGCAGCCTTTTTTTTCCATCTGTTCAATTACATCTTTAATCTCCTCCTCTAAAAAAGGTCTCCCCATATTCTCTCTGTCTGCTTCATTAAGCTTTTCCTCAGCAGTCCAGTTGTTATCTGCCAGCCTAATAGCAAAACCATCAGCAGGGCCAAACAACTTCTTATAATAATCAGTGGCATGTTTCAAGAGATCATAGGTCCCCTGAATCTGCCTTTCCCCATCCTGCATAGAAAAGATCATTTTTTCCTTCTGACTCCATTTGCCACTCAGTGAAAATATTCAGTATTACTATCCCCCTTCAAGAGCCAGTTATCTCTTGATCTCTGTTGCCAATACTGCTCTTCCTTCTCATAAGCTTCTAAAAGTTCCTTCTGAATCTGAGCTTTTCTTATCTGTTGCTCTTTATTAAGTAGAATGAGTTCCTCAATCTCTTCTAACTCCTTCAGCTCTTCATCCAGCTGTTTCCTATGTTTTTACTCCTGACCTCTGATATGCACCCCCACCCTTTCAGATCATTCCTGACATTCTTCAGCTTTTTCTACAGCCTATCCAAACTATTTGTGCTTCTAACAGTTTATTCCACACTTTTTTACCCTATCCATAAACTCAGCATTTCCCAACCAACGTTTCTCGAATCTAAATTCTTTCTTTCCACCTGCTTGTCCTTCCATCGTATCCAGCAGCAAAGGACTATGATCAGAGATCTCTCTAGACAACTTATGAACTGTTGACAAAGGAAACATGCTTTCCCACTTTTGACAAACAAGAATCCTGTCTAACTTCTCCAAAGTAGGAACAACTTGATTGTTGGTCCAGGTGAATTGTCCACCTGACATTTTCAGTTCCCTCATACCATAAGTATTTATTATAGAATTAAACATATGACTCCGTGTACTTAGGACATTGGTCTTGTTTTTATCAGAGATAAATCTCATGATGTTAAAAACCCCTCCAACTAGCAAGGGAATACTCTGATCCCTGCAAACATCAGCCAATTCAATCAAAAATTCCTCCTTATGTTCATTCTGTGCAGCCCCATATACCACCACCAAGTGCCAATGAGTATGTTTATCCAGGTCATAAACTTTCATCTTAACATGGAACTTCCCCATTGAAGAATCACATTTGTCAAACCTGGAGGAACATAGGCCCCCAAGGATACCACCAGATTTCCCCATAGAAGGCAGCCAACTCCAAGAAAATTGATTCATAGGATCAATTTTCCTAAAAAATCCATCAGAATAATCTTTCTTCATTGTCTCCTATACACCCACAAAATCCAGCCGTTCCATCTGCATCAAATTGTTCAGATAGGAACTCATACCTTTCTTGCCCACACCCCTGCAATTTATAATGGCACCTATCATGATACTTTTTTCCTCTCCCTTGTTCCAGTTACAACACCACTCATAGGGTGATAGTTGTTAACCTTCACAACAACAGCCTTTAACTTACCTTGCCCAATCTTCAAATTTCCACCTGACTTTCTCTTTTTTTATTCTTCCTAGAAATCACAGGAGTAAACTCAACATCCTCTTCCTCACCATCTCTCCACTCAAGATATTCTACCTGTCCCACCTAATCAACAACCTCATCATCCTTCCCCTTTTCCTTATCAGCTAGCTTATGTCTAGCTATCTCTAAGTCTTTAAGAGAATTAATAAACTCAAAACTCAAAGAAGATTGTTTTACCCCCATTTCTAAAGCTCTACTAAAAATATCTTCATCATCCAACACAGCAAAGGAATTAAAAAAGGACAAGTTAGTACCTGACAGATCTCTTTGTGAAGCTTGAGCCATGGAACTTTCATTCATATTCAAATCGCCACCTTGAGTAGCCAGCCTTTCACTCCTTCTTACCAAAGGGTCCTCCACATTTGTTTCAATTTTTTTAACATCTTTTCCCTGAGACTCCTGCTGAGAACTCTGACTTTTCTGAGTCAAGTTTTCAGGCTATGAAGCCCCCACCTGTAACTCCACCCGCTCTTGCACCTGCTCCACCCCTACCCCAGCATTCAGTACCTGAATAGTAGGAGGATTGTTTTCCACATCAGCACCACTTTCAGCAGAAGAAGTATCATGCTCATCAGATCCATTTATACTGCTATCATCATCTTCCCCAGCACCTCCCTGTTCTTCCTCAATTTGTTCCAGCAGATGGCCATACATTTTCTTGTGCTCATAATACTTATAACTACTCTTATTTTGAAGCAGATCCTGCACAAAGTCCTGGAAAGACTGACCTCCACCAGTAGGATCATCAGGGTTAACCACTGCCCCTATTTCCTTGGGAGCCAAAGCTTGAGCAACTTCCAGGTGTACTTCTCCCATTTCCTAGTCCTGAACTGGTTCAATCACAGTGCTCTGTTGCATATTGCTACCAGCACCCCCCTCCACCTGTTGATTCTGACTAACAACATTTGCCCCAGTATTATCTCTAATCACAATACCCCTTGTAGGGTTACCACTTGGCCAAACATGAGCCACCCTAGCACCAAAAGACATGCCCCCTGTATCTGTAGATTCCCTATCCTCTTCCCTAGGACCCTTCCCTTTCTCCCAATTAGCACATTGTGGGAGGTCCCTATTGGTCTGACCCCCCTCTCCAGATGCACCAGTTGCAGCAGCATTTGCCCCCAGACTAGATTTAACCCTATCAACATTAGTCATTGCGAGCACAGGTCTGCTACTTTCTTTAGGAGCATTAACAACAGGTTGAGCATCTCCCCCACCTACATTAACAGAAATAGGTATAGCTGGCACTTCTCCAGGAGCAAAGATCTCCCTAGTATATTTAAATTCATATAAGCCACCTTTCATCTCCCCTCTCCTTGTATTAGGCACTAAGGTGACATCCAGACATGCAACTTTAACCCTAACATATGCCAGATTCCTGAGACTATTTCTGTCCATTCCCAAGGGTTTGCCTATCAAAGAAGCAACATAGAAAACAATTGATCTCTCCCTGTATTTCATAGGAATACCCACTATTCTGAACCAGGCCTCCTCCGTCCACTCCAAAGGATCTAGGTCACCATTCCATTTTGATAGCTCAATCACAGCATCAGGAATTGTTTTCATGAATACCTTTCCAAAGTGGAAATCATCAATGGATTTCGCTGAGGGAAATCTCATAAACAATTCCACATCATTAATTGGCCTTGCAGTAAATCTCCAGCCAGAGCCAACTGAATCTGCCCAAGCCTGAAATTCCCTCTCCAGGTCTCTCCTAGTAACATCCCCTCCAACAACAGTGATATGGGCCAAATTCAAATTATCAAGAGACTGGATGGATGATTCAGTTACTGGAATTGAATAGAATCCCTGATCAAAGTCAGTACTCCCAAAAAATAAAGGTACATACTCCCATGGCTTTATTTCTTGACAGACCAAAATGTTATGATTCTTCCCACAATTTTCACATTCCTGCACTTCCAAATTATCCGTGTTCGTTAGTGGGAAATTGCTGACCTCCACTACCCTCTGTTGATTTGCAGGCACAGCAACAACCGGTGCAGGTACATAGGACCCCACCAGTGTTGTGGCCACAGCCTCAGATTGACCAACCAGCGGAAGAGCAGCAGAGAAATTGGTAGCAACAGATGGTGCGCTCCTCAGAATCGAACTAGGAATACTCATAGAAGGATTAGTACGAACATGGGGAATTACCTCCGGTGCAGCAGATCTACTGACAGTGACAGATGCTGGCGTAGGATTTCTGACCACCGGCGGTTGCTCAACAGTCCGCGCAAACACTGGAGCAGGACGACGAGAGGATATGTCACTCGTATTACCTGTTCTCCCCCTGAAAGACGAATCTGATGCCGTGGAATGAGAATCCCTGTGCATCTCTGGCCGATGACTCCATATGCTCCGGTTCCTGGCTTGTTCATCCTCCCTACAGCGAGCCTCCACCAAAGCCCTCTCCCTTGCCAGATCCTCACGCCGTTGAGCCTCAGCCCTCGCAACCCTAGCAGCTTCATCACGGCGATGATTCTCCGCTCTTGCCTCATCTTCCGCCTGCCACCGTTCCTCTTCCAGGCGGTCCTCCTCCCACCGGCGCTCTTCTTCCCTGCACCTCTCCTGCTCTCTGATCCATCCTCCATCACGGCGACGAGCATCTGGAAGACGCCTATCCCCTAACTGCCGACCTGCATCGTCGTAAAATCTCGATCTGTTTGCATATGGAACATGTCGATTTTGACGATGCAAAGGAGATCTCCTCGAGACCTGGTAATGGCGGTCCATCATCGGCGGCAGATCAGCCACAACCTATGCAAATGACCTAGAATCACCAGATCTGGTGGCTCTCCACACAGTAGGGTTTGCGTGTTGGGGAATCGTGGGAGACGACGAAGGTGGCGACTGAATGAACACCACTCTGCCCACCCCCTCCAACCTAGGGTTGAGAGAAATCCCCGAACCGCTCAACGATCTGGATTCCCCTCTCGGGCTCTGATTCACCGTCGCAGCCGTAACCCCTCGAGCAATATCCTCAGCGGGGTGGCCCTCGCGTACAAGTGGTCCAACTCCAGAGGTACGGCGCCGTGCACAACCGCCGACCATGATCGTCCGACACGCCCGCGCATAGGGCGGCGCGTCGGCACGATCGTGTCGGTGCCACCGCACATCTCTCCGCGGGCCGACCAGAACGTGCCATATACCACACCGCACATGATCCCCATACGTGACAGGCGGGACAAACTGGATCAGGGATGTGAGACACTACCCCGTTTCATCGAGCAACGTGATATGCGCGCCAACTACCTCGATCACACCCGATCTACGTGGATCCAGATCCTCTGTACCTGAGCGTCTGAAAATCGCTTGCCTCCACTCAGTCACCGGCAGTGAGGTAGGTGCCGCCGCCGATGAGGACGTGGAAAGCGTGGGGAGCGTGGGAAGCGTCTCAGCGATCACTCTCCAACAATGATTTCACCTACTATATGTCAGCATTCTATCAACATCAAACACCAAAACAAATGCAAATCTACTCGTTGTGGATTTATACAAGTACTATTCATCTATGATTGTTTCCATTACCATTGCTATGATGTTGATTGCCTCCATGTTTGAGTAGATCATTAGTTCTTGGGGAGATGGAGAAACCCTAGTATGAGATTGAAATAAGGTAAAGTTTATTATGATATTCATCGTTGTGACCATGTGTTAACTTTTCTACATCTTGATGTTGAGAGAAGTCGACCTCTGAATATTTTCCTCTCGTGGGGACTTGATGGAGGAAACTACTTGTTGGTAGACGGAGGTGTGCTAGAACTTATAGTGACTATAAAGCTATTGGCACCCCTTACGTATAACCTTGGGAAACTCACAAAACACTATCCATGCCATGGGATACGTCCTATGGGATTATGTCCCTTAATAGAATAGTAATTCGATTGATGTCGATTGCTAACTACTATGGTTATGAGGATGATGTGAGGAGCGGTTGCTACCTATTTGTTCAATTACGGAGTTCCTCCCACACATACATAGTTGAGAATGTTCATGATGATAATCTTTATCTTAGATCCTTATAATACTAGTACGCTTTTCCTTGAGAACTCTTTCCCCTATTGCAGTTCCAGTCTCTCTTACATACGCGATACTTATTTTTTGTACTCAGTTGTTTTACTTAACTTTATTATTGTTCTTATACCTAAAACCCCAAACCACCTTTTTACACAATACTTGCATTTTATCTTGTCACTTAGAACATTATCTAGCATTTCTATCGTAATATTTATTTCAAGAGTTATTAGACTTCAGACTCCTACTCCCTGTGGGATCGATATCTTTATTTCGAAACTAGCTACAAACGATCTGTGCACTTGCAGTCATCAAGCTATTTTCTGGCGCCGTTGTCGGAGAGCTAAGCGCTATAGGTCTTTTACTTTTTGCTTATTTATTTTTGTCTTGCTAAATTTTGTTTTGAGTTACAGGTTTCCACCAACATGATGGAGTTAGAGCATATGACTAGTGCTAGCCCACTCAACCACTTTGGGAAGCCCTATGATATTTATAAAACAGACAACTCCAATAAGAAGACAAGGGGATTTGAAATAAATACTCTACTACTAGTATTCTACATAAGAAGCAGTTTAATAGAGATGAAGAAGATCCTGATCCATATGAGCATATTGCATGTTTTAAAGTTATATGTGGCACTTTTCTATTTATAGGATATACCACTGATGAGGTAAGGGTTAAACTTTTTATTCAGACTTTGACAAGTACAACTCTCTTATGGTATAGATCTCTACCACCTGAAGCCACTACTACTTGGGATAATCTAGCATGTGAATTTCTAGCAAAATATTATCCATTATTAAAATCTTTTGGAATCAGGCGTCTTATAATGACTTGGAAGAATCGTTCTACTGAAGGACTGGTAAGAGCTTATATCAGATTTAAATATTTACTACGTCTATGTCCTCATCATGATTTGCCTGAATGGTATTTATTACATATCTTTTATGGTGGTCTAATCGAACCTAATAAAATTGAACTAGACTCTTTCACGGAAGGAGCCTTTATGAATCTTCCTATACCTAAAACTTGGGCTTTACTTAATAGAATTCGTGATCATAGAGTTTCATTGAATTTTGGTCTAGCAAGTGAAGGAGGCGTAGAAATATAGCATGATTGTATTCATGACTATAATAAAAAAGGCTATGTTAAAGAATTATCTAAAGAACTCTATTTGGATTTAGATCTTGTGTTGCAAGTTGTTAAAGCTTTTACAAAACTTATCAAAGCTGCAAAGGAGGGTCCAGTCAAGTATGATCCACCACCCGAACCTGAAAAGAGAATAGAAGATAAAGCAACATTGGCCTCCCTAGAACCAATATATGAAATGCCTTTCCTTAACACTGCACAAACGCATATTCTTGAATGTGAACATGTCAAAGGAATACAGGAGAAAAAGGAAGAGGAAAGTATGCCAGAAGTCGTAGAGCATCTAGAAGAAACCAAAGATGAAGAGGTAACCAAGGAAGCAATTATGGCTATGTATGCACATTGTAACATAGTTGAACTAGATGAAGAGACTTCCGTATTGGTTGAAGGTAATACAAAGGTAAAATATGTGGGTAAGCCTATTCTTCCCTACATATTTAAAGAAACCTCGCATTAGGGTTTATGTGATCTCGACACTGAAGTTAATGTTATATCTTACGATTTCTACTTAAAAATAAAAGAAGAAATAGAACCGGCTACAATTGAAAATACTGATATGACAATTATGTTAGCCAATAAAAACCTTAGAATTCCAATGGGAGTAGTTGAACATGCAACTGTCACAATTGGCAACAAAAACTTTCCTGTTGATTTTGTAGTTGTTGATATGCCAACTGACACTCTTTGCCCAATTATATTTGGAAGGAAGTTTTTGGGTGATATAGGTGCCTATGTTAATTTCAAGAAGGAGATTGTGTCTCTTAAGCTTGGGGGAATGGAAAATAAATTCCACTTTTCCAAATTTAAAGACAGACCTCCACAGATACAAGAAGAAGAAGAGAGAACTATTGAGGAAATGGTGCTTTTTCATTAGTAATCAAGAAGAAGAAATAAATGAAGATCCAAATTATGAAGAGATAGATATGGAGAACAAGTCCCTGGAAGAACTAGAAGATGAATTCGACTCACTTGCCATCATTGAACCTCCAACCGATGAGGCTTTTGAAGAGCCAAAAAAGAGAGGGGGCAAGGAACTACCACCCCCAGAGTTGAAGACTCTACCAGAAAATCTTAAATATAGGTTTTTTGATGATACAAATAAAATTTCCTGTTATTATTAGTGCTAAACTTTCAGGAGAAGAAGAAGAAGAACTCATGAAAATACTTAAGGAGCATTGCCAGGCCTTTCGGTACTCAATGGATGACTTGAAGGGCATCAGTCCCATGATAGTCATCCATCGAATATTCATGGAAAAATATGCTAAACCAGTTACAGAATTTAATAGAAGATTGAAGCCTGAAATGAAAGAAGTGGTAAGAAAAGAAATTGTATGCCTACTAGATGCAGGTATAATCTATCTTGTTAAAGAAAGTGAATGGGTAAGTCCTATTCATTGTGTCCCTAAGAAGGGCGGTTTTACTGTTGTTCCTAATGAAAATAATGAATTGATACCTACTAGAACTATTGTTGGGCATAGGATGTGCATAGACTTCAGAAAATTAAATAAAGAGACTATGAAAGATCAGTATCCATTACCATTCATAGATCAAATTTAAAAAGGTTAGCAAACCATACTCATTTTTGCTACTTGGACGGATACTCTGGTTTTTCTCAAATAGCTGTACATCCTAATGACAAACTTAAAACAACTTTCTTTAGTCCTTATGGTTTACATGCTTACCGACGTATGCCTTTTGGTTTATGTAATGCTCAGCTACTTTTCTAAGATGCATGACTGCTATTTTTGCAGATTTTATAGAACTTATAATGGAATTATTTATGGATGACTTTTCTATCTATGGAACTTCGTTTACTAGTTGCTTGGATAATCTCAAAAGAGTTTTGCAACATTGTGAAGAAACTAATCTTGTTCTAAACTGGGAGAAATGCCATTTTATGGTCAAAGAAGGTATAGTCCTTGGACACAAGGTAGCAGGTAAGGGAATTGAAGTGATAGAGCTAAGGTTGAGGCAATAGAGAGAATGCCACAACCTAGGGATATTAAAGGCATAAGAAGTTTCCTTGGTCATGTAGGTTTTTATAGAAGGTTCATTAGAAACTTCTTTGGAATATCTAAACATTTGACTAACTTCCTGCAAAAGGGAATAAGATTTAATTTTGATGATAAGTGTCTTGAAGCCTTTGATAGACTAAAAAATGCTTTATCTCGTGCTCCTATTATTAAACACCTATCTGGGATACAACCTTTGACTTAATATGTGAAGCTAGTGATGATGTTGTAGGAGTAACTCTGGGACAACATATTGGTCATAGATTTAATGTTATACATCATGCTAGTAGAACTCTTAATGGTGCCCAAAAGAATTAACCTAAGGAAGAAAAGGAACTTTTTGTTGTATTTTTCTCTTGTGATAAATTTCATTCTTATATAGTTGATGCACAGGTGAGAGTTCACATGGACCATGATGGCTTAAAAGAACTCCTCGAAAGGAAATACCATAAGCCAAGACTGATCCGTTGGATTCTTTCACTTCAAGGATTTGAGTTGCTGATTATGCAAAAGCAAGAAATAAAGATGTTGGATGCAGTGTCCATGATTGCCCAACAAGACACCAATCTTATTGAGAGGAACTTTAGTCTTGGTGATTTTTGTTTACGAGAACTATTCAATGAATTAAGGTCAATTCCTCCAAGAGAGAAGAAGTCTTTGTTGTGGGAGGAAGTTTTTATCCCCGAATAAACAACGGTAAGTGCAAGGTAAGTGTTCTTACCCAAATAAGTGATTTGTTTTCACAATTTTTACTTTTGAAAATTCTGCTTTGAATTCCTTGTGTTTTTTCTGAAGTTTTAGAGGGGTTTTACCAACTATACGGGTGGAGCTATACGACCGGAGAGGGATCTCCCGCCGTATAGTTGGTTGTTAAACTCTCTGTATCGTCTTCATGAAATTGGTTTCGCTATCTGAGTCTATACGGTTACAACTATATGATCGGAGCCAAAATTCTGGTCATATAGTTGGTCGTTAAACTCTGAGATGGTTTTGCTTTTTTATGTCTGTATCTATATGGTCGCAACTATACGACCGGAGCCAAAATTCCGGCCATATAGATGGTCGTTGAACTCTCATACACTTTTAATTTTCGGTGTTTGTATCTATACGATCACAACTATACGACCGGAGCCAAAATTCCGGCCGTATAGTTGGCCGTTAAACTCTCAGACACCTTTCATTTGTCTTTTCATTTATTCATCTAAAAAACATTATTTTCGGTTCCAAGTCGTGCTTTAATCGACTTGGACTCGAGATATTTGGAAATATCTGCCCGGAACCAACTACGGCTGGAGCTATACGAGCCACGCCTGTATAGTTGGTTGTTACGTGGCAAGAAACTTCCAAATCCGTGATTTCTTTCTCTGTTTTGTTTAGATTCTTTTCTTGGGTGACAATTTGGTGTTTCTCGCGAGTTTTACTGACCTCTGATCCGCCTTATATACTTCCATTCTCTCTCTCTCTAACCATAATCTACAGGAACCAATCTAGCAATGCGCTACGCCATCCCAGGCCGTGGAAAACTGATGGGGCTCATTGCTCCTTCCAGGGACCGCTCTAGCAGCCCGTCCATGGAGGACAGCGACAAGGAGCTGGAAAGATTTAGCCCGAGATACAAGGAGTATGTCGAGCCAAGCTACTTCAACACGAGTCCGATGGTGACGTAGTTGATGTCTACATCCGCCATGACGTCTATGATCCACCAGCGATCAATTGGGCAGCGATGAAGCAATCTCAACAAGAGAGAGAAGATCGCAAGCCACATGGAAAAGGGTGTGTCGAGACGGTCAAGTTCATCACAACGGATCAAAGGCTGCACAAGCGTAAGGAATTATCTAATATTGGCGCATGTGCTAGCAAGAGAACGGAGGAACCACTCTCAAAGCTAACCATCAGTGCTCATATGATGGTCAAGCCTCAAGAAGAGTGTTGGTACGGTTTCCATTTCCCTGATCCATCAACTATGGATGAGGAAGAAGAAGCTGTCCCCAGGACCAAAGATCGTGTGCGGGCATTGGAGATATATCAGAAGCAGGAGCTACTTCATTGATTGAAGTCCGTCACCGTCTCAATGAGATGGAGAAAAAGGAAGACCTCCTTCCATTGGTGACTAAGCTCGCTGATAGAGTGGACACTCTACAGTCTGATTTGCGGAGGTGCTACAGCCGCATAAATGCTTTGGAGCAGACCAACAAGAAGCTATGCACCACGGTGTTACATGCCATGGCACCACAGTGATCTACAACAATCACGGTATCAAATAATCGCAAGGGATTATTTGATCCCGCCTGGCTTGATTCCAAGCTAGGGGAGATCCCTAAGACCTTGTAATCTATCCTATAAGTTTTTATTAACATTTTCGCATTACTTCAAACTAGCAATAAAGTTTGCATCATTAGAATTCCCTTATGGAATAGTCGATCCCTTTTATAAAATTCCAAGTTTATTATTATATATGGAGCAATATTGAGTTTGTGTTTGCTTTATTGATATATAAATAGCTTGAGTATAATTTTACTTGCACTTGATGATAGCAATAGGAGTCTTCCACACCATTAGTATTCATGGAACACCTAAAGATAATTTGGTCAACATGATGTAAGTCCATAGTTTGATTTACAAGGAAAAATTATCTATACAGTTAAATTGAAAAAGAAACCTTGAACAAAGGAAATTGAAAAGTGCTATCAAAATAGAGTGAGAACAAGTTGAGGTAGAATCTTCAAGTCATAAGAATGCTTCATATACAATTGGAATTTGGTAACTGAGATCCTTAAACTTTGAATTCCTACATGAAGTGGAATGTATGGCTAGCTCCTTTACACAACACTTAAACAAAAGTGTGAGCATGGATACAAAAGAAAAAGAAAAAAAAGAAAAAGAGTGAGTGTGCAAAGAGCAAGTAGGCATATACCACTGTATTGTAGTATGACAAAGAGACACTTTTGAGATTATGAATCCCAAGTGAATACTTTGATCCTAAACACTTGGGACTACCTCGCTAACTCATTTGGTTGAACTGGATACTTTTTACATTATGTTGAGAATCATCTTTTATGAACTATTGATCACTAAGGTATGGAAGCCTGCTAATACTATTCAGATGGTTCGAGTAAGGTACTATTCATGAACTTATTCCTATGTATCGTATATGATAAACACATGCTACAACTGCCTCATTTATTTTATCGACTCAGCTTCATGAATATGAGGATCACATTCATGAAGCTAAAACTTGCTCGGGATGAGCAAGAGTATAAGCTTGGAGAAGTTGATGAGTTCTTATTTGCATCATGTTTTACATTAATATTTTGCATTCGGGACGTAGGATCTGCGTACTTTACGGTGCTCGCATGCACATTTTATGTATGTTTTCACTAGGATCAGGACAGATGATGGATCCAATGGATACAATTCTTGGAGCAGTTGTACAGTGGAGAAAAGGAGTCAAAAACAACGTAAATTGCTTATTTGGGAAATATAAATAATACCAGAAGAAAACTAGAAGCGAACAAGGGAGGCAGAGAGTTCAACGACCAACTATATGAACGGCGCAACTTTTCTGGCCATATAGCTCCGGCCGTATAGTTGGCGCCGCCTCCGCCTCGTCAAATAGTTTCACCCCGTGCAATTGGTTCGAGGAGAGAACATATAGAACACCCAGAAATCACCGAAACCTCACCTCCTGAAGGCATCTGGAGGGGGAACTCATCCACCAAGGATCCATCTTTGCCCTGCATAGATCCGAGAGGCTAAGGCATCGATCTTCGTCATCCATCGCTGCATCACCACCATCTCCATCCATCCCATCTACATCTTGTCTAGATCTTTTGTAATTCCCATACTCGTTGTGGATTTATACAAGTACTATTCATCTATGATTGTTTCCATTACCATTGCTATGATGTTGATTGCCTCCATGTCTGAGTAGATCATTAGTTCTTAGGGAGATGGAGAAACCCTAGTATGAGATTGAAATAAGGTAAAGTTTATTATGATATTCATCGTTGTGACCATGTGTTAGATTTTCTATATCTTGATGTTGAGAGAAGTCGACCTCTCAATATGTGCCTCTCGTGGGGACTTGATGGAGGAAACTACTTGTTGGTAGATGGAGGTGTGCTAGCACTTACAGTGACTATAAAATTGTTGGCACCCCTTACGTATCAACTTGGGAAACCGAGGAAACTCATGGAACACTATCCATGCCATGGGATACGTCCTACGGGATTACGTCCTTTAATAGCACAGTAATTCGATTGATGTCGATTGCTAACTGTGTGGTTATGACGATGATGTGAGTAGCGGTTATTGCCTATTTGTGCAATTACAGAGTTCCTCCCACACATACATAGTTGAGAATGTTCATGATGATAATCTTTATCTTAGATCCTTATAATACTAGTGGTGTATCCGCTACTCCCTGAGAACGCTTTTCCCCTATTACAGTTCCAATCTCTCTTACATACGTGATACTTACTTTCTATACTCAGTTGATTTACTTTACTTTATTATTGCTCGTATACCTAAAACCCAAAAACACCTTTTTACACAATACTCCCATTTTATGTTTTCACTTAGAACTTTTTCTAGCATTTCTATCGTAATATTTATTTCAAGAGTTATTAGACTTCAGACTCCTGCTCCCTGTGGGATCAATATCTTTATTTCGAAACTAGCTACAAATGATCTGTGCACTTGCAGTCATCAGCACACCATTCATCTAATGTTGAAGTGTAGTTATTGTTCATAAGTCGGAAAGAAATAATATCCTCTCCTTGCCATTGTTTAATGGTGCTTTGCAACGCACTTAGAAATTCAATGGTTAAGCGGCGATAAGTAGACACATCATTGTACACAAAGATTTGCAGGCCAGCTCTATTGCAAAGTAAGGGTGTGTTTGGGACAGCTCCACTCCACATATTTCCAAGTGAAGCAAGTGAAGCTATCCCAAACAGTCTAGCCCCATATTTAGGTGGAGTGAAGCTCAGACGATGCGCTAGTTCATTTTGGTGAAGCTCGGGAAAGGGTGCTTCACCAACTCCACTCCGTTCCCGCATCCTCCTAATTACCCGTACGTCCCTATCATCAAATTATTTTACCCACAAAATGCCACCGGGTATTCCCCACGAGTCGAAACCCACTCAACCTTCTCTCCTTAGAAATACCTGCCACCTTGAATCCTACATGTCGGCCACTCCTCAGCTACTCTACAAGAGCTCCACCTTCGGCTTCTTCCCTTACCAAGCTTCTCTAGTGGCCTACTCAGGCCCGCTGCCAACTCTGTGCTCCTCCTTGTCGGATTTGTGAGTAGAGCCCCCAAATATCTTCCCCTCCTGCTAGTACCTTGTGCATCTCGTGCAATTCCACGAGTGACAGGTGAAAAGGGCTGCTGCATACTCCTTCCGTCTCCCTCCTAATCCTCTACATGTCTGCATCTCATGCAAGTCCACGAGCGATAAGGGCAACAACTGCTGCATACTCCTACCGGTCATCACCGTTGGCGACATACACAAGGAATTAACCTCGTCTCCGTCCATTCATTTCCTATTGCAAGAATCAGATCGTTATTTCCTTCCGTCTAGTAGGAATCCAAAGATTGGTGTCTACATGGAATCCAAAGATTGTTGTGTTTTTTTGTATTTCTTGTATTCACGGCAATATATCTATGAACTGAATCTGGAGTTCACGTGTTAGCCAAATGCATTTTCAAGACTCTAGAGCTAAGAGGTGGAGTGAAGTTTAGAAGTGAAGTGAAGTGGGGCGGAGCAGAGCTCTCCCAAACACACCCTAAATTGAAGTCATCAGAAATACCGAGTTGGTTCAAAATAATGGGGCAATCCCACTTGGTGGCCTTCACTTCGCAGTTATTGATCCTGTCGAAACGCTCACGTTGGAGCTCATTCCTGAACCATATCCCATGTGTTCTTGAGCGATAGCCCAAGAAGTGCTAGCGGTGGCACGAGCACGAGTTTAGATCCTTGTGTTCATCATCTAAAACATTGAAGAAAGACAAAAATAAAACTTTTTGATCCAACAACAGTAAGTACATCATATTCCTCATCATAACACACTAAAGAATCTAGGCAAGATAATCATGGAAATTAGTTCATAGTAGGTCTCACCCTAGATTGATAATGACAATAGATCGAAGATGAATTTGCAAAAAGTAATTGGAGGATCGGAGGAGAAACATACCATAGATCACTTGTGTGCGAGGAAATCGAACGAAATTGAGTAGAGATGAAGATCTCTTGAGGCTTTGAGAGAGTTTGGAGTTAGAAGAGAGAAAAAAGATTGAAGTTTGGAGGTACCTTCCCGTGCGATTTTGTGGTCAGACGCAACTATACAGGCGCAACTATACGGCCAGAAGAATGCATTCCCGCCGTATAGTTGTCCTTCTATCAAAATTTTTAGGGTTTCCACTAGCAACGCAACTATACGACCGGAACTATACGGCCGGAACAATATGTTCCCGCTGTATAGTTGGTCATCAAACCGTCTGTACCTGGGAAAAGTAAATATACAAAGGCATCGATATCTATATGATCGGAACTATATGACCGGAATTTTTATTCTCGCTGTATAGTTGGTCGTTAAACTCTCAATACATTAGAAAAGAATTTGTACGGAGGCACCAATATCTATACGACTGGAATTTTTATTCCTGTCGTATAGTTGGTCGTTAAACTTATAGTACATATGAAAGAAAAATTGTCGATGGCAAAGATATCTATACGACCGGAACTATATGGCCGGATTTTTTATTCCCATTGTATAGTTGGTCGTTAAACTCTCCGTGTGCATCAAAAAATTCCGTTTCTTTGAAAATTACTTCTTTTCCTGTAACTTAGTGATATACTTTGTTTTTGATAGAAAATTGACAGAAAATATTGTCGACCAACAACAACATGAATAAAGAAGGATTTTTAGTACTACCGAACTTCTTCCCCTCAATTGGAGTTTTCTAGCACTCTTTATTGAACATAAACTTAAACTAAAACTTAAAAAACTTCAATCAAACCTTTATTTCACATGGGTTGCCTCCCATGAAGCGCTCTTTTATGGTAAATAGCTGGACCTCAATGTTTCTCACTTAGGCCAGATGAGTGGAACACCCACTCCAAAGTAATTGGCTTTCAAAGTGATGGCCTCCTTTTCATCATGCTTGGTTTTCTTCTTCCTGGGAAAATGAATAACAAAAGGATCCTGCGAAGGCAATTGAAGCTTCACGTTCCCTTCATGTAGATTAATCAAAGCCTTAATAGTTCTTAAGAAAGGACGTCCTAATATAATAGGAGCATTAGCATCTTCAGGCATGTCAACAATAACAAAATCAATAAGAGCGGGACAGCCTTTAGTGTATACTAAAGTATTCTCCTTAATTCCTACAGCTTGTTTGTAGGTAGAATCTGCTAGATGCAATTTTAAATTAGTGATTTCAAAGGAGCCAAGATTTAACTTGTTAAAAAGACTCTTCATAATTGTTGAGATGCTTGCACCTAGATCACAAAGTGTAGCTATCTCATTGGTTCCAATTTTAATCTTAATAGTAGGCTCAAATATGTCATCTAGCTTTACAGGTAATTTTTCAGCAATTTGTTTTATTCTTCCTCAAGCTCACATACCTTAATTGCTACCTGATTGACAAAGTGTTGCTACATAGCTTCCTCACTACCTTCACTTACCGGAATCTTGACGTTGATCCTTTTTATGAGATCTTCAATGGTGTAGCTTGGTGAAGGAGCATTACTATAATCAAGTTCTTTAGGTTGCTCCCTTTGGATTCTCATCATCTTGAGGTCTTTAATGGGATTTGGCTCAACTTTACCTGCAAATTTAGCTAGAATGAGAGTTTGACTCTCGGTTATCTTACCTAGATGTGCCTCAACGATCCTCATTCTTTCTTGGAGGGCCTGCAAATCATTTCTCAAACTAACAACTTGGTTAGATAATTTACCAAGCATAGCAACATGGTTCTCGTTATTTTAATAAGAATATTGTTTTGCTTATTTTGTGAGTATAAAAGACGTAAGTGTTTCTTGGAGACTACCATTACTAGTTCCCATATTATTATTAGAGTTACCTACAGGACTAGAATAATGTTTCTGAAAATTGGGATTATAATTCTTCTTCCAAGCAGGATCTTAATCATTACCAGCTACAAAGTCTATTTCTTCAATATTTGTTTCAGGGGTAGCTCTTACCTAGGTTTCCTTACCTTTTACGTCTAGTATGAGCCCTTCCAACTTAGCATTGAGTTCTTCATTTTCTTGTGGTGAGATGGAGTTCACCTTCTTCGGGTTCGATCTATCCACATGCCATTGGGCATGGTTATCTTGCATATTGTCTAGCAGCTGCTTTTCTTTGGTAATATGTTTACCCATAAATTTTCCTCCAACTGCAGTATCAAGCATAGACTTAGACACATGATTAAGAGCATTATAAAATAGATGGATAATTAACCAATCTTCCATCCCATGACTAGGACAATTTCTCATGCATTCTTTCATCCTCTCCCATGCAAGCGCTCGTGGCTCATGCTCTTCTTGTCTAAAGCCAGTAATATTAGACTTGAGTTGCATAGTCTTTGCATGTGGGAAAAATTTAGTCATAAATAAAGAAGTACATCCCAACCATGATGTAATAGTATTTCTAGGCAAAGATAACAACCATTCTTTTGCTCTCCCTCTAAGAGAGAAAGGAAATATATGCAATTTTACCACATGGGGTCAACGTCTTTTATACACATCATATCACATATTTTAGTGAAAGTATTCAGGTGCATACCTGCGTCTTCAATAACAGAGCCTCCAAATTGATTCTGTTGAACCAAACTTAAATAATGGGGCTTAATTTCATAGTCATCAACAGCAATTGCTGGCTAAGTAATAGGGGTACGCAAATAATCATTGTTGGGAGTAGAAAACTCCCCAAGCTTCTTTTCAACCATATTTCCTATATTTTGGGGTTTTCTTAAATATAGAATTAAAATAGTAAAAGCAAGAATTTAAAGGCTAACTAATTTTTTTGGTTTATCAAATAAAGGCTGAAAGCAAACTAACAAAATTAAAAACAAGAATTATAACTAGCAAGGTTCCTAATAACCTCACCAGGGTAACTATTGCTTCCCCAACAACGGCGCTAGAAAAAGGGTTGATACCTTCGATCCAGATTACAGATGTAGTATAGCTTATTTTCCCTAGTAGACCTAGGTTTGAATCCTCGGGAAGCGAATGCGTAGTGAAGTTACTTTAACGAACCTTTGGGAGTTTTAGAATTCCTTTTGTGTTTTTACTAGACTAGTAGTTTGCGTCTTTTTGTTGTTGTCGATGATGGAGAGAGAGGGCCTAGGGCATTCAGTTTCACCTGTAGCTGTGCAAAACATCTAATGGGAATAAAAGATAGAAATAAAGTTTGCATGTACTTGTTAGAGCATGATAAATTATATGTGGGCAGTGCATCCATAATTGCTATTGCCTCCGCAACTGCTTATAGCAATAACCTACTAGTCTCATCCATAGAATAAAACGAACTAATGACATGCATAGTGATTCACCGTTAATCCCAAGTAAATCCCTCACTTACAGCCGTACTACCCCTTCTGTCACTGGGGTTCCCAACCTACAGATCAGTCATTACTCATACTTCCTATACATGGATCAACCCTCGAGGTCTTGGGTACCTGACAAGTCCTTAGATAGAGGCAAGAGAGGATATAATAATAATCATGTCATACAAACTAATAAATGATCCCATCTATGATAAATAACATGCACAACCGCTACATGGCTAGGCCGAAGCCCTTATCCCAAGGAGAATTACTCACACATAGAGATGAGATCAACAATCATAAACATTGTAATGAAAATCATAAGATTGATATCAATAGTCTTAAAATGTCGCCAATCGAAGAAGAGATCTACTATTACAAGTGGTAGAATATGGCTATGGAGATGGGGAAGGATTTTGAGATCTAGAGGTGGCTGATGATCTATGCAGAGACTTTTGGATAGAGTTTTCTCATTGCCCGAGGCTTCTTTTTATAGGGGTCCCTTCATGAAAGTTGTTCTGTTTGACCTACGATGGCGGCGCCAACTATATGACCAGACCGATACGACCGAAATTTTGCTCCGGTCATATAGTTGGTCATTAAAGCGTCTGCCTCCACTTCATGGCTCCTGGTTTCTTCTGGTTGTTCCTATCTTCAAACGAATATGCCCAGGAAAAATATAAAAGAAAGGATTGCATACCCCTTTGAATATTAGGCATTAGTGGCAGGGTTTAGAGAGATATTTCATCAAAAATATGAATAATTTCCAGTTTAAATGTGGACGTAGATGGCTATATTTTAGAGCCATCAGCGACCTACTCGCTGACCTGGCCGAAACTTTCACGAATCTGCGAAAGTACCAAATCAAGCTCAACCTGGAGAAGTGCACATTCAGCGTGCCGACCGGCCAGCTGCTGGGGTACGTGGTCTAAAAACGAGGCATCGAGGCCAACCCCTCCAAGATCAACACCATCGTGCGACTTGGGAAGCCTGAGTTCCTGCACAACATCCAGAAGCTGGCAAGGAGAGTCGCGGCCCTCAATCGCTTCTTCCCCTAGCTCGGTGAGAAGGCAATGCCTCTCTCTCGATTAATGCGGAAGAACCCCATGTTCGTGTGGGACAGCGAGTCCGACAGCGTGCTCAAAGCGATGAAAGAAGTACTACTCGTGACACTAATACTCGTTGCTCCCATGGGCAAGGAGCCAATTCTCGTCTACATCGCAGCCTCTAGTTGAGTTGTCAACGCCGTGATGTTCGTCGAATGACCTGTAGAGGGAAAGGAGAGCCCCATGCAGTGCCCTGTCTACTACATCAACTAGGTCCTCACCGATTCAAGGCAACAGTACCTGCAGTACTAGAAATTGGTCTATGTGGTATTCCGAGCCCAACAGAGACTCCCGCACTACTTCGAGGAGCACCCTATCACGATTGTTTCCTCTGCCCCTCTGTAGGACATCATCTGCAATCGTGATGTGACTAGGCGAGTCACCAAGTGGGCCGTCGAAATCGGCATCCACAACATCAAATACGAGCCGTGCAAAGCGATAAAGTCACAAACCCTAGCTGACTTTTTCGCCGACTAGGAAGAAGTGCAGCAGCCAGAGACGCTTCCCTACCTCCACTACTGGTCCCTCCACTCCAACGGATCCAAGAATTTGGATGGTGCCGGGGCCGAGATAATTCTCACCTCCCCCAAAGGAGACAAGCTCCGATACATGATGCAGCTTAACTTTATGCCCTGCAACAACAACATGGCCGAGTACGAGGCTCTCCAACATGGCATGCGGGCTGCCAAGGAGATGAACGCAAATCACCTCAAATGCTATGGTGACTCCGACCTCGTCGCTGCACAAGTCATCATCACCTGCAACACAATCGCCCCAAACATGATAGCGTACTGCCAAGCAGTGGACCAGCTAGGGGGGTACTTCGCTGGCTACTCCTGTTGGGGATCGGTGCGGAAAACAAAAAATTTCCTATGACGGAACCCCAGAAACTTAGCCTAGGATCTACCTATGTAGTAATGCGGTAACGGCCGATGCGTAGAGAATACATACCCTTGTAGTCTATACGCGGTTAATGTTCCGCGGGGAACATGGTTGATGTAGTTGTACTCGTAGCCGACCTCAAGGTCGCGAAGCTCCTCGCAGGTCACCCCTTGCTCCTTCTTGATCTTCATCATCTTCATCGTGCAACAACTCCGGCTCAGAACATTTAAGTGCCCCAAGTGTTGCGCCTAGTGTCTTCATACACATCCGGTGCATGATTTTGACCTCCGGCTCCCCGATCCTGCCGGGAGTGCGGAAGTTGATATCCAGCTAGGAATCCCTGCAGCGCAACGACATACTGCAGGAGTGCCTCGATCGCACAACCCAGACTTGGGTCCATGGTCACGAGGTATAGAGGGAGCGAGAGAAGGAGAAAGTCAACCAAAGGACTTCTCTAATTGTGTATTTTTGGTGTCTTTTAGTCCTCCCATGGGCACCCATTTATATAGGCGGAGGAAGGCGTGTCCTCTCCCCTAGGTGCCCCATGTGGGACTAATTACTAAAGGAAAAGGGCAAAAATAAAGGAGGCAGCCGGATGGGCCACCCTGCCAAGGCCCAGCCTGGCCAGGCGAGCAGCAGCAAAAGGGCCAGCAGCTGGCGTTGACCGGCTAGGCCGGTCGTGCCCCAAGGCCCAGCAGCTGGCAGCGGCTAGTGCTGGCCGGTGGGTCGGCCATCCGCTCCCCCGGCGTGGCCCATTTAGAAGCCCGCCGACGCGGTGCCCCAGCCAGGCCTCGGGTGGCCGGGTGGGCCGGATCGGCTCGGTGGCCCAGCACGACGCCTTGCCTACCGCCTGCTTGCTGCTCCGCGCGGCACTTAGTGCCTGCTGCCCGCCTCTATGGGATGCTAGGCCCACCGACGTGGTAGGAGCAGATTTTCTGCTATTTCCTTTTTTTTTCCAGGGTGATTTCCTCTAGGTCAAATCCCTCCGGGGTTTTGGCCTAATAAGGAAGTTGTCCTATAAACTCTTAATCTAAATATTTATTTAGTATATATTAATTCATAATTAACATATAATAAATATATATTTAAATTCCCATTTATCCGAAAACACTTTTCTGGTCTTTTCCTTTATTCTTTCTCCGAACAACTTCGGATCTCTCCGCGGAACGATTCTAGCTTTCTCTCTTTCTCTACTATGATTCCATCTTACGAATGATCGCTCTCATCGTACCCTTAAGTGTATCCTCTCACGGCTCGGGAATGCTCTAAACTTGATCTGTATCAATGATCAACAGAGGGACCAGGGATATCCATGTGACCCCTATGCATTCCTGATGACAATGTCGCTTGAACCGTCTAAATGTAGCATCCTCTTCCTTTTGTTTCTCGATACAACTTGTCCGAGATCCGATCACTGGTATCCCATACCTTTGTTCAATCTTGTTCACAACAAGTTATGTTTTCTTGTTACCGTGATATTACATCCCCGTGACCTAGTCACATGTTGCAACATTTATAGATGTAATCTCACCAAGTCGGCCGTATGTATCTTTACCCGTCATGTGGGTGAACAAATCCCGGTCTTGCAGTCACATGTCATCTACTATTCCTTCGGAATACCCAACGTACACCTTTATAACCACTGTATTACCAAGTGGCGTTTGATGTAGTCAAAGCATCCTAGGGAAACAGTGAGTAATATGAGCTCACGGTCTAAGGAGAAGGAGTCTAGGTATAGTTGTTGCAACAATGAACTATATGACTTGATCGTGTTGCAATCCTTCGAGGAATGTCCAATCACATCATTCTCCAATGATATGATCTCGTTGTTAGTCGGCATAAATGCCCATGATCTTGAAACCCAGATCATCTTCGTGACCATCGAACTAGTATGAATAGAGGCTACTAGGGACTTGGTTGTTTCATACCACACCTGTACCAATGTTTCTACTTGGCACAGTTATAGCACAATATGAAACTATTATAAACTATTACAATAAAAACCTATTTATTATTTGCCTCTAGGGCATATCTCCTTTAGTCTCCCACTTACACTAGAGTACAAATAACCTAGCTTGCATTTTACTCATATAAACCATATACCATATGCGTTTATAGATCATGCATGCTGATGGGAAACGTCATGTCCATGTTTTGTTTTAACGGATCATTATGTCTTTTGCAAATCGTTAATGTCTTCCTAATTTTGACATTCACACTATTATCTTATAATGGGTCGAAGTATTTGTTTGGCAACAAAGTGAGACTTTTGTTTCTAGTGTTTATGATGACGGTCGTTTTTCATTGTTGTCATCTAAACTTCGAAACACAATTTGCTATCCTTTCTGTATATACTATAGTCATGGCAGTAGAACAAGGCCGGATTCCAGGAGCTTACAGTGACTTTAGATCAACCTCGAGGGCTTTCTCATGGGCACTGGGCCCTGGGACACATCATTCTACGTTAAAAGCGAACTAGCCCCTCCATAACATTATACATCACATCAGATGTAGCTTTTATACTTCTATATCTATGTAGATCCTAGTGCATGAAATGCAACTATGCCACTTACATTTCTTCTTGCTACTTAAGTACAAACTTAATTCTGGTTCAGTGATCAACTCAAGAATCACTTAAAGACATGTTCTTACAGTTAAGAGCTAGTCCTTCCAACCAGAACCTCGGGTCATATTATGTCGAGTATACAACATGGTTTTATGAAAGAACCTATGACTGGGGCATAGGAGATGCAGCACATCTCTTTCTTTCAACCATAGTTGCAATACTCAATGCTTCATATAGTAAGAACTTATTTCTTACCTTGTTCCATTCTAAGCTACTTCAGAATCTTGTTTAGGATATTCTGAACATCTTTCAGAATCAAGTCCAGGAAGCATTCGACATTCAGTGTTTTATTAAACTCACCAATCTATCTCGATAGATCTTATTGTTTAATAACTTCAACTTCATCCTAACGTAAATATTATTAACACCGATCACATCATTCACATATGTCGTCCACATATTCCAGAATGATTTCACGCTCCCACTCAAATATGACATTCATGTTTGAGATCCAGGGATTTCACTTAGCTCCCACTCAGAATATGTCAGCTACATATTATGAATTCGCCAAGCTGATTTGCTCCCACTCAAATCTAGGTCCTCTCGATAATCTTGGACATTCCAAAATTCCTTGATCATCATCAAATCGAGAATTCCACTAACGAGATTTCAATGACCATTCATTTCTCGTACTTAGGTCCATCATGCTTCTTTGTATTTCGTAGGTATGTCTTGTCAAAACATGACATGTGAATCAATATATGATTCCACAAACTTGTAGAATATATAGTTGAATCCTACTTTCTTTAGTAAAAGTATTCGCTTGAAACTTTATGTTCATTATCATTGGTTTCTCCTCTATTTGTAGAGTTTGGTTTCACGAAACAAATTCCGCTGCGCCACTCAACAATTCAGAGGTAAGGTCAAATACCTTGTTTCGACCTTTTACTTTCTTCCATTTGTATCTTCATCAAGACACGTCAACTTTGGAAAACAATAGGTTTGCCCCTTTTGTGGAAGATGCATTCATAGCTTCCTAAGAATGCTCTACAAAGACTTGTTTATTCACCACGACTTCGACTTGTCGAAATCTCCAGAAACTCGAACGTGCCATAACACTTATGGTGTTGTTTCCACGAATCTTTAGATGATCCTTTGTATTTCAAATGAGTGTTTGCTTATTTTGATCTTTAACTCTAAACAACAACTATAACCCCTATAGTAGATAATACTATACCATATGTATCTTAATACATAATGATTATGATGTTTAGATATTTCAATGGAGTTTGAATTCATCCAATTATCATAATTTGTGAAACATCTTTCACAAGTCCCTTTTATGCTAAACTTAACTTGAATACTTTAGTCATGTCGATCAAATCGAAGAGACTTGTTAATTCAGTTAATTCAATATCCCATTTAGTCATGAACTCATTTGAACAATTCAAATCATTTCAAACTTCATGTTTCATTAAGTAAATACACTTATTCACTTAAGTCCACAATAAATGATTTCCACTACTTGTTGAAAATCTGATACATCACTATGTATAAGATTCAACATTTCTTCGCATATCACCGTTTTACCAGAATGCGGAGTTTTAGTCATTCTGCCCAAGAGGCATGGTTTTGCAAAGTCTCTAGATTAAGCATCTAGGACCCCGATCTTTCATAAAGAACCTGCAATAACCAAAATGACTTAAACTATAGTGTCATTTCATTATTAAGCTTTGGATATCTTTTAGCATTCTAATCCTTTATAAATGTTTAAACTATTATCATTAACATAGTGATGAGACTTATTTGTAATCGTAATGTGACCATAAGGTATTGTTCATAAGAATAGTACAAACTAGTTTGTAACTTGTTCATATGAATAATCGTCTCGCCAAAAGCAAGACACACAAACTATGATTACAAATTATATTCAAGTCCACTAATCCAAATGATAAACTTTGAGGGAAGAGGTGATGTCGGCCATCAACTGTTTTGCTTGCCGCCATCAAGTCACTTTGCCTCAAATCCAGCAATTCTCAGGCAGATCCTCCTGTTTTCTCAAATCAGGACAAGTATCAAATACTTTGCAAACTGCACCGAGTTTTGCAAGAACCACATTTATAATTTTGTATATCTAACATATACATTTTTCATCCATGACCTCCATTTGCAATCAAGCCCTTCTAAGAGTTCTCAACTCTAATGCAAGATCACTAAGTGTTTCTCCAAACATTTTGGAGTCATCGAATTATCTCCTAATGGTTATTGTATCAAGAACAGAAGATCACCTTTCTACGAGGATATCCCTTAGGCGTGGGTATTAATCTGTGAAGTTGGACCCTTTTGTCAAGTACCAAATCATGCAATATATTCACATGGTCGCAAAGGACCTCAATGGGATAGGATAAGATCTACTAAGATATTTGCAAACAGACATCTAGACTAAGTTTATAATAAGAGATCAATTTATAATTGGTCTCCACTAAAATGGTCATCCCCTGAACGATTTTAGTGATCGCATGATCCAAATCCTCTACACCTCCCCCGATCATCACGGCCATCAGTGCATTATCAAAGGTAAACATTCACTAATGCCAATCACATCATCCATGTGACTCATGCTCGATCTTTCGATCTCTTGTGTTTCGAGGCCATGTCTATACATGCTAGGCTCGCCAAATCTAACTTCTGTGTATTTGTTGTGCAACATGGCTTACACCCACTGTATGCGAACGTAGATATGTCTGACACCCAGGCCTGTAACCCTAGATCGCCTCATACCGCACAACTTTCTTTGTGGTGCACACACAAGGGGAACACGGAACATTGGAATTAAATAGGGATTATCTTATTTGTTACTGTTGAGTATCTAAATACTAGCACACAATAAGATATAAAAACTGGTATCAACATCATATGTAAAATGTGATATGATATGGTCTTTCTTGCACCTTGATCTCCATCGAGCGCTCTGGCATGATCTACATCGTGCCCTTGGTTTGACGCCAAGTCCACGACGCCTCCACCAGATCGTCCATCGGAACGATGACTATTACTATACTACTTAGCAACAGAAAAGTAAACTACTTTACCTTTGTAACGACCAATGCCATATCATAATCACATGCCCCCTGCAAAATAAAGTTAGACGCCTCTACTTTATCTATTGCAAGTTTTACGTGGTTGTTAGGGCTTTCGCACTAGAACCGTTTCTAAACTATGAACTTTCCAACCACAACATGGATCTGACAGTTGTCTCTATTACACTCCTTTCGGGGCCCTCCGTTGTAAATGCTATATCAACTATCGAATGAGAGACAGACACCCGCTAGCCACTTATACGGTACAAGCCGTATGTTGAGCGTGGAACCAGTCTCGCGTACGAATACGCGTAAAGTCGGTCCGGGCCACTTCATCAAACAATACCGCGATATAAACAAGTACACGTTAGAGGGTAACAACTAAGGGATCAATGCCCGCACAAGACTTGTGCATACTGACCGTACATCACTCCTACGCATAGATCGGCTCTGATACCACTGTTGGGGATCGGTGCGAAAAACAAAAAAATTCCTATGACGGCACCCCAGAAACTTAGCCTAGGATCTATCTATGTAGTAATGCGGTAACGGCCGATGCGTAGAGAATACATACCCTTGTAGTCTGTACGTGGTTAACGTTCCGCGGGGAACGTGGTTGATGTACTCGTACTCGTAGCCGACCTCAAGGTCGCGAAGCTCCTCACAGGTCACCCCTTGCTCCTTCTTGATCTTCATCATCTTCATCGTGCAACAGCTCCGGCTCACGACATTTAAGCGCCCCAAGTGTTGCGCCTCGTGTCTTCGTACACATCCGTTCCACGATGAGACCTCCGACTCCCCGATCCCGCCGGGAGTGCGGAAGTTGATATCCGGATAGGAATCCCTGCAGCACAACGGCGTACTGCAGGAGTGCCTCGATCGCATAGCCCAGACTTGGGGCCATGGTCACGAGGTATAGAGGGAGAGAGAGAAGGAGAAAGTCAACCAAATGACTTCTCTAATTGTGTATTTTTGGTGTCTTTTAGTCCTCCCATGGGCACACTTTATATAGGCGGAGGGAGGCGTGTCCTCTCCCCTAGGTGCCCCATGTGGGACTAATTACTAAAGGAAAAGGACAAAAATAAAGGAGGCAGCCGGCTAGGCCAATGGGGCAACCGGATGGGCCACCCCGTCAAGGCCCAGCCTGGCCAGCGAGCAACAGCAAAAGGGCCAGTAGCTGGCGTTGACCGGCTGGGCCGGTCGTGCCCCAAGGCCCAGCAGCTCGCAGCGGCTAGTGCTGGTCGGGTGGGCCGGCCATCCGCTCCCCCAGCGCTGCCCGTTTCGAAGCCCACCGACGCGGTGCCCCAGCCAGGCCCTGGGTGGCCGAGTGGGCTAGATCGGCTCGGTGGCCCAGCACGGCGCCTTGCCCCCCGCCTGCTTGCTTCTCCACGCGGCACTTAGTGCCTGCTGCCCGCCTCTGTGGGCTGCTAGGCCCATCGACGTGGCAGGAGCAGATTTTCTGCTATTTCCTTTTTCTTTTTTAGGGTGATTTCCTCTAGGTCAAATCCCTCCGAGGTTTTGGCCTAATAAGGAAGTTGTCCTATAAACTCTTAATCTAAATATTTATTTAGTATATATTAATTCATAATTAACATATAATAAATATATATTTAAATTCCCATTTATCCGAAAACACTTTTCCGGTCTTTTCCTTTATTCTTTCTGCGAACAACTTCGGATCTCTCCGCGGAATGATTCCGGCTTTCTCTCTTTCTCTACTTTGATTCCGTCTTATGAATGATCACTCTCATTGTACCCTTAAGTGTATTCTCTCACGGCTTGGGAATGCTCTAGACATGATCTGTATCAATGATCAACAGAGGGACCAGGGATATCCATGTGACCCCTATGCATTCCTGATGACAATGTCGCTTGAACCGTCTAAATGTAGCATCCTCTTCCTTTTGTTTCTCGATACAACTTGTCTGAGATCCGATCACTGGTATCCTATACCTTTGTTCAATCTCGTTCACAACAAGTTATGTTTTCTTGTTACCGTGATATTACATCCCCGTGACCTAGTCACATGTTGCAACATTTATAGATGTAATCACACCAAGTCGGCCGTATGTATTTTTACCCGTCATGTGGGTGAACAAATCCCGGTCTTGAAGTCACATGTCATCTACTATTCCTTCGGAATACCCAACGTACACCTTTATAACCACTGTATTACCAAGTGACGTTTGATGCTGTCAAAGCAGCCTAGGGAAACAGTGAGTAATATGAGCTCACGGCCTAAGAAGAAGGAGTCTAGGTATAGCTGTTGCAACAATGAACTATATGACTTGATCGTGTTGCAATCCTTCGAGGAATGTCCAATAACATCATTCTCCAATGATATGATCTCGTTGTTAGTCGGCATAAATGCCCATGATCTTGAAACCCAGATCATCTTCGTGACCAACGAACTAGTATGAATAGAGGCTACTAGGGACTTGGTTGTTTCGTACCACACCTGTACCAATGTTTCTACTTGGCACAGTTATAGCACAATATGAAACTATTATAAACTAATTGAGATATGACAATAAAAACCTATTTATTATTTGCCTCTAGGGCATATCTCCTACAACTCCATCGAATGGATCAACCGCCGGAAGAATGAGATGCTGATGCACTCTCGCGCATCAGATCGGCCCGCCTAACGCCGCCACCGGGCGTCTTCCTTGACATCATCGACAAACCATCGGTCTCCCCTCCGAAGGAGATCGACATCGAGATCCCGCTGCAACCCGAATCCACCTTGGTCGCCATGGTCACAGAACCCAGCGACTGGACCACACCCTATGTCACCTACTTTGAGCACAATATCCTGCCAAAGGACGAGACTAAGGCATGAATGATTGCACGCCGCTGCAAGTCATTCATCATCATCAACGGCGAACTCCACAAACGTAGCATGACAAGCATATACCAACACTGCGTCCAATGTGAAGAGGGTTGCAAGATCCTAAAGGACATCTACACTGGCGACTGCGGCCACCATGCTGGCGCCAGGTCGCTAGTCGCCAAAGCCATGCACAACGGCTTCTACTGGCTCACTCCGCACGCTGATGCCATCGACATCGTCCAGCGTTGCGTCGGGTGCCAGAAATACGCCAACCAGACGCACATTCCTGGTTCGTCTCTCAATACCATCCCCATTACATGGACATTTGATGTTTGGGGAATTGACATGGTGGGGCGATTCAATACCGAACCATCAGGCTACACCCACCTCTTGGTCGCACTCGACAAGATCATAAAATGGGTCGAGGCGAAGCCCATCAAGAAGTGCAACAACAAGATCGCCACCAAATTCCTCCGTGAGCTGATCTATCGGTATGGCTACCCACACATCATCATCACCGACAATGACACCAACTTTGCCAAGGGCACCATGGCTGATTTCTGCGAGGAGCGCGACATCCGACTCGTCCTCGCCTGAGTTGCCCACCCAGAGTCGAACGGCCAAGATGAGCATGCCAACCAGAGCGTCCTCCACGGCCTCAAGCCAAGACTGCAGGCCCCCCTCGAGCGGACGCCAGGATGCTGAGTTGAAGAGCTCCCCTTTGTGCTATGGGGCATTCGCACCTCCATCAACCTATCCATAGGGTTTAGCCCCTTCTTCATGGTGTACGGTGCTAAAGCCGTCATGCCGACTGACCTCGACCACGAGTCGCCTCGACTCATTCACTACGCAGAGGAGGACAACAAAGTCGCCCCTCGAAACGGAGTCGACCTGCTTGATGAAGCATGTGACCTGGCTCGCTCATGCACCACCATCTATCAGCAAGGTCTCTGCCGCTACCATAGCACCAAGTCTAGACTCACACCTTCTAGGAGGGAGACCTCGTCCTACGACTCATCCAGGACAAGAAGGGCATGCACAAGCTCTTCCCTCAATAGGAGGGCCCATTCGCCATTGGGCGAGTCCTAGGCAACAACGACGCCTACTACCTCACCGACATCCGAGGCGACGGCCAGCTCGACGTCGAGCAGCCATGGAATGTGAATCCTCTATGAAAGTTCTATACATAGAACTAAAAATTGTACTCCATTGTACCAATGATGAATAAAAATATTGCCCGCACAAATTGCGTTCACTCGCCATTTCTTGTACCACTCGTACTCATACATTCATCAAATACACTAACTACGGTAGTCAACCCTTGGTTGAGCGACCGTCACGGCTAAGTAGTGTGGTTCAAGGGCACCGAAAGTCACTCGGGCCTTGCATCGTCCATGAAAAACGCCGACCCAAAGCTGCCACCAGAGTCGCCTAGCTTTACTGGCTCCCTAAGCTAAGACGACCGATCATTCTTCCAATAACACCTTGTCCTCCTCACCCTCGGGCACATCGACTCGAACATTTAAGTACCATGCTCGGGGACTCATTCCAAAACGAATACATACGCGACTCGAGAACACACCAAGTATGAGAGCATGTTGTGGAATCGCCAAGCGAATATTTTTCTGAGACATGAGGAGAGATGTGCTACATGATAAACAACGCACCATGTCCTTGCCTACCTTGGTATTACGACTCGAAAAGTTAAGTACCACACTCGGGGACTCGCTAATTCGAACTCGCATGTGTTTAGGCAAAACACCAAGTACAGAGTACCCCTAGGGGTCGCCATGAGACTGGCTCCACGAGCCATGGAAATTTGAACTAAGCTACCCTAATAGCTTCCAACACACACCATCCCTGCTAACTATGCGCGCGTGACCCAACCCCAAACAACAAATTCGCTCGGAGACTCGCACAATACAAACAATCGAGTAACACACTCAAATAACGACCGACTCCATAAGCCAATACGATTCGACTAATATAATAATAAACATAATTAACTCACAAGTCGCAAAATATATTGCTCAGTAACAAAGTATTTACAAAAATCCAGATAACAACAAATCCACACTACGGATTTATCTCTCATTCTGCAGGGTTCGATGAAGAGGCACCGTCCGTGCCCCTGACCCTCACAAAGGGCTTCCATGGCTTCACTGGGAAGGTCGTCAACGACATCGCGATGGCCGACTGAAATGCCCGCTCCGAGGGAAGGTTGATAGCTATGAGATTCGACATATTTTTATGGCTTTTATTGATGGTTTCCTCCCGGATTTGATTGTTATCTAGCTTTACCTAACGTTAGTACTTTGGTAGCAAAGAAAACTTGGGTTTTAATATGTGTTTCAGGTTCTGAATGTCAACATAAGAATTTAACTGGAGACACGGAATATTCTAGAGAAAAAAGCAAGTCTCTCTTTGGAAGCACTCGAGGGGAGCATACAGAGGCTTTAACGAGAAACTATACAGCGTGAATATTTTTCCGGCCGTATAGTTGCCACCATATAGTTGCCGCCGCCTCTGTCTTGTCAAAAGGAACAACTTCCGTGAAGGAACTAGATGCGAAAACACAACACATCAGCTGCCATACCATCCAGAAGGGAGAAAGAGGAGATCTGAAGAAGAAGGGGAAGACGTTCTTCATCTCGCTTCATGATCTTTGACCTCCTAGCCAATACACCCCCATAGACACTACTTGTACTTGAGAGAGAGAGAGAGCAAGGAATCTTCACCTTGCAAGACTAGGGTTTGAGATTGTTTCCTCCCATCTTGAATTATGTTGGATATTTTTCTATTCTTATTGTGGATCTCCATGGTAATATAAAGACGAATTCCCTTTATTTGATTATATCGATGATCCGTTCTTCTCTCATGTAGGGGATTGGTGAGATGTGATGTGCCTTCTTATATTTTCCATTAGTTTTGTGATTGATTCTAATTACTATATTATGTGTTCTTGACTATCCATGGGATGCCTAATGCTTGTTGTCCAATTAAGGGCCCAGACAACATGATGCTTTGTTCTACATAGATGAGATCTTGTTCGCTAGCAGACCGGCGACTCCCGGGTGACACGGGGATATCAATGGAAAACTAGTAGACTCGAGGATAACAAGGAACCACTATGCTTATTGCATTAGTCCGATCCAAGGAACTTAATCGCTAAGCGACCTGAAGGGTCTTAATCGTCTAGTGTCTGACCATGGTTTTGGTAACAGGCTAGTAGGATTAATGAAGTTGGGATGAAATCTACTAAGAGGAGTTCCAACTAGTTATGAGTTTCTCGCCTACACATATACTTATAAGATTATAATTGTTACATTTATCATTCATCCACCTGGCATAGTCACTATCACCATGAACTGAATCTCCCCGCGCCTTCTTTTGCCATCTGCAGGAAACAACAAATAACCAAGTCGTTCTTTACTTTTATGCTTTATATTTCTGAATTTTACATTTTAGTTATATTTAAATACATCTCATTTAATCGAAACCCCATTCTTATTTCAACACTTGTAGTCAATTCACTCGAAGACGTGTGACAACTTCGGGTGTGATAGAGACTTCACCCATAAACACTTACCTTTGGGATCCCTGTGGGATTGATATCTATACTTCAAAACTAGCTACAAATGATTTGTGCACTTGTAGACATCAAGCTATTTTCTGGCGCCGTTGCCGGGGACCTAAGCGCTAAGGGTTTGTCTTTTGACATTTTAGGTGTTGCTACTACAAAATGTTCTCCCTAGGAGACAAAGGGTCTACACACTCTGGTAGGACCTATCAACCGGATTATATTGAGAGCGTACCTGCTCAAAGGAGTGAAGAAATTATTGAAAAACTTTTAAGATCAAATAAACATGAAGTTGAAAACCTGAGTGATATAATGGAAATCATGTCTATTTATAGGACAACTCCCATGAAACCTGAGAAAACTCTCATAGAATATAGTGCTCCAAGTTCTGAATTTCTTAAACAACCAATAGAATTCCCTAATCCTGGAGTTAGAGAATATCGATTTGATGGTGGAATTATTAAAATTTTGCAGGAAAAAGCTTTCAGTGGAAGGGAAGATGAAGACCTATGAAGACATATTAGAGAGTTCGACGATGTTATAACATCGCTTGGACCAAAAGGTTTGCCAAGGGACTTATCTCGTCTAAAATTATTTCGTTGGTCTCTTAAAGGTAAAGCTCTAGACTGGTTATATTCTCTCCCTCGCCATTACATTAAATGTTGGGAAACTTCATTGTTAAATTCATAAATAGGTTTAATAATCAATAGCATTCCCAACCATGTCTATTTTGAATCGACATTGTTAAAAAGGTAACTGAACTAAGAAAGAATATAGGAAACTTTAGTCAGAATGTGGGAGAAAACTACCCGCAAGCCTGGGATAGATTCTTTGGAATGATCAATAGCATTCCCAACCATGTCTATTCTGAATCGACTATTTGCCATTTATTTAACCACGGTCTTAATACTCAATGTAGAGAGTTGCTTGACTTCTTAGCAGGAGGATCGATAAATACTTTAACTATTAAAGAATGTTTGGAATTGATATCTACTAGGGCTAAGCATGATTCTTTATATAATCCTGATTTTGGCACTAAGTTGGAAAAGGGATACTTCGGATAACTCCTGATCTTATGCCTGAGGTACGCAAAACAATGAAATAAAAATGTATACCTTCTGAACTTGGTACGGAAAACAAAGTAGATTTGTTACAAGTTCTAACTAAAGAGGATGAAACTAGAAAAGTTTTTCAAGAATTAAAACATCGACAAGTAAAATCTCATAATAACTTGCATAAGCACTTTCAAAAACACAAAAAGATTTTGGCAGAACTCACGGAAAATTATGATGAGATTGCCCAAGAAATAGAATTATTAATGATAAAGATATTCCTGTTTCTAATAATGTTGTCACAAGAAGAGGTGCAGTTGTTACGGGACCATTAGGACCACCGGAATATGAAGCTTAAAAAGAGCGAAAATAAAATGCCTTGCTCGAAGCAAGCCAAGAAGATGATACATTGTTGGATCCTCAAGATGAAACTGAAACACAAGATTAAACCAAGGAGGACCAAAATGATGCACAGGATGACCATTATGACTCTGATGCAGAGAAGGCTGATCCAAGAGGAGAAAAAGAGATAAGCAAGTAAGATGAAGTTGTTGTAGTAGAAAAGAACAAGAGCGCTAAGCAACAACAAAAGAAAGGAACAAAAGAGCCTGACCCCCCACAAAAGGTAAAAGACAATAGTAAGTCAGGTGAGAAAAAGCTTCCTTACCCATATCAAAAAATGAAAGCACTAAATCAGGTAATTTATAATTCTTTTACAAAGGCACTTAGTGACCGTCGTCTAGAAATTCTGTTTGCGGATGCAATCAAAGTTCCTACCTATTCTAAATTTCTCCATGATATTATTAGTAGAAAGAAAGAAATAACTGAAACTGTTGCCATGGTAACTAGTTATCCTGCTAATGGAAAGTTATTGTCAAGGCTGGAGATCCCGGAATACCAATTATTTCATGCTCAATAGGTAAAACTGATATTCACAATGCCTTGTGTGATCTAGGAGCAGGAGTTAGTGTAATGCCATACTCCCTCTATGGAAGGTTAGGATTAGGGGAGTATTCTCCTACTACTATCTGTTTATAGATGGCTGACAAGTCCACTAAACAACCCGTTGGTATGATTGAGGATGTTCTACTTAGAATAGATGAGCATGTTATTCCCACTGATTTTATTATTCTTGAGATGCCTGAAGATGAAAAATTATCCATAATACTTGGAAGACCTTTCCTTAGTACTGCGAGGGCATCAGTGGATTGTGTTGAAAGAAAGATAATCTTCAATGTTTATGATGCTAAAACCATCCGCTATTTTCCAAAGAAGCTAGAAGCAGGAGAAATATATATTCCACCGGCAAAACGAGTTCATGTGGTAAGTGCCTTTGATAAGGGGCAACCCAATGTAAGAATTCGAGAACAAAGAAGAGGTTGAGTTACTCAACCATTCTTAATAAAATGCTTAATGGGAGTCAACCCATCTCGTCAATAAAGTAGATTAGAGAATAAAAGTTTATCGCATTCCTACCACTTTTTCACAGACATTCTTGCGGAAGCGCGCCCGTGAAGATGCAGCTATCAAAAAGTAGTAGAAACATCGATTGAATGAGTATGGAATACGAATAAAAATAAAAGTTAGAGTTTTTCATCTACAGAAGCTAATTTTTTATCTTAATACGCTAATGTTGGTCGACAATTTCTACTATCAATTTTCTGTTAAAAATAAGGTATTTCGCTAAGTTTTGGGATAAGAAGGTATTCTCAAAGAAATAGAAATTTTTTGATGACTACTGATGGTTTAACGACCAACTATACGGTAGGAATAAAAATTCTAGCCGTATAGATATCTTTGCCATCAACAAATTTTCTTCGAAGATATAGAGAATTTAACGACAAACTATACAGCGGGAATAAAAATTCTGTCCATATAGCTCCTATCGTATAGATATTGATGCCTTCGTACAAAATTTTCTGAAAAGTACTGAGAGTTTAACAACCAACTATACGGCAGGAATAAAAATTCCGGCCGTATAGCTCTGGTCGCATAGATATCGATGCCTCTCTTAGAAACTTATCCCAAACGTACTGAGAGTTTAACGACCAACTATACAACAAGAATACAAATTCCGGCCGTATAGTTCTGGTTGTATAGATATCGATGCTTGTTTTATAAATTTATCTCGAGGGACAGACGGTTTAACGACCAACTATACGGCGGGATCATTGCGATCCGGCCGTATAGTTGCGTCTGTCTAGCTGATTTCTGCATAAAGAAACCCTAGTTGGTGGCGCCGCCACAACTATACGGGTGGAACAACATCACCCGCCCGTATAGTTCCGGCCGTATAGTTTGGCGCGACCGCAAAATCGCACAGGGGTGGCTAGGTCTTTCACCCCTCCTCATTATTTCTCTCATATTCTCTCTCCAAACCTCGCAAAATCCACCTAGAACTCTTGATTCTCTATGGATTTCGTTCGTTTGATTGGGGGATTCAATAGATCGGTATGTTTCTCTCCCTATCCATGCTTTATTTTCAGATTTCCATGGTTGAAACTCTCACATTGATCTAGTGGATGAACTTGAGCTAATTTTGTTTTTCCTATTGATTTCTCACGTTAGGATTGAATTTTTCCATGCAGGATCGTTCATATATCATACAGAAATTATATGCCTAAGGTTTTATGGTGAAATTTTTCAGTGCATCACAATGAACAAAATCGGTAACCTCTTTTGTTCGAGCAAGCGCCAATGGCGTGAGGGCTCAGGGTCCCGAGCCGAGCGCAACCCCAAGTTGCACATGGTGTCATCGAGGAGGATTCTGCCCACACGTTGGGCCAACCATAGCTTTCTCACCGCGCCGGGGTTGAAGGCGGACTTAGACCTCATGAGTAACAAGTCCGAGCTAACGGTACTTGGCTTCGCAAGCCACGACACGTATGCCAAGCTTACCTACGAGTTCCTTGCCTCCTTCTACGACAACCACAGGGAGAAAGGTAATATGTGCACGGTAAGCTTCACCATGAACCGACAACACTATAAAATAAATTTTGAATAATTTTGCAATGCTTTTGGCTTCCCCCATGTTGGGGAGCCAACTATAACTAGTCTCTATAACGTCACAAGCGGAGAAACTTGGGAGGCTATTTCTGTCAATGGTGACACGAACTTCTATCATAAGAAGATTTCCACCATTCAGAACCCAACCATTCGCTACTACACCTTGTTCCTCGCTAACACACTACTGGGAAGAGGTGACACCGGTTCCATGGCCAATGCGGACATGGCAATGATCACCATGGCTCTCTTTCCCACTGCAGTCAATTCACTCAAAGACCTGTGACAACTTCGGGTGTGACAGAGACTTCACCCATAAACACTTACCTTTGGGCTCCCTGTGGGATCGATATATATACTTCGACACTAGCTACAAACAATCTGTGGACTTGCAGACATCAAGCTATTTTCTGGCGCCGTTGCTGGAGAGCTAAGCACTAAGTGTTTGTCTTTTGACATATCAGGTGTTGCTACTACAAAATTTTCTCCCTAGGAGACGAAGGGTCTACACGCTCTGGTAGGACCTATCTACCGGATTATATTGAGCGCGTGCCTGCTCAAAGGCGCGAAGAAATTATTGAAAAACTTTTAAGATCAAATAAAGTTGAAGTTGAAAACCTGAGTGATATTATGGAAATCATGTCTATTTACAGCACAACTCCCATGAAACCCGAGAAAACTCTCAGAGAATATAGTGCTCCAAGTTCTGAATTTCTTAAACAACCAATAGAATTCCCTAATCCTAGAGTTAGAGAATATCGATTTAATGGTGGAATTATTAAAATTTTGCAGGAAAAAGCTTTCAGTGGAAGGGTAAATGAAGACCTAGGAAGACATATTAGAAAGTTCGACGATGTTATAACATCGCTTGGACCAAAAGGTTTGCCAAGAGACTTATCTCGTCTAAAATTATTTCATTGGTGTCTTAAAGGTAATGCTCTAGACTGGTTATATTCTCTCCCTCGCCATTAAATTAAATGTTAGGAAAACTGCATTGTTAAATTCATAAATAGGTTTAATCCTTTTAAAAAGGTAACTAAACTAAGAAAGAATATAGGCAACTTTGGGATAGATTCTTTGGAATGATCAATAGCATTCCCAACCATGTCTATTCTGAATCGACTATTTGCCATTTATTTTAAGACGGTCTTAATACTCAATGTAGAAACTTTCTTGAATTCTCAGCAAGAGGATCGATAAATACTTTAACTATTGAAGAATGTTTGGAATTGATGTCTACTAGGGCTAAGCATGATTCTTTATATAATCCTGATTTTGGCACTAAGTTGGAAAAGGGATACTTCAGATAACTCCTGATCTTATGCCTGAGGTATGCAAAAAAATGAAAGAAAAAGGTACACCTTCTAAACTTGTTAAGGAAAACAAAGTAGATTCTTTACAAGTTCTAACTGAAGAGGATGAAACTAGAAAAGTTTTTCAAGAATTAAAACATAGACAAGTAAAATCTCATAATAACTTGCATAAGCACTTTCAAAAACACAAAAAGATTTTGGAAGAACTCGCGGAAAATTATGATGAGAATTTCCAAGAAATAAAATTATTTCACAAGTATCTTAGTATGATTGAGACCCAGTATCAACAAATAGCATCTGGTTATCAAATTTTTCTTTGTAATGATAAAGATATTCCTGTTTCTACTAATGTTGTAACAAGAAGAGGTGTAGTTGTTACATGACCATTTGGAGCACCGGAATATGAAGCTGAAAAAGAGCAAAAAGAAAAAGGCTTGCTCGAAGCAAGCCAAGAAGATGATACATTGGTGGATCCTCAAGATGAAACTGAAACATAAGATCAAACCAAGGAGGACCAAAATTATGCATAGGATGACCATTATGACTCTGATGCGGAGACGGTTGATCCAAGAGAAGAAAAAGAGATAAGCAAGGAAGATGAAGTTGTTGTCGTAGAAAAGAAGAAGAGCGATAAGCAACAACAAAAGAAAGCAACAAAAGAGCCTAACCCCCCACAAAAGGTAAAAGACAAGAGTAAGTTAGGTGAGAAAAAGCTTCCTTACCCAGATAAAAAATAAGAAAGCACCAGATCAGGTAATTTATAATTCTTTTACAAAGGCACTTAGTGACCTTCGTCTGGAAATTCTATTTGCGGATGCAATCAAAGTTCCTACCTATTCTAAATTCCTCCGTGATATTATTAGTAGAAAGAAAGAAATAACTGAAACTATTGCCATGGTAACTAGTTATCCTGCTAATGGGATGCTATTGTCTAAGTCTGGAGATCCCGGAATACCAACTATTTCATGCTCAATAGGTAAAACTGATATTCATAATGCCTTATGTGATCTAGGAGCAGGAGTTAGTGTAATGCCATACTCCCTCTATAGAAGGTTAGGATTAGGGGAGTATTCTCCTACTACTATCACTTTACATATGACTGACAAGTCCACTAAACAACCCATTGGTATGATTGAGGATGTTCTACTTAGAATAGATGAACATGTTATTCCCACTGATTTTATTATTCTTGAGATGCCTGAAGATGAAAAATTATACATAATAACTGGAAGACCTTTCCTTAGTACTGCAGGGGCATCAATGGATTGTGTTGAAGGAAAGATAATCTTCAATGTTTATGATGCTGAAATCATCCGCTATTTTCCAAAGAAGCTAGAAGCAGGATAAATATATATTCCACCGGTAAAACAAGTTCATGTGGTAAGTGCCTTTGATAAGGGGCAACCCAAGGTAAGAATTCGAGAACAAAAAAGAGGTTGAGTTACTCAACCATTCTTAATAAAATGCTTAATGGGAGTCAACCCATCTCATCAATAAAGTAGATTAGAGAATAAAAAGTTTATCGCATTCCTACCACTTTTTCATAGACATTCTTGCGGAAGCGCGCCCATGAAAATGCAGTCGTCAAAAAGTAGTAGAATCATCGATTGAATGAGTATGGAATAAGAATAAAAATAAAAGTTAGAGTTTTTCATCCAAAGAAGCTAACATTTTTCTCTTAATACGCTAATGTTGGTCAATAGTTTCTACTATCAATTTTCTGTCAAAAATAAGGTATTTCGCTAAGTTTCCGGATAAGAAGGTATTCTCAAAGAAATTGAAATATTTTGATGACTACTGATGGTATAACGACCAACTATATGACAGGAATAAAAATTATGGCCGTATAGTTTCGGTCGTATAGATATCTTTGCCATCAACAAATTTTATTCGAAGACACAGAGAATTTAACGACGAACTTTATGGCGTGAATAAAAATTTCGGTAGTATAGCTCTGTTCATATAGATATCGATGCCTTCGTACAATTTTTTTTGAAAAGTACTGAGAGTATAACGACTAACTATACGGCAGGAATAAAAATTCCGGCCGTATAGCCCAGTTCGTATAGATATCAATGCTCTCCTAGAAATTTATCCCAAAGGTACTTAGAGTTTAATGACCAATTATACGGTGGGAATATAAATTCTGGCCATATAGTTCCGGTCGTATAGATATTGATGCTTGTTTTAGAAATTTATCTTGAGGGACGGACTGTTTAATGACCGAATATATGGCGGGATCATTGCGACCAGGCCGTGTAGTTTCATCCGTCTAGCCGATTTCTGCATAAAGAAACCCTAGTTGGGGGCGCCGCCGCAACTATACAGGTGGAACAATATCACCCGCCCGTATAGTTCCGGCCCTATAGTTTGGCGCGACCACAAAATCGCACCGAGGCGGCTAGGTCTTTCACCCCTCCTCATTATTTCTCTCATATTTTCTCTCCAAACCTCTCAAAATCCACCTAGAACTCTTGATTCTTCGCGGATTTCGTTCGTTTGAGTGGGGGATTCAATAGATCGGTATGTTTCTCTCCCTATCCATGCTTTATTTTAAGATTTCCATGGTTGATCTAGTGGATGAACTCGAGCTGATTTTGTTTTTCCTATTGATTTCTCACATTAGGATTGAACTTTTCCACATAGGATCGTTCATATATCATATAGAAATTATATGCCTAAGGTTTTATAGTGAAATTTTTTAGTGCATCACAATGAACAAAATTGGTAACCTCTTTCGTTCGAGCAAGCGCCAACGGGGTGAGGGCTCAGGTCCCGAGCCGAGCGAACCCCAAGTTGGACATGGTCTCATCAAGGAGGATTCTTCCCACACGTTGGGCCAACCATAGCTTTCTCACCGCGGTGGGGTTGAAGGCGGACTTCGACCTCATGTGTAAAAAGTCCGGGTTAATGGTACTTGGCTTTGCAAGCCACGACACCTACGCCGATCTTACCTACGAGTTCCTTGCCTCCTTCTACGACGACCATGGGGAGAAAGGTAATATGTGCACGGTAATCTTCACCATGAACCGACAACACTATGAAATAAATTTCAAAGAATTTTGCAATGCTTTTGGCTTCCCCCACGTTGGGGAGCCAACTATAACTAATCTCTGTAGCGTCACAAGTGGAGAAGTTTGGGAGGCTATTTCTGTCAATGGTGGCACCAACTTCTATCATAAGAAGATGTCCACCATTTAGAACCCAACCATCCGCTACTACGCCTTGTTCCTCGCCAACACACTACTTGGAAGTGGTGATATCGGTTCCATGGCTAATGCGGACATGACAATGATCACCAAGGCTCTCTTTCCCACTGTGCCACAAAGCCCCATTCTTGCAGCTCTACTCATTCTGCACTTTTACCACCAAAGCAACAAGACCAAAGGTGATATTCACATTGGTGGATTGGTAACCCACCTTGCCCATGCATTAAATAATATACTACCTGTTACACAATCTGTTGATGGTTGCAAGCTTATGGACGTCAAATATTTAACTTCTTGTGGCTTCCATGGTGTTTACCAAGTTAACCAGAGGCTCCGAGCCTATCAGTTTAGTTATCTTGATGATGCATAGGGTGAGCAGGTTTCGTTGCCCTGTCCCCAAGCCTTCTCTATTGTGGAGAAAGACACTTGGATCCTCACCAAGGACCAAGTGATGCAGATCATGGCTGAACTTCAACCCGATGAGGAGGAAGATGAAGAAGGAGGGCAGAAGGATGAGGATGAGCAGGAGCATGAGGACGAGCAGGGCACGCCCTGCTTGGGAGGGACAGTAGGAGCAGCAAGGGGGAGCTTGGGACCCATGGCCCAACCATCAACAACAGGGGTACAACTACATCCCCTATCAGGAATTCCAGCAGCTCAACCTGCGCATTGGGGAGATCGACCACACTCTTCAAGGAGTGAATGAAGATGTGAGTACTTTGACTCACAACTTCAGTCACTTCATGACCCACTTCCCCTACTACTACCAGTAGTATTCGCACCCACCGCCAAATGACGACAACAACTGAGCTCGGCAATAGCCTAAGCTTGGGGGAGGTTTGAAGACCTCCAAACTTTGAATTCATGTTTTTATTTCTTCTTTTGATTTATTTTATTTCTTCAAATTTGCATGTTTATTTTCAGTTTTGCATTCCTAAACCAAAAATACAAAAATATTAGTTGTAACTTTATTTGCAAGTTTGTTTCTTTGTTCCTTTCGGAGATTGCTCAATTTCAGGTGACTTGGCAATATGGAAATACAGAAGGGGTTCGACTCAAATATGAGAACGAAGCAAGCAAGAGGAGGTATCACATTCATTTCATCACCCTCTCTGCAACATTAAATTTATCCTACAGTTATTTACTCGCTTGCATTGGAGTCACTCCCCACTTAGCTTGTTAACCTATAAATTCTATTCCTTTGCTAGTGTCTCCATTTTAGCTTTGAAACAATGAGCAATGAACTTTCTTAAAAATACTTCCTACATTTTTACAACAAGAAAAAGCATCCGAAAGATGACTTGCGTCCATGTTTAGCTCAAAGAATTTGATTTTACAACTACTTCATCCTATTTGAGCTTAATATAAATAAACTCGATAGTACCTTTGAATGAAATTGTTTGAGAAAATGGATGCTTCGAAGTAGTAGAGATTATGCCACTATGTTTTCTAATAATTACTGTAAGATATTGCTTTACGCGTGTCATTACAATTCTATCATGCTCCATGGGGAACTATTAACTCCGCTGGCCAATGAACGATCTAAATGTGGGAAACCACTTGATTTCGGCTATTGAGTTATGTAAACGTCTGTAGCAGCAATGCTATGATGGGAAAAAATTTAGTCTCCTAATGGTTTCACGTTCTAAGTGAAGTTGTACTACTCTTCTGACCCATTATTGCTCAACAATTATTTATTGGCATGGTCACGAGTGCACAACACAGTCACAATTAACATGTTAAAAATAGTGGCATGGTTTCTCTATGAAAGAGCTTAAGTTTTTGAAAGACAAAAGAAAGAAAAAGGTGCTATGAGAGTCTTGAAATTTTGACATGGGAGTAGATGAGTTGTTCTTAAATTAAATGTTTTGGTCTTAACTTGAGTACTCTTACTTGATTAAACAAACAAGAACAAAAAGTTTTCATCTCTCAACAAATAGAGATACCAAAAGAATTTGTCTCACTTTCCTAGCTAAACTTTTGACACCTGCTCGGGCATATGATTTATTTGCTAACAAGATATATGTGGTTAGGAAGTGGGCTCAGTGCAATCTTGTGAATACTTGTATGATCAATTTAAGATTGTAAGGATTGTGAAGAAAAGAATTTGACACCAATTCAAACTTGGAAGTTCTTTTATTTTTAGTCTTGAATCTCCGCTATTCTTCCTTATTTCCTGGTTACTCGAGGGAGAGCAACATCTAAGCTTGGGGGAGTTGATAGTTGTGAAATTCGACACATTTTTTATGGCTTTTATTGATGGTTTCCTCCCGGATTTGATTGTTTTCTAGCTTTACCTAACGCTAATACTTCGATAGCAAAGAAAACTTGGTTTTTAATGTGTGTTTCAGGTTCTGAATTGTTGGGTCTGCAGCATAGAAAACAAAAAATTTCCTACGGTGTGAACTACACGCCAAGATCTATCTACTAGGTACAAAGCAAAAGGGTGGACATACATCCATAGAGAACTTACCCTCGAAGACAACGAGATTTGTTAACGAGTAGGAACTCGTGGTTGATGTAGTCGTACACTTGCTGATCTCAAGATCGTGAGGAAGTCCAAGCGCCGCAACTCAGCAACGCATCCGCACTCGCACACACGTTCAAGCCACCGGACAACCTCCACCTCCTCGCTCCAGCGATCCAGCGGAAGCAGCAACTCCTTCCAGATGAAATGCCACCGGGAACATGTATCTCGCTAATCCAAGATCATGGGGGAATAATTCTAGAGGGGGAGAGATCCTTCACAAGGAGGTGTGAGGATGAAGGAGGGAATGGGTGGCCTTTTATAGGAGGAGGGGGGTGCCCCCTCTCTCCATGGCCGGCGCATGGGGGGGTGACCCCTCACCTCCCCCATTCATGTGGTGGTAACTCCTCCACATTAAAATGCCTCTTCACAATCCCTTTTAAAGTCTCCACTTTAAATGCATTAAGTTTCTCCAAATTTAATGCTCTATCATTTAATAAAACTCTTTTATTAAATTTATTCAGAATTTTTTTAATTACTTTAATTAACAAACATTCACATATAGCCCCTTGCAATATTTCAATATCACATGCAGAACCACCTTCTGCAATTTCACCCGAAACAATTTCCGGTTTCTATTGAAACAATTCCTGCGCTTTGCAATTCTTTCGTCTGAAACGTATGTGCTCCAAAATGGTGTCCGATAACTCTTAAGTGTGCCACCCTACGGTTCGTGAATAATGCAGACATGATCGAGACCCTTCTCCAATCAATAATCAGTAGCGGGACCTGGAGATCCGTACTGACTCCTATACATTCAATGATGACTCCTGTGATCGTGAGAACCTTTAACACTTGTAACTAAATCCCTTTGTCTCTCGATATATTACTTGTCCGAGATTCAATCATCGGTATCTCCATACCTAGTTTGATCTCATTACCGGCATGCACTCTTTTCTCGTTCCCGTGATATAACATTCTAGTGATCACATCACTTGCTTGCAAGCTATCCTAATGTGATATCACCGAGAGGGCCTAGAGTATATCTATCCGCCATCTGGATTGACAAATTCCACTCTTGATCCATGAGCCTCAACATAACACCTTCGTAGCACTGAACCCATCTTTATAGTCACCCTGTTATGGTGTGACGTTATTAAGATACTCTTCCGGTGTTAGCAATTAACATGATCTCATGGTCTAAGGATAAAGATTACTTTGTATGATGTTATAGCAATATAAACACAATGACTTGATCGTAATGCGATACTTCGGATGAATGTTCATCACATCATTCCACCAATGGTGTGACCTTGTTATTAACAACATCCAATGTCCATGATCAGGAAACCTTGATCATCTTGTTAATCAACAAGCTAGTCTATAAGAGAGGCATGACTAGGAACCCTTTTTGTTTATTAAACACACATGTATTGATGTTTCCTATCAATACAATTATAGCATGTAAAATAAACATCTATCATATACAAGGAATACATAATAACAACTTTATTATTGCCTCTCAGGGCATATTTCCTTCATGAATGTCAACCGAAGTTTTTAACTAGAGAAACACAATATTCTGGAGAAAACAAGCAAGTCTCTCTTTGGAAGTACTCGAGGGGAGCATACAGAGGTTTTAACGAGCAACTATACGACGGAAATATTTTCTTGGCTGTATAGTTCCAGTCGTATAGTTGTCACCGCCTCTGTCTTGTAAAAAGGGACAACTTCCATGAAGGGACCAGACACGAAAACACAACACAACAGTCGCCATACCATCCAGAAGGGAGAAAGAGGAGATCTAGAGAAGAAGGGGAAGACGTTCTTCATCTTGCTCCATGATCTTCGACCTCCTAGCCAATACACCCCCATAGCCACTACTTGTACTTGAGAGAGAGAGAGGAATCTTCATCTTGCAAGACTAGGGTTTGAGATTGTTTCTTCCCATCTTGAATTGTGTTGGATATTTTTATATTCTTATTGTGGATCTCCACGGTAATATAAATACCAATTCGCTTTATTTGATTATATCGATGATCTCTTGTTCTCTCATGTGTGAGTAATTTCCTTGGGCGTGGGAGATGTAGGGGATTGGTGAGATGTGATGTGCCTTATTATATTTTCCATTAGTTTGTGATTGATTCTAATTACTATATTATGTGTGCTTGACTATCTATGGGATGCCTAATGCTTATTGTCCAATTAAGGGCCCAGACAACATGATGCTTTGTTCTACATAGATGAGATCTTGTTCGCTAGCAGATCGGCGACCCCCGGGTGACACGGGGATATCAATGGAAAACTAGTATACTCGAGGATAACGAGGGACCACTTTGCTTATTGCATTAGTCCGATCCAAGGAGCTTAATCGCTAAGCGACCTGAAGGGTCTTAATCGTCTAGTGTCTGACCATGGTTTTGGTAATAGGCTAGTAGGATTATTGAAGTTGTGATGAAATCTACCAAGAGGAGTTCCAACTAATTATGGGTTGCTCGCCTACACATATACTTATAAGATTATAATTGTTACATTTATCATTCATCCACGTGGCACAATCACTATCACCATGAACTGAATCTCCCCGCGGCTTCTTTTGCCATCTGCAGGAAACAACAAACAACCAAGTCATTCTTTACTTTTATGCTTTATATTTCTGAAGTTTACATTTTAGTTCTATTTAAATACATCTCATTTAAGCAAAACCCCATTCTTTTTTTAACACTTGCAGTCAATTCACTCGAAGACCCGTGACAACTTTGGGCATGACAGAGACTTCACCCATAAACACTTACCTTTGGGCTCCCTGGGGGATCGATATCTATACTTCGAAACTAAGTACAAACGATCTGTGCACTTGCAGGCATCAAGCTATTTTCTGGCACTATTGCCGGGGAGCTAAGCGCTAAGTGTTTCTCTTTTGACATTTCAGGTGTTGCTACTACAAAATGTTCTCCCTAGGGGACAAAGGGGCTACACGCTCTGGGTGGACCTATCTACCGGATTATATTGAGCGCGTGCCTGCTCAAAGGCGCGAAGAATTTATTGAAAAACTTTTAAGATCAAATAAAGTTGAAGTTGAAAACCTGAGTGATATTATGGAAATCATGTCTATTTACAGGACAACTCCCATGAAACCTGAGAAAACTCTCAGAGAATATAGTGCTCCAAGTTCTGAATTTCTTAAACAACCAATAGAATTCCCTAATCCTAGAGTTAGAGAATATTGATTTGATGGTGGAATTATTAAAATTTTGCAGGAAAAATATTTCAGTGAAGGGAAGATGAAGACCTAGGAAGACATATTAGATAGTATATGTCTCAGCGCACGGTCTCAGAAAAAAGGGGCGAGCCCAAGTCTCAGCACCGCGGTAGCCCCACGATGACCGCGTCATCCACTCAACGACCATGGGTGTCTCTTTGAGGTAGTTCCACACATCCGTAAACCCCCAGGAATCACCTCGCTAGGGGTGATGCCCTGGAAAATGGCTCAAATGCACATCGTCATCATCGTGGCTGCGTTCAGCACCACTGCCAGACATTGTTTAGCGCTGAACGATTGCAATGCTAGATCTCCTTGGCCTATAACATCTGCACAACGTTAGCTCATCAAGCTCCGATGACAAAACCGATTGGGGACTCGCCCACTCGAGGACTCCTCGCTCAGGGACTAGACCAATCCAAAGATGCGCTACAAGCGAATACAAGCATAGATAAGACTTACCAAGGAGCCTGCGGCAGTTATCCGTGATGAAATTTTTGAGTGCGGAGAACTTCACCTACAAACCCTCGATAATGGAGTCTGAAGCTTTGCGCTCCTCCTCCGCTGCCACGATGGCATCCTTCGCCCTTTCCTCGGACACGGACATCGCCACCTTCGCCAACTCCAGCTCCTTTCCCAAAGCATTGGCTCTCTCTTCTGCCATAGCCGCTGAGGACTTCGCAGCATCTAGATTGGCGACAGGTACATAGCCTTCATGAGCCTTGGCAAGCGGGGCGGCATGGTTATCTACATCAAAGAAACAACCAGTCAATAATCGCCCTGAAAGTGGTCCAAGAAGAGTCAATACAAAAACTAACCTGTGGAAGCTTGGAGGTGTTGATTGACTTACTGAGCTACCCATAGGTCATGCTCTATTCGCTCCACCATAGCATGTCGTTCCACAGATTCATTCTGCAACACAAACAAAAAACAAAAACGCCTACTATCAAGACTCGATTCACTACTTCCTACCGACTCGACCCTCGGGGACTGGACATACCTAGAGAGCTTCGCCCAGTAAGCGGTGGAGATCAACTGCATCCATCGAGGGCATCGCTAATGCCCTATGTCTAGAACGCTGCGACGTTAACCCGATGTTGCTATCAATCACTTCAGCCACTGACGACAACTAGTCGCCGCGGTTGAGGCCCTCCTCATAAACCATGGGAAGGTTGTGGTTATCGCTGCTGGCACATTGTTCGCTGGTGCGGACGCCTCCGGGGGCAGTTTGGCCTTGGTAGGCTCCGCTTCCACCTCCTCAAGTACCTTCCCTTCCAGAGAGACCATGGTGTCATTCTCCTTCAAGGCCACCTCGGTCGCCTTGGCGAGTTCGGTCTTCTTCTTCTTCGCACCCGCATTTGGGGCCTTGGTGGTCCCCCTTCCTCTTCCTAGGAGGGTCGTCCCCAACTTCAGTACCAGCCGATGGGACTTTGGACACCATGTCACTCCTGATCTTTTTGGGGCCACCCCTGCAAACACATGACGATTAGCGATTCAGAAATTTCAAGATGAAAAATAGAATGTGACGAGCAAAAGGCCAAACTACTCACTTGACGACCGGGATGAGGCGCAGACCCGTGTGCTGATATGCACGGGTTTTTCTAGCTTAGGGCCAATTGAGTGAGTCATCCTTGTCTCCAACATGGTCGCTTGCCGTCGCAGCAGCATTGGTTCCACAGGCTTCTTCATCGACGCGGTCGTCGCTGCTAGGACCTCTGACTCCTTCGCCATAAGGGCCTCTGACTCCATCGACGCGAGGGCCTCCGTTGGACTGACTCCTTTGCCGTGACTAGGGCCTCTGAACCTGTAGCTGCGCCTGGAGTCTCTGACTCTATCATCGGCATCAGATCCTATTGTTCCTTAGCTGCATCCGTAGCCTCCTCCTCTTCGGCTTCTTCTTCTGACTCGAATTCTGCTACTTACTTAGCCACCAATTTCGCCGACAACCTCGTCTTCGGAGCAGGTTTGACCGGAGCGGGCACCCTCCGGGAGCTATGCTCGTCGATGATGTCCACATTGTTGTCGAGTTCCTCGAGGCTACGACTGGCCTTGATTTTGTGTCGCTTCTGGTCGCGAGTCTTCAGTGCTGCAGAGATACGCTCATGTCCCTCCACGACCTCCTCTACATTCTCGGAGTCCTCCCCTTCATCTTCATCTAGAAGCTCGTCAGGAACTTCCTCTTTGAGCGGAGGAAGCGAGTTCTTGAGGACCTGGAAAAGCTGAGAATAACAAGAGAAGTCAGCGACCCGACTCAAACAAGCGACTGAGAGCAATGACTGCAAGGATAGAAGATTCACCGTAGGAGCCTTCCACTTTCCAGCAGTGTATGGGCAAAGCCCAGCCGACGTATCAGTGAACTTCGCATCAGTGATCTTCTTCAAGGTCGCGGCATAGTCCTCCATGGCGCATCCTATGCTGCTCGATCTTGTCGGGTCCGACAACTCGGTGTACTAGTACATCCAATGGTCTCGGGTAGCCAGCGGGACCAACCGCCTCCCAAGCCAACAATTGTATAGGTTGATGGTTTCCAACCCCTCATCTGCCATCTCCTTGATCCGAGAACACATCTCCTCCACGACCATCTTTTGGTCGCTGGGAAGCTTCTTCACCGACAGTCTTCGTGGCTTGCTTCGCTCTATGGTGTACGCCGAGATCGCCACCTCGCCAGTGGGGGTAGACTCCTTCACATAAAACCAGTACTTCTTCCATTCGTTTGCTGCCTTCTTCGACAACATCAGCTTCAGAAACTTGGTGTTGGGCTTCAGCTGGAAAGTCACGCTGCCCGCAGCCAGAATGGGGCCGCCCTTCCCTTTGCGGCGACGCAACCATGAAAAAGCTCCATCCATATGGGAAAGTAGGGTCGGCACCCTAGATAGCATTCATATAAACTAACAAAAATGGTGAGTTGCTTGATGTTGTGAGGCCCCAGATCAGAAAGCTTGATGTCAAAGTATGCGCATAATCGACGAAAGAAGATTAAGGTGGGAAACCCCAATCCCCTTTCTAGATGACTAAGGAAGCAAATGAACTCCCCTGGCCGCGACTTCAGTTCGGTCTCGGTGGCCGCGAGGATCTACCAATTTCCCCTAGCGAGGATCCCGGCCTCCTGAAATGATTGCAGCATGGCCATGGTGCACTTGGATTTGCCCCACAGATCCTTGGTGGGCGCCATCGGAAGAGGGGTTGATCGGTCTAGAAATTTTGGATCGGAAATGACTCAAGAGGAAGAAGATGGTAGGAGGCGGAGAAATGCGAGGAAGGTCCGTACTTTCCTCCGTCACTCTCCTTATATACCAGCGCTGCTCGGCAGTCCTGGGCTAGCCGTTACTTCACGGTAATTCCGCCGAAGTTACCGTTGGATTTACCTAATGGCTAGTTTGACTGAGATGACGATACAACTTTAGCCAAGTTGGTTACTCGAGTCGCTTGTTTCGGCTGCCCATTCATTGCCAAAGCTGTGATTGAAGACATACATGAAAACTTCTCCCTTCATTGGAGGAGTTCGCCACCGATTCGACTGGGCATCCACCCGGACTCGCCTACTCTGACTACCAAGTTCACACCTCTTCCGAACCCCTATCGCACTCGGGGACTACTAATGGGGATATACCAATCGGGGTATGCTCGGGAGGGAGATTCGACTGACCTTGACCCATAGCGATTGGGCCTGCATGTATGACGACTAGAAGGAGACTTCAAAGAAGGCTCGACGACTAGAAGCTGCAGGCCCAAGACCCAAGCGAGGCCTAGTTAGATTAGGTCAAATCCTCCGAAACCTAAACTGGTTCGATTGTAATTCTGTAAACCCTAGCGAGGTGACTCTATATAAACCTCCCTAGAGCCCTCATTGTACGTACATCCTATTAGCTACCCCATCCAAGCGACTCGCTGCCTAGCCACCGTGCTCGCCGATCTTGTAATCCACTTGCTGATAATAAAATCTAGCAGGAAGTAGGTCTTTACCCTACGGGGGCCGAACCTGGGTAAACCCTCATGTTTGCTCCCAATCTCGCTTTGTAGACGGCGACTCGCTCGTGCCCCCAATCGTATCAATCGCCACCCCTGGTAGCGACTGCCATGGTCATTCCCACGACACGCCTAAAGGATGGGTGATGTCAACACCCGGATTTTTAAGTCCAAATGCCTGTTATGCCGTATATCGCAATCCCAGGATTACCATTTTTGCGAGATATAATAGAATTGGTACCATAGTACATCATCCATTACAAATCATAATAGTCTTACAAATAGTGGATCTCATGATCAAGTCTTAATACAAATTAGAGCAGCGGAAATAAACGTAGTAGACTCCATCTTCATGGTCACAGCCAATGTTGATGATGGGAGATGATCCTAGTTATCATAGACCTCCTGATGTCCATCCTCCGGGTAGTCTTCCTCATAGTCTAGCCATGGGAATAGCTAGGGACAAAGCCATGAGTACTCTTAAAGTACTCGTAAACTATCACTAACGCACGCAGAGTAATACTAGTAGGAATCTTAAGCTCTAGGTTTGTTTGCAAAAAGCCAGGTTTATTCCAGAAGGACTTTGGAGTAAAGACCTGATACGTTGCTAACGTATCCATAATTTTTGATGTTCCATGCTTGGTTTTATCTACTTTCTTGTATTTTGTCCATACTTTGGAGTACTTTCTATACACTTTCTTGGAATAACCTATTAACAAGAGTCACAATGCGAGATGCCTGTTTTCTGCTGTTTTTGGTTCCAGGAAATTCAGAAAATGAATATTCTCGGAATTGGACGGGACAAAAGCCAAAGTCATTTTTCACCGAGGGACACCCGGAGCCATAATACGAGACGGAGAGGGGCCATGGGGCCGCCACACCACCTGGTCGCGCGGCCCAGCCTGGCCCGTGCCAGGGGGTGGTCTGGCCGCCCTAGGCACCCCCTCGGCCTCCGCTTCCGCCTATAAGATGCCTCCGATACAGAAACCCTAAGTAACCGATCAAAATTCCACGAAAGAGTCTGTATCCCCTGTCATCTCCATCCCTACATCAGGAGGGATCTGAATCTCTTCCCGGCACCCTGCCCGAGAGGGGAATTCATCCTTGAGGCCTTCTTTATCATCATGCAAGCCTCTGGTGTGATGCATGAGTATTTCATCTCTGGACTACGGGTCCATGTAGTAGCTAGATGGCTGGTTCTCCTCCTTTGTGTTATCATGTTTAGATCTTGTGAGCTCCGTTCATGATCAAGATCATCTATTTGTAATCTTACATGTGGTGTTTGCGGGGATCCGATGGATATTGAGATGCTATATCAGATTGATTATTGATTCTATGATGTCTTTGTTATTTGTGATATTGCATGCTTTCCGTTGTTAGTAGCTATCTTGGCCAAGTAGATGCTAGCAACTCCAAGAGTTAGTATTTATGCTCGATAGTGGGTTCATGCCTCTAGTAATCTGGGGAAGTGACAGAAATCTCTAAGGTACTAGATGTGCTATTGCTACTAGGGAGAAAACAACAATCCTTTGTTCATAGAACAATCGTATTGTTTACTTTACACACAATGCGTAATGCAATTATCTGTTGCTTGCAACTTAATACTGGAGGGGGTTTGTATGATAACCTGAAGGTGGATTATTAGTCATAGATGCAGTTGGATTATAGTCTATGTATAATGTTGTAATGCCCAATCAAGTCTCAAAGGAGTCAAGATGAGTAGTATATGCATGATTGCTTTCTCGATGTTTGTCAATTGCCCCGCTATAATTTGTTCACCCAACATGACATCTATCTTAAGGTGAGCCACCACTAGTGAACTATGGACCTCGGTCCTTTCTTTTACTATCAATCTACAATCAACTATTTACTATTTTCTGTTTACTTTCTGCAAACTATTACTTTCTTCCACTCGATACGTTTAATCCTTTGTTTTCAGCAAAACCGGTGAGATTGACAACCTCATCGCAAGTTGGGGGCAAAGTTCTACGGTTGTGTTATGCAGGTCTCCACGTTGCTGCTGACACCGGTAGTGCGCCCTGCCAAAGTTCATCTAGCAACACCTTCGAGGTGTTTCCTTGCTCCTACTGGATTGATAACCTTGGTTTCATAACTGAGGGAAAACTTGCTGCTATGCTCATCATACCTTCCTCTTGGGGTTCCCCAACAGGCTCAATGTATTATGGGCTAAGCAACCGATTTTCTGGCGCTGTTGCCGGGGACTGAAGAACAAGAAGAAGCTCCCACGTCAACCACGTGCCAACAAGATTTTCTAGCGCCGTTGCCGGGGAGTCAAGGACATCTTCACAAGGGGAGTCCCTCATAACCAATCTCTTTACTTTGTTATTTTTTGTTTTGCCTAGTTTACTTTTTTGCTTTGTTTGCTTGTTTCTTTATCAAAAACACACAAAAATTAGTTTTACTAGTTTGCTTTATTTATTAAAAACACAAAAAATGACTACTCTGGAAAATACTAAGTTGTGTGACTTCACTAGCACCAACAACAATGATTTCATGAGCACACCTATTGCTCCACCTGTTCCTGAAGCTACTTTCTTTGAAATAAAACCTGCTTTACTCAATCTTGTTATGAGAGAACAATTTTCTGGTATTGGTAATGAAGATGTTGCTGCTCATCTAAATAACTTTGTTGAACTTTGTGAGATGCAAAAGCATAGGGATATAGACGGACATATCATTAATCTTAAATTGTTTCCTTTCTCTTTAGAGGAAAAGCTAAAGAATGGTTGAATTCCTTGACTAGGAATAGTATTGATTCTTGAACTAAATGCAAGTATGCTTTCATTGGAAAGTACTATCCTCCTGCTAAGATTCTATCTATGAGAAGTGAAATAATGAAGTTTAAACAATCTGATAATGAATATGTTGCTCAAGCTTGGGAAAGAATGAAATCTTTGGTAAAGAATTGTCCCACTCATGGACTGACTGCTTGGATGATTATCCAAACTTTTTATGCAGGATTGAACTATTTTTCAAGAAATCTATTGGATTCTACTGCTGGAGGTACCTTTATGACCATTACTTTGGGTGCTGCAACAAAGCTTCTGGATAATATGATGGTTAACTACTCTGAATGGCATACTGAAAGAGCTCCACAAGGTAAGAAGGTAAATTCTATTGAAGAAACCTCCTCCTTGAGTGATAAAATTGATGTTATTATGTCTATGCTTGTTAATGTGAAAGCCCATATTCATCCAAATAATGTTCCTTTAGCCTCTTTGGTTGCTCAAGAAGAGCAAGTTGATGTGAACTTTATAAGAAATAACAATTTTAGCAACAATGCCTACATGAATAATTTGGTAACAACAATTATAGGCCATATCCTCCCAAAAATGGTAATGCTTATGGAAATTCCTACAACAATAATAGGAGTGCACCCTCTGAACTTGAAGTTATGCTTAAAGATTTTATTAGTAAACAAACTGCTTTCAATAAAACTATTGAGGAGAAACTCTCTAATGCTGAAAGAAACATAGCATCATTGGTTGAACCTCAATCTTTTTTGAATAAAATGTCTGCTAAACCCGAAATTAATGAGAATCCCTTTGCAACTACTAATGCCATACAAGTTAGAATTGATGAAAATGTTAGACTATTAGCTGAATTGCATACTAAGTGGGAAATAGAAGATGAAATTGCTAGAAACATTAGTGTTTCTACTATCACTACCACTAGTGTTGAGGCTAGTAATAGCTCTACTACTTTAGATGATAATTATGATTTTGATCTTGATGGTTGCAATATCTCTGAAGTTATTAAGTTCCTACAAAAGCTTCCTAAAAGTCCTAATGCTAGTGCTATGAATATGACCTTTACAAAACACATTACTGATGTTGTGATAAAGATTAAAGAAGAAAAGATGAAACATAAAGCTTCTATTCCTATAAAACAAGAAGATGGTTGGGAACCCATCATTAATATGAAAGTGAATGATTTTTATTTCAATGCTTTATGTGATCTTGATAGTAGTGTTTCCATTATGCCTAGAAGGATTTATGATATGCTTGATTGGCCACCATTGGAAGATTGTTATTTGAAAGTCCCACTTGATGATAATGCTAAAAGTAAACTCATGGGGAGCATTAATGATGTTCTTATTATGGTTAACAATGCTTATGTCCCCGTTGATTTCTATGTTCTGGATGTTGAATGCAATGCTTCTTGTCCTATTACTTTGGGAAGACCTTTTCTTAGAACGGTTGGTGCCATTATTGATATGAAAAAGCCCACCATTAAATACCAAATCCCACTCAAGAAAGGTATAGAACACTTCCCTAAGAAGAGAGAGAATATTTCTTTTGCCTCTCATATGAAAACAAAATTTGCTCTTAATACTTCTTCATTTGAGAACACTTGATTCTTTTTCTTGCTTCTTATGCCTAACTTAAAGGCGTTAAAGAAAAGTACTTATTGGGAGATAAACCAAAAGTTTTAGATGAGTCTTGGAAGTTATTACTTTTGTAAGAACCTCTCCTTATCCTTTTTATTTTCTTTTTGTGCCAAGAGTAACCTCTAATGAGAGAGAAGTAATGATTCGGAAAGTTGCTGTCCCGAAACAGATTTCTATGCTTCACCGTAAAAATTCGTGTAAAATCTCTGTACATCCTTTTGAGGCGTGAATTTTTTTTCTTCTGTCCCATGTTGTTACCTAACTTTCGTTAGTTCAACACTTTTCGATTTGAGCAACAGAAGGTCTTCGAAAAATTTCGTCTTTACCTGCTGATCTGTTTTGACAGATTTCTGCCATTATTTGCATTTGCTTCTTGTTGGTTCCTTTTTGAGTTCTTTTGGGGAATTGAGCTTTCTGCGGGAAGTGCTACAGTAGATTGTGTTTTAATGGAAGTTTTATTAGTGTTGGAACTGAACCTAAAGACCTATTATCTTGACTGCACTAATGTGGCTAATAAAGATTGTGTGAAGGAAAAATTTCAGGTGTATGGAAGGAATGAGTAATGAGATGAAGGATGGACTAAAGCTCAAGATTAGGGATGCCACACGTGTCACCCTAATAAATATCCAAGAAGTACAAGCGTCAAAGCTTGGGGATGCCCAAGGCAGCCCCTTCTTCATCAATAAAGATTCCAGGTTTCTTCCAAACACTTCATTTTTATTGTTTCATGCACAATTGTGTTGTTCTTTGAGCGTATTTTTTTGTTTTCATTTTGGTTTTTTGTTTGGTTTGTTTTCTTAGTTTGCTGAATAAATTGGTTGGATCCCCTCTTTCATGCATTGGTTTTCAAATAGTTTGGTTTGGGTTGGAAAAGAGTAGGAAAGTTCATACTTAAGTGGTAAAGAGAGCTTGTTTTTGACTGTGGCCTATGCTTTGTCATGTCATGCTTGATATTGTTTTGGCTTTATTCTTAGCATTCTTTTCTGTAGCATGACTTGTTATAAACAATTGAGATTGCTTAATGTGCCTTTGAAGAATCATGCGTTGTTTTAGCATATTAAAGCATAGTATTGTGGTATTCTCCTTTGATGGTTTATTTGGGTTGACTTGTCACATGCTCACACAATGTTATGACTATCCCGAGTCACCATAGCCTTTATGATCCTTTAGTTTTCAACTTGTACTATCACTTTATGCTTTGATTAATGATGTTTTGTCGCTCTGCATGATTATGGCCATTATTGCTCTCTTAGTCGGTCGCTCCCAGTCTTTTGCTAGCCTCCATAACCAAGTATGACTTCCACTCATGCATCCAACTCCTAAAACCAAGTTATTCCAAAGAGTCCACCATACCTACCTATTAGCATATGCTATTCCAAGTATATTCATGTTTTTGTTTACCTTCTGAATTAAACTTCTTATGAGAAAACTAGTGATTAAAGCTCTCATGAACTTGATGGCACACTTTACTTTTCTTGCCCTTAATAAAGTTGAACCATTGTGTCGTCTATGTTGTATATGCTTGCACTTATATGTTGGGGATTAGCAGAACCATGCTGTCATGGGGAACGCTTTCAACATTGCACTTGTACTTTGTACCTAGTTGATATCATGCTCTTTTGTCTATGGATGTCATTAGTGTGAAATGAAAGGGGACCTTGTAAGTCCATGGAGTTATGTATGTGTGTTAGAGAAACGCCTGAGCCGTTGGTCTAATCCATGCTGTCATGGTGGAAACCTGCAGCGTAACCATAATAAGCTATCTATGAAGATTTCTTCTAAAAAAAGAGTCAGATATTGAGAAAAAAAATAGAAAAAGAATAAAAAAAGAGATATGAGAAAAGAGGAAAGAGAGAAAAAGCACCATTTTCCCATGGTAAATAAGAAGATTGCTGAGATGCTCGTTGTCTGCTTGCCTTGTCATTTTGATATGGGGATTCTTCCGTATCATCGGGCAAGGGGTACCCCGTTGGCGGTTCTCTATGATACACATGTACTTACTATGACAAGAACTTACCGGTAACTAAACTTGAGTAGCATGAGGAGCGGCCCTCGTATTCAAGGGACATGAGAATTCCAACTTATACTTCGTCAAGCATATACACCATAGTTTGTTCACTTTAACCTTAACCACTTCAAGATGCTTATGATAGGGGCAATGAGAGCTGAAAGCTAACAAGTATCATAATTTTTGGAAGCTCTTTATGAGACTTGAATCCCTACTTCCTTCTATGGAGGCCTTTATTTTACTTTTATGTTGAGTCTCCACCTTCTATCTTTATGTACCTACTTTGAGAGCATAGTTGCCATTCTTAGTTCTATGTGCATTGTCCCAAGACTTGTTGATTGATGCATAATTTTGATATTGCTTATTCTTAAACTATTTGTATCTAGTCACTCTTATGAACTTTGAAGGTGTCCTATGCATTTATGATTGCTATTCTATGAGGGACAAGCTGAATGCCACTATGCTATGTTTTCTTTATGTGAAACAAACAAACGTCTTGCAAAGCATTGCTATTCATGAATCTTTTGTTTGTGACTTTTCATGTTGCAACATAGTTGCTTTGTCTTATTGCTAGAACTTTGTCTTTCATGTTATGATTGAAGTACTATGATCCCAGCTATCAATGTTTTACAAATACTTTGATCAAGTTTATGATGGTGCATGTCACCTCAACAATTATTCTTTCTTTTTATCACTTACCTACTCGAGGACGAGCAGGAGTTAAGCTTGGGGATGTTGATACGTTGCTAATGTATCCATAATTTTTGATGTTCCATGCTTGGTTTTATCTACTTTCTTGTGTTTTGTCCACACTTTAGAGTACTTTCTATACACTTTCTTGGACTAACCTATTAACAAGAGCCACAGTGCCAACTTCCTGTTTTCTACTATTTTTGGTTCCAGGAACATCAGAAAATAAATATTCTCGGAATTGGACGGGACAAAAGCCAAAGTCAGTTTTTCACTGAGGGACACCCGGAGCCAGAATACGAGACGGAGAGGGGCTAGGGGGCGCCACACCACCTGGCCTCGTGGCCCAGCCTGGCCCGCACCAAGGGGTGGTCTGGCCGCCCTAGGCACCCCCTCGGCCTCCGCTTTCGCCTATAAGATGCCTCCGATACAGAAACCCTAAGTACCCGATCAAAATTCCACGAATGAGTCTGTAGCCGCCGTCATCTCAATCCCTAGATCGGGAGGGATCTGGAGCTCTTCCTGGCACCCTGCCGGAGAGGGGAATTCATCCTAGAGGCCTTCTTCATCATCATGCAAGCCTCCGGTGTGATGCGTGAGTAGTTCATCTCTAGACTATGGGTCCATGTAGTAGCTAGATGGCTGGTTCTCCTCCTTTGTTCTATCATGTTTAGATCTTGTGAGCTCCATTCATGATCAAGATCATCTATTTGTAATCTTACATGTTGTGTTTGCGGGGATCTGATGGATATTGTGATTCTATTTCAGATTGATTATTGATTCTATCTTGTCTTTGTTATTTGTGATCTTGCATGCTTTCCGTTGTTAGTAGCTATCTTGGCAAAGTAGATGCTATCAACTCCAAGAGTTAGTATTTATGCTCGATAGTGGGTTCATTCCTCTAGTAACCTGGGGAAGTGACAGAAATCTCTAAGGTACTAGATGTGCTGTTGCTACTAGGGAGAAAACAACAATCCTTTGTTCATAGAACAATCGTATTGTTTACTTTACACGCAATGCGTAATGCAATTATCCGTCGCTTGCAACTTAATACTGGAGGGGGTTCGGATGATAACCTGAAGGTGGATTATTAGTGATAGATGTAGTTGGATTTCGGTCTATGTATAATGTTGTAATGCCAAATCAAGCCTCAAAGGAGTCAAGATGAGTAGTATATGCATGATCGCTTTCTCGATGTTTGTCAATTGCCCCGCTGTAATTTGTTCACCCAACATGACATCTATCTTAAGGAGAGCCACCACTAGTGAACTATGGACCCTGGTCCTTTCTTTTACTATCAATCTACAATCAAATGTTTACTGTTTTCTGTTTACTTTCTGCAAACTATTACTTTCTTCCACTCGATACGTTTAATCCTTTGTTTTCAGCAAAACCGGTGAGATTGGCAACCTCATTGCAAGTTGGGGGAAAAGTTCTGTGGTTGTGTTGTGTAGGTCTCCACGTTGCTAATGGCACCGGTAGTGCGCCCTGCCAAAGTTCAGCTAGCAACACCTTTGAGGTGTTTCCTTGCTCCTACTGGATTGATAACCTTGGTTTCATAACTGAGGGAAAACTTGCTATTGTTCTCATCATACCTTCCTCTTGGGGTTCCCCAACGGGCTCGATATATTTTGGGCTAAGCAACCAATTTTCTGGCGCCGTTGCCGGGGACTGAAGAACAAGAAGAAGCTCCCACGTCAACCACGCGTCAGCAGGACCTCATTTAGTTCTCTACATTACTTAAGTGGGAACCTAGTTTTCGTGTCCACAACTCTGTTGTGGTCAAGTCAAAGTCATAGTTCAAGTCACAAGTCATTTTGAAAACTTCTGACAACGGAACAGTATGGCCACTCCAACTGTCCATAACCGCGGACGCGACTATTTGAATAGTGGACACTCTGCAGAGGTGGTACACTTCCACCACAATATTCGATACATCCGTCAGGGATAACCCTAAATCATCATACTTGGTATGCGGATAATCAATCCTAACCTTTCAATTACACACCCAAGTATAGGCACCTCCCCTATGAGCTTGGCCTCCCACCCATGGCCAACTGCCATCTCGGGAACTGCATAGGTGGACATTCATATTCACGAGGTAGCCTCAACTCAACCTCTTCCGCAAGGGAACCCATACTAAGACATATAAACTTCTAGTTAAGCCCTACCCAACTCAGGTATTGTGCTTGTATGGTAAAATTGGAATGGTATCACATCCGAACCCCACCATCAGTTTTTATCAAAATCAAGGCACATGCCTCATTCAGTTTCATCATCAAATCATTGTGTTTCATAACACCTATCAAAACATTTCAATAGAATGAATCATCATTCCAAGGCTTTCATAATCATTTTCTCCAAGTGTTCCCATCTAAAGTGATCAAGTTTAGCTTAACACTAGCTACTAGTATTGAGGGTATCACTATTGAGGGGTGCTAATCAAGTATAAGTACCCAAGACTAGTTCTATGATCTTGGTGGTATCCATCCTATTTTCCACTAATCACAATTTATTAACTAGATAAGAAACTTTAGTAAAGGGGAAAGTAAAGCTTGTAGGTAAAACTAGGATTTGTATAATCAAAGTTGCATAACCAAGCATGCCCAGTGCATCTTACATAGGTTAGCTTGCATGGATGGCTTTCATTAGTTAGCTTGCCTTGTTGGATGCAGTCGTTGAAGTTCTCTTCTTCTTCCTCGAAGTACTCCTCCTCATCGTAGCCCGGGTCGATACTAGCATCTGTCAACACATACGAGGTACACAATCACCACACAACACTTCACTACTTCTATTTAGCACACAAGGGCTCACACTAGATGATCTAGCATCATCTCAATCATCACATGCAATAATGGCACATTCTTATTTATGTTATTTGAGAAAAGTAATTTCTACTCATTGAAAATACTTAAGATTTAATATTCTCCTATTCAAATATGGGATCATGTTTACACATGCCATCACCACATGTTTCAATACTTGGGAATGTGATTTAAAGGGTTTGGCATATATTACAAGATTTATTATTGCTATTTAATAATATTAAAGTGACTAGAGATGCCTATATAGCATTCTTTTAATACTAGTCCATGATCAATGCTTGTAAAACTAAATCTTTTTACATATTCATATAGAGCATGGAAAATGTGATTTTTGAGAGTTGGAATCAATTCAAAAGCATTTATGGTTGATTTTATAAAAATGTTTGAAGTAGTAAAGTCTTTGTCTTGTTATTTTTACTATAGGTGATCTTTAATTTCAAATGGTTTGAATCCAATGAGAGTGATTAGATATTTTGAATACCTTTCTAGAAAAATTGGAATTATGCCATTTGGTTTAGTACATCTCTTTGAATTCAATTTTGAATACACCTACAGAACATGGTTTTGAATTAAATAGAAAAACTAAGATGGAATCACTGGGTTATGCATGGGAAGGAAACTAGGCCGGCCCAAGTGCATAGAGCGCGTGCAGCGGGCTGCTGACAGGCTAGTCCCACGCGTCAGCGATAGTAGCTAGGCGAAACGGTATCGGCTAATATCAATCGCGCGATTAGAGATCAAATCGACGAGTGAGGTTAATCGTCTACGTCATAGAGGGCGCGGAGGATTCTAAACCTAGCGGCATGGTGGGGGTCGTCAGAGGCTTACCAGGGCTCCAGCTAGGTCCGGCGATGGGGGCGAATGGGCTGGTCGACAGCGGCGAGTCGAAGGGTTAGGGATGTTTTTAAGGGAGAGAGGGGTGAAATGGTGTGTCGTTTGAGGCTGGGGGAGGGTCCTATTTATACACCGGTAAGAGAGGCAGGGCGACATGGCTCGAGCTCATCGGTGACGCTGCTACAGGTCACGATAGACATGGTGGAGGGCATGGGTCAATGTGGTGGACTGCGACGATCGTCATGCACATGGTGGCATGGCAAGGCGCGGTCTCAGTCGGTCGGGAGAGGTACGTGCTCTGTGTGGGTACTGAAGTGTTCGTCATCGCGTACTGTAACATCCCAAATCTTTAATCAAGGTTATCAAGATCCAAATCACCCAATTTAGGGTTAACAAAAGCTTTTTATTATTAAAAATAATTATGAATGCATGTGGGTTTGCATTAATGTAGAATTGTTTGAAAATTCCATGTTTGATTGTTCCAATGGTTGTGAAATGATTCAAAGGTGAATGCCACATCATCTACATCAGTCAAAAACAAAATCCAAAGAAAAAGAAACCAAATAAGATTAAATAATGCAAATGGTCACTGTGGCCATTTTAATCCACTAGGCCACTTTAGGTGTTCCTAGAAGTCAATTTCAAACAGAAACATTCTCAACTCTTTTCACCCCTTGCTAGTACAAGTAAACATCTACCAAGGCCCATTTTAAAATTTTACAGAAACCTTTAACAAGAGAATTTAAATGACATTGGAAAATTTAATCCAGTACATATGCATAGATCCCACTTTTTAAAAAACCACTCAAATGAACTCCTCTTGCCAATCCCAAGAAAACAAAGACTACCAAGCATAAGACCAAGTCACACACCAAAAATCTTTTCAAAATTCAAATTTGAATTCCTTGCGGCCATTGTGTCGAACACCTGGTGATCATAAAATAAACTGCCTAACTAATATTGTTGCTAATCAAAGTCTTGTCCCCCATTTGACCCTCTCATCTCTCCTATGTCTCCTCAGCCCCAGTATTGATTATGCCGGATATCAAGAAGCCGTTTGATGTGTATTGTGATGCATCCAAGATTGGTCTCGGATGTGTGTTGATGCAAGAAGGCAAAGTCATAGCATAACTGTCCAGACAACTGAAGCAGCATTAGCAAAACTACCCCACCCATGATCTTGAACTAGCAGTTGTAGTTCTAGCATTGAAGACATGGCGTCATTACCTTATGGGTAATCGGTGTGAGATTTATTTAGATCACAAAAGCTTGAAGTATATTTTCACTCAGAAGGAGCTGAATATGAGGCAAAGGAGATGTATAGAGTTAATCAAGGATTATGACCTTGACATTCACTATCACCCCGACAAAGCCAATATGGTAGAGGGTGCTCTTAGCAGATTGCCATGTAGGTTAAACACCATGATCAAAGATAACCAGCCAAGTTTGCATGAAGAGTTGGAGCAGTTTAGAACTGAGCTAGTTAGCAAAGGATTTTTAGTTAGCATTCAACTTTAACCCACTTTGATCAGTCAGATCAAGGAAGCCCAGAAGGGAAATATAAGTATCGACAGAATCAAATATCGTATTGGTACAGGAAAGGTACCTGGATTCACCGAAGATGAAGAAGGAGTTCTGTGGTACAAAGGATGTATCTGTGTGCCAGCAGATTCAGAGCTGAAGCAAGTTATCATGCAAGAAGATCATGATACTCTTTATTCTATCCACCCAGAGGAAGGAAGATGTATCAAGATTTAAAGGAGCAATTTTGGTGGCACAAGATGAAGAGAGAAATCAGAAGCTACATCGCCATGTGTGATATCTGTCAGAGAGTCAAAGCAGAACATCAGAGACCCGCAAGACTATTGCAACCGTTGCAGATTCCGGAATGGAAATGGGATTCCGTCGGAATGGACTTTATCACCGGTTTGCCTACATCTAGTAGGGGAAATGACTCTATCTGAGTCATCGTGGATAGATTGTCCAAGGTAGCCCATTTTATACCTGTCAAGACAACCTACCAGAGCTCGAAGCTAGCAGAGTTGTACACTGCTAGAATTGTTAGTTTGCATGGAACCCCCAAGACCATAGTGTCGGATCGAGGAACCCAATTTACCTCAAGATTTTGGTAGAAAGTCCAAGAAGGATTAGGGACCAAGTTGAACCTCAGCATAGCTTATCACTCGCAGACCGATGGACAGACTGAAAGAGTCAACCAAATCTTAGAAGATATGCTGAGAGCTTGTGTGTTAGAGTATGGATCAAAATGGGAAGATTGTCTGCCTTTCGTCAAATTCTCATACAACAACAGTTATCAAGCCAGTTTGCAAATGACCCTATTTGAGTTCTTATATGGAAGAAAGTGTCGTACCCCTTTGAATTGGTCGCAAGTATGAGAGAGTCATATTTTCGGACCTGACATCCTACGAGAAGCCGAAGAGAAGGTTCACAAAGTCCGTGAGCACCTCAAGACCGCCCAATCCAGATAGAAGAGTTATGCTGACAAGAGACACAGAGACCTGACTTTCAATGTCGGAGATTTTGTGTATCTCAAAGTTTCGCCATTGAAGGGAACACAACGTTCTAGTCTGAAAAGAAAGTTAGCCCCCAGATATATCGGACCCTTCAAGATTCTGAATCATCAAGGAGAAGTATCGTATCAGCTGGAACTGCCAAAGGAGATGTCGGCCATCCATAGTGTGTTCCATATCTCGTTACTTCACAAATGCCTCGAAGTTCTGGAGAAGACTGAAGTGTTCAAGAACATCGATCATCGAGCCATTGATATCAACTAGGATCTGACGTATCGTGAAGTGGGGATTGTTCGTCTGCGGTACCAAAGTTGGCAGGCCAGTGCATGGAGGTACCTAAGTTGCCTGAAATTACCGCTTTTTGAAAAGTTGGGCCGCCAACTACTAAGAGGGGCCTTTTCAAGGCAAACTCATCTCACCCCTGCGAAATTCAAACATTCCGTTAAACTGCCCCGTGAAGTAGACGGTCGGGACCCTCATGTCGGTCATCTGTCCGTGACGGGGCACCAACGCGGCAACCTCTTAGGCAAATCGAGCAGCTAAGTGGATTGGATGCGTTGACCAATTTCACAAATCCATTCCCAGCTTTCCCCTAGCACCGGCGGTGTCGGAATCCACCCTCCAGGCAGGATGATCCCTTCGAACATTTGACTTCTGACGCCAAGTTGCTGCGCCCAGTCGCTGATCCCGAGCTCCAATGGCGCATGCCGTAGCCGTCGTTGCAAGGCTCTAGCCCGCCTCCGCCACCGACGAGCCGAGCAGCTCGGAGGATGGCAAATCCTACTATCAAGAAAGAAGAAGTTTGGATACAAGCGGGTGATCTACCCTTCTCTTTCCTATTCGCACTACTTACAACTGCTAGCTGGCTACTGAACCTCAAATTGGTTGTTAGCCCAACGCTGACAAACATATTTTGTCCACAGTTTTCTGGCAAGTGGGATCTGCACGGCCCCCCTTACCTGGTTACGGTAGTCCTCTACAGGTACAACTCTAAGGTCAAGTAGTATGGAAGCCATTGTTTCATGATGGAAGAAGCGCCTGCGCAGATCTGCACTATATATGGTATGGTTGCTGCTCTGCGTAATCATGTTGAATTATGGCCGAAGCAGACATCAAAGTTCAGCTTCATGGATGAACGTGGCATCATGGTTCCTATAACATGTGATAGTCAGCTAATTGGGTTGATGAAAAGGTATGCTTCGGCTGCCATGTTTGACCTGAAATGTCATGTACTGGATGTGGAAGCTGCTGCAACTAGGAGTCGCCATTCTATTCTTGGACAGGGTGGTTGCTTGAACCCAATTAGCTCCTGGTAAGCAAAGGTCTCTTGGGGTTCGCATGTTTGTGCTGAATTGTAATTTTTGTTTTATTTACTCTGTAGATATTGGGCAGTTATGCAACAGTCTTGTTTCTTTGACAGGAAGCGCCGCAAGGTTAGAAACATGACTGTCGGGTCAGTCATTTTGCTGCCCGAAGAAATTAAAAACGAGTGGAAAGATGTCATTTTGCTGCCCGAAGAAATTAAAAACGAGTGGAAAGATGATGCTGAACACGATTCTAGTGCCCATTGTCCCGGCGATGCAGAGTACGTGAAGCTAAGAAAATTGGCACCGAGGAAGACGAAGAAGGCAGGAAATGAAGAAGCCATTGGACGTGAAGGCTTGGCACCCAGGCTGCGGAAGAAGGCTGCTCGTAATGAAGATGCATAGTAATATGCTGAATTTGAACCTATATATGTAATTCTGTTAAATTCTGATTGCTCTCTGTGTGGCACGTTGCTGGGCGAAACAATCTACCCACCTTCTCTGAGTAAAATGTACCGCGACTTAGGGTTTGGAAACGCCCGAGTCAGTAATTGAATCCGAAATTGTGATTGTGCCACTTCTATCTGAAAACAAGGATCCACCGGTTCCACGATTGCTGAGGGGCAGGAGGTCTCCAAATACGACGGAATGTAAGTGGCACATAAATAAATTATTTAAGCTGCCACACTCCACGAAGCAGCAACTTATTTCAGATACTGCACAACGACGTGGCAACATAAACAACAATGTTCTCACCGATAATGCCCAGATGAGGAGGAAATGGGTACCACTTTCTTGCCTAATTTTGAGCCCGTCTATCTCACTGCCTCTCTGCTCCTGCATCCCCTACATCTGGCGAAGCTCCCGGATCTCCAGTAACCGGGTGTACGTGCTTCCACTTTATAAATTGTGGTTGTGCCATTTGCATACAGCATAATCCACGTAGATTACGTTTAAACAAACCACCAATGTCAGAATACACTAGTAGAAAAGGTGTCTTTGGTCCACGGTCACGTTCCCAATCCGGGACAGAGATCTAAATCGAGGCAGAAATTAATCTAAATCACAAATTCTTCCACAAATTAATCGAGACAAAGATCTAAATTGAGGCATTTCATTACTTCAACCACAAATTCTTCTAAAAAAGGTGCGATTTCACATCCTACATTAATTCAACCACTAGTCAACAATTTCACTTCCGCTGCCATTGTCCTCCGAGCCGCCGGCTTCCTCGTCGCTGTCGGATGGAACCTCCACGATGTCCGCATTGTTCGCGAGATGGAGCACCTCTTTGCATCGAGCGGCGGTGATGATGGTGTACTTGGTCCGTCCAGGGACGGACCAGAACCTCTCCCGCCCTTCTTGGTTGCGGAGATCCCGGTGCACCACGCGTCCGTCAACGATGCGGTTGCCAATCTTGGCCTTCTGCTTCTTCTTGAACAGCGCCGGCCAGTACAGGCTGGCCGCCGTGTACCGAGGCAGCGCCCTCTTCCACGCAGGCATCTGGCGGCAGTGCGCCGTGATTTCGCTCTCCATCTCGGCTCGGCCAGGTAGTGGAGCCACCGGCACCCCCGCAGAGCTGATGTGCCATCCGTGGGGCACCTTCGCGGCTGGCGGCGCGAGGATGTCGAAGTTCGCCAACATCACCGCCTCGTATAAGTTCAGATCGGGAATCTCCATGGCGGCGTGGTGGAGATTGGAGAGGACGAGGGGATGGACGACGAAGCAACGCGCTGTGGCGCCTCCTATTTGTACACGAGGATGACGAAGCGACGGTCAGACAAAAGAAGTAATGCAGGGTTAGAGCAATTTTTTTCCTCCCTGGAATCCGGGACCAATAGTTCAGACCGCTAGGTCAACAAGTACAAATATTACAACTTAAAAAGGCACTGAGCTTAAGCTAAATAGAACTAGTTATCACACATCACCTTGATCTTCCTAATCTTGGCCCGATGCGCATCTTCCTGCGAGAGCAAGGATTGAGTTGTCTGCTCTTGCCTTTATCATCTTCCTTGCACATCTTCAATTGTTTCTCTGCATTTTTCCTCATGCACTTGTCAAAACTCGTAGTTGTGTACTGCAGGACTTTGGCCTGGTGGAGATCATTCCTTCCTTGAGTCAGTTCTTGCTCTGCTTTAGCCTTCAGGGCCAACGTCGCGTCCCTCTCCTTCTCGACTTTGATAACCTTGTCTTGCAACCACCTGAGATCTCGCTTATGCTTGGCCGTGTCAACTGGTTCCCATAGCTTCATCTCAACACTGTCAAGAAGTGAGCTGAATACGGATTCTTTCAACTCGACAATCATTTCCCATAGTTTGTCTAGCGTTTTCTGCATCGATTTGGGCCACTCTAGATCTACCCATTTTACAACACCGCAACTTCCGCCTTGCTTCATTGCACAATGTCCTTGACGCCGTAGAAACCTCCTGTCTGCGTTTCGTCCTTTGAAGGCTACAAATTTAGCAGGCACATATCCATGTTTAGATACCAGAGGACTGTCTTCATCCTCTAAACAGTGATAGTCGGAGTCATACATTGTCTGGTTGGCCTAACACATCATACGCGCATGAGTAAACAGATAAGATCTAGCTCAAAAAATAGATAACTGGCCACAGATGATAGAAATAGAGATGAGACGACTCACGTCGAAATCACCGTCCCTGTCGTCACGACGCGTTTCCTCGCTGTCTCCCCTTGAACCCATGGAGAGAGGGGAGGGGGGTGGATGCCGGAGAGGAGATTGGGATGGAGGCGCCGTCGGCTTGCGGCTATGTCAGGATGGTAGTGAAGTGGGGAAGTGGCTTCGAGGTTAAGGAAGAGAAGTACGGGGAGGAAGAGAAGTAATGGGGACGTGACACTGGGATGTGGCCCACTAAACTCGTGAGATGTGACACTCGCAACAGGGGAGCGCCCGGTGTTGCCAGTTTGTCCAGAGCAAGCATGGCCAATCATGCCGCAGAACAACCTACTCACGGATCGCTCTCACGAAGACCATCCCAATCGTCCAAGCGCCCCAATCGAACGGTATGTAACAATCGTCAAGCAGAACAACTGTGTTAGGGCGTGCCTTCTAGAAGATTCGGTCTAACAGCTACCCATGCAATGACACTGGTGTATCCATGTGTGGTTTGTGAAAAGAAGAGACATGCAATCACACTAGGTGGATCCATATGTGGTTTATGGAAGTAGTAGACATGCAATGACTCTAGCTGTGATTCATGAAAAGAACTGACATGCAGTGACACTAGGTGTGGTTCATGAAAAGAACATACATGCAATGACACTAGTGGATCCTTATGTGGTTCATGAAAAGAACAGACATGCAATGACATTGGTGGATCCTTATGTGGTTCATGAAAAGAACAGACATGCAATGACACTGGTGGATCCTTATGTGGTTCATGAAAAGAACACACATCCAATGACACTTGAGGATCCTTATGTGGTTTGTTTAGAGGAACAGACATGCAATGACACCGGTGGATCCATGTGTGGTTCATGAGAAGAACACACATCCAATGACACTGGTAGATCCTTATGTGGTTCATGAAAAGAACTGACATGTAGTGACAGCGGGTGTGGTTCATGAAAAGAACAAACATGCAATGACACTGGGGGTGGTTCATGAAAAGAATAGACATCCAATGACTCTAGCTTTGGTTCATGAAAAGAACACACATCCAATGACACTGGGTGTGGTTCATGAAAAGAACAGTCATGCAATGACACTGATGGATCCTTATGTGTGGTTCATGAAAAGAACAGACATGTAATGACACTGGTGGATCCATATGTGGTTTGTCAGGAGAACACACATGCAATGACATTGGGTGTGGTTCATGAAAAGAACAGACATGCAATGACACTGGTAGATCCCTATGTGGTCCATGAAAAGAACAGACATGCAATGACACTGGTAAATCCTTATGTGGTTCATGAAAAGAACAGACATGCAATGACATTGGGTGTGGTTCATGAAAAGAACAGACATGCAATGACACTAGTGGATCCTTATGTGTGGTTCATGAAAAGAACAGACATGCAATGACACCTCGTGGATCCATATGTGGTTTGTCAGGAGAACACACATGCAATGACATTGGGTGTGGTTCATGAAAAGAACAGACATGCAATGACACTGGTAAATCCTTATGTGGTTCATGAAAAGAACAGACATGCAATGAAACTGGTAAATCCTTATGTGGTTCATGAAAAGAACAGACATGCAATGACATTGGGTGTGGTTCATGAAAAGAATAGACATGCAATGTGTTGGGTCCGCAGCATAGAAAAGAAAAAAATTCCTACGGTGTGAACTACACGCCAAGATCTGTCTACTAGGTACAAAGCAACGGGTGGACATACATCCAAAGAGAACTTACCCTCGTAGACCACGAGCTTTGTTAACGAGTAGGAACTCGTGGTTGATGTAGTCGTACACTTGCCGATCTCAAGATCGTGATGAAGTCTAGCAGGTCCGGCTCCAGCACGTCCATCAGATCCAGCTCCAGCACCACCAAGTCCAGCACCGCAAAGCAGCGGTGCATCCGTGATCGCACACACGTCCGGTACCCCGACAACCTCCGTCCCTTGCTCCAGCAAAGCAGCAGAAGCAACAACTCCTTTCCAGATAAAGCCACCGGGAACATGTATCTCGCTAATCCGAGACCATGGGGAATAATACTAGAGGGGGAGAGAGATCCTTCACAAGGAGGTGTGTGCGAGAAGTGAGGAGGGGGTGGCCTTTTATACGAGGAGGGGGTGCCCCTCCTTCATGGCCAGCGCATGGAGGAGGTGACCTTTCACCTCCTCCATTCATGTGGTGGTAACTCCCTCCACATAAATTTGCCCCTTCACATTCTCTTTTAAAGTCTCCACTTTAAATGCATTAAATTTCTCCAAATTTAATGCTCTCTCATTTAATAAAACTCTTTTACTATTTTTATTCAGAATTTTGTTAATTACTTTAATTAACAAATATTCACATAAAACCCCCTGCAACATTTCAATATTACATGCAGAACCAATTTCAGCATTTTCACCCAAAACAGTTTCGGTGTCTATTGAAACAGTTCGCGAATAATGCAGACATGATCGAGACCCCTCTCCGATCAATAATCAGCAGCGGGACCTGGAGATCCATACTGACTCCTACACATTCAACGATGACTTCTGTGATCGTGAGAACCTTTAACGCTAGTAACTAAATCCCTTTGTCCCGCGATATATTACATGTCCGAGATTCGATCATCGGTATCTCCATACCTAGTTTGATCTCGTTACCGACATGCACTCTTTTCTCGTTCCCGTGATATAACATTCTAGTGATCACATCACTTGCTTGCAAGCTATTTCAATGTGAAATCACCGAGAGGGCCTAGAGTATATCTATCCGCCATCGGGATGGACAAATCCCACTCTTGATCCATGAGCCTCAACATAACACCTTTGTAGCACTGAACCCACCTTTATAGTCACCCTGTTACGGTGTGACGTTTGATGATATCAAGATACTCTTCCGGTGTTAGCAATTAACATGATCTCATGGTCTAAGGACTAGGATTACTTCGTATGATGTTATAGCAATATAAACATAATGACTTGATCGTAATGTTATACTTTGGATGAATGTTCATCACGTCATTCCACCAATGGTGTGACCTTGTTATTAACAACATCCAATGTCCATGATCAGGAAACCTTGATCATCTTGTTAATCAACAAGCTAGTCTATAAGAGAGGCATAACTAGGAACCCTTTTTGTTTATTAAACACACATGTATTGATGTTTCCAATCAATACAATTATAGCATGCAAAATAAACATTTATCATAAACATGGAATAAGATAATAAGCACTTTATTATTGCCTCTCGGGCATATTCCCTTCAGTCTCCCACTTGCACTAGAGTCAATAATCTAGTTTGAAAAACTTTGCGTATTGAACACCTATGGCTTTCTGGTGTTGCATATACGCTATTGCTAGTGGTTAACATAATCTCTGGATCTGACAGTTTCAGGTCTGTGTGTATTTGCATGTCTCTGCGTCTCTACGCATCACTCATTCTCAAATGAGATGGCATTGTATAAATTTGGTCCTCTGGTGAGACCTTTAGTTCATTCAGGTTAAAATATGTTGATATTATTGTCACACAATATATCTTCATAGTATTATCCCACTTTGAACCACACCTAGTTTGATAACAAACTATTTAACACAAATGCCCTCCTTTGCTGCTACTATAGCAGTCATATACTTAGCCTTTTGTTGTAGTATCCGTCACAATGTCTCAACTTTGGAAATCATCCAAATCCATCATGGAACATCCTTTCCATTATATTGTGCCACCCATAGTCTAAATTGAGATAAATTTAATTTGTATCTTGTGACAAAACTAGTATCAATGTAACACTTTACAATGAACTACCTTTAACTATTTGTCACTTATACATGATATATTCTTAGTTCTTCCAAAGCTCATAAGAATGTCTTTACTATTATCCAATGATCATCTTATGAATCATTCTGGTATATGCTCATAACATTTAGAGCATAGGACACTCTGGATATATACATATCATGGTATATTCGATCAAAATTTTCATGTGATTTTACTCACCAAGTGTTGAAACACTTGAATCTTGATACAATCCTTTCCATGCAGCAAGAACCTTTCTTGTTGTTTCCATATTGAACCCTTTCAATATCTCATATTGAACCCTTTCAATATCTTATATATGTATGTCTGGCACAACCATATTAGCGCCTTAATCTATCCATATAGATATCGATGCCTAATATTCTGGGTTTGCCCAAGTCTTTCATCGAAATCTTATTTTAATGAAATCCTTAACTTGTGTCAATTCAAGATACATCATTTCCAATCAACAATATGTCCTCTACATAATGTATTAGAAATATGTCTCAGCGCTCCCACTTAATTTCTTGCAAATGCAAGCATCTTCATCATCTCCGATGAATTTAAACTCTTTTAACAGTTTCATCATGGTGAAGATTCCAACTCCGCTATGCTTACTTCAACTATTGAAGTTTACATGTCCTTTTAGCACCCTTTGAATTAACAAAACCCTTCGGACCATGTCATGTACATGTGCTAGGTTACCGTTCTATTAGAAGAACCTTGTTTTGTTTATTCAACTACCATATACCAAATTATATGTAGTGGTTGCTACATTATTCCGTCAAGACTATATATCGCTATGAAAGATCTTATCTTGTCATAGTCAACTCCTTGAACATTGTCGTAAACTCCTTTCCGACATGTCGACTATTTCATAGATGTTAAACATCCATGTCTTATTTCTTTATAGATCCAAACACGACCGATAGGCTTCACGCCTTTCCGGAGGGTCTTCCAAGTTCAGAAACTTCATTTCTCGTGTATGGATACTATCACAGATTCTATGACTTCTAGTCATTTTATGGAGTCAGGGCCCATCATCGCTTCTTTGCATGTAGTCGGTTCATTATTGTCAAAACAATAACGACTTGCTTATCAAATCTTACTATTTGATTCTTACCGACCCACACGGTTCTATAGGAACTCTAATCTCCTAGATCACACCTTTTGTAATCACGAGAGCCATGAGCATTGTGGCCGCCACCGGGACACTTTCCGGCGCTGCGCTACTTAGCACATATAGCTAAGGTTCAACAACCTTATCAAAGTTCTATTGTCCTCCCACTTAACTTTTCACGAAAAATTCCTTCTCAAGAAACTTGACGTTCCAAGTAACAAACTCTTTTGTCCTTGGTGTTATGGAGAAATTCCCAACAAATTCTTTGGGATAACCTACAAAGACGTGCTTATCCGACTTTGGTTGTAAACATTTTACTTATGCATAGCATACCAAAATTTAAGAAAAGACAATTCGGGTTTTATCCCAAATCATAACTCATATGGTGTCATTTCAACGGATCACGATGGTGCTCTTTTTTCAGTGTAAAAGCGGTAGTCTCTAAAGCTTCAATCCTTAAAAACTAATGGCAGTTTTATAAATGACACCCTTGATCTTACCATGTCAAACATGGTTTGATTTTATCTCTCGAATATGCCATACTCCTATGGTTTATCGGGAAACACAAATCATGGAACAATTCCTCAAGTCTTAGGTGTTTTTGCTAAACATGTAACTCAAATATCTTCCTTTATGATCGAATCATAAACTCTTTATTTTCTTGTTACAATGATTTTTCACTTCATCTTGAAAGTCTTTGAACAATTTTCAAATGTTTCATACTTATTCCTTATTAAGTAAATATACAGATATATTCACTCAAGTTTTTGGAGAAAGCATATGAAGCAAAAAGATCCATCGCATATGGCTACACATAATGGACTATGCACATCAGCATGCACAATTTCCAATAAGCTAGTCATCCATTCCTCTCTGGCCTATGGACGGAGTTTCAATTATCTCGAGGAAAGTCTCACATGCGTCAATTGATCAAAATCAAAGACTCCAAAAATTCCATCAACATGGAGTTTCTTCATGTTTTCTTTCAAATATAATTCAAACAACGATGTCACTTCATAAGTGATCTTTCAATCATTTGTCTTGCGACATTTTAGCAATAGTGTTTATGGATGTGATTTCTCTAACTAGACTTGTAAAAGTTCATCCATCCTTTATGGAATACGGTAATTATTTGAATAGCCATTGTTCTCATGATACCGGAACAAAATAACAATTATTTAAACAAATCTTGAAGGCTTGGTTTGATGACAACGAAAAACACAATAACACTTTATTTGTTTTCGATGAACATCATCACTTATTCTCTTGCTAGTTACTTAGGCCATTGTAGTTCATGAATTGCGTTGTCCTGTATGACACTTCATACCAACCAATTCGGTATCCAATACCGGTATCCAATACCTAAGAACCACATTGTTTAACAAGCAAGGAATACAGCCATAACATGTATGTCTTCTATATATCTAAGTTGGACATCTCCAACCTTTTATTTTCTGCCAAATATTTTATAGATTCTCTTTCAGCAATTCCTTTTCTTTTAAAAGAATCTATCAACATCAATAGTGGTGTCATTCACATGACACATAGTACAAAGCGTATATAGTCAAATACTAATACCTTTGGACTTGCACTTTGAAGTGGATCACCATCATCAAATGTTTGGTATTCTTTCAAAAATCCATTCTTTAGTAATCTATTAGTGTAGTAAACATTTTACTTACATCTTCTATTCATCCTTATCATGACAACTTTCATGATCAAGCTACTATAACCTATAAGGAAGAATGACGAGTATAATTTTAGTTCCCAAAACCTTTTGGGAGATTCGGATGCCTAGCATCTCCATCCTTCACAAATTCTCATACAATATGAGAACATGTATTTTGCTAAATTATACTCTATCCTAATGCAACCAAAAAACATTGTTTCAGATATCACAATATCTTTCACACATGATGGTTTCTGAAACAATTTTTAGCTCCAATATAATCTTGATATTAAAACAACTTTTTGAATATCAATAATCATGGAGGCAAACATGATACTTTAGATACTAACATTGGAATTCTTACTCTTGATTTAATACTACTTATTAAACTTCATGGAGTAAATAGAGTTTGTTGAAAGTTTGCAATAGGACTTATAAACTTTAAATTGACATTCAAAACAATACGATACCAGTTCGTAAAGTAAATATCCAAAATTCTATAGTTCTATTATCTCAATTAAAACTAAGCATAAGGTAGTGAACATATGCCAATGACTACAACAAATTATGCAAATTCACTTCGATTTAGTTTATGACAAATTGAGTTCGACTAATCCAAATTAGAAATGAACTCCCACTCAAAAATGACATCCCTCGTGCCTTTTTGGTGATTACATGAACCAAATCCACTACACCAAGTCTGATCATCACGTGAGTCGGTGTAGCTTCAAAGGCGAGCATCAATATGGTCATCACATCAACTATGTGACTCATGCTTAACCTTTCGGTCCGTGTTCCGAGGCCATGTCTGTACATGCTAGGCTCGCCAAGTAAGAACCTTAGTACTCGCATGTGTAAAACTGTCTTACACCCGTTGCATGAAAGCATAGAGTTGAGAACACCCGATCATCACGTGATGTCTCGAAAACACGATCCATAGAACGGTGCATACTTAAGGAAGAACACATTTTATCTTGATATTTAAATGAGGGATCATCTTACAATGCTACAGAAAGCGCCAAACTAGCAGTATAAGATGCTAACATCTAATGTGTAAACTGAGATGATATGGTCCATGCATTTGATCTCTATCATTTGCATCGTGGTATGATCTCTATCATTCCTTTGTGTGTAAGGCCAAGGTCTATGGAACTCACACGTTAAGTGACTTGTAAGAGTATCTATCATACATCTACTTACAACAATACCATATCAATACACAAGCCCAGCAACGATCTAAACTAGACGCCTCTAGTTTATCAATTGCAAGTTTTACGTGGCTTAGGGCTTTCGGAGATAGAACCGGTCTTACCTACGAACATGGAACCACAACGAGGATAACCAAGTTATTAGCAACTCGTTGTAAATCAGATATTGACTATAGTAGGAGAGACAGACACCCGCCAGCCACTTATGCAAAACAAGTTGCATGTCAGTCGTGGAACCGGTCTCATGTACGATGACATGTAAGGTTGGTCCGGGCCGCTTCATCCCACTATGCCACCAATATCCAAAATACATAGAAGATGCAATAACATGATCATCATCGCCCACATATAAACATATGTGTACTACCCGTGCTAAGCACCTACGCATAGATCAGGCTCTGATACCACTGTTGGGTCCGCAGCATAGAAAACAAAAAATTTCCTACGGTGTGAACTACACGCCAAGATCTATCTACTAGGTACAAAGCAACGGGTGGACATACATCCAAAGAGAACTTACCCTCGTAGAAAACGAGCTTTGTTAACGAGTAGGAACTCGTGGTTGATGTAGTCGTACACTTTCCGATCTCAAGATCGTGATGAATTCCAGCAGGTCCGGCTCCAGCACGTCCATCAGATCCAGCTCCAGCACCACCAAGTCCAGCACCGCAAAGCAGCGGTGCATCCGTGATCGCACACACGTTCGGTACCCCGACAACCTCTATCCCTCGCTCCAGCAAAGCAGCGGAAGCAGCAACTCCTTTCCAGATAAAGCCACCGGGAACATGTATCTCGCTAATCCGAGACCATGGGGAATAATACTAGAGAGGGAGAGAGATCCTTCACAAGGAGGTGTGTGTGAGAAGTGAGGAGGGGGTGGCCTTTTATAGGAGGAGGGGGGGTGACCCTCCTTCATTGCCGGCGCATGGAGGAGGTGACCTTTCACCTCCTCCATTCATGTGGTGGTAACTCCCTCCACATAAATTTGCCCCTTCACATTCTCTTTTAAAGTCACCACTTTAAATGCATTAAATTTCTCCAAATTTAATGCTCTCTCATTTAATAAAACTCTTTTATTATTTTTATTCAGAATTTTGTTAATTACTTTAATTAACAAACATTCACATAAAACCCCCTGCAACATTTCAATATTACTTGCAGAACCAATTTCAGCATTTTCACCCGAAACAGTTTCGGTGTCTATTGAAATAATTCTAACGCTTTCTTAAATCTTTATCTGAAACATATTGCTCCAAATGGTGTCGGTATCCCTTAAGTGTGTCACCCTACGGTTCGCGAATAATGCATACATGATCGAGACCCCTCTCCGATCAATAATCAGCAGCGGGACCTGGAGATCCGTACTGACTCCTACACATTCAACGATGACTTCTGTGATCGTGAAAACCTTTAACGCTAGTAACTAAATCCCTTTGTCCCGCGATATATTACATGTTCGAGATTCGATCATCGGTATCTCCATACCTAGTTTGATCTCGTTACCGACATGCACTCTTTTCTTGTTCCCGTGATATAACATTCTAGTGATCACATCACTTGCTTGCAAGCTATTTCAATGTGATATCACCGAGAGGGCCCAGACTATATCTGTCCGTCATCGGGATGGACAAATCCCACTCTTGATCCATGAGCCTCAACATAACACCTTCGTAGCACTGAACCCACCTTTATAGTCACCCTGTTACGATGTGACGTTTGATGTTATTAAGATACTCTTCCGGTGTTAGCAATTAACATGATCTCATGGTCTAAGGACTAAGATTACTTCGTATGATGTTATAGCAATATAAACATAATGACTTGATCGTAATGCTATACTTCGGATGAATGTTCATCACATCATTCCACCAATGGTGTGACCTTGTTATTAACAACATCCAATGTCCATGATCAGAAAACCTTGATCATCTTGTTAATCAACAAGCTAGTCTATAATAGAGGCATAACTAGGAACCCTTTTTGTTTATTAAACACACATGTATTGATGTTTCCGATCAATACAATTCTAGCATGCAAAATAAACATTTATCATAAACATGGAATAAGATAATAACCACTTTATTATTGCCTCTCGGGCATATTCCCTTCACAATGACACTGGTGGATCCTTATGTGTGGTTCATGAAAAGAACAGACATGCAATGACACTGGTGGATCCTTATGTGGTTCATGAAAAGAACACACATCCAATGACACTGGTGGATCCATACGTGGTTTGTTTAGAGGAACATACATACAATGACACCGTTGATCCACGTGTGGTTCATAATAAGAACACACATCCAATGACACCGGTAGATCCTTATGTGGTTCATGAAAAGAATAGACATGCAGTGACACCGGGTGTGGTTCATGAAAAGAAAAGACATGCAATGACACTGGGTATGGTTCATGAAAATAATAGACATCCAATGACTCTAGCTGTGGTTCATGAAAAGAACACACCTGCAATGACACTAGGTGTGGTTCATGAAAAGAACAGACATGCAATGACACTGGTGGATCCTTACGTGTGGTTCATGAAAAGAACATACATGCAATGACACTGGTGGATCCATATGTGGTTTGTCAGGAGAACACACATGCAATGAAATTGGGTGTGGTTCATGAAAAGAACAGACATGCAATGACATTGGGTGTGGTTCATGAAAAGAACAAACATGCAATGACACTGGTGGATCCTTATGTAGTTCATGAAAAGAACACACATCCAATGACACTGGTGGATCCATACGTGGTTTGTTTAGAGGAACATACATACAATGACACCGTTGATCCATGTGTGGTTCTTAAGAAGAACACACATCCAATGACACTGGTAGATCCTTATGTGATTCATGAAAAGAATAGACATGCAGTGACACCGGGTGTGGATCATGAAAAGAACAGACATGCAATGACACTGGGTATGGTTCATGAAAAGAATAGACATCCAATGACTCAAGTTGTGGTTCATGAAAAGAACACACCTGCAATGACACTAGGTGTGGTTCATGAAAAGAACAGACATGCAATGACACTGGTGGATCCTTATGTGTGGTTCATGAAAAGAACATACATGCAATGACACTGGTGGATCCATATGTGGTTTGTCAGGAGAACACACATGCAATGAAATTGGGTGTGGTTCATGAAAAGAACAGACATGCAATGACATTGGGTGTGGTTCATGAAAAGAACAAACATGCAAGGACACTGGTGGATCATTATGTGTGGTTCATGAAAAGAACAGACATGCAATGACACTGGTGGATCCCTATGTGGTTTGTTTAGAAGAACACACATGCAATGACATTGGGTGTGGTTCATGAAAAGAATAGACATGCAATGACACTGGTCGATCCTTATGTGTGGTTCATGAAAAGAACAGACATGCAATGACACCTCATGGATCCATATGTGGTTTGTCAGGAGAACACACATGCAATGACATTGGGTGTGGTTCATGAAAAGAACAGACATGCAATGACACTGGTAAATCCTTATGTGGTTCATGAAAAGAATAGACATGCAATGACACTGGTAAATCCTTATGTGGTTCATGAAAAGAACAGACATGCAATGACATTGGGTGTGGTTCATGAAAAGAACAGACATGCAATGACACTGGTGGATCCTTATGTGTGGTTCATGAAAAGGACGGACATGCAATGACACTGGTGGATCCTTATGTGGTTCATGAAAAGAACACACATCCAATGACACTGGTGGATCCTTACGTGGTTTGTTTAGAGGAACATACATGCAATGGCACCGGTGGCTCCACGTGTGGTTCATAAGAAGAACACACATCCAATGACACTGGTAGATCCTTATGTGGTTCCTGAAAAGAACAGACATGCAGTGACACCGGGTCTGGTTCATGAAAAGAACAGACATGCAATGACACTGGGTATGGTTCATGAAAAGAATAGACATCCAATGACTCTAGCTGTGGTTCATGAAAAGAACACACCTGCAATGACACTAGGTGTGGTTCATGAAAAGAACATACATGCAATGACACTAGTGGATCCTTATGTGTGGTTCATGAAAAGAACATACATGCAATGACACTGGTGGATCCATATGTGGTTTGTTTAGAAGAACACACATGCAATGACATTGGTTGTGGTTCATGAAAAGAACACACATGCAATGACACTGGTGGATCCTTATGTGTGGTTCATGAAAAGAACAGAAATGCAATGACACTGGTTGATCCTTATGTTGTTTGTTTAGAAGAACACACATGCAATGACACTGGGTGTGGTTCATGAAAAGAACACACATCCAATGACACTGGTGGATCCTTATGTGGTTTGTTTAGAGGAACAGACATGCAATGACACCGGTGGATCTACGTGTGGTTCATGAGAAGAACCCACATCCAATGACACTGGTGGATCCTTATGTGGTTCATGAAAAGAACAGACATGCAATGACACCGGGTGTGATTCATGAAAAGAACAGACATGCAATGACACTGGGTGTTGTTCATGAAAAGAATAGACATCCAATGACTCTAGCTATGGTTCATGAAAAGAACACACATGTAATGACACTGGGTGTGGTTCATGAAAAGAATAGACATGCAATGACACTGGTGGATCCTTATGTGTGGTTCATGAAAAGAACATACATGCAATGAGACTGGTGGATCCTTATGTGGTTTGTTTAGAAGAACACACATGCAATGACACTGGTGGATCGTTATGTGTGGTTCATGAAAAGAACAGACATGCAATGACACTGGTGGATCCCTATGTGGTTTGTTTAGAAGAACACACATGCAATGACATTGGGTGTGGTTCATGAAAAAAACAGACATGCAATGACACTGGTGGATCCTTATGTGTGGTTCATGAAAATAACAGAAATGCAATGACACTGGTGGATCCTTATGTGGTTTGTTTAGAAGAACACACATGCAATGACACTGGGTGTGGTTCATGAAAAGAACACACATCCAATGACACTGGTGGATCCTTATGTGGTTTGTTAAGAGGAACAGACATGCAATGACACCGGTGGATCTACGTGTGGTTCATGAGAAGAACCCACATCCAATGACACTGGTAGATCCTTATGTGGTTCATGAAAAGAACAGACATGCAATGACACCGGGTGTGATTCATGAAAAGAACAGACATGCAATAACACTGGGTGTTGTTCATGAAAAGAATAGACATCCAATGACTCTAGTTGTGGTTCATGAAAAGAACACACATGTAATGACACTGGGTGTGGTTCATGAAAAGAATAGACATGCAATGACACTGGTGGATCCTTATGTGTGGTTCATGAAAAGAACATACATGCAATGACACTGGTGGATCCTTATGTGGTTTGTTTAGAAGAACACACATGCAATGACACTGGGTGTGGTTCATGAAAAGAACAGACATGCAATGACACTGGTAGATCCTTATGTGGTTTGTTTAGAGGAACACACATGCAATGACATATGGTGTGGTTCATGAAAAGAACTGGCATGCAATGACACTTGTGGATCCTTATGTGTGGTTAATGAAAAGAATAGACATGCAATGACACTGGTGGATCCTTATGTGGTTTGTTTAGAAGAACACACATGCAATGACACTGGGTGTGGTTCATGAAAAGAACACACATCCAATGACACTGGTGGATCCATATGTGGTTTGTCAGGAGAACACACATGCAATGACATTGGGTGTGGTTCATGAAAAGAACAGACATGCAATGAAACTGGTAGATCCTTATGTGGTTCATGAAAAGAACAGACATGCAATGACATTGGGTGCGGTTCATGAAAAGAACAGACATGCAATGACACTGGTGGATCCTTATGTGTGGTTCATGAAAAGAACAGACATGCAATGACACTGGTGGATCCTTATGTGGTTCATGAAAAGAACACACATCCAATGACACTGGTGGATCCTTATGTGGTTTGTTTAGAGGAACAGACATGCAATGACACCGGTGGATCCACGTGTGGTTTATGAGAAGAACATACATCCAATGACACTAGTAGATCCTTATGTGGTTCATGAAAAGAATAGACATGCAGTGACACCGGGTGTGGTTAATGAAAAAAACAGACATGCAATGACACTGGGTGTGGTTCATGAAAAGAATAGACATCCAATGACTATAGCTATGGTTCATGAAAAGAACACACATGCAATGACACTGGGTGTGGTTCATGAAAAGAACAGACATGCAATGACACTGGTGGATGCTTATGTGTGGTTCATGAAAAGATCATACATGCAATGACACTGGTGGATCCATATGTGGTTTGTTAGGAGAACACACATGCAATGACATTGGGTGTGGTTCATGAAAAGAACAAACATGCAATGACACTGGTAGATCCTTATGTGGTTCATGAAAAGAACAGACATGCAATGACATTGGGTGTGGTTCATGAAAAGACCAGACATGCAATGACACTGGTGGATCCTTATGTGTGCTTCATGAAAAGAACAGAAATGCAATGACACTGGTGGATCCCTATGTGGTTTGTTTAGAAGAACACACATGCAATGACATTCGGTGTGGTTCATGAAAAGAACAGACATGCAATGACACTGGTGGATCCTTATGTGGTTTGTTTAGAGGAACACACATGCAATGACATTGGCTGTTGTTCATGAAAAGAACTGGCATGCAATGACACTTGTGGATCCTTATGTGTGGTTAATGAAAAGAATAGACATGCAATGACACTGGTGGATCCTTATGTGGTTTGTTTAGAAGAACACACATGCAATGACACTGGGTGTGGTTCATGAAAAGAACTGGCATGCAACGACACTTGTGGATCCTTATGTGTGGTTAATGAAAAGAATAGACATGCAATGACACTGGTGGATCCTTATGTGATTTGTTTAGAAGAACACACATGCAATGACACTGGGTGTGGTTCATGAAAAGAACACACATCCAATGACACTGGTGGATCCATATGTGGTTTGTCAGGAGAACACACATGCAATGACATTGGGTGTGGTTCATGAAAAGAACAGACATGCAATGAAACTGGTAGATCCTTATGTGGTTCATGAAAAGAACAGACATGCAATGACATTGGGTGCGGTTCACGAAAAGAACAGACATGCAATGACACTGGTGCATCCTTATGTGTGGTTCATGAAAAGAACAGACATGCAATGACACTGGTGGATCCTTATGTGGTTCATGAAAAGAACACACATCCAATGACACTGGTGGATCCTTATGTGGTTTGTTTAGAGGAACAGACATGCAATGACACCGGTGGATCCACGTGTGGTTCATGAGAAGAACATACATCCAATGACACTGGTAGATCCTTATGTGGTTCATGAAAAGAATAGACATGCAGTGACACCGGCTGTGGTTAATGAAAAAAACAGACATGCAATGACACTGGGTGTGGTTCATGAAAAGAATAGACATCTAATGACTCTAGCTATGGTTCATGAAAAGAACACACATGCAATGACACTGGGTGTGGTTCATGAAAAGAACAGACATGCAATGACACTGGTGGATGCTTATGTGTGGTTCATGAAAAGATCATACATGCAATGAGGATCCATATGTGGTTTGTCAGGAGAACACACATGCAATGACATTGGGTGTGGTTCATGAAAAGAACAAACATGCAATGACACTGGTAGATCCTTATGTGGTTCATGAAAAGAACAGACATGCAATGACATTAGGTGTGGTTCATGAAAAGAACAGACATGCAATGACACTGGTGGATCCTTATGTGTGCTTCATGAAAAGAACAGAAATGCAATGACACTGGTGGATCCCTATGTGGTTTGTTTAGAAGAACACACATGCAATGACATTCGGTGTGGTTCATGAAAAGAACAGACATGCAATGACACTGGTGGATCCTTATGTGGTTTGTTTAGAGGAACACACATGCAATGACATTGGGTGTTTTTCATGAAAAGAACAGACATGCAATGACACTGGTGGATCCTTATGTGTGGTTCATGAAAAGAACATACATGCAATGACACTGGTGGATCCTTATGTGGTTTGTTTAGAAAAACGCACATGCAATGACACTGGGTGTGCTTCATGAAAAGAGCACACATCCAATGATACTGGTGGATCCTTATGTGGTTTGTTTAGAGGAACAGACACCGGTGGATCCACGTGTGGTTCATGAGAAGAACCCACATGCAATGGCACCGGGTGTGATTCATGAAAAGAATAGACATTTAATGACACTGGGTGTTGTTCATGAAAAGAATAGACATCCAATGACTCTAGCTGTGGTTCATGAAAAGAACACACATGCAATGACACTGGGTGTGGTTCATGAAAAGAACAGACATGCAATGACACTGGTGGATCCTTATCTGTGGTTCATGAAAAGAACATACATGCAATAACACTGGTGGATCCTTATGTGGTTTGTTTAGAAGAACACACATGCAATGACACTGGGTGTGGTTCATGAAAATAACAGACATGCAATGGAACTGGTAGATCCTTATGTGGTTTGTTTAGAGGAACACACATGCAATGACATATGGTGTGGTTCATGAAAAGAACAAACATGCAATGACATTGGTGGATCCTTTATGTGGTTCATGAAAAGAACAGACATGCAATGACACTGGTGGATACATATGTGGTTTGTCAGGAGAACACACATGCAATGACATTGGGTGTGGTTCATGAAAAGAACAGACATGCAATGACACAGGTAGATCCTTATGTGGTTCATGAAAAGAATAGACATGTAATGACATTGGTTGTGGTTCATGAAAAGAACAGAAATGCAATGACACTGGTGGATCCTTATGTGTGGTTCATGAAAAGAACAGACATGCAATGACACTGGTGGATCCTTATGTGGTTTGTTTACAAGAACTAACATGCAATGACACTGGGTGTGGTTCATGAAAAGAACACACATGCAATGACACTGGTGGATCCTTATGTGATTTGTTTAGAGGAATACACATGCAATGACATTGGGTGGATCCACGTGTGGTTCATGAGAAGAACACACATCCAATGACACTGGTAGATCCTTACTTGATTCATGAAAAGAACAGAAATGCAGTGACACCGGGTGTGGTTCATGAAAAGAACAGACATGCAATGACACTGGGTGTGGTTCATGAAAAGAATAGACATCCAATTACTCTAGTTGTGGTTCATGAAAAGAACACACATGCAATGACACTGGGTGTAGTCCATGAAAAGAACAGACATGCAATGACACTGGTAGATCCTTATGTGGTTCATGAGAAGAACAGACATGTAGTGACACCAGGTGTGGTTCATGAGAAGAACAGACATGCAATGACACGGGGTGATGTTCATGAAAAGAATAGACATCCAATGACTCTAGATGTGGTTCATGAAAAGAACACACATGCAATGACACTTGGCGTGGTTCATGAATCGAACAGACAGGCAATTACACTGGTGGATCCTTATGTGTGGTTCATGAAAAGAACATACATGCAATGACACCGGTGGATCCTTGTGTGGTTTGTTTAGAGGAACACACATGCAATGACATATGGTGTGGTTCATGAAAAGAACAAACATGCAATGACATTGGTGGATCCTTTATGTGGTTCATGTAAAGAACAGACATGCAATGACACTGGTGGATACATATGTGGTTTGTCAGGAGAACACACATGCAATGACATTGGGTGTGGTTCATGAAAATAACAGACATGCAATGACACAGGTAGATCCTTATGTGGTTCATGAAAAGAATAGACATGTAATGACATTGGTTGTGGTTCATGAAAAGAACAGAAATGCAATGACACTGGTGGATCCTTATGTGTGGTTCATGAAAAGAATAGACATGCAATGACACTGGTGGATCCTTATGTAGTTTGTTTACAAGAACTAACATGCAATGACACTGGGTGTGGTTCATGAAAAGAACACACATGCAATGACACTGGTGGATCCTTATGTGGTTTGTTTAGAGGAATACACATGCAATGACATTGGATGGATCCACGTGTGGTTCATGAGAAGAACACACATCCAATGACACTGGTAGATCCTTACTTGATTCATGAAAAGAACAGAAATGCAATGACACCGGGTGTGGTTCATGAAAAGAACAGACATGCAATGACACTGGGTGTGGTTCATGAAAAGAATAGACATCCAATGACTCTAGTTGTGGTTCATGAAAAGAACACACATGCTATGACACTGGGTGTGGTCCATGAAAAGAACAGACATGCAATGACACTGGTAGATCCTTATGTGGTTCATGAGAAGAACAGACATGTAGTGACACCAGGTGTGGTTCATGAGAAGAACAGACATGCAATGACACGGGGTGTTGTTCATGAAAAGAATAGACATCCAATGACTCTAGCTGTGGTTCATGAAAAGAACACACATGCAATGACACTTGGCGTGGTTCATGAATCGAACAGACAGGCAATGACACTGGTGGATCCTTATGTGTGGTTCATGAAAAGAATATACATGCAATGACACCGGTGGATCCTTATGTGGTTTGTTTAGAGGAACAAACATGCAATGACACTGGTGGATCCATGTGTGGTTCATGAGAAGAACACACATCCAATGACACTGGTGGATCCTTATGTGGTTTGTTTAGAGGAACAGACATGCAATCACACTAGGTGGATCCATATGTGGTTTATGGAAGTAACAGACATGCAATGACTCTAGCTGTGATTCATGAAAATTATAGACATGCAATGACACTGGTGGATCCATGTGTGGTCAATGGGAAGAACAGACATGCAATGACACTGGTGGATCCTGATGTGTGGTTCATGAAAAGAACAGACATGCAATGATACGGGTGGATCCATATGTGGTTTGTCAGGAGAACACACATGCAATGACATTGGGTGTGGTTCATGAAAAGAACAGACATGCAATGACACTGGTAGATCCTTATGTCGTTCAAGAAAAGAATACACATGCAATGACACTGGGTGTGGTTCATGAAAAGAACAGACATGCAATGACACTGGTGGATCCTTATGTGTGGTTCATGAAAAGAACAGAAATGCAATGACACTGGTGGATCCATATGTGGTTTGTCAGGAGAACACACATGCAATGACATTGGGTGTGGCTCATGAAAAGAACAGACATGCAATGACACCGGGTGTGGTTCATGAAAAGAACAGACATGCAATGACACTGGGTGTTGTTCATGAAAAGAATAGACATCCAATGACTCTAGCTGTGGTTCATGAAAAGAACACAAATGCAATGACACTGGGTGTGGTTCATCAAAAGAACAAACATGCAATGACACTAGTGGATCCTTATGTGTGGTTCATGAAAAGAATATACATGCAATGGCGCTGGTGGATCCTTATGTGGTTTGTTTATAAGAACACACATGCAATGACACCGGTGGATCCACATGTGGTTCATGAGAAGAACACACATCCAATGACACTGGTTTATCCTTATGTGGTTCATGGAAAGAACAGACATGCAGTGACACCGGGTGTGGTTCATGAAAATAACACACATGCAATGACACTAGGTGTGGTTCATGAAAAGAACAGACATGCAATGACACTGGTGGATCCTTATGTGTGGTTCATGAAAAGAACATACATGCAATGACACGGGTGGATCCTTATGTGGTTTGTTTAGAGGAACAAACATGCAATGACACTGGTGGATCCATGTGTGGTTCATGAGAAGAACACACATCCAATGACACTAGTGAAACCTTATGTGGTTTGTTTAGAGGAACAGACATGCAATCACACTAGGTGGATCCATATGTGGTTTATGGAAGTAATAGACATGCAACGACTCTAGCTGTGATTCATGAAAAGAACAAACATGCAATGACACTGGTGGATCCATGTGTGGTTCATGGGAAGAACAGACATGCAATGACACTGGTGGATCCTTATGTGTGGTTCATGAAAAGAACAGACATGCAATGACACTGGTGGATCCATATGTGGTTTGTCAGGAGAACACACATGCAATGACATTGGGTGTGGTTCATGAAAAGAACAGACATGCAATGACACTGGTAGATCCTTATGTCGTTCATGAAAAGAATACACATGCAATGACACTGGGTGTGGTTCATGAAAAGAACATACATGCAATGACACTGGTGGATCCTTATGTGTGGTTCATGAAAAGAACAAACATGCAATGACATTGGTGGATCCATATGTGGTTTGTTAGGAGAACACACATGCAATGACATTGGGTGTGGTTCATGAAAAGAACAGACATGCAATGACACCGGGTGTGGTTCATGAAAAGAACAGACATGCAATGACAGTGGGTGTTGTTCATTAAAAGAATAGACATCCAATGACTCTAGCTGTGGTTCATCAAAAGAACACACATGCAATGACACTGGGTGTGGTTCATGAAAAGAACAGACATGCAATGACACTGGTGGATCCTTATGTGTGGTTCATGAAAAGAACATACATGCAATGACACTGGTGGATCCTTATGTGGTTTGTTTAGAAGAACACACATGCAATGACACCGGTGGATCCACGTGTGGTTCATGAGAAGAACACACATCGAATGACACTGGTTGATCCTCATGTGGTTCATGAAAAGAACACACATGCAGTGACACCGGGTGTGGTTCATGAAAAGAACAGACATGCAATGACACTGGGTGTTGTTCATGAAAAGAATAGACATCCAATGACTCTAGCCGTAGTTCATGAAAAGAACACACATGCAATGACATTGGGTGTGGTTCATGAAAAGAACAGACATGCAATGACACTGGTGGATCCTTATGTGTGGTTCATGAAAAGAACATAAATGCAATTACACGGGTGGATCCTTATGTGGTTTGTTTAGAGGAACAAACATGCTATGACATTGGGTGTGGTTCATGAAAAGAATAGACATGCAATGACACTGGTAGATCCTTATGTGGTTCATGAAAAGAACAGGCATGCAATGACATTGGGTGTGGTTCATGAAAAGAACAGACATGCATTGACACTGGTGGATCCTTATGTGTGGTTCATGAAAAGAATAGACATGCAATGACACTGGCGGATACATATGTGGTTTGTCAGGAGACCACACATGTAATGACATTGGGTGTGGTTCATGAAAAGAACAGACATGCAATGACACAGGTAGATCCTTATGTGGTTCATGAAAAGAATAGACATGCAATGACATTGGGTGTGGTTCATGAAAAGAACAGACATGCAATGACACTGGTGGATCCTTATGTGTGGTTCATGAAAAGAACAGACATGCAATGACACTGGTGGATCCTTATGTGGTTTGTTTAGAAGAACACACATGCAATGACACAGGGTGTGGTTCATGAAAAGAACAGACATGCAATGACACTGGTGGATCCTTATGTGGTCTGTTTAGAGTAACACACATGCAATGACATTGGGTGTGGTTCATGAAAAGAACAAACATGCAATGACACTGGTGGATCCTTATGTGTGGTTCATGAAAAGAATAGACATGCAATGACACTAGTGGATCCTTATGTGGTTTGTTTAGAAGAACACACATGCAATGACACTTGGTGTGGTTCATGGAAAGAACACACATCCAATGACACTTGTGGATCCTTATGTGGTTTTTTTAGAGGAACAGACATGCAATGACACTGATGGATCCATGTGTGGTTCAAGAGAAGAACACACATCCAATGACACTGGTAGATCCTTATGTGGTTCATGAAAAGAACAGACATGCAGTGACACAAGGTGTGGTTCATGAGAAGAATAGACATGCAATGACACTGGGTGTTGTTCATGAAAAGAATAGACATCCAATGACTCTAGCTATGGTTCATGAAAAGAACACACATGCAATGACACTTGGTGTGGTTCATCAAAAGAACATACATGCACTGACACTAGTGGATTCTTCTGTGGTTTGTTTAGAAGAACACACATGCAATGACACCGGTGGTTCCACGTGTGGTTCATGAGAAGAACACACATCCAATGACACTGGTTGATCCTTATGTGGTTCATGAAAAGAACAGACATGCAGTGACATCGGGTGTGGTTCATGAAAAGAATGGAAATGCAATGACACTGGGTGTTGTTCATGAAAAGAATAGACATCCAATGACTCTAGCCATGGTTCATGAAAGGAACACACATGCAATGACACTGGGTGTGGTTCATGAAAATAACACACATGCAATGACACTGGGTGTGGTTCATGAAAAGAACAGACATGCAATGACACTGGTAGATCCTTATGTCGTTCATGAAAAGAATACACATGCAATGACACTAGGTGTGGTTCATGAAAAGAACATACATGCAATGACACTGGTGGATCCTTATGTGTGGTTCATGAAAAGAACAAACATGCAATGACATTGGTGGATCCATATGTGGTTTGTTAGGAGAACACACATGCAATGACATTGGGTGTGGTTCATGAAAAGAACAGACATGCAATGACACCGGGTGTGGTTCATGAAAAGAACAGACATGCAATGACAGTGGGTTTTGTTCATTAAAAGAATAGACATCCAATGACTCTAGTTGTGGTTCATCAAAAGAACACACATGCAATGACACTGGGTGTGGTTCATGAAAAGAACAGACATGCAATGACACTGGTGGATCCTTATGTGTGGTTCATGAAAAGAACATACATGCAATGACACTGGTGGATCCTTATGTGGTTTGTTTAGAAGAACACACATGCAATGACACCGGTGGATCCACGTGTGGTTCATGAGAAGAACACACATCGAATGACACTGGTTGATCCTCATGTGGTTCATGAAAAGAACACACATGCAGTGACACCGGGTGTGGTTCATGAAAAGAACAGACATGCAATGACACTGGGTGTTGTTCATGAAAAGAATAGACATCCAATGACTCTAGCCGTAGTTCATGAAAAGAACACACATGCAATGACACTGGGTGTGGTTCATGAAAAGAACAGACATGCAATGACACTGGTGGATCCTTATGTGTGGTTCATGAAAAGAACATAAATGCAATGACACGGGTGGATCCTTATGTGGTTTGTTTAGAGGAACAAACATGCTATGACATTGGGTGTGGTTCATGAAAAGAATAGACATGCAATGACACTGGTAGATCCTTATGTGGTTCATGAAAAGAACAGGCATGCAATGACATTGGGTGTGGTTCATGAAAAGAACAGACATGCATTGACACTGGTGGATCCTTATGTGTGGTTCATGAAAAGAATAGACATGCAATGACACTGGCGGATACATATGTGGTTTGTCAGGAGACCACACATGTAATGACATTGGGTGTGGTTCATGAAAAGAACAGACATGCAATGACACAGGTAGATCCTTATGTGGTTCATGAAAAGAATAGACATGCAATGACATTGGGTGTGGTTCATGAAAAGAACAGACATGCAATGACACTGGTGGATCCTTATGTGTGGTTCATGAAAAGAACAGACATGCAATGACACTGGTGGATCCTTATGTGGTTTGTTTAGAAGAACACACATGCAATGACACAGGGTGTGGTTCATGAAAAGAACAGACATGCAATGACACTGGTGGATCCTTATGTGGTCTGTTTAGAGTAACACACATGCAATGACATTGGGTGTGGTTCATGAAAAGAACAAACATGCAATGACACTGGTGGATCCTTATGTGTGGTTCATGAAAAGAATAGACATGCAATAACACTAGTGGATCCTTATGTGGTTTGTTTAGAAGAACACACATGCAATGACACTTGGTGTGGTTCATGGAAAGAACACACATCCAATGACACTTGTGGATCCTTATGTGGTTTTTTTAGAGGAACAGACATGCAATGACACCGGTGGTTCCACGTGTGGTTCATGAGAAGAACACACATCCAATGACACTGGTTGATCCTCATGTGGTTCATGAAAAGAACACACATGCAGTGACACCGGGTGTGGTTCATGAAAAGAACAGACATGCAATGACACTGGGTGTTGTTCATGAAAAGAATAGACATCCAATGACTCTAGCCGTAGTTCATGAAAAGAACAAACATGCAATGACACTGGGTGTGGTTCATGAAAATAACAGACATGCAATGACACTGGTGGATCCTTATGTGTGGTTCATGAAAAGAACATAAATGCAATGACACGGGTGGATCCTTATGTGGTTTGTTTAGAGGAACAAACATGCTATGACATTGGGTGTGGTTCATGAAAAGAATAGACATGCAATGACACTGGTAGATCCTTATGTGGTTCATGAAAAGAACAGGCATGCAATGACATTGGGTGTGGTTCATGAAAAGAACAGACATGCATTGACACTGGTGGATCCTTATGTGTGGTTCATGAAAAGAATAGACATGCAATGACACTGGCGGATACATATGTGGTTTGTCAGGAGACCACACATGTAATGACATTGGGTGTGGTTCATGAAAAGAACAGACATGCAATGACACAGGTAGATCCTTATGTGGTTCATGAAAAGAATAGACATGCAATGACATTGGGTGTGGTTCATGAAAAGAACAGACATGCAATGACACTGGTGGATCCTTATGTGTGGTTCATGAAAAGAACAGACATGCAATGACACTGGTGGATCCTTATGTGGTTTGTTTAGAAGAACACACATGCAATGACACAGGGTGTGGTTCATGAAAAGAACAGACATGCAATGACACTGGTGGATCCTTATGTGGTCTGTTTAGAGTAACACACATGCAATGACATTGGGTGTGGTTCATGAAAAGAACAAACATGCAATGACACTGGTGGATCCTTATGTGTGGTTCATGAAAAGAATAGACATGCAATAACACTAGTGGATCCTTATGTGGTTTGTTTAGAAGAACACACATGCAATGACACTTGGTGTGGTTCATGGAAAGAACACACATCCAATGACACTTGTGGATCCTTATGTGGTTTTTTTAGAGGAACAGACATGCAATGACACCGGTGGTTCCACGTGTGGTTCATGAGAAGAACACACATCCAATGACACTGGTTGATCCTCATGTGGTTCATGAAAAGAACACACATGCAGTGACACCGGGTGTGGTTCATGAAAAGAACAGACATGCAATGACACTGGGTGTTGTTCATGAAAAGAATAGACATCCAATGACTCTAGCCGTAGTTCATGAAAAGAACAAACATGCAATGACACTGGGTGTGGTTCATGAAAAGAACAGACATGCAATGACACTGGTGGATCCTTATGTGTGGTTCATGAAAAGAACATACATGCAATGAAACCGGTGGATCCTTATGTGGTTTGTTTAGAGGAACAAACATGCAATGACACTGGTGGATCCATGTGTGGTTCATGAGAAGAACACACATCCAATGACACTTGTGGATCCTTATGTGGTTTGTTTGGAGGAACGGACATGCAATCACATTAGGTGGATCCATATGTGGTTTATAGAAGTAACAGACATGCAATGACTCTAGATGTGATTCATAAAAAGAACAAACATGCAATGACACTGGTGGATCCATGTGTGGTTCATGGGAAGAACAGACATGCAATGACACTGGTGGATCCTTATGTGTGGTTCATGAAAAGAACAGACATGCAATGACACTGGTGGATAGATATGTGGTTTGTCAGGAGAACACACATGCAATGATATTAGGTGTGGTTCATGAAAAGAAAAGAGATGCAATGACACTGGTAGATCCTTATGTCGTTCATGAAAAGAATACACATGCAATGACACTGGGTGTGGTTCATGAAAAGAACAGTCATGCAATGACACTGGTGGATCCGTATGTGTGGTTCATGAAAAGAACAGACATGCAATGACACTGGTGGATCCATAAGTGGTTTGTCAGGAGAACACACATGCAATGACATTGGGTGTGGTTCATGAAAAGAACAGACATGCAGTGACACCAGGTGTGGTTCATGAGAAGAACAGACATGCAATGACACTGGTTGTTGTTCATTAAAAGAATAGACATCCAATGACTCTAGCTGTGGTTCATGAAAAGAACACACATGCAATGACACTGGGTGTGGTTCATGAAAAGAACGTACATGCAATGACACTGGTGGATCCTTATGTGTGGTTCATGAAAAGAACATATATGCAATGACACCGGTGGATCCTTATGTGGTTTGTTTAGAGGAACAAACATGCAATGACACTGGTGGATCCATGTGTGGTTCATTAGAAGAACACACATCCAATGACACTGGTGGATCCTTATGTGGTTTGTTTAGAGGAACGGACATGCAATCACACTAGGTGGATCCATATGTGGTTTATAGAAGTAACAGACATGCAATGACTCTAGCTGTGATTCATGAAAAGAACAAACATGCAATGACACTGGTGGATCCATGTGTGGTTCATGGGAAGAACACACATGCAATGACACTGGTGGATCCTTATGTGTGGTTCATGAAAAGAACAGACATGCAATGACACTGGTGGATAGATATGTGGTTTGTCAGGAGAACACACATGCAATGATATTGGGTGTGGTTCATGAAAAGAACAGACATGCAATGACACTGGTAGATCCTTATGTCGTTCATGAAAAGAATACACATGCAATGACACTGGGTGTGGTTCATGAAAAGAACAGTCATGCAATGACACTGGTGGATCCTTATGTGGGGTTCATGAAAAGAACAGACATGCAATGACACTGGTGGATCCTTATGTGTGGTTCATGAAAAGAACAGACATGCAATGACACCGGTGGATCCATAAGTGGTTTGTCAGGAGAACACACATGCAATGACATTGGGTGTGGTTCATGAAAAGAACAAACATGCAATGACACCGGGTGTGGTTCATGAAAAGAACAGACATGCAATGACACTGGGTGTTGTTCACAAAAAGAATAGACATCCAATGACTCTAGCTGTGGTTCATGAAAAGAACACACATGCAATGACACTGGGTGTGGTTCATGAAAAGAACAGACATGCAATGACACTGGTGGATCCTTATGTGTGGTTCATGAAAAGAACATACATGCAATGACACTGGTGGATCCTTATGTGGTTTGTTTAGAAGAACACACATGCAATGACACCGATGGATCCACGTGCGGTTCATGAGAAGAACACACATCCAATGACACTGTTGATCCTTATGTGGTTCATGAAAAGAACAGACATGCAGTGACTCCAGGTGTGGTTCATGAAAAGAACGGACATGCAATGACACTAGGTGTTGTTCATGAAAAGAATAGACATCCAATGGCTCTATCCGTGGTTCATGAAAAGAACACACATGCAATGACACTGGATGTGGTTCATGAAAAGAACATACATGCAATGACACTGGTGGATCCTTATGTGTGGTTCATGAAAAGAACATAAATGCAATGACACCGGTGGATCCTTATGTGGTTTGTTTAGAGGAACAAACATGCTATGACATTGGGTGTGGTTCATGAAAAGAACAGACATGCAATGACACTGGTAGATCCTTATGTGGTTCATGAAAAGAACAAACATGCAATGACATTGGGTGTGGTTAATGAAAAGAATAGACATGCAATGACACTGGTGGATCGTTATGTGTGGTTCATGAAAAGAACAGACATGCAATGACACTGGTGGATCCTTATGTGGTTTGTTTAGAAGAACACACATGCAATGACACTGGGTGTGGTTCATGAAAAGAACACACATCCAATGACACTGGTGGATCCTTATGTGGTTTGTTTAGAGGAACAGACATGCAATGACACTGGTGGATCCACGTCTGGTTCATGAGAAGAACACACATCCAATGACAGTGGTAGATCCTTATGAGGTTCACGAAAAAAACAGACATGCAGTGACACCGGGTGTGGTTCATGAAAAGAACAGACATGCAATGACACTAGGTGTTGTTCATGAAAAGAATAGACATCCAATGACTCTAGCTGTGGTTCATGAAAAGAACACACATGCAATGAGACTAGGTGTGGTTCATGAAAAGAACAGACATGCAATGACACTGGTGGATCCTTATGTGTGGTTCATGAAAGGAACATACATGCAATGACACTGGTGGATCCTTATGTGGTTTGTTTAGAAGAACACACATGCAATGACACCGGTGGATCCACGTGTGGTTCATGAGAAGAACACACATCCAATGACACTGGTAGATCCTTATGTGGTTCATGAAAAGAACAGACATGTAGTGACACCGGGTGTGGTTCATGAAAAGAACAGACATGCAATGACACTGGGTGTTGTTCATGAAACGAATAGACATCCAATGACTCTAGCTGTGGTTCATGAAAATAACACACATGCAATGACACTGGGTGTGGTTCATGAAAAGAACAGACATGCAATGACACTGGTGGATCCTTATGTGTGGTTCATGAAAAGAACATACATGCAATGACACTGGGGGATCCTTATGTGGTTTGTTTAGAGGAACAAACATGCAATGACATTGGGTGTGGTTCATGAAAAGAACAGACATGCAATGACACTGGTAGGTCCTTATGTGGTTCATGAAAAGAATAGACATGCAATGACATTGGGTGTGGTTCATGAAAAGAACAGACATGCAATGACACTAGTCACTAGTGGAAACGAGGCCTTTGGTTGAGCCTGGAAATGGGCTTTAACACCAGTTCTTCTACGAACCGGTGTTAAAGGGGGGGGGGGCATGTACCAGCGTGGCCCGTGCAGCAAAAAGGAGCCCCCCCCTTTAACATCGGTTCGTGGCACGAACCAGTGTTAAAGGCCCCTGCACCAGCGGCCCGCGCAGCCCCCCCCCCTTTAACACCGGTTCATGGCTTAAACTGGTGTTAAAGGGGGGGCTATATAAGACACCGCAGCCCACACCCCACTCTTCCATTTTTTCACTATCTCATTTTGGAGCCTAGCAAGAGGGTGTGAAGTGTGCTAGTTTGTGTTTTTTTCGTATGCACAAGAGGTGTTCGGTGAAATTCCCGAGAGCTCAAAATAAGTTTTCTCGTTGCTCTTTCCTTCTCGGTCGAGGTCGGCAACTATCCTTTCATGTGTCATTGATGTACTATATATATAAATGGTCATCTCCCTATTATTTCTTGATATATACTATATATTAATGCAGATGAACCGGCAATGGATGTACGGTGACCGCCGCAATTCCGAGTACATTACGGGCCTCCAAAATTTCATCGTTGTGGCTAATGCAAACCGTGGTCACAATGGTTTTATGTGCTGTCCGTGTGTTCACTGTCAGAACAAGAAAGACTACTCAAATACCAGAACCATTCACGCCCACCTGCTTCGATCCGGTTTCATTCCTAGCTATAATTGTTGGACCAAGCACGGAGAAAAAGGGGTTGTGATGGAAGACAACAAAGAAGAGGAGGATGATGACAACTATCATAATATGTATCCTGAATATGATGATACTGCAACGGGGGTAGATAATGAAGATCAAGAGGCAGCAGATGGGCCCGCTGATGACGATCTTGGTCGGGCCATTACTGATGCAAAGAAGAATGTGAAACTGAAAAGGAGAAGGAGAAGCTGGAGCAGATGTTAAAGGATCACAAAACATTGTTGTACCCAACTTGCGAAGATGGCCACAAAAAGCTAGGTACCACACTGGATTTGCTGCAATGGAAGGCAGAGAACGGTGTGACTGACAGCGCATTTTCAAAGTTGTTGGTAAAAATGAAGAATCTTCTTCCATGAAATAATGAGTTGCCCGATAGTACATACCAATCAAAGAAGGTTGTCTGCCCTCTAGGATTAGACGTGCAGAAGATACATGCCTGCATTAATGACTGCATCCTCTACCGCGGTGAGAAGTACGAGAATTTGGATGCATGCCCGGTATGCACTGCACTGTGGTATAAGATCAGACGAGACGATCCTGGCAATGTTGAGGGCGAGGCCCCTAGGAAGAAGGTTCCTGCCAAGGTTATGTGGTATGCTCCTATAATACCACGGTTAAAACGTCTCTTCAGAAATAAAGAGCATGCCAAGTTGTTGCGATGGCACATGGAAGACCGTAAGAAAGACGCGATGTTGAGACACCCTGCTGATGGGTCACAGTGGAGAAAAGTCGAGCGAGAGTACCCGGACTTCGCACGTGACGCAAGGAACTTAAGGTTTGGTCTAAGTACAGATGGCATGAATCCTTTTGGTGAGCAGAGCTGTAGTCACAGCACCTGGCCTGTGACTCTATGTATCTATAACCTTCCTCCTTGGTTGTGTATGAAGAGGAAGTTCATTATGATGCCAGTGCTCATCCAAGGCCCGAGGCAACTCGGCAACGACATTGATGTGTACCTAAGGCCATTAGTTGAAGAACTTTTACAGCTGTGGGCCAAACCAGGTGTACGTATGTGGGATGAGCACAAAGGGGAGCCATTTGACCTACGAGCATTGCTTTTCGTAACCATCAATGATTGGCCTGCTCTTAGTAACATTTCAGGGCAGACAAACAAGGGATACAATGCATGCACACACTGTTTAGATGAGACTGAAAGTGTATATTTGGATAAATGTAAGAAGGTTGTGTACCTATGGTATCGTCGATTTCTTCTGAACCTGCATCCAGTAAGAAAGAAAGGCAAGCATTTCAAACGTCTGGCAGAACCCCGGAGGAAGCCTGTCCTCCGTACCGGTGAGGAGGTATTTGGTATGGTCAAGGACCTAGAAGTAATCTTTGGAAAAGGTCCTGGCAGTCATCTGTTCCGAATGATGATGCCGGACACGTGCCCATGTGGAAGAAGCAATCTATATTTTGGGACCTACCCTATTGGAAAGTCTTAGAGGTCCGCTCTTCAATCGACGTGATGCACGTGACGAAGAATGTTTGCGTGAACCTGCTAGGATTCCTGGGAGTGTATGGGAAGACAAAAGATACACCGGAAGCACGGCAGGACCAGCAACGTCTAAAAGACCCTGAAGAGCCTCTACATCCTGAGAACGAGAAGGGTAAACGATGCCACTTAACTCCTTCCAGCTACGTTCTTACTAAAGCAGAGAAAGAAATCTTTTTTGAATGCCTGAGCAGTATCAAGGTCCCGTCTGGCTTCTCGTCGAATATAAAGGGAATAATAAATATGGCAGAGAAAAAATTCCAAAACCTGAAGTCTCATGACTGCCACGTGATTATGACGCAATTGCTTTCGATTGCATTGAGGGGGCTTCTACATGAAAATGTTCGAGTACCCATTGTGAAGCTATGTGCATTCCTCAATGCAATATCTCAGAAGGTAATCGATCCAGAAAGCCTACCAGGGTTACAGACAGATGTGGCCTAATGTCTTGTCGGCTTTGAGTTGGTGTTCCCACCATCCTTCTTCAATATTATGACGCATCTCCTGGTTCACCTAGTAGAAGAGATTGCCATTCTTGGCCATGTATTTCTACACAATATGTTCCCCTTTGAGAGGTACATGGGAGTCTTAAAGAAATATGTTCATAACCGTGCTAGGCCAGAAGGAAGCATCTCCAAGGGCTATGTAACAGAGGAGGTCATTGAGTTCTATGTTGATTTTATTCCTGACCTTAAGGCGATTGGTGTTCCAGAATCACGACATGAGGGGAGACTGCATGGAAAAGGCACCCTAGGATGTAAAGCAATGATATGTAGGGGCGGGCATTCTCTCAATCAAGCACACTACACGGTTTTACAAAGATCTATCTTGGTTGCCCCGTATATCAATAAACACAAGAATTTAATACGCCTCAAACACCCGGGGCAGTCTGATGAATGGATTATAAGTGAACACATGGCGAGTTTTGGCGGCTGGCTGCAAAGACTTCTCACGAATAACACCACTGTTGGGGATCAGCTGTACTTGTTGGCCAGGACACCATCTTCGACTGAATGTACTTTCCAAGGGTACGAGATAAATGGGAATACATTTTACACGATAGGCCAAGATAAAAAGAGCACCAACCAAAATAGTGGTGTCCGCTTCGATGCAGCAGAAGACAATGGGCAAAAGACCACGTATTATGGGTTCATAGAGGAGATATGGGAACTTGACTATGGACCTAATTTTAAGGTCCCCTTGTTTCGATGCAAATGGGTCAAGCTAACAGGAGGGGGGGTTGAGGTAGACAAGAAGTACGAAATGACAACGGTGGATCTCAACAATCTTATGAAGGTAGACAAGAACTTAGACGAACCATTCGTCTTAGCCAATGATGTGGCTCAGGTTTTCTATGTGAAGGACATGGCTACCAAACCGAAAAAAAGAAAAAATAAGCAAACAGATACATCACACGATGAGCCAAAGCGTCACATAGTTCTTTCAGGGAAAAGAAACATCGTGGGAGTGGAGGACAAGACAGACATGTCAGAAGATTATAATAAGTTTGATGAAATTCCGCCCTTTAGAGTGAATACTGACCCAACCATCTTGTTAAACGGTGTTGATACTCCATGGTTACGGCCGACGCGATCATAAGATTGACTATATGTATTAATTGAGCCATTTTTGGCACACATATGTATCTCAACATGGAAATCAATGTCATATTTCTTCTGTTAACAGTATATGTATTAAATGAGCCATTTTTCTTCCTTCTATTTCTTCCCTCCATTTTTCTTCCCGCCATTTTTCCCCCCATTTTTCTTCCCGCCATTTTTTCCTGCCATTTTTCCCGCCATTTTTCTTCCCGCCATTTTTCTTCCCGCCATTTTTTCCCGCCAGTTCTTCCCTCCAGTTCTTCCCGCCAGTTCTTCACTATATATATATGTAGGGTTGGCCTCCATTGTCATTGCACATCTCTAGACTCATATCTGCAACCTCATCACTCTTTCCCATGGCTTCCACCGTAGCACTAACCCCCAGGGAGGCGGAGGCGCTTTGCGCCTCGAACTAGCCCTGCCCGCCGGGCTACTGTGTCCCTGTCGGCTGGATGCTGAGCGCCGGAGGCGTGCCGGTTCCTCCTGTCCCTCTAGGTGTGGCGCACCGGATGGCCATCACGAACCACTACTACTTCGAGCTCACGCCGGAGCAGCGGAGGAATCCCAGATGGCATCCCGACTATTTCCCTACTTGGGAAGCCTTCTTCGTGGATCGGCGTGAGAGGGCGCTCGCCAGGCACGAGGAGGACGGCCCACCTCCTCCGAACTTCAATGAGGCCAGCCGTCGGCTATGCTGGCGCGTTCGGACTCTCCAGAGCATCATGGCCTATGACACTGCCGCCGACTCTAACCCTCGTCTGTGCTACCCTCAAGTCCAGCCCACGCGTACTCAACCTTCAAGGTTCAATTACGGCGACCCTGACGACGACAGCAATGACGGCGGCGGCGAGTACGACGACTACAGTGGCGAGTATTACAGGTGTAGGCAGGAGCATGACTGAATCACTCCAACATTCCGAAACAAGTTCGGCCGATTGTTACTTAATCTGGCCATGTATCTTAATTTTCAGTTCTTTTATGTATCTTAATTTTCAGTCGTGCTTTATGTAACTTACTATTAGTTGCATTCTGTATTTTAATTCCAGTTATATCTCCTTCACAAAATGACCTATCTCATTCGAGGTTTCTTGGCTTTCGGGTCAAATGACCAATGTTATGGCTAGAATCAAGGCATAGTTTGTGATAATATGGCCATATTGTGCATACATGTGCATCATGGCATGGCAAACAATGTTGCAAGAGGAAGTTTTCCTTTTTATCGCACCAAAAAGGCATTTTCCATTTTCCGAGCATAAAAAACGGACGGTTTTGTGAAGCAACCACCAAATGGCTAATTCAAAAAACCACCACCACATTTTACAAAAATACTAGACCACCTTATATGGACAATGTACCAACAGGGGGATCTGAAACCTTTCCGTCCACCTCTGGTGAAAAAGACAAATTCCTGCCGAATCGGTAGGAAGTGGGTCAGATATGAACTACAGGTACATGATACGATGCTCATGATTTTTTACAAAAATCATTTTTAGGTTCACAATATGCTATTTTATTAAAAATCCAATGCAAGTTGAGCGAGGCTTTGTCAGATTCAAGTGTATACAAAAGATGCGACATTTAAATATCCAATCAATTCAAAAATGTTAATACAAAATAAAATATGATTTGCTCTAATAAAATAAGGTTAGATTCCTTTTTAGATGCTTAATATTTCTTATGTTCAAAGTTTTAGGATTTGACAATTTATTTTTGTTTGAATTGAATAATCAAAATTTATATGTAAGTGTTTTAATCATTTTGAAAATTTTCATCTAAAGTAAATATAAAATGTTTTTACATGAATGGATAGATATTATTTTTCTGAAAATTATGATATATTATTCATAATTTTCTGAGTTCAAATGAATAAGATATGAATTTTCTAAATTCATATCCTATTTTTTGAATTATAAATGCCCCCACCCCTTTAATGCATGAAATAAATGCCCCCCCTTTAACACCGGTTCTAGCCACGAACCAGTGCTAAAGGGGGGCGCATTTATTTCGTTTCGCGTGCGCACCCTCCCCCCTTTAACACCGGTTCGTGGCTGGAACCGGTGTTAAAGGGGGGGTGCGGGCGCGAAACGAATCCCCCCCTTTAACACCGGTTCCAGCCACGAACCGGTGTTAAAGGGGGGGGTTATAACGCGCGCCTTCCCCTTCCTTCTTTCCCCCAGCCAGATCGAAAGCGCGTGCGCAGAGAAAAGCGTCGTCCAGCCCTCGCCGTCGCCGCCCTCGCCATCGCCATCCCGCGGGAGCGCCTGCCCGATTCTCTCCGGCCGCCACCACCCCAACCGCCGCCGCCACTCACTCCAGCCGCCACCGCCCCCAACGGCCGTCGCCACTCCAGCCGCCTCGCGTGTGCCCCCGGCCAGAGGTACACCCTGCCGTCCCTCCCCTTCGCTCCCCCGTCCGGTTACGCGGCGGCGTGGCGCCGCCGGCCACTATGGGCGAGCAGGCGGGCCGGCGACAGCCGTGCACGCCGGCGGTGGTGCGGGCGATGCGGCTGGGCCGGCGCCCCTGTCCAAGTTCTCTTTTTTTCCATTTTTTTATTTTGTAGTATATAGTTGTAATTTTATTTGGTAGTGTAATATTATTTTGTGTGTAATATTATTTAGTAGTGTAATAGTAGTGTATAGTTGTAATATTATTTAGTAGCTAGTGTAATATTATTTTTTAGTGTATATAGTTGTAATTTTCTAGTAGTATATTGTAATAGTAGTATATTGCATTACAGTAGTATATTATAATATTATTTTGTAGTGTATATAGTTGTAATATTATAGTAGTATATTGTAATAGTAGTATATTGCATTATAGTAGTATATTGTAATGTTATAGCACTCCTCGCGGGCCCCGCACTTAGGATTAGGGTGGTGGTGCTCGCAGGCCCCCGCACTTAGGGTTAGGGTGGTGGTGCTCGCGGGCCCCGCACTTAGGGTTAGGGTGGTGGTGCTCGCGGGACCCCGCACTTAGGGTTAGGGTGGTCGTGCTCACGGGCCCCCGCACTTAGGGTTAGGGTGGTAGTGCTCGCGGGCCCCCGGACTTAGGGTTAGGGTGGTAGTGCTCGCGGGCCCCCGGACTTAGGGTTAGGGTGGTAGTGCTCGCCGGCCCCCGGACTTAGGGTTAGGGTGGTAGTTCTCGCGGGCCCCCCGCACTTAGGGTTAGGGTGGTGGTGCTCGCGGTCCCCCGGACTTAGGGTTAGGGTGGTGGTGCTCGCGGGCCCCAGGACTTAGGGTTAAGATGGATGTGCTCGCGGGCCCCCAGACATAGGGTTAGGGTGGTAGTGCTCGCGGGCCCCCGCACTTAGGGCTAGGGTGGTAGTGCTCGCGGTCCCCCGCACTTAGGGGTAGGGTGGTAGTGCTCGCGGGACCCCGGACATAGGGTTAGGGTGGTAGTGCTCGCGGGCCCCCGCACTTAGGGTTAGAGTGTTGGTGCTCGCGGGCCCCCGGACTTAGAGTTAGGGTGGTAGTGCTCGCAGATAGAAAAGAAAAAGAGCATACAGAGCGGATGACACAGATAGAACATGCACTTGTGGCGCTGAAGGCGCAAGTGAATGCACAATAGAGCCATCAAGCTACCGGCCCATCTCAGCGGCACGAAGAGCCTGCATTGGAAGCTGCCGACGGCCCAGACTCTGCGGGAAAAGCAGCGTGGCTTCCACGGAGAACGTGCAGCCCACGCTTGAAATGGCGGGTCCTCGATACCCCGTGGATGAGATCACGGAGAGCGAACACGCTGAGCTGCATGTGAGATTAATGGGATTATCCATTAAGGTGGCTGTCGGCTATGCCTTACCTCCTGTAGCTGGTGGAACTTACCACTGCCGACCGATTCCAGATGGCTATGCTATTGTCGAGGTGGATGAGGTTGTGAAGGAATATGAGGAAGCACAGCTTGACCATGCTATAGGTGAAGGGGAAACTCAACTCAAATTTTCAGTGAAAACAACCATTCTTTGGAAGAAGGAACACATCATGCTTCCAAATTGGAGGCCACTGGCACCCCCGTCGTCTCCGCTGCGTCAGCAGTCTGAGCCGCTTCAGCCATCTCCTGCACGGCAGCCATCTCCGGCGCTTCAGCCATCTCCTGCGCGGCAGCCATCTCCGGCGCGCCAGCCATCTCCTGCCCGTCAGCCATCTCCTCAGCGTAAGCGGAAGAGCACTGCCACGAAGAGCATCACTAGCACTGCCACAAAGAGTTCAAAAAACTATGTCCCGCAGCCTTCCGCCAAGCCATTGCCGGTTTTACCGTGGAATCGCAGCGACGAGGAGACCAATAGGATCTCGGAAGAAGAGGTCGAGAAATTCTTTGCACCTAGACGGGCCGAGCCAAAGGAGAAAATAGATCCGACGGTGGTGGAGAAGTTTTACAAAAATCTTTTGAAACCTAAAACCCCACTTGTGCCGGACTACGAGCGCCAAATTTTTAAGGCGGATGCAAGGAGCCATAGGGAGACTAAAAGTAGCAGTCGTGCGGCACCCCAGAAAACAGTTCCCATGCTCGGAGAGGAGGAAAACCAATCATGCGCCCTGCTCCAAGTGTTCGACACATGGGACGCTCCTCCCGTAAATGATTACGAGGCAGAGCTACAAAGAAAGGCCAATGAGATGGGGATGACTTACATTGCATACTTGAACATCATGGGAGACAACTTGCCCAAATGCGATGCCAACCCCATACAACCATGGAAGTATGGGAAGAATCTCGTCAAGAAAGAGGAGCTCAAGAATCTACCAACAAAGATGCGAAGATTGCACAAGTGGTACCTTGATTTCTGCAAGACGAGAAAGGAAGAATGGATCACAGCGCATATAAGAGATGAGATTTTCTTGTGCGGAGACGACGAGATCGACTTCAACATTCAAGACTTGCATTTTCTATTCAATCAGAAGGAACTCGACAAAGCTGCCATCAGCCTTTATTGTGTGTAAGTACTATTTCTGTATTTTCTATCTCATCTCATTCACTTCATTAATTGCATGTATATATATATGCTCACCATATATTTATATACTATTATGCAGGAAAAATGTTATGGAATGCATGAAAGGAGGACCTTTTGACATTGGGTTCGTTGACCCAAATAGAGTTCATGAAGAAGTGGTAAGAACCAAACCCGGGCAAACAGAAGATTTATTGCTAAGGTCTTTACTGAGACAACAAACCAAAAGGGAAATACTATTGCCTTACAACTTCTCGTGAGTACTGTTACCCTCTCTTGTACACATTCTGTTTCGGCTTACTCGATGTTAAGTGTAACTGATGATGAGTTATGCGTGTGTAGGTTCCACTTTATTCTGCTAGTCATTCAACCTGACTCAGGAAAAGTCCTTGTCATGGACTCGTTACGAAAAGAAAAAGAGCTATGGGCAGACTTTAGAGAGATGCTCCAGAGGTAATTTCAATCATATTATCGCACTAGATCGGCAACTTTCATGACAACAAGTAATTAATTACTCCTTTATCCATTTCCTTTGCCGGACAGGGTTTGGAAAAGGTTCACGGGCAGGGCCGTGGGTGAATGGTCAGAAGAACTAAAATTTGTAGACCAAAATGTAAGTAATACTAGCTAGCTAGGTCTGCGTATCTCTTTGATTCTGCTTCCAATTGCATTATATCATGCTTTATTGATTATTATTTTGATTGAACTCTCTATTCTCGTAAAGTGCGCGCATTAGGGACACGGTCCAAGCCGCACTAGAACAACTTAGAGTAAGTAAACAAAGTACACAATATTATTTTATTACCATCAATTATGTTGAGTTTTATTCTTATATATATATTGACCCCATTCTTCATATATATTCAGATCGAACGGATGCGGGACCAACTCCTACCATTTGACCGCATACGAGCCATTCAAGAGGAATTGGCGGGGTTCATACTTGATGAGGTTGTCCCGCCTGGCGGAGAACTCTTTAGATATCCACCAAAATGAACATTGTATATATGCTTGAACGTGTTTGTCTTGTACTTGATGCTTCAACGTTTACGGAGAATACCACACAATGACGATGTTGTGTATAATAATAGTTGCTTAATTATTCATGTACTCGTATGTACCGATGACAATGTATGTGTATACCGCTCCCGATCGATTCCGCCTCCCCGTCCCCGCCGCGCCGCAGAAATACGCCCAGAACGGGGCAGGGGCAGAAGGTTTAGGCCATTTTCCTGCCGCGGCAGAACTCTGCCGTGGCAGAGATTTATCTCCTTTTCCTGCCGCGGCACAGAACCTTCGGTACATACGAGTACATGAACGTATTTCTGGGCGTATTTCTGCGGCGCGGCAGGGACGGGGAGGGCCCTGAGCCCTGCGGCAGCCCCACGTGCGCCACCCTTTAACACCGGTTCGTATAAGAACCGGTGTTAAAGGGGGGTCCCCTCTAACACCGAACCCTCAACAGCGGTTCAACAACCGCTGTTAGAGGGCCCTCCAAACCGGTGTTAGAGGGGGTGTGCACTAGTGAGTGGATCCTTATGTGTGGTTCATGAAAAGAACATACATGCAATGACACTGGTGGATCCTTATGTGGTTTGTTTAGAAGAACACACATGCAATGACACTGGGTGTGGTTCATGAAAAGAATACACATCCAATGGCACTGGTGGATCCTTATGTGGTTTGTTTAGAGGAACAGACATGCAATCACACTAGGTGGATCCATATGTGGTTTATGGAAGTAACAGACATGCAATGGCTCTAGCTGTGATTCATGAAAAGAATAGACATGCAATGATACTTGTGGATCCATGTGTGGTTCATGGGAAGAACACACATCCAATGACACTAGTGGACTCCTGCTGTGGTTTGTTTAGAATAACACACATGCAATGACACTAGTGGATCCATGTGTGGTTTATGAGAAGAACACACATCCAATGAACTCTATTGGATCTATCTTGGCATTTGATGTATTCCACGATGTATTTCATTGTACAAGACAATTTCCATTTTTATACTACTCAGTTTTGCCCTTGGTTTTATGTGGTACTACTTAGTTTTGCCCCCCCCTCTATCTTTCGTAGAAGCCCAAACATGTGCTCACCCTGTCTGCTACTCCCTGCTTGGTTGTCACAGTTGTCACACGGATCGTGCGCACCAACCGTTGATTCTGTGCGATCCAACGATGATCGTTGCACACGTCGTGCCCTTCACAGTATAGCGTGAGACAGCACGGACGTCTCCCTCAGCGAGACTTCTATAGGAAGGAACACGATGCCGTCCATGGAAAAAGTCGTCGAGCGGTCATGTCAAGTTTAATCAAGTCTGAAAAGCCTACTACTGCTACTACAACTCATGCATAGGGCAACAGGGTCATCGAGTGCACGGTTGTCGATGGGACGCTGCAATTTATTGCCACTTGATTTTAATTAGACATATCCCATTTTTACGCAGCGCTCTCAATCTCACTTCCAACTGGGCCCTACCGCTAGTAACTTCCATGAGTCAAGCCCCCCCCTCGAGTAGATCTAACGTTGATAGAAATTAGTTCCGCGCCACTTGCATGCAGTGGAATCGAGGTCTGCCATGAGCGTGTTTTCAATGCAGCTCTAAAGTGGAGACAGTGGCTGTTTCAAAAAAAAGGGAACCAAAAAAAAGGGTGGAGATCGTGGTAGCCCCCCGCCCACCACATGTGTCGACTCGAGGACTACGAACGGTCCGGTGTTTATAACCCCCTCGGCCTTCTTCTTCCATGAGCTCGTGTCATTTCCCCCCAGTTTGTCTAGTCCCAAAACCCCAATCTACACCTGCCGCGTGCACCGAAGCTCCCTCGTTTGCACTACCTCCTTCCCTTGGTGCGCCATGAAGCGTACGTGTGGAGACGATCCTGAGGTGAAGCCAGTTGAAGGCGCAACAGCAGATGGCTCGGTCGTCGCCAAGCAGGCGGAGGCGTCTTCTCCGGGCACGAACGCCGCTCGTCGTCGCGCCGTCGAGGGTGCGAACTCATCCGTCCAGCCAGTAGCCGTCGCTGCCAAGCAACAGGTGGTAGCCGTCGCTGCCGAGCAGCAGTTGGTAGCCGTCACCGCTGAGCAGCAGGTGGTAGCCATCGCCGCCGAGCAGCAGGTAGTAGCCGTCACCGCCGAGCAACAGGTGGCCGACAACATCGTGGTGCCAGCGGCAGATCTAGATGGGGGGCAGGCGGCAGGCGGAGGCAATCCGGTGATCTACATCGACGACCTCATCATCGTTCAAGAAATCTTCGACGCAATCCCGGAGAATGATGAGTTCGAGGAGGATGTCCATGATGAGGAGTCTGAGGTACTATATTGCTAGCTTCTCTAGTCGCAGCCGCAGTTTTCACTGTTCATACATAGGATTTTCTCAATCGTCTACAAATTATTTTGCTCTTGAAGTAGGGTAGTATATATATATGATTCAGTCAGTTGATTGATGCATCTGCCATGTAGTCACAAAACCCCAATCCGTCTAGTCACAAAAACCCAATCTGCTCATCTGCCATCTAGTTGAGTTTGCTAGTTGAGTGTTGATTTCGATACACATTAGGCCTATAACATTACATTTCTATTCCTTACTGAGCCCAATGATTCATGTTTTCCCCAAAATAGTGCAAGGGCATCTGATGGTCTCGTTTTCTTAGGCATGGTTAGTGGCCCTGAGGTAGCAATGCACAAAAACAATATAGGTTATGATGTTGGTATTTTGGTTCTCCGACTCCATCGCTGAAAAAAATGAGGCCCTAATTTTTTCTCTCATATGGAACCTAAATATATAATATTTGTATTGTTTCTGATCTATGAATGCGTTGTATGATGCATTTGTATATCCCTGAATATTGTTTTGTACGATTACATTTCAATTTTTATTGTGGCCAATGATTCAAATTTGCCCCAAAGAGAGGCAGACACATTGGTGTCAAATTTTTACAGGGATGAGTGAGCGACCTGGGGCCATGTACAAGATCAATATAAGGTGTGCAATTGTTACTTGGTTCGCTTACGCCATCTCTATAGAAACTTATGAGGCTGCAATCTTTATCCTACATTCATAGAACTATGATATTTGAATTATCTATTCCATGCATTCATAGTGTATAAGAATTACATTTTAGTTTGTCACCGAGGCCGATGATTGAAATTTGCCCCAAAAGAGTTCAACGGGAGACACGTATGATGGTGTCGTGTTTTAGGGATGGGTTGGTGAACCTGAGGCAGCAATGCACACAAACAATATAGGTTGTGTTATTGGTACTTTGGTTCCCCAACTCCATCTCTAAAACAAATTATGAGGCCCTTGATTTATTCTCGTATGGAACTACATATATGATCCTTGAATTGTTTCTGATCTTTTAATGATTGGTATGATGCATATGTATATAAATGGTTTTGATCATAAGTATTTTTAACATATACCTGGAGATTAATTGTTTGGTTTTTTATTTATAATTACAATATTTGGGGTTGTTTTTGTACCTAACTATGTATATCCCTGAATAATGTTTTGTACGATTACATTTCAATTTCTTATTGTGGCCAATGATTCAAATTTGCCCCAAAAGAAAGGCAGACACATTGGTGTCAGATTTTTTCAGGGACGAGTTAGTGAACCTGGGGCGATGTACAACAACAATATAGATTGTGCAATTGTTACTTGGTTCACTCACGTTGTCCCTGAATAAACTTGTGAGGCCGCAATCTTTATTCTACATTCATAGAACTATGATATTCGAATTATCTATTCCATGTATTCATAGTGTATACGAATTACATTTTAGTTTGTCACCGAGACCGATGATTGAAATTAGCCCCAAAAGAGTTCAAGGGGAGACACGTATGATGGTGTCGTGTTTTAGGGATGGGTTGGTGAACTTGAGGAAGCAATGCACACAAACAATATAGGTTGTGCTGTTGGTACTTTGGTTCGCCAACTCCATCTCTGAAACAAATTATGAGGCCCTTGATTTATTCTCAAATGGAACTACATATATGATCCTTGAATTGTTTCTGATCTTTTAATGATTGGTATGATGCATATGTATATGAATGGTTTTGGTCATAAGTATTTTTAACATGCACCTGAAGATTAATTGTTTGGTTTTTTATTTATAATTACAATATTGAGGCTTGTTTTTGTACCTGACTATATATATCCCTGAATAATGTTTTGTACGATTACATTTTAATTTTTTATTGTGGCCAATGATTCAAATTTGTCCCAAAAGAGAGGCAGACACATTGGTGTCAGATTTTTTCAGGGATGAGTTAGTGAACCTGGGGCAATGTACAACAACATTACAAGTTGTGCAATTGTTACTTGGTTCGCTGACTCCATCCCTAAAGAAACTTATGAGGCCGCAATCTTTATCCTACATTCACCCTGATGTAATTATTTGTCATTATGTTGAGATGAAATGATATATGAACCGATCAAACTATTGCTGAGATGCTTTATCTTTGATATCCACGGATATATTGTCTTACATATACATGTTGTCAATTCTTGAGTTGTAACACAATTAAATCATACGTATGAGTTCTAAGTTATGTTCTAAAAAATCAACAGGAGGATGATGATGAAGTGGACGATAACAAGGTATCCAGGGACAACAAGAGCCGCTACGTGCTGAGGCGGTTACGGTGTGGGCTAATATGTTTCCACCATAGGGGGAGACTGTTTTGCCCATTATGTGGCAGAGCAATCAACGTGGACCTCAACAGCATGATCCAGCACGCGGAGGGTGTTGGCAGAGGCGGAGGCGGAAGGCATAGGCTGATTACCTTGGCGCGGCACGCAGCCTACGACAAATTCCTCTAAGAGTATGTCAGGACTGGCTTGTATCCCATCGACTAGGCTGTCGCTGCCTCCTGCTGATAAACCCCTGCCCAGCTAGGCGTCTCTGTGTCTCGGCCTCCTGCTGCAGCCCCTACTTTTATTTTGTTCTAGTTAATTATTACCTGTGTGTGGCATGTAAGACAATTATATCTATGGTGTCTCTGGTGAACCTTCTATATTAATATACTCCTTTATTTGGAGTGCCTTAAAGTTTCTAGTGTTCAATTATATTTACTGATCATGCTCATGCACACTACAAAATATTTCTAGTGCTCGATTATATTATAATTGTCAAGAAATACATCAACAAGTTAAATTGGTCGAAATTTTGTATTGAAGTAACTAAATGTATCACACACATAATAAACTAGAAACTAAAATCTAGTTCAAACACATAATGTATCACCACCACTTGTTGTCATCCTTGACTTGCTTCTCCTTCAGCCGCTTGATGTCACCACCGTCCCAAGATCCCTGCTTGTCCTGAAACCGCTTTCTGTCCTCCTCGCGCTTCTTCTCCTGGGCTAGCTTGCAACCATGGCATAGCTCTCTCGCGAAAAACCCCACCTTAACCATCCCATCTTTCATGGTAATGAGCTTACTATACAACTCGTACGCCATGTAGGCGTCTCTGGCTGCATACTCGAGGCGCACCTGGCTCATCGGCTTCCACTCCCAGTAGTCGTGATCGAGTCGCTTCAATTTCTTCAGCTTTCATAGGATTTATCGATGATTTCTGCTACCAGATCACCCATGCCATCCTTCGCTGGGTATGATTTGATCTTGTACAGATTTTGGATGTCGATGTGGTGCCCCTCTGGGATTTTTATCAACGCACGAGAAAGCATAATTGTGTCATTTGTGATATCCACGCCAGTGAAAGTTATATCTTTCCTACACAAGAACTCGACTAGAGCCGGACAACGCATCTCAGTTGGTTTACTCCTGCAATTAGATGGTTCTAAGGATGTAAGGGAACAAGGGATGCAGAAGTGGTGATCTCAAATTTAAATTTCACATACCTGCAAAAGTGGTAAACGAGGACCTCCTCATGTATGGCGATTTGCACGACAACGATCTCTTGTGGAGGATTTTTTCGCTTATTTGCACGTGTGTACTCCAAGTCTAGCCCACAAACTTGTGCTTCTCTTTCTCAAGCAATTGCTCAAACCTGGCGAGAGTTGTCTCCACAGTCGCTTCATCATTTGTGTACACCACTGTCAAAGTCGTGGTGCCATGGGCAGGGACCAAGTGGGTCTCTGTTGTGCGTTTCCCATCGTCCATGCCTTCAAGGAAATGGGTGAAAGGAAATGCCTTCAAGGAACTACCTGCGAGAGGAAGAAGAAGATGAACCGACGGTTCCAGAACATAGGAAGAAGAAGCGCCCAGGAAAACTGCAGAGGAATGTCTGAGGAAGAGGAATGATAGCAGAAGAAACATGGTAACTGCAACTTTCGATTCAAGAACTCACCGTGGTTACGTGGAGATCGTGGCAGTGTTGCCGGTTCAACAAGTGGGGCCAGTTCCTGCGAGAATATTAAATTAGCTGTGCATTTTTCTATGCGAGAAATTGAGAGAAGTCATTTATATTTTGTCTTTCATAATTAAACACAATGAAGTTGGTACATCCCAAGAGATTTGAACAAAAGAGATTTGCTAGTTTCACATACAACAACACTTATAGGCCCAACATGGCAGAACTTGGAGAGCCCCAGAACTTGAGCTACCACAGAGACCTCGGCAGAGGTGGCAGAATTGGTGCGGGTGCAACCACGGCGACGGCGAGCTCAGATTCTAGAGGAGGAAAACAGAACCGAGCATGGTCGACTAGGTGATAGATCTCACCGGGAACCAATTCTCGTCCCCGACCGTGCCATGGGTGCGTCCATGGTGAGGGCGAGCTCCGACTCGGGATGGGGAGGAGAGCGGGGCCGAGCAGCTTCGTCACTTCCCAGCTCTGTGCCATGGTCGTGACCACAGATTGCCGCTCCGGGGAAGAAGACGCATAATGGATGCAGGCACCAACGCTGCAAGCCTACAGGGAGGAGAGCTGGGCCAAGCAGGTTCGTCCATGTCCCAGCTCCATGCCATGGCTGCGATGCCCCACAGATTGCCACTCCGGGGAAGAAGAAGACGCGTAATGGATGCAGGCGCCAACGCTGCAAGCCTAATTGACACCTAAGCGACGGGAGCGACAGGAGCGACATAACGGCGAGAACTGACAGGGGGGACCAACTTGACGGTCGTTAGCCTGATTTTTTGTATTGAAACGTGAAGTTGAATTTGTGCCGAAAAAGACCCTCTGAGTATTTGGCACACCAACTGTAGTCATCGCGGATGATTTCAGGGAACTCGGGTACCGCGTTGCCTGGATACCCCAACTTTCAGGCCGCAAAATGATATTCTCCGTGAAGGGCCCATCCATATTTTGGAAGAAGCTTTCAGAACCACCAGGACCCGGAATATCAAATTTCTCAAGATCCAATGGAGCAACCATACCGAAGAAGAAGCCACTTGGGAGCGAGAAGATTACATTAGGACCGAGTTTCCAGATCTCTTTAGTTCCTAGTTTTCTTAAATCTTGGGACGAGATTTTTGTTTAAGGGGGGAAGGTTTGTAACATCCCAAATCTTTAATCAAGGTTATCAAGATCCAAATCACCCAATTTCGGGTTAACAAAAGCTTTTTATTATTAAAAATAGAATGCATGTGTGTTTGCATTAATGTAGAATTGTTTGAAAATGCCATGTTTGATTGTTCCAATGGTTGTGAAATGATTCAAAGGTGAATGCCACATCATCTAGATCAGTCAAAAACAAAATCCAAAGAAAAAGAAATCAAATAAGATTAAATAATGCAAACTTTGGCCATTTTAATCCACTAGGCCACTTTAGGTGTTCCTAGAAGTCAATTTCAAACAGAAACATTCTCAAATCTTTTCACCCCTTGCTAGTACAAGTAAATATCTACCAAGGCCCATTTTAAAATCTTACAGAAACCTTTAACAAGATTATTTAAATGACATTGGAAAATTGAATCCATTACATATGCATCGATCCCACTTTTTCAAAAACCACTCAAATGAACTCCTCTTGCCAATCCCAAACAAACAAAGACTACCAAGCATAAGACCAAGTCACACACAACAATCTTTTCAAAATTCAAATTTGAATTCCTTGCAGCCATTGTGTCAAACACCTGGTGATCATCAAATAAACTGCCTAACTAATACTGTTGCTAATCAAAGTCTTGTCCCCCATTTGACCCTCTCATCTCTCCTCTGTCCCCTTTTATCCTAACCCAGCCCCAGACAACAGTCCCCCTGCACCGCTGCGCCAGTACCACGCCGCCCAAAGATGGTCATCGTCGACCAACCATGCCCAAGCCACATGAGACCACCCCGCCCTCTTCCACCGTGCCTAGGAGGTAGGCGTGATCACACTGCCGTCCACCGTCCCTGCCCTGAGCCCTGCCAAGCCCTGGACCACCCACAAACCGCCGTGCTCTCCGCCTCTACGTCATGCACATACCACGTCAGTGCGTCACCCCCGACAGCCTTGCACTGACCCTGCCTTGCCCTCAGCTCGCACGTGCACACCTGCCTTAACACCAGCATGCCCCTAGACATCCCCGCTCGCCGCCGTTTGACCCGCAGCCACCGCACGCCGTGTCGAACACCGCCTCTACCACTCAGAGCACGAGCCATGCCCGACCAATTTCCACTACCCCTAGCAACGCCTTTAGACCGTAGAGGACCGCCGAGAGACCGCACATCGATCGCTGCTCGCAGCCCATAGCCATGTCGCCACCATCGCCTGGCCAAGATGTGTTGTCCCGTCGTCGAGCCTATAAAAGGAGGCCACCCCCAGCCTCATTCTGCACACCACTCACCTTCCCTCTCTCCACTGAGCCTTTCCCACTTCTCCCCAGAGCCAATCGAGCCAGCAGTCGCCGGAATTCCACTGGAGCTGGCCGCTACTTGAGGAGAAGGGCCCCGCTAATTGCGACCACCCCAGGAGCCGCCGCGACCACGCCTAGAACCGACATCGTCTACCAGTTCGATCGCCCCCATCGCCACATCTAGATGGAGCCCTGGTAAACCCCCACGTACCCCCACCGTGCTGCTAGGGTTAGCTCTCGCCGGCGACCTGTTCACCGGGGACGACGATCCTCAGCCGTTGATCCACCTTTTAATCATAGCGCTGAGAGTGCCCCCAACCGCTTCGCGTTTGATGTGTCGCTGACGTGCAGGACCAGCCTGTCAGTCGCCCTCTGCGCCACGGAGCGCCACTAGGCCGGCCCGTTTAGTTTCCCGCGCTAGCCCATAAATTCAAATAGATGTTTTTCTATTTAGACTTAAACTATATTCTATCCACTTGTTTAAAAATCATTTTAGAGAGATCCACTTAACCAAAATGCATGATTCTAATTTTGTTAGAAAGATAATTAAAATATCTATCCAAGACCGTTGGATTTAAATCAATTGGAGTTACATATAGCAAAAATAACAAGACACAGACTTTTCTACATTCAAACATTTTTCAAAAATCAACCATAATAGCTTTTGAGTTGATTCCAACTCTCAAAAATCACATTTGACAATACCTATCTGAATATGTAATAATATTTAGGTTTGCGTGCAGTGACTTTGGACTAGTACCAAAATAATGCTATATAGGCATTTCTAGTCACTTTAAAACATTTAAATAGTAAACTTAAACTTAGTGAAATATGATCCAACATTTAAATCACATTTCCATGCATTAGAATATGTGGTGATTACATGTGTCCACATGGTCCCATATTTTAATTGGAGAATATTAAATCTTAATTAATTTCAATGAGTAGAAATTACTTTTCTCAAATAAAATAAATGAAACTAGTTCATTAAATCTTGTGATGATTGTGATGATACCAGATCATCAAGTGTGTGCCTTAGTGTGCTAAATAGACTATTTAAGTATTGTTTGGTGATTGCGTATCCCGTATATATTTATAGACGATAGTACCGTCCAAGTCTACGAGGAGGAGGAGTTCTACCCTGAAGAAGACGAGGAGAATTTCAACCACTTCACCAATCAAGGCAAGCTATTTTTGGCAAGCTAGAATTATACAAGATGACCTAAGCAAGATTCACTAGGCATGCTTTGGTTATACCTTTTGATTTATACCCAGTCCAAGTTTTACTTACAAGTTTTACCTTTTGCTTTACCAAAGTTTCTTTACTTTTAGTAATGCTTTGTGAGATTTTAGAAAGTAGTATAGATATCATAAAGAGTATAAAACTTGTCCTATACTAGATTTCATTCTATGACATGAGATTGAGATTAGCATCCCACCTTAGTGAACACTCTTAACTTAGTGGTTAGAGCTAAACCAAAAACTTGATCACTTTAGATGGGAATACTTGGTGAAAATGCTTATGAAAACCATGGAATGATGAGTCATTCTATTGAGATGTTTTGACATGTCTTGAGAAACACAAATGGTTTATGATGGTTTAAATGTTGAGGCATGAGCCTTAGTCCTTTATGAAAACTGATGGTTGGGTTCGGATGCGATACCATTCCAATTATACCGTACAACCACAATACCTGAATTGGGTAAGGCTTAGACGGAAGTTTATATGCATTAGTATGGGTTCCCTCGCGGAAGAGATTTGAGTTGATGCTACCTCTTGATGTTGTCCACCTATGCAGTGCCCAGGATGGCAGATGGCCATGGCTGGGAGGCCAAGCTCACATGAGAGGTGCTTATACTAGAATGTGTAAAGGAAAGGTTATGATTGATTATCCGCATACTAAGTATGATGATTCAGGGTTATCCCTGACGGATGTATCGAATTTTGTGGAGAAAGTGTACCACCTCTGCAGAGTGTCAAACTATTCGAATAGCCGCGTCCACGGTCATGGACAGTTGGAGTGACCATATTGTTCCGTCGTCAGATGTTTTCAAAATGACTTATGAAATGAATTGTGACATGAGTTGACCACAACAGGGTTGTGACTATGAAAATTAAGTTCCCACTTAGGTGATTTAGAACTTTTTTTATCTTTCTTTGTTTCTGAACTCATCTTAGGTTTCAAACTTAGCTTAGTAAATAAACTTAGATCTTAGCATTCCTACTAGAACTACCTTACTTGTTAGTGATAGTTTGCGAGTACTTAAAGAGTACTCATGGCTTTGTTCCTGGCTATTCCCGTGCCCAGACTATGAGGAGGACTATTCGGAAGAAGGACAGCAGGACGGCTATGACAACTAGGATCATCTCCCATCGTCAGCATTGCCTATGACCCTAAAGATGGAGCCCATCGCTACGCTTATTATTCCGCTGCTTGTTTGTATTAAGACTAGATCATGAGATCCTTTATTTGTGTAAAACCATATTATGGTATGTAATGGATGATGTACTGTGATATCCAATCTGTTATGTCTCGCAAAAATGGTAATCCTGGGATTGCGATGTATGGCATAACATGCATCTGGCATTAAAAATCCGGGTGTTGACACGTACGGTGGTCACGGGGCGCGCGGCAGCAAACGGTCGTGTATGGGAGGTGGCTGGTGATGCTGTGAGTGCCGGTACGCGCGGAGAGAGCAAGGCACGGCGTGGCTGCACGAGGCGGCTTAGGCGCTCTGGTGTGCGCTCGGCATGGCAGAGAAGTAAATGGGCATGGCGTTGCTAGCTTCTCCACTTCTAGTCGTTTGTCAAGGGGAGGACAGAGGGGTGCGGTGAGGTCATGCCTACTTGCTAGTGGTCGTGGGAGAGGGTGGCATCGTGTCCATGGTCGATCGACATGACATGCTCGGGTACAGGCATCACTGGTTCAAATGCCAAGTGAGGGATACTCCATTGCAAGGGTAGGTACTGCGGATGATCGTGAGTGAGTAACTGAGGCAGATTGCAGTACAAGAATGATCACAAGATTGATTCAAATAGTGTATAGTTGGTAGAGTTGTACTCTGCCTATTAAGTGTTTGATTAAATGGCCGCATGAACTAATTATTTGAATTTTTAAATTATATTTGGTGGGTGTGTTGGTCACATTCTTAGGAGTCTCTGCTTGATCGGATTTGTCAAGTGGTGTTGGTTTGAGTGGTTTTTGCAAAACGGTGATCTTTGTACCTACACTTGATTCAATTTTGAATTGCCTCTCAAATATATTTGAAATTGGTTTCTGTAGGTTTGTAAAGTTTGCTTGGATTCATTTTTACTTATTCTAGCAAGGGGTGAAAATAATTACAATTGTTTCTGTTGGAAATCTTTTACTAGAGATACCCAAAGTAGGCTAGTGGTTAACTTTGGCCAAAGTGACCATTTGATCATTATGCTTATAACTTGATTTTCTTTTGATTTGTTTCTGTTTGAAAATGACCTAGATGATGTGGTGTTCTTCTTTAAACTAATCCTTATCATTGATAGCAATCAAACATGGCATAGCAAGCATTCATGCATTAATAATAAACACATATGCATCCATATAGAGTTTAATAATAAAAGTTTTTGTTAACCCTAAACTTGGGTGATTAGAATGGGATAATCTTGTTTAATATTTTTGAGATGTTACAACCCTTCCCTCCTTAAACAGAATCTCATCCCAAGATTCAAGAAAACTAGGAACTAAAGAGATTGGGAAACTCAGTCCTAAAATAATCTTCTCTCTCCCAAGTAGCTTTTTCTTCGGTATGGTTACGCCACTAGATTTTGAGAAACTTGATACTCCGGGTCCGGGTGGTTCTGAAGGCTTCTTCCAAGATAAGAATGGGTACTTCATGATAAGTTAGATCCTTGTTGATATCTATGGATCTATCATCGATGTTCTTGAAAACTTCGGTCTTCTCTGGAACTTCCAGGCATTTCCTAAGTAACGAGATATGGAACACATTATGTACGGCAGACATCTCTTCAGGCAGTTCTAGCTGATAGGATACTTCTCCTTGGTGATTTAAAATCTTGAAGGGTCCAATATATCTGGGGAAAGCTTCCCTTTAAGTTGAAACCGCTGCATTCCCATCAAGGGTGATACTTTGAGATATAGAAAATCTCCGACATTGAAGGTCAGGTCTCGACGTATTTTATCAGCATAACTCTTCTGTCTAGATTGGGCGGTCTTGAGGTGTTTATGGACTTTGTGAACCTTCTCTTCGGCTTCTCATAGGATATCGGGTCCAAATATCTGACTCTCTCCTACTTGCGACCAATTCAGGGGGTACGTCACTTCCGTCCATACAAAAACTCAAATGGGGCCATTTGCAAACTGGCTTGATAACTATTGTTGTATGAGAATTCTGCGAAAGGCAGACAATCTTCCCATTTAGATCCATATTCCAACACACAGGCTCTCAACATATCTTCTAGTATCTAGTTTACTCTTTCTGTTTGTGCGTCGGTTTGCGGATGATAAGTTGTGATGAAGTTTGGTTTGGTTCCTAATCCTTCTTGGACTTTCTTCTAGAACCTTGAGGTAAATTGGGTTCCTCGATCCGAAACAATGGTCTTGGGGGTTCCATGTAGACTGACTATTCTAGCAATGTATAACTCTGCTAGCTTCGAGCTTTGATAGGTGGCCTTGACGGGTATGAAATGAGCTACTTTGGACAGGCTATCTACTATGACCCAAATAGAATCATTTCCCCTACTAGATGTAGGCAAACCTGTGATGAAATCCATTCCAACGGAATCCATCTCCATTCTGGAATCTGCAATGGTTGCAAAAGTCCTGCAGGTTGCTGATGTTCCGCCTTGACTCTCTGATAGATATCACACATGGCTATATAGCTTCCGACTTCTCTCTTCATTTTGTGCCACCAAAATTGCTCCTTCAAATTCTGATACATCTTCATTCCTCCTAGGTGAATATAATAAAGGGTATCATGGGCTTCTTGCATAATGACTTGCTTCAACTCCGAATCTACTGGCACACGGATACGTCCTTTATACCACATAACTCCTTCTTCATCTTCAATGAATCCGGGTACCTTCCCTATACCGATACGACGCTTGATTCCATCAATACTTGCGTTTCCTTTTTGGGCTTCCTTTACTTGACTGATCAAAATGGGTTGTACTGGCTAGAAATCCTTTGCTAACTAGCTCCATTCTAAAGTTATCTATCTCCTTATGCAACCTTGGCTAAGCTTCCCTAATCATGGTGTTTAGTCTACATGGAAATCTACTAAGAGCATCCGCTACCACATTGGCCTTGCCGGGGTGGTAGTGAATGTCAAGGTCATAATCCTTGATTAACTCTATCCATCTCCTTTGCCTCATATTCAGCTCCTTCTGGGTGAAAATGTACTTAAAAATCTTGTGATCCAAATAAATCTCACAACGATTACCCATGAGGTAATGACGCCATGTCTTCAAGGCTAAAACTACAGCTGCTAGCTCTAAGTCATGGGTATGATAGTTCTGCTCATGTTGCTTCAGTTGTCTGGACAGATAAGATATGACTTTGCCTTCTTGCATCAACACACATCCAAGATCAATCTTGGATGCATCACAATATACATCAAAAGGCTTCTTGATATCCGGCATGATCAGAATTGGGGCTGAAATCAATCTCTTCTTGAGATCTTGAAAACTGGCTTCACATTTGTCCGTCCATTCAAACTTCTTATCTTTCTTCAACAACTGGTTCATCGGTCTTGCGATGCTTGAAAATCCTTCAACAAACTTGTGGCAGTATCCGGCTAATCCAAGAAATGCATGGACTTCGGTTTGGGTGGTTGGGGCTTTCCATTCTTCAACATCCTTAATCTTGGCAGGGTCGACAGCAACTCCTCCGGCCGACAAGATATGGCATAGGAATCCTACTTCCTTTAACTAGAACTCACATTTGCTAAACTTGGCATACAGCTGATGCTCCCTCGGGTTTTCAAGGATGGTTCTTTGGTGCTTTTCAGGGTCTTCTTCTGACTTGGAATAGACCAGAATGTCATCGATAAAAACAACGACAAACTTGTCCAGGAAGTTCATACAAAATCTTCTTCATGAGGTTCATGAAATAAGCAGGGGCATTGATTAATCCAAGTACTCATACAATCCATATCTGGTGGTGAAGGCAGTCTTTGGAATATCCGTTGCACGGATCTTCAATTGATGATAACCAGTTCTAAGATCAATCTTAGAAAACACTCTGGCACCAGTCAGTTGGTCAACCAAATCTTCTATCTTCGGCTTGGGTACTTGTTCTTGATGGTGACGTCATTCAACTTCTGATAATCTGTACACAAATGGTTGGCACCATCATTCTTATCCACAAACAAAACAGGTGATCTCCATGGCGATGCACTTGGTTGTATCAAACCTTTTCCCAACATATCATCAAGTTGCTTCTTTAGCTCCACTAATTCAGAGGGGTTCATACTATAGGGCCTCTGAGCTATGGGTCCAGTTCTAGGAACTAGTTCAATGATAAAATCGATATCCTGATCTGGGGGCATATCGGTCAATTCATCTGGGAACACATCGGGGTATTCACAGACTACTCTGACTTGGTCAATGGTTGATTGGGCAAGACTCTTGTTGCATTTGAATTGACAGGGCGGTGTCTCAGACACATGTTCTACTGATACTCCGGTGCTACTGGTCATGGTTATGGCTTTCTTGGCACAGTCTATTAATCCTTGATGTTTCGACATCCAATACATTCCTAGTACTACTTCCAAACCTTTGGTTCCAAGTACTATTAATTGGCAAAAAAATCTATTCCATGGATTCTGATAGGCACTGCCTTGCAATTTTTTCTAGATTTGGTGGTTGAACCAGGTATTTGAACTATCATAACATGCTTCAAATTTGTGGGCTGAATCTTACTAGTGCATGCAAATTCTTCTGTAACAAACGAGTGCGATGCTCCAGAATCAAACAACACCCTTGCAAGTACTGAGTTAACAGAAAACATACCCAGCACGACATCTGGCGCTTCCTAGGCTTCCTCAGCATTCATGTGGAAAATACGACCGGTACGGTTGTGCGGATTTCCTGGACCCCTTTCCAGGCTAGACACGACGCTGTTGTTGGGCAGGTGCAGTGACATTGGTTACTGTGGCAAGCTTCTTGGGACACTCGTTGGAGTAGTACCCGTGACTCCACATTCAAAGAAGGTTATCATTGACTTGTCTTTCCCTACGACAGGCACATCATTGCTTCCAGTCCTTGGGACAATATTATTGTTGTTGTTGTTGTTGCTATTGTTGGACCTTGGAGGTGCACGATTGAAGTTATTGGGGTTGCCGGGGTTGTTTTTATGGTGGCCTCCGGGCCTCTGGTTTCCTCCGCCACGATTGGGATAGTTCGGATGGTTCATAGGGGGTCTGTTGTTTCTTGGTGCAAATCCTGCAGACGGGTTGGGGCGATACTTCGAGGTATGGTGGGGTCTAGGTTGGTGCATCATACGACGGGGTTCTCACTCGCTTGGTTGATCTTTCCTTCCATTTGGATAGCAGAATCCACTAAAGCTTCTAGGTCATCAAAGGGAATGTTGACTAACACTGTCTGCATCTCATCTTGTAGACAGTTCATGAATCTCTCCTTCTTCTTCGCTTTAGTGTCAATCTCATCAGGGGCATACCTAGCCAGAGACAGAAATTTGTCACGGTACTCTACCACAGTCATTCTTCCCTATTTCAGCTCCCTGAATTCATCTCTCATTCTCTTGATCAAACTTGGGGGCACATGGGTCCTGCTGAACTTGAGTTTGAACTCCTCCCAAGTCATCATCTGTCCTCCTTTCATGGTACGGGTGCTGTTCCACCATGATCTTGCATAACCTGCCAGATAGTGGGTGGTGAACAGTACCTTCTCATTGGCATCTACTCCTGCCACTTCTAAATTGTTTTCCATGGTTTGCAGCCAGTCATCAGCATCTAAAGTCTCTTTTGATTTGCTAAACATAGGAGGATTGGTGTTTTGAAAGTTCTTGAGTTTGGATCCATGGTGATCCTGGTTTCCATGGCCTTGATTATTGTGGGCCATCTGGGCTATCTGTTGAAGAGTGGCTAGGTTGGCTTGATGTTCAGCTCTACTGGCTTCATGGTCTGAAACTAACATCTACAAAATCTGAAGCATTGGGTCCTGAGATGAGCTGCTCCCACCGGGGTTTCCACGAGTCATGTGAAGATTGAGATAGATAATGAGACAAGAGGGAAATTTTCTATGGTTTATGGGTAGGGTTCAAAAAGCTTTGAACTTTGAGCATGACTAAGGGTTGAAAACTAACAACTTCTTCTCATTCATTCATTCCAAGCACACAATACAAACACACACCATAACTAGGAAAGCAGATGGTTTTAAGAACCATTCTGTGAAGCTACGAGACAATGGGACCGGGTACAAACTCACACCTACGATAGTGCTCAAGTGTGACTACTCATCATCGGGACTGTCGGGCTCCTCATAATCAATGAAGTCTGCGTGATCCTTGTCAGTGTGGACCTCCGTGGCGATGTCCTCCATATAGTCATCATCATCACTGAGGTAAGAGTGGATATCCCCACAGATATCCTCCCCTTCCTCTTCCTTCTTCTCAAGCTGCATCTCCTGGTCATGGATGGTCTCTTCTAGGGTGGCTATCTTCTGATGAAGACAGGCGATAATGCGGTCCTTCTTGTCATGATGGCGACGAAGAGACTTGCGCTCCATGGCGAGGATGGCGAGGGTCCGCTTCCTCTTAGTGGCTTCCGCATAATTCTGGTTGGCGTAGGCACAGGCGTTGTCCAACTCCTTCAAGTCTCGTGTAACATGAAGTCCAAGTGGTCCACGTGATGCTTCAACTCCGGATGCGCTGGCATGGCCAAAGGCTATCCTGTAGAGTCACATCTTGCATAGTGGGCAAAACGGGTGCCATTGATCTGGTTGATGTTCTGTGCACACAGACGAGCAAGTGCCTCCTGCATGGCTCGAGCTAATCTGTCCAACCAATTGTTCTCCCTTACGCTGAACTGAATCTTCTCCGAAAGAGGTGGCTCCATTTTGCCTCTCAGATCCGCAACTATCAACCACTGTAGTTCCCATCCTTGTTGGTCATTGAGCTGTGCTCCGAAGAACTCCGGGTGCGGGTGTCCAAGATACTCCGAGAGCTGGTCCAAACCCCTCTCAAAGATGAGTTGTCCTCCATTTCCCAATTGGTAAAACTTGCTATATTTGACCTCCATATATAAGCAATTAAGATGAGTACGTTTGTGAGTTGATCAAGTGTGTCAATTTTTATGGAGAGTGGTAAGAATTTTGAGGAACATGTGAACTCCTTTTTGAAAGAATCCCAAGGGTAAGAGTAAGAATAGGTTTTCGTAAATACTCAATTACTTTGATTTGAAACTAGGTTTTTCAGACGTCCATTCTAACTAGGGTCTCCTATGGTTAGGATGGATCTGATACCAACTTTTCAACACCCAGATTTTTAAGTCCAAATGCCTGTTATGACGTACATCACAATACCAGAATTACCATTTTTGCGAGACATAACAGAATTGGTACCATAGTACATCATCCATTACAAACCATAATAGTTTTACAAATAGTGGATCTCATGATCAAGTCTCAATACAAATCAGAGCAGCGGAAATAAACGTAGTAGACTCCATCTTCATGGTCACAGGAAATGTTGATGATGGGAGATGATCCTAGTTATCATAGACCTCCTGCTGTCCATCCTACAGGTAATCTTCCTCGTAGTCTGGCCATGAGAATAGCTAGGTACAAAGCCATGAGTACTATTAAAGTACTCGCAAACTATCACTAACACACGTAGAGTAATACTAGTAGGAATCTTAAGCTCTAGGTTTGTTTGCAAAAAGCCAGGTTTATTCTAGAAGGACTTAAGAGTAAAGACCTAATTTAGTTCTCTACATTACTTAAGTGGGAACCTAGTTTTCATGTCCACAACTCTGTTGTGGTCAAGTCAAAGTCATAGTTCAAGTCACAAGTCATTTTGAAAACATCTGACAACGAAACAGTATGGCCACTCCAACTGTCCATAACCGCGAACGCGGCTATTGGAATAGTTTGACATGATGGGTTCGTATTATCGAAAAAAAATTCTACCGCAAGAACGAACAAAACCCAGATCTAATCTAGATAAAAGCCAAGATCTAATCTATTAGACATGTGCAACGAGATAGATCTGTACTAACCCTTGTAGATCCGAAAGCCTTGTGCAAGATTGGATCTCGTGGTTGATATAGACGATCACTTGCTGATCTCAAGATCGAATAGACGATCCTTCCGGCGCCGCGTTCCGGCAGCGCTTCTGCAGTCGGTCACACGTGCAGAGTCGATGCAGACCTTCCTCTCCCCGTTCCAGCGAGCAGCGGAGGTCGTAGATCTCTCCACGGAATCCCAGCAGCACGACGGCGTGGTGGTGGTGGTGGAGTAGAGAATTCTGCAGGGCTTCGCCTAAGCCTGAGCAGAGTGAAGGAGGAGGAGAGAGGCGGCTAGGGCAAGAGTGGAGGGGCAAGGGGGGTGGCGCCTCAACCCCTCTATATATAGAGGGAGGGGTGCGGCCTAGGGTTCCCACCCCTAGGCCCACCTCCTAGGGCCGGCGCACAAGGGAGAGGGGGGAGGGAGTTACCTTCCCCCCAAGTCTCCCCTTTTCCTTTCTTGGTTTTCAAGTAAAGTCCACGGAACCTTCTGGAACTTTCTAGAACATTCCGAAACCTTCTAGAACCCCCATATAAACACTCCGAAACATTTCCGAACCTAGAAAATGATCTCCATTATATGAATCTCATTCTCCGGACAATTCCGGATCTCCTCGTGATGTCCCAGATCCAATCCGAGACTCCGAACAACATTCGGTCTCCAACGCACATTCCATATCTACCTAAACAACATCGAACCTTAAGTGTGTCACCCTATGGTTCGTGAATATGCAGACATGATGGGGACACCTCTCCGATCAATAACCATCAGCGAGATCTGGAGATCCATAACGGCTTCCACATACTCAACGATGACTTTGTGATCGATAGAACCATTAACATACGAAACCAATTCCCTTTGTCATGCGATACTCTACTTATCCGAGGTTTGATCGTCGGTATCTCCATACCTAGTTCTACCTCGTTACTGATAAGTACTCTTTACTCGTTCCATGTTATGTCATCCCTTGTGACCTAGTCACATGCTTGCAAGCTAACTAGATGACATTCCACCGAGAGGGCCCAGAGCATATCTATCTGTCATATGGATGGACAAATCCCAATCTTGGTCCATGCGCTTCAACACATACTTTCAGAATACCCAATGACACCTTTATAACCACCCAGTTACGAAGCGTTGTTTGATGTCGTCAAAGCACCCATCCGGTGATGGTGATTAACATAACCTCATGGTCGAAGGATTAGGTTACTATGTATTTGAAAGCTAGTAGCAATACGAACAAAATGACTTGATCTTATGCTACACTTACTATGGGTGTGTGTCCATCACATCATTCTCCTAATGATATTACCTTGTTATTAATGACATCCAATGTCCATGATCAGGAAACCATGATCATCTATTAATCAACAAGCTAGTTCAACAAGAGGCTTACGAGGGACTCTTTTATGTTTACAAAACACACAAGTATTAGTGTTTCCTAATAATACAATTATAGCATGGGATGTAAACATTCATCATAAACACAAAGATATAATAATAACCACTTTTATTATTGCCTCTTGGGCATATCTCCAACAGTATCCCACTTGCACTAGAGTCGGTAATCAAGATTACATGGTAATATACCTAACACCCATGGCGTTCTGATGTTGGTCATGCTTTGCTCTAGGGAGATGTTTAGTCAACGGATCTGCCACATTCAAATCAGTGTGTACTTTGCAAATCTTTATGTCACCATCTTGGACATACTCGCGAATAGCATGGAAACATAGCTTGATGTGCTTCAGCTTGCTATGTGACCTTGGCTCCTGTGCATTAGCTATGGCACCTGTGTTGTCACAGTAGATGGCCATCGGGTCCAACACACGGAACCATGCCAAGTTCAGTAATGAACTCCTTCATCCATATGGCTTCTTGTGCAGCCTCCAAAGCAGCTATGTATTCTGATTCAGTTGAAGATTTCGCCACAACACTTTGCTTGGCACTCCTCCAACTTACTGCAGCACCATTCAAAATAAATACGTATCCAGACTGTGACTTCGAGTCATCTGGATCAGTGTTCCAACTAGCATCAGTGTAACTGTTTACAACAAGTTGTTCATCACCTCCATAAGAAAGAACCATATCCTTAGTCCTATTTAGGTACTTTAGGATATTCTTGACCGCTGTCCAGTGCTCCATTCCAGGATCACTTTGATATCTGCTAGTCAAACTAACAGCATGTGCTATATCCGGTCTTGTACACAACATGGCATACATGATAGAACCTATGGCCGAGGAATAGGGAATATTATTCATTTTCTCTCTATCTTCTGCCGTAGCTGGACTTTGAGTCTTACTCAAGGTCTTACCTGACAACATGGGCACGAAGCCTTTCTTGCTCTCTTCCATTCTAAATTTCTTTAGAAATTTGTCCAAGTATGTATTTTGTGAAAGCGCTATTAGGCGTCTTGATCTATCTCTATAAATCTTGATGCCTAGAATATATGCCGCTTCGCCAAGATCCTTCATTGAAAAACTATTATTCAAATAGGCTTTGACGCTATTAAGAAGTTCTATATCATTCCCAATAAACAATATGTCATCTACATATAGTACTAGGAATGCTATAGAGCTCCCACTCACTTTCTTGTAAATACAAGCTTCTCCATAAGTTTGTATAAATCCAAAGTTTTTGATTACTTTATCAAAACGTTGATTCCAACTCCGGGATGCTTGCTTCAGCCCATAAATGGAGCGCTGAAGTTTGCATACCTTGTCAGCATCTTTAGGATCGACAAAACCCTTTGGTTGTACCATATACAACTCTTCCTCAATGTCACCATTAAGGAACGCCGTTTTGACATCCATCTGCCAAATCTCATAATCGAAATATGCAGCAATTGCTAAAAAAATCCTCACAGACTTTAGCTTCGCTATTGGTGAGAATGTCTCATCGTAGTTAACTCCTTGAATTTGTCGGAACCCTTTCATGACAAGTCGAGCTTTATAGACGGTAACATTACCATCAACATATGTTTTTCTCTTGAAAATCCATTTTTTCTCGACAGCCTTACGGCCATCCGGTAAGTCCACCAAAGTCCACACATGGTTTTCGTACATGGATCCCATTTTGGATTTCATGGCTTCTAGCCATTTGTCAGAATCTGGGCTCACCATAGCTTCTTCATACATCGCAGGGTCATCAGTGTTGTCCACCAACATGACGTTCAAGGCAGGGTCATACCAATCAGGAGTGGTATGAACCCTCGTTGACCTGCGAGGTTCAGCAGCAACTTCGTTCGAAGCTTCATGATCACCATCATTAGCTTCCTCTCCAATTGGTGCAGGCGGCACAAAAACATCTTCCGGTGCTGCGCTACTCTCAACTCCGAGAGAAGGTTCAATAACCTCATCGAGTTCTACTTTCCTTCCAGTCACTTCCTTCGAGAGAAACTCCTTCTTAAGGAAGGATCCATTCTTGGCAACGAAAACTTTGCCTTTGGATCTATGATAGAAGGTATACCCAATTGTTTCTTTAGGGTATCCTATGAAGACGCATTTCTCCGCTTTGGGTTCAAGCTTATCAGGTTGTAACTTCTTTACATATGCTTCGCAACCCCAAACTTTAAGGAACGACAACTTAGGTTTCTTTCCAAACCACAATTCATACGGTGTCGTTTCAACGGATTTAGATGGTGCCCTATTTAAAGTGAATGTGGTTGTCTCTAATGCATAGCCCCAAAACGATAGCGGTAAATCTGTAAGAGACATCATAGACTAAACCATATCTAAGAGAGTTCGATTACGACGTTCGGACACACCATTACGCTGTGGTGTTCCCGGTGGTGTCAACTGCGAAAATATTCCACATTTCTTTAAATGCATGCCAAACTCATAACTTAGATATTCACCTCCGCGGTCGGAACGCAGAAACTTAATCTTCTTGTTACGATGATTTTCCACTTCACTTTGAAATTCCTTCAACTTCTCGAAAGTTTCGGACTTATGTTTCATAAAGTAGACATACCCATATCTACTTAAGTCATCCGTGAAAGTGAGAACATAACGATATCCACCACGCGATGCTACACTCATTGGACCACACACATCGGTATGTATTATTTCCAATAAGTTTGTAGCTCGCTCCATTATTCTAGAGAATGGAGTCTTAGTCATTTTTTACATTAGACATGCTTTGCATATTTCAAGTGATTCAAAATCAAGTGATTCAAGAAGTCCATCAGAATGGAGTTTCTTCATACGCTTCACTCCAATGTGACCAAGACGACAGTGCCACATGTATGTAGAATTATCATTCAATTTTGTTCGTTTAGCATCTATGTTGTGAACATGTGTATCACTACTATCGAGATTTAGTAAGAATAAACCATTCATCTCAGGTGCATTACCATAAAAGATATTACTCATATAAATCGAACAACCTTTACTCTCGGACTTAAAAGAGTAACCGTCTCACAATAAACAAGATCCAGATATAATGTTCATGCTTAACGCAGGCACCAAATAAGAATTATTCAAATTTAAAACTAATCCCGATGGTAGATGTAGAGGGAGCGTGCCGACGGCGATCACATCGACCTTGGAGCCATTTCTAACGCGCATCGTCACCTCGTCTCTCGCCAGTCTTCGCTTATTCCGTAGCTCCTGTTTCGAGTTACAAATATGAGCAACCGAACCAGTATCAAATACCCAGGAACGACTACGATTACTAGTAAGATACACATCAATAACATGTATATCAAATATACCTTTCTTCTTGATATTGCCGTTGTTTAGATCCGCCAGGTACTTGGGGCAGTTACGCTTCCAGTGACCAGCACCCTTGCAGTAGAAGCATTCAGTTTCAGGCTTAGGACTAGCCTTGGGCTTCTTAGCAGGCGCGGCAGCTTTCTTGCCGTCCTTCTTGAAGTTGCCCTTGTTCTTAGGCTTGCCCTGTTTCTTGAAATTGGTGGTCTTATTGACCATCAACACTTGGTGCTCCTTCTTGATCTCCACTTCAGCAGTTTTCAGCATGGACGATAGTTCAGGCAACGTCTTGTTCATGCAGTGCATATTGTAGTTCATCACAAAGTTCTTATAACTTGGTGGCAGTGATTGGAGGACACGGTGAATCCCTAACTCATTAGGAATCGTTATCCCCAACTCTTGGAGCTTGTTTGCGTGCCCAGACATGGTGAGCACGTGCTCGCTAACGGAGCTGCCCTCTTCCATCTTACAGTTAAAGAACTTTTCGGAGGCCTCATAGCTCTCCACGCCCGCATGAGTCTCAAAAATCAGTTTGAGATCTTTGATGATATCAAACGGGTCGTGATGCTCAAAGCGCTTCAGAAGCTCCGTTTCTAAACCGTATAGGATGGCACACTGAACTGTGGAGTAGTGATTTTTCCGAGTGGTGTAAACATTCTTTACGTCATCGGTGGCATCTTCTGCAGGTGGGTCTCCTAGCGGTGCTTCAAGCACATAGGTCAACTGACCAGCCCGGAGGACAATCTTCAGTCCACGGAGCCAGTCCGTGAAGTTGCTTCCATTGTTCTTAAGCTTTTCTTTCTCTAGGAACGCATTGAAATTGATGGAGAGGTTCGCCATAATCTACAACAAATTTGCAAGTAGTTTAGACTAAGTTTATGATAAATTGAGTTCAATTTTAATTATTAAATTAACTAGGTGAACTCCCACTCAAAACAACATCCCTCACGTTGTCTTAGTGATTACACGAACCAAATCCACTACACCAAGTCTGATCTTCACGAGAGAAGATGTAGTTTCATCGGCGAACAATCTTCATGTTCATCATATCATTTATATGACTCATGCTCTACCTTTCGGTATTCTGTGTTCCGAGACCATGTCTGTACATGCTAGGCTCGTCAAGATTAACCTTAGTTTCCGCATGTGCAAATCTGGCTTGCACCCGTTGTATGTACATGTAGAATCTATCACATCCGATCATCACGAGATGCTTCGAAACGACGAGTCTTAGCAATTGTGCCAACTAAGGACGAACACTTTATTACTTGATATTTAGTGAGAGGGATCATCTTATAATGCTACCGTCACGATCTAAGCAATACAAGATGCATAAAGGATTAACATCACAGGCAATTCATAATTAGTGTGATATGATATGGCCCTTTCTTCTTATGCCTTTGATCTCCATCTCCAAAGCACGGACATGATCTCCATCATCACCAGCATTGCGTCAAGGTCAGTGGCGCCGCTTCATGGTTGTCCATCATCACTAGCAACTATTACAACTACTTGGAATAAAGCTATTACAAGATGAATAGACACACAGGTCTTAACAGAATGTAGACAACCATTAGGCTCCTGCCGGTTGCCATATTACAACAAGGATCATTGCATACATCAAATATAATCACAATCACATGATGGCCATATCATATCACAAAACCCCTGCAAAAACAAGTTAGACGCCTCTAATTTTCTTTGCATGTTTTACGTGGTTTGGGGCTTTCGAATAAGAACGGATCTTACCTACGAAACGGAACCACAACATTGATACAAGTGCTATCAAGTGCAAAGTGTAAATTGGATCTATACTATGGTGAGAGAGACAGACACCCGCAAATCCACTTGTGCAAAGCAAGTTACACGTCAAGCGTGGAGCAAGTCTCATGTGCGATGACATGTAAGGTTAGCCCGAGCCGATTCATCCCACCATACCGCAAGATGCAAAGTACACAAAGCAAAAGACGGCACGAGCATCAACGCCCACAACACCATTGTGTTCTACTCGTGCAACAGATCTACGCATAGACACGTCTCTGATACCACTGATGGGTTCGTAGCATGGAAAACAAAAAATTTCTACCACAAGAACGAACAAAACCCAGATCTAATCTAGATAAAAGCCAAGATCTAATCTATTAGACATGTGCAACGAGATAGATCTGTACTAACCCTTGTAGATCCGAAAGCCTTGTGCAAGATCGGATCTCGTGGTTTGATGTAGACGATCACTTGCCGATCTCAAGATCGAGTAGATGATCCTTCCGGCGCCGTGTTCCGGCAGCGCTTCCGCAGTCGGTCACACGTGCGGAGTCGATGCAGACCTTCCTCTCCCTGTTCCAGCGAGCAGCAGAGGTAGTAGATCTCTCCACAGAATCCCAGCAGCACGACGGCGTGGTGGTGGTGGAGTAGAGAATTCTACAGGGCTTCGCCTAAGCCTGAGCAGAGCGAAGGAGGAGGAGAGAGCCGGCTAGGGCAAGAGTGGAGGGGCAAGGGGGTGGCGCCTCCACCCCTCTATATATAGAGGGAGGGGTGCGGCCTAGGGTTCCCACCCCTAGGCCCACCTCCTAGGGCCGGCGCACAAGGGAGAGGGGGGAGGGAGTTACCTTCCCCCCCAAGTCTCCCCTTTTCCTTTCTTGGTTTTCAAGTAAAGTCCACGGAACCTTCTGGAACTTTCTGGAACATTCCGAAACCTTCTAGAACCCCCATATAAACACTCCGGAACATTTCCGAACCTAGAAAATGATCTCCATTATATGAATCTCATTCTCCGGACAATTCCAGATCTCCTCGTGATGTCCCAGATCCAATCTGAGACTCCGAACAACATTCGGTCTCCAACGCACATTCCATATCTACCTAAACAGCATCGAACCTTAAGTGTGTCACCCTACGGTTCGTGAATATGTAGACATGATGGGGACACCTCTCCGATCAATAACCATCAGCAGGATCTGGAGATCCATAACGGCTCCCACATACTCAACGATGACTTTGTGATTGATAGAACCATTAACATATGAAACCAATTCCCTTTGTCACGCGATACTCTACTTATCCGAGGTTTGATCGTCGGTATCTCCATACCTAGTTCTACCTCGTTACTGATAAGTACTCTTTACTCGTTCCATGTTATGTCATCCCTTGTGACCTAGTCACATGCTTGCAAGCTAACTAGATGACATTCCACCGAGAGGGCCCAGAGCATATCTATCCGTCATATGGATGGACAAATCCCAATCTTGGTCCATGCGCTTCAACACATACTTTCAGAATACCCAATGACACCTTTATAACCACCTAGTTATGAAGCGGTGTTTGATGTCATCAAAGTACCCATCCGGTGATGGTGATTAACATAACCTCATGGTTGAAGGATTAGGTTACTATGTATTTGAAAGCTAGTAGCAATACGAACAAAATGACTTGATCTTATGCTACACTTACTATGGGTGTGTGTCCATCACATCATTCTCCTAATGATATGACCTTGTTATTAATGACATCCAATGTCCATGATCAGGAAACCATGATTATCTATTAATCAACAAGCTAGTTCAACAAGAGGCTTACTAGGGACTCTTTTATGTTTACAAAACATACAAGTATTAGTGTTTCCTAATAATACAATTATAGCATGGGATGTAAACATTCATCATAAACACAAAGATATAATAATAACCACTTTTATTATTGCCTCTTGGGCCTATCTCCAACATGACACTCTACAGAGGTGGTACACTTTCACCACAAGATTCGATACATCCGTCAGGGATAACCCTGAATCATCATACTTGGTATGCGTATAATCAATCCTAAACTTTCAATTACACACCCTACTATAGGAACCTCCCTTATGAGCTTGGCCTCCCAGCCATGACCAACTGCCATCCCGGGAACTACATAGGTGGACATTCATATTCACGAGGTAGCCTCAGCTCAACCTCTTCCGCAAGGGAACCCATACTAAGACATATAAACTTCCAGTTAAGCCCTATCCAACTCAGGTATTGTGGTTGTACGGTAAAATTGGAATGGTATCGCATCCGAACCCAACCATCAATTTTTATCAAAATCAAGGCGCATGCCTCATTCAGTTTCATCATCAAATCATTGTGTTTCATAACACCTGTCAAAACATTTCAATATAATGAATCATTATTCCATGGTTTTCATAATCATTTTCGTGAAGCCCATCTAAAGTGATGAAGTTTAGCTTAACACTAGCCACTAGTATTGAGGGTATCACTACGTATCACTATTGAGGGGTGTTAATCAAGTATAAGTACCCAAGACTATTTCTATGATCTTGGTGGTATCCATCCTATTTTCCACTAATCACAATTCATTAACTAGATAAGAAACTTTAGTAAAGGGAAAAGTAACGCTTGTAGGTAAAACTGGGATTTGTATAATCAAAGTTGTATAACCAAGCATGCCCAGTGCATCTTGCATAGGTTAGCTTGCATGGATGGCTTGCATTAGTTAGCTTGCATTGTTGGGTGCAGTCTTTCTCTTCTTCTTCTTCTTCTTCCTCGAAGTACTCCTCCTCGTCGTAGCCTGGGTAGATACTAGCGTCTATCAACACATACGAGGTACACAATCACCACACAACACTTCACTACTTTTATTTAGCACACAAGGGCTCACACTAGATGATCTAGCATCATCTCAATCATCACATGTAATAATGGCACATTCTTATTTATCTTACTTGAGAAAAGTAATTTCTACTCATTTAAAATACTTAATATTTAATATTATCCTATTGAATAATAGGATCATGTTGACACATGCCATCAGCACATATTTCAATACTTGGGAATGTGATTTAAAGGGTTTGGCATATATTACAAGATTTATTATTGCTATTTAATAATATTAAAGTGACTAGAAATGCCTATATAGCATTCTTTTAATACTAGTCCATGATCAATGCTTGTAAAACTAAATATTTTTACATATTCATATAGAGCATAACAAATGTGATTTTTGAGAGTTAGAATCAACTGCAAAGCATTTATGGTTGATTTTATAAAAATGTTTGAAGTGGTAAAAGTTGTTGTCTTGTTATTTTTAATATAGGTGATCTATAATATCAAATAGTTTGAATCCAACGAGAGTGATTAGATATTTTCAATACCTTTATAGCAAAATTGGAATTATGCCATTTGGTTCCGTACATCTCTTTGAATTCAATTTTGAATATAGCTACAGAACAGGGTTTTGAATTAAATAGAAAAACTAAGTTTGAATCACTGGGCTATGCGCGGGAATAAAACTGGACCGACACAACTGCATAGCACGCACGCAGCGGGCTGCTGACAGGCTAGTCCCACGCGTCAGCGGCAGTAGCTAGGCAAAACAGTATCGGCTAATATGAACCGCGTGATTAGAGATCAAATTGACAGCTAAGGTTCACCGTCTACGTCGCAGAGGGCGCACGGGATTCTAAACCTAGCGGCACGGTGGGGGTTGTCGGAGGCTTACCAGGGCTCCAACTAGGTCCGGTGATGGGGGCAAATGGGCTGGTCGACGACGGCGAGTCGAATGGTGGTCGCGGTGGCTCCTGGGGTGGCTTTAATCAACAGCGCCCTTCCTTCACTGCAGCGGCAGGCTCTGGCCAAATTCCAGCGACATGGTGCTCGCCTCGCTCCGGGGAAGGGTGAGGGATGTTTCTAAGGGAGAGAGGGGTGGAATGGTGTGCCGTTTGAGGCTGGGGGAGGGTCCTATTTATACACCGGCGAGAGAGGCAGGGCGGCATGTCTCGGGCTCATCAGGGACACTGCTACAGGTCGCGATAGGCATGGCGGAGGGCATGGTCGATGCGGTGGACTGCGGCGATCGTCACGCGCATGGTGGCACGGCAAGGCATGGTCTCAGTCGGTCGGGAGAGGTCCGTGCTCTATGCGGGTACTGAAGTGTTCGTCATCACGTACGGTGGTCACGGGGCGCGCAGCGGCGAATGGTCGTGTCTAGGAGGTGGCTGGTGACGCGGTGAGTGCGGGTACACGTGGAGAGGGCCAGGCGCGGCGTGGCTGCACGATGCGGCTTCGACGCTCTGGCGTGCGCTCGGCATGGCATGGCAGAGAAGTAGATGGGCGTGGCGTTGCTGGCTTCTCCACTACTCGATGTTGGTCAAGGGGTGGACAGAGGGGTGCGGTGAGGTGATGCCTTCTTGCTAGTGGTCATGGGAGAGGGTGGCGCGGTGTGTGGCATCACGTCCATGGTCAACCGACATGACATGCTCGGGTACAGGCGGCACTGGTGCAAATGGCAAGTGAGAGCTGCTCCATTGCACGGCTAGGTACTGGGGATGGTCGTGGGTGAGTACTGAGGTGGATTGCAGTACAAGGATGATCACAAAATTGATTCAAATAATGTATAGTTGGTAGAGTTGTACTCTGCCTATTAAGTGTTTGATTAAATGGCCGCATGAACTAATTATTTGAATTTTTAAATTATATTTGGTGGTGTGTTGGTCACATGCTTAGGAGTCTCTGGTTGCTAGGATTTGTCAAGTGGTGATGGTTTGAGTGGTTTTTGCAAAATGGTGATCTATGTACCTACACTTGATTCAATTTTCAATTGCCTCTCAAATAGATTTGACATTGGTTTCTGTAGATTTGTAAAGTTTGCTTGGATTCATTTTTACTTAGTCTAGCAAGGGGTGAAATGAATTACAATTATTTCTGTTGGAAATCTTTTACTGGAGATGCCCAAAGTAGGATAGTGGTTAACTTTGGCCAAAGTGACCATTTGATCATTATGCTTATAACTTGATTTTCTTTTGATTTGTTTCTGTTTGAAAATGAGCTAGATGATGTGGTGTTCATCTTTAAACTAATCCTTATCATTGATAGCAATCAAACATGGCATAGCAAGCATTCATGCATTAATAATAAACACATATGCATCCATATAGAGTTTAATAATAAAAGTTTTTGTTAACCCTAAACTTGGGTGATTAGAATGGGATAATCTTGTTTAATATTTTTGAGATGTTACAGGTGAATATGCGATTTAATTTTTTTACAAGATGAGCTTAATAAAGGCGGAATAAAACTAGTGTTTACTTTGTCAACAACAAACTCCTATATAAACTATGGTTCACCTATGTGCACCAACAACTTATGCTAAGCAATACAAAAAACTATGTGATAGCTAGATAAATGACTTCAAGCACGGAGGCTATCATAAAGTAAAGTGCATAAGTACATAGCTCGGGTATAGAGATAACTGAGGCACCCGGAGACAATAATGTATTACCGAGTTCCTCCCATAAAGGGAGTACGTCTCGTTGGAGAGGTGGGCAGTACTAAGACCACCATGCCACAAAAGGCCTCACCCTATTCTCTTCTGAACCTCGCCACAAGAGGCCTGATTCACTTCTTCACTATCGGTGCACTTGTTGGTGGCAATCTATAATCTCTCACAAAGATTTGGGCAATTCTCCACAACTCAATTGGAGGCTCCCAACAAACAAGCTCGGGGAAAGCTCCACAACATAATGTAGGCCCAAGTAATCCACAAATCTGCAAAACAACGAAACCGTCTATGGTTCCAAGAACCCAAGAGTAAAAAGCTTCTTACCTTTCACCTAGTCGAATCCTTACCGATAACTCAAACCGATGCACCAAATGCAATGGTAAGAACACAAGAAGTGCTCAAGTCCTTCTCTCCCAAATTTCACCAAACCTACAAAATCTGTTGGAGGAATAAGAGAGGAAGAACACAAGAGGAAATCCACAAAAAAAACCAAGATCTAGATCCCAAGATGTTTCACTCACATAGAGGAGAGATGAATTGGTGGAGTTGTAGATCTAGATCTCCCCTTTCAAATCCCTCAAAAAGATTCAAAAAGTATGTGACAAATTAAGAGTATTTGCAAGCTCTTGAAGGTAGAAACAATAGAGGAGAGAGGGAGAGCAAGCAAATTGCCCAAGGAGGAAGAATAGGGCCTTTTATAACTCTCTCCAACGGAATATGACCGTTTGGGGTGACCCAGGCCAGATAATCCACCCTCTCGGATTTTTCGGGTTTCCGGGGCCAAAATATGGCTAAGGACCTCACGCCGCGAGCCTCTGTCTGGGGGCAGATTTTTGGGCTGGATAATCCGCCCCTTCGAAAACAGGCAGAACAACAAAACTGAAACGAACATAACTTTTGTATTCGGACTCTGATTTTGATGATCTTGGGCTCGTTTTAAAGGTAGTAACAATATCTACAAGATCATTCAGGTGACCATAATAGTCCATTAAGGGAGGATAGAACCAAATGATAAAATGTTTAACCTGTCTATAAAAGGGAAACCGGTAAAACCTCCAATATCAAAAACGCAATAGAGAATGAATGTGAAATCTATTTTCGATGAACCTAAGCTTGTCATGGATATTAACACAAGCTCTGAATAATTGCATGGATAATAACCAAATAAGAACCAAGAAATAGGATGCCAAGAATGTAAGGGTTTGAGCTCTCTCCGAAGGATATGGTCAAGTTTCTCACTCGAGAGCCCCTCTTCATAGTATGGTTACCTATCCTATAAACCGGTCTCCCAAAATAACCCGATAAGAAAGAAAACCTATCAAGAACAAAAATTTGCCTTACGCATGTTCCACTTGAGCTTGATGATGACGATCTTGTACACCTCAATATGTAACACCTTTCTTGATTGCTCTAGGTTGGTGAAGACTTGGAATTTTCTCCCGCATACTCCACTATAGGAGAGCCTCTCTTTTAGGTATATTTTCACATATACATGATCACCATAAAGGATGGAAAGCTTCAATCATATGATCTCTTCGAGATGGCTAATCTTGAACTTGCACTTCATTTCTTTTTTCTTTATTATGTTGGTGTCTTGATGGTACACATGAGGTCACTCCATCTTGGTCTTCAAGACACACTTGCCATAGGCTCAACTCTCTCATGACAAATCTTTGTATCACTCCTTCAATATCTTGGTATCACTTGGTATTTTTCATTTTATTCTTCTTTCAACCTTGGGAAAACCATATGGATCAAGCATTGCCTATGGACATATCCTTAAGTATAACTCACTGCAAACATTAGTCCATAGTGATTGTCATTAATTACCAAAACCACATATGGGGGCACACATGCTCTTTCAATCTCCCCCATTTTGGTAATTGATGACAATCACTTTGATATGGTTTATATAAGTAATTTAACGAACAAACATGGTTGCCCCAACATCAAATACTACACAAGTATGTGATGTTGGTACACCCACAATATATAGAGCAAGCCCCCCACAATATATGCACGTGTGATGCACTTGAATTTTATTGCATAAATTATCAACCATTACCATTGGTGGAGTTTCCTATATATATTAAACATGCAAAGCAAAAACAAAGATGATGAAAGTCAAATCTTAAGAAAAAACTCAAAGCATAAAACCAACTTCCCTTAAACCCTCCAAAACTTCTCCCCCATTGGCATCGATTTCCAAAATGGGTGAAAAGTTCTAGATGGCCAATATAGTGAGTATTCCTCCAAAGGTGTGCATTTGAAACAAATTTCTTATGATTGGAAACATTTGAACATATTGAATGATGAATACTTAGGATGAGGTTAAACTATATTGAGGATCAAAAGATTGCAAAAATATAACAAGGTGAAGAAGCATCAACGAATGAAGAAGGTAATCAATAGATCCAAAAAAACACTTGAAAAAATGAACATACCAAATGAAAGATAGATATTATGATAAGATCAAAAAGCGAGTGATCTAAATAATACGAGGAGGCTCCCCAAGGTTTGTGCAGGAATTATAATTTGCATTTGAAAACAATATGCACAAACATCGCATCCTCACTCCATCGATATTATTTATACCAAACAAAATACCAAGAAAAAATGATGACCACAAAGTGGTGTTATAAATAAAATTAGGAAGCTCCCCAAGGTATGTGCACAAATAAGATTTTTGTAATTTAATATAATGTGCACAACATGGAATCCTTGCTCCCTAGATTTTATTTAAAACAAAACTATGCACAAAAGAGAATATACCAAGGCATAAAACTTGCAAATAAAAAAATGGTTGAGCAATAAGTAAGATACAATAAAAACAGGCTCAACCACAAGGATGTGTAAGAGGCAAGACAAAGCATTTTATAAGACTAGTACAAGGATGCGCATTGACCATCAACATAGTCTTCAATGACTAATATTTCTTAGTATGACCATACAACACACACGAATCAAAGAAGATATAAAAAAGTAACATCTCTCATGTGTATAGGTTTCTAACTTTACAATCCCATGAAGATATTTATCCAAAAATAAACATGTACACACAAAATAGATACAAAAATAAATAGAGAATGATATCCAAAACGAAGCCATACAATACACCAATAAGATCTTTGCTTGATAGCATGGCCAAAGGGATCAATTTTCTCCTATTGTATATTAATGAACTTCAACCACAAACAATTGAAAATACAAAAATTCATGCCAAGACGCAACCTACAAGAGGTTGGAAGTAAGATATATATGCATGAGTACTTATTACCAAGATATCATTGGTGTGATGAAGTAGATGGTAGTTTGTTGATCATCCTAGCTTGTCTCTAATTATCATTGAGTCATTGATACCTTTGATCTGGATTCACGAATGTAGTATAAATAGCTTTTTCCCTAGAAGACCGTACTACCCTTTCTATGACTGAGGTTCCTATGAGATCACCGCTAGCCAAGTATCCCACCTCAAGCATTTATCAATCTATAGGATCTTGGGTACCTACAAGTCCACAGATCGAGACAAGAGACGAAGAAACAAAAGATACAAATCACAATTCCAAACAAAATGCAATTCTCCCATGATCTAGATGCACATAATCGCTGCGAGGTTTCTCCCCAACCCGTAGCCCGTGAGGACTACTCACTCATAACAAATATATCGGAGATAGAAAACATCATACAAATACTTAGACTAAAATTAAATATTCTTACAATGGTCACCAAATCACAAGGAGATGTAAAGTACAAAGCAATGGCTATGGCTAGTGGATGGATGGATGGGGGAAGTGATGAACAATGGTGTGGATCTCCTTTGGTGGTGCTGTGATGAAATCTGAGAATGGCGGCTCTCTAGCTGGTGGCTAGAGCCTCAAAATATATACGCGTTCTCACGAAAGTTCTAGGGTTTGACGAGACAAAGCCATTGCCACCTGGTACGGGCGGGCGGTACGGGTGGACCGTGCCCGCACTAGTGGTCGTTAAGCATTCTGACGCCTTGGTACTGCATCCCAATTACTTGGTCGTGTGTACTTCCTCAAAATCCTTCATTATGACTCCTTATTTTGCATTAAAAGCCATGTTTTCCTGCACAACATAAATTCAAAGAAGGGATTTGCATATCTTTGCAATTATTAGTCATTACTGGCAAGAGTTGAGAGTTTCTTTGGCAATTGCTTGACCAAAAACAATGTTTAAACACAGTGGAAGATGGCAAAAATCGGAGCCATCAACTTCCCCAAAGCTCAAACCTTGATCATCCTCGAGCAAGAAGAGCCAAAATAACTATAAGGAATTCAGCATTTAAACTTGAAACAACGAGAATAAGAGTTCACTTACAGTTGGTAGTGGTATATTCAACACTTCATTCATTTGCAAAGCTTATCAAAGTTAGAGAGATGACAAGAATACTATACAAGCTTCAGTAAGTCAAGATAATCAAAGTAAAGTTTAATATAAGTATAAATAACTAGAAGTGTAGCAATCAATCCAATTCCTCTAATTAACTCTCAGCTTGCCAAGGAACACTAGGATGTTTAAGTATCATAATTGAGTAAGAGAGTTTCATGTCCCAAGTAGTATAACAATGAAGTGTTTTATTTACACCCACATAAATAAATCAAGTCTATCAAAAACACTTCTAATCCAATCATTGTCTTTCAAGAAAAAATCGTAAAGTAGTAATGAGACCATGCCAAGGACTTGTTATATGGATCCTCATAGATATATTTTTATTTCATTCATTTTTTTCAAGGATAGTTGTTTGTTTCTTTTGCAAGTGTTTGCACATCCTTTGAGAGTACCAATACTTTTGCCCATATATTGACACGGATGCCACTCATGTCATCAACTCATAGCCGAAATTCGGGGTTATACCATAGATCGCTCAAAAGCTAGCGGAGTTGTTGGCATCCCAAAGGTGTGCATTAGAGACATACAACAAAATTGTCTCACTTTTTTTTAAGCTAGTACCGCGGTTTGATCCACAAGGTTAGCTTTGGCATGCATCACAATCACCACTAGACTTTATTTCAATCAAACAACTCCTTTCATGAGTGTCGTCAAGACTATCAAAATATATATGGGGTTAAGTATCATCAAGGGTATACTCTCAAGACAATCATTCATCAAACAAGTAGTATATTTCAGACTTTTTCTTATTGTACTTGTTTGGCAATATTATATCCAAGGAAAGACTCGGTTAACTAAATGAACTAGAGCAAGAGCTTCAACAACTAATCATCATACCAATAAAAACCTTACTCTAACCATATTAAATTACTTCCCACTAGCATGGCATCTTAGCAAATCAACCAACTAAGATAAATAACTCAAACTTCATAAGTGGGAGACATAGGACATACCTCTCATAAGGATGTGTTCCTTCAAAACTCAAACACGATTAATCTCGTAATAATATTAAATCAAAGAGGCAAAGTATGAATCCATGTTCACGAAAAAAAGGAAAATGGAAAAATCTTTTTATATTTTCGAGGATAGGGATTAAAGAATAGAAAAGAGCTTGTGACCAAGCAAGGGCTTAAGAAAAGTAAAACAAACAAAAACAAAAATAAACTAAAATGAAAGAAAATTAAAAAGCAAAGGAAAAAAGCAAAGTGTTGGAACAAGCCAACACGAGTGTTTGAAAGCTCCCAAGGAGCTAGAGTACAACCTTGTTATTACACAAATAAATTTGCCGAGGGAACACATCCCCAAGCTCAGGATTTTGCAAGCTCTTTTGTTGCTCATTGTGGTGGTGGTGGATAATCTCCCACATTCTATTGGCTGCTCCAATCATGGAACTGGGTGGTGAGGCTTGAGGTGGCATCTCAAAGGTTGATGGAGAGGTTGTTCATGTTTTGAATATTTGCTTCGAGTGCATAGATGTCTTCATAGATTGGTGGCTGCACATCTGTCGTGGCCTTGGATCGATAAAGATCCTAAGGCCCTGTGATTAACATGCTAATCCCTAGATCAATAGCTAACACTTGCAGTCGATGAAATATCATGTAAAACACAAGTCTTTATTACATGAATCGAATAATCCAGAGTTTACATTATTACAACAAAAGCGAAATATATACAACTCAGAGTCCCATCAATGCCACAGGCAGGTTGAGTGAAGACCCGCGATCCTACCGCACCTTTCAACGATCTCCAAATTCTACACATGAAACGTGCAGCCAAACGAGTTGGTCAATACTTTGAATGTATTGACAAATTACACCAAGGAAAAACAAGACTAACTCTACATGCATGGCTAAGGAGTAGGCTTTGGGGTTCTTTTGCATAAAGCCAATTTTCTCTAAGTAAGAAGAAAAGGTCGAGTGAAACACGAGGATATTACGCACCAAGTGCCCAATCAACCTAATACCTGGATATGAGGCACCAAGTGGCACTTGGATATTACACTCCAAGTTACTTAGATATGACACACCAAGTTCCCAAAATCCCACCCATTGGCGATATTACGCACGTCATGGGGTTTTAGAAAAACTTTGGAAAAAGAGAGGAAGATCCTTCAGAGGCTCCATCCTTCAGATGCTCAAAGTGTTCTTTTCCGTGAACTCGGGTGATCGATCAGATTGCAATACTCTCAAAAGTTTGTGCACTTTACCCACAATCCACGATCAAGTCCTTTTACAGACAAGACCATGGCGAGGATTTCCCTTAGTAGCCCTCTACCACCTCCAAATGTTGGTAACCCGGTGAGGTTTCCTACTAACTAGGAGGCCAAGACAGAGCCCATATGTATTGTGGTTGCAGTGGAAGCTTCTGAATTCTGAAACATGGCAGACTTCTTTGATTCCTGGGCGGCCGACCTCCACCAAATTCCACTTGTTGACCTGACAACCATTCCGCCCAGAAGAAAACTTAGTTTTATTTTAAAGGGAATTTTTTAGAAGAAAATGTTGGCTCAAAAGTTTCGGTCTTTCAAATCCCCCATCGGTATTTTGTATATATAGCATAGCACACACAATACTTAGAAAATTTCATGGATAACCTATTAGGAAGGGGAAAATCCTAACTAATAGAGCTACTCATGGCATACTACAAAACAACATCACACTTGCAAAACACTTGTAAAATATTTCTAATAAAGCATCCTACACATGCATACTACTCTTTGAAGGTAAAAGATGCATAGTAGAAAACATGGGACAAAGATATGAACAAAGGTGTAACTTGCCTTGATATAATTGACGATGATTTATTCTTCGTGAACGCTCTCACACTCCGATTAGATCTAACGTACATAAGAATAGCACAAATAAACAACTATTGCAAATAAAGAGCCAAATAAAAAAATACACATGAACACAAAAAAGCAAAACATACAAATATCACCAATTATTTAGTTATTTCGGATAACACTATTGTGTTGGTGGTATAATGGCATGGGATATCACAATCTTTGATTTTCAAAAGGAATCACGTGAAAAGGATCTATGGATGCCGTGATATGTCCATAAGAAGGTTCTAATTAGAATCTAAACTCAAATAGATTCTAATATTTTTTAAACTTAAATTATGATGTTTCTGTAAGGATACAAATTCAACACACAAAAGATTCAATTAAAACAAAATTACGGTTATTTAATTATGAATTTTCAAAGCTTATTCGATTTTGTAGTCCGGAGGCGACGTGATGATCTCTAAACCTTCCCCAGCTACGGCTACTCTGACTTAAACTTTGGTCGGCTCAGCTTTGACGTTGGAGTGGCTCTGGCTTTAACTAGACACAACTCCGGCTTCAGCTTGGCGCAACTCTAGCTCCGACTTCGGCACGACGTGGCTCGCTTAATACGGTAGAGAAGAGAAAAACAACGATGCGGTCTAGATCTAACAGATCGTGGATTTCAATTCTACACATACACAAAACAACAAACGGACTTTTAAATCTTAAGTATGGTCAAAAGACGGTTTAAAATTTAGAATTTGATTGACAGATTCTGAAAAAAAAATTATAACTGAAGAAACTTGTACCACTGTATAAGATATTTAATTATGAATCTATATAATAAGAATCATTAAATTTTGTCTTGTAGATCAGAAGATACGTAATTTCATTATTGATGTCATGAACTAGTGTGATGTACCGATCTGGTTAAACTACACTATACACGCGCGTGAAGAAAAAAAAACATGTGGCAAGGCATTGTTTAGACTAGTTAAATCTAAATTTGCACCGTAAATTTGATATCAAATTCAAAATTTTATAATTACTAGCACAATACCTATGCGTTGCAACGGCTTAAAAAATTTATAAAATAGTTTTTACAAAAAAGATTGTGGTCTTCAGTTTTCCTGTGAATGAAATTATTTTCCGGTTTAGGAGACATAGGTCTCATTCAATCCTCCTGAAACAACCTATCCAATTCACACACGGATGTTCTAGGCCCTAGCTTAGAAATCATTTTCGTTGGCCGTATACGTATTCCACAGAGTATGAGTTGATTACAATATTTGTATAGCCTCATGATTTTCAGATAAAAAGGACAGATCCTATACATCTCTGAAGCAAGGTCGCAATTGACATGGTAATGAAATGATAATTACTTACAACTACTTACTACTAAACCGGGGATTACCATGCCATAGATATCACAAAACAATCTTTGCAGTTTTCACTCCTTCTTCAAAGGCATCAGATAGAAGCTCACAAATTCTATGGATCCAATTAGAATAAGTAATTTTTAAAGTGAATCCAATCAGAGCATGCCAGTATTTCAAGAATTTCATCGACAACTCATCAGCTTTTACTGTCGTAGTAGTTGAAAACATAAACCCAGCCATCTCGCAAAAAAAGAAAACGTCAACCCAGCCATCTCAATCCCACCGATTTAGTACCTGGTATATTCGTTCGTCTTTTGATTATTACAAAGCAAGGAATTAAACCTCGTAATGCCTGCAGATTAAGACAGTAAATCAATGAAAGATATTTGTACCGTACTGAGATGCATCAACACGGCGCTCATGGGCTAAAGAAGTGAACGGCGGTAAAAACACCCAGCAGCTCATCAAACTTTCAAGAGAACCGGGATGACAGGGGAGAGCGTGCCGCTGAAACCATCACGTTCAGTGTCTGTTCGAGCCTCATGTCGATCATGAACTGCTGGTAACTTGAAGGCGGTTACCATCCTCCCTATTTCCGAATCCAGAACAACATGAACAATTTCTGTAAGACGACCAGACGCTCGAACTGAAATCATGGATAAGGTGCACGGATTTCGGCGAGCAACTGAACTACTTGACACATCACTCCGTCCCACCAAAATTTCTGGCCTCAAACGGCAGAAAACTACCTGCTGTTGTTGACTCCTGCTAAACACAGTACCCCCATGGCTGCCGCATTTCCCGTGGCTGTCTTCGCGAGCTAAGAGCAATGTAGCCGCCAGGGAGTAGGAGGACGCCATTGCTGTACATTGGTGGACTACAACAGAGGCATGGGCTTGCCCGGATAATAAGATCGCCGGAGTGACCTCCAGCTCAATCGACGCCGTCAGCCTGTGCCACATCCAGCCGCATTGTCCCCGACCGAGCTCGCTGCTCACGCCCGCCCGGATAAGATCGCCGGAGCGTCGTCCCCAACCTTGCGTCACACTACCTCACTCCTTCCTCCAATACAGACCAAGGAACCGCCGCTGGTAGGCACCCTGCGCGGCCGCCCCCGCAATCAATTCCGCTCCAAGACCGGCCACCGTTGCGCCCTCCTAGTGCGGGAGATCTGCCACCCTACGCGGCCGCCCTCGCAATCGATTCTGCTCCAAGACCGGACACTGGTGTGCCCTCCTAGCTGGCCGGAGGGAATGCCACAGCATACGGGCCAGCAGTTCCCACAGCCGTGCACGACCATCTTAAGGTAGGAGGCACCAAGTGGTGTAGGAGGCGAACTGCTACAGACTAAATCGATCTGACCATGGAGGATGGGGGAGGATGCGACAGGATATGGGAGAGAGGTGCTATGAGATGTGTGAGGAGGGGAGCCGGTGGAGCGTTATGACGGCCGTAAGAGGCTTGGCCGGAGCATGGGTGTGTGGCTGTCACGGATCGGCGGCTGGGAGGTGGTCGCCGGTCGCGGGAGAGGAGGGACGCCTGGAAGACTTGGGGCGGCGGATGGGACAGACGAAAAAATTGAGCAGTTTTTTTCACTCGTCGGTGGCAATTGTGGGTAATTTGCTCCAACTTCGGAGGCAAAACGGTCTTTTTAGACGGACGGTTGACAGAAGCGTTGCCTCCTTTATTATTATTAGGTATAGGTATTAGGTATTAGGTATAGATAGGAAGTAGTACAACCAGATAGAGAATTTGCATGCGAATCCAACGCAACAGAAATCGTCTAAAACAAAGCTCTAAATCTATATGTAATTTTGAAGTTGATATGAACTAATGGATCCGATCGTTGGTGGTAGATGTGCGTAAAAAAAATAAAAATAAACTATAGCAGACGTGGCAAGGTGTGATAGGCTGATGCTGGTTTATAGCATACGATGTACACTTCAGGACAGTGCCATTACCAGCGATTGTAGTGTCGACGAAAAAAATAGCAGTGTGGCATCGAGCGTTGAGTTAGGCGACGATCTGGTGGTCCTGGCTGCACGAAGATGTTGTCAGGGTGCGGCTCACCACAGCGGACTCGTACACGCCCGAGGCAGTGATCATTATGGTCCCTAGCGGTCTCCCTCGTCGGCTGAAAGCAGCAGGGTCTGGCGAAGCTCTGGCGAGTTCGTGGGTGACGTCGGTTGGGCTGCAGAAGAGCAAAACAGGGTGAACGAAGGTGGGGGATTAAGCAGTGCGGAATAGAAGGAAAAAGGGGTGGCGAGGAGCTCCTGGAACCTCGACCCAGAGATCGATCAGAAGCTTCAATGGCAGCGGCGACGACAGAACTTCGGCGACGAAATTCGGCAGCCTTGTGGCGTGATTTGTTAGGGTTTTTTGGGAGGAAAAGTGTGTGGGACGTCCGCTATTTATGGTCAGAAGAACTTGGATAAGGGCAAGGATTCGAGCAGGAATCAGGAGATTTTAGCGGAGTCGTTCGGGGTGAACTCGTGTTTCTGTTGGTGGTCTCTTTCGTGTGTAAATGATGACATGTGGGGACCAGATTGTTTTTCTTTTTTTCTTTGCAAGGGAGTAGACGGGTCACTGTGTTGTTGCTCTAGGTTCTCTCACTGTGCATGCACGACACGAAAGGCAGGCCAGGCCGGTAAGGTGGTCTCGATGACAACTTACAGGTACGTTCACTTTTCGTTTTATCTTTTCTTTTTTTTACAAGAAAGTTATATAGCTCCAAATTGACCAAGATAAAACCAGGTAAAATCTTGTTGCAAGAAAATACGTATATAGAGACTAGGGAATATATTTCCAAGCAAAAAGCGTTTTATAAATCACATATTATTCCGTAGACCATATATGGCTTTAGGGTTTTTTAAATTTTAGGGTTTAGGGTTTTTTAAATTTTACCAATAATTTAAAAAATGCACAAGAATATTTTATATGAAAATTTTGATATGAAGAAGTCATTTTATCTTCTCTCGATTGATTTTCTTTGAACTGAATATTGTTTACAAAATTCCTAGAATATAAATAAATATTCCGGCAACACCAATTAGAATATCTCCCAACGTGTTTCTTATTTTCGGAATGTCGCATTATTTCCTCTCGTATGGAAAGTGCTTGGGAAATTTCAAGTATTTGAAAAAAATGAATGCGAATAAAATGCAAGACAATTTCTAGGATTCATATAATATTTTCTACCCATTAATTTATATTTTGGATAGTCATGTTAATCCGCTTTTTTTAATGTGTATTGGGAAAATAAAAAAATCCTAAGAACTTTGTTTTCATTCAAAAGTTTTAACAAGATCAAACAATTTCAGTCAATTTATTTCTTTATTTTAACATTCTAAAATTAGAAAGATTTTGGGATGTTACAACATCTTGTTCGGGTCCTCCTTGTTCTACTTCTTTATCTTCTCCTCATCCCACGGGTATTTTTTATTGGGGTAGATTAGCTTCAACCTGCGCATCATAACGCAAACGTCCATCTTAGATTGAGAATAAACCGTTAGGCAAAGGAGCTACGATCAAGTGATCCGTTCTAGGTATATCGAAGAAATATCTACTATGATTTTTAGAAATCATACCACGTGTTCTTAGAGTAGAAAGACCGAGACGGTTACTTCCATTCAATGGTTGGATGTTTCCTAGGTTGATGCGAAGTGCACGTGTAAGAACGACCATAACTCCTCCTTCGCATATGGGTCCTCGAGATCGAAGAGCCTGATGCTTAAGGTGAAACATAAGTAGAGCGTCCAAATTCGGCGTTAAGTTACAATTGATAAGAGCATCTTTTGCAAGGATCAACGTGTCCTCCTCATTAACTCTAGTAAACTCACCACGTGTCTGCAGTGTGTTAGCAATGACATAGAATAAATATCGAATAGCATGATGATCAATATGGTTCCCCTTGGGTGTGTTTCCACGAATTCTCATCAAATTAAAGTATTGTGAAGGGGAAGGATCTAAAATAAAAGTAGTTGTGCGTATATCGATAGTGTTGTTGGTAAATCTAAAGCATTGAGCCCATTGGCTGAGTCTTAAAGTATACTCACAGTTCATAAGGCGAAATTTGATTCGATCAACTCCGGGCCTTTGTTCCTCAAAACATCCATAAGGATCCACCTTGTGTGTCAAGGTGTTCAAGAATTCAAGGTCAAGCAGCAATATGTCGCAACATCCTAAAAGAAAAAATTGTACAAGACAACATTGTTGCAAAGTAAATCAAAATCAGCACAAATGCCAAGTTGGTTCAGGATATAATGACACACCCACTTGGTGGACGTGATCTCTCGAATCTTGAGACGATTGAAACGGCTCAGTTAGAACTCCTCAGTGAACTCGATACCAAGTGACTCGGGGGTTAATGTATCAACGAGTGGTGCGGAGAATTACGTAGCCATCTCACGTGTACGAATCCTCGTGTTCATCTAATAAATAAAAACAAGACAAAGTAAATAAAGATTTTTAATATTTTTTTGGTCCAATAGAAACATAGCATAAGTGATTCTCTACACTAACTACAAAAGAAACTCCTCTAAAAACAATACTAAGCATGTTTAATATCAAGATTGAATCAAGAACAAGACCTATGTCTAGATTGACAATGATAAATAATTGAGTGAAGCTTTTGCACAAATAAGTTAAGGATCAGAGGAGAATCATACCTTAAGTCGAATGAGTACGAAGAATCGAAGAAAGATTAAAATTTGAAGATCCAATGGAGGTGATTTGAGTTTGGAGGAAGAAGAAAGAGAAAAAAATGATTTGGGGATTTTTAGGTTACCTCCTCGGGGTGCTTATGGTGGCCGCGTACATGGTATGATTGGGCGGTATGGCCGGAGCCCGCCCGTACTGGGTGACTTACCTTGGGGCGACGATTACTTCCAGGCGGTGCACTCGGTATGGCACGTGGTACGGTCGCACGTGCCCGTACTACTGGTCATTATCTATACGATGACTTTGCTTGAAATCTGATATTTGCTCAGGGGTACGGTACGGGCACGCGATACAGGCGCGTCCGGCCGTACCAGTGGTCGTTATCGATACTGGTGCCTTCGGAAAATATCAATTTTTTTATCTCACTTTGACTTGATGTGGTATGGGCCCACAGTATGGTCCACTCCGGCCGTACTAGTGGTCGTTAAGAACACTGTGTGACGAGTGGTAACCTCGACAATGCCCATGGTTATGGACTTTGTGTTTCGTGGAAGAGAGAGCGCTGAGAATTTCGTCGGCTTAACAGACAAACAAGAGAGGCGATTTACGCAGATTCAGTCCCTCGTAGAGGAAATCCTACTTCCTGCTTGTCTGCTTGTATTATCATTGGAGAGTACAAACTCATTGAGTCCTCTAGATACGATCTCGCTGAGAGAGAGAGAGGTGTTCGTATTTTAAGATTGGTTGCCCTCCTTGTTGGCCCCTCCTAGCATTTATATATGGGGAGGCTAGGTCTTAGGGTACCAATACGAGTTAGTTTACAAGTTAGAGTTCATATCTAGTCTAGTCTTGTACTTTCCTTATCTTGTTACGCCAGGAGTCTGTGTCCTTGTAGGCTTCGTATCAGCCAAACCGTCATGGGCTTCATGGATCTTGGTATATCTTCGGGTGAGGCTTCCGTTGGGCCGCACCATAGATAGCAATAATAGGCACCCGAAGGGTTATGCCCATGTCACTGTGAACTACAAAACTCAAGGAATTTTGATTAGTATCTCTGTGCGCCTTTGCACATCTTATCAAAGGACTAGATGACAGCAAAAATACTAAGTAATGATCCAGCAATAGTTCTTAGGCCATGTGTTAGTAAAATAAAATATAGAGGATTGCCTTATTTCTTATCCTCTCTCCATAGGTCTTATTGAACACTCTTTATTAAAAACAAAAACAGAAACAAAACTAACACAATAGAAAATACATAAAGAAAGAATTTTATTTCACATGGGTTGCCTCCCATGAAGCGCTTCTAGTTAAGGTCAATTAGCTTGACCTCGATGGCAATTACTTAGGTTTGTGAAGTGGAATACCCGCTCCAAAGTAGTTGGCTTTCAAAGTAATTACACCATCACCATCATTAGGCTTGGCCTTCTTCTCCCTAGGGAAGTGGACTACAAATGGATCTCTAGATGGTAGCCCTATTCTCACATTCCCTTCATGTAAATTAATCAAAGCTCTAATAGTTCTTAGGAATGGCCTACCTAGAATTGTAGGTGCTATGGGACCTTCAGGCATATCCACAATAACAAGATCAATAAGAGAGGGACTACCTTTCATTTCAACAACTATATTTTCTTTTATCCCAACAACTTGTTTATAAGTTGAGTCGGCTAGATGGAGTCTCAATTCAGTTGTAACAAATTGACCCAATCGAATAAGCTTTTGGAAATTGCGAGACCCTTGCACCAAGATCATAAAGTGTGGATATATCATTAGCTTCCAACTTAATTTTAATAGTGGGCTCAAATATATCATCTAGCTTAGCTGGAAGCTTATCAGCTAGTATTTTATACTCCATCTCTAAATCGCGAACCTTAGATGCTATTTGTTGTATAAATTGTTGGTACATAGCATGATTACCTTTTTCTATACCTAGATTCTTAATGGTGATCATCTTCAATTGATCTTCCACGGTATATTCCGGTATTGGCGTATCCATCTTCCATTGGTTACCACCCTCATCATCTTGAGGTCTTCTACCGGATTTGGCTCGCGTTTTCCAGCAAACTTTGCTAATATGAGAGCTTGGCTCTTAGCTACCTTACCCAGCTAAGCCTCCATGGTCTTTGTTCTTTCCTGTAGAGCCTGCACATTATTTCTAATTGCAACGGCCTGGTTAGATAATCTTCCTATACTACTTTCATGCTTCTCCATGATCTTAATAAGCATATTATTTTGCTCGGTTTGAGCTTGTATAATTATTCTAACGGTTTCTCAAACGGGAGATTGCCATGATTTGATCCATTAGTATTATCATAATTATTATAAGGAGCTCATGCAGGATTAGCATGATATTTTTGAACATTGGAAGTCTAATTATTTTTCCATGTAGGATTAAAAGGAGTGCGAGCTATAAAATTAACATCAGTAGTGATAGCATTAACTTGGGTATCTTCCTTACCCTTTACTAAGCTAATTAACTCATCTACCTTAGATGTAAGCTCTTCATTATTTACCTCGGTAACTGAACTTAATCTCTTCGAGGTTCTTTCCATATGCCATTGGGCATGGTTATTTTGCTTATCATCAAGTAATTTCTTTGCAACACTCACTTGCTTTCCTATGATCATTCCTCCTACTGTAGTATCTAGCATAGACTTAGACATTGGGTTAAGACCATTATGAAACAAATGTAATATAATCCACTCTTCCATCCCATGACTAGAACATTTCATTACGGCTTCTTTCATCCTTTCCCACGCAAGCACTAGTGGCTCACGGTCTTCTTGTCTAAAGCTTGTAATGTTGGATCTTAGTTGCATAGTCTTAGCTGGGGGGAAATTTTAGTCATAAACAAATTAGTACATTCCTCCCAAGATTTAATATTGCCCTTTGGTAGAGCTAGCAACCAATCCTTAGCCTTTCCTCTAAGAGAGAAAGGAAACAATCTTAGCTTAACAACAGTTGGTTCTACATCCTTTATATGCATCATGTCGCAAATTTTAGTAAAAGTATTTAAGTGCAATCCCGAATCTTCAGCGGATGAACCCCCAAATTGGTTTTGTTGAACCAAACTTAAAAGGTTAGGCTTTATATCATATGTTTCTGCATCAACTATGGGTTGAGTGATGGGTGCACGAATAAAATCATCAGTGGGAGTAACATACTCCCCTAATCTCTTTTGAGCCATGGCTCTTATCTTTTTGGTAATTTTTAAGTAATGAAAACGAATAACAAGTAACTAATTTTTTGGGGTTTTCAAATATATAACAAGAAAGTAAACTAATAACAAGAATTAAACTATAACTAATAATAAAACTAAAAACAAGGTCTCTAATGACCTCACCAGGATAGCGAAATTGTTTCCCCGGCAACAGTGCCAGAAAAAAGTTTGATACCTTCAATCCGGATTCACGGATGTAGTATAATAGCTTTTCCCCTAGAAGACCTAGGTTTAATAGAACCTCAGAAAGCATTAACTAAAGGTAATAGAAAAGGACACGTCTACAAGAGTTTGTTTGTTCGTTTTACCTTAGTTGACTGGAGCAATCTAGTTTACTTTATAATGGGTTTGAATCAATGGATGGAAATAGGCCAGGGTTGAAGATCCACCTGGAGCTGCATATCAAATGGGATAAAAGATAATAATAATCATAGTGATGTATAATGTTTGAATGGAGACAATCTCTTGTGGGCAACACATCCTAATATTCTGGAGCCTCGTGATGCAACGGGCATAGAAATAGACTTTTAATCCAACCGAGAGCACACCGAAGCCACGGGTTACAAACGATTATTAAATGTAAAACAAGATCAAAGCTTAGTGGTGATATTGTTGTTGATCCCGAATGGGGTGCTAAACGAAGATCGTACTACCCTTTGACGGGTTTGTAGCATGGAAAACAAAAAATTTCTACTGCAAGAACAAACAAATCCCAGATCTAATCTAGATAAAAGCCAAGATCTAATCTATTAGACATGTGCACGAGATAAATCTGCACTAACCCTTGTAGATCCGAAAGCCTTGTGCGAGATCGGATCTCGTGGTTGATGTAGACGATCACTTGTCGATCTCAATATCGAGTAGCCAATCCTTCTGGCGCCGTGTTCCGACAGCGCTTCCGCAGTCGGTCACACGTGCGGAGTCGATTCAGACCTTCCTCTCCCTGTTCCAGCGAGCAGCGAAGGTAGTAGATCTCTCCACAGAATCCCAGCAGCACGACGGCATGGTGGTGGTGGAGTAGAGAATTCTGCAGGGCTTCGCCTAAGCCTGAGCAGAGCGAAGGAGGAGGAGAGAGGCGGCTAGGGCAAGAGTGGAGGGGCAAGGGGGGGTGGCGCCTCGACCCCTCTATATATAGAGGGAGGGGTGCGGCCTAGGGTTCCCACCCCTAGGCCCACCTCCTAGGGCCGGCGCACAAGGGGGGCTTGGGGGGAGTTTCCTTCCCCCCAAGTTTCCCCTTTTTCTTTCTTGGTTTTCAAGTAAACTCCATAGAAATTTCTAGAACCTTCCGGAACATTCCGAAACCTTCTAGAACCCCCATATAAACACTCCGGGACATTTCCGAACCTAGAAAATGATCTCCATTATATGAATCTTATTCTCCGGACAATTCTGGATCTCCTCGTGATGTCTCAGATCCAATCCGAGACTCCGAACAACATTCGGTCTCCAACGCATATTCCATATCTACCTAAACATCATCGAACCTTAAGTGTGTCACCCTACGGTTCGTGAATATGCAGACATGATGGAGACACCTCTCCGATCAATAACCATCAACGGGATCTGGAGATCCATAATGGCTCCCACATACTCAACGATGACTTTGTGATCGATAGAACCATTAACATACGAAACCAATTCCCTTTGTCACGCGATACTCTACTTATCCGAGGTTTGATCGTCGGCATCTCCATACCTAGTTCTACCTCGTTACTGATAAGTACTCTTTACTCATTCCATGTTATGTCATCCCTTGTGACTTAGTCACATGCTTGCAAGCTAACTAGATGACATTCCACCGAGAGGGCCCAGAGCATATCTATCCGTCATATGGATGGACAAATCCCAATCTTGGTCCATGCACTTCAACACATACTTTCAGAATACCCAATGACACCTTTATAACCACCCAGTTATGAAGCGGTGTTTGATGTCATCAAAGTACGCATCTGGTGATGGTGATTAACATAACCTCATGGTCTAAGGATTAGGTTACTATGCATTTGATAAGCTTGTAGCAATACGAACTAAATGACTTGATCTTATGCTACACTTACTATGGGTGTGTGTCCATCACATCATTCTCCTAATGATATGACCTTGTTATTAATGACATCCAATGTCCATGATCAGGAAACCATGATCATCTATTAATCAACAAGCTAGTTTAACCAGAGGCTTACCAGGGACTCTTTTATGTTTACAAAACACACAAGTATTAGTGTTTCCTAATAATATAATTATAGCATGGGATGTAAACATTCATCATAAACACAAAGATATAATAATAAACACTTTTATTATTGCCTCTTGGGCATATCTCCAACAGTCTCCCACTTGCACTAGAGTCAATAATCTAGATTACATGGTAATATACCTAACACCCATGGCGTTCTGGTGTTGGTCATGCTTTGCTCTAGGGAGAGGTTTAGTCAATGGATCTGCCACATTCAGATCAGTGTGTACTTTGCAAATCTTTATGTCACCATCTTGGACATACTCGCGAATAGCATGGAAACGTAGCTTGATGTGCTTCAGCTTGCTATGTGACCTTGGCTCCTGTGCATTAGCTATGGAACCTGTGTTGTCACAGTAGATGGCCATCGGGTCCAACACACTAGAAACCACGCAAAGTTCAGTAATGAACTTCTTCATCCATATGGCTTCTTGTGCAGCCTCCGAAGCGGCTATGTATTCCGATTCAGTTGAAGATTTTTCCACAACGCTTTGCTTGGCACTCCTCCAGCTTACTGCAGCACCATTCAAAATAAATACGTATCCAGACTATGACTTCGAGTCATCTGGATCGATGTTCCAACTAGCATCAGTGTAACTGTTTACAACAAGCTGTTCATCACCTCCATAAGAAAGAACCATATCCTTAGTCCTATTTAGGTACTTTAGGATATTCTTGACCGCTGTCCAGTGCTCCATTCCAGGATCACTTTGATATCTGCTAGTCAAACTAACAACATGTGCTATATCCGGTCTTGTACACAGCATGGCATACATGATAGAACCTATGGCCGAGGCATAGGGAATATTATTCATTTTCTCTCTATATTCTGCCGTAGCTAGACTTTGAGTCTTACTCAAGGTCTTACCTGACAACATGGGCATGAACCCTTTCTTGCTCTCTTCCATTCTAAACTTCTTTAGAACCTTGTCCAAGTATGTACTTTGTGAAAGCGCTATTAGGCGTCTTGATCTATCTCTATAAATCTTGATGCCTAGAATATATGCCGCTTCACCAAGATCCTTCATTGAAAAACTATTATTCAAATAGGCTTTGACGCTATTAAGAAGTTCTATATCATTCCCAATCAACAATATGTCATCTACATATAGTACTAGGAATGCTATAGAGCTCCCACTCACTTTCTTGTAAATACAAGCTTCTCCATAAGTTTGTATAAATCCAAAGTTTTTGATTACTTTATCAAAACGTTGATTCCAACTCCGGGATGCTTGCTTCAGTCCATAAATGGAGCGCTGAAGTTTGCATACCTTGTTAGAATCTTTAGGATCGACAAAACCCTTGGGTTGTACCATATACAACTCCTCAGTGTCACCATTAAGGAACGTCGTTTTGACATCCATCTGCCAAATCTCATAATCGAAATATGCAGCAATTGCTAACAAAATCCATTTGTCACCATTAAGGAACGTCGTTTTGACATCCACCTTTCGCGACAAGTCGAGCTTTATAGACGGTAACATTACCATCAACATATGTTTTTATTTTGAAAATGCATTTGTTCTTAACAGCCTTACGGCCATCCGATAAGTCCACCAAAGTCCATACTTTGTTTTCATACATGGATCCCATTTCGGATTTCATGGCTTCTAGCCATTTGTCAGAATCTGGGCTCACCATAGCTTCTTCTGAAAGGAATATGCCTGAGAGGCAATAATAAAGTGGTTATTATCTTATTCCATGTTTATGATAAATGTTTATTTTACATGCTAGAATTGTATTGATGGGAAACATCAATACATGTGTGTTTAATAAACAAAAGGGTTCCTAGTTATGCCTCTCTTATAGACTAGCTTGTTGATTAACAAGATGATCAAGGTTTCCTGATCATGGACATTGGATGCTGTTAATAACAAGGTCACACCATTGGTGGAATGATGTGATGAACATTCATCCGAAGTATAGCATTACAATCAAAGTCATTATAATTATATTGCTATAACATCATACGAAGTAATCTTTATCCTTAGACCATGAGATCATGTTAATTGCTAACACCGGAAGAGTATCTTGATAACATCAAACGTCACACCGTAACAGGGTGACTATAAAGATGGGTTCAGTGCTACGAAGGTGTTATGTTGAGGCTCATGGATCAAGAGTGGGATTTGTCAATCCCGATGACGGATAGATATACTCTGGGCCCTCTCGGTGATATCACATTGAAATAGCTTGCAAGCAAGTGATGTGATCACTAGAATGTTATATCATGGGAACAAGAAAAGAGTGCATGTCGGTAACAAGATCAAACTAGGTATGGAGATACCGATGATCGAATCTCGGACATGTAATATATCGCGGGACAAAGGGATTTAGTTACTAGCGTTAAAGGTTCTCACGATCACAGAAGTCATCATTGAATGTGTAGGAGTCAGTATGGATCTCCAGGTCCCGCTGCTGATTATTGATCGGAGAGGGGTCTCGATCATGTCTGCATTATTCGTGAACCGTAGGGTGACACACTTAAGGGATACCGAAACCATTTGGAGCAAATATGTTTCAAATAAAGATTTAAGAAAGCGCTGGAATTCTTTCAATAGACACCGAAACTGTTTCGGGTGAAATTGCTGAAATTGGTTCTGCATGTAATATTGAAATGTTGCAGGGGGTTTTATGTGAATGTTTGTTAATTAAAGTAATTAACAAAATTCTGAATAAAAAATAATAAAAGAGTTTTATTAAATGAGAGAGCATTAAATTTAGAGAAATTTAATGCATTGAAAGTGGAGACTTTAAAAGAGAATGTGATGGGGCAAATTTATGTGGAGGGAGTTACCACCACATGAATGGAGGAGGTGAAGAGTCACCTCCTCCATGCGCCGGCCATGAAGGAGGGGCACCCCCCTCCTCCTATAAAAGGCCACCCCTCCTCACTTCTCACACACACCTCCTTGTGATTGGAAAGGAGTTGCTGCTTCCGCTGCTTTGCTGGAGCGAGGGACGGAGGTTGTCGGGGTACCGGACGTGTGTGCGATCACGGATGCACCGCTGCTTTGCGGTGCTGGACTTGGTGGTGCTGGAGCTGGATCTGATGGACGTGCTGGAGCCGGACCTGCTGGACTTCATCACGATCTTGAGATTGGCAAGTGTACGACTACATCAACCACGAGTTCCTACTTGTTAACAAAGCTCGTTGTCTACAAGGGTAAGTTCTCGTTGGATGTATGTCCACCCGTTGCTTTGTACCTAGTAGATAGATCTTGGCGTGTAGTTCACACCGTAGGAAAATTTTTGTTTTCTATGCTGCGAACCCAACAGTGGTATCAGAGCCAGGTCTATGCGTAGGTGCTTTGCACGGGTAGTACACATATGTTGATATGTGGGCAATGATGATCATGTTATTGCATCTTCTATGTATTTTGGATATTGGTGGCATAGTGGGATGAAGCGGCCCGGACCAACCTTACATGTCATTGTATATGAGACCGGTTCCACGACTGACATGCAACTAGTTTTGCATAAGTGGCTGGCGGGTGTCTGTCTCTCCTACTATAGTCAATATCTAATTTACAACGAGTTGCTAATAATTTGGTTATCCTCGTTATGGTTCATGTTCGTAGGTAAGAACGGTTCTATCTCCGAAAGCCCTAAGCCACGTAAAACTTGCAATTGATAAATTATAGGCGTCTAGTTTAGATCGTTGCTGGGATAGTGTCTTGATATGGTATTGTTGTAAGTAGATGTATGACAGATACTCTTACAACACATTCAACGTGTAAGTTCCATAGACCTTGGCCTTACACACAAAGGAATGATACAGATCATACCACGATGCAAATGATAGAGATCAAATGCATGGACCATATCATCTCACTTTACACATTAGATGTTAGCATCTTATACTTCTAGTTTGGCGCTTTCTGTAGCATTGTAAGATGATCCCTCATTTAAATATCAAGATAAAATGTGTTCTTCCTTAAGTATGCACCATTTTGTGGATCGTATTTCGAAACAACACGTGATGATCGGGTGTACTCGACTCTACGCTTTCATACAAACGGGTGTAAGATAGTTTTACACATGCGAGTACTAAGGTTCTTACTTGGCGAGCCTAGCATGTACAGACATGGCCTCGGAACACGGACCGAAAGGTTAAGCATGAGTCATATAGTTTATATGATGCCCATATAGAAGCTCGCCTTTGAAGCTACATCAACTCACGTGATGATCGGACTTGGTGTAGTGGATTTGGTTCATGTAATCACCAAAAAGGCACGAGGGATGTCGTTTTTGAGTGGGAGTTCATTTCTAATTTGGATTAGTCGAACCAAATTTGTCATAAATTAAATCAAAGTGAATTTGCATAGTTTGTTGTAGTCATTGGCATTCGTTTTCTACCTTATGCTTAGTTTTTTATTTGAGATAATAGAACTATAGAATTCTGGATATTTACTTTACAAACTGGTATCGTATTGTTTCGAATGTCAATTTAAAGTTTATAAGTCCGATTGCAAACTTTCAGCAAACTCTATTTACTCCATGAAGTTTAATAAGTAGTATTGAATCAAGAGTAAGAATTCCAATATTAGTATCTAAAGTATCATGTTTGCCTCCATGATTATTGATATTCAAAAAGTTGTTTTAATATCAAGATTATATTGCAGCCGAAAATTGTTTCAGAAACCATCATGTGTGAAAGATATTGTGATATCTGAAACAATGTTTTTTGGTTGCATTATGATAGAGTATAATTTAGCAAAATACATGTTCTCATATTGTATGAGAATTTGTGAAGGATGGAGATGCTAGGCATCCGAATCTACCAAAAAGGTTTTGGGAATTGATATTATACTCGCGATTCTTCCTTATAGGCTATAGTAGCTTGATCATGAAAGTTGTCATGATAAGGATGAATAGAAGATGTAAGTAAAATGTTTACTACACTAATAGATTACTAAAGAATGGATTTTTGAAAGAACACCAAACATTTGATGATGGTGATCCACTTCAAAGTGCAAGTCCAAAGGTATTAGTATTTGACTATATACGCTTTGTACCATGTGTCATGTTGATGACACCACTATTGATGTTGATAGATTCTTTTAAAAGAAAAGGAATTGCTGAAAGAGAATCTATAAAATATTTGGCAGAAAATAAAAGGTTGGAGATGTCCAACTTAGGTATATAGAAGATATACATGTTATGGCTATATTCCTTGCTTGTTAAACAATGTGGTTCTTAGGTATTGGATACCGGTATTGGATACCGAATTGGTTGGTATGAAGTGTCATACAGGACAACGCAATTCATGAACAACAATGGCCTAAGTAACTACCAAGAGAATGAGTGATGATGTTCATCGAAAACAAATAAAGTGTTATTGTGTTTTTCGTTGTCATCAAACCAAGCCTTCAAGATTTGTTTAAATAATTGTTATTTTGGTCCGGTATTACGAGAACAATGGTTGTTCAAATAAATTACCGTATTCCATAAAGGATGGATGAACTTTTACAAGTCTAGTGGGAGAAATCACATCCATAAACGTTATTGCTAAAATGTCGCAACACAAATGATTAAAAGATCACTTATGAAGTGAAATCGCTGTTTTAAATTATATTGGAAATAAAACATGAAGAAACTCCATGTTGATGGATTTTTGGAGTCTTTTGATTTTGATCAATTGACGCATGTGAGACTTTCCTCGAGATAATTGAAACTCCGTCCATAGGCCAGAGAGGAACGGATGACTAGCTTATTGGAAATTGTGCATGCTGATGTGCATAGTCCATTATGTGTAGCCATATGCGATGGATCTTTTTTGCTTCATATGCTTTCTCCGAAAATTTGAGTGAATATATCTGTATATTTACTTAATAAGGAAGAAGTATGAAACATTTGAAAATTGTTCAAAGACTTTCAAGATGAAGTGGAAAATCATTGTAACAAGAAAATAAAAGAGTTTATGATTTGATCATAAAGGAAGATATTTGAGTTACAGGTCTAGCAAAACACCTAAGATTTGAGGAATTGTTCCATGATTTGTGTTTTCCTGATAAACCATAGGAGTATGGCATATTCGAGAGATGAAATCAAACCATGTTTGACATGGTAAGATCAAAGGTGTCATTTATAAAACTGCCATTATGTTTTAAGGATTGAAGCTTTAGAGACTACCGCCTTTACACTGAAAAGAGCACCATCGTGATCCATTGAAATGACACCATATGAGTTATGGTTTGGGATAAAACCCGAATTGTCTTTTGTTAAATTTGGTATGCTATGCATAAGTAAAATGTTTACAACCAAAGTCGTATAAGCACGTCTTTGTAGGTTATCCCAAAGAATTTGTTGGGAATTTCTCCATAACACCAAGGACAAAAGAGTTTGTCGCTTGGAACGTCAAGTTTCTTGAGAAGGAACTTTTCGTGAAAAGTTAAGTGGGAGGACAATAGAACTTTGATAAGGTTGTTGAACCTTAGCTATACGTGCTAAGTAGCACAGCGCCGGAAAGTGTCCCGGTGGCGGCCACAATGCTCATGGCTCTCGTGATTACAAAAGGTGTGATCTCGGAGATTAGAGTTCCTATAGAACCGTGTGGGTCGGTAAGAATCAAATAGTAAGATTTGATAAGCAAGTCATTATTGTTTGGACAATGATGAACCGACTACATGCAAAGAAGCGATGATGGGCCCTGACTCCATAAAATGACTAGAAGTCATAGAATCCGTGATAGTATCCATACACGAGAAATCAAGTTTCTGAACTTGGAAGACCCTCCGGAAAGGCGTGAAGCCTATCGGTCGTGTTTGGATCTATAAAGAAATAAGACATGGATGTTTAACATCTATGAAATAGTCGACATGTCGGAAAGAAGTTTACGAAAATGTTCAAGGAGTTGACTATGACAAGATTTGATCTTTCATAGCGATATATAGTCTTGACGGATTAATGTAGCAACCACTACATATAATTTGGTATATGGTAGTTGAATAAACAAAACAAGGTTCTTCTAATAGAACGGTAACCTAGGACATGTACATGACATGGTCCGAAGGGTTTTGTTAATTCAAAGGTTGCTAAAAGGGCATGTAAACTTCAATAGTTGAAGTAATCATAGCGGAGTTGGAATCTTCACCATGATGAAACTGTTAAAAGAGTTTAAATTCATCAGAGATGATGAAGATGCTTGCATTTGCAAGAAATTAAGTGGGAGCACTGAGACATATTTCTAATACATTATGTAGAGGACATATTGTTGATTGGAAATGATGTATCTGGAATTGACACAAGTTAAGGATTTCATTAAAATAATATTTCGATGAAAGACTTGGGCAAACCCAGAATATTAGGCATCAATATCTATATGGATAGATTAAGGCGCTAATATGGTTGTGCCAGACATACATATATAAGATATTGAAAGGGTTCAATATGAGATATTGAAAGGGTTCAATATGAGATATTGAAAGGGTTCAATATGGAAACAACAAGAAAGGTTCTTGCTGCATGGAAAGAATTGTATTCAGATTCAAGTTTTTCAACACTTGGTGAGTAAAATCACATGGAGATTCTGATCGATTATACCATGATATGTATATATCTAGAATGTCCTATGCTCAAAATGTTATGAGCATATATCAGAATGATTCATAAGATGATCATTGGACAATAGTCAAGATATTCTTATGAGCTTTGGAAGAACTAAGAATATATCATGTATAAGTGACAAATAGTTAAAGGTAGTTCATTGTAAAGTGTTACATTGATACTAGTTTTGTCACAAGATACAAATTAAATTTATCTCAATTTAGACTATGGGTGGCACAATATAATGGAAAGGATTTTCCATGATGGATTTGGATGAGTTCCAAAGTTGAGATATTGTGACGGATACTACAACAAAAGGCTAAGTATATAACTGCTATAGTAGCAGCAAAGGAGGGCATTTGTGTTAAGTAGTTTGTTATCAAACTAGGTGTGGTTCCAAGTGGGATAATACTATGAAGATATATTGTGTGACAATAATATCAACATATTTTAACCCGAACAAACTAAAGGTCTCACCAGAGGACCAAATTTATACAATGCCATCTCATTTGAGAATGAGTGATGCGTAGAGACGCAAAGACATGCAAATACACATGGACCTGAAACTGTCAGATCCGGAGATTATGTTCACCACTAGCAATTGCGTATATGCAACACCAGAAAGCTATAGGTGTTCAAGACGCAAAGTTTTTCAAACTACATTATTGACTCTAGTGCAAGTGGGAGACTGAAGGGAATATGCCCGAGAGGCAATAATAAAGTGGTTATTATCTTATTCCATGTTTATGATAAATGTTTATTTTACATGCTAGAATTGTATTGATGGGAAACATCAATACATGTGTGTTTAATAAACAAAAAGGGTTCCTAGTTATGCCTCTCTTATAGACTAGCTTGTTGATTAACAAGATGATCAAGGTTTCCTGATCATGGACATTGGATGCTGTTAATAACAAGGTCACACCATTGGTGGAATGATGTGATGAACATTCATCCGAGGTATAGCATTACAATCAAAGTCATTATGTTTATATTGATATAACATCATACGAAGTAACCTTTATCCTTAGACCATGAGATCATGTTAATTGCTAACACCGGAAGAGTATCTTGATAACATCAAACGTCACACCGTAACAGGGTGACTATAAAGATGGGTTCAGTGCTACGAAGGTGTTATGTTGAGGCTCATGGATCAAGAGTGGAATTTGTCAATCCTGATGACGGATAGATATACTCTGGGCCCTCTCGGTGATATCACGTTGAAATAGCTTGCAAGCAAGTGATGTGATCACTAGAATGTTATATCATGGGAACAAGAAAAGAGTGCATGTCGGTAACAAGATCAAACTAGGTATGGAGATACCGATGATCGAATCTCGGACATGTAATATATCGCGGGACAAAGGGATTTAGTTACTAGCGTTAAAGGTTCTCACGATCACAGAAGTCATCGTTGAATGTGTAGGAGTCAGTATGGATCTCCAGGTCCAGCTGATGATTATTGATCGGAGAGGGGTCTCGATCATGTCTGCATTATTCGTGAACCGTAGGGTGACACACTTAAGGGATACCGAAACCATTTGGAGCAAATATGTTTCAAATAAAGATTTAAGAAAGCGCTGGAATTCTTTCAATAGACACCAAAACTGTTTCGGGTGAAATTGCTGAAATTGGTTCTGCATGTAATATTGAAATGTTGCAGGGGGTTTTATGTGAATGTTTGTTAATTAAAGTAATTAAAAAAATTCTGAATAAAAAATAATAAAAGAGTTTTATTAAATGAGAGAGCATTAAATTTGGAGAAATTTAATGCATTTAAAGTGGAGACTTTAAAAGAGAATGTGAAGGGGCAAATTTATGTGGAGGGAGTTACCACCACATGAATGGAGGAGGTGAAGAGTCACCTCCTCCATGCGCCGGCCATGAAGGAGGGGCACCCCCCCTTCTCCTATAAAAGGCCACCCCTCCTCACTTCTCACACACACCTCCTTGTGAAGGATCTATCTCCCCCTCTAGTATTATTCCCCATGGTCTCGGATTAGCGAGATACATGTTCCCGGTGGCTTTATCTGGAAAGGAGTTGCTGCTTCCGCTGCTTTGCTGGAGCGAGGGACGGAGGTTGTCGGGGTACCGAACGTGTGTGCGATCACGGATGCACCGCTGCTTTGCGGTGCTGGACTTGGTGGTGCTGGAGCTGGATCTGATGGACGTGCTGGAGCCGGACCTGCAGGACTTCATCACGATCTTGAGACCGGCAAGTGTATGACTACATCAACCACGAGTTCCTACTCATTAACAAAGCTCGTTGTCTACGAGGGTAAGTTCTCATTGGATGTATGTCCACCCGTTGCTTTGTACCTAGTAGATAGATCTTGGCGTGTAGTTCACACCGTAGGAAATTTTTTGTTTTCTATGCTGCGGACCCAACAGCTTCATACGTCGCAGGGTCATCAGTGTTGTCCACCAACATGACGTTCAAGGCAGGGTCATACCAATCAGGAGTGGTATGAACCCTCGTTGACCTGCGAGGTTCAGCAGCAACTTCGTTCGAAGTTTCATGATCACCATCATTAGCTTCCTCTCCAATTGGTGCAGGCGGCACAAAAACATCTTCTGGTGCTGCGCTACTCTCAACTCTGAGAGAAGGTTCAATAACCTCGTTGAGTTCTACTTTCCTTCCAGTCACTTCCTTCGAGAGAAACTCCTTCTCAAGAAAGGATCCATTCTTGGCAACGAAAACTTTGCCTTCGGATCTATGATAGAAGGTATACCCAATTGTTTATTTAGGGTATCCTATGAAGACGCATTTCTCCGCTTTGGGTTCAAGCTTATCAGGTTGTAACTTCTTTACATATGCTTCGCAACCCCAAACTTTAAGGAACGACAACTTAGGTTTCTTTCCAAACCACAATTCGTACGGTGTTGTTTCAACGGATTTAGATGATGTCCTATTTAAAGTGAATGCGGCTGTCTCTAATGCATAGCCCCAAAATGATAGCGGTAAATCTGTGAGAGACATCATAGACCGAACCATATCTAAGAGAGTTCGATTACGACGTTTGGACACACCATTACGTTGTGGTGTTCCCGGCGGTGTCAATTGCGAAAGTATTCCACATTTCTTTAAATGCATGCCAAACTCATAACTTAGATATTCACCTCCGCGGTCAGAACGCAGAAATTTAATCTTCTTGTTACGATGATTTTCCACTTCACTTTGAAATTCCTTAAACTTCTCGAAAGTTTCGGACTTATGTTTCATAAAGTAGACATACCCATATCTACTTAAGTCATCCGTGAAAGTGAGAACATAACGATATCCACCACGCGATGCTACACTCATTCGGCAGCACACATCGGTATGTATTATTTCCAATAAGTCTGTAGCTCGCTCCATTATTCCAGAGAATGGAGTCTTAGTCATTTTTCCCATTAGGCATGCTTCGCATCTTTCAAGTGATTCAAAATCAAGTGATTCAAGAAGTCCATCAGAATGGAGTTTCTTCATACGCTTCACTCCAATGTGACCAAGACGACAATGCCACATGTATGTAGAATTATCATTCAATTTTGTTCGTTTAGCATCTATGTTGTGAACATGTGTATCACTACTATCGAGATTCAGTAAGAAAAAACCATTCATCTCAGGTGCATTACCATAAAAGATATTACTCATATAAATCGAACAACCTTTATTCTAGGACTAAAAAGAGTAACCGTCTCGCAATAAACAAGATCCAGATATAATGTTCATGCTTAACGCAGGCACCAAATAACAATTATTCAAATTTAAAACTAATACCGATGGTAGATGTAGAGGGAGCATGCCGACGGCGATCACATCAACCTTGGAACCATTTCCAACGCGCATCGTCACCTTGTCTCTTGCCAGTCTTCGCTTATTCCGCAGCTCCTGTTTCGAGTTACAAATATGAGCAACCGAACCAGTATCAAATACCCAGGCACTACTACGATTACTAGTAAGATACACATCAATAACATGTATATCAAATATACCTTTCTTCTTGATGTTGCCATTCTTTAGATCCGCCAAGTACTTGGGGAAGTTACGCTTCCAGTGACCAGCACCCTTGCAGTAGAAGCATTCAGTTTCAGGCTTAGGACTAGCCTTGGGCTTCTTAGCAGGCGCGGCAGCTTTCTTGCCGTCCTTCTTGAAGTTGCCCTTGTTCTTAGGCTTGCCCTGTTTCTTGAAATTGGTGGTCTTATTGACCATCAACACTTGGTGCTCCTTCTTGATCTCCACTTCAGCAGTTTTCAACATGGACGATAGTTCAGGCAACGTCTTGTTCATGCAGTGCATATTGTAGTTCATCACAAAGTTCTTATAACTTGGTGGCAGTGATTGGAGGACACGATGAATCCCTAACTCATTAGGAATCGTTATCCCCAACTCTTGGAGCTTGTTTGCGTGCCCAGACATGGTGAGCATGTGCTCGCTAACGGAGCTTCCCTCTTCCATCTTATAGTTAAAGAACTTTTCGGAGGCCTCATAGCTCTCCACGGCCACGTGAGTCTCAAAAATCAGCCTGAGCTCCTTAATGATCTCGAACGGGTCATGGTGCTCAAAGCGCTTCTGAAGCTCCGTTTCTAAACCGTACAGGATGGCACACTGAACTGTGGAGTAGTGATTTTTCCGAGTGGCGTAAACATTCTTTACGTCATCGGTGGCATCTTCTGCAGGTGGGTCACCTAGCGGTGCTTCGAGCACATAGGTCATCTGACCAGCCCTGAGGACAATCTTCAGTCCATGGAGCCAGTCTGTGAAGTTGCTACCATTGTTCTTAAGCTTTTATTTCTCTAGGAACGCATTGAAATTGATGGAGAGGTTCGCCATAATCTACAACAAATTTGCAAGTAGTTTAGACTAAGTTCATAATAAATTGAGTTCAATTTTAATTCTTAAATTAACTAGGTGAACTCCCACTCAAAACAACATCCCTCACGTTGTCTTAGTGATTACACAAACCAAATCCACTACACCAAGTCCGATCTTCACGAGAGAAGATGTAGTTTCATCAGCGAACAATCTTCATGTTCATCATATAATTTATATGACTCATGCTCTACCTTTCGGTATTCCGTGTTCCGAGACCATGTCTGTACATGCTAGGCTCGTCAAGATTAACCTTAGTTTCCGCATGTGCAAATCTGGCTTGCACCCGTTGTATGCACACATAGAATCTATCACATCCGATCATCACGAGATGCTTCGAAACGACGAGTCTTAGCAACGGTGCCAACTAAGGACGAACACTTTATTACTTGATATTTAGTGAGAGGGATCATCTTATAATGCTACCGTCACGATCTAAGCAATACAAGATGCATAAAGGATTAACATCACAGGCAATTCATAATTAGTGTGATATGATATGGCCCTTTCTTCTTATGCCTTTGATCTCCATCTCCAAAGCACGGACATGATCTCCATCATCACCAGCATTGCGTCAAGGTCAGTGGCGCCGCTTCATGGTTGTCCATCATCAGTAGCAACTATTACAACTACTTGGAATAAAGCTATTACAAGATGAATAGACACGCATGTCTTAACAGAATTAAAGACAACCATTAGGCTCCTACCGGTTGCCATATTACAACAAGGATCATTGCATACATCAAATATAATCACAATCACATGATGGACATATCACATCACAAAACCCCTGCAAAAACAAGTTAAACGCCTATAATTTTCTTTGCATGTTTTACGTGGTTTGGGGCTTTCGAATAAGAACGGATCTTACCTACGAAACTGAAACCACAACGTTGATACAAGTGCTATCAAGTGCAAAGTGTAGATTGGATCTATACTATGGTGGGAGAGACAGACACCCGCAAAGCCACTTGTGCAAAGCAAGTTACACGTCAAGCGTGGAGCAAGTCTCATGTGTGATGACATGTAAGGTTAGCCCGAGCCGCTTCATCCCACCATACCGCAAGATGCAAAGTACACAAAGCAAAAGACGGCACGAGCACCAACGCCCACAAAACCATTGTGTTCTACTCGTGCAACAGATCTATGCATAGACACGGCTCTAATACCACTGACGGGTTCGTAGCATGGAAAACAAAAAAATTCTAACGCAAGAACGAACAAAACCCATATCTAATCTAGATAAAAGCCAAGATCTAATCTATTAGACATGTGCAACGAGATAGATCTGCACTAACCCTTGTAGATCCGAAAGCCTTGTGCGAGATCGGATCTCATGGTTAATGTAGACGATCACTTGACGATCTCAAGATCGAGTAGACGATCCTTCCGGCGCCGCGTTCCAGCAGCGCTTCCGCAGTCGGTCACACGTGCGGAGTCGATGCAGACCTTCCTCTCCCTGTTCCAGCGAGCAGCGGAGGTAGTAGATCTCTCCACGGAATCCCAGCAGCATGATGGCATGGTGGTGGTGGTGGAGTAGAGAATTCTGCAGGGCTTCGCCTAAGCCTGAGCAGAGCGAAGGAGGAGGAGAGAGGCGGCTAGGGCAAGAGTGGAGGGGCAAGGGGGCGTGGCGCCTCCACGCCTCTATATATAGAGGGAGGGGTGCGGCCTAGGGTTCCCACCCCTAGGCCCACCTCCTAGGGCTGGCGCACAAGGGGGGCTTGGGGGGAGTTTCCTTCCCCCCCAAGTTTGCCCTTTTTCTTTCTTGGTTTTCAAGTAAACTCCATAGAAATTTCTAGAACCTTCCGGAACATTCCGAAACCTTCTAGAACCCCCATATAAACACTCCGGGACATTTCCAAACCTAGAAAATGATCTCCATTATATGAATCTTATTCTCCGGATAATTCCGGATCTCCTCGTGATGTCTCAGATCCAATCCGAAACTCCGAACAACATTCGGTCCCCAACGCATATTCCATATCTACCTAAACAGCATCGAACCTTAAGTGTGTCACCCTACGGTTCGTGAATATGCAGACATGATGGAGATACCTCTCCGATCAATAACCATCAGCGGGATCTGGAGATCCATAACGGCTCCCACATACTCAACGATGACTTTGTGATCGATAGAACCATTAACATACGAAACCAATTCCCTTTGTCACGCGATACTCTACTTATCCGAGGTTTGATCGTCGACATCTCCATACCTAGTTCTACCTCGTTACTGATAAGTACTCTTTACTTGTTCCATGTTATGTCATCCCTTGTGACCTAGTCACATGCTTGCAAGCTAACTAGATGACATTCCACCGAGAGGGACTAGAGCATATCTATCCGTCATATGGATGGACAAATCCAAATCTTGGTCCATGTGCTTCAACACATACTTTCAGAATACCCAATGACACCTTTATAACCACCCAGTTACGAAGCGGTGTTTGATGTCATAAAAGTACCCATCCGGTGATGGTGATTAACATAACCTCATGGTCGAAGGATTAGGTTACTATCCATTTGGTAAGCTTGTAGCAATACGAACTAAATGACTTGATCTTATGCTACACTTACTATGGGTGTGTGTCCATCACATCATTCTCCTAATGATATGACCTTGTTATTAATGACATCCAATGTCCATGATCAAGAAACCATGATCATCTATTAATCAACAAGCTAGTTCAACAAGAGGCTTACCAGGGACTCTTTTATGTTTACAAAACACACAAGTATTAGTGTTTCCTAATAATACAATTATAGCATGGGATGTAAACATTCATCATAAACACAAAGATATAATAATAACCACTTTTATTATTGCCTCTTGGGCATATCTCCAACACCCTTTCTGTCACTGAGGTTCCTATGAGATCATCGCTAGCCAAGTATCCCACCTCAAGCCTTTATCAATCTATGGGATCCTAGGTACCTACAAGTCCATAGATCGAGACAAGATATGAAGAAACAAAAGATACAAATCACAATTCCAAACAAAATACAATTCTCCCATGATCTAGATGCACATAATTGCTGCGAGGTTTCTCCCCAACCCGCAGCCCATGAGGACTACTCACTCATAACAAATAGATCAGAGATAGAAAACATCATACAAATACTTAGATTGAAATCAAATATTCTTACAATGGTCGCAAAATCACAAGGATTTCTAAAGTACAAAGAAATGGCTATGTCTAGTGGATGGATGGACCGTGGAAGTGATGAACAATGGTGAGGATTTCCTTTGGTTGTGCTCTGATGCAATCTGAGAATCACGGCTCTCTGGTCGGTGGCTGGAGCCTGAAAATATATATGCATCTTCACGAAAGTTCTAGGGTTTGATAAGACGAAGTCGTCGCCACCTGGTATGAACGGGTGGTACGGGTGGACCGCACATGTACTAGTGGTCGTTAAGCAGTCTGACGCCTTGGTACTGCATCCCAATTACTTGGCTGTGTGTACTTCCTCAAAATCCTTCATTATGACTCCTTATTTCGCATTAAAAGCTATGATTTCCTGCACAACATAATTCAAAGAAGGGATTTGCATATCTTTGCAATTATTAGTCATTAGTGGCAAGAGTTGAGAGTTTCTTTGGAAATTGCTTGACCAAAAACAATGTTTAAATGCAGTGGAAGATGGCAAAAATTGGAGCCATCAGTCATCACTTCTTCCTTATGAAAGAGGCAAGCATCCAATGCATATCCAATGTACCTAAAACATAATTCAAGTACAATATGGTCCCAAACTTATTGGGTCCAAAGTAGTTAGAGAAACTACAATACATAGAAGAGACTCCACAAAAACATGTGCATATTGATATGAAATTGAATTTCATGCACATCTTAGCCAAATAGGATTTGGTGGAGTTTTCCCTATATATTGGATCAAGGAAAACAAGCACGCCATAATATGTACATTTATTAAATATGCATGCACATGGCTTTCAAGGACCAAAGGAGATACAATTTGAACAAAAAACCAAGTAATCCAAGAATACACAACAAAGTGTGATATGACAAAAGGTTTTTCAAATTATATCAAATAACCAAATCAACTCATGAAAGATCACATGTTCAACAAATGAACTAGGAAAAAACCAAAGAGCAAGAGATATACAAAAACACAAATGCTCAAGGATTTATATCATTATATAAGGTCAAAAAATAATTGACAAGGAATGAGACAAAGCCAACTCCGCAAAAGAGTAAGGTCGCAAAAAACAAATAAAACTCTCCACAATTATCATGACGGCAAAAAATACCAAAACGAAAAGATTTATCTTTCAAAGACATAAAATATGATATGGATCAAAACATGTTATGAAAAAGCATAAAAGGAGTGTTCTATATAATATAGGATAACTCCCCCATGATTAGTGCATTATTTAATATTTTACATTTGAATACAAAATCCACACACACGGGATCATCATCCCTACCTACATTAAATAGAGCACTAAACGCTTTCAAGTCAAAGCAATATCCATAATAGGCAATTAAGATACAACTAGAGAACATTAATGGACATTATAGAATTTGAATTTCTCATGTGTATGATATACCACATAGAGACTAGATAATTTTGCAATATCAATACTAAGTGGTATTCCACATACACACATTTTTAGCATTGGGGAATCCTTAGAGAATAACACTCCCCCGAAATGGGATAGTCCATTAATTTCTTAGAATAGCCAAATAGGATAACAAATAGATTCAATAACGGCTCAACACAACAAAACATGTACATGGTGTGCAAGCCAATAGACACAAATAAACTTGATAACTCAAGATACGCAAGTGGTCATGCACAACATATACAAACACATGCAAGGTACAAAACAAACACATGCACAAGGGGCTAGTAACTTTTTATGTAAATGAGTTCAGAACATGTTACTGCAAGGAGGAGCAATGGATATATGATAGAGATATGATAATCCAAATGACTTGACTTGAGAGAATATAATTGATGAATTTCCCTTAATTCTTCATGATGTAGCCAAGTCTCAAATGCCCTCCAACAACACATATTTATCAAGTTTTAGCTTGTTGGTACCCAACCAAGTTGGGTCCTAAGAAGTTAATCACACTAGGATTGGCAACCAAAAAGGTTCTTTTCTTGACACCACATTGGGCACCAACGAATTTGGAAAATGCATTGCCAATCGCATCCTTACGAAGAGAATAAGATCATCAATCAAGATAGGGTTGGATGAGGAGTTACCAATGGTGCATGAGGAAGATAAGTGACCCTTTTCATGACATATGTAGCAAGTTCTTCTCTTTCATTCTTTATTCTTAGTTGATACCAAAACATGAGGATTGACTCGATCCTTCTTGGGAAGTGGCCTATCTTGAACTTGAGATGGAACGTGGGGCCACTTCCCTTGTTGCTTCACACAAAGAGGCTTCTTCTTCAATGGGCAAGATCTAACATGGTTCCCTTAAATTTTGCACTTGAAGCAAACAATCTTAGCCGAATTCTTGACTTGTTCTTGGACCTTCTTTTTGTTGCTCCTAAACTTATTATTGTGAGTAGACTTGTTCTCGACATTATATTTGAATCCAAGCCACCTCTTGTCATTGGGGGATTTTTGCATACTCAATATTTTGTCAATTTTGGACTTCCCTTCATGACTTTTTTTCAAGTCATTCTTCAAAGAAGCGACTTGAGCCTTGAGCTCTACATGGTTAGTATCAACAACAATACAAGAGGAAGTATATGCTTCATTGTTAGAGCAACAAGGCAAAGAATGTAATTAATCACAAGATGTAGAAACAACATGAGTGGATGAATTACTAAGACTAGCACATGGCAATATGAGATTTGTAGTGGATATAGTGACAATGTCCACACGAGGCTCACAAGATGTTACCATTGACACAATAGCCTCATGAGCTAACTTTAGCATATCATGGGAGGATAGAAGATCCCCATGAGATCTTGATAGCATAACATGACTTTCTTCCAATTTCCCATAATTGCTAGTTAGCAAAGCAAGTTGAGCTTTTAGCTCAACATTCTCCTTCAAAATAGATGCTTCACAAGAAAAAGAATTAGTAGCACCATCGTCATTATAATTAGAAATAGAAGAAGAAAACCTGGAAAGCTCATTACATTTTTTAGATCAATTACCACCTCAAGAGCTTTATCACGGGTTTCCTTTACTTTAGACACTACTAGAGTAAATGTCTCCTCAAGATATTCATTGGTTACTTGTGCTTCTTCAAGAGCTTCATTTAGATTTGCAATATCATTAGCATACCCAGGCTCAAGGCTACTCATTTTATCAATGGTGTTCTCATGCTCCTAAACTTGAGCTTCTAACTTATCAACACACTCTTTTCTCTCAATAGAAAACCCAAGATTCGAATGAAGTTAGTGCAAGCAATATTATTCTTAGCAAGAGCATGATAAAAAATCTCACCCTTTTCATGTAACAAATCAACATCAATCTCTTTTTTCTCATTATACTCATCCTCATCATCACAAGAGGTATTGGGTTCCAAAGTAGGATATACCTTTGAAGCCCTAGCCATAAGGCATAGATGGGAACCGTGAGGTGATGATAATGAAGAATTACTTGAGGCTTCATTCAATATCTTGTCTTAACCCGTAGAATATTCATTTTCCTCTACATTGTTAGACACACAACAACTAGAGGAAATAGAAGCATTTTTATCATGGAAACAAGGCATAGCAAGCATATAATCATGAGTTCTATTGAGGAAATTTATACATGATATGCAATGACCATAAACACAAGCATGTAAATTATTTATAGTGCTAGAAGTGTTTATGTCCAAAGATGAAGCATTGCAATGAGATAGAGATGAAGGACCATCAAAAGTAAGCTTACTATAAACATTTCAATTTTCATCAACACTCACCATATTATTACCTTGTGTCTTGCCACACATTTTTGAAGAGGATGAAGATGAGAAATCATCATGGCTGGAAGTGGAAGCAATACCATCATCCTCAATAAGATTGGACACATCATATTTATCTTGAAGTTTTGTCCATAACTCATGACTGCTCCAAAAAGGTATGATTGAAGAAGTAACTGCATGGCTCAAAGCATTAACAAGCACATTAGAAGCTTGAGCATCGAGATATAAGTTTTTCTCATCCTCACAAGATAGATTTAGGAAATCCATTGGAGGAGAAAAACCTATATCTACAATTTGCTCCAAATTTGGGTCCATGGCCCGAAAATGATTAAGGATACAAATTTTCCAAATCTCATAATATGTGCCATCCAATAAGAAAATGTCATTATGCACTAATCTCCTAGCTGACATCTTTACTATCAAGGCGGTGAAGCCTAAAATGAGAGACCAGGCTCTCATACCAATTAAAAAGGACACGGATGCCGCCTAGATGGGGTGAATAGGCGATTTAAAACTTTTACGAGATGGGCTTAACAAAGGCGTAATAAAACTAGCGTTTACTTTGTCAAGCATAAACTCCTATATAAACTAAGATTCACCTATGTGCACCAACAACTTATGCTAAGCAAAACAAGAAACTATGCGATAGCTAGCTAAATAAATTCCAACACGAAGGCTATCACAAAGTAAAGTGCATAAGTAAACAACTCGGAATAGAGATAACTGAGGCACACAGAGACAACGATGTATTACCGAGTTCCTCCCATAAAGGGAGTACGTCTCGTGTAGGGGGTGGGCGGTACTAAGATCACTGATGACTGCAAGGGCACAAATCATTTGTAGCTAGTTTCGAAATAAAGATATCGATGTACTAACGAGCTCGTTGGGGAACCCCAAGAGGAAGGTATGATGAGCACAGCAGTAAGTTTCCCTCAGTTATGAAACCAAGGTTATCAATCCAGTAGGAGCAAGGAAACACCCCAAATATGTAGCTAGCTGAACTTTGGCAGGACGCACTACCGGTGCCAGCAGCAACGTGGAGACCTGTACAACACAACCACAGAACTCTGTCCCCAACTTGCGATGAGGTTTTCAATCTCACCGGTTTTGCTGAAAACAAAGGATTAAATGTATCGAGTGGAAGAAAGTAATAGTTTGCAGAAAGTAAACACAAAGTTGTAAATAGTTGATTGTAGATTGAAGGTAAAAGAAAGGACCAGGGTTCATAGTTCACTAGAGGTGGCTCTCCTTAAGATAGATAACATGTTGGGTGAACAAATTACAGCGGGGAAATTGACAAACATCGAGAAAGCATACAAGCATATAATACTCATCTTGACTCCTTTGAGATTCGATTGGGAATTACAACATTATACATAGACCGCCATCCAACTGCACCAATGACTAATAATCCACCTTCAGGTTATCATCCGAACCCCCTCTAGTATTAAGTTGCAAGCAATGGATAATTGCATTATGAATTGCGTGTAAAGTAAACAATACGATTGTTCTATGAACAAAGGATTGTTGTTTTCTCCCTAGTAGCAACATCACATCTAGTACCTTAGAGATTTCTGTCACTTCCCTAGATTACCAGAGGCATGAATCCACTATCGAGCATAAATACTAACTCTTGGAGTTGCTAGCATCTACTTGGCCAAGATAGCTACTAACAACAGAAAGCATGCAAGATCACAAATAACAAAGACATGATAGAATCAATAATCAATCTGAAATAGCATCTCAATATCCATCGGATCCCCGCAAACACAACATGAAGAATTACAAATAGATGATCTTGATCATGAACGGATCTCACAAGATCTAAACATTATAGCACAAAGGAGGAGAACCAGCCATCTAGCTACTACATGGACCCATAGTCCAGAGATTAACTACTCACGCATCACACCGGAGGCTTGCATGATGATGAAGAAGGCCTCCAGGGTGAATTCCCCTCTCCGGCAGGGTGCCTGATGGCTCAATGTTGGCGCCAGGAAAATGCTGGCGCGATGTTGATGTAGAGCTCGTTGGGAACCCCAAGAGGAAGGTATCATGAGCACAGCACCAAGTTTCCCTCAGTTATGAAACCAAGGTTTAATCTAACCAGTAGGAGCAAGGAAACACCCCAAAGGTGTTTCTAGCTGAGCCTTGGCAGGGTGCACTACCGGTGCTAGTAGCAACGTGGAGACCTGCACAGCACAACCACAAAACTTTGTCCCCAACTTGCGATGAGGTTGTCAATCTCACCGTGTTTTGCGGAAAACAAAGGATTAAACGTATCGAATGGAAAGAAGTAAAAGTTTGCAGAAAGTAAACACAAAGCAGTAAAAGATTATAGATTGTATGTAAAGAAAAGGACCGGGATCCATAGTTCACTAGAGGTGGCTCTCCTTAAGATAGATAACATGCTGGGTGAACAAATTACAGCGGGGCAATTGACAAACATCAAGAAAGCAATACATGCATATACTAATCATCTTGACTCCTTTGGAACTTGATTGGGCATTACAACATTATACATAGACCGCCATCCAACTGCATCTATGATTAATAATCCACCTTCAGGTTATCATACGAACCCCCTCTAGTATTAAGTTGTAAGCAACAGATTATTGCTTTACGAATTGCGTGTAAAGTAAACAATACGATTGTTCTATAAACAAAGGATTGTTGTTTTCTCCCTAGTAGCAACATCACATCTAGTACCTTAGAGATTTCTGTCACTTCCCCAGATTACCAGAGGCATGAACCCACTATCGAGCATAAATACTAACTCTTGGAGTTGCTAGCATCTACTTGGCCAAGATAGCTACTCGAGGACGAGCAGGAGTTAAGCTTGGGGATGTTGATACATTGGAAATGTATCTATAATTTTTGATGCTCCATGCTTGGTTTTATCCACTTTCTTGTGTTTTGTCCACACTTTGTAGTACTTTTCATATGATTTCTTGGACTAACCTATTAACAAGAGCCATAGTGCCAGCTGCCTGTTTTCTGTTGTTTTTGGTTCCAGGAAAGTCAGAAAATGAATATTCTCGGAATTGGGCGGGACAAAAGCCAAAGTGCCTATTTTTCTAGAAGACTCCAGGAGCCAGAATACGAGATGGAGGAGGGCCAAGGGCTAGCCACACCCCCCTAGGCGCGGGCTGGGCCTGGCCGCGCTAGGGCATGGTGTGGTGGCCCTAGGCACCCCCTCGGTCTCCCTGTTCGCCTATAAGAAGCCTTCTGACCTAAAACCTTTAGGGGGTTCAATGTTTTTCCAGAAGGAGTTCCGCTCTGCCGCCACCACCAGATTCCACGAAACAGCACCAGAAACTCCGTTCTGGCACCCTGCCGGGACGGGGAATTGGAGGAGATCATCACCATCGCTTATCCATCGACCATCCATGTTTCCCCCATCTATGAGTGAGTAATCCCCCGCTGTAGGCTATGGGGATGGTAGGGATTGGATGACATCGTTCAATGGCATCAGATTGTTAGGACATGGTGCCTAGTATCTTTTATTAGTGCTTTATGACTTTGTTGCGACTTGTTGTGCTTAATGCTTGTCACTAGGGCCTGAGTGCCATGATTTCAGATCTAAACATGCTATTGATTCATTATGATAGTATTGTTTTTGGTCTTATCTGCAAGTTGTATACACACGTTGTTTTCCGGAACCTATGGCCCCGAAGTGACAGAAATCGGGATAACCGGAAGGGAATGGCTTTGATGTGAGGATCACATGTGTTCACGGAGTGTTAATGCTTTGCTCCGGTGCTCTATTAAAAGGAGCACCTTAATTGCCAGTAGTTCCCTAGAGGCCCCACTGCAAACGGGCTGGCAGGATAAAAGATGTTGTGCAAGTTCTCATTGCGAGCACGTATGACTATATATGGAAAACATGCCCAGGATTGTCTAGTACTTGGATGCTTTATCTTATTTATCTGCAATTGCCCTATATTCTGATTGCTATGTGAATTGTCTTGTCCATGCAACGCCCGTCCATCCATCCCTATGTCTACCGCACTCGAATCCCACTGTTTATTGCTTTTGTTACTACTGTCTTTGCTTTACTACTGCTGTTACTTTACTATTCCAACTACAAACTGTTGCTATTGATAAACTGCTGTGAGCAAGATTGTTTCCAGGTGTAGCTGAATTGACAACTTAGTTGTTAAGGCTTATAAATATTCTTTGGCTTCCCTTGTGTCGAATCAATAAATTGGGTTTCACTTCCCTCGAAAATACTGCGATACACCCCCTATACTTGTGGGTCATCAATTGCGTGTAAAGTAAACAATACGATTGTTCTATGAACAAAGGATTGTTGTTTTCTCCCTAGTAGCAACATCACATCTAGTACCTTAGAGATTTCTATCACTTCCCCAGATTACTAGAGGCATGAACCCACTATCGAGCATAAATACTAACTCTTGGAGTTGATAGCATCTACTTGGACAAGATAGCTACTAACAACGGAAAGCATGCATGATCACAAATAACAAAGACATGATAGAATCAATAATCAATCTGAAATAGCATCTCAATATCCATCGGATCCTCGCAAACACAACATGCAAAATTACAAATAGATGATCTTCATCATGAACGGAGCTCACAATATCTAAACATGATAGCACAAAGGAGGAAAACTAGCCATCTAGCTACTACATGGACCCGTAGTCCAGAGATGAACTACTCACGCATCACATCGGAGGCTTGCATGATGATGAAGAAGGTCTCCAGGGTGAATTCCCCTCTCCGGCAGGGTGCTGGGAAGAGCTTCAGATCCCTCCCGATCTAGGGATGGAGATGACAGCGGCTACAGACTCTTTTGTGGAATTTTGATCGGGTACTTAGGTTTTCCGTATCAGAGGCAATATATAGGCGGAAGGAGAGGTCGAGGGGGTGCCTGGGGTGGCCAGACCACCCCTGGCGCAAGCCAGGCCTGGCCGTGCGGCCAGGTGGTGTGGCCGGGCCCCAACGCCTCTATGTCTCGTATTCTGGCTCCAGGTGTCCCTCGGTGAAAAACTGACTTTGGCTTTTGTCCCGTCCAATTCCGAGAATATTCATTTTCTGACTTTCCTAGGACCAAAAACAGCAGAAAACAGGCAGCTGGCACTGTGGCTCTTATTAATAGGTTAGTCCAAGAAATCATATGAAAAGTACTCCAAAGTGTGGACAAAACACAAGAAAGTAGATAAAACCAAGCATGGAACATCAAAAATTATGGATATGTTTGCAACGTATCAATCCCACAGGGAGCAGGAGTCTGAAGTCTAATAACTCTTGAATTAATTATTACAGTAGAAATGTTAAATAAAGTTCTAAGTAACAAGATAAAATGCGAGTATTGCGTAAAAAGGTGTTTTTGGGTTTTTGGTATAAGAGAACAATAAGTAAAGTAAAACAACTCAACATAGAGAGTAAGTATCACGTATGTAAAAGAGATTTGTAACTGCAATAGGGAAAAGTGTTCTCAGGGACTAGCGGATACACCACTAGCATTATAAAGAGCTAAGGTAAATATTATTATCATGAACATTCTCAACTATGTGTATGTCGAAGGAACTCCGTATTTGGACAAATAGGCAGCAACCACTGCTCACATCATCCTCATAACCACATCAGACAACAATCGACATCAATCGAATTACTGCACTATTAAGGGACTTAATCTCGTAGGACGTATCCCATGGCATGGATAGTGTTTCGTGAGTTTCCTCGGTTCCTAAGTTGATACGTAAGGGGTGCCCACAGCTTTATAGTCACTGTAAGTGCTAACACACCTCCGTCTACCAACAAGTAGTTCCCTCCATCAAGTCCCCATGGGAGGAAAATATTGAGAGGTCGACTTCTCTCAACATCAAGATGAAGACAATCTAACACATGGTCATAGTGATGAATATCATAATAAACTTTATCTTATTTCAATCTGATACTAGTGTTTCTCCATCTCCCCAAGAACTAATGATCTACTCAGACATGGAGGCAATCAACATCATGGAAATAACAATGGAATCTATCATAGATGAATAGTACTTGTATAAATCCATGATGCGTCGTAATCATATCTATAATTTTTGATGCTCCATGATTGTTTTATATCAACTTTCTTATATTTTGTTCACACTTTGAGGTATTTTTATACATTTTCTGGAACTAACCTATTAACAAGATGCCATAGTGCTAGTTGCCTGTTTTCTGTTGTTTTTGGTTTGAAAAAACATAGTAAGGAAATATTCTCAGAATTGGACGGGACAAAAGCCAAAGTCAATATTATACCCGACACAAGACGGAGTCTAGAGCAGAGACGGAGGAGGGCGTCGATGCGGCCACACCCTAGGGTGGCGTGGCCCCTAGGCGCGCCACCACCTGGTGTGGGCCCCTCGGGCAGCCATCGATCTTGCCCTTTCGCCTAAAAAAGTGTCCCGATGTGAAAACCCTAAGTACCCAATCAGAAATCCACGAAAGAGTCTATAGCCACCGCTAGATTGGGGGATCCGAAGGTCTTCCCGATACCCTGCTAGAGGGGAGAGATCATCCTGGAGGCCTTCTTTATCACCATGCATGCCTCCTGTGTGATACGTGAGTAGTTTAACATTGGACTATGGGTCCATATAGTAGCTAGATGGTTGGTTCTCCTCCTTTGTGCTATCATGTTTAGATCTTGGGAGCTCCGTTCATGATCAATATCATCTATTTGTAATCCTATTTGTTGTGTTTGCGGGGATCCGATGGATATTGAGATACTATGTCAGATTGATTATTGATTCTATCATGTGTATGTTATTTGTGATCTTGCATGCTCTCCGTTGTTAGTAACTATCTTGGCCAAGTAGATGCTTGCAACTCCGTATTTGGACAAATAGGCAGCAACCACTGCTCACATCATCCTCATAACCACATCAGACAACAATCGACATCAATCGAATTACTGCACTATTAAGGGACTTAATCTCGTAGGACGTATCCCATGGCATGGATAGTGTTCCGTGAGTTTCCTCGGTTCCTAAGTTGATACGTAAGGGGTGCCAACAGCTTTATAGTAAGTGCTAACACACCTCCGTCTACCAACAAGTAGTTCCCTCCATCAAGTCCCCATGGGAGGAAAATATTGAGAGGTCGACTTCTCTCAACATCAAGATGAAGACAATCTAACACATGGTCATAGTGATGAATATCATAATAAACTTTATCTTATTTCAATCTGATACTAGTGTTTCTCCATCTCCCCAAGAACTAATGATCTACTCAGACATGGAGGCAATCAACATCATGGAAATAACAATGGAATCTATCATAGATGAATAGTACTTGTATAAATCCATGATGCGTCGTAATCATATCTATAATTTTTGATGCTCCATGATTGTTTTATATCAACTTTCTTATGTTTTGTTCACACTTTGAGGTATTTTTATACATTTTCTGGAACTAACCTATTAACAAGATGCCATAGTGCTAGTTGCCTGTTTTCTGTTGTTTTTGGTTTGAAAAAACATAGTAAGGAAATATTCTCGGAATTGGACGGGACAAAAGCCAAAGTCAATATTATACCCGACACAAGACGGAGTCTAGAGCAGAGACGGAGGAGGGCGCCGATGCGGCCACACCCTAGGGTGGCGTGGCCCCCTAGGCGCGCCACCACCTGGTGTGGGCCCCTCGGGCAGCCATCGATCTTGCCCTTTCGCCTAAAAAAGTGTCCCGATGTGAAAACCCTAAGTACCCAATCAGAAATCCACGAAAGAGTCTATAGCCACCGCTAGATTGGGGGATCCGAAGGTCTTCCCGATACCCTGCTAGAGGGGAGAGATCATCCTGGAGGCCTTCTTTATCACCATGCATGCCTCCTGTGTGATACGTGAGTAGTTTAACATTGGACTATGGGTCCATATAGTAGCTAGATGGTTGGTTCTCCTCCTTTGTGCTATCATGTTTAGATCTTGGGAGCTCCGTTCATGATCAATATCATATATTTGTAATCCTATTTTTTGTGTTTGCGGGGATCCGATGGATATTGAGATACTATGTCAGATTGATTATTGATTCTATCATGTGTATGTTATTTGTGATCTTGCATGCTCTCCGTTGTTAGTAACTATCTTGGCCAAGTAGATGCTTGCAACTCCGTATTTGGACAAATAGGCAGCAACCACTGCTCACATCATCCTCATAACCACATCAGACAACAATCGACATCAATCGAATTACTGCACTATTAAGGGACTTAATCTCGTAGGACGTATCCCATGGCATGGATAGTGTTCCGTGAGTTTCCTCGGTTCCTAAGTTGATATGTAAGGGGTGCCAACAGCTTTATAGTAAGTGCTAACACACCTCCGTCTACCAACAAGTAGTTCCCTCCATCAAGTCCCCATGGGAGGAAAATATTGAGAGGTCGACTTCTCTCAACATCAAGATGAAGACAATCTAACACATGGTCATAGTGATGAATATCATAATAAACTTTATCTTATTTCAATCTGATACTAGTGTTTCTCCATCTCCCCAAGAACTAATGATCTACTCAGACATGGAGGCAATCAACATCATGGAAATAACAATGGAATCTATCATAGATGAATAGTACTTGTATAAATCCATGATGCGTCGTAATCATATCTATAATTTTTGATGCTCCATGATTGTTTTATATCAACTTTCTTATGTTTTGTTCACACTTTGAGGTATTTTTATACATTTTCTGGAACTAACCTATTAACAAGATGCCATAGTGCTAGTTGCCTGTTTTCTGTTGTTTTTGGTTTGAAAAAACATAGTAAGGAAATATTCTCGGAATTGGACGGGACAAAAGCCAAAGTCAATATTATACCCGACACAAGACGGAGTCTAGAGCAGAGACGGAGGAGGGCGCCGATGCGGCAACACCCTAGGGTGGCGTGGCCCCCTAGGCGCGCCACCACCTGGTGTGGGCCCCTCGGGCAGCCATCGATCTTGCCCTTTCGCCTAAAAAAGTGTCCCGATGTGAAAACCCTAAGTACCCAATCAGAAATCCACGAAAGAGTCTATAGCCACCGCTAGATTGGGGGATCCGAAGGTCTTCCCGATACCCTGCTAGAGGGGAGAGATCATCCTGGAGGCCTTCTTTATCACCATGCATGCCTCCTGTGTGATACGTGAGTAGTTTAACATTGGACTATGGGTCCATATAGTAGCTAGATGGTTGGTTCTCCTCCTTTGTGCTATCATGTTTAGATCTTGGGAGCTCCGTTCATGATCAATATCATCTATTTGTAATCCTATTTGTTGTGTTTGCGGGGATCCGATGGATATTGAGATACTATGTCAGATTGATTATTGATTCTATCATGTGTATGTTATTTGTGATCTTGCATGCTCTCCGTTGTTAGTAACTATCTTGGCCAAGTAGATGCTTGCAACTCCGTAATTGGACAAATAGGCAGCAACCACTGCTCACATCATCCTCATAACCACATCAGACAACAATCGACATCAATCGAATTACTGCACTATTAAGGGACTTAATCTCGTAGGACGTATCCCATGGCATGGATAGTGTTCCATGAGTTTCCTTGGTTCCTAAGTTGATACGTAAGGGGTGCCAACAGCTTTATAGTAAGTGCTAACACACCTCCGTCTACCAACAAGTGGTTCCCTCCATCAAGTCCCCATGGGAGGAAAATATTGAGAGGTCGACTTCTCTCAACATCAATATGAAGACAATCTAACACATGGTCATAGTGATGAATATCATAATAAACTTTATCTTATTTCAATCTGATACTAGTGTTTATCCATCTCCCCAAGAACTAATGATCTACTCAGACATGGAGGCAATCAACATCATGGAAATAACAATGGAATCTATCATAGATGAATAGTACTTGTATAAATCCATGATGCGTCGTAATCATATCTATAATTTTTGATGCTCCATGATTGTTTTATATCAACTTTCTTATGTTTTGTTCACACTTTGAGGTATTTTTATACATTTTATGGAACTAACCTATTAACAAGATGCCATAGTGCTAGTTGCCTGTTTTCTGTTGTTTTTGGTTTGAAAAAACATAGTAAGGAAATATTCTCGGAATTGGACGGGACAAAAGCCAAAGTCAATATTATACCCGACACAAGACGGAGTCCAGAGCAGAGACGGAGGAGGGCGCCGATGCGGCCACACCCTAGGGTGGCGTGGCCCCCTAGGTGCACCACCACCTGGTGTGGGCCCCTCGGGCAGCCATCGATCTTGCCCTTTCGCCTATAAAAGTGTCCCGATGTGAAAACCCTAAGTACCCAATCAGAAATCCACGAAAGAGTCTATAGCCACCGCTAGATTGGGGGGATCCGAAGGTATTCCCGATACCCTGCTAGAGGGGAGAGATCATCCTGGAGGCCTTCTTTATCACCATGCATGCCTCCTGTGTGATACGTGAGTAGTTTAACATTGGACTATGGGTCCATATAGTAGCTAGATGGTTGGTTCTCCTCCTTTGTGCTATCATGTTTAGATCTTGGGAGCTTCGTTCATGATCAATATCATCTATTTGTAATCCTATTTGTTGTGTTTGCGGGGATCCGATGGATATTGAGATACTATGTCAGATTGATTATTGATTCTATCATGTGTATGTTATTTGTGATCTTGCATGCTCTCCGTTGTTAGTAACTATCTTGGCCAAGTAGATGCTTGCAACTCCAAGAGGGAGTATTTATGCTCGATAGTAGGTTCATGCCTCTAATAATCTGGGGAAGTGACAGAAATTTCTAAGGTTGTAGATGTGTTGTTGCTACTAGGGAGAAAACAACAATCCTTTGTCCATGGGGCAATTGTATTGTTTACTTTACACACTTTGCTTAATGCAATTATCCGTTGCTTGCAACTTAATACTGAAAGGGGTTTAGACGATAACCGAAAGGTAGATTATTAGACATAGATGCAGTTGGATTACAGTATATGTATTATGTTGTAATGCCCAATCAAATCCCGTAGGAGTCAAGATGTCTAGTATATGCATTGTTATGCTTTCTCAATCTGTCAATTGACCCGCTATAATATGTTCACCCAACATGCTATTTATCTTAAGGAGAAACACCTCTAGTGAACTGTGGACCCTAGTCCATTCCTTTACCATTGATATACCATCTACTGTTTACCGTTTAATGTTTTACTTTTTGCAAGCAATTACTATGTTCCACACTATATGTTTAATCTTTTGTTTTCAGCAAAACCAGTGAGATTGATAACCTCACTGTAAGTTGGGGCAAAGTTCTATGGTTGTGTTGTGTAGGATTCCAAGTTGGAAACAACACCTTGGAGTTGTTTCCTTGCTCCTACTGGTTCAATAACCTTAGTTTCATAACTGAGGGAAAACTTGCTACTATGCTCATCATACCTTCCTCTTGGGGTTACCAAAAAGCTCTACATTTCAAGCCATCAAGCACTTTTTCTGGTGTCGTTGCCGGGAGTTAAGGACAACTTCAATCTCTTCCGCCTCGTCAGTCACTTTTCAGGGAGAAAGAATATTCTTGCAACAGGAGTCCCTCACAACCAATCTCTTTACTTTGTTTTTGTTTTGCTTCGTTTATTTTGCTTGTTTCTTTTTATCAAAAACACAAAAAAATTAGTTGTACTGGTTTGCCTTTCTTTATCCAAAAGATAATTTTTTTATTTCTTTCTATAGTTGTCACCTCGTTCTTAGCTCATCATGTTGATCCCTAAGTTCACCCTAAAAGACCTTTCAATAGGTAGTGGCTCTATAACTAGGACAGATAATATTGAAGAATTCTTTAATCATGTTAGCAAGCATGAGGATATTTAGGATAAATCCTTAGCAGAACTTGCTCCAAATTCTGAAACTGTTGCAGCTTCCCTAGTTCATATGTTGGAGTCTAGGTTTGTTAACTTAACCCCATGATGCAAATAATGTTTCTTAAACTTAAAGATATTGAGGATACTGAAAAGAGAGATTTTATTCTAGGAACTTTGCTTAAAGAATTCAATGATTTTGGTAAGGAATCTAGAAAGGTCTTTGATCATTTTAATATGTTAGGCTCATGTGTAGATGTTATTGGTACACTAGAAAAGTTTGACAAAACCAAACCCAAAAATGGAGATGAAACTAAGATACCGATACCTTTTAAACTTGTAGGAATGCATGAAGCCTTAGAAAATAATTTTGATTGGATTGTTCCTGAAAACCCGTTTGATGAAAATAGTGAACCCAAGAGTATTGAGAGAGGATCCTCTAGAACTTATTTGGATGAGATACCTTGCCTTGTTGAAGATATTTCTAGTATTGATCTTAATGCTTCTTCATTTAAAAATACTTGAATCTTGCTTCCTATGCGTAGCTAAAAGGCGTTAAAGAAAAGCACTATTGGGAGATAACCCAAATTATTTTTACTTTCAGTAAGTTTTTATTTTGTTGAGTTTGGAAGTTATTGCCTCAGTAATAACCTCTCCTTATCCTTTTTGTGTGGTTTTTGTACCAAGAATAACCTCTAATGAGAGAGAAGTAAGACTTGGAAAAGTTGTTGTCCCGAAATAGATTTTTGTGCTTCACTATAAACAATCGTGAAAAATCCCTGTATGTCGGATTGAGCTGTAATTTTTCGTGCTTATGACCCAGGTTATTTTCTAACTTCCATTAGCTTAACACTTTTCGGTTTCAGCAACATAAGGTCTTCGAAAAAATCAATTTTTACCTGCTGGTCTGTTTTGACAGATTTCCGCCATTATTTGCATTTGCCTCTTAATCTCTTTCTTTTTGAGTTCTCTTTGATCACTTGAGCTTTTAGAAGGAATTGATACAGTAGCTTGTGTTTTAATGGAAGTTTTACTTGTGTTGAAACTAAACCCAAAGACTTATTGTCACATCCCAAGATTTTAGAAATTGGGACTAGAATTTTTTTTGTTTTACATGTCATTCATGAGCATTGCATTGCACCCATGCAAAAATTTACAAGAATTGAATTTGAAAACGCAAACCCTAATTGCAATGTGCTAATTTATTTCTATAAGGAATTAAATAGCATTTATAAAACCCATTATTGATAAGACAACAACTATCGCTAAATATTAGCTTATTATGATATATTGAATATTTGAAAATTTTAGATGAACTCATTTGGAGTTTATTTGCAAAAGTTATTAAACAAATAAGAAACAGAAAATAGAAAAGAGAAGGGAATAAAAATAAACCTAACTACCCAGCCGGACCGGCCCAACCCTTCTCTATCTACCGCATCTGCAGCTTACGCGAGTAGCCACTCCCGGCCCAGGTGGCGCCCAACAGGAGCCCACCCGGGAGAGAACCCACCTCCTCCCTCTTTTTTCCCTTCTACCTGGAGCCACTGACGCCCATGGCCCACCTGTCATCTCCAATCTCCAACAGAGATCGAACTCGTTACGAGTTCAGTTGATCCCGAACGAGATCCCAGGAAATCCTCGGCAAATCGGTCGATGTCTCGACCCCTCCTGCACGCCAACCCCCCCATATAATCCCCTCCCCTATCTACCGTTTGATTTGTCACGATTTTGTGAACCTAGCGTCGCCTCGGTAAGTCCTGATCTCACCGCCGCCATCACCATCGACAGAGCTCAGGAGGTCGAGCTTCCCCTCTGTTCCGTCGCCCCACTCCCTCCATTTTCCTCCAGCCAAGATCCCTATCTCTCGCAACGTCTCCTCACCTTTACTTCCCTCTCACAGGAGCTCTAGAACACCCTCACCGTGTCGCTGGAGCTGCACGGATAACCGCCGTCTCCAGTCGATCCCTAGCACCGCCCCAGGAAGCAAAAATCTGCGCCGGTCACACCTCTGTCTTCACTGCACCGCTCCGCACCTCATCCACCCTATTCCCGAGCTCGAAGACCACCAGAGCACCGCTGATGGCCACCATCTGAGCCGCCGCCACCGTCCATCATCGTCGCCACCATCTTCCAGCCGACGTCGGCTCGCCATCGTCACCGTACCCCGTTCGATCCAATCCCAACGGCCAGGTTCGACAGACCGGTCCAAGCCGAAGCCCAAGCCGAGTGAAGCCAAGCCACAGAACAAGCCAACACACAACAACCGTTTGATCTAGATCCAGTGGCCCTCGTCTCTCCACTCAAAAGAAGGGGTAAGAGCAAATCAGAATTAGCCACGTGGCCTGCTGACCGTGTAATTCGAATAATAAATGTTTAAAATGGCCAGAAAGGTATCCAATATTGTAAAATACATATAAAATCGAAAATAAGTCCAAATTGAGCAAATAATATACCCATGGATTCGTAAAACTATGTCAAATAATAATATACTGTTAGACCCAACTCTTACAGTATATATTTGATGTAGTTATTTAAATGATTTAATGGCCTAATTGGAGTATAAAAATCATAGTAAATTGTATATGTATCAGAAAAATACAAATAAGGTATCTATGGAATAGTAGTGTTATGTACGACATTAATACGGCCTTAGATATAATTATTGACATATAAAATATTTTACATGATTTAAACCCTTCCAATTGCTATTTAAGTCATAGATAAATATCTAGAACTCCAAATTGAGTGAATCCAATTTCCATGTGTTTGTTTCAGTAATACCCATATTAAGAAAATATAGGAAAAATTATTTGTCACAGTTTTAATAGATGATATTACAGAAAGCTATAAACCCAATTACAATAGTAATTAAATCATAAAACAATATCTGTAAATGATTTTTAGGTGATTCCAATTGCTACTGGCTCTAAATTGAACTACCTATCCATTAGAACGTAATTCACAATTTAATACGACTAAAACATTAGGAGAGGACATAAAGTTAGTTAAACCCTATTAAATCAATATATCTTTATTAATAAATTATCTTATGCATTAAATGCTTTTCCATATGCATCATGAGACATATTAATGTTCATAGAACTAAATACAACAATTGTGACTTATTTAATCATCGTGCATCCATTTATTAATCATTATTTTATTGTATTGTGCATAATTGCAATGTTTTGAATGGTATGTTTGTTGTGTTTTGCTTCAAACGCTAGATTGCGAGGAGTGCAACTATTGTGATTGTGACGAGTAAAATCTTTTATATTGTGAGGATTATCTGAATGACTACATCTACAACAAAGGCAAGTAGAGCTATCATAAATGTCCTACTATTTTCCTATGCATGTAGTGTTATCTTTAGTAGTGATGCATGTGTAAGATATTTTTTTTACTACTATGCTATGCTATGACACCCAAACATGATTGCCATATTTCCATGACTTAAGTTCCTTTGAGCCATCGTATTGTAGTTACTTAGCCATGCTTATTAGATGCGCAATGGGAATTCATGATTGATTCTATTATAGAAAGATATGTTTTGTTATAATGAAAACAACTGGAAAGTAATGAATCTCCTGGGTGTGATGGGATTGATATTTGTTGGTGGTTTCAATGCGGAAAGGCACCTAGGACACTGAGATTAGACAAGTTTCTTGTGTAGTAGCTTCCAGTATAGCCGCATGTCATTATATGTCTTGACTAAGTAGGTTGTGGGAACCTGACCTGACATGACCAACAGATGTAGGGGATGTAGGTTGGTATGGGTCCGTCCTGAGGGCTCGGGGTTCTACTTCTGAAAGGTTTCGTCTTTGTTTTCTCCCTACCATGGCACAAAATGAGTAGTGGTACGAGCGGGTTGACTAGGTCGTGCGGGTAAAGTGTACGAACCTCTCGAGAGTGTTATAATCTAAGTATTTAGCCGTGTCCCCGGTTATGGACATCTATGAGCAACTGGACCTGGAACTATTTGGAAGAGATCTCACTCATCCCAATTTCTCAATTACTGAAACTTGATGGGTGAATATGGGTTTAGGAGCATACGAAGCTAAACAGTCTTGTTTCTACATGGGTTTATGGTGGTATGTCTTTAGAAGAATTGTTTTAAAGAATATAAGGTATTTCAAAAGTAGGGAAAAGTTATATTGCTTTATGCAAATGAGCCTCAGCTCTAACTAGCCAAATATGCATGTAATTGATAGGTTCCATTATATATCCACATATTGATCCTACTTGCCAATACATTCAAAGTATTGACCATTCGTGGATGCAACCTTTCATGTTGCAGGTTATACTATTTCTTGAGTGATCGTTCATAGGTCGCGAGACTCCACTCAACAATTGTTCGCCTGTGGCACACTTGAAGGATGGAGATCTACCTTGTATTTGTTTTCACTATGTACTTGAATAATCTATTGTAAATTCTGGATCATATTCATTGTATTTATGATGCACAGTTATATTTGATATCATTTTTGTACTGTGTGTGCTAGTGAACCGATCTAGGGATTAGCACTATACATAGGAACTCATCCTTATCAGGAGAGTGTGTTACAAGATGGTATCAGAGCTGTGTGTTGACTGTAGGATCGTGACCTAAGATTGGAATAGGAAAACCATATAAATTATAAACCCTGTTTTATTCTATCTATTCTCATTTTACAATTTTTCTAGTATCTTCTTATCACTTCAATTTCTATACTCTCCTCATTGAAAACATAGAAGAAGGACACTTGCTATGGATGAACTCATAATTTTGTACTTATTAGATTCTTGCAATTCTTGATCTTTCTTTTGTAATCTTATTTTGTTCAAAACTTGTTGATTAATACTCATGCGAGAAGCGCAAGATTGAAGAATAGTTAGATGATGTCCACCATATAGTTTTCGATAGGATTTCCATTAGATCTAGCTATGGATCATTGCAATAACTTGTGGGATAGCTGGTTTATTGTGTTTGGATTGTGCTATTTGCTACCTCAAAGTTTCAGAATATTTTTGAGAGATTTTATAATATGTTAATGAAGGTTTTGATTAGAAATTCGTGATATTACTGCTGCAGTTTTCTGCCAGACCAGTTGTACCGCTCGATTGTTCATTTATTACTGGTAACTCGGTTTGCGCTCATATTTTAGGATCTGGTTTGTAATTTGTTGCAGTATCAGCATACAAATTGGCTAAAATTCTTGATGAGTTTAAGGTGCCCAGAAATATTCGTGAACACTGCTGTAGTTTCAGGACAGATTCTATCTAATGCTTTTAATATTGTAGGTTCACCACCAAACGAATTTTAATAAAAAGAAAACTATTTTGTGGATGGTATGCCACTAAAATAAAACTTATGGAACATAAAACAAAATTATTTTGGCTTGAGTGTTTCTTGTGATGATTGTTTGCTTGTGTGTCAATTGCTTGTTTCATAAAGTTATGGGTAGTAATACTTCTCTTAGTCCTTTCTATCTATACTCATCTATGCTATCCCAAACAGATACCACCTCATCGTCAACCCACTGAGATGGAGCAGTTGATAGCAGCACAATCGCAACTAGTGCAAGTGGTGGCTCAGTTTATAGCAAACAACAACAATGGGAACAATTACAATGGCAACAACAACCCACCCCAAGTGGATGCACTCACTAGGTTCTTGAAACTGAGGCCTGGAAAATTATCAAGCGCACTTGAGCCTATGATAGCACTTGATTGGCTTTGCTCTGTGAATAAGGACTTAGTAATAGTTGGATGCACCGATGATGAGAAAGTGAGAATTGTTACTCACTTACTTGAAGGACAAGCAGCTACTTGGTGGGATACTTTTCAGATCACCCATCCCATTGATATTGTCACTTGGGACATGTTTGAAGAAGGATTCAAGACAAACCATGTCTCGTATGGAGTTATGAGCCTGAAGAGAAGGGAATTTTGTGACCTGCACCAGGACAATCGCACAGTGTCGGAGTATATAGAAGAATTCACCAATTTGTCTCGCTATGCTCCGGAGCATGTTGACACTAATGATAAAAGGAAGGAGAGATTTCTAGATGGACTGAGTGATGAGGTCTCTGTTCAGCTGTCAGTAGTTTACTCTCCCACTTTCCAAGATCTGATGGACAAAGCTAGAATTCTAGAAGAAAAGCACAATCAAGTTGAAAGGCGCAAGAGGAAGCACAAGAACAACTATAACTCAGGATCATGTCGGAGGATTTGTACTCTCCATGATGGGAATGGAGGTTCTGAACATCACATGCATGAAGGCAATGGATACAATGATCATGATGGTAATGGACATCAGCACCGCGAGGGAATAGAAGTGACCATAATGTCCACATGAGTCACAATAACCGCAACTCTGAAAGAGGGAATGCTCATAACCATGGAGACAACAATGTTGAAGCTCATGACACCAAACTCTTTGGGAAGTACATAAGCAAGGTTGGATATTTCAAATGCAAGCAAAAGGGACACTATTCAAGAGACTGCCCTGAGAAGAAGAAGAACAAGATTGATGGCTACAAGCCAAACCCATTTCTGAAGGGACATGTTAACGATGTTAATGTGGAGGAAGTCCTAAGGGAACCTGATGCCGTGATTGGTACATTCCGGCTCAATACCTTTCCAGCACTCGTTCTATTTGATGATGGAGCATCACATTCATTCGTATCAAGGGAATTTGTGGATAGAAACAGAATTCCAATTGAGGCCATTAACAAGCCCATCAAGATAAGCTCTCCTAGTGGAGAGCTGGTAGCAGCTTTTGGATGTCATCAATTGAATCTAAAGATTGGGGAATACAAATTTCCCACTAGCTTGAATGTGTTGGAATCACAAGGCTTGGATCTCACCCTAGGCAAGGATTGGATGTCTAAGTATGAAGGCTAGGTAGATCATGCACGACGAGCAATTTCACTCACAACCCCTGAGGGAAGAAGAATCAGATATAACACAGTAACTGAAGTTGAAGAGGCCAACATAAATTCTCTTAAGGGGGTTAGCTCGGAAAGATTACCCATAGTGAGGAAGAGCTACACATGATAAGAGGATATCCTACGCCTATTTGCTAGCCATTCTGAATCTCGAGGACGAGATTCATCTTAAGTGGATTAGTCTGTCACATCCCAAGATTTTAGAAATTGGGACTAGAAAAAATTGTTTTACATGTCATTCATGAGCATTGCATTGCACCCATGCAAAAATTTACAAAAATTGAATTTGAAAAGCCAAACCCTAATTGCAATGTGCTAATTTATTTCTATAAGGAATTAAATAGCATTTATAAAACCCATTATTGATAAGACAACAACTATCGCTAAATATTAGGTTATTATGATATATTGAATATTTGAAAATTTTAGATGAACTCATTTGGAGTTTATTTGCAAAAGTTATTAAACAAATAAGAAACAGAAAATAGAAAAGAAAAGGGAATAAAAAAATAAACCTAACTACCCAGCCGGACCGGCCCAGCCCACCTATTCCCAGCCCTCCTCTATCTACCGCATCCGCAGCTTAGGCGAGCAGCCACTCCCGGCCCAGGTGGCGCCCAACAGGAGCCCACCCGGGAGCGAACCCACCTCCTCCCTCTTTTTTTCCCTTCTACCTGGAGCCACTGACGCCCATGGCCCACCTGTCATCTCCAATCTCTAGCAGAGATTGAACTCGTTACGAGTTCAGTTGATCCCGAACGAGATCCCAGGAAAACCTCGGCAAATCGGTCGATGTCTCGACCCCTCCTGCATGTCAACCCCCCATATTATCCCTCTCCCCTCTCTACCGTTCGATTTTTCGCGATTTTGTGAACCTAGCATCGCCTCGGTAAGTCCTGATCTCACCGCCGCCATCACCATTGACAAAGCTCAGGAGGTCGAGCTTCCCCTCTGTTCCGTCACCCTACTCCCTCTGTTTTCCTCCACCCGAGATCCCTATCTCTCGTAGCGTCTCCTCACCCTTACTTCCCTCTCACAGGAGCTCTAGAACACACTCACCGTGTAGCCGGAGCTGCACAGACGACCTCCGTCTCTAGTCGATCCGTAGCACCGCCCTAGGAAGCAAAAATCTGCGCCAGTCACACCTCCGTCTTCACTGCACCACTCTGCACCTCGTCCACCCTATTCCCGAGCTCGAAGACCACCAGAGCACCGCCGATGGCCACCATCTGAGCTGCCACCGCCGTCCATCATCGTCGCCACTGTCTTCCAGCCAACGCTGGCTCGCCATCATCACCATACCCCGTTCAATCTAATCCCAACGGCAAGGATCGACGGAGCGGTCCGAGCCGAAGCCCGAGCCGAGTGAAGCCAAGCCGCTGAACGAGCAAACACATAGCAGCCGTTTGATCCAGATCCAATGGCCCTCGTCTCCACTTAAACGAAGGGGTAAGAGCAAATCAAAATCATCCACGTGGGCTGTTGACTGTGTAATTCAAGTTATAAATGTTTAAAATGGCCAAAAATATATCCAATATTATAAAATACATATAAAATCGAAAAAGTCCAAATTGAGCAAGTAATATACCCATGGATTCGTAAAACTATGTCGAATAATAATATACTTACAGTATATATTTGCTGTAGTTATTTAAATGATTTAATGATGTAATTGGAGTATATAAATCATAGTAAATTCTATATGTATCAGAAAATACAAATAAGGTATCTATGGAATCCTAGTGTTATGTACGACATTAATACGGCCTTGGATATAATTATTGACATATAAAATATTTTACATGATTTAAACCCTTCTAATTGCTATTTAAATCATAGATAAATATCTAGAACTCCAAATTGAGTGAATCCAATTCCCACTTGTTTGTTTCAGTAATACCCATCTGAAGAAAATATAAGCAAAATTATTTGTCATGGTTTTAAAAGATGATATTACAGAAAGCTATAAACCCAATTATAATAGTAATTAAATCATAAAACAATACCTATAAATGATTTTTAGGTGATTCCAATTGCTACTGTCCCTAAATTGAACTACCTATCCATTAGAACTTAATTCACAATTTAATACGACTGAAACATTAGGAGAGGAATTAAAGTGAATTAAACCCTATTAAATCAATATATCTTTATTAATAAATTATCTTATGCATTAAATGCTTTTCCATATGCATCATGAGACATATTAATGTTCAGAGAACTAAATACAACAATTGTGACTTATTGAATCATCATGCATCCATTTATTCATCATTATTTTATTGTATTGTGCATAATTGCAATGTTTTGAATGGTATGTTTGTTGTGTTTTGCTTCAAACGCTAGATTGCGAGGAGTGCAACTATTGTGATTGTGACGAGTGAAATCTTTTATATTGTGAGGATTATCTGAACGACTGCATCTACAACAAAGGAAAGTAGAGCTATCATAAATGTCCTACTCTTTTCCTCTGCATGTAGTGTGATTTTTAGTAGTGATGCATGTGTAGGATTTTGTTTTTACTACTATGCTATGCTATGACACCTAGGCATGATTGCCATATTTCCATGACTTGAGTTCCTTTGAGCCATCGTATTGTAGTTGCTTAGCCATGCTTATTAGATGCGCAATGGGAATTCATGATTGATTCTATTATGGAAAGATATGTTTTGTTATAGTGAAAACAACTGGAAAGTAATGAATCTCCTAGGTGTGATGGGATTGATATTTGTTGGTGGTTTCAATGCGGAAAGGCACCCAGGACACTAAGATTGGACAAGTTCCTTGTCTGGTAGCTTCCAGTATAGCCACATGTCATTATATGTCTTGACTAAGTAGGTTGTGGGAACCTGACCCAACATGACCAGCAGATGTAGGGGATGTAGGTTGGTATGGGTCCGTCCTGAGGGCTCGGGGTTCTACTTCTGAAAGGTTTCGTCTTGGTTTTCTCCCTACCATCGCACAAAATGAGTGTAGTGGTACGAGCGGGTTGACTGGGTCATGCGGGTAAAGTGTACGAACCTCTCAAGTGTGTTATAATGTAAGTATTTAGCCATGTCCCCGGTTATAGACATCTCTGAGCAACTGGACCTGGAACTGTTTGGAAGATCTCACTCATCCCAATTTCTCAATTACTAAAACTTGATGGGTGAACATGGTTTAGGAGCATACGAAGCTAAATTGTCTTGTTTTTACATGGGTTCATGCTAGTATGTCCTTAGAAGAATTGTTTTAAAGAAAGAAAGGTATTTCAAAAGTAGGGAAAAGTTATATTGCTTTATGCAAATGAGTGTCAACACCCAGATTTTTAATCCCAGATGCCCGTTATGCCATACCTCGCAATCCCAGGATTACCATTTTTGCGAGACATAACGGATTGGATATCACAATACATCATCCATTACAAACCATACATAAGGTTTTACACAAATAAGGATCTCATGATCCAGTCTTTAATACAACAAGCAGCGGAAATAAACGATAGCATAGCGGTGGGGTCCATCTTTAGGGGCACAGGCAATGCTGACGAAGGCATATAGTCCTAGTTATCATAACCGTCCTGCTGACCATCATCTTGATAATCTCCTTCATAGTCTGGCCATGATAATAGCCAGGGACATGAGTACTCTTTAAGTACTCGCAAATTACTACTAACAAGGATTGTAATTCTAAGTTAAAGTGCTGAATTTAAAGAATAACTATCAAGTTAAGTTTGAAACCTAAGCTGAGTTCTGAAGCAAGAAAAGATAAAGTAAAGTTCTAGAATCACTTAAGTTGGGAAGCTAATTTCATTAACACAACCCTGTTGTGGTCAAGTCAAAGGTCATCATTCATTTCAAGGTATTTAGAAAACATCTGACAACGAAACAGTATGGCCATTCCAACTGTCCATAACCGCGGATGCGGCTATTCGAATAGTTTGACACTCTGCAGAGGTGGTACACTTTCACCACAAGATTCGATACATCTGTCAGGGATAACCCTGAATCATCATACTTAGTATGCAGATAATCAAACACAACCTTCCCTTTACACACCCTAGTACAAGCACCTCTCCTATGAGCATGGCCTCCCAACCATGACCATCAGTCATCTTGGGCACTGCATAGGTGGACATCATTGAGAGATAGCCTCAGCTCAAACCTCTCCCGTGAGGGAACTAATACTAATGCATATAAATTTCCAGCTAAGCCTTACCCAATTCAGGTAATGTGGTTGTATGGTAAATTTGGAATGGTATCGCATCCGAATCCAACCATCAGTTTTATAAAAGGGTTAAGGCTCATGCCTTATCTTTTTCATCATCATCAACCCATTGTGTTTCTCAACACATGTCAAAACATCTCAATAGAATGACTCATCATTCCAAGGTTTTCATAACTCATTTTCACCATGTGTTCCCATCTAAAGTGACTCAAGTTTTGATCTATTCTAAAATACTAAGTTAAGAGTGTTCACTAAGGTGGAAAGATGGGATCAATCTCATGCCATAGAATGATATCTAAAGGTTTCTAAGTAGGTCAAGTTTTATACTCTTTATGCTACCTTCAAAATTAATTAAAGAACTTTGTGTAACTAAGGGGGTAAAACTTGTTAATAAGACTTGAGGTACTAAGAGTTAAAGGGGTGTGATCAAAGTATGCTTAAGGCATCTTTACTAAACTATCTAGTTTTATTCTAGCTTGCTACAATAGCTTACTAAAGCATGTTTGCAAGGGTTAGCTTGCCACTAATAGCTTGCCTTGGTTGGTGCAGTGGTTGAAGTTTTCTTCTTCTTATTCTTCTTGGTAGAACTCCTCCTCCTCGAAGGCTTGGTCGGTACTATCGTCTAGAAATACATAGGGAGTGCACAATCACCAAACAATCCTTAACTAGGCTAAGTATTATTCTAACCACACAATTGATGATCTATTATCATCACAAGCATCACAAGTTTAATTCAATAGTTTCAACCTTTTTATTTTGGAAAAGTAATTTCTACTCATTGAAAAATTAACTACAATTTAATATTCACCACTAAAACATGGGATCATGTGGACACATGTCCTCACCACATATTCTAACATGTGGGAATGAGATTTAAAGGTTGGATCAATATTACTTTGGTTTAAGTTCATTATTTAATGATTTAAAGTGACTAGAAATGCCTATATAGCCTTATTTTGGTACTAGTCCAAAGTCACTGCCTGTAAACCTTAATATTATTACATATTTGGATAGATATGATGAGATGTGATTTTTGAGAGTTGGAATCAACTCAAAAGCTAACTTGGTTGATTTTATAAAAATGTTTCAAGTTGCAAAAGCTTCTGTCTTCTTATTTTTATTAGGAGAAATCTATAACTCTAAATGAATTAAATCCAACGGTCTTGGATAGAGCATTTCAATACCTTTCAGACAAAATTAGTTTCATGTAATTTGGATTTGTCGAACTCATAGAATTGAATTTTGAAACACTGGAAAAAAACTATATTCTAACTAAAAAGAAAAACCTAGATTTGAATCTACGGGCTTGCGCGGGAAAGGAAATGGGCCGGCCTAGTGGCGCTACGCGGCACGGGGCTCAGCTGACAGGGGGGTCCCACTTGTCAGCGGCACTTAAAACGCGAAACGGTACGCGCACTATGGGCCGTGCGATTAGAGGCTAGATCTACGGCTGAGGGTCGTCGTCGACGACGGACGGGTCGTCGACGAGCTCGAACCCTAGCGGCTTGGTGGGGTTCTACTAGGGGCATACCAGAGCTCCAGCGGGGTCGGCGATGCGGGCAAACGAAGTGGAATACGACGGCGAGGCGAGGCGTGGTCGTGGCGGAGCTTGGGGTGGCCGGAATCAACGGCACCCTTCTTCTCCAGAGGCGACGGCTCCGGCTCCAATTCCGGCGAACTGCTGCTCCACTTGCTCCGGCGAGGGGTGGTTGAGGTTCAGAGAGGTGAGGGGAGTGGAATGGTGTGAGTCTTTTGTGCTGGGGAGGGCTCCTTTTATAGGCTTGACGGTGAGACCGAGCGGGATGGGTGGTCGATGGTGGCGACATGGCTACGGCGAGCTAGCGGCATGGCTGGGGATTGCGAATGGTGGGCGGTTCCCTGGCGGTGCTCTAGCGCTTCAATGCGGCCGTAGGGGCGGTGGCATGAGGTCGGGGCGAGGTGGCGCTCTGCGCGACCGAAGCGGCTGTGTCCACGGCGAGCGGTGGCTGTGGGGCTTTGGGCGCCGAACGAAGGTGTCTGGGGTGTTCTCCAGGTCGAGGCGGAGCGGTGGGCGCGGGCTGGTGCCAAGGGGTGGTCGTGCGAGCAGGGACAGTGCGCGCTCTGCGGGCGGCGTCGGCATGGTTCGGTGGCACTGGGCGCGGGTTCTCCTCTGTGGTCCACGGCGGCTCTTGGCTCGGGCAAGGGACAAAGAGGGGCGGTGCGGTGCTGGCTACCTCCTAGACATGGAGAGGAATGAGGACGTGGTCTACTGCACCGGGGCAAGTTTGGCCGGCCAGGGTGGTGCTCTACATGGCATGGCATTGCTACTAGGGTGTAGGGGATGGGTTGCAAATGGCATGGTTTGATCAGAGGGGGACATAGAGATTAAATGGAGATCAATTGGGGGCAAAACTCTGTTCAAAACAGCGAGCTAGGATTAGAGGTGTGATTCTGCCTGCCAAGTGTTTGATGAAATGGCCGCAAGAGAAAAAGTTTTGAATTTGGAGAAAATTTTGGGTGATCTCCACTAGTGATAGGTAGTCTCTGGTTGCAAGGGTTTTGAAAATGGTGCTCAATTAGATGGTTTTTGAAATAGGGGTGATCTCTGCATATGCATTAGATTCAATTTTAAACTGTCATTTAAAATAGTTTACAGAAGGTTTTTAGTAGATCAAAAGGTGGGCCTTGGTACCTCATTATGTGTACTAGCAAGGGGTGCAAAGATCAAGAATTGTTTCTGTTAAGAATTGAGTACTAGGAATAGCCAAAGTAGGCATGAGAATTAAATTTGTCCAAATGACCATTCCTTCATTTTAATTCTTTTTTATTTGATTTCTTTTGGGAAAAGTTTGGGAATGATGTAGATGATGTTTAAATCACCTAAGAAACATTTTAGAAGCAAAGGATCACACAATCATGGTAATTCAAAACAACTCCTATTTTAAATGCACACATATATGAATGCTTTCATGTTAAATTTGGAAAAGTTTTTGTTAACCCCATTTTTGGATGATTTGATCTTGATAAGCTTGGATTGAAGTTTTGGGATGTTACAAACCTTCCCCCTTAAATAAAATCTCGTCCCGAGATTTACAAGAAAACTAGGAACTAAAGAGATCTGGGAACTCTGTCCTAATGTAATCTTCGCGCTCCCAAGTGGCTTCCTCCTCAGTATGGTTGCTCCACTGAATATTGAGAAACTTGATACTCCTGGTCCTGGTGGTTCTGTAGGCTTCTTCTAAGATACGAATGGGCACTTCCCGATAGGTCAGGTCATTGTTGATTTCCACTGCTCTGTGATCGATATTCTTGAAAACTTCAGTCTTCTCAGGCACTTCCAAGCATTTGCGAAGTAACGATATATGGAACACATTGTGGATGGCTGACATCTCTTCAGGCAATTCTAGCTGATACGATACTTCTCCTCGGCGGTTCAGAATCTTGAAAGGTCCGATATATCTGGGAGCTAACTTTCCCTTCAGATTAAAGCGTTGGGTTCCCTTCAATGGTGAAACTTTGAGATATACGAAATCTCCGACATTGAAAGTCAGGTCTCTCCTTCTCTTGTTAGCATAACTCTTCTGTCTGGATTGGGCGGTCTTGAGGTGCTCACGAACTTTGTGAACTTTCTCTTCTGCTTCTCGGAGAATGTCGGGTCCAAAGATCTGACTCTCTCCTACTTGCGACCAATTCAAAGGGGTACGACACTTTCTTCCGTATAGGAATTCAAATGGTGCCATCTGCAAACTAGCTTGATAACTGTTGTTATATGAGAATTCTGCGGAAGGCAGGCAGTCTTCCCATTTTGATCCGTATTCTAACACACAAGCTCTAAGCATATCCTCCAAGATCTGGTTGACTCTCTCAGTCTGTCCATCTGTTTGCGGGTGATACGCGGTACTGAAGTTCAACTTGTTCCTAATCCTTCATGAACTTTCTGCCAAAATCTTGAAGTAAACTGAGTTCCTCGATCTGATATGATGGTCTTGGGGGTGCCATGCAGACTAACAATCCTAGCAATGTACAGCTCTGCTAGTTCTGCACTCTACTAGGTTGTCTTGACTGGTATGAAGTGGGCTACCTTGGATAGTCTATCAACTATGACCCAGATTGAGTCATTTCCCCTACTAGAAGTAGGTAAACCGGTGATAAAGTCCATTCCGACGGAATCCCATTTCCATTCCAGAATCTGCAATGGTTGCAACAATCCTGCAGGTCTCTGATGCTCTGCTTTGACTCTTTGACAGATGTCACATTTGGCGATGTAGCTTCCGATCTCTCTCTTCATCTTGTGCCACCAAAATTGCTCTTTCAAATCTTGATACATCTTTGTTCCTCCGGGGTGGATAGAATAAAGAGTATCATGAGCTTCCTTCATGATAATTTCCTTCAGCTCCGAATCTGCTGGCACACATATACGTCCCTTGTACCACAGTACACCTTCTTCGTCTTCGGTGAATCCAGGTACTTTGCCTATACCAATACGACGTTTGATTCCGTCGATACTTTCATTCCCCTTCTGGTCTTCCTTGATTTGGCTAATCAAAGTGGGTTGAAGTTCAATGCTAGCTAGGAATCCTTTGCTAACTAACTCAGTCCTGAACTGCTCCAACTCCTCATACAAACTTGGTTGCTTCTCTTTGATCATGGTGTTTAGCCTACACGGCAATCTGCTAAGAGCATCCGCTACCACATTGGCTTTGCCGGGGTGATAGTGAATGTCAAGGTCATAATCCTTGATTAACTCTATCGATCTTCTTTGCCTCATATTCATCTCCTTCTGGGTGAAGATATACTTCAAGCTCTTATGATCTGAGTAAATCTCACAGCGATTACCCATCAAATAATGACGCCATGTCTTCAACGCTAGAACCACCGCTGCTAGCTCAAGACCATGGGTCGGGTAGTTCTGCTCATGCTGCTTCAGTTGTCGAGACAGATACGCGATGACTTTGCCTTCTTACATCAATACACCTCCTAGACCAATCTTTGATGCATCACAATACACATCAAACGGCTTCTTGATGTCGGGCATGATCAAAATTGGGGGTGATATTAATCTCTTCTTTAGCTCCTGGAAACTGGCTTCACACTTGTTTGTCCATTCAAACTTTTTGTCCTTCTTCAACAATTGGGTCATTGGTCGGGCTATTCTCGAGAATCCTTCTACGAATTTGCGGTAATATCCCGCTAATCCGAGAAATGAACGAACTTGGGTTTGATTGGTTGGGGCTTCCCATTCTTCGACATCTTTGATCTTGCTGGGATCAACAGAGACTCCTCCGGCAGACACAATATGTCCTAGGAATCCTACTTCTTTTAGCCAAAACTGACATTTGCTGAACTTGGCATATAACTGATGTTCTCTCAGGGTTTCTAGGATGATTCTCAGATGTTGCTCATGCTCTTCTTCTGTCTTGGAGTAGATAAGGATGTCGTCGATAAACACAACTACAAACTTATCTAAGAAATTCATAAAGATCTTATTCATGAGATTCATGAAATAAGCAGGGGCATTGGTTAATCCAAAAGACATAACCGTATACTCGTATAGACCATAGCGAGTAGTAAAGGCGGTCTTCGGAATATCCGTTGCACGAATCTTAAGTTGGTGATAACCAATACTAAGATCAATCTTTGAGAATACCTGAGCTCCAGTCAACTGATCAAATAGATCCTCTATCTTTGGCAAGGGGTACTTGTTCTTGATGGTGACATCATTCAACTTTCTGTAGTCTGTACACAGACGGTTGCCTCCATCCTTCTTGTCGACGAATAGCACTGGTGATCTCCATGGCGATGCGCTTGGCTGAATCAAGCTTGTTGCTAACATGGCATCTAACTGCTTCTTCAGTTCTACTAACTCTGAGGGGTTCATGGTATAGGGTCTCTGGGCTATAGGTCCGGTTCCGGGGATTAGTTCGATAATGAACTCTATATCCCTATCCGGAGGCATACCTAGCAATTCATCTGGGAATACGTCGGGGTATTCACAGACTATTCTGACTTGGTCAATGGTAGGCAGGGCTACACTTTTGTTGCATTTGAATTGACGGGGTAAGGTTTCAGAGATATGTTCTACTGTTACTCCAGAACTACTGGTCATGGTGATGGCTTTCTTAGCATAGTCTATCAGTCCTTTATGCCTTGACATCCAGTCCATACCTAGTAATACTTCCAAACCTTTGGTTCCAAGTACAATTAGGTTGGCATAAAAATCTATCCCATGAATTCTGATAGGTACAGCTTTGCAAATTTTTCTAGCTTTTGTTGTTGAACCGGGGATTTGAACTATCATGACATGCTTCAGGTTGGTTGGGCGAATCTTACTAGTGCATACAAATTCTTCGGTGATAAATGAATGCGATGCTCCAGAATCAAACAATACTCTTGCTAAAACTGAGTTGACAGAAAACATACCCAGCACTACATCTGGTGCTTCCTGGGCTTCTTCTGCGTTCATGTGGAAGAGAGGGCCGTTGCGGTTGTGCAGGTTCCCTGGGGCAAATCTCCTGCCTGGTTGAACACGACGCTGCTGCTGAGATGGGGCATTCACAGGGGCATTGGCGGTAGTCTTCTTGGGACACTCATTGGAGTAGTGACCCTTCACTCCACACTCGAAACAAGTGATCTGGGACTTGTCCTTGACTGCAACAGGTACAACATTGCTACCAGTTCTAGGGGCAGTGCTGTTGTTACCCTTGGGAGGGGCACGGTTGAAGTTGTTGGTGTTGCCGGAGTTGTGATTGTTTCCTCCGGGCTTCACATTTCCTCCGCTACGGTTGGGGTAGCTTGGGCGAGAAGGTGGGGGTCAGTTGTTCCTTGGTGCATATCCTGGTGAGGGGTTGGGACGGTACTTCTGGTGACTACTGGATCCAGACTGCTGCATCATACGACGCTTGCGGTTGTCGTTTGCCTGGTTAATCTTCCCTTCCATCTGAATGGCAGAGTCGACTAGCTCTTCGAGATCCTGGAAACAGATGTTGATGAGGACAGTCTGCATCTCATCATGCAGTCCGTTTAAGAATCTCTCTTTCTTCTTGGCCTCCGTGTTGATTTCATCCGGTGCATATCTGGCAAGTGACAAGAATTTGTCACCGTACTCTACTACAGTCAATCTTCCTTGCTTCAGTTCACGGAATTCATCTCTCATCCTGTTGACAAGACCTTGCGGCACGTGGGTGCGACTGAACTTGACCTTGAATGCTTCCCAGGTCATCACCTGGCCATGGTTCATAGTGCGGATGCTATTCCACCAAGCTCTTGCATCTCCCGCCAGATAGTGGGTGGCGAAGAGAACTTTCTCATTCTCATCAACTCCTGCAACTTCGAGGTTGTTTTCCATGGTATGTAACCAGTCATCAGCATCTAATGGGTTTTTAGATTGGTTGAAGATTGGGGGATTGGTGTTCTGAAAGTTTTTGAGTTTAGATCCATGGTGATCCTGGTTTCCATGTCCTTGGTTGTTGAGAGCCATTTGGGCGATCTGCTGCAATGTCGCTAAGTTGGCTTGACGCTCGGCCCTGCTTGCTTCACGGTCCGCGATGAGATTCTGCAGGATCTGCAGCATTGGGTCCTGCGATGAGCTGCTCCCTCCTTGGTTTCCACGAGTCATCTAAAGATTGAGCTAGATATAGGGGTAAGAGGGAAATTCTAAGGTTCATGGTTTTGGGTTTTCAAAGCTACAACTTTGAGTTAGACTCAGGTTTTTCAACTAACTTCATTCTCATTCATGCAAGCAAGCACACGATACAACACACACCACAACAATCAAAGGGGAAAACAGATGGTTTGAAGAACCATTCTGCAAACTACGATACAATGAGATGATACATCTCATGCTACGACAGTGCTCTAGTGCATCTACTCATCGTCGATGAAGTCGGAGTCTTCATCATCAGTGTAGAAGTCCACAGCATCCTGTGCCAGAAAATCGTCATCGTTGCTGAGGTAAGAATCCATATCTCCCTGGATGTCTTCACCCTCATCATCTTCTTCTTTGGCGGCAAGCTGAGCTTCCTGCTCCTTGATGGTCTTCTCGAGGTCGGCCACCTTCTTGCGAAGACGGGAGATGGTGCGATCCTTCTTTGCATGCTGGCGACGAAGAGACTGGCGATCTTGGACGAGCAGTGCGAAAGTCTGGGCCTTCTGGTCGGCAATTGCATGGTTCTGGTTGGCTAACTCTCTGGTATTGTCCAGTTCCTGCTGTCGATCATGAAGCAAGAAGTCAAGTTTCTCCACTTGACGCCTCAACTCTGGGTGACTTGGCATCTCCATCGGCATTCCCATGAAGTCACGTCTTGCATAGTAGGCAAAACGGGTTCCTTGAATCTTGTTGACGCTGAGGGCACATAGACGTGCGAGAGCTTCATGCATTGCCCTGGCTAGTCCATCTAGCCAGTTGTTCTCTCTCATGGAGAACTGAATTCTTCCAAAAGTTGGTGCTTCAATGCTTCCTTGAAGATCTGCGGTGACTAGCCATTGTAGGTCTCCTCCTGGGGGTCCTGGAAGTTGAGCTCCAAGAAACTCCGGATGTGGGCGTCCTAGTAACTCCGACAGTGAATCCAGATCCCTCTCGAAGATCAGCTGACCTCCGTTTCCCAACTGGTAAAACTTGCTGAACCGAGTCTCCATCTACAAGAATTTAGGATGAGGAAATTAGTGAAGTGATCAAGTGTGTCAAATTTTAAGTAGTAATGTATGAATTTTGAGGAACGTGTATTTTTGAGAAAGAATGAGTTCACAAGGGTAAGAGGGCAAATAGTTTTTCATAAATACTCACTTTGGTTTTGAAGCTAAGTTTTTGGTTTGGACGTCCATTCTAACTAGGGTCTCCTATGGTCAGGATGGCTCTGATACCAACTTGTCAACACCTGGATTTTTAATCCCAGATGCCCGTTATGCCATACCTCGCAATCCCAGGATTACCATTTTTGCGAGACATAACGGATTGGATATCACAGTACATCATCCATTACAAACCATACATAAGGTTTTACACAAATAAGGATGTCATGATCCAGTCTTTAATACAACAAGTAGCGGAAATAAACGATAGCATAGCGGTGGGGTCCATCTTTAGGGGCACAGGCAATGCTGACGAAGGCATATAGTCCTAGTTATCATAACCGTCCTGCTGACCATCATCTTGATAATCTCCTTCATAGTCTGGCCATGATAATAGCCAGGGACATGAGTACTCTTTAAGTACTCGCAAATTACTACTAACAAGGATTGTAATTCTAAGTTAAAGTGCTGAATTTAAAGAATAACTATCAAGTTAAGTTTGAAACCTAAGCTGAGTTCTGAAGCAAGAAAAGATAAAGTAAAGTTCTAGAATCACTTAAGTTGGGAAGCTAATTTCATTAACACAACCCTGTTGTGGTCAAGTCAAAGGTCATCATTCATTTCAAGGTATTTAGAAAACATCTGACAACGAAACAGTATGGTCATTCCAACTGTCCATAACCGTGGATGCGGCTATTCGAATAGTTTGACACTCTGCAGAGGTGGTACACTTTCACCACAAGATTCGATACATCTGTCAGGGATAACCCTGAATCATCATACTTAGTATGCAGATAATCAAACACAACCTTCCCTTTACACACCCTAGTACAAGCACCTCTCCTATGAGCATGGCCTCCCAACCATGACCATCAGTCATCTTGGGCACTGCATAGGTGGACATCATTGAGAGATAGCCTCAGCTCAAACCTCTCCCGTGAGGGAACTAATACTAATGCATATAAATTTCCAGCTAAGCCTTACCCAATTCAGGTAATGTGGTTGTATGGTAAATTTGGAATGGTATCGCATCCGAATCCAACCATCAGTTTTATAAAAGGGTTAAGGCTCATGCCTTATCTTTTTCATCATCATCAACCCATTGTGTTTCTCAACACATGTCAAAACATCTCAATAGAATGACTCATCATTCCAAGGTTTTCATAACTCATTTTCACCAAGTGTTCCCATCTAAAGTGACTCAAGTTTTGATCTATTCTAAAATACTAAGTTAAGAGTGTTCACTAAGGTGGAAAGATGGGATCAATCTCATGCCATAGAATGACATCTAAAGGTTTCTAAGTAGGTCAAGTTTTATACTCTTTATGCTACCTTCAAAATTAATTAAAGAACTTTGTGTAACTAAGGGGGTAAAACTTGTTAATAAGACTTGAGGTACTAAGAGTTAAAGGGGTGTGATCAAAGTATGCTTAAGGCATCTTTACTAAACTATCTAGTTTTATTCTAGCTTGCTACAATAGCTTACTAAAGCATGTTTGCAAGGGTTAGCTTGCCACTAATAGCTTGCCTTGGTTGGTGCAGTGGTTGATGTTTTCTTCTTCTTATTCTTCTTGGTAGAACTCCTCCTCCTCGAAGGCTTGGTCGGTACTATCGTCTAGAAATACATAGGGAGTGCACAATCACCAAACAATCCTTAACTAGGCTAAGTATTATTCTAAACCACACAATTGATGATCTATTATCATCACAAGCATCACAAGTTTAATTCAATAGTTTCAACCTTTTTATTTTGGAAAAGTAATTTCTACTCATTGAAAAATTAACTACAATTTAATATTCACCACTAAAACATGGGATCATGTGGACACATGTCCTTACCACATATTCTAACATGTGGGAATGAGATTTAAAGGTTGGATCAATATTACTTTGGTTTAAGTTCATTATTTAATGATTTAAAGTGACTAGAAATGCCTATATAGCCTTATTTTGGTACTAGTCCAAAGTCACTGCCTGTAAACCTTAATATTATTACATATTTGGATAGATATGATGAGATGTGATTTTTGAGAGTTGGAATCAACTCAAAAGCTAACTTGGTTGATTTTATAAAAATGTTTCAAGTTGGAAAAGCTTCTGTCTTCTTCTTTTTATTAGAAGAAATCTATAACTCTAAATGAATTAAATCCAACGGGCTTGGATAGAGCATTTCAATACCTTTCAGACAAAATTAGTTTCATGTAATTTGGATTTGTCGAACTCACAGAATTGAATTTTGAAACACTGGACAAAAACTATATTCTAACTAAAAAGAAAAACCTAGATTTGAATCTACGGGCTTTCGCGGGAAAGGAAATGGGCTGGCCCAGTGGCACTACGCGACACGGGGCTCAGCTGACAGGAGGGTCCCACTTGTCAGCGGCACTTAAAACGTGAAACGGCACACGCACTATGGGCCGTGTGATTAGAGGCTAGATCTACGGCTGAGGGTCGTCGTAGACGACGGACGGGTCGCCGACGAGCTCGAACCCTAGCGGCTCGGTGGGGGTCTACTGGGGGCGTACCAGGGCTCCAACGGGGTCAGCGATGCGGGCGAACAAAGTGGAAGACGACGGCGAGGCGAGGCGTGGTCGCAGCAGAGCTTGGGGTGGCTAGAATCAACGACACCCTTCTTCTCCAGAGGCGGCGGCTCCAGCTCCAATTCCGGTGAACTGCTGCTCCACTTGCTCCGGCGAGGGGTGGTTGAGGTTTAGAGAGGTGAGGGGAGTGGAATGGTGTGAGTCTTTTGTGCTGGGGAGGGCTCCTTTTATAGGCTCGACGTTGAGACCGAGTGGGATGGGCGGTCGACGGTGGCGACATGGCTACGGCGAGCTAACGGCATGGCTAGGGATTGCGAATGGTGGGCGGTTCCCTGGCGGTGCTCTAGCGCTTCAATGCGACCGTAGGGGCGGTGGCATGCGGTCGGGGCGAGGTGGCACTCTGTGCGGCCGAAGCGGCTGTGTCCATGGCGAGCGGTGGCTGTGGGGCTTTGGGCGGCGAACGGAGGTGTTTGGGGTGTTCTCTAGGTCGAGGAGGAGCGGTGGGCGCGGGCTGGTGCCAAGGGGCGGTCGGTGCGAGCGGGGACAGTGCACGCTCTGCGGGCGGCGTCGGCATGGTTCGGTGGCACTGGGCGCAGGTTCTCCTCTGTGGTCCACGACGGCTCTTGGCTCGGGCAAGGGACAGAGAGGGGTGGTGCGGTGCTGGCTACCTCCTAGACATGGAGAGGAACGAGGAGGTGGTCTGCTGCAGCGGGGCAAGTTTGGCCGGCCAGGGTGGTGCTCGGCATGCCATTACTACTAGGGTGTAGGGGATGGGTTGCAAATGGCATGGTTTGATTAGAGGGGGACATAGAGATTAAATGGAGATCAATTGGGGGCAAAACTCTGTTCAAAACAGTGAGCTAGGATTAGAGGTGTGATTCTGCCTGCCAAGTGTTTGATGAAATGGCCGCAAGAGAAAAAGTTTTGAATTTGGAGTTCAAAATTTTTGGGTGATCTCCACTAGTGATAGGTAGTCTCTGGTTGCAAGGGTTTTGAAAATGGTGCTCAATTATATGGTTTTTGAAATAGGGGTGATCTATGCATATGCATTAGATTCAATTTTAAACTGTCATTTAAAATAGTTTACAGAAGGTTTTTAGTAGATCAAAAGGTGGGCCTTGGTACCTCGTTATGTGTACTAGCAAGGGGTGCAAAGATCAAGAATTGTTTCTGTTAAGAATTGAGTACTAGGAATAGCCAAAGTAGGCATGAGAGTTAAATTTGTCCAAATGACCATTCCTTCATTTTAATTCTTTTTGATTTGATTTCTTTTAGGAAAAGTTGGGGAATGATGTAGATGATGTTTAAATCACCTAAGGAACATTTTAGAAGCAAAGGATCACACAATCATGGTAATTCAAAACAACTCCTATTTTAAATGCACACATATATGAATGCTTTCATGTTAAAAAAGTTTTTGTTAACCCCATTTTTGGATGATTTGATCTTGATAAGCTTGGATTGAAGTTTTAGGATGTTACAATGAGCCTTAGCTCAAACTAGCCAAATATGCATGTAATTGATAGGTTCCATTATATATCCACATACTAGTCCTACTTGCCAATACATTCAAAGTGTTGACCATTCGTGGCTGCAACCTTTCATGTTACAGGTTATTCTATTTTTTGAGTGATCGTTCATAGGTCGCGAGACTCCACTCAACAATTGTTCTCCTATGGCACACTTGAAGGATGGAGATCTACCTTGTATTTGTTTCTGCTGTGTACTTGAATAATCTAATGTAAATTCTGGATCATATTCGTTGTATTTATGATGCACATTTATATTTGATATCATTTTTGTACTGTGTGTGCTAGTTAACCGATCCAGGGATTAGCACTATACACAGGAACTCATCCTTATCAGGAGAGGGTGTTACACTTATTATCTTGAATACACTAATGTTGCTAATGAAGATTGTGTGAAGTTTTGTATGAAGGAAATTTTTAAGTGTAGGGGAGAATAATGTGATGAGATGAAGAATGGACAAAAGGTCAAGCTTGGGGACGCCACCCGTGTCACCCCAATAAATATTCAAGAAGTACAAGAGTTAAAGCTTGGGGATGCCCAAGGCATCCCCTTCTTCATCAATAAAAATCTCAGGTTTTCTTCCAAAACACTTCACTTTTATTGTTTCATGAACAATTGTGTTGTTCTTGGAGTGTCTTTGTTTTTGTTTTTAGTTTTCTTTTGTTTGTTTTGCTTAAATAAATTGGTTGGACCCCCGCATTCATACATTGTTTCAAATAATTTGATTGGTGTTGGAAAAGAGTAGGAAGCTTCATGCTAATAAGTGGTACAAAAGGAGCTTGTTTTGACTGTGGTCTAGACTTTATCATGCCATGTTTGATGTTGCATTGACTTTATGCTTAGTAATTATTTCTGTAGCATGACTTGTTCCAAACAATTGAGATTGCTTAATGTGCCTTGAAAGAATCATGCGTTGTTTTAGCATACAAAACCATAATATTGTGTATTCTCCTTCGATGCTTTATTTGGGTTGACTTGGCGCATGCTTACACCATGTTAAGACTATGAACCAGTCACCTTAGCCTCTATGATCATTTAGTTTTTGACTTGTAATATCACTTTATACTTTAATTAATAATGTTTTGTCACTTTGCATGATTATGGCCATTATTGCTCTCTTAGTTGGTCGCTCCCAGTCTTTTGCTAGCCTCCACCTGTACCAAGTGTGAGTTCCACTCATGCATCCAACCCCGAAGAAAACCAAGTTATTCCAAAGAGTCCATTATAAATTCCTATGCATGGTGTGTTACACCATTCCAAGTATATTCATGATTTTATCTACCTTACGAATTAAACTTGTTATGTGAAAATTAGTGATTAAAGCTCTCACAAACTTGATGGCACACTTTACTTTCTTGCACTTAATAAACTGGAACCATTGTGTCCATATATGTTTCTTATATGCTTGCACTTTATAAGTTGCCAATTAGAAGAACCATGTACCATGGGGAACACTTTCAACATTGCACTTATTATTCAGCTGATATCATGTTCTTTTGTTTATGGATCCCGGTGGTGTGAAATAAAAGGGGAGCTTGTAAGTTCATGGAGTTTGTATGTGTGTTAGAGAAACGCCTGGGTGGCTCGCCTAAGCCATGCCTAATCATGGTGGAAACTTGGAGCATAACCATAGTGAGCATTCTGTGAAGCATCCTCAATAAAAACTATGCAAATAGCAAATAAAAAGATCGCCGAGATGCTCATTGTCTGTTGCCTTGTCATTTTTATATGGAATAGCTCCTGTGTCACAGGGCAAGGGATACCCCATTGGCGGTTCTCCATGATACACATGTACTTACAATGACAAGAACTTACTTGTGACTAAAGTTGAGTAGCATGAGGTTCGGTACTCGTAAGCAAGGGGCATGAGATTTTCAACTTATAACTTGTCAAGCATATCCTCATATTTGTGTCACTTTAACCTTAATCACCTCAAGATTCTTATCATAGGGGTAATGAGAGCTGAAAGCTAATAAGTACCATAATTTTTGGAAGCTCTTTATGAAACTTGAAATCCCTGCTTCCCTATGGAAGGGCCTTTATTTTTACATTTATGTTGAGTCTCCATCTTCTATCTTTATGCACCAATTGAGAGAGCATAGTGGTCATTCTTAGTTTAATGTGCATTGTCCCAAAACTTGTTGATTGATTGATAACTCTGATATTGCTTGTTCTTAAATTATTTGTATCTAGTCACCCTTATGAACTTTGAAAGTGTTCTATGCATTTATGTTTTGCTATACCATGAGGGACAATCTGAATACCACTCTTATTATGTTTTCTATATGTGAAACAAACAAACGTCTCTCAATGCATTGTTATTCATGATCTTTTGCGTGTACCTTTTCATGTTACAACATAGTTGCTATGTCTTATTGTTAGAACTCTATCTTTCATGTTCATGTATAGAGTACTTTGATCCCAGCTATCAATGCATGTTAAATACCTTAATCAAGATTGTGATCGTGCATGTCACCTCAAAAATTATTATTTTTATCACTTACCTACTCGAGGACGAGTAGGAGTTAAGCTTGGGGATGCTTGATACGTCGTAAACATATCTATAATTTTTCATGCTCCATGCTTGTTTTATATCAACTTTCTTATGTTTTGTTCACACTTTGGGGTATTTTTATACATTTTCTGGAACTAACCTATTAACAAGATGCCACAGTGCCAGTTGCCTGCTTTCTGTTGTTTTTGGTTTTAGAAAAGCTAGTAAGGAAATATTTTCGGAATTGGACGAGACAAAAGCCAAAGTCAATATTTTACCCGACACAAGATGGAGTCCAAAGCAGAGATGGAGGAGGGCGCCGAGGCGGCCACACCCTAGGGTGGCGCGACCCGCCTAGGTGTATCGCCACCTGGTATGGGCCCCTCGGGCCGCCACCGACCTTGCCCTTTCGTCTATAAAAGTGTCCCTATGTGAAAACCCTAAGTACCCGATCAGTAATCCCTGAAAGAGCCTGTAGCCGCTGCCATCTCCATCCCTAGATCGGGGGGGATCCGAAGCTCTTCCCGGCACCGTGCCAGAGGGGAGAGATCATCCTAGAGGCCTTGTTCATCACCATGCCTTCCTCCAGCGTGATGCGTGAGTCGTTCACCCTTGGACTACATGTCCATATAGTAGCTATATGGTTGGTTCTCCTCCTTTGAGCTATCGTATTTAGATCTTGTGAGCTCCGTTCATGATCCGGATCATCTATTTGTAATCCTATATGTTGTGTTTGCGGGGAACCGATGGATATTGAGATACTATGTCATATTGATTATTGATTCTATCATGTCTATGTTATTTGTGATCTTGCATGCTCTCCATTGTTAGTAACTATCTTGGCCAAGTAGATGCTTGCAACTCCAAGAGGGAGTATTTATGCTCGATAGTAGGTTCATGCCTCTAGTAATCTGGGGAAGTGACAGAAATCTCTAAGGTTGTAGATGTGTTGTTTCTACTAGGGAGAAAACAACAATCCTTTGTCCCTGGGGCAATTGTATTGTTTACTTCACACACTTTGCTTAATGCAATTATCCGTTGCTTGCAACTTAATACTAAAAGGGGTGCGGACAATAACCGGAAGGTGCATTATTAGTCATAGATGCAGTTCGATTATGTTCTATGTATTAAGTTGTAATGCCCAATCAAATCTCGTAGGAGTTAAGATGCCAAGTATATGCATTGTTATGCTTTCTCAATCTGTCAATTTCCCCGCTATAATTTGTTCACCCAACATGCTATTTAGCTTAAGGAGAAACACCTCTAGTGAACTGTGGACCCCAGTCCATTCCTTTACAATTGATATACCATCTACTATATACCATTTACTATTTTACTTTCTGCAAGCAATTAATATCTTCCACACTATATGTTTAATCCTTTGTTTTCAGCAAAATCAGTGAGATTGACGACCTCACTGTAAGTTGGGGCAACGTTCTGTGGTTGTGTTGTGCAGGATTCCAAGTTGGTAGCAACAACTTGGAGTTGTTTCCTTGCTCGTACTTGTTCGATAACCTTTGTTTCATAACTGAGGGAAAACTTGCTACTGTTCTCATCATACCTTCCTCTTGGGGTTACCAACGAGCTCTACATTTTGAGCCATCAATCTACAACGAGTATGGAAATTACAACAACATCTAGACAAGATCTTAGATGGGATGGATGGAGATGGTGGTGATGCAGCAGTTGATGATGAAGATCGATGCCTTAGCCTCCCGCATCTGCGCAGGGCATAGATGGATCCCCGGTAGACGAGTTCCCCCTCCAGATGCCTTTCGGAGGTGAGGTTTCAGCGATTTCTGGTTGTTCTGTATGTCGTCTCCCCGATCTAGTTGTACGGGGTGAAACTATTTGAGGAGGCGGTAGCGGTGCCAACTATACGGCGGGAACTATACGGCCGGAAAATTTATTCTCGCCGAATAGTTGGTCGTTAAACAGTTTGTATGCTTTGATCGCTTTGGGTTTTTTCTAGTGTTACTGATATTTCCCAAATAAGAGATTTACATTCTTTTTGACTCATTTTCTCCCCAATACAACTGCTCCAAGAATTGTGTCCATTGTATCCATCATCTGTCCTGATCCTGGTGAAAATAGACATAAAATGTGTGCACGAACACTGTAAAATACCAAAATCCTACATCTACAGTTCAAAATAATAATATAAAACATGATGCAAACATGCACTCATCAACTTCCCCAAGCTTAGACTCTTGCTCCTCCCGAGAAAGTTTAGCTTAATGGATGTGATCCTCATATTCATGAAGCTGAGTCGATAAAATAAATGAGGCAGTTGCAGCATGTGTTTATCATATCTGATACATAGGAATAAGTTCAAGAAGAGTACCTTACTCGAACCATTCGGATAATATTAGTAGGCTTCCACACCTTAGCATTTAACAGTTCACAAAATATCACTCTCAATATGATGTAAAAGTATTCAGTTCGACATAATGAGTTAGCGAGGTAGTCCCAAGTGTTTTTGGATTACCATATTCACTTGGGATTTAAAATCTCAAACGCTTATTTGTCATACTAGAATATAGTGGTGTAAGCCTATTTGCTCTTTGCACATTCACTCTTTTTCTTCTTTCTTTTCTTCTTTTCTTCTCTTTTGTATATATCCTCACACTTTTGTTTAAGTGATGTGCAAAGGAGCTAGCCATACGTTCCACTTCATGTAGAATTCAAAGTTTAACGATCTCAATTACCAAATTCCAATTGTATATGAAGCAACCTTTATAGCTTGAATATTCTACCTCGTCTTGTCCTCACTCTAATTTGATAGCACTTTTTATTTTCCTTTGTTCAAGGTTTCTTTTTCAACTTAACTGATTAGATAATTTTTCTTTGTAAATCAAACCGTGAACTGAGACCATGTTGACCAAATTATCTTTGTATGTTCCATTAATACCAATGGTGTGGAAGACTTCTATTGTTATCATCAAGTGCAAGTAAAAGTATACTCAAGCCATTCAAATATCCAATAATACAAGCACACACTCAATAATGCTCCATATATGATAATAAACTCAGAATTTTATAAAAGGGATCGACTATTCCTAAGGGAATTCTAATGATGAAAACTTTATTTCTAACTTGAACTAATGCAAAATTAAAATAGTAATATAAAACTTATAAGATAGATTACAAGGTCTTAAAGATCTCCCCAAGCTTGGAATCAAGCTAGGCGGGATCAAATTATCCCTTTCTATTATTTGATACCATGATTATTGTAGATCACTTTGGCACCATGGCACGCGGTATCTTATCTTCACGGGCCAGCCTGAGACAGAGGGATTGATTGATGACTTCTAATTCTTTAACATGCAGCTTGGTGAAAATATTATTCCTCTCCAATACTTTCACTTGTTCTTTAATGAGCTCATTGTTATCTTGAAGAGTTTGTATCGCCTTAAGACTCATAGAAAAACCTGCTTCGGTTGTCTGCTTAATATCTTCATCAAGTTTATTAAGATAAAGTCGCAGCAACCGAAGATGTTTGCGTGTCGCCAGCGTCTCCTTGTCTATCTCTTCAATCTTCATCTCGAGGGCCTTCAAATCCCTCTTTCGGCATGCATTGTTGACGTCGAGGAACTCCATAGGGACGATCTTGATCTCCTTGCCTTGCTCGCTATTGCTCCCGATCTCCATAGGAACCTTCTCCTTGGCTTATGCCCCTTGGTTGCGTGTCCTCATGTGTGAATAAGAGGTAGATTGCTTTCTAGAGATTATGATTAGAGAGAGACAATGGCAGTATATAAGGGGATTCAGAGGTCGGTAAAACTCGTGAGAAACACCAAATTCTCGCCCAAGAAAAGAATCTTAATGAAAGATGGAAAGAAATCATGGATTTGGAGAAGTCCTGTTGTGTAACGACCAACTATACGGGTGCCGCCCATATAGCTCCGGCCGTATAGTTGATTCCGGGCAGATATTTCCAAATATCTCGAGTCCAGGTCGATTAAGTTACGACTCGGAACCGACAATACGCCTTTTTTATCTTTTTTTACCCGGAAAAACGAAAAAGTAAACGGAAATGTCTGAGAGTTTAACGACCAACTATATGGCCAGAATATTTATTTCCACTGTATAGTTGCGACCGTATAGATACAAACATCAAAAGTCAAAAATATATAAGAGTTTAACGTCCAACTATACGACCGAAATATTTATTCCTACCATATAGCTGCGACCATATAGATCCAGACATCGAAAACAATTTCGTAAAGAAGATATATAGAAGGTTTAACGACCAACTATATGGCCGGAATATTTTCTCCGGTCGTATAGTTGCGCCTGTATAGTTGGTAAAAACCTTCAGAAATTTCAGAAAAACACGAGGAATTCAAAGACAAAAATTTCAATGCATAATTGCAATGTTTTGAATGGTATGTTAGTTGTGTTTTGCTTCAAACTCTAGATTGCGAGGAGTGCAACTATTGTGATTGTGACGAGTGAAATCTTTTGTACTGTGAGGATTATCTGAACGACTGCATCTACAATAAAGGAAAGTAGAGCTATCATAAATGTCCTACTATTTTTCTATGCATGTAGTGTGATTTTTAGTAGTGATGCATGTGTAGGATTTTGTTTTTACTACTATGCTATGCTATGACACCCAGGCATGATTGCCATATTTCCATGACTTGAGTTTCTTTGAGCCATCGTATTATAGTTGCTTAGCCATGCTTATTATATGCGCAATCGAAATTCATGATTGATTTTATTATGGAAAGATACGTTTTGTTATAATGAAAACAACTGGAAAGTTATGAATCTCCTGGGTGTGATGGGATTGATATTTGTTGGTGGTTTCTATGCGGAAAGGCACCCAGAACACTTAGATTGGACAAGTTTCTTGTGTAGTAGCTTCCAGTACAGCTGCATGTCATTATATGTCTTAACTAAGTAGGTTGTGGGAACCTGACCCGGCATGACCAGCAGATGTAGGGGATGTAGGTTGGTATGGGTCCGTCCTGAGAGCTCGGGGTTCTACTTCTGAAAGGTTTCGTCTTGGTTTTCTCCCTACCATGGCACAAAATGAGTGCAGTGGTACGAGCGGGTTGACTGGGTCATGCAGGTAAAGTGTATGAATCTCTCGAGAGTGTTATAATCTAAGTACTTAGCCGTGTCCCCGGTTATGGACATCTATGAGCAACTAGACCTGAAACTGTTTGGAAGATCTCACTCATCCCAATTTCTCAATTACTAAAACTTGATGGGTGAACATGGGTTTAGGAGCATACGAAGCTAAACTGTCTTGTTTCTACATCGGTTTATGCTAGTATATCCTTAGAAGAATTGTTTTAAAGAAAGAAAGGTATTTCAAAAGTAGGGAAAAGTTATATTGCTTTACGCAAACGAGCCTCAACTCCAACTAGCCAAATATGCACGTAATTGGTAGGTTCCATTATATATCCACATACTAGTCCTACTTGCCAATACATTCAAAGTATTGACCATTCGTGGCTGCAACCTTTCATGTTGCAGGTTATTCTATTTTTTGAGTGATCGTTCATAGGTCACGAGACTCCACTCAACAATTGTTCGCCTGTGGCACACTTGAAGGATGGAGATCTACCTTGTATTTATTTCTGCTGTGTACTTGAATAATCTAATGTAAATTTTGGATCATATTCGTTCTATTTATGATGCACATTTATATTTGATATCATTTTTGTACTGTGTGTGCTAGTGAACCGATCCAGGGATTAGCACTATACACAGGAACTCATCCTTATTAGGAGAGGGTGTTACACTTATTATCTTGAATACACTAATGTTGCTAATGAAGATTGTGTGAAGTTTTGTATGAAGGAAATTTTTAAGTGTAGGGAAGAATAATGTGATGAGATGAAGAATGGACAAAAGGTCAAGCTTGGGGACGCCACCCGTGTCACCCCAATAAATATTCAAGAAGTACAAGAGTTAAAGCTTGGGGATGCCCAAGGCATCCCCTTCTTCATCAATAAAAATCTCAGGTTTTCTTCCAAAACACTTCACTTTTATTGTTTCATGAACAATTGTGTTGTTCTTGGAGTGTCTTTGTTTTTGTTTTTAGTTTTCTTTTGTTTGTTTTGCTTAAATAAATTGGTTGGACCCCCGCATTCATACATTGTTTCAAATAATTTGATTGGTGTTGGAAAAGAGTAGGAAGCTTCATGCTAATAAGTGGTACAAAAGGAGCTTGTTTTGACTGTGGTCTAGACTTTATCATGCCATGTTTGATGTTGCATTGACTTTATGCTTAGTAATTATTTCTGTAGCATGACTTGTTCCAAACAATTGAGATTGCTTAATGTGCCTTGAAAGAATCATGCGTTGTTTTAGCATACAAAACCATAATATTGTGTATTCTCCTTCGATGCTTTATTTGGGTTGACTTGGCGCATGCTTACACCATGTTAAGACTATGAACCAGTTACCTTAGCCTCTATGATCATTTAGTTTTTGACTTGTAATATCACTTTATACTTTAATTAATAATGTTTTGTCACTTTGCATGATTATGGCCATTATTGCTCTCTTAGTTGGTCGCTCCCAGTCTTTTGCTAGCCTCCACCTGTACCAAGTGTGAGTTCCACTCATGCATCCAACCCCGAAGAAAACCAAGTTATTCCAAAGAGTCCATTATAAATTCCTATGCATGGTGTGTTACACCATTCCAAGTATATTCATGATTTTATCTACCTTACGAATTAAACTTGTTATGTGAAAATTAGTGATTAAAGCTCTCACAAACTTGATGGCACACTTTACTTTCTTGCACTTAATAAACTGGAACCATTGTGTCCATCTATGTTTCTTATATGCTTGCACTTTATAAGTTGCCAATTAGAAGAACCATGTACCATGGGGAACACTTTCAACATTGCACTTATTATTCAGCTGATATCATGTTCTTTTGTTTATGGATCCTGGTGGTGTGAAATAAAAGGGGAGCTTGTAAGTTCATGGAGTTTGTATGTGTGTTAGAGAAACGCCTGGGTGGCTCGCCTAAGCCATGCCTAATCATGGTGGAAACTTGGAGCATAACCATAGTGAGCATTCTGTGAAGCATCCTCAATAAAAACTATGCAAATAGCAAATAAAAAGATCGCCGAGATCCTCATTGTCTGTTGCCTTGTCATTTTTATATGGAATAGCTCCTGTGTCACAGGGCAAGGGATACCCCATTGGCGGTTCTCCATGATACACATGTACTTACAATGACAAGAACTTACTTGTGACTAAAGTTGAGTAGCATGAGGTTCGGTACTCGTAAGCAAGGGGCATGAGATTTTCAACTTATAACTTGTCAAGCATATCCTCATATTTGTGTCACTTTAACCTTAATCACCTCAAGATGCTTATCATAGGGGTAATGAGAGCTGAAAGCTAATAAGTACCATAATTTTTGGAAGCTCTTTATGAAACTTGAAATCCCTGCTTCCCTATGGAAGGGCCTTTATTTTTACATTTATGTTGAGTCTCCATCTTCTATCTTTATGCACCAATTGAGAGAGCATAGTGGTCATTCTTAGTTTAATGTGCATTGTCCCAAAACTTGTTGATTGATTGATAACTCTGATATTGCTTGTTCTTAAATTATTTGTATCTAGTCACCCTTATGAACTTTGAAAGTGTTCTATGCATTTATGTTTTGCTATGCCATGAGGGACAATCTGAATACCACTCTTATTATGTTTTCTATATGTGAAACAAACAAACGTCTCTCAATGCATTGTTATTCATGATCTTTTGCGTGTACCTTTTCATGTTACAACATAGTTGCTATGTCTTATTGTTAGAACTCTATCTTTCATGTTCATGTATAGAGTACTTTGATCCTAGCTATCAATGCATGTCAAATACCTTGATCAAGATTGTGATGGTGCATGTCACCTCAAAAATTATTATTTTTATCACTTACCTACTCGAGGACGAGTAGGAGTTAAGCTTGGGGATGCTTGATACGTCGTAAACATATCTATAATTTTTCATGCTCCATGCTTGTTTTATATCAACTTTCTTATGTTTTGTTCACACTTTGAGGTATTTTTATACATGTTCTGGAACTAACCTATTAACAAGATGCCACAGTGCCAGTTGCCTGCTTTCTGTTGTTTTTGGTTTCAGAAAAGCTAGTAAGGAAATATTCTCGGAATTGTACGGGACAAAAGCCAAAGTCAATATTTACCCGACACAAGATGTAGTCCAAAGCAGAGACGGAGGAGGGTGCCGAGGCGGCCACACCCTAGGTGGCGCGACCCGCCTATGCGTGACGCCACCTGGTATGGGCCCCTCGGGCTGCCACTGACCTTGCGCTTTCGCCTATAAAAGTGTCCTGATGTGAAAACCCTAAGTACCCGATTAGAAATTCCTGAAAGAGTCTATAGCCTCCGCCATCTCCATCCCTAGATCGGGGGGGATCCGAAGCTCTTCCCGGCACCCTGCCGGAGGGGAGAGATCATCCTAGAGGCCTTCTTCATCACCATGCCTGCCTCCGGCGTGATGCGTGAGTCGTTCACCCTTGGACTACAGGTCCATATAGTAGCTAGATGGTTGGTTCTCCTCCTTTGAGCTATTGTATTTAGATCTTGTGATCTCCGTTCATGATCAAGATCATCTATTTGTAATCCTATATGTTGTGTTTGCGGGGATCCGATGGATATTGAGATACTATGTCAGATTGATTATTGATTCTATCATGTCTATGTTATTTGTGATCTTGCATGCTCTCCGTTGTTAGTAACTATCTTGGCCAAGTAGATGCTTGCAACTCCAAGAGGGAGTATTTATGCTCGATAGTAGGTTCATGCCTCTAGTAATCTAGGGAAGTGACAGAAATCTCTAAGGTTGTAGATGTGTTGTTGCTACTAGGGAGAAAACAACAATCCTTTGTCCCGGGGGCAATTGTATTGTTTACTTCACACACTTTGCTTAATGCAATTATCCGTTGCTTGCAACTTAATACTGAAAGGGGTTCGGACAATAACCGGACGGTGCATTATTAGTCATAGATGTAGTTGGATTACGGTCTATGTATTAAGTTGTAATGCCCAATCAAATCTCGTAGGAGTCAAGATGTCAAGTATATGCACTGTTATGCTTTCTCAATCTGTCAATTTCCCTGCTGTAATTTGTTCACCCAACATGCTATTTATCTTACGGAGAAACACCTCTAGTGAACTGTGGACCTGAGTCCATTCCTTTACCATTGATATACAATCTACTATATACCGTTTACTATTTTACTTTCTGCAAGCAATTACTATCTTCCACACTATACGTTTAATCCTTTGTTTTCAGCAAAACCAGTGCGATTGACGACCTCACTGTAAGTTGGGGCAACGTTCTGCGGTTGTGTTGTGCAGGATTCCAAGTTGTTAGCAACAACTTGGAGTTGTTTCCTTGCTCGTACTGGTTCGATAACCTTGGTTTCATAACTGAGGGAAAACTTGCTACTGTGCTCATCATACCTTCCTCTTGGGGTTACCAACGAGCTCTACATTTTGAGCCATCAATCCACAACGAGTATGGAAATTACAACAACATCTAGACAAGATCTTAGATGGGATGGATGGAGATGGTGGTGATGCAGCAGTTGATGATGAAGATCGATGCCTTAGCCTCCCGGATCTGCGCAGGGCATAGATGGATCCCCGGTGGACGAGTTCCCCCTCCAGATGCCTTCCGGAGGTGAGGTTTCGGCGATTTCTGGTTGTTCTGTATGTCGTCTCCCCGATCCAGTTGCACGGGGTGAAACTATTTGAGGAGGCGGTGCCGGTGCCAACTATACGGCGGGAACTATACGGCCGGAAAATTTATTCTCGCCGAATAGTTGGTCGTTAAACTGTCTGTATGCTTTGATCGCTTCGGGTTTTTTCGGGTGTTATTGATATTTCCCAAATAAGATATTTACATTGTTTTTGACTCCTTTTATCCCCAATACAACTGCTCCAAGAATTGTGTCCATTGTATCCATCATTTGTCCTGATCCTAGTGAAAATAGACATAAAATGTGCGCGCGAACGCCATAAAATACCAAATCCTACATCTACAGTTCAAAATAATAATATAAAACATGATGCAAACATGCACTCATCAACTTCCACAAGCTTAGACTCTTGCTCCTTCGGAGAAAGTTTAGCTTAATGGATGTGATCCTCATATTCATGAAGCTGAGTCGGTAAAATAAATGAGGCAGTTGCAGCATGTGTTTATCATATATGATACATAGGAATAAGTTCATGAATAGTACCTTACTCGAACCATTCGAATAATATTAGTAGGCTTCCACACCTTAGCATTTAATAGTTCACAAAAGATCACTCCCAATATGATGTAAAAGTATTTAGTTCGACCGAATGAGTTACTGAGGTAGTCCCAAGTGTTTTTGGATTAACATATTCACTTGGGATTTAAAATCTCAAATGCTTCTTTATCATACTACAATATAGTGGTATATGCCTATTTGCTCTTTGCACATTCACTCTTCTTCTTCATTCTTTTCTTATTTTCTTCTCTTTTGTATATATGCTCACACTTTTGTTTAAGTGATGTGCAAAGGAGCTAGCCATACGTTCCACTTCATGTAGAATTCAAACTTTAACGATCTCAATTACCAAATTCCAATTATATATGAAGCAACCTTTATAGCTTGAATATTCTACCTCGTCTTGTCCTCACTCTAATTTGATAGCACTTTTTATTTTCCTTTGTTCAAGGTTTCTTTTTCAACTTAACTGATTAGATAATTTTTCTTTGTAAATCAAACCGTGAACTTAGAACATATTGACCAAATTATCTTTGTATGTTCCATTAATACCAATGGTGTGGAAGACTTCTATTGTTATCATCAAGTGCAAATAAAAGTATACTCAAGCCATTCAAATATCCAATAATACAAGCACACACTCAATAATGCTCCATATATGATAATAAACTCATAATTTTATAAAAGGGATCGACTATTCCTGAAGGGAATTCTAATGATGAAAACTTTATTTCTAACTTGAACTAATGCAAAATTAAAATAGTAATATAAAACTTATAAGATAGATTACAAGGTCTTAAAGATCTCCCCAAGCTTGGAATCAAGCCAGGCGGGATCAAATAATCCCTTGCGATTATTTGATACCGTGATTATTGTAGATCACTTTGGCACCATGGCACGCGGTATCTTCTCTTCACGGGCCAGCCGGAGACGGAGGGATTGATTGACGACTTCTAATTCTTTAACATGCAGCTTGGTGAAAATATTATTCCTCTCCAATACTTCCACTTGTTCTTTAATGAGCTCATTGTTATCTTGAAGAGTTTGTATCGCCTTAAGACTCATAGAAAAACCTGCTTTGGTTGTCTGCTTAATATCTTCATCAAGTTTATCAAGATAAAGTCGCAGCAACCGAAGATGTTTGCATGTCGCCGGCGTCTCCTTGTCCATCTCTTCAATCTTCAGCTCGAGGGCCTTCAACTCCCTCTTCCGACGTGCATTGTTGGCGTCGAGGAACTCCATAGGGACGATCTTGATCACCTTGCCTTGCTCTCTATTGCTCCCGATTTCCATAGGAACCTTCTCCTTGGCATATGTCCCTTGGTTGCGTGTCCTCATGTGTGAATAAGAGGTAGATTGGTTTCTGGAGATTATGATTAGAGAGAGACAATGGAAGTATATAAGGGGATTCAGAGGTCGGTAAAACTCGTGAGAAACACCAAATTCTCGCCCAAGAAAAGAATCTTAATGAAACAGGGAAAGAAATCACGGATTTGGAGAAGTCCTGTCGTGTAACGACCAACTATACGGGTGCGACCCATATAGCTCCAGCCGTATATTTGATTCCGGGCAGATATTTCCAAATATCTCGAGTCCAGGTCGATTAAGTTACGACTCGGAACCGACAATACCCCTTTTTTTAATCTTTTTTACCCGGAAAAATGAAAAAGTAAACGGAAATGTCTGAGAGTTTAACGACCAACTATACGGCCAGAATATTTATTCCCACTATATAGTTGCGACCGTATAGATACAAACATCAAAAGTAGAAAATATATAAGAGTTTAACGACCAACTATACGACTGGAATATTTATTCCCGCCATATAGCTGCGACCGTATAGATCCAGACATCAAAAACAATTTCGCAAAGAAGATATATAGAAGGTTTAACGACCAACTATATGGCCGGAATATTTTCTCCGGTCGTATAATTGCGCCCGTATAGTTAGTAAAAACCTTCAGAAACCTTAGAAAAACACGAGGAATTCAAAGACAAAAATTTCAGAAGTAAAATCTATGAAAAAAATCACTTATTTGAGTAAGAACACTTATCTTGCACTTGTCGTTTACTTAGTCGGGGATGGCAGGCTCTGCCAACAACAAAGACTTCTTCTCTTTTGGAGGAATGAACCTTAGTTCATTTAATAATTCTCGCAAACGAAAATCATGAGGACTAAAGTTCCTCTCAATAAGATTGGTGTCTTGCTGGGCAAATATGGACATTGCATCCAACATCTTTATTTCTTGCCTCTGCATAATCTGCAACTCCAATTCTTGAAGTAAAAGGATCCAATGGGTTAGTCTTAGCTTATGATTTTTCCTCTCAAGGAGTTCTTTTAAACCATCACTATCCGTATGAACTCTTACTTTTTCATCAACTATATAAGAATGAAATTTATCACAAGAAAAAAATACAGCAAAAAGTTCCCTTTCTTCCTTAGGATAATTCTTTTGAGCACTATTAAGAGTTCTACTAGCATGATGTATAATATTAAATCTGCGACCTATATGTTGTCCCAGAGTTACTCCTACAGCATCATCACTAGCTTCACATATTAAGTCAAAAGTCATATCCCTGATAGGTGGTTTAATGGTAAGAGCATGGGATAAAGCATATTTAAGTTTATCAAAGGCTACACGACTTTTATCATCAAAGTTAAATCTTACTCCCTTTTTTAGAAGGTTAGTCAAAGGTTTAAATATTCCAGAGAAATTTCTAATAAACCTTCTATAAAAACCCACATGACCAAGGAAACTTATTATACCTTTTATATCCCTAGGTTGTGGCATTCTCTCTATGGCCTTGACCTTAGATCTATCCACTTCAATTCCCTTACCTGATACCTTATGTCCAAGGATTATACCTTATGTGAACATAAAATGGCACTTCTCCCAGTTTAGAACAAGATTTGTCTCTTCGCAACAGTACAAAACTCTTTTGAGATTATCCAAGCAACTAGTAAACGATGTTCCATAGATAGAAAAGTCATCCATAAATACTTCCATTATCAGTTCTATAAAATCTGCAAAAATAGCAGTCATGCATCTTTGAAAAGTAGCTGGAGAATTAAATAAACCAAAAGGCATACGACGGTAAGCATGTAAACCATAAGGACTAATCAAAGTTGTTTTAAGCTGGTCATCAGGATGAATAGCTATTTGAGAAATACCAGAGTATCCGTCCAAGTAGCAAAAATGAGTGTGGTTTGCTAACATCTCTAAAGTTTGGTCTATGAATGGTAAAGGATAGTGATCTTTCCTAGTTTCTTTATTCAATTTCCTAAAATCTATACACATCCTATGTCCAACAATAGTTCTAGTATGTATCAGTTCATTGTTTTCATTAGGAACAACGTTAAAACCGCCCTTCTTAGGGACACAATGAACATGACTTACCCATTCACCTTCTTTTACAGGATAGATTATACCTGCGTCTAGTAGGCATACTATTTCTTTTGTTACCACTTCCTTCATTTCAGGCTTCAATCATCTATTAAATTCCGCAACTGGTTTAGCACCTTCCTCCATGAATAGTTGATGGACGGTTATCATGGGACTAATGCCCTTCAAATCATCCATTGAGTACCCAAAGGCCTTGCGATGCTCCTTAAGTATTTTCATGAGTTCTTCTTCTTCATCCCCTAAAAGTTTAGCACTATTAATAATAGTAAATTTATTTATATCATCTAAAAATCTATATTTAAGATTATCCAGTAGAGTCTTCAACTCCGGGGGTGGTAATTCCTCGTCCCCTCTCTTTTCTGGCTCTTCAAAAGCCTCATTAGTTAGAGGCCCTATAATGGGAAGTGAATCGAATTCATCTTCTAGTTCTTCTAGGGACTTGTCCTCCATAACCATTTCTTCATAATTTGAGTCTTCATTTGTTTCTTCTTCTTCATTACTAAAGAAGAGAGCTGCCATTTCCTCAATAGTTTTTTCTTTCTCTTCTTCTTGTATTTGTGGAGGTCTTTCTTTAAATTTGGAAAAGTGGAATTCTTTTTCCGCTTCCCCAAGCTTAAGACACAATCTCTGTTTTGAAATCAACTTTGGCACCTACTCACTCAAAAAGTTTCTTCCAAATATAATTGGGCAAAGAGTTTCAACTGGCACATCAACAACTACAAAATCGGTAGGAAAGTTTTTATTGCCAATTGTGATAGTTGCATCTTCAACTACTCCCATTGGAATTCTGAGAGTTTTATTGGCTAACATGATTGTCATATCAGTATTTTCAATTGTAGACGGTTCTATTTATTCTTTTATTTCTAAATATAAATCATAAGATATAACATTACCTTCGGTGCCAACATCACATAGACCATAATGCGATGTTTCCTTAAATATGCAGGGAAGAATAGGCTTACCCACATCTTTTACCTTTGTTTTACCTTCAACCAATACAGAAGTCTCTTCATCAAGTTCAACTATGTTACAGTGTGCATACATAACCATAATTGCTTCCTTGGTTTCTTCCAGATGTTCCTCAACTTCTAACACACTTTCCTCTTCCTTGTTTTCTTGTACTGCTTTGACCTGTTCATATTCAAAAATATGCTTTTATGCAATGTTAGGGAAAGGTATCTCATATGTTGGTTCTAGGGAGGCCAGTGTTTCTTTAACTTATATTTTCTTCTCAGGTTTGGGTGGTGGATCATACTTAACCAAACCCTCTTTTGGAGCTTTGATGTGTTATGTAAAATCTTTAACAACTTGCAACACAAGATCTCAATCCAGATAAAGTTCTTTAGATAATTCTTTAACATGGCCCTTTTTATTTTAGTCATGAATACAATCATAATCTATTTCTATGCCTCCTTCACTTCCTAGACCAAAATTCCATGAAACTCTATGATCACGAATTCTATTAAGTAAAGCCCAAGCTTTAGTTATAGGAAGATTCATAAAGGCTCCTTGCACGAAAGAGTCTAGCTCAATTTTATTAGGTTCAATTAAACCGCCATAAAAGATATGCAATAAATACCATTTAGGCAAATCATGATGAGGACATAGATGAAGTAAATCTTGAAATGTGATATAAGCTCCTACTAGTCCTTCATTAGGACAGTTCCTCCAAGTCATTATAAGATGCCTGATTCCAAAAGATTTTGATAATGGATAATATTTTGCTAGAAACTCACAGGCTAAATTATCCCAAGTAGTAGTGGCTTCTAGGGGTAGAGATCTATACCATGAGAGAGCTGTACTAGTCAAGGTCTGACTAAAAAGTTTAACCCTTACCTCATTGGCAGTATATCCCTGAAGGGTTTCGCAGCATAGTAAATCAAAATTTTCTACGGAAGCAAACAGAGGGAAAGCCAAGATCTAATCTAGGAGATGCAAACAACGAGAGAGATTGGATTAGATCTTCATACCCTTGAAGATTCGCACAGCGGAACGTTCGTTGGAACGTGGGTGATGTAGTCGTACTCGCTTCTCCTCCTCGCGATCCGATCCGATCTAGCACCACAAGTGGCGGTGCCTCCGTGAGATGCACACGTGCGGCACCTCGACGTCTCCTCCTTCCTCGGACCAGCAAGTAGGGTGGAGAGATAGATTGGATCTACAACGCGACGGCGCGGTGTATATGGTGGAGAATTTCTGCAGCAGGGCTTCGCCTACAAACAGTCGGGAGGGAGAGAGGAAGGCAGCAGGGCTACTAGGGTTTGGAGGAAGGTGTGTAGGTGTCGGGGGGAGGGGGCGCACCAGCCCTCTATATATAGAGGGGGGGTGCGGCCAGCCCTTGCCCATCCTCCAAGCCTATCTCTAGTTTAAACGATTTAAACTTTCCCTTATCTAGAAACCCTATCTCTAGTTTAAACGAGTTTAAACTTATCTAGGATCGGCTGGGCCCTATGGGGCCTTGTGCCCCTGGCCCAATGCGGCCAGGACACTCCCTCATAGGCCCATGCCCCCTCCCGGAAGGTGGGACCACGTTGGCCCTTCCGGAAGGTTCTAGAAGCTTCCGGTACAATACCGATTAACCCGGAACAATTCCGAACTCCAAAAACTGCACTGCCTTATATGAATCTTATTCTCCGGACCACTCCGGAACCTCTCGTGATGTCCCGGATCCCATCCGAGACTCCGAACAAAAATTCATAAACCAAGTATCCAATCTATCCTAGCGTCGAGACACGTTAAGTGTGTGACCCTACGGGTTCGAGAATATGCAGACATGATCTTCTATCAATAATCAACAGCGGGGTCTGGGCACCCATATTGACTCCCACACATTCACCGATGATCATATCGGATGAACCACGATGCCAGGATTCAATCAATCCCATATACATATTCCCTTCGTCTCGTGATATTTTACTTGCCCGAGATTCGATCGTCGGTACCGTCATACCTAGTTCAATCTCGTTCACAGCAAGTACTTTACTCGTTCCGTAATCCGATATCACTTTGTGATTAACTCCTTAACCACATGCTTGCAAGCGGTGTTGATATCGATTACCGAGTGGGCCCGAAGTATATCTCTCCGACTTGGGAGGGACAAATCCCATCTCGATACATACAACCCAACAGATACTTTCCGATCACCTGAGAGACACCTTTATGATCACCCTCTCATAGGATGACGTTTGATGACCTCAAAGCTTTCTTCCGATACCAGGGAGTTGTATTATCTCATGGTCTAAGGAATACAATATTTGACATAGGAAAAGCTTCGCAAAGATGAACACAATGACACGATCTAATTGCTTCGCTTAGTTTGGGTCTATCCACCATATCATTCTCCAATGATATGATCTCATTATCAATTGACAACTCATGTCTATGGTTAGGAAACCTTAACCATCATTGATCAATGAGCTAGTCCATAGAGGCGTACTAGGGACACGGTGTTGTTCACAAACCACACAAGTATTAATGTTTCCGCTTAATACAATTCTAGCATGGAATATAAACTTTATCATGAACAAGAATTATAATAATAACATCTTTATTATTGCCTCTAGGGCATAATTCCAACAATCTCCCACTTGCACTAGAGTCAATAATCTAGTTTACATTTGGCAACAATCTCACACCCATGGCACTGAGGTGCTGATCATGTTTTACACGTGGAAGAGGTTTAGTCAATGGATCTGCGACATTCAGATCTGTATGTACTTTGCTGATCTTCAGATCTCCATCTGCTATATAATCTCGGATTATATGAAACTTGCGGTTGATATGCTTGGTCTTTGGATGATATCTTGGTTCCTTAGCGAGTGCTATGGCGCCAGTGTTGTCACACAATATATCCAGTGGGTCCAATGCACTGGGAACCATGCCAAGCTCAGTGATGAAGTTTCTGATCCAAACTCCTTCACTTGACGCTTCTGCAGCAGCCATGTATTCCGCTTCTACTGTAGATCCCGCGATCACGCTTTGCTTGTAGCTTCTCCAGCTCACAGCTCCTCCATTCAAAATATACACGTATCCTGTCTGAGATTTAGAATCATCCTTGTCGGTGTCGAAACTAGCATCGACGTAACCTTTTACGACGAGCTGTTCATCACCCCCATAGACTAAGAACATTTCTTTAGTCCTATTCAGGTACCTTAGGATGTTCTTCACGGCTGTCCAGTGTTCCACTCCTGGATCACTTTGATATCTGCTCGTCAAACTAAGAGCATTGGACACATCCGGTCTAGTACACAGCATGGCATACATGATGGAACCTATGGCCGAGGCATAAGGCACTTTGCTCATAGCTTCCCTATCATTTACCGTAGCTGGACACTAAGCCTTGCTCAATATCTTACCTGACAACATAGGCACTGAACCTTTCAATGCCTTATCCATTCTGAACCTTTTCAGAACTTTGTCTAGGTATGCACTCTGGCTTAAAGCTATCAGGCGTCTTTGTCTATCTCTATAGATTTTGATGCCCAATATATAAGCAGCTTCACCTAGGTCTTTCATTGAAAAACACTTGTTCAAATAACTCTTCACATCGTTAAGCATGTTGATGTCATTTCCAATAATCAATATGTCATCCACATATAGTACCAGAAACGTCACCGAGCTCCCACTCACTTTCTTGTAGATGCAAGCTTCGTAGCAATTTGGAACAAATCCAAAGCTCTTGATCACTTGATCAAAACGAAGGTTCCAACTCCGAGATGCTTGCTTCAGTCCATAAATGGAACGCTGAAGTTTGCATACTTTATCAGCATCCTTAGGATCGACAAAACCTTCGGGTTGCATCATATACAACTCTTCATCAACGTTGCCATTGAGGAAAGCAGTCTTGACATCCATTTGCCATATTTCATAATCATGAAACGCAGCAATTGCTAATAAAATCCAAATGGACTTAAACATCGCTACGGGAGAGAAAGTCTCATCGTAGTCAACACCTTGAACTTGTCGAAAACCTTTCGCAACAAGCCGTGCTTTATAGACGGTAACATTACCATCCGCGTCCGTTTTCTTCTTGAAGATCCATTTGCACTCAACGGCCTTTCGGTCGCTAGGAGGGTCTACCAAAGTCCATACTTGGTTTTCGCTCATGGATCCCAATTCGGATTTCATGGCTTCTAGCCATTTCTCAGAGTCTGGGCTCATCATCACTTCCTCATAGTTCGTAGGTTCACTGTCTTCTACTAACAAGACTGTCAAGACAGGGTTGCCGTACCACTCAGGAGGGGCACGCGACCTTGTCGACCTGCGACGTTCAGTAGCAGCATCGTCCGAAGCTTCATGATCCTTGTCATTAGCTTCGTCTATTGTTGGTGCAGGCGGCACTGGAACAATTTCAGGTGCTGCGCTACTCTCCAATTCAAGAGAAGGTTCAATAACCTCGTCTAGCTCTACTTTCCTCTCACTCACTTCTTTCGAGAGAAACTCCTTCTCAAGAAAGGAACCGTTCTTTGCGACAAACACTTTGCCTTTGGTTCTATGATAGAAGGTATACCCAATAGTTTCCTTAGGGTATCCTATGAAGACGCATTTCTCCGCTTTGGGTTCGAGCTTGTCCGGCATCAACTTCTTGACGTAAGCTTCGCATCCCCAAACTTTAAGAAACGACAACTTAGGTTTAGCACCAAACCACAGTTCATACGGTGTCGTCTCAATGGATTTAGATGGAGCCCTATTTAAAGTGAATGCAGCGGTTTCTAATGCATAACCCCAAAATGATAACGGCAAATCAGTAAGAGACATCATCGATCGGACCATATCTAATAGGGTTCGATTCCGGCGTTCAGACACACCATTGCGCTGTGGTGTTCCGGGTGGCGTGAGTTGTGAAACGATTCCACTTGCTTTGAGATGCGTGAGAAAATCATAACTCAAATATTCGCCCCCACGATCGGATCGTAGAAACTTAATCTTTTTGTTATGATGGTTCTCCACTTCATTCTGAAATTCTTTGAACTTTTCAAACGTTTCAGATTTATGTTTCATTAAATAGATATACCCATATCTACTTAAGTCATCGGTAAAAGTGAGAAAATAGCGATATCCACCGCGCGTCGAAACACTCATCGGTCCGCATACATCGGTATGTATGATTTCCAACAAGTCCGTTGCTCGCTCCATCATACCGGAGAACGGGGTTTTGATCATCTTGCCCATGAGGCATGGTTCGCATATGTCAAATGATTCAAAATCAAGAGACTCCAAAAGTCCATCAGAATGGAGTTTCTTCATGCGCTTTACACCAATATGACCTAGACGACAGTGCCACAAATAAGTAGTATTATCACTATCTACTTTGCATCTCTTAGCCTCAATGTTATGGATGTGTGTTTCATCCTTTTCGAGATTTAGAAGAAATAAACCATTCACAATAGGTGCATGACCATAAAAGATGTTACTCATATAAATAGAACAACCATTATTCTCCGATTTAAATGAATAAACGTCTTGCAATAAACACGATCCAGAAATAATGTTCATGCTCAACGCAGGCACATAATAACATTTATTAAGGTTTAAAACTAATCCCGAAGGTAAAACTAAGGAGAGCATGCCGACGGCCATCACATCAACTCTTGATCCGTTGCCAACGCGCATCGTCACCTCATCCCTCGCAAGCCTCCGTCTATTCCGTAGCTCCTGTTTCGAGTTACAAATATTAGCAATTGAACCAGTATCAAATACCCAGGAACTACAACGAGGGCTAGTAAGGAAAACATCAATAACATGTATATCAAATATACCTTTGATGGTGCCAGCCTTCTTGTCCGCTAAGTACTTCGGACAGTTGCGCTTCCAGTGACCCTTGTCCTTGCAATAGAAGCACTCAGTGTCCGGCTTAGGTCCAGACTTGAGCTTCTTCTCAGCAGGGGCAACGCGCTTGCCGCCGCTTTTCTTGAAGGGCTTGTTTGCACCTTTACCTTTGTTAAAGGAGGGCTTGTTGACCATCAACACATGATTATCCTTCTTGATGTCCACCTCCACAGCCTTCAGCTTTGCGAAGATCTCGGTGATTGTATCAGTGGAACCAATATGATTATGAGTCACTACAAAACTTTTGTAGCTGGGAGGGAGTGATTGCAGAACCCTGTCAATCTTGAGCTCCTCTGGAATCTTGCAGTCCAGTTGCTCAAGGCGTTGAGTGTAGCCCGACATCTTAATGGCGTGCTCACTAACGGAACTCCCTTCCTCCATCTTGCAGTTAAAGAACTTCTCGGAGATCTCATATCTCTCAGAACGGGCCTGAGTCTGAAACATGGTTTTCAACTCTTCGAGAATCTCAAAGGGCCCGGGATAGTTTTCAAAACGATTTTGAAGTTCCGGTTCCATAGCAAACAACATGGTGCTCTTAATCACACCATAATCATCTTTGCGCGACTGATAGACAGCTTTCTCATCAGCCGGCGCAGTTGCAGCAGGGGGGTTACCTAACGCTTTCTCAAGGACATAGTCCTTTTGTCCGCCAGACAGAATGATTCTTAGATTGCGGAACCAGTTGGTGAAGTTAGACCCATTGTTTCTAAGCTTTTCTTTCTCAGCAAAAACGTTGAAGTTGAAGTTGGACTTGGCCATGTGATCTACAGTATTTGCAAGTACAATTTAGACTATGTTCATGATAAATAGTTCAACTTAATCAAATTACTAGATGAACTCCCACTAAATTCAACATCCCTCAAGTTGTTTAGTGAACACGATCCAAATTCACCACACCTAATCCGATCATCACGAGAAGAGATGTGGTTTCAATGGTGGACAACGAAGTGTCGATCATATCATTCATATGACTCATGCTTAACCTTTCGGTTCTTGTGTTCCGAGGCCATGTCTGTACATGCTAGGCTCGTCAAGCTAGACCCAAGTATTTCCGCGTGTGCAAAACTGGCTTGCACCCGTTGTATGTGAGCGTAGAGTCTATAGCACCCGATCATCACGTGATGCTTGGACACGACGAACTTTCGCAACGGTGCATACTTGGGGAGAACATAGTTTTTATCTTGATCTTTAAGTGAGGAATCATCTTATAATGCTACCGTCGCGATCTAAGCATAATAAGATACATAAAAGGATAAACATCACATGCATATAACTTTATGTGACATGGTATAGCCAATCTTCGCGCAATGATCTCCATCTTGTGCGTTCCGGCATGATCTCCATCACTCCACCATGATTGCCTCCACCACGAATAGCAACTACAACTATTGCTAACTACTTAGTGATAAAGTAAAGCTATTACATGGCGTATAAGAAGTTGACTCGCAGGTCATACACAATTATAAAGACAACCATATGGCTCCTGCCGGTTGTGTACTCATCGACATGCAAGTCGTGAAACATTACAAAACATGATCATCGCATACATTATACACATCACATCTTGGGCCATACCATATCACAGAAAACACTCCCTGCAAAAACAAGTTAGACGCCTCTACTTTGTTGTTGCATGTTTTACGTGGCTCATGGGAGTAGATGCTAAGAACGATTCTTACCTACGGAAAGCCACAACGGTGATATTATGGTTGCCAAACTCCGGTGTTAATCCCATGACAACTATAGTGAGAGAAACTGACATCCACCAGCCGCATGTGTGGTACAAGCCACACGTCAAGTGCGGAGCCGGTCTCGCGAACGACGTCGCGTAAGGTTGGCCTGGACCGCTTCAATCTCACTATCCCGCGTCATAAGAAGAACACAAACAAGAGGCTTGCAACATAAAACATCAACGCCCGCAACAACCATGTTGCGTTCTACTCGTGAATCACATCTACGCATAGATCTAGCTCTGATACCACTGAAGGGTTTCGCAGCATAGTAAATCAAAATTTTCTACGGAAGCGAACAGAGGGAAAGCCAAGATCTAATCTAGGAGATGCAAACAACGAGAGAGATTGGATTAGATCTTCATACCCTTGAAGATTCGCACAGCGGAACATTCGTCGGAACGTGGGTGATGTAGTCGTACTCGCTTCTCCTCCTCGCGATCCGATCCGATCTAGCACCACAAGTGGCGGTGCCTCCGTGAGATGCACACGTGCGGCACCTCGACGTCTCCTCCTTCCTCGGACCAGCAAGTAGGGTGTAGAGATAGATTGGATCTACAACGCGACGGCGCGGTGTATATGGTGGAGAATTTCTGCAGCAGGGCTTCGCCTACAAACAGTCGGGAGGGAGAGAGGAAGGCAGCAGGGCTACTAGGGTTTGGAGGAAGGTGTGTAGGTGTCGGGGGGAGGGGGCGCACCAGCCCTCTATATATAGAGGGGGGGTGCGGCCAGCCCTTGCCCATCCTCCAAGCCTATCTCTAGTTTAAACGATTTAAACTTTCCCTTATCTAGAAACCCTATCTCTAGTTTAAACGAGTTTAAACTTATCTAGGATCGGCTGGGCCCTATGGGGCCTTGTGCCCCTGGCCCAATGCGGCCAGGACACTCCCTCATAGGCCCATGCCCCCTCCCGGAAGGTGGGACCACGTTGGCCCTTCCGGAAGGTTCTAGAAGCTTCCGGTACAATACCGATTAACCCGGAACAATTCCGAACTCCAAAAACTGCACTGCCTTATATGAATCTTATTCTCCGGACCACTCCGGAACCTCTCGTGATGTCCCGGATCCCATCCGAGACTCCGAACAAAAATTCATAAACCAAGTATCCAATCTATCCTAGCGTCGAGACACGTTAAGTGTGTGACCCTGCGGGTTCGAGAATATGCAGACATGATCTTCTATCAATAATAAACAACGGGGTCTGGGCACCCATATTGACTCCCACACATTCATCGATGATCATATCGGATGAACCACGATGCCAGGATTCAATCAATCCCATATACATATTCCCTTCGTCTCGCGATATTTTACTTGCCCGAGATTCGATCGTCGGTACCGTCATACCTAGTTCAATCTCGTTCACAGCAAGTACTTTACTCGTTCCGTAATCCGATATCACTTTGTGATTAACTCCTTAACCACATGCTTGCAAGCGGTGTTGATATCGATTACCGAGTGGGCCCGAAGTATATCTCTCCGACTTGGGAGGGACAAATCCCATCTCGATACATACAACCCAACAAATACTTTCCGATCACCTGAGAGACACCTTTATGATCACCCTCTCATAGGATGACGTTTGATGACCTCAAAGCTTTCTTCCGATACCAGGGAGTTGTATTATCTCATGGTCTAAGGAATACAATATTTGACATAGGAAAAGCTTCGCAAAGATGAACACAATGACACGATCTAATTGCTTCGCTTAGTTTGGGTCTATCCACCATATCATTCTCCAATGATATGATCTCATTATCAATTGACAACTCATGTCTATGGTTAGGAAACCTTAACCATCATTGATCAATGAGCTAGTCCATAGAGGCGTACTAGGGACACGGTGTTGTTCACAAACCACACAAGTATTAATGTTTCCGCTTAATACAATTCTAGCATGGAATATAAACTTTATCATGAACAAGAATTATAATAATAACATCTTTATTATTGCCTCTAGGGCATAATTCCAACAATCTCCCACTTGCACTAGAGTCAATAATCTAGTTTACATTTGGCAACAATCTCACACCCATGGCACTGAGGTGCTGATCATGTTTTACACGTGGAAGAGGTTTAGTCAATGGATCTGCGACATTCAGATCTGTATGTACTTTGCTGATCTTCAGATCTCCATCTGCTATATAATCTCGGATTATATGAAACTTGCGGTTGATATGCTTGGTCTTTGGATGATATCTTGGTTCCTTAGCGAGTGCTATGGCGCCAGTGTTGTCACACAATATATCCAGTGGGTCCAATGCACTGGGAACCATGCCAAGCTCAGTGATGAAGTTTCTGATCCAAACTCCTTCACTTGACGCTTCTGCAGCAGCCATGTATTCCGCTTCTACTGTAGATCCCGCGATCACGCTTTGCTTGTAGCTTCTCCAGCTCACAGCTCCTCCATTCAAAATATACACGTATCCTGTCTGAGATTTAGAATCATCCTTGTCGGTGTCGAAACTAGCATCGACGTAACCTTTTACGACGAGCTGTTCATCACCCCCATAGACTAAGAACATTTCTTTAGTCCTATTCAGGTACCTTAGGATGTTCTTCACGGCTGTCCAGTGTTCCACTCCTGGATCACTTTGATATCTGCTCGTCAAACTAAGAGCATTGGACACATCCGGTCTAGTACACAGCATGGCATACATGATGGAACCTATGGCCGAGGCATAAGGCACTTTGCTCATAGCTTCCCTATCATTTACCGTAGCTGGACACTAAGCCTTGCTCAATATCTTACCTGACAACATAGGCACTGAACCTTTCAATGCCTTATCCATTCTGAACCTTTTTAGAACTTTGTCTAGGTATGCACTCTGGCTTAAAGCTATCAGGCGTCTTTGTCTATCTCTATAGATTTTGATGCCCAATATATAAGCAGCTTCACCTAGGTCTTTCATTGAAAAACACTTGTTCAAATAACTCTTCACATCGTTAAGCATGTTGATGTCATTTCCAATAATCAATATGTCATCCACATATAGTACCAGAAACGTCACCGAGCTCCCACTCACTTTCTTGTAGATGCAAGCTTCGTAGCAATTTGGAACAAATCCAAAGCTCTTGATCACTTGATCAAAACGAAGGTTCCAACTCCGAGATGCTTGCTTCAGTCCATAAATGGAACGCTGAAGTTTGCATACTTTATCAGCATCCTTAGGATCGACAAAACCTTCGGGTTGCATCATATACAACTCTTCATCAACGTTGCCATTGAGGAAAGCAGTCTTGACATCCATTTGCCATATTTCATAATCATGAAACGCAGCAATTGCTAATAAAATCCAAATGGACTTAAACATCGCTACGGGAGAGAAAGTCTCATCGTAGTCAACACCTTGAACTTGTCGAAAACCTTTCGCAACAAGCCGTGCTTTATAGACGGTAACATTACCATCCGCGTCCGTTTTCTTCTTGAAGATCCATTTGCACTCAACGGCCTTTCGGTCGCTAGGAGGGTCTACCAAAGTCCATACTTGGTTTTCGCTCATGGATCCCAATTCGGATTTCATGGCTTCTAGCCATTTCTCAGAGTCTGGGCTCATCATCACTTCCTCATAGTTCGTAGGTTCACTGTCTTCTACTAACAAGACTGTCAAGACAGGGTTGCCGTACCACTCAGGAGGGGCACGCGACCTTGTCGACCTGCGACGTTCAGTAGCAGCATCGTCCGAAGCTTCATGATCCTTGTCATTAGCTTCGTCTATTGTTGGTGCAGGCGGCACTGGAACAATTTCAGGTGCTGCGCTACTCTCCAATTCAAGAGAAGGTTCAATAACCTCGTCTAGCTCTACTTTCCTCCCACTCACTTCTTTCGAGAGAAACTCCTTCTCAAGAAAGGAACCGTTCTTTGCGACAAACACTTTGCCTTCGGTTCTATGATAGAAGGTATACCCAATAGTTTCCTTAGGGTATCCTATGAAGACGCATTTCTCCGCTTTGGGTTCGAGCTTGTCCGGCATCAACTTCTTGACGTAAGCTTCGCATCCCCAAACTTTAAGAAACGACAACTTAGGTTTAGCACCAAACCACAGTTCATACGGTGTCGTCTCAATGGATTTAGATGGAGCCCTATTTAAAGTGAATGCAGCGGTTTCTAATGCATAACCCCAAAATGATAACGGCAAATCAGTAAGAGACATCATGTATTCCATGAGTTTCCTCGGTTCCCAAGTTGATACGTAAGGGGTGCCAACAACTTTATAGTCACTGTAAGTGCCAACACACCTCCGTCTACCAACAAGTATTCCCTCCATCAAGTCCCCATGGGAGGCAAATATTGAGCGGGCGACTTCTCTCAACATCAAGATGAAGACAATCTAACACATGGTCATAGTGATGAATATCATAATAAACATTATCTTATTTCAATCTCATACTAGGGTTTCTCCATCTCCCCAAGAACTAATGATCTACTCAGACATGGAGGCAATCAACATCATGGCAATAACAATGGAATCTCTCATAGATGAATAGTACTTGTATAAATCCACAACGAGTACGGAAATTATAACAAGATCTAGAACATATGTAGATGGGATGGATGGAGATGGTGGTGATGAAGTTGTTGATGATGAAGATCGATGCCTTAGCCTCTCGGATCTGCGCAGGGCGAAGATGGATCCCCGGTGGACGAGTTAACCCTCCAGATGCCTTTCAGAGGTGAGGTTTCCGCGATTTCTGGGTGTTCTGTATGTCGTCTCTCAGATCCAGTTGCACGTGGTAAAACTATTTGAGGAGGCGGAGGTGGCACCAACTATACGGCGGGAACTATATGGCCGGAAAATTTATTCCCGCCGACTAGTTGGTCGTTACACCGTCTGTATGCTTTGATCGCTTCGGTTTTTTTTGGTGTTATTGATATTTCCCAAAAAAGAGATTTACATTGTTTTGACTCCTTTTCTCCCCAATACAACTGCTCCAAGAATTATGTCCATTGTATCCATCATCTGTCCTGATCCTGGTGAAAATAGACATAAAATGTGCACGGACGCCGTAAAATACCAAGATCATACATCTATAGTGCAAAATAATAATATAAAACATGATGCAAATATGCACTCATAAATCACCGTGCCACAAAATGTGTCACCCTATTATCCTGTGAACCTCGCCACAAGAGGCCTGGTTCACTTCTTCACTATCAGTGCACTTGTCGGTGGCAATCTATAACCTCTCACAAAGATTGGGGCACTTCTCCACAACTCAATTGGAGGCTCCCAACAAACAAGCTCTGGGAAAGCTCCACAACTTAATTGGAGGCCCCAAGTAATCCACAAACCTACAAAACAACTAAACCATCTAGGGTTCCAAGAACCCAAGAGTAAAAGGCTTCTCACCTTTCACCCAATCGAATCCTCACCAAGAACTTGTTGGGTTCGTAGCATAGAAGACAAAAAATTTCCAACGATGGGAACTATTATACGCCAAGATCTATCTACTAGATACAAGCAATGGGTGGATATACATCCATATAGAACATACCCTCAAAGACAACAAAGCTTTGTTAATGAGATGGAACTTGTGGATGATGTAGTCGAACGCTTGCTGATCTCAAGATCATGTGGAAGTCCTAGCGCCACAAATCATCAGCAACTCCTTCCAGACGATATGCCACCGGTAACATGTATCTCGCCAATCCGAGACCATGGGGGAATAAATCTAGAGAGGGAGAGAGATCCTTCACGAGGAGGTGTACTTTGAGACGGAGGAGAAGGAGGCCTTTTATAGGAGAGGCGGGATCTCCCTCTCCCCATGGCCGGCGCCCAAGAGGGTGCCCCCACATCTTCCTCATTCATGTGGTGGAAGCTCCACTCACATAAACATGCCTCCACTCAAAGTTCCACTCTCATGCATTAAATTTCCACCAAATTTAATGCAACTCTCATTTAATAAAAATCTTTTATTTATTTTATTAGAATTTTGTTAATTACTTTAATTAAAAAACATTCACATAAAACTCCCTGCAACATTTCAATATCACATGCAGAACCAATTTCAGCAATTTCACCCGAAACAATTTCGGTGTCCATTGAAATAATTCCAACGCTTTGCAATTCTTTCGTCTGAAACATATTTGCTCCAAATGGTGTTTGGCAACCCTTAAGTGTGTCACCCTACGGTTCACGAATAATGTAGACATGATCGAGACCCCTCTCAGATCAATAATCATAAGCGGGACCTAGAGATCCATTCTGACTCCTACACATTGAACGATGACTTCTGTGATCGTGAGAACCTTTAATGCTAGTAACTTAATCCCTTTGTCTCGCGATATATTACATGTCCGAGATTCGATCATCGGTATCCAAATACCTAGTTTGATCTTGTTACCGACATGCACTCTTTTCTCGTTCCCGTGATATAACATTCTAGTGATCACATCACTTGCTTGTAAGCTATTCTTAATGTGATATCACCGAGAGGGCCCAAAGTATATCTATCTGTCATCATGATGGAAAAATCGCACTCTTGATCCATGAGCCTCTACATAACACCTTCGTAGCATTGAACCCACCTTTATATTCACCCTTTTACGGTGTAACGTTTGATGTTATCAAGATACTCTTCCGGTGTTAGTGATTAACATGATCTCATGGTCTAAGGACTAGGATTACTTCGTATGATGTTATAGCAATATGAACACAATGACTTTGATCATAATGCTATACTTCAGATGAATGTTCATCACATCATTTCACAAATGTTGTGACCTCGTTATTAACGACATCCAATGTCCATGATCATGAAACTTTGATCATCTTGTTAATCAACGATCTGGTTTAAAGAGAGGCATAACTAGGAACTTTCTATTTGTTTATTAAACACACATGTATTAATGTTTATGTATTAATACAATTATAGCATGCAAAATAAACATCTATCATGTTTTTGGAATACACATAATAACAACTTTATTAGTGCCTCTCAGGGCATATTTCCTTCAGTCTCCCACTTGCATTAGAGACAATAATCTAGTTACATAGTGATAAATCTAACACCCATGGAGTTATGGTGTTGATCACGTTTTGCCCTAGGGAGAACTTTAGTCAACAGATCTGTTACATTGAGATCCGTGTGTCCTTTACAAATCTTTATATCTCCATCCTTGACATGCTCGCGGATGGAGTGAAACCGTTGCTTAATATGCTTGGAATTCTTGTGAGACCTTGGTTCCTTAGCGTTGGATTTTGCTCCATTGTTTTCACAATAGATAACCATTGGGTCCAACACACTAGGAATCACACCTAGTTCGGTTATGAACTCCTTCATCCAAACCGCTTCCTGCGCCGCTTCTGAAGCAACAACATATTCCGCCTCCGTCGTTGATCCAGCCACCACAGGTTGTTTGGAACTCCTCCAACTAACTGCTGCTCCGTTCAAGAGAAATACGTATCTAGATTGAGACTTAGAGTCATCTGGATCGGTGTCAAAGCTAGCACCGACATAAACCTTAGTGACCAGCTCTTCTTCACCTCCGTATACAATAAACATATCCTTATTTCTTCTTAAATACTTTAGAATATTATTGAACGCTATCCAGTGTTCCGAACCTGGATCAGATTGGTACCTACTAGTCAAACTAATAGCATGTTCCACATCCGGTCTTGTACATAACATGGCGTACATTATAGAGCCTATGGCTGAAGCATAGGGGATCTTATCCATTATCTCTCTTTCTTCCACCGTAGCCATATTTGAGTCTTACTCAATGTCTTGCCTTGCAAGATAGGTAAGAACCCCTTCTTAGTTTCGTCCATTTTAAACTTCTTTAAAATCTTATCAATGTATGTACTCTGTGACAGCCCTATTAGGCGCCTTGATCTATCTCTATAGATCTTTATGCCTAATATGTATGACTCTTCACCTAGGTTCTTCATCGAAAATTTGCTGTTTAGGTAACTCTTAACACTGTTTAAAATATCTATATCATTTCCAATCAGTAATATGTCATCCACATATAATATTAGAAATGCCACATTGCTCCCACTCACTTTTTTGTAAATACAAGCCTCTCCATAAGTTTGGGCAAATCCAAACTCTTTGATCACCTCATCAAAGCGGAGATTCCAACTCCGGGATGCTTGCTTCAATCCATAGATGGATCGCTGAAGCTTGCATACCTTGTCAGCATCCTTAGGATTAACAAAACCCTTTGGTTGTATCATATACAACTCTTCTTCAATGTTACCATTGAGGAACACAGTTTTGACATCCATCTGCCATATCTCATAATCGAAATATGCACCAATTGCTAACATAATCCTAACTGGCTTTAACATCGCTATGGGAGAGAAAGTCTCATCGTAGTCAACTCCTTGAATTTGTAAAAAACACTTTACGACAAGTCGAGCTTTATAGATGGTTACATTACCATCAACATCAGTTTTTCTTTTGAAAATCCATTTATTCTCAATGGACTTTCAGTCGTGAGGTAAGTTCACCAAGGTCCAAACCTGGTTTTCGTACATGGATTCCATCTCGGATTTCATGGCTTCTAGCCATTTGTTGGAATCCGGGCTCATCATCGCTACGTCATACATCACCGGGTCATCTATTTCATCAACCATGAAATTCATAACAGGATTTCCGTACAGTTCAGGAGCTGCACGTGTCCTGCTTGACCTGCGAGGTTCGGTAGTGTCCTCTTTCAGAGTTTCATGATCATTAGCATTAGTTCCCTCTTCATTCGGTGAAATCAACTTTGGGATAGTTTTCGGCGCTGTGCCACTCGCCATTGCATGAAGAGAAGGTTCAATAACCTCTTCGAGTTCTACCTTCCGATTACACCCGCCTTTCGCCAGAAACTCTTTCTCTAGAAAGGATCCATTCTTGGCAATGAAAACCTTGCCCTCGGATATGTGATAGAAGGAATACCCAATAATTTCCTTAGGGTATCCTATGAAGACGCATTTTTCCGCTTTGGGTTCGAGTTTATCCGGTTGAAGTTTCTTCACATAAACATCGCAACCCCAAACTTTAAGAAATGATAGCTTAGGTTTGTTTCCAAACCACAATTCAAACGGTGTCATTTCAACGGATTTAGATGGTGCCCAATTTAAAGTGAATGCAGCAGCTTCCAGTGCATAACCCCAAAGTGACCGTGGCAAGTCTGTCAGAGACATCATAGATCGAACCATATCTAATAAAGTACGATTATGACGTTCCGACACACCATTACGTTGTGGTGTTCCAGCAGGTGTGAGTTGTGAAACTATTTTACACTCTTTCATATGTTCGCTAAACTCATAACTTAGATACTCACCTCCATAGTCAGACCGCATAAATTTGATCTTTCTATTAAGATGATTTTCCACGTCAGTCTAAAATTCTTTGAACTTTTCAAAGGTTTTAGACTTGTGTTTCATCAAATAGATATACTTGTATCTACTCAAATCATCTGTGAAAGTAACAAAATAACGATATCCACCTCACGCCGACACACTTATTGCACCACATACATCAGTATGTATGATTTCCAATAAATCTGTCACCCGTTCCATTGAACCAGAAAACGACGTTCTAGTCATCTTGCCCATAAGGCATGGCTCACATGTATCAAATGATTCAAAATCAAGTGATTCCAAAAGTCCATCAGAATGGCGTTTCTTCATGCGTTTAACACCAATATGACCTAGACGGCAGTGCCACATATATGCAGATATATCGTCATCAAGTTTAATCATTTTAGCATCAACATTATGGATATGTGTAACACTATTATCGAGATCCAAGAAAAATAAACCATTCACAGGTGCATGCCCATAAAAGATATCATTCATATAAATCGAACAACCATTTTTCGGACTTAAATGAATAACCACTTCGCATAAAACACGATCCAGATATAATGTTCATGCTTAGTGTAGGCACCAAATAACAATTATTTAGATTTATCATTAATCCCGATGGTAGGTAGAGAGGCAGCGTTCCACTGTAGATCACATCAACTCTTGAGCCATTGCCGACACGCATCGTGACTTCATCCCTTGCGAGCTATCGCTTGTTCCGTAGCCCCTGAATCGAGTTACATATATTAGCAACCGATCATGTATCAAATACACAGGTGCTACTTTGAGTATTAGTCAAGTACACATCAATAACATGTATATCATATATACCTTTGTTTGCCTTGCCGGCTCTTGTTTGCCAAATACTTGCAGCAGTTGCGCTTCCAATGGCCAGTCCCCTTGCAATAGTAGCACTCAGTTTCAGACTTAGGACCAGCTCGAGATTTCTTTTCAAGTATGGCAACAGATTTGCCGTCCTTCTTTCCCTTTTGCTTACCCTTCTTGTCTTTCTTCAAAATGGTGGTCTTATTGATCATCAACACTTGATGTTCTTTCTTGATCTCCACCTCTGTAGTCTTAAGCATTGACATAAGCTCGAGGAGAGACTTCTTCATGCCCTGGATATTATAGTTCATCACGAAGCTCTTGTAGCTAGGTGGGAGAGATTGGAGAACATGACGTATGCCTAAGTCAATGGGAATCATTATTCCCAAGGACACAAACCTATCGGCGTACCCAGACATTTTGAGTACGTGCTTGCTAACAGAGCCGTTCTCCTCCATCAACTAGCTAAAGAACTTTTCAGGAGCATTATAACTCTCTACGGCAGCATGGGTATCGAAAATCATTTCCAATTCACACATGGTATCAAAGGCATTGTAATTTTCGAAACGCTTTCAAAGTTCCGGCTCTAGCCCATATAGTATGCCGCAATGAACTAATTTGTGGTCCTCCTGACGAGTTAGATAGATGTTCTTTTCCTCGTCAGGGGGATCAGGAGCTGGTGGGGGGCCTAGTGGCGCTTCTAGCACATGTAGCTTGTGTGCAGCATTTAGGAGAATCCTCAAATTCATGGCCCAGTCGGTAAAGTTGCTACCATTCCTCGCAAGTTTCTCTTTCTCCATGACTACATTGAAATTAAAAGTTGGTAGTGTCATCTACAACAGAATTTTCAAAGTTTGGACTAAGTTTATGATAGATCGATTTCAACTAATCCAAATTACAAATGAACTCCCACTCAAAAAAAACATCCCTCATGTCTTTTTGGTGATTACATGAACCAAATCCACTACACCAAATCCGATCATCACGTGAGTCGGTGTAGCTTCAAAGGCGAGCATCAATATGGGCATCATATCAACTATATGAGTCATGCTTAACCTTTCGGTCCGTGTTCCGAGGCCATGTCTTTACATGCTAGGCTCGCCAAGTAAGACCCTTAGTACTCGCGTGTGTAAACTGTCTTACACCCGTTGTATAAAAGCACAGAGTCGAGTACACCTGATCATCACATGATGTCTCGAAACACGATCTATAGAACGGTGCATACTTAAGGAAGAACACATTTTATCTTGATATCTAAATGAGAGATCATCTTATAATTCTACTAAAACGCCAAACTAGCAATATAAGATGCAAACATCATATGTGTAAAGTGGAATGATATGGTATATGCATTTGATCACTATCTTGTGCATCGTGGTATGATCTTTCTCATTCCTTTGTGTGTAAGGCCAAGGTCTATGGAACTTACACGTTAGGTGTGTTGTAAGAGTATCAACTATACATCAACTTACAACATTACCATATCATGACACTAGCCCAACAACAATCTAAACTAGACGCTTCTAATTTATCCACTGCAAGTTTTACGTGGCTTATGGGCTTTCTAGGATAGAAACGGTCTTACCTACGAACATGGAACCAGAACGATGATAACTAAGTTCTTAGTAACTCGTTGTAAATTAGATATTGACTATAGTAGGAGAGATAGACACCCGCTAGCCACTTATGCAAAACTAGTTGTCAAGCGTGAAACTGGTCTCATGTGCGAGAATATGTAAAGTTAGTCCGGACCGCTTCATCCCACTATGCCACCAATATCCAAAATACATGAAAGAGGCAATAACATGATCATCATCTCCCACATAAACATATGTGTACTACCCGTGCAAAGCACCTACGTATAGATCAGGCTCTGATATTACTATTGGGTTCGCAACATAGAAAACAAAAAGTTCCTATGATGGGAACTATTATACGCCAAGATATATCTACTAGATAAAAGCAACGGGTACATCCATAGAGAATATACCCTTGAAGAAACAAAGCTTTGTTAACGAGATGGAACTCGTGGATGATGTAGTCGAACGCTTGCCGATCTCAAGATCCCGTGGAAGTCCTAGCGCCGAAAATCAGCAGCGCACCCATCCTCGCACACACATTCAGGCCACCAAACAACCTCTACCTCCTCGCTCCAGCAAATCAGCAGAAGCAGTAACTCCTTCCAGACTGCCACCGGGAACATGTATCTCGCTAATCTGAGACCATGGCGGAATAAATCTAGAGGAGGAGAGAGATCCTTCATGAGGAGGTGTACTTTGAGAGGGAGGAGACGGAGGCCTTTTATAGTAGAGGGGGTCTCTCCCTATCCCCATGGCCGGCACCCAAGGGGGGTGCCCCCACCTCTTCCTCATTCATGTGCTGGAAGCTCCACTCACATAAACATGCCTCCACTCAAAGTTCCACTCACATGCATTAAATTTCCACCAAATTTAATGCAACTCTCATTTAATAAAACACTTTTATTTATTTTATTATGAATTTTGTTAATTAATTTAATTAACAAACATTCACATAAAACCCCCGGCAACATTTCAATACCACATGTAGAACCAATTTTAGCAATTTCACCCGAAACAATTCTGGTGTCCATTGAAATAATTCTAGCGCTTTGCAATTCTTTTGTCTAAAACATATTTGCTCCAAATGATATTTGGCAACCTTTAAGTGTGACACCCTATGGTTCGTAAATAATGCAGACATGATCGAGACCCCTCTCAGATCAATAATCAGAAGCGGGACCTGGAGATCCATTCTGACTCCCACACATTGAACAATGACTTCTGTGATTATGAGAACCTTTAATGCTAGTAACTTAATACCTTTGCCTCACGATATATCACATGTCCGAGATTCGAGCATCGGTATCCAAATACCTAGTTTGATCTCGTTACCGACATGCACTCTTTTCTTGTTCCCGTGACATAACATTCTAGTGAGCACAACACTTGTTTGCAAGCTATTCTTAATGTGATATCACCGAGAGGGTCCAGAGTATATCTATCCGTCATCGGGATGGACAAATCCCACTCTTTATACATGAGCCTCTACATAACACCTTCGTAGCACTGGACCCACTTTTATAGTCACCCTTTTACGGTGTGACGTTTGATGTTATCAAGATACTCTTCTGGTGTTAGTGATTAACATGATCTCATGGTCTAAGGACTAGGATTAATTCGTATGATGTTATAGCAATATAAACACAATGACTTTGATTGTAATGCTATACTTCGTATGAATGTTCATCACATAATTTCACAAATGTTGTGACCTCATTATTGACGACATCCAATGTCCATGATCAGGAAACTTTGATCATCTTGTTAATCAACGAGCTAGTTTAAAGAGAGGCATAGCTAGGAACTTTCTATTTGTTTATTAAACACACATGTATTAATGTTTTTGTATTAATACAATTATAGCATGCAAAATAAACATCTATCATATACTTGGAGTACACATAATAACAACTTTATTATTGCCTCTCATGACATATTCCCTTCAGAACTCAAACCAATGCACCAAATTCAATGGCAAGAACACAAGAAGTGTTCAAGTCCTTCTCTCCCAAATTCCACCACAACTACAAAATCTATTGGGGGAAGAAGAGAGGAAGAACACAATATGAAATTCACAAAATAAACCCCAAGATCTAGATCCCAAGATGTTCCCCTCACATAGAGGAGAGATGGACTGGTGGATTTGTAGATCTAGATCTCTCCTTTCAAATCCCTCACAAAGATTCAAGAAGTATGGGAGAGATTGAGAGTATTTGCAAGATATTGAAGGTAGAAACAATGGAGGAGACAGGTAGAGCAAGCGACTTTCCCAAGGAGGAATATGAGGGCCTTTTATAGCCCTCTCCAACGGAATATGACCGTTTGGGGTGTCCCAGGCTAGATAACCCCCCCCAAATTTTACGGGTTCCCTGGGCCAAAATACGGCTAAGGACCTCGGGGAGCAAGCCTCTATCCAGGGGGAGGATTTTTGGGCTAGATAATCCACTCCCCGGATAATCTGCCCCTTCGAAAACTGGCAGAAACAACAAAATTGAAACGAACATAACTTTTGCATCCGGACTCCAATTTTGATGATATTAGGCTCGTTTCGTAGGTAGTAACAATATCTACAAGATTATTAAGGGAACCATCATAGTCCAGTAAGGCAGGATAGAAAAAAATTATAAAATGTTTAACCTATCTATAAAAGTCAAACTGGTAAAACCTCCAAATCAAAAACACAATAGAGAATGCATGTGAAATCCGTTTTTGATAAACCTAAGCTTATCATGGATATTAACACAAGCTATAAATACACGCATGGATAAGAACCAAGAAATATGATGCCAACAATGCAAAGGTTTGAGCTTTGTCCAAAGGATATGGTCAAGTTACTCACTCGAGAGCCCCTCTTGATAGTACGGTTACCTATTCTATAAACCGGTCTCCCAAAATAACTCCACGAGACCGGTAAGAAAGAAACCCTATCAAGAACAAACCTTTGCATTACGCATGTTCCACTTGAGCTTGATGATGATGATCTTGTACACCTCAATATGTAACACCTTTCTTGATTGCTCTAGCTTGGTGAAGACTTGGAATTTTCTCCCGCATACTCCACTATGGGAGAGCCTCTCTTTTAGGTATATTTTCACTTATCCATGATCACCACAAGGATGGCAAGCTTCAATCATATGATCTCTTCGAGATGGCTAATCTTGAACTTGCACTTCATTTCTTCTTTCTTTATTACGTTGGTGTCTTGATGGTACACATGAGATCACTCCATCTTGGTCTTCAAGACACACTTAACATAGGCTCAACTTTTTCATGACAAATCTTTGTATCACTCCTTCAAAATCTTGGTCATCACTTGGTCTTTTTTATTTTCTTCTTCTTTCAACCTTGGGAAAACCATATGGATCAAGCATTGCCTATGAACATATCCTTAAGTATAACTCACTACAAACATTAGTCCATAGTGATTGTCATTAATTACCAAAACCACACATGGGGGCACACATGCTCTTTCAGAAAGTTCACCTCTATAAAGAGTACACAACTTGTTCTCTGAATACCTTAGAAGTTATAGTTTTGTCTCTGCTTCTCATCTAACTCAAACTCAATAGAGATCTAAATCTTGGGATACCACTTTCAGTCCCGTCACCCATTGTATCCAACATGTGGTCCGATCGCATAAAATGTCTTGTTTTGCGAAAAACACGACAGTGGATAAGGAGCGGCTCATAATAGCACACATATCGTATAGTTTATAAGTTATATGAGTCAAAGCACCAAATGAACACCTGTCTTTCATTCAACGATGACATCGTAAGAGAAAGAGGACCAAAGAGAAAGTCAGGGAAAGACGATTACATTCATTTAAATACTACTAATGCTTGTTACACACATGTATTTTAGCCGTGACCCAATTAGAAGATAAAAACTACCAAATAGTGAACCGAACAAAGTTGATTTTATGCGTCACAAATCTAATAATACCTATTACAGCTATCCTGACCTATTGCATGCAACTAATCTACGACCATCGACTATGTAGCACGTAGGCCATCAACCAGCAGGAGGGAAGAGCCAGAGAGAGACATGCCGATGGGCACCGTGTCATTCTCAAAGTGACATTGTTTGTCGTCTCTAGCATCGTTGCCTTTGGGTGGTGCTCAAACTCGAGCATCTGTGAGCATAAGCGAGGAAAGGAAGAAAAACCTAAAAAAATCTATGAGCAAGACGCAAAAAGTAACTCAGGTGAAGCCGGAAGCCGACCCCCGATGGAGGTAGGAGAGAAGAAAGGTTAGCTAAAATGTTGTGAAGAAAGGGCTTGTGGGCCATGCTTTATAGCTAACGTGTATACGTAGAATCCGCGAGAGAACGGCGTGTGAGGACACTAGTAGAAAAGAGGCCTTTGGTCCAGCCCCAAAGGCATTTATCCCGATTCGAATAACAAATCGGGACCATTGACAGGCATCGGTCACGGTTCATGCCGCCAGGACATCGGTCCCGGTTCATCTCGGGGTATTGGTCCCGGTTCATGGCATGAACCGGGACCAATGGTCAGCGGAACATTGGTCCCGGTTCATGCCATGAACTGCAACCAAAGGTCCCTCTTTAATCCTAGTTCGGGACATAAACCGGAATAATTTTTTTTTGTAAGAAAACGTTATAAAAACTTCAGATGGCCGCAATTTGTGCATACGATGTCGGAAAAAATCATATAATATATCAAAATTATCGGCAAAAAATTACGATACCAATGCCAACCCGTTTGCAATTTTTTTAGATTTTTGAAATTCCAAAAAAATCAAAATTACGATTTTTAATTTTATTAAAAAAATTCAAAAAGTAAAAAAAATTACATATTTGGATTCCTCACATTTTTCTGATAATAATAGACATATTATTTGTGGAATTTCGATTTATAAATTATGCCATATTAAATGAATTAATGTAAAAATAATAAAAAACTTATTTTATTTCTATATTTATTCAATATTAGTATTACTTAGTCATTTTCTTACATTAAAATCATGTTCGTAACTCAAATTATAAGAATGTGTGACTCACAAGATGCATGGGTTAATATCATTAATAACATAGTATAGACATCAGGTTACAAGTGGTACATAGGAAGCAGGATGGGAAGAAACCAAGATGTTAAGCGTGCTAAGGGTGAAGTAATGTTAGGATGGGTGATCGACCGGGGAGTTTAATCAAAGATTGGAATTTGACCAAAAACTAAGTGTGATTGAGAAGTTTCGGGTGAGAGATTAACCAGTCCAAATATTTATAGATTCAAAAAAATTTGAATAGAATCAAAAAAATAAATTATTTTTAAAAAAATAAATAGAAAAGACCTTCGGTTCTGGTTCATGCCACGAACTGGGACCAAAGATCCTACTGTAAGCGCACGCGATGGCGGGTCACGTGGAGACCTACTGGTCCCGATTCGTGCCAGAACCGGGACCAGCATTAGTCCTGAGTGATTGGTCCCAGATCAAAATCCGGAACCAATGGCCCTTATGAATCGGGACCAAAGGGGAGCTTTTCTACTAGTGGGCGTAGCGAAAAACCATGTGGAACGTGTCATGTGTTAGAAATCCTTCGGCTTGCATGCTCTCCGCATGACCTCAGTGCGAAGAACCGCGAATGCCCATGACGTCCAGACGCCAGCTCGGGCCGCACCGAGGCCCACCATCCGGCGTGTGCGGAGCTCTCCCACGTCCCAAACGCCTCTCACCCAATGCGTCATCGCGCACGTCTGGTAACAACGGGCATAGGGCATGCGTGCGGTCCACTGTCTAGCGATGCAAGGCAGGAAAGGGGCGCACATGTCCTCCCCTGCTCCATCATATGTCAAGAAAGAATCGAACAGACGTAGACAACCAAATAGGCCAAAACATTTGGTAGCTCTTATTTTATCCGATAAATAAAGCTATAACCACATTTGGCTTATAATATAATTTTCCAGAGTCTTGACAAATTCATGTTATAGCAGGATCGCATGGAAAATTGATGCACGCTTTGAACAAGGGTTAGTTTACAACTATCGAATCGCGTCACACTAAATTTAATTGGTTGTGGTGGGTAATACTCCCTTCTATCCATATTACTCGTCGCTGGCCGGGACGGAGCTACATATAGCTAGCCTGGTGCACATGCACTAGCGTCGAATTTTTTGTGACCAGCGATTAGATCTCCAGCTAATGGCGTGCACCGTTGCTGTCATTACCTAACTTGTTTGGATGTGGGACGCGACAGCAACGGTGCTCTAGTTGACCTATGGAATGAAAAAATGTCAGATAATGTCATGGGCCTGTCCAAAAATATCATATGTGGGAAGAGTATGACATTTTTGGACAGGCCTATGGCCTTGTTGGCATCAAGGCCTAGTACGAGCTAATTGACCTATTAGAGGTACGCGAGAACAACTGGCCATAAGCAATTTGAGATCAGAGATCTGTCGTCTTCCCGCCAAAATATCCGTGCTCTAGTCTCCACGCCTCCACAAGGCGACTGAGCTACGAGTCAACCGCAGACGGACAGTGCTGCATAACAGTCTCCGTCGATCGAGCATATATGAGTACCGCCGACGCCGAGGGGCTGACGTCCCAACCCAATCAGCCAGCACACACAGATTTTAATCCCCTCTCATTGTACGAGGACCAAGGTGCCCTAATTCTTTGATCCGGATTTTTAAATCCTCATACAAGCTTGTTGTGAATTGGAGGATATAGCTTATTTAATCACTCTTTGTCAAATACAGGTACATGGAGATGTACTTTCTAAAAAGAAAGGCTCTATCAGGATGTCATCCTACTCCCCTGGAAGTATATAGTTTTTATTTTAAATTCATCTGCTTATGTTAATTTTATTGGTGCCACAACTACCGTTTAAATGGGCTTCTCGACGTTAAAGTTACTTCATGCGATCCAAATTAATTGACTCAGATTTTTCTAAGATACAGATATATCTAAAACTAAAATGTATCTAGATATATTTGTATCTAGACAAATCCGAATCAATTAATTTGGATCGGAGGGAGTACTGAAAATGTATTTGCGAAATCGCCTCAAGTATAACATGTTGAGTGATAATATATTTTTCTTAATGTAGAAATAATAAAGGAAATAAATCACCAATGATCGAGTGATTGACCAATTCATGAAAATAAAAGAGCCTACATATTACAAGGTAACACTCTAACTTAAGGTAATTATATTTTTGTCATTTTGTTTCCACTGATAATTTGAAACCTTGTTATTAAATCTGAAGTTTATGGAGAACCCGATTTCTTTCGCTGATATTGACTATCTTATGTGAGTGACATTCTTATTATTTTAGTAATTTTAGTAAGAACCTGATTGTCATGAATTATTACAGTAGGCATGTCCTTCATTTTGAATAATTTTGTATACTAAGACTTGCCAAATGCAACACCACTCTTAAATTTCTTGTTCGGTTACCTATATCCTATATCGTTGTGTCTATGCTGAGGGAGTAATAAACTTTTCTCATCGGTATATACTGGTATTTGAACTTGTACGCCAATTCTTTTCGAAACCGGCGGTGCTGTTGTGCAGCTAAAGACCAAACATTCTGTGTGCTTGAAAAAGCAGTGCGGCCCCCACTGACACTTGTACGCCAATTCTTTTCCAAACCGTAAGCTATCATGCGACCATGCATGTATCACCATTACGATGCTCAACGACCGTTCCCATGCGTCTTCATCAGTCTTGGGGCTTTATTTAGTTTGTTGTACTCGTGAAATTTCGATGAGTGTGTATGCATGCCGACCAATCGATCGATGTCTCCTTTGTTGTGCTGATCTCGTGACCCCATAAATCCATCCATGATAGTAGGTCCATCTACTTCAACTAACCCATGCTCGACGGTTGGAGTTAAAATTGCAACAGATTGGCCAACTTTGGGCGCTTTTAGTAATCTGCAGATGATTCGCAGTGCTGGCGGTAGCAGTACCAGCCTCATACAGGCATTGGGCCAACTTCTGTCGCCTATTTGGTAGCTTGGGTTACATCTGTTGGACTCGAATTGCAACCCATTTGGTTGCCTGTTTTTTCCAGTGTAAAAAAGGTGTTTGGTGCCCAACTAGTTTCCCTCTCTTCCACACACACATGCTAATAAACTCACCATATTGAAATGTGGTGATCTTACCACAGCCATACCATGTTGCCTGATAAGTTGTTCACGCCAGGGATAGCACCCCCGAGCCAAAAGACAGTGGTTCCATACTACATCCACCAAGCCCAGAACAGAGACTTCTTGATAAGGGGTGGCCCGATCTTCTTAGTAAGCGAGGTGGATGCATGATGATATGGGGTGGAGATAACTTGTATGCCGCTCACGAACCTCTCGATCGATCCCTAATGCCAATGCAACAACTCTCAACCCTTGTAGATATTCGCAACTTCACACACTTGCGCACGTAGCCTTCGACCACGAAGCGATTTGCACTCTTCTAATTCCTAATGGAACAGCAGATCACACGAAACTTTCTATTGGCTAGATCCCAATGGATCAACTAATCACACTTGCCCCCCTCTCCTTTCTCTCTCCTAGCTCTGTCCGTTTGAGAGTCTTCTCGGTGCTTCCGGGCCTAACCCGAGCCCGCTCTGCCGGCGTTGCCGGTCGGAGTAGGCGGAGGGATGGCGCCGGTGTAGGTAGGTCTAGTAGTAGTCTAGGGTTAGCTGTTGTCGGCCTTATGCCATGGTGTGGGGTGTCTCCGGCGCTCGCGAGCTGCTGCTGGAGAGTGAACCTCCCGTTCCTAGTCGTGGCGCTCCCATGGTGGGGGCCGAGTGCGGCGGAACAAGAGGGGAAAAGTTCCCGTCTAAATAAGCTCGGTGGTCCACCAGTCTGGGTGGAGTTTGGCGGCGGCGACTGCGACTCTACCATGCCAGATCTTTCCTCTCCTGCTCGTCGTGGAGGCGCTGAGGAGGATGGATCTGGTGGTGGCTGTAGCTCAAGGTCAACACTACAGCAGGGGAGAAGCCTTGCTTCTTGCGGGAGATTCCCAACGCCGGTGAAGGTGACGTCGGCGTACCATATGGCCGAAGGGCAGCCTCTCCCTCCTCTAGCGCCATTGAAGACGGAAGCTCCCGGGTGGCGCAAGATGGTCATCTCGAACCTCCAGGCCAAGATGCCGATGCGGAGGCCCTTTGCCGACAGCTCAGTTTGCCCCCCCTCACCACCCCAAGTGGTCTCGTCCCCGGCGACGGTGAGGGTGACTGTGTTGTGGCTTCTGATCGTGGTGGAGAAGGAGCTGGCCTCGATTGCGTTTTCAGATTTCTTCCTGAGGTCTTTGTTGCAAAATGTAGGGACTTGTTTGTACTGCTTTTTTTCTTTGAGTCCCTTCTTGTAAATTGTAACTCCACCTCTAATATCAATGAAAGGCTCTAGGTCCTTCGGGACCGCCCCTGTTCAAAAAAAAATCACACTTGATTGGTAGTAGCAAAAACACCAGATCAATATGAATTGGTGTGGTAGGATTCAATGGTTTGCACTTAGCAACTCTAAGAACTAGGGTTTATCTTAAACGTGGTCTCCTCTAATCTAGAGGGCGTTCCGGGGCTTATATGGCAGCCGGAACATCAGAAACACGCGAAACGAAAACGTGTCCAATACAGTCTGGTATGTCCGGATCGGACGGAAACTTCTAGGGCCGGATTATCCGGTCTAAGTAGGGACGGATTATCCGGGGGCCGGATGTTCCGATGAATTGTCCGGCCAAAAATCCGCCCCCATCTGGGTGACGCGCCGAAAGTCCTTAGCCGTTTTTCCTGAGGAGGGCCGGATTATCCAGGGTATGGGGGCCGGATAATCTAGGGGTCTTCGACTCCTCCTTGTTGTTCTTGATGATATCCTCCTCGTCCAGTGCGCGTGCCTCCCGCTCCTCCCTCTCGCATCCTGGGATGATCAGCACGTCAGGCTTCTCTTGTAGCAGCCCTTGTCCTACTCGCACCATGCTTGTTTCTTTAAGGAACCTGATCATACATAAGTGCATAGACTTTGGTAGTATAAAATTCTCATTAATAAAAACACCAGATTCGTTTATGAGTGAATTCACCTGTTGTTCAAGTAGTTTGGCACGAGCTCGAGTAATGGGTCCAATCCTAATCTCATTGGACTTATTCTTGACAACAACACCTTCATTAGGAGTTGGAGATAGCAAGTAAATAGGAATGTCCTCATCATCCCCCCCCTTCAAAAGGCGTCGACCTTGACACTCCAAGGTCTTCTCCATCATAAGGTGTCAAATCAACAACATTAAGACTATCACTGACACTTCCAAACACATCTTGAGGAATATCTATCTTGTAGGCATTATCATTGATCTTGGCAAGCACTTTATAAGGACTAGCACCACGCAGAAGTAACTGTTGGGTTCGCAACATAGAAAACAAAAAATTTCCTACGATGGGAATTATTATACGCTAGGATCTATCTACTATATACAAGCAACTAGTGGATATACATTCATAAAGAACATACCCTTGAAGAACAACAAAGCTTTGTTAACAAAACTGATTTCGTGGTTGTCGTACACTTGCCAATCTCAAGATCGTGATGAAGTCCAGCAGGTCCAGCACCAGCACGCCCATCAGGTCCAGCAACAGCAAGTCCAGCACTGCAAAGCGGCAGTACATCCGTGATCCCACATGATGACCCACAAGTATAGGGGGTGTATCGCAGTATTTTTGATAAGTAAGAGTGTCGAACCCAACGAGGAGCAGAAGGTGCTGGCTAGTGGTATGAATCAGGAATTCTCTACAAATACTTAGCAAACTGATTTTTAGGGGTTTTTGATAATGCAGGTAAATAAAGTATGAGTAAATAAAAGACAATAAGAATAAATGCAAAAAGTGGCCCAATCCTTTATTCAGCAAAGGACAAGCCGGTTGTATTACTTAAGATGACCAAACGTTCTCGAGGACACATGGGAATATCGTCAAGTGCTTTCGATTCATATAGTTGATTAATATTCTTTAGTTTGATAAGTGTTGTTTGGGTGAACCTGTGCTAATGTACCGACCTTCCTAGGACTAATACATACTTGTGATTATGCCCCTTGCAAGCATCCGCAAGTACAAGAAAGTAATTAAGGTAGAAACCTAACCACAACTTTAAACTCTAAGACCCCGACGTCCCTTGTGCAAAGGTTTCCTAAAGGGGGTTCAGGTTTATGTCACTCCGACAACCCCTACGATTAGCAGCCAAATCCACAATGCATTCCCCTAGGCCCATATAGGTGAAGTGTCATGTACTCGACGTTCACATGACACCACTAGAAGAAGTACACCACAACTTAAATATCAAACTATTGAATCTTTCTCAACACAATTCCACTACTAACAACATGACTTCTCCCATGTCCTCAAGAACAGAACGAACTACTCACAAGACATCATATGGATCATGATCAGAGATAAAATAATGATGTCTAACAATCTGAACATAAAAGATAATTCAATGGTTCACTCAATAGCATCAACTACAAGGAGTAATCAATACCGGGAAAGTTTCCCCTAAGAACTATGCAAGATTTAACCCAATTGTTATAGCGGTATGAAGTGGAGATGATGGTGCTGATGGAGATGATGGTGGTGATGATGATGATGATCCCGATGAAGTCCAGCTTGATGGTGGTGTTGATGGCAATGATCTCCCCTCTCCAGGAAGGAATTCCCCCAGCATAATTCTGTCTGCCGGAGAGATATTTCTCTCTCGTTGTTTTTTGACCCACAGAGGCGGCGGAATCTTTCTGTGGTTGCTCCCAGAGTCATAGGGTTTCGGGAGGATAATATACACCAGATGGGAGAGCCAAGGGTGGACCAGGGTGGCCACACCACCTGGTGGCGTGGCCTAGGCTAGCCTGCGCCAGGGGTGGTGTGGGCCCCCTGTGGCCCATCTCAGCCTCCTCTTCTGGCTTCCTTCGTCTTCTGGAAAAATAGGATTTTCCATGTATGTTCCCGGATTTTCTGATCTTTGCGAATTTCGCCTCCAAACGGCACCTTTTCCATCAGAATCCTGACTACAGCGGTCCATGCTCCAAAAGTCATCAACCATGCAAAAACAGATTAAATAACATAAGTATCATCTCTTAATATGAAATATATCAATGCATAACAGTAAATTATGATATAGAATAGTGATGCAAAATGGACGTATCAGCACACACGTCCGGTACCCTGACAACCTCCGTCCCTCGCTCTAGCAAAGCAACAGAAGCAACAACTCCTTTCCAGATAAAGCCACTATGAACATGTATCTCGCTAATCCGAGACCATGGGGAATAATTTCTAGAGGAGGAGAGAGCTCCTTGACGAGGAGGTGTGAGATGAGAGGAGGGAGTGGGGGCCTTTAATAGGGAGAGGGGCAGCCCCTCACCATGGCCGGCGGCCAAGAGACGTGCCCCCACCTCTTCCACATTCATGTGGGTGGAACTCCCACTCACATAATTAGCCTCCCACTCATAGTCCCATTCACCTCCATTAAATTTCCACCAAATTTAATGCAAGCTCTCGTTAAATAAAACTATTTTATTTATTTTATTCAGAATTTTGTTAATTACATTAATTAACAAACATTCACATAAAAGCCCCCGCAACATTTCAATATCACATGCAGAACTAGTTTCTGCAATTTCACCCAAAACAATTCCGGTTTTCATCGAAATGATTCCAGCGCTTTCTTAAATCTTTATCTGAAACATATTTGCTCCAAATGGAGTCGGTATCCCTTAAGTGTGTCACCCTACGGTTCACGAATAATGCAGACATGATAGAGACCCCTCTCCGATCAATAATCAACAGCGGGACCAGGAGATCCATACTAACTCCCACACATTCAACAATGACTCTAGTGATCGTGTGAACTTTTAACGTCGTAACCAAATCCCTTTGTCTCGCGATATATTACATGTCCGAGATTCGATCCTCGATATGCTTATACCTAGTTTGATCCTGTTACCGACATGCACTCTTTCTCGTTCCCGTCATAGAACATTCTAGTGATCTCATCACTTGCTTGCAAGCTATTTCAATGTGATATCACCGAGAGGGCCCTGAGTATATCTATGCATCATAAGGATGGAAAAATCCTACTCTTGATCCATGAGCTTCTACATAACACCTTCGTAGCACTGAACCCACCTTTATAGTCACCCTTTCATGGTGTGACATTTGATGTTATCAAGATACTCTTCCGGTGTTAGTGATTAACATGATCTCATGGTCTAAGGACTAGGATTACTTTGTATGATGTTATAGAAATATAAACACAATGACTTTGATCGTCATGGTATACTTCGTATGAATGTTCATCACATCATTCCACCAATGTTGTGACCTCATTATTAACAACATCCAATGTCCATGATCAGGAAACCTTGATCATCTTGTTAATCAACGAGATAGTTTATAAGAGAGGCATAACTAGGAACCTTCTATTTGTTTATTAAACACACATGTATTAACATTTCCAATTAATACAATTATAGCATGAAAAATAAACATTTATCATAAACATGGAATAATATAATAACCACTTTATTATTTCCTCTCGGGCATATTCCCTTCAGTCTCCCACTTGCACTAGAGTCAATAATCTAGTTTGTAAACTTGTATAGACAACCACCTAGGTGTTGAATATACACGTTTGCGAGTGGTTAACATAATCTCTGGATCTGACATTTTCAGGTCCGTGTGTATTTGCATGTCTTTGCGTCTCTACGCATCACTCATTCTCTAATGAGATGGCTTTGTATAAATTTAACCCTTAGGTGAGAACTTTAGTTCCTTTGGGTTAAAACATGTTGATAGTATTGTCATACAATATATCTTCATAGTATTATCCCACTGTGAACCACACCTAGTTTGATAACAAACTACTTAACACAAATTCCCTCCTTTTCTGATACTATAGCAGTCATATACTTAGCCTTTTGTTGTAGTATCTGTCACAATGTCTTAACTTTGGAACTCATCCAAATCCATCATGGAACTTCCTTTCCATTACATTGTGCCACCCATAGTTTAAATTCAGATAAATTTAATTTGTATCTTGTGACAAACTAGTATGAATGTAACACTTTACAATGAACTACTTTCAACTATTTGTCACTTATACATGATATATTCTTAGTTCTTCCAAAGCTCATAATAATATCTTTACTATCGTCCAATGATCATCTTATGAATCATTCTGGTATATGCTCACAACATTTAGAGCATAGGACATATCTGGATATGTACATATTGATGACCCACAAGTATAGGGGGTGTATCACAGTATTTTTGATAAGTAAGAGTGTCGAACCCAACGAGGAGCAGAAGGTGTTGGCGAATGGCTTGGAGCAGGAATTCTCTGTAAATACTTAGCAAACGGATTTTTAGGGGTTTTTGATAATGCAGGTAAATAAAGTACGAGTAAATAAAAGACAATAATAATAAATGCAGCAAGTGGCCCAATCCTTTCTTTAGAAAAGGACAAGCCGATTGTATTACTTAAGATGACCAAACGTTCTCGAGGACACACAGGAATATCGTCAAGTGCTTTCGCTTCATATAGTTGATTAATCTTCTTTAGTTTGCTAAGTGTTGTGTGGGTGAACTTGTGCTAATGTAGCGACCTTCCGAGGACTAATACATACTTTTGATTATACCCCTTGCAAGCATCCGCAAGTACAAGAAAGTAATTAAGGTAGAAACCTAACCACAACTTTAAACTCAAGACCCTGACATCCCTTGTGCAAAGGTTTCCTAACGGGGGTTCAGGTTTCTGTCACTCCGGCAACCCCTACGATTAGTAGCCAAATACACAATGCATTCCCCTAGGCCCATATAGGTGAAGTGTCATCTAGTCGACATTCACATGACACCACTAGAAGAAGTACACCACAACTTAAATATCAAACTATTGAATCTTTCTCAACACAATTCCACTACTAACAACATGACTTCTCCCATCTCCTTAAGAACTAAACGAACTACTCACAAGACATCATATGGAACAAGATAAGAGATGATATAATGCTATGGAACAATCTGAACATAAACGATAATTCAATGGTTCACTCAATAGCATCAACTACAAGGAGTAATCAACACCAAGAAAGTTTCCCCTAAGAACTATGCAAGATTCAACCCAATTGTTATAGCGGTATGGAGTGGTGATGATGGTGCTGGTGGAGATGATGGTGGTGATGATAATGATCCCAATGAAGTCCAGCATGATGGTGGTGTTGATGCGATGATCTCCCCTCTCTGGGAAGGAATTGCCCTGACAGAATTCTGTCTGCCAGAGAGATCTTTCTCTCTCTGTAGTTTTCTGCCGCGCAGAGGCGGCAGAATCTTTCTATGGTCTCTCCCCAGGTATTAGGGTTTCAAGGGGATAATATACGCCAGAGGGGAGAGCCTGGAGTGGGCTAGGGTGGCTACACCACCTGCTAGCGCGGCCTAGGGCTTCCCGCACCAGGGGGTGGTGTCGCCCCCCTGTGGCCCATATCCACTCCCCCTTCTGGCAATCTCCGTCGTCTAGAAAAATAGAATTTTCCATGTATTTTCCCGGATTTTCTGATCTTCGCGAATTTCACCTCCAAACAGCCCCTTTTCCATCAGAATCTTGACTGCAGCGGTCCATGCTCCAAAAGTCATCAACCATGCAAAAACAGATGAAATAACATAAGTATCATCTCTTAATATGAAATATATCAATGAATAACAGTAAATTATGATATAGAATAGTGATGCAAAATGGACGTATCAACTCCCCCAAGCTTAGACTTCGCTTGTCCCCAAGCGAAAACTAAGCTCAATAAACATGACCACAGGTTTATGGAGTGAAGAGTCAATAAAAGAATATGGACAAGAAGCATCACATTCATCAATACACAAATCATAATAGAAGACAACTCACTATTATATAACTTAACTTGCAATAAGTAAAGGAAACACCATAAAGATACATAAAGTAGTAGTCACTAAGATAAAAGCAATGTGCAAAAGAAGGAACATAAGAAACATGAGTGAATAAATAATCATATGAATTAATGAAACAAAACAACTCAAAATACTTGCTGAGATAGAAGCGAATAGGTTTACTGACTCAACTAAAAAGTAAAAGATAGGCCATTCACAAAGGGAAGCAGGGATTTCAAGTTTCATAAAGAACCTCCAAAAATTATGGTACTTATTAGCTTTCAGCTCTCATTTACCCTATCATAGGCATCTGTAGGTGATTAAAGTTAAAGTGATCAAATATGAGGATATGCTTGACAAGTTGTAAGTTGAAAATCTCATGTCCCTTGAATACGAGGGCTGCTCCTCATGCTACTCAAGTTTAGTTACCGGTAATTTCTTGTCATAGTAAGTATATGTGTATCATAGAGAACCGCCAACGGGGTACCCCTTGCCCGATGATACGGAAGAATCCCCATATCAAAATGACAAGGCAAGCAGACAACAAGCATCTCAGCCATCTTCTTATTTACCATGGGAAAATGGTGCTTTTTTCTCTCTTTCCTCTTTTCTCAATTCTTTTTTCTCTTTTTTCTCAATCTCTATCTCTTTTTTTATAAGAAGAAGGCTTCATAGATTGATCAGTATGGTTACGCTGCAGGTTTCCACCATGATTAGGCATGGATTAGACCGACGTCCCAACCGTTTCTCTAACACACATACATAACTCCATGGACTTACAAGCCCCCACTTTCATTTCACACCGACGACATCCATAAACAAAACAGCATGATATCAACTAGGTACAAAGTACAAGTGCAATGTCGAAAGCAATCCCCATGATAGCATGGTTCTACTAATTCACAACTTACAAAGCACAAGCATATACACAACATAGATGGGCACAATGGTTCAAGTTTATTAAGTGTAAGAAAGTAAAGTGTGCCATCAAGTTCGTGAGAGCTTTAATCACTAATTTTCACATAACAAGTTTAATTCGGAAGGTAGATAAAAACATGAATTTACTTGGAATAGCAATAATGCTAGTAGGTAGGTATGGTGGACACATATGGCATAGGGTTTTGGTTTAAGGATTGGACGCATGAGAAGCTTTCCCTCTCAGTACAGGTTTTTGGCTAGCAAGGCTAGGTAGCAAGCATAAGAGTTGAAGGAAAGAAACAAACATACAAGTGATGAAAACAAACATGCAATCTTCCTTGGAAGCACAAAAGATATTAACTAGAGAATACTAAACTTATGAGCAAATCAAGAAAGAAAGATGATGAAATTATATTTCTTTAAGAGTACTTTTATCTTTTTCATTCAATTCTCAAAATAGCGTTGCTACTGACCGTGCCAGGTTTGCCAAAACCAACTAAATTAACGGAATGATCCCAAAGTGATACCAATACTAACAACAAGATCAATTATATAACATGAATTGAAAACTAATATAAGATATGCAAAAGAGTAAATGATAGAACTTCTCATTAATATTCCATAACGGCAACTCGCACCAAGGGATACATAGATATCTAACGAGAGGGGGGACACTTCCATAATGCAAACCATCCTACATGATAACTTCTTTATTCATGATATGACTCTACTAAAAAGGTAAAAAGATAGAAGATAGTGATGTGATACCGCGGCACTCCCCCAAGCTTGGAACAAACCAAGGGGATGCCAAAACCTGATGACGAACTACTCCTTCGGTGGTGGTGGTGTTCTCTCGATGAGCTTTTCGATCAATTTCCTCAAGTCCTCAATCTCGAAGGTGAGAGTATGAACCAACTCCGAGTTGTGCTTGATATGGTGCATGATCATGTCGGGTTGTGAATCCGAGCTCGTATGATTCTTTCCCCACTCTTCCTCCTTGAAGTCTGTTTTTCCTGCATGGTTAGAACTAGGCATATCCCAATTGGAGGGTAGTTTCTCCTTGGGCATATCCTGGCATTGATGATCATGGATAAGGGTATGGAAGGGATTCTTGGTGCGTGGAGAAGATGACCGTGGAGCCAAATAGTGACGCGGAGGCTTCCCTCCAGTTGACATCCGTGCAGTCCTTCTGATCTTGGCAGGGTTTGCCAACACTCCAATGCTTGTAATGGTAGTGCCGGTTTGAGGGTGCTGGATTTTTTTTGCCTCCTCTTCATCAATCTCCTTCTCCTGCCTGGGATCTTGGGGATCCTCCTCCGCAGGCTCCTTTCACTTATCCTTGGAAGAGACCATTGTGCTTCTAAACTTTAAGAATAGTTCTTGGCAGAAACAGATTGAAAAGAAAACACGACGAGAACATGATATACGAACCTCGGGGGATCCGAGGGATTATACATTACGATTTTTTTACAACAAAAGGAAGGCACTAGGAAAAAACGGGTCGGAGACGAAGTCCGAGTTGGTCACACCTCCTACTGGCGCGGCCAAGGGGGCCCGTGCCAGGGGTTGTGTGAGACACCTGGCTCCGTTTCCGCCCCTCTTTCGCTTTGTTGCTTTCCTTGTTGGATAAAAACTCCAAAAATATATCTGGACAGAATTTTCGCGAAACTTTTCTTAACAGAACTGTTACCTATTGGAAAATGGACTCTGCAGTTCTCTGAACTTGGTATTTAGTAGATTCTTCCGGAGTCACCACTTGAATAACATCAATATCTTCACCTTCATACACATGTTGCTCGAGTCATGAAACCTTTCACTTTCTTATTACACCATTTTCTCCAATAACCTGGAAATATCTTTCACACAAAACTTTACACAATTCTCATTAGCAACATTAGTGTAAGCGAGGTAATAAACCTTTTAAGTCCAATTTCAACTGAAATCCATCAAAACATAAGCTACTTTAGGAACTCCTTCCGAAAACCCAAAAAGAATTCAAAAAGGAAATCGGTTTAAGAGGCAAATGCAGGAGTGGCAAAATCTGCCAAAACAGACCAGCAGATAAAAAACAATTTTTTCGAAAACCTTCTGTTGCTCAAATCAAAAAGTGAAAAACTAATGAAAGTTAAATAACAACCGGGGTAGAAGCACAAAAATTTACAGCTCAATCCAACATACAGAGATCTCTCACAAATTTTTATGGTGAATCACACAAATCTGTTTTAGGACAACAACTTCCCCAAATCTTACTTCTCTCTCATTAGAGGTTGATCTGGACACAAAAACCAAGGAAAAAGGATAAGGATAGGTTATTACCGAAGTAATACTTCCAAGACTCAAATAAACAAAAATAACTAAAAGCACAACTAAAGTGGGTTGTCTCCCAAAAAGCTCTTTATTTATAGCCATTAAGATGGGCATGATAATTTTAATGATGCTCACATAAGAATATTAATTGAAGTAATAGAGAGCATCAAGGAGAAAAAATACACATGTTTAAGTCTAACCCAGTTCCTGTGCAAGGGAATTTTGTAAGAAAACAAGTTGTTGAAGCCATACGCTACTAGCATAGGAAGGCAAAAGAAGTGCAACATAAAAACTTTTAGCATAAAACGAGGAAACTTGATATTATTGAGATGCATAAGAACAATCTTCCCTATCTCATAATAACTTTCAATATCATGCATAAATTTAATGATATAACTATCACAAGAACCATTGTCGCAATGATCACTTATTCTAACAGAAAACATAGGGACACTAGCTCCCATAACATTACTTTGTGAAACAATATTAGGGATATCCTTACAAAGGATAGTGTGTTCCTCTTCTACATATTTAATGACAAAGTCTTCCACATTTGCTATTATAGGTTCAACAGCTACTTGTTTATCAGGTTCAATAGCTTTATTTGTACTTTCATTAACCATACTAGCTATCATAGAATGTTCCTTTACTTTAACTGGGAAAGGTATTTTCTCAATGTAAGGTTCAAGTAAAACATGATTAGCAGTATAAACTTCAGTATTTCTTGCAGGAACACTACTAACAATGTCTTTATAAGGTGCATGATACTTATTCCACTTCTTTTTAGGAACTTCAATATAGGAAGCAAAAGCCTTAAAATAAGTTGCAATATCTTGAGAGTATAAACCATAAGCATTTTTAATGTTTTGAAAGTCATCAGTTCCCATAAAAGATTCAATGCATTCATAATCATAATTTATACCCGACTTTCTTCCTTTATCATTCTCCCATGCTTCAGCATTATCTTGAATACGGTCTATAAGATCCCATTTAGCTTCTTCTTCCATGTGAGTGAATGATCCAGCACAAGAGGCATCCAATAAATCCTTATCATGAAGAGAGAGCCTTGCATAAAAGTTATTGATAATAATATTGTTGGGGAGCTCATGAATGTGACATTTGAGAATTAGTAACTTCAATCTCCCCCAAGCTTGAGTTGTACTCTCTCCATCAAGAGGCGAAAAGTTGTATATTTGATTCTGATCTTTATCAATCTCACTAGGAGAAAATTTTGAATAAAAGAGAGGCACTATTTCCTCCCATTCAAGAGATTGGCCATTCTTCAGCAGCTTATACCATTCCTCAGCTCTTCCTTTTAGTGATAATGAGAATAACTTCTTCTTGACTTGATCTGTTGTAATACCTGCACACTTGAACAACCCGCATAATTCGTGTATAAAGAGCAAATGATCACCTTGATGGACAGTTCCATCTCCAACATAATAGTTATCCATAACATGATCAATAATTCTTGTAGGTATTTTAAAAGTATCATTCTCAGCAGGTGGTGGTTCATCTACTACCTTAGCAGGTGTAGTAGCATTACGAAATAAGAAACTCAGCGAATTATCCATATTGAAATAAAGCAACTAACAGAAGTAAACAATACTCACAGTAGAAGTTTCCTTTAGCAGTTACACTCTCCAATAGTGCTTCACTCCTCGGCAACGGCGCTAGAAAATAGTCTTGATGACCCACAAGTATAGGGGGGTGTATCTGTTGGAAATATGCCCTAGAGACAAATAGTAGTAAGGACTATTTTCATATTTCATATAGTTTATGATTAAGTTTTATATCATGCTATAACTGTATTGAGTGGAAACATCAATACACGTGTGATATACAAACAACCAGGGGTTCCCAGTGAAACTCTAGTCACTGGTTCATTGGTCAACAGATGATCATGTTTCCTGATCATGTGGCATTTATGCCAGTTGGAAATGAGGTCATCTCATTCTGTGAATGAGATGATGAACCAATACCCAACCTAAACATCATGACCCGATCATGTCACGAAGTTCAAGTTACGATGATTAGAAATGGATCCTCATAGACTACTCCTTAGACCAAGAGGCTATATCAATCACTGTCTCCCGAGAGTGCTTAGATAGCATAAAACGCCATTTGGTAAAACGGTGGTTATAAAGGTGTGTTCAGGTACTCAGAGGAAACCGTAGAGGCAATATATGTCAAGAGCGGGATTTGTCCGTCCATGTGACGGGAAGATCCTCAAGGGCCCACTCGGAGAAGTTATATCCAATAGCTACGCATCATGTGATTAGATCACGGGGATATCACTTGTCGGAACAAGTTAAGTAGCATTGTTCAGTAACGAGATTGAACACGACATAGTGATGTCATTGATCAGATCTCGGGCAATGCAAGTATCGAATGACAAAGGGAATAAGACACGACTGTCCCGGTTCAAACGATGAAAGATCTTCGTGGAACGCGTAGGGGTCACATGGCCATCTAGGTCACTCTATCGATCATTGGTGCGGGAGTGTCCTGACCATGTCTGGAGTATTCCTGAATCGTGGGGTATCACTCTTAAGGGCTTGATGATTCTTAGAGAGTGTTTATAGGATCGGTGGAATCGCCAAAGAAGAGAAGGGAGAAGACCGGAAGGGTTTCGATAAATCCGGAGGATGTCTGGAATGGAAGTGGAAGGTGTTCCATGGCCACAGAGGTTGAATAATGTGTGAATGAATGTTAAATATTGATTTAATCATTTATTCATAATTATTTAATAAAGAGAAAATCAATTAAAGGTCAAAAAGGCTTAATGGGCCAATTTCCGGAGGGAGAGGGCCCATTAGGGGAAAGGAGAGAGGGAGAACGGGCAAGGGGAGGCCGGCTGGGCCTAGCCCCCCTGTGCGGGGCCCACTAGGTGGCCGGCGGCCACCTCCTCCCCTCCTCTCCTTTAGTCCCACCCCGGGACTTTAGGGGAGGTAGTACCTCCCCTCCCCCTATATAAAGTGGGGTATTTGGCCTAGAAAAATACACCAATAATCAATAAAGGTCTCCCCACTTTTGGGAGGACCTCCAATTGATATTTTATCTCTCCCTCTCTCTCTCTCGTGACCGTGGTCCCAAGTCTGGACTGCACGAGCGAGAGACATCTTCACCGCGGAGCGCCGTCACGCCGCGGGATTCGAATCCGGGATCTCTACTTCCGCAACTGCTGCTGGATCGGGGAAGCGGGAGTCATCGTCAGGCACCGGACGTGTGTAACTCCCCGAGAGGTGTCACACTTGAGGCACTCAAGTCGTTGGAGCCAGAAGGAGCGCAAGGACTTCATCATGACCTTGAGGTCGGCTTCGGCTCGTCTACATCAACCACACTCTCCTGAGCGTTGACAACGCTTTTCGGTCTTCAAGGGTAAGTTCGCGAAAATCCCCTCCCGTTACTGTATTACTAATAGATAGGTCCTGGCAGCTTCCGGGGTTCAGGGGCGTAGAGTAAAATATATTGTTTTCATACGCGGAACCCCTACAGTGGTATCAGAGCTAGATCTATGCGTAGTAATGCTAGTACGGGTAGAACACACGAGATGTAGCGTGTGGTCGTTGATCTTTTAGTTGTTACCCTCCCACGTGTACTTGTGTATACCGCAGTAATGCTTGATGAAGCGGGCCCCAACCGACTTTACGCGTTCATTCGCGAGACTGGTCCACGCTTGACATACGGCTTGTACCGTATAAAGTGGCTTAGGGGGGGTGTCTGTCTCTCTTGCATTAGTTGGTATACCATTTGCAACGGAGGGCCCCAAAAGGGGTGTAGTAGAGACAACTACTTGATTAGCGTTGTGCTGAAAGTTCGTAGGTAAGAACGGTTCTTGTACGAAAGCCCATTCAGCCACGCAAAACATGCAAAGATAAAGTAGAGGCGTCTAACTTTCTTTTGCAGGGGGGCGTTGCTTTGTGATATGGTTGTGGCAAAGGTAAAGTGATTACCTTTTGTTACAAAGTAGTAGATAGTGACGGTAATGCGAAACTACCACGCCGGAATGACACCGGTACCCTGGTGTCTACGGCACCGGAACCCTGGCGCCGGAACCCGATGACGGCAGATGGAGATCACGATGCTAAGGACCATATCACATAGCATTTACATTCAATGTTATTGTTTGTATATCTTATTGTGTGCTAGTATTAGATACTCGATGGTAGCCTAATAAGATGATCCCTGTTAAAATTGCCAACGATTGTGTTCCCCCTTAGTGTGCACCACCAAGAAAGTTCTTTGGTATGAGGCGATCCAGGGTTACAGGCCTGGGTGTCAGACATATCTACGTTCGCATACAGTGGGTGTAAGCCATGTTGCACAGTGGATACACTAAGGTTGAGTTGGCGAGCCTAGCACGCCACATAAGCGTGGCCTCGAAACACGGATGGTCAGATGTGACCGACGTTTAGCGTTCACCTTTGAACCCACATCGATGGCCGTGATCAATCGGGGGAGATGTGGCTGATAGGGGTCGTGTTATCACTAGGAACCCTCACTAGGGATAGGTGTTTCTAAGTGGAGTTATTATTAACTCATTTAATTATAGACTTAGTCTAAATTCCTTTTGCAATTATAAATGTAGATGGGACCTTTCGTGTTGACAATTGAATGGTTAGAAGGAGAGAAGCTCAGATTAGATGGATCAAACTTCTCCATTTGGGTTGCCAGTCTCCATGTTCTACTTAGTGAGAACGACGTGTTCGACTACATACTCGACGGGATGGATTTGGATCTGTCCACGGACCTTGAGACCCGAGAGGAGTGGAAAGACCGCTATCTCCATCGTGAGATGGCCTCCTATATTTCAGTTGTGATGCGTTTCGAAATGGTGGACGAGCTGTGGCCTTTCATGGGTGATGTCAACCCTCGTTCGGTAATGCTACAGCTTAGGACACATTTCGTGGAGCAAACACGCATTTGGGAGCATGAGCTGATGGGAGACTTCCTCTCCATTAAGATAGAGGAAAACTCGTCACTAGATAGCCACTTACAGCACATGCATGATGTGTACATGAGGCCAGCATACTTCCTGGACATCTTGATTTCAGGCTCTTTTGCAAATGCTGTTGTGCTACGGTCGCTGCCACCAAGCTACCAAGCACAAGTCAGGACTTGCGTTTGAGGGGCGACACGGAAATGGAGTTCCATCGGTTCATGACACATCTCAGGAATGTGTTGGTTGAACTAGATGTCGCTCAGGTCGTCAACGACCAAGGTATATATTTGATATACAGTTTTATAAATGTTATAATCTTGCAAACACATTGCAATGTTAAGTATATCTGATACGTGTTCTGTTTTGGTGAAAATAGGTCCTTCTGCATGAGAGGTGCTTGCTGGAGAGGAGGTGACGTTGCGTGTTGATGGCGAGCATGATGATGATGGCCGACGACACTCTCCCTCAACATTTATCATTTAGTTTATGTTTTAGGATGATTAATGTAATCAAGAGATTGTGAACTTCTTTAGTGTGTCTCGCACTTCATGAGACGGTTATTCATACGAGTTTGTAATAGACAATTGTTCTGCTTTTATGAATGATTTCTATTTGTGTTCATATCTTGTTTGATTATGTGTGAATTATCCTTATTGTTTGAAACTTATTGATAATGTATGAACATTTGTAAAACATTAAAATGGCTTGTTTAAAATACCCAACTTAATTATAATTCATTAATGAATGAAAACCATTGTTTAAATTCAAAGTTATGTGATAATATGTGAAATTCAATTGATTTCTTATCACATATAAATCATGCCTAAGTTCGGCAAATTAACTTGAACACCGTGTATTACTTGAATACAAAGTGTTTGATGAATTGTTAAAAGTAAATACATATTCGATGTATTGTGTTTAACGAAAATGGTAATTATCATTAAATGATTGTTTAAACGTGTAAAGTAGTTTACCAAAGGAAACATGAATATGAAACTATTTGATTTGATCAAAGTGTTTCATCAACAAAGGGTATAAGTATAAAAGAGAATCAAATTGGTATGATTTGATCAATAGTAATGAAATTCGACTTTATAAGAATGGCATAAAAGAAATTGTGGAATGCAAATTGTTTTGAAACGTCAAAATACAAAGCACCACAATCTGATATTTGATATCAAAGGGGTTGAATAGAAGGCACCAGATAAATCGTTGTAGTGTAGATGTAGAGACCATTAGTTAGAAATAGTTAGCACTCAATTAGAATTGGTAAACCATTAGAATTCGTGAAAGTTTTGGGGTTATTCGATATAACCAAAACAATAATGAATAAGTCCTTGTAATGTATTCATTGGAAACTTTGAATACGAAATCCATAGCTGAGACCAAAAGGAAAGCAAGATTCGTATTGCTTGGATTTTGGTGCATTCTTGAGAAAGGTCACTTTTGGTGATGTTTCTCAATTATGAAGCAAATGGAAAATAGTGTAAAACACGATGAGGATTCAAAACCCTGCATCAGAGTGTTGAGAAGCGCAACGGACAATGTTCCTGGACGGTTCTGTTCACAGAAGGAAAGAATCAATGATTTTGATCATTGTGTTTTTCCCTCCATTATTGTTTTTCACTACATGAAGTAGGATTCAAAATGTAAATCCATATCTTGTATGGAGACATTTGTGAATCACTTGTCATGATTTTTGGAATATGACATACCTACGAACTACAGAGGAAATAATGGTAAACTAAATTATGAGAAATCCTAGAAGCAAACTTCCCTTGAGATTAGAAAGCAATTCGTTGCTGAATCTCACAAGTAAAGGGGTTACTTGGAATTTTCCCAAATGACTACAAAGCCATAGTGGAAAACGGGGGTGAATGACAAAAGCACAATTTGTCAAGTATTGGATGAATTCAAATGAATTTGATTCATGTGTGCTAAATGTCAATTGGATTTAAAACTAGTAATAGTACTGGTATCTCATAGTAAATCTCCAAGTTTGATATTTGATCAAAGGATTTTGAAGTTGTTCAAAACAGTAAGGAGATATGCAATTTGCATAAAATTGAGTGGGATCTATGAAAGTCTTCCTGAAACAATATGTAATTGACATATTTTTTGAGTGGGAGCTATATGAGTCTCAAACTCAAATATGTGGGAACATATTTTGAGTGGGAGCTTATAGGAGTAATTCTTAAGTATGTTAAGAATGAAAGCGCAAATACTTATAAATAATGATTTATAAGATGTAGAAGTTGATAATAACCGTATTATGATATTGTGTAGTCTTCCTTAAGGGATTCTGAAAAGTGTTTTAGAATAGAAGTTAATTAAGGAACTGGTCCTTAATAACTCAAATTAGGAATAGCATTGAGTTTAACATCAAAGGTTGAAAGAAAGAAAAGGATGATCGTCATCCACTATGTTGAGACATAGGTTCTATCTTAGAAACCATGATGATAACTTAGCATAATATGTGATCCAAATAAGTTCGAATCACAGAATGTTGAGCTAAGTTTGTCCGCAGTGTCTATTAGAGAACTGTGAACATGTTTTGCAAATCCATAAAGGATAACATATCTTAAAGCATAAAGAGTTGTGTTACAAGGGAATATGTTGGAAAATCCTGTAGATACCAATTAAAGTCAAGTAGGAAGCAAGGTGAACAAAACATCGAAAGTTGCACAGAGTGCACGGGAGTTTCGATGAATACATTTATAATAATAGATAAAGGGTACCATCTAAAGTGTTGTATAATGTTATGGCGGGACTATTTCGCTTTTAACATAGAATGATGTGTCCCAGGGCACAGTGCCCATGAGAAAGCCCTCAAGGTTGATCTAACGTCACTGTAGGCTCCTGGAATCAGGCCTCGTTCTGCGGCCATAATGACGATGCATACACACAGATGCTATCATGTGATGATAGGATATTAAATGTCAATCCAGGTGACATTAGTAAGTTGCAAAGGATTTGGGACTGTAAAGTACAGACCCAAGACTCAACCTCTTCCATGAGCAAGCATGTTCAGGGTACCGGATATATGGTGCAAATGATTAAGAACAAAATGCAGCTAGTGTATTTGTACTCTAGTGCAAGTGGGAGACTGTTGGAAATATTCCCTAGAGACAAATAGTAGTAAGGACTATTTTCATATTTCATATAGTTTAAGATTAAGTTTTATATCATGCTATAACTGTATTGAGTGGAAACATCAATACACGTGTGATATACAAACAACCAGGGGTTCCCAGTGAAACTCTAGTCACTGTGAATGAGATGATGAACCAATACCCAACCTAAACATCGTGACCCGATCATGTCACCAAGTTCAAGTTATGATGATTAGAAATGGATCCTCGTAGACTATTCCTTAGACCGTGAGGCTATATCAATCACTGTCTCCCGAGAGTGCTTAGATAACATCAAACGGCATTTGGTAAAATGGTGGTTATAAAGGTGTGTTCATGTACTCAGAGGAAACCGTAGAGGCAATATATGTCAAGAGCGGGATTTGTCCGTCCATGTGACATGAAGATACTCAAGGGCCCAGTCGGAGAAGTTATATCCAATAGCTGCGCAACATGTGATTAGATCACGGGGATATCACTTGTCGGAACGAGTTAAGTAGCATTGTTCAGTAACGAGATTGAACATGACATGGTGATGTCATTGACCAGATCTCGGGCAATGCAAGTATCAAATGACAAAGGGAATAAGACACGACTGTCCCAGTTCAAACAACGAAAGATCTTCGTGGAACGCACAGGGGTCACATGGCCATCCAGGTCTCTCTATCGATCATTGGTGCGGGAGTGTCCCGACCATGTCTGGAGTGTTCCCGAACCGTGGTGTCTCATGCTTAAGGGCTTGATGATGCTTAGAGAGTGTTTATAGGATCGGTGGAATCGCCGAAGAAGAGAAGGGAGAAAATCAGAAGGGTTTCGGTAAATCCGGAGGATGTCCGGAATGGAGGTGGAAGGTGTTCCATGGCCACGGAGGTTGAATAATATGTGAATGAATGTTAAATATTGATTTAATCATTTATTCATAATTATTTAATAAAGAGAAAATCAATTAAAGGTCAAAAAGGCTTAATGGGCCAATTTCCGGAGGGAGAGGGCCCATTAGGGGAAAAGAGAGAGGGAGAAGGGCAAGGGGGAGGATGGCTGGGCTTAGCCCCCCCGCGCGGGGCCCACTAGGTGGCCGATGACCACCTCCTCCCCTCCTCTCCTTTAGTCCCACCCCGGGACTTTAGGGGAGGTAGTACCTCCCCTCCCCCTATATAAAGTGGGGTATTTGGCCTAGAAAAAATACACCAATAATCAATAAAGGTCTCCCCACTTTTGGGAGGACCTCCAATTGATATTTTCTCTCTCCCCCTCTCTCTCTCGTGACCGTGGTCCCAAGTTTGTACTGCGCGAGTGAGAGACATCTTCACCGCGGAGCGCCGTCGCGCTGCGGCCGGGAGCTCTACTTCCGCAACTGCTGCCGGATCAGGGAAGCGGGAGTCATCGTCAGGCACCGGACGTGTGTAACTCGCCGCGAGGTGTTGCACTTTAGGCACTCAAGTCGTTGGAGCCCGAAGGAGCGCAAGGACTTCATCACGACCTTGAGGTCGGCTTTGGCTCGTCTACATCAACCACGCTCTCCTGAGCGATGACAACGCTTTTCGGTCTTCAAGGGTAAGTTCGCGAAAAGCCCCTCCCGTTACTGTATTACTAATAGATAGGTCCTGGCAGCTTCCAGGGTTCAGGGGCGTAGAGTAAAATACGCGGAACCCCTACAGTATCGTAGTATTTTCGATAAGTAAGAGTGTCGATCCCAACGAGGAGAAGAAGGTGCTGGCTAGTGGCTTGGAGCAGGAATTCTCTGTAAATACTTAGCAAACGGATTTTTAGGGGTTTTTGATAATGCAGGTAAATAAAGTACAAGTAAATAAAGTACGAGTAAATAACAGACAATAAGAATAAATGCAGCAAGTGGCTCAATCCTTTATTCAGCAAAGGACAAGTCGGTTGTATTACTTAAGATGACCAAACATTCTCGAGGACACATGGGAATATCATCAAGTGCTTTCTCTTCATATAGTTGATCAATCCTTTTTAGTTTGCTAAGTGTTGTGTGGGTGAACCTGTGCTAATGTACCAACCTTCCTAGGACTAATACATACTTGTGATTATACCCCTTGCAAGCATCCGCAAGTACAAGAAAGTAATTAAGGTAGAAACCTAACCATAGCTTTAAACTCTAAGACCCTGACGTCTCATGTGCAATGGTTTCCTAACGGGGGTTCAGGTTTCTGTCACTCCGGCAACCCCTACGATTAGTAGCCAAATACACAATGCATTCCCCTAGGCCCATATAGGTGAAGTGTCATGTAGTCGACGTTCACATGACACCACTAGAAGAAGTACACCACAACTTAAATATCAAACTATTGAATCTTTCTCAACACAATTCCACTACTAACAACATGACTTCTCCCATGTCCTCAAGAACTAAACAAACTACTCACAAGACATCATATGGATCAAGATCAGAGATGATATAATGATATGTAACAATATGGACATAAACGATAATTCAATGGTTCACTCAATAGAATCAACTACAAGGAGTAATCAACACCAGGAGAGTTTCCCCTAAAAACTATGCAAGATTCAACCTAATTGTTACAGCGGTATGGAGTGGTGATGATGGTGCTAGTAGAGATGATAGTGGTGATGATGATGATGATCCCGATGAAGTCCAGCTTGATGGTGGTGTTGATGGCGACGATCTCCCCTCTCCGGGAAGGAATTCCCCCAGCAGAATTCTGTCTACCACAGAGATCATTCTCTCTCTGTAGTTTTCTGCCCTACAGATGCGGCAGAATCTTTTTGTGGTCGCTCCCTAGGTATTAGGGTTTCGAGGGGATAATATACGCCAGAGGGGAGAGCCTAGAGTGGGCCAGGGTGGCCATACCACCTACTGGCGTGGCCTAGGGCTGCCCACGCTAGGGGGTGGTGTGGCCCCCCTGTGGCCCATATCCACACCCCCTTCTGGCAATCCCCGTCTTCTGGAAAAAGAGAATTTTCCATGTATTTTCCTGGATTTTCTGATCTTCGCGAATTTCGCCTCCAAACAGCCCATTTTCCATCAGAATCTTGACTGCAGCGGTCCATGCTCCAAAAGTCATCAACCATGCAAAAACAAATGAAATAACATAAGTATCATCTCTTAATATGAAATATATCAATGAATAACAGTAAATTATGATATAGAATAGTGATGCAAAGTGGATGTATCACATATCACGGTATTATTGATCAAAATATTCATGTGATTTCACTCACAAAGTGTCGATATACTTGAATCTTGATATAATCCTTTCCATGCAGCCAGAACCTTTCTTGTTGTTTCCATATTGAACCCTTTCAATATCTCATATATGTACGTGCTCACAACCATATTAGCGCCTCAATCTATCCATATATACATTGATGCCAAATATTCTGGTTTTGCCCAAGTCTTTCATCAAAATCTAATTTTAATGAAATTCTTAACCCGTGTCAATAAAAGATACATCATTTCCAATCAACAATATGTACTCTACATAATGTATTGGAAATTTATCTGAGCGCTCCCACTTAATTTCTTGCAAATGCAAACATCTTCATCATTTCCGATGAAATTAAACTCTTTTAACATTTTCATCACGGTGAAGATTCCAACTCCGCTATGCTTACTTCAACTATTGAAGTTTGCATGCCCTTTTAGCACCCTTTGAATTAACAAAACCCTTCGGACCGTGTATTGTACACGTCCTGGGTAACCATTCTATTAGAAGAACATTGTTTTGCTTGTTCAACTATCATATACCAAATTATATGCAGTGTGCTACATTAATCCGTCAAAATCTTGTCATAGTCAACTCCTTGAACATTGTCGTAAACTTATTTCCGACATGTCGACTATTTCATAGATGTCAAACATCCATGTTTATTTCTTTATAGATCCAAATACGACCGATAGGCTTCATGCCTTTTCGAAGGGTCTTCCAAGTTCAAAAACTTGATTTCTCGTGTATGGAAACTATCACGGATTTTATGACTTCTAGTCATTTTATGGAGTTAGGGACCATCATCGCTTCTTTGCTTGCAGTCGGTTCATCATTGTCAAAACAAAACGACTTGTTTATCAAATCTTACTATTTGATTGTTACCCGATGGATACGATTCAAATAGAAACTCTAATCTCCAAGATAACAACCTTTGTAATCACAAGATCCATGAGCATTGTGGCCACCATCGGGACACTTTCCGGCATTGTGCTACTTAGCACATATAGCTAAGGTTCAATAAGCTTATCAAAGTTCTATTGTCCTCCCACTTAAATTTTCGTGAAAACTCCTTCTTAAGAAATTTAACATTCCAAGCGACAAACTCTTTTGTCCTTGCTGTTATGGAGGAATACCCAACAAATTCTTTGGGATAACCTACAAAGACGTGCTTATCCGACTTTGGTTGTAAACATTTTACTTATGCATAGCATACCAAAATTTAAGAAAAGACGACTCGGGTTTTATCACAAACCATAACTCATATGGTGTCATTTCAATGGATCACGATGGTGCTCTTTTCAGTGTAAAAGCGGTAGTCTCTAAAGCTTTAATCCTTAAAATATAATGGAAGTTTTATAAATGACACCTTTGATCTTACCATGTCAAACAAGGTTTGATTTGATCTCTCGAACATATCATACTCATGTGGTTTATCGGGAAATGCAAATCCATGGAACAATTCCTCAAATCTTAGGTGTTTTGCTAAACCTGTAACTCAAATATCTTTGTTTATGATCAAATCATAAACTCTTTATTTTCTTGTTACAATGATTTCCCACTTCATCTTGAAAGTCTTTGAACAATTTTCAAATGTTTCATACTTCTTCCTTATTAAGTAAATATACAGATATATTCACTCAAATTTTCGGAGAAAGCATATGATGTTGAAGGATCCACCCTTCATGTCCATAGATAATGGACTATATACATCAACATGCACAATGTCCAATAAGTTAGTCATCCATTCCTCTTTGTCCTATGAACGGAGTTTTAATTATATCAAGGAAAGTCTCACAAGCGTCATTTGATCAAAATCAAAGACTCCAAAAATCCATCAACATGGGGTTTCTTCATCTTTCACTACAAGAAAAGTTTGCTTCCGCAACGACTTGGCCCGACGATCGTCATAGAAGGCGCGTCTTCCGCCACGAAATTATCATCTCGTGGCTGATGGAAAACTTTTTTTTTCCGGTTTCGCAGCCCTCTACTACGATGGATCTGCAAAAAACATGGAGGAAGCTCGGCTGGCGCGTGGCAGAAGTAAGATTTTTGTTTCCTCACGCGATGTTGACTCACCGAAGTCTTTTGAGGCGTGTGGGTCCCGGACATCAGTGTATCTAGCGGACCATACTTTTCGGTCGTGCCTCCCTGATTTGAACTCGATAACATTGCTCGAGGCATCTGCCGTTTTGTCAGGATGCTAGGTCCCACATGTCAGCCTCTCATTAGAAGGATCGTGTGTATGATTGAATTTTTTTCATTCGCTCGTGCTACCCTGTTCCGAAGTTGATAGCGCTGCTCGATGCATCTACCGTCTAATCAACCTCCTGGGACCCACATGTCATCCTCTCATTAGAAGAAACATGTGTATGATGGAATTTTTTCCTTCATTGGTGCTACCCCATTCTAAGTTGATAGCGCAGCTCGACGCATCTACCATTTAACCAACCTCCTGAGCCCCACATCTCATCCTCTCATTAGAAGAAACGTGTGTATGATGGATTTTTTCCTTCACTCGTGCTACCATGTTCTGAACTTGATAGCGATGTTCGATGCATCTACCATTTAATCACGATGCTGGGCCCCACATGTCATCCTCTCATTAAAAGAAACATGTGAGAAAGATCACGGATGTCGCCTAGAGGGGGGTGAATAGGCGATTAAAAATTTCTACCATATGGGCTTAGCAATGGCGGAATAAAACTAGCGTTTTCTTTTGTTAAGCACAAAGGCTAGATATACTAAGGTTCACCTATGTGCACCAACAACTTATGCTAAGCAATAAAAGAAACAATATGATAGCAATAGATTATTTCAAGCATGATGGCTATCACAATGTAAAGTGCATAAGTAAAGAGCTCGGGTATAGAGATAACCGAGGCACGCGAGGACGACAATATTTTACCGAGTTCCTCCCAACAAGGGAGTACGTCTCGTTGGAGGGATGGGCGGTACTAAGACCACCAACACCACAAGAGGCCTCACCCTATTTTCTCGAGCACCTGATGTCTACGCACTTCTATTCTTGTAGACAGTTGTTGGGCCTCCAAGTGCAAAGGTTTGTAGAACAGCAGCAAGTTTTCCCTTAAGTGGATTATCCAAGGTTTATCGAACTCAGGGAGGAAGTGGTCAAAGGTATCCCCTCTCAAGCAACCCTGCAATCAAGATACAAGAAGTCTCTTGTGTCCCCAACATACCCAATACACTGGTCAGGTGTATAGGTGCACTAGTTCGGCGAAGAGATAGTGAAATACAAGTGGTATGGATAATTATAAGTGGTAATGGTGCCAGAAAATACTTTGATGGCGTGGAAAATACTAAAGGCAAACTGAAATAAAGATGGAAGCAAGCAAACATGTAACAGATCTAATTGCAAATGGTGTTTCAATGCTTAGAAACAAGGCCTAGGGATCATACTTTCACTAGTGAACACTCTCATATAAATATCTTCTCTTTATGATACTACGCTGAACAACTCTCTGGTTGGACACTCTAATCATTGGTAGGGCTATATTAGCACACCTCAAAGTAAGCCTTTCCCATCTAGATAACCCCACACTGTCACCTTGAGCTCTAGATGGTTCCAACAAACACCACAATTTCATAGAAACATCGAACTCCAAATATAACTCATAACAAGTATTTGTAATATCTAGCCTAAGTGCCACCATGGTGTGCACGCTGTCACTTTCACACACATGGAGAGAGTAGAGATCTAATAAAGCACTTGAGTAGCAAGGTAGATCTAATTGATTACAAAGCTCATGATCACAATATGATCATGCATAGAGAGATATATGAACACATAGCTACCGGTAGAACCCTTAGCCTCGAGAGAGAACTACTCCCTCCTCATCATGGGAATCAACAATGGTGATGGAGATCGATGGAGATGGCTCCGGGGGCACTTCCCCGTCCCGGCAGGGTGCCGGAACAGAGACTTTCCGTCCCCCGAATCTCCCCTTCGGTGGCGGCGACGCTGCAAAACTTTTCGTGGATTTCTGATAGACTATTTAGGGTTTTTGCCTCGGGGGACTTTATAGGCGAAGGAGGCAAGGTTGGTGGCCAGCCAGGGGGCCCACACCATGCCCTGGTGTGGCCTGGGCAGGCCCGCGCCAAGGGGTGGTGTGGCCACCCTGTGGCCCCTCTCCGACTCTCCTTCTGGCTCTGTGAGTCTTCCGGGAAATTAGTAACTTTGGCTTTTGTCCCGTCCAATTCCGAGAATATTCATTTTCTGACTTCCTGGAACCAAAAACAGCATAAAACATGCAACTGGCACTTTGGCTCTTGTTAATAGGTTAGTCCAAGAAATCATATGAAAAGTACTCCAAAGTGTGGACAAAACATAAGAAAGTATATAAAACCAAGCATGGAACATCAAAAATTATAGATACATTTGCAATGTATCAACATCCCCAAGCTCAACTCCTGCTCGTCCTCGAGTAGGTAAGTGATAGAAAGAAAGAATAATTTTTGAGGTGACATGCACCATCATAAACTTGATCAAAGTACTTGTAAAACATTCAAAGCTGGGATCATAGTACTTCAATCATAACATGAAAAATAAAGTTCTAGCAATAAGATAAAGAAACTACGATGCAACATGAAAAGGCACAAACAAAAGATTCATGAATAACAATGCTTTGCAAACTTTTCTTTGGTTCACATAAAGAAAACATAGCATAATAGTATTCAACTTGTCCCTCATAGAGTAGCAAATATAAATGCATAGGACACCTTCAAAGTTCATAAGAGTGACTAGATACAAATAGTTTAAAATAAGCAATATCAAGATATGCATCAATCAACTAGTCTTGGGACAATGCACATAGAACTAAGAATGGCCACTATGCTCTCAAAGTAGGTGCATAAAGAAAGAAGGTGGAGACTCAATATAATGGTGGAAGAAAGGACTTTATAAAAGGAAGTAGGGATTGAAGTCTCATAAAGAGCTTCCAAAAATTATGGTACTTATAGCTTTCAGCTCTCATTGCCCCTATCATAAGCATCTTGAAGTGATTAAGGTTAAAGTGAACAAACTATGGTGTATATGCTTGACGAAGTATAAGTTAGGAATCTCATGTCCCTTGTATACGAGGGCCGCTCGTCATGCTACTCAAGTTTAGTCACCGGTAAGTTCTTGTGATTGTAAGTACATGTGTATCATAGAGAACCGCCAACGGGGTACTCCTTGCACGATGATACGGAAGAATCCCCATATCAAAATGACAAGGCAAGCAGACAACGAACATCTCAGCAATCTTCTTATTTACCATGGGAATATGGTGCTTTTTTCTCTCTTTCCTCTTTTCATAATCTCTTTTTTTTCTCTTTTTCTCTTTTTTCTCAATATAGGACTCTTTTTTTATAAGAAGAATGCTTCATAGACAGCTCATTATGGTTACGCTGCAGGTTTCCACCATGTTAGCATGGATTAGACTAGCGGCCCAGGCGTTTCTCTAACACATATACATAACTCCATGGACTTACAAGCTCCCCTTTCATTTCACACCGACGACATCCATATACAAAAGAGCATGATATCAACTAGGTACAAGTACCAAGTGCAATGTTGAAAGCGTTCCCCATGACAGCATGGTTCTGCTAATTCCCAACAAATAAGTGCAAGCATATACAACATAGACGACACAATGGTTCAAGTTTACTAAGGGCAAGAAAAGTAAAGTGTGCCATCAAGTTCGTGAGAGCTTTAATCACTAGTTTTCTCATAACAAGTTTAATTTGGAAGGTAAACAAAAACATGAATATACTAGGAATAGCATAAGCTAGTAGGTAGGTATGGTGGACTCTTTGGAATAACTTGGTTTAGGGAGTTGGATGCATGAGTGGAACTCATACTTGGTTGTGGAGGCTAGCAAAAGACTGGGAGCGACAAACTAAGAGAGCAATAATGGCCATAATCATGCAGAGCGACAAAAAATCATTGATCAAAGCATAAAGTGATACTACAAGATGAAAACTAAAAGGATCATAAAGGCTATGGTGACTCTGGATATTCATAACATGGTGTGAGCATGCGCCAAGTCAACCCAAACAAAGCATCAAAGGAGAATACCACTATATTATGCTTTAATATGCTAAAACAACGCATGATTCATCCAAGGCACATTAAGCAATCTCAATTGTTTATAACAAGTCATGCTACAGCAAAGAATACTAAGCATAAAGCCAAAACAATATCAAGCATGGCATGATAAAGCATAGGCCACAGTTAAAAACAACCTTTCTTTACCACTTAAGCATGAATTTTCCTACTCTTTTCCAATCCAAACCAAACAATTTAAAAACCAATGAATGAAAGAGGGGGTCCAACCAATTTATTCAGAAAACTAAACAAACCAAGAAAACCAAAAACCAAAAAAAAAACGAAAAAGAAGAAGCTCCAAGAACAACACAACTGTGCATGAAACAATAAAAATGAAGTGTTTGGAAGAAACCTGGGATTTTTATTTATGAAGAAGGGGATGCCCATCCCCAAGCTTTGATGCTTGTACTTCTTGGATATTTCTTGGGGTGACACGCGTGGCATCCCTAATCTTGAGCTTTAGTCCATTCTTCATCTCATTACTCATTCCTTCCATACACCTGAAATTTTTCCTTCATACAAAACTTCACACAATCTTTATTAGCAACATTAGTGCACTCAAGATAATAGGTCTTTAAGGTTAAGTTCTAACACCAATTAAACTTCCATTAAACACTAGCTACTGTAGCACTTCCCTCAAAAAGCTAAATTTCCCAAAAGAACTCAAAAAGGAACGAACAAGAAGCAAATGCAGAAAATGGCAGAAATCTGTCAAAACAGACCAGCAGGTAAAGACAATTTTTTTCGAAGAGCTTCTTTTGCTCAAATCAAAAAGTGTTGAACTAACAAAAGTTATATAACAACCTGGGGCAGAATCTCAAAAATTCATGCCTCAAAAATACGTTCAGAGATTTTACAAGAATTTTTACGGTGAAGCACAGAAATCTGTTTCGAGACAGCAACTTTCCCAATCATTACTTCTCCCTCATTAGCGGTTACTCTTGCCACAAAAAGAAAATAAAAAGGATAAGGAGCGGTTATTACTGAATTAATAACTTCCAAGACTCATTTAAAACTTTTGGGTTATCTCCCAATAAGTACTTTTTTTAACGCCTTTAAGTTAGGCTTGATAGTTTGAGAAGATGCTCACATAAGAAATATGAATTGAAGTAAAAGAGAGCATCAAGAAGCAAATTCAAAGCACATTTAAGTCTAACCCACTTTCTATGCATATGAATCTTGTAAAGAAACTTGTCATGAAATCACAAAGCAACAAGCATAGTAAAGCAAAACAAGTGCAACTTCAAGACTTTCAACATAAAGAGGGGAAACTTAATATTATTGAGATGCATAAAACCATGTTTCCCTCTCTCATAATAACTTTCAGTAGCATCATTAATAAAATTAACAATATAACTATCACATAAAACATTCTTATCATGAGCCACATGCATAAAAGAATTAATACTCTCCACATAAACATAGTCATTCTTATTAATTGTAGTGGGAGCAAATTCAACAAAATAGCTATCATTATTATTTTCATCACCATAATCATCAAATATAGGAGGAATATTATAATCATAATTAATTTCCTTCTCAATAGTAGGTGGACTGAAAATATCATGTTCATCATTGTAATCATCATATATTGGAGGCATAGTATCATCAAAGTAAATTTTTCCTCCGTGCTTGGGGGACTAAAAAGATCATGCTCATCAAAACTAGCTTCCCCAAGCTTAGACTTTTCCATAGCATTAGCAATAATGGTGTTCAAAGAATTCATACTAATAACATTGCTATTAGCATGCAAATAAAGTTCCATAGGTTTTTTAATTTTCTCTTCAAACACTTCATGTCCTAACTCAAGATAAATACTATAAAGCTCTCTAATTTTTTTGTTGTTTTCCGTTATGCCTAACTAGTGAAAACAAGAAACAAAAAGACAAAATTGCAGAATCTAAAGGAAATAACTTCGAGCACTCACACCGGAGGATGTAAGTACCTTTTACCTTACCTCCCCGGCAACGGCGCCAGAAAATAGCTTGATGTCTACGCACTTCTATTCTTGTAGATAGTTGTTGGGCCTCCAAGTGCATAGGTTTGTAGAACAACAGCAAGTTTTCCCTTAAGTGGATTACCCAAGGTTTATCAAACTCAGGGAGGAAGTGGTCAAAGGTATCCCCTCTCAAGCAACCCTGCAATCAAGATACAAGAAGTCTCTTGTGTCCCCAACACACCCTATACACTTGTCAGCTGTATAGGTGCACTAGTTCGGTGAAGAGATAGTGAAATACAAGTGGTATGGATAATTATAAGTGGTAACGGTGCCAGAAAATACTTTGATGGCGTGGAAAATACTAAAGGCAAACTGAAATAAAGATGGAAGCAAGCAAACATGTAACAGATCTAATTGCAAATGGTGTTTCAATGCTTAGAAACAAGGCCTAGGGATCATACTTTCACTAGTGAACACTCTCATATAAATATCTTCTCTTTATGATACTACGCTGAACTACTCTCCGGTTGGACACTATAATCGTTGGTAGGGCTATAACAGCACACCTCAAAGTAAGCCTTTCCCATCTAGATAACCCCACACTGTCACCTTGAGCTCTAGATGGTTCCAACAAACACCACAATTTCATAGAAACATCCAACTCCAAATATAACTCATAACAAGTATTTGTAATCTCTAGCCTAAGTGCCACCATGGTCTGCACGCTGTCACTTTCACAGACATGGGGAGAGCAGAGATCTAATAAAGCACTTGAGTAGCAAGGTAGATCTAATTGATTACAAAGCGCATGATCACAATATGATCATGCATAGAGAGAGAGATGAACACATAGCTACCGGTAGAACCCTTAGCCTCGAGAGAGAACTACTCCCTCCTCATCATGGGAATCAGCAATGGTGATGGATATGGTGGTGGAGATCGATGGAGATGGCTCCGGGGGCACTTCCCCGTCCCGGCAGGGTGCCAGAAGAGAGACTTTCTGTCCCCCGAATCTCCCCTTCAGTGGCAGCGGCGCTGCAGAACTTTTCGTGGATTTCTGATTGACTATTTAGGGTTTTTGCCTCGTGGGGACTTTATAGGCGAAGGAGGCAAGGTCGATGGCCAGCCAGGGGGCCACACCATGCCCTGGCGCGGCCTAGGATGGCCCGCGCCAAGGGGTGGTGTGGCCACCCTATGGCCCCTCTCCGACTCTCCTTCTGGCTCCGTGAGTCTTCCGGGAAAATAGTAACTTTGGCTTTTGTCCCGTCCTATTTCGAGAATATTCAGTTTTTGACTTCCTGGAACCCACTAGTGCACACCCCCCCTCTAACACCGGTTTGGAGGGCCCTCGAACAGCGGTTGTAGAACTGCTGCTGAGAGTTCGGTGTTAGAGGGCCCCCCCTTTAACACCGGTTAAGAACCGGTGTTAAAGGGTGGCGCACGTGGGGCTGCCGCAGGGCTCAGGGCCTCCCCCTTTAACAGTGTTAAAGGTTTTGTGCCGCGGCAGGAAAAGGAGATAAATCTCTACTGCGGCAGAGTTCTGCCGCGGCAGGAAAACAGCCTAAATCTCTGCCGCGGCAGAGTTCTGCCCCTGCCCCGTTCTGGGCGTATTTCTGCGGCGCGGCGGGGACGGGGGGGGAGGGGGAATCGAACGGGAGCGGTATACACATACATCGTCATTGGTACATACGAGTACATGAATAATTAAGCAACTATTATTATACACAACATCGTCATTGTGTGGTATTCTCCGTAAACGTTGAAGCATCAAGTACAAGACAAACACGTTCAAGCATATATACAACGTTCATTTTGGTGGATATCTAAAGAGTTCTCCGCCAGGCGTGATGACCTCATCAAGTATGAACCCCGCCAATTCCTCTTGAATGGCTCGTATGCGGTCAAATGGTAGGAGTTGGTCCCGCATCCGTTCGATCTGAATATATATGAAGAATGGGGTCAATATATATATAAGAATAAAACTCAACACAATTGATGGTAATAAAATAATGTTGTGTACTTTGTTTACTTACTCTAAGTTGTTCTAGTGTGGCTTGGCCCGTCGCACATATCGTGTTGCGAATGAACTCGCAAACATAGTACCAACATAAGTTATTGCCGTGTCCCTGATGCGCGCACTTTACGAGAATAGAGAGTTCAATCAAAATAATAATCAATAAAGCATGATATAATGGAATTGGAAGCAGAATCAAAGAGATACGCAGACCTAGCTAGCTAGTATTACTTACATTTTGGTCTACAAATTTTAGTTCTTCTGACCATTCACCCACGGCCCTGCCCGTGAACCTTTTCCAAACCCTGTCCGGCAAAGAAAATGGATAAAGAGTAATTAATTACTTGTTGTCACGAAAGTTGCCGATCTAGTGCGATAATATGATTGAAATTACCTCTGGAGCATCTCTCTAAAGTCTGCCCATATCTCTTTTTATTTTCGTAACGAGTCCATGACAAGGACTTTTCCTGAGTCAGGTTGAATGACTAGCAGAATAAAGTGGAACCTACGCACGCATAACTCATCATCAGTTACACTTAACATCGAGTAAGCCGAAACAGAATGTGTACAAGAGAGGGTAACAGTACTCACGAGAAGTTGTAAGGCAATAGTATTTCCCTTTTGGTTTGTTGTCTCAGTAAAGACCTTAGCAATAAATCTTCTGTTTGCCCGGGTTTGGTTCTTACCACTTCTTCATGAACTCTATTTGGGTCAACGAACCCAATGTCAAAAGGTCCTCCTTTCATGCATTCCATAACCTTTTTCCTGCATAATAGTATATACATATATGGTGAGCATATATATATACATGCAATTAATGAAGTGAATGAGATGAGATAGAAAATACAGAAATAGTACTTACACACAATAAAGGCTGATGGCAGCTTTGTCGAGTTCCTTCTGATTGAATAGAAAATGCAAGTCTTGAATGTTGAAGTCGATCTCGTCGTCTCCGCACAAGAAAATCTCATCTCTTATATGCGCTGTGATCCATTCTTCCTTTCTCGTCTTGCAGAAATCAAGGTACCACTTGTGCAATCTTCGCATCTTTGTTGGTAGATTCTTGAGCTCCTCTTTCTTGACGAGATTCTTCCCATACTTCCATGGCTGTATGGGGTTGGCATCGCATTTGGGCAAGTTGTCTCCCATGATGTTCAAGTATGCAATGTAATTCATCCCCATCTCATTGGCCTTTCTTTGTAGCTCTGCCTCGTAATCATTTACGAGAGGAGCGTCCCGTGTGTCGAACACTTGGAGCGGGGCGCATGATTGGTTTTCCTGCTCTTCGAGCATGGGAACTATTTTCTGGGGTGCCACACGGCTGCTACTTTCAGTCTCCCTACGGCGCCTTGCATCCGCCTTCAAAATCTGGCGCTCGTAGTCCGACACAAGTAGGGTTTCAGGTTTCAAAAGATTTTTGTAAAACTTCTCCACCACCGCCGGATCTATTTTCTCCTTTGGCTCGGCCTGTCTAGGTGCAAAGAATTTCTTGACCTCTTCTTCCGAGATCCTATTGGTCTCTTTGTCGCTGCGATTCCACGGTAAAACCGGCAATGGCTTGGCGGAAGGCTGCGGGACGTAGTTTTTTGAACTCTTTGTGGCAGTGCTAGTGATGCTCTTCGTGGCAGTGCTCTTCCGCTTATGCTGAGGAGATGGCTGAAGCGCCGGAGATGGCTGACAGGCAGGAGATGGCTGGCGCGCCGGAGATGGCTGGCGCGCCAGAGATGGCTGCCGCGCAGGAGATGGCTGCCGCGCCGGAGATGGTTGCCGCGCAGGAGATGGCTGAAGCGGCTTAGACTGCTGACACTGCGGAGACGGCGGGGGTGCCAGTGGCCTCCAATTTGGAAGCACGATGTGTTCCTTCTTCCAAAGAATGGTTGTTTTCACTGCAAATTTGAGTTGAGTTTCCCCTTTACCTGTAGCATGGTCAAGCTGTGCTTCCTCATATTCCTTCACAACCTCATCCACCCCGACAATAGCATAGCCATCTGGAATCGGTCGGCAGTGGTAAGTTCCACCAGCGACAGGAGGTAAGGCATAGCCGACATCCACCTTAATGGATAAGCCCATTAATCTCACATGCAGCTCAGCGTGTTCGCTCTCCGTGATCTCATCCACGAGGTCTCGAGGACCCGCCATTTCAAGCATGGGCTGCACGTTCTCCGTGGAAGCCACGCTGCTTTTCCGCGCAGAGTCTGGGCCGCTGGCAGCTTCCAATGCAGGCTCTTCATGCCGCTGAGATGGGCCGGTAGCTTGATGGCTCTGTTGTGCATTCACTTGCGCCTGCAGCGCCACAAGTGCTTGTTCTATCTGTGTCATCCGCTCTGTACGCTCTTTTTCTTTTCTGCCGCGCCATCTGTAAGAGTCGCTCCACTCGGCAAACCCATCCTTCCACGTCATACCCCCTGTGCCTCGTGCATGTCTAGGGTGTTCTTTTTTACCGATGGCGCGTGTGAGCTGGTCATTCTCTCTGTCGGGATGGAAGGTCCTGGCGGCTATTTCCTCGTATGTCGTGATGAGTTCAGTGACGGGTTTGGCAAGGAGGGTTGGGAAGATACACAATTCTGTTTCTGGGTCCAGCCTTGCCCCGATTCCGTAGAACCAAGTCTTTGCACATAGGTCCCACCCATGTGTCTGGGGTGTGATCCCTCTGTCGCGCAGGGCCTTCTCAGCTTCCTCCCACTTAGGCCTCTGAGATATGTAGCCACCTGACCCTGTCCTCTGGTGATATTCCTTCTTCTGGGCATTTAGCGTATTGGTTTCTAACCTCTTTGTAGCTATAGCACCTTCCTTGTATGCCACAAATTCGCGCCAGTGAGGTCTTATCTTCGCATAATATGCGTCTTCGAAATCTAGAGTCTCGCGAGCTTTGACAAATTTGTTCAATTTTGTCTTCCAGTTGCGGAAAGCGTCAGCCATCTTATTTAGAGTCCACTCTTTGACCTTTTCCTTTATAACCGGTTAGTTTTCATCCTCCTCTGGCGGAAGGGTGAAACTTACCAACAGCGAATTCCAAAGCGTTTCTTTGGATCTTTCATCGACAAAGGTACCGTCGCCCTTCTTTGGCTTATTCCAATATTCAATTATGATTGGGATTTGGTCCCTAACAAGAACTCCAGCGTGACGTACAAATTTGTTTGCGGCCTTCTTGGGCTCCATCAGCCTGCCATCAACACGGACTGCTTCGATCGTAAACTTTGCACGATCTTTCAATCGATGGCTCACGCCTCGCTTGCTCTTTTTGTAGAAGAAGATGGTTGCTGGCTGGTCGATCCAGAGGGCTAAAAGAAGAAAGAAGCGTTAATTAATACATGTAGAAGAAGATTGTTGGTGGAAGTCAGTAGAGGCTTAATCAATGCATATACCTCGCCGAACTTTGTAATCACTAAATTGCGTTCACCGGAGTCTTCATCTTCTCCATGACTACTTGAGCTGTCATCATGTCCCTCCAAGTTCAGATATTGTGAGGTGTCCTCATCGATAATGTTCTCCATTATTTCTTCTTCTTCAAGGTTTCTACTAAGTGGATCCATAGTTTCTAAAACAATAATATTATCTAGAGTAAGAGAGTAAACATTCAAGTGGACTTGGATTCATAGACAAATATACATATTATTCATACAAAAATACACAAATAAATACACAAATGAAATTAAAACCCTAAGGATGCTTGATCATTTTAAACGAGTTCCGAGGGGTCCAAACCCTAATTCGGAGAAATCCCGGATGCATATGAGAGGGGCTAGCTACAGTGGCTGACCGGAGGATGCTCCAGAAAGCGGCGGCTGGCGGCGCTGGAGAGCGACCTAGGGCGCGCGAGGTAGCGGGTTCGCCTCAGCGTGATGCGGCCTACCTAAAACGGGCGGCGCCACTACCTAGGGGTCACCGGAGTGACGTTAACAACGACGGCCAGCGGCAGCGCTTGCAGAGCAGCGAGGTAACGACCCTAAACTAATACTAACTATAAAATACACTAAATAACCCTAAACTAAATACACTAAACTACACTAAATAAATAACCCTAAACTAAATAACCCTAAACTAAATAAATAACCCTAAACTGATAACCCTAAACTAATAACCCTAAACTAATAACCCTAAACTAAATAAACCCTAAACTAATACTAACACTAAACTACTAATAATACACACTAAACTACACACTTATAAAATACTAATAACTAATTATATACATATATGCAACAATATATACAACATATATGCAACAATATATATATGCAATTACACATAAATAAAATTATTCATACACAACAATATATATACATATATGCAACATTTATCCAATATACACACAAATAACATTTATCACCAATATCCAATATCTCCAAAACACAAACAGAGAGCTCTCACCGCCGGTGGTGGCAACTCTCACGAACGGGGTCGGCGGCAGCGGTCGTGGACGCGGGGTTGGCGGCGGCGGCTCCGAGTTGGCGGAGGCTTCGGTGTTGGCGCGCGGTGGATCCGAGCGGCGACGACGGGGGTGGCGGCCGACGCGGGCACGCGCGGTGGCAGACGGTGCTGGCGCGGCTGGGGGCGTCGACTGCGACGGCGACGGCTCGCGCGCGGGGAGGGGGGCGACGGCGCTCCCGCGGGATGGCGACGGCGAGAGCTGGACGGCGACGGCTGGACGGCGCCGGCTCTCCTCTGCTTTTCTCTGCGCGCGCGCTTTCGATCTGGCTGGGGGAAGAAGGAAGGAGAAGGCGCGCGTTATAACCCCCCCCTTTAACACCGGTTCGTCGCTGGAACCGGTGTTAAGGGGGGGGGAATTCGTTTTGCGCCCGCGCCCCCCCTTTAACACTGGTTCCAGCCACGAACCGGTGTTAAAGGAGGGGTGTGTGCGCGCGAAACGAAATACATGCGCCCCCCCTTTAACACCGGTTCGTGGCTGGAACCGGTGTTAAAGGGGGGCATTTATTTCATGCATTAAAGGGGTGGGGGCATTTATAATTCAAAAAATAGAATATGAATTTAAAAAATTCATATCTTATTCATTTCAACTCAGAAAAATATGAATAATATATCATAATTTTCAGAAAAATAATATCTATCCATTAATGTAAAAACATTTTATATTTACTTTAGATGAAAATTTTCAAAATGATTAAAACACTTACATATAAATTTTGATTATTCAATTCAAACAAAAATAAATTGTCAAATCCTAAAACTTTGAACATAAGAAATATTAAGCATCTAAAAAGGAATCTAACCCTATTTTATTAGAGCAAATCATATTTTATTTTGTATTAACATTTTTGAATTGATTGGATATTTAAATGCCGCATCTTTTGTATACACTTGAATCTGACAAAGCCTCGCTCAACTTGCATTGGATTTTTGATAAATTAGCATATTATGAACCTAAAAATGATTTTTGTAAAAAATCATGAGCATCGTATCATGTACCTGTAGTTCATATCTGACCCACTTCCTACCGATTCAGCAGGAATTTGTCTTTTTCACCATAGGTGGACGGAAAGATTTCAGATCCCCTCGTTGGTACATTGTCCATATAAGGTGGTCTAGTATTTTTGTAAAATGTGGTGGTGGTTTTTTGAATTAGCCATTTGGTGGTTGCTTCACAAAACCGTCCGTTTTTATGCTCAGAAAATGGAAAATGCCTTTTTGGTGCCATAAAAAGGAAAACTTCCTCTTGCAACATTGTTTGCCATGCCATGATGCACATGTATGCACAATATGGCCATATTATCACAAACTATGCCTTGATTCTAGCCATAACATTGGTCATTTGACCCGAAAGCCAAGAAACCTCGAATGAGATAGGTCATTTTGTGAAGGAGATAGAACTGGAATTAAAATACAGAATGCAACTAATAGTAAGTTACATAAAGCACGACTGAAAATTAAGATACATAAAAGAACTGAAAATTAAGATACATGGCCAGATTAAGTAACAATCGGCCGAACTTGTTTTGGAATGTTGGAGTGATTCAGTCATGCTCCTGTCTACCCCTGTAATACTCGCCACTGTAGTCGTCGTACTCGCCGCCGCCGTCATCGCTGTCGTCGTCGGGGTCACCGTAATTGAACCTTGAAGGCTGAGTACGTGTGGGCTGGACTTGAGGGTAGCGCAGACGGGGGTTAGAGTCGGCGGCAGTGTCATAGGCCATGACGCTCTGGAGAATCCAACCGCGCCACCATAGCCGACGGCCGGCCTCGTTGAAGTTCGGAGGAGGTGGGCCGTCCTCCTCGTGCCTAGCGAGCGCCCTCTCACGCCGATCCACGAAGAAGGCTTCCCAAGTAGGGAAATAGTTGGGATGCCATCTGGGATTCCTCCGCTGCTCCGGCGTGAGCTCGAAGTAGTAGTGGTTCGTGATGGCCATCCGGCGCGCCACACCTAGAGGGACAGGAGGAACCGGCACGCCTCCGGCGCTCAGTATCTAGCCGACGGGGACACAGTAGCCCAGCGGGCAGGGGTAGTTCGAGGCGCAAAGCGCCTCCGCCTCCCTGGGGGTTAGTGCTACGGTGGAAGCCATGGGAAAGAGTGATGAGGTTGCATATATGAGTCTAGAGATGTGTAATGACAATGGAGGCCAACCCTACATATATATATAGTGAAGAACTGGCGGGAAAAACTGGAGGGAAGAAATGGCGGGAAGGAAATGGCGAGAAGAAAAATGGCGGGAAAAAATGGCGGGAAGAAAAATGGCGGGAAAAAATGGCGGGAAGAAAAATGGAGGGAAGAAATAGAAGGAAGAAAAATGGCTCATTAAATACATATACTGTTAACAGAAGAAATATGACATTGATTTCCATGTTGAGATACATATGTGTGCCAAAAATGGCTCAATTAATACATATAGTCAATCTTATGATCGCGTCGGCCATAACCATGGAGTATCAACACCGTTTAACAGGATGGTTGGGTCAGTCTTCACTCTGAAGGGCGGAATTTCATCAAACTTATTATAATCTTCTGACATGTCTGTCTTGTCCTCCACTCCCACGATGTTTCTTTTCTCTGAAAGAACTATGTGATGCTTTGGCTCATCGTGTGATGTATCTGTTTGCTTATTTTTTCTTTTTTTTGGTTTGGTAGACATGTCCTTCACATAGAAAACCTGAGCCACATCATTGGCTAAGACGAATGGTTCGTCTAAGTTCTTGTCTACCTTCATAAGATTGTTGAGATCCACCGTTGTCATTTCGTACTTCTTGTCTACCTCAACCCCCCCTCCTGTTAGCTTGACCAATTTGCATCGAAACAAGGGGATCTTAAAATTAGGTCCATAGTCAAGTTCCCATATCTCCTCTATGAACCCATAATACGTGGTCTTTTGCCCATTGTCTTCTGCTGCATCGAAGCGGACACCACTATTTTGGTTGGTGCTCTTTTTATCTTGGCCTATCGTGTAAAATGTATTCCCATTTATCTCGTACCCTTGGAAAGTACATACAGTCGAAGATGGTGTCCTGGCCAACAAGTACATCTGATCCCCAACAGTGGTGTTATTCGTGAGAAGTCTTTGCAGCCAGCCGCCAAAACTCGCCATGTGTTCACTTATAATCTATTCATCAGACTGCCCCGGGTATTTGAGGCGTATTAAATTCTTGTGTTCATTGATATACGGGGCAACCAAGATAGATCTTTGTAAAACCGTGTAGTGTGCTTGATTGAGAGAATGCCCGTCGCTACATATCATTGCTTTACATCCTAGGGTGCCTTTTCCACGCAGTCTCCCCTCATGTCATGATTCTGGAACACCAATCGCCTTCAGGTCAGGAATAAAATCAACACAGAACTCAATGACCTCCTCTGTTACATAGCCCTTGGAGATGCTTCCTTGTGGCCTAGCACGGTTATGAACATATTTCTTTAAGACTCCCATGTACCTCTCAAAGGGGAACATATTGTGTAGAAATACATGACCGAGAATGGCAATCTCTTCTACTAGGTGAACCAGGAGATGCGTCATAATATTGAAGAAGGATGGTGGGAACACCAACTCAAAGCCGACAAGACATTGGGCCACATCTTTCTGTAACCCTGGTATGCTTTCTGGATCGATTACCTTCTGAGATATTGCATTGAGGAATGCACATAGCTTCACAATGGGTACTCGAACATTTTCAGGTAGAAGCCCCCTCAATGCAATCGGAAGAAATTGTGTCATAATCACGTGGCAGTCATGAGACTTCAGGTTTTGGAATTTTTTCTCTGCCATATTTATTATTCCCTTTATATTCAACGAGAAGCCAGACAGGACCTTGATACTGCTCAGGCATTCAAAAAAGATTTCCTTCTCTGCTTTAGTAAGAGCGTAGCTGGCAGGAGTTAAGTGGCATCGTTTACCCTTCTCGTTCTCAGGATGCAAAGGCTCTTCAGGGTCTTTCAGACGTTGCTGGTCCTGCCGTGCTTCCGTTGTATCTTTTGTCTTCCCATACACTCCTAGGAAGCCTAGCAGGTTCACGCAAACATTCTTCGTCACGTGCATCACGTCGATTGAAGAGTGGACCTCTAAGACTTTCCAATAGGGTAGGTCCCCAAATATAGATTGCTTCTTCCACATGGGCGCGTGTCCGGCATCGTCATTCGGAACAGATAGACTGCCAGGACCTTTTCCAAAGATTACTTCTAGGTCATTGACCATACCAAATACCTCCTCACCGGTACGGAGGACAGGCTTCCTCCGGGGTTCTGCCAGACGTTTGAAATGCTTGCCTTTCTTTCTTACTGGATGCAGGTTCGGAAGAAATCGACGATACCCTAGGTACACAACCTTCTTACATTTATCCAAATATACACTTTCAGTCTCATCTAAACAGTGTGTGCATGCATTGTATCCCTTGTTTGTCTGCCCTGAAATGTTACTAAGAGCAGGCCAATCATTGATGGTTACTAAAAGCAATGCTCGTAGGTCAAATGGCTCCCCTTTGTGCTCATCCCACATATGTACACCTGGTTTGGCCCACAGCTGTAAAAGTTCTTCAACTAATGGCCTTAGGTACACATCAATGTCGTTGCCGGGTTGCCTCGGGCCTTGGATGAGCACTGGCATCATAATGAACTTCCTCTTCATACACAACCAAGGAGGAAGGTTATAGATACATAGAGTCATAGGCCAGGTGCTGTGACTGCAGCTCTGCTCACCAAAAGGATTCATGCCATCTATACTTAGACCAAACCTTAAGTTCCTTGCGTCACGTGCGAAGTCCAGGTACTCTCGCTCGACTTTTCTCCACTGTGACCCATCAGCGGGGTGTCTCAACATCGCGTCTTTCTTACGGTCTTCCATGTGCCATCACAACAACTTGGCATGCTCTTTATTTCTGAAGAGACGTTTTAATCGTGGTATTATAGGAGCATACCACATAACCTTGGCAGGAACCTTCTTCCTAGGGGCCTCACCCTCAACATCGCCAGGATCGTCTCGTCTGATCTTATACCGCAGTGCAGTGCATGCCGGGCATGCATCCAAATTCTCGTACTTCTCACCGCGGTAGAGGATGCAGTCATTAATGCATGCATGTATCTTCTGCACGTCTAATCCTAGAGGGCAGACAACCTTCTTTGCTTGGTATGTACTGTCGGGCAACTCATTATTTCTTGGAAGAAGATTCTTCATTTGTACCAACAACTTTGAAAATGCGCTGTCAGTCACACCGTTCTCTGCCTTCCATTGCAGCAAATCCAGTGTGGTACCTAGCTTTTTGTGGCCATCTTCGCAAGTTGGGTACAACAATGTTTTGTGATCCTTTAACATCTGCTCCAGCTTCTCCTTCTCCTTTTCAGTTTCACATTCTTCCTTTGCATCAGTAATGGCCCGACCAAGATCGTCATCAGCGGGCCCATCTGATGCCTCTTGATCTTCATTATCTACCCCCGTTGAAGTATCATCATATTCAGGATACATATTATGATAGTTGTCATCATCCTCTTCTTTTTCGTTGTCTTCCATCACAACCCCTTTTTCTCCGTGCTTGGTCCAACAATTATAGCTGGGTATGAAATCGGATCGAAGCAGGTGGGCGTGAATGGTTCTGGTATTTGAGTAGTATTTCTTGTTCTGACAGTGAACACGCGGACAACACATAAAACCATTGTGACCACGGTTTGCATTAGCCACAACGATGAAATTTTGGAGGCCCGTAATGTACTCGGAAGTGCGGCGGTCACCGTACATCCATTGCCGGTTCATCTGCATTAATATATAGTATATATCAAAAAATAATAGGGAGATGACCATTTATATATATAGTACATCAATGACACATGAAAGGATAGTTGCCGACCTCGACCAAGAAGGAAAGAGCAACGAGAAAACTTATTTTGATCTCTCGGGCATTTCACCGAACACCTCTTGTGCATACGAAAAAAACACAAACTAGCACACTTCACACCCTCTTGCTAGGCTCCAAAATGAGATAGTGAAAAAATGGAAGAGTGGGGTGTGGGCTGCGGTGTCTTATATAGCCCCCCCCTTTAACACCGGTTCAAGCCACGAACCGGTGTTAAAGGGGGGGCTACGCGGGCCACTGGTGCAGGGGCCTTTAACACCGGTTCGTGCCACGAACCGGTGTTAAAGGGGGGGCTCCTTTTTGCTGCACGGGCCACGCTGGTACAGGCCCCCCTTTAACATCGGTTAGTAGAAGAACCGGTGTTAAAGCCCATTTCCAGGCTCAACCAAAGGCCTCGTTTCCACCAGTGACCAAAAACAACAGAAAACAGGCAACTGGCACTGTGGCTCTTGTTAATAGGTTAGTCCAAGAAATCATATGAAAAGTACTCCAAAGTGTGGACAAAACATAAGAAAGTAGATAAAACCAAGCATGGAACATCAAAAATTATAGATACATTTGCAATGTATCAGCACCCACCACACGGGCAAGCACCCGTTCCACTATGGGACACTTTAGGGCGGTCACCAAACCCGTACAAGATTGGGGTTATCTCCACAACTTAATTGGAGGCTCCCAATAATCGCTACCAAGGCCTCAAATCTTGGTGGATCTTCACAACTTAATTGAAGACCCCAAGAACATGCCACAAAGGCCACACAACCGTCTAGGGTTCCAAGAACCCAAGAGGGACAAGAAACAATGAATATCACCAAACAAATCCTCCATAGAGAACACAAACCAATGCACCTAATGCAAATGGCAAGAACACTACAAAGATGCCCAAATCTTCACTCTCAAGTTCCAACAAGGCTACTAAAGCAATTGGGGGAACAAGAGAGGAAGAACATAAAGGGGAACACAAAATCCCCCAAAGATCTAGATCGCAAAGATACACTCACAAAGAGATGATATGGCTTGGTCAATTTGTAGATCTAGATATCCTCTATCTTCCCCTCAAATATTGGGAAGAATAAATTGGAGGGGGATCAAGAAATCAAGACAAGAGATTGAGCCAAAGAGGAAAAAGACTTGAGCAAATAAGAGAGGAAGAACCAATGTTGAAAAAGAGAGATAGAGAGAGCTATAGGCGGGCCAAGAAATCAACCCGTTGGGGCTAACAGCCGGCTGAGCCATTAGTACCGTTGTTGGGCCGGTACTTTCGCCCAGCCTCCCAGCAGAGCCAGGCGAGCGAGCCAGGCAGGCGACTGGCGCCAAGGAGCAACAATCGATGAGGGAAAGGGGATCGGGGCACTATAGGAGCTAGCAGGCGAGCGAGGGCAGTGCGAGTGTACCGGGCGGTAGTACCGGTTGAAGCCGGTAGCACCGGAAGACCCTACCGGATGGAAAGAGGCCGATAAGAGGAACCCAACCAAATCCAATTTCGTTGGAAATATTGGATATCACCAAGTGAGAATGTATCAAGTAGTATAATGTGAGATACCTCACTCGGTGAGAATCCGGAAAACCTCCAACAACAAAATCGCAACAAGATATAAAAGGGAGATCCGATTTTGACGAACAAGAGATTGTTATGAAGATTACCACAAGCTCTATATCCTCACATGGATAAGACAAATAAACAACCAAATACGATGATGCAAGTATGCAAAGGTTTGAGCTCTCTCCGAACGATATTATTGAGTTACTCACTCGAGAGCCCCTATTGATAGTACGGCTATCTATCCTAAACCCTGTCAACACGAGACTGACAAAAGGGAAAACCTATCAAGAGTACCTTTGCCTTGAGCATACTTTGGCCTTGTATTCATCGATCCATAAACACCGAGGATGGCAAGCACCAAACATGAGATCTTCTAGGGATGGCGCATATTGAGCTTCCACAATGCATCTTCTTCTTCATTTCATCGACCTTGAAGCTGTAACACCCTCAAATCGTCCCTATGCAAGTTTTAGCCCTTTCCGCCAAACTCGCATAGAAACGATTCAAGGACACCCACCAGGCACTTTCGTGTGGGTGGAAAACAAAGTAATACCATTACACAACAATCCTCGATGGGACCCACAGAACAGATATATATACAACACGACTCCAAGAGTCAAGAATACATATATACAATACAAAGATCCAAATCACCTTGAAAACGATACAGCGTCCGAGTACGGACAAGATGCAAATTGGGCTAAGAGCCCTGAAGAATAACCAATGGCGTCCATAACCCTGCCCAGGCCAAGCCGGAAGGGTAATCCTGCTAACGACGATGATCTCAAACCTGCTAAAACAAAAGGGGTGCCGACAAAGGGCAAAGGAAGAAGAGGAGCGTCAGTACTGAGGCCAGTACATGGAGAGGCTAGAATTCGGCGGTCCTCGCCTACACAGGTATGGTGGGCTAGAGCGGCAGCACAGTGGCACTAAACAACCTATAGAGACTCGAGACAACTGGCGGTTATCAGAGAGCGGTAAAAAGACCTATTCGGATCCAACCTGAAGATAACACCAAACAAACCCATCCTGGTATTTCCCCTCGAGACCACACGAGGAAGTCGGACCAAGGAACTCACACAGTTGGCAATTTTACTCATTCCGTTATAGTTGCAGCAATTAGTAATCAGATATAGATAGCATGAGTCATCCTGATAGCATAAGTAGTGGGCAGTTTTAGTTAAAATTCCATTATAGTTGGAACATTTACTAGTCAGATATAATTGTCCTAAGGAATCCCAAAACCCATAATTTGTTGGCACTTTTATCACATTCCATTGGAGTTGCAATACTTACTAGGCAGATATACCAAAACAACCCAGGTCCACCAGTGGTTGGCATTTTTAATATCCATTCCGTTATAGTGAAGTTGATTACTAGTCAGATATATTAAGTCAAATTTATAGCACTACTTTAGTTATGCTTGTCTATGATCAAGATACTGTGCTCCAAGTCGTCCATAACCGTGGACACGGCTTTCAGAAAGTTTTACCTTGCAGGGGTGCACAAATAGCAACACACACTCGATCAACCTCGGAAAAACCAACTCAAAACCCAACGAGGATTTCACGACAAAGCGATCACAGGATTCATAAAATATTTCAGGGGGCCACCCCACTAAGCTACCCGCAACAAAGTTGGATGGCTCCAGAACATACCCAGGGTTTGCGACAATGGCTGTAAACGACTGGGAACCCGAAAGTGTGACTAGGCTTGTCGATACCGCGAAAACGTGGCGCGATCCAAAACAGTACAGGTGCTCCACACACAATCTTAAATAAAGCGGTAAAGCATGGCATAAGTACAGGATAGTAATAAAGCCCCAAACTACTTTGTGGCCCCAAGAAATAGAAATGAATCAAGCTCTGGCTCAGGAGGGTCCATAAGGCCTCCCGGATGTGGGTAGTGCGAATAGTCAAGGAACAAGTATCAAGTACTCGGGGTCCTACGGAACACAAGTCAGCGTGGAAGAACCAAACAACATCTATTGCCCACCGATGCCTCTGCATTAGTTATATCTAGCAATTTAATAATTGTATTTAAAGTCATGATCATCTCCACCATAAACATCTGCCAGCATTCCAACAACCGTGGTAGTCGACAACACGAGATCGCACTTGAGCAAGCAACTACGACTCGCAAGGCCAGCTATCTACCAAACAACAGGTATTAGGAGGTGTCCATGGCAATATAGAGGCTGCACGGGATATAACTGGTGCACGGAAACTAAAGCATCATGACACGGATATCAATAGATCAATAGGAGGAAATAAAGACTATAAATGCAAAATAGGTAGAAAGAGGGAGAGATGCTCGCCTGGAAAGATAGCCGAAGATACATTATCCGAAGAACTTGTCGATACTCGCATGAACTCATCGGCCTAATCCGCGAAGAAGCAAACACTAGCAAAAACACCGGATACAATATTTAATACTACGGCAGAAGATCCGGCATGATTATGATATGATGCAGATGCGGTGCAATTAGGCAGTATTAAGCGGAACCGGGGTCCCGGCAATTAATTAAACGGTTCGAGTTATTTAGAACCCCGTAATTTAAATGTTGATTTATCAATGCAAAGCATGTCATCGGTTCGCTCGGCAAATTTAAATGGAGGCGATATGAGACAAATATAGCCCGCATATAGACTCCATATTTAATTATGCGGTGAATCGGCATAATGCCCCCAAACCACAAACATGTATGCAAGCATGATCAATTTAATATGCGACAATTGATAATGTCATATTATAAAAATGGGGCTTAGGGGCACACATCTGAGTTCGGAAGATCTTGGGTTACGGGGGTTCAGGGTTCAGACTCAGGTTTCGACGGGGATCGGTCTCGGCGGGAATGTTCTTGGACAACGGGGTAGACCTTGTCGCATGCGTGGCCTTCGAGTTTGGACTTCGGATCCATGTCAGCGTGCTCGAGGTCTCGGTGTTCCGTGTGGGCGATCTTGGCGTCCGGGAATCTTTGGGTAGGAGATCATGCCGCTCGGACTCAGAGATCTCGCCAGTTCCATGTCGGCGTACTTGGCGTGCTTATCGAAGTCCTCGGGTGATGGTGTCGGTCTTGGTCTCAGCACTGGAAGTTCTTGATGTTCCGGGAAGGAGATCTTGTGGTTCCAACTCATCACCGGTCTCAGGCAACGGTCGATGAGGACGGAAGTAGATCTTGGCGAGGATCGATGCAGTCGTCACAGTCGGTCTTGAGTGGCGGTGAAAAAACTTGTCGAGATGTTGTCGAGGCAATTAGTATCATCACCAAAGGGCATCATACTATCCCCATACACCACACCACTATTAAAAAGTAGCATCGCCACTTTAGTCTTCACCATGTCATCCGCACCTGGAAACATCGACAAAGGATCATGGGCTCTGCGGCCACGGACGCGCACTATAGAACCTGCGCGGGGCGAGGAAGCAGCAGCAGGAGGGCGGCACGGGTGGCCTGCTCGAGCGGCGTCAGCGCTCGCAGGGGAGGCAAGGTTGGGGACGGAGCTCTGGGCGACGAGGCACGTGATGGTGGATGGAGGAACGCGAGGTGGCAGGACCTCGTGGAGGAGGACGGCAAAGGCGACGGGGCAAGGTAGGCGCGGAGCCTGCGGGACGGGGCTCGCGCGTCCGCATGTAGGCGATGGCGAGGACGGCGCCTGGGCCCGAGCGACGCGGGGCAGAGGGAAACCGGCGGCAGCGACGGCGCATCAGAGGCAGAGCGGCGCTCGGGGAAGGTGGTCCCAGTGCGGAGGCGACGCCAGACGCGGGCAGCGGAGGGCGCGGAGCTACGGGGTGGGGCCGAGTGAGGTACTCGGGCGGGGAGGCGGACGAGGCGAGGCGCGCGTCTGTGGTCGGAGACGGGAGGGGAGAGGTCGGCTAGCGGTGGAAAGGAGAGCGAGGCCCAGGGGCCTACTCGGTGGAGGGGCGTCCGGAGCAGCGGAGGCGAAGAGGAGGGAGAACACGGTGGTAGCAGCGGGGATTGCGGCCGGGAGAAGAGAGAGAGGGCACGGTAGGTGGGAGGGGATCGAGGAGGAGAGGTTGTGGTTGGTGGGAGTGGGAGGCGCAGGTGGTGGGGCCAGGCGACGGGATTGGGCCAGGTGGGGCTAGGGGAAAACCCGAGGTGGTCGGGGTGGTGTATGTCCTGGGGAGCGGGGAGGTTGAGGTGGCGCGTGGGTTGCGTGTGTGCGGGTGGGTGAGAGGGAGTGTGGGGCGCGGGGTGACCTGGAGTGCTGCGAGTGGAGGGAGTGAGGTGGAGGGGTGGTGGCTGGCGACCAGTTGGAGTGGGGAGGCGTGCGACTGGGTGGGAAAAAGCGAAGAGAGGCGGGAGTGTGGGGGCGGCTGAGGAAAAAAGAGAGAGAGAGAGGGATTAGGGTAGCCAGTTAGGGTAGGGTTGACTGGGTATTTTAGACTAGGGTTTGGAGGTGGCCGGCCGGGCTTTCGGGCCTGGCGGGCTGCCTCCTAAAAACAATTTGAAATTTTTATTTATTTAAAACCGGGCTTTTGCAAACCATATTTAGACAAACCAAAATATTCCGGAGACCCAGTTTTTGTATTTGAATAAAGACGGGGCTTATTTAGAAAAACAAAATAGGTTTTCAAAAATAGTTTTGGACAAACATTTGCATGATGATGACGATGCTCAAATGCAATGTGGCATGATGACATGAGCATGCAGTCATGATGATGCAATGCACAAAAACACAGCGATTTTCTAGTATTAGTTTTAGCGGGATCCCACAGAAGCCAACACATGCTCCAAGCGATTCTAATGGATAATTCCTACAAGTACAACTTAATATACACATTAGTCCATAAAGATTGTCATTAATTACCAAAACCACACATGGGGGCCCACATGCTCTTTCAATCTCCCCATTTTGGTAATTGATGACAATCCTTTTGAGAGGGTTTGACATGGGTATACCCTACAGATACTCGAGCTTGGTATATACGTCCTGAATACATAGAGGCCCGCAGTGTCGCCAAGGCCCAAATGTGGAACTCGAGTAACCTACGGATTCTCGATTGCTTGAAGAAGAAGAAGCTAAAGATAGAAAGTTCGAAGGGGAAAACCCTAACTTGTAACCGACTCGACCTACTACCCGAGACCTAGCCTATCTGTATAAAGGCTAGGAGGGGTGGCGAGGAGGACACACGCAACCCTAGTTTCCACAACCCTCGCCAGATTGCATCTGCGCACCATTGTAATCCTCGATTCCTTTGATAATTCCACGAGCAGACAAGCAGGAGTAGGGACCTCTACGAGGCCTGAACCTGGGTAAATCTTCGAGTCCCATGTGTGCTTGTTTGCTAGCCGATAGATGTCTCCAGCGCTCCCTCCTTCTCCAAAACCCAAGTCCATAACAATGGGCATTGATGAGTTAAACCCTCGTCAATTGGCGCCGTCTGTGGGAACTTGGAGTGCTGATGTTGCGGCTTCTTCGGCCCCATCAACCGCGACCTACAACTCCACAATAGCGGAGATTCGCCAGCTCTTCGGTGTGTTCTACTTCACCGTCCACATGCCAGCCACTCGCCCGGCTTTCGAGTCCGTGGGCGACGGAATCAGCCTGGCGATCGGGAGCTTCCGCTTCCAAGTTGGTCAGATGGGCACGCTTCGCATGCCTGACCAGCCAACGGTGCCATCGATTGCCCTAGCATCGTGGTTCCCTCCATCGATCGGCACCCTTAGTGAGCTCAATGCCTCGACAACAGTCGAGAACACGGTCAGCGACAGAAGTCGTGAATCCGATCTGAGTGATTTGGCAACTGAAGATGGGGCCTACGGCTCCGGATCTGAGAGCTGCGGGAGCAACAGCTTCCCCAATCACTTCATGTGCGCCGTCATCAACCCAGGCGACACCTCTGCCAACCGCGACAACACGGGCAACCGTGGTAACGAAACCGACCCGCCTAACTGCAGCAACGGTGGCAACGATGGCAATCACACCCTCGTCAACAATGGAGGAGAAATCGAACCTCCAACCATAACAAACAAACAAACCGGCAAACACGTCGCGATTAGGCTCAACGAACAAGAGTGGGCTCGTTGCCGCGAGGCCTTACGAGGCAACACTCTACCCTTTGGATCTCTGTAAGAATTGCTAGTGGGCTACCACTGGCTCCTGAAGGAAGAATTCAAGCGCCAAGTGCAAACAATCGCGCAACTCGAAGCGCGCAAAAAGGCGGCAGATGAGTCGAGTCTTCGACGTGCTGGGCTCTCCTCCCACGGAGGATCCTCCTCAAAGGGCAACGAGTACATCGTAAACAAGAGGCGATCACGGATGGCCCACCTTACCGAGCAAGAGCGCATAGAAGCTGCAAAAGTCCTCGACTTCAGCTCTATGACAGTCGATACATGGGGCAATGTGGTCCCCAAGACACCACAAGCTGCGGTGACAGCAGCCACCATGTACCTCCTCAACAACCAGCCGCCAGCTGGAGATCCCCGAGCCACCATGCACCGATCTACGATCGCGGGCTTTGGACTAATTGTGGCGGCTCTCGACAAGGAGCCAACACCAGAGCCGAAAAAAGACAAAGCACTAGCAAAGTGCTACTCCTTGCCCTCATCCAGCGACAAAAGTCACGACCTGTCTCGACGCTGCCGCTCATGGCGACATGACCACGACTATGATGTGTGCGCTGACCTCATGCAGCGCAAGATCGATAAATCAAGGGTGCGACGTGCTCGGTCGACTGACCCGGAAGAAGAATATCTGGAGCTCTATGGCGCCAGATGCTTCTGCAGGGCCATCAGGCAAAAGCGAATGCCCAAAGGTTTAAACTCCCGTCGGAGAACCCGAAGTTTGATGGCCTACAGGACCCGAAGATCTGGCTGGAGGACCACATCTCTTTCGTCAGGCTCCACGGCGGCAGTCGAAGCATGGCCATGCAATGCTTACAGCTATAGCTGCAAGGCGCCGCCCGAGCATGGCTCAACAACCTCCCACGCGGATCCATTCGCAGTTGGGATGAGCTGGTTTACAGCTTCGTGCGCAACTTCAAGGGAACATACAAGCGGCCCGCATCAATCGAAGAGCTGAGATGCTACCAGCAAAGATCAGGCGAATCGCTACACTCCTACATCCAAAGGTGGTCCATCATCAAGAACTCCGCAGTGAACATCTCGGAGGATCGCGCGATTGACGCATTCAACGGTGGCATCCGCCGCATAGAGCTCAGGGAGGAGCTGGGCCGCTCAAAGCCCAAAACCATAGACCACCTGATGAAAATCGCGAATCGCTGGGCAGATGGAGAAGATTCGGTGAAAAATCACGTTCACTCCGACGAGGCAGAACTCAAGCACAGACGTCACCGCCGAGGCAAACGCCGCATGCGCATCTACGATGACCGCGACGACGTCAACATGGTCGCAGCTGGCTACGTCGACAGACACGACGATAACCGCAACATCGGATACCACAGCGGTGGATACCGTGACTCCGGGAATACCACGCAAGTGTGGCAACGCCACAATCGTGATGAGGCACCCGCGACATCCATTGAAGACAAACTGTCCGGGCCATGTACGGTGCACTTCTACATCGACAAGCATGATGGAAGAAGAAGTCCAGCCACCTCCTCAAGGACTGCCGCGAGTTCCTCAAACTACATGAGGGATTGGTTCGGACGAATCGTAGTGCAGTCGAAAGGGGCTATGGAGCCGCTCCAGGCGCCGTGGCACATGGCGCGCCGCCACCACCACCTAGACTACCCCCAAACGCAGCTGCGCCGGACCAACACCAGGGGGCCGAACCATACCCACGATCCATGGGTACCATGATGATCCAAAAAGGACGCCCCTCTAACAGGGTGCAGAAGGCCATCACTCGCCAAGTCAAGTTGGCCACAAACTCACCACCATCTACCACTGAGTACCTCAGCAAAAGCGAGTCCTGCATCACCTTCGACAAACGCGATCATCTTCCTCAAGTACCTCGTCCAGGCCATTGTCCCCTCGTACTCGAGGCGCAAATCGGAGGTTTCGACATGAGCCGCGTCTACATGGACGGCAGAAGCGGCAACAACCTTATATTCGCGAGTACCTTGTGAGCAATGAGGATCCCTATGACTTGCTTAGAAGCCTCGGACACAACATTCCACAGCATCGTCCTAGGAAAAGGCGTGTATCCCCTGGGAAAAATCAACCTCGACGTCATCTTCGGCACGCCGAAAAACTTTCGACGCAAGCGCATCGACTTTGAGGTCGTCGACTGGCCCTCACAGTACCACTGCATCCTCGAACGTGTCGTGTTCACTAGGTTCATGGCAGTGCCACACTACGCCTACCTGCAGATGAAAATGCCAGGTCCCAATGGCGTCATCACAGTCAACGGGAGCTTCAGGAGATCCGACAGTTGTGACAGGGAATTCAACAGAATTTCCCAGTCCTTCGGCATGTAGGAAGAACTCGCGAGACTAAAGGAGTCGACAGACAACAGTCTGCCTCCCCTAAGCCGTCCAAGCTCACCCAACCTATCTTTCGACTCATTGGTGCACATAAAGAAAGTGCAGGTCCACCCATCGGATCCCACCAAGACGACCCTCATCGCCAACAACTTGAGTCCCGCATAGGAACTCGCGCTCGTCAAATTCCTCCGTGAGCACTGGGAAATCTTCGCCTGGTGTCCAGTGGACATGCCAAGAGTTCCCAAGGAATTCGCCGAGCACACACTCAACGTCAACCCAGACACAAGGCCAGTCAAGCAAACAATCCGGCGATTATCTGAGCCAAGAGCAAAGGCAGTCGGAATGGAGATCAACAGACTCCTCGACGCCACATTCATACGCGAGATCAAGGAAAGCACTTGGCTCGCCAACACGGTGCTAGTACCAAAAAAGGACACGGATATCCTGCGGATGTGCGTGGACTTCACCTCTTTGAATAAGCACTGTCCAAAGGATCACTTCCCGTTACCGCGAATCGACCAGATCATCGACTCCACCGCGGGATGCGAGCGCCACTGCTTCCTCGACGCCTACTCAGGCTATAATCAGATTCGAATGAAGGAGGAAGATCAAGAAAAAACAACGTTTACAACGCCCTTCGGTGTGTTCTGCTACAACACAATGCCCTTCGGTCTAAAAAACGCAGGAGTCACCTACCAGCGATGCATGCATGCTTGCCTCAAGAATCAACTTGGTCGCAACATTCAAGTCTATGTCGACGACATAGTAATCAAGACCAAGGAGGAAGCCTCCCTAATCAACGATTTACGCGAAACCTTCGCCAAACTCGACCGCTACCAGATCAAGCTCAATCCGGACAAATGTGCCTTTGGCGTACCATCTGGGCAACCACTCGGGTATCTCATCTCCGCGAGAGGAATCGAGGCAAACCCGAAGAAAATAAAAGCCATACTGGCCATGGAAAAGCCGAAAACATAAGGGGCGTTGTAACACCCTCAGAATCGGCCCTATGCAAGTTTTAGCGATTTCCGCCAAACCCGCATAGAAACGATTCGAAGGTGCCCACCAGGCACTTTCGTGCGGGTGGAAAACGAAGTAATAACATTACACAATAGTCCTCGATGGAACCCACAGAACAGATATATATACAACACGACTCCATGAGTCAAAAATACAGATATACAATACAAAGATCCAAATCACCTTGAAAACGATAGAGCGTCCAGCTACGGACAAGATGCAAATGGGGCTAAGAGCCCTGAAGAATAACCAATGGCGTCCATAACCCTGCCCAGGCCAAGCCGGAAGGGTAACCCTGCTAACGACGTCGATCCCAAAACCTGCTTAAACAAAAGGGGTGCCGACAAAGGGCAAAGGAAAAAGAGGAGCGTCAGTACTGAGGCCAGTACACGGCGAGGCTAGAATTCGGCGGTCCTCGCCTACATAGGTATGGTGGACTGAAGCGGCAGCGGCAGCCTGCGCTAAACACCTATAGAGACTCGATACAACTGGCGGCTATCAGAGAGGGATAAGAAAGACCTATCCGGATCCAACCTGATACTAACACCAAACAAAACCCATCCTGGTGTTTCCCCCCTCGAGACCAATCGAGGAAGTCAACCGAGGAACTCACACCGTTGGCAGTTTTATTTATTCAGTTCTCGTTGCAGCAATTACTAGTCAAGTATAGATAATCATCCTGATAAATTAAGCAGTGGGCACTTTTAGTTAACCATTCCATTGTAGTTGCAACACTTACTAGTCAGATACGATTAGCATGAGATAACCCAAAACCCAACAGTGTTGGTACTTTTATTTAGCCATTCCGTTATAGTTGCAATACTTACTAGTCATATCAGATACAAGTCAATTTATAACAGTAAACTTTAGTTATAGTTGTCTATGATCAAGCACTGTGCTCCAAGTCGTCCATAACCGCGGACACGGCTTCTCGAAAAGATTTAACCCTGCAGGGGTGCACCAAAGTATCCACAAGCACTTCGACCCTTTTTGCCAGATCAGTTAACATACACCCATCGGTATGTCGGCGGGGCCTAAGTCATGACGTTCCCAGACCCAAAGCAAGCACGGGGGGCCACCCCACTAAGTACACCCGCAACGAAGTCGGCCGGTCTCCGAGACGGACTTAGGGTTTGGGTAGACGGCTGTGAACGACAGCAAATCCCAAAACTGGGACTGTCGACACCGCGAAAACGTGTCCCGATCCTAAACAGTACAGTGTGCTATCCATCGCACAATTTAAATAAAGCAGTAAAACATGGCATAAGTACAGGATAGTAAATAAAACCTCAAACTAGTTTGTGGCCCCCAGTACAATACTTTGAAATCAGGTAATAATCAATGGGGGGCCCATATCTCCCCACCTGTGGTTAGCGCGCTCGATCTCGGAACAGGTGTCAAGAACTCGGGGTCCTACGGGACACAAGTGGGCGGTCGGAAACCAAATGTTATCTATCACCCACCGATGCCTCTGCTTACTTACTTCAATTTTAGTTGTTAAACAGTAATTAAAGTGAACAATAAGTAAAGCCATGGTCTTCTCCAACATTGAACATGCGGCAATTCTCCAACACTGTGGTACTTGACGACACGCAACAACACTTGAGCAAGCGACTACGATGCACAGGTCCAACTATCTACCAAACAACAGGTAATAGGAGGTGTCCAAGGCAATATATGGCTGCACGGGATATCACGGGTACAAAAACTAGAGCATCGCAACACAGATAGCAATAGATCAACAGGAGGGAATAAATACTATAAAGTAAGATAGGTAGAAAGGGGGAGGTGCTCGCCTGAAAACATTGTCGAAGGTTCAACCGAAGATCGGGTCGACACTCGCATCAACTCAACGGCCTTATCCGTGAAGAAGCAAAACGCTAGATCAAACACCGGATGCAATATTTAATACTACGGCAAGAGATCGGGCATGATGCATGTATGATGTATGGCATGGCAAAGATGCGATGCAACTGGTCATGTTAAGCGGAACCGGGGTCCCGACAATTAGTTAGATGGTTCAAGTTGTTTATCTACCCCGCAAATTAAATGTTATTTTAACAAGGCAAAATATATCACCGGTTCGCTACACAAATTTAAATGGGGCCAATATAAGACTAGAATTGCCCGCATATGGCCCCATATCTAATTAAGAAGTGAATCGGCATAAGACCCCCAAACCACAGACAAGTATGCATGCATGGCAATTTTTAATATGCAACAAGTATATCATATATTATAAAAATATGAGGGGTCTCGGATAGGGGTCACACATCTGGGTTCGGAAGATCTTGGGGCTCGGGGGGTTCGGGGTCCGGTCTCAGGGTTCGACGGGAAGACAAGGTTCGGTCTCGGCGGGATCGTTCTCGGACAACGGAGTAGATCTTGTCGCATCCGGGTAGAAGGACTTGGTGTGGCGTCGGGGCATCGGATTCGTCCTGGTCGGTGTCGATCTTATCGTCGCGAAGATCTCGTCGGGTCCGCGTTCCGGGTTGGTCTTTGCCTTCGGGGTGAAGTACTTGGCGTTTCGTGTCGGCGACCTTGGCGTTCGGCAACCTACGAAGTAGACCTTGGAGTTCCGCGATGATCTTGTCGATTCCCTGTCGAAGGCCTTGGCGCTTTGGATCGGTCTTCGGTTCCGAGAAGAAGGACTGGTCGCATCCGACATCATCGCCTCCGGTTTCCATGTTGGAGCACTCCGAGTGGCATCGCCTTGGAGATCTTGAACTCGTGTAGCAAATCATGGCTCTTCGAATCGACTTCGGAGTATCACCGTCTTCTAAACACCACCAAACCACAGACAGTACCACCACTCCATAACTTGGCATCATGCGTCAGGGGCCCTGGACCGAAGAGAATCCGTCAACGCGGCTCAACAGAGGAGTCGCAGCGGTGGCAGCAAGGATGAGGGCCGGCGGCGCTGGCCAGCGGGCGAGGCCGACGCCGCGACGACGGCAGACCTGGCGCGGAGGTCGGCGAGGTGGCGGCGAGGGAGAGGATGGCGCGCCGGAGGGCGAGGCAGGGCCGGCGCGGCCGGAGGAGGAGGAGCAGAGGGCGGCGGGGAAGCGGCCGGTCGCAGGCGAGGGGGGGGGGCCGAGGAACCGGCGGCCTGGGAGACGCGGGGAGGAGGAGGCGGGGTGGGAGCGTGGCGGCGGAGGAGGCCGGGGCTCGGGCGGCGGCGGTGAGGCGGGCCCGCGCCGGCGCCGGAGAAGCGGGCAGGGAGGCTCGAGCGGTGGAGGCGGGGCGGCCCGGTGCCGAGGCGGGGCTGCAGGAGGCGGAGAGGGGGGGAAGGCGGCGTCGGGGCGTGGGGGGCTGCGCGCAGTGAGGTGGGAGGAGGGAGAGAACGCGGGGGAGAGAGAGGTTAGGTGGGAGTAGAGGGACCCGCGGGCCAGAGGGAGAGGTGGCTGGGCGGTGGGGCCGGGGGAAGTGGGTCCAGGCGGTGGGGGTGAGTGGGGGGAGGTTGGGGGTGATGTGGCAGAAGGTGGCTGGTGGGGATTTGGGGTAGGCTGACGTGGCGAGCTGCGATTGGGTGGGATGATGTGGCTGGAGGGGTGGGTAGATTAGGTTGGGTAGCCTTAGGATTTAGAGGGGCTGGTTTAGGTGGACCATTTTAATACCAGGGGTGGTCGACTGGGTCGAATCGGCCCGTCCGACTGCCCCACTAAAAATAAATAAATATTTTATTTATTTCAAACAGGGCTTTTGCAAACTACAAAACAAAATTAATCCGGAGGCCCGGGTTTTGTGTTGAATTAAAGACGGGGCGTTTAGAAAACAAATTAGGTTTTTCCGCAAATAGTTTCATGCAAGCAAATGCAAGATGATGACGATGCTCAAATGCAATGTGGCATGATGACATGAGCATGCGGTCATGATGATGCAATGCACAAAAACAACGCGATTTTCTAGTACTGGTTTTGCGGGATGCCACAGGCGTCTAGCAGCTGGCTGGGCGAATCGCGGCCCTCAGTCAATTCATCAGTCGGATGGGTGAACAGGCACTGCCCTTCTACCAACTCCTCCGTAAAACTGACAAGTTCGAGTGGACCAACGAGGCGCAGGAAGCATTCGAAGACCTCAAGCGCCTGCTATCCACTTCGCCAGTACTGGTGACCCCACGAGAAAGGGAACCGCTGTTGCTATATATCTCCGCCACCAACCAGGTGGTCAGCACAATGCTCGTAGTCGAACGAGCCGAGGAAAACAAGGTCCACGGGGTGCAGCGCCTAGTTTACTACCTCAGCGAGGTCCTCACGCCAACAAAACAGCGGTACCCGCACTACCAGAAGCTGGCATACAGCGTCCTCATGACCGCCCGGCGACTGCGCCACTACTTCCAGGAACACCCAATCGTGGTGGTCAACGACGCCCCGTTGGGGCATATCCTCAATAACCCCGACGCCACGGGGCGATTCGCGCTTTGGGGAATCGAATTGTCTCCACGAGACATTACATACGAAAAGCGCGATGCAATCAAGTCGCAAGTTCTTCCGGACTTCCTCATGCACTAAATGGAGAACCAGCTCCCCGAAAAACCAGATATGTCCTACCTCTGGACAATGCACTTCGATGGATCCAAGCGGAAGGACGGAGCTGGTGCAGGTGTCATACTGACATCGCCCCAGGGGGACAAGCTAAAATATATACTACGAATGAAGTTCACCGCCTCCAACAATTAAGCTGAATACGAGGCCCTGCTACACGGGATGAGGATGGCAAAAGCCTGCGGCGCCAAGAGACTCATTATATACGGCGACTCCAAGCTGGTCGTCAACCAAACAATGCATGAGTGCGACGCACTGAATGATAACATGATCGCCTACCGCGACCTCTACGACACACTTGAAGGGGACTTCGACGGCTGCGAGCTGCGACACATAGGTCGCGAAAGCAATGAAGAGGCGGACGCACTCGCCAACATAGGCTCTACCTGCGCCCCCATACCACCTGGGGTATTTCTCGAGCGCATCTGCGAATGCTCCATCAAGCCAAAGGCAGCAGAGAAGAAAACAAGCGCAGCAACGGACTCGGGGGCTATGCCACCCAATGAGCCAATGGCACTCGACGACCTGGAGCTGGATACAGGACTCGAAGGACCAATGAGCGTCATGATGATCGAGTCATCCTGGACTCAGCCGTACATCATTTACCTCCTCAGCAAAGGCTACCGGACGATCCGACTGATGCATGGCACATCGCGCGGCAATCCAAGGCATTCGCTGTTATCAATGGAGAACTATACAATCACATCATCATAGGAGTGCTCCAGCGATGCGTCTCCACGGCCGATGGAAGAGCTGTTCTCCTCGACATCCATGAGGGAACCTACGGACACCATGCTGGCAGTCGCGCCCTCGTGGCCAAAGCTCTACGAGCTGGATTCTACTGGCATACGGCCATGCGTGACGCCAAGGACATTGTCCAGAAATGTAACACGTGCCAGCGATTCGTGGACAAGCCGCACGCACCTGGCGCAGAGCTTCGGCCAATCCCATTGGCCTGGCCCTTCACGCAATGGGCGTTGGGTCCGCAGCATAGAAAACAAAAAATTTCCTACGGTGTGAACTACACGCCAAGATCTATCTACTAGGTACAAAGCAAACGGGTGGACATACATCCATAGAGAACTTACCCTCGAAGACAACGAGCTTTGTTAACGAGTAGGAACTCGTGGTTGATGTAGTCGTACACTTGTTGATCTCAAGATCGTGAGGAAGTCCGAGCGCCGCAACTCAGCAGCACATCCGCACTCGCACACACGTTCAAGCCACCGGACAACCTCCACCTCCTCGCTCCAGCGATCCAGCGGAAGCAGCAACTCCTTCCAGACGAAATGCCACCGGGAACATGTATCTCGCTAATCCGACACCATGGGGGAATAATTCTAGAGGGGGAGAGAGATCCTTCACAAGGAAGTGTAAGGATGAAGGAGGGAATGGGTGGCCTTTTATAGGAGGAGGGGGGTGCCCCCTCTCTCCATGGCCGGCGCATGGGGGGGTGACCCCTCACCTCCCCCATTCATGTGGTGGGAACTCCTCCACATTAAAATGCCTCTTCACATTCCCTTTTAAAGTCTCCACTTTAAATGCATTAAGTTTCTCCAAATTTAATGCTCTCTCATTTAATAAAAACTCTTTTATTAAATTTATTCAGAATTTTGTTAATTACATGCAGAACCACCTTCTGCAATTTCACCCGAAACAATTTCCGGTTTCTATTGAAACAATTCCGGCGCTTTGCAATTCTTTCGTCTGAAACATATGTGCTCCAAAATGCTGTCCGGTAACTCTTAAGTGTGCCACCCTACGGTTCGCGAATAATGCAGACATGATCGAGACCCTTCTCCGATCAATAATCAGCAGCGGGACCTGGAGATCCGTACTGACTCTTACACATTCAAGGATGACTCCTGTGATCGTGAGAACCTTTAACACTTGTAACTAAATCCCTTTGTCTCTCGATATATTACATGTCCGAGATTCGATCATCGGTATCTCCATACCTAGTTTGATCTCGTTACCGACATGCACTCTTTTCTCTTTCCCCTGATATAACATTCTAGTGATCACATCACTTGCTTGCAAGCTATCCTAATGTGATATCACCGAGAGGGCCCAGAGTATATCTATCCGTGATCTGGATTGACAAATTCCACTCTTGATCCATGAGCCTTAACATAACACCTTCGTAGCACTAAACCCGTCTTTATAATCACCCTGTTACGGTGTGACGTTTGATGTTATCAAGATACTCTTCCGGTGTTAGCAATTAACATGATCTCATGGTCTAAGGATAAAGATTACTTCATATGATGTTATAGCAATATAAACACAATGACTTGATCGTAATGCTATACTTCGGATGAATGTTCATCACATCATTCCACCAATGGTGTGACCTTGTTATTAACAACATCCAATGTCCATGATCAGGAAACCTTGATCATCTTGTTAATCAACAAGCTAGTCTATAAGAGAGGCATGACTAGGAACCCTTTTTGTTTATTAAACACACATGTATTGATGTTTCCTATCAATACAATTATAGCATGTAAAATAAACATCTATCATATATAAGGAATACATAATAACAACTTTATTATTGCCTCTCAGGGCATATTTCCTTCAATGGGGACTCGACATGGTCGGCAAGCTCCCCAAGTCCTCACGAGGAGGCTACGTCTACCTCCTGGTCATAGTCGACAAGTTCACCAAGTGGATAGAGGCCATGCCAGTGACCAATCAATCAGGGCACAACGCAGTCAAGTTCTTCGAATCCATCGTCTACATCTTCGGAGTGCCACACAGCATCATCATAGACAATGAGACGAATTTCACATCCAAGGAGTTTCAAGAATTCTGCGAGAATCTAGGAATCAACATCAGCTACGCCCGGTAGCGCATCCACAGACCAACGGTCAGGTTGAAAAGGCGAACGGGCTCGTCTGCGGCGACATCAAGAAGCGACTCCTCCGGCCAGACGAACTACAATCAGTACTCTGGAGCCTACGCACAACTCCAAACAGTGCTACAGGCTACACCCCGTTCTTTATGGTGCACGGGGCTGAAGCGGTGCTACCCGCCGAGGTATGGTACAAAGCGCCGCGCGTGGTCGCCTACAGCGAGCAGGAGTCATCCCTTGCACTCGAAGACTCCGTCGACCTCCTTGACGAGGCAAGGGAAATCGCCGCGGAAAGATCAACAATCTACCAGCAGAACCTGCGCAACTACCACAGTAGGAGGCTACGCCCCAGATCCGTCGTCGAAGGTGACCTGGTCCTGCGACTGAAGCAGCAAGGACATCTCAAGCTCAAGTCCCCCTAGGAGGGACCATACGTGATTACAGAAGTAATCCTAGGTGGCTCCTATCGCCTTCAAGATTTAGAGACAGGAGTCGCATACTCCAACCCCTAGAACGACGTCGTAGGTGCGACGCTTCTACCCTTAGTCGTTTTTACTTTTACATTGCAAATAAGGCCACTCAGCCAAGTCTACTTAGCCACACATTGTACTTCATACTGTCGCACGAATAAATAAAGCTAAGTGCCCCAAAACTTTGTGTTCTCCTTTATTTTTTCGCAACTTATCCACTCGGGGGTTGCGCCACCCTATACACATCTGTTCTACGAACTAAAACGCGATATCCTGAGTAGCTGGCACATCAATCGAAACCCTTGACACACATCAACCCAGTTGCAACGCACCTAACAGGTTGACAAGGGACTGAGATAAGCGCATGACCAGGCTAACGAAAAGGAGTCGCATAGTGCAACGCACTCACAAAACATACACGCTCACAAGCTCTTTATACATCATCGACAATCAATTATGCACATCATTACATACGAACTTTACAACACTGGTACACTTATGTGCATGATACAAACAAAACTACTATTGCACAAAGAGAATGTTGGTTTGCACCTCGAAGAAATCGACGATCTCCTCTGTTGGGCGATCCACCGCCTGATAATGCGGCACCATATTCCAAGCAGAACCCGCTGGTGGCACAGGTGGCCTAGCCGCAATTGCTCCAATGTCTACATCAGGCCTATGCAGTTGTACCAGCGACAGAGCGGCCTTGGCACCAGCCACCAACTGTTGCCTTACACACTCGCGAACCGCAGCCAGGTCTTGGAACTTGGCAAGGAGGGCCAGCAGGCTCGATGGAGCAACATCCAGCGGAAACATCGTCCGATAAATGTTCTTCAAGCATGACTGCGACTTCTTCAGAAAGTGCAGCACTCGCGACGCACGATCCTGTAGGATAGCCAGTGCGATTGCACGATCATGATCCACCCAGAAGTATCCACTCTCCTGAAGTTGCTCTTATGTGAGGTCATGCATGCGAATGGCAATCCTATCTTTCTCATCCTGCGGATGGCGCGTGCTGACAACTATACAAAGCAACAACGGAAGTGTGAGGATAGCACACCATTGCGAGTGACTACAAGGAAACGACAAGAGTAAGAAAGCTAACATTTAAATTGGTTGCCTAGCTGCGTCACCTCCCCCAACAGATATTGTTCTCGGGCGGTGGCCTTCTCTGCCTTCGATTTCCATACATCCGCGTTATCGTAGAGTACGGGAAATTCATGCTCCAACTGCTTCACGTGATCACGAAGTCGTGAGAGCAGAGACAAATCGTCCACCCTTGAGCGCGGCGGCACCAAAGTATCATCAAGGGGTGGCGAATCCTGAGGTTCCCTCAAAGGATCACTTGATGTGCCCTATCACAAGCCAAGCAAGAAGCAATAAGAAGACCAAGTCGATGCACAGACAAAAGATTCGAGTGCATTCAAGATTAGCAAAAGTATCAGCAGATACACTCGCCAAAAGGCATGTCCTTGACAAAAGACATAAGCTATTCAACTATTACAAAGCTATTGAGGAGTAACTGGTTTCTTCGACTTGGATGGCTTTGGGGGCCTCATCGAGTCCGTGGCGGTATCAGATGCCACTGACTTTCCGCCGGCCCCTGACCCCACAGCCTTTGCCGCCTTCTTGGCTCGCTGCAGCTCCTCATAGTACTTTGCAACTGTGTTAATCAGCTGCGGCCCATACTTGCCATAGGCAGTCGCGAAGGGAGCAAAGACTACCTTCTGGCCGTCCGTGCTAACGGGCATCACCCTTGAGACCGCTGCAGGATCAACTTCGACTCCGTGGGCCTACACCATAGCGAGTGACATTGACGTGCCAGCCGCACGGAGCGAGTTCTTGAACCTTGCAGGGACACCCCCGCCGAGAGACTCCACCATTTCGTCCATGTTCTCGATCAGCTCAGCCTTGGGCATCAGCTCTTCCCGGAGGCGACTGAGCACGCCCTTGGCCTTGGAGAGCATATCTTGAACGGCGGTGCTGCGGTCCTTGACTGCTGAAAGAGCACCCGCCAAGGCATCGTCATGACGAAGGTCCTGAGGGTCGAAGCTCAAATCACCAGCATCTGTACATAAACCCACACATGGGCATGAAAGTCAACGCCAACGACAAATTCAAACAGAGAACGATAATGATATCCAAGCAAGGGACTTGAGAGAGCCTTGGCAATCGAGAAAAGCTATTTTTCGAACAACTTCTCCCTAGCTGCCACGGAGGCACGTAGATCCTCTTCGCGCTTTTGCGCCTCGTCACGCACCGCGATCGCCTCATTGCGGCTCTTCACAGCTGTGGAGAGTGTCTTTTCCATGGTGGCAGCGTCGCGAAGAAGAGCATTATGTTCAGTTGCAAAATAAAACAACAGGAATAGACTATCAGTTGACTACATAACAACAAAGCAGTAGAAGAAGAAGTAAATGGCACTTACTTTCCACCACGCGATAGCACGTATCCAGCATGGCATGCTGGCGACCCATCGCAAGCACCTGCTTCGCCAGATGAGCGGCTTCCTTCACAAGGAGCTGTCAAAAAAGGAAAACAGCAGAAGATCAGGAGATGACATAGATAAAACCAACGGCAATATCAGAAGAAGAAATGCTACACTCACATGATCCTCCAATGACTCCGAAGTCGATTGATGAGCAGTCATCCGAGCAACCATCTGATGCTCCCCATTGTGCGGAGAGCTGGATGAGTTATGCCTGGAGTGTGCCGCCAATGGAGGGGAAGGAGCACGCTCAACCTCTTTCTTGGCCCTCGAGGTTGCGACTCCCGATTCTTTCAAAAATTGGACGTCTCCAGAAGATGACGACGCCTGCTGACTACAAGACAAAACCAACATCAAGAAAGGGCAAATCCAAAGAATAACCAAAAAGGACAAGTCGAATATTTACCAATCAAACTTATCAAAGTCGAAGGTTGGCTCCCCTGACTCTGACGATGACTCCTTTGGCAGTCGCATCTTCTTGCGAGAAGATGGCGCCACGACACTCACATGAATGGTAGGGATTGGCGACTCCGCACCAACGCCTGCACCTTCTGGAGTCGAAGGAGATGACACATCAAAATCCTTGATGCTCGCATGCTTGTGAGTATCCGAACTACCCGACTCGGGGGCTTCCTCCTCCACATCAGATGGGACGGTCGACTCCGATTCATCCTCTTCCAAGGCTTCACGAGGAATAACCCCCTCAGGAAGAGGGGACATACAGGGTGACACCACCCAATCTTGCATACAGACCATAATTTAGCACAAAGTTAAGAAACAACAAAGAAGCAATCAACAAACTAAGCTACTGCGTAGCACAACTATACCTTAGGAGGAGGGTTAGCAGCATTGAACGGAAGAACGACTGGTTCACTGGGGAGCACATCCTTGATGGTGCACTTGGTGACCATTCGAACCCTTTTATCTACCTCACTCGTGGACATGCCATCGACAGAAACGCGAGTGACATCGTCAGCACCAGCCCACTGAAACATGGGGTGGACTCTGGCCTGCAGGGGCTGGACGCGACGTGCAACCATGTGTGAATGAGGGTGCATCCTCCCTCCTCTTTGCCCATGCGACTCTCGAGGTCGCAGACGCGCTCGTACAACACATCTGTCTCTGCGGACTCGCCGGGCATGATCACATTCTTCCAGGAGCGCCTCCTCTTGCAGGGCGTCGCGGGATTGAAGGGTGCGAGTCCGAAGTGGTCTCCGTCAGCCTTCTCGTCGTGGACATAGAACCACTTGTCCCTCCACCCTTGGACAGACATCGCCAGCTTGATGTCGAAGTATGTGGCGGATGAATCGATGTGGATTCCGCAGCCGCCTACATCGTAGACTATGGAGCCAAATGCTGATTGGCGCTTCAACTTGAATAGGCGCTTGAAGAGGCTGAAATGCGTCTCGATTCTGAGCCAGCACTCGCAAAGGGTAATGTAGCAAGCTACGTGGAGGATGGAATTGGGGGACAGCTGATGGAGCTGGAGGCCGTAAAAACAAAGAAGGCACCTGAAGAAAGGATGCAGGGGCAATGAGAGGCCGCGAATGATGAACGCTAGGAACATCACCCGAAAACCGGCAGGAGGAGAGGGGATTAACTCGCCACCGGGGACGCGCGCGTCGGCGACTGTGGAGGACAAAACTCCGTCTTAGCAAAGAAGACAAAGATCTGAGGACTTGATCACAGATGGACGCCACTCGCCATTCTTGACGCGAGTGCCCGTGCCCTTCTTCTTTCCGCCGGCGGCGGTGCTAGTGCCTGCAGCGGCGGAGCCGCGCTTCTTCTTCATCGCAGCAGCGGCAGCAGCGGAATCGGCCGCAGGACCTCCCTTTTTCTTCCCCATTCTGTGGCGGCGATGTGACCATAGGAAGTAGCTGGGAAATACATGGAGCTGGTCCAGCGCCGCGGAGTGAAAAAGAGCACGGAGAAGCAGAGGAGCAGCGGCAATGGCGATGGAGGCAAAGGATGAATGGAAGTAGATGTGAATTTTACCGTCGCCGCATCACTACTTAACCCCTGCAAGATGCAATCCAATGGCTTAGAAAAATCCTACCAGACGCGTGGCGTTCATCGCGCTCGACACGTGGAGGAGATGAAGCGCGAACCTTCCCCCACTACTCCCATTACGCGCGGAAATCGAGGAGGCGCAGTTAAAATAAAAATTACGCACGCCCGGTTAAATCAGAATCAGGGAATAGGACCCACCGCTCGTCACGTCCCGTCAAACTCGCTCACGCGGGCAATTGAGGTCATGAAATCGTCAGCACTGACGTCATCAAAAACTACGCAGCTGAATACTTCGACTACTTTAGTCCTCGCTCGAGTCTTCGACTCCACCAAGTACTCGGGGGCTACTCCCATAGGGAGCGCTAGTCGCGCACCCTATGATTTTTTCTTCTTCTTCTGCAGGAACACGGACAATCAAAGCAAACCCAATCACTTGAAACACGGTTCGATTATGGACATGGGTTACTCCCATAGGGAGCGCCGGAAGCAAATTTGACTGAAATAAGCAAACAAAAGACAACATCAGTCGCAAAAGTTTTTAGTCCCTGCCTGAGTCTTTGACTCAACCAGGCACTCGGGGGCTACTCTCATAGGGAGCGCTGGTCGCGCACCCTATGCTTATTTGTACAAAGTACTGTGTGTTGATAACATCCACACTCGAATCTTACGGCGACACCGCCTCATAATTCTTTCCTACAAAGAGACTGCGTCTCCTGGGTCACCTGAATCGTCTCCGTGATGATAAAATTTAGATGCCACGCTTACAGCGTGAAGATAAGACCTGAATAAGGCCTGGCAACGCATTTGCTGTGCACTACTAGAAATATATTCGTGACTACAGGTACGATGAACATGCCTTGATGGACGCGTCGAGTGCTCACACCCATACACTGGAATTCGACTCCTGTAAGACCTCCGTGGCTTGAGTCGAATTACACCAGCATTTTTCCAGATTCGAGTCCGAGGACTCGAGTTCGAGTAGATGGTGTTGCTTTACCCTAAGGTAGTTAACTAATACCGATACATCGATTAAATCAGGCACGCGTATCAACAATCCCTATGACACAAACAAAGCAGTCGAAAAATATACTCAGTCATGCACTCGAAAGGCTTCATAAAGTCTCCAGTCGAATCTGCGATTCCACTGGACACTCGGGGGCTACTGACATGGGCATACTCTATAGGTACTTGAGCTTGGTATATACGGCCTGAATACGTAGAGGCCCGCGGTGTCGCCAAGGCCCAAATGTGCAACTCGAGTAACCTACGGACTCTCGATTGCTTGAAGAAGAAGAAGAAGGTAAAGATAGAAAGTTCAAAGGGGAAAACCCTAACTTGTAACCGACTCGACCTGCGACCCAAGACCTAGCCTATCTATATAAAGGCTAGGAGGGGGCGGCGAGGAGGACACACGCAACCCTAGTTTCCACAACCCTCGCCAGATTGCATCTGCGCACCATTGTAATCCTCGATTCCTTTGATAATTCCACGAGCAGACAAGCAGGAGTAGGGAACTCTACGAGGCCTGAACCTAGGTAAATCTTCGAGTCCCCTATGTGCTTGTTTGCTAGCCGATAGATGTCTCCAGTGCTCCCTCCTTCTCCAAAACCCACGTCCATAACAATGGGCATTGATGAGTTAAACCCTCGTCAGGGTTTATATACTGAATTTAATGAATAAAATGGTAGCACAAATATCAAATACTACACAAGTATGTGATATTTGTACCACCACCATATAATGAGAAAACTCCCCCCATAATCTATGCATGTGTGATGAACTTGAATTTCATTGCATATATTGCCAATCATTATCATTGGTGGAGTTTCCTCTATATATAACACATGCTAAGCAACAACAAATATGCAAGAGCATGAAAGGCAAATGCTTAAGAACAAACTCAAAACAAGAACAAACTTCCCTTAAACCCTCTAAAACTTCTCCCCCATTGGCATCGATTGCCAAAATGGGTGACAAAGTTCTAGAAGGCCAATATAGTGATAGTTCCTCTGAAGGTGTGCATTTGCACAAACCAAATGATGAATACTTGGGAGGAAGTAAAACTATATTGATGATCCAAAGATTTCCAAAGAAATAAAATAAAAGAAGCATCAACAAATGACGCAAGCAATCGCAAGATCCAAAAGAACCAAATGAAAACAACAAATGATACCTAATGAACATACCAAGATATTATGATAACATCATAGGTGTGGTTTGAATGAAAATGGAGAAGCTCCCCAAGATTTGTGTATAAATAAAATAGTTGCATTTGAATACATCATGCACAAATATGGAATCCTTGCTCTCCCATAAGCATTTAAAACACAACAAACGAGAAAGAAGACAAATGAGAATTATTAAATGAATGAGAGGACCTCCCCAAAGATTATGCACCAATTATAATAATTATATTTGGGAACAAAGTGTATAATCATGGAATCCTCACTCATCGACATTCATTTAACAAAACAAGGCATGAGAGAACAACTATGAGTGCCTGAAGATGCAAACAAAGGAGACAAGCACTCTTAGGCAAATAATTTTGGAAGCCACCGAAGAATCAAAAAGAAATAAAAAGTGGTATTCAAGAAAAAAACTCAACAAAAATTAACTTCTGTTATGTGTATAAGTTTCTAAGTGGAATGCATCACAAATACATATGTCCACAAAGAAACATGCACACATAAACAAGATACTCAAGAAAGCACATGAAAACCAAAATGAAGTCATAACACATACCAATAAGATTTTTGCTTGTAAGCATGGCCAAAGGCATAATTTTATCTTACTGTTCGTTAATGAACTTCCAACACCAACACACTACATATATTACAACAATCACCAAGGGAAAAGGATATGGTTGGAATATATGGAGAAAGGCAACAAGTATCACAAATGAAAATCAACTAGCAGAATCTCACTATTGCACATGAGAGAAGTTGATGAAAGGATAGGAAATAAAATTGCTAGATTGACATATTTGGGATTGGTGGATCATATGCATGATTTTGTATAGTCCCACTAATATGTACACATCTCAATTTACACACATTTGCAATATGAGGATCTCTTAAAACCAAGGCTAGAAACACAACAAATACAAATATAATAAATCATGCTAGAAGGCAACCCACAAATGGTAGGAATCTAGAAATATGAGCATGAGAAGGGGATAATTGTTACCAAGATATAATTGGTAGGATGAAGAGGATATGAATTCGTTGATCATCCTGTAGCTTGCCTTCCATTTCCATGAACGCACCACTTCTTCAAACTTTGAGAGACAAGCATCCAATATATCTCCAATGTACCTAAAACACATTTAAGTACAAAATGGTTCCCAGACATATTGGGTCCAAAGTAGTTAGTGAAACTACAATACATAGGAAAGACTCCATATAAACATGTGCATATTGAGATGAAATTGAATTTCATGCACATCTTAGCCAATTAGGATTTGGTGGAGTTTCCCCTATATATTGGATCTAAGAAAGCAAGCATGCCATAATATATACATATAGTAACTATGCATGCAAGACTTCCAAGAGCCAAAAGGAGATACAATTTGCACAAAAACACCAAGTAAACCAAGATGACACACACAAGAGTGTGAGACGACAAACGGTGTCCAAATTGTATCAAAGAAGAAAATCAACACATGAAAGAACACAAGTTCAACAAGTGAACTAGACAAAAGCCAAAGAGCAAAAGATAAATAAAACACACATGCTCGAGGATTTATCTCATTCTAAAAGGTAAAAACATGAGACAAGGAATGAGACAAAACCAACTCATAGAAGAGCAAGGTTTCAACACATAAACCAAACTCTCACACTTTTCATGATGGCACAAAATACCAAAACAAAAATATCGAACTTCCAAGAACATAAAACATGAGATGGATCAAAGCAAGAAGCGTAAATAGGAGTGTTTTAAAATAATATAGGAGACCTCACCCGTAAGTAGTACATCATATATAATTTTTATTTTGAATGCAAAATGCACACAAATGAGATCATCACTACAACCTATATTAAAAAAGAAACACGAGAGGATACCAATAAAATAAGAAGATCCATAAGAGGCAAGGAAATATAGGGAGAAACACAAAATATTTTCTTGGCCAAATATAGGACAAAAATAAACCAAGACCAAAGTGGATATGATCAAAAAGATTCTACCATATAGAGATTACCAATTATCCAAGGACAAGAAGTAATAGGACTAATTTTCCCTAGGTAGCTTACAATGAAATCCAAGATCATATTCACAACAAGAAGTATATAACAAAATATAAGAATTAAACTTGATGCTTCAAAAGAGATTCTTGGTAGCTTCAAATATTTACACAGTCACTACTGATTGGAGTGAATTGATTCATCCTTGCTTCTTCATTTGAGAACACTTGATTCATCCTTGCTTCTTATGCCTAACTTAAAGGCGTTAAAGAAAAGTACTTATTGGGAGATAACCCAAAAGCTTCTTATGCCTAACTTAAAGGCGTTAAAGAAAAGTACTTTAGTAATAACCGCTCCATATCATTTTTTTTTGCTTTTTGTGCCAAGAGTAACCTCTAATGAGAGAGAAGTAATGATTGGGAAAGTTGCTGTCCCGAAACAGATTTCCGTGCTTCACCGTAAACATTCGTATAAAATCTTTGAACGTCTTTTTGAGGCGTGAATTTTTGTGCTTCTGCCCCAGGTTGTTATCTAACTTTTGTTAGATCAACACTTTTTGATTTGAGCAACATAAGATCTTCGAAAAAATTCATCTTTACATGCTGGTCTATTTTGACAGATTTCTGCCATTTTCTGCATTTCCTTCTTGTTGGTTCCTTTTTGAGTTCTTTTGGGGAATTGAGATTTTTGAGGGAAGTGCTACAGTAGCTAGTGTTCTAATGTAAGTTTATTTGGTGTTGGAACTGAACCTTAAGACTTATTATCTTGAGTGCACTAATGTTGCTAATAAAGATTGTGTGAAGTTTTGTATGAAGGAAAAATTTCAGGTGTATGGAAGGAATGAGTAATGAGATGAAGGATGGACTAAAGCTCAAGCTTGGGGATGCCACACATGTCACCCCAAGAAATATCCAAGAAGTACAAGCGTCAAAGCTTGGGGATGCCCAAGGCATCCCCCTCTTCGTCAATAAAATCCGAGGTTTCTTCCAAACGCTTCATTTTTATTGTTTCATGCACAATTGTGTTGTTCTTGGAGCGTTTTCTTTTTCGTTTTCATTTTGGTTTTCCGTTTTCTTAGTTTGATGAATAAATTGGTTGGACCCCTCTTTCATACATTGGTTTTCAAATAGTTTGGTTTGGATTGGAAAAGAGTAGGAAAGTTCAAACTTATGTGGTAAAAAGAGCTTGTTTTTGACTGTGGCCTATGCTTTGTCATGCCATGCTTGATAATGTTTTGGCTTTATTCTTAGTATTATTTGCTGTATCATGACTTTTTATAAAAAATTGATATTTCTTAATGTGCCTTGGATGAATCATGCGTTGTTTTAGCATATTAAAGCATAGTATAGTGGTATTCTCCTTTGATGCTTTATTTGGGTCGACTTGGCGCATGCTCACACCATGTTATGACTATCTCAAGTCACCATAAGACTTTATGATCCTTTAGTTTTCAACTTGTAGTATCACTTTATGCTTTGATCAATGATGTTTTGTCGCTCTGCATGATTATGGCCATTATTGCTCTCTTAGTTTGTCGCTCCTAGTCTTTTGCTAGCCTCCACAACCAAGTATGAGTTCCACTCATGCATGCAACTCCCTAAACCAAGTCATTCCAAAGAGTCCACCATAACTACCTACTAACTTATGCTATTCCAAGTATATTCATGCTTTTGTTTACCTTCCAAATTAAACTTGTTATGAGAAAACTAGTGACTAAAACTCTCACGAACTTGATGGCACACTTTACTTTTTTGCATCTAATAAAATTGAACCATTGGGTCCTTCTTTGTTGCGTATATGCTTGCGCTTTATGAGTTGAAATTATCATAACCATGTATCCTGGGGAATGCTTTCAACATTGCACTTGTACTTTGTACCTCGTTGATATCATGTTCTTTTGCTTATGGATCCCGGCGGTGTGAAATAAAAGTGGAACTTGTAAGATCGTGGAGTTTGTATGTGTGTTAGAGAAACGTTTGGGCCGCTAGACTAAGCCATGCCTAATCATGGTGGAAACTTGCAGCATCACCATAATGAGCACACTATGAAGCATCCTCAATAAAAACCTATGCAAATAGCAAATAAAAAGATCCCTAAGATCCTCATTGTCTGCTTGCCTTGTCATTTTGATTATGGGATAGCTCCTGTATCATGTGCAAGGGGTACCCCCATTGGCGGTTCTTTATGATACACATGTACTTACAATGACAAGAGCTTACTCGTGACTAAAGTTGAGTAACATGACATCCAGTCTTCGTAAGTAAGGGGCATGAGATTTCGGTTTATAACTTGTCAAGCATATCCTCTTAGTTGTGTCATTTTAACCTTAATCACCTTCAAGATGCTTATGATAGGGGCAATGAGAGCTGAAAGCTATAAGTACCATAATTTTTGGAAGCTCTTTATGAGACTTGAATCCCTGCTTCCTTCTATGAAGGCCTTTCTTCCACCAGTATATTGAGTCTCCACCTTCTACCTTTATGAACCTACTTTGAGAGCATAGTGGCCATTCTTAGTTCTATGTGCATTGTCCCAAGACTAGTTGATTGATGCATAACTTGATATTGCTTGTTTTAAACTATTTGTATCTAGTCACTCTTATGAACTTTGAAGGTGTCCTATGCATTTAGATTTCCTACTCTATGAGGGACAAGCTGAATACTATTATGCTATGTTTTATTTATGTGAAACAAACAAACGTCTTGCAAAGCATTTTTATTCATGAACCTTTTGTTTGTGCCTTTTCATGTTGCATCATAGTTTCTTTGTCTTATTGCTAGAACTTTGTCTTTCATGTTATGATTAAAGTGCTATGATCCCAGCTTTGAATGTTTTACAAATACTTTGATCAAGTCTTTGATGGTGCATATCACCTCAAAAATTATTCTTTTTTTATCACTTAATTGTCCCTCTTGGGTTCTTGGAACCCTAGACCGTTGTGTGGCCTTTGTGGCGTGTTCTTGGGGTCTTCAATTAAGTTGTGAAGCTCTGATACATTGCAAATGTATCTATAATTTTGATGTTCCATGCTTGGTTTTATCCACTTTCTTGTGTTTTGTCCACACTTTGGAGTACTTTTCATATGATTTCTTGGACTAACCTATTAAAAAGAGCCACAGTGTCAGCTGCCAATTTTCTGCTGTTTTTGGTTCCAGGAAAGTCAGAAAATGAATATTCTTGGAATTGGACGGGACAAATGCCAGAATACAAGACGGAGAAGGGCTGGGGGCCGGCCACACCACCTGGCCGCACGGCCAGGCATGGCCCGCGCCAGGGGTGGTCTGGCCGACCCCAGCACCCCCTCGGCCTCTCCTTCCGCCTATAAGATGCCCTCGGGACAAAAACCCTAAGTACCCAATCAAAAATCCACGAAAGAGTCTTTAGCCACCGTCGTCTCTGTCCCTAGATCAGGAGGGATCTGAAGCTCTTCCCGGCACCCTGCCGGAGAGGGCAATTCACCCTGGAGGCCTTCTTCATTATCAAGCAAGCCTCAGGTGTGATGCGTTAGTAGTTAATCCTTGGACTACGGATCCATGTAGTATCTAGATGGCTGGTTCTCCTCCTTTGTGCTATCATGTTTAGATCTTGTGAGCTCCGTTCATGATCAAGATCATCTATTTGTAATTCTGCATGTTGTGTTTGCTGGGATCCGATGGATATTGAGATGCTATTTCAGATTGATTATTGATTCTATCATGTCTTTGTTATTTGTAATCTTGCATGCTTTCCATTGTTAGTAGCTATCTTGGCCAAGTAGATGCTAGCAACTCCAAGAGTTAGTATTTATGCTCGATAGTGGGTTCATGCCTCTGGTAATCTGGGGAAGTGACAGAAATATCTAAGGTACTAGATGTGATGTTGCTACTAGGGAGAAAACAACAATCCTTTGTTCATAGAACAATCGTATTGTTTACATTACACGCAATTCGTAAAGCAATAATCTGTTGCTTGCAATTTAATACTGGAGCGGGTTCGGATGATAACCTGAAGGTGAATTATTAGTCATAGATGCAGTTGGATGGCGGTCTATGTATAATGTTGTAATGCCCAATCAAGTTCGAAAGGAGTCAAGCTGATTAGTATATGCTTGTATTGCTTTCTCGATGTTTGTCAATTGCCCCGCTGTAATTTGTTCACCCAGAATGTTATCTATCTTAAGGAGAGCCACCTCTAGTGAAATATGGATCCTGGTCCTTTTCTTTACATACAATCTATAATCTGTTTACTTCTTTGTGTTTACTTTCTATAGACTATTACTTCCATCCATTCGATACATTTAATCTTTTGTTTTCAGCAAAACACGGTAATATTGACAACCTCATCACAAGTTGGGGACAGAGTTATGTGGTTGTGTTGTGCAGGTTTCCATGTTGCTACTAGCACCGGTAGTGCGCCCTGCCAAGGCTCAGCTAGCAACACCTTTGGGGTGTTTCCTTGCTCCTATTGGTTCGATTAAACCTTGGTTTCATAACTGAGGGAAACTTGTTGTTGTGCTCATCATACCTTCCTCTTGGGGTTCCCAACAAGCTCTACATCAACACTGAGCCATCAATGGTTTCCACGAGGATACAAGGATCCAAATATGAAGAAAGACATATCAACAAACACTCACTCAAACAAGATCCAAAAGATGAGAAATAAATGCATTGAGGCAACTTTTAACTTGTTTGAGAAAATGTGTCACATAGGAGCTAGATAATTCAATATCAATTCGAAGTGACACAGCCTCGAATTTTCACATTTTCTAGGCTTGTAATATGCACTAAGCATATGAATCCCCCATAATGTGATAAACAATAAATCTCAACGCGAGGCAAAAGAATCCAAATAAAGATGATTAATGGATATTATAGAACTTAAATTTCTCGTGAGAATCATATCACATAGAGACTAGATAATATTGCACTATCAATACTAGGTGATATTCCTCATATACACACATATTAGGATTGTGGAATGCCCAAGCATAACACTCCCCCAAAATGGGATAGTCCATTAATCTCTCACAAGGGCTAAATAAGATACCAAATAAAATTCAACAATAGAGCGAACACAAGAAACACTCATACATGGTGGGCAAACCAACAAACACAAATATACTTGATAACTCAAGATAAGAAAATGGTAAGGACAACATATACAACAAACATGCAACGTACAAAACCAACACATGCACAAGGGGGCGAGTAACTTTCAATGTAATGAGTTAAGCATATGTTACCACAAGGAGGAACATTGGAAATATAATAGAGGCAATATAATCCACATGACTTGGCTCGACAAAAATAATAGATGAAGATCCCTCAATTCTTCATGATGAAACTGAGTCTCCATTGTCCTCCTAAAACACCTATTGATCAAGTTTTGGCTTGTTGGTCCCCAACCAAGTTGGGTCCTAAGAAGTTAGTCACAATAGGATTAGCAACCCAAATGGTTCTTTTCTTGACACCACTTTGGGTACCAACATATTTGGCAAACACATTGCCAACCTCATCGTTACCAAGAGAATAATCATCATAAATCAAGGTAGGGTTGGATGAGGAGATACCATTAGTGCATGAGGAAGAAATGTGCCCCTTCTCACGGAAAATGTAGCAGTTCTTGTGTTGCTAGCTTTGTTCTTAGGTGATTCCACAACTTGAGGAAGAGATCGAGTGGTCATCTTAGGAAGAGGCCCATCTACAACATCAGGTAGAGCTTGCCGCTTCCCTTGTTGTTCACACCAAGAGGCTTATTCTTCATTGGGCAAGATCTAACACGATGCCCTTCTTCCTTGCACTTGAAGCAAATAATGTTGGCCGGATACTTCGCTTGATCTTGGCCATTCTTCTTGTTACCCTTATGCTTCAACTTGATAATGGACTTGTTCTTGATATTGGAGTTGGATCCAAGTCCACTCTTGTAATTGGGGGATTTTTGCACATTCAAGATGTGGTTGAGTGTGGCCTTCCCTTTATGACCCACGTTCAAGTCATTCTTCAATGAAGTGACTTGAGCCTTGAGCTCTTTGATTTCCTCTACAAGGTTAGTATCAACAATAATACTAGAGGAAGTAGATTCTTCATTGTTAGAGTAACAAGGTACAGAATGTAATTCATCACAAGATGTAGCAATAGAATGAGTGGATGAATTACAAGGACTAGCACATGGAAATATTACATTAGGAGTAGAAGTAGTGCTAATGTCCACATGAGGCCGACTAGATGTTACCTTTGACATAATGGCCTCATTAGCTAACTTTAGCCTATCATGGGAGACTAGAAGATCCTCATGCGAACTTGAGATCTTAACATGACTTTCTTCCAATATCCCATATTTGCTAGTTAGCAAAGCAAGTTGAGCCTTTAGCTCAACATTCTCCTTCAAAGTAGATGCTTCACAAGAAATAGAGTTAGTAGCACACGCATCATTATTAATGGCAAGAGGTGAGGGCAACTTAGCAAGATCTTTTGAATATGAAACTTTAAGTTTCTCATGTGGCTCGGTGAGTTTGATGAGCTCACTCTTAACGACCCGAGAGCCATTTTCGAGGTGCTTAAAATCCTCAACAAGTTTAGCATGGGCAACTACAAGTTCATAATTTTTAGTTTTGAGAGAACATGCCACCACAAGTTCTCTATCATGGTTTTCCTTTACTCTAGACAATTTTAGAGCAAAAGACTCCGCAAGAGATTCTTTGGTAGATTGCTCTTCTTCAAGGGAGCTCTCTAGATAAGAAATCTAGTTAGCATACTCATGCTCATGTTCATTCTTTAATATTTTCTTGCTCCTCAATAAGTTTCTTTCCTTCAATATCACAAGTCAATATTTCAACAAATTTTGAGTAAGAAAGTTTATTTTTATGAAGAGCGGGAAAGACAATCTCTCCCATATCTTGAATGGATGCAATATCATAATCAACATCATCATCATCATCATCATCATGAGATACACTAGGATCCAATGATGTTACCTTTGTTCCCTTATCCATAAGGCATATATGAGAACCGGAACAAGGTGATGATGAGATTGCATTTGTAGCTCCATTCAAAACCTTGTCTTGGCCCATAGAATATTCGTTTTCCTCTACATGGTTAGAAACACAAGAACTAGAGGAAATAGAAGCATTTTTATCATGGCAACAAGACAAAGCAAGCATATCATCATGTAAATTATTCAAGCCATTTCTACATGATACACAAGGACTATCAACACTAGCATGAAAGGAGTTTTGAGTTCTACAAGTGTTAGAGTCCAAAGATAGACCATTGCAACTAGATATAGATGAACGAGTATCAATAGTAAGCTCACTATCCAAATTGCAATTTCTATCACCACTCACCATATCATTACCCTGTGAACAATCACATGTTGGTGAAGTGGTAGAAGATGATAACTCATCACGTCCAGAGGTGGAGGGAACACAATCATCCTCAATAAAGTTGGACACCCCATATTTATCTTGAAACTTTGTCCAAATATCATGAGCACTCCCATAAGGCATGATTGAAGATTTAACTACATTGCTCACAACAAGTAAAAGCATTTTAGTAGCTTGAGCATCTATATAAGAGTTCATCTTCTCCTCTAAAGATTTGTTTTGGGGATCCGTAGGATAAGCTAAACCCATATATAGAATTCCCTAAATGGATGGGTGAATGTCCCAGAAATAATCTAGCATGCGAGATTTCCAAACATCATAATTATTTGTGCCATCGAATATATAAAAGGAATCGTGCACTACTCCACTAGACGACATCTTTACTCTTAAGGCGGTGAAGCCTAAAATAGAGAGACCTTTCTCTGATACCAAATGAAAAATCATGGATGTCGCCTAGAGGGGGTGAATAGGCAATTAAAAATTTCTACAATATGGTCTTAACAATGGTGGAATAAAACTAGTGTTTTCTTTTGTTAAGAACAAAGCCTAGATATACTAAGGTTCACGTATGTGCACCAACAACTTATGCTAAGCAATACAAGCAAGAATATGATAGCAATAGATTACTTCAAGCACGATGGCTATCACAATGTAAAGTGCATAAGTAAAGAGCTTCGGTATAGAGATAACCGAGGCACACGGGGACGATGATATTTTACCGAGTTCCTCCCAACAAGGGAGTACGTCTTGTTGGAGGGGTGGGCGGTACTAAGACCACCAACGCCACAAGAGGCCTCACCCTATCCTCCCGAGCACCCACCACACGGGCATGCACCCGTTCCACTATGGGACACTTTAGGGTGGTCACCAAACCCGTACAAGATTGGGGCTATCTCCACAACTTAATTGGAGGCTCCCAATAATCGCCACCAAGGCCTCAATCTTGGGGGAGCTTGATGGCCCAAAATATATCAAGCTCGTTGGGGAACCCCAAGAGGAAGGTATGATGAGCACAACAACAAGTTTTCCCTCAGTACGAAACCAAGGTTGTCAATCCAGTAGGAGCAAGGAAACACCCCAAAGGTGTAGCTAGCTGAACGTTGGCAGGGCGCACTACCGGTGCCAGCAGCGACGTGGAGACCTGCACAACACAACCACATAACTTTGTCCCCAACTTATGATGAGGTTGTCAATCTCACAGGTTTTGCTGAAAACAAAGAATTAAACGTATCGAATGGAAGGAAGTAATAGTTTGTAGAAAGTAAACACAAAGAAGTAAACAGTTTGTAGATTGTATGTAAAAGAAAAGGACCGGGATCCATAGTTCACTAGAGATGGCTCTCCTTAAGATAGATAACATGTTAGGTGAACAAATTACAGCGGGGAAATTGACAAACATCGAGAAAGAAATACATGCATATACTAATCATCTTGACTCCTTTTGAACTTGATTGGGCATTACAACATTATACATAGACCGCCATCCAACTGCATCTATGACTAATAATCCACCTTCAGGTTATCATCAGAACCCCCTCCAGTATTAAGTTGCAAGCAAAAGATTATTGCTTTATGAATTGCGTGTAATGTAAACAATACGATTGTTCTATGAACAAAGGATTCTTGTTTTCTCCCTAGTAGGAACAACACATCTAGTACCTTAGAGATTTCTATCACTTCCCCAGATTACCAGAGGCATGAACCCACTATCGAGCATAAATACTAACTCTTAGAGTTGCTAGCATCTACTTGGCCAAGATAGCTACTAACAACGGAAAGCATGCAAGATCACAAATAACAAAGACATGATAGAATCAATAATCAATCTGAAATAGCATCTCAATATCCATCGGATCCCAGCAAACACAACATGCAGAATTACAAATAGATGATCTTGATCATGAACGGAGCTCACAAGATCTACACATGAAAGCACAAAGGAGGAGAACCAGCCATCTAGCTACTACATGGACCCGTAGTCCAGGGATGAACTACTGACGCCTCACACCGGAGGCTTGCATGGTGATGAAGAAGGCCTCCAAGGTGAATTCCCCTCTTCAGCAGGGTGCCGGGAAGAGCTTCAGATCCCTCCCAATCTAGGGATGGAGATGACGGCGGCTACAGACTATTTCGTGGATTTTTTATCGGGTACTTAGGGTTTTCGTCCCGAGGGCATCTTATAGGCGGAAGGAGAGGCCAAGGGGGTGTTGGGGTCGGCCAGACCACCCCCTGGCGTGTGCCAGGCCTGGCCGTGCGACTAGGTGGTGTGGCCGACCCCTAGCCCTTCTCCGTCTCGTATTCTGGCATCTGATGACTTCCAGAAAAATAGGCACTTTGGCTTTTGTCCCGTCCAATTCCGAGAATATTCATTTTCTGACTTTCCTGGAACCAAAAACAGCAGAAAACAGGCAGCTGGCACTATGTCTCTTGTTAATAGGTTAGTCCAAAAGTCATATGAAAAGTACTCCAAAGTCTGGACAAAACACAAGAAAGTAGATAAAACCAAGCATGGAACATCAAAAACTATAGATACATTTGAAATGTATCAACATCCTCAAGCTTAACTCCTGCCTGTCCGCGAGTAGGTAAGTGATAAAAGAAAGAATAATTTTTAAGGTGACATTCACCAACAAAGACTTGATCAAAGTATTTGTAAAACATTCAAAGCTGGGATCATAGTACTTCAATCATAACATGAAAGACAAAGTTCTAACAATAAGACAAAGAAACTATGATGCAACATGAAAAGGCACAAACAAAAGATTCATGAATAACAATGCTTTGTAAGACGTTTGTTTGTTTCACATAAAGAAAACATAGCATAATAGTATTCAGCTTGTCCCTCATAGAGTAGCAAATATAAATGCATAGGACACCTTCAAAGTTCGTAAGAGTGACTAGATACAAATAGTTTAAAAAAAGCAATATCAAGTTATGCATCAATCAACTAGTCTTGGGACAATGCACATGGAACTAAGAATGGCCACTATGCTCTCAAAGTAGGTGCATAAAGGTAGAAGGTGGAGACTCAATATAATGGTGGAAGAAAGGCCTTCATAGAAGGAAGTAGGGATTCAAGTCTCATAAAGAGCTTCCAAAAATTAGGGTACTTATAGCTTTCAGCTCTCATTGCCCCTATCATAAGCATCTTTAAGGTGATTAAGGTTAAAGTGACACAACTAAGAGGATATGCTTGACAAGTTATAAACCGAAATCTCATGCCCCTTACTTACGAAGATCGAACCTCATGCTACTCAACTTTAGTCACGAGTAAGCTCTTGTCATTGTAAGTACATATGTATCATTAAGAACCGCCAACAGGGTACCCCTTGCACATGATACATGAGCTATCCCATAATCAAAATGACAAGGCAACTAGACAATGAGCATCTCAACGATCTTTTTATTTGCTATTTGCATAGGTTTTTATTGAGGATGCTTCATAGAGTGCTCATTATGGTGATGCTGCAAGTTTCCACCATGGCTAGGCATGGCTTAGGCTAGCGGCCCAGACGTTTCTCTAACACACATACAAACTCCATGATCTTATAAGTTCCACTTTTATTTCACACCACCGGGATCCATAAGCAAAAGAACATGATATCAACGGGGTACAAAGTACAAGTGCAATGTTGAAAGCGTTCCCCATGATACATGGTTCTGCTAATTTCAACTTATAAAGCGCAAGCATATACGCAACAAAGAAGGACCCAATGGTTCAAGTTTATTAGATGTAAAAAAGTAAAGTGTGCCTTCAAGTTCGTGAGAGCTTTAATCACTAGTTTTCTCATAACAAGTTTAATTTGGAAGGTAAACAAAAGCATGAATATACTTGGAATAGCATAAGCTAGTAGGTACTTATGGTGGACTCTTTGGAATAACTTGGTTTAGGGAGTTGGATGCATGAGTGGAACTCATACTTGGTTGCGGAGGCTAGCAAAAGACTGGGAGCGACAAACTAAGAGAGCAATAATGGCCATAATCATGCAGAGCGACAAAACATCATTTATCAAAGCATAAAGTGATACTACAAGTTGAAAACTAAAGTATCATAAAGGTTATGGTGACTTGAGATAGTCATAACATGGTGTGAGCATGTGCCAAGTCAACCCAAATAAAACATCAAAGGAGAATACCACTATACTATGCTTTAATATGCTAAAACAACGCATGATTCATCCAAGGCACATTAAGAAATCTCAATTGTTTAAAACAAGTCATGCTACAGTAAAGAATACTAAGCATAAATCTAAAACAATATCAAGCATGGCATGACAAAGCATAGGCCATAGTCAAAAACAAGCTCTTTTTACCACATAAGCATGAACTTTCCTACTCTTTTCCAATCCAAACCAAACTATTTGCAAACCAATGTATGAAAGAGGGGATCCAACCAATTAATTCAGCAAACTAAGAAAACAAAAGAAAACGAAAAACCAAAATGAAAACGAAAAAGAAGACGCTCCAATAACAACACAATTGTGTATGAAACAATAAAAATGAAGCATTTGGAAGAAACCTGGGATTTTTATTGATGAAGAAGTGGATGCCTTGGGCATCCCCAAGCTTTGACGCTTGTACTTCTAGGATATTTCTTGGGGTGACACGCGTGGCATCCCCAAGCTTGAGATTTAGTTCATCCTTCATCTCATTACTCATTCCTTCCATACACCTGAAATTTTTCCTTCATACAAAACTTCACACAATCTTTATTAGCAACATTAGTGCACTCAAGATAAATAAGTCTTAAGGTTCAGTTATAATACCAATAAACTTCCATTAAAACACTACCTACTGTAGCACTTCCCTAAAAAAGCTCAATTCCCCAAAATAACTCAAAAAGGAACCAACAAGAAGCAAATGCAGAAAATGGCAGAAATCTGTCAAAACAGATTAGCAGGTAAAGACGAATGTTTTCGAAGACCTTATGTTGCTCAAATCACAATGTGTTGAACTAAATAAAGTTAGATAAAAACCTGGGGCAGAAACACAAAAATTCACGCCTCAAAAATACGTTCAGAGATTTTACACGAATTTTTACGGTGAAGCACAGAAATCTGTTTCGGGACAGCAACTTTCCCAATCATTACTTCTCTATCATTAGAGGTTACTCTTGGCACAAAAAGCAAATAAAAAGGATAAGGATCGGTTATTACTGATGATAAGTAATAACTTCCAAGACTCATCTAAAACTTTTGGGTTTTCTCCCAATAAGTACTTTTCTTTAACGCCTTTAACTTAGGCATAAGAAGCAAGAAAAAGAATTAAGTGTTCTCAAATGAAGAAGCATTAAGACCAAATTTTGTTTTCATGGGAGAAGCAAAGGAAATCTTCTCTCTCTTCTTAGAGAAGTGTTCTATACCTTTCTTGATTGGGAGTTGATATTTAATAGTGCCTTCTTTCATATCAATAATGGCACCAATAGTTTTAAGCAAAGGTCTTCCCAAAGTAATAGGACAAGAAGCATTGCATTCAACATCCAAAACATAGAAATCAACGGGGACATAGGCATTGTTAACCATAATAAGAACATCGTTAAGACTACCCATGAGTTTCTTTTTAGCATTATCATCAAGTGGGACATTCAAATAACAATCTTCAAGTGGAGGCAAATCAAGCATATGATAAATCCTTCTAGGCATAATAGAAACACTACTATCAAGATCACATAAAGTTTTGAAATCAATATCATTCACTTTCATATTAATGATGGGTTCCCAACCATCTTCTTGTTTTATAGGAATAGAAGCTTTATGTTACATCTTTTCTTCTTTAATTTTTATGAGAGCATCAGAAATGTGTTTTGTAAAGGCCATGTTCATAGCACTAGCATTAGGACTTTTAGCAAGCTTTTGTAGGAACTTAATTACTTCAGAGATATTGCAACCATCAAGATCAAAATCAAATTTATCATCTAAAGTAGTAGAACTATTACTAGCCTCAACACTAGTGGTGGTGATAGTAGAGACACTAATGTTTCTAGCAATTTCATCTTCTCTTTCCCACTTAGCATGTAATTCAGCTAATAGTCTAACATTTTCATCAATTCTTACTTGTATAGCATTAGTAGCTGCAAAGGGATTATCATTAGTTTCGGATTTAGCAGCTGTTTTATTCAAAGAAGATTGATCTTCAACCAAAAATGCTATATTTCTTTCAGCATTAGAGAGTTTTTCCTCAATAGTTTTATTGAAAGCAGTTTGTTTACTAATAAAGTCTTTAAGCATAACTTCAAGTTCAGAGGGAGCACTCCTATTATTGTTGTAAGAATTTCCATAAGCATTACCATTGTTGGGAGGATATGGCTTATAATTGTTGTTACCAAAATTATTCCTATAAGCATTGTTGCCAAAATTGTTATTTCTTATGAAGTTCACATCAACTTGCTCTTCTTGAGCAACCAAAGAGGCTAAAGGAACATTATTTGGATCAATATGGGCTTTCCCATTAAGAAGCATAGACATAAAAATATCAATCTTATCACTCAAGGAGGAACTCTCTTCAATAGAATTTACCTTCTTACCTTGTGGAGCTCTCTCAGTATGCCATTTAGAATAGTTAACCATCATATTATCCAGAAGCTTTGTTGCAGCACCCAAAGTAATGGTCGTAAAGGTACCTCCAGCAGCAGAATCCAATAGGTTCCTTGAAGAATAGTTCAATCCTACATAAAAAGTTTGGATGATCATCCAAGAAGTCAGTCCATGAGTGGGACAATTATTTACCAAAGATTTCATTCTTTCCCAAGCTTGAGCAACATGCTCATTATCAGATTGTTTAAACTTCGTTATTTCACTTCTCATAGATATAATCTTAGCAGGAGGATAGTATTTTCCAATGAAAGCATCCTTGCATTTAGTCCAAGAATCAATACTATTCCTAGTTAAGGAATTCAACCATTCTTTAGCTTTTCCTCTCAAAGAGAAAGGAAACAATTTCAGCTTAACAAAGTTCAACAAAGTTATTTAGATGGGCAGCAGCATCTTCATTACCAATACCATATAATTGTTCTCTCATAACAAGATTGAGCAAAGCAGGTTTTATCTCAAAGAAAGTATCTTCACGCACAGGTGGAGCAATAGGTGTGCTCATAAAATCATTGTTGTTGGTGCTAGTGAAGTCACACAACTTAGTGTTTTCAAGAGTAGTCATTTTTTTGGGTTTTCAAATAAGAAAGCAAACTAGTAAAACTATTTTTTTTGTGTTTTTGATAAAGAAACAAGCAAACAAAGCAAAACAAAAATAACAAAGTAAAGAGATTGGTTATGAGGGACTCCCCTTGTGAAGATGTCCTTGACTCCCCGGTAACGGCGCCAGAAAAAATCCTTGATGGCCCAAAATATATCGAGCTCGTTGGGGAACCCCAAGAGGAAGGTATGATGAGCACAACAGCAAGTTTTCCCTCAGTACGAAACCAAGGTTATCAATCTAGTAGGAGCAAGGAAACACCCCGAAGGTGTAGCTAGCTGAACGTTGGCAGGGCGCACTACCGGTGCGAGCAGCGACGTGGAGACCTGCACAACACAACCACAAAACTCTGTCCCCAACTTACAATGAGGTTGTCAATCTCACTGGTTTTGCTGAAAACAAAGGATTAAACGTATCAAATGGAAGAAAGTAATAGTTTGCAGAAAGTAAACACAAAGCAGTAAATAGTTTGTAGATTGTATGTAAAAGAAAAGGACCAGGATCCATAGTTCACTAGAGGTGGTTCTCCTTAAGATAGATAACATGCTGGGTGAACAAATTACAGCGGGGCAATTGACAAACATCGAGAAAGCAATACATGCATATACTAATCATCTTGACTCCTTTGGAACTTAATTGGGCATTACAAAATTATACATAGACCGCCATCCAACTGCATCTATGACTAATAATCCACCTTTAGGTTATCATCCGAACCCTCTCTAGTAATAAGTTGCAAGCAACAGATTATTGCTTTATGAATTGCGTGTAATGTAAACAATACAATTGTTCTATGAACAAAGGATTGTTGTTTTCTCCCTAGTAGCAACAACACATCTAGTACCTTAGAGATTTTTGTCACTTCCCCAGATTACCAGAGGCATGAACCCACTATCGAGCATAAATACTAACTCTTGGAGTTGCTAGCATCTACTTGGCTAAGATAGCTACTAACAATGGAAAGCATGCAAGATCACAAATAACAAAGACATGATAGAATCAATAATCAATCTGAAATAGCATCTCAATGTCCATCGGATCCCCGCAAACACAACATGCAGAATTACAAATAGATGATCTTGATCATGAACGGAGCTCACAAGATCTAGACATGAAAGCACAAAGGAGGAGAACCAGCCATCTAGCTACTACATGGACCCGTAGTCCAGGGATGAACTACTCACGCATCATACCGAAGGCTTGCATGGTGATGAAGAAGGCCTCCAGGGTGAATTCCCCTCTCCGGCTGGGTGCCGAGAAGAGCTTCAGATCCCTCCCGATCTAGGGATGGAGATGATGGCCACTACAGACTCTTTCGTGGATTTTGATCGGGTACTTAGGGTTTTCGTCCCAAGGCCATCTTATAGGTGGAAGGAGAGGCCGAGGGTGTGCTGGGGTCGGCCAGACCACCCCCAGGTGCGGGCCAGGCCTGGCCGTGCGGCCAGGTGGTGTGGCCGGCCCCCAACCCTTCTCCGTCTCGTATTCTGGCATCTGATGACTTCCGAAAAAACAGGCACTTTGGCTTTTGTCCCGTCCAATTCCAATAATATTCATTTTCTGACTTTCCTGGAACCAAAAACAGCAGAAAACAGGCAGCTGGCACTGTGGCTCTTGTTAATAGGTTAGTCCAAGAAATCATATGAAAAGTACTCTAAAGTGTGGACAAAACACAAGAAAGTAGATAAAACCAAGCATGGAACATCAAAAGTTATAAATACATTTGCAATGTATCAGAGCTTCACAACTTAATTGAAGACCCCAAGAACACGCCACAAAGGCCACACAACGGTCTAGGGTTCCAAGAACCCAAGAGGGACAATTAATGATGAATATCACCAAACAAATCCTCCGGAGAGAACACAAACCAATGCACCTAATGCAAATGGAAAGAACACCACAAAGATGCCCCAAATCTTCACTCTCAAGTTCCAACAAGGCTACTAAAGAAATTGGGGGAACAAGAGAGGAAGAACACAAAGGGGAACACAAAATCCCCCAAAGATCTAGATCCCAAAGATACACTCACAAAGAGATGATATGGCTTGGTCAATTTGTAGATCTAGATCTCCTCTATATTCCCCTCAAATATTGGCAAGAATCATTGGAGGGGGATCAAGAAATCAAGCCAAGAGATTGAGTCAAAGAGGCAAAAGGCTTGAGCAAATAAGGGAGGAAGAACCAATGTTGAAAAAGAGAGAGAGCTATTTATAGGCGGGCCAAGAAATCAGCCCGTTGGGGCCAATAGCCGGTTGGGCCGATAGTACCGCTGTTGGGCCGATAGTACCGCTGTTGGGCCGGTACTACCGCCCAGCCTCCCAGTAGAGCCAGACAAGTGAGCCAGGCGGGCGACTGGCCCCAAGGAGCAACGATCGATGAGGGAAAGGGGATCGGGGCAATGTAGGAGCCAGCGGGCGAGCGAGGACAGCGCGAGGGAGCAAAGCAACAAGCCTGGGCCGGGAGCGCGTGCAGCCCACATGGGGGGATGGCGGCAGGCCAAGGCGAGCTGAGCAAGCGCAACTCGGGAGGGCGATGCTGGGCCGGACCAGTACTACCGGCCCTCCCATACGGTAGTATCGGTTGAAGTCGGTAGCACCGGAAGAACCTACCGGATGGGCCAGAGGACTGGGCCACGCGGCTCAGTAGCGCCCGGCAGCGCGAAGTGGTAGTACCGCACAGCTCCACAGATAGATTTTTTGGGAGGTTTTTTTTATGTCCCTAGAGTGAGAAGAGCGCACGATTTCTGAGGCATGTCCCTCTGAGCCCATCCCACCGGCACTCGCCGGCGCCACTCCGGCGCCGTCGCACACATACCCATGGGCTCTCATTCACTGGATTCATCTGGTGGTGGCTGGAAGATCACCTATTCTGGAAGCTCCACCGATGGTAAGTTCCTTGTTGGATCACTTATTCTCTCGGATAATCGCTGGCTGGTCATTCTCAATGCAAATGGTTCACCACTGGAAGGAAGAAGTTTGGAAAATGGGGAGGTTCTCATGATTGGTTCTGTGGTGAGGTTCCCCTCTCATCTTGCTAGGATCAATGATATTTTGCCACCATCCTCTGATATTCTTGGGACTTCTCATGTTCATGCGTGCATGGGTGATGATTTGAAACTTATGTGGCACGTTACTAGCTCTACCTTGTCTTCTGATGTTTTGGACAATGCCCCTGGATTTCTGGTCCTATATACTATTGCTAAGCGGATTGTGTTACTAAATTGTGACAAGGTGGTTATTGATGCTAGATTCCTTCTTCAAGATGAGAAAGTTTCATCTGGTGTTATCTTGGATCTTGTTGTAAAAAGGGTGATGGTAGGTGAACAAATCTTTGATGGGCACAATTCATCAACCAAACACAAATACTTTTCTGTGGATTTTTCTAAAGGGAGGATGTTTGAGGATAATATGTTCAAAAAATTTGGTCACCACATAAATTTCTCAGGAGGATTTTGCAGAAGACCATTCTTCCTTGTTGGTTGATTTGGCCGTGCAAATTTTAAGATTGATATTCATACAATTGGCATTGTTCTTCAAAGTTGTTTTGGGGGTCATGCATCAAAGTATCAAGTCAAAATCCTCTAGGACAGAACCTTTAGATTCTCGGTGGCATCAAGAGCTGTGGGCTTTGAAATATGTAATTATGGTTCTTTCACTGATGATTCATTCATACTGAAGATAAAACTTTGGAGCGATGGAGGCCCAAATTGGAAATTCGAAGAGAAGGAATATTACAAAGAATTGGACAAGGATTGGACAACTGTTTCATACAAAAAGAAAAAAAAAATCCTCTGTTTTTGACCGTATTGGTTCTTCAACGTCACAGTTACCATGCAATAATGGTCAAAATAATGATGACATTACTCATGTTGTAACGGGTGCATCATTTGCGGATATTGTGATTAATGGCAAAGGTATTATAGCGGAGAAAACTGCAGTCAACAAATCTCCTACAAATAATTTGCCTGGTCTTTTACCATTTTTGAAATTTCCCACTTTCCCTTCTTGTCCCTAGCCCGACAAATCTTACATGAATTGGTTCAACGCCCATGTTACGCCGCAAGTTTCGTGGCCCAGGGTGTATGACTGTCTTAAGGATTTTATTCTTGCCCAAAAAATTAATTCGGCTGAAACCCCTGTCTCCTCAACTCCCTCGCCTGGAGAAACCCCAACTACCTTGCTCCGCTCGTCGCTGGCGACAACCACCGACACAATGGCCAATATTCCACTTGACCCTTAGCCATTTCTTCCCCATGGTTTCGAGATTATGCAGGTGGCTGGCAGGAATCAATTCAAAAGGGTGGTGGTTCCTCGCCGACCAAGAACTCATGAACAGTATGCCATTGCGCACATCCATCCCCTTCCCCCTGGTCCTGTCCCATTTGGTAATATCAGGGATGTGTTGCAAGATTTCTTTATCAATGATGCACATGTTGAATTTTGTGATATTCAAGATTGCCCATTTAGTTCTGCATATGTTCAATTTGCAAATGTTAGTGACCGTGACCGGTTAATTGCTGCGGGTCATATTCCCTTCCAAGATGTTGCTATTTATTTTGATAGGCATAATGAAGGAATTAACTGGCGTAGGACTCAGTTTAACAATGAATGTTGGGTTATGCTCCTGGGTCCTCCACTTGATCACTAGAACCATGATGACCTGAATGTTGTATTCTCTGACATTGGTAAAGTTCTGCTCTGGGAGAGGGACCCTGAGCACAAGGGCAGGATCATTGCAAAACTCAGAGTCACTGATCTCCTAGATGTTCCTAAAAGTGTTAGATTCACCATTGGAGACCTGGTGGAAACTGAATCATGGACCTTTTCTGTGGAAATATTCAACAGCAATCTCCTGGGGGGCCACCTGATGAGGACCCACTACCTGATGATGGTGCTGACCCACACCCTCTACCTGTGGTGGGACCCATATTTGGGCCCCCTTCTCCACCTCCTCCACCACAACCTGAAGGGGACATTGGTGGATGGGACCAATGGATTGACCCTGCCCCTCAGAATAATGCTGGCTGGGGCAAATGGAATGATGTCCAAGGACCTGTATTTGCTGAAGGTGTTGACATGCCCATTGACAACCAGGATTTGCCACCTCAGGAGGTTGACAGTGCAGTTACTAGATCTATACCTGGAGCAAATGTTTCATCTGACAGTGACAAGGCATCTGTCCATGGTGCAGAGGATAATGAGGTGGAGCAAAATATTGCTGATGCAGATCAGGAAATGGGCATGGGAGAAGGACTGTTTAACATTCTGCAGAATTACCAAGATGAGGAGGAGGACACCAACCATGCTGATGAGGATAACATGCAAGATGACTGGATGATGGAGGACACTAATCTCCTCTCTCCAAATGAGGCACACCTCTAAGTTGGAATGACCATTATTCCTTTTGTCAACTCATCTGAGATACTCTCTGCTAGGAATTCTTTCCCTAAGCAAGGTCTGGAGCTATGGGACAGATTCTTTGCTCCACACATGAACCCATCACCTGACAAAGGTAAACTGCAATGTGACATTCCTATAAGTTGGTTTAATTTTATCACTCTAATGCTCATCACACCTGAGAAATTCAGTTGGATTAGACATTTTCTCACATCACCCCTATGGGAGATAATTAAAGAGCCAATTACTGATGAATCTACTTTCACCTTCATTATACCTGATGAATGTGTTGGACAGATTCCACCCCATTGCCTGAATGATTCCCCATCAAATATGATGGTACCAAATGCACCTACTAAGAGGAGGAGGGGCAAAGAACCACTGGTGGAATCTGAGGTGAGAAGGAGCCCCAGAATTGTGGAACTTAATGGGGGTTTTAAAAGCCATTTAAATTGCACTGATCATAATTGCCTCTCTTGCAATGCTGCTCCACCCTGTCTCAGTAATAAGTTTGTTAAAAATCTTGCTGAATCATTTTGCAAGGTTAAAGAGGGGGAACTGGAGAAAAGATTGCTGAAGAAGGGCAGGATCAATGATTTGATCATCAAACCACTAGGAAAGACTGGACCTAAGAAGAATGGTCCTGAACCATACCTTTCAAACAAGAAGGAGGGAGGTGCTGCTGAATCTTGTGGACAGCAGTCTAAGAAGAAAGCTCCTAAATAATGTGGTTAATGTTTACAAAAACCTTGCCTTTTGTGATTGGACCAATTACCTTTCATATCTGGTATGAGTTGTTGCAGAACTATTTGATGTTGGACATGCTTATGAATTCAGTAATCTATGTTATGTCAAGTCTTATTTGTGTGACTACAAAATTTGAGTCACCCCATGGATCACCCAATTGGTTTATAAATGAGTAACAATAGAAACTGGAAGATTCTGAACTGGAACCTCAGGGGAATTAACTCTGAGAAAAAATGGTTAGCACTAAAAAGCAAGATCATGGAATCTGAATGTGACATTATCTGTCTTCAAGAAACCAAGAGAGAAAACGTTGATATCAATTATTTAAAAAAATTCTGTCCAAATAAGTTTGACAGTTTTGATTTCTTACCATCAATTGGTGCTTCTGGAGGAATTATTACCATCTGGAATAGTACTTTATTCAATGGTACCAGGGCTTTCCAAAATGATTTCTAAACTTCTGTTACCTTCACCTCTCAATTATCAAATGATACCTGGACTCTCACTAATATCTATGGTCCTTGTCAAAATGATAGAAAGATGGATTTCTTAGACTAGTTTTCAAACATCACTATGCCTGATAATATGGATTGGCTAGTGTTAGGAGATTTTAACCTTATCAGAAGTCTCACTGATAGAAATAAAAGTGGGGGAGATATTAATGAAACTATGCTCTTCAATGATGCTATCTGCAATCTGGGCCTTATTGAGTTGCCACTAAAGGGTAGAAAATTCACCTGGAGTAACATGCAGAAAGATCCTCTCCTGGAAAGACTGGACTGGTTTTTTACATCTAGTTCTTGGACAACCAAGTTCCCACACACTATGGTTACCCCACTATCCAAACCTACTTCTGATCATCTCCCCTATGTCATATCCATTGGAACTACCATCCCCAAGGCTCAAATCTTTAGATTTGAAAATTAGTGGCTTCATCATTCTGATTTTAAGATGATTGTACAAAATGCATGGAATATTCCTGTGAATTATCAGGACATGGCAAAAAGAATTTGTGCCAAATTAAAAAATGTGAGGAGAGGTATCAAGATTTGGGCAAAGCAGTTACCATGCTTAAAGGATCAAATTGCTAAGGTAAATGACACAATTGATCTCCTGGACCTACTTGAAGAATCTAGAACATTAACCATCAATGAGTGGCACCTCAGAGATATCCTGAAGTCCCATATTATCTCCCTTCTTCAGAACCAAAACACCTATTGGAAACAAAGAGGGAAAATCAAATGGGTAAAACTTGGAGATGAAAACACTAAGTTTTTCCATTCCAAAGCTACCATCAGTTATAGAAATAACTATATATCAATGATCAAGAATGAATCTGGACAAGAATTTACAAATCACTATGACAAGGCTGATATCTTATGGAATGACTTCAGGGCAAGAATGGGCACATCAGTCAAAACTGAGATGCACTATAATCTTGCAGACTTCTATGGAGATGGAATGACTGAGGAGATGAAGGATTCACTTGAAAAACCTTTCCTTGACAAGGAAATTGAGGAGGTTATCACTGAACTACCAAACGACAAGTCACCTGGTCCTGATGGATTTAATAATGAATTTATCAAAAGTTGCTGGTCTATCATTGGATATGATATCAAATTACTGATTCATGAGTTCTTCAATGAGAAAGTGTCCCTTGAAAGCATTAACTCTTCTTATATTACACTCATACCCAAAGTCACTTGCCCATCTACATCAGCTGATTTCAGACCAATCTCTCTATTGAACTGTATATTCAAAATTATTACCAAACTTCTTGCAAATAGACTGCAATATATCATTCTGAAATTAGTACATAAAAACCAATATGGTTTTATCAACAACAGATCTATTCAGGATTGCATTGGTTGGGCATTTGAATACTTATTCCAATGTCACAAGTCAAAGGAGGAAATTTTAATTCCCAAACTTGATTTTGAGAAGGCATTTGATACAGTTGATCACTCTGCCATCATTAATATCCTTAAAGCTAGAGGATTTGGGAGAAAATGGATTAGGTGGATAGAAATGATCTTTGAATCTGGAACTTCTGAAATTCTTCTCAATGGTGTACCTGGTAAAAAGTTCTACTGTAGAAGAGGTGTTAGACAAGGAGACCCACTTTCACCATTACTATTTTTCCTTACTGCTGACCTCCTACAAGCTGTTACAAACAAGGCCATGCATAGAAATCTTCTAACTCCACCTATTGTGGGACCACCCAATAGTGACTTCCCAGTTTTTCAATATGCTGATGACACTTTGGTGATTCTTAAAGCTGATGCATCTCAATTATTATGCTTGAAAGCACTGCTTCAAACATTTGCTGTTTCCACTGGTCTCAAGGTCAATTACCTGAAATCTAGCATGATGCCAATAAACATTTGTAATGATAGACTTATGCATTTTTCTATGACAATCAACTGCCAAACCGGATGCCTCCCTTTTACCTACCTTGGGCTTCCATTAAGCATTACAAAGCCATCTATGGAACATTTCCTTCCCATTGTTCAGAGAGTGGAAAGAAGAGTATGTGGAATTGCTGACTTCTTGAATTATGGAGGCAAACTGCAAATGGTCAAATCTGTTCTATCCTCACTTCCTCTATTTTATATGAGATGTTTGGAGGTACCAATAGCCATCAAGGATCAAATTATTAAATATATGAGATATTGTCTATGGAGAAAGAAAACTGATGATGTACAAGCAAAAGGACAAGCTCTTGTCTCATGGGAAAAAATTTGTCGTCCTAAAAACCAAGGGGGTTTAGGGGTACTGAACCTACAGATTCAGAATAATACCCTCCTTCTGAAAAATTTGGACAAATTCTACAACCACCAAGACATACCTTGGGTTCATCTCATATGGGAGAATTATTACAAAAATGGAAAGTTACCTGGAAGAAGCATGGGGGGATCTTTCTGGTGGAAGTCACATATCAAATTAATTGATAACTATAAAGGCATGGCCAAATGCAATCTGAATTTAGGCAAATCTTCTTAATTCTGGACTGACCTTTGGCAAGAGGAGTGCTTGATGAATAAATTCCCTCACCTTATGTCCTATGCTAAGTCTACAATCATCAATGTTCATGATTTCCTTCATGCTGAATTCCTTGAAGATAACTTCCACCTACCTCTCTCTCATCAGGATTTCTCTGAGTTTTTAGTCCTGGAAGAAAAATGCCAGGAATTCAGACATGACACTCAGGACACCCATGATAATTTGAACTATATATGGGGAACAGATAAGTTTGAAGTTAAAAAGGCATACTCGGCCATGATTGGACACTCACCATCACCACCACACTTTTCCTGGGTTTGGGCAACCTCCTGTCAAAATAAACACAAGTTCTTTTTCTGGCTTTTGTTACTAGACAGATTGAATACAAGAAACCTACTGATGAGAACGAATTTCAACCTTCCTGATTACAATTGTGTTACATCAAACTGCATCACAGAAGAATCAGCAAATCATCTTTTCTGGGATTGTCCATTTGCAAAAAAATGTTGGGACCATATTTCCAGAAACAGAACTGCAAATCTAACAGGATTAAAAGCTATTTCAAACATCAAAGAAAAGTTACATCTACCATTTGCAATGGAAATCATTATCATGACATCCTGGGTATCTGGATTTGCAGAAATGAGAAGATTTTTAATGACAAAATACCCACTTTTGATAGATGGAAAGAAATTTTCTACCAGGAAATGAGATGGATACAATTCAGAATCAAAGGAAAATACAAGGAGAAATTCAAAGCCTGGCTCAGTCAGCAATTAGATCAGGGATAGAATAGATTGTTTCAAATAAATAACTATTTATGATCTACCTTAGATCATTTTCTCATTGTAACATACACATATATAATAAAAAAATTGAAGTGGGGATTTTCCCTACCGTTTCACCTCACAAAAAAAACAGATATATTTTTCTTTTTCATTTAAAAAAAGGCAACTTACAAACTGCGATAACTTTTCCATGGTGACTCAGATTGACCCGAATCCAATTGCGTTGGAAACAGGTCAACAAGAGCAACCCAACCAAATCCAACTATGTTGGAAATATTGGATATCACCAAGTGAGAATGTATCAAGTAGTATAATGTGAGGTACCTCACTCGGTTAGAATCAGGAAAACCTCCAACAACAAAATCGCAACAAGATATAAAAGGGAGATCCGATTTTGATGAACAAGAGCTTGTTATAAAGATTACCTCACATGGATAAGAGAAATAAACAACCAAATACGATGATGCAAGTATGCAAAGGTTTGAGCTCTCTCCCAACGATATGATTGAGTTACTCAGTAGAGAGCCCCTCTTGATAGTATGGCTATCTATCCTAAACCCGATCAACACGAGACCAGCAAAAGGGAAAACCTATCAAGAGTACCTTTGCCTTGAGCATACTTTGGGCTTGTCTTCATCGATCCATAAACCACGAGGATGGCAAGCACCAAACATGAGATCTTCTAGGGATGGCGCATATTGAGCTTCCACAATGCATCTTCTTCTTCATTTCATCGACCTTGAAGCCAACACATGCTCCAAGCGATGCCAATGGACAATTCCTACAAGTACAACTTAATACACACATTAGTCCATAAAGATTGTCATTAATTACCAAAACCACAATGAGGGCCCACAGGCTTTAGCGTTACCATGTTCCAAACTAGATAGCGTTGCTCGACGAATCTGTGGGTCGATCGCGTTGTTGGGTCCCCCATTTCTGCCTCTCATTAAAAGAAATGTGTACATGTTGAACTTGTTTCTCGCTCGCGCCTCCCTGTTTCGAACTGGCTATGTTGCTCGATGCAGCATATGTATAAGGTCGTGCTGCTGGGTCCCACATATCAGCCTCTCTGTAAATGAAACGTCCATATGATGGACATTTTTTGGCCATGTCCGCTGTTTTGACCTTGGCAACTTGCTGGGTCCCAGGTGTTAACCACCTCTGTGTAGGAAACGTGTCTATGCTGGGTCCTAGGTGACAACCTCTATTTGAGAGAAACGTGTGTATATTGGACTATTTTTTCGGGTCCTAGATGTCAGCCTGAGAGTACAAAAAATGCTCATAAAGGCCGAATTAAAAATATTCTGGGCTAACTCGGGGCGGATGCCCTATTCGTCATGGCTTATATTCCATGGCCTCACTCCTAAATTGAATGGGCTATGGTCGGTGGCCACAAGACCACGAAAAGACCTAATTAGAAGGTATTGGGCTATGCTTGGGGCAGATAGGCTAATTTCATGGGCTATTCTTGGGCCTGCTGGATCCGACATGTCTGCTTCTCTGTAAGTGCAACGTGTGTATGATGGACTTTTTTTCGGCCGCATCCGCTGTTTTCACCATGGCATCCGTGTATGGTCTTACTGCTGGGGCCCTTATGTCAGCCTCTCTAGCATGTTCTGGCTTGTGGGTTCCTGATGCAGCCTTGTATATTCTGTCTGGTGGGTCCCTGATGCGAGCCTCTCTGTACAAGTATTTAAACTTTTGTTTCGAACCCATCCTCAAAACAAACCGGGTCCATGATGTCAGCCTCTCCGTAATGCGATATTGCTAGAAGAAAAAATGTAAACCCAAGATCAATTTGAACAAAAGACCTTCAAATCAAATAAACGTAAACTGAGTGTGTTGCCACTACAATAAAGATATTGATAGAATAAATATCATTAAACTTTTATTAGTACTAAAATTTATGTATTAGTCTTCTTATAAATATTTTATGTGTCTATGTTTATCTCTTTTAAAATATAAAAGGGTAGCGTTCCTGGCATCTCAATTTATAAAATGCCACATAATGGAGTATTTTCTTTAAAACATGGGTAGGCAGAGTTTTTATTTTATTTGTTTTTATTTTATTTTGAGGGGTGGGGGGCAATGCCCAAAAGGCCGAACTAAAAAGAGTTTGGCTATTCTACATAGGCTGCTCTACGTGGGTTATACTCCGTAGGTTATGCTCCATGGGCTTCATTCTCAAATTTCAGTGGGATGTGCTCAGTAGTCCCCTAATCCCTAAAAGGCCGATTAATATATTCTCGGCTATGCTCCATGGGCTCCTTTATCAAATTTCACTGGACTATGGTTAGTAGTCCACTGACCCTGAAAAGAACGAATAAAAATGTTCTGGGCTAAAGAGGGGCCAAATGAGCTACTAGATTTCTTCTCCTGGTTAATAAAAATAGCAATGTGATGTGCTCGGTCAGATTCGAAACAAAGACCTCAGAGAAGGAGGGGAAAAGCGAGAATTCTTTTTGGCAGCTATTCATGTCAAAATTTAGCAGTACAGAATAAGGTAGAAAAATTATCAACATATTCGAAGTTCATATTTAGGAGCACTTGACCAATTCAGCAGCATTTCAAAAGTGACCAATTCAGTAATACATTCAATAAAATACCATAGCAGTACAGAGAGAACCAGTTTTTGTTTCAGCTCTAAAAACCTCGTCGCATGATTAGTTTGTCGTTTTCACCAATAACACTCGACCATTGGAGCAAGCAAAACTGAAGATCAAGTCTGCTTTGAGTACCTTCTTCTCACATCAATGCCTGTGTGACCCCAATATGCAACCCAAAATGCCCAGGTCTCATCTAGATTGTGACACAGCCATGTACAAGGGCGACGAGCACGCGTCCGTTTCACATTCAGTACCACATGACAGATTCAATAACAATTTAAAGTGACCGATTGAACGGTGGCAGAAAATGACCAAAATAATTGACAGATTCAGCAATGCTAACATTGAAATTCAATGGATGTACAACAATGTGGCAAAGCCAAGTTTCAAAAGGAAAGTGTGACCATGCATTTTCTCCACTCGATCTGAATAGATCCAAGTACATATGTATTACTACAAAATAGATTAGCAGTAGCTGAACTCCATAAAAAATACTTAGTAGAAGTGTAGAACTACAAGCTTACACCAAGCTAGGAACCACTACATGTCCCATCATACGTACTCGAAGAAACGAGAATGTTTCAGCGTGTCAAACTGCTGGCCCAGCTGCGCCCTTGATTTCCTGCCTGGGACGCGTCTCTTGTTTCATTGTCGTCTGTCGACCTCTAGGTAGGCAGCATAAATGTAAAATTCATACGACAAACCAGGAAATTGGGAATCCTTAATTTCGGCAATTCCAATTACGAAGGGAATCTGCCACCAACATAAACTAGCTAATTAGTACAACATTACATACACTAACAGTAGGATCATCACAAGAGGATTAAGATGTGATATCTCACCGGTGAATCTTGTCCGATGACAGGTTCAGTAGTATGCCAGTAAAGACGTGGCTTGGACAAAAAACACATGAGCACTTCCTGCGCGGCGTTGGCCGGCGACAGCCTAATCGTTGTCTCAGGTGACCTCTTTACTACTACCTGATTGAAACTAGCGAACAAGACCAACGACCAAAACCCCACCTTGTACCGCGGTGATTCGTACGCCGCCGACCTGACCGGCCTGACGGACAGGAGAAAGTCCGTGCTATGCCCGTCAATTTGGGCGATGAACAGCTTGCGCTCCTTCCCGATGCCGATGACCTCATCTCTGAGCGAGCTCGGTGCACGAACCGGCATAGACGGGTCCCATTTTTTGGGGCTATATCTAGGCATTGTCATCGAGTGGGAAGATATGAGGTGGTCGATGAAGACTTTCTTGATGCCGGTGAACTCGTAACCTGGCTCCATGCAGACACACCGGCGGTAGTTGCACACGATCTTGTGGTGGTAGACGTCCTTGTAGGAGACCAAAGTCCAGCAGATGTCGTTGGGGCATCTACTACCTTTTCCACCAGTGACTTGGCGGTACAGCTCCTTGGAGCATGCAGCCAGCTGGACAGCGCTGGTAGTGTCCAGACGCTTTGCTATTTCATGGAATACGTTGTTGCCGACCTTTGTCCAGACGTTGTTCAACCGACTGTTCCTCGAATCCATAGCCATCACGTCCGAATGATTGGGGGCAAGGGCAGATCTATGTATGACTGTTGGGCTTATTTGGAGGAGAGGGGTGGCGTCCTGGAAGGATTGATGCTCCGGGTGAGATGGCGAGAAAAATGTGTGAAATGCGTGCTAGAGAAGATCCAAATGCCGCCTCTCGGAGTTGGGAATGGATCTTTGAAGCAGGGGGTTTTGCCGTGCTCCTACGGCTGTCTTCTGCCGGGCGTATTGCATCGAGCATGCCGACTAGAGTTATGGAGTACTATAGGTACTCTAGACTGGCATGCTGCCATGGAGTGTTCTCTCATCACATCTCAGTTATTAGAACTGAGATATGATTTATTTACTGCTTCCATTTTTATACTACTCCCTCAAGTTCGCATTCTAATGGCCTCAACTTTGTCTAGATTCACATCAGTTAGACAGAGTAGTTGTAAGTTGAGTCACTTATGTTTTTCAGTACTTCACAGTACGTACCAAAATACCAAGATGGTAAACCTCATATGAACTTTCTAGAAAGGTACCCCTTTGCAAAGATTGGCAACCCTACTAAAATTGCTGAAACTTCTAGAAAGGCAAGAACCCACGGCCTAAATTGCATCATGTTTGGTGAAATAACGACAGGTTCCAAGTTAATATTCAGGAGCATTTCAAAGTGACCGATTCAGCAATACAGACTCTAAAATTCAATAGCAGGACAACGAGAATCAATTCTTGTTTCAGCACTAAAAACCTTGGTGCGGGATCAGTTGCTTTTCTTCAAACACACTCGATCATCGGAGCAAGCAAAACTGACCATCAAGCCTGCTTTGCTGTGCATACATTCTACTCACATCAATAACTGTGTGACCCACATATGCAAACCAAAATGCCCCAAGCCTCATCTAGATTGTGACAAGGCCATGTTTCAAAAGAACAGTAAGACCATCTACTACCCTTGCTCTAAAAAATATCAGTACGCCAATTAGTTCTAAAGATACTTTAGTACTGTAATAAAAACAAAAGAACATTTGACAGATTCACTACCATTTGAAAGATTCAACAGCACTGAATAAAACAGAAAAATATCAATAGATTCCAAACACATAATCAGCGGCACTTGACAGATTCAACAACATTTCAAAGTGACCGATTTAGCAGTACAGATAATGACCAAAAGTATTGATAGATTTAACAATGCAGACACTAAAATCCAATAGATGTAGCAAGGCCATAATTCAAAAGGACAGAGAGAACATATTCTGGCCATGTTCAAAAAGAAGAGCAAGACCATCTACTGGTCTTGATCTAAACAAGTACCAATACATCACTATTAGTTCTAAAAAATACTTTAGTAATAGCAACAACAGAATGTTCGACAGATTCAATGGCACTTGAAAGGTTTAGTAGTACCGAATTAGATAGAAAAATATCATCAGATTCCTAGTTCATAATAAGAAGCACTTGACAGATTTAGCACCATTTCAAAGTGACCGATTTAGCAGTACAGACAATGACCAAAGGAATTGACAGATTCAACAATGTAGACATTTAAATTTGGTAGATGTAGCAAGGCCCTGATTCAAAAGGAAAGAGAGACCTTATTCTGCATTAGATTCGTCGGTCTGAACAAGTACCAGTACATAGGTATTACTCCTACTACAAAATAGATTAGCAGTTGTCAACACCCGGATTTTTAATCCCAGATGCCCGTTATGCCATACCTCGCAATCCCAAGATTACCATTTTTGCGAGACATAACGGATTGGATATCACAGTACATCATCCATTACAAACCATACATAAGGTCTTACACAAATAAGGATCTCATGATCCAGTCTTTAATACAACAAGTAGCGGAAAAAAAGATAAGCGTAACGGTGGGGTCCATCTTCAGGGGCACAGGCAATGTTGATGAAGGCAGATAGTCCTAGTTATCATAGCCGTCCTGATGACCATCCTCCTGATAGTCTCCTTCATAGTCTGGCCATGAGAATATCCAGGGACAAAAGCCATGAGTACTCTTTAAGTACTCGCAAACTACTATTTATAGGTACTATTGTTCTAAGTTAAAGTGCTAAATCTAAATTTAACTCTAAAGTTAAGTTTGAAACCTAAGCTGAGTTTAGAAGCAAAGAAAGATAAAATAAAGTTCTAGAATCACTTAAGCGGGGAAGCTATTATCATAAACACAACCCTGTTGTGGTCAAGTCAAAGTTCATCATTCATTTCAAGTTATTTAGAAAACATCTGACAACGAAACAGTATGGCCATTCCAACTGTCCATAACCGTGGACGCGGCTATTCGAATAGTTTGACACTCTGCAGAGGTGGTACACTTTCACCACAAGATTCGATACATCTGTCAGGGATAACCCTGAATCATCATACTTAGTATGCAGATAATCAAACATAACCTTCCCTTTACACACCCTAGTAGAAGCACCTCTCCTATGAGCATGGCCTCCCAACCATGACCATCAGTCATCTTGGGCACTGCATAGGTGGACATCATGAGAGGTAGCCTCAGCTCAAACCTCTCCCGTGAGGGAACTTATACTAATGCATATAAATTTCAAGCTAAGCTTTACCCAATTCAGGTAGTGTGGTTGTACGGTAAATTTGGAATGGTATCGCATCCAAATCCAACCATCAGTTTTATAAAAGGGTTAAGGCTCATGCCTCATCATTTTCATCATCATAAACCAGTTGTGTTTCTCAACACATGTCAAAACATCTCAATAGAATGACTCATCATTCCAAGGTTTCAACAATTCATTTTCACCACTTGTTCCCATCTAAAGTGACTCAAGTTTTTGATCTACTCTAACTATTAAGTTAAGAGTGTTCACTAAGGTGGAAGGATGGGATCAATCTCATGCCATAGAATGACATCTAAAGGTTTCTATGTAGGTCAAGTTTTATACTTTTTATGCTACCTTCAAAACAAGTAAAGAACTTTGTGTAAACTAAGGGAGGTAAAACTTCTCAATAAGACTTGAGGTACTAATAGTTAAAGGGTTGTGATCAAAGCATGCTTAACGCATCTTTGCTAAACCATCTAGTTTGTTTCTAGTTTGCTAAGCACTAAACTTGCAAGGGTTAAACTTGGTTATGGTTAGCTTGCTAAGGGTAGCTTGCACTGTTAATGGTGTTTTGCCTTGGTTGGTGCAGTGGTTGAAGTTTTCTTCGTCTTCTTCTTGGTAGAACTCCTCCTCCTCGAAAGCTTGGTCGGTACTAGTGTCTATAAATACATAGGGAGTGAAAAATCACCAAAAAATACTTCACTAGGCTAAGTAGCATTCTAAGACACACAATTGATGATCTATTATCATCACAAGCATCACAAGTTTAGTTCAATAGTTTCAACCTTTTTAATTTAGAAAAGTAATTTCTACTCATTGAAATATTAACTAAAATTTAATATTCACCACCAAAATATGGGATCATGTTGACATATGTCATCACCACATATTATAACATGTGGGAATGAGATTTAAGGGTTGGACTAATATTACATTGGTTTAAGTTCATTATTTAATGATTTAAAGTGACTAGAAATGCCTATATAGCATTATTTTGGTACTAGTCCAAAGTCACTGCATGTAAACCTTAATATTATTACATATTTAGATAGATATGATGAAATGTGATTTTTGAGAGTTGGAATCAACTCAAAAGCTAACTTGGTTGATTTTATAAAAATGTTGCAAGTTGCAAATGATTCTGTTTTGTTATTTTTATTAGGAGAGATCTATAACTCTAATTGAATTAAATCCAACGGGATTGGATAGATCATCTTAATACCTTTCAGGCAAAATTGGTGTCATGCAATTTGGATTTATAAAACTCTCTGAATTGAATTTTAAACTAGTGGACAGAAACTAGATTTAACTAAAAAGAAAAATCCAGATTTGAACGGGTGGGCTAGCGCGGGAAAGAAGTTGGGCCGGCCCAGTGGCGCTCCGCGGCGCGGGGCTCAACTGACAGGGGGGTCCCGCTTGTCAGCGGCACTTAAAACGCGAAACGGTACGCACGCTATGGGCCGTAGGATTAGAAGCGAGATCAACGGCTGAGGGTCGTCGTCGATGACGAACAGGTCGCCGGCAAGCTCGAACTCTAGCGGCTCGGTGGGGGTCTACTGGGGGCGTACCAGGGCTCCAACAGGGTCAGCGAGGCGAGGTTGCGGCGGAGCTTGGGATAGTCGCAATCAGCGGCGCCCTTCTCCTCCAGAGGTGGCTGCTCCGGCTCCAATTCCGGCGAGCTGCTGCTCCCTTTGCTCCGGCTAGAGGTGGGTGAGGTTCAGAGAGGTAAGGGGAGTGGAGTGGTGTGGAGAGAAGAGGCTGGGGAGGGCTCCTTTTATAGGCCCGACGGTGAGACCGAGCGGGATGGGCAGTCGACAATGGCGACATGGCTACGGCGGGGTAGAGGCATGGCTGCGGGTGGCGATCGATGTGTGGTTCCCTGGCGGTGCTCTAGAACTTGAATGCGAGTGTAGGAGTGGTGGCATGCGGTCTGGGCGAGGTGGCGCTCTGAGAGGCAGAGGCGGCGGTGTCCACGGCGAGCGGTGGCTGTGAGGCGTTGGGAGGCCAGCGGGGGTGTCTGGGGTGTTCTCCAGGTCGAGGCGGAACGGCGGGCACGGGCTGCTGCCAAGGGGCGGTCTGTGCGAGCGGGGACCAAGCGAGCTCTAGGGGCGGCACTGGCATGGTGCGGTGGCACTCGGCGCGGTTTGTGCTCGGTGGTCCACTGCTGCTCTTGGCTCGGGCAAGGGACAGGGGGTGGCGTTGAGCTCCTGGCTACCTCCTAGACACGACGAGGGAAGAGGGAATGGTCTGCTGCAGCGGGGCAAGGGTTGGCCGGCGAGGCATGGCTCGGCATGGCATGGCATGGCATGGCATGGCATGGCATGGTGACTAGGTACAAGGAAGAGGGGTGTTAGGGGTTTGGTTAGATCAAGAGGGGACAGAGGAGATAAATGAAGATCATTTGGGGGCAAAACCCTGTAGTAAACAGTGAGCTAGGATTAGAGTAGAGATTATGCATGCCAAGTGTTTGATTAAATGGCCGCATGAAAGAAAGTTCTGAATTTTGGTTTGAAATTTTTTGAGTGATCTCCACTAGTGATAGGTAGTCTCTGGTTGCAAGGGTTTTGAAAGTGGAGCTCAAAGAGATGGTTTTTGAAATAGGGGTGATCTATGCATATGCATTAGATTCAATTTTAAACTGTCATTTAAACTAGTTAACAGAATGTTTTTAGCAGATCAAAAGGTGGGCCTTGGTACCTCATTATGTGTACTAGCAAGGGGTACAAAGATCAAGAATTGTTTCTGTTAAGTTTTCAGTACTAGGAATAGCCAAAGTAGGCATGAAAGTGAAATTTGCCAAAATGACCATTCTTCCTTTTTAATTCTTTTTTATTTGATTTTCTTTAGGAAAAGTTTGGGAAATATGTAGATGATGTTTAAATCACCTAAGAAACATTTTACAAGCATTGGATCATTCAATCATGGCAATTCAAACAACTCCTATTTTAAATGCACACATATATGAATGCTTTCATTTTAAATTTGAAAAAGTTTTTGTTAACCCTATTTTTGGATGATTTGATCTTGATAACCTTGGATTAAAGTTTTGTGATGTTACAGCAGTAGCAGAACTCCATACAAAATACTGAGAACTACCTTAAGCTAGGAACCACATGGCCCAAAATGATAAGAAAAATCCGGTCGAGGAGTACATGTGTTCAAGTTAGGATCATCACAAGAAGAGAAAGATGGGTTAATCGCTAAGAAATAGGGGTGCAGAAGTGGGACAAATGGGACATATGGGATCCTTAATTTTAGACCCCTAGACTAACTCTAAACTAAGTGGGCGAAGTGGGCCAAGTAGGATTTAACAAATCTCACTTATCCCGCTTATCCCACTTAGCTTAGAGTTAGTTTAGAAGTCTCCCACATATCCCACCTCTGCATCTAGGGTAAACATCTTGTCAATACGAAGCTTGTATTCCACGGTGAACTCCGATGGTCGATTCCGACGACGAGCGACTAGATTAGACCGACAAACCGACAAAGAGCAAGTGGCTTTAGAATTCGCATAGAATACCTTCTCACACAAGCCATTTGGATGTGTAGAGCTCAACTTCACCATGAACTGCGGTGACACGTGCGCCGCTGGCTTGACGCACACGATAGATATCAAGATGACATCATCGTGCACGTCGAATAGCACGCAGAACAACGTGTAATCGAACCCGGTTAGACCGATATCTACATTTTGCAAGCCCGGAGCCAGCATCGGCTTAGAGATGTACCTGCCTTTCCTACCATAGTGTGAAATGCGCAACCTCATGGCGTGGGATGATACGTCCATTTTGCATCGCTATTCTATATCATAATTTACTACTATTCATTGATATATTTCATATTAGGAGATGATACTTATGCTATTTCATCTATTTTTTGCATGGTTGATGACTTTTGTAGCATGGACCGCTACAGTCAGGATTCTGATGGAAAAGGTGTTGTTTGGAGGCAAAATTCGCGAAGATCAGAAAATCCTAGAAAATATATAGAAAACCCTATTTTTCTAGAAGACGAAGGAAGCCAGAAGGGGAAGCGGAGATGGGCCACAGGGGGCCCACACCACCCCCTGGCGCGGGCCACCCTAGGTTGCGCCACCAGGTGGTGTGGCCTCCCTAGTCTACCCCTGGCTCTCCTCTCTGGCGTATATTATCCTCCCGAAACCCTAAGACTCGGGGAGCGACCACAGAAAGATTCCGCCGCCTCTACGGGGCGGAAAACACCGAGAGAGAAAGATCTCTCCGGCAGATAGAATTCTGCTGGGCGAATTCCTTCCCGGAGAGGGGAGATCGTCGCCATCAACACCACCATTAAGTTGAATCTTGCATAGTTCTTAGGGGAAACTTTCCCGGTGTTCATTACTCCTTGTAGTTGATGTTATTGAGTGAACCGTGGAATTATTGTTTATGTTCATATTGTTATACATCATTATTTCATCTCTAATCATGCTCCACATGATGTCTTGTGAGTAGTTTGTTTAGTTCTTGAGGACATGGGAGAAGTCATGTTGTTAGTAGTGGAATTGTGTTGAGAAAGATTCAATAGTTTGATACTTAAGTTGTGGTGTACTTCTTCTAGTGGTGTCATGTGAACGTCGACTACATGGCACTTCACCTATATGGGCCTAGGGGAATGCATTGTGTATTTGGCTACTAATCGTAGGGGTTGCCGGAGTGACAGAAACCTGAACCCCCATTAGGAAACCATTGCACAAGGGACGTTAGGGTCTTAGAGTTTAAAGTTGTGGTTAGGTTTCTACCTTAATTACTTTCTTGTACTTGCGGATGCTTGCAAGGGGTATAATCACAAGTATGTATTAGTCCTAGGAAGGTCGGTACATTAGCATAGGTTCACCCACACAACACTTAGCAAACTAAAAAGGATTAATCAACTATATGAAGCGAAAGCACTTGATGATATTCCCATGTGTCCTCGAGAACGGTTGGTCATGTTAAGTAATACAACCGGCTTGTCCTTTGTTGAATAAAGGATTGGGCCACTTGCTGCATTTATTCTTATGGTCTTTTATTTACTCGTACTTTATTTACCTGCATTATCAAAAAACCCTAAAGTATTTACAGAGAATTCCTACTACGAGCCACTAGCCAGCACCTTCTGCTCCTCGTTGGGTTCGACACTCTTACTTATCAAAAATACGGCGATACACCCTCTATACTTGTGGGTCATCAAGACTATTTTCTGGCGCCGTTGCCGAAGAGTGAAGCGCTATTGGAGAGTGGAACTGGTAAAGGAAACTTCTACTGTGAGTATTGTTTACTTCTGTTAGTTGCTTTATTTCAATATGGATAATTCACTGAGTTTCTTATTTTGTAATGCTACTACACCTGCTAAGGTAGTAGATGAACCACCACCTACTGAGAATGATACTTTTAAAATACCTACAAGAATTATTGATCATGTTATGGATAACTATTATGTTGGAGATGGAACTGTCCATCAAGGTGATCATTTGCTCTTTATACACGAATTATGCGGGTTGTTCAAGTGTGCTGGTATTACTACAGATCAAGTCAAGAAGAAGTTATTCTTATTATCACTAAAAGGAAGAGCTGAAGAATGGTATAAGCTGCTGAAGAATGTTCAAGCTCTTGAATGGTAGGAAATAGTACCTCTCTTTTATTCAAAGTTTTATCCTCCTAGTGAGATTCTTAAAGATCAGAATCAAATATACAACTTTTGGCCTCTTGATGGAGAGAGTACAACTCAAGCTTGGGGGCGACTGAAGTTACTAATGCTCAAATGTCCCATTCATGAGCTCCCCAACAATATTATTATCAATAACTTTTATGCAAGGCTTTCTCCTCATGATAAGGATTTATTGGATGCTTCTTGTGCTGGATCATTCACTCGCATGGAAGAAGAAGCTAAATGGGATCTTCTGGACCGTATTCAAGACAATGCTGAATCATGGGAGAATGACAAAAGAAGAAAGTTAGGTATAAATTATGATTATGAATGCATTGAATCTTTTATGGGAACTGATGACTTTCAAAATATTAAAAATGCTTATGGTTTAGACTCTCAAACTATTGCAACTTATTTTAAGGCTTTTGCTTCCTATATTGAAGTTCCTAAAAATAAGTGGAATAAGTATCATGAACCATATAAAGATGTTGCTAAGTGTGTTCCTGCAAGAAATACTGAAGTTTATACTACTAATCATGCTTTACCTTAACCTTACATTGAGAAAATCCCTTTCCCAGTTAAGATAAAGGAACATTCTATGATAGCTAGTATGGTTAATGAAAGTACAAATAAAGCTATTGAACCTGATAAACAAATTGATGATGAACCTATAATAGCAAATGTGAAAGATTTTGTCACTAAATATGAAGAAGATGGACACACTATCCTCTGTAAGGATATCCCTAATATTGTTTCACAAAGTAGTGTTATGAGAGCTAGTGTCCCTGTGTTTTCTGTTAGAATAAGTGATCATTGCTACAATGGTTCTTGTGACAGCTATATCATTAAGTTTATGCATGATACTGAAAGTTATTATGGGAGAGGGAAGACTGTTCTTATGCATCTCAATAATATCAAGTTTCCTCGTTTTATGCTGAAAGTTTTTATGTTGCACTTGTTTTACCTTCCTATGCTAGTAGCCTCTCGTTTCAACAAGTTGTTTGTTTACAAAATTCCCTTGCATAGGAAGTGGGTTATACTTAAACAAGTATATTTTTGATTCTTAATGCTCTCTTTCACTTCAATTCATATTCTTATGTGAGCTTCTTTGAAATTATCATGCCCATCCTAATGGCTATAAAGATAGAGCTTTTTGGGAGACAACCCAATTTATTTTTTACTTTCAGTTTATTTTTGTTTCTTTGAGTCTTGGAAGTTATTACTTCGGTAATGACCTCTCCTTATCCGTTTTGTTTGGTTTTTGTGTCAAGATCAACCTCTAATGAGAGAGAAGTAAGATTTGGGGAAGTTGCTGTCCCGAAACAGATTTTTGTGCTTCACCGTAAAAATTCGAGAGATCTCTGTATGTTGGATTAAGATGTAATTTTTTTTGCTTCTGCCCCAGGTTGTTATTTAACTTTCGTTAGTTTTGCACTTTTTGATTTGAGCAGCAGTAAATTTTCGAAATAATTGATCTTTACCTGCTGGTCTGTTTTGACAGATTTTGCCACTCTTGCATTTGCTTCTTTAAATCAATTTCCTTTTTGATTTTTTTTGGGTTTTCGGAAGGAGTTGCTACAGTAGCTTATGATTTGATGGATTTCAGTTGAAATTGGACTTAAAGGGTCTATTACCTTGCTTACACTGATGTTGCTAATAAGAATTGTGTAAAGTTTTGTGCGAAAGAAATTTCCAGGTTATCGGAGGACATGGTGTAATAAGAAAGAGAAAGGTTTCATGACTCGAGCAATATGAGTATGAAGATGAAGATATTGAAGTTATTCAAGTGGTGGCTCCGGAAGAATCTATCAAAGACCTAATTTAGAGACCTGCAGAGTCCATTTTCGAATAGGTAATAGATGTGGTAAGAAAAGTTCCGCAAAAATACTATCCAGTTATATTTTTGCAATTTTTATCCAATAAGGAAAGCTACGAAGCAAAAGAGCGACGGAAACGGAGCCAGGGTGGCTCACACCACCCCCTGGCACGGGCCCCCCTGGCCGCACCAGCAGGTGGTGTGGCCACCTCGGCCTCCGTCTCCGACCCATTTTCTCCTAGTACCTTCCTTTTGCTGTGAAACTTCGTAATATATAATCCCCCGGATCCCCCGAGGTTCGTATATCATGTTCTCGTCATGTTTTCGTTTCGATAGGTTGCCGCCAGGAACTATTCTTGCAAGTTAGAAGCACGATGGTGTCCGCCAAGGATAAGGAAAAGGAGCCTATGGAGGAAGATCCCCAAGACTCCGGACAGGAGGAGGAGATCAAGAGCGAAGATGAAGAGGAGGCAAAGCAAGGCCAACATCCGCACACCGACACTACTATTGCAAGCATTGGAGTGTTGACAAAACCTGCCAGGGTCAGAAGGGCTGCACGGATGTGAACTGAAGGGAAACCTCCGCGTCACTGTTTGGCTCCACGGTCACTTCCTCCACGCGCCAAGAATCCTTTACACACCCCTATCCATAAGCATCAACACCAGAATATGACCAAGGAGAAATTACCCTCCAATTGGGATTTGCCTCGTTCTAGCCATGGAGGAAAATAAGACTTCAAGGAGGAAGAGAGGGAAAAGAATCGCGAGAGCTGGGATCCACAACCTGACATGATCATGCACCGCATCAGGCACAACTCGGAGTTGATTCGTACTCTCACCTTCGAGATTGAAGACTTGGGGAAACTAATCAAAGAGCTCATCGAGATAACACCACCACCGAAGGAGTAATTCGTCATCAGGTTTTGGCATCCCCTTGGTTTGTTCCAAGCTTGGGGGAGTGTCGCGGTATCATATCACTATCTTCTATCTTTCTACCTTTTTAGTAGAGTCATATCATGGATAGAGAAGTTATCATGTAGGATAGTTTGTGTTATGGAAGTGTCCCCCTCTCGTTAGATATCTATGTATCCCTTGGTGTGAGTTGCCGTTATGGAATATTAATGAGAAGTTCTATCATTTACTCTTTTGCATATCTTATTTTAGTTTTCAATTCATGGTTATATGATTGATCTTGTCATTAGTATTGGTATCACTTTGGGATCATTGAGTTAATTTAGTTGGTTTTGGCAAATCTGGCTTGGTCAGTAGCAACACTATTTTGAGAATTGAATGAAATAGACAAAAGTACTCTTACAGAAATATAATTTCATCATCTTTCTTTCTTGATTTGATCATAAGTTTAGTATTCTCTAGTTAAGATCTTTTGTGCTTCCAAGTAAGATTGCATGTTTGTTTTTATCACTAGTATGTTTGTTTGTTTCCTTCAACTCTTGTGCTTGCTACCCAGCCTTGCTAGCCAAAAACCTGTACTAAGAGGGAATGCTTCTCGTGCATCCAATCCTTAAACCAAAACCTATGCCATTTGTGTCCACCATACCAACCTACTAGCACTATTGCTATTCCAAGTAAATTCTTGTTTTTATCTACCTTCCAAATTAAACTTGTTATTATAAAATTAGTGATTAAAGCTCTCACGAACTTGATGGCACAACTTATTTTCCTGCATTTAATAAACTTGAACCATTGTGTCCATCTTTGTTGCGTATATGCTTGCGCTTTATAAGTTGAAGTTAGCAGAACCATGTATCATGGGGAATGCTTTGAACATTGCACTTATATTCCATTGATATCATGATTCTTTTGCTTATGGATCCCGGCAGTGTGAAGGAACTTGTAAGATCATGGAGTTTATATGTGTGCTAGAGAAACGCCTGGGCCGCTACCCTAAGCCATGCCTAATCATGGTGGAAATTTGCAGCATAACCATAATGAGAACTCTATGAAGCATCCTCAATAAAAACCTATGCAAATAGCAAATAAAAGGATCACCGAGATGCTCATTGTCTGCTTGCCTTGTCTATGATACATATGTATTTACAATGACGAGATCTTACTTGTGACTGAAGTTGAGCAGCATGAGGTTCGGTACTCGTAAGTAAGGGGCATGAGATTTCAACTTATAACTTGTCAAGAATATCCTCTTAGTTGTGTCACTTTAACCTTAATCATCTAAAGATGCCTATGATAGGGGCAATGAGAGCTAAAAGCTAATAAGTACCATAATTTTTGGAAGCTCTTTATGAAACTTGAAATCCCTGCTTCCCTCTGTGAAGGGCCTATATTTTACCTTTTTAGTTGAGTTAGTAAACCTATTCCCTTCTACCTCAGCAAGCATTTTGAGTTGTTGTGTTTCATTCATTCATATGATGATTTATTCAATCATGTTTCTTATGTTCCTTGTTTTTCACTTTTCTCTAATCTTAGTGTCTACTACTTTGAAAGATATCATTGAAAACCAGTTATTTGTGAACTCTAGCAAATTGTCAACTATTCTTCGACCAAGAGCTAAGTTTGCCATTACCAATTATGATTTACTTTATGTATCTTTATTGTGTTTCCTTTAATTATTGCATGTTAAGTTATATAATAGTGAGTTGTCTTCTATTATGACTTATGTATTGATGAATGTGATGCTTCTTGTTCGTATTCTTTTATCGACTCTTCACTCCATAAACCTGAGGTCATGTTTATTGAGTTCAGTTTCGCTTGGGGACAAGCAAAGTCTAAGCTTGGGGGGAGTTGATACGTGCATTTTTCATCACTATTCTATATCATAATTTACTACTATTCATTGATATATTTCATATTAGGAGATGATACATATGCTATTTCATCTGTTTTTCCATGGTTGATGACTTTTGGAGCATGTACCGCTATAGTCAGGATTCTGATGGAAACGGTGCTGTTTGGCGGCAAAATTCGCGAAGATAAAAAAATCAGAGAAAATATACAGGAAATCCTATTTTTCCAAAAGACGAAGGAAGCCAGAAGGGGAAGCGGATATGGGCCATAGGGGGCCCACACCACCCCCTGGCGCGGGCCACCCTAGGCCGCGCCACCAGGTGGTGTGGTCGCCCTGGTCCACCCCTAGCTCTCCCCTCTAGCGTATATTATCCTTCCGAAACCCTAAGACTCGGGGAGCGACCACAAAAAGATTTCGCTGCCTCTGCGAGGCGGAAAACACCGAGAGAGAAAGATCTCTCCGGCAGACAGAATTCTGCTGGGGAATTCCTTCCCGGAGAGGGGAGATTGTCGCCATCAACACCACCATCAAGCTGGACTTCATCGGGATCATCATCATCATCATCACCACCATCATCTCCATCAGCACCATCATCACCACCTTCATACCGCTGTAACAATTGGGTTGAATCTTGCATAGTTCTTAGGGGAAACTTTCCTAGTGTTGATTACTCCTTGTAGTTGATGTTATTGAGTGAACCGTGGAATTATTGTTTATGTTCAGATTGTTATACATCATTATTTCATCTCTGATCATGATCCATATGATGTCTTGTGAGTAGTTCGTTTAGTTCTTGAGGACATGGGAGAAGTCATGTTGTTAGTAGTGGAATTGTGTTGAGAAAGATTCAATAGTTTGATACTTAAGTTGTGGTGTACTTCTTCTAGTGGTGTCATGCGAACGTCGACTACATGACACTTCACCTATATGGGCCTAGGGGAATGCATTGTGTATTTGGCTACTAATCGTAGGGGTTGTCGGAGTGACAGAAACCTGAACCCCCTTTAGGAAACCTTTGCACAAGGGACGTCGGGGTCTTAGAGTTTAAAGTTATGGTTAGGTTTGTACCTTAATTACTTTCTTGTACTTGCGGATGCTTGCAAGGGGTATAATCACAAGTATGTATTAGTCCTAGGAAGGTCGGTACATTAGCACAGGTTCACCCACACAACACTTAGAAAACTAAAGAAGATTAATCAATTATATGAAGCGAAAGCACTTGATGATATTCCCATGTGTCCTCGAGAATGTCTGCTCATCTTAAGTAATACAACCGGCTTGTCCTTTCCTGAATAAAGGATTGGGCCACTTCCTGCATTTATTCTTATTGTCTTTTATTTACTCGTACTTTATTTACCTGCATTATCAAAAACCCCTAAAAATCTGTTTGCTAAGTATTTACAGAGAATTCCTGCTCCAAGCCACTAGCCATCACCTTCTTCTCCTCGTTGGGTTCGACACTCTTACTTATTGAAAATACTTCGATACACCCCCTATACTTGTGGGTCATCATGGGCTTCTATGAGGTGGGAGTGGAGCACAAATGGAATTGGACGAACTCGCATCCAGGCACCACACAGTTCCATTGGACTGCATCAGTGAGCATTGAACATGATGACATATTTGGCTGGACAACCCATACCAATTGGGTCTATCACCAACATAAAGTAATTAATTAGTACGACATTACATATATTCATATTAGGATCATCACAACAAGATTTATATGTGTTAACTCACTCTTGGTTGATATTCTTGTAATCCAGGGGGAATTATGACAAGATCTTAAGAACCTCGCAGGTAACGCCTTAGTTTCAACAGGTATGACATGAACCCTTTTAGCGCGAATTTAGCAAACGAACGCCTGCTTGTCTGCTCAGATGTCGCTACCATTTCGACCTAATGGAGCTTATTCCATGACGGAAGCAACCATAACATCACCTTGTACCACGGCGATTCGCATGCCGCTGACCTGACGTACCTGACCGAAAGGAAGATGTCCATGGTGTACCCTCCAATTAGGGCAGCAAACTCCATGCCCTCTTTCCCGATGCCGATGATCTCTGGTGCATGCACCCGGTTAGTTGGGTACCAGTACTTGCTGGAGTAGGTCACTTGGGGAAAATAGTACATCTTGTGGGCCAGTTTCAAGTGGTCAAAGAGCTCGTGCAGAGTCAATGGCCGGTTGACGAACTCGAATCCTCGCTCTGTGTAGGCTGCGCATGGGGCGTATCAACACTGGATCTTGTGCTCGTAGACGTCATTGTATGAGACCAATGACCAACAGCGGTTGTTGGGGCACCTGCTACCTTTTCCGCTGGCGACCTGGCGGTACAGCTCCTTGGAGCATGCGGCCAGCCTAAAGGCGCTGATATTGTCCATACACATAGTGATTTCGTTGAAGATGTCATCACCGACCTTGCTCCAGCCGCAGTGCCGCGGGTTGCACCTCGAATCCGCCATCCCGTTCGGATGGATTGGGGGCGAGGGTGGATCTATGTAGAATTGTTGGTGGTTTCGGAGGAGAGGACTGGTGGCCTGGAGGGAGTGATGCAGCATGAAAGATGGGGAGTAAAATGTGTGAAGCACGCGCCAGAGATGCGGCTAGGCGGCATCGACGAGTGGGGATAAACTAAACAGAGATGGGGAAGATAGGATGGCTCTTTGAAAGAGGTTTTTTATTTTCTTCTGCTATAAGAAGCGGCTGCATCGAGGACGCCGGCTAGCATGAATGCGTGTAAAATGCGCCCCTGTGCAATAAATTAAACATGTCACGTCCTAGCGTAGTACTTTCTTATCACGTCAGCTTCTATTTTCAGACTAGTATTAGGGCATCACCTATGGTGGCAGAATTTGTCTATAAGCTAGGAGCTTTTAAAAAAAAGCTTTCGATGTACTACTGAATTCCTGGTGAGCTTAAAAAGTATTTGCAAAATTTTAAGAGCATTCTATCTATCATGCTTACATGTAGTTAAAATTTGACATGGTCGGTGGGAGTACGGTTTACATCAAAGACCTCAAAAAAGAGAAAATTACATAGAGGTCCATAAACTTAGCACAAAGGGCCCTAATGTTAAGCAAGGAAAAGCACCCGGGTCCTTCTCAAGCGAGAAACTGAGACATACCCTTCGTACTATTGTATTTGCTTCACACAAACGCACAAAACACTCCTCACACTTTTGAACCAGCGTGCTGGGGGTGTGCTTGGTGCTTCCTCTTCGTAGGGTGTGAAATGGAACAACAATGTAGGTCGACGCACGTGGGCAGCGCCACATTGTAGACGAGGGAGCGATCAGCAGGCCAGCAGTGTGTGTGGATGGTGATGAGGCAGGAAAGGAGAGAGAAAACACAATTTATTTTGCGTGCATACATATAGTAAAGGTCCCGAAATTTTGACAATAGGTTCAACTTCTTGCTAAGATTCTACATCTTGACAACTTAACAAAATTATATTAGGTCAAACTTGAGATAGAAGTAAGCGTGATAGATAGCTCTTGGATTAGTTGTCTTTTCAAAGGTAGATGGGTGCATCTTCTTTTAGTAAACGATGTTCTAGGTGTGAGTTTCCAACTATGAGGAAAGAACATTCTCAGTTTTCCCATGTTTCGCGAATTTTAAAACTTCCTAGCTAACTCCACCGACTTGAATGAGACTCTATGCGAATTTATCGAAATTAGATCAAATTTGAACTACAAGTAAATTATAGATTGCTTTGTAAGTTTTACGTAAGAGCTTTCGTTGGTTTTTGATGTACTGAATTCCTGGTTAGAGCTTCAAAAGTTTGTTGGGACATTTTAAGAGTAATCTATCTATCATGCTTACTAGTAGTTAAAATTTGATATGGATGGTGGGAGAAAGGACGATTTGCATCGAAGACCTAATTTTTTTACATAGAGGTCCATAAATTTAGCATAAAGGGCCCTTAAATTAAGCAAGGGAAAGCAGTCTGGTCCTTCTCGAAAGAGCAACTTAGCCATACACCCTTCGTACTAGTGTACTTGCTTCACACACACACAAAAAACGCTGCTCACACTTTCGAACGAGCGTGCTGGGGTGTTCTTGGTGCTTCCTCTTTGCAGGGTGTGAAATGGAACGACAAGGCAGGTCGACGCACGTGGGCAGAACCACGTTGTGGATGATGGAGAGGTTAGCCGGTCGGGGTGTGTGTGGATGGTGATGAGGCAGTGTGAAGGAGAGAGAAAACACAACTTGTTTTGCATGCATATATATAGTAAAGGTCCTGAAATTTTGACAAGAGGTTCAACTTCTTGCTAAGACTCTACATATTGACAACTTACTGAAATTAGGTCGAACTTTAGCTACAAGTAAGCGTGATAGATAGATCTTGGAATAATTGTTGTTTTGAAGGTAGATTGTGGGTGCATCTTCTTTTAGTAAACGATGTCTTCGATGTGAGTTTCCAACTATCAGGAAAGAACATTCTTGATTTTCCATGTTTTGCGAATTTTAGAACTACCTAGCTAACTCTATCGACTTGAATGAGACTGTGTGCCAATTTATTGAAATTAGGTCAAGTTCGAACTAAAAGTAAATTGAGGTTGCTTTGGAAATTTTTCGAAAAAACTTTTTGGTGGTTTTCGATGTACTAAATTCCTGGTTAGCTTCAAAAGGTTTTTGGAAATTTTTAAGAGGAAACTATCTATCACGCTTACTTGTAGTTAAAATTTGACATGATCGGTGGGAGTATGGTTTAGATCAAAGACCTCAAAAAAGAGAAAATTACATGTAGAGGTCCATAAATTTAGCACAAAGGGCCCTAAAGTTAAGCAAGGAAACGCAGGTGGGTCCTTCTCGAGCGAGAAACCGAGTCATACCCTTCGTACTACTGTACTCGTTTCACACAAAAACACTCCTCACACTTTCGAACCAACGTGATGGGGGATGTGCTTGGTGATTCCTCTATGTAGGGTGTGAAATGGAACGACAAGGTAGGTCGACACACGTGGGCAGCGCCACATTGTGGACGAGGGAGAGATTAGCCGGTAGGGGTGTGCGTGGATGGTGATGAGGTAGTGAAGAAGGAGAGAGAAAACATAATTTGTTTTGCGTGCATATATATAGTAAATAAAAAGTCCTGAATTTTTGACAACACGTTCAACTTCTTGATAAGAAATTGCATCTTGACAACTTAATTAAACTAGGTCAAACTTGAGCTACAAGTTAGCATGATAGATTGCTCTTGGATTAATTGTTTTTTTGAAGGTAGATGGGTGCATCTTCTTTTAGTAAACGATGTCGTCGGTGTGATTTTGCCAACTTTTAGGAAAGAACATTCTTGACACTCCCATGTTTTGCAAATTTTAAAACTTCCTAGCCAACTCTGCTACACAAGTAGAGAACAGGAGGGAGGCAGCGCGAGACTTTCAAAAAAAAGCAGCGGAAGATCAGCGCAAAAGAGGACTTGAAGGTGGTGCGATGTCATAGCAAAGCTATGATGGGCTGCTGACACGAGGTACAATGTACACTCCAATAGTAGTAAATGTATGGACCTACTACTAGTAGGAGTATATGCACGCAAAACAAGCAGCATTTTATCTCTCCTTCGCTGGCTCTCACCATCCATCCTCCATCGATTTCTTCTCTGCAGCCGCGGGTGCACATTTCGGCTTGTCTCTTCCTCGTCCACAACAGGTTCAACTTCTTGCTAAGATTTTGCATCTTGATAGTTTAACAAAATTAGGTCAAACTTGAGCTACAAGTAAGCGTGATAGATTGCTCTTAAATTAATTGTCTTTTCAAAGAAGATGGGTGCATTTCTTCTTGTAAAAGCAGTGTAGTCAGTGTGAGTGTCCAACTACCAGGAAATAACATTCTCAATTGATGACGAGTGGTTTGGCCTCTAGCTAAGATTTTGCATCTTCATCAAAGAAAAAAAAGATTTTGCATCTTGAAAATTTTGAACCCCTTTTGAAAATGATCACATGAAATAGGGACAGAGGGGAAATGATATTTCTATTCTCTATGGATAACCCACAAGCTTGAGGTGCACCTTAGGCTTAAAGATAACTTTATTTTTTCCACTATGTATAAGGTGAACCTTAGCGGATGCCACGTAGTAGGCCTAATTAAGGTGTGCTTTTTTACACAATGCGGGCGTAGTATATTTGTTTGCTTAGACATATGGTCACCTCTGTCCACGTGTTGTACATGCTGAGAGAATAAAACATTGGAAGGGGAAGAGGGGGTAGGAGCGAAGAGAAGTTGAAGGCGGTTCCATGCCAGAGCAAAGTTATGATGGGATTCTAACACGAGGTACTCTTGCGGCCTTACAGTGTATACTACACTCTACTAGTAGTAAATTTCAGGACTTATGCACGCAAAACAAATCATGTGTTTTCTCTCTCCTTCCCTATGCTCCATCTCTCCTCCCCTTTCCCCTTGCCCACCGGTCTGGCTGATCTCTCTCCCCTCGTCCACAGCGTGGCGCTACGCACGTGTGCCTTGGTACGGCAGCTCTGTGTGTCTCGTGTGTTCGATAGCCGTGCATTGGTGTGGAGTAGGGACGAGGAGTACATAGGAAGGAAACCACTTTGGTCCTTGGCGGCACAAACATTCAAAGTTTTCCGGTTTTCGAAATTTTCAATTGCTTCCCAAACATCAGGAGGGAAGCTTATTCAAAAGATCGGCCATTCGCAGTACTATACTTCTTATCTTCTCTTTATTGTGTCTTATCTCTTACAATACAATACAATACAATACAATAAACCACTGCATAGTGTACGGATTAACTTTGAACATTGACCATTGGATCAAGATTAGCAAATCTAAACATTGCCAACCTCTTGGTCTTCTTTTCCATTATTATCATCTAGAAAGATTCTAGTTTAACACGATGAACGCTAGTATGCACAAACCTAAAAACACAAACTCCATTGATCACCTTTCAGGGTCCTTGTGCTAATAAATGCATTGACTTGGATGCAATTTTCATTTTTATGAGGTCATTGATGAAACTTGTACTTCCACCGACCGTGTTAACTCTCAAGCACCTCTCTCCTAGGAGACCTACCATTTGATAGGCCATTCGCAGTACTTCTTATCTTCTCTTTATCGTGTCTTATCTCTTACAATACAGTAAACCACTACATAGTGTACAAATTAACTTTGAACATCGACCGTTTGATCAAGACTAGCAAATCAAAACATTGCCAACCTCTTGATATTCTTTTCCATTCGTAGCATCTAGAAAGGTTCTACTTTAGCACGATGAACGCTACTATGCGCAAACCTAAAAACACAAACTCCATTGCTCAGTTTTCAGGGTCCTTGTGCTAATAAATGCATGGACTTGGGTGCAATTTTCATTTTTATAAAGGCCTTGATGTAACTTGTACTTCCACTGATCGTGTTAACACTCAAGAACCTCTCTCCTACAAGACCTGCCATTTGGTAGGCCACTCATAGTAATTATTATCTTCTCTTTATCGTGTCTTATCTCTTACAATACAATAAACCACTTCATAGTGTACAGATTAACTTTGAACATTGACCGTTGGATCAAGACTAGTAAATCCAAACATTGCCAACCTCTTGATCTTATTTTCCATTCTTAGCATCTAGAAAGATTCTACTTTAGCACGATGAACGCAACTATGCATAAACCTAAAAACACAAACTCCCTTGCTCAGTTTTCAGGGTCCTTGTGCTAATAAATGCATGGACTTGGATGCAATTTTCATTTTTATGAGGTCCTTGATGTAACTTGTACTTCCCCCGACCATGTTAACTCTCAAGCCCCTCTCTCCTACGAGACCTACCATTTGGTAGGCCATTCGCAGTACTTCTTATCTTCTCTTTATCGTGTCTTATCTCTTAGAGTATAATAAACCACTTCATTTTGTACGGATTAACTTTAAACATTGACTGTTGGATGAGAGCGACTAGCGCGCGCGCTGCGCGCCGCGAGAACGCGCGAGCGACCTGCCGTGCATATCCGACACGTGTCGTCGCGGAATCATCCTGGGAAACTGCTCGTGCAGATGTCGCCTGTTTTTTCTCTTTTTTGGTTTTTTCTCTTTCTTCGCTGTTGTCCGCTCCACACGTTAGGTATACACTTTCTCTCACTTCCGTTTTTAGTGTGTATTTTTTCATTATCGTTTATTTTTACACTTTTCTTTTTCATTTTTCGTTTATTTTTATTATCTTTCTTTTCTCTTTACGGGCAATGGAGATTTTATGGGGTGTAATAGGAGGGGTCTGGTTTGTACAACACAATGTATTGACTTTGAACGGATTACAGTAACGCGGTGCATTTGTATATTAAGAGCAGTACATAGATGATTCAGCGCAGCAGAATGTATTGACTTTGAACGGATTATAGTAACGCAATGCATTTGTATATTAAGAGGAGTACACAAATGTATTTCGTAGCGCCTTGTATTTCAGAGTGTGTGTTGCGGGATCCGCCCGTGGCACGGCACCTTCTGCGCATCAAGCATTCATATAGATCTTGAAGCGCCGTGTATTTCGGAGCGCCTTGTATTTCGTAGCGCCTTGTATTTCAGAGTGTGTGTTGCGGGCTCCTCCCGTGGCATGGCGCCTTCGGCGCATCAAGTATTTATATAGATCTTGAAGCGCCGTGTATTTTGAAGCGCCTTGTATTTCGGAGTGTGTGTTGCGCGCTCCGCCCGTGGCACGGCGCCTTCGGCGCATCAAGAATTCATATAGATCTCGAAGCGCCGTGTATTTCGGAGCGCCTTCTATTTCGGAGCGCCTTCTATTTCGTAGCGCCTTGTATTTTAGAGTGTGTGTCGCGGGCTCCGTCCGTGGCATGGCGTCTTCGGCGCATCAAGCATTCATATAGATCTTGAAGCGCCCTGTATTTCGTAGCGCCTTGTATTTTGGAGTGTGTGTTGCGCGCTCTGCTCGTGGCATGGCGCCTTCGGCGCATCAAGCATTCATATAGATCTTGAAGCGCCGTGTATTTCGGAGCGCCTTGTATTTCGGAGCGTCTTGTATTTCGTAGCACCGTGTATTTCGGAGTGTGTGTTGCGGGCTCCGCCCATGGCACGGCCCCTTCGGCGCATCAAGCATTCATATAGATCTTGAAGTGTCTTGTATTTCGTAGCGCCTTGTATTTCAGAGTGTGTTTTGCGGGTTCCGCCCGTGGCACGGCGCCTTCAGCGCATCAAGAATTCATATAGATCTTGAAACGCCGTGTATTTCTGAGTGCCCTGTATTTCGGAGCGCCTTGTATTTCGGAGTGTGTGTTGCAGGCTCCGCCCGTGGCACGTCGCCTTTGGCGTATCAAGCATTCATATAGATCTTGAAGCGCCGTGTATTTCTGAGCGCCCTGTATTTTGGAGCACCTTGTATTTCATAGCGCCTTGTATTTCAGAGTGTGTGTTGCGGGCTCCGCCCGTGGCATGGCGCCTTCGGCGCATCAAGCATTCATATAGATCTTGAAGCGCCGTGTATTTCTGAGCACCCTGTATTTCTGAGCGTCTTGTATGTCGTAGCGCCTTGTATTTCGGAGTCTGTGTTGCGGGCTCCGCCCGTGGCACGGCGCCTTCGGCGCATCAAGCATTCATATAGATCTTGAAGCGTCGTGTATTTCGCAGCGCCTTGTATTTCGTAGCGCCTTGTATTTCGGTGTGTGTGTTGTGGGCTCCGTCCGTAGCACGGCGTCTTCTGCGCATCAAGCATTTATATAGATCTTGAAGTGCCATGTATTTCAGAGCGCCTTGTATTTCGGAGAGCCTTGTATTTTTTAGCGCTGTGTGCTTTGGAGAAATAATTTATTCATAGGTCAGTGCACGTAGGTTAACATAGCAGTTTACCGACTACCACATCTACAATTATAGAGCAGTACGCACGTTCCTACAAAGCAGTGCATTCTGCATTGTCTGCATATATTTTAGCTTGGACGTTAACCGATGGATACAGCTAGCATAGGACGCTACAGCCTCATTCAATATATTCCTTCTTCCACGAAAAGAAACAAACCCTTCTTCTTTTGTCTGGAGCAAAGAAAACAATCTATTGAATAACGATAGATTTTACTAGATCTGGTTCCTCGATCAGTCGCGTGGGGGAGGACCTAGATTTGGTGCAGGAGATTGTTTTAAGGTTAGCATCTACGAAATGTTTGATCCGTTGCAGTATCCTCAAAAAATCTTGGTATACTACACTCAAAGATCCTGGATTTCTTTCGCGATATATGAAGAAAAATTCGCCATCATGCCTAGGATTTCTTGTTGATTATCATTGGATGCCTGAGGTTGGTAATAGGCTACAGGAGCTTGAATATTCATCTAAAGATGAAACATCTCTAGCTATTTCTTTGAACTTAGATTCAACATATCTTCTATTGGAATTGGTCGTCTGTTGTCGAAACGGAACAGTCCTCATTCAGGTCTTTCCACATGGTTCTAGAGATCCTGGGTAATATTTTAATTATCCTTCTAGTTCTCCAAATTTGTTCACTTTCCTTGCCTCACCTGTTACACGAATGCCATCAATGTCGAAGAGTGATACAGATCATTCATATGGGCAATTCTGTTTGATTCCAAGTGCTACTAGCTCAGGAATGACATTCTTTCGTACAAATATATTCAATGCTTGCAAGGTTTCATATCATGGTGTTACTACTAATACAACATCTGGCATATTTATGCATGTTTGTATTCAGCAAAATGGTCAATGGGAGATGCATATTTCTGATCCAATTCATGTGCCAACACCAACCACGTACCTTAGTGAGCTTGAAGGAATCCAGATAGGCAAATACTTGTTTATGGCGTATGTTGTAGGTCTTCTTCTGTGTTACAACATATCCATACATTTAACTTCTGTGATACAATTCCCTGAATCAGTCAGGCTGACAACAAAGGATCAAAGGAATTATTGAATATTGGAGGATAGATCAGGAAGCATTTTACTAGCTGCCTTTTCTAGTGATGGTATACTGACAACTTGGCTCCTTCACTACAACAATGGTCAAAATAAGTAGAACATCTAGACAATGTTAGATCTTCCTGTTGCATGCAGAACTGCTTTTGGCTGGGATATTGAAGACTACTGGAAGGAAAGACTTGGTAGTATATGTGAGAATTGCAATCTCCCAGTTTGTGGTGTGTTGCGTGTTATAACAATGTCATCTGATGGTCGCTATGTTGTGATGACAGTTGATTTTGATGTAGACTTGTTCTATGCACACATGTTGAAGAAGATTGTATCAGTTTTATCTAAGTTATCTACACCATTAGTTGCCCGTAGTGCTTTTGCAATGTCTGAACCCTGGCCACCTTCTCTATAGTGATTGACCGAAATGCAATCAAAATTAAATATCTCTTTGTAATGTGAGTATACTAAGCCTTTTGTTGCTTCTTGTGATCTTCTTGCACTGTAAGCTGCGTCCAATTATGTGTTATGTTGCTTTTTATAATCTTCTTGCATTGTATGCTAAATTTTTTTGTCCTAGTACTGCCATGGTAATTGCTAATTGATGCAGTGCAAGTATCAGCCAGAGAAATGCATATATGAATATATGAGCAGTGTACATAGATTGCACAATCGTTTTGGCTACTAAACTAAAGGCAGCACAAGTAGTTTGAGAACAAGGCAGTGCACATGGGGGTAAATACCGCAGTGTTTCATAGTAAACTAATTTGGATGCATCATCTCACAGAGTAGTGCATATATGAAAATAATGGCAGTGCAGGTAGAGTACACGGTCGTAGCACATTAGGAATTTCTACGTATGGCAGTGCATGTGGTTGAGGAAGCGTAGTGTTTCGAACAGAAACCAGTGTACCTGCAGCATTCCATAGAGCAGTGGAATTGTCGAACTAATGGTAGTGCACGCGGGATAAATAGGGCAGTTCTTCGAAAGTACATAGGTGTATCTGTGTAGAAAGCAGTTTTCTATATGACTATACGGGCAGTGCACTTAGAGTGCAGGGTCGTGTCGCATTCGTTAGGGGCTAGTTCAGTGATGCCTGAATTTCTAGGTAAGGCAGTGCATGTGGCTGAGGAAGCGCAGTGCTTCGAACAGAAACCAGTATACCAGCAGCATTACATAGAGCAGTGCAATTGTCAAACTAAGGGCAGTGCAAGTAGTCTGAGTACAAGGCAGTGCACGCAGTATAAATAGGGCAGTTCTTCGAAAGTACATAGGTGTATATGTGTAGAAAGCAGTTTTCTTTATGACTATACGAGCAATGCACTTAGAGTGCAGGGTCGTCCCGCATTCCTTAGGGGCTAGTTCAGTGACGCCTGAATTTCTAGGTAAGGCAGTGCATGTAGCTGAGGATGCGCAGTGCTTCAAACAGAAACCACTGTACCTGCAGCATTACATAGAGCAGTGCAATTGTCGAACTAAAGGCAGTGGACGCATATAAATAGGACAATTCTTTGAAAGTACATAGGTGTATCTGGATAGAAAGCAATTTTCTTTATGACTATATGGGCAGTGCACTTAGAGTGCAGGGTCGTCCGCATTCGTTAGGGGCTAGTTCTGTGACGCCTGAATTTCTAGGTAAGGCAATGCATGTGGCTGAGGAAGCGCAGTGCTTCGAACAGAAACCACTGTACATGCAGCATTACATAGAGCAGTGCAATTGTCGAATTAAAGGCAGTGCACGCAGGATAAATAGGGCAGTTCTTCGAAACTACATAGGTGTATCTGTGTAGAAAGCGGTTTTCTATATGACTATACGGGCAGTGCACTTAGAGTGCAGGATCGTCCCACATTCGTTAGGGGTTAGTTCAGTGACGCCTGAATTTCTAGGTAAGGCAGTCCATGTGGCTGAGGAAGCGCAGTGCTTCGAGCAGAAACTACTGTACCTGCAGCATTACATAGAGCAGTGCTTCGAGCAAAAACTAGTGTACCTGCAGCATTACATAGAGCAGTGCAATTGTCGAACTAAGGGCAGTATAAGTAGTCGGAGTACAGAGCAGTGCACGCAATATAAATAGGGCTGTTCTTCGAAAGTACATAGGTGTATTTGTGTAGAAAGCAGTTTTATTTATGACTATACGGGCAGTGCACTTAGAGTGCAGGGTCGTCCCGCATTCATTAGGGGCTAGCACAGTCACGGCGGAATTTCTAGGTACGGCAGTGCATGTAGCTGAGGAAGCACGGTGCTTCGAACATAAACCACTGTACCTGCAGCATTACAAAGAGCAGTGCAATTGTCGAACTAAAGGCAGTGCACGCAAGATAAATAGGGCAGTTCTTCGAAAGTACATAGGTGTGTCTGTGTAGAAAGCAGTTTTCTTTATGACTATATGGACAGTGCACTTAGAGTGCAGGGTCGTCCCGCATTCGTTAGGGGCTAGTTCAGTGACGCCTGAATTTCTAGATAAGGCAGTGCATGTGGCTGAGGAAGCACAGTGCTTTGAACAGAAACCAGTGTACCTGCAGCATTGCATAGAGCAGTGCGATTGTCGAACTAAAGGCAGTGCAAGTAGTCTGAGTACAGGGCAGTGCACGCAGTATTATTAGGACAGTTCTTCGAAAGTACATAGGTGTATTTGTGTAGAAAGAAGTTTTCTATGACTATACCGGCAGTGCACTTAGAGTGAAGGATCGTCCCGCATTCGTTAGGGACTAGTACAGTGACACCGGAATTTCTAGGTACGGCAGTGCATGTAGCTAAGAAAGCGCGGTGCTTCGAACAGAAACCACTGTACCTGCAGCATTACATAGAGCAGTGCAATTGTCAAACTAAAGGCAGTGCACGCAGGATAAATAGGGCAGTTGTTCAAAAGTACATAGGTGTATCTGTGTAGAAAGCAGTTTTCTATATGACTATACGGGCAGTGCACTTAGAGTGCAGGGTCATGCCGCATTCGTTTGGGGCTAGTTCAGTGATGCCTAAATTTCTAGGTAAGGCATGTGGCTGAGGAAGCACAACGCTTCAAACAGAAACCAGTGTACCTACAACATTACATAGAGCAGTGCAATTGTCGAACTAAGGGCAGTGCAATTAGTCTGAGTACAGGGCAGTGCTCGCAGTATAAATAGGGCAGTTCGGTGTATCTGTGTAGAAAGCAGTTTTCTATATGACTATACGGGTCGTGCACTTAGAGTGCAGGGTCATGCCGCATTTGTTAAGGGCTAGTTCAGTGATGCGTGAATTTCTAGGTAAGGCAGTGCATGTGGCTGAGGAAGCGCAGTGCTTCGAACCGAAACTAGTATACCTGCAGCATTACATAGAGAAGTGCAATTGTCGAACTAATGGAAGTGCAAGTAGTCTGAGTACAGGCCAGTGCATGCGAGGGATTAATAGAGCAGTTCTTCATAGTAAACTAATTTGGCTACATCATCTCACAGAGGAGTGCATATATGAAAATAATGGCAGTGCAGGTAGAGTACACAGTCGTACCACATTAGTTTGTGCTGGTAGAACACTACGGTTAATTGGTTGCATAGGCAGTGCATTTAGTGTAGAAGCGAAGTGCTTCTAAACTAAACCAGTGTATACATGTAGTGCACTGTAACTTTTTGGTAATCCAGTGCACTCAGGATAAATAGGGCAGTTCTTCGAAAGTACAGAGGTGTATCTACAGCATAAGTGAAAACAGTTTTCTATATGACTGCAAGTAATTTCTTTATAAGGTAGTGCACGCGGGCTAACAAGTACAGTCCTTCGAAATTAAACTAGTTTGCGCGCAGCATTACATAGAGCATGGCATATATGAATATAATGGTAGTGTGGTTATAATACACAGTCATAGCACATTAGTTCGTTGTTTTTATTGCGGTCAATGTAATATAGTCCAATCTTCGTCACCTTCATGTGATATTTCGGTCACAATGTATAAGACACTCTTAATTAAAAATGTATCTTATGCAGTGCACCAAAACATCACAGCAGCAACGGACTGCAGAACAAATTGTGATGTGCTGACAATATGCTGCACCCTGTAGAGACAAAGGTAGAAAACAAATATATTAGTTTAAGCATATGAGTTATATTTTTTGAGTGTTCATTCATTTATTCTTACCAGCTAAAACTCGCACCTCGGTATTTAAGGTCTGGGTTTACAAGCATGCTGATATCCCTCTCGTACATAGGATTTCTTATACAGTGTGACCAAAATAATATACCTATATATTTTTAGATTTTGTAGCAGTGTAGGTGTTTGAATCATACACCAAGATTAGTAGAAATCTATAGCATATTAACTTCTGTATATCGCTACAATGTAGTAAACTTATACATAAAGTAGAACCTTGGGTGTGTAAAACGACTTGGGCATGACAGACGCACTTGACGATATTGATTTGCTCTTGAATTGGTAGATCCCTTCCTATATGTAATTCTCTGGTAGGCTTCACCTCTAGCTGAACAATTTGATTTGTATCTAATATTTCTTGCACCTATGATTCCATCTACAAGCATGTATTTTTTCATCGACCTGCGTAGCATGCTACAAAATGGAAGGTGGCGGCTTTTGAGCTGTGTGAGACTAGGTGTGGACGTTGTATGTCTTTATATATAATTCCTTGACTCTTCTAGGGTTTCCGTCTGGTGGGCTTTGTTGGGGTAAACTATCAGTGTAGATGTTGCAGTTCTTTAAAAACTTGGTTTGTACATGTACCGCTTGAGTTTTATATTTTTTCATTGTATGGCTATACACTTATAGCAGATAATCATTATTTAATCTACTACTATTTTTTCCATTGTAATTACAATATGTTCATATTAAATATGTATAATGTGCACTAATCAAAACTGTAGGAGTTTCTTCAAATTTTTAAATACTTTGCTTCAAAAAACTATAGGAGCATAATGTCTATTGTTTATATTCTGGAAATTTGATTTCACATAGAATTTATAACAGTCAGTGCGTAGTTAAAGTACCGGTAATAGTATTATGAGATAACAGCAGGACACAAACATTTTGTTTCAGTACATTGCAAATTCTTAACAGACATAAGAGTTAAACAAGTACATATTCTTAACAGACATAAGAAATAAGCAAAATTATCAATCGGAGTTTGATTCCGACAACTCTGCTAATGCCTGGCTACTATGAATAATGAGGTTCATGACAAACATCAGTTCAAGGTTAAGTTGTGAATCTTTTTTCCCTGTAATCAGTATTGCTTGTCCAACACTGAGATTTGTAGTTTCAACGAAGTTCTTCCATGCTTCTTTGCTGAATGAGAAGCGGCCATCTTTTGTTGTTTTGTATGCCATGGACATTACCACTTGCTCCTATGCGTACTCCAACAAGACTTTCTTTAGCAATTTCAAGTGTAGAAATGAACTTCAATGGTAGTTTCTGAGTTGCAATAGAAGGAAGACGTTTTTTAGAAATAACATTATGAAGGTATTAAACCAATGTGAAATCAATAAATAAATAAGTAAACTTAAATTTAGAAACATACCATACTGTGTTGTTTAATGTTTGTTCTTGTCAAACGAGTCACAAATGGCAACCCTACAAATGAATTCTCTGAGGGGAAGATATCGAATAAGTAATTTTCCTTACAATATGTAAGGTTGCATGTCTTGGAAAAAATTGTAGAATTAAGCATTTTGACATTGCTGTTTTTAGCATCACTGTTGCTGTTATCTTCTTCAGAATCAAAATATACCACAGTGATCTTTGGACCTGGAGCTTCCAATGTAAAGATAGGTTTGCCCCTGCGCTGATCCTGCTCTCTGTGACGAACCTTGTCCAACCTGGACCTGTAATGCGAGTAATTGTGCGCTCTTTGCGGACTTCAACATAATATGTTTTTCCAAGAGTTTGGAATTTCACTCCAAGTCCAGTTATGTCATTGAATTGCAACCTTAGATTGCATGGTATAGTCTGTGGAATGATAGAGTGAAGAAAAGGACTATTATGTTAACAAAGATTAAGAAATAGATTTATATATATTAAAACATAGTGTATACATACAAGTGAATGCTCGAACCGGTCATCTACGAGACGAACAATGAATTCTGAGCCTGAATGTCCTCAATTTTTACCACAGTGACTAAAACAAACTTGACATGGCCCCATTTGTTCTGCAATAAAGTTAGTTGTGTGTTATTAAATGTCTATACATATATCAAATAATTTATAATTTGTGCCTAGAATTTTTTTATATTTTTCAATTATACTCCTTCTAATAATCTGATTCTGTACATAGGGTTCAAGCTGTTTATGTGCCTAGCAGATGCGATAGTTTTTCGTTTAGACTTGAACTAATAAACTAAGGTTAATCTAATAATTAAACAACGATTGATGTTTGTCAAATTAAAAAAATGAACATTCTTATCATACCATTCATAAAAGTATAAGATCTTTAGTGTTAGTTCAAGATCATATAGATATATCGTGTTCTATCTTTAACTCATACTAATGGACTTAGATTTGTGAAAATCTAGATAGTATAAACCTCAGTACATTGATTTAGATATGGAGGAATATAAGCATGCAAACATTTTTGCTAATGTTTGTAGAATATAAACGATTTGCTAGAAAATTAAACGATGTTGGTTGCTTACCGAAGACACTGGAGTGGTGAATCGATGATCTTTCGTTGAAGGCGGCGGCAGAAGTTCGGCTAGGAGTTGATTTCTTGACGGCGGCAGAAACGGGAACGAGCTTTAGAGGAAGTTGGAAAAGGAGTACTTAAATGGATCGGTTGCGTCGCTTCGTTTTATAGAAAGAGACTATAATTCTAATTATTTCAATGAAACCCGTCATGTACTTCCGTTTTATGCAGTTATCGGTAGATAGGATAGGCAGTGCAGAGAGACGGAATGCAGTGTGCCTGGTGCGGTCAGTTCACTACGGCCGTTCAATAACTTGAACTGTTTGCACAGCAGTTTCATGGATGACGTCGATGCAGTGCATACATGATTAACAAGCAGTGCGTGCTACTATAAATTTTAGGTGCAGTTCATTGCACGGTTATTGCTCTGCCGTGTAACCTTATTCTGCACCATACGCACGGTACCTTAACGAACCATAGGAACACAGTTCATACTTATTTGTAAAGTGCAATGTATTGCAGGTACAGGTGTAGTGCGCTGCAGGTGTAGTGTATTGCACGGTCAGTGCACTGCCACAGGACCTTATTTTACACTGATCGCAAAGCAGCTTTAAGAGGCATAGCACCACAGTACATAGTTATTTCGGAGGCAGTGGGTGTCAGTATTTGTTACAGGTGCAGTGCGTGGTACTGTAAATTTTAGGTGCAGTGCACATTGCACGGTTATTGTTCTGCCTTGGCACCTTATTTTGTACCATACGCACGGTACCTTTACGAACCATAGGAACGCAGTGCATAGTTATTTGTTAGGTGCAGTGTATTGCAGGTATAGGTGTAGTGCGCTGCAGGTGAAGTGCATTGCACGGTCAGTGCATTGCCGCGGCACCTTATCTTTTATCGTTCGCAAAGAAGCTTTAAGAATCATAGGACCGCTGTGCATAGTTATTTTGTAGGCAGTGTGTGTCACTATTTGTTACAGGTGCAATGCATTGCACGTTTAGTGCTCTGCTGTGACACCTTATTTTGTAACATAGGAACGTAGTGTACTACCGGCTTCACAGGCTGTGCGTGTCACTGTGCATTGTAGTTGGTGCACACTGCATGATCAATGTATTGCCGTGGCATCTTATGCTGAACCTTTCTCACAACAATTTATGGACCATAATAACGCAGTGCATACGTGCTGCATAGGCAGTTTCAATTCAATGTGCATTGGGTGAGCAATGCATTGCACGGTTAGTGTACTGCCTCGGCACGTTAACTGGCACTGTACACACAGTAATTACGGACCATAGTAAGGCAGTGCATACCTGCTTCACAGGCAGTTTGTTTCTGTTTGCATTGTAGGTCCAGTGCAATGCATGGTCAGTGCAGTGTCGTGGCACCTTACCTTGCACCGTGCGCACATGTGTTTTACGAAAATAGGAAAGCAGTGCATACGTCGTACACACGCAGAGCCTGTCCATGTATATTCACCGTACATATATTAGTTGCCTGTATTATTAGCATATTGATACATACAACCATCTTGAATATAAGAAATATTTTATTTACATAGATTTACTGAACAACCTAGTGTATTAATATTATTACAAGTATCAATCTAATGATCATCTTCAGTCGGGGATGTCCTTCTCATTCACAGCAGGACTGAATGCTCTCAATTCTTTAGGAAGTTCATCAAGTAGATCGTTTTCTATCCCGTATATCATCTTGTAGTTAAATTTTTCGCTCATTGCAGAAGGGGAGAACTGTTTAACAATCAGGAAATGGGTATATTATGAAGGTATGTTGCCAATAGAAAAAATACAAAGCAGATTATCTTGTAACATAAGCAATGTGACTTACCTCTTCTTGGTTGCATTTTATCGTGTCTCCATTGTACCACTGAATACTTCTTAGGATCGAGTAAGCACACTCATTCTAGACACCTAGGGTACTTTGCTTCGTTGAACTTCTCTGTGAATTCTAGAAAATTGTGACTAGGATATGCCGCTTTCAGAAGTTCATCTATTCTTTTAAGTTGTTTTTATGAAATGCAACATTTATTGATCAGTATTCTAAATAGTGTAGTTGGAAGATTAATATGAAAGTAATGTTCTAACCATGATGGGTCCAATGTTGCTATGATATTCTGCTCTTGTTTTAAACAGGTAATCCTTGGTGTATTTCCTTGAGTCAATTATGTCAAGGCGACCTCCACTGATATACATGTTGAGGGAGTAAACTGTAAAGTGAGAGCTGTAGACAACAGGTATTTCAATCTGCAATAAATACATAACGGTAAGTTCATTAACAGAAAAGTTTATTTCATTAATAGTAAGCTCTCTAAATTTATGTATAATCCTCTTCAAAATAGATGTTTTGAAAATTTAGAGAAACTTATCAGTTTTGTCATGTCTGGTTTAAAAATTTTCATCAATGATTTGAATTTCTTCACACGTTGTTCTGTGGAGTTCCAGTTTTCTTTCTCGAATTTTGTCATCATGGAGACTGAAAGGTTGCATATGAATCTTTTGCCTCCATCCACAAAGCCTCTGCAGGATTTGCTTATCATAAATATGTCTATGTAATGCTGAACCAATTGATTGTCACCCATCCCTCCTTGTTGAAGATTTTTTTTAGATCTCGGCCTGTCCATTCTGCTTCCATCATTATTCCAGATTCTATTCTTCGAATCTGAATTATGGTTTTTCTATAACAAATGAGAGAAGTTTGTCATCATTACTCCAAATTATTATGGTAAAGCAAGTACTGATACTTATTTTCCAAAATTGTAATTTGTTTTTAACCTTTTATTATAAAATTGAACAAATCTTGATGCATTTAAGCTTTTAGCCCTGGAACAAGAAAAGTTAGCATACTATCTATTACTTTTATATGTGTATGTTTTAAACTAAAACGCTAGAAAAAGGGCGCCCTCGCGGGAGTGTTTTAAATGAAAGATCTGAAATATGTGTTTTTTTAAAACATTAGTATGTAAACCAACTCTATATTATGTCTTACTCAGCATATTTATCTTGAAAACTTTCATCCAAGATAGCCCTTCGAGCAGCGGTTGCATGCTTCTTGTATTTAAAAGGGACATGCTTGAAAACAGGAAAGGTATTTTGACCTTGCCGAGCCGGCCTTGATGGCATGCTCGATGTTTCTAGTAGTGTTGTAATAGATTCAGATTGCGAAAATTTGACCACAGGTGTTTCATCACTGGTTTTTGTGTTTCTAGTTATTCTTCCGGATGTTCCAGCCTTTTCTGAAGACATTGTTGATATTATAGCCAAGGTTTTAGGCTTTCTGCTCTTCTTGCTCTTTTTTACCCACGGTCCTAAATAGATTCATTTTCAATGTCCTTAGCCAATCTGAGTACTTCCATGTCTATGAAATGGAGTTGAGCCGCACTCCTTTCGTTAATCAGCAATCTCTTTGTTTCTTTAGCCGCCAACTCAAGAGACTGCATGAAATTGTTTTGTTTTGCATCTGCACTCAAATCAAGTTCAGGAATTCCTACAAAACAAAATCAAAAGCATGTTGTTAGTATGCATACATCATGATTCTAATTGTATATATTGAACTTCTAATTGTTATTATATTATTGTTACATTATAATGCATCGTACCTTCTATATTTGTAGTCAATCCACTCAACAATATATAGGTGTTTTCCATTTGGTTGAACATTCTATAGAACCACAGGATGTGAATATTAGGCATGTCTTCTGCTGTAAATTATGTGTAAGAATCCATTACTGTGGTTTCCATCGCTTATAGCATCATGAAGATACCATCTTCACTGGGAATTGAATAAAATGTAATAATAAATTATCAATTAATTCTAAAATATAAATTGATATATCTAAATTTAAAAACAAGGGGAGCAGTTAGTGCTTACACATTGATATGTTTTGTCATATCACTAAACTCAATGTCGAAGCTTAATAATTCTTTATCCTCTTGACTGAACCCTTGTTGCCATAAATTTTTAACATTGTTTACGACTTTGATAGCTATTTTTTGCAAACATTCATCGTCTGTATTCTCATCTTCCTTGATATGAAATCAATTATTAATAAGAAGTAGTGACTTGTCAATCGATTCTCATATGCATACGTGGCATCTGGGATAGTAATCATTACCTATAAAAATGATAGGAATCATTACTAATTATGTAATATGTAAACAATTTAATGTAAAATTTCCGGAATATATTACTTGACTATTATTCACTATTCTTTGAAAAAATTCAACTTACGAAATTATATGCGGGTAACGTGTCTGCTGCTTGATTCGAAAATAGATTCCTTGTCCTTTGTAGAATTTGTGTGATATCAATAGTCAAATATACCTGTAACAAGCTTATATTGTTTAGTATCATTGAAACAATCGAAAAAAGTTTTTCTTTATTTTTTGCATGAACAACAAGGTTATGTTGAAATATATGTAAACCTATTTATTAAAATTATATGTGATATACTAGTTTTGTGAGCTTAACCCTATGTTAGGACCAAAACATTTCGTTCGTTGTTCTCCTTTAGAAATTGCAAGATAATCTACAGCTAAATGGAGAACATTTTTTTCTATAGTTCCTCCGTCACGGAATGAATTTGCAATTTCTCCTGCAGTTACTATCTTTCCTCCTTTTCTTTTTACCAAAATATATGACCTGCATGAATTATTGCGAATAAGTTAGTTTGATAATAAATTTCAGTATATTATACAAATACTAATATATATTAGATTACAATATATAACTGTTTCTTAAAAAAATTGCCTTTGCGATTTTTCTGCAGTGTGAAATCTCAATACCATACTATGAAACTTTTGACTAGTAATTCGCTAGTCTTCGTGTGCTTCCTCCTCTGCAACTTTGTGATAAACTGTGTTATTTCGTTTACGTAGGATTAGAATTTTTTATTATTGTTTTTTGTGTAAAAATCACCTTGGTTGAAAGGCGCCTCATTGCCAACAGGTACTATAGCACCAGGTTGCTCGTACTGTTGTTTGCTTGTTCCATGAGTAGAAAAAAATAGATATCATCATGGTTATTTCTAATAACAATCTTGACAGCCATTATTTTTTTTAAAAAAAATTATTCAGTTATTCACAGGCAAATCTTTTTTATGACAAAATATCTTTTCACTATAACTATACTTACCTTCTTGGATATTACAGCCATGTAAATCTATAGAAGCATTGCCGTCAGTAAACCAGCTATCTACTTCGGCATTAAGGTCTGGGTTTGCTATGTTCTTACCATCATCTATGCAGCTTTCATGATTAAATTATATATTTAAAAGTGATCAGATAACATAATATAATGTTTTTAAATAGACGTAGAAATCAAAAGAATAAATATCGTCTTTAAGATCTAAAAGATAGATAACCTGTTGATATGGCATGGTTTTATTAAATTGAACTTCCTGCCAATTCCATTGATCCATATTATCAATGGCGTTGAAATCTTTCATGTCATCGATAATTATCATTTCTTCATGTGGCATTGAGTTATTTTCAAAAGAAGATGTTTCTGGATCTATTTGATGTTCAGGTGTGGGAGTCTTTTCGTTGTCATATGGCAGTCTATCATCAGAAATCCTCACTGCTTCATCTTGTATAATATTATTATCCATGTTGCATAAGTCATCTTCTTGTTCTTCATTGTGCCTTTTCTGCTCAGCCAGATTACCATCCGTGTTTTCATCAATCTTTTGCTCGACATATGTAACAGGTGTTACAACTGCATATGATGCAGTGTTTGCAGGTGCTGGTATTTGCAATGTGTTAATAACAATTTGTGCATGCGTCAATTCGTCCAAATCATCAACCTTCGTTCAATACTCGTCATCAATTGATGTTTGGTTTTCTCCTTGTTATATCGACTGCTCAGTTTCTGTTTCATCGACTTCAACATCCTGCTCCTGATCCCGTGTGCTCCTTGAATCAATTTGTACCTCACTCATGAATTGATGAACTTCATCTTTAGCGCGTTGAAGTTGTCTATCATCGTTGTTGTCAACACCCGGATTTTTAATCCCGGATGCCCGTTATGCCATACCTCGCAATCCCAAGATTACCATTTTTGCGAGACATAACGGATTGGATATCACAGTACATCATCCATTACAAACCATACGTAAGGTTTACACAAATAAGGATCTCATGATCCAGTCTTTAATACAGCAAGCAGCGGAAATAAACGATAGCGTAGTGGTGGGGTCCATCTTCAGGGGCACAGGCAATGCTAACGAAGGCAGATAGTCCTAGTTATCATAGCCGTCCTGCTGACCATCATCTTGATAATCTCCTTCATAGTCTGGCCATAATAATAGCCAGGGACAAAAGCCATGAGTACTCTTTAAGTACTCGCAAACTACTACTAGCAAGGGTTATGATTCTAAGTCAAAGTGCTGAATTGAAAGCATAACTATCAAGTTAAGTTTAAAACCTAAGATGAGTTCTGAAGCAAGAAAAGATAAAGTAAAGTTCTAGAATCACTTAAGTGGGGAAGCTATTATCATCTACACAACCCTGTTGTGGGCAAGTCAAAGTTCATCATTCATTTCAAGTTATTTAGAAAACATCTGACAACGAAATAGTATGGCCATTCCAACTGTCCATAACCGCGGACGCGGCTATTCGAATAGTTTGACACTCTGCAGAGGTGGTACACTTTCACCACAAGATTCGATACATCTATCAGGGATAACCCTGAATCATCATACTTAGTATGCAGATAATCAAACATAACCTTCCCTTTACACACCCTAGTACAAGCACCTCTCCTATGAGCATGGCCTCCCAACCATGACCATCAGTCATCTTGGGCACTTCATAGGTGGACATCATTGAGAGGTAGCCTCAGCTCAAACCTCTCCCGTGAGGGAACTAATACGAATGCATATAAATTTCCAGCTAAGCCTTACCCAATTCAGGTAATGTGGTTGTACAGTAAATTTGGAATGGTATCGTATCCGAATCCAACCATCAGTTTTATAAAAGCGTTAAGGCTCATGCCTCATCATTTTCATCATCATAAATCAATTGTGTTTCTCAACACATGTCAAAACATCTCAATAGAATGACTCATCATTCCAAGGTTTTCACAACTCATTTTCACCAAGTGTTCCCATCTAAATTGACTCAAGTTTGATCTATTCTAAAACACTAGGTTAAGAGTGTTCACTAAGGTGGAAAGGTGGAATCAATCTCATGCCATAGAATGACATCTAAAGGTTTCTAAGTAGGTCAAGTTTTATACTCTTTATGCTACCTTCAAAATTAATTAAAGAACTTTGTGTAAACTAAGGGGGTGTGATCAAAGTATGCTTAAGGCATCTTTACTAAACTATCTAGTTTTATTCTAGCTTGCTACAATAGCTTACTAAAGCATGTTTGCAAGGGTTAGCTTGCCACTAATATCTTGCTAAAGCATGTTTGCAAGGGTTAGCTTGCCACTAATAGCTTGCTAAAGCATGTTTGCAAGGGTTAGCTTGCCACTAATAGCTTGCCTTGGTTGGTGCAGTGGTTGAAGTTTTTTTCTTCTTCTTCTTCTTCTTGGTAGAACTCCTCCTCCTCGAAGGCTTGGTCGGTACTAGCGTCTAGAAATACATAGGGAGTGCACAATCACCAAACAATACTTAACTTAGGCTAAGTAGTATTCTAAACCACACAATTGATGATCTATTATCATCCCAAACATCACAAGTTTTAATTCAATAGTTTCAACCTTTTTATTTTGGAAAAGTAATTTCTACTCATTGAAATATTAACTACACTTTAATATTCACCACCAAAATATGGGATCATGTGGACACATGTCCTCACCACATATTCTAACATGTGGGAATGAGATTTAAAGGTTGGATCAATATTACTTTGGTTTAAGTTCATTATTTAATGATTTAAAGTGACTAGAAATGCCTATATAGCATTATTTTGGTACTAGTCCAAAGTCACTGCCTGTAAACCTTAATATTATTACATATTTGGATAGATATGATGAAATGTGATTTTTTTAGAGTTGGAATCAACTCAAAAGCTAACTTGGTTGATTTTACAAAAATGTTTCAAGTTGCAAAAGCTTCAGTCTTCTTATTTTTATTAGGAGAAATCTATAACTCTAAATGAATTAAATCCAATGGGCTTGGATAGAGCATTTCAATACCTTTCAGACAAAATTAGTTTCATGTAATTTGGATTTTTCAAACTTACAGAATTGAATTTTGAAACACTGGACAGAAACTATATTCTAACTAAAAAGAAAAACCTAGATTTGAATCTACGGGCTTGCGCGGGAAAGGAAATGGGCCGGCCCAGTGGTGCTACGCAGCACGGGGCTCAGCTGACAGGGGGTCCACTTGTCAGCGGCTCTTTAAAACGCGAAACGGTACGCGCGCTGTGGGCCGTGCGATTACAGGCTAGATCTACGGCTGAGGGTCGTCATCGACGACGGACGGGTCGCCGGCGAGCTCAAACCCTAGCGGCTCGGTGGGGGTCTACTGGGGGCGTACCAGGGCTCCAGCGGGGTCGGCGATGCGGGCGAACAAAATGGAAGACGACGGCGAGGCGAGGCGTGGTCGCGGCGGAGCTTAGGGTGGCCGTAATCAACGGCACCCTTCTTCTCTAGAGGCGGCGGCTCTAGCTCCAATTCCGGCGAGCTGCTGCTCCACTTGCTCCGGCGAGGGGTGGTTGAGGTTCAGAGAGGTGAGGGGAGTGGAATGGTGTGAGTCATTGGTGCTGGGGAGGGCTCCTTTTATAGGCTCGACGGTGAGACCGAGCGGGATGGGCGGTCGACGGTGGCGACATGGCTACGGCGAGCTAGCGGCATGGCTGGGGATGGCGATCGATGGGCGGTCCCCTGGCGGTGCTCTAGCGCTTCAATGTGGCCGTAGGGGCGGTGGCATGCAGTCGGGGTGAGGTGGCGCTCTGCGCGGCCGAAGCGGCTGTGTCCACGGAGAGCGGTGGCTGTGGGGCTTTGGGCGACGAACGGAGGTGTCTGGGGTGTTCTCTAGGTCGAGGCGGAGCGGTGGGCGCGGGCTGGTGTCGAGCGGCGGCTTGTGCACGCGGGGACAATGCACGCTCTGCGGGCGGCGTCGGCATGGTTCGGTGGCACTGGACGCGGGTTCTCCTCTGTGGTCCATGGATGGTCTTGGCTCGGGTAAGGGACAGAGAGGGGCGGTGCGGTGCTGGCTGCCTCCTAGACCTGGAGAGGGGGAGAGGGGTGGTCTGCTGCAGCGGTTGCAAGTTTGGCCGGCGAGGCATGGCTCGGGTCGGCATGGCATTGTTGCTAGGGGTGTAGGGGATGGGTGTTTAGGCTTTGGTTAGATCATTGGGAGATAGAGGGAGTAAATGGGGATCAAATGGGGGCAAAACTCTGTTCAAAACAGTGTGCTAGGATTAGAGGTGTGATTCTGCCTACCAAGTGTTTGATGAAATGGCCGCAAGAGAAAAAGTTTTGAATTTTGAGTTCAAAATTTTTGGGTGATCTCCACTAGTGATAGGTAGTCTCTGGTTGCAAGGGTTTTGAAAATGGTGCTCAATTTGATGGTTTTTGAAATAGGTGTGATCTATGCATATGCATTAGATTCAATTTTAAACTATCATTTAAAATAGTTTACAGAAGGTTTTTAGTAGATCAAAAGGTGGGCCTTGGTACCTCATTATGTGTACTAGCAAGGGGTGTAAAGATCAAGAATTGTTTCTGTTAAGAATTGAGTACTAGGAATAGCCAAAGTAGGTATGAGAGTTAAATTTGTCCAAATGACCATTCCTTAATTTTAATTCTTTTTGATTTGATTTTCTTTAGGAAAAGTTTGGGAATGATGTAGATGATGTTTAAATCACCTAAGAAACATTTTAGAAGCAAAGGATCACACAATCATGGCAATTCAAAACAACTCCTATTTTAAATGCACACATATATGAATGCTTTCATTTTAAATTTGGAAAAGTTTTTGTTAACCCCATTTTTGGATGACTTGATCTTGATAAGCTTGGATTGAAGTTTTGGGATGTTACAAACCTTCGCCCCTTAAATAAAATCTCGTCCCGAGATTTACAAGAAAACTAGGAACTAAAGAGATCTGGGAACTCTGTCCTAATGTAATCCTCGCGCTCCCAAGTGGCTTCCTCCTCGGTATGGTTGCTCCCCTGAATTGAATCTTGAGAAACTTGATACTCCTGGTCCTGGTGGTTCTGTAGGCTTCCTCTAAGATACGGATGGGCACTTCCCGATAGGTCAGGTCATTGTTGATTTCCACTGCTCTGTGATCGATATTCTTGAAAACTTCAGTCTTCTTAGGCACTTCCAAGCATTTGCGAAGTAACGAGATATGGAACACATTGTGAATGGCTGACATCTCTTCCGGCAATTCCAGCTGATATGATACTTCTCCTCGGCGGATCAGAATCTTGAAAGGTCTGATATATCTGGGAGCTAACTTTCCCTTCAGACTCAAGTGTTGAGTTCCCTTCAATGGTGAAATCTTGAGATATACGAAATATCCGACATTGAAAGTCAGGTCTCTCCTTCTCTTGTCAGCATAGCTTTTCTCTCTGGATTGGGCGGTCTTGAGGTGCTCACAAACTTTGTGAACTTTCTCTTCTGCTTCTCGGAGAATGTCGGGTCCAAAGATCTGACTCTCTCCTACTTGCGACCAATTCAAAGGGGTACGACACTTTCTTCCGTATAGGAATTCAAAGGGTGCCATCTGCAAACTAGCTTGATAACTGTTGTTATATGAGAATTCTATGAAGGGCAGGCAGTCCCATTTTGATCCGTATTCCAACACACAAGCTCTAAGCATATCCTCCAAGATCTGGTTGACTCTCTCAGTCTGTCCATCTGTTTGCGGGTGATAAGCGGTACTGAAGTTCAAATTGGTTCCTAAACCTTCCTGACCTTTCTGCCAAAATCTTGAAGTAAACTGAGTTCCTCGATCTGATACGATGGTCTTGGGGGTTCCATGCAGACTAACAATCCTAGCAATGTACATCTGCTAGTTTTGCAGTCTGGTAGGTTGTCTTGACTGGTATGAAGTGGGCTACCTTAGATAGTCTATCAACTATGACCCAGATTGAGTCATTTCCCCTACTAGAAGTAGGTAAACCGGTGATAAAGTCCATTCCGACGGAATCGCATTTCCATTCCGGAATCTGCAATGGTTGCAACAATTGCAGGTCTCTGATGCTCCGCTTTGACTCTTTGCTAAATGTCACATTTGGCGATGTAGCTTCCGATCTCTCTCTTCATCTTGTGCCACCAAAATTGCTCTTTCAAATCCTGATACATCTTTGTTCCTCCGGGGTGGATAGAATAAAGAGTATCATGATCTTCCTTCATGATAATTTCCTTCAGCTCCGAATCTGCTGGTACACAGATACGTCCCTTGTACCACAGTACACCTTCTTCGTCTTCGGTGAATCCAGGTACTTTGCCTGTACCAATACGATGTTTGATTCCGTCGATACTTTCATTCCCCTTCTGGGCTTCCTTGATTTGGCTAATCAAAGTGGGTTGAAGTTCAATGCTAGCTAGGAATCCTTTGCTAACTAACTCAGTCCTGAACTGCTCCAACTCCTCATACAAACTTGGTTGCTTCTCTTTGATCATGGTGTTAAGCCTACAAGACAATCTGCTAAGAGCATCCGCTACCACATTGGCTTTGCCGGGGTGATAGTGAATGTCAAGGTCATAATCCTTGATTAACTCTATCCATCTTCTTTGCCTCATATTCAACTCCTTTTGGGTGAAGATATACTTCAAGCTCTTATGATCTGAGTAAATCTCACAGCGATTACCCATCAAATAATGACGCCATGTCTTCAATGCTAGAACCACCACTGCTAGCTCAAGATCATGGGTCGGATAGTTCTGCTCATGCTGCTTTAGTTGTCGAGACAGAGACGCGATGACTTTGCCTTCTTGCATCAATACCCATCCTAGACCAATCTTTGATGCATCACAATACACATCAAACGGCTTCTTGTTGTCTGGCATGATCAAAATTGGGGCTGATATCAATCTCTTCTTCAGCTCCTAGAAACTGGCTTCACACTTGTCTGTCAATTCAAACTTCTTGTCCTTCTTCAACAATTGGGTCATTGGTCGGGCTATGCTTGAGAATCCTTCTATGAATTTGCGGTAATATCCCGCTAATCCGAGAAATGAACGAACTTGGGTTTGATTGGTTGGGGATTCCCATTCTTCGACATCTTTGATCTTGGTGGGATCAATAGAGACTCCTTCGGCAGACACAATATGTCCTAGGAATCCTACTTCTTTCAGCCAAAACTCACACTTGCTGAACTTGGCATATAACTGATGCTCTCTCAGGGTTTCTAGGATGATTCTCAAATGTTGCTCATGCTCTTCTTCTAACTTGGAGTACATAAGGATGTTGTCGATAAACACAACTACACACTTATCTAGGAACTTCATAAAGATCTTATTCATGAGATTCATGAAATACGCAAGGGCATTGGTTAATCCAAAAGACATAACCGTATAATCGTATAAACCATAGCGAGTAGTAAAGGCGGTCTTCGGAATATCCATTGCACGAATCTTAAGTTGGTGATAACCAGTCCTAAGATCAATCTTTGAGAATACCTGAGCTCCAGTCAACTAATCAATAGATCCTCTATCTTTGGCAAGGGGTACTTGTTCTTGATGGTGACATCATTCAACTTTTTGTAGTCTGTACACAGACGGTTGCCTCCATCCTTCTTGTCGACGAATAACACTGGTGATCTCCATGGCGATGCACTTGGTTGAATCAAGCCGGTTGCTAACATGGCATCCAACTGCTTCTTCAGTTCTACTAACTCTGAGGGGTTCATGGTATAGGGTCTCTGGGCTATAGGTCCAGTTCCGGGGATTAGTTCGATAATGAACTCTATATCCCTATCCGGGGGCATACCTGGCAATTCATCTGGGAATACGTCGGGGTATTCACAGACTACTCTAACTTGGTCCATGGTAGGCAGGGCTACACTTTTGTTGCATTTGAATTGACGGGGTAAGGTTTCAAAGATATGTTCTACTGTTACTCCAGAACTACTGGTCATGGTGATGGCTTTCTTAGCACAGTCTATCAGTCCTTTATGCTTTGACATCCAGTCCATACCTAGTACTACTTCCAAACCTTTGGTTCCAAGTACAATTAGGTTGGCATAAAAATCTATCCCATGTATTCTGATAGGTACAGCTTTGCAAATTTTTCTAGCTTTTGTTGTTGAACCGGGGATTTGAACTATCATGACATGCTTCAGGTTGGTTGGGCGAATCTTACTAGTGCATACAAATTCTTCGGTGACAAATGAATGCGAAGCTCCAGAATCAAACAATACTCTTGCTAAAACTGAGTTGACAGAAAACATACCTAGGACGACATCTGGTGCTTCCTGGGCTTCTTCTGCGTTCATGTGGAAGAGACGGCCGTTGCGGTTGTGCGGGTTCCCTGGGGCAAATCTCCTGCCTGGTTGAACATGACGCTGCTGCTGAGCTGGGGCATTCACAGGGGTATTGGCGGCAGTCTTCTTGGGACACTCATTGGAGTAGTGACCCTTTACTCCACACTCGAAACAAGTGATCTGGGACTTGTCCTTGACTGCGACAGGTATAGCATTGCTGCCAGCTTTGGGGGCAGTGTTGTTGTTGTTGCTCTTGGGAGGGGCACGGTTGAAGTTGTTGGTGTTGCCGGAGTTGTGATTGTTTCCTTCGGGCTTCACATTTCCTCCGCTACGGTTGGGGTAGCTTGGGCGAGAATTTGGGGGTCGGTTGTTCCTTGGTGCATATCCTGGTGAGGGGTTGGGACGGTACTTCTGGTGACTACTAGATCCAGACTGCTGCATCATACGACGCTTGTGGTTGTCGTTTGCCTGGTTAATATTCCCTTCCATCTGAATGGCAGAGTCGACTAGCTCTTCAAGATCCTGGAAATGGATGTTGACGAGGACTGTCTGCATCTCATCATGCAGTCCGTTTAAGAATCTCTCTTTCTTCTTGGCCTCCGTGTTGATTTTAACCGGTGCATATCTGGCAAGTGACAAGAATTTGTCACGGTACTCTACTACAGTCAATCTTCCTTGCTTCAGTTCACGGAATTCATCTCTCATCCTGTTGACAAGACCTTGCGGCACGTGGGTGCAGCTGAACTTGACCTTGAATGCTTCCCAGGTCATCACCTGGCCATGGTTCATGTTGCGGACGCTATTCCACCAAGCTCTTGCATCTCCCGCCAGATAGTGGGTGGCGAAGAGAACTTTCTCATTCTCATCAACTCCTGCAACTTCGAGGTTGTTTTCCATGGTCTGTAACCAGTCATCAGCATCTAATGGGTTTTCAGATTGGTTGAAGATTGGGGGATTGGTGTTCTGAAATTTTTTGAGTTTAGATCCATGGTGATCCTGATTTCCATGTCCTTGGTTGTTGAGAGCCATTTGGGCGATCTGCTGCAATGTCGTTAAGTTGGCTTGACGCTCGGCCCTGCTTGCTTCACGGTCTGCGATGAGATTCTACAAGATCTGCAGCATTGGGTCCTGCGATGAGCTGCTCCCTCCTTGGTTTCCATGAGTCATCTGAAGATTGAGATAGATATAGGGGTAAGAGGGAAATTCTAAGGTTCATGGTTTTGGGTTTTAAAAGCTACAACTTTGAGTTAGACTCAGGTTTTTTTTCAACTAACTTCTTTGTCATTCATGCAAGCAAGCACACGATACAACACACACCACAACAAGCAAAGGGGAAAAACAGATGGTTTGAAGAACCATTCTGCAAACTACGATACAATGAGATGATACATCTCATGCTACGACAGTGCTCTAGTGCATCTACTCATCGTTGATGAAGTCGGAGTCTTCATCATCAGTGTAGAAGTCCACAGCATCCTCTGCCAGAAAGTCATCATCGTTGCTGAGGTAAGAATCCATATCTCCCTGGATGTCTTCTCCCTCATCATCTTCTTCCTTGGCAGCAAGCTGAGCTTCCTGCTCCTTGACGGTCTTCTCGAGGTCGGCCACCTTATTGCGAAGACGGGCGATGGTGCGATCCTTCTTTGCACGTTGGCGACGAAGAGACTGGCGATCTTGGACGAGAAGTGTGAAAGTCTGGGCCTTCTGGTCGGCGATGGCACGGTTCTGGTTGGCTAACTCTCTGGCATTGTCCAGTTCCTGCTGTCGGTCATGAAGCAAGAAGTCAAGGTTCTCCACTTGATGCCTCAACTCTGGTGACTTGGTATCTCCATCGGCATTCCCATGAAATCACGTCTTGCATAGTGGGCAAAATGGGTTCCCTGAATCTTGTTGACGCTGAGGGCACATAGACGTGCGAGAGCTTCATGCATTGCCCTGGCTAATCCATCTACCAGTTGTTCTCTCTCACAGAGAACTGAATTCTCCCGGAAGTTGGTGCTTCAATGCTTCCTCGAAGATCTACGGTGACTAACAATTGTAGGTCTCCTCCTGGGGGTCCTGGAAGTTGAGCTCCAAGAAACTCCGGATGTGGGCGTCCCAGTAATTCTGACAGTGAATCCAGATCCCTCTCGAAGATCAGTGGACCTCCATTTCCCAACTGGTAAAACTTGCTGAACTGAGTCTCCATCTACAAGAATTTAGGATGAGGAAATTAGTGAAGTGATCAAGTGTGTCAAATTTTAAGTAGTAATGTAAGAATTTTGAGGAACATGTATATTTGAGAAAGAATGAGTTCACAAGGGTAAGAGGGGAAATCGTTTTTCATAAATACTCACTTTGGTTTTGAAGCTAAGTTTTTGGTTTGGACGTCCATTCTAACTAGGGTGTCCTATGGTCAGGATGGCTCTGATACCAACTTGTCAACACCCAGATTTTTAATCCCGGATGCCCGTTATGCCATACCTCGCAATCCCAGGATTACCTTTTTTGCGAGACATAACGGATTGGATATCACAGTACATCATCCATTACAAACCATACATAAGGTTTTACACAAATAAGGATCTCATGATCCAGTCTTTCATACAGCAAGCAGCGGAAATAAACGATAGCGTAGTGGTGGGGTCCATCTTCAGGGGCACGGGCAATGCTGACGAAGGCAGATAGTCCTAGTTATCATAGCCGTCCTGCTGACCATCATCTTGATAATCTCCTTCATAGTCTGGCCATGATAATAGCCAGGGACAAAAGCCATGAGTACTCTTTAAGTACTCGCAAACTACTACTAGCAAGGGTTATGATTCTAAGTTAAAGTGCTGAATTGAAAGAATAACTATCAAGTTAAGTTTAAAACCTAAGCTGAGTTTTGAAGCAAGAAAAGATAAAGTAAAGTTCTAGAATCACTTAAGTGGGGAAGCTATTATCATCTACACAACCCTGTTGTGGGCAAGTCAAAGTTCATCATTCATTTCAAGTTATTGAGAAAACATCTGACAACGAAACAGTATGGCCATTCCAACTGTCCATAACCGCGGACGCGGCTATTCGAATAGTTTGACACTCTGCAGAGGTGGTCCACTTTCACCACAAGATTCGATACATCTGTCAGGGATAACCCTGAATCATCATACTCAGTATGCAGATAATCAAACATAACCTTCCCTTTACACACCCTAGTACAAGCACCTCTCCTATGAGCATGGCCTCCCAACCATGACCATCAGTCATCTTGGGCACTTCATAGGTGGACATCATTGAGAGGTAGCCTCAACTCAAACCTCTCCCATGAGGGAACTAATACTAATGCATATAAATTTCCAGCTAAGCCTTACCCAATTCAGGTAATGTGGTTGTACGGTAAATTTGGAATGGTATCGCATCCGAATCCAACCATCAGTTTTATAAAAGGGTTAAGGCTCATGCCTCATCATTTTCATCATCATAAATCAATTGTGTTTCTCAACACATGTCAAAACATCTCAATAGAATGACTCATCATTCCAAGGTTTTCACAACTCATTTTCACCAAGTGTTCCCATCTAAAGTGACTCAAGTTTGATCTATTCTAAAACACTAGGTTAAGAGTGTTCACTAAGGTGGAAAGGTGGAATCAATCTCATTCCATAGAATGACATCTAAAGGTTTCTAAGTAGGTCAAGTTTTATACTCTTTATGCTACCTTCAAAATTAATTAAAGAACTTTGTGTAAACTAAGGGGGTGTGATCAAGGTATGCTTAAGGCATCTTTACTAAACTATCTAGTTTTATTCTAGCTTGCTACAATAGCTTACTAAAGCATGTTTGCAAGGGTTAGCTTGCCACTAATATCTTGCTAAAGCATGTTTGCAAGGGTTAGCTTGCCACTAATAGCTTGCCTTGGTTGGTGAAGTGGTTGAAGTTTTCTTCTTCTTCTTGGTAGAACTCCTCCTCCTCGAAGGCTTGGTCGGTACTAGCGTCTAGAAATACATAGGGAGTGCACAATCACCAAACAATACTTAACTTAGGCTAAGTAGTATTCTAAACCACACAATTGATGATCTATTATCATCCCAAACATCACAAGTTTTAATTCAATAGTTTCAACCTTTTTATTTTGGAAAAGTAATTTCTACTCATTGAAATATTAACTACACTTTAATATTCACCACCAAAATATGGGATCATGTGGACACATGTCCTCACCACATATTCTAACATGTGGGAATGAGATTTAATGGTTGGATCAATATTACTTTGGTTTAAGTTCATTATTTGATGATTTAAAGTGACTAGAAATGCCTATATAGCATTATTTTGGTACTAGTCCAAAGTCACTGCCTGTAAACCTTAATATTATTACATATTTGGATAGATATGATGAAATGTGATTTTTGAGAGTTGGAATCAACTCAAAAGCTAACTTGGTTGATTTTACAAAAATGTTTCAAGTTGCAAAAGCTTCTGTCTTCTTATTTTTATTAGGAGAAATCTATAACTCTAAATGAATTAAATCCAACAGGCTTGGATAGAGAATTTCAATACCTTTCAGACAAAATTAGTTTCATGTAATTTGGATTTGTCAAACTCACAAAATTGAATTTTGAAACACTGGACAGAAACTATATTCTAACTAAAAAGAAAAACCTAGATTTGAATCTACGGGCTTGCGCGGGAAAGGAAATGGGCCGGCCCAGTGGCGCTACGCGGCACGGGGCTCAGCTGACAGGGGGTCCACTTGTCAGCGGCTCTTTAAAACGCGAAATGGTACGCGCATTGTGGGCCGTGCGATTAGAGGCTAGATCTACGGCTGAGGGTCGTCGTCGACGACAGACGGGTCGCCAGCGAGCTCGAACCCTAGCGGCTCGGTGGGGGTCAACTGGGGGCGTACCAGGGCTCCAGCAGGGTCGGCGATGCGGGCAAACGAAGTGGAAGACGACGGCGAGGCGAGGCGTGGTCGCGGCGGAGCTTGGGGTGGCCAGAATCAATGGCACCCTTCTTCTCCAGAGGCGGCGGCTCCAGCTCCAATTCCCGCGAGCTGCTGCTCCACTTGCTCCAGCGAGGGGTGGTTAAGGTTCAGAGAGGTGAGGGGAGTCGAATGGTGTGAGTCTTTGGTGCTGGGGAGGGCTCCTTTTATAGGCTCGACGGTGAGACCGAGCGGGATGGGCAGTCGACGGTGGCGACATGGCTACGGCGAGCTAGCGGCATGGCTGGGGATGGCGATCGATAGGCGGTCCCCTGGGGGTGCTCTAGCGCTTCAATGTGGCCGTAGGGGCGGTGGCATGCAGTCGGGGTGAGGTGGCGCTCTGCGCGGCCGAAGCGGCTGTGTCCACGGCGAGCGGTGGCTGTGGGGCTTTGGGCGGCGAACGGAGGTGTCTATGGTGTTCTCTAGGTCGAGGCGGAGCGGTGGGCGTGGGCTGGTGTCGAGCGGCGGCTTGTGCACGCGAGGACAGTGCGCGCTCTACGGCCGGCATCGGCATGGTTGGGTGGCACTGGGCACGGGTTCTCCTTTGTGGTCCACGGCTGGTCTTGGCTCGGGCAAGGGACAGAGAGGGGCGGTGCGGTGTTGGCTGCCTCCTAGACATGGAGAGGGGGAGAGGGGTGGTCTGCTGCAGGGGTTGCAAGTTTGGCCAGCGAGGCATGGCTCGGGTCGGCATGTCATTGTTGCTAGGGGTGTAGGGGATGGGTGTTTAGGCTCTGGTTAGATCATTGGGAGACAGAGGGAGTAAATGGGGATCAAATGGGGGCAAAACTCTGTTCAAAACAGTAAGCTAGGATTAGAGGTGTGATTCTGCCTGCCAAGTGTTTGATGAAATGGCCGCAAGAGAAAAAGTTTTGAATTTTGAGTTCAAAATTTTTGGGTGATCTCCACTAGTGATAGGTAGTCTCTGGTTGCAAGGGTTTTGAAAATGGTGCTCAATTTGATGGTTTTTGAAATAGGGGTGATCTATGCATATGCATTAGATTCAATTTTAAACTGTCATTTAAAATAGTTTACAGAAGGTTTTTAGTAGATCAAAAGGTGGGCCTTGGTACCTCATTATGTGTACTAGCAAGGGGTGTAAAGATCAAGAATTGTTTCTGCTAAGAATTGAGTACTAGGAATAGCCAAAGTAGGTATGAGAGTTAAATTTGTCCAAATGACCATTCCTTCATTTTAATTCTTTTTTGATTTGATTTTCTTTAGGAAAAGTTTGGGAATGATGTAGATGATGTTTAAATCACCTAAGAAACATTTTAGAAGCAAAGGATCACACAATCATGGCAATTCAAAACAACTCCTATTTTAAATGCACACATATATGAATGCTTTCATTTTAAATTTGGAAAAGTTTTTGTTAACCCCATTTTTGGATGAATTGATCTTGATAAGCTTGGATTGAAGTTTTGGGATGTTACAGTTGTCATCTTCAATCTGAATATCAGTAATCCCCTCTGTTAAATCATTATGACATGCATTTGTATCTGCTTTACCATAACAAGCATGGTTTTCTGTCGGAATCTCAGATGTAATTATTGTATCACTGGGATCATTTATTCTCTAGTCGCTGTCTTCTTTTATTCCTTCGTCTACAACTGCTTCTGACTACTCACTGATAAGTTTAGCAACTTCTGTGCTAGGTGTACTTGATGATGGTACGGTGGTGTCTTCAACATGTGAGGTGGAATGATCATTAGTATTTTTCTCGACAGACCCAACAGGTGTTGTAACTGCAGACGTCGTAGTGTTTGCAGTTACTGGTATTTGAGTTGTTTCAATAACATTTGATGCATCCGACAGTTCTTCCAGATGATCACTTCTCATTGAATACTCAGCGTTGATATAGGTTTGGTTTTCTACTTGTCCTGCCTGCTGCTTGATGCGCTCGACTTTCTACGTAGAGCTCGTTGGGAACCCCAAGAGGAAGGTATGATGAGCACAGCAGTAAGTTTTCCCTCAGTTATGAAACCAAGGTTTGATCGAACCAGTAGGAGCAAGGAAACACCCCAAAGGTGTTACTAGCTGAGCTTTGGCAGGGAACACTACCGGTGCTAGCAGCAACGTGGAGACCTGCACAACACAACCATAGAACTTTGTCCCCAACTTGCGATGAGGTTGTCAATCTCACCGTGTTTTGTGGAAAACAAAGGATTAAACGTATCGAATGGAAAAAAGTAATAGTTTGCAGAAAGTAAACACAAAGCAGAAACAATTTATAGATTGTATGTAAAGAAAAGGACCGGGATCCATAGTTCACTAGAGGTGGCTCTCCTTAGATAGATAACATGCTGGGTGAACAAATTACAGCGGGGCAATTGATAAACACCGAGAAAGCAATACATGAATATACTAATCATCTTGACTCCTCTGAGACATGATTGGGCATTACAACATAATACATAGACCGCCATCCAACTGCATCTATGACTAATAATCCACCTTCAGGTTATCATCCGAACCCCCTCCAGTATTAAGTTGCAAGCAACAGATTATTGCTTTACGAACTGCGTGTAAAGTAAACAATACGATTGTTCTATGAACAAAGGATTGTTGTTTTCTCCCTAGTAGCAACAGCACATCTAGTACCTTAGAGATTTCTGTCACTTCCCCAGATTACCAGAGGCATGAACCCACTATCGAGCATAAATACTAACTCTTGGAGTTGCTAGCATCTACTTGGCCAAGATAGCTACTAACAACGGAAAGCATGCAAGATCTCAAATAACAAAGACATGATAGAATCAATAATCAATCTGAAATAGCATCTCAATATCCATCGGATCCCCGTAAACACAACATGCATAATTACAAATAGATGATCTTGATCATGAACGGAGCTCACAAGATCTAAACATGAAAGCACAAAGGAGCAGAACCAGCCATCGAGCTACTACATGGATCCGTAGTCCAAGGATGAACTACTCACGCATCACACCGGAGGCTTGCATGGTTATGAAGAAGGCCTCCAGGGTGAATTCCCCTCTCCGGCAGGGTGCCGGGAAGAGCTTCAGATCCCTCCCGATCTAGGGATGGATATGACGGCGGCTACAGACTCTTTTGTGGATTTTTGATCGGGTACTTAGGGTTTTCGTCCTGAGGGCAATATATAGGTGGAAGGAGAGGCCGAGGGGGTGTGGGAGCCACCACACCACCCCTGGCGCGGGCCCAGCCTGGCCGCGCGGCCAGGTGGTGTGGCCGGCCCCTGGCCCTTCTTCATCTCGTATTCTGGCACTTGATGCCTTCCAGAAAAATAGGCACTTTGGCTTTTGTCCCGTCCAATTCCGAGAATATTCATTTTCTGACTTTCCTAGAACCAAAAACAGCAGAAAACAGGCAGCTGGCACTGTGGCTCTTGTTAATAGGTTAGTCCAAGAAATCATATGAAAAGTACTACAAAGTTGGAACAAAACACAAGAAAGTGGATAAAACCAAGCATGGAACATTAAAAATTATAGATACATTTGCAATGTATCACTGCTCTATTTCTGTTTCATCGTGTTCCACATTCTGATCCTGGTTCCTTGTGGTTGTAACTGAAACTGTGCATAACTCAGCCACGCAAACATCAACTTCATCATTACCATATTCAAGTCGTCTCTCGTTGTTAACAACCTCCATGATAATATCAGTAATGTTGTCTGTTAAATCTGTATCACATACATTTGTATCTGTTGTACCAGAACAAGGCATGTTGTCTTCCGCAATCTCATGTGTAATTTGAGTTTGATTGGCATCATTCATTCTCTAGTCGCTATATTCTTTTTTTCCATCGTCCACAACTTCTGTTGCTCATTTACTTAATTCTGTTGTCTGGTCATTAATCACTTCATTAACGTCTGTGCCAGGTGTACTCAATGATGGTATGGCGGTGTCTTCAGAATGTATGGCGGGATGCTCCTCACTTGAATATGCTTCTAGTTTAGGTGAAGAGGGTTCAGTAGATTCATTTAGCACCACCTTCTCTGGTTGATCTGCTTGGTCCACTTGGTCCATTTGGTCCATGTTTGCCAGCACTTGTTCATACTCTTTATTGTGTATGATGATGTTTGAAATGGCCATTTCCTTCTCCTTGGCCATAATATTGTTCTTTTCTATAAGGTCAAGCTTGACAATCCTTAATCTAGCAAGAGATACTTCCAGATCCTACTTTCTTGACCGAACAATCTCATTGAGCTTATCAGTCTCCTCTTGGTTAGATGCTTCATCATCTATGTTTTGTATCAATGGAGTGCTATTACCAATTATATTGATGGTTTTGGTTAAATCGATATTTGCTGTTTCAGAACCTGCGGCAGCATCTGAGCTTTGACAAACTGTTAGGCAAGTAGTGTTGACACATCTAATTAAGTCTAAGAGTTGATAATCACTTCTTGCCTACAGTATAAAATAAATAAATAAACACACAGTCAGACAATATGTTCTTTATTGTAGGTGTTTTGTTGCATTAGTTTAGATTTTTTCGTAATAGTGATTATTTTTCTTGACTTGGATAATTAACATAGTTTAAATTTATTTGACTCACAACAAACCAGAAAAATTCTTAGATGAAGATATAAACATGATTTTTATAATAAAGAAAACTTACCTAAGGGTTCTATAGCTTTTAGTGTCACTGTTCCAGTCATCTGATCTGATTTCCTCCAAATCTTCCAATTTGAGGTCACCAACTCTTGGTGCAAGGTTAGTCAAGTTTGCTCGGTTGTGTGCACGAGTGTCCAAATAATAGATCAGAGGCAATGCTGCTGGACCCTCAGCTTTGTTTTTATTTCTTTTTTAATCTTGGTATTTTCTTAGCTCCCTCCTTAGCTCATCAAGGAGAACATTATAAAGGTTCATCTATTTAATTTTCTTGATATCTAGGTCCATGATCATACCTGCCTCCCGTCCTATACGTGCATTACTCGTTGCACATGTTGTTTTGATGAAGAACACAAGAAATATGAGCTTCATTGCCAGATCTGATGTTCCACCAGTCTTCACATGATCATAAAGCTTACTCGGTATAATGTTATCTGACTCACTCAAACTAAGCTGCTGTTCCAGCCACTGCAAAGCTTTTGTATCGTGGTCACTTGAAGGTCGTGGAGCTTCAAACATATCCTTGTTTGGTAAACCATACATTTCTTGCACCACATCTTCTATTACTTCAAGCTCTTCCCCTTGTTCAAGAAAAATTGTTAGAGATCAGGGTCTGAATTTACTGTATAGCCATAGCATCATTTTCATGGAAATGTTGCCGTTCAATTTGAAATCAACTATGAAACCACAGCCATGATTCCTCAAAAAAATCTTCGGTTCATTTGTTACATAGTTTTCGAGAAAGTTGTGTAGTTCTGAAAGTGACCCTCTCACTATGATCTCACCATCCTTCATGTCTGCTAGTTATTTGTGAACTATGTCACGTTTTTGCTTCTTGAAACCAGGTTTATCTACGAAAGCTTGAGCAACATTAAGGTTATCTTGAGTACGAGACCTAGCTTCTATGTTTCCGTCCACACTGTTGTGTTTCCTCTTGGTTAATCATCGTGTTCCATGAGAAGAACAAATACTCAACTGCAGAAGTTTATGTTGAAAAAATTGAATCATGCATTATAAATTATATTTTACACTAAGATGTTATTAAAAAAATTAATAACAGAGCAACAGTTAAACACATATGTAATTTAAATTACTAGAATCAATTGAATAAATAAAAAGATGTTTAGTCAGCACAGATCTCATGAATCAAGAAGAATCAACTAGTACGAAAGCAACACATGTCAACAAATCTCCTAGCAGTGCATTTCTGTTACTGAATTGATGCAGCAAAGGTGCAAACTTTCCCACCAAAACTTGAATTGTTAATCTGTGTACTCGGTAGAGAAGCAGTTCATTGAAGTTATAATTGGCAGTTCTTATCTGAAAACTATATCATTGTTTCGAATTTCAATCCAGTTGTTGAGAAAAATGTTACTTCCATACGGACATTCGAAATAATAAATCAAAAGAAACCCTAGATTTGTTTGATTAGTGGTTTCTTGCTCGTGGTTTGTTATTCTCAAAATTGTTCCAACCATGTATGCTGGCCATTTTTTAATATATGCTTCACTCTAAAATATGGCCAGAAATAATCAAAATACCTGCATTGAACCTTCGTGACCGCAATTTTTGTCAGCCATGAAATCGCTGAATAACTGTGTTGGGATGAAAATTCCAGGAATCTTCTGTGGGCAATTCTGATCCGTGTTATATATATCCCTTTTCCCTTGAGCAAACCCTAATAAAACTTCAATTAGAGCTCGTAAAATCGTGTCCCAACTAAATGAACAACAAGAGGAAAATACTTCGTGGAATTTCGGACAACACCCGGACGAATCTGGGATGAGAAGGGAGAATCTATGATACCTGTCTTGTCACCGTACCGCTAGTCGAGAATCTGGAGTAGCAGTAGTCCTTAGCGCTGGTGAAGCTTTTCGCCGCCAAGGTGTTGCCGCCATTGCTTGCCCCTGTACAGTTACGATGGAGGAAGAGAGAGAAAGTGGAGCAGTGACGGAGAAGGACACAACGGGAAGAAGAGGAAAAAATAGTAACAGTCTAATCATAGCCGTCCGTTGAGATGTATCGCTATATGCACACGTGTTAACCGTCAGCGGGTTGACGCCACGTAGCTTACATATGAGCCCAACTAAGGAGCACTGCCTCTGGATGTGTAGGTGCACTGCGTGGAGATAGCTAAGTAATAAAATATATTCTCACACTTGAAAAATGCAACATATAGTTCACCAGGATCTACGAAAATTTTGCGCTGTGTAACAGAGGCACGTATATCAATTTATTTTTATCGAGTTTTAACACAGTGCAATAGTAGTACTAGAGGCAGTGCAAACAAACTATAGCGAAACAACTGTATTAGAACGTAATAGGCAGGGCAATTTGTGTTCACAATGCAGTGCACCCACGTTGAATGGTTAAAGAATTACTAGCGACCTGGAAACTGTATTTCACCGTAGTCGCTTGTTTTTTTGTGTTATTATGTTATGTGACTTGTGTTGTAGGACACCTAAGTTTTGTTATTATCTTTATCAGTTCTACAAAATTACCAGCAAACAATACTTTTAAAAATGGCCGTGCAATGTTTGTGATTGCCAGCAATATAGATAGATTCGACCTGATAAAAAATTGTCAAGATTGAACACAGACCTATTGTACTATGAGGAGCAGTGCAAACAAAATTAAGCAAACTTAATCTTATAAATTCCACTGTATTGTTTTGTGTCTGACAGAAATATAATCAGAACTATATCTTTTAGTCCATATTACAGGCAGGAGGATATAATTGAAACTGGCAGCGCATAAAGCCATAAGAGAACCAACTATATTAGAATATAAAAAAACATTGAAATTCATGCTCGGACGGAAGTTCAGTTAACCTAATTGTCAGAGAAAACAATATATTGCCCTTAAATATTGTAGCAATATTCAACGCAGAGCGATAGAATGTTCATAAGCAGTGCAAATAACTATACGCTAACAAAGTTAAAGATTATAATAAGAGCAGTACATTGTGTGTTAACAAGGCAGTAATATGGTGCGGTAGAAAAGAATGCCTTTTAGCAGATTAACATACACAACACTATGCACTCCGTGAGCACAGTTATATTTCTATAGGCAGTTGGATGGAATAACCACAGGTATTGCAAATAACGATTAGAGAAGAAATCATCAAACAATGTAGTACTTGGTCACAGGGCAGTGCACATCTATAAGAGGAGTGCACTATATGTTTTGAAAGAAGTAGTATTTTTCAGTCTAGAAATTTATTAATCAGCTCATCCGATACATTATAGACCCTTTGCACTGCGTGAGCACAGTAATATATATGGTTATGTCAAGAGTATAGGCAGTCCTATATTTGTTCACAAGGCAGTGCTTAGGTTCCCAGTCAGCTACGTCTGTAGGAAGCAACTTTATGAAAAAATAAAATAAGCAGTGCAATTATTGGTACAAAGCAGTGCATATATACAAAAGCAGTGCGCTATGAATTGATGAGGCAGTAATACGTTGCCATCAAAAAAATGTATTAAGCAGCCCATCCGACGCAATATGGACCCTGTGCACTGCCTGAGGAAAATCATATATCGCTACGCCCATAGCATAGGCAGTGCAATATATCTTTCACAGGCAGTGCAAACACCGACTAGAGAAGAAAGTATACTACAATTTAAAGAGCAGTGCATTATTGTTCACAAGGAAGTGCACACGCACAAGAGCAGACAAGAGCATAACACTATGTGTTAAGAAATCACCCTTTTCTCAGCTTTAGCGCAATCAGCTACATCTATAGTTATGGCTATAGTCTCGGCAGTGCGATATAATTGCCACAGGCAGTGTAAAGAACGAATAGAGAAGCATCCTTACGTATATTTTTACAAGGAAGTGTATAGGTATCGACTTGATTAATCTCTTTGTTATCTTGACGATTTCAAGCCACATGATAAACACAAACGTAAGATGAAATTTGTCTAACAGTAATATTCATATACACACGCATGGAAACAATATTGTATTGCAAATAAACATCCTAATTAATAAATTCCACAAACTTATGCTAAGAAGAGGATACTGTTGATACACTTTTTTTCCAAGCATTGTTGAATCTATGAGGAAATTGTATGACCCTTTTCTGCAAAAATTTCTGGGTCGGCAACTTGTTCTTCTCCTGTGGTTGGTTCAACCACACCAGGATCATCATCTAAATCTTGATTTTATGAACCAGGCTCTTCCTAGCCCTTTTCCTCATCGTCTTCTTCTTCTTCTACTTGAGGTCCTTGTTGATTATCTGCTATTTTCTCTTCGGGCTCCACCGCTTCTTCGGCGACTCCTTCCTCCTGGATCTCCTCCTCCATTTGTGGTACTACTGGTACGGGCATCTCAGATCTATGCGCGTAGCATCTCTTGGTTGATCAGAAAGGTATAAAGCTGACGGAGTTTGCTCTGTTTGGGTCTGTCGACAAGGGCGAAGGTGGGTGGCGTTGTTGGCGACAGCAAAACATTCTGGATAGGTGTAGTTGCAGCTGGATAATGCTGAGGGCTATAAATAGAAATCTAGCATTAGTAAATTTACTGCATGGCGGGATAAATACTAGTTAATGATGAGAAAGATTGATGAACTAAACAAGAAAGACGGCGGGAAAGATTGATGAACTTATGGAGAAAGACGTGATACGCTTGCTCTCCGTGACAGCCAAGAAAAGGAAGCATACAACAAATCAAGTATATCTAATGGTGGTTAATCCATAAGATTCAAACGGAATATCAAATATCTTTTACTTTAAACGTTTTCATTTCGAAAGCCGTTTAGTAGTTCATGGTCTGAACAACAATCAGTTCTACATGTCGAACTCATGTAGGTTAGTTATGTACAAAACTCTTATTGTAAACACGGAAGTACAGATAGTGCATATATATTTGCATCCGGCACGGTGGTGCCTACGTAATACACGGGGATAAGTTTTTTTACCACAGTGAACTGGACTGCTTGGAAAACAATAACTCTACTGCTACGTAATAAACAAATTAATTAATCGTTTTGTATAACACCACAGTATACAATATCGTTGTTTATTTTCAGCTCGACTTAGGTGCTAAAGCTCTTAGTTCTTCCGGTAGTTCATCTTTTGCTTCGTTGGCCTCGGAGAACAGTGCCCAGAACAGATATTCCTCCATGCCTGAGCTCGCGTCCATCTGGTGAATGGTTCAAACGAGTCAAGAAAATATTTTGTTAATGTCAATCAAAAATTTGTATTTGGTAAAACTTTTGATTCAAAACTGGCATTACTTATATCTTTAAGATCATGTACAAGTTGAACATCGTTGTAGTTCTCAATGCTCTTTAGAATCCAAAAACCATGCATGTCTTCAACTCCTCCTATGTGTACCTTCACATGTTTTGATCTAGATACAATATTTCCCCACTTTGGAAGCTTGTTCTTCGGGTAGAGTTCGCCAACGAGCTTGTCAAATCTCTTTAGATGAAAACACTAGTATATAGAGCATAGTTAGTGACAATATTTTTTCAATTTATGCAGATTGTCTTTAGCTGTATTATAAAGTTATAAATGTAAAAAAACACACCATTTTTTCTCCAATTTGATTGTGGTAAGCTGTTTTAGACAATCCTTTTCTCTTTGTTGTGTAATCCCGTGTGTCAATAACTTCAACGCGACCACCTTGGGGGTAGTTGTTTAGGATGTAAGTAGGCACGTGATTGTCAAATGACACAGGCAGAAATATCTGTGATGGGCAAGGAAAACAGTAACATTGATTATTTGTTATAAATGAAAATACGAAATATTTCTGTTTGTTATTAATGAGTTATGTATTAAAAAACATACCATCTTAGCTTTGCTCAAATCTGCATTTCCAATTAGAAGTTTGAACTGTTCAATCTTGGAGACGGCTTCAAACTGATAAATTTCGTCTTGTCCTCCAGAATTTGTGAAATTCTCCGTTTTTCCCAATGTCACATAAATGAGAACCCCTAGTGGCAGTACTATCATTCGATTCCTGAACAGACATTTGTAGTCCGGGATACTGCACCAGCTTGAAAATATGAAGTCCATCATGTCATCATCTAGCTTGCCTTTTCCATTGAAACATGCTGCAAGCCTTGCTACAGTCTAATATTTTGGTATTTCCAAGCCTTGTTCCAGAGTTGACGAATATTTCACCATAACCAGTCTGAGATTTTCCATAGACAAACGAAAAAAGGATTAAATATAAAAACTGGGATCCATGCTTGTGTGACAACATACACATATATTTTACTAAAGGAATCCACAAACCATAGTTTGGTGCTTACTCTTGATTCTTCTCTAGAAAATCCTTGCTTAGTACCAATCTATGAGCAACTGCGGCAGCTCCCTTGTGTTTAAACATGGGGGGAACATACATAGGCAATTTAAGTTTTAAGATGTTTTGTAGAGGCCTCTTGTAAGATTTGATATTATCTGGGGAATTATGACCAAGAGCCTTGATCCTTGTAACACGTGTTCATAATCCTTGCTCTGGCAACGAAAATGTTTTAGTTGCATATTCTCCCTGGTGTTGTGATCCGATACACGAGGTTTCTACATTATCAATCTGTGTTCTAACATCAGCTGTGTCATACGGATGTCCTTTCTGAATTGCTTTTCAACAACAGTGACCTCATGGTTAGAGGAACCTTCTCTGTGAGCAATTTCTGATAACAACATGGTCACACCTGCAGCAATATTCGTAAAAACTATGTTATTTCCTCTGTACCTGTTATTAATGTAAAAAACATCGTCTAATGTAAAAACAAAGCATCTTGACATAATGTGACAGTACCATTGTTGAACTGCGTGGTTAACCTGTCTTCCTCGGCTCCTAATGCGTCTTTGTTCCATCCTTGTGCTTGTTTAGACGAGTTTCCTCCTGCATCGTTATTACAAGTAGTTTTCATGTCAAGCCCACTAGTAATTGTACCATTAACAACATATCTACAAAATACAACAATACCATTGCTTTGCTGTGCCGTTGATGGTTGTTGGTCAGTTTCAAATTGCTTAGAATTGTCTACTCCTTCTCCTGTAGTATGCGTTGTAACTGGTGTCGGTGTCGCCAATGACACAGAACAACTCTGAATAACACATTAAATATATGAGTAAAAAATATAAAAAAGGACCCATTATTACATTACACATCTATTTCATAGATTCTTATTTATATGTGCTCATGTGATGGAAGTTGCTAAATACACGTCTAAAATATACGAACCAATTCATCAAAGGCTCTTCCGGTGACAATGTCGTGCTCCTCTTCTGGTGCTGCTATATTTTTTATTCTGTCCATGTACATGATTCCTCTATCGTCAAAATTCCAGGGCGTGTTATTATCAGCTGAATCCATTTTATTCACTGTTACCGCTGCTGACTTGCCTGTATTAGAGCATTCGTTCCCAACATTATGGTCATGAGTTGCTACCTCAGTTGTATGCTTTGATTGATTGATTCGACTGGTCCCTGAAATGTTTGCAACGATGGTGAGGTCATTCTCGCATCTATCAAAACATCTCAACACGTTAGTTGCACATTGATGGGATGATCGAAAGCAGTTAGTCATTGCTTCCAGTTTACTTCTTTTCAGGTTCCTGTGCTTCATGGTAAGTTCTTCATATATCGTTGCTGCATTTGTATCATCACTTATGATATCATCACCTGGTTCTTCCTCTAGCAGTATATTTATATATTGGTCCATGCATTGATCTAGCCTCTGGGACTTTTTTCCTGAACCCTCTAATTCACTGTTAGAAGTTGAGGTTATCTTGTTACAATTAGTTTCTGCCCCAGGAGGTTTCAAATCATAGCTCCTTTCGTCACAGCTTTTCCACTGCAAATAGTAAACAAATATTATTTTCATGGATCGTGAATAACTGTCAGAAGGGGTAATTTTAAAATATTTGATTTGCTAGAATAATTCTTTAAATGAAGCAAGATGAGGTCAAGTAGAATACTTACGTTCAGTCGTCCCCACCTCTCTTTGTCAATGACATCCGCTTCCAATACAGCAAGCAGATCTAATTTGTCCAGGTATTTGACTCTAGGTGTTTCTTTTGTCATAGATGATTTTCTGCACTTGAGTGAATCCAGGAATATTATTAGAGGAAGGACTGCGCAACCTTTAGCAACACTTTGATTCATATCATCAACATGAAACTTTAGTGCCACCCTCTTGATCTCGTCAATTACAAGCTGGGAAAAGTCCATTTTCCAGAGTTCTCAATATCAAGGCTTTTCACTACCCCAACTTCTCGGCTGATGTGGTTGCTTAAACCTGGACATATCAGCTTTGTGTAGATTACAAGTATTATGCATTTCATAGTAAACTTGTCTATTGCACCCTTTTTGATATGACGGATCAGGTGTTGCACCGTTGCAGTGTCCCTATCTCCCAAACCAAGTTTCTTCTTAAGCCACCGTAGAGCAAAAGTATCGCTAGCTTCTGAAGGCCGAGGCGCCTTTATATTGTCGTTGGGTAGACCAAGGACAGAATGTGTTGCATCTGCTGTCAGAGCTATCGTCCTACCACTGGTAAACTCCATTTTCGGAGTTTCTACATCAATATTCTTGCATAGCTTAATGATCAGGGGCCTACTAATGTTTGAATCCAGCTTGTATTCCAGGATGAAACCCCAGCCAATCTTCACCAGCTCTACTTTCTGGAGATCGTTTAGATCATGTTTAATCAATCTGTTGAGCTCTTTGAGAGAGCACCTTACTGTGTAATTTGATCCAGTCTTACTACGGGGCTTCTTCTTGTCCCTCGTATATTTTTCAATTGTCATCACTTGATTATTGGATATATCCTGGTAGTTTGTGGGAAAAAAATGTATCAAATATTTGTAAACTTATTTCTAAATTTCTTAGTGCAGACTGTAGTCTCGATTAAGGAATATGACATGCATTAACACTACGTAAGCTTACCATGACACCATTATTCTGGGTGTTCAGACTGCCATGTTGTTCTCCACCAATCTTTCGTTTCTTCTTACGTACACCGCCTTTAACGTTTGAACCTATTTTGCGTTTCTTTTTCAGATCTAGCTTTATTTTGTAATTCTTAATCTTCCTGTTAAGTTCATTTTTTGACACATCAAACTCATCGTCAGTCTGTGCCATACCGTCAGAAGATTCTCCATTGCAAGCACTACAAGAGCTCATTTTTCTCTGGTGGAAAAAAGTACCAATCTTATTACATGTTTTAATTTTTGAACCGAGCACCAGAAGCACTTCAATTCAATGTCCTTAATTTAAACTTTAAATTGGAACTACACCTAGTTGTACAGTGTAACATCAAGTTGCAGAATAGGACACGTGCCAGTTCAAGTAGTTATAAAATTATGCATGCAATAAAAACTGAGAAAAAATTATACTAACCAGAATGCATTAATAATCATTCATTGAATATCAGAATTGACTTGAAGTAACAGTAAAATATAATTTATTGAAGCTGATCCTACTTGTGAAAAATATTATGTATGTTGTCCGAGTGCATAATAAATATATTTTCTATTTACCAGATGATTTATGCAACAGGATTTCTCATAGAAAAAAAATATAATGTAGTAATGAAATATTAGATATAGAAAGCTAGGGTTCCGATATTTAAATTTTACTAATCTATTCCCTCCGTCCTAAAAAGGATGTCACAAGTTAGTTTGAATTTGGATGTATCTATATACTAAATAGTGTCTAGAATCGTATTTGGCTGAAACAAGCTTGAAAAACTAATTTAGACTATAATAGTCTTTCCATTTATCACGGACTTGATATCAGTACCAAGGTTTCCATAGTATGGACGACGAATCAATGATTCTACAAGGAAAATCTTTGCTATCAAGTAAGAGCGGTAAGTTCTTCGGAATTGAGTAGTAGCAGGGATAATCTCAAATACTTATCCATGTAGATGTTTTGTTAATTGCTATAGAGAATCCTTACCTCGGAAAGAGGATGGCCCCGCTGGTTCCTTCTGCTGCAGATTTTCCGCAATCTGTGGAAGAGTTGCTACTATTCTGGGGATGGGATCAAGTAAGAGCGGTAAGTTCTTTGCAATTGAGTCGTAGCAGGGATGATCTCGAATCCTTATCAATGGGGATGTTTGGTTAAGTTGCTATAGAGAATCCTTACCTCGGAAAGAGGATGACACCGCCTATTCGTTCTGCTGTAGATTTTCCGCAATCTGCGGAAGAGTTGTTTCTCCTCTGCGGATGGATAGTAGAGGAAGCAGATGAAGGATAATTAGATACAATAATGGAGAACTGTGTCTCCTGTCGTCCATAATAACTGTTGTAATGCCCGATTTTATTAACGTTCCGCAGTGCATACTATGTACACGGGCAGTGCACCTCGTTGTGCATAGCAGGTGGGTGCATTGCACGGTCATTGAACTGCCATAGAATCTTGTCTTGCACCGTACATACATCACCTTACGAAGCATTTAGAAGACAGTTCAGATGTACTTCAAGGGCAGTGCATACCTGTTTTTAACCGCATTATAGTAGTAGTATCCAGAAGCACTCCGTAGGCAGTATATACTTTGTTTACCTATAGTGCATACAACTGTGCGTAGCATACAGGGTGTATTATACGGTAAATGCACTGCCATCGTATGTTATCTTGGACCTTTGCGCACAACAATTTACAAAGAATTTCTAGGACAGTTTGTCCACAGCTTTAGGGCAGTGCATCTCATGTACATGGCATTATAACGACATCATGATGAACTACTCAACGAGCAGTGCATGATTTGTATTCGAGCAGTGCATCTCAGTGTGCATAGCAAGTGGGAATGTCATTTCATATTATCTTGCACCGAGCAGTGGACAGTAGGTGAGAAATAAAAAGGTAATCATTAACGAGAAAACATACTAATGCACGCACTGCCTATACTACAAATATAGCACTGCCATCTATACTGCATAGCACTTTGTTCAGACGAATAAGCAACTAGTATTTAGTACAATGCAACAATTATGGACTGCCTGATTGTGTATACCATGCAATGCTCTAGTATGTATCGTGCAAAACCTTTGTTGGACTGTTCAAATTCTTCACCAACGTAAATTATTAATGGAAATTCGTTATTTTCAATTAAAAGGAATATACAATCACATACTAAACAAGCAAATTTATTGTCAAAACAAATTTATAAATTTAATGATCCGACAATGGTCTGAAATTTGAAATGTTAATAATCCCTATTACAATTAATTCGGACTATTCTTTGGAGTGCCAACAATTCCATCGATAAATTTCTAGTCATGCCGGAAACACATGTCGGGAATTTGTTTCTGTATGAAGCAGCATTATTCATCATATTCATCGCTCCTGCGAATAAAACAAAAAATAAATAAAACTTCACTGAATGGTGACCGACACTGAATAAATAGTTTTTATTTTGATATAATTATAAAAGTACATACATCTGTATTGATTGACAAGTTCATTAATCTTTCTTATGTACTTTTCATTGAACTTTGACATAACCATGTCAAACGTCAGCTGTTCCCGCAAGGCTTTAGTATCAGTCTATATAAATAAAAGTTCATATCAAATAAATTATAATTTAATACCGTTTAATACTAGTGCAAGTACGAACTTAATTCTGCCTCGATATTATACTTATAGACTGGAACCAATGGTCAACAACACCATTGTAAGATTTGAGCAACCTCAGCAAACCTACTCTGCTGTCTTTCCTGCTCATTTCATAGACATACCTATATTTCAGTTACTTGTTTGATATATAAATTTTAATAGGGCAAGGATGACGCAGTGTTAACGATACTTAACTGGTTTTCATTGTCAGATATCCACTGAACAGGTGTGGTTCTCATATTTCAAAATTCAACCCTGCACGAAAAACTGTATGCTTCTTGAAACGCAAGCTTGAAGTTGTTTATCACAATGGTTGCTTCCTCTTCAACAGTATCGTTCATGACGTTCGAACAAATAGTATCATATTTCTGACCTTGAAGGTCAGCAATCACAGCGTACAACAAATCATTTGGCCGTAGAGGTATGATGATCTAAACAAACAAAGAGCCAAAACAATTGAGTTGCAGATCTAAAAACAATGTCACCAGAAAATAACGTAGACACTAAAATTTAAAAATTACCATTGATACATTCGCCAGGTTCCATCCATTGTGATTCTCTGATAAGTATCGTTTGAACGATTTTGGATTAAATTCTTGCTTTGTGAGTAAAACCTAATAACATAATTAAAAAAAAAACAAACCAGTTAATAGATATCATAATTTCTGGGTTCATGGATCGATGGATGCATGTTTAGTCGCACGTGAAAACATGTATAGATAGAACGGGTGTTACTAAAAAAACTTTGTACGTTCACTTACCGTATCTTTGTGCATCTTGATGTACCTAGTTGGGAACAACTCATGATTTTGTTGATTATTATCTAGGTTGTATTTCTGTTCTGTCATGACCAACATTGCCACATAGTTCATTACGTGTGAATTCACACTTCCATAAACCTGCATTGATAAACCAAACACTCTCTGGCATGCCCATTTCTTCCTGCACAGAACCACCTTGTCGTTGGTAGAATATAGAAAAATGGAATCGAAATACTCTAGTATTACAATGCAATGAAAACAATTAAATATATTTTCGTAGTAAAGTATGCGAGACAAAACGTTACCTTCTCGCATTTTGATTCGGAGTGGTCTCTAGAATGTATTCAAATAAAGCTACTTCAACATCTTTTGATCGTTTCACAGCAGGATAAGGAATTTGGCGGCGATTAATGCATGTTCTTGTTTCAGCATTGTCAGCACTGTTTGTTTGCATAGCTGACCCAATGCTTGGTATAGATGCTGATGCAAAAGAGACATGTCTTCTGCAAGCTTCCTGCTCAAATGATGCTCCAGAAGTGCGGAATGATACATTATTATGCTGTAGTCTAGGGTCTCGAGAGCTTTCTCGTTCAGGACAGCTTCTTGTGTAGCTGGATTGTTGGTTTCCGGTATTTCTCAAAATTGACCTTGGCATACTCGAGGATCTGTATTTTTGCTGTACATTTGACTGCTAGCAATGTTATGCTGAGGACTGTAAGCTTGGTGCATTGGTCTGATAGAGTAACTACTTCCTGGTAGTTGGCTCTGAGATACTGCCATCCCAGTAGTAGCATGTGTTGCCTCGTACCGCTGTTGCATTTGTATGTGTGGACACGATTTTGAATACTGACTTGATGTATGAAAATCGCTGTGATGTGTATTTCCTAGATTTTCAGAGTCATGGTCTTGCAATGTTGTTCTTGAGTTTGTTCCGCTTCCTCCGTCCTAGCCTATGAAGCCACATCCATCCATTGATTTGTTATGTTCTGCAATCTTATCCGATCTTGTTGTCTCTCTATACCTCTGTTGTTCTACATGTTAGGACCTTGTGTGGATGTCTGCTACACAACGTGCTGCGGTTGGACATATTTCTCTCCCGATCTAGCATTCCAATAGAAAGTTGGATGGTAGGCTGCGCTAGTGTTTGACTTGTTAATAGTATCGACCAAACATTGCGCGTGATTAGAAGAGATTTTTTCACTGTGAGTGTTACTGCTGACTCTTGGTATCTGAGTTGCAAAATTAGGAGTTGCTGTACCATTATACCGATTCCTGTTATCTGTGGTTTCATTTGTAAGTGAATCTCTTATGCTGGAATTGATTCTTCCAGATAAATTATCGGTAGATGAACCTCTTATGCTAGAATTGGTTTCTCTAGAGAAATTTTTCATGGCAGAAGCTCCATTAATTCGTGTATAACTTTTGGCAGACTGCTGAAGCTGCACAGAATGGGAGATTGTTCTCGCGTCGCCATTGTCATTGCCTAGGTTTATATTTTTCAGTGTCATAGACATGTCTGCCACTGACGTGCTTCCACTTATTGATATAGAACCATATGAATCATAATTATCAGAGACTTGAACGTATGTTTCACTTGACAGACAGTTATGTTGTGTTGGATTAACTTCTATTTTAGGCTACACTGTTAAAGTGATATTAGGTTTTTCTTTCACTCTCTGCGTAAGGTCAGCCAGATCTGAAACTTCTCTCCAATTTCATCATTTTCATCCCAGAAAGAAAACGAATCATCACTGTTATCTTCTGTCTTCTGTTTCTTTGAAATGCAATCATCAGAAACAAGATCAAACTGAAATTGCGGTGGTCTCGCAACCACCCGTTTTTCACCGAGACAGTTGGAGTTCTATAAGAGCTGAAATGTATCTGTACCATTTATAGCAGGCTGCCTCTCTTCTTCTTGATCACTTGCATGATGACTTGGTCCTGCTTCCGCACTTGGAATGCAAAGGCTTGCATTCAAGTGGTTGAAAACATCCGGACCAGGCATAGGAACATGTTGTGGGTTGAAAATTTGTACCTGTCTTTTGTAATTTCCAATATCCAGTTTTTGCACAGGAACCGTAACTAGATAAGTATTGTCATAGGATGGAACATGCACCGAACCAGCAGCTTCTGCACTGACCTATACCTTAAGGTGGTTCAAGCCCATCATTTGAGCATCACGTAATGTATGTTCAGAACCAGACAGTCTCTCATAAAAAAAATCTTGTGCGGAATGAGTTGCTGACTAAATTCTTGATCTTTCTTCATTGTCAAATGTATTTGACACGCCATTGGATACAGCCGACACGGCAATCTATGCATTAGTTCTGTTCCATTGAGATGTTGCTTCTGACACATTAACTGTATCTGAAGTGTCCATCTCGTTCATTGCATGCTCTATATACCTTGTTCCTGACGAAATCTCTGCCCAAGATTCATTTTTAGTACATGTAATGGAAGTCGCTGCACATACTGTACTAGCGTTGCCCTGAACAATAACTATATGAACTTGCTGATTTTAAACTGAAGTTTCACTTGTTGCTACACAATTTGTAGCTGTAGTAGGCTTAGCGATCATCCCGTTACCAAAACGCTGACCTGCATATTCTATGACAGATTGCATTGATTGCGTTAAACATGCGACAGGAATTATCACTTCATCTGACCGCAGGACGTCAGTAGTAGCACTACAGTCGGTTGGTTCATAGTTCATCTTTGGTAATTGTTCAATTCTGGACAAATTATCACGTGCCGGTAAAATATGTACCAGGGCCTCGCAACAAGATTCCAACTCATGCATATATTTCATATTATTAGGGGATCCATAACTTTGTTCTGAAGAAGTTAACTTGACAAGCAGCTCATAGTCTTCTGCTATCCTTCTACATACAGATGTTAGCCTATCTGTTGATTTATCCAGCATACTGCCTTTGTCTTCAACATCGCGCTCATTATCTTCTCTTATGTATAGGGACCCTTGAGGTGTAGAGTACATACCCCTATTCTCATGATTGAGCATAGATATTTTAGAAATCTTTCTAATGTTGCTTTTCATATTGAGATTCATCGCAGACAACATGTCAGCATACATGTCCGTCACTATGTCCTGTATTTCTCTGGCAGCCTGAAAGTTTTGACATTATAAACATTATCGCTATCGCCTATTTTTAATATCATAAATATAGCACTTCACTGCTGAGATAACTGAATAAGTAACACTATGATCAAACATCAGTAGTGTGGTTACCTAATTAAACCTAGTAGAACATGCAGCTTTAGAAAGAATGTTCATTCAGGTAGGAAGTAGCTAAAGCAGGCAGAAAAATCGTATAATGCAATGATGAGAGAATTTAATACTCTACTAGAACAAGGTCGAGAAATTAAAAACATAAATGCTTAAGGTCAAGTAGGCAATGTATATGTAGAACACAAACACAAGAAGATTCGTCAGGATCACGAATGAAAGAATTGTGAAGATTATAAAAATTCTTACCTCTGCATGTATAAGTGGGTCTGTTACAAACTTTTCAATGAAAGTTGTAACATTCTGAACTATCTCTTCGTTCAACTCGGCATTAGAAAACACAGTTTCATTTATATCCTTCAACTGGATATTCAACATGGACAAAACAGAAAATACAATACAATAATATGAGTAAGAAGCAACAAAGCCGTAGTAATAATTGCACATAATATGGATAACTATGGGAGTCTTGCCTTGTGAACACCATAAATGTTTTGTTGATGAGGCATCTGGTCAAGACTCTCATACAACGCCATATTTTCAGTTGTCTAGAAAGATATTCTAGGCAGTGCATGACCTAGAAGCAAAGCATTTGTGTCCAGTAGTTCAAAGTACATTACCTGCATTAAAATTGTTACAACCATATTAAAACAACAAATCCACAGAATCTACTGACAACTAATATTATAGAAAATAAGTATCACGGTAGGTAACTAATCGGGATAATTGGAAGGAAACCACCAAGTGCACCTTTCAAACCATTTTTCTAGAAAGTGTCAATACAGCAAATGAGCTTGTTGAATGCAGTAAGACACCAGTCATAGGAGTCAACCTCATCAGACACTCCAATTGCAGAGAAGTAGTCTGGACTGGCTCCATCATAAATGCTCGAACACAGCATAACAGTGTTTGCAAATAGAACAAAACATGTTTTGAATTGATATCCTACCAGGTTAGGAGTAATGGTCATTTCCAGCTCACTGATAGTTGGTGTTGGCCCTGCACAATGAGTTAATTCTCTGACCATATCGTGTATCCATTGCGGACACGCCTTCTTTATGGTTCTACCCCCAAAGGGGATGTCAAGTATCTTGTTGAAGTGAAAGCGCTTCAGTTCAAAGCCGCATCCGTTGGGAAATTCAAAACTTCATATAGTAACGTTAAAGTGAGCAACAAGCCACAAAACTAGTGACATTGGCAACTCTTCACAGCACATACCAAGCATACCGTCAAATTGTATGCTCCGTAGCAAAACCTTTTGATCATTAGTTAGCCTTTTCACCAGTTTTATAAACTTTGGAAGAGATAACTGAGTGGTGAAAACATGATCAGCCATTTCTGTATGAGAATATTTTTTTCTGTCGACAGGGTAAACAACAAGTTATCAGTTAACAAGGTATGGATTTTTTAGTATGTCATATATGTCAGATTTCAAAGTTATACATTCGACACAGCACACAGGATAGAACCAGTACAAAAAATAATTTGAAATTCAAAACAAAATTCACCTCGCAAACACTATACAATGAGCATAAATGAAATAATAAACAGAAATTGAAGCGTGCTTAACCAACACTCGTCCTATATCGTTCTTAATTAGGGATATGCAAGTAATATATCACTAGCAACAAACACTTTTGTCGTGAGGGAGGAAAGATTTATGTGAAATAGCTAAACATATGCATAATACAGAGATCTACACATGAGCTAGACGGAAAATCAACCTCCTGGGATACGACGAATCACATAGACGTGGAGGGATGCGAGATGAATAGATGACCTTCGCCAGTTGAAGTAGATTTTAAAATGTGGAAGAACAACCCTGAAAGAAGAACGAGGAGAGAGCAACGTTCGTTAAAAGCTATATTCGACTGCCGCAACCCACCATTCTTGAGAAACAAGAAGGTCCTTATTAATGAACCAAGACCCCACATGTCAGAGCTCTACTTTGTTTACCAGCATTATATTAGTAGTATCTTGAAGCACTCCGTAGGCCGTGCATTCTCTGTTTACAAGCAGTACACTACTAGTTCATATTATTTTTCATCGAGCAGTGCATCGTAGGTGAAAAATGAAAAGGTCCTCATTATTGAAACAAGACCCCACACGTCAGAAGTCTACATCGATACAGATAATGTTTCGCAGTGCATACTACGTACACGGGCAGTGCACCTCGGTGTGCATAGCAGGTGGGGTGCATTGCACGGTCATTGAACTGCCATTGAATCTTGTCTTGCACCGTGCGTACAACACCTAATGAACCATTTAGGAGGCAGTTCATACGTATTTGAATGACAGTGCATACCTCATTTTAACCGCATTATTGTAGTAGTATCCTGAAGCGCTCCGTAGGCAGTGCATACTTTATTTACCTGCATTGCATATAAGTGTGCATAGCATGCGGGGTGCATTGTACGGTAAATGCACTGCCATCGCATGTTATCTTGGATCTTTGCGCACATCAGTTTACAAAGCATTTCTAAGGCAGTTCATACAGAGCTTCAGCGCAGTGCATCTCGTGTGCATGGCATTATAATGACAGTATGACGATGCACTCAACGAGAAGTGCATGATTGATATTCAATCCGTGCATGTCGCTGTGCATAACAGGTGGGATTGCATTGCACGGGTAGTGCACTGTCATTTCATATTATCTTTCTCCGAGCAGTGCACAGTAGGTCAGAAATGAAAATTTCCTCGTTATTAAACAAAGACCCCACATGTCAGAACTCTACTTGGGTACGGATAACTTTAGGCAGTGCATGCTATGTGCACGGGCAGTGCACATTGCTGTACATAGCAGGTGAGGTGCATTGCACGGTCATTGTACTGCCATAGAATCTTGTCTTGCACCGTGCGTACAACACCTTATGAAACATTGAAAGACCAGTTCATATGTACTTCATGGACAATGCATACCTATTTTTAATCATGAAGCACTCCGTACGCAGTACATACTTTGTTTACCAGCTGTGCACACAAGTGTGCATAGCATGTGGGGCGCATTGTATGGTAAGTGCACTGCCATCGCATGCTAACTTGGACCTTTGCGCGCAGCAGTTTACGTAGCATTTTGTAGGCAATTTATCTACAGTTCACATGAATGCATCTCGCTGTGCTTGGCACTATAATGACAGTATCACGAAGCATTTAACGAGCAGTGCATCTCAGTGTATATAGCAGGTGAGATTGAATTGCATGGATAGTACACTGCCATCTCATATTATCTTTCACCAAGCAGTGCACAGTAGGTGAAAAATGAAAAGGTACTAATTACCAAACCAAGACCCAACATGTCAGAAGTCTACATCGATACAGATAATGTTCAGCAGTGCATACTACGTACGCGGGCAATACACCTCGCTGCGTATAACAGATAGGGTGCATTGCACGGTCATTAAACTGCCATAGAATCTTGTCTTGCACAATGCGTACAACACTTTATGAAGCATTTAGAAGGCAGTTCATATGTACTTCAATGGCAGTGCATACCTGTTTTTAACCGCATTGTATTAGTAGTATCCTAAAGCGCTCCGTAGGGAGTGCATACTTTGTTTACCTGCAGTGCATACAAGTGTGCGTAGCATGCCTGGTGCATTGTACAGTAAGTGCACTACCATCGCATGTTATCTTGGACCTTTGTGCACAGCAGTTTACAAAGCATTTCTAAGGTAGTTCATCTAGAGCTTTAGGACAGTGCATCTCCTATGCATGGCATTATAATGACAGTATGACAAAGCACCCAACGAGCAGTGCATAACTGATATTCAAGTTGTGGGGTGTATTGCAAGGTGAGTGCACTGCCAAAGATTCTTATCTTGCACCATGCGTAGAGCACATTATGAAGCATTCAGGAGGCAGCTCATATTTTTTTGATGATCATTGCATTATGAACCACTTGTAAGGGACTTCATATATAGTTCACGGGCACTGTATCTCGTTGTGCATGGAATTATAAAAGTAGTATCACAAAGCACTCACGGTCAGTGCATCCGTTATATACGAGCAGTACATCTCGGTGCACATTGCTGGTTGTATATGAGCAGTGCAAAACGGATAAACAAAGCCACGAAACCCAGTATAAATGTACTGCCTATACAGTAGAACTGGTATGACAGTAGACCCCGCATATATCTCGCTATCAATATTGAAGTGTTCTTCTTGGAAAAGGGGTATGCATTTTCGTACTTAATGATGACCCACCTGTCAGACAACTTGTTTTCTGGAGATAAAACCTTTCCACCCTTCATTGGTGTTTAAAGAAGGAAGGGAAGGTAGGAAACGTATCTTCTTCAAACTATTATAACCAGCTAATGCTGGAACAACCCATAACTTTCTCAGTCTCCGCTGCCGTCCGCATGTCGATCTAGGGAAAGTTTGAACCACACTTCAAAACAAGCAGTAAGATATTTCCATCTCAGCAAGGCAAGGCAATGGAGAGAGACATCGTCATCACTAGCGCCACAAATCAGGTAACCAGATATCGAACCTGCTCAAACGATTGGAATTCTAGGAATATATGTGATGAGGCGATTCAGCTTGTACTTCGTCTCTACATGGTGACATGGCCGACAGCTACAGCGTAGCGACAACGCAATAATTTTATTAAATTTTTTTTGCTAACAATGTAGCTGATTTTTATCTTGAGATTCAACGGAGATACAACTTTCTAGTTTTAAAGCATGGAACATAGTTTCTACAGTCATTGGAACCGTTTAACAACCATCATAGTATAGTATAATGGATATAGCGGAAATAGTTATATACGAAACTACATGACCATTTGCTACACATGTAGTTTGAGCAGCAGATAGCACTATGTGTAATCATAAAAACTTTTTCACAGTGGATCACATCAATTGTATGCTACACAGATTCTTTTATTTCCTATCAAAGTAACGTATTACTTAGTATACTTAATAGAAAGAGATTATACAATACAATGAGAAGTTCAGTTGATGTACAATAAAACTATGCTCTAAATATAATTCAGCTATTCCTGATAAATACTATTTATTATTATGTATATAATCAGCAAGGTTGTTGGTGTTTGTTGCAAAAAAGGTAAAAAAAGGAAATAATACCACAATAAATTTCAAAATATATTGGCATACATATTTCAACTGATTGTTTTTGCACCGAAGCGTACTTATATCAGTTATATAGAAGATAAATTATAACTGTTGATGTTACAGATACGCAAGCAGAGTGCTCCTTTTTTTCTCCGTGTGTTATTTTTTTTACTAAATGTAGAGAATGTGATATATGCTACATTACACCAAATTGCAAAATTCAGCAGGGACCCAGATTATCTTATTTGAATGATCGTACATTGGCTGAAATAGAGATGATGAAAGGTGCAAAATTCCAAGCTCCAGGTGTAACATAACGTGTTGCACGTGAATTCAGGATGGTATATATACTTTTAAGAATAATATCCCAATTTTTTTATTTAAATGCTTTAAATATCAAAAGATTGACCGTGAATAATTATGGTGCTCCTATATTCATTATATCATGGCAGAGACGTCTTAGAGCACTACATGATAAGTGGGATAAAGAGCGTGAGAAGAAACTGAAAGCTCTCGCGACATCAACTGAAACTGTATGAAGATGTAATGCAGCACGCGCAAACTTGAAGCCAAAGCTAGAAAAAATTAACATCACAATGTCTGCTTCACAAGTAATTTCCAGAAACCCTAGTGGTAGAACAAAGCTACGATGCCAAGATCAATCAGGTGGATCAGTGAAAGGCAACAGCGCAGTCAAGACTGGTTGTAAATTGAAAGATGCAAAGTGTAATGAGAATAGTTTGGTGAGTTTGCTCTTGCAATTAGTAAAAAAATAAAAAATGAAAATAATTTTGCATGACTACTGCAGAGAATCATTTTATTGTATTTTTGTTTTGTTAGGTGCAAGTTGATGTGATGCTCTCAATGCAACAAAACAGTGGTACTACTGCAGCATCTTCTGCATAGACAAGGACATCAAAGGACACAGATGCAGTAACCAACATTCAGTTCAGGTATAGCGAGAAAAAATCAGATACAGTGCAAGCAGCTCCTGCAAGACAGAGAATCCTCATGAATGCTTCAACACAGAATGGTCAGACACACGCAAACATCGACCTAATAGCTGTCGGAATGCCAGTGAGTGGCACAGAAGGAGAAACTTTAGTAAGGTATACTGGTAGCTCTGCAGAAGACAAAACAAAAACAATCATCACAACCAACGTACTCAAATCAAGGATGATTGTTCAAAATTGCCATGCTAGGAGAGCACTGAGAAACGATGAGAAAGAAATCGAAAGCAAAACAGTATATCCTGGATAGGAGAGTAGCATAACAAATTCAGGAGATAAGATCACACATGAGCAGAGTGTTGCAAGTGAACCAGTCAGCAACATGTTTTCCAGTGCAGCCAGCAACCATCGCTACAAGTACAGTAGAGTCACAAGCTGGAAGCATTCATAGAGCTAATTGTTCTGATGCAGGCAAGAGAGATTCAACCAGCACAATTAACCCACAAAGAGAAGAGAATACAAGTCATCAGAATGTCAATTGTTTAGAGGAACCGGCACAAACTGTATGCACTAACACCAACTCAGAAGCAATGAGCAATGAGCAGCATGTGCCCTAATGCGATGACACTATTCCTGAAAAAGAGATTAATCCAGGAGAACCTACGGAAGAAGAGTTAGAGATGGATAGAATGTTTAAGAATGAGTACCCAGCTGTGGATGAAATAGGTGATGCAACGACACCGGAAGAAGGAATGGAATTTCAGTCAAGGGAAGATGCTTTCCAATTCTTTGCAGTGTATGCAAGGAAAACTATTTTCTCTATAAGAAAGCACACCAGCCTTAACTCCAAGAAAACAAGTGAAATGATTAAACAGACATTTGTTTGCACAAAACAAGGTCAGACTCAAATAAGTGAGAAAGTTGTAAAAGAAAGGAAAACAAGTTCTACTATCAGGTGTTCTTGCCCTGTATCCATTGTGGTAAATAAAACATAAAAAGGATGGATGTACAAAACAGTAAAGCTGGACCACAATCACCCTTTGCACCCAACAGATTGGCTCATCAGATTTTCAAAATGCCACAAGTCAATGACACAGCAAGACAAGGAATTTATACCTATACTACACCTTGAAAAGATTCCACCGAGGAGAGTGATGCAAATATACAGTGGAATGAAACTTTTAAGCAGAGGAGTTGGTTTCGACGGCAAAGACGTGTCAAACCTTAAGTATGCTGACAAGAAAGACATAAAAAATAAAGATATAGAGGAATGCTTGAAGAGGTTTACTCGTCTTCAATCAAATGTTCCTGGATTCTCATATAAATTCGACACCGACCACACAAACGCCATTCGTAGCATCTTCTGGACAGATCCAATGTGGAGGATGAACTACAAACTATACGGTGAATACGTGTCATTCGACACAACGTTCCAGACCAACGTATAGAACATGCCTTTTGCACCAATCATTGACGTGAACAACCATGGGAACACAGTTTTGTTTGGGATCGGTCTCCTGCAGGACGAGTCAGCTGAAACGTTCAAGTGGTTGTTCAAAACTTTTGTCTTGGAAATGGGTGGTAAAGCACCAAAGTACATAATCACTAACCAGTGCAGAGCAATGAAGAAAGCAATTGATGAACTGGATATACTGCTTGACACAATCCACAGGTTCTGCCTATGGCACATCATCAAAAAGATGCTAGAAAAGCTTGCTAGCATTTTAGCAAGAAATGAAGGCCTGTTAGAAGAACTAAGACATGTAATAAAGCACTCATTGACTATAGAAGAGTTTGAAAAATGCTGGAGGCAAGTATTGGAAAAATACAGAATTGCAAACAATAAGCATCTGCTAGATTTATGGGATATTAGAGATCACTGGGTGCCAGCCTATTTCATGGACTGCTTCTATCCTTTTTCCTCGTCAACGACAAGAAGCAAGAGCACCAACTCCATGTGGAAAGACTATGTCGGCCACACAGACACAATACTGAAATTCCTAGATTCATATGAGGCAATTCAGGAGAAAAGCTTGAGTGCACTCGACAGGAAAAGGAACAGTACTTCAGAGAAAACAGCACCGACGTGGAGCAGATATGGACTTGAGACAGATGCAATAAACATTTACACTATAGACATATTTCTCAAGTTTCATAAGCAACTAGCAGATAACACAGCTTTCGAAATAACAAGGGAAGAAATAACTGACAGAGGAATGAACTACAAACTGACCAAAAGAAGTCATGTCACACATCCAGATTTCAACATAGATGTTTTTATAGTTGTAGTGGATAATGAGAATAAGATGTTCTCATGCAACTGCAAAAAAATGTCAAGGGATGGAATCCAGTGCTGTCACGTCCTCAGGGTTGTGGTACGTCTTGGTTTAGTACATACGATGCCAGACAGTTTTGTCTACCCTAGATGGAAAACATGCAGCCCACATCAGCCATCCAACTATGTTTTTCGTCTTCCTGACGGTAACAAGAGCAACGCAGCAAGTCCAATACGTTATGTGATTGAGTTGACTCGTTTTTCTAAGATCTGCTCAAAAGCATGCACTACAGACAAATCATACCAAGTTCTGGTAGAGTGCATCGATGACATTGAGAAGAAAGTGAATGCTTCAATAGACTAGGATGAGCAAAGTAACACAGACGGCATGGTAGATGGCATCGATAACTTACATGAAACAATTCGTACTGCGTTGAGAGATCCCCCGATCATCAAAACAAAGGGTAGGAAAAAAGACAGAGACTAAAACCAGGGTTAGAGAAGACGAAAAGAAAATGCGGTACCTGCGGAAAGAGAGGACACACAAAACCTAAATGTGAATTCTGGCTTAAGGAGAGAGAGGTATATATATACACATGAATTTTTTTTATATTTTACAAAGTATCGTACCTAGAGACAAAGTATATCTATGTAGTTTTTACTATTACAGACTGAGGTTATTTAACTATATATTAAATTTTATTTGCAGGCCAGAATGATCCATAAGAAGCGCAAGATAAGATCAAAAACTTCAACAGAAAAAAATCCAACTTCAAGCAGTGATTACGAGACGACTTATGCTACTGGTGTAATTTATTGTCAAAAATAATAATATTTGATACATTGAATCAAACTAATATTTTAACCAACAATCTTTAGGATGACCTGACACCACCCAAGAGAAGATTTTTTCAGAAAAATAAAAGCCCGCAAAGTAAAGCAAAATGTGGACGCAGTTATGTTGACAACACTAGTACAGATGAAGTAAGCTAATTGTACATATTGATACCTATTACAGCATATCTTGAACCTGATTGTAACCACGCAAGACTAACATTTTATCTCTTTTTTCTAAAGACAAATTTGACACCATAGAAAACAAGAAGAGTATGGAAAGAGAAGGATCAACAAAGTCCATCAGCAACATCAAGTGATAACAATTCTACTGATTTATCTAGAGTAAGTATTACGTGAAATTTATAGCTGATGTCATTGAAAATAGGAAAATTATTGGACATGATATTTGTTAAGTCGTGAAAATAAAACGCTTGATACATGTGATGTAGATGATATCAAAACCACAGAAGCAAACGAGAAGTTCAGTAGGAACTGCACAAAAATCAAGAGAAGAAAGCAATTGTACACGAGGGATTGATGGTCAAAATTCTGACATTAGAAAAGAAAGATCTCATCCATATCCCACGCGGAATGTTGTGAATATGTATGAAATCCCTCAGACAGATGCTAACCTCAGTGGAAATGTTTCTCCAAGTTATGGACATACAGAAAGAAGCTGCAGAATGGTAGAAGCAACGAACAATCCAAAGAGGAAGTTCAATACAAAGAACCGAATAAAAAGAATAGTGATTACAAGGAGCAGTCCAATGCAGACATCCGTGTTAAGCCACAAAAGCCCTCAAGCATCAGTTGAGAGGAATGTACAAACAAGAAGCAGTCCTGTGAATTCAGTACAATTCAATGTACATAAAAGGAACAGTACCAAAAGTCCGGTGATAAGAATCGTCAGAACAAGACAAAGCACCATTCAAGATGAAGATCTCGACAGTGATCGTTCCAGAAGAAATAATCAAAAGGAAGGCACAAGCTGTTTAAAAATCCCCAGAAAAGGACATGGCCGTCTATAATGGTATTTGACTGGACAAGTTCAAGATCCAAGGCAAGTTTTATATTTCATAATATTTAAAACATTACAATTATGATTCCCCAAATAGTTTGCTCTACATACATGTTATAACAAATTATTGCTAACAATGTTTCTTTATTTTATGCAGGAGAAGCAGCAGGAACAGGTCATGATATAAATATTGTTTTGTAGCAGACAGAATCAGAATTACAAATTCACTCATAATAAATGTAAGAAATTATAGAGCAAATTTTTTATTCTTATCAAGTTATCATAAAGTTATAGAGGAAAGTTTTTTGTATTATGGCATTACTTGTTATTTACTAGTATAAAAAGGATACATTGACTACAACCATATATAGCATTACACCGATTTTGTAAATAAGATAAAAACATTAGACACAATAGCCATGACACTCCTAGAATAATCTACTGTAGTTCGAAAGAATAGTTCTGTACCGTATATTCAATGGAACAATGCTTTAAAAAAAGAATTGCACTATATATATATCATACAAACTTAACAACTAGAAATGTTTTATTTAACAAAAAAATAGAACATTTACATATTATTCTTACAGACTATAAGATAGAACACTCGTACATCTATGCAATCACAATCTAAAAGATGAAATAGGGAATTAAAAAAAAAGCCAAGGAACCAGGGCAGTACATAACTAACATCACTAGCAGTACATGAAGTGCATTAAAATACATCTGAATAGAACAAAATAAAGCAGTGCATAACACTTTAGAGACACAGTGCTATGCTTCAAAAAACAATGGCCTATGCATTGTATTAGTGGGCCTTTCTTGTATGGAAGCAGCCGTTTTATGGTTGCGAACTTTTGAGGTCTCGTATGGACAATTTTGTAGTGGGCCTTTTTTTATAACTACTAGCGCAATTTGCACGATCGGTTGGTTATAAGGATACGAGCAGTCGTGGAAGTGGAAAAGGAGTAAGTTGAAACAAGATCGCAGCAGTTCATCATTAACACCGACAAAACTCAAAAAAACCAAGGTGCCTCTCGAGCGTTAAATTATTTATTCCTTTTCTATTCCATCATATACTTGTTCTTAATAGATTCATCATTGTTCCCTACGGCGAGAAAACACAGATTCAAGGCGTGGTACCAGACATCTTCGTCCCAGACATGATGGACGACAGGCTTCAGACCACAGAGACTCATAATATTCCTGTTCACGGAATGACGGTTCTTACTATGGAGTACACCAACGAGGAATCAACGGTGGACAGAATCCTCTCCATGTATGAGGCTTGGCTTGAAGAGGTTTGTACTGATCCAACATACCGTCTGATTTTATTAAAATGAGTGTCATATGAATTATGTATGACTACAACATAAATGAATTCAAGGTTGTTTGATTCGTATAAAATAGTTTCCCATATTAATTTGAACTAGTTTTTCCTAAACAGTCCTTTTCACTAGTTTAAATACGAATCAAACATCAAGCCATACATATTTTATCAGAATCCCTTGATTTTCCAATGGTAGAAACAAATATACTGTGTGCCATATGAATCTCTACAGGATTAGAGTGGATATAGGAAATGCATTCCTACATTATCAATACTCCTACATCTTTCATGTCATAAGAATCAATAATACAAGTTCTAAATTGTATCCTTCTCGTGTTCATTTTACTAGACTCTGGTACTAATAATCACATTTCATTTGACAACAGGATAAGAGTAGGTATGTTGGACTAGACATTGAATATACTACTCAAGGAAGTGAAAAAACCATCGCCGTCGTATAACTCACCGTGAGAGAGCACGTCCTAGTTTATCATTATGCTAGGGGCACGAAAAAATACCAAGGACTCCGTGATTTTTTCAAGGAAAAACAGATCACCTTCATTAGTGTCGACAAGAGGATTGATTCAAAGATGTTGATGAAACAAAAGTTTTCCATCCCTGAAGAGTACCATGTAGACATACAGGGAATATTCAATACATTCCAAGGTGACAATTACAGGTATCGCATGGCTAGTATTGCAGCAGTACTCATTGATTCATCATACACTGAGATGAAGATAGCAGCAAGTGACTCAGAAATGCATAACAAATGGGAGTGGAAGCTAATGCTAATGGAGAATCTGCATTACTCAGCAAAAGATGGATATTTAAAATACGAGTTGTACAAGAGAATAACATTTAGCAGCTACTGCCTCAGTTTAGGAAGACAAATTATCAATGATAGGCTGTGCATCGGGTGTAAAGGAGTTAAGGATATAAATCATACAAACGTTTTGTGGAGGCAGGTCCATCAACTGATAACAATAATAAGTGGGAGGACGAATACAAGATGTGTCTAGCAACAGATATCGAAAGGTGGATGAAGAACGATGCATGGTGGACGAAGAGAGACGACGAGGAAGAAGACTAAATTTAGCTAAAGACTGTGATTATGTGAGTACGATCTGCTAGCAGTGTTTTAATTCAGTTTGTTAATTCAGTTACACAAAAGTGGTTATGATATAGTATGTTATATTTGTAGAACAATGTAATTTATTTGTTGTGTGTATAAATTATACTAGTTTTTATCATTATCCTGTAATGTTTGTAATTACAACATATGAATGTATAGTTGTATTTCATATGTACATTCCCAATTTGGTCTCGCAGGCAGGCAAGTTAATTGTAAATAAATAAGAAAAATTGCATTAATAAGTTAAAACTTTCTAAAAAATTACTTGGACTTTTGATAATTGAAACGAAATCTGATGCATCCAGTTGAATATTCACAGCATATCAAAAAAACAATAGAAATAACGAAATGCATTACCACATAACAAGCGGTTCATAACATACATCAAGCGGTTCATAACAACAAGCGGTTCAACACAATTTACATCTGCACTAATAAACAATCAGAAGGAACTGCAGTCATCACATAAGATGATGTCAATGACAAACATTATCTCAATGTTTCGAATTGAAGTGGTCCTGCCAGTGAGGAGAATGGCTTGCCCAACTTCAAGATATTCATGATGACATTCAACAAAGGTCTTCCACGCAGGGGTGCTGAAGATGATTCGACCATCACTCCCTATCTTGTACGAAATGAAGCTTGCGGCACCATGTGCACCAAGCCGTACTCCACCAACGCCTTCTTCGGCAATTTCAAGAGAAAAAACAATTCTCGAAGGTAGTTTCTAATTAAGTTGCAGAAGTTAGAAATCTAATTACTAACAAGCAATAAAAAATATAATAGGAAGTAAAAAAATAATGATAATTAATCACATACCATATCATGACGCTGAACATGCGTCTTGGTCAAGCGAGTAACCAGTGCTAGGCCAACGTACAATTATTTTGAAGGAATGATGTGGACAAGATAGCACTTTTCACTCTTGGTAAGATTGCATCTCTGAGCAACAATTGTATAATACAATGGTCCTTCTTGCTCCCCATCCCCCCGATCCTCCTCATCAGACTCATCCTCTTCGCCCTCATCCTCGTCATCACACTCATCCTCCTCGGTCTCATCATCCTCGTCCTCATCCCCCTCGTCGTTCATATACATAACAGTGATACTTGGACAAGGAGCTCCCATTGAGAAAACCAGATACATACCAGGGTTAATTTGGTTTTTAGAAATAAACCTTCTCCATGAAGAACCTGCAAGGCGAATCATGGCTCGCTCTTTGCGCACGTCCACAACATACATTCGCCCAAGAGCTTGAAAATCCACGCTTTGTCCTATTATTCTATTGAAATCTCTCCTTATATTGCATGGGATAGTCTAAATTGAATAAAATAATTAGATAAATGACAATAGTATGGAAAGAAAATTCAGTAAATGTAAATAGCAAGAATTATATGCATACCAATGAACGCTCAAATCGACCATGTACAAGACGGACAAGGAATAGCGAGGCTGACATTGTTTCATTACTACAGTCTGTGAAATAAACCTAACACAGTGCCATGTCCTAAAAAAATGAAAAGCACTAGTTAATTTATGATAAGGCTAGCTAAGATAAAAAAGGGCATCATATTTGGAATGAACATAAAGTAATTTTAGGGATGGAGTAAGTGAGCCAAGTAGGAAGCACAAATAATTTTTTTTTCTTATACTAGAAGGCTCAACCGCACCACCGCAACCCTTCATTGCATAATCAACCTAAAAGTGTATCCTCATTGCATGCTAAATAAAAAACCCATATCTCCATATATATACAAATTGAACAAAAACTTAATATCTAAAACGCTGTCGAAATTTTTTTATCTGTACAATTTTTAATATGAATCGACCAAAAATATGAATCCATCTTATCTAGAACTATGGTTCGAAACAAACAAGACTAAAATGTGCAAGATTTATAGGAAAAAAACAAGGGAATCAGATGAGCATACCTTGAGAGGGAGATTGGGGAGCTAAACAACGGTGAAATCCTTCAGATCCGATGGTTTTTAGGGGTGCAATTGAGAGGGAGGGGAGATGGGAATAGGAGGCGAGCTCTCTCTGTTAGTCCTGGCGGCTGGGAACGACTAGGTCGGGATGGGAAGGGAAACCACGCGCCTGACGCTACATCTATAAGTGTATGGCCTTTATGTTAGGTGACACACTGCCAAAGCACGTTGTATTGCACAGCCCCCTCAGCAGTACAATCAAAACTATACGGGAAGTACTATGTATGAAGTGGATACATTTTGCATATGCCCGTTTGCATCACAAGTCGATTCCATTCCACGGTGAATGCACTGCCATTGCACGTTATCTTGCATCATCCACACATCACTATATTAAAGACTTAAAGAGAAGTGCACAATATTTTCACAGGCAGTGCATATGCGGCTACATGGCAGGTTCTTTGCATTCCAACATAAGGATGTAGTGCATACGTTCGGCATAACAATACATTCATTGCAGGTGGAGAACATCTTGCACAGACCGCATAGGACTATATTGTAGGCAACACAGGAAGTGCATATGACTTAAGCCAGTAGTGAATTACGGCCTAGAGATGAAGTGCATCCGTTCTAAATGAATAGTACGTGTCCGTGTACACCGCACGTGCCGAAAGTCTTGCACAGTTGGCACAACACTGTATTGTAGCACATGACATGTAGTCCACATAGGCAGTGCATATACTTGTTCCGGGCAGTGCATTACCGCATAGGGATGCAGTAAATGCGTTCTAAATGAACAGTCCGTGTCCATGTCCACCGCAGGTAGAGAACACATTGCACAGTCCGCACATAACTATATTATATCACACGACATGCACTCCGCATAGGTAGTGCATATGGTTAGAAAGGGCAGTTCACTCCTGCCTAGGGATGGAGTGCATAAGATTTCCACAGGCAGTGCATATGCGGCTACATGACAGGTTCAGTGCATTCTAGCATAAGGATGCGTGCATATGTTCCGCATAACCATATGTTCATTATGGGTGGAGAACATCTTTCACAGACCGTAATGTACTATATTGCAGCACACGACATACAGTCAACACAGGTAGTGCATAAGACTTGAGCCAGCAGTGAATTACCGCCTAGAGATGCAGTGCATCCGTTCTAAATGAATAGTATGTGTCCGTGTCCACCGCACGTGCCGAAAGTCTTGCACAGTTGGCACAACACTGTATTGTAGCACACGACATGCAGTCCATGTAGGTAGTGCATATACCTGTTCTGGGTAGTGCATTACCGCATAGGGATGCAGTAAATACGTTCTAAATGAACAGTCTGTGTCTGTGTCCACCGCAGGTGGAGAACACATTGCACAGTCCGTACATAACTATATTGTAGCACACGACATGCAATCCGCATAGTGCTGGGCCACACAGAGATAAACAAAACTTTTCCCTAACGCGGTACTCCCAAGATCCAGCTCAGGTTATAGGCCACGAGATTACCGCTAGACGCGTAGATGCGGAAGTTGATGTTGTGCGTCGAAGAAGTGCCAATCGATCCCACGAACAGCCCTCCGAATCCCACGGACAGCTACACTGGATCCCACGAACTCCTTCGCCAGATCCCCATGAGCTTCCTTGTCTCCAGCGCCGCACGTGCAACGCCTCTACCGGTATCCACACATACAGGAAGGAGCTTCGGACAGAGGATTGCTAGATCCTGTCTAGCCCGAAATGGAAGTGGAGAAAGTGACGGCTAGGTCAGGGACTATCCCTTGTTACTCCACTTATATAAACTCCTAGTTGGGCTCAACTCTTGAGGCCCACCTAGGCTGTACTCCAATCTCCATATGGATCTAATCCACATGGGCTCCTTACCCTTAAGTGTGTGACCCTGTAGGTTCATGTACACCTAGACACGACATGAGCTACTCCTCCAAGTATCCCATCATGGATTTGAGTTCAACTCAATCCCATGAACACTCGGTGTCAAGTCGATAGATGGTAGAGGCCTCTAGCAAGACATGCCAACTCCCAAGTGTCGTAAAGTCAGAATACGAACCTTCAATGTGACTTTCGTCCAAGTCCCTTTGCCTCAAGATATATCTGTTAAGCTATTGGCAAGTAGTTGCCATCCCTTAAATAGCTTAACTCTCTTCTCGTACCATGATATGTGATTCACTGGACTAACTCTTAGTCCGACTCCTCAGTTAACACTTAACTGAGTAGCGCATGGCCATGCTTCCGAATCATATCACACGAGAGGGCCTAGAGAATATCTCTCCATTACGGAGGGGCAAATCCCATCTTGGTAATCCACGTCACGCGGCTTGTTTCACAACCAACCCGAAATCTACCTTTATAACTACCGATTTACGGAACAACGTTTGATAGAACCTAAGTTGGCGATCCACGACTCGGATCATGCAATCACCTCGGGTCAAAGGATTCCATTGCTTGAGACTGCAAATGACAACATGCTCATTGCATCTCAACTGTGGGTCAGTCCGTCTCGCTAAACTCTTTAGCCGAATCAATATAAGTCAGAATAGCATCACCATGTCCATGACAAGTGGAACCGTATCATCAGCCGACTTGCACATTGGTCTAAGTTGTGTGCCCAACACAACCTCAACGATCAAGGACAATCTAATATGAACAATCATGAATACATAGTTCCACAACTGAATCATGCATTCAGTGATATATATCTGATGTTCATATAAGGACAACTTTACTTTATGAATACTTTGGGAAATATCATCAACCATGATTGCCTCTAGGAAATATTCCCAACACATAGGCAGTGCATATGTTTAGAAAGGGCAGTTCACACCTGCCTAGGGATGCAGTGCATAAGATTTTCATAGGCAGTGCATGGAAGGTTTAGTGCATTCCAGCATAAGGATCTAGTGCATACGTTCTGCATAACCATACATTCATCACGGGTGGATAACATCTTGTACAAACCGCACAACACTATATTGTAGCACACGACATGCAGTCAACAGAGGCAGTGCATATAGATGTCAAGAGTAGTGCCTTCCTGGATAGCGAAGAGATGCAATCGTTTTTCATAACAAGTGCGTGTCCGTGTCCCACGCAGGTGGAGAACATATTTGACAGTCCGCACATCACTATATTGTAGCACACGAGATGCAGCACACACAGGAAGTGCATACGCCTGTCTTGCACAGTGCATTAGGATAACCAGCAGTGCATACGCCTCTCACGAGTAGTGCATTCCCGAGATGCAGTGCATAGGTGAGGCACACCAACGATACACATTGTATAAATCAAAGGTTGAGTACATCTTGTACAATCATCAGTGCAGTATAAATTACCACCCGAGAGGCAGTGCATAGGTGTGGCGCACGCAGTGTATCTTGGTGTGCATGGTAGGTGTAGTCCGTTCCACGGTCAGTGCACTGCCTGTTCACCCATTAAAAACGGCCGGTCAGTGTTATTAAAGATAGTGCAGCACCTAAGCGGCGAGGCATTATGGATTTGGTGTGAGCTATATAAGCGTGCAATTAATGTTGTAAACCTCTCGCCTCCTCCTCTCAGGCTTATAAGTAGTGTTGGTACCTCTTCACACTTCTAAACAGCATCAGTACTAGGGATAACTATTCGATCTCACATACCTACCATTGCCTTCATAATGCCTTGCCGCCTACCCACCTGTTGGGCCAAGTTCCCTCCGGGTGCTCGCATACCACTTCCAACGCCGCCTAGCTCCGATGAAGAAGAAGAGAAAGAGGAGGTCTCGTCATAGGAGTCGGTCACGGCTCAAGGTGTGGTAGCCGCTACGGAGGAGGAGCCTAGCTACAAGAACCTACATGAGTACGGCTCTTCCTCTAGCGACAACCACCAATCCTACGACCTGATATTGCCGCCAACCTCAACAAAAGTCGACTTGTTAGATAAGGAGAAGAAGAGGCGGGAGGATGCGAGGAACCGCGAGGAACAGACCGTGTTCCTCGCTTCCGTGGAGAGCGAGAGTGTCTCTGGTCCAGCGATGCCGGAGAAGGAGAAGGAGGAGGTCACGGCGCCGAAGGTAGCCGCTGCGCAGGAGGATCGCGAGAGGGTCACTGCCTATACGACACATAGGGCCGCCGTTCATGAGGCCAACTGCCTAGCAATTCTTGATATGACCAATCAGTTTCGATAGGCAGCGCAGGCAAGGAGGAACCAATGCATGGCAGCGCCAGCAGTAGCGCAAGCGGCTGTGGCTCAAGCGGCGGCGGTGAATGACGACGAGGCAGGTCCATCATACGTCATCCACATATCCAGCGACGAAGATGATTAGGGGATCTAGCTTTATATTGGGTTTTTCTTTATATATCCATAAATGTCATTCAAATCTTGTAAAATATCTCCTGATTTGGATGGACTATTAATTTATCTGAATTTCAAAAAATGCCAATGATTCTGCGGTAACCAAGGAAGAAATCCGGTGCATAATCATCGTACCGGGAAGTGCATGACCTTCATTAATATACATCCGGATCTTACAAACCAAGGAAGTGCATAGCAGTTTTGAAATGCAGTAGTTTGTTACCAATTTTTTTTTGAATAGGGCAGGGTGCCGAAGGCACCCAAATATTTATATCAGCTCAGAGACATTGTACATCGTGAATTACAAAGCCTAGATGCCGAATCGAGTCGATTGTGGCAATCACAGGGCAAGACATGTTGTTATGAGCCGTGTTCCTACAAGAACTGATGGGCATAGATCCTATCGCATCTATAGATTGTTTAGCGCAATAGTGAGCCACACCATTGATCTCTCTCGAGACGTGGTAGGTAGAAGCACTCAAATCATGTGCTAGATTCTGAAATTGAATGGCTAGCCTTATGATCTCCCAAAGCATGTTGTGGTCTTAGACTCCCGAGGCCACTGCTGCCTTTGCAAAATTGAGGAAATCTGTAAAGAAAGTTGGCCTGTTGAGGTTCATGGCAGAAGAAAAGGAAGCAACAAGCAGCATTGCATTTGCTTCAGCTTGTAACGGTGAATCGACTCCTTCTTTAGGCTCCATGATGAAGACATCAATTCTTCCATCTGCAAAAGTTTCTGCATAGTAAACTCCAAGTCCAGCGGTATTGCGACCGTCCTTTCCCTTCTTCTTCCAAGCAGCATCATCTTGGCTCCTGAAAAATGAAAATCAGAAGGAACCGATATGCCTGGGCAAATGTTCTTAGTTCTTCCTCTTTCAGGGATAATCTGATCCATTTCCATGTCCTTGAGAAGCGCATAAGTGTTAATGGCAACCTGTTGTGGATAAGTTTTCTTCCTGCAAAACAGTTGGTCATTTCTTGCCTTCCAAATGCACCAAAGAAAGGTGAAAATAAAGGTTAGATTCATAGTTGGGTGCTTTTTCTGCAATAAACTTAGGATAATCTAAGAGATGTCACTAGAATGTGCCACCAAAGCTTTAGATTTAATGAATCCAGGGGGAAGGAACCAAGCAGCCTTAGCAAAAGGACATAGGAAAAAGAGATGTAAATATGTTTCAGGTAGCTAACAACGGCAACATACCTTGGCAATGTGAGAGGAATACTCCGCTGCTCTGTTTCTAGATGCAAGGGCATGCCGAAGAAGCCTCCAAGCAAAAGTCTTAACTCTCGGGATCATCTGCTTGCATTTCCAAACCTGTCTCACAATCAGCTTCGTCGATTCCTGCACTTGTTCCGGTCGAGGGGTGCCTGTGTCAAAGAGCCATTGCATACAGGTTTTATAGGAAGATTTAGCATCACATTTCCCATTTGGAGTTGGTTTATAGCAAAGAATGTTCTTTTCTTCGGAGGGAATGATGCGAGTGTTTCTGATGGCTTCTATAGTGCTCTGCTGGAATAAGGAGTCCAGTAAAGTGTTATTCCAGCTCTTAGTACCAGGGGTCCAGTGTTGGCTAACAGTGGCAGGATAGCTGAAGCCTGGATGTTGGGCAAGCCGGTTGTCATAGAATTTGTTAAATCCCGGGAACTAGGGAGAGCTCCAAATGGAGGAGTCACCCTTGCAAATCTGAAGATGAGCATTTTCATAAAGGAGGTGAACCACTTTTAGGATGGAGGACCAGAAAGAAGATTTTGGGATGTTTTTTTTGCTCTCCAAATCAAAGACTAGGGAAAATACTTGGCTCGCATGATGCTATTTAGATAGGAGTCAGGCTTCTCAGCAATTCTCCAAGCCGTAGCAAGAATGAGACAAAGGTTGGTGCCTTGGAGATTCCTGTTTCCTAGACCACCCTCAGACTTGGGAGCACAAATGTTTTTCTAGGCAGTGAGACATGGTCTCAGAGGAGACACATGTCCACCAAAAAACTCTCATAATTGCTTGTAGTTTTTTCAACAGCTTTTTGGAAAAGATAATGTTGGACATGCAGTAAACAGGAATAGAAGGGAGGACAGAATTGACCAGTTCAAGTCTAGCAGCATGAGATAAAGTGTTAGCTTTGTAAGTAGAAAGCTTAGACTTGAACTTCTGAATAATAAAGCTGTAAACCTCACTTCTATTTCTAGCAGGCAAGATGAGAGGATGACCCTTGTGAGTAAAGTTTTCATCAATGGTTGGAACAGGGAAGATTTGAGTGATGTTATCAATAGTGCTTTGAGTCACCTTTTTACTAAAAATAATACCTGACTTGCTCCAGTTTGGTGTCTGTCCTGAGGAAGCACAAAAATCTACAAGAATATTCTTGATGGCTTGGGCTTCCTGGACATCAGCGGCTCTACAAACCAAAAGGTCGTCTACAAAACGAAGAGAGTGGATAGGGGGGCACATGGGGCCAAGAGTGATACTTGTTAGATTAGAAGTAGACAAAGCATCCGACCAAGCAAGGGTCAACTAATTAATGGCAAGAATAAACAAATAAGGGGATAAAGGGCATCCTTGTCTGATCCTCCTGGAGCTGCCAAAGTTTGCATAGGTTTGCCCATTGATAATGACAGAGAAGGAGGGCCCAAATATGCAGGCATGAACAAGCTTGATGAAATGATCATGCAACCCTTTACGAGCTAGAGCCTTGCAGATGAAAGGCCACTCAAGTCTATAAAAAGCTTTAGCAAGATCAATTTTGAGCATAAAAGACTTGTTTTCCCATGAAGAGAGAGAGAACGAGTGAGTAATTTCTTGAGCTATGATTATATTATCACTAATTCTTCTACCTTCAATGAAAGCCTGCTAAGAAGGGTGTATGTAATCCGGGAGATGAGGCTTTAAGTGATTAGCAAGGCATAGCAATGATTTTGTAGATGACATTACAGAGGCTGATGGGCCTGTAGTCGGTGGGCAATAATGGAACCAGCTTTTTCGGGATGAGGGCAATATTAGTGTCACTTATGTGCTTAGGATGGATACCCGTGTTGAAAAAACACTTGACCAGGTTGGTAACATCTTCAGCAATCCATTCCCAGGTTGCAAGGTAAAACTCAACATTAAAACCATCCGACCCAGGAGATGCATTACGCTTCATATCATTTAACACTTCCCAGACCTCCTTCCTAGCATGGATAGAGTAAGTGTGAGCGCTTGGAATGGGCTCAGCAGAGTTGGTGAAGTTTTCGACATTGGGAGGGGTGGAGGAGGTAAAGATTGATTTGAAATACGTGACAAAAGTGTCGGCTATGCGATCAGGCATGTGGTGACTAACATTTTTCTCATCTCTGACTGAAAGAATCATGTTCTTTCTTCTTCTGTTAGCAATGGCTCTATGGAAAAAAGTAGTATTTTTATCTCCATCCTTAACCCAAAGCTTTTTGGCATGCTGCAAGATAGCATCATTCAATTTCATAACAGTTTGTTCATACATTGTGACTAGACAGGCTTCCTTCTGATGATCTTGTTGTTGTAGAGGCAGAGCTTGAATTTTTGTTATCTCCTGCTCAAGGGTTTTGAGCTCATCCTGCAAGGGTTTCTTTTTCCTGCACCAAACTTTTAATTTAGTAGCAAGCTGGTTAGTCTTTCTGTGGAAAGGAATGTCAGCAAAATCCCCCCAGCAATTCTTAGCATAATCCTGGAAATCATGCTCTCTTAGCCACCAGTTTTCAAACTTGAAAGAGTTTCTAGGTTTACTCACTTTCCCTTCTGTTGAAAAAAGAATAGGAGCATGATCACTAAACCCATGAATGAGAGCCATATTGTAAACATTTGAAACAAGATAAACAGAACACCACCCATGGTTAACCAGACATCTGTCCAGCCTCTAAAAGAGAGGATTTGAAGAAAAACGGCGATTGGTCCAAGTGTAAGGAGGTCCAGTAAAACCAATGTCAAAAAAACCATAGCTTTTAACAAAAGAACTAAAAGCAAACATACGAGTCATATAGCAAGTCATTCATGTCTCCAATACAAAGGAAGGGGAGGCTGTTGTTATAATACACAAAATGTGCAACTTGTTGCCAGATAGAGCTAGTAGTACGGTGGTAGGGATCGCCATATATACAAACAAGGCCAAAATTTTGATTTTTGGCACGATCCATAACTATAGCTAGAACTAGATTAAGCGACTTGAAGTGCAGTGAAATATCTACATCATCTGTTCACATCATCCATAATCCCCCTGCTTTCCTTTGAGATGGCACTACAACATAGTCATTCATATTAAAGCGAGCAGACATTTGATTTTCAGTGAATTTAGCATTTTTTGTCTCAGAGATAAAAGTTACCCGAGGTTTGGTGGCTGTTATCATCCTGGCAAGATAGCACATTTTAGGACTACCCAGGGTCTTTCCCAACCCTTGGCAGTTCCACCCAAGGGCCTTCATGTCTCCCGTGGCGCCTGTCAACACCCGGATTTTTAATCCTAGATGCCTATTATGCCATACATCGCAATCCCAGGATTACCATTTTTGCGAGACATAACAGATTGGATATCACCGTACATCATCCATTACAACCCATAATAAGGTCTTACACGAATAAAGGATCTCATGATCCAGTCTTAATACAACAAGCATCGGAATAAAGTAATAAGTGTAGCGGTGGGGTCCATCTTCAGGGGCACAGGCAATACTGACGATGGAAGATAGTCCTAGTTATCATAGCCGTCCTGCTGTCCTTCATCTTGGTAGTCTCCTTCATAGTCTGGCCATAGTAATATCCAGGGACAAAAGCCATGAGTACTCTTTAAGTACTCGCAAACTATCACTAACAAGTAAGGTAGTGCTAGTGGGAAATGCTAACTCAATTGTAACCTAAGCTGAGTTCAGAAACAAAGAAAGATAAAATAAAGTTTGAAATCACCTAAGTGGGAACTCAATTGTCATAGTCACAACTATGTTGTGGTCAAGTCATGTCACAATTCATTTCATAAGTTGTTTTGAAAACATTTGATAACGGAGCAGTATGGCCACTCCAACTATCCATAACCGTGGACGCGGCTATTCGAATAGTTTGACACTCTGCAGAGGTGGTACACTTTCACCGCAAGATTCGATACATCTGTCAGGGATAACCCTGAATCATCATACTTAGTATGTAGATAATCAAACATAACCTTTCCTTTACACACCCTAGTATAAGCACCTCTCCTATGAGTATGGCCTCCCAACCATGACCATATGTCATCTTGGAGGACAATATTGAGAGGTAGCCTCAGCTCAAACCTCTCCTGCGAGGGAACTAATACTAATTCATATAAACTTCCTACTAAGCCTTACCCAATTCAGGTAGTGTTGTTGTACGGTAAAATTGGAATGGTATCACATCCGAACCCAACCATCAGTTTTGTAAAAGGGTTAAGGCTCATGCCCCAACATTTTCATCATCATAAACCATTTGTGTTTCTCAACACATGTCAAAACATCTCAATGGAATGACTCATCATTCCAAGGTTTTCATAATTCATTTTCACAAAGTATTCCCATCTAAAGTGACTCAAGTTCTAGTTTAGCTCTAAACTACTAACTTAAGATTGTTCACTAGTATGGGATGCTAAGATCAATCTCATGCCATAGAATGACATCTAAATCTCACTAGATAGGTCAAGTTTTATACTTTTTATGCTACCTTCAAACAAGTAAGGGACTTTGGTAATGTAAGGAAGTAAAGCTTGGAAATAAAACTTGGTGTAGGTAGTAATTAAAGTGGTATAACCAAAGCACGCCTAATGCATCTTTCTTAGGTTATATAGCTTGCAAGGGTTAGCTTGCATTGTTAATGATGGCTTGCCTTGGTTGGTGCAGCGGTTGAAGTTTTCTTCCTCCTCCTCTTGGTAGAACTCCTCCTCCTCGAAAGCTTGGTCGGTACTATCGTCTATAAATATATACGGGATACACAATCACCAAACAATACTTAACTAGTCTACTTAGCACACTAAGGCACACATTTGATGATCTACTATCATCACAAGGTTGAATTAACTAGCTTCATTCTTTTTATTTGAGAAAAGTAATTTCTACTCATTGAAATTAACTAAGATTTAATATTCCCAATTAAAATATGGGATCATGTGGACAGATTCCATCACCACATATTCTAACATATGGGAATGTGATTTAAATGTTGGATCACATTTTAATAAGTTTAGGTTTAATAATGAATGACTTAAAGTGACTAGAAATGCCTATATAGCATTATTTTGGTACTAGTCCAAAGTCACTGCACGCAAACCAATATTATTACATAGTCATATTGGTATGGTTAAATGTGATTTTTGAGAGTTGGAATCAACTCAAAAGCAATTATGGTTGATTTTAGAAAAATGTTTGAATGTGCAAAAGCTTCTCTCTTGTTATTTTTACTAGGAGAGATCTCTACCTCTAAATGACTTAAATCCAACGGTCTTGGATGGAGATTTTCATTACCTTTCCAACAGAATTGGAATCACTCCATTTGGATTTGTAAAACTCTCTGAATTGATTTTTTAACTAAGGAACAGAACTAAGTCTCAGTTTTAAAAGAAAAAACCTAATTTGAATCACAGGGCCAGCGCAGGAAACTAAATGGGCCGGCCCAGTGGTGCTCCGTGGTATAAAGGGCTGCTGACAGGGGGTCCCGCATGTTAGTGACTCTTTAAACACGAAGCAGTACAGGATGATCTGGGCGCTAGGATTAAAACCTAGATCAACGGTCCACAGTCGTCGTCGACGACGGACTCATTGCCGGCGAGACCGAACCTTAGGCAGCAGGTAGGGGTCTACTAGGGGCGTACCAGGGCTCCAGCTAGTGCAGCGAGGCGGGCAATCAAACTGGACGGCGACGGCAGGCTCAGGCGAGGTCGCGGCAGGGGCTGAGGTGGACGGAATCAACGGCAGCGTCTCCTCCTCTGCTACGGCTGCCTCCGGTGAAATTCCGGCGGCCTGGTGCTCGAGCTGCTCCGACAAGAGGTGGGGAAGGACTGGGGGTGAGAGGGGAGTGTGAGAGTGTGAGGAATTCGTGCTGGGGTGGCTTGCTTATATTGGCATGACGAGGGGACCGACGGGTGTGGGCAGGCGTCTCCGGCGAGGGCGGTACAAAGGGCTACCGGCATGGGCGAGGTAGGTGGACGGTGGGCGGTCTGCTAGTGGTTCTCTATGGCGTAATGGCGATGCTAGGGGCGGTGGCATTTGGTCAGGGGCTTCCCGCGCTCTGGGAGATAGAGGCGCTGCTCCACGGTGATCACGACGACTGTGGGTCGCGCGGCGGTGCACGGCCATGTTTGGCGGGCTGTGGGTGTCGAGGCGGAGAGGCGTGCATGATATGGTGTCGAGGCGCGATCTGCTGCGTGCTGGCAGCGATCGCGCTCTGGCGTGCGCTACACACAGCGCAGAGAGAAAGGGCGGCATGGTGTTGAGGTGGTCCAGGGGCTGGGGTTGATCGAGGGGTGGACCGTGGGCAGCGGTAGGGTTGGACGGAGCTAGCAGGCAATGCTAGAATGGCACGGCTTGTTCTCTGGCATGCTGCCCGTGTTCGGCCGGTGGTGACCTCATTTGGGAGGCGCTGCACTGGTGCTGCGGGGAAGGGGGAGGCTGGTTGATGGCTTGGTTGGACTCAGGGGGGGACAGAGGAGAGTAGAGAGGGTCAAATGGGGGACAAGGGTTTAACTAGCAATAGTGTTAGTTAGGCCAGATGATCTCTGCCTGCCTCTTGTTCGACACAATGGCCACATGAGAGAAAGTTTGGAATTTTTGGAAGATTTTTGGTGGATGCTTTGATCTGATGCTTGGTAGACTGTGGTTTGCTAGGATTTATTAAATGGAATTCATTTGAGTGGTTTTTGAGAAAGTGGGATCTATACATATGAACTACATTCAATTTTCAATTGTCATTTAAATTTAGTGTCGAAAGTTTTTGGGATGAAACAAGTGGGCCTTCGTACTTAACTACTTGTACTAGCAAGGGGTGCAAAGATCCACAATTGTTTCTGTTAAGATTTGAGTTCTAGGAATAGCAAAAGTAGGCTAGGTGATTAAAATGGCAAAAGTGACCATTTGCTTATTTTATTCTTTTTGATTTCTTTTTCTTTGGGATTTTTTTGGGAATGATCTAGATGATGTTTAATTCACCTTAGAGTCATTTTACAATCAATGGAACACTCAAACATGTCAATTCAAAACAACTCCTAATTTAAATACACACACATATGAATGCTTAATTATTTTAAATGGAAAAGTTTTTGTTAACCCTAAATTGAGTAGGTTTGATCTTGATTCACTTTGGTTTAAGTTTTGGGATGTTATAAACCTTCCCCCTTTAAAAAAAATCTCGTCCCGAGATTTACGAAGGAAAACTAGGAACTAAAGAGATCTGGAAAATCTGTCCTAATGTAATCTTCCCGCTCCCAAGTGGCTTCCTCTTCGGTATGGTTGCTCCATTGAATCTTGAGAAATTTGATACTCCGGGTTCTGGTGGTTCGGTAAGCTTCCTCCAAGATACATATGGGCACTTCACGATACGTCAGATCCTTGTTGATCTCAACAGCTCGGTGATCGATGTTCTTGAAAACTTCAGTCTTCTCTGGCACTTCTAGGCATTTGCGAAGTAACGAGATATGGAACACATTGTGAATGGCTGACATCTCTTCTAGCAGTTCCAGTTGATACGATACTTCTCCTCGGCGATTCAGAATCTTGAAGGGTCTGATATATCTGGGGGCTAACTTTCCTTTCAGACTAAAGCGTTGCGTTCCCTTCAATGGGAAAACCTTGAGATATACAAAATCTCCGACATTGAAAGTCAGGTCTCTCCTTCTCTTGTCAGCAAAACTCTTCAGTCTAGATTGAGTGGTCTTGAGGTGCTCAAGGACTTTGTGAACTTTCTCTTCAGCTTCTCGGAGAATGTCGGGTCCAAAAATCTGACTCTCTCCTACTTGCGACCAATTCAAGGGGGTATGAAACTTTCTTCCGTATAGGAACTCAAATGGGGCCATTTGCAAACTGGCTTGATAACTATTGTTATATGAGAATTCTATGAAAGGCAGGCAGTCTTCCCATTTTGATCCATACTCTAACACACAAGCTCTTAGCATATCTTCTAAGATTTGGTTGACTCTTTCAGTCTGTCCATTAGTTTCCGAGTGATAAGCTGTGCTGAAGTTCAACTTGGTTCCTAATCCTTCTTGGACTTTCTGCCAGAATCTCGAGGTAAATTGGGTTCATCGATCTGATACTATGGTCTTGGGGGTTCCATGCAGACTAACAATTCTAGAAATGTACAACTCTTCTAGCTTCGTACTCTGATAGGTAGTCTTGACAGGTATAAAATGAGCTACCTTGGACAGTCTATCAACGATGACCCAGATTGAGTCATTTCCCCTACTAGAAGTAGGCAAACCGGTGATAAATTCCATTCCTACAAAATCCCATTTCCATTCCGGAATCTGCAATGGTTGCAACAATCCCCCGGGTCTTTGATGTTCTGCTTTGACTCTTTGACAGATGTCACACTTGGCGATGTAGCTTCCGATTTCTCTCTTCATCTTGTGCCACCAAAATTGCTCTTTCAAATCTTGATACCTATTCGTTCCTCCGGGGTGGATAGAATAAAGAGTATCATGAGCTTCTTGCGTGATAACTTGCTTCAGCTCCGAATCTGCTGGCACACAGATACGACCTTTGTACCACAGAACTCCTTCTTCGTCTTCGGTGAATCCAGGTACCTTTCATGTACCAATACGATGCTTGATTCCATCGATACTTTCATTTCCCTTCTAGGCTTCCTTGATTTGGCTAATCAAAGTGGGTTGAAGTTCAATGCTAGCTAGAAATACTTTGCTAACAAGCTCAGTTCTAAACTGCTCCAACTCCTCATATAAACTTGGTTGTTTCTCCTTGATCATGGTGTTTAGCCTACACGGTAATCTGCTAAGAGCATCTGCTACCACATTGGCTTTGCTTGGGCGATAGTGAATGTCATGGTCATAATACTTGATTAACTCTATCCATCTCCTTTGCCTCATATTCAGCTCCTTCTGAGTGAAAGTATACTTCAAGATCTTGTGATCTGAGTAAATCTCACAGCGATTACCCATAAGATAATGACGCCATGTCTTCAAGGCCAAGACTACGGCTGCTAATTCTAGATCATGGGTAAGATAGTTCTGCTCATGCTGCTTCAGTTGTCGAGATAGATATGCGATAAATTTTCCTTCTTGCATCAATACACATCCGAGACCAATCTTGGATGCATCACAATATACATCAAACGGCTTCTTGATATCTGGCATGATCAATATTGGGGCTGAAATCAATCTCTTCTTCAGTTCTTAGAAACTGTTTTCACATTTGTCGGTCCATTCAAACTTCTTGTCCTTCTTCAACAATTGGGTCATGGGTCTGGCGATGCTCAAAAATCCTTCGACGAACTTGCGGTAATATCCCGCTAATCCGAGAAATGCATGGACTTGGGTTTGAGTGGTTGGGGCTTCCCATGCTTCGACATCTCTGATCTTGGTGGGATCAATAGAGACTCCTCCGGCAGACACACTATGTCCTAGGAATCCTACTTCTTTCAGCCAAAACTCACATTTGCTGAACTTGGCATATAACCGATGCTCTCTCAGGGTTTCTAGGATGATTCTCAGATGTTGCTCATGCTCTTCTTCTGACTTGGAGTAGATAAGGATATCATCGATAAACACAATGACAAACTTATCTAGAAAATTCATAAAGATCTTATTCATGAGATTCATGAAATAAGCAGGGGCATTGGTTAATCCAAAAGACATGCCGTATAATCGTATAAACCATAACGAGTAGTAAAGGCGGTCTTTAAGTTGGTGATAACCAGTCCTAAGATCAATCTTTGAGAATACATGGGCACCAGTCAACTGATCAAATAGATCCTCTATCTTTGGCAAGGGGTACTTGTTTTTGATGATGACGTCATTCAGCTTTCTGTAATCGGTGCACAAACGGTTGCCTCCATCTTTCTTGTCGATGAATAACACTGGTGATCTCCATGGTGATGCGCTTGGTTGAATCAAGCCTATTGCTAACATAGCATCCAACTACTTCTTTAACTCTACTAACTCTAAGGGGTTCATGCTATAGGGTCTCTGGGCTATTGGTCCGGTTCTGGGGATTAGTTCAATAATGAACTCAATATCCCTATCCGGGGGCATACCGAGCAATTCATCTGGGAATACGTCAGGGTATTCACAGACTACTCTGACTTGGTCTATGGTGGGTAGGGCTAGACTCTTGTTGCACTTGAATTGACGGGGTAAGGTTTCAGATATATGCTCTACTGTTACTCCAGAGCTACTGGTCATGGTGATGGCTTTCTTAGCATAGTTTATCAATCCTTTATTCTTTGACATCCAATCCATTCCTCGTACTACTTCCAATCCTTTGGTTCCAAGTACTATTAAATTGGCATAAAAATCTATCCCATGTATTCTGATAGGCACAGCTTTGCAAATTTTTCTAGCTTTTGTAGTTGAACCGGGAATTTGAACTATCATGACATTCTTCAAGTTGGTTGGGTGAATCTTACTAGTGCATGCAAATTCTTCGGTGACAAATGAGTGCGATGCTCCAGAATCAAACAACACTCTTGCTAAAACTGAGTTGACAGAAAACATACCCATCACTACATCTGGCGCTTCTTGGGCTTCTTTGGCGTTCATGTGGAAGAGACAACCATTACGGTTGTGAGGGTTCCCTGGGGAGAATCTTCTTCCTGGTTGAACAGGACGCTCCTGTTGAGCTGGGGCATTCACATTGGCAGTGGCGGCAATCTTCTTGGGGCACTCATTGGAATAGTGACCCTTCACTCCACACTCGAAACAAGTGATCTGAGACTTGTCTTTAGCTGTGACAGGCACAACATTGCTTCCAGTTCTGGGTGCAGTGTTGTTGTTGTTGCTCTTGGGAGGTGCACGGTTGAAATTGCTGGTGTTGCCGGGTTGTTGTTGTTTCCTCCGTACTTCACATTGCTTCCACTACGGTAGGGGTAGCTTGGGCGAGATGTTGCGGGTCGGTTGTTCCTCGGTGCATATCCCGCAGAAGGGTTGGGATGGTACTTCTGGTGACTGTTGGATCCAGCTTGGTGCATCATACGACATTTGCGGTTGTCGTTTGCCTGGTTAATCTTCCCTTCCATCTGAATGGAAGAGTCGACTAGTTCTTCGAGATCCTCGAAGCGGATGTTGACAAGAACAGTCTACATCTCATCATACAGTCCGTTCAGTAATCTCTTCTTCTTGGCCTCCGTGTTGATCTCATCAGGTGCATACCTGGCAAGCGATAGGAATCTATCACGGTACTCCACTACAGTCATTCTGCCTTGCTTCAGTTCTCTAAATTCATCCCTCATTCTGGTGACTAGTCCCTGCGGCACGTGGGTGCGGCTAAACTTGATTTTGAAGGCTTCCCATGTCATCACTTGACCATGGTTCATCATGCGAATGCTGTTCCACCAGGCTCTTGCATCTCCTGCCAAGTAGTGGGTGGCAAAGAGAACTTTCTCGTTGTCATCAACTCTGGCTACTTCCAATTTGTTCTCCATTGTTTGTAACCAGTCATCAGCATCTAGTGGGTTCTCTGAAGTGCTAAAGATTGGGGGATTGGTATTCTGGAAGTTTTTCATCTTGGATCCTTGATGATCCTGATTTCCATGCCCTTGGTTGTTTTGGGCCATCTGGGCGATCTGCTGTAGTGTTGCTAAGTTGGCCTAGCGCTTTGCCCTTCTTACTTCACGGTCTTCAACTAGCATTTGCATAATCTCCAGCATTGGGTCCTGCGATGAGCTGCTCCCTCCGGGGTTTCCACGAGTCATCTGAAGATTGAGGTAGATAAAGGGGTAAGAGGGAAAGTTCTAAGGTTCATGGTTTTGGTCTCAAAGCTAAAACTTTGAGTTTCACTCAGGTTTTGCATCCAACTTCTTTTTATTAATTCAAACAAGCACATGATACAAACACACACACACACAACAGCAAAGGAAAACAGATGGTTTTAAGAACCATTCTGCAAGGTACGATACATTGGGACCGATACTCCTCATGCTACGATAGTGCTCTAGTGCATCCACTCATCATCGATGAAGTCGGAGTCATCATCGTCGGTGTGGAAGTCCATGGCATCCTCCTCCAGAAAGTCATCATCATTGCTGAGGTAAGAGTCGATATCTCCCTGGATGTCTTCACCTTCCTCTTCTTCTTCCTTTTTTGCAAGCTGAGCTTCTTGCTCCTTGATGGTCTTCTCGAGGTCGGCCACCTTCTTGCGAAGATGATCGATGGTGCGATCCTTCTTTGCACCCTGGAGGTGAAGAGACTGACGGTCCTTGACAAGCAGTGAGAAAGTTTGGGCCTTCTAGACGACAATGGCAAGGTTGTGGTTGGCGAACTCCCTAGTGTTGTCCAATTCCTTCTAGCGGTCGTACAACAGGAAGTCAAGGTTCTCCACTTGACGCTTCAACTCCGGGTGACTTGTCATCTCCATTTCCCATGAAGTCACGCCTTGCATAGTGAACAAAGCGGGTTCCTTGTATTTTGTTGACACTCAGGGCACACAGACGTGCGAGAGCTTCATGCATTGCCCTGGCTAATCCATCTAGCCAGTTGTTCTCTCTTACGGAGAACTGGGTTCTCCCGGACATTGGTGCTTCTATACTTCCTCAAAAATCAGCGGTGAATAGCCATTGTAAATCTCCTCCTGGGGGTCCAGGAAGTTGAGCTCCAAGAAACTCCGGGTGCGAGGGTCCCAAGTACTCCGATAGTGCGTCAAGATCCCTCTCGAAGATCAGCTGGCCTCCGTTGGCCAACTGGTAGAACTTGCTGAACTGAGTCTCCATCTATAAGAATTAAGGATGAGGAAGTCAGTGAAGTGATCAAGTGTGTCAAATTTTTATGTAGTAATGTAAGAATTGGAGGAACATGAATTTTTGAGAGAGAATGAATTCCCAAGGGTAACAGAGGAAATAGTTTTTCATAAATACTCACTTTGGTTTTGAAATTAAGTTTTTGTTCGGACGTCCATTCTAACTAGGGTCTCCTATGGTCAGGATGGCTCTGATACCAACTTGTCAACATCCGGATTTTTAATCCCAGATACATGTTATGCCATACATCGCAATCCCAGGATTACCATTTTTGTGAGACATAACAGATTGGATATCACAGTACATCATCCATTACAACCCATAATAAGGTCTTACACGAATAAGGGATCTCATGATCCAGTCTTAATACAACAAGCAGTGGAATAAAGTAATAAGCGTAGCGGTGGGGTCCATCTGCAGGGGCACATGCAATGCTGACGATGGAAGATAGTCCTAGTTATCATAGTTGTCCTGATGTCCTTCATCTTGGTAGTCTCCTTCATAGTCTGGCCATAGTAATAGCCAGGGACAAAAGCCATGAGTACTCTTTAAATAACCGCAAACTATCACTAACAAGTAAGGTAGTGCTACTGGGAAATGCTAACTCTAGGTTTATTTGTAAAGTTAAGTTTGAAACCTAAGCTGAGTTCAGAAACAAAGAAAGATAAAATAAAGTTTGAAATCACCTAAGTGGGAACTCAATTGTCATAGACACAACTCTGTTGTGGTCAAGTCATGTCACAATTCATTTCATAAGTTGTTTTGAAAATATCTAATAACGGAACAGTATGGCCACTCCAACTGTCCATAACCGCGGACGCAGCTATTCGAATAGTTTGACACTCTGCAGAGGTGGTACACTTTCACCACAAGATTCGATACATCTGTCAGGGATAACCTTGAATCATCATACTTAGTATGCAGATAATCAAACATAACCTTTCCTTTACACACCCTAGTATAAGCACCTCTCCTATGAGTATGGCCTCCCAACCATGACCATCTGTCATCTTGGGCACTGCATAGGTGGACAACATTGAGAGGTAGCCTCAGCTCAAACCTCTCCCGCGAGGGAACTAATACTAATGCATATAAACTTCTGGCTAAGCCTTACCCAATTTAGGTAGTGTGGTCGTACGGTAAAATAGGAATGGTATCGCATCCGAACCCAACCATCAGTTTTGTAAAAGGGTTAAAGTTCATGCCCCAACATTTTCATCATCATAAACCATTTGTGTTTCTCAACACATGTAAAAACATCTCAATGGAATGACTCATCATTCCAAGGTTTTCATAATTCATTTTCACCAACTATTTCCATCTAAAGTGACTCAAGTTCTAGTTTAGCTCTAAACTACTAAGTTAAGAGTGTTCACTAGTATGGGATGCTAAGATCAATCTCATTCCATAGAATGACATATAAATCTCACTAGATAGGTCAAGTTTTATACTTTTTATGCTACCTTCAAACAAGTAAGGGACTTTGGTAAACTAAGGAAGTAAAGCTTGGAAATAAAACTTGGGGTATGTAGTAATTAAAGTGGTATAACCAAAGCATGCCTAATGCATCTTGCTTAGGTTATCTAGCTTGTAAGGGTTAGCTTGCATTGTTAATGATGGCTTGCCTTGGTTGGTGCAGTGGTTGAAGTTTTCTTCCTCCTCCTCTTGGTAGAACTCCTCCTCCTCGAAAGCTTGGTTGGTACTATCGTCTATAAATATATACGGGATACACAATCACCAAACAATACTTAAATAGTCTACTTAGCACACTAAGGCACACATTTGATGATCTACTATCATCACAAGCATCACAAGGTTGAATTAACTAGCTTCATTCTTTTTATTTGAGAAAATTAATTTCTACTCATTTAAATTAACTAAGATTTAATATTCCCAATTAAAATATGGGATCATGTGGACACATGTCATCACCACATATTCTAACATATGAGAATGTGATTTAAATGTTGGATCACATTTTAATAAGTTTAGGTTTAATAATTAATGACTTAAAGTGACTAGAAATGCCTATATAGCATTATTTTGGTACTAGTCCAAAGTCACTGGATGCAAACCTTAATATTATTACATATTCAGATAGGTATGGTTAAATGTGATTTTTGAGAGTTGGAATCAACTCAAAAGCTATTATGGTTGATTTTAGAAAAATGTTTGAATGTGCAAAAGCTTGTATCTTGTTATTTTTACTAGGAGAGATCTCTAACTCGAAATGATTTAGATCCAACGGGCTTGGATAGATATTTTTACTACCTTTCCAACAAAATTGGAATCACTCCATTTGGATTTGTAAAACTCTCTGGATTGATTTTTGAACTAAGGAACAGAACTAAGTCTCAGTTTCAAAAGAAAAAACCTAATTTGAATCACAGGGCCAGCGCGGGAAACTAAATGGGCCAGCCCAATGGTGCTCCGCGGCGCAGAGGGCTACTGACAGGGGGGTCTCGCCTGTCAGTGACTCTTTAAACGCGAAGCGGTATGGGACGATCTGGGCGCTACGATTAAAACCTATATCAACGGTCCACAGTCGTCGTCGATGACGGACTCGTCGCCGGCGAGACCGAACCCTAGGCGGCAGGTGGGGGTCTACTGGGGGTGTACTAGGGCTCCAGCTAGTTTGGTGAGGCGGCGATCAAACTGGACAGCGACGGCGGGCTCAGGCGACGTCACGGCAGGGGCTGAGGTGGACGGAATCGACGGCAGCGTCTCCTCCTCTGCTGCGGCTGCCTCTAGTGAAATTCCGGTGGCCTGCTGCTCGAGCTACTCCGGTGAGAGGTGGGGAAGGACTGGGGGTGAGAGAGGAGTGTGAGAGTGTGAGGAATTCGTGCTGGGTGGCTTGCTTATATAGCCGCGACGAGGGGACCGATGGGTGTGGGCACGGGTCTCTGGCCAGGGAGGTACAGAGGGCTACCGGCATGGGCAAGGTAGGCGGACGGTGGGCGGTCTGCTGGCGGTTCTCTACGGCGTAATGGCGATGCTAGGGGCAGTGGCATTTGGTCGGGGGCTTCCCGCGCTCTGGGAGATAGAGGCGGTGCTCGACAGCGATCACGGCGACTGTGGGTCACGCGGCAGTGCACGGCCGTGTCTGGTTGGGTGTGGGTGTCGAGGCGGAGCGGTGTGCACGATATGGTGTCAAGGCATGGTCTGCGGCGTGCTGGCGGCGATCGCGCTCTGGCGTGTGCTGCGTACGGCGCAGAGAGAAAGGGCGGCATTGTGCTGAGGTGGTCCAGGGGCTGGGGTTGATCGAGGGGTGGACCGTGGGCGGCGGTAGGGTTGGGAGGAGCTAGCGGGCACGCTGGAATGGCGCGGCTTGGTCTCTGGCAGGCTGCCGGCGTTTGGCCGGCATTGACCTCATTTGGGCGGCGCTGCACTGGTGCTGCGGGGAAGGGGGAGGCTGGTTGATGGCTTGGTTGGACTAGGGGGGGAAAGAGGAGAGTAGAGAGGGTCAAATGGGGGACAAGGGCTTAACTAGCAATAGTGTTAGTTAGGCCAGATGATCTCTGCCTGCCACCTGTTCGACACAATGGCCGCATGAGAGAAAGTTTGGATTTTTTGGAAGATTTTTGCTGGATGCTTTGATCTGATGCTTGGTAGACTGTGGTTGCTAGTATTTGTTAAATGGAGTTCATTTCAGTGGTTTTCGAGAAAGTGGGATCTATACATATGAACTACATTCAATTTTCAATTGTCATTTAAATTTAGTGTTTGAAAGTTTTTGGGATGAAACAAAGTGGGCCTTGGTAATTCACTACTTGTACTAGCAAGGGGTGCAAAGATCCACAATTTTTTCTATTAAGATTTGAGTTCCAGGAATATCCAAAGTAGGCTAGGTGATTAAAATGGCAGAAGTGACCATTTGATTATTTTATTCTTTTTGATTTCTTTTTCTTTGGGATTTGTTTGTTTATGATCTAGATGATGTTTAATTCACCTTAGAGTCATTTTACAATCAATGGATCACTCAAACATGGCAATTCAAAACAACTCCTAATTTAAATGCACACACATATGAATGCTTAATTATTTTAAATGGAAAAGTTTTTGTTAACCCTAAATTGAGTAGGTTTGATCTTGATTCACTTTGGTTTATGTTTTGGGATGTTACAGCACCTTAGAGGCTGGCGCCATTGCCTTATCTACAGAAGCTTCTTCCTGATCCACATTGACCTGTACCTTGAGCGGAGTGCTTGAAGATATTGCTAGAGATTGAACCTGAGGTCTAGCATTGAGCTGTCTGCTGGCGCTATCACCATAATGAGGAGCATAGCAAGCCACGTAGAGGTTGCTAAGCTCCGGAGGAGGTGAGAAAGTGCCGCGCCTGGAATCCTCCGAGCCCTCTGACAGAGGCGAGATCGACGAGAGTGGCCAAGGGTCGTAATCGGCAGTGTCTCCTGAAACTGACGCTGAAGAAGCAGATCTGCACGCTGGAGAAGCAGCGGGGTGTAGAATTCTTCCCACAGCACGACCGATGCTCCTGCGATTATCGCCACCATGAACCACACCACTAGGGCTTGGAGAACTATACCAAACAGCAGAACCAGGGCGATTGACACTAATTCCCAGAGCAGGTCGGAGCTGAGCTCCAGTTTGAGGTGGCTGACCCTCATCCCAGCGAGTCCTTCATGGACGATTCCCAATCTTTGAATTGGCGGCACCCCCAGAAGGTGTTGGGGATGGGGAGAAGCGTCTTGCAGATCTTTTTCCAGATTGGTTACCTGAGATAGGTCGATGCTGATCTGCGGTCTCTAATCCTCCCTCTCCGTCATGGCCCTGTTGGAGTGCCTGTTGCGGAACGTCGGTGCGGATCTCCTTCTCTCCTCTTCCTCCAGATTCCCCCATTGATCTCTGCTGGCCGGCCTGAGGGGAACCTCCGACCACGCCCTCTGCATCTCTTCTAGTAGCTGGATTGCTGCTCTCTTGAATCGGAGATCTTGCTGCTGATGGGGCCTCTCTTTTTTTGGATGGTGGTTGTAGCTTCTCCGGCAAGGAAAGGCTCTCTTGGGGTGGGAAGAGGGATAGCGGCGACCGTCGAGGAGACGGAGGGGCCTGAGAGACATTTTGCCCTTGTTGTCCTTCATTGCTAGGGTGGTGCTGCTTCAGAGCTTCTACCTGCATATGTTTTCCTATGATGCTCTCTTGAGAAGAAGAAAGAGCAGTATATAACGAATGCCTAGTTGGTTCAGGATATAGAGCTTCCTTTTGTCCAACCGGACCAAGGATAACAGGTATATTCTGAGCCATGCCTTGATTGGGCCTTGGGTGCTAGGTCAAGGCTTGGGCATTTATGATGTGCTCCTTTTCATGGGTTGCCTGCTTTAAAATTACAATATCCTCATCAACAGTGTATGGAAGCAACTCATAAGTCTTTGCGTTGTTTCTCTGATGCGGCGGCTCAATTAGTTCAAAGTCTATTGGCTGACAACCTGTCGGATCCTTAAGTTTGTTACCAAATCAAATGGGCATGTGTATAACAGGCCTGTGTTTAAGAAGCAGAGCTATGGTTACGTACTTTTAAGGTCTCAAATGTAGTGTTTTTAATTAGTTTATTTTTATTTTTATGTAATATGAGGCAGTGCATAATACTTTAGAGAAGCAGTGCTATGCTGCAAATAACAATGGGCCTGTGAATTATATTGGTAGGCCTTTCTTGTATATAAGGAACAGTTATATGGTTGCGAAGTTTTGAGGTCTTGTATGGACAATTTCGTAGTGGGCTTTTTTTATATAATTAGTAGTACGATTTGCAAGGTCGGTTGGTTATAAGGATAGGAGGAGTCGTGGAAGCGGTAAAGGCGTAACTTGCAACAACGGCGCACCAGTTCATCATTTGCAGCGCCGAAACTCAGAAAACCAAGATGTCTATCTAGCGCATAATTATATATTATTTTGTAGTCCATCACATACTTGTTCTTATTAGATCCATCCTTCTTTACTACTGTGGAAATAAATAGATTCAAGCCGTGGTACCAGACGTCTTCCTCCCATGGGTGACAGGCTTCATACAACGGAGATTCATCACATTCCTGCTCATGGAACGACGATTCTTACTGTGGTGTACACCAACGAGGAATCCACGGTCGACACAAAACTCGCAATGTATGAAGGTTGGCTTGACGAAGTTAGTACTGATCCAACTTACCGTATCTTTGTTTGAAAAGGTTTGCATAAGAATTATGTAGAAAAATTGCAGTACCTTTTCCTAACCAGTACTTTCAACTAGTTTTCATTCGAATCAAACATTAACCCCATATATCCTTTTTCAGAATCCATTGTTTTTTCCTATGATCAAGCAAACTATTTGTAATATGAATTAATGTAGCATTAGGGCATGTTTGGCACCTGCTGTTTTTTCTCAGTATTCGAAAGATAACGTAGTATCTAAAAATACTGTAGTTTTCAATAGTTTAGGAGTTTGGCCACAGTAAAATACCAAAGTTTCAAAACTATGGTATTGCAAAAACTAAGGTTTTTTTGCACGTTTCAAGAAAGAGGTCTGGAGCTATTTTTTTACAAATACGATGGTTTTGTGCAAACTGTAGTATTGATTGCCCGGCATTGATATACTATGGTTTTAGAATACTTTGGTTTGACAAAAGCCAAGAAGCTAAACAGAGCCTTAGATTGGGCATGGAAAATGTGATCCTACATTTTCCCCAACTCCTACATTCTTCACGTTGTAAGAATTAAAAATGTTTCACTAGATTCTGCTACTTACTAAATGATCAAATATCACTTGAGAGGACGACAACAGCAGGTACATAGGACTCAACCTCGAATACACTCCTAGAGGCAAACAACAAACCATCGCTGTAGTACAACTCGCTATGAGGGAGCACGTCCTAGTGTATCATTACGCCAGGAGCACTAAGGAATGCCAGGGGCTACGACATTTTCTCAACAAAAGACATATCACGTTTATTAGTGTGGACAAGAGGACAGCCATAAAGATGATGAAGAAAGAGAAATTTGATATCCCTGACGAGTACCACATCGACATACAGGATATATTCAAGTCAATGCCACGAGATAATCACAGGGATGGCATGTCCAATCTTGCAGCAACACTCATTGATAGTTCATACATTCAGATGAAGACACTAGTGTAACATCCCAAAACATCAATCCAAGCTTATCAAGATCAAATCATCCAAAAATAGGGTTAACAAAAACTTTTCCAAATTTAAAATGAAAGCATTCATATATGTGTGCATTTAAAATAGGAGTTGTTTGAATTGCCATGATTGAATGATCCAATGCTTGTAAAATGTTTCTTAGGTGATTTAAACATCATCTACATCATTCCCAAACTTTTCCTAAAGAAAATCAAATCAAAAAGAATTAAAAAGGAGGAATGGTCATTTTGGCAAATTTAACTCTCGTACCTACTTTCGCTATTCCTAGTACTCAAAACTTAACAGAAACAATTCTTGATCTTTGCACCCCTTGCTAGTACACATAATGAGGTACCAAGGCCCACCTTTGGATCTGCTAAAAACATTTCGTTAACTATTTTAAATGACCGTTTAAAATTGAATCTAATGCATATGCATAGATCACCCCTATTTCAAAAACCATCTATTTGAGCTCCATTTTCAAAACCCTTGCAACCAGAGACTATCTATCACTAGTGGAGATCACTCAAAAATTTTGAAACCAAAATTCAAAACTTTCTTTCATGCGGCCATTTCATCAAACACTTGGCATGCATAATATCACCTCTAATTCTAGCTCACTGTTTACTACAGGGTTTTGCCCCCAATTGATCCCCATTTAATCCCCTTGTCCCCTCTTGATCTAACCAGAGCCTAACCAGCATCTCCCCTACCCCCTAGCTATACTGCCATGCTATGCCGAGCACCACCTCGCCGGCCGACAGTGCACTCGCAGCAGCAGCTCTCTCCAGCCCCTCTCCTCATGTCTAGCAGCTTGCCAGTGGTCCACCTCCACCGCCCAACCAGCCCCAGGCCAGAGACAGAGAGCAGAGCGGCCAGGAACCGCCGCGCCCGGAGCTTGTCGAGCATGCCGACGCCGCCCCCAGAGCACGCCATGTCCCCGCTCGCATAGACCATCCCTTGGCACCAGCCTGCGCCCGCCGCTCCACCTCGACCTGGAGAACACCCCGGATATCCCCGTTCGCCGCCCAAAGCCTCACAACCACCGCTCATCGTGGACACCGCTGCTTCGGCCGCGCAGAGCGCCACCTCGCCAAGACCGCGTGCCAACGCCCCTACGGCCACATTTAAGTTCTAGAGCACAGCCAGGGAACCGCCCATCGATCGCCACCCCCAGCCATGCCTCTACCCCGTCGTAGCCTTGTCGCCGGAGTCGCCTGCCCATCCCGCTCGGTCTCACCGTCGGGCCTATAAAAGGAGCCCTTCCCAGCCTCTTCTCTCCACACCATTCCACTCCCCTCACCTCTTTGAACCTCACCCACCTCTAGCCGGAGCAAGTGGAGCAGCAGCTCGCCGGAATTGGAGCCGGAGCAGCCGCGGCAGGAGGAGAAGGGCGCCATTGATTTCGACCACCCCAAGCTCCACCGCAACCGCGCCTCGCCTCGCCGTCGTCTTCCACCGAGCTGCTAGGGTTCGAGCTCATCGGCGACCTGTTCGTCGTCGACGACAACCCTCAGCCGTTGATCTCGCTTCTAATCCTACGGCCCATAGCGCGCGTACCGTTTCGCGTTTTAAGTGCCGCTGACACACGTGACCCCCTTGTCAGGTGAGCCCCGCGCCGCGGAGCGCCACTGGGCCGGCCCATTCCTTTTCCCGCGCTAGCCCATAGATTCAAATCTGGATTTTTCTTTTTAGTTAAATCTAGTTTCTGTCCCCTATTTTGAAAATCAATTCAGAGAGTTTTAGAAATCCAAATTGCATGAAACCAATTTTGTCTGAAAGGTATTAAAATGATCTATGTATGCCCGTTGGGTTTAATTCAATTAGAGTTATAGATCTCTCCTAATAAAAATAAGAAGACAGAAGCTTTTGCCACTTGCAACATTTTTATAAAATCAACCAAGTTAGCTTTTGAGTTGATTCCAACTCTCAAAAATCACATTTCATCATATATATCTAAATATGTAATAATATTAAGGTTTAAATGCAGTGACTTTGGACTAGTACCAAAATAATGCTATATAGGCATTTCTAGTCACTTTAAATCATTAAATAATGAACTTAAACGAAAGTAATATTGGTTCAACCCTTAAATCTCGTTCCCACATGTTAGAATATGTGGTGATGACATGTGTTAACATGATCCCATATTTTGGTGGTGAATATTAAATTTTAGTTAATATTTCAATGAGTAGAAATTACTTTTCTAAATTAAAAAGGTTGAAACTATTGAATTAAACTTGTGATGCTTGTGATGATAATAGATCATCAATTGTGTGTCTTAGAATGATACTTAGCCTAGTGAAGTATTGTTTGGTGATTGTGCACTCCCTATGTATTTATAGACGCTAGTACCGACCAAGCTTTCGAGGAGGAGGAGTTCTACCAAGAAGAAGAAGAAGAAGAAAACTTCAACCACTGCACCAACCAAGGCAAGCCACCATTAACAGTGCAAGCTATTGTTAGCAAGCTAAAATTAAGCTAGATGAATGAGCAAGGATGCTTTAGGCATGCTTTGATCACACCCCTTTTAACTATTAGTACCTCAAGTCTTATTGACAAGTTTTACTCCCCTTAGTACACAAAGATCTTTACTTGTGTTGAAGGTAGCATAAAAAGTATAAAACTTGACCTACTTAGAAACCTTTAGATGTCATTCTATGGCATGAGATTGACCCCATCCTTCCACCTTAGTGAACACTCTTAACTTTGTATTTTAGATCAAAAACTTGAGTCACTTTAGATGGGAACACTTGGTGAAAATGAACTGTGAAAACCTTGGAATGATGAGTCATTCTATTGAGATGTTTTGACCTGTGTTGAGAAACACAACTGGTTTATGATGATGAAAATGATGAGGCATGAGCCTTAACCCTTTTATAAAACTGATGGTTGGATTCGGATGCGATACCATTCCAAATTTACTGTACAACCACATTACCTGAATTGGGTAAGGCTTAGCTGGAAATTTATATGCATTAGTATTAGTTCCCTCACGGGAGAGGTTTGAGCTGAGGCTACCTCTCAATGTTGTCCACCTATGCAGTGCCCAAGATGACTGATGGTCATGGTTGGGAGGCTATGCTCATAGGAGAGGTGCTTGTACTAGGGTGTGTAAAGGGAAGGTTATGTTTGATTATCTACATACTAAGTATGATGATTCAGGGTTATCCCTAACAGATGTATCGAATCTTGTGGTGAAAGTGTACCACCTCTGCAGAGTGTTAAACTATTCGAATAGCCGCGTCCGCGGGTATGAACAGTTGGAATGGCCATACTGTTTCGTTGTCAGATGTTTTCTAAATAACTTGAAATGAATGATGAACTTTGACTTGACCACAACACGGTTGTGTTGATGATAATAGCTTCCCAACTTAAGTGATTCTAGAACTTTAATTTATCTTTCTTTACTTCTTAACTCAGCTTAGGTTTCAAACTTAACTTGATAGTTAAACTTAGATTTTGCACTTTGACTTAGAACTATAGTACCTGTTAATAGTAGTTTGCGAGTACTTAAAGAGTACTCATGGCTTTTGTCCCTGGCTATTATCATGGTCAGACTATGAAGGAGATTATCAAGATGATGGTCAGCAGGACGGCTATGATAACTAGGACTATCTGCCTTTGTCAGCATTGCATGTGCCCTGAAGATGGACCCCACCGCTACGCTTATCTTTTATTTTCCGCTGCTTGTTGTATTAAAGACTGGATCATGAGATCCTTATTTGTGTAAAACCTTATGTATGGTTTGTAATGGATGATGTACTGTGATACCCAATCTGTTATGTCTCGCAAAAATGGTAATCCTGGGATTGCGAGGTATGGCATAACGGGCATCTGGGATTAAAAATCCAGGTGTTGACAAGTTGGTATCAGAGCCATCCTGACCATAGGAGACCCTAGTTAGAATGGACGTCCAAACCAAAAACTTAGCTTCAAAACCAAACTGAGTATTTATGAAAAACTATTCCCTCTCTTACCCTTGCGAACTCATTCTTTCTCAAAAAGTCATGTTCCTCAAAATCCTTACATTACTACTTAAAATTTGACACACTTGATCACTTCACTAACTCCCTCATCCTTAATCCTTGTAGATGGAGACTCAGTTCAGCAAGTTTTACCAGTTGGGAAATGGAGGTCAGTTGATCTTCGAGAGGGATCTAGATTCATTGTCGGAGTTACTGGGACGCCCACATCCGGAGTTTCTTGGAGCTCAACTTCCAGGACCCCCAGGAGGAGACCTACAGTGGCTAGTCACCGCGGATCTTCGGGGAAGCATCGAAGCACCAACTTCCGGGAGAATTCAGTTCTCCGTGAGAGAGAACAACTGGCTAGATGGGTTAGCCAGGGCAATGCATGAAGCTCTCACACGTCTATGTGCCCTCAGCGTCAACAAGATCCAAGGAAACCGTTTTGCCCACTATGCAAGACGTGACTTCATGGCAATGCCGATGGAGATGCCAAGTCACCCAGAATTAAGGCGTCAAGTGGAGAACCATGATTTCTTGCTTCATGATAGACAGCAGGAACTGGACAATGCCAGGGAGTTAGCCAACCAGAACCGTGCCATTGCCGACCAGAAGGCCTAGACTTTCGCACTGCTCGTCCAAGATCGCCAGTCTCTTCGTCGCCAGCGTGCAAAGAAGGATCGCACCATCGCCTGTCTTCGTAAGAAGGTGTCCGACCTCGAGAAGACCGTCAAGGAGCAGGAAGCTCAGCTTTCCGCCAAGGAAGAAGAAGATGAGGGTGAAGACATCCAGGGAGATATGGATTCTTACCTCAGCAACGATGATGACTTTCTCGAGGAGGATGTCGTGGACTTCTACACTGATGATGAAGACTCCGACTTCATCGACGATGAGTAGATGCACTATAGGACTGTCGTAGCATGAGATGTATCATCTCATTGTATAGTAGCTTGAAGAATGGTTCTTCAAACCATCTGTTTTCCCCTTTGATTGTTGTGGTGTGTGTTGTATCGTGTGCTTGCTTGAATGAATGAAAAAGAAGTTAGTTGAAAAACCTGAGTCTAACTCAATGTTTTAGCTTTGAAAACCCCAAAAATATGAACCTTAGCATTTCCCTCTTACCCCTATATCTATCTCAATCTTCAGATGACTCGTGGAAACCAAGGAGGGAGCAGTTCGTCACAAGACCCAATGCTGCAGATCTTGCAGAATCTCATAGCAGACCGTGAAGCAAGCAGGGCCGAGCGTCAAGCCAACTTAGCAACATTGCAGCAAATCGCCCAAATGTCTCTAAATAACCAAGGACATGGAAATCAGGATCACCAAGGATCCAAACTCAAAAACTTTCAGAACACAAATCCCCCAATCTTTAACCAATCTGAAAACCCATTAGATGCTGATGACTGGTTACAGACCCTGGAAAACAACTTAGAGGTTGCCAAAGTTGATGAGAATGAGAAAGTTCTCTTCGCCACCCACTATCTGGCGGGAGATGCAAGAGCTTGGTGGAATAGCATCCGCAATATGAACCATGGCCAGGTGATGACCTGAGAAGCATTCAAGGTCAAGTTCAGTCGCACCCACGTGTCGCAAGGTCTTGTCAATGGGATAAGAGATGAATTCCGCGAATATAAGCAAGGAAGAATGACTTTGGTGGAGTACCGTGATAGATTCTTGTCACTTGCCAGATATGCACCGAATGAGATCAACACGGAAGCCAAGAAGAAGGAGAGATTCTTAAACGGACTGCATGATGAGATGCAGACTGTCCTTGTCAACATCCGTTTCGATGATCTCGAAGAGCTAGTCGACTCTGCCATTCAGATGGAAGGGAAGATTAACCAGGCAAACGACAACCGCAAGCGCCATATGATGCAGCAGTCTAGATCCAGTAGTCACCAGAAGTACCGTCCCAACCCCTCACCGGGATATGCACCAAGGAACAACCAACCCCCAACTTCTCGCCCAAGCTACCCCAACCATAGCGGAAGCAATGTGAAGTCCGGAGGAAACAATCACAACTCCGGCAATGCCAACAACTTCAACCGTGCCCCTCCCAAGAGCAACAACAACAACACTGTGCCCAGAACTGGCAGCAATGTTGTACCTGTCGCTGTCAAGGACAAGTCCCAGATCACTTGTTTCGAGTGTGGAGTGAAGGGTCACTACTCCAATGAGTGTCCCAAGAAGACTGCCGCCAATGCCCCTGTGAATGCCCCAGCTCAGCAGCAGCAACGTCGTGTTCAACCAGGAAGGAGATTTTCCCCAGGGAACCCACACAACCGCAATGATCGTCTCTTCCACATGAACACAGAGGAAGCCCAGGAATCGCCAGATGTAGTGCTGGGTATGTTTTCTGTCAACTCGGTTTTAGCAAGAGTGTTGTTTGATTCTGGAGCATCGCATTCATTTGTCACCGAAGAATTTGTATGCACTAGTAAGATTCACCCAAGCAACCTGAAGCATGTCATGATAGTTCAAATCCCCGGTTCAACAACAAAAGTTAGAAAAATTTGCAAAGCTGTACCTATCAGAATACATGGGATAGATTTTTATGCCAACGTAATTGTACTCGGAACCAAAGGATTGGAAGTAGTACTAGGTATGGACTGGATGTCAAGGCATAAAGGACTGATAGACTGTGCTAAGAAAGCCATCACCATGACCAATAGTTCTGGAGTAACAGTACAGCATATCTCTGAAACCTTACCCCGTCAATTCAAGTGCAACAAGAGTGTAGCCCTGCCCACCATTGACCAAGTCAGAATAGTCTGTGAATACCCCGACGTATTCCTAGATGAATTGCTAGGTATGCCCCCGGATAGGGATATTGAGTTCATTATCGAACTAATCCCCGAAACCGGACCTATAGCCCAGAGACCCTATACCATGAACCCCTCAGAGTTAGTGGAACTGAAGAAGCAGTTGGATGCCATGTTAGCAACATGCTTGATTTAGCCAAGCGCATCGCCATGGAGATCACCAGTGTTATTCGTCGACAAGAAAGATGGAGGAAATCGTCTGTGTACAGATTACAGAAAATTGAATGATGTCACCATCAAGAACAAGTACCCCTTGCCAAAGATAGAGGATCTATTTGATCAGTTGACTGGAGCCCAGGTATTCTCAAAGATTGATCTTAGGACTGGTTATCACCAACTTAAGATTCGTGCAATGGATATTCCAAAGACCGCCTTTACTACTCGCTATGGTTTATACGAGTATACGGTTATGTCTTTTGGATTAACCAATGCCCCTGCTTATTTCATGAATCTCATGAATAAGATCTTTATGAATTTCCTAGACGAGTTTGTAGTTGTGTTTATCGATGACATCCTTATCTACTCCAAGTCAGAAGAAGAGCATGAGCAACATCTGAGAATCATCCTAGAAACCCTAAGAGAGCACCAATTGTATGCCAAGTTCAGCAAGTGTGTGTTTTGGCTGAAAGAAGTAGGATTCCTAGGACATATTGTTTCTGCCGGAGGAGTCTCTGTTGATCCCACCAAGATCAAAGATGTCGAGGAACGGGAAGCCCCAACCAATCAAACCCAAGTTCGTTTGTTTCTCGGATTAGTGGGATATTACCGCAAGTTCGTAGAAGGATTCTCGAGCATAGCCCGACCAATGACCCAATTGTTGAAGAAGGACAAGAAGTTTGAATGGACAGACAAATGTGAAGCCAGTTTCCAGGAGCTGAAGAAGAGATTGATATCAGCCCCAATTTTGATCATGCTAGACATCAAGAAGCCATTTGATGTGTATTGTGATGCATCCAAGATTGGCCTAGGATGTGTATTGATGCAAGAAGGCAAAGTCATCGCGTATCTGTCTCGACAATTGAAGCAACATGAGCAGAACTATCCAACCCATGATCTTGAGCTAGCAGTCATAGTTTTGGCATTAAAGACATGGCGTCATTATTTGCTGGGTAATCGCTGTGAGATTTACTCAGATCATAAGAGCTTGAAGTATATCTTCACTCAGAAGGAGCTGAATAAGAGGCAAAGAAGATGGATAGAGTTAATCAAGGATTATGACCTTGACATTCACTATCACCCCGGCAAAGCCAATGTGGTAGCGGATGCTCTTAGCAGATTGCCGTGCAGGCTTAACACCATGATCAAGGAGAAGCAACCAAGTTTGTATGAGGAGTTGGAGCAGTTTAGGACTGAGTTAGTTAGCAAAGGATTCCTAGCTAGCATTGAACTTCAACCCACTTTGATTAGCCAAATCAAGGAAGCCCAGCAGGGAAATGAAAGTATTGACGGAATCAAACGTCGTATTGGTACAGGAAAGGTACCTGGATTCACCAAAGACGAAGAAGGAGTACTGTGGTACAAAGGACGTATCTGTGTGCCAGCAGATTCGGAGCTGAAGGAAATTATCATGAAGCAAGCTCATGATACTCTTTATTCTATCCACCCCGGAGGAACAAAGATGTATCAGGATTTGAAAGAACAATTTTGGTGGCACAAGATGAAGAGAGAGATTGGAACCTACATCGCCAAATGTGACATCTGTCAAAGAGTCAAAGCAGAGCATCAGAGACCTGCAGGACTATTGCAACCATTCCAGATTCCGGAATGGAAATGTGATTCCGTCGGAATGGACTTTATCACCGGTTTACCTACTTCTAGTAGGGGAAATGATTCAACCTGGGTCATAGTTGATAGACTGTCCAAGGTAGCCCACTTCATACCTGTCAAGACAACCTACCAGAGTGCAAAACTAGCAGAGATGTACATTGCTAGGATTCTTGGTCTGCGTGGAACCCCCAAGAACATCGTATCAGATCGAGGAACCCAGTTTACCTCGAGATTTTGGCAGAAAGTTCAGAAAGGTTTAGGAACCAAGTTGAACTTCAGTACCGCTAATCACCCGCAAACAGATGGACAAACTGAGAGAGTCAATCAGATCTTAGAGGATATGCTTAGAGCTTGTGTGTTGGAATACGGATCAAAATGGGAAGACTGCTTGCCTTTCATAGAATCTCATATAACAACAGTTATCAGGCTAGTTTGCAGATGGCACCATTTGAATTCTTATATGGAAGAAAGTGTCGTACCCCTTTGAATTGGTCGCAAGTAGGAGAGAGTCAGATCTTTGGACCCGACATTCTCCGAGAAGCAGAATAGAAAGTTCACAAAGTCCGTGAGCACCTCAAGACCGCCCAATCCAGACAGAAGAGCTATGCCGAAAAGAGAAGGAGAGTCCTGACTTTCAATGTCGGAGATTTCGTATATCTCAAGGTTTCACCATTGAAGGGAACTCAACGCTTTAGTCTGAAAGGAAAGTTAGCTCCAGATATATCGGACCTTTCAAGATTCTGAACTGCCGAGGAGAAGTATCGTATCAAGTAGAACTGCCTGAAGAGATGTCAGCCATCCACAATGTGTTCCATATCTCGTTACTTCGCAAATGCTTGGAAGTGCCTGAGAAGACGGAAGTTTTCAAGAACATCGATCACAGAGCTGTGGAAATCAACAATGACCTGACCTATCGGGAAGTACCCATCCATATCTTAGAAGAAGCCTATAGAACCACCAGGACCAGGAGTATCAAGTTTCTCAAGATTCAGTGGGGCAACCATACCGAGGAGGAAGCTACTTGAGAACGCGAAGATTACATTAGGACAGAGTTCCCATATCTCTTTAGTTCCTAGTTTTCTTTGTAAATCTCGGGACAAGATTTTGTTTAAGGGGGGAAGGTTTGTAACATCCCAAAACTTCAATACAAGCTTATCAAGATCAAATCATCCAAAAATAGGGTTAACAAAAACTTTTCCAAATTTAAAATGAAAGCATTCATATATGTGTGCATTTAAAATAGGAGTTGTTTGAATTGCCATGATTGAATGATCCAATGCTTGTAAAATGTTTCTTAGGTGATTTAAACATCATCTACATCATTCCCAAACTTTTCCTAAAGAAAATCAAATAAAAAAGAATTAAAAAGGAGGAATGGTCATTTTGGCAAATTTAACTCTCATACCTACTTTGGCTATTCCTAGTACTCAAAACTTAACAGAAACAATTCTTGATCTTTGCACCCCTTGCTAGTACACATAATGAGGTACAAAGGCCCACCTTTGGATCTACTAAAAACATTCTTTTAACTATTTTAAATGACAGTTTAAAATTGAATCTAATGCATATGCATAGATCACCCCTATTTCAAAAACCATCTATTTGAGCTCCATTTTCAAAACCCTTGCAACCAGAGACTACCTATCACTAGTGGATATCACTCAAAAAATTTGAAACCAAAATTCAAAACTTTCTTTCATGCGACCATTTCATCAAACACTTCGCATGCATAATATCACCTCTAATCCTAGCTCACTGTTTACTACAGGGTTTTGCCCCCAATTGATCCCCATTTAATCCCCTTGTCCCCTCTTGATCTAACCAGAGCCTAACCAACATCTCCCCTTCCCCCTAGTTTCACTGCCATGCCATGCCGAGCACCACCTCGCCGGCCGACAGTGAACTCGCAGCAGCAGCTCTCTCTAGCCCTCTCCTCATGTCTAGCAGCTTGCCAGTGGTCCACCTCCACCGCCCAACCAGCCCCAGGCCAGAGACAGAGAGCAGAGCGGCCAGGAACCGCCGCGCCCAGAGCTTGTCGAGCATGCCGACGCCGCCCCCAGAGCACGCCCTGTCCCCGCTCGCACAGACCATCGCTTGGTACCAGCCCGCGCCCACCGCTCCACCTCGACCTGGAGAACAGCCTAGACATCCCCGTTCGCCGCCCAAAGCCTCACAGCCACCGCTCATTGTGGAAACCGCCGCTTTGGCCGCGCAGAGCACCACCTCGCCCAGACCGCGTGCCACCGCCCCTACAGCCGCATTTAAGTTCTCGAGCACCACCAAGGAACCGCCCATCGATCGCCACCCCCAGCCATGCCTCTACCCTGTTGTAGCCTTGTCGCCGGAGTCGCCTGCCCATCTCGGTCGGTCTCACCGTCGGGCCTATAAAAGGATCCCTTCCCGGCCTCTTCTCTCCACACCATTCCACCCCCTCACCTCTCTGAACCTCACCCACCTCTAGCCGGAGCAAGTGGAGCAGCAGCTCACCGGAATTGGAGCTGAAGCAGCCGCGACAGGAGGAGAAGGGCGCCATTGATTTCGACCACCCCAAGCTCCACCACAACCGCCCCTCGCCTCACCGTCATCTTCCACGTCGTTTGCCCGCCTCGCCGACCCTGCTGGAGCCCTGGTACGCCCCCAGTAGACCCCCACCGAGCCGCTAGGGTTCGAGCTCCCCGACGACCTGTTCTTCGTTGACGACGACCCTCAGCCGTTGATCTCGCTTCTAATCCTACGTCCCACAGCCCGCGTACCGTTTCGCGTTTTAAGTGTCGCTGACACGCGGGACCCCCCTGTCAGCTGAGCCCCGCGCTGCGGAGCGCCACTGGGCCGGCCCATTCCTTTTCCCGCGCTAGCCCATAGATTCAAATCTGGATTTTTCTTTTTAGTTAAATCTAGTTTATATCCCCTAGTTTGAAAATCAATTTAGAGAGTTTAGAGATTACATACTATCTAATTCCACTTTTAATTCATTCATTTCAGTTCCTTATCGCCATACAAAGCATATGTGACTAACAGTTTAGAGATTACATATGTACAGTTGTTTTTCATAAGTAATTATTGAAAAAAATAGGGAAATAGAATTAGTATATAAAAAGGATAGACAAATATATTAAAACATTGAATCAGTGAAAATAATTACTAAGGATTAGAAGATCGGATAAAGAATTACTAATTTTCTGCCACACTTATTAAGAATTGTCTTATGCTCAAATATTATTTAATTATTAGGTGAAATGGAGGACAACAGAAGTCCTAGCCCTGAAAAGGTATAGAGCAATATACAACATACCTTGTAGTCATCACTAACATAAATATAGAAGTGGCATTTATTCAATACAACTTCTTTGCAGAACATACCTGATAATACCGATGCTGACAAAAAAAGTCATTGCTGACACAAGGTAATGATGTAAAACAAAGTAAAAGTACATATTATTACTGTTTGTTCTTCATATAGTAAGGAAAAATATTGCCCCAAAACAGATATCCAAAACAGCAGTCAGGTCCACACCAGCCAGCTATCAATAACACCATCACAAAGTGTGGACTGCATAGAAACACCCACACAGGAATGGAAAGTGGAAGATCAACTAGCAGAAGAGGAAGAGAAGAAAAAGAATAAGAAAGCAGTAAAAAAAGAAAATTGAACATGGATAAAGTTAAGAAGAAACTACCTCTTGCATCAACCTCTAAAGAAAGTGTGGACAATGAAAAAAAGGAACAAAACATACCCAAGGATGACCCAATCCCACTGAGTGTTTAACTTCTAGACAGCAGTACCACAATAGATTTACAGTCCAGTACAAGAAGATTGAAGAGGCAGAAAGCAATAGTTCCAGAAGAGGAAGATAACCCTCAGGAAAAAAAGAGGAGAGCATCTAGAATATCAAAGGAAGAAAAAGGACATCTTAAAGACCAAGAGAACAACATAGATGAGGATGAGAGCAGTGACGACGACGATAAAGACTACAACATTCTTCTAGAAGGAATACAATCTGAAACAGAAGATGATGATGATGCTGAAGGTGATACAGAAGAAAATGCAGGAGAATTGGAAAATCAGGTTAGTAAAGAATTACATAAATAAATTAACCATATGACATTCATTTTGGAAAATCCATAGCATGAACTGACAACATAAAATCTTACATGCAGCAAACTGGGAGAAAACGCAAACGCAAGGATCAAAGCAAGATTATGATTCAAGAAACCTTGACAATAGGTGACTAAAAGCTACACAAGGACACATGCACAAACTACACAGTGAGGTGTTCACTCAAAGACCTCAGCAAATTGCTTAAAGGGGTCCTTAAAGATGTTCAAAGAAATGAGCTATCAAATGTTGGGTGGGGATTCCTGTTTAATTACAGAGTAACATCAAACCTGTCATGGCCAATGATCTTGTGGTTATACGAGAAAATTGATAGAGTTACAATGGTAATGGAACTTGGAGCCAGCGTGGACATTGAAATAACACCAGAAGTTGTGAGATCAGTGTTCGGCTTCCCTGACGGACCTAACACAACTCCATTACCATCAGTGGATGGTAACACAAAAGCTCTCAAATGGATAAGGAAAGAACTTGGAATAACAGCGACAAAACAAGTTCAACTTAATGATCTGTATAAGCAAATAAAGAAAGGTGGCACAAGTCCTTTCACAATGCAATGCATATTTCTGGTCATTTTCAAGTGTATTGTCTGCCCCACTCTACACGCAAGGATAGGCCGAGAGGCTAGAATGGTACACAATCTAGACTACAAGAAGCTTCATAAAATGGATATCTGGCTTGTAGTAGTGGATGAACTGAAGAGAGGAGTTCAGAATTTTTTTGCAGAGAAGAAAAACAGATACAAGAAAAAGGGTAAGGGTCCTGTTAAAAAAACAAATACCAAAGGAGCTGAGGGATGCGCAATTCTGCCTTTAATAGCCTATCTGGACACTAAAAGGTGTGAGCACTCAATCAACACGATTGAATCACCAAGGCTGCATGTTCTTGATAATGAATTATTGTCATCCATTGTGAAGCAGGATAGACAGAAACATAATATTGAGGAATTCGGAGCATTGAAATATGTAAGTACACATACTGATAATATATATCTTTGTACTTCCTTATTGCATATCTGATTTCATTCCATAACATAAGAAGATTGAGCATAAAAATATCTAAATTGTCCTCTTCACATGAAACAGGTTAAGACTAGTTCCGAGCTGCAGCACTACAACAAAGGTTTTCATACAAAGAAAAACATTTCCTCAAATGCAGTGATGGATAATGAACAGCAGAATCGGAAGAATAAGTATGCAATAGTTCTTGCCGGAGACAACTCAAACATTCCAACTGAAGAATCTTCTGTCCAGCCAAATCCAATCGGAGGTCTCATGACAAATGTTGAGAAGATGCAGCAAGCAATGGATCTCCTGAGACAGATTGCAGACAACCCAGAAAACATATGTCAAAATTTAGAAAATAACAACGAACTAGGCCTCATCAGTAACTACAAACAAGATGTCAATAGAGCAGGACTTGAGATTCTAGAATCAATGGATAAGCTTAAGTTATACATGGATTCGGTGATAGATATAGCAGTTAGATTAACAGCAAAAAGGGGACCTGTCAGAATGGAAGATGCTGCATCATGTTCAATGCCGCAGAATGAAACTGAGAGAAACAACTCTGACAGTGTTGATACGTCTAAAAAACAGAAGACACAACGATCAAAGCTACAAAGGTAATTTATATACTTATTGCAAGTTATTGCACGATCTAATAAGAATGATTATTGCTAGTTTAACAGTGTTGTATTATTTTTTTAATGCATTGGACAATCAGGCAGATGATACCAATAATGAAACTGCAGCAAAAGGACACGAACACGCAACGTCCACAATAACAAGACAAATCTCTAAAGGTAGACGCTCATTTAGTAGAAAGGGGACAATTTTCTATAATATAAAACAAAAAGAAAAATCTGATGATGGTTATAACATTCATAACAATTCAACAAAGAACTAATATAAACTTCTGATTATAGGAGGACGCAGGAGGAGATACAAACAACCAAACTCCCTCTGACGAAGCAGCAGCAGCAGCAGAGACAAGCATACTCTCATCTGACACAGCGAATAGACAAGTACAGGATAAACAAGAGGAACATCAGACAGAAGATAAAGAAAAATAGAAGATTAAAGTTAAAGACAGTGAAGTTGGACAAAAAGCAGAAGATTTACTGCCAGTCAGTACCAATCTAACAGCAGAAGGTCATATGGCGTAGATAGAATTTGATTCATTTGTAAATATACCATGTTTCTACTGGTGTGAATCAATTAAGGATACATTTGCAAAATAGAGCCTGCTAAACATATAAAAAAATCTGGGTGTAATGACCATGAAGAGATTTGTATGAACGATTATGGTTACAATAGTAAAGGATTAGCCAGTCTACCATTTGCACTCGTCAAACACGACTGTTGAACCAGTAAACTGCCTCAACTACTGTAACTCAACTGTCATCCAACTACCATTCTGATGCACTGCCTAACATTAGTCATTGCACTAATTTTTCTGTACTTCATTTTTTCACACACTAACAATTTTTTCTTTCCACAGATAAAAATAGTGGAGACCAAGCAAACAAGGACAGCAGGCAAATATAATCCGAATGGACAAAATTGTATAACCTGATATGCAAGTTCATAGACAAAAAACTGTCAAAAGAAGATACAGCTATATTAAAGTGAGATGATTTTAAAAATTATCATTTTGCACTTATCATATTTTTTAGAACCACTGTGTTATAATAAAAATTACTCCACTCTACAGATCTCGATATATCTTGAAGCACGAGAAAACCAATACAAAGGTGCCACTGTATTACATATCAAGTGCTTTCAGAAAGGAAGGACTGCTAGGCGATATAGAGGGTGAATTGGTGTTAACCTATCTTGAAGAACAACTTAGGAGATCCAAGTCAAAGAAGAAAATTATTCATTACAGAGCAACTATAAGTACTATAGAAAAAGCAACTGTAAATAATAAACAAAGATATTTATATATTTAGAGCAAACAAACTAACGGTTGTTTTGCAGCAAAAACGTATTAACATTAGTGCAGCGAAAGACGATAAAAGAAGTATGCGTTGGGTAGAGGACTTGTTTAAACCAGACGAAACAGACCGTCTAGACAAATACGAACTAGTAAGTAGAACAATAATGTCCATTACAGTATTTATTTTGACAACTTGAAGGACACCATACTGCAAATACAAGCTTGTATATTCATTTTTTAAATAGAAAAATATTTTAACAAATTTTAAATAATTTCTCATGTAGATAATGTTTCCTTTCCTCGACGACCTCCTAAGGGAAGTTCAGGTTCAGTAGGTCACTGGTTCAAATTGACAGTAGATATTTGGGAGAAGAAGTTCAGAATTTATGATTCATTGAGAGAGCCAGGGAATATTGATCTTGAAAAAGTATGCTCAAAATTGATCAGGAAAATAAAGACATTGTGGAGCGAAGGTTTTGGAACAACAGAAACAAAAGTCCAAACGCTGGATGATTTTGACGTAGTATATGAACACATGCCTCTACAAGATAACGGGTAAATGTTCATACATAACATAAAATTTAGTCTTACATTGATCTACTTATCTTTGCCAACTTTTAACCATCTGACAACAACTAAAATGAAAAACGTTATGCAACTGTGATTGTGGGTTCTTCATGCTCTACATGATCGAGAACTGCACCAGAGATCATGTTCTGGAATTCACAAAAAAAGATATTCCGGATTACAAGGAAATACTTCTCATGAGGATGCTGACATTAGACATCTTCACCATAAACATCAAAACATTAAATGATAGAATATTAGGCAATCCTTAACACAGTTTTTTTACCAGCATTGTTCATACTACAGTATGTTGTTTCATAGAATTGTTACTATCAAGTGCAACACAAGTATTTACAAATTTGCAGCATCTACAGGCCATTCAGAATATCAAGAGCTATTCACAAGAAGAGATTTCCAAGACTTGAAGAGAGATATATTGCTAGGAATTCAAGAGAAAGAAAACAAGATGTCACAATCAGTTAGTGGGCTCAGCTGATAGGGGGTCCACCAGTTAGTGGCTCATAACGCACGAAGCGGTACGGGGCAATGTGGGACGTTGGATTAGAGTGGGGATCAATGGCTGTGGATTGTCGTCACCGACGGACCTGTTGCCAACGAGCTCTAACCCTAGCGGCTCGGTGGGGGTGCATAGGGGGCGTACCGGGGCTCCAGCTACGACGGCGAGGCGTGCAAATGGACTGGTGGTCAACAGCGAGCTCAGGGACGGTCGAGGCAGCTCCGGGGGTGGTCACAATCAGCGGCGCCCTTCTCCTCCAGAGGCGGCCTGCTCCGGTGCAATTCTGGCGAGCTGCTGCTCCCCTTGCTCCGGCTAGAGATGTGGGACAATCAGTGAGGTGAGGGGAGTGGAGTGGTGTGCTGCAAACGGCTGGGGGTGCCCTCCTTTTATAGGCTTGATGGCGAGACCGAGAGGGATGGGCCGGCGACGGTGGCAACATGGCTACGGGCAGCTAGCAGCATGGCTGAGGGTGGCGATCGACGCGCGGTCTCCTAGCGGTGCTCTAGGACTTTAATGCGGGCTTAGGGGCGGTGGTATGTGGTTGGGCTGAGCTGGCGCTCTGAGTGGCAGAGGCGGCGGTGTTCACGGCGAGCGGTGGCTGTGAGGCGTTGGGCGGCGAACGGGCATGTCTGGCGTGCTCCCTGGATCGTGGCGAAGCGGTGGGCGCGAGCTGCGGTCGAGCGGCTGCTTGTGCACGCATGTCGGGCGCGGCGCTCTGGCGCATGCTCGGCATGGCGCGGTGGCACTGGGCGTAGGGTTTTCTCGGTGGTCTAGTGTTTGGCCTGGCTCGGGGAGGGGACAGTGGGTGGCGGTGAGGTGCTGGCTACCTCCTAGACATGGCGAGAGAGAGGGGGACGGTCTACTGTAGCGGGGCAAGGTTTGGCCAGCGAGTTCGTGCTCGGCATGGCATGGCAATGCCACTAGGGGTGTAGGGGATGGGTGCTAAGGGCCTGGTTTGATCAAGAGGGGACAAAGAGATTAATTGGAGATCAAATGGGGGCAAAACCCTGTTGCAAACAGTGAGCTAGGATTTAGTGTTTGATTCTGCCTGCCAAGTGTTTGATGAAATGGCCGCATGAAATTTCTTTTTGAATTTTGAAAAGATTTTTGGTGGGTGTGCTAGGCATAAGCTTGAGACTCTGTGGTTTCTTGGGTTTTGAAAATTGAGCTTGTTTGAGTGGTTTTTGAAATAGTGGGATCTTCCCACATGAAATAGATTCAATTTTAAACTGTCATTTAAAATTAGCATTTGAATGTTTTTAGCAGATCACAATGTGGGCCTTGGTACATCATTATGTGTACTAGTAAGGGGTGCAAAGATCCAGAATTATTTCTGATGGGAAATGAGTGCTAGGAACACTCAAAGTAGTGTAGTGGATTAAAATGACCAAAATGACCATTTACTCCTTTTATTCATTTTGAGTTGTTTTTCTTTGGGAAAAGTTTGGGAATGATTTAGATGATGTTTATTTCACCTAAGAAACATTATACAAGCAATGAATCACAGAACCATGGCAATTCATATCAACTCCTAATTTAAATGCACATACACATGAATGCTTTCATATTTTTAATTGGAAAAGTTTTTGTTAACCCTAATTTTGGATCTTGATAGGCTTGGATTAAAGTTTTGGGATATTACACAGTGCATCTGCATACACTCTTGCATAGCCATGTGTAAAAATTATATTTTCATCACAATGAACCAAGTCATAACTGCATCTATATGAGCAGTGCATATCACAAACGCATACAACGATAAAAACAATTGCATAGCTATGTGTAATAATTATATTTTCATCACACTGAACCAAGTATAAACTACTTCCACATGATGATCATAATCAACCCAGTATAAACTTCTTCTACGTGGTCTTTAAACAAACTTCTTACATAGATATTCTTGCACTGCCATGGACAAATTGCATACATAAGTAAAGAACGCAGTGCAAAAAATCAGCACAAGGCAGAATATACATATGTACGATGCAGTGCATCTAAATTTACATGGGTAGTGCATGCACCACTAAAAACACTCTTCCATTCCTATGTGTAAAAATTATATTTTCAGCGTACTCAACACAGTATAAACTGCTTCTAAATGGTCATTTCAAAAACTGCCTAAATAGATATCCTTGCACTACCATAGAACCTTGCGTACATGAGTAAATATGGCAGTGCAACCAGTCTGATCAAGGCAGAACAAATAAGTTGTATAGCACACACAGAAAGAACACCGCAGTGCACCGTAGCTAGTTAGAGCAGTGCAAATAGAAAAAATCACTGACAGACAGACACTTGCTTCATTACATACATACTTACTTAATTACATACATTCTTGCTCCATCACATCCATTAAGTGCTCTTCAGAAACACCGTTACAAACACTTACAACATGATAGGCCAAATTTTGCTAGCATTTAAAATATAGAAGATGCTTCAGAAGCTATTTGGACAGTTTCTTATCAAGCTCCTTGACCTCTTTGTGAATGTCATCCACTCACTCTGTGCAGTTACGATGGCGCTCAAGAATGTCCTTCAGTGATTGCATTGCATGTAACCTGTCAAGACATGCATTTTTTGTTGTTTCAATGTCTTCAAAACGATTGACTATCATGTCGGCCAATTGCTCATCAAGCTTCTGTCTATCAGCTAGTAGCTGAGCCATATCCATTGTTAGAGTATCCCGCTCTAAGTCCTAGGCTACAGCGCCAACTTTATACTTGTTGATCTCCACCTTCATCATAGCAGCATCTTCGACAACGTGCTGCATTCCGACGATCTCGTGTCGAAGACGGTCACACTCTACAGTAATAGTCATCTTTTCTGCCTCCTTCTCAGAGAGCTTGACACACAATTTTGATACCTTAGTCTTCTCAGCAGCAAGTTCATTACGAAGCCTCAGATATTCTGCATCAACATAATTACTGTCATCCAAAACTCTCGTAACTAATGGCAGTAAATCCTAATATTTTCACAGAAAATGACAACAAAATTTAGGGTAAATAGAACTGATCGTAGTAAAAAATAGCCAACATACAAATACACGCACATTGATTAGCCCGCTCGGATGCACCATAGGAATAGACGACGATGGAGTAGATGCCAAATACGAGCAACAATGAACACCAGAGGAGTAAGACCTATATGTAAGTTCCAAACATCAACGACACAACAAGAGCTTCAAAAACCTAATCCAAAAAATTAGAAATGAATACAAGAAAAGATAAAAAAGAAAAACTAAACCGGACTCGTTGATCTTGCGACGGTTGCATCGAGACGACGACGAACCTTCGGCGAACGAATCCATGATGGTGGGCAACAGGGCAGCGCCCTCCGTGCCCTGTCTCCTCCGCTCAGCAGCTTCCAAACGTTTCGTAACAGTTGTCTGCTGCTTTCTAGACAAAGACTTCATTGAATCCATGGCAGAAAGAACTGAAAATAGAATTGGAAGAAGAACCGTCTAGAGGAAAACAAACTGTCTAGTAGAAGAGGAACTGAGAATGGAATGCGAAATGTTAAGCATTGACGTCTGAATTTATAATGTACTTATACACATTGAACAGTCGTCTCACCTACCAAAAATAAAACACACCCCACACATCATCCTAGATCAACGATTGACCAAAGTTATAATACTATGCCTAATATAAACGCAATTAACAATTCAACGAATGAAAAAGCGCACGCGGATCGAAATTTAAGTTTACCGAGGTTGCGAACAACAATGCGCATGACACTACAGTAAAAATAGAGCAGTTCAACAAGTTAATAATATGGCAGTGCACGCGGATAAACTTTGCAGTACTTAATGTAGAAATTTCGTAAAAAGTATACTACTTTGAGTAAAATAAACTATAAAATTTCAATTACCCGTAAAAAACATAAACTAAATAAAAAATAAAGGAAATAGTAATTACCGTAAAAAAACATAAACCATACCTCACACATAATATGCACTGCCAAAAGTGTCAACTGTGCACTGCCTCGATGTACAAGTTCAGATTTGTTGTTAGTCTGTCAGACTTTCAATTTCGTCAAGTTAGCACATAACCGTTTTAGTTGGTTCATTTATAAATGGAGGGAAACCGAAGGGACTTCGTTCAGTTCTCTCCACCTCTCTCCCACTATGCACGTCCAGAGCACTTCTCGAGAACAGTTTCCGAGAACAGTTCCTCAGAGCCGAGCAGTTTCTCAGAAAAGTTCGTCCCCTCCCGATCGAGATTTCTCTTCTAATATTGTATCCCTTTCCTTTTATTTATTGTTTTAGTTCTAATACTTATTTGTTTCTTCATTTCAAGAAGCTTTGTTCTTTTATTTGAATCTCCATTCCATTGTCTTTGTAAAACTCGATGATGAGTTTTGCATCACACTTGCATTTTATTTTTTTAGTTTCCCCGTAATTATTTATGTGTTCTTCCTAGCATCTTATGCCCGTAATACTATCATGTAATTTATGCCTGATAATTGATATGTTTGACACTTTGTAGATTAGAACTTAATGAACAGTTCACTCCTTAAATGCATTGTTAATTTTATCAGGTGTTTCTTGGAATGGACTGTACAGTGTGCAGGCAACCTGCGAACAATTGTTGTAGGGCACAGAGGAGAGCAGCCAGCTTCTAGGTTAACATTGTTCACGGTTTTCCCATCAATGGTGTGGTAAGTTTTTACATATTTACGTGAAGGTTTTCGAAGGTTTTATTCAAAATGTTCGAAATTTTCATTTTATGTACTGTTTCTTTTACTGCCTTTTTTTCACATGAACTGAACCATGTTGTTTACCTTCAGGTAGTGCCATGCTCATTTAGGGAAAGACTGAATGATTTCACTCCAAATAATTGGATGGTTGCAAACAGTGAAGCATTAAGGAAATTTGATTTGTTCCTCAAGAAGTCTAATGTTAGGACAATAATTTGTGGTCCATACTAGAAGTCCCTGATGAGGGTTTATGATATAGCACTTGGAGATGTGGTGCATTTTGAATATGATGACGACCCACTTGATCATTTTGGTGTGAACTTGACCAACTAATTTCATGTCAATGTTTACTCTAATGGTGAAGACAAAAATATTCATGAACCACCTGGTATTTCCATTATTTACTGTAAATAATTTGCACATATAGTTTTTACTTGTCCTACTACTAGATCATCATAATAACATTCTTTACTCCTCAACATGTATTTCCACTCATTCATCAGAGGTGAGAGATGTGCCTACATCCATCAGAAGCATTCTGCACAGGACCATCTTCTCAGACATAAATGCACTAACTGAGCAGCAAATGGTTTCAATCTTATTTGGCATTTACAAAGATGTTCATGTCACAAAACATCAATTTTTTGAAACTAAAGATGAAAAGCATTTATGGGTACACAAGATGAATATGGGTAACCATGAGCATAATGCACTAGTTAGTTTCCACATATTTAATCATATTTTATGGTCAGATTCAACATATAATTTAATGAACTTGTTAATTTACAATGCTTGTTAAAATACTAACTTTTTTCTTTTTCGGTTCATGCCAATTGAGGCTGTAGATGGTTTGAGGTACCCAACTCAGGGCATAGCACATCTGTACAGGCAGGGACATGATCTTGAAGGAGAGGAAGAGAATTTTATTGCATGTGCATATACTGTACAAAGGGACAATGGGCGTGTCAGCTTCACCACAGGATGGCCTGACTTCACATTTGCTGCTGATGTTGGATGGGCATCACTACTTCTCATGAAAGTAGAGCATATGCAGGAGCACCTTGCTCTCAACTTTGTTGAGATTGTCATCTAGTGGTTAACTTGGGAAAACACCGTTCAGATAGTCATCTTTTCTTGTTTAATCTAGTGCTGAAGTGTATTGTATTCGTGTTGTTTAGTAAGTTGAACATCTTTTATATACTGTAATGTGAATGAACGTACTCCATAAGTTGAACACTTTGATCATCTTCTAAATATTGCATATGTGAATCTTGGACCTTGAATACTATGCACTTCTCAAGATACAACCAATGCACTGCCTCCCTGTGCTACGAGTAAGCCAATCGAACTCATCCTGTAAGCAGTGCACGGCCTCCTATAAGGAGTGCACAGCCTCCTGTAAGCAGTGCATGGCTCAGCAAAGCGCAGATGCTCAGCACTGCATGCCATGCACTACTTAAGATACAAATAGTGCACTACCTCCCTGTCCTACGAGCATGCCACTCGAACTCCTACTGTAAGCAGTGCACGGCCTCTTATAAGTAGTGCACGGCTCAGCAAAGCGCAGATACTCAGTACTGCGCTCCATGCACTACTCCAGATACAGAAAATGCACTGCCCCCTGTCCCTACGAGCAAGCCACTCGAACTCCTCCTGTAAGAAGTGCACGGTCTCCTGTAAGCAATAGACGGCTCAGCAAAGTGTAGAACTCAACACTGCACACCATGCACTACTCAAGATACATACAATGCACTGCCCTCTGTCTTCAAGCAAGCCACTTGAACTCCTACTGTAAGCAGTGCACGACCTTCTGTAAGAAGTGCACGGCCTCCTGTAAGCAGTGCACGGGCTCCTGTAAGCAGTGCACGGCTCAACAAAGCGTAGATGCTCAACACTGCACGCCATGCACTGCTCAAGATATAAACAGTGCACTACCTCCCTGTCCTACGAGCAAGCCACTCGAACTCCTCTTGTAAGCACTGCACGGCCTCCTGTAAGCAGTGCACGGCTCAACAAAGCATAGATACTCAGCACTGCACTCCATGCACTGCTCCAGATACAGAAAATGCACAGCCCCCTGTCCTACGAGCAAGCCACTCAAACTCCTCCTATAAGCAGTACACGGCTCAGCAAAACGCAGATACTCAGCACTGCACTCCATGCACTGCTCAAGATACATGCAATGCACTGCCCCCCTATCCTACAAGCAAGCCACTCGAACTCCTACTCTAAGCAGTTCACGGCCTCCTGTAAGCAGTGTACGGCCTCCTGTAAGAAGTGCACGGGCTCCTGTAAGCAGTGCACGGCTCTGCAAAGCGTAGATACTCGGCACTGCACGCCATGTAGTGCTCAAGATACAAATAGTGCACTACCTCCCTGTGCTACGAGCAAGCCACTCGAACTCCTCTTGTAAGCACTGCACGGCCTCCTGTAAGCATTGCATGGCTCAACAAAGCGCAGATACTCAGCACTGCACTCCGGGCACTGCTCTAGATATAGAAAATGCACTGCCCCTATCCAATGAGCAAGCCACTCGAACTCCTCCTGTAAGCAGTGCACGGCCTCCTGTAAGCAGTACATGGCTCAACAAAGCACATATACTCAGCACTGCACTCCATGCACTGCCCAAGATACATGCAATGCACTGCCCCCCTGTCCTACGAGGAAGCCATTCAAACTCCTACTATAAGCAGTGCACGGGCTCCTGTAAGTAGTGCACAGCTCAGCAAAGCGTAGATGCTCAGCACTGCACGCCATGCAATGCTTAAGATACAAACAGTGCACTGCCTCCCTGTCCTATGAGCAAGCCACTCGAACCCGTACTATAAGCAGTGCACGGTATCCTGTAAGCAGTGCACGGCTCAGCAAAGCGCAGATACTCAGCACTGCACTGCATGCACTACTCAAGATACAAACAATGCACTGCCCCTGTCCTACAAGCAATCCACTCGAACTCCTACTGTAAGCAGTGCACGGCCTCCTGTAAGCACTGCATGGCCTCCTATAAGCAGTGCACGGCCTCCTATAAGCAGTGTACGGGCCAGCACATCGCAGATGCCCATCACTACACGCCATGCACTGCTCAAGATACAAACAATGCACTGCCTCCCTATGCTACCAGCAAGCCACTCGAACTCCTACTATAAGCACTGCACGGCCCAGCACAGCGCAGATGCTCACGGTATAAAAAGATGAACTGCCTCCATTTCTATTAGACACTGCACTGCCTCACATTACTATTGAAATCACAATATCATTGAAAACAGTACCCTTAAAAGAATTAGTTCAAAGTATTGAATAATGTGAGTTCAAAGTAGGTCCCTTCCCATTACACTCCACAAAATCTCCATTGCCCATAAATAAAAAAAAAGAAACAAAATTAAATAAAAGTAAAAAAATAAAAGCAGATACTAACTACCGAAAAAGAGAAAAAAAGACCAACAAAGAGAAAAATAGGACCGAAAAAGAGTAACCATAGCACTGCGCCACTGCCAAGACAGATTATTGTGCACTGCCTCCTAGTCCTACGAGCAAGCAACTAGAACTCCTCCTATAAGCAGTGCACGCAATGCAAACCGCAGTTCATACGAACCGGAAAAGAGAAAAAAATGACAAAAAACGAAAAACCGGGCGAGGTACCGCGACGGAAGAAAACCGCCGAACGACCCACCCCAAACATCTAGAAGCGCTATAAGAACTACACGTGTCGATAAAACAAGACACCCCTGATCGACGGGACGCACCAAAATCATCCACGTGCTGCCACGAGTAGCGTCACGGAGTGTACTCCCATGAGGGCGCGCTTTTTCTAGTGTTTTCACCGTTGGATCAAGACTAGCAAATCCAAAGATTTCCAACCTCTGGATCTTCTTTTCCGTTCTTAGCATCTAGAAAGATTCTACTTTAGCATGATGAACGCTACTATGCGTAAACCAAAAAACACAAACTCCATTGCTCAGTTTCCAGGGTCCTTGTGCTAATAAATGCATGGACTTGGGTGCAATTTTCATTTTTATGAGGTCCTTGATGTAACTTGTACTTTCACCGATCGTGTTAACTCATCTCAAGCACCTCTCTCCTACGAGACCTACCATTTGATAGGCCATTCATAGTACTTCTTATCTTCTCTTTATCGTGTCTTATCTCTTACAATATAATAAACCACTACATAGTGTACGGATTAACTTTGAACATTGACCATTGGATCAAGACTAGCAAAGCCAAACATTGCCAACCGCTGGATCTTCTTTTCCATACTTAGCATCTAGAAAGATTCTACTTTAACACGATGAACGTTATTATGTGCAAACCTCAAAACAATAACTTCATTGCTATGTTTTCAAGATCCTTGTTATAATAAATGCGTGGACTTTGATGCAATTTTCATTTTTATGAAGTCCTTGATGTAACTTGTTCTTCCATCGACCATGTTAACTCATCTAAAGCACCTCTCTCCTACAAGACCTACAATTTGATAGGCCATTCGTAGTACTTCTTATTCTCTTTATCGTGTCTTATTTCTTACAATACAATAAACCACTACATAGTGTACGGATTAACTTTGAACATTGACCGTTGGATCAAAACTAGCAAATCCAAACATTGCCAACCGTTGGATCTTCTTTTCCATTCTTAGCATCTAGAAAGATTCTACTTTAGCACGATGAACGCTAGTATGTGCAAACCTCACAACACAAACTCCATTGCTCAGTTTTCAGGGTCCTTGTTATAATAAATGCCTAGACTTGGATGCAATTTTCATTTTTATGAAGTCCTTGATGTAACTTGTTCTTCCACCGACCATGTTAACTCTCAAGCACCTCTATCCTACGAGACCTACCATTTGATAGGACATTCACAGTACTTCTTATCTTCTCTTTATCGTGTCTTATCTCTTACAATACAATAAACAACTACATAGTGTATGGATTAACTTTGAACATTGACCGTTGGATCAAGACTAGCAAATCCAAACATTGCCAACTGTTGGATCTTCTTTTCCATTCTTAGCATCTAGAAAAATTATACTTTAGCATGATGAATGCTAGTATGCACAAATGTAAAAACACAAACTCCATTGCTTAGTTTTCAGGGTCCTTGTGCTAATAAATGAATGGACTTGGATGCAATGTTCATTTTTATGAGGTCCATGATGTAACTTGTACTTCCACCGACCGTGTTAACTCATCTCAAGCACCTCTCTCCTAGGAGACCTACCATTTGGAAGGCCATTCACGGTACTTCTTATCTTCTCTTTATCGTGTCTCATCTCTTACAATACAATAAACCACTTCATAGTGTATGGATTAACTTTGAACATTGACCATTGGATCAAGACTAGCAAATCCAAACATTGCCAACCGTTGGATCTCCTTTTCCATTATTAGCATCAAGAATGATTCTACTTTAGCATGATGAACACTACTATCTGCAAACCTAAAAACACAAACTCCATTGCTTAGTTTTCAGGGTCCTTGTTATAATAAATGCCTGGACTTGGACGCAATTTTCATTTTTATGAAGTCCTTGATGTAACTTGTGCTTCCACCGACCATGTTAACTCTCAAGCACCTCTCTCCTACGAGACCTACCATTTGATAGGCCATTCACAGTACTTCTTGTCTTCTCTTTATCGTGTCTTATCTCTTCCAATACAATAAACAACTACATAGTGTATGGATTAACTTTGAACATTGAGCGTTGGATCAAGACTAGCAAATCCAAACATTGCCAACCGTTGGATCTTCTTTTCCATTCTTAGCATCTAAAAAAATTCTACTTTAGCACGATGAATGCTAGTATGCGCAAACCTAAAAACAAGAAAGCCATTGCTTAGTTTTCAGGGTCCTTGTGCTAATAAATGCATGGACTTGGATGAAATTTTAATTTTATGAGGTCCTTGATGTAACTTGTACTTTCACCTACCGTGTTAACTCATCACAAGCACCTCTCTCCTACGAGACCTACCATTTTAGGCCATTCGCAGTACTTCTTATCTTCTCTTTATCGTGTCTTATCTCTTACAATACAATAAACCACTGCATAGTGTATGGATTAACTTTGAACATTGACCATTGGATCAAGACTAGAAAATCCAAACATTGCCAGCCGTTGGATCTTCTTTTCCATTCTTAACATCTAGAAAGATTCTACTTTAGCATGATGAACACTAGTATGCACAAACCTCAAAACACAAACTCCATTGCTCAGTTTTCAGGGTCCTTGTGCTAATAAATGCATGGACTTGGGTGCAATTTTCATTTTTATGAGGTCCTTGATGTAACTTGTACTTTCACCGATCGTGTTAACTCATCTCAAGCACCTCTCTCCTATGAGACCTACCATTTGATAGGCCATTCGTAGTACTTATTATCTTCTCTTTATCGTAGCTTATTTCTTACAATACAATAAACCACTACATAGTGTACGGATTAACTTTGAACATAGACCGTTGGATCAAGACTAGCAAGTCCAAACATTGCCAACCATTGGATCTTCTTTTCCATTCTTAGCATCTATAAAGATTCTACTTTAGAATAATGGATGCTAGTATGCGCAAACCTCAAAACACAAACTCCATTGCTCACTTTTCAAGGTCCTTGTGCTAATAAATGCATGGACTTGGATGCAATTTTAATTTTATGAGGTCCTTGATGTAACTTGTACTTTCACCGACCGTGTTAACTCATCTCAAGCACCTCTCTCCTATGAGACCTACCATTTGGTAGGCCATTCATAGTACTTCTTATCTGCTCTTTATCGTGTCTTATCTCTTACAATACAATAAACCACTTCATAGTGTACGAAATAACTTTGAACATTGACCATTGGATCAAGACTAGAAAATCCAAACATTGCCAACCGTTGGATCTTCTTTTCCATTCTTAGCATCTAGAAAGATTCTACTTTAGCATGATGAACACTAGTATGCACAAACTTCAAAACACAAACTCCATTGCTCAGTTTTCACGGTCCTTATGCTAATAAATGCATGGACTTGGGTGCAATTTTCATTTTTATGAGGTCCTTGATGTAACTTGTACTTTCACCGACCGTGTTAACTCATCTCAAGCACCTCTATACTACGAGACCTACCATTTGGTAGGCCATTCGCAGTACTTATTATCTTCTCTTTATCGTGTCTTATCTCTTACAATACAATAAACCACTTCATAGTGTATGGATTAACTTTGAACATTGACCGTTGGATCAAGAGTAGAAAATCCAAACATTGCCAACCTCTTGATCTTCTTTTCCATTATTAGCATCTAGAAAGATTCTACTTTAGCACGATAAATGCTACTATGCATAAACCTAAAAACACAAACTCCATTGCTCAGTTTTCAGGGTCCTTGTGCTAATAAATGCATGGACTTGGATGCAATTTTCATTTTTTATGAGGTCCTTGATGTAACTTGTCCTTCCACATGAACTCCATTGCTTAGTTTTCAAGGTCCTTGTTATAATAAATGCGTGGACTTGGATGCAATTTTCATATTTATGAGGTCCATGATGTAACTTATACTTCAACCGACCGTGTTAACTCATCTCAAGCACCTCTCTCCTACGAGACGTACCATTTGGTAGGCCATTCGCAGTACTTCTTATCTTCTCTTTATCGTGTCTTATCGCTTACAATACAATAAACCACTTCATAGTGTACGGATTAACTTTGAACATTAACCATTGCATCAAGACTAGCATATCCAAACATTGCCAGCCGTTGGATCTTCTTTTCTATTCTGAGCATCTAGAAAGATTCTACTTTAGCACGATGAAGGCTATTATGTGCAAACCTCAAAACACAAACTCCTTTGCTCAGTTTTTAGGGTCCTTGTGCTAATAAATGCATCTTTGGAGTATATGATGGGACATGTAATTGTTCCTAGCTAGATTAAGGTTCTACTAAGAGTAGTTTTATACTTCTACTTAGTATTTTGTATGGAGTTCTGCAACTGCTAATATATTTTTTAATAATTCCTATGTACTGGGAATTGTTCAGATCGAGTGCAGAATATGGCATGTACCGCTGAATCTTTCAAAAGCTACCGAATCTCTCAAATGTGCTGATGTTGCTATTATTAAAGTATTTTGTAGAACTAATACTCTTGTACTAGTACTTGTTTTGATCAATGGGAGTAGATTGTTTTTCTTTTCTTTTGAAACATGGCCTTCTCAATCTAGATGAGGCCTGGGCTTCTTGGGTTGCATATATGTTGGCCACACATGCATTGATGTAAGAACAAGGTATGCACACAAATGCAGACTTAATCATCAGTCTTGCTTTCTCCAATGATGGAGTGTGTTCGGAGAAAAAGGGCAAACTCATCCCTTGCCCGTTAAAAAGAAAACAGTCCCAATGTTGAGACTCCCACTGGCAACGTTTCCTACTACGCCAAGATGCACCCATATACCAAATTATTGTGGGAACAGTATATTAACTATGATGTGGATATGGCCATGACCTTTTTTGGTCATCTGGGTTGAAACCTAATAATATTCATATATGGTGGGAAAATATGGCGTGGCTGGTTTCCAGAAGTTGTAAAATGCCATGGTTATCAGTTTCCTGGTAGGCTGTACACGTGACGTGATAGGATACCATGCGTAAATATTTATTTTTCTGCTTTTATTTATTTCATGTGATTGTTTCAAAATGCGTTCAAAATTGTCAAGATACAAATTCTTAGCAGGAAGTTGAATTTTTCAAAACTCTCGATTGTTTTCGATATATTAACTACCTGATGCGTACCACCAAAAGCTTTTTGTAGAACTTCGATAGAAATCTACCACTTTCTAGAGCTTCTAGTTCAAATATGACATGATTTTGTTAATAGAGACATAAAGTCATTTTAGTGGCAGGAAGAAGAAGGGCGCGGGCACCCACGTCACGAATGGTGCGTGGCGTCCCTCCATCATCAAGTCCTCTGATCTCCATCTTCTTCGCCAAGACGTAGTGTTGTCCGCCATAGTCGCCGACGCGCGCGTCTCGGCGGTGAGATAATCCCCTCTCGTCCTGCTAGTTTTTGAGTGATGTTCTTAGCATTCATCATTCGTGGCCTCTCGTTGCCCCTGCATCCCCTCTTCAGGGGCCTCCTTTGCTTTTACGGGCTCCAGCTTCATCAGCTGTCCCCAAACTCTATCCTCCACATCTCTTGCTTCATCACCCTTTGTGAGTGCTGGCTCGGAATCGAGCCGCACTTCGGCCTCTTCAAGCGCCTCTTCAAGTTGAAGCGCCAATCTGCTTCTGTCTCTTTAGTCTATGATGTAGGCGGCTACGGAATTCACGTCGATCCATCCGCCACCTATTTCAACATCAAGCTGATGAAGTCCGTCCAAGGGTGGAGGGACAAGTGGTTCTACATTCGCGACCAGAAGGCCGACGGAGACCACTTCAGACTCGCGCCCTTCGACCCCTCGACGCCATGCAAGAGGAGGCGCTCCTGGAATAATGTAGTCATGCCTGGCGGATCCACAAAGACAGATGTGCTGTACGAGCGCGTCTGCAACCTCGAGAGTCGCATAGGTAAAGAGGAAGGAGGTTGCGCACTCATTCGCATGTCGCTGCGTCATCGCATCCAGCCCCTGCAGGCCAGAGTCCACCTCATGTTTCAGTGGGCTGGTGCTGACGATGCCACTCGCGTGTCTGCCGATGGCATGTCCGCAAGTGAGATAGATAAAAGGGTTCGACTGGTGACCACATACACCGTCAAGGATGTGTTCCCTAGTGAGCCAGTCGTTCCTCCGTTCGACGCTTCGAACCCTCCTCCTGAGGTACAATTCTGCTACGTAGTAGCTTAGTTTGTTGATTGCTTCTTTGCTGTTTACTTGCTTTTTGCTGAATTTGTTGTCTGTATGCAGGATTGGGCGGTGTCACCTTGTATGCCCCCTCTTCCTGAGCGGGTTTCCCTCGCAACGCCTTGGAAGAGGATGAGTTATAATCGACTGTCCTATCTGATGTGGAGGAGGAAGCCCCCAAGTCGGGTAGTTCGGATACTCGTAAGCATTCGTGCAGCAAGGATTCCGATGCGTCATCTCCTTCGACTCCGGAAGGTGCAGGCGTTGGTGCGGAATCGCCAATCCCTGCCATTCCCGTGAGCGCCGTGGCACCATCCTCTCGCAAGAAGATGCGACTGCCCAAGGAGTCCTCGTCATAGTCGGGGGAGCCTACTTTTGACTTTGACAAGTTTGATTGGTAATTTTTCTAATTTGTTTGCTCTTCTCTAGATTTGCCCTTTTTGGTTCGTTTCTGGATTTTGTCTTTTCTTGATGTTGATTTTGTCTTTGTAGTCAAGAGGCGTCGCCATCTTCTGGCGACGTCCAATTTTTGAAAGAATCGGGAGTCGCGACCTCAAGGGCCAAGAAAGAGGTCGAGCGCGCTCCTTCCCCTCTATTGGCGGCCCACTCCGGGCACGACTCTTCCAGCTCTCTGCACGAAGGGGAGCATCGAATGGTTGCCCGGATGACGGTACATCAGACAACTTCAGATTCATTGGAGGATCATGTAAGTGTAGATTTTCTTCTTGTAATGTTGCAGTCGATGTTATCTATTGCTTCTGCTAATCCCTTGTTGTGCGATAGGTCCTTGTGAAGGAAGCCGCTCACTTGGCGGAGCAAGTGCTTGCGATGGGCTGCCAGCATGCAATGCTGGAGACGCGTCATTGCATGGTCGAAAGTAAGTGTTCTTCACTTTTTCTTCTTCTCATTTTTATATAGTCGATTGATAGTCAATCCTTTTTGTTTTGTAGCTTAACATAATTCTGTTCTGCGTAATGCTGCCACCATGGAGAAAACACTCGCCACGATAGTGAAGGGTCGCGATGAGGCAATCGCGACACGTGACAAGGCGCAAAGGCGCGAAGAGGAGCTGCATGCCTCCTTCGCAGCCAGGGAGAAGTTGTTCGAAGAACATCTTTTCTCGATTGCCAAGGCCCTTTTAGGTATTTTGCTTTGGATATCGTTATCTTTCTCTACTCGACTTTTTGCCGCTGGCGCTGATGTTTTTGTCCATGTGTGGATTTATGTACAGATGCTGGCGATTTGAGCTTTGATCCTCAGGCCCTCCGCCGTGATGATGCCTTGGCAGGCGTGCTTTCAACAGTCGAAGAGTGCAGCGCCGCTGTTCAGGACATGCTCTCCAAGGCCAAGGGTGTGCTCAGCCGCCTCCGGGAGGAGTTGATGCCCAAGGCTGAGCTAATCGAGAACATGGACGAGCTGGTGGAGTCTCTCGCCGGGGGTGTTCCTTCAAGCTTCAAGAACTCCCTCCGTGCGGCTGGCGCGTCTATGTCACTTGCCATGGTGCAGGTCCACGGAGTCGAGGTTGATCCTGCAGCGGTTTCGAAGGCGATGCCCGTTAGCACGGACAGCCAGCAGGTAGTATTTTCTCCCTTCGCGACTCCCTGTGGCAAATATGGGCCGCAGCTGATTAACACGGTTGCGAAGTACTCTGAGGAGCTGCAGCGAGCCAAGAAGGCAGCAAAGGCTGCGGCATTAGGGGCTAGCGGAAAGTCAGTGGCATCTGACACTGCCACGGACTCGATGAAGCCCCCAAAGCCGTGGAAGTCGAAGAAGCCAATCGCCCCTCAGTAGCTTTGTAATGGTTAATTAGTTTATGTCCTTTGTGAAGAACATGCCTGCTGGCGAGTGTATCTGCTGATACTTTTGCTAGTCTTGAATGCACTTGAATCTTTTGTCTTTGTGTCGATTTGGTCGTCTTATTTGATTCTATCTTGGCTTTTGGTAGGGTACATCAAGTGATCCTTTGAGGGAGACGCAGGACTCGCCGTCCCTTGATGATACTTTGGCACCACCACGCTCCATTGTAGATGAGCTATCGCTGCTTTCGCGACTAGATGACCGCGTGAAGCAGCTGGAGCGTGAGTTGCCCGTGCTCCACGGTAACGCGGATGTATGGAAGTCAAAGGCGGAGAAATTCGCCGCCCGAGAGCAGTATCTGCTTGGCGAGGTGACGCAGTTGGGCGACCAATTCAAGTGTTAGTTTGCTTGCTCTTATCTTTTCCTTGTAGTTACTCGCGATGGTGCGCCATCCTTATGCTTCTGTTGTTGCTTCGTATAGTTATCAGCGTGCGTCATCCGCAAGATGAGAAGGATAGAATTGCCATTCGCATGCATGATCTGACCCAGGAGCAACTTCAAGAGAGTGGATACTTCTGGGTAGATCATGATCGTGTGATTGTGTTGGCGACCCTACAGGATTGTGCGTCACGAGTGCTGCACTTTATGAAGAAGTCACAGTCATGCTTGAAGAACATTTATCGGATGATGTTTCCGCTAGATGTTACTCCACCAAGCTTGCTGGCCCTCCCTGCCAAGTTTCAAGATCTAACCGCGGTTCGCGAGTGTGTGAGGTAGCAGTTGGTGGCTGGTGCCAAGGCCGCTCTATCGCTGGTGCGACTGCATAGGCCTGACGTAGATGTTGTGGCAATTGCGGCTGGGCCACCTGCGCCGCTAGCAGGTTCTGCCTGGAATATGGTGCCGCACTACCAGGCGGTGGACCACCCAGCAGAAGAGATCGTCGACTTCTTTGAGGAACAAACCAACATTCTCTTATTGAAGTAGTAGCTTAATTTGTATCCTGTACATAAGTGTACCCGTGTTTTAAAGTTCGTATAAATGTTGTGTATAATTGACTGTCGAGTATGTATAAATAACTTGTTAGCATGTAAGTGCGTTGCACTATGCGAATCCTTTTCGTTAGCCTAGCCATGCGTTTATCTCAGTCCCTTGTCAACCTGTCAGGTGCGTTGCAACTAGGTTGATGTTGTGTCAAGGGTATCGATTGATGTGCCAGCTACTCAGGATATCGCGTTTTAGTTCGTAGAACAGATGTGTATAGGGTGGCGTAGCCCCCGAGTCGATAAGTTGCGGAAAAATAAAGGAAGCCATAGAGTTTTGGGGCACTTAGCTTTATTATTCGCGAGACAGTACAAAGTACAATGTGTGGCTAAGTAGCGTTGGCTGAGTGTCTTATTTGCAATGTAAAAGTAAAAACGACTAAGGGTAGAAGCGTCACAGCTGCGTGACGTTCTAGGGGTTGGAGTATGCGACTCCTGTCTCTAAATCTTGAAGGCGATAGGCGCACCTGGGATTACTTCTGTAATCACGTATGGCCCCTCCCAGGGGGACTCGAGCTTGAGATGTCCTTGATGCTTTAGTCGCAGGACCAGGTTGCCTTCGACGAAGGATCGGGGGCATAGCCTCCTACTGTCGTAGTTGCACAGGTTCTACTGGTAGATCGTTGATCTTTCCGTGGCGATTTCTCTCGCTTCGTCGAGGAGGTCGACGGAGTCTTCGAGTGCGAGGGAGGACTCCTTCTCACTGTAGGCGACCACGCGTGGCGCTTTGTACCGTACTTCGGTGGGCAGCACGGCTTTAGCCCCGTGGACCATGAAGAACGGGGTGTATCCTATAGCGCTATTTGGAGTTGTACGTAAGCTCCAAAGTACTGATTGTAGTTCGTCAGGACAACAACCCGCAGCTTGTTCAAGTGGTCGGAGGAGTCGCTTCTTGATGTCGTCGCAGACGAGTCCGTTCGCCTTTTCGACTTGACCGTTGGTCTGTGGATGTGCCACCGAGGCGTAGCTGATGTTGATTCCCAGGTTCTCACAGAATTCTTGGAACTCCTTGGATGTGAAGTTCGTGCCATTGTCTGTGATGATGTTGTGTGGTACCCCGAAGCGGAAGACGATGGACTCAAAGAACTTGACTGCGCTGTGCCCTGATTGATTGGTCGCTGGCATTGCCTCTATCCACTTGGTGAACTTATCGACTACCACCAGGAGGTAGACGTAACCTCCTCGTGATGACTTAGGGAGCTTGCCGACCATGTCGAGTCCCCATTGCGCGAAGGGCCAGGCCAACGGAATTGGCCGGAGCTCTGCGCCAGGCGCGTGTGGTTTGTCTGCGAATCGCTAGCACGCGTTGCACTTCTGGACGATGTTCTTAGCGTCGCGCATGGCCATGGGCCAGTAAAACCCAGCTCGTAGAGCTTTGGCCACGAGGGCGTGACTGCCAGCGTGGTGTCCGCAGGTTCCCTCATGGATGTCAAGGAGAACAGCTTTTCCGTCAGCCATGGAGACGCACCGCTGGAGCACTCCTGTGATGCTGCGCTTGTACAGTTCACCGTTGATAACAGTGAATGCCTTGGATCGCCACGCGATGTGCCGGGCGTCAGTCGGGTCGTCCGGTAGCCTTTTGCTGAGGAGGTACGTGATGTACGGCTGAGTTCAGGATGATTCGATCATCATGACGCTCATTGGTCCTTCGAGTCCTGTGTCTAGCTCCAGGTCGTCAAGTGTCATTGGCTCATTGGGCGGCATAGCCCCCGAGTCCGTTGCTGCGCTTGTTTTCTTCTCTGCTGCCTTTGGCTTGATGGAGCGTTTGCAGATGCGCTTGAGAATACCCTAGGTGGTATGGGGGCACAGGTAGAGCCTATGTTGGCGAGTGCGTCCGCCTCTTCGTTGCTTTCGCGGCCTACGTGTTGTAGCTCGCAGCCGTCAAAGTCCCCTTCGAGTGTGTCGTAGAGGTCGCGGTAGGTGATCATGTTGTCATTCAGTGTGTCGCACTCATGCATTGTTTGGTTGACGACCAACTTGGAGTCGCCGTAAATAATGAGTCTCTTCGCGTCGCAGGCTTTTGCCATCCTCATCCCGTGTAGCAGGGCCTCATATTCAGCTTCGTTGTTGGAGGCTGTGAACTGCATTCGCAGGATGTACTTCAACTTGTTCCCTTGAGGTGATGTCAGTATGACATCTGCACCTGCTCTGTCCTTCCACTTGGACCCATCGAAGTGCATTGTCCAGAGGTAGGACATATCTGGTTTGTCCGGGAGCTGGTTCTCCATCCAGTGCACGAGGAAGTCAGGGAGAACTTGCGACTTGATTGTGTCGCACTTTTCGTATGTAATGTCTCGTGGAGACAATTCTATTCCCCAAAGCGCGACTTGTCCCGTGGCATCGGGGTTATTGAGGATATGCCCCAACGGGGCTTCGTTGACCACCACGATTGAGTGTTCCTGGAAATAATGGCGCAATCGTCAGGCGGTCATGAAGACGTCGTACGCCAGCTTCTGGTAGTGCGGGTACTGCTGTTTTGTTGGCGTGAGGACCTCACTGAGGTAGTATACTGGGTGTTGTACCCCATGGACCTTGTTTTCCTCGGCTCGCTCGATGACGAGCACTGTGATGACCACCTGGTTGGTGGCGGAGATATATAGCAACAGTGGTTCCCTTTCCCGTGGGGTCACTAGTACTGGCGCTTGAGGTCTTCGAATGCTTCCTGCGCTTCGTTGGTCCACTCGAACTTTTCAGCTTTCCGAAGGAGTTTGTAGAAGGGCAGCACCTTTTCACCCATCCGACTGATGAATCGACTGAGGGCCGCGATTCGCCCAGCCAGCTGCTAAACACCCCTTATGTTTTTCGGCTTCTCCATGGCTAGTATGGCTTTTATTTTCTTTGGGTTTGCCTCGATTCCTCTTGCGGAGATGAGGTACCTGAGTAGTTGCCCGGATGGCACGCCAAAGGCGCATTTGTCCGGATTGAGCTTGATCTGATAGCGGTCGAGGTTGGCGAAGGTTTCGTGCAAATCGTCCATTAGGGAGGCTTCCTCCTTGGTCTTGATTACTATGTCGTCGACATAGACTTGGATGTTGCGACCAAGTTGTTCCTTAAGGCAAGCCTGCATCCACCGCTGTTAGGTGGCTCCCGCGTTCTTTAGCCCGAAGGGCATTGTGTTGTAGCAGAACACACCAAAGGGCGTTGAAAACGCTGATTTCTCTTGGTCTTCCTCCTTCATTCGAATCTGATTATAGCCTAAGTAGGCATCAAGGAAGCATAGGCGCTCGCATCCCGCGGTGGAGTCGATGGTCTAGTCAATGCGCGGCAACAGGAAGTGATCCTTTGGGCAGTGCTTATTCAGAGAGGTGAAGTCCACGCACATCCGTAGGATATCCGTGTCCTTTTTTGGTACCAGCACTGTGTTGGCGAGCCAAGTGCTTTCCTTGATGTCACGCATGAACTTGGCACCGAGGAGTCTGTTGATCTCCATTCCAACCGCCTGTGCCCTTGGCTCCGATAATCACCGGATTGTTTGCTTGACTAGCCTTGCGTCTGGGTTGAAGTTGAGTGCGTGCTCGGCGAATTCCCTAGGAACTCCTGGCATGTCCGCAGGACACCAGGAAAAAATTTCCCAGTGCTCACGGAGGAATTCGACAAGCGCGAGTTCCTATGCGGGACACAGGTTGTTGGCGATGAGGGTTGTCTTGGCAAGATCCGATGGGTGTACCTGCACTTTCTTTGTGTGCACCGATGAATCGAAAGATAGATCGGGTGAGCTTGGCCGGCTGAAAGGAGGCCGACTATTGTTCGTCGACTCCTTTAGCCTCGCGAGTTCTTCCTGCATGCCAAAGGACTGGGAAATTCTGTTGAATTCCCTGTCGCAACTGTCGGACCTCTCAAAGCTCCCGTTGACTATGATGATGCCATTGGGACCTGGCATTTTCATCTGCAGGTAGGCGTAGTGTGGCACTGCCATGAACCTCGCGAACGCGACACGTCCGAGGATGCGGTGGTACTGTGAGGGCCAGTCGATGACCTCAAAGTCGATGCGCTCGCACCGAAAGTTTTTCGGCGTACCGAATATGACGTCGAGGTTGATTTTGCCCAGGGGATACACGCCCTTGCCTGGGACAATGCCGTAGAATGTTGTGTCTAAGGCCTCTAGGCAAGTTAGAGGGATCCTCATTGCTCGCAAGGTACTCGCGAACATGAGGTTGATGCCGCTTCCGCCAGCCATGAAGATGCGACTCATGTCGAAGCCTCTGATTTGCGCCTCAAGTACGAGGGGACAATGGCCTGGACGAGGTACTTGAGGCGGATGATCACGTTTGTCGAAGGCGATACAGGACTCGCTTCCGCTGAGGTACTCAGTGGTGGATGGTGGCGAGTGTGTGGCCAAGTTGACTTGGCAAGTGATGTCCTTTTGCACCCGATTGGAGGGGCGTCCTTTTTGGATCATCATGGTGCCCAGGGCCCATGGGTATGGTTCGCCTCCGTGGTGCTGGTCCGGTGCAGCTGCATTTGGAGGTTGTCCTGGTGGTGGTGGCGGAGCTCCATGTGCTACGGCGCCTGGAGCGGCTCCGTAGCCTCTTTTGACTGTGTTGCGATTCATTCGAACCAATCCCTCATGTAGTTTGAGGAACTCGCGGCAGTCCTTGAGGCGGTGGATGGACTTCTTCTTTCCATCGTGTTTGTCGATGTAGAAGTGCACCGTACATGGCTCGGACAGTTTGTCCTAAATGGATGTCGCGGGTGCTTCATCGCGATTGCGGCGTTGCCACACTTGTGTGGTTTTCCCGGAGTCGCGATATCCGCCGCTATGGTATCCGTTGTTGTGGTTATCATCGCTTCTGTCAGCATAGCCAGCTGCGACCATGTTAACGGCGTCACGGTCATCGTAGATGCGCATGCGGCATTTGCCTCGGCGATCGTGACTGCGTTCGAGTTCCGCCTCCTCGTCGGAGAGGACGCGATTCTTCTCCATCGGGTCACCGATTCGCGATCTCCATCAGGTGGTCGATGGTCTTGGGCTTTGAGGGGCCCAGCTCCTCCCTGAGCTCTATGCGGCGAACGCCGCCGTTGAATGCGTCAATCGCGTGATCCTCCGAGACGTTTTCTACGGAGTTCTTGATGATGGACCACCTTTGGATATAGGAGCGCAGCGATTCGCCTGATCTTAACTGGCAGCATCTCAGCTCTTCGATTGATGCAGGCCGCTTGTACGTGCCCTTGAAGTTGCGCACAAAGCTGTAAACTAACCCATCCCAACTGCGAATGGATCTGCGTGGGAGGTTGTTGAGCCATGCTCGGGCGGCACCTTGCAGCTGTAGCTGTAAGCATTGCATGGCCGTGCTTCGACTGCCTCCGTGGAGCTTGACGGAGGAGATGTGGTCCTCCAGCCAGATCTTTGGGTCTTGTAGGCCGTCAAACTTCGGGTTCTCCGACGGGAGTTTGAACCACTTTGGCATTCGCTTCTGCCTGATGGACCTGCTGAAACATCTGGCACTGCAGAGCTCCACGTATTCCACTTCTGAGTCAGTCGACCGAGCACGTCGTGCCCTTGATTTGTCGATCTTGCGCTGCATGATGTCATCACGCGCGTCGTAGTCGTGGTCGTGTCGCCGTGAGTGGCGACATCGAGACAGGTCATGACTGTCATCACTGGATGAGGGCGAGGAATAACGCTTTGCTAGCGCTTTGCCATTCTTTGGCTCTGGTGTTGGCTCCTTGTCGAGGGCGGCCTCGATTAATCCCAAGCCCGCGATTGTAGATTGGTGCATGGTGGCTCGGGGATCTCCAGCTGGCGGCTAGTTGTTAAGGAGGTACATGGTGGCCGCTGTCACCGCAGCCTGCGGTGTCTTGGGGACCACATTGCCCCGTGTGTCGACTGTCATAGATCTGAAGTCGAGGACCTTTGCAGCTTCTATGCGTTCTTGCTCGGTGACGTGGGCCATCCGAGATTGCTTCTTCTTGGCGATGTACTCGTTGCCCTTTGAGGAGGATCCTCCATGGGAGGAGAGCCCAGCACGACGAAGGCTCGACTCGTCTGCTTCCTTTTTGCGCGCCTCGAGTTGAGCGATTGTTTGTACTTGGCGCTTGAATTCTTCCTTTAGGAGCCAGTGGTAGCCCATCAGCAGTTCTTGCGGAGATCGAAGGGTAGAGGAGTGCCTCGTAGGGCCTCGCGGCAGCGAGCCCATTCTTGCTCATTGAGCCTGATCACGACGCATTCGCCGGTTTGCTCGTTTAATATGGTTGGAGGCTCGATTGCTCATTCATTGTTGGCGTTGGCACGATCGCCACCGTTGCCGCCATTGCCACCAAGGGGAGGGTCGGTTCCGTTACCATGATTGCCAGTGTTATCGCGGTTGGCGGAGGTATCACCTGCATTGATGATGGCGCACATGAAGTGATTGGGGAAGCTGCTACTTCCACAGCTCTCAGATCTGGAGCCGTAGGCTCCATCCTCGGTGGCCAGATCGCTTAGATCAGAGTCGCGACTGCTGTCGCTGACCGTGTTCTCAACTATTGTCGAGGCATTGAGCTCACTGAGGGTGCCGCTAGATGGAGGGAACCATGATGCTAGAGCAATCAACGGCACCGTCGGCTGGTCAGGCATGCGGAGCGTGCCCATCTGACCAACTTGGAAGCGAAAGCTCCCTATTGCCATGCTGACTCCATCACTACAGAGCTCCACGTATTCCTCTTCTGTGTGGACGGTGAAGTCGAACACGCCGAAGAGCTGGCGGATCTCCGCTATTGTGGAGTTGTAGATCTCGGTTGATGGGGCCGAAGAAGCCGCAACATCAGCACTCCTAGTTCCCATAGACGGCGCCAATTGACGAGGGTTGAACTCATCAATGCCCATTGTTATGGAATTGGGTTTTGGAGAAGGAGGGAGCGTTGGAGACATCTATCGGCTACCAAACAAGCACACAGGGGACTCGAAGATTTACCCAGGTTCAGGTCTTGTAGAGGTCCCTACTCCTGCTTGTCTGCTTGTGGAATTATCAAAGGAATCGAGGATTACAATGGTGCGCAGATGCAATCTGGCGAGGGTGGTGGAAACTAGGGTTGTGTGTGTCCTTCTCGCCACCCCCTCCTAGCCTTTATATAGATAGACTAGGTCTCGGGTAGCAGGTCGAGTCGGTTAGAGATTAGGGTTTTCCCCTTTGAACTTTCTATCTTTAGTTTCTTCTTGTTCTTCAAGCAATCGAGAGTCCGTAGGCCACTCGAGTCCTTCATTTGGGCCTTGGCGACACCGTGGGCCTCCACGTATTCAGGCCGTATAAACCAAGCTCGAGTACTGTAGGGTATACCCATGTCAGGTACCTTACAGAATGTGTCCTTGGTACAAAACCCCCTCTTAGGTAGTTCCCCGATAATAAACCCTAAGGGGTGTTCATCCCCTTCTTCGAGGCCACCTCCACCCTCTAAATCAACTCCTCTCGAAACCCTCTAAATCTTAGCTTGGTGTTATTCAGTTGCTTGGTGTATTGTATTGGTGATTGTATGCCTTGTATTGATTGTGCCCTCTTGTTTGTTTGCATGTGTTCCCTATCGATGATAGTTGCGATTATATCGGAGAGCAGAAGAAGATGGTTTCTATTGGTTATTATGGTTTTCTAAGAAGAAGTCCAGGGACAATTATGCCATATTGCTGATATCAGGCAAGCCACCCTCTTGCTCATAAGCCTTGCCCTACTATTTTACTTATGCATGTTTTATCTACTGTTTATTAAAACTGCACTACTTTACTTTATGTTGATGTATATGTACATATGGTAGTGGTTCGTCTCCTCCGAACTATTACACTTTGTACTATTATGTACACCCCCTTTGATGACACCTACTTGCCCCTAGTAGAATAGGTGGTGTATTACACCATACCCCTTTGGAGACCCCGATTTAGCCGAAGCAAAGCTAGAGGATGGGAAGACCCCGGAAAAGTTTTACCAAATGTTTTATGTTAAAACCTTGGTGAGGTGGGACCTCCCAAGAGATGGTGAGAAAGAAAGAGGTTTTGTTTTACAAAATTCTAAAGGAAAGATGGAGGAAAAAGGTTTACGGAAACACACCAGGTTCTTTGCAGTCTAGCTATAACAACTTAACCCGTGCAACCACATTACACTGGTATGGGACAGGGCTGGATTTGACGTTTGTCTATTCTGATATAAGCTGCCTCGCAACAACTACAGGGGACCAAAAATCCCTGGAGGGTGGGCCTTCTCACGTAAGAGTCCATGGGAGACATCGACCTGGAGAAGGAACAAAGGGCCTGCACGCCTCCACGCATTACTGTGAGCCCCTCATTGAAAGCGCAACACCTGGGAGGTGCAAAATGTGCTCCGGTTGGTCCTAGGTACCCGATATCCCGGTTTTGAGGGGAATAACACTCATAGGGTAGGAACTTACATTGGAGTGGGCATCTGGAGAGTCTTGATCGGTTACTCGACCCACGATCGGTGAAGATCAGGGTAGTGTATCCGGATGGTGTGGGTAAAGTGTACAACCTCTGCAGTGTGTAAATCTATCGAATAGCCGTGGCCGCGGTTAAGGACGGGTTGGACAAACTTCTGTAGAGCGGTGCTGGTTTTGATTTCAAAAAGGATTTCTGAAAAGAAATGGTTTTGAAAATGTTTTGACCATGGGATGGTCGGAAAGGATTCCTATTTTGACCATGGGATGGTCAAAACGGAATGGAAGGAGTTTGGTCATGGGATGACCCGAAGGAGGAACAAATGGGTGACCCAGTCCTAACGTTTTTCCAAAACTTTTCAAAAAGGTTTCCAAAATGTTTACAAAAGTTTTCAACAAAGATATGTAGATGCTATATCTACAAGAGAAACTATCTGAGAAAAGAACCCCTCTTGGAGCCCTCCTACTACCACATCCATATTGCATACCTTCTTGTTATTATTATTATCTTAAGGTGGTTTGGGAGTACATTCAAAGTACTCACTGGCATTGTCCCTGGTTATTAACTTGGTCAGATATCAAGAAGAGGAGGAAGTTGACGACTATGCGAGCTAGGACGTTCTCCCAGTCAGTTGCCTGTAGGTTAAGGCATGGCTCGGGCTCTGTGCTTGATGAAGTCCGCTGCTAATTATTGAGGTAGCCATAACAGCATTTATGTAAGTCTTGTAATTTGGTATATTCTCGGTTGTTGTAATGATACTTGTCAGTTATGTGCCACGACTAACTGATCATGGGATCGTGGTTGTATGCATAACAGGGATTCTCGGAGGATTAATCCGGGGGCCCCACAGACTTGGTATCAGAGCCATCCTGACTGTAGGAGAACCTTAGTTAGCATGGTCGTTAGACAGGAACCTTATTTTGAAAACCCCGGTTTTCGAAAATTAGTTTCTCAATGAGTTTCAAAAAGTTCTATTTCTTCTATTACTCTAAGTAAATGCTTTTGAAAATGGTTTCCTCTAACTCTCGTCCAAACTTCAAACCTACGGATTTTAAATAACTAGGATCTAGAACCCGGTGAAGACAATGAGCATGAGATGAAGATAAGAAACTACCAGTAAACACAAGGAGACTACAATATCGCCCTACCCGCGGAATCCTTACAATCCGAAGACATCGGGTGTTGCACTATCAAGAAGCATCCAAGATACGATGAAGGCGTTATCGACAAGATAGTGACTCTGACCTGAAGAAAGACGATATATAGGGTCGATAGTCCTAAGAATAGGATTCCCCTACCTCGCGAGTAGTTAACTCCTTGGTCCCTAGCGTTGGCAGTGTTTGCTTGCCTAAGTGCATCCTGTGTTGCTTGATGTGTGATGTTTGCCGAGGACATTGCGATTCTCTCGCTCTGCCCGCCTTGTTTCTATGCTCTAGTTTGCTCTGACCTCCCTAAAAATGTGGCTCGAGGAGCAATAACCCACCTAGTAACTCAGGAAGCCCCTGTGTTAAATGCCAGTTATGAGCCCCAGAATATCCTCGAGAGTATATGAGAGGAAAAGCACCGCAAGACCCAGGAGTTCGACATTGTCAAGTCAGAAACAACGCGAAGACCTCACCTCAGCAAGACGGCATACCTTGTCAAACTCATCTCGCCAGACCCGTCAATAGCACCACACTCCCTTATTCATCAGCCTGCTACCGCAAAAATCCCGTTGAAGACAGAAGTCGATCACCGAAGGATCCTCGATGACCACAAGAAACCACCCGATAAGTCAACCAAGACAAGGAGTGAAGACCAAACTACGCTAACCTTTGGTACATTAGAGCTTCTAACCGCCTCAGGAGACTAACTAATCTAGTCGACCCTACCCAAACCGACGGGAAGTTCCCCTCTAGAAGGTCAGAACCACCCCTAAAGTCAGATAATAAGGAAGCATGGAGACAACGAGTCTACTCAGTCCGCGAGCAGAAACAACGCCAAGTGTTCAAGAGATGACAACCTCTCTAAAACAAGATGCCTCTACCCTGACGAAGCTCTACCAAGAAGAGTCATAAACCGCTAAATTTCCTTGAGCGAACCACCCTAAAGGCTTCGTTAGGAAACCAGCCCCGCAAAGGTTAATAAAATAAGGCGCTAGTCGAATACCCTAGCTCAAGACTCCAGGAAGATACAGCCTTCCACTAGCATCCGGTCAGCACTCCCAGATAGAAGATCTGCACCACTCCTAAAGCACATTAGTGAAGCTCTAAGGTGGAAAGACTACGTCTTTCCACTCGATCTCCAGAAGACTTTCTACCAGAAGATACTTCAGAAAAGATCCCCATGTTCGACGTCTTTTCGCCAAGTAACAACTCGCGGTTCATCAGAACAGAAACGAACTGAAGATTCTATGAATCCCTCTTCTACTTCAGCTGAAGACCCAACGGAAGTGCCACCAGATCGCTAACCGCTCAGTTCTAATCGCTTAGAGGATTTGAGACTCCAGCAGGCTAAGTACGAATAATAGTAGTATTTAAGCCTAGTAAGTCATAATTCCCGGGAGACTTCCGAAGGTCTCTACTCTAGAAGAAATATGGACGACAATCCCCAAAGACCTCATTTAGTGACTTCAAGAAGGAAGGATTATGTCAACTCTCTGATATACCCCAGTTTAGTCCTAAGGGGGAAAGACTACGTCTTTCCACCAAAATAGAGTAACCCTTCACTAGAAGCAAACCCAGGAGTATCGACCATAAAATCTTTAATTAGGATATGCTACGCCCCTAAAGAAGAGCCATGGACCCTTAGAGGAAGGTACTCCAGGCCATAGATTCTATCCTCCGACGAGTACTCTGTGAAGCTCAGCATCAAGATAGTCTGCCCAGTCTAAAGCCCTCGAGATATAGAGTCCAGAAGGAAAAGAAGGTCATACATTGCAATCAGGACCTGGACTCTGCTCAGCTCTCCGTGCATCCCGAAAGACTGAAGCTCAACTTCCTCGATAGAGTAGTCACTTTCAAAGACGGAGTCCGTAAGATAGTACACGTAAGACACCTAGTATCAACCCGACCCAAAATCCCCTAACCCTACTCTCCTGAATCTCGGGACAAGATTCTTTTAAGGGGGAAAGATCTGTAACATCCCAATTTCAGCAACCCTGATTAATTGTCTAGAATGCAAAAATCAGGGGGAACAAAAACTTTTTCTTTTTTAATGCTGAAGTGTTTGCTTGTTGTTTGGATATGCTTATGCATCTGAATGTGTATTAGATGATATACTCCTTACCTTAACACCAGTTGACAAAAGCTACTTTCCAAAACAGTCTTGGCTTAATTCCCATATTATCAAATGTTCTGGCATTCAAAACCTGAGCCAAGAAGCCTTTGCAAACCAACTATTTTAGTAGCTTCTATTGATCAAACTATGGAGAGCTATAGAATACTATCTCCTTATGTTTTCAAGACAAAACCTTCTAATACTCTTACCTCTAGATTTAACAAAACCTTTTTGTAAACTTTTGAATTCTACTCTTGGTAGAGATACCAAGGAGCTTACCTTGTCCAAACTCCAACCTATTTCAAAATACCCATCCTTACCTCAAGCTAAGCTTGATGGTAACACTAGTAGTAGTTGATTTGTTCGTAAGATGAGTTGCCTTGACCAGCTGCTTGAATTGTTTGCTTAGGAGATAGTATGAGCTACTCTAGGAGCTCATCACTAGGATCAAGATGTTTCCAACTCATCAAACCCTAAGCAAGAATACAAATATGGATATGATCCCTAGCTACTAGGTGATCATCTCAAACCCTTAACTAGATCAATTCTGCAGTAATCCCTTCTAGAAGTTTCCAAGTCAATGAAGACCAGTACCAAGCAAGGATCCCTCCTACTCAATCTACAATTCAACATCATCCACTTGATGATGCTTGGGTACCTTGCAACCCATCCAAATCATCACCACCCACATTCTAGTCAAAAACCCTAAATCTGCCAAATTTGGCTGTCTGGGAAACTATTCCCAATATGACCTTTTTGGATGTCTCCCTTTCTCAACCCTTGTGCATTTTTGGTAATGCATATGAACCATATTGTTAAACATCCTAAGGACTACCAAGGACCACTTCTGCCCTTGGTTAGATAATCCTCCAACCCACTTGTTCTTGATGGTTTTGCATGCAAGAAAATAACTTTTCCTGCAAAACAAGTCAACGTGCCTACTTTGGTAGAAGCTCACACCACCATCCAACCTTCTATGGACCAACTCTTTCCATGGTTGTGTTCTAACAATATAATTCTATCAAAATCTACTTCACTTGTTCCAAGTGGATCTTTGTGCTGCTCAAACCCACAAGGTTTTGAAGGCTAGTTGATAATCTGCTTTGGCGGGCTTATTTTATTCAAAGTTTGAAAGCCTGTCTTGGTGAGATCAAGCAGGATCAAGCTCAAACCTCTACACCTTTGCAATCTACATCACTTGGTCTATCCATCCATATGTTCCATGCCCCAAGGGGATCCCTGAGCTCCAAGATCCAACAATTTTTTGGTGGCATGAAAACAATCTTACCCAAGATCCCCAAATCTCTAGTTTCACGAAAATCAACATGGGTTCTTCAATCCCAAGGTTGCAAATGCTTCCCACACCTTGTCTACATCATCCACGTTGATCGTCAAGATTTATCCAATACTATCCCAAATTATTTTGGCTCCAAATCTAGTTAATCTCTTTATTAGTCAAAATCTTCAAAACTCCTTTCCTAAAGGCAAGTTTGGTTTTTGCCAAAACACCTCTCCAACTTTGGGCTCAATTAAGATCCACATATCATACCCTACCTTCCCATCCCAAGAATAATTATTTTTGAGATTCTTTATTATTTCTTTTTGCCCTTTTTCCTAAATGGCAGAAACAATAAATAATCCTTTAAAAATACTTTCCCACCTAAATAAATCCCAATAAAATTCCCCAAGGTGTAATATGGTATCTAGGACCATCTCACCTCAAAATCCCACAAAGTCCAATGTAAAATTTTCAAATGCACTCCAAGAATGCACTTCTGCAATTTCTGAATAAGTGGAATTAAGTGGACTTCTAATCATCTGAAAAATCCTAAATATTTCATGATGTTATATCTTGACCTCATCTATCCACCAGTACCATCTCCCCCACTCCTTACAACATAAATAATGGAACTCCTTCACAAGAATTCTTGTGATGAAATAAGCACAACAATCAAAACCTTGTACAAATACCCCAGTTAACCTCATCAAATCTTCTCCACCAAGCTTGTACATCACCCTTCTCTCCCTCTGATCGAAAACACTGTAGCCTCAGCACTGTAGCACCCCCTTCCCCTTGTCCTTTAGTGCTTGGAAGAAGGAGAGATGCACCCATTGGTCACATTTTCCCTTTACTTCTTGCAGCAGCCATCTCACCTCACCCCTCCTTTGCACCCGACCAGAACCACCCCTCCACCACCCCCAGAAAACCCTCCCATGGTTTCACACATTCCTCCTTCCCCTCATGGACCATGTCCATGATGCACCCTCCTCTCTCGGTTTTTAAGGCCAGAGGCCACCCCTGCTCCTCACTCCACTCTCATTTTCCCCCTCCCCTCCCACTCAACACCTACCTATCCTTTGCTCAGACCTGGCCGGAACAAGGAGGAGAAGGCCTCCCGGCCGTTTTCAAGGAACCGCTCGGGTGCCCTCTCTGCTACTCCTCTCTCCTTGCATGCTACTCCATCGAGATCCCCTCAACCTCCTGATTCTAACTATGCCTTCCTCTCTGGTCAGGAACCTCCAGAGCAACATTGTCGGTGAACCTCCGAGCCACCCGATGGTCGTCCTCGTGCGCGAGATCTTCCCCGATGGCAAACCTGCCCGTGCTGACCCTTATCCTGATCGTCGTCTTGTACAGCGTTGCCTTCCCGCCTTCCCTGCCGCCGGCAGGCGCTCAGGTGAGCTCCCCGCACCCTCCACGCTGCCGCTAGGGTTCTGCCCCCGTCGCACCTAGCGACAGGAGGAAGAAATCCCCACGCCGTCGATTCACCATAAATCGAATGGCCATCCTCCCTTGATACCCCTTCTCCCTATCTCCCGCTGACACCAGGCCCCACTCGTCATTTCGAGTGGATCCTCCCACGCGCTGCCCCAGCCCGGGTGGGCCAATTTCCCTCCAAAAGGCCCACTGCGGTTGCAGATCCGGCCCGGCGGTAGTTTTTCCTTTTTCTTTTCTTTGGAAATTCTAGATCTGATTATTACCTGTTAGTTTAAATTCCATTAAAATGTAAAACCGCTTGATATCATCCAGATGACAATTTTACATTGTCACCTAGGGTTTTCTTCAACATGCAGAACCAGCCCCTTGCTAAAAATAATTTTTATTATTTTCTCGCATTGAATCTTCTAAAAAGTGTATTTGGCAATCAATAAATTCCCCAGGGAGTTCTATATACCCAAACAGCATGAATCAAAGTTCTCATGGAAGGTACTTGCTGTACCAATCAACCAGCCTAGGTCTCATACCAAGGTGAATAGCAGTTTGCCCTTGGTAAAAATAACAAAAGCCCTCCAGTTCTGACTTTAGAAAATTCCCTAGACCAAATCATGAGTCCAATTTACCCAAACCCAATTATCCTGGATGTGGTCCACTAAGGCCTATCCAAATCTAGGAGCTCATGATTTATTGAGCCTTGGATAGTTTTCTGTGAATTAAACTATCATCTGGATGGTTTATTCACCTCTAAATTCAATACAGTAGCTATGCAGCTCCAAAAAGGTTGATTCCAATTTCAAAAGAAAGGTATAATAACTAACTACCATGTGTCCTTGGAATCAAATCAAAAGCTACTGTATATCTAATTTGATGAAAAAAGACAAAAATCCCATAGAACTGCCTTTGGGAATTTCCTGAGGGCATTCTGGTAATTATCTTCACTTGATTCCAACTCTCAGTGAACAAGTACATCAATCCCTAACTAAAAATCAAAGAGAATAATTTTTGGAGCTCCAGAACTTCTCTGGTGAATTATTTCCTAAAACTAGAGTCTTTTTCACTATAAAAATCACTATAAATCTTTGGTAATTGATAAAATAGTGAAACCACTTTTGTTAGTTTCATTTTATCAATACCTATCTGTTGGCATCATGTTTTTACAATGGTACCTTACATAATGTGTCCTTGGTACAAAACCCCCTCTTAGGTAGTTCCCCGATAAGAAACCCTAAGGGGTGTTCATCCCCTTCTTCGAGGCCACCTCCACCCTCTAAATCAACTCCTCTCGAAACCCTCTAAATATTAGCTTGGTGTTATTAAGTTGCTTGCTGTATTGTATTGGTGATTGTATGCCTTGTATTGATTGTGCCCTCTTGTTTGTTTACATGTGTTCCCTATCGACGATAGTTGCGATTATATCGGAGAGCAGAAGAAGATGGTTTCTATTGGTTATTATGGTTTTATAAGAAGAAGTCCAGGGACAATTATGCCATATTGCTTATCTCAGGCAAGCCACCCTCTTGCTCATAAGCCTTGCCCTACTATTTTATTATGCATGTTTTATCTACTGTTTATTAAAACTGCACTACTTTACTTTATGTTGATGTATATGTACATATGGTAGTGGTTCGTCTCCTCCGAACTATTACACTTTGTACTATTATGTACACCCCCTTTGATGACACCTACTTGCCCCTAGTAGAATAGGTGGTGTATTACACCATACCCCTTTGGAGACCCCGATTTAGCCGAAGCAAAGCTAGAGGATGGGAAGACCCCGGAAAAGTTTTACCAAATGTTTTATGTTAAAACCTTGGTGAGGTGGGACCTCCCAAGAGATGGTGAGAAAGAAAGAGGTTTTGTTTTACAAAATTCTAAAGGAAAGATGGAGGAAAAAGGTTTACGGAAACACACCAGGTTCTTTGCAGTCTAGCTATAACAACTTAACCCGTGCAACCACATTACACTGGTATGGGACAGGGCTGGATTTGATGTTTGTCTATTCTGATATAAGCTGCCTCGCAACAACTACAGGGGACCAAAAATCCCTGGAGGGTGGGCCTTCTCACGTAAGAGTCCATGGGAGACATCGACCTGGAGAAGGAACAAAGGGCCTGCGCGCCTCCACGCGTTACTGTGAGCCCCTCATTGAAAGCGCAACACCTGGGAGGTGCAAAATGCGCTCCGGTTGGTCCTAGGTACCTGACGTCCCGGTTTTGAGGGGAATAACACTCATAGGGTAGGCACTTACATTGGAGTGGGCATCCGGAGAGTCTTGATCGGTTACTCGACCCATGATCGGTGAAGGTCAGGGTAGTGTACCCGGATGGTGTGGGTAAAGTGTACAACCTCTGCAGAGTGTAAATCTATTCGAATAGCCATGTGCGTGGTTAAGGACGGGTTGGACAAACTTCTGTAGAGCGGTGTTGGTTTTGATTTGAAAAAGGATTTTTGAAAAGAAATGGTTTTGAAAATGTTTTGACCATGGGATGGTCAGAAAGGATTCCTGTTTTGACCATAGGATGGTCAGAACAGAATGGAAGGAGTTTGGTCATGGGATGACCCGAAGGAGGAACAAATGGGTGACCCAGTCCTAATGTTTTTCCAAAACTTTTCAAAAAGGTTTCCAAAATGTTTACAAAAGTTTTCAACAAAGATATGTAGATGCTATATCTACAAGAGAAACTATTTGAGAAAAGAACCCCTCTTGGAGCCCTCCTACTACCACCGCCATATTGCATACCTTCTTGTTTTTATTATTATCTTAAGGTGGTTTGTGAGTGCATTCAAAGTACTCACTAGCATTGTCCCTGGCTATTAACTTGGTCAGATATCAAGAAGAGGAGGAAGTTGACGACTATGCGAGCTAGGACGTTCTCCCAGTCAGTTGCCTGTAGGTTAAGGCATGGCTCAGGTTCTGCGCTTGATGAAGTCCGCTGCTGATTATTGAGGTAGCCATAACGACATTTATGTAAGACTTGTAATTCGATATATTCTCGGATGTTGTAATGATACTTGTCAGTTATGTGCCACGACTAACTGATCATGGGATCGTGGTTGTATGCATAATAGGTATTCTCGGAGGATTAATCTGGGGGCCCGACATAACGGGCCAATGCTCATGTGGTAACAGGACGTAACATTAACACCCCGTAAATGTAACAGGCTTAACGGGCCTTAACGGTAACATGCCATAGCAGAAACATGCCGTAACTGAAGAAGGGCGTAACAGTAACATGCCGTAATAGTAGCAGGCCAGAATGTAAACATCCCATTATAGTAATAGGCGAGAAACTAAAAAAATCACAATACAGTAATAGGCCAAAAGAGTAGGGGGCCAAATTAGTAGCGGGCCAAAACAGTAGAGGGCCATAATAGTAGCGGGCCACAACAGTAAAAGGCCAGAATAGTGACGAGCCTGAACAGTAAGGACCGAGAAATTCTCGGACGAGGGTAGTAACAAGCTGACAAATTTACCAGGCTAGAACAGTAAAGGGCCTTTTGTGGGCCTAAAGAGCTAATGACCAGAATAGTAAAAGACCAGAACAGTAACAAGCCAGAACAGTAATGGACCATCTCAGAGAAGGGCCGTCAGTAGGCGGTCGACGATGGGTTGCGATAACAATGATGGGCTAACCGCATGCCTTATGTTTACAGGAGCAACTTGGTGCAGGCTACTAATGGGCCGCACAGTGTTGGACCAACATGGGCCTTCTGTAGGCCGAAACAAAATCAGGCCTAAAAGTTCACGGGCTGCTGCTCACTGCATTTTTGGGCCCATTTCAAACAGTGTAGGACAAAACAGTAATGGACCATCTTCTTATTGGGCTCCCCTTATGGGCCGGCCCAGTTAGTATTTAGCAGGCCTTGGCTGGGCATGGCTTCTGCCATGGTTTCTATGGCCATTAACGGTGGTAACCGGCCGCTAACGGCGACTACCACCTGGCAGTTCGCATGACGTTAGCAGTCAGCGTGGCTGGCGAACAGATCTACGACGGAACAAGTTTTCGTGGCTGAAGGGTGCGATCAGCCATGGTCGAAAAAAAACCGTGGTTAATTCATTTGTGACGGGGCTTTTACCACGAAGGTCATCCGTCACGGAAGACTCTTTGGCCACGAAAAACAGGCCTTCAACCATGAAAATCATCTGTTGTAAAAGCTAACTTTTCTTGTAGTGTTTGCTTTCCCATATAATTTTGTAGGTGTTTCGCGTATGAAAACAATAAAATTTTACCCTACGCCCCTAAACACCTGATTTTGCTAGTACCTATCTATTAGTAATATAGTAACAGAAGGGGCTTTTCGCGAACTTACCCTTGAAGACCGAAAAGCATTGTCAACGCTAAGGAGAGTGTGGTTGATGTAGACTAGCTGAAGCCAACCTCAAGGTCGTGATGAAGTCCTTGCGCTCCTACGGCTCCAATGACTTGAGTGCCTCAAGTTTGACACCTCGCGGGGAGTTAAACACATCTGGTGCCTGACGATGACTCCCACTTCCCCGATCTAGCAGCAGTTGCGGAAGTAGAGCTCCTGGATCCGAATCTTGCAGCACAACGGTGCTCCGTGGTGAAGATGTCTCTCATTTGCACATTCCAAACTTGGGACCACATTCACGAGAGAGAGAATATCAATTGGAGATCTCCCCAAAAGTGAGGAGAAGGAGAGGGGGGCTCCGCTAGCCAGCCCCTAGTGGGCCCCGCGCAGGGGGGGCTTGGCCCAGCCGGCCACCCCCTTGGCCCTTCTCTCCTCTGGCCTTTCCCTCATGGGCCCTTCTCCCTCCAGAATTGACCCATTAAGCCTTTTGACCTATTAAATTGATTTTATCTTTATTAAATAATTATGAATAAATGATTAAATCAATATTTAACATTCATTCACATATTATTCAATCTCCGTGGCTATGGAACACCTTCCACCTCCACTCCGGACATCCTCTGGACTTACAGAAACCCTTCCGGTTTTCTCTCTACTCTTCTTCGGAGATTCTACTGATCCTATAAACACTCTCTAAGCATCATCAAACCCTTAAGTGTGATACCCCACGGTTCGGGAACACTCTAGACATGGTCGGGACACTCCCGGACCAATGATCGATGGAGGGACCTAGATGGCCATGTGACCCATGTGCATTCCATGAAGATCTTTCGTCGTTTGAATCGGGACAGTCGTGTCTTATTCCCTTTGTCTCTTGATAATTGCATTGCCAAAGATCTGATAAATGACATCACCATGTCGTGTTCAATCTCATTACCGAACAATGCTACTTGACTCGTTCCGACAAGTGATATCCCTGTGATCAAATCACACGCTGCGCAGCTATTGTATATAACTTCTCTGAGTGGGCCCTTGAGTATGTTTCCGTCACGTGGACGGACAAATCATGCTCTTGACATATATTGCCTCTACGGTTCCTCCGCGTACCTGAACACACCTTTATAATCACTGTATTACCAAGTGACGCTTGATGCTATCTAAGCACTCTCGGGAGACAATGATTGATATAGCCTCCTGGTCTAAGGAATAGTCTATGAGGATCCATTCTAATCATCCTAACTTGAACTTTATGACATGATCAGGTCACGATGTTTAGGTTGGGTATTGGTTCATCATCTCATTCTCAGAATGTGTTAGACTCCATTTCCAACTGGCATAAATGCCACATGATCAGGAAACCTTGATCAACTGTTGACCAATGAACCAGTGACTAGAGTTTCACTGGGAACCCCTGGTTATTTATATATCACACGTGTATTGATGTTTCCTCTCAATACAATTATAGCATGATATAAAACATAATCATAAACTTTATGAAATATGATAATAATACTTATTATTATTTGTCTCTAGGGCATATTTCCAACAGTCTCCCACTTGCAGTAGAGTACAAATAAACTAGCTGCATTTGTTCTTAAGCATTGGCACCATATATTCGGTACCCTAAACATGCTTTCTCATGGAAGAGGTTGAGTCTTGGGCATGTACTTTACAGTCCCATATTCTTTGCAACTTACTAATGTCATCTTGATTGACATTAATACTTTATCATCACATGATAACATCTTTGTGTATGCATCGTCGCTATGGCAGCAGAACAAGGCTGGATTCTAGGAGCCTACAGTGACTTTAGATCAACCTCGAGGGCTTTCCCATGGGAACTGTGCCCTGGGACACATCATTCTATGTTAAAAGCAAACTAGCCCCGCCATAACATTATATAACACTTTAGATGGTAGCCTTATCTATTATTATAAATGTAATATCGAAACACGAGTGCACCCTGTGCAACTTTCGATGTTTTGTTCACCTCGCTTCCTACTTGACTTTAGTCAGTATTACAGGAGTTTCCAACATATTCTCTTATAACATAACCCTTTATGCTTTAAGATATGTCATCCTTCATGGATTTGGAAAACACGTCTACAGTTCTCTATTAGACAATGTGGACAAACTTAGCTCAACGTTCCGTGATTCAAACTTAATCACTTTTCAAACGTTTCTTCTTGGATCATTGATACGTCCATTTTGCATCACTATTCTATATCATAATTTACTGTTATTCATTGATATATTTCATATTAAGAGATGATACTTATGTTATTTCATCTGTTTTTGCATGGTTGATGACTTTTGGAGGATGGACCGCTGAAGTCAGGATTCTGATGGAAAAGGCACTGTTTGGAGGCGAAATTCATGCAGATCAGAAAATCCCAAAAAATATATGGAAAATCCTATTTTTCCAGAAGACGAAGGATGCCAGAAGGGGGAGCAGAGATGGGCTATAGGGGCCAACACCACCCCTGGCGCGGGCCAGCCCTGGCCGTGCCACCAGGTGGTGTGGCCACCCTGGCCCACCTCTGGCTTTACTCTTTGGTGTATATATTCCCCACGAAACCCTAAGATTCGGGGAGCAACCACAGAAAGACTCCACCGCCTCTACGGGGCGGAAAACTGCAGAGAGAGAAAGAGCTCTCCGACAGGTAGAAATATGTCAGGGAAATTCCTTCCCGGAGAGGGGAGATCGTTGCCATCAACACCATCATCAAGCTGGACTTCATCGGGATCATCATCATCATCTCCATCATCATATCCACCAGCATCATCATCACCAGTCCATACCGCTGTAACAATTGGGTTGAATCTTGCATAGTTCTTAGGGGAAACATTCCCGGTGTTGATTACTTGTTGTAGTTGATGCTATTGAGTGGAACCATTGAATTATCATTCATCTTCAGATTGTTACTTATCATTATTTCATCTCTGATCTTGATCCATATGATGTCTTGTGAGTAGTTCATTTAGTTCTTGAGGACATGGGAGAAGTCATGTTGTTAGTAGTGGAATTGTGTTCAGAAAGATTCAATAATTTTTTATTTAAGTTGTGGTGTTATTCTTCTAGTGGTATCATGTGAATGTCGACTACATGATACTTCACCTTTATGGGCCTAGGGGAATGCATTGTGTATTTGGATACTAATCGTAGGGGTTGCCGGAGTGACAGAAGCCTGACCCCCCGTTAGGAAACCTTTGCACAAGGGAGTGTACGATCTTAGAGTTTAAGGCTGTGGTTAGGTTTTTATCTTAATTACTTTTTTGTAGTTGCGGATGCTTGCAAGGTGTATAATCACAAGTATGTATTAGTCCTAGGAAAGTCAGTACATTAGCACATGTTCACCCACACAACACTTATCAAACGAAAGAAGATTAATCAACTATATGAAGAAAAAGCACTTGACGATATTCCCGTGTGTCCTCGAGAACGTTTGGTCATCTTAAGTAATACAACCGGCTTGTCCTTTGCTAAAGAAAGGATTGGGACACTTGCTACATCTATTATTATTGTCTTTTATTTACTCGCACTTTATTTATCTGCATTATCAAAAACCCCTAAAAATCCATTTTCTAAGTATTTACAGAGAATTCTTGCTCCAAGCCACTCGTCAACACCTTCTGCTCCTCGTTGGGTTCGACACTCTTACTTATCGAAAATACTACGATACACCCCCTACACCTTTGGGGTCATCAAGACTATTTTTTGGCGCCATTACCGGGGAGTGAAGCGCTATTGAAGAGTGGAACTGGTAAAGGAAACTTCTACTATGAGTATTGTTTATTTCTATTAGTTACTTTATTTCAATATGGATAATTCGCTTAGTATCTTATTTCGTAATGCTACTACCACTGCTAAGGTAGTAGATGAACCACCACCTGCTAAAAATGATACTTTTAAAATACCTACAAGAATTATTGATCATGTTATGGATAACTACTATTTTGGAGATGGAACTGTCCATCCTGGTGATCATTTTCTCTTTATACACGAATTATGCTGGTAGTTGAAGTGTGCAGGTATTACAACAGATCAAGTCAAGAAGAAGTTATTCTCATTATCGCTGAAAGGAAGAGTTGAGGAATGGTACAAGCTATTGAAGAATGGACAAGCTCTTGAATTGGAGGAAGTAGTACCTCTCTTTTATTCAAAGTTTTATCCTCCTAGTGAGATTCATAAAGATCAGAATCAAATATACAACTTTTGTCCTCGTGATGGAGAGAGTACAACTCAAGCTTAGGGGAGATTGAAGTTACTAATGATCAAATGTCCTAATCATGAGCTGCCTAACAATATTATTATCAATAACTTTTATGCAAGACTTTCTCTTCATGACAAGGATCTATTGGATGCTTCTTGTGCTGGATCATTTACTCGCATGGAAGAAGAAGCTAAATGGGACCTTCTAGACCGTATTCAAGACAATGCGGAAGCATGGGAGAATGATAAAGGAAGAAAGTCAGGTATAAATTATGATTATGAATGCATTAAATCTTTTATGGGAACTGATGACTTTCATAATATTAGTAATGCTTATGGTCTAGACTCTCAACTATTGCAAGTTATTTTAAGGCTTTTGCTTCGTATATTGAAATTCCTAAAAATAAATGGAATAAGTATCATGAGCCATATAAAGATATTGCTAACTGTGTTCCTGCAAGAGATACCGAAGTTTATACTGCTAATCATATTTTACCTGAACCTTACATTGAGAAAATGCCTTTCCCAGTTAATATAAAGGAACACTCTATGATAGCTAGTATGGTTAATGAAAGTACAAACGAAGCTGTTGAACCTGATGAACAAATAGCTGTTGAACCTGTAATAGCAAATGTGAAAGACTTTGTCACTAAATATGTAGAAGATGGACACACTATCCTCTGTAAGGATACTTCTAATATTGTTTCTCAAAGTAGTGTTATGAGAGATAGTGTCCCTGTGTTTTCTGCTAGAATAAGTGATCATTGCTACAATGGTTCGTGTGATAGTTATATTGTTAAATTTATGCATGATACTGAAAGTTATTATTAGAGAGGGAAGATTGTTCTAATGCATCTCAATAATATTAAGTTTCCTCGCTTTATGCTGAAAGTCTTTATGTTGCACATGTTTTGCCTTCCTATGCTAGTAGCCTCTGGTTTCAACAATTTATTTTCATACAAAATTCCCTTGCTCAGGAAGTGGGTTAGACTTAAACGTGTGTATTTTTGCTTCTTGATGCTCTCTTTTACTTCAATTCATAATCATATGTGAGCATCATTGAAATTATCATGCCCATCTTAATGGCTATAAAGAAAGAGCTTTTTGGGAGACAACCCAATATATTTTTGCTTTCAGTATTTTTTTGTTTATTTGAGTCTTGGAAGTTATTGCTTCTGCAATAACCTCTACTCATCATTTTTGTTTAGTTTTTGTGTGAAGATCAAGCTCTAATGAGAGAGAGATGTAATATTTGGGGAAGTTGTTGTCCCGAAACAGATATTTGTGCTTCACTCTAAAAAATCGTGAAAAATCCTAGAACGTCGTACTGATCTATAATTTGTTGTGTGCATGCCCAATGTTATTATTTAACTCTCGTTAGTTTTGACCTTTTTATTTGAGCAACAGAAGATTTTCGAAAAAATTGATATTTACCTGCTGGTCTATTTTGACAGATTTTTGCTACTCTTGCATTTGCTTCTTATATCGATTTCCTTTTTGAATTCCTTTTTGGGCTTTCAGAAGGAGTTGCTACAATAGCTTATGTTTTGATGGATTTCAGTTGAAATTGAACTTAAAAGGTTTATTACCTCGCTTGCACTAATGTTGCTAATGAGAATTGTGTGAAAGAAATTTCCAAGTTGTTGGAGAAAATGGTGTAATAAGATGGTGAATGGTTAAATGACTCCAACAATATGTGTATAAAGATGAAAATATTGATGTTATTCAAGCGGCGACTCCGGAAGAATTTATTAAATGCCAAGTTCAGAGACCTGCAGAGTCCGTTTTCGAATAGGTAACAGTTCTGGTAAGGAAAGGTCTGCGAAAAATCTGTCAATTTATATATTTGCTGTTTTTATCTAACAAGGAAAGCAATGAGAAGAAAGAGGGATGAAAACGGAGCCCGGGTGGCTCACACCACGTGTGGCACGGGCCCACCTGGCCGCGTCACCAGGGGGTGTGGCCACCCTCGAGCCTGTCTCCGACCCGTTTTCTCCCGGTACCTTCCTTTTGTTGTAAAAAATCATAATATATAATCCCCCGGATCCCCCGAGGTTCGTATATCATGTTCTCGTCGTGTTTTCATTTCGATCTGTTTCAGCCAAGAACAATTCTTAAAGTTTAGAAGCACAATGGTCTCCGCCAACGATAAGGGCAAGGAGCCTGTGGAGGAGGATCTCCAAGACTCTGAACAGGAGTAGGAGATCGAGAGTGAAGTTGAAGAGGAGGCAAATGAAGACCAGCATCCGCACACCAGCACCACCATCGCAAGCATTGCAGTGGTGGCAAATCCTGCCACGTTCAAAAGGACTACACGGATGTCCACTAGAGGGAAGGTTCCGCGTCATTGCTTGGCTTCATGGCCACCTCCTCCACGCACCAAGAATCCCCTCCATACCCTTATCCATGAGCAGCAATTCCAGAATATGCCCAAGGAAAAACTACCCTCCAATTGGGATATGTCTCGTTCTAACCATGCAGGAAAAGAAGACTTCAAGGAGGAAGAGTGGGGAAAGAATCGCAAGATCTAGGATTCACATCCCAACATGATCATCAACCGCATTGAGCACAATTCGGAGTTGATTCGTACTCTCACCTTCGAGATTGAGGATTTGAGGGAATTTATTGAAAAGCTCATCGAGAGAACACCACCACCACCGAAGAAGTCATTCGTCATCAGGTTTTGGCATCCCCTTGGTTTGTTCCAAGCTTGGGGGAGTGCCGCAGTATCACATCATTATCTTTTATCTTTTTACCTTTTCAGTAGAGTCATATCATGAATAGAGATGTTATCATATAGGATGGATTGCATTATGGAAGTATCTCCCCTCTCATTAGTAATCTATGTATCCCTTGGTGTGAGTTGCCGTTATGGAATATTAATGAGAAGTTCTATCATTCACTCTTTTTGCATATCTTATTTTAGTTTGAAATTTCTGTTATATGATTGATCTTGTTGTTAGTAATAGTATCACTTTGGGATCATTAAGTAAATTTAGTTGGTTTTGGCAAACATGACTCGGTCAGTGGCAACACTATTATGAGAATTGAATGAAAAAGATAAAAGTACTCTTAGGAAATATAATTTCATCATCTTTCATGATTAGCTCATAAGCTTAGTATTATCTAGTTAAGATCTTTTGTTCTTCCAAGGAAGATTGCATGTTTGTTTTTATCACTTGTATGTTTGTTTGTTTCCTTCAATTCTTATACTTGCTACCCAACCTTGCTAGCCAAAAATCTGTCCTGAGAGGGAATGCTTCTCGTGCCTCCAATCCTTAAACCAAAACCTATGCCATTTGTGTCCACCATACCTACCTATTAGCATTATTGGTATTCCAAGTAAATTCATGTTTTTATCTACCTTCCAAATTAAACTTGTTATGTGAAAATTAGTGATTAAAGCTCTCACGAACTTGATGGCACACTTTACTTTCTTGCACTTAATAAACTTGAACCATTGTGCCCATCTATGTTGCGTATATGCTTACGCTTTATAAGTTGTGAATTAGCAGAACCATGTTACCATGGGGAACACTTTCAACATTGCACTTATTTAGTTGATATCATGTTCTTTTGCTTATGGATCCCGACGGTGTGAAATAAAAGGGGAGCTTGTAAGCTCATGGAGTTTGTATGTGTGTTAGAGAAACGCCTGGGCCGCTAGCCTAAGCCATGCATAATCATGGTGGAAACTTGCAGCATAACCATAGTGAGTAATCTGTGAAGAATCCTCAATAAAAACCTATGCAAATAGAAAATAAAAAGATCGCTGAGATTCTCATTGTCTGATTGCCTTGTCATTTTCATATGGGAAAGCTTCCGTATCATCGGGCAAGGGGTACCCCGTTGGCGGTTCTCCATGATACACATGTATTTACAATGACAAGAACTTACTCGTGACTAAAGTTGAGTAGCACGAGGTCTGGTACTCGTAAGAATGGGGCATGAGATTTTCAACTTATAACTTGTCAAGCATATCCTCATATTTGTTCACTTTAACCTTAATCACCTCAATATCCTTATGATAGCGGCAATAAGAGCTGAAAGCTAGTAAGTGCCATAATTTTTGGAAGCTCTTTATGAAACATGAAATCCATGCTTCCCTCTGCGAAGGGCCTATCTTTTACTTTTTAGTTGAGTCAGTAAACCTATTCCTTTCTATCTCAGCAAGTATTTTGAGTTATTGTGTTTCATTCATTCATATGCTGATTTATTCAAGCATGTTTCTTATGTTCCTTGTTTTGCACACTACTCTTATCTTAGTGAATATTACTTTGAAAGCTATCATTGAAAACCCCATTATGTTTGAACTCCTACAAATTGTTAACTATTCTTTGACCAAGACCAAAGTTTACCATTACCAATTACGATCTACTTTGTGTATGTTTATTGTGTTTCCTTTACTTATTGCAAGTTAAGTTATATAATAGTGAGTTGTCTTCCATTATGATTTATGTATTGATGAATGTGATGCTTCTTGTCCGTATTCTTTTATCGACACTTCACTCCATAAACCTGATGTTATGTTTAATGAGCTCAGTTTTCGCTTGGGGACAAGCGAAGTCTAAGCTTGGGGAGAGTCGATACGTCCATTTTGCATCACTATTCTATATCATAATTTACTGTTATTCATTGATATATTTCATATTAAGAGATGATACTTATGTTATTTCATCTGTTTTTGCATGGTTGATGACTTTTGGAGGATGGACCGCTGAAGTCAGGATTCTGATTGAAAAGGCACTGTTTGGAGGCGAAATTCGTGAAGATCATAAAATCCCGGAAAATATATGGAAAATCCTTTTTTTCCCCGAAGACGAAGGATGCCAGAAGGGGGAGCAGAGATGGGCCACAAGGGGCCCACACCACCCCCTGGCGCGGGCCAGCCCTGGTCGCGCCACCAGGTGGTGTGGCCACCCTGGCCCACCTCTGGCTCTGCTCTTTGGCATATATATTTCTCACGAAACTCTAAGACTCAGGGAGTGACCACAGAAAGATTCCACCGCATCTGCGGGGCGGAAAATTGCAGAGAGAGAAAGAGCTCTCCGGCAGGTAGAAATCTGCAGGGGAAATTCCTTCCCGGAGAGGGGAGATCGTCGCCATCAACAGCATCATCAAGATGGAATTCATCGGGATCATCATCATCTCCATCATCATCTCCACCAGCATCATCATCACCACTCCGTACCGCTGTAACAATCGGGTTGAATCTTGCATAGTTCTTAGGGGAAACTTTCCCGGTGTTGATTACTTGTTGTAGTTGCTGCTATTGAGTGGAACCATTGAATTATTGTTCAAGTTCAGATTGTTATTTATCATTATTTCATCTCTGATCTTGATCCATATGATGTCTTGTGAGTAGTTCGTTTAGTTCTTGAGGACATGGGAGAAGTCATGTTGTTAGTAGTGGAATTGTGTTGAGAAAGATTTTTTTTTGAGGTGAAACAGTAGGAAAAAATCCCCACTGCAATTTTTATTATAAGATATGAGTATGTTACAAGATCTAAGGTATATCAAAATAGTAAATTAAAATCAATCTAAGATGGGTAAAATCTACCCTATCCCTAACTAATTGCTGGTTAAGCCAGGCTTTGAATTTCTCCTTGTATTTTCCTTTGTTATAAATTTCTCATTTCTTGATAGAAGATTGCTTTCCATCTTTCAAGCATGGGTCTTTTTTCATTAAAAATCTTCTCATTTCTGCATATCCAGATACCCCAGGTAGTCATGATAATGATTTGCATTGCAAATGGTAGATGTAACTTTTCTTTGATGTCTAAAATAGCTTCCAATCCTGTTAGGTTTGCAGTTCTGTTTCTGTAAATATGGTCCCAGCATTTGTTTGCAAATGGACATTCCCAGAATAGATGATTTACTGATTCTTCCAAGTAATAGTTGGAAGTTACACATTTGTATTCAGGCAGGATGAACTGCTTTCTTTTCAGAAGATTCCTTGTATTCAATCTGTCCAGATGCAAAAGCCAGAAGAAGAACTTGTGTTTATTTTGGCAGGAGGATGCCCATACCCAAGGGAAGTGTGGTGGTGATGGTGAATATCCAATCATGTCTGAGTAGGCCTTTTAACTTCAAATTTATCTGACCCCCAAATATAGCTCCAATTATCATGGGTATCCCCCTGAGTGGTATGCATGATTTCCTGGCACCTTTCTTCCATGACTATAAACTCAGAGTATGCTTGTTGAGAGAGTGGTAGGTGAAAATTATCCTCTAAGTATTCAGCATGTAGGAAGTCATGTACACTGATATCTGAAAACTTAGCATAGGACAGAAGGTGAGGGAATTTATTCATCAAGCACTCATCTTGCCAAAGGTCAGACCAGAAATAAGAAGACTTTCCTGAATTCAGATTTCACTTAGCCGTGCCTTTAAAATTATCAATTAATTTGATATGAGATTTCCAGCAGAATGATCCTTCCATGCTTCTTCCAGGTAGTTTTCCATTTTTGTAGTAAGTTTCCCATATGAGATGAACCCAAGGGATGTCATGGTGATTATAGAGTTTGTCCAAGTTTTTTAGAAGGAGGGCAGTATTTTGAATCTGTAGGTTTAGCACCCCTAGACCCCCCTGATTTTTAGGATGGCAGATTTTATCCCAAGACACTAGAGCTTGTCCTTTTGCTTCTACATCTTCAGTCTTCTTTCTCCATAGACAATATCTCATGTATTTTATAATTTGATACTTGATGGCAATTGGAACCTCCAAACAGCTCATGAAAAATAGAGGGAGTGAGGACATAACAGATTTTACTAGTTGCAATTTTCCTCCATAGTTCAAGAAATCAGCTATACCACATAATCTTCTTTCAACTCTTTGAACAATGGGCAGAAAGTGCTCCATAGAAGGTTTTGAAATGCTTAGTGGTAAACCAAGGTAGGTGAAAAGGAGGCTACCAGTTTGACAATTGATTGTCATAGCAAAATGCATTAACCTATCATTACATAAGTTTATTGGCATCATGCTAGATTTCAAATACTTGACTTTGAGCCCAGTGGAATTTGCAAATGTTTGAATAAGTGCTTTCAAGCACAATAATTGAGTAGCATCTGCCTTAAGTACCACCAATGTATCATCAGCATATTGAATAACAGGGAAATCACGGTTGGATGGTCCCTCTATAGGTGGTGTTAGAAGGATCATATGCATGGCTTTATTCAGGACAAATTGTAGAAGGTCAGCATCAAGAACAAATACTAATGGTGAAAGGGGGTCTCCTTGTCTCACACCTCTCCTGCAATAGAACTTTTTACCAGGCACTCCATTTAGTAGGATTTCAGAGGTTCCAGATTCAAAGATCATTTCTATCCATTTGATCCATTTCCTTCCAAATCCTCTAGCTTTAGGGATATTTATGATGGCAGAGTGATCAATTGTGTCAAATGCCTTCTCAAAATCAAGTTTTAGAATTAGCATTTCCTCCTTTGACTTGTGGCTTGGAATAGGTATTCAAATGCCCATCCAAGGCAATCCTGAATAGACCTATTATTGAGAAAACCATATTGATTTTTATGCACCAATTCTAGAATAACAGATTGCAGTCTATTTGGAAGAAGTTTGGTAATGATTTTGAACACACAGTTCAATAAGGAAATTGGTCTGAAATCAGCAGAGGTAGAAGGGCATGTGACTTTAGGAATGAGAGTAATGTAGGATGAGTTGATGCTCTCAAGGGAAACTTTCTCATTGAAGAAATCATGAATCAGTAATTTGATATCATTTCCAATGATTGACCAGCAGCTTTTGATAAATTCATTATTAAAACCATTAGGCCCAGGTGACTTGTCATTTGGTAAATCAGAGATAACCTCCTCAATTTCCTTGTCAAGAAAAGGTTTTTCAAGTGAATTCCTCATCTCATCAGTCATTCCATTTCCATATAAATCTGCTAGGTTGTAATGCATCTCAGTTTTGATTGATGTACCCATTCTTGCTCTAAAGTCATTCCAAAGAATATCAGCCTTGTCATAGTGATTAAAAAATTCCTGGTCATTTTCATTCTTGATCATTGAGATATAATTGTGCCTATAACTAATGGTAGCTTTGGAGTGAAAAAACTTTGTGTTTTCATCCCCAAGTTTCACCCATTTAATTTTTCCTCTTTGTTTCCAATAGGTGTTTTGGTTTTGGAGAAGAGAGATAATATGGAATTTCAGGATATCTCTGAGGTGCCATTCATTGATGGTTAATGTTCTAGATTCTTCAATTAGATCCAGAAGATCAATGGTGTCATTCACCTTAGCAATTTGGTCCCTTAAGCATGGTAACTGCTTGGCCCATATCTTGATGCCTCTCCTCACATTTCTGAACTTGGCACATATTCTTTTTGCTAAGTCCTGATAATTCACTGGTATATTCCAGGCATTTTGCACAATCATCTTAAAATCGGAATGGTGAAGCCAGTAATTTTCAAATCTAAAAATTTGTGCCTTGGAATGTTAGTTCCAATAGAGATGACACAAGGTAGATGATCAGAAGTAGGCTTGGATAAGGGGGTAACCAAAGTATAAGGATATTTGGTTGTCCATGAGCTAGAAGTAAAGAACCAATCAAGTCTTTCTAGAAGTGGATCTTTTTTAGAACGATTCAATAGTTTGTTATTTAACTTGTGGTGTTGTTCTTCTAGTGGTATCATGTGAACGTCGACTACATGATACTTCACCTTTACGGGCCTAGGGGAATGCATTGTGTATTTGGTTACTAATCGTAGGGGTTGCTGGAGTGAGAGAAACCTGAACCCCCGTTAGGAAACCTTTGCACAAGGGAGTGTAGGATCTCAGAGTTTAAGGTTGTGGTTAGGTTTTTATCTTAATTACTTTCTTGTAGTTGCGGATGCTTACAAGGGGTATAATCACAAGTATGTATTAGTCCTAGGAAGGTTAGTACATTAGCATAGGTTCTCCCACACAACACTTATCAAACTAAAGAAGATTAATCAACTATATGAAGCAAAAGCACTTGACGTTATTCCCGTGTGTCCCCGAGAACATTTGGTCTTCTTAAGTAAGAAAACCGGCTTGTCCTTTGCTAAAGAAAGGATTGGGCCACTTGCTGCATCTATTATTATTGTATTTTATTTACTTGCACTTTATTTATCTACATATCAAAAACCCCTAAAAATCTGTTTGCTAAGTATTTACAGAGAATTCCTGCTCCAAGCCACTCGTCAACACCTTCTGGTCCTCGTTGGTTTCGACACTCTTACTTATCGAAAATACTGCGATACACCCCCTATACTTGTGGGTCATCAATCATATATTATGTTAAGTTATCATCATGGTTTTCTAAGACAGAACCTATGTCTCAACATAGTGGATGATGATCATCCTTTTCTTTCTTTCAACCATTGATGTTAAACTTAATACTATTCCTAACTTGAGTTATTAAGGACTAGTTCCTTAATTAACTTCCATTCTGAAAACCCTTTTCAGAATCCTTTAAGGAATACTATATAATATCATAATATACTTATTATCAACTTCTTTCTTTCAACCATTGATGTTAATCTTAATACTATTCCTAACTTGAGTTATTAAGGACCAGTTACTTAACTAACTTCTATTCTGAAACTCTTTTCAGAATACCTTAAGGAATACTACATAATACACTTATTATCAACTTCTACTTCCTATAAATCATTATTTATCGGTACTTGCGCTTTAATTTTTAATGTGTCGTATACATACTTAAGAATCACTCCTTTAAGCTCCCACGCAAAATATGTTCCCAACATATTTGGTTATGAGTCACTACTCTTACTCAAACTATGTTCCTACATATTTGAATTTGAGACTTATATTTCTCCCACTCAAAAATATGTCATTCACATATTGTTTTAGGAAGACTTTCATAGCTCCCACTCAATTTCATGCAAATTACATATCCACTCACTATTTTGAACGATTTCAAAATCCATTGATCAAATATCAAACTTGGAGATTTACTATGAGATACTAGTACTTTTACTAGTTTTAAATCCACTATACATTCAGCACACTTTAATCAAATTCATTTGAGTTTGACCAATACTTGACAAATTGTGCTTTTGTCATTCACCCCCTTTTCCACTATGGCTTCGCAGTCCTTTGGGAAAATTCAAGTAACCCCTTACTCGTAAGATTCGGCAACAAATTGCTTTCTTATCTCAAGGGAATTTTGCTTTTGGATTTCTCATATCATTAGCTTACCATTATTTCCTTAGTAGTTTGTAGGTATGTCATATTCTGGTAATCATGACAAACGATTCACAAATGTCTCCATACAAGATATGGGATACATTTTGAATCCTACTTCATGTAGTGAAAACACCAGTGGGGAAACACAATGATCACTATCATTGATTCTTTCCTTTGTGAAGAGAATCGTTCAGGAACTTTTTTGTTGCGCTTCTCAATACTCTGATGCAGGGTTTTAAATCCTCATCGTGTTTCACACTATCTTCCAAAAGATTTATAATCGAGAAATATCACTGAATGTGAACTTTCTTAAGACTGCACCAAAATCCAAGCAATACAAGATTTGCTTCTCTTTCGGCTTTAGCTATGGATTTCATATTCAAAGTTTCCAATGAATACTCTACAAGGACTTATTTGCTATTGTTTTGGTTATATCGAATAACCCCAAAGCTTTTATGACGATCCATACTAGATATGGCGCCGATCTCACAAATTCATATGGTTCACTATATATTCTAATTGAGTGCTAACTATTTCTAACTAATGGTCTCTACATGTATACTACAATGTTTTATTTGGCGCCATCTATTCACCCACTTTGATATCTAATATCGCATTGTGATGCTTTGCATTTTAACATTTCAAAACGCTTTGCATTCCACAATTCTCTTTTATGCCAATCTGATAACATTGAATTTCATTACTATCCATCAAATCATAGTAATTACATTCTCTTTTATCTTTAATACCCTTTGTTGATGAAACACTTTGATCATATCAAATAGCCTCATACTTATGTTTCCTTTGGTAAACTTCTTTACACATTTAAACAATCATATAATGATAATTACCATTTTGTTAAAACACAATACATCGAATATGTATTTACTTTCAACAATTCATCAAACACTTTATATTCATGTAATACACGATGTTCAAATTATTTTGCCAAACTTAGGCATGATTCATATGTGACAAGTAATCAAATGACTTTCACATATTATCAACATAACTTTGAATTCAAATAATGGTTTATTCAGTAATGAACATATCATTAATTTGGGTATTTTTCAAGGCATTTCAATATTTTACAAATGTTCATGTATTATCAATTAGTTTCAAAACCAGGATAATTCATACATAATCGAACAAGATATTCATAAAAGTGGAACAAGTGTTTGTTTCAAGCTCATATGAATAACAGTCTCACAAAGTGCGAGACACACTAAAGAAGTTCACAATCTATTGATTACAATAATCATCTAAACATAAACTAAGTGATAAATGTTGAGGGAGAGTGTCGTTGGCTATCATCATCATGCTCGCCATCAATACGCAACGTAACCTCCTCTCCAGCAAGCACCTATATGCAGAAGGACCTGTTTTTAGTAAAATAGAACAAGTATGAAATATACTTAACACTCCAACATGTATTTGCAAGATTATAACATTTATAAAATTGTCTATCAAATATATACCTTTGTCATCGATGACCTCACCGGTGATTGGTTCAACCTTTACGTTCCTGAAACGTAATATGAACTCTTGGAAATCCAATGTTTTTGTATCACCACTCATGATGCTACTCCGGACATGTCCTTCATAGGTGGGAGGCAACGATTGAAGCAGCACGCCTATCGCAAATGGATCATCCATCCAGTAGACCACGAAGTGAACCAGTCTCATGTGTGCATCAAGCATGCCCTCCAAGTGACTCTTCACACATGTGTACTCCTCCATCTGTATGGAAAGGAACTCTCCAAGAAGCTCGTGCTTCCACATGAGCACATGTCTTATGAACTCTGCTCTCAGCTGATCCACCATCGCATATGGATCAAGATCACCCATGAGCAGATGGAGTTCATCCACCATCCCATAACGCATTATTATCTGAATGTAGGTGGACATATCTTGACGATAGTAGCGGTCTTCCAGCTCTTGTGGGGTCTCATAGTGGTCTGGCTCAGTAAAATCCACCGTGCGGCATATGTAGTCTACAACATGATTCCTAGTAAGGAGATCATTCAGGCGCACAAGCCAACTAGGGAAGTTGGATCCATCAAGTCTAAGTTTCTCACCTACTACCCATTCCTCAATGACAAAGTAAGCTTCACGGTGAGCCATCTCTACATTTATAATTGCAAAAGGAATTTAGACTAAGTTTATAATTAAATGAGTTAACAATAACTCCAGTCAGAAACACCTATCCCCTGAAGGGTTCTAGTGATAACACGACCCCTTTTCCCCACATCTCCCCCGATCATCACAGCCATCAATGTGGGTTCTAGGGTGGATGCTAAACGTCGGTCACATCATTCATGCAACTCGTGCTCGATCTTTCGACCATCCGTGTTCCGAGTCCATGTCTGCTACATGCTAGGCTCGCCAACTCAACCTTAGTGTATTCGCTGTGCAACATGGCTTACACCCACTGTATGCGAACATAGATATGTCTAACACCCGCTCATCATGGTCTGCCTCATACTGAAGAACTTTCTTGGTGGTGAACACTAAGGGGGAACACAATAATTGGTAATTTTTAAACAAGGATCATCTTATTAGGCTACTGTCGAGTATCTAATACTAGAACACAATAAGATATACAAACAATAACAATTAATGTAAATCCGATGTGATATGGTCCTTCACGTAGTGATCTCCATCCGTCATCACCGGATTCCGACGCCAGGGTTCTGGCATCATAGACACCAGGGTACCGATGTCTTTCCGGCGTGGTAGTCCGTCACCTTCGTGACTATCTACTACTACTTCGTAACACAAGGTAATCACTTTACCTTTGCCACAACCATATCACAAAGCAACGCCCCATGTAAAACAAAGTTAGACGCCTCTACTTTATCTTTGCATGTTTACGTGGCTGAATGGGATTTCACACAAGAACCGTTCTTACCTACGAACTTTCACCACAATTCTGATCAAGTAGTTATCTATACTATACCCCTTTCGGGGCCCTCCGTTGCAAATGGCATACCAACTAATGCGAGAGAGATAGACACCCCCCAAAGCCACTTTATACGGTACAAGCCGTATGTGAAGCGTGGACCAGTCTTGCAAATGAACACATAAAGTCGATTGGGGGCCGTTTCATCAAGCATTACTACGGTATACACAAGTACACGTGGGAGGGTAACAACTAAAAGATCAACGCCCACAAGCTATATCTCGTGTGTTCTACCCGTACTAGCATTACTACGCATAGATCTAGCTCTGATAGCACTGTAGGGGTTCCACGTATGAAAACAATAAAATTTTACCCTACGCCCCTGAACCCCTGATGTTGCGAGGACTTGTCTATTAGTAATGCAGTAACGGGGGGGGGGGGGGCTTTTCACGAACTTACTCTTGAAGACCGAAAAGCATTGTCAACGCCCAGGAGAGCGTGGTTGATGTAGACGAGGCGAAGTCGACCTCAAGGTTGTGATGAAGTCCGTGCGCTCCTGTGGATCCAAAGACTTGAGGGCCTCAAGTGTGAAACCTCACGGGGAGTTACACACATCCGGTACCTCACGATGACTCCCGCTTCCCTGATCTAGCAACAGTTGCGGAAGTAGAGCTCCTGGATCTGAATTCCACAGTGCGACGGCGCTCTGTGGTGAAGATGTATCTCGTTCGCGCAGTCCTAACTTGGGACCACGGTCACGGGAGAGAGAGAGAATATCAATTGGAGATCGCCCCGAAAGTGAGGAAACCTTTAATGAACCAGTGACTATAGTTTCACTGGGAACCCCTGGTTGTTTATATAGCACATGTGTATTGATGTTTCCTCTCAATACAGTTATAGAATGATGTAAAACTTAATCATAAACTTTATGAAATATGATAATAATCCTTATTATTATCTGTCTCTAGGGCATATTTCCAACAAATTTAAACAGCAATGTCACTTCGTAAGTGATGTCAATGATTGTCTTCAATCATTTGTCTTCTGACATTTTAGCATTAGTTTTATGGACGTGATTTCTCCAACTAGACTTGTAAAATTTCATCCATCTTCTATGGAATATAGTAAATATTTGAGCAACTATTGTTCTCATAATACCGGAACAAAGCAACAATTATTTAATCAAATCTTGAAGGAAAGCTCTGATGTCAACAAGAAACACAATAACACTTTATTTGTTTTCGATGAACATCATCACATATTGTTTTGCTAGTTACATATGCCATTGTAGTTCATGAATTCCGTTGTCCTGTATCCAATACCAAAGAACCACATTGTTTAACAAGCAAAGAATACAACCATAACATGTATATCATCTATATACCTTAGCTGGACATTTCTAGTCATTTATTTTCTGCCAAATATTTTATAGATTCCCTTTCAGCATTTTCTTTTCCTTTTAAAAGAATCTATCAACATCAACAGTGGTGCCATACATATGACACATAGTTGATACCTTCGATCTGGATTACGAATGTAGTATAGCTTCTTTTTCTCTAGTAGACCTAGGTTATCGAATCCTCGGGAAGCGAATGCGTAGTGAAGTTACTTTAACGAACCTTCGGGAGTTTTAGAATTCCTTTTGTGTTTTTACTAGACCAATAGCTTGCATCTTTTTGTTGTTGTCGATGATGGAGAGAGAGGGCCTAGGGCGTTCGGTTTCACCTGTAGCTATGCAAAACATCTGATGGGAATAAAAGATAGAAATAAAGTTTGCATGTACTTGTTAGAGCAAGATAAATTATATGTGGGCAGTGCATCCATAATTGCTATTGCCTCCGTGACCGCTCATAGCAATAACCTACTAGTATCATCCATAGAAGAAAGAGAACTAATGATATGCATAGTGATGTCACCGTTAATCCCAAGTAAATCCCTCACATACAGCCGTACTACCCCTTCTATCTCTGGGGTTCCCAACCTGCAGATCAGTCATTACTCATACTCCCTATACCTGGCTCAACCCTCGGGGTCTTGGGTACCTGACAAGTCCTTGGATTGAGGCAAGAGAGGATACAATAATCATCATGTAATACAAACTAATACACGATCCCATCTATGATAAATAACATGCACAAACGCTACATGGCTAGGCCAAAACCCTTAGCCCAAGGAGAATTACTCACACATAGAGATGAGATCAACAATCATAAACATTGTAATGAAAATCATAATATTAATAGAAATAGTATTATAATGTCGCCAATCGAAGAAGAGATCTACTATTAAAAGTGGTGGAATATGGCTATGGAGATGGAGAAGGGTTTTGAGATCTGGAGGCGTCTCGTGATCTATGGCAGAGACTTTTGGCGAGGTCTGGCTTCTTCGAGCTTGTTTTCTCGTCACCCGAGGCTTCTTTATGTAGGTGTCCCTTCATGAAAGTTGTTTTGTTTGACCTAATGGCGGTGGCGCCAACTATATGACTGGAGCTATACAGCCGGAATTTTGCTCCAGTCGTATAGTTGGTCGTTAAAGCGTCTACCTCCGCTTTACGGCTCCTAGTTTCTTATGGTTGTTGGAAATCTCGTATCTTTGACTTTAATGTAGTGATTCCCATCTTTAGATGACATTATATGCACAGGAAAAATATAAAAGAAAGGATTGCATACCCCTTTGAATATTAGGCATTAGTGGTAGGGTTTAGAGAGATATTTCATCATAAGTGTGAATAATATCTAGTTTAAATGTGGACGTAGATGGCTATATTTCGGAGCCATCAACCTCCCCAAGCTTAAACTTGATCATCCCCGAGCAAGAAAACCAAAATCAAAAAGGAACTCCGCATTTAAACTGAAATAACGAGATGGTGATCTTACTCATGGTTGGTAGTCTCATGTTTCATCCACTTCATAAATCTGAAAAACTTCAGCATAGATAGAGTAATGGAAAACATATCATACGGGTTGTATGCATCCTTATAGTGCAGCAATTATTGTCAACATGGATGATTCAAATGACTAAACATTATTCCATGTCATGTAGTCAACTCATAGGCTTGCCTTTGAATGATAAACTAGAATCATGTAAATTAAGAGTGTGAGAGTTGTCATGAAAAGCATATATACTAGAGTATCTCAATTCTCCCACATCAATAAATCAAGACTTTTCAAGCACTACTTTTCCATTCATTGTCCTTCAAGAATTTCAGTTTTTAAGTAATTGAGAGCATGCCAAAGATTTTTTATTAGTTTATCGGGCTATGATGGACAGTCATGGCATCACTAAGGTTTTTGTTCCTTTTGTATAATGATTACTCATAACAGCTAGAGGAGTGATTCCATCATGATTACAGCTACCCGGGAGTGCCAAGAACTTACCCACTATAGCATTGCTGCTACAAGTGTTTAATCAACTCATAGCCGAAATCTAGGAGTTTCCTCCATGAAGATCATTCATAGGCCAGTTGAGTTGTTGGCATCCCATGAAGTTCGACACTTGTAAAGCTATATCATTCTTATGATTAACAAGTCAAACTTTGGCATGCTCACAAAAACCGCTAAACATTAATTCAATTGAAAAAATCCTTTAAAAGAGAGCTATCAAGTTAATCAATATTTTCAATGGTGTTGAGTGTCTCTAGAAGTAAGCCTTCAAGACTAAGCACCACAACACCCAAGCCTTCAATTGTGAGACTTTTTCTTATTACAATTGTTTAGCAATTTTTAGGCAAGACTTTGTTAACTATGAGAGCTAGAACAAAACGTACCCAATTAAATACCTATGCAAACGAAAATCTTACTACAATACAAAGACTCATTCCACCAATATAATATCTCAACATTTACTACTAACTAGCATGGGTTTCTCATACTTTAAAAGTGGGGAGTCATAAGGCAAACCTTTCATGTTTGGTTCCACTTCTCTCTTCCTCTTTTTATTTGCTTCTTGGAAACTCGGAGTCAATCACTCTTCTACAAATACATGAAAACCTCGAGGCGGAAATAAAAGAAAGAGGGAAAATAAGGAAAAATGGAGAAATATTTTTGTTGTTTTTAAGAGAGGGAGTTTAAAGAATAGAAAATTTGTGGCAAAGATCAGCTAGAAAATCTCGAAAGAAAATAGAAAGAACTAAAAAAATAAGGTGTTGGGGAAACCAACACGAGTGCTTATAAACTCAAATAAAAACACAACCTCGAAATAAAAGCAAATGAACACCAAATAAAGATACATGAGGAAACTTCCCCAAGCTTAGGCTTTTGCAAGCCCTTCAAATCATTGTGGTGGCAGGAAAAAGTCGTTACTCTAGTTCACAAATTTAGTTGAGAGGTTACTAGTTGATTCTCAGAGGTTCAAAGAGAGGCTATGCATCCTCTCCATAGTCCCTCCAAGTCCTTGGTATGTAGCGAACCGGGTTTGTGGCTACTCTTCTTGATAAGAAACTTCTTGCTCCTCTTCTTGGTCCTCATGCTACTATAGAATCTCCTCCTCAGGTTGGTGTTGCTCAACCTACAAGTCATATAGCAAACACCCTTCCTCGATAGAGAAAAGAACATTAGGCAAAGGCGCGGGGTAGAAACGCCCAGCTCCAGCAATATGCAGGTAATAAACACCACCGCTCCTAGTGAGCATTCGACAAGCTTTCAAAGTGGAGAAACCAACACGTCGCTCACCTAGCACGGGTTGCAACTCACCAAGGTTGATGCCTAGGGCAGTGGCAAGCACGGTGATGACGCCTCCACCTGTGATTGGTCCTTGGCTTTGAGAGGTTTGGTGCTCTAAGTAGCGCACAAGGATGGCGCCCAAGTTGAGTGACAAGCCGTAGTTGATGTAAGCAACCTTTGCAAGGACTAGGATGTCCTCCTCGTTGAGTCTCGTGAACTCATTATGTGCCTGCAAGGTGTTATCAATAACATAGAAAAAATAGCGAATTGCGGGATGTTGAATATTATTCCCCTTGTTCACTCTAGTAGTGAAACTCATTCCATTATTGTATTGTTCAGTGGTAGGTTCTGAGCCAGTAAAGGATGCACGTAAGGCATTAACATCATTGTTTGGCAAATTAAAACATGCGCACCATTCATCTAATGTTAAAGTGTAGTTGTTGTTCATAAGTCGGAAAGAAATAGTATCCTCTCCTTGCCATTGTTTAACGGTGCTTTGCAACAAACTTAGAAATTCAATGATTAAGTAGCGATAAGTAGGCACATCATTGTACACAAAGTTTTATAGGCCAGCTCTATTGCAAAGTAGATTGAAGTCATCAGAAATACCGAGTTGGTTCAATATAATGGGGCAAGCCGACTTGGTGGCCTTCACTTTGCGGTTCTTGATCCCGTCGAAGCGATCACGTTGGAGCTCATTCCTGAACTGTATCCCCATGCACTCTTGAGCGACACCCCGAGAAGTGCTAGAGGTGGCACGATCACGAGTTTGGCTCCTTGTGTTCATCATCTAAGACGTTGCAGAAAGAAAAAATAAAACTTTTTGATCCAACAACAGTAAGTACAATATATTCCTCATCAAAGCACACTAAAGAATCTCCCCAAAATAATAATCTAGGCAAGAGAATCATGGAAATTGGTTCATAGTAGGTCTCACCTTAGATTGATAACGACAATAGATCAAAGATGAATATGCAAAAAGTAATTGGAGGATCGGAGGAGAAATGTACCGTAGATCACTTGTGTGCGAGGAAATTGAACGAAATTGAGTAGAGATGAAGATCTCTTGAGGTTTTGAGAGAGTTTGGAGGTAGAAGAGAGAAAAATGATAGATGTTTTGGAGTTGGAGGTACCTTCCCGTGCGATTTTGTGGTTGGATGCAACTATATGGGCGCAACTATACGGCGGGAACAACGTGTTCCTGTCGTATAGTTGGCCTTCTGTCAAAATATTAGGGTTTCCCCTGGCAGCGCAGCTATACGGGCGCAATTATACGGGCGCAACAAAATGTTCCTGTTGTATAGTTGGTCGTCAAACTGTCTATCCCTGGGAAAGAAAATATATAAAGGCATCAATATCTATATGACCAGAATTTTTATTCCTTCCGTATAGTTGGTCGTTAAACTCTCTGTACATTAGAAAAGAAATTGTATGGAGGCACCTATATCTATACGACCGGAGCTATACGGCCGAAACTTTTATTCCCGCCGTATACTTGGTCGTTAAACTCTTAGTACATATTAAAGAAAAAATTGATGACAAAGATATAGATATGACGGGAGCTATATGGCCGAAACTTTTATTCCCGCCGTATAGTTGGCCGTTAAACTCTCTGTGTGCATAAAAAAAATTGTTTCTTCGAAAAATATTTCTTTTCCTATAACTTAGTGATATACCTTGTTTATGACAGTAAATATTGTCGACCAACAATAGCAAGAATGAAGCAGGATTTTTAGTACTACCTAACTTCTTCTCCTCAATTGGAGTTTTCTAGCACTCTTTATTAAACATAAACTAAAACTAAAACTAAAAACTTTACTCAAACCTTTAATTCACATGGTTTTCCTCCCATGAAGCACTCTTTTATGGTCAATAGCTTGACCTCAATGTTGCTCACTTAGGCTAGATGAGTGGAACACCCACTCCAAATTAATTGGCCTTCAAAGTGATGGCCTCCTTTTAATCATGCTTGGCTTTCTTCTTCCTAGGGAAATGAAAACAAAAGGATCCCGTGAAGGCAATTGAAGCTTCACATTCCCTCCATGTAGATTAATCAAAGCCTTAATAGTTCTTAAGAAAGGATGGCCTAATATAATAGGAGCAGTATCATCTTTAGGAATGTCAACAATAACAAAATCAATGAGAGCAGGACAACCTTTAATGTATACAGCTTGTTTGCAGGTAAAATATGCTAGATGTAAATTTAACTTAGTGATTTCAAAGGAGCCAAGATTTAACTTGTTAAAAAAACTCTTTGGAATTGTTGAGACGCTTGCACCTAGATCACAAAGTGCAGCTATCTCATTGGTTCCAATTTTAATCTTAATAGTAGGCTCAAATATGTCATCTAACTTCACAAGTAATTTTTCAGCAATTTTCTTATATTCTTCCTCAAGCTCATGTACCTTTATTTCTACTTGATTAACGAAGTGTTGGTACATAGCATCCTCACTACCTTCACTTAACGGAGATCTTCAACGGTGTAGCTTGGTGAAGGAGCATTACTATAGTCAAGTTCTTTAGGTTCCTCCCTTTGGATTCTCATCATCTTGAGGTATTCAACGGGATTTGGCTAGCTTTACCTGCAAATTTAGCTAGAATGAGAGTTTGACTCTCGGTTATCTTACCTAGCTATACCTCAACGATCCTCGTTCTTTCTTGGAGGGTCTGCAAATCATTTCTCAAACTAACAGCTTGGTTAGATAATTTACCAAGCATAGCATCATGTTTCTTCGTTATTTTAACAAGAATATTGTTTTGTTCAATTTGTGAGTCTATACAAGACTTTAATGTTTCTTGGAGACTACCATTAGTAGTTCCCATATTATTATTAGAATTACATGCAGGACTAGAATAATGTTTCTGAAAGTTAGGATTGTAATTCTTCTTCCAAGTAGGGTTATAATCATTACGAGCTATGAAGTCTATTTCTTCAATATTTGTTTCAGGGGTGGCTCTTACCTAGGTTTCCTTACCTTTTACGGCTAACATGAGATCATCCAACTTGGCATTGAGTTCTTCATTTTCTTGTGGTGAAATGGAGTTCACCTTCTTCGTGTTTGATCTATCCACATGCCATTGAGCATGGTTGTCTTGCATATTGTCTAGCAGCTGCTTTGCTTCGGTAATATGTTTACCCATAAATGTTAGTCCAGCTGCAATATCAAGCATAGACTTAGACACAGGGTTAAGAACATTATAAAATAGATGGAGAATTAACCAGTCTTCCATCCCATGACTAGGATAGTTTCTCATACATTCTTTCATCCTCTCCCATTGAAGCGCTAGTGGCTCACGCTCTTCCTGTCTAAAGCTAGTAATATTAGATCTAAGTTGCATAGTCTTTGCAGGTGGGAAAGATTTAGTTATAAATAAAGAAGTACATCTCACCCATGATGTAATAGTATTTCTAGGCAAAGATAACAACCATTCTTTTGCTCTTCCTCTAAGAGAGAAAGGAAATAAACGCAATTTGACCGCATCGAGGTCAACGTATTTTATATGCATCATATCACATATTTTAGTGAAAGTATTCAAGTGCATACCCGCGTCTTCAACAGTAGAGCCTCCAAATTGATTCTGTTGAACCAAACTTAAATAATGGGGCTTATGTTCATAATCATCAGCAACAATTGTTGCCTGAGTAATAAGAGTACGCAAATAATCATTGTTGGGAGTTGCAAACTCCCCAAGCTTCTTTTCAGCCATATTTCTTATGTTTTTGGATTTTCATAAACAAGGAATTATAATAGTAAAATCAATAATTTTAGGCTAACTAATTTTTTTGGTTTATCAAATAAAGATTGAAAGCAAACTAACAAAATTAAATACAAAAATTAAAACTAGCAAGGTTCCTAATAACCTCACCAGGGTGGCTATTGCTTCCCTGGCAACGGTGCTAGAAAAAGGGTAGACACCTTCGATCTGGATTACAGATATAGTATAGCTTATTTTTCCCTAGTAGACCTAGGTTATTGAATCCTCGGGAAGCGAATGCGTAGTGAAGTTACTTTAACGAAACTTCGGGAGTTTTAGAATTCCTTTTGTGTTTTTACCAGACCAATAGCTTGCGTCTTTTTGTTGTTGTCGATGATGGAGAGAGATGGCCTAGGGCGTTCGGTTTCACCTGTAGCTATGCAAAACATCTGATGGGAATAAAAGATAGAAATAAAGTATGCATGTACTTGTTAGAGCAAGATAAATTATATGTGGGTAGTGGATCAATAATTGGTATTGCCTCTGCAACCGCTTATAGCAATAACCTACTAGTCTCATCCATAGAAGAAAGAGAACTAATTAGATGCATAGTGATGTCACCATTAATCCTAAGTAAATCCCTCACATACAACTGTACTACCCTTTTTGTCACTTGTTACCAACCTGTAGATCAGTCATTACTCATACTCCCTATACCTGGCTCAACCCTCGGGGTCTTGGGTACCTGAAAATTCCTTAGAGAGGCAAGAGAGGATACAATAATCATCATGTCATACAAACTAATACACAATCCCATCTATGATAAATAACATGCACAAACGCTACAGATGGCTAGGCCGAAGCCCTTAGCCCAAGGAGAATTACTCACACATAGAGATGAGATCAACAATCATAAACATTGTAATGAAAATCATAAGATTAATAGCAATAGTCTTACAATGTCGCCAATCGGAGAAGAGATCTACTATTACAAGTGGTGGAATATGGCTATGGAGATGGATAAGGGTTTTGAGATTTGGAGGAGGTGGTGATTTGTGGCAGAGACTTTTGGCGAGGTTTGGCTTCTTTGGGCTTGTTTTCTCTTTGCTTGAGGCTTGTTTATAGGGGTCCCTTCACGAAAGTTGTTCTATTTGACCTAACCATGGTGGCACCAACTATAAGACCGAAGCTATACAGCCGGAATTTTTCTCCGATCGTATAGTTGGTCGTTAAAGTGCCTGCCTCCGCTTTACCGCTCCTCGTTTCTTCTGGTTGTTGGAAATCTCATACCTTTGACTTTAATGTAGTGATTCCCATCTTTAGACGACATTATCTACGCAGGAAAATTATAAAAGAAAGGATTGCATATCCCTTTGAATATTAGGCATTAGTGGCAGGATTTAGAGAGATATTTCATCATAAGTATGAATAATATCCGGTTTAAATATGGACGTAGATGCATATATTTAAGAGCCATCAATAGTCCAAAGCATGTATAGTCAAATACTAATACCTTTGGACTTGCACTTTGAAGTAGATCACAATCATCAAATGTTTGGTGTTCTTTCAAAAATCCATTCTTTAGTAATCATTTAGTGTAGTAAAAAATTTACCTACATATTCTATTCATCCTTATCATGATAACTTTCATTATCAAGCTACTATAGCTTATAAGGATGAATCGTGAGTATAATGTCAGTTCCCAAAACCTTTTTGGGAGATTAGGACGTCTAGCGTCTCCAACATTTGCAAATTCTCATACAATACGAGAACATGTATTTTGCTAAATTATACTCTATCATGTTGCAACCATAAAAATTGTTTCATGTATCAAAATATCTTCCACACATGATGGCTTCTGAAACAATTCTTTCAGCTCCTAGATAACCTCGATATTAAAAACAACTTTTGAATATCAAGACATGGAGGCAAACATGATACTTTAGATACTAACATTGGAATTCTTATTCTCGAGTTAATACTACTTATTAAACTTCATGGAGTAAACAGAATTTGCTGAAAGTTTGCAATAGGACTTCTAAACTTTAAATTGACATTCAAAAAAAAAACTATACCAGTTCGTAAAGCAAATATCTAGAAGGTAGTAAAATAGATGCCAATGACTACAACAAATTATGCAAATTCACTTTGATTTAGTTTATGAAAAATTGAGTTCGACTAATCCAAATTAGAAATGAACTCCCACTGAAAAATGAAATCCCCCGTGTCTTTTTGGTGATTACATGAACCAAATCCACTACACCAAGTCCAATCATCACGTGAGTCAGTGTAGCTTCAAAGGTGAGCATCTATATGGGCATCATATAAAATATATGGCTCATGCTTAACCTTTCGGTCCTTGTTCCGAGGCCATGTATGTACATGCTAGGCTCACCAAGTAAGAACCTTAGTACTCGCGTGTGTAAAACTGTCTTACACCCGAAATATGATTGTAGATTCAAGTACACCCGATCATCACGTGATGTCTTGAAGCGGCGAACATAAACGATGCGTACTTAAGGGAGAACACATTTTTATCTCGATATCTAAATGAGGGATCATCTTATAATGCTACTAAAGCGCCATACAAGCAATATAAGATGCAAACAAAACATCATATGCATAAAGTGAAATGATATCGTTCTTACACTTGATCACTATCATGTGCATCGTGGTATGATCTTTATCATTCCTTTGTGTGTAAAGCACGTTGGGTGTGTTGTAAGAGTATCTACTATACATCAACTTACAATATTACCAGATCATGACACCAGCCCAGCAATAATCTAAACTAGACGCCTCTAATTTATCCATTGCAAGTTTTACGTGGCTTAGGGCTTTCAAAGATAGAACCGGTCTTACCAACGAACATGGAACCACAACGATGATAATTAAATTATTAGCAACTTGTTGTAAATCAGATATTGACTATAGTAGGAGAGACAGACACCCGCTAGCCACTTATGCAAAACTAGTTGCATGTCAAGCATGGAACTGGTCTCATGTGCGAGGACATGTAAAGTTAGTTCGGGCCGCTTCATCCCACTATGCCACCAATATCCAAAATACATATAAGAAGCAATAACATGATCATCATCGCCCACATAATCATATGTGTACTACCTGTGCAAAGTATCTATGCATAGATTTGGCTCAGATACAACGGTTGGCTTCGCAGCATAGAAAACAAAAAAATTCTTACGATGGGAACTATTATACGCCAGGATCTATCTACTATATACAAGCAACATGTGGATATACATCAATAGAGAACATACCCTTGAAGAACAATAAAGCTTTGTTAATGAAACAGATTCCGTGGTTGATGTAGTCGTACACTTGCCAATCTCAAGATTATGATAAAGTCTAGCAAGTCCAGCAGGTCCAGCACCAGCACATCCATCAGGTCCAGCATCAGCAAGTCCAGCACCGCAAAGCAGCAGTAGATCCGTGATCGCACACATGTCCGGTACCCCGACAACCTCTGTCCCTCGCTCCAGCAAAGCAGCAGAAGCAGCAACTCCTTTCCAGATAAAACCACCGGGAACATGTATCCCACTAATCCGAGTCCATGGGGAATAATTTCTAGAGGGGGAGAGATATCTTTCACGAGGAGGTGTGAGATGAGAGGAGGGAGAGGGGTGTCCCTCACCATGGCCGACGACCAAGAGAGGTGCCCCCACCTCTTCCACATTCATGTGGGTGGAGCTCCCACTCACATAATTAGCCTCCCACTCATAGTTCCACTCACCTCCATTAAATTTCCACCAAATTTAATGCAAGCTCTCATTAAATAAAACAATTTTATTATTTTATTCAGAATTTTGTTAATTACATTAATTAATAAACATTCACATAAAACCTGCTACAACATTTCAATATCACATGCATAGCCAGTTTCTGCAATTTCACCCGAAACAATTTCGGTTTCCATCAAAATGATTCCAACGCTTTCTTAAATCTTTATCTGAAACATATTTGCTCCAAATGGTGTCGGTATACCTTAAGTGTCTCACCCTATGGTTCGCGAATAATGCAGACATGATAGAGACACCTCTCCGATCAATAATCAGCAGTGGGACCTGGAGATTCATACTGACTCCAACACATTGAACGATAAGTCTAGTTATCGTGTAAACCTTTAACATCATAACAAAATCCCTTTGTCTCGCGATATTGTCCGAGATTCGATCATCGGTATCGTTATACCAAGTTTAATCTCGTTACCGACATGCACTCTTTTCTTGTTCCCGTGATATGACATTCTAGTGATCTCATCATTTTCTTGCCAGCTATTTCAATGTGATATCACCGAGAGGGCCCTGAGTTTATCTATCCATCATCAGGATGGAAAAATTCCACTCTTGATCGATGAGCCTCTACATAACACCTTCATAGCACTGAACCCACCTTGATAGTCACCCTTTCACGGTGTGACGTTTGATGCTATCAAGATACTCTTCCGGTGTTAGTGATTAACATGATCTCATGGTCTAAGGACTAGGATTACTTCGTATGATGTTATAGCAATATAAATACAATGCCTTTGATCATAATGCTATACTTTGGATGAATGTTCATCACATCATTCCACCAATGATGCGACTTCGTTATTAACAACATCCAATGTCCATGATCAAGAAACCTTGAAGATATTGTTAATCAATGAGCTACTTTATAAGAGAGGCATAACTAGGAACCTTCTATTTGTTTCTTAAACACACATGTATTAATGTTTCCAATTAATACAATTATAGCATGAAAAATAAACATTTATCATAAACATGGCATAATATACTCTCGGGCATATTCCCTTCAGAAACTTGGACTTACGTAACTCCAGAAATCTGTCCTTGCGAAAGTGTACCCAAACCATATCTCCAGGCTTAAACAACACATCCTTGTGCTTCTTGTTCTTGCCCTTATTTTCAATAGCCTATTTTTTCTTCACATGTATCTTCTTCACAAAATCTGCTCTCTTCGATGCTTCCATGTTGACTCTCTCTTGGATACAAACATGCAGCAAATCAAGTGGCGTAATGGGTTTGAAACCATAGACCACCTCAAAAGGACAAAGCTATGTGGTAGAGTGGACTGCTTGGTTATATGCAAACTCCACATGTGGCAAACACTCCTCCCATTCAGTAAGATTCTTCTTGATCATAGCTCGCAGCAATGTCGACAGTGTACGGTTCACCACCTCTGTTTCACCATCAGTTTGGGGATGACAAGTAGTGTTGAATAGTAACTTCATTCCTAGCTTCCCCAAAGTGTCTTCCAGAAGTAGCTCCTGAACTTCACATCACGGTCAGAAACAATTGTCTTTGTTACTCCACGTAAACGCACGATGTCCCTGAAAAACAGGTTATGTCGTGGTATTGCTGACGAGTACGCCATGGAGGGGTCCTCACAATGCGTGTTTAGAGACGTGGGGTAAGGCAGAGAGTTGGCGGGTACGAGGTAACACAGCTTACCCAGGTTCAAGTCCCACAACGGTGGCTAAACTCTACTCCTGCTATAAATCACTATAACTGCAATACGCCAAGTTACAGAGATAGGTTCGCTATGCGAGGTGTTGCGTGTTGTACGCTGCAATCTAAGAAGTTGTCTGCTCTTAAGGCTCCCACATGCCGGCTTATAAAGGCGCCAAGACCTAGGGTTTACAAGGAAAGATCCTTGCCAAACAAGGTAAAGAGTCCTACACCTACACGAACTAGTCTTCCATGTCTTGTACTCCAAGGCTCCTAGTATGTCGGTGACTCCTGCGTAGCCTTCCTTTATCCGGCAAGGGCCTCCGTTTAGGATCCGTCTAACTGGGCCACCCAACGGGCCATAGGCCTTGCTACCATCTATGGGCCACCCGGGTTAGGCGGATTGGTGACATGCTATGAGCATACCCATATAGCATATCCCCAACAGTAGCCCCCGAAGGACTTTGACATCTTGCGCCGTCTTGCTCGTTGATCTCTGAATGTCCCGTATAAGTGATGCTGGCAATCCATCAAGCAATATCTCAAAGGTATCCCAAAGAACCCTGCAATCCTCTTTGGTTTCGCAATGTAGCCAGAGATTCCTTGAGTCTTTGCTTCCAGAGTCAGATGATCTCTGTCTTTGATGGAATCTTCGGACGTGACCCTTCACTGCAACTGTCAGGAGGATGACGTAGGGTACAGCCAACGCTACCTCAAAACTCATAGAAGCAAAGAATTAATCGTTAGCTATTTTCACGCACGTGAAATCCGAAATGGCGGAGCGGCAAAAGAGGGAGGACGTGGTGAAATTACCGCGCACGTTCACTCCCACGTCGACAACGTCCCATCCATCAGATCTGTTTGCATGAATCTTGACGTGAGGCCTATATATTTCCACCGCGGTCCATTTATTTCTTTTTACCCGCATTCACTTCCCAGTCTTTGTCTTCCTCCAGCCACGCGACCGTTCGAGCCCTTCTGCAAAAACCCTAACGAGAGCCCTTTCTTCCTCCACCTCCTCCTCGTCGTAATGGCCTCCAGCAGCTCTCTCCTTCCATGACGCCGATTCTTGAGGCTACGACGGAGCCATCCTAGGGAGTGACCGCCCCGCCGGAGGGGGTGGTCGTTCCTGTCTCCGCCGTGACGGAGTCTGCTGGTGACGACCAAGAACAAGCGGCGCCCGAGGGTGCTGAAGATGAAAGTGAATCCCACAAGGGGATGTGGAGAGGATCTGATATCTCTGCCAAAGATCTGCAAGAATTAGTCGACAAGGGGTATCTCCCCACGACGGAGGATTTAGTCTAGCAGGCGGCACCGACCGGCGAGGTGGTCCCTTCTCCCCAACCTGGAGAGAAGGTGTAACTCAAATCTCAGCTGGTACGTGGCGTAAGCCTGCCAGTCTCCGACTTCTTCCTGGATGTCCTCCGACATTTCTGGGTACTCCCCCACAACCTCTCTCCCAATAGCATTCTAGTCCTTAGCAACTTTGTAGCTCTGTGCGAAGAATACCTAGGTATTAAACCTAGATTAGATCTATTTGTATATTTCTTTACTGTCAAGAGAGAGTCCGTAGAGTCCATGGACGAAATGCGGATATGCGGAACCATTAGCTTTAAGATCCGGCCTAGCAGGTGCTTCCCCAACATCGTAGGGCACGAGTCTTGCAAGAACTGACAGCGTACGTATTTCTATGGGCCAGATGTCCCTCTATCGGACTGTCTTGAGACATACCTTGACTTCATCGATCGAGCTGCCATCGAAGTGCCCGCATGGCGGACCCCAGCCTCTCTTTCCTCCGACGATTAAGCCAATCGCACCGTAAGGCGGATCGAACGGCTCGTAGACGGAGGTCTGATGGGCATGGACCTTGCAATGTCCTGGTACGTTAGGTGGATCCAACCTCTGTAGCACCGCGCCGAGCTGATGTGCAAGTATAGCGAAGATAGGCGGGATCCCATGTGAATTTCGCGGTATAACTTCTCTATTGACTCCATCAAGCTCCGACTAAAGGACATTGTCAGGGTGAGGGACAAGAAGAGGGGCTTCAAGATCACCTATGACATGTTCGACTGTGATACATGCCTAGAGGTAGCTTTTGTTTCCTTTGTTGCTCGTTATATACTCTAAGGTTTTTCCGGCTTGAAATTGTCCATCTAAAATTCCCATTTATCCCAGCTGGCAACCTTGAAGGCGGATCAAATGGCCTCCCAGGTCTATGATCCTAAGCTGAAGGATGTCCAGGTGGTGTCCGACGATGACGCCTCCAAGGATCAACCAGCTCCGGCAGCGCGAAAGCGGAAGAGCTGCACCTCTAACGCTGCTGCCGAGGCCAAGAACAATAAACATGAGAGTGGAGTCTCTAAATGTCCCACTGCCGCCTTAGAGGCAGAGAAGAAGAAGAAGAAGTCCACCGGCATTCCCCTCACCAAGGCTCCTGTCGTGGAGTAAGTACTTTCATTCTCCTAGTTCGTGCTTTCCAGCCCATACCTTTTTTTCAACTCTTGTACTTATACTTTGTACATTTCAAGAGGAAAGCCGGTGTTAGTTTGAAGCGATCCTCCAAAGATGTTGGATTGTCAAAAAACATTCACGATATGCTGTCCAAGGGTCCGTCCGCCAAGCCCTCTCCTACCACCGCTCCCCTACTCCTGCCGCCAAACCTTCTACTAGCTCCGTTGGGCTGTCATCCCCCGTCATTCCTGAGACCTCCACCATGGAGACAGATGTCAATCCAATCATTGATGTCTCAGGTTCTGTCGAAGCGGATGTCGCTCCCAGCGTCCAGGCGACGCAGGAGAGCACCTCCTCCAAAGTGGCTAAAGCTCCGACTAAGGATGCCACCGAGAAAGGGAAGGAAGTGGTGGAAGAGGTGGATGTGGAAGCGGTGACTGAGGCAGGAGCCTCCGAGCCAGCATTTCCCCAGAAGGTGTAGGAGGCAGCTAGGGCTTCATCCATGCATCCAGCTTCGACCTCTCCATTGGCTGCGACTCCTCCGACGTTGAGCCTGGATGACCTCATCAAGAAGGCCGATGCAATCTATAGGAATGTCCGGACCTTAAATGATTCCTATGCTCATCTAGCCAACAATCTCAGGATCATTGCCATCGTAAGTTTTTTGAACTTCACTTACTTTACTTTGTGTAGTATATCCCACTGTAGCCCACGTGCTCTTAGGCGGATAATCCAATAGTTATTAGCCTGAGTGCTCCAAGGAACTAAGTGTAGAACTTGTCTGTGTAGCCCTCGAGCGTTTAGTTGAAACTGAATAGTTCTGACTAGATGCTCCAGAGAAACTAGTTTACTTTAAAATCACGTACTGTAGCCCCCGAGCATTTAGTTGAAACTTGAATAGTTCTGACTAGATGCTCTAGAGAAATTAAGCATGTCAATATTTTATGCAGAATGAGAATAAATGGAGGATTGCTACCAATGAGAGGTTTGCTGCTATTCAAAAGGAGCTGGATCTTGAATAAGGTAAAACCAAATTCCTGAAAGAACAAATCAAAAATAGCCAGAGTCTATTTTGGACAATAGCTCCTTGCTTTTCTCATTGAATTATCATTTCTGTCTTTTGATAGCACTTCGTGATTTCCGTCTTACAGAAGCCATTGCCAAGGCCAAGATCATCCTCGAGCAATCCAAGCATATCTAGGAGCTCGATGATGAGAATGAAATTCTGAAGAGGGACCTAGCCGATGTCGTCAAGGGGCATGATGCAGCGATGAAGGCTATGTAAGAGTCTGCTGACGTCGAGATGCATCGCCTGAAGGACAAACTTGCGCCACTCAAGCAATAGAACCAAGCTGCCAAAGAGGAGAATGCTAGAAACCTTGAGGCGGTCAATATAGTCCAGAAGGAGCACGATGTCTTGGCGGAGACATTCCATCAAGCGGAAATGAGCATCTTTGGTAACCTTTCTCCGTCTTGGTTATTTCTGTAAGTTGGACAACCATTTTACTTGTTTGTACTCATGGTCCTTGTGTTTTTTGCAAACCACAGCTCCCATTGGCTGAGCCAACTTGGGCGAGGGTGCTCCGGATCCCAAGGAACACATGATTCTTGCCGGCAACTTCGTCAGCACCGCCATCGCCCAAGCCAAGGAGATAGCTCAACCTCTAGGTATAAATATCAAGGCGGTAGACTCAGCAGCCAAGTTCGAGGAAATCCTACGCCGAGCTCCCGAGAAAGTCAAGGACTGGAAAGCCTCTTGCATCCGGACTGGTGCAAGGATGACCCTATCTTTGGTCAAGGCATACTATGACAATGCCGACATCGACTTGGTGACCTCCGGCATGCCGAAGGTAGACGAGGAAGGTCGAGGGATCGATAGTGATGCTATTTGGAATTCCCTCACCGGCTTCGACACTAGAGTTGCCAAGATGGTTAAGGCGGATGTCTTTGTGCCTGCCGAGATCCTTGATGAAGACATGACTTCTTCCAAGTCTAGCCCTTCTCCTTCAGAGTTTGAGGATCTCTCTCGTCCTGGCTCTCCTGATGATGCCACAAACGAAGTCCCCTACCACAGAGCCATAAAAATAATATTTGTATTAAATGCGTCTCTACAGAATGTATGCGGAAAAAACTTATGTTTGTCTAAGGCAGAAAACTTGTATCCAACCTTCCTGTAACTTATCTGTTTCTAGCATGTATATATATTTTTTAAGCAAGTGCTAGCTTATCCATTATTCTAGTTCGTATGCTTGACCTTTCATGAGACGGAAGACTCGTAGCACAGAACTATGTTCTCAGGCGACGATGCTTAATAACACCGTCAAGAACCTAAGAACAAAATCGCCAGCTTTGAGTGTCGAAAAGTCACTACTCTGGAATCCACATAAAAACTTCAGAAAACGTGTAGACTAGAAAACTTAAGCTAATGCCCGTAAGCGGAATTTTCACAAGGGAAGAATGCAACCTTACACATAAAGGGTTTATATGATCCACAAATGAATAACTAAAGGAGGTAAAAGACTCAGAGAATATGAGTGAACCAAATGCATTGTTTCATTGATCATATAAGAAACTTATTACATAATATAAATGTGCTAAGTGTAAAAGGGATGTAGTTGTGCTATGTTCCATGGCTGATCTATCTCCGGGTAATCATCATCGGAGTCACGTTGCTTGCGCTTGCGATTTTTTGGCCTATCTTTCAACTCGCGAATATCGACGAGGTAATAGGAACCATTGAGCAATGCTTTGATTATGATGAACGGTCCTTCCCAAGGCGGGGATAATTTGTGTGATTTCTCCTGCTTGAGTCTAAGCACCAAATCCCCTTCTTTAAACGAGGGATGCTTTACACGGTGACTATGGTAGCCGCGCAGCTTCTGCTGGTAGACGGCAGATCTCTGGCATGCCAGCATGTGCTCTTCTTCAAGTAGGTCCACAGATAGTCATATGGATTCTTCAGCGTCATCCTCCTTGTAAGCGGAAACTCTTGGTGCATCGTGGAGGATGTCGGATGGGAGAACTGCTTCTGTGGCATAAACCATGAAGAATGGAGTCAAGTCGGTGGATCTGTTGGGTGTTGTTCGTAAACTCCACAAGACAGATGGTAGTTCCTCCGCCCTGGCTCCAGCTTCTCTACGTAGCGGTGCCTCCAAGCCTGGCTTGATTCCATGCAAAATTAGTCCATTGGCCCTTTCAACTTGTCCATTTGACTCCGGATGTGCCACAGATGCTAGGTCAAGGAGGATGCCTTTCTCATGACAGTACTCCTCAACTTCTCCGAGAGACAAATTTCTGCCATTGTCGGTGATGATGCTATGTGGGAGACCAAATCTCACCACTAGATCCTGGACAAACTTTAGGGTTGTTGCCCCATCAAGCTTTCTAATGGGTTTAGCTTCAATCCATTTCGTGAATTTGTCCACTTCTACTAGCAAGTGTGTGAATCCACAGGGTGCTGTTTGCAAAGGCCCCACCATGTCCAGCCCCAGATTGCAAACGGCCAAGTTATTGGTATTGTTCGCAATTCTTCAGCTGGAACACTTGGTTGTCTTGCATAAAACTGGCACCCAAGGCATGTTTGTACCAACTTGTCGGCGTCTACCTTGGCAGTTATCCAGTAGAATCCTTGTCGGAAGGCTTTAGCCACCAATGATTAGGGAGCCGCATGATGCCCGCAATCTCCAAGATGTATTTCTCAAAGGATATCAATACCTTGCTGCTGGGAGACGCATCATAGGAAAATTCTTGTGGTACTTCTTTTATATAGCTGGTCGTCAACAATGGCATAGCCTTTTGCTCTGCGTACTATTTGCCGGCTTTCGACTTCGTCGGCGGGCAAAGTTCCGTCTTGTAGGTAATCCATGAACGGCTTCATCCAAGCTGGAGATGTCACTGTTATTGTGTTAACAAATGAGTCCACTCTATCTGGGTTGTCGGGGTCTGCTCCCTTCATAGATGGAGTCCGTAAATGCTCCAGGAAAACGCCTGGTGGAATTGGTCGACGATCTGATCCAAGTTTTGACAGCAGATCTACCGCCTCATTATCCTCCTTTTTGATGTACTTGACTTGGTAGCCGTCGAAGCACTTTGCTATTTCATTTGCTTTGTCCCGATATGACGCCATCATAGGGTTCCGCGCGTTCTAGGTGCCAGCAACTTGCTGGGCAACCAAGTCGGATTCTCCATAGCAAACTATGTGCTTGATGCCAATATCCTTGGCTACACGATGTCCGTGAATGAGGCCCTCGTACTCCGCCATGTTATTTGTAGCGTGGAAGTGGATCTGCAAGACATATTGCAACTTTCCTCCTGTTGGAGATTGCAATAATATGCCAGCCCCCGAGCCATTGAGTAACTTCTATCCGTCAAAGTGCATGACTCAATACTCTGGCTTTGGCACAAGAGTGTCTTCTGGCAGTTTTGTCCAATCTGCAAGAAAATCCGCCAATGCTTGTGATTTGATAGCATCGCGTTGCTTGTAGGTGATGTCAAAGGCAGCAAGCTCAATGCCCCACTTTGCCACCCTCCCTATAGCGCCGTTGTTGTTAATGATGTCGGATAGTGGAGCTTTGCTCACTACTGTAATGGGGTGCTCCTGGAAATAATGGCTTAGCTTACGCGAAGAAAGAAAAACTCCATAAGCTATCTTCTGGTAGTGCGGGTAACGCTGCTTGGATTCTGTCAAGACGTCGCTTACATAGTAAACGGGTCGCTAAACTCCGTATTCGTGTGTTATTTCCTTGCGCTCCACCATGATGACGATGATGATTACTCGGTTGATCGCTGCCATGTACACTAACATAGGCTCCCTTGGTATCGGTGCTGCAAGTATAGGTGGGGTGGAGAGTATTCTCTTCAACTCCTGAAGTGCTGCATCAGCTTCGTCCATCCATGTGAATTTGTCCGCCTTCTTGAGCAACATGTAGAGCCGCATAGCCTTCTCACCAAGTCGGCTGATGAACCAGCTTACTACTGCAACGCATCCTGTGAGCCTTTGTATGTCCTTCAGGCATGTCGGGCGTTTGATGTCAAGGATGGCCTTGATTTTCCCCGGGTTCACCTTGATTCTACGATGCGAAACAATGAAGCCCAACAGTTTGTTGGATGGTACCCCGAAGACGCACTTCTTTGGGTTCAGCATCATGTTGTATTTCCGGAGATTGTCAAAGGTTTCCTGCAAGTCAGCGATAAGATTATTTAATTTCTTTGACATTACCGCGATGTTGTCCACGTAAGCATGTATGTTGCAACATATTTGGTCGTGCAGACAACATTGCATCATCCACTGGTACGTAGCACCGGCGTTTTTCAACCCAAAGGGCATAGTGACGTAGCAATACGTGCTGTAGGGTGTGGTGAACGAAGTGGCCAATTGGTCCGACTTTCGCATCCGGATCTGGTGGTATCCTGAATAGGCATTGAGAAAACACAGAAGTTCCGAGCCAGCCGTCGAGTCAATGACTTGGTTAATGCGAGGCAAAGCAAACGGATCCTTTAGACACGCTTTGTTCAAGTCGGTGTGATCAATGCACATTCTTGATTCATTGGTTCCCTTTTCAGGGATAAGTACAGGATTTGCCACCCATCGGGTGTGAATAACTTCTCAGATAAAGCTAGCCTTTAGTAACCTAGCTATTTCTTTGCCTATAGCCCTTCGTATTTCATCACCAAAGCATCATAGAGGTTGTTTCACCGGTTTGGCATTAGGATCAATATTCAAGTTGTGCTCGGCAAGTTCCCTAGGTACACCTTTCATGTCGGCAGGTTGCCAGGCAAAGATGTCCCTATTCTCATGAAGGATCTCCACGAGCGTGCTTTCTATTTGGCATCCAGGTTCGTGCCAATGGCGGTGGTCTTGGAGGAATCACCTTCGACAAGCTCCACCTGCTTGGTCTTGATGGCGGCCTTGAAGGGGGGTTCGGCAGCAGTGATCTGCTTCTTGGAAGCCGCATCTCTGAGGCATCGACCTGGTTCGGGATCTCCTTGAACTCCTCACCATAGAGGACTGCTTCGGTGATGGCGGCTTTGCTGAGATCGCACTCCCGTGCTTTGGTGAAGCTTTCGTCAACGGTGATGACACCATTTGGTCCGGGAATCTTGAGTTTGTTGTAGACAAAGCATGGTTGTGTGAGGAAGGAGTGGAATATGTCGCGTCCGAAAATGACGTGATACATTCTCTTGAAAGGCACCACTTCAAAGGTCATGCGTTCTTGGCATTAATTGTTTACATTTCCAAAAGCGACCGGAAGTGTGATGCAACCCAAGGAATTTGATTGTCGGCTAGGGACAACCCCATGGAACACGGTGTTTCTCTTCCTTAGCCGGGTCTCCGTCAAGTTCATGTTGTGCAGTGTATCCAGGTACATGATGTTGATGCTGCTTCCGTTGTCCACGAGGCACTTGGTGAACTCTGTGCCGTCAATCAAAGGGTTGATGACCATGGCATACTGTTTCTCGGTTGGGATGTGTTCTGGGTGATCCTTCATATCCCAAGTAATTGGAACTTCTGACGAGCTGACGTACTGGGGAACCGGAGGGAGGGTAGCCATCAATATCCTCAGAGAGGTTTTTTGGGCCCGGATGATTGGGGTGCCAAGGAAGGTGTGGTAACATGGAGCCTTCTTTTCGAAGGGATTTTCCCCTTTATCCTCTCCCTTGTCGGAAGATTTTGTGTCCATGTCCTCATCCATATCACTTGATTCCTTGGGCTCTTCCTCCTTCTTCTTCCCTTTACCCTTTCCGCGGGGTCTGTTGTTTTGACTTTGCTTGTAGACGGACTTAGGGTCCTCCTTGAGATCATTAACAAACTTGCACTAGCGATTGGTGTGGGTGGATTTTCCATTGGCGTCGAGATGGACGAAGCATGGCATATCGCGGTACTATTCGTAAGTCTGAGGGACGCGGGGTGCTGAGTGTGTAGTGTCACTCCTCTGCTGGCCACTGCTAGCTCCCTGACCACGTCCATGATGTCCACCATTACCTCTGCCAGTGAACATTGCGGCGACCATGTCAGCTACTTGCTTCTCTTTGGGCGGATTCTTCCGTTTGTTATTGTTGTTCTTGTTGGCTTGGGTAGGAATTGCTATAGCCGGCAATGATCCACGCGCGTCGTTGCCAGTAGCGGCGAACTCGCTAGCCATGGTGATCATTGCGTTGAGGTTGAGGTCATTGTTGTCTTGCCTGCACTTCAACGTATGCTGGAGCAAAGTTCCCTTTTCTAGACCATCAATGAAGGCGGCCATAGCGGTCTGTTCGTGCACCCCTGCACAGGAATTTTTCATATCCAGCCAGCGAGAGAGGTAGGCACAGGAGGTTTCATCCTTTTCTTGCACACACCGCTGCAGGTCTCCGACAGTGCAGGGACATTTGTACGTACCCTCAAAGTTCTTGGTGAACGCTTCATGCATGTCCAACCAATTGCATATCGATTTCTCCGGTAAGTCATGGATCCATTGTCGGGCGGTGCCTATCAACATGAGTGGTAGGTACTTTACGGTGAAATTGGGGTTTCCCCCTGCGATGTGAATCGCTTCGCTATAGCCCTGCAACCACGTTGTTGGCCTGGCAGTGCCGTTGTAGGGCTTGATTGTATTGTCTATCCGGAGGCCCTTGGGGTAGGTTGTGGCCCGTATTACTGGTCCAAAACACTGTGGCCCAAGGTATGGGAGCTCCCAAGATTCTTGGATCTTGTCCACTCGTGATCGTGCATGATATGGCTCTAGCCGCTTCCCTTTTCCATCATGGGGAGGGGAGTTGTGGTGTGGTTTGTGAGACCCGCCCTAACCTCCACCATGATGGCTGCTAGGTGGCCATGGCGGTGGGTTAGCTCTCTTGTTGTGCCCCTCCCGCGACTCCTCACGCATGTCGCGGTTTCTTGTTGGACGTGGCGGTTCCTTGTGGGACCTGCTCCTATGTCCGTCATGGCTGCTGCGCTATCCGGCATGCCAAGGCTATTCGCCTTGATCACATATAACAATGCCAGGCTGGGACCGCCTTGGAGGTGGAATGCTTGTGCGGTGGCGTGGATCTGGTTCCTCGTGACGTCGAGATGGTGGTGGAGGTGGTGAACGATGGGGACGAGCCTTTTCTCCGTGGTTGGAGGATATGGGGATAGCGCCAGTCCTATTGCGTGCCTCCCTCCGTCTTCTCTCTATAGAGCCTAGGTGTGATCCTTAGTGATGGGGAGATTTTGGCCTTCTATGGCTGTTCAGGGTTGACTGGCAAAGCTCCGGGTTGGACTCAAGCCTCTACGAGGCGGCCTTTTCCTGTTGCTTGCATGCCTTAGCGACAAGGTCGTACAATTGAGCAACTGCTTCTGGCGACCTGTCCTACTCCAGTAGGGTCTTGGCGATGGCGATGTTGAGAGCGGGAGTTGGCATGACTTGCCTCCCCTCTGAATCTATGTAAGGGGTGGCCTTTGTCGGTTTAGACCCGCCAAATCCCAAGCCTCGCCGAATGCCGGGATCTTGGACGATGTGAGCTGGTACCTTCTTTGCTTTATGCTTTAACAACAATTTCTTGTATTGTGCCTCCATAGCTCTTGCCACCTTAATGGATTGCTGCGCCTTAGCCATGTATTCGTCCAGCTTAAAGCCTTGCTCCGTGATGCACTTGGCCTCCGCCAAGATTTCCGCACGCTTCTCATCAAGCTCCGTAATGCTCCGGATATGGGCGACAGTGATTGGTTTGACGAGAAGTGCATCGTAGATTGCTTTGTCGGTGGGAGTGGCTAGTGGGTTGCCAGCTGTAGACGTTGACGGTGGCACTGGCAGCTGATTCGATTGTCGGGCCGTATTAGGGGCCATGGTAAGTTCCTGCGCCGGTGGCTGGCGGGTAACTGGAGGAGGCGGAGCCTTGGCTGGAGCCGGAGGCTCGGCGGCCTTTTTAGCTGCTGCTGCTCTGGTGACCGCTGGCATGGGCAGAGCTCTCTCACATTCCCGTTCCTGTCCGTCTTCTTCCACCACGCTCCCAATGGCGACTAGCACCTAGTGGGAAGTGTTGGTCTTCTCGGCGCGCTCCTCCTTCTCAATCTCCTGCCCGATCTCCCTCATAACAGCGTCGTATTCCTCCGAGTTAACGTCCAAGCCACCGACATCCACATTGATGTCAGCGTAAAGCGCATTGAGGACGGAGTCGGAGTTGACCTCGGTGTCGGCGATGGTGGATGTGGAGGGTGATGGAGGCGGGCCATTTTTGTTGTTCCCTCCTCCGGTTTCAACGATAATTGCCGCCATGGCCTCTTCATGGGCATCCGCATATTCATTGATGATGGCAACCATCTCACCAAGGGTGATAGGGCCTGTGCCCTGCCGCCATCGGAGGGTATGTCGGAGGACTGTTCCAGGCGTGATCCCTTCCACGAAGTGGTACATGAGCTGGTCGGCGCGGTCGCCCTCTAGTGTTTCCCTCACCCTCATCCATCTGGCAAGGTATTCGCGGGGAGGTTCCCCATCCCTTTGAACACATCTGTCCAGATCGAAGATGGTGATGAAGCTGACAAAGTGTGACCTGCGCATCTCTAACGCTCGGGGAAGCCAAGCGGATTTGCGGGGTCCTTCCACCTTTATATCCTGCACATGGGCGGTTTGGGTGGGCCTTTAAATTTCTTGATCTAAGCCACCATACTCCAAAGAGATGTATGGCCCAGATCCTTCCGCGAACGTGTCCTGCTCATAGGCGGTCCGTGCAGGGCTTGACGAGTTTCCAACTTCGTGGGAGCTAGGACCCAAGTCATTTTCGCCGATGAAGATCTGGATGTCTCCGAAGAGGATGACGGAGCAACGCGTGGGGTTCGTGTTTGTCGGTACCCAAAACTCATCTGGAGGGACGATCGGTACATTGTCGGAGAAGAGAATGCAACCGATGGCTGAGGTATCGCTGATTCCTGCAAAGAGATTAGACCTCTCCCGGTGTAGAGCTCGGAGCGCCTCTTGCCCCACGGTGGGCGCCAACTTTCGTGGTATTGCCGATGAGTACGCCATGGAGGGGTCCTCACAGTGCGTGTTTAGAGACGTGGGGTAAGGCGGAGAGTTGGCAGGTACGAGGTAACACAGGTTACCTAGGTTCAAGTCCCACAACGGTGGCGGAACTCTACTCCTGCTATAAATCACTATAATGGCAATACGCCGAGTTACAGAGATAGGTTCGATGTGTGAGGTGTTGCGCATTGTACACTGCAATCTAAGAAGTTGTCTTCCCTAAACGCTCCCATAGGCTGGCTTATAAAGGCGCCAAGACCTAGGGTTTACAGGGAAAGGTCCTTGCCGGATAAGGTAAACAGTCCTACAGCTACACGAACTAGTCTTCCGTGTCTTGTACTCCAACTCTCCGAGTATGTCAGTGACTCTTGCGTAGCCTTCCTTTATCCAGCATGGGCCTCCCTTCAGGATCCGTCTAACTGGGCTGCCCAGTAGGCCATAGGCCTTGCTACCAACTATGGGCCACCCGGGTTAGGCGGATTGGTGACCTGCTATGAGGATACCCATATAGCATATCCCCAACAAGTTAGCAATATGCGACACATCATCGCTTTTGTGGCAGGCAATAAAGTGTGACATCTTAGGGAATATATCCACTACCACAAAAATTGTATCATGGCCTCTTTTACTTCTAGGAAATCCTAATACAAAATCCATGCTTATATCTTCCCATGGTGTAGTAGGTGTAGGTAATGGCATATACAAACCGTGAGGCTTCAACTTGGACTTTGACTTATTGTAAGTAATGCATCTCTTGACAAACATGTCCACATCACGCCTCATATTAGGCCAGTAAAAATGACTAGCGAGCATGAGTAGCGTCTTATCACACGCAAAGTGACCCATAAATCCTCCAGCATGTGATTCTTGTAGGAACAACAAACGCACAGACGACTCCAGAACACATAGTTTGTTAGCATGAAACAAATACCCATTATGAATGTGAAATTAATCCCATGCCTTCCCAATAGAACAAAGACGATATGGTTTAGCAAAATCATGATTAGTTGCATATAAATCACACAAACTCTCTAAACCAGGAACTTTGATATCCAATTGTGTTAATAACATGTTCTTCCTAGATAGAGCATCAGCAATAATATTATCTTTTCCCTTTTTATGTTTAATATTGTATGGAAAAGACTCAATGAACTCAACCCACTTAGCAAGACACCTATGCAAGTTAGATTGAGCTTTTAGATATTTCAATGCCTCATGATCAAAATGTATGATAAATTCCTTTGGCCACAAATAATATGGCCAAACCTCAAGAACTCTAACAAGTGCATACAGTTCTTATCATAGACGGGATAGTTTAATTTGCACCAGAAAGTTTCTTAGAAAAATATGCAATGGGATGACCCTCTTGCATCAACACATGACCAATTCCTATGCCACTAGCATCACATTCAATCTCAAATTGCTTAGAAAATCTGGTAGTGCAAGCAATGGTGCAGAAGTTAATAATCATTTCAATTCATCAAATGCATGATCATGGGCTATGCCCCACTCAAATGGTACACCTTTCTTAGTTAGTTCATTTAAAGGTGCGACAATAGTACTAAACTCTTTCACAAAACACCGATAGAAACCAGCTAGACCATGAAAACTTATTACTTGACTCACATTCATGGGAGTAGGCCAATTTTGAATAGATTCAATTTTAGATGAATCTACCTCAACTCCATGTTTAGAGACAACATAACCCAAAAATATGACCTTATCTTTGCAAAATGTACACTTCTCAAGATTACCATAGAGCTTAGTATCTCGTAACACTTGCAAGACTTGTCTAATATGATGACTATGTTCATGTTCATTGCGGCTGTAGATTAACATGTCATCAAAATACACAACCACAAATTTGCCAATAAAATTCCTTAAGACATAGTTCATTAATCTCATAAAAGTAGTAGGTGCATTACTTAACCCAAAAGGCATTACTAACCACTCATATAAACCAAAATTTGTCTTAAAGGATTTTTCCATTCATCCCCTTCCTTCATCTTACTTGATGATAACCACTACACAAATCAATTTTAGAGAAAACAACAGCACCACTCAATTCATCTCACATATCTTATAAACAAGGAATAGGATGATGATATCGAATAGTCACTACTAGGGAAAACCCTACCCGAGGCGCACCAGAAACCCTATCCAAGGCGCATATGGTATGCGCCTCTAGTGCCGGGCCTCTAGTATTTATTATGTGAGGCGCATATCATATGCACCTATAGTATTTGTTATGCGAGGCACATATCATATGTGCCTCCTATACAATATATGCACATGCGCCATGTACCATCTTTCTTAGGAACTAAAATCACAGGAACAACACAAGGGCTTAAGCTTATACGAATATACCCTTTGTCAAGAAGCGCTTGTACTTTTTCTGAATTTCCTTCGTCTCTTTGGTATTTGTGTGATATGGTGCACGGTTGGGCAACGACGCTCTAGGAATCAAGTCAATTTGATGTTCAATACCTCGCAAAGGTGGCAATCCAGCAGGTACCTCCTCCGGAAACACGTCATTGTATTCATGTAACACATTAGAAACACCAAGAGAAATAGGGGTCATGTCATTAGAAACCAAAACCTCACCCTTGTACATGAGCACAAGAGGTATGGAAGTAGGATCCTCACTAAATTCTCTCATGTCTTCTTTGGTGGCTAATATGAGTAAATTGGGAACTCTCTCACATTTTTGTTATATCACTCACATCTGTTACATTCTTTCGCCTATCTAATGCAGGAGCATCCTCTAGATTGACTTCAGTTTTCTGATGAGACTCATCAATAATCTCTTGTGGTGACATAGTGTCATGACCCGGGATCAGGGCTAGACAAATACTAGACCTTCATCTGACATAAGCCTAACCTTGAGCTCGAAGCATGCAGGGAATAATTCGATAACATTACCGAACATACAAACCATACATTATTAAGGTACCCTCTTAGCAGAGCTGCATACAAGTATTACAAACCAGGGGTCAGAGACCATCAAACACCAAGCAATGGAAGCAAATGAGTTGTTCTAAACAACAAACTTAGCAAAGGGCCTAAGAGGCCTTAAACATAAGCAAACGACCCTTCCATAGATCCTAGGCTGCTGCCCGGGAACCCCAACTACTCGTCCATGTTAACGTAGAAACCATCTTTAGTTGGAATAGCTTCATCTATAGAAAACATCAACGAGGCAAGGCTGAGTACAGGATGTACTCCGCAGGACTTAATAACCTACGGTACATGCTTGGTTTAGAGAGGCTTTATGTGGTTACTTCACAGAAGCCAGCTTTGTTTGAAAACAAGTGAGAGAAGAGGCTCGTCTGATCAGATCATTTCCAAAAGGGATAAGAAGACTACACTCTAGCTCTTTAAGATCGCCTTCATCATCGTCTGAGAACCTTTGAACTTGGAATACCCCCTCAAAGGACCCAGAGGAAGAAATTCCAGAACACTCATTAGTTGGCAAGTTTTATCATTAGGTTATAGTTCTCTATGATCATAGAATCCGTTCCCAAGTCGTCCATAACCGTGGACATGGCTTTTCGAAAAGATTATTATCCTGCTGGGGTGCACAACTTTACCCACACGTACCAACCGACTCTTAATGCCAAATTATTAGCCCTCTTCATTAGAAGGCCGGCAAAGGGTGGTTAACCATGACCTTTACCTTGCTTTCGCCGAGACCATGAGTCATGCCCTAAGGAGATGTTGCTGTAACAGGTCAAGTCCTGAAGCCAGTCCCTAGAGATGTGTGCGGAGACCAAGATTATGGAGGCCATGCCTCTCTTGTTCTCAGCCACGCTTACCTACCTGTATGAATGCACCTCCTACACCGCATTCGAGAACAACCAGAATGCATATGTCGAATGGAATGCCTGAACTATGTGACTCATGGAATCTACTAGGGAAGTTTGTGAGTCGAGGGGGTTTCTAGGCCCCCTTGTGGTTGTACGCTTGTCTTGGTTCAAGAGGCGAGAACTAAGGTCCTAGGGGTGGCTAGCATGGGACTACAAAAACCACACCCAACATGCCCTCCCATACCTGCCTTAGCATGTTTATTAACCATCTCCGATCGTATCTCATCATCCTATCAAACTAGGTTGATCGCATCTCCGATGCATCATCTGGATGGATCGGTCTAGTACCACTAAGCATGGCTAAGCTTGAATAAAGTATGGCACTAGCAACATTCATAAGATCAACCCTATTTATGCTAGGAGCGGTGGATTGGTATCTTGGTATACAAAGGAAAACATGCAGTAGACAAGATATTATATCTTAATAAAAGACCACATTGGAATCGTATACATATAGCGGGAATGAAATACTTTGAAAACATAGGTTCAGAATGATGGGGATACGCTTGCCTTGTCCGTCGTTGAAATGATACCGCTCTTTGGTGGCGTTGACTTTAGGTTTGGGCTCGGTTCCTATTCACGAAGATCAAACACCAGAAAGAAGAAACAATAATCAACACATGGCATGTGAAGTGCTCATACAATATGGATGCTATGATGGATTTCATGTACTAAAGTGGCCCTATGTGCCACAACGATTTAAATGGGTTCGGAATGCCCTAGGTCGACAAACCGTCGAACTCATGGGACTTAGGGGGTGTCGTTGTTCCTCTATGTAAAATATAGTTCAAAGTTGTATGAATATGAATGCTTACATTTTAGAATGGTAGATCTCATTTTTCTGAACATTTTGATATATTATACACATTTTTCTGATTTAAAATGAATTAGTTATGATTTTTCCCAATTTTAATCCATTTTTAAATAACTTTTAAATAAATAAACATTTTTGGAATTATTAAAATTATTTTCCATCTGGCCCCACAGACTTTTATTAATTTCAAAAATTAATTCCAAAATGAATAAAACCCTGACAGATAGGGCCCACCTGTCTGCATTTTTATTTAATAAAACAATTACAGAAAACATTTAATAAAAAGAAAACCCTTTGTGACCACATGATGACGTCACCCCGACGTCATCAATGGAGGACCTCCTCTGTTGATCAAGGTTCTCCTGATCCTTTGCACGCGGGGCAGCGAGAGCAGGGGCGATAGATGCGGGCCTGTGTGCTGAACCAATTGGTGGTCGCGCTGCTCAAAATAGGTCACCGGAGCGGTGGTCGACACGGGGACGACTGAGAGAGAGAGGGAGATAGGGAGGAGGTGCATGAGCACCGTAGGCTCACCGCAAGCACGGTAGAGGTGGCGGCGAGGCTGAGGAAGGTCAGGTGGAGGAGAATCGACTGCGGCCTCACTTCGGGGAGATGATGTCACCGAGCTCGATTCTAGCCAGAGGGGAGTGTCCGGGCTTGCGTGGCTTCACAAGAACGACAAGGGCGACGAGGGGCTTCTCCTAGGCATCTCAGCGGCGCGAGGGGAGGCCGGATACATCAAGGCACCATAGCTCCTGGGAGCTAGGGTTCCGGCAAGGTGAGGAGAAAGGGGAAGAAGAGAACTAGGGTTCATCCTGGCGGTGTTGGGGGTCTTGTAGATGCTCGGGGAGGTGGTAGGGAGAATCACGGCACGGGCGAGCAACCTGGCGTGGCGGACGACGGCGGCGGTGCCACACAGCTGCTCTACGTCGTCAATGATGGAGATGAAGGGGAGAGAGAGGGATGAAGCGGTACCAGGCCACAGCTGGGCTGACTTGGGCCCCGGGTGGGCTGTCTCGGGCTCTTGCTGGGCTGCAAAAAGGCATCAGGGAAAGAGAGAGAAGCCCAGGCTGGTTTTTCTTATTGTTTTCTCTAAAAACTGTTTTCCATTTACTTTTCCCTATTTATCTTTTGAATTTCATTTCAAACTGTTTTGTGCCATTTCAAAAATACCAGAGGATTTTATAAAACTATAAGAATATTTCAGAGCCTCTATAGTCAATTTAGGCTCCATTTGTATTGGAATTTTTTCAAAATACCAAAACCATTTGAAGGTATATCAAAAGGGGGGATTACGGTTTTATTTTGTCTCTTGATTAGAACCAAGTGCAAATGTAATGCATGTATGCAATGCTCACAAACATGTTGTTTATTTATTACACATAGAGGTGGTATGTTACACATAGGTAGTAGATTGATTTTTCTTCCCTTGAACTCCAAGTCATATGTATTGGCTCAGCCATTATGTTGCACAGAACGATCATAGAGCCAAGGCCGACCCAACAACAAGTTACATACTGTCATAGGAACCACATCAAAGTCAATGGAATCTTTGTATGGCCCTATCTCAAAATCAACACGCACCATGTGGCTAACTTTCATATCACCATTATCACTCAACAACTAAATAAAATATTGATGTGGGTGCGGTAGATACTTCAACTTCAGCTTGGCACATAACTCTTTGCTTGCTAAATTGTGGCAACTTCCACCATCAATAATGACCTTGCAAGCTTTGTTTGGACCAACAAGTGCCTTTGTTTGGAAAAAATTACAGCGTTGGCTTGCATCACTAGACTGAGGAGTAATGTGGAGCACGTACTAGAAATGCATCAACATCATCACTTGTGTAACCATCATCTTTTGACGTATCCGGATCAACATCATCTCTCATCTCATAATCATTATCCTCATTGATAACCATAACCTTGCTATTTGGACAGTCCCTCTTGAAGTGGCCCTTGCCACCACATGTATGGCACTCCATGTCGCGATTGTGCGCTGTAGACATATTGGAACCGGTACCACTAGATGTAGGAGTAGGCTTGCTTGTATTGGACACACTGGAAGATGGTTTGATTGATGTAGAAGGATGTTCATCTGGATGGCCAGTAGATGAAGGAGAATATGGTGCTGACCTTGAAGAAAAACGCCCTGTAGAACAAGTCTTGACCTGAGCCTCTTCAGCAAACTAGGCTTCAACTTCTCTAGCATGATGTAGTAACCCATTCATAGTAGTATAATTGTAATGCCTATCAATGCTCTTGATGTTGTACTTCAAACCACGGAGAAAACACCGCATAGTCTGCTCAATAGATTCACGAACCCTTGCACGCTGGAGTAACATCTCCATCTCCATGTAATATGCATCAACTGTCATGGAACCTTATCTCAATACTATGAGCTTATCAAAGAGGGAATGCAAATAGTTGGGTGGAACAAAACGAGTTATCATCACCTCCTTCATTTCTCGCCAAGTGACAATAGGCTCACCATCCGCATAACGTTCGCGATACACACTATCCCACCAACGTAAAGCGTAGCCATCAAATTCTTAAGAAGCAAGCTTGACCTTTCTATCTTCAGTATAGTCATGTAAATGCCACAATTTCTAAATATTGAGCTCCCATGCAAGATATTCTTCAACATCAGTAGAGCCCTCAAATGTTGGAATAGAAAACTTAGGCTTGCCCAAACTGTCATCTTGATGTGGCTATATTGGATTTCATTGGGCACTCAAATGAGCGAAACCACGGCCACGACCAGCAATACCACCTCCATGACCAGGGGTATGAGCAGCAGATGGAGCATGAACACCAGAATTGTCACCAAGGACACTATATCCACCAGCTCCGTCATCATGAGGTTGTGGATGTTGCGCTATAGCAATACGCAAGGTTGTCATAGACTGTGTCAAAGTATGGAGATTTTGCTGAATATTTGTGACCTGTGTCTGAACTTCCTTGATAGTTTCATCAGTTTCACACGTCTGCTTACGCACACCTTGTATTTTTTTATCTATGCCTTCAGTTGTTCTAGTAATCATATCTTGGAGGTGACCATGCAAACCTTCATATTCGCGCCATGTAACTTTAGTACCTGCTTCCTTTTTCTCATGCACATCAACATCACCAGAAGACATGATTAGTAGGTTAGTGCATAAAATCAAAAAAAATGGTGGCTCTCACAACTCACTCAACTGCAAGAAAACAAAATCTTACCGTTCCAAAGTGAATTAGTAAAAACTTACCAACTAGGATAAACAACACGTGCACGGATGTGATGAAGCGAATACCGAGGGTACAAGAACGATCACACAACAATGCAGGAGTATGTAGTGGAGCTATAGGTATGGATACCTAACTACACAAAAGCAAATCCTAGTGCTGATCATGTGACAAACACCCAAGGAAACACACACGTGGAGATAAACATGGTATAATAATGTATGAATAGAAATATTGCAATGTACAAGAGAGACACTAGTAATAGCTCAAAATAGAATAGGCACACAATATACTAGTGCTATTATGAAACTAGGCCTCCAAGCAACTTTGATATATCTCTTTTTTCACTTTGTATCTCGTTTCTTTTCTTTTTTTCACTACTTTTTCTCTTTTTTTGTTTTTTCAACTATCTAACACAATGCAATATGGATGCAATAATGCTGGGAAATTAATGGTCCGGATATTCCGGATTTTTGGGGGGCGGACAATACGGTCTACCTGGACGGAAATTGCACTTCAAAACCCTAATGAGCAGCCTGTTCAGAGCAAAGAAATTAGTCTTCTAGGTATGTTCCTAGGCACAGATGTTGTAGAAAATCTATAGCTAAGTTAACAAAAAGGTACATGATGTGGACTCAGAAAAATATATGTAAACTAGTGGAAAATGATGCCGAACTACTCAAAAACACAGAATTAACGAAGAAAAAACAATGAAAACCTAGGCACTACGACTTAAACTGGTAGAGACCGGAGGGACACGACAATGACCAGCAACTAAGACTCAACTCCGATGTAATCTAGGCAATGGCAAAGACTAACCCTAATCTTTTTGTATGGCTTTTTCTGTAATTGGACAAAAAACAACTAACTATGGATGGATTTGTGGATGCTTACCGAGGAAACACTGGATCTCTGATACCAAGATGATAAGGGGTGGCCCGATCTTCTCAGTACGTGAGGTGGATGTATGATGATATGGGGTGGAGATAACTTGTATGACGCTCACGAACCTCTCGATCGATCCTTGATGCCAATGCAATAGCTCTCAACCCTTGTAGATATTCGTAACTTCACACACTTGCGCACGTAGCCACCGACCACGAAGCGGTTTGCAATCTTCTAATTCCCAATGGAACAGCAGATCACACCAAACTTGGAATTGGCTAGATCCCAATGGATCAACTAATCACACTTGATTGATAGTAGCAAAAACACCAGATCGATATGAATTGGTGTGGTAGGATTCAATGGTTTGCACTTAGCAACTCCAAGAACTAGGGTTTATCCTAAAAACACGGTCTCCTCTAATCTAGAGGGCGTTCTGTGGCTTATATGGTAGCCGGAACATTAGAAAAATGCGTAATGAAAACAAGTCTGACAGAGTCTGGTACGTCCAGATCAGACGGAAACTTCTAGGGCCGGATTATCCGGTCTAAGTAGGGCCAGATTATCCTGGGGCGGATGTTCCGACGAATTGTCTAGCCAAAAATCCGCCCCCATCTAGGTGATGTGCCGAAAGTCCTTAGCCATTTTTCTGAGGTGGGTCGGATTATTCGGGGTATGGGGCCAGATAATCCGAGGGTCTTCGACTCCTTGTTGTTCTTGATGATATCCTCCTCGTCCAATGCGCCTGCCTCCCGCTCCTCCCTCGTGCATCCTAGGATGATCATCACATCGGGCTTCTCTTGTAGCAGCCCTTCTCCTCCTCGCACCATGCTTGTTTCTTTAACGCACCTGATCATACATAAGTGCATAGACTTAGGTAGTATAAAATTCTCATTAATAAAAACACAAGATTCATTTAGGAGTGAATTCACCTGTTGTTCAAGTAGTTTGGAACGAGCTCGAGTAATGGATCCAATCCTAATGTCATTGGACTTATTCTTGGAAGCAACATCTCCATTAGGAGTTGGAGATAGCAAGTCAATAGGGATGTCCTCATCACTACTAATATGTACAACGAACAACAGAGAGCCCTCAGATTACCATGTCGCAGGTGATCAACTCCTCAGTGTTGTTGAAAGCCCTGAAGAGAGTCACCTTGAATCCCTTCTGCTTGTTCATGTACTTGAAGGCGAGGACGTCACCAACCCACATCTTGATCTCGAGCCCTTCATGAAGTACATCTGCCCCTCAAACATCTTTAGTTGCACACCGTACTCATAGAAGGAGGACGTCTTCTAAGGGAGAGTGCAAACTAGCTGCCTTATCTACAACTGCTTCATCATTACCGCCTTCATGTTGTCCAGGAGCTAAAGTGCGGTCATGTCCATGGCCTTGATCTGGATGTAGAAGTGATGAGGGAGGTCATCATTATGGTAGTGACCAATGTGAGGCTTGTGGCCCTGATGATGCTTCTTCTTCTTCGTCTGCACTTCTGCTAGCAATCTGTTGATGGTTGGTCTAGCCGTTGATGGAGGGAGGTCTCGGATGAAGTCCTCCTACCCAGCGTAGGAGGAATTGTGTTCCTGCACATGGTGTCCAAGTCCTACTTGGGTACCTTGCTGATCACAACTGATCAGAATATAGTAGCAAATGCAGTGTGCAAAAACAACTAGCTACATTTCATACTGGTGGCATTGAGGATGCAACATAAAGATGGTGATGCTCTAGTGAACAAGCAAATGGCATAGATCAAGCAACATACACATGGTGATGCTAGTGATTAAGAAAATGTCATTGATCAAGCAACATACAATAAACAAGCAAATGGAATTGACCAAGCAACATACAGATGGTGATGTTAGTGATGAAACCAATTGGAATGAGCAAGCAACATACAAATGTTGATGCTAGTTATGTCGGAAATGGAAATGAGCAAGCAAGTGGCATCGATATATACATGCAACATTTGAAGCAACATATGGAATCTAATCTACAAATGTGCAACATAGCAAACGACAAACATATGTTAATCACGCAGTAGGGTCCAGCATTGTGCAACTAATCTACAGTGGACCACAAGAACAAATGGGGAAAATAGAAGCCTCACCTGCGGCGGAGCGGTCGATGGCCTAATCGCCAAAGCTATGGGTGAAGTAGAGAAGGATTGGGCCATCATGGCGGGGGCTAGAGCGGTCGTCGTGGCCGCGAACTACCCAGGGGGAGAATATCATTTTGTGGCCCGAAAGTTGAGGCGCCCAGGCAACACGGTACCCAAGTTGCCTATAATCAGCCATGATGACCACAATTGGCGTGCTAAATACTTAGAGGGTCTTTTTCGGCACGAATTCAACTTTATGTTTCAATACAAAATATCAGGCTAATGGCCGTCAAGTTGCCCCCTGTTAGTTTTCGTTGTTATGTCGCTCTCGTTGCTTAGGTGTCAATTAGGCTTGCAGCATTGGCGCCTGCATCCATTGCGCGTCATCTTCTTCCTCGGAGTGGAAATCCGTGGGGCGTCGTGGCCATGGCGCAGAGCTGGGACATGGACGAACCTGCTCGGCCCCACTCTCCTCCCTGTAGGCTTGCAGCATTGGCGCATGCATCCATTACGCGTCTTCTTCTTCTCGGAGCGGCAATATGTGTTCGCGACCATGGCACAGAGCTGGGACGGGACGAACCTGCTCGGCTCCGCTCTCCTTCCCATCCTGAGTCGGAGCTCTTCCTCACCATGGCCGCACACATGGCACAGTGCGGGGACGAGAATTGGTTCCCGGTGAGATCTGTCACCATGTCGACCATGCTCGGTCCTATTTTCCTCCTCTAGAATTCGAGCTCGCCATTGCCATGGTTGCACCCGCACCAATTCTGCCACCTCTTCCGAGGTCTCTATGGTAGCTCAAATTCTTCCATGTTGAACCTATAAGAAAATTTGGAGCTGGGCGGCGGCAACCCATTGTTGAACCTATAAGGAATTTGCGAAGGCTGTGTGCTGTGCCAAGGTCTTCGGCTGATGCCTTTGGCCTCGGCTTCTGCCAACGTCCAACTTCAATACGAAATTTCAACCAAATTTAACTTGTTGATGCATTGCTTGACAATTATAATAGAATCGAACACTAGAAATATTTGGTAGTGTGCATGAGCATGATTAGTAATATAATTGAACACTAGAAATTTTACGGCACTCCATATAAAGGAGTAGATTAATACATATATATATATAGAAGGTTCACCAGAGACACCATGGATATATTATCTTACATGCAACCCATAGGTAATAATGAACTAAAACAAAATAAAAGTAGGGGCAGCAGCAGGACGTCGGGACATAGAGATGCCTAGCAGGGCAGGGGCAGCCTAGTCGAGGGGATACATGCCAGTCCTGACATACTCCCGGAGGAATTTGCTGAAGGCTGCGTGCCATGCCAAGGTAATCGTCTTATGCTTTCTGCCTCCTCCTTTTCCAATGCCCACCGCGTGCTGGATCATGCTGTAGAGGTCCATGTTGATTGCTCTGCCATAGAATGGGCAAAACAGTCTCCCCCTACGGTAGAAATGGATTTGCCCACAACGTAACCGCCTCAGCACGTAGCGGCTCTTGTTGTCCATGGATTCCTTGTTATCGTCCACGTCATCATCATCCTCATGTTGATTTTTAAGAACATAACCTAGAACTCATACATATGATTGAATTGTATTACAACTCAAGAATTGACAACATATATATGTAAGACAATATTAAGTTGATATCAAAGAGAAAGCATCTGAACAATAGTTTTATAAGTTCATATATCATTTCATCTCAACAAAATGACAATTAATTGGATCAGAGTGTATGTAGAATAAATCTAGGGGACTCATTAGTTTCTTCAGGGATGGTGTAAGCGAACCAAGTAACAATTTTACAACCTATATTGTTCTTGTACATTGCCCTAGGTTCGCTAACTCATCCTTGAAAAAATCTGACACCAATGTGTATGCCTCTCTTTTGGGGCAAATTTGAATCATTGACCACAATAATAAATTGAAATGTGATCCTACGAAACAATATTCAGGGATATACATAGTTAGGTACAAAAATAATCCTAAATATTGTAATTGTAAATAAAAATCAAACAATTAGTCTTTAGGTACATATTAAAAATACTTATGATCAAAACCATGCATATACATATCCATCATACCAATCATTCAAAGATCAGAAACAATTCAAGGATCATATATGTAGTTCCATATGAGAATAAATCAGGGGCCTCATAATTTTTTCAGAGATGGAGTTGGAGAACCAAAGTACCAACATCACAACCTATATTATTTGTGTGCATTGCTGCATCAGATTCACCAACCTATCCCTAAAACACGACACCATCATATGTGTCTCCCCTTGAACTCTTTTGGGGAAAATTTCAATCATCGGCCTCGGTGACAAACTGAAATATAATTCTTATACACTATGAGTGCAAGCAATACATAATTCAAATATCATAGTTCTATGAATGTAGAATAAAGATTATGGCCTCATAAGTTTCTTTAGAAATGGCGTAAGGGAACCAAGTAACAATTGCACAACCTATATTGTTCTTGTACATCCCCCCGGTTCACTAACTCATCCCTGAAAAAATCTGACACCATTGTGTCTGCCTCTCTTTTGGGGCAAATTTGAATCATTGGCCACAATAAGAAATTGAAATGTAATCGTACAAAAAAATATTCTAGAATATACATATGCATCATACGACTCATTCAAAGATCAGAAACAATACAAATATTATATATATAGGTTCCATATGACAATAAATTAAGGGCCTCATTATTTTTTTCAGAGATGGAGTTGGAGAACAAAGCTACCAACATCACAACCTATATTGTTTATGTACATTGCTGCCTCAGGTTCACTAAACATCCCTAAGAAAACGACACCATCAGATGTGTCTCCCTTGCACTATTTTGGGGCAAAATTGAATCATTGGGCTCAGTAAGGAATAGAAATGTAATGTTATAGGCATGTTGTGTATCGAAATCAACACTCAACTAGCAAACCCTAAACCCTTAAATCAAATGTTAATCGATTAAATTTACAGCACAAGAAGAAACGTATGAACAACAACAAGTTGAGCAAATGTAAATTTACTAGGTGGAAGATGAGCAGATTGGGGTTTTGTGACTAGACGGATTGGGGTTTTGTGACTATATGGCAGGTGCATCAATTGAACGTTCGAACCATATATATACTACCCTACTTCAAGAGCAAAATAATCTATACACGATTGAGAAAATCCTATGTATGAACAGTTAAATCTGCGGCTACAACTAGAGAAGCTAGCAATGTAGTACCTCAGACTCCTCATCAGGGACCTGCTCCTCGAACTCGTCATTCTCTATGATTACATCAAAGATTTCTTGGACAGCGATGGGTTCATTGATGTAGAGCACCAGATTGCCTCCACCTGCCGCATGCCCCCCATCCAGATCTGTCGCTAGCACCACAACATTGTCGGCCACCTGCTGCTCGACGCCGACAGATAGTGGCTAGACGGATGAGCTCGAACCCTCGATGGCACGGCGATGAGAGCCGTTCATGCCCAGAGAAGACGCCTCCGCCTGCTTGGCGAGGACCAAGCCATCTACTGTTGCGCCTTCAACTGGCTTCACCTACGGCTCGTCTCCACATGTACGCTTCATGGCGCACCTAGGGAAGGAGGTGGTGCAAATGGCAGTAGGTGCAGATTGGGTGTTTTGGAACTATGCAGATTGGGGAAAATGACACGATCTCAGGAAAGAAGAAGGCCGAGAGGGTTTATAAACACTAGACCGTTTGTAGTCCTCGAGTGGACACGTATGGTGGGTGGGGAGGGGTGGGGCTACCACGATCTCCACTTATTTTTGGGTTCCCTTTTTTTTGAAATAACCACGATCTCCACTTTAGAACTGCATTGTAACCACGTTGATGGAAGACCCCGATTCCACTACATGCAAGTGGCGTAGAACCAATTTATAGCAATGATAGGTCTACTCAAGGGCCCCCCTTGACGCATGAAGTTACTTGCAGTAGGGCCCAGTTGGAAGTGAGATTGAGAGCGCTGCATAAATATGGGATATGTCTTATTAAAATCAAGTGGCAATAAATAGCAATGTCCCGTCGAAAACCGTGCACTCGATGACCCCGTTGCCCGGTGCATGTGTTGTAGTAGCAGCAGTAGACTTTTCAGACTTGATTAAACATGACATGACCACTCGACGACTTTTTCCATTGACGTCTTTGTGTTCCTTTTTGTAGAAGTCTCGTTGAGGGAGACGTCTGTGCTGTCTCACGCTGTACTGTGAAGGGCACGATGTGTGCAACAATCCTCGTTGGATCAGACAGGATCAACAGTAGGTGCGCACGATCCACGTGACAACTATGTCAACCAATAAGGGCATAGCAGACAGAGTGAGCACAGGTTTGGGCTTCTAGAAAAGAGAGAGAGAGAGAGGGCAAAACTGAGTAGTATCAAAAACCCAAGGGTAAAACTGAGTAGTATAAAAATGGAAAGTGAGTGTCTTTTATAATGAAATACATCATGGCATACATCAAATTATGCCAAGATGGATCCACTAGAGTTCATTGGATGTGTGTTCTTCTCATAAACCACATGGATCCACTAGAGTTCATTGGATGTGTGTTCTTCTCATAAACCACATGGATCCACTAGAGTTCATTGGATGTGTGTTCTTTTAATAAACCACAGCTAGAGTCACAGGATGTGTGTTCTCTTCATAAACTACAGCTAGAGTCATTTCATGTGTGTTCTTTTCACAGACCACATATGGATCCACCAATGTCATTGGATGTCTATTCTTTTCACAAACCATATGGATCCACTAGAGTCATTGCATGTCTAATCTTTTCACAAACCACATATGGATTCACCAGTGTCATTTAATGTGTGTTCTTTTAATAAACCATAGCTAGAGTCACTGGATGTGTGTTCTCTTCATAAACCACAACTAGAGTCATTGCATGTGTGTTCTTTTCACAAACCACATATGGATCCACTAGAGGTCATTACATGTGTGCTCTTTACACAAACCACATATGGATCCACCGGTATCATTGAAATGTGTTTTTTATTAACCATAGCTAGAGTCATTGCAGGTCTGTTCTTTTCACAAACCACATATGGATCCACCAGAGTCATTGCATGTGTGTTCTTCTCATAAACCACATATGGATCCCCTAGTGTCATTGCATGCGTGTTCTTTTAATAAACCACAACTAGAGTCACTGGATGTGTGTTCTTTTCATAAACCACATATGGATCCACCAGAGTCATTGCATGTGTGTTCTTTTCATAAACCACATATATCCACCAGTGTCATTGAAATGTGTGTTATTTTCATTAACCACAGCTAGAGTTATTGCATGTCTGTTCTTTTCACAAACCACATATGGATCCACCAGTGTCCATTGCATGTGTGTTGTTTTCACAAACCACATATGGATCCACTAGTTCCATGGAATTTGTGTTCTTCTCATAAACCACATATGGATCCCCTAGTGTCATTCCATGTGTGTTCTTTTAATAAACTTCAGCTAGAGCCACATGATGTGTGTTCTTTTCACAAACCACATATGGATCCACTAGAGTCGTTGCATGTGTGTTATTTTCACAAACCACATATGGATCCACCAGTGTCATTGAAATGTGTTTTTTTTCATTAACCACAGCTAGAGTCATTGCATGTCTGTTCTTTTCACAAACCACATATGGATCCACCAGAGTCATTGCATGTATGTTCTATTAATAAACCACATACGGATCCACCAGTGTCATTGCATGTGTGTTCTTCTCATAAACCACATATGGATCCCCTAGTGTCATTGCATGTGTGTTCTTTTAATAAACCATAGCTAGAGTCACTGGATGTGTGTTCTGTTCATAAAATACATATGGACCCACTAGAGTCATTGCATGTGTGTTCTCTTCACAAACCACATATGGATCCACCAGTGCCATTGAAATGTGTGTTCTTTTCATTAACCATAGCTAGAGTCATTGCATGTCTGTTCTTTTCACAAACCACATGGATCCACCAGTGTCATTGCATGTGTGTTCTTTCAATTAAACACAGCTAGAGTCATTGCATGTGTGTTCTATTCATTAACCATAGCTAGAATAATTTCATGTGTGTTCTTTTCACAAACCACATGGATCCACCAGAGTCATTGCATGTGTGTTCTTTTCACAAACCACATATGGATCCACCAGTGTCATTGAAATGTTTGTTCTTTTCATTAACCATAGCTAGAGTCATTGCATGTCTGTTCTTTTCAGAAACCACATGGATCCACTAGTGTCATTGCATGTGTGTTCTTTCAATAAAACACAGCTAGAGTCATTGCATGTGTGTTCTTTTCATTAACCATAGCTAGAATCATTTCATGTGTGTTCTTTTCACAAACCACATGGATCCACCAGAGTCATTGCATGTGTGTTCTTTTCACAAACCACGTATGGATCCACTAGTGTCATTGAAATGTGTGTTCTTTTCATTAACCATAGCTAGAGTCATTACATGTCTGTTCTTTTCAAAAACCACATGGATCCACCAGTGTCATTGCATGTGTGATCTTTCAATAAAACATAGCTAGAGTCATTGCATGTGTGTTCTTTTCACAAACCACATATGGATCCATCAGTGTCATTGAAATGTGTGTTATTTTCATTAACCACAGCTAGTGTCATTGCATGTCTTTTCTTTTCATAAACCACACGGATCCACCAGTGTCATTGCATGAGTGTTATTTCAACAAAAAACAGCTAGAGTCATTGAAATGTGTGTTCTTTCCATTAACCACAACTAGAGTCATTGGATGCCTGTTCTTTTCACAAACCACATATGGATCCACCAGAGTCATTGCATGTGTCTTCTTTTCACAAACCACAGATGGATCCACCAGTGTCATTGAAATGTGTGTTCCTTTCATTAACCACTGCTAGAGTCATTGCATGTATGTTTTTTTCACAAACCACATGGATCCACCAGTGTCATTGCATGTCTGTTCTTTAAATAAAACACGGCTAGAGTCATTGCATGTGTGTTCTTTTCATTAAGCATAGCTAGAGTCATTTCATGTGTGTTATTTCCACAAACCACATATGGATCCACCAATGTCACTGGATGTGTGTTCTTTTCATAAACTACATATGGATCCACCAGAGTCAATGCATGTCTCATCTTTTCACAAACCACATATGGATCCACCAGTGTCATTGCAAGTCTGTTCTTTTCACATACCACATATGGATCCACCAGAGTCATTGTATGTGTGTTCTTTTCACAAACCACATATGGATCCACCAGTCTCATTGCCTGTGTGTTCTGATCATAAACCACATATGGATCCCCTAGTGTCACTACATGTGTGTTCTTTTCATTAACCATAGCTAGAATCATTTCATGTGTGTTCTTTTCACAAACCACATATGGATCGACCAGAGTCATTGCATGTGTGTTCTTTTCACAAACCACGTATGGATCCACCAGTGTCATTGAAATGTGTGTTCTTTTCATAAACCACGGCAAGAGTCATTGCATGTCTGTTCTTTTCAAAAACAACATGGATCCACCAGTGTCATTGCATGTGTGTTCTTTCAATAAACCACAGCTAGAGTCATTGCATGTGTGTTCTTTTCATTAACCACAGCTAGAGTCATTTTCATGTGGATCCACCATTGTCATTTCCTGTGTGATCTTCTCATAAACCACATATGGATCCCCTAGTGTCAATGCATGTGTGTTATTTTCATTAACCATAGCTAGAGTCATTGGATGTGTGTTCTTTTCACAAACCACATATGGATCCACCAGTGTCATTGCCTGTGTGTTCTTCTCATAAACCACATATGGACCCCCTAGTGTCATTGCATGTGTGTTCTTCTCATAAACCACATATGGATCCCCTAGTGTCATTGCATGTGTGTTCTTGTCATTAACCACAGCTAGAGTCACTGGATGTGTGTTCTTTTCACAAACCACGTATGGATCCACTAGAGTCGTTGCATGTGTGTTATTTTCACAAACCACATATGGATCCACTAGTGTCATTGAAATGTGTGTTATTTTCATTAACCACAGCTAGAGTTATTGCATGTCTGTTCTTTTCACAAACCACATGGATCCACCAGTGTCATTGCATGTGTGTTCTTTCAATAAAACACGGCTAGAGTCATTGCATGTGTGTTCTTTTCATTAAGCACAGCTAGAGTCATTTCATGTGTGTTATTTCCACAAACCACATATGGATCCACCAATGTCACTGGATGTGTGTTCTTTTCATAAACCACATATGGATCCACTAGAGTCAATGCATGTCTCATCTTTTCACAAACCACATATGGATCCACCAGTGTCATTGCATGTCTGTTCTTCTCACATACCACATATGGATCCACCAGAGTCATTGTATGTGTGTTCTTTACACAAACCACATATGGATCCACCAGTGTCATTGCCTGTGCGTTCTTCTCATAAACCGCATATGGATCCCCTAGTGTCATTGCATGAGTGTTCTTTTCATTAACCACAGCTAGAGTCACTTATGTGTGTTTTGTTCATAAAATACATATGGATCCACTAGAGTCATTGCATGTGTGTTCTTTTCACAAACCACATATGGATCCACCAGTGTCATTGAAATGTGTGTTCTTTTCATTAACCATAGCTAGAGTCATTGCATGTCTGTTTTTTTCAGAAACCACATGGATCAACCAGTGGCATTGCATGTGTGTTCTTTCAATAAAACACAGCTAGAGTCATTGCATGTGTGTTCTATTCATTAACCATAGCTAGAATCATTTCATCTGTGTTCTTTTCACAAACCACATGGATCCACCAGAGTCATTGCATGTGTGTTCTTTTCATTAACCACAGCTAGAGTCACTTTATGTGTGTTTTCTTCATAAAATACATATGGATCCACTAGAGTCATTGCATGTGTGTTCTTTTCACAAACCACATATGGATCCACCAGTGTCATTGAAATGTGTGTTCTTTTCATTAACCATAGCTAGAGTCATTGCATGTCTGTTCTTTTCAGAAACCACATGGATCAACCAGTGGCATTGCATGTGTGTTCTTTCAATAAAACACAGCTAGAGTCATTGCATGTGTGTTCTATTCATTAACCATAGCTAGAATCATTTCATCTGTGTTCTTTTCACAAACCACATGGATCCACCAGAGTCATTGCATGTGTGTTCTTTTCACAAACCACATATGGATCCACCAGTGTCATTGAAATGTGTGTTCTTTTCATTAACCATAGCTAGAGTCATTGCATGTGTGTTCTTTTCATTAACAATAGCTAGAATCATTTCATGTGTGTTCTTTTCACAAACCACATGGATCCAATAGAGTCATTGCATGTGTGTTCTTTTCACAAACCACGTATGGATCCACCAGTGTCATTGAAATGTGTGTTCTTTTCATTAACCACAGCAAGAGTCATTGCATGTCTGTTCTTTTCAAAAACAACATGGATCCACCAGTATCATTGCATGTGTGTTCTTTCAATAAACCACAGCTAGAGTCATTGCATGTGTGTTCTTTTCATTAACCACAGCTAGAGTCATTTTCATGTGTGTTCTTTTCACAAACCACATATGGATCCAGCAATGTCATTATATGTGTGTTCTTTTCACAAACCGCATATGGATCCACCATTGTCATTTCCTGTGTGATCTTCTCATAAACCACATATGGATCCCCTAGTGTCAATGCATGTGTGTTATTTTCATTAACCACATCTAGAGTCACTGGATGTGTGTTCTTTTCACAAACCACATATGGATCCACCTGTGTCATTGCCTGTGTGTTCTTCTCATAAACCACATATGGACCCCCTAGTGTCATTGCATGTGTGTTCTTCTCATAAACCACATATGGATCCCCTAGTGTCATTGCATGTGTGTTCTTGTCATTAACCACAGCTAGAGTCACCGGATGTGTGTTCTTTTCACAAACCACATATGGATCCACTAGAGTCGTTGCATGTGTGTTATTTTCACAAACCACATATGGATCCACTAGTGTCATTGAAATGTGTGTTATTTTCATTAACCACAACTAGAGTTATTGCATGTCTGTTCTTTTCACAAACCACATGGATCCACCAGTGTCATTCCATGTGTGTTCTTTCAATAAAACACGACTAGAGTCATTGCATGTGTGTTCTTTTCATTAAGCACAGCTAGAGTCATTTCATGTGTGTTATTTCCAAAAACCACATATGGATCCACCATTGTCACTGGATGTGTGTTCTTTTCATAAACCACATATGGATCCACTAGAGTCAATGCATGTCTCATCTTTTCACAAACCACATATGGATCCACCAGTGTCATTGCATGTCTGTTCTTCTCACATACCACATATGGATCCACCAGAGTCATTGTATGTGTGTTCTTTGCACAAACCACATATGGATCCACCAGTGTCATTGCCTGTGTGTTCTTCTCATAAACCGCATATGGATCCCCTAGTGTCATCGCATGAGTGTTCTTTTCATTAACCACAGCTAGAGTCACTGTATGTGTGTTCTGTTCATAAAAAACATATGGATCCACTAGAGTCATTGCATGTGTGTTCTTTTCACAAACCACATATGGATCCACCAGTGTCATTGAAATGTGTGTTCTTTTCATTAACCATAGCTAGAGTCATTGCTTGTCTGTTCTTTTCAGAAACCACATGGATCCACCAGTGGCATTGCATGTGTGTTCTTTCAATAAAACACAGCTAGAGTCATTGCATGTGTGTTCTATTCATTAACCATAGCTAGAATCATTTCATGTGTGTTCTTTTCACAAACCACATGGATCCACCAGAGTCATTGCATGTGTGCTCTTTTCACAAACCACATGTGGATCCACCAGTGTCATTGAAATGTGTGTTCTTTTCATTAACCATAGCTAGAGTCATTGCTTGTCTGTTCTTTTCAGAAACCACATGGATCCACCAGTGGCATAGCATGTGTGTTCTTTCAATAAACCACAGCTAGAGTCATTGCATGTGTGTTCTTTTCATTAACCACAGCTAGAGTCATTTTCATGTGGATCCACCATTGTCATTTCCTGTGTGATCTTCTCATAAACCACATATGGATACCCTAGTGTCAATGCATGTGTGTTATTTTCATTAACCACAGCTAGAGTCACTGGATGTGTGTTCTTTTCACAAACCACATATGGGTCCACCAGTGTCATTGCCTGTGTGTTCTTCTTATAAACCACATATGGACCCCCTAGTGTCATTGCATGTGTGTTCTTCTCATAAACCACATATGGATCCCCTAGTGTCATTGCATGTGTGTTCTTGTCATTAACCACAGCTAGAGTCACCGGATGTGTGTTCTTTTCACAAACCACATATGGATCCACTAGAGTCGTTGCATGTGTGTTATTTTCACAAACCACATATGGATCCACTAGTGTCATTGAAATGTGTGTTATTTTCATTAACCACAACTAGAGTTATTGCATGTCTGTTCTTTTCACAAACCACATGGATCCACCAGTGTCATTCCATGTGTGTTCTTTCAATAAAACACGACTAGAGTCATTGCATGTGTGTTCTTTTCATTAAGCACAGCTAGAGTCATTTCATGTGTGTTATTTCCAAAAACCACATATGGATCCACCATTGTCACTGGATGTGTGTTCTTTTCATAAACCACATATGGATCCACTAGAGTCAATGCATGTCTCATCTTTTCACAAACCACATATGGATCCACCAGTGTCATTGCATGTCTGTTCTTCTCACATACCACATATGGATCCACCAGAGTCATTGTATGTGTGTTCTTTGCACAAACCACATATGGATCCACCAGTGTCATTGCCTGTGTGTTCTTCTCATAAACCGCATATGGATCCCCTAGTGTCATCGCATGAGTGTTCTTTTCATTAACCACAGCTAGAGTCACTGTATGTGTGTTCTGTTCATAAAAAACATATGGATCCACTAGAGTCATTGCATGTGTGTTCTTTTCACAAACCACATATGGATCCACCAGTGTCATTGAAATGTGTGTTCTTTTCATTAACCATAGCTAGAGTCATTGCTTGTCTGTTCTTTTCAGAAACCACATGGATCCACCAGTGGCATTGCATGTGTGTTCTTTCAATAAAACACAGCTAGAGTCATTGCATGTGTGTTCTATTCATTAACCATAGCTAGAATCATTTCCTGTGTGTTCTTTTCACAAACCACATGGATCCACCAGAGTCATTGCATGTGTGCTCTTTTCACAAACCACATATGGATCCACCAGTGTCATTGAAATGTGTGTTCTTTTCATTAACCATAGCTAGAGTCATTGCTTGTCTGTTCTTTTCAGAAACCACATGGATCCACCAGTGGCATTGCATGTGTGTTCTTTCAATAAACCACAGCTAGAGTCATTGCATGTGTGTTCTTTTCATTAACCACAGCTAGAGTCATTTTCATGTGGATCCACCATTGTCATTTCCTGTGTGATCTTCTCATAAACCACATATGGATCCCCTAGTGTCAATGCATGTGTGTTATTTTCATTAACCACAGCTAGAGTCACTGGATGTGTGTTCTTTTCACAAACCACATATGGGTCCACCAGTGTCATTGCCTGTGTGTTCTTCTCATAAACCACATATGGACCCCCTAGTGTCATTGCATGTGTGTTCTTCTCATAAACCACATATGGATCCCCTAGTGTCATTGCATGTGTGTTCTTGTCATTAACCACAGCTAGAGTCACTGGATGTGTGTTCTTTTCACAAACCACATATGGATCCACTAGAGTCGTTGCATGTGTGTTCTTTTCACAAACCACATATGGATCCACTAGTGTCATTGAAATGTGTGTTCTTTTCATTAACCACAGCTAGAGTTATTGCATGTATGTTCTTTTCACAAACCACATGGATCCACCAGTGTCATTGCATGTGTGTTCTTTCAATAAAACACGGCTAGAGTCATTGCATGTGTGTTCTTTTCATTAACCACAGCTAGAGTCATTTCATGTGTGTTATTTCCACAAACCACACCAATGTCACTGGATGTGTGTTCTTTTCATAAACTACATATGGATCCACTAGAGTCAATGCATGTCTCATCTTTTCACAAACCACATATGGATCCACCAGTGTCATTGCATGTCTGTTCTTCTCACATACCACATATGGATCCACCAGAGTCATTGTATGTGTGTTCTTTACACAAACCACATATGGATCCACCAGTGTCATTGCCTGTGTGTTCTTCTCATAAACCGCATATGGATCCCCTAGTGTCATTGCATGAGTGTTCTTTTCATTAACCACAGCTAGAGTCACTTTATGTGTGTTTTCTTCATAAAATACATATGGATCCACTAGAGTCATTGCATGTGTGTTCTTTTCACAAACCACATATGGATCCACCAGTGTCATTGAAATGTGTGTTCTTTTCATTAACCATAGCTAGAGTCATTGCATGTCTGTTCTTTTCAGAAACCACATGGATCAACCAGTGGCATTGCATGTGTGTTCTTTCAATAAAACACAGCTAGAGTCATTGCATGTGTGTTCTATTCATTAACCATAGCTAGAATCATTTCATCTGTGTTCTTTTCACAAACCACATGGATCCACCAGAGTCATTGCATGTGTGTTCTTTTCACAAACCACATATGGATCCACCAGTGTCATTGAAATGTGTGTTCTTTTCATTAACCATAGCTAGAGTCATTGCATGTGTGTTCTTTTCATTAACAATAGCTAGAATCATTTCATGTGTGTTCTTTTCACAAACCACATGGATCCAATAGAGTCATTGCATGTGTGTTCTTTTCACAAACCACGTATGGATCCACCAGTGTCATTGAAATGTGTGTTCTTTTCATTAACCACAGCAAGAGTCATTGCATGTCTGTTCTTTTCAAAAACAACATGGATCCACCATTATCGTTGCATGTGTGTTCTTTCAATAAACCACAGCTAGAGTCATTGCATGTGTGTTCTTTTCATTAACCACAGCTAGAGTCATTTTCATGTGTGTTCTTTTCACAAACCACATATGGATCCAGCAGTGTCATTATATGTGTGTTCTTTTCAAAAACCGCATATGGATCCACCATTGTCATTTCCTGTGTGATCTTCTCATAAACCACATATGGATCCCCTAGTGTCAATGCATGTGTGTTATTTTCATTAACCACAGCTAGAGTCACTGGATGTGTGTTCTTTTCACAAACCACATATGGATCCACCTGTGTCATTGCCTGTGTGTTCTTCTCATAAACCACATATGGACCCCCTAGTGTCATTGCATGTGTGTTCTTCTCATAAACCACATATGAATCCCCTAGTGTCATTGCATGTGTGTTCTTGTCATTAACCACAGTTAGAGTCACCGGATGTGTGTTCTTTTCACAAACCACATATGGATCCACTAGAGTCGTTGCATGTGTGTTATTTTCACAAACCACATATGGATCCACTAGTGTCATTGAAATGTGTGTTATTTTCATTAACCACAGCTAGAGTTATTGCATGTCTGTTCTTTTCACAAACCACATGGATCCACTAGTGTCATTGCATGTGTGTTCTTTCAATAAAACACGGCTAGAGTCATTGCATGTGTGTTCTTTTCATTAAGCACAGCTAGAGTCATTTCATGTGTGTTATTTCCACAAACCACATATGGATCCACCAATGTCACTGGATGTGTGTTCTTTTCATAAACCACATATGGATCCACTAGAGTCAATGCATGTCTCATCTTTTCACAAACCACATATGGATCCACCAGTGTCATTGCATGTCTGTTCTTCTCACATACCACATATGGATCCACCAGAGTCATTGTATGTGTGTTCTTTGCAGAAACCACATATGGATCCACCAGTGTCATTGCATATGTGTTCTTCTCATAAACCACATATGGATCCCCTAGTGTCATCGCATGAGTGTTCTTTTCATTAACCACAGCTAGAGTCACTGTATATGTGTTCTGTTCATAAAAAACATATGGATCCACTAGAGTCATTGCATGTGTGTTCTGTTCACAAACCACATATGGATCCACCAGTGTCATTGAAATTTGTGTTCTTTTCATTAACCATAGCTAGAGTCATTGCTTGTCTGTTCTTTTCAGAAACCACATGGATCCACCAGTGGCATTGCATGTGTGTTCTTTCAATAAAACACAGCTAGAGTCATTGCATGTGTGTTCTATTCATTAACCATAGCTAGAATCATTTCATGTGTGTTCTTTCACAAACCACATGGATCCACCAGAGTCATTGCATGTGTGCTCTTTTCACAAACCACATATGGATCCACCAGTGTCATTGAAATGTGTGTTCTTTTCATTAACCATAGCTAGAGTCATTGCATGTGTGTTCTTTTCATTAACAATAGCTAGAATCATTTCATGTGTGTTCTTTTCACAAACCACATGGATCCACTAGAGTCATTGCATGTGTGTTCTTTTCACAAACCACGTATGGATCCACCAGTGTCATTGAAATGTGTGTTCTTTTCATTAACCACAGCAAGAGTCATTGCATGTCTGTTCTTTTCAAAAACAACATGGATCCACCAGTGTCATTGCATGTGTGTTCTTTCAATAAACCACAGCTAGAGTCATTGCATGTGTGTTCTTTTCATTAACCACAGCTAGAGTCATTTTCATGTGTGTTCTTTTCACAAACCACATATGGATCCAGCAGTGTCATTGTATGTGTGTTCTTTTCACAAACCGCATATGGATCAACCATTGTCATTTCCTGTGTGATCTTCTCATAAACCACATATGGATCCCCTAGTGTCAATGCATGTGTTTTATTTTCATTAACCACAGCTAGAGTCACTGGATGTGTGTTCTTTTCACAAACCACATATGGATCCACCAGTGTCATTGCCTGTGTGTTCTTCTCATAAACCACATATGGACCCCCTAGTGTCATTGCATGTGTGTTCTTCTCATAAACCACGTATGGATCCCCTAGTGTCATTGCATGTGTGTTCTTGTCATTAACCACAGCTAGAGTCACTAGATGTGTGTTCTTTTCACAAACCACATATGGATCCACTAGAGTCATTGCATGTGTGTTATTTTCACAAACCACATATGGATCCACTAGTGTCATTGAAATGTGTGTTCTTTTCATTAACCACAGCTAGAGTTATTGCATGTCTGTTCTTTTCACAAACCACATGGATCCACCAGTGTCATTGCATGTGTGTTCTTTCAATAAAACACGGCTAGAGTCATTGCATGTGTGTTCTTTTCATTAAGCACAGCTAGAGTCATTTCATGTGTGTTATTTACACAAACCACATATGGATCCACCAATGTCACTAGATGTGTGTTCTTTTCATAAACCACATATGGATCCACTAGAGTCAATGCATGTCTCATCTTTTCACAAACCACATATGGATCCACCAGTGTCATTGCATGTCTGTTCTTCTCACATACCACATATGGATCCACCAGAGTCATTGTATGTGTGTTCTTCTCCCAAACCACATATGGATCCACCAGTGTCATTGCCTGTGTGTTCTTCTCATAAACCACATATGGATCCCCTAGTGTCGTTGCATGTGTGTTCTTTTAATTAACCACAGCTAGAGTCACTGGATGTGTGTTCTTTTCACAAACCACATATGGATCGACCAGAGTCATTGCATGTGTGTTCTTTTCACAAACCACATATGGAGCCACCAGTGTCATTAAAATGTGTGTTCTTTTCATTAACCACGGCTAGAGTCATTGCATGTCTGTTATTTTCACAAACCACATGGATCCACCAGTGTCATTGCATGTGTGCTCTTTCAATAAACCACATCTAGAGTCATTGCATGCATGTTCTTTTCATTAACCACTGCTAGAGTCATTTCATGTGTGTTCTTTTCACAAACCACATGTATCCACTAGAGTCATTGCATGTGTGTTCTTTTCACAAACCACGTATGGATCCATCAGTGTCATTGAAATGTGGGTTCTTTTCATTAACCACAGCAAGAGTCATTGCATGTCTGTTCTTTTCAAAAACACCATGGATCCACGAGTGTCATTGCATGTGTGTTCTTTTAATAAAACACAGCTAGAGTCATTGCATGTGTGTTCTTTTCACAAACCACATATGGATCCACCAGTGTCATTGAAATGTGCGTTCTTTTCATTAACCACGGCTAGAGTCATTGCATGCCTTTTCTTTTCATAAACCACACGGATCCACTAGTGTCATTGCATGAGTGTTATTTCAACAAAAAACAGCTAGAGTCATTGAAATGTGTGTTCTTTCCATTAAACACAACTAGAGTCATTGCATGTATGTTCTTTTCACAAACCACATATGGATCCACCAGAGTCATTGCATGTGTGTTCTTTTCACAAACCATAGATGTATCCACCAGCGTCATTGAAATGTGTGTTCTTTTCATTAACCACTGCTAGAGTCATTGCATGTATGTTTTTTTCACAAACCACATGGATCCACCAGTGTCATTGCATGTGTGTTGTTTTCACAAACCACATATGGATCCACTAGTTTCATGGCATTTGTGTTCTTCTCATAAACCACATATGGATCCCCTAGTGTCATTCCATGTGTGTTCTTCTAATAAACTGCAGCTAGAGCCACTGGATGTGTGTTCTTTTCATAAACCACATATGGGTCCACCAGAGTCATTGCATGTGTGTTCTTTTCACAAACCACATATGGATCCACCAGTGTCATTGAAATGTGTTTTTTTCATTAACCACACCTAGAGTCATTGCATGTCTGTTCTGTTCACAAACCACATATGGATCCACCAGAGTCATTGCATGTGTGTTCTATTAATAAACCACATATGGATCCACCAGTGTCATTGCATATGTGTTCTTCTCATAAACCACATATGGATCCCCTAGTGCCATTGCATGTCTGTTCTTTTAATAAACCATAGCTAGACTCACAGGATGTGTGTTCTGTTCATAAAATACATATGGATCCACTAGAGTCATTGCATGTGTGTTCTTTTCACAAACCACATATCGATCCTCCAGTGTCATTGAAATGTGTGTTCTTTTCATTAACCATAGCTAGAGTCATTGCATGTATGTTCTTTTCACAAACCACATGGATCCACCAGTGTCATTGCATGTGTGTTCTTTCAATAGAACATAGCTAGAGTCATTGCATGTGTGTTCTTTTCATTAACCATAGCTAGAATCATTTCATGTGTGTTCTTTTCACAAACCACATGGATCCACCAGAGTTATTGCATGTGTGTTCTTTTCACAAACCCATATGGATCCACCAGTGTCATTGAAATGTGTGTTCTTTTCATTAACCATAGCTAGAGTCATTGCATGTCTGTTCTTTTTAGAAACCACATGGATCCACTAGTGTCATTGCATGTGTGTTCTTTTAATAAAACACAGCTAGAGTCATTGCATGTGTGTTATTTTCACAAACCACATATGGATCCATCAGTGTCATTGAAATGTGTGTTCTTTTCATTAACCACGGCTAGAGTCATTACATGTCTTTTCTTTTCATAATCCACACGGATCCACCAGTGTCATTGCATGAGTGTTATTTCGACAAAAAAACAGCTAGAGTCATTGAAATGTGTGTTCTTTCCATTAACCACAACTAGATTCATGGCATGTCTGTTCTTTTCACAAACCACATATGGAGCCACCAGAGTCATTGCATGTGTGTTCTTTTCACAAACCACAGATGGATCCACCAATGTCATTCAAATGTGTGTTGTTTTCATTAACCACTGCTAGAGTCATTGCATGTATGTTTTTTTCACAAACCACATGGATCCACCAGCGTCATTGCATGTGTGTTCTTTCAATAAACCACAGCTAGAGACATTGCATGTGTGTTCTTTTCATTAACCACAGCTAGAGTCATTTCATGTGTGTTCTTTTCACAAACCACATATGGATCCACCAGTGTCATTGTATGTCTGTTCTTCTCACATACCACATATGGATCCACCAGAGTCATTGTATGTGTGTTCTTTTCATAAACCACATATGGATCCACCAGAGTCAATGCATGTCTCATCTTTTCACAAACCACATATGGATCCACCAGTGTCATTGCATGTGTGTTCTTTTCACAAACCACATACGGATCCACCAGAGTCATTGCATGTGTGTTCTTTTCACAAACCACATATGGATCCACCGGTGGCATTGCCTGTGTGTTCTTCTCATAAACCACATACGGATCCCCTAGTGTCATTGCATGTGTGTTCTTTCCTTAAAACACGGCTAGAGTCACTGGATGTGTGTTCTTTTCATTAATCATAGCTAGAGTCATTTCATGTGTGCTATTTCCACAAACCACATATGGATACACCAATGTCACTGGATGTGTGTTCTTTTCATAAACTACATATGGATCCACCAGAGTCAATGCATGTCTCATCTTTTCACAAACCACATATGGATCCACCAGTGTCATTGCAAGTCTGTTCTTTTCACATACCACATATGGATCCAACAGAGTCATTGTATGTGTGGTCTTTTCACAAACCACATATGGATCCACCAGTGTCATTGCTTGTATGTTGTTCTCATAAACCACATATGGATCCCCTAGTGTCATTGCATGTGTGTTCTTTTTATTAACCACGGCTAGAGTCACTGGATGTGTGTTCTTTTCACAAACCACATATGGATCGACCAGAGTCATTGCATGTGTGTTATTTTCACAAACCACATATGGAGCCACCAATGTCATTGAAATGTGTGTTCTTTTCATCAACCACGGCTAGAGTCATTGCATGTTGGTTATTTTCACAAACCACATGGATCCACCAGTGTCATTGCATGTGTGTTCTTTCAATAAACCACAACTAGAGTCATGGCATGTGTGTTCTTTTCATTAACCACATCAAGAGTCATTTTCATGTGTGTTCTTTCCACAAACCACATATGGATCCAGCAGTGTCATTGTATGTGTGTTATTTTCACAAACCACATATGGATCCACCATTGTCATTGCCTGTGTGATCTTCTCATAAACCACATATGGATCCCCTAGTGTCAATGCATGTGTGTTATTTTCATTAACCAGAGCTAGAGTCACTGGATGTGTGTTCTTTTCACAAACCACATATGGATCCACCAGTGTCATTGCCTGTGTGTTCTTCTCATAAACCACATATGGATCCCCTAGTGTCATTGCATGTGTGTTCTTCTCATAAACCACATATGGATCCCCTAGTGTCATTGCATGTGTGTTCTTGTCATTAACCACAGCTAGAGTCACAGGATGTGTGTTCTTTTCACAAACCACATATGGATCCACTAGAGTCGTTCCATGTGTGTTATTTTCACAAACCACATATGGATCCACTAGAGTCGTTCCATGTGTGTTATTTTCACAAACCACATATGGATCCACTAGTGTCATTGAAATGTGTGTTCTTTTCATTAACCACAGCTAGAGTTATTGCATGTCTGTTCTTTTCACAAACCACATGGATCCACCAGTGTCATTGCATGTGTGTTCTTTCAATAAAACATGGCTAGAGTCATTGCATGTGTGTTCTTTTCATTAAGCACAGCTAGAGTCATTTCATGTGTGTTATTTCCACAAACCACATATGGATCCACCAATGTCACTAGATGTGTGTTCTTTTCATAAACCACATATGGATCCACTAGAGTCAATGCATGTCTCATCTTTTCACAAACCACATATGGATCCACCAGTGTCATTGCATGTCTGTTCTTCTCACATACCACATATGGATCCACCAGAGTCATTGTATGTGTGTTCTTCTCCCAAACCACATATGGATCCACCAGTGTCATTACCTGTGTGTTCTTCTTATAAACCACATATGGATCCCCTAGTGTCGTTGCATGTGTGTTCTTTTAATTAACCACAGCTAGAGTCACTGGATGTGTGTTCTTTTCACAAACCACATATGGATCGACCAGAGTCATTGCATGTGTGTTCTTTTCACAAACCACATATGGAGCCACCAGTGTCATTAAAATGTGTGTTCTTTTCATTAACCACGGCTAGAGTCATTGCATGTCTGTTATTTTCACAAACCACATGGATCCACTAGTGTCATTGCATGTGTGTTCTTTCAATAAACCACAGCTAGAGTCATTGCATGCCTGTTCTTTTCATTAACCACTGCTAGAGTCATTTCATGTGTGTTCTTTTCACAAACCACATATGGATCCACCAGTGTCATTGGATGTGTTTTTTTTCACACACCATATGGATCCACCAGAGTCATTGCATGTCTGATCTTTTCAGAAAGACATATGGATCCCCCAGTGCCAATGCATGTCTGTTCTTTTCATAACCCACATCGATCCACCAATGTAATTGCATGTATGTTATTTTAATATACCACAGTTAGAATCACATGATGTGTGTTCTCTTCATAAACCACAACTAGTGTCATTGCATGTGTGTTTTTTTCACAAACGGCATATGGATCCACTAGAGTTCATTGTATGTGTGTTGTTTTCACAAACCACATATGGTTCCACTAGTGTCATTGCATGTGTGTTCTTTTCACAACCCACATATCGATCCACTAGTGTCATTGCATGTGTGTTCTTTTCACAAACCATATGGATCCACCAGTGTCATTGCATGTGTGTTCTTTTCATAAACCACATATGGATCCACTAGAGTCGTTGCTTGTGTGTTATTTTCACAAACCACATATGGATCCACCAGTGTCATTGAAATATGTGTTCTTCTCATTAACGACACCTAGAGTCATTGCATGTCTGTTCTTTTCACAAACCACATGGATCCACCAGTGTCATTGCATGTGTGTTCTTTCAATAAACCACAACTAGAGTCATTGCATGTGTGTTCTTTTCATTAACCACAGCTAGAGTCATTTCATGTGTGTTCTTTTCACAAACCACATATGGATCCACCAGTGTCTGGATGTGTGTTCTTTTCATAAACCACATATGGATCCACTAGAGCCATTGCATGTCTAATCTTTTCACAAACCACATATTGATCCACTAGTGTCATTGCTTGTCTGTTCTTTTCACAAACCACATATGGATCCACCAGAGTCATTGAATGTGTGTTCTTTTCACAAACCACATATGGATCCACTAGTGTCATTGCATGTGTGTTCTTTTCACAAACCACATATGGATCCACCAGTTTCATTAAAATGTGTGTTCTTTTTGTTAACCACAGCTAGACTCATTGCATGTCTGTTCTTTTCACAAACCACATGGATCCACCAGAGTCATTGTATGTGTGTTCTTTTCACAAACCACATATGGATCCACTAGTGTCATTGAAATGTGTGATCTTTTCATTAACCATAGCTAGAGTCATTGCATGTCTGTTCTTTTCACAAACCACATGGATCCACCAGTGTTATTGCATGTGTGTTCTTTCAATAAAACACAGCTAGACTCATTGCATGTGTGTTCTTTTCATTAACCACAGCTAGAATCATTTCATGTGTGTTCGTTTCACAAACCACATATGGATCCACTAGTGTCAGTAGATGTGTGTTCTTTTCATAAATCACATATGGATCCACCAGAGTCATTGCAATCTGATTTTTTCACAAACCACATATGGATCCACGAGTGTCATTGCATGTCTGTTCTTTTCATAAATCACATGGATCCACCAGTGTCATTGCATGTGTGTTCTTTTAATAAACCACAGCCAGAGTCACTAGATGTGTGTTCTCTTCATAAACCACATATGGATCCACAAGTGTCATTGCATGTGTGTTCTACTCAAAAACCACATATGGATCCACCTGTGTCATTGAAATATGTGTTATTTCCATTAACCACAGCTAGAGTCATTACATATTTGTTCTTTTCACAAACTAAATATTGATCCATAGAGTCATTGCATGTGTGTTCTTTTCACAAACCGCATATGGATCCACCAGTTTCATTGAAATATGTGTTCTTTTCATTAACCGCAGCTAGAGTCATTGCATGTCTGTTCTTTTCACAAACCACATGGATCCACCGGTGTCATTGCATGTGTGTTCTTTCAATAAAACATGGCTAGAGTCAATGCATGTGTGTTCTTTTCATTAAGAACAGCTAGAGTCATTTCATGTGTGTTATTTTCACAAACCACATATTGATCCACCAATGTCACTAGATGTGTGTTCTTTTCATAAACCACATATGGATCCACCAGAGTCAATGCATGTCTCATCTTTTCACAAACCACATATGGATCCACCAGTGTCATTGCATGTGTGTTCTTTTCAAAAACCACATATGGATCCACCAGAGTCATTATGTGTGTTTTTTTTCACAAACCACATATGGATCTACCAGTGTCATTGCCTGTGTGTTCTTTTCAAAAACCACATATGGATCCACCAGAGTCATTATGTGTGTTTTTTTTCACAAACCACATATGGATCCACCAGTGTCATTGCCTGTGTGTTCTTCTCATAAACCACACATGCATCCCCTAGTGTCATTGCATGTGTGTTCTTTTCATTAACCACAACTAGAGTCACTGGATGTGTGTTCTTTTCACAAACCACATATGGATCGACCAGAGTCATTGCATGTGTGTTCTTTTCACAAACCACATATGGAGCCTCCAGTGTCATTGAAATGTGTATTCTTTTCATTAACCACAACTAGAGTCATCGCATGTCTGTTATTTTCACAAACCACATGGATCCACCAGTGTCATTGCATGTGTGTTCTTTCAATAAACCACTGCTAGAGTCATTACATGTGTGTTCTTTTCATTAACCACAGCTATTGTCATTTTCATGTGTGTTCTTTTCACAAACCACGTATGGATCCAGCAGTGTCACTAGAAGTGTTTTCTTTTCATAAACCACAAATGGATCCACCAGAGTCATTGCATGTATGATCTTTTCACAAACCACATACGGATCCACCAGTGTCATTGCATGTCTGTTCTTTTCATAAACAACATGGATCCACTAGTGTCATTGCATGTGTGTTCTTTTAATAAACCAAAGCTAGAGTCATTGCATGTGTTTTTTTTTCACAAACCACATATGAATCCACCAGTGTCATTGCATGTGTCTTCTTCTCATAAACCACATATGGATCCCCTAGTGTCATTGCATGTGTGTTCTTTTAACAAACCATAGCTAGAGTCACTGAATGTGTGTTATTTTCATAAACCACATATGGATCCACTAGAGTCATTACATGTGTGTTCTTTTCACAAAACCACATATGGATCCACAAGTGTCATTGAAATGTGTGCTCTTCTCATTAACCACAACTAGAGTCATTGCATGTATGTTCTTTTCACAAACCACATGGATCCACCAGTGTCATTGCATGTCCGTTCCTTCAATAAACCACAGCTAGAGTCATTGCATGTTTGTTCTTTTCATTAACCACAGCTAGAGTCATTTCATGTGTGTTCTTTTCACAAACCACATATGGATCCACCAGTGTCATTGGATGTGTTTTTTTCCACAAACCATCACTACAAGAGATCTGGCCCATAGAGGCACTATTTTGGTCCTGTAGAGACACTTTTATTGTCTTTACATAATTGTAGAGGCATTTTACACATTGTCTCAAAAGTGTCGCTATGGGTAGTGTCCCTTTGGGATAAGGACACTAGTAACAATGTCTATACTTCTTTTAAGACATAACAAAGAAGCATTATATTATGTCTCTACACGTAGAGTAAAAATACCATAACAATATGTCAAAAGCAATCCTTGAACTCTTGACCTTGATGATAAAGACATATTACTCTAACCATTTCAACCTTACATAAGATCTTGTTTACATCTAGAATGAATTTTTTTTGAATATAGCACATTAGGGATAAAACATAGAACAAATGTCTCTAGACAACAAGAAAAATTCCTCAAATAGTGTCTTTACATAAAATGTAAAGATATTTTACAATGTGTCTCGATGATTGCATGTATATATATTTTTGTGACAATTTAGAATGCCTCAAAATTTGTCTCTAGAATGAAAATCATATTCCTTCAAAAAAATGGCTTAACTGATGTCTCTATATTTGAGACACATCCTTAAGTGTCTCAAAAGTTGTCTCTACAAGATGCAAAATGTCTCTACGTGATTTTTAAAGAGACAAAATAAGAAGTGTCTCAAGAAGAATGCCTCTATGGTAGGTTTTTCTTGTAGTGCATATGGATCCACTAGAGTATTTGCATGTCTGATCTTTTCAGAAACACATAGGGATCCACCAGTGTCAATGCATGTCTGTTCTTTTCATAAACACATGGATCCACCAGTGTCATTGCATGTATGTTCTTTTAATAAACCACAACTAGAGTCACTTGATGTGTGTTCTCCTCATAAACAACAACTAGTGTCATGCATGTGTGTTCTTTTCACAAACAGCATATGGATCCACTAGAGTTTATTGTATGTGTGTTCTTTTCATAAACCACATATGGATCCACTAGAGTCATTGCTTGTGTGTTATTTTCACAAACCACATATGGATCCACCAGTGTCATTGAAATGTGTGTTCTTCTCATTAACCACAACTAGAGTCATTGCATGTCTGTTCTTTTCACAACCCACATGGATCCACCAGTATCGTTGCATGTATGTTCTTTCAATAAACCACAACTAGAGTCATTGCATGTGTGTTCTTTTCATTAACCACAGCTAGAGTCATTTGATGTGTGTTCTTTTCACAAACCACATATGGATCCACTAGTGTCTGGATGTGTGTTCTTTTCATAAACCACATATGGATCCACCAGAGCCATTGCATGTCTGATCTTTTCACAACCACATATTGATCCACTAGTGTCATTGCTTGTCTGTTCTTTTCACAGACTACATATGGATCCACCAGAGTCATTGCATGTGTGTTCTTTTCACAAACCACATATGGATCCATTAGTTTCATTGCATGTTTGTTTTTTCACAAACCACATATGGATCCACCAGTGTCATTAAAATGTGGGTTCTTTTCGTTAACCACAGCTAGAGTCATTGCATGTCTATTCTTTTCACAAACCACATGGATCCACTAGGGTCATTGCATGTGTGTTCTTTTCACAAACCACATATGGATCCAACAGTGTCATTGAAATGTGTGTTCTTTTCATTAACCATAGCTAGAGTCATTGCATGTCTGTTCTTTTCACAAACCACATGGATCCACCAGTGTCATTGCATGTGTGTTCTTTCAATAAAACATAGCTGGAGTCATTGCATGTGTGTTCTTTTCATTAACCATAGATAGAGGCATTTCATATGTGTTCTTTTCACAAACAACATATGGATCCACCGGTGTCACTAGATGTGTGTTATTTTCATAAACCACATATGGATCCACCAGTGTCATTGCATGTCTGATTTTTTGACCAACCACATATGGATCCACGAGTGTCATTGCATGTCTGTTCTTTTCATAATCCACATGGATCCATCAGTGTAATTGCATGTGTGTTCTTTTAATAAACCACAGCCAGAGTCACTGGATGTGTGTTCTCTTCATAAACCACATATGGATCCACCAGTGTCATTGAATGTGTGTTCTTCTCAAAAACCCCATATGGATCCACCCGTGTCATTGAAATATGTGTTGTTTCCATTAACCACAGCTAGAGTCATTGCATGTTTGTTCTTTTCACAAACCACATATGGATCCACCAGTGTCATTGCATGTGTGTTCTCTTCACAAACCACATATGAATCCACAAGTGTCATTGCATGTGTGTTCTTCTCATAAACCACATATGGATTGCCTAGTGTCATTTCATGTGTGTTCTTTTAATAAACTACAGCTAGACTCACTGGATGTGTGTTCTTTTCATAAACCACATATGGATCCACTAGAGTCATTGCATGTGTGTTCTTTTCACAAATCACATATGGATCCACCAGAGTTCATTGCATGTGTGTTCTTTTCACAAACCACATATGGATCCACCAGAGTTCATTGCATGTGTGTTCTTTTCACAAACCACATATGGATCCACCAGTGTCATTGCATGTGTGTTCTTCTCATAAACCACATATGGATCCCCTAGTGTCATTGCATGTGTGTTCTTTTAATAAACTACAACTAGAGTCACTGGATGTGTGTTCTTTTCATAAACCACATATGGATCCACTAGAGTCATTACATGTGTGTTCTTTTCGCAAACCACATATGGATCCACCAGAGTCATTGCATGTGTGTTCTTTTCATAAACCACATATGGATTCACCAGTGTCATTGAAATGTTTGTTCTTTTCATAAACCACATGGATCCTAACCTTAGGACATCCCAAACCTTAGCCCCTAATGGTGAGCGTTAGACCGAGTCTTCTAGAAGGCACGCCCTAACATAGTTGTTATGCATGACGATTGTTACATATCGTTCAATCAGGGTTCTTGGACGATTGGGATGGTCTTCGTAAGAGCGATCCGCAAGTAGGATGTTCTGTGACATTGATGGCCATGCTTACTTCCTGCTTGCTCTGGACAAACTGGCAACAACGGGCGCTCCCCTTTTGTGAGTGTCACGTCTCACGAGTTCCATGGGCCATATGCCAGTGTCACGTCCCCTTTACTTATCTTCCTCCCCATACTTCTCATTCCTTCCCCTCGGAGCCACTTTCCCCACTTCTCTCCCATCCTGCCATAGCCGCAAGCCGATGGCGCCTCCACCTATCTCTTCCGTAGCCACCCAGTCCCCCACCCCCCGTCTCGCCATGGGTTCAAGGGGAGATGGTGAGGAAACACGTCGTGACGACATGGATGGTGATTTCGATGTGAGTCGTCTCATCTCTATCTCTATCTCTATCATCTGTGGCCAATTATCTATTTTGATCTAGATCTACTCTGTTTACTCATGCATGTATGATGTGTTAGGCCAACCAGACATTGTACGACTTCGACTAGCATGGTTTAGCTGAGGAAGACAGTCTTCCGCTATGTAAACATGGATATGTGCCCGCTAAATTTGTAGTGTTCGAAGGACGAAACACAGGCAGGAGGTTTTTATGGTGTCAAGGACATCGTGCAATGATGCAAGGCAGAAGTTGCGGTGTTGTCAAATGGGTAGATCCAGAGTGGCCCAAATCAATGCAGAAAACGCTGGACAAACTATGGGATATGACTGTTGAGTTGAAAGAATCCATAGTCAACTCACTTCCTGACAGTGCTGAGATGAAGCTATTTGACCAAGTTGACACAACCAAGCTTAATCGAGATCTTAGGAGGGTGCAAGACAAGGTTAGCAAAGTCGAGAAGGAGAGGGACATGGCGTTGGCCCTGAAGGCTAAAGCAGAGCAAGAACTGACTCAAGCAAGGAATGAACTTCACCAGGACAAAGTCCTGTAGTTCATAACTACGAGTATTGACAAGTGCATGTGGATAAATGCAGAGAAACAATTGAAACTGTGCAAGGAAGATGCTAAAAGGAAGGACCAGACGATTCGATCCTTGCTCTCGCAGGAAGATACGCATCGAGCTAAGATTAGGAAGATCGAGGAGATGTGTGATAACTAGTTCTATTTAGCTTGAGCTCCGTGCTTTTTTAAGTTGTAATAGTAGTACTTGTTGACCTAGCGGTCTAAACTAGTGGTCCCGGAGTCCTGGGAGAAAAAAAATTGGTCGCCCATTAATTTTTCTTAACCATGCATTACTTCCTTTTGTCTGATCATGGTGGTATTCTGACATTGATGGTTTGTTTAAACATAATCTACGTGGATTGTGCTGCATGAAAATGGCACAACCCCAATTTATAAAGTGGAAGCATGTACACCCGGTTACTGGATATCCGGGAGCTTCGCCAGATGCAGGGGATGCAGGAGCAGGGAGGCGGTGAGATAGACAGGCTCAAGATTAGGCCAGAAAGTGGTACCGATTTCCTCATCATCTGGGCATTATCGGTTGCCATTGTTGTTTATGTTGCCATGTTGTTGTGCAGCAACTAAAATAAGTTGCTGCTTCTTGGAGTGTAGCATCTTAAATAATTTATTTCTGTGCCACTTACATTCAATCGAATTTGGAGACCTCCTGCCCCTCAGCAATCGTGGAACCGGTGCTGCGTGTTTTCAGATAGTAGTGGCACAATCACAACTTCGGATTCAACTACTGACTCGGGCATTTACAAACCCTAAGTCGCGGTACATTTTACTCCGAGAATGTGGGTAGATTGTTTCACCCCATAAAGTTCCACACAAAGATCTCCAGAATTTAACCGAATTACATATATAGGTTCAAGTTCAACACATTATTATACATCTTCATTGCCAGCATCCTTCTTCCCCCGCCTGGGTGCCAAGCCTTCATGTCCACTGGCTTCTTCATTTCCTTCCTTCTTCCTCTTCCTCTGTGCCAATTTTCTTAGCTTCACGTACTCTGCATCACCGGGATAATCAACACCAGAATCATGTCCATCATCATCTTTCCACTCGTTTTTATTTTCTTCCAGCAGCAAAATGACTGAGTAAATAAAACAGGACTGTTGCATAACTGCCCAATATCTACAGAGTAAATAAAACAAAAATTACAATTCAGCACAAACATGCAAACCCCAAGAGACCTTTGCTTACCAGGAGCTAATTGGGTTCGAGCGACCACCCTGTCCAAGAATACGACTCCCAGTTGCAGCAACTTCCACATCCAGTACATCACAATTCAGATCAAACATGCAAGCCGAAGCACACATTTTCATCAACCCAATTAGCTGACTATCACACGTTAGAGGAACCATGCTGCCTCGTTCATCCATGAAGCTGAACTTTGCAGTCTGCTTCGGCCATATTTCATCATGATTACGCAGAGCAGCAACCATACCAGGGATAGTGCAGATCTACGCAGACGCTTCTTCCATCATGATACAATGGTGGCCATACCACTTTCCCTTCACCCTTGCTGATTTAGAGTCGTACCTAAAGAGGGCTACCGTAACCAGTAAGGGTGGTCCGCGGAGATCCCACTTGATAGAATACTATGGACAAAATATGTTTGTCAGCATTGGGATAACAAACAATTTTAGGTTCAGTAGCCAGCTAGCAGTTATAATTAGTGTGAATAGAAAAGAGAATAGTAGCTCACCCGCATGTAGCCAAAACTTCTTCCCTGGTACTAGGATCTGCCATCCTCCGAGTTGCTCAGCTCGTCGGCTATGGAGGCAGGCTAGAGCCTCGCAACTGTGGCTACGACATGCGCCATTGGAGCTTGGGATCAGCGAATGTGCACAGCAACTTGGCGCCAGAAGTCAAATGTCCGAAGGGATCATTTTGCCTAGAGGGTGATTTCGATGCTGCCGGTGCTAGGGGAAAGGAGGGAATGGATTTGTGAAATTGGACAACGCATCCAAGCCACTTAGTTCCTGCATTTGCCTAAGAGGTTGCCGTGTTGGCGCTCGCGTCACAGATAGATGACCGACATGTGGGTACCGATCGTCTACTTCACGGGGCAGTTTAACGGAATGTTTGAATTTGGCAGGGGTGACATGAGTTTGCCTCAAAATGGCCCCTCTCAGTAGTTGGCAACCCAACTTTATGAAACACAACAATTACAGGAAACTTGGATACTATGATGCACTCGCCTAGGAACTTTCGGGCCGCAAACAAACAAGCCCACCCAGGGGGATGGCGCCCGCTACTGCCGCCGCAAATCCGGCCGGCAAGGACAAGGACATGCTGGGAAACCCTACATGGATTAGACTGAACCCCGACAGGAATGGCAGGTCCCAGCTCGATGGGACGCCCGTGCAGGCCCATGGCCCCGCAATCTCTCTGCTCAACCCTGGCGTCCCCGTGGTGATGGTTGCTAACCTTAATGCGACGATAAAGGGGTCAGGGCTGAAGCGGGTCAAGACGGGGAAAACCCCGATAAAATCCCCATGGATCTCATCGCGCCAACTGCTGTAGCCCTAATTCGCCCGTCGTGCGGCATCCTAAAAATAGGCAGCGGCAATCGTAGAGAGGGGACAACGGCAGGGTCAACTTACATAGATATGCTCCTCAATCCCCCCACCTCGTATTTGCTGACAACGCACTCGATAGCTTGGTAGACAGCGCGCCCGACCTGCTTGCAGGGTGTGTGCTTGACATGGATGGAAAGGACATAGATGCCTCCTAGGGAGGTGAATAGGCGGTTTAAAACTTTTACAAGATGGCTTTAACAAAGCCAGAATAAAAGTAGCATTTACTTTGTCAAGCACAAAACCTATATAAACTACGGTTCACCTATGTGCACCAACAACTTATGCTAAGAAAAATAAGCAACTATGTGATAGCTAGATAAATGACTTCAAGCATGAAGGCTATCACAAAGTAAAGTGCACAAGTAAATAGGTCGGGTATAGATATAACCGAGGCACGCGAGGAAAACAATGTATTACCCAGTTTCTCCCATAAAGGGAGTGCGTCTTGTTGGAGGGGTGGGCGGTACTAAGACCACCATGCCACAAAAGGCCTCGCCCTATTCTCATGTGAATATCGCCACAATATGCCTTTCAAAAGTATTAATATAGTCACATGGATGGTAAATGCATGAATGTGATGGACTAAAAATCCGCAGTTCCTAATGGAATAGGTAACAAAGACACTTTGCCGCCTGCTGCTACTAACTCGCCACCTCCCCATGTTAAGCTTGTATTCCGTGCACTTGTCAGTGGCAATCTGTAACCTCTCACAAAGATTGGGGAACTTATCCACAACTTAATTGGAGCCCCCAAGTAATCCACAAACCTGCAAAACAACTAAACCATCTAGGATTCCAAGGACCCAGGATTAAAACGCTTCTCACCTTTCACCCAATCGAATCCTCACCGAGAACTCAAATCGATGCAGCTAATGCAATCGCAAGAACACAAGCAGTTATCAAGTCATTCCCTCCCAAATCCAACCACAACTACAAAAGCTATGGAGGAATAAGAGAGGAAGAACAAAAGAGGAAATCCACAAAAGAAACCCCAAGATCTAGATCCCAAGATGTTCCCCTCACATAGAGGAGAGATGGATTGGTGGAGTTGTAGATCTAGATCTCCCCTTTCAAATCACCCCAAAAGATTCAATAAATATGGGAGGGATTGAGAGTATTTTCAAGCTCTTGAAGATAGAAACAATGGAGGAGAGAGAGGATGCATGCTACTTTCCCAAGGAGGAAGAAGAGGACCTTTTATAGCCCTCTCCAACAGAATATGACCGTTTGGGGTGTCCCAGGCCGGATAATCGCCCCCCCCCCCCCGGAGTTTTTGGGTTCCCGGGGAAAAAATACGGCTAAGGACCTCATGACGCGAGCCTCTATCCAAGGGTGAATGTTTGGGCCCGATAATCCACCCTCGGATAATCCGCCCTTTCGAAAACTGGCAGAAATAGCAAAACTGAAACGAGCATAACTTTTGCATCCGAACTCCAATTTTGATGATCTTGGGCTCGTTTATAAGGTAGTAACAAGATCTACTAGATCATGTAGGGAACCATCATAGTCAGCAAGGGAGTATAGAACCAACTGATATTTTTTTAACCTATCTATAAAAGGCAAGCAGGTAAAACCTCCAATATCGAAAACACAATAGAGAATGCATGTGAAATCCGTTTTCGATGAACCTAAACTTTTCATGGTGTCGTGGTGTGGAACACGGAAGTGCTATCGAGGATGGATTGATATGGGGCATTCAGAATGCTACTGGTGGCTATCGCAACGGGTTGGGCATGAGCACTGTAGACACAACGAAGTACCCCGGTTCGGGGCCCTCATGGCGAGGTAACACCCATACTCCTGCAAGGATCTACAATCTCAGGACGAATGTCCAATACAAGTGCTCCTTGATCTTTTTCCCTATCAAGCTAAGGAAGAACTAGAAGTGGAAGATGGTGATCTCGAATGTTGAGTCCTCCATGTATCCCTAGCTCTACCCTCCCTTATATACTAGCTGGGAGGTGTATATTACAAATGGGCTTTTAGGGTTTTGCCGAGTGGGCCTAGGGTTTAAAATGTGTGCCGGCTGGCGGGACCCATCTAGTGGTCCCTGGTGCCGTGGTCAGCACGACCACCTTTGGTGATGGCGTTACAGTGCCCCGTGACATAGCTATAGTGCTCAGCCACCAGATAGCAGTGCTTTACCATCAGGGTAATGCTCAGCTTCTAGATTTTTCCCTCTTTACAGTTGTCCGGTAGCGCCGCGTGGGGCAGCACTGCAATCCGCTGTCTAGTGATGCAAGATCCCGAGGTGTGCTCTGACATGGCATCACACCCTCCATATCTCCCGCCAAATCCAAGGCGATCGGATGGAGCTGGCCACCCATCTTGCTTCTCTGTTTGGCTGGCTAGATGATCCAGCCGGTGTTGCTTAGTGCTGTTCCAGCTAGAGTATTCACTATAAGAAAAGTTGCCTTTCACAACGAATTGGCCCGACGGTCGTCGTAGAAGGCGCGTCTTCCACGACGAAATTCTCGGCTCGACCGTGGCTGATGGAAAACTTTTTTTCGGTTGCACGGCCCTCTACTACGACGGATCTACTAAAAACATGGAGGAAGCTCGGCTAGCGCATGGCAGAAGCAAGATTTTCATTTCCTCGCGCGATGTTGACTCGCCGAAGTCTTTTGAGGCGTGTGGGTCCCGGACGTTAGTGTCTCTAGCGGACCATACCTTTCGGTCACACCTCCCTGATTTAAACTCGATAATGTTGCTCGAGGCGTCTGCCATTTAGTCAGGCTGCTAGGTCCCACATGTCAGCCTCTCATTAGAAGGATTGTGTGTATGCTGGAATTTTTTCCTTCGCACACGCTACCCTGTTCCGAAGTTGATAGTGCTGCTCGATGCATCTACCGTCTAATCTACCTCCTGGGACCCACATGTCATCCTCTCATTAGAAGAAACGTGTGTATGATGGAATTTTTTCCTTCGCTGGTGCTACCCCATGCCGAGTTGATCGCGCTGCTCGATGCATCTACCGTTTAACCAACCTCTTGAGCCCCACATGTCATCCTCTCATTAGAAGAAACATGTGTATGATGGATTTTTTTCCTTGGCTCGTGCTACCCTATTCTGAAGTTGATAGATCTATTCAATGCATCTACAGTGTAATCACGATGCTAGGCCCCACATGTCATCCTCTCATTAGAAGAAACGTGTGTATGATGGATTTTTTACACTTTTCCGCGCCTTCGTGTTCTGAACTCTATAGCGTTGCTCACTGCATCAGCCGTTTAATCAAACTCCTGGACCCCACATGTGTCATCCTCTCATTAGAAGAAACGTGTGTATGATAGAATTTTTCCCTCGGTCGCGCCTCCGTGTTCCGAACTTGATAGCGTTGCTCGCTGCATCTACCGTTTAATTATGATGCAGGGCCCCCACCCCCACATGTCATACACTCATTAGAAGAAACATGTGTATGATGGAATTTTTGCTCTCGGTCGCGCCTTCGTGTTTCGAACTTGATAGCGTTGCTCAATGCATCAGCCGTTTTTCCATGCTGCTGAGTCCCCCATGTGAGCCTCTCATTAGAAGAAAGGTGTGCATGCTGGACTTTTTTCTCGCTCGCACCTCCCTGTTTCGAACTTGGCAACGTCGCTCGAGGCAAAACCTATATAAGGCCGCGCTACTAGGTCCCACATGCTAGCTCTCTGTATATATCAAACATGCGTATGATGGACTTTTTTTGGCCGCGTCTGCTATTTTGACCTTGGCAACGTTGCTCGATGTGGCGGCCGTGCATGGTCTTGCCGCTGAGGCCCCCATGTCACCCTCTCTGGTATGTTCTGGTCAGTGGGTCCCTGATGCGAGCCTCTTTGTACAAGTATTTAACTTGTTTTTCAAACCCGACCATTAAACTCGAGGGATGTTGCAGGCTGGTGGGTCCGTGATGTCAGCCTCTCCGTAATGTGATATTAAAAAGTAAACCCTTTCTCAAAAAAAGTAAACCCAAGATATATATAAATATGTACACATAGTGGATTCGAACTAAAGACCTTCAAATCAAATCAAATAGATATAAACTGAGTGTTTTGCCACAATACCAAAGATACTAATAGAAATTGAATCATTAAACATGTATTAGTACTACAACTTATGTATCAGTCTTCTAAAAAATATTGTTGTGTTTCCATGTTATCTCTCTTAAAATAAAAGAACAGTGCTACTGGAACCTCGATTTATAAAAAGCCATATAATGGATTAGTTTCTTAAAAACATCGGTAGGCAGAGTTTTTTTAGAGGTGGGGGGCACCTGCAAAAAGTCCAAATTAAAAAGTTTTTGGGCTCTGGTCAATGGGCTCCTATGTTAAATTTCACTGGGCTATGTCTCGCTAGATTCAAACACAAACCTCTTCGAGGGAGGAAAAAAGCGATAATTCCTTTGACAGATATTCATGTAAAAATATCTAATGAACACACACCACATGCGCCAAAACAGGGTTGGTATCCAATGACTTCACTTGGTGAAATCACGATGTATATCTTTACCCTCTCATCTCTGTCCAAAATGCATCCAACGGTTCCGATGACACAAAGGCAAAAGCTCCCGATCAAGCAGCCAGCTGCAACGACGGAACTTTTGACAAATTCAATACCATTTGAAAGATTAAGGAGTACAAAATAATAAGACATAAAAAAATTGACAGATTCCTAGTTCATATTCAGCAGCACTTGACCAATTGAAAAGCATTTCAAAGTGACTAATTCATCAATACAAAAACTGAAATTCAATATCACAACAGAGAGAGATAGCTCTTGTTTCAGCTCTAAAAACCATGCCACATGATTAGTTTGCCCTTTTCTCCAAACACACTCGATCACTGGAACACAATCATTGTCATACTATTTGCTCATACAGGGAATGGTCATATAGATACAGATATACCATACCATTACGTACTAGTTATAGCTCCAATCTAGCAAAAGGTTATCACAGTTTTACCACCCATATATGATCAGTGGAGATAGGACAACCACATAATTAATTACAATAGCATGCGACCAAAGAGCTAGACAACTAGGAAGTTAATGAACAACATGCCGCATTTCGGGCATCGAGATACATCGACCTTGATCGTTCTTCCAATAGTAAGTTTGGTTGCTTTCTGGAACTTGATCCACCTAGAAGTAGCTGCCAAGCGCCCATCAGTCGAGTTAATGGCGTAGCATCCCTCGATAAGCAATCCTTCGCTCTGCATCGTGAAGACTATTGTGCCCTTTCGTCTGGCTTGGAGTTGCTTTGTGGCACTCTTAGGCAATTTTTGAGTCAAAGAAAGAGATAGACGCATAATTACTAAGAGCAATGCACTGAATCATGTGAAACTTAAGAAGACATCCAGAACAGTTTATCTGCTGCCATATACTCACAAACATAATCTGGTGCGACCTTGTGATGACACATGTGTAGGATATGGTTTGGCAATGTGCTGCCCGTGGTGATGAAGGAGCTTGTGCCGGTGGCTGTGCTGGGGATGGTGCTGGTGCAGGAGATGGTGCCACTAATTGTGGAGGGGCTGGTGCAGGAGCCAGAAGGACCAGAACTGGTGCCGGCGCCAGCAGCTTGATGCTAGATTCCTTCTGAGGGGTAGCTAAGATGACTGCGGGGATGGTAGCGGCAGATGAAAAGTGTACAAGCAAAATGGTCTCTTATACAACATACTCACAAGATAGTGATCAGAGGATATGATGAGTATACAAGAAAATTAAGTTACTACCTCCATTCTTTCTACTTAGGTCAACAGGTGCCGGAGTAGGAACTAGGGCCAGTGCCATTGGGGGTGCCAGCAGCTTGGTGCTGGTTACCTTCTGAGGGGAAGGTAAGGGGACTGCAGGAGTGGTCAGAGAGGCATATGAGATATGGACAAGCAAAATGGTTTCTTGTACAATAGTACCTCCTAGACAGAGATGAGAATATACAAGCGAATTAAGTTACTACCTCTATTGTTTTTCCTACTGAGGTCAACAGGTGCCGTTGCAGGAACTAGGGTCGGTGCTAGTGCCGGTGCCAGTAGCTTGATGCTGGCACCCTTCTGGGTGGTACATAAGGGGAAACGGACTGCAGAAGTGGTCAGGGTCATATGATGAGTAAAGACAATGGTGCAGAACAGTTAGTCACAAGAAAATCATTAGAGGTTGTGATGAGTACAGAATCAAATTAATTAGTACTACCTCTCTTCTTGATCCTTAGGTCAACAGGTGTATGATGGCGCGCAAGTATCTTCCCTGTCTTGCTAAAATCGAATGTTACCTCGTCCCCCTGCTTCAGACCATTCTCACGGACATACTTGGACCAACCTCGGCCACCCAAATAGGTGGTGGCCATCGTCTAGGAGACATCCACATCATATAGTTGTCGCATGCCTTTAGGGCCCTCGTTATACAGATTTAGAAACCTGTCGTTTCCGAACATCTTGTTTATAATGGGGCGAGCGATACAAGGGACAGCCTTCATGAGAAAATTGATAGAGAAGAAGGCGACAAAAAAAGTGAGATACAAGATCTTACATCAAGTCGGTCTAAACCACTTGTAATCCATACCTGATACCATGGGTACCCTTTGCGAAGGGTGGCCATGCACCATTTTTCATCCGTCTGCCTTTGGAATGGCATATAGGGGCCCCTTTCAATCCACAAGCTTGACAATAGGAGGGTAGCAGAAAGGGTTGAGAAGCTGGTGCATGGTACTGATTGAAATTAAGTGGAAAGGTTAAATTATGTAAAGAGCAAGTAAATCTAATAATGTAAGACAAAACCATTGCATGTAAAGAAAACAGATTTTATTTTGGTGAACTTCTAATGAGCGTAAACATATAGTACTAACTGATCATAACATGTGAAATTGTGGATTTCCAAATTATACCCACCTCTTAGAGAGGTCACTGCCCACCTGGGTACTGTGTTGGCGCTTCCTCGTTGTGTAGAGGATGTCCTCTTTTGGTGCGGGCATCAGAAATCTACTAGCCTCTATAGCAGCCTCAACCTCCGCAGCAGCACCTTCAATCTGCATAAATAGCAACGGATCTCAACAGTTCAATACTATGTAAAGTTTGGTCAAACTTTCCGTTGCTTGACTTTTAAAAAAATACAGTATATGCCTAAGCATTGGAACGGAGGGAGTACAATACATAGTAGTCATATATTGACTGTATGAGACAGTCTGACAGATCCAGATCTGGATTCACATAAACATAGTGCCAGAATTATTAAGATCACACATATGTTTCTGAACATCTGATAAGCATGCATCACACTAAGCGGGTAATACTTAAATCTATCTGCACCATGGTAATAAGGGTATTAAGAACAAATAGCTTTCTCTTTAAGCTGGGCCCTCCCAGCTGGTCGGTGGCCTTGCTCTTGTTTTTTGGTGATCAGTGGTACTCGCCGGATCCTGCGGCATGTGGGGGTACCATCTTGTTTGCCGCACCTGGAGCACCACACGTTCGCAGGTATGTACCACCGTGTTGTAGTAAATGAAGAAGAGATGGTTTCACAGAGGCTTCCACAAAAATAGGATGCAGACAGAGACGACTTTTAGCACAGGGATACATCCAGGTTGCAGCCAACCACTTTCAGCATTGGAAAGAATGGAAGAATGCAACGAATATACTGCTACATTACCTTTTTAGGCCACTTTTAAGGGAACCGATAGGACCATCCCTGTTCATAGTGGTCGTGCGCGCCACTAACCTATTGTTCTCCATACAGAATCTAACGCAAAATCCATTGCACATTACGAGTAGAAACTAAAGGTTACATAAGTGAAGAACACCGAAATCGAACCCGACCAAATGCCCCAATCAGAACAGTGGTGACCATGCCCTGATCCAGAATCCATATGAAATCAGTAACACCTCCCCCCACCCCCACCCCCATCCCCACCACCACCCCACCCAAATGACCCAATCGATTAGAGAAGAGGAAAAATATCCTAATTAGGTGATTCCGAGGTGAGCAATAAGCAAGAACAGCACAATAGAAGCATACCGAATACTACTACTCCTAGTACTAATAGTACCCGCAATGGCCCAATCGGAAGCAAATTAAGCAAAGCCGGATTTCGAGGTGAGCAAATACACCCACCTATTTCAACAAGAACTCCCCAATCGGAGGTTGCACCAGTTCCAACAGTTGCTTGCTAGATATGAGCTAGCTAGTGATGGTTTCATGTCTTGTCCTCGGTAGAAAGGCATGGGCAGGGGAGTAGTAGTACTAGTAGTAGTAGGGCTGGGCAGTACACTTTTTTCTACAGTAAGTATTTTTAAGTGGTAGTGGCGGGAACATTTTACCGGGGGAGATTCCCAAATTTTTTATCCTAGTTATCATGTGGTGCCCTATAGCTGTTTCAAGCGGGAGCCATGTTAGGGGTGAGTTAAAGCAGGTCCCAAATTAAGTGGGTGAGATAATTGACCAAGCCAACCTCTCCTTCCCTTGGTACCAGTACTAGTTCTCCCGGGTTCCTCTCCAAGGACAGAGAAAATCGCCCATCTTCAAATCAAATTGGTCCTAGCTTATTATCCTTCTGTTGATTCGTCTCACGGAGCAGTGGACAACACGGCGGTAGTTACAGCATAGGGCACTAGCGCTGGGGCCTCAAAAACAGTTTAGGAACCGATAAAATGATAAGCTCAGATTTCAGACTAGAAACACACACAAACTCACATATAGTCCGTATTTACTAATATACGGAATAGCTTCCAATTACAGTTCTGCTAACAAAGGCCTAGAAATCATAATAAGGTAGCTCCATATTACAGAACTATGACAATAGCGAACCAATCATGGGATAGCTCTACACCCCAAGAGTTTTGCTGCTAGGCTAGTGGTCATGAACGGCACCAAAAGTACACCCCTGATGATCAGCAGCCCTGCATCAAATCCATCCAGACGCAGTGTACTCGATCCACAGCCTCAGGTACAGGCTCATCAATGAACAGGCCATCGTCATTACCATCAAAGTTCTCTTCGGTCGTCTGCTTCTGTGATTAGTAGATTAACAGATACGTTTATAGACAAACATCAAAGACACACAACCTAAACATTTGTCGTTCCACAGATATACCTTGTCATCTGGCATAGCGGTACTACCAGAAATGAAACCTATTTCATGCAGCTTGCGCTTTTTCTCTCCCCCCTTCTCCAAGTTGATCTAGATGCTAAGGAGCTGCCTCTATCAGTTGATCTAGTTGATCAACATCTGATTTCCCTACTTGATCTTGATGATAAAGATGTGCTTCCCCCGGTTCATATGGAGGATCATATGGTTCACCATGAAATACCCATCTAATGTATGTGCTAAGCACCCCAAATGAAAAAATATGGTATTCCACTATACTTTGAGGCAGCACCCTACGAATCGCACACAACCGGCAGGGGCAATGTACTTTTGAGTTGTCACAATGAGCTCTAACAAATCTTATAAATCGTAGAACATTAAGGATACGTTTAGCGCTGCCTAATGGAGTAATCTCTATCCAAAATCTGCCCATCTGTTTAATTATGACATACAAGGTTGGTTATTATTAAAATAAAAGCACGAAACATATAGATGAAGTACAAAAACTATATATGGCTATGTGTTTCAGCAAACATATTGACAGCAAAAATCGCGGAATGTATTTAGGAACACAGATCCAGCGCAGAATAAACTATGACCATGCAGATTGAGGACAAATTAAACTATGTAGGAGTATTTGAAAGGGCAATAAAAATGCCAACCAGATCGAGCTAGAGGTAGAAGGACTACCGTGGTATCGACGTTCCCACCGGTGCGTGTCAAGAAGACCGACGGGTAGGGAAAGCTTCTTCACGCATGTTGGTGATGAGGAGCGGCCGTAAGCGCATCTGTTTTATGGGGAAGGGGTGATGCCTAGGCGGCGGAGGGTGGAAGTTAATACACAACACGAAAGGGTGCGGAGGGATAACTTTGGAAATTCTGACCTACCCTGCTTTGGGCACCACCATATACGTGGCCCACCTGCTAGTCACCATAGATCAAAATTGATCCAAAACTTGTCAAAATACAAGTTTATGTTTTACCATGGAAACTAATGCACATAGCATTACACTTTGTGAACGAATGGCTTTATGTCAAAAAGTTATTTAATTTTAGCATCTTCAGCTAGGAAGCTTGGAAGCTCATGAAAGTAGGGCATTATCCATCAAATCTAGAATCTCCTTTATAAACAATTTCTTGAAATGCCAAGATGCACTGATCTACCAAATATGGCCAGGTTTGTAAGCTTGGTTTGCGAAGATACTTCAATGTACGGAGTAGTACAAAAGATGAAAAAGGTACAGAAAATATGGCTATGACCTTGCTACTCTTGTTTGAATGCCTTGAATTAATGTTCATTAATTTCGGTAGATGCCTATAAACTCATTAAATATTGGAAAGCATACATGCATGTGGGTCTATCTGATGGGGACAACATCCCAAGTGGGAGTAGCATACCTTAGAAGCTTCAACTTGAAAATTTCAGCAGAGCGCCGAAATATCCCACCCACCCATTCAAACATCTCGCTCATCCATTCAAACATCCAACCCCAAAAAAACATCCAGCCCCAAAAATTATTTTATTGCACAAATTTAGCCTGGAAGCTTAAAAGGGCGTTATACATTGTGTGAAAAAGAGAGAGGTGGCATTTTGAGCCATCATCTTTGTAGTTGCTTCACAACAAAACAAATTGTTGTTACTTAGAAATTCAAAAACAAACTTCAAATTTGAAGCAGACATATTGGTTGATTTGCAAAGATGCACCGATCTACCAAATATGGACACGTCATCATAAACTATTTCCATGACCTTGGTCACCTTTTTTTGGACGATGGCCATCTTTTGAAAGCCATAAATTGTTCAAAAATTTCAGCAAATGCCTAGAAACTCGTTTAAATGCTAGGAAGCAACTCTCGCTGGCGTGTGGGCCTAGACGGTGACAGCGCGTTTGAGAGGCCCCACGCCGGAGTAGCGTATGCTAGAAGCTTCGACCTTAAAATTTGGTCCGGTGCCCAAACATCGCACCCATCCATTAAAATATCCCGCGCATCCATTCAAACATGTTGCACCTCTTTCTAGAATGCAAAATTCCTCTTATATCCCTGCTCCAGAAACAAGAATCCGAGGGAGCACTGCAATAACAAAGGGATATAGGTGGTAAATTTGCATTCTCCCAAGTGCATCACCCCATCCACGTTTCTAGACCTCTTAAATATTTACCTGCCCGCCCACTCCGACCTACACCAACTTTTTGGACCCACTATGCAAGTGACCCACATGTTAGTAAACCAGAATTATGGGAAGTAGAGATTCCCATCGCTTGTTGTTCAAAATTCGAACATTTTTCGCTAAACCGAGATAAAATCGTTAAAATCATCCAACCTGGCATATACTATCATTCCACTATGTCAGAGTAAAAGCTAAAAAAAACAAAGCCAAAAACAAGTTCGTAGCTTTATAAGCCAAAAATCAAAAGCCAGAATTCGAGCCCAACCAAACAGCGCCTAAATCTCAAGGAACTCTTCATGTTTCTCCTTTGTTTTAGTACTCGGGTACCTTAAATTTTATTTAACAAAAAACATGACCAAGCAGGATATCATCGACTTGTAGATCAATTTTTGAGATACTTCCCTTAAATTGCAGTAACACCTTTCTGTTCCATGACTATATATAACCATAAAGTTTGAAAATATTATTGAGAATTCACGGAATCCTAAACCATAAAATCTAAACCCCTAAACCCTGACAAAGCAGGTATCCTGCAACTATAGATAAAAAATTGAGATACTTTTGTTAAATCAGGTAACACCATTCTATTAGACGAATATAAGCATAAATCCTGAGCATTACCAAAAATTCTCTGAACCCAAAATCAGAAACAACCCATAAAACTAAACTGTCAAACCCTAAACCCATGGCCCATAAACCCTAATCAAGCAGGTATGCTGCACTTATATATCAAAAATTAGAGATACATTCATTTAATTGCGGTAACGCCATTCTATTCCACGAATATAAGCATAAAGCTTGAACATTATTTAAAATTCATGGAACCCTGAAATCTAAACACTAAACCATAAATCCTTACCAAACACGTAGCATGCACTTATCGATCAAAATTGATATATTTTCATTAAACTGGTAACTCCATTCTATTCGATGAATATAAGCATAAATCTTGAGCATTATCAAAAATACCCTAAACAACTAATAAAACCTAAACTTAAAACCCCAAACCCTCAACCCATAAACCCTAACAGATCAGGTATCATGCACTTATAGATCAAATTTGGAGATACTTTCAATGAGTTAGGTAACTCCATATATATTCTATTCGACGAATATAAGCATAAAGCTTGAGTATTATTGAAAATTCGATAAAACCCCTAAACCCTATTCAGTCCATAAAACCTAAATTGTACAACCCTAAAACCCTAAACACTCGACACATATAAACCCTAACCAAGCAGGTATTTTGGACTTATAGATCAAAATCTAGGATTCGATATTTCATGAAATTGCGGTAATGCCATTCTATTCCACGAATATAACAATAAAGTCTGAACATTATTGAAATTTCTAGAAAACCGAAACCCATAAAACCCAAATCCTAAACCCCTAAACCTTATAACCCTAAACCCTCACCAAACACATAGCATGCACTTATAGATCAAAATTTAAAATAATTTCGTTAAATTGGGTAACGTCATTCTATTTGACGAATATAAGCATAAATCCTGAGTAATATCAAAATTTACCTAAACCTAAACAACCCCTAGAACTTAAACCCTAAACCATAAAGCCCTAAACCCTCAGCCATAAACCCTAACCAAGCATGTGTCATGAACACATTGATCAAAATTTGAGATACTTTCATTAAATTAGCTAACACCCATTATGTTCTACGAGTATAAGCATAAATCTTGAGAATTATTGAAAATTCGCTAAACCCTAAACCCTAAACAACCCATAAACTAAACCGTAAAAACCTATAACCCTAAACCCTCGACCCATAAACCCTAACCAAAGCAGGTATTATGCACTTATACTTCAAAAATTGAGATACTTTCAATAAATTTATGTAATGCCATTCTATTCAACGAATATAAGCATAAAGCAACTTGAACATTATCAAAAATTCCTAAAACCCCAAACCCTAAACCCCTAAGCCCTAAACCCTTACCAAGCACGTAGCATGCACTTATAAATCAAAATTTGATATACTTTCGTTTAATTTGCTAATGCCATTTTATTCAACGAATATAAGCATAAATCTTGAGCGCTATCGAAAATTCCGTAAACCCTTAACCCTAAACAACCCCTAAAACCTAAACCCTAAAACCCCAAACCCTCAACCCATAAACACTAACCAAGCAGGTATCATGCACTTTATAGATCAAAATTTGAGATACTTTCATTAAATTATGTAACGTCATTCTATTCGACAAATATAGCAATAAAGCTTGAGCATTATTCTAAATTCGCTAAACTCTAAACCCTATACAACAATAAAACCTAAACTGTAAAACCCTAACCAAGCTGGTATCATGCACTTATAGATCAACATTTGTGATATTTTCATTAAAGCAGGTAATGCCATTCTATTCGACGAATATAAGCATACATCTTTGAGCATTATTGAAAAATCACTAATCCCTAAACCCTAAACAACCCATAAAACCTAAACCATGAAACCCTAAATCATCGACCCATAAACCCTAAACCAGCAGGTACCATGCACTTATAGATCAAAATATGAGATACTTTCGTTAAATTGTGGTAAAGGCCATTCTATTACATGAATATAAGCATAAAGCTCGAACATTATTGAAAATCAAAAACCCTTAACCGTAAACCCTAATAACCTCCTAACCCTAGAACTCTAACTTGCTAACCCTAGAACCATAAAACCTTACTAAGGAGGTATAATGCACGTATAGATCAAATTTTGAAATACTTTTATTAAATTGCGATAACGCCATTCTATTCCATGAATAAAACCATATATATAAATCTTGAAAATTATTATTGAAATTTCCCTAAACCTTAAAACCTAAACAATCATAAACCCTAAAACCTTGAACAACCCTAAACCCTAAATCACTAAACCCTAAAATCCTAAACCATAAACCATGAACCCTTAAACCCTCAACCCAAAATAAAACCCTGAACCCTAAACTTAACCCTATGCTATATATACCTTGAGTGAAAACCTGGGTAGTGGGATTTAAAGCCATGTTTTGTAGTAGCTTCATGACTAAAGCCATTGTTGTGCATTAGAAAATTGAAATAACTTCCAATTCGGAAACTTCCTTTGTAAATAATATTTTAAATGCCAATACACACCCTAACAAATATGGATAGGTTATTATAAACAATAGAAAAGATATGGCCATGACCTTGGTCATCTGGTTTGAAAGCCATGCATATTCTTACATGGTACTCGATATATATTGTGATACACTTTTTTCTCAGAAATTATCAAATTTCAAGGTTATATTTTTCCATGGAAACTAGCTAGTGCACATAGTGAGACATGAAGAGAGAAAATAATGGATGCATTTTTTTATTTTTTTCTTTGTATTTTTTTAAAATGACCGAAATTAGGTGTCATTATCATTCATATCAAAAAGTTGAATTTTATGAAGCTCTCGGTGGTTCTCCAATATTTGACTACTTGATATCTTTGAATTATTTTAAAAAGTCAAGAGCAAGGTATATCACACACTTTCTAGTTCAAAATTAGACATATTTACTTCAGATTGTCAAAAAGTCATTTTATTGCATAGATTTAACTAGAAACTTTGGAAATTCATGAAAGTTGGGCATTGTCCATCAAATCTAGAATAATCTTTTGAAATGCCAAGATGCAGCTATCTACCAGATATGGATACACTATTATAAACTATAACAGAGATATGGTCGTGACCTTGATCATCTTCTATGAAAGCCTTCAAAATATATTGTTTATCAATTTTCGCAAATGTGTGGAAACTCGTTTATATGTGGGTAAGCATACTGTCGCTGGCATGTGGGTCTAGACGGGGCCAACATGTGAGAGCGGCCCTATTAGAGTAGGGTACGTCGGAAGCTTCAACCTCAAAATTTCTGCATGGCGCCGAAACATCCCACGCACATCTATTCAAATATCTCGCGCATCTTTTCAAATATCCCGCCCTGCTTTTTGCAAATGCAAAATTCCTCTTCTATCCCTGCTCTAGAAACAAGGACCGTGGGAGTACCGTAATCATAGAGGGGTATAGGTCGTAAATGTGGGTCATCCCACCTATATCCCCCCATCGTCTCTTCCCCGCCCACACCCCTCCAACTTCTACCTTCTTCACTGCTGGCCCTCTCTTCCACACCGGAGCTCTTCCACTACTTGCGCTCTTCACCGGAACTATTTCACCGACTCCCTCGCAGCACCGGATCTGCTTCGCCAATGCCGTCGTCTACTCTACTAAAGCCGCTTCACTGAATCATTTGTTGCTGACCCAAAAATGCCGATCCGGTGCCCTTGCCGCCTACTTGCCCGTCCCACCCGTCCTCGCCGCGTAGCGGTAATTTCTCTTGCCCGTTTGCTATATTTTTGTTACTCGTAAGCTATGAAATCTTTAGGATGTTGCTCAATATCCTGGATTCTATTGCCATTTCGTTTGCACCCTTCATCTTGTAGGTCCTATCCACCTCATTAGCTTCTTGCTTTTATTCCCTTTCTTTATTCTCACGCTATCGGTTTAATCCTCCAACACGAACTCATAGATTCTATTCTTTCTGAGCGCTCGCATGGGTCATGCAAACAGCTCATAGAGGATCCAACACTGACAATCTGATGCTCAGCAAGGCTGAATCGTGAGGTTTCCTTGTGTTACTTAGGCCAGTTTCTTGTCATGTTAATTAGTTGTCATTATACCTAAGAACTTGCCATGACATTTGCATTTATGTTCAATTGTGAATATATGTGCGAATGCTTAATTCGTAAAATGTCCATCTAGTTTGGATGATATATATGGTCATTTTAATGCTATATGTTGGTGTTTTCACCTGCTTTCATCCTTCTAAACCAGCTATCTAGTTTGAAACATACATCTGGTTATTTTTAATGCTATATTTTTGGTGTTTTTCAAGAGTTTTCATCCTTCCAAACCAACCAACTTGGTTTCAAATGTCATGTAGAGAAATGACAATGGAGTACAAGGACCAGAGTTCCAACTGCTCTGCTCAGATTCTTCTGGCAGATTGACCAGGAGTTGCACCCACTCGAGAAGGAGCTACTATCAGCCTGAACGTGCTACTATAAGTTCATACTTACTTTAAATGATCTCTACTTTATATAATACTATTTGTTTCCCTTGTTGTTTGTTTTAACCTGTTACACCATATTTTAGCAGGCTGCACTTAAAACCCAGCAGGAGTCCTTGGAAGGCAGGACTGAAAGTTGTGATCCCTCGTCCCATTCATCCTCCCATTGCATTGCCGAAGCAAACAACTTACCCGACAGTCCACCTAGAACAACTCCTGCATGTGATAAATATATAAATGTTGTACTGCATGTAGAACGAAAGGGTGTAGTTGCTCTTAGATCTGTAGCTGAAATGTTGAAGAAGAGGACAACTGATACATTGAAGCGAATCGCCATGTACCGATATCTTATTGATGGTACTGACACGTTGTAATCTATTGGAATTACGATCTTGTTGTATAACCTGTTGTAACAAACTTTTATTGTTGTGTAATAAGTAATTTTAATTTCTGTGTGTTTATTAATCAATGTCTTGATATTCACCTATTCTACAAAAAGTAGGCGCTAGCAAAAAAAGTTTGAAACAATAACAATCCGGAGCAGTAGCATGCCGAACGTTGAAACAACATGCGCATGGATGGCCCAAAATGACCAGAATAATAAAAGGCCAGAACAGTAAAAGGCCGTACCACCAAAAGGCTAGAACAGTAAAAGGCTAGAACAAAAAAAGGCCAGAACTGTGAAAAGGCCGGAATAGTGAAAGGTCAGAACCATAAAAGGTATCAATAGTAAAATGCTAGTACGGTGGCTGGCCAGTACAGTAACATGCCAAACAGTGTCGTCCTGAATAGGCAAAATCCCAAACACTAAAGGGCCTAAACAGTAACGGGTCGAAATTCCTAAAAGGCTGGAAAAGTAACAGGACTAATAGTAAAAGGCTAAATTGGTAACATGCCTGAACAGTGCAGGGCCAGATTGGTGCAGGCCTCAAGTGGTAGCACGGTGTTGGACCAACATGGGCCTTCTGTATGCTGAAACGGAATCGGGCCTGAAATTTCGCGGGCCGCATCTCTGGGCCCATTTCTAACAGTGTAGGACAAAATAGTAATAGTCTATCTTCTTGTTGGGCTCCCCTGATGGGCCGGCCCAGTTAGTATTTAGCAGGCCTTGGCTGGGCCTGGCTTCTGTCAAGGTTTCTATGACCGTTAATGGCGGTAACCGGCCCTTAATGGCGGATACCACGTGGCAGTTTGCATGGCGTCATCCATCAGCGTGGCTGGTGAACAGATCTACGACGGAACAAGTTTTCGTGGCTGAAGGGTGCGATCTGCCATGGGCAAAAAACCCATGGTTAATTTATTTGTGACGGGGCTTTTACCACGAAGGCCATCTATCGCGCAAGACTCTTTGGCCACGAAAAAGGGCCTTCAACCACGAAAATCTTCCTTTGTAAAAGCCAACTTTTCTTGTAGTGACTTCAGCCGGTTATTGCTTTTCTTGTCTCGTGACCATTCAGCCTATCTCTCATGGAGTCGGCCCAACTGGCCTAGATTATCCTACCTGGGGGTTATCCCCCTGACACTAGTCCCCGAGCGCGCTAGGACTTCACCCTGCTAGGAAGTTCTTGCACTCTTTTGGCTGGAACAATGTATTTCTTGGTGTATTCGCCTAGAGCTGGACCTTGTCATTTTTTGTTGACATCTGTATGGAATGGACTTGGCTACAGAATCAGTGGCCACTCACTGGGTGAAGTGGTGATCGATAGCGTCCGACCGGGACAGCCGGAGCTTCGAGAAGACAGAAAGTTATCCGCTGAGATCAGCGCTTGCATCGGCCATGACCGGACTCTCTGATGCACGTCCTGTCGCTCTGAATTCCTCCGCAATAACTGATGGCACGTCTCATCACTTCACCTGCTTGGTAACCGCGTGCCTCGTTAACTCCCCCTTGATATTCTGCACTGATATGTGTTGGCACATGCGATCCCAAACTGAACCATCATGGGGGAGAGGAGTGGTTGCCTGCTAGGTGGGAGAGGTGGAGTAGAATCAAAGCATGGGCGCTGTGGTGATAAATAGGGGTTCGGGAGTTAGGGTTTTTCTCTCTCGCACTTTCCCCTTCCTCTGCCTACTCTTTTCTCTTGCGCCACCAGTTAGAGGTCATCGATGCCTCCGCGAGTTTGCGTGACGACGGGCCCTACGTTTTCCACCATGGATCCTCCGCCCGAGATGTTGCCGGAGCAGCGAAGTGGTTGGTATAGTTCCTTCGTCATGGAGGAGCTCATCCGAAAATACCGGCATGGCCGATTCTTGCCGCCGGAGAGTCTCATCAAGGCACAGGTGCCACCGGAGAGGGAGTGTGTGCCCAACCCCGAGGATGGCGAGGTCATGGTCTTCCTCGCACACTTCACCCGCGGGTTTGGCCTCCCCGTAAGCGATTTCCTTCTACAACTATTCGTCATGTTCAACCTTTGCCTCCACCATCTTGGAGTGAACGCCATGGAACAGCTCTCGCATCATGTTGTGTGATGCGAGAGCTGTCTTGGTGCGTTCTAACACGAAGAACTTCTTGAAATTCTTCAATTTCAAGGTGTAGATGGCGTTAAAGGGCGGCCCTCTGGTGGACGCCTATTTCTGTGCCATCTATCCATGCCCTTCTTTGCCGATGCCGCGGTTCAACCTCCCTGACACTGTCAAGCTGTGGTGGTGCTCGTACTTCTATGTGTGCAACGCCATAGAGGTTGACTGGATCCGGCTTCTGGAGTTTTCCAACATCGTCTCCGACGGGCGAGCCTAGACGGTGAAGGGCTAGGGGGCGCTGGCGCACTTGGACCGGATGGCTGCACGGGTGCAGGTTTTGGTCAACGAGCATAAGATTGCTAGTCGAGACAGCACCTTGTCCTAGATGGCGTGTCGGGTGCTCCCATTGCAGCGCCGCTCCCACAAGATGTGCCACTTGTCCGGACCGCTGGACCCGACCAGGACCTCCCGGTTGCACGTTCCCCCGAGGCCCTTTGAAACTGGCTTGCCATGATTTTGAAGGAGGAGCTGAAGCAGCCCTGGAGCTACTCCTTCCCCCCGTACCACCAGAGCCGGCTTCCGCCGAAGGTGAGTTTGCTTCCTGCCGGATGTATTGATCATGGACGGTCATCATCTGTCGCTTATTTTCCCCTTTTTGATTAGCTTTTTACAGCATAGCTTGCTGAGGATGGAATGGGAGACGGTGAGCTCCTCGACTTCTCCCCCGATCTCTCGGTGCAGAAGTATCCGGCTATCGAGCCGAATCTCTTCCCTGTGTAGAACGACGATGGTCTGTTGGACACCCTAGATAAGGATTCTTGGCGTCTTGCCTTGTAGGCTGGCTAGATTGCTATAGCCGGATTTTTGATATGAGTATCTATTGTAGCCATGTATGATGATGACAGGCCTCCCCCGCCTACTGCGGTGGCAAAGTGGAAAGGAAAGCGGGGGTCATCCAGCACTGCCCCGACTAACAACAGCGGGAAGAAGGCACGCCGGCAGAGGAGGCATGTGGTCATGCCGGAGGAGGTCGGGTATGTCCCTTGCCATGCTATTGGCTTATCCTTGATTTTTGCTTCTTACTAGGCTTCTTAGCTTCGCATGATTTTGTAGGGAGTTGTTGTTGCTCGAGGATACTAGCTCCGTCACTGCCGCCAGCGCTCTGGTTGTGCTAGAGGAGGGAGCAGCAGCTGCGCCAGTTGAGCCCTTGTCGGATGTGCAGATAGAGCCAGCTGGGGACGCACCGGTTGCACCGGTTAACCCCCGCTTGATGCCTCGGGCGAGGCCACACCAACTGCACCAGCTGCTCCTGCACCAGCCGCACCTCTGCCCCTGCATCGCGCCCCCGCCACTACCTCGATCCCTCAGATATTTGCCACTCCTCCACCCCGGCCATCTCCTGGCATGAATCCGGATTGGAGTGCTCCTTCACCGGGTGTGGCCACGCAGGAGGGAGGCTCCGGCTCTGGACCTGCCATGGCTAAGCTGGTAGTTGTGGGGGAGGCGCATGCCCCTGCTGCCGTATCAGACGACAACGACCTGCAGGTGACCGGGTTCAAGCCAGATCAGGTTGTGCTGTCATCGAATGCGTTCCTGGCCTAGCTCTCTGACCAAGCACCCGACGCCCTTGGCCAAGCGCAACGCTTGGCGAAGGTAATGGAGCTTGGGCTTAGCGAGGCCAAGGAGTTGCAAGTTTCTTTGGAGGTACGTGTTTTCATATACTTGTGTTGTTTGTTTCAGGCAATTTGCTCTTTCCCCTTTTCACTTTTATCCTTCTGCAGAAAGTTGTTTCTGAGATGGTGAAGAACACACAGGATTTGGGTCGTAAGCTTGCTGATGCATGTAAAATGCATACATGAACTTTATAGTTTGTTGACATGATTACCCACATATTTGCAGCATATATAATATAATATCCATGTTTCACATTGATTTTTGGGGATTTAGCAATGATCCCCTTTATTTTGGTTATAACCCTGTAGGGCAGAAAAACCATGTTTTCTATGTTTTTGATATTTCGAGACATGGTACAAAGTCAAATGGACTTGAGCTTTTGGGGATGTCAATATATTACCACGAGAATCATCTGGAGCGCAAGAACCTCGAGAGAATGGCCAAGATGCCCAAAAGAGCATAGAGGGCGCACCTAGCCTAGGTCGATGTGCCCCTGTCCTCTTTTCCTCCCTGGTCGTCCGATTGCCTTTATTCTTTCGCCCACAGAGTTCTATTGACCTAAAACCCCTATGTAAGAACCCCTGGTGAGTCCTCGAAATGGAACACACTAGAGATGAAAACACCACCAAATAGAGTTAGATTCAGCAAAGATTGGAGGAGGAAACTCTGTCGGAGCTGCCTTCGGAGGGATCTCCACCTTCTCCAACATCTCCAGCATCATCACAATGATGATGAGGGAGTATTCCACCCCTGGAATTTGGGTTTATGGTGGTAACTTGATCTAATCTCTCCATGTATGATCATTGTTGAAGTCCATATGATGTGCCTTGCATGAGTATGGATCTATCTATGTAATTCCTATGGTGGATCTTGTGTCATGAGATAGTATTTGTTATTCATTTGTCGTTATGTTGGATCTTGTATGGTTTGTCATACTTTGGTAATATTCTATGATGCATGTAATGGTTTAGATCTATACATAATGCCTTGTTTATCCATATCATGAGGTGATTGACACCACCAAGTGGGGGTAGATGAGAGAGATTTGATAATACTCACAACATATGAATCATTGCAGTAGTGTTTAGAATATTTTCCATTATGAAGTATGATGTATGTAGGTCATGGGTGGCCGAGTGACAATGGCATATGTATTGAGTGACAACAATGCAGCCCAACATCCTTTATCTTGGGGTAAAAAGGGAGAAGTGTGATGTGTGGTGTGACACAAACCAAATGCTAGCCTTATTGCAAGGGTGACCCAGCAACACAAGGAGTACTTCTTTCACCTATGTGTTTTCTGACATGTATCCACCATAAAGTACCATTAAAAAATTGCAATTGTGTGTACCTTTACTATCTATCACATGATAATCACCATAGATGGAGAAGAGAGGATTAAGTGAACCCATGAACCCATGTCCATTGTTCCCATAATAGAAAGGGATTTCTATTTTCGTTACCCTGGTTTGTTAGTTGTACTCAGTTTTCCCCAGCCGCTTAACTTTTCCTCACTTTTGACCATCTCCTTCTCGGAAACTCATCAAAGAGCTTGAACGGCAGCTGCCGTCAGGTTGACCGTTGGCTGATGTTTGGGGCCACGCGGTGTGGAACCACGTGGGGACGGTTGGTCAGGAACGTGTTATGCTGATGTGTGGGGCCATGGTTATGTGCGCCCTGTCCTCTAAATTGGAAGTTTTTTGTTATTTTTATGATTGGCCTTTTTAAGAGCGCTTTCTTTACCTCTCTCTTTCTAACAGATGTATTTTTTTGCCCAAAAAGGTAGAGAATCTAGAGCAGCTTCTCTCTTCGTTCATTGTTCCTTTTGGCCCTCGTTTTTTCCAATCTGGTAGCAAATCTTGAGCAGCAAATCTAACCAACACCATAAATTCATTCAGTAAAGAAACCAGATGTAGATAAAGCAGCTAATATAGAATATATAGCAAATGTAGATAAAGGAGCTAATATAGGATATATATAGAAGATGTAGATAAAGCAACTAATATAGGATATATATAGTACGGTACTTAACGAGGTTCGACAATTAGGCTGCTCAATAGCAGTAGCGGACAAGTTCAACACAAACAATAAAAAAGAAGCTACTTTACAGCAGCAGCAGCACAACATCAGTGGCCCCTCATGGCCTCCGCCTCCTCCCTATGGCGCCTCCTCCACTTCTTGTTGCCTAGTACCTTGACCTTGGGCGCCTTGGGCTTGATTGGGGCATGTGACCCTCCTCGATGGCCACCATCTGAAGTTTGCAGAGGTGAAAACCAAACTTGCATACATTCCACTCTATGAAAATGATAATCTCTGAAGATTTTCATAGCAAAACATTATCACGTATTAAGTGTGATTTCAAAGAGTTCAAATATGTAGAATTTTCGTATATGCAAGTTTATGCATTACATTCCACTCTATGAAAATGGGGGAGAAAATGATAATCTCTCAAAATATTTTTAGCACATCATTATCACGTATTAAGTGCGATTTCACAGTGTTCAAAGGTTTATAATTTTCATATATGCAAGTTTATGCATTATATTTTACTCCAAGGAAATGATAAATGATCAGGATTTTATTAGCACAACATTATCATGTCCTAAGTGCGATTTCAAAGAGTTTAAAGGTGTATAATTTTCGTATATGCAAGTTTATGCATTAGATTTCACTATATGAAAATGAAGCTAGACAAAGGACCGTCATCGCCGGAGAAGGGCCGTTGTCGCCAGAGAATAAGAAGAAGGGGAGGCAACAACACGGGCGCGGGGCTGGCTCGGGGTCCCATCTTGCAACGCCAACCTAGGTAATCTATGGGTCCGGCGCTCACGTGGATAAGCTGCGGTCACATGCTGATCTGGATAAGTGGAGAGAGGTGTCCACTATAGGAACCGATTAAACATGGTCCCACTTGTCAGCATGTAACGGCAAGGGTCCACTACAGTAACCGACTGAACGCGGCCTCACTTGTAAACACGTAACGTCAAGGATCCACTATGGGACCCTACTGAACGTGGCCACACTTGTCAGCACATAACGGCAAGGCTAAAGGACAGCGAGTTTTTAGACCATGTAAGAGTTTCATACAAGGAGATGGGCAAAAGTGAGGAAAAGTTAAGCGGCTGGGGAAAACTGAGTACAACTAATGAACCAAGGGCACGAAAATAGAAATGCCTAATAGAAAACCCTTGTCTTGTCCTCTTGCATTGAAGAGGATTGGGACACTTTTACATTCTTGTTTTCTTACATTAAATTTACATCTATTAAATCAACCATCTTGTTCCTTAACTTGTTTAGTGCATAATCAACTAAAACTTGTGACACTTTAGTTGTAAAGAATATATAGCTTTTCCTTCTTGCTCCTGCGGATTGATACTCTACTTCCACATTGAGAGGTATTATGGTGATCCCCTCCACTTGGGGGTTATCAAGATACACTGGCGCCATTGCCAGGGAGCGTAGCGCTTAAGTTTCTATTCTTGTGTGCACTAGACTTTAGATTTGTTTTAGTTTTCTTTATATCTTGCCATCATATAAGCTTGGGGAGGTTTATTTAACTTGTTTGGTTCTGAGTTTCTCATTAGATTTACTTTCAGTTATGTATCAGGTTTTACTCTCCTTATTTGAAAAACACAAAAAAAATAGTTTATTTGTTATGTTCATGGAATGTACGAATCATGTACTTATGCAACCCCCTATGGTTGAATCAATTTATGTTGGTCAAACAAAGTTAGTAATGGAAGCATTGAATGAAATTGTCCATGAATTATGTGATAGGTATAATTTATCTTGTTGCATAGATCAATATCCTAAGCATCTAAATTTCCAATGCAATATTTAGAGTATGCCTAAATTGCTTCCTACCATAATAATAAATTCATGAACACTGATATAAAGGCAGCTAAAGAATTTACTATTATCATGGGATTTATTGAGATAGTTATGTTGGTAGCAATTGAAACAAATTGCCTCACACCCAAACTTGCTACAACGCTTGAACAACTCTTGAAACTTTTTGTAAGAATACCTATATCCTTGAATATTATAACAATCTTGTTGCTGTCAAGGAGAGATAAACTTTTTGTAAGAATACCTATATCCTTGAATATTATAACAATCTTGTTGCTATCAAGGAGAGATATAATGGCTTGCAGGAACAAGAAGAAGAATGTATAGAAGGGGAATCGGTATTAGAGGATCCTCCATATCCTCACTCGCCATGATCTTTTGATTTTGATTCTGATTCTGATGATGATCAACACATGTAAAATGATACTAGTTGAATGCCCGTGCGTTGCCACGGCTGTTCAATGTTTTTCTTGCATGGATAAATATAATACTCGTAAAGATTCATATGTGTAGAAAAGATTATAAGTCAAAATATTTAAAAGTTCACTTGGTAAAAAAATTACTCTAAAACAGCAGGGATTTATTCAAAAAAATATTAGGGATTTAGTTCTACATCATTTGCAAAGAAAACAATGATCCAAAATATGGAGAGACCTACTTAGAGGTGTGCTTCGGTGTCCCTCCTTTCTCAAACTTAAGCTTTCAACAGTTTAAAAAAGACTTAAGCTTTTAAACATACTAAGACGTTCTATATGTAATTGAAATTTGCTCCGGTACAACCCATGTCTCGTGTGTTACAACGGGTCCATAATAAAAAACACAAATTGATTGAAATTTTTGTCCTCTTTTATGGCATTAGTATTTTTTTTTGCGAAATTTCACCGGTCTATTAATAATCATCAACAGTAGTACAAAGAGTCCCAAAAGTAATAAAAATTACAAATAGGTCATTGGACCACCTAGCGACAACTACAAACACTGGCACGGGCCGAAGGCACGCCGCCGTCCTCGCCCCTCCATCACCAGAGCTAGACAAAGCTTGTCGTAGTAGAGCTTGTTGTAGTAGACGGACGGAAAGTCGTCGTGTTATGGCCCTAAAGGACCAGCGCACCAGAGCAACAACCATAACCGAAGATGGAAAACGTAGATCGAAAGAGACTGATCTTGAAACACACATACGAAAAAACGACCGGATCCCAAAGAACACAACGAACACATGACTCCACGCGCCCTCCGATGATGCTAGACACACCACCAAAGCAAGGATATGGCGGGAAGGACCTTATTCTGACCTCAGGACGTAGCCGCCGTCTTAACATCCTGAAGAAGACACTGAAATTAGTCTAAAAACACTGAAACATCCCACCGGCGAGAGGCTGTGGTCCGCCACGCCTCCAAGGCCCTAGCCCCTAAGGCCGCCAGAGACGTGACGGACCGGTGGCGTCACCGGCGAAGGGAAGGAACCCTAGATGGGTTTGCCGCCGCCACTTCCTGGAGAGCTCTCGTACATACTGGTTCGGTTCTTCCGGTAATTCTTTGCGTTGATGGTGACGTGCTATGGCATTAGTATTTGACGGTCTCATGACAAGCATTAGATATCTTATTTTGTTAAATGAAGAAAAAAATCATTGTTGTCTTAGTCTAAATGCAAATAGGTTTAGGTACGTTCCCTTTAAAACAAAATATTGTGAGTGGTGCAAATGCATATCATAGTTGATGTTTTTTTAGATCGCTTGTTCCCATGTTAAATCACTAATTGCAAACCTTATTAGGTAATTATGATCACAGTCGCCTGAATTTTCATGTTGATTTCTAAAACAAAAATTAATCCCCCTAATGACTTAATAAAGAACGTCATATGATTCTGAATTTATTGGGACGGAGGGAGTACAAGCTTAATCAATTTTCGTTTATCCAAAAATCAAGTGACGTGGTTTGTTTATTAGCTATGCTTAGCCAGGTTAAATTTGCACCACGCGTTTCTTATCGTCACATCACCTCTCTAGCTATTCTTCTTTCTTGAGATCATGGGCAGCCTGGAACTTTACACAAAATCAACTTGGTCATTTAGAGGAAGCAAGCTTCGGCTAAAATTGACCACGCTCTCAACCACGACTCACATCCTTAACCACGCGAAATCCCAGCTCTGCTCCAAGTCGTCGCCGTTTTCTATTCACATGAGTATCTACACGCCAGTGCGATGACTGTGAGGTTGGCCAAGGTGCTCCCTCTCCAATTCCTTCCTCCTTTTGGTATCCCTTCTTTTTTGGGACCCGTTTTGACTATGAATTTCAATTATTGGGTCGCTCCGTCCGCCACCGCCTGGATCCACAGCAAGCACGGCCGCCGTCGCTCTTTTGCTTCTCGGGCCAGGCCACATCACCCCTCCGACGTGGCTCTGACCTCCCCTAGGTCACCTCCTCGCCAAGCCCGCGCTGCAAGCTCGCCATCGCCAGCTACTCTTCTGAGCCGCTCTGGGAGGGGATGGGGTTGAGGGGTTCGCGGTCGAGCTCTTCGACACTCAGAGTATGGCGCGGTCGGGGAGCTCAGAGGCGAGGTTCATGGCTTCGGGGAACTCACTGCCGGTCTGGTTCATGGCTGGGGATGGCCGCTGGGGTGGAGGGAAATCAGTGTCGTCGTTGTCCCTTGCGCGAGGTAGATGAAAGGAGGAGGATATGTTTGGTCTCCAGAAAAAAAACTAAGAAAAAACGGTTCCGCATAATATCTTGCGGTGGCACTTTGATTGTAAATAGCGCCACACGTAGGGGTGAACTGATATAGGACGTACCAACCATCAAGACTGTAAGCCTTTTAATAGTATAGATTATTATTGATAATAGTTTTGAAAGTGATGATAAATATGTCCTAGGCATGATGTTTGATAAAGCTTTGGATGACCCTCTGTGTGTAACAATAATACCTATTGAATGGGTAGATAAAACTATTATTTCAAGTAACGATGATCTCTATGATGAAAACCCTATACTTGACGATTCTATTGATTTCTATGATTTTTATGATGATTCATATGATAGTTGGGTAGAAATAATTCTTGGTAAAGTTTAATCTAGTAGTGTTATTGCCTCCATAGAACACGATCCATTGTATGATAGTACTCAAGATAATGATCATAATTGTGAAACAATATCCCCACAAATGTATTTGCATGTTATAATGATAACCATCATGAAGTTGAAAGTGCCACAAGAAGCACTCATATTTTGCAGAAACAATATGATAAAGCCCAAGCTTGGGGATGTCCATACACCATAAAGAAGAAGAGAAGAATGAAGAAGAAAAAGATATGGTCAAACCTAAGCTTGGGGATGTAGGAGAACCTCTCATAGATGATAAAGGAGATAGCACCAAGCTACCACATGATCTCCACATCACTTGAATCAAGTAAGTAAAGCCAGAGCTATATGGCTATAAAGAAAGAGCTGAGGCAACCTGGTCATTTATTTTTATACATGCTTGTTGTAGTTAAAGAGTCCTTTTTAGTGTCTTTTTTGTAGTTTATAATAAAGTACCAAGTGGAATCTATTTTGGATGTTAAAAAGTTGTTAAATATATGGAGTAGCAAATCCTTGCAGAACAGTTTAGAGTAGAAAATTTCTTTTTATGTAACTCTGTTTGCACTCATATTTATAAATCATTTACAACTTTTCATCCTCTGTATGCACAAAAATTGGCTAAAATTCCTGACATGTTTAAGTGACTGAAATAAATTCGTTTTGCTGTTGCTGAAAATCTGGACAGATTCTGCCATGTTTTGTTACCATTCCAAAGTATCCTAAAATGATTGCTATGAGTCATATTATATGATAGGGATGTGTAGAAACATTATATTCTTGCTGGGACATTTAGAAAGAATTTCGTCTTTGATATATATGCAACAACTACTATGCTTTTGTGCCACTAATGTCACCACTCAGAAAAGAGATGGGAGAAAAGTTTTGTGTTAAAGTTTTTTGACAAGGAATAGAGGAACACCACACCAAGAGCAATACAATAATGGTGAAAACCATAAGCTTGGGGATGTCCAAGGCACCCCACTGGACCTATTAAAATCTCGGTTTGCAAACCTCTAAACTTTGTTTTTCGAGCAACATAAGACTATCATAGAAACTTGGAGTGTTTGTTTTATTTACTTTACTTTTGTTTGCAATAAAAGGACCACCATCATGAATTATTATGCATGTTTATTATTAAGCTATTGAAAATATACCTTGCCATGATGAGATTAAAACTGAATATGAATGCCTTGAAATAAAAGAAAAGGGGGATAAAAGCAAAAAAGTTGAAATTCATGGTATGCCTAGTTACTGAGCTCAAATACTTTATATGAAATATGATTTGTTTATGCCTATTAAATTGTACCCTTTGCTCATGTATATCTATGTTCAACCATAAGGAGCAAGGTGAGAAAATAAATGTTGGCATTATGAACTAGATAGCACACTCTTTAGATCTATTTTTGCTAAGCCTGCACAATGTAAGCTAAGACTTGTTCCAAACCCCTTAAACTAGATTAGGCATATCTACCTATTTGTGGCAAAAGCTACTGCCAAGTATAATATGCATGTTGATCCTCCAAAATATTTAGAAACATCTCTTTTGTGTAATTTAAAGATCGTAAGAAAGTAAGGCTTGGGGTGATACCACTATGGGACTTTATGTGCTCTACATTTTATAAGTTGTTTGTTGGCCAAACCATGCTATCATGGCACAAGCTTACAATACCTATTATTGAAATATCATGTTTGTTCTTGCTTTGTCCTGCACTACACACTGGAGTAAGCATAAGGAAAGAGAAAATGCGCTTGGGCCGCTAGCTAACCCCATGTCGTCAAACCCATGCATGACATGGTGGAAACTTACAGCATGGCAATCAATGATGCTATTTTCAAAACACATTTGCCGAGAGGACTTATATGTTTGTTTGTCTTGTCTTCTAAAATGTGGAGATATGTCCCTTATGAAAATAACGCAAAAGAAGCATGCTTCCTAGCTACCAAACGTATGTTGGGTGTATAGTCACACAGGGGTAAGAGGTACCTCAGTGATGAAATTTTTATGACAACCTATGCTATACAATGACAGGTTGTAATGTCAGTTCATTGGTAAAGGTGCATGATACATTCAACTTGTAAAATGTTTAGTACATGAACCATATGAAACAAAAGCTACTTGGAACCCCATCCTTATTAGTATTGTTTACATGAACTACATAGCTCAAAACTTTATTTTACATTCTTTATGGAGGGTTAACATATGTATTCAATGCTTACTTTCGGTACGAGATGCAAAACATCTCAAGGGAAGACATGAAACTAGGAAGTGAGTCTTCTAGTCGGGAATTAAGCTAAGAAGTAGGCCCAAACCTAAAAGTAGAGGCATAAAACACCAATGCCGATGATAGGAAGAGTCTCTTATTCTATAGGTTCATCAAAGTGTGCTTGAAGGTTTGTTTTGTTCCTCATTCGTTTTAGCACACCATTACTTACTGTTTAACATGTTTATAGATCTACAGAAGATACAACTTGATAGTACACATGCTTATCATGTTTCAGTGAAAAGATTTGAACCTATGAACTTTGTATGATAATGAAAGAAGAAAAGTAACAAACTCCAAAGTCCATGTTTATTTTTATCACCTTTATGCTCGAGGACGAGCATAGTTTAAGCTTGGGGATGTTGATGCATGTAAAATGCATACATGAACTTTGTAGATTGTTGACATGATTACCCACATATTTGCATCATATATAATGTTATATCCATGTTTTACATTGATTTTTGGGGATTTATCAATAATCCCCTTTATTTTGGTTATACCCTGTAGGGTAGAAAACCCTTGTTTTCTATATTTTTGATGTTTTAGGACCTATACGGAGTCAAATGGACCTGAGATTTTGGGGATGTCAATATTTTACCACGAGAAGCATCTGGAGCGCAAGAACCTCGAGAGAAGGCCAGGAGGTCCAAAAGAGCCTAGAGGGCGCGCCCCTGCCCTCTTTTCCTCCCAGCCATCCGATTGCCTTGATTATTTCTCCCACGGAGTTCTCTTGACCTAAAAACCCCTATATAAGAACCCCAGGGAGTCCTCGAGATGGAGCACATCAGATACGAAAACATCAAACAAAGTCAGATTCAGTAAAGATTGGAGGGGAAAACTCCACTGGAGCCGCCTCTAGAGGGATCTCCACCTTCTCCAACATCTCTAGCATCATCACCATGATGAAGAGGGATTAGTCCACCCCCTAGACTATTGGTTTATGGTGGTAACTTGTTCTAATCTGTCCATGTATGATCATTGTTGAAGTCCATATAATGTGCCTTGCATGAGTATGGATCTATCTATGTAATTCCTATGGTGGATATTGTGTTATGAGATAGTATTTGTTATTCATTTACCGTTGTGTTGGATCTTGTATGGTTTGTCATACTTTGGGAATATTGTATGATGCATGTAATGGTTTAGATCTATACATAATGCCTTGTTTATCCATATCATGAGGTGATTGACACCACCAAGTGGGGGTAGATGAGAGAGATGTGATAATACTCACAACATATCACAAGATATGAATCATTACACTAGGGTTTAGAATGTTTTCCATTAAAAAGTATGATGTATGTAGGTAATGGGTGGCTGAGTGATAGTGTCATATGTATTGCGTAACAGCAATACAGCCCAACATCCTTTATCTAGGGGTAAAAAAGGGAAAAGTATGATGTGTGGTGTGACACAATCCAAATGCTAGCCTTATTGCAAGGGTAACCTAGCAACACAAAGGAGTACTTCTTTCACCTATGTGTTTTCTGACATGTAGCCACCATAAAAGTACCATTAAAACATTGCAATTGTGTGTACCTTTACTATCTATAACATGATAATCACCATAGATGGAGTAGAGAGGACTAAGTGAACCCATGAACCCATGTCCATTGTTCCCATAATAGAAAACCCTTGTCTTGTCCTCTTGCATTTAAGAGGATTAGGACACTTTTACATTATTGATTTGTTACATTAAATTTGCATATATTAAATCAACCATCTTATTCTTTCACTTGTTTAGTGCATAATCAACTAAAACTTGTGACACTTTAGTTGTAAAGAATAGATAACTTTTCCTTCTTGCTTATGCGGATCGATACCCTACTTCCACATTAAGAGGTACTACGGTGATCCCCTACACTTGGGAGTTATCACTTGATCGCTCTGAAACATCCTTGCAATTGTGCGAGCTTTCACGGTTTTTCCTAACCATCGGGTATCATCCTGCAGCCATGATAGTTGACAAGGAATAGGAGGTGGGCCGGCTGTAGGCGGAAGTGTGCTGGCTGCAAGATTCCAACAAGACGCGCCAGGACAAGATTGAAAAATTGGTTGCGCAAAAGTAGAGATTGAAGGGTGTAGCCGATAGGGCAAAAAAGACCACTGAGACCCATGCCCCAAGCCTTCAAGATGCTAGAGGAGATGAACAAGAAGCAGGAGGATATGTATCGCCTGGCCAAGTCGCGGGAGAAGGAGGTGTGAGCCGAGATGGACCGCATCACTGAGGTCGTCGTCAATAAGTTCTTTCCCACTTTGCATTGTTTCTTCCGCTCTGCTGTAGTTGGTTTATAAGCTCTGTTTTGTCGGTTGCAGCCTTGTATCCGGAAGCGACGAACCGGGCACTTTCTTGTGTCCTTGCTGAGGAGGATGGGCACGACCTGGTGACCAAAGATCTTGTCAGCGTGCTTGACGAGGATGCTAACCACGTGCGTAACACGTGCACTGAAGTTTTTGAATATCTCTGGCCCTTTGAAAAGGGGTCATTGAAAATTGACTCGCTTGCTGCCGGGACATAAGGAGTTGTGGACATGATTGACTCCGAGCATGAATGGGCTGCACATAGAGGCTCGGAGATGACTCTGGCCCTCCTGAAGTCGTGGTATCTAGCTGCACAGGTGGATTCTCTCGTCCGTGGCTTCCGGAAGGGAACCATGTACGACGGCTACCGCCTAGCAACCCAGAGATCCGCGCTAGCGCCATCAAGATCACGCACTTCGTGGAGCTGGATCGGGACTATAGTGACCCGAACGCCGTGGGGTCGGAGCGTGTGAGGCCTTTCGTCGAGGCTAGCACCGATACTACTGCCCCTCCACCAAGCCCCGATGCGGTTGCTGCCGATGTCGCCTCCAGCAGCACGACCGCGACCGCTGAAGCCAAGCCAACTCTCACTCCCAAAGTTTGAACCTAGATCCCTGGTATGCCAGGTGGAACTGTATGAACTGATTTCTTTCTGTTGCTTGGCCGTGAATAATTTGTGGTTGTGTTGAACTTGTGGAAGCTTCGTCTTCTGAATGCATGACTTTCTTGTCGTACGTTCTTGACTTCGAATATTTTGCTTTTCTTGGTCTGTTTGTTTTTTAGGGGGGGGCACATGAGTGCACACACTAGGTGTATTCCCCAAGTTTCAGGCCGACTGACGCGGTCAGTCGGGCCAAAACTTTACTTAGGAACTTGGCCCTTGTAGTTTTGTCGTTTGCCGGCTCTATGCCTGGCTGGGTGATTCCATCTTCTGGTGAGGGCGCAAGAGTGCACCCACTGGGTGTAGTCCCCAAGTTTCGTGCCGACTAACGTAGTTAGTCGGGCCAAAAGTTTACTTGATGGATCTCTTGGCCCTCGTCCAGCTCGGGTGGCCGGCATCATTTTTAGGACGTGCAAAAAATAGAGATAGGTGATAGTTGGTTCGTTATAAACAAGATGATGTGTGTGTAGTTCTTGGTCATTGAGTGGGTTATATAAAACATGCCCTTCAGTGCATAGCCAGCGACTTTGTCCTTTTCTCGTGATCATTGGCCGTTGCGCTATGTCCTTGCCGGCTGGCATCCGGGTTGCGCTCTGCAGCCAAAACTGAAAGGGTAGCTAGTAAGCGTACTGCATGATACTTCAGATTTCTATTGACAGCTCAGAGTGAACAAGCGCAACCGGATTGTCCAGGCTTCTTTCTTCCTTGCGATTTTTGTGTAAGGGTCCTTGGGCTTTTGCTTTTGCCGTACTGACAGCCGAGTTATGGTCTGCAGCTGGAGCCGAAGAGTGGGTTGTTGGCACCGTGTACAGTACTTGGTTGCTTCGAAAGGACAGCCACCTGAGCCAGCCTGCGAGTCTCGGCAGAGACTACCGGAGCCTAGGAAAACATAGTACAACGAAAAAATGCTGAAATATGATGAAGGAGTCCCCGAGATTGTGTCGAGGCTCCTCGGTTGTTCATTCATAATACATAAAAAGTGGGGGTACATACAATTGTTCAAGTGTAAAATGGGCAAAGTAGGTTACTGTTCCAAGGATGCTCTATCTCTTCGTCGGAGCAGTCAATCTTGTTCCTTGCCAGCTACTGGGCGTTGATGAGATAGTAGGAGTTGTTGTGAAGCGCCCGGCTGATGATGAAGGGCCCCTCCCAAGGGGGGGATATCTTGTGCACCCCTTGGTGTTTTTCACCAGGCATAGCACCAAGTCACCTTCTCTGAACGAGACGGGCCGGATCCGGCTGGCATGGTACCGATGCTGGCTTTGCTAGTAAATGGCGGATCTAGATAAGGCCAGCTCGCACGCTTCCTCGAGGAGGTCGATACTGTCCTCGCGAGCCCCTTTGGCATATTGCTCTATGTACAGCAGTTTGCGGGGCGCATCGAACTCAATGTCAATAGGGAGAACTGCTTCTATGCCGTAGACGAGGAAGAACAGAGTGTAGCCGGTTGAGCGATTAGGCATGGTGCGCAGGCTCCATAGTACTGCTGGCAGCTCCTATATCCAACATCTGGGGGATCTCATCAATGGCTCGATAAGCCGGGGCTTAATTCTGGCTAGGAACATGCTATTTGCTTTCTCGCACTGCCCATTTGACTGGGGGTGCGCAACGGATGCCAAGTCCAAGCAGATGCCCGTTTCTCCACAGAAGCGTGCGAAGGCCCCTTTGAACTTCGTGCCATTATCGGGGATGATGCTGTTGGGGTAGCCAAAGCGATTGATCATGTCCGTGAAGAACTTGATCACTCTAGGTACATTCATCTTCTTGATGGGTTTCGCCTTGATCCACTTGGTGAACTTTTCCACCGCCACTAGCAGATGCGTCATGCCCGACCGTGCTGTTTTGCAGGGGCCGACCATGTCAAGCCCATAGGGATCGTTTTGAGTGCAAATGCCGGCGTGTGCTTCTATTGGCTGAACCACTGGAAAACATTGCATGCTCGCACCATTTGCTCGGTGTCCTCCAGCGCAGTTGGCCAGTAGAAACCGTGGCAAAAATGCCTTAGCCACTATTGCCCTTGACGATGCGTGGTGGCCACATTCCCCTTGGTGGATGTCCACGAGGAGTCAAATTCCCTCTTCTTGGCTTACACAATGCTGGTAGATACCTTTGACACTGCGCTTGTACAGCTCACTGTTGATGATGGTGTATGCACTTTCCCTGCGCTTGATTTGTCTTGCCGCGACCTCGTCAACGGGAAGCTCGCCGCTGGCGATGTAGTACATGAAGGGTTTGGCCCATGTGGGGATATCTCGTGTAACATCCCAAATCTTAAATCAAGGTTAATCAAGATCCAAATCACCCAATTTAGGGTTAACAAAAACTTTTTCCATTTAAAATAATCAAGCATTCATATGTGTGTGCATTTAAAATAGGAGTTGTTTTGAATTGCCATTGTTGAGTGATCTATTGGTTGTACAATGACTCTAAGGTGAATTACACTTCATCTAGATCATCGCCAAGCAAATCCCAAAGAAAAAGAAATCAAAAAGAATTAAATAAGGCAAATGGTCACTTTTGCCATTTTAATCACCAAGCCTACTTTGGGTGTTCCTAGGACTCAGATGCCAATAGAAACAATTATGGATCTTGGCACCCCTTGCTAGTACAAGTAGTGATGTGCCAAGGCCCAATTGTGATCTCCCAAAAACATTCAAACTCAAATTTTAAATGACAATTGAAAATTGAATCTGGTGTATGTATCTAGATCACACTTTTTCAAAAACCATCCAAATGAATTCCATTTGGCACATCCTAGCAACCAGAGATGCTCAAGCATGAGACCAACAAATCCACCAAAAATCATCTCAAAATTTGAAAGTTTGGTTCATGTAGCCATTGTGTCGAATAGGTGGCATGCACATTTTATCTTCCTAACTATTACTATTCAATGATCAATGCATTGTCGAGTAATTGGGCTCCATTTGGTCCCCTTGTCCCCTCTAACTCTAACCAGCCCCTAACTAAGCTACTAACCAGCCTAGAGCAGTAGTGTCGTGCCGCCTGTTTTTGGCCACCGCCGGCTGAACGTGGGCAACGCTCCCCAGACCGCGTCGTGCTATTCCAGCACCACCACTAGCTCCGCCCAACCCTACTGTACTCTCCTGTCCACCCCACGGCCACAACCATCCCCTGGACCACCTCCACTCGCTCGCGCCCATGCCTCTCTACGCCGCGCTAGAACACGCCAGAGCACCATCACCGCCAGCACGCCACAGACTGCACCTCGATCACAGACCGGGCACGCCGCTCCGCCTTGACCACCTCACCCCGCTAGACACGGTTGTGCACCGTCGCGCGACCCACATCGCCAGGAACCCCATCGAGCACTGCCTCTGTCTCCCAGAGCGTGCGACGCTCCCGACCGCTAGCCACCGCCTCTCGCGTCGCCATTAAGTCCTAGCTGACCACCTAGGAACCGCCCACCGTCCACCTATCTCACCCACGCCGGTAGCTCGCTGTATCATCGTCACCGACGAGCTCGCTGTTGCCCCTTCGGTCCCCTCCTCGAGCCTATATAAGGAGGCCTTCCCCAGCCTCAATTGCCACACCCTTCCACTCTCCTCGCACCCCTAGTCCTTCCCCACCTCTGGCCGGAGCAGCCCGAGCAGCAGGCCATCGGAATTTCACCAGAGGCAGCCGCAGCAGAGGAGGAGACGTTGCCGTTGATTTCGTCCACCTCAGCCCCTGCCGCGACTTCGCCTAAGCTCGTCGTCGTCTACTCGTTCGTTTTCCCGCCTCGCCACACTAGCTGGAGCCCCGGTACATCCCCATTGTACCCCCACCGAGCCGCTAGGGTTTAGTCTCGCTGGCGACGAGTCCGTCGTCGACGATGACCGTGAGCCGGTGATCTAGTTCTAATCCTGCGGTCTGTATCGCCCCGTACCGCTTCGTGTGTAATGAGACACTGACAGGCGGACCCCCCCCCCCCCCGTCAGTTGTCCTCTGCTCCATGGAGTGTACACGGGCTGGCCCAATTAGTTTCCTACGCGACCCATTTAATTCAAATAACTCTTTTTCTTTTTAGACTTAAACTAGAATCTGTCCCTTAGTTTAAAAATCAATTCAGAGAGTTTTACAAATCCAAATTGAGTGATTCTAATTTTGTTGGAATGCTAATGAAAATCTCTATCCAAGCACGTTGGATTTAAATCATTTAGAGTTAGAGATCTCTCCTAGTAAAAATAACAAGACAGAAGCTCTTGCACATTCAAACATTTTTCTAAAATCAACCACATTAGATTTTGAGTTGATTGCAACTCTCAAAAATCATATTTAACCATACCTATCTGAATATGTAATAATATTAAGGTTTGCCTGCAGTGACTTTGGACTAGGACCAAAATAATGCTATATAGGCATTTCTAGTCACTTTAAATAATTAAATATTAAACTTAAACTTATTAAAATGTGATCCACCCTTAAATCACATCCCCATATGTTGGAATATGTGGTGATGACATGTGTCCACATGATCCCATATTTTAAATGGAGAATATTAAATCTTAGTTAATTTCAATGAGTAGAAATTACTTTTCTCAAATAAAATAAATGAAGCTAGTTCATTAAAACCTTGTGATGTTTTTGAATGTATTATAGATCATCAAATGTGTGCCTTAGTGTGCTAAGTAGACTAGTTAAGTATTGTTTGGTGATTGTGTTTTCCTTATCTATTTATAGACGATAGTACCGACCAAGCCTTCGAGGAGGAGGAGTTCTACCAAGAGGAGGAGGAAGAGAATTTCAACCACTGCACTACACAAGGCAAGCCATCATTAACAATGTAAGATAAACCTTGCAAGTTAGATAACTTAAGAAATATTCAATAGGCATGCTTGGTTATACCCCTTTGACTTATACCTACTCCAAGTTCTATTCACAAGCTTTACTTTCTTTACTTTACCAAAGTCCTTTACTTTGTTTAAAGGTAGCATAAAGAGTATAAAACTTGACCTATCTAGTTAGACTTAGATGTCATTCCATGGCATGAGATTGATCTTAGTATCCCACATTAGCTAAAACAAAACTTAGTAGTTTAGAGCTAAAACAAAACTTGATCACTTTAGATGGGAATACTTGGTGAAAATGACTTGTGAAAACCTTGGAATGATGAGTCATTCTATTGAGATGTTTTGACATGTGTTGAGAAACACAAATGGTTTATGATGATGAAAATGTTGAGGCATGAGCCTTAGCCCTTTTATAAAAACTGATGGTTGGGTTCGGATGCGATACCGTTCCAATTTTACCGTACAACCACAATACCTGAATTGGGTAAGGCTTAGCCGGAAGTTTGAGATGAGGCTACCTCTCAATGTTGTCCACCTATCCAGTGCCCAGGATGATAGATGGTCATGGCTGGGAGGCCATACTCATAGGAGAGGTCCTTATACTAGAGTGTGTAAAGGAAAGGTTATGTTCGATTATCTGCATACTAAGTATGATGATTTAGGGTTGTCCCTGACAGATGTATCAAATTTTGTTGTGAAAGTGTACCACCTCTGCAGAGTGTCAAACTATTCAAATAGCCATGTTCGCGGTTATGGACAGTTGGAGTGGCCATACTGTTCCATTGTCAGATGTTTTCAAAATGACTTATGAAATGAATTATGACATGACTTGACCACAACAGAGTTGTGACTATGACAACTAAGTTCCCACTTAGGTGATTTCAAACTTTATTTTATCTTCTTTGTTTCTGAACTCAGCTTAGGTTTCAAACTTAGCTATACAAATAAACTTAGAGTTTAGCATTCCTACTAGAACTATCTTACTTGTTAGTGGTAGTTTGCGAGTACTTAAAGAGTACTCATGGCTTTTGTCCCTGGCTATTCCCATGGCCAGACTATGAGGAGGACTACCCTGAAGGAGGATAGCAGGACGGCTACGACAACTAGGATCATCTCCCATCGTCAGCATTGCATGTGACACTGAAGATGGACCCCACCACTACGCTATTTATTCCGCTACTTGATTGTACTAAGACTGGATCATGAGATCATTTATTTGTGTAAGACCTTATATGGTTTGTAATGGATGATGTATTGTGATATCCAATCTGTTATGTCTCGCAAAAATGGTAATCCTGGGATTGCGATATATAGCATAACAGGCATCTGGGATTAAAAATCCAGGTGTTGACATCTCGGATGGCGTGCATGGTCTGGATGATTAGCTTCACTTCCTCGCGGATGGCTGGGCCAGGCTCGTCAAGCGGCCTGACGGGTGGATGGGCAGAGCCGGCAGTCCCTAAGCTACTGGAGCCGGTTCAGGGTGGCAGGGCCTTCAACCCGACAATCCCCAGGACCTTCGAGCCGGTAGTCCCTAGGACCATCGGGGAGATCTCTAGGTCTTTGGAGCCAGTAGTCCCTGGGTCCGTGTCGAGGACGATGGAGTCGGCTTCCGGAGACATCGTGATGGAGGGCTTGCGCAAGTGCTCTTGGGAAACTACAGGTGGAATTTCCTGCCTTGTGGAGCCAACTCGGGCAAGCGCATCAACGGCTTAGTTGTTGGCTCGAGGGACACGGTGGAATTCATAACCTTCGAAGAAAGCGTTGCTGGATGAAGAATATGTATAGGGCCATGTTCGCGTCTTTGGCGTCCCAATCACCTGATACTTGTTGCACCACTAGATCTGAGTCATTGAAGCAGAGGATCCGCTGGATGCCAATCTGTTTGGCCATGAATGAGTGCCTCGTATTTGGCAACGTTGTTTGACACGCGAAAGTGGATATGTAGCATGTACTCCGGCCGGTCTCCCTTGGGTGAAACAATGACGATTCTAGCTCTAGGCCCCCGTGCATTTTGGAGCCATCGAATTGTAACTTCCAATGCATGTAATCGGGACATGGTGGAAGGTACTATGTTTCCACCCAATCGACGAGGAAGTCCGCTAGGGCCTCAGACTTGATCGCCGTTCTTGCCTCATACGGGATGTTGTGAGCGGCAAGCTCTATTGCCTATTCTGCCACCCAGCTAGTGGCGTCTTTGTTGCTGATGATCTCAGAGAGTGGCTCTAGCTCCACCACCCGGATGGAGTGCTCCTAGAAGTAGTGCTTTAACTTCTTGGCAGCCATGTACACGATGTACACCAGCTTGTGGTAGTGGGGGTAGTTTTTCTTCAAGAGTGAGAGCACGTCGCTCAGATAGTATACCAGATGTTGGACCGGCTGCGCATTTACCTCTTCTGGTATCTCCACCACGAGCACGACACTAACAACCTGGTTGCTGGCAGTGATGTACATTAGCATGGGCTCTTTTGCAGCCGAGGCCACCAATATGGGCGGGAAGGAGAGCATGCGCTTGAGGTCGTGGAAGCCCACGTCCGCTTGGGCTGACCAGATGAACAGGACAGTCTTCTTCATGAGATGGTACAGCGGGAGTGCTTTCTCGCCCAGCCGACTGACGAAGCGGTAGAGGGAGGGCAGGCACCAGGTGAACTTCTACATGTCGTGCAGGTTCTGCGGTGGTGCATGCGTTCAATCGCGCCTATCTTCTCTAGGTTGGCCTCGATCCCTTGTTCTGAGATAAGGAAACTAAGGAGCTCGCTGGCTGGGATGCCGAAAATGCACTTCTCCGGGTTTAGCTTCATCTAGAACTGGCGGAGGTTAGCGAATGTTTCCTTCAGGTCCTCGAGGAGCACGTGCTGCTCCTTCGTCATCATCACCACACCCTCGATGTAGGCATGTACATTTCTCCCGATCTGTGCCTGTAGGCACTTCTGCATGTAGCGCTGGTACGTTGCCCCTGCATCTTTCAATCCAAACGGCATAGTGGTATAGTAGTAAGCCGCATATGAGGTAATGAAGGCTGTTTTTATTTGATCCATGGGATTCAACTTAATCTAGTGGTAGCTAGAGTAGGCATCCAGAAAGGATAATTGGTCACAGTAGGCCATGGAGTCGATCACTTGATCTATTTGTAGCAGGGTGAATGGATCTTTGGGGCAGGCCTTGTTGAGGCTAGTGTAGTCGATGCACATGCGCCATGTCTTGTTCTTCTTCAGTACAAACACTGTGTTCACCAACCACTCCGGATGGTACACTTCAATGATGAATCCGGCTGTGAGGAGCCATGTGATTTCTTCACCAATTGTCTTCCTCTTTTCCTCCATGAAGCGACAGAGTGATTGCTTAACCATCTTTGCATCTGGACTGACATGTAAAGAGTGTTTGGCGAGCTCCCTCGGAACACCTGGCATGTCCTTGGGGAACCATGCGAAGATATCCCGAATCTCATGGAGGAAGTTGACGAGAACGCTTTCCTATTTGTTGTAAAGGCCGTATTTGACTAGAACATACTTGTACGATTTAGCCTCATTGAGAAGGATCTTCCTGGTCCCCTTGGACGGTGAACTGGGTCTCCCCAGCCATCTTGGGCCCTCCATCCGGCATGTCCGCATGCGCCAACACTACATTCTACATGATGACATTCTTCTCTTATGTGATGATCATGGCCTCAGCTAGCTTGGAGCCATTAGTAGTGCAGTCCATCGACCGCTTGTAGAAGACGGATATGGTGATTACCCCCTTGGGCCTAGGCAGCTTCATCTTGAGGTACGTGTAGTGTGGTGTCTCTAAGAACTTGGTTAGCGTTGGGAGTCCAAGGATGGCGTGGTACACACTAGAGCAGTTGACCACCTCGAACCAGATTGCCTCACGGCGAACGTTGTCCTCTATGCCAAAGATGATGTCCAGCCGGGCCTTCCCGATGGGTGAGTGCGAGGGTCCTAAGACAACACCGTGGAAGGAGGTGCTGGAAGGTTGGAGCGAGCTGCGATATAGGAGGTTGATTCTACTGCCTCCATCGACAAGGACACGGGAGAATCTACAGGACTGCTTCTTGGAAAATAAGATGGGATCCATGACCAAGGCGTAATTGCCCGGGTTGAAGGAAATATGCCCTGAGAGGCAATAATAAAGTTGTTATTATGTATTCCTTGTATATGATAGATGTTTATTTTGCATGCTATAATTGTATTGATAGGAAACATCAATACATGTGTGTTTAATAAACAAAAGGGTTCCTAGTTATGCCTCTCTGATAGACTAGATTGTTGATTAACAAGATGATCAAGGTTTCCTGATCATGGACATTGGATGTTGTTAATAACAAGGTCACAACATTTGTGAAATGATGTGATGAACATTCATCTGAAGTATAGCATTACGATCAAGTCATTATGTTTATATTACTATAACATCATACAAAGTAGTCTTAGTCCTTAGACCATGAGATCATGTTAATTGCTAACACCGAAAGAGTATCTTGATAACATCAAACGTCACACCGTAACAGGGTGACCATAAAGGTGGGTTCAGTGCTATGAAGGTGTTATGTTGAGGCTCATGGATCAAGAGTGGAATTTGTCAATCCCGATGACGGATAGATATACTCTAGGGCCTCTCGGTGATATCACATTAAGATAGCTTGCAAGCAAGTGATGTGATCACTAGAATGTTATATCACGGGAACGAGAAAAGAGTGCATGTCGGTAACGAGATCAAACTAGGTATTTGGATACCGATGATCGAATCTCGGACATGTATTATATCATGAGACAAAGGGATTAAATTGCTGACGTTAAAGGTTCTCACGATCACAGAAGTCATCGTTGAATATGCAGGAGTCAGTATGGATCTCCAGGTCTCGCTTCTGATTATTGATCTGAGAGGAGTCTCAATCATGTCTGCATTATTCGTGAACCATAGGGTGACACACTTAAGGGTTGCCGGACACCATTTAGGAGCACATATGTTCCAGACAAAAGGTTTGCAAAGCGCAGGAATGTTTCGATAGAAACAGGAATTGTTTCGATAGAAACCGGAATTGTTTCGGGTGAAATTGCAGAAAGTGGTTCTGCATGTGATATTGAAATGTTGAAGGGGTTTTATGTGAATGTTTGTTAATTAAAGTAATTAACAAAATTCCGAATAAAATAAATAAAAGAGTTTTATTAATTGAGAGTTGCATTTAATTTGGTGGAAATTAAATACATGTGAGTGGGATTTTGGGTGGAGGCCATGTTTATGTGAGTGGAGGTTCACCACATGAATGAAGGAGGGGAGGAGTCCCCCCCTCATGCGCCGGCTATGGGAGGGGAGGGGTCTCCCTCCCTCCTATATAAAGCCCCCCTCTCCCCTCTCACAAACCACACCTCGTCGTGAAGGATCTCTCTCCCCCTCTAGATATTCCCCCATGGTCTCGGATTAGCGAGATACATGTTCCCGGTGGCCTTGCATCTGGAAGGAGTTGCTGCTTCCGCTGATTCGCTGGAGCGAGGAGGTAGAGGTTGTCCGGTGGCTTGAACGTGTGTGCGAGGACGGATGCGCTGTTGATTTGCGGCGCTCGGACTTCCACACGATCTTGAGATCGGCAAGCGTACGACTACATCAACCACGATTTCCTACTCGTTAACAAAACTCGTTGTCTTCGAGGGTAATTTCTCCATGGATGTATGTCCACCTGTTGCTCTGTATCTAGTAGATAGATCTTGGCGTATAGTTCTCATCGTAGGAAAATTTTTGTTTTCTATGCTGCGGACCCAACAGTGGTATCAGAGCCTGATCTATGCATAGGTGCTTTGCACGGGTAGTACACATATGTTTATATGTGGGCGATGATGATCATGTTATTGCATCTTCTATGTACTTTGGATATTGGTGGCATAGTGGGATGAAGCGTCCCGGACCAACCTTACATGTCATCGTACATGAGACCGGTTCCACGACTGACATGCAACTAGTTTTGCATAAGTGGCTAGCAGGTGTCTGTCTCTCCTACTATAGTCAATATCTGATTTACAACGAGTTGCTAATAACTTGGTTATACTTGTTGTGGTTCATGTTCGTAGGTAAGACCGGTTCTATCTCCCAAAGCCCTAAGCCACGTAAAACTTGCAATTGATAAATTAGAGGCGTTTAGTTTAGATCGTTGCTGGGCTAGTGTCTTGATACGGTATTGTTGTAAGTAGATGTATGATAGATACTCTTACAACTCACTTAACGTGTAAGTTCCATAGACCTTGGCCTTACACACAAAGGAATGATAGAGATCACACCACGATGCAAATGATAGAGATCAAATGCATGGACCATATCACCTCACTTCACACATTAGATATTAGCATCTTATATTGCTAGTTTGGCGCTTTTGGTAGCATTATAAGATGATCCCTCATTTAGATATCAAGATAAAATGTGTTCTTCCTTAGGTATGCACCGTTTTGTGGATCGTGTTTTGAGGCATCACGTGATGATCGGGTGTTCTCGACTCTATGCTTTCATATAACGGGTGTAAGACAGTTTTACACACGTGAATACTAAGGTTCTTACTTGACGAGCCTAGCATGTACAGACATGGCCTCGAAACACGGACCGAAAGGTTAAGCATGAGTCATATAGTTGATATGATGCCCATATAGATGCTCGCCTTTGAAGCTACACCGACTCACGTGATGATCGGACTTGGTGTAGTGGATTTGGTTCATGTAATCACCAAAAGGACACGAGGGATGTCGTTTTTGAGTGGGAGTTCATTAGTAATTTGGATTAGTTGAACTCAATCTATCATAAAGTTAGTCTAAATATATTTTACAAATTCTGTTGTAGATGGCACCACCTGCTTTTAATTTCAATGTGTTCATGGAGAAAGAGAAGCTTCCTGCGAATGGTAGCAACTTCACCAACTAGGCTATGAATTTGAGGATTCTCCTCACTGCTGCACAAAAGAAATATGTGCTAGAGGCGCCGCTAGGCCCCCCACCAGCTCCTGATGCCCCTGACGAGGAAAAGGACGTCTATATAACTCGTCAGGAGGACCACAACTTAGTTCATTATGGCATACTGTATGGGCTAGAGCCAGAACTTCGAAAATGTTTCGAAAATGGCAATGCCTTTGATACCATGGGAGAATTGAAAATGATTTTTGATACCCATGCTGCCGTAGAGAGTTATAATTCTTCTGAAAAGTTCTTTAGCTCCATGATGGAAGAGAACAGCTCTGTTAGTGAGCACGTACTCAAAATTTCTGGGTACGCCGATAAGCTTGTGTCCTTGGGAATAACGATTCCCATTGACTTAGGCATACATCGTGTTCTCCAATCTCTGCCACCTAGCTACAAGAGCTTCGTGATGAACTATAATATGCAGGGCATGAAGAAGTCTCTTCCCGAGCTTTTGTCAATGCTTAAGACTACGGAAGTGGAGATTAGGAAAGAACATCAAGTGTTGATGATCAATAAGACCACCGGTTTCAAGAAGGACAAGAAAGGCAAGCAGAAGGGAAAGAAGGGTGGCCAATCTGTTGCCACGCTTGAAAAGAAACCCCGAGCTGGCCCTAAGTCTGACACCGAGTGCTACTATTGCAAGGGGACTGGCCATTGGAAGCGCAACTGCCCCAAGTATTTGGCAGCCAAGAAGGCCAACAAGGCAAACAAAGGTATATGTGATATACATGTTATTGATGTGTACTTGACTAGTACTCGCAGTAGCACCTAGGTATTTGATACGAGATCGGTTGCTAATATACATAACTCGGTTCAGGGGCTACGGAACAAGCGACAACTAGCAAGGGATGAGGTCACGATGCGGGTCGGCAATGGATCAAGAGTTGATGTGATCGCCGTCGGAACGCTGCCTCTCCATATGCCGTCGGGATTAGTTATAAACCTGAATAATTGTTATTTGGTGCCTGCACTGAGCATGAACATTGTATCCGGATCATGTTTGATGCAAAGTGGTTATTCATTTAAGTCTGAAAACAATGGTTGTTCGATTTATATGAATAATATCTTTTATGGTCATGCACCTGTGTTGAATGGTTTATTTCTGTTGGATCTCGATAGTAGTATTACGCATATTCATAATGTTGATGCTAAAAGGATTAAACTTGATAATGATATATCTGCATATATGTGGCACTGCCGTCTAGGTCATATTGGCGTTAAACGCATGAAGAAACTCCATTCTGATGGACTTTTGGAATCACTTGATTTTGAATCATTTGATACATGTGAGCCATGCCTTATGGGCAAGATGACTAGAACGCCATTTTCTGGTTCAATGGAACGGGCGACAGATTTATTGGAAATCATACATACTGATGTGTGTGGACCAATGAGTGTGTCGGCGCGAGGTGGATATCGCTATTTTGTTACTTTCACGGATGATTTGAGTAGATACGGGTATATCTGTTTGATGAAACATAAGTGTGAAACCTTTGAAAAGTTCAAAGAATTTCAGAATGAAGTGAAAAAACATCGTAATAGAAAGATCAAATTTCTGCGGTCAGACCATGGAGGAGAGTATCTTAGTTACGAGTTTAGCACACATATGAAAGACTGTGGAATAGTTTCACAACTCACGCCTGCCGGAACACCACAACGTAATGGTGTGTCAGAACGTCGTAATCGTACTTTATTGGATATGGTTCAATCTATGATGTCTCTGACTGACTTGCCACTATCATTTTGGGGTTATGCACTGGAAACCGCTGCATTCACTTTAAATAGGGCACCATCTAAATCCATTGAAAAGACACCATATGAATTATGGTTTGGAAACAAACCTAAGCTGTCATTTCTTAAAGTTTGGGGATGCGGTGTTTATGTGAAGAAACTTCAACCGGATAAACTCGAACCCAAAGCGGAAAAATGCGTCTTCATAGGATACCCTAAGGAAACGATTGGGTATACCTTCTATCACAGATCCGAGGGAAAGGTCTTTGTTGCCAAGAATGGATCCTTTCTTGAGAAGGAGTTTCTCGCGAAAGGTGTGAGTAGTCAGAAGGTAGAACTCGAAGAGGTTATTGAACCTTCTCTTCATAAAATGGCGAGTAGCATAGCACCGGAAGTTGTTTCGGATTTGACTTCACCTAATGAAGAGAGAGCTAATGATATTGATCATGAAACTCCGAAAGAGGACACTACCGAACCTCGCAGGTCAAGCAGGACACGTGCAGCTCCTGAACTGTACGGCAATCCTGTTATGAATTTCATGATTGATGAAATAGATGACCCTGCGGCATATGAAGAAGCGATGATGAGCCCTGATTCCAACAAATGGCTAGAAGCCATGAAATCCGAGATGGAATCCATGTACGAAAACCAGGTTTGGACCTTGATGGACTTACCTCACGATCGAAAGGCCGTTGAGAATAAATGGATTTTCAAAAGAAAAACTGATGCTGATGGTAATGTAACCATCTATAAGGCTCGACTTGTCGCAAAGGGGTTTCGAAAAATTCAAGGAGTTGACTACAATGAGACATTCTCTCCCATAGCGATGCTTAAGTCGGTTAGGATTAAGTTAGCAATTGCTGCATATTTCGATTACGAAATATGGCAGATGGATGTCAAAACTGCGTTCCTCAATGGTAATGTTGAAGAAGAGTTGTATATGATACAACCTAAGGGTTTTGTCGATCCTAAGGATGCTGATAAGGTGTGCAAACTTCAGCGATCCATCTATGGACTGAAGCAAGCATCCCGGAGTTGGAATCTCCGCTTTGATGAGGTGATCAAAGAGTTTGGATTTGTCCAAACTTATGGAGAGGCTTGTATTTACAAGAAAGTGAGTAGGAGCAATGTGGCATTTCTGATATTATATGTGGATGACATATTATTGATTGGAAATGATATAGATCTTTTAAACAGTGTTAAAAGTTATCTAAACAGCAAATTTTCGATGAAGGACCTTGGTGAAGCTTCATATATATTAGGCATTAAAATCTATAGAGATAGATCAAGATGCCTAATTGGGCTATCGCAGAGTACATACCTTGATAAGATATTAAAGAAGTTTAATATGGACAGAAGTAAGAAGGGGTACTTACCTATGTTGCAAGGCAAGACATTGAGTAAGACTCAAAGTCCGGCTACGGCGGAAGAAAGAGAGATAATGGATAAGATCCCCTATGCCTCAGCCATAGTCTCTATAATGTATGCCATGCTATGTACAAGACCGGATGTGGCACATGCTATTAGTTTGACTAGTAGGTACCAATCTGATCCAGGTTCGGAACACTGGATAGCGGTCAAAAATATCCTTAAGTACTTGAGAAGAACTAATGATATGTTTCTTGTATACGGAGGTGAAGAAGAGCTAGTCGCTAAGTGTTATGTCGATGCTAGCTTTGACACTGATCCGGATGACTCTAAGTCTCAATCCGGATACGTATTTCTCTTGAACGGAGCAGTAGTTAGTTGGAGGAGCTCCAAACAACCTGTGGTGGCTGGATCAACGACGCAGGCGGAATATGTTGCTGCTTCAGAAGCGGCGCAGGAAGCGGTTTGGATGAAGGAGTTCATAACAGAACTAGGTGTGGTTCCTAGAGCGTTGGACCCAATGGTGATCTATTGTAACAATAATGGATCCATAGCCAACGCCAAGGAACCAAGGTCTCACAAGAATTCCAAGCATATTAAGCGCCGGTTTCACTCCATCCGCGAGCATGTCAAGGATGGAGATATAAAGATTTATAAAGTGCACACGAACCTGAATGTAGCAGATCCGTTGACTAAAGTACTCCCTAGGGCAAAACATGATCAACACTAGAACTCCATGGGTGTTAGATTTATCACTATATAAAGTAGATTATTGTCTCTAGTGCAAGTGGGAGACTGAAGGAAATATGCCCTGAGAGGCAATAATAAAGTTGTTATTATGTATTCCTTGTATATGATAGATGTTTATTTTGCATGCTATAATTGTATTGCTAGGAAACATCAATACATGTGTGTTTAATAAACAAAAGGGTTCCTAGTTATGCCTCTCTTATAGACTAGCTTGTTGATTAACAAGATGATCAAGGTTTCCTGATCATGGACATTGGATGTTGTTAATAACAAGGTCACAACATTTGTGAAATGATGTGATGAACATTCATCCGAAGTATAGAATTACGATCAAGTCATTATGTTTATATTGCTATAACATCATACAAAGTAGTCTTAGTCCTTAGACCATGAGATCATGTTAATTGCTAACACCGGAAGAGTATCTTGATAACATCAAACGTCACACCGTAACAGGGTGACCATAAAGGTGGGTTCAGTGCTATGAAGGTGTTATGTTGAGGCTCATGGATCAAGAGTGGAATTTTTCAATCCCGATGACGGATAGATATACTCTGGGGCCTCTCGGTGATATCACATTAAGATAGCTTGCAAGCAAGTGATGTGATCACTAGAATGTTATATCACGGGAATGAGAAAAGAGTGCATGTCGGTAACGAGATCAAACTAGGTATTTGGATACCGATGATCGAATCTTGGACATGTATTATATCATGAGACAAAGGGATTAAATTGCTGACATTAAAGGTTCTCACGATCACAGAAGTCATCATTGAATATGCAGGAGTCAGTATGGATCTCCAGGTCTCGCTTCTGATTATTGATCTGAGAGGAGTCTCAATCATGTCTGCATTATTCGCGAACCATAGGGTGACACACTTAAGGGCTGCCGGACACCATTTAGGAGCACATATGTTCCAGACAAAAGGTTTGCAAAGCGCAGGAAATGTTTCGATAGAAACAGGAATTGTTTCGATAGAAACCGGAATTGTTTCGGGTGAAATTGCAGAAAGTGGTTCTGCATGTGATATTGAAATGTTGCAAGGGGTTTTATGTGAATGTTTGTTAATTAAAGTAATTAACAATATTCCGAATAAAATAAATAAAAGAGTTTTATTAATTGAGAGTTGCATTTAATTTGGTGGAAATTAAATACATGTGAGTGGGATTTTGGGTGGAGGCCATGTTTATGTGAGTGGAGGTTCATCACATGAATGAAGGAGGGGAGGAGTCCCCCCCCCTCATGCGCCGGCTATGGGAGGGGAGGGGTCTCCCTTCCTCCTATATAAAGCCCCCCTCTCCCTTCTCACAAACCACACCTCCTCGTGAAGGATCTCTCTCCCCCTCTAGATATTCCCTCATGGTCTCGGATTAGCGAGATACATGTTCCCGGTGGCCTTGCGTCTGGAAGGAGTTGCTGCTTCCGGTGATTCGCTGGAGCGAGGAGGTGGAGGTTGTCCAGTGGCTTGAATGTGTGTGCGAGGACGGATGCGCTGCTGATTTGCGGCGCTCGGACTTCCACACGATCTTGAGATCGGCAAGCGTACGACTACATCAACCACGAGTTCCTACTCGTTAACAAAACTCGTTGTCTTCGAGGGTAAGGTCTCCATGGATGTATGTCCACCCGTTGCTCTGTATCTAGTAGATAGATCTTGGCGTATAGTTCTCATCGTAGGAAATTTTTTGTTTTCTATGCTGCGGACCCAACACGGGTATGGCAGTACAACTGACTGGTCCTTCCTGCTCCACGTGATCTCTTGCTCCGATCAGTTCATATACCGGGGAACGGGAGGGACGATAGTGTTCACCTCCACCTCGTGACGCCTCTTGCTATGCTTGGTCTCCGACTCGGTGGTGAAGATGTGGTGATTACCAACTTGGCAAGGATATCCATCGTAATCCTCATCTCGATGGTGCCAGTCGTGGTTGTCTTGCGGGCCACTGGCTAGCGAAGGTGGTGGTGGTGGTGGTAGTCCATCGGCCTCGGCCATTCTTTTTGTCCAGCTGCACTGTCGAGTCATGTGTGTGGCTCCTTTTTTCCTCTGTTGTGGAACTTGCACGGCCCATCGAGCATCGATTTGATGGTGTAATTGGGCCGTGGTGGCTGGTCATCGAGATTCTGCCTCTGGCTGCCTCCCGCAGCTGGATCCTCTTGAACCACTGCCACCTGCTTGGTACCGTACTGATTATCTGGCTAGTCGTCCTTCCTTTTGCCGTGGCGGTGGTCGTGGTCATGCCACCTGTTGTGGTGGTGGTGCTCGTCCGAATAACATTGGTCCACCGAATCATCCACAATGATTTTCCCTTGGTCATCCACCATGATGGCCTTCTTCATCGCTGAGTCGGCGGTGGCGCACTTGTTCGCGATGGCCATGGCCCGAGCCATGGTTAGGGGGTCCGCCTGGCTGAGCCTATGCTTGAGCATTGTAACGTCTCTATAGCCGTTGGTGAATAAGTCGATTGCCTGGTGCTCGCGCACCCGCTTGCAGGAGTTGTGCATGCTTGTCCACCGGGTGAGGTAGGCGCGGTCAGATTCATCCTTGCCCTGAACGAAAAGGGCGAGATCATGGGGTCTGCCAAGCCGCTTCTAGGTGCCGGTGAAGTTGCGGATGAATGCTTCCTCGAAGTTGACCCAGGCGTTGATGTTGTTGTCGGGGAGGTTGTTCAGCTAGGTTCTGGCCGAGTCGAGGAGCATGAGGGGGACGTAGTGCACCGCCACCCACCGGTTGCCCTTTTTCTATGCCCACCACGGTGACGTAATGCACCAGCCAATCCTCTGCCTTGATCGGGCCGTTGTACTTCGGCGTGTATCTTGGGAGAAAAATCCCTTTGGAAACGGCTCATTCCGGATGCGAGGCGCGAAGCATCTTGGGTCGATCAGACTTTCCTCTTCTATCACGTGTGACTAGATCAGGAGGTCGATGTGCGTGCATGTGATGCATGTAAAATGCATACATGAACTTTGTAGTTTGTTAACATGTTTTCCCACATATTTGCATCATATATAATGTTATCCCTGTTTTATATTGATTTTTGGGGATTTACTAATGATCCCCTTTATTTTGGCTATAACCCTACAGGCAGAAAAATCCTGTTTTCAATGTTTTTGATGTTTCAGGACCTATACGAATTCAAATGGACCTACACTTTTGCGAATGCCAATATTTATCCACGAGAAGCATCTGGAGCACAAGAATCTCACCAGGAGGACCAAACGAGCCCAGGTGGCACGCCTAGGCCTGGTTGGCGTGCCACCCATGCTCGTTTCCTCCTTGGTCGTCCGATTGCCTTGATTCTTTCGCCCACATATTTCTCTTGATCTAAAAACCCCTATATAAGGACCCCATGGGGTGTCCTCGGAGAAGAGACACGAGAAGCCACTAGAGACAAAAATACCACCAAAAAGAGTCAGATCCGGCGAAGATTAGAGGGGGAAACTCCATCGGAGCCACCTCCAGGGAGATCTCCACCCTGTCCAACATCTCCAGCATGATCACCATGATTAAGAAGGATTAGTCCACCTCTGGCCTATGGGTTTGTGGCAGTAGCTTGATCTAGTTATCTCTTGTTATTCATAGATCTGGTACCATATGAGCTACCCTATATGATTATGGTCATATTGGTAATTCCTATGTGGTGGATCTTTGCTCTGTGATTTGATATTTGAGATTGGAATCTATTTTGTGTAATATGTTTTAATAGATGCATATCATGCACCCCGTTCTTCATTGCTTGTTTTGATACAACTTGTATGCAAGAACTTGTATGGGGAGGAGTGTGTGTTAGATGGAGTAGCATGGTGGTAGAGATTGAATTGTGACACATAATATTCAAGATTTACTTTGGTTTTTACCTTTCTTTTGCTGCCTCAAGGTAGCATATTTGTATTTCAAACATAATATAATATTGCTTAAAGCTATACTCTGATTTGTTCTTAAATCAAGATTGCATGGAGATTTCCCTTTCTTGTGGAATATAAGAGATAGATGTTTTCCATCTCAATATTAGAATGTGATGCCCATATTAATTTCTTTTATCAAGCACTTATAGAATTTATATGAATCTTTATCATTGATGAATTGTTTTATGATCACTACAACCTAAAAAGAGAGTAGACAAGTGAAACCATGAACCCCGGTCTGATTTTTATCATAAGAAACACCTTTCCATTGCATCTCCTATCATTTGTAATTTCTGCAATTTATTACTCCGAAAATACAAAAATAATTTCTCTACTTGCAATCACTCATAAAAACCCCAAAACAACTCTACTATCTTCCATATCATCTAGTTTGTATTTCTTTGATTTATTTACTTTGTTTTATATTTTATTTCATATTAATAATACGAAACCTTGTGCTTGACAACCACTTGGTGCAGTTGGGGACACAAGACAAATTATTTTACTTTATAGGTTGGTTGAAGAGGAAAAGACAAATATACACACAATTCCCTGAGAGTTTGATATAAACCCTAGAGTCACCCTTGTGGGGACAAGAAGCTTGCTACAACACTCTGCACTTGGACACCCAACGAAAATTGGCTCCCTTTGTTGCCATCAGCGCGCATCCCACATTTTTGGCTCGCACGGGCCGAGTCGTACCGTCAGGTGAGACTTGGGCGGCGTGTTGCTCCTTCCGGCTTTGTCAGCCAGGTTATGATGTTGCCCTTACCTAGCTTTGTCAGCTAGAGCACGGTTCCTACTTGTGACCGCTGTTGTGTCATGCTGGTGATGCCCACGGCTAGTAAGGAGGTTGTTCTGCCTCGCTCTATTTAGTGAGGAGGCCTGGTGCACCTGCCTACTGCCTCCTTGGGCCACCGGATCCGCTGTCCGACGGGGGGCTTGGCTCTTGTTATTCCCCACCAAGCTAGGACCTGCCTCAACTTGCTGCTTGTTGGCCGTGGCCACGAGGAGCTATACGCGCGCCTGCTGGCGGTGTAGATCTTTTCCCTCGAGGTGGCTCAGCTCCATGGCAGCCGCTTCTGCCACCCTCATGTTCTTGGATGGAGTGTTGTAAACCGACTAAAACTGCAGGAGTGCGTGGGTCAGCAGCACGGTCAAGCTCCGAACCAATGTCTTAGCCCTGATGCTAAATCGGCCAGTTGGCACCGGGCAGGTGGGTAAATCCATGGGCATGTTGTACTCGTGCATGGTCGTGTTTAGCCGGCGTTGGGTGGAGACGACCTTGTTGGCTTCCTCCATAAGGTTTTGGCGGGTCGCCTCCAGCGCAGCCATTGCCAGATCCACCTCGAGATGACGGGTTACAGAGGTGCTGGATGGAGGCGGTTAGCAGGTCTTGGTCCTGCTAGCGCGAGGTGGAGCCATTGCCTCCCGCATGGCGCTCGAGGGGTGGGCGGTGGTTTTCTCCTGAGCTGGCCATCATGACCTCGATGATGCCGCTGGCCGGAGTAGCACGTAGAGCTGTGAAGCCAGGTGGCGTGTCGAAGACGGTGATGACTCCGTGAGGGAAAGCCTTGGCGATGGTGGTCGCCGAAGTACAGGACAGAGCCGTCGCTGGGGAAGTTTCCACTGTGCAGCATCACGCGTTGTCAATGACGCAATTGAATGAGCCGAGAGTGAGGACGAGGCCCGAGGCGACGCGCTCACGGATGACAAGTGGAAGTCTCATGCGAAAGATGACCCCAGCTGAAGAACTGTGCCCCATGGTGAGCGCCAACTGTCGTGGTGTGGAACACGACAGTGCCATCGAGGATGGCTTGAGAGGGGACATTCACAATGCTACTGGTGGCTATCGCAATGGGTTGGGCACGAGCCCTGCAGACACAGCAAAGTACCGAGGTTCGGGGCCCTCTTGGCAAGGTAACACCACTACTCCTACAAGGATATACTATCTTGGGGCGAATGCCCAATACAAGTGCTCCTTGAGTTGTTTCCCTATCGAGCTAAGGAAGAACTAGAAGTGGAAGATGGTGATCTCGAATAAGTTGAGTCCTCCATGTAGCCCTAGCTCTACCCCCTTATATACTGGTTAGGAGGTGTACATTACAAATGGGCTTTTAGGGTTTTGCCTAGCGGGCCTAGGGTTTACAATATGGGCTAGCTGGCGGGTCCCAGCCGGTGGTCCCTAGTGCCGTGGTCAGCATGACCGCCTTTGGTGACTGCACTACAGTGCCCAGCGACAGAGGTACAGTTCTCCACCACCAGACATCAGTGCTTTACCATCAGGGTAACGCTCAGCTTCTAGCTTTGTCCCTCTTTATAGTTGTCCGGTAGTGCCGCGTGGGGTGGCGCTGCAGTCCGCTGTCTTGTGATACGGGATTCGGAGGCATGCTCTGACATGGCATCATACCCTTCGTATCTCCCACCAAATCCGAGGCGACCAGATGGAGCTAGCCACCCAGCTTGCTTCTCTTGTTGGCTCGCTAGACAAGGCAGCCGGTGTTGCTTGGTGTTGTTTCGGATAGAGTACTTCAGCCAGTTATTGCTTTGGTTCTCTCGTGGTCGCTCGGCCTATCTCTCCGAGAGCCGGCCCAACTGGCCTGGCTTATTCTACCTGGGGGTTATGCCCCCGACACATGGATATTAACACAAGCTCTAAATCCTCTCATGGATAAGAACCAAATAAGAACCAAGAAATATGATGTCAAGAATGCAAACGTTTGAGCTCTCTCTGAAGCATATGGTCAAGTTACTCACTCGAGAGCCCCTCTTGATAGTACGGTTATCTATCCCATAAACCTGTCCCCCAAACTAACACCACGAGACCGGTAAGAAAGAAATCTTATCAAGAACAAACATTTGCCTCACGCATATTCCACTTGAGCTTGATGATGACGATCTTGTACACCTCAATATGTAACACCTTTATTGATTGCTCTAGCTTGGTGAAGACTTGGAATTTGCTCCTCCATACTCCATTATGGGAATGCCTCTCTTTTAGGTATATTTTCACATATCCATGATAACCGTAAGGATGGCAAGCTTCAAGCATATGATCTCTTCGAGATGGCTCGTCTTGAACTTTTACTTCACTTTTTCTTTCTTTATTATGTTGGTGTGTTGAAGGTACACATGAAATCACTCCATCTTGGTCTTCAAGACACACTTGCCATAGGTTCAACTCTGTCATGACAAATCTTTGGATCACTCCTTCAACATCTTGGTCATCACTTGATCTTCTTCATTTTCTTCTTCTTTAAACCTTGAGACCACCAAATGGCTCAAGCATTGCCTATGGACATATACTTAAGTATAAATCAATGCAAACATTAGTCCATAGTGATTGTCATTAATTACCAAAACCACACATGGGAGCACACATGCTCCTTCAGCGGGGCACAACCTTGTTGGCGGGTGATGAGTGTATATTTGCATCATGTTTTATATTATTATTTTACATTGTAGATGTAGGATCTTGGTATTTTATGGTGTGTGCGCACATGTTTTATGTCTATTTTCACAAGGATCGGGATAGGTGCTGGATACAATGGACACAATTCTTGGAGCAGCTGTATTGGGGAGAAAAGGAGCTAAAATCAACGTAATCGCTTATTTGGGAAATATCAATAACACCAGAAGAAAACCCGAAGCGATCGAGGCTTATAGACGGTTTAACGACGAACTATACTGCGAGAATAAATTTTCCGGCCATATAGTTGGCGCGGCCACCGCCTCCTCAAATAGTTTCACCCCATGCAACTGGATCAGGGACACGACATACAAAAAACCCAGAAATCGCTGAAACCTCACCTCCGGAAGGCATCTCGAGGGGGAACTTGGCCAAGGGATCCATCTTCGCCCTACGCAGATTTGGGAGGCCAAGGCATCAATCTTCACCTTCATCAACCGCTGCACCGCCATCATCTCCATCCATCCCATCTTCACCCCATCTAGATGTTGTTTAATTTCTGTACTCGTTGTGGATTTATACAAGAACCATTACCATTTCTATGATGTTGATTGCCTCCATGTCTGAGTAGATCTTTAGTTCTTGGGGATATGGAGAAACCCTAACATATGATTGAGATAAGATAGAGATTATTATGTTATACATCATTATGTGTATGTGTTAATTGTATTCATCTTGATGTTGGGAGTTATGCACCTCCTTAATATGTGCCTCTTATGGGGACTCAATGAAGGGGATTACTTGTTGGTAGACAGAGGGATGATAGCACTTACTATGACTATAAAGTTGTTGTCATTATTTACGTACTAACTTGGCGAAACAAGAAGAACTCATAAAGCCATGTCCATGCCACGGGAGAAATCCCTTAATAGAAGGATAATACGATTGATGTCGTTTATCTGTGAGCTGTGGTTATGAAGGATGATGTGAGCAGTGGTTGATGCCTATTTGTCCATATATGGAGCTCCTCCCACATGCATACATATCATGAGAATATTTGTTATAATAATCTTGATTGCTTAGTATAAATTGCTAGCGGTGTATCCACTACTCCCTGAGAACACCTTTTTCCCTATTGTAGTTCCAAGCTCTTTTAAACACACGGTTCTTATTTTCTGCATTAAGTTTTACTTTACTTTAAATTGCTTCATTCAATCAAAAACCCAAAAAGAACTTTACTTTTCTTGCATCTTAAAAGTTATTCCTTAAGCACTTCATTTAGTTTTAGTTAAAAGCATTTTAGTCTTTCGCCTACTACTCCCTGTGGGATCGATATCTTTATTTTGAAACTAGCTACAAACAATATGTGCACTTGCAGTAATCAGCGGGAAGGCTGGCCAGAGACGGCGGTAGATGAGGAGAGGAGGAGGCCATGGGTCTCTCTGATGGGATGAGACGTTCGGGGGTGGTAGAGGGGTGGGTGGTGATGGCAGCAAAGATTGACAAAGTGGGGAGGGAGTTATTCGCATCTCCCGCGCTTCTCCACGCGTGCAATGATTGGGCAGTGGTGGCCCAATTTGCGCCCAGCCGAGACTGGCTCCACGGAAACGGATTATCTGGCCGTTGTCCCTTGGCCTGGCTCTGGGCTGCTTTGAGACCCATATTGGACACAACACGGGGGAGTACATGTAACTAAATGGGCCATTTTCTGTGCTAGCGGGCCTGTTTGGACCTAATGCAGGCTACCAAACATGCCCTTTACCATTCTGAATATAGATACCTCCATTCATGATGCAAATTTTCATCGTACCGACGGGCCTTCTCCTCGCTCTGCTCTAAGGATGGCAATTTTTCCAACGGGTATGGGTACCCTTGGATAACATACCCACACGGAAAGGGTATGGGAACAATTTTATACCCATGAGTAATACTCATTAAGTCATGGTATGGGCACGGTTATAGTCTTATACTCATGGGTATACTCATACCGTACCTGTTTAAACCGACATGTAGAACTTACCTAGAGTTTCTAAACTTTTATAATTGTCATGTACTCCTCTACCTATTATTTAGTAGAGATGGTTATTTTTTGTCAAATATGTTAATGATGAATGTAAAATTGTGAATAACCTATGTACTATTAGATCAACCCACCAGCTACCCAATGTGTACGGTTACCCATCGGGTATGGGCAAGGGTAAAGTTTTGTACCCGCGTTACCCATTGACTACACGGGTATGGACATGGTATTGCTCTACCCTACCCATTGCCATTCTTTCTCCCCTCATGTCGTATCCTTCAGACGACCGAGGGGGCAAACCCTAGCCCCCACTGCCACCGCTCCTCCTGCTCCTCCTTCCTAGTTGACCCCGGAGGGTCATCGGTCAAAGGTGCATGGCTCTAGTGAAAAAATCGAATCAGACGACTAGAGGGTGGGGGTGAATAGACAACTTTCAATTTTTAGTTTTTTTTTCAAATTAGGCTTAACAATAAAATATATTGTCTAGACATGCAACTAGATGACAATCCTATATGACAGAGAACATACAGGATACAAAGCATAAGGTAATTGCAAGTAATAAAGATAAGGAAATGTAGTAACTCAAGAGTAGATAGAGATGTAATTCTTGTAGTTTCTTCCTTTTGGGGCAAGTACATATATGTTGGAGAGGTATAGATCCATAAAATTCACCAACGCCACAAATGCCTCACCCTATTCTCCCAAGAGCGCAACACAAAGGCGGGCTCAAGTTTCAATATGTAGTGGAGGCAACTGAAACCATTATGAAAAAGTTCGGACTATCTTCACAACTCAATCTAAGGCTCCCAACGACTCCACAAAGCTTTAGAAACAATGCCACAAGCTCCGAGGAAGTCCAATTTAGTTTAGGGTTCCAAGAACCTAGGAGTAACAAGTTCCACAATGGAATCAAGGGGGAAAATCAAATCTCTTTGGGGAGGATTGAAGGTGTTCCTTGGAAGAAAGCAAAAAATTCCTACGGTGAACATACCTAGCCAAGACCTATCTATGCATATGTATAGTGACGAGCAGGAATTCGGCATTCATACCTTTGGAGAATGAATGCGGTTAACGTTCCGCATGGAACATGGATGACATAGTCAAACTCGCCCGACCTCAAGGTCGCGAAGCTCCTCGCAAGTCACCCCTTGCTCCTTGTACGAAGTAGCCGACCTCATGGTCGTGTCGACATCCAAGCTCCAAGCTCCAAGAAAAGCACCACAAGTGGCAATTCCTTGTGGCCTTACACACATATGGTATAGAGACATCTCATGGGCTCCGGTCTAGCAAGCAGCAGAAGAAGATTTATCCGGACCGAAGCCAGCAGCATGAAAACATGCGTATGGTGGAGAAACCCCTATCCCCATATGCAATTCCAATATTTGGAACCACACGTGAGGGAGAGTGAGATGCCCCTCTTTATATAGGTGGAAGGGAGGTACTACCTCCCTCAAAGTCCCGGGGTGGGACTAATCAAGGGAGGAGGAGCACCGACTATCCCCCACCATGGGATCCACATGGGGGGAAGCCCACTAGGGTCACCGGCCCCCCTTGAACCCTCCTAGGGTGTGGCCCCTATTGGGCCTCCTCCGGTGAGTCCCATTATGTGGGTTGCCCCATAAATCCAATCAAAAATATATTTTTAATATTAATTCATTTAGTTAATATTAAATACATATTATTTAATACTTATCATTTCGAAACACCTTTGGGACCCCTCCGGTCATCATCGGATATCCCCAGAACCTTTCCGGTGTTACTTCGGAACTATTCCAAAGTTCTCTCTATTTTCTCCTACGATCTTGGATCAATTACTAAGCATCTCTACCCTTAAGTGTGACACCCTACGGCTCAGGATTACATATACATGATCGAGACACGTCTCTAATCAATAACCAATAGCGGTATCTAGAAACACATAATGGCCTCCATGCATTCCACGAATAACCTGATCGCTTGAACCTTGAATGTCGAGTCTCATTCCCTTTTCTCTACAATACCTAGTTTGTCCAAGGTCGGATCTTCAGTATCGATATACCTAGTTGGATCTTGTTACCGACAAACACATTTACTCATTACCGTGATATTACATCCTCGTGACCTAGTGACATGTTTGCAAACTTATAGTTGTAATCTCACCGAGTGGGCCCAGGGTATCTATCCGTCACTCGGATGTGCAAATCCTGATCTTGATACATAGGCCTCAAAAGTTCCTCTAGAATGCCTGACGCACACCTTTATAGTCACCCAATTGCGGTCATGACGGTTGATGTGATCAAAGTTGCCTCGGGAGATAGTGATTAATATGATCTCACGGTCGAAGGACTAAATCACTATGCTTTGCTAGATATCGCAATGCTGAACTTTGTGAATGGATCACATTGTAACACTAGGGGTTGGGTGTTATCCATCTCTTCATAAGTGACCTCGTTGTCAGTTGACATGGTAAAGTCCATGATCGGGAAATCTCCATCATCAGCTGCCCAACGAAACTAGTCTAGAGGATACTAGGGACCTGGTTTGTTTATGTACCACACATGTATTAATGTTTCCACTTAATATAGTTATAGCATGATACAAAACTATTACGAACTAATGATATATGTAAATAAAAACATCTTTGTTATTAGCCTCTAGGGCATATATCCTTCAGTCTGCCACTTGCATTACAGTTAGTAATCTAGTTATTGCTTCACGCATTTTAACACCTATGGCATTTGGTGTGAGTGACACGCATTGCTCGTGGTAAAGCCAATCTCCAGAACTGGCACTTTTAGGTCTGTGTATTTGCATGTCTATGTGTCACTACGCATCACTCATTCTCAAATGAGATGGCATTGTATAAATCAAGTCTTCTGGTGAGACCTCAATTCCTTAAGCCAAAACTATGTTGACACTATTGTCGTACAATAGATCTCCATAGTATAGCTGTAACATCCCAAGACTTAATCCAAAGTTAATCAAGATCTAATCTACCCAAATTAGGGTTAACAAAAACTTTTCCATTTAAAATAATTAAGCATTCAAATGTGTGTGCATTTAACTTAGGAGTTGTTTTGAATTGCCATGTTTGAGTGATCCATTGATTTTAAAATGATGCTAAGGTGAATTAAACATCATCTAGATCATTCCCAAACAAATCCCAAGGAAAAAGAAATCAAAAAGAATAAAATAAGAAAATGGTCACTTTTGCCATTTTAATCATCTAGCCTACTTTGGCTATTCCTAGGGCTCAAATCTTAACAGAGACAATTGTGGTTCTTTGCATCCATTGCTATTACATGTAGTGATGTACCAAGGCCCACTTTGTTTCATCCCAAAAACTTTCAAACACTAAATTTAAATGACAATTGAAAATTGAATCTAGTGTACGTATCAAGATCACACTAATTCAAAAACCACTCAAATGAACTCCATTTTTAAATCCCAAGCAAACCTAGATGCTCAAGCATAAGATACATCACTCCACCAAAAATCAGCTCAAAATTCAAATATTTTCTTCATGCGGCCATTGTGTCGAGCACTTAGTGAGCACTAATCAAACTACCTAACTAACACTATTGCTAGTTAAGCCCTTGTCCCCCTCTGGACCCTCTCATCTCTCTGTTGTCCCCCCTGAGCCTAACTAAGCCCAGACTAGCACTCCCCTTCCCCGCAGCGCCAGTGCAGCGCCGCCCAAGTATGGTCATCGCCGGCTAGACGTGGGCAACGCGCCAGAGACCAAGCCGCGCCATTCCAGCGTGCCCGGTAGCACCGCCTAACCCTACCACCTCTCCTTGTCCACCCCTCGATCAACCCTAGCCACTAAACCACCTCAGCGTCGCGCCGCCCTTTCTCTCTGCGTCGTGCGCAGCGCATGCCAGAGAGCGATCACCGTCAGCACGCAGCAGATCGCGCCTCGACACCATATCACACACGCCGCTCCGCCTCGACAACCCACACCGTGCCAAACATGGCCATGCACCGCCGCGTGACCCACAATCACCATGATTGCCACCGAGCACCGCCTCTGTCCCCTAGAACGCGCGAAGTCCCCGACCAAATGCCACCGCCCCTAGCCGCGCCATTGCGCCGTAGCTGACCGCCAGCAGACCGTCCACTGTCCGCCTACCTCGCCCATGCCGGTAGCCCCCCTGTTTTGCCGTCACCGACGAGTCGCGCCATGCTTCTCTGCCGTCGCGTCGAGCCTATATAAGGAGGCCTCCCCAGCACCATATCCTCACACCATTCCACTCCCCTCTCTCCACTGACCATTACCCCTCTCTTGCCAGAGCCGCTCGAGCCGCCGTTCGCCGGAATTGCACCGGAGGTAGCCGCTGTAGAGGAGGAGAAGTCCCCGTCAATTTCGTCCACCTCAGCACCTGCCGCTATATGCCTGAGCTCGCCGTTGCCGTCCAGTTCGATCGCCCGCCTCGCCATACTAGCTGGAGCCCTGGTATGTCCCCAGTAGACCCCCATCGGTCGTTTAGGGTTCGGTCTCGCCGGCGACGAGTCTGTCATCGACGATGACTGTGAACCGTCGATCTATGTTTTAATCGTAGCACCCAGATCATCCCGTACCACTTCGCGTTTAAAGAGTCACTGATAGGTGGGACCACCTATCAGTAGCCCTCTGCGCCGCGGAGCACCACTAGGCCGGCCCATTTAGTTTCCCGCGCTGGCCCTGTGATTCAAATTAGGTTTTTTATTTTTAAACTTAGACTTAGTTCTGTCCTTTAGTTCAAAAAACCATTCGAAGAGTTTTACAAATCCAAATGCAGTGATTCCAATATTTTTGGAAAGGTAGTGAAAATCTCTATCCAAGCCTGTTGGATTTAAATCATTTAGAGTTAGAGATCTCTCCTAGTAAAAATAACAAGACAGAAGCCTTTGCACATTCAAACATTTTTATAAAACCAACCATAATAGCTTTTGAGTTGATTCCAACTCCCAAAAATCACATTTAACCATACCTATCTGAATATGTAATAATATTAAGGTTCGCATGCAGTGACTTTGGACTAGTACCAAAATAATGCTATATAGGCCTTCCTAGTCACTTTAAATCATTAAATATTAATCTTAAACCTATTAAAATGTGATCCAACATTTAAATCACATTCCCATATGTTAGAATATGTGGTGATGACATGTTTGCACATGATCCCATATTTTAATTGGAGAATATTAAATCTTAGTTAATTTCAATGAGTAGAAATTACTTTTCTCAAATAAAAAGAATGAAGCTAGTTAATTAAACCTTGTGATGCTTGCGATGATAATAGATCATCAAATGTGTGCCTTAGGGTGCTAAGTAGACCATCAAACACATGTTTCTTCTAATGAGAGTATGACATGTGGGTCCCAAGAGGTTGATTAAACGGTAGATGCATCGAGCAGCGGTATCAACTTCAGAATAGGGTAGCGCGAGAGAAGGAAAAAATTCAATCATACACACGATCCTTATAATGGGAGGCTAGCATGTGGGCCCTAGCATCCTGACTAAACGGCAGACATATCGAGGAACGTTATCAAGTTCAAATCAGGGAGGCGCGACCGAAAATTATGGTCCACTAGAGACACCGATGTCCGGGACCTGCACGCCTTAAAAGACTTTGGCGAGTCAACATCACGCGAGGAAACGAAAATCTTGCTTCTGGCACACGCTGGCCGAGCTTCCTTCATATTTTTAGCAGATCCGTCGTAGTAGAGGGTCGCGAAACCCGAAAAAAAGTTTTCCATCGGCCACGGCCGAGCCGAGACTTTTCATCGCAGAAGACGTGCCTTCTACGACGACCATCGGGCCAAGTTGTTACGGAAGGAAACTTTTCTTATAGTGACATCAGCTACTCTAAATCTCAGGGGCTCCACCCAGTGGGTGCGCTTACACACCCCCGCTAGAAGTTGTAGTTCTCCTTCACTAAACACGTTCAGCCGGGAAAAACCAGAAAGCTAGCACGAGCCGGGATGCAGTTTCTCCCGTCCGTCTAATGAAATTCAACCGGATAGAAAGATGAAGTGTTAAGGAAAGAAAGAAAGAGAGAAAGGTAAAAGATTTGAAGCACTTGTCTTTGCCAACTACTCTGAATCTCAGGGGCTACACCCAGTGGGTGCGCTAACGCACCCCGATAGGAAGTTGTAGTTGGTCCTGACTATAGGTGTCTAGTTGGATAAAACAGCAAGGTGCAATGGTTGTGCAAATGTCAGGACATGAGAGGTCCCACCCAACTGGGCGAGGCGAGTCAGGCAGAAGCAATTGCCAAGGTGAAAGAACACCCAGTGGATGGAAGCAAAAAGAGCAAGTGTAAGAAAAAGGCCACATAAAGGTAAGAGGAGTCGAAGATCCCGTAAGTTCACAAGTTCACCGATACGGCATGACAAAAAAGTTTATACATTCCACTTAGCGTCCCGGGGATAGTTCTAACCTGCTGGGCCCTTGCGGTGAGGCCGGTCCTTGCCTGTCGCTCCTCCATTTGGCGCGCTCGACTTCCCGACTTCGGCGTCCTGCTGCGAGGTAGTCTGCACGCCTGGCTCCATCGCTGGCTCCAAATTGGTAAGAATCTCATCGATGTTGGTGTAGCTAGCGATCTTGGTGGCAGTAGCGCAAAGACTCGGATGAGCTTGGTGCATAACGGCAAGGTCGGCGCCGGCCCGAAAGCCTCCTTCGAATTTCTCCGGGCGCGCATCCTTGTACCAACAAAGCATCAATGCTAGGGCCATTTTGGCCCTGACGCGTGCCTCTATATCCTGCAACTAGTCAACGGCAGTTGCCACCTCCGCGATCTTCCCCGCAAGAAGAACCATGGTAGTCAGTGCAGCTTCATCTAGCCAGAGAAAGTCAAAGAGCGAGACGACAGCCTTGCATAGCTCGGCGGCCTCCTCACCCAGCCAGGCAACGAGCTCCTGGGTGCAAGGTTGTTCACCCAGCCAGTCCCTCTAGAGCCGGTTGTATGCAACAAGTAGTAGGAGGGCATCCCTTTGGCAGTATGGCCAACCTCCATGAGATCCTTCTGAAGGAACTGATCCCGCTCCTTCAGCCATGTAATTTCCTCTGGCTACTCCTTGCACTACTTATCCAGGAGGTCGAAGGCGGTGGCCCGGCTGGCAAGGACACCCTCGTGGTACTTGGCAGCGGCCTCCATCTTGTCCACCTTGGAGTGGAACTCCAGAGATTTGGTGGCATCCCGGAGCACAGTGCGCCACTCCTCGCCAGGCTCCCCGTCCGAGCCATCATCTGCCACCTCCACCACCTGCTTCCTGGTTATCGTCGCCTTCACCCCCGTGGAGGAGCCTCCGCTACCACCAGAGCCAGATGCGGCAGTGTCGGGCTGAGATGAGCTAGCATATGGCTGGGCATCAGTGTTGGGTCCGGTCATGTCAGCCAAACCCTGGTTATGCTGCAGTGGGTCCTCCTGTGGAGGAGATGGGGCGACAGCAGGGGTTGGGTCCGACTAGACAAGTGAGGCATGGGGCGGCAAGGCGATGGATGCATGAGCCGGGCAAGCCGCACTGAAGGATATGGCGGCGCTAAGAAAGAAAAGCAAGAAGTGGTAAGCAGAAGCCAAAAAATATAGAGGAAAGGAAGAAACCACAAAACCAGAGAGGGAGGGGGACAAACTTACCTCTGGACGAAGAGAACGACAGTCTTCATGCGACTGCCTCGGGTGGGCCTCGAGGCACCAGAGCATCCCCTCTTGGAGGTCGGCTCCTCCACAACGGAGGACCGACTGGAGCTACACTCTTCCGGTCAGCGTCGGCTCATCTCTGCATCCGGAGCAGCCTCGCCCTCCTCCACCTTAGCACCATAGGGATCATCCCCCAGCTCATCGTTCTGTCTACAGAGAGCCTCCCTCTCTCCATCTAACTCCTCGCTAGATCACCGCATGCGCGGCTCGGGAAGGTCAGGAGTAAAAGACATGACGGGGTTGTCGCCCTCCCCCTAGATGATCCACATGAAGAGCTGCTACAGGATAAGACGTGTCAGTCGGGTTCAGCAATACAAATCCAGGCAACGCAAAGAAAGAGCAACCAAAATGCCTACTCAGGGAGCACGGTTCTTGCGTGTGTAGGGAGCCTTCCCGAAGGACCAGTTCTGCTTGAGCTTCTCCTTGTTGATTTCCCACACCTACTCGCGGAGGTTGACAAAGCGAGGGTCACGGCAGGAGAGTCGGGTTGGGTCTTGCCGGCCTAAGTAGTAGCACATCTTGTGATCTCTCTACTACAACCGGGACATCCACTTGACGAGGCCGGTCAAGCTGGTCATGACGAGGTCCCTCACCCGCTTTAGCATCGCGTTGGTCTCTGCCTTGGAGCCATGGATCTTGAGGTTCCAGTTCAGCCGGCTAGAGTCCACATCCTAGAAGGCCGGCAGGTTGATCTAGTCTTGCTTTGTCAGGTTACGCATATAGAAATATGACTGCTGCTAGAGCTTGACTATATCGTGCAATTGGAACTTCAGATAGCCGGTCTGCGCACATGCGTAGATGGAGGCGCCGCTGTAAGTGGTCAGCGGGCCTCCTAACCATTGGGTCTTGGCCCGGATGAGAAAGATACGGAGGAAGAGCCCAAGATCTAGCTGGATCTCGAGGTAGCATTCGCAGAATGCCATGAAGTGCGCCAGCCAGCCAATGGCATTCGGACCAAGGTGGTGTAGTCGGAGGTCGAAGAAGGCGAGGAAGATGAGGAAGAAGGGATGGACCAAAAGAGCAAGCCCACGCGTGGGGTGGGAGAGGAAGATGACCCTCGACCTCACGTGGGTTCAGTGACTCCTCTGTCATCAGCGTGAGCCACACCTCCACTTCCGTCGCTGGTAGGAGGACTTGCGACCTCCAGTACTTCTCGATTTGGTCCGCCGTCACCAAAGAACCGCACCAGGCACCGCGACTTTCTACCATATCCTCTATGGGTACCGGCTTCGATAAGCGGGGGCATGTTGTTGTCGGTGGTCAGAAAAAGGCGGAGCATCAAGTTCCGAGTGCAGTAGAGCGAGGAGAAAAGAGAGCGGAGGGGGAAACGCAAGAGGGAAGCATGCATCTGGGTGGCCGCTGCCCTAACCCCTATTTATTGCCGGGGGAGGGAAACTGTCAGGTGTGATACATGGCGGTCCCTAGGACACCCCCACCCCCAACCGCACCCAAGATCTAGTGTGCAAACACAGCACGCAGAAGATCCGATGAGCGGTTTCCTAGGCGACACGCAGCTGTTGCCGATGCAATGCACGATAGGACGTGACCATGCGTTCGATAGAAGCATAATGATGGCCAGTGGGCATGGCTAGCGTCAGTGCTGATGCAACTGAGTATATCAATCGGCAGTTTCTAGCCGGACATAAATTCAAAATTGGGGTGAGCCCCATATATTTCCCCTAAGGGCGAAATCTAAGCGCGCTCAGGGGCTAGTGTCAGGGGATCACCCTTAGGTAGGCTAGACGGATAATCATAAGGGCAATGTAACTGTCGGTCGGCTGAGGGAGCTCAAGCGGATGTATAACCAAAGACAAGGAGGAAAGAAGGTCAAGATCAGTACGACCTGGCTGACTAAGCAGCCGGATGAGAATACATCACCAAGGTACCGGTCCGGCTAGACAATCGCAGCTGAACAAAACAATCCTAGAGGACGAAGGGGCGAGGGCAACATGCGTATAATGTACACCGCACCCTAGCTAGATATTGATAATACATAAAGGAGAGGATGGCGGCACGAATGCCAGGAATCACTGACGCGACCGACACTGTACCCGAGTCGGCTGGGAGCAGTTGCCGCCGCCCATGTTGGTCACGGCAGCCTCCACTATACCCGTGTTGGACGGGGGTAGAGCGATGTAGCAGACATCAGGAGGCGGGACACTGTAGGTGACAAGTCGGCTAGGGCCCGCCTGTGGGACCCGCCAGCCAGCGTGACCATTTTAACCGCAGCCCCAACAGTATATAAGGGGTAGCAGGGCATCCATACAAGGGTTGGTCTCTATCAGATTGTTAGCATACATATAGCTCGAGGAGTGCTTGTAGTTCATCGTGTTCATCCAGATAGTCAGTCCGTGTAGGAGTAGGGGAGTTACTCACCATGAGGGCCCCGAACCTAGGTATGTCTTATGTCTCGCTGCGCATGCTCGTATCCAATCCCGTCTGCGGACGCTGTCGCTAGCTTACCTACTTGCTCCCACACCTCTATCAAGCCTTCTTAGGCACTGCCATTTCACATACTAGGATGGGAAGGCGTGAAGCTTTTCTAAGCGCAAATGGATCTATAGACAAACAGATACAAGATGTTTACATCTATGAAATGTTCAACTTGTCAGAAAGTAGTTTATGACAAAGCTCAAAAGTTGACTGTGACAAGATTAGATCATCCATGGTGATATTTAGTATGTACGGTTATCATAGCAACCACTACATATTGAGATACGGTAGTTGAATAAACAAAACAATGTTCTTCTAATAGAATGGTTACCTAGGATGTGTACATGACACATTCCAACGGGTTTTGTTAATTCGAAAGGTGCTGAAATATATGCAAATTTCAATGGTTGATATAAGCATTGTGGAGTTGGAATCTTCAATGTGTTGAAACTGTTAAAGAGTTAATTTTTCATCATAAACAATGAAGATTCTTGTGTTTACATGAAACTAAGTGGGAGCATTAAGACATATTTCCAATGCTTTATGCTGATTGGAAATTATGTATATTTAATTTTATGCAAGTTAAGAATTTCATTAAAATTGGATTTTGATGCAAGACTTAGGAAGAACCAGAATATTAGAAATCAGAGTCTATATAGATAGATTGAAAATCTTATATGGTTATCTAAAGTACATATATGAAATATTGAATTAGTTCAATATGGTGGAATATTTGAGTGGGAGCTGTGTGAGTTTCCTGGTCAATATATGACAAGAAAAGTTCTTGCCACATGGTAGGAGGGTCAATTGTATTAACAACTGGTATGTGAAACCTCGTGCATGAATTGAATAATCATGAATGCCATGATATGTACATATTTTGATGAGTTCTACGCTCTAAGTGTAGGCGTATCAGAATGATTCATATGATGATCATTGGAATTCTTGTGTTGCTTTGGAGAAACAAGAATATGCAATGTATCTAGAAGTGACAAACTAGTTCATGTAGGTTTTTGTCACATATACAAATGAATTTATCTCAATTAGTATGTGTGTTAGGAAATAAGGTGGCACAGTGTAATGGAAGAAAGTTCCATGATGAATTTGGACTTGTTCCAAAGCTATAACATTGTGACAGATACTAGAACGATGGCTAAGTATATGAATGCTTTAGAAGCAACATATAGAGGGTTTTTTGTAAAATAGTTTTGTCATCAAAACTAAGTATAATTCCAAGTGGGTTATTGTCAATACCCGAATTTTTAATCCCAGATTTTTAATCTCAACACATGTCAAAACATCTCAATAGAATGACTCATCATTCCAAGGTTTTCAAGATTCATTTTCACCAAGTATTCCCATGTAAAGTGACTCAAGTTCTAGTTTAACTCTAAACTACTAAGTTAAGAGTGTTCACTAATATGGGATACTAAGATCAATCTCATGCCATAGAATGACATCTAGGTTTATCTAGATAGGTCAAGTTTTATACTTTTTATGCTACCTTTAAACAAGTAAGGGACTTTGGTAAAGTAAGGAAGTAAAGCCTGGAAATAAAACTTGGGGTAGGTAATAGTCAAAGTGGTATAACCAAAGCATGCCTAATGCATTTACTTAGGTCATCTAGCTTGCAAGGTCTAGCTTGCATTGTTAATGATGGCTTGCCTTGTGTAGTGCAGTGGTTGAAGTTTTCTTCCTCCTCCTCTTGGTAGAACTCCTCCTCGAAAGCTTGGTCGGTACTATCGTCTATAAATACATACGGGATACACAATCACCAAACAATACTTAACTAGTCTACTTATGTAACTACCTCGGTGAATTACGCTCTTAGTTACAAGCCTGGATGAGCGGAAATGGTTAAAGTAGTACGGTGGGGCCAAATGCCACTCACAAGTAGACCTTTCGGCCGTCCTAACCATTTCCAAAAAATCGGGACAAGAACGAGCGGCGTAATCGGCAGGCAAAGGGATCAACTACATACACAAATGAGTATGTATGCAAGCCACATACAACAGTCCTCAGAGCATTCCATCTAAAAGAAATAGAAATATTGCAACGCCATACGGCAAGATCCAAATATCCTAGATAGATATAATAGTTTAGGATATCTCCTCATACATTAAACATCAGAGTATCAGGCGGAAGCGGAAAACAAGATCCGAGTACGGATCAGAAGCAAATCGGCATAAGATGCCCCATAAATAAACACATCCCGCCCACAGATCTCACGGATCCCCGTTCCCGAAATCTCTACATCGAGTGATTGTTGCCAACATCGTCCATCTCCTCCACCCAGTATCCATCTTGCGAGTATACCTGTTCATCTGAATCAAACAATTTATCGTGTGAGACCCTAGGGGTACTCAGCAAGTCTTTATCCCTCTAAAGGGGACACAACCTGGGGTGACGCAATTGCAGCAAAATATAATACCTAACAATTCTATAGGTACTCGCTAACCATCCGCCTAACCAAAGATAGACGGATGTCCGTTAATTAAGAACAACAGTTATAACAGTAATATTAACAGATCCATCCTCCTCCTCGCTTACGAACGAGGAAGCGGACGAACAACCCCCCCCCCCATCCGTTGGCAGTTTTATTAACCATTTCATGAGTGTTGCACTATTTACTAGTCAAGTACTTAGTCAAATTAAAAGCGGTACTTTAGTTATACTTGTCTATGATCGAGAAACTATGCTCCAAGTCGTCCATAACCGCGGACACGGCTTTCAGAAAGTTTTACCCTGCAGGGGTGCACAAATAGCAACACACACTCGATCAACCTCGGAAAAACCAAATCAAAACCCAACGAGGCATTCACGACAAAGTGATCACAGGATTCAGAAATGTTTCAGGGGCCACCCCATTAAGCTACCCGCAACGAAGTTGGCCGGCTCCAAGACGGACCGAAGGTTTGTGTCAATGGCTGTAAACGACTGGGAACCCGAAAATGTGACTGGGCTTGTCGATACCACGAAAACATTCCATGATCCAAAAAAGTACAGGTGCTCCAAGGACAATCTTAAATAAAGCAGTAAAGCATGGCATAAGTACAGGATAGTAATAAAGCCCCAAACTACTTTGTGTCCCCAAGAAATAAGAATGAATCAAGCTCTAGCTCAGGGGGGTCCATAAGGCCTCCCGGATGTGGATTGTGCGAATAGTCAAGGAACAGGAATCAAGTACTCGAGGTCCTACGGGACACAAGTGAGCATGAAGAACCAAATAGCAGATATTGCTCACCGGTGCCACTTTCATTAGTTATCCCATTACTACTCAGATTAAGTTGTTTAGGTACCTCGTTATCCATTAGACTCTCACATACCCTACACATGTTGTTCTACGAGCTGCATGGCTCAAACAACTCCTGTAGTAATGGCTCATGGGATGGAGGAACAAGCTTCGGTGGGGTTTAAAAGTAAAGGCTATGCAGTACTTGGGATTCAATTTAATACAATCGCGACTCAATGATGCAAAAATAAGATAGAGGCAGTAGGTACTATATGTATGCAAGCATGTGGTAGTGCTTGCCTGGCAGCTCAGTTGAAGCGAGAGACGGATCTGGGTAGTGCTCCTGGGTTTCCTGATATATCCCCTGCCCAGCGTCTATTCGAAGAAGAACCAACCAAACAAGGGCCAACATAAATAGAGTGCACAAGCATATGAATTAAAATGCGACAAGCAAACAATCATGCCATGATGAATGATGCACAATTTGCATGGCAATAATGTAGCATGGCATGGGTGAGGCGTGGGGTACAAGATTAAAGCATTTAATTAAGTTTTTAGCCCGGTTTGCTCTCATAACACTTGCTGTAAACTCATTATTCATATGATGCATGCTGCAAGTCAGAACATGGAATGCATAGATAGAACGGGCTCGTCGCGCTGATCAATTTAGACATATTATTTGTCAAATTTGGAGTTATAAAACTAAAGTTATTAATTAATTAAGAAAAAGGGCATTTTATTGTAATTTTAATTACCTCGAAATTTTAAAGTGCTCAAATAATATTTTGAATGGCATATTTGAATTCCTCACATTTTTCTGATCCCAAACATATATCATATGTATTATTTGGATTTGTATTTTGAAAGTCATTTCAAATCTGATTTGAATTTGGATTTAAACATTTACTAAAAAAGTTTATTTAAAAAACAGAAAAGCAGAAAACATTTTACACCCAGACAAACCTAGCCACAGACGCTGATGGGTGTGCCAGCGGCTGACTGGGCCGCACAGCGCGCCGAGGACTTTTTCCACCACGGCGCTACCCAGCCAGTGAGGGTGACAGGTGGGTCCGGTGGTTTCGGCCCACGTGACAGCGAACGAATACGTAGAGACTGCCAGGTGGGGCCGTTCTGGGGCGCGGGTTGGTTGCTCAAAAAAATGCGGGGGCGTTTTTGTAAAGTGGATAGGGCGGCTGACTGGTGGGCTCGCGAGTACCGCGGGTTGAGCGAGAATTAACAAAGGGGGCTATCTGCAAAAAGGGGCCGCGGTACTGTTCTTCTTTCTCCTCGGTCTGACGCCTGACGAAAAATCAGCGCGCGGCGCGGGACGGTGATTCGAACCGGGGATCTGGCATGCACGCTTAGGACGGAACCAGTGCGGCTGGGCTAGGGGAGTTGACAGGAGGGTGGACGGGGGCTAGGTAAGGTTCTGCGTGGCGCGGGGGCGTGCATACAATAGTGACCGATGGCGCGCCGAGGGCGTTCGGTGAAACGTCCGGCGAGACAGAGGGGCTACAGCGAGGCGGAGGATGTCTAGGCAGTAGAGGGGCTTACCGCGGGGTGGCTGACGGTGGCGGATCAGGACGAGGCGTAGCAGGGCGTCGGCGGAGCTGGCGAACCAGGGGAACTAGGGTTTGCATCGGGCAGCGCTGGTACTGGTGATCCTAGGGCTCCTCCTCCGCGTCGGCGTGTGCAGGGTGGTGTAGAGGAACGTCCTCGATCTCCTTGACCACCTCCACATCACGCACGCCAGCAGGAACGAGAGGTAGACGGCGGTTCTCGCGAGAAGGAGGCGTCGTCGTGTGGAGAGGAAGGAGAGGAGAGGCAGGGCTCTGGGCGGATCTGGGCGATGCCAGGAGGCGTGGGGCGGAGGGTAAAGCGAGGGGAGGGAGGAGGTGCCGTGTGGGAGCGTCCAGGGATAAAGTGGCTTTGGCCACTTTCCTCCTTCTCCTCGATCACGTGCTCGGGCTGGGGCAGGTAGGCAAGGCGGGGTAGGGTGGTGGAGGCTGCCAGGTAGGTCAGGGAGAGAGGAGGGAAGGTGGGGCCTTGTGGCAGCGAGACAAGAGAGAGAGGCCAAGAGAGAGAGGACTCGGGTTAGCTAGGTGGTCTCGGGTTAGGGTTTGGTTAGGGTTCAAGAGAGAGGGGTAGGGGTTAGCTGAGGTGTGGGTCTAGGGAGAGAGGGTGGCCAGGTGGGGCCATCATGGTAGAGAGAGAGAGAGGTGAGGTGAAGGTGAACCTAAGATAAAGAGAGAGAAAAGGGGTTTGGGGGTAAAGCCTCATTTGATCATGCATGAAGGAAAAGAATGATGTTGAGGAGGAGATGGGGATGGTGGAGAGAGGATGTAGATGATCCACAAAGAAAAGAACCAATAAAACCAAGAGGAATCAAATGGCTAAAGGTGGTGGTGCTCTTGCATGGCCCATGCATAATAATAAATGCCATGTTTTATTTTGTGAAAACAATAATAATAATATGGCATTATTCTTATGCATTCCCAAGAAGTGGAATAAAAGCCAAGGAAAAGAATTTATAGAATTAGATCCACCCCACCCACATGAGCTAGAGTAAAAATCAAAAGAAAAAGAAATACAAGCTCATGGGTTATTGGAATGGTGGAATTATAAGGTGGTGACAAAGAAAGGTGATGGAGTTGAATAAAAGATATGCCCCCAACTCAACTTGGGCATTTAAACAATATATCAATAACCAAATACAATATCAAGAGGCAAATACAGTTAATAATGCATATGAGAGAAGAACCAAAAGAAAAAGGGTTTTATATGATGCTCAAATGCAAGGTGGCATGATGACATGAGCATGATATAATTATCATGCAACAATTATATGTAGGAAGTAGCATTTATATAGACTAGGCTAGTAGCATTGCAATTGTTAGACAATTGGGATGCTACAACTCTCCCTCACTAAACAAGAATCTCGCCCCGAGATTCCTAGGAAAAAGAAAACAACACAAGGAGAGGCGGGTGTTCGAACGCAGGTGACCCTCACGTTCCCAAGTTGATGAACAACGGAATGGTGCGACCACTACACCTTGCAAAACTTGCTAGAATTGTTGCGAGTCTTGCGTTTTGCTTGAGAAACAACGGTTAGAAGAGTTGAAGGATTGTCGTGAGACAAGAAGGATAGGATGAACATAGCTTCAGTTTTCTCAAGAAACATGATAAGAGAATAGAACCACTTGTGAAAGAAAGGACAAGATGATGTATCATGGATAAAGAAAGACACACCGTTAAGATTAAAGATTTACCGATACTAGAGAGGATGAATCTTTGTCTCGCCGGAAGAAAAGAGCTAGGTTGGAGAGGTTTTGAACCACTATGACGATAGCATCGTATCTTCTCTCGGATTTTAGAAATGAAGTTCGGAAACAATATTGCCTTCAAACAATAGAGTCCCTTGATATCAACAGAAAGATTTAGTTAGACATCGTCGGATTAGATTCTTGTTGCAACAGTAAGAACCAAGGATCATGCAATTGAGGTGCGCGGATATAACTTCTAGACAAGGAGGTGATGCTAGATTATGGTGGGATCCCGAGAAGGAAAGAATATAGAGGATCTGGAGTTTATTGTAGGGATACTTATTGCTTTCTTTAACCTTGAGGCTAATGCAATAGATTTTCGACTGATGGCATCAACCATAATTGGCTTTACCACGAGAAAGGATTGACAAAAGGAAGTCAAATATATACTTCATCCATCTCGTTGACGATGTCGAACACTAGTGGAATGAAGGGGAACTGAGAAGATATTGCATTTGCTTCCACCAGATAATTGAAGATTTTGTTCCATCTAGAATAGACAGACCGCCAACAAGAGATTATTGATTACTTTCTTCGAGAGAGCACTCCGTAAAAACAAGGACGGAAGTAAAAGTATCGAGGGATAAAGGCCACTTCTAACTTCCGTGGAATGATTGAAATCACATTAATTCACCAATTCAATGTACAAGAGCGAATGATAAGAGTAGTGGTATGGTAGCTACTCCATCCCGCACTCAAAGCATTACTCCGCACCTGAATAAGAAAACCATGCAACCCAACTACTGAAATAGACTGAAGGTATTGACAAGAAGAGCTCATGGAACTCCGTAAGAAAAACAAAGATTGATGCAACGATTCACCGGATCCAAGATAGATAGGGGTGATGATGCTGTCGTCATATCAGAAGTAACAAGCCACCGGAAAGATATGAAGGAAGATCCCGGAGACAACTGCAAGATTCCACAGATAAAGAAAAAGATAGCACCACTTGAACATAAGGATTACAAAAGATCTGAAAATCTTCATGGCCTCCGGTGGATTGAGCATAGACGATAGAACGAGAGGGTTTCAAAAGATTACTTGACGAGACTGAGGTGAAAGAACTCCATGTTCTTCTTGAAATGATTGAGAAAGATTTAGCAGTCTTGAGGAAAATCTTTAGCGGAACGACGATGATAACTTGCCAACAAGGAATAACTCCAGATTGGTTGATGATGGAGGATGGAATTAACAATGGACTTGCTGATTCCAGAATTGAAGTAATGTATTTAGCAGAAGGACGTGGTCGAGATAGGTGACATCAAGAAGCCAAAATTCACACTTTGAGAACTTTGCACACAGGCAGTGTTCACGAAGCTTGAGAGAAAGGGACACAGATGATCTTCCATGTTCTTCCATTGATATAGAATAGGCAAGCATATTATCAACATATACCACCATGGATTAACAAGATATTCCCAGAATACCAAGTTCAAAAGGCGAGAGAAACGAACAAATGCTCGAACACTTCCTGAGCTCAGCACTCTTAGAAAGATCAATATTAAGAGCACGGGTTTGTGTTGAAGAAGATGCACTGGCAGAATAGATTATCTGGTCCTTCGGAAGAAAAAGAGATGTCACCTGGTTCACATTTGTCGATTGGATCGCCGGTTACAAAGATAAAGAGATCTTGGATAAGAACGATGATAGCTCATACCTTAAGCAAAGCTATTAGAAGCGAAAAGATGCAATTCCCTCGTACCCAGGAGAATTGTGCAGATATGGGGTTCAAAAAGATGTGCAGCATGATGAACAGATGATAGACCACCGTAGTGCCTTCAGAAACTCCGGATTGCCAAAGATGCTTGAATGTGCATAGATATGATCATGATGTAACTCAAAATCACAGGACATAACCGTCACCATTTGGAGGATAGTGTTGATAGCATTTTCCATATTCCACTCATGATAAGTGTCCTATAGCTATGCCGAGAACCAAATTACAATCACCCACATCGGATCGACACATGTTATGTAATTAGCCCAAGAGAATTGGAGATCAAATAAAACTCCAGGATTAAGCGCCGGTGACAAAAGAATGAGTTAGCATGGACATGCTGATAAAAGGGAGATAGATAATGTTTCACACACGACTGAAGAGGAGTGTGGAAACACAGATGTATCAAATAAAAAATTTCCGCATTTTTCGGCATTAAAATACCAATAGATGCGCAAAATCACTTATCAGGTAGAGATTAGCAACTCCACATTCTGTGAAAGCATGCTGGAAGGAAGAACACCCTTAAGAAGATGGCACCGGTTAACAAGGAGTCGGATAGATCGCGCCGGTTTTCAAAAGCCTGTCAGTATGGAATGTACCAACAGTTGATAACCAAAGACAGATTGTGATAACAAATTGGATGCAACAGATAGACAAGGAATTATGCACACACACACACACTTCCTATGGTACTACGGAAACCCAGAACACGTGAATCCTAGTTTGAATTTTTAGAAGAGGATTGAAAACGTTACACTTCCTTACCAGCAAAGGGTGGGTGGGTGGGTAAGAAGAAAAATGGAAGTAGTCCTACTCTCACGTTTTGTTTTTCCCTAGTATACATAGCTACCAAAAATATTTGCTAGACTGACAACGACCATTTGGCTGAGACCCTGAAGGGCGGGATGGCTCTGATACCAATTGTAACTACCTCAGTGAATTACGCTCTTAGTTACGAGCCTGGATGAGCGGAAATGGTTAAAATAGTACGGTGGGGCCAAATGCCACTCATAGGTAGACCTTTCGGCCGTCCTAACCATTTCCAAAACATCAGGACAAGAACGACGGGCGTAATCGGCAGGCGAAGGGATCAACTACATACACAAATGAGTATGTATGCAAGCCACATACAACAGTCCTCAGAGCCATTCCATCTAAAAGAAATAGAAATATTGCAACGCCATACGGCAAGATCCAAATATCCTAGATAGATATAATAGTTTAGGATATCTCCTCATACATCAAACATCAGAGTATCAGGCCGAAGCGGAAAACAAGATCCGAGTACGGATAAGAAGCAAATCGGGATAAGATGCCCCATAAATAAACACATCCCGCCCACAGATCTCACGGATCCCCATTCCCGGAATCTCTACACCGAGTGATCGTTTCCAACATCGTCCGTCTCCTCCACCCAGTATCCATCTTGCGAGTATACCTGTTCATCTAAATCAAACAATTTATCGTGTGAGACCCTAGGGGTACTTAGCAAGTCTTTATCCCTCTAAAGGGGACACAACCTGGGGTGACGCAATTGCAGCAAAAGATAATACCTAACAATTCTATAGATACTCGCTAACCATCCGCCTAACCAAAGATAGACGGATGTCCGTTAATTAAGAACAACAGTTATAACAGTAATATTAACAGATCCATCCTCCTCCTCGCTTACCAACGAGGAAGCGGACGAATAACCCCCCATCCATTGGCAGTTTTATTAACCATTCCACGAGTGTTGCATTATTTACTAGTCAGGTACTTAGTCAAATTAAAATCGGTACTTTAGTTATACTTGTCTATGATCGAGAAACTGTGCTCCAAGTCGTCCATAACCGCGGACACGGCTTTCAGAAAGTTTTACCCTGCAGGGGTGCACAAATAGCAACACACACTCGATCAACCTCGGAAAAACCAAATCAAAACCCAACGAGGCATTCACGACAAAGCGATCACAGGATTCAGAAATGTTTCAGGGGGCCACCCCATTAAGCTACCCGCAACGAAGTTGGCCGGCTCCGAGACGGACCCAAGGTTTGTGTCAATGGCTGTAAACGACTGGGAACCCGAAAATGTGACTGGGCTTGTCGATACCGCGAAAACATCCCACGATCCAAAATAGTACAAGTGCTCCAAGCACAATCTTAAATAAAGCATTAAAGCAAGGCATAAGTACAGGATAGTAATAAAGCCCCAAACTACTTTGTGGCCCCAAGAAATAAGAATGAATCAAGCTCTAGCTCAGGGGGGGCCCATAAGGCCTCCCGGATGTGGATAGTGCGAATAGTCAAGGAACAGGAATCAAGTACTCGGGGTCCTACGGGTCACAAGTGAGCATGAAGAACCAAATAGCAGATATTGCTCACCGGTGCCACTTTCATTAGTTATCCCATTACTACTCAGATTAAGTTGTTTATGTACCTCGTTATCCATTAGACTCTCACATACCCTACACATGCTGTTCTACGACCCGCATGGCTCAAACAACTCCTGTAGTAATGGCTCATGGGATGGAGGAACAAGCTTCAGTGGGATTTAAAAGTAAAGGCTATGCAGTACTTGGGATTCAATTTAATACAATCGCGACTCAATGATGCAAGAATAAGATAGAGGCAGTAGGTACTGTATGTATGCAAGCATGTGGTAGTGCTTGCCTGGCAGCTCAGTTGACGCGAGGGACGGATCTGGGTAGTGCTCCTGGGTTTCCTGATATATCCCCTGCTCAGCGTCTATTCGAAGAAGAACCAAACAAACAAGGGCCAACATAAATAGAGTGCACAAGCATATGAATTAAAATGCGACAAGCAAACAATCATGCCATGATGAATGATGCACAATTTGCATGGCAATAATGTAGCATGGCATGGGTGAGGTGTGGGGTACAAGATTAAAGCATCTAATTAAGTTTTTAGCCCGGTTTGCTCTCATAACACTTGCTGTAAACTCATTATTCATATGATGCATGCTGCAAGTCAGAACATGGAATGCATAGATAGAACGGGCTCGTCGCGCTGATCGATTTAGACATATTATTTGTCAAATTTGGAGTTATAAAACTAAAGTTATTAATTAATTAAGAAAAAGGGCATTTTATTGTAATTTTAATTACCTCGAAATTTTAAAGTGCTCAAATAATATTTTGAATGGCATATTTGAATTCCTCACATTTTTTTGATCCCAAACATATATCATATGTATTATTTGGATTTGTATTTTGAAAGTCATTTCAAATCTGATTTGAATTTAGATTTAAACATTTACTAAAAAAGTTTATTTAAAAACAGAAAAGCAGAAAACATTTTACACCCAGACAAACCTAGCCACAGACGCTGACGGGTGTGCCAGCAGCTGACTGGGCCGCACAGCGCGCCGAGGACTTTTTCCAACGCAGCGCTACCCAGCCACTAAGGGTGACAGGTGGGTCCGGTGGTTTTGGCCCACGTGACAGCGAACGAATACGTAGAGACTGCCAGGTGGGGCCGTTCTGGGGCGCGGGTTGGTTGCTCAAAAAAATGCGGGGGCGTTTTTGTAAAGTGGACAGGGCGGCTGACTGGTGGGCTCGCGAGTACCGTCGGTTGAGCGAGAATTAACAGAGGGGGCTATCTGCAAAAAGGGGTCGCAGTACTGTTCTTCTTTCTCCTCGGTCTGACGCCTGACGGAAAATCAGCACGCGGCGCGGGACGGTGATTCGAACCGGGGATCTGGCGTGCGCGCTTAGGACGGAACCAGTGCGGCTGGGCTAGGGGAGTTGACAGGAGGGTGGACGAGGGCTAGGTAAGGTTCTGCGCGGCGCGGGGGCGTGTAGACAATAGTGTAGGGGTTCGTAGCATGGAAAACAAAAATTTTCTATCGCATACAAACAAACAAGCCAAGATCTATCTACTAGATTGCAGCAACGAGTCGATGGAATAACTCACCCTCGAAGATTCCAAAGTGTTTAACGAGAGCAGATTCTCGTGGGTGATGTAGTCGTACTCTTCCCGATCTCAAGATCGCGTAGACGATCCTTCCGGCGCCACGTTCCAGCAGCGCTCCCGCAATCGGTCACACGTTCGGTACTCGACGAAGACCTTCCTCTCCCTTGTTCCAGCAGGCAGCGGAGGTTGTAGCACTCTCCTCGCGATTCCGGCAGCACAACGGCGTGGTACCGGAAGTAGAGGGGAGATCCCGCAGGGCTTCGCCTTAAGCCGGTGCGAGTATGGTGGAGCTTATGAGAGAGGCTATTAGTGGTCTAGTAATTAGACACACCAATTAGAGGGCTCTAAACCAATTAGAAGGCTCTAAACCGAATAGCTCTAAACCGGGGTCTAGATCTAGGGTTTAGTTTAGAGGATAGGAAACTTGTGTGTGTCTAGGAGGAGCCCTGCCCCTCCTTTTATGGGAGGGGGTCTTGGCGCGCCAGGGGAGGAGTTCCTCCCCAACTCGGCCTTGGGAGGTGCGCCGGCCAAGGGGAGGAACCCTCCTCCAACTCGGCCTCCACCTCTCCTCCTCTTTCTCCTCTTTCCGAAAACTGGCAGTTTGACCGAAAACTGGCAGTTTGACTTTTTCAATTAGGATTTGAATTAACCCTTTATTTCGGACAGCGAGAACACTTAGTACATGATGCAATCATTCCAACATGCAATGACACATTCATGTACCCCTTCCCCTTCCGGAGTGCCGGACATTCCGGAACCTTCTAGAATATCCCCGATGAAAACACCGGAATCATTCCCGAACTCCGAAACGGGACTTTCCTTATATGAATCTTATTCTCCGGACCATTCCGGATCACCTCGTGATATCCCGGATCCCATCCGAGACTCCGAACAACATTCGGTCTCTTTCTCATAATACCATAACTACTCAAACAACGTCGAATCCTTAAGTGTGTCTCCCTACGGTTCGTGAATTATGCGGACATGATCGAGACACTTCTTCGAACAATAACCAATAGAGGAATCTGGAAATTCATATGGCTCCCACATATTTCTACGATTACTTTGCGATCGAATGAACCACTTACATACGATACCAATTTCCCTTTGTCTCACGATATGTTACTTATCCGAGGTTATGATCGTCGGTATCTCTGCATACCTAGTTCAACCTCGTTACTGATAAGTACTCTTTTCTCGTTCCCGTGATATGTGATCCCTTGTGACCAAGTCACATGCTTGCAAGCTAATTGGATGACATTTCACCGAGAGGGCCCAGAGTATATCTATCCGTCATATGGATGGACAAATCCCACTCTTGATCCATGTGTTTCAACCAATACTTTCCGAACACTCAATGCCACCTTTATAGCCACCCTGTTACGGTGTGGTGTTTGATGACATCAAAGCATCCATCCAGTAAAGGTGATATGCATGATCTCATGGTCGAAGGAATTAGGTTACTATGTATCAGAAAGCATATAGCAATTGAACTATTGAAATGACTTGATCTTTATGCTACGCTTATCTATAGGAGTATGTCCACCATATCATTCTCCTAATGATATGATCCTGTTGTTAATAACATCTCTATGTTCATGATCAGGAAACCATGATCATATATTAACCAACAAGCTAGTTTAACAAGAGGCTTTACTAGGGACTCTTATTTTAGTTTACAAATCACACAAGTATTAATGTTTCCGGTTAATACAATTATAGCATGGTATGTAAACATTTATCATAAGTATGAAGATATGATAATAACCTATTTTATTATTGCCTCTTGGGCATATCTCCAACAGTCTCCCACTTGCACTAGAGTCAATAATCTAGTTTCAAACCTTTGTGTATATAACACCTATGGCTTTCCGGTGTTGTATGTACACGATTGCTAGTGGTCAACTGATCTCCGGATCTGACACTTCCAGGTCCGTGTGTAATTGCATGTCTTTGCGTCTCTACGCATCACTCATTCTCTAATGAGATGGCTTTGTAGAAATTTGGTCTTTCGGTGTGACCTTTAGTTCTTTGGGGTTAAAACATGTTGATAATATTGTCGCACAACATATCTTCATAGTATTATCCCTCTGTGAACTACACCTAGTTTGATAACAAACTACTTGACACAAATGCCCTCTTTTGCTGCTATAATAGCAATCATATACTTAGCCTTTTGTTGTAGTATCTGTCACAATGTCTTAACTTTGGAAATCATCCAAATCCATTATGGAACTCACTTTCCATTATATTGTGCCACCCTTAGTTTAGATTGAGATAAACTTAATTTGTACTTTGTGACAAAGCTAGTATCAATGTAGTACTTTTACAATGAACTAACCATCTATTTGTCACTTCTACAAATAATATACTCTTAGTTCTTCCAAAAGATCATAAGAATATCCTTACTATCGTCCAATGATCATCTTATGAATCATTCTGGTATATGCTCATAATATTTATAGCATAGGACATATCTGGATTTGTACATATCACAGTATGATTGATATAAATACTCTTTGTGATTTCATACATCAAGTATCAATCTATACTTGATTATTTGTTTCACTTTACCAAATGTCAATACACTTGAATATATCATCAACATTGAACTCATTCAATCCTTTCTGTGCGACAAGAACCTCTCTTGTAGTTTCTATATTGAACTCATTCAATATCTTGTCTATGTACTTCTGGCACAACCATATTAGCGTCTATTGATGCCAAATATTTGGGTTTTGCCTAAGTCTTTCATCGGGATGAAATTCTTAATATATGTGTTAATAAAAGATACATTATTTCCAATCAACAATATGTCTTCCACATAATGTATTAGAAACATGTCTTAGCGCTCCCACTTAATTTCTTGCAAAATGCAAGCATCTTCATTGTCTCTAATGAACTTTTAAACTCCTTTAACAGTTTCATCATAGTGAAGATTCCAACTCCGCGATGCTCACTTTAACCATTGAAGTTTGCATATGCTTTTAGCATCCTTTGAATTTAACAAAACCCTATGGACCGTGTTATGCACATGTCCTAGGTAACGATTCTATTAGAAGAACTTGTTTTGTTTATTCAACTACCATATAACAAATTATATGTAGTGGTTGCTACATTAATCCGTCTAGACTAAATATCACTATGACAGATCAAATCTTGTCATAGTTAACCTTTGAACATTGTTGTGAACTCTTTCCCAACATGTCGACTATTTCATAGATATAAAACATCCATGTCTATTTCTTTATAGATCCAGACACAACTGTAAGGTCTTACACCTTTCTCGAGGGTCCTTCAAGTTCAAAACTTGATTTCTCGTGTATGGAACTATCACGGATTTTATGGCTTCAAGCCATTTGACGGAGTCAGGGCCCATCATCGCTTCTTTGTATGTAGTCGGTTCATTATTCTCAAATAATGATTCAACCCTCAAATCTTGGTATTTGATTGTTTACCCGATCTACTTGTTTCAATAGGAACTTAGATCTCCGTGACCACAACCTTTTGAGGTACGTGAACCATGAGCATTGTTGCTGCCTCCGGAACACTTTTCGGTGCTGCGCAACTCTGCACATATAGCTAAGGTTCTTTTAACCTTATCAAAGTTTCTATTGTCCTCCCACTTAACTTTTCACGAAAAATTTCTTCTCAAAGAAACTTGACGTTCTAAGCAACAAACACTTTTGTCTCCGGTGTTTTATGGAGGAACAGTTTATACAAAGACAGGTTCATCCGACTTTGGTTGCACACATCTTTCTTATGCATAGCATCCCAATGTTTAAGAAAGGACAACTTGGGTTTTATCCCAAACCATAACCTTATATGGTGTCATTTCAACGGATTATGATGGAGCTCTTTTCAGTGGAAAAACGGTAATCTCTAAAGCTTTTAATCTTTAAAATACAATGGCAGTTTTATGAATTATACCTTTGATCTTACCATGTCAAACAAGGTTTAATTACATATCTCGAACGCTCCATACTTTTATGGTGTTTCGGGAAATGCAAATCTACGGAACGATTCCTTAAATCTTAGGTATTATGCTAAACTTGTAACTCAAATATCTTCCTTTATGATCTTTATCATAAACTGTTTATATTCTTGTTACAATGATTTTGCACTTCATCTTGAAAGTCTTTGAACTTTTCAAGTGTTTCATACTTTATCCTTATTAAGTAAATATTCATATATTCACTCAAATTTTTGGAGAAAGCATATGAAGTTGAAATCCATCGCTCTTGACTACACATAATGGATTTCGTACAACAATATGTACAAGTTCCAATAAGCTAGTCATTCGTTCCCTTTTGGCCTATGAACGAAGTTTTAATTATCTCTAGGAAAGTTTCACAAGCGTCATTTGATCAAAAATCAGAAGACTCCAAAATTCCATCCACATGGAGTTTCTTCATGTTATCTTTCCAATATAATTTAAACGGCGATGTCACTTCCTAAGTGATCTTTCAATCAATTTGTCTTTCGACATTTTTAGCACTTGTTTTATGGATGTGATTTCTCCAACGAGATTTGTAAATCATCCATCTTTTATGGATTACGGCAATTATTTGAACAACCCTTTTGTTCTCATAATACCTGATAAAACAAATCTTTGAAGGCAAGCTTTGATGTTTAACGAGCAACACAATAACCCTTTATTTGTTCTCGATGAACATCATCACATATTCTTTTGCTAGTTACTTAGGCCATTGTAGTTCATGAATTGTGTTGTTTCGTATGACGATTCACACCAACAAATTCAGTATCAAATACTTGAGAACCACATTGTTTAATAAGCAAAGAATATAGCCACAACATGTATATCATCTATATACTTAAACTGAACAATTCTAGTCTTTTCTTTTCTGCCATATATTTATGAGATTCTCTTTCAATATTTCCTTTTCTGTTTGAAAGAATCTATCAATATCAATAGTGGGGTCATACATATGACACATAGTCCAAAGCGTGTATAGTTAAATACCAATGTCTTTGGACTTGCACTTTGAAGTAGATCACCATCATCAAATATTTGGTGTTCTTTCAAATTCCTTTCTTTAGTAATCTCTTGGTGTAGTAAACATTTTACCTACATCAAATATTCACCTTATCATGGAATGTCCAAGATCAAGCTACTTTTAGCTTATAACGATGAATTATGAGTATAATGTTGCTTTCCAAAACCTTTTGGAGGATTAGGACAACTAGTGTCTCCAACCTTTTGCAAATTCTCATCAAATATGAGAACATGACTTTTGCCATATTATACTCTATCATGTTGCAACCAAAACTTCGTTTCAGATATCACAATATCTTCCACACATCATGGTTTCTGAAACAACTCTTTCAGATCCTAGATAACCTTGATATTAAGACAATCTTTGAATATCAAGAATCATGGAGACAAACATGATACTTATATACTAACATTTGGAATTGTTACTCTTGATTTAATACTAATTATTAAACTTCATGGAGTAACTGGAACTTACTGAAAGTTTGCAATAGGACTTTTAAACTTTAGATTAACACTTCAATACAATACGATACCAGTTCGTAAAGTAACTAACCAGAATTCTATAGTTCTATCATCTCAATTATAACTAAGCGCAAGGTAGTAAACGGATGCCAATGACTACAACAACTATGCAAATTCACTTTGATTTAGTTTATGATAAATTGAGTTCTAATTAATAATTAAATTAATCTAGGTGAACTCCCACTCAAAACAACATCCCTCACATTGTTTTAGTGATCACACGAACCAAATCCACCATATCAAAACCGATCATCACGAGAGTTGATATGGCTTCAATGGCGAACAATCAACATGTTCATCATATCTACTATATGACTCATGCTCTACCTTTCGGCGATCCGTGTTCCTGAGGCCATGTCTGTACATGCTAGGCTCGTCAAGATCAAACCTTAGCTACCGCATAAGCAAATCTGGCTTGCTTACGTTGTATTCACCCGCGGAATCAAAGACACCCGATCATCACGTGGTGCTTCGAAGCAACAAGCTTTGGCAACGGTGCATACTAAGGGTGAACACTTTAGAACTTGAAATTTATGTGCATGAGGGATCATCTTATAATGCTACCGTTGTCTACTAAGCAATACAAGATGCATAAAGGATTAACATCACATGCAATTCATAATATGTGATATGATATGGCCTTTCTTCTTTGTGCTTCCGATCTCCATCTTCAAGCACGAACATGATCTCCATCATCACCAGCATTGCATCAAGGTCAATGACGCTTTACCATGGTTGTCGTCCACCGGCTTCAACTATTACAACTATTTTGAATAGACACGCAGGTCTTAACAGAAATTAAAGACAACCATATGGCTCCTGCCGGTTGCCAACTTACAATAAGGAACATTGCATACATCAAATATAATCACAATCATGGCCATATCACATCACTGCACACCCCTGCAAAACAAAGTTAGACGCTTCTACTTTCTTTGCATATTTTACGTGGTTTGGGGCTTTCCATAAGTGTCGTTCTAACCTACGAACAAGAACCACAACATTGATACTAGCATTGTTGATTACCCGTTGTAAATTGGATCTTTACTATGCTAGGAGAAACAGGCACCCGCAAAGCCACTTATGCAATACGAGTTGCATGTCAAGCGTGGAGCAAGTCTCATGAACGATGTCATGTAAGGTTAGCCCGGGCCGCTTCATCCCAACATACCGCAAGATGCAAAGTACACAAAAAGCAATCTTCAATAAAAGCATCAATGCCCACAATGACCATTGTGTTCTACTCGTGCAACAGATCTACATATAGACACGGCTCTGATACCACTGTAGGGGTTCGTAGCATGGAAAACAAAAATTTTCTATCGCATACAAACAAACAAGCCAAGATCTATCTACTAGATTGCAGCAACGAGTCGATGGAATAACTCACCCTCGAAGATTCCAAAGTGTTTAACGAGAGCAGATTCTCGTGGGTGATGTAGTCGTACTCTTCCCGATCTCAAGATCGCGTAGACGATCCTTCCGGCGCCACGTTCCAGCAGCGCTCCCGCAATCGGTCACACGTTCGGTACTCGACGAAGACCTTCCTCTCCCTTGTTCCAGCAGGCAGCGGAGGTTGTAGCACTCTCCTCGCGATTCCGGCAGCACAACGGCGTGGTACCGGAAGTAGAGGGGAGATCCCGCAGGGCTTCGCCTTAAGCCGGTGCGAGTATGGTGGAGCTTATGAGAGAGGCTATTAGTGGTCTAGTAATTAGACACACCAATTAGAGGGCTCTAAACCAATTAGAAGGCTCTAAACCGAATAGCTCTAAACCGGGGTCTAGATCTAGGGTTTAGTTTAGAGGATAGGAAACTTGTGTGTGTCTAGGAGGAGCCCTGCCCCTCCTTTTATGGGAGGGGGTCTTGGCGCGCCAGGGGAGGAGTTCCTCCCCAACTCGGCCTTGGGAGGTGCGCCGGCCAAGGGGAGGAACCCTCCTCCAACTCGGCCTCCACCTCTCCTCCTCTTTCTCCTCTTTCCGAAAACTGGCAGTTTGACCGAAAACTGGCAGTTTGACTTTTTCAATTAGGATTTGAATTAACCCTTTATTTCGGACAGCGAGAACACTTAGTACATGATGCAATCATTCCAACATGCAATGACACATTCATGTACCCCTTCCCCTTCCGGAGTGCCGGACATTCCGGAACCTTCTAGAATATCCCCGATGAAAACACCGGAATCATTCCCGAACTCCGAAACGGGACTTTCCTTATATGAATCTTATTCTCCGGACCATTCCGGATCACCTCGTGATATCCCGGATCCCATCCGAGACTCCGAACAACATTCGGTCTCTTTCTCATAATACCATAACTACTCAAACAACGTCGAATCCTTAAGTGTGTCTCCCTACGGTTCGTGAATTATGCGGACATGATCGAGACACTTCTTCGAACAATAACCAATAGAGGAATCTGGAAATTCATATGGCTCCCACATATTTCTACGATTACTTTGCGATCGAATGAACCACTTACATACGATACCAATTTCCCTTTGTCTCACGATATGTTACTTATCCGAGGTTATGATCGTCGGTATCTCTGCATACCTAGTTCAACCTCGTTACTGATAAGTACTCTTTTCTCGTTCCCGTGATATGTGATCCCTTGTGACCAAGTCACATGCTTGCAAGCTAATTGGATGACATTTCACCGAGAGGGCCCAGAGTATATCTATCCGTCATATGGATGGACAAATCCCACTCTTGATCCATGTGTTTCAACCAATACTTTCCGAACACTCAATGCCACCTTTATAGCCACCCTGTTACGGTGTGGTGTTTGATGACATCAAAGCATCCATCCAGTAAAGGTGATATGCATGATCTCATGGTCGAAGGAATTAGGTTACTATGTATCAGAAAGCATATAGCAATTGAACTATTGAAATGACTTGATCTTTATGCTACGCTTATCTATAGGAGTATGTCCACCATATCATTCTCCTAATGATATGATCCTGTTGTTAATAACATCTCTATGTTCATGATCAGGAAACCATGATCATATATTAACCAACAAGCTAGTTTAACAAGAGGCTTTACTAGGGACTCTTATTTTAGTTTACAAATCACACAAGTATTAATGTTTCCGGTTAATACAATTATAGCATGGTATGTAAACATTTATCATAAGTATGAAGATATGATAATAACCTATTTTATTATTGCCTCTTGGGCATATCTCCAACAAATAGTGACCGACGGCGCGCCGAGGGCGTTCGGTGAAACGTCCAGCGAGACAGAGGGGCTACAGCGAGGCGGAGGATGTCTAGGCTGTAGAGGGGCTTACCGCGGGGTGGCTGACGGTGGCGGATCGAGACGAGGCGTAGCAGGGCATCGGCGGAGCTGGCAAACCGGGGGAACTAGGGTTTGCGTCGGGCGACGCTGGTACTGGTGATCCTGGGGCTCCTCCTCCGCGTCGGCGTGTGCATGGCGGTGTAGAGGAACGTCCTCGATCTCCTTGACCACCTCCACGTCGCGCACGCCAGCAGGAACGAGAGGTAGACGGCGGTGCTGGCGGTTCTAGCGAGAAGGAGGTGTCGTCGTGTGGAGAGGAAGGAGAGGAGAGGTAGGGCTCTGGGCGGATCTGGGCGATGCCAGGAGGCGTGGGGCGGAGGGTAAAGCGAGGGGAGGGAGGAGGTGCCGTGTGGGAGCGTCCAGGGATAAAGTGGCTTCGGCCACTTTCCTCCTTCTCCTTGATCACGTGCTCGGGCTGGGGCGGGTAGGCAAGGCGAGGTAGGGTGGTGGAGGCTGCCAGGTAGGTCAGGGAGAGAGGAGGGAAGGTGGGGCCTTGTGGCAGCGAGAGAAGAGAGAGAGGCCGAGAGAGAGAGAGAGGACTCGGGTTAGCTAGGTGGTCTCGGGTTAGGGTTTGGTTAGGGTTCGAGAGAGAGGGGTAGGGGTTAGCTGAGGTGTGGGACCAGGGAGAGAGGGTGGCCAGGTGGGGCCATCATGGTAGAGAGAGAGAGAGGTGAGGTGAAGGTGAACCTAAGATAAAGAGAGAGAAAAGGGGTTTGGGGGTAAAGCCTCATTTGATCATGCATGAAGGAAAAGAATGATGTTGAGGAGGAGATGGGGATGGTGGAGAGAGGATGTAGATGATCCACAAAGAAAAGAACCAATAAAACCAAGAGGAATCAAATGGCTAAAGGTGGTGGTGCTCTTGCATGGCCCATGCATAATAATAAATGCCATGTTTTATTTTGTGAAAACAATAATAATAATATGGCATTATTCTTATGCATTCCCAAGAAGTGGAATAAAAGCCAAGGAAAAGAATTTATAGAATTAGATCCACCCCACCCACATGAGCTAGAGTAAAAATCAAAAGAAAAAGAAATACAAGCTCATGGGTTATTGGAATGGTGGAATTATAAGGTGGTGACAAAGAAAGGTGATGGAGTTGAATAAAAGATATGCCCCCAACTCAACTTGGGCATTTAAACAATATATCAATAACCAAATACAATATCAAGAGGCAAATACAATTAATAATGCATATGAGAGAAGAACCAAAAGAAAAAGGGTTTTATATGATGCTCAAATGCAAGGTGGCATGATGACATGAGCATGATATAATTATCATGCAACAATTATATGTAGGAAGTAGCATTTATATAGACTAGGCAAGTAGCATTGCAATTGTTAGACAATTAGGATGCTACAACTTAGCACACTAAGGCACACATTTGATGATCTATTATCATCACAAGCATCACAAGGTTTAATTAACTAGCTTCATTCTTTTTATTTGAGAAAAGTAATTTCTACTCATTGAAATTAACTAAGATTTAATATTCTCCAATTAAAATATGGGATCATGTGGACACATGTCATCACCATATATTCTAACATATGGGAATTTGATTTAAATGTTGGATCACATTTTAATAGGTTTAAGTTTAATATTTAATGATTTAAAGTGACTAGGAAGGGCTATATAGCATTATTTTGGTACTAGTCCAAAGTTACTGCATGCAAACCTTAATATTATTGCATATTCAGATAGGTATGGTTAAATGTGATTTTTGAGAGTTGGAATCAACTCAAAAGCTATTATGGTTGGTTTTATAAAAATGTTTGAATGTGCAAAAGCTTTTGTCTTGTTATTTTTACTAGGAGAGATCTCTAACTCTATGGGCTCGTTTGGCTATGAGGGGAGGAAAAACCAGGGAAGCATATCCCTGGAGGGAATTTTAGGGTGCAGGTGGGATCCCCGACCCACATGGGGGAGATCTTCCACTTTCCGGTGGTAGTTTGGCAACAAGGGTAAAAAAACCTAGCACACAAGAGCTCCAAAGGGAACTGTAATTTCAAAATATTTGCAGCTGAAAACGAGCTGCACCATTATAATTTTTACAGTGCACGTGATGAAAATATCAAAATATGGTAAGTTCTCAAATAGGTTACAATTTTTAGAACTGCACCATTACAACTACTTGGCATTTTTTAGCTAGGAGAAACACACGCTGCTGGGTTGTCCTGGATCTTATCTCAATGCCAAAAGTTCAGAATTCTCAATTTGTCAGTGTTCGAAGTGGCAACATTTCTGAAGAGCTAAGGCGACGATCAAGATTCTTGCTCTGGTCTTTCTGTACTCTGCATCGCTATCAGGTAACATAGCCCCACGTTTGCTGAATTACAAGAAACAGAGAATATAATAGTGTCAGTGAAAGCTTTCAAACTACAGCAGTTTCAGTGCATTATTTTTCAATCAAAAGCATTATACCAATATCCGTAGCAAGTTAGGTATATGGAGGATCTCAACAATTTAATCTTACAAATCTGCAGATTAATGTATGCATCAGTAATATAAAATCAGTAGGAAATAAAACAAAGATCAAGGTGCACATTCAGCTTTCAGACCACATTATGAAGATCTAAGATAACACTGGTACATCATCACAGATGCAGATTTATGAAAAAAACTAAATAGGCAAGCAGGTAAAGAAGTGCATGTATATAACTTCAGTTTTAAGCAGAGAGGTATGAACTACAACAACCCACAGGATCAAAGAAGATAAATGAAAACATTATATTAGGTATGAATTACAACAACCCACAGGATCAAAGAAGATAAATGAAAACATTATATTGTAGCAGACATATCCTATATAGATGCAAGCTTAACTCCATTGTCCAGTGCTGACCGCTGTAGCATTATCTAGCACTAAACATCATCTCATCTAGGAAGAATGTGAAGATTGAGGAGTACGTCGCTATGTTTCAGTAGGCTTCAGGTTTACTCTAAAACCCAAACCGTTTTTGGAACTAGACAGAAAAAAGGGAGGAAATATTTGTTGTTGCACACTTTAAAATAGCAGTGCAGTGCGAGCAAGTATAGAAGCTGTAGCATTAGCTAGCACTGAATCACAATGCAGTTCAGTGCAAGCAATTTTTATGCCATCAACCTCCACATCTATATTAGCTACAGCCGGTGATGCATTACCATGCAGCTCCACTACCTAGCCCATCTTACCTACAACTATTGAGTAAACCAAGAAGAAAGGGAGCTTGCTGAAACTAAACAGTAATGTATCAGCGGTGCCAATGGCAAGAATGAACATGCTGCGGTCTGATTCTAGAATACAATTTACTCAAACCATGGCATGAGGCCAATATATGCACGAGGACAACTAAGATATAGCTACAGTACTACTTGTACATTTGCCAATTACTATAACTTCTTGAACAACTACAGTACTACTACTAAGATACTTTCAGTATGACAATCGAGTAAAGTAACAACTTTAGTTCTATTTTTCTTTGTCCACACATGTTTTAACCAGATTTGAGTTCAGTTAGCTAATGACGAATACAGGAACACAAGTGAAGAACATAACAGTAAAATCCATGATCACATAAATACGAGAATCGAAGAAGCTCTCTTTACCAAGAGAATATATGTTGTTCAGGTTGGTGGCATTCAAACCAGATAAAGAAAATGCGAATCTTTTTCTAGAAATAAAACCATCTACATCCTATATAATCATGCATCTTGCGAGTCAGTTGCTTCTCATTGACTGAAACTGCATACCAGCTGAACCAGATGGAGGCTCCTTCACAAAATAAATTAAACCTCCAATTTGGCTAATCTTTAATTGCAACCAGGGGTAAAATAATCAAAGAAAATGAAACAGTAAGAATTGACTTTTGGGCTTCTGAGAATTAGAATCAAACATTTACCTAAATCGGCCAAAAAAGGATCTAGAGAGGCGTGGTCTATGAAACGATGCACTCAGCCAACATGTGGCCCCGTGTATAAATTTCCATGAAATTACCAAGGATGCTACGTATGCTACAGGGGCCAAGACACAAGCTGCATCCCTGGCTGCCCGGTGCGTAGTTTCGCCCCTGGTTATGTTACTACTTAGGCTTTGTTCGGTTCACCCCAACCCGACCGGGATCAGGGCGATATCCCCGTGTGTTAGCCGGGATCAGATACACATGGGTTTAATCCCAGCCTTTTTATTCGACGTGTTCGGTTAGTCCCGTCCGGCAATCCACCCCTTACTTTTCCACCCCGACTCCCTTGGTTTCAGAGGCGAAACAAAACATGACACCCGGCCCGTGGAACAAATCCCCCACTTCTTCATCTCTCGCCTCTTTCTTTCTCACGATTTGGAGGGCCGGCGGCTGGGGGGCGGAGGGACGGAGGCGGCGCAAAGAATCCATACCAAAGACGCGTGTCCTCTCCCCTTTCCAATCGGCGGCGCAAGTTTGTCCCGGAGATCTCACCCCGTGCGAGCTCGGCGGCGCCCTTGACAAGTCAGCTCCGACGTCCTCTCCACTTCCATCTGCTTCGTGCTGGTAAGCGCATACCCTTCCTCTTCATCCTCTCACAGTTTCTAGGGTTTTGGCATGTCCTATAACAATTTCTAGGGTTCTTGGTGTGGTCGGTAGTGGTAGGTTCTTGCATGTTTGTACATCACAGATTGCCTTTTCTTGGTTTTTTTTGCGAAATAGGTTGTTAGTTTTGATCGCTAGGCCACTTGCCTCGCTCTGAACCAGTGAATCTAGACGTAGTACTGTTCGAATAGATTATGTGCAGCAGTGGACCTGTCTCTGCTCTCACTCTGCCTGAGGTGCTCCTAATATTAAACCTTCTATCCAGCCTGAGGTGCCTCTGCTCTCACTCTGAACCAGTGAGTCCAGTAGCAGTAGCAGACTAGCAGTATCAGATATGCTGGCTGCTTTATACGTTCTTCTAGCATGGAGAGAAGGTTTTAAAATTCAGAACTATATATGTAGGCATTGCATACTATCTTACTGAATAATTAGATCTCTGCAGCTCAAGCTCACTTGCTATTTTTTCTAGAAATAAATACTAGTAAATCTTTTATATGGTGATGGTACTCATAATTGAATACCAGATCCGCTACAATTCATACGTAGACAATGACAGCTCCTGAATCCTAATTTCTACAATGAAGCTACAATTGCTTCGTACCGCTGCCAACGTCTAGTTTTCTATATTTGGTGGCAATTGCTTCGTACTGCTTCTTACTGCTGCTGTATCAAAGCTACAATTATTTTCTACAATTGCTTCGTACTGCTGCTTCATCAATATTTGGTGGCAACTTTGTGATTTTCACAGCAGGTCAATGAGGGTGCCAGCCCAATCTATATTTTAATATACTTAGATACAACCAGCAGGTCAATGCATGCGGAATGCTTTCATTTTGTATTGACCAACCTGTCCAAAATTAATCCAAGGCATGTTTTTGCTGACTCAGTTTTATTTTGGTCCAGATATCTGATTGCTACTTTAATTAGGCCAATATGATGATACTGTCCAATTTTGTATTTATGAAATCTTCCATGTTGACCAACTATCTTAGGTACAAGTAAATAATTAGGCTGGTCTTAGTGTAACTCTCAGACAGATAAAAACAACTTTTTCAATCTCTCTTCTAGAGCTTATCAGAGTAATTCTTCAACAGATACTGCAGGTCCCTTCTTACTTTGTTTCTTTCTCACATGGTATGTTCCTTGTGAGTAGAACTCCACGTTCTCTCCAAGATAAATCTTTCATCTAGGACCTAGGAAGGTTTGGTACTGTAGTTGTTTGAATAATATATGGTATCAGATTCTGTTCTTGTTTGTTTCAGCATAGCATCTGTGCTTGCTTGTAATATTGCTTGTTCTTGTTTATTTTGCTTCTGGTAACTAGTGTCCTATTTCTTTTTTAGTCTTTGCATGGATTTGAGAATGAGGGATCATATTAGAAAGAGACAGGAGGAGGAGGATGATGACGATATGATGCTTTTCCTTTTACCTGCACTGCATCTATTAGGTGGTAGTGAACCAAAAAAGCCTCGCCATACGTCGATTCTAAGAGGTGATGAGGTTGTAAGAGACTTGCTTGAAGGGCACGTCAAAAATTGTCAAGAAGCATTTAGGATGGAGCCTCATATCTTCAAGGCTTTGGCTAGTTTCCTTCGACGGGAGAAGTTGGTACGTGATACCAGACTTACTGTCGAAGAGAAACTAGCAGCCTTTCCCTATTTTCAGGTTTTTGCTAAATCATATTCCCATGACAATGTCTTCCTTTCCACAAACCAAAATAATTTCTCATTATTTTCTTATTATTTTCTTTTCAGAACTGTATTGGAGCCATTGACGGGACTCATATTCCCATGACCATTCCGGGTGAAAAAGCTGCTCCCTTTAGAAACAGGAAGGGGACACTCAGCCAGAATGTTATGGTCGCATGTGACTTCGATCTAAATTTCACATTCATATCTTGTGGCTGGGAGGGGTTTGCGACTGATGCTAGGGTTCTTAGATCCGCACTTCTCAAAGGATTTAAAGTACCTCAGGGCAAGTTCTATCTCGTAGATGGTGGTTATGCAAACACTCCATTCTTTCTCGCACCATATCGTGGTGTTCGATACCATTTGAATGAGTTTGGGCGTGATTGCCGTGCACCCCAAAACTACAAGGAGCTATTCAATCACCGCCACGCCGTACTACGGAATCATATTGAACGTGCATTGGGAGTCCTGAAGAAACGCTTCCCCATTCTCAAAGTGGGAACCCATCACACATTAGAGAATCAAGTGAAGTTACCGGCGACTGCTGCAATATTGCATAACATCATCCGTTTGCATAAGGGAGATGAGAGCTGGTTAGATAACCAAACAAACAACATACCTCCAGAAAATTATGTGGACCTTCCTGATGGTGATCTTCCTCAAAACCATCAAGTCAACAATGAAGGCAACAATTTTAGAGATATGATTGCGCATCAAATGTGGGCGGATTACCGTCAACAATAAAGTCAAGTGTGATGTAATAAAGTAGTGCCATTTGAGCTTCTTTTGTTTCTTATGTGATGTAATAAAGTAATGACATTTGAGCTTCTTTAATTTGAGCTTCTTTAATTCTTATATGAGGATAAATGTCTTGCTGCTTGTATCGTGAATATTGTTCTAGGGGTCATGATGATGACTGGAAGAGGATCTCCAAAGATTAATCTCATGCAAACTAAAGTTGCCTAGAAAAATCTCTCACCAAAAGGCGGGGTAACAAAAAAGCGGTCTAAAGGTAGAGACTTCAATTCTTAAACCCCAATAGCTTATTGTACATGCTTGTTTTTGGCTAACTTGAAATATATTTCTCAAACAGATAGAGCCTCTTGGAATTCTGAACTAGAAAAGACCCTTGTGGATTTGCTGCATGAGCACAATACCCCTCAATATAAGGGTCAGAATGGGTGGTCCTCCGATGCCTGGAATAAGATTGTCAAGAGATTCCAAGCAAGCCATACGTATGTGTCTTACACAAAGGGACAGATCCAAGATAAGGAGAAGGAGCTAAAAAAGGTATATAAGATGCTCAAAGAAGCTAGGCAACAAAGTGGAGTATCCTGGAATGACAAGCGTTCAATGATTGAAGCTGAGCAAGCGCTATGGGATAACCTTATCATCGTAAGATAGTTCTTAGCTCCTTACATGCATATGATCATTTCCTTATTATCGTAGATATTACTTATTATGGTATATCACTCGTCTTATTTTCTATTGTGCAGTCATTTCCTAAGATAGGGAAGTTTCATACTAAGGCTTTTCCACTTTTTGATGCCTTGGGAGAGTTGTATGATGGACGGACCGTTGAGGGAACCTATAACTTTACCTCCACTCAGCAATCCCAACAACCAATCCTCAGAGAAGTGGAGTTCGATCCTGAGGTTAGTTCTGTAGAGGTCATACAACCCCATGTTGGAGAGACCACGGTGGATGTTGAGGCTGATACACAAGGAGGCATGCAAGAGGCCAGTTTTCAAGCTAACCCAACAGTGGCTGCTACACCATCAACAAGCACTGGTATCGAAACCAAAAGGCACCGATCAAATGCAGATGTAGCTACAATGATGGAAAAATATATTGAGATGAAGACAAAGCAAATTGAGGACACAAAAGCTGATTCAAGGAATGTGGATGAGTTCTCAATCAAGAACTGCATTGCTCGCCTAAGCACAATGGAATTCTCGCAAGAGGAGAAGGTGAAAGCTCTACGAGTTTTTAAAAGTGCAGACAACCGCGAGCTCTTCATCTGCGCTGACCTTGAGACGGCTGCGATGTGGCTACGAAGCGAAATGGCCTAGCAAAGGTGAAATCTTCTCTTCTTTCTTATTGTTTTCCAAGCTGCATCACTGCTACTACTGTCTTCTTATGTTTCTTTATTGCATCATACTTGATATATACACAAAAAACAGTCTAGATTTACACAAAAAACAGTCTAGATTTTTGCTTGGTGATACTGCTAGTTCCTGTTATACATGTTTGCTTGGTGATAATGCTAGTTCATGTTATACATACTCCCTCAAATTCAAATTAGGTGACTTAGATTTGTCTAGATTCGAATGTATCTAGACTTGTTTTAGTGCTAGGTACATCCGAATCTAGACAAAACCAAGTCAACTAATTTAGATCGGAGGGAGTAGTTCTTTCATGGATTGTATTTATGTTCCATTTTAGCACATATTTTGTTTCTACACTATCTATTTTGCTCTGCATAAGTGATATAATTCAACATTGGTACCAACAATGAGGACAGTTGGGAGCATTCTGACTGAGCCATGTTCTTCTCAACAATGGTACCATTTTCCTGCATGAGCCATGTTCTTATATTTTCGCTGTATATTAGGTACATGATGAGAGAAAAGAGTTGGAGTTCTACATGAGGCTGTTGTGGCGATCAATCAGAGGCTGTTTGTGGCGATCAATCCGCGTGTGCTCTACATCAGAAAGACTGCATATTTATGTTTTGCTTATGTATGCTCTATATCAGAAAGACTGCATATTTATTTGCTGTATCTGTATATCATTCACTGTATTTTGTTGCCCTGTCACTATTTTTCTAAGGACGAATCTCACTGTATCTCACTGGAAATTTGTATGTGCTTTCACTATATTTTGTTGCCTGTATTTTTAGCTGATGATAGAAAGAATATTATTTAGATTCAAATGTTATGTTGCTTGTTTCGTTGCCTGCCTGCAGATGTGCTGTGTGACGAAACTGCAGCTGTGCTGTGTGCCGGTCTTACAGGGATTAACCGATGCCGGTCTTACAGGGATTAACCGAATATCAATAAAAGACAGAGATTAGTAGGGGAAGTGGGGAGAGGGGTGGTGGGGATCGGGGTGACAACTGGGGATCACCCAATCCCTGCAGGTATTAGATCAGCTAGTGTATTTTATCTCATGCAACCGAACAAAGCCTTACGATTACGACTTACGAGCAGCAATCAGCATGACAACATGTACAGAAGCAAGAAACCAACCGGAGCTAAGGAGAGAGCGAAGAGAGGCTCACCTTGCGGGAGATCAGCTGCAGAGAAGCGGGCGGATTTGAGGTCAGACGAGGAGGGCGTCAGCCGGCAGGGATAGCCGGACGGGGCCGGCTCCGAGGTTCTTGGCGCATTGACCTTGCGGGAGCGGGCAGAGGCGGGCGAGCGCTGGCGGGGACAGAGGGATCAGGCCGGAGATGAGGGAGGACGGAGGGGAACGGAGGAGGCGGAGGGTCGCCGGAGTGAGCGGCGGCGGCGGCGGCGGGAGGCTACTATTGTATGGCGGCTGCAGCGAGTCGCCTCCCAGTCGTGTGGAAGCGAGCGAGGGTTTCCTTCCCCACGTCCAGACTAATGACGAGATATCCCGGGGCAAGCGCGTGGGAAGGGCCCAATTTTTCTCTGTCGTGGACAACCAAATGTCACGGTGGGCTGCCTCGGGTCATTTCGGCCCGCGTTTTGTTTGCCTAGGGAAAAGGTCGGGATCCTCTCGGGTTCCCCGGCATCCAAACGAGCCCTAAATGATTTAAATCCAACGGGGTTGGATAGAGATTTTAACTACCTTTCCCATAAAATTAGAATCACTCCATTTGGATTTGTAAAACTCTTTGAATGGATTTTTGAACTAAGGGACAAAACTAAGTCTAAGTTTAAAAAGAAAAAACCTAATTTGAATCACAGGGCCAGCATGGGAAACTAAATGGGTCGTCCTAGTGGTGCTCCGCGGCGCAGAGGGCTGCTGACAAGGGGGTCCCACCTATTAGTGACTCTTTAAACGCGAAGCGGTATGGGACGATCTGGGCACTACGATTAAAACACAGATCGACGGTTCACAGTCGTCGTCGACGATGGACTCGTCGCCGGCGAGACCGAACCCTAAACGGGCGGTGGGGGTGTACTGGGGACGTACCAGGGCTCCAGCTAGTGCGGCGAGGCGGGCGATCGAACTAGACGGTGACGGCGAGCTCAGGTGAAGTCGCGGCAGGGGCTGAGGTGGACGAAATCGACGGGGACTTCTCCTCTGCAGCGGCTACCTCTGGTGCAATTCCGGAAAACGGCAGCTCGAGCGGCTCCGACGAGAGAGGGGAAATGGTCAGTGGAGAGTGGGGAGTGGAATGGTGTGAGGAGATGGTGTTGGGGAGGCCTCCTTATATAGGCTCTACGCGGTGGTAGAGAAGCATGGCGCGGCTCGTCGGTGACGGTGAAACAGGGGGGCTACCGGCATGGGCGAGGTAGGCGGACGGTGGGCGGTCTACTGGCGGTCAGCTATGGCACAATGGCGCGGCTAGGAGCGGTGGCATTTGGTCGGGGACTTCACGCGCTCTGGGGGACAGAGGCGGTGCTCGACAGCGATCATGGCGACTATGGGTCACGCGGCGGTGCACGGCCGTATCTGGAGGGGTGTGGGTGTCGAGGCGGAGCGGCGTGCATGATATGGTGTCGAGGCGCGGTCTGCTACGTGCTGGCGGCGATCGCGCTCTGGCGTGCGCTGCGCACGACGCAGAGAGAAAGGGCGGCGCGGCGCTGAGGTGGTCTAGTGGCTGGGGTTGATCGAGGGGTGGATAGGGAGAGGCGGTAGGGTTAGGTGGTGCTAGCGGGCATGCTGGAATGGCGCGGCTTGGTCTCTGGCGCGTTGCCTGTGTCTGGCCGGTGACGACCATACTTGGGCGGCGCTGCACTGGCGCTGCGGGGAAGGGGGAGTGCTGGTCTGGGCTTAGTTAGGCTCAGGGGGACAGAGGAGAGATGAGAGGGTCCAGAGGGGGACAAGGGCTTAAACAAAATCTCGTCCCGAGATTTACGAATGAAAACTAGGAACTAAAGAGATCTGGGAACTCAGTCCTAATGTAATCTTCCCGCTCCCAAGTGGCTTCTTCTTCGGTATGGTTGCTCCATTGAATCTTGAGAAATTTGATACTCCGGGTCCTGGTGGTTCTGTAAGCTTCCTCCAAGATACGGATGGGCACTTCACGATACGTCAGATCCTTGTTGATATCAACAGCTCGGTGATCGATGTTATTGAAAACTTCGGTCTTCTCCGGCACTTCTAGGCATTTGCAAAGTAACAAGATATGGAACACATTATGGATGGCTGACATCTCTTCTGGCAGTTCCAGTTGATACGATACTTCTCCTCGGTGATTCAGAATCTTAAAGGGTCCGATATATCTGGGGGCTAACTTTCCTTTTAGACTAAAGCGTTGTGTTCCATTCAATGGCGAAACCTTGAGATACACAAAATCTCCGACATTGAAAGTTAGGTCTCGCCTTCTCTTGTCAGCATAACTCTTTTGTCTGGATTGGGCGATCTTGAGGTGCTCGTGGACTTCATGAACCTTTTCTTCGGCTTCTCAGAGAATGTCGGATCCAAAAATCTGACTCTCTCCTACTTGCGACCAATTCAAAGGGGTACGCCACTTTCTTCCATATAAGAACTCAAATGGGGTCATTTGCAAACTGGCTTGGTAACTGCTGTTATATGAAAATTCTGCGAAAGGCAGGCAATCTTCCCATTTTGATCCATACTCCAAAACACAAGCTCTCAACATATCCTCTAAGATTTGGTTGACTCTTTTAGTCTGTCCATCAGTTTGTGGGTGATAAGCTGTGCTGAAGTTCAATTTGGTTCCCAATCCTCCTTGGACTTTCTGCCAAAATCTCGAGGTAAATTGGGTTCCTCGATCTGATACTATGGTCTTGGGGGTTCCATGCAGACTAACAATTATAGCAATGTACAACTCTGGTAGGTAGTCTTGACAGGTATAAAGTGAACTACCTTAGATAGTCTGTCAATGATGACCTAGATTGAGTCATTTCCCCACTAGAAGTAGGCAAGCCGGTGATAAAGTCCATTCCGACAGAATCCCATTTTCATTCCGGAATCTGCAATGGTTGCAACAATCATGCGGGTCTCTGATGCTCTGCTTTGACTCTTTAACAGATGTCACACTTGGCGATGTAGCTTCCGATTTCCCTCTTCATCTTGTGCCACCAAAATTGATCTTTCAAATCTTGATACATCTTTGTTCCTCCGGGGTGGATAGAATAAAGAGTATCATGAGCTTCTTGCATGATAACTTGCTTCAGTTCTAAATCTGTGGGCACACAGATACGGCCTTTGTACCACAGAACTCCTTCTTCATCTTCGGTGAATCCAGGTACCTTTCCTATACCAATATGACGTTTGATTCCGTCGATACTTTCATTTCCCTTATGGGTTTCCTTGATTTGGCTAATCAAAGTGGGTTGAAGTTCAATGCTAGCTAAAAATCCTTTGCTAACAAGCTCAGTTCTAAATTGTTCCAACTCCTCATACAAACTTGGCTGCTTCTCCTTGATCATGGTGTTTAGCCGACACGGCAATCTGCTAAGAGCATCCGCTACCACATTGGCTTTGTCGGGATGATAGTGAATGTCAAGGTCATAATCCTTGATTAACTCTATCCATCTCCTTTGCCTCATATTCAGCTCCTTTTGAGTGAAAATATACTTCAAGCTCTTGTGATCTGAGTAAATCTCACAGCGATTTCCCATAAGGTAATGACGCCATGTCTTCAAAGCTAAAACAATAGCTGCTAACTCAAGATCATGGGTCGGATAGTTCTGCTCGTGTTGCTTCAGTTGTCGAGATATATACGCGATAACTTTGCCTTCTTGCATCAATACACATCTGAGGCCAATCTTGGATGCATCACAATACACATCAAACGGCTTCTTGATATCTGGCATGATCAATATTGGGGCTGAAATCAATCTCTTCTTCACTTCTTGGAAACTGGCTTCACATTTGTCAGTCCATTCAAACTTCTTGTCCTTCTTCAACAATTGGGTCATGGGTCTGGCAATGCTCGAGAATCCTTCTACGAACTTGTGGTAATATCCCGATAATCCGAGAAATGCACGGACTTGGGTTTGAGTGGTTGGGGCTTCCCATTCTTCGACATCTTTAATTTTGGCGGGATCAACAGAGACTCCTCCTGCAGACACAATATGTCCTAGGAATCCTACTTCTTTCAGCCAAAACTCACATTTGCTTAACTTGGCATACAACCGATGCTCTCTCAGGGTTTCCAGGATGATTCTCAGATGTTTCTCATGCTCTTCTTCTGACTTGGAGTAGATAAGGATATCATCGATAAACACAACGACAAACTTATCTAGAAATTCATAAAGATCTTATTCATGAGATTCATGAAATAAGAAGGGGCATTGGTTAATCCAAAATACATAACCATATACTCGTATAATCCGTAGCGAGTAGTAAAGGCGGTCTTCGGAATATCCGTTGCACGAATCTTAAGTTGGTGATAACCAGTCCTAAGATCAATCTTTGAGAACACTTGGGCACCAGTCAACTGATCAAATAGATCCTCTATCTTTGGCAAAGGGTACTTGTTTTTGATGGTGACGTCATTCAGTTTTCTATAATCGGTGCACAAACGGTTGCCTCCATCTTTCTTGTCGATGAATAACACTGGTGATCTCCATGGCGATGCGCTTGGTTGAATCAAGCATGTTGCTAACATAGCATCCAACTGCTTCTTCAATTCCACTAACTCTAAGGGGTTCATGCTAAAGGGTCTCTGGGCTATTGGTCCGGTTCCGGGGATTAGTTCAATAATGAACTCAATATCCCTATCCGGGGGCATATCGGGCAATTCATTTGGGAATACGTCGGGGTATTCACAAACTACTCTGACTTGGTCTATGGTGGGTAGGGCTAGACTCTTGTTGCACTTGAATTGACGGGGTAAGGTTTCAGATATATGCTCTATTGTGACTCCAGAGCTACTGGTCATGGTGATGGCTTTCTTAGCACAGTCTATCAGTCCTTTATGCTTTGACATCCAATCCATACCTAGTACTACTTCCAATCCTTTGGTTCCAAGTACTATTAGATTAGCATAAAAATCTATCCCATGTATTCTGATAGGCACAACTTTGCAAATTTTTCTAGCTTTTGTAGTTAAACTAGGAATTTGAACTATCATGACATGCTTCAAGTTGGTTGGGTGAATCTTACTAGTGCATGCAAATTCTTCGGTGACAAATGAGTGCGATGCTCCAGAATCAAATAACACTCTTGATAAAACTGAGTTGACAGAAAACATACCCAACACTACATCTGGCGCTTCTTGGGCTTCTTCGGCGTTCATGTGGAAGAGATGGCCGTTGCGGTTGTGAGGGTTTCCTGGGGCAAATCTTCTTCCTGGTTGAACACGATGCTTCTGTTGAGCTGGGGCATTCACGTTGGCAGTGGCGGCAGTCTTCTTGGGGCACTCATTGGAATAGTGACACTTCACTCCACACTCGAAACAAGTGATCTGAGACTTGTCTTTAGCTGCAACAGGCACAACATTGCTTCCAGTTCTGGGTGTAGTGTTGTTGTTGCTCTTCGGAGGTGCACGGTTGAAATTGTTGCTGTTGCCGGGGTTGTTGTTGTTTCCTCCAAACTTCACATTGCCTCCTCTACGGTTGGGGTAGCTTGGGTGAGACGTTGGGGGTCGGTTGTTCCTTGGTGCATACCCTGCCGACGGGTTGGGACGGTACTTCTGGTGGCTGTTGGATCCAAGTTGGTGCATCATACGATGTTTACGGTTGTCGTTTTCCTGGTTAATCTTCCCTTCCATCTAAATGGCAGAGTCGACTAGCTCTTCGAGATCCTCGAAGCGGATGTTGACGAGGACAGTCTGCATCTCATCATGCAGTCCGTTCAGGAATCTCTCCTTCTTCTTGGCCTCCGTGTTGATCTCATCAGGTGCATACCTGGCAAGCGACAGGAATCTGTCACGGTACTCCACTACAGTCATTCTGCATGGCTTTAATTCTCTGAATTCATCCCTCATTCTGGTGACTAGACCCTGCGACACGTGGGTGTGGCTGAACTTGATTTTGAAGGCTTCCCATGTCATCACTTGACCACGGTTCATCATGCGGATGTTGTTCCACCTGGCTCTTGCATCTCCTGCCAAATAGTGAGTGGCAAAGAGAACTTTCTTGTTGACATCAACTCTGGCTACTTCCAAATTGTTCTCCATTGTCTGCAACCAGTCATCAGCATCTAGTGGGTTCTCTGAAGTGCTAAAGATTGGGGGATTGGTATTCTGGAAGTTTTTCAGCTTGGATCCTTGATGATCCTGATTTCCATGCCCTTGGTTGTTTTGGGCCATCTGGGCTATCTGCTGCAGTGTTGCAAAGTTCCTCTCCATCTACTTCCCAGTCCCCTCTCCGCCCACGATCTCCCCACGCTCTCTCTTCTCACCCATTCCTAACACTCCCCTCCTCCTGCAGAAAACCCCAGCCGCACTTGGCATCCGCCTAAATCCATCCGGCTATGATGGCCGATTCAAAGCTCAGCGGGCGATGCAAGTGGGATCAACTCAGCGCGGATGATGTCGACCTCATCGTTCAGCGTCTGGACATTTCCAGCACCATCAGGCTAGCCGCATGCTACAAGGTGCTATACAATCGTATCGCCAACAACAAAGGTACGAAATGGACTTTTCACCATTGGAATGAACCGTGCCTACTGATGCCTCAGCCTGCTTATTGGTTCGACGAGCACTATGACGGTACAAGGGTACATCGTCTGCACGACATGGTGTATGACGTGGTACCCCTCAACCATCCTCGGTGCATCGCCATCCTAGCCTTCATGCACGAAAAAATCTAGGATGGCATGAACAACAACTGGCTCACCGCCGTGGACCAGGGCGGGGCCTGGTGCCTAGCAAACATCTACACCTATCCAGTAATTGACCTTCCATCGATGGATACTTGTGGCATTGAGGCCGCCTCACATCCAGTATATAACCTGTAATGCTACTAGCCAACCAGGGTTCCCCCAGTTACATGCAGTCATTTCTGAACTCATTCACATTTCAAAAGTTTTTTTGGCGAATCCACAGGTATGGAGAAAAGTTCAATAAGTCGTGGGATGGATCTCTTGAGCTGTTGAAGATCGTAATCTGCAGAGTGCCCACAGAAGCTAGGGGTTACACAGACTATAAGCTCCTCGCATGGTTCGATGGTGAAATCACCTACCTAGAAGGCAGTAGCCAAGTTTGGAGATGTCTGGAGCATTCAGGTCATGGAAGACGACAGTACTATGATGCCATTGAACATGGTGCCCTCATTTTTGCGGTTGCAAGTCAAGGCTACACCTACTACGGGATCCCACATCGAAAGGTAATTCTAGTTCCATGATGATACATTGTGAGTGATTTAGTGAAGTTGTTCTTTAACTACCTTGTTTATGTTTTACCTTTCATATGACTAAATGAGCACACACTGTATGTCCTAAAAAAATGAATGAACCATTGCCAGTAATGAATTAGTACCAGTAATATGCCTTCCAAAAATATAGTGTATGATGACGTCCTTGCACTAGTAAGTTCGTTCATTGTCAGAATATGAAAGGTACTATTAATCAGCATCTCAATTGTGAGCGCAACACAGTGAAGCCGGGTTCCTTTATCTGTTTGTACTTTCAAGCCCTCCTCGGATTGTAGGAATCACATAGGATTTTTGTAGGAGACCAATCTTTCCTGTTTGGATTTTTCCTTGGGATTTAGAGGAATTGTGTAGGGATTTTGTAGGATTTGGATCCTTAGGATTTTTTCTATAAAATGTTGTTTGATTCGAAAGAGTATAATCCTTAGAATTCCTTCAAAGGATTCCTTGCACTCTATTTTGGAGGAAAATTTCCATCTACTCCAACCTCTTTGTACAATTCCTTTTGTTTTCCTGTGCAATCAAACACCACTTGATCCAAAATACTATAGGCATCTAATCCTATAGGATTCAAGTGGACATGCCTCTATATGAAAAAAAGTGGCGCTTCCTCTTTTGAAACTTACAACAACTAGAAAACTAAGATAAGCAAGAAATCCAAATATTCGGAATAGCAGAGTAAGAAATGCAATTCCTAATGTTTTTAATTTATTGGGTAATATTATTGTCAGGATTTGCCTATTCACACTATTAGCATGAACAATGAAGAATGCTGGTGTTAGAATATGTATGCCAGTAATGCACTTTTTGTCTCGAATTCGGATGTTGCAGGAAACAAGGAGCTTCCGTTTGTAATCCCATCACCTATTCTGAATGATCGGCCAGGCATGTGGTTCCTCGCTCGATCGGCTGATGGTGAACGCTTGATGATCATAGTTACAACGTATGGCATGGGGGTTGCCCATGGCGAAGAGGGTGAAATCATTCCTCATGCTCAAAATATAACTAACCTATGCCTATATCCCGCCTCCCGTGTCTACATTTTTGAAGAGGATCCTAGCTCTACTGGACCTCCAGGGGTCATCGTTTGGAGGCAGGTTAACAGCCTGAGGACAACTCTCTGTTTCTCAGTCTCAATTATCCAACCATTGACAAGATGATGAAGAAACACGGATGCAAGGCTGTTGATGGCACATTGTTCCCATTCATGAGGAAAAATTGTGTGTACACAACATACAGGAGCTTTCGCGGAATACAATTCCCTCATATTAAACGCTGCAACCTGCAGCTAACTGAAGGTGAGCCTATGGCAGCTATCAGCCTTCCCAAAGATGGTTGGAATTGTGTGTGATAGGCAGCAATTTGGTTTAGGCCTAGTTTAGGTGTGGTATGCTCGTTGTGTCGTCCCTAGACTGAGTTGTGGATCTTTCTAGTGTATCATTGTGTCATCTTTTTTTGCATCGTGGTTCAATAGTTGACTGTTAAGTACACTGGTTTTAGTGGCCAGCTTGAATTAGTTTATATGAGCCCTGCCATGCTTTTGTATTTAGTATTGCCTTCCATGGTATAATCTATGTAGTCGTGCTTATTTCGTAGCATGATTTTTGTACTATAATTTTCAGTACTGTTACTGGTTGTATATACGCGACTCGTGCAGTTTTTTTGAACCATCGCACTTCATGCAGCTTTATGTTTTTAGAGGAATATTCCTTCTTTCCTCTTAGCGAATAGGGAAAAATAGGTCACTGCTTCTTATAGGGCCACGAAACAAGCCTTAACTGGGCCGTAATTGATCTTGGCTCGGTATGCCAAAGCAGGCTGAGATGCCCTAGGATAATAGCCACAAATGTTTATGCTGATATTCTAAAAAAATATTTAATGCACACCCTTCGAAAAAAGAAAATGTTTACGCAGACCCCATATTGTCTCTGATACATGGCATACTGTTGGCGCTAGCGTGAAATTACTTGTTCAATACAATATGTATTCTTGCTCATTCTTCTATATGTGAAATAAACAAGTCATGCTCTGATGTGACAGGAACAACTCAAGATCTGATGTGCTGACATTGTACTTTCTGTGCTAGTGTACAAACTGGTTGTATTATTGTGTTCGAAACTATGAACTAAATGTGCGAATTCTGAGCCTTTTTGCATGATGACAATGCCACATGTTGGCGCTAATTGCGACATGTACTAATTTTATCATACGGAAGCATATAACTTCGAGTGATCGGTTTAAGCTGGTGATTACCCGAGCTGTCAGCGGCTAGGCAAGTCAAGTCCACCGTGTGTCTATCGCCAACAATTTATATGACATGATTACAAGGTTTTGAGTACATCAAATCGATTGGGCACATAGGACGATTCAAAGCCACCCAAACCATCTCGAAATATATCATTTGATGAAAATATGATTGCACATTGTAAGACTTGATACGACATGATTTTATGTCAACTAGTCAAACTCCCTCGGTTACTTTCCATGTTTGAATCCTGTGCTGCCCAAGTTCCTCGCTATGTTCACTATGTATAATAAGGCGCAATATCAGTCACTTTTCTCCATTTCCAACTTCATTCTTTTGGATTCGGTGTAGGTACAGCCAGGTCAGGTGGACCATCGACCTTCACTACAATATATTTTTACTACTCAGCCTATGAAAACGAATATTTCAACCCCACTTCGGACAAAAAACTTCCCATATTCTTATTTCAAAAAACCCTTAATTAGCCTTTCGTGGTGAGCAGAGTATATATTTTTTAGGGTACCAACTGCATTTTTTTTGAGGATGGGGTACGAACTACATTGAATTTTCACTAAGGACCTAGAGAAAAAATTGCACATTCGACCCAACACTGGCCCAAAACCTTGCAAATTTAGCATGCCGGGTTAGGTGGACTGCCGACCCTCGACATATTGAGTACATTGAATTTTCAGTGAGGAGGTTATTAGAAAATAGTACTACGTTCACCCAACTGTGGCCCAAAACCTCGCTAATTTATCCTTCTGGGTTCAGGTTGGCCGTGGGCCGCCAACCCTCAACACATTGTTACTTGGTTTTTTAACCATGAACCACACTAAAGAAGTTTCGGTAAGAAGCCCACAATAAGAAGCCCATTGGTTCACAAGATTGGACCCAGGTTATTTTTTATCGCCCAAAATTGTCTTAATTTGGTATTTCCATGCCATTCTGATAAAGTATAGGACAAGCGTCTCCTACCCATGTTGTATTTGTACAGAGCATTTAGCATTTTTTATGGCAAGTCGTCAGGGTTGCTGCCTTTTTATTCTAAGTGATTTCAACATTTCTAAATGTAATCTTTTCTAGTAGTGGCATAGATGGTTCTGGCATAGTGGAAGTACACGTGGTTCCCATTTGTTGAAGTCTTGAGTTAGATTCCTAGTTTTTGCAATATATATATATATATAATATAGTATAATCTCTGTCATTCTTTTTAATTTTTTCAGCATACACACGTTTCTTACACAGAGAAGGCTGACATCTAGGACCCAACAATGTTGCCAAGGTCAAAACAGCGGAGTCCATCATACACACTTTGCATTTGCAGAGACGCTGACATGTTGGACCTAGCAGAGACCTTATACAGATGTTGCATCGAGCAATCAATGTTTCATTTATAGAGAGGCTGATATGTGGGACCCAGCAGCGCGACCTTATACAGATGCTACATCGAGCAATGTTGCCAGTTCGAAACAGGGAGGCGCGAGCAAGAAAAAAGTTCAGCATGCACACGTTTCTTGTAATGAGAGGCTGAAATGGGGGACAACAGTGTGAGCAAACAGCAGATTCGTCGAGCAACGCTATCTAGTTCGGAACAGGGTAGCACTACAGAAGAAAAAAATTCCATCATACCCATGATTCTTATAATGTGAGGCTAACGTAAGGGACCCACCAACCTGAATAAATGGTTGATGCAGCGAGCAACGCTATCAAGTTCGAAACACAAAGGCATGACAGAGGGTAAAAAATCCATCATACACATGTTTCTTCTAATGAGAGGATGACATGTGGGGCCCAACAACGTGATTAAACGATAGATGCATTGAACAACGCTATCAAGTTCAGAACAGGGTAGCGCGTGCCAAGGAAAAAAAATCCATCATACACACGTTTCTTCTAATGAGAGGATGACCTGTGGGCCAAGGAATAACATGTGTTCGCTCAAGTCAGGCAACGTGCATGACTTTGTGTGGCTCTGATTCACTTACATGTGGGCCCTGTTTAGGTCGGCCTCACCTGCCAGTGAGAATCTGTATGCACCATGCGCTTGGAGCCACTAGGTATGTCCACGACGGAAATTACAATTTGCAACTAGTTGCACCGGCAACAAGTTGTTGCATGTGGCACTTCCAAGTTTTCAGAAAATGTGAAATAAATTATGAACATAGATCATATTTATATAGTTCATCTATAAATTTCCATCCCAAAAATATTACTAGTTCATGGCCTGGCTACCACAAAATGAACAAATGAACACAAGATATTGTTCGCTTAGGTTTTTTCTTTTACATTGACACATGTCACATAAGATCTTATTGTGGGACCGAATATTGTAGATGCACAAGATAAAACATAGCCAATGTTTCGGACTTATTTCATATTTTTTCAGAACTCGAAAGTGCAACAAATAATAAAGTGTTCGGGCGCAACGAGTTGCGGAATATTCAACCCGCACTGACTAAATCTATGCCTTGCATACAGAAGGAGTTTGATCAAATCGCAGGCTTGCACTACATTGCAGCAAAATGAGTGTTAGAATACAGCAAGTTTACGACTGAGGCCATACGATACAAATAAGGCGAAGGAAATAATTCAAGATACGCAAATCCCTATTCCATATGATCTCCCTTGAACTGTTAATTATGCCGGTTCCAATCCTTCGCGTTGGCCAAGATTGGGACGAACCACGATGAAGTCTGCTGCCAATTCCAGTCAATCTTTTTTAGGGAAATTCTAGCCAATGTTGGTTGAGAAACCAACAACGCTGTCTTGAGCATTCATACTGATGCGGCATATTTCAAGACAAAGATTAAATCCACCGAGACTAACTGCATGCGGCAAGGTGTATACAAAGTTGCTCTTTGTTAGATCTCTAGGGCAAAGTCCTACCGCGCCAACTAGAATGGTAATCAGATATTTCAATCCAAGGAAGATAGAAAATGCTCCAAGGTCTAAAACCCTCCACCATTGCCTCGGTGGAAGTAACCTACTAGTGTCAATCGAGAACACATGGCAGCAAAACCTAGTAGAATAGGTGTGAATATTGCGGCTGTGATCATAACCAACATTTTTAGCCACGGGATAACCACCATAAGTAGTGTCATACCGCCTAGCACTAATGCATACAGTATTGATCTGAATAAGGCTACCACCATCAGAAGATCTTGCTAACCACCACAGATCAGGACTGTACTCACGATTACCGTCTAATTCAGGTGGCCCCGGAAGACACACATGACCTTGCAAGGAAAGCACATTCAGAGGTCAGCTGAGCAAAATTTGAATGATGAAGCTTGAAAATTTAAGGATGGAAATTTTACCCCATGCCCGAGGATCCCATGCATAAATATTACCAATCTGAGTTACAGCATAGACAACTCCCTTGTGGATAATTGCATCGCGGTAGCTGAACTGGTTCTCAAGAACCATCCACATACCATGAGAACCATCAAGGAAGGCAATTACCATGTCGAAGATGGCCAGGACAAACAAATCCTTATAGTTCCCAGCAGCAGTGGGAAATCAGAAAATGGGTATCTTTAGTAGATTAGTAGGCTGACCAGCCGCGATAAACTTAAGTATCTCAGGTGTCGTCTCAAAATCGAAGATCGCTGGTAGAGGAATCCGACAGTGGCGATCCAGTCTCCATGGGCGCCTGCCCACTTCTTACCCTCACAATCTGGCATCACAACATCAGAGGAGGACCTGTCTAGCAGCATCAGCTCGCACAAGGTCCACCCGAACTTCCTTTGCGGCTTCTGCTTGCCCCTGCCCCTGTAGAACTGCTTCATGAAATTTTCGCGGTAGAATACATTGTACTCACGTGGTACCTCAGTTGAGTGAGAGTGAAGAACATAGGGGAGACCAAACGGATGTGATTTCGACAGGGATGCACTATGTGTTGCTGAGTAAAGATAACATTTGAAGTAGGCGATGAGGCTCGCGGTGGTGATGACGTCGCATCTAGCATAGATTTCTTCAAGGGGGCCATCGGAAAACACTCTAGAAGTGTCACTGTCATCGATAAATTGGACCATCGCGAGGAAGAGCTCGAGCAGGTGGGGGCGATGGTGTTTTCTTTTGTTTGGGGGTTTTGGAGGAGAGAGTGAGCGGCAGCTGGTAGGGCAAGACGGAAAACAGTCTATCAAACTGGGCGCCGGAGCTGATCCTAAAGCGGCATGGCGGTGTTGGCGCGTGCCTGTATTGGTGTGCGAGTGGTAATGGCCATCGCCGGGACGCTGGAGGTGAAGTGAGGATGGAGATCGAGGCAAAGAGAAATACGGAATGAAATAAAACCAAGCATGCCTTCTTTCTCTCTGCTAAATCTACTATGCCTATCGAACTGGGCTATGGAGATGCTTCGAAAACGGCATGGCGGTGTTGGCGTGTTCTAAAGGTGGACGAGTGGGGATCAGTGAGAAGATGGAGAGGAAGAGGATGGAGAGCAAAGGAAAATAGAATAAATCAATTGAAATCATACCGCCTACCGAGCATGGTTTTTCTCTCTTCTCTGCGTTTCCTGGTGCCTATTGAGTAAATAGGTCAGGCCTTTCTAGGAGTAGTACAACATAAGCTAGCGTAGCACGGGATGGAGTTGTACCGTCCTCTCAAATAAATGGTGATGGCAGAGAGACGGTTTGGACTATACTCGGAGCTCCTCTTGCCGAACATAATAATCTTTGGATCTTCTACATTCATCATCTTGTGCAGGCACATTTGGAACAAGTACTACTGTAATACTATTGTAACTAATAAACACATAAAGGTTCCACTCGTAATTAAGGAACCAAAACTGAAATACTACTACTCTCGAACTCTGGTGTAGTACAACAACAAAATGCTCACAAAATGGGCTACCAGTACCATCTGTACACCCACACACACTACCACCTCAAATAAGCTTGCCGGCCACACCGCCAATTTCCTCTCCCCTGCCGGCCTCTACGCCCCCGTTATCGGACCTCAAATCGAACATCTCTCAGTTCAATAAAGAAAAAAGTCGACAATCTCTCAAAAAAATCAACCATCCACCAAAAGAAAATCCATTGTCTAATGCTTCTTGTTCATTATGAACGGACGGTCGCAATTTCTCGAGCACCGCACGGCAGTAGTAGTCGTCTGAGCTACTGGTTGTAGCTCCACGAAAGCACGCGCCTAGAAGCGGCAGAAGAATTTATTCTCTGACAGTGACGGAAGAAGATTGAAGATATATAAAGTACCAAATCAACAAGTCAGTGGCTTTATCCGTCTGACCAGTGAGAGCCGACACGAGTGGTGAATAGCTTGAAGCACAGCGGAACAGGTGCCTTTAAGGCATATAGTACGTACACCTCCATTCTGATTTAGGATGGTCACATAGTTCTAAATAACTTAGACTAGTAACTTGCACATGTACCTTCATAGTGGGTAACAATATGTGTGTAGTGTCACACAAAGGCCTGATTAATTAGGTTCTACGAGTAGAATCATATACTACTAGTCTTGGTATGTATGATGTTATGGTAACTAGCTAAGTTATTACGTCACTTTCTTTTTTCATTAATTAACTCTAAAAAGACATCTAATTCGAGACAAGTATCTACGCTTACTTGTAGTTCAAGTTTGTCAAGATGAAAAATCTTACGAAGAAGTTGAAGCTCTTGTCAAAACTCTCTGTGGTTTCTGATACGGAGTATATTAATTGACTTTCCGATGGGTGCCTCCAAAAGCTTTTTCTTAAAACTTTCAAAGCAGCCTACAATTTACTTGTAGTTCAGATTTGACCTAATTTTGAGGAATCTACATAGAGTCATTCAAGTGGCGGAGTTAGCTAGGAAGTTTGAAAACTCATAAAACATAGGAATCGTTAGTAAAACATGTTGGTCCACTATATATACTACTAAGTTGCACGTGCCTTGCATGTGAGACTCAGATAGTAGACATATGACATATCATCACTATATACAATTAAAATTGGTAAAACACAAAAAATATAAATTTGATCAACATCTATAAAGTATGGGTGTATATTTGGTCCTCGTACTTTGTATCATCATATAGAACTCAAAGATTATTAGCTACCTAACACATGAAATTTTTGATAACATGGTATAGAGAAACAAGGGAGAAGATTCTAATATGATGGAGAAGTGTGTTTTGAGGTTTGTGCATAGCATTCATTATGCCGAAGTGTCATCGGATTGATGACAAGTACGCCATGAGAGGGTCCTCGAGGCGTGCGGAAGAGAGGGGTGTGAGACATATGGTATCCCAGGACGGTGAGCACACAAGTTTACCAAAGTTCAAATTCACCGGCTTTGGACGGATCCTACTCCTGCTAGCAATCCAGTAATATGGCAGAGCCGGAATATGGGTTACAAGGGTTTCACATGTGCGAGTTGAGATTGTAGACTATTGTGAGGGTGCCCTAAAGGCTCTCCCTAGGACGGCTTATATAGATCTCCGGCCTAGGGTTTATAGGAGAGACCTATCCGGCTACGACTAAGAGTCGGTTATAGAGTACATCTTGAACTAAAAATAACAGTACAGGCCTATCTCGGTAAGTCTTCTGGCCCTTCCCGTAGCCGGACTGGACTCCGTATCTTCTCCCTGACTGGGCCACCCGTGAAGCAAAGCTCTAACCCGAAGTGGGCCACCCTGGTCAGCGTGGCATAGTGAGGATACCCGGAAAGTATATCCCCAACAGCAGCCCCCAGACCTCCAAGATCCAGATTCGGATTTCATCATCGCCTAGCTTGATCTTCAGCTTGCAGAATCTTGAAGGGTTCCTGAAACTTCAAAAGAAATGATAGGATCTGGGTCTCATAACGAGTCGGACCTATGAATACATTATTCAGGTTTCCGGCTTGAAATTCAAACTAAGCCAAAACTTGGCCTCTGACGTAACCTGACACCAATCAAGGCCAAGTCACGTCATTGACAGACATTTCCGTCAGTACGACCGTTGGTGGGTCCACCTTTCGCGGAACCGAGGCATTGTTTTAATGTGTGTGCGGAGATCGAGGCGGCGTAATCATCGCGTGGTGGTTACCCAGCTCCTTCCACGACATGTGTCACGGTTACTATTTACATTGCACAAATCTTGGCACGGATGAAGGATATAAGGGGTTGAGATTTCTCTCTCTCCTCTTCACAAGCACTTGCGCTCCTTCCTTCCTCTCGATGCCTCCCACAAACAGAGCTCCTCTGCCACCTCCAAAATCCCCCAGCGCTGCCCATCCTAAGAGACCGGTGCCCAGAAAATGGCTGAGGCCTCATCGTCCGGCACGGCAGCGACAGCAGCGATGGCGTCGGCAACGGAGAAGGAGAGTATCTGCGGGGTCTGGATCCCCTGCGTCCTGGATGACGCCAAGCTTCTCGTCATTGAGAATGAAGGGCTCCTCCATGCCGATGACTGGCGGAGCGGCTATGGACAAACCATCCCCACCTCCAACATCGACGAGCGGGTGCATTTTTGCACCCACCTCGACAGAGGTTTGAGCTTTCCACCCTCAGATTTCTTCTCTGAGGTTATAGATTATTATGGAGTTCAACTCCACCATCTCCCCCTGAACTCTCTCTTAGAGATGAGTGCTTATGCCTCTTTGTGCAAGGGAATGTCAGCATTAGGCCGAGTCTCATACTCTTCTGGTATTACTTTCATACCTGGAGAAACTCTATCACCGCCGGTAATCCTTACATTACTAGGACTCTTAGCTTTTATGTTAGGAGAGAACATGTCTATCTTAGGATTAAGGCTAGTGAGTCGGTGAAACAATGGCCATCCACTTTTTTCTATCATAAGGATATACCAGCTCCCGGCAAAGCAACTGCTTTGCCAGATTTTTTTGATGGTGCCGCCATGCCCCAAGAGTCCTGGGACGCAGATGTTCCATCTCTCACTGATGATCTGCTTCTTGCCAAGAGGCGGATCGAATATCTGATGAATCACAAGGTCCTTAAAGGGTCCGACTTGATTCACTGCTAGCTGGCATGACGGATCCAGCCTCTCAAACACCATGGTGACCGGCTTATGCACTCCTTCACGGCGTCCAAGAAGGACTCTCTCCGGATCTACTCCCGTCCTTACTCGGAAAAGGACTATGAGTCCCAAATCAGATGGTTGATAAGGGAGTGGATCGAGAGGAAAATCCTGGAGTTGTCCTAGGACATGAATACGGTTGACGATCTATGGTACCAGTAAGTTTCTAGCAATAACTCGAATCATGTGTTCATCTATACATTATTATTTCATTCTGCAATACTAAGATATTTCTTCTTTTTAGCTTGCTGACCTCCCTGAGTTGGAGCTTGCTCCTCTCAAGGGATATCCTCCTGAGATCTCTCAGGATGATGGAGAACTGGTTCCTTTACCGGAGACCCTTACTCGAAAGCGTAAGGCTCCGATAGTTTCTATTGGCACAAAAGAAGTGCCCATTGTGAAGAGGTAACTTTCCTCACAAGGTCTCCATATCTTATTTCTTAATTCTTTCTGAGGTGTAACAATCTTTGTTCTATTACCTCCTCAGAGCTAAATAGATCACCAAGAGCAAGGGGAAAGGAGGCTCGTCGAAGCCCCTGCACCAATCAAAGCAGAATTTGACTTCTCCTACCATAGCGCCTCCGACTCCTGCCCTGCAGCCTTCTGCAGCGCCAGAGATTACTCCATCTCCGCCCGTCGTAGAAGATCTGGCTCTTCATTATGAGCCTTGGTTCGCAGACTGACGTCACTAAGGGTGACTCGGCAGTTGATAAGGGTGAACCCTCAATGGGTAATGATCCCTCGGCAGAGGTTTTTGCCAAAAACCTCCTCAGCAATCCGTGTCTTACCAAACTTGGCATTACTCATAAATCTACATAGGAGATCCAATGGCTTGCCCAACGATGCTTGGAAAGCCAGAACATTACTGCCGAGGAGGAGGCACAAGAATAAGATGACGTCAAGTACTCCGACCTTCTTGAGCAAATCCGTCTTCGAGATGAGAGGCTGAGAGCCGGTGTGGTTCCTCCTCCACCGGTAATCCCGCTAACCCTCGCTGAGAAGGTTAGTACCGAGGTGACCATGAGCTTAAGCAAGCTTACTCATGAACATCATGTAAGTCAAATTTCCAACTCAACTTTTTTACTTTATTTCATATCATATCCTCTAGCCCCCAAGCATGAAGTTGGATAAACAATCTGGGTTTGTGCTTTCGTAGGATGCCAAGAATGAGCTAGTGTAGCCCCCAAGGCTCGTGCTGATATTAGTAAAAATATTATCCTGAGTCTTTAGTAGACTTCTGACTCAGGGTATTCTGACTTACAGAAAGTTAATTCGTATAACCAGGAATTGTTGAAGAATATTTGCAACAAGAAGAGAGAGATCAGAGCTCTCTGACTTGAAAATGCTCAGCTAAAGGTGTCAAGGGATGAGGCTGAAGGTAAACATTTCAGTCCTTAACCTTGCTCTTTCTTTCATAGTTGAATTATTTATTCAACTATTGTTCTTTTGCTTACAGCACTGGTCAAACAATCATGTGCCATGATTTAAGAAGTCGAGAATCTTAAGACCCTGGAGGTGGAGAACACCAACTTACGTCGGGAGCTGGACCAATTGAAAGCGGATCACAAGCGGAGCATTGCTCAAGTCCTCGAATCCTATTCTATGGCCACCGAAGAATGTGATCGAAGGATCGCGGCCCAGGACCAAAAGATCTCGGATATCAATGATGCTTTATTCAGAGAGAAGGACATCTCCGAAGCACTCCGGGCTGAACTCCAGAGCCTTAGGGCAGAGAAGACCAAAGTTGACGATGTCATCTTCGGTGTGTTTCCTACTTTCTGATTTTCTATTTTTCCGAATCTAAGAGTTCGAATATATTTACTAACTTTTGCATTATATGCGCAGGTCCTATGAACTTACTATATTCTTCCTCCACCGAGTCTCGCACTAGCCGGCTTACACAAGTCGGCGATTTGCTTCACGATTTCCGCCAATCTTTGGAGGATATTATCGAAGTACTGAAGGTTCTGGACATGAATAGAATGTCCGGCTTTGAGGTGTGAGACAAGGCCAAGGAGATGCCCCAGCTCATCCAGGACTAGAACATGTCCTATGCACGGACCGCAGCTGAGAACACCCTCACCATGGTAATGAGCCACCATGGAAACATGGAAATCTAGCAAGTAACCAGAGGGTACTGTAAAGTGGATGAAGATGGACAGGAGCAGAACATCAAGGCAATCATGGACTCCTGCGTCGGATATGTATGTCATGTAGCTGATCTGACCAGCTACGACACTCCTTTCTTCACTCGCGTAGAGACGACTCCTCCTCCTTCCGAAGAAATTGGTGAAGCTTCCAACGATGAACAAACTATATCGGATTTGAATGTCTTGGAAAGATATCAAGGCGAGGTCGATGTCTCTAGTGATCCGGCAGCTCCTACCTCTTCTCCTGCATCGTAAAGTACTAGAAACAACAATGTGTTATTATCAAACAATTTGGGTTGTAAATAAGTAGTGTAATACTTTTGCTAGTGCTAGGGTTTGATATCCCTATTTAGCACTTTTGGATTTATATTTGTCGTGCTTGAAATGTTTACATAAGCACTTTTTGTTTGTTTTGCCTGTACTTATCATTTATCTGGCTTTTTGCCTTGTCCCTTTCATGAGCCGGCTAACCTTCCACACGGAAACTTTGTAGAGCAACGAAGCTCAATTGCTAAACCAGTTTAAACTCGGAAACAAAGCCGGCTTCCAGTACCAACAATTCACTACTCGGAAAATGCCCGCATCCAGCAATCAAATAAATAACCAAAGTACAAACTAGAAAATTTAGATTTATACCTGAAGGTACCATTTTAGAATTGGAAATCTTAACCAGAACAAACATGATCATAAAGTACTTTCAAGTATTCTGGGATTTTCGACAATGACATGATCATTCGGAAATAAGATGGTGATATAAAACTTTTCAGAAAAATTTGAGGCAACCAATACTTTATTTCTCATTGAACATGTACACATATATGATTACGAAGAAAGATAAATTAAGAATAAAAGGGATGTAGCTGAGCAATATTCCACGGTCTATCTAATTCTTCCGGGTCTGTACTGCCTCCAACTCTCTTTCTTTTCTTAGTAGCAAGTCTTTCTTTGACTGGCCGCATATCAGTTAGATAGTAAGGACCATTGTGCAATACTCGGCTAACTAAAAAGGGCACTTCCCATATCAGGGAAAGTTTGTGCTTTCTTTTCTGCACAAGCGAGAGAACCAAATCGCCCTTATTGAAAGACCGGTTTCTAACTCTCTGGCTATGATACTTGTGTAACTTGTGCTGATAGGCTATTGATCTCATCTCAACAACGACGCGAACTTCTTCTATTAAATCGATATCATTTTGTCGAGAAATTTCGACATCCTTTTCAATATACATAGCAACCCGGGGAGAAGTATAAATCAAATCACTAGGAAGAACTGCTTCTACACCATAGACCAAGAAGAAAGGTGTGTATCCGATTGACCTATTCAGAGTTGTTCGTAAACTCCATATCACAGAAGGTAATTCCTCTACCCAAGCCCCCGCAACACGTCGTAGTGGTTCTTTGAGTCTTGGTTTTAGGCCTTGTAGGATTAAACCATTTGCTCTTTCAACTTTTCCATTAGCCTGTGACATGTGCGACTGATGCAATTTCAAGCCGGATATTTTGTTCATCACAGAATTCGGCAAGCTCTCCCATAGAAAAATTACTCCCATTGTCCTTAATAATGCTATGCGGATAACCGTATCGGATTATGACATCCTTGACAAATCTTTTGGCTATTGCTCCATCACAACTTGTGGCGGGTTTAGCCTCAATCCATTTTGTGAACTTATCCACCATCACTAAGAGGTGAGTAAATCCACTTGGAGCCTGTTTAAACGGTCCTACCATGTCAAGCCCCCAGACCGCGAAGGGCCATGTTATGGGTATTGTCCGCAGCTGATCAGCCGGAACATGAGTTTGTTTGGCGTACTTTTGGCAGCCTTTGCACGTCTTGACTAGCTGTTCATCGTCTGACTTAGCTGTAAGCCGGAAAAATCTGTGTCTGAGAGCTTTTGCCACTAAAGATTTGGCTGCAACGTGATGACCGCATTCGCCTTCATGGATTTCTCTTAGGATTTCCACTCCTTCCGGAGATACATAGTGCTGAAAGACCCCAGACACACTCCGCTTATAGATCTCACCATTTACTATTGTATAGGTTTTTGCTCGTTAGACGATCTGCTGGCTCAGAACCTCGTCTTCGGGTAATTTTCCATCTACCAAGAAATCAAGGTAGGGTTGGGTCCAGCTGGGAATTACAGCCAGAACTACCACTAATGGTGAGTCGGATTTGGTCAGATATTCCTCATCTACTCCTTTTATAGAGGGGACTTTGAGGTACTCTAAAAAAGCGCCATCCGGGACATTTTTCCGTGCAGAACCATTCTACAAGCTACAATACAATGGGACCGATACTCATCATGCTACGATAGTGCCCTAGTGCATCTACTCATCGTCGATGAAGTCGGAGTCATCATCATCGGTGTAGAAGTCCACGGCATCCTCCTCCAGAAAGTCATCATCATTGCTGAGGTATGAGTCCATATCTCCCTGGATGTCTTCACCCTCCTCTTCTTCATCCTTTGCTGCAAGCTGAGCTTCTTGCTCCTTGATGGTCTTCTCGAGGTCGGCCACCTTCTTGCGAAGACGGTCGATGGTGCAATCCTTCTTTTCGCGCTGGCGGCGAAGAGACTGGCGATCCTTGACAAGTAGTGAGAAAGTCTAGGCCTTCTGGGTGGCAATGGCGATGTTGTGGTTGGCGAACTCCCGAGCATTGTCCAATTTCTTCTGGCGGTCGTATAGCAGGAAGTCAAGGTTCTCCACTTGACGCTTCAACTCCGGGTGACTTGGCATCTCCATTGGCATTTCCATAAAGTCACGCCTTGCATAGTGAACAAAGCGAGTTCCTTGGATTTGGTTGACACTCATGGCACACAGACGTGCGAGAGCTTCATGCATTGCCCTGGCTAATCCATCTAGCCAGTTGTTCTCTCTTACGGAGAACTGGATTCTCCCGGACGTTGGTGCTTCTATACTTCCTCGAAGATCAGCGCTGACTAGCCATTGTAAATCTCCTGCAGGGGGTCCAGGAAGTTGAGCTCTATGGAATTCCGGATGTGGGTGTCCCAAGTGCTCCGATAGTGCGTCAAGATCCCCCTCGAAGATCAGCTGGCCTCCGTTGCCCAACTGGTAGAACTTGCTGAACCGAGTCTCCATCTACAAGAATTAAGTATGAGGAAGTTAGTGAAGTGATCAAGTGTGTCAAATTTTTATGTAGTAATGGAAGAATTGGAGGAACATGAATTTTTGAGAGAGAAAGAATTCCCAAGGGTAAGAGAGGAAATAGTTTTTCATAAATACTCACTTTGGTTTTGAAACTAAGTTTTTGTTCGGACGTCCATTCTAACTAGGGTCTCCTATGGTTAGGATGGCTCTGATACCAACTTGTCAACACCCGGATTTTTAATCCCAGATGCCTGTTATGCCATACATCGCAATCCCAGGATTACCATTTTTGCGAGACATAACAGATTGGATATCACAGTACATCATCCATTACAAACCATAAATAAGGTCTTACAGGAATAAAGGATCTCATGATCCAGTCTTAATACAACAAGCAGCGGAATACATAATAAGCGTAGCGGTGGGGTCCATCTTTAGGGTCACAGGCAATGCTGACGATGGAAGATAGTCCTAGTTATCATAGCCATCCCGTTGTCCTTCATCTTGGTAGTCTCCTTCATAGTCTGGCCATAGGAATAGCCAGGGACAAAAGCCATGAGTACTCTTTAAGTACTTGCAAACTATCACTAACAAGTAAGATAGTTCTAGTGGGAAATGCTAACTCTAGGTTTATTTGTAAAGTTAAGTTTGAAACCTAAGATGAGTTTAGAAACAAAGAAAGATAAAATAAAGTTTTAGAATCACTTAAGTTGGGAAGCTAGTGTCATAGTCACAACTCTGTTGTGGTCAAGTCATGTCACAATTCATTTCATAAGTCATTTTGAAAACATCTGACAACAAAATAGTATGGCCACTCCAACTGTCCATAACCGCGGACGCGGCTATTCGAATAGTTTGACACTCTGTAGAGGTGGTACACTTTCACCACAAGATTCGATACATCTGTCAAGGATAACCCTACATCATCATACTTAGTATGCAAATAATCAAACATAACCTTTCCTTTACACACCCTAGTATAATCACCTCTCCTATGAGTATGGCCTCCCAACCATGACCATCTGTCATCTTGGGCACTGCATAGGTGGACAACATTGAGAGGTAGCCTCAGCTCAAACCTCTCCCGCGAGGGAACTAATACTAATGCATATAAACTTCCGGCTAAGCCTTACCCAATTTAGGTATTGTGGTTGTACGGTAAAATTAGAATGGTATCGCATCCAAACCCAACCATCAGTTTTGTAAAAGGGTTAAGGCTCATGCCTCAACATTTTCATCATCATAAACCATTTGTCTTTCTCAACACATGTCAAAACATATCAATAGAATGACTCATCATTCCAAGGTTTTCACAATTCATTTTCACCAAGTATTCCCATATAAAGTGACTCAAGTTCTAGTTTAGCTCTAAACTACTAAGTTAAGAGTGTTCACTAATATGGGATACTAAGATCAATCTCATGCCATAGAATGACATCTAGGTTTATCTGGATAGGTCAAGTTTTATACTTTTTATGCTACCTTTAAACAAGTACGGGACTTTTGTAAAGTAAGGAAGTAAAGCTTGGAAATAAAACTTGGGGTAGGTAATAGTCAAAGTGGTATAACCAAAGAATGCCTAATGCATTTACTTAGGTTATCTAGCTTGCAAGGTCTAGCTTGCATTGTTAATGATGTCTTGCCTTGAAGTGGATCTGCAACACATAGAAAAGTTTATCTCCTTGGGTTGACTTAAGCACCACGCTAGCCCCCGAGCCCCCGAGCGCCTTAGACCCGTCAAAATGTAAGGTCCAATATTCCGACTCTGGGAGGGTCATATTTTCCGTTGTCTCTATCCATCAGCAACAAAGTTAGCGAGGATTTGGGATTTGATTACTGTGTGAGGTTTATACTCAATATCGAAAGCTGAAAGCTCTATGCCCCATTTTGCGACACGTCCTGTAGCATTGTTGTTGTTGATGATATCTCTCATGGGAGCTATGCTCACCATGGTAATTGGATGTTCCTGAAAATAATGCCGTAACTTCTGGGATGCGAAGAACACACCATAAGCCAACTTTTGATAGTGCGGATATCGCTGCTTTGATTCAGTTAAGACTTCACTGAGGTAGTAAGTCGGACGTTGCACCAGGTGTTCCTATTTTTCCTCTGGCCTTTCCACCACCATGACGACACTGACGAACCTGTTAGTCGTAGCGAGATAGAGCAACATCGGTTCCTGAGTTTCCGATGCTGCAAGGATAGGAGCGCATGAGAGTACTGCTTTCAGATCTTGTAGCGTAGCTTTAGCTTCATTTGTCCAAATGAACTTTTTAGTCTTTTTCAGGAGCTTGTAAAGTGGTGCGGCTCTTTCACCAAGCCGGCTTACAAACCGACTAACTGCAACAATGCAACCAGTTAGTCTTTGAACGTCCTTCAGGCGAGTCGGCCTGGAAATATTGAGTATAGCCTTGATTTTGTCGTGGTTCACCCCTATGCCTCTTTGCGACACAATGAAACCTAACAATTTTCCGGATGGTATTCCAAAGAAACATTTCTTTGGATTAAGCATTATGCTGTATTTGCGTAGATTGGCGAACGTTTCCTCCAAGTCAGAAATTAGGGTTTCCTTCTTTTTGGACATCACCGCAATGTCGTCCACATATGCATGTACATTGCGTCCGATTTGATCGTGGAGGCAACACTACATAGTGCGCTGATACGTAGCTCCTGCGTTATTGAGCCCAAAAGGCATCGTAACGAAACAGAAGGTTCTGAAGGGGGTTATGAATGAAGTTTTGACTTTGTCTGATTCCTTCATCTGAATTTGGTGATAACCGGAATATGCACCGAGAAAACATAGGAGTTCTGAGCCTCCCGTGGAATTGATAACTTGATCAATTCTAGGCAGAGCAAACGGATCTTTGGGACAAGCCTTGTTCAAGGCAGTATAATCAACACACATCCTTAAATCAGTGGTGTCCTTTTTAGGGACCATTACAGGATTGGCCGACCACTCAGTGTGGATGACCGCTTCTATGAATCCGGCTAACTCGAGTCGGGCTAGTTCCTTAGCTATTGTCGCTTTTCATCGCTGAAACATCATAAGGACTATTTGACAGGTTTAGCGTTTGGGTGTACATTTATAGAGTGCTCGGCAAGTTCCCTAGGTACTCCGGTCATGTCAGATGGCTGCCATGCGAAGATATCTTGATTTGCTTTGAGGAACTTGATGAGCATGCTTTCCTATGCTCTATCTAAACCTACACCTATCTGGGTCACCTTGGAGGGGTCATCATCCTTCAACAACATCGTCTTTGTCTCTTCTGATGCCTTGAACTCCGGAGTCGGTTTTTTCACCTCCTTCTTTGTTGCGGGTATGTCGGACAGGTCGATGGTCTTCTTGATCTCCTGGTACTCCTAGGCATGCAGCACGGCTTCAACAAAGGCGGCATTTCCGTCCTCACACTCTCACGCCTTCTTTGGGTCTCCCCTGATTGTGATCATGCCTTTGGGACCCGGAATTTTCATCATATTGTAAATGTAACATGGACAAGCCATAAAAGCCCAGTAAGCCAGTCGTCCGAATATAGCATGGTAGGTGCTCTTGAACGGGACCACTTCGAAGGAAAGTGCCTCCATCCGATAGTTCTTTGGAGTTCCGAAGGTAACATCCAAAGTGATCTCTCCCAGGGAATTTGCTGGTCTTCCTAGGACAACAGAGCTGTGATTCAGCTGTGTCTCCGAGATCTGCATCCGACACGGCGTTTCGACATACAGAATATTGATGATGATGGCATTGTCCATGAGATTCTTGGAGAAACCATAGCCGTCAATAAGTGGATTGATGACTAAGGTGTATTTTCCTCGCATGTGCAACTTAGGCGGATGATCAGCATGGTGAAAGGTGATTGCCACTTCCGACCAGTCCAAGAATTGTGGGACGGCTGGAACAGTTGTGTTGTGCTCATGCAAAACTACCTTCTTGACCTTAGCTAGTTGAGACCCAAAGAAAGTGACGTAAGTGTCTTTCTTCATTGTGAAGTTCTTCTTTCCATCCGGCTTGGGATTTGAAGGGTCAGCTTCCTCCATGTTGGAATCTTCCTTGGTCTCCTTTTCTTTTTCAGGATTCTTCTTCCCTTCTTCCACTAAGCCCTATAGCCCGCGGTATCGTCCTTTTTGATGTCGTCATTGAAATGACACTCAGCGTTTGTGTGGGATGAGCCCCCGTTGGCATCTAAGTGATGCACACACAGGTTATTGGCAATGTTGGCCTAAGAGTAGGTTTTTCCAGGCTGATGGTCTCCTCTATCCTGGACTCTTGATGTCCCACGACTGCGTCCGTGGCCACCACCGTGCCCTCCTCATCCTCCAGACCCAAAAGTGGCAGTGACCACTGTTGTTTCCGTGTTGGGTTTTTCTTCCGAGGTATTCTTGCGCTTCTGAGCTTGTTGCGTCGATGTATGCATACTTGCTCGCTGTTTCTATCATCTCTCCCAGATCAGTGACCTTGTTACACTTCAAGCAGTGACGTAGTAAACCAATTGGGAGTCTTGCAATGAAAGCTTCAGTCACAGTTTGATCATTTACTCCTTCACATGAGTTCTTGGTGTCGATCCATCATCCGAGGTAATCTTGGCGAGTTTCTCTGGCTTTTTGTGTGCAACGTTGTAGGTCTCCTACCGTACAGGGCCTCCGATATGTGCCTTCGAAATTCCGAAAGAACGCGATTTGCATATCATACAAGTTCTGGATGGTATTCTCCGGAAGTTCATTAAGCCATGATCGTGCCATCTTCCGCAACATAAGTGGGATATACCGGGTCGTGACCAAGCTATTTCCTCCTTTGGCGATGCAACAAGCCTAGAAAAAAACCTGGAGCCAAGTTGTAGCATCCCAATTGTCTAACAATTGCAATGCTACTAGTCTAGTCTATATATAATGGCTACTTCCTACATATAATTGTTGCATCATAATTATATCATGCTCATGTCATCATGCCACCTTGCATTTGAGCATCATATAAAACCCTTTTCCATTTGGTTCTTCTCTCATATGCATTATTAATTGTATTTGGCTCTTGATATATTTTATTTGGTTCTTGATAAATGCTTGATGCCCAAGTTGAGTTGAGGGCATATCTTTTATTCCAATCCACCACCTTTCTTTGTCACCACCTTATAATTCCACCATCCAAATTAACCATGGGCTTTTATTTCCTTTTGGCATTTAATCTAGCTCATGTGGGTTAGGGTGGATCCAATTCTAGTTTCTTTTGTTTGGCCTTTATTCCACCTTTTGGAATGCATATGTATAAATGTCATGATCATCTATTTTGTTTTCACAAGAATAACACATGGCATTTAATATTTGCATGGGCCATGCAACCATCATCAACACCTTTCCTTTTCTTTGGTTTTTCTTTGTTTTGAGTGGAACCTTCCTCTTGTGAGATCTTCTCTTTTTCTCTCTTCATCTCTACCTCATCAGCCTCACTTGTGTAGTGCCTTGCATGAGCTTGTAAGATCATCCCCTTGTCCATCTTTTTCTCTCTCTTGCTCATGCATACCAACACCCTAGCTACCTCCATCCCACCTTTTCTTGATCTTACCATGACCATGCATCATTTGATTTACTATACCTTCTTCCTCATCATCTCCTTCTCGTCACCCTACCCCTTCATGCTTGTTTTTGCTTGACCCATACCCTACCCTAATCTCCCCTCACTCTCCAACCCTCTCTCCAACCCTAAGATCTAACTAACCCCATGCAAACCCCTTGCCGAAGTTTTTCCCTCTCCCTCTCGGACAGCAAGGCCACCTAGCCACCCTACCCTCCCAGGCCGAAGCCCTACCCCAACCCTAAAGCCCTAACCCGAGCCACCCTATTCCTCCAACCCTAGCTCCTAACCGAGCTCTACCCCTCTCTCTCTATCTCCATCTTTCTCTCCCTGCCATGAGGCCCCACCTTCTGAGCCGGCCTCCTTCCCCTCACCCTGGGCCACCGACAGCCCCTCTCCCTGCCTCTAGCTGTGCACGACAAGCACGTGAGGGAGGAAAGCTAAAGGTGGCCGAAGCCACCTTTACCTCTATCCCGCGCCCACATAGCACCTCTCCTCTCCCTCTCTGTTTATTCCCTTCCCCACGCCTCCTCTACCTCGCCCAGATCCACCCCTGGCCGCGGCGCCTCCCTCTTTTTCCTCCCCGTCTACCCTCTCCACCAGCCACCCTCGGCCTCCTCTTTTCCTCGTTTACCACGGCGGCGGGCGGGAGTATCTGGTTGTCGAGGAAGCGGAGCTGGGCCTCGTCGACGTTCCTGCACGATCGATTGAGGAGGAGCCGACACCACCGTGACGCCGTGCACCGACGCTCTCTCCTCTGAAACCCTAGTTCCCGGCCTCTGCGTCCTCGTCGCTACAGCGCCTCCCCGCACGATCCGACCTCTTTGATCGCTCCGCGGTGAGCACTACTTCCTCCCTGACACCCTCCGCCTTGCCGTAGACCCCTAGCATCGCCGTTCCTTTCACCGAGCAGCCTCGGTGCACGGCAGCCGTTGCCGTCTGTTCCGCGCCGCGCCTCGCAGCGACATACCTAGCCACCAGCCGCCCTTCTGTCAACCTCCCGAACCCAGCCGCACTGGCTCCACCCCTTAGCGCGTGCGCCCCGCGTCGCGGCTTCGAATCCCCGTGTCATGCCCCGCGTCAGTCGAGCACCGATCCGTCCGCAGGTGCAGGGAAGATCTATAGGGGCCTGTGGAAACTTTTCAAATCGCCCCCTCTTTTGTTTTTTCCTTAACCCGCGGTACCACCGAGCCCCACCGTCAGCCTCTCCGTCCATTTTGCAGTTAAGCCCCTAGCTCTTAGGCCCTCAACCCGCGCTCCCTTTGCCGCGACACGTGGCTGACCCTCCCCTCTCGCTGTCATGTGGGCCCGGACCCACCGACAGACCCACCGGTCAGCGACCTGGGCTAGCTAAGGCCGCGGTACAGAAAACCCTTCGGTGCGCCTGTTACCGCCAGATCAGCCCGGGCCCACTTGGTAGTGTCGTGGCTAGATCTGTGTGAGTACAAAATGTTTCTGCTTTGCTGTTTAATTAAACCTTTTTCAAAATTGTTTCAAATCCAAATTCAAATATGTTTTTCATATCTTCTAAAAGATATTTCCAAATTCAACAAAATGATATATGTTTTTGAATCAGAAAAATGTGAGGAGTTCAAATATGCTATTCAAAATAATGTTTGAGCACTTTAAAATTTCGAGATGATTAAAATTACAATAAAATGCCATTTTTCTTTATTAATTAATAACTTTAGTTTTATAACTCTAAATTTGACAAATAATATGTCTAAATCGATCAGCGCGACGAGCCCATTCTAACTATGCATTCCATGTTCTGAATTGCAGCATGCCTCATATAAATATAAAGTATACAGCAAGTGTTATGAGAGCAAAACATGACTAAAACTTAATAAAATGCTTTATTCTTGTACCCCACACCTCACCCATGACATGCTACTTTATTGCCATGGAAATTGTGCATCATTTATCATGGCATGTTTGCTTGCTCGTCGCATTTTAATTCATATGCTTGTGCACTTTATTTATGTTGGCCTTTGTTTGTTTGGTTCTTCTTCGAATAGACGCCGAGCAGGGGATATATCAGGAATCCCAGGAGCACTACCCAGATCCGACTCTCGCTTCAACTGAGCTGCCAGGCAAGCACTACCACATGCTTGCATACATATAGTACCTATTGCCTCTATCTTATTCTTGCATCATTGAGTCGCGATTGCATTAAATTGAATCCCAAGTACTGCATGGCCTTTACTTTTAAACCCCACCGAAGCTTGTTCCTCCATCCCATGAGCCATTACTACAGGAGTTTTTTGAGCCATGCGGGTCGTAGAACAGCATGTGTAGGGTATGTGAGAGTCTTATGGATAACGAGGTACCTAAACAACTTAACCTGAGTAGTAAAGGGATAACTAATGAAAGTGGCACCGGTGAGCAATATCTGCTATTTGGTTCTTCATGCTCACTTGTGTCCCGTAGGACCCCGAGTACTTGATTCCTGTTCCTTGACTATTCACACTATCCACATCCGGGAGGCCTTATGGACCCCCCTGAGCTAGAGCTTGATTCATTCTTATTTCTTGGGGCCACAAAGTAGTTTGGGGCTTTATTACTATCCTGTACTTATGCCATGTTTAATGATTTATTTAAGATTGTGCGAGGAGCACCTGTACTGTTTAGGGATCACGGCACGATTTCGCGGTATCGACAAGCCCAGTCACATTTTCGGGTTCCCAATCGTTTACAGCCGTTCTCGCAAACCCTAGGTCCGTCTCGGAGCCGGCCAACTTCGTTGTGGGTAGCTTATTGGGGTGGCCCCCTGAAACATTTCTGAATCCTGTGATCGCTTTGTCGAGAATGCCTCGTTGGGTTTTGATTTGGTTTTTCCGAGGTTGATCGAGTGTGTGTTGCTATTTGTGCACCCCTGCAGGGTAAATCTTTCTGAAAGCCGTGTCCGCGGTTATGGACGACTTGGAGCACAGTTTCTCGATCATAGACAAGTATAACTAAAGTACCGCTTTTAATTTGACTAAGTACCTGACTAGTAAATAGTGTATCACTCATGGAATGGTTAATAAAACTGCCAACGGGTGTGGGGGTTGTTCGTCCGCTTCCTCGTTGGTAAGCGGGGAGGAGGATGGATCTGTTAATTACTGTTATAACTGTTGTTATTAATTCACGGACATCCGTCTATCATTGGTTAGGCGGATGGTTAGCGGGTATCTATAGACTTGTTAGGTATTATCTTTTGCTGCAATTGCGTCACCCCAGGTTGTGTCCCCTTTAGAGGCATAAATACTTGCTGAGTACCCCTAGGGTCTCACACGATAAATTGTTTGATTCAGATGAATAGGTATACTCACAAGATGGATACTGGGTGGAGGATACGGACGATGTTGGCAACGATCACTCGGTGTAGAGATTCCGGGAACGGGGATCCGTGAGATCTGTGGGCAGGATGTGTTTATTTATGTGGCATCTTATGCCGATTTGCTTCTTATCCGTACTCGGATCTTGTTTTCCGCTTCCGCCTGATACTCTGATGTTTGATGTATGAGGAGCTATCCTAAAATATTATCTCTATCTAGGATATTTGGATCTTGCCGTATGGCGTTGCAATATTTCTATTTCTTTTTAGATGGAATGGCTGTGAGGACTGTTGTATGTGGCTTGCATACATACTCATTTGTGTATGTAGTTGATCCCTTCGCCTGCCGATTACGCCGCTCGTTCTTGTCCTGATGTTCTGGAAATGGTTAGGACGGCTGGAAGGTCTACCTGTGAGTGGCATTTGGCCCCACCGTACTATTTTAACCATTTTCGCTCATCCAGGCATGTAACTAAGAGCGTAATTCACCGAGGTAGTTACAATTGGTATCAGAGCCATCCCACCCTTCAGGGTCTCAGCCAAATGGTCGTTGTCAGTCTAGCAAATATTTTGGTAGCTATGTATACTAGGGAAAAACAAAACGTGAGAGTAGGACTGCTTCCATTTTTCTTCTTACCCACCCACCCACCCTTTTCTGGTAAGGAAGTGTAACGTTTTCAATCCTCTTCTAAAATTCAAACTAGGATTCACGTGTTCTGGGTTTCCGTAGTACCATAGAAAGTGTGTGTGTGTGTTTCCTTGTCTATCTGTTGCATCCAATTTGTTATCACAATCTGCCTTTGGTTATCAACTGTTGGTACATTCCATACTGACAGGCTTTTGAAAACCGGCGCGATCTATCCGACTCCATGATAACCGGTGCCATCTTCTTAAGGGTGTTCTTCCTTCCAGCATGTTTTCACAGAATGCGGAGTTGCTAATCTCTACCTAATAAGTGATTTTGCGCATCTATTGGTATTTTAATGCCGAAAAATGCGGAATTTTTTTCTTTGATACATCTGTGTTTCCATACTCCTCTTCAGTCGTGTGTGAAACATTATCTATCTTCCTTTTATCAGCATGTCCATGCTAACTCATTCTTTTGTCACCAGTGCTTAATCCTGGAGTTTTATTTCATCTCCAATTCTCTTGGGATAATTACATAACATGTGTCGATCCGATGCTGGTGATTGTAATTTGGTTCTCGGCATAGCTATATGACACTTATCATGAGTGGAATATGGAAAATGCTATCAACACTATCCTCCAAATGGTGGCGGTTATCTCCTGTGATTTTGAGTTACACCGTGATCATATCCATGCATATTCAAGTATCTTTGCCAATCCGGAGTTTTTCTTAAAGGCCCTACGGTGGTCTATCATCTGTTCATCATGCTGCACATCTTTTTGAACTCCATATCTGCACAATTCTCCTGGATACGAGGGAATTGCATCTTTTCGTCTCTGATAGCTTTGCTTGAGGTATGAGCTATCATCGTTTCTTTATCCAAGATCTCTTTATCTTTGTAACCGGCGATCCAATCGACAATGTGAACCAGGTGACATCTCTTTTTCTTCTGAAGGACCAGATAATCTATTCTGCCAGTGCATCTTCTTCAACACGAACCCGTGCTCTTAATATTGATCTTTCTAAGAGCGTTGAGATCAGGAAGTGTTCGAGCATTTGTTTGTTTCTCTCGCCTTTTGAACTTGGTATTCTGGGAATATCTTGTTAATCCATGGTGGTATATGTTGATAATATGCTTGCCTATTCTATATCAATGGAAGAATATGGAAGATCATCTGTGTCCCTTTCTCTCAAGCTTCGTGAACACTGCCTGTGTGCAAAGTTCTCAAAGTGCGAATTCTGGCTTCTTGAAGTCACCTATCTCGACCACGTCCTTCTGCTAAATACATTACTTCAATACTGGAATCAGCAAGTCCATTGTTAATTCCATCTTCCATATTCAATCAAACCCGGAGTTTTCCTTGTTGGCGAGTTATCATCGTCGTTCTGCCGAAGATTTCCTCAAGACTGCTAAACCTCTGTCAATCATTTCAAGAAGAACATGGAGTCCTTTTCACCTCTATATCGTTAAGTAATCTCTTGAAACCCTCTCGCTCTATCGTCTATGCTTAATCCACCGGAGGCCATGAAGACCTTCCAGATCTTGTATTCCTTCTGTTCAAGTTGGTGCTATCTTTTCTATACCTGTTGAATCTTGCAGTTGTTCTCCGTAATCTTCTTTCATATCTTTCCGGTGGCTTGGTACTTCCGACATGACGACAACATCATCATCTTTATCTATCTGTGAATCCGGCGAATCGTTTGCATCTATCCTTGTTTCTAACGAAGTTCCATGAGTTCTTGTCAATACCTTCAGTCTGTTTCAGTAGTTGGGTTGCATGGTTTTCTTATTCATGTGCGGAGTAATGCTTTGAGTGCGGGATGGAGTAGCTACCATACCACTACTCTTATCATTCGCTCTTGTACATTGAATTGGTGAATTAATGTGATTTCACTCATTCCACGGAAGTTAGAAGTGGCCTTTATCCCTCGATACTTTTACTTCCGTCCTTGTTTTTCCTGAGTGCTCTCTCGAAGAAAGTAATCAATAATCTCTTGTTGGTGGTCTGTCTATTCTAGATGGAGCAAAATCATCAATTATCTGGTGGAAGCAAATGCAATATCTTCTCAGTTCCCCTTCATTCCACTAGTGTTCGACATCGTCAACAAGATGGATGAAGTATATATTTGACTTCCTTTTGTCAATCCTTTCTCATGATAAAGCCAACTATGGTTGATGCCATCAGTCGCAAATCTATTGCATTAGCCTCAAGGTTAAACAAAGCAATAAGTATCCCTACAATAAACTCCAGATCCTCTATATTCTTTCCTTCTCGGGATCCCACCATAATCTAGCATCACCTCCTTGTCTAAAAGTTACATCCGCGCATCTCAATTGCGTGATCCTTGGTTCTTACCGTTGCAACAAGAATCTAATCCGACAATGTCTAACTAAATCTTTCCGTTGATATCAAGGAACTCTATTGTTTGAAGGCAATATTGTTTCCGAACTTCATTTCTCAAATCCGAGAGAAGATACGATGCTATTGTCATAGTGGTTCAAAACCTCTCCAACCTAGCTTTTTTCTTCCGGCGAGACAAAGATTCATCCTATCTCGTATCGATAAATCTTTAATCTTAATGGTGTGTCGTTTCTTTCTCCCTGATACATCATCCTTTCTATTTCTTTCACTAGTGGTTCTATTCTTTTATCATGTTTCTTGAGAAAACCGGAGCTATGTTCATCCTATCCTTCTTGTCCCACGACAATCCTTCAACTCTTCTAACCGTTGTTTCTCAAGCAAACGCAAGGCTCGCAATAAGTCTAGCAAGTTTTGCAAGGTGTAAGGGGCGCACCATTCCGTGTTTCATCAACTTGGGAACGTGAGGGTCACCTTCGTTCCGAACACCCGCCTCTCCTTGTGTTGTTTTGTTTTCCTAGGAATCTCGGGGCGAGATTCTTGTTTAGTGGGGGAGAGTTGTAGCATCCCAATTGCCTAACAATTGCAATGCTACTAGTCTAGTCTATATATAATGGCTACTTCCTACATATAATTGTTGCATCATAATTATATCATGCTCATGTCATCATGCCACCTTGCATTTGAGCATCATATAAAACCCTTTTCCATTTGGTTATTCTCTCATATGCATTATTAATTGTATTTGGCTCTTGATATATTGTATTTGGTTCTTGATAAATGCTTGATACCCAAGTTGAGTTGAGGGCATATCTTTTATTCCAATCCACCACCTTTCTTTGTCACCACCTTATAATTCCACCATCCAAATTAACCATGGGCTTTTATTTCCTTTTGGCATTTAATCTAGCTCATGTGGGTTAGGGTGGATCCAATTCTAGTTTCTTTTGTTTGGCCTTTATTCCACCTTTTGGAATGCATATGTATAAATGTCATGATCATCTATTTTGTTTTCACAAGAATAACACATGGCATTTAATATTTGCATGGGCCATGCAACCATCATCAACACCTTTGCTTTTTGGTTTTTCTTTGTTTTGAGTGGAACCTTCCTCTTGTGAGATCTTCTCTTTTTCTCTCTTCATCTCTACCTCATCAACCTCACTTGTGTAGTGCCTTGCATGAGCTTGTAAGATCATCCCCTTGTCCATCTTTTTCTCTCTCTTGCTCATGCATACCAACACCCTAGCTACCTCCATCCCACCTTTTCTTGATCTTACCATGACCATGCATCATTTGATTTACTATACCTTCTTCCTCATCATCTCCTTCTCCTCACCCTACCCCTTCATGCTTGTTTTTGCTTGACCCATACCCTACCCTAATCTCCCCTCACTCTCCAACCCTAAGATCTAACTAACCCCATGCAAACCCCTTGCCGAAGTTTTTCCCTCTCCCTCTCAGACAGCAAGGCCACCTAGCCACCCTACCCTCCCAGGCCGAAGCCCTACCCCAACCCTAAAGCCCTAACCCGAGCCACCCCATTCCTCCAACCCTAGCTCCTAACCGAGCTCTACCCCTCTCTCTCTATCTCTATCTTTCTCTCCCTGCCATGAGGCCCCACCTTCTGAGCCGGCCTCCTTCCCCTCACCCTGGGCCACCGGCAGCCCCTCTCCCTGCCTCTAGCTGTGCACGACAAGCACGTGAGGGAGGAAAGCTAAAGGTGGCCGAAGCCACCTTTACCTCTATCCCGCGCCCACATAGCACCTCTCCTCTCCCTCTCTGTTTATTCCCTTCCCCACGCCTCCTCTACCTCGCCCAGATCCACCCCTGGCCGCGGCGCCTCCCTCTTTTTCCTCCCCGTCTACCCTCTCCACCGGCCACCCTCGGCCTCCTCTTTTCCTCGTTTACCACGGCGGCGGGCGGGAGTATCTGGTTGTCGGGGAAGCGGAGCTGGGCCTCGTCGATGTTCCTGCACGATCGGTCGAGGAGGAGCCGACACCACCGCGACACCGTGCACCGACGCTCTTGCCTCCGAAACCCTAGTTCCCGGCCTCTGCATCCTCGTCGCTATAGCACCTCCCCGCACGATCCGACCTCTTTGATCGCTCCGCGGTGAGAACTACTTCCACCCTGACACCCTCTGCCTCGCCGTAGACCCCTAGCGTCGCCGTTCCTTTCGCCGAGCGCCCTCGGTGCACGGCAGCCATTGCCATCTGGTCCGCGCCGCGCCTCGCAGCGACATACCTAGCCACCAGCCGCCCTTCTGTCAACCTCCCGAACCCAGCCGCACTGGCTCCACCCCTTAGTGTGTGCGCCCCGCGCCGTGGATTCGAATCCCCGTGCCACGCCCCGCGTCGGTCGAGCACCGATCCGTCCGCAGGTGCAGGGAAGATCTACAGGGGCCTGTGGAAACTTTTCAAATCGCCCCCTCTTTTGTTTTTTCCTACACCCGCGGTACCACCGAGCCCCACCGTCAGACTCTCCGTCCATTTTGCAGTTAAGCCCCCAGCTCTTAGGCCCTCAACCCGCGCTCCCTTTGCTGCGACACGTGGCTGACCCTCCCCTCCCGCTGTCATGTGGGCCTGGACCCACCGGTCAGCGACCTGGGCTAGCTAAGGCCGCGGTACAGAAAACCCTTCGGTGCGCCTGTTACCGCCAGATCAGCCCGGGCCCACTTGGCGGTGTCGTGGCTAGATCTGTGTGAGTACAAAATGGTTTCTGCTTTGCTGTTTAATTAAACCTTTTTCAAAATTGTTTCAAATTCAAATCTGTTTTTCATATCTTTTAAAAGATATTTCCAAATTCAACAAAATGATATATGTTTTTGAATCAGAAAAATGTGAGGAGTTCAAATATGCTATTCAAAATAATGTTTGAGCACTTTAAAATTTCGAGATGATTAAAATTACAATAAAATGCCCTTTTTCTTAATTAATTAATAACTTTAGTTTTATAACTCCAAATTTGACAAATAATATGTCTAAATCGATCAGCGCGACGAGCCCGTTCTAACTATGCATTCCATGTTCTGAATTGCAGCATGCATCATATAAATATAAAGTATACAGCAAGTGTTATGAGAGCAAAACATGACTAAAACTTAATAAAATGCTTTATTCTTGTACCCCACACCTCACCCATGCCATGCTACTTTATTGCCATGGAAATTGTGCATCATTCATCATGGCATGTTTGCTTGCTCGTCGCATTTTAATTCATATGCTTGTGCACTTTATTTATGTTGGCCCTTGTTTGTTTGGTTCTTCTTCGAATAGACACCGAGCAGGGGATATATCAGGAATCCCAGGAGCACTACCCAGATCCGACTCTCGCTTCAACTGAGCTGCCAGGCAAGCACTACCACATGCTTTCATACATATAGTACCTATTGCCTCTATCTTATTCTTGCATCATTGAGTCGCGATTGCATTAAATTGAATCCCAAATACTGCATGGCCTTTACTTTTAAACCCCACCAAGCTTGTTCCTCCATCCCATGAGCCATTACTACAGGAGTTGTTTGAGCCATGCGGGTCATAGAACAACATGTGTAGGGTATGTGAGAGTCTGATGGATAACAAGGTACATAAAGAACTTAACATGAGTAGTAAAGGGATAACTAATGAAAGTGGCACCGGTGAGCAATATCTGCTATTTGGTTCTTCATGCTCACTTGTGTCCCGTAGGACCCCGAGTACTTGATTCCTGTTCCTTGACTATTCGCACTATCCACATCCGGGAGGCCTTATGGACCCCCCTGAGCCAGAGCTTGATTCATTCTTATTTCTTGGGGCCACAAAGTAGTTTGGGGCTTTATTACTATCCTGTACTTATGCCATGTTTACTGCTTTATTTAAGATTGTGCGAGGAGCACCTGTAATGTTTAGGGATCGTGGCACAATTTCGCGGTATCGACAAGCCCAGTCACATTTTCAGGTTCCCAGTCGTTTACAGTCGTTCTCTCAAACCCTGGGTCCGTCTCGGAGCCGGCCAACTTCGTTGCGGGTAGCTTATTGGGGTGGCCCCCTAAAACATTTCTGAATCCTGTGATCACTTTGTCGAGAATGCCTCGTTGGGTTTTGATTTGGTTTTTCCGAGGTTGATCGAGTGTGTGTTGCTATTTGTGCACCCCTGCAGGGTAAATCTTTCTGAAAGCCGTATCCGCGGTTATGGACGACTTGGAGCATAGTTTCTCGATCATAGACAAGTATAACTAAAGTACCGCTTTTAATTTGACTAAGTACCTGACTAGTAAATAGTGTATCACTCATGGAATGGTTAATAAAACTGCCAATGGGTGTGGGGATTGTTCGTCTGCTTCCTCATTGGTAAGCGGGGAGGAGGATGGATCTGTTAATTACTGTTATAACTGTTGTTATTAATTCACGGACATTCGTCTATCATTGGTTAGGCGGATGGTTAGCGGGTATCTATAGACTTGTTAGGTATTAGCTTTTGCTACAATTGCGTCACCCCAGGTTGTGTCCCCTTTAGAGGCATAAAGACTTGCTGAGTACCCCTAGGGTCTCACACGATAAATTGTTTGATTTAGATGAACAGGTATACTCGCAAGATGGATACTGGGTGGAGGAGACGGACGATGTTGGCAACGATCAGTCGGTGTAGAGATTCCGCGAACAGGGATCCGTGAGATCTGTGGGCGGGATGTGTTTATTTATGTGGCATCTTATGCCGATTTGCTTCTTATCCGTACTCGGATCTTGTTTTCCGCTTCCGCCTGATACTCTGATGTTTGATGTATGAGGAGCTATCCTAAAATATTATCTCTATCTAGGATATTTGGATCTTGCCGTATGGCGTTGCAATATTTCTATTTCTTTTTAGATGGAATGGCTCTGAGGATTGTTGTATGTGGCTTGCATACATACTCATTTGTGTATGTAGTTGATCCCTTCGCCTGCCGATTACGCCGCTCGTTCTTGTCCCGATGTTCCGGAAATGGTTAGGACGGCCGAAAGGTCTACCTGTGAGTGGCATTTGGCCCCACCGTACTATTTTAACCATTTTCGCTCATCCAGGCATGTAACTAAGAGCGTAATTCACCGAGGTAGTTACACAAGTATTTGGCCAGGCCACACCATCGTAGGGTTGGATGTGTCTTGAGATAGTGAATCCTTCCAGGAAGTTTGTTTGTCGAATACGCGGTCCGAAACATTTTGGACCTACGTAGATATTATCCGACTCGTAGTGCCGCGCCTCTATGTTAGAGTTGATCCAGTGTCTCACGTCACTTGGTGACAATGAACACCATCTTGGTTGCTCGCTATAGCTGCGGTGCCTTGGAGCCAGACTTCTGCTTCTGCGACTACCTCCTTCGCCATGACACCCTCCTTGAGAGCCGTTGTGGTGGCTGCTTGGTGGAGAGGGTGGTTCAGGTGGATTGTTTCCGTCTAATCGCCGGCCTCCATCCGTAGCATCATTATTCAAGTTCCGAGGAGGGTCTTCATTGTGACGAGCCACATGCCGGCTTGACCAGCATGGTGTCTGTCGTTCCTTCGTCCGTCATTCCCACTATGGTGGGGTTCAGCCGGACGGCTTGCATGTCTAGGAGGTGGCATCCTTTGAGGGTCCTCCTCCTGACGTTTCTCTTTGTCTTCTTCCCTGGGATTGTTCGACTCTCGCCAAGGACGATTTCTTGGATACAGTGCTGCAACTGCGTCTCACTCCGCGGTTGGGGAAACATTGCTCCATTCACGCGCGGTTCTATGTCGTTGGCCTGAAGATCCTAAGTAGTTATCTTCCCGACGATCGGAATGGTAATGCTATTCCGAAATCCGCTGGGGCCTAATATCATTCTAGGCCAGATCCGTGTGACATTGGTAGGATTGAGAGACCATCTTTCCGCTTTTTGATTTCGCAACCTTTGGTTGTTCTAGACCCTTGGTAAGTAGCTTTATGCCCAAACGAACCTGTTCTGGGCCTGGATTATTTGCCAGGATATCTCGAGCCGCGGAGGTGTTTTGCAGTGGTGTTGGGTACACCAAATCTCCACTGCTGTCAATCCAAGGCATCCCTGGGTCCCCCTCAAAGAGAACCTTGTGTACTTCCGGAAATTTGTCGGCCCGCATGTGGCTTTTCAAGGTCTCCTGATGCTGCAAAGAGATGAACTTCTCCGCAGTAGCTATGCGCTTCTTCTCTTCCTCGATGTTGTTGGCTTCATCGAGGAGTACTTGGAGACGTGCTTCTAGGGCTTGAGCCCTTTCTTCCAATTATGCAGCAGTAAGATCTGCAGTTGTAGGGATAGGCGTAGTTAACGCAACATCGATGACTTTATGGGCACCAGCGGTGACCACGTGTCCATCCACCGAAGCTTCTTTGGGCTTGTTTGGGATTAAAGCTCCATCCAAGTCTTCTTCATAATCCTCGTCAACCACTTCCTCTGCTGGAGGATCTCTCGCTGGGGTCTTGTTTTTCTTGTTCTTCTCTTTGCCTTCTTGGCAGCGCCGGTAGCAAAGATGGCTTTGGGTCCATTTCCTGGAGTCAAGCTCTGATCGGTACTTTCGTACATCTGGATGTTGGGATTGTCTCCGACATCCATGGCATCCTGCTCTTTGGGAGAGTTGCTGACCCACAAGTATAGGGGGTGTATCATAGTATTTTAGATAAGTAAGAGTGTCGAACCCAACGATGCGCAGAAGGTGTTGGTGAATGTCTCGGAGCAGGAATTCTCTGTAAATACTTAGCAAACAGATTTTTAGGAGTTTTTGATAATGCAGGTAAATAAAGTACGAGTAAATAAAAGACAATAAGAATAAATGCAGCAAGTGGCCCAATCCTTTCTTTAGCGAAGGACAAGCCGGTTGTATTACTTAAGATGACCGAACGTTCTCGAGGACACATGGTAATATCATCAAGTGCTTTCGCTTCATATAGATGATTAATCTTCTTTAGTTTGCTAAGTGTTGTGTGGGTGAACCTGTGCTAATGTACCGACCTTCCTAGGACTAATACATACTTGTGATTATACCCCTTACAAGCATCCGCAAGTACAAGAAAGTAATTAAGGTAGAAACCTAACCACAACTTTAAACTCTAAGACCCTGACGTCCCTTGTGCAATGGTTTCCTAACGGGGGTTCAGGTTTCTGTCACTCTGACAACCCCTACGATTAGTAGCCAAATACACAATGCATTCCCCTAGGCCCATATAGGTGAAGTGTCATGTAGTCGACATTCACATGACACCACTAGAATAAGTACACCACAACTTAAATATCAAACCATTGAATCTTTCTCAACACAATTCCACTACTAACAACATGATTTCTCCCATGTCCTCAAGAACTAAACGAACTACTCACAAGACATCATATGGATCAAGATCAGAGATGATATAATGATATGTAACAATCTGAACATAAACGATAATTCAATGGTTCACTCAATAGCATCAACTACAAGGAGTCATCAACACCAGGAAAGTTTCCCCTAAGAACTATGCAAGATTCAACCCAATTGTTACAGCGGTATGGAAATGGTGATGATGGTGCTGGTGGAGATGATGGTGGTGATGATGATGATGATCCCGATGAAGTCCAGCTTGATGGTGGTGTTGATGGCGATGATCTCCCCTCTCCGGGAAGGAATTCCACCGGCAGAATTCTGTCTGCCGGAGAGACTTTCTCTCTCGTTGTTTTCCTCCCTGCATAGGCAGCAGAATCTTTCTGTGGTTGCTCCCCGAGTCTTAGGGTTTCAGGAGGATAATATACGCCAGAGGGGAGAGGCTGGAGTGGACCAGGGCGGCCAGACCACCTGGTGGCATGGCCTAGGGTGGCCCATGCCAGGGGATGGTTTGGGCCCCCTATGGCCCATCTCCACTTCCCCTTCTGGCTTTATACGTCTTCTGGAAAAATAGGATTTTCCATGTATTTTCCCGGATTTTCTGATCTTCGTGAATTTTGCCTCCAAATAGCACCTTTTCCATCAGAATCCAGACTATAGCGGTCCATGCTCCAAAAGTCATCAACCATGCAAAAACAGATGAAATAACATAAGTATCATCACTTAATATGAAATATATCAATGAATAACAGTAAATTATGATATAGAATAGTGATGCAAAATGGACGTATCAAGAGTTTTCCCTGGATCCTTCATCCATGGATTCTCCTTCTTCTGCGACTTTAGAGTTCTACTCCGCTTCATATTCCTCGGAGAACTTTCGGAAATCCGCCGACGTCATGGAATCATCCGAGGATGCCGGTAATTCGGTGTTTGTTCTAAATGCCTCCAGTACCGAGTATTTGTTGTCTCTAGCATCCGCAGAGCCGGATCCGGATCCAACATATCTAACAAAGTGCGATGCGTGCGTCCTGAGGTAGTTGCAGCTTTCTTCGTGGGCTTCCTCGAAAATTCTGATGGTCTCGAGAACCTCATCCACGTTTGCGCCTTGCAGCATCATGCGCCTCAACGTATGCCTCAGGAAATATTGGTTGGTTCCGGCGTTAGAAGAGCCGGAACCAGCATTGTTTACTTATTTTTCCTGGATTTTGACCACGGCGGGTGGATCGATCTAGGATTCAACCTCTCTAGGGAGATCCACTCCAGATTCAACTTGCACCGCAAGATCTGCTTCAGGCTCAGCTTTCTCCACTATCTCCACAACAGGTGCGGGCTGGGTGGGATTAGGGTTTTCTGGGATCCGGAACTCTGCCGCCTCCGCAGACAGAGGGGAGCCAGAAACTTCTTCTGCCTCTATCATCACCGTTGGGGTGGGTGGGGTAGGTTCAGCAAAACCGATGTAAACATCGATCTCGCCAAAATACATGATGGTGTAGGCAGTCATGGCCTCCCTAGCTGGAATCCAAGTCTCGTCGAGAACGATGAGAGGGACATAGCTGGCGTAGAGGATGCGACCAACAATGATGGTCTCGCTGATTTCGATTCTTGCAGATTCCACGCGAAACACAGATCTGAATCTCACTTGCCTCACGGTGAGCGCCAACTGTCGTCGGATTGATGACAAGTATGCCATGAGGGGGTCCTCGAGGCGTGCGGAAGAGAGGGGTGTGAGACGTACGGTATTCCAGGATGCTGAGCACACAAGTTTACCTAGGTTCGAATCCACCGGATTTGTATGGATCCTACTCCTGATAGCAATCCAGTAATACGGCAGAGCCAAAATATGGGTTATAAGGGTTTCTCCTGTGCGAGTTGAGATTGTAGACTATTGTGAGGGTGCCCTAAAGGCTCTCTCTAGGATGGCTTATATAGATATCTGGCATAGGGTTTATAGGAGAGACCTATCTAGCTACGACTAAGAGTCGGTTACAGAGTACATCTTGAACTACAAGTAACACTACAGGCCTATGTCGGTAAGTCTTCTGGGCCTTCCCGTAGCCGGACTAGACTCCATATCTTCTCCCTGACTGGGCCGCCCGTGAAGCAAAGCTCTAACCCAAAGTGGGCCCCCTGGTCAGCGAGGCACAGTGAGGATACCCGGAAAGTATATCCCCAACACGAAGACTATCAATAGAATCTTCTACATTCTAGAATGGAAAAGAACATCCAATGGCTAGAAAAGCTGGGATTCGTGAGTCTTGATCCAACGGTCAACATTCAAAGTTATTCGTACAATATATAGTGGTTTGTAATGAATACTATCAATAGAATCTTCAAGATGCTAGAATGGAAAAGAAGATCCAACGACTAGAAATGTTGGGATTCGCGAGTCTTGATCCAATGGTCAATATTCAAAGTTGTTTGTGCACTATATAGTGGTAAGATCATGTACAAGTCAACGATTATTAGCTACTTGTAAGTTGCACATGAGAGTCAGATACTAGACGTATGACATATCATCACTATATAAAATTATAATTGGTAAAGCACAAAAAATTATAAATTTGATCAACATCTATAAAGTATGGGTGTATATTTGGTCCTTGTACTTTGTATCATCATGTAGAAGTCAAAGATTATTAGCTACCTAACACATGAATTTTTTGATCACATGGTCTAGATAAACAAGGGAGAAGATTCTAGTATGATGGGGAAGTGTGTTTTGAGGTTTATGCATAGCATTTATTATGCTGAAGACTATCAATAGAATATTCTAGATGCTAAAATGGAAAAGAAGATCCAATGGCTAGAAATGCTGGGATTCGCGAGTCTTGATCCAACGGTCAACATTCAAAGTTATCCATACACTATATAATGGTTTGTAATGAAGACTATCAATGGAATCTTGAAGATGCTAGAATGGAAAGAAGATCCAACGATTGGAAATGTTGGGATTCGCGACTCTTGATCCAACGGTCAATATTCAAAAAGTTGTTTATACACTATATAGTGGTAAGATCATGTAGAAGTCAACGTTGGCTACTAGTAAGTTACATGGGAGACTTAGATAGTAGACTGATACATTCCTTTTGCATCACTATTCTATATCATAATTTACTGTTATTCATTGATATATTTCATATTAAGAGATGATACCTATGTTATTTCATCTGTTTTTGCATGGTTGATGACTTTTGGAGCATGGACCGCTGCAATCAGGATTCTGATGGAAAAGGGGATGTTTGGAGGAGAAATTCGCGAAGATCGGAAAATCTAGGTGACGAGGGTTTAACTCGTCGATGCCCATTGTTATGGACTTGGGTTTTGGAGGAGGGAGCACTGGAGACATCTATCGGCTAGCAAACAAGCACACAGGGGACAAAGGATTTACCCAGGTTCAGGCCTCGTAGAGGTCCCTACTCCTGCTTGTCTTCTCGTGGAATTATCGAAGGAGTCGAAAGTTACAATGGTGCGCAGATGCAATCTGGCAAGGGTTGTGGAAACTAGGGTTGCGTGTGTCCTCCTTGCTGCCCCCTCCTAGCCTTTATATAGATATGCTAGGTCTCAGGTAGCAGGTCGAGTCGGTTACAAGTTAGGGTTTTCCCCTTCAAACTTTCTATCTTTAGCTTCTTCTTGTCTTTCAAGCAATCGAGAGTCCCTAGGTTACTCGAGTCCCTCCATCCGGGCCTTGGCGACACCGTGGGCCTGTATGTATTTGGACCGTATATACCAATCTTGAGTACCTATAGGTTATACCCATGTCAGTAGCCCCCGAGTGTCCAGTGGAATCGCAGATTCGACTGGGGACTTTTTGAAGGCTTCGAGTGCCCAAATGAGTACATTTCGATTGCTTGTATTTGTGTCATAGGGATTGTTGATATATGTGCCTGATATAACCGAAGCATCGGTATCAGTTAACCACCTTAGGGTGAAACAACACAATCTACTCGAATTCGAGTCCCCGGACTCGAATCCGGAAAAGTGCTGGTGTAATTCGACTCAGGCCGGGGAGGTCTTACAGGAGTCGAATTCCAGTTATATGGCTATGAGAACTTGACGCGTCCGTCAAGGCATGTTTATCGTGCCTATAGGCACGGGTATATTTCTGGTAGTGCACAGTTAAATGCGTTGCCAGGCCTTATTCGGGTCTTACCTTCACGCCGTAGGCGCGGCATCCAAATTTTATTATCGCGGAGATGATTCGGGTAACTCAGGAGACGCAGCCTCTTTGTAGGGAAAAATTATGAGGCGGTGTCGCCATGAGTTTCAAGTGTGGATGTTATCAACACACCCCTTTTTTGTTCAAATAATCATAGGGTGCACGACCAGCGCTCCCTATGGGAGTAGCCCCCGAGTGCCTGGTTGAGTCGAAGACTCAGGCAGGGACTAAAGAACTTTTGCGACTGCTGTCGTATATTGCTTGCTTGTTCAGTCGATGACCCAGGCAAGTACTAAAACACTTTCGCGACTGTTGTCGTCTTTTGCCTGCTTGTTTCAGTTGATGACTCAGGCAGGTACTAAAATATTTTCGCGACTGCTATTGTCTTTTGCCTGCTTGTTTCTGGCGATGACCCAGGCAGGTACTAAAACACTTTCGCGACTACTGTCATCTTTTGCCTGATTGTTTCAGTCGATGACTCAGGCAGGTACTAAAATATTTTCGCGACTGCTGTCGTCTTTTGCCTGCTTGTTTCCGGCGCTCCCTATGGGAGTCACACATGTCCATAATCGAACTGTGTTTCGAGTGGTTGAGTTTGCTTTTGTGATTGTCCATGTTCCTGCAACAAGAAAAAGAAAAGTCGTAGGGTGCGCGGCCAGCGCTCCCTATGGGAGTAGCCCCCGCTGTGCCTGTCACGTACAAGAACTCCCTCCGCGCAGCTGGCGCGACCATGTCGCTTGCCATGGTGCAAGCCCACGGAGTCGAAGTGGATCCTTCTGCGGTGTCGAAGACAATGCCTGTTGGCACGGATGGTCAGCAGGTAGTATTCGCTCCCTTTGCGACTGCCTGTACCAAATATGGCCATTCCTTGATAAACACTGTTGCCAAGTATTCGGAGGAGCTCAATCGCGCAAAGAAGGCGGCAAAAACTTCGGCCTCAGGGGCCGGCGGAAAGTCAGTGGCATCTGATACTCCCACGGACTTGATGAAGCCCCCGAGGTCATCGAAGTCGAAGAAGCCAGCTGCTCTGTAGTTAGTTTCTTGTAATAGGTGATGAACTTGCTCTTTTGATTGGAGAACATTCCTGTTGGCGAATGTGTTTGTAGATACTTTTATTGATCCTGAATGCATCTGTTATTTTTGACTTTTGAATTGGTCGCCTTATTTTCCTCTGGCTTGATTTTTGGTAGCGTACATCAAGTGGTCCTATGGGGGGAACCCCGTACTCGCCATCTCTTGAGGATGCAATGGCACCACCATGCTCCAGGGTAGAGGAGCTGTCCTTGCTTTCGCGACTTCGTGATCGCGTGAAGCAACTAGAGCGTGAATTGCCCGTGATCCGTGGTAGCACGGACGTGTGGAAGTCCAAGGCTGAAAAAGCCGCCGCCCGTGAGCAATATCTGCTTGGCGAGGTGACACAACTAGGCGACCAGTTTAAGTGTTAGTTTGTTCATCCTCGTCTTTTCCTTTGTAGTTAATCGCAATGGTACGTTGTACTCATGCTGTTGATGCTGCTTCGTGTAGTTGTTAGCGCACGCCGTCCGTAGGAGGAGAGGGATAGGATTGCCATCCGCCTTCATGATCTCACCCAGGAGCAACTTCAGGAGAGTGGATACTTCTGGGTAGATCATGATCATGCGACTGCGTTAGCGACCCTGCAGGATCGCGCCTCGCGAGTACTGCTCTTTCTGAAGAAGTCGCAGTCGTGTTTGAAGAACATCTACCGGGCGATGTTCCTGCTGGATGATACTCCATCAAACCTGCTGGCCCTTCTGACCAAATTTCAAGATATGTCCGTGGTTCGCGAGTGCGTGAGGCAGCAGTTGGTGGCTGGTGCCAAGGCTGCCCTCTCCGTGGTGCGTTTGCACATGCCTGACGTGGATGTCGCCGCCATTGCCTCTGGGCCACCGGTGCCACCAGCAGGATCTTCCTGGAACATGGTGCCGCACTATCAGGCTGTGGATCGTCCAGCCGAGGAGATCGTCGACTTCTTCGAGGAACAGACTAATGTTCTTCTGTTGCAAGGGTAGCCAAATATGTATCCTGCATATAAGTGTACCGGTGTTGTAAAGCTCATATATATTTGTAGATAATTTATTGTTGAATGTATACAAATAGCTTTATAAGGGTGGGGTGCGTTGCACTTATGCGAGTCCTTTTCGTTAGCCTGGCCATCTTTGTATCGTTCCCTTCTCAACCTGTCAGGTGCGTTGCAGCTGGGTTGAGTTTGTGCTAAGGGGTTCGATTGATGTGCCAGCTACTCGGGATGTCGCGTTATTGTTCGAAGAACATGTGTGTATAGGGTGGCGTATCCCCCGAGTATGAAAGTTGACAAAAGAAAAGAGAACACGGAGTTTTGGGGCACTTAGCTTTTATTTATTCGAAGATCAGTACGGAGTACAATGTGCGGCTAAGTAGCCTTGGCTGAATAGCCTTATTTGCGATGCAAAAGTAAAGAAGAAACGACTAAGGGTAGAATCGTCGTAGTTCTGTGACGTTCCAAGGGTTGGAGTGTGCGACTCCTGTCTCTAAATCTTGAAGGCGATAGGCGCCACCTAGGATTACTTCTGTAATCACGTACGGTCCTTCCCAGGGGGACTCGAGCTTGAGATGTCCCTGCTGCTTCAGTCGCAGGACTAGGTCACCTTCGACGAAGGATCTGAGGCAAAGCCTTCTATTATGATAGTTGCGCAGGTTCTGCTGGTAGATCGTGGATCTTTCTACGGCGATTTCTCTTGCTTCGTCAAGGAGGTCGATGGAGTCTTCGAGTGCGAGGGATGACTCCTGCTCGCTGTAGGCGACTACGCGTGGCGCTTTGTACCATACTTCGGCGGGTAGTACTGCCTCTGCTCCGTGTACCATAAAGAATGGCGTGTAGCCGGTGGCGCTGTTTGGAGTTGTACGCAGGCTCTAGAGTACAGATTGCAGTTCATCTGGCCAGCAGCCCGTGGCTTGTTCGAGTGGTCGGAGGAGTCGCTTCTTGATGCCGCTGCAGACGAGCCCGTTTGCCTTTTCCACCTGACCGTTGGTCTGTGGGTGTGCTACTGAGGCGTAGCTGATGTTGATCCCCAGGTTCTCACAGAATTCTCGGAACTCCTTGGATGTAAAGTTCGTTCCGTTGTCGGTGATGATGCTGTGTGGCACGCCGAAACGGTAGACGATGAACTCGAAGAAGTTTACTGCGCTGCGCCCTGATTGCTTGGTCACTGGCATGGCCTCAATCCACTTGGTGAATTTGTCGACTGCGACCAGGAGGTAGACGTAGCCTCCTTGCGAGGACCTTGGAAGTTTGCCAACCATGTCGAGTCCCCACTGGGTGAAGGGCCAGGCCAATGGAATAGGCCGGAGTTCTGCGCCTGGAGCGTGTGGTTTGTCTGCGAATCACTGACAAGCGTTGCACTTTTGGACTATATCCTTGGCGTCGCGCATGGCCGTGGGCCAGTAAAATCCAGCTCGTAGAGCTTTGGCAACGAGGGTGCGACTGCCGGCGTGGTGCCCGCAGGTCACTTCATGGATGTCGAGGAGGACTGCTCTTCCATCGGCTAGGGAGACGCATCGCTGTAACACGCCTGTGATGTTGCGTTTGTACAGTTCGCTGTTGATAACGGCGAATGCCTTGGAGCGCCGCGCGATGTGTCGTGCGTCTGTCGGGTCGTCCGATAGGCGCTTACTGAGGAGGTACGTAATGTACGGCTGCGTCCAGGATTGTTCGATCATCATGATGCTCATTGGTCCCTCGAGTCATGTGTCGAGCTCCAAGTCATCGATTGTCATTGGCTCATTGGGTGGCGTAGCCCCCGAGTCTGTTGCTGCGCTTGTTTTCTCCTCTGCGGCCTTCGGCTTGATGGAGCGTTCGCATATGCGCTCGAGAAATACCCCAGGTGGTATGGATGCGCAGGTGGAGCCTATGTTGGCGAGTGCGTCCGCCTCTTCATTGCTTTCGCGACCTATGTGTCGCAACTCGCAACCATCGAAGTCTCCTTCAAGTGTGTCGTAGAGGTCGCGGTATGCGATCATGTTGTCGTTTAGTGCGTCGCATTCGTGCATTGTTTGGTTGACGACCAGCTTGGAGTCACCATATATGATTAGCCTCTTTGCGCCGCAGGCTTTTGCCATTCTCATCCCGTGTAACAGGGCCTCGTATTCAGCCTCGTTGTTTGAGGCTGTGAACTGCATTCGCAGGACGTACTTCAGCTTGTCCCCTTGAGGTGATGTCAGTATGACACCTGCTCCTGCTCCATCTTTCCTCTTGGACCCATCGAAGTGCATTGTCCATAGGTAGGAAATGTCTAGCCTGTCCGGGAGTTGGTTTTCCATCCAATGTACGAGGAAGTCAGGGAGAACTTGCGACTTGATTGCGCCGCGCTTTTTGTAATGGATGTCTCGTGGAGACAGTTCAATTCCCCAAAGCGCGACTCGTCCTGTGGCGTCTGGGTTATTGAGGATATGTCCCAATGGGGCGTCGTTGACTACCACGATTGGGTGTTCCTGGAAGTAATGGCACAGTCGCTGGGCGGTCATAAAGACGACGTACGCCAGCTTCTGGTAGTGCGGGTACCGCTGTTTTGTTGGTGTGAGGACCTCGTTGAGGTAGTATACCGGGTGTTGTACGCCATGGACCTTGTTTTCCTCGGCCCATTCGACGACGAGCACTGTGCTAACCACTTGGTTGGTGGCGGAGATGTACAGTAGCAGTGGTTCCCTTTCTCGTGGAGTTACCAATACTGGCGAGGTGGATAGCAGGCGCTTGAGGTCTTCGAATGCTTCTGGCGCTTCGTTGGTCCATTCGAATTTGTCAGCTTTGCGGAGGAGCTGATAGAAGGGCAGCGCCTTTTCTCCCATTCAACTGATAAATCGACTGAGGGCCGCGATTCGCCCGGTTAGTTGCTGAACGCCTCTTATGTTCTTTGGCTTCTCCATGGCCAGTATGGCCTTTATCTTTTTCGGGTTTGCCTCAATCCCTCTCGCGGAAATAAGATACCCGAGCAGTTGCCTAGAGGGTACGCCGAAGGCGCATTTGTCCGGATTGAGCTTTATCCAGTAGCGATCGAGATTGGCGAAGGTTTCACGCAAGTCATCGATTAGAGAGGCTTCTTCCTTGGTTTTGATTACTATGTCGTCGACATAGACTTGGATGTTGCGACCAAGTTGCTCCTTGAGGCAAGACTGCATGCACCGCTGGTATGTGGCTCCCGTGTTTTTTAGCCCGAAGGGCATTGTGTTGTAGCAGAACACGCTAAAGGGCATTGTAAACGCGGTCTTCTCCTGGTCTTCCTCCTTCATTCGAATTTGGTTATAGCCTGAGTAGGCGTCGAGGAAGCAGAGGCGCTCGCATCCAGCGGTGGAGTCGATGATTTGATCGATCCATGGTAGCGGGAAGTGATCTTTTGGGCAGTGCTTGTTTAGAGAAGTAAAGTCCACGCACATCCGCAGGATATCCGTGTCCTTTTTTGGCACCAGCACCGTATTGGCGAGCCAAGTGCTTTCCTTGATCTCGCGTATGAATTTGGCCTCGAGGAATCTGTTGATCTCCATTCTGACTGCCTGTGCCCGTGGCTCAGACAGTCGCCTGATTGTTTGCTTGACGGGCCTTGCGTCGGGGTTGACGTTGAGTGCGTGCTCGGCGAATTCCCTAGGAACTCCTGGCATGTCCGCAGGACACCAGGCGAAAATTTCCCAGTGCTCACAGAGGAATTCGACGAGCGCGAGTTCCTATGCGGGACTCAAGTTGTTGGCGATGAGGGCCGTTTTAGCGGGATCTGATGGATGGACCTGCACCTTCTTTGTGTGCACAGATGAGTCGAAGGAGAGGTAAGGTGAGCTTGGCCTACTCAGGGGGGAGACTGTTGTCTATCGTTTCCTTCAATCGCGCGAGCTCCTCCTGCATGCCGAAGGACTAGGAGATTCTGTTGAATTCCCTGTCGCAACTGTCAGATCGCTCGAAACTCCCGTTGATCGTGATGACGCCGTTGGGACCTGGCATTTTCATTTGTAGGTAGGCGTAGTGAGGTACTGCCATGAACCTAGCGAACGCGACGCGCCCGAGGATGCAGTGGTATTGTGAGGGCCAGTCGACAACTTCAAAGTCGATGCGCTCACGCCGGAAGTTCTTCGGCGTGCCGAATATGACGTCGAGGTTGATTTTGCCCAGGGGGTATATGCCTTTTCCTGGGATGATGCCATGGAACGTTGTGTCCGATGCCTCCAAGCAGGTTAGAGGGATCCTCATTGCTCGCAAGGTACTCACGAATATGAGGTTGATACCGCTTCCGCCATCCATGAAGACGCGACTCATGTCGAAGCCTCCAATTTGCGCCTCGAGTACGAGGGGGCAATGACCTGGGCGAGGTACTTGAGGCGGGTGGTCGCGTTTGTCGAAGGTAATGCATGACTCACTACCACTGAGGTACTCAGTGGTGGATGGTGGCGAGTGCATGGCCAAGTTGACTTGGCGAGTGATGGCCTTCTGCACCCTATTGGAGGGGCATCCCTTTTGGATCATCATGGTACCCATGGCCCGTGGGTATGGTTCGCCTCCGTGGTGCTGGTCCGGTGCAGCTCTGTTCGGGGGTGGCCCAGGTGGTGGTGGTGGTGCGCCATGTGCCACTGCGCCTGGAGCGGTTCCGTAGCCTCTTTTGACTGCATTGCGGTTCATCCGAACCAACCCCTCATGTAGCTTGAGGAACTCGCGACAGTCCTTGAGGAGGTGACTGGACTTTCTCTTCCCATCATGCTTGTCGATGTAGAAGTGTACCGTGCATGGTCCGGACAGTTTGTCTTCGATGGAGGTCGCGGGTGCTTCATCGCGAGTGCGGCGTTGCCATTCTTTCGTGGTTTTCCCGGAGTCGCGGTATCCGCTGTTGCGGTTATCGTCGCGTCTATCGGTGTAGCCGACTGCGACCATGTTGACATCATCGCGATTGTCGTAGACACACATACGACATTTACTCCAGCGGTCGCGTCTTTGTTCGAGTTCTGCCTCCTCGTCAGAGTGAACGCGGTTCTTCAACGAATCTTCCCCATCGGCCCACTGATTCGCGATCTCCATCAGGTGGTCGATGGTCTTGGGCTTCGAGCGGCCTAGCTCCTCCCTGAGTTCCATGCGGCGGACACCACCATTGAATGCATCAATCGCGCGGTCTTCCGAGATGTTCTCCGCGGAGTTCTTGATGATGGACCATCTTTGGATGTAAGAGCGCAGCGATTCGCCAGATTTTTGCTGGCAGCATCTCAGTTCTTTGATTGAAGCGGGGCGTTTGTACGTGCCCTTAAAATTGCACACGAAGCTGTAGACCAGCTCATCCCAGTTGCGAATGGATCCGCGTGGGAGGTTATTGAGCCATGCCCAGGCGGCGCCCTGCAGCTGTAGCTGCAAGCATTGCATGGCAGTACTTCGACTGCCTCCTTGCAGTCTGACGGAGGAGATGTGATCCTCCAGCCAGATCTTGGAGTCCTGCAGACCGTCAAATTTCAGGTTCTCCGATGGGAGTTTGAACCCTTTAGGCATTCGCTTTTGCCTGATGGATCTGCTGAAGCATCTGGCGCCACAGAGCTCCCCATCTTCTTCTTCCGAATCAGTCGACCGATCATGTCGTGCCCTTGACTTGTCGATCTTGTGCTGCGTGAGTTCGTCGCGTGCATCATAGTCGCGATCGTGTCGTCGTGAACGGCGGCGCCGAGACAGGTCGTGACTGTCATCGCTTGACAAGGGCGAGGAGTAGCATTTTGCTAACGCTTTTCCCTTTTTTGGGTCTGGTACTGGTTCTTTGTCGAGGGCGGCCTCGATTAGCCCCAGGCCCGCGATCGTAGATCGGTGCATGGCCGTTCGGGGATCTCCAGCCGGTGGCTGGTTATTGAGAAGGTACATGGTGGCCGCTGTCACTGCGCTGTGGTGTCCTAGGAACCACGTTGCCTCTCATGTCGACTGTCATAGAGCCGAAGTCGAGGACTTTCGCGGCGTCTATGTGTTCTTGTTCGGTGAGGTGAGCCATCCACGATTGCCTCTTCCTAGCGAGATGCTCGTTGCCTCTTGAGGAGGATCCTCCGTAGGAGGAGAGCCCAGCGCGACGAAGGCTTGACTCGTCCGCCGCCTTTTTACGCGCCTCAAGTTGCACGATTGCTTGTTTCTGGCGCTTGAATTCCTCTTTTAGGAGCCAGTGGTAACCCATCAGTAGTTCCTGAGGGGACCCGAAGGGTAGAGGTGCACCTCGTAGGGCTTCGCGACAGCGTTCCCACTCTTGCTCGTTGAGCCTGATCATGACGCGTTCGCCGGTTTGCTCGTTCATTATGCTGGGGGGTTCGACTGCTCCTCCATTGCTGTCGTTGCCGCCGTTGGCGGCGTTGGGCGGGTCGGTGCCGTTGCCGGTGTTACCACCGTTGCCGCGGTTGGCAGAGGTGTCGCCCGCGTTGATGACGGCGCACATGAAGTGATTTGGGAAGCTGTTGCTTCCACAACTTTCAGATTTGGAACCGTAGGTTCCATCTTCAGTGGCCAGATCGCTTAGGTCGGAGTCGCGACTGCTGTCGATGACCATGTTCCCAATTGCTGCCGGAGCTTTGAGCTCGCTGAGGGTGCCGATCGATGCAGGGAACCATGATGCTGGGGCAATCGTCGGTGCTGTCAGCTGATCGGGCATGCGAAGCGTGCGCATTTGACCAACTTGGAAGCGGAAGCTCCCAATCGCCAGGCTGATTCCGTCGCCTATGGACTCGAAGGCCGGGCGAGTAGCCGGTGTGTGGACGGTGAAGTCGAAGGCGCCAAAAATCTGGCGAATCTCCACTGTTGCAGAGTTGAAGATCGTGTTTGATGGGGCCGAAGAAGCCGCAACATCAGCACTCCCAATTCCCACAGACGGCGCCAATTGACGAGGGTTTAACTCGTCAATGCCCATTGTTATGGACTTGGGTTTTGGAGAAGGAGGGAGCGCTGGAGACATCTATCGGCTAGCAAACAAGCACACAGGGGACAAAGGATTTACCCAGGTTCAGGCCTCATAGAGGTCCCTACTCCTGCTTGTCTGCTCGTGGAATTATCGAAGGAGTCGAAAGTTACAATGGTGCGCAGATGCAATCTGGCAAGGGTTGTGGAAACTAGGGTTGCGTGTCCTCCTCGCTGCCCCCTCCTAGCCTTTATATAGATAGGCTAGGTCTCAGGTAGCAGGTCGAGTCGGTTACAAGTTAGGGTTTTCCCCTTCAAACTTTCTATCTTTAGCTTCTTCTTGTCTTTCAAGCAATCGAGAGTCCCTAGGTTACTCGAGTCCCTCCATCCGGGCCTTGGCGACACCGTGGGCCTGTATGTATTTGGACCGTATATACCAAGCTTGAGTACCTGTAGGGTATACCCATGTCACTGAGTCTAGAGGAGCTCGAGTAGTTTTTCAGGTGCCTCTTAGGAGTGAAAGTTCCTCACGGTTACTCGGGGAAGATAAGAAGATATCTGGACGTGGGAAGAAGAGGTTCAGCGGTATGAAGTCTCACGACTGTCACGTGCTGATGACGCAGATACTCCCCGTTGTGATCCGTGGGATAATGGATGAGCATGTCCGTGAGACGTTGTTTGGCCTCTATAACTTTTTCGACGTCATATCTAGGAAGTCGATCGGTGTGAAGCAACTCGACAGGCTACAGGAAGAGATCGTGATGATACTATGCGAGCTTGAGATTTACTTCCCGCCCGCATTCTTCGACATTGTGGTGCATCTGCTTGTACATGTCCTGGATGACATCATCCAGCTCGGGCCGACATTCCTACACAGCATGATGCCGTTTGAAAGGCTAAACAGTGTCATCAAAGGATTCGTTTGCAATAGGTCTCGTCCAGATGGAAGCATAGCCAACGGCTTTCTGATCTACGAGTGCATCTCCTTCTGCCAGAATTATCTAACCACCGAGAACAAGGATGTTGGAATACCCACAAAGAAGCACCTCGGCAGGCTCGGTGGATATGGTCACTGCGAGGGCTGTCGCTCACTACATGTCGGCATTGATGGTCGACGCACTGATTTTGAAAGGGCACACTGAGTCGTGCTACAACACATTGAAGTGGTCGGCCCTTGGGTCAAAGAGCACAGAAGATTAATCAAGCAGGAGTACGTCGACCAGGGCCGGCCGAGGAAGAAGGAAGACGTAACCAAAGAGCACAACTCCAGCTTCACGGGTTGGTTCAAGAAAAGGCAACTGGACAATCCCCCACAGACGCCTTCTACGGAAGATCAAAAACTCATATTCTCCTTGTCGTAGGGCCCAGGGCACAATCTAAGGACCTATCAGTCATACGACATAAACGGTTACAGATTCTACACCGAGGAAAAGGACAAGAATAGTGAATATCAAAACTCAGGAGTAACTATGTTATTCTTTGCTGATGACGAGACTACTGTGATGGAAAGATTCTACAGAAGGATCGAGGAGATATGGGAGCTCGAGTACTGTGGAGAGATCGTACCGATGTTCCGTGTTAGATGGGCCAAGAACGTGGAAAAAGAAGGCCGCTATTTCACCACAATGGTTATACAAGATGCCAAATCAACGAAGAACGCCTCCGCAAAAAATGATCCTTGGGTACTCTCTAGCCAAGTTGATCAATGCTTTTTTATTACCGACCCGTCAAAGCCCAACCGTGTTGTAGTTAGGAGGGGCAAGAGGAGCATCATCGGAATGGAAGGAGCCGCCAACGAGGAAAACTTCGACAAAAACGGCGACCCAAAGACCGAAGAGGAATTCGACAAGTACTTCGACATGCCTACTACTACTAAAGTAAGAAGGAAGACCACACTGCCTACTAAAGGTTGTCCATTCACAAGAAGAAATCTCAAAGTGCACGGGCTAAAGTATTCAACCACAGCGAAAAAGGGCAAGAAGATTGTGAAGAGACACTAGCTCGACATATCACATGATTGTATATGTTCGGAGAGAGAGTTTTTTGAATAAATATGAATGTTTGTATATGTTCTTGCTTTATTTTAAACATATATATAATTAAAAACACATTACATGATTGTATATGTTCTTGCTTTATTTTTAAAAATATATAATTAAAAATAGATCTATAATTAAACAGATCTATAATTAAAAATATGTTCTTGCTTTATTTTTAAACAGATCTATAATTAAAAATATATTTTTAAAAAATAAAAAAGTGTGAGACAGCCAGGATTCGAACCTGGCCGCCCCAGGTTTAGAATGGCACAAGCAAGCAGTAGAGACCACTAAGGCAAGTGTGTGATCTTGTCATTCTACCACGCGCGCCGCGTTTTGTACTAAGTCCATAGGTTCTGTGGCGCATTTCAGCAATATGCGCCATAGAAGTTCCAAAACCTGTGGACTTAGCGAAATAAACGGTTCGGCCTTCATTCCCCTTCTCCCCATATTCAGTCACTACCGCGCGCTAGCCCTAGACCTAGACCTTGCCAGAGCCGCCACCGTCACGCTAGCCCTTGCTGCCGGAGCCGCCACCGCCATGCCGCCCGGCGAACCAGTGGAGGAGGAGCCGCCCGACGAACCCGTGGAGGAGGAGCCGCCGGAGGAGGAGCCGCCCTGCAGCCCATGGAGGAGGAGCCGCCGGAGTAGGAGCCGCCATGCCGGACCCCGCAACCCTCGTGGTCGCAAACCACCACAGCAAGTTCGTCCCCCCACCCCCACCCCCACCCGCCACGGTTCGTCCCCCCCACCCCCCACCCCACTCTGATGCTCTTCCCCTTGCTCTCCCATTTATTCCTAAATGCATTACTTTCCTTGCTAGTTGCAGACAAGAGTACAAATCTTTAAGTAGATGCTTGGTCTGACACATTGGTAAATAGACTAGGCAGATACAGACTAGTTCCACTCTACAGAATTAGACTTTTAAAATCAGATACAGATGAACTTCTCAAGTGGTGCCGATTCAGAACTAGCAGTTCTTATCCTTTTTCCTTGTGAATCACCTATATATATTTGATTGATATTTTCATCTAAACCATTGTGACCTTCCTAAACAGACGAAGGAGTTGTCTCTTACCACTCACTAGCTGCCTAGCATATGGTTTGCAAGCCAAAGCGAGATGGGGGTCTCGGCATTATTAATCTGGAGATACAAAATGAGGCCTTGCTACTGAAACAATTACATAAATTTTACTGTGAGGAAAATATTCCATGGGTTCGGCTGGTTTGGTCAGTTTATGGTCTAGGTCCTCCTCATGCTGAAAATGCTAGGGGGTCGTTTTGGTGGCGTGGTGTTTTTAGTTTTATTGACACACATTTCAGGACATGCTTACCTTTGCTTGGGGCACTAAGTATAGACCGGCCAGGTTTTACAAATTTATTTTCCTGCCGCTTCCAAAGGATTCAGTTCTCAGATCCATTTGAAAATCCAGGGTTCTGCTGAAGTTGAAAGTTTTTGATTGGCTTCTATTCATGGACAGATTATACACCAAAGACATGATGATTAGACGTCATTGGCATGTGGAAGGGGGCTCAGATTGTGTTTTGTGCTCTAATGCTCATCTTGAAACAAGAGATCATTTGTTTTTTGGTTGCTCCTTTGCCAAGCCCTGCTGGGATTTATTGGGTATCACTTGGGACTTAGCTTCTCCTAGAATTATTAGTAACGATTCCACAAATAAAATAGATTAATCTTTAAATAGTGCATCATACTATATGCAGCGACTTTTTTCAAGTCAATGTTTCAAAAATTGAGATGCTAGCTAGAACCATATAGTGCATCATACTATATGGATACAAATTTCAAACATATTTAAAAACAGAAGACTGGAATCAGCAGTAGTATGAGAGAAGTTATTTGCTAGTCTTTGAGATTGAGTTAACAGATAACACCGGTACTATTTGAACTGGAACGTACTTTCGAGAGGGAAAGAAAAGATGCATAAGTTTTGCTGGAAAATGCAAACCAAGTCAAGAAAAGGATCGAAATTTCACCTCTGGGTCGTGGTCCAGGATCCCGGATGCCAAAGTTAGAGCTCTTTTTTAAATAGCTACTGTTTAAATAGATACTTTGATACATCTACTGTTTAAATAGCTAGAGCTCTTTTTTATTTAACCTCTGCCTACTTCAATGCTCATGTATCAGAGTGGGGAATGTGGAGGCATTGCACAGTGCTGGGTTAGCATGTCTGTGTGTGCATGTGTGTGTGCCCATTATCCACCCATTGCATGTCTGTGTGCATCTGTCTGTGTGCCCATGTGTGTGTTAGCATGTCTGTGTGTGCACATTGCACAAGCAGGGTGAACCACATTTTTGCCAGAATTAGAGCTCTTATATATATCTATCTATTATACATATTTGTTATATATATCTGTTATACATGTTGTATAGGGATGATGGTACCTGCTGTTGAAATGTACTGTGGATGATGGATGATGGATACTGGGGTCAATGCATGGGGGGATGGGGTCTTTTGTCTTGCAGGGATATATTTCTTCATTTGAGTTGCCCATTTCTCCCGAAGTGTCGATTCACTTCCGTTTCGGTTGAGAAATGGGCACTGCTAGGTCAAAAAATTAGCAAAGGTCATGCCAAATTTTTCGGCCGAGATTTGTGCTAACTTTTTGCCTCTTTTAAATAGAATAGTGCAAACATGTCGGGCAACAAGGAGTCTGGCCCTTCTAAGCACATGATCAGCGTCGAAGAACAAGCTAGACAGGCCAACCAGTCATTCTGGCGGGGGTCCCAACAGGAGGAGGAGGAGGCGATGAGGATGACACCACCACCGGAGAAGGAGGCGACCGCCACTAGAGCTGCCGGGGCCAATGAGGGCGGAGATCCTGATTACGAGGGGGACGAAGACGACTACGATGGAACTAGTAAAGGCGAGGGCGAAGAGGATGACACCACCGATGGCGGCGCCCGCACCGATGGTGGCGAGCACACGGATGGCGGTAGCGACAACCTGGCCGCTTCTCAGAAGAAGAAGAAGAGGAACAGAAGGAGCGGAAGGTGTCAGTGCTCGCCACCATCTGCGATGAGTTCACTGAGGTCACAGAAAGTGGCCAACCCATTGCGCCAGAGGCGATTGCTAAAGGGTACGGCCTGCAACTCGGGTGCATCATCCGGGAAAGCATGTCGATCAACACGAAGTACATCAGACATGCTGACCATGCAGCTTTGGTCGATAACCTCCTTAAGAAGCTTCACAAGCGATACATATTCCCAGAGCGGTGTAGAAACCTCGAGAGAAAGAACCCGGTCAACAAACTATCCCTCACGAAGATGAGCAACGCATTGAGCAGCTGGAAAACCTGGGTGAAGAATAGCATTGACAGAGGTGAAAGCTGGGAGGTTATTAGTAAGAAAAATCCTATGCTCAACGAAGAGGTGTTTAGGATATTCAAGGCGGATATAGCTACTGCTGACGCTATAAAATGGACTCAATGGGGAAGGAGTATGCGGGAACAGAACATAGGTAACCACCGCCTTGGAAGCGGCGGTTATAGGGGGAAACAAGCCATTTGGGACAAGGAGGACGCCGAGCTTGAACGCCTTGGTAAAGACAACCCTTGGCTTAAAATCACGGACTTGCAGCTTAGGCAATTTGTTCGGGCCCGCTACTACCTGGACAAGGAAACAGGGGAGTTCATCACCGACGATCCGGAGGTGAAGGCATTCGAGAAGAAGCTGGTAAGGAATTTATCGCTGATCTCAAGTCTATTGCGTTCTAATTAAGATAATGAAGTCAAGAATCTAAATGGGTTCACCTTTCCTTGTCTCTGCAGGAGGATGAACTGAACGCTACTGCCACAGAGTCGTCCCAGGATTCGACGGAGCCGTGGGACACGGTTTTCAACAGGGCGACCAATGCTTACAAGAAGAGGGACAAGAGGTTGCCGCCGTCCTCAGCTGGCCGTGTGTCCGGCTTCGGTACGAGCATGAAGTTCAAGGAGTACTACAAAGAGGACGCCAAGAAAAGAAGGGAGACGAAGAACCAGGATAAAGCCGCTATTGCAGAGCTGAAGATGAAGGTGCAGACACTGGAGGAGAAGGCGGTGGACGAGAAAACGGTGGACAAGTTAGTGGAAGAGAAGCTCCGCTCGATGATCCCCCCTAAGTTTTTCGAGGGGCGTACTGCTTGGAATGCGGGAGGTCGACAAGGGCCGATACATCTGCCCAGCTTAAGCAGCACTAACTCGGGCATCAATGTTACCGTGTCGCCGGACCTGGTGACCCCGCCGGCCGTCAATGTCGAGACGCAGCCGCTCGTTTTGGTCACACCGACACCCCCTCCTGCCAAAGATACCAATAAGGCGCAGCCGACGGCGGTGGTGCTTCGTGAGGCACCCGAGCGGGAGCTTGCAGATGATGATAGGTCGGACGCCGGCATCGGCCGTGTCTCTACATTAGCCGAGATCCACGCCATCACCAAGGTAACTAATTAGTTAGTGCACGTCATCTCCTTTATGCCTTTGATGCATGACTGCTGGCATCTCATGACACCCAACAACATGTTTTTGCCTCAGGACACTTCTTGCGTACTCCTACTTAAAGATGTCGGCGGTGAGTTGGAGGATGTTGCCAAGGGCACTCTTATACAACTGGCGAGCCGCACGATGCACAACAATCCAATGGATGATGGCGTGATGAGGGTCAGGTTGGCTCGGGTATTGCCAGGGTGCGATGACATGGACCCCCCTTTCAACCTCAGGGAGCCGACGAACACAAGACCCTTGGGGAATGCTACAACTAGCCCTTGACATGGCCGAAGACCCAGATTCGTCTTGCGGGGGGAGCACCGGCGCCACCTCTCGACCGATCATCGCCCGGCCACCACCTCGGAAGCCAGTAGCCACCGTCATCGCCACCACCAGCCGTCACCATCAACTCTTGGCAGCGTGTGCACCGCCACATGGCAAAGACGTTGTGCCGCAACCGCCGTCGCCCCCGCTACCACCACCACATGATGGCACCCATGAAGATGATGATGAATTGGTCAACATTGACAACTTCATCAACACCAGCGCCGCCAAAGGATTGTATATGCCTTCTGTGGATGAAGAACCCTTCGCAGCTCGCGACGACCATCAAGCGGGTCAGCCCAATACATGCACGCAGCGCCTGGTCTTCCATGGTCTTTCTCAAGAGATGCCTCCGGCCGCCGATCCACCACAAGAGAAACCGGGATTGGTTTTCAGCCCCAACACACTCCGAAAGGCGACTGATGAGCAGATGGTAGTGGCTGACACTGTTGTGAAGAAGAAGCACTACAGGAAGAGAGGTAATAATAATAATAAGAAGGGTGCGAGCCAGCCTCTTTTGAAGAGGATCCGTGGTCAGGACGCCGTCGTCGTACCATCCACACAATTTGGCTTGCCCCGAGTGCATGTAGCTGGTGATCCAATATTGACTCCAGATATGATCCACATTGCGGTTGGAGCCATGTTAACTTTGCACGAGGGTGTCAAGACACTAGAGGCCCTCCTTCTTAAAGACGAAGATCCAAATTACCCGGTTTTCACGGCCAAGGTGCCATTGGACGTGGGCTTCATCGATGAACCCCCCGCGGATATATTCTTCATAGCATTCGAGGACATATTCAAGTTGTTTCTCATGAAACGGCTGGACTATAACTTGGTCCGCCTATACGCGCTCAATCTGGCGCTCACGGTCAAGAGAGAAAGTACCTCGGAAATCGCGATAGTGGATCCCTACTACATGCGGGACAGCCAGTTGGTCGAAGGATCAGAGACACGGACCAAGGCTACGGCGTACCTCGAGAAGTTCATGGTGGACAACAAGAGGAAGGGCACACTTATTTTGCCTTTCTTTCCCGAGTAAGTACGCACACTCGCTCATCGCCACCGTAACTTATGCATTTCTTATAGATTTCTTCCTTTGCTCTTTTTCCAACATTCCGTTCCAATTGTGTTGCGCAGAGACAAATACTGCACACTCATCGTCCTTGCCCTGAGGTATTCGCTAGCCATGTATTTCAACTCGAGGAGTTTGACGAAGAAGAAAGACTACACCAGAATAAGGGGTGTTCTCAATGAGGCTCTCGAGGGCTACACCAAGAAGGGATGCACCTTCGTAGATAAGGGGGAATGTATCAAGGATGGCAAACACGTATTCAAGCACGTGCTCGACTTCCCCTGCATCAAGCAGTCGACTACTGGTGCCAAGGAGGCCTTGTACGTCCTCCATCACCTTAAAGGCTATGTTCGGGATTGCCAGAACCTAACGCTGCCATCTAGTCTCCGAGGATGGGCCGAAACTTTGGCAAAAATCGACGATGCTGATCTTAGAGAAGACTTCCATCGCATTCAGATGAATTTGTCACAAATCATCATTGAAGATGTCAACACAAGGGGCGGTCCCCTACAACAAGCCAGAGGGTTGAGTAAGAGGGAGATCGAAGAACGCCTCCGTAAGCAGGGTGACACAAGGACGTGGATGACGAAAGAGGGCTATCTACCGTTCCCGAAGCCGAGCGAGAAGAGGAAGTCTTCATCATGATCGATGTGTACCTCTAGCATGACCCAGTGTGTGTATATTCTTGATGGACGCGTGTTGTATTAGTGTGTGTGTCATAAACTTTACTATCTCGTGGTCAAAATGGTCATTGTTGTTAGACTTAAACTACCTTGTGGTCGTGTTGTCGTTGAACTTATTGCTTCTATGATGATCTAACTTTTAGGTTTATGGATCATTTGTTTTATATTCTGTGAACATATATATATATGGATGTGAGTCCTTTATTCATTCTTTTCGTTGTATTTTTACTAATATGCCTTGTTGTCTATAGAGATGGCGACGAGGTGATATGTGGTGTACATGGGTAGGGTTCCAGGAGTCTACGAGGAGTGGGAGGATTGCCACAAACAAGTGAACAAGTTCAGCGGCAACATCTACAAAGGAAACGCGACTAGAGAGGAGGCGATAGCCAAGTGGAGGAACCACTTGTGAAAGAAGAACCAGATGAAGATATTGGTCGGGCTAATGCTCTTGCTCACCATTATCATAGTTGTATTCTATTTGATCCTAGTGTAGGCGGCGGTGGCCACTTCATATTTATAATGTGAGCTTATATGAACTTTGTATTCGGCGCTTATGTAAAAATTTGGCACTTGACACTATATATGTATCTCGATCGGGCTCTAAGTGTTTGTATTATATATATGTCGGTTTTCATGCATCTACTACTTGTGCAATGTATTTTATACTCATATGGATAAATACTATATAAATTATGTATAAAATACCTGATTATACACCAGGAAAGTATTTTACTTTGAATACGTGTTACGCAATCAGTGGCGCATATAATTATATAGTCAGTGGCGCATGGCTTTTCTGTGGCGCATATGTGTAAATGCGCCACATAAGTTATTCCTGTGGCGCATAACTTCTGTGGCGCATATCTATATGCGCAGACTTCTGTGGCGCATATCTATATGCGTAGACTTCTGTGGCGCATATCTATATGCGCCACAGGAAGCAGATATCAGTGGCGAGATAACAGTGGCAACTAGGATATGCGCCACAAAAGATGTAATTTCATGCGCCACAGAAGAGGTGTTTCCTAGTAGTATGAAGTACTATGTGTTTAGAGGTTTGTGTATACTAGTGTTCATCGTGCTAAAGACTATCAGTAGAATCTTTGTAGATGCTAAGAATGGAAAATAAGATCCAACGGTTAGCAATGTTTGGATTTCCCAGTCTTGATCCAACGGTGTTCAGATAAGTTAATCCCTACATTATGTAGTAGTGGTATGCATGGTATTGTAAGATATAAGAGACAAGATAAAGGTAAGGTAAGAAGTATTGCGAATTGTTGATCTAATAGTAGGTCTCGTAGGAGCGAGGTGCTTTGAGAGTTAACACGGAGGGTAGAATTACAATTTACAGCAAGGACCTCATAAAAAATAAAAATTGCATCCAAGTCCATGCATTTAGCACAAGGACCCTAAAACTAAGCAATGAAGTGTGTGTTTTGAGGTTTGCGCATACTAGCATTCATCGTTCTCATCAAGACTATTAGTAGAATCTTTCTAGATGCTAAGAATGGAAAAGAAGATCCAACAGTTAGCAAAATGTTTGGATTTGCGAGTCTTGATCCAACTTTTCATCAAAACTCTCGTTGGATGGTTTCTCATATATTAATTGTGACCCCCGATGGGTACCTCCAAAAGCTTTTTCGTAGAACTTTCACAGTAACCTAAAATTTACTTATACTAGTTCAAATTTGACCTATTTTCGATAAATCGACATAAAGTCATTCCAGTGGGCGGAGTTAGGTAGGCAGTTTTGAATTGGATCCATAGCACCAATCGTGACCATTGGGCTGTTAGATCCAATGGTCCAGAGTAGTTAGATTCGTGTTGAACAGTATCTAGAGCAAACTCCACCATGTTCTAGAATCATCATGTCCCCCTTAACCCCCTGGCAAAAAAATAGATAGCATAGTAGGTTGTATTCTCAATATGTGTAAATAGTTATTATTAATATACTTAATGTATGCATTTTTATCTAACAAGACTGTTGGTTAAAAACTTAATGTTCGTTAAAGGACATTTCATACAGTATATACGAGTGTGGCACGTGCCTGTATGTGTGTGTGTGCGTGTGAAAACTTTGGCTTGTGGCATTTATTTAGATCAATATTCTTTGGACTTCCTTTTCGGGAGAGAATGATCATGACATCACTCGGAAAATTGAGAATGTCCTTTACTGATAGTCGGAAACTCACACCAACGACATTGTTTACTACAAGAAGATGCACCCATCTACCTCTGAAAAGACATTTAATTCAAGAGCAGTCTATCACGCTTACTTGTAGCTCAAGTCTAACTTAATTTCATTAAATTGATGCAAAATCTTAGCAAGAAGTTGAACCATACCTATATATCATCAGAAATCTTGGTGGTTTCCCATATATTAATTGACCCCCTCCCTCGATATATGGGTACCTCCAAGAGACATCTCTCGTCAAACTTTCAAAGCAACCTCAATTTACTTGTGATAGTTCAATTTGTACCTAATAATTTCGATAAATCGGCATAAAATCAATCAAGTGGGAAAAGTTAGCTAGGAAGTTTGAGAACTCATAAAACATGCAAAATCGTAAGTACAACATGTTGGTCCACAATATATGTTTGAAAATTTGGCTCGTGTGTCATTCAGATCCATATTCTTAAAACTTGCTTTACGGGAATGAACAATCTCATCATCACACTTGGAAAATTGAGAATGTTCTTTCCTGAGATAGTAGGAAACTCATACCGATGGAATTGTTTACTACGACAAGATGCACCTATATACCTCCGAAAAGAAATTTAATTCAAGAGCAATCTATATCGTTCTTACTTGTAGCTCAAGTTTGACCTAATTTCGTTAAATTGTCAAGATGCAAAATCTATCTTAGCAAGAAATTAAACCTATTGTCAAAATTCTTGGTGTTTTGTGATATATTAATTGACCCCCTGATGGGTACCTCCAAAAGCTTTTTCAAAAAACTTTCAAAGCAACCTACAATTTTCTTAGACACGAGGCTAGTAAATTTTTAAGCTACGTATAGTAAGGGCATGTGCAGTGTCTAGAAGTAGCTATGGAAACTACTTTTGGTCCAGCGTTTAGAACTGAAGTGGGTCCACATAACCATGCTAAAAAGAAAAACGGATTGTTATCCATTGAATAGTGGGCCCTCCCAATTGATTCTCTTAACATAAGTCTAGCACTAGAATCACCTTGAAAAATCTTTTTGTTAGCACTACCCACTCTACCGTTAAGATATATGTTTAAGACTTGAAACCGTGCTTTCTAGGATGTCTGGGGCCAATGGGCTCACTACCGTGGGGCCTTGTTGTTATTAGTGGTCCAGTTATATCCTATAGCAGCCAACGAATGTTAGCTCTGACTCCTCTAGTTGTTCCTTCTCGATGAAGCCTCGACGCTCGGCTTTGAAGGATGGTTACAAGGGCAGTAGGAGGAAACATTCCCGTCCATAGCGATGTTCCTATGGTGACTTCGTCAAGCTCAAGCCCCCACTAGATAGTCTGAAGACACAATCTTTCGGAGGTGCTCATAGGGGTAGGATGTGCGTTCATGCATTCATAGGGGTGTGTGTGTATGTATTTGTGAGCGTGTGCGTTTTGTAGTGCATTTTCACAAAAATGAGAGAGATGGGCCTTCCGTTTGTATTAAGTTTTGCTCGGTTTTCCCAAAGTAATTGTAATGGTCACTAGTGTCTAGAGTCTATGGGCTCACTACCGGGGGCCACATTATTAGTGGTTCAATTACATCCCATAGCAGCCAACGAATATGAGCTCCAACCCCTAGCACTTCCTTCGCCACGAAGTCTCGGCGCTCGACTTTGAAGGATGTCTATGAGGGTAGTGAGAGGTGACGTTCCCGTCAATATACAGCAAGGTTCCTATGGTGACTTCGTCAAGCTCAAGATCCAGTCTTTCTGAAGTGCTCATAGGTGTAGGGTGTGCGTACCTGATTTCATAGGGGTGAGTGTGTGTACGCATTAGTGAGCGTCTCCGTTTCGTAATAGGTTTTCACAAAAAGAGAGGGGGGGGGGTCTTTGGTTTATTTATTGAGTTTTGATTTGTTTTCCAAAAGTACTCCATGTAATGCAAGTCAAACTAGGTGAGTGACGTTTGGGGGCGCACGGGCTCTCTAGCGCGGGCCCTAGTTATGAGTGGTTGAGTTAAATCCAATATGGAGTAGTATCCAGCAAATGTGAGGAGCGGCTCCCCTACCTCTTCCTTCTCCACGAAGCCTCTACGCTAGGCTTTGAAGGCGCACTCTTTTTATGAGCAATGTCAGCGGATTCAGTCATGTCGGTCCGGCAAACGATGAGGGATCTTGGTGTGCAAGGAGGCCGGGATAGGGTAAGTACGCCAGAGTTCACGGTCTCAGTTTATTTTCTCGAATTCAGCTTATGGGTTCTCTCCTTTTGTGGTTTTTCTCTTTTCTTCCCGTCTTGATCGACGATGTTTCCTGGGTTCAGATGCCGGCACGGATGGTAGACACGGAGTGGAACGACATTGTTACCAATGTGGATCTCCGGCTCTAGTGCGACTACGCCCTGGCGCCCCGTCGTCGCGTCGTGATCGAGGGAATGAACTTCGGCCACAGGTTCTTGGGTTGCAACTATGAATGTGAGTGTTGCATGTTCGTCCACTGGGTAGATCTACCACACTCACTTTTTCTACAGCGCGCGATGATGTCACTGTGGTTATAGCTCGAGATCCACGATGACCTCGAAGAGGAGGAGCAGGAGCGCCATCAGATGCATGTCGAGGAGATGGCTGTAGAGTTAACGGATGTCTCCAACTCACTGCACTCAGTCGTAAATAGGATAGATGCTCTTAGATTTGGGTAATTAGAGTTGGACATTAGGTTCTTAACCAAGTATGGTCTGCAATCTAGATATTTAGTATGCTCATGATGCTTTTGGTGGCTGGCTATAGATTTCACTAATAATTAAGTAATCCCCTTTTGTTTACTAGTACTCACCATCTCATAGTACTGCCATGTTAAATTACACTAGGTTAATTAATATGGGAGTAGTTGACAGTCTGCTTACAGCCTGTCTGGAGTTTGTGGTTACTACTAATTGATCTGGTTTATGTGTTACCGCTATCTCTATCTACATATGAGTAGCGCTACATTTTTTGCACATTTGTGCACCTCCCCTGTTGCACACCTTCTTTACCTAGCAGCATCCACCTTTCCATCGCATCAGTACAATATCCGGTGAGTCCGCAACCATCCGGATAGTTGTTTAGGTGATTGCTATTTGAAATAGTAGATCTATATGCCACATTAGGAAGCTAGGATCACCATGGATGTAGCCATGGAATTAGTTATAAGGTCCAATGAAAATAGGTAAGTATATGCTGCCAAGAAGAGTCTTATGAGGATGGGAAGCTTGCCCCTGGCTTTATTTCACAGAACAGTCCTCTTCTGAACAATGCAGATGTAAGTTGCTACATATCGTTCATAAACAGATTGTTGTTTGCTGGTGTCCTGCATTGCTAAGTTCTTTAAATTGTATTTTTCGTTAAAGGGGAACACGCCCAATCCTTGGCATCAGATTAATTCATGTATCCCTCTTTGCATTACGAAGTTGATGTGTTATTTTCTAAAATTTACTGGTTTTGCTGCATTTCATTTAGCATCATGCACATGTCCCACCCGTGGAGGAGGCATTATCGAGTGACAAGTGTTTTTATGTATCCAGCTACTTTGCTGGAATTTCAGTAACCTATGCTTTGTCCCTGAAAACATTTTTTTTCGATAAAGAGCGCTTTATTACTTAAAATATCCCCTAAAATATGCTGTCACTTATTACTAAGGCCAAGACTGATCATGTGCCAGCTAAGAAGGCAAACCCTGAAGTACGGCCCTTTTCATGTCGGTTCTATTTCCCATGTTTGGGAAATATGCCTCTATAGTTCTTTGCCATTTTCGGTACCACTGTGGAGCTAGCACGATGTGTGCAGCTGAATTTGGATTTTTTTTGTGAAACAAGAATTTGGTTTATTATTTTTGAAATGAGAATCTAGTTTAATTTTGGATTTGTTATCTGCAGTTTCCACCTTACTCATATTGCTCATGGCGTAATGGTGCTGGTCACTACAAGGATTTGACAATTGCCCGTCTCCGAGAGAAATACAAAGCTTATAAACACATGATTTCATGCCTTCAAGATAAAGTGAAACACCAGGACAAACAGATTAGGTGCCTGAAGGAAGAAGTGTCCAAATGCACTAAGAAGATAGCTGATTTGACTGTAGGATGGAAAACATCAATTTCAGTTGCTCATGATGTTGCAGTTGATTTTCAAAATTTTGTGGCTGACAACTTAGTTCTCGAGTTGCCTGATGTGGATGGCGACGAGCTTATTGGCCAGGTGTACAACCGGATCTTGGAACAGGTGGGAATGCAAGCTGAGAATCTTTTCAATTCGGCTCTATAAGCATATGAGACCATAACAGAAATTCGAGATTCTCCATGCCCATATAGTCCTGATCCTAGAAAAGATGAGGAAATCTGTAAACTATATTGACCGCTCTACTTTCATTTTTGAAGGGTTTGGGTCTCTTGTGAGGATGACTGTTTGTTAAGTCAGGTATTATAACTGTTTTTTTGCTCTACTGGTGTATGGTGTCCATGAATCTATATATTTGATGTACTATTATGACATATATATCGGACCTGGCTTTATGTGACTATATTTGGCAACAACAGTCATCTTATTCGAACTTGCGGTGGTTTTTTATCTTTCATTTTTTTTCCTTCTGAAATTTGTTAATGATGACGTTAATGCCAGTTGCGAGTGATTTGTTAGCATGTTTCTGGTAGTAAACCAAAACTTGTAGTTGTAGATTGTGGAATTTTAGGTCGATGTTTGAACTCTAGATCTTGATGTCACAGAAAGGGCAGGCTTCTACCACCTGGAATATTTTACCTAGTAATTGATTGTATCACACGAAATAAGTGCACAAACTTGATGTATGTAGGCGGGGAACTGAGCAACGCAAGTGTACAAACTTGTATCAGTCGTGTGGTTGCTACTATTAATACAACCGGGATTTCCCGTAAAAAAAGCGGGGTTCGCAAAAAAAATATAGTGGGGCGAAAGTTAGTTTCGAGTTCGAGGATGCTTAGTCGTGTGCCCCTCGACCCCATCGTCATCTTCTCCGCCAGGCCACCCTCCCTCGACCGGACTGTCCCCGCCGCTCCACCATTGAACACCACAGCACCGCCGTTCGCTGGTATGTACATCCCCAACCTCTAGCCATTACGGGCTTTCCGAAGGATAGAATGCATTTATTTTTGGGTATTGCGAGCTAAATAAGCTGGTGGAATTTACAGGAAATGGAATCGGCGTTGGCGGATCCATTTGCTGCATCGGCGGATGCTTGTAAACAAGAGGTGGATGCTGAAGCAGCACCAGTGGATACATGTGAAGCAGATGCGAAGGCCGATGCTTGTACCACATCGAAGTCTTGGGCAGTGTTGAGTGATGCTTAGAAAGCGGTGGAGGCGCAGTGAAAATCCTCGTCGGCTGCTGCTGGAACAAATTCGGCTATGTTGGCTACCACTGCCAAAACGATGGTTGCGTGGGATGCTAGGAATGCATCAGCTCGTGGTCGTGCTTCTTCAATGTCAATGGATGTGGCTCCTCATTCATCAGCGGCACCTGCTCCATCGGCTCATAACTCGTCGACCCCATTGTAAGTTCTGCGTTCGATTTTGTCTCCGTGACTTCCTCCCTCTTTTGTGTATTCTACTCTGGGGTTTTTCTGGACGCAGTGGATATTAGTTTAAACTAGTAGTACTGGGAACATAAAAATATATTTGATCACAAACTAGTGATCCGAATGGGATGAAACTTTCACAGGATTCAAACCTAGGCACCAATGATTTACTGATTTTTTGTCAATATTTTCGAATAGTTTTACTTTTTAGTTCAAAATCTGAGCTACTGTCATACGTTTGATCTACGATGGAAGGTGGATCCTGGGGAAAGTCACCTTGAGACTTGGGTTCACCAAGTCACTGAATCTGCGTCCATTTTTTCGCCCCTTCTTTATGATAAAACCATAAAATTCAAGTGGGGGCCTTTTGTCCTCTCCGGTAACCTAAAAAAAGTTCTTCATTCCCTTTGCCTAGTTCCAAAATGCTGAAGCATTTTGCGATGCTTTCGTACTACTCTGGTTGATTCCTTGTGTTGTTTAGGTTATTTTGTTGAGATACTCTGCCTTTAGGTAGTTTTTCAGATGTGTGCAGTTTAGGAAATTTCGATGATAAATTTACCTATCAAATTGTATGATGCATTGTGGTGTTTACTTAATTCTTTTTTTAGGGTTGTGCATTGTGCATTGTGTTGTTTACTTAATTTTGATGATGAACTTGTGCTATTTGCATCATCCTACCAGCTTTGGTGGAAGAGCATATGCAACAATCAATGACTTTCCAGGCGATGTATTTGATCAGATTCTTGTCAGGCTTCCTCCGCACCCATCCTGCATACTAAGGGCATCAGTCGCCCAAAAATGTTGGATGGACTTCATGGGAAGCAAAGATTTCAAAAGGCTAACTCTGTCACACAACAGAGGAATGCTGTTACTTGGGTTTTTCACCAACAACTCCGAGGACGCTCGATTCTTAACAGATCATAATCTTGACCAATCCATCTTCCAGAAGCTGAACAGGCTGGTGGAAGTACATAAAGCCTAAGAACCATATGTACTTGGATGTTGCAGTGGTAGGGTGCTACTTCATTATCCGCAAGGGTCTAACGTAATAAAGGCCTGGGATCCAATCAGTGGAAGTGAAACAGTGATACTAGAACCACCAATTTGGCGGAGACGTGAGTATGATAGCGGCACAATTCTCTGTTCGAGAAATCATGGAAATTGTCTTCACACTGTTGCATCAATTTCTGGGTTGTTTGGATAGTAACCAATGGTAACCAAGCACTGGTGCAGAGGTACTCATCAGAGTTAGGAAAATGGGATGACTAGATTGAACCTGCTGAGATGCTGGCTAAGATTGATCGCATGCCGTCAACTCTCATAGGGGACATTTTGTACTGGACAACAATGAACTCCAGATATATAAGTGCCTTTGATAACGTGACAACAAAACTATGTTATATTGAGTGCCCCCATGAGACACATGATATTTCTAGACGCAATTTTGTCATCGCTAAGGGGCATAATGGAGATGTTTCCCTTGCGGTTATAAGAGACTTCACTCTAAACACATGGTCCAGTGCAAGATCATCAACAGGCAAATGGGAAGCTTGGGTGCCTCATATAAAGGTTGAGTTGGATACTCTCCTTGGCCTTGAGAAATCATGGACCATGGTGGGAAAGATGCAGTAAGGTTACTCTGCGCATTTGAGGATAGAGAAATGATGGTTATATGGGCGAAGGAGGGAGTATTCGAATTAGATCTCAGCAGCATGAAGTCTAAGAAGTTCAGATCTTGTAAACGTTGGTGTACTTTACATCCCTATATTATGACACCTGGTTAGTGTAGTCATTCATGTGCAACCCTTGCATTTTCGTACACCTATGATTTTGCTGATCATTTTGTTCATTTCCTTCAGCAACTGACATTATTTGGAGTGCTAAATCAAAGAAACAAAAAGGAAGTCATGTCAGCAACACAGCTGATTCTAACTGCAACATCAAGGAGATGAAAATAACACTCGGATAAACAAGCAAGGCTTGTTTGGGCAAGCATGTGTTAGCCCAGGTTGTGTTATTTGGAGTTGTAGACTAATATTTGTTTGTTTTGGTAGATGATGGAAATGTCGTGGCACCTTTGTTTGTGCTTCAGTCACAGTGGCAGGGGCTGGAATATTAGAGTTGTATGTTTGTTTTGGGGGTCTACGTGTGTCTGATAAAACATTGTGTTATATGATTAAATGGTGTTCTCTATATATTAGTGTATGCGTGATGAAATCTTGTTTTATTTATTCTACATATACTTTAGCTAGTCTTTGTGTTTTGATAGTATGCTGTAGTAGGAGTATTTGTTTTGCAGCAGGCTTTTTATTTGATCTGAATTAGTACTACCATTTAGTTAGTGCTTCCTATAGAAGAGTCTATGCCGACACCTAAATAATTAGTAGACCTTGGTTGCACACCATTTTCACATGCTTGAACCAGAGCTACTTCATACATTTGTTTGTTGTTATGTTAAACAAACATTCTTGTATCGGAGATCTGCATTTTCATACGCGTGGTAGATAATCACTCTCCCTGACTTGGATCCCTGAAATAGAGGGAGAACAGCCTATTTTTTAATTATTCTTTGGACAATCTCTAAATTCAAAGTCATTGTCGACCGCCAAAACTTACTGCCTACCCCGTTTGAATCGGAGGCATCAGTTGATGTGAGTCTCGCCTTAAATTCCTGACCAAATGGCGTTCGACCTACACAACCTTTTTTCTAGTAATAAAAACTTGGTCGGCAGCCAAATTCAAAATCGTAATCGAGTGGGAAAATAACCCACCGACCCCGAAGCATTTCGCACCCCTCTGTTTCAAACATTTTTAGGCAAAATCACCCACCGAGGTAGTACCATTTTTATATTATTACATGGATGCTAGTCAAATTTAAAATCTAAGTCAAGCGGCAAAATTTACCACATATGCTGTGTGAATGGAAGGTATCCAAGTTTATGTGCAAAAAAATGTTTATGGATGATCAGTTGATGTGACTCTCGACCTTGAATTCCTGGACAGATAGCGTACGGTCTACTACCTTTTTTTATTAGTAGATGGAGGCTAGCCAAATTCAAAATCTCAATCGAGCGGCAAAATTACCCACCTACCAAGCATTTCCCGCCCCACCGTTTCAAAAACTTTGAGCTAAAATATCCCACCGACCGGGGGAGTACCATTTTTCTATTATTATTATTAGATGAGCGCAAGCCAAATTCAAATTCTCAATCGAGTAGCAAAACCACACACCAACCTTGAAGCATTTCGCGCCCTTCCGTTTCAAAAAAATTATAATTCAAAAATTCCAAATCCACCCATTGTTTAGACGACAAATGGGCATGCTAAAGTCAGTAGCTCGGGGCACGATCGTAATTATTTTTCTGCTCACCTCTATGGTCCTGACTCCCCCAGTTTTTCCCGCCGGTCCTCCCAAAAATCCCAAGCTCTTCTGTCCCCTCCACGACCACCGCGCGCACCGGCTTGAGCTGTGGTCTCGTGGGCCACCACGGAGCCGCTTCACTGACGCTCACCCACCAGATCTAGGAGTTGCAATGTTGTTCACCACGCCGATGGCGTCATCGACCGCCCAAGCTCTGCTTCCTTGCCGCCCAAAGCTATCCAACCATACCGGATCCGCTTCACCGGTGTCCACCGGGCGTGATCTAGTTCAAAGAGTTCCATGTCCACCGCTCCAGATCAGCTGCACAGCCGTCGCCATTAACTGCACCGGATCTGCCACAGCGACACTCTCGTCCACCACTTTCAAGCCGGCTTCGACTGCCCAAGATCTGCTTCGCCGACGCCAATAGCCACCACAACCGCAGCAACCTCGGTGACCTGGACGTCACTCGCACGGTACCGATGATGCTTAGACACCTCTCCAACCAAGGTTAACCAAATCTCCAACTCGTTTATGTTTTGTCAGCGGTATAGCAGGTTCAAGCCTGCGCAGTGAACTGCATTTTTGTAATCGTGCTAGTACATACAAGTCACTAGGCACGCCTGTTCTTCATGTTAGTACATGCAAGGTCATTAGACATGTTGGTTTGCATTCGCTGCTCTACAAATTTCAAGTCATGCACATGTCTGTTATTTTTTCATGCACATGTTCTTAGATACTCCTTACACCAGTAATTACCTGCTACCGTGTCATTCTTGGAAAATCTGTAGTCAGTGGAAAATATTAGTGTGGATTCCCTGCTCTACAGTTGCTGAATCTATTTGGTTCATCCCGAGATCAGTTCCTGCTATTATTTCCTCCTTGGCATCATTCTGCTATCCTGTAGTAGCCGTTTAAACTCTTCGTACTAATTCGATTATAATTTTGTTTTTGCCATAATGCCATCTAGTTCTTCAAAAGCTGCATCACTAACTATTTCCTTTTTCTTGCATAGAGCTCAAAATAGAACAATGAACTTGTTGGTTTGCATAGCCTATTCTGCAGGTTCACAAGGCATGCCATTACTTCCTTATCTGGTACTGGTTCATCCTGAGCAACGGCATAACTGTCCTCTACTATGTAGTTTACTCGTGGTTTGCATTCTTGCTCTAGAATTTCTCTTATGATGCCATTATAATTTATATCTGATTGATTTTTAGCTATGACAATAACTACATGCCATTGTGTAGGTCACAGCAAATTCTGAGTCACCCAACGACTCTATGCATTCCAGGAGATGCCACTACTTCCATAAATATTTGCTGAAATTCTAAGAAACATTTGTTTGATTGCTCATTTCATTCTAGGCACACTTGTCTAATGCTTGTTTGTTCTGTTCTACAGGTACACGAGCGACGCCATTATTTCTCGCATCTGGTTCTGGGTCTGGTTCGTCCTAAGTCACGATATAACTATCCTCTACAATATATATTTCATTCATGGTTTGCATTCCTTCTCTACAAGTTCTCGTATGATGCGGTTATAATTTCTATCTGGTTCATTTTTGCTATGACAGTAACTGCATGCCATTTTGTGGCTCGGTGCAAATTCCAAGTCACCTAACGTGTCTTACATTTTAGGGTATAGAACTGCTTCCATATATATTTGTTCAAAATGACTTGGCTAGTTTATATCTGCTGAAATTCTAAGCCACAAACACACATTTTTTGATTGCTCGTTTCATGATAGTCACACTTGTTTAACGCGTGCTTGTTTGTCATGTTTGTTTGACGTGTTGGTCAATAATTGAACCATTGACTAGTTGTAAACTCTAGTTCATAGCTCCTGTCATATCAGTCAAATGAGTAGTTTGTCTTGTTTGATGTATTAACTTGTTATTACTTAGTTTCAGACTATAATTATTGCTAGCCCCACCAAAGAGGGGGCTGCAAGATCATGTCTCCTCCAATGTAGCCGTCACACTCAATGGAAGATGTAGGTGATCGATTGAGAAAGCAAATTGAGGACTCTGCTATCAACTTGATTGTCAACTGAAATGTCGTTTTTTCTTTCCCCTGAGTTGATAATATGTAATAATTTTAAGAAGTTTGCAGCTGATGTAATATCTAGATAATTTGCGTAGGCCATGTAGGCATTTAGTCGTTACGGTAACTATGTCAGACAGGTCGATTAGGGAACGGTACCGTGCTTTGTTATTGGCCCATCGTGTATTCGGCCGACGACGAACAGTAAAAAATGCTAGATTATTATACATGTTTTATGATATTGGCATGGGCTTCGGAAATAACAAAACTGTAAAAGGCCCTAAACGTAACGGGCCAATCCGCATGTGGTACAGTAATAGGCCATAAATGTAACATGCCTAATGGGCCGTAACAGTAACAGACCATAAATGTAACAAGCCTAATGGGCCATAACAGTAACAGGCTGTAACAGTAACATGCCGTAACAGTAGCAGGCCAGAACAGAAAAAACCCATTACAGTAACAAGCAAGAAACTGCAAAAATCACAAAACAGTAACATGCCAAAACAGTAGCGGGCCACAACAGTAAAGGACCGCAACAGTAAAAGGCTAAAACAGTGACGAGCCTGAACAGTACGGGCCGAGAAATTTCCGGACGAGGGTAGTAACAGGCCGACAAATTACCAGGCTAGAACAGTAAAGGGCCATTTGTGGGCCTGAACATCTAAAGACCAGAACAGTAAAAGGCCGGAACAGTAACGGACTATCTCAGAGAAGGGTCGTCAGTAGGCGGTCGACAATGGGTTGCGATAACAATGATGGGCTGACCGTAGGCCTTATGTTTACAGGAGCGACTTCGCGGAAGCTGCTAATGGGTCGTACAGTGTTGGACCAACATGGGCCTTCTGTAGGCCAAAACAGAATTAGGCCTGAAAGTTCGCGGGCCACTGCTGGCTGCATTTTTGGGCCCATTTCAAACAGTGCAGGACAAAACAATAACAAGCCATCTTATTATTGGGCTCCCCTGATGGGCCGGCCCAGTTAGTATTTAGCAGGCCTTGGCTGGGCATGGCTTGTGCCACGGTTTCTATGTTCGTTAATGGCGGTAACCGGCCGCTAACGGCGGCTGCCACCTGGCAGTTTGCATGATGTCAGCAGTTAGCGCAGCTAGCGAACAGATCTACGATGGAACAAGTTTTCGTGGATGAAGGTTGCGATCCGCCACGGTAAAAAAAATGTGGTTAATTCATTTGTGACGAGGCTTTTAGCATGAAGGCCATCCGTGGCGGAAGACTCTTTGGCCACGAAAAACAGGCCTTCAACCACGAAAATCGTCTGTTGTAAAAGCCAACTTTTCTTGTAGTGTGTAGACAGGTGCTTCGAATCTTTACTTTCTTGCCCTCTTCAACACCTTGAATCTTATATCCGACTAAATTCCTTCCGCCAGACGAGAACCTCTTGATTCCATTACGGGCGTGCGAGCACATCCAGTGGGTGTAGCCCCCGAGATTCGAAGTAGCTGACATAGACATGTGCTTCAAATCTTACTTGTATATTGTATCTGACTCGGCGTAGCCATGAAAAACAATCAAATAAAAATGAATTGGTTGTCAGTATACTAACATACATGATATGTGTTGTTAATCGGATAATGGTTTTACTTGCTGAAAAAACTAGCTCGTGCTTTTCTGAACACATAGTCACTTTCTCGTGCGCTCTGCTGTTTACACTGTGTCCTTGCCAGGCTGCCAGGTTGCGGTTGATGACTGCAAGTGCCCATATCGTTTGTAGCTACTTTCGAAATAAAGATATCGATCCCACATGGAGTAGGAGTCTGAAGTCTAATAACTCTTGAAATAAATATAATGATAGAAATGCTGAATAAAGTTCTTAATAACAAGATAAATGCGAGTATTGTGTAAAAGGGAGTTTTTGGGTTTTCGGTATAAGAGCAACAATAAAGTAAAGTAAAACAACTGAATACACAAAGTAAGTACCGCGTATGTAAGAGAGATTGGAACTGCAATAGGGGAAAAGCGTTCCTAGGGAGTAGCGAATACACCACTAGCATTATAAGGAGCTAAGATAAAGATTATTATCATGAACATTCTCAACTATGTATGTGTGGGAGGAACTCCGTATTTGAATAAATAGGCAGCAACCGCTGCTCACATCATCCTCATAACCACAACAGTCAGCAATCGACATCAATCAAATTGCTGCACTATTAAGGGACGTAATCAAATTGCTGCACTATTAAGGGATGATTTATCTATTTTTTCTTGCAGTACAGAAATTCAGCTCAAACTCCGAATGTTCAACAACAAGCTACTTAGATGGTAGTATTGAGCTCTCTTTTACCTGCAGAAATATTTCTATGACACATATCTGCTTCACTGCATTCTTAGATAAAGCGCAGTTTATTTCTGAGGTGAGCACATTAGTAATTAACACGACGGTTTTTTGGTTTCTCCTTTGTGATACAGATGCTGATAACTTCTGCTATCATCTCAAAATAGAACCTGCTGCTATGGTGTGTTACTTGCCGGATGTTTCTGCACTCAACTACCTTTTGTTCTTTCACTTTAAGAAGTATTAAATCTGATTCTATCTTTTAATTATTGTTTTTAAAATTAATGTCTAGCTTCTAAAATAGACCATATTTTTCTCCCTCGAATAACATTAATCTCTCAATGTGGTGGCCTCTCCTTTATATTGAAGATCATGCACCTCTACTAAGTGATATCAGCGAGATTTTGTGTTCTTGCAGGTAATTAGAAAGGAAAGCAAAAGTTCCCTTCTTATAGCAGGTCTTCCTTTTCCATATATATTTCTTGATTGGTTTTTTTCCATACAAACACACTTTACCATGACATGTGTTACGTGGTCAGATGGAACCAACAGCTCCGATGACTTGGTATGGTCATGTGTCCTACCTAGTAGGATGCTAGGATCAACAGAGTTTTTGTATTTTCAAATCAAGGATAGAGACCTCAGCCTAACACTTATCCATCTTATTTTATCTTAGAGTTGGAGTGGAACGGTATGCTATAAACTTGCTCTTTACACAAAATCTGTAAACTTAAAACATGTGTTATCTTTCTTCCAATTATGAAGGGAAAAAGACCGAATGCAAACAGATTTTATTTTTGCATGTGCAGTGCAGGCTGGCCGAATGTGATCTGAATCTGCAGCTAACTCGACTTCTTCTACCCAAAAGACATGTTCTACCATTCTCTTTGTAAATAATCATCTATGATTTATTTGTGTACTACTTTGTACATGAATGCTGGAAAAATGTTGTCCTCCAGTGTACATTTTTGCTATGCCGAGGTATCACTATCACTATAGAGATTAAATTGTGCTTATATTTACAGAACAATTGATGACTGGAGAATTAACAGAGTAGATTAATGTGGGATACCTAAATGCTATTATATAATTTACCTATATCATTGTCTTCTTTCTGTTGTAATATATTTTCTTATTGTTATACTTATTTTAGGGAGTTATAGCTGCTCCGTTAACATATCTACATTGTATGGTGATTTCAAAACTCTTCTATTGGACACTTGGATCATTTTTTAGTTGTGCTTCACCAATTTATCACAGATAGTTCCCGCAGCAACGCGTGGGGTATCATCTAGTTTGGACAAATAGGCAGCAACCGCTTCTCACATCATTCTCATAACTATAACAGTCAGCAATCTACATCAATCGAATTACTGCGCTATTAAGGGACGTAATCTCGTAGGACATATCCCATGACATGGATAGTGTTCCGTGAGTCTCCTCGGTTTCCCAAGTTGATATGTAAGGAGTGCCAACAGCTTTATAGTAACTGTAAGTGTTAACACACCTCCGTCTATCAACAAGTAGTTCCCTCCATCAAGTCCCCATGAGAGGCAAATATTGAGAGATCGACTGTCTCAACATCAAGATGAAGAAAATCTAACACATGGTCACAGCGATGAATATCATAATAGACTTTTTCTTATTTCAATCTTATACTAGGGTTTTTCCATCTCCCCAAGAACTAATGATCTACTCAGACATGGAGGCAATCAACATCATGGCAATAACAATGGGATTTATCATAGATGAATAGTACTTGTATAAATCCAAAACGAGTACGGAAATTACAACAAGATCTAGACAAGATGTAGATGGGATGGATGGAGATGGTGGTGATGCAGCGGTGGATGATGAAGATCGATGCCTTAGCATCCTGGATCTGTGCAGGGCGAAGATGGATCCTTGGTGGACGAGTTCCCCCTCTAGATGCCTTTCGGAGGTGAGTTTCGGCGATTTCTGGGTGTTCTGTATGTCGTCTCCCTGATCCAGTTACACGGGGTAAAACTATTTGAGGAGGCGGAGGCGGCGCCAACTATACGGCCGGAAAATTTATTTCGGTCGTATAGTTGGTTATTGAACCCTCTGTCTCCTTTGTTCGCTTCGGATTTTCTTCTGGTATTATTAATATTTCCCAAATAAGCGATTTACGTTGTTTTTTACTCCTTTTCTCCACAGTATAACTGCTCCAAGAATTGTATCCATTGGATCCATCATCTGTCCTGATCCTAGTGAAAACAGACATAAAATATGTTCGCGAGCACCGTAAAATACCAAGATCCTACATCTACAATGCAAAATAATAGTGTAAAACATGATGCAAATATGCACTCATCAACTTCTCCAAGCATAGACTCTTGCTCGTCCCGAGCAAGTTTAGCTTAATGGATGCGATCCTCATATTCATGAAGCTAAGTCGATTAAAATAAATGAGGCAGTTGCAGTATGTGTTTATCATATACGATACATAGGAATAAATACATGAAAAGTACCTTACTCGAACCATAGTATTAGCAGGCTTCCACACCTTAGTGATCAACAGTTCATAAAATATGAATCTCAACATAGCGTAAAAGTATCCGGTTCAACCAAATGAGTTAGCGAGGTTGTCCCACGTGTTTTAGGATCAACGTATTCACTTGGGATTCAAAATCTCAATAGTGTATCTTTATCATACTAAAATATAGTGGTATATGCCTATTTGCTCTTTGCACACTCGCTCTTTTTCTTCTTTCTTTTCTTCTTTTTTATATATATTCTCACACTTTTGTTTAAGTGATGTGCAAAGGAGCTAGCCATACATTCCACTTTATGTAGGAATTCAAAGTTTAACGATCTCAATTATCAAATTCCAATTGTATATGAAGCATTATTATGAGAGGTATGTTTCAGCCAATTAAACTATAAGCCCAATCTCTACATGCCGGAAGGAGCGGACAAAAAGAGGAGACCTTTGCTCTATCTCCTTCTTCCTCTTCCCCGGGCCCCGGAGGGGTTCTTTGGCAAGCCCTATTAAAGAAGCTAAGTGACTTTCGTCACTCAAGTAGTGAGTTTGAGAGTGACCGTTAGGGCGACCACTTGTACTTCTAGGCCTTGGCGACCTATATGTGAATATTCGACCTCGACTTGTTCTCACTCTATTTTGATAGCACTTTCATTTTCCTTTGTTCAGGATTTCTTTTTCAACTTAACGGTATAGATAGTTATTCTTTGTAAATCAAACCGTAGACTTACAACATATTGACCAAATTATCTTTATGTGTTCCATTAATACCAATGGTATGGAAGACTCCTATTGCTATCATCAAGTGCAAATAAAATTATACTCAAGCCATTCATATATCCAATAAAGCAAACACAAACTCAATATTGCTTCATATATAATAATAAATCCGGAATTTCATTAAAGGGATCGACTATTCCTGAAGGGAATTCTAATGATGCAAACTTTATTGCTAGTTTGAACTAATGCAAAAATAGTAATAAAAACTTATAAGATAGATTACAAGGTCTTAAAGATCTCCCCAAGCTTGGAATCAAGTCAGGCGGGATCAAATAATCCCTTCGATTATTTGATACCATGATTGTTGTAGATCACTGTGGCGCCATGGCATGTAACACCGCGGTGCGTAGCTTCTTGTTGGTCTCCTCTAGAGCAGTAATGCGGCTGTAGCACCTACACAAATTAGATTGCAGAGTGTCCACTCTATCTCTGAGCCTAGTCACCAATGGGAGGAAGTCTTCCTTCTTCTCCATCTCATTGAGACAGTGACGGACTTAAACGCGATGGAGTATCTCTTGCTTCTGATATATCTCCAGTGCCCGCACGCGATCCTTGGTCCTGGGGACAGCTTCTTCTTCCTCATCCATAATGGATGGATCGGGGAAGTGGAAACCGTACCTCCACTCTTCTTGAGGTTTAACCGTCATACAAGCTTCAATGGTTGCTTTCGAGAGTGGTGCCTTCGCTCCCTTGCTAGCACCTGCACCAATATTAGATAATTCCTTATGCTTGTGCAGCATGGGATCTGTGGTGATGAACTTGATCGTCTCCACACGCCCTTTTCCATGCGGCTTGCGATCTTCTCTCTCTTGTTGAGCTTTCTTCATTGCCGCCCAATCAATCTCTGGTGGATCATAGACGTCACGGCGGATGTAGACGTCAACCACGTCATCATCAGAATCGTTGTTGTAGTAGCTTGGCTCGACGTACTCCTTTGTACCTTAGGCTAAACTTCTCCACCTCCTCGTCATCGTCCTCCATGGATGGGCTGCTAGAGCGGTCCCTGGAAGGAGAAATGAGCCCCATGGGCTTCCCACGGCCTGGGACAGGATAGCGCATTGCTAGATTGGTTCCTGTAGATTACGATTAGAGAGAGACAATAGCAGTATATAAGGGGGTCAGAGGTCGGTAAGACTCGCGAGAAACACCAAATTGTCGCCCAAGAAAAGAATCTTAACAAAACAGGGAAAGAAATCACGGATTTGGAAGTGTCCTGCCGCGTAATGACCAACGGTTGCGGCCTGTATAGCTCCGGCCGTATAGTTGGTTCTGGGCAGATATTTCCAAATATCTCGAGTCCAGGTCGATTAAATCACGACTCAGAACCGACAATAACGTTTTGTTTTCTATAACAAAAAGACAAACAAAACGTGGCCGGAATTTTGGCTTGCGGTCATATAGTTGTGACTGTATAGATACAGACATCAAAAATCAAAAGTGTCTGAGAGTTTAACGACCAACTATACGGCTGGACTTTTGGCTCCGGTCGTATAGTTGCGACCGTATAGATACAGACACCAAAAATCAAAAGTATCAGAGAGTTTAGCGACCAACTATACGGCCAGAATTTTGGCTCCAATCGTATAGTTGCAATCGTATAGGCTCAGATATCGAAATCAATTTCACGATGATGATACAGAGAGTTTAACGACCAACTATATGGCAAGAGTTTCCTCTCTGGTCGTATAGTTCCGCCAGTATAGTTGGTAAAAACCCTCTAAAACTTCAGAAAAACACAAGGAATTCAAAGGCAAAATTTTCAGAAGTATTGTGAAGACAAATCACTTATTTGGGTAAGAACACTTACCTTATACTTACCGTTTGCTTCGGGGATGAAAAGCTCCTCCAACAACAAAGACTTCTTATCTCTTAGAGGAATTGACCTTAGTTCATTGAGTAATTCTCGTAAATGAAAATCACCAGGACTAAAGTTCCTCTCAACAAGCTTATTGTCTTGCTAGGCAAACATGGACACTTCATCTAACATAATTATTTATTGCCTCCTCATAATCTGCAACTCAAATTCTTGAAGTGAAAGAATCCAACGGGTCAGTCTTGGCTTATGGTCTTTCCTCTCAAGGAGTTCGTTTAAACCATCACGATCCCTATGAACTCTTAACTTTGCATCAACTATGTAACAACGAAATTTATCACAAGAGAAACATATAGCAAAAGGTTCCCTTTCTTCCTTAGGGTAATTCTTCTGAGCACCATTTAGAGTTCTACTAGCATGATGTATAATGTTAAATCTGCGACTAATGTGTTGTCCCAGAGTTACTCCTACAGCATCATCACTAGCTTCACATATTAACTCAAAGGTTGTATCTCCGATAGGTGGTTTAATAATAGGAGCATGGGATAAATAACTTTTTAGTTTATCAAAGGCTTCAAGTCATTTATAATCAAAATTAAATCTTAGTCCCTTTTGCAGGAGGTTAGTCAAAGGTTTAGATATTCCAGAGAAATTTCTAATGAACCTTCTGTAAAAACCCACATGACCAAGGAAACTTCTTATACCTTTAATATCCCTAGGTTGTGGCATTCTCTCTATTGCCTCAACCTTAGCTCTATCAACTTTAATTTCCTTACCTGATACCTTGTGTCTAAGGACTATACCTTCTTTGACCATAAAATGGCACTTCTCCCAGTTTAGAACAAGATTGGTTTCTTCACAACGCTGCAAGACTCTTTTGAGATTATCCAAGCAACTAATAAATGAAGTTCCATAGACAGAAAAGTCATCCATAAATACTTCCATTATAAGTTCTATAAAATCCGGAAAAATAGCAGTCATGCATCTTCGAAAAGTAGATGGAGCATTACATAAACCAAAAGGCATATGTCAGTAAGCATGTAAATCATATGGACTAATGAAAGTTGATTTAAGTTGGTCATCCGGATGAACAGCTATTTGAGAAAAACTAGAGTATCCGTTAGCAAAAATGAGTATGGTTCGCTAACCTTTCTAAAGTTTGATCTATGAATGGTAAAGGATAGTGATATTTCCTAGTTTCTTTATTTAATTTTCTGAAGTCTATGCACATCCTATGCCCAACAATAGTTCTAGTAGGTATCAATTCATTGTTTTCATTAGGAACAACAGTAAAACCGCCCTTCTTAGGGACACAATGAACATGACTTACCCATTCACTTTCTTTAACGGGATAGATTATACCTGCGTCCAGTAGGCGTACAATTTATTTTCTTACCACTTCCTTCATTTCAGGCTTCAATCCTCTATTAAATTCCACTACTGGTTTAGCACCTTCTTCCATGAATATTCGATGGACGATTATCATGGGACTAATGCCCTTCAAATCATCCATTGAGTACCCAAAGGCCTTGCGATGCTTCTTAAGTATCTTCATGAGTTCTTCTTCTCCTAAAAGTTTAGCACTAATAATAACATGAAATTTATTTGTATCATCTAAAAACCTATATTTAAGATTATCTGGTATAGTCTTCAACTCTGGGGGTGGTAGTTTCTCGTCCCCTCTCTTTTCTGGCTCTTCAAAAGCCTCATCAGTTGGAGGTCCCATAATGGGAAGTGAATCGAATTCATCTTCTAGTTCTCCTAGGGACGTGTCCTTCATAACTATTTCTTCATAATTTGGATCTTCATATATTTCTTCTTCTTGATTACTAAAGAAAAGAGCCACCATTTCCTAAATAGTTTTCTCTTCCTCTTATTCTTGTATTTGTGGAGGCATGTCTTTAAATTTGGAAAAGTGGAATTCATTTTCCACTTCCCCAAGCTTAAGCGACACAATCTCCTTTTTGAAATCCACATATGCACCTATATCACTCAAAAAGTTTCTTCCAAATATAATTGGGCAAAGAGTGTCAGCTAGCATATCAACAACTACAAAATCGATAGGAAAGTTTTTGTTGCCAATTGTGACAGTTGCATCTTCAACTACTCCCATTGGAATTCTGAGATTTTTATTGGCTAACATAATTGTCATATCATGTATTTTCAATTGTAGCCGGGTCTATTTCTTCTTTTATTTCTAAGTAGAAATCGTAAGATATAACATTAACTTCGGTGCCAAGATCGCATAAACCATAATGCCATGTTTCTTTAAATATGCAGGGAAGAATAGGCTTACTCACATCTTTTACCTTTGTTTTACCTTCAACCAATACGGAAGTATCTTCATCAAGTTCAACTATGTTACAATGTGCATACATAGCCATAATTACTTTCTTGGTTACCTCTTCATCTTTGGTTTCTTCCAGATGTTCCACAACTTCTGGCATACTTTCTTCTTCCTTCTTTTCCTATACTGCTTTGACTAGTTCATATTCAAAAATATGCTTTTGTGCAGTGTTAGGGAAAGGCATCTCATGTTTTGGTTCTAGGGAGGCTAGTGTTGCTTTATCTTCTCTTTTCTTCTCAGGTTCAGGTGGTGGATCATACTTTACTGCACCCTCTTTTGGAGCTTTGATATGTTCTATAAAAGCTTTAATAACTTACAACACAAGATCTGAATCTAAATAAATTTCTTTAGATAATTCTTTAACATGGCCCTTTTTATTATAGTCATGAATACAATCATGTTCTATTTCTACGCCTCCTTCACTTCCTAGAAAAAAATTTCATGTAACTCTATGATCGTGAATTCTATTAAGTAAAGCCCAAGCTTTAGTTGTAGGAAGATTCATAAAGGCTCCTTCCACGAAAGAGTCTAGTTCAATTTTATTAGGTTCAATTAAACAGCCATAAAAGATATGCAATACATACCATTCAGGTAAATCATGATGAGGACATAGACGTAGTAAATCTTTAAATCTCATATAAGCTCTTACTAGTCCTTCATTAGAGAGATTCCTCCATGTCATTATAAGACGCCTGATTCCAAAAGATTTTGATAATGGATAATATTTTGATAGAAATTCACAGGCTAGATTATCCCAAGTAGTAATGGCTTCAGGGGGTAGAGATCTATACCCTGAGAGAGCTGTACTTCTCAAAGTTTGATTGAAAAGTTTAACCCTTACCTCATAAGAGGTATATCCCGTCAATTTAAAAGTGCCACATATATCTTTGAAACATGCAATATGCTCATATGGATTAGGATCTTCTTCATCTCCAGTAAATTGCTTCTTGTGTAAAATACCAAGTAGTAGAGGATTTATTTCAAACCCCCTTGTCTTCTCATTGGAGTTATCTCTTTTATAAATATCATAGGGCTTCCCAAAGTAGTTGAGTGGGTTAGCACTAGTCGTATGCTCAAACTCTATCATGTTGGTGGAAACCTGTAACTCAAAACAAAATTTAGCAAGACAAAAATAAATAAGCAAAAACTAAAAGACCTAAAGCTCTTAGCTCCCCGGCAACGATGCTAGAAAATAGTTTGATGACTGCAAGTGCATAGATCGTTTGTAGCTAGTTTCGAAATAAAGACATCGATCCCACAGGGAGCGGGAGTCTGAAGTCTAATAACTCTTGAAATAAATATTATGATAGAAATGCTGAATAAAGTTCTAAGTAATAATATAAAATGTGAGTATTGTGTAAAAGGGTGTTTTGGGGTTTTAGGTATAAGAGCAACAATAAAGTAAAGTAAAACAACTGAATACAGAAAGTAAGTATCGTGTATGTAAGAGAGATTAGAACTGCAATAGGGAAAAAGCGTTCTCACGGAGTAGCGGATACACCACTAGCATTATAAGGAGCTAAAATAAAGATTATTATCATGAACATTCTCAACTATGTATGTGTGGGAGGAACTCCGTATTTGGACAAAAAGGCAGCAACCATGCTCATATCATTCTCATAACCAGAATAGTCAACAATCGACATCAATCAAATTACGGTGCTATTAAGGGACGTAACCCCGTAGGACATATCCTTTGGCATGGATAGTGTTCCGTGAGTCTCCTCGGTTTCCCAAGTTGATACGTAAGGAGTGCCAACAAATTTATAGTCACTATAAGTGCTAACACACCTCCGTCTACCAACAAGTATTTCCCTCCATCAAGTCCCCATGAGAGGCAAATATTTAGAGGTCGACTTCTCTGAACATAAAGATGAAGAAAATCTAACACATGGTCACAGTGATGAATATCATAATAGACTTTATCTTATTTCAATCTCATACTAGGGTTTCTCCATCTCCCCAAGAACTAATGATCTACTCAGACATGGAGGCAAACAACATCATGGCGATAACAATGGGATCTATCATAGATGAATAGTATTTGTATAAATCCACAACGAGTATGGAAATTACAACAAGATCTAGACACGATGTAGATGAGATGGATGGAGATGGTGGTGATGCAGCGGTGGATTATGAAGGTCGATGCCTTAGCCTCTAGGATCTGTGCAGGGCGAAGATGGATCCTTGGTGGATGAGTTCCCCCTCCATATGCCTTCCGGAGGTGAGGTTTCGGCGATTTCTAGGTGATTTGTATGTCGTCTCCCTGATATCCAGTTGCACGGGGTCAAACTATTTGAGGATGCGGAGGCGGCGCCAACTATATGGCCGGAAAATTTATTCCGATCATATAGTTGGTCGTTGAACCCTCTGTCTCCTTTATTCGCTTCTAGTTTTCTTCTGGTATTATGAATATTTCCCAAATAAGCGATTTATGTTGTTTTTGACTCCTTTTCTCCATAGTACAATTGCTCCAAGAATTGTATCCATTGGATCCATCATCTGTCCTGATCCTGGTGAAAACAGACATAAAATGTGCGCGTGAGCACCGTAAAATACCAACATCCTACATCTACAATGCAAAATAATAGTATAAAACATGATGCAAATATGCACTCATCAGTCGTCGAGGAGGGTATGCTTCTTCTTCGTCTTGGTCACAACATCGTCCATGTAGGCATGCATGTTCTGGCCGATTTGCGAGTGCAAGCACTTCTGCATGCAACACTAATAAGTGGCGCCTGCATTTTCAAGACGAACGGCATCATTATGTAGCAATAAGCCCCGTAAAGGATAATGAACAATGTCTTTGTTTGGTCAGCCAGATTTAACCAAATCTGATTGTACTCGGAATAACAGTCAAGGAAGGACAACAGGTCACAATTGGCCGTGGAATCGATGACTTGATCGATACGGGGCAAAGCAAAAGGGTCTTTCGGACATGCCTTGTTCAGGCTCATGTAGTCAATACACATTCTCCTAGTCTTGTTCTTTTTCAACACTAGGACTGGGTTAGCCAACCAGTCCAGGTGGTACACCTCCATGATGAACTCTGGCTCATAATTCATGGAGAATAGAGGGGAAAGAAAGTAGCCCCACCCCGAAATCTAACCATTACACAGTTTGACAGGCCAAATATTTTGGTGCTAACGGGACAAAAGTTCTAGTGAGACCGGAAGTTCCGTAGCTAGTACAACGCAATATCCGGTAGGAGGGCGGATATAAAATTTATATTCGGTCCAATGTCCGGACCCCATCTAATTTCCACAGCACCAGACCATAAATCGGTCAAAAAATATCGCACCGGCAGTTCCGGTGTATTGACCATACATTCTGGTCCGAGCACACCGAAAATTCCCGTGTGGAATATCTGTGAGCTAGTCATGTTGATCGATGCAATCGAGAGATTCCGTTCTCTCTAACCTCATGGACATAGGATGGCTATGTGGGTGGATTTAGTTTGTGTACGTGATGATTTTACCCTTTGCAACCATTGTGCAACCCCTCTTGACAGTACGGACTACGAAACTCAAACACAAAAGAATGGAAAGAAGTACGAAGTCCTTGACAATTTTCCAACATTTTGAGGGGTACACCACCATCCCGAGCTCATCTTTGATTGGAACCTATACTTACTTAGCACACGGTAAAGATCCTTGTGTTAACAACAAACACCCAAAATACCATCATAGAGGAAAATGCACTTTCAGCCGATCAAGGGGTGGTGGGGACCTAGCTTCTCGGGGTCATGATGTAGAAGGAGGAAGTCTGTGGCATTGGGCGGGGCCTGCTCACCGCTGATGAGATGATTGGCAACTCCATTGGGGTGGCTTCCAATGGTGACGTGGGTGGGGGCCTCAGAATTTGTGGCAACAACCTCAAGCGGAGAGGGCGGAGCCGGTCTGGTGGTGGATGGCATTTGTTAGTGATGTAGGACATCCTCCTTGTCCATGCAGATAGAAAGGTGGAGGCGGGCATGGTTCATGGTGCGTAGTCCACCTTGATGGCTTCCTAGCTCAAGATCTAGAGATGTTGCCCCTCGTGATTCCTCTTGTCTCACCCCCTTAGCCCATATTCCATCGGTTTGTGGGGGTGGTCGATGGTGGGGGTTGTTGACTCGGGGAATCGCTTGGCTGGAGGTGGCGACCACGACATTGAGGTTCAATACCTCCTCCCCATCCTACATGTCCCAGGTGAAAACCCTAATATTTGGATTGGGCGGCGGTGGTGCTCCAGCGGTGTTCCCCTTCTTGGAGGCATCGCCTTGGTACATAGCGGTTCATCTTTCGCTAGCGACATGGTTCTATGGCTAGCCATGTGCTCCTGATAGTAGATTTTCTTCTTACCCGGAGGTATTTCCCTATCAGTGGGTCGACGCCCTCGATCCTGGCGAGAGGGTAAGTGCTCCCCTCTCAGGAAGCATTAGCTTCTAGGTGGTAATTGGAGATAGATTCAAATATAGTGTGCATCGATGCTGTTGTCATCACATTTCACTGCATCTTCATTGGTCTTGTGTCTTGATTTTCGACACCGAGATAGGTATCCCCTTTGTTAGTTTGGCCAGGGGCACAATGTCCGAAGAGCTCGATTAGCGAGCTATAAAAACACACACAGAGAGAGACACAGGTTTTCTACCCAGGTTTAGTTACTCGATGTGAGGATGCCTAAGTCCTGCAACTATCAACTATATGGTGGATGATTATGAGTATAAGGGTTCCTTCCTTGGTAAGGATCTAAGCTAAGGATTCTCTCCCTCGCGTCTGGTGACCTAGGCCTCCTTTTATAATCTTAAGGGGACACCACATGGGTCGATGGACACGTGGTAGCATAGTCAGGCCACGCGTCCACGCGTGGCGTGCATGGCCTCTATGTGGCTCAAGGATCCCGCACCCTAGGAGCATAGGGTTATGATGGCAGCAGTCATAGCCTATCGCATAGGTCAGGCATCTACTCCCATCTATCAGCTTGGTCATGTTCTCTTCTTCCCGAGGTTCCATATCCCTAGGAACTAGGGGCATGCTTCTCAGGCGAAGCCGCCGAGTCATCTCACTTGGGAGTCTATGGTGTGTGGGTGGATCCACGTGGAGTCTCCGTGGTGACCCCCTTCTCCACAGGGTCGATAGTAGCCCTCGGGCATAGGCGTGGTTCCCAATAGAATGGAGTTTGCACGCTAATCAAGAGCAGGCCCACTTCTGCCGCGGACCAAGTGGTCGCGTCCTGCCGTGCTGTGCAGTAGTCAAATCATGCTATGGCCTTCTGACTGATGGGTAATGGGGCACTCAACTACTTTGTTAGCCGTGGGCATGTCGCAATGTGACGCGGCAGTTACTGCGCCTTTGCCATGTCACACCGCCCCATTTCCCTATAAAAGGAAGATCGGGGAAGCAGCGAACGGCTCCCTTTAGTCTCTTTTCTTCCTTGGCTCTTCCCCAATTGGCGAGATCTTCTTCCGTGCGTAGATCTCCTATCATCGTTGGTGTCCCTATGTCAGGCGGGCAGGGTGAGAGGCCATCATCTTGTCGGATGTGCCCCGCAGCAGGGCTTTTCGACAGCCAAGACATCGGCATTGTCCGATGTCTCACCACCGACGAGACCCACACTGGAGGGGAGATGGTAGTTAAGACCACGAACACTGAAGACATCAACAACCTTGACATGCCTGTCTTTCTCCACTTCATCACAACTAGTGTCATACCATCGCTATCACTGTACTTTCATGCAGTGATGGTGGCGTACGGGGTGTTCATGGCTCGGCTCTATCCTCGAGCGGTGGCCACCTTGGTGGTGTTCCAACACATGTGTGAGAGCTTCGTCGGAGTCATGTCATCACTAACATTATTCCATCATTTATTCATGCCAAGGGTGGTGGATGCCGTGACCCTCTCTGGTGGAGTGAATTTCCACCTATGGGAAGGGCTCGCCGACGAATACCTCCTCGAGGACCTCCAGGACAGTTGGCGGGGCTGGCACTATAGCTAGTGCTTTGTTCGCTTCCTCGAGGTTCTGGACCAGCTCGAAGATTCGGTGGCTCTGGCCGCGACGAACTCTACTTGGGGCGGTCAATTCCCATGATGACAATCTGGCTCTGATTTTGAATCGGATCGAGATCCTCCGCAGTCAGGGGTTAACAGTTTGTCAGGTGGTGACGAACTATCTTCTAGAGCACGTGGCTCCACTACACTCGTGTCTTCATGCAATGTGGGTGTACGAAGGCCCTAGAGATTGAGCCTCAGATCCAGTCGTGCCGAACAGACAGGCGAGGCTCATTTGTAGGCAAGAAGGGACGGTCGAGATTCCTCCTAGGGTACTACTTCTCTAGGGGGATACCGACTGGTATGCCCTGATAGCATCCCTCCTAGACTGCAATAAGTGGGGAATAACAGAGCATTGGAACCCCTTGAGTGCCATCCGTATCCCGAGATCACTGCCCTCGCGGATCCCAGTCGCTCCTTGGATGAGGCTGCACCGCCAGGCTCCTCTCGGAGGAAGTGAATCCCTTCTACTGGATGCACCCGGCTCTAGCCCTCTCCTCATGCTAGATCAAGTGGTTCACTCTCTTGGGGAGCAACACTCGAGGAGAAGCCTGTTGGCTATGGCTCAGCTAGTACTTCGAGGTGCCGCGAAGGGTGAAGATTCAGGCTTAGTGAATTCTTCGACCGAGCCTCCTTCACCACCCTCCTTGCACTAGCGCGCAACCGAGAAGGAGCTTCCCTCTATGGAAGGTTCGTGCTTGAAGAAGGGGAGGTGGACTTGTGAAAGATCGGTATAAGCGACTAGAGGGGGGTGAATAGGCGCTACTCAAATGTTAACTCCTTTCCAAATTAAGGCTAAACACAAGGTAAGTTCTCTAGATGTGCACTAGGTGAGAGAACTTAAAAGACAAGCAAGCAAGTAAACAACAATAAGTAAAGGGTAAAGGATAGAAGTAACCGAGAGTAGTCACGGAGATGTTTTCCTGAAGTTCCTTCCTTTTGAGGGGAAGTACGTCTTCGTTGGAGGGGTGGGTGGTACTAAGACCACCAGCACAACAGAAGGCCTCACCCTATTCTCCCAAGCACTCGCCTCACGGCAAGCACCTGTTTTCCACTATGCGGTGACCTTGAAGGTGGCAACCGAAACCTTTACAAACTTGTTGAGTAAACCTCCACCACACTTGGAGTCTCCCAACACAATCCCGAAGCTTTACAATAAATGCCCGAACTCTGAGACCGACCTCTTCCGTCTAGGGTTCAAAGAACCCAAGAGTAACAAGATCCACAAAGGAAAACAAGGGGAATCAACTTTTCTTTGGTGAAAACCTAGATCTAGACCTCCTCCACCAAACCCCAAAGTATCAAGGAGATTGGAGGGCTATGGGGGGAGATCTAGTAGAAATGAAGCTCAAGAACAATGGAGGAGAGAGATAACAGAGTCAAACTTCTCGTTGGAGAAGAAGGCTCTACTTATAACCTCAAGAGGAATTTGCCCGTTGCATCTAGGCGCCAACCGGTAGTACCGGTCCCAAGGGCGGTAGTACCGGATGAGGGTGTTACTACCGGTCAGGTACCGGACCAGGTACCGGGCTGGCGCTAGTGTTCTGGCGTGGCTTCTGCCCCCCACGGTAGTAGTGGCTCGAGGATGCGGTGCTACCACCAAGTGGTAGTACCGGACACCAGAGCGGTACTACCGGACAGGGGCGGTGGTGCCGCTTAGTGGTACCGGGGAGAACAAAGGGGAGACGCAGCTCGCCGAAATGGTTCAGACTCCCGCGGTACTGCCAAGCGGTACTACCGGTGCTGAGCGGTAGTACCAGTTGCGAAATCTGGTACTACCAGACCGCACAGAAGCAAAGGCCACAGCCACAAGGGCAGACACCACCTGAGACCTCAACCAGAGGGAAAGCTTGAGGTTTTGCAAAACATTGTTGATTCCACCCAAACTTTCCAAAGTGGACCCACTCTTGATAGTACGGTGTTCCTACAACTCAAGCAAAAAGCCCTAGAAAAACTATATCTTGTTGAGAACTTTTTAGAGGGGAACCGAATGCCTTTTCCTTCGTAAAACCTGAGACATACTTAACAAACGATTAGTCTGACACGTGTGTTCTCAACAAACATCAAAACCACTTAGGATAGGAAATGCCCTTTCAATCTCCCCCTTTTTAGTGTTTGATGACAACACAACTTTGCATGATGAATATTATGATAATGCTCATGGTTTGAAAAATAGAGACGGGCTCCCCCTAGATATGTGCACATTTTGCTAGTACAATCTAGGATCAACACTCCCCCTCTATTTTACAAGACAACCAATAGTGCAAAGACATAAATAGAAAAACGAGGAGTTCATACCTTTGCACAAAATGTGATGAATACTAGAATGATAATGCAATAGATAGCATTCACATAAGATATGGGTCCATATAAGATTACCCATAATACACATACGTTGGATCCACAAGATAACCACATAGTCTCAACTTACATAGCACAAATAGTTAGCACAAAGAGTTCATGAATAATATGAGGTAAAAAGTTCACAAGCGACCAAAGATCAAAGAAAGAACGAGCTTGTGACTTTCCCATGCAAATCCCGTACCCTACTACCCTTCTCCCGCTTTGGCATCAAGACGCCAAAAAGGAAGTAGAGCAAGACTAGCGCCCCTAAGATCACTCCTCCTCATCATCATGGGATGGCAGAGCACGGAAGGAGGAAGCTATAGGGGTTCGCGTATGAAAACAATAACATTTTACCCTATGCCCCTGAACCCATGATGTTGCCAGGACCTATCTATTAGTAATGCAGTAACGGGAGGGGCTTTTCGTGAACTTACCCTTGAAGACCAAAAAGCGTTGTCAACGCTCAGGAGAGCGTGGTTGATGTAGACGAGCCGAAGTCGACCTCAAGGTCGTGATGAAGTCCTTGCGCTCCTGCAGCTCCAACAACTTGAGTGCCTCAAGTGTGGCACCTCGCGGGGAGTTACATGCATCTGGTGCCTAAAGATTACTCCCGCTTCCCCGATCCAGCAGCGGTTGCGGAAGTAGAGCTCCTGGATCCGAATTCCGCAGCGCGACGGTGCTCTGCGGTGGAGATGTCTCTCATTCGTGCAGTCCAAACTTGGGACCAAGGTCACGGGAGAGAGAGAGAGAGAGAGAGAGAGAGAGAGAGAGAGAGATAATATCGATTGGAGGTCTCCCCAAAAGTGAGGAAACCTTTATTGAATATTGTGTGTCTTTTCTAGTCAAAATACCCCACTATATATAGGGGGTGGGGAGGTACTACCTCCCTCAAAGTCTCGGGGTGAGACTAAAGGAGGGGGAGAGGGGGGCAACCACCGGACAGCCCTGGTGGGCCCCGTGTGGGGGGGGGGGGCTAGGCCCATCGGGACACCCTCTTGCCTCCTCTCTCCTCTTGCCTTTCCCTCATGGGCCCTTCTCCCTCCGAAATTGGCCCACTAAACCTTTTTGACCTTTAATTGATTTCCCTTTTATTAAATAATTATGAATAAATGATTAAATCAATATTTAACATTCATTCACATATTATTCAATACCCGTGGTTATGGAACACCTTCCACCTCCAATCCGGACATCCTCCGGACTTACCGAAACCCTTCCAGTTTTCTCTCTTTTCTATTCTCCAGTGATTCTACCGATCCTGTAAACACTCTCTAAGCATCATCAAGCCCTTAAGCGTGATACCACATGGTTCAGGAACACTCCAGACATGGTCGGGACACTCCCGGACCAATGATCGATAGAGGGACCTAGATGGCCAAGTGACCCTGTGCATTCCACGAAGATCTTTCGTCGTTTGAACCGGGACAGTCGTGTCTTATTCCTTTTGTCTCTCGATACTTGCATTGCCCGAGATCTGATTAATGACATCACCATGTCATGTTCAATCTCGTTACCGAACAATGCCACTTGACTCGTTTCGACAAGTGATATCCCTGTGATCAACTCACACGCTGCGCAGCTATTGGATATAACTTCTCCGAGTGGGCGCTTGAGTATCTTTCCGTCACGCGGATGGACAAATCCAACTCTTGACATATATTGCCTCTACGGTTCCTCCGAATACCTGAACACACCTTTATTGTCACTGTATTACCAAGTGATGTTTGATGCTATCTAAGCATTCTCGAGAGAAAGTGATTGATATAGTCTCACGGTCCAAGGAATAGTCTATGAGGTCTATTCTAATCATCGTAACTTGAACTTCATGACATGATCGGGTCACGATGTTTAGGTTGGGTATTGGTTAATCATCTCATTCTCAGAATGAGTTGGCTCCATTTCTAACTGGCATAAATGCCACATGATCAGGAAACCTTGATCATCTATTGACCAATGAACCAGTGACTAGAGTTTCACCAGGAACCCCTGGTTGTTTATATATCACACGTGTATTGATGTTTCCTTTTAATACAGTTATAGCATGATATAAAACTTAATCATAAACTTTATGAAATATGATAATAATCCTTATTATTATTTGTCTCTAGGGCATATTTCCAACAGTCTCCCACTTGCACTAGAGTACAAATAAACTAGCTGCATTTGTTCTTAATCATTGGCACCATATATCCCGGTACCCTGAACATGCTTGCTCATGGAAGAGGTTGGGTCTTGGGCCTATACTTTACAGTCCCAAATCCTTTGCAACTTACTAATGTCACCTTGATTAACATTAATACTTTATCATCTCATGATAACATTTTTGTTTATGCATCGTCGCTATGGCAGTAGAAAAAGGCCGGATTCTAGGAGCCTACAGTGACTTTAGATCAACCTCGAGGGCTTTCTTATGGGCACTGTACCCTGGGACACATCATTCTACGTTAAAAGTGAACTAGCCCCGCCATAACATTATACATCACTTTAGATGGTACCCTTATCTATTATTATAAATGTAATCATCAAAACATGAGTGCACCCTGTGCAACTTTCGATGTTTTGTTCACCTTGCTTCCTACTTGACTTTAGTCGGTATTACAGGAGTTTCCAACATATTCCCTTATAACAAATAACCCTTTATGCTTTAAGATATGTCATCCTTTATGGATTTGGAAAACATGTCTATAGTTCTCTATTAGATACTGTGGATAAACTCAGCTCAACATTCCGTGATTTGAACTCAATCACTCTTTAAACGTTCCTTCTTGGATCATATACTATGTTAATTTATCATCATGGTTCTCTAAGATAGAACCTATGTCTCAACATAGTGGATGATGATCATCCTTTTCTTTCTTTCAACCATTGATGTTAAACTTAATACTATTCCTAACTTGAGTTATTAAGGACTAGTTCCTTAATTAACTTCCATTCTGAAAACCCTTTTCAGAATCCTTTAAGGAATACTATATAATATCATAATATACTTATTATCAACTTCTACTCCATATAAATCATTATTTATTGGTACTAGCGCTTTTATTCTTAATGTGTCGTATACACACTTAAGAATCACTCCTCTAAGCTCCCACTCAAATATGTTCCCAACATGTTTGGGTATGAGTCACTACTCTTACTCAAACTATGTTCCTATATATTTGAATTTGAGACTTATATTGCTCCGACTCAAAAATATGTCATTCACATATTGTTTTAGGAAGACTTTTATAGCTCCCACTCAATTTCATGCAAATTGCATATCCACTCAATATTTTGAACGACTTCAAAATCCTTTGACCAAATATCAAACTTGGAGATTTACTATGAGATACTAGTACTTTACCAGTTTTAAATCCACTAGACTTTTAGCACTCTTGAATCAAATTCATTTGAATTTTTCCAATACTTGACAAATTGTGATTTTGTCATTCACCCCCTTTTCCACTATGGCTTTGCAGTCATTTGGGAAAATCCAAGTAACCCCTTTACTTGTAAGATTCAGCAACAAATTGCTTTCTAATCTCAAGTGAATTTTGCTTTGGGATTTCTCATATCTTTAGCTTACCATTATTTCCTTAGTAGTTCATAGGTATGTCATATTCCTGTAATCATGACAAATGATTCACAAATGTCTCCATACAAGATATGGGCTACAGTTTGAATCCTACTTCATGTAGTGAAAACACTAGTGGGTAAAACACAATGATCAGTATCATTGATTCTTTCCTTTGTGAATATTATCGTCTAGGAACGCTTTTTGTTGCGCTTCTCAACACTCTGATGCAAGGTTTTGAATCCTCGTCATGTTTTTCACTATCTTCCATTTGCTCCATAATCGAGAAATATCACTGAATGTGAACTTTCTCGAGAATGCACCAAAATCCAAGCAATACTAGTTTTGCTTTCCTTTTAGTTCTAGCTATGGCTATTTTATTCATAATTTCCAATGAATACTCTACAAGGACTTATTCTCTATTGTTTTGGTTATATAAAATTTTACGATGATCCATACTAGATATGGAGCCGATCTCATGAATCCAGATGGTTTACTATATATACTAATTGAGTGCTAACTATTTCTAACTAATGTTCTCTACATCTACACTACAATGATTTATTTAGCGCCATCTATTTACCCACTTGATATCAAATATCACGTTGTGATGCTTTGTATTTTGACATTTCAAACGCATTGAATTACATATTTTTCTTTATGCCATTCTTATAAAGTTGAATTTCATTACTATTGATCAAATCATAGTAATTAGATTCTCTTTTATCTTTAATACCCTTTGTTGATGAAATGCTTTGATCATATCAAATAGTTTCATACTTCATGTTTCCTTTGGTAAACTTCTTTACAAAATTTAAACAATCATATAATGATAATCACCATTTTGTTAAACTACAATACATTGAATATGTATTCTCTTTTAACAATTCATCAAACACTTTGTATTCAAGCAATACACGGTGTTCAAGTTATTTTGCCGAACTTAGGCATGATTCATATGTGACGAGAAATCGAATGTCTTTCACATATTATCACATAACTTTGAATTTAAACAATGGTTTCATTCAGTAATGAACATATAAACATTAAGTTGGGTAATTTCAAGGCATTTCAATATTTTACAAATGTTCATGCATTACCAATTAGTTTCAACACAAGGATAATTCACATAGAATCAAATAAGATATGAACACAAATAGAAATTATTCATAAAAGTGGAACAACTGTTTGTTACAAACTTATATGAATAACTGTCTCACAAAATGTGAGACACACTAAATAAGTTCACAATCTTTTGATTATCCAAAAATATAAACTAAGTGATAAATGTTGAGGGAGAGAGTCGTTGGCCATCATCATGATGCTCGCCATAAACACACAACATCGCCTCCTCTCCAGGAAGCACCTCTATGCAGAAGGACCTATTTTCAGCAAAACAGAACAAGTATCAAATATACTTAACACTGCAAATGTGTTTGCAAGATTATAACATTTGTAGATTGTATATCAAATATATACCTTTGTCATCGATGATCTCACCGGTGATTGGTTCAACCTTTATGTTCCTGAAATGTAATATGAACTCTTGGAAATCCAATGTTTCCGTATCACCACTCATGATGCTACTCTGGACATGCCCTTCGTCGATGGGAGGCAATGATCGAAGTAGCATGCCTATCGCAAATGGATCATCCATACAGTAGTCCACGAAGTGAACTAGTCTCGTGTGTGCATCAAGCATGCGCTCCAAGTGATTCTTCAGACAAGTGTGTTCCTCCATCTTTATGGAGAGGAACTCTCCAAGAAGCTCGTGCTTCCACATGTGCACATGGCTTATGAACTCTGCTCTCAGCTGATCCACCATTTCATATGGATCAAGATCACCCATGAGCGGATGGACTTCATCCACCATCCTGTAACGCATTATTATATGAATGTAAGTGGACATCTCTTGACGATAGTAACGTTCTGCCAGCTCTTGTGGGGTCTCATAGTAGTCCGGCTCAGTTAAATCCATCGTGCAGCATATGTAGTCTACCACATGATTCCTAGTAAGGAGATCATTCAGGTGCACAAGCCAACTAGGGCAGTTAGATCCATCAAGTCTAAGTTTCTCACCAACTACCCATTCCTCAATGACAAAGTAAGCTTCACGGTGAGCCATCTCTACATTTATAAATGAAAAAGGAATTTAGACTAAGTTTATAATTAAATGAGTTAATATAATAACTCCACTAAGATACACCTATCCCCTAAAGGGTTCTAGTGATAACATGACCCCTTTTCCCCACATCTCCCCCGATCATCATGGTCATCAATATTGGTTCTAGGGTGGACGCCAAACATCGGTCACATCATTCATGCAAATCGTGCTCGATCTTTCGACCATCCGTGTTTTGAGTCCATGTCTGTACATGCTAGGCTCGCCAACTCATCCTTAGTGTATTTGCTGTGCAACATGGCTTACACCCATTGTATGTGAACATAGATATGTCTGACACCCGATCATCACGACATGCCTCATACCGAAGAACTTTCTTGGTGGTGCACACTAAGGGGAACACAATCATTGGTAATTTTAACAGGGATCATATTATTAGGATACCGTCGAGTATCTAATACTAGCACATAATAATATATACAAACAATAACATTGAATGTAAATGCGATGTGATATGGTCCTTGACGTCGTGATCTCCATCCGGTGTCACCGGATTCCGGTGCCAGGATTCCGACGCCATAGACACCAGGGTACCGGTGTCTTTTCGGCGTGGTAGTCCGTCACCTCCATGACTATCTACTACTACTTCGTAACATAAGGTAATCACTTTACCTTTGTCATAACCATATCACAAAGCAACACCCCCTACAAAACAAAGTTAGATGCCTCTACTTTTTCTTTGCATGTTTTACGTGGCTGAATGGGAATTCGCACAAGAACCGTTCTTACCTATGAACTTTCACCACAATGCTGATCAAGTATTTGTCTATACTACACCCCTTTTGGGGCCCTCCATTGCAAATGGCATACCACCTAATGCGAGAGAGAGACAGACACCCCCCCAAAGCCACTTTATATGGTACAAGACGTATGTCAAGCGTGGACCAGTCTCGCAAATGAACGCGTAAAGTCGGTTGGGGCTACTTCATCAAGCATTACTATGGTATACACAAGTACACGTGGGAGGGTAACAACTAAAAGATCAACGCCCACACGCTACATCTCGTGTGTTCTACCTGTACTAGCATTAGTATGCACAGATCTAGCTCTAATACCACTGTAGGTGTTCACGTATGAAAACAATAAAATTTTACCCTATGCCCCTGAACCCCTGATATGGCCAGGACCTATCTATTAGTAATGCAGTAACGGGAGGGGCTTTTCTCGAACTTACCCTTGAAGACCAAAAAGCGTTGTCAACTCTCAAGAGAGCATGGTCGATGTAGATGAGCCGAAGCCAACCTCAAGGTCGCGATGAAGTCCTTGCGCTCTTGTGGCTCCAACGACTTGAGTGCCTCAAGTGTGACACCTCGCGGGGAGTTAAATGCATCCAGTGGCTGACGGTTACTCCCGCTTCCCCGATCCAGCAGTAGTTGCAGAAGTAGAGCTCCTAGATCCGAATCCCGCAGCATGACAGCGCACTTCAGTGAAGATGTCTCTCGTTCGTGTAGTCTGAACTTGGGACCACGGTCATGGGAGAGACACAGAGAGAGAGAGAGAGAGAGAGAGAGATAATATCAATTGGAGGTCTCCCCAAAAGTGAGGAAACCTTTATTGAATATTGTGTGTCTTTTCTGGTCAAAATACCTTTATTGAATATTCCCTCAAAGTCTCGGGGTGAGACTAAAGAAGGGGGAGAGGGGAAGCCACCGGCCAGCCCTAGCGGGACCCACGCAGGGGGGGCTAGGCCCAGTCGTCCACCCTCTTGGCTCCTCTCTCCTCTTGCCTTTCCCTCATGGGCCCTTCTCCCACTAGAATTGGCCCATTAAGCCTTTTTGACCTTTAATTGATTTCTCTTTTATTAAATAATTATGAATAAATGATTAAATCAATATTTAACATTTATTCATATATTATTCAGTATCCATCACTATGGAACACCTTCCACCTCCACTCCGGACATCCTCCGGACTTACTGAAACCCTTCCAGTTTTCTCTCTTTCTATTCTTCGGTGATTCTACCGATCCTGTAAACACTCTCTAAGCATCATCAAGTCGTTAAGCGTGATACCCCACGGTCCGGGAACACTCCAGACATGGTCGGGACACTCCCGGACCAATGATCGATAGAGGGACCTGGATGGCCATGTGACCCCTATGCATTCGACGAAGATCTTTCGTCGTTTGAACTGGGACAGTCATGTTTTATTCCTTTTGTCTCTCAATACTTGTATTGCCTGAGATCTGATCAATGGCATCACCATGTCGTGGTCAATCTCGTTACCAAATAATGCCACTTGACTCGTTTCGAGAAGTGATATCACTGTGATTAAATCACACGTTGTGCAGCTATTGGATATAACTTCTCCGAGTGGGCCCTTGAGTATCTTTCCGTCACGCGGATGGAGAAATCCTGCTCTTAACATATATTGCCTCTATGGTTCCTCGGAATACCTGAACACACCTTTATTGTCACTATATTACCAAGTGACGTTTGATGCTATCTAAGCATTCTCGGGAGACAATGATTGATATAGTGTCACGGTCTAAGGAATAGTCTACGAGGTCTATTCTAATCATCGTAACTTGAACTTCGTGACATGATCGGGTCACGATGTTTAGGTTGGGTATTGGTCATCATCTCATTCTCAGAATGAGTTGACTCCATTTCCAACTAGCATAAATGCCACATGATCAGGAAACCATGATCATCTGTTCACCAATGAACCAGTGACTAGAGTTTCACCAGGAACTCCTGGTTGTTTATATATCACATGTGTGTTGATGTTTCCTTTCAATACAGTTATAGCATGAAATAAAACTTAATCATAAACTTTATGAAATATGATAATAATGCTTACTATTGTTTGTCTCTAGGGCATATTTCCAATAGAGGCATCATCAAACTCCCAATTGCTATCCTTGGAGATCCATTGCTCGCCCGGAGTGATGTTGTTCTCAGAGCCTTCGGAGACGGTCAACTGTTGGGCTTCCATCAATTCTTTTTGACGAGCAGCAGCTTTCTTGGCATAGACATGGGCTTCATACATGCGCTTCTAGTTGTCAACTTGGAAACAAAATACCTTCTTGATATTGGCTTCCATCTTCTTTGCCCATGAGGGCTACACATTCTCACGATGGGATACAACAAAGTCTTAATCACGACCACTATCTTCATCACCCTACTCCGCTTCAACCACATTGCCATCTTCGTCCACCTCTTGACTAGCTGCATTGCGAGGTTTAGCGTGCTTCTTGATCAACAAGGCCTTGGTCCGATGTTTGACAAGTCGGAGAGAAGAGAGGTTCCGAGAAACACGCTCGCTCTTGGAGATGATAAGAGCCATGCTGTATGGGGCAAAAGGAGGCACCCTCCAAGTGCAAGTAGCAACAACCATCTCACTCCATATGCAATCCATAACATTAAGGGGAACACCAGTGTCACGGTTGGAATAGGTGTGGAACATGATATCCACCAAGAAGCCATGAATCTCATCTTGGTTGCCCGCACGAGGAGCAACGGTCTCACGAAGGATGCGGTTCACAATATCATATGTGGGGAGAAGGTCCTTGATCTTACCAGCAACACCTTGGCCTCGGATATAAAGAGGAGCAAGGACTTCCTTTTTCATGGGATGCTCATTATTGTGACAACGAAAGCCGCACAGTTGGTCAATGCCGCGATCCTCATAGCCAAGAATGGTGCCAAACTCAGCCAAAGTAGACTGCTGCACAAACCCCTGAGTCATCCAAATGAAGGTCCTTGTCTGATTCTTCTTGAAGTGGACAGTGGCATAGAACTGAGCAATGAGAGAAGGATCATAATCTTGCTGGAACTTCATGATGGGAAGAAAGCCAATATTGGTGCAAATCTCCTTAGCTTCCCCAAAGTAACCAAGATTCTTGTTCACATGAACCATGTCAATCCATTTTTGTGCCACAACTATCTTTTCATTGTTCATGATGACCTTGTTGTACACACGCTCTTGAAACTCGGTGTAGAACAAACTATCTTCCCTATCACAGCCATGATTCATGCCATATGGATTCTCAGACCTCAAGGAAGCATAGTCAGCATCAGACAAATCACACAACATCTTTAGCCATGATGGCCCAGAACTCTGGCTCTTGGTGCGAATCGAAGATGGAGGAGGAGGTGCCTCCCCACGGCCAGAAGACCGCTTGGAACCACCTCCACGGCTACCCCGAGTAGTCTTAACTTCATGCGGGCACTAGGCTGAGGCAAGACCTCCTATTCAGACTCTGACTCTTCCTCCTCAATCTCATGACATGACTTGGAGCGCTTCCTAGCACCCCTAGAACCACCTGCACCTGTCAAAGCAATAGGAAGAACAACAGGGAAACAAGGGCACAAGAACCTGAGGAAAAGGAACCACATAGGAGTCAAGCCTTGGAAAAAAATGAGTTCAGCCGGGTCCGGTAGTACCAGAAACTGCGAGCGCTAGTACCGCACGCGAGTGGTAGTATCGGGAATTTTCCCGGTACTACTGGTCGGTCGGGAGCTTGCAAGAATCTGGTACAAACGGACCACAAATCCATGGAACTAAGACCCCAAGACTTGATTTCTACATGTATGGAGAGTAGAGAGGCAAGATACACGTAGTACAAACCCCTAAACACAAGCTTATGGCCATGAATCGAGGAGATCTAGACTCATGGGAAGAAGCAAGAATAGAAGGGGAGGGGTGGTTGTACCAGTGTCCATGGAGGTGGAGATGGAGGAGGAGCCCACAAGGAGGCCGGATCCGGTGAGAATCCGGTGGAAGATGGCGGCGGCGGACTCAGCGATTTTTCCCTTGGTGGCGGCGGTAGCGTGAGAGGGAGTTGGGGAAAATGAGGCACAGGCGGTGCCTCACCCCCCGATCCACCCTTTAGCTGGATCGCCGACCGGTAGTACCGGTGACCGAGACTACCACTGAATGACCCGGTAGTACCGCACCTAGAACAGTTTCCAGGTATCAACCTGGGATCTAGCTCGGTCCGGTAGTACTGTGGTACGTCCAGTAGTACCGGTTGCACCAGAAGAAAAATAGCAGATTCAATGGAAAGTTTCTTGTGCTGAAGAGAAAGGGCTTCAAGATAGAGAGAAGGGGGCTTGGGTAGATATTTCCAAACTAATATAGGGACTATTGCACTCTAAAAGGGGAGAAAACACAAAAGAACCAAATGGGAGTGCAAGTCACAAAAAAACATGTAAACCAAGGGATGACAAACACGAGGAAAACTCGACCTCTCAAAGTAGAGGGTGGTGGCCTAGGCCACCATGTATGAGTATACTTGGCTTGGTACCACGAAGATGTATCATGGGTCCATTACCAAAACTCATCATTGAAGCTCATATATCACATAATGATATTAAGAGAATGAATTTTTTTGCATTTGGGCATAATGGGGGAGGGATGGCCAATGAATTATGACCGCACTCCCCCTATTTCCATGCCTACATCTAGATGGAATAACATATGAATGCATGAGTATGGGTGCATGATCTCAAGCCACATTGCTCGAATCTATGATATTGAGCTCATGCCTTAACTCTCGGAATCTCTTCTCATCAAGGGGTTTGGTGAATAGATCTGCTAGATTCTTCTCGGTGCTCACATATGAGAGGTCAATATCCCCATTGTTCACATGCTCTCGGATGAAGTGATGACGAATATCAATATTCTTCGTTCTTGTGTGTTGCACCAGGTTGTGGGCGATCTTGATGGCACTTTCATTGTCACAAATAAGAGGCACTTTGTCACACGTGAAAACATAATCCTTTAAAGTTTACCTCATCCACAATAGTTGAGAACAACAACTAGCGGTTGTAATATACTCGGCTTCAACGGAGGACAAGGAGACACAATTTTGTTTCTTTGATGACCAACACACCAAGGACCTACCAAGGAATTGGCAAGCCCCAGAGGTTAATTTCCTTCCAACTTTGTCTCCCGCCCAATCCAAATTTGTGAAACCATGAAGAACAAAGCTTGAGCCCTTGGGGTACCATAAGCCAAAGTTTGGGGTATCAACTAAATATCGAAAGATTCGCTTGACCGCCATGAGGTGGCTTTGTTTTGGGGCGGCTTGAAACCGTGCACAAATACCCACACTTAACATGATATCTGGTCTAGATGCATAAATATAAAGCAAAGAACCAATCATAGATCGATATACCTTTTGATCCACATCTTTACCCTTTATATCAAGAGTGAGATCACACTTGAGAGGCATGGGAGTCTTGGCTCCATTTAAGTCTATCAACTTGAATCTCTTGAGAATATCTTGAATGTACTTGGCTTGATTAATGAAGATACCTCCAATCAATTGCTTCACTTCAAATCCAAGGAAGAATTGCAATTCACCCATCATAGACATTTCGAACTCATTGGTCATTAGCTTAGCAAAGACATCATTGAAGGCTTTGTTAGGAGAACCAAATATAATATCATCAACATAAATTTGGCATATGAACAAGTTTCCTCCAACTCTCTTAGTAAAAAGAGTGGTGTCGATTAGCCCAACTTCAAAACCACGGTCTACCAACAACTTTCTAAGGTGCTCATACCATGCACGTGGGGCTTGCTTAAGACCAAAGAGTGCCTTATCAAGTTTATAGACGTGGTTTGGAAACTTGGGGTCTTCAAAACCCGGAGGTTGCTTGACATACACCAACTCATTTCAGGGGCCATTAAGAAATGCACTTTTAACATCCATTTGTTGTAACTTAAAGTTATGATGAGATGCATATGAAAGCAAGATATGAATGGATTCAAGACGGGAAACGGGGCGAAATTTTAACCATAGTCGACACTCTCGACTTGGGAGAAGCCTTGAGACACCAATCTTGCCTTATTGCGAACAACCATCCCATTTGCATCTTGCTTGTTCTTAAAGATCCACTTTGTCCCGGTGACATTACCGCACTCCTTGGGTCTTTCCACCAATGACCACACTTTGTTGCGCTCGAAGTTGTGAAGTTCTTCATGCATGGCCTCAAGCCAATCCGGTTCTTTGAGCGCTTCATACACCTTTTGGGGCTCTACACAAGAAATGAAACTATTGTGGCTAACAAAGTTAGCCACTTGGTTATGAGTAGAAATGCCCCTTTCAAGATCACCAACAACATTTTCAAGAGTAATTCCTTCACGAATGAGCTTAGCGATCCTCCTAGCTTCACGACGAGCATGAGCTTCTTCAACGGATTCTAGAGAAGCTACTTGGTCATCACCACTATTTTGATCTTCTTCTTGACCTTGAAATTGAGCTTGCTCCTCTCCTTGAGCTTTCTCAACATTTTGGACTTGTTCACCCTCATTAGCTTGACCTTGGTTATTATGGGGTGAATGACACCCATCATTTACTTGAGCTTGACCTTGATCTTGGGCTACCTCTTCAACAATGGCATCTTGATGGCTATGGGGTTGATGTAGATTTTGAGTAGGTGAGGGCTCCACTTGAGTAGAGCATTGTCCTTCTCCATCCACCACAAGGGGTTCCTCAACGGGGCGAAAAAATCCCACACCCATTCTTCTTATGGATTGAGGAGGAATTTCATCACCTACATCACCAAGATCAATTTGCCCCACGTGGGAGCCATTATGCTCATCGAACTTCACATTAGAGGACACTATAACTTGTCAGGTGGACTTGTTATAGACCCTATAGGCGTGAGAGTCCGATGCATAGCCAACAAAGATACCTTCAATAGTGTGAGTCTCGAACTTAGATAACCGGTTACCTTTCTTGAGAATGTAGCACTTGCACCCAAACACCCCGAAGGTAGTGAATGCTTGGCTTCTTGCCGGTGAGGATCTCATAAGGAGTCATATCCAAATATTTGTGAAGATAAACCTGGTTGGCAATATGATAAGCGGTAGAGATAGCTTCGGACCAAAAGTTATATGGGGACTTGAACTCCGCAATCATGGTTCTTTCCATATCCATAAGAGTCCGGTTCTTCCTTTTCTCCACACCATTTTGTTGAGGGGTATAAGCAGCAGAATATTGATGCTTGATCCCCTCATCACCAAGAAACTCATCAAGTGTGTAGTTCTTGAACTCGGTCCCATTGTCACTTCTAATGGCCAAGATCTTCTTATTATGTTGACGTTGCACTTCATTAGCAAAGTTTATGACGGTTTGTTGAGTCTCACTCTTCTTCTTGAAGAAATATACCCATGTGTATCTTGAGTAGTGATCAACAATAACCAAACAATATTTCTTCCCTCCAAGACTATCAAAGGATGGTGGACCAAAGAGGTCCATGTGAAGGAGCTCCAAGATCCCCTCGGAATAGATGGTTTTAGTTGGGGGTTGTGCCGTCTCATGGAGCTTCCCTTCAATACATGCCCTACACACACGATCTTTGACAAAACGCACGTTATCTTTTAAACCAAGGATGTGGCCTCCCGTGTGGAGACTTTGCAAAGACCTAATGTTGACATGGGCAAGATGGCGATGGCAAAGCCATCCCACGTCACCTTTAGCCATTAGGAAAGTCACGATAGGTGTGGGTTTCTTATCGAAATCTACCACATACAAACTGTTCTCAGCATACCCAACAAGGCTATAGAGAGAGTCTTGCTCCACACGAGAACCACAACCTTCGGGGTAAAGTAGACATTAAAGCCCATAAGCGTGAGTTGATGAACAGAAAGTAAATTGTATGAAAGGGTTTTAACAAGCATAATGTCCACAATGGATATATCCGGAGTGACCACTACCTTACCCAAACCCAATACCTTAGATGTTGATCCATCTCCATAAGTGACACACATATTGGAAGTATTAGGTCTTGTTTCATCAAGCATCTCATTACTTCCGGTCATATGACTTATGGCACCACTATCAACCACCCATTTTCTCCCACCGGAAGCATAGCATTACAAGAGATCAATTCTTGTTTTTAGGTACCCATCATTGAATGAGTCCTCGTTTGTTAGTCACAAGAATCTTAGGAACCCAAATGGCCTAATGGTAATCATCACCATAAGAGGTGCCTACATATTTAGCATAGACATGACCATCATAAGATTTCATAAGAACATAGGAAGCATTATATTTTTCCGCGAAATCATTGTGAGAGGGTTCATCTCCACCCTTATGAATACTTGGTTCCATCTCTTATGCCATCCCCCCTCCTTCACAAAAGTAATCATTTTGGAAGGGGGAGTGGTCAACGTCTTCTTCTTCTTCTTTCTCTTGTTATTCTTCTTTGACTTGGATGCAAATCCAAGTCCTTCTTTAGACACATTGTCCCTTTGATTGATCAAGAGGTCATTGAGGCTTTTCTCGGCTCGTTTGCAAGAGACAAGGCCTTTATCAATGGTAGCTTTCAACTTCTTGTTCTCCTCGAAAAGATCTCCATGCTCACAGCACGAGTTAGTAGAACATGAAACAGTACTAGATGACAAGGTTGGAACATTTTTTGTCACTCGAGTTTGAAGTTGCTCATGTGACTTGGAAAGAGTAGAAAAATTGCTCAACAAGGCCTCATGTTCCTTCTTGATTTTCTCCATTCCTTCCTTTAGTCGATCATGACCAAACCTAAACTAAAGTTTTTCCTTTTTAAGCACATGAGTTAAAGCAATATCATGATCATGTTCTTTAACAAGTTTAGAGATATTAAAGTTAAAAGATTATTCATGAGAAACATAGGTTTCTTCAAGAGAAACTCTTCTTTTGCTCTTCCTCAAGAGCATCGTTTAAGGCGACAATCTCCATGGTGGCCTCCCGAGCATGACCAAACATTTCCGAGATGGAACCATCCCTCTCGTCAATGATATAGTGAGCTTCACCTAGTTGACTCATCAAAGACTCAACACATATTTTAGCTTCACCCTTTAGGTAATTCAAGCAACTAGTGGATTCCACTATCTCCTTCTTAATCTTAAGACTCATCTCATCATCAAGTGTAGATGCATTAATAGTAGGGAGGATAGTGGATGGAGGGGTTACCATAGAGGCTTTACCCATAAGACATGTGGACTTGGTGATGAGCTTGTCCTCATTGGGAGAGTCAAAGAGGGATGTTGGTGGAGAGGTTGAGGGAGTAGTAGTAGCCATGAGACACATAGACTTGGATGCCACTTGTTCTCATTGGGAGAATCGAAGAGAGACGTAGGTGAAGACGTTGAGGTGGTAGTAGAGGAGGTGGTGGCAATTGTAGCAATAGCGGCCACACCAACAATCTCTCCATCATCACTATCATTGTCATCATTCTCTTCATATTCTTCACGGGCCACCAACACATATTTTTGTGGCTCCTTCTTGTTGGGGAAGTTCTTGTTTCCAAAGTTCTTGTTTTGGACTTTCTTGACAAAGTTCTTATTGGGAGTTGGCTTGAACTTAGATTTCAATATAAGTCTTCCACCATGGTCTTCTCTCTTCTCATATGGGCACTCGGCGATGAAATGGTTGTTTTCTCCACAATTGTAACATGACCTCAACTTGGATCTTGAGCTAGTTGTGGTAGCCTTTGACAAATTTCCCTTCCCTTGGTTCTTCCAAAACCTTCTAAGGACTAGAGCCAATTGCTCATGGAGAGCACACTTGATGTCTTCATCATCACCTTCAATCTTCCCCCAATGAGTCAACATCTTCTTCATAGACATGAGCCTTGGCCTTCAAAGCAAGAGTAGGAGATTCCATTCTCCGAGCACGAGAAAGAGCATCATCGGCGGTCTTGTTCATGATTCCAAGAGCCACAAACTCATTCAACACTTCATGGGTGGACATGGCATAGAAGTCCGGTCTTGAGCGAATGTTGTTGGCCAACTCTCGGTGGAAGGGCAAGATGGCTTGCATGAACTTGCGCTTGATCCACTTGTCATCCACATCCCTACTACCATGGTTAATCATCCTAATTGAAAGAGCTATGACCCTTTGATAGAGATCTTCGGGAGTCTCATCCTCCTTCCCAACAAAAGCATCGGCTTCATGGTGCATTTCTTCAAACTTGGAGTTTTGAATGCTTTCATTGCCAAGATAGACACGTTGGAGAGCATTCCAAGCTTCCTTGGCGGTGTCATAAGATCGAATGTGAGTCATTTGATCATGAGTCAATGCATCTTGGAGGATGGCCATTGCGGTGGCATTGAGTTGATTGTTGATTTCCTCGGTGGGAGTCATGTTGTAGGGGTCACATGGATAGAAGCCAAACTCCACAACCTTCCAAAGATGAACACTAGAACTTTTGAAATGAGAGCGCATGAGATATTGCCAATTGGAAAAATTAGATACATCAAGCTTAGGTGGTGGACCACGATGATTTATATGTGGCATTGGAAGAGGGGCATTATTGTAACTAGCTGGTGGTGGCATGTTTCCCATGGGGTTGCCTTTAGCCTTATTGTCATCATCGTCGTGGGGAGATTCCTTGTGAGGATCTTCCACCGGTTTTGAGCCACTTGATGGATTATCAATGGCATCGGCAACTACAACTTCCTTTTTACCAAGATATAATTCAAGCAAGTCTTTCATTTCTTGACAAAGCATATCCATGGATGCGGATATCTCACTCTAAGAGAGGGGTGTTACTTTGGAGGTGGTTTCATTCCCCCTAGAGTCACTCATACTTCTCTTAGGTGGTTAAGCCAAAAAGAGCACCTCGCTCTGATACCAATTGAAAGATCAGTATAAGCGACTAGAGGGGGGTGAATAGGCGCTACTCAAATTTTAACTCCTTTTCAAATTAAGGCTAAACAAAAGGTAAATTCTCTAGATGTGCACTAGGTGACAGAACTTAAAAGACAAGAAAGCAAGTAAACAACAATAAGTAAAGGGTAAAGGATAGAAGTAACCGAGAGTAGACATGGAGATGTTTTCCCGAAGTTCCTTCCTTTTGAGGGGAAGTATGTCTTCGTTGGAGAGGCGGGTGGTACTGAGACCACTCACCCTATTCTCCTAAGCACCCGCCTCACGGCAAGCACCCGTTCCACTATGCGATGACCTTGAAGGTGGCAACCGAAACCTTTACAAACTTGTTGAGTAGACCTCCAGTCTCCCAACATAATCCTGAAGCTTTACAAAAAATGCCCGAGCTCCCAGACCGACCTCTTTCGTCTATGGTTCAAAGAACCCAAGAGTAACAAGATCCACAAAGGAAAACAAAGGGGAATCAACTTTGCTTTGGTGAAAACCTAGATCTAGACCTCCTCCACCAAACCCCAAAGTATCAAGGAGATTGGAGGGCTATGGGGGGAGATCTAGTAGAAATGAAGCTCAAGAACAATGGAGGAGAGAGATAAAAGAGTCAAACTTCTCATTGGAGAAGAAGGCTATATTTATACCCTCAAGAGGAATCTACATGTTGCAGCTAGGCGCCAACCTGTAGTACCGGTCCCAAGAGCAGTAGTACCGGATGAGGGCGGTACTACCGGTCAGGTACCGGACTAGGTACCGGGATGGCGCTAGTGTTGTGGCGTGTCTTATGCCCCCACGGTAGTAGTGGCTCGAGGATGCGGTGCTACCACCAAGCGGTAGTACCAGGCACCAAAGCGGTACTGCCGGACGGGGGGCGGTGGTGCCGCTTAGTGGTACTGGGGAGAACAGAGGGGAGACGCAGCTCGCCACAATGGTTCAGACTCCCGTGGTACTACCAAGCGGTACTACCGGTGCTGAGAGGTAGTACCGGTTGGGAAATCTGGTACTACCGGACCACACATAAGAAAAGGCCACAGCCACAAGGGAAGACACCACCTGAGGTCTCAACCAGAGGGAAAGCTTGAGGTTTTGCAAAACAGTGTTGATTCCACCCAAACTTTCTAAAGTGTAACCCCTCTTGATAGTATGGTGTTCCTATGACTCAAGCAAAAATCCCTAGAAAAACTATATCTTGCTGAGAATTTTTTAGAGGGGAACCGAATGCCTTTTCCTTCGTAAAACCTGAGACACACTTAGCAAACGATTAGTCTGACACATGTGTTGTCAACAAACATCAAAACCACTTAGGATAGGAAATGCCCTTTCAACTTGGTCGGGAAGCTTCACGAGGTCAGCAAAATAATCTCCTGAAATCACCCAAGCCCACCTCAACACATCCCTTCATGATTTATCCTTGTCATGCGTTGATGCGCCACCTCCACCGGTGAATCCCCCCGCAGCATTGTCTGGCACGAGTGTATAGGCAAGCATGTTGGGTGGTGCAACGCCGGGAAAGTGTGCTCTCCAGGTAAGCTCATGATCTTTGCTCTGCCTTCATACGCAGATTTCTTGAGGACACATCTTAGTGCATGTACTGGTGGAGCGATGTTGGGGAACGCAGCGCCTCCCTCGGCAAACTCACCTCATATAGCCAGATCACTAGAGAGAGACCCCGGGTCCCTGCCCCAGAGCCCCTTGCCAGGACCACCTCCTGGTCCTCTTGAGCCTGAAGCCCACCTCTATTCCTAGGCCCTCCCCTTGGAGGAGCGAGAGTGGGAGGTGGTCCATAGGAAGAAAGAGGTGTCTAGTTTAGAGGATCTCTACAAGTGCTTCGCCGAAGCGAACGCCTAGTTAGGATCGGGGCAAGGCATTCTCGGCACTAACCCTTCCCTGGATCTCCACAAGGGCAGCGCCCAGCCCACTGAAGCTAGGCTCCATGCCTCTCTTCTATTGATTTTGGAGTGGCGTTGGGGCTAGGGCCAGCTTCTAAGGGAAATAGAGGATCGCCGCGCTGAATAATCAGTGAATCTCACCCAAGACTTGGAGAGGGAGCACGCTCAGGTCATGGAGGGTCTTGAGAATACACACCTCCATGCTATGTGGCGCCATGACCAGACACTGTTGTCCCTGCACCAAGAGTTGGAATATGCCCATTGAGCGATGATCGATCTGACCGAGGCTAGCCGGAGAGCGGAGGAGCTCGCTAACACCCAACGGGAACTTTGGGCCCACGAACTACTCCTACGCAGCTCGACCGAGAAGGCGGAGCATCTGGATCTGGCTTTTGGACAGAGCATGCACGAGCTGATGAATCTTCAGTGACTTCGTCATCAAAACCTGGGAAGCCTTGAGGCCACTGTCAGGCAGGTCGGAGAGGCTTTGCACTATGTCCGCATGGAGCCTCTGGGCCTCCCTCAAGAAGACGATGTCAGTGACCTGATTTGCTTCTTGGACGACTTGGCAAGGCAGCTGGCGGGGTGGTGGTGAAGGATCAGTGAGGTTGTCACCGGGGAAGGGAGGGATATTGTGGAATCCCTTCTCGGTCATTGATCTCCCAAGTGTACCATCGTAGGACTCTTGTAAAAACCAAACATTTAGCAGTGTACTTTTTGTAAGAGTCTTTTTGATCTTGTCTCGCGTGATGTCTTTGTGATTTTTACTCCTCCGGCCCGTGCGTTGCGATAGGCCTCATGGGGCCCTTCGAATTCCTGCGGAATCCTGTCTCCTCAGACCTAGGGGCTGCATCAGCCCCCAAGGTCCTACACATTCTTGCAGCTCCTGCTGCCTCAGACCCGGGTGCCATATAGGCGCCACATAATTCCTACAGTACCGAACCCTCCAGCAAGATCCCTGGATAACATAGATCATGGTATCGGACCGAAGTACGCGGGGGATCCATGGGTCGACGGGTTTTTTCTCCACAACTGGTCGTCGAGGTCTCGTCCATAGGGTCACGGGAATATACCCGGGGTCACCCTCATGGGTCCTCAACCTTCCAGAGCGCTCAACCCCACAAATGGGTAGAGAAGGACCCGTCAAGGGGCCACGGGAATATACCCGGGGTCACCCTCGTGAGAACCTCCTCCTTCCACAATGCCGAGCCCTCGGCAGGCTTCCGTTTCCGGATTGCCCTTTAGTTGGAAAGGAAATTCGCAAGAAACTGCTAGCCCCCAAGACCCTAGATACGACAGTCACATTCACTACAAAGATCTAGGAGTAGGCATGATGAGTCCAAAATTGAAGCATATTTACCTCTTATTTTTGCATAAGTAGAGTAGGGTTTTAAATATTTTACTATCCTCACGCACACCTTTTTTGTTTGTTGCAACAAGATCCCGAATTACTAATATTTCATGAACATATGAATTGGGACTATCATATTTTGTAGTAATATGATATTTCTAAGTGATAAATGTCATTTAGTTGACTTTTCCTCACACCTGGGAGAATAGCAAACATGGAGAAGCCTACAGAAGTTTTAATGAGCACTGGTACGGGCGGAGCTTGCCCGTACCATCCGACCATACCACCTGTCAGAGCATCCGTCTAGTAAAATACTCTCACCTTGCAAAGACGGATCTGAGATCCAACATTCACAAAAACTTCTAGCCTCGAAATACCATGCCAAAGAGGGATTTGGAGGAGGAACAAGATGAAGGATAAATCCTTGCTGCTTCACGTATCATCGAAGGGCATCACATCATCCCCTTCATCATCAACCGCTGCATCTCCATCACCATTACCATTCCCCTCTTCCATACTTTAGATCTTGTTGTAATTCCAAATACAATTGTGGTTTGCACTAGATTTATATTCATACTTTTATCCGTCCATTTGAATATGATGATGTTGTTGATTTCTTCCACATGTGAGTAGTTCCCTTTGTTCTTGGGGATATGGAGAAACCCTAGCATTATTATGAAATGAAATAAAGATGATCTATTACTTTGGTCCATGATACAATGATCTATGATGTTGTGATTGATCTCTCTCTCTAGATGGTATGTGTAGTCGGCCACATATCATTTGCCTTCAGGTCTAAAGAGAGAGTGATACCCTTAGGATGTGTATGGGAGTATGTCAAGTGTTACTTTTGTGACTACAAGCATTGGCTTATAACCTACACGGTCAAAGGGGAATAAAGAGTGATTCAATAAGCTTATTACGATATCATGGGGAAACCCTTAATTGTGGTGGTCTATATAAGTGACTGCTCTCAGGCATTGCAGTGGTTATTTAGAGATGACCTCATTACCTGACTCAAGAAAGCGACTTCCCACGAGTCTTGTAGTGAACATTTTATTATTGAGCTCTCTCCATGTATATCATGACGAAAGAAATAGGTTGTCCTAATTATGATTAATTATTAGATGCTAGTGGTGTATCCCAAATCCCTAAGAATGTTTTAGCCTTATTGAGTCCCAACGCCCATCTCCAACGCTTTCTTTACTTGTTTTATTACTTTCTAGCACACAAACACAAAACCTTTCAAACACCCTTTACTTGAGATCAAAGGCAGCTTACAAGTATGATTTGGTAGATAGTGACAAGGGGCATAAAGACCTTAACCAAATAGCCTTTTGTGGGTTCGATACTCTTATTTCAAAACTAGCTACAATTGATCTATGCACTTGCAGTCATCAAGGCACGATCCAATTCTGCTTGTGGGTGGCACCGGCCGCCACACAAGTCTCCCGCAGTTGGGGAGCTCATGAGTCATGTCCCGGACTGATAGCTAAGAAAACTTGGTTTTTAATGTGTGTTTCAGGTTTTGAACATCAACATAAGGTTTTAACAAGAGAAACACAATATTCAGGCGAAAACAAGCAAGTCTCTTTTTGGAAGCAATCAAGGGAGGCATACAGTAGCTTTAACGAGCAACTATACAGCAGGAATATTTTCTGGCCGTATAGTTCCTGCCATATAGTTGTCGCCGCCTATGTCTTGTCAAAAGGGACAACTTTTGTGAAGAGGTGAGATGCGAAATCATAACATAGCAGCCACCATCCCATCCAGAGAGGAAAGGGAAGTGCCATGGGTATACCCTACAGGTACTCGAGCTTGGTATATACGGTCCAGATACGACAGAAGCCCACGGCGTTGCCAAGGCCCAAATGGAGAATTCGAGTGGCCCACGGACTCTCGATTCCTTGCGAGACAAGAAGAAGCTTAAGATAGAAAGTTTAAAGGGAAAACCCTAATCTGTAACCGACTCGACCTGCTACCCGAGACCTAGCCTATCTATATAAAGGCTAGGAGGGGACGGCGAGGAGGACACACGCAACCCTAGTAAGGTTTCCACAACTCTCACCAGATTGCATCTGCGTGCCCCTGTAATCTTCGATTCCTTTGTTAATTCCAAGAGCAGACAAGCAGGAGTAGGGACCTCTACGAGGCCTGAACCTGGGTAAACCTTGCGTCCCTGTGTGCTTGTTTGCTAGCCGACTGATGCCTCCAGCGCTCCCTCCTTCTCCAAAACCCAAGTCGATAACAATGGGCATTGATGAGTTAAACCCTCCTCAATTGGCGCCGTCTGTGGGAATTGGGAGTGCTGATGTCGCGGCTTCTTCATCCCCATCAACCGTGATCTAAAACTTCACAACAATAGAGATTCGCCAGCTCTTCGGCGCGTTCGACTTCACCATCCATATGCCGGCCACTCGCCCGGCTTTCGAGTCTGTGGGCGATGGAATCAGTCTGGCGATTGGGAGCTTCCGCTTCCAGGTTGGTCAGATGGGCACGCTTCGCATGCCTGACCAGCCAACGGCACCCGCGATTGCTCCAACATCGTGGTTCCCACCACTAATCGGCACCCTCAGCAAGCTCAACACCTCGGCAATAGCTGGGAGCACAAATAGCGACAATAGTCGCGGATCCGATCTAGGGGATCTAGCCACCGAAGATGGAGCCTACGGCTCCGGATCTGAAAGTTGCGGGAGCAACAGCTTCCCTAACCACTTCATGTGCGTGGTCATCAACACGGGCGACACCGCCGCCAATCGTGAAAACCCTAGCCCTGGATCTGGCACCGGACCGCCCAATAGCGCTGAACCACCCAACGGCAGCACGCCCAACGGCGGCCCCACCAACGGTGGCAACGGCGCGCCCATCAACAACGGAGCGGCAGTCGAACCACCAACCATGGTGAACGAACACACAGGAGAGCGTGTCGTGATCAAACTCAACGACAACGAGTGGGCTTGTTGCCGAGAAGCTCTACGAGGCAATCCTCTGCCCCTCGGCATGATGCAGGACATGCTGATGGACTATCATTGGCTACTAAAGGAGGATTACAAACGCTAGCTACACGCAATCGCGCAACTCGAGGCGCGTAAAAAGGCGGCGGATGAGTCGAGTCTTCGACGAGCTGGGCTCTCCTCCCACGGAGGATCCTCCTCCAAAGGCAACGAGTACGTGGCCAACAAGAGGCGATCTCGGATGGCCCATCTCACCGAGCAAGAACAAATAGAAGCTGCAAAATTCCTCGACTTCAGCTCTATGATAGTCGACATGCGGTGCAACATGGTCCCAAAGACACCACAAGCCGCGGTGACAGCGGACACCATGTACCTCCTCAACAACCAGCCGCCAGTTGGAGATCCACGAGCTGCCATGCACCGATTTATGATCGCAGGCTTGGGGCTAATCGAGGCCGCCCTCGACAAAGAGCCAACGCCGGAGCCAAAGAAAGGCAAGGCTCTAGCAAAACGCTATTCCGCACCCTCGTCCAGCGACGACAGTCACGATCTGTCTTGGCGTCGCCACTCACGGCGGCACGATCACGACTACGATGCACGCAATGACCTCACGCAGTGCAAAATCGACAAATCAAGGGCAAGACGCGCTCGTTCGACTAATTCAGAAGAGGACGAGACTGAACTCTGGGCGCCAGATGCTTCAGCAGGGCCATCAGGCAGAAGCAAATGCCTAAAGGGTTCAAACTCCCGTCGGAGAACCCAAAGTTCGACCGCCTACAAGACCCAAAGATCTGGTTGGAGGACCACATCTCCTCTGTCAGGCAACATGGCGGGAGTCAAAGCACGGCCATGCAATGCCTGCAGCTACAGCTGTAGGGCGCCGCCCGCGCATGGCTCAACAATCTCCCGCGCGGATCCATTCACAGCTGGGAAGAGCTGGTCTACAGCTTTGTACGCAACTTCAAGGTCACTTATAAAAGGCCCGTATCAATCAAAGAGCTAAGGAGCTGCCAGCAAAGGTCGGGCAAATCGCTATGCTCGTACATCCAGAGGTGGTCCATCATCAAAAATTCCGCGGAAAACATCTCGGAAGACCGCGCAATCGATGCGTTCAACAGCGGCGTTCGCCGCATATAGCTCAGGGAGGAGCTAGGCCGCTCGAAGCCCAAAACAATCGACCACCTGATGGAAATTGCGAATCGGTGGGCTGACGGAGAGGATTCGGTGAAAAACCGCACCTACACTGACAACGACGACCTCAGGCGCAGATGCGACCGTCGAGGCAAGTGGAGAATGCACGTCTATGATGACCGTGATGACATCAACATGGTCGCAGCCGGCTACGCCGACAAACGCGACGACAACCACAACAGCGGCTATCGCAGTGGTGGATACCGCGACTCCAGGAAAACCACGCAGGTGTGGAAGCGCCACACTCGCGAAGAGGCACCCGCAACAACCATCGAGGACAAATTGTCCGGGCCGTGCAACATGCACTTCTACGTCGACAAGCACGATGGCAAGAAAAAATCCAGCCACCTTCTCAAGGACTGCCGCGAGTTTCTCAAGCTCCACGAGGGTCTGGCCCGGATGAATCGCGACGCAGTCAATAGGGGCTATGGAGTCACCCCAGGCATCGTGGCACATGGAGCTCCTCCACCACCGCCCGGACTACCACCACCCGCAGCCGCACCGGTCCAGAATCACGAAGGCGAACTATACCCCATGACCTGTGGGCAACATGGGGATGATCCAAAAAGGGCGTCCCTCAAATCGAGTGCAGAAGTCCATCACTCGCCAAGTCAACCTGGCGATAAACTCTCCACCTTTCACCACTGAGTACCTCAGTGGAAGCGACTCCTGCATCACCTTCGACAGGCGTGACCACCCGTGCCAAGTTCCTCGTCCAGGCCATTGTCCCCTCGTACTTGAGGCACAGATTGTTGGTTTCGACATGAGCGGCGTCTTCATGGATGGCGGCAGCGGCATTAACCTAATGTTCGCGAGTACCTTGCGTGCGATGAGGATCCCTCTGACGTGTCTGGAAGTTTCAGACACAACGTTCCACGGCATCGTCCTAAGGAAAGGCGTATATCCCCTAGGAAAAATCAACCTCGACATCATCTTCGGCACGCCGCAAAACTTTCAGCGAGACCGCATCGACTTCGAGGTCGTCGACTAGCCTTCACAATATCACTGCATCCTCGGACGTGTCGTGGTCACAAGGTTCATGGTAGTGCCACACTACGCCTACCTGCAGATGAAGATGCCAGGCCGAAACGGCGTAATCATAATCAACGGCAACTTCGAAAGGTCCGACAGCTGCGATAGGGAATTCAACAGAATCTCTCAGTCCTTCGGCATGCAGGAGGAACTCGCAAGATTGAAGGACTCAATAGACAACAGTCTGCCTCCCCTGAGCAGGCAAAGTTCACCCTACATGTCCTTCGACTCATCGGTGCACACGAAGAAAGTCCAGGTCCACCCAACGGACCTGACCTAGATGGCCCTCATCGCCAACAACTTCATTTCTGCATAGGAACTCGCGCTTGTCGAATTCCTCTGTGAGCACTGGAAAATCTTCGCCTGGTGTCCAGCGGACATGCCAGGGATTCCTAGGGAATTTGCCGAGCACGCACTCAATGTCAATCCAGACGCAAGGCCAGTCAAGCAGACAATTCGGCGACTGTCTGAACCAAGAGAAAAGGCAGTCGGAATGGAGATCAACAGACTCCTTGGTGCCAAATACATACGCGAGATCAAGGAAAGCACTTGGCTCGCCAACATGGTGCTTGTACCTAAAAAAGATACGGATATCCTGCGGATGTGCGTGGACTTCACCTCCCTGAATAAGCACTGCCCAAAGGATCACTTCCCGTTGCCGCGAATCGACCAAATCATCGACTCCACCGCAGTATGTGAGCGTCTCTGCTTCCTCGACGCCTACTCAGGCTATAATCAGATTCGAATGAAGGAGGAAGATCAAGAGAAAACGGCGTTTACGACGCCTTTTGGTGTGTTCTGCTACAACACAATGCCCTTCGGGCTAAAAAACGCAGGAGCCACCTATCAGCGGTGCATGTAGGCTTGCCTCAAGAATCAACTTGGTCGCAACATCCAAGTCTATGTTGACGACATCATCATCAAAACCAAAGAGGAATCCTCGCTAATCGATGATTTACGCGAGACCTTCGCCAACCTCGACCGCTACCGGATCAAGCTCAATCCGGACAAATGCGCCTTCGGCGTACCATCTGGGCAACTATTCGGGTATCTCATCTTCATGAGGGGGATTGAGGCAAACCCGAATAAAATAAAAGCCATACTAGCCATGGAGAAGCCGAAGAACGTAAGAGGCGTCCAGCAGTTGGCTGGGCGAATCGCGGTGCTCAGTCGATTCATCAGTCGAATGGGTGAAAAGGCACTGCCCTTCTACCAACTTCTCCGCAAAACTGACAAGTTCGAGTGGACCGACGAGGTGCAATAAGCATTCGAAGACCTCAAGCGTCTACTATCCACCTCACCAGTACTAGTGACTCCACGCGAAAAAGAACCATTGTTGCTCTATCTCCGCCACCAATCAGGTGGTTAGCACGGTGCTCGTGGTGGAACGAGCTGAGGAAAACAAGGTCCACGGGGTGCAGCGCCTAGTATACTACCTCAGCGAGGTGCTCACGCCAACAAAGTAGCGGTACCCGCACTACCAGAAGCTGGCGTATGGCTTCTTCATGACATCTAGGCGACTGTGCCACTACTTCCAGGAGCACCCAATCGTGGTGGTTAACGATGCCCCGCTTGGGCATATCCTCAATAACCCCGATGCCACCGGATGAGTCGCGCTTTGGGGAATCGAGTTGTCTCCACGAGACATTACTTATGAAAATCGCGACACGATCAAGTCGCAAGTCCTCCTTGATTTCCTCGTGCATTGGATGGAGAACCAGCTCCCCGAAAAGCCAGATATGTCTTACCTCTGGACAATGCACTTCGATGGATCCAAACGAAAGGGAAGGGTTGGCGCAGGTGTCATACTGACATCTCCCCAGGGAGATAAGCTAAAATACATTCTGCGAATGCAGTTCACTGCCTCCAACAATGAAGCCGAATACGAGGCCCTGCTCCACGGGATGCGGATGGCGAAAGCCTGCGGCACCAAGAGGCTCATCATCTACGGCGACTCCAAATTGGTGGTTAACCAAATGATGCACGAGTGCGACGCGCTGAACGACAACATGATCGCCTACCATGACCTCTACGACACACTCGAAGGGGACTTCGACGGCTGTGAACTGCAACACGTAGGCCACGAAAGCAATGAAGAGGCGGACACACTCGCTAACATTGGCTCCACCTGCGCCCCCATACCACCTGGGGTATTTCTCGAGCGTATCTGCAAACGCACCATAAAGCCAAAGGCCACAGAGAACAAAGCAAGCGCGTCAACGGACTCGGGGGCTACGCCACCCAATGAGCCAATGACACTTGACGACCTGGAGCTCGACACAGGACTTGAAGGACCAATGGGTCATGATGATCGAGCCATCTTGGACTCAACCCTACATCACATATCTTCTCAGCAAGAGGCTGCCTGACAACCCGACTGACGCGCAACACATTGCGCGGCGATCCAAGGCATTCGCCATCATCAATGGCAAACTATACAAGCACAACATCATAGGAGTACTCAAACGATGCGTCTCCAACACGGACGGAAGGGCCGTCCTCCTCGACATCCATGAAGGGACTTGCGGTCACCATGCTGGCAGTCGCGCCCTCGTCGCCAAAGCTCTACGAGCTGGATTCTACTGGCCCACGGCCATGCGCGACGCCAAGGACATCGTCTAGCGCTGGAATGCTTGCCAGTGATTCACGGACAAACCGCATGCACCTGGCGCAGAACTCCGGCCAATACCATTGGCTTGGCCCTTTGTGCAATGGGGACTCAACATGGTCGGCAAGCTCCCAAAATCCTCAAAGGAGGTTACGTCTACCTCTTGGTCGCAGTCGACAAATTCACCAAGTGGATCGTGGCCATGCCGGTGACAAACCAGTTAGGAGCCAGCACCGTCAAGTTCTTCGAGTCCATTGTCTATCGCTTCGGAGTGCCACACAGCATCATCATGGACAATGGAACGAACTTCACCTCTAAGGAGTTCTAGGGTTTCTGCGAGAACCTGGGAATCAACATAAGCTATGCCTCCGTAGCTCATCCACAGACCAATGGTCAAGTCGAAAAGGCCAACGGCCTCGTCTATAGTGGAATCAAGAAGTGACTCCTCAGGCCACTCGAACAAGCCGCCGGATGTTGTCCAGACGAGCTGCAATCCGTACTTTTGAGCCTGTGCACAACCCCAAACGGCACCACGGGATACACCCCATTCTTCATGGTGCGTGGTGCTGAAGCGGTGCTACCCGCAGAAGTACGCTTTAAAGCCCCATGGGTGGTCACGTACAGTGAGCAGCAGTCAACACTTGCACTCGAAGACTTCGTCGATCTCCTTGACGAGGCACGGGACATTGCAGCAGAAAGATCGACGGTCTACCAGCAGAACCTGCGCAACTACCACAGCAGAAGGCTACGCCCCAGATCCTTCGTTGAAGGAGACCTGGTCCTGCGACTAAAGCAGCAAGGGCACCACAAGCTCGAGTCCCCTTGGGAGGGACCATACGTGATTACAGAAGTAATCCCAGGTGGCGCCTATTGCCTTAAAGATTTCAAGACAGGAGTCGCATACTCCAACCCCTAGAATGTCGCACAGCTGTGTCGCTTCTACCCCTAGTCGTTTTTTTTACATTACAAACAAGGCTATTCAGCCAGGCTACTTAGCCACACATTGTACCTCGTACTGTTCTACGAATAAATAAAGCTAAGTGCCCCGAAACTCTATGTTTTCCCTCATTTTTCTGGCAATCTTATCACTCGGGGGCTACGCCACCCTTTATATCCTCGTTCTATGAACAAGTCGCAGTATCCCGAGTAGCTAACACAACATCAATCGAACCCTTGATAAAACACCAACCCAGTTGCAATACACCTGACAGGTTGGCAAGGTGCTGAGATAAAATAAGTCAGGCTAATGAAAAGGAACTGCAGAGTACAAATACACTCACAAAACATATATAGCTAGCAAGCTCTTTACATACCAATGGAAAATAATTACATCCAGTATACCCATACAAACTTTACAACACTGGTACACTTATGTGCAGGATATAAGTTAAACTATTGTTGTAGCAGAAGAATGTTTGTTTATTCCTCAAAGAAGTCGACAATTTCTTATGATGGACGATCCACCGCCTGGTAATGTGGAACCATGTTCCAGGTCAAACCTTCCGGCGGGGTCGGTGGTCTAGCAGCAACAGCTGCAACGTCTACATTAGGCCTATGCAGTCACACCAGCGACAAAGCAGCCTTGGCACCAGCCACTAACTGCTGTCGCACGCACTCGCGAACTGCACTCAAATCCTGGAACTTAGCCAGAAGAGCCAACAGGCTCGAAGGGATAGCGTCCAGTGGAAACATCGTCTGGTAGATATGCCTCAGACACGACTGCGCCTTCTTCAAAAAGTGGAGTACTCGGGAAGCACGATCCTGCAGGGTCGCAAGTGCGATCGCACGATCATGGTCCACCCAAAAATAACCACTTGTCTGAAGCTGCTCCTAGGTCAGGTCATTCATTCGAATGGCGATTCTGTCTTTCTCATCCTGTGGATGACGAGAACTGACAACTACACCAAGCGAAAAGGGCAAAGTATGAGGACAAAGAATTACCGCGACTAATTAAAAAGAAAAGATAAGAGGGCAGAAAGCTAACACTTGAATTTATTGCCCAGCTGCGTCACCTCCTCCAATAGATACTGCTCGCGGGTGGTAGCCTTCTCCACCCTCGACTTCCATACATCCGCGTTACCGCGGAGGATGGGCAACTCACGTTCCAGCTGCTTAACGTGGTCGCGCAGTCATGGAAGCAGAGATAACTCATCCACCCTTGAACACGGCTGCGCCAAGATCTCACCAGTGGGTGACGGATCACGAGGATCACTCGAAGGACCACTCGATGTACCCTATCACAAACCAAGCAAAGCAAAATAAGAGGTTGGGGATACATTGACGAAAGGCTTGGATGCATTCAAACATATCAAAGTCTTGACTGGGGTACCCCCCCATAAAAGCATTGTTCCACAAACAAAAGGCCAAACACTAAATCTATTACACAGACAAACTATAGAGCATTTTTCTTCGACTTGGATTTGGATCTCGGGGGCTTCATCACATTTGTGGCAGTCTCCGACGCCACGGACATGCCGGCAGTACCCCCAGATGTTGCAGCCTTTGTAGCCTTCGCTTGACGCCGCTCCTCGAAATACTTGGCGAGTGTCTCGATAAGCTGAGGGCCATAAGTTTTGCATTTACCAGCAAAGGGAGCAAACACTACCTGCTGGCCTCCAGCATCGACAGGCATCGCCTCAGAAATAGCGGAAGGATCTATCTCCACGCCATGGGCTTGCACCATTGCGAGTGCCATGGTGGCACCGACGGAGCGCTGTGAGTTCTTGAAGTTTGCAGGGATTCCTCCAGCCAGGGACTCCACCAGGTCTCCAAGGTTGTCGATCAGTCCAGCCTTGGGAGTTAAATCCTCGCGAATACGACTAAGTAAATCCTTGGCCTTCCCAACATCTCCTGGAGGGATACACTACTGTCTTCAACTGCAGCAATGGCGCCTGCCAAAGCATCCGCATGGTGCAGAGATTGGGCATCAAATCTCAAGCCGCTGGCGTCTGCATACACAAAAGTATTAGTATAACAACCACACGTCAAAGCACAGAAGAGCAAGGCACATCCAGATGAAAAAGAAAACCTGAGAGGGACTTGTCAATCGAGAAAAGTTGCTCCTCGAACAACTTCTCCCTCTTAGTAGTGGAGACACGGAGATCCTCCTCCTGCTTTTGTGACTCCTCCAAAGCCGCGACCGCCTTGTCACGATTCTTTGTCGCTGCAGCCAGCGTCTTCTCTAGTGCAGAAGCATGGTGAAGTAATTCATTATGCTCAGCTGCGACATACAGGGAATATCACCGAATCGAATCAATGAAATTCACAAAGACAAAGACGAAGTCGAGACTTAATTTCGACAATGCGATGGCGATTTCCTAGTCGCGCATGCTGCCGACCTATGTCAAGGACTTGTTCCGCTAGGCGGGCAGCCTCCTTCATAATGAGCTGCATCGGGAGACAATAAAAGTTCAAGTAAACAGTGCCAAGAATAAATTAGACTGCCAACTACAAGATACCTACATGATCCTCCACAGACTCCGAAGAAGGTTGTCGCACAGTCACCTGGGTAACCATCTGATGTTCCCCAGCATGCGGGGAACTCGATGTATTATGCCCGGAGTGGCCCGCCAATGGAGGAGAAGGAGACCTCTCGGCCATCTTCTTGGCCTTGGAGTCTGCGACTCCGGACTCCTTCACAAATTGGACGTCGCCAGAAGACGACGACGCTGCTTGGCTGGAACACACATCAAACAAAAGCTTCAAGAAAAACAGCAACTCAAAGAAGAAGTAAAAACAGGGTCGCGAATACAGAACTTACCAGTCAAATCTATCAAGATCGAAGGACTGCTCCTCCGACTCCGACGATTCCTTTGGCAGTCGACGCTTCTTCTGGGCAGGAGGAGCCATGGAGCGCACAGGAACGGCGGGAATCGGCTCCTTTGCACCAACAGAAGGGCCTTTTGGAGTCGACGGAGACGAAGCATCTGAGTCCTCGTTGTGGGAACGCTTGCGAGTATCCGGATCGCTGGACTCGGGGGCTCCCTCCTCCTCTTCAAGTGGGACGGTCGATTCCGACTTGTCCTCTTCATCTACTTCACGAGGAATAACCCCTTCAGGAAGAGGGGGCAAATGGGAGACACCTTCCAATCCTGCATTCAGAAGATAATTCATTATACATCAAGAACTTAACGGTAATCAACAAAGAAAGCTACTTTGTAGCACAATTCTACCTCAGGAGGAGGGTTAGAGGCGTCGAAGGGAGGCACGAGTGGTTCGCCTGGGAGAACCTCCTTGGCGGTATACTTCATCACCAGTCGCAGCCTCTTATCTACTTCACCCGTGGAAATGTCGTCGGCAGATACGCGAGTGGCATCGTTCGCACCAGCCCATTGGAACATGGGGTGGACTCTGGCCTGCAAAGGCTGGATACGACGGCGCAACCATGTGCGAATGAGGGTAGCGCCTCCCTCTTCTTTACCTATGCAACTCTTGCGGTTGCAGACACGCCTGTACAGCACTTCTGTCTCCTCGGACTCGCTAGGCATCACTACGTTCTTCCAAGAACGCCTCCTCTTGCACAGCATCGCGGGATCAAAGGGCGCGAGTCCGTAGTGCTCTCCGTCGGCCTTCTGGTCGCGGATGTAGAACCACTTGTCTCTACACCCTTGGATGGACGCCATGAGTTTGATATCGAAATAAGTGGCAGAGGAATCGACATGGATTCCGCAGCCACCTACATCGTAGACTACAGAACCTGACGCTGACTGGTGCTTCAGCTTAAAAATCCTCTTAAAGAGGCCAAAGTGTGGCTCGACTCCGAGCCAGCAGTCGCAAAGGGTAATGAAGTAGAAGATGTGGAGAATAGAGTTTGGGGAGAGCTGATGCAGCTAGAGCCCATAGAAGCAAAGGAGGCCCCTGAAGAAAGGATGTAGGGGCAGAGAAAGACCTTGGATGATGAACGCAAGGAACATCACCCAGAAACTAGCCGGAGGGCAAGGAGTTACCTCCACGCTGGGCACTCGCGAGTCATCCTCCAAGGGGGAGAGAACTCCATCTTGACGCAGGAGATGAAGCTCGGAGGACTTAATGATGGATGCGCGCCATGCACCATTGGTGACGCGGGTACCCGCACCCTTCTTCTTCCCCGTGCCAGTGGTGCTGGTGCCCACGGTGGCGGAGCCGCCCTTCTTCTTGGCGGTGGCAATGGCGAGGGCAGACTCAGCGGTGGTGCCTCCCTTCTTCTTGCCCATCTTGTGATGGCAGTGAGAACGGAGGAAGTAGCTCGGAGTTGGTCCAGTGTCACGAAGAGGATGTGCGTAGGTAAGCAGAGAGTAGCAGCAATGGCAATGGAGGCACGAACAGAGAAAAGGCAGATGGGAAAATTACCGCAGTTGCGCTGCTACTTAACTTCCTCGCGGATGCCATCCAACGGCCAGCAGAAACCCTACTAGACGCGTGGAGCACATTGCCATCGACACGTGGAGAAGCCAAAACACGAACCATCCCCCACTATCTTTATTACGCGCGGAAATGAAGGAGACGCAGTTAAAACAGAAGATTATGCATGCCCGGTCAAATCAAAGTCAGAAAGTGGGACCCACCACTTGTCACGTCCCGTCAAAGCCGCTCACACGGGCAACCAAGGTCATCACATCGTCAGCACTGACGTCATTTCAGCAGCAGAAGATTTCGACTACTTTAGTCCTTGCTAGAGTCTTCAACTCAACCAAGTACTCGGGGGCTACTCCCATAGGGAGCGATGGTCGCGCACCCTACATCTTTTATGCAGGAATATGAACATTCAGGATATACCCACCACTCGAATCTACGATTCGATTGAGGATTATGGGTTACTCCCATAGGGAGCGCTAGAAGCAAATTCAACTGAAACAAGCAGTAAAAAGCCAACAGCTGTCGCGAAAAGTTTTTAGTCCCTTCCTGAGTCTTCGACTCAACCAAGCACTCGGGGGGCTACTCCCATAGGGAGCGCTGGTCGCGCACCCTATGATTATTTGTACATCGTACTATGTATTGATAACATCCACACTTGAATGCTATGGCGACACCGCCTCATACTATCCCTACAAAGAGATTGCGTCTCCTGGGCCACACAAATCATCTCCGCGATGACAAAAATTCGGATGCCATGCTTACAGCGTGAAGATAAGACCTGAATAAGGCCTGGCAACGCATCTACTGCGCACTACCAGAAAACATATCCGTGCCTGCAGGTGCGATGAACATGCCTTGACGGACGCGTCGAGTGCTCACACCCATACACTGGAATTTGACTTCTATAAGACCTTCGCGGCCTGAGTCGAATTACACCAGCACTTTTCTGAATTCGAGTCCGGGGACTCGAGTTTGAGTAGATTGTGTTGTTTTTCCCTAAGACAGTTAACTGATACCGATACATCGGCTAAATCAGGCACGTATATCAACTATCCCTATGACATGAACTGAACACTCGAAAAAATACTCAATCATGCACTCGAAAGGCTTCATAAAGTCCCCAGTCGAATCTGCGATTCCACTGGACACTCGGGGGCTACTGACATGGGTATACCCTACAGGTACTCGAGCTTGGTATGTACGGTCTAGATACGGCAGAAGCCCACGGCGTTGCCAAGGCCCAAATGGAGAATTCGAGTGGCCACGGACTCTCAATTCCTTGCGAGACAAGAAGAAGCTCAAGATAGAAAGTTTAAAGGGAAAACCCTAATCTGTAACCGACTCGACTTGCTACCCGAGACCTAGCCTATCTATATAAAGGCTAGGGGTGACGGCGAGGAGGACACGCAACCCTAGTTTCCACAACTCTCGCCAGATTGCATTTGCGTGCCCCTGTAATCTTTGATTCCTTTGTTAATTCCAAGAGCAGTCAAGCAGGAGTAGGTACCTCTGTGAGGCCTGAACCTGGGTAAACCTTGCGTCCATGTGTGCTTGTTTGCTAGACGACTGATGCCTCCAGCGCTACCTCCTTCTCCAAAACCCAAGTCCTTAACAATGGGCATTGATGAGTTAAACCCTCATCAGGAAGAGATCCAGAGAAGAAGGGGAAGACGTTCTTCATCTTGCTCCACGATCTTCATCCTCCTAGCCATCACACCCTCATAGCCATTACTTGTACTTGAGAGAGAGAGAGATCTTCACTTTGCCAGATTAGGGTTTGAGATTTTTTCTTCCTATCTTGAATTGTGTTGGATTACTTTTGTGTTCTTATTGTGGATCTCTAGGGAAATATTGAGAAGAACTCCCTTTATTTGATTATATCGATGATGCTTTCTTCTCTCATGTGTGAGTAAGTTCCTTGGGCGTGGGAGATGTAAGGGATTGGTGAGATGTGATGTGCCTCCATATATTTTCTATTAGTTTGTGATTGATTTTAATTACTATATTATGTGTGCTTGACTATCTATGGGATGCCTAATGCTTGTTGTCAATTAAGGGCCCATACAACATGATGCTTTGTTCTACATATATAGGATCTTGTTCCCTATCAGACCGGCGACCCCTGAGTGACACGGGGATATCAATGGGAAACTAGTTTGACTCGAGGATCACGCGGAACCACTTTGCTTATTGCATTAGTCCGATCCAAGGAGCTTAATTGCTAAGCAACCTGAAGGATCTTAATCGTCTAGTGACTGACCATGGTTTTGGTAACAGACTAGTAGGATTATTGAAGTTGGGATGAAATCTACCAAGAGGAGTTCTGGCTAATTATGGGTTGCTCGCCTACACATATACTTATAAGATTATAATTTTTACACTTATCATTCGTCCACCTGGCACAGTCACTATCACCATGAACTGTATCTCCCCGCGCCTTCTTTCTCATCTGTAGAAAACCACAAACAATCGAATCGTTCTTTACTTTTATGCTTTTTATTCATGAAATTTACATTTTAGTTTTATTTAAATACATCCAGTTTAATCCAAATTTCATTCTTATATCCACACTTGCAGTCAATTCACTCGAAGACCTGTGACAACTTTGAGTGTGACAGAGACTTCATTCATAAACACTTACCTTTGGGCTCCCTGTTGGATCGATATCTATAATTTGAAACTAGCTACAAATGATTTGTGCACTTGCAGACATCAAGCTATTTTCTGGCGTCGTTGCCGGGGAGCTAAGTGCTAAGTGTTTATCTCTTGACATTTCAGGTGCTACTACTACAAAATGGTCTCCCTAGGAGACAAAGGGTCTACACGCTCAGGTAGGACCTATTTACCAGATTATATTGAGCGTGTGCCTATTCAAAGGCGCGAGGAAATTATTAAAAACTTTTAAGATCAAATAAGGTTGAAGTTGAAAACCTGAGAGATTTTATGGAAATCATGTCCATTAAAGGACAACTCCCAAGAAACCTAAGAAAACTCTTAGAGAAAAAGTGATCCAAGGTCTGCTTTTCTTAAACGACAAATAGAATTTCCTAATCCTAGAGTTACAGAATATCGATTTGATGGTGAGATTATTAAAATTTTGCAGGAAAAAGCTTTCAGTGGAAGGTAAGATGAAGGCCTAGGAAGACATCTTAGAGAGTTTGATGATGTGATAACATCACTTGGACCAAAAGGTATCCCAAGAGACTTCTCTCGTCTAACATTATTTCGTTGGTCTCTTAAAGGTAAGGCTCTAGACTAGTTATATTCTCTCCCTCATCATTACATTAAATATTGGGAAATTGTATTGTTAAATTCATAAATAGGTTTAATCCTTTTAAAAAGGTAACTGAAATTAGAAAGAATATAGGCAAATTTAGTCAGAACATGGGAGAAAACTACCCACAAGCCTGGGATAGATTCTTTGGAATGATCAATAGTATTCCTAATCATGGCTATTCTGAATCAACTATTTGCAATTTATTTGACCATGGTCTTAATACTCAATGCAGAGAGTTGCTTGACTTATCAGCAGGAGGGTCGATAAATACTTTAACTATTAAAGCATGTTTGGAATTGATGTCTACTAGGGCTAAGAATGATTCTTTATATAATCCTGATTTCGGCACTAAGCTAGAAAAAGGGATACTTTGTATAACTCCTGATCTTATGCCTGAAGTACGCAACACAATGAAAGAAATAGGTATACCTTCTGAACTTGTTAAGGAAAACAAAGTAGACTTGTTACAAGTTTTTACTGAACAAGATGAAACTAGAAAAGTTTTTCAAGAATTAAAACATTGACAAGCAAAATCTCATAATAACCTGCATAAGCAATTTCAATGACATAAGAAGATTTTGGCGGAACTCATGGAAAATTATGATGAGATTGGCCAAGAAATAAAATTATTTCACAAGTACCTTAGTATGATTGAAACCCAATGTGAACAAATAGCATCTGGTTATCAAATTTTTCTTCAAGATGATATAGATATTCCTGTTTCTACTAATGTTGTTACAAGGGGAGGTGTAGTTGTTATAGGACCATTAGGACCACCAGAATATGAAGCTGAAAAAGATCAAAAGGAAAAAGGCCTTGCTCAAAGAATGCCAAGAAGATGATACACTGGTGGATCCTCAAGATGAAACTGCTCAAGAAACACAAGATCAAACCATGGAGGAGCAAAATGATGCACAAGATGACTGTTATGACTCTAATGTAGAGACAGTTGATCCAAGAGAAGAAAAGGAGATATGCAATGAAGATGAAGTTGTTGTAGTAGAAAATAAGAAGAGCGATAAGCAGCAAAAAAAAAGCAACAAAAGAGCATGATCCCCCACAAAAGGTAAAAGACAAGAATAAGAAAGGTGAGCAAAAGCTTCCTTATCTAGATCAAAAAAGAAAGCACCGGACCAGGTAATCTATGATTCTTTCAAAAAGGCACTTGGTGATCTTCGTCTACAAACTCCATTTGATGATGCAATAAAAGTTCCTACCTATTCTAAATTCCTTAGTGATATTCTTAGTAGAAAGAAAGAAATAACTAAATCCGTTGCCATGGTGACTAGTTATCTTGCTAATGGGAACCTATTGTCTAAATCGGGAGATCCTAGAATACCAACTATTTCATGCTCAATTGGCAAAACAGACATTCATAATGCCCTATGTGATTTAGGTGGAGGAGTTAGTGTAATGCCATATTCCCTCTATAAAAGGTTAGGATTAGGGGAGTATTCCCCTACTACTATCACTTTACATATGGCTAAAAAATCCACTAAACAACCCATTGGTATGATTGAGGATGGTCTACTTAGAATAGATGAGCATGTTATTCCCACTGATTTTATTATTCTTGAAATGTCAAAGGATGAAAAATTATCCATAATACTTGGAAGACCTTTCCTTAGTACTGTAGGAGCATCAGTTGATTGTGCTGAGGAAAAAATAATCTTCAATGTTTATGATGCTGAAATCATCCGGTATTTTCCAAAGAAGCTAGAAGCAGGAGAAAGATATACTCCACTGGCAAAATGAGTTCATATGGTAAGAGCCTTTGATAAGGGGAAACCCAAGGTAAGAATTCAAGAATAGAGAAGGGGTTGAATTATTCAACCATTCTTAATAAAATACTTAATGGGAGTCAACCTATCACATTAATAAAATAGATTAAAGAATAAAATGTTCATCGCATTCCTACAACTTTTTCACACACATTTTTGTGGAAGCGCGCCCGTGAAGATGCAGTTATCAAAAAGTAGTAGAAATATCGATTGAACAAGCCTAGAACAAGTATAAAAATAAAAGTTTGAGTTATATCTACAAAAACTAGCTTAATCATTTTGTCCAGATTAAAAAGTGAATCTCTAAAAATTTTGGGCGAAAAAGCTTGGTACAGAATGTTTAACGACCAACTATACGGCGGGAATAAAAATTATAGCCGTATAGTTCTGGCCGTATAGTTATCGTTGCCTCTGTAAAATTTATTTTCCAAGATACAGAAGGTTTAACGACAAACTATACTGCGGGAATAAAAATTCCAGCCGTATAGTTATCGTTGCCTTTGTAAAATTTATTTTCTAGGGTACTGAAGGTTTAACGAGCAACTATATGGCGGGACTAAAAATTCCGGCTGTATAGTTTGGCCGTATAGTTATCGATGCCTGTCTCAGAAAATTTATCTCGAGGTTCTAGAAGGTTTCACAACCAACTATACGGCGGGACTATTTTGATCTGACCGTATAGTTGCGCCCGTATACCTATGATCTGGCATAAAGAAACCCTAATTGTCGACTCCGCCTCAACTATATGGTGGGAACTACTTTTCCCGCCCGTATAGTTGCAGCCGTATAGTTTGGCGTGACCACTTAAACACACCGGGGCGGCTAGGGTTCTTCCTCCTCCCACCTTTTTCTCTCATATTCTCTCTCCAAAACCCTCAAAACCCACCTAGAATTCTTGATTCTTCACGGATTTCGTTCCTTTGAGTTGGGGAATCAACAGATCGGTATGTTTCTCTCCCTATCCATGCTTTATTTTCAGAAATCCATGGTTGAAACTCTCACATTGATCTAGTGGATGAACTCAAGCTTGTTTTGTTTTTCCCTTTTGATTTCTCGCATTAGGATTAAATTTTTCCACGTAAAATCGTTCGTATATCATGTAGAAACCATATGCCTAAGGTTTTATGGTGAAACTTTTTAGTGCATCAAGATGAACAAAAATGGTAGCATTTTTCGCAAGAGCAAGCACCAACATGGCGAGAGCTCGGGGCTCCGGGCCAAGCTCAACAACAAGTTGGCTATGGTTTCATCAAGGAGGGTGATTCCCACACGTTGGGCCGATGATATCTTTCTCACCGCGGCAGGGTTGAGGGCGGACTTCGACCTCATGTGTGAAAATGCTGGGTTATCACTACTCGCCTACGCAAGCCATAATACGTACACCAATCTCACCTATGAGTTCCTTGCCTCTTTCTACGATGACCATAAGGAGAAAGGTAATGCGTGCACGGTAAGATTCACCATAAATCAGCAGCCATATAAAATAACTTTCCAACAATTTTGTGATGCTTTTGGCTTCTCTCACCATGGGGAGTCAACTGTTACGAATTTATATAGCGTCTCCAGTGGAGAAACTTTGAATGTTATTTCTGTTAACGGTGGCAGGGACTTCTACCAGAAGAAGATGTCCACCATTTAGAACCCAAAAATTTGCTACTTAGCCTTGTTCCTCGCCAATACACTTTTGCGAAGAGGAGATACCAGTTCCATGGCCAATGCGGACATGGCCATGATCACCAAGGCACTCTTCGCCAATGCACCGCAAATCCCCAATCCCGCGGCTCTACTCCTCCAGCACCTTCGCCACCAGAGCAATAAAAAGAAAGGTGACATTCGCATTGGTGGATGGGTAACCCACCTTGTCCTAGCATTGGAAATTCCATTACCTGTTATGCAACCTGTTGACGGCTCCAAACTTATGGATGTCAAATATATAACTGCTTGTGGTTTCCTCAGTGTTTACCGAGCTGACAAGAGGCTCCGAGCATATCAGTTTGGTTATCTTGATGATGCACATGTTGAGCAGGTTTTGTTGCCTTGTCCACAAGCCTTCTCGATTGTGGTGAAGGACAAATGGATCCTCACCAAGGATCAAGTGGTGGACATCATGGCTGAATTCCAGCCCGATTAAGAAGAAGATGGAGAAGGAGAGCAGTAGGATGAGCAGGAGAAGGAGCAGGAATACAACCATGCTTGGGAGGGACAGCAGCAGCAACAAGAGGGATCCTACGACCCATGGCCCAATCAGCAGTAGTAGGGGTTCAACAACGTCCCCTGTCAAGATTTTCAGCAGCTCAACCAGCACGTTGGGGAGATTGACCACACGCTACAAGGAGTGAATGAGGATGTTATGTAACACCCTCGAATCGGACCTATGCAAGTTTTAGTGCTTCCCGCAAAACTCGCATAGAAACGATTCAAAGATGCCCACCAAGCACTTGCATATGGGTGGCAAACAAAGTAATACCATTACACAATAGTCCGCGATGGGACCCACAGAACAGATATATATATATATACAACACGACTCCATGAGTTAAGAATACAAATATACAATGCAAAGATCCAAATCACCTTGAAATGATAAAACATCCGAGTACGTACAAGATGCAAATTGGGCTAAGAGCCCTAAAGAAAAACCAATGACATCCATAACCCTGCCCAGGCCAAGCCGGAAGGGTAACCCTGCTAACAACGTCGATCGCAAACCTGCTAAAACAAAAGGGGATGCCGACAAAGCGCAAAGGAAAAAGAGGAGCATCAGTACTGAGGCCAGTACACGGCGAGTCTAGAATTCGGCGGCTCTCGCCTACATAGGTATGGTGGACTGAAGCGGCAGCGCAACATGCACTAAACAACCTATAGAGAATCGGTAAAACTGGCGGCTATCAGAGAGGGATAAGAAAGACCTATTCGGATCCATCCTGATGCTAACACCAAACATATCCATCCTGGAATTCCCCTTCGTCAAACGAAGAAGTCATACCGAGGAAACTCACATAGTTGGCAATTTTATTCATTCCATTATAGTTACAGCACTTACTAGTCAGATTCAGATAGATTGAGTCATCCTGATAGCATAAGTAGTTGGCAGTTTTAGTTAACCGTTTCGTTGTAGTTGCAATAGTTACTAGGCAGGTATAACATGACTTGATACACCCCAATTCCACCATCTGTTGGTACTTTTATTATCCATTCCATTGTAGTGAAGCTGATTACTAGTCAAATATATTAAGTCAAATTCACAACACTACTTTAGTTATAGTTGTCTATGATCGAGATATTGTGCTCCAAGTTGTCCATAACCGCAGACATGGCTTTCAGAAAGATTTATCCTGCAGGGGTGCATAAATAGCAACACACGCACGATCAACCTTGGAAAAACCAAATAAAAACCTAACGAGGCTTTCTCGACAAAGAAATCACAAGATTCATAAAATATTTCAGGGGGCCACCCCCAATAAGCTACCCGTTACAAAGTCGTCGGCTCCGCAATGAACCCAATGTGTGTGGCGATGGCTGTAAATGACTGGGAACCCGAAAGTGTGATTGGGCTTGTCGATACAGCGGAAACGTGGCACAGTTGGTCCTAAACAGTACATGTGCTCCACGCACAACCGTAAATAAAGCGGTAAAGCATGGCATAAGTACATGATAGTAATTAAACCCCAAACTAGTTTGTGGCCCCAAGAAATAAGAAATGAATCAAGCTCTGGCTAAGGGATTCATGGTCCCACATGTGGATAGTGCAATAGTCAAGGAATAGGTATCAAGTACTCGAGGCCTATGAGATACAAGTGAGCGGTTAAAAACCAAATATTAGCTATTGCCCACTGGTGCCTCTGCATTAGTTATATCTATTCCCAGCATTTTAACAGTTGTATTTAAAGTCATGATCATCTCCACCATTTAGCATGTGCCAACTTGCCGTCAACGGTGGAACGACAACGACGCGAAGCAGCACATAAGCAAGCAACTATGACTCGCAAGGCTGACTATCTATCAAACAACAGGCAATAGGATGTGTCCATGGCAATATAGGCTGCAAGGGACATAAAGTGGTACGGAATCTAGAGTATCGCAACACATATGGCAATAGATCAACAGGAGGAAGTAAAGACTATAAATGCAAAATAAGTAGAAAGGGGGAGAATGCTCGCCTGGGAAACATTGCCGAAGATACATTATCTGAAGAACTTGTCGATACTCGCATCAACTCAACGGCCTAATCTGTGAAGAAGCAAATCATTAAAAGAAACATCGGATGCACTATTTAATACTACGGCAGAAGATCAGGCATGATGCATGTATGATGTATGACATGGCAAAGGTGCGATGCAACTAGGCAATATTAGGCGGAATCGAGATCTTGACAATTAAATATAAGGTTCAAATTATTTAGATATCCCGCAATTTAAATGTTGTGTTAACAAGGCAAAACATGGCATCGGTTCGCTACACAAATTTAAATGGAGCCAGTATAATCCTAGAATATCCCACATATGCACTCCATATTTAATTATGAGGTGAATCGACAAAGTACCCCCAAACGAATGAATATGTATGTGAGCCTGAACAATTTAATATGCAACATTTGATAATGTCATATTATAAAAAAATAGGGGTCTCGGATAAAGGGGTCACACATTGGGGTTTGGATCCGGGGGTTCGACGGGGTTCGGTCTCAGCGGGATCGGTCTTCGAACTCCGGGAACGGCGCACCCGGGGTCTCTGCGAACTTCGTGTTCATGAAGAAGGTCTCCGGGTTCGGGGCCTTGGATCGGATCGGAGCCTTCGGATACATGAAGGAGAACTCAGTATCCTTGTCGAAGATCTTGGGGTTGGCATCTTTGGTCCATGTTGTCGCACTTGGGGTTCCTGCACTCTTTCATACGACCTCTGGCTTCAGCAGATCTTGATTTTGAATGGTCCTCGTCCGTGCTCAGGGAAGCGAACAAGACATGTAGAAGTAGAGGGTACATGCACATACCTTCAGATGGTCTCAACAAAATCGCCAGTCAGCCAACGAAGCGGTTCATCAGCTGCAACAAGGATGTCCTGCATAGGTACAGGCCTGAGGGAAAAAAGGATATGGGCAGCGACAGCAGAGGAAGGCCAACACCAGCGAGAGGCGACGCGTGGCCGGGCGAGTTTTTGCATCGGGGAAGCGCCTGCGGGATCAACGAAGGAGGAAGATGGCACGCGCCTGCGGGCAGAAGGGTCGGGGCTGGGAGTCGAGGAAGCACCATGGTCAGGGCAAGGCTGGCGAGGAAGTTCGAGGTCTGGGCCGGAGGAGATGGGATCGTGACAGCAACGAGGCTCGCTGGAGAGGGTGACGCGAGGAGATCAGCAGAGGCGACGACAATGACGCGGCTCGACGAGGTCCGAGCGGCGGCGGTCGGGCGGCACCATGGGAAGGAGGAGGATGTGGCGAGCATGGGTGCTCGGGCGGAACTGCAGGGAAGGAGGCCGAGGGCGCGCGGAGCTCCTTTTTGCGGCCACGCGGGGGAAGGAGAGCGGTCAGAGCGGCGGGGACACGCAGGGCACCGGCACGGTGGTGGCCGGAGGCGGGCCTGCTGTTGCAGGAGCACCGGCTGGCGATGGTCGACGTGCTACACAGAAGACGGGAACCAAAGGGTGGCGACCTTGGAGCGAGCGGCGACCGGGAAGAGGGCGAGGTGAGGAAACCCGCGGCGGCGGCGGGGTTGCTGGCGGTGCGTGAGGCGGAGCACTGTAGAGGGTGGCCTCGGGGCTGTCGTTGTATTGGGAATGGCAGTACCTAAGCAGGTTAGATAGAGGTGTGCGTACTAGCAGGGAAGCTATCGACGGCGTCCGCAGGTGGGATTGGATACAAGCAAGCATAGTTGGACGCAGGAAGTACCCAGGTTCGAAGCCCTCACGATGGGGTAAAACTCCTACTCCTGCCAATCTGACTATGAGTGATATACGGGCTACAACTGCTCCTCGAGATGTATTCTCGAACTACTGTCTTAAATGCACATAGACCAACCCCTTTTACTGAGGCCTTGCCTCTCCTTATATAGGCAGAGAGGCAACAGTCTCACTTGGCCAGTCCGGCTAGCAGGCCCCACAGGTGGGTCCCAGCCGGCTGGTCATCTACAGTATCCGATACAACCATGTCCCATCAGAGTATGTGCGGTATGGTTGTTGTGGGCACAATGAATGCCGTGCGAGCCTTTCGTCAGCATCGGGCCACTGTTCCCGTGTCACCCCGCAAAGTCTTTGGTATGGCCGAGTAGTTCCCAGTCTTGTCATTGTACCAGGGTGTACCGCGCACTGTGCCGCACGTCGCCCTGTCGTCCTGATTGGTTCCGGCTACACTGCTGTAGCCGGCTGCTTCTCGCCGTTCCGTCTACCGTGAGGTAGCCGGCTTGACTTGCCTTGTCTGGCTACGCTCAGCCAGCCTGGCATGATCTGACTGCCATAGTTCTTGTCCGGTTGCGGTATCCGGAGGTCATCCCCCCGACACTAGCCCCCGAGCGCGTGTGGATTTCTCCCTTAGGTGAAATGTGCGCGCGCTCCTCATCATTTTGAATTTTCTGGCCGGCTAGGATTGGCGGTTGCGCTACCCGCAACGTCAGTGCTGACGCCAGCCACGCGCGCACACGCCATCATTACCCTGCGGCGGGTAGCTTAACGTCCCATCGCACGTCGCCTCGGGAACTGCCGTCTGCCGCTTCGGTTTCTGCCCCAGGATCGTCTGCACGTTCTCTGCCTGCGCAAAGGATTCTACATCGCGCGGAGGGTGGGGGCGCCTGGCTAGCCGCCACGTGGCTCCGCGGACGGTTCTGCTTCCGGTCCTTTAAAGGGACGCCCGGGGGGAGCGGTTTGTTCCTTTGCCCAGTGCTTCCTCTTCTCATCTCTTGCGCCCTTGTCTTCCTCGCGTCGCCTCGCTTTGCCACCGTTGATGTAGTCCGCCGCGCCGCTTGTTTAACGTTGTTGGTGGTACGGGCCACCGTCTCTCTTCCGCCGCCGCGCCCCCCAGCGAACCGGAAATGGCAGCCGAGTGCGGAGCATGGTGCGGCTCCTCTGTTATGGAGGAGCACATCCAGAAGTACCGAGCGACCCACGTCCTGCCGTCGGAGGAGGAGGTGGAGGTTCGGCTCGCGCCGGTGGGGGAGGTATCGCCGCAGCCGGCAGAGGGGGAGCAGGTCGTCTTCCTCTCGCACATGGCCCGTGGTTTCACGCTGCCGGTGCACCCGTTCTTCCTCACCTTCCTCGCCTTCTTCGACCTCCGCCTCCACCATCTGGGCGCCAACGCCATCGGGACGCTGGCGCACTTCGTAGCCTTCTGCGAACGCTACCTCGGGATCTAGCCAGATCTCGGGCTCTTTTGCTGGCTCTTCCGAGTCCGACCACAGGTCCAATTCACGAAGGGGCCGCTGGTCACGTGCGGCGGCGCCTCCACCCACTCCTGCACGCAGACCGAATACCCCAAGTTCCGGCTGCACAACACGGTACGGCTGTGGCAGCAGTCGTATTTCTACGTCCGCAACCTCACCGCCGTGGACCGGATCAACCTTCCGGTGTTCCAGGACATGGAGTCCAGCCAGCTGCAGTGGGACTTGAAGGTCTACGGAGAGAAGACAGAGTCGAACGCGATGCTGCAACGCATGCGCGCCCTCGTCACCGCCGGTCTGACTGGCCTGGACATCACCCTTAGCTGGATGTCCAGGCTAATGATGTCGCTGCAGCAGCGAGCACACAAGATGTGCTTCTACTCCAGCCGACTGGACCCGACCCAGCTTTCCCGCCATGATCCCCGCTACAATAATCTAAAGGAGTGGGTGTGGACCATCGCAAAGGAGCGGCTGCCGGAAGGCTGGACTTTCGGGCTGGCCCCTTACAGCCGCGACAACCGTGCGCCCCGAGTAGGTCTTCCAACCGGATATCCTTTGAGTTTCTTGTTGTTTTTTATCCGACTAATCTTCTGTCCTTGGTAGATCTTCCCCTGCATCCTTCAAGAGGAGGGCGAGACCCCTCTTCAGAACTTCACGCCCGACTTGTCCGAGCCGCGCGCTCGTCGGTCTAGCAAGGAGTCTGATGGGGACGGCGACCTCTTCCCCAGCCGGAATTGAAGGGAATATGCCCTGAGAGGCAATAATAAAGTTGTTATTATGTATTCCTTGTATATCATAGATGTTTATTTTGCATGCTATAATTGTATTGATAGGAAACATCAATACATGTGTGTTTAATAAACAAAAAGGGTTCCTAGTTATGCCTCTCTTATAGACTAGCTTGTTGGTTAACAAGATGATCAAGGTTTCCTGATCATGGACATTGGATGTTGTTAATAACAAGGTCACAACATTTGTGAAATGATGTGATGAACATTCATCCGAAGTATAGCATTACGATCAAGTCATTATGTTTATATTGCTATAACATCATACGAAGTAATCTTTATCCTTAGACCATGAGATCATATTAATTGCTAACACCGGAAGAGTATCTTGATAACATTAAACGTCACACCGTAACAGAGTGACTATAAAGATGAGTTCAGTACTATGAAGGTGTTATGTTGAGGCTCATGGATCAAGAGTGGAATTTGTCAACCCAGATGACGGATAGATATACTCTGGGCCCTCTCGGTGATATCACATTAGGATAGCTTGCAAGCAAGTGATGTGATCACTAGAATGTTATATCACGGGAACGAGAAAAGAGTGCATGTCAGTAACTAGATCAAACTAGGTATGGAGATACCGATGATCGAATCTCGGACATGTAATATATCGAGAGACAAAGGGATTTAGTTACAAGCGTTAAAGGTTCTCACGATCACAGGAGTCATCGTTGAATGTGTAGGAGTCAGTACGGATCTCCAGGTCCCGCTGCTGATTATTGATCGGAGAAGGGTCTCGATCATGTCTGCATTATTCGTGAACCATAGGGTGGCACACTTAAGAGTTACCGAACACCATTTTGGAGCACATATGTTTCAGACGAAAGAATGGCAAAGCACAGGAATTGTTTCAATAGAAACCGGAAATTGTTTTGGGTGAAATTGCAGAAGGTGGTTCTGCATGTGATATTGAAATATTGCAAGGGGATATATGTGAATGTTTGTTAATTAAAGTAATTAACAAAATTCTGAATAAATTTAATAAAAAGAGTTTTATTAAATGAGAGAGCATTAAATTTGGAGAAATTTAATGCATTTAAAGTGGAGACTTTAAAAAGGGAATGTGAAGAGGCATTTTAATGTGGAGGGGTTACCACCACATGAATGGGGGAGGTGAGGGGTCACCCCCCCATGCGCCGGCCATGGAGAGAGGGGGCACCCCCCTCCTCCTATAAAAGGCCACCCATTCCCTCCTTCATCCTCACACCTCCTTGTGAAGGATCTCTCTCCCCCTCTAGAATTATTCCCCCATGGTCTCGGATTAGCAAGATACATGTTCCCGGTGTCATTTCGTCTGGAAGGAGTTGCTGCTTCCGCTAGATCGCTGGAGCGAGGAGGTGGAGGTTGTCCGGTGGCTTGAACGTGTGTGCGAGTGCGGATGCGCTGCTGAGTTGCGGCGCTCGGACTTCCTCACGATCTTGAGATCGGCAAGTGTACGACTACATCAACCACGAGTTCCTACTCGTTAACAAAGCTCGTTGTCTTCGAGGGTAAGTTCTCCATGGATGTATGTCCACCCGTTGCTCTGTATCTAGTAGATAGATCTTGGCGTGTAGTTCTCATCGTAGGAAAATTTTTGTTTTCTATGCTGCAGACCCAACAGTGGTATCAGAGCCTGATCTATGCGTAGGTGCTTTGCACGGGTAGTACACATATGTTTATATGTGGGCGATGATGATCATGTTATTGCATCTTCTATGTACTTTGGATATTGGTGGCATAGTGGGATGAAGCGGCCCAGACCAACCTTACATGTCATCGTACATGAGACCGGTTCCACGACTGACATGCAACTTGTTTTGCATAAGTGGCTAGCGGGTGTCTGTCTCTCCTACTATAGTCAATATCTGATTTACAACGATTTGCTAATAACTTGGTTATCCTCGTTGTGGTTCATGTTCGTAGGTTAGACAGGTTCTATCTCCGAAAGCCCTAAGCCACGTAAAACTTGCAATTGATAAATTAGAGGCGTCTAGTTTAGATCGTTGCTGGGCTAGTGTTTTGATATGGTATTGTTGTAAGTAGATGTATAATAGATACTCTTACAACTCATTTAACGTGTAAGTTCCATAGACCTTGGCCTTACACACAAAGGAATGATAGAGATCATACCACGATGCAAATGATAGAGATCAAATGCATGGACCATATCACCTCACTTCACACATTAGATGTTAGCATCTTATATTGCTAGTTTGGCGCTTTTGGTAGCATTATAAGATGATCCCTCATTTAGATATCAAGATAAAATGTGTTCTTCCTTAAGTATGCACCGTTTTGTGGATCGTGTTTTGAGGCATCACGTGATGATCGGGTGTTCTCAACTCTAGGCTTTCATACAACGGGTGTAAGATAGTTTTACACACGCAAATACTAAGGTTCTTACTTGACGAGCCTAGCATGTACAGACATGGCCTCGGAACAAGGACCAAAAGGTTAAGCATGCGTCATATAGTTGATATGATGCCCATATAGATGCTCGCCTTTGAAGCTACACCGACTCACGTGATGATCGGACTTGGTGTAGTGGATTTGGTTCATGTAATCACCAAAAGGACACGAGGGATGTCGTTTTTGAGTGGGAGTTCATTAGTAATTTGGATTAGTTGAACTCAATCTATCATAAACTTAGTCTAAATATACTTTACAAATTCTGTTGTAGATGGCACCACCTGCTTTTAATTTCAATGTGTTCATGGAGAAAGAGAAACTTGCTGCGAATGGTAGCAACTTTACCAACTGGGCTATGAATTTGAGGATTCTCCTCACTGCTGCACAAAAGCAATATGTGCTAGATGCGCCGCTAGGCCCCCCACCAGCTCCTGATGCCCCTGACGAGGAAAAGAACGTCTATATAACTCGTCAGGAGGACCACAACTTAGTTCATTGCAGCATACTATATGGGCTAGAGCCAGAACTTCGAAAACGTTTTGAAAATGGCAATGCCTTTGATACCATGGGAGAATTGAAAATGATTTTCGATACCCATGCTGCCGTAGAGAGTTATAATACTACAGAAAAGTTCTTTAGCTGCATGATGGAGGAAAATAGCTCCGTTAGTGAGCATGTACTCAAAATGTCTGGGTATGCCGATAAGCTTGTGTCCTTGGGAATAACGATTCCCATTGACTTAGGCATACATCGTGTTCTCCAATCTCTGCCACCTAGCTACAAGAGCTTCGTGATGAACTATAATATACAGGGCATGAAGAAGTCTCTTCCCGAGCTTCTGTCAATGCTTAAGACTGCAGAAGTGGAGATTAGGAAAGAACATCAAGTGTTGATGATCAATAGGACCACCGGTTTCAAGAAGGACAAGAAAGGCAAGCAGAAGGGAAAGAAGGGCGGCAAATCTGTTGCCGCACCTGAAAAGAAACCCCGAGTTGGCCCTAAGTCTGACACCGAGTGCTACTATTGCAAGGGGACTGGCCATTGGAAGCGCAACTGCCCCAAGTATTTGGCAGACAAGAAGGCCGGCAAGGCAAACAAAGGTATATGTGATATACATGTTATTGATGTGTACTTGACTAGTACTCACAGTAGCACCTGGGTATTTGATACGGGATCGGTTGCTAATATATGTAACTCGGTTCAGGGGCTGCGGAACAAGCGACAACTAGCAAGGGATGAGGTCACGATGCGGGTCGGCAATGGATCAAGAGTTGATGTGATCACCGTCGGAACGCTGCCTCTCCATATGCCATCGGGATTAGTTATAAACCTAAATAATTGTTATTTGGTGCCTGCACTGAGCATGAACATTGTATCCGGATCGTGTTTGATGCAAAGTGGTTATTCATTTAAGTCTGAAAACAATGGTTGTTCGATTTATATGAATAATATCTTTTATGGTCATGCACATGTGTTGAATGGTTTATTTCTGTTGGATCTCGATAGTAGTATTACGCATATTCATAATGTTGATGCTAAAAGGATTAAACTTGATAATGATATATCTACATATATGTGGCACTGCCGTCTAGGTCATATTGGCGTTAAACGCATGAAGAAACTCCATTCTGATGGACTTTTGGAATCACTTGATTTTGAATCATTTGATACATGTGAGCCATGCCTTATGGGCAAGATGACTAGAACGCCGTTTTCCGGTTCAATGGAACGGGCGACAGATTTATTGGAAATCATACATACTGATGTGTGTGGACCAATGAGTGTGTCGGCGCGAGGTGGATATCGTTATTTTGTTACTTTCACGGATGATTTGAGTAGATACGGGTATATCTATTTGATGAAACACAAGTCTGAAACTTTTGAAAAGTTTAAAGAATTTCAGAATGAAGTGGAAAATCATCGTAACGGAAAGATCAAATTTCTGCGGTCCGACCGTGGAGGAGAGTATCTTAGTTACGAGTTTAGCACACATATGAAAGACTATGGAATAGTTTCACAACTCACGCCTGCCGGAACACCACAACGTAATGGTGTGTCAGAACGTCGTAATCATACTTTATTGGATATGGTTCGATCTATGATGTCTCTAACTGACTTGCCACTGTCATTTTGGGGTTATGCACTGGAAATCGCTGCATTCACTTTAAATAGGGCACCATCTAAATCCGTTGAAAAGACACCGTATGAATTATGGTTTGGAAACAAACCTAAGCTGTCATTTCTTAAAGTTTGGGGATGTGATGTTTATGTGAAGAAACTTCAACCAGATAAACTCGAACCCAAAGCGGAAAAATGCGTCTTCATAGGATACCCTAAGGAAACGATTGGGTATACCTTCTATCACAGATCCGAGGGCAAGGTCTTTGTTGCCAAGAATGGATGCTTTCTTGAGAAGGAGTTTCTCGCGAAAGGTGTGAGTAGTCGGAAGGTAGAACTCAAAGAGGTTATTGAACCTTCTCTTCATGAAATGGCGAGTAGCGCAGCTCCAGAAGTTGTTTCGGAGTTGACTTCACCTAATGAAGAGAGAGCTAATGATATTGATCATGAAACTCCGAAAGAGGACACTACCGAACCTCGCAGGTCAAGCAGGACACGTGCAGCTCCTGAACTGTACGGCAGTCCTGTTATGAATTTCATGATTGATGAAATAGATGACCCTGCGACGTATGAAGAAGCGATGATGAGCCATGATTCCAACAAATGGCTAGAAGCCATGAAATCCGATATGGAATCCATGTACGAAAACCAGGTTTGGACCTTGGTGGACTTACCTCACGATCGAAAGGCCGTTGAGAATAAATGGATTTTCGAAATAAAAACTGATGCTGATGGTAATGTAACCATCTATAAGGCTCGACTTGTCGCAAAGGGGTTTCGACAAATTCAAGGAGTTGACTACGATGAGACATTCTCTCCCGTAGCGATGCTTAAGTCGGTTAGGATTATGTTAGCAATTGTTGCATATTTCGATTATGAAATATGGCAGATGGATGTCAAAATTGCGTTCCTCAATGGTAATATTGAAGAAGATTGTATATGATACAACCCAAGGGTTTTGTCGATCCTAAGGATGCTAATAAGGTGTGCAAACTTCAGCGATCCATCTATGGACTGAAGCAAGCATCACGAAGTTGAAATCTCCGCTTTGATGAGGTGATCAAAGAGTTTGTATTTGTCCAAACTTATGGAGAGGCTTGTATTTACAAGAAAGTGAGTGGGAGTAATGTGGCATTTCTGATATTATATGTGGATGACATATTATTGATTGGAAATGATTTAGATCTTTTAAACAGTGTTAAAAGTTATTTAAACAGCAAATTTTCGATGAAGGACCTTGGTGAAGCTTCATATATATTAGGCATTAAAATCTATAGAGATAGATCAAGATGCCTAATTGGGCTATCGCAGAGTACATACCTTGATAAGATATTAAAGAAGTTTAATATGGACGGAAGTAAGAAGGGGTACTTACCTATGTTGCAAGGCAAGACATTGAGTAAGACTCAAAGTCCGGCTACGGCGGAAGAAAGAGAGATAATGGATAAGATCCCCTATGCCTCAGCCATAGGCTCTATAATGTATGCCATGCTATGTACAAGACCGGATGTGGCACATGCTATAAGTTTGACTAGTAGGTACCAATCTGATCCAGGTTCGGAACACTGGATAGCGGTCAAGAATATCCTTAAGTACTTGAGAAGAACTAAGGATATGTTTCTTGTATACGGAGGTGAAGAAGAGCTAGTCGCTAAGTGTTATGTCGATGCTAGCTTTGACACTGATCCGGATGACTCTAAGTCTCAATCCGGATACGTATTTCTCTTGAACAGAGAAACAGTTAGTTGGAGGAGCTCCAAACAACCTGTGGCGGCTGGATCAACGACAGAGGCGGAATATGTTGCTGCTTCAGAAGCAGCGCAGGAAGCGGTTTGGATGAAGGAGTTCATAACGGAACTAGGTGTGGTTCCTAGTGCGTTGGACCCAATGGTGATCTATTGTGACAATAATGGAGCCATAGCCAACGCCAAGGAACCAAGGTCTCACAAAATTCCAAGCATATTAAGCGCCGGTTTCACTCCATCCGCGAGCATGTCAAGGATGGAGATATAAAGATTTGTAAAGTACACACGGACCTGAATGTAGCAGATCCATTGACTAAAGTACTCCCTAGGGCAAAACATGATCAACACCAGAACTCCATGGGTGTTAGATTTATCACTATATAAACTAGATTATTGTCTCTAGTGCAAGTGGGAGACTAAAGGGAATATGCCCTGAGAGGCAATAATAAAGTTGTTGTTATGTATTCCTTGTATATGATAGATGTTTATTTTGCATGCTATAATTGTATTGATAGGAAACATCAATACATGTGTGTTTAATAAACAAAAAGGGTTCCTAGTTATGCCTCTCTTATAGACTAGCCTGTTGATTAACAAGATGATCAAGGTTTCCTGATCATGGACATTGGATGTTGTTAATAACAAGGTCACAGCATTTGTGAAATGATGTGATGAACATTCATCCGAAGTATAGCATTACGATCAAGTCATTATGTTTATATTGCTATAACATCATACAAAGTAATCTTTATCCTTAGACCATGAGATCATGTTAATTGCTAACACCGGAAGAGTATCTTGATAACATCAAACGTCACACTGTAATAGGGTGACTATAAAGATGGGTTCAGTACTATGAAGGTGTTATGTTGAGGCTCATGGATCAAGAGTGGAATTTGTCAATCCAGATGACGGATAGATATACTCTGGGCCCTCTCGGTGATATCATATTAGGATAGCTTGCAAGCAAGTGATGTGATCACTAGAATGTTATATCACGGGAACAAGAAAAGAGTGCATGTCGGTAACGAGATCAAACTAGGTATGGAGATACCGATGATCGAATCTCGGACATGTAATATATCGAGAGACAAAGGGATTTAGTTACAAGCGTTAAAGGTTCTCACGATCACAGGAGTCATCGTTGAATGTGTAGGAGTCAGTACGGATCTCCAGGTCCCGCTGCTGATTATTGATCGGAGAAGGGTCTCGATCATGTCTGCATTATTCGTGAACCATAGGGTGGCACACTTAAGAGTTACCGAACACCATTTTGGAGCACATATGTTTCAGACGAAAGAATGGCAAAGCACAGGAATTGTTTCAATAGAAACCGGAAATTGTTTTGGGTGAAATTGCAGAAGGTGGTTCTGCATGTGATATTGAAATATTGCAAGGGGATATATGTGAATGTTTGTTAATTAAAGTAATTAACAAAATTCTGAATAAATTTAATAAAAAGAGTTTTATTAAATGAGAGAGCATTAAATTTGGAGAAATTTAATGCATTTAAAGTGGAGACTTTAAAAAGGGAATGTGAAGAGGCATTTTAATGTGGAGGGGTTACCACCACATGAATGGGGGAGGTGAGGGGTCACCCCCCCATGCGCCGGCCATGGAGAGAGGGGGCACCCCCCTCCTCCTATAAAAGGCCACCCATTCCCTCCTTCATCCTCACACCTCCTTGTGAAGGATCTCTCTCCCCCTCTAGAATTATTCCCCCATGGTCTCGGATTAGCGAGATACATGTTCCCGATGGCATTTCATCTGGAAGGAGTTGCTGCTTCCGCTGGATCGCTGGAGCAAGGAGGTGGAGGTTGTCCGGTGGCTTGAACGTGTGTGCGAGTGCGGATGCGCTGCTGAGTTGCGGCGCTCGGACTTCCTCACGATCTTGAGATCGGCAAGTGTACGACTACATCAACCACGAGTTCCTACTCGTTAACAAAGCTCGTTGTCTTCGAGGGTAAGTTCTCCATGGATGTATGTCCACTCGTTGCTCTGTATCTAGTAGATAGATCTTGGCGTGTAGTTCTCATCGTAGGAAAATTTTTGTTTTCTATGCTGCGGACCCAACAGGAATGATGAGCCGACTGCCGATCCTCATGCGGAGGTCGAGGAAGAGGAGGAAGTCGCCCGGCTCCCGAGCCATCGCGGGGCCGTGCGACGGACAGCGACTCCAGCAGGTCCGACGCTGGCGGGAGTGGCTCCAGCTGTTCCAGCACCAGCCAGCCCGCCACGGAGGAGCCAGCCCCCAAGAGGAGCCGGACCGGCGCCCTTCCCCCGAGCCGCCTTGGTCGGAAGAAAGGGATGCCCCCGATGGTATAGGGGAAAGATTTCTTCTAAGTGTTTTTACTGTCTTCCGCTCCTTGTGCTTTTTCTTGTTTATCTTTAGCTCATTTGGTTCTTGCTTCTTTTCTTTTTGCCGTTCAGCACACTGGTCTCCTTTGGCGCCACGAGCCCAGCGCGGACGCAGACTGGGTTGCTGCCCCGTGCATCGCTCGTGTCTGCCTCCACCCCTCCTTCTTCCGAGGCGCCACCTCCGCCACCGCCTCGAGCTGAACCAATTGCGCCAGCCGGAGCAGGGGGTCCCCAGCCGAAAACGGTTGTGACCACCTCGCAGAGCAGGGACGGCTCCTCTGCAGGGTCATGGAGGGCCGCCACCGGCAAAGAACTCGTGGTTGTTAGCGACGACAACTCCGACGACGAGCCGGGGGAGGAGTGGAGGACGGCGGTGGTTGCGGCGAAAGAGTCGCTGGCCGCCAATGCTGTTGATGACAAAGCCTCCTCTGCCGCCTCGCTGGCGGATCTTGCCGCCACCCTCGAGCTGGCGGTGAAGGAGATTCGGCTGCTCGAGGCTGCAGCCGGCGGCAATTGGTCCTTGGAGCAGAAACTTGCTGCTGCCAATCGTACCTCACAGAGTAAGTTCGCTCATCCGGAATCTCCATTTTTTTGCTGATAGCCGGCTTTGTCGCAGCTATCCTTGTGTGCGCTTAGCGAGAAATCGATCGCCTAAAGAAGGCGAACGACCGTCTGAGCAAGTCCAATTCTACGCTCCGGCTGTAGAATAAGGACTGGCACGCCAAGGTGGACGCTCTGGAGGCCACCGTCAAGGAGCACGACGCCTCCCTTGCCAGCCGGACCGAAGCGTTCAACCTTCTCGAGGCCCAGAACAAGGACCAAGAGAAGGAAGTTAAGCGGCTGACGGCAAAGGAGAAGGCCCTGGTGGAGGAGCTGATGCAGGTTGGGCACACTACTAAGGGTGAGTTCCCTTTCTGACTTCCCTCGTCTTTCCGGATCCGGTAGCCGGATCTGACATTCCTTTTTTTGACAGCCTTTTATCCCAGCGTAGACCTGCTGGCCTACAACCGGCTGCAGGAGAACTGGCCGGGAGAATAGCCGATAGCCCAGGAGCTGGTCGTCCTTCTTGGCGAGGAGGCCGCCAAGCTTCGTCAGGCGGTGCAGGCCATCTTCTCCTTCTTGTGGCCGGACGCTCTGATTATGGAGACGATGGCGCAGCTAGCCGCCAAGGTGGTGGAGGTGCCGGCTATGGTTGACCGGCTGCGGGACTTGGTGGCGCGGGCCGGGGTAGAGATGGCCTTGGCCCTCATGCTCTCCTGGTACAAGGATGCCCACGTCGAGAAGATCAACAGGGGCTTCCGTGCTGGCGCCGACCTTGCCGCCATCCGCTAGGCCGATCCGGAGCTTCGAGCCTCCGCCATCAAGATCGCCGACTACGCGGATGTCAACGAGGTTCTCACCGACTTGGAGTCCGTCAGCACTCCAGATGGGGAAGCCTCGACGCAACCTGCCGGTGTCCACATCGGAACCGGATCGACCGCCGCGCCTCCTCCGCCTCCCGAGACTGCCGCCAGCCAGGGCGCTCTGCATGGCAAGGGCCCCGCCGTTTAGCTATGACCCCGGGATGCCGGGTGTATTTGTTTACCTTAGCTAGTTCGAAACTTTGTTTGTCTATACCGGTCACTTCTAGCACCGGGTAAACTCATGGGAGCTTCATCTCCCTTTTCCTTTTGATGTCAGTCCGACTTATTTTGGCTTGCTTCCAACTTATGCTTTTTGTGTGCTCTTTGAACATTTCGCCGATTGAATCCGGCTAACTTTGCTCGGCTAAATGCCTTTAGCCGGGGGAACTGCAATTCCAGTGGGGGCACACCAGCGCACCCACTGGGTGTAGCCCCCGAGATTCGGAGTAGCTGGCATAGCCAGGTACTTCGAATCTTCTTTCTTTCCTTAAGTCTTCTAGCTTCATCTGACTAGACACCTCTTAGCCGGTTACTTCCACTGGCTGAACGCCAGCAGCCGGAGGAACTTCCATTCCAGTGGGGGCGCGCTAGCGCACCCACTGGGTGTAGCCCCCGAGATTCGGAGTAGCTGGCGTATCCAGGTACTTCGAATATTCCTCTTTCTTCTCTTCCTGCCCTTGCCCTCACCTAGGCTACAAATGTCCAGCTAAAAGCCCTTAGCCGGTCGAGAAACTACAAGATTCCACTAGGGGCACGCGAGCGCACCCAGTGGGTGTAGCCCCCGATATTCGGAGCGCTTGATGAAGGCAAGGACTTCGAATCTTCTTCTTTTCTTCCTGAATTCTGACTCGAAGTAGTCGTACAAAAATATACATGCATACATACATTCTCACCCATTAATAGGTTAGTCTGCTAACCTTTATCCGGAAGGCGGATTTGTTTTTTGAAAACCATCTTGTGCTTTTCTGGACACTTAGTCATTTTCCTGTGTGCTCTGTTGTTTTCGCTGCGTCCTTGCCGGGCAGCCAGGTTGCGGTCTGCAGCCGAAATAGAAGGGAGCTGATAGTACATTGCGCACGGTACTAACGGCTTAGTAGCCGGATCATCTTAAGCTAGTTGCGAGGCTGGAACACCCGGTCTGTCGCATCTCCTCCCTGTTTTTCATGCGGGATGCCTCGGGCTTTTGCTCTTGCTAGCCAGACAGCTGGGTTATAGTCTGTAGCTGAGACGAAGAGTGGGCCTCTGACATCATCGCACACTACTAAGCCGGTTTCTTGACTTAGCAGGCCGGGCCAGCCGGCAAGCCCCCGGGTAGGGAATGCCGGAGCTAGAAAAACTGAACCAGAAAATAGATGCATACAAATTTCTAGCAAGGAGCCCCCGAGTATCTCGTAGGGGTCCGCATTTTCATTCATAGGGTTTGCGGGATACATACACTGTCCGATGACTAGGTGTAAAACGGGCGGAGCAAGGCCGCGTTCCAGGGGCGCTCTGTCTCCTCATCCGACTTGTCCATCTTGTTTTTGCGCGGCTGCTGCGCGTCGATGAGGTAGTAGGAGTCGTTGGGCAGCGCCCGGCTGATGATGAAGGGTCCCTCCCAGGGTGGCGATAGCTTGTGCATGCCCTTCGTGTCCTGCACCAGCCGGAGGACCAGGTCGCCTTTACGAAATGCGACCGGGCGGATCCGGCCTGAATGGTAGTGGTGTAGGCATTGCTGGTACAAGGCCGATCTGGAAAACACCAGCTTGCGGGCCTCCTCGAGGAGGTCCACACCATCTTCCCGTGCCTCTTGGTTGGCCCTTTCATCGTAGAGGAGCTTGCGCGGGGAGTCGAACTCGATGTCCGCGGAGAGGATGGCTTCCGAGCCATAGACCAGGAAGAACGGGGTGGAGCCGGTTGATCTATTCGACATGGTGTGGAGGCTGCACAGCACAACCGGAAGCTCCTCGATCCAGCATCCGGGCGACCGCTCCAAAGGCTCGATGAGGCATGGCTTGATGCCGGCTAGCACTAAGCCGTTTTCCCTTTCGACTTGCCCATTGGACTGTGGGTGCACGACGGAAGCAAGGTCCAGCCGGATGCCCTTGTTGCTGCAGAACCGGGCGAAGGCCCCCTTGGCGAAGTTCGTGCCGTTGTCGGTGATGATGCTGTTGGGGTAGCCGAACCGGTTGATGATGTCGGTGAAGAAGGTGACGACTGTCGCCCCGTCCAGCTTCCAGATGGGCTTGGCCTCGATCCACTTTGTAAATTTGTCCACCGCCACCAGCAGATGGGTCATGCCCACGCACGCCCTCTTGAAGGGACCGACCATGTCGAGGCCCCAAACAGCGAAGGGCCAGGTGATCGGTATGGTCTTGAGCACCGAAGCCGGCATATGCCTGAGCTGCCTGAAGCGTTGGCACCCGTTGCACGCATGGACTAGCTGTTCGGCGTCCTCGAGGGCGGTGGGCCAATAGAAACCATGGCGAAACGCCTTGGTGACTATCGCCCTTGACGAAGCGTAGTGCCCACACTCACCCTGGTGGATGTCCTTAAGAAGTCGGTAACCTGTATCCACGTCGACACACCTTTGGAAGATACCGGATACGCTGTGTTTGTACAACTCTTTGTTGATGTTGGTGTACGTGTGCGCGCGGCGCCGGATTTGCCTAGCCTCCACCTCGTCATCCGGAAGTTCCCCGTTGGCGATGTAGTTCATGAAGGGCTGTGCCCAGGATGGTATCTCCTGGATGGTGAGGATGCTTCCGCTCACCGGTTGATGGTCGTCGGGGGGTCGTCCGGATGAGGTACCCGAGACGGCAGCCCCCGAGCCGCTTGACGAGTCGTATGGAGCCCCCGAGTCTTGCGAGCCGGAGGGTACTGATTTGCCGGAGTTGGTACGGGCCTTCTTCTTTGGAGGTTCTGCCGGCTCTGCATCTGCCGCACTGTCAGCCGGGGCACTCCCTGCCCATATGATGGAATCTGACTCGGGGGACGGGTTGATGGAGGGTTTGCGCAGGTGCTCCAAGGAGACCCTAGGTGGGATCGCCTGCCTGGTGGATCTGATTCGTGCGAGCGAATCGGCTGCCTCGTTGTTGATGTAAGGGACATGATGGAATTCACATCCTTCGACGCAAGCGCTGAGCTTCTGTAAAGTGGAACCTGTAGAGAGCCATGTTTGCATCGCGGGCGTCCCACTCTCTGGATACCTGCTGCACCACCAGATCCGAATCGCCGAAGCAAAGGATCTGGTTAACACCAATCTCTCTAGCTAGCCAGAGGCCGTGCGCTAGTGCCTCGTATTCGGCTATGTTGTTGGAGGCCTTGAAGTGAATCTGCAGGACATACTCCAGCCGGTCTCCTTTGGGCGAGGTGAGTACGATGCCGGCTCCCAAGCCCTCGAGCATCTTCGACCCATCGAAGTGCATCCTCCAGTGGTCCGAATCCGAAATCAGTGGGAGGTATTGGGTCTCGGCCCAGTCGACGAGGAAGTCCGCCAGCGCCTGTGACTTGATCGTGAGCCGGGGCTTGTACTAGATGGAGTAGGCGGTGAGTCGATGGCCCACTTGGCGACTCGGCCGGTGGCGTCCTTGTTGCCGATGATTTCCGAAAGGGGTGCGGTGCACACGACCTCAATCGGATGCTCCTGGAAGTAGTGCTTGAGCTTCTTGCATGGTAGGTACATGCCATAACACATCTTCTGGTAGTGGGGGTAGTTCTGCTTTGAGAGGGAGAGAACCTCGCTGAGGTAGTAGACGGGTCACTAAACCGGCTGAGCCTTGCCTTCCTCGGGGCTCTCCACCACCAGGATGACGCTGACGACCCAGCTGATGGCTGCTATATAGACCAACATCGGCTCCTTGCTAGCCGGCGTGGCTAGAACCGTCGCTGTGGATAGCATGCGCTTGAGGTCGTGAAAGGCGGCGTCAGCCTGCGAGGTCGAGGAGAACTTGTCTGTCTTCTTCATCAGCTGGTACAACGGTAGTGCCTTCTCCCCCAACCAGCTGACAAAACGGCTGAGGGAGGCTAGGCATCCGGTGAACTTCTGGACTCCAAGAAGGCTACTGAGGGCGGCTGCATCCTCTCGATGGCCGCAATCTTTTCCGGATTCGCCTCGATCCCTCGTTGCGATACGAGGAAACCGAGTAGCTGGTCGGATGGGATTCCGAAGACGCATTTCTCCGGGTTCAGCTTCATATGGTATTGCCGGAGGTTGCCAAATGTTTCTCCCAAGTCTTCGAGGAGGGTGCGCTTCTCCTTGGTCTTGATGACCACATCGTCCACATAAGCATGCATGTTTCGGCCGATCTGCGAGTGCAAGCACTTCTGCATGCAGCGCTGATAGGTAGCGCCTGCATTCTTCAGACCAAAAGGCATGGTTACATAGCAGAAATCCCCGTACGGGGTGATAAACTATGTTTTTATCTGGTCAGCCGGGTTTAGCTGGCTCTGATTGTAACCGGAATAACAATATAAAAAAGACAACAAATCGTAGCCGGTCATGGAATCGATGACTTGATCGATACGGGGCAATGTGAATGGGTCTTTCGGGCATGCCTTGTTCAGGCTGGTGTAGTCGATACACATGCGCCAGGTCTTGTTCTTCTTCAACACCAGGACTGGGTTTGCCAGCCATTTCGGGTGGTATACTTCCATGATGAACCCGGCTGCAAGGAGCCGGATGATCTCGTCCTCGATAATCTTTCTCTTCTCCTCTACGAACCGGCACAGAGGTTGCTTGACCGGCTTGGCATCCGGCCGCACATGAAGTGAGTGCTCAGCGAACTCCCTCGGTACACCTGGCATGTCCTTGGGTGACCATGCGAAGATGTCCCGATTCTCATGGAGGAAGTCGACGAGCGTGCCTTCCTATTTGCTGTCCAAGTTGGCACCAATGGTGACGAACTTGGTCGGGTTGGAGGGGTCAAGCAGGATCCTCTTCGTCTCCTTTGCCGGGTGGAAAGCTCCTTCTCCAGCCGTCTTGCTGCTAGCCGGCATATCTTGTTGGGCCATGGCCACATTGCGCATGATCACGCGCTTCTCTTCGGCTATGATGAGGGCCTCTGCCAGTTTAGAACCGGCTGAGGCGCACTCCATCGACCGCCTGAAGCAACCGGCAACGGTGATCATGCTGTTTGGTCCCGGCATCTTCGTCTTGAGGTATGTGTAGTGGGGGATGGCCATGAATTTAGCGAGGGCGGGGAGCCCGAGGAGAGCGTGGTAGGAGCTCATCAGATTTACCACCTCAAACCAAATCGGCTCGCGGCGGAAGTTTTCCTTGGTCCCGAAGATGATGTCTAGCTGGATTTTACCCAGCGGGGCACAGGCCGGTCCCAGCAATACGCCGTGGAACGTTGTGGTAGTCGAGCGCAGGTCGCATTCGCAAATGCCCAGCTTCTCTAGCGAAGACCGGTAGAGGAGGTTGAGGCTGTTGCCTCCGTCAATGAGGACACACGAGAAGCGGCAAGTGCGCTCGTTGGAGACGATGAGGGGGTCGAGCACCATGGCGTAGCCCCGGGAGTCGGCAGCTGCTCCGGCTGGTCTTCTCGGCTCTAGGTGATGGGAGTTTCTGACCAGTTCAGGTACTAGGGGACCGGAGAGACAATGGCATTGACCTCCTTGGAGCGTCGCCTGTGGCTGTGCTTGTCGTCCAGCTCCATCTCGAAGATGTGGTAGGCGGCGTGCGGCTGGGGGTAGCCGTTGTTGTTGTTGTTGCCGCCATTGCCATCGTTACCGGCTCCCTTAGCCGGTGGTGGTGGTCCACTAGGAGGGGGCGGGGGAAGACGCTGCTGGCTGCCCTGGTCCTTTAGCTGGCGGGTCTAGCTGCAGTTCCGGGTGGTGTGCGTAGTCGGTTTGAAGGGACCGCTATGCCACTTGCACGGGCCGTCAAACATCTGGTCGAAGGTGAGCCGCGGCTTCTGCCTTCTTGCATCGTTAGCCGGTGCGTCGGGCGCGCCCTCCACAACATTGACCTGCCACGCATGGTAGCGGGGCTTCTGCTGTCCGGCCTGGCGGTCCCCATGGAACCGGCTGTCCTTGCCATGGTGCCTGGAGGATCCGGCTTCTCCAGCCGGATTGCTCGGATGGTCGTGAGCCGGCTCCATAGAAGTCGGACGTCCGTCAGCACTTACTCGAAGGGGCTTCTTCATGGCGAGATCCACCGTGGCGTACTGGTCTGCTACCGTCATGAGCTCCGCCATGGTTTTCGGCTCGTCACACAATAGCCGGTGACGAAGCATGGTGCCTTCTCGGCATCCCTCGATGAAGAAGCCAATGGAATGGCTTTCCAGGATGCCCTTGCAAGTGTTGCGCAGCTCCGTCCACTTGGCGAGGTACTCGCGGTCGGTCTCGCGGTCGCCCTGGACACATAAGGCCAGGTCGCGTGGGCGGCCCGGACGCTTGAACGTGCTATTGAAGTTGCGGACGAACACCTTTTCGAAGTCTGGCCAGGCGTTGATGCTGTTGGGTGTGAGGCTATTGAGCCACGTCCTTGCTGACCCGGTCAGCATAAGGGGGACGTAGCGCACAGCTGTGCGCTTGTTCCCATGGGCAATGCCGACTGTCATAGCATAGTCGGCCAGCCAATCTTCCGGCTTCATACTACTATCATACTTGGGGGTGTCCCTGGGCAGGGTGAACTTATCCGGAAACGGCTCGTTCTGGATGCGAGGTCCAAAACAGACCGGTCCAGTGGAGTCTTCTTCCTCCATAACGCGCGCTTAAGCGAGGAGCTCGATGCGGTCGCAGACATCCGGACGATCCGGGTTGGGCGCTCCCACTCGGCCCGAGAGACGGGAACCGACGGGTCTTGGTGCTCTAGTAGGGGGAGGGGGAGGCGGTGGGTTGCTGTTCACCGTTTGCTCTGGGCGCGGCTGGTCCTTGCTACCCGAACCGCGACGCTTGCTGCGGGCCTTAGCCGGCTGCAGGGAGGACGCCTGTTGGGTGTCGCGAGGCGTGCCCTTGCTGTTGACGGGCGGCTTTCTCCCCTTGGAGTAGCTGGGGTCCTTCTATATCTACCGGTTGGCGTCAGCCTGCTCGTTTGCGATCCGGAGGAGCTCCTTCCCCGAGCATGCTGGCAGGCTCGCTCCTCGCCCTCCAGGTTGGGCAGTTCGTCCGCTGCGGCTTGCGTCGCACGCAGATTCTTGATAGGCGTGTTGTAGGTGGGCCGAATGAGGGCGGGCGTGGGATCTGGTTCCCCATCCTTTTCCATCCTTCCGCCTAGCTCACCGCCCCGGCGTCGCACCTAGCCGCGCCAGCTCGGCTCCACGGTAGCCGGAGTGAAGCCGTGCACGCGGTCGTACTCACGCCAGGTGATCTCAAGTTGCTTGCAGGTCGCCGCCAGCTCCATGGCCTCTTGGAGGAGGAGTTGCCTCTCCATGGCAAAGTTGGCCTCCACCTCCTCCGGGTTATCCTCGAGGTTAACCGGCATGAGGAACCGATCGATGGCCTCCTCCACCGGGTTCTGGGGTTGCGGTGGCGTGGAGGTTCCGCCCTCGTCTGTGCCCCGCTCCCACGGCTGGCGGGGGTGAGAGCTGGAGCCGGCCATCATGACCTCGACGCCGCGGGAAGCGACGGAGGTGCGGCTTCCCAAAGGTGGCAGCTCCGCGACAGAGACGATCCCCCTAGGGAAACGCACTGGAACGGTGGTGACGTAGACGGGGAGGTCGCTGAAAAGCAGGATGGAGCCGTTCACCGGGAATGAGGTTCCGGCGAAGCAGGAAGCGTTCTCGATGACGCAGTCGAATTTGCCGAGCGTGAGCACCAGGCCAAAGGCCACGCGCTCACCGGTTGAAGTGCAGGGTCCCGTGCGGAACGTGACTCCGGTCGAAGCTATCTAGCCCCACGGTGGGTGCCAATTGTCGTTCTGTTGGGAACGGCAGTACCTAAGCAGGTTAGATAGAGGTGTGGGGACTAGCAGGAAAGCTATCGACAGTGTCCGCAGGCAGGATTGGATACAAGCAAGCGTAGCTGGACGCAGGAAGTACCCAGGTTCGGAGTCCTCGCGATGAGGTAAAACTCCTACTCCTGACGATCTGACTATGAGTGATATACGGGCTACAAGTGCTCCTCGAGCTGTATTGTCGAACTACTGTCTTAAGTGCACACATACCAACCCCTTTTACTGATGCCTTGCCTCTCCTTATATAGGCAGAGAGGCAACGGTCTCACTGGCCAGTCCGGCTGGCGGGCCCCATAGGTCCTCATGGATATCTTCAAGACATCATCAAGAATTGAAGTGCAAGCTCAATATGCATCATCTCTAGAAGATCTCATTCTTGAAGCTTGCCATCCTCGGCAATCATGGAATGATGAAGACAAGTTCGAAGAAGAGGCTTCCCCATGGAGTATGGGGAGCATTTCTCAAGACTTCATCAAGCAAGAACAAGCAAGTGCAATCAAAAAAGGTGTTCCATCTTGAAGGTGACAAGATCGTCTGCATCAAGCTCAAGTGGGATGCTCAAGGCAAAGGTATGATCGTTATAGGGTTTCTATTTTACCGGCCTCTTGTAGTGTTGGGAGACCGGGTTTAGGATAGATAGTCGTACTATCAAGAGGGGCTCTCGAGTGGGTGATTCGTTCGTATCTTTCGAAGAGATCTCAAACCTTTTCATACATAGCATCATCTTTCTTAGTTTTTGTTTGGTTCTTGTCCATATGAGGATCTAGAGCTTGTGGTTATCTCCATAACAAGCTCTAGTTCGTCAAAAACGGATTTTCCTTGCATATCTTATTGCGTTTTTGATCTTGCGGGTTTTTCCGGCTCCACACCTTGGGAGGTATCTCACATATATATTCATGGTATTTTCTCCCTTGGTGATACCCAATATTTAACCCTTTTTTGGATTCTACTCTTTATTATCTTTCCAACAAAATTGGTTTCATCCCATTTAGAGTTTCCAAGCTCAACTTCTTGTGTTTTGGGTTCTGGAGGTTTTACCGCTTCGTCGCTTCTGAGTGGTCATACCTTACTCCATTTTATTTTTATCCTCTCTTGTTGGACTATGATGTTTCTTTGCATAATATTGTAGAAATTTTTGTTCTCTTCAAAACGAGCCCAAGATCATCGAAATTGGAGTCCGGAGTCAAAAGTTATTGAAGTTAGTTTCCGTGCAATGCTTTCCAATGTTTTTTGCTTGAGCGGTAGTACCGGCCCAAGTTCCAGCCAAAGTTCCGGTAAATCTTGTTTTTCTTCTGTATTTTGTGTTTCTATTTATAGGTAGTACCGGTGGGGCACCGGTAGTTTCGGTGGGGCGCGAATCTGGCCCAAACGGGCAGATTTCTCTTGCCCTATTTAAGGGCCCCTCTTCCCAAAAGTTTCCCCAACTTTGGAGGTCATTTTTGCTAGCTCTTCCACTCTCTCTCCTCCATTGTTGACCTTCAAAAGCTTGCCCTCTTCCCTTCTCCCTCCCGTAATTCTTGCATCTCTTTGAGGGATTTGAGACAGGAGATCTAGATCTACAATCCCCACCAAACCAAATCCCTTCTTTATGAAGGAATCCTTGGGATCTAGATCTTGGAGAGTTTTTGTGTTCTCCTCTTGTGTTCTTCCTCCCTTATTCCCCCAATAGCTTTTGTAGCTTTGGTGGAATTTGAGAGTTAAGAACTTGCCTCTTGCATTTGGTGCATAGGTTTGAGTTCTCCTCGGAGATTCGGCGAGTTCAAGCTCTTGGTCTTGTTTCTCTTGGGTTCTTGGAACCCTAGACGGTTGTGTGGAGTTGTGGTGTGTTCTTGGGGCTCCAATTGAGTTGTGGAGGTTCCCCAAGCTTGTTGGCCTTTTGTAGCATTGTGGAGCCTTTGTGGCATTTCTTGGGAGCCCTCCAATTGAGTTGTGGAGATTGCCCTAAGCCTTGTACGGGTTCGGTGACCGCCCTCAAGTGTCCCATAGTGTAACATGAGTAGGCCTTTGTGGCAAGCTCACGGGAGAATAGGGTGAGCCTTTTGTGGCGTCGGTAGGTTGCGTGCCTTCGCATCTTGGGGTGAGGCCTTGTGTGGCGTTGGGTGAGCATCGTGCCACCACACCTCGAGGTGAGCCACTTGTGGCAGTCGAAGTACATTGCGCCCCCGCACCTCTCCAACGGAGACGTAGCTTTTTGGAAGTGAACTTCGGGAAACAAATCATCATCTCCGCGTCCATCGGTTATCTCTCAACCGAGCCCTTTACTTATGCAATTTACATTGTGATAGCCTCGTGCTTGAAGTATTTTATCTTGCTATCACCTTGTTGTTTGTGTTGCTTAGCATAGGTTGTTGATGCACTTAGTGAAACTAGTGGATATAGGTTTTGGCTTGATAAATTAAACGTTAAGTTTTATTCCGCATTTATTAGAGCCTAAACCGTAATAATTTTAAAACGCCTATTCACCCCTCCTCTAGGCGACGTCCATTTCCCTTTCAATTGGTATCAGAGCGAGGTCTCTCGCTTCTTAGGCTTCACCGCCTCGAGAGTAAGGATGTCCCCTAGGGGTTTAGTGCACTCTCACACATTTACATTTGATGGCACAAATTATGATGTTTGGCGTATTCGCATGCTTAGTCATTTCCGGGTCATTGACCCAAATATTGAGCGAATTCTAGATATGGGCTTGTCTCCTCCGAAGGATCCCCAAAATTTATCTTTGGAGGAGCAGACAAATTCTTATCTTGAATCTCAAGCATCTAATGTGCTTGTTAATGTTGTGAGCTTTGTAGTTCTTTCCTCAATCATGCCTTTTCGGAATGCTCATGATATTTGGACCAAGATTCAAGCAAAATATGATGTGTCCAAGATTATTGAGGATGATTGTGTTCCCTCCACCTCCGGCTGTGATGAGTTCTCATCTTCCTCCACTTCACCTACATGTGATTTGTCACAAGGTAATGACATGGTGAGTGGTGATATAACTTGCAATGTGGATAGTGAGCTTGTCATTGATGATTCTTCATATCTATCTCATTGCAATGTTATATCTTTGGGCATGAACACATGTAGGACCATATGTGATTTACATCCTAGTTGTGATTGCCCTTGCATATCATGTAGAAATGGATTGAATATATCTCATGATGATATGCTTGCTTTGCCTTGTTGCCATGATAAATGTGCTTCTATTTCCTCTAGTACTTGTGTTTCTAACCATGTAGAGGAAATCGAAGAATGTGTGGGCCAAGGCAAGGTTGCTATTGGAGCTTCAAGTGTTCCCCCATCATCACCTTCTTCCAACATTCACTTATGCCTCATGGCTAAGGAATCAAAGGTAAATTCTCCTTTGGACCCCAATGCACCTCTTGATGATGTGAATGTTGACTTAGATGAAGTAGATGATGACGTTGCTTCTCTAAAATAGAAGGGGGAGCTAGTCCTTCGTGCTCCACACAAAAATAAAAATGCTTGCTCCACTTTCATTGAAATATTGAACTTTGCCATTGAAAGTAAGCAACTAATTTATGAGCATGAGGACACAATTGAAAAAATGGGTAGTCTTGAGCGTGAGTATGCTAATGACATTGCTAACCTAAATGAAGCTCTTCAAGAGGAACAAACCACCAAGGAATCTTTTGAGGAGACCTTTGCTCTAGAGCTATCTAGAGTGAAGAAATCTCATGATAGAGAATTTGAGGTGGCAAGTGCCCCCCAAATTAAGAATGATGAGCTTGAAGTTGCTTATGCCAAACTCCTTGAGGATTTTGAGCACCTCAACAATGGCTCTACGGTCATCAAGGGGGAGCTCATCAAACTCACCGAGTCACATGAGCAACTTAAAGCTTCATACTCTAAAGAGCTTTCCAAGTTGCCCTCACCTCTTACTACTATTGATGATGCTTGTGCTACTAACTCTATCTCTTGTGAAGCATCTATTGTTAAGGAGAATGTTGAGCTACATGCTCAACTTGCTTTGCTAACTAGCAACTATGGGAAATTGGAAGAGAGTCATGCTAAGCTCTCAAGCTCGCATGAGGATCTTCTAGTTTCCCATGGTAGGCTAAAGTTGGCTCATGAGGCTATTTTGTCTAAGGTAACATCTAGTCTGCCTCATGTGGACATAAGCACTACATGTACTCCTAGTGTCATATTGCCATGTGTTAGTCCTTGTAATTCATCCACTCATGCTATTGCTACATCTTGTGATGAATTACATGCTTTGCCTTGTTGCTCTAACAATGAAGCATCTACTTCCACTAGTATTATTGTTGATACTAACCATGTAGAGGAAAACAAGAAGCTCAAGGCTCAAGTCACTTCTTTGAAGAATGACTTGAAGAAGTGTCATGAAGGGAAGACCACACTCAAGAACATCTTGGGTGTGCGAAGATACCCAAATGACAAGAGTGCGCTTGGATATAACTCCAACATCAAGAACAATCCCACCAACTTGTTGAAGCACAAGGGCAACAAGAAGAATGGCCAAGGTCAAGTGAAGAATCCGGCCAACATTGTGTGCTTCATGTGCAAGGAAGAAGGCCATCATGTGAGATGTTGCCCATTGAAGAAGAAGCAACAAGGGAAGCGGCCTCAAGCTCCACGTCAAGCTCCACCTCAAGCTAGAAGCGGGCCCCTTCCCAAGACTCAAGCTCTTCCTCAAGGGGTGGCATCTTCTAAGAAGAAAGATAGCAAGATAAGAACTTGCTACATTTGCCGCGAGAAGGGACACCTTTCTTCCTCATGCACCTTGGGTAACTCCTCATCGAAACCTATCTTGATATATGATGCATATTCTCTTGGTAAGGATGAGGTGGGCAATGTGTTTGCCAAATATGTTGGTGCCCAAAGTGGTGTCAAGAAAAGAACTATTTGGGTGGCCAAGCCTATTGTGACTAACTTCTTAGGACCCAACTTGGTTGGGGACCAACAAGCTAAAACTTGATCAATAGGTGTTAGTTGGAGGGTATTGGAGGTTTGGCTACATTATGAAGAATTGAGGGATCTTCATCATTTATTTTTGTCAAGTCAAGCCAATTGGATTATCTTGCCTCTATCTCATATCCAATGTTCCTCCTTGCGGTAACATGTGCTCAACTCATTTACATTGAAAGTTACTTGCTCCCTTGTGCATGTGTTGGTTTTGTACCATTATATGTGTTTGTACATGTTGTGCTTCCCTCATACCTATATTGTGTTTTCTAGTATATTTGTGTATGTTGGTTGGCACATCATGTATTTGTGTTCTTGTGTTTGAGCCTTTGTTGAATTTATTTGGTATATTTCTTGGCTCTTGGGAGTGATTAATGGACTATCCCATTTTGGGGGAGTGTTATGCTTGGGCATTCCACAATCCTAAAATGTGTGTACATGAGTAATACCACTTAGTGTTGACATTACATGTTTGTCTTGTCTCTATGTGGTATGCCATTCTCATGAAGAATTAGTATTCCATAATGTCCATTAATCATCTCCTTTTTGATCTTTTTGCCTCTTGTCGAGATATCTTGGTTTATCACATTATGGGGGAGTCATATGCTTGGTGCATATTACAAACCTAGAAAATGTGAACATTTGAGGTAGTGCCACTTAGAATTGATATTGAGAATTATCTAGCTCCTATGTGGCATTTTTTAGCTCAACCAAGTTCTAATTTGCTTTGTTTCTTTTATTTCTCATCTTTTGGATCTTATTTGTGAGAGTTTTTCTTGATATGTGTTTCCTCATATTTGGACCCCCATATCCTCCATGGAAACCATGTGCTTCAAGTTACACTAATCTTTAATGATTGTGGGACTATTTGGAGCTATCAAGAATCTCTCTCGAAGCATCAAGCATAATTGTTATATCTTGTTACATGCTTCTTTGTGTGAATATGATCATGATTTCCTTGCAAACTACCTCGGGAAAACTTTCCCCATAATTCTTGTCCTTGGACAAGTGACACTCCATATACGGTAGGATTTATTGATCTTGTTCACTTTGGCATTTGCTTTTCTTTGTCCTATCTTTGGCCAAGAAAATGTTTTCTCTTTCTCCCATGTATTCCTTGCCTCTTGTGGATCCTTTTAGTTTATTAGTATTCTCTTGTATTTTAATTAATGTAGGTAGTGGTGATGATCTCTTTTATGTGCATTTTGTATTCAAAAGCAAAATTCTATATAATGCACCATTCATGGGGGATCTCTCCTATACTATCTAGAACACTCCTTTTATGCTTCTTAATTTGATCCATATAGTGTTCTTGTGCTTGGATGCTTGATCTTTTCTTTTGGTACTTTGTGCCATCATGAAAAGTGTAGAGAGTGTGGGTTTGTGTGTTGGAACCTTGCTCTATTTGGGAGTTGGCTTTGTCTTATTCTTTGTTACTTGTTTTGATATTTTAGAATGAGATAAATCCTTGAGCATTGTGTGTTTTGTGGATCTATTGCTCTTTGGCTTTTGCCATGTTCCTTTGTTGAATTGGTGTCCTTTCATGTGTTGATTTGGCTCTTTGATACAATTTGGACACCTTTTGTCATGTCACACTCTTGTGTGCTACTTCTTGGTTTACTTGGTGTTTTAGTTCAAATTGTATCTCCTTTTTGGTTCTTGAAAGTCTAGTGCATGCATATTTATTTCTTGTATATAGTATGTCATGCTTTCTTTCTATGATCCAATGTATAGGCGAAACTCCACAAAATCCTATTGGCTAAGATGTGCATGAAATTCAATTTCATATTAATATGCACATATTTATGTGGAGCTTCTCCTATATATTGTAGTTGCACTAACTACTTTGGACCCAATTTGTTTGGGAACCTAGTGTACTTAATTGTGTTTTAGGTACATTGGAGATATATTGGGTGCTTGTATCTTGAACAAGGGAGAAGTGATGTTTTCATGTCAATTGGACGCAAGCTAGTATGATCAACAAATTCTTAGCCTCTACATCCTTCCAATTATATCTCGGTAACAAGTATCTCTCTCATGCATACATATCTTGCTTCCAACCTTTTGTAGGTTGCTTGTTGGCATGAGTTTGTGTTTTTGCATATTGTGTTTCTTTTGTTGGTTTTTAGGAGATCTCTCTATTTCAAATGTGAGTATGTTGAGAGGAGTGCATATAATGGGTACTATACAAAATCATGCTCATGATTCACTTATCCCAAATATGTCATTCTAGCAATTATATTGCCTATCCTTTCCTCAATTCTCTCTCATGTGCAATAGTGAGTATTTTGCAAAGTTGATTTCGATTTGTGATACTTGTTGCCTTTCTCCATACATTCCAACTATTCCTTTTCTCCCTTGGTAATAGTTGTAATGTATGTAGTGTGTCGGTGTTTGAAGCTCATTGATGTACAATAAGATATATTTGAGCCCTTGGCCATGCTTTCAAGCAAAAATCCTATTTGTACATTATATGACTTCATTTTGTTGTTCATGTGCTTTCTTGTGTATCTATTTTGTGTGCATGTTTCTTTGTGGGCATATGTCTTTGTGATATTTTCACCTAGAAACTTATACACACAAGAGAAGATAAATCTTTGGTTGTTTGTGTTTTCCTTGGATACCACCCTTTATTTCTTATTGATTCTTCGGTGTCTTCCAAATTATTTTTCCTATGAGTGCTTGTCCCTTTTGTTTGCATCTCCAGGCACTCATGATTTGATTTCTCTTGCCGTGTATTGTTAAATGAGTTTGTAGCAGTGAGGATTCCATGATTGTGCACCTTGTTTCCAAATACAATTATTATAATTGGTGCATAATCCTTGGGGAGCTTCTTCAATTCATTTAAGAATGCTCATTTGCCTGCGTTCTCATCTTTTGTGTTTTAGATGTTTATGGGGGAGTGAGGATTCCATATTTGTGCATTATGTATTCAAATCAATGGTTATAATTTGTGCACAAAAATTGGGGAGCTTCCCTATTACATCTAAACACTCATTTGTTCGTATCATTATGTCTTGTGTTTTTCTTTTGGTATCAATTGATATTGTCAATTGGTATTTTTGGATCTTTTGTTTGCTTGCTTCATTTGTTGAAGCTTCTTTCGTTTTCTTTTATATATTTTTTGCAATCTTTGGGTCCTCAATATAGTTTTACTTCCTTCCAAGGATCCATCATTGGATATGTGCATATGCACACCTTTGGAGGAATTCTCACTATATTGGCCGTCTAGAACTTTTCACCCATTTTGGCAATCGATGCCAATGGGGGAGAAGTTTTAGAGGGTTTAAGGGAAGTTGGTTTATGCTTTGAGTTGGTTCTTAAGCATTAGCCATGCATGCTCTTGCATCTTTGTTGTTGCTTTGCATGTTTAATATATAGAGGAAACTCAACCACCCGTAATGGTTGACAATCTATGCAATGAAATTCAAGTTCATCACACATGCATAGATTGTGGGGGAGTTTGCTCTATATATTGTGGTTGTACCAACATCACATACTTGTGTAGTATTTGATGTTGGGGCATCCATTTTGGTCGTTAAATTCCTTATTTAAACCCTCTCTCGGGGATTGTCATCAATTACCAAAATGGGGGAGATTGAAAGGGCATGTATGCCCCCATGTGTGGTTTTGGTAATTAATGACAATCCCTATGGACTAATGTGCAAATTGAGTTTCACTTGTAGGTTTGTCCATTTGCATCACTTGGACCATGTGTTGGTTTCAAGGATGAAGAAGAAGAAGCATTGTCCAAGGGCTTTGTGCCTATTGGAATCAAGTAGTAGTAGAAGAAGAAGATAAAGTATGTCTTGAAGAAGAAGAAGAAGATAGAGTTCCTCATGGATATCTTCAAGACATCATCAAGAATTGAAGTGCAAGCTCAATATGCGTCATCTCTAGAAGATCTCATTCTTGAAGCTTGCCATCCTCGGCAATCATGGAATGATGAAGACAAGTTCGAAGAAGAGGCTTCCCCATGGAGTATGGGGGAGCATTTCTCAAGACTTCATCAAGAAAGAGCAAGCAAGTGCAATCAAGAAAGGTGTTCCATCTTGAAGGTGACAAGATCGTCTGCATCAAGCTCAAGTGGTATGCTCAAGGCAAAGGTATGATCGTGATAGGGTTTCTATTTTACCGGCCTCTTGTAGTGTTCTTGTAGTGTTGGGAGACCGGGTTTAGGATAGATAGCCGTACTATCAAGAGGGTCTCTCGAGTGGGTGATTCGTTCGTATCTTTCGAAGAGATCTCAAACCTTTTCATACATAGCATCATCTTTCTTGGTTTTTGTTTGGTTCTTGTCCATATGAGGATCTAGAGCTTGTGGTTATCTCCATAACAAGCTCTAGTTCGCCAAAAACGGATTTTCCTTGCATATCTTATTGCGTTTTTGATCTTGCGGGTTTTTCTGGCTCCACACCTTGAGAGGTATCTCACATATATATTCATGGTATTTTATCCCTTGGTGATACCCAATATTTAACCTTTTGTTGGATTCTACTCTTTATTATCTTTCCAACAAAATTGGTTTCATCCCATTTAGAGTTTCCAAGCTCAACTTCTTGCGTTTTGGGTTCTGGAGGTTTTACCGGTTCATCGCTTCTGAGTGGTCATACCTTTATCCATTTTATTTTTATCCTCTCTTGTTGGACTATGATGTTTTTTTGCATAATATTGTAGAGATTTTTGTTCTCTTCAAAACGAGCTCAAGATCATCAAAATCGGAGTCCGGAGTCAAAAGTTATTTAAGTTTTCGTGCAATGTTGTCCAATGTTTTTTGCTTGAGCGGTAGTACCGGCCCAAGTTCCGGCCAAAGTTCCGGTAAATCTCGTTTTTCTTCTGTATCTTGTGTTTCTATTTAGAGGTAGTACCGGTGGGGCACCGGTACTTTCGGTGGGGCGCGAATCTAGCCCAAACGAGCAGATTTCTCTTGCCCTATTTAAGGGCCCCTCTTCCCAAAAGTTTCCCCAACTTTGGAGGTCATTTTTTCTAGCTCTTCCACTCTCTCTCCTCCATTGTTGACCTTCAAAAGCTTGCCCTCTTCCCTTCTCCCTCCCGTAATTCTTGCATCTCTTTGAGGGATTTAAGAGAGGATATCTAGATCTACAATCCCTACCAAACGAAATCCCTTCTTTATGAAGGAATCCTTGGAATCTAGATCTTGGAGAGTTTTTGTGTTCTCCTCTTGTGTTCTTCCTCCCTTATTCCCCCAATAGCTTTTGTAGCTTTGGTGGAATTTGAGAGTTAAGAACTTGCCTCTTGCATTTGGTGCATAGGTTTGAGTTCTCCTCGGAGATTCGGCGAGTTCAAGCTCTTGGTCTTGTTTCTCTTGGGTTCTTGGAACCCTAGACGGTTGTGTGGAGTTGTGGTGTGTTCTTGGGGCTCCAATTGAGTTGTGGAGGTTCCCCAAGCTTGTTGGCCTTTTGTGGCATTGTGGAGCCTTTGTGGCATTTCTTGGGAGCCCTCCAATTGAGTTGTAGAGATTTCCCTAAGCCTTGTACGGGTTCGATGACCGCCCTCAAGTGTCCCATAGTGGAACGTGAGTAGGCCTTTGTGGCGAGCTCACGGGAGAATAGGGTGAGCCTTTTGTGGCGTCGGTAGGTTGCGTGCCTTCGCATCTTGGGGTGAGGCCTTGTGTGGCGTTGGGTGAGCATCGTGCCACCACACCTCGAGGTGAGCCACTTGTGGCGTTCGAAGTACATTGCGCCCCCGCACCTCTCCAACGGAGACATAGCTTCTTTGGAAGTGAACTTCGGGAAACAAATCATCATCTCCGCGTCCATCGGTTATCTCTCAACCGAGCTCTTTACTTATGCAATTTATATTGTGATAGCCTTCGTGCTTGAAGTATTTTATCTTGCTATCACCTTGTTGCTTGTCTTGCTTAGCATAGGTTGTTGATGCACTTAGTGAAACTAGTGGATATAGGTTTTGGCTTGATAAATTAAACGTTAAGTTTTATTCCGCATTTATTAGAGCCTAAACCGTAATAATTTTAAAACGCTTATTCACCCCCCTTTAGGCGACGTCCATTTTCCTTTCAAAGTCAAGATAGGCTAGCAGATTGAGAAGAGCAAGATCAAGATGAGAAGACTAGTTTAGGTTTTCTTTTTTAGTTTGTAATAGGATCAGATCCTAGTTGTAATATTCTTATATGAAATCCTCATGTGATAAACCTTGTATTCATTTTATTATGAACAAAGATCATTTTATGAGAATTTTCACACTTTTCTTATATTTTTCAGATTTTTATTTATTTTCCTATGTGCATTTTTATTTGAATTTAAGTTTGAATAATTCAAACCTCAATTTTAAATTCAAAGTTGATTCTATTTCTAACTATAACCTCTATTATTGAGTGTAAGTGTACTTGAGTCTTTGAACTCAATTTAAATGTGCATTGGGTTCCTAAATTTTCAGAATATAAGTTCACTTTAAAATTTGAATTCAATTTCTAGTGTTGACCTAACTCAAAATTCAACACTAGGGTTTAACTTCAATCCCTTATGTTCTCTCAAAACAAAAGTTTGTAAATTTTCACACTTTCACAAATGCATGCAATGTAATTTCACCAATTACAATCTAATCTCTAAATGTTCCTATTTTTTGGGATGCTACAGCGCCAATCCAAGGAAGACGAAGAGTAGCGCCATGGTGGAGGGGCGAATTTTCCTATAGGACCAAGCTAAGGGACTGCGAGTTAAGTTTTGACTTTTTAAGGACTAAACTACAAAAGGTACTGCGACTTACGAAAATTTGTGTGAGACGGACATCACAATCTCTAACAATTTAATACTATATTACTGATTTAGAATCGAGTGAACCTCGCATTTGTTTTAAGGGCCTCATTTTGCATTGAATGATTGAATGGTTGTTCGATGCACATCCTCTTGATTGAAACATGGGTATGTTGAAGTGCCCATTTCATCATTAACATGACAGGCTCCCATGGCCCCCATTCACAATCTTTGTTCTTATCTTTGATTAGCTTTTCTTAACAACTCTTTAGCTTGCATACACAGCCATGGATATGTGCATTTGTCTTCTTCCCTGCTACCACCCATCCTCCACAAGTCCACATCACAAAGCACTAGCACCCCATGCATGGGTTCATGTGCACTCTACAACCCTTTCATTTATTTTTTCCCTAGAAAGAACACACCCTCCAATTCTTTTTCTCTACTCCTATACTACTAGGCTTTATTATTTTGCTGTACTAGGCTAACTCCCCCGTTCCTCTCCACATCCACGACCACGACCACGACCACGACGAGGAAAAAATAATTCTCTTCTCTGCGCTCTCGATCTATTCCTCCCATCTGCAGTCTCCATCCTCCCGAAGGCTGCTTTCGCGGGATCCAAATCCGAGCTCGCACGCAGCCACTGTCCTGTGGACCCCGCGCTCATTGCTCTTCCTTGCCATTGCTCTGTTCCTGCTCAGCTTTCCTCTTGGTCCGTTGAATTCGATCCGGCGTACGGCGTCACGGGCGCCAAGATTTGATCCGGAGGGGCCATTTCTCTCGTACCTTCGGATTTGTGGTAGCTCTCGACCAGGCTAGGATCCGTAGGTGGTTGGGTAAAGCGGAGAGAGGGCTCAAATTGTTCCAAAATCTTTCCTGCCCAAATGTGTAGGATCAGTGTAGTCTCCGATTCGTAGGTGTCTGCTGCTGCTGTTCTTGTACCATTGGTGTGCGAATCGTATCCGGGATTCGTGCGAAATCTGGGAGCGTGGAGATTTGGGAGGTGTTCTCCTTCCTGTGCTCTATGAGGAGCAGCATCCTGTCGGAGTCGCCCTGCGACGAGCAGCACATCCACGGCTTCAACCCGCAGTCGTGGCTGCAGGTGGAGCGGGGGAAGCTGCCCAAATCATCCTACTCGACTTCCTCCATGTAAGCACACTCCACTCCAAAATTCTGAACATTTCAATTTCCTCTCGTCAGCCTCATTTCGATGTGCTGCAACCGAACTACATTTCCTGATTATTAATTTCCGACTGTTGGCGTTGTGCAGTGAGTCACTCATCAGGATTGCCGAGCCGCCCGTAGTACCATTGTATAAACCCTTGAATTATGTCGAGGTGCTGTCGAGGATCCACGAGGAGCTCGAGCAATGCACGGCCAGCGAGCGGCCAGGGCTGTATTTGATCCAGTCCCAGGTGTTTAGGGGCCTTGGTGAGCCGAAATTGCGCCAGAGGAGCTTGCATTCTGCGTGGCGCTGCGCGGGTACTGTGCACGAGAAGGTCATATTCGGGGCATGGCTGCGGTACGAGAAGCGGGGGGAGGAGATCATAGCTGATGTCCTCGCGTCGTGTAGGAAATGCTGCCGGGAGTTTGGACCGATTGATGTTGCTTCCGAGATGCCCGTGCGGGGTTTTGAGATAGTTGGTTCAGACATGGACTTGATGTCACATGTTTCCTCTATGGTAACATTTCAAATAAGGGATGGGAGGGTGACATGTGATAGGTGTAAGATTGCCTCTCTATCGATCCCATTCTGCTCAATGCTTAATGGACCATTCACCGAGTCGCAGCTTGAGCTTGTTGATTTGTCAGAGAATGGTATTTCGTTGGAGGCCATGAGGGCTGTTTCTGAGTTTAGTTGTACATATAGGTTAGGGGATTTACCTTTGGAAATTTTGTTGGAGATGCTGGTGTTTGCAAGTACATTTTGTTGTGACAAGCTAAAAGATGCTTGTGACAGGAAACTGGCTACTGTTGTTTCATCAAGGCATGATGCAGTCGAGCTCATGACATTGGCATTTCAAGAAAATGCACCGGTTCTTGCGGCCTCCTGTTTACAAATGCTTTTACAGGATTTACCAGATTGTCTAACCGATGAGCCAGTTCTTAATCTCTTTCTGGGTGCAACCGAACAACAACTTATCATGGCTGGACAGGCCTCCTTTTTATTGTACTGCTTGCTTAGTGAAGTAACAATGAATATTGATCCGAGGACAGAGACAACTGTAGTCTTGTCAGAGAAGCTAATTCAAATGGCAGTTACTCCTTCACAGAAGCAAATTGCTTTTCATCAGCTTGGGTGTATTAGACTTCTGAGAAAGGAGTACGATGAAGCTGAACACCTATTTGAAGTTGCCTTCTCTGCTGGTCATGTGTATTCCATGGCTGGTCTTGCTAGAATCTCTGCTATAAAGGGCAAAAAGGTTTTGGCTTACGAGAAGCTCAGCTCAGTCATAACATCAAGTGTACCACTAGGATGGATGCATCTAGAAAGATCATTGTATTCAGAAGGTGATAGAAAGTTGGCAGACCTTGACAGAGCAACTGAGCTGGACCCTACTCTTACTTACCCTTACATGTATCGGGCCACATCCTTGATGAGAAAGAAGGAACCTAGACTTGCCTTAGATGAAATAAATCGACTCTTGGGTTTCAAGTTAGCGCTAGAATGCCTGGAACTTCGAATCTGTCTATATTTAGCTCTTGAGGACTACAAATCTGCACTATGTGACATCCATGCAATTCTTACTCTATCTCGTGAGTACCGGATGTTGGAAGGACGAGTAGCCGCTGCCAAGATAGGCACTCTTCTTGGGGCACATGTTGAGCAGTGGAATACAGCTGAATGCTGGCTCCAACTCTATGATCGCTGGTCATCGGTGGATGATATTGGTTCGCTTTCAGTGATCTACAAGATGCTTGTGTCAGATGCAGCAAAAGGTGTTTTATACTTTAGGCAATCTTTGCTGCTCCTTAGGTATCTTCTATTAGCACATCTCCCAGATGATTCCCTTATGGCCAATTTGGTCTTCAATTTAACTAAAAGTTCTGCTTTACATTTGGGATTCCAGGTTGAACTGTCCTGAGGCAGCAATGCACAGTTTGCAATTGGCTAGGCAACATGCTGCAACTGAGCATGAACGGCTGGTATATGAGGGATGGCTTTTGTATGACACGGGACACTGCGATGAGGCCCTGCAAAAGGCGGAGGAATCTATATCTATTCAAAGGTCATTTGAGGCTTTCTTTCTGAAAGCCTACGTTTTGGCTGACTCAGGGGTTGATCCTTCTTATTCTGCAAATGTTATATCACTTCTTGAAGATGCATTAAAGTGCCCCTCAGACCGACTTCGGAAGGGTCAGGTTAGTGCTTTTGTACAGTATCACACAAATGACTCTTGAATCTTTATAGATTTCACTTCCGCTCAGGCGCTCATCTATCGGATCTGCAGTTTTGACACAATTAGCTTAGTATCCACTACTTATGCAAATCACATTTGATGTGGGTTTAAATTAGAAGGTACCATGATTCTTCTTGGTGTATTAGATGTGTTGGAGAAATGAGAGTGGAGGGATAAAAAGAAATTATAGTATCTAGTCCGGCTAATCATAAATCATATCCTCATGGCAAACCTCAACTATACCCGGAAGTCCAAAACACAGAACTTTAATCCTTAATATGAACCTTATTATTGCAATTTTGTACATGCAGATGCTGTTTTATGCATCTGCATCATGCGCAGGTGCTGGATTTTTGTTTTGAAAAAAAAATCGAGAATTTGAATCACATGAAAAATGCTGCTAAACTTAATTACGACCATGTGTGCCTAAGGACTTCATTCGTGATGTCATCTTTGACTGATATTGACCTAGCAAGTTAAGACAGCATCCAGATGACATAGAATGATTTTCTTTAGTACAAAACATCCAAAAGTGTAGTCCTTTATGAGCTTTCTTTTCTGTCCATTAAGTTGTGATAATTAAGCAGGGATCTTAACGCTTTGTTTGCATAAATGTACTGCAGGCTTTGAACAACCTTGGCGGCGTCTACGTTGATTGTGGGAAGTTAGATTCGGCAGCTGATTGCTATACAAGTGCATTGAAAATCCGACACACCAGGGCCCATCAAGGTCTTGCTCGTGTTCATTTCCTCCGGAATAACAGGGATGCTGCATATGATGAAATGACAAAGTTGATAGAGAAAGCTAAAAACAATGCTTCAGCTTATGAGAAGCGCTCAGAATATTGTGAACGAGAACAGACTATGTCAGATTTGGAAAAAGTGACCCAATTGGATCCATTGCGTGTTTACCCATACAGATATCGAGCTGCAGGTTAGATCAAACTGAATTCAGAGTATCCAGTAATTTTGAACAGTAATGAATATTTTTAGGCTACTTTATTTAATTTTAACTTCTTGGGTTTCCACATGGATAACCAGTAGCTTATATTTTAGATGCAAAACTATGTTGGACAGAGTAAACATTTTATCTTTATCACATGAAATTTCTGCTGTTTCCGTTTGTGAAATTTGGCCTTTTAGCTGTTGACTGGACTGCGGATACTGTGCTTTAACGTATAATATGTGACAACTTCAGTATTTTATCTTCTGTTGAAGGATAGGGCAATGATATGCACTATGGGAGTTCATATTTTCCTTTGAAATAAAAATATTATCAGTAGTTCATTTAATTTATCTGTTTGCCCTTGTGACGCGCATATTTTTTTCTTTTCTAAAAGGGGAGTATAACCCTGGCCTCTGCACCAATCGATGCATACAGCCTTTTATTGCAAAATTCGACGATTGAGTTATTACAAATCATGGATCACATAGGGTTGATGCATGTATCAACCATAAAAAGAGATACAGGATAAACCAGCTGAACATCTTTGATTGTACTAGTAGGCCGCCAACCAGCCCGGGAGTAGATATCCTGAGCAATCATCAGCAGCTAGTTGCATCCAGTAGCCATAAGATCCGACTGATCCGGCGAGAGGAAGAAAGACCATAGCTGAATCTAGTGCGCAGCCATATGGATAACCTGCAAAAAGTGAACAACTGCCACCTTGTTAAACACCATATTATTTCTACAATTCCATATTGACCAACATAAACCAGAAACTCCTACCGAATTCCATCTTTAGTTTTCTTGTCAATCCCATTCAACCAATTTCCAGACATATTTTTGATATTGGTTAGTGGGGGAAGAGCGTAAGCTTTCGTGCAAAAGGGCAAGAAATAAAAAAAAATGCTCAATGGTCTCCTCTTAGTCACAGAAGCAACATATTTTACTTCCTTCCCATTTTCTTTTTGCCAGATTATCTTTTGTAAGGAGAACTTCTCTATATAGGAACCACATGAAAACTTTAATCTTTAGTAGGATTTTCAATTTCTATAAGTATTTATGGAGGAATCTGGTATGACCATCCATTAGGTCGCCGTACATAGATTTCACCCTAAAAACTCCTGAGGACGTGAGCCTCCAAATAAATTTATCCAGCTCATCCGATTAATGTACCATCATTTATCTTTGGCATAAGTGCAGCCATGCGTTCCACTTATCACCATGCAATGCCCTTCTGAATCCAATCCTCAGAGGCGCTTGAGACAAAACATGATTAACAGAAACATCTTTCTGTTGCACAATTATATATAATGATGGATATTGTTCACTCAGAGGTTCATCGCCCAACCAAGTGTCCTTCCAAAATCGGGTACTCATGCCATCTCCTGTTTGAAAGGAGCCTCTATTGAAGAAATCATCTTTAACCCTCATTACCTCATTAGGCCCTTCTAAATCGGAGAATCAGTGGGTTTGTCTGAACCTGGGATAGAATTTTATTTATCAAATACTTGTTATGCAGCAGCTCCTGCCACACACCCTCCTGGAAAGAATGGTGATGCACATGTGTACTGTAGTTTTTTTTACAACAGGGTGTCCTGTAGTTTAAACTGCATCTTCAAGCTTACAATACCAACAGCTGTCCCTTATCTGTGTTGTATTGTAATTTGTACACACTGGAAATATTATCCTAACATAACTTGTTTTGACTGAGGTTGATAGCCATATTTGTGCTGCTGCCACACCCGCTGGTTTCTTTATCCTAAGGTGTTGTTTATCTTAGAGAACATTCCAATGGTTGTTGTCTTGGTCATCAGTCTAAAAATATTACTCCCTCCGTCCAGAAACAAGTGACTTGTTTTTGTCTAGATTCACATGTATCTATGCACTAAAACATGTCTAGATACATGCGAATCTAAACAAATGCAAATCACTTATTTCTGGACGGAGGGAGTAGATCCCAGGATATGAGATTGTTACTGTTTTTTCTTTCTTTCAAAATGAATAGCTTTTGAATACAGTAACAGATTTAGCAGTGTAATTCTCTTTTCCTCCTTTTCTTTTGAGAATAATGTTACTAAAATATTTGGATGGTTTTGATTCGCAGTACTAATGGATAGCCACAAGGAGGAGGAGGCAATAGCAGAGCTGACGAGGGCTATTTCATTTAAAGCGGACCTCCACCTGTTGCATCTCCGGGCGGCGTTCCATGAGCACACTGGGGATGTCCCTAGTGCTCTTCGTGATTGTCGCGCCGCCCTTTGTTTGGACCCAAATCACCAAGAAATGCTGGAACTTCAGAAACGTGTGAACAGCCAAGAGCCCTGACAAAACGTGGTGCTAAATTGTGTATTCTATGCCACCATTGTTATTCTTGACATCCTTGACTCCATTCAAGTTCCTTTCATCTGTAATACGATGTTTTCGGTAAGTGCAAGAAAACTAGTTCTTTTGAAAGGCAGCATCGTCCAGGCTTAGCCATCGATGCATGTGGCCTTTTGTAAAAGTAATGCCTAATCAGTTGACTTTCTCCTGGAAAAGATTCTTTTCGTGCATACTGTAACTTTCCAGGTACTAGTGTTTGGTGACATTAACCTTATATATATGTCCAAAATTGGACATGTATAATTTGTTGTCAATGATACCTCAAAATTCAGGAATGTTCTGTTCTTCCATCTGAACAGTTTGCTGTTGATTGAGCCTTCAATTTGAAGCTGCTATGCTAGCCATAGTGTCAACATCTTTTCCTTTGGTACTGCATATAACCCGCATAAAGTTACCTTAACCATGTGCACATTTTCCTTCTCCCTTTGGAAGGACGAGACTCGCAGACGTAAAGTGACATATCGTCTTTATCCGGTATTGTTTATAAAACATTAGAATCACATCATGAAATACTTGCTTCAGGACATAAATAAATTTTAAAAAGGGTGATCTTCCCTGATGTCAAAGAAATCTAAATCCTTTTGATCTTCAGCGTGAAATCCTTTTTGATGCAAATGTGAGAGCAAGGAGATTGTAGGCTGCGACGTGTGGAGGCGGATTGGGATCGGCAACTCGTACGCAAGTATTTTCGCCGAGCTGATGTTGATGAGATACTGAAGATCAAGCTCTCACCACACAATACTGAAGATGTCATCACCTGGGCACCGGATAGCCGAGGCCTCTTCTCCGTCAAGAGTGCATACAAGCTTATATGGGACCTGAACCATCGCACATCTATGTGTGCCACGAGCAGGGCACCGGACGGTTGTTGTACCGTCTGGGACACAGTATGGGGCTGCTCTGCTCCCCCAAAGGTACGTGTGTTTGCTTGGCGAGTTGCAACTAATGGTCTTGCTACTTGGGAGAATAAAATGAAGCGTAAAATTGTGACTTCTGACACTTGTGTTATTTGTGGCATGGAACGAGAGGACACATACCATGTCTTCTACAGATGTCCTATGGCGCATGATCTATGGAGTGCAATGAAGGAGGTTTGGCCATTGCCAGCGTTGGAGGAAATCAAGAACACCGGCTCGGAATGGCTGCTGCATGCTCTGCACCAAGCCTCTAAACAAGAGAGGATGTTGTTGTTGATGACCTGGTGGAGGATATGGCATGTTCGTAATGAGGTGATACACCATAAACCTGCACCTCCCATCTAGGCGTCGAGGCGCTTCCTATGAAGCTACGTGGACTCTTTACTAGGCATCAAACAAGCTCCATTAGCCGACCCTGCAAAGGGGAAAACTGTGGTGTTGTACAATCAAAGGGCGGCAGGATCAGGGAAGAAGGAAGAATCATATCAGAAGCACGAAGTCCTAGGTAAATGGTCCAAACCGCCCCCTGGATGGTCCAAATTGAACGTTGATGGCTCTTGGTGTGAGAGCGATGGAACGGGAGGAACATGCATGAGTCTGAGGGATGATCTTGGTGCCATCATTTTATCTGCCTGCAACCACCCGTTTTCTTGTGATAGTCCGATCGAAGCTGAGCTGAGGGCATGCTTCGAAGGTTTAGCCGTAGGCTTGCAGTGGACTGACAGACCAATCTTGTTGGAGAGCGACTGTCTGGTGGCCACTCAAATGATCAATGATGAGGAGATTTAGATCGCATGTTGTTGGTCTAGTTAATGAGGTGAAGTGTCTATGCAATTCTGGCAGGGAATGGAAAGTTGTACATATCAGTAGAGGTATAAATGGCGTCAGTCATAGACTTGCTCAGATAGGTCGTTTGGAAATTCGTACGAAAGTCTGGCTCCGCTCTGGTCCGAGATCATCCAAGCTTGTTGTTGGGGGGATACCCCCGGGTAGGGTCACTCCGGGGTATAAAGGCCGAGTTAGCCGAGGTTCGGCAAGCTCAAAGCGGATGTTGACCGGGTCACCTCAAGGCAGGCCGGATCACGGAGTAACCCGGATCAGGGGGTCGCCTAACATTATATCAGCCGACTTGAGAAGTAAGTCGGAAGTTCTTGTCTAACTTGTATGCAGGAACAGATGTGGCCGGATCTGCCATGATCCGGGTCCCGTTTAGCTTCTGGGAGAAGGAAGGAATCTCTCTGGTCAAAAAGAAGGCCCGGTACGCATTGCATGAGTGAAGCAAGCAAGGGCAGGACCACCGGGTCATGGCCGACAAGGGTGACGACGCCCGTGTCGGCTGACGCAGGCGCCGCAGAGGCTCACGTAGCTAAAGCATGTATGACGCGGGGGAAAAGCACCCCGGTCGGGTTACCACTTTGAGAGGAGGCATATTCTTAGGAATATGCCTCCGCGTATGCCCTAGGCAGAGACCAAGCGCCCTCTATATAAGGGGGGCTAGGGTTTCAGTAGAAGGGGTTAGGTTTTCTTGGATACCAATTTCGCTAAGGTGCTAGGAGTGAACTGTAGTTGAGAGTAAGAGAGCTTCTTCTTCCTCCACTCGCCAATACAGCTCTAGGAGCACTTGTAAACTTGAAAGGAATACAATCTTCTGTGTGGAGAATCACTCCACCATCCCTCCCTGGATTCCCCTAGCGTGTATTAGTCCCCACCTTTAGCCTATCCATGGCATCTGCCGTGACACCACCACGACAGTTGGCGCCCATCGTGGGGCTAGCGGCGCTAGCAGGGATGAAGATCCGGACGGGAAACCTCATCGGCACCGGCGAACGCATCGTCTCCGGGCTCGTTCAGCGCTTTGGAGCGCTGGACTTCGTCAGCGACAACGCTGGCTGCTTCGGCACACGCCCACTTCCGCGCAACGGCCTCTTCGTCAAGTTGGGGGCACACAAGGTCTACGTTGCTGTGGACGTATCATGCGTTCATCCGCAGCGCGTCGTCGAGGCTGGGGAACCACCCCTTAGCGTGGTTCACGGGGCGCGTATCACTCGCTCCCCGGACCGTGCTGAAGTGATGATGACTGCACCGGGGGCAGGCGCAAGCAAGGATCCAGCACTGGACCCGGAGGTAATACCTAAGGCACCGAGGAAAGGTAGAGGGCCTCCACTAGAGAGGCCTGAGAATGTACTGAGAGAAGCTATGGATAGCTTGGCAAACCCGGTAGTAGCAGTGGTAGATCCGGCTCAGGCACAGGCCGAGCTAGAGGAAACTAGGCAAAAGATACTGGAAGGCGCAAAGAAAATAGCCGCGGCTCAGCAGTCGCTGAACATGACGCTGCGTGAGTATGCAAAGGCAAACAAAGTTGATACGGTAAAAGTAAAAGGGAGAAATCTCATGAGCGAGATGAACAGAGAAGGTGATGATGGAGCCGAGGGATCGGAAAACTATTTGTCTGTGGGGTTGCCGAAGTATAGTACCCCGGCGAAGAACCTCAGAGCAGCGGATGCGGCTGCATCGGAGTTAGAGGGTATGACGGGTGAGGCCCGTCAAAGGCAGCAAGATAGGGTTAACGAGTTAGTTCGGATCACGAACAGACAGAACGAAGAGCTACTCAGAGCTAACCCGGAGAGAGCTGGAGCTTCCAAAATCGTCCATTCAGCGATGGGTAACCCGGAGAAATCCGCTGGAGCCGCATTGTCACCTCATGGTGGTCCAAGGAGAGAAGAGGTAGTAACCTCAGCCAGACGGAACAAACAGATCGTCCCGTACGACCCGACGCGTGCAGGAAAAGAAAAAGAAACGCGGAAAAATGATGATCGACGAAGTGTGAGCCGGGGTGAAGCTGGCCGAAGTAAACACGACCAAGGCAATTCCGGTTAAGGGAACGTTGTCAATGAAAATGCCGGACAGCGAAACTCGGCAGGAGCAGGACAACCACAGCAGCGGAATATACCAAGGCAAGAGAAAAGCGCTGGCCGAGGTATGCAACAGAAAGGTGCGCCCCAAGTGCAGAACCGATACAATGACGGTGATTCGGAGATGGTGAACGCGGGGTACCTGAGACCGGACTATCATGTGATAGGGTCAAGATTGGGAAGCAGGGATTTAATGCCGGATGACGCCAGGTTGAAACTAGATCGCCTGTATAGGTCGGAACAGATCGAATGTCAAGGTCCCCTAGGTCCAGCGTGCTTTGGACCCCGGATCATGAAGGAGCCACCGGTACCCAACTTCCAGCTACCCAGAGGCACGAAGACATATGACGGCAGTACCAAGCCGGAGGATTGGCTGATAAACTATGCTACGGCTGTGAAAATTGCCACTGGCAACTTGAGATGGGCTGTACGATACGTACCCCAGATGTTGGAAGGTCTGGCCAGAGTATGGCTAAATAATTTACCACCCGGAAGCATCAACTGCTGGATAGATTTTGAAGAAATGTTTATCAGCAACTTCTCAAGTACATATCATAGGCCGAATAGGCCGCAGACCCTAGCAATGTGCAAGCAAAGACCTAATGAGACGGACCGTGAATTCCTGACCCGGTGGTGTACCGTGAGAAACTCGTGTGAGGGTGTCATAGAGTCACAGGCCATAGCATGGTTTGCACAAGGGTGCGGATATGGCAGCGAGCTATGGATGAAGTTGCAAAGGAAAATGCCAATTACGTTGGCAGAGATGATCCGGATTGCCGATTCGTATGCTTTGGGTGATCCGACTCAACCTAGGCTCGCGTCAAACGAGTCAAACAAGGAATACTATCAGAGGGATGGAGCCGGGTCATCTCGGAGGAACGATTACAGAGGAAAAAGAAGAGATGATAGACCGGATCATCGCTATAGTTCCCAACAAGTTGTGGCTGTGAATCAAGATCAACCCGGAGCAGGGAGCAACCAACGCCAGAAAACGGGAGGGCAATGGACTCCGAGAAACGATGGCAAGAAAACGTGGACCTCGGAGCAAAAGAAACAATGGCAAGAAAAGAAAGACCATCGGAGGTATACCTATGAGTCGATGTTGGACCAGCCGTGTAAGTTTCACACGCCAAATCCGAATAGCCAGGCGGGTCACACAACGAGGCAATGTGAGTGGATGCGTAAGATAGAACAAGGTGGTTTGAGGAATGCTCAGGCACCCCGGAATGATCAACCTCGGCAGGAGTTACCTCGGCAGCAATTGCTCTCCGGAGCGAACACGCAACAGCTAATGTTGCCTCCCCCTCTGCCGAGGTATGACAACAATGAGAGAAGGGATGCAATGCATCAGGTGGAAAATCAGCACCAGCCGGATCAGAGGTACCCCAGAAACGAGGGGAGGAATGGGTACAGAGAACATCACCAGAGCTATTGTGTGTTCACAACTGAGGAAACAAATAGAAAGAGCTTGCAGCGCCGACATATGGAGGTCAATGCGGTAATGCCAACAGTGACGAGGTACATGCCTTGGTCGGACCAGGAAATCACCTGGAACATCAAAGATCATCCTAAGCTTATGCCGAGTCCAGGTTCGTATGCGCTAGTGCTAGATCCGACATTCATTGGACCGAACATCAATGTGAGGTTCTCCAAGGTACTGATTGACAATGGCAGTAGCATTAACATCATGTATGCGGATACAATGCGCAAGTTGGGTATCTCGGAGAACATGCTCCATGCTACAAGGACAACTTTCCATGGCATTGTACCAGGCATTTCTTGTGAGCCCATAGGCAAAGTCCGGGTCGACGTGCTATTCGGCACAAGGGATAACTGCCGAACTGAGAATCTGGAGTTTGAGGTGGTGAACTTGGAAAGTGCGTATCACGCGTTACTCGGAAGACCAGCATTAAACAAGTTCATGGCAAGCTGCCACATCAGTTATCTAAAGATGAAGTTGCCCGGGCCAAATGGAGTGATTACCATTGCTGGAGATTTCCGACGTTCCATTGAGTGTGCCTCAGCCGGGTCTAACCTAGCCGAGTCACTCGTGATTGCGCAAGAGAAAAGAAAAATCCAAGAGGTGGCGGCATTAGCTCAGTCCGCGCAGCAGTATATGCCGGCGTTGAGTAACCCGCATGGTAGCGTTTCATTCCAAGCCGCAAAGGACACCAAGAAGGTTCCAGTTGATGACATGTTCCCGGAGCGCACCGTAATAATTGGTGCCGGGTTAACTGATAAATAGGAAAGCGAGCTCGTCAACTTCCTCCATGAGAATCGAGACATTTTTGCTTGGTCCACACAGGATTTGCAAGGTGTTCCGAGGGAGTTGGCCGAGCACTCTTTGAACGTAAGACCCGGAGCAAGGCCGGTGAAGCAACCTCTCCGCCGCTTCGCCGAGGATAGGAGAAAGGTCATTGGAGACGAGATAGCTCGATTGCTAGCAGCAGGATTTATCATGGAAGTACTGTATCCGGACTGGCTCTCTAATCCGGTGCTGGTAGAAAAGAAGAAGGATGATCCGAACGTGGCAGTGGTTTGGCGTATGTGTATCGATTACACGAACCTGAATAAGGCGTGTCCAAAAGATCCATTTCCACTGCCGAGGATAGATCAGGTCATAGACTCAACCGCGGGATGTGAACTGTTGTCATTCATTGATGCATATTCTGGTTTCCACCAGATACCTCTGAATCCGGATGATCAAATAAAGACTGTGTTTATCACCCCGTACAGGGCTTATTGCTATCACACTATGCCGTTTGGTTTGCGTAATGCAGGTGCAACGTACCAAAGATGTATGCAAAAATGTTTGCACGACCAAATAGGTCAAAACGTACAGGTGTACGTGGATGATGTGGTTATCAAGACCAAGGAAAGCAAAATGCTCCTTGACGACATCAGGCAGACATTTGCGAACTTGAGAAGGTTCCGGATGAAGCTTAACCCGGAGAAATGTACCTTCGGTGTCCCGGCTGGAAAATTACTCGGATTTCTCGTCTACAGCCAAGGTATTGAAGTTAATCCAACTAAGATTCGGGCCATTGAACGAATGGAGCTGCCGAAATATCTTAACGATGTCCAGAAGTTCACCGGGTGCCTAGCATCGTTGAGTCGGTTGGGAGAAAAGGCATTGCCTCTATACCAACTCATGAAAAAGTCGGATAAGTTCATTTGGACACCACAGGCCGATGAAGCCTTTGCCCACCTAAAAAAGATGTTGGCCACTACACCAGTGTTAGCCTCTCCACTATCAAAGGAGCCAATGTTGCTCTACGTAGCCGCAACCAACCGAGTTGTAAGTGCAGTGATTGTAGTAGAGCGCAATGAAGAGGGTAAGTCGGTGCAGAGGCCAATGTATTACTTGAGCGAGGTATTGTCTGCCTCAAAACAGAACTACCCGCACTTTCAAAAGGTGGCATATGGTGTCTATATGGCGGCAAAGAAGTTAAAGCATTACTTTGAGGAGCACCCCATCAAAGTGATATGTGAAGCTCCCATATCCGAGATAATGGGTAACAAGGATGCGAGTGGCAGAATTGCAAAATGGGCAATTGAGCTAGCCCCTTATGCGCCCCAATACGACAGAAGAGAAGCAATCAAGTCTCAGGCTGTTGCGGACTTTTTTGTAGATTGGGCCGAGGTACAATACGAACCACTGCCACCAGATCCAAACTACTAGAGGATGCACTTTGACGGGTCAAAAACCAAAACCGGATTAGGCGCCGGGGTTGTGCTTACCTCGCCAAAGAAGGACCAGCTAAAATACGTATTGCAGATCCATTTCGCGGCATCGAACAATGTCGCTGAGTACGAGGCTCTTGTGCATGGGCTCAAAGTGGCAAAAGAGATTGGCATACGTCGGATAATATGCTTTGGCGACTCGGATTTGGTGGTGCAGCAAGTGTCCGGAGTATGGGACGCCCTGGATCCAAACATGGCACTGTACAAGTTTCATGTGCAGAAGATATCTGGTTACTTTGAGGGGTGTGAATTTCACCATGTACCCCGAGTGGAAAACGAGGCCGCCGACATGCTATCGAAGCTCAGATCAACCCGACAGGCAATTCCACCGGGTGTAGCATTGGAACACCTCAGAAAACCATCTATCAGGCCGTCCCCAGGAACCGACTCGATCTATGTCCCGGAAGATACGGAATTCGGAGCTGAGCCCATGGACATTGACACGGGAGGTAGTACGCGAGACCTGGGGACTACCTCGCTTGACCCGGGGACTGCTCAGCGTGATCCGGCTGAAGTTATGCCGGTAGATCAGATGGAAATTGATGAGGAAGTGTTCCCTGCACGAGCGATACTAGCTTGGGCACTTCCTATATTCCAATTCCTGAAAGACGGAACGTTACCCACTAAGGAGGTGTTAGCCAGGCAAACTCAGAGGAGAGCAAAAGCATACACAATTATCAATTCCGAGCTGTACAAACGGAGTGTAACCAATGTCCTCCAGCGATGCGTTGACCCGGAAGAAGGGCTTGACATCCTCCGAGATATACACCAAGGAGAATGCGGTCATCATGCTTCATCCAGAGCCTTGGTGGCAAAAGCATTCCGGCATGGGTTCTACTGGCCAAGTGCCTTAGAACAAGCAGAAGATCTGGTGAGAAAATGCAATGGTTGTCAAAGATATGCAACTAAGACACATATGCCAATGTCGGAACTCAAGACCATACTAATTACGTGGCCATTTGCCGTATGGTGCTTGGATATGGTTGGCCCGTTCAAATTAGCGAGGGGAAACATGACACACATTTTGGTCATGGTGGATAAGTTTACAAAATGGATTGAAGAGAAGCCTATAAGAAAATGTGATGGAGCTATGGCCGTAACATTTCTCAAAGACATTATCTTGAGATACGGTTATCCTCACAGTATCATAACTGATAATGACACAAATTTTGCTGAAGGAGCATTTGCGCGATTCTGCCGAGATAAGAAGATCCGGCTGGACGTAGCCTCGGTAGCCCACCCCACATCGAACGGACAAGTGGAAAGATCCAACGGACTAGTATTATCCGGGATAAAACCCCGCCTCATTGAGCCGCTGCAAAGATTAGCGGGGTGCTGGATAGAAGAACTACCAGCGGTACTGTGGAGTTTAAGAACAACTCCGAATCGATCAACAGCTATACGCCGTTTTTTCTGGTATATGGGGCAGAAGCTGTATTACCAGCCGACATAGAGCATGATTCGCCTAGGGTCACCCAATACACAGAAGCCGAAGTGCAAGAAGCCCGGCAAAATGATGTTGATCTGCTAGAAGAAGCGAGAGAACTGGCACAGTCCAGATCCGCCATATATCAGCAAAATCTCCGACGCTACCATAGCCGGAAAGTGTGCCCCCGAGTCTTTCGGAAAGGCGATCTGGTGCTCCGGTTGGTACAACGTACTACTGGCATGCATAAATTATCCCCCCATGGGAAGGGCCATTTATTGTGAGCAAAGCATTACACAATAATTCTTACTATCTTATAGATGCAAAGCCACAGGAAAAGAACAAGGCGGACAGGTCCGGAGAGGAATCTAAGCGACCGTGGAATGTAGCACTACTTCGTCCCTTCTACACTTAGCTAAGAAGTGTATGTATCCGAGTGGTCTCATATGTCGGTATGTATGCCAGCAATGAGCTTATCAATAAAATAGTAGCGCCTCGAGCAGTAACTCGGGGACTGCCTTAATAATTATTGTTGTTGTCTCTCGTACGTTAGCTAGAGTAAGTTATTCTACTTAACCCAGATTAGTAATGTGTGAGCACCAAAAACCCAACTCTTCGACTTGCTGCTGTCCAATAAGAATTGGCTTCATGGCAAGCAAGAGAACAAGTTTAGAATTGCGTAGCACATGAAAAGCAACTAAGGAAACGAATTTATTCGAGCTAACGTTTGTTTTTCGGACTAACCCTGTATTTATTTTCAAGTTATTATGCAGCTTTATTTTTTGAGCTAAGTTTGAAAGTTTCTTAGTATTGTTAAGACGATTTTTGAAGCTCGGATTCGTAAGTCATAAAACCGAATCAAGGTAGACACGATCCGAGCCAAAAGATTGGACGAACAAGAAAAAGAAACTCGGAGGCTACGCCCAAGTTAACTCGGCATAAGAACTTAGTAGCAAAATATCACATATACAGCATACAGTTGCACCCGGCATACCGGGGATCTGATAAATTTTCAAGTTTTTTGACCTAAGGAGCAACAAGAGGAGGAAGTTCGGCGTCGTCTTCGCTGTCTTCAATATCTGAGGCATCACCTTCTTCGTCCTCATCCGATCCGTCTTCAGCGTTCTCAGCATTCTCGTCTCCAGCGGATTCCAGGAAGCTCGGTCCTTCAACCCAGTCATGGATAGGAGAATATTCGACGAGGCTGTAGGCGCAAGCCTGGCGCTGAGCTACCCACTCCGGGTCATCAGTCCATCTGGATCTGGTGCGCCGGCGTGTAAGGAGGCTGAGGTCGATCTTCTCATACCATGTGAGTATGTGGTGAAGGATAGTATCAGCTGCGGCACGCCCAGCGGACTCCCTCCAGAGGTCGAGCTGGGTCTCAATATCTGACAGCTTTTCAGCAAGAAGTGTGATTCTCTTCGGAGCGCTCTCACCGGGCCAGAACGTGTTGAAGACTCGGACGGAAACATCGAGGAGATCCTTGCCGTAATTCTTGATGATTTCCACGCGAGATGACAGGCTGACCAATAGGTCCTCCATGTATAAGGGAATGCTCTCACCGTCAAGAGCGACGGGAGTACCCCTCTCTCAGCGGAAATTGGCAACAGCAGCGCTCGCAATAGGAGTACCCTCTGGAAAGTGGCCTGGAAACAAGGCAAAGGAAGAAGCTGAAGAAAAGACATATGAAGTAACCCGGAGAATTAGGTCGGATAAGGGAAAGGAATTTACGTGAAATGTGGCTGTGAACCCGGGTCAACTCCTTGATGCAGTCATCGCGTCTCTTACGAAGTTGCTCAAGCTCAGCGTTTGCCGACCCAAGCTGGATGTCGGATTCTTTGAGTAGGTCTTGGTCCTTGGAGATCTGGAGAGTAAGGCGCTCGCGCTCTTCTGTGAAGTTCTGGCCAACCTTTTGGAGCTCGGTTTGGTGCTGGGCCTTCATCTTCTCCATCTCAGCCTTGAGCCTGGCAATCTCGTTGTCCTTAGTCCGGAGGAGCGCGAGCTCATCATCTTTTTTCTTCAGCTCGGCTTGATGCTGCCCTGCTTGTTCGAGAAAATGCAGCATCATATCAGGCACGGGCACACTATCCTCAAGCGATGCTGAAATAGTATGTTGACCCGGCAGAGCCGAGGAGTGAATGTTTGCTGAGCCAAGGAGAAAAGGAAATGGAAAACACTACAAGGTCGGACAAAAAAGGACATACCCTTGATTTCCTCCAAGTTCTTCCGCATGATCTTGTTCTCAGCCTCCACCCCAGCTGCAGAAACCGAATGAGGAGATTAGTTCGGCAGAAGAAGGTGAAGAAAAACGGAGAAGTGCCAAGGGAGAAACTTACCCCTTTTTTCATGTTCTGCAATAAGTGCAACGTGCTTTGCGCGTAGCATATTGTGGGTATCCAGCAGGCGTTGGAATTCAGCACTCCGGCGATTGGTGGTTACCTGAAAAAAGTACAGAAGCGTAAAATTAGCTTAGTGCATATTCGAAATGTACAAGATCCAGGCCAAGTGGAACTTAACCCGGCTCTAGGTGTGTGCATATTCGAAGTGTACAAGATCCGGGCCAAGTGGAACTTAACCCGGCTCTAGGTGTGTGCATATTCGAAGTGTACAAGATCCGGGTCAAGTGGAACTTAACCCGGCTCTAGGTGTGTGCATATTCGAAGTGTACAAGATCCGGGCCAAGTGGAACTTAACCCGGCTCTAGGTGTGTGCATATTCGAAGTGTACAAGATCCGGGCCAAGTGGAACTTAACCCGGCTCTAGGTGTGTGCATATTCGAAGTGTACAAGATCCGGGCCAAGTGGAACTTAACCCGGCTCTAGGTGTGTGCATATTCGAAGTGTACAAGATCCGGGCCAAGTGGAACTTAACCCGGCTCTAGGTGTGTGCATATTCGAAGTTCACATGGAGCTACGTTAGTTTTCTAATGAGCATCCGGCAGAGTAACAAGTTACTCCACCGGAGGCTCGGGGACTAATGGTTATTATCTATAGCATGTAAAGGAGAAACGACATACCTCTATCATCCGCCCTGCGAGGTTAATTGCCTTAGCGGCGGTATTCATTTGGGCAGAAAATTCTGCGGGGCCGAACTTTTCTGGGAGATCGTCATTGTGGACAAACTCCGCCTTGTTCCAGTTCATGACGAACTCAATCAGACTCGGAGGGTACCGCTCACCGGTGGGCATATGGGGTGCCACCAAGCCCTTCGCGTGCTCTTCTTTCCTCTCAACCAAGGCAAGGGCTGGGCTGGTATGCAGAACCATCTGCTGCGCATCTATTGGCTCGGCAGGAGCATCCTTCGCTGCTGGAGCTTTCTTGGGAAGCATCGACGCTAGGGTTCGCTGCCCAGCCTCGACGAATGCAGACTTGGTAGCATCCGGAGCCTTTTTGCCCTTAGCTTGCTGGGAAGAAGTAACTACAGCGGATTTCCCCTTAGAAGCTGCTGGAGTAGTTCCTCGCCGAGGTTGAGATGACTCGGACGAGGCGGTAGAACTAGGTGCTGGAGCTCTTATAGCTAGACTTGGAGCGGTTGTTGATTTTCTTGGTGCCGGAACGGGTGCTGGTGCTGATTCGGTCGCTGGTACTGGAACTGCTGCCGGTGCTGGGGGCGGTGCTGGTGTTGAGGTAGACTCGGTGGCTGCTGGTTGCGGCGATGCCGAAGTTGTGGACGCCGTCGCCTCGGCTGGACCGTCCCCTCCTGCTCCGAGGTTGCATTCCTCTCGACGAGGTAGTGCGGAACCCGGAGCAGCCGCATAACCCTCTGGAATAGGGCTCAGTGGACGTGACTCGTCATCACGAGGAGGAGAAGGGCCAGATCGAAGTGGTGAAGAGATGCTAGATCCGCTCTGAGGGACCTCCACCGGAGCCCTGAAGAAGAGAATAATATCAGAAGAGAAATTACCACGATGCAAGGAGAAGTGAGTTACGCAACGAAAAATGACTTACGCATCCAAGGTTTGGGCCTCCTTGGGTTTTCGGGCCCTTCGTGCCGGGGCTTTGCCTGCCGGCTTGGAGGAAGTCTTGTCTCCGGCCTTCTTTCGCCTTTTTGTGGGCTGAGAAGGTTCGGAGGAGGAACTTGGTGCGGCTCTGCGCCTCTTCTTCGACGCCACCGGAACCGGTTCGCCTGTAGCAAGCGGAGGATCCTCGTGGATATGCCCATCGGGGTTAGCTGATGCCGGAAAGGCAAAAGAAAGAGGGACAGCCTCAGCAGGTTCAATCACATCGACATCCGAGTCATCCTCATCATCGGGCCAGTCTCTAAGAGAAGAGAATTTACCGCTGGGTCGTTTTGTAGCGTCGGTCATAGGGAGAAACATCTCCTAGTCCGGCTCCTCCTCATCCGGGATTTCTCGGTCCGGCGCCCACTTAAGGGTTGGATCCGTACCATCCTTAAGAGTTTGCTGAAGGAATAGCTGAGAGAAAGCATGAAGAACAGAGTCAAAAATACAACAAAAACCGACACATATTTGATCCGAAGTAAGTTTGCCCCGCGAAGCTTACTGCGGGAGGGAGCCTGTCACGACAGAAGTGCTCAATTCCCCACGTCCATTCAGCGGAGAAATCCTTGTGGGTGGTGAAGAGAGCCTTAACCCGACAAAAAATCTCCGTGTTGCTCAGCTCGAAGGAGGAGGTCCGGTTGGGGTCGCGGCCGAAACTCATGTGGCACACCTTGTGGGTGCGCTTCTGGAGGGGAGAGATTCGGTTGCGCACGAACGTGATCATAGCATCCTCGTTGCGCAATCCGAGTTTCTTCAGTTCCGCGAACCTCTTATTAACCTGGTTGGCCAGAGCCGTGGGCTTCTTGGAGACCTCCTCCCAGAATTCCGGATCAGGTGGACCCGGAGTATAGGGGAGCAACCGAATCAAATCTTCAGTGCCCGCGTTCCGGACATAGAAGAAGGTCCGGGCCCATCCTTTGCAGGAGTCAAGCCCGGTGACCCGAGGGAAAACGGAAGTCCTCCGGGGTGAGATGGACGCAGATCCGAATTGGGTGAGCTGCTTATCCTCTGACTCAACTTGGATATTGGGGATGACGTTACGACGAAGGCTGAAGAACCGGATCCACAGCTCCTTCGTGGGCCATAGTCCGGTGTAGCCCTCGATCGTAGAAGCAAAAGCAGAGAGAGAGGTGATGGCGTTAGCTGGAAGATGGTGCGGCTGTAGGTGGTAGGTGCTAAGCCAATCCCGGAAAAAGTCGCTCACCGGCAAGCCGAATCCCCGTTGAAAGTGGGACAAGAACACGACGAACTCACGCGGATTGGGTGAAGGGGCTAGTTCGGCGGAGGGAAGACGAGCAATGACGCCGGCAGGGATGTGTCTGGTCCGGTAGAGCCAGTCGAGGTCATCTTGACAGACCCACGATCTGGCCCACGCGCCACGGTCCGCCGCAGCGGCGTCCTCCTCCATTTCTTGCTCGGCGATGACGAGCTCCTCCTCCGTCATCTTGTGCTCGCTACCCTCGCTGGCGCTAGCGGCGGCGGGGATCTGAGGCCTGGATTGGCGAGGACCCGTGGCGAGGAAGTTGCGCAGCGGTGGCTGCGACGCAGAGGCACGAGGAAAAGTGCGGCGGCGGTGTTGCTGCTAGGAGCACTGGCGGAGGCACGGTCGCGAGGAAGATGAAGAAGAAGAGCAACATGCAGAGGGGCGCAGAAGAGGGAAAAATTCTAAGGGGTGCGCCCCTCCGCTACTTAACCACCCCCTAAGAGGGTGAGTGGGATCGCGCCCTGCCAATGAGCAACATGGTGTGGCCGTGTATCACCTGCCTCAACCAATCGGAGAGGAGCCACACAGAGGGCCACAGAGCAGAGGCGATCCCATGACGTGACGCACTGATGCGGTAAACGAGGAGGCAGGCGTGACGTGACCCTCGCACATTGATAACTGACAATTACTGCGGCGGTTACTGTGCAGGCCCTTAAAATAAGACGACGTAATGATTAGCCTCCACGTGGGTTAGCGTATGAAAGAAGGAAACAAGGCCCAGATCGAACCATGGTAACCCGGACAGCGAGTAAAAACTTAGAATGTGTAGAGGGAAAGTAAAACCATGAGATCCGAGTCAAAACTTGGAACGTGCGAAGGGAACGTAAATCCATATAATCCGAGATAAAGAGCTAACTCGGAAATAACATTCAAAGCTCGAGCATAAATGAACCTGATGTGGCCTTAGCGGCCAAGGCAGCTAAGACCGCACCAGCTTTGGGGACTAATGTTGGGGGGATATCCCCGGGTAGGGTCACTCTGGGGTATAAAGGCCGAGTTAGACGAGGTTCGGCAAGCTCAAAGCGGATGCTGACCGGGTCACCTCAAGGCAGGCCGGATCACGGAGTAACCCGGATCAGGGGGTCGCCTAACATTATATCAGCCGACTTGAGAAGTAAGTCGGAAGTGCTTGTCTAACTTGTATGCAGGAACAGATGTGGCCGGATCTGCCATGATCCGGGTCCCGTTTAGCTTCTGGGAGAAGGAAGGAATCTCTCTGGTCAAAAAGAAGGCCCGGTACGCATTGCATGAGCGAAGCAAGCAAGGGCAGGACCACCGGGTCATGGCCGACAAGGGTGACGACGCCCGTGTCGGCTGACGCAGGCGCCGCAGAGGCTCACATAGCTAAAGCATGTATGACGCGGGGGAAAAGCACCCCGGTCGGGTTACCACTTTGAGAGGAGGAATATTCTTAGGAATATGCCTCCGCGTATGCCCTAGGCAGAGACCAAGCCCCCTCTATATAAGGGGGGCTAGGGTTTCAGTAGAAGGGGTTAGGTTTTCTTGGATACCAATTTCGCTAAGGTGCTAGGAGTGAACTGTAGTTGAGAGTAAAAGAGCTTCTTCTTCCTCCTGTCGCCAATACAGCTCTAGGAGCACTTGTAAACTTGAAAGGAATAGAATCTTCTGTGTGGAGAATCACTCCACTATCCCTCCATGGATTCCCCTAGCGTGTATTAGTCCCCACCTTTAGCCTATCCATGGCATCTGCCGTGACACCACCACGACACTTGTAACCATAACATTCCCCATGTTCCTTGATTAATATATCATCAATTCCCGCGAAAAAAGCAAGGCCTCGCATGATGCAAAAGAAAGAACAAGCAAGGGCTTGTATGGCAAATTTGTTAGGCGGGATAGTCTTAAAGGATAGGGTGAAACTCCTACGTTCTCCCCAATCGCTCTTAGAACCCCAATCCACTATTCACTAGGTAGGATTACATACTAAGAAAAATGCGCTATGGTTTGAGAAGAAGTGAGAATTAAGCTAGCCCCATACACTAGAACCAAACGTGCTTTTATAAATATATAAGTGGGCATTTGAGGTTTGGTGAGATAATCTGCACAAATCCCTACAAATACACGGTACCAAACAAGGCCGTTAAAGAGCCGAAGGTCTTAGGTGTAACACCCCAGCATTAGAACTTAGAAATAAGCTGAGATTAGGTGTGTGTATTGCATTCATGCATAGAAAATCTAGATAATTTTCGTGCTTTTAAATAAAACTTGTCAAAGTGATTGAATCTTCTCTTAACTTGGTGGAACTGAAGTAGATCATCAAGTTAACTGCGATAAGTTTCAATATGACCTTTGCTAAAACCTTATCTTTGGGTAATATAATTTGATCTAAGGGTAGATCAAATGTGATAAACCTAACCACAACCAATTACTCAAGGATGAATACTGAATCTTCTAAAGACTATATCAAGGAACCATTTACAACAAACCCTGGATACCAAGTTAAGATTATAACTGAAGCAAAGTAACTCAATAACTAAACCTTGATATACATGCTTTTCATAAATATTTATACCATGAATATCATGGTAGTTCTTAAACATTAACTCTTATCACAAATAGAGTAGAAAAGGAAGTCAAGCCAAGACCATCCATCACATATCTTTGATGTCATATTGCTAGATGACATTCCTACTTAACCAAGTCCTAGTGTCTATTGATCTTCAATGTTGAGTGATCAATTCCTGACCTAGCACATATTGACTCTTAGCTTTGACCTATTATATTGACCTTACAAAGACTTTAAGTAAATTAATGAGAAGAAGGAACTATTTTTGGTAGGATGTGCCATCATCAATGGAATGTGATCCTTAGTGGAGATCAAACCATCTGATGTTGGAGGAGATAGGTCAGTCAGGAGTAAACTAGAAGAACCACCTAAACCCAAGAGTTAAGCTAGTGATCATGAAGCTATGAGAAAGCTAGTAGTATTAGAGAGAAAGCTAGTAGTATTAGAGTATCCAGTGATAATCCTATTAAGCCAAGTAGATATAAATGTAAAGTACACTTACTTAACAAGATAAGCCTATAAGGAGACTAGTACAAATCTAGTACTTAGTGTTAATAGATTTTGATCAAATAATTAGAAGCCTAAGTTTAGCATGATCAAAGGATGGTGCTCATTATTCTCGAGTCACTTGAGGACAAATGACTAGGTATTGAAGAATAGTTGTGAGTATATCAAAATTAGGTAAAGCCCTAGTAAGCTGAATCATCTAGCTTGATCATGAGAAGTCAAGCTAGAGTATGATGAAGTATATAACACAAGTGGTGTTGAGTAGTTGAAGGCATCATAGTTTAACCAAACTAATACAAGAACAAACTTGTATTATGGGAGTAGTACCATATTTCTTCTAGAGGATTAATATCACATGTGATATATAGAGAAGTGTAATCTTGCAAGCCTTAGAAGTAGATGCAAGGTAAATATGAAGGAGTTTATGGAATGAAGGTAGTAATAACTACTTTGGTGGATATATCAGGGGTAGTTAAATAATGGAAGATGTAGGGGAATATTGTTGAAGTGGCATGACCATGCCATCATATGGTGATGGATATGGTGGAGCGAGATGACTAGATTAGTTAGACAGAAGAGATCTTAGTGAAGCAGATGAGAGATTTAAATAGAGTATATTTAGGAAAGGAATTCTTTAACTATGACCCAAGCTTAGTGAAGTGCGAGAATTGGAATTCTTTAGTAGCCTTAACCAAAATCATATCAAGCCATGACAAAACCCATGTCTACCTCTTTGTTTAAAACCCTAGAATAAAGAGGGTAGTTAAACCAATTCCTATTTTTAGGCAGTCAATGGATAGTATCTCTTAGTCAAATGAAATGTCTAAGAGATAAGTAGAATACCAGTTGAGAGTGTATTGATGGAAGCCTTGTCCACTTTATTATCTTAAACCCTAATTAAAAACCTAGTCTCATAAGATATCAAAATCACATGGAGTGGTAATCATTATAGCTCATTCTAAGTGAGGTATTATCCTTGGTCACAAGACATGAAGTCAATATGTCTTAATCCCTAATCTCCATCAACATTCATAATATAATATGAGTTTATTAAACCTTCTCAAAACTAAAGATAGCTATTTGTAAATGAACCTTTTCATTTCCCCATTAATGATTATTATTCATATATAATGAATTAACCAAGATTGCTCTATAATAATTCTAAACACTACAAATCAAATAGGATTTGAGTAGAAGAAGTCACCAAACTTGTAGAACCATGAGATTTAAATCACCCTATTATGAACCACATGACTTAAAGAAGTATAATATATATATATCAATTCTGAAGTAAGACTAAGTATGAATAGAATTACATATGTACTTCTCACCATTTTAAATCCTTACCAAGATAACCATCATGGTGATAATGGAAACCATTTTTATAATATCTTCTATATAAGGATTAAATCCCTAAAACCCTAATGCCTATTTATATTTTCTAATAAAAATAATCCTTTATATAATCATGATTAGTGTAAATACTAAAAAGAGAAGTCCAAGGATGCAAATATATATAAAAGTTCAGTACATATTCACAAGGAATTACAAATTAAATTTAAACTTTAAATAGATAAAGAAATGTGAAACATAATAAAGAAAAGAATTAGAAACAGAAAAAACATCCAGAATAAATCAAATCTAGCCCGAGGCCCAATTCCCGACCCCTGTATCTGATGTCCGCGAGCAGCAGAAAATAAAAACCACTCACTTTACAAAAGCCCAATAGCAGCCCGTGTCCTCCCTCTCTCTCTCACTGATATGTGCGACAGCTAGGTGGACCGTGGGTTGATTTGTAGAAACGTTAGGGGGTTTTCTGCAAAATGTCATTGTCGTCATCCTCACGCACACATACAGCTCGCTGGAGCAACTCGCCGCTGCCCGACATCGTCCGCCGTTGTCAGCAAAAAACCGACCGCCATGATGGATCGTCGTCGCCAGAGAGGAGGATAAGAACACCACCATGATGCTCCTGTCCATCCTCATCCCCATTTCCCCTCCTTCTTGTTCTTATCCTCTCCACAGAGGAGGTCACCGAACCCTAGCTCGCTGGAGTTCACCATCCTCGCCACCACAGACCGCCTCCAAGCCAACCAAGGGCACCGTCGTGCTCGCCACCATTTTCTCGATTGATTGCCCCCATCCGCGCAAGCCGAGGAAGCCCCAGGCGTCTAGATTGAGACCTCCTACCCAAAGTCTGGCCACCATCATCCCCGTTGATTCCGGCCATGATCCGCTTCACTGACCGCACCACCGTGTTTCTGGTGAGCTCCTGAGTCTGATAGTGTCCTCCTCTTCCTTGATTGCTTCCTGTATCGTCACCGCCATGATCGACCGCGAGAGCCGCTGCCGTAGGTCGTCACCGGAGTAGCTCCAATGACCAAAACTTGGCGTTAGCACCACCCCTAGGATCACCCTTCTCTCGTGGTTCAAACGCACCCATACGCGTGTGCTGGGACGCTGTAGTTCGTCGCCAGCGACCACCAACTAGCGGTGGTGGCCATGCTTGCGTCAGTACAACACCACGCCCACGTCATCCCGGCCCCGCCAGCCATGTTTGACTTGGTCCTTGCCTAGGTGGCAAGTGACGTGGCTTCAGCCCCATTGGTCAGTGACCTAGGGTAGAATGGGTTACGGTGTAAAGAGTTTTAGAGAGGGGCTAACGTCAGCAGTGATACAATAAATCTTTTAAAAATTAGTTTAATAATTCCTGAAAAGGATTAAATCTTATAAATTCAATATCTTTTTGTTTTATAATTTAGAAAAATCTTTATAATATATTAAAATGTTTAGAAAAATAAAATCTCTAATACAAACCTATTATTATAATTTATTTTTTAACTTAAATAAAATAATTACTGTTTATTAGTAAATAACCTATTAAGGATAAATCTTTTAAAAAGCATATTCTAATATTAAAAATTCTTAAATTAAGTATAAGATATTAAAATTCTTAGAAACAAAAAATATATATTTATAAGCTTATTTTATACATTTTTGTGTTACTTAACTAAATATTATTATTTTTGAAGACTTTATAAAATGATAAAACTTATAAAAATCATATTTTGTTATTTAAAAAGCACAAAAATACTTATAATATACCAAAATGATCACAAAAATAATATCTACATGTTAAAAATATAATAATCCACTTTGAAAATAAATAAATGTTTAGTAATCCAATAAACTTGAATTAAACTTATTTCCTTAATTATTAATTCATAAAAGGATATATAAAATTGCTAATGCTTCTAACAGTATCCATTAAAGGTCTAATTCTAGTGTTAATCTTGAGTAATGCTACTATGAAGTCAAAATAGTCTAAAGAATAATTTTTGTTAAATTATTATTCACAAATAAATGTATATTATTTTCCAAAGGGATTTATCAAATATAAAATCCTCTAGAATAATATTTGACTTATTAAAACCTCTTACTATTATTTCACTCACAAGTTAATAAGTATATTAAAAATCCAAAGATAATTCATAAGTAGTTAAGTGAGGTTGTTTCCATATTCGGAAGTATAACCTTAAGAAAATGCCAATTCTATAAAAAGCAATGCTACTTGTATTCTACCTTTAGGAATCATTAAGATCTAAACCACCTGTAATATGATGCCATATTTAAAACATATAAGTCTTCACTTGCTAGTAGAATAGCTATTCAAAGATGCTAACTATTTTCTTTTAAGATACTTCTAGTTAATAAGAAACCCTAAAAGTATAGCTTCAAGATTGAAATGCTTTCACTTTGAAAGGTAACCTTTTCCTCAAAAAATATTCTTTTAAGAAACATTAAAAGTAATCCTTAAGCATTTGTATAAAGGAGCTAATTGATTAATAATCTTGCTTAAGTAATCTTTTAGATCCCATGCCCCATTGAGTGCTTTAATATTATAGGCTACTTATTATATGTACATATTGTTTCACACACTCACAAGCCTTAATAAGAAGCACAAGTGTGAAGCTAGTATAAAAGTGCAACGCATTCTAAAGTTATCACCACAAGCTTGCAAACCCTAGATAAGATACGATTCTTCCGGGGATTCGCGTTTATCAAACTGCATTACATTACTTATGCATAATTGCATCCTGTTTCTTTAAACATTAGTCCTTACCGAACCAATGATGCTATTTCCAGATTTTGGATCTTCTAGTATCTTGAAGAACCGTGAGTGCATAATCTTGCAATCACAAAAGGCAAGTTCACACTTGCTCATGTCCTTTGGTTATTTTCTATCAAATGCTTGTAACTCAAATGTTGTCATCACCTGCATTTCAAAAAGGTCCGAAAACACTATTTTCATAATAATATGACTATGGATTATTTACCAAATGGTAATAATCTCCTGATACAGTTCTAGTGGTAAAGGAATATAATATCTAGGACTTAACAACCAATGTCGCTAGTGATTCTAGTGTCGTATATTACGCGTTAACTATGAGATTTGGAATGGGACGGGGAAGTCGGTTGCATCTTCTTCCTCTCGCATGTAGCCGGATGCGTGGGTCGTGGCTGTTATCCTTGTAGCGTGCACTAATTGGTAATTCGTAGAGGATATGCAGCATATGGGTGGGAACCCTCAACGTCCCACGATAGTTCTGGCATCTGAACGGTCTGTACTAACCATTGCCATAATTCTATATGTGGGCATGGAGTACACCAAGGAGACATGTGGGGTCGCGAATGGGGCAGTGATTGGCTTCGATCATATACTAGGCCTCACACCAAAGGAAGTGTGGATGGGAAAGATCGCCTGGTTGTGCAACAAGGATTTGGTCTCTCATGGGTAAAGCAACGCACCTCTATAGAGTGTAAAAACTATAACTTGTTACTCCCAGTTCCGGGAAGGAGCTACGAACACGGCAGGAAAGGAACTCCATGAAAGTTCTGGTAAACCTGTGAAGGCTGACGGACATAGTTTTCAAAATAAAAGGAACCTTTGGAGAAATGTTTATGAAAACCTGTATTGCCTACGACCTATGGTCCGTGGCTATAGATAGTGCATCAAACACTCCTTTTTAGTGAACTTGCTGAGTACGCTCGTACTCAACCGTACCTTCTTAACCCTTGCTAGATTCTGAAGCCATTGAAGACGACGCCAATACCCACTTATTCTCAAGAAACCATCATCGACAGCTCAAGCTCTTCAATAAAGTCAATGAAGTCAACATATTCATCAACCGAAGTGAAGACGAAGTTCTGATTAGATAGGAGTAGATATTCTAGGCATAAAACCTACTTCTGTAGAGCATTTCACTAGCAGCAATTGCAAGCCAGATAGTTTAGATGTTAGTCTTTTTAGCCAGATAGCTCTGAGTTTTTATTTCTGGTTCGTCTTTGTAAGAAGTTTCTTTCTCTCTCTTTAACCTAGAGTGTTCTCTGGATCTTTTGTAAAGAGTCAAGTTGTAATCTATAGTCATGTCTTGGACCTGCTGTGTTTCTGTTGTACCACTCTGAGGGATGTAATACTAGTGAACGGTGTTTCATTGGTGTTATGTCAATGACTATAGTGTACTGCATCATGCAGTGGTATGCTAGGTCACCGCATTAGGGCATTTCCAACAGCCCTCCGCAAATGGACCGCGTGGATCCGAATCTATCCGGCTGAGCCGAGGCCATGGACCAACGTGCACCCGCAAATCACGACATAGCCCTGGACCGGTCAGTTTCAGTGCAAACTGGGCCCAAAATTGAGATGGGTTTGTGGGGGCACGGGCGTGCATCCATGCGAGTCCTCCCCTTCCCCTACCTAGGCCCTCCCATCAGCCACAAACGTGCGTCCCAACCCTTCTTCCCCACCTTATCCCTCCTGTTGTCACCCCGCGACACCGTCCTTCTAGGAAGGCTGCAACGGGACCCCTTTTCTCTCTCTTGTTGCCTCTTCCTCACACATGCCTCTTGCCACTGAAGCTCCTAGTCTAGCTAGTGTCGTCGGAGTAGAGAAGCAGCTACAGCTATTGTTGGCCGCTCTCCATCTTGGCGCGTCCTAGGAGTCCTGCGAAGCATGCTCTAGGGGCCTTGGGCAGACGCGTGTGGTACCAGACCGGCCAGTACCCGAAGATCTCACCGGCCACCACCTCGAACTCGGCCTTCTCCTAGGCCGCACGCCACCTATTCGACCCTTTTCCCGGTCGCGATAGGTAGTGCATTCTACCACATTTTTTATGGCCATGGCCTTCCTCGTCCTGGTACGCAGGCTTGAGCTCATCCGTTTCATCGTGTAGACCATGGACGATAGTGGGGATGAGTACTTCTACAAGAAATTCACCGCGCCGTCCTCCGATGAGTCCGACAATGACAATGAGTTTTGCTGGCCACGACCAGCACAATGAGGACACGAAGAAAACATACCGTGGCTCGGTCAAGGGTCGGGCCGTGATGCTGGAACATGGATGAGTCGCCGGCCATGAGCTACTGTTTCGAGACTACTTCCATCGCACCAACCCTTTGTACCCTCATACCCTTTTCTGGCGGCACTTTCAGATGTCAAAGAGGGTCTTCATGCATCTTCTTCACGGAGTGAGGGATCATGACAACTACTTCTCTTTGAAAAAAGATGCGACCGGTAAGCTAGGCTTCACCTCCTACCAAAATTTCACCGTAGCTATTCGCATGCTTGCTTATGGAGTAGTTGTTGATTGTGTTGATGAGTACTTGCGCATGAGCGAGTCCACTTGTCTAGAAGCAACGTACAAGTTCTACAAAGCTATGGTGGGGGTTTTTGGTGAAGAATTGTTGAGGGCACCCAATGCTGCTGACACTTGCCGACTCTTGGCTTTCAACGACACCAGAGGGTTTCTAGGAATAGAGGGTTCACAGAAATGATCGGAAGCATAGATTTCATGCATTAGGAGTGGAAGAACTATCCGTTTGCCTAGCAGGGGCAATATAAAGGATATTCTAAGGGGTACACGATCATACTTGAGTCCATTGCATCCCATGACCTTTGGATTTGGCACTCTTTCTTTGGCATGGCTGGTTCCCACAATGACATCTATGTCGTTCAGAGGTCCCATGTGTTTTCTAGGCTTCCAGAAGGCAACGCTCCCCCGTGTGAACTTTCAGGTGCGAGGCCACGCGTATAACAAGGTGATAGGATCATATGGGCACCTAGAGGGGGAGGGGGGGGGGGTGAATAGGTGCTACTTCAAATTTTACTCTTTCTCAAGTTAAGGTTTGACACAAAGGTAAATTCTCTAGATATGCAACTAAGGTGAATTTACCTATATGTCACATTAGCACAATTGAGTAAGAACAAGATAAGTAAGGTGCGGTAATGGATAGAAGTAACCGAAATGAAGCACGCAGAGACACACGGATTATTTCCCGTAGTTCCTTCCTTTTGAGGGGAAGTACGTCTGCGTTTGGAGAGGGGGTGGTATCAAACCACCAACACCATGAGAGGCCTCCCTTGTTCTTCGGCGAACCTCACCCCAAGGGGATCAATTCACGCTTCCACTATATCGGCAACCTTCAAGGTGGTAGCCGACACCCTTACAACAAGTTTGAGGCACACATCCACAACTTAATTAGAGGCTCCTGGATCCAAGCAAGTTGTCACAATAATCAAAGACAAGCTTGTAAGAACCAAGTCAAACCAAAACAAGTATTAGGGTTTCTAGTGAAACCCTAGAGCAAGGGGCCCTCAAGTTAATGAAGGGGAAATGAAGATCTCTCTTGGTGAATCTATAGATCAAGGCCTCCTCCTTCGATTCCCCAAAGATCAATGATTTTGGGTGGTTGGATGAAGAGATCTTGGAGTTTTGGTGGCTCTAATGGTGATGCTTTTGTATTTTGGAACGAGCAGCTTGAGGTATAAGATGAGGCCCCCTATTTATAGCCTCCACAACTGCTAACCGTTTTCTGCCCGTTGGATACCATTGATGACTGCAAGTGCATAGACCGTTTGTAGCTAGTTTCGAAATAAAGATATCTATCCCACAGGGAGCAGGAGTCTAAAGTCTAATAACTCTTGAATAATTATTACAATAGAAATGCTAAATAAAGTTCTAAGTGACAAGATAAAATGCGAGTATTACGTAAAAAGGTGTTTTTGGGTTTTTGGTATAAGAGCAACAATAAGTAAAGTAAAGTAACTAAACACAGAAAGTAAGTATCACGTATGTAAAAGAGATTGGAACTGCAATAGGGAAAAAGCGTTCTCAGGGAGTAGCGGATACACCACTTAGCATTATATAGAGCTAAGGTAAAGATTATTATCATGAACATTATCAACTATGTATGTGTGGGAGGAACTCCGTATTTGGACAAATAGGAAGCAACCACTGCTCACATCATCCTCATAACCACAACAGTCAGCAATCGACATCAATCAAATTACTGCGCTATTAAGGGACTTAATACCGTAGGACGTATCCCATGACATGGATAGTGTTCCGTGAGTTTCCTCGGTTCCCAAGTTGATACATAAGGGGTGCCGATAGCTTTGCAGTCACTGTAAGTTCTAACACACCTCCGTCCACCAACAAGTAGTTCCCTCCATCAAGTCCCTATGAGAGGCAAATATTGAGAGGTCGACTTCTCTCAACATCAAGATGAAGACAATCTAACACATGGTCACAACGATGAATATCATAATAAACTTTATCTTATTTAAATATCATACTAGGGTTTCTCCATCTCCCCAAGAACTAATGATCTACTCAGACATGGAGGCAATCAACATCATGGCAATAACAATGGAATCTCTCATAGATGAATAGTACTTGTATAAATCCACAATGAGTATGAAAATTACAACAAGATCTAGAAAAGATGTAGATGGGATGGATGGAGATGGTGGTGATGCAGCGGTTGATGATGAAGATCGATGCCTTAGCCTCCCGGATCTGCGCAGAGCGAAGATGGATCCCCGCTGGACGAGTTGCCCCTCTAGATGCCTTTCGGAGGTGAGGTTTCGGCGATTTCTGGGTGTTCTGTATGTAGTATCTCCGATCCAGTTGCACGTGGTGAAACTATTTGAGGAGGCGGAGGCGGAGGCGGAACCAACTATACGGCGAGAACTATACGGCCGGAAAATTTATTCCCGCCGAATAGTTGGTCATTAAACCGTCTGTCTCCTTTGTTCGCTTCGGGTTTTCTTCTGGTGTTATTGATATTTCCCAAATAAGCGATTTACATTGTTTTTGGCTCCTTTTCTCCTCAGTACAACTGCTCCAAGAATTGTGTCCATTGTATCCATCATCTATCTTGATCCTGGTGAAAACATACATAAATGTGCGCGCGAGCGCCGTAAAATACCAAGATCCTACATCTACAATGCAAAATAATAATATAAAACATGATGCAAATATGCACTCATCAACTTCTCCAAGCTTAGACTCTTGCTCGTCCTGAGCAAGTTTAGCTTAATGGACGTGATCCTCATATTCATGAAGCTGAGTCGATAAAATAAATGAGGCAGTTGCAGCATGTGATTATCATATATGATACATAGGAATAAGTTCATGAATAGTACCTTACTCGAACCATTTGAATAGTATTAGCAGGCTTCCACTCTTTAGTGATCAATAGTTCACAAGAGATGAATCTCAACATAATGTAAAAGTATTCGGTTCAACTGAATGAGTTAGCGAGGTAGTCCCAAGTGTTTTTAGGATTAACATATTCACTTGGGATTTATAATCTCAAAAGTGTCTCTTTGTCATACTACAATATGGTGGTGTATGCCTATTTGCTCTTTGCACACTCACTATTTTTCTTCTTTATTTTCTTCTCTTTTATGTATTTGCTCAACTTTTGTTTAAGTGCTATGCAAAGGAGCTAGCCATACATTCCACTTCATGTAGGAATTCAAAGTTTAACAATCTCAATTATCAAATTCCAATTGTATATGAAGCATTTTTATGACTTGAAGATTCTACCTCGACTTGATCTCACTCTAATTTGATAGAACTTTTAATTTTTCTTTGTTCAAGGTTTGTTTTTCAACTTAACTGCATAAATAATTTTGTCTTTGTAAAATCAAACCGTAGACTTACAACATATTGACCAAATTATCTTTATATGTTCCATTAATACCAATGGTGTGGAATACTACTATTGCTATCTTCAAGTGCAAGTAAATTATACTCAAGCCATTCCTATATCCAATAAGACAAACACAAACTCAATATTGCTTTCATATAATAATAAACTCAGAATTTCATAAAAGGGATTGATTATTCCTGAAGGGAATTCTAATGATGCAAACTTTATTTCTAGTTTGAACTAATGCAAGATAAAAATAGTAATATAAAACTTATAAGATAGATTACAAGGTCTTGAAGATCTCCCCAAGCTTGGAATCAAGCCAGGCGGGATCAAATAATCCTTTGCGATTATTTGATACCGTGATTATTGTAGATCACTTCGGTGCCATTGCGCACGGTGTCTTCTCTTCATGGGCCAGACTGAGGCAGAGGGATTGATTGACAACTTCTAGTTCTTTAACACGCAGCTTGTAGAAAAGATTATTCCTCTCCAGCACTTTCACTTGTTCTTTAATGAGATCATTGTTATCCTGAAGGGTTTGTATCGCCTTAAGACTCATAGAAAAACCTGATTCGGTTGTCTGCTTAATATATTCATCAAGCTTATCAAGACAGTCGCAGCAACCGAAGATGGTTTGGTGCCCCTGTGTGTCCTTGTCCATCTCTTCAATCTTCAGCTCGAGGGCCTTCAACTCCCTCTTCCGATGGGCGTTGTCAGTGTCGAGGAACTACATAGGGATGATATTGATCTCCTTGCTTTGCTCGCTATTGCTCCTGATCTCCATAGGAACCTTTCTCATTGGCTGCGTGTCCTCACGTGTGAATAAGAGGTAGATTGGTTTCTAGAGATTATGATTAGAGAGAAACACAAGGGCAGTATATAAGGGAAGTCAGAGGTCAGTAAAACTCGCGAGAAACACCAATTTTTTGCCCAAGAAAAGAATCTGAACAAGGAAAGAAATCGTGGATTTGGAGGAGTCCTGTCGCGTAACGACCAACTATACGAGCGCGACCTGTATAGCTCTGGCCGTATAGTTGGTTCCGGGCAGATATTTCCAAATATCTCGAGTTCAGGTCGGTTAAGTTATGACTCGGAACCGACAATAACGTTTTTTTTTCATGAAAAAAAACGAAAAAGCAAACGAAAATGTTTGATAGTTTAACGACCAACGATACAACCAGAATATTTATTCTGGTCGTATAGTTGCGACCGTATAGATACAGACATCAAAATTGAAAAGTATCTGAGAGTTCAACGAAGAACTATATGGCCAGAATTTTTATTCCCGCCATATAGCTGTGCCCGTATAGATCCAGACATCGAAAACAAATTCTCATAGAAGATAGAGAGGGTTTAACGACCAACTATACGGCGGGAGCTTTCTCTCCGGTCGTATGGTTCCGCCCGTATAGTTGGTAAAAACCTCCAAAAACTTCAGAAAAATACAAGGAAATCAAAGGCAAAAATTCGAGGAGTAAAATCTGTGAAAACAAATCACTTATTTGAGTAAGAACACTTACCTTGAACTTACCAATTACTTATTCGGAGATGACAAGCTCCTCCAACAATAAAGACTTCTTCTCTTATGGAGGAATTGACCTTAGTTCATTGAATAATTCTCGTAAGTGAAAATCACCAGGACTAAAGTTCCTCTCAATAAGATTGGCGTCTTGCTGGGCGAACATGGACACTGCATCCAACATCTTTATCTCCTGCCTCTACATAATATGCAACCCGAATTCTTGAAGTAAAAGAATCCAACGAATCAGTCTTGGCTTATGGTATTTCCTCTCAAAGAGTTCTTTTAAACCATCACGATCCGTATGAACTCTTACTTTTGCATCAACTATACAAGAACGAAATTTTTCACAAGAGAAAAATACAGCAAATAGTTCCCTTTCCTCCCTAGGATAATTATTTTGAGCACCATTAAGAGTTATACTAGCATGATGTATAATATTAAATCTGTGACCAATGTGTTGTCCCAGAGTTAATCCTATATCATCATCACTAGCTTCACATATTAAGTCAAAAGTTATATCCCAGATAGGTGGTTTAATGATAGGAGCACATGATAAAGCATTTTTGAGTTTATCAAAGGCTACAAGACATTTATCATCAAAATTAAATCTTACTCCCTTTTGCATGAGGTTAGTCAAAGGCTTAGATATTCCAGAGAAATTTCTAACAAACCTTCTATAAAACCCCACATGACCAAGGAAACTTCTTATAGCTTTTATATCCCTAGGTTATGGCATTCTCTCTATGGCCTCAACCTTAGCTCTATCCACTTCAATTCCCTTACCTGATACCTTATGTCCAAGGACTATGCCTTCTTTTACCATAAATGGCACTTCTCCCAGTTTAGGACAAGATTCGTTTCTTTGCAATGCTGCAAAACTCTTTTGAGATTATCCAAGCAACTAGTAAACAAAGTTCCATAGACAGAAAAGTCATCCATAAATACTCACATTATCAATTCTATAAAATCCGCAAAAATAACAATCATGCATCTTTGAAATGCAGCCAGAGCATTACATAAAACAAAGGCATACGTTGGTAAGCATGTAAACCATAAGGACTAATGAAAGTTGTTTTAAGTTGGTCATCAGGATGAACAACTATTTGAGAAAAACCAGAGTATCCGTCCAAGTAGCAAAAATGAGTGTGGTTTGCTAAACTTTCTAAAGTTTGATCTATGAACGGTAAAGGATAGTGATCTTTCCTAGTTTATTTATTCAGTTTCCTAAAATCTATACACATCCTATGTCCAACAATAGTTCTAGTAGGTATTAATTCATTGTTTTCATTAGGAACAACAGTAAAACCGCCCTTCTTAGGGACACAATGAACAAGACTTACCCATTCACTTTCTTTAACATGATATATTATACCTGCGTCCAGTAGGCATACAATTTATTTTCTTACCACTTCCTTCATTTCAGGTTTCAACCTTCTATTAAATTCCGCAACTGGTTTAGCACCTTCTTCCATGAATATTCGATGGACGACTATCATGGGGCTAATGCCCTTCAAATCATCCATTGAGTACCCAAAGGCCTTGCGATGCTCCTTAAGTATTTTCATGAGTTCTTCTTCTCCTGAAAGTTTAGCACTAATAATAACAGGAAATTTATTTGTTTCATGTAAAAATCTGTATTTAAGATTATCTGGTAGAATCTTCAACTCTGGGGGTGGTAATTCCTCCTCCCCTCTCTTTTCTGGCTCTTCAAAAGCCTCATTAGTTGGAGGCCCCATAAGGGGAAGTGAATCAAGTGCATCTTCTAGTTCTTCTAGGGACTTGTCCTCCATGACTATTTCTTCATAATTTTAGTCTTCATTTATTTCTTCTTCTTGATTACTGAAGAAAAGAGCTGCCATTTCCTCAATAGTCTTCTCTTTCTCTTCTTCTTGCATTTGTGGAGGCCTGTCTTTAAATTTGGAAAAGTGGAATTCTTTTTCCGCTCCCCCAAGCTTAAGAGACATAATCTCCTTGAAATTAACATAGGCACCTATATCACTCAAAAAGTTTCTTCCAAATATGATTGGGCAAAGAGTGTCAGCTGGCATATCAACAACTACAAAATCGATAGGTAAGTTTTTGTTGCCTATTGTGACAGTTGCATCTTCAACTACTCCCATTGGAATCTAAGAGTTTTGTTGGCTAGCATGATTACCATATCAGTATTTTCAATTGTAGCCGGTTCTATCTCTTCTTTTATTTCTAAATAGAAATCATAAGATATAACATTAAATTCGGTGCCAAGATCGCATAAACCATAATTCGAGGTTTCCTTAAATATGCAGGGAAGAATAGGCTTACCCACATCTTTTACCTTTGTTTTACCTTCAACCAATACGGAAGTCTCTTCATCGAGTTCAACTATGTTACAATGTGCATACATAGCCATAATTATATTGCTTCCTTGGTTACCTCTTCATCTTTGGTTTCTTCCAGATGTTCCACGACTTCTGGCATACTTTCCTCTTCCTTCTTCTCCTATACTACTTTGACATGTTCATATTCAAAAATATGCTTCTGTGTAGTGTTAGGGAAAGGTATCTCATATGTTGCATCTAGGGAGGCCAGTATTGCTTTAACTTCTCTCTTCTTCTTAGGTTCAGGTGGTAGATCATACTTGACCGAACCCTATTTTGGTTCTTTGATATGTTTTGTAAAAGCTTTAACAACTTGTAACACAAGATCTGAATCCAAATAAAGTTCTTTAGATAATTCTTTAACATGGCCTTTTTATTATAGTAATGAATACAATCATGCTCTATTTCTATGCCTCCTTCACTTCCTAGACCAAAATTCCATGAAACTCTATGATCGCGAATTCTATTAAGTAAAGCCCAAGCTTTAGTTATAGGAAGATTCATAAAGGTCCTTCCACGAAAGAGTCTAGTTCAATTTTATTAGGTTCAATTAAACCGCGATAAAAGATATGCAATAAATACCATTCATGCAAATCATGATGAGGACATAAACGTAGCAAATCTTTAAATCTGATATAAGCTATTACTAGTCCTTCATTAGAACGGTTCCTCCAAGTCATTATAAGACGCCTGATTCCAAAAGATTTTGATAATGGATAAAATTTTGCTAGAAATTCATAGGCTAAATTATCCCAAGTAGTAGTGGCTTCTGGGGGTAGAGATCTATACCATGAGAGAGCTGTACTTGTCAAAGTCTGACTAAAAAGTTTAACTCTTACCTCATTAGACATATATCCCATTAATTGAAAAGTGCCAGCTATATCTTTGAAACATGCAATATGCTCATATGGATCAGGATCTTCTTCATCCCCAGTAAATTGCTTCTTGTGTAGAATACCAAGTAATAGAGGATTTATTTCACACCCCCTTGTCTTCTCATTGGAGTTATCTCTTTTATAAATATCATAGGGCTTCCCAAAGTGGCTGAGTGGGCTAGCACTAGTCATATGCTCAAACTCCATCATGTTTGTGGAAACTTGTAACTCAAAACAAAACTTGGCAAGACAAAAATAAATAAGCAAAAACTAAAAGACCTACATCGCTTAGCTCCCCGGCAACGGTGCTAGAAAATAGCTTGATGACTGCAAGTGCACAGATCGTTTGTAGCTAGTTTCGAAATAAAGATATCAATCCCACAGGGAGCAGGAGTCTAAAGTCTAATAACACTTGAAATAAATATTACAATAGAAATGCTAAATAAAGTTCTGAGTGACAAGATAAAATGCGAGTATTATGTAAAAAGGTGTTTTTAGGTTTTTGGTATAAGAGCAACAGTAAGTAAAGTAACTAAACACATAAAGTAAGTATCGCGTATGTGAAAGAGATTGGAACTGCAATAGGTAAAAAGCATTCCCAGGGAGTAGTTGATACACCACTTAGCATTATATAGAGCTAAGGTAAAGATTATTATCATGAACATTCTCAACTATGTATGTGTGGGAGGAACTCCGTATTTGGACAAATAGGAAGCAACCGCTGCTCACATCATCCTCATAACCACAGTAGTCAGCAATCGACATCAATCGAATTACTGTGCTATTAAGGGACTTAATCCCGTAGGACGTATCCCATGGCATGGATAGTGTTCCATGAGTTTTCTCGGTTCCCAAGTTGATACGTAAGGGGTACCAACAACTTTGTAGTCACTGTAAGTGCTAACACACCTCCGTCTACCAAAAAGTAGTTCCCTCCGTCAAGTCCCCATGAGAGGCAAATATTGAGAGGTCGACTTCTCTCAACATCAAGATGAAGACAATCTAACACATGGTCACAACGATGAATATCATAATAAACTTTATCTTATTTCAATCTCATACTAGGGTTTCTCCATATCCCCAAGAACTAATGATCTACTCAGACATAGAGGCAATCAACATCATGGCAATAACAATGGAATCTATCATAGATGAATAGTACTTGTATAAATCCACAACGAGTACAAAAATTACAACAAGATCTAGACAAGATGTAGACAAGATGTAGATGGGATGGATGGAGATGGTGGTGATGCAGCGGTTGATGATGACGATCGATGCCTTAGCCTCCCGGATCTACGCAGGGCGAAGATGGATCCCCGGTGGACGAGTTCCCCCTCCAGATGCCTTCCGGAGGTGAGGTTTTGGAGATTTCTAGGTGTTTTGTATGTCAGTTCTCCGATCCAGTTGCACGAGGTGAAACTATTTGAGGAGGCGGAGGCGGCACCAACTATATGGCGGGAACTATACCGCCGGAAAATTTATTCCCGCCGTATAGTTGGTCGTTAAACCGTCTGTCTCCTTTGTTCGCTTCAGGTTTTCTTCTAGTATTATTGATATTTCCCAAATAAGCGATTTACGTTGTTTTTGGCTCCTTTTATCCTCAGTACAACTGCTCCCAGAATTGTGTCCATTGTATCCATCATCTGTCCCGATCCTGGTGAAATAGACATAAAACATGCACGCGAGCGCCGTAAAATACCAAGATCTTACATCTACAATGCAAAATAATAATATAAAACATGATGCAAATATGCACTCATCAACCATCCACACCGGAGACTCCGGTCTACACCCGAAACTTCGACCTATCTCCAGTCCATCTCCGGACCACCATATTGAATGACCTGGGCATGGTCTTTTCCCTCACTCCGGGGACTTTGGCAGGAACTCCGAACCAGGGACATTAGAGACTCTGGTGTTTCCACACCGGAAACTCTGGGCTGAGACACCAACCCGGAGAATCCGACCAACATCTAGTCTACCTCCGGACCCCCATTTAGAATGACCCAGGGCTTCTCCTTGAGACCATTCAGAGACTTGTGGGGGAACTCTGTACCACACCTGAGACTCCGGTGTCTTCACACTGGAGACTCCGGCCTGGATTCTTCAGGAAACATCATATTAATCCAGGGAATTGCCCACTATGATATGGCCTTTTCTATTTTCATTAGACTGACATGTAGACATTAACACACAGTAAAATGATCCTCATGTTGTTAACGAACACCAAAACAGATTAGGACAATAAATGTCCTTTCACAAGGTATATTACCTTGTAGATGGTATCTATCCTACTTGGTTTACCTTTGTGAAGACCATACACAAACCCACCAAAGAGAAGCACAAGAGGTTTTCCAAGGAGCAGGAGGCCGCTAGAAAGGATGTGGAGGGAGCCTTTGGTGTGATCCAATCTCGCTAGGCTATAGTATAGCACCCTGCTAGAACTTGGAGCAAAGACACAATGTGGGAAGTGATGACAACTTGTGTGATCATGCACAACATGATCATCAAAGATGAGCATGATGAACGCATCTATGACCAAGGCTAGGAATTTCACGGAGAATTGGTTGAACCTGTGGGGTCCCTAGCACATGGAGTACCATGACCCACCGACTGTTGGGCCCCCGTCGCGCTCGCCGATGGCCTCAAGTGGCGGGTTCCCTTCGAGAGGCCAGGCGAGGTGTAAAGAGCAAACTACAAGTCATGTCTGAGGTGGTGTCCCTCGAAGATCATAGCCATGACAGGGATGTCGTCAGCAGCGCAGGGCCCTCAGCGAGGCAATGACTCCATGTTGCGACCCTCCGCAAGGGCATATCCACAACCTGCTCTGGCAGGCGAGACGATAAATCAACGAGTAGCTCCCATGTTCTACTGCCTGCGCGATATACCTCGATAAAGCGAGGTGCTACTTGGACACTTCCTTGTTAAAGCGAGGCTGACGCCATTGGTAACCCCAAAGCTCAGCATTGCCGCTTTGGTGCAAGAGAGCAGAGGATGATGCGGCACCGTAGAGAGGGCATCCCCGGTGACCGCTGCTTTGGACTGGAGCTCTTGTAGGATCCTGGACTTGGTCCGTGTAAAGTGAGGGTGTGCACCGACTCCCCTTGGGCGGGAATGTGGAGGCCCTTCCCGCCAAATATTGTGGGAAGAGGCTCGATGCCATTATAAAGGGGGAGCCACTCCGACCTTAGAAGGGGCCGATCCTTAGGATCAGAAACCCTAGAAACTCTCTTGTCGACACACCCCTCGTGGAGCAACGCGAGCAATACAACCAAGAAGGAGTAGGGGCTTTACCTGCTCATGTGGGTCTTGAACCTGGATAAAAAAACTGTGTCTCCTCTTTGTCATCTGCGAGCTTCATCGCCCCCATCGTCATGTTGAAGATCTAGGCGCGTGTTCAGTACCCTCATGAGTCTAGGGCTCGTCGGTGCCCATGTTATTCCGTGGGACATTCATTTTCCGACATTTGGCGTGCCAGATAGGGTACTAAGGCGCGATCTTAAGATTCGACAGCCTGAACATCATGGCACCTCGCGCAGAAACGCGCTCCAGGTGCTCCCGGCAAGGAGGTGCGGGCAAAGGACAGGAGAACCAAAGCCCCCGTCATGTCATGCCTCCTAGCCTAGCGCATGATGGAAGCAAGGAAGACTCCCCCTTCCGCTCCCTGAGAAATGTGCCACCACCGGAGCATGACGACGCGCCACTCTCACGCACCATATCATTACGCGAGCCCAGGGACGTCCTCGCGCTAGGGGCTGCATGGCTCATGGTGAGAGAAATTCTCCACTACCCGCCCGTGGAATCTATGTGATAAGAGTGGCACGCATGCCTCGCCGTGCTCATGGACATCGCATGGACCGACCTAGCCCTGGCTTCACCCGAAGCCTGAGCAGGAGAAGTATCTTATAGAGCGCCTCCTCCACCTGCTCTACCGACAAGGGCCGAGAGCTCAGGGAGTGGGCATGTCTCCCAAGAAGCATGGTCGTCGCGCAACACCAACAATGACGTTCAAGTTATCCATGCAACAGAAGACACCAGCGTAACCCTCACACGGCATCGCAAGCGCGAGGCCCGTGTTGCCCAAAGTGTCAATCGTGGACCGCTAGAACCGCACAACTCTTGCTGGTAGCATCAAGACCTGCAGTAGCTACTGCCTCACACTCATCATGTGGTATGGCCTCCCAAGATCAAACCAGAGATGCTCCCTCGGTATGACGACACCTCCAGCCCTACCGAGTTCCTACATCTCTACACCATAGGCATCGAAGCCGCTGGTGGCGATGACTGAGTCATGGCCAACTAGTTGCCCCTAAGGCTTAGGGCCACGACACGCGCCTAGTTAGCGAGTTTGCCGGAGGGAACCATTGGCTCGTGGCCTTCCCTTTGCCACCTCTTCATCACTAAGTTCGGGGGAACAAGCGAATTCCCTCTCATGTTCCACGACCTTCGTCAAGTACGACATAGGCCTGGTGAGACCCCCTACAAGTACCTACAACGCTTCAACCAATGCCGTAGTAGGATCCCAAGGATCTCGAACGCCAAGGTCATATCCTCCTTTTCCGAAGGCGTCAAAGAAAACAAGGTGCTCAAAAAATTTGGGCCATAGAGAGAACCTTTCCACCATGGCAGAACTCTTCGCGACGGCCAATTGGTGTGCCAAGGAGAAAAAAGGGCGCATGTTCATTCACGATAAGGACAACCCCACCTCCTGCACGAAGGATCTCTCCAGAGCCAGAGGCAAGGTCATTGTCACTTGGGTGGCCAAAGTTGAATAGAGACGACCTCGCAGAGGGAGCACAAAGGGCGAAAGCAACCACCCCTTATGCGTCTTCCACCCAATCCGGGGGCATGGCACATACCAGTGCTTCAAGCTCAAGATGATCCGGACAGAGTATGACGATTGGAGGAAACGCAAGCATGATGGGTAACATGGTGGAACACCAGGCGGTTACCCTGAGAGGGGTAGGGAAGGTAGTCACTAATACCTTCGATCTGGATTTGTAGATACAATATAGTAGCTTTTTCCCTAATAGACCTAGGAATAATCAAACCTTGAGAAACAATGCTAAAATGAAATTAATAAGGCACGTCTACAAGACTTGTTTGTTCGTTTTACCTTCATTTACCAGACCTTTTTAGTTTACTTTAGAACGTGGGTTGTTTCAATGGATGGAGATAGGCCAGGGTTGAAGATTCACCTGCAGCTGCACAACATATGGGATAAAGGTAGTAATACGCATATTCATGTGTAATGATTTAATAAAGATAAAATTTCTGGGCAACACATCCTGATATACTAGAGCTCCTGTGAGTCACAAGCATAGAAATAGTCTTTTGATCCAACCATTGCAACCGCGAAGTACCGGGCAACAACAATTATTAAGTGAAACACAGATCAAAGCCTTAAGAAGTGATGTTGCTTTTGTTCCCAAATGGATCGCTAAACAAAGACCATACCCCCCTTTATGTCACTGGGTTTCCTACGAGATCACGACTCACCAAGTATCTCACGTCAAGCCTTTATCAATATCTAGGATCTTGGGTACCTACAAGTCCATAGATCGAGACAAGAGACAAAGAAACAAAGATACAAATCTCTATTCAATCAATACACAATACTCCCATGGATTAGATGCACATAATCGCTACGAGGTTTCACCCCAACCTGCAACCCATGAGGACTACTCACTCATAACAATATGATCAAGGATAGAAAACATTGTGAAAAATATTAAGATTGAAATCAAATATTCTTACAATGGTCACCGAATCACAAGGAGATCTCAAGTACAAGCTAATGGCTATGGCTATGGAGAAGATGGAGGGTGGAGAGAATGAACTATGGTGGTCGATCTCCTTTGGTGGTGGTGTGATGCAATCTGAGAATGGCGACCCTCTGCATGGCGACTGGGACCTCAAAACATATAGGTTCCTTCATGAAAGTCATAGGGTTTGACGAGATGAAGCCAACACCACATGGTACAGGCAGACCGTACAGGCGGGCCTTTCCCATACCAATGGTTTTTAAAGCCTCCGTCGACTGGATTTGCCTCCAGGATTGCTTGGTCATGTAAACTTCCTCAAAATCTTCATTAATAGCTCCCGATTGCACATCTTTGCAATAATTAGTCATTAGTAGTAATGCTAGAGAGATTCTTGGTTAATTACTTGACTTGTTGGGGATATACTTTCTGGGTATCCTCACTGTGGCTCGCTGACCAGGGTGGCCTACTTCGGGTTAGAGCTTTGCTACTTGTAGTCCAGTCCGGTCAGTCAGGGAGAAGAGATGGAGTCCAGTCCAGCTACGGGAAGGCCTAGAAGACTTACCGACATAGGCCTGTTATGTTACTTGTAGTTCAAGTTGTACTCTGTAACCGACTCTTATTCGTAGCTGGATAGGTATCTCCTGTAAACCCTAGGCCGGATATCTATATAAGCCGTCCTAGGGTACACCTTTAGGGCACCCCACAATAGTATACAATCTCAACTCACACAGGCAAAACCCTTGTAACCCATATTCCGGCTCTACCATACTACTGGATTGCTTGCATGAGTAGGATCCGTCCAAAGCCGGCGGATTCGAACCTAGGTAAACTTGTGTGCTCACCGTCCCAGAATACCGTATGTCTCACACCCCTCTCTTCCGCACGCCTCGAGGACCCCCTCATGGTGTACTTGTCATCAATCTTACGACATTTGGCACCCACCGTGGGGCAGGTGAGCCTTGGATCTGTGTTTCGAGCGGAATCTGCAAGAATCAGAATCGGTGAGAACATCGCCGTCGGTTGCATCCTCTACGCCAGCGACGTCCCTCTCATCGTTCTCGATGAGACCTGGATTCCGGCTAGCGAGGCCATGACTGCCTACACCATCATGTCTTTCGGAGAGATCGATGTTTACATCGGTATCGCTGAACCTGCCCCACCCACCCTAGTGGTGATGATAGACGCAGAAGAAATTTCTAGGTCTACTTTGTCTGTGGAGGCGGCAGAGTTCCGGATCTTGGAAAACCCTAATCCCACCCATCCCGCACTTGTTGCAGAGATAGTGGAGAAAGCTAAGCCTGAAGCAGACCTTGCGGTGCAAGTGGAATCTGGAGTGGATCTCCCTAGTGACGCCGAATCCCAGATCGATCTACCCGCCGAGGTCAAAATCCAGGAGGAGCAAGGAAACAACTCTGGTTCCGGCTCTGCCAATGCCGGAATAGACCAACCCTTCCTGAGGCATACGTTTAGGTGCATGATGATGAAAGGAGCAAACATGGATGGGGTTCTCGAGACCATTAGAAGTTTTGAGGAAGCCCACGAGGAAAGCCGCAACTACTTCCGGATGCACAGGTCGCACTTCGTCGGATATGTTGGATCCGGATCCGGCTCTGTTGATGCTGGAGACAATGAAGACTCGGTGATAGAGGCAATTGGAACAAACACCGACTTACCAGCATCTTCAGATAATTCCATAATGTCAGCGGATTTCCGAAAGTTCTTTGTGTAATATGAAGAGGAGTTCAACTCCAAAGATGCTGAAGAAGGAGAAGCCATGGATGAAGGATCTGGAGAAAACTCTCCCAAAGCGCAGGATGACATGGATCTCGGAGATAATCCCGATGTCCATATGTCCGAAAGTACCGCTCAGAGCCTAACTTCGGGAAATGGACCAAAAGCCGTCATTGCTTCTAGCGCCGCCAAGAAGGCAAAGAAAAAGAACAAGACCCCGGCAAAAGATCCTCCAGCGGAGGAAGTGGTTGCCGAGGAATATGAAGAAGACTCAGATGGAGATCTAATCCCAGACGAGCCAAAGGAAGCTTTGGTGGATTGACACGTGGTTATTGCTGGTGCCTGCAAACTCATCAATACTACGTTAACTACGCTTATCCCTACAGCTGTAGAAATTACATCTGCAGAATTGGAAGAAAGGGCTCAAGCCCTAGAAGCGCGTCGCCAAGTGCTCCTGGATGAAGCCAACAACATCGAGGAAGAGAAGAAGCGCATAGTTACTGCAGAGAAGTTCATCTCTCTGTAGCATCAAAAGACCCGGAAAAGCCACATGCGGGCTGAAAAATTTCTGGAAGTCCACAAGGTTCTCTTTGAGGGGGACCCTGGGATGCCTCATCTTGACAACAAGGGAGATATGGTGTACCCAACACTAGTACAAAACACTACCGTGGCTCAAGATATCCTGGCAAATAATCCAGGCCTAGATCAGATCCGGTTGGGCATAAAGCTGCTCACCAAGGGTCTGGAGCAACAAAAGGTCATGAAATTTGGAAGTAGAAAACTGGTCTCTCAGTCTGACCAATGTCACACGGATCCGTCCTCGAATGATATTAGACCCCAACGGGTTCCGGAACAACATTACCGCTCCGACCATCGGGAAGATAACTACTCAAGAACCGGATCTTCAGGGCAACGCCACAAAACCGCATGTGACTGGAGCAACATTGCTCCAGCCCAGAGCAAGAAGCGATTGCAGCACTAACTCCGAGACACCCTCCCGGCGAGAATCGAACAATCACATGGAAGATGACAAAGAGAAACGTCGGGAGGAGGACCGTCAAAATATGCCACCTCCTAGACATGCAAGCCGTCCGGCTGAACCTCATCGTGGTGGGAATGACGGAAGAAGGAACGACAAACACCATGCCGAGTCAAGCTGGCAGGGGGCTCGTCGCAATGAAGACCCTCCCTAGAACCCGAATAATGACGCTCTGGATGGAGGCCGACGATCAGCCGGAAACAATCCACCTACACCACCCGCTCTGCCAAGCAGCCATCACAACGGCTCTCAAGGAGGCCAAGGAGGACGTCGTGGCAGAGGAGGTGGTGGTAGAAGCAGAAGTCCGGCTCCAAGGCACTGCAGCCATGGCGAACAACCAAGACGGCGTTCCTTGTCACCATGTGACGCGAGACACCGGATCAACTCTAACATAGAGGCACAGCGCTACGAGAACAATGATATCTACGTGGGTCCAAAATGCTTTGGACCATGAATTCGACAAACACACTTCCCGGAAGGATTTGCTATCTCAAGACACATCCAAGCCTACGATGGAGTGGCCCGGCCAGATAATTGGCTCCAGGATTTTTTCCAGGCTTGCTGTATCGCCAAAGGCGGAAATAGGTTGGTCACGACCCGATATCTCCCACTTATGCTATGGAAGACGGCACGATCATGGCTCAATGAACTTCTGGAGAATACCATTCACAACTGGTATGATATGCAAAGCGCATTCTTTTGGAATTTTGAAGGCACATATCAGAGGCCCTGTATGGTAGGAGACCTACAACTTTGCACCCAGAAAGCCAGAGAAACTTGCCGAGATTACCTCGGACGATGGATCTACACCAAGAACTCCTGTGAAGGAGTAAATGATCAAACTACGATTGAAGCTTTCATTGCAGGACTCCCAATTGGTTTACTACGTGACAGCTTGATGTGCGACAAGGTTACTGATCTGGAACAAATGATAGAAACAACGAGCAAGTATGCAGACGCCAACGACGATGCAGAGGGATTACTGAACGCCTTAGCTGTGCCATAGTCGGCAAAACAACCAAAGCAACAAGCTCAGAAGCGCAAGAATACCTCGAAAGAAAAACCCAACATGGAAACAACAGTGGTCACTTCTACTTTCGGGTCTGGAGGACGAGGTGGGCATGGCGGCGGCCGTGGACGCGGTCGTGGGACATCAAGGGTCCAAGGTAGAGGTGACCAACAGCCTGTCAAAACCTACTCTTGGGCCGACATTGCCAACAACCCGTGTGTGCATCACTTGGATGCCAACAGGGGCTCATCTCACACGAATGTTGAGTGTCGTTTCAATGACGACATAAACAAAGACGATACCGCTGGCTACAGGGCCAAGTGGAAGAAGGGAAAAAAGAATCCCGGAAAAGAGAAAGAGACCAAGGAAGATTCCAACATGGAGGAATCATAGCCTTCAAATCCCAAGCCTGATGGAAAGAAAAACTTCCCAACGAAAAAAGACACTTACGTCACTTTCCTTGGGTCTCAACCAGCTAAGGTCAAGAAAGCAGTACTACATGAGCTCAATGCAACTGTTCCGAGTATCCCACAATTCTTGGACTGGTTGAAAGTGGCAATCACCTTTGACCGTGCTAACCATCCGCCTAAGTTGCACAGGCGAGGAAAATACGCCTTAATTGTCAACCAACTTATTGACGGCTATGGTTTCTCCAAGACTCTCATGGACGGTGGCAGCAACATCAACATTCTATATATCGAAAGTCTACATCGGATGCGGATCTCGGAGACACAACTGAATCATAGCTCTGTGATCTTTCACGGAGTTGTCCTAGGAAGACAGGCAAATTCCCTAGGAGAGATCACTTTGGATGTTACCTTTGGAACTCCAAAGAACTACAGAATGGAAGCACTTTCCTTCGAAGTGGTCCCGTTCAAGAGAGCCTACCATGCTATATTCGAACGGCCGACTTACTGGGCTTTTATGGCTCGTCCGTGTTACATTTACAATATGATTAAAATTCTAGGTCCCAAAGGCGTGATCACCATCGGGGGAGACCCGAAGAAGGCGCGAGAGTGCGAGGACGGAAGTGCCACCTTTGCTGAAGCCGTGCTGCATGCCCAGGAGTACTAGGAGATCAAGAAGACCATTAACCTATCCGAGATGCCCGCAACAAAGAAAGAGGTGACAAAGCCGACTCCGGAGTTCAAGGCATTAGAAGAGATGAATACGATGCCATTGAAGGATGATGACCCCTCCAAGGTGACCCAGATATGTGTAGGTTTGGATAGTGCATAGGAAAGTGCACTCGTCAAGTTCCTCCAAGCAAATCAAGATATCTTTGCATGGCAGCCATCTAACATGACCAGAGTACCTAGGGAACTTGCCGAGCACTCTGTAAATGTACACCCAAATGCTAAACCCGTCAAACAATCCTTATGATGTTTTGGCAATGAAAAGTGAAAAGCAATATCTAAGGAACTAGCCCGGCTCGAGTTAGCCGGATTCATAGATGAGGTCATCCACACTGAGTGGTCGGCCAATCCTGTAATGGTCCCTAAAAAGGACACCACTGATTTAAGGATGTGTTTTGATTATACTGCCTTGAACAAGGCTTGTCCCAAAGATCCGTTCGCTCTGCCTAGAATTGATCAAGTTATTGATTCTACGGCAGGCTCGGAACTCCTATGTTTTCTCGATGCATATTCCGGTTATCACCAAATTCGGATGAAGGAATCAAACAAAGTTAAAACTTCATTCAAACCCCCTTCAGAACCTTCTTTTTCGTTATGATTCCCTTCGGGCTCAAGAACGCAGGAGCTACGTACCAGCGCACTATGCAGCGTTGCCTCGACGATCAAATCAGACGCAATGTACATGCATATGTGGACGACATTGTGGTGATGTCCAAAAAGAAGGAGACCTTAATTTCTGACTTGGAGGAAACATTCGCCAATCTACGCAAATACAACATAATGCTTAACCCGAAGAAATGTTTGTTTGGAATACCAGCCGGATTTTTTTTAGGTTTCATCGTGTCACAGAGGCATAGAGGTGAATCGCAACAAAATTAAGGCTATACTCAATATTTCTAGGCCGACTCGCCTAAAGGACGTTCAAAGACTAACTGGCTGCATTGGTGTAGTCAGTTGGTTTGTAAGCCGACTCGATGAAAGAGCCTCACCACTCTACAAGCTCCTGAAAAATACCAAGTTCATTTGGACTGGCGAAGCTGAAGCTGCACTACAAGACCTTAAAGCAGTACTCTCATCTGCTCCTATCCTTGCAACACCAGAACCTCAGGAACCGATGTTGCTCTATCTCGCTGCGACAAATAGAGTTGTCAGTGTCGTCATGGTGGTGGAGGGACCAGAGGAAAAACAGGAACACCTGGGGCAGCATCCGACTTACTACCTCAGCAAAGTCCTAACTAATCAAAACAGTGATATCCGCATTATCAAAAGCTGGCTTACGGTGTGTTTTCGCATCCCGGAAGTTACGGCATTATTTTCAGGAACATCCAATTACCATGGTGAGCACAACTCCCATGAGAGATATAATCAACAACAACAATGCTACATGACGTGCCGCAAAATGGGGCATAGAGCTTTCAGCTTTTGACATTGAGTAAAAACCTCGTATAGCAATCAAATCCCAAATCCTTGCTGACTTTGTCGCTGAGTGGACAGAGACAACAGAGAATATGACCCTCCTAGAGTCAGAATATTGGACCTTACATTTTGACTGGTCTAAGGCGCTCGGGGGCTGGCGTGGTTCTTAAGTCACCCCAAGGAGATAAACTTTTCTATGTGTTGCAGATCCACTTCACGACAACAAATAACATTTTCGAATATGAAGCACTGCTGCATGGAATCCGGATTGCTAAGGATATCGGCATCCGACGTTTGATGTGTTATGGAGATTCAGATCTTGTTGCCCAACAAGTGTCAGATATCTGTAATGCAAATAAACACATGGCAGCATATAGAGCTATTGTGGATGAACTATCTAAAATCGTTTGAAGGGTTTGAGGTTCAACATATCCCTCGAACAAAAAATAAGGAAGAAGATGCATTATCTCGAATAGGCTCTGCATGGAAAAAGGTCCCGGATGGCGCTTTTTTAGAGAACCTGAAAGTTCCCTCTATAAAAGGAGTAGATGAGGAATATCTGACTAAATCCGACTCACCATTAGTGATAGTTCTGGCTGTAGTTCCTAGCTGGACCCAACCCTACCTTGATTTCTTGGTAGATGGCAAATTACCCGAAGATGAGGTTTTGAGCCGGTAGATCGTCCGACGAGAAAAAACCTATACTATTATAAGTGGTGAGATCTATAAGCGAAGTGTGTCTGCGGTCTTTCAGTCCTATGTATCTCCGGAAGGAGTGGAAATCTTACGAGAAATCCACGAAGGCGAATGCGGCCATCATGCTATAGCCAAATCTTTAGTGGCAAAATCTTTCCGTCACGGATTTTTCTGGCTTACAGCCAAGGCAGATGTCGAACGGCTGGTCAAGACGTGCAGAGGCTGCCAAAAGTACGCCAAACAAGCTCATGTTCTGGCTGATCAGCTGCGAACAATACCTATAACATGGCCTTTCGCGGTCTCGGGGCTTGACATGGTAGGACCATTTAAATGGGCTCCAAGTGGATTTACTCATCTTGTCAATGCCCATTGTTATGGACTTGGGTTTTGGAGAAGGAGGGAGCGCTGGAGACATCTATCGGCTAGCAAACAAGCACACAGGGGACAAAGGATTTACCCTGGTTCAGGCCTCGTAGAGGTCCCTACTCCTTCTTGTCTACTCGTGGAATTATCGAAGGAGTCAAAAGTTACAATGGTGCGCAGATGCAATCTGGCAAGGGTTGTGGAAACTAGGGTTGCGTGTGTCCTCCTCGCCGCCCCCTCCTAGACTTTATATAGATAGGCTAGGTCTCAGGTAGCAGGTCGAGTCGGTTACAAGTTAGGGTTTTCCCTTCAAACTTTCTATCTTTAGCTTCTTCTTGTCTTTCAAGCAATCGAGAGTCCCTAGGTTACTCGAGTCCCTCCATCAGGGCCTTATTGACACCGTGGGCCTGTATGTATTTGGACCGTATATACCAAGCTTGAGTACCTGTAGGGTATACCCATGTTAGTAGCCCCCGAGTGTCCAGTGGAATCGCAGATTCGACTGGGGACTTTTTGAAGGCTTCGAGTGCCCAAATGGGTACATTTCGATTGCTTGTATTTGTGTCATAGGGATTGTTGATATGCATGCCTGATATAACCGAAGCATCGGTATCAGTTAACCACCTTAGGGTGAAACAACGCAATCTACTCGAATTCGAGTCCCCGGACTCGAATCCGGAAAAGTGCTGGTGTAATTCGACTCAGGCCGCAGAGGTCTTATAGGAGTCGAATTCCAGTTATATGGGTGTGAGCACTTGACGCATCCGTCAAGGCATGTTCATCGTGCCTATAGGCACGGGTATATTTCTGGTAGTGCACAGTTAAATGCGTTGCCAGGCCTTATTCAGGTCTTACCTTCACGCCGTAGGCGCGGCATCCGAATTTTATTATCGCGGAGACGATTCGGGTAAACCAGGAGACGCAGTCTCTTTGTAGGGAAAAATTATGAGGCGGTGTCGCCATGAGTTTCGAGTGTGGAAGTTATCAACACACCCCTTTTTTGTACAAATAATCATAGGGTGCGCGACCAGCGCTCCCTATGGGAGTAGCCCCCGAGTGCCTGGTTGAGTCGAAGACTCAGGCAGGGACTAAAGAACTTTTGCGACTGCTGTCGTCTTTTGCTTGCTTGTTCAGTCGATGACCCAGGAAGGTACTAAAACACTTTCGTGATTGCTGTCGTCTTTTGCCTGCTTGTTTCAGTCGATGACTCAGGCAGGTACTAAAATATTTTCGCGACTGCTGTCGTCTTTTGCCTGCTTGTTTCCGGCGATGACCCAGGCAGGTACTAAAACACTTTCGCGACTGTTGTCGTCTTTTGCCTGCTTGTTTCAGTCGATGACTCAGGCAGGTACTAAAATATTTTCGCGACTGCTGTCGTCTTTTGCCTGCTTGTTTCCGGCGCTCCCTATGGGAGTAACACATGTCCATAATCGAACTGTATTTCGAGTGGTTGGGTTTGCTTTTGTGATTGTCCATGTTCCTGCAACAAGAAAAAGAAAAGTCGTAGGGTGCACGGCCAACGCTACCTATGGGAGTAGCCCCCGAGTGCTTGGTGGAGTCACTCGCTGGGGGTGTGCCTGCCACGTACAAGAACTCCCTCCACGCAGCTGGCGCGACCATGTCGCTTTCCATGGTGCAAGCCCACGGAGTCGAAGTGGATCCTTCTGCGGTGTCGAAGACGATGCCTGTTGGCACGGATGGTTAGCAGGTAGTATTTGCTCCCTTTGCGACTGCCTGTGCCAAATATGGCCATTCCTTGATAAACATTGTTGCCAAGTATTCAGAGGAGCTCAATCGCGCAAAGAAGGCGGAAAAAACTTCGGCCTCAGGGGCCGGCGGAAAGTCAGTGGCATCTGATATTGCCACAGACTTGATGAAGCCCCCGAGGTCATCGAAGTCGAAGAAGCCAGCTGCTCCGTAGTTAGTTTCTTGTAATAGCTGATGAACTTGCTCTTTTGATTGGAGAACATGCCTGTTGGCAAATGTGTTTGTAGATACTTTTATTGATCCTGAATGCATCTGTTATTTTTGACTTTTGAGTTGGTCGCCTTATTTGCCTCTGGCTTGATTTTTGGTAGGGTACATCAAGTGGTCCTGTGGGGGGAACCCCCTACTCGCCATCTCTTGAGGATGCAATGGCACCACCATGCTCCAGGGTAGAGGAGCTGTCCTTGCTTTCGCGACTTCGTGATCGCGTGAAGCAACTGGAGCGTGAATTGCCCGTGAGCAATATCTGCTTGGTGAGGTGACCCAACTGGGCGACCAGTTTAAGTGTTAGTTTGCTCATCCTCGTCTTTTCCTTTGTAGTTAATCGCAATGGTACGTTGTACTCATGCTGTTGATGCTGCTTCGTGTAGTTGTTAGCGCACGCCGTCCGCAGGAGGAGAGGGATAGGATTGCCATCCGCCTTCATGATCTCACCCAGGAGCAACTTCAGGAGAGTGGATACTTCTGGGTAGATCATGATCGTGCGACTGCGTTAGCGACCCTGCAGGATCGCGCCCTGCGAGTGCTGCTCTTTCTGAAGAAGTCGCATTCGTGTTTGAAGAACATCTACCGGGCGATGTTCCCGCTGGATGATACTCCATCAAGCCTGCTGGCCCTTCTGACCAAATTTCAAGATATGTCCACGGTTCGCGAGTGCGTGAGGCAGCAGTTGGTGGCTGGTGCCAAGGCTGCCCTCTCCGTGGTGCGTTTGCACAGACCTGACGTGGATGTTGCCGCCATTGCCTCTGGGCCACCGGTGCCACCAGCAGGATCTTCCTGGAACATGGTGCCACACTATCAGGTTGTGGATCGTCTAGCCGAGGAGATCGTCGACTTCTTCGAGGAACAGACTAATGTTCTTCTGTTGCAAGGGTAGCCAAATATGTATCCTGCATATAAGTGTACTGGTGTTGTAAAGCTCATATATATTTGTAGATAATTTATTGTTGAATGTATACAAATAGCTTTATAAGGGTGGGGTGAGTTGCACTTATGCGAGTCCTTTTCGTTAGCCTGGCCATCTTTGTATCGTTCCCTTGTCAACCTGTCAGGTGCGTTGCAGCTAGGTTGAGTTTGTGCTAAGGGGTTCGATTGATTTGCCAGCTACTCGGGATGTCGCGTTATTGTTCGAAGAACATGTCTGTATAGGGTGGTGTAGCCCCCGAGTATGAAAGTTGACAAAAGAAAAGAGAACACGGAGTTTTGGGGTACTTAGCTTTTATTTATTCGAAGATCAGTACGGAGTACAATGTGCGGCTAAGTAGCCTTGGCTGAATAGCCTTATTTGCAATGCAAAAGTAAAGAAGAAACGACTAAGGGTAGAAGCGTTGCAGTTGTGCGACGTTCCAAGGGTTGGAGTGTGCGACTCCTGTCTCTAAATCTTGAAGGCGATAGGCGCCACCTGGGATTAATTTTGTAATCACGTACGGTCCTTCCTAGGGGGACTTGAGCTTGAGATGTCCCTGCTGCTTCAGTCGCAGGACTAGGTCACCTTCGACGAAGGATCTGGGGCGAAGCCTTCTGTTATGATAGTTGCGTAGGTTCTGCTGGTAGATCGTGGATCTTTCTGCAGCGATTTCTCTTGCTTCGTCAAGGAGGTCGACGGAGTCTTCGAGTGCGAGGGATGACTCCTGCTCGCTGTAGGCGACTACGCGTGGCGCTTTGTACCGTACTTCGGCGGGTAGTACTGCCTCTGCTCCGTGTACCATAAAGAATGGCGTGTAGCCGGTGGCGCTGTTTGGAGTTATACGCAGGCTCTAGAGTACAGATTGCAGTTCATCTGACCAGCAGCCCGTGGCTTGTTCGAGTGGTCGGAGGAGTCGCTTCTTGATGCCGCTGTAGACGAGCCCGTTTGCCTTTTCCACCTGACCATTGGTCTGTGGGTGTGCTACTGAGGCGTAGCTGATGTTGATCCCCAGGTTCTCGCAGAATTCTTGGAACTCCTTGGATGTAAAGTTCGTTTCGTTGTCGGTGATGATGCTGTGCGGCACGCCGAAGCGGTAGACGATGGACTCGAAGAACTTTACTGCGCTGCGCGCTGATTGCTTGGTCACTGGCATGGCCTCAATCCACTTGGTGAATTTGTCGACTGCGACCAGGAGGTAGACGTAGCCTCCTTGCGAGGACCTTGGAAGTTTGCCAACCATGTCGAGTCCCCACTGGGCGAAGGGCCAGGCCAATGGGATAGGCCGGAGTTCTGCGCCTGGTGCGTGTGGTTTGTCTGCGAATCGCTGACAAGCGTTGCACTTTTGGACTATATCCTTGGCGTCGCGCATGGCCGTGGGCCTGTAAAATCCAGCTCGTAGAGCTTTGGCAACGAGGGCGCGACTGCCGGCGTGGTGCCCGCAGGTCCCTTCATGGATGTCGAGGAGGACTGCTCTTCCATCGGCTAGGAAGACGCATCGCTGTAACACGCCTGTGATGCTGCGTTTATACAGTTCGCTGTTGATAACGGCGAATGCCTTGGAGCGTCGCACGATGTGTCGTGCGTCTGTCGGGTCATCCGGTAGGCGCTTACTGAGGAGGTACGTAATGTACGGCTGCGACCAGGATTGTTCGATCATCATGACGCTCATTGGTCCCTCAAGTCCTGTGTCGAGCTCCAAGTCATCGATTGTCATTGGCTCATTGGGTGGCGTAGCCCCCGAGTCCGTTGCTGCGCTTGTTTTCTTCTCTGCGGCCTTCGGCTTGATGGAGCGTTCGCATATGCGCTCGAGAAATACCCCAGGTGGTATGGGTGCACAGGTGGAGCCTATGTTGGCGAGTGCATCCACCTCCTCATTGCTTTCGCGAACTATGTGTCGCAACTCGCAACCATCAAAGTCTCCTTCAAGTGTGTTGTAGAGGTCACCGTATGCGATCATGTTGTCGTTTAGTGCGTCACATTCGTGCATTGTTTGGTTGACGACCAGCTTGGAGTCACCATATATGATTAGCCTCTTTGCGCGACAGGCTTTTGCCATTCTCATCCCGTGTAACAGGGCCTCATATTCAGCCTCGTTGTTTGAGGCTGTGAACTGCATTCACAGGACGTACTTCAGCTTGTCCCCTTGAGGCGATGTCAGTATGACACCTGCTCCTGCTCCATCTTTCCTCTTGGACCCATCGAAGTGCATTGTCTAGAGGTAGGACATGTCTGGCCTGTCCAAGAGTTGGTTTTCCATCCAATGTACGAGGAAGTTAGGGAGAACTTGCGACTTGATTGCGCCGCACTTTTCGTAATGGATGTCTCGTGGAGACAGTTTGATTCCCCAAAGCGCGACTCGTCCTGTGGCGTCTGGGTTATTGAGGATATGTCCCAATGGGGCGTCGTTGACTACCACGATTGGGTGTTCCTGGAAGTAATGGCACAGTCGCCGGGCGGTCATAAAGACGCCGTACGCCAGCTTCTAGTAGTGCGGGTACCGCTGTTTTGTTGGCGTGAGGACCTCCCTGAGGTAGTATACCGGGCGTTGTACGCCATGGACCTTGTTTTCCTCGGCCCGTTCAATGAAGAGCACTGTGCTAACCACTTGGTTGGTGGCGGAGATGTACAGCAGCAGTGGTTCCCTTTCTTGTGGAGTTACCAATATTGGCGAGGTGGATAGCAGGCGCTTGAGGTCTTCGAATGCTTCTTGCGCTTCGTTGGTCCATTCGAATTTGTCAGCTTTGCGGAGGAGCTGATAGAAGGGCAACGCCTTTTCTCCCATTCAACTGATAAATCGACTGAGGGCCGCGATTCGCCCGATTAGTTGCTGAACGCCTCTTATGTTCTTTGGCTTCTCCATGGCCATTATGGCCTTTATCTTTTTCGGGTTTGCCTCAATCCCTCTCGCGGAGATAAGATACCCGAGCAGTTGCCCAGAGGGTACGCCAAAGGCGCATTTGTCCGGATTGAGCTTTATCCGGTAGCGATCGAGATTGGCGAAGGTTTCGCGCAAGTCGTCGATTAGAGAGGCTTCTTCCTTGGTTTTGATTACTATGTCGTCGACATAGACTTGGATGTTGCGACCAAGTTGCTCCTTGAGGCAAGCCTGCATGCACCGCCGGTACGTGGCTCCCGCGTTTTTTAGCCCGAAGGGCATTGTGTTGTAGCAGAACACACCGAAGGGCGTTGTAAACGCGGTCTTCTCCTGGTCTTCCTCCTTCATTTGAATTTGGTTATAGCCTGAGTAGGCATCGAGGAAGCAGAGGCGCTCGCATCTATCGGTGGAGTCGATGATTTGATCGATCCGTGGTAGCGGGAAGTGATCTTTTGGGCAGTGCTTGTTTAGAGAAGTAAAGTCCACGCACATCCGCAGGATATCCGTGTCCTTTTTTGGCACCAGCACCGTATTGGCGAGCCAAGTGCTTTCCTTGATCTCACGTATGAATTTGGCCTCGAGGAGTCTGTTGATCTCCATTCCGACTGCCTGTGCCCGTGGCTCAGACAGTCGCCTGATTGTTTGCTTGACTGGCCTTGTGTCGGGGTTGACGTTGAGTGCGTGCTCGGCGAATTCCCTAGGAACTCCTGGCATGTCCGCAGGACACCAGGCAAAAATTTCCTAGTGCTCACAGAGGAATTCCACGAGCGCGAGTTCCTATGAAGGACGCAAGTTGTTGGCGATGAGGGCCGTTTTAGCGGGATCTGATGGATGGATCTGCACCTTCTTTGTGTGCACAGATGAGTCGAAGGAGAGGTCAGGTGAGCTTGACCTACTCAGGGGGCATACAGTTGTCTGTCGTTTCCTTCAATCGCGCGAGCTCCTCCTGCATGCCGAAGGACTGGGAGATTCTATTGAATTCCCTGTCGCAACTGTCAGATCGCTTGAAACTCCCGTTGATCGTGATGACGCCATTGGGACCTGGCATTTTCATCTACAGGTAGGCGTAGTGAGGTACTGCCATGAACCTAGCGAACGCGACACGCCCGAGGATGCAGTGGTATTGTGAGGGCCAGTCGACAACTTCAAAGTCGATGCGCTCGCGCCAGAAGTTCTTTGGCGTGCCGAATATGACGTCGAGGTTGATTTTGCCCAGGGGGTATACGCCTTTTCCTAGGACAATGCCATGGAACATTGTGTTCGATGCCTCCAAGCAGGTTAGAGGGATCCTCATTGCTCGCAAGGTACTCGCGAATATGAGGTTGATACCGCTTCCGCCATCCATGAAGATGCGACTCATGTCGAAGCCTCCAATTTGCGCCTCGAGTATGAGGGGGCAATGACCTGGGCGAGGTACTTGAGGCGGGTGGTCGCGTTTGTCGAAGGTAATGCATGACTCACTACCACTGAGGTACTCAGTGGTGGATGGTGGCGAGTGCATGGCCAAGTTGACTTGGCGAGTGATGGCCTTCTGCACCCTATTGGAGGGGCGTCCCTTTTGGATCATCATGGTACCCATGGCCCGTGGGTATGGTTCGCCTCCATGGTGCTGGTCCGGTGCAGCTCCGTTCGGGGGTGGCCCAGGTGGTGGTGGTGGTGCGCCGTGTGCCACTACGCCTGGAGCGGTTCCGTAGCCTCTTTCGACTACATTGCGGTTCATCCGAACCAACCCCTCATGTAGCTTGAGGAACTCGCGGCAGTCCTTGAGGAGGTGACTGGACTTTCTCTTGCCATCATGCTTGTCGATGTAGAAGTGTACCGTGCATGGTCCAGACAGTTTGTCTTTGATGGAGGTCGCGGGTGCTTCATCGCGAGTGCGGCGTTGCCATACTTGCGTGGTTTTCCTGGAGTCGCGGTATCCGCCGCTGCGGTATCCTCTGTTGCGATTATCGTCGCGTCTATCGGCGTAGCCAGCTGCGACCATGTTGACGTCATCGTGATTGTCGTAGACGCGCATACGATGTTTACTCTGGCGGCCGCGTCTTCGTTCGAGTTCTGCCTCCTTGTCAGAGTGAACGCGGTTCTTCAACGAATCTTCCCTATCGGCCTACCGATTCGTGATCTCCATCAGGTGGTCGATGGTCTTGGGCTTCGAGCGGCCTAGCTCCTCCCTGAGTTCCATGCGGCGGACACCACCATTGAATGCATCAATCGCGCGGTCTTCCGAGATGTTCTCCGCGGAGTTCTTGATGATGGACCATCTTTGGATGTAAGAGCGCAGCGATTCGCCAGATTTTTGCTGGCGGCATCTCAGTTCTTCGATTGAAGCGGGGCGTTTGTACGTTCCCTTAAAATTGCGCACGAAGCTGTAGACCAGCTCATCCCAGCTGCGAATGGATCCGTGTGGGAGGTTATTGAGCCATGCCTGGGCGGCGCCCTGCAGCTGTAGCTGCAAGCATTGCATGGCAGTACTTCGACTGCCTCCGTGCAGTCTGACGGAGGAGATGTGATCCTCCAGCCAGATCTTGGGGTCCTACAGACCGTCAAATTTCGGGTTCTCCGATGGGAGTTTGAACCCTTTAGGCATTCGCTTTTGCCTGATGGATCTACTGAAGCATCTGGCGCCATAGAGCTCCCCATCTTCTTCTTCCGAATCAGTCGACCGATCACGTCATGCCCTTGACTTGTCGATCTTGCGCTGCGTGAGTTCGTCACGTGCATCGTAGTCGCGATCGTGTCGTCGTGAACGGCGGCGTCGAGACAGGTCGTGACTGTCATCGCTTGACAAGGGTGAGGAGTAGCGTTTTGCTAACGCTTTGCCCTTTTTTGGGTCTGGTACTGGTTCTTTGTCGAGGGCGGCCTCGATTAGCCCCAGGCCCGCGATCGTAGATTGGTGCCTGGCCATTCGGGGATCTCCAGCCGGTGGCTGGTTATTGAGAAGGTACATGGTGGCCGCTGTCACTGCGGCCTGTGGCGTCCGGGGAACCACGTTGCCTCTCGTGTCGACTGTCATAGAGCCGAAGTCAAGGACTTTCGCGGTGTCTATGCATTCTTGTTCGGTGAGGTGAGCCATCCGTGATTGTCTCTTCCTGGCGAGATGCTCGTTGCCTCTTGAGGAGGATCCTCCGTAGGAGGAGAGCCCAGCGCGACGAAGGCTTGACTCGTCCGCCGCCTTTTTACACGCCTCAAGTTGCACGATTGCTTGTTTCTGGCGCTTGAATTCCTCTTTTAGGAGCTAGTGGTAACCCATCTGTAGTTCCTAAGGGGACCCGAAGGGTAGAGGTGCACCTCGTAGGGCTTCACGGCAGCGTTCCCACTCTTGCTCGTTGAGCCTGATCACGACGCGTTCACCGGTTTGCTTGTTGATTATGCTGGGGGGTTCGACTGCTCCTCCATTGCCGCCGTTGCTGCCATTGGCGGCGTTGGGCGGGTCGGTGCTGTTGCCGGTGTTACCACCGTAGCCGCGGTTGGCGGAGGTGTCGCCCGTGTTGATGACGGCGCACATGAAGTGATTTGGGAAGCTGTTGCTTCCACAACTTTCAGATTCGGAACCGTAGGTTCCATCTTCAGTGGCCAAATCGCTTAGGTCGAAGTCGCGACTGCTGTCGATGACCATGTTCCCAATTGCCGCCAGAGCATTGAGCTCGCTGAGGGTGCCAATCGATGGAGGGAACCATGATGCTGGGGCAATCGTCGGTGCTGTCGGCTGATCGGGCATGCGAAGCGTGCCCATCTGACCAACTTAGAAGCGAAAGCTCCCAATCGCCAGGCTGATTCTGTCGCCTACGGACTCGAAGGCCGGGAGAGTAGCCGGCGTGTGGACGGTGAAGTCGAAGGCGCCGAAAAGCTGGCGAATCTCCGCTGTTGCAGAGTTGTAGATCGCGTTTGATGGGGCCGAAGAAGCCGCAACATCAGCACTCCCAATTCCCACAGACGACGCCAATTGACGAGGGTTTAACTCGTCAATGCCCATTGTTATGTACTTGGGTTTTGGAGAAGGAGGGAGTGCTGGAGACATCTATCGGCTAGCAAACAAGCACACAGGGGACAAAGGATTTACCTAGGTTCAGGCCTCGTAGAGGTCCCTACTCCTGCTTGTCTTCTCGTGGAATTATCGAAGGAGTCGAAAGTTACAATGGTGCGCAGATGCAATCTGGCAAGGGTTGTGGAAACTAGGGTTGCGTGTGTCCTCCTCGCCGCCCCCTCCTAGCCTTTATATAGATAGGCTAGGTCTTAGGTAGCAGGTCGAGTCGGTTACAAGTTAGGGTTTTCCCCTTCAAACTTTCTACCTTTAGCTTCTTCTTGTCTTTCAAGCAATCGAGAGTCCCTAGGTTACTCGAGTCCCTCCATCCGGGCCTTGGCGACACCGTGGGCCTGTATGTATTTGGACCATATATACCAAGCTTGAGTACCTGTAGGGTATACCCATGTCACTTAGTGATGGTGGATAAATTCACAAAATGGATTGAGGCTAAACCCGTCACCAGTTGTGATGGAGCAACAACCAGAAGATTTGTCGAGGATGTCATAATCCGATACGGTTATCCACATAGCATTATCACAAACACCGGGAGTAACTTTTCTATGGGAGAGCTTGCTGAATTCTACGATGAACAAAATATCCGGCTTGAAATTGCGTCAGTCGCACATCCACAGGCTATTGGACAAGTTGAAAGAGAAAATGGTTTAATCCTACAAGGCCTCAAACCAAGACTCGAAGCACCACTACGTCGTGCTGCGGGGGCTTGGGCAGAGGAATTACCCTCTGTGATATGGAGTTTACGAACAACTCCGAGCAGGTCAACCAGATACACACCTTTCTTCTTGGTCTATGGTGTAGAAGCAGTTCTTCCTAGTGATTTGATTCATACTTCTCCCTGAGTTGCTACGTATATTGAAGAGGATGCCAAAAAATTTCGACAAAATGATCTTGATTTAATCGAAAAAGTTCGTGTTGTTGCTGAGATGAGATCAACAGCCTATCAGCATAAGTTACGCAAGTATCATAGCTAGAGAGTCAGAAACCGGTCTTTCAATAAGGGCAATTTGGTTCTACGGATTGTGCAGAAAAGAAATCATAAACTTAGTTAGCCGAGTATTGCACAATGGCTCTTACTATCTAACTGATATGCGACCAGTCAAAGAAAGACCTGCTAATAAGAAAAGAAAGAGAGCTGGAGGCAGTACAAACCCGGAAGAATTAGACAGACCGTGGAATATTGCTCAGCTACGTCCCTTTTATTCTTAAAATTTTCTTTCTTTGTAATCATATACGTGTACATGTTCAATGAGAAATAAAGTGTTGGTTGCCTCAAATTTTTCTGAGAAGTTCTATATTACCATCTTATTTCCGATTGATAATGTCATAGTTGAAAATCCCCGAATACTTGAAAGTACTTTATGCTCATGTTTCTTCTGGTTAAGATTTCCAATTCTAAAAATGCTACCTTTGGGTATAATTCTAAATTTTCTAGTTTGTACTTTGGTTATTTATTTGATTGCCGGACGCAGACATTTTCCGAGTAGTGAATTGTTGGTACTGGAAGCCAACTTTGTTTTCGAGTTTAAACTAGTTTAGTAATTGAGCTCCGTTGCTCGGCAAAGTTTCCGTGTTGAAGGTTGGCCGGCACACGAAAGGGACGAGGCGGAAAGCTAGATAAACGATAAGTATAGACAAAAACATAAAGTGCTTATGTAAACATTTCAGGCATATAAAAATAAATCCAAAAAGTGCTAAATAGAAGTAGCAAATCTTAGCACTAGCAAAAGTATTACACTACTTATTTACAACCCGAATTGTTTCAGAATAACACATCGTTTTTTCTGGTACTTTACGATGCAGGGGAAGAGGTAGGAGCTGCCGGATCACGAGAGACATCGACCTCGCCTTGATATCTTTCTGAGACGTTACTGAAACGGTTTGTTTGTCGTCAGAGACTTTAGATGTTACTTCGAGGAGGCGTCTCCACGCGAGTGAAGAAAGGAGTGTTGTAGCTGGTCAGATCATCTATGTGACATCCATATCCTGCACAAGAGTCCATGATGGCCTTGATTTCTTGTTCATGTCCGTCTTCATCCACTGTCGAATACCCTCTGGTTACTTGCTAGATTTCCATGCTTCCATGGTGGCTCATAACCATGGTGTGAGCGTTCTATGCTGCGGTTCGCGCATACGACATGTTCCAGTCCTGGATGAGTTGGGGCATCTCTTTGGCCTTGTCTCTCACCTCAAAGCCAGACTTTCTGTTCATGTCCGGAACCTTGAGTACTTCGCCAATATCCTCCAAAGATTGGCGGAAATTGTGAAGCAAATCACCGACTTGTGTAAGCCGGCTGGTGCGAGGCTCGGTGGAGGAAGAATCCAGTAACTTCAGAGGACCTATGCATACAAAGCAAAGGTTAGAAAAAATATCCAAACTCCTAGAGTCGGAAAAGTAGAAAGTTAGAAATTGGGAAACATACCGAAGATGACATCGTCAACTTTAGTCTTCTCTGCCCTAAGGCTCTGGAGTTCACCTCGGAGTGCCTCGAAGATGTCCTTCTCTCTGAATAATGCATTATTGATATCAGAGATTTTTTGGTCCTAGGCGGCGATCCTTTGATCACGCTCTTCGGTGGCCATGGAGGAGGATTCAAGGACTTGTGCGATGCTACACTCGTGATCCGCCTTAAGATTATTGAGCTCTCGACGTAAGTCGGTGTTCTCCACCTCCAGGGTCTTAAGATTCTCGGCCTCTTCAATCATGTCACATGATTGTTTGACCAGCACTATAAGCAAAAGAACAACAGTTGAATAAGTAATTTGACTATGAATGAAAAAAGAGCAAGGTTTGAAAAGACTGAAATGATTACCTTCAACCTCATCCTTAGATCTTTAATTGAGCATTTTCAAGCCGGAGATCTCTGATCTCTCTCCGCTTGTTGCAGATATTCTTCAATAATTTCTGGTTATACGAATTAACTTTCTGTAAGTCAAAATAATACCCAGAGTCAGAAGTCTACTAAAGACTCGGGCTAATATTTTTACTAATATCAGCACGAGCCTTGGGGGCTACACTAGTTCATTCTTTGGCATCCTATGAAAGCATAAATCTGGATTGTCTATCCAACTTTATGCTTGGGGGCTAGAGGATATGATATGAAATAAAGTAAAGTTGAGTTGGAAATTCGACTTACATGATGTTCATGAGTAAGCTTGCTTAAGCTCATGTTCACCTTGGTGCTAACGTTCTCGGTGAGGGTTAGCAAGATTACCGGTGGAGGAGGAACCACACCGGCTCTCAGCCTCTCATCACGAAGACGGATTTGGTCGAGAAGCTCGGAGTACTTGACGTCCTCTGCTTCTTGTGTGTCCTCCTCGGCAGTGATGTTCCGGCTTTCTAAGCATTGCTGGGCCAGCCGTTGGGTCTCCTCTGCAGATTTCCGAGTAATGCCAAGTTTGTCAAGACCCGGATTACTGAGGAGGTTTTTGGCAAAAACCTATGCCGAGGGATCATTACCCATTGAGGGTTCATCCTTATCAATTGCCGAGTCACCCATGGTAATGTCATTTTGTGAACCAAGGTTCGCGAGCTCAAAATGCAGAGCCGGATCTTCTGCGATGGTCAGAGATGGAGTAATCTCCAGCATTGTAGAAGGCTACGGGGTAGGAGTCGGAGGCACTGTGGCAGGAGAAGTCAAGTTTAACTTTTACTGGCGCAGGGGCTTCGACGATCCTCCTTTCCCCTTGGCCTTGGTGAGCTGTTTAGCTCTGAGGAGGTAATAGAACAAAGATCGTTACACCTCAGAAAGAATTAAGAAATAAAATATAGATACCTTGTGTGGAAAGTTACCTCTTCACAATGGGCACTTTATTGGTGCCAATGGAAACTGTTGGAGCCTTATGCTTTCGGTTAAGGGTCTCCGGCAATGGAACCAGTTCTCCATCATCCTGAGAGATCTCAGGAGGATATCCCTCGAGAGGAGCAAGCTCCGACTTGGGGAGGTCAGCAAGTTGAAAAGAAGAAATATCTCAGTATTGCGGAAATAAACAATAATGTATAGATGAACACATAATTCGAGTTATTGCTAGAAACTTACTGGTACCACAGGATCATTAGCCGTATGCATGTCCAAGGACAGCTCCGGGATTTTCCTCTCGATCCGCTCCCTTATCAACCATCTGATTTGGGACTCATAGTCCTTTTCCAAGTAAGGACGGGAGCAGATCCAGAGAGAGTCATTCTTGTTCGACGTGATGGAGTGCATAAGCCGGTCACCATGATGTTGGAGAGGCTGGATCTGGCATGCCAACCAGCAGTGAATCAAGTCGGACCCTTTAAGGCCCTTGTGCTTCATTAGATATTCGATCCGCCTCTTAGCAAGAAGAAGATCATCAGTGAGAGCCGGCGCATCTGCGTCCCAGGACTCCTGGGGCGTGGTGGCACCGTCAACAAAAGCTGACAAAGCAGTTGCTTTGCTGGGAGCTGGTTTGTCCTTATGATAGAAAAAAGTGGATGGCCATTGTTTCACCGACTCACTAGCTTTAATCCTAGGATAAACACGTTCTCTCCTAACAGAAAAGCTAAGAGTCCTGATAATGTATGGATTACCGGCGGTGATAGAGTTTCTCCGGGTGTGAAAGTAATACCAGAAGAGAATGACACTTGGCCTAATGCCGAGATAACCCTCGCACAAAGAGGCATAAGCACTCATCTCTAAGAGAGAGTTCGGAGGGAGATGGTGGAGTTGAACTCCATAATAATCTATAACCTTAGAGAAGAAATTTGAGGGTGGAAAGCTCAAACCTCTGTCGAGGTGGGTGCCGAAATGCACCCGCTCATCGGTGTTGGGGGTGGGGATAGTTTGTCCATAGCCGCTCCGCTAGTCGCAGCTTGGCATCATCAAGGACGTAGAGGATCCAGACCCCGCGAAAAATCTCCTTCTCCACTGCCGACGCCGTCGCCGCTGTCATCACCATGGCGGAAGATGAGGCTTCAGCCATCTTTTGGGCACTAGTGACCTAGGATGGGCGGTGCTGACGGATTTTGGGGGGAGGCGGAGGAGTTCTGTTCGTGGAAAGCGTCGAGAGGAAGGAAGAGGCACTGGTGCTGGTGGAGAGGAAAGGGAGAAATATCAACCCCTTATATCCTTCATCTGCACCAAGATTCGTGCAAAAGTGAACAGTAACTGTGCCACACATCGTGGAAGGAGCTAGGTAACCTCCACACGATGATTACGCTGCCTCGATCTCCGTGCATGCATTAAAACGATGCCTCAGTTCCGTGGAAGGCGGACCCACCAACGGTCATGCTGACAGGAATATCTGTCAGTGATGTGAGTTGACCTTGACTAGTGTCAGGTTACGTCAGAGACCAGGTTCCGACTTAGTTTGAATTTCAAGATGGAAACCCGAATAATGTATTTCATAGATCCGACTCGTTTTGAGACCCGGATCCTATCCTTTCTTTTGAAGTTTCAGGAACCCTTCAAGATTCTACAAGACGAAGATCAAGCTAGACGATGATGAAATACAACTTTGGATCTTGGAGGCTTCCGGGGGCTGCTGTTGGGGATATACTTTCCAGATATCCTCACTGTGCCTCACTGACCAGGGTGGCCCACTTCGGGTTAGATCTTTGCTTAACGAGCGGCCCAGTTAGGGAGAAGAGACGGAGTCCAGTCCGGCTATAGGAAGGCCTAGAAGACTGACCGACATAGGCCTGTTATGTTACTTGTAGTTCAAATTTTACTCTGTAACCGACTCTTAGTCGTAGCCAGATAGGTCTCTCCTATAAACCCTAGGACGGATATCTATATAAGCCGTCCTAGGGTACGCCTTTAGGGCACCCCACAATAGTCTACAATCTCAACTCACACAGGCGAAACCCTTGTAACCCATATTCCGGCTCTGCCGTATTACTGGATGGCTAGAAGGAGTAGGATCTGTCCAAAGCCGGCGGATTCGAACCTGGGTAATCTTGTGTGCTCACCGTCCCGGAATACCGTACGTCTTACACCCCTCTCTTCTGCATGCTTCGAGGACTCCCTCATGGCGTACTTGTCATCAATCCGACGACATGACTAAAAATGAAGTTCAAATGCGGATAGCTATTTTCACAGCCATCAACTTCCCAAAGCTCAAACCTTGATAGTACTCGATCAAGATAACAACAAAAAAATAAATAATTCAGTGTTTAAACTGAAACAGCGAGAGTATGAATTCACTTATGGTTGGTAGTCATATGCATCCAATGTTTCTTCCATTTCAAAAGCTCATCAAGGTTAGAGAGATGCCAAGAATACTATACGAGCTTCTTAACTCAAAACAATCAAAGTAGAGTTTAATATAAGTATGAATAGCTAGAAGTGTAACAATCAATCCAATTCCTATATTTAACTCTCAGCCTGTCAAGGAACACTAGAATCTATACCTCTATACCTAATAATAATAAAGGACGGATTGTTTCTTCCGGTCCAACATTTTTTTGGACCCTTTTACCCTCCCACGAAATGAAGTACTACACATGCATGCCACGTACCGATATGCATCTTCGTCGAGCACACGATTGCTGTTCATAGTCGTAAAGGAAACCAATCGTTCGATAGATTGTTTCTTGCGCTTTCGTACAACTGGTGTCCCAAGTTTGCACGACTCCTCTCTTCTTGCCTTATCTAAGCCAATAAATATTGGAGCGATTGATTTCCTAGGATCCAATCGATCTAAGCTACCTAGCGACTAGCGATTCTAGAAGAGATTAGTGAGAACCATGGCAGACGAAAAACTCGACGAGTTCGTGGGCGAAAAGAAGCTGATCACGTTGGTTTGCTTCGACGACGAGCGCTTCGAGACCGATTCGTGCCATCGTCTGGAGCTGGATCCTGAAAATATCGAGACATGAACTCCACCAAGGCTCTTCTGGTAATCTGGCGCCCGTGGAACCGCCACCGGTGGCGGTTAAAAGAAAACAATGTAGGCGATACATCGCATGCCGGGCAGCAGGAGCTACCGTATCAACACCCACGTGGAAGCAGACTTCTTAAACTTGGAGGAAGAGCGAGGCACCATCATCAAAGAGAAGAGCACGGGCAACAGCTGGCGGTGGCGTTGTACAACCTTGGATGGCAACCCAACAGGATTGGGAATGCATGGGACCTATTCGATCCCACCTCGTTGGAGGACTTGGAGACAACGTTTGTTAAGTCAGCAAGCATGTTGTGCTGGGGGAGGAAACATATTGACGGTGCCGGACGGCATGATGTATAGCCATGCGACGTAGGCTGACTCCATACATGCAGATATCCAACATATAGAAATCACTGACATACTTCCAGATGTCCTGACATGCAGATGAAGCTCAATCCGTCCGCTCGACGACGACCTCCCGGGTAGTCCAGCTGCTCCGGCGTTCAGGAGCTCGCTGCTTCTCCGACATAAGAAGGTACATCACTAGATGGACCGATGAAGAAATAAACTGACTTATTAGGAAGCTCACAAATCCAATAGAAAGTGCACTCTCAGGAGTCAGAACAACTGAGCATTATTGTGCAGCATATGGTCAATCTGCATACCATGGGCACTCGAGGTCAATTTTCTAGGACACAAATCGCAAACAATCAAATAGTCAGCACACTCAAATTCATAGTAAACCTTGCAGACTGCGTCAAGCTATGGCCCATGCAACATTAAATTTTTGATTTCTTTGTCCTAGCCACAGAATTCTTGTACATAACTATATTAGCTTGTTTAGGATTTCAGTGGGGTGGTTCTTAACTAAAAGGCTTCCAGAAGTATCACAAAGCTGAATTTTGTAGTCCGTTGATTGATGCAAAAACTATTCACATTTCTATTCTACAATTTGTACCACTATACCAGGATAGATAGTACGTTTTTCTTCTTAGATTTTGTGTAATATCTACACGCAGTGTCATTAGATCTTCTCTAGGTCCACTGATTTGAATCTTGATGACAAAATTATCGATCTGAACAAACTCTAGGCTTCCAATTCAAGTGGTGGAAGAGATGAAATGGAAGCTTTTAATGGCTTAAGGGAGATGATATTTGCATTCGCTCATAAATATGTTCTTTACTCCATTTCACTCTGATCATAATAAAACGCTTTATAGAAGTTTGAACATCCTACTGATGAATATTGTCAACTATATATAATAGTATGTGAAAGTTGGATGGGTCTTAGAGCGTGAATACACACTTAAAATCTGGAGGGTTTTTGCTGAAGTGGAGCTGGCTGGTTTCTGCAAAACATCAAGGTTGTAATAGTGAAAAAGTTATTTTGTGTGTCTCAACATTTTTCCTCCCGATGCAGCACATAGGTAATTTCCCTACTATTTTATAATAGAAAAATTAAGTAAGAGAGATCATGTCCTAAGTAGCATAACTGTGAGGTGTCTTATTGACACCCACATCACTAAATCAATACTATTAAAACAGTACTATTCGAATCATTGTCTTTCAAGAAAATTCATAGAGTAGTAACAAGACCATGCCAAAGACTGGTTTGTGTGGATCTTTATTTTTCAAGGGTAATTCTCAAAAAGGATCATTGAGTTATTATTTTAATAATGGTTTGAACAGCCTTCAGAAAACCATACATTTTCCCACTATAGTGACAAGTTCCACCCATGTTGTCAACTCATAGCCGAAATAAGGGGTTGTACCATCGATTGTTTGTAGGCTAGCGGAATTGTTGGCATCCAAAGGTGTGCATCAAAAACATATAGACTTTTTAAATAGTATCATATTTTTAATCCACAAGGTTAGCTTTGGCATGAATCACAATTACCACTAGACTTTATTTCAATCAAACAACTCCTTTCAAGAGTGTCGTCAAGTTTATCAAAACATCTATGGGGTTAAGTATCTTCAAAGGTATACTCTTAGGACAATTACTCATCAAAAAGTCATAATTTAAAGACTTTTTATTGTTCTACTTGTTTGGCAATATTATATCCAAGGCAAGACTCGGTTAACTACAAGAACTAGAGAAAAAGCTTCCACAACTAATTACTCATGCAAATAAAAATCTTTACTCCAACTATTTTGATTTACTCCCATTGGCATAACATCTTAGCAAATCAACTAACTAAGATTAACAATTCAAACTTCTAAAATGGGAGACATAGGACATACCTCTCATGAGTGACTTCATATTTATCTTCCTTATGGGGATGTGTTCCTTCAAAACTCAAGTTAAAATCACTCTCATAACATTATTGAAGCAAAGAGGCAATAGGAAAATCCACTTTCATGAAAAAGGACAAAAGGAAAATTCTTTTTGTATTGTTGAGGATGGGGATTAAAAAGTATAAAAACTTGCGACCAAGCAAGAAATTAAGAAAAGAAAAACAAACGAAAAACGAAAGAAAGAGCGAAGTGTTGTAACAAACCAACACGAGTGTTTCAAAGCTCACAAATATGAATGATGAGGGACACATCCCCAAGCATATGCGTTTGCAAGCCCTTTTGTTTCTCATTGTGGTGGTGGTGGATAATCTCCTGAGTTCCATTGTATGCTCCAATTGGTGAACTAGGTTGAGAGGTTGGCGGTAGCATCTTGAAGGTTGATGGAGAGGTTTCTCATGTTCTGTATGCTTCCTTCAAGAGAGTAAATATCATCATAGGTGGTGTACTAGTTTGGTGGCTGCACATCTTGTTCGGGTCCTTCTTTTTCTACTTCTTCATCTTATCCTTCTTCATCCACATGTTGTTTTTGTTGGGGTAGTCTTACTTCAACCCGAGCGTCAGAACGCAAATTTCCATCCTTGATAGATAACAAACCATTAGGCAAAGGAGTTAGGATCAAGTGATCTGCTCCATGTATATCGAGAGAGTATCTACCATTGGATCTAGAAACCATACCACAATCTCTTGTAGCAAAAATGAGATGACGGTCTCCTGCCAATGGTTGGATATTACCTAGGTTCACGTGAAGTGCATGTGCAAGAACGGTGACAACTCCTCCTCCACATATGGGACCATGAGACTGAAGAGCCTGATGATTAAGATAAAACAAAAGGAGGGCGCCCAAATTTGGCGTCAAGTTATAGTTTGGAATAGCACCTCTTGCAAGGATCATCATATCATCCTCATTAACTCTAGTAAACTCACCACATGCCTACAAAGTGTTAGCAATAACATAGAACAAATAACGAACATCAGGGTGATCAATTTGGTTTCCCTTGGGAATGTTTCCATGGATTTTTATTTTATTAAAGTAGTCCAAGGGTGAGAGATCAAGAAAAAAGGTGGTCGAGCGTATGTCGGTGGTGTTGTTGGCAAACCAAAAATAATGATCCCATTGGTCGAGTGTTAAGGTAAACTCACGATTCATAAGGCGGAAATTGATGCGGTCAACCCCCAACATATACTACTTGGAGCAGTAGTGTGAACCCACCGTATGCGTCAAGGTACTGAGGAACTCAAGTGTCAAGCGACGATATGTGGCAGTGTCCTGAAAAACAAAGTGATACAAACCAACATTATTGCAAAGTAAATCAAAATCACGGTGAATGCCGAGTTGGTTGAGGATATAAGGACACACCCACTTGGTGGACTTGATTCTCGGTGCTTGAGACAGTTGAAACGAGTGAGCTGAAACTTGTCGGTGAACTCGATGCCAAATGACTCGGGGTTAGCATATCAACAAGTGGTATGGCTTGTTCCGCAACCACTTCACATGTACGGCCCTTCATATTCATCTATAAAAAATTATGCTAATTAAAAATATGTTCCATTAGAAACATATCATAAGTGATCCTCTACACTTTTTACAAAAGAATCTCCTCTAAAAACAAAACTAATCATGCTCATCATCAAGATTATCTCAAGAATAAGACCTAAGTCTAGATTGATAATGAGCAAGGTTTTGATGCAAATAAGCTGGGGATCGGAGGAGAAACATACCTTAAATCGATTAGGTGTGAGGAATCAAGGAAAGAACGAGCTGAATTGAGGTGGTTTGGAGTTTGGAGGAAGAAGAAAGAGAAATTTGTGATTTAGAAATTTTAGGTTTACCTCTCGCTAGGTTCATGTCGTGGTCGAGCACGCGATATGGGCGGATGGTACGGCTAGAGCCCGCCCGTATCAAGTGACTTACCTTGGGGTTGATGTTGGGGATATACTTTCCGGGTATCCTCACAGTTCCTCACTGACCAGGGTGGCCCACTTCAGGTTAGAGCTTTGCTTCACAGGCGGCCTAGTCAGGGAGAAAAGACGTAGTCCAATCTGGCTACGGAAAGGCCCAGAAGACTTACCGACTTAGGCCCATAGTGTTACTTGTAGTTCAAGATGTACTCTGTAACCGACTCTTAGTCGTAGTCGGATAGATCTCTCCTGTAAACCCTAGGCCGGATATCTATATAAGCTGTCCTAGGGAGAGCCTTTAGGGCACCTACCCTCATAGTCTACAATCTCAACTCACACAGGAGAACCCTTGTAACCCATATTCCGGCTCTGCCGTATTACTAGATTGCTAGCAGGAGTAGGATCCGTCCAAAGCCGGCGGATTCGAACCTGGGTAAACTTGTGTGCTCACCGTCCCGGAACACCGTACGTCTCACACCCCTCTCTTCCGCACGCCTCGAGGACCCCCTCATGGCGTACTTGTCATCAATCTGACGACAGTTGGTGCCCACCGTGGGGCAAGTGAGCTTCAGATCTGCGTTACGAGTGGAATTAGCGAGACTATCACCGTCGGTCGCATCCTCTACACCAGCGACGCCCCTCTCATTGTTCTCGACGAGACGTGGATTCCGGCTAGGGAGGCTATAACTGCTTACACAATCATGTCTTTTGGCGAGATCGATGTTTACATCAGTTTTGCTGAACCTGTCCCACCTACCCCAGCAGTGATGATAGAGGCAGAAGAATCTCCTGGGTCCCCTTTGTCCGCGGAGGCGGTAGAATTCCGGATCTCAGAAAACCCCAATCCCACCCAGCCTGCACCAACTGCAGATGTAGTGTAGAAATCCGAGCCTGAAGAAGACCTAGTGGCCCAAGTCAAATCTGGAGTGGATCTCCTTGGAGAGACCGAATCCCAGATCGACCCTCCCGCCGAAGTCGAAATCCAGGAGGAGCATAGCAACGGCACTGATTCCGGCTCTCATGACGATGGGACAGACATGCCTTTCCTAAGGTACACGCTGTGATGTATGATAATGCAAAACTCAAGCGTAGATGAAATTCTCGAGACCATCAAAAGTTTCGACGAAGCTGATCGCGAGAGCCGCAGGTACCTCAGGAAGCATGCATCGCACTTCGTCGGATATGTGGGATCCAGATCCGGCTCTGCCGATGCTGGAGACAACACCGACTCTGTGCTGGAGGCAATTGGAACAAACACCGACGTACCAGCATCCTTGAATGAATCGATGATGTCAGCAGATTTCTGAAAGTTCTCCGCGGAATATGAAGAGGAGTACAACTCCAAAGCTGTAGAAGAAGGATAAGCCATGGATGAAGGATCCGGGGAACACTCTCCCAAAACGCAGGATGACATGGAAATCGGAGATAATCCCGAGATCCAGAGGTCTGAAAGTACCGATCAGAGCCTGACTCCGGGAAACGGACCCAAAGCCGTCTTTGCTACCGGCGCTGCCAAGAAGGTAAAGAAGAAGAACAAGAAGAATAAGACCCCGGCAAAAGACCCTCTGACATAGGAGGAGATTGTCGAGGAATACGAGGAAGACTCGGATGGAGCACTTATCCCAGAAGAGCCGAAAAAAGAAGAATCGGTGGATGGACACGTGATCACTAAAGGTGCGCATAAACCTATTGATGCTGCATTAACCACACCTATCCCTACAGCTGCAGAGCTGGACGAAAGGGCCCAAGCCCTAGAAGCGCGTCGTCAACAACTCCTGGATGAAGCCAAAAACATCGAGGAGGAGAAGAAACGCATGGCAACTAAGGATTACATCTCTCGGTTGCATCAGAAGACATAGAAACGTTACACACGTGCGGTCAATTTCCAGAAGTGAACAAGGTTCTCTTTGAAGGAGATCCAGGGATGCGTCGTCTCGACAGCAAAGGAGATCTGGTGTACCCAAGACCGGTACAGAACACTGTCGCAGCTCGAGATATCCTGTCAAATAACCCAGGCCCAGAATAGGTTCGATTGGGCATCAAGCTACTCACCAAGGGTCTGGAGCAACAGATGGCTGTGAAATCCAGAAGCGGAAAGCTGGTCTCCAAATCCGACCAATGTCACACGGACTCAGACTGGAATGATATAAGACCCCAGCATGTTCCGGAACAGCATCACCGTTCCGACCAACGGGAAGACAACCACACCAGAACCAGATCATCAGGACAGCATCACAGATCTGCACGTGGCTGGCGCAATGTCGCTCCAGCGGCCGAGCAAGAGGCCATTACTGCACTGTATCCGAGGAATCCCCTCGACGAGAGTCGAGCGATCGAAGGGGAGAAGATAAAGAGAAACGTCGGGAGGAGGATCGTCAAAAAATGCCACCTCCTAGACATGCAAGCCGTCCGACTGAGCCTTACCATAGTGGGAACGACAGACAAATGAACGACAGAAACCATGTCGGGACAAGCCGGCAGGGGGCTCGTCATAGTGAAGACCCTCCCTGGAACCGGAATAATGACGCTCCGGGCGGAGGCCGGCGAACAGCCGGAAACAATCCAGCTGCCCCACCCTCTCCACCACGCAGTCATCACAATGTCTCTCAAGGGGGACAAGGAGGACGACATGGCGGAGGAGGTGGTGGTAGAAGCCGTAGTCCGTCTCCAAGGCACCGCAGTCAGAGCCGTCACTCTGGAAGACGATCATTGTCTCGAAGTGACGCGTGACACAGGATCAACTCCAACATAGAGGCGCGGCGCTACGAAAACGATGATATCTACGTGGGCCCAAAGTGCTTCGGACCATGCATCAGAGCTACAAGATTCCCGGAAGGATTTACTATCTCACGACATATCCAAGCCTACGACGACATCTCTCGGCCATATACCTGGCTACAGGACTTTTTCCAAGCTTGCTGCATCGCCAAATGCGGAAATAGCCTGGTCGCAACCCGATATCTACCACTCATGTTGCGGAAGACGGCACGATCATGGATTAATGAACTTCCGGAGAACACCATCAACAACTGGTATGACATGCAAAGCGTGTTCTTTCAGAATATCGAGGGCACATACCGGAGGCCCTGTACGGTCGGAGACCTACAACGTTGCACCCAGAAGGCCGGAGAAACTTGCCGGGATTACCTCAGATGATGGATCGACACCAAGAACTCCTGTGAAGGAGTAAATGATCAAACTACAATTGAAGTTTTCATTGCAGGTCTCCCGATTGGTCTATTGCATCATCGCTTGAAGTGTGACAAAGTCACTGATTTGGGAGAGATGATAGAAACAGCGAGCAAGTATGCAGATGCTGACGATGATGCAGAGGGATTACTCAATGCCCTAGCTATGCCACAGTCGGCAAAACAACCAAAGCAACAAGCTTAGAAGCGCAAAAATACCTCGGAAGAGAAACCCAATGTGGAAACGGCAGTGGTCACTGGTACTTTCGGGTCTGGAGGACGAGGAGGACGCGGCGGAGGCCGCGGGCGTGGCCGTGGGACTTTGAGAGTTCAAAGTAGAGGAGACCAGCAACCGGGCAAAACCTACTCTTGGGCCGACATTGCTAATAACCCATGTGTGCATCACTTAGACACCAATGGGGGCTCGTCCCACACCAACACCGAATATCGTTTCAATGACGACATTAAAAGAGATGACACCATGGGCTACAAAGCTAAGCGGAAGAAGGGAAAGAAGAATCCCGAAAAAGATAAAGAGACCAAGGAAGATTCCGACATGGAGGAAGCTGATGCTTCAAATCCCAAGCTGGAAGAGAAGAAAATTTTTCCAATGAAGAAAGACACTTATGTCACCTTCCTCGGATCTCAACCAGCAAAGGTTAAGAAAGCAGTTCTACATGAGCTCAATGCAATAGTTTCGGCTGTCCCCCAATTCTTGGACTGGTCAGAAGTGGAAATCACATTTGACCGCGCTGATCATCCACCTAAGTTACACATGCAAGGAAAATACGCCTTAATCATCAACCCACTTATTGACGGTTATGGTTTCTCCAAGACCCTCATGGACAGTGGCAACAGTATCAATATTCTGTATGTCGAAACGCTACGCCGGATGAAGATCTCGGAGACCCAGCTGAACCATAGCTCTGTGATCTTTCACGGAGTTGTCCCAGGAAGACAAGCCAATTCCCTAGGAGAAATCACTTTGGATGTTACCTTTGGAACTCCAAAGAACTATCAGACGGAGGCACTCTCCTTCGAAGTGGTCCCGTTCAAGAGCGCGTACCAGGCTATATTCGGACGTCCGGCTTACTGGGCATTTATGGCTCATCCGTGTTACATTTATAATATGATGAAAATTCCAGGTCCCAACAGCGTAATCACTATCACGGGAGACCCGAAGAAAGCGCGAGAGTGCGAGGATGGAAATGCCGCCTTTGCTGAAGCCGTGCTACACGCCTAGGAGTACCAGGAGATCAAGAAGAGCATAGATCCGTCCGAGATGCCTGCAACGAAGAAGGAGGTGACAAAGCCAAGTCTGGAGTTCAAGGCATCAGAAGAGATGAAGAAGACTCCATTGAAGGATGATGACCCCTCCAAGGTGACCCAGATAGGCGTAGGCCTAGATAGCGCATAATAAAGCACGCTCGTCAAGTTCCTCCAAGCAAATCAAGATATCTTCGCATGGCAGCCATCTGACATGACCGGAGTACCTAGGGAACTTGTCGAGCACTCTTTAAATATAAACCCGAATGATAAACCCATCAAACAGTCCTTACGACGATTCGGTGATGAAAAGCGTAAGGCAATAGCTAAGGAAATATCATGGCTCGAATTAGCCGGATTCATAGAAGAGGTCATCCACACTGAGTGGTCGGCCAATCCTGTAATGGTGCCTAAAAAGGAGACCACTGATTTAAGGATGTGATTTGATTATACTACCTTGAACAAGGATTGTCCAAAAGATCCGTTCGCTCTGCCTAAGATTGATCAAGTTATCGATTCTACGACAGGCTCGGAACTCCTCTGTTTTCTCGATGCATATTCCGGTTATCACCAAATCCGGATGAAGGAATCTGACAAAGTCAAAACTTCATTCATAACCCCCTTCGGAACCTTCTATTTTGTTACGATGCTCTTTGGGCTGAAGAACGCAGGAGCTACGTACCAGCACACGATGCAGCGTTGCCTCCACGACCAAATCGGACGCAACATACACGCATACGTGGATGACATTGCGGTGATGTCCAAAAAGAAGGAAACGTTGATTTCTGACTTGGAGGAAACGTTCGGCAATCTACGAAAATACAACATCATGCTTAATCTGAAGAAATGCTTCTTCGGAATTCCAGCCGGAAAATTGTTAGGTTTCATCGTGTCTCAAAGAGGCATAGAGGTGAATCGGGACAAAATAAAGGCTATACTCAATATTTCTAGGCCAACTCGCCCGAAGGACGTACAAAGACTAACTGGTTGCATCGCTGCGGTCAGTCGATTTGTAAGCCGACTTGGTGAAAGAGCCGCACCATTATACAAACTCCTGAAAAAGACCAAGGATTTTGTGTGGACCGACGAAGCTGAAGCTGCACTACAAGACTTGAAGAAAGTACTCTCATCTGCTCCTATCCTTGCTGCGCCGGAACCACAGGAACCGATGTTGCTTTATCTTGCTGCGACGAACAAATTCGTTAGTATCGTCATGGTGGTGGAGAGACCGGAGGAAAATCAGAAACACTTAGTGTAGCGTCCGACGTACTTTGTCAGCGAGGTTCTGACAGAGTCAAAACAGCGGTATCCGCAATATCAAAAGTTGGCTTACGGTGTTTTTCTAGCATCTCGTAAGCTACGACATTATTTTCAGGAGCATCCAATTACCGTGGTGAGCACAGCTCCCATGAGAGATATAATCAACAATAGTGACGCCATAGGACGCGTCGCCAAATGGGGCATAGAGCTTTCAACTTTTGATATTGAGTTTAAACCTCAGACAGCAATCAAATCCCAAATCCTTGCTGACTTTTCGCTGATTGGAAAGATACGAAGGAAAATATGACTCTCCCTGAGTCGGAATATTGGACCCTCTACTTTGACGGGTCTAAGGCTCGAGGGGGCTCGGGGGCTGCCGTGGTGCTCAAATCACCCCAAGGAGATAAACTTCTTTACGTGTTGCAGATCCACTTCACAACGACAAATAATATTGCCGAGTATGAAGCACTGCTGCATGGAATCCGGATCGCTAAGGATATTTTGGCATCCGACGTTTGATGTGTTATGGAGATTCGGATCTTGTTGCTCAGCAAGTTTCGGATATTTTAATGCAAATAAGCACATGGCAGCATATAAAGCTGTCGTGGATGATTTATCTAAATCGTTCGAAGGGTTTGAGGTTCAACACATCCCTCGAGCAGAAAACGAGGAAGCAGATAAACTATCTCGGATAGGCTCTGCACGGAAAGAGGTTCCGGATGGAACTTTTTTAGAGCACCTCAAAGTTCCCTTAATAAAGGGAGTAGATGAGGAATATCCGACCAAATCCGACTCACCTCTAATAGCAGTCCTGGCTGTAATTCCCAGCTGGACCCAATCCTACCTTGATTATCTAGTAGATGGCAAATTACCCAAAGACGAGGTTCTGAACCGGCAGATTGTCCGACAAGCAAAAGGCTATACTATAGTTAAAGGTGAGCTCTATAAGCAGAGTGTTTCTGGGGTTTTTCAGCACTGCGTATCTCCGGAAGAAGGAGTGGAAATTCTAAGAGAAATCCACGAAGGCGAGTGTGATCGCCACGCTGCAGCCAAATCTTTAGTGGCAACAACCTTCAGACACGGTTTTTTCTGTCTTACAGCCAAGGCAGATGCCGAACGGCTAGTCAAGACGTGCAAGGGCTGCCAAAAGTACGCCAAGCAAGCTCATGTTCCGGCTGATCAGCTACGTACAATACCTATAACATGGCCTTTTGCGGTCTGGAGGCTTGATATGGTCAGACCATTTAGACGAGCTCCAAGTGGATTTACTCACCTCTTAGTGATGGTAGATAAATTCACCAAATGGATTTAGGCTAAACCTGTCACTAGTTGTGATGGAGCAACATCCAAAAGATTTGTCGAGGATGTTATAATCTGGTATGGTTATCCGCATAGCATTATCACGGACAACGGGAGTAATTTCTCTATGGGAGAACTGGCCGAATTCTACAACAAGAAAAATATCCATCTTGACATTGCATCAGTCGCACATCCACAGGCTAACGAACAAGTCGAAAGAGCAAATGGTTTAATCCTACAAGGCCTAAAACCGAGACTCGAAGCACCACTACGACGTGCTGCGGGGGCTTGGGCAGAGGAATTACCCTCTATAATATAGAGTTTACGAATAACTCCGAACAGGTCAACCGGATACACACCTTTCTTTTTGGTCTATGGTGTAGAAGCAGTTCTTCCTAGTGATTTAATTCATACTTCTCCTAGAGTGGCCGCGTATATTGAAGAGGATGTCGAGATTTCTCGACAAAATGATCTCGACTTGGTCGAAGAAGTTCGCGTCGTTGCTGAAATGAGATCAACAGCCTATCTGCAGAAGTTACGCAAGTATCATAGCCAGAGAGTCAGAAACAAATCTTTCAATAAAGGCGATTTGGTTCTCCGGATTGTGCAACAAAGAAAGCACAAACTTTCCCCAGTATGGGAAGTGCCCTTTTTAGTTAGTCGAGTATTGCACAATGGTTCATACTACTTAACTGACATGAGGCCAGTCAAAGAAAGACCTGCTACTAAAAAGAGAAAGAGAGCTGGAGGCAGTACAAATCCGGATGAGTTAGACAGACCATGGAATATTGCTCATCTACGTCCCTTTTATTCTTAGTTTATCCTTCTTTGTAAATATATATATGTACATGTTCTATGAGAAATAAAAGTCTTGGTTGCCTCAAAGTTTTTTCTGAGAAGTTTTTACCATCTTATTTTCTAATGATCATGTCATAGTCGAAAATCCCAGAATATTTGAAAGTACTTTATGCTCATGTTTGTTCTAGTTTAGATTTCCGATTCTAAAAATGCTACCTTTGGGTATAACTCTAAAGTTTCTAGTCTATACTTTGGTTATTTGTCTGATTGCCGGATGCGGGTATTTTCTGAGTAGTGAATTGTTGGTACTGGAAGCCGGCTTTGTTTCCAAGTTTAAACTGGTTTAGCAATTGAGCTCCGTTGCTCGGCAAAGTTTCCATGCGGAAGGTTTAGCCTGCTCACGAAAGGAACGAGGCGGAAAGCCAGATAAATGATAGGTGAAAAAAGTATAAGTGCTTATGTAAACATTTCAGGCACACAACAATTTAAAACCAAAAGTGCTGAATAGATCAAAAACTTAGCACTAGCAAAATTATAGTACTGCATATTTACAGACCCATCATGTTTCTCAAAATAATACAAATGTTTTTGGCAATCTATGATGCAAGAGGAGAGGAAGGAGCTGCCGGCTCGCTGGATACATCGCCTTGATATCGTTCCCAGATGTCCACATCCGAAACGGTGTGGTCATCGTCGGAAACTTCTGCTGATTCTTCTGGAGGCGGAGGCGGCGTGTCCACGCGGGTGAAGAAAGGAGTTTTGTAGCTAGTCAAATCAGCCACGTGACACCCATATCCGGGGCAGGAGTCCATGATGGCCTTGATGTCCTGCTCCTGACCGTCTTCATCCACCTTGCAATACCCTCTGGTCACTTGCCATATCTCCATGTTTCCATGGTGGCTCATGACCATGGTAAGAGCGTTCTGCACTGCGGATCGCGCGTAGGACATCTTCCAATCCTAGACAAGTTGCGGCATCTCCTTCGCCTTGTCCCGCACCTGAAAATCCGACATGCTATGCACGTTTGGAATCTTGAGAGCTTCGCCAATATCCTCAAGGGATTGGCGGAAGTCATGAAGCAGGTCACTGACTTGGGTCAGCCGGTGGGTGCGGGGCTCGGCGGAGGTGGAATCCGTCAAGTTCAGAGGACCTATACGCAAACAGTTAAGAAAATCCGACATTGAAAGAAGTCGAAGAAAATAGACAAATCAGACAGATGTAACATACCAAAGATGACGTCGTCAACTTTGGTTTTGTCTTCCCGAAGACTCCGGAGTTCAGCCCTGAGCGCCTCGGAAAGATCCTTCTCTCTGCACAGATCATTATTGAGGTCCGAGATTTTCTGATCATGAGCAGCAATCTTATGATCACGCTCGTCAGTAGCCATGGAGGAGGATTTGAGAACTTGAGCGATGCTCTTCTCATGATTTTTCCTTGAGCTTATCCAACTCTTGGCGAAGTTCTTTGTTCTCCACCACCAAGGTTTTGAGGTTCTCGGCCTCTTCAATCATAGTGCAGGACTATTTCACCAGCGCTGTAAGTCAAAGAGAACAACAGTTCAGTAAAAATTTGACTATGAAAACATGAAAAACAAGGTTTGAGTCTCGGGATGTTTACCTTCGGCCTCATCCTTGGAGACCTTAAGCTCAGCATTCTTAAGTCGGGGAGCTTTGATCTCTCTCCGCTTGTTGCAGACGTTTCTCAACAAATCCTGGTTATAGGAATATACTTTCTGTAAGTCAGAATACCCAAAGTCAGAAGTCTACTAAAGACTCGGGCTAATATTTTTACTAATATCAGCACGAGCCTTGGGGGCTACACTAGTTCATTCTTTGGCATCCTGAGCATAAACCCAGATTATATATCCTACTTCATGCTTGGGGGCTAGGGGATATGATATGAAATAAGGGAAAAACATGAGTTAGAATTCTGACTTACATATTGTTCGCGAGTAAGTTTATCCAAACTCGCATTCATTTCAACAACAACCTTCTCGGCGAGAGTCAGAGGAGTCACTAGAGCAGTTGGAAGCTCACCGGACCTTATCCTCTCGTTTCGAAGATGCACTTGTTCAAGAAGGTCAGAGTACTTGATGTCCTCTGCCTCTTGCGCTTCTTCTTCGGCAGATAGATTTCTTTTCTCCAGGCATTGCCTGGCCAGCCGCTGGATCTCTTCGGCGGATTTCCGAGATAGGCCAAACTTGGCAAGTCCCGGATTGCTGAGAAGGTTTTCGGCAAAGGTTTCTGCCGAGGGATCATTACCCGAAGAGGGTTCACCCTTATCTATACCTGACTCACTCATGGTGACGTCAGTTTGCGATTCAAGGATCACAGGCTCCGTTGAAGGAGCTGGATCTTCTGCGACGGCCAACGAAGGAGTGATCACCGGCGTTGCGGAAGGTTGAGGGGCAGGAGTCGGAGGAGCCACGGCAGGAGAAGCTATGGTAAGCTTCGTCTATCGCAGGGGCTTCTAAGAAGTTCCCTTCCCCTTGCCCTTGATGAGCTGCTTAGCTCTGAGAATGTAATAGAGTCGAAAACATTACATCTTGGAAAAAAATTCGAGTAAGGTACAAAGGTGAAAGTTGTATTGAAAGTTACCTCTGCACAACAGACACCTCCTTTATGCCAACATCCACTGTTGGAGCCTTGCGCTTCTTGGGCACAATGTCCGGCAATGGGACCAATTCCGCCTCCTGAGAAAACTCTGGATGATATCCCTCGAGTGGAGCAAATTCTGACTCGGGGAGGTCAGCAAGCTGAAAAGAAGAAAACATATCAGTATTGCGATATAAACGAAAGAATGAAACACCTAAAAAGGTTTATTGTTAGAAGCTTACCGGCACAACGGGGTTTTCTGCTGTGTGCATATCCAGAGAAACCTTCGGGATCCTCCTCTCGATCCGCTCCCTTATCAGCCATTTAATCTGGCTTATATAACCTGGCGAGGTATAGGCTCTGGGGATGATGCGGAGGGATTCCTTTTTGGACGACATGATGGAGTGCATCAGTCGGTCTCCGTGGTACTGAAGGGGTTGGATCCGGCGTGACACCCAACATTGGACCAAGTCGGATCCCTTGAGTCCTTTGTGCTTTATTAGATATTCGATCCGCCTCTTGGCGAGAAGCAGATCATCGCTGAGAGCTGGAGCAGCCTCATCCCAAGATAATTGAGGCGCAGTGGCTCCGTCGATGAAAGCCAGCAAAGAAGTGGCTTTGCCGGGAGCCGGAACATCCTTGTGATAAAAGAAGGTGGCTGGCCATTGTTTGACCGAGTCACTAGCTAAAATCTTAGGATATGCGCGCTCACGCCTAACTGAAAAGCTAATTGACCGGTAATATACGGATTACCGGCAGTGATAGAATTTCCCCGGACATGGAAGTAGTACCGGAATAAGGTAAGACTCGGCCTAATGCCGAGAAATCCCTCACACAAGGCTGCATAGGCACTCATTTCTAAAGGGAGTTGGGAGGAAGATGGTGGAGTTGGACACCATAGTGATCTATCACCTCGGAAAAGAATTCCAAGGGAGGAAAGGACAAACCTCTGTCGAGGTGGGTGCCAAATTGTACCCGCTCGCCGGCGCGCGAGTGTCAGATGACGTCAAAGACCAAGTTCCGGCTTAGTTTGAAATTGTCAACACCCGGATTTTTAATCCCAGATGCCCGTTATGCCATACCTCGCAATCCCAGGATTACCATTTTTGCGAGACATAACGGATTGGATATCACAGTACATCATCCATTACAAACCATACATAAGGTTTTACACAAATAAGGATCTCATGATCCAGTCTTTAATACAACAAGCAGCGGAAATAAACGATAGCATAGCGGTGGGGTCCATCTTCAGGGGCACAGGCAATGCTGACGAAGGCAGATAGTCCTAGTTATCATAGCCGTCCTACTGACCATCATCTTGATAATCTCCTTCATAGTCTGGCCATGATAATAGCCAGGGACAAAAGCCATGAGTACTCTTTAAGTACTCGCAAACTACTACTAACAAGGATTGTAATTCTAAGTTAAAGTGCTGAATTTAAAGAATAACTATCAAGTTAAGTTTGAAACCTAAGCTGAGTTCTGAAGCAAGAAAAGATAAAGTAAAGTTCTAGAATCACTTAAGTTGGGAAGCTAATTTCATTAACACAACCCTGTTGTGGTCAAGTCAAAGGTCATCATTCATTTCAAGGTATTTAGAAAACATCTGACAACGAAACAGTATGGCCATTCCAACTGTCCATAACCGCGGACGCGGCTATTCGAATAGTTTGACACTCTGCAGAGGTGGTACACTTTCACCACAAGATTCGATACATCTGTCAGGGATAACCCTGAATCATCATACTTAGTATGCAGATAATCAAACATAACCTTCTCTTTACACACCCTAGTACAAGCACCTCTCCTATGAGCATGGCCTCCAACCATGACCATCAGTCATCTTGGGCACTGCATAGGTGGACATCATTGAGAGGTAGCCTCAGCTCAAACCTCTCCTGTGAGGGAACTAATACTAATGCATATAAATTTCCAGCTAAGCCTTACCCAATTCAGGTAATGTGGTTGTACGGTAAATTTGGAATGGTATCGCATCCGAATCCAACCATCAGTTTTATAAAAGGGTTAAGGCTCATGCCTTATCTTTTTCATCATCATCAACCCATTGTGTTTCTCAACACATGTCAAAACATCTCAATAGAATGACTCATCATTCCAGGGTTTTCATAACTCATTTTCACCAAGTGTTCCCATCTAAAGTGACTCAAGTTTTGATCTATTCTAAAATACTAAGTTAAGAGTGTTCACTAAGGTGGAAAGATGGGATCAATCTCATGCCATAGAATGACATCTAAAGGTTTCTAAGTAGGTCAAGTTTTATACTCTTTATGCTACCTTCAAAATTAATTAAAGAACTTTGTGTAACTAAGGGGGTAAAACTTGTTAATAAGACTTGAGGTACTAAGAGTTAAAGGGGTGTGATCAAAGTATGCTTAAGGCATCTTTACTAAACTATCTAGTTTTATTCTAGCTTGCCACAATAGCTTACTAAAGCATGTTTGCAAGGGTTAGCTTGCCACTAATATCTTGCCTTGGTTGGTACAGTGGTTGAAGTTTTCTTCTTCTTCTTCTTCTTCTTCTTCTTCTTCTTCTTCTTGGTAGAACTCCTCCTCCTCGAAGGCTTGGTCGGTACTATCGTCTAGAAACACATAGGGAGTGCACAATCACCAAACAATCCTTAACTAGGCTAAGTATTATTCTAAACCACACAATTGATGATCTATTATCATCACAAGCATCACAAGTTTAATTCAATAGTTTCAACCTTTTTATTTTGGAAAAGTAATTTCTACTCATTGAAAAATTAACTACAATTTAATATTCACCACTAAAACATGGGATCATGTGGACACATGTCCTCACCACATATTCTAACATGTGGGAATGAGATTTACAGGTTGGATCAATATTACTTTGGTTTAAGTTCATTATTTAATGATTTAAAGTGACTAGAAATGCCTATATAGCCTTATTTTGGTACTAGTCCAAAGTCACTGCCTGTAAACCTTAATATTATTACATATTTGGATAGATATGATGAGATGTGATTTTTGAGAGTTGGAATCAACTCAAAAGCTAACTTGGTTGATTTTATAAAAATGTTTCAAGTTGCAAAAGCTTCTGTCTTCTTATTTTTATTAGGAGAAATCTATAAATCTAAATGAATTAAATCCAACGGGCTTGGATAGAGCATTTCAATACCTTTCAGAAAAAATTAGTTTCATGTAATTTGGATTTGTCAAACTCACAGAATTGAATTTTGAAACACTAGACAGAAACTATATTCTAACTAAAAAGAAAAACCTAGATTTGAATCTACGGGCTTGCGCGGGAAAGGAAATGGTACGCGCGCTGTGGGCCGTGCGATTAGAGGCTAGATCTACGGCTGAGGGTCGTCGTCGACGACGGACGGGTCGCCGGCGAGCTCGAACCCTAGCGGCTCGGTGGGGGTCTACTGGGGGCGTACCAGGGCTCCAGCGGGGTCGGCGATGCGGGCGAACGAAGTGGAAGACGACAGCAAGGCGAGGCATGGTCGCGGTGGAGCTTGGGGTGGCCGGAATCAATGGCACCCTTCTTCTCCAGAGGCGGCGGCTCTGGCTCCAATTCCGGCGAACTGCTGCTCCACTTGCTCCGGCGAGAGGTGGGTGAGGTTCAGAGAGGTGAGGGGAGTGGAATGGTGTGAGTCTTTTGTGCTGGGGAGGGCTCCTTTTATAGGCTCGACGTTGAGACCGAGCGGGATGGGCGGTCGATGGTGGCGACATGGCTACGGCGAGCTAGCGGCATGGCTGGGGATTGCGATCAGTGGGCGGTTCCCTGGCGGTGCTCTAGCGCTTCAATGCGGCCATAGGGGCGGTGGCACGCGGTCGGGGCGAGGTGGCGCTCTGCGCGGCCAAAGCGGCTGTGTCCACGACGAGCGGTGGTTGTCGGGCTTTGGGCGGCGAACGGAGGTGTCTGGGGTGTTCTCCAGGTCGAGGCGGAGCGGTGGGCGCGGGCTGGTGCCAAGGGACGGTCGGTGTGAGCGGGGACAGTGCGCGCTCTGCGGGCGGCGTCGGCATGGTTCGGTGGCACTGGGCGCGGGTTCTACTCTGTGGTCCACGGCGGCTCTTGGCTCGGGCAAGGGACAGAGAGGGGCGGTGCGGTGCTGGCTACCTCCTAGACATGGAGAGGAACGAGGAGGTGGTCTGCTGTAGCGGGGCAAGTTTGGCCGGCTAGGGTGGTGCTCGGCATGGCATGGCATTGCTACTAGGGTGTAGGGGATGGGTTGCAAATGGCATGGTTTGATCAGAGGGGGACATAGAGATTAAATGGAGATTAGTTGGGGGCAAAACTCTGTTCAAAACAGTGAGCTAGGATTAGAGGTGTGATTCTGCCTGCCAAGTGTTTGATGAAATGGCCGCAAGAGAAAAAGTTTTGAATTTGGAGTTCAAAATTTTTGGGTGATCTCCACTAGTGATAGGTAGTCTCTGGTTGCAAGGGTTTTGAAAATGGTGCTCAATTAGATGGTTTTTGAAATAGGGGTGATCTATGCATATGCATTAGATTCAATTTTAAACTGTCATTTAAAATATTTTACAGAAGGTTTTTAGTAGATCAAAAGGTGGTCCTTGGTACCTCATTATGTGTACTAGCAAGGGGTGCAAAGATCAAGAATTGTTTCTGTTAAGAATTGAGTACTAGGAATAGCCAAAGTAGGCATGAGAGTTAAATTTGTCCAAATGACCATTCCTTCATTTTAATTCTTTTTGATTTGATTTCTTTTAGGAAAAGTTTGGGAATGATGTAGATGATGTTTAAATCACCTAAGAAACATTTTAGAAGCAAAGGATCACACAATCATGGTAATTCAAAACAACTCCTATTTTAAATGCACACATATATGAATGCTTTCATGTTAAATTTGGAAAAGTTTTTGTTAACCCCATTTTTGGATGATTTGATCTTGATAAGCTTGGATTGAAGTTTTGGGATGTTACAAACCTTCCCCCCTTAAATAAAATCTCGTCCCGAGATTTACAAGAAAACTAGGAACTAAAGAGATCTGGGAACTCTGTCCTAATGTAATCTTCGCGCTCCCAAGTGGCTTCCTCCTCAGTATGGTTGCTCCACTGAATCTTGAGAAACTTGATACTCCTGGTCCTGGTGGTTCTGTAGGCTTCTTCTAAGATACGAATGGGCACTTCCCGATAGGTCAGGTCATTGTTGATTTCCACTGCTCTGTGATCGATATTCTTGAAAACTTCAGTCTTCTCAGGCACTTCCAAGCATTTGCAAAGTAACGAGATATGGAACACATTGTGGATGGCTGACATCTCTTCAGGCAATTCTAGCTGATACGATACTTCTCCTCGGTGGTTCAGAATCTTGAAAGGTCCGATATATCTGGGAGCTAACTTTCCCTTCAGACTAAAGCGTTGGGTTCCCTTCAATGGTGAAACTTTGAGATATACGAAATTTCCGACATTGAAAGTTAGGTCTCTCCTTCTCTTGTCAGCATAACTCTTCTGTTTGGATTGGGCGGTCTTGAGGTGCTCACGAACTTTGTGAAATTTCTCTTTTGCTTCTCGGAGAATGTCGGGTCCAAAGATCTGACTCTCTCCTACTTGCGACCAATTCAAAGGGGTACGACACTTTCTTCCGTATAGGAATTCAAATGGTGCCATCTGCAAACTAGCTTGATAACTGTTGTTATATGAGAATTCTGCGAAAGGCAGGCAGTCTTCCCATTTTGATCCGTATTCCAACACACAAGCTCTAAGCATATCCTCCAAGATCTGGTTGACTCTCTTAGTCTATCCATCTGTTTGCGGGTGATACGCGGTACTGAAGTTCAACTTGGTTCCTAATCCTTCCTGAACTATCCGCCAAAATCTTGAAGTAAACTGAGTTCCTCGATCTGATACGATGGTCTTGGGGGTTCCATGCAGACTAATAATCCTAGCAATGTACAACTCTGCTAGTTTTGCACTCTGGTAGGTTGTCTTGACTGGTATGAAGTGGGCTACCTTGGATAGTCTATCAACTATGACCCAGATTGAGTCATTTCTCCTACTAGAAGTAGGTAAACCGGTGATAAAGTCCATTCTGACGGAATCCCATTTCCATTCCGGAATCTGCAATGGTTGCAACAATCCTGCATGTCTCTGATGCTCTGCTTTGACTCTTTGACAGATGTCACATTTGGCGATGTAGCTTCCGATCTCTCTCTTCATCTTGTGCCACCAAAATTGCTCTTTCAAATCCTGATACATCTTTGTTCCTCCAGGGTGGATAGAATAAAGAGTATCATGAGCTTCCTTCATGATAATTTCCTTCAGCTCCGAATCTGCTGGCACACATATACGTCCCTTGTACCACAGTACACCTTCTTCGTCTTCGGTGAATCCAGGTACTTTGCCTGTACCAATACGACGTTTGATTCTGTCGATACTTTCATTCCCCTTCTGGGCTTCCTTGATTTGGCTAATCAAAGTGGGTTGAAGTTCAATGCTAGCTAGGAATCCTTTGCTAACTAACTCAGTCCTGAACTGCTCCAACTCCTCATACAAACTTGGTTGCTTCTCTTGATCATGGTGTTTAGCCTACACGGCAATCTGCTAAGAGCATCCGCTACCACATTGGCTTTGCCGGGGTGATAGTGAATTTCAAGGTCATAATCCTTGATTAACTCTATCCATCTTCTTTGCCTCATATTCAGCTCCTTCTGGGTGAAGATATACTTCAAGCTCTTATGATCTGAGTAAATCTCACAGCGATTACCCATCAAATAATGACGCCATGTCTTCAACACTAGAACCACCGCTGCTAGCTCAAGATCATGGGTCGGGTAGTTCTACTCATGCTGCTTCAGTTGTCGAGACAGATACGCGATGACTTTGCCTTCTTGCATCAATACACATCCTAGACCAATCTTTGATGCATCACAATACACATCAAACGGCTTCTTGATGTCGGGCATGATCAAAATTGGGGCTGATATTAATCTCTTCTTCAGCTCCTAGAAACTGGCTTCACACTTGTCTGTCCATTCAAACTTCTTGTCCTTCTTCAACAATTGGGTCATTGGTCGGGCTATGCTCGAGAATCCTTCTACGAATTTGCGGTAATATCCCGCTAATCCGAGAAATGAACGAACTTGGGTTTGATTGGTTGGGGATTCCCATTCTTCGACATCTTTAATCTTGCTGGGATGAACAGAGACTCCTCCGGCAGACACAATATGTCCTAGGAATCCTACTTCTTTCAGCCAAAACTCACATTTGCTGAACTTGGCATATAACTGATGTTCTCTCAGGGTTTCTAGGATGATTCTCAGATGTTGCTCATGCTCTTCTTCTGTCTTGGAGTAGATAAGGATGTCGTCGATAAACACAACTACAAACTTATCTAAGAAATTCATAAAGATCTTATTCATGAGATTCATGAAATAAGAAGGGGCATTGGTTAATCCAAAAGACATAACCGTATACTCGTATAGACCATAGTGAGTAGTAAAGGCGGTTTTTAGAATATCCGTTGCACGAATCTTAAGTTGGTGATAACCAGTCCTAAGATCAATCTTTGAGAATACCTGAGCTCCAGTCAACTGATCAAATAGATCCTCTATCTTTGGCAAGGGGTACTTGTTCTTGATGGTGACATCATTCAACTTTCTGTAGTCTGTACACCGACGGTTGCCTCCATCCTTCTTGTCGACGAATAGCACTGGTGATCTCCATGGCGATGCACTTGGCTGAATCAAGCCTGTTGCTAACATGGCATCCAACTGCTTCTTCAGTTCCACTAACTCTGAGGGGTTCATGCTATAGGGTCTCTGGGCTATAGGTCCGGTTTTGGGGATTAGTTTGATAATTAACTCTATATCCCTATCCGGGGGCATACCTGGCAATTCATCTGGGAATACGTCGGGGTATTCACAGACTACTCTGACTTGGTCAATGGTAGGCAGGGCTACACTTTTGTTGCATTTGAATTGACGGGGTAAGGTTTCAGAGATATGTTCTACTGTTACTCCAGAACTACTGGTCATGGTGATGGCTTTCTTAGCACAGTCTATCAGTCCTTTATGCCTTGACATCCAGTCCATACCTAGTACTACTTCCAAACCTTTAGTTCCAAGTACAATTAGGTTGGCCTAAAAATCTATCCCATGAATTCTGATAGGTATAGCTTTGCAAATTTTTCTAGCTTTTGTTGTTGAACCGGGGATTTGAACTATCATGACATGCTTCGGGTTGGTTGGGCGAATCTTACTAGTGCATACAAATTCTTCGGTGACAAATGAATGCGATGCTCCAGAATCAAACAATACTCTTGCTAAAACTGAGTTGACAGAAAACATACCCAGCACTACATCTGGTGCTTCCTGGGCTTCTTCTGCGTTCATGTGGAAGAGACGACCGTTGCGGTTGTGCGGGTTCCCTAGGGCAAATCTCCTGCCTGGTTGAACACGATGCTGCTGCTGAGCTGGGGCATTCATAGGGGCATTGGCGGCAGTCTTCTTGGGACACTCATTGGAGTAGTGACCCTTCACTCCACACTTAAAACAAGTGATCTGGGACTTGTCCTTGACTGCAACAGGTACAGCATTGTTGCCAGTTCTGGGGGCAGTGTTGTTGTTGCCCTTGGGAGGGGCACGGTTGAAGTTGTTGGTGTTGCCGGAGTTGTGATTGTTTCCTCCGGGCTTCACATTTCCTCCGCTACGGTTGGGGTAGCTTGGGCGAGAAGGTGGGGGTCGGTTGTTCCTTGGTGCATATCCTGGTGAGGGGTTGGGACGGTACTTCTGGTGACTACTGGATCCATACTGCTGCATCATACGATGCTTGCGGTTGTTGTTTGCCTGGTTAATCTTCCCTTCCATCTGAATGGCAGAGTCGACTAGCTCTTCGAGATCCTGGAAACGGATGTTGACGAGGACAGTCTGCATCTCATCATGCAGTACATTTAAGAATCTCTCTTTCTTCTTGGCCTCCGTGTTGATTTCATCCGGTGCATATCTGGCAAGTGACAAGAATTTGTCATGGTACTCTACTACAGTCAATCTTCCTTGCTTCAGTTCACGGAATTCATCTCTCATCCTGTTGACAAGACCTTGCGGCACGTGGGTGCGGCTGAACTTGACCTTGAATGCTTCCCAGGTCATCACCTGGCCATGGTTCATAGTGCGGATGCTATTCCACCGAGCTCTTGCATCTCCCGCCAGATAGTGGGTGGCGAAGAGAACTTTCTCATTCTCATCAACTCCTGCAACTTTGAGGTTGTTTTCCATGGTCTGTAACCAGTCATCAGCATCTAATGGGTTTTCAGATTGGTTGAAGATTGGGGGATTGGTGTTCTGAAAGTTTTTGAGTTTAGATCCATGGTGATCCTGATTTCCATGTCCTTGGTTGTTGAGAGCCATTTGGGCGATCTGCTTCAATGTCGCTAAGTTGGCTTGACGCTCGACCCTGCTTGCTTCACGGTCCGTGATGAGATTCTGCAAGATCTGCAGCATTGGGTCCTGCGATGAGCTGCTCCCTCCTTGGTTTCCACGAGTCATCTGAAGATTGAGATAGATATAGGGGTAAGAGGGAAATTCTAAGGTTCATGGTTTTGGGTTTTCAAAGCTACAACTTTGAGTTAGACTCAGGTTTTTCAACTAACTTCATTCTCATTAATGCAAGCAAGCACACGATACAACACACACCACAACAATCAAAGGGGGAAAACAGATGGTTTGAAGAACCATTCTGCAAACTACGATACAATGAGATGATACATCTCATGCTACGACAGTGCTCTAGTGCATCTACTCATCATCGATGAAGTCGGAGTCTTCATCATCAGTGTAGAAGTCCACAGCATCCTCTGCCAGAAAATCGTCATCGTTGCTGAGGTAAGAATCCATATCTCCCTAGATGTCTTCAGCCTCATCATCTTCTTCTTTGGCGGCAAGCTGAGCTTCCTTCTCCTTGACGGTCTTCTCGAGGTCGGCCACCTTCTTGCGAAGATGGGCAATGGTGCGATCCTTCTTTGCACGCTGGTGACGAAGAGACTGGCGATCTTGGACGAGCAGTGCGAAAGTCTGGGCCTTCTAGTCGGCAATTGCACGGTTCTGGTTGGCTAACTCTCTGGCATTGTCCAGTTCCTGCTGTCGGTCATGAAGCAAGAAGTCAAGGTTCTCCACTTGACGCCTCAACTCTGGGTGACTTGGCATCTCCATCGGCATTCCCATGAAGTCACGTCTTGCATAGTGGGCAAAACGGGTTCCTTGAATCTTGTTGACACTGAGGGCACATAGACGTGCGAGAGCTTCATGCATTTCCCTGGCTAATCCATCTAGCCAGTTGTTCTCTCTCACGGCGAACTGAATTCTTCCAGAAGTTGGTGCTTCAATGCTTCCTCGAAGATCTGCGGTGACTAGCCATTGTAGGTCTCCTCCTGGGGGTCCTGGAAGTTGAGCTCCAAGAAACTCCGGATGTGGGCGTCCCAGTAACTCTGACAGTGAATCCAGATCCCTCTCGAAGATCAGCTGACCTCCGTTTCCCAACTGGTAAAACTTGCTGAACTGAGTCTCCATCTACAAGAATTTAGGATGAGGAAATTAGTGAAGTGATCAAGTGTGTCAAATTTTAAGTAGTAATGTATGAATTTTGAGGAACATGTATTTTTGAGAAAGAATGAGTTCACAAGGGTAAGAGGGGAAATAGTTTTTCATAAATACTCACTTTGATTTGAAGCTAAGTTTTTGGTTTGGACGTCCATTCTAACTAGGGTCTCCTATGGTCAGGATGGCTCTGATACCAACTTGTCAACACCCGGATTTTTAATCCTAGATGCCCGTTATGCCATACCTCGCAATCCCAGGATTACCATTTTTGCGAGACATAACGGATTGGATATCACAATACATCATCCATTACAAACCATACATAAGGTTTTACACAAATAAGGATCTCATGATCCAGTCTTTAATACAACAAGCAGCGGAAATAAACGATAACATAGCGGTGGGGTCCATCTTCAGGGGCACAGGCAATGCTGACGAAGGCAGATAGTCCTAGTTATCATAGTCGTCCCGCTGACCATCATCTTGATAATCTCCTTCATAGTCTGGCCATGATAATAGCCAGGGACAAAAGCCATGAGTACTCTTTAAGTACTCGCAAACTACTACTAACAAGGATTGTAATTCTAAGTTAAAGTGCTGAATTTAAAGAATAACTATCAAGTTAAGTTTGAAACCTAAGCTGAGTTCTGAAGCAAGAAAAGATAAAGTAAAGTTCTAGAATCACTTAAGTTGGGAAGCTAATTTCATTAACACAACCCTGTTGTGGTCAATTCAAAGGTCATCATTCATTTCAAGGTATTTAGAAAACATCTGACAACGAAACAGTATGGCCATTCCAACTGTCCAAAACCGCGGACGCGGCTATTCGAATAGTTTGACACTCTGCAGAGGTGGTACACTTTCACCACAAGATTCGATACATCTGTCAGGGATAACCCTGAATCATCATACTTAGTATGCAGATAATCAAACATAACCTTCCCTTTACACACCCTAGTACAAGCACCTCTCCTATGAGCATGGCCTCCCAACCATGACCATCAGTCATCTTGAGCACTGCATAGGTGGACATAATTGAGAGGTAGCCTCAGCTCAAACCTCTCCCGTGAGGGAACTAATACTAATGCATATAAATTTCCAGCTAAGCCTTACCCAATTCAGGTAATGTGGTTGTACGGTAAATTTGGAATGGTATCGCATCCGAATCCAACCATCAGTTTTATAAAAGGGTTAAGGCTCATGCCTTATCTTTTTTATTCATCATCAACCCATTGTGTTTCTCAACACATGTCAAAACATCTCAATAGAATGACTCATCATTCCAAGGTTTTCATAACTCATTTTCACCAAGTGTTCCCATCTAAAGTGACTCGAGTTTTGATCTATTCTAAAATACTAAGTTAAGAGTGTTCACTAAGGTGGAAAGATGGGATCAATCTCATGCCATAGAATGACATCTAAAGGTTTCTAAGTAGGTCAAGTTTTATACTCTTTATGCTACCTTCAAAATTAATTAAAGAACTTTGTGTAACTAAGGGGGTAAAACTTGTTAATAAGACTTGAGGTACTAAGAGTTAAAGGGGTGTGATCAAAGTATGCTTAAGGCATCTTTACTAAACTATCTAGTTTTATTCTAGCTTGCTACAATAGCTTACTAAAGCATGTTTGCAAGGGTTAGCTTGCCACTAATAGCTTGCCTTGGTTGGTGAAGTGGTTGAAGTTTTCTTCTTCTTCTTCTTCTTCTTCTTCTTCTTGGTAGAACTCCTCCTCCTCGAAGGCTTGGTCGGTACTATCATCTAGAAATACACAGGGAGTGCACAATCACCAAACAATCCTTAACTAGGCTAAGTATTATTCTAAACCACACAATTGATGATCTATTATCATCACAAGCATCACAAGTTTAATTCAATAGTTTCAACCTTTTTATTTTGGAAAAGTAATTTCTACTCATTGAAAAATTAACTACAATTTAATATTCACCACTTAAACATGGGATCATGTGGACACATGTCCTCACCACATATTCTAACATGTGGGAATGAGATTTAAAGGTTGGATCAATATTACTTTGGTTTAAGTTCATTATTTAATGATTTAAAGTGACTAGAAATGCCTATATAGCCTTGTTTTGGTACTAGTCCAAAGTCACTGCCCGTAAACCTTAATATTATGACATATTTGGATAGATATGATGAGATGTGATTTTTGAGAGTTGGAATCAACTCAAAAGCTAACTTGGTTGATTTTAAAAAAATGTTTCAAGTTGCAAAAGCTTCTGTCTTCTTATTTTTATTAGGAGAAATCTATAACTCTAAATGAATTAAATCAACGGGCTTGGATAGAGCATTTCAATACCTTTCAGAAAAAATTAGTTTCATGTAATTTGGATTTGTCAAACTCACAGAATTGAATTTTGAAACACTTGACAGAAACTATATTCTAACTAAAAAGAAAAACCTAGATTTGAATCTACGGGCTTGCGCGGGAAAGGAAATGGGCTGGCCCAGTGGCGCTACGCGGCATGGGGCTCAGCTGACAGGGGGGTCCACTTGTCAGCGGCACTTAAAACATGAAACGGTACGCGCGCTGTGGGCCATGCGATTAGAGGCTAGATCTACGGTTGAGGGTCATTGTCGATGACGGACGGGTCGCCGGCGAGCTCGAACCCTAGAGGCTCGGTGGGGGTCTACTGGGGGCGTACCAGGGCTCCAGCAGAGTCGCTGATGCGGGCGAACAAAGTGGAAGACGACGGCGAGGCGAGGCGTGGTCGCGGTGGAGCTTGGGGTGGCCGGAATCAACGGCACCCTTCTTCTCCAGAGGCGGCGGCTCCGGATCCAATTCCGGCGAACTGCTGCCCCACTTGCTCCGGCGAGAGGTGGGTGAGGTTCAGAGAGGTGAGGGGAGTGGAATGGTGTGAGTCTTTTGTGCTGGGGAGGGCTCCTTTTATAGGCTCGACGTTGAGACCGAGCGGGATGGGCGGTCGATGGTGGCGACATGGCTACGGCGAGCTAGCAGCATGGCTGGGGATTGCGATCGGTAGGCGGTTCCCTGGCGGTGCTCTAGCGCTTCAATGCAGCCGTAGGGGCGGTGGCACGCGGTCGGGGTGAGGTGGCGCTCTGCGCGGCCGAAGCGGCTGTGTCCACGACGAGCGGTGGCTCTGGGGCTTTGGGCGGCGAACGGAGGTGTCTAGGGTGTTCTCCAGGTCGAGGCGGAGCGATGGGCGTGGGCTGGTGCCAAGGGGCGGTCGGTGTGAGCGGGGACAGTGCGCGCTCTGCGGGCGGCGTCGGCATGGTTCGGTGGCACTGGGCGCGGGTTCTCCTCTGTGGTCCACGGCGGCTCTTGGCTCGGGCAAGGGACAGAGAGGGGCGGTGCGGTGCTGGCTACCTCCTAGACATGGAGAGGAACGAGGAGGTGGTCTGCTGCAGCAGGGCAAGTTTGGCCGGCCAGGGTGGTGCTCGGCATGGCATGGCATTTCTACTAGGGTGTAGGGGATGGGTTGCAAATGGCATGGTTTGATCAGAGGGGGACATAGAGATTAAATGGAGATCAATTGGGGGCAAAACTCTGTTCAAAACAGTGAGCTAGGATTAGAGGTGTGATTCTGCCTGCCAAGTGTTTGATGAAATGGCCGCAAGAGAGAAAGTTTTGAATTTGGAGTTCAAAATTTTTGGGTGATCTCCACTAGTGATAGGTAGTCTCTGGTTGCAAGGGTTTTGAAAATGGTGCTCAATTAGATGGTTTTTGAAATAGGGGTGATCTATGCATATGCATTAGATTCAATTTTAAACTGTCATTTAAAATAGTTTACAGAAGGTTTTTAGTAGATCAAAAGGTGGGCCTTGGTACCTCATTATGTGTACTAGCAAGGGGTGCAAAGATCAATAATTGTTTCTGTTAAGAATTGAGTACTAGGAATAGCCAAAGTAGGCATGAGAGTTAAATTTGTCCAAATGACCATTCCTTCATTTTAATTCTTTTTGATTTGATTTCTTTTAGGAAAAGTTTGGGAATGATGTAGATGATGTTTAAATCACCTAAGAAACATTTTAGAAGCAAAGGATCACACAATCATGGTAATTCAAAACAACTCCTATTTTAAATGCACACATATATGAATGCTTTCATGTTAAATTTGGAAAAGTTTTTGTTAACCCCATTTTTGGATGATTTGATCTTGATAAGCTTGGATTGAAGTTTTGGGATGTTACAGAAATCAAGCTGGAAAATCCGAGTAACATGTTGATTGGTCCGACTTATTTTTAAGACCCGGATCGTATTTTTTGTTGTGAAGTTTCAGGAATCCTTCAAGATTCTGCAAGCCGAAGATCAAGCTAGATGATGATGAATCCGACTTTGGATCTTGGAGACTTCCGGGGGATGATGTTGGGGATAAACTTTCTGGGTATCCTCACAGTTCCTCACTGACCAGGATGGCCCACTTCGGGTTAGAGCTTTGCTTCACGGGCGGCCCAGTCAGGGAGAAAAGACGGAGTCCAATCCGGCTACGGGAAGGCCTAGAAGACTTACCGACTTAGGCCCATAGTGTTACTTGTAGTTCAAGATGTACTCTGTAACCGACTCTTAGTCGTAGCCGGATAGATCTCTCCTATAAACCCTAGGCCGGATATCTATATAAGCCGTCCTAGGGAGAGCCTTTAGGGCACCTACCCTCATAGTCTACAATCTCAACTCGCACAAGCGAACCCTTGTAACCCATATTCCGGCTCTGCCTTATTACTGGATTGCTAGCAGGAGTAGGATCCGTCCAAAGCCGGCGGATTTGAACCTGGGTAAACTTGTGTGCTCACCGTCCCGTAACACCGTACGTCTCACACCCCTCTCTTCCGCACGCCTCGAGGACCCCCTCATGGCGTACTTGTCATCAATCCGATGACAGTTGACGAATCCCTCGGGCAATGCACTTGGTATGAGCGTGCAGTACAATCGCTTGAGCCCGCACTACTAATCGTTAACTCCTTAAAATATTTGCATCAAAGTTGATGTTTTGCTCGCGGTATGGTACATGCGGACGGTAAGGTCCTCTCCGGTCATACCAGTGGTTGTTACACACAGTGTATCATCTAGCAAAAATCAAAGTTTTCATTTTCTTGTGCCGTGATGTGCTACGGGCGCGTGGTACGGTTGCCTCTAGTCATACCAGTGCTCGTTGAGCTTAAAAAACTTAAGGAATTAAGTTAGTTGCTTCGCATGCCTTTGCACATCTAAGAAACAAAATAATGACAACAAAGAAAATTTGTAAATACAGTAGTACCTTATGGCCATGTGTTAGCAAAAAAATAGGTCAAGGATTACCTTCATTTCTTCTCCTCTCTTCAAAAGACCTTCTTGAACACTTTTTATTAAAAAAAACAAACACAAGATTTAAAAACTTTATTTCACATGGGTTGCCTCCAATGAAGCACTTCTAGTTAAGGTCAATTAGCTTGACTCAGATGGTGATTATTTTGGCTTTTCAAGTGGGACACTGATGAGTGCATACTTGAATCATGTTTTATATTATTATTTTGCATTGTAGATGTAGGATCTTGGTATTTTACGGCGTTCACGCGCACATTTTATGTCTGTTTTCATCAGGATCAGGACAGATGATGCATCCAATGGACACAATTCTTGAAGCAGTTGTACTGTGGAGAAAAGGAGTCAAAACAACATAAATCGCTTATTTGGGAAATATTAATAATACCAGAAGAAAACCAGAAGCGAACAAGGGAGACAGAGGGCGCAACGACCAACTATAGGGGCGGAGCAATTTTTGCCGCCGTATAGCTCCGGCCGTATAGCTGGTGCCGCCTCTGCCTCGTCAAATGTTTCACCCCGTGCAATTGGTTCGGGGCGACGACATACAGAACACCCAGAAATCACGAAAACCTCACCTCCGGAAGGCATCTGGAGGGGGAACTCATCCACAAGGGATCCATCTTCACCCTGCGCAGATCTAGGAGGCTAAGGCATCGATCTTCATCATCCACCGCTGCATTACCACCATCTCTATCCATCCCATCTACATCTTGTCGAGATATTGTTGTAATTCCTATACTTGTTGTGGATTTATACAAGTACTATTCATCTATGATTGTTTCCATTACCATTACTATGATGTTGATTGCCTCCATGTCTGAGTAGATCTCTAGTTCTTGGGGAGATGGAGAAACCCTAGCATATGACTGCGATGAGATAGATATTATTATGTTATACATCATTATGTGTATATGTTAATTGTCTTCATCTTGATATTAAGGAGAAGTGCACCTTCTTAATATTTGCCTCTTATGGGGACTTGATGGAGGGGATTACTTGTTAGTAGACGGAGGGATGATAGCGCTTACTATGACTATAAAGCTGTTGTTATTCCTTATGTACTAACTTGGGGAACCGAGGAGAACTCATCAAGCCATGTCCATGCCATGGGAGAAATCCCTTAATAGCGCGGTAATGCGATGGTTATCGGTTACTGTATACTGTGGTTATGAGGATGATGTGTGCAGCAGTTCCTGGCAAATCGTCCATATATGGAGATCCTCCGATATACATACACTCTATGAGAATATTCATTATAATACTCTCTATTACTTAGTCTACATTGCTAGTGGTGTATCCGTTACTCCCTGAGAACGCATTTTCCCTATTGTAGTTCCAAAGTTCTATTACACACGCGATTCTTACTTTTTGCATTAAGTTTTGCTTACTTTAAATTACCTTGTTCAACCAAAACCCAAAACAGCTTTATCTTCCTTGCATCTTAAATTTATTTCTTAAGTACTTTGTTTAGTTATAGTTAAAAGCATTTTAGTCTTTCACCTACTGCTCCCTATGGGATCGATATCTTTATTTTGAAACTAGCTACAAACGATCTGTGCACTTGCAGTCATCAAGCTATTTTCTGGCGCCGTTGCCGGGGAGCTTAGCGCTATAAGTCACTTTACTTTTAGTTATTTACTTTCGTTGTACTAATTCTTAGATGAGTTGCAGGACCAAAAAAATGGACAATACTCAACATTTAAATCAGCTGGAGGCAGTAAGGAAAATGGGTTCGCCCATGGACACTTTTATAACTGTCAACAAAATCATAAATCCGGATTGAGTCGAAATCCATACATTATTGTTTGAGCTATTACACTCTAAGAAATTTGCAGGAACCAATGAAGAAAGTCCATATGGACACTTACAATTCTTTGAAGACATTTTGAGTTCCTTTATTTTTGATGAATGTAATCTTGATATGGTTAAAATCCAGTTGTTTAGACAAACTCTCTCTAATAATGTTTCTGACTGGTACAGATCTCTTTGTGCGGAAGCACCAAGGACTTGGGAGTAATTAACAACCAAGTTCCTATAAAAATATTATTCTAAAAGCAAAGCTCACAGGATGAGAGGTATTATTATCAGTTTCAAAAATAATCCTAGTGAGGGCTTATATGAAGGATATCTAAGGTACAAAAGTTACCTGGATAATTGCCCCCATCATCGTTTACCTGATTGGTTAATCACCGATACATTTTATGGAGGGCTAAATATTTAAAATAGGACGAATCTAGACACTGCTTCAAATGGCAGTTTTCTATCTTATACTTATGATGCGGCTTAGAATCTAATAATAAAAATGAAAGAAGCAACTGAAAATTCTAAAGATAAGGAAAATATTACAAATAGTTTTTAGAATATGCTTGCATTAACGATTTCCTTGCAGGTGAGAGGACAGATACAATGATTAAAACCCTCGGTATTGATTCTTACTCAGTAAAGAAAATTATTGAGAATTATGTAGGGCACTTGCAGGTACCTACATAATGGGAACCTCGTAAACCTCTCGAAGAAAAGAAGCATGCAAGAGCACTAATGGAAAAGTTCTCCTCGATACCTATAGGGGGAATTTTTGAAAAGAGACAAAAAGAGGAAGAACAAATAAAGAAGAGATTGAAGAAACCAGAAAGGAATTCTGAAGCTACAAATATAAATAATGTTATAATAAAAGACCGTATGGAGGCACGAATAGTGGAGGATGAAGTGGTTATGTTAGACCATGAAACTTTGAAATTGATCCATGGTAAATTTCGAGGTAACGAAACTTCAAAACCTATGACCCCTATATATTGTGGAGAAACTTTCTTATATGGAATTTGTGAACCAATTTCCACCATAAATATTATGCCGTCATCACTTTATCAAGAACTTCGCTACAACTTAAATAATCTGGATGTTGAACCGATAGACACTATTGTTAAAATGTCTAATAAAACCAACATAAAACCAGAAGCGGTAATCAGAAATATCTATATCTTTATTGGCTCACTCATGTACCCCCTTGATTTTCATATTGTTGATATGCCTCGAGATTCTTTTTACCCTATTCTTTTAGGCAGGCCTTTTATTTCCATCACCAAAGGTCGAGTGGATAATCAGAAGGAAACCATTTCACTGAAGTTTGGAGAAGAGGAAATGACATTCTACTTTGCCAAACTAAAGAAGAGGCCATATGAAGTGGAGGATATTATGGAAGAAAAGACGATTACCGAGCTTGTGGCAATTCATTTTAGTACTCCACAAGATGAACAAGAAAGGAGCTTAATTAATTGGGAAGAAGCACCGAAAGATGAGACGAAAGAAGACATCGATGATTACCTTGATTCAATTCTGGAGGCACAAAATCCACATGACTATGAAGAATTGTTAAGAACAGGAGATGAAGAACCTCCACCAATAGAATTGAATTTTTTTCCAGATAATATGAGATATGAGTTTTTAGATAATGAAAATAAGTGTCCTGTTATTATTAGCAAGAATTTGTGAGAAAATGAAACTAATAAACTCATTTCAGTTTTGGTTAAGCATCGTGAAGCCTTTGGATATACATTAAGTGATATTAAAGGAATAGATCCATCTATTGTAACACATAAGATTACCATGCTTGATGATGCTGAACCAGTAGTAGATACACAAAGAAGGATTAATCCTAAGATGAAGGAAGTAGTAAGAAAAGAAGTTATATGCCTACTTGATGCTGGCATAATATATCCTATTTCTAACAGTAAGTGGGTTATCCTAGCTCATTGCATACCAAGATAGGGTGGTCTTGATGCTGCTATGAATGAGGAAGGTGAGCTAGTTCCTGTGAGACCAGTTGTAGGATATCGTATGTGCATTGATTTTAGGAAATTAAATCGTGAGACACAAAAAATTCACAAACCAGTACCATTTATGGATAAATTTTTAGAAAGACTTAGTAATAATTCTTATTTTTGTTTTCTTGATGGTTATTCTGGATATTCTCAAATTACCATACAACCAGAAGATCAAGAGAAAACAACTTTTACTTGTCCTTATGGCACATATGCTTATAGATTCATTCCAATTGGCTTATGTAGTGCAGCGGCAACTTTTCAGGAATGCGTTCTAAAGATTTTTGATGATTTTGTTGAGAAGACTATGGAAGTCCTAACAAACGATTTTGTCGTTTGTGGAACAACTTTTGATAATTGTCTCTACAATCTAACCAGAGTTTTGCAAAGATGGAGGCAATCAAACTTGGTTTTGAATTGGGAGCAATGCCATTTCATGGAAAGAGAAGGTAAAATTTTCGAGCACAAAGTTTCAGAGAAGGGAATATAAATAGATAAAACTAATATAAATGCTGTAGAAAATCTCCCAATACCTCAGGACATTAATAGCTTAAAAACGTTTCTGGGACATGCAAGATTTTATAAGAGGTTAATAAAAGATTTTGCTAAACTAACTATGCCCCTTACCAATCTTCTTGATAAAGAAACTCCATTCTATTTAGACCATGACTGCATTGCAGCTTTTGAGAACCTTAAAGATAAACTAGTTTCCACACCTATCACGCAACCTCCAAAGTGGGATGAACCTTTCAAAATTATGTGTGATGCTAGTGATTATGCCTTAGGGGCTGTGTTGGGACTGCGAGATGGAAAAAATTTAAATGTTATTTATTACACTAGTAGAGCTCTTAATAAGATTCAGAAACATTATGCTACTACAGAAAAAGAGTTTTTAGCTATAATTTTTTCTTGTGACAAATTTAGATCTTACATAATTAATTCTAAGGTAATAATTCATACGGATCACCAAGCTTTGCGTCACCTGCTTGTGAAAAAGGATGCAAAGCCCAGGTTGATTAGGTGGGTTTTATTACTACAAGAATATGATTTGTAAATAGTAGATAGGAGGTGTAAGGATAATCCGGTAGCAGATCATCTCTCTAGGATGGAGGGAATAATTAATGACCCCATACCTATTAATGAATCATTTCCAGGAGAATATTTAGCAAAGGTGGATATTGCTGATCCTTGGTATGCATATTATGCTAACTATCTAGCAACAAATTTTTTACCTCCCGGTATGACAAGAAATCAAAGAATGAAATTGTTTAATGATCTTAAGTATTATTTTTGGGATGATCCGTATTTATATCGTCATGGACTTGACGGAATGATTCGGAAGTGTGTCCCTAATCACGAAATGAGTGCTATATTAAAGGCTTTTCATGATAGTCCGTATGGAGGGAATCATGCAGGTAAAAGAACTACTGCATAGATACTTCAATCCAGATTATATTGGACCATGTTGCTCAAGGATGCACACAGGTATGTGGAATACTATGATGCTTGCCAAAGAAGAGGTAATATAAGTAGGAGACAAGAAATGGCGATCAATTATAGTCTAATAATCAAACCCTTTGATGTATGGGGAACGGATTACATGGGGCCATTTATAGAGTCAAACGGTTATACTCATATTCTTGTTGCTATTGACTATGTTACTAAGTGGGTTGAAGCTATCCCAATGAATCATGCAGATGTAGCTACCTCAGTGAAGATGATCAAGGATGTCATATTCCCAAGGTTTGGAGTTCCTATATTTTTAATTACTGATAGTGGTTCTCATTTTATAAAAGGGACTTTCAGGAAAATCCTCAGCAAGTATTGAGTAACTCACCGTGTTGCTTCGCCATATCATCCCCAAACAAGTGGTCAAGTGGAACTCTCAAATAGAGAACTAAATACCATACTCAAGAAGACGGTTGATAAATCAAGGAAGGATTGGTCATACAAGTTAAATGACACTTTATGGGCATACCGTATTGTGTTTAAAAATCCAATGGGTATGACACCTTATAAGATGGTGTATGGTAAGGCATGTCATTTATCTTTATAACTAGAACACCAAGCTTTTTGGGCAATCAAGAATCTAAATTATGATCTCAAAGCAGCAGGGGAAAAGCGTTTATTAGATATGCATGCTTTAGATGAGTTTAGAAGTGAAGCCTATGAGAATGCTAGGTTGTTTAAGGAGAAGGTTAAAACATGGCATGATAGGAAAATAGAGAATAATTTTTTTAAAGTGGAGACAAAGTGTTGCTCTATAATTCTCATCAAATATTGTTTCCAGGAAAACTCAGATCGAAGTGGGAAGGTCCATATGTAGTGGAAGAAGCTTATTCGTCGGGAGCAGTTAAGCTCCAAGGAAAAACACCCTCTCTTGCATGGCTGATAAATGGACAACGCTTGAAGCATTATCGGGTGAAAGAAGATATAAGTGCAATCACTATAGAATTGAGCACCCCCGAAGAAGTGATAAAGCGAAAATATACGAAGAACAACAATTACAAGAAGAATGGACTCAAGATGGAATGAACGGTACTACGGTTAAGCTATTGACCATAAAAGAGCGCTTCATGGGAGGCAACCCATGTGAAATAAAGGTTGAGTAAGTTTTTAAAACTTTCAGTTGAAATCTAGTTTGAGTATTGATTTTAATAAGAACGATCCATGCTCTAGCAAGAAGAAGGAAGATTGATGATGCCAAAATTGGTCGAAAGTCTAAGCTGCCATTTGTCTGTCAAAACTCGATATTTCGGTAAGTTTCAGATTAATAAAGAATACTTGGAGAAGCAGAAATTTTTTGGTGGACACAGAAGGTTTAACGACCAACTATACGATGGGAATACAAATTCCAGTCATAAAGTTCTAGTCGTATAGTTGTTGCAGAAAATTGCAGATTAATAAAGGTACTGAGAGTTTAACGACCAACTATATAGCCGGAATTAAAAATTCCGCCCGTATAGTCGCAGTCGTATCGTTGTCTACACCTTTGAAAAAATAATTTCTGGAATACTGAGAGTTTAACGACCAACTATACGGCCAGAATTAAAAATTCCGCCTGTATAGTCGCAGTCGTATAGTTATCGCCCCTTCTTCAAAAATTTCATCGAGGAAACAGAGAGTTTAACGACCAACTATACAACCGGAATTAAAAGTTCCGCCTATATAGCTGCGGCTGTATAGTTAGGTTCCGTTGTAGATTTAATCTATAGTCGGTTCACAGCTATACGGTGGGAGCTATAGTTGCTCGTTATGCAAGACGGCTAGGGTTTTTGAGCCCTCCTTTTAAAGCTGATCGCATCTAACCTTTTTCATTAAGTTTTCGCAGAGCTACAATCTCCAGGCTCGAAAAATCCTCACCATCCCTATACAAGCCCTCTAATAACATCCGTGTAGCGAAGCTATCCAACTCTTCCACATCAACAAGATCTGGAAGAAGAAAGAAGAGAAGCCTGTGAATAGGATCGAAGAGGTAGAACCAAAAGGATCGTCATCATCATCTGGCTCGGAGATCAAGCCTCTCCCAAATTGGGAGGACATATTCCCGCAAAGGATGGAGATAATGAGACAAGTTGAGCGGGGAAGGACCAAGGATGAGTACCTCCCTAATCCTTATCATCACAACATAGGATCCTATTATAAACCTCCTCTTGGTCCATCACCTGTTAAACCTAAGAAGGTGTGACAAAATGAGATCCATGATAAGATCTATGAATTGGAAAAGGCTTCTAAGGCATGCGTTTTAACAATTGGAGAGGGGATTGACTCCTACTAGATGATGAGCAAAGATCTTGAGAAAAAGGTCGATGACATCGATGGTAGAGTTGGTTTCTTAATTAAAACTGTTTTTGAGTTGATAGACGAGAAGAAGTTCCTCAAGAGGAAGATGTTGAAGCTCCAATACGACATGGCCGAGCTCAGCATCCGCTTTGCAAGCATAGTTAAAGAGGTTAATGTGAAAGCAGAAGGCGATGCTCTTTCTACCCAGGAGGAAGAATAGGTACCAGCAAGGAGTTAATTGATCCCACCCGGCTTGATTCCAAGCTTGGGGAGATATTTAAGGACCTTTTAATCTATCTTATAAGTTTTATTATCATTTTGCATTAGTTCAAACTACAAATAAAGTTTTCATCATTAGGATTCCCTTCAGGAATAGTCGATCCCTTTTATGAAATTTCGAGTTTAATATTATATATGGAGCAATATTGAGTTTGTGTTTGCTTTATTGATATATGAATGACTTGAGTATGATTTTACTTGCACTTGGTGATAGTAATAGGAGTCTTCCACACCATTAGTATTAATGGAACACATAAAGATAATTTGGTAAATATGTTGTAAGTCTACGGTTTGATTCACAAAGGAAAATTATCTATACAATTAAGCTGAAAAAGAAACCTTGAAAAAAGGAAAATAAAGTGCTATCAAAATAGAGTGAGAGTAAGTCTAGGTAAAATCTCCAAGTCAGAAGAATGCTTCATATACAGTTGGAATTTGATAATTGAGATCGTTTAACTTTGAATTCCTAGATGAAGTGGAATATATGGCTAGCTCCTTTGCACAACACTTAAAACAAAAGTGTGAGCATATATGCAGAACAAAATAAAAGAAAGAAGAAAAAAGCGAATGTGCAAAGAGCAAGTAGGCATATACCACTGTATTGTAGTATGAAAAATAGACACTTTTAAGATTTTGAATCCCAAGTGAATACGTTGATTCTAAAACACTTGGGACTACCTCATTAACTCTTTCGGTTGAACTGGATTCTTTTACATTATGTTGAGATTTATCTTTTATGAACTATTGATAACTAAGGTGTGGAAGCCTTCTAATACTATTCCGATGGTTCTAGTAAGGTACTGCACATGCATTTATTCTTATGTATCGTACATGATAAACACATGCTACAATTGCCTCATTTATTTTATCGACTTAACTTCTTGAATATGAGGATCACATCCATTAAGCTAAAGCTTGCTTGGGATGAGCAAGAGTCTAAGCTTGAGGAAGTTGATGAGTGCATATTTGCATCATGTTTTATATTATTATTTTGCATTGTATATGTAGGATCTTGGTATTTTATGGCGTTCGCGCGCACATTTTATGTATGTTTTCATCAGGATCAGGACAGATGATGCATCCAATGGACAAAATTGCTGAAGCAATTGTACTACGGAGAAAAGGAGTCAAAAACAACATAAATCGCTTATTTGGGAAATATTAATAATACCAGAAGAAAACCAGAAGCGAACAAGGAATATAGAGGGCGCAACGACCAACTATACGGGCAGAGCAATTTTTCCCGCCTTATAGCTCCGGCCGTAAAGCTTCCGCCGCCTACGCCTCATCAAATAGTTTCACCCCATGCAATTGGTTCGGGGAGACGACATACATAACACCTAATAATCTCGAAAACCTCACCTCCGGAAGGCATCTGGAGGGGGAACTCATCCACAAGGGATCCATCTTCACCCTACGCAGATCCAGGAGGTTAAGGCATCGATCTTCATCATCCACCGCTGCATCACCACCATCTCTATCCATCCCATCTACATCTTGTCTAGATATAATTCCTATAGTCGTTGTGGATTATACAAGTACTATTCATCTATGATTGTTTCCATTACCATTACTATGATGTTGATTGCCTCCATGTCTGAGTAGATCTCTAGTTCTTGGGGAGATGGAGAAACCCTAGCATATGACTGAGATGTGATAGATATTATTATGTTATACATCATTATGTGTATATGTTAATTGTCTTCATCTTGATATTAAGGAGAAGTGCACCTTCTTAATATTTTCCTCTTATGGGGACTCGATGGAGGGGATTACTTGTTAGTAGACTAAGGGATGATAGCGCTTACTGTGACTATAAAGCTGTTGTTATTCCTTATGTACTAACTTGGGGAACCAAGGAGAACTCATCAAGCCATGTCCATGCCATGGGAGAAATCCCTTAATAGCACGGTAATGCGATGGTTGTCGGCTACTGTCTACTGTGGTTATGAGGACGATGTGTGCAGCGGATTCTGGCAAATCATCCATATATGGAGCTCCTCTGACATACATACATGCTATGAGAATATTCGTTATAATACTCTCGATTACTTAGTCTAAATTGCTAGTGGTGTATCCGTTACTCCCAGAGAATACATTTTCCCTATTATAGTTCCAAAGTTCTATTACACACGTGATTCTTACTTTCTGCATTAAGTTTTGCTTACTTTAAATTACCTTGTTCAACCGAAACCCAAAAACAGTTTTATCTTCCTTGCATCTTAAAGTTATTTCTTACGTACTCCATTTAGTTATAGTTAAAAGCATTTTAGTCTTTCGCCTACTGCTCCCTCTGGGATCGATATCTTTACTTCGAAACTAGCTACAAATGATATGTGCACTTGCAGTCATCAGACAGCAAATCCAAAGTAATTAGCTTTTAAAGTGATTATACCGTCATGTCATTAGGCTTGGCCTTCTTCTTCCTAAGGAGGTGGAATATAAAAGGATCTCTAGATGGTAGTCCTATTCTCACATTCCCTTCATGTAAATTGATCAAAGCTTTGATAGTTCTTAGGAATGGCCTTCCTAGAATTATAGGTGCTATGGAATCTTCGGGCATGTCTAGTGATGACTGCACGTGCACAGATCAATTATAGATAGTTTTGAAATAAGAGTAACAATCCCACAAAGAGCTATTGGTAGAGGTCTTTATGCCCCTCGTTACTATTCACTAGAGAGTACATGTAGGTTATCTCTAATTCCAAGTAATGGTGTATAAAGAGTGTGTTTGAATAAGCGCTAAAGTAAACAAGAACAAAGTAAATAACAAAAGTAAACTAAAGCAAGATAGTGTCTATGAAGTGTTGTGTGATATGGTTGAGAGGTTCTCAAGGAGTGTAGTATTCACCACTAGCATGGAGAATTATGAATGATTAGGATAACCTATTTCTTGTGTCATGATATGTGTGGAGAGAGCTTCATAATAAGATGTTCACTACAAGGCTCGTAGGAAACCACTTTGTTGAGCTAAGAATGAGGTCATCTCTAAATAACCACTGCGATGTCTAAGAGTAATCACCCATACAGACCACTACAATTAAGGGTCTCCCCGTGGAAATCGTAATTAGCTTAAGGAATCTCTCTTATTCCTCCTCTGACCGTGCAGGTTGCTAGACGGTGCTTCTAGTCACAATAGCTCCGGGCCCACTTCCAAACACGTCCAAAGTATTTCACCCTCTTCTTGACCCGAAGGAAAATGATATGTTGCTGACTACTCATACATGAAGGGGATACTAATACTAGGGTTTCATCATCTCTCCCCAAGAACAAGGAAACTACTCATACATGAAGGGGATCAAAATCATGGCAATAGTATGGATGAAATATGAAGGTACAATTGAATACAAGTGAAAATCCACAATAGAGATTAGATCACAACAAAGTAAACAAAGGCGATCGAAGTTGGAGATGATGTTGATGAATATGGTGATGAAGATCGATGTGTAGCCCTTCAAGATGCAAGTATCCTCTCTCACTTGAGTGGTATGGTGGTGTAGATCTTTTGGGTGGCGACTATGGAGGCGGCAGAGCGGCAGGGCTCCGCCCCTATGGCGTGTGTGTGGACTCTCCCCTCTTCTTCTAGGGTTTTTTCCCTCTTTAAATAGGCATCTAGAGGTCAGTTTCACGAACATATGGAGCTTGGGGCCAAATATGCACATTAGGCCTTCACAAATGTTGTTCCTGTTGGTGAAACGAAGATGTCCGAGGGTGGTACGACCATATGGTACGTGCGGGCTCCACCCGTACCAGTGGTCGTGACACCCTCTGGACTCTGTAGTGTTTGGGTCGCCATTTTTTCAAACAGACTCCGATTGAGGTGTTCATTGGCTCGTTGGATTCATATGGAAGAGGGCTACACCACCATAGACTTGGATCTTCATTTCGAGTTTATGAAAAGATCTATTTTTTTCTCCCCTTAACTGGCTGAGTGTGGTGCTTGCAACTCCTTCATATTGAATCCTCTTGGATCCTTTTATCCATGATTGTTCATAACACCTACACACAAGTCAAAGACAAGAAAAAGGTAATAAAATCCTACCAAACTTCTAGTTGTGCAAAGTCCATGTGAAAATGAATGAGAACTAGTAAGCATACATAATAGGCATAGTTGTGGCTAGATGTAGCATGTAATGAGTGACAATATGAATAATTTATATACTTAAATATGCTTCAATTTTGGACTCATCATCTACTATAACAAGATCAACAAGAGCAGGACATCCTTTAATTTTGACAATTATATTTTCTTTTATCCAAATAGCTTGGTTATAGGTTGAATCAGCAAGATGGAGTCTCATTTCAGTAGTTGTAAATGGTGCTAAGTTTAACTTATCAAATAGACTCTTGGAAATTGTTGAGATGGTTGCACCAAGATCACAAAGAGTAGCTATCTCATTAACCCTAATTTTAATTTTAATAGTGGGCTCAAAAATATCATCTAGCTTAGCTGGAAGCTTATCAGCTAGTTTCTTATACTCCATTTCTAGTTCACGAACTTTAGATGCTACTTCTTTTATAAATTGTTGGTATGTAGCATTGTTACCTTGTTCTATACCTGGTTTCTTTACGGTGATCATCTTCAATAGATCTTCAACGGTATAATCTGGTGATGGCGTGTTGCTATAGTCTAGGTCTTCAGGATTCTCATCTTTATTTTCTGCCCTCATGATCTTGAGGTCTTCCACAAGGTTTGGCTCAGGATTTCCAGTGAATTTTGCAAGTATTAGAGCTTGGCTCTCAGCTACTTTGCCCAATTGTGCCTCCACGGTCTTGGTTCTTTCCTGTAGAGCCTGTACATCATTTCTAATTGCAATGACCTGGTTAGATAATTTTCCAATACTAGTCTCATGGTTCTTCGTGATTTTAATAAGCATATTATTTTTCTCAGTTTGAGCTTGCATGGAAGTTCTAATAGTATTTTCAAAAGAGAGATTTCCATGATTTGCTCCACTATGGTTATCATAATTGTTATTGGAAGGAGCACCTACAAGATTAAAATATGGTTTTTTAAAATTTGAGCCAAAGTTTTGACTCTTCCAAGAAGGATTATAAGGATTACGATCTATAAAATTAACTTCATTATCATCGGTAGTGATAGCATTGATTTGGGTATCTTCCTTACCCTTCACAATATTAAGTAACTCATCTACCTTTGCATTAAGCTCTTCATTATGTTCCTCGGTGATAGAGTTCACGCTTTTTGAGGATCTTTCTACATGCCATTGGGCATGGTTGTTTTGCATATCATCAAGTAATTTCATTGCAACACTCACTTCGTTTCCCATGGTGGCTCCTCCTGCAGCGGTATCTAGCATAGACTTAGACATTGGGTTAAGACCATTATAAAATAAATATAATATAAGCCATTCTTCCATTCCATGACTAGGACAGTTCATCACGGCTGATTCATCCTTTCCCAAGCAAGTTCTAGTGGCTTGCGGTCTTCTTATCTAAAGCTTGTAATGTTGGACCTTAGCTGCATAGTCTTATCTAGAGGGATTTTTTTTTCATAAAAATATTAGTGCATTCCCCCCAAGATGTAATGGTGCCTTTAGGAAAATCTAGTAGTCAGTCCTTATGTAGGGATTCCACGTTTGAAAATAATAAAATTTTACCCTACGCCCCTGAACCCCTGATGCTGCCAGGACCTATCTATGAGTAATACATTAACGAGAGGGGCTTTTCGTGAACTTACCCTTGAAGACCGAAAAGCGTTGTCAATGCTCAGGAGAGCGTGGTTGATGTAGGCGAGCCGAAGCCGACCTCAAGGTCATGATGAAGTCCTTGCGCTCCCTTGGCTCCAACGACTTGAGTGCCTCAAGTGCGACACCTAGCGGGGAGTTACACATGTCCGGTTCCTAACGATGACTCCCGCTTCCCCGATCTAGCAGCAGTTGCGGAAGTACAGCTCCCGAATCCGAATCCCGCAGCACGACGGCGCTCCGCGTTGAAGATGTCTCTCGTTCACGTAGTCCAGACTTGGGACCACGGTCACGAGAGAGAGATAGAGGGACAGAGAGAAAATATCAATTAGAGGTCCTCCCAAAAGTGAGAAGACCTTTATTGATTATTCGTGTATTTTATTTGGCCAAATACCCCCACTATATATAGGGGGAGGGGAGGTACTACCTCCCTCAAAGTCCCGGGGTGGGACTAAAGGAGAGGAAGGGGGAGGGGTGGCACCGCCGGCCACCCCAATAGGCCCTGCACGGGGGGGGGGGGGTAGGGGGGGCTTGCCCACTAGGGCGCCGACCACCCCCTTGGCCCCTTCTCCCTCTCTCCTTTCCCTAATGGGCCCTCTCCCCTCCGGGAATTGGCCCATTAAGCCTTTGACCATTTAAATTGATTTTTCTCTTTCTTAAATAATTATGAATAAATGATTAAATCAATATTTAACATTCATTCACGTATTATTCAACCTCCGTGGCTATGGAACACTTCCACCTCCACTCCGAACATCCTCCGGACTTACCAAAACCCTTCCGGATTTCTCTCTACCATTCTTCGATGATTCTACCAATCCTATAAACACTCTCTAAGCATCATCAAGCCCTTAAGCGTGATACCCCACGGTTCGGGAACACTCTAGACATGGTCGGGACACTCCTGCACCAATGATCGACAGAGGGACCTGGATGGCCATGTGACCCCTGTGCGTTCCACGAAGATCTTTTGTCGTTTGAACCGGGACAGTCGTGTCTTATTCCCTTTGTATCTCGATACTTGCATTGCCCAAAATCTGATCAACGACATCACCATGTCGTGTTCAATCTCGTTACCGAACAATGCTACTTGACTCGTTCCGACAAGTGATATCCCCGTGATCAAATCACACGCTGTGCAGCTATTGGATATAACCTCTCCGAGTGGGCCCTTGAGTACATTCCCATCACATGGACGGAAAAATCCCACTCTTGACATATATTGCCTCTACGGTTTCCTCTGAGTACCTGAACACATCTTTATAACCATTGTATTACCAAGTGGCGCTTGATGCTATCTAAGCACTCTCGGGAGACAGTGATTGATATAGCCTCACGGTCTAAGGAATAGTCTACGAGGATCCATTTCTAATCATCATAACTTGAACTTCGTGACATGATCGGGTCACGATGTTTAGGTTGGGTATTGGTTCATCATCTCATTCTTGGAATGAGATGACTCCATTTCCAACTGGCATAAATGCCACATGATCAGGAAACTTGATCATCTGTTGACCAATGAACCAGTGACTAGAGTTTCACTAGGAACCCCTGGTTGTTTGTATATCACACGTGCATTGATGTTTCCACTCAATACAGCTATAGCATGATATAAAACTTAATCATAAACTATATGAAATATGATAATAGTCCTTACAACTATTTGTCTCTAGGGCATATTTCCAACACCTTAGCCATTCCTCTTAGAGAGAAAGGAAATAAACGTAATTTAACTATGTTTGGGTCAGCATATTTAATGCGCATCATATCACAAATCTCTGTAAAAGTATTTAGGTGCAAACCATAGTCCTCAGCAGATGAGCATCCAAATTTGTTCTATTGAACCAAACTCGAAAGGTTAGGCTTAATTTCATAAGCTTCCGCATCACAGCGGGCTAAGTAATAGGTGCACGAATAAAATTATCAGTGGGAGTAGCATACTCCCAAAGTTTCTTTTGAGCCATGGCTCTTTTATTTTTGGTATTTTTATATAAGAGAAACAAATAAACAAGTAACTATTTTTTGGGTTTTCAATAGATAACAAAATGTAAACTAACAACAAGAAATAAAATACAAACAAAAATAAACAAAAAACAAGGTCTCTAGTGACCTCACGAGGATAGCAAATTGCTTCCCTGGCAATGGTGCCAGAAAAAGTGTTGATAGCTTCGATCCGGATTTATGGATGGAGTATAGTAGCTTTTTTCCTTGTAGATCTAGGTTTAATTGAACCTTGGGAATCAATGCTAAAAGGAAATTAATAAGGCACGTCTACAAGACTTGTTTGTTCGTTTTACCATTGTTTACGGGACCTTTCTAGTTTACTTTAGAACGTGGGTTGTTTCAATGGATGGAGATAGGCTAGGGTTCAAGATTCACCTGCAGCTTCACAACATATGGGGTAAAGATAGTAATACCCATATTCATCTGTAATGAGTTAATAAAGATAATATTTGTGGGCAACACATCCTAATATACTAGAGACCCTGCAGTCAGAAGCATAGAAATAGTATTTTGATCCAACCATTGCAACCATGAAGTACCGAGCTATAACAATTATTAAGTGAAAACATACATCAAAGCCTTAAGAAGTGATGTTGTTGTTGTTCCCAAATGGATGGCTAAACAAAGACAATGCTCCCCTTTATTTCATTGGGTTTCCTATGAGATCATCGCTCACCAAGTATCTCACCTCAAGCCTTTATCAATCTCTAGGATCTTGGGTACCTACAAGTCCATAGATCGATACAAGAGACAAAGAAACAAAAATACAAATCTCTATTCATACAATACTCCCATGGATTAGATGCACATAATCGTTGGGAGATTTTACCCCAACCCGTAGCCCGTGAGGACTACTCACTCACAACAATAAGATCAAGGATATAAAACATTGTGCAAAATACTTAGATTGAAATAAAATATTATTACAATGGTCGTCAAATCACAAGGAGATCTCAAGTACCAGCTAATGGCTATGGCTATGGATAAGATGGAGGGCGGGACGATGAACTATGGTGGTGGATCTCCTTTGGTGGTGTTGTGATGCAATATGAGAATGGCGGCCCTTTGCGCTGCGGCTGGGACCTCAAAATATATAGGCGCCTTCACGGAAGTCGTAGGGTTTGATGAGACGAAGCCAATTCCACATGGTATGGGCTGACCGTTCGGGCATGTCTTGACCGTAACAATGGTCATTAAAGACTCTGTTGACTGGTTTTTACTCCATGATTGCTTGGTCGTGCAGACTTCCTCAAAATCTTCATTAATATCTCCTGATTTTTCCTTAAAAGCATGATTTCCTGCACAACACAATTCAAAGCAAGGGATTGCACATCTTTGCAATAATTAGTCATTACCAGCAAGGATAGAGAGATTCTTGGTAAATTACTTGACTCGAAATAAAGTTTAAACGCGGAGAAAGATGGCTATTTTCACAGGCATCAGTCACCAAGCGAAAGCTGCCAAGCAGCAACGGGATGATGCTGGGGGATCCTGAGGGCTATAACGTACCACCTTGGCGGGTTCCCCAGTTCCTGTCCACGCAGACATAGGCCGGGCACCCGGGGGCTACCCATGCGAGGCCTAGACGACCACACCGTATGAACACCCCTGGCGCCCGTACTGACGCCACCGTCCGCAAGCGGCCAGCTACTTCATGTCTCCAAAGATGATCCCCGACCCTCATCATCTTTAGATTTATCTCCCATAAGGCCCCGCACTAACTCATAGTGGAACTGTAATAAACTTGGACCTTCCTGGTCATTTTGGATCTTACGCCACATGCATGCTTCACTATTTTCCTTTCACCTCGAATTTTCTCTTTTTTGTGCGTCCATGATTTTTCTCATGTGTACCACATGAGCGGGGGCTAGGAATGGTGTCTATCACTAAGCCACCCTTGTCAACGCTATGGCCTAAAGTGTCGAGCTCTAGCTTGCGGACTAGCTCCAGCAATAAAGTCACCTCACCCACGATTCTTGGTGCTTGAAATCCTCATGTGGCACTCATACAAAACTAACAAATGCACGGAAAATTCAGGTAGAGCCTACCACTCCCACCTCGAGGGGCTAACAGTACATGCATTAGTCCTACGATCTCCTCCTCGAGGGGCTTACGGGGCGGCTCATGAGGGAACTACCCCTCAAGTGGCCCAAATTCATGCAGAGCCTAAGGATCCCTCCTCGAGGGGCTAACAGGACATGCATTAGCCCTACGGCCTCCTCCTCGAGGGGCTTATGGGTGGCTCACGAGAGCACTCCCCCTCAAGCGGCCTATATTCATGCAGAGCCTATGGCTCCCTCCTGGAGGGGCTAACAAGAGACACATTATCCCTAACGTATCCTCCTCGAGGGGCTTAAGGGGCAGCTCACGAGGGTACTTCCCCTCAAGCGGCCCAGATTCATGCATAGCCTATAGCTCCCTCCTCGAGGGGCTATCAGGACACGCATTAGCCCTATGGCCTCCTCCTCGAGGGGCTTACGGGGTGGCTCATGAGGGCACTCCCCCTCAAGCGGCCCAAATCCATGTAGAGCCTACGGCACCCTCTACGAGGAACTTACTATTGGGAATATGCCATAGAGGTAATCATGTTTGATGATACTCCCTAGAGTATCGATAAAGTGATAAATATTTTCCTTGTATGAACATCAGATATATATATCATTGAATACGTGATTCAGTTGTGGAACTATATATTCATGATTGTTCATACTAGATTGTCCTTGGTCATTGAGGTTGTGCTAGACATACAACTTAGACCAATGTGCAATTCGGCTGATGACACGGTTCCACTTGTCATGGGCATGGTGATGTTATTCCGACTTACACAGACTTGGCTAAAGAGTTTAGCGAGTCAGACTGACCCAGAGTTGAGATGCAACAAGCATCTTGTCATTTGCAGTCTAAAGCAATGGAATCCTTTGACCTAACATGATTGCATGATTCGGGTTATGGATCAGCAACTTAGGTTATATCAAACGTTGTTCCGTAAATGGGCAGTTATAAAGGTAGAGCTTGGGTTGGTTGTGAAGCAAGATGCGTGACATGGATTACCAAGATGGGATTTTCCCCTTCATAATGGAGAGATATTCTCTAGGCCCTCTCGTGTGATATGATTCGGAAGCATGGCCATGCGCTACTCAGTTAAGTGTTAGCTGAGGAGTCAGACTAAGAGTTATTCTAGGGAATCAGATATCGTGGAACAAGAAGATAGTTAAGCTATTAAAAGGATGACAACTACTCTCCTATATCTTAATAGGTATATCGTGTGGCAAAGGGACTTGGATTAAAGTCACGTTGAAGGTTTGTCTTCTGACTTTACGGCACTTGGGAGTTGGCACGTCTTGCTAGAGGCTGCTACCATCTATCGACATGAGACCAAGTGATCATGGGAGTGAGTTGGACTCAAAGCCATGACGGGATACTTGGAGGAGTAGCTCATGTCGTGTCCATGTGTATGTGAACCTACAGGGTCACACACTTAAGGGTAAGAAGTCCATATGGATGAGATCCATGTGGAGATTGGGATATGACCTAGATGGGCCTCAAGTGTTGAGCCCAGCTAGGAGTGTATATAAGTGGAGTGACAAGGGATTGTCCCTGACCTAGCCATCAATTTCTCCACTCCCATTTCGGGCTTGACAGGATCTAGCAATCCTCCGTTCGAAGCTCCTTCTTGTATGTGTGGATACCGGTAGAGGAGTTGCACACGTGATGCAAGAGACTAAGAATCTTGTAGGGATCTGGCGAAGGAGTTCGTGGTATCCGGAGGAGCTGTTCGTGGGATCATTCGGCACTGCTTTGACTTTCTACATCAACTTCCACATTTGCGCATCTAGCGGTAATCTCGTGGCCTATAACCTGAGCTGTATCTTGGGTGTTCCACATGGGATAAAAGTTTTGTTTATCTCTGCATGGCCCAACACTTATGTGGTGACTCTACAAGGACACTCCCTCTCAAGTATCCTAAATCCATGGTACACCTATGGTCGTCTCCCTGAGAGGCCAGCATGACTAATATAGGCCCCATGGGTTCCTCTGCAAGGAACCTAAGGGGTGGCTCGCGGGGGCTTGTGCTCCTCACAAAACCCTGAATGCACAATTTCTACAGACCCTCCACGAGGGACTAACCGGAAATGTACCTACCCTATGATTACTCGCATAAATAATCAAAAGGATGTCAAAAATCTCGTGTACAGCTCCATCAAGAGTTTAGCAACAATGCATAAAACCCAAAAGTTCCCTCCATGAGGGTTAAGCGGAACATACTATGTACAAAACCCAAAGGGTGTCCCCATCATCAGAGGTCTCAGATTCAACAAAGCAAAGCAAGTGCACGGGCCATCAAAACACTTTCTTAGGACCGAGACGCTGATGCGCTATCATCAACAGGATCCTTGTCTTCCTCCTTGTTGCTCGACCGGCTGCTCCCAAGAAAATATTCTCTGCTCTCGCCTTCCTGGTCCCCAACAGTATCAGTGGCAACACCAGAGGCTTGACCACTCTCGCTCTCCTCATCTCGGGAAAACTCTCGGACGAAGGCCTCCACACGATCTCTCATAGTCTGTTGAAATTCAACGAGATCCTGGGGATGAGCCGTCGGGGGGTGCTGCACTTCCTTGAGGAGTTCCTACCAGGGGAAGCCAGCATCAATCCGATGGAGGTGGGAGAAGATTTGGGTCGCGGAAGCATGCAGCACCCTGCGACATTCCTTTTCGAGGATGTTCCGATGGAGTGGAGCAGCTTTCTCCAACTCGAAGGTGATATGGTCAAAGAGCTCAAGGTAAGCACTTCTCTCGCTGGCATCTGTGAGGGTGCCAGTATAGAAGCTTTCCACCCCCAAAGTGGACTAAGGTAGCGGCAGCACGCAGAGCAAGGTCTCGGTACATCTGATGCCGCTACCTCTCGAGCACCCGATGGTCCGCCACCTCTTGCTTGTGGAGGTCGGCAGCTTCAACCAAAGGTTTAACCTACAACTAGATCTCAAAAAGCTCCTTGTCAAGTGATTTTTCTGGAAAAGAGCATCATCCCTGGCCTTCCTCGCCTCCTCGAGGTCGACCAGGGCTTGGGCTAACCTCTCCTCGGTGCGCCGTTGTGCCTTCGCCATCCTGGCTTTCCTCACCGAGAAGCGTTGCTCTTGAAGCTTGGCTTTCCTCAAGAAGTCCTCGCCACCTTAAGGTCGTCCACCCGCATCTGTTTTCGCTCCTCCTCAAGCTTGAGGTTGAAGCGATCGATCCTCTCCTAGTTCCTAGCCTTCAATCTCTCGAGGTCAAGACTACACTCGTCAAGTTTGGTCTTCCACTCCTCCAGTTCCTTATGGGTCGCCTCGTGGAGCACCTCTAGTGACTCTAGGAAAACTCGCTCTAGGCCCTTCCCGACCTCTCAAAGCTGGACAACCTCCTCGCATCGCGCCATGTTTAGTTCGTGCTGCTGGATCGACAGGCGATCACCCTCAGTCCCCTCTCAGAGAGTGCAACCACCTGCTCACGCACTAAGAGCTCCTAGGCCCGGACGACGAGACCTTCCATGGAGAGACAGCCAACCGACTGAGCCCGCCCCTGATCTGACACCATAATCTCATCTGCCTCGTGCATGGCATTCATGAGGATCTCTATGGCCTCTAGATTTATCCCATCTCTGTGTCGCTCCCATAGGTCAAGCACAGTATTGAGGATGCCTCGTGCCTCGTGAAAACGACGTCATGCCCCATCAGCCGGTGCTCCTCGTTGGTAGCATCTACAAGAAACTGGTCAAGGCCGGTGCGCGTGACCTCCACGACGGCATGGATGCACCCGGTCCTATCGAGAGAGGAGGTGTTAGGCAGCTCTAGGCCTTGCGTGCTGGGTTTGATGCTTCGTCCTGCGGCGAAGGCTCCTGCGGTCGATGGGGCTAGCCCTACTGGAGTCCCCATCGATGCTAAGATATTTGGAAGGAGACTCCCTTTGGGCCCCCACTAGATCCTCGTGTGAAGTAGCACCCTCTTCTCCCTATTACTGGAGGGGAGGATCAAGACGTCTTGGCCTGACCCTGCACCCTCCCCCTCCTCCTTTGCCGGAACCGGTGTCGTTAGAGGCCTCGGAGAATTCGGGGTGCGAGGCTGGTCCCCAACTGTTGGCAGGACCACCTCCCCTACACCCACAGGGGCTACCATGATCGAATCAAGGACTCTTGCCTCATGTGTTGCCGAAGGATCGCCCCCGCTCAAAACATTCAATGAGGGTTGTGGCCCGCAGGACATAGAGGTACAGTTGGAGCCCACCGCCTCATGGGTCTTTCTTCGAGAAAGACCCATGCACCCGAGTAAATTGCAGGAAGCTACCACAATTCAGGCTATCAGAACGAATCAGTACCAACATTCGTAATTTTTGCACGTCAGTACCAATTTTAAGTCGCAGCATTGTGAATCACACTAATTCACGGATAAGGGCATTTTGACAGCAGCACTAACAGTTGGGACCCACTTGTAAGAGCTGACTTGGCAGCCAACATGGAGAATTACCTCAGGTGGAGGTAGGGCCCGCCCGTCATCCACCCATCTAAATTCCCATCCTCTTTCTAAAAATTAAATAATAAAATAAAATAAATAAAGCTAACACCACCGCATCCTCAACCTCCAATCCGTGCACAGGAGCTCGTCACGGCGGGCGAACCCTTCTCCAAGCACCACCGCTGCCGGCCGTCCTCGTCACCGCTGCATTACCTCCAGCGGAGCCTGCCTCCATCGCGGCCCTACTTTTGCTGCGGCCCCAGCGCCGCCTGCACACGCTCGTGTGCTCCACCCGCACACACCCGGGAGAGCTGCCCGCGCAAGCCCAGGAGCTCCGCCGTGGCCCCAAGCCTGCCCAGCGCTGCCCTTCTCCAAGCAGCGTCTCCATGCCGCCGCTGGTTCGCCCCTCCCGCCGCCGCTGGTCCGCCCCTCCCGCCGTCGTGTTGCCACCCAGAGAGGACGCCTCTATTGCTGCTCCGCCTCCGCCATAGCCCCAAGCCCGACCAGCGACGCCCGCACATGCTCCGGAGCGCCGCCGCGCACGCCCTGAAGCACTGCCGCAGCCCCAAGCCGACGACCGTTATATGCGGGGATGGCGACGGTCAGGAGCTGAGTTTTGTTTGGGAACACCCACGCGTCCGGCGAGTGGCAGGATCCAGGGTGGCGGGATCCAAGGGCAGGGGAGAAGCAGCACGCGGGATCCAGGGCGGCGGCGGGATCCAGGGCTAGGAGAGAGAAAAGGTAAGGAAGGAGAGAGAGAAGATGCTGATGCGGAAAATTGTGTTGCCAAGTCAGGTCTTACAAGTGGGCCCGAACTGTCGGTGTTGCTGTCAAAATGCTTTTATCCGTGAATTAATGCGATTCGCAACACTGTGACTCAAAACTGGTACTAACTCGCAAAAATTAGGAATGTTGGTACTGATTCGTTCTGACAGCCTGAATTGTGGTAGCTTCCTGCAATTTACTCCATGCACCCCTCTTCCTCTCCTTCCTCTTGGACCAGCGGTAGGAGGGGTCGGGAAGTGAGGATAAGAGAGGTAGGAAAAAAGAAGCACCCTTAAAGAGAGAACTTACCCTCTGCTGGAGGAGCCTCGGAACGTCCAAGCTCCGCTCTTAAACATAGGAGGAAGGAAGGCATCATCATCACCTCTCGCAAGACCTTTCTCCTCAGCAACACCATTCGCAGGCATTCTCCTGGCTGAAACCTCGGCATAGATCGCACCGCTGCCCCCGTGTCAGACACGTAGAGACTCGACATTAGTAAGATCCCCGGTGTCCACTTTGGAGGAGTACACGTTGTGCAACATCCTTCCCCTATGAATACGCAGAGAGGTTTCGTCACCACAACCCGCTGTCACTCCCTCATCCTCTAGCACTGTTACGACGTCAGGAATGGAGATGGGAGCACAAGGATTCCCCCGACCTTCCGGGCCGGGAGAGCATTCACCCCACTGGTCCACATCATCGATCTGGTACAAGGGGAAAGCCTTCGGGGGAATCATAGGTATAGTTGCCTATCCAAGGAGCAACTCCATCAGGACGGTGGTGGGCGCCTCGGGAAGAAGGTCGTGCGACAACTTGATTTTGTCCCTGCCATCCATCATGGCCCATACGCCCTTGTTGTGCTCTTGTAGAGGCGCAATCTACTGACGGGTGAACTCCTAGGCCACCATTTCTCCAGTTAAGCCGTGGCTCGCCAAATCCTTCATGTGCCTCTCGAGGGGTCCTAGGCTTTTACAGATGGCCGTCTCCAGAGTCCAGCCTGGTCTCTTCACCACGGGCATAGAGGGGACCTGAAATAGCGGATTTACTTGGCGGGTGTCCACAAAGACCCAATCTTGATGGAAATCCCCCACCTTCCTAGTGATGGATAAGGGAAGGAAATTCGCATCATCGGTGGCCGAAAAAGAGATACAACTGAGGCATTTCCTCACTCCAGAGATGCAGCGGGAGAAGAAGTGCCTAAATAACGCCACCGATGGTGCCACTCCCACGAAGGCTTCACACCAGTATGCAAAGATTTCCAGGGGGTCTCGTTGTGCTGGTGAAGGTGGAGCAGCTGGATGCGGTAGTGCTCGAGGATGGCGAGGAAAAGGGGGAGAATGGTGGTACTAGACCGGCAGCGATGAAATGCGTGAAGACAGGGTACACAGTACTAGGATGTTCAGGTTGTCTCACCACATCCGAGTGGCTCCCCACTCGTTTGAACCTGAAGCCGCCAACCGCCGGACCTTCTTAGGGCCCTCATTATTGACGATCTTTGACTTCAGCAAAACACGAGCGCTCACCGGTGGCACACCCAACATGACCGAGGAGCCCAGAACCCTTTTCAGTGCCATGGTCGAGACCAGGAAAGCAGCGATGCAACACTGGACGCAAGGAGGAGAAGGCGGCGGAGTGAGATGGAACAAACAGTTCAAGCGCAGGCTTGGTTTTTATGGAAGAAACAAGCCCCGAGGTTAGAACAACGACAGTGGCGGTTCCTGCATCCGACTATTGTCGTCCTGCTCCGTCTTTGCATGAACGACCATGATGGATTCCTCCAAGATCGTGCGATGACATGATCAGTGTGAGCCTAGGACTAGTTGGCCCCTTGACTCTTCATCACCGTCGAAGGACATGTGCAAGCCAAGTGCCAAGGGGCTACTATCGGGTCCCTAGCACATGGGGGACCATGACACACCAGTTGCTGGGTCCCCGCCGCGCTCGTTGGTGGCATTAATACGTGGGTTCCCTTCGAGAGGCTAGGCGAGGTGTGAAGAGCAGACTACAAGCCTGGTTTGAGGTGGTGTCCCTCGGAGATCATAGCCGCGACAGGGACACCATTAGTAGCACAGGGCCCTCAGTGAGTCAATGATTCCCTAAGGGACCCTCTGCAAGGGCAGATCGATGACCCGCTCTGTTGGGCAAGACAATAACTCAACGGGCAGCTCCCATGTTCTACTTCCTACACGGTCTACCTCAATTACCACAAGCTTGCCAAGCAATCACAAGCTACATCAATAGCACATGTTGCTACTTATTCAATCATGCATACTACTTGTTTTACCAAGATCTATGCATGGTTTGAGATCACAAGAGTTATCCTCAGATTCATACTCAAATGGATAATGAAAACATCACAGGAGAGAGTAGGGCCACATAACCATTTATCGCTAAGTAAAAATGAGCCTCATACTTGAGCATCATAGGAAAGGGATAAGCAAGCTAATATAGGACTAACAGTTCACACTAAATTAGAACACCACTATGCACACTCCACTAGGGAGGCACCAACTGGCATGACTAGAAGTGTAAGCCATCTCAAATGCTCTACCAAGTAAACTTGAGAAAAACATCTCTCTAGATTTCTAGGAATCATTTAAAAGCCTATTTATGTCATACTTACAATACATAAGTCTCTTAGCAAATCAAGCTGCTAAGCCATTTACTCTAGTAAGGATTAAATCCTTACTAAATCATTTAGGATATTTCCCATCCTATTATCTGTTAACCAACGAATCACGAAAATAATATCCAATACACAAGATAGGTACCAATGGCCTGGATAAGTAGTATACACATACTATCATTTGAACACTATCAACATTCTGCACAACAACTACAACATAATAAAGGCAAATAGAGAAACAATATCTCAGTATATTTTCCACAAGACAAGATCTATGGTAGCCAATACCAGCATCACATTAGAAGCAACAATAGAGTGAAATCAACAGGAAACACCTTGTATTATAGACCAGGACCTAGTATAACTGAGGTACGCATAAATAGACTAACATGGATATCACTCAAACTTTAGCTAAGAAATCCACAAGGCCATGTCCATGAGAGTACCATAAGAGTAGCAATTATACTAGGCAAGTACTACTAGGACTAAGAGTATCAGAATAATAGGGGAAGAACCCTAGAACATGAACAAGCCCTAATTAGGGTTAAGCAAGGCAATATAGAGAGGGATTGAGATAATAAGGAGAAGGAGGGGACTCACCCATGGTCCTCACTAGATATTATAAGAGGCAACATAGGAAGAGGTCAGCGGCAACCAAGACACGATAGCACGGTGGGCACCGAAGCGCCTGCACCACACTGATCCCGCCATCAGTTGCAGGAGCGCAAGGGGTGATGGCGTTGGCAACCACCATGTTGTGAGATTGCTAGAGCATCTCCGCAAAGCCATCGAGCACATCACCGCGAGGAGGGCCAAATCCCTGATGGCCAGTGCGGGGTCAACGCGGCCAGGCGAGAGCTCGCGTGATGAATTGGAGTGGACCAATCGATGCAGCGGTGTTGACTTGGTCGGTAAGCACGACGGTGGCGACTACGGCAGCTGAAGCTCACAGAGATTGAGTGGCGATGGCAGCAGCACCGCGACATTGCTAGAGATAGGAGAGGAACGAGAGGGGAGCGAGCATGTGAGAATAGGGTTGGGCTAATGCGCAAGCTGGGGTCGGCTGGGTGGGTTGAACACAACCTAGTAGGCCGAATTGGGCTAGAAAGGCCAGGCTGGGCTGGCCCAAGGGTCTAGTCTAGTTAACTAAATAATTTATAATTCTTAAATAAAAATATAAATGCCAAATATACCCCTAGGAGTATTTAGGCCCTAGAAAATAAAAAAAATCATAAAAATACATATGATATCTTTAAATGTTCATAAAATTGTATGATATGCAAGCAAAATATCACTTTGTCTTTTGAAATAATAAAATTGAAATAGAATATTTAAAGGAAGTAATTTCTTTATGGAATTTGATAATAATAAGGGTAAGACTTAAAATAAATAAAAATCATTTTAAAGATCTTGAATAAATATATTTTACTATAAAAATACTAAGTATATTATTTCATAAGGTTTTAGAATTTTTAAAGTAACAAGTCTCTTTTATATGTTTGTTGAAGAAAAATACTTTAACTTCTAATAATATGGGTAAAACACACAAAGAAGCGTTATAATAAATTAAAGTATTGCATGACATTATTATGCATAAATCATTATTGCTTCTTTAAACATTGTTCTTACCAAAAAATGATGTTGTCAGGGTCAAGTCGAAGCATCCGACTTCAGTACCTTGCAGTCACAAGGCAAGTTCATCACTTGCTCATGTCCTTTGATGTGTTTTCCAAAGTATTTGAAACATGGGGAGTGATCACTTATGTTCGAAAAAGGAGTAAGAAAAGAATATTTTCTCAATAATATGAAGTGTTGGTTATCATTGTTGGGAATATGCCCTAGAGGCAATCAGGTATGATGTTATTCCCAATGTATTCATAAGGTTATGGTCCATGTATGAACTACTGATATGTATCATCGAATATGTGATTTGATTGTGGATTTTGCCCCTCTGTCTGGATAGATATTCTCTAGGCCCTCTCGGAAGATATGATTCGGAAAGCATGGCCATGCATGTCTCGGATAAGTGTTAACCGAGGCAGCCGACTAAGAGTTAGTCAGATGAATCACTTATCTCGGATCAAGAAAGAGAGTCGGACTATTTAAGGGATGACGATAATTTGCCTATAGTCCCAAGGTATATCGTGTGGCAAAAGGGACTCAGACAAAAGTCACATTGGAAGGTATGTCATCATGACTTATTGGTTCTTGGGAATTGGCACGTTCTGCTAGGAGCCGCTACCAACTGATCGATCACGAGTGAGACTCGGAATCGTGTCTCGGTTACCATGAGCCTGTCGGGTCACACACTTAAGAGCGGGAGCAGTTTGGGTTAGACCCAAACATGAAACCTATTTGGGTTGGACCCAAATAGTGACATGGACTTAGTCAGCAAGTGAGACTTGCAGTGGCAAATATAGGCCTTTTAGTGAATGGTCCACAAGTGAGTGGAGCCCACTTTCACTCCCTATATAAGCTGGGGCACAGGTGCTTAGAGCAAGAGGTTAGGTCACTCCATGTGTTGGAAACCCTAGCTCCAGTCCAGTCATGTCGCCGGCGTACCGGACCTAGCAGTCCATCACCGGCGCTCCTCCTCGTACGTGTCGATACCAGCGGAGGTGTTGTACGTTCAGCACTTCGACGATCGTGAATAAAGAACGGATCGTGGATCGTGGAACCGGAGTGGATCGCGAGGACTGCACTGCATCAAGCGACATGCTTCATCAATTCCGCAACTGCGCGTCTAGTGGTAATCCTCGTGGACTTCTACCTGAGCTGGATCTTGGGATCACCGCATAGGAAAAAGTTTTGTTTTTCTCTACGTGGCCTTCTACCTGATCTTGGGACCGCCGGCTTCGCCCTGTCATAGCGCCTTAGATGTCGTTGCGAGTTTCACAACACCAGTAGATATCGTATCTATGCATAACTTGTTTTTGCAGGATGATGTTGTGAATGGTATGGCTTATGTGCATGTGATGTGTGTAATCCATATGTGATCTGCGTATCACGGTTTTTGTCAGCCGGCTGGAGCCTAGGTGCTGTCATCTTATTGTATAACGACCTGCGTGTCGGATTCTCTGTGTAATTTGCATTACTAGCTAGTGTAGCTGTTTGGAGAATCCGGATGGCATGCAAGTCGGTGTACAAGTCGGCTACATGGTGTAAGACGGCACGTGACAAGAGTTGACACGAGTCGGATTACAGGCTTTATGGAGATGGAGATCGCCATGAAGAGATCCATACCATTTCACATTATAATTGCCTTATTTTGTGTTATTGTTATGTCTCTGTTTTACCTCTATTAGATAGTTGGTAGAAAGTAATCCGTCAAAGAAGGTCTAGTCGGTTTCCCCGCTAGTGCTGCACCATCACAAGTTGGATATTTTTGATAGTGGGCTCATAAAATTGAGGTGCTATCAATTCTTTCTGAGTAGGTGGGTTCGAGTCGGACTCTTACAGCGGGAGCACTTGGTAATCTAGATAGGTCTATCACAACGGTTGTGGGACTTGGGGAAAAGTCGGATGGGAGCCGAGGCATGTGATGCCACCCATCCAACAGGAGTCGTATGAGATACGATTGACAAGGAGTTGTCTACCTAGATCACTTGACGGCTAGCAGTGATGCTAAAACTCACTAGTCGACTTGCTTATTTAGGGTCCTGAATCACTAAGTAACCATCGGAGGGGTGTTGGTTCTAGTGGGAGCATAAATATTAAAAGGTTTAATATGCTTGCTCTTTTATGGATACATGTCTTAAGTGTTTTGCATATTTTTTGTTGTAGATCAATAGCACCTAGCAGTCTTCCTCAGATTTCTGGTTTTGCTTTGAGAACCATCTTAGAGAAAGATAAGCTGAATGGAACTAACTTCACCAACTGGTATCGTAATCTGAGAATTGTTCTCAAACAAGAAAAGAGGGATCGTGTCCTAGACAACCCACTTCCAGCTGAGCCGGATGAGAATGCGACAGTCGTAGCCACCAATGCCTACCGTCGGATTTGTGATGAATCCAGGAAGATTAGCTGTCTGATGCTTACTCACATGGAACCGGACTTGCAGCAGCAGTTCGAGAATGTTGAGGCCTACGATATGATCGAAAGCCTCAAAAGTATGTTCCAGGCTCAGGCAAAGACTAAGTGGTATCAAGTCTCTTAGGCTTTATTGAGCTGCAAGCTTAAGGATGGCGATCCACTGAGTTAGCATGTGATCAAGATGGTTGGTTACGTGCAGTCTCTGGAAAGACTTGGCTACCCCATTAGCGAAGAGTTCGCTACAGACATAATTCTGAACTCTCTTCCTAGTGCGTATGGCCAGTTCATATCGAACTACCACATGCATGGTATGGATAAGAAGCTCACTGAATTACATGGGATGCTCAAGCAGGCTGAGGCGGATCTCAAGAAAGGTGCCGGTCAAGTGTTGATGGTACAAAACAAGGCTAAGTTCAAGAAGAGTTCTTGGACTAAGAAGAAGAAGGCAAAGTCAGGAGTAAGGCTGAGGACCTAGTCCAAAGCGCTTCCTCAGGGACTAAGCCATCTCCTGCAGCCGGATCCACTTGCTTCTACTGCAAGTCAGATGGCCACTAGAAGAGGAATTGCAACAAGTATCTGGCTGACAAAGCCAAGAGTGGAGGTGTGACTTACGGCTCAGGTACGCTTGTTTGCAATGTTATAGACATTTATCTTGCTGATGCACCAGGTAGTTCTTGGGTATATTATACCGGATCAGTCATTCACATATGCAACTCGTTGCAGGGACTGGTAAGAACTAGGAGCATGGCAAGAGGCGAGGTTGACATTCGGGTCAGCAACAAAGCAAGAGTTACTGCGTTGGAAGTCGGCACGATGCAACTTCATTTACCTTCCGGATTCTTAATGGAGCTGAATAATTGTTATTATGTTCCAGTGCTTAGGCGAAACATTATTTCTGCCTCATGTTTGATGAGACAGGGCTATGAGTCAAATATTAAGAATAATGGTTGTTCTTTATATTTGAATGATATGTTTCATGGCTTTGCACCCGTCCAGGACGGATTATTTATTTTGAATCTTGAGGGTGAATCTGGCTTTAACATAAATGTGAAATGGTTAAAACCAAATGATCTGAATATGACTTACTTTTGGCATTGTCGGCTTGGTCATATAAGTTGGAAACACATGAAGAAGCTCCATGATGATGGACTCCTAACTTCGTTCGACTTGGAGTCGTTCGAGACATGCGAATCCTGCCTTCTTGGCAAGATGACCAAGACACCTTTTGCAAAGAGTTGTGAAAGGGCGTCCGACTTATTGGGACTGGTACATAGTGATGTATGTGGCCCAATGAGCACGACAACCAGAGGTGGTTATGAGTACTTCATTACCTTCACTGATGATTTGAGTAGATATGGATATATCTACTTGATGAAACATAAGTCGGAAGCCTTTGAAAAGTTCAAGGAATACCAGAATGAGGTACAAAATCAACTTGGCAAGAAAATAAAGTTTCTTCGGTCGGACTGAGGAGGCGAGTACATGAGCCATGAGTTTGATGACCATCTGAAGAGTTGTGGAATAGTTCCCCAGCTCACTCCTCCAGGAACGCCGCAGAGAAACGGTGTATCAGAAAGGAGGAATCGGACCTTGTTGGACATGGTACGATCAATGGTGAGTCAGACAGATCTGCCTTTATCATTTTGGGGATATTGTCTAGAAACTGCAGCGTTCACACTAAACAGAGTACCATCAAAGTCGGTAGAAAAGACACCACATGAGATTTGGGGTTGTGAAGCTTTTGTCAAGCGACTTTAGTCGGACAAGCTTACATCTAAGTCGGATAAGTGTATTTTCGTGGGGTATCCGAGGGAAACCTTGGGTTACTACTTCTACAACCTTGAAGAGGGCAAAGTGTTTGTCGCTCGAAACGGTGTCTTCCTTGAGAAAGAGTTTCTCAGTCGGGGAGTCAGTGGGAGTACGGTCCATCTCAAAGAAATTCATGAAATACCGGCTTGCAGCGAGTCGGCAAAAGCCTTAGAGGCTGAGCCGGACGTGGTACCTGAGCCAGAAATTGCACCGACACTGCGAAGATCGGCCAGATTGCGAAGTGTTCGTGATGTGATGCTGTTGGACAATGATGAGCCGGAAACTTATTCAGAAGCGATGGTGGGTTCTGATTCCGAGTCATGGCTTGGAGCCATGAGATCTGAGTTAAAGTCCATGGATGAAAATCAAGTTTGGAACTTGGTTGATCTGCCAGACAGTGCAAGACCCGTCGAGTGCAAATGGGTCTTTAAGAAGAAAACTGATATAGATGGAAATGTTTCTATCTATAAGGCACGGCTTGTCGCAAAAGGGTTTCGACAACTTCAAGGAGTTGACTACGATGAGACTTTCTCTCCTGTAGCGATGCTTAAATCAGTTCGGATCATGTTAGCTATAGCAGCCTATTTCGATTATGAGATATGGCAGATGGATGTCAAAACGGCTTTCCTTAATGGAAATTTAACCGAGGACATGTATATGATACAGCCTGAGGGTTTTGTCGATCCGGCTAATGCTGACAAGGTATGCAAGCTTCAGAAATCCATTTATGGGTTGAAGCAAGCATCTCGAAGTTGGAACATTCGCTTTGATGAGGTAGTCAAATCGTTTGGCTTCATCAAAAGTGATCATGATTCTTGTTTATACAAGAAGTTTAGTGGGAGCAAAGTGAACTGTCTGATCTTATATGTGGATGACATATTACTGATTGGAAATGATGTCCAGATGTTGCAAGAGACCAAGGAATCATTGGAAAAGAGTTTTTCGATGAAAGACTTGGGTGAGGCAACTTACATACTAGGAATCCGGATCTATAGAGATAGATCAAGGCGGCTCATTGGATTGAGTCAGAGTACATATTTGGACAAAGTGTTGAAGAAGTTCAACATGGAATCGTCTAAGAAGGGGTTATTACCGATGTCCCATGGCGTAAAACTTAGCAAGACTCAGTGTCCTTCGACAACTGATGAGCGAAGTCGGATGAGTGCAATTCCGTATGCTTCTGCAGTAGGATCCATCATGTACGCTATTATTTGTACTAGGCCAGATGTTTCCTATGCTCTAAGTGTTGTGAGCAGGTACCAGGCTGACCCTGGAGAAATCCACTAGGCAGCGGCTAAAAATATCCTAAAGTACTTGAGAAGGACTAAGGATATGTTCCTGGTTTATGGAGGTGAGGATGAACTCGGTGTAAAGGGTTACACGGATGCGAGTTATCTCACTGACTCGGATGATTCTCGTTCGCAATCCGGATATGTGTTTGTAATAAACGGAGGGGCTGTGAGCTGGAAGAGTTCCAAGCAAGAGACGATGTCTGCGTCTACGATAGAGGCTGAGTATATTGCTGCCTCAGAGGCGGCAAAAGAAGCCGTTTGGATGAGGAATTTCCTCATGGATCTTGGTGTGGTTCAGGGCTCGTCCAATCTGTTAGACGTGTATTGTGACAAGAATGGTGCTATTGCACAAGCCAAGGAACCTAGACAACACCAGAAGAACAAACATATACTCATGCGGTGGCACCTTATTCGCCAGTTCGTGGATCAAGGTGATATCAAGTTATGCAAGGTACACACGGATGCAAACATTGCGGATCCGTTGACAAAGCCAGTTCCACAGCCAAAGCATGAGGCACACCTAAGAGCTATGGGCATTAGGTGCCTAGACATGTGATGTCGGATGATTGACTCTAGTGCAAGTGGGAGACTGTTGGGAATATGCCCTAGAGGCAATCATGTATGATGTTATTCCCAATGTATTCATAAGGTTATGGTCCATGTATGAACTACTGATATGTATCATCGAATATGTGATTTGATTGTGGAACTATATATTCATGTTGTTCATACTAATTGTCCTTGGTCATTGAGGTTGTGCTGGACACACAACTTAGACCAATGTGAAAGTCGGCAGATGACTAGGTTCCACTTGTCATGGGCATGGGGTTCCTATTCCGACTTACACGGATTCTGCTAAAGAGTTTAGCGAGTCGGACTGACCCATATTGAGATGCAATGAACAAGTCGTCATTTGCATGTCTCAATCAATGTAATCCTTAGACCTGAGGTTATTGCACAATCCGAGTTGAGGATCACCGACTTAGGTTCTATCAAACGTTGTTCCGTCACTGGGCAGTTATAAAGGCAGATTTTGGGTCGACTGAGAATCAAGCTGCGTGATGTGAATAACCGATATGGGATTTTGCCCCTCTGTCTGGAGAGATATTCTCTAGGCCCTCTCGGAAGATATGATTCAGAAAGCATGGCCATGCACGTCTCGGATAAGTGTTAACCGAGGCAGCCGACTAAGAGTTAGTCGGATGAATCACTTATCTCGGATCGAGAAAGAGAGTCAGACTATTTAAGGGATGTCGATCATTCGCCTATAGTCCCAAGGTATATCTTGAGGCAAAAGGGACTCAGACAAAAGTCGCATTGGAAGGTATGTCGTCATGACTTATTGGTACTTGGGAATTGGCATGTTCTGCTAGGAGCTGCTACCAACTGATCGATCACGAGTGAGACTCAGAATCGTGTTTGGGTTACCATGAGCCTGTCGGGTCACACACTTAAGAGCGGGAGCAGTTTGGGTTAGACCCAAACCGGAAACCTATTTGGGTTGGACCCAAATAGTGACATGGACTTAGTCAGCAAGTGAGACTTGCAGTGGCAAATATAGGCCTTTTAGTGAATGGGCCACAAGTGAGTGGAGCCCACTTTCACTCCCTATATAAGATGGGGCACAGGTGCTTAGAGCAAGAGGTTTGGTCACTCCATGTGTTGGAAACCCTAGCTCCAGTCCAGTCCTGTCGCCGCCATACCGGACCTAGCAGTCCATCACCAGTGCTCCTCCTCGTATGTGTGGATACCGGCGGAGGTGCTGTACGTTTAGCACTTCGATGATCGTGAAGAAAGAACAGATCGTGGATCGTGGAACCGGAACGGATCGCGAGGACTGCACTGCACCAAGCGACGTGCTTCATCAATTCCGTAACTACGCGTCTAGTGGTAATCCTCGTGGCCTTCTACCTAAGCTGGATCTTGGGATCACCGTGTAGGAAAAAGTTTTGTTTTTCTCTGCGTGGCCCAACAATCATCCTAAGTGATGGTAATCTATTATAGCTAGAAATGGAATCTAGGATTCCATGTGAAGTGAAGTTATCAGATAGGACTTAATAAACCATGACGTTAGTGATTCTAGCGTTGTATAATGCGCATTAACCATGAGATCTGGAATGGGATGGTGAAGTCATTTGTATCTTGTTCCTTTCATGTGCCAACAGATGACCTTATCATGAGTTGTAGATTCCTTGCGAGGATCCAGTACATGGGTGGGACCCCTTAGTGCCCCATGATATTGGTGTCTAGATTATCTGTGAGGGGTTGTTGGTGGTACATCTTCCACTTTAGCGGGGGTTGCCAGGGATATGATCTTCTTACAGAATCTTCAAGGGGTTACACGAGTTATATCTACATATATGGGGGTTAACAGAGGTAGTTCTGCTTGGAGGGTCGTGTTGTCACGTGGGGTGACAGAGAGGAACGATGATTGGCTTGGATCATCTACTAGGCCCCAGATTAGTAAATGTGGACGAGAAGGTACTCCTGGTTGTGCAAGAAGGATTTGATCTCTCATGTGTAAAGCAACGCACCTCTGCAGAGTGTAAGAATTGTGACATGTTACTCCCTATTCTAGGAAGGAGCTATGAACGCGGCAGGAAGGGAACTCCATGAAGTTCTGGTCAAACTATGAAGACTGATGGGCATAGATTTCATACTAAAAGCAATCTTTGAATAAATGTTTATGAAAACTGCATAGAACGTAAGACTTATAGTTTGAGGTGGTAGCTAGTGCATCAAACTTCCCACCTTGCATATAATGAACTTGCTGGGTAACATTGTTACTCATTCTTTCCTTCGATCCTCTGCTTAGACTCTAAAGACTAGGAGGATACTCTAATGTATGCAGCAGAGTGCCAAGATGACATCTTCTATGAAGAACTTGATCTCTCTAGCAGAGTTGAAGGGGTTGACTATGAGATATGGTATGGAGCAGAATACCACGAGTTAGAGTAGTTACTATAGTATTACTTAGTTCCTAGGTTGAGTCGAGCAGCATAAACTTTATGGAATAAGCTGTTGAGATTTCGCCATGTTAATTTATTTGGATCTTTCGTTCTTATGTTGGAACTTCATTAAGTAAGTTGTCCATCGATTTTAAGACCGAGAATCTTATTATATTCGCTCTTTGGTATTGTAATAATAAGTTTGTACTCCCTCTGTTCCTTAATATAAGGTGTACAGTTTTCTAAGAAAATTTCCAAAATATAAGGTGTATTCCATTGAAACAATCGTTTGGATAATGTATTTAGGGATTTGATTACATTTTCTTATCTCATGCAAGATCCTCTATTTTCTCATGCCAATTAGTAAGGTGTAAACTTTCCCAAAACTTGTGTATCTTACCCTCCATATCCATTCCTTAATTTCCGTGCCAAAAACTATATACCTTATATTTAGGAATGGAGGGAGTATGTAATATGGACCCGCAATAATCTATTGTACCACTCTAAGGGATGTAATATTCGCGGAAAGTGTTCTGTGTGTGTTATGTAAATGAATTGCAAACTACAACATGCAGTGGTATGCTAGGTCACCGTAGCTGGTATTAGAGCAAATGCTTTGACCTTAGGATGGAAACCTAGTAAGGGATTAAACCTATAGGAGTCTAGGAGCAATAGTAAATAATTGTCTAGAAATATGACGTCTATTCACTTGATAATATTGTTGTCATATCTTTAGTGCAATAATTATTTATTATGATGCATCATTACTAATTAAAAATATTTTGTATATAGCTAGGATGGCACCGAGGTTCCCTAAAACATACTTTAGGGAATAAGGATGAGAGTCTCGAGGATTATTAGGGGACATTGACTGAACAAATTCGACATCTTTTGAGGGTTTTTGGTTGTGAACCCGACATTCCAGTGAAGACCTTTACGTACTATGACGGTACATGATAGTGAAGTACTATGTTAGCATCCACCTACCGAAGAAGCTTGTGTTGTGTCTAGCTATGCCATTTGGGGAGGGTCGAAGTCAACTGGCAGCATATCATGTTGCCATGGTGGAGGCGATAGCCACTATTTAGAGCACAAATCCAAAGACCTAGTAGGAAGCAATTATGCTACGATTCCTCGTGATTCCATTGCCTCGCAGGCAACACTATGTCACATTGTGTTAGTCAAGAAGAATCTGGTTCTAGCTTCCAAGTTCATGGACCGATATCGATAGTTAGTTGGGTCTTTGTACAACACACATCATGTCATAGTTGAGGACAAGGATAGTATGTTGGAGGATCTCAGTGATCCTCATAGGAGGGAGGTGTTGCAACACAGTTAGCTAAGGAGGCACGTGGTTCACCTAGTCCAGCACCCAATGATATCCACATAGACCCAACATCATTTACACCATATCCTTATTCACCTATACTAGAGTCTACCCATTATCCTGATATAGGTACTAGTTACCATGTACTGCAGAGTACATGGGAGAAATGGATTCAGAACTTCCCATTGAGAACTTAGATGGATGGAGGTTCAAGTCGCCTGTTGGATCTAGTGGAAATCCTATTCCATTAGAGGATTCTGAGGAGGATGCCGGGAAGACTAGCCGGATGGGAGTTAAGTCCTATATTGTTGATGGAGAGATGTCGAGGTTATGGATGTGGATTCAGAGGAGGAAGAGCCTAAAGAGGTAGTGACATAGGTACGATTACTCAGATGCTTATGATTTTCTACCCTATATTGGGTAAAAGGCTTCCGGCCCATGAAGATTTCAGATGACAAGCCCAAGGAAGCAACCGACAAAGACTTTGATTGTATTAGGAAAGGGACTATGAACCGACATTGTGTTGGTATTGTAATTACGCGTGTATGAAACCTATCCGCATACAAGTTTGAGACCCGAGCTATTATCTATAGGACGGGAGAAGCCCAAGCGAGGGTACCGAAATCTAGAAGACAACAACTTGTAATAGTGTGATTTCCCCAATATTCAGGCGACTTTGACTTCATTGTTTTCCTGACATCCGGCGAAATCCCTAGTGTTCTCTTTTCCGCGAAACCCTAAGTCCATCATCATGGGCATTGCCGAGGTTACCCCTCGTCAATTGGCGTCGTCTGTGGGAAGCCTGAATGCCGGAACCACGGATTCGTCGGACTGCTCTCCACTAAGCATCAACCAGTTGAAAGCAGTTCCACACCCGCCCACCCCTGTATTGGTACCCACCGATTTCAACGGTGGATCCGTTCTAATCGTCGGAAGCTTTTACTTCCAAGTAGAAGACCCGCAAGAATCACACCCTTTGGCCTTAACCACATCAGAACCGTCGGTGGAAAAACTTACGCTTACGGCGGTATCATCATCTTTCGTCGGATCCTCCATGGACGCCACAACACAGATCGAAACAGGCGAAGAAAGCGAGCAAATCGAGATGGGTCTGGGGGACCTTGATGGTCTTTATGACAATCTCTCCTTTGGATCAGACCCACAGCTAACCCCACCACGCGAAGCAAGCCCGACGAATTCTGAACCCGAAGAAAGCAGCGAAAACGTCGACTTCGGAATAAGGATAATGAAGATTTACCCATAACTATAATTTTAGAATACTAACAGTGCATCCTTCGGAGCAGAGGACAACGTCACCAGCCCACACATAACACGCCACCAAGTGTGCATGGTCAACGGGAACACCTCAACACCACATGACTCTAACGGTAACCGTATCCTCGACCCTAATGATATTTTATTAGATGACAATGCAGGAAATCACAGTAATGAAGGGGACCACGGAAACAAAGGAGAAACGGCGGATAACCGCATAGTCCAAGGAAGAGGCAGAGAGCCACATGAAGGAGAGAGGCAAACACTTCGGCTACCAATAGCGGCATGGCAAAGGGCAGGGTAAGCAATTTCAGGAGTAGTCCCAATGACAGTGAACGCTTAACACGAGGATCTATTAGCATATCAATATTTGCTTCATCACAAGAAGAGAGATCTACTCAGGATGCAAAGGTAACTCGACGAAAGAAAGAGATTAGCCGACGAATCCAGCTTACGACAGGCACAGTTAAGCTCCACCTGAGGATCAGGGAGCATAACAGGAGGGGCACCACCAAGAAGGAGAACATCTTGATTAGCGAATATCCCCGAAGCAGAGAGAGGCGGACTCATCCGCGATCTCGATCTATCGTTTATGTCGATCAATCAAGCAGGAAACATCAAGGCAAAAATGGCCCAAGCAGCCATCGTGGCCGCGCAAACATATGTACTCACAACTCAGCCCGCACCCGACAATCCTCATGTGGCCCTCCACCGCTCCGCCCTGATGAACCTTGGCATGGTGGGAGCCTCCCCGCAGAAGCAGAACAAGGGACCATGCGACAACACGATAGATCTCCACGCCGTCACAGCAGTCCTCGTCAAGTGGGACACAACCAACGATCTCGATCGCCACACCAGGCACATCTCATAGCACCCGAGCCACGAAGCAGCACAAGAAACGACAGCGTGCAACATAGGAACGATGGATCAAGGGACGAAAACCGCAGCCGATGATACCACGACGGACACAACAAAGACGATTATGAACTATGCAGGGCCAGTTGTTTCACTCAGAGGATTCGCAAAACCTCAGTACCCAAGGACTTCAAACTTCCACACGATCGCCACAAGTACGACAGACTCCAGGAACCCAAAGCATGGTTAGCAGATTATTTGGCCACTGTCAAATTGCAAGGCGACTCCACAACTACCGTGATGCAAAGCTTACAACTACACCTCACCAGCGCCGCAAGATCATGGCTCAGACAATTACCAGAAGATTCCGTCGGTAGCTGGAACAATCTGGAAGATAAGTTCATCCGGCATTACCAATCCACGTTTAAATGACCAACATCCTTGGAGCAATTGCGAGCATGTAAACAAAAATCTAGGGAATCAATAAGAGCATTCATCCAACAATGGAACATCATCAAAAACCTAGCAGAGTCCATATCCGACGGAAGGGCCATCGACGCCTTCAACGATGGTCTCCGTCGCCGAGAATTCATAGAAGAGCTAGGACAGGTTAAACCCAAAACAATCTTATGGCTAATGGAAATAGCAAATCGCTGGTCTGATGGGGAGGATGTGCTGCATAATAAGCGCACACGATCACCCGAAGAAGACAGGGATAAACACAACAACGATAGAAGAAGAAGGAACAACGATGGAACCATGGGACCAAGTTATGTTGCAGCCGGTTTTTTAGGTGAAGGTAACAACAGAAGCAATGACTACAACGGCGGGTACCTCCAGAACAGGGACGACGTCGGAGGAAGCTAGTCGGCACAACGGTATCAGCCAAGAGCACGAGACCCACCCATGTCCGCAATGCAAATGCTGGAAGGACCCTGTAATATGCACTTTTACGTCGACTCAGCAGGCAGGCGACAATCTAATCATCTCCTGAAAGACTGTCGAACATTCTTTAAGATGTAAGAGCTATGTAATGCAAAAGCATTTGAAGCGGCAAACCAAGGATACGCATCTACGCCTGGCACATTAGCCATTGGAGCACCACCAATGAGTACCCTAGGTCAAAAGGAGCAATGTCCATGATTCAGAAATGGCGTCCATCCAACAGAACCCATAAGCTCATTACAAGGCAAATAAATATGGCGGAAACAACAATATCAACCACACCTGAATATCTACATTGGTCCAAGCAAGAAATCACATTCAGCAGAGCCAATCACCCGCTTCGGGTCCCTCGACCAGGTCACTCAGCCTTGATAGTAGAAGCAAAAATCGGCGGGTTCGATATGAGCAAAGTCTTCATGGTCGCAGGAAGCAGCATAAATCTGATCTATGCGAAAACGTTACGAACAATGGGCTACCCCCTGGACAATCTCACGCCAACAAAAACATCTTTCCATGGAATAGTACCAGGTAAAGCCGAAATTCCTTTAGGAAAAGTATTTCTTGACGTTGTTTTTGGTTCCAAAATAAATTTCAGGCGAGAAAAACTCAAATTCAAAGTCATGCACTGGCCATCACAATATCATGTGATCCTGGGATGACCAGCCTTCGCACGGTTCATGGCAGTTCCGCATTATGCATACCTGGTCATGAAAATGCCAGCACCAAAAGGAATCATCACGGTAAAAGGAAGCTTCACACGAGCCGACAGCTGTGATCGGGAGTTCAACAAAATTTCTGAATCCTTCGGGATGGCAATGGAGTTTGAACAACTCAAAACTTTAGCAATTGCAGAACCATTGGAAGTAGCGCGTGTCAATCCCGATCAGGCCTTTGACACTGCAAAGGACACAAAAGAAGTACAGATCCACCCCGTTGACCCGACGAAAACAACATTTGTGGCTTCCAATCTTGATCCCGCGTAGGAAAGCGCGCTCATCGAGTTCCGTGAGAACTGGGAGATTTTCACATGGCTACCTTCTGACATGCCGGGAATTCCCAGGGAACTCACTGAGAACGCGTTAAATTTGGATCCAAAGGCAAAGCCAGTAGAGAAACTGCTTCGCCGCTTCGCATAACCAAAGCGTAAAGCCATTGGAAAGGAGATCCATCACCTTACGAATGCCAATTTTATCAAGAGCTAACAAAAGAAGAGTGGGTCACAAATCCAGTATGTGTTCAAAACAAATATACTACAGAACTTTGGATGTGCATTACTGCATTGAACAAACATTGTCCAAAAGATCACTTCCCATTGCCACGAATCGTCCAAATAATCGATGCAACTGCGGGATGCGAACATCTTTCTTTCTTGGATGCCTATTAAGGATATCACCAGATTAGGATGAAGAAAGAAGATTAGGAAAAAACGGCGTTCATCATGCCCTATCGTGTATTCTGTTACACAACAATGCCCTTTGGCCTCAAGAATGCTGGAGCAACATATCAACGGATGATGCAGATGTGCTTGGGAAGCCAAATAGGCACAAATTTACAAGTGTATATCGATGACGTTATAGTTACAAGAAGACAAGGATCTGTGCTCATCAAGGACCTCGAAGAAACATTCAAAAACCTTGATAAGTTTAGTATCAAATTGAACCTGAAGAAATGTTCCTTTGGAGTCCCGGCAGGGCAACTCCTCGGATATTTGGTATCAGCTAGAGGAATCGAGGCTAATCCCAAGAAAATACAAGAAATCCTAACAATAAAGAAGCCAACAATTCTACGTGGCGTGCAACAGTTGGCAGGACGAGTAGCGGCACTCAGTCGTTTCATTGCAAGCTTAGGAGAAAAAGCGTTGCCATTTTATGCCCTCATGAGGAAATCAGAAAAATTCGAATGGACGGAAGAAGCTCAGTGCGCATATGAATATCTCAGAAGGACACTTTCGATATGTCCTGTTATCGTGTCGCCAAAAGAGAAAGAGCCTTTAATGCTTTATATCGCTGCCACAAATCAGGTGGTCTGCACGGTCTTGGTCGTGGAGCAACCCGAAGAAGGGAAAACCCATGGTGTGCAGAGGCCAGTCTACTTCCTGAGCGAGGTCTTATTGCCATCCAAACAAAGGTACCCACATTACCGAAAACTAGCATATGGGGTATTTATGACAACATGAAAACTGTGCCATTATTTTTGGAACATCTGATCATAGTGGTCAATGAAGCACCTTTGTCAAGCATCCTCAACAAGCCAGAAGCAATTGGGCGTGTCTCTCTATGGGGCATCGAATTATCCCCTCGAGACATCACGTATGAGAAGTGCAAGGCAATCAAGTTGCAAGTTTTACCGGATTTCATCACAGAATGGACAGAGTTGCAATGTGTGGGTCCACCTGACCTTTCTAGTGCCTGGACAATGTACTTCGATGGATCAAAAAGAATAGAAGGAGTAGGGGCAGGAGTCGTACTAGTATCACCACAAGGCGACAAAATGTGCTATATACTTCGGATGAGCTTCGTGAACGCATCCAACAATGAAGCTAAATACGAGGCCTTGTTGCACGGCATGCGAATAGCTAAAGCTTGTGGTGCGACTCGCCTCAAAAGCTTTGGAGATTCCAATATTGTGGCACAGGAAGCAATGAACAAGTGCGACGCTGTCAGCGAAAATATGGTTGCTTATCGCGATCTATATGGCTTTATGGAAGCTCAATTTGATGGATGCAAAGTATCGCACATAGGAAGAGCAAGGAATGAAGAAGCTGACAATCTAGCAAACATTAGATCCTGTGCTTACCAATACCACCAGGTGTTTTTTGGGAAGAAATAACAGAGCGATCAATCAAAGAAAAAAGAGTATCCGAGATCATAGCACCAAAAACAAGAAAAAAGAAACATCCGCAAAAAGACTCGAGGGCTCCATCAGAAACTAAGAGTATAGAAGAGACCATCGAAGAAGAGCAGGAAATTGGAGAGGTCATGCTAATTGAGCCTGCCTAGATGTAGCCATATATAGCATATATGACTAAGGGAGAACTACCCAAAGATGTGATAGAAGCCCGGGGAATCACCCAAAGATTGAAAGCCTTCAGAATAATAAAAGGAGAGCTGTATAAGAGGAGTATTTCGGGTGTGGTGTAGCATTGCGTAACACCCGAAGAAGGAAAAATCATACTCAAAGATATACACGAAGGAGTTTGTGGTCACCATGCTAGTAGCCGAGCAATTGTTTCCAAAGCATTCAGGACAGGATTTTACTGGCTCACTGTAGTTCAAAATGCAAAAGATATTGTCAGAAAATGTGAAGCATGCCAACGATTTGCAACAAAGCCTAGAGCACCCGCTGCTGAGTTAAATCCTATACCTCTGGCTTGGCCTTTTGCTCAGTCGGGACTTGATATGGTGGGAAAACTTCATAAATCATTGCCAGGAGGACACGTCTTTCTGCTAGTTGCATTCAACAAATTTACTAAATGGATCGTAGCAATGCCTATCACCACCAAAGATGGAACTTTTGCTATGAATTTTATTAAGTCCATAGTATTTCGGTTTGGCGTACCGAACAACATTATGACGGATAATGGAACCAACTTCACTTCTAATGAGTTCAAGGTGTACTGCCAAGAGATGGGAATCAAAGTAAGATATGCTTCGGTAGCTCACCCGCAAAGAAATGGACAGGTAGAAAAAGCCAATGGGTTGGTTACCAATGGACTCAAGAAAAGGCTACTAGCGATGCTTGACTGAGAAAAAGGAGCATGGGTTGATGAATTGCCATCTATATTATGGAGTTTACATACAACTCCAAATAATTTGACACAAGAGACACCTTTCTTCCTGGTCCACGGTGCAGAGGCCGTGCTTCCTGTCGAGGTGTCACATGAATCCCCAAGTGACGAGGGTTTAACTCGTCAATGCCCATTGTTATGGACTTTGGGTTTTGGAGAAGGAGGGAGCGCTGGAGACATCTATCGGCTAGCAAACAAGCACACAGGGGACAAAGATTTACCCAGGTTCAGGCCTCGTAGAGGTCCCTACTCCTGCTTGTCTGCTCGTGGAATTATCGAAGGAACCGAAGGTTACAATGGTGCATAGATGCAATCTGGCAAGGGTTGTGGAAACTAGGGTTGCGTGTGTTCTCCTCGCCGCCCCCTCCTAGCCCTTATATAGATAGGCTAGGTCTCGGGTAGCAGGTCGAGTCGGTTAGAAGTTAGGGTTTTCCCCTTCAAACTTTCTAGCTTTAGCTTCTTCTGTTTCTTCAAGCAATCGAGGGTCCGTGGGTTACTCGAGTCCTTCATTTGGGCCTTGGCGACACCGTGGGCCTTTACGTATTTATACCGTATATACCAAGATCGAGTACTAGTAGGGTATACCCATGTCAGTAGCCCCCGAGTGTCCAGTGGAATTGCAGATTCGACTGGGGACTTTTGAAGTCTTTCGAGTGCATGAATGAGTATATTTCGACTGCTTTATTTGTGCCATAGGGATTGTTGATGTACGTGCCTAATATAACCGAAGTATCGGTATCAGTTAACCACCTTAGGGTGAAACAACGAATCTACTCGAACTCGAGTCCCCGGACTCGAATCCGGAAAAGTGCTGGTGTAATTCGACTCAAGCCGCGGAGGTCTTACAGGAGTCGAATTCCAATTATATGGGTGTGAGCACTCGACGCGTCCATCAAGGCATGTTCATCGTACCTGTAGGCACGGATACATTTCTGGTAGTGCATAGCTAATGCGTTGTCAGGCCATATTCAGGTCTTACCTTCACGCTGTAAGTGCGGCATCTGAATTTTATCATCGCGGAGACGATTCGGGTGCCCCAGGAGACGCAGTCTCTTTGTAGGGAAAAATTATGAGGCGGTGTCGCCATGAGCTTCGAGTGTGGATGTTATCAACACATAGTTTTTTGTATAAATAATCATAGGGTGTGCGACCAGCGCTCCCTATGGGATTTGCCCCCCGAGTGCCTAGTTGAGTCGAAGACTCAGGCAGGGACTAAAGAAAATTTGTGACTGTTGTCATCTTTGCTTGCTTGTTTCAGTCGAATTTGTTTCCGGTGCTCCCTATGGGAGTAACCCATGTCCAAAGTCGAAACGTATTTCGAGTGATTGGGTTTGCCTTTGATTGACCATGTTCCTGCAAAAAAGAAGAGAAAAAATCATAGGGTGCGCGACCAACGCTCCCTATGGGAGTAGCCCGCGAATGCTTGGTGGAGTCGAAGACTCTAGCAAGGACTAAAGTAGTCGAAGTCTTCTGCTGTGTAGCTTTTGATGGCGTCAGTGCTGACGATTTCATGACCTCAGTTGCCCGCGTGAGCGAGTTTGACGGGACGTGACGAGCAGTGGGTCCCACTCTCTGACTTTGATTTGACTGGGCGTGCGTAATCTTTTATTTTTAACTGCGTCTCCTCGATTTTCGCACGTAATGGGAGTAGTGGAGGGACGGTTCGCGCTTCCACACCTCCACGTGTCTAGCACGATGTTTGCCACGCGTCCAGTAAGGTTTTTCTGAGCCGTTGGATTGCATCTTCCAGGGGTTAAGTAGCGGCGTTGCGACGGTAATTTTCTCATCTACTCTCATTCATCATTTGCTTCCATCGCCATTGCCTCTGCTTTCTCTGCGCTTGTTTGTTCCACGATGCTGGACCAGCTCCGCTCGTTTCCAAGCTACTTCCTTCGCACGCATTGCTGCCGTGCAATGGGGAAGAAGAAGGGAGGCGCTGCGGCTGATTCCGCGGCCACCGCTGCTGTGGCAAAGAAGAAAGGCAGCTCCGCCATTGCGGGCACCAGCACCGCCGCCGGCGGGAAGAAGAAGGCTGCAGGCACCCGCGTCACGAATGGTGCGTGGCACCCCTCCATCATCAAGTTATCTGATCTCCGTCTTCTTCGCCAAGATGGAGTGCTGTCCGCCGCAATCGCCGACGCGCGCGTCCCTGACGGTGAGACAGTTCCTTCTCCTCCCGCTGGTTTTCGAGTGATGTTTTTAGCATTCATCATTCACGGTCTCTCCTTGCCCCTTCACCCCTTTTTTAGAGGCCTCCTTTGTTTCTACGGGCTTCAGCTCCATCAGCTGTCCCCGAACTCTATCCTCCATATCTTTTGCTTCATCACCCTCTACGAGTGCTGGCTCGGAATCGAGCCGCACTTCGACCTCTTCAAGCGCCTCTTCTAATTGAAGCGCCAATCTGCATCTGGCTCTTTAGTCTATGATGTAGGTGGTTGCGGAATCCACGTCGACCCATCCGCCACCTACTTCGACATCAAGCTCACGGCATCCCTTCAAGGGTGGAGGGAAAAATGGTTCTACATCCGCGATGAGAAGGATAACAGTGAGCACTTCGGACTCGCGCCCTTCGATCCCGCGACGCCGTGCAGGAGGATGCGCTCCTGGAAGAATGTAGTCATGCCTGGCGAGTCCGCGGAGACATATGTGATGTACAGGCGTGTCTACGACCTCGAGAGTCGCATAGGCAAAGAGGAGGGAGGCTGCGCTCTCATCCGCACTTGGCTGTGCCGTCTCGTCCATCCCCTGCAGGCCAGATTCCACCCCATGTTTCAGTGAGTTGGCGCTGATGATGCCACTCGCGTGTCTGTCGATGGCATGTCCGCGAGCGAGGTGGACAAGAGGGTTTGACTGGTCACCAAGTACACCGTCAAGGATGTGCTCCCCAGTGAGCCAGTTGTTCCTCCATTTGATGCTACTAACCCTCCTCCTGAGGTATAGTTGTGCTACGTAGTAGCTAAATTTGTCGATTGCTTCTCTGTTGTTTACTTGCTTTTTGCTGAATTTGTTGTCTGCATGCAGGATTGGGCGGTGTCACCTTGTATGCCTCCTCTTCCTAAGGGGATTATTCCTCGTGAAGCCTTGGAAGAGGACGAGTTGGTGTCGACCGTCCCTTCTGATGTGGAGGAGGAAGCCCCCGAGTCCGGTAGTCCGGATACTCGCAAGCGTTCGCGCAGCAAGGACTCCGATGCGTCGTCTCCGTCGACTCCGGAAGGTACATGTGTTGGTGCGGAGTCGCCGATACTTGCTATTCCTGTGAGCGCCGTGGCACCATCTTCTCGCAAGAAGATGCGATTGCCCAAGGAGTCCTCGTCAGAGTCGGGGGAGGCCACTTTTGACTTTGACAAGTTTGACTAGTAATTTTTCTAGTTTACTTGTTCTTCTCTATTTTGCCCTTGTTGGCTCGTCTCTGGGTTTGCCCTTTCTCAATGTGGGTTTTGTCTTGCAGTCAAGAGGCGTCGTCGTCTTCTGGCGACGTCCAATTTTTGAAAGAATCAGGAGTCGTGACCTCAAGGGCCAAGAAAGAGGTCGAGCGTGCTCCTTCCCCTCCATTAGCGTCCCACTCCGGGCACAACTCTTCCAGTTCTCCTCATGTAGGGGAGCATCGAATGGTTGCCCGGTTGACGGTACAGCAGACATGTTCAGAGTCATTGGAGGATCATGTAAGTGTAAATTTTCTTCTTGTAATGTTGCAGTCGATGTTTTCAATTGCTTCTGCTGATCCCTTTGTTGTGCGATAGCTCCTTGTGAAGGAAGCCGCTCATTTGGCAGAGCAAGTTCTTGCGATGGGCCGCCAGCATGTGATGCTGGAGACGCGTCATCGCGTGGTTGAGAGTGAGTGTTCTACACTTCTTCTTCTTCTTCTTCTTCCCCTTTGATATAGTCGACTGATAGTCAACTTTTTGTTTGTCGTGTAGCTGAACATAATGCCCTCCTGCGCAATGCTGCCACCATGGAGAAAAACCCTCGTCGCGGCTGTGAAGGGTCGCGATGAGACAATCGCGGCGCGTGACGAGGCGCAAAGGCGCGAAGAGGATCTGCGTGCCTCCTTCGCAGCCAGGGAGAAGTTGTTCGAAGATCAACTGTTCTCAATTGCCAAGGCCCTCTCAGGTGCTTTGCTTGTGGATATCATTATCCTTCTCTGCTTTGAATGTTTTTGTCGGTGGCGCTGACGTTTTGTCCATGTGTGGATTTATGTACAAATGCTGGTGATTTGAGCTTCGACCCATAGGCCCTTCGTCACGATGATGCTCTGGCGGGTGCACTGTTAGCCGTCGAAGACCACAACACCGCCATGCAGGATATGCTCTCCAAGGCGAAAGGTGTACTCAGTCGCCTTCGGGAGGAGCTGATGCCCAAGGCGGAGCTAGTCGAGAATATAGACGATCTAGTGGAGTCACTCGCCGAAGGTGTGCCCTCCAGCTTCAAGGACTCACTCCGCGTGGTCAGCGCGTCCATGTCACTTGCCTTGGTGCAGGCCCACAGAGTCGAGATTGATCCTACCGCGGTGTCGAAGGCGATGCCTGTTAGCGCGGACGGCCAGCAGGTAGTCTTCGCTCCTTTCGCGACTGCCTATGGCAAATATGGGCATCATCTGATAAATATTGTTGCGAAGTATTCTAAGGAGCTGCAGCGCGCCAAGAAGGCGGCGAAAGCTTCGGCATCAGGGGCTGGCGGAAAGTCAGTGGTACCTGACACTGCCACGGACTCGATGAAGCCCCCGAAGCCGTAGAAGTTCAAGAAGCCAGTCGCTCCTTAGTAGTCTTTGTAATAGTTGACTAGTTTATGTCCTTTGTTAAGAACATGCCTGCTGGCGAGTGTATCTGCTGATACTTTTGCTAGTCTTGAATGCATCTAAACCTTTTGCCTTTGTATTGATTTGGTCGTCTTATTTGTTTCTATCTTGACTTGTGGTAGGGTTCATCGAGTGATCCTTTGAGGGAAACTCAGGACTCGCCGCCTCTTGATGATACTTTGGCACCGCCGCACTCCAGGGTAGATGAACTGTCCCTGCTCTCGCGACTGCATGACCGCGTGAAGCAGCTGGAGCGTGAGGTGCCCATGCTCCACGGTAACGCGGATGTATGGAAGTCGAAGGCGGAGAAAGCCGCCGCCCGAGAGCAGTATCTGCTTGGCGAGGTGACGCAGCTGGGTGACCTATTCAAGTGTTAGTTTGCTTGATCTTATCTTTTCCTTGTAGTCACTCGTGATGCTATACTTATGCTGTTGTTCGCTGCTTCGTGTAGTTGTCAGCGCACGTCATCCGCAGGATGAGAAGGATAGAATTGCCATTCGTATGCATGATCTCACCCAGGAGCAACTTCAAGAGAGTGGATACTTCTGGGTAGATCATGATCGTGCGATTGCGCTAGCGACCCTGCAGGATCACGCGTCGCGAGTGCTGCACTTTCTGAAGAAGTCGCAGTCATGTTTGAAGAACATTTATCGGACGATGTTTCCGCTAGATGTTAATCCATCAAGCCTGCTGGCGCTCCTTACCAAGTTTCAAGATCTGTCCGCGATTCACGAGTGCGTGAGGCAACAGTTGGTGGCTGGTGCCAAGGCCGCCCTATCGTTGGTGCGACTGCACAGGCCTAACGTAGATGTTGCGGCAATCGCGTCTGGGCCGCCTGCACCACCAGCAGGTTCTGCCTGGAATATGGTGCCGCACTACCAGGCGGTGGATCACCCAGCAGAAGAGATTGTCGACTTTTTTGAGGAACAAACCAACGTTCTCTTGCTGCAGTAGTAGCTTAGTTTGTATCCTGCACATAAGTGTACTCATGTTGTAAAATTCGTATAAATGTTGTAAATAATTTATTGTCGAATGTGTATAAAGAGCTTTGTTAGCATGAAGTGCGTTGCACTATGCGAGTCCTTTTCGTTAGCCTGGCCATGCTCTTATCTCAGTCCCTTGTCAACCTGTCAGGTGCATTGCAGCTGGGTTGATGTTGTGTTAAGGGTTTCGATTGATGTACCAGCTACTCAGGATATCGCGTTTTGGTTTGAAGAACAGATGTATATAGGGTGGCGCAGCCCCCGAGTGGATAAATTGGAAAAGTAAATGAGAACACAGAGTTTTGGGGCACTTAGCTTTATTTATTCGAAAAACAGTGCGAGGTACAGTGTGTGGCTAAGTAGCCTTGGCTGAGTACCTTATTTGCAATGTAAAAAGTAAAAACGACTAGGGGTAGAAGCATCGCAGCTGTGCGGCGTTCCAGGGGTTGGAGTATGCGACTCCTGTCCCTAAATCTTGAAGGCGATAGGCGTCACCTGGGATTGCTTCTGTAATCATGTATGGTCCTTCCCAGGTGGACTCGAGCTTGAGATGCCCCTGCTGCTTCAGTCGCAGGACCAAGTCGCCTTCGACGAAGGATCTGGGGCGAAGCCTCCTACCGTGGTAGTTGCGCAGGTTCTGCCGGTAGATCGTGGATCTTTCTGCGGCGATTTCCCTTGCCTTGTCAAGGAGGTCGACGGAGTCTTCGAGTGCGAGGGATGACTCTTGTTCGCTGTAAGCGACCACGCATGGTGCCTTGTACCTTACCTCGGCGGGTAGCACTGCCTCGGCTCCATGCACCATAAAGAATGGCGTGTAGCCCGTGGCACTGTTTGGAGTTGTGCGCAGGTCCAGAGTACGGATTGCAGTTCGTCTGGCTAGCAACCCACGGCTTGTTCGAGTGGCCAGAGGAGTCGCTTCTTGATGCCGCCGCGGACGAGCCCGTTTGCTTTTTCCACCTGACCGTTGGTCTATGGGTGCACTACCGAGGCATAGCTGATGTTGATCCCTAGGTTCTCGCAGAATTCTTGGAACTTCTTGGATGTGAAGTTCGTCCCGTTGTCGGTGATGATGCTGTCTGGTACTCCGATGAGGTAGACGATGGACTCGAAGAACTTTACTGCGCTGTGCCCTGATTGGTTGGTCTCTGGCATGGCCTCATTCAATTTGGTGAATTTGTCGACTGCGACCAAGAGGTAGATGTAGCCTCCTCATGAGGACCTTGGAAGTTTGCCAACCATGTCGAGTCCCAATTGCGCGAAGGGCCAGGCCAATGGGATTGGCCGTAGCTCTGTGCCAGGTGCGTGCGGCTTGTCCACGAATCGCTAGAAAGCGTTGCATTTTTCGACGATGTCCTTGGCATCGCGCATGGCCGTAGGCCAGTAGAATCCAGCTCGTAGAGCTTTGGCAACGAGGGCGCAACTGCCGACGTGTTGCCCGCAGGTCCCTTCATGGATGTCGAGGAGAACAGCTCTTCCATCGGCCGTGGAGACGCATCATTGGAGTACTCCTGTGATGCTGCGTTTATACAGTTCGCCATTGATAACAACGAATGCCTTGGATCGCTGCGTGATGTGCCGTGCATCCGTCGGATCATCCAGTAGCCTTTTGCTGAGGAGGTACGTGATGTACGGCTGCGTCCAGGATTGCTCAATCATCATGATGCTCATTGGTCCCTCGTGTCCTGTGTCCAGCTCCAAGTCATCGAGTGCCATTGGCTCAATGGGTGGTGTAGCCCCCGAGTCCGTTGCTGCGCTTGTTTTCTTCTCTGCGGCCTTTGGCTTGATGGAGCGTTTGCAGATGCGCTCGAGAAATACCCCAGGCGGTATGGGGGCGCAGGTAGAGCCTATGTTGGTGAGTGCGTCCTCCTCTTCATTGCTTTCGCGACCTACGTGCCGCAGCTCGCAACCGTCGATGTATCCTTCGAGTGTGTCGTAGAGGTCGCGGTACGCAATCATGTTGTTGTTCAGTGCATCGCACTCATGCATCATTTGGTTGACGACTAACTTGGAGTCGCCGTATATGATGAGCCTCTTGGCGCCGTAGGCTTTTGCCATCCTCATCCCGTGCAACAGGGCCTCGTATTCAGCCTCGTTGTTGGAGGTTGTGAAGTGCATTCGCAGGATATATTTCAGCTTGTCCCCTTGAGGTGATGTTAGTATGACACCTGTGCCTGCTCCGTCCTTCCGCTTGGACCCGTCGAAGTGCATTGTCCAGAGGTAGGACATGTCTGGTTTGTCCAGGAGCTGGTTCTCCATCCAGTGCACGAGGAAGTCAGGGAGAACTTGCGACTTGATTGCGTCGCGCTTTTCGTATGTGATGTCTCGTGGAGACAGTTCTATTCCCCAAAGCGCGACTCGTCCCGTGGCGTCGGGGTTATTAAGGATATGCCCCAACAGGGCGTCGTTGACCACCACGATTGGGTGTTCCTGGAAGTAATGGCGCAGTCGCCGGGCGGTCATGAAGACACCGTACGCCAGCTTCTGGTAGTGCGGGTACCGCTGTTTTGTTGGCGTGAGGACCTCGCTGAGGTAGTATACTGGGCGTTGTACGCCGTGGACCTTGTTTTCCTCAGCTCGCTCGACAACGAGCACTGTGCTAACCACCTGGTTGGTGGCGAAGATATACAGCAATAGTGGTTCCCTTTCTCGTGGGGTCACCAGCACTGGCGAAGTGGATATCAGGCGCTTGAGGTCTTCGAATGCTTCTTGTGCTTCATTGGTCCACTCGAATTTTTCAGCTTTACGGAGGAGCTGGTAGAAGGGCAACGCTTTTTCACCCATCCGACTGATGAATCGACTGAGGGCCGCGATTGGCCCAGCTAGCTGCTGAACTCCCCTTATGTTTTTCGGCTTCTCCATGGCCAGTATGGCTTTTATTTTCTTCGGGTTTACCTCGATTCCCCTCGCGGAAATGAGATAACCGAGTAGCTGCCCAGATGGTACGCCGAAGGCACATTTGTCCGGCTTGAGCTTGATCCGGTAGCGGTCGACGTTGGCGAAGGTTTCGTGCAAATCGTCGATTAGGGAGGCTTCCTCCTTGGTCTTGATTACTATGTCGTCGACATAGACTTGAATGTTGCGACCCAGTTGTTCCTTGAGGCAAGCCTACATGCACCGCTGGTAGGTGGCTCCCGCGTTCTTTAGCCCGAAGGGCATTGTGTTGTAGCAGAACACACCAAAGGGCGTTGTAAACGTTGTTTTCTCTTGATCTTCCTCCTTCATTCGAATCTGATTATAGCCTGAGTAGGCATCGAGGAAGCAGAGGCGCTCGCATCCCGTAGTGGAGTCGATGATCTGGTCGATGCGCGGCAACGGGAACTGGTCCTTTGGGCAGTGCTTGTTCAGAGAGGTGAAGTCCACGCACATCCGCAGGATATCCGTGTCCTTTTTTGGTACCAGCACCGTGTTGGCAAGCCAAGTGCTTTCCTTGATCTGGCGTATGAACTTGTCTTCAAGGAGTCTGTTGATCTCCATTCCAACTGCTTGCGCTCGTGGCTCAGGCAATCGCCAAATTGTTTGCTTGACTGGCCTTGCGTCGGGGTTGACGTTGAGTGCGTGCTCGGCGAATTCCCTGGGAACTCCTGGCATGTCCGCAGGACACCAGGCGAAAATTTCCTAGTGCTCACAGAGAAATTCGACGAGCACGAGTTCCTATGCGGGACTCAAGTTGTTGGCGATGAGAGCCGTCTTGGCGGGATCCGATGGGTGGACCTACACTTTCTTTGTGTGCACCAATGAGTCGAAGGAGAGATCAGGTGAGCTTGGCCGGCTCAGCGGAGGCAGACTGTTGTCTATCGACTCCTTTAGTCTCGCGAGTTCCTCCTGCATGCCGAAGGACTGGGAAATTCTGTTGAATTCCCTGTCGCAACTGTCAGATCTCTCGCAGCTCCCGTTGATCGTGATGATGCCATTGGGACCTGGAATTTTCATCTGCAGGTAGGCATAGTGGGGTACTGCCATGAACCTAGCGAACGCGACGCGCCCGAGGATGCAGTGGTACTGTGAGGGCCAGTCGACGACCTCAAAGTCGATGCGCTCGCGCCGGAAGTTCTTCGGCGTGCCAAAGATGACGTCGAGGTTGATTTTGCCCAGAGGTATATGCCTTTCCCTGGGACGATGCCGTGGAACGTTGTGTCCGAGGCCTCCAGGCAGGTTAGAGGGATTCTCATTGCTCGCAAGGTACTCGCGAATATAAGGTTGATGCCGCTCCCACCGTCCATGAAGACGCGGCTCATGTCGAAACCTCTGATTTGCGCCTCGAGTACGAGGGGGCAATGGCCTGGATGGGGTACCTGAGGCGGATGGTCGCGTTTGTCGAAGGTGATGCATGACTCGCTTCCACTTAGGTACTCAGTGGTAGATGGTGGCGAGTGTGTGGCCAAGTTGAATTGGCGAGTGATGGCCTTCTGCACCCGATTGGAGGGGCATCCCTTTTGGATCATCATGGTGCCCATGGCTCGTGGGTACGGTTCGCCTCCGTGGTGCTGGTCCGGTGCAGCTACATTCGGGGGTGGCCCAGGTGGTGGTGGCGGTCCGCCATGTGCCACGGCACCTGGAGCGGCTCTGTAGCCTCTTTCGACTGCATTGCGGTTCATCCGAACCATTCCCTCATGTACCTTGAGGAATTCGCGGCAATCCTTGAGGAGGTGGCTGAACTTCTTCTTGCCGTCATGCTTGTCGATGTAGAAGTGTACCATGCATGGCCCGGATAGTTTGTCCTAAATGGAGTTCGCGGGTGCCTCATCGCGAGTGCGGCGTTGCCACACTTGTGTGGTTTTCCCGGAGTCGCGGTATCTGCCGCTACGGTATCCGCTGTTGCGGTTATCGTCGCGTCTATCGGTGTAGCCAGCCACGACCATGTTGACGTCTCCGCGGTCATCGTAGATGCGCATCTGCGCTCGAGTTCTGCCTCCTCGTCGGAGTGAACGCGAATCTTCAACGAATCTTCTCCATCGGCCCACCAATTTGCGATCTCCATCAGGTCATCGATGGTCTGGGGCTTTGAGCAGCCCAGCTCCTCCCTGAGTTCTAGGCGGCGGACGCCGCCGTTGAATGCGTCAATCGCACGATCCTCCGAGATGTTCTCTGCAGAGTTCTTGATGATGGACCACCTTTGGATGTAGGAGCGCAGCGATTTGCCAGATCTTTGCTGCCAACATCTCAGCTCTTCGATTGATGCGGGACGCTTGTATGTGCCCTTAAAATTCCACACGAAGCTGTAAACCAGCTCATCCCAACTGCGAATACATCTGCGTGGAAGGTTGTTGAGCCATGCTCGGGCGGCGCCCTGCAGCTGTAGCTGCAAGCATTGCATGGCCGTGCTTCGACTGCCTCCGTGGAGCCTGACAGAGGAGATGTGGTCCTCCAGCCAGATCTTTGGGTCCTATAGGCCGTCAAACTTTGGGTTCTCTGACGGGAGTTTAAACCCTTTGGGCATTCGCTTCTACCTGATGGATCTGCTAAAGCATCTGGCGCCACAGAGCTCCACATCTTCTTCTTCCGTGTCAGTCGACCGAGCACGTCGTGCCCTTGATTTGTCGATCTTACGCTGCGTGAGGTCGTCGCGTGCATCATAGTCACGGTCATGTCGCCGTGAGCAGCGGGGTCGAGACAGGTCGTGACTGTCATCGCTGGACGAGGGCGAGTGTAGCGCTTTGCTAGCGCTTGGCCCTTCTTCGGGTCTGGTGTTGGATCCTTGTCGAGGGAGGCCTCGATTAATCCCAAGCCCGCGATCGTAGATCGGTGCATGGCGGCTAGGGGATCTCCAGCTGGCGGTTGGTTGTTGAGGAGGTACATGGTGGCCGCTGTCACCGCAGCCTGCGGCGTCTTGGGGACCACGTTGCCCCGTGTGTTGACTGTCATAGAGCTGAAGTCGAGGACCCTTGCAGCTTCTATGCGTTCTTGCTCGGTGAGATGGGCCATCCAAGATTGCCTCTTATTGGCGAGGTACTCGTTGCCCCTTGAGAAGGATCCTCCGTGGGAGGAGAGCCCAGCATGACAAAGGCTCGATTCGTCTGCTGCCTTTTTACGCGCTTTGAGTTGCGCGATTGTTTGTAGTTGGCGCTTGAATTCTTCCTTCAGGAGCCAGTGATAACCCATCAGTAGTTCTTGTAGGGATCCAAAGGGTAGAGGAGCGCCTCGTAGGGCCTCGCGGCAGCGAGCCCATTCTTGCTTGTTGAGCCTGATCACGATCCGTTCGCCGTTTTGCTCATTTAGTATGGTTGGAGGTTCGACTGCTCCTCCATTATCGACGGTTGTGCGATTGCCACCGTTGCCACCGTTGCCGCCATTTCCATCGTTGCCGGTGTTGGGCGGGTCGGTTCCGTTACCGCGATTGCCACTGTTGCCGGCGTTGGGCGGGTCGGTCTCGTTACACCGATTGCCACCGTTGTCACGATTTGCAGAGGTATCGCCTACGTTGATGACGGCGCACATGAAGTGATTGGGGAAGCTGCTGCTTCCGCAACTCTCAGATCCGGAACCGTAGGTTCCATCGTCAGTGGCCAGATCGCTTAGATCGGAGTCGCGACTGCTGTCGCTGACCGTGTTCTCGACTATTTTCGGGGTGTTCAGCTCACTGAGGGTGCCGATCGATGGAGGGAACCATGATGCTGGGGCAATCGATGGTGCCATCGGCTGATCAGGCATGCGAAGCGTGCCCATCTGACCGACTTGGAAGCGGAAGCTCCCTATCGCCAGGCTGATTCCGTCGCCTACGGACTCGAAGGCCGGGCGAGTGGCCGACGTGTGGACGGTGAAGTCGAACATGCCGAAGAGCTGGCGGATCTCCACTGTTGCGGAGTTGTAGATCACGGTTGATGGGGCCAAAGAAGCCGTAACATCAGCACTCCCAATTCCCATAGACGGCGCCAATTGACGAGGGTTTAACTCGTCAATGCCCATTGTTATGGACTTTGGGTTTTGGAGAAGGAGGGAGCGTTGGAGACATCTATCGGCTAGCAAACAAGCACACAGGGGACAAAGATTTACCCAGGTTCAGGCCTCGTAGAGGTCCCTACTCCTGCTTGTCTGCTCGTGGAATTATCGAAGGAACCAAAGGTTACAATGGTGTGCAGATGCAATCTGGCAAGGGTTGTGGAAACTAGGGTTGCGTGTGTTCTCCTCGCCGCCCCCTCCTATCCCTTATATAGATAGGCTAGGTCTCGGGTAGCAGGTCGAGTCGGTTACAAGTTAGGGTTTTCCCCTTCAAACTTTCTATCTTTAGCTTCTTCTTGTTCTTCAAGCAATCGAGAGTCCGTGGGTTACTCGAGTCCTTCATTTGGGTCTTGGCGACACCATGGGCCTTTACGTATTTAGACCGTATATACCAAGCTCGAGTACCTCTATGGTATACCCATGTCACCAAGAGTAGCTGCATATGATGAAGAGGAATCAAGAGAAGCACTTGAAGATGATATGCATGCACTTTATGAAGCTCGAGATGAAGCCTTACAAAGAGAAACTATGTACCAGCAAAACTTGCGCAATTACCACAGCAGAAGATTGCGGCCTAGGTCCTTCGCAGTAGGGGACCTAGTTCTTCGCCTCGAGCAAGATGGCCACAATAAGTTAGAATCGCCATGGGAAGGACCATACATCGTCACAGAAGTTATTCCAGAGGAGCATATCTACTACAAGACAAGAAGACATGAGTACATTACTCAAATCCATGGAACGTAGCACAACTATGATGCTTTTACACGTAAGATTACTTACAATACGATAAGAGTTACAGTTCAGCTTCTTAAGCTAGAACATCCAGGCCAACGGCTAGAGGACATCCGCCAAAAAATAATAATGTATCATCGATTTTTTTGCCTTATGTATAAAGAGATAAGTTTTTCGTACCTCAAGCTCCTTATTATTGTTCAAAAGATCTATGTTTTCCATCAAGCTAACAACAACTATGAGCCTATGTCCAGATACAGGCATCCGAACATAGCCTCGGGGGCTACTCCCATCGGGAGTGCTGGCACGCACCCGATAGAAATTCAATTGTGTATGACTAAAACAAAAGTATTCATGATTGAAAATACATTTGAGTTTTACATCAGTGTATCCTCAAAAAGGTATCCTCAAAAAGAGTACTCCCATTAGGAGCCAGTATAAAACATTAAAACTATCTGATAAAGTCAGAAATATTGGTAGCCCAACAGGCCAACCACCAAAATGGCCAAAAATCTCGGATCACGCTCAAACGCGACAAAAATCCAAATGTCATGTTCAGAAACATGCAGGTAGTCCGCAGGATTCGTCCTGTGTAGCCTGGTAATCGCACAGGAATGCGCTCTGCAGTAAAATATCCATAGAAACGATACGATGAAAAATCCCAACGGACGCGTTGGGTACCGGATAAAATAGAAGCTGGAATTCAGTATTCGGTAAGACCTCAGCGGCTCGAACTGAATTACGCTAGTAATAATTTCCGACTTTAGGCCTGGGGGCTTGAATTTGATGTCGGACAACCTTGTTTTTGCCTAGGAGCAATTAACTGATTCCCGATCCGTCGGAAGCATCAAACTCGTTGTACCAAATCCCTATGAAAAATAAAAGAGTAAAGAAAAAAACATAAAGAAGAAGGAAAAAGAAACTTTGAGACTCAACCTGAAACTGCGGTTCAAGTAGAGTCTCGGGGGCTACTGACATAGGTACGATTACTTGGATGCTTTTGATTCACTACCCTATATTGGGTAAAAGGCTTATGGCCCATGAATATTTTAGATGACAAGCCCAAGGAAGCAACTGACAAAGACTTTGATTGTATTAGGAAAGGGACTATGAACCGACATTGTGTTGGTATTGTAATTACATGTGTATGAAACCTATCCGCATATAGCTTTGAGACCCGGCCTATTAGATATAGGACGGGAGAAGCCCAAGCGAGGGTACCGAAATCTAGAAGACAACTTGTAATATTCAAGCAACTTTGACTTCATTGTTTTCCCGACATCCGACGAAATCCCCAGCATTTTGTTTCCGCGAAACCCTAAGTCCATCATCATAAGCATTGCTAAGGTTACCCCTCGTCAGGTAAAGTTCGAGTCATATAGATATTCTACTACTCCAGAGCATGTCCATTATCCCTTCATAGTTGAGGGTTGGGAGAAGGAGGCTTATGGTGACAGTAGTGTGGAGTCTGCTTCAAAGGACTACTCTGATGAGCTGGAGGGAGTAGATGCACTCAAGCCAAGTGACGCTTTGAGTCCCGATACTTCTGGTACCGAGTACATTCCATCTAGGAGGCCATACATTCCACATATGGTGTGACGTACTGCACATCGACATGGTTGGGTTCCAGGCATGCACAATGAACATTATGGTTACTGAGGAGATGGATTACTTGAGATTGAAGATGTTATGGTAGCAGTACTAGGTTGGTATTGTGTTTTGTAGTGCGTGTGAGCTTGATGTCCTTAAATAAGTGAGGTAGCTCTCACATGAATCCATAGTGGTTGTATTCTATTGGGTTGTAATGTATAATGTATCAACTATCTTGCTTGTAATGTATAATATATGATGCATATTTGGTTCTTATTTGGATCTAGATCTTGATTTCCATTGTGTGACTAGTTCTGTGCATAAAGTCAAGCACAGAAAACACGAGCATGGTGTAATTATGAGTATTTTCTTTGTGTAGCAGGACTAGGGAGTTATCGATGCGGGAGTAGGACACGAGACTGAGCAATAGCGCATGGAGCGCGAAGCTAAAGAGAAGGCAGATGAAGACGCTAGTGCACATGGAGAATTACCACCACCGCGGCCAATGAGGCCACTGATAGAACATAATTTCATGCAGTACATGCAAATGATGCAAGAATCCTAGAATAAGTTCATGAAGACCTGCTTGGTCAGGTTGTAACACAGAGGGAGCCTGAAGGTCGAGGTGTGAGTCTCTCAGGTTTTCAAAATGCAAGGCCATTACCTTTTGCTTCTGCACCAGAACCTATGGATGCAGAAGATTGGTTAACGGACACTGAATGGAAGATGAAGACAGTGGGGTGTAATAATGAAGAGAAGCTGAGGTACGAAACATATCTCTTAACTGGACCTACAACATCTCGGTGGGAGAATCAGTTTGCAATGCAACATACAAATAGAGAATACACGTGGGAGGATTTCAAGCAGAGATTCTGGGAGTACCATGTTCCAAAAAGTATTTTGGAATTAAAGCACATGGAGTATGAGGAGTTACAACAAGGAAATTCTAGTGTGATGAAGTACATACGAGAATATAGTCAGCTATCTCGTTATGCAGCTGACGAGGTAAGCACTAAAGAAAAGAGGAATAAGAGGTTCATGCATGGCTTGAACCCGTTTGTGAAAGTTCAGCCGAGGATTGCCACTAAGCAAACATGCAAGAATTGCTGGAAGCAGCAATTACCTTCAAGGATGATTATTAAGGTGTTGAAGAGGATAGTAGGAAAAGGGCGAAGCAAGAGACTAAGAAGTTCCAAGCAAGTAGGCCGATACCTTCGATCTGGATTCACGGATGTAGTATAATAGCGTTTTCCCTAGTAAACCTAGGTTTAATCAAACCTTGGAAAGAAATGCTAAAAGGAAATAAAAAGGACACGTCTACAAGACTTTGTTTCTTTGTTTTACCTTCGTTTACCGGACAATCTAGTTTAATTTTATAGTGGGTTGATTCAATGGATAGAGATAGCCAGGATTGAAGATCCACCTACAGTTGCACATCATATGGGATAAAAGATAATAATAAGCATAGTCATGTGTAATGTTTTAATAGGGATAATCTCTTGTGGGTAACATGTCCTAATATACTAGAGCCCCCGTGATGCAGCAGACATAGCAATAGTATTTTAATCCAACTGAATGCACGACGAAGCAACGGGCTACAAATGGTTATTAAGTGTAAAACACAAATCAGAGCATTAGGTGGTGATGTTGTTGTGATCGCGAATGGGTCGCTAAGCAAAGACCGTACTACCCTTTTCTATCACTAGGGTTCCTATGAGATCGCCTCTAGCCAAGTATCTCACCTCAATCCTTTATCAGTCTATGGGGTCTTGGGTACCTAAAAGTCCATAAATCAAGACAAGAGACAAAGAAACAAAAGCTACAAATCTCTATTTCAAACAATACACAATGCTCCCATAGATTAGATGCACATAATCGCTGCGAGGTTTCTCCCCAACCAGCGGCCCATGAGGACTACTCACTCATAACAATAAGATCAAGGATAGAAAACATTGTGCAAAATACTTAGATTGAAATCAAATATTCTTACAATGGTCACCAAATCAGAAGGAGATCTAAAGTACAAAGTAATGGCTATGGATAATGGAGGGGATGTAAGATGGAAGGGATGAACAATGGTGTGGATCTCCTTGGGGTGTGTTGTGATGCAATCTGAGAATGGCGGCCTTCTGCACGGTGTTTGAGACCTCAAAATATATAAGCGTCTTCACAAAAGTTGTAGGATTTGACGAGACGGAGCCTATGCCACGTGGTACGGGTGGACGGTACGGGCGGGCCCTGCCCATACTAGTGGTCGTTGCAGCTGCTGTCGCCTGAAATTGACTCCACAGTTACTTGGTTGTGTGGACTTCCTCAAAAAGCTTCATTGTGACTCCAGATTTCGCATTAAAAAGCATGATTTCCTACACAACACAAATCAAAGCAATGGTTCGCATATCTTTGCAATTATTATTCATTAGTAGCAATGATAGATATTTTCTTGTCAATTGCTTGACTAAAAACATTGTTTAAACATAGTGGAATATGGCTATTTTTGGAGCCAACAACCTCCCCAAAGCTCAAACCTTGATCACCCTAGAGCAAGAAGAAATAAAAGAACTATAAGAAATTCATTGTTTTAACTTGAAACAACGAGAATAAGAATTCACTTACGGTTGGTAGTCATATGCGTTCAGTACTTCATGCATTTGAAAGGCTTATCAAAGTTAGAGAGATGACAGGAATACTATATAAGCTTCCGTAAGTCAAGACAATCAAAGTAAAATTTAATATAAGCTTAAATAACTAGAAGTGTAACTATCAATCCAATTCTTCTAGTTAACTCTCAGCTTTCTAGGGAACACTAGGATGTTTTAATAGCATAATTGAGTAAGACAGTTCATGTCCTAACTAGCATAACAATGAAGTGTCTTATTGATGCCCACATTAGTAAATCAAGGCTATCAGAACACTTCTAATCCAAACATTGTCTTTCAAGGAAATTCATAAAGTAGTAACAAGACAATGTCAAGGACTTGTCATGTGGATCTTCATATATATATATATATTCTTCTTCCTCTTTCAAGGATCATTGGGTGTTTCTTTTACAAGTGCTTGCATAACCTTTGAGAGTACCAATACTTTTTCCCATATATTGACACGTATGCCACTCATGTCATCAACACCTAGCCGAAATCTGGGGTTATACCATAGATTGTTGTTCAAAAGCTAGTGGAGCTGTTGGCATCCCAAAGGTGTGCATGAGAAACATAGAACGTTTTTCTCTCTTCTTTTTTTACTAGTACCATGGTTTGATCCACAAGGTTAGCTTTGGCATGCATCACAATTACCACCAGACTTCTATCGTTGGACTGAAGACATGTACGCCGATAGGGGGTCCTCGAGGCATGGAAAAAGATGGGGTGTGAGACGATGGTGTTCCGAGATGGTGAGCACACAAGCTTTATGCAGGTTTGAATCCACTAGCGATGGACGAATCCTACTCCTGCTAGCAACCTAGTAATACTGTAGAGCCGGAAGTACAGATTACAAGAGAGGTTTCGCATGTGCGAGTTGAGGTTGTAAGTTGTGGGTGCCCTAAATGCTTGTCCCTTGGACAAATTATATTGATATCCGGCCTAGGGTTACAGGAGATACCTATCTGGCTATGATACAGAGTCGGTTATAGAGTACATCTTGGACTATAAGTAACGATACATGCCTAAGTTGGTAAGTCTTGTGGGCCTTCCCGTAGCCGGATGGGCTTCCATCTTCTCTCCCTGGCTGGGCCGCCCGTGAAGCAAAGATCTAACCTGAAGTGGGCCACCCTGGTCAGTGAGTCACATTGGGTATACCCGGAAAGTATATCCCCAATAGTAGCCCCATAAGCCTCCAAGATCCAAAGTCGTATTTCATCGTCTAGGTTGATTCTTCTTCGCCTATAGAGTCTTGAAGGGTTCCTAAAAGGCCAAAAATAAGTAGTATCCGGGTCTCAAAAATGAGTCGGACCTGTGAATACTTCATTACGGTTTTCCCTTGCTCAATTTCAAACTAAGCCGGAAATTGGTCTCTGATGCAACCTGACATCAGTCAAGGTCTAGTCTTTTCACTGACAGACATTCCTATCAATGTGACCGTTGGTGGGTCGGCTTCGTGCAGAACGGAGGCGTTGCTTAATGTGCACATGGAGATCGAGGAGGCACAATCTTCTCAGGGAAGTTGCCCTGTTCTTTCCTCAACACGTGGCACAAACTGTAGTACGTTCACACAAATCTTGTTGCAGGCGTGATACATAAGGGGTTGAGATGCTCTCATTCTCCTCTCCCAGGCGCCCTTGCCCTCTTGCTCCTCCAAGCGACCCAGCGCCCTTGCCTCCTTTCTTTCCGTAATCCCCACCGCGCCACCCACCAACGGTCATCTCCTCCGACCAGATGGCTGATGCCTCTAGATCCAACACATCGGCGACAATGGCGGCGGCAGTGGTGGTGGCAACGACGGAGAACTACCATAGGGTTTGGATTCCTTGCATGCTGGATGACAAAAAGTTGTACGGCATTGAGAAGGAAGGTCTTCTCTGTGTTGGCGAATGGTGGAGCGGATTCAGCGAAACCGTCCCCGCCCCTCTGATGACCCACAAGTATAGGGGGTGTATCGCAGTATTTTCGAGGGAAGTGAAACCCAATTTATTGATTCGGCACAAGGGGAGCCAAAGAATATTTATAAGCCTTAACAACTGAGTTGTCAATTCAGCTGCACCTGGAAACAATCTTGCTCACAGCAGTTTATCAGTAGCAACAGTTTTATAGTAGGAATAGCAAAGTAGCAGCAGTAGTAAAGCAAAGACAGTAGTAACAATAGCAGTAAATAGTGGTGTTCGAGTGCGGTAGGCATAGGGATGGATGGACGGGCGTTGCATGGACAAGACAATTCACATAGCAATCAGAACATAGGGCAATTGCAGATAAATAAGATAAAGCATCCAAGTACTAGATAATCCTAGGCATGTGTTCCATATATAGTAATACATGCTCGCAATGAGAACTTGCACAACATCTTTTGTCCTGCCAGCCCGTTTGCAGCGGGGCCTCAAGGGAACTACTGGCAATTAAGGTGCTCCTTTTAATAGAGCACCGGAGCAAAGCATTAACACTCCATGAACACATGTGATCCTCACATCAAGGCCATTCCCTCCGGTTATCCCGATTTTTGTCACTTCGGGGCCATCGGTTCCGGACAACAACGTGTGTATACAACTTGTAGATAAGACCAAAACCAATACTATCATAATGAATCAATAACATGTTCAGATCTGAAATCATGGCACTCGGGCCCTAGTGACAAGCATTAAGCACAACAAGTCGCAACAAAGTCATAAAGCACTAATAAAAGATACTAGGCACCATGCCCTAACAATCTGATGCCATTACGTGAACGATCTCATCCAATCCCTACCAGCCCTATAGCCTATAGCAGGGGATTACTCACTAATAGATGGGGGAAACATGGATGGTCGATGGAGAAGCGATGGTGATGATGATGGCGATGATCTCCTCCAATTCCCCATCCCGGTAGAGTGCCAAAACGGAGTTTCTGGTGTTGTTTCGTGGAATCTGGTGGTGGCGGCGGAGCGGAACTCCTTCTAGAAAAACGTCGAACCCCCCAAAGTTTTTAGGTCCGAAGGCTCCTTATAGGCGAAGAGAGAGGCCGAGGGGGTGCCTGGGGGCCCACACCACCCTCCTGGAGCGGCCTGGCCTGGCCCGTGCCAGCAGGTGGTGTGGCCATCCCCTGGATCTTCTCCGTCTCGTATTCTGGCTCCTGGAGTCTTCGGGTGAAATAGGATTTTTGGCATATTTTCCGGGATTTTTCCTGATAGTTGATTTTCTGCACAAAAAGTAGACACCAAGGCAATTCTGCTAAAAAGAACGTCAGTCCGCGTTAGTTGCATCCAAATCACACAAGTTTAGAGGAGAAACAATAGCAAAAGTGTTCGGGAAAGTAGATACGTTTTGGACGTATCAACTCCCCCCAAGCTTAGCTTATTGCTTGTCCTCAAGCAATTCAGGTGAAAACTGAGTGCGATAAAAGAACTTTCACGAACACATTTGCTTCAAATGATGTAAATATTCCCAGCAATGTGATCAACTACTTAGACAGTTCATAATAAAGAATATGCAACTAAGTTTACTTAAGAGGCATTGCAAGCTATGAAGAGATTCCAACTCAAAAATAATAAGTAGCATGAAGCATAAACATAAGCAACATTACAATGCTCATACAAAGGTATGATAGAGTGGTATCTCGCTTGCCTTTGATTATGAATATCAAGGCACCTCTGAAGTTCAAGTGATGACTAGAAGTAAAGATCTCAAGGATAATCAAGTAATGGGGCAAGCACAAAGAATGACAACTATGCTCTCAAGAAGGTGCTAAGAGAATGTATGGAGACTCAACAAGAAAAGGTTTTAAATAATTTGAAAGGCTTCCAAATGCTGAAAGTATGGTACTTGTTAGCTCTGAGCTCTCATTGCCCCTATCATAAGCATCTTTAATGTGGTTAAGGTTAAAGTGACACAACTAAGAGGATATGCTTGACAAGTTATAAATCGAAGCCTCATGCCCCTTACTTTCGAAGACCGATCCTCATGCTACTCAACTTTAGTCACAAGTAAGCTCTTGTCATTGTAAGTATATACGTATCATAGAGAACCACCAACAGGGTACCCCTTGCACATGACATGGGAGCTATCCCATAATCAAAATGACAAGGCAAGCAGACAATGAGCATCTCAGCGATATTTTTATTTACTATGTGCATAGATTTTTATTGAGGATGCTTCATAGAATGCTCATTATGGTTATGCTTCAAGTTTCCACCATGATTAGGCATGGCTTAGGCTAGCGGCCCAGGCGTTTCTCTAACATACATACAAACTCCATGATCTTACAAGTTCCACTTTTATTTCACACCGTCGGGATCCATAAGCAAAAGAACATGATATCAACTAGGTACTAAGTACCAATGGAGTGTTGAAAGCGGTCCCCATGATACATGGTTATGCTAGCTTCAACTCATAAAGCGCAAGCATATACGCAACAAAGAAGGATGCAATGGTTCAGGTTTATTAAGTGCAAGAAAATAAAGTGTGCCATCAAGTTCGTGAGAGCTTTACTAACTAACTTTCTCATAACAAGCAAACTTTTTATTCGGAAGAAAACAAGGCATATTGAATATGCACGTAGGTAGCAAATGATGCTAATAGGTAGGTATGGTGGACACTTTGGAAATATTTGGTTTAGGGAGTTGGGAACTTGAGTAAAACATACTCAGTAAAAGTGAAGGCTAGCAATAGTAAGGGAGCGACAAACGAGAGAGCAATAGCTGTCATTATCATGCTTGCAACAAAACAGGACTACTCATGGCATGAAAGTGATTCAAGATCCTCAAGGCAAAATAATTCATCAAGGCTTAACTGATTAACACAGTCATGTGCATGCGTGAGCATGTGCTAAGTCAATTCAAATGAAACATTCAGAGGAGGATACCATGGTGTCATACCAATTTATGAATAGAGCAATGCAAGCAAACATTCATAAGACATGCTACAAACTATTAGTGAGCTGGAGCTAATCATAAGAAAGCAAGAACTACTAAGCATCCAAAGATAACATACACTCTACATGAATGGACTAAGCATGCCCACAGTGATGAGTATATGTACAAAATTGAAAACAAATAGAGTTCGTTACTAGCCTCTTACCACGCCTCAAGTTATCATTAATCCTCATTATTGCTCTTCACTTGTGTGGCTTGAATAATAATATGAAACCAAAATCCACTAAGGACTGCTGAACTCTGTAGCAAACTCACAAAAACCAAAGAAGAACAACAAATATTTTTGTCGTTTTTGATTTTTAAAACAAGAACCAAAGAGGAAAAACAAGCAAAGCAAAATCTTTTTTGGTTTTTTGAATAGTTCAAACAAAGCAAAAAGGGAAAAACAAACCAAGGCAAAAAGAAGAAACAAACCAAAGAGAAACAACAGAAATATTTTTGGTCTTTTTTGTGTTTTAGAAAGCAAAAGCAAAGAAAGAATGAAAACTAAAAAGAGAATGAAAATATGAATATACAAAGTACCGACGCAACATAATATGGAGATGAGTGCGGTGTCGGCGTACCTCCCCCCAAGCTTAGGCTTTTGGCCTAAGTGGGTATCAATCCCAAGCTGGCCAGGATGAAGTGTTACCCTGGTACGACGAAGAGGTCCCCTCGTCCTGGTGTGAGCTCGAGTACATCCCTCTGTAATGCGCGAAGTAATCATAGGAGGGCACATCCTCCTAGTGCTACTCGTGGAAACGCAGCAAGCGAAGCTGCTCGTCCACCTCCTCCTTGGAGCATGACCACGGTCTCCTGTGAACACTAAACAAAGAAGGCTGTGGCAAAAGGATCTCCCTTTCATCCCCGTCAATGAAAAGCATCCTATATACTAGACTGTTCAAATCAGAAGTAGCAGTGACAAAGTGATGAGTTTTCATAGCAACAAGGTCAAGCCTCTGTGGTGCCAGCATAGCATCATTGGGATCCACTAAAAGACCTAATGCATTGACTATACGTGAGGCAATGATGCCCCCATAGATAGGCCCCCTAGCAGCTAAGCGGCGAGCAATAAGCGAGCCAAGATTGTACCGAGTATCATTGTTAAGCACAGCAGCAAGGAAGGCTAAATGATAGTTGGAGATATTACTTGTGTTCTCCCTACCCAGTACACTAGTAGCAAGATAATATGCAAAGTATCTAAGAGCGGGAAGTTGGATATTTCTTATATTTCCGCGTTGCGCCACACGGTCATCATCATTGGTCACCCCTCGGTAAAGCTCCAACAAATCAGCGGGTCGTCCTTGAATTTTCTTCACAGTCCCTGTCATGCGTACACCTACAATACTGCAAAATCTCTCCAAAGGCATGGTGAAGGGCAGATTATAGATTTTAAAAGAGACAGTTGACTGATAGGATGTGTTAGTAAATGTGAAGCTCTCAACAAAAGTTTTGGTGAGCATAGCGTATTGCGCACTCTCATCTTGCATATATGAGGTCAAACCAACCGTCTCAATCAGTAGTAAGAAATCATCAAGAATACCTGCAGCTTGTAAAAAAGTAAAACAAGGGAAAGAGGATGGGTGAGCATCCCCATCATCCCTTTCACTACCAATACGAGTTGCAATGAGATCTTCGTTGTATGATGGCCTAGCTTGAGAGGCTGATCTTGAGGGCCTCGACCTCCTAGGTGCATCACTCTCAAAAATCTCTCCAAAAGTATGGTTGTTCATGCTTGATATTCTGAAATTTAAACACCTATTAAACAAGTAATTGCAAAGTAAATATAATGAAGGATTCTACTCATAGGGACTTGCAAGAGGCCTAAACATGCATCAAAACTATATCTCTAAGCATCAAACAAGCTTACAAGCTCTCATAACCAGTCACCTGCAGCAACAAAATACTCAATATATAATCCACTAAACACAAATCTACTTGGACAAGGGGAGGAGTCACATACCAAGGAACAAATGCTCCAAATTTCAGCAAGAAAGATGGGCTGAGCAAGGAGATCGAAAAAATCGAGAGCAAGCACAATAAGAACGTGATTTTGAGCAATGAACTGGAGCTTACTCGGGAGAGAGAAGAAAGTGGCAGGTGAGAGAGTTAGTGGGGGGGGGGGCAGGGTGGCCCACACCAGGGCATGGCGCCACCCAGGGCTGGCCGTGCCACCAGGTGGTGTGCCTGCCTGGTGTGTCCCCTTGGTACCTCCCAGGTACTCCTCTGCCCCTTTTTTCACGCAAAAATTTAATATGAATTTTCTGGAATTTTTCGAGATACTTTATTTTTGGGCATTTTTCAGAAACAGAAGAATGATTTTCTGACAGACAGATTTTTTTGGAAACACGATGCAAGGACAAAACAAGGCTAGAACTACAGAAGTTCTAAGACACTCTAACATGCAAGCAACTAACAACAAAAAGAAAACTAAACAAAAACAAAAACTGAAATGCATAAGATAGAAATAATCGGAGATAATCATAGTGAAAACATTGTTTTGTTCAATGAAATCCTTTTGTTAACAAGGTTGATCAAGTCTTGCTACCAAAACAATTCCATATGAGACAAAACTTTGTATTCCACTAATGATTATGTTACCTCAACCTTGATAGCAATGGTCCTAATCATTATAGTTTCAAAATTTTCTCTTGGTATGTGACAATATATCTCTCCAACTTGAATGCCCTCAACATGTTCAATTGAATTCAAACCATAAGTCCTTTCAATCTTCTTGGGGAAATAGACAGTATGTTCCTTGTCATTAACATTGAAAGTCACCTTTCCTTGATTACAATTAATAACAGCTCCTGCAGTATTAAGAAAAGGTCTCCCAAGAATAATGGACATATTATCATCTTCAGGCATTTCAAGCACAACAATATCAGTTAATATCAAGCAATTGTGAGCCACCTGAATAGGTACATCCTCACATATACCCACAGGAATAGTGGTATATTTATCAGCCATTTGCAAAGATATATCAGTTGGTATTAATTTTTCAAGTTGAAGCCTTTTATAGAGAGAGAAAGGCATAACACTAACTCTAGATCCCAAATCACACAAAGCAGTTCTAACATAACTATTCTTAATAGAGCAAGGAATAGTTGGAATCCCTGGGTCTCCAAGTTTCTTAGGAACCTTACCAATGAAGGAATAATTAGCAAGCAAAGTAGAAATTTCTTCATTAGGGATCTTCCTTTTATTCGAGACAATATCCTTCATATACTTTGAGTAAGGAGGCAATTTAATAGCATCAGTCAAAGGAATTTGCAAGAATAAAGGCTTCATCCACTCACAAAACTTATTATAATGTTCATCTTCCTTTGACTTGTGTTTCTTATCAGGAAAAGGCATAGGTTTTTGGACCCAAGGTTCTCTTTCACTACCATGTTTCTTAGCAATAAAATCTTCTTTGGTGTATTTAGTATTCTTTTCAGGTTCTTCTTCAACTTTTTCTTCATTAGGAGCTTCATGTTCTTCATTACCACTTTCAATTTCAGCATCAGAAATAGATATACTATTAGGATCTATAGTAGGTTCAGAGGGTTCTACACCAGTTTTATGTTTCTTTTTCCTTTTCTTACGAGTAGAACCACTATTTTTAGCTTGTTGAGAATCCTTCTCAATTCTTTTGGGATGCCCCTCAGGATATAGAGGATCCTGGGTAGCAACACCACTTCTAGTTCTAATTTCATAAGCATGTTTTTCTTTAGCAGCATTGACTAGCAAGTCGTTTTGCACTTTAACGAGTTGATCTATTTGAGTTTGAACCATTTGAAAGTGTTTAACAATCATTTTAACATCATTAGAGGTTCTTTACACAATATCTTTCAACTCAACAATAGCTCTAGTGTTTTCCATTAGATGATTTTGCACCCTTTTATTAAAGTTATCTTGCTTAACAATAAAGATATTGAATTCTTCTAAGCATTGATAAGGATGTTTAGAGTAAGGGATATCACCTTCATCAAAGTGTTGGAGAGAGTGTACCTTAATAGTGGATGAGTAGGGAATAGGCTTACATAATTCTTCTATAGGAGGTAAATTCTTGACATCTGCAGCTTTAATTCCCTTCTCCTTAAGACATTTCTTAGCTTCCTTCATCACTTCATCATTTAATTCAATAACTCCCCTCTTCTTTGATGTTGGAATAGGCACCGGAATAGTAGGTTCAGGTACAATTACTTCAGGTATAGCTTGTTTAGGAGGAGTCCAATCTTCATAATTCTTGCTTATTTTAGCCATTAATTCCTCAGCTTCCTTAGGAGTCCTATTCTTGAAAACACAATCAGCACAACTATCTAGGTATGTCCTAGATTCTTCAGTTAGTCCATTATAAAATATATCAAGAAGCTCATTCTCAGGTAATGGACTCCCAGCCTATGAATGAATCAAAGCACAAAACCTTGCCCAAGATTCAGGCAATACCTCCTTTTCTCCCTATTTAAAATCAAAAAGTTCCTGCAAAAAAGCATGTCTAGCACTAGGAGGAAAATATTTCTGCAGGAAAGTACTAATCAAGCAATCAGGGCTATCAATAGATCCAGGAGGTAAATTACTAAACCAAGATTTAGCTTCTCCTTTCAGTGAAAAGGGGACAATTTTAGCAACAAAGTAAGTACGCATCTTAATATCATCAGAAAACAAGCCACTCATGGTAGAAAGTTCATTCATATGTGCTACCGCACTTTCATTCTTAGTCCCACAAAAAGGTTCTTTCTCGACAATAGCTATGTAAGATAGATCGATAGAGAAATCATAATATTCATCTATAATGTTTATGGGAGAAGCAGCAAACTTAGCAACAAGAGACAATTTGAGTCTAATAGTACGCCTCTCAAGGAGACTCTTAGCAGCGCTCCTATCATGGGTGTTTTTACATTCTTTAATAAATTGACCGGTCATCTCAACATAACCATCTTCAATATCATAACTTTCACTAGTCTCAGGTGAACTAACAGGTGTGGTAGTGTCTTCATTAGGAGTTTTGGTATTTCCAGCTATAGTTCTAGCAATCGTAGCATCTAGGAAAGGACCTAATGAACCACTCTTATCAAGCACAGTAGAAGCAGCATCATAAGCATCAGAAGTTTCAGATTCAGCAGTAGTAGTAGTGTGTGTAGCATGCGTATGTGGTGGTGTAAGGAACTTACTCATAATAGACGGTGAATCAAGAGCAGCAGAGGTGTTTAGAACCGTACCTCTTCTTGTAGTGGATGGTAAAATAGGAACCTTGCCATCACGAGACTTACCCATGATGGATGGATAGCAGTGAACAATAGAGAATCCAGGTGAACTTGATAAATAAAGCTATGCTCCCTGGCAACGGCACCAGAAAATAGTCTTGATTACCCACAAGTATAGGGGGTGTATCACAGTATTTTCGAGGGAAGTGAAACCCAATTTATTGATTCGACACAAGGGGAGCCAAAGAATATTTATAATCCTTAACAACTGAGTTGTCAATTCAGCTGCACCTGGAAACAATCTTGCTCATAGCAGTGTATCAGTAGCAATAGTTTTATAGTAGGAATAGCAAAGTAGCAGAAGTAGTAAAGCAAAGACAGTAGTAACAATAGCAGTAAATAGTGGTGTTCGAGTGCGGTAGGCATAGGGATGGATGGACGGGCGTTGCATGGACAAGACAATTCACATAGCAATCATAACATAGGGCAATTGCAGATAAATAAGATAAAGCATCCAAGTACTAGATAATCCTAGGCATGTGTTCCATATATAGTCATACGTGCTCGCAATGAGAACTTGCGCAACATCTTTTGTCCTGCCAGCCCGTTTGCAGCGGGGCCTCAAGGGAACTACTGGCAATTAAGGTGCTCCTTTTAATAGAGCACCGGAGCAAAACATTAACACTCCGTGAACACATGTGATCCTCATATCAAGGCCATTCCCTCCGGTTATCCTGATTTCTGTCACTTCGGGGCCATCGGTTCTGGACAACAACGTGTGTATACAACTTGTAGATAAGACCAAAAACAATACTATCATAATGAATCAATAACATGTTCAGATCTGAAATCATGGCACTCGGGCCCTAGTGACAAGCATTAAGCACAACAAGTCGCAACAAAGTCATAAAGCACTAATAAAAGATACTAGGCACCATGCCCTAACAATCTGATGCCATTACATGAACGATCTCATCCAATCCCTACCATCCCCATAGCCTACATCGAGGATTACTCACTCATAGATGGGGGAAACATGGATGGTCGATGGAGAAGCGATGGTGATGATGATGGTGATGATCTCCTCCGATTCCCCGTCCCGGCAAGGTGCCAGAACGGAGTTTCTGGTGCTGTTTCGTGGAATCTGGTGGTGGCAGCGGAGCGGAACTCCTTCTAGAAATTCTTTTCTGAGGTGATCCATTATTATGGAGTTCAACTCCATAATCTTCCCTCAATACGATACTAGAGCTTAGGTCGCATCCCTTTGTGAGGGTTATCTCGGAATAGAGCTGAGTCTCACATTGTTCCAGTACTATTTTTGTACCCAGAAAAACTCCATCACCATCGGTAGTCCCTACATTACCGGAACACTAGTCCTAAGCCTTAGGAGAGACCGAGTCTATCCTAAAGTTATAGCCAATGATTCGGTGAAAATGTGGCCCTCCACATTTTTCTGTCACAAGGATAAGCCTGCTCCCAGCAAGCAAGAAGCTTTGCCGGCCTTTTTCGATGGCGCTACCACTCTCCAAGAGTCTTGGGATGCAGATGCACCAGCTCTCACTAAAGATTTGATCTGCACCAAGAGGCGGATTGAATATTTGATGAAGCACAAATGCTTGAAGGGATCCGACTTAGTCTACTGCTGGCTAGCACGTCGGATTCAACCCCCCTCCAGCACCACGGTGATCTCCTTATGCACACAATCACCAAGAGTAAGAAAGACAGTCTGAGGATTAGCCAACTCCCGATCCACGACAAGGATTATGAGACCCGAATTAAGTGGTTGATCAAGGAGCGGGTGGAGAAGAAGATTATAGAGATTTCTCTGGACATGTTCACGACCGATAAGCCCTTGAAACTAGTGAGATTTCCGACTGATTCTTTCATACTCATTGATTTTCTCATCTATATTTTTATTATTTCTGATGCTAAGATAATCCATCTTTCAGCTTGCTGACCTCCCCGAGTCGGAGCTTGCTCCTCTTCAGGGATATCCACCTAAGGATCCAGCTCCTCAGGAGGATGCAGATCTTGAGTTATTGCCGCAGGTGCTTACCCGGAAGCGCAAAACTCCGACTGTGAAAAGGTTCCTTCTTGAGGTTTTGTATATTAACTCGTGTTCTTTTCGAATTGTAACGATCTTAATCTGTTACCATCCAGAGCTAAAACAATCATCAAGGGAAAGGGAAAAGGAAATTTGGGGAAGACTTTGCGCTAGCAAAAGTTGACTCTAGGTTCACCGGCTGCCCCGCCTCCTACTCCTACCCCAAAGCCATCATCAGTACCAGAGGATACTTCATCTCCACGTGCTGAAGATGTTCGGGCTCAGTCTATAGAGCCAGCGAACCTTGGTTCGCAAACTGACTTCACCGTGGGTGACTTGGGAATTTATAAGCGTGAACCCGCAAAGGGTAATGATCCCTCAGTTGAAACCTTCATAGAGAAACTTCTGCAAAATCTAGGTGTCGCCAAACTTGGCCTCACTCCGAAACACGCAGAAGAAATCCGGAAGCTAGATATCTACTGTTTGGAGACCCGGAACATCACAACCGAGGAGGAGGCTCAAGAAGCCAAAGATGTCAAACTCGTGGAGCTTCTTGATAAAGTTTGTCTTCACGATGAGAAGTTAAAGGCTCGTGCAATTCCGCCTCCACCAATAATTATTTTAACCCTCACCGAGAAGGTTTCTTCTGCAGTCAACATGAGTCTCAACAAACTGACTCGTGAACATTATGTAAGCCGTATTCTGACTCTTTTTATTATGTTATATATCATATCCTCTAGCCCCCAAGCATGAAGTTGGATAGGAATCCAAATTTATGCTTTTATAGGATGCCAAAAAATGAACTAGTATATCCCCCAAGGCTCATGCTGATATTTAACTTAGTTAAAATAGCAGTCCAAGTCTTAGTAGACATCTGACTCTGGTTACCATTCTGACTTACAGAAAGTTATTGATTATAACCAAGAATTATTGAAGAATAACCGCAACAAGCGGAGACAGATCAGAGTTCTCTGAGTTGAAAATGCGCAGCTTAAGGTTGTGAATAATGAAGAAGAAGGTAAGAATTTCCGACATAATTTTCATAGTCTGTTTGAATTGTGGCTGAATGTTTATTCGACTTTATTTTTTGCTGTTCTAGATCTTGTGAAGCAGTCCTGCAAGCTTATTGAACAAGCCGAAGATTTCAAAGTCTTGGAACTTCAAAATGCTTATTTAAGAGCTGAGCTAAACAAACTTAAGGAAGATCATGAACGCAACATCAACATCGTTCTTGAATCTAGCAACATGGCTACTAAAGTGTGTGATCACACAGTAGCTACACAAGACAAAGTTATCTCGGACTTGAAGGATGAGATGGACAGGTAAAAAGATACCACCAAAGCTCTTTGGAATGAAATCTGAAGTCTTCGGGAGGAGAAGACCAAAGTAGATGATGCTATCTTTGGTAAGTTTGCTTTCTCTGAATTGTGGTTTTCTGAATGTGTTTACTCGGATATCTTCTTGACTTTGTTTTCTTATTTCAGGTCCTCTCAACATTCTTGATGCCTCTTCCTCCGAGTCTCGTACCAACTAGCCTGTTGCTTTCTGAGATCTAATCCATGAATTCCGCCAATCTCTGGAGGAAATCGGTGAAGCCGTCCAGCTTTATGGCCTAGATAAAATGGCTGCCTTTGATGTACTAGACAAGGCGAAGGATATGCCCAAGCTTGGTAAGGATTGGAACATGTCATATGCATGCACGGCGGTACAGAATGCCCTGACAATGGTAATGAGCCACCATGGAAGCATGGAGATATGGCAAGTTACCAAGGGTTATTCGACCGTCGATGAAGACGACAAGAAGCAGAATATCGGAGAAATTAGGTATGCTTGCGTTGGATACGCTTGTCGTGTGGCTGATCTAACTAGCTACAAGAAACCATTCTTTAATCCTGTTGCAGTGCCACCTCCCCCCAAAGAAGAAGTTGTCGAAGCTTGCGAAGACGATGAGAAGACTGAGTCTGATGTACTTGTCTCGGAAAGATATAGGGGTGACGTAGGTGACATCTCTAGCGAGCTAGTAGATCCTCCATCTTCACCTGCATCATTGATTTCGCCAGAAAAACAATGTGTTATTCTGAAAAACAAATTGATGTAATAGCTAGAATATTATTTTGTTGTGCTAGTTTGTAATAACTTATGCTTTACTTCTTAGCACTTTGGTTTTATTTTTGTGCTTGAAAATTACTTAGGCACTGTTTTGTTTATACTTACCGTTTATCTAGATTTCCGCCTCATATCTTTCGTGAGCCGACAAACCTTCAGCACAGAAACTTTGGCGAGCAATGGATCTCAATTGCTAAACCGGTTTAAACCCGGAAACAAAGCCAACTTCTAGTACCAACAATTTACTACTCTCAAAATACCTGCATCCAGCAATCAGACAAAAACCCAAGTATAAACTAAAAAAATAGACTTATACCCGAAGGTAGCATTTTTAGAATCGAAAATCTAACCAGAACATGAGCATAAAGTACATTCAAGTATCCTAGGATTTTCGACTATGACATGATCATTTGGAAATAAGATGGTACTTAAAAAACATCTCAGAAAAACATTGAGGAGACCAATACTTTATTTCACTTTGAACATGTACATTGATATGATTACAAAGAATGAAATTTTAAGAATAAAAGGGATGTAGCTGAGCAATATTCCATGGGCAGTTCAATTCATCCGGATCTGTACTACCTCCAGCTCTCTTTCTCTTCTTAGTAGCAGGTCTCATGTCAGTTAGGTAGTAAGAACCATTGTGCAATACTCTGCTAACCATAAAGGGCCCTTCCCAAATTGGGGAAGTTTGTGCTTTCTTTCTTGCACTAGTCGGAGAACTAGATCGCCCTTCTTGAAAGACCGATTTTTGAATCTCTGACTATGATACATCCGTAACTTCTGCTGGTAGGCTATAGATCTCCGTTTAGCAATGACGTGAACTTCCTCGAGTATATCGAGGTCATCTTGTCAAGCAACTTTGGCATCCTCTTTGATATATGTAGCAACTCGGGGAGAAGTATGGATAAGATCACTCCGAAGGACTGCCTCTGCATCGTAGAAAAAGAAGAACGGTGTATATTCAGTTGACCTATTAGGAGTAGTTCTTAAGATCCATAAAATAGACGGCACTTCGTCCACCCAAGCCCCACAACACGGCGAAGTGGTGCTTCGAGTCTAGGACGAAGGCCTTGAAGAATTAAACTGTTTGACATTGCAACTTGTCCATTGGCTTGTGGATGTGCGACCGATGCAATATCTAGCCAGATCCCTTGATCATCGCAAAATTTGGCAAGTTTTCCCATGGAAAAGTTAGTCCCATTGTCTGTAATAATACTGTGCGGATATCCAAATCAGATTATGATGTCCTCGATGAATCTTTTGGTTGTTGCTCCATCACAACTTGTGACGGGTTTAGCCTCAATCCATTTCATAAATTTATCCACCATCACTAGGAGGTGAGTAAATCCACTTGGAGCCCGTTTAAACGGTCCTACCATGTCAAGCCCCCGGACTGCAAAAGGCCAAGTAATCTGAATTGTTCGCAGCTGATTAGCCAGAACATGTGCTTGTTTGGCATACTTTTGGAAACCTTTGCACATCTTGACCAGCCTCTCGGCATCTTCCTTAGTTGTAAGCCAGAAAAATCCATGTCAAAAAGCTTTTGCCACTAGAGATTTGGCTGCAGCGTGATGTCCGCATTCGCCTTCGTGGATTTCCCTTAGGATTTCCACTCCTTCCAGAGAAACATATCGCTAAAAAACCCTAGAAACACTCCTCTTATCGAGATCACCACTCACTATAGTGTAGGATTTTGCTCGTCGAACGATCTGCTGGCTCAGAACTTCGTCTTGCGGTAATTTTACGTCTACCAGGTATTGTAGGTAGGATTTTGTCCAGATGGGAATTATAGCCAGAACTGCTATGAGCGGTGAGTCAGATTTGGTCGGATACTCCTAGTCCACTCCTGTGATAGAGGGAACTCTCAAGTGCTCCAAAAAAGCACCATTCGGGACCTTTTTCTGCGCAGAACCTATTTTTGATAGAGAATCTTCTTCCTTGTTTTCTGTTTGGGGAATGTGTTGAACTTCAAACCCTTCGAATGATTTTGCTAGTTCATCCACAACAACACTATATGCTTCCATGTGCTTGTTTGCATTGCAGATGTCAGATACTTGCTGAGCAACTAAATATGAATCCCCATAGCACATGTGTTGGTGAATGCCAATATCTTTTGCAATTCGAATTCCATGCACCAGGGCTTCATAGTCGGCAATGTTATTTGTCGCTGTGAAGTGAATCTGCAACACATAGAATAATTCGTCTCCTTGGGGTGATTTGAGTACCACGCCATACCCGAGCCCCCGAGCGCTTTCGACCCGTCAAAGTGCAAGGTACAAACTTCCGACTCTGGGAGATTTGTGTTTTCTGCAGTCTCTGTCCAATTAGTGACAAAGTCGGCAAGTATCTGGGATTTGATTTCTATACGAGGTTTATACTCAATGTCAAAAGTTGCTAGCTCAATTCCCCACTTAGCAATGCGTCTTGTGGTATCGCTGTGTTGATAATGTCTCTCATGGGAGCTGTGCTCACCATCATAATCTAGTGCTCTTGAAAATAATTTCATAGCTTTCTAGATGCAAAGAATACACCATAAGCTAGCTTTTGGTAATGAGGATACCTTTGTTTCGATTCACTCAGGACCTCGTTGAGATAATAAGTCAGACGCTGCACTAGGTTCTTGTTTTTCCTCTGGCTGTTCCACCACCATGACAACGATGGTGACTCTATTTGTCCCAACTAGGTAGAGGAACATCGGTTCCTATGGTTCTGGTGCCGGAAGGATAGGGGCAGACAAAAGTATGGCTTTCAGGTCCTGTAGTGCAGCTTTAGCTTCGTTGGTCCAAACTAACTTCTTAGTCTTTTTCGAGAGCTTGTATAATGGCGCAGCTCTTTCACCGAGACGGCTAATGAACCGACTGACCACAACAATGCAACCAGTGAGTTGTTGTACGTCCTTCAGGCGGGTCGGCCTGGTAATGTTGAGTATAGCCTTTATTTTGTCATGATTCACCTTTATGCCTCTTTGAGACACGATGAAACCTAACAATTTTCTGGTTGGTATTCCAAAGAAACACTTCTTTAGGTTAAGCATTATATTGTATTTTCGTAGATTGCTGAATGTTTCCTCCAAGTCGGAAATGAGTGTTTCCTTCTTTTTGGACATCACAACTATATCATCCACATATGCAAGTGCATTGCGTCTGATTTGACCGTGGAGGCAACGCTGCATAGTGTGCTGGTATGTAGCTCCTGTGTTTTTAGCCCAAAAGGCATCGTTACATAGTAGAAGGTCCCGAAGGGGGTGATGAACGAAGTCTTTAGTTTGTTTAACTCTTTCATAATAATTTGGTGATATCCGGAATATGCATTGAGAAAAATAGGAGTTCAAAGCCTGCTATTGAATCAATAACTTTATCGATTCTAGGTAGAGCGAATGGATCTTTGGGACAAGCCTTGTTCATGGCAGTATAATCAACACACATCCTTAAATCAGTGGTGTCCTTTTTAGGGACCATTGCGGTATTGGTTGACCACTCAGTGTGGATGACCTCTTCTATGAATCCGGCTAACTCGAGCCAGGCTAGTTCCTTAGCTATTTCTTTGCGCTTTTCATCACCAAAACATCACAAGGACTATTTGATGGGTTTAGCATTCAGATACACATTTAAAGAGTGCTCGACAAGTTCCCTAGGTACTCCAGTCATGTCAGAAGGTTGTCATTTGAAGTTATCTTTATTAGCTTTGAGGATCTCAACGAGCGTCCTTTCCTTTGCATTGTCTAAACCTACGCATATCCGAGTCACCTTGGAGGGTCATCATACTTCAACAGGATCGTCTTCGTCTCTTCCAATTCCTTGTACTCCGGAGTCAGCTTTGTCACCTCCTTTGTCGCGGGCATCTTGGACGAGTCGATGTTCTTCTTGATCTCCTAGTACTCCTTGGCATGCAGTATGGCTTTAGCAAAGGCGGAATTTCCATCCTCGCATTCTCGTTCCTTCTTCGGGTCTCCCTGGATTATGATGACGCCATTGGGACCTAGAATTTTCATCATGTTGTAAATATAACAAGGACAAGCCATAAAAGCCCAGTAAGACGGGTGCCCAAAGATGGCGTGATATGCGCTCTTGAACGGGACCACTTCAAAGGATAGTGCCTTCGCCTAGTAGTTCCTTGGAGTTCCAAAGGTAACATCCAAGGTGATTTCTCCCAGAGAGTTCACTTGTTGCCCGAAGACAACTCCATGGAAAACCATGGAGCTGTGATTTAGTTGTGTTTCTGATTGTTGGGAGTATGCCCTAGAGGAAATCATGTATGATGCTATTCCAAATGTATTCATAAAGTTATTGTCCATGTATGAACTACTGATATGTATCATTGAATATGTGATTCGATTGTGGAACTATATATTCATGTTATTCATACTAGTTGTCCTTGTTAGTTGAGGTTGTGATAGACACACAACTTAGACTAATGTGACAGTTGGTTGATGACTCGGTTCCACTTGTCATGGGCATGGTGATGTCGTTCTGACTTACACGGATTGGGCTAAAGAGTTTAGCGATTCGGACTGACCCATATTGAGATGCAACAAACAAGTCATCATTTGTATGTCTCAATCAATGTAAACCTTAGACCCGAGGTTATTGCATAATCCGAGTTGATGATCACCGACTTAGGTTCTGTCAAACGTTGTTCCGTCACTAGGCAGTTATAAAGGCAGAGTTCGGGTCGACTGAGAATCAAGCTGCATGATGTGGATAACCAAGATGGGATTTTTCCTCTCCAACTGGAGATATATTCTCTGGGCCCTCGCAGAAGATATGATTCAGAAAGCATGGCCATGCGTGACTCGGTTAAGTGTTAGCCGAGGCGATCGACTAAGAGTTAGTCGGATGAATCACTTATCTCAGACCGAGAAAGAGAGTCGAACTATTTAAGGGATGATGATTATTCGCCTATAGTTTGACAAGGCATATGGTGAGGCAAAAGGGACTTGGACGAAAGTCACATTGGAAGGTATGTCATCATGACTCTTTGATACTTGGGAGTCAACATGTTCTACTAGGAGCCGCTACTGACTAATCGGTCACGAGTGAGACTCGGATCGTGCCCGAGTTACCATGAGCATGTCAGGTCACACACTTAAGAGTGGGAGGAAGTTTGAGTTAGACCCGAATTGGAAATCTATTTGGGTTGGACCCAAATCAGACACGGACTGCGTCAATGAGTTGGACTTGTAGTGACTAATATTGGCCTTTTAGTGAATGGCACACAAGTGAGTGGAGCCCATTTTTACTCCCTATATAAGCTGGGGCGTAGGTGCTTAGAGCACACGGTTAGGTCATTGCATGCGTTGGAAATCCTAGCTCCAGTTTAGTCCAGCCGCCGTACCAGACCTAGCAATCCACCACCAGCGCTCCTACTCGTACGTGTGGATACTGACGGAGGTGTTGTACGTTCAGCACTTCGACGATCAGATCATGAGGACTGCATTGCATCAAACGACGTGCTTCATCGATTCCGCAACTACGCGTCTAGTGGTAATTCTTGTGGCCTGCTACCTCAGCTAGATCTTGGGATCACCGCGTAGGGAAAATTTTGTTTATCTCTACGTGGCCCAACAGTGGTATCAGAGCGTTAGCTTCTGGTTTTAGGCTCGAGATTGTGCATATGTGATATGCAGTTGGCGTTAGATTGAATCTAATTTCTGTTTTGGTGGTCGATCTATGAGATAGATCGGTTTTGTATGAAGTTGATTGGATCAACTATACTCAGGGGAATGGATCATCTGGTTTCTGTGATCATACTGCTGAGGTCATGGAACAACATACCCCTACCGGTCGGATTCCGCCATCGGGGGTAGACTGTGACACGTAAATCCGGATGCGGTGATCGAAGATCAAAGAGTTTGGTTGAATCGGAGTACGGATCGGATTTGGGTAAAATTGTTTTATCCGATGAAGAAATCCATGTTCGGAATGCAGATGAGATCTGCGTTTTTGGAAAAATCCCGCTTGCTTCGCCCTTTCATAGCGCCTTAGATGTCGTTGCGAGTTTCACAATGCCAGTAGGTATCGTATCTATGCATAACTTGTTTTTGCAGGATGATGTTGTGAATGGTATGGCTTATGTGCATGTGATGTGTGTAATCCATACGTGATCTGCGTATCACAGTTTTTGTCAGCCGGCTGGAGCCTTGGTGTTGTCATCTTATTGTATAATGACCTGCGTGTCGGATTATCTATGTAATTTACTTTACTATCTAGTGTAGTTGTTTGGAGAACACGGATGGAATGCAAGTCGATGTACAGTCGGCTACATGATGTAAGGCAGCACGTGACAAGAGTTGGCACGAGTCGAACTACAAGCTTTGTGGAGATGGAGATTTCCATGAAGAGAGCCATACCATTTCACATTATACTTACTTTATTTTGTGTTATTGTTATGTCTCTATTTTACCTCTATTAGACAGTTGGTAGAAAGTAATCCCTCAAAGAAGGTCTAGTCGGTTTCTCCGCCAGTGTTGTACCATCACAAGTTGGACATTTTTGGTAGTGGGCTCATAAAATTGAGGTGCTATCAATTCTTTCCGACTAGGTGAGTTTGAATTGGACTCTTACATCGGAAGCACTCGGTAATCTAGACGGGTCTATCACAACGGTTGTGGGACTCGGGGAAAAGTCGGTCGGGACATGTGATGTCACCCGTCCAACAGGAGTCGTATGAGATGCGATTGACATGAAGTTGTCTACCTAGATCACTTGACGACTAGCGGTGATGCTAAATCTCACTAGTAAGCTTGCTTATTTAGGATCCTGAGGGGTGTTGGTTCTAGTGAAAGCATAAGTATTAAAGTGTTTGATATGCTTGCTCTTTTATGGATATATGTCTTAAGTGTTTTGCATATTTTTCTGTTGTAGATCAATGGCACCTAGCAGTCTCCCTTAGATTTCTAGTTTTGCTTTGAGAACCATCTTAGAGAAAGATAAGCTGAATGGAACTAATTTCACCAACTGGTATCGTAATCTGAGAATTGTTCTCAAGCAAGAAAAGAGGGACCATGTTCTAGACAACCCACTTCCAGATGAGCCAAATGAGAATGCGACTGTCGCAGACACCACTGCCTACCGTAGGACTTGTGATGAGTCTACAAAAATTAGCTATTTTATGCTTGCTCACATGGAACCGGATTTGGCGCAACAATTCGAGAATGTTGAGGCCTACGATATGATCGAAAGCCTCAAAAGTATGTTTCAGGCTTAGGCAAAGACTGAGAGGTATCAAGTCTCTCAGGCTTTGTTGAGCTGCAAGCTTAAGGATGGCAATACGATGAGTCCGCATGTGATCAAGATGGTTGGTTACTTGCAGTCTCTGGAAAGGCTTGGTACCCCATTAGCAAAGAGTTTGCTATGGACATAATTCTGAACTCTCTTCCTAGCGCGTATGGTCAGTTCATATCAAACTACCACATGCATGGTATGGATAAGAAGCTCACTAAATTATGGGATGCTCAAGCAGGCTGAGGCGGATCTCAAGAAAGGCACCAGTCAAGTGTTGATGGTGCAGAATAAGGCTAAGTTCAAGAAGAGTTCTTGGACTAAGAAGAAGGCAAAGTCAGGACGTCAGGTTGAGGACCCGGTCCAAAGCGCTTCCTTAGGGACTAAGCCATCTCCTGCAGCCGGATCCACTTGCTTCTATTGCAAGGCGGATGACCACTAGAAGAGGAACTACAACAAGTATCTGGCTGATAAAGCCAAGAGTGGAGGTGAGACTTCCATCTCAGGTACGCTTGTTTGCAACGTTATAGACATTTATCTTGCTGATGCACCTAATAGTTCTTGGGTATATGATACCAGGTCAGTTATTCACATATGCAACTCGTTGCCGGGACATGTAAGAACTAGGAGCGTGGCGAGAGGCGAGGTTTACATTCAAGTCGGCAACAAAGCAAGAGTCACTGTGTTGGAAGTCGCCACGATGCAACTTCATTTACCTTCTGGATTCTTAATGAAGCTGAATAATTGTAATTATGTTCCAGTGCTTAGTCGAAACATTATTTCTGCCTTGTGTTTGATGAGACAAGGCTATGATTCGAATATTAAGAATAATGGTTGTTCTTTGTATTTGAATGATATGTTTCACGGCTTTGCACCCGTCTAGGACAAGTTATTTATTTTGAATTTTGATGGTGAATCTGTCTATAATATAAATGTGAAAAGGTTGAAACCATATGATCTGAATATGACTTACTTTGGCACTATCGGCTTGGTCATATAAGTTGGAAAAGCATGAAGAAGCTCCATGATGATGGACTCCTAACTTTGTTCGACTTGGAGCCGTTCGAAACATGCAAATCCTGCCTACTTGGCAAGATGACTAAGACACCTTTTGCAAAGAGTTGTGAAAGGGTGTCCGACTTATTGGGACTAGTACATAGTGATGTATGTGGCCCGATGAGCACGATAGCCAGAGGTGTTTATGATTACTTCATTACCTTCACTGATGATTTGAGTAGGTATGGATATATCTACTTGATGAAACATAAGTCGGAAGCCTTTGAAAATTTCAAGGAATTCTAGAATGGGGTACAAAATCAACTCACCAAGAAAATAAAGTTTCTTCGGTCGTACCAAGGAGGCAAGTACATGATCCATGAGTTTGATGACCATCTGAAGAGTTGTGGAATAGTTCCCCAGCTCACTCCTCCAGGAACTCCGCACAGAAACGGTGTGTCAGAGAGGAGGAATCGGACCTTGTTGGACATGGTATGATCAATGATGAGTCAGACGGATCTGCCTTTATCATTTTGGGGTTATTTTCTAGAAACTGCAGTGTTCACACTAAACAGAGTACCATCAAAGTCAGTAGTAAAGACATTGCATGAGATGTGGACTGGCAAGAAGCCGAGTTTATCTTTCCATAAGATTTGGGGTTGTGAAGCATTTGTCAAGCGACTTCAGTCAGACAAGCTTATAGCCAAGTCAGATAAGTGTATTTTCATTGGGTATTCGAGGGAAACCTTGGGTTACTACTTCTACAACCGAGAAGAGGGAAAAGTGTTTATCGCTTGGAACGGTGTCTTCCTTGAGAAAGAGTTAGTGTGAGTATAGTGCAGCTCGAAGAAATTTGAGAAGTACTAACCAGTAGCGAGTCAGCAAAAGCCTTAGAGGTTGAGCCGGTCATGGTAGCTACGCCAACAGCTGCACCTACACTACGAAGATTGGCATGACTGCGAAGTGTTCGTGATGTGTTACTATTGGACAGTGATGAGCTGGCAACTTATTCAGAAGCGATGGTGGGATCCGATTATGAGTCATGGCTTGGAGCCATGAGATCTGAGTTAAAATCCATGGATGAAAATCAAGTTTGGAACTTGTTTGATCTGCTAGACGATGCAAGACCCATCGAGTACAAATGGGTCTTTAAGAAGAAAACTGATATGGATGGAAATATTTCTATCTATAAAGAACGGCTTGGCGTGAAGGGGTTCCAACAGGTTCAAGGAGTTGACTACTGACGAGAGGTAACCTCGGCAATGTCCATGGTGAAGGACTTAGGCTTTCGCGGAAAAGAGAACGCTGGGGATTTCGTCGGATGTTAGGAAAACATTGGAGTCAAAGTCACATGAATATTTGGGAATCGCATAATTACAAGTTGCCTGGGATTTTTATCCGGTACCCAACGCGTCCATCAGGATTTTTCATCGTATCATTGATACAGATATTTTACTGGCAGAGCGCATTCTTTTGCGATTACAGGCCACACATGACGAATCCTAGGTCTTACCTTCATGTTTTTGAACATGGCATTCAGATTTTTGTCGCGTCGAGTGCGATCCGAGATTTTTTTGTTTTTTGTAACTGCTACCGATAGGAGTATCTGTTGAATTTTTTTTTCATTTGTCTTTCTTTATCAGGTGTGCTCTAGCGTTCCTAATAGGAGTAACCCCCGAGGCTATGTTCGGATGTATGTATCAGAACAAAGGCTCGAAAACTTGGATTTATGGAGCCAGTGTTTCTGTAGATTTTTTCAGGTGCATGACCAGTGCTCCCGATAGGAGTAGCCCCCGACGCTATAGTCGCAATATTGTATATTCGATTGTAGTCTCAAGTCTTCTCATGGAGGAATTTACTTCGGCTCCAATTTAAAAAAAATCAGGCCATATCTCTTGTAGCGAGCCATAGTTTTTGCATTGTCTTTCCTATGATGTTAATAATGACGTAGTTTATGCTATTGATTTCCAGAAGACATGTCCTGATGGGACGTTTTGAACATGGGGCCATGTGGCAGTAATGATAACACCAGATAGCATATTCAGCGTAATTTTTTTGACTGCATGTTCCCTCTTCACGTGAAGATCGAGGCATCACGCGCTGTCCTCCTGTTTTTACCGCGGCAATAACTTCTTTAGATTTTTACCTTTACGGAATCTCTTTAACACATGTCACCACCATGTGATCTTCTATCGGTTCGATTTTGCATCGAATGGTCTGAACTTCATACCTTTTCTCTTTATAAGGGGAAGGATATTTGTTTTACTGTTTTTACCTCACCTTCCTTGGCTTCCTTGCGCTCTCACCTCCCCGTGAACTCCTGCTTTGTGCTCGTATTTCTCTTTCGCCTCCATGGGAAAAAGTAAGGTGGTGTCTTCCACTGCGACCGCGAAGGCCACCAGGAAGAGGGTCGTCGGATGGGCTCGTTCCAAGTGTACGGTGCAGGATCTCTGTGAGGCGCGGAACTTCGGCCATCTGGCGGAGGGTACCTTCAAGCTCCCTAGAGACGAAGATTCTCCCATCCCCGATCCCGGCTGGAGGGTAATGTTTCTCTCCTTTCTTCTCCGTGGCCTTTCTCTTCCTGTCCACGAATTTCTTCGTGGTCTTCTTTTTGTCTATGGCGTGTAGCTGTATCAGCTCACACCGAACTCTATCCTCCATGTTGCTTGTTTCGTTACTCTCTGTGAATGCTTTCTCGGGATTCATCCCCATTGGGGTCTATGGAAGCATTTCTTTTATGTTCGCTATAATGCCACTAACACCATTGTCCATGACCTTGGTGGTGCCATTTTATCTGTTCGCTCTGACATAGATTATTTTGATTTTAAGATCACTAATTTTGTCCATGCCTGGAAGTCCAAGTGGTTTTATATCAAGGATCAACCAGTTGAAGGCTAGTCTTTTGGTTTAGCCCCCTTTGATCCTAACAAAACTTGCCGCAAACTTGACTCATGGGATCAACGTCCTTATGCTAAAGAAATGGTGGAAATCCAGCCCTATCTTGATTACATTTCAAAAATGTGGATTGAAGTTGGCAAGGAATTGCCGGGTCTCCAGATTCTGGCATTTTTTTGCGGACCCGCGTCCAACCACTTCAGGCCCAGCTTTCTGGTATGTGGGCGTATACCGGGAAAAAGGATCCGATGAGGATTTCATCGGAAGACCTTACCCTTAAGGTGTATGCAAAGAGGTTTCGAAACTTCACCACTCTTACCAAGAAAAGCATGGTTCCTTCCAGCTGTCTTCTGGAGCCCTATGGCAAGAAGAATCGTCTTCCCAAGGTAAATTCCCTTTGCATCCATCTTTACTCCCTTTTGTTTGCGGATGAATTTTTACTCTGTTAATGACTGGCACATTTTCCATGTCTTATTTTTGTGTAGGATTTTGATCATTTGTGCTCCCTTCCTCCTCTCCCTGGAAGCTATGAGCCCCCTGTCCATTCTTTTGCATCAGACGATCTTCCTATGACTGGGACTACCGCGGATGAGGAGATGGATGTTTCTGCTTCTGATTCTTCATCAAAAACGCAATGCCTTCTGTCGGTCGCTCTAGGGATTTTTGTGTGGAGCGTGCTGATGATAAGAGGAAACACTCTTATGCTGTAGAAAAGGGCGAAGACTCGGATGCCTCAACTGCTTCCAAACCCTTCGATGCTGCTCCAGTTTCGGCTGCTCCTACCCAGATGAACTTGTTCCGCTTTGTGCAGGATGTATCTTTGTAAGTGTTTTACTGCTTCTTTACTACTTTATCTGGCAGTTCTGTTGCTGATGCTTTCCCAATTGTTTGGTCCTTTTCTTTTGTAGTAATGATGATGATGAAGATCCTCCCGCGTCTCCTCTTCGTACATCTGTTGCCTGTTATGCAGAGAAATCTCCTCTGCCGTTGATGGAGCCAAAGGAATTGCTCGTGTCTTCCGTGGAGAAGATTATCCAGAAAGATGTTGCCACTTCGTCAAGGCCGCCACTGCCAAAAAGGAGGAAAATGGCTGGTAAAGGTGTAACGATATCTAAAAATCCTATTGATGTGGATATGAAAGATGTAGGTCACTCTATATTTCAGATTTTTCTGCCTATAGCTTCTTTTCATTTTTCCTTATACCCGTTGCTGTGATGTTCTTCTTCAGCCTTTGATGCTCGAGATGGTTGACATGGCCTCTCGTTTTATAAAAATCTGTGATGAAGCCGAAGAACTGAAGGGTATATAATGTTCACCTTCGGGAATTCTTTTTGTGTTTTCTTCTCCACTTTTCATGATTTATTTGTGCAGCTACTGCCAAGGAATCCGAAGTTATTCGGGACGAGGCGATGAAGCGTGCCGATGATCTGGAGGCCAAACCGCGGCTTGCTGAGGAAGCTTTGGAGGAGGCCAAGCAGAAGGAGAAAACTGATGCTGATGAAGTGGCCAAGCAAGCCACTATTTGAGAGTAAAATCTTCGGGAGCACCTGGAGGCCCTTAATGCTTCTTCGACCCATAAGTTTTTTTTCTTGTGTGGCTTTATTTTATTCCTTTTCTTTGGTCATCAATCTTTTCCTTTTTTATTTTTTCAGAATTGACTGGCCAGAACCTGACGCTGCACGAAGGCAAGAAGGTTGATCCTTTGTTGGATCATGTTAGCACCTTGGAGGCCAATAGCGTTTGTGGGCAACCTCCTTATCCGCTCCCAGCGTGCCTTCAAAAGCCTTCATGCCGAAATTTTTCCACCAAGGAGGTGCCGAATAACTGAATGATCTTGTTACTATCTTCGGTGCCGACCCCAGCCCCCTTGTTGGCTATAGCCTGATGCAGTCGAAGAGTGGTGCCGAAACATCAATGGCACTAGTGATGGCGCATGGCGAGAAGGTCGACTAGGAGAAGGTTAGCTCCTCTATCCCAGTCACCTCCAATGGCCAAGAAGTTGACTTGAAGCGTTATGTTAAGAGGGCCAGAAAGTATTCCTGGCTGCTTTTGGGACCAGGCCCAGGCTTGGAGAAGCAGGCTGCCCCTTCTTCGATGGGTGCTCCTTCTTCGGCTGCTCATGTCATTCCTGTAGCTAGTGCTCCTTCTACTAGTGCTACTTTGTCTTTGAAGAAAACGGCTTCATAGGCTTTGTTTTGTAGTTTTATTGTGTCTCCCTTGCCGTCACTATAATGAACCTTTAACTTATCCAGCTGCCTTTTGCTTCCTTTTTACAAGAAAGTAAGTGTTGAATGTATGCATATGAGTTTGTTTTTGTATTCTGAATGTTTCATATATTTCGTGTCTAGCCAGATTTTGAATGAATCTTTGGCTCCTTCTGGGCCCGCGCAATTGTCAGATGCAATTACGTCCTCATATGTAGTGGGCGCAACCAACGCCGCCATTGTGCGTATGATGGACCCGCCGTTGTACGCTAAAAAAATTGAACAGGTGAAAAAACTTGAAGGAAAACTTTGGGTTGTTCAATCAATGGTGGATGTTGCCCAATCTAGGACACGCCAGGCCCTCGGTCGCGAAGCTTTTTTCTTGGAAGAAATTTCTAGGGCAAGTGAGAAGTTCTTGTGTAAGTCTTCTTCATCTTTCTTCTGTTGCTCCTTCTAGCTTGGAGGAAGTCAATGTTTTCTCCCCGATTTGTAGGCATTCGATTGTGTGAGAGGAAGGAGGCCCAACGTCTGCACAACCGAATGCAAGCTCTTGTGTCTGCCTCCCGAACTTCTGAGATAGATTTTTGGACCGATCATGGCCGTGCTTATGCTGTGATGTTGCTTTAAGACCGCCTATCAGAGTTAGAGCGGTTTGTCGAGTGCTACCGCAGATCACTGGCCTTTGTTTATAATGCCATGTTTCCTCGGGATTCTCAGCCTCAGACCTTGGTGGATTTACTTTCGAAGTTTCAACAAGGTGAAAAGATTCATCATTTCTTGAAGCTTCAACTTGTGGTGGGTGCCAAGCTCGTGCTTTCTTGGGTACATGCGCATCATCCCATGCTAGACTTGGATGTTGTATCTTTGGGGTTACCTCCCCCTTCCGATGGTGGCCTTGTTGATATGGCACCTCATTACGCCATTGTTCATAGACTTGCCATTAGGATTGTTTGAAGTTGCTTAGAGGCAGACGAATAATTTTTTGTTAATTTTGTTGTCTGACTACTTGCTTGTGCAGCCTTGTACTTTGTAGAAAAATACTGTGTAGAGCTATTTTAACTTGTCAAAAAGGTCATATGTTTTATATGAGATTTTGATTGTATATTGTATTTTTGTTCAGGATCTGACGAACTGATGTCTTCCTTCATGTGCTATAGAAATTTGTATGCTGAGAAGTACTTTCTTTATTCATTGATAAACATAAATGGATACATTGCGAGGGCATCATCGCCTGGCCATTGGCCTTTATTGAATATAAAGTGCGTCAAAGTGAAGATTTTCTTTAGGTACTTTGGCTTTTGTTCTTGGGGTTCTTCATCATGCTCCGTGCTGGTATGTGGGGTGCTCTCGTCTTTTCGATGAATGGGCCTTCCTATGCGGGACCTATAGTGGAGGCCGCATAGGTTGCTTTTGTGGGACCATTGTGCGCTTGCTCTTCCGATGTTTGCTTCTTGTGGGTGTGCCCTTCGTGTAGTAATTCCTCGTCCGCTATTTTCAGTTGTCCAAGTTATGTCTCCATCCCAAAACATTCTAATATTTTGTTGAATTCCCGATCGCAGCTGTCCGAGTGACTGAAGCTTCCTTTTACTATTATGACCCTGTTGGGGGCTGGCATTTTTAGCACCATATATGCGTAGTGAGGCACTGCCATGAAACTAGCGAAAGCTGGTCGTCCCAGGATCGCGTGGTACTGAGATGGCTAGTCCATGACTTCGAACTCTAGCTTTTCGTGTCTGAAGTTATTCTTTGATCCGAAGACTATGTCGAGGTGGAATTTGCCCAATGGAATTTCGGATTTTCTTGGAACTATCCCATGGAAAGTTGTGTTTGTAGATACTAGATTTTTCATGGACCAATTCATAGCCCGTAGAGTTTTGGCATAGATCAGGTTGATGCTGCTCCCTGCATCCAAGAAAACCTTGCTCATGTCGAACCCACTGATTTGTGCTTCTACTGTTAGCGCTGACTAGCCTGGTCAAGGGACCCATAGTGGATGATCAGCTCTGTTGAAGGTAATTTTTTGTTCGGACCAATGGAGATAGTCGGGTGTAGGAGGTGGCTTTGTTACTGCCATGTTTACTTGCCTAGTGATCAACTTCTGTGTTCTGTTGGAGGGTCGTCCCTTCTGGACCATTGAATTGCTCCTTTTGACCTAGGATATTCGTCACCTTGATGTGTTCTGTTTTGCGGCTGTCCTGCTGGCGGGTGCCCCTGCTGTGGCGGCGGTGCATTGATAGCCAAAGCACCAGGCGCGGTAGCATAGCCTCGGTTTGCTGCTTCGGTTGCCCTTGTGTTGTATAGCTCTTGCATTTTTAGGAATGTTTTTGGTAGTCCTTTAGGAGGTGATTTGATCGTCTTTTCCCTGCTGAGTCGACGTAGAAGTGCATATTGCATGGTCCTTCCAACATTTGTCTTGCTGACATAGGTGGGTCTCGATTCGTCGGCTGGTATCGTTGTTGCGGCTGGCCTCCACCGATGCTGTCCCTGTTACCACAATATCCGTTGTTGTAATCGTCGCTTCGTCGGTTGTCCCCTCCAGAGAAACTAGCTGCAACATAACTTGGTGTACTATACCCATCGTTGGTTCATCGTCTTCGATCGTTATTGCGCATGTCCATGTCTTCTTCGGGTGAACAGGCTCTTTTATTGTGTACTGCGTCCTCTCCATCGGCCCAACGATTGTCTATGTCTATCAGCTGTGAAATTGTCTTTGGCTTGGTTCGTCCTAGCCCTTCAATAAATTTCTACCGACGAAGTCCATCGTTGAAGGCGTCGATTGCTCTTTCATCGGATATGGATTCAACCGAATTTTTTATGATGTTCCACCATTGGATGAAAGCCTGTATTGAATCTCTTGGCTTTTGCTTGTAAGCCTGCAATTGCTCCAAAGACGCGGGTCGCTTGAATGTGGACTAGAAGTTCCTGATAAATTTGTCCTCAAGATCATTCCAACTGCTGATAGAATCTTCGGGTAGTTGTCTTAGCCAGGAACGTGTCGCGCCGGTTAGGTGCAGCTGCAAGCTTTGCATTGCGGTAGCTTTGGAGCCACCTTGCAACTTGACGGTTGCTAGATAATCTATCAGCCAAGCTTCGAGTTCTTGGAGACCATCATACTTTTGACGATCTTGAGGTAATTTAAAGTCTTTTGGTACCGGAGTTGTAACACCCTCAAATCGTCCCTATGCAAGTTTTAGCCCTTTCCGCCAAACCCGCATAGAAACGATTCAAGGACGCCCACCAGGCACTTTCGTGCGGGTGGAAAACGAAGTAATACCATTACACAACAGTCCTCGATGGGACCCACAGAACAGATATATATACAAAAGCGACTCAACGAGTCAAGAATACAGATATAATATACAAAGATCCAAATCACCTTGAAAACGATAGAGCGTCCGACTACGGACAAGATGCAAATGGGGCTAAGAGCCCTGAAGAATAACCAATGACGTCCATAACCCTGCCCAGGCCAAGCCGGAAGGGTAACCCTGCTAACGACGTCGAACTCGAACCTGCTAAAATAAAAGGGGTGCTGGCAAAGGGCAAAGGAAAAAGAGGAGCGTCAGTACTAAGGCCAGTACACGACGAGGCTAGAATTCGGCGGCTCTCGCCTACATAGGTATGGTGGGCTGAAGCGGCAGCGCAGCGGCACTAAACAACCTATAGAGACTCGATACCACTGGCGGTTATCAGAGAGGGATAAGAAAGACCTATTCGGATGCAACCTGAAGCTAACACCAAACAAACCCGCCTTGGTATTCCCCCTCGAGACCAAACGAGGAAGTCAAACCGAGGAACTCACATAGTTGGCAAAATTTACTCATTCCGTTATAGTTGTAGCACTTACTAATCAGATATAGATAGCATGAGTCATCCTAAAGCATAAGTAGTGGGCGGTTTTAATTACCATTCCGTTGTAGTTGGAACATTTACTAGTCAGATATAATTGTCCTGAGGAATCCCAAAACCCAGCAGTTGTTGGCACTTTTATCACATTCCATTGGAGTTGCAATACTTACTAGGCAGGTATAGCAAAACAACCCAGGTCCACCAGTGGTTGGCATTTTTAATATCCATTTCATTATAGTGAAGCTGATTACTAGTCAGATATATTAAGTCAAATTTATAGCACTACTTTAGTTATGCTTGTCTATGATCGAGATACTGTGCTCCAAGTCGTCCATAACCGCGGACACGGCTTTCAGAAAGTTTTACCCTGCAGGGGTGCACAAATAGCAACACACACTCGATCAACCTCAGAAAAACCAACTCAAAACCCAACGAGGCATTCATGACAAAGCGATCACAGGATTCAGAAATATTTTAGGGGGCCACCCCACTAAGCTACCCGCAACGAAGTTGGCCGGCTCCGGAACGGACCCAGGGTTTGTGTGGACGACGGTAAACGACTGGGAACCCGAAAGTGTGACTGGGCTTGTCGATACAGCGAAAACGTGTCATGATCCTAAACAGTACAGGTGCTCCACGCACAATCATAAATAAAGCAGTAAAGCATGGCATAAGTACAAGATAGTAATAAAGCCCCAAACTACTTTGTGGCCCCAAGAAATAGAAATGAATCAAGCTCTGGCTCAGGGGGTTCCATAAGGCCTCCCGGATGTGGATAGTGCGAAAAATCAAGGAACGGGTATCAAGTACACGGGGTCCTACGGGACACAAGTGAGCGTGGAAGAACCAAATAACATCTATTGCCCACCGATGCATCTGCATTAGTTATAGCTAGCATTTTTAATAGTTGTATTTAAAGTCATGATCATATCCACCATAAACTTCTCCACCATAAGCATCTGCCAGCATTCCAACAACTGGGGTACTCGACAACACGAGATCGCACCTGAGCACGCAACTACGACTCGCAAGGCCAGTTATCCACCAAACACAGGTAATAGGAGGTGTCAAAGGCAATATAGAGGCTGCACGGAAAATAACTGGGGTACGGAAACTGAAGCATCGCGACACGGATAGCAATAGATCAACATGAGGAAGTAAAGACTATAATTGCAAAAATAGGTAGAAGGGGGAGAGATGCTCGCCTAGGGAAACTGCCGACGGATCATAACCGGAGAACTTGTCGATACTTGCATAAACTCATCGGCCTAATCCGCGAAGAAGCAAACACTAGAAGAAAACACCAGATGCAATATTTAATACTACGGCAGAAGATCCGGCATGCTTATGATATGATGCAGATGCGGTGCAATTAGGCAATATTAGGCGGAACCGGGGTCCCGACAATTAATTAATAGGTTCGAGTTATTTAAAATCCCCGCAATTTAAATGTTGTATTAACATGACGAAACATGGCATCGGTTCGCTACACAAATTTAAATGGAGTCAATCTAAGACTAGAATAGCCGTCATATAGTCTCCATGTTTAATTATTAGATGAATCGACATAATGTCCCCAAACCACATGATGAGATGCAAGCATGAATAATTAAATATGCAGCAAGATATATTATATAATAAAAATAGAGGTCTCGAAAAGGGGTCACACATTGGCGTTTGGCGATCTTGGATTCCGGGGGTTCGACGGTTCGGGTCCGGGTCTCAGGGTTTGACGGGGATCGGTCTTCGGGTTGAGGTGCGGGGTCTTCGGTCTCGGGCTCCGGGGAGAACTTGTCGTCCCGTGATGGAGAACTAGGCGTTCCGAAGAGTTAGATGTCTCGGGTCAAAGATCTTCTCAATGGTTCTGTGGGTGGAACCATGTTCCTTCTTCGGAGGCCTTGCCAACGTCCACGGTCGGGTTAGAAGAACTTGTCGATCAAGACGGTGTCGCATCCTTGTAGATCATGGAGACCTTGCAGCTCGGGAGACCTTGGACTCGGACGAAACATCACGTGGAGCACCTATTGGGTACAGCAACTCGAACTGGAACCCAAACTTGGTCGAGCAATACAAAAAGCCTGCACGACAAGATCTGGTCACTGCTCTGCTACAACTTCCATGAGGTTACAAACAGAAAACAAAAACAAAGTACCAACTTGGTACTACATAGGGAACCTACACGAGTGGAGGCAGATGGGCATCGACGACGACGGGGTTGGGCCCCAATAGAACAGAGACGCAGCGGGGGTCGCAGGCTCGCAGGGCGTCGGTGCGGGCAGGCCGGAGCAGAGGCGAGAGGGGCGGCCCCGGCGGGATCTGCGAGGGGCGTGGGCTCGAGGCGGCCGTCGATGTGGGGAAGGTCGGCGTGGCGGGGGCCCGCGGCTGCGCTGCCCGGTCGGAGAGACGGCGCCAGGACCGAGCGGAGAAACGCCGGCGGGACTTGGGCGGCGGGGACGGAACGGAGGAGGGGCTCAGCGGCGGTGCTCGGGCGAGGAAGATGCAGATGGCCGGGGGACGGTCGAGGCGAGGGCGACGAGGAGGGGGAGGAAGGTCGCTGCTGGCGCGGAGCCCGCGATAGCGGCGAGCTCGAGGTCGGTGGCTTGCGCGAAGAGGAGGAGAAGAGGCGGCGGGCTCGGGCCGCCGGAGGAGGACGCGAGGCGGTGCACTCGGGAGAGGAGCAGTCGAGGCGGGGCCGGGCCGACATGGAGGCTGCGGTGCAGAGTGAGGCCGAGCCTGGCGGCGCTCGTCGAGAAGGAGGCGGAAGGCGGCGGGGGCGATGGACGGCGAGGAGGGGGCATGGAGGCGCGGACGACGGCCGACGATTGGCGAGGCGGAGGAGAGCAGGGGCAGCTAAGGCGGATGGAAGCGGGGTTGGAGGGGAAAAGCGGAGGAGGTGCGGTTGGTGGCGTCGTGTGGGCGGGAGCATGCCCAGGTGGCGACACGGCAGGCGGTGGGACCGGGTTCTATCGGGGGAAAAGACCAGGTGGTGTGGGGCGCGGTGCGGTTGCGTGGGGGCGCGCGCGCGAGCGGGAAAACGGTCGGTGGGGGGCCCAGGCTGGCAGCGGGCCGCAGGTGGGAGTGGTGGCGAGTCTGTCCAGCGGCTGAGGTGGCGCACAGGGGTTGGAGGGAGGATTGGGCCAGGGTGAGGTGGCGACCGATGATTGGCTGGGGTGAGGTGGCTGGGGATGGGTAGCTTAGAATTAGGTAGGAAAAGGTTTGGGGTAGCTCTGGTTTTTGTACTGGGGGTGGCCGACTGGGTCGGATCGGCCTGGTACGGCTGCCCCCTAAAAATAAAGTAAATATTTTAATATTTAAAACCGGGCTTTTGAAATCCGTTGGTAGACGAAACAAAATAATCCGGAGACCCGGGTTTTGATTGAAATAATAACGGGGTGTTTAGAAAACGAAAACAGACTTTTCGAAAATAGTTTTATGCAAACAAATGGAAGATGACATGACAATGCTCAAATGCAAGGTGGCATGATGACATGAGCATGCAGTCATGATGATGCAATGCACAAAAACAACGCGATTTTCTAGTAGTGGTTTTTGCGGGGCGCCACAATTCGACACCACTAACAAAGGATCTCGCCCTCGAGATCCGCCTCATGGTACCGGGAAGGAGGTCGGCGATCTGAAACTTCTCGCTTCGTGTAGATCCTTGCGACACCACTAACAAGAGGTCATTGTCCGTGATCGTCGAGAGAACACTCCGGTAACAAAGGACGAAGGTAGAGGTATCCACAAATAAAGCCACCTCTAGCTTCTGTGGACGGAGTAAAATTGCTGGTTCCACCGATTCAATATACAAAAGCGAATGATAAGAGTAGTCGGATGGCGATCAGCCCATCGCGCACCCAAACCATTACTCTGCACACGAATAGGCAAATTATGCAACCAACTCTCGGAATTAGACTGAAGATCTCGACAAACAAGATTTGGAACAAGGAGTGAGGCACACTCTGTATCGGATCTGGCATAGATGATGTCGTCGCGTCGGAAACACCGGAAAGCACAAGAAGGGACAGAGAGAAGTCCAACAGGTGAATGATTCCTCAGATAGCACGAAGACCGGATGCAGAAGCACCGTTACCAAAGGAAGAAGCGAAACCCTGAAGGTATGACGGAATCCCAACCACGAGAGTTTCCTGGACTCGAAGAAAGGGAAGAGAGCAGAATTCAAAACAAGCAGAGGTGAGGGGAGAATAGCAGAGGGGTAAGGAGTAAAACAGGCCTAATTAGATCTATCCAACCGATTTTGCAAAATAGTTTTGACACTCTACTTCGACCGTTAGCTAGGTTATCCTACATGCTGGACTTATGGGGTATCGCAACTGCTGAGCTCTGATACCACTCTGTAACACCCTCAAATCGGCCCTATGCAAGTTTTAGCCCTTTCCGCCAAACCCGCATAGAAACGATTCAAGGACGCCCACCAGGCACTTTCGTGCGGGTGGAAAACAAAGTAATACCATTACACAACAGTCCTCGATGGGACCCACAAAACAGATATATATACAACAGCGACTCAACGAGTCAAGAATACAGATATAATATACAAAGATCCAAATCACCTTGAAAACGATAGAGCGTCCGACTACAGACAAGATGCAAATGGGGCTAAGAGCCCTGAAGAATAACCAATGGCGTCCATAACCCTGCCCAGGCCAAGCCAGAAGGGTAACCCTGCTAACGATGTCGAACTCAAACCTGGTAAAACAAAAGGGGTGCCGACAAAGGTCAAAGAAAGAGGAGCGTCAGTACTGAGGCCAGTACACAGCGAGGATAGAATTCAGCGGCTCTCGCCTACATAGGTATGGTGGGTTGAAGCGGCAGTGCAGCGGCAGCAGAGCGGCACTAAACAACCTATAGAGACTCGAAACCACTAGCGGTTATCAGAGAGGGATAAGAAACACCTATTCGGATGCAACCTGAAGCTAACACCAAACAAACCCGCCCCGGTATTCCCCCTCAAGACCAAACGAGGAAGTCAAACCGAGGAACTCACACAGTTGGCAAATTTTACTCATTCCGTTATAGTTGTAGCACTTACTAATCAGATATAGATAGCATGAGTCATCCTGAAGCATAAGTAGTGGCCGGTTTTAATTACCATTCCGTTGTAGTTGGAACATTTACTAGTTAGATATAATTGTCCTGAGGAATCCCAAAACCCAGCAGTTGTTGGCACTTTTATCACATTCCATTGGAGTTGCAATACTTACTAGGCAGGTATAGCAAAACAACCCAGGTCCACCAATGGTTGGCATTTTTAATATCCATTCCGTTATAGTGAAGCTGATTACTAGTCAGATATATTAAGTCAAATTTATAGCACTACCTTAGTTATGCTTGCCTATGATCGAGATACTGTGCTCCAAGTCGTCCATAACCGCGAACACGGCTTGCAGAAAGTTTTACCCTGCAGGGGTGCACAAATAGCAACACACACTCGATCAACCTCGGAAAAACCAACTCAAAACCCAACGAGGCATTCACGACAAAGCGACCACAGGATTCAGAAATATTTCAGGGGGCCACCCCAGTAAGCTACCCGCAATGAAGTTGGCCGGCTCCGGAACGGACCCAGGGTTTGTGTGGACGGCGGTAAACGACTGGGAACCCGAAAGTGTGACTGGGTTTGTCGATACAGCGAAAACGTGTCACGATCCTAAACAGTACAGGTGCTCCACGCACAATCATAAATAAAGCAGTAAAGCATGGCATAAGTACAGGATAGTAATAAAGCCCCAAACTACTTTGTGGCCCCAAGAAATAGAAATGAATCAAGCTCTAGCTCAGGGGGGTCCATAAGGCCTCCTAGATGTGGATAGTGCGAAAAATCAAGGAACAGGTATCAAGTACTCGGGGTCCTACGGGACACAAGTGAGCGTGGAAGAACCAAATAACATCTATTGCCCACTGATGCCTCTGCAATAGTTATAGCTAGCATTTTTAATAGTTGTATTTAAAGTCATGATCATATCCACCATAAACATCTCCACCATAAGCATCTGCCAGCATTCCAACAACTGGGGTACTCGACAACACGAGATCGCACCTGAGCATGCAACTACGACTCGCAAGGCCAACTATCTACCAAACACAGGTAATAGGAGGTGTCCAAGGCAATATAGAGGCTGCACGGAAAATAACTGGGGTACGGAAACTAAAGCATCGCGACACGGATAGCAATAGATCAACAGGAGGAAGTAAAGACTATAATTGCAAAAATAGGTAGAAGATCCGGCATGCTTATGATATGATGCAGATGCGGTGTAATTAGGCAATATTAGGCGGAACCGGGGTCCCGACAATTAATTAATAGGTTCGATTTATTTAAAACCCCCACAATTTAAATGTTGTATTAACAGGACGAAACATGGCATCGGTTCGCTACACAAATTTAAATGGAGTCAATCTAAGACTAGAATAGCCGTCATATAGTCTCCATGTTTAATTATTAGATGAATCGACATAATGTCCCCAAACCACATGATGATATGCAAGCATGAATAATTAAATATGCAGTAAGATATATTATATTATAAAAATAGAGGTCTCAAAAAGGGGTCACACATTGGCGTTTGGCGATCTTGGATTCCGGGGGTTCGACGGTTCGGGTCCGGGTGTCAGGGTTTGACGGGGATCGGTCTTGGGGTCGAGGTGCGGGGTCTTCGGTCTCGGGCTCCGGGGAGAACTTGTCGTCCCGTGATGGAGAACTAGGCGTTCCGAAGAGTTAGATGTCTCGGGTCAAAGATCTTCTCGATGGTTCTGTGGGTGGAACCATGTTCCTTCTTCGGAGGCCTTGCCAACGTCCACGGTCGGGTTAGAAGAACTTGTCGATGAAGAGGGTGTCGCATCCTTGTAGATCATGGAGACCTTGCAGCTCGGGAGACCTTGGACTCAGACGAAACATCACGTGGAGCACCTATTGGGTACAACAACTCGAACTAGAACCCAAACTTGGTCGAGCAGTACAAAAAGCCTGAACGACAGGATCTGGTCACTGCTCTGCTACAACTTCCATGAGGTTACAAACAGAAAACAAAAACACAGTACCAACTTGGTACTACACAGGGAACCTACACGAGTGGAGGCAGATGGGCATCGACGACGACGGGGTTGGGCCCCAACGGAAGAGAGACGCAGCGGGGGTTGCAGGCTCGTAGGGCGTCGGTGTGGGCAGGCCGGAGCAGAGGCGAGAGGGGCGGCCCTGGCGGGATCTACGAGGTGCGTGGGCTCGAGGCGGCCGTCGATGTGGGGAAGGTCGGCATGGCGGGGCCCGCGGCTGCGCTGCCCGGTCAGAGAGACGGCGCCAGGACCGAGCGAAGAAGCGCCGGCGGGACTTGGGTGGCGGGGACGGAACAGAGGATGGGCCCGGCGGTCGGTGCTCGGGCGAGGAAGATGCGGACGGCCGGGGGGGCGGTCGAGGCGAGGGCAACGAGGAGGAGGAGGAAGGTCGCTGCTGGCGCGGAGCACGCGATGGCGGCGAGCTCAAGGTCGGCGGCTCGCGCGGAGAGGAGGAGAAGAGGCGGCGGGCTCGGGCCGCCGGAGGAGGACGCAAGGTGGTGCACTCGGGAGAGGAGCGGTCGAGGCGGGGCCAGGCCGACGCGGAGGCGGCGGTGCAGAGAGAGGCCGAGCCTGGCTGCGCTCGTCGAGAAGGAGGCGGAAGGCGGCGGGGGCGATGGACGTCGAGGAGGGGGCACGGAGGCGCGGACGACGGCCGGCGATTGCCGAGGCGGAGGAGAGCAGGGGCGGCCGAGGCGGATGGAAGTGGGGTCGGAGGGGAAAAGCGGAGGAGGTGGGGTTGGTGGCGTCGTGTGGGCGGGAGCATGCCTAGGTGGCGACGCGGCAGGCGGTGGGACCGGGTGCTGTCGGGGGAAAAGACCAGGTGGTGTGGGGCGCGGTGCGGTTGCGTGGGGGCGCGTGCGCGGGCGGGAAAACGGTCGGTGGGGGCCCCAGGCTGGCGGCAGGCCGCAGGTGGGAGTGGTGGCGCGTTTGTCCAGCGGCTGAGGTGGCGCACAGGGGTTGGAGGGAGGATTGGGCCAGGGTGAGGTGGCGACCGATGATTGGCTGGGGTGAGGTGGCTGGGGATGGGTAGCTTAGAATTAGGTAGGAAAAGGTTTGGGGTAGCTCTGGTTTTTGTACTGGGGGTGGCTGACTAGGTCGGATCGGCCTGGTACGGCTGCCCCCTAAAAATAAAGTAAATATTTTAATATTTAAAACCGGGCTTTTGAAATCCGTTGGTAGACGAAACAAAATAATCCGGAGACCCGGGTTTTGATTGAAATAATAACGGGGCGTTTAGAAAACGAAAACAGACTTTTCGAAAAGAGTTTTATGCAAACAAATGCAAGATGACATGACAATGCTCAAATGCAAGGTGGCATGATGACATGAGCATGCGGTCATGATGATGCAATGCACAAAAACAACGCGATTTTCTAGTAGTGGTTTTTGCGGGGCGCCACAGGAGTCTTGCGAACCCATCGCTAAAGCAACTGGCTCCGCATAGTTCTTGCTCTTCCTCACTTTCACCGTCATGGTAACTTCGGGTGCTACGCTCTTCTCTAGATCGGTCGATCCTTAGTTGTGTGATATCATTTCTTGCATCGTTTCGCGGCTCTAGCTCTGAAAAGTGGACCCAATGTGGTGATCGTGATCGTCGGGTGTGACCTCCTTGCTAAGGGCTGCTACGAAATCATGGGGATCTGTCAAGTTGCCGCGTGGTTCCTTGCTCAGCTTGCGCGAGAGATGCTCCTACCATGCCGAGATTCATCAGGGCGGAGCGGTGGAGGGCCACGCGAGGATCGTCGGGTGCAGGCTGTGTTGTGATTAGATATGTTTGTGCGGCCACAATGGCTGCCTGGGCTATTTTTTCCTTGATGTTTCCACCCTGGTATATTGACATGAATGATAGGTCAAGGTCTCGGATTAGTCTGCTCCTCTTTGCTTTGGGGATTCTGCAACCAAGATGTTCCTCTCCTTGGCGATGCTCCTCCTGTTACACTCCTTGATCCTCGAGTGGAGCTTAACTGCGCCCATCGTAGGTTAGATTCGTCGGCTAATCTTTTCCTTTCGTTGAGTTGCCTTTGCATCTTTAGTAGGTCTCTCTTCTTGTGATAGAGTAAATATTGATATGCTAATAAATCTTCATGAGTGACGTCCGTTGTCATTGGAACCGCACCCAAAATTGATGCCCTTGCTTTTTGCCATGCGCTAGCTGGTAAGCTAAGATTTTGCCTCTTGCCTCTGCGCGGTTCTTCTTCTTCTCGATTTACACGATTAACTGTTGGGTCTCCCCCATTGCCTTGGCTTGCTTTGTTGTCGTGATCTCCTGCATTGTGGCTTGAAAGAATATCAACGGGGTTAAAAATTGGGTAACCGTTGGAGTCTTACTGGGTGGAGGCGTCTCTAATGATCACACATACTTGGTGCTGAGTGATATATGTACTAGTGACGTCATTGTCTGAACCAAGGGAGACATTGTCGGGTGAACCAGTGAAGTCCATCAGTTTTTGTTCTGGGTAGATTTCTGCCATCCTAATTCCGAAGTCGATGCTTTCGCCACTTTCTTCGGGTCCGGTATTCATCAAGTTTGCTTCGCATGGTGGGGTTAGCTATGGATCTGATCCGAAGGAGAGATTGTCGTAAAGACCATTAAGGTCCCCCAGATCTGTCTCGATTTGCTCGTTTTCTTCGCCTGCTTTGATCTATGTTGTTGCATCCGTGGAGGATCTGATGGACGATGCTGGTATCACCATAGGCATAGGTTTTTCCACTGACGGTTCTAATGTGATCATGTCTGAAGGGTGCGATTCTTGCGGGTCTTCTACTTGGAAGTGGAAACTTCCGATGATTAGATCGGATCCGCCATTGAAATCGGCAAGTACCGATATAGGGGTGGGCGAGTGTGGATCTACTTTTGTCAGGTTGATGCTTGGTGGAGAGCAGTCCGCTGAACCCATGGTTCCAGCATTCAGGTTTCCCACAGACGGCGCCAATTGACGAAGGGTAACCTCGGCAATGTCCATGGTGAAGGACTTATCATTTTGCGGAAAATAGAACGCTGGGGATTTCATCGGATGTCAGGAAAACAGTGGAGTCAAAGTCGCCTGAATATTTGGGAATCACACTATTACAAGTTACCTGGGAGTTTTTTGGTACCCTCCCTTGGGTTTCTCCCGTCCTATATATATTAGGCCGGGTATCAAAGTTGTATGCCGATAGGTTTCACATACGCATAATTACAATACTAATACAATATCGGTTCATAGTCTCTTTCCTAATACAATCAAAGTCTTTGTCGGCTGCTTCCTTGGGCTATCATCTGAAATCTTCATGGGCCGGAAGCCTTTTACCCAGTATAGGGTAGCAAATCATAAGCATCTGAGTAATCATACCTATGTCAACTACGATGAGACTTTCTCACCCGTAGCGATGCTTAAGTCAGTTCGGATCAAGTTAGCTATAGTAGCCTATTTCAACTATGAGATATGGCAGATGGATGTCAAGACGGCATTCCTTAATGGAAATTTAACCAAGGATGTGTATCTGATACAACCAGAGGGTTTTGTCGATCCGACTAATGCTGACAAGGTTTGCAAGCTTCGGAAATCCATTTATGGGTTGAAGCAAGCATTTCGGAGTTGGAATATTCGCTTTGATGAGGTAGTCAAATCGTTTGGCTTCATCAAGAGTGATCATGATTCTTGTTTATACAAGAAGTTTAGTGGGATCAAAGTAAACTTTCTGATCTTATATGTGGATGGCATATTACTGATTGGAAATGATGTCCAGATGTTGCAAGAAACCAAGGAATCATTAGAAAAGAGTTTTTCAATGAAGGACTTGGGTGAGGTGACTTACATACTAGGAATCCAGATCTATAGAGATAGATCAAGGCGGCTCATTGGATTGAGTCAGAGTACATATTTGGACAAAGTGTTGAAGAAGTTCAACATGGAATCATCTAAGAAAGGGTTCTTACCAATGACCCATGGCGTAAAAATTAGCAAGACTCATTGTCCTTCAATAATTGATGAACGAAGTTGGATGGGTTCAATTTCGTATGCTTCTGCAGTCGAATCCATCATGTATGCTACGATTTGTACTAGGCCGAATGTTTCCTATGCTCTTAGTGTTGTGAGAAGATACCAGGCTGACCCTAGAGAGATCCACTTGGCAACGGCTAAAAATATCCTTAAGTACTTAAGAAGGACTAAGGATATGTTCCTGGTTTATGGAGGTGAGGATGAACTTAGTGTAAGGGGTTACACAGATGCGAGTTATCTCACTGACTCGGATGATTCTCGTTCGCAATCCGGATATGTGTTTGTGATAAATGGAGGGGTTGTGAGCTGGAAGAGTTCCAAGCAAGAGACGGTGATTGTGTCTACGACAGAGGCTGAGTATATTGCTGCCTCAGAGGCGGCAAAGGAAGCCGTTTGGATGAGGAATTTCCTCATAGATCTTGGTGTGGTTCAGGGCTTGTCCAATCCATTAGACGTGTATTGCAACAACAATGGTGCTATTACACAAGCCAAGGAACCTAGACAACACCATAAGAACAGATATATACTCATGCGGTACCACCTAATTTGCCAGTTTGTGGATCAAGGTGATATCAAGTTATGCAAGGTACACACGGATGCAAATATTGCAGATCCATTGACAAAGTTGTTACCACAACCGAAGCATGAGGTGCACCTCAGAGCTATGGGCATTAGATGCCTAGACAGGTGATGTCGGATGATTGACTCTAGTGCAAGTGGCAGATTGTTGGGAATGTGCCCTAGAGGCAATCATGTATGATGTTATTCCCAATGTATTCATAAAGTTATTGTCCATGTATGAACTACTGACATGTATCATTGAATATGTGATTCGATTGTGGAACTATATTCATGTTATTCATACTAGTTGTCCTTGGTCATTAAGGTTGTGCTAGACACACAACTTAGACTAATGTGAAACTCGGCTGATGACTCGATTCCACTTGTCATGGGCATGGTGATGTCATTCCGACTTACATGGATTGGTCTAAAGAGTTTAGCGAGTCAGGCTGACCCATATTGAGATGCAACGAACAAGTCGTCATTTGTATGTCTCAATCAATGTAATCCATAGACCTGAGGTTATTGCACAATCCGAGTTGAGGATGATCGACTTAGGTTCTGTCAAACGTTGTTCCATCACTAGGCAGTTATAAAGGCAGAGTTCGGGTTGACTGAGAATCAAGCTGCGTGATGTGGATAACCAAGATGGGATTTTGCCCCTCCAACTTGAGAGATATTCTCTAGGCCCTCTCAGAAGATATGATTCGGAAAGCATGGCCATGCGCGACTTGGTTAAGTGTTAGCCGAGGCGATCGACTAAGAATTAGTCGGATGAATCACTTATCTTGGATCGAGAAAGAGAGTCAAACTATTTAAGGGATGACGATAATTTTCCTATAGTTCGACAAGGCATATCATGAGGCAAAAGGGACTTGGACGAAACTCGCATTGGAAGGTATGTCGTCATGACTCTTTGGTACTTGGGAGTCGGTATGTTCTGCAAGGAGCCGCTATCGATTGATCAGTCATGAGTAAGACTCGGATCGTGCCCCAGTTACCATGAGACGGTCGGGTCACACACTTAAGAGCGGGAGAAAGTTTGGGTTAGACCTGTATCAGAAATCTATTTGGGTTGGACCCGAATCAGACACAGACTGAGTCAATGAGTTGGACTCATAGTGAGTGGCTATATAAGATGGGGCGCAGGTGCTTAGAGCACACGGTTAGGTCATTCCATGCGTTGGAAATCCTAGCTCCAGTTCAGTCCAGTCGCCATACCGGACCTAGCAATCCATCGACGACACTCCTCCTCGTATGTGTGGATACTGACGGAGGTGATGTACGTTCATCACTTCGACGATCAGATCATGAGGACTACACTGCATCAAGCGACGTGCTTCATCGATTCCACAATTGCGCGTCTAGTGGTAATTCTCGTGGCCTGCTACCTCAGCTAGATCTTGGGATCACCGCATAGGGAAATTTTTGTTTATATCTATGTGGACCAACACCAATATCCTCATATGGTGCAGTGTTTCGATCTAGATGATGTTGATGCTACTGCCACCATCCATGAGGGTCTTGGAGAACCCATAGTCGTCGATTAGTGGATTGACGACCAGAGCATACTTTCCTCGCCTGTGTGGCACTAGTACAAACACGTTACTTAGAGATGTTAATTTCCCATGGGCCTCAGCCGGTTTCTCATTCCGGCTCAAGCGTATAGCTTCTAAGAGCACACCACCTGAGCTGGTTTTTCTTTGTGGCTCTAAGATATGAGACCTCAGACATTGCAAAAAGGAAAACGCCTCTAACAAGGACAATATGGAGATGGCCCGTATTTCAGACCGCTTGGAAGAACTCGTCAACCTCAGACGGCCTACATGGGGGACTGTCTCCAATAGTCAGGCGACCGGAGTTGGATTCTAACAAAGACCGTCTCTAGATGTAGTGTGACTCGAAGCGGCTTTTTAATGTGACCTTCTCAAGTGTGTGTAAACCATTTTAAATAGTAGCATGCTAATTCGAACTCGATCATAGCTGACATGACACATAATCATGATTCAACAGCCAGATAGACAGATTAACTCGAACTTAATTATAGCAGCCAGTCAAAACAAGATCATTATATTAACAATTAACATTAGCCCAATAGTTGGGGAAATCTATGCATATTTAGCCATTATTTTATGGAAGTGCATACAATGTGTAGTCCATACATAGAAGAAGCATAATTATTACTCGAGTAGTTATGGGCCGCCCAGTGGAAGTTTCTGAACTAGAACATATACCTATCCATTATCTATTTCATCAAAGCAAAAAAAGGACAATGTTATCCTGCTTTAAGTTGAAGCTTCTCACAACCTTCTCCCATCCAGTCGTCAAGATTGCATTTGATCGACCAGCTCCCATCTTCATCATAACCATCTTTGGATCCTTGCTCTTCATTTCCCAAACATGCACATCAATTGGTTCATCAAGGCGATTCTTTAGATATGTTCTTATGAACTCAGCTCCAAATGTCTACGCAAGTACAAAGAGTTGAAGAATTAGCATGATTTGATTATTGGAAGTATTTAAATATCACGGGGTAGCCTGTTGATCACATGTTCAAGAATATATCATCTTACCAGCATGCATGTTTTTTCCACGACAGATAAATAGGGCAACCTATAGACGTAGTACTTGATTTTTGGTAGAAATTTGGGTTCACACCAGTCTAAAAAGAAGTCTACATGAACTTTTTTCAGATACATGTCATTTCCAAAAAGACTCTACTTATCAAAATCAGTGTTCCCCTTGTGTTGAGGTCCTGATGCAATAACACATACAAATTTCAATGCGGTGGAATAATATTCATGTGTCTACAATCTAAGAAATTACAAATTTCAATGCGGTGGAATAATATTCATGTGTATACAATCTAAGCACATACAAATTTAAAACAGATGACTGGAATTTTGATGTTTTTTGATACCTCTAAGCTCAAGCCTCTCAGTGGGCTCTTCTGATGATTGGAATTCAAAACTGCTAGAGCTAATGGGGACACTATCATCACTACAGAGCACTATAACAAGATCACTGCAGGTTCCCATCTATTAAATAGATACAGACATTGAGCATTTTAATATAATAAAATATAATAATGAATTAGACTAAAAACAGAAACACAATTCTTGTTATCATATATTAATAAAAAGAATAAACAACCAAACAATTTGAAATTCATTGAATAAACAAGATGCAAGCAGACTAATAAAGTGACAATTAAATCCATATTGCTATTAGGGCAACGAACAATGAGGAATCAACAAAGAGTTTGTAGATTTTGAGATGTACACAAGGGGGAAATAGGTGGGATAGATAGAGGTAGGCTAGGGGAGGCTCTCCCGATGCCACCGTCGTGTCTCTACAGCTAGGAAACCCTGAACCCTAATTTCGACAAGCAAAATGCCAAATTCCATACCAAAATTCCTAAATCGAAGCTCTACATTAGTGTTTTGGGGGTTTGGTTTTCACACATGGCTACCTGGACGACGAAAGGCTCCTCGGAGGCGAGGAAGAGTGTCTGCAGCTCAGGGGACGGGAGGCGGCGGGGAGGAGAGGCAGGGGACCGGAGGCGGCGGTGGTGGAGGGCACCGATAGAGGCAGCGGTGGACAGTACTAACCTCAGTGGGCGGGGAATGAAAATGTGGCACATATCTAAAATATTTGTCCAAACCAAGTACTACCCTCAGACGGCTGCGAATGGAAAACTTCTCTAAGAACATCCGAATTTCATATTTTGTTGCCCAGTACTTCCCTCGTGTGGCTAGAAACTACAACCATCTCGAATATTTAAAGGGAAACTTTTTCTTTTGATTTATAGATTATATTTACACAAAGGAACTAATTAATGGAGAGAGAAGATGCCCATTATATATAGATCGAAAGATTTGGAAAATGAGATCGGCGGCCTAGAGCACTTATCATACCGCGTTAAACGGATAATTAAGATGAATTCTGTCCAAAACATAGTGATGAAACTAACCAAAGATGGTTCAGACAATAATCTAGCAAACAATATTATTAAGGTCATACGACCAAATCATTGATGATGTCGATGATGAACATCATATGCGGGTCCTTGCGCGTGGTGGTCAACCTCGTAGTGATGAGTATGACTTGCCCAATCTGGAGATGCTCGGTTTACAGGAAGTTCGTCCACCCATCAGGGGTAAAGGAGACACGGTCATCAAAATCCTTCTTGTACTCGATGGTGCTAATGCCACCTCGTGCTCCAACGTGTATTCCAACCAAGCCATCTTTAGGGATATGAAGATGATAAACCATGTCCTTAGGTAACTTCTTCGATGCAAAGGTAAGATGACTCAATGTTACACGCGACCATTATCACAAGTAATATATATAGTAGATCCATATGTATAGCTTCATTGACATGATATACTTACCATAAGGCGCCTCTCGACATTCATCTTTGTCAAGCGGGTGACAAATGGCAGTCTAATGATGGAATTACTTGGAGGGATGATTTGTTGGAGGTGATCATTCTCACTGTTGGTAAGTTTGCATCTTTGGGTGCTCTATAAGCAGTTCCTCTTCTTCCTCATCTTCTTTGTCTTCGCCATCATTGTTTAGATAGATAACAGTTATCCTCGGTCTATCTCCTTGCAAGGAAAAGCACACCAACGGACCATCTCCGGCGAGATGGTTATCAGCAATAAACTGACGCCAACATCCACCTCCCAATCGAGTCCTAGATGGCCCTTTTTGCACTTCAACCATGTATGTCCGCCCATAAGCTCAGCATTGCACCATATCTCCTTTGAGTTCATTGAAATGTGCCCTTGCATTGCATGGGACAGTCTGTTCACCAAAAGCACACACTAAATTAACGATTTTAATATGCTAATAGGTACGAGATGAATTTAAATTGTATGAGTGTCGGAGAGTATACCATTGATTTCTCGAATTAACCAGGTACGAGATGGACACGGAACAATGAGCCATTTGACAAGATTCTTTCCTTGCAGTGAGTCTTGCAAAGATGGCAGGTTGCCATATATCTTGTCACGGGGGATAGGGGTCGGTGTCGTCGTTGCAGGCGTCGTCGAGCCAATCAGCGTCGATGCATTGCGGCTGATCTAGAAGGAGGGAGATAGATCTGGAAGAGAGGAAGCCGACCTTGGGGTATTTTTCAATATTAAATCGAAGGGGGACTCTGTAGGAGGTGGCCCATAAAAATAACCGTCTCTACCTTAACAATATATTCGGATACTCTGCATATATTTGGACCCTCTAGATTTTGGTGATCCTAAAATTTGAGAATTATTGAGAACAAAAGGCAAATGAAGGTGGTTATACATGTGTACTAGTGTTAAATTAAGTCCTACGACTAAGTTAGGTTCATGCATTGAAGAAAAAATATATGGTGTAGTACAAACCTTGGATCTTATCCTGAAAGGTATGACAACTCCTAGTGTTCATGAGCTTCTTGCATAGCAATAAGGTGCAGAAATCGACTGATTCCAATGTTTAATCACGATGTGAGATCCTTTTGTTACTCAAATATGAATTTATCATAAATTTAAACTATTTTTGCCAATTTAAACTTTTTTTCATGAATTCGTGTAGTCGGAACTCCGGATATATTCGAACACTCCATATTTTGATAATCCTGAAACTTGCGAATTGTATTCAGGACCAAAAGGCAAGGGAGGTGAATATATTACAAACATAGTTGTTCAAACATAGTTCCTAGGTTAGATCTAGCTAAACAAAATAATAATAATGCAGGTCTTCCTTGGAGGGTTTAGAGAATTTTTGTCACAAACAAGTGAATGTAGTGTTCCCTCAATTCCACCCTCACAGAAACTAGTGAACCACCTTCAAGTTGGTTCATGTTGCAAAAGAGGTTCCAACCATTGGAGAACACTATCTGGTTCAACCTGCCACGCAAGATAGTGTGCTGGTCAGTAACTGTGTCATCCATTCCATAACCATGAAACAAAGTTGTGCCACTCTTTGGGAGATTGTAACCAAGTGCAAAGCTTAATGGCATGACCTGAAATGATGAAATAATTAAAACACATTAGTAATTATAAACACAAGTAAAATTGAAACCATGTCCTTATAGGTAGAATAACTCACAAAGGTGTTGTTAGCTAAATTAAGTGCACTAAGACTTGTAACATAGTACTGCATGTCAGAGAGATAGAAAAATTCATCCTCATCATGCAGCCGACATATTCTACTTACATCCTCCAGCATCTCAAAAGTAATGGCATACATGCATTCCATGGTAATTAGATTCATATGTGTAAAAACACTCCTCTAGAAAACATCTGTGGGGCCCCCGGATTAATCCTCCGAGAATCCCTGTTATGCATACAACCATGATCCCATGATCAGTTAGTCGTGGCACATAACAGACAAGTATCAAAGTAAACATCCAATACATTACGAATACTTGTCATACCTTAGTTGCCATTATGGCTACATCGAGTTGTCAGCGGAACTTCATTAAGAGTAGATCCCGAGGCATGCCTTAACCTACAGGCAACTGACTGGGAGAACGTCCTAGCTCGCTTAGCCGTTAACTTCATCCTGTTCTTGATATCTGACCAAGTTAATAGCCAGGGATAATGCCAGTGAGTACTTTGAACGTACTAACAAACCACCTCAAGAAAATAATAATAACAAGAGGATATGCAATATGGCTGTGGTAGTAGGAGGGCTTCAAGAGAGGTTCTTTTCTCAAATAGTTTCTCTTGTAGATATAGCATCTACATATCTTTGTTGAAAATCTTTGTAAACATTTTGGAAACCTTTTTGAAAAGTTTTGGAAAACAGCAGGACTGGGTCACCCATTTGTTCCCGTCTTCAGGTCGTCCCACGACCAAACTCCTTTCTCCTCCTTCCGACCATCCCATGGTCAAAACTTTTCTCCTTTATGACCATCCCATGGTCAAAACATTTCCAAAGCCATTTATTTTCCGAAATCCTTTTTGAAAACAAAACCAACACCGCTCTACATAAGTTTGTCCAAACCGTCCATAACCGCGGACATGGCTATTTGAATAGATTTACACTTTGCAGAGGTTGTACACTTTACCCACACCATCCGGGTACACTACCCTGATCTACACCGATCGTGGGTCGAGTAAATGATCAAGACTCTCCGGATGCCCACTCCAATATAAGTGCCTACCCTATGAGTGTTGTTCCCCTCAACACCGGGACATCGGGTACCGAGGACCAAACGGAGCGCTTTTTCCACTTCTCAAGTGTGTGCTTTCAATGAGGGGCTCATAGTAACGCGTGGAGGCCCGCAGACCCTTCGTTCCTTCTCCAGGTCGATGTCCCACATGGACCCTTCAGGAGAAGGCCCACCCTCCAGGGAGTTTCATCCCCTGTAGTAGTTGCGAGACAACTTATAACAGAATAGACAAACATCAAATCCAGCCCTGTCCCATTCCAGAGTAATGTGGTTGCAAAGGGTTAAGTTGTTATAGCTAAACTACAAAGAACCGGGTGCGTTTTTGTAAACCTGTTTTCCTCCAGCTTTCCTTCAGCATTTTGTAAAACAAAAACCTTTTTCTTTCTCAACAACTCTTGGGAGGTCCCACCTCAGCAAAGTTTTATCATAAAACATTTGGTAAAACTTTTCCAGGGGTCTTCCCATCCTCTAGTTTTGCTTCGGCTAAAACGGGTCTCCAAAGTGGTATGGTGTAATACACCATCTATTCCACTACGGACAAATAGGTATCATTGAGGGGGTTGTACTTAGTAGTACCATTGAGTAATGGTGTGGAGGAGCCAAGCCACTACCAGATATACAACATCATATAGTAAAACAATTCAGTTTTCATGAAACCGTAAGTAAAACATGCATAAGTAAAACAGTAGGACAAGGCTTATGAGAAAGAAGGTGGCTTGCCTAATGATCAGTAATATGGCAATATGTCCCTGGACTTCTTATTTAGATAACCAAGAATACCAATACCAATAATAATGAGATCTCTTCTTCTCAGCGTCAATACAAGCGCAATTATCGTCGTCATCGAGTATACATGCAAACAAGCAAGACCACAATCAAAACAAGGCATACAAGTGGACATTCATACAGCAAGAAAGTGGACAATACAATTATAATATTCAGTAGGTTTTGAGTGGCTGGGTTTAGAACCATTGCAAAAACCCTAATTGAAGTGGTGGGATTTCCTTTATTCGAGAAAAGGTCAAAAACCACTAATGAAGGGGTTTGGGATCAAGGCCTGGGTAAGTATGGTACCAATGTGCAACCATAATACCATCTGGTAGGTCTTGACAAAACAAGACCAACAAAAGTGGTTTCATGATTTTATCACTTTTCTTCAATTTCTTATGAATTTTCTAGTGATAAAGCTCTAGTTTTAGGAAATAATTCACCAGAAATGTTCTGTATGTCCTAAAATTATTTCCTTGGGTGGTTAGGTAGGTATTGAGGTAGTTGTTCATTGAGACTTGGAATCACTCCAAAAATAATTACCAGAATGCCCTCAGGAAATTCCCAAAGGCAGTTCTGGAGCTGTTTTGTCTTTTTCACCAAATTAATTCTACAGAACCTTTTGATTGGATTCCAAGGGCACATGGTAGGCATTTAGAATACCTTTCTGTAGTTGTATAGCTACTGCAGTGATTTATCTAGTGATAAAGTCACATGCAGAAGTGTTTAATTCTCTTATAAATCTACATATGCTCAAATTAGTGATCTCCTAGGGTAGTGTAGATATGGATGTAGCTCATCCATGAGAGTTGGAAATGGGTCAATTGGACTCAAGGTTTGGTCTAGGGAATTTTCTAAAGGGAGAAAAGCTCTGTTTTTATTATTTTTGCCAGAGGTGATCCATGGCTCCTAAGGGAATGAGACTAATGCTCAAAGATGGGTATTTCAAATACAAATCAGGGGAAATTGGTTTCCCCCTATTTGGCTTTACCAAACTTCCTGAAAGATGTATTTGGTGAATAGGACACCCTCTGGCATTATTTTTATTATGAAGTAACTAAAGGTTATTTGGGTGCAGCAATTGTTCTGAATGGTCAAGAAAATGTTAGGGAATATGCAGAAATTCAGATCTGGGCATTGGTGTGGTTTTTCCATTTTTGAAACAATTTAAACCAAATAGTTATAATTGCAGATCTGGGTTTTCAAATTTAAAGGCAAAAAGGGGGAAGGGCAGCCCTGGGCCAGATCTTGAAGGGTCGCTGGCCAACGTCGTTGGGCTGGGAGGCAGAAGGGCGGCCCAACCGGGCAGGCGGCCCGCGGGAGGAGGGTTCAAATCCCTCCTGGCGGGGCCCACGCGTTAGCGGGAGGGGGCGACGAAGGGGTATCGAGGGGCTGCCGTCTGTCGGATCAAGTGAGGATCGACGAACGGCGTTTGTCGTCCACCTCCGACCAGGCGGCTGTGCAAGCTAACCCTAGCTGGCGACGGGGCGACGTGGGGGAGCTTACCAGAGGGATCGGGAGGGTTCGGCGATGGCACAGGCCGAAGCGGTGCAGGGCGGCGGTTCCGGCGATGGGTGACAAGGTGGGGTTCGATGTCTGGAGATGGCTCGCGCGAAAGCGTCTGCGACGGACGCTGCGGGAGCTCGTCGGATCTTGCTCAGGGGCGCCTGCAGGTCGGGGTAGATGGTGCAAGGCGGGAGCGAAGGTCGCGGTGAAGCGGTCGATGGGCGTAGCAGGTGCCCTAGACGGCTGGAATGGGCTCACGTTGAGGTGCCCGAGAAGTGCTCAGTGGAGCTCGACGGCGGCGGCGGTAGGGGTGGTCTCTGGCCACAAGAAAAGAAGTATTAGATAGAGGGGAAAGAGGGGATCATCCTACTGTGACATGCAGAGGGAGATGAACAAGGGAGAGGAGGTCTTTCCCATCTTTTTGTCAATGGTCGAGAGGCCATTTTTCTTCTCCTTTGAGTAGGGCAGAGCCGGAGAGAGGAGGGGGTCTCGGGTGGGGGTGAGTGGGAGTGATTGGGGGCAAATGAGAGGTAGAGGGGAGAGCTGGGTGGCCTGCGGGTATTTAACCTAAGAGGGGATGACCATGGTGGCACAAGTCCATGGGAGGACAAGGGGAGGGAGCGGGCCATCCATTGGGCCTGTAGGGCGGTGGAGAGGGCACAATGGTCATGCAGGAGAAAGAGAGAAGGTGGGGTGGAGTGCTGCAAGAAGTAAAGACAAGATGTGACCAATGTGTGCATCTCTCCTTCCTCCAAGCATTAAAGACAAGGGGAAGAGGGTGTAACATACCAAAAGTTTCATCCGAGCTTATCAAGATCAAATCATCCAAAAATAGGGTTAACCAAAAACTTTTCCAAATTTAAAATGAAAGCATTCATATGTGTGTGCATTTAAGATAGGAGTTGAATTGAAGTGCCTTGTTTAAGTGATCCAATGCTTGTAAAATGTTTCCTAGGTGATTTAAACATCATCTACATCATTCCCAAACTTTTACCAAAGAAAATCAAATCAAAAAGAATGAAAAAGGAGGAATCTACATCATTCCTTCATTTTAATTCTTTTTGATTTGATTTCTTTTAGGAAAAGTCTGGGAATGATGTAGATGATGTTTAAATCACCTAAGAAACATTTTAGAAGCAAAGGATCACACAATCATGGCAATTCAAAACAACTCCTATTTTAAATGCACACATATATGAATGCTTTCATTTTAAATTTGGAAAATTTTTGTTAACCCCATTTTTGGATGATTTGATCATGATAAGCTTGGTTTGAAGTTTTGGGATGTTACAAACCTTCCCCCCTTAAATAAAATCTCGTCCTGAGATTTACAAGAAAACTAGGAACTAAAGAGATCTGGGAACTCTGTCCTAATGTAATCCTCGCGCTCCCAAGTGGCTTCCTCCTCGGTATGGTTGCTCCACTGAATCTTGAGAAACTTGATACTCCTGGTCCTTGTGGTTCTATAGGCTTCTTCTAAGATACGAATGGGCACTTCCCGATAGCTCAGGTCATTGTTGATTTCCACTGCTCTGTGATCGATATTCTTGAAAACTTCAGTCTTCTCAGGCACTTCCAAGCATTTGCGAAGTAACGAGATATGGAACACATTGTGGATGGTTGACATCTCTTCAGGCAATTCCAGCTGATACGATACTTCTCCTCGGCGGTTCAGAATCTTGAAAGGTCCGATATATCTGGGAGCTAACTTTCCCTTCAGACTAAAGCGTTGGGTTCCCTTCAATGGTGAAACCTTGAGATATACGAAATCTCCGACATTGAAAGTCAGGTCTCTCCTTCTCTTGTCAGCATAGCTTTTCTGTCTGGATTGGGCGGTCTTAAGGTGCTCACGAACTTTGTGAACTTTCTCTTCGGATTCTCAGAGAATGTCGGGTCCAAAGATCTGACTCTCTACTACTTGCGACCAATTCAAAGGGGTACGACACTTTCTTCCGTAGAGGAATTCAAATGGCGCCATCTGCAAACTAGCTTGATAACTATTGTTATATGAGAATTCTGTGGAGGGCAGGCAGTCTTCCCATTTTGATCCATATTCCAACACACAAGCTCTAAGCATATCCTCCAATATCTGGTTGACTCTCTCAGTCTGTCCATCTGTTTGCGGGTGATAAGCGGTACTGAAATTCAACTTGGTTCCTAAACCTTCCTGAACTTTCTGCCAAAATCTTGAAGTAAACTGGGTTCCTCGATCTGATACGATGGTCTTGGGGGTTCCATGCAGACTAACAATCCTAGCAATGTACAGCTCTGCTAGTTTTGCACTCTGGTAGGTTATCTTGACTGGTATGAAGTGGGCTACCTTAGATAGTCTATCAACTATGACCCAGATTGAGTCATTTCCCCTACTAGAAGTAGGTAAACCAGTGATAAAATCCATTCCGACGGAATCCCATTTCCATTCCGGAATCTGCAATGGTTGCAACAATCCTGCAGGTCTCTGATGCTTTGCTTTGAATCTTTGACAAATGTCACATTTGGCGATGTAGCTTCCGATCTCTCTCTTCATCTTGTGCCACCAAAATTGCTCTTTCAAATCCTGATACATCTTTGTTCCTCCGGGGTGGATAGAATAAAGAGTATCATGAGCTTCCTTCATGATAATTTCCTTCAGCTCTGAATCTGCTGGCACACAGATACGTCCCTTGTACCATAGTACACCTTCTTCATCTTCGGTGCATCCAGGTACTTTGCCTGTACCAATACGACGTTTGATTCCGTCGATACTTTCATTCCCCTTCTGGGCCTCCTTGATTTGGCTAATCAAAGTGGGTTGAAGTTCAATGCTAGCGAGGAATCCTTTGCTGACTAACTCAGTCCTGAACTGCTCCAACTCCTCATACAAAGTTGGTTGCTTATCTTTGATCATGGTGTTCAGCCTACATGACAATCTGCTAAGAGCATCCGCTACCACATTGGCTTTGCCGGGGTGATAGTAAATGTCAAGGTCATAATCCTTGATTAACTCTATCCATCTTCTTTGCCTCATATTCAACTCCTTCTGGGTGAAGATATACTTCAAGCTCTTATGATCTGAGTAAATCTCACAGTGATTACCCATCAAATAATGACGCCATGTCTTCAATGCTAGAACCACGGCTGCTAGCTCAAGATCATGGGTCGGATAGTTCTGCTCATGCTGCTTCAGTTGTCGAGACAGATACGTGATGACTTTGCCTTCTTGCATCAATACACATCCTAGACCAATCTTTGATGCATCACAATACACATCAAACGGCTTCTTGATGTCGGGCATGATCAAAATTGGGGCTGATATTAATCTCTTCTTCAGCTCCTGGAAACTGGCTTCACACTTGTCTGTCCATTCAAACTTCTTGTCCTTCTTCAACAATTGGGTCATTGGTCGGGCTATGCTCGAGAATCCTTGTACGAATTTGCGGTAATATCCCGCTAATCCGAGAAATGAACGAACTTGGGTTTGATTGGTTGGGGATTCCCATTCTTCGACATCTTTGATCTTGCTGGGATTAACAGAGACTCCTCCGGTAGACACAATATGTCCTTGGAATCCTACTTCTTTCAACCAAAACTCACATTTGCTGAACTTGGCATATAACTGATGTTCTCTCAGGGTTTCTAGGATGATTCTCAGATGTTGATCATGCTCTTCTTCTGACTTGGAGTAGATAAGGATGTCGTCGATAAACACAACTACAAACTTATCTAAGAAATTCATAAAGATCTTATTCATGAGATTCATGAAATAAGCAGGGGCATTGGTTAATCCAAAAGACATTACCGTATACTCGTATAGACCATAGTGAGTAGTAAAGGCGGTCTTCGGAATATCCGTTGCATGAATCTTAAGTTGGTGATAACCAGTCCTAAGATCAATCTTTGAGAATACCTGAACTCCAATCAACTGATCAAATAGATCCTCTATCTTTGGCAAGGGGTACTTGTTCTTGATGGTGACATCATTCAACTTTCTGTAGTCTATACACAGACGGTTGCCTCCATCCTTATTGTCAACAAATAGCACTGGTGATCTCCATGGCGATGCGCTTGGCTGAATCAAGCCTGTTGCTAACATGGCATCTAACTGCTTCTTCAGTTCTACTAACTCTGAGGGGTTCATGGTATAGGGTCTCTGGGCTATAGGTCCGGTTTCGGGGATTAGTTCGATAATTAACTCTATATCCCTATCCGGGGGCATACCTGGCAATTCATCTGGGAATACGTCGGGGTATTCACAGACTACTCTGACTTGGTCAATGGTAGGCAGGGCTACACTTTTGTTGCATTTGAATTGACGGGGTAAGGTTTCAGAGATATGTTCTACTGTTACTCCAGAACTACTGGTCATGGTGATGGCTTTCTTAGCGCAGTCTATCAGTCCTTTATGCCTTGACATCCAGTCCATACCTAGTACTACTTCCAAACCTTTGGTTCCAAGTACAATTAGGTTGGCATAAAAATCTATCCCATGAATTCTGATAGGTACAACTTTGCAAATTTTTCTAGCTTTTGTTGTTGAACGGGGATTTGAACTATCATGACATGCTTCAGGTTGGTTGGGCGAATCTTACTAGTGCATACAAATTCTTCGGTGACAAATGAATGTGATACTCCAGAATCAAACAATACTCTTGCTAAAACTGAGTTGACAGAAAACATACCCAGCACTACATCTGGTGCTTCCTGGGCTTCTTCTATGTTCATGTGGAAGAGACGACCGTTGCGGTTGTGCGGGTTCCCTGGGGCAAATCTCCTGCCTGGTTGAACACGACGCTGCTGCTAAGTTGGGGCATTCACAGGGGCATTGGCGGCAGTCTTCTTGGGACACTCATTGGAGTAGTGACCCTTCACTCCACACTCGAAACAAGTGATCTGGGACTTGTCCTTGACTGCAACAGGTACAACATTGCTGCCAGTTCTGGGGGCAGTGTTGTTGTTGCTCTTGGGAGGGGCACGGTTGAAGTTGTTGGTGTTTCCGGAGTTGTGATTGTTTCCTCCGGGCTTCACATTTCCTCCGCTACGGTTGGGGTAGCTTGGGCGAGAAGGCGGGGGTCATTTGTTCCTTGGTGCATATCCTGGTGAGGGGTTGGGACCGTACTTCTGGTGACTACTGGATCCAGACTGCTGCATCATACGACGCTTGCGGTTGTCGTTTGCCTGGTTAATCTTCCCTTCCATCTGAATGGCAGAGTCGACTAGCTCTTCGAGATCCTGGAAACGGATGTTGACGAGGACAGTCTACATCTCATCATGCAGTCTGTTTAAGAATCTCTCTTTCTTCTTGGCCTCCGTGTTGATTTCATCCGGTGCATATCTGGCAAGTGACAAGAATTTATCACGGTACTCTACTACAGTCAATCTTCCTTGCTTCAGTTCACGGAATTCATCTCTCATCCTGTTGACAAGACCTTGCGGCACGTGGGTGCGGCTGAACTTGACCTTGAATGCTTCCCAGATCATCACCTGGCCATGGTTCATAGTGCGGATGCTATTCCACCAAGCTCTTGCATCTCCCGCCAGATAGTGGGTGGCAAAGAGAACTTTCTCATTCTCATCAACTCCTGCAACTTCGAGGTTGTTTTCCATGGTCTGTAACCAGTCATCAGCATCTAATGGATTTTCAGATTGGTTGAAGATTGGGGGATTGGTGTTCTGAAAGTTTTTGAGTTTAGATCCATGGTGATCCTGATTTCCATGTCCTTGGTTGTTGAGAGCCATTTGGGCGATCTGCTGCAATGTCGCTAAGTTGGCTTGACGCTCGGCCTTGCTTGCTTCACGGTCCGCGATGAGATTCTACAAGATCTGCAGCATTGGGTCCTGCGATGAGCTTCTCCCTCCTTGGTTTCCACGAGTCATCTGAAGATTGAGATAGATATAGGGGTAAGAGGGAAATTCTAAGGTTCATGGTTTTGGGTTTTCAAAGCTACAACTTTGAGTTAGACTCAGGTTTTTCAACTAACTTTATTCTAATTCATGCAAGCAAGCACACGATACAACACACACCACAACAATCAAAGGGGAAAACAGATGGTTTGAAGAACCATTCTACAAACTACGATACAATGAGATGATACATCTCATGCTACGACAGTGCTCTAGTGCATCTACTCATTGTCGATGAAGTCGGAGTCTTCATCATCAGTGTAGAAGTCCACAGCATCCTCTGCCAGAAAATCGTCATCGTTGCTGAGGTAAGAATCCATATCTCCCTGGATGTCTTCACCCTCATCATCTTCTTCTTTGGCGGCAAGCTGAGCTTCCTGCTCCTTGACGGTCTTCTCGAGGTCGGCCACCTTCTTGCGAAGACGGGCGACGGTGTGATCCTTCTTTGCACGCTGGCGACGAAGAGACTGGCGATCTTGGACGAGCAGTGCGAAAGTCTGGGCCTTGTGGTCGGAAATTGCACGGTTCTGGTTGGCTAACTCTCTGGCATTCTCCAGTTCCTGCTGTCGGTCATGAAGCAAGAAGTCAAGGTTCTCCACTTGACGCCTCAACTCTGGGTGACTTGGCATCTCCATTGGCATTCCCATGAAGTCACATCTTGCATAGTGGGCAAAACGGGTTCCTTGAATCTTGTTGACGCTGAGGGCACATAGACGTGCGAGAGCTTCATGCATTGCCCTGGCTAATCCATCTAGCCAGTTGTTCTCTCTCACGGAGAACTGAATTCTTCCAGAAGTTGGTGCTTCAATGCTTCCTCGAAGATCTGCGGTGACTAGCCATTGTAGGTCTCCTCCTGGGGGTCCTGGAAGTTGAGCTCCAAGAAACTCCGGATGTGGGCGTCCCAGTAACTCTGACAGTGAATCCAGATCCCTCTCGAAGATCAGCTGACCTCCGTTTCCCAACTGGTAAAACTTGCTGAACTGAGTCTCCATCTACAAGAATTTAGGATGAGGAAATTAGTGAAGTGATCAAGTGTGTCAAATTTTAAGTAGTAATGTATGAATTTTGAGGAACATGTATTTTTGAGAAAGAATGAGTTCACAAGGGTAAGAGGGGAAATAGTTTTTCATAAATACTCACTTTGATTTGAAGCTAAGTTTTTGGTTTGGACGTCCATTCTAACTAGGGTCTCCTATGGTCAGGATGGTTCTGATACCAACTTGTCAACACCCGGATTTTTAATCCCAGATGCCCGTTATGCCATACCTCGCAATCCCAGGATTACCATTTTTGCGAGACATAACGGATTGGATATCACAGTACATCATCCATTACAAACCATACATAAGGTTTTACACAAATACGGATCTCATGATCCAGTCTTTAATACAACAAGCAGCGGAAATAAACGATAGCGTAGCGGTGGGGTCCATCTTCAGGGGCTCAGGCAATGCTGACGAAGGCAGATAGTCCTAGTTATCATAGCCGTCCTGCTGACCAGCAGCTTGATAATCTCCTTCATAGTCTGGCCATGATAATAGCCAGGGACAAAAGCCATGAGTACTCTTTAAGTACTCGCAAACTACTACTAACAAGGATTGTAATTCTAAGTAAAAGTGCTGAATTTAAAGAATAACTATCAAGTTAAATTTGAAACCTAAGCTGAGTTCTGAAGCAAGAGAAGATAAAGTAAAGTTATAGAATCACTTAAGTTGGGAAGCTAATTTCATTAACACAACCCTGTTGTGGTCAAGTCAAAGGTCATCATTCATTTCAAGGTATTTAGAAAACATCTGACAACGAAACAGTATGGCCATTCCAACTGTCCATAACCGCGGACGCGGCTATTCGAATAGTTTGACACTCTGCAGAGGTGGTACACTTTCACCACAAGATTCGATACATCTGTCAGGAATAACCCTGAATCATCATACTTAGTATGCAGATAATCAAACATAACCTTCCCTTTACACACCCTAGTACAAGCACCTCTCCTATGAGCATGGCCTCCCAACCATGACCATCCGTCATCTTGGGAACTACATAGGTGGACATCATTGAGAGGTAGCCTCAGCTCAAACCTCTCCCGTGAGGGAACTAATACTAATGCATATAAATTTCCAGCTAAGCCTTACCCAATTCAGGTAATGTGGTTGTACGGTAAATTTGGAATGGTGTCGCATCCGAATCCAACCATCAGTTTTATAAAAGGGTTAAGGCTCATGCCTTATCTTTTTCATCATCATCAACCCATTGTGTTTCTCAACACATGTCAAAACATCTCAATAGAATGACTCAACATTCCAAGGTTTTCATAACTCATTTTCACCAAGTGTTCCCATCTAAAGTGACTCAAGTTTTGATCTATTCTAAAATACTAAGTTAAGAGTGTTCACTAAGGTGGAAAGATGGGATCAATCTCATGCCATAGAATGACATCTAAAGGTTTCTAAGTAGGTCAAGTTTTATACTCTTTATGCTACCTTCAAAATTAATTAAAGAACTTTGTGTAACTAAGGGGGTAAAACTTGTTAATAAGACTTGAGGTACTAAGAGTTAAAGGGGTGTGATCAAAGTATGCTTAAGGTATCTTTACTAAACTATCTAGTTTTATTCTAGCTTGCTACAATAGCTTACTAAAGCATGTTTGCAAGGGTTAGCTTGACACTAATAGCTTGCCTTGGTTGGTGCAGTGGTTGAAGTTTTCTTCTTCTTCTTCTTGGTAGAACTCCTCCTCCTCGAAGGCTTGGTCGGTACTATCGTCTAGAAATACATAGGGAGTGCACAATCACCAAACAATCCTTAACTAGGCTAAGTATTATTCTAGACCACACAAGTGATGATCTATTATCATCACAAGCATCACAAGTTTAATTCAATAGTTTCAACCTTTTTATTTTGGAAAAGTAATTTCTACTCATTGAAAAATTAACTACAATTTAATATTCACCACTAAAACATGGGATCATGTGGACACATGTCCTCACCACATATTCTAACATGTGGGAATGAGATTTAAAGGTTGGATCAATATTACTTTGGTTTAAGTTCATTATTTAATGATTTAAAGTGACTAGAAATGCCTATATAGCATTATTTTGGTACTAGTCCAAAGTCACTGCCTGTAAACCTTAATATTATTACATATTTGGATAGATATGATGAGATTTGATTTTTGAGAGTTGGAATCAACTCAAAAGCTAACTTGGTTGATTTTATAAAAATGTTTCAAGTTGCAAAAGCTTCTGTCTTCTTATTTTTATTAGGAGAAATCTATAACTCTAAATGAATTAAATCCAACGGGCTTGGATAGAGCGTTTCAATACCTTTCAGACAAAATTAGTTTCATGTAATTTGGATTTGTCAAACTCACAGAATTGAATTTTGAAACACTAGACAGAAACTATATTCTAACTAAAAAGAAAAACCTAGATTTGAATCTACGGGCTTGCGCGGGAAAGGAAATGGGCCGGCCTAGTGGCGCTACGCGGCACGGGGCTTAGCTGACAGGGGGTCCCACTTGTCAGCAGCACCTTAAACGCAAAATGGTACGCGCGCTGTGGGCCGTGCGATTAGAGGCTAGATCTACGGCTGAGGGTCGTCGTCAACGACGGACGGGTCACCGGCGAGCTCGAACCCTAGCGGCTCGGTGGGGGTCTACTGGGGGCATACCAGGGCTCCAGCGGGGTCGGCGATGCGGGCGAACGAAGTGGAAGACGACGGCGAGGCGAGGCGTGGTCGCGGCGGAGCTTGGGATGGCCGGAATCAACGGCACCCTTCTTCTCTAGAGGCGGCGGCTCCGGCTCCAATTCCGGCGAACTGCTGATCCACTTGCTCCAACGAGAGGTGGGTGAGGTTCAGAGAGGTGAGGGGAGTAGAATGGTGTGAGTCTTTTGTGCTAGGGAGGGCTCCTTTTATAGGCTCGACGTTGAGACCGAGCGGGATGGGCGGTCGACGGTGGCAACATGGCTACGGCGAGCTAGCGGCATGGCTGGGGATTGCGATCGATGGGCGGTTCCCTGGCGGTTCTCTAGCGCTTCAATGCGGCTGTAGGGGCGGTGGCATGCGGTCGGGACGAGGTGGCGCTCTGTGCGGCCGAAACGGCTGTGTCCACGGCGAGCGGTGGCTGTGGGGCTTTGGGCGGCGAATGGAGGTGTCTGGGGTGTTCTCCAGGTCGAGGCGGAGCGGTGGGCGCGGGCTGGTGTCGAGCGGCGGCTTGTGCACGCGGGGACAATGCGCGCTCTGCGGGCAGCGTCGGCATGCTCGACAAGCTCCGGGCGCGGCGGTTCCTAGCCGCTCTGCCCTCTGTCTCTGGCCTGGGGCTGGTTGGACGGTGGAGGTGGACCACTGGCCAGGTACTAGACATGGCGAGAGGGGCTGGAGAGGGTTGCTGGTGCAGGTGCACGGTCGGCCGGCGAGATGGTGCTCGGCATGGCTGTGCAGTGCGGCTAGGGGGTAGAGAAGAGTCTGGTTTGGTATGGTCTGGCTTGAGGGGGGACAAGATGATCAAAGCACTACATAATTGCTAGACAAAATCAGCCCAAAACAGTAATAGTTAGGCCTTAATGATCTTGCTAACAAGGTGTTTGACAAAATGGCCGCAAGAGAAAAAGTTTTGAATTTTGAGTTCAAAAATTTTGGGTGATCTCCACTAGTGTTAGGTAGTCTCTGGTTGCATGGGTTTTGAAAATGGTGCTCAATTAGATGGTTTTTGAAATAGGGGTGATCTATGCATATGCATTAGATTCAATTTTAAACTGTCATTTAAAATAGTTTACAGAAGGTTTTTAGTAGATCAAAAGGTGGGCCTTGGTACCTCATTATGTGTACTAGAAAGGGGTGCAAAGATCAAGAATTGTTTCTGTTAAGAATTGAGTACTAGGAATAGCCAAAGTAGGCATGAGAGTTAAATTTGTCCAAATGACCATTCCTTCATTTTAATTCTTTTTGATTTGATTTCTTTTAGGAAAAGTTTGGGAATGATGTAGATCATGTTTAAATCACCTAAGAAACATTTTAGAAGCAAAGGATCACACAATCATGGCAATTCAAAACAACTCCTATTTTAAATGCACACATATATGAATGCTTTCATTTTAAATTTGGAAAAGTTTTTGTTAACCCCATTTTTGGATGATTTGATCATGATAATCTTGGATTGAAGTTTTGGGATGTTACACAGGATGGTAGCATCGTTCCGGTTCCCGTCGGTGCCTTACATATTGATGTCGACTAGTGTCCGTGCGACATTTGTCAGATATGGAGACCAATCTTCTGTTGCCGGATGTGGTGACCTTATGTTGCTCCAGGCCCTTAGTGAGTAGATTCACCCTTAGCCGGACATGGTCTATACTTGGATTATTTGCCAGGATGTCTCAGGCCACAGCAGTGTTTTCTACCGATGTGTTATACACCCGGTTTCCTTTATTGTCGATCTGAGGTTTTCCCATGGCTATGTCTCCTTCGAAAAGGGTTTTGTGAACTTCCGAATTTTTGTTAGCCATTCCAGGTATTCCGATGCTGCAGGGAGCTAGGTTGCCCTGCTGTCGTGATGTGTTGCTTCTCCTCGAGGGGATGAGTGGATTCATCAAGGATTACATGGCGTTGCGCTTCTAGAGCTTGGGCCCTATCCTCCAACTCCGCAGGTGTAAGATCTGCGGCCATCGGGATGGGTGTTGTGAGTGCATTTCCAAGAATCTTACGGGCACCAGGGGTACCACGTGTCCATACAACGGAGTGCTTTTTGGTTCGTCGGGGATCAGAGCTCCATTGGAATCCTCTTCGTATTCCTCGGTGATTACCTCCTCAACTAGAGGATCCTTAGCCAGAGTCTTCTTCTCCTTCTTTCCCTTCTTGGTACCACTGGTAGCAAAGACGGCTTTAGGTCCGATTCCTGGAGTCAAGCTTCTATCAGTACTCTCGGACATATGCACGTCGGGATTATCTTCGAGGTCCATATCATCATGCAGTTCGGGTGAGTTTTCTCTTGATCCTTCATCCATACTATTGTAGGGGCTTTGATCCATAGCTTCTCCTTCTCCCGCAGCCTTGGAGTTGATCTCCTCTTCAATTTCCATGGAGAACATTCAGAATTTTGCTGATGTCATGGAATCATCCAAGGATGTCGGTATGTCAGTGTTTGCTCCAATTGCCTCTAGCACCGAGTTAGTGTCGTCTTATCAACACCCAGATTTTTAATCCCAGATGCCCGTTATGCCATACCTCGCAATCCTAGGATTACCATTTTTGCGAGACATAACGGATTGGATATAACATTACATCATCCATTACAAACCATACATAAGGTTTTACACAAATAAGGATCTCATGATCCAGTCTTTAATACAACAAGCAGCGGAAATAAAAGATAAGCGTAGCGATGGGGTCCATCTTCAGGGGGGACACGCAATGCTGACGAAGGAAGATAGTCCTAGTTATCATAGCCGTCCTGATGACCATCCTCCTGATAGTCTCCTTCATAGTCTGGCCATGAGAATAGCCAGGGACAAAAGCCATGAGTACTCTTTAAGTACTCGCAAACTACTATTAACAGGTACTATAGTTCTAAGTTAAAGTGCTGAATCTAAGTTAACTATCAAGTTAAGTTTGAAACCTAAGCTGAGTTCAGAAGCAAAGAAAGATAAAGTAAGGTTCTAGAATCACTTAAGTTGGGAAGCTATTATCATAAACACAACCTTGTTGTGGTCAAGTCAAAGTTCATCATTCATTTCAAGTTATTTAGAAAACATCTAACAACGAAACAGTATGGCCATTCCAACTGTCCATAACCGCGGACGCGGCTATTCGAATAGTTTGACACTCTGCAGAGGTGGTACACTTTCACCACAAGATTCGATACATCTGTCAGGGATAACCCTGAATCATCATACTTAGTATGCAGATAATCAAACATAACCTTCCCTTTACACACCCTAGTATAAGCACCTCTCCTATGAGTATGGCCTCCCAACCATGACCATCAGTCATCTTGGGCACTGCATAGGTGGACAACATTGAGAGGTAGCCTCAGCTCAAACCTCTCCCATGAGGGAACTAATACTAATGCATATAAATTTCTAGCTAAGCCTTACCCAATTCAGGTAATGTGGTTGTACGGTAAATTTGGAATGGTATCGCATCCGAATCCAACCATCAGTTTTATAAAAGGGTTAAGGCTCATGCCTCATCATTTTCATCATCATAAACCAGTTGTGTCTCTCAACACATGTCAAAACATCTCAATAGAATGACTCATCATTCCATGGTTTTCACAATTCATTTTCACCAAGTGTTCCCATCTAAAGTGACTCAAGTTTTTGATCTACTCTATAATACTAAGTTAAGAGTGTTCACTAAGGTGGAAGGATCGGGTCAATCTCATTCCATAGAATGACATCTAAAGGTTTCTAAGTAGGTCAAGTTTTATACTTTTTATGCTATGTTCAAAATAAATAAGGAACTTTGCATACTAAGGGGAGTAAAACTTGTAAGTAAGACTTGGGGTACTAATAGTTAAAAGAGGTATGATCAAAGCATGCCTAAAGTATCCTTGCTCAATCATCTAGCTTAATTCTAGCTTGCTAACAACAGCTTGCCTTGGTTGGTGCAGTGGTTGAAGTTTTCTTCTTCTTCTTGGTAGCACTCCTCCTCCTCGTAAGCTTGGTCGGTACTATCTTCTATAACAATACATACGGAGTAGACAATCACCAAACAATACTTAACTAGGCTAGATAGCATTCTAAGACACACAATTGATGATCCATTATCATCACAGGCATCACAAGTTTAATTCAATAGCTTCCTTCTTTTTATTTTAGAAAAGTAATTTCTACTCATTGAAAAATTAACTAACATTTAATATTCACCACTTAAAACATGGGATCATGTTGACACATGTCATCACCACATATTATAACATGTGGTAATGAGATTTAAGGGTTGGATCAATATTACTTTGGTTTAAGTTCATTATTTAATGATTTAAAGTGACTAGAAATGCCTATATAGCATTATTTTGGTACTAGTCCAAAGTCACTGCATGTAAAACTTGATATTATTACATATTTAGATAGATATGATGAAATGTGATTTTTGAGAGTTGGAATCAACTCAAAATCTAACTTGGTTGATTTTATAAAAATGTTGCAAGTTGCAAAAGCTTTTGTCTTCTTATTTTTATTAGGAGAGATCTATAACTCTAATTGAATTTCTAAAACTCTCTCAATTGATTTTCAAACTAGGGGACAGAAACTAGATTTAACTAAAAAGAAAAATCCCGATTTGAATAGGTGGGCTAGCGCGGGAAAAGAAATGGGCCGGCCCAGTGGCGCTCCCTGGCGCGGGGCTCAGCTGACAGGGGGTCCCGCGTGTCAGCGACACTTAAAACGCGAAATGGTATGCACACTGTGGGCCGTGCGATTAGAATAGGAATCTACGGCTAAGGGTCGTCGTCGACGACGAACAGGTCGCCCGCGAGCTCGAACCCTAGCGGCTCGGTGGGGGTCTGCTGGGGACGTACCAGGGCTCCAACGGGGTCGGCGAGGCGGCTAAACGAACTGGACGACGACGACGAGGTGAGGCGTGGTTGCGGCGGATCTTGGGGTGGTCGCAATCAACGACACCCATCTCCTCCAGAGGCGGCAGCTGCGGCTCAAATTCTTGCGAGCTGCTGCTCCCTTTGCTCCGGCGAGAGGTGGGTGAGGTTCAGAGAGGTGAGGGGAGTAGAATGGTGTGGAGAGAATAGGCTGGGAAGGGCTCCTTTTATAGGCCCGACGGTGAGACCGAGCGGGATGGGCAGGCGACTCCGGCGACAAGGCTACGGCGGGGTAGAGGCATCGCTGAGGGTGGCGATCGATGTGTGGTTCCATGGCGGTGCTCTAGAACTTGAATGCGGCTGTAGGGGCGTTGGCACGCGGTCTGGGCGAGGTGTCACTCTGAGAGGCAGAGGCGGCGGTGTCCACGGTGAGCGGTGGCTGTGAGGCGATGGGCGGCCAGCGGGGGTGTCTTGGGTGTTCTCCAGATCGAGGCGGAGCGGCGCGGGCGCGGGCTGCTGCCAAGGGGCAGTCTGTGCGAGCGGGGACAGGGCGCGCTCTGAGGCGGCACTGGCATGGTGCGGTGGCACTGGGCGCGGCTTGTCCTCGGTAGTCCACTGCACGGCTAGGCTCGGGCAAGGGACAGGGGGTGGCGGTGAGGTGTGAGCTACCTCCTACACATGGAGAGAGGGAGAGGGGCGGTCTGCTGCGGTGAGGGCAAGGTTGGCCGGCGAGAGGCGGCTCGGCATGGCATGGCCATGCCACTAGGGGATAGGGGAGTGGGTGGTTAGACTCTGGTTAGATCAAGACGGGACAGGGGAGATAAATGAAGATCAATTGGGGGCAAAACCCTGTAGTAAACAGTGAGCTAGGATTAGAGTAGAGATTATGCATGCCAAGTGTTTGATGAAATGGCCGCATGAAAGAAAGTTTTGAATTTTGGTTTCAAATTTTTTGAGTGATCTCCACTAGTGATAGGTAGTCTCTGGTTGCAAGGGTTTTGAAAGTGGAGCTCAAATAGATGGTTTTTGAAATAGGGGTGATCTATTCATATGCATTAGATTCAATTTTAAGTTGTCGTTTAAAATAGTTAACAAAATGTTTTTAGCAGATCCAAAGGTGGGCCTTGGTACCTCATTATGTGTACTAGCAAGGGTGCAAAGATCAAGAAGTGTTTCTATTAAGTTTTGAGTACTAGGAATAGCCAAAGTAGGCATGGGAGTTAAATTTGCCAAAATGACCATTACTCCTTTTTAATTCTTTTTGATTTGATTTTCTTTAGGAAAAGTTTGGTAATGATGTAGATGATGTTTAAATATCCTAAGAAACATTTTACAAGCATTGGATCATTCAATCATGGCAATTCAAACAACTCCTATTTTAAATGCACACACATATGAATGCTTTTATTTTAAATTTGGAAAAGTTTTGTTAACCCTATTTTTGGATGATTTAATCTTGATAAGCTTGGATTAAAGTTTTGGGATGTTACAAACCTTCCCCCCTTAAACAAAATCTCATCCCGAGATTTACAAAGAAAACTAGGAACTAAAGAGATCTGGGAACTCTGTCCTAATGTAATCTTCGCGCTCCCAAGTAGCTTCCTCCTTGGTATGGTTGCTCCACTGAATCTTGAGAAACTTGATACTCCTGGTCCTGGTGGTTCTGTAGGCTTCTTCTAAGATACGGATGGGTACTTCCCGATAGGTCAGGTAATTGTTGATTTCCACAGCTCTGTGATCGATGTTCTTGAAAACTTCAGTCTTCTCAGGCACTTCCAAGCATTTGCGAAGTAACGAGATTTGGAACACATTGTGGGTGGCTGACATCTCTTCAGGCAGTTCCAGTTGATACGATACTTCTCCTCGGCGGTTCAGAATCTTGAAAGGTCCGATATATCTGGGGGCTAACTTTCCCTTCAGACTAAAGCGTTGGGTTCCCTTCAATGGTGAAACCTTGAGATATACAAAATCTCCGACATTGAAAGTTAGGTCTCTCCTTCTCTTGTCGGCATAGCTCTTCTGTCTGGATTGGGCCGTCTTGAGGTGCTCACGGACTTTGTGAACTTTCTCTTCTGCTTCTCGGAGAATGACGGGTCCAAAGATCTGACTCTCTCCTACTTGCGACCAATTCAAAGGGGTACGACACTTTCTTTCGTATAGGATTTCAAATGGTGCCATCTGCAAACTAGCTTGATAACTGTTGTTATATGAGAATTCTACGAAAGGCAGGCAGTCTTCCCATTTTGATCTGTATTCCAATACACAATCTCTAAGCATATCCTCTAGGATCTGGTTGACTCTCTCAGTCTGTCCATCTGTTTGCGGGTGATAAGCGGTGCTGAAGTTCAACTTGGTTCCTAAACCTTCCTGGACTTTCTGCCAAAATCTTGATGTAAACTGGGTTCCTCGATCTGAGACGATGGTCTTGGGGGTTCCTTGCAGACTAACAATCCTAGCAATATACAGCTCTGCTAGTTTTGCACTCTGGTAGGTTATCTTGACAGGTATGAAGTGGGCTACCTTGGATAGTCTATCAACTATGACTCAGATTGAGTCATTTCCCCTACTAGAAGTAGGTAAACCGGTGATAAAGTCCATTCCGACGGAATCCCATTTCCATTCCGGAATCTGCAATGGTTGCAACAATCCTGCAGGTCTCTGATGCTCTGCTTTGACTATTTGACAGATGTCACATTTGGCAATGTAGCTTCCGATCTCTCTCTTCATCTTGTGCCACCAAAATTGCTCTTTCAAATCCTGATACATCTCTGTTCCTCTGGGGTGGATAGAATAAAGAGTATCATGAGCTTCCTTCATGATAATTTCCTTCAGCTCCGAATCTACTGGCACAGAGATACGTCCTTTATACAACAGTACTCCTTCTTCGTCTTCGGTGAATCCAGGTACCTTTCCTGTACCAATACGACGTTTGATTCCGTCGATACTTTCATTTCCCTTCTAGGCTTCCTTGATTTGGCTAACCAACGTGGGTTGAAGTTCAATGCTAGCTAGGAATCCTTTGCTAACTAACTCAGTCCTGAACTGCTCCAACTCATCATACAAACTTGGTTGCTTCTCTTTGATCATGGTGTTAAGAATACACGGCAATCTGCTAAGAGCATCCGCTACCATATTGGCTTTGCCGGGGTGATAGTGAATGTCAAGGTCATAATCCTTGATTAACTCTATCCATCTTCTTTGCCTCATATTCAGCTCCTTCTGAGTGAACATATACTTCAAGCTCTTATGATCTGAGTAAATCTCACAGCGATTACCCATCAAATAATGACGCCATGTCTTCAATGCTACAACCACGACTGCTAGCTCAAGATCATGTGTCGGATAGTTCTGCTCATGCTGCTTCAGTTGTCGAGACAGATAAGCGGTGACTTTGCCTTCTTGCATCAATACACAGCCTAGGCCAATCTTGGATGCATCACAATACACATCAAACGGCTTCTTGATGTCTGGCATGATCAAAATTGGGGCTGATATTAATCTCTTCTTCAGCTCCTGGAAACAAGCTTCACATTTGTCTGTCCATTCAAACTTCTTATCCTTCTTCAACAATTGGGTCATTGGTCAGGCTATGCTCGAGAATCATTCTACGAACTTGCGGTAATATCCCGCTAATCCGGGAAATGAACGGACTTGGGTTTGATTGGTTGGGGCTTCCCATTCTTCGACATCGTTGATCTTGGTGAGATCAACAGAGACTCCTCCGGCAGACACAATATGTCCTAGGAATCCTACTTCTTTCAGCCAAAACTCACACTTGCTAAACTTGGCATATAATTGATGCTCTCTCAGGGTTTCTAGGATGATTCTCAGATGTTGCTCATGCTCTTCTTCTGACTTGGAGTAGATAAGGATGTTGTCGATAAACACAGCTACAAACTTATCTAGGAAATTCATAAAGATCTTATTCATGAGATTCATGAAATAAGCAGGGGCATTAGTTAATCCAAAAGACATAACCGTATACTCATATAAACCATAGCGAGTAGTAAAGGCGGTCTTCGGAATATCCGTTGCACGAATCTTCAGTTGGTGATAACTAGTCCTAAGATCAATCTTTGAGAATACCTAGGCTCCAGTCAACTGATCAAATAGATCCTCTATCTTTGGCAAGGGGTACTTGTTCTTGATGGTGACATCATTCAATTTTCTGTAATCCGTACACAGACGATTGCCTCCATCTTTCTTGTCGACGAATAACACTGGTGATCTCCATGGAGATGCGCTTGGCTGAATCAAGCTTGTTGCTAACATGGCATCCAACTGCTTCTTGAGTTCTACTAACTCTAAGGGGTTCATGGTATAGGGTCTCTAGGCTATAGGTCCGGTTCCGGGGATTAGTTCGATAATGAACTCAATATCCCTATCCGGGGGCATACCTGGCAATTCATCTGGGAATACGTCGGGGTATTCACAGACTACTCTGACTTGGTCAATGGTGGGCAGGGCTACACTCTTGTTGCACTTGAATTGACGGGGTAAGGTTTCAGAGATATGCTCTATTGTTACTCCAGAACTACTGGTCATGGTGATGGATTTCTTAGCACAGTCTATCAGTCCTTTATGCCTTGACATCCAGTCCATACCTAGTACTACTTCCAATCCTTTGGTTCCAAGTACAATTAGGTTGGCATAAAAATCTATCCCATGTATTCTGATAGGTACAGCTTTGCAAAATTTTCTAGCTTTTGTTGTTGAACCGGGGATTTGAACTATCATGACATGCTTCAGGTTGGTTGGGTGAATCTTACTAGTGCATACAAATTCTTCAGTGACAAATGAATGCGATGCTCCAGAATCAAACAATACTCTTGCTAAAACTGAGTTGACAGAAAACATACCCAACACTACATCTGGCGCTTCCTGGGCTTCTTCTGCGTTCATGTGGAAGAGACGACCGTTGCGGTTGTGAGGGTTCCCTGGGGCAAATCTCCTTCCTGGTTGAACACGACGCTGCTGCTGAGCTGGGGCATTCACAGGGGCATTGGCGGCAGTCTTCTTGGGACACTCATTGGAGTAGTGACCCTTCACTCCACACACGAAACAAGTGATCTGGGACTTGTCCTTGACAGCGACAGGTACAACATTGCTGCTACTTCTGGGTGCAGTGTTGTTGTTGTTGTTGCTCTTGGGAGGGGCACGGTTGAAATTTTTGGTATAGCCGGAGCTGTGATTGTTTCCTCCGGACTTCACATTGCCTCCGCTACGGTTGGGGTAGCTTGGGCGAGAATTTGGGGGTCGGTTGTTCCTTGGTGCATATCCTGGGGAAGGGTTGGGACGGTACTTCTGGTGACTACTGGATCCAGACTTCTGCATCATATGGCGCTTGCGGTTGTTGTTTTCCTGGTAAATCTTCCCTTCCATCTGAATGGCAGAGTCAACTAGCTCTTCGAGATCATCGAAACGGATGTTGACGAGGACAGTCTGCATCTCATCATGCAGTCCGTTCAAGAATCTCTCCTTCTTCTTGGCCTCCGTGCTGATCTCATCCGGTGCATATCTGGCAAGTGACAAGAATCTGTCACGGTACTCCACCACAGTCTTTCTTCCTTGCTTAAATTCACGGAATTCATATCTCATCCTATTGGCAAGACCTTGTGGCACGTGGGTGCGGCTGAACTTGACCTTGAATGCTTCCCAGGTCATCACCTGGCCATGGTTCATATTGCGGATGCTATTCCACCAAGCTCTTGCATCTCCTGCTAGATAGTGGGTGGCGAAGAGAACTTTCTCATTCTCGTCAACTCTGGCAACCTCTAAGTTGTTTTCCATGGTATGTAACCAGTTATCAGCATCTAATGGGTTTTCAGATTGGTTAAAGATTGGGGGATTGGTGTTCTGAAAGTTTTTGAGTATCGATCCTTGGTGCTCCCAATTTCCATGTCCTTGGTTGTTGAGAGCCATTTGGGCGATCTGCTTCAATGTTGCTAAGTTGGCTTGACGCTCGGCCTTGCTTGCTTCACGGTCCGCAATGAGATTCTGCAAGATCTGCAGCATTGGGTCCTGCGACAAGCTGCTCCCTCCTTGGTTTCCACGAGTCATCTGAAGATTGAGATAGATATAGGGGTAAGAGGGAAATTCTAAGGTTCATGGTTTTGGGTTTTTCAAATCCAAAACTTTGAGTTAGACTTAGGTTTTTCAACTAACTTCTTTTTCATTCATGCAAGCAAGCACCCAATACAACACACACCACAACAATCAAAGGGGAAAACAGATGGTTTGAAGAACCATTCTGCATGCTACGATACAATGAGATGATACATCTCATGCTACGACAGTGCTCTAGTGCATCTACTCATCGTCGATGAAGTCGGAGTCTTCATCATCACTGTAGAAGTCCACAACATCCTCCTCCAGAAAGTCATCATCGTTGCTAAGGTAAGAATCCATATCTCCCTGGATGTCTTCACCCTCACCTTCTTCTTCCTTGGTGGCAAGCTGAGCTTCTTGCTCCTTGACGGTTTTCTCGAGGTTGGCCACCTTCTTGCGAAGACGGGCGATGGTGCGATCCTTCTTTGCACGCCGGCGGCGAAGAGACTGGCGATCTTGGACGAGCAGTGCGAAAGTCTGGGCCATCTGGTCGGTGATGGCACGGTTCTGGTTAGCTAACTCCCTAGCATTGTCCAGTTCTTGCTGTCTGTCATGAAGCAAGAAATCAACGTTCTCCACTTGACGCCTCAACTCTAGGTGACTTGGCATCTCCATCGGCATTTCCATGAAGTCACGTCTTTCATAGTGGGCAAAACGGGTTCCTTGGATCTTGTTGACGCAGAGGGCACATAGACGTGTGACAGCTTCATGCATTGCCCTGGCTAGTCCATCTAGCCAGTTGTTCTCTCTCACGGAGAACTAAATTCTCCCAGAAGTTGGTGCTTCGATGCTACCTCGAAGATCCACGGTGACTAGCCACTGTAGGTCTCCTCCTCGGGGTCCTGGAAGTTGAGCTCCAAGAAACTCCGGATGTGGGCGTCCCAGTAACTCCGACAGTGAATCCAGATCCCACTTGAAGATCAGCTGACCTCAGTTTTCCAACTGGTAAAACTTGCTAAACTGAGTCTCCATCTATAAGGATTAAGGATGAGGAAGTTAGTGAAGTGATCAAGTGTGTCAAATTTTAAGTAGTAATGTAAGAATTTTGAGGAACATGAATCTTTGAGAAAGAATGAGTTCACAAGGGTAAGAGAGGAAATAGTTTTTCATAAATACTCACTTTGGTTTTTGAAGCTAAGTTTTTGGTTTGGACATCCATTCTAACTAGGGTCTCCTATGGTCAGGATGGCTCTAATACCAACTTGTCAACACCCGGATTTTTAATCCCAGATGCCCGTTATGCCATACCTCGCAATCCCAGGATTACCATTTTTGCGAGACATAACGGATTGGATATCATAGTACATCATCCATTACAAACCATACATAAGGTTTTACACAAATAAGGATCTCATGATCGAGTCTTTAATACAACAAGCAGCGGAAATAAAAGATAAGCGTAGCGGTGGGGTCCATCTTCAGGACCACAGGCAATGCTGACGAAGGCAGATAGTCCTAGTTATCATAGCCGTCCTGATGACCATCCTCCTGATAGTCTCCTTCATAGTCTGGCCATGAGAATAGCTAGGGACAAAAGCCATGAGTACTCTTTAAGTACTCGCAAACTACTATTAACAGGTACTATAGTTCTAAGTTAAAGTGCTGAATCTAAGTTAACTATCAAGTTAAGTTTGAAACCTTAGCTGAGTTCAGAAGCAAAGAAAGATAATGTAAGGTTCTAGAATCACTTAAGTTGGGAAGCTATTATCATAAACACAACCCTGTTGTGGTCAAGTCAAAGTTCATCATTCATTTAATGTTATTTAGAAAACATCTGATAACGAAACAGTATGGCCATTCCAACTGTCCATAACCACGGACGCGGCTATTCGAATAGTTTGACACTCTGCAGAGGTGGTACACTTTCACCACAAGGTTCGATACATATGTCAGGGATAACCCTGAATCATCATACTTAGTATGCAGATAATCAAACATAACCTTCCCTTTACACACCCTAGTATAAGCACCTCTCCTATGAGTATGGCCTCCCAACCATGACCATCAGTCATCTTGGGCACTGCATAGGTTGACAACATTGAGAGGTAGCCTCAGCTCAAACCTCTCCCATGAGGGAACTAATACTAATGCATATAAATTTCTAGCTAAGCCTTACCCAATTCAGGTAATGTGGTTGTACGGTAAATTTGGAATGGTATCGCATCCGAATCCAACCATCAGTTTTATAAAAGGGTTAAGGCTCATGCCTCATCATTTTCATCATCATAAACCAGTTGTGTCTCTCAACACATGTCAAAACATCTCAATAGAATGACTCATCATTCCATGGTTTTCACAATTCATTTTCACCAAGTGTTCCCATCTAAAGTGACTCAAGTTTTTGATCTACTCTATAATACTAAGTTAAGAGTGTTCACTAAGGTGGAAGGATGGGGTCAATCTCATTCCATAGAATGACATCTAAAGGTTTCTAAGTAGGTCAAGTTTTATACTTTTTATGCTATGTTCAAAATAAATAAGGAACTTTGCATACTAAGGGGAGTAAAACTTGTAAGTAAGACTTGGGGTACTAATAGTTAAAAGAGGTGTGATCAAAGCATGCCTAAAGCATCCTTGATCATTCATCTAGCTTAATTCTAGCATGCTAACAATAGCTTGCCTTTGTTGGTGCAGTGGTTGAAGTTTTCTTCTTCTTCTTGGTAGCACTCCTCCTCCTCGTAAGCTTGGTCGGTACTATCTTCTATAACAATACATACGGAGTAGACAATCACCAAACAATACTTAACTAGGCTAGATAGCATTCTAAGACACACAATTGATGATCTATTATCATCACAAGCATCACAAGTTTAATTCAATAGTTTCCTTCTTTTTATTTTAGAAAAGTAATTTCTACTCATTGAAAAATTAACTAACATTTAATATTCACCACTTAAAACATGGGATCATGTTGACACATGTCATCACCACATATTCTAACATGTGGGAATGAGATTTAAGGGTTGGATCAATCTTACTTTGGTTTAAGTTCATTATTTAATGATTTAAAGTGACTAGAAATGCCTATATAGCATTATTTTTGGTAGTAGTCTAAAGTCACTGCATGTAAACCTTAATATTATTACATATTTAGATAGATATGATGAAATGTGATTTTTGACAATTGGAATCAACTCAAAAGCTAACTTGTTTGATTTTATAAAAATGTTGCAAGTTGCAAAAGCTTCTGTCTTCTTATTTTTATTAGGAGAGATCTATAAATCTAATTGAATTAAATCCAACGGGCTTGGATTGATCATTTTAATACCTTTCAGAAAAAATTGGTTTCATGCAATTTGGATTTCTAAAACTCTCTGAATTGATTTTCAAACTAGGGGATAGAAACTAGATTAAACTAAAAAGAAAAATCCCGATTTGAATAGGTGGGCTAGCGCGGGAAAAGAAATGGGCCGGCCCAGTGGCGCTTCTTGGCGCGGGGCTCAGCTGACAGGGGGTCCCGCGTGTCAGCGGCACTTAAAACGCGAAATGGTACGTGCGCTGTGGGCCGTGCGATTAGAATAGGAATCTACGGCTGAGGGTTGTCGTCGACGACGAACAGGTCGCCGGCACCCTAGTGGCTCAGTGGGGGTCTGCTGGGGATGTATGAGGGCTCCAGAGGGGTCGGCGAGGCGGGAAAACAAACTGGACGACGACAGCGAGGCAAGGAGCGGTTGCGGCGGAGCTTGGGGTGGTCGCAATCAACGGCGCCCTTCTCCTCCAGAGGCGGCTGCTCCGGCTCCAATTCCGGTGAGCTGCTGCTCCCTTTGCTCCGGCGAGAGGTGAGTGAGGTTCAGAGAGGTGAGGAGAGTATAATGGTGTGGAGAGAAGAGGCTGGGGAGGGCTCCTTTTATAGGCCCGACGGTGAGACCGAGCGGGATGGGCAGGCGACTCCAGCGACAAGGCTACGGCGGGTAGAGGCATGGCTGAGGGTGGCGATCAATCTGTGGTTCCCTGGCGGTGCTCTAGAACTTGAATGCGGCCGTAGGGTCAGTGGCACGTGGTCTGGGCGAGGTGGCGCTCTGAGAGGCGGAGGCGGGGGTGTCCACGGGGAGCGGTGGCTATGAGGCGTTGGGCATCCAGCGGGGGTGTCTGGGGTGTTCTCCAGGTCGAGGCGGAGCGGCGGGCGCGGGCTGCTGCCAAGGGGCAGTCTGTGCGAGCGGGGACAGGGCGCGCTCTGGGGCGGCACTGGCATGGTGCGGTGGCACTGGGCGCGGCTTGTCCTCGGTAGTCCACTGCACGGCTGGGCTCGGGCAAGGGACAGGGGGTGGCGGTGAGGTGTGAGCTACCTCCTACACATGGAGAGAGGGAGAGGGGCGGTCTGCTGCGATGAGGGCAAGGTTGGCCGGCGAGAGGTGGCTCGGCATGGCATGGCCGTGCCACTAGGGGCTCGGGGAGTGGGTGGTTAGACTCTGGTTTGATCAAGACGAGACAGGGGAGATAAATGAAGATCAATTGGGGGCAAAACCCTGTAGTAAACAGTGAGCTAGGATTAGAGTAGAGATTATGCATGCCAAGTGTTTGATGAAATGGCCGCATGAAAGAAAGTTTTGAATTTTGGTTTCAAATTTTTTGAGTGATCTCCACTAGTGATAGGTAGTCTCTGGTTGCAAGGGTTTTGAAAGTGGAGCTCAAATAGATGGTTTTTGAAATAGGGGTGATATATGCATATGCATTAGATTCAATTTTAAGCTGTCATTTAAAATAGTTAACAGAATGTTTTTAGCTGATCCAAAGGTGGGCCTTGGCACCTCATTATGTGTACTAGCAAGGGGTGCAAAGATCAAGAATTGTTTCTGTTATGTTTTGAGTACTAGGAATAGCCAAAGTAGGCATGGGAGTTAAATTTGCCAAAATGACCATTCCTCCTTTTTAATTCTTTTTTATTTGATTTTCTTTAGGAAAAGTTTGGGAATGATGTAGATGATGTTTAAATCACCTAAGAAACATTTTACAAGCATTGGATCATTCAATCATGGCAATTCAAACAACTCCTATTTTAAATGCACACACATATGAATGCTTTTATTTTAAATTTGGAAAAGTTTTTGTTAACCCTATTTTTGGATGATTTGATCTTGATAAGCTTGGATTAAAGTTTTGGGATGTTACATGTCTCTAGCATTGGTAGAGCCAGATCCAGATCCAACATATCCGACAAAGTGCGACATGTGCGCCTGAGGTAGTTGCGACTTTCTTCTTTGGCTTCCTCGAAACATCTTATGGTCTCGAGAATTGCATTTGTGTTGACTATGGCACTGTTCATCATCATCTTCTTCACGATGTGCCTGAGGAGTGATTTTCCTGATCCAGCATCGGTAGAGCCGGATTCAAAGTTGTTGCTGCTTTGATCTTCCTCAGATTCGATCTCCTTGGGGAGATCTACTTCAGATCCGATCTTCTCCACTGTCTCCGCTTCACGTGTAGGCTAGGTCAGATTAGGGTTTTTTGAGACCCGGAACTTTGCCGCCTCCACGGACAAAGTGGATCCATAAATTTCTTCTGCCTCTATCATAACCGCTGGGGTGGGTTAGGCAGGAGGGACAAGAGGGACGTCGCTGGCGTAGAGGACCCAGCTGATGATGATTGTCTCGTTGATTCTGATTCATGCGGATTCCACCTAGAATGCTGATTCGAAGGTCACGTACCCCATGGTGGGCACCAACTATCATCGAATTGAAGACATGTACGCCGAGAGGGGGTCCTCGAGGCATGTAGAAAGATGGGGTGTGAGACGATGGTGTTCCGGGACGGTGATCACACAAGCTTTACCTAGGTTCAAATCCGCCATTAGTGGACGGATCCTACTCTTGCTAGCAACCTAGTAATACGGTAGAGCCGGAAGTACATATTACAAGAGAGGTTTCTCCTGTGCGAGTTGAGGTTGTAAGTTGTGAGTTCCCTAAAGGCTGGTCCCTAGGACGGATTATATAGATATCTGGCCTAGGGTTACAGGAGAGACCTATCAGGCTACGATACAGAGTCAGTTACAGAGTACATCTTGGACTACAAGTAACTATACAAGCTTAAGTCGGTAAGTCTTTTGGGCCTTCCCGTAGCCGGACGGGCTTCCACCTTCTCTCCCTGACTAGGCCACCCATGAAGCAAAGCTCTAACCCGAAGTGGGCCACCCTGGTCAGCGAGTCATAGTGGGAATACCTGGAAAGTATATCCCCAACAACTTCATTCCAATCAAACAACTCCTTTCAAGAGTGTCGTCAAGTCTATAAAACCATATATGGGGTTAAGTATCTTGAAGGGTATACTCTCAAGACAATCATTCATCAAAAAAGTCATAAATTTCAGACTTTTCATGTTGTAGTTATTTGGCAATATTATTTCCAAGGAAAGACTCGGTTAGCTAAAAGAACTAGAGCAAAAGCTTCCACAACTAATTATCCATACCAATAAAAAGCTTTACTCTAACTATTTTGAATTCCTCCCACTGGCATGGCATCTTAGCAAATCAACCAACTAAAATAAATAACTCAAACGTCAAAAGTGGGAGACATAGGACATACCTCTCATGAGTGACTTCATAATTCTCTTCCTTATAGGGATGTGTTCCTTCAAAACTCAAGCACGGATTACTCCCATAATAATATTAAAGCAAAGAGGAAAAGTGCGAATCCACATTCATGGAAAAGGGAAAAGGAAAAAATCCTTTTGTATTTTTGACAGTAGGTATTAAAGAATATAAATGAACTTGCGACCAAGCAAGGAACTAAGAAAAACAAACAAAAAACAAAAGCAAACTAAAAACAAAAGCAAAGGAAAAAAGTGTTGGAACAAACCAACATGAGTGTTTAAAAGCTCACAAGGAGTTGGAGTACAACCTCATTATTACATAAATAAAATTACCAGGGGAAAACATCCCCAAGCTTAGGCTTTTGCAAGCCCTTTTTTTTCTTATTATGTTGGCGGTGGATAATCTCCCATGTTCCATTGGCTGCTCCAGTCATGGAACTATTTGGCAAGGTTGGCAGAAGCATCTCGAAGGTTGATGGAGAGGTTGTTCATGTTTTGGATATTTCCTTCGAGATCATAGATATTTTCATAGGTGGTGTAGTAGTTTGGTGGTTGTGCATCTTGTTTGGGTCCCTCTTGTTCTACTTCTTCAACTTCTCCTCCTCCTCCCATGGGTATTTCTTGATGGGGTAGACCTACCTCAACCGGCGCATCAAAGTGAAAACGTCCATCCTCGATAGAGAATAGACCATTAGGCAAAGGAGCTAGGATCAAGTGATCCGCTCCAGGTATATCAAGGAAGTATCTACCATCAGTTCTAGAAATCATACCACATACTCTTAGAGAACCAAGACGGTGACTTCCTGTGAATGGTTGGATGTTACCTAGGCTGATGTGAAGTGCTCGTGCAAGAACGGTTACAACTTCTTCTCCGCATATGGGTCCTCGAGATTGCAGAGCTTGATGCTTAAGGTCAAAACACAAGAAGGGCTCCCAAATTTGTCATTAAGTTATAATTAATAATAACACCTTTTGCGAGGACCATCATGTCCTCCTCATTGACTCTAGTAAACTCACCACGTGCCTGCAAGGTGTTAGCAATAACATAAAACAAATAGCAAATAGCAGGATGATCAATTTAGTTCCCCTTGGGTGCGTTTCCAAGAATTATCATTTAATTAAGTACTCCCAAGGTGCAGGATTTAAAACAAAGATGGTGGAGCAGATGTCCGTGGTGTTGTTGGCAAACCCAAAACATTTAGCCCATTGGGCGAGCGTCAAGGAGTACTCACAGTTCATAATACGGAAGTTGATGCGATCAACTCTAGGCATTTGCTCCTCAAAACAATAGTGAGAGCACACCGCATGCGTCAAGGTGCTGAGGAACTCAAGCATCAAGCGGCGATACGTGGTGGCATCCTGGATGACAAAGTCATACAAACCAACATTGTTGCAAAGTAAATCAAAATCAGCACAAATTCCTAGTTGGTTCAGGATATACAGACACGCCCACTTAGTGGACTTGATTTCACGGAGCTTGAGATGATCTAAATGGTTCAACTGAAACTCCTCGGTGAACTCGATACCAAGTGACTTAGGGGTCAATGTATCAATGGGTGGTGCGGCAGGTTACGCAGCCATCACACGCATACGGCTCCTCATGTTCATCTAAAACAAAATAAATAAAATTGCTAATTAAAAATTTAGTCCAATAGAAACATAGCATAAATGATCATCTACACTTGTTACAAAAGAAACTCCTTTAAAGACAATAATAAGCATGCTCAATATCAAGATTAGCTCAAAAATAAGACCTAAGTCTAGATTGATAATGGTGAAAGATTGAGCAAAGTTTTGTTGCAAATAAGTTAGGGATCGGAGGAGAATCATACCTTAGATTGATTGGGTGCAAGGAATCGAAGAAAGATTTAGTAAATTTGAAGATCCAATGGAGGTGGTTTGAAGTTTGGAGGAAGAAGAGAGAGAAAAGTTTGTGTTTGGGGATTTTAGGTTACCTCCTCCTGGTTGTTATGACGACCACGTGTATGGTACATGCGAGCGGTACGGCCGGAGCTTACACGTACCAAGTAACATACCTTGGAGGTGACGAATCCCTTCTGGCGATGCACTCAGTACGGGTACGTGCGCCCGTACTACTGGTTGTTATGCATACATTACATTTTGCTTGAAATCTAATGTTTTGCTCGAGGGTACGGTACATGCACGCGGTACGGGCGCGTTTGACCGTACAAGTGGTCGTTACGACCCCTGGGTTCTGCGGCAAAAAAATCAAAGTTTCTATTTTCCTATGCCTCGAGGTGGTACGGACGCACGTTACGAGCCCTTCCGGCTATACCACAGGTTGTTATATGGCCAGTGAGCTAAAAAACTCAAAGAATTTGATTAGTAGCTTCATGCGTCTTTACACATCTTATCAAAGGACAAAATAACAATAAAAAGACTTCATAAAAATCAGCAATACTTCTTAGGCCATGTGTTAGTAAAAATAAAATATCGAGGATTATCTTATTTCTTCTCGTGTCTCCAAAGGTATTATTTAACACTCATTATTAAAAACAAAAATAAAAAAAACTAACACAAGAGTAAAAACTTTAATTTCACATATGTTGCCTCCCATGAAGCGCTTCTAGTTAAGGTCAATTAGCTTAACCCAGATGGTGATCATTTAGGTTTGATGAGTGGAACACCCACTCCAAAGTAATTGGCTTTCAATGTAATTATACCATCATCATTATTAGGCTTGGCCTTCTTCTTGCTAGGGAAGTGGACTATAAAAAAATCTCTAGATGGTAGTCCTATTCTCACATTCCCTTCATGTAAATTCATTAAAGATTTAATAGTGCTTAGGAAGGGCCTACCTAGAATTATAGGTGCCATGGGATATTCAGGCATGTCCACAATAACAAGATCAATAAGAGCGGGACTACCTTTAATTTCAACAACTATATTTTTGAATCCCAATAGCTTGTTTATAAGTTGAATCCGCTAGATGGAGTCTTAGTTCAGTAGTTGCAAATGGCCCCAAGTTTAACTTGTCAAATAGGCTTTTGGAAATTGTTGAGACGCTTGCACCAAGATCACAAAGTGCAGATATCTCATTAACCCCAATCTTAATTTTAATAGTGGGCTCAAATATATCACCTAGCTTATCAGCTAGTCTCTTATACTCTATCTCTAAATGTCAAACTTTAGATGCTACTTGTTGAATAAATTGTTGGTACATAGCATCATTACCTTGTTCTATACCAGGATTCTTCACGGTTATCATCTTTAGTAGATCTTCCATGGTATATTTAGGTGTTGGCACGTTGCTATAATCCATCTCTTCAGGATTCTCTTCATTTGTTACTATCCTCATCATCTTGAGGTCTTCTACCGGATTTGGCTCGGGCTTCCTAGCAAACTTTGCTAGTATGAGAGCTTGGCTTTCGGCTACCTTGCCCAATTGAGCCTCCATAATCTTTGTCCTTTCCTGTAGAGCTTGCACATTATTTCTAATTGCAACGACCTAGTTAGATAATTTTCCTATACTACTTCCATGTTTCTCCATAATTTTATTAAGCATATTATTTTGCTCGGTTTGAGCTTGCCTAAAAGTTCTAACAATTTTCTCAAACGATAGATTGCCATGATTTGCTCCATTATGATTCTCATAATTATTGTAAGGAGCTCCCATAGGATTAGAATAATGTTTTTGAACATTAGAAGCAAAATATTGGTTCTTCCATGCAGGATTATAAGGAGTGTGAGCTATAAAATTAACATTATTAACATCGGTAGTGATAGCATTAACTTGGGTATCTTCCTTACCCTTTACTATGTTGAGTAACTCGTCTACCTTAGATGTAAGCTCTTCATTGTTTACCTCGATGATTGAACTCACTCTTTTCAAGGTTCTTTCCACATGCCATTGGGCATGGTTGTTTTACATATCATCAAGTAATTTCTTTGCAACACTCACTTGCTTTCCCATGATTGTTCCTCCTGCTGCAGTATCGAGCATAGACTTAGATAATGCGTTAAGGCCATTATAAAATAAATGTAATATAAGCCATTCTTCCATCCGACGACTAGGACAGTTCATTACGGCTTCTTTCATCCTTTCCCATGCAAGTGCCAGTGGCTCACGATCTTATTGTCTAAAGTGTTGGAGATATGCCCAAGAGGCAATAATAAAAGTGGTTATTATTATATCTTTGTGTTTATGATGAATGTTTACATCCCATGCTATAATTGTATTATAAGGAAACACTAATACATGTGTGTTTTGTAAACGTAAAAGAGTCCCTAGTAAGCCTCTTGTTGAACTAGCTTGTTGATTAATAGATGATCATGGTTTCCTGATCATGGACATTGGATGTCATTGATAACAAGGTTATATCATTAGGAGAATGATGTGATGGACACACACCCATAGTAAGTATAGCATAAGATCAAGTCATTAAGTTGATATTGCTACAAGCTTTCAAATGCATAGTAACCTAATCCTTCGACCATGAGGTTATGTTAATCACCATCACCGGATGGGTACTTTGATGACATCAAACACCGCTTCGTAACTGGGTGGTTATAAAGGTGTCATTGTGTATTCTGAAAGTATGTGTTGAAGCGCATGGACCAAGATTGGGATTTGTCCATCCATATGACGGATAGATATGCTCTGGGCCCTCTCGGTGGAATGTCATCTAGTTAGCTTGCAAGCATGTGACTAGGTCACAAGGGATGACATATCATGGAACGAGTAAAGAGTACTTATCAGTAACGAGGTAGAACTAGGTATGGAGATACCGACGATCAAACCTCAGATAAGTAGAGTATCGCGTGACAAAGGGATTTGGTTTCGTATGTTAATGGTTCTATCGATCACGAAGTCATCGTTGAGTATGTGGGAGCCGTTATGGATCTCCAGATCCTGCTGATGGTTATTGATCGGAGAGGTGTCTCCATCATGTATGCATATTCACGAACCGTAGGGTGACACACTTAAGGTTTGATGTTGTTTAGGTAGATATGGAATGTGCGTTGGAGACCGAATGTTGTTCGGAGTCTCGGATTGGATCTAGGACATCACGAGGAGATCCGGATTTGTCCAGAGAATTAGATTCATATAATGGAGATCATTTTCTAGGTTCAGAAATGTTCCGGAGTGTTTATATGGGGATTCTAGAAGGTTTCGGAGTGTTCCGAAAAGTTCTAGAAGGTTCCGTGGACTTTACTTGAAAACCAAGAAAGGAAAGGGGAAGACTTGGGAGGGAAGGAAACTACCCCCCCCCCCCCTCCCTTGTGCGCCGGCGTTAGGAGGTGGGCCTAGGGGTGGGAACCCTAGGCCGCACCCCTCCCTCTATATATAGAGGGGTGGAGGCGCCACCCCCCTTGCCCCTCCACTCTTGCCCTAGCCGCCTCTCTCCTCCTCCTTCGCTCTGCTCAGGCTTAGGCGAAGCCCTGCAGAATTCTCTACTCCACCACCACCACGCCGTCATGCTGCTGGGATTCCATGGAGAGATCTACTACCTCTGCTGCTCGCTGGAACAGAGAGAGGAAGGTCTGCATCGACTCCGCACGTGTGACCAACTGCGGAAGCGCTGCCATAACACAGCGCCGGAAGGATCGTATACTCGATCTTGAGATCGGCAAGTGATCATCTACATCAACCACGAGATCCGATCTCGCACAAGGCTTTTGGATCTATAAGGGTTAGTACAGATCTATCTCATTGCACATGTCTAATAGATTAGATCTTGGCTTTTATTTAGATTAGATCTGGGTTTTGTTTGTTCTTGCGGTAGAAATTTTTTGTTTTCCATGCTACGAACCCATCAGTGGTACCAGAGTCGTGTCTATGCGTAGATCTGTTGCACGAGTAGAACACAATGGTTTTGTGGGCGTTGGTGCTCGTGCCATCTTTTGCTTTGTGTACTTTGCATCTTGCGGTATGGTGGGATGAAGCGGCTCGGGCTAACCTTACATGTCATCGCACATGAGACTTGCTCCACGCTTGACGTGTAACTTGCTTTGCACAAGTGGCTTTGCGGGTGTCTGTCTCTCTCACCATAGTATAGATCCAATTTACACTTTGCACTTGATAGCACTTGTATCAACGTTGTGGTTCAGTTTCATAGGTAAGATCCGTTCTTATTCGAAAGCACCAAACCACGTAAAACATGCAAAGAAAATTAGAGGCGTCTAACTTGTTTTTGTAGGGGTTTTTTGTGATGTGATATGGCCATCATGTGATTGTGATTATATTTGATGTATGCAATGATCCTTGTTGTAATATGGCAACCGGCAGGAGCCTAATGGTTGTCTTTAATTCTGTTAAGAAGTGCGTGTCTATTCATCTTGTAATAGCTTTATTCCAAGTAGTTGTAATAGTTGCTAGTGATGATGGACAACCATGAAGCGGCGCCACTGACCTTGACGCAATGCTGGTGATGATGGAGATCATGTCCATGCCTTGGAGATGGAGATCAAAGGCATAAGAAGAAAGGGTCATATCATATCACACTAATTATGAATTGCCTGTGATGTTAATCCTTTATGCATCTTGTATTTCTTAGATCGCGATCGTAGCATTATAAGATGATCCCTCTCACTACATATCAAGTAATAAAGTGTTCGTCCTTAGTTGGCACCGTTGCTAAGACTCATCGTTTCGAAGCATCTCGTGATGATCGGATGTGATAGATTCTACGTGTGCATACAACGGGCGCAAGCCAGATTTGCACATACGGAAACTAAGGTTAATCTTGACGAGCCTAGCATGTACAGACATGGTCTCGGAACACGGAATACCAAAAGGTAGAGCATGAGTGGGCTTGGTTCGTGTAATCACTAAGATTGTTCGCCGACAAAACTACATCTTCTCTCGTGAAGATCGGACTTGGTGTAGTGGACTTGGTTCGTGTAATCACTAAGACAATGTGAGGGTTGTTGTTTTGAGTGGGAGTTCACCTAGTTAATTTAAAGAATTTAGATTGAACTCAATTCATCATAAACTTAGTCTAAACTACATGCAAATTTGTTGTAGATTATGGCGAACCTCTCCATCAATTTCAATGCGTTCCTAGAGAAATAAAAGCTTAAGAACAATGGAAGCAACTTCACGGACTGGTTCCGTGGACTGAAGATTGTCCTCAGGGCTGGTCAGTTGACCTATGTGCTCGAAGCACCGCTAGGTGACCCACCTGCAGAAGATGACACCGATGACGTAAAGAATGTTTACGCCACTCGGAAAAATCACTACTCCATAGTTCAGTGAGCCATCCTGTACGGTTTAGAAACGGAGCTTCAGAAGCGCTTTGAGCACCACGACCCGTTTGAGATCATTAAGGAGCTCAGGCTGATTTTTGAGACTCACGCGGCCATGGAGAGCTATGAGGCCTCCGAAAAGTTCTTTAACTGTAAGATGGAAGAGGGTAGCTCCGTTAGCGAGCACGTGCTCACCATGTCTGGGCACGCAAACAAGCTCCAAGAGTTGGGGATAACGATTCCTAATGAGTTAGGGATTCACCGTGTCCTCCAATCACTGCCACCGAGTTATAAGAACTTTGTGATGAACTACAATATGCACTGCATGAACAAGACGTTGCCTGAACTATCGTCCATGCTGAAAACTGCTGAAGTGGAGATCAAGAAGGAGCACCAAGTGTTGATGGTCAATAAGACCACCAATTTCAAGAAACAGGGCAAGCCTAAGAACAAGGGCAACTTCAAGAAGGACGGTAAGAAAGCTGCCGCACCTGCTAAGAAGCCCAAGGCTGGTCCTAAGCCTGAAACTGAATGCTTCTACTGCAAGGGTGCTGGTCACTGGAAGGGTAACTGCCCCAAGTACCTGGCGGATCTCAAGAACGGCAACATCAAGAAGAAAGGTATATTCGATATACATGTTATTGATGTGTATCTTACTAGTAATCGTAGTAGTGCCTGGGTATTTGATACTGGTTCGGTTGCTCATATTTGTAACTCGAAACAGGAGCTACGGAATAAGCGAAGACTGGCGAGAGACGAGGTGACGATGCGCGTTGGAAATGGCTCCAAGGTTGATGTGATCGCCGTCGGCACGCTCCCTCTACATCTACCTTCGGGATTAGTTTTAAATTTGAATAATTGTTATTTGGTGCCTGCGTTAAGCATGAACATTATATCTGGATCTTGTTTATTGCGAGACGATTACTCTTTTAAGTCCGAGAATAAAGGTTGTTCGATTTATATGAGTAATATATTTTATGGTAATGCACCTGAGATGAATGGTTTATTCTTACTGAATCTCGATAGTAGTGATACACATGTTCACAACATAGATGCTAAACGAACAAAACTAAATGATAATTCTACATACATGTGGCACTGTCGTCTTGGTCACATTGGAGTGAAGCGTATGAAGAAACTCCATTCTGATGGACTTCTTGAATCACTTGATTTTGAATCACTTGAAAGATGCGAAGCATGTCTAATGGGAAAAATGACTAAGACTCCATTCTCTGGAATAATGGAGCGAGCTACAGACTTATTGGAAATAATACATACCGATGTGTGCGGTCCAATGAGTGTAGCATCGCGTGGTGGATATCGTTATGTTCTCACTTTCACAGATGACTTAAGTAGATATGGGTATGTCTACTTTATGAAACGTAAGTCCGAAACTTTCGAGAAGTTTAAGGAATTTCAAAGTGAAGTGGAAAATCATCGTAACAAGAAGATTAAGTTTCTGCGTTCTGACCGCGGAGGTGAATATCTAAGTTATGAGTTTGGCATGCATTTAAAGAAATGTGGAATACTTTCACAGTTGACACCGCCGGGAACACCACAACATAATGGTGTGTCCGAACGTCGTAATCGAACTCTCTTAGATATGGTTCGGTCTATGATGTCTCTTACAGATTTACCGCTATCGTTTTGGGACTATGCATTAGAGACAGCCGCATTCACTTTAAATAGGGCACCATCTAAATCCGTTGAAACGACACCGTACGAATTGTGGTTTGGTAAGAAACCTAAGTTGTCATTCCTTAAAGTTTGGGGTTGTGAAGCATATATAAAGAAGTTACAACCTGATAAGCTTGAACCCAAAGCAGATAAATGCGTCTTCATAGGATACCCTAAAGAAACAATTGGGTATACCTTCTATCATAGATCTGAAGGCAAAGTTTTCGTTGCCAAGAATGGATCCTTTCTTGAGAAGGAGTTTCTCTCGAAGGAAGTGACTGGAAGGAAAGTAGAACTCGACGAGGTTATTGAACCTTCTCTCGGAGTTGAGAGTAGCGCAGCACCGGAAGATGTTTTTGTGCCGCCTGCACCAATTGGAGAGGAAGCTAATGATGGTGATCATGAAACTTCGAATGAAGTTGCTGCTGAACCTCGCAGGTCAACGAGGGTCCATACCACTCCTGATTGAACGTCATGTTGGTGGAGAACACTGATGACCCTGCGACGTATGAAGAAGCTATGGTGAGCCCAGATTTCGACAAATGGCTAGAAGCCATGAAATCTGAAATGGGATCCATGTACGAAAACCAAGTATGGACTTTGGTGGACTTACCGGATGGCCGTAAGGCTGTCGAGAACAAATGGATTTTCAAGAGAAAAACAGATGCTGATGGTAATTTTACCGTCTATAAAGCTCGACTTGTCGCGAAAGGGTTCCGACAAATTCAAGGAGTTGACTACGATGAGACATTCTCACCAGTAGCGAAGCTAAAGTCTGTGAGGATTTTGTTAGCAATTGCTGCATATTTCGATTATGAGATTTGGCAGATGGATGTCAAAACTGTGTTCCTTAATGGAGACATTGAGGAAGAGTTTTATATGGTACAACCCAAGGGTTTTGTCGATCCTAGTGATGCTGACAAGGTATGCAAACTTCAGCGCTTCATTTATGGACTGAAGCAAGCATCCTGGAGTTGGAATCAACATTTTGATAAAGTAATCAAAAACTTTGGATTTATACAAACTAATGGAGAAGCTTGTATTTATAAGAAAGTGAGTGGGAGCTCTATAGCATTCCTAGTACTATATGTAGATGACATATTGTTGATTGGGAATGACATAGAACTTCTTAATAGTGTCAAAGCCTATTTGAATAATAGTTTTTCAATGAAGGATCTTGGTGAAGCGGCATATATTCTAGGCATCAAGATTTATAGAGATAGATCAAGACGCCTAATAGCGCTTTCACAAAGTACATACTTGGACAAAGTTCTAAAGAAGTTTAGAATGGAAGAGAGCAAGAAAGGGTTTGTGCCCATGTTGTCAGGTAAGACCTTGAGTAAGACTCAAAGTCTAGCTACGGCAGAAGATAGAGAGAAGATGAATAATATTCCCTATACCTCGGCCATAGGTTCTATCATGTATGCCATGCTGTGTACAAGACCAGATATAGCACATGCTGTTAGTTTGACTAGCAGATATCAAAGTGATCCTAGAATGGAGCACTGGACAGCGGTCAACAATATCCTAAAGTACCTAAATAGGACTAAGGATATGGTTCTTTCTTATGGGGTGATGAACAGCTTGTTGTAAACAGTTACACTGATGCTAGTTGGAACACCGATCCAGATGACTCGAAGTCACAGTCTGGATACGTATTTATTTTAAATGGTGCTGCAGTGAGCTGGAGGAGTGCCAAGCAAAGCGTTGTGGCGAAATCTTCAACTGAATCGGAATACATAGCTGCTTCAGAGGCTGCACAAGAAGCCATATGGATGAAGGAGTTCATTACTAAACTTGGTGTGGTTCCTAGTGCGTTGGACCCGATGGCCATCTACTGTGACAACACAGGTGCCATAGATAATGCACAGGAGCCAAGGTCACATAGAAAGCTGAAGCACATCAAGCTACGTTTCCATGCTATTCGCGAGTATGTCCAAGATGGTGACATAAAGATTTGCAAAGTACACACTTATCTGAATGTGGCAGATCCGTTGACTAAACCTCTCCCTAGAGCAAAGCATTACCAACACCAGAATGCCATGGGTGTTAGGTATATTACCATGTAATCTAGATTATTGACTCTAGTGCAAGTGGGAGACTGTTGGAGATATGCCCAAGAGGCAATAATAAAAGTGGTTATTATTATATCTTTGTGTTTATGATGAATGTTTACATCCCATGCTATAATTGTATTATAAGGAAACACTAATATATGTGTGTTTTGTAAACGTAAAAGAGTCCCTAGTAAGCCTCTTGTTGAACTAGCTTGTTGATTAATAGATGAATCATGGTTTCCTGATCATGGACATTGGATGTCATTGATAACAAGGTTATATCATTAGGAGAATGATGTGATGGACACACACCCATAGTAAGTATAGCATAAGATCAAGTCATTAAGTTCGTATTGCTACAAGCTTTCAAATGCATAGTAACCTAATCCTTCGACCATGAGGTTATGTTAATCACCATCACCGGATGGGTACTTTGATGACATCAAACACCGCTTCGTAACTGGGTGGTTATAAAGGTGTCATTGTGTATTCTGAAAGTATGTGTTGAAGCGCATGGACCAAGATTGGGATTTGTCCATCCATATGACGGATAGATATGCTCTGGGCCCTCTCGGTGGAATGTCATCTAGTTAGCTTGCAAGCATGTGACTAGGTCACAAGGGATGACATATCATGGAACGAGTAAAGAGTACTTATCAGTAACGAGGTAGAACTAGGTATGGAGATACCGATGATCAAACCTCGGATAACTAGAGTATCGCGTGACAAAGGGAATTGGTTTCGTATGTTAATGGTTCTATCGATCACGAAGTCATCGTTGAGTATGTGGGAGCCGTTATGGATCTCCAGATCCCGCTGATGGTTATTGATCGGAGAGGTGTCTCCATCATGTCTACATATTCACGAACCGTAGGGTGACACACTTAAGGTTCGATGCTGTTTAGGTAGATATCAAATGTGCGTTGGAGACCGAATGTTGTTCGGAGTCTCGGATTGGATCTAGGACATCACGAGGAGATCCGGATTTTTTCGGAGAATAAGATTCATATAATGGAGATCATTTTCTAGGTTCGGAAATGTTCCAGAGTGTTTATATGGGGATTCTAGAAGGTTTCGGAGTGTCCCGGAAAGTTCTAGAAGGTTCCGTGGACTTTACTTGAAAACCAAAAAAGGAAAGGGGAAGACTTGGGGGGAAGGAAACTCCCTCCCCCCCTCCCTTGTGCGCCGGCCCTAGGAGGTGGGCCTAGGGGTGGGAACCCTAGGCCGCACCCCTCCCTCTATATATAGAGGGGTGGAGGCGCCACCCCCCTTACCCCTCCACTCTTGCCCTAGCCACCTCTCTCCTCCTCCTTCGCTCTGCTCAGGCTTAGGCGAAGCCCTGCAGAATTCTCTACTCCACCACCACCACCACGCCGTCGTGCTGCTGGGATTCCGTGGAGAGATCTACTACCTCCGCTGCTCGCTGGAATGGGGAGAGGAAGGTCTGCATCGACTCCGCACGTCTGACCGACTGCGGAAGTGCTGCTGGAACGTGGCACCGGAAGGATCGTCTACTTGATCTTGAGATCGGCAAGTGATCGTCTACATCAACCACGAGATCCGATCTCACACAAGGCTTTCGGATCTACAATGGTTAGTACAGATCTATCTCGTTGCACATGTCTAATAGATTAGATCTTGGCTTTTATCTAGATTAGATCTGGGTTTTGTTCGTTCTTGCGGTAGAAAATTTTTGTTTTCCATGCTACGAACCCATCATAAAGCTTATAATGTTTGATCTTAGTTCCATAGTTTTAGCTGGGGGGAAATTTAGTCATAAACATATTAGTGCATTCCTCCCAAGATTTAATAGTGCCCTTAGGTAGAGCTAGCAACCAGTTCTTAGACTTTCCTCTAAGAGAGAAAGGAAACAATCTTAATTTAACAGCATTTGGATCTACATCCTTCATACACATCATGTCACAAATTTTAGTAAAAGTATTTAAGTGCAAACATGAATCCTTAGAAGATGAGCCTCCAAATTGATTTTGCTGAACCAAACTTAAAAGGTTAGGATTAATTTCATATGATTCCGCATCAATAGCGGGCTGAGTGATAGGTGCATGAATAAAATCGTTAGTGAAAGTAACATACTCCACAAGTCTCTTTTGAGCCATGGCTCTTATATTTTTGGTATTTTAAAGTAAATAAAATAAATAAGAAGTAACTAATTTTTTGGGGTTTCAAATAGATAACTAGAAAGTAAACTAATAACAAGAAATAAACTAGAAACAAATAATAAAATTAAAAACAAGGTCTCTAGTGACCTCACCAGGATAGCGAAATTGCTTCCCCGACTACGGCGCCAGAATAAGGGTTGATACTTTTGATCCGGATTCACGGATGTAGTATAATAGCTTTTTCCCTAGTAGACCTTGTTGTAATCGAATCTTGGAAAGCAATGCTAAAAGGAAATAAAACGGAAAATTCTACAAGAATTTGTTTCTTCGTTTTACCTTCGTTTACCGGACCAATCTAGTTTACTTTTATAGTGGGTTGATTCAATGGATGGAGATAGGACAGGGTTGAAGTTCCACCTGTAGATGCACATCATATGGGATAAAAGATAATAATAATAAGCATAGTCATGTGTAAAGTTTTAATAGGGATAATCTCTTGTGGGCAACACATCCTAATATAGTAGAGCCCCCGTGATGTAGCAGGTATAGCAATAGTCTTTTAATCCAACCAAGTGCACCACGAAGCAACGAGTTACAAACAATTATTAAGTGTAAAACACATATCAAAGCATTAAGTGGTGATGTTGTTGTGATATCGAATGGGTCACTAAGCGAAGACCGTACTACCCTATCTGTCACTGGGGTTCCTATGAGATCGCCGCTAGCCAAGTATCTCACCTCAAGCCTTTATCAATCTATGGGGTCTTGGGTACCTACAAGTCCACAGATTGAGACAAGAGACAAAGAAACAAAAGATACAAATATCTATTTCAAACAATACACAATGGTCCCATAGATTAGAGCACATAGTCGCTACAAGGTTTCTCCCCAACCCGCAGCTCGTGAGGACTACTCACTCATAACAATAAGATCAAGGATAAAAACATTAATACTTAGATTGAAATCAAATATTCTTACAATGGTTGCCAAATCACAAGGAGATTTGAAGTACAAAGTAATGGCTATGGATAATGGAGGGGATGGAAGATGGAAGGGGTGAACAATGGTGTGGATCTCCTTGAGGTGTGTTGTGATGCAATCTGAGAATGGCGGCCTTCTGCATGGCGGCTGAGACCTCAAAATATATAGGCGTCTTCATGAAAGTTGTAGGGTTTGACGAATCGGAGCCACTTCCACATGGTATGGGCAGACGGTATAGGCGGGCCCTACCCGTACATAGGGTCGTTAGAGTTCTTGTCGCCTGCAATTCACTCCGCAATTACTTGGTCGTGTGGACTTCCTCAAAAACCTTCATTATGACTCCAGATTTCACATTAAAAAGCGTGATTTCCTGCACAACACAAATCAAAGCAATGGTTTGCATATCTTTGCAATTATTAGTCATTAGTGGCAAGGATTGAGAGTTTCTTGTCAATTGCTTGACTAAAAACAATGTTTAAACGCGGTGGAAGATGGCTATTTTTTGACCCATCATAAGCCAACCCCAAAACTGAGTTTCAAGCCTAGGACTTGACCTTTCAATAACAACCTAAACAAAGGAGCACCATCATCTAGAAGGAATATTATATGTCACAAGTGTGGTTTACCGGGTCATGTGAAAAGTGAATGCAAGAAGCGTGAGATTATATGTTATGGATGTGGGCAGAAGGGTCACATGAAACCTGATTGTCCTAATAAACCAACATGAGGTTGGCCTACAAAAGGAGGAGGTGGCGGTCAATCGGGAAGAGGTGGACATAATGGGAAGAATAACAACAGCAAGCGAACCAAGCCTTTTGGGAAGCTGAACTGCCTACTCTAGGGGAAGTCGATAAGTCTGATCAAGCCGTGATATATACGCTCAACATAGGTTTTATTTGACATCAATGCAACTACTCCATTCATTTCTGAGCAAATTTGTGAAAAAATTGGCATTAGACGGGCACCGTTAGAAAATCCATTGACCATAATAACGGCAGGGGGTACCATAGTCATAACCCACATAAAGATGAATCAGGTCATCATGATCTATGGATGTGTTTACTATGCGGATGTTTATGTGATCCCAATGAAAGGAATAATATTAATTCTGTGGATGGGGGTGACTGAACATGGAGCTCAGATTAATTGTGAAGACAAGATTGTCTCGATCAGAACTCCGGGTGGAGGAAGAGTAGTTTATCAAGCTGATAGCTGATGATTGGCTCAACACATATCGAGCTCGTTGGGGAACCCCAAGAGGAAGGTATGATGAGCACAGTAGCAAGTTTTCCCTCATTTATGAAACCAAGGTTATCAAACCAGTAGGAGCAAGGAAACACCTCCAAGGTGTTGTTTCCAACTTGGAATCCTGCACAACACAACCACGGAACTTTGCCCCCAACTTACAGTGAGGTTGTCAATCTCACCAGTTTTGCTAAAAACAAAGGATTAAACGTATTGTGTGGAAGATAGTAATTGCTTGCAGAAAGTAAACAGAAAACAGTAAATAGCTTGTAGATTGATGGTAAAAGAATGGACCCGGGTCCATAGTTCACTAGAGGTGATTCTCCTTATGATAGATGACATGTTGGGTGAACAAATTACAGCAGGGCAATTGACAGACACCGATAAAGCATACATGCATATACTAATCATCTTGACTCCTACAAGATTTGATTGGGCATTACAACATTACACATAGACCTTAATCCAACTGCATCTATGACTAATAATCCACCTTCAAGTTATCATCCGAACCCCCTCCAGTATTAAGTTGTAAGAAACAGATAATTGCATTAAGCAAACTGTGTAAAGTAAACAATATGATTGTTCTATGAACAAAGGATTGTTGTTTTCTCCCTAGTAGCGACTGCACATCTAGTACCTTAGAGATTTTTGTCACTTCCCCAGATTCCTAGAGGCATGAACCCACTATCGAACATAAATACTCCCTCTTGGAGTTGCTAGCATCTACTCGGCCAAAATAGCTACTAACAACGGAAAGCATGCAAGATCACAAATAACATAGACATGATAGAATCCATAATCAATCTAAAATAGCATCTCAATATCCATCGGATCCCCGCAAACACAACATGTATGATTACAAATAGATGATCTTGATCATGAACGGAGCTCACAAGATTTAAACATGGTAGCACAAAGGAGAAGAACCAACCATCTAGCTACTACATGGACCTGTAGTCCAGGGATGAACTACTCACGCATTACACCGGAGGAAGTCATGGTGATGAAGAAGACCTCCAGGGTGATCTCTCCCCTCCTACAGGGTGCCGGGAAGAGCTTCAGATCCCTCCCGATCTAGGGATGGAGATGGCGGCGGCTATAGACTATTTCGTGGAATTTCGATCGAGTACTTAGGGTTTTTGTCCCAGAGGCAATATATAGGCGAAGGGGCAAGGTCGGTGGAGTACCAGGGGGCCCACACCCCTGGTGGCGCGGCTAGGGCTGTCCGCGCCACCCTAGGGTGTGGCTGCCCTGGCTCCCCTCTTTGTCTCCCCTCCAGACTCCGTATTCCTTCTGGTGAAATATTGACTTGGGCTTTTGTCGGGTCCAACTCCGAGAATATTTCCTTACTAGCTTTTCTGAAACCAAAAACAGCAGAAAACAGGCAACTGGCACTGTGGCATCTTGTTAATAGGTTAGTTCCAGAAAATGTGTAAAAATACCCCAAAGTGTGGACAAAACATAAGAAAGTAGATATAAAACAAGCATGTAACATCAAAAATTATAGATACGTTTCCAACGTATCAACATCCCCAAGCTTAACTCCTTCTCGTCCTCGAGTAGGTAAGTGATAAAAAAGAATAATTTTTGAGGTGACATGCACCATCGTAATCTTGATCAAAGTATTGTAAAACATTGATAGTTGGGATCATAGTACTTTAACATAGCATGAAAGATATAGTTCTAACAATAAGACATAGCAACTATGTTGTAACATGAAAAGGTACAAACAAAAGATTCATGAATAACAATGTTTTGAAAGACATTTGTTTGTTTCACATATATAAAACATAATGAGAATGGTATTCAGCTTGTCCCTCATAGTGTAGCAAAACATAAATGCATAGGACACCTTCAAAGTTCATAAGCCTGACTAGATACAAATAGTTTAAGAACAAGCAATATCAAAGTTATGAATCAATCAACAAGTCTTGGGACAATGCACATTAAACTAAGAATGGCCACTATGCTCTCTCAATAGGTGCATAAAGATAGAAGATGGAAACTCAAAATAAAAGTAAAAGAAAGGCCTTCATAGAAGGAAGCAGAGATTCAAGTCTCATAAAGATCTTCCAAAAATTATGGTACTTATTAACTTTCAGCTCTCATTGCCCCTATCATAAGCATCTTGAAGTGATTAAGGTTAAAGTGAACAAACTATGGAGTATATGCTTGACAAAGTATAAGTTGGCAATCTCATGTCCCTCGAATACGAGGGCCGCTCCTCATGCTACTCAAGTTTAGTTACCGGTAAGTTCTTGTCATAGTAAGTACATGTGTATCATAGAGAACCGCCAACGGGGTACCCCTTGTCCGATGATACGGAAGAATCCCCATATCAAAATGACAAGGCAAGCAGACAATGAGCATCTCAGCATCCTTTTATTTCCTATTTGCATAGGTTTCTTTTTTTCTTTCTTTCTCTTTTTTTTCTTTCCTATTTGCATAGGGTTTTTTATAGAGGATGCTTCATAGATTTCTCACTATGGTTACGTTGTAGGTTTCCACCATGATTAGGCATGGCTTAGACCAGCCGCCCAGGCGTTTCTCTAACACATATACAAACTCAATGAGCCTTACAAGCTCCCCTTTCATTTCACACCGCCGGGATCCATAAGAAAAAGAACATGATATCAACTAAATAAAGTGCAATGTTGAAAGCGTTCCCCATGATAGCATGGTTCTGCTAATTCACAACTTACAAAACGCAAGCATATACGTAACATAGATGGGCACAATGGTTTAGGTTTATTAAGTGGAAGAAAAGTAAAGTGTGTCATCAAGTTTGTGAGAGCTTTAATCACTAATTTCAACATAACAAGTTTAATTCGGAAGGTAGATAAACATGAATATACTTTGAATAGCAAATGCTAATAGATAGGTATGGTGGACTCTTTGGAATAACTTGGTTTTATTTGGAGTTGGATGCATGATTGGAACTCATACTTGGTATGGAGGCTAGCAAAATACTAGGAGCGACCAACTAAGAGGGCAATAATGGCCATAATCATGCAAAGCGACAAAACATCATTGATTAAAGCATAAAGTGATATTACAAGACGAAAACTAAATGATCATGGAGGCTATGGTGACTTGGTATAGTCTTAACATGGTGTGAGCATGCGCCAAGTCAACCCAAATAAAGCATCAAAGGAGAATACCATAATATTATGCTTTTATATGCTAAAACAACGCATGATTCTTTCAAGGCACATTAAGCAATCTCAAGTATTTGTAACAAGTCATGCTACAACAATAATCACTAAGCATAAAGCCAAAAAAGTATCAAGCATGACATGATAAATTCTAAATCATAGTAAAAAACAAGCTCCTTTTATACCACTTAAGCATAAACTTTCCTACTCTTTTCCAATCAAAATCACCTATTTGAAACTATGTATGAATGAGGGGGTCCAACCAACTTTATTTAAGCAAACTAAGGAAATGAAAACTAAAAACAAAACGAAGATGCTCCAAGAACAACACAATTGTGCATGAAACAATAAAAATGAAGTGTTTGGAAGAAACCTGAAATTTTTATTGATGAAGAAGGGGATGCCTTGGGCATCCCCAAGCTTTGACACTTGTACTTCTCGAATATTTCTTGGGGTGACATGGGTGGAATCCCCAAGCTTGAGCTTTTTTCCATACTTCATCTTATCACATTACTCTTCCCTACACTTTAAAATCTCCTTCATACAAAACTTCACACAATCTTCATTAGCAACATTAGTGTACTCAAGATAATAAGTCTTTTGGTTCAGTTTCAACATAAGTAAAACTTCCATTAAAACAAAAGCTATGGTAGCACTTCCTTTAAAAAGTTCAAGTGATCAAAGAGAAGTCAAAGAGAAAGAGATTAAGAGGCAAATGCAAATAATGGCAGAAATCTATCAAAACAGACCAGCAGGTAAAAACCGATTTTTTCGAAGACCTTCTGTTGTTCAAATAGAATAGTATTGAACTAATGAAAGTTGGATAACAACCTGAGACGGAATCACAAAAAATTACAGCTCAAACCAACGTATAGAGATTTTTCACGAATTTTTACAGCAAAGCACAAAAATCCGTTTCGGGACAGCAACTTTCCCAAGTCTTACTTCTCTCTCATTAGAGGTTACTCTTGGCACAAAAACCACACAAAAATGATAAGGAGAGGTTATTACTGAAGCAATACCTTCCAAGACTCAACAAAAAAACTCCTAACGAAATTTGGGTTATTTCCCAATAAGTGCTTTTCTTTAACGCCTTTGAGCTAGGCATAAGAAGCAAGAATCAAGTATTCTCAAATGAAGAAGCATTAAGATCAAGACCAGAAATATATTCAACAAGGCAAGGTATCTCATCCAAATAAGTTCTAGAGGACCCTCTCTCAATGCTCTTGGGTTTACTATTTTCATCAAACGGGTTTTCGGGAACAATCCAATCAAAATTATTTTCTAAGGCTTCATGCATTCCTACAAGTTTAAAAGGTATTGGTATTTTAATTTCCTCTCCATCTTTGGGTTTGGTTTTGTCCATATTTTCTCGTGTACCAATAACATCTACACATGAGCCTAGCATATTAAAACGATCAAAGACTTTTCTAGCTTCCTTAACAACATCATAGAATTCTTTAAGCAAAGTTTCCAGAATAAAAATCTCTTTTTTCAGTGTCCTCAATATCTTTAAGTTTAAGAAACATTACTTGCATTATGGGATTAAGGTTAACAAACCTAGCTTACAACATGTGAACTAAAGAAGCTGCAGCAATTTCATAATTTGGAGCAAGTTCTGCTAGGGATCTATCCTCAATATCCTCATGCTTGCTACCATGATTAAAAAATTCTTCAATATTATCTTTCCCAATTATAGAGCCACTACCTATTGAAAGGTCTTTTAGGGTGAACTTAGGGATCAACATGGTGAGCTAAGAATGAGGTAACAAATATAGAAAGAACTAATTTTTTTATGTGTTTTTTATATAAAGAAGCAAACTAGTACAACTAACTTTTTTGTGTGTTTTTGAAAAAGAAACAAGCAAAAAAAGCAAAAATAAACTAAGAAAAACAAATAAAACAAAGTAAAGAGATTGGTTATGAAGGACTCCCCTTATGAAGCTGTCCTTAACTCACCGGCAACGGCGCCAGAAAAAGCTTGATGATTGGCTCAACACGTATCGAGCTCGTTGGGGAACCCCGAGAGGAAGGTATGATGCGCACAATAGCAAGTTTTCCCTCAGTTATGAAATCAAGGTTATCGAACCAGTAGGAGCAAGGAAACACCTCCAAGGTGTTGTTTGCAACTTGGAATCCTGCACAACACAACCACAGAACTTTGCCCCCAACTTACAGTGAGGTTGTCAATCTCACCGGTTTTGCTGAAAACAAAGGATTAAACATATTGTGTGGAAGATAGTAATTGCTTGCAGAAAGTAAATAGAAAACAGCAAATAGCTTGTAGATTGATGGTAAAAGAATGGACCCGGGTCCATAGTTCACTAGAGGTGATTCTCCTTAAGATAGATGACATGTTGGGTGAACAAATTACAGCGGGGCAATTGACAGGCAGCGAGAAAGCAAACATGCATATACTAATCATCTTGACTCCTACGAGATTTGATTGGGCATTACAACATTATACGTAGACCATAATCCAATAGCATCTATGACTAATAATCCACCTTCAGGTTATCATACAAACCCCCTCCAGTATTAAGTTGCAAGCAATAGATAATTGCATTAAGCAAAGTGTGTAAAGTAAACAATACGATTGTTCTATGAACAAAGGATTGTTGTTTTCTCCCTAGTAGCAACAACACATCTAGTACCCTAGAGATTTCGGTCACTTCTCTAGATTCCTAGAGGCATGAACCCACTATCGAGCATAAATACTCCCGCTTGGAGTTGCTAGCATCTACTCGGCCAAGATAGCTACTAACAACAGAAAGCATGCAAGATCACAAATAACATAGACATGATTTAATCAATAATCAATCTAAAATAGCATCTTAATATCCATCGGATCCCCACAAACATGTAACATCCCAAAACTTTAATCCAAGATTATCATAATCAAATCATCCAAAAATGGGGTTAACAGAAACTTTTCCAAATTTAAAATGAAAGCATTCATATAAGTGTGCATTTAAAATAGGAGTTGTTTGAATTGCCATGATTGAGTGATCCAATGCTTGTAAAATGTTTCTTAGGTGAATTAAACATCATCTACATCATTCCCAAACTTTTCCTAAAGAAAATCAAATCAAAAAGAATTAAAAAGAAGGAATGGTCATTTTGGCAAATTTAACTCTCATGCCTACTTTGGCTATTCCTAGTACTCAATTCTTAACAGAAACAATTCTTGATCTTTGCACCCCTTGCTAGTACACATAATGAGGTACCAAGGCCCACCTTTTTATCTGCTAAAAACATTCTGTTAACTATTTTAAATGACAGTTTAAAATTTAATCTAATGCATATGCATAGATCACCCCTTTTCAAAAACCATCTATTTGAGCTCCTTTTTCAAAACCCTTGCAACCAGAGACTACCTATCACTAATGGAGATCACTCAAAAAATTTGAACTCAAAATTCAAAACTTTTTCTCTTTCGGCCATTTTGTCAAACACCTTGTTAGCAAGATCATTAAGGCCTAACTATTACTGTTTCGGACTGATTTTGTCTAGCAATTCTGTAGTGCTTTGATCATCTTGTCCCCCCTCAAGCCAGACCAGACCAACCCCAGCCTCTTCTCTACCCCCTAGCCGCACTGCACTGCCATGCCGAGCCCCCTCTCGCCGGCCGACCGTGCACTTGCAGCAGCAACCCTCTCCAGCCACTCTCGCCATGTGTAGTACATTGCTAGTGGTCCACCTCCACCGCCCAACCAGCCCCAGGCCAGAGACAGAGGGCAGAGCGGCCAGGAACCGCCGCGCCCAGAGCTTGTCGAGCATGCCGCCGCCGTCCCCAGAGCGCGCACTGTCCCTGCGTGCAGAAGCCGCCGCTCGACCGCAGCCCGCGCCCACCGCTCCGCCTCGACCTGGAGAACACCCCAGACACCTCCGTTTGCCGCCCAAATCCCCACAGCCACCGCTCGCCGTGGACACCGGCGCCTCTGCCTCTCAGAGCGCCACCTCGCCCAGACTACATACCACCGCCCCTACAGTCGCATTTAAGTCCTAGAGCACCGCCAGGGGACCGCCCATCGATCGCCATCCCTAGCCATGCCACTAGCTCGTCGTAGCCATGTCGCCACCGTTGACCGCCCATCCCGCTCGGTCTCACCGTCGGGCCTATAAAAGGAGCCCTCCCCAGCCATTCCTCTCCACACCATTCCACTCCCCTCACCTCTCTGAACCTCAACCACCTCTCGCCGGAGCAAGTGGAGTAGCAGTTCGCCGGAATTGGAGCCGGAGCCGCCGCCTCTGGAGGAGAAGGGTGTCGTTGATTTCGACCACCCCAAGCTCCGCCGCGACCACGCCTCGCCTCGCTGTCATCTTCCACTTCGTTTGCTCGCCTTGTCGACCCTGCTGGAGCCCTGGTACGCCCCCAGTAGACCCCCACCGAGCCGCTAGGGTTCGAGCTGGCCGGCGACCTGTTCGTCGTCGACGACGACCCTCAGCCGTAGATCTAGCCTCTAATCGCACGGCCCACAGCGCGCGTAGCGTTTCGCGTGTTAAGTGCCGCTGACACGTGGGACCCCCCTGTCAGCTGAGCCCCGCGCCGCGGAGCGCCACTGGGCCAGCCCATTCCTTTTCCCGCGTTAGCCCACAGATTCAAATCTGGATTTTTCTTTTAGTTTGAATCTAGTTTCTGTCCACTAGTTTGAAAATCAATTCAGAGAGTTTTAGAAATCCAAATTGCATGAAACCAATTTTGTCTAAAAGGTATTAAAATGATCTATTCAAGCCCCTTGGATTTAATTCAATTAGAGTTATAGATCTCTCCTAATAAAAATAAGAATACAGAAGCTTTTGCAACTTGCAACATTTTTATAAAATCAACCAAGTTAGCTTTTGAGTTGATTCCAACTCTCAAAAATCACATTTCATCATATCTATCTAAATATGTAATAATATTAAGGTTTGCATGCAGTGACTTTGGACTAGTACCAAAATAATGCTATATAGGCATTTCTAGTCACTTTAAATCATTAAATAATAAACTTAAACTAAAGTAATATGGATCCAACCTTTAAATCTCATTCCCACAAGTTAGAATATGTGGTGAGGACATGGGTCCACATGATCCCATATTTTGGGTGGTGAATGTTAAATTTTAGTTAATATTTCAATGAGTAGAAATTACTTTTCCAAAATAAAAAGGTTGAAACTATTGAATTAAACTTGTGATGCTTGTGATGATAATAGATCATCAATTATGTGTTAATGCTAATTAGCCTAGTTAAGTATTGTTTGGTGATACTCCCTATGTATTTATAGACGCTAGTACCGACCAAGTTTTCGAGGAGGAGTTCTACCAAGAAGAAGAAGAAGAAGAAGAAGAAGAAAACTTCAACCACTGCACCAACCAAGGCAAGCTATTAGTGGCAAGCTAACCCTTGCAAAACATACTTTAGCAAGCTATTGTTAGCAAGCTAGAATAAAACTAGATGGTTTAGCAAAGATGCCTTAAGCATGCTTTGATCACACCCCTTTAACTATTAGTACCCCAAGTCTCACTGACAAGTTTTACCCCTCTTAGGTTATAAAAAGTTCTTTACTTAATTTTTTAAGGTAGCATAAAGAGTATAAAACTTGACCTACTTAGAAACCTTTAGATGTCATTCTATGGCATGAGATTGATCCCATCTTTCCACCTTAGTGAACACTCTTAACTTAGTATTTTAGAATAGATCAAAACTTGAGTCACTTTAGATGGGAACACTTGGTCAAAATGAATTGTGAAAACCTTGGAATGATGAGTCATTCTATTGAGATGCTTTGACATGTGTTGAGAAACACAACTGGTTTATGACAATGAAACTGATGGTTGGATTCGGATGCGATACCATTCCAAATTTACCGTACAACTACATTACCTGAATTGGGTAAGGCTTAGCTAGAAATTTATATGCATTAGTATTAGTTCCCTCACGGGAGAGGTTTGAGCTGAGGCTACCTCTCAATGATGTCCACCTATGCAGTGCCCAAGATGACTGATGGTCATGGTTGGGAGGCCATACTCATAGGAGAGGTGCTTGTACTAGGGTTTGTAAAGGGAAGGTTATGTTTGATTATCTGCATACTAAGTATGATGATTTAGGGTTATCCCTGACAGATGTATCGAATCTTGTGGTGAAAGTGTACCACCTCTACAGAGTGTCAAACTATTCGAATAGCCACGTCCGCGGTTATGGACAGTTGGAATGGCCATACTGTTTCGTTGTCAGATGTTTTCTAAATAACTTGAAATGAATGGATGAACTTTGACTTGACCACAACAGGGTTGTGTTGATGATAATAGCTTCCCAACTTAAGTGATTCTAGAACTTTATTTTATCTTTTTTTGCTTCTGAACTCAGCTTAGGTTTCAAACTTAACTTGATAGTTAACTTAGATTCAGTACTTTAACTTAGAATTATACCCCTTGTTAGTAGTAGTTTGCGAGTACATAAAGAGTACTCATGGCTTTTGTCCCTGGCTATTATTATGGCCAGACTATGAAGGAGATTATCAAGATGATGGTCAGCAGGACGGCTATGATAACTAGGACTATCTGCCTTCGTCAGCATTGCCTGTGCCCCTGAAGATAGACCCCACCGCTATGCTTATCGTTTATTTCCGCTGATTGTTGTATTAAAGACTGGATCATGAGATCCTTATTTGTGTAAAACCTTATGTATGGTTTGTAATGGATGATGTACTGTGATATCCAATCCGTTATGTCTCGCAAAAATGGTAATCCTGGGATTGCGAGGTATGGCATAACGGGCATCTGGGATTAAAAATCCGGGTGTTGACAAGTTGTATCAGAGCCATCCTGACCATAGGAGACCCTAGTTAGAATGGACGTTCAAACAAAAACTTAGTTTCAAAACCAAAGTGAGTATTTATGAAAAAACTATTTCCCCTCTTACCCATGTGAACTCATTCTTTCTCAAAAATTCACGTTCCTCAAAATTCTTACATTACTACCTAAAATTTGACACACTTGATCACTTCACTAACTTCCTCATGCTTAATTCTTGTAGATAGAGACTCAATTCAGCAAGTTTTACTAGTTGGGAAACGGAGGTCAGCTGATCTTCGAGAGGGATCTGGATTCACTGTCGGAGTTACTGGGACGCCCACATCCGGAGTTTCTTGGAGCTCAACTTCCAGGACCCCCAGGAGGAGACCTACAATGGCTAGTCACCGCAGATCTTCGAGGAAGCATTGAAGCACCAACTTCTGGAAGAATTCAGTTCTCCGTGAGAGAGAACAACTGGCTAGATGGATTAGCCAGGGCAATGCATGAGTCCCTCGCACGTCTATGTGCCCTCAGCGTCAACAAGATTCAAGGAACCCGTTTTGCCCACTATGCAAGATGTGACTTCATGGGAATGCCGATGGAGATGCCAAGTCACCCAAAGTTGAGGCGCCAAGTGGAGAACCTTGACTTCTTGCTTCATGACCGACAGCAGGAACTGGACAATGCCAGAGAATTAGCCAACCAGAACCATGCCATTGCCGACCAGAAGGCCCAGACATTCGCACTGCTCGTCCAAGATCGCCAGTCTCTTTGTCGCCAGCGTGCAAAGAAGGATCGCACCACCACCTGTCTTCGCAAGAAGGTGGCCGACCTCGAGAAGACCGTCAAGGAACAGGAAGCTCAGCTTGCCGCCAAAGAAGAAGATGATGAGGGTGAAGACATCCAGGGAGATATGGATTCTTACCTCAGCAACGATGACGATTTTCTTGCAGAGGATGATGTGGACTTCTACACTGATGATGAAGACTCCGACTTCATCGACGATGAGTAGATGCACTAGAGCACTATCGTAGCATGAGATGTATCATCTCATTGTATCGTAGCTTGCAGAATGGTTCTTCAAACCATCTGTTTTCCCCTTTGATTGTTGTGGTGTGTGTTGTATCGTGTTCTTGCTTGCATGAATGAAAATGAAGTTAGTTGAAAAACATGAGCCTAACTCAAAGTTGTAGCTTCAAAAACCCAAAACCATGAACCTTAGAATTTTCATCTTACCCCTATATCTATCTCAATCTTCAGATGACTCGTGGAAACCAAGGAGGGAGCAGCTCGTCGCAGGACCCAATGCTGCAGATCTTGTAGAATCTCATCGCGGACCGTGAAGCAAGCAGGGCCGAGCGTCAAGCCAACTTAGCAACATTACAGCAGATCGCCCAAATGGCTCTCAACAACCAAGGACATGGAAATCAGGATCACAATGGATCTAAACTCAAAAACTTTCAGAACACCAATCCCCTAATCTTCAACCAATCTGAGAACCCATTAGATGCTGATAACTGGTTACAGACCATGGAAAACAACCTCGAAGTTGCAGGACTTGCTGAGAATGAGAAAGTTCTCTTCGCCACCCACTATCTGGCGGGAGATGCAGGAGCTTGGTGGAATAGCATCCGCAATATGAACCATGGCCAGGTGATGACCTGGGAAGCATTCAAGGTCAAGTTCAGCCGCACCATGTGCCGCAAGGTCTTGTCAACAGTATGGCATAACGGGCATCTGGGATTAAAAATCCGGGTGTTGACAAAACACAACATGTATGATTACAAATAGATGATCTTGATCATGAATGGAGCTCACAAGATCTAAACATGGTAGCACAAAGGAGAAGAACCAACCATCTAGGTACTACATGGACCCGTAGTCCAGGGATGAACTACTCACGCATCACAACGGAGGCAGTCATGGTGATGAAGAAGGCCTCCAGGGTGATCTCTCCCCTCCGACGGAGTGCCAGGAAGATCTTCAGATCCCTCCCGATCTAGGGATGGAGATGGCGGCGGCTACAGACTCTGTCATAGAATTTTGATCGGGTACTTAGGTTTTTTTGAAGGGAATATGCTCGAGAGGAAATAATAAAGTGGTTATTATCTTATTCCATGTTTATAATAAATGTTTATTTTGCATGCTATAATTGTATTAATTGGAAACGTTAATACATGTGTGTTTAATAAAAAAATACAAAGTTCCTAGTACTACCTCTCATATAAACTAGCTTGTTGATTAACAAGATGATCAAGGTTTCCTGATCGTGGACATTGGATGTTGTTAATAACGAGGTCACAATATTGGTGGAATGATGTGATGAACATTCATCCGAAGTATAGCATTACGATCAAAGTCATTATGTTGGACTTGGTGGTGCTAGACTTGCTGGAGCTGGATCTGAAGGGCGTGCTGGAGCCAGACCTGTTGGACTTCATCACGATCTTGAGATCGACAAGTGTACGACTACATCATCCATGAGTTCCAACTCATTAACAAAGCTTTGTTGTCTTCGAGGGTAAGTTCTCCATGGATGTATATCCACTTGTTGCTTGTATCTAGTAAATAGATCTTGGCGTTTAGTTCCCATCATAGGAAATTTTTTGTTTTCTATGCTGCGAACCCAACATTTTTCTCCCAGAGGCAATATATAGGTGAAGGGGCAAGGTCGGTGGATTACCAGGGGGCCCACATCCCCTGGTGGCACGGCTAGGGCTGGCCACGCCACCCTAGGGTGTGGCCGCCCTGGCTCCCCCCTTCGTCTCCTCTCCAGACTTCGTATTCCTTCTGGTGAAATATTGACTTGGGCTTTTGTCCGGTCCAATTCTGAGAATATTTCCTTACTAGCTTTTCTGAAACCAAAAACAGCAGAAAACAGGCAACTAGCACTGTGGCATCTTGTTAATAGGTTATTTCCAGAAAATGTGTAAAAATACTCCAAAGTGTGGATAAAACATAAGAAAGTAGATATAAAACAAGCATGGAAGATCAAAAATTATAGATACGTTTCTAATGTATCAATAACACACACATATATATGTGCATTTACAATTAAACTCCACGAGTGAGGTAAAGTTTGAGGATATCCCAGTAGTACATGAATTTATGGATGTGTTTCTAGCAGAATTGCCTAGAATGACACCAGATCGAGAAACTAATTTCACTATTGACTTGATACCATGAACGGCACCAATTGCGCAAGCACCATACAAGATGGGTCCTAAAGAGCTTAAATGGCAAATTGATGAGTTAGCTAGTAAGGGTTTTATTCATGGAAGTGTATCACCATGGGCAACCCCAGTTATTTTTGTGGACAAGCATGGCGGAGGTTGGCGGATGTGTGGAGATTACCAGAATTTGAACAATGTTACTATTGAGAACAAATATCCTTTGCTAAGAATTCAAGATTTATTTGATCAAGTCAAGGGAGCAGGAGTTTTTTCCAAGATTGATCTCAGATCAGGTTGTCATCATATCAAGATCAAGCCTGAAGATGTTCCAAAAACTACATTTATCTGAAGGTGTGGATATCATGAGTATTTAGTCATACCTTTTGGATTGACTAATGCACGAGCAATTTTCATGAACTTGATGAACAAGATCTTTATGTCATACTTGTAAAAGTTCTTGATAGTGTTCATCGATGATATTATGATATATTAAGGATAAATAAGAGCATGTTGATCATTTGATGATAGCATTGGAAATCCTAAGGGAACATAAGATTTATGCTAAATTTAGTAAATGTGAGTTCTGGTTGGATAAGGTAGAAATCCTTGGCCATGTTATTAGCAAGGATGGAATTGTTGTAATCCAACAAAAGTTCAATCATTATTAGATTGGAATGCACCTACTAATGTTAAACAAGTTAGAGGTTTCTTGGGAATGGCAGGGTATTATAGATGGTTCATTGAAGGTTTTTACAAAATAGCCGGACCAATGACTAAGTTGCTAACAAAGAATACACCATTTGTGTGGATAGACAAGTGCGGTGACCCAGCATACCACTGCATGTGTAGTACATTATAGTCATTGATATGACACTCACAGAACACCATTCCGTAAATATCACACCCCTCAGAGTGGTACAACAGAAACATCGCGGGTCCATATTACAAACATACACATTTCATTATTACAAACCAAGAGTTCCCAAACTTCAAGTATTATGAAATTACAAACCAAACTTAAGTAGTTTCAGCGAAAGATATAAAATCCAAACTCATACTTCGAATTGAGCTCAACAACTTATTCTATATAGTTCCTGCTGCTCGGCTCAATTGGGTTTACTAATAACTAAGGAAAATACTCGGACTTGTTTCCCTCCACTCCATAGCATATCTCATAGTCCACCCCTTAAACTCCTCTGGACAGGTCTGGTTCCTCGTAGTAGACGTCCTCTTGTCCATCAGCTATGTACATCGAAGTGTCTTCTGGATTCTCAGAGTCTAAGCAGGGGTTCAAAGGAAAGAGTGAGTAATAGCATTACCCAGCAAGTTCATTATATGCAATGAGGGAAGTTTGATGCTCTATCTACCACCTCGGACAAATACGTCCTTGGTACTATAAAATTTTCGTAAACATTTCTTCAAAGATTGATTTTATTATAAAAAACTATGCCCATCAGCCTTCACAGGTTGACCAGAACTTCATGGAGTTCCTTTCCTTCCATGTTTGTAGCTCCTTCCCGGAACAGGGAGTAACATGTCACAATTCTTACACTCTGCAGAGGTGCGTTGCTTTACCCATGAGAGACCAACTCCTTGTTGCACAACAGGGCGTACTTTCCCGTCCACAATTCCATGATGTGGGGCCCAGTAGGCGATCCAAGCCAATCACTGCCCATATGTCTGCATGATCCTCTGAGGCTGACTACACCTCCATTAAGCCTCCAACTAGGGAAAGCTATAACCCTGGTGAGTTCCTGAAGAGTCTATGAAATGGTGATGCCCCTGGTAAGCTCCATAAAAGGCCCGACTATACCTCTGGCAGCCACTCATAAATAATCTAGATACCTAAATCGTGGGGCCTAAGGGTGCCCACCCATATGTTGGATCCATACCGGGAATCCCAACATCACGATAAGGTCATCTTGCCTCCATATGAAAGGAAGAAGATACAGCTGACTTCTCTGTCCCATTCCAAATCTCATGATTAACGCGTATTATACGGCGCTAGAATCACTGATGGCATGGGCTTTTAAGCCTATGTAACTTATGCAATTGGAACCCTAAGTTCCATTGCTGATCTTTATCATCACTTAGGATGATACTACATCTTATTTATTAGAGAAGATATCATTTTCTTTTTCCAGATTATAGATGATAACACAACATTTGCAATATCTTTGATAAAGACTCTTCAAAGGACATAAGCAAGTTATGAACTTGCCTTGTGACTGCAAGGTAGTGAAGTCGGATGCTTCCACCTGACCTTGAGCTCCGGTTTCTACAGAGAACCATTATTGCCCGATAAGGACAATATTTAAAGAAGCAATATGAAATGCATAGTAATGTCATGCAATGATTTATTATTTGCTTCTTTGCATGTTTTACCCTTTTAGTAAAAGCTTACTATTTTATTTAAATATTTTCTGAAATTTCCTTTAAGGACATAGGAATTATTTCCATCACACCAAATTTACTTTTCAACAATACAAATTAGTATTTTTCTATAATAATTTATTCATTTTGGATCTTAAAAGTGAATTTTATTCAATTTTAAGTGTTTCCTATATTTTTTGTAAAATTCTAAAGTCATTAGCATCCTTTTACTAATAACCCTAAATTTTAAATTGCCAAAAATTCTATTGATTATTTTTTACTCAATAGAAAATATTTTTGTGAGTTCATAGAGATTTTATTTGTATTTTTAAGATTTTTACATATTTATCTAGAGTTGCTTTTATTTTAGGGGTATATTTGTAATTATTTCCCTTTTAAGTAACCTTATTAATATAAGGGCCTGGCCCACTGGGCTGGCCCGGCCCAACCTAACCCGGCCCACTTGGCCTGGTTACACCCACCAGGGTAGTACTGGGCTGCCCACAGGCCCAGTACCCCCCCCACATACGCACAGTCCTCTCCCCTCACTCGCTCTCTCGTGCACGCGGTTATCTCCTCCGTCTCCTCTCGCTGCCACGCACGATTCTGGCCGAATCCGGACGCCGTTGTCGGCGCCACGGCGCAGGGTGACTAAGTCGATGACGTCGCTTCCTTCTATCCGAGCAGATTCGCCACTAGGGCTCTCTCTCTCCTGGCCACGATGACCCCTGCCCAAAACTAGGGTTAGGGTTAGCCGCCCTGGAGCATCGGCGATGGTGCGCCGGTTTCACACGGCGTACGCCTCCCTTCTTCGGTGGATCTAACATGCGGTCGGTGTGGGTTGCAGCGCCCTATCGGGGTGCTCCCCGTGCCGCCATTTCTACTTTGCCGTCGGCCATCCTCTGCTTCCTCTTCTGTTCTTTTTGCGAGGACTTTGTGTAAGTTTGACTATTCCCCTTCTGTGCTCCTCTCTGCCTTGCTTGATAACCTCTGTGTGCCTCTAGTGATCAATCCCTAATTGGGGTTCAATGTTTGATTAGGTTCAACCCTCTGGTTTGATTATGATGACTCTGTTAGAACTGGTTGTAGTGGTTATACTATCCTGGATGTTTGCCCACTGATGCTAGTGATGTGGATTTAACTATTGTTTCATGATCTTAATACTAACAATGGTTCTATCAGTAATGTTCACTTGATCTTTATACACTAGTTTGTGTTGATCTTTCAGATTGGAGTTAATATGATACTCTTATGATTCTGTGATTGTGTAAAAACGACCATGGTTATGATTCCTCAGTGTTTATTTTAGGAAAATGATTAGTTAGCTAACTGCAAGTTTACTGATGGAACATAAGTAAAGCATTTGCTTGGTTTTAGAAGTGGTACTTGTGACACCTTATTTAGAATGATACACAAGTGTTCATGCTTCTATTGTCCAAATTCTACCTGTGTCCAAGTATGGCTGGCTAAATGAATGCAAAGCTTCTGCTGGCTTTATTATCCTAAGATGCTACAGTCTATTAGCCTATGATGCTGGTATGAGGCATAGCTAGGTAAGATTAAGTTGTTACTATCTATCCCTCATAGATGTGCTCTGATACATGATGTCAGCTAATGATTCTTAAATTCTTGAAGAAAATGATTGTCATCTTCACTATTAAATATAGATCCTTAAGATCAATAGATTTCAGAGGTGCTACTCTATAAGAGATGTGCCCTGAATTTTGTTCTAAGGTTGTTGTTATATATGAATGTGGAGATTTAAAGTTATATCCAAGATCTATGATGCATAGGCTGAGATCTTGGATTTGTTTGTAAGGATGTGTCATTGGATTTCATCTAAATGCTTCTGGGATGAATATACACCCCACTTGGGTGTTTTTCTGAGAAGATTAGGTAAACAACATATGCTTATTTGACTCTATGATAATCTGATCATGTGGTGATGTTATTTGAACTCACCAGATTATTTGTTGGTTGATGATGTTGTGGTGTTGCTTACTGCCTGCTCTAGCTCTGCATCACCTGGTGATGTTCATGTTCCTTTGTGCTTGACCTTTCTTTCCACCTTCTTCACCTCCTCATGTTACCATCAAATGGAGATCGGATGGTTGATTTGCGTAAGTTGGTGGAGTATTTGGCTATGGTTTCAGCAAGTTCTATAGTTGTGAGTGTGTGACTGAGAAGGAGAAATGAGCTCCTTTGTTCTCCTTCGATTGGTGCTCTGTATGGTAGCTTGTGCTGCTGCTGGTAGCTTGACAGACACACCATGCAGTTAGTCGACTAAGCTGTATGTGTGTGTGTGCTGTGCATGTGGATCAGCTCAAGTAACTTGGCTTTTACTCTTACCTATTTACTGATTGACAGCCTGGTGGAACTTACTGTTATCCACTTGGCTTTTACTGTAATCTTAACTATTTGCTGAGAAGAACAGATACTTCACTTTTGGTGAAAATTACCCTTTTATTTACTCAATGATGTACCATGAACAGTGCACTTCACTATTCAACACTGAGAGTAAAAATTATCTAACTAACCCCTAATTTTCCTTTCTAGTTGTTTTTTCTTATTTTGCAGGAACAAGATCTAGACTCACAAGATTATTATAGGAGTAGATAGTTAGTATAGGTTCTTCTTGTAACCTTCTTTGTAATCTTTTTGTAAAGGATCTTGTAAATATATTATTACAAGTTAATAAAGTTAAATTTCTGTTCTTTGTAACCTTGTACCTTTGATGTATTTGTCATCAGTTGTGACCTTATTATAAAATAGAGAAATAAGAATTATTTCTTATTTAATTTTCCTTGTCATTAATTCTTATTATTGATTACTATTTCTTTATTTAAACCAAACAATGTTAATAAGGTTTTCTTTTAGAAAACCCTTCAACACTAATAACTTCTAATATTTAGATACTTTTAATTTGATTTGAATTTCAAATTTGAATTCCAAGTAATTTTCCCAAATTCTTAATACTGCCTAAAGGTCATGTCAAAATTCATAGCAATCACCAACAAGAGCTATTCCTACCTCTAGTTAGTGAAAGAAACTCTGATCCCTTTAGTGTTTTGTTTGGCGGAAAATTTACCCTGATTTTACAGATGCATGCATGCACAAACTTATATTCCTATTTCTACCCTTCGTTGGATCCTAATGCTGGGATGTTACAGACTTCCGCCCTTAGATTAAACTTCGTCCCGAAGTTTGCAGATGGGTACCTCAATAATTCCGGATATGCTTCCCTCAAGTCATCTTCTTTCTCCCAGGTATCTTCTTGTTCTGGGTGATGTTCCCACTGTACCTTGCAATATTTGATTGCTCTGTTTCTCAGCCTTTTCCAGTTTTCCTCCAAAATCTTACAGGGTTTCTCAACATAAGTCAAATCTGCTTGTAACTCAATCTGAGTGATAGCATCGTCAGGAACTTTCAGACATTTCCGCAGTTGTGAAACATGGAACACATCGTGAACTTGAGCTAACCTCTTTGGTAACTCTAGAGCATAAGCTATTGTTCTGTTCTGACTTAATATCTTGAATGGTCCAATGTACCTTGGACTTAATTTTCCTTTGACTCCGAAACTCTTCACTCCCTTCATTAGACTTACTTTGAGATATACCATATCTCCTACTTCTAGATGCCATGATCTATGACTTTGATCAGCATAACTCTTTTGTCGGATCTAAGCTATCTTCAACCGATCTCTAATGATATCGATGATATCTTGTCTTTCCTTGATATAATATGGTGCAAATTCTATGCTACTACCAGGCTCATACCAGCATATAGGTGATCTACACCTTCTTCCATATAGTACTTGATAAGGTGCTGCCTTCAGACTACTCTGATAGCTATTGTTATAGGAAAATTCTGCCAATGGTAGATGATCTTCCCACGAACCTCCAAAATCTAATGCACAAGCTCTAAGCATGTCTTCTAATATTTGATTGGTCCGCTCTGTCTGACCTCTAGTTTCTGGATGATAAGCTATGCTAAAATCCAACTTTGAACCCAGTGCTGCATGTAATTGTTTACAATATGCTGATGTAAACACAGATCCTCTATCAGACACAATTTTCTTGGGTACACCGTGCTTACTTACAATTTCCTTGACATAAATTTCCATTAATTTCTCAGCATTATCCTTTTGGTTCACTGGAATAAAATGTGCACTTTTTGCGAGTCTATCCACGATTACCCATATCATATCGTTTTGCTTACATGTCATGGGTAGTCCTATGATAAAATCCATACCAATTTCTTCCCACTTACATTCTAGAATTTCCAAAGGTTGTAATGGTCATGCTGGACTTTGATGTTCTGCCTTAACCCTTTGGCAAGTATGGCATTCCGATACATATTTTGCAATATCTCTTTTCATATTATTCCACCAGAACAATTCCTTTAAATCCATGTACATGTTTGTACTACCCGGATGTATGGAATATGGTGTTTCATGGGCTTCTCAAAGTATCACTTCTCGAATCTCTGGCACATCGGGTACACAAAGACTGTTTTGAAACCATAAAGACCCATAATCTCCTAGATGAAAAACTGATGTTTCACCTTGAGAGATTCTTCGAAGTTCTTCAGCAATAAAAGGATCTTCATATTGATGTCTAAAGATTTCATGTCGAAGATCACTACTTCGCTCTTCAATTACCCGCATGGTAGCTAATCCACCAAGAACTGTTGTGCTTATAAATTGTATCTCCATTCTTTCCAAATCCATTTGTAATTCTTTTTGCAGTTCTCTATTCAAAGGTTGTATATTTGTGCTTTTCCGACTTAAAGCATCTGCCACAACATTTGCTTTTCCAGGAGTATAATTGATTGCTAGATCATAATCTTTAATCAACTCCAGCCACCGCTTCTGCCTCATATTCAATTCCTTTTGAGTGAAGAAATATTTGAGACTTTTGTGGTCAGTATATAACTCACATCTTTCCCCATAGAGAAAATGTCTCCATCCTTTCAAAGCAAACACTACTGCTGCTAATTCTAAATCATGGGTTGGATAGTTCACTTCATGTGGTTTCAATTGCCTAGATCCATAAGCAATTACCTTACGATCTTGCATAAGCACACAACCTAATCCTTCTTTGGATGCATCACAATATACTATGTAATCTTTTCCCAGTTCTGGAATGGCTAGGATTGGTGCGGTAGTTAATCTGGTTTTCAACTCCTGAAACCTTGCCTCGCACTTCTCATCCCATATGAACGGTGTGTTCTTTCTTAACAATTTGGTCATTGATCCAGCTATCTTGGAAAAACCTTCAATGAACCTCCGATAATATCCGGCCATACCTAGGAAACCTCGGATTTGCTTCACATTGGTTGGTGCCTTCCAATCCAATACTGATTGCACTTTGGATGGATTTATAGCAATTCCATCCTTACTGATCACATGACCAAGAAACTCTACTTCGTCCAACCAAAATTCACACTTACTGAACTTAGCATAAAGCTTATGTTCTCTTAAGATTTGTAATGCTACTCTCAAATGTTCTGCATGCTCTTCTATATCTTTGGAGTATATCAGAATATCATCAACGAATACTATGACAAACTTGTCCAAATACGGCATGAAGATTTTGTTCATCAAATTCATGAATATTGCTGGTGCATTAGTCAGACCAAAAGGTACGACTAAATACTCATGATGTCCATACCTTGACACAAATGCTGTTTTAGGAACATCTTCAGGTTTAATTTTTATCTGGTGGTATCCTGATCTTAGATCAATTTTGGAGAATACTCCTGCTCCCTTGACTTGGTCAAATAAATCTTGTATCCTTGGTAATGGATACTTGTTCTTGATAGTGACATTGTTTAGATTTCTATAATCCCCACACATTCTCCGTCCACCATCTCGTTTATCCACAAAGATCACCGGAGTTCCACACGGAGATACACTTTCCTGTATGAATCCTTTCTGGGCTAATTCATCAATTTGCTCCTTAAGCTCTTTTAATTCCTTAGGCCCCATCTTATATGGTGCTTGAGCTATTGGTGTTGTACCAGGTATCAGGTCAATAGTGAACTCTATCTCCCGATCAGGTGGCATTCCTGGTAATTCTGCTGGAAAAACATCTTGAAACTCCTTCACCACTGGAATATCTTCCAATTTGGCCTCCTTCATTTAGTTCAACTGCAGATCTACCATGATATGACTATGTTTATCCGCCTGATAGACTATCGTTCCTCCACTTGGACACCTGATTGAAACGGTTTTCTCTTCACAACTGATCTGACCTCCATAATCTGTCATCCAATCCATTCCCAGCACTACTGCTATTCCTTTTAATGGGATCACATAAAGATCCGCATAATAGGTTTGACCACAGATTGAGATGACTTGGTTTAGTTTAATATGTCTAACTACCACAATCCCTCCGGCGGTAACTACTGTCATAGGTTTTTCTAACAGTGCCCTTCTAATCCCAAATTTATCACAAAACTCTTCAGATATGAAAGAAGTAGTTGCACCAGTATCAAATAAAACCTTTCCGTGATTTGTGAGAATATTGAGCATACCTATCACCGCCTGATTTGAGTTATCCACCTCCTCCAAGGTTGCGCAATTCAGCTTTCTCGTAGGTCTACCCCTCTTGCCATTATTATTTTTGGCATAGCTTCCACCTCTGTTAGACTGCCCACCTTCGCCTCCACTGGCTTGTCCTCCACCTTTTGTGGGCCAACCACCGGGTGGTTTGTTTGGGCAATCAGGCTTAATATACCCCTTTAGTCCACATCCATAACAAATTATCACTGGTTTCTGGCAATCCTTGCTGATATGTCCCGGAAGTTTGCAATTATGGCATATAACATTCCTTTTAGGATTGAATTATCCTCCTATGTTGTTGATACTCATGTTGTTATTGTAGGGTCTGTTTCTGGGTTGAAACTCCAGATTGGTTTTGGGTTTACTTGCCTGAATCCTCTTCGTCTCCTTGTTTGCTCTCTTCCTACGGTCCTCTAGGACATTTTTGTAATCATCTTCAAAGGTGATAGCTGCATCAAGCAACTGTTGAAAAGTTTGAGTTATGGAAAGCCTCCACTGCATCTTCACAAATGGATTTAGTCCACACATGAACCTCTTCTTCCTACTCACCTCCGTGCTAACTTCTTCAACAACATAACGAGATAAATCACTAAACTCCCGAATATACTTCATGACACTGGAATATCCTTGTTGCAGTTCTTTAAACTCCCTACGCTTCAACTCTATGATACTCTTCGAAACATGGTATTCATGGAATCTTTGTTTGAACTCCTCCCAATTGTACTCTCTTCCTAGAGGTTGCATTGCGATCTGACTCTCCCACCATGACGCGGTAGGTCTGGTCAATAAATGCGTTGCATACCTCAACTTCTCTTCCTCATTGCATCCTACAGTTCTCAACTTTCTTTCGGTATCTGTTAACTAGTCCTCTACATCCATTGGTTCTGGAGTGGATGCAAAACGTAAAGGCCTGGTATCCTAGAAATCCGAAAGACTAACACCACGTCCTTGAGGTGCCCTCGGCTATCCCACACGGTCTACTAACCCCTCCATGAACTTATTCTGGGACTCTTGCATCATTTGCATGTACTGCATAAAGTTTTGCTCAATCAATGGCCTCATTGGTGGTGGTGGTGGTAAGTTCGCTTGCATTCTGGCGTCTTCATCCGCCTTTTCTTTGGCTTCACGCTCCATGCGCTGTTGTTCAGCCTCGTCTTCTACACCTGTTTCCATACCCCCCTAGTCCTGTAACATAAGCGAATACTCATAATTACATCATGCATATGTGTTCTAAGCTCAACTTCATGCACTGAACTAGTCACACAATGGAAAACAAGATCCAAATAAGAACCAAATATGCATTACACACATATTCTACATTACAAGCAATATAATTTATACAACGTGATTACAAGCCCTTACTCATTAAACATTACAAACTCATGTGGTACTATCTCACTTATTTATTTACATCACGTCTTCCAACTCCAGCTCTCATCTCCTGCGGAGATGCTCCTAATCAAGTCACACTCCCTAGAAGTTGCGTCGTTCGTCGTACATACCCGGAGTACAACCATGAAGACGTGAAGTACGACGCACCGACTGTGAAACAACTTGCCTCTTTGACGGATGATATTCAGTATCAGAAGTCTTAGGACTTGACACATCATTCAGCTGAAGTGTATCCATACCTTCCAACTCATCCGAAGTATCTACTGAATCGTCCTCATCACTTTCTTCTTCATCCATCTCCTGCATCCCGATTCTAGAGGAATCTACAGAATATTCCCCTTCCGGTGCCCCCAAGTACTCTGTTGGGTATGATAGTCCTCAGCTATGATTGAATAGTGCACGTTATCTGGAGTAGGATAATTTTCCATTGACTCAAACACCCTTTCTTCTGGATCTTCCTCCTCGGACTCTACATTTTCCACATGGACATCTCTTCCATCAACGGAATAAGATCTTACACCCATGCGACTAGTCTGTCCGATATCTCCAACTGAATCTTCCACGTGAATAGGATTCCCGGCAGATTGATCCATTGATACGTACCTCCATCCTTCAGAATTCCCAATAGGTAATTCCGAGTCTTCAGTTCCCCAAGAACTTTGTGGTATTGGATAACTAGTGCCTTCATCAGGATATCTAATAGGTTCCGGTATCGGTGAATAGGGATATGGTGTAAAATATGCTAGATCTATAGGTATATCCTTGAAAAATGGGTTAACCCTATCCACTGCTTCATTTTCCAGTTTAGATGCTAACTTATCCCTTCTTTCAGGATTCGTTAAATCCTCTAACATATCAACCTGATCTTCTACGATAACCTGATGTGTATTATACAAAGACCCAACCATCAGTCGATACAGATCCATAAACTTAGAGGCTAGTTTTGGATGCTTCCTTACTAAAGTAAGATGATCCGGTTCCGGTTCTTCGTCTATAGAGTCATGAGGAATCACAGAGTATGTGCTTCCAGCTAACTCTTCTGCTTTATGTTCCCGAACATTGGATATTGCCTCCACAATAGCAACATGATATGCTGCTAGGTGACTTCTACCTTCTCCCATAGGTAAGTTGTGATATAAACCAAGGTTCTTTGGTAGTTGGATGCTAACACGATATTTGGCTAACATTTTCCCATCATGGTAGGTAATGGTATTGACTGGGATATTATTTGTGCAACCAAAAACCCTCAGAAGTTCTTGAAGCTGTTCAGTTAAAGCCCCCTGATAATCATCGAGAGCCTCTTCTTTCCTTGCCAAAGTCTGTTTTTGGAAACTTTGGTGCCATTACAACTGTATATAGATATAATTATCATTAGTATCCATTAATCATAATCATGCATCATAATAAATAATTATCGCACTAAAAAATATAACAAACTATTCCCAATTGATATTCATCATATAATCTAGAGAACTCTTTACCGTTGCTCCTAGACTCCTACAGCTATTTCCCTTTACTAGGTTTCCAACCTAAGGTCAAAGCCATTGCTCCGATACCAGCTGCGGTGACCCATCATACCACTGCATGTGTAGTACACTATAGTCATTGATATGACACTCACAGAACACTGTTCCGTAAATATCACACCCCTCAGAGTGGTACAACAGAAACATCACGGGTCCATATTACAAACATACACACTTCATTATTACAAACCAAGAGTTCCCAAACTTCAAGTATTATGAAATTACAAACCAAACTTAAGTAGTTTCAGCGGAAGATATAAAATACAAACTCATACTTCGAATTGAGCTCAATAACTTATTCTATATAGTTCCTGCTGCTCGGCTCAATTGGGTTTACTAATAACTAAGGCAACTACTCGGACTCGTTTCCCTCCACTCCATAGCGTATCTCGTAGTCCACCCCTTCAACTCCTCTGGACAGGTCTGGTTCCTCGTAGTAGACGTCCTCTTGTCCATCAGCTATGTACATCGAAGTGTCTTCTGGATTCTCAGAGTCTAAGTAGGGGTTCAAAGGAAAGAGTGAGTAACAGCGTTACCCAGCAAGTTCATTATACGCAATGAGGGAAGTTTGATGCTCTATCTACCACCTCGGACGAATACATCCTTGGTACTATGCAATTTTCGTAAACATTTCTTCAAAGATTGATATTATTATCAAAAACTATGCCCATCAGCCTTCATAGGTTGACCAGAACTTCATGGAGTTCCCTTCCTGCCGCATTCGTAGCTCCTTCCCGGAACAGGGAGTAACATGTCACAATTCTTACACTCTGCAGAGGTGTGTTGCTTTACCCATGAGAGACCAACTCCTTGTTGCACAACCAGGCGTACTTTCCCTTCCACAATTTCATAATGTGGGGCCCAGTAGGTGATCCAAGCCAATCATTCCCTCTCCGCGACCCCTATGTCTGCACGATCCTCCGGGGCTGACTACACCTCCGTTAAGCCTCCAACTAGGGCAAGCTATAACCCTGGTGAGTTCCCGAAGACTATGAAATTGTGATGCCCCTGGTAAGCTCCATAAAATCCCTGATTATACCTCCGGCAGCCACTCATAAATAATCTAGATACCTAAGTCGTGGGGCCTAAGGGTGCCCACCTATATGTTGGATCCATACCGGGAATCCCAATGTCACGATAAGGTCATCTTGCCTCCATATGAAAGGAAGAAGATACTGCTGACTTCTCTGTCCCATTCCAAATCTCATGGTTAATGCGTATTATACGGTGCTAGAATCACGGATGTCATGGGTTGTTAAGCCTATGTGACTTATGCAAATGGAACCCTAAGTTCCATTGCTGATCTTTATCATCACTTAGGATGATACTACATCTTATTTAGTAGAGAAGATGTCATTTTCTTTTTCCAGATCATAGATGATAACACAACATTTGCAATTTCTTTGATAAAGACTCTTCAAAGGACATGAGCAAGTTAAGAACTTTCCTTGTGACTGCACGGTAGTGAAGTCGGATGCTTCCACCTGACCTTGAGCTCCGGTTTCTACAGAGAACCATTATTGCCCGATAAGGACAATATTTAAAGAAGCAATATGAAATGCATAGTAATGTCATGCAATGATTTATTATTTGCTTCTTTGCATGTTTTACCCTTTTAGTAAAAGCTTACTATTTTATTTAAATATTTTCTAAAATTTCCTTTAAGGACATAGGAATTATTTCCATCACACCAAATTTACTTTTCAAAAATACAAATTAGTATTTTTTTTTCTATAATAATATATTCATTTAGGATCTTAAAAGTGAATTTTACTGAATTTTAAGTGTTTCCTATATTTTTTGTAAAATTCTAAAGTCATTAGCATCCTTTTACTAATAACCCTAAATTTTAAATTGCCAAAATTCTATTGATTATTTTTTACTCAATAGAAAATATTTTTGTGAGTTCATAGAGATTTTATTTGTTTTTTTAAGATTTTTACATATTTATCTAGAGTTGCTTTTATTTCAAGGGTATATTTGTAATTATTCCCCTTTTAAGTAACCTTATTAATATACGGGCCTGGCCCACTGGGCTAGCCCGGCCCAACCTAACCCAGCCCACTTGGCCTGGTTACACCCACCAGGGTAGTACTGGGCTGCCCACAGGCCCAGTACCCCCCCACGTACGCACACTCCTCTCCCCTCACTCGCTCTCTCGCGCACGCGGTCATCTCCTCCATCAGCTACCGCTGCCACGCACGATTCCGGCCGAATCCGGCCGCCGTTGTCGCCGCCACGGTGCAGGGTGACTAAGTCGATGACGCCGCTTCCTTCTATCCGAGCAGATTAGCCACCGGGGCTCTCTCCTGGCCGCGCTGACCCCTGCCCAAAACTAGGGTTAGGGTTAGCCGCCCTGGAGCATCGGTGATGGTGCGCCGATTTTGCATGGCGTACGCCTCCCTTCTCCGGTGATCTAACATGCGGTCGTTGTGGGTCGCAGTGCCCCGTCAGGGTGCTCCCCGTGCCGCCGGTTCTGCTTTGCCGCCGGCCATCCTCTACTTCCTCTTCGGTTCTTTTTGCGGGGACTTTGTGTAAGTTTGACTATTCCCTTCTGTGCTCCTCTCTGCCTTGCTTGATAACCTTTGTGTGCCTCTAGTGATCAATCCCTAATTGGGGTTCAAGGTTTGATTGGGTTCAACCCTCTAGTTTGATTATGATGACTCTATTAGAACTAGTTGTGGTGGTTATACTGTCCTGGATGTTTGCCCGCTGATGCTAGTGATGTGGATTTAACTATTGTTTTATGATCTTAATACTGACAATGGTTCTGTCAGTAATGTTCACTTGATCTTCATACACTAGTTTGTGTTGATCTTTCAGATTGGAGTTAATATGATTCTCTGATTGTGTAAAAACAACCATGGTTATGATTCCTCAGTGTTTATTTTAGGAAAATGATTAGTTAGCTAATTGCAAGTTTACTGATGGAACATAAGTAAAGCATTTGCTTGGTTTTAGAAGTGTTACTTGTGACACCTTCTTTAGAATGGTACACAAGTGTTCATGCTTGTATTGTCCAAATTCTACCTATGTCCAAGTATGGCTGGCTAAATGAATGGAAAGCTTTTGCTGGCTTTATTATCCTAAGATGCTACAGTCTATTAGCCTATGATGCTGGTCTGAGGCATAGCTAGGTAAGATTAAGTTGTTACTAGATATGCCTCATAGATGTGCTCTGATGCATGATGTCAGCTAATGATTCTTAAATTCTTGAAGAAAATGATTGCCATCTTCACTATTAAATATAGATCCTTAAGATCAATAGATTTTAGAGGTGCTACTCCATAAGAGATGTGCCCTGAATCTTGTTCTAAGGCTGCTGTTATATATGAATGTGGAGATTTAAAGTTATATCCAAGATCTATGATGCATAGGCTGAGATCTTGGATTTGTTTGTAAGGATGTGTCATTGGCTTTCATCTAAATGCTTTTGGGATGAATATACACCCCACTTGGGTGTTTTCTGAGAAGATTAGGTAAACAACATATGCTTATTTGACTCTATGATAATCTGATCATGTGGTGATGTTATTTGAACTCACCAGATTATTTGTTGGTTGATGATGTTGTGGTGTTGCTTACTGCATGCTCTAGCCCTGCATCACCTGTTGCTGTTCCTGTGCCTTTGTGCTTGACCTTTCTTTCCAACTGCTTCACCTCCTCCTTATGTTACCATCAAATGGAGATCTGATGGTTGATTTGGGTAAGTTGGTGGAGTATTTGGCTATGGTTTCAGCAAGTTCTATAGTTGTGAGTGTGTGACTGAGAAGAAGAAATGAGCTCCTTTGTTCTCCTTCGACTGGTGTTCTGTATGGTAGCTTGTACTGCTGCTGGTAGCTTGACAGCACACACCATGCAGTTAGTCGACTAAGTTGTATGTGTGTGTGATGTGCATGTGGATCAGCTCAAGTAACTTGGCGTTTACTCTTTCCTGTTTACTGATTGACAGCCTGGTGGAACTTACTGTTATCCACTTGGCTTTTACTGTAATCTTAACTATTTGCTGAGAAGAACAGATACTTCACTTTTGGTGAAAATTACCCTTTTATTTACTCAATAATCTACCATGAACAGTGCACTTCACTGTTCAACACTAAGAGTAAAAATTATATAACTAACCCCTAATTTTCCTTTCTAGTTGTTTTTTCTTATTTGCAGGAACAAGATTTGGACTCACAAGATTAGTATAGGAGTAGATAGTTAGTATAGGTTCTTCTTGTAACCTTCTTTGTAAAGGTATTATTACAAGTTAATAAAGTTAAATTTCTGTTCTTTGTAACCTTATAGCTTTGATGTATTTGTCATCAGTTATGACCTTATTATAAAATAGAGAAATAAGAATTATTTCTTATTTAATTTCCCTTGTCATTAATTCTTATTGTTGATTACTATTTCTTTATGTAACCAAACAATGTTAATAAGGTTTTCTTTTATAAAACCCTTCAACACTAATAACTTCTAATATTTATATACTTTTACTTTGATTTGAATTTCAAATTTGAATTCCAAGTAATTTTCCCAAATTCTTAATACTGCCTAAAGGTCATGTCAAAATTCATAGCAATCACCAACAAGAGCTATTCCTACCTCTAGTTAGTGAAAGAAACTCTGATCCCTTTAGTATTTTGTTTGGCGAAAAATTTACCCTGATTTTACAGATGCATGCATGCACAAACTTATATTCCTATTTCTACCCTTCGTTGGATCCTAATGATGGGATGTTACAACAAGTGTGAAGCAAGTTTTCAAGAATTGAAGCTAAGTTGACTACAACACCAGTTCTAGCAGTTCCTGAAACAGGCAAGGATTACACAGTTTACTGTGATGCATCCAAGGATGGATTGGGTTGTGTGCTGATGCAAGATCGCAAAATTATTGCTTATGGGTCTAAACAACTCAAACCACATGAAATCAACTACCCAACACATGATTTGGCGTTAGGAGCTGTGGTGTTTGCTTTGAGAAGTTGGAGGCATTTTCTCTCTGGAGCGAAGTGTGAGTTATACACTGATCACAAAAGTCTGAAATATTTCTTTACCCAGAAGGAATTGAACATGAGATAGAAATGATGGCTAGAGTTAATCAAAGATAATGACCTTACAATCAACTATACTCCAGGGAAGGCTAATGTTGTAGCAGATGCTTTAAGATGGGAGAGCTCCGATACTCAACCTACAAATAGGGAATTTCCTAAAGAATTAAGGCTGGACCTATAAAAGATTACAAGTTCAATTAGTTGGAACGACATCTCTTGGAGGCTTATCTACTATAAGGATTGTTGCAGAAAGCTTCAGTGATCTTAGCAATGAGATATTTTGGTGACAACAGGATGATCCTTTTATTATTGAGGAAATGAAAAGGATATCAGAAGTTCAACCATTGACATTTCACTTGGGAGATTATAGTTCTTTATGGTTTCAAAATAGGGCTGTGTGCCTGATGTGCCTGAAGTTAAAGAGATAATACTTCAGGAAGCCCATGAAACACCTTATTCAATTCACCTAGGCATTATCTAGATTTACATGGATCTCAAGGAATTACTATGGTGGAACTACATGCCTACTTGCCAAAGAGTGAAAGCTGAACATCAAAGTCCAGCATGACCAATGGAACCTTTAGAGATTCTAGAATGGAAATGGGAGGAAAAGGGATGGATTTCATCACTGGTTTACCAATGACCCAGAAACGCAAGGATATGATTTGGGTGATTGTGGACAGACTCGCTAAAAGTGCACACTTCATACCAGTGAATCCAAAGGACAACACAGAAAAGCTAGTAGATATATATGTCAAAGAAATTTTGAGAAAGCATGGAGTACCTAATAAGATAGTAACATACAGAGGATATGTGTTTACTTTAGCATTCTGGAAGTAATTACATGAATCACTTGGGTCAAAGTTAGATTTTAGTACAGCTTATCATCTAGAAACAGGAGGTCAGACAAAAAGGACTAATCAAGTTTTAGAAGATATGCTTTGGGCATGTGCTTTAGATTTTGGAGGTTCGTGGGAAGAACATCTACCTTTGGCAGAGTTTTCCAACAACAAAATTTATCAAAGTAGTTTGAAGGCAACACCATATGAGGTACTTTATGGTCAAAGATGTAGATATCTAATATGTTGGTATGAACCTAGAGGAAATAAACAGTTTGCACCATATTATATCAAGGAAAATCAAGACATCATTGATATCATCCGAGATCGGTTGGAAATAGCTCAGAGTTGTTAGAAGAGTTATGCAGATCAAAGTCGAAGATCCTGGCATCCTGAAGTTAGAAATATGGTATATCTTAAGGTTAGTCCGATGAAGGGAGTCAAGAGATTCATAGTCAAAGGGAACCTAACTCCAAGATACATTGGACCTTTCAAGATTTTGAGCTAGAACAGAGCAGTGGATTATGCTCTAGAGTTACTGAAAGAGTTATAGTTCGGAAGTGTCACAACTTCGGAAGTGTCTTATGTTGAGAGACCATCCAAGATTCTGGAGGAGAAGTGGAAGAGCTTGAGAAATCAAGCTATTAAATATTGCAAGGTGCAATGGAAACATCAAACAGAACAAGACGCAACCTAGGAGAAAGAGGATGACTTGCGAGAATCTTATCCAAAACTATTCCGGTACACACCGGTAAAATGGAGTGTGAAATCATAGTAGGGCCACACAACCATTTATCACTAAGTAAAAAGGAGCCTCATACTTGAGCATCATAGGAAAGGGACAAGCAAGCTAATATAAGACTACAAACTCACACTAAATTAGCACACCACTATGCACACTCCACTAGGGAGGAACCATAGTGGCATAACTAGCAGTAGGAGCTATCTCAAATGCTCTACCAAGAAAACTTGAGAAAATCATCTCTCTAGAATTTTAGGAATCATTTAAAAGCCTATTTCTATCATACTGACAAAACAAAAGTCTCTTAGAAAATCAAGTTGCTAAACCATTTGCTTTGGTAAGGATTAAATCCTTACTGAATCATTTAGGATATTTCCTATATCCTATTATCTATTAACAAGTGAATCACATAAATAATCTCCAACACACATGATAGGTACCAAGGGCTTGGATAAGTAGCGTACACATACTATCATTTGAACATTATCAACATTCTTCACAATAACTACAACATGATAAAGGCAGACAGAGAAATAATATCTTAGTATATTTTCCACAAGACAAGATCTATGGTAGCTAATACCAGCATCACATTAGAAGTAGCACTAGAGTGAAATCAATAGAAAACACCTTATATTGCAGCCCAAGACTCAGTATAACTGAGGTAACAACATAAACAGACTAACATGGATATCACTGAAACCTTAGCTAAGAAATCCACAAGGCCATGTCCATCAGAGTACCATGAGAGTAATAGTTATACTAGGCAAGTACTACTAGGACTAACAATATCAGAAGAATAGGGGAAGAACCATAGAACATGAAAAAGCCCTAATTAGGGTTAAGCCAGGAAGCACATAGAGGGATTGCGAGAGGAAGGAGAGGAGGGGACTCACCCATGGTCCTTGCTAGATTTTAGAAGAGGAAGTAGAGGCAGAGGTCGGCAGACACGACGACACGATGGGCACCCAGGCGCGACGCGGGGGATGGGGGCACTAGCGACCACCACATTGCTAGACCACTAGAGCATCTCTGCGCAGCCACCGGAGCACAACACCGCGAGGAGGGCCATAACCCTAATTGCTAGTGAGAGGTCAATGCAGCCAGGCGAGAGCTCGCATGATGAATCAGAGTGGACCAATCGATGTGGTAGTGTCGACTTGGTTGGTAAGCACGACGGTGGCAGCCAGGGTAGCCGGAGCTCGCCGAGATCAAGCAGCAATGCCAGTAGCACCGTGATGTCGCTAGAGAGAGGAGAGAAACAAGAGGGGAGCGAGCATGTGAGGATAGGGTCGGGCCGATGCACGAGCCGGGGGCGGCTGGGTGGGTTGAACACAACCCAGTGGGCCACAGTGGGCCAGATAGGCCGGGCTAGGTTGGCCCACGTGTCCAGTCCAATTAAATAAACAGCTTCTAATTCCTAAATAAAATTATAAATTCCAAATATACCCCTAGGAGTATTTAGGCCATAGAAAAATAAAGAAAAATCATAAAAATACATACAGTATCCCTAAATGTTCATAAGACTATATGCTATGCAATAAAAACATTACTTTGTATTTTGAAATAATAATATTAAAATATAATATTTAAAGCCAGCAATTCCTTTATGGAATTTTATAAAAATAAGGGTAAGACTTAAAAATAAATAAAAATCATTTTTAAGATCTTGTATAAATGTATTTTACTAGAAAATACTAAGTATATTATTTCAGAAGGTTTTAGAATTTTTAAAGTAATAAGTCTCTTTTATCTATTTATTGAACAAAAATACTTTAACTTCTAATAATATGGGTAAAACACATAAAGAAGGGTTAAACTAAATTAATGTACTTCATGACATTATTATGCATAAATCATTATTGCTTCTTTAAACATTGTTTTTACTGAACAATGATGGTGTTATGTAGAAGCAAGAGATCAGGGTCAAGTTGAAGCGTCTGATTTCACTACCTTGCAATCACAAGGCAAGTTCATCACGTTCTCATGTCCTTTGATGTGTTTTCTAAAGTATTTGAAAGTTGTGGTGTGATCACTGATGTTCGAAAAAGGAGTCAGAAAAGAATATTTTCTCAATAATATGAAGTGTTGGTTATCATCCTAAGTGATGGTAATCTATTATAGCTAGCAATGGAATCTAGGATTCCATGTGCAGTGAAGTTATCAAATAAAACTTAATAACCCATGACGTCGGTGATTCTAGCACCGTATAATATGCGTTAACCATGAGATTTGGAAATAGGATAGTGAAGTCAGTTGTATTTTTTTCCTTTCGTGTGCCAACGGACGACCTTATCATGAGCCGTAGATTCCTTGCGAGGATCCCGTACATGGGTGGGTCCCTAAGTGCCCCACGATATTGGTGTCTATATTATCTGTGAGGGGCTGTCGGAGGTATACCTTCCACTTTAGTGGGGGTTGCTAGGGACATGATTTGCTTACAGAATCTTCAAGGGGTTACTAGAGTTATATCTGCCTATATGTGGGTTAACAGAGGTAGTTCTGCTTGGAGGGTCGTGTTGTCACGTGGGGTTGTGGAGAGGAACAATGATTGGCTTGGATCATCTACTAGGCCCCACATCACGGAAATGTGGACGAGAAGGTACACCCGGTTGTGCAACAAGGATTCGATCTCTCATGGGTAAAGCAATGCACATCTATAGAGTGTAAGAACTGTGACATGTTACTCCCTATTCCGGGAAGGAGCTATGAACGTGGGAGGAAAGGAAATCCATGAAGTTGTGGTCAACCTGTAAAGACTAATGGGCATAGATTTCATAATAAAAACAATATTTGAAGAAATGTTTATGAAAACTGCATAGAACCTAACACTTATAGTCTGAGGTGGTAGCTAGTGTATCAAACTCCCCACCTTGCATATAATGAAATTTTTGGGTAACGATGTTACTCACTCTTTCCTTGGATCCCCTTCTTAGACTCTAAAGACCAGGAGGATACTCCAATGTATGCAACAGAGTGCCAAGATAATGTCTTCCATGAAGAACCTGATCTCTCCACAAGAGTTGAAGGGGTGGACTATGTGATAAGCTATTGAGCAGGAGGCCACGAGTCAGAGTAGTTACTATAGTAGTAGTTAGTTCCTAGGTTGAGTCGAGCAGCATAAACTTCATAGAATTAGCTATGAGCTCCCGCCATGTTAATTTATCTGGATCTTTCATTCTTATGTTGGAACTTCGTTAAGTAAGTTGCCCGTCGGTTGTAAGACTGAGAATCTTATTATATTCGCTCTTTTGGTATTGTAATAATAAGTTTGTATGTAATATGGACCCGCATTGTTTCTGTTGTCCCACTTTCAGGGATGTAATATTTGCTGAACAGTGTTCCGTGAGTGTTATATCAACGACTTGCATACTACAACATGCAGTGGTATGCTGGATCACCATAACCGGTGACCCCAAAGCTCAGCATTACCGGTTCGGTGCAAGAGAGAAAAGGATGATGTGATGCCGCAGAGAGGGCGTTCCCGGCGACCGCTACTTTGGACTGGAATATGGAGGCCCTTCCCGCCAAATATTGGGGGAATGTGACCGCTCTGTAAGGACCCTGGACTTGATCCGTGTAAAGTGGGGGTGTGCACCGGCTCCCCTTGGGTGGGAATGTGGAGGCCCTTCCTGCCAAATATTGGGGGAAGAGGCCCGATGCCACTATAAAGGGGAGCCACCCTGACCTTAGAAGGGGTCGATCCTTAGAATCATAAACCCTAGACATTCTCTTGTCATCACACCCTCGCAGAGCAACACGAGCAATACAACCAAGCAGGAGTAGGGGTTTTACCTCCTCACGAGGGTCCTAGACCTGGGTTAAAGAATCCGATGTCTCCTCTATGTCATGTGGCGAGCTTCGTCGCCCCCATCGTCCGTTGAAGATATGGCGCGTGTTCAGTCCCCTCACGAGTCCAGGGCTCGTCGGTGCCCTTGTTCTGTTGCGAGACATTCATTCTCCGACAGAACCCGAGCCCGGTCCGCCACCTAGTTTTGTGGAATTCTCGCAGGTGCATCATGAGATTCGAGATTAGACAACTCACAACAACCTCCAGAATGATTTTATTTACCATATGTAGGAATTTGTGGGAAACCAACCGAACGATGAGCCAAATAACTAGCTTATTTCCCCTTTTATTTCAATTTTAATTCATGTAATTTGATTGTGTAAACTTGATTCGGACCGTGCACTTCTTTCTCCATTTTAATTTTAATTTTAGAACTATTTTTGTTCTATGAATGTGTTTATGTGTACAACAATTTTATGATTGAGATATATCTAGTTTTTAGAAAAAATAGGCCAGACAAGCGGAAGGCAAACGGATCGAAATGGTCAAAATGGCTATCCGTTTTGCGCGGGGGAGGGGAGGGATGTTGGGGAAGTGCCCTGAGACCATCACTAACAGAACCTGTAAACGGACCAAATTCACAAAATTCCGGTGGATCTAAGGTTTACAGGCTGGCCATATGATCTAATAGAAAATGAAAACCGCCGACTCATATTAATTTTTCATAGAGCCCTAGAAACAGCCCGCCTCTCCCCCCTACTTCTACCGGCTAAACGGGTGGACACGGGTCAAACCCACACTCCTCCTCCACCACCGAAGCCTAGCATGCATGCGCCACCACCCTCGTTCCAAGCTCTAGCGAGCAATCGCGGAGCCTATGAGCACAAATCGGAGCCTCCTAGAAGCCCATGGCCACGCGAGTCAGAGCATTTAGCCAGGGGTAGTTGTAGCGGCGGGGGGAGCAGCGCCGGTGGCGGAAGACACCCATGCGCAGATGAGATCCACAAGAAGTGGGTTTGCTCCATCAGCACGAAGAAGCGGTCGGCACGGCAGTGGAACAACTGGGGCCAAAGGTCGCCGCCGTCGCTTTGCGCGTGCGTGCAGGCCTCCCCGAGGAAGCTCTGTCGTCTTCGCTTCCAGCTTCTCCGTCACCGGAGCACATCCCCTCCATACGGAGGTACGTGCACATCGGCGAGGCGTCGCTGAGCGCCATCCACGAGTCGGACTAGCCGCGCGACGAAGACGAGGAGCGCGCCCTGCTGCAGTGCACCATCCGTGAGTCGTAGGAGGCTCGCGAGGACGAGCTCCGGCGCGGACGCGAGGCCGAGCTCCGCGCCATCGTGGAGGTCTGCGAGATGGAGGCCCACGCGAGCGCACCCGCCCGCGAGCCGGATGTCGAGGTCGTCATCCTCGACGAGTAGCTCCGTGAAGCGCCACCATCCTAGTGTAGTTTTTCTTTAGTAACTTTGATGTGTAATTATGAACTCTATGCGCTCGTATGTGAATTATCATTTGAAGCATCTTCAAATTTCCTGAAAATTGCACTGTTCAAAAGTACGGGTTCAAAATACGGGCTCTGATCTACAAAGACAAAGTATGAACCGCAAATATCGAATGCAGTGCACTGTAAACGTGATATGCAGTTCTCAGTTTTACAAGTTTTGTTAGTGATGCTCTTATATGAGAGATGCAAGCCAGCAAATCCATGTACTGTCTGATGACGTGGCTGCCACTGTCAGCAAACTTTGCTACGTTGGCGGACACGTGGCATCCAATCGACCCGGTCCCATACATTAGCAACTCTTTCTTCCATCATAGGTCGCGATAACCACTAGCGTTCTTGGGAATGTCTTTCGATCCCTAAATCTCTTGGAGGTCTTGATTCAGGGAAATGGTCTTGTTCAACCAAGTCATGTTAGGACGACAGTGTTGGAGGCTTCTAACTGAACCCACCTCCCTGTGTGCAAGAGTGCTTAAGGCACGATATTTCTTAGATTGTGATGTTCTGGGGCGCCACAACCACGATCATCTTCATATACATGGCGTAGTATTCAACTCGGAATAAATATGGTGAAAAGAGGTTTACGCTGGGTATTGGGGGTGGTGCTAAGGTAAATATTATGTCAGACCCTTGGATCCCTGGTGTTAAACCCTATATGCTACGTCGCTGGTTCCGATCTCTCAAGATCAAACAGTGAGCTCGTTGATCTTCGAAGATCTCAGAGCATGGGATGTAGAGATGGCTCGAACAATATTTGATGAGACAACGGCCGATTAGATACTACAAATACCCATTATCCGTCAGGGAGAGGAGGACTTTGTGTCTTGGCCTCATGCCCGTTTTGGCTACTACACTGTCACATCAGCATATCATCTTTCTTGGGAGGACCGGTTTGTTATTGCTCGTAGTAATACATGACAAGGGGCCTCATCTGTTGCCTTGGACAACGCTAACTCAAGCTTGTGGAAGAAGCTATGGACCAATAAGGCACCGGGCAAGATGATCATTACGCTCTAGAGGTTTGCACATGACTGTCTACTGTGCGACCACCAAGTTCAGAAAAGGAACATTTAGGTCTCGCCTGCCTGTATCTTCTGTAGTCACTATAAGGCAGTCGAACATGCTCTTTTGCTCTGCCAGTACGCTAATAAAGTATGGCAGGTAGTTAAATCTGAACATGTTGTCCATCTCAGGAGGAACTTCTTTATATCACCACGTACCTGGGTTTTGGACTTCATCGAGCGTAGTTCAAAGGTTCAAATTACTACTGTAGCAGTTGCAGTTTGGCACATCTGGGATGCATGGAACAAAGATCGAGAAGGTGAAGGGCTACTGCATCCCGTCTCCTTGGCTGCAAGAATCAATTCTTACATCAACATGATCTTGATCCCATTATACAATCCAGACGCCATCCATAGTTGTTAGCCCTCGTCGAGTGATAAATGGGCTCCGCCGTCGGAGGGTACGGTCCTGGTAAATGTTGATGCAGCCATATTTCAATCAACGCGGCAGATGGGTACTGGATCAGAGATCACTCTGGTTCACACCTTGCTGCTTGGGGTGGGCAATCTATTGATGTGAAAAGCCCTGAATTGGCGGAAGCTTTGGCCGTTCGTCGTGCAATCGCGTTCGCCCATGAAGAATGTTTCACCAAGAGTATCCTTGCTTCTAATTGCTTATCAGTGATACAACGTATTCATTCTCCAGTGACTGATCGTTCCCTCGTTGGCACAATCATTGAAGATATCAAAGTTAGCTCTCTAGGTTTTACCTCATGTGTTTTTCGCCATGTTCTTTGTGTGCTTAATGTTGATGCACACCAATTAGCTAGAGGGTGTTCTTGTGTTAATTCTGTGAGGCATGGTGCTGCCCAGAGTGTATCCGTGAGGCACTTTATAATAACATTTTGATTATGGATCAGTAAAGAGTAAGGCTCTGTTTGGTAACTTAGCATTTCCTAAACCGAGGTATTTTAAAACCAAAGTATTTTAGCGCCTAGCAAACCAATATTACTGTTTTTCTCCTTTTCGGTTTTAGAAAAAAATGGGCCTTGCCTCTTTTTCAAATACTTCAAAAATACCATGTTTTTTGGAGGATACTTCAGTTTTAAAACCATAGTATTTATTAGATCCAAACATCCTAAAGTATTTAATACTTTAGTATTTTCAGAAACCGAAGTACTCTCAGCTCACTAGTAGTAGTTGTAACTCTCTCCCTATAATAAAAGCTACTATATTGAAGGCACATGTACCCTAAGCTTGGAGAGGTTGTAAGATAATTTTCTTTATCTTCTTGTAAACCCTTCGGGGGTTTTCCGAAAGAGAAAACCGTATGTAAGCTATATTGTGGAAATGAAGTAGTTTCATTTTTCTCTTGTTATTTTTAAGCATGTTTATATATGATGGGTTTCTTATGCTAGGGATCCTATAGGAGAAACCTCTACGTGTAGTTCTCTATTAAAGCCTTATGTGTGGCGTCTGAATCAGAACCTTGTAGCCATAAAGAAGTGTTCCCTCTGGGTGGAACTGCTTGGGAAGACAATAAGAGAACGACCCATATAAATTTGATTAAAAACATCTAGAGAAATAAACTTAGCTACTCCTAAAGCAATATAGTAAAAAATACGGTAAGTACCGAGTAGGACTTTTACACCACTGCGCATATCCTCGCTTGTCTGTTGACCTCGTCAGCCTGTAAAAGATCCTGCAGTATATACGTACAGTCTAATATTAATATATAAATATGAATATTAACGCTAATAAATTTATAAAAATTAAAAAATTGTAATCTTATATTTTATAGTATTTAAATTTTCGTATTTTCTGTGTATTATTTTAGTATTTTAAATGGAAATATCTTCTCTTTGTTCTATAATTTCTATTATCTCTTCATTCAGGTTTATAATGTTTCGTACTCCTATGTCGTTCTTCTGCATACGATAATGGTATTTGGACTATGTTATTGTAGAAATTGTAATCTGATTTCTTCATAGATCTTTGGGCTTGAATGCTCGTACATACCTTCCTTAGTTGTTTGAAAACAAATATTATGGCTTGGGATATATTTATAATGGATCCTTCTATTTCTTTCTTATATTCCTCAAATATTATAGATCCTAAAGGATCAGGTAATTTATTAAAATACCTCTCAACCACACCTCTATTATATCCTTGCTTGGCAGTGGTACATTATATAAATAATGCTAAGAGAATTCTTTTATACCTTTCCAACTTGTTAGAGTTAATTTTTCTATTTGTCTCAGTCGTTCATTTTGTAATGCAGTGAATCCTAATTCCGGGTCTTCTGTTATGATTATGCTTGATATAACATTTGCAAAGTTATTTGGGTTACTTCCAGCTCTTTTCAGTTCTTCATAATTAACTGGATATGTTTCTACCCATTGTTCCCATAGAACCTTTGCAGATTCTCCTAAAAATGTTTCAAGATAAGTTAACATGTCTTCTACCTTGGTGCCTATATTATGCTGGTTTTGTATATATTTTTGAACTATTAACCCTTTCCATATGTTAAGGATATTCGGCCAATCTATTGGGTCATGGGCTGCTAAATTTAATATTGCACCATCATTTCTAGTATTTTGAAATTGTACCGGTTTTTCAAAATTTCTTCTTTTGGTACCCATATATCTATATTGTTCAGGAATGTAAGATGGTTGGAAATCATCTTTTTCAGGTGGCCATTTTCTAGCTGACCTGGTTGATCTTTCTCTTTCACCTTCTCTCTTTACTGAAGTTTCACCATATGTACTTCTTTTTCTTTTACTATTTTCTACTTTCATGGCTTCCATTGTATTTTCTAAATTATGTAAACCTACCTCATCTAAGGAGTTTATAAAATCATTGTATTCTTCAGCCTCATCATACCTTTCATTTTCTATCCACATATCTTTCATTAATTCTTCTTCCTCTTCATAACTTTTAGTTAATAATTTATTGTTTATATCCCATTGCTCCTCTTCACTTATGGTTTTGTCTTTCTGGCTTTGGTCAGTATTATTGTTTTTATTCTTCTTGTCTTTTTCTTCTTGTGTTACCTTATTATTTAACATGATTGAACTACTAGCGAATAATTTCTTCTCATTTTTTAATTTCTTTAATCTTGCAATTTCTCTAATGAAAAACAATTCCCTTTCTCTAATCTTAGGCCAGTCTTTCGTCATTGAGTTATTATACTCCCAATCTATATGTTTTAACTTTTCTTCACAATTTTTTATTTCATCATCTACACCTGTCTTTTCCATGCATTCTGTTGAGGTGGTATTCCTGTTATCATTAAATTCTGAGTCTGACATGAGCGATTATGTGTCATCTAAGGATGCTGCTTTATAATTGGTGAACCTAATGCTACTAGTTCCTTCGCAATTTTGATAACTGATATAAGTTTCAGGTTGCTTTAATTCCTTCTTTTCTATAAAATCACCTATATTCCATTCTTCTCCGGCTCTTTCTTCAGAACTTACTTTAAGAGGGCTCATGAATTTAATGCCTTTAGACTGCATGCTTTCAATTACATCATCAACATTTACTCTATATCTAGAACTACTTTTATTAGTAAGCCTTCCTATCAATTCTATGCTTACTAGCAAATTTGTTCCTTTAAAATCTTCATATCCTTCAGTCTGAAATCCAAAACTCATTTTGTCAATAAATTCTTTCACGAGCATCATTAGGTCTGGAGCTATATAGATTATTAATCTATTTTCATTCATATCTCCTTCCATAAAACCTAACGCTGCTTTATCCACGGATCCCCATCTTTTTTCTAATAAGATTATTAAAACCTTTGCTCCTAACTTCTTTCTTGTCATTCCTTTGACTCCTATGATATACATACCTTGATGGATATATTTATAACCACAATATTTCAGTTCATTTTCAATATTCCTACTTACAATTTTTAGATCTACTGGATGTGTTAATACACTTAGTTCTATTTTTTTGGATATCCTATATAAACCACTCCTACTTTCGAACATACCCATATGGTAAACCTGTTGTGGTTTTATTTTTCTTAGCATATCATTATGATACCTTTCTAGGTCTCTTTGCAAGTCTATAACTTCTTCTAAATTAATGTCATCAGCATTGCTACATGACATTCTATGCCTTAATGCTAAGGGTTTTGAATCTTGTCTTATTAATTGGATATTTTTGTCTCTTCTAGTGAGGCTTTTAGATATGTCAATTTTTCTGAGTTGATACTTTTTGGTCATGCTAAAATTCCAGATGAGGCTAACACAATATCTTTCTTACCTTGTTCGCTATTTAGTTTTTCTAAAATCTAAATTAATAATTGGATGATTATGTTATTTTTCCTTATTATTATTTTGGAGTCTTCTTTTGGCGAATCGTGATCAGAGAACCCGATAGGAGGTGTTAAATATTTTGCTACTTCGCTTAATGCTTGGTTATATTCGGTCATGCAACTATGAGAGGATCAAAGTTTTTACCTCTTGCACTAACTTTTTAATTTCAGATATGTCTTGTCTTGTGTCTGTGCCAGATAACAAGTCTTTATTTTTATTTAGATAAAGTCCTATACTTTTCCCAGTGGACTGCACTTCTTCTTTAATATAATCGTTATTCTTATTAACTATGTTCTGTCTTCCTTTTGCTTCTTCTAGCTTATGTAAAGCTATATCAATTTTATTATTCAACCAGGAGTACTTCTCTACGAGTTTCTGATATTATTTAAATAAGATTCTAAATTTTTGATCTAAGTTGTCTTGTCTTTTTCCCCAAGATATGAAGAAATTATATATCAGGTCAACCACTATATTTAGTTGGCTATGCGTACTATGCCAAGTATGCTCTTCGGAAGGATTTATTCTGCACTTTATATCAATATTTTCCTTAGTTTTTATTACCTTACCTACGCTAACTTCTAAATTTAGATACTTTAACCTTTCAATGATTAAACACTAGCTCTGATACCAATAATATACGGAATGTAAAAATACTAAAATATAATTATCATTAGTATCCATTACAATTGTATAGATATAATTATCATTACAACTGTATAGATATAATTATCATTAGTATCCATTAATCATAATGATGCATCATAATAAAGAATTATCACACTAAAAAATATAACGAACTATTCCCAATTGAATATTCATCATATAATCTAGAGAACTCTTTACCGTTGCTCCTAGACTCCTACAGCTATTTCCCTTTACTAGGTTTCTAACCTAAGGTCAAAGCAATTGCTCTGATACCAGCTGCGGTGACCCAGCATACTACTGCATGTGTAGTACACTATAGTCGTTGATATGACACTCACAGAACACTGTTCCGTAAATATCACACCCCTCAGAGTGGTATAACAGAAACATCGCGGGTCCATATTACAAACATACAGACTTCATTATTACAAACCAAGAGTTCCCAAACTTCAAGTATTATGAAATTACAAACCAAACTTAAGTATTTTCAGCGGAAGATATAAAATCCAAACTCATACTTCGAATTAAGCTCAACAACTTATTCTATATAGTTCCTGCTGCTCGGCTTAATTGGGTTTACTAATAACTAAGGCAACTACTCGGACTCGTTGCCCTCCACTCCATAGCGTATCTCGTAGTCCAGCCCTTCAACTCCTCTGGACAGGTATGGTTCCTCGTAGCAGACGTCCTCTTGTCCATCAGCTATGTACATCGAAGTGTCTTCTAGATTCTTAGAGTCTAAGCAGGGGTTCAAAGGAAAGAGTGAGTAACAGCGTTACCCAGCAAGTTCGTTATATGCAATGAGGGAAGTTTGATGCTCTATCTACCACCTCAGACGAATACATCCTTGGTACTATGCAATTTTCATAAACATTTCTTCAAAAATTGATTTTATTATCAAAAACTATGCCCATCAGCCTTCACAGGTTGACCAGAACTTCATGGAGTTCCCTTCCTGCCGCATTCGTAGCTCCTTCCCGGAACAGGGAGTAACATGTCACAATTCTTACACTCTGCAGAGGTGCGTTGCTTTACCCATGAGAGACCAACTCCTTGTTGCACATCCGGGCGTACTTTCCCTTCCACAATTCCATAATGTGGGGCCCAGTTGGTGATCCAAGCCAATCATTGCCCTCTCCGTGACCCCTATGTCTGCACGATCCTCCGGGGCTGACTACACCTCCGTTAAGCCTCCAACTAGGGCAAGCTATAACCCTGGTGAGTTCCCGAAGACTCTATGAAATGGTGATGCCCCTGGTAAGCTCCATAAAAGCCCCGACTATACCTCCGGCAGCCACTCATAAATAATCTAGATACCTAAATCGTGGGGCCTAAGGGTGCCCACCCATATGTTGGATCCATATCAGGAATCCCAACGTCACGATAAGGTCATCTTGCCTCCATATGAAAGGAAGAAGATACTGCTGACTTATCTGTCCCATTCCAAATCTCATGGTTAATGCGTATTATATGGTGCTAGAATTACTGATGTCATGGGTTGTTAAGCCTATGTGACTTATGTAATTGGAACCCTAAGTTCCATTGTTGATCTTTATCATCACTTAGGATGATACTACATCTTATTTATTAGAGAAGATATCATTTTCTTTTTCCAGATCATAGATGATAACACAACATTTGCAATATCTTTGATAAAGACTCTTCAAAGGACATGAGCAAGTTATGAACTTTCCTTGTGACTGCAAGGTAGTGAAGTCGGATGCTTCCACCTGACCTTGAGCTCCGGTTTCTATAGAGAACCATTATTGCCCGATAAGGACAATATTTAAAGAAGCAAGATGAAATGTATAGTAATGTCATGCAATAATTTATTATTTGCTTGTTTGCATGTTTTACCCTTTTAGTAAAAGCTTACTATTTTATTAAATATTTTCTAAAATTTCCTATAAGGACATAGGAATTATTTCCATCACACCAAATTTACTTTTCAAAAATACAAATTAGTATTTTTTTTCTATAATAATATATTCATTTAGGATCTTAAAAGTGAATTTTATTTAATTTTAAGTGTTTCCTATATTTTTTTGTAAAATTCTAAAGTCATTAGCATCCTTTTACTAATAACCCTAAATTTTAAATTGCCAAAAATTCTATTGATTATTTTTTACTCAATAGAAAATATTTTTGTGAGTTCATAGAGATTTTATTTGTATTTTTAAGATTTTTACATATTTATCTAGAGTTTCTTTTATTTCAGGGGTATATTTGTAATTATTCCCCTTTTAAGTAACCTTATTAATATACGGGCCTGGCCCACTGTGTTGGCGCGACCCAACCTAACCCAGCCCACTTGGCCTGGTTACACCCACCAGGGTAGTACTGGGCTGCCCATAGGCCCAGTACCCCCCCCCCCCCCACGTACGCACACTCCTCTCCCCTCACCCGCTCTCTCGCGCACGCGGTCATCTCCTCCGTCAGTTGCCGCTGCCACGCACGATTCCGGTCGAATCCGGCCGCCGTTGTCGCTGCCACGACGCAGTGTGACTAAGTCGATGACGCCGCTTCCTTCTATCCGAGCAGATTCGCCACCGGGGCTCTCTCCTGGCCGCGCTGACCCCTGCCCAAAACTAGGGTTAGGGTTAGCCGCCCTGGAGCATCAGCGATGGTGCGCCGGTTTCGCATGGCGTACGCCTCCCTTCTCCGGTGGATCTGACGTGCGGTCGGTGTGGGTTGCAGCGCCCCGTCAGGGTGCTCCCCGTTCCGCCGTTTTTGCTTTGCCACCGGCCATCCTCTGCTTCATCTTCGGTTCTTTTTGCGAAGACTTTGTGTAAGTTTGACTATTCCCCTTCTGTGCTCCTCTCTGCCTTGCTTGATAACCTCTGTGTGCCTCTAGTGATCAATCCCTAATTGGGGTTCAAGGTTTGATTAGGTTCAACCCTCTGGTTTGATTATGATGACTCTATTAGAACTGGTTGTAGTGGTTATGCTGTCCTGCATGTTTGCCCGCTGATGCTAGTGATGTGGATTTAACTATTGTTTTATGATCTTAATACTGACAATGGTTCTGTCAGTAATGTTCACTTGATCTTCATACACTAGTTTGTGTTGATCTTTCAGATTGGAGTTAATATGATACTCTTATGATTCTCTGATTGTGTAAAAACAACCATGGTTATGATTCCTCAGTGTTTATTTTAGGAAAATGATTAGTTAGCTAACTGCAAGTTTACTGATGGAACATAAGTAAAGCATTTTCTTGGTTTTAGAAGTGGTACTTGTGACACCTTCTTTAGAATGGTACACAAGTGTTCATGCTTGTATTGTCCAAATTCTACCTATGTCCAAGTATGGCTGGCTAAATGAATGGAAAGCTTCTGCTGGCTTTATTATCCTAAGATGCTACAGTCTATTAGCCTATGATGCTGGTCTGAGGCATAGCTAGGTAAGATTAAGTTGTTACTAGCTGTCCCTCATAGATGTGCTCTGATGCATGATGTCAGCTAATGATTCTTAAATCCTTGAATAAAATGATTGCCATCTTCACTATTAAATATAGATCCTTAAGATCAATAGATTTCAGAGGTGCTACTCCATAAGAGATGTGCCCTGAATCTTGTTCTAAGGCTGTTGTTATATATGAATGTGGAGATTTAAAGTTCTATCCAAGATCTATGATGCATAGGTTGAGATCTTGGATTTGTTTATAAGGATGTGTCATTGGCTTTCATCTAAATGCTTTTGGGATGAATATACACCCCACTTGGGTGTTTTCTGAGAAGATTAGGTAAACAACATATGCTTATTTGACTCTATGATAATCTGATCATGTGGTGATGTTATTTGAACTCACCAGATTATTTGTTGGTTGATGATGTTGTGGTGTTGCTTACTGCATGCTCTAGCTCTGCATCACCTGTTGCTGTTCCTGTGCCTTTGTGCTTGACCTTTCTTTCCACCTGCTTCACCTCCTCCTTATGTTACCATCAAATGGAGATATGATGGTTGATTTGGGTAAGTTGGTGGAGTATTTGGCTATGGTTTCAGCAAGTTCTATAGTTGTGAGTGTGTGACTGAGAAGGAGAAATGAGCTCCTTTGTTCTCCTTCGACTGGTGTTCTGTATGGTAGCTTGTACTGCTGCTGGTAGCTTGACAGCACACACCATGCAGTTAGTCGACTAAGTTGTATGTGTGTGTGTGTGATGTGCATGTGGATCATCTCAAGTAACTTGGCTTTTACTCTTACCTGTTTACTGATTGACAGCCTGGTGGAACTTACTGTTATCCACTTGGCTTTTACTGTAATCTTAACTATTTGCTGAGAAGAACAGATACTTCACTTTTGGTGAAAATTACCCTTTTATTTACTCAATGATGTACCATGAACAGTGCACTTCACTGTTCAACACTAAGAGTAAAAATTATCTAACTAACCCCTAATTTTCCTTTCTAGTTGTTTTTTCTTATTTGCAGGAACAAGATCTGGACTCATAAGATTAGTATAGGAGTAGATAGTTAGTATAGGATCTTCTTGTAACCTTCTTTGTAATCTTTTTGTAAAGGATCTTGTAAAGATATTATTACAAGTTAATAATGTTAAATTTCTGTTCTTTGTAACCTTATACCTTTGATGTATTTGTCATCAGTTATGACCTTATTATAAAATAGAGAAATAAGAATTATTTCTTATTTAATTTTCCTTGTCATTAATTCTTATTGTTGATTACTATTTATTTATTTAAACCAAACAATGTTAATAAGGTTTTCTTTTAGAAAACCCTTCCACACTAATAACTTCTAATATTTATATACTTTTAATTTGATTTACATTTCAAATTTGAATTCCAAGTAATTTTCCCAAATTCTTAATATTGCCTAAAGGTCATGTCAAAATTCATAGCAATCACCAACAAGAGCTATTCCTACCTCTAGTTAGTGAAAGAAACTCTGATCCCTTTAGTGTTTTGTTTGGCGAAAAATTTACCCTGATTTTATAGATGCATGCATGCACAAACTTATATTCCTATTTCTACCCTTCATTGGATCCTAATGATGGGATGTTACAACAAGTGTGAAGCAAGTTTTCAAGAATTGAAGCTAAGTTGACTACAACACCAGTTCTAGCAGTTCCTGAAACAGGCAAGGATTACACAGTTTACTGTGATGCATCCAAGGATGGATTGGGTTGTGTGCTGATACAAGATCGCAAAATTATTGCTTATGGGTCTAAACAACTCAAACCACATGAAATCAACTACCCAACACATGATTTGGCGTTAGGAGCTGTGGTGTTTGCTTTGAGAAGTTGGAGGCATTTTCTCTCTGGAGCGAAGTGTGAGTTATACACTAATCACAAAAGTCTGAAATATTTCTTTACCCAGAAGGAATTGAACATGAGATAGAAATGATGGCTAGAGTTAATCAAAGATTATGACCTTACAATCAACTATACTCCAGGGAAGGCTAATGTTGTAGTAGATGCTTTAAGATGGGAGAGCACCGATACTCAACCTACAAATAGGGAATTTCCTAAAGAATTAAGGATGGACCTAGAAAGATTACAAGTTCAATTAGTTGGAACGACATCTCTTGGAGGTTTATCTACTATGAGGATTGTTGTAGAAAGCTTCAGTGATCTTAGCAATGAGATATTTTGGTGACAACAGGATGATCCTTTTATTATTGAGGAAATGAAAAGGATATCAGAAGTTCAACCATTGACATTTCACTTGGGAGATTATAGTTCTTTATGGTTTCAAAATAGGGCTGTGTGCCTGATGTGCCTGAAGTTAAAGAGATAATACTTCAGGAAGCCCATGAAACACCTTATTCAATTCACCTACGCATTATCTAGATTTACATGGATCTCAAGGAATTACTATGGTGGAACTACATGCCTACTTGCCAAAGAGTGAAAGCTGAACATCAAAGTCCAGCAGGACCAATGGAACCTTTAGAGATTCTAGAATGGAAATGGGAGGAAAAGGGATGGATTTCATCACTGGTTTACCAATGACCCAGAACCGAAAGGATATGATTTGGGTGATTGTGGACAGACTCGCTAAAAGTGCACACTTCGTACCAGTGAATCCAAAGGACAACACAGAAAATCTAGTAGATATATAAGACAAAGAAATTTTGAGAAAGCATGGAGTACCTAATAAGATAGTAACATATAGAGGATATGTGTTTACTTTAGCATTCTGGAAGTAATTACATGAATCACTTGGGTTAAAGTTAGATTTTAGTACAGCTTATCATCCAGAAACAGGAGGTCAGACAGAAAGGACTAATCAACTTTTAGAAGATATGTTTTGGGCATGTGCTTTAGATTTTGGAGGTTCGTGGGAAGAACATCTACCTTTGGCAGAGTTTTCCAACAACAACATTTATCAAAGTAGTTTGAAGGCAGCACCATATGAGGTACTTTATGGTCAAACATGTAGATATCTAATATGTTGGTATGAACCTAGAGGAAATAAACAGTTTGCACCATATTATATCAAGGAAAATCAAGACAACATTGATATCATCCGAGATCGGTTGGAAATAGCTCAGAGTTGTTAAAAGAGTTATGTAGATCAAAGTCGAAGATCCTGGCATCCTGAAGTTAGAAATATGGTATATCTTAAGGTTAGTCCGATGAAGGGAGTCAATAGATTCATAGTCAAAGGGAAGCTAACTCCAAGATACATTGGACCTTTCAAGATTTTGAGCCAGAGCAGAGCAGTGGATTATGCTCTGGAGTTACTGAAAGAGTTATCTCAAGTTCACAATGTCTTCCATGTATTACAACTTCGGAAGTGTTTGAAAGCACCGGAGGAATCCATTAATCATAAGGAGTTCGAGTTACAAGAATACTTGACTTATGTTGAGAGACCATCCAAGATTCTGCAGGAGAACTGGAAGAGCTTGAGAAATCAAGCTATTAAATATTGCAAGGTGCAATGGAAACATCAAACGGAACAAGACGCAACCTAGGAGAAAGAGGATGACTTGCGAGAAGCTTATCCAAAACTATTCCGGTACACACCGATACAACTTTGGGATGAAGTTTTATTTTAAGGGGGAAGACTGTAACATCCTAGCATTTAGGAACAAATGAAGTGTAGATATTGGAATCTTTCCATGTGCATGCATTCATCTATAAACTTTGGGGTAATTTTTTTTGAAAACAAAAAGACTAGAGGGGTGAGGGTTTCTCTCACTTTGATGGGTTGGGGTTTAGCTCATTTTAGTGAGTGTTATGAATTTTGACATGATCTCTAGTAAAATTCAACTGTTTTGGGTAAGTTAATTCAATTTAATATTAAAATTTTGAATTATACTTTTGAAATAAATTTACGTTAAAAGTATTTAAGAGTTTATTTTATTAAAGAACATTTGAGTAATTTAAATTGAAGTATTATTACATTACATAGTGAATATACAATTAATGGAAATTCAAGTAATTAAAGTAATTCAAATAAACATAAAAGAATAGAAATCTTTATTTCTTTAATATCCAACACATTACAAAGTTGTATAAGGATACAAGTAAAATAATAGTTTACTACAAAAAGGAATAAGGAAAAAACCTATCTACTTTTGCTAAACTAATTCTTCAATCTTCTCATCTTTTCTTGAATTATTTTGTACCTACAAGCAAACAAATAAAACACAAAGGAAATATAGGTTAATGTTAGTAATTTTTCTCTGAGTTATAATAGTGAAATGCACTATTTGTACACATCATTGAGCTAAAATGAATATGGGACAAGTTTCACCAATGGTAGTATTTGTTCTTTATATCATAAAAGCCTCAGTGCAACATCATCAGTTGTAAGGGGCAAATATCACCAGAGAGAGGTAGAAAGGACAAAGTAAGAGCGGTAACTCTAGAAAAGTTACTTGAGCCAATCCTAAATAGTGTAAGTAGCACACACACACAACTACATGCCTGTGTGCTATCGACACCAGGTTACTATGAGAGAGAGATAAAGAGCACAACCGTACCATCAAAGAGCTCTCTCCGCTGAATACATTCCACAACACTACACACAATAAGAATAGCCTCAACAACATCACCAGGAATCACCTGGTCAACCACTGAATCAACACTTGAACCAACTAACCAAATCACCAACCATGGTCACTTAAAGGAGGGGTGGAGTTGGAGTTGAGCAAGGTCAGGCCAACAGCTAGGAGGAGCAGGCCAAGCAACTCGCAGGAAGGCCAGTAACAAGGTCAAGCCAAGAGTAAGATCATCGGGATTACCACAATCTACAGCAACAGCACATGTTGCTACTTATTCAATCATGCATATTACTTGTTTTACCAAGATCTATGCATGGTTTGAGATCACAAGAGTTATCCTTAGATTCATACTAAAATGGAGTGTGAAATCATAGTAGGGCCACACAACCATTTATCACTAAGTAAAAAGGAGCCTCATACTTGAGCATCATAGGAAAGGGACAAGCAAGCTAATATAAGACTACAAACTCACACTAAATTAGCACACCACTATGCACACTCCACTAGGGAGGAACCATAGTGGCATGACTAGCAGTAGGAGCTATCTCAAATGCTCTACCAAGAAAACTTGAGAAAATCATCTCTCTAGAATTTTAGGAATCATTTAAAAGCCTATTTCTATCATACTGACAAAACAAAAGTCTCTTAGAAAATCAAGTTGCTAAACCATTTGCTTTGGTAAGGATTAAATCCTTACTGAATCATTTAGGATATTTCCTATATCCTATTATCTATTAACAAGTGAATCACATAAATAATCTCCAACACACATGATAGGTACCAAGGGCTTGGATAAGTAGCGTACACATACTATCATTTGAACATTATCAACATTCTTCACAATAACTACAACATGATAAAGGCAGACAGAGAAATAATATCTTAGTATATTTTCTACAAGACAAGATCTATGGTAGCTAATACCAGCATCACATTAGAAGTAGCACTAGAGTGAAATCAATAGAAAACACCTTATATTGCAGCCCAAGACTCAGTATAACTGAGGTAACAACATAAACAGACTAACATGGATATCACTGAAACCTTAGCTAAGAAATCCGCAAGGCCATGTCCATCAGAGTACCATGAGAGTAATAGTTATACTAGGCAATTACTACTAGGACTAACAATATCAGAAGAATAGGGGAAGAACCATAGAACATGAAAAAGCCCTAATTAGGGTTAAGCCAGGCAGCACATAGAGGGATTGCGAGAGGAAGGAGAGGAGGGGACTCACCCATGGTCCTTGCTAGATTTTAGAAGAGGAAGTAGAGGCAGAGGTCGGCAGACACGACGACACGATGGGCACCCAAGCGCGACGCGGGGGATGGGGGCACTAGCGACCACCACATTGCTAGACCACTAGAGCATCTCTGCGCAGCCACCGGAGCACAACACCGCGAGGAGGGCCATAACCCGAATTGCTAGTGAGAGGTCAATGCAGCCAGGAGAGAGCTCGCGTGATGAATCAGAGTGGACCAATCGATGTGGTAGTGTCGACTTGGTTGGTAAGCACGACGGTGGCGGCCAGGGCAGCCGGAGCTCGCCGAGATCAAGCAGCAACGCCAGTAGCACCGCGATGTTGCTAGAGAGAGGAGAGAAACGAGAGGGGAGCGAGCATGTGAGGATAGAGTCGGGCCGATGCATGAGCCGGGGGCGACTGGGTGGGTTGAACACAACCCAGTGGGCCAGATAGGCCGGGCTAGGTTGGCCCACGTGTCCAGTCCAATTAAGTAAACAGCTTCTAATTCCTAAATAAAATTATAAATTCCAAATATACCCCTAGGAGTATTTAGGCCATAGCAAAATAAAGAAAAATCATAAATATACATACAGTATCCCTAAATGTTCATAAGACTGTATGCTATGCAATAAAAACATTACTTTGTATTTTGAAATAATAAAATTAAAATATAATATTTAAAGCTAGAAATTCCTTTATGGAATTTTATAAAAATAAGGGTAAGACTTAAAAATAAATAAAAATTATTTTTAAGATCTTGTATAAATGTATTTTACTAGAAAATACTAAGTATATTATTTCAGAAGGTTTTAGAATTTTTAAAGTAATAAGTCTCTTTTATCTATTTATTGAACAAAAATACTTTAACTTCTAATAATATGGGTAAAACACATAAAGAATGGTTAAACTAAATTAATGTACTTCATGACATTATTATGCATAAATCATTATTGCTTCTTTAAACATTGTTTTTACTGAACAATGATGGTGTTATGTAGAAGCAAGAGATCAGGGTCAAGTTGAAGCGTCCGATTTCACTACCTTGCAATCACAAGGCAAGTTCATCACTTTCTCATGTCCTTTGATGTGTTTTCCAAAGTATTTGAAAGTTGTGGTGTGATCACTGATGTTCGAAAAACGAGTCAGAAAAGAACATTTTCTCAATAATATGAAGTGTTGGTTATCATCCTAAGTGTTGGTAATCTATTATAGCTAGCAATGGAATCTAGGATTCCATGTGCAGTGAAGTTATCAGATAAGACTTAATAACCCATGACGTCAGTGCTTCTAGCACCATATAATACGCGTTAACCATGAGATTTGGAAATGGGATAGTGAAGTCAGTTGTATCTTCTTCCTTTCGTGTGCCAACGGACGACCTTATCGTGAGCCGTAGATTCCTTGCGAGGATCTTGTACATGGGTGGGTCCCTAAGTGCCCCACGATATTGGTGTCTATATTATCTGTGAGGGGCTGTCGGAGGTATACCTTCCACTTTAGTGGGGGTTGCTAGGGACATGATTTGCTTACAGAATCTTCAAGGGGTTACTAGAGTTATATATGCCTATATGTGGGTTAACAGAGGTAGTTCTGCTTGGAGGGTCGTGTTGTCACGTGGGGTTGTGGAGAGGAACAATGATTGGCTTGGATCATCTACTAGGCCCCACATCACGGAAATGTGGACGGGAAGGTACACCCGGTTGTGCAACAAGGATTCGATCTCTCATGGGTAAAGCAATGCACATCTATAGAGTGTAAGAACTGTGACATGTTACTCCCTATTCCGGGAAGGAGCTATGAACGTGGGAGGAAAGGAAATCCATGAAGTTCTGGTCAACCTGTAAAGACTAATGGGCATAGATTTCATAATAAAAACAATATTTGAAGAAATGTTTATGAAAACTGCATAGAACCTAACACTTATAGTCTGAGGTGGTAGCTAGTGTATCAAACTCCCCACCTTGCATATAATGAACTTTTTGGGTAACGATGTTACTCACTCTTTCCTTGGATCCCCTTCTTAGACTCTAAAGACCAGGAGGATACTCCAATGTATGCAACAGAGTGCCAAGATAATGTCTTCCATGAAGAACCTGATCTCTCCACAAGAGTTGAAGGGGTGGACTATGTGATAAGCTATTGAGCAGGAGGCCACGAGTCAGAGTAGTTACTATAGTAGTAGTTAGTTCCTAGGTTGAGTCGAGCAGCATAAACTTCATAGAATTAGCTATGAGCTCCCGCCATGTTAATTTATCTGGATCTTTCATTCTTATGTTGGAACTTCGTTAAGTAAGTTGCCCGTCGGTTGTAAGACTGAGAATCTTATTATATTCGCTCTTTTGGTATTGTAATAATAAGTTTGTATGTAATATGGACCCGCATTGTTTCTGTTGTCCCACTTTCAGGGATGTAATATTTGCTGAACAGTGTTCCGTGAGTGTTATATCAACGACTTGCATACTACAACATGCAGTGGTATGCTGGGTCACCATAACCGGTGACCCCAAAGCTCAGCATTACCGGTTCGGTGCAAGAGAGAAAAGGATGATGCGATGCCGCAGAGAGGGCGTTCCCGGCGACCGCTGCTTTGGACTGGAATATGGAGGCCCTTCCCGCCAAATATTGGGGGAATGTGACCGCTCTGTAAGGACCCTGGACTTGATCCGTGTAAAGTGGGGGTGTGCATCGGCTCCCCTTGGGTGGGAATGTGGAGGCCCTTCCTGCCAAATATTGGGGGAAGAGGCCCGATGCCACTATAAAGGGGAGCCACCCTAACCTTAGAAGGGGTCGATCCTTAGAATCATAAACCCTAGACATTCTCTTGTCATCACACCCTCGCGGAACAAGACGAGCAATACAACCAAGCAGGAGTAGGGGTTTTACCTTCTCACGAGGGTCCTGGACCTGGGTTAAAGAATCCGATGTCTCCTCTATGTCATGTGGCGAGCTTCGTCGCCCCCATCATCCGTTGAAGATATGGCGCGTGTTCAGTCCCCTCACGAGTCCAGGGCTTGTCGGTGCCCTTGTTCTGTTGCGAGACATTCATTCTCCGACAGAACCCGAGCCCGGTCCGCCACCTAGTTTTGTGGAATTCTCGCGGGTGCATCATGAGATTCGAGATTAGACAACTCACAACAACCTCCAGAATGATTTTATTGACCATATGTAGGAATTTGTGGGAAACCAACCGAACGATGAGCCAAATAACTAGCTTATTTCCCCTTTTATTTCAATTTTAATTCATGTAATTTGATTGTGTAAACTTGATTCGGACCGTGCACTTCTTTCTTCATTTTAATTTTAATTTTAGAACTATTTTTGTTCTATGAATGTGTTTATGTGTACAACAATTTTATGATTGAGATATATCTAGTTTTTAGAAAAAAAAATAGGCCAGACAAGTGGAAGGCACTGTTGGTTGCACCGGTCAGCCCTGGATGGACAGCGGCCCGGGGCCTGTCCTCCCCGACCCGCAAACGGATCGAAATGGTCAAAATGGTTATCCGTTTTGCGCGGGGGAGGAGAGGGATGTTGGGGAAGTGTCCTGAGACCATCACTAACAGAACCTGTAAACGGACCAAACTCACAAAATTCCGGTGGATCTAAGGTTGACAGGCTGGCCATATGACCTAACAGAAAATGAAAACCGCCGACTCGTATTAATTTTTCATAGAGCCCTAGAAACAGCCCGCCTCTCCCCCCTACTTCTACCGGCTGAACGGGTGGACACGGGTCAAACCCACACTCCTCCTTCACCACCGAACCCTAGCATGCATGCGCCTCCGCCCTCGTTCCAAGCTCTAGCGAGCAATCGCGGAGCCTATGAGCACAAATCGGAGCCTCCTAGAAGCCCATGGCCACGCGAGTTGGAGGATTTAGCCAGGGGTAGTTGTAGCGACAGGGGGAGCAGCGTCGGTGGCAGAAGACACCCGTGCGCAGATGAACTCCACAAGAAGTGGGTTTGCTCCATCAGCACGAAGAAGCGGTCGGCATGGCAGTGGAACAACTAGGGCCAAAGGCCGTCGCCGTCGCTTTGCGCGTGCGTGCAGGATCTCCCCGAGGAAGCTCCGCCGTCTCCGCTTCCAGCTTCTCCGTCGCCAGAGCACATCCCCTCCATACGGAGGTACGTGCACATCGGGGAGGCGTCGCTGAGCGCCATCCGTGAGTCGGACTAGCCGCGCGACAAAGACGAGGAGCGTGCCCTGCTGCAGTGCACCATCCGTGAGTCGAAGGAGGCTCAAGAGGACGAGCTTCGCGCCATCATGGAGGTCTGCGAGATGGAGGCCCACGCGAGCGCACCCGCCCGCGAGCTGGATGTCGAGGTCGTCATCCTTGACGAGTAGCTCCGTGAAGCGCCACCATCCTAGTGTAGTTTTTCTTTAGTAACTTTGATGTGTAATTATGAACTCTATGCGCTCGTATGTGAATTATCATTTGAAGCATCTTCAAATTTCCTGAAAATTGCAATTTTCAAAAGTACGGGTTCAAAATACAGGCTCTGATCTACAAAGACGAAGTATGAACCGCAAATATCGAATGCAGTGCACTGTAAACGTGATATGCAGTTCTCTGTTTTACAAGTTTTGTTAGTGATGCTCTTATATGAGAGACGCGAGCCAGCAAATCCATGTACTGTCTGATGACGTGGATGCCACCGCCAGCAAACTTTGCTACGTTGGCGGACACGTGGCATCCAATCGACCCGGTCCCATACATTAGCAACTCTTTCTTCCATCAAAGGTCGCGATAACCACTAGCGTTCTTGGGAATGTCTTTCGACGCCTAAATCTCTTGGAGGTCTTGATTCAGGGATATGGTCTTGTTCAACCAAGCCATGTTAGGACGACAGTGTTGGAGGCTTCTAACTGAACCCACCTTCCTGTGTGCAAGAGTGCTTAAGGCACGATATTTCCTAGATTGTGATGTTCTGGGGCGCCACAACCACGATCATCTTCTTATACACGGCGTAGTATTCAATTCGGAATAAAATTGGTGAAAAAAGGTTTACGCTGGGTATTGGGGATAGTGCTAAGGTAAAGATTATGTCAGACCCTTGGATCCCTGGTGTTAAACCCTATATGCTATGTCGCTGGTTCCGATCTCTCAAGATCAAACAGTGAGCTCGTTGATCTTCGAAGATCTCAGAGCCTGGGATGTAGAGATGGCTCGAACAATATTTGATGAGACAACGACCGATTAGATACTACAAATACCCATTAGCCGTCAGGGAGGGGAGGACTTTGTGTCTTGGCCTCATGCCCGGTTTGGCCACTACACTGTCACATCAGCATATCATCTTGCTCGGGAGGACAGGTTTGCTATTGCTCGCAGTAATACATGGCAAGGGGCCTCATTTTCTGCCTTGGACAACGCTAAATCAAGCTTGTGGAAGAAGCTATGGGCCAACAAGGCACCGGGCAAGATGATCATTACGCTCTAGAGGTTTGCACATGACTGTCTACTGTGCGACCACCAATTTCAGAAAAGGAACATTTAGGTCTCGCCTGCCTGTATCTTGTGTAGTCACTATAAGGCAGTCGAACATGCTCTTTTGTTCTGCCAGTACGCTAATAAAGTATGGCAGGCAGTTAAATCTGAACATGTCGTCCATCTCAGGAGGAACTTCTTCATATCACCACGTACCTGGGTTTTTGACTTCATCGAGCGTAGTTCAAAGGTTCAAATTACTACTGTAGCAGTAGCAGTTTGGCACATCTGGGATGCACGGAACAAAGATCGAGAAGGTGAAGGGCTACTGCATCCCGTCTCCTTGGCTGCAAGAATCAATTCTTACATCGACATGATCTTGATCCCATTATACAAGCCAGGCGCCATCCATAGGTGTTAGCCCTCGTCGAGTGCTAAATGGGCTCCACCGTCAGAGGGTACGGTCCTGGTAAATGTTGATGCAGCCATATTTCAATCAACGCGGCAGATGGGTACTGGATCAGAGATCACTCTGGTTCACACCTTGCTGCATGGGGTGGGCAATCTATTGATGTGAAAAGCCCTGAATGGGCGGAAGCTTTGGCCGTTCATCGTGCAATCGCGTTCGCCCATGAAGAATGTTTCACCAAGAGTATCCTTGCTTCTGATTGCTTATCAGTGATACAACGTATTCATTCTCCGGTGACTGATCGTTCCCTCGTTGGCACAATCATTGAATATATCAAAGTTAGCTCTCTGGGTTTTACCTCATGTGTTTTTCGCCATGTTCTTCGCGTGCTTAATGTTGATGCACACCAATTAGCTAGAGGGTGTTCTTCTGTTAATTCTGTGAGGCATGGTGCTTCCCAGAGTGTATCCGTGAGGCACTTTATAATAACATTTTGATTATGGATCAGTAAAGAGTAAGACACTGTTTGGTAGCTTAGCATTTCCTAAACCGAGGTATTTTAAAACCAAAGTATTTTAGCGCCTAGCAAACCAATATCACCGTTTTTCTCCTTTCTCGGTTTTAGAAAAAAATGGGTCTTGCCTTTTTCTCAAATACTTCAAAAATACCATGTTTTTTGGAGGATACTTCAGTTTTAAAACCATAGTATTTATTGGATCTAAACAACCTAAAGTATATAATACTTTAGTATTTTCAGAAACCGAAGTACTCTCATCTCACTAGTAGTAGTTGTAACCCTCTCCCTGTAATAAAAGCTACTATATTGAAGGCACATGTACCCTAAGCTTGGAGAGGTTGTAAGGTAATGTTCTTTATCTTCGTGTAAATCCTTCGGGGGTTTCCCGAAAGGAAAAACCGTATGTAAGCTATATTATGGAAATGAAGTAGTTTTGTTTTTCTCTTGTTATTTTTAAGCATGTTTATATATGATGGGTTTCTTATGCTAGGGATCCTATAGGAGCAACCTATGCGTGTAGTTCTCTGTTAAAGACTTATGTGTGGCGTTTGAACCAGAACCTTGTAGCCATAGAGAAGTGTTCCCTCTCAGTGAAACTGCCTGAGAAGACAATAAGAGAACGACCCATATAAATTTGATTAAAAACATCTAGGGAAATAAACTTAGCTACTCCTAAAGCAATATAGTAAGAAATACGGTGAGTACCGAGTAGGACTTTTACACCACTGTGTACACCCTCGCTTGTCTGTTGCCCTCGCCAGCCTGTAAAACATCCTGCAGTATATACATATAGTCTAATATTAATATATAAATATCAATATTAACGCTAATAAATTTATAAAAATTAAAAATTTGTAATCTTATATTTTATAGTATTTAAATTTTCCTATTTTCCGTGTATTATTTTAGTATTTTAAACGGAAATATCTTCTCTTTGCTCTATAATTTCTATTATCTCTTCATTCAGGTTTATAATATTTCGTACTCCTATGTCGTTCTTCTCCATACGATAATGGTATTTGGACTATGTTATTGTAGAAATTATAATCTGATTTCTTCATAGATCTTTGGGCTTGAATGCTCGTACATACCTTGCTTAGTTGTTTGAAAACAAATATTATGGCTTGGGATATATTTATAATGGATCCTTCTATTTCTTTCTTATATTCCTCAAATATTATAGATCCTAAAGGATCAGGTAATTTATTAAAATACCTCTCAACCACACCTCTATTATATCCTTGCTTGGCAGTGGTAGCATTATATAAATAATGCTAAGAGAATTCTTTTATACCTTTCCAACTTGTTAGAGTTAATTTTTCTATTTCTCTCAGTCGTTCATTTTGTAATGCAGTGAATCCTAATTCCGGGTCTTCTGTTATGATTATGCTTGATATAACATTTGTAAAGTTATTTGGGTTACTTCCAGCTCTTTTCAGTTCTTCATAATTAACTGGATATGTTTCTACCCACTGTTCCCATAGAACCTTTGCAGATTCTCCTAAAAATGTTTCAAGATAAGTTAACATGTCTTCTACCTTGGTGCCTATATTATGATGGTTTTGTATATATTTTTGAACTATTAACCCTTTCCATATGCTAAGGATATTCGGCCAATCTATTGGGTCATGGGCTGCTAAATTTAATATTGCACCATCATTTCTAGTATTTTGAAATTGTACCTGTTTTTCAAAATTTCTTCTTTTGGTACCCATATATCTATATTGTTCAGGAATGTAATATTGTTGGAAATCATCTTTTTCAGGTGGCCATTTTCTAGCTGACCTAGTTGATCTTTCTCTTTCACCTTCTCTCTTTACTGAAGTTTCACCATATGTACTTCTTTTTTTTTTACTATTTTCTACTTCCATGGCTTCCATTGCATTTTCTAAATTATGTAAATCTACCTCATCTAAGCAGTTTATAAAATCATTATATTATTTAGCCTCATCATACCTTTCATTTTCTATCCACATATCTTTTATCAATTCTTCTTCCTCTTCATAACTTTCAGTTAATAATTTATTGTTTATATCCCACTGCTCCTCTTCACTTATGGTTTTGTCTTTCTGGCTTTGATCAGTATTATTGTTTTTATTCTTCTTGTCTTTTTCTTCTGGTGTTACCTTATTATTTAACATGATTGAACTACTAGCGAATACTTTCTTCTCATTTTTTAATTTCTTTAATCTTGCAATTTCTCTAATTAAAAACAATTCCCTTTCTCTAATCTTAGGCCAGTCTTTCGTCATTGAGTTATTATACTCCCAATCTATATGTTTTAACTTTTCTTCACAATGTTTTATTTCATCATCTACACCTGTCTTTTCCATGCATTCTGTTGAGGTGTTATTCCTGTTAACATTAAATTCTGAGTTTGACATGAGCGATTATGTGTCATGTAAGGATGCTGCTTTATAATTGGTGAACCTAATGCTACTAGTTCCTTCGCAATTTTGATAACTGATATAAGTTTCAGGTTGCTTTAATTCCTTCTTTTCTATTAAATCACCTATATTCCATTCTTCTCCGGCTCTTTCTTCAGAACTTACTTTAAGAGGGCTCATGAATTTAATGCCTTTAGACTGCATGCTTTCAATTACATCATCAACATTTACTCTATATCTAGAACTACTTTTATTAGTAAGCCTTCCTATAAATTCTATGCTTACTAGCAAATTTGTTCCTTTAAAATCTTCATATCCTTTAGTCTGAAATCCAAAACTCATTTTGTCAATAAATTCTTTCATGGGCATCATTAGGTCTGGAGCTATATAGATTATTAATCTATTTTCATTCATATCTCCTTCCATAAAACCTAACGCTGCTTTATCCACGGATCCCCATCTTTTGTCTAATAAGATTATTAAAACCTTTGCTCCTAACTTCTTTCTTGTCATTCCTTTGACTCCTATGATATACATACCTTGATGGACATATTTATAACCACAATATTTAAGTTCATTTTCAATATTCCTACTTACAATTTTTAGATCTACTAGATGTGTTAATACACTTAGTTCTATTTCTTTGGATATCCTTTATAAACCACTCCTACTTTCGAACATACCCATATGGTAAACCTATTGTGGTTTTATTTTTCTTAGCATATCATTATGATACCTTTCTAGGTCTCTTTGCAAGTCTATAACTTCTTCTAAATTAATGTCATCAGTATTGCTACATGACATTCTATGCCTTAATGCTAAGGGTTTTGAATCTTGTCTTATTAATTGGATATTTTTGTCTTTTCTAGTGAGGCTTTTAGATGCATTTTTCTGAGTTGATATTTTTTGGTGATGCTAAAATTCCAAATGAGGCTAACACAATATCTTTCTTACCTTGTTCGCTATTTAGTTTTTCTAAAATCTAAATTAATAATTGGATGATTATGTTATTTTTCCTTATTATTATTTTAGAGTCTTGTTTTGGCGAATCGGGATCAGAGAACCCGATAGGAGGTGTTAAATATTTTGCTACTTCGCTTAATGCTTGGTTATATTCGGTCATGCAACTATGAGAGGATCAAAGTTTTTACCTCTTGCACTAACTTTTTAATTTCAGATATGTCTTGTCTTGTGTCTATGCCAGATAACAAGTCTTTATTTTTATTTAGACAAAGTCCTATACTTTTCCCAGTGGACTGCACTTCTTCTTTAATATAATCGTTATTCTTATTAACTATGTTCTGTCTTGCTTTTGCTTCTTCTAGCTTATGTAAAGCTATATCAATTTTATTATTCAACCAGGAGTACTTCTCTACGAGTTTTTGATATTATTTAAATAAGATTCTAAATTTTTGATCTAAGTTGTCTTGTCTTTTTCCCCAAGATATGAAGAAATTATATATCAGGTCAACCACTATATTTAGTTGGCTATGCGTACTATGCCAAGTATGCTCTTCGGAAGGATTTATTCTGCACTTTATATCAATGTTTTCCTTAGTTTTTATTACCTTACCTACGCTAACTTCTAAATTTAGATACTTTAACCTTTCAATGATTAAACACTAGCTCTGATACCAATAATATATGGAATGTAAAAATACTAAAATATTACACGGAAAATACAAAATATACGAAAATTTAAATATTATAAAATACAAGATTATCAATTTTTATTTTTTATAAATTTATTAGCATTAATATTGATTTTTTAATATTAATATTAGACTGTACGTATATACTGCAGGATCTTTTACAGGCTAGCGAGGCCAACAGACAAGTGAGGGTGTGCGCAGTGGTATAAAAGTCCTACTCGATACTCACCGTATTTCTCACTAGATTGCTTCAGGAGTAGCTAAGTTCATTTCCTAGATGTTTTTAATCAAATTTATATGGGTCGTTCTCTTATCGTCTTCCCAGACAGTTCTACTCAGAGGGAACACTTCTCTACAGCTACAAGGTTCTCGTTCAGACGCCACACATAAGCCTTTAACAGAGAACTACACGCAGAGGTTTCTCCTATAGGATCCCTAGCATAAGAAACACATCCCATATAAACATGCTTAAAAAGAACAAGGGAAAAACGAAACTACTTCATTTCCACAATATAGCTTACATACGGTTTTCCCTTTCGGGAAACCCCCGAAGAGTTTACACGAAGATAAAGAAAATTACCTTACAACCTCTCCAAGCTTAGGGTAGAGGTGCCTTCAATATAGTAGCTTTTATTACAGGGAGAGGGTTACAACTACTACTAGTAAGCTGAGAGATTGCTAGCACTGACTCTCTGCTCTATTGGTTGCTGCATTGCTGGTGCTGGTGTCCCTGTTTATGTCTCTTTGTTGCTACGATTGTCTCAATTTATAGGCGAGAGATCAGCCTTCAAGTGCCTTCTCCTCTATTATTTGCCTCTTCTTTCTTCTTGGTTATCATGGACCTATTTTATAGACTTCCTAGGCTTTATAGGCCTTATATCCTTTGTAGCCCTTCTTTATAGGTTCATGAGCACATGTTGGAAGCTGATGGAGGGATTTTGGTGCTGCCTCCATGTTGCCTTGGCTGCATATGAGTGTGGCTTCATCTTCTTATCTTCACTTTGACAATCTTCTTAAACTTCATGATTGTGTCTTGAGAATTTTGCCTTCTCTTTGGATCTTTTGGCTTCTCTCTTGTATGTTTGCCAAGAGCATCACGACTTGCTATATTTAGGCTGCATGCATGCTGGTAGAGATTATTTTCATTGTTATTAACTAAATTTTTTTTGTGTATGGGGCCTTCACGCCTGAATAATTGATAGTAATATCAATTCAATTTAATTTTATGCTGGGGTCGGTCCTCCGCGCCCGAATAATTGATAGCAATATCAATTTGAAGTTCCTATTTATATTCAATATTATCTACTGAATATATCATTGCTTATTTATTCAGGCTTTTGCCCATGTCCTGCAATATCCATATGATCTTCATCTGATAGATTGAAGTCATACTTTATCTCATATTCTTTCTTTATTTCTTCAAACTTTCCATTAAACTCTTCTCGTAGTTCTTTCAAAATATCTTCTTTTAATTCTTCTTTTATTAATTTCTTGGCTTCTTGGAATTTTTCATCTATTTTCATATCTATATATTCAGAATCCAGAGGATCCGGACCTTTTAAAAGGCATGATTTGTATGTCTGGTATTTTGGGGATTCTTCTTCCTTCATTAAAAATAACAAATCTTATTTTACCTTTGATGCAGTTGATGCTTCACCCTTTGCATAATTTGGACTTGTTGGAGCAGAGGTACCTACTCCTTTATACTTCTGGATGTGTTCTTTTGCTTTTGGTTCTATATAATAATTCTCTCCTATCATTTCTCTTGCATAACGTAAAGCTTCATTGATATCATAGTATTTTCTCCATGATAAATCCTTTTTTATTTTCCTTGCTTCCAGCTTCTATTTTAGTATTTCTTTAAAAGTAAAATATATTCCTGGCTTATTTCCATCATACAGGACATATAATGCTATTAATTCTTCTGTCTTAATATTTGCTGACTTTGGTACCTTCTTGTTCATCATATTGAAATCATAGTTTAAAAAACCAGACCGGTGATCTAACCGGTGAGGATATCGGTTCAGGTTTTTACTGGTCGGACCAGTGGTTCATTCGGTTCGATGGCGACAAAAAACCGTTCCTTTTAATTAAAATTTAAGCAAAAATCAGAACAAAATGACAATAAAATGTATATTAAGCATATATTTCAATATGTAATCACAAAACATGGTGTGTCCAGGTGGTATTGGGCCTTATGTGGTGCTATTTCTATCTAGGATAAGGTCTTGAGTTCGATTCCTCTTGCAACTTTTTCATTTTCCCTGGTTTTTTGCTATTTGGACCGGTGCTTCTTAAAAAATCGGTAAGGTCATCGGTTCAGGTTTTTTCCGGTTAAACCATCGAACCGGTCCGATTTTTAAAACTATGATTGAAATACTCTGTGAGACTATTTAGGATGGATAGCATATAACTTGTTTCTTCTTTTTTAGCATTATACTGAAACCAGAAATTGTCTAATATGCATTCCTGAATTTGGGTCAATATAAATATGACCTTTAGGCTTGAATTTGAATGTATTCGGGGGAAATATTTTTAATGAATTATTTGAGCCAAAATTGAAAACTTCGGTCCCATTGGGGAGTAACCCACGCTTCATTCCTGCAATATTGATGCACGAGAGAATATATCAGGTAAACAATTATCTTTTCCTTTAATATGCTCGAAAACAACTTTATATCCATTCCCTATTATGATATTTTCAAATAGAACCCATCTTCTAGTGGAACTTTTCTTACTATTGATTTGGTTATAGTATCTATATATTGCTTCACAATCTGTTCGTACTGTAAATTCTTTAAATCCTAAATATAACCTAAATGCATTTATTGCATGGACTACTGCAAGGATTTCTCTATCAATATTGTTCACTGTTTTTAATTTATAACTTCCCGAGGCATATCTGCATATTTTCTCTTCTGATTTTGAGGAATATTTATTGGGTTTTTGCTTTATTATAGCACCCCATCCTACTTTGGATTCTCTATTTCGATAATAAAATAGTTATCTTCTAATGGTAATTCTAAGGGTTTCAAAGTTTTCACCTTTTCTTTTATAGCCTTGACTAATTTTATGTCTTCTGAACAGAAATATTTTTGTCCATTCTTTCTTAGTTTAGCATACAAAGGTCCAGCAAGCTTTGCTAGGTTGTCTATGTAATTCCTTGCATAATTTAGAATCCCTAAAAATTGTTGTAAAACCTTTTTATCATTCATGGTATCAGGGAATTGTAATATTTTCTTAGCAATAAGTTCCTGCAAGTATATTTTTCCTTCTCTATTTCATGTCCAAGAAAATTTATTTTCTCTTTGCAAATTTCCATTTTCTTTTTAGATAAGATTAAACCATTTTGTTCTACCTTTCGAAAGAAAACTTCAAGGTGAGCAATATGCTCTTTATATGACTTAGAGAAGACTAGTAAGTCATCTATATATACTAATATAAAAGCTTGATTCTCATTAAATATATTTTGCATCTTCCTTTAAAATAGTGCAGGTGCATTCTTTAATCCTAATGGCATAACTAGCCATTCATAATGACTTTGAGGACATGTAAATGATGTCCAAGGAATAGATTCCTCAGCCATTCTTACTTGCCAAAATCCTGCCTTTAGATCAAACTTAGAAAAATATTTGCTTCCTTGTATTCTGTTAATCCATTCTTGCTTATTTGGTATATTATATGCGTCATCTATGGTATTATCATTAAGTATTTTATAGTTTATAACCATTCTAGACTTTCCTCTAACTTCTTCAGCGTGATTTCTAACTATAAAGGCAGCTGAGCGATGAGGACTTCTACTTTCTCTAATTGCCTTTAATTTTAATAATTCTTCGATATGCATTTTAAATTCTTCTATATCTTTGGGAGTAGCTTCTATTGGTCCCGACTTGATTATATAATCAGGGTTTATAATATTTATTTTGCATACTATGGAATTCTTATCCTAATGTTTCATTGGTATTTCTCCAATGATTTGAATATCTTCTAATCTTTGCACAATCTTGTCTATATCACTCTTAGATTTTATATCTCTATACCAATTCGGTGAGAATGATTGTAATCCTATGCACTCGGTGCATGTATTTTCTATATGATATTCTTCTATGGTATTACTTGGTTCCTCTTTTTTGCAGTCTTCGGGTGGCTCTACACTATATTCATCCACTAGATTAGATATTTCTGCATTTTGTAAATATTTTCTTTGTTTTCGTACCTCAGATATGTATGGAACACTATCTTGATATGGAATGAATGTAACTCGTTCTTCATGTATAATAGTGGTTTGTAATGATTGTTGTAAAAATCTTAATCCTAGGATCATGTCATCACGTATTACCGACAGATCTCTTATTGTAATTTCATCTATTATATATTTTGTGCCATTTATGTAGCTTTCAATATTATATGCCAATTGATTATGAATTTTCTTTATTCCAGACATGTCTGTGGATACTTCAGCTTTATTATCGTCTATAGTTTTCACTATTTTAGGGCATCTCATAAAACCGTATGTAAGCTATATTGTGGAAATGAAGTAGTTTCGTTTTTCCCTTGTTCTTTTTAAGCATGTTTATATGGGATGGGTTTCTTATGCTAGGGATTCTATAGGAGCAACCTCTGCGTGTAGTTCTCTGTTAAAGCCTTATGTGTGGCGTCTGAATGAGAACCTTATAGCCGTAGAGAAGTGTTCCCTCTGGGTGGGACCGCCCCCTGCATAAAATTAAATTGAATTGATATTACTATCAATTATTCGAGCGTGGAGGACCCATACCCAAAAAAATAAAAAATAAAAATTAGTTAATAGCAATGAAAATAATCTCTACCAGCATGCATGCCGCCCAAATATAGCAAGTCGTGATGCTCTTGGCAAACATACAAGAGAGAAGCCAAAAGATCCAAAGAGAAGGCAAAATTCTCAAGACACAATCATGAAGTTTAAGAAGATTGTCAAAGTGAAGATAAGAAGATGAAGCCACACTCATATGCAGCCAAGGCAACATGGAGGCAGCACCAAAATCCCTCCATCAGCTTCCAACATGTGCTCATGAACCTATAAAGAAGGGCTACAAAGGATATAAGGCCTATAAAGCCTAAGAAGTCTATAAAATAGGTCCATGATAACCAAGAAGAAAGAAGAGGCAAATAATAGAGGAGAAGGCACTTGAAGGCTGATCTCTCGCCTATAAATTGAAACAATCGTAGCAACAAAGAGACACAAACAGGGACACCAGCACCAGCAATGCAGCAACCAACAGAGCAGAGAGTCAGTGCTAGCAAACTCTCAGCTCACTAATAGTAGGTGTAACCCTCTCCCTGTAATAAAAGCTACTATATTGAAGGCACCTGTACCCTAAGCTTGGAGAGGTTGTAAGGTAATTTTCTTTATCTTCGTGTAAACCCTTCAGAGGTTTCCTGAAAGGGAAAACCATATGTAAGCTATATTGTGGAAATGAAATAGTTTCGTTTTCCCTTTTTCTTTTTAAGCATGTTTATATGGGATGGGTTTCTTATGCTAGGGATCCTATAGGAGAAACATCTGCGTGTAGTTCTCTGTTAAAGCCTTATGTGTGGCGTCTGAACGAAAACCTTGTAGCCGTAGAGAAGTGTTTCCTCTGGGTGAAACTGCCTGGGAACACGATAAGAGAACGACCCATATAAATTTGATTAAAAACATCTAAGAAAATAAACTTAGCTACTCCTGAAGCAATATAGTAAGAAATACGGTGAGTACCGAATAGGAATTTTACATCACTGCGCACACCCTCGCTTGTCTGTTGGCCTCGCCAGCCTGTAAAAGATCATGCAGTATATACGTACAGTCTAATATTAATATATAAATATCAATATTAACGCTAATAAATTTATAAAAACCAAAAATTTGTAATCTTATATTTTATAGTATTTAAATTTTTGTATTTTCCGTGTATTATTTTAGTATTTTTATATTCCATATATTATTGGTATCAGAGCTAGTGTTTAATCATTGAAAGGTTAAAGTATCTAAATTTAGAAGTTACCGCGGGTAAGGTAATAAAAACTAAAGAAAATATTGATATAAAGTGCAGAATAAATCCTTCTGAAAAGCATACTTGGCATAGTACGCATAGCCAACTAAATATAGTTGTTGACCTGATATATAATTTCTTCATATCTTGGGGAAAAAGACAAGACAGCTTAGATCAAAAATTTGAAAGTTTATTTAAAGAATATCAGAAACTCGTAGAGAAGTACTCCGGGTTAAATAATAAAATTGATATAGCTTTACATAAGCTAGAAGAAGCAAAAGCAAGACATAACATAGTTAGTTAGAATAATGATTATATTAAAGAAGAAGTGCAATCCATTAGGAAAAGTATAGGACTTTGTCTAAATAAAAATAAAGACTTGTTATCTGGCACAGACACAAGACAAGACATATCTGAAATTAAAAAGTTAGTGCAAGAGGTAAAAACTTTGATCCTCTCATAGTTGCATGACCGAATATAACCAAGCATTAAGAGAAGTAGCAAAATATTTAACACCTCCTATCGGGTTCTCTGATCACGATTCACCAAAAGAAGACTCCAAAATAATAATAAGGCAAAATAACACAATCATCTAATTATTAATTCAGATTTTAGGAAAACTAAATAGCGAACAAGGTAACAAAGATATTGTGTTAGCCTCATCTAGAATTTTAGCATCACCAAAAAATATCAACTCAGAAAAATGGACATATCTAAAAGCCTCACTAGAAGAGACAAAAATATCCAATTAATAAGACAAGATTCAAAACCCTTAGCATTAAGGCATAGAATGTCATGTAGCAATGCTGATGACATTAATTTAGAAGAAGTTATAGACTTACAAAGAGACCTAGAAAGGTATCAAAAGGATACGCTAAGAAAAATAAAACCACAACAGGTTTACCATATGGGTATGTTCGAAAGTAGGAGTGGTTTATATAGAATATCCAGAGAAATAGAACTAAGTGTATTAACACATCCAGTAGATCTAAAAGTTGTAAGTAGGAATATTGAAAATGAACTCAAATATTGTGGTTATAAATATATCCATCAAGGTATGTATATCATAGGAGTCAAAGGTATGACAAGAAAGAAGTTAGGAGCAAAGGTTTTAATAACCTTATTAGACAAAAGATGGGGATTCGTGGATAAAGCAGCATTAGGATTTATGGAAAGAGATATGAATGAAAATAGATTAATAACTTATATAGTTAATAACTTATATAGCCCCAGACCTAATGATGCATGTGAAAGAATTTATTGACAAAATGAGTTTTGGATTTCAGACTAAAGGATATGAAGATCTTAAAGGAACAAATTTGCTAGTAAGCATAGAATTTATAGGAAGGCTTACTAATAAAAGTAGTTCTAGATATAGAGTAAATGTTGATGATGTAATTGAAAGCATGCAGTCTAAAGGCATTAAATTCATGAGTCCTCTTAAAGTAAGTTCTGAAGAAAGAGCCGGAGAAGAATGGAATATAGGTGATTTAATATAAAGAAGGAATTAAAGCAACCTGAAACTTATATTAGTTATCAAAATTGCGAAGGAACTAGTAGCATTAGGTTCACCAATTATAAAGCAGCATCCTTAGATGACACAGAATCGCTCATGTCAGACTCGGAATTTAGTGATAGTAGGAATAACACCTCAACGGAATGCATGGAAAAGACAGGTGTAGATGATGAAATAAAACATTGTGAAGAAAAGTTAAAACATATAGATGGGGAGTATAATAACTCAATGACGAAAGACTGGCCTAAGATTAGAGAAAGGGAATTGTTTTTCATTAGAGAAATTGCAAGATTAAAGAAATTAAAAAATGAGAATAATTCGCTAGTAGTTCAATCATGTTAAATAATAAGGTAACACTAGAAGAAAAAGAAAAGAAGAATAAAAACAATAATACTGACCAAAGCCAGAAAGACAAAAGCATAAGTGAAGAGGAGCAATGGGATATAAACAATAAATTATTAACTGAAAGTTATGAAGAGGAAGAAGAATTGATGAAAGAAATGTGGATAGAAAATGAAAGTATGATGAGACCGAAGAATACAATTATTTTATAAACTCCTTAGATGAGGTAGGTTTACATAATTTAGAAAATGCAATGGAAGCCATGGAAATAGAAAATAGTAAAAGAAAAAGAAGTACATATTGTAACATCCCAAAACTTTAATCCAAGCCTATCAAAATCCAAATCATCAAAATTAGGGTTAACAAAAACTTTTCCATTTCAAAATATGAAAGCATTCATGTGTATGTGCATTTAAATTAGGAGTTGATTTGAATTGCCATGGTTCTGTGATTCATTGCTTGTAAAATGATTCTTAGGTGAAATAAACATCATATAAATCATTCCCAAACAATTCCCAAAGAAAAACAACTCAAAATGAATAAATGAAGTGAATGGTCATTTTGGCCAAATTAACTATCATGCCTACTTTGGCTATTCCTAGTACTCAAAACCTAACAGAAACAAATGTAGATCTTTACACCTCTTTCTAGTACACATAATGAGGTACCAAGGCCCACTTTGTGATCTGCTAAAAACATTCAAATACTAATTTTAAATGACAATTTAAAATTGAATCTATTTCATATGGGAAGATCCCACTATTTCAAAAACCACTCAAACAAGCTCAATTTTTAAAACCCAAGCACCGACAGAGTCTCAAGCTTAGTACTAGTACACCCACCAAAAATCTTTTCAAAATTCAAAAGTAAAGTTCATGCGGCCATTTCATCAAACACCTTGTGGATAGATTTCAAACAAAACCAAATTCACTATTTTGAATATTGTTTTGGCCAAACTTGTCTCCCATTTGACCCCCATTTGCTCCCATTGTCTCCTAATGCTCTAACCATGCAATTACACCCCACTCCCCTACCTCCTAGTGGCCTTGCCATGCCATGTCGAGCCCCACCTCGCCGGCCAACTTGGTCACCGCCGCAGCAGACCACCTCCCCCTCTCTCTCCATGTCTAGCAGCTAGCCAGCACCTCACCGCCGCCCACTGTCCCCTCCCCAAGCCAGGCCAAGCCGTGGACCACCGAGAAAACCCCGCGCCCAATGCGACTGCACCATGTCAAGCACGCGCTAGAGCACCGCGCCCGACACGCATGCCCAAGCCGCCGCTCGACCGTAGCCCGCGCCCACCGCGTCGCCATGACCCAGGGAGCACACCAGACACCCCCATTCGCTGTCCAACGCCTCACAGCCACCGCTCGCCGTCGAAGCCGCCGTCTCTTCCTCTCAGAGCACCAGCTCCGCCCGACCGCATACCACCGCTCCTAAGCCCGCATTAAAGTCCTATCGCCGCTAGCAGCCATGCCGCTAGCAGCCCGTAGCCATGTCGCCACCGTCGCCTGGCCATGCCGTGCTGTCTCGCCGTCGAGCCTATAAAAGGAGGGCACCCCCAGCCATTTGCAGCATACCACTCAACTCCCCTCACCTCACTGATCGTCCCACACCTCTAGCCAGAGCACGGGGAGCAGCAGCTCACTGGAATTGCACCGGAGCAGGCCACCTCTAGAGGAGAAGGGCGCCGCTGATTGCGACCACCCCCGAAGCTGACTTGTGAGATCCAGGCACATGGCTTAATAGGATTGATAGGATACCCATATCAACAAGTTACAACTTCTTTTCCGGAAGCTCATTCGAAAAGAACTCTAAGGTTAAGAGTGCTTGGCCTAGAGCAATTCTAGGATGGGTGACCGACCGGGAAATGGGTAACCGGGTGCGCACGAGTGAGGACAAAGTGCACAGAAAAGACTAGTGTTGGTCTGTGGGGCCAGTCTAGATATCCTATTAAGCTGCCAGGAGTGACACCCCCCGGGCCCAGGAGTGGACGGGGTGTTACAAGTGGTATCAGAGCCGACCTCGCGGTTAAACGGTGTGTGTGGGTTAGTGGCGGGACATGTGGAGCATGGCGCGTGTGGCCCGGAGTGGACACGGCATGGCACATGTGCCGGCACTGGACGCACAAACGCGTGCCAAGAGGGAACGTTCCTAGGGTGTGCTTCATCGATGAGGGCATCGATCTTCTAAAGGGTGGGTGTATGTGAGATCCAGGCACATGGCTTAATAGGATTGATAGGATACCCATATCAACAAGTTGTAACTTCTTTTCCGGAAGCTCATTCGAAAAGAACTCTAAGGTTAAGCGTGCTTGGCCTAGAGCAATTCTAGGATGGGTGACCGACCGGGAAATGGGTAACCGGGTGCGCACGAGTGAGGACAAAGTGCGCAGAAAAGACTAGTGTTGGTCTGTGGGGCCAGTCTAGATATCCTATTAAGCTGCCACGAGTGACACCCCCCGGGCCCAGGAGTGGACGGGGTGTTACATGCCTCGATCGTCCTTGAGCTCGCCGTCGACCACCAGTCCGTTTGCCCGCCTCGACGTCATCGCTGGAGCCCTGGTATGCCTCCTATGCACCCCCCCACCGAGCCGCTAGGGTTAGAGCTCGTCGGCGACAGGTCTGTCGTCAACGACGATCCCAGCCGTTGATCCCCACTCTAATCCAACGCTCCACATTGCCCCGTACCGCTTCGCGCGTTATAAGCCGTTGACCGGTGGACCCCCCTGTCAGTTGAGCCCCGCGCTGCGGAGTGACACTGCGCCGGCCTGTTAGCGTTTCCCGCACGACCCAGCTAGTTTGAATTAGGATTTTTCTTTTTAGTTTAAACTTAGTTCTGTCCCCTAGTTTGGAAATCAATTCAGAGAGATTTACAAATCCAAATGAAGTGATTCCAATTTTGTTGGAAAGATATTGAAAAGATCTATCCAAGCCCGTTGGATTTAATTCATTTAGTGTTATAGATCTCTCCTAGTAAAAATAATAAAACAGAAGCATTTGCACCTTGCAACATTTTTATAAAATCAACCAAGATAGATTTTGAGTTGATTCCAACTCTCAAAAAATCACATTTCATCATACCTATCTGAATATGTAATAATATTAAGGTTTACATGCAGTGACTTTGGACTAGTACCAAAATAATGCTATATAGGCATTTCTAGTCACTTTAAATCATTAAATAATGAACTTAAACCAAAGTAATTATGATCCAACCCTTAAATTACATTCCCACATGTTAGAATATATGGTGATGACATGTGTCCACATGATCCCATATTTTAAGTGGTGAATATTAAATCTTAGTTAATTTCTCAATGAGTAGAAATTACTTTTCTAAATTCAAAAGAATGAAACTAGTGAATTAAACTTGTGATGCTTGTGATGATAATAGATCATAAAATGTATGCCTTAAAGTGCTAATTAGACTAGTTAAGTATTGTTTGGTGATTGTATACTCCGTATGTATTTATAGATGATAGTACCGACCAAGTCTACGAGGAGGAGGAGTTCTACCAAGAAGAAGAAGAAGAAGAAGAAAACTTCAACCACTGCACCAACCAAGGCAAGCTATTATTGGCAAGCTAACTCTTGCAAAACTTACTTTAGCAAGCCACCATTAACACTTGCAAGTATAAGGCTTAGCAAGCAAGGACTAAACTAGATGGTTTAGCAAAGATGCTTTAGGCATGCTTGAGTTATACCACTTTGACTAGTATTTACCCCAAGTATTATTTTCAAGCTTTAATTCCTTTATTTTACCCAAAGTTCTTTACTTGTTTTGAAGGTAGCATAAAGAGTATAAAACTTGACCTATTTAGAACCCTTTAGATGTCATTCTATGGCATGAGATTGAACCCATCATTTCCACCTTAGTGAACACTCTTAACTTAGTAGTTTAGAGTAGATAAAAACTTGAGTCACTTTAGATGGGAACAATTGGTGAAAATGAATTGTGAAAACCTTGGAATGATGAGTCATTCTATTGAAAGATTTTGACATGTGTTGAGAAACACAAACGGTTTATGATGGTGAAATGTTGAGGCATGAGCCTTAACCCTTTTATAAAACTGATGGTTGGATTCAGATGCGATACCATTCCAAATTTATCATACAACCACATTACCTGAATTGGGTAAGGCTTAGCTGGAAGTTTATATGCATTAGTATTAGTTTCCTCGCGGGAGAGGTTTGAGCTGAGGCTACCTCTCAATGTTGTCCACCTATGCAGTGCCCAAGATGACTGATGGTCATGGTTGGGAGGACATGCTCATAGGAGAGGTGCTTATACTAGGGTGTGTAAAGGAAAGGTTATGTTTGATTATCTGCATACTAAGTATGATGATTCAGGGTTATCCCTGACAGATGTATTGAATCTTGTGGTGAAAGTGTACCACCTCTGCAAAGTGTCAAACTATTCGAATAGCTGTGTCCGCTACATTTCAGGATATAGATCAAGAAGATAATACTATCAAAAATACATAATTAAAAGATCAAATGGTCATAGTAAGAGAGCAAAAGGAGGATAGGCTAATTCAGCTCAAAGACGCAATAACTAGTTTTGGAAGTAAATATATAGTATGTTTACCATTCAAGGAAGTGTTAGGAATAAGAATACTAGTTAAAATAGTATTAAAGCCAAATATTTCATATAAAATTTTAGCACTATTAGATACAGGTTGCACAAAAAATATCATCCATGACAAGTATTTTATGAGATGCCCTGAAATAGTGAAAACTATAGACGATAATAAAGCTGAAGTATCCACAGACATGTTTGGAATAAAGAAAATTCATAATCAATTGGCATATAATATTGAAAGCTACATAAATGGTACAAAATATATAATAGATGAAATTACAATAAGAGATCTGTCGGTAATAAGTGATGACATGATACTAGGATTAAGATTTTTACAACAATCATTACAAAGCACTATTATACATGAAGAAGGAGTTACATTCATTCCATATCAAGATAGTGTTCCATACATATCTGAGGTACAAAAACAAAGAAAATCTTTACAAAATGCAGAAATATCTAATCTAGAGGATGAATATAGTGTAGAGCCACCCGAAGACTGCAAAAAAGAGGAAGCAAGTAATACCATAGATGAATATCATATAGAAAATACATGCACCGAGTGTATAGGATTACAAACATTCTCGCTGAATTGGTATAGAGATATAAAATATAAGAGTGATACAGACAAGATTGTGCAAAGATTAGAAGATATTCAAATCATTGGAGAAATACCAATGAAACATTGGGATAAGAATTCCATAGTATGCAAAATAAATATTATAAACCATGATTATATAATCAAGTCGAGACCAATAGAAGCTACTCCCAAAGATATAGAAGAATTCAAAATGCATATCAAAGAATTATTAAAATTAAAGGCAATTAGAGAAAGTAGAAGTCCTCATCGCTCAGCTGCCTTTATAGTTAGAAATCACGCTGAAGAAGTTAGAGGAAAGTCTAGAATGGTTATAAACTATAAAATACTTAATGATAATACCATAGATGACGCATATAATATACCAAATAAGCAAGAATGGATTAACAGAATACAAGGAAGCAAATATTTTTCTAAGTTTGATCTAAAGGCAGGATTTTGGCAAGTAAGAATGACTGAGGAATCTATTCCTTGGACATCATTTACATGTCCTCAAAGTCATTATGAATGGCTAGTTATGCCATTAGGATTAAAGAATGCACCTGCACTATTTTAAAGGAAGATGCAAAATATATTTAATGAGAATCAAGCTTTTATATTAGTATATGTAGATGACTTACTAGTCTTCTCTAAGTCATATAAAGAGCATATTGCTCACCTTGAAGTTTTCTTTCGAAAGGTAGAACAAAACCGTTTAATCTTATCTAAAAATAAAATGGAAATTTGCAAAGAGAAAATGAATTTTCTTGGACATGAAATAGGAGAAGGAAAAATATACTTGCAGGAACATATTGCTAAGAAAATATTACAATTCCCTGATACCATGAATGATAAAAAGGTTTTACAACAATTTTTAGGGATTGTAAATTATGCATGGAATTACATAGACAACCTAGCAAAGCTTGCTGGACCTTTGTATGCTAAACTAAGAAAGAATGGACAAAAATATTTCAATTCAGAAGACATAAAATTAGTCAAGGCTATAAAAGAAAAAGTGAAAAATTTGAAACCCTTAGAATTACCATTAGAAGATAATTATTTTATTATCGAAACAGACGCATCCAAAGTAGGATGGGGTGCTATATTAAAGCAAAAACCCAATAAATATTCCTCAAAATCAGAAAAGAAAATATGCAGATATGCCTCGGGAAGTTATAAATTAAAAACAGTGAATAATATTGATAGAGAAATCCTTGTAGTAGTCCATGCAATAAATGCATTTAGGTTATATTTAGGATTTAAAAAATTTACAGTACGAACAGATTGTGAAGCAATATGTAGATACTATAACCAAATCAATAGTAAGAAAAGTTCCACTAGAAGATGAGTTCTATTTGAAGATATCATAACAGGGAATGGATATAAAGTTGTTTTCGAGCATATTAAAGGAAAAGATAATTGTTTACCTGATATATTCTCTCGTGCATAAATATTGCAGGAATGAAGCGTGGGTTACTCCCCAATGGGACCGAAGTTTTCACTTTTGGCTTAAATAATTCATTAAAAATATTTCCCTCGAATACATTCAAATTCAAGCCTAAAGGTCATATTTATATTGACGAAATTCAGCAATGCATATTAGACAATTTCTGGTTTCAGTATAATGCTAAAAAAGAAGAAACAGATTATATGCTATCCATCCTAAATAGTCTCACAGAGTATTTTAATATAATGAATAAGAAGGTACCAAAGTTAGCAAATATTAAGACCGAAGAATTAATAGCATTATATGTCCTATATGATGGAAATAAGCCAGGAATATATTTTACTTTTGAAGAAATACTAAAACAGAAGCTGGAAGCAAGGAAACTAAAAAAGGATTTATAATGGAGAAAATACTATGATATCAATGTTATTTTTAATGAAGGAAGAAGAATCCCCAAAATATCAGACATACAAATCATGCTTTTTAAAAGATTTGGATCCTCTGGATTCTGAATATATAGATATGAAAATAGATGAAAAATTCCAAGAAGTTAAAAAATTAATAAAAAAAAATTAAAAGAAGATATTTTAAAAGAACTACGGAAAAAGTTTAATGAAAAGTTTGAAGAAATAAAAAAAGAATATAAGATAAAGTATGATATATATATATATATATATACCTACCTAATAATAGATTACGAAACGTTTCTGTCAACCTAGCGATTCGGACGAGACGAACGAACTAGGCAGTCGACGAGACGAACGGACCTGGGCAGGACGACTGGCCGACGAGCGTCGATCCGTCGCCGTCACGCCTAGCGAGTCCTGCAGTATCGTGGGCCGTGGCCTTGGTGGTCGTCGGCGTCGTGGTTGCCATCACCTTGGTTGTCCTCTCCAGGCCGGAGAGAGGACCGAGTTCCACAGCTAAACAACCAGAGTTTCCGGCTTGGAACGCCCTACTCCTCCGCGTCGGTCTGGGTTTTCCCGGCACCGTCGGTTTGTGACTGGAAGCGAGGCATCGGTTTCCTGGGACGCCATAGCTGGCTCGAAGGCTTCCTGGCATGAACTGGACAGTGGAGACGCACTGTGGTATCTGGACCGTACTCCTATCAACGTGAAGCCAGCAACCAGCTAGAGCAGGGAGACACCACAGTATGTGCCTCAAGCGACGGATTGCTCCGCTTCAGCCGGCTCAAAATCAATCTGATCTGATGGTTTTCATCAGGAGTTCAATTGAGTATTTAAATAGCGTTGTAGCTGTACTTGAGCGCACAAACCACAATGGAGATGGTTGCTCGAGAGCGTCATCCTAAATAACTGAATCTTTGTTAGCTTCAAGGTGTCCATCTCTAGCCGCTCAGCAAACAACACAAGGAACACTACACTGAAGTGGAAAGCATCTGGCTCAGGTTGCGGCTAAGGTTGATTGTTAAATTTTCCCCAAAAAAGAAAGCCTAACATGTAAAATCTGGATGTGGATGGATAGATGTTGTTTTATTTTCGTGTTCATGCATGGATTGGATGGAATGGATTATTGGTTTCTTGTTGTTTCATTTTCATGGATGAAGAAGGAGATTCAGATTGGTTTATTGATAGGGATTTTTCACACATGGGGATCGATGTGAGATGGCTTTTTTATGTTCTCTAGGTGTGTTGTTCATGGCTTGATCGGATTTTTTGGGTACACGTGTTCATGGTTTATAGCTCGGTTCATTAATCAGATATTTTTGCATCAAGGCTTGGTTCATTGCTCCTGTTTTTACGGACAATTGCAGTCACTGAATTATTTTCTCATAAGATTTTTTTTTCACAAATTTGTGGCTCATGAGTCTGTACAACTAATATCTCCCCTAAGAGTCGGCCTTCCTCTAGCCTTTCTCCAGCTCGATCACCATTACTTTACTCTATCATCTAAAGCATAACTCTCCTACCATCTCGTGGCTCCAATAAAATTTGACTGTTGGAGTCGGCGCCGTAGGGTTCCTCAACTCTAGATTTGCCGCCTACTGCAAATAATCGAGGATGGAGAACTCACGGCCGTATGTTTGGCCGCAAGTCCACCTCCGCCAGAGAAGGGGCCACTTTGGTCCCATCCCATGCAGTTAAATTGATAGTGGATGGATACTTCTTCTGCTTGGAATTAGTTGACCCTGCTTAGAGCAGGGACTATGTGGTGTTGAGACCAAATTTTTGGCTGATGCAAGGTCAAAGTTGTTTCCATTGACTACCAAGGTGCTTACTCCGGCTGCTGAAGCACAGAGTCCTCATGAAACATTCGAGAAAATTAGAATAGCATGATAGAGAATGGACACACTAGGGGTGACAATGGACATAACTACCATGTTGATGATTGGATGTGATAGTTTGCTAGGCTATTGAAGACTCACATTGGATTTGAGTCTGATGCATATTTGGATCTCCGGGACTTTGGCATAAGATTATATTGTGAGGCTACGGAAGACAGGTTTTCAACTGAAGAAAGGCAAAAATTATTCAACTTCAAAGATTCTAAAGTTACTGTTTGAGAATGTATCTTGAAGCCGAATTATGGAGACCTGCACTCGATGTCCCTAAATTCTGTATATCCTTAAATAATATCTAATCCGTAGCAACACACGAGCAAATTTACTAGTACTTCAAAAATACTTCAAAGCCAAACAGACCCTACGCGTTGCCTTAAAAAAAAGGTCGCGATAACCTTTCGTTTGAACCCAGAGTCCAGAGCGCTCTCTCTTTGATCCCTTTCTCTGTAGGCGGTGCTGCATTCACGCGAGATCACCTACCTGTAGGAGCGCAGAGCTAGAGACGCCGACACTTGTCGCGCAGGCCCATACAAGGCCCAAGCCGAGCCCAGGTCCCGACACGTGCCCACCCTCACCGTCACCGTTCATCCTCCTCCTCGGCTCCTCCTCCTCCCCCAAACCCTTCCTCGCGTTCCAGAACCTTCCATTCCCAAAATAGCCACACCGTTCACCCCCACACTCCCTCGCCGCCGCTCCAGCCAAGATCGATCCATCCAGGCCCGGCGCGAGCTCCACCGGGATCTTCTCCGTTGGGCCCTCGTCCCCAGCTTCGATTCGCTTCACCTGCCAAATTAAAGCTCGCGTCTCCGTCTGGTCCCCAGCAATCTTTCAGCTGTTTTCTTCGTGCACTTGCGGGCGCGGGTGACATGATGGCGATGCGTTTTTAGCACCAGAGATTGCCCCGCCTTATCTTGTCCTCTCCCCGTGCCCACTCCACCTACCTCCTCGCCGCGCCACCGCCAAGGGCCAAGGCTTCCTGCGCGTTCCTCGCCTTACCTGTGCATAGCAGTGCACCTTCTTGCTTTGATCCGAAGGAAGCTAAAGTTAGCCGCTTTGGCCATTGCTGGGCTGCCGGCGACGGAGGTTCGGCGAGGAGGGTGTAGTGTGGTTGATTCGCCTCGTCGGGGATGGACCCAATGCTGAGTCTGGTCAAGGAGGAGATGAGCCATGTGGGAGGTGATTCGCCCACGGATGCGGCGGGGGACGGGCCGGCGGTGGCAGCGTTACCCAAGCCGATGGAGGGGCTGCACGACGTCGGGCCGCCGCCGTTCCTGACCAAGACCTACGACATGGTCGATGACCGGAGCACCGACGGCGTCGTGTCCTGGAGCGCCGGCAACAACAGCTTCGTGGTGTGGGATCCCCACGCCTTCGCCTCCGTGCTGCTTCCCAGGCACTTCAAGCACGGCAACTTCTCCAGCTTCGTCAGGCAGCTCAACACCTATGTAAGCCACTAAGCGCCCCCCCCCCCCCCCCCCCCCCCCCCAATTTGCACTGCAGTTTTGTCCGTAATGCATCCATGCAAGGAGAGGTGGATCTAGCTGATGTTTGCTCCCAAATGCAGTGATATGGAACTGTATCCTGGGGAATTGGTGTAATATAGACACTGATTTTTTTTTTTGTCAAATTGGTGAAGACATGAATATAAACATAAAATTGTTTGCCTCTTTGGGGGTTGACTATTCCGGGGTATTCTTATATAGTCTGGCCTAATAGTGTGGATATCAGCTCTTTGTTCTTTATGATTTAGATATTTTATACTACTACTTAAGTACATTGATCTTATTATAATACACAAGCAGAACTAGCTAACTCATGAAAGTGAATAGGAATGGTTATGTGGCCTATTACATATTTTGTGTTGAAAAGTGTAGGGGAAGGGATTCAAGCAGACAATTTTATCTTTGAACAACAAAGTGGCATTTTCACAAACTCTAGTTGAATGACTGTTCGGTTAGATATTAGTAAAAGTTGGATTTTAACAGTTTCTCGCGAATCACTTTCCTAGGGTACTATTGCTCATGTTATCAGTAAGAGAATCAAAGTATAATAGTGGTCAAATGTTAATGCTGCGTGCACACTCAGTTATCTCACCTTGCTAGGGTTTTATTACAACCTCTGATCCGATTTAATTATCGCAGGTTTAGGCAAATTAAATCGGATCAGAGGGATTACTTAAAATCATTTTTCTCAAGACAATCAAGTGCAACATTGTCCTACATGTTATTTACTTCATGTCTTCATGTTAAGGGTTCTTGTTTCCTGAATTTATAGCAGCTGGGATGTTTTCTGGCATGTACCCATTCTTTAGATCTTTTTGAGAGCATGTGCATGGCGACTTCTGAGATCATATGTCACTGTCAAATGCTTAACTTCATAATTCATGCAGCTGTTGCACTGCGCGGTTACTTGTTCTCCCCATTAAGTATTTCAGTGCTTAACTAAATGTGCATTCTCCATCTCTTTTTTCAGAACTTTTGTCACTGGATAACAGTTCCGTTCGAAAATAAGTTGATTATTTTTAGGTCAAGATTCTAGGTGGCCTTCTTTTCTTTGTGGCACAAAACTTTATTTTTCTTTAAAAAGAAAAGTAAAGGATGAAGACTAAAAAGAGAGTTGATGACTACTGTGAAGAAACAACTGAAACTGAAACGTGCAAAGTTAACTGAATAACAGTATAAACAGGTGACCAGAAGATACGCTGGCGAAAGTTCCATTTTCTGGTCCTGTTGTATCTTATGGTCTAGAAAGAAGCAAAATGGAAACGTAATGTTTTGTGTTTTTCATGCTGAGAAATCATTAACATCTTTGATGCATGCTTAGGCTGTAAGTCTCCTGGAAGTAACCTTTCCCTGTGTGTTGCTTTGTTGCCTTGTCAGGGTTTCAGAAAGGTGGATCCTGATCGATGGGAATTTGCTAATGAAGGTTTTCTACGGGGACAGAGGCACCTTCTGAAGAATGTCAGGCGCCGAAAACCTACTGCTCATACTTCTTCAAATCAGCAGTCTCGTGGATCGTACCTTGAGGTGGGGCACTTTGGATACGATGGGGAGATCGACCGGCTGAAGAGGGACAAGCAGCTACTGATGGCAGAAGTGGTGAAGCTAAGGCAGGAACAGCAGAGCACGAAGGCGCGTCTGAAAGCCATGGAGGATAGGCTACATGGGACCGAGCAGAAGCAGCAGCAGATGACGGCATTCTTGGCACGTGTCTTGCGGAACCCTGAATTCTTAAAGCAACTGGTTTCCCAGAACGGGATGAGGAAGGAGCTCCATGAAGCCATCTCAAAGAAAAGGAGGCGTCGCATCGACCAGGGACCTGAAGCTGATGACATAAGGGCCAGTAGTAGCTTGGAGCAAGAATCGCCTATTCTGTTTGATCCCCATGAGTCAGTGGAACTTCTTGCTGAGGGGTCAGTGGAAGCCCTCGCTGACGGTATCCCACCTGAACTGGAAGGTTCAGTCGAACTCCTTGTCGATGGAGTCCCACCTGAACTGGAAGGTTCAGTCGAGCTCCTTGTCGATGGAATCCCACCTGAACTGGAAGGTTCGGTGGAACTCCTTGTTGATGGGATTCCATCTGGTCTCAACGACTCAGGTATCGACACAAACGTTGTAACAGTGCCACAGGGTTTTGGTCTCGGTACCTGCGAAGTGCAGCAGAACGGAGCCCAGGGGTTATCTAACACTAATTTCTGGGAGGAGCTGCTGAACGAAGGACTCGGTGATGAGAATGACAACCCGGTTAACGTGGGCGACATGGATGTGCTGGCCGAGAAGATGGGTTATCTCATACCAAATAGCCCGGCTAGCACAACTTAGTTCTATTTCATTGTACTGAATCGCTACTACTTTCGTTCATGCTCCGTGCATTTCACCCTGCAGTGTCTCCCCAAGGAATTCTGCCATGTTCAGAGTGGTTCCTCACCTTGTCTTGGTCTCTTTAGTTTTTGTTTGAACTCTCTGCCTCTGGGAGGACATTCGTGAAACTGTCGGTATCCTCCATTGCTGGAGTGGGACTGAGTTGTTTTCGTTGATTGACTGTAGCGATCCGTGGAACTGTAAGTCTGTGAAGAGGGTAATTCTGGTGATCAGCATATTTTCTGATATAAGATAGCCTCATGTTGTCTGGCATTCTGATGTTGAAGGTGTAGTAGTATTGGTATTGCCATTCTGATGTTGAAGCTGTAGTAGTATTGTCGATGATTTCACCCAGTAGGCGCAGTATGTTTATTTCATTTTCGTTTGGAGTAATCTGGGAGATTGACACCTGTAGTTCTCGCAACCCTCTGTGGTATCACTTATGTGTCGCTAATGAAGGAACCAATATCATGTTTTGGCCTGCAACTTGCGTAGTATATGGATCTACAGCTGATGGATCATCGATCCATCAATTTGCTGCCTGGTTACCGTCTAAACATGGGTTCGGGACACAAATTGCATGCATAGACGCGGCATGTACTTTTAACTAGTATATTAGAATTTTTTCTCAAATGATTGTTGAATAGAAAAACTCCTTTTAGTCTGTCATGTGTAAAGGGAATGGCATTACTACGATATTTGGGGCCACTTTTAAAGAATACTAGATGATACCCCGCGCATTGCTGCGGGAAACAAATGCAAAAAGTTGTTGAAACATAAATCTAGAAGCATGGTGTGTCCAACAAAATATTTTAAAATTACAATAAAGTATCTTAATGAAACAGCTATACTTCCCAAAAATCATGTATAACTATAAGAAAATAAACCAAACCAAACAAAACAAAACCGGGGTTATGAGTAAATAGAATAATAGCAAACCATTAACTTATCCCATATAATCTAGTTCGTTCCTTCTCCATTGGTCAATTGTTTTGCAAGTATAAGCATAACTTAATCATTGAGGTGATACCTCGTGATAGCAAAACTATACATTCTTTTGGCATTCATGTTAAAAATTGTAGAAAAATAAATTATATAAGATTATTTACAGAGAGTGTGGTAGAACAAAGTTCTTTTGCCAGCTAAGTGGTAGAAGAAGTTGAATTAGGTGAAAATTTAGATCGCCTTCAGTCAGCTGCACTGCACGTGTAAAAATAAAATCCTTGCTCATTCAGTCTTTTCTTTCATAATAAAGGAAAGAAAACATATGCTTAAGTTAATTTCACGCGAAGAGTTAATAGAGCATACTTTAGCCTGATGTACTCAACTCGCTCAACTCCAACAGTGAGATAAAATAAGAGAGATAAGTGTTAGGCTGAGAATGTTATCCTAGATCTTAAGAGATTAAATCTTTGCTGATCCTAGCATCCTATCCGGTAAAACACATGACAATACCAAGTATAACCGGAAATGTTTGTTCCATGTGACGTCAAAACACCTGTCTTTTAGAAATGGTAAAGTGCATATCGAAAAGGCAGAGGTGCTATAAGACGGGGAACTCTTGCTTTCCATTTTAATCACCTGCAAAAACACAAAATCTCTGCGATATTACTTAGAGGTGCATGATCTTCAATATAAAGGAGAGGCCACCCCATCTAGTGATAATTTTTATTTGAGGGAGAAAATTAAGGTCTGTGTCAGAAGCTCGACAATCTTTACTATTAAAAGCAAAACCGTGATGAATGCCTGGTGTCACACTTCACTTAATTACAAAACAAATGCCACCGCAACTCTTTCAGATAACAGAAAACAAAACTAATCTGGCAACCTCTCCCGCTAATCTGAAGAAAAAACTAATCCGGCGACCCCTCCCGCTAATCCATCCTAAGATATCTCCTGTTGGTGGAGTCCCTGTTAACAAATTCCTGGATTATCGGTAGACCGCTTGCACTTGTTTTTTTAACAAATCATAAATTTCGTGGATCTATTCTCAATCAGTGCAAGTGCAAGTGCATCTCGTACAGCTAATCAATCAAGTAGTAGATGACGTCCAAAATCACCTACGGTCCAAAATTCCATGGACATGGCTGTTTCTTTTACCTTATCTCCCAGATCGCTGCACACGTAAGAATAAAGTTTCAACTTTTACACGTGAGTTAACTCTTCGTCTCGATTCTTTTTCTTGCGATGAGCACAAAGCAGAACACCCGGACTTCAAATTTAAATTCTTTTTTTACTTCCCGCATCTAACTTTTTTTGAGTTATTCGGCGTTGCACTTCGGAAGTCGGCACTCCGGCCAGATCACTGACGACAGGTGACAAGCAGGACATCATCATGGCTTGAGAGAGATCTTAGGACCGTCACTTTTATTAGGCAGATCGTCGGCCCCTACGTCGCCGCCCGCCGGCTACCCATGGGACCGGTCGCCCGATTCCCCATCAGCAAGGCCGGCAAAGGAGTAGGAACCCGGGCCGCTACGACCACAACCTGGCGCCAAGAGACCTGTGGAGATCCTCCAAAATCTGATCGGCGAAGAAAGTGCACAGGAGGAGGCACCTGGGTGCCCGACCGCACCACTACACCATTCGTCCATCGGAGATCAGATGCAGGGGCAGGCACATCTGCGCCAAGGGCCAGGCCAGCACACCACCACCAGAGCTCCACGCCGGTCATCCCCAGCGCCGCCATACACCTTGGCGCCCACCACCAACCTCCACCTACATTTTCCGCGCCGGCGGCAACCCGCACTCCCGGCGGCAACGGGCCAGCGCCACACCACCAGCCAGGGGATAAGGATCCCCGTCGCCACCCTCCTTGGGGCTCCCGGGCTTTGCCCTTGGACCCTCCGGTAGCGGCAAGAAAGGGGAAGCGGCGGCAACACCTAGGGTTTGGTCAGGAGAGGGTATGGCGGCGGCGCCCTATAACAATCACAAGAACGCTTATAGAAATCTCACAGATGATGAGGTCAAAGAGGTAGTAGCTTGATCTCTAAATCTACCTGCCCTTCTCCTCAAACCTTCTATAAAATTTCTAATTTTCTATACGTATAAGATTGTGCCGAGCATCTCAATAAGATTGCCAAGTCGAAGAAACATGCAACGACCTATAAGGCTATGCCTTGCTTATCCTGGAAGAGCTGAACCCTAATGGTCGTGGTTACATTGAGGTGCCAATAAATGAAAACATTATCTCTTCTTCCCAATGCACCAAGAACATACACCGAAACATAAAGATCAATTTCAAGTTATGTCCGAATAGAGGTATGGCAAGTGGAGAAACTATTTCGTGGATGCAAACTCAGACCACGACCACAGGAACGTACACGAAGATTAGGAAGATGAGCGTCGCAGCTAAGACCTTGCTCATTCTGCCATCATTCCCCAGCTTCACGGCCATGATAGCGTCAATAGGCTGACATGAGCAGCTCGTGCCGCCAGCGAGGAACAATGCCCGTCGAGAAACTGGTCCACCAGGAAGATAGAGAACGGATTTAGGAAAACAAATTGTGGTGGAGAACACATCTGAGTAGCTAGGAAAACAATAGATATAGTACGAGTAGATTAATGAAAAAATGATTTAGTGGGAGTAGAAAACCTTATTGATTTTCTTTATGGGAGTAACTATATCAGACGATACCTCTATGGTTCCATGGGTAGTTTAGATTTTTCTTATGCTTATCGGATGATGAACAGTTTATCGAATTAGTTCTAATTTGTACTTATAAGAGGAAAATGTACACGTATTTTTTTTACTTTATCATCGCTTCATGTTATCATTACACTAGCATATTGCTTCATGTTGCTGTTGGATTAGTTTAGATTTTCCAAATATTACTCTACGTCAACGGCAAGTTTAAATAGGCCTTGTCCTTGTTACATCGGCTTCATCACCTGTGGAATGAGTCCTCAATGTATAGACCGATAGTGAGGTAGATATCGATAGGGCTAACATGGTCTAACGAGTCCACAACGTATAGACCGCTGGTGTCACTCTCAAGGGCCATCTCGATGTTGAGCATGGACGTGTCACTCTCGAGGATGTGGTCGACATGGGCCAACATAGGTGAAAGTGGAGATGCTATATTTCATTACCGCATCCGGAAAGAGAGAGAGTGAACCAGCCATGGGGAAATGAAGTAGCAAGAAAGCTTATAGACAAAGTTAAGAGAGATATGTATAGAGTTGTAGTCAGTAGACATGGAGCAATCAGAGAGAGGGGTTACATGCATGAGATGACTAAGGAGTGACATGCAGTACGTGGACCATGATCTATGAAAAGGGGTGTGAGTGGCTATACAACAAGGGAAAGAGTGCGAAGGATGTTGTAGTGATGATCTCTTTAATCACTCGTATGCTAGCAACAAGACTAAGCCAAAGACATGAAAAGAGAGGTAAGAAGACGATGATTTAATAAACATATTTTAACTCCGTTGCAAAGCACGGGTATTCAACTAATACTTATTAAAGAAAAAAAAAGAGGGATCAGATTTGGTACCTGTTTTGAAGTAAACGGACAAATTGTACTTTAGTGCAGAAACTGCCGACAAAAAACATGCCATAGCATAGATTCCATTGAGATGCTGATATCACCGTTTGAATGACCCTTACTCCCAAAAACCGTCTTGTTAATTTGTACACCCTCACCCTCCTTTTATAAATATAAGACGTTTTAACTTTGTGAATTAAATGTATCTAGACGTCTTTTTAGTGTATAGATCCGTAGAAATTCGGAGTAAACCTATACCTAAAAAACGTCTAGATACATTCATTTCACAAATCTAAATGGAGAGAGTAATATGCTCACCTCACAAATTGAAACTACGATTTATGAATGTAGTGGAGTATAGGCGTGTGGTGTAGAAATATTGCTGCGGGTAAAACAGAGCTCCAGATTACTATCTAAGTGTACTTGATTACCATCTAAGTGCACTTTTCCTATCCAACTTGCCGTTGAACGTTTAGAGTTCGCGTTGGAATTTATTCACTGCAACTCTGCAAGAAAAAGTACATAAATAATCTCGTCAAAGTTGATGCCTGTGGAAAATACCTGGAATACTTACATCATGTTTCTTTCTCTGCAACTACACTTGTCAAATTTGTTAAAGACATTAACCAAGAGAAACTGAAGGAGAAAAGGCGTTTTCACATCTGAACCGAAAATACACAGTAGACCTGAGGTCGAAAAGAAAAGACAGTAGTAAGATAACAACAGCCGAAATGAAAGTCTAGATTTATATAAAGAAACATGAATCAAAAAGGCCTTTATCAAAAAATGAATCAAAAAGGCATTTGAAGGAGGAATTTGAATGACATACCAAGAAAAATTACTTGAAATTTTGGTCCAGTGCTAACACTTTGAGAAAGAACTGATTCAACAAATGAAATTGTGTTTACATTGCAGGAATAGGGTGGGTGAATCATAAAATGGTGATGATCGAATTGCCACTTAGCCTACATGCATCAGTAAAACTGAAACAGGTGAGGACGACCATGGAATATTCCGCCGGAGAAGCCATGCCTGCCGGTGCCGGTGCCAAGTAGCTTTCAAGCACGACAGTGCACGCGGAGTAAATATTCAGGACGTAATTGTGCAAGGAGGGCTCGTCGTGGTAAAGCAAATCGCCCTCTAGATAGCCATATGTCCTGGATGTCGATCTACAACACGGTTTGTGGCCACAAAAACGGGTCACTTTATATAGCCGGAAGTTCATCCCCGCATCCAAGAGGCATACGCGTGTGTGGGTTTGAGAAGAGGAGAAGGCCGCTACAGTTTATTGCCAAGCAATTGAAGTGGACAGCTGGGAGGTGAAGGTGGACGGACCAGCCCTGAAACCAGGTGAGGATTAATTTGTTGCTAACACGATTGAAAAATACAACGGATGACAGTGCGTGGATTGCATGACATGCACCAATCAAAAGCTTGATGATGTGTATAGCTTGCATGTTAAGAGAAATACCTTAGTGGGGTTCACCTATTTAGATATTATAGATTACTACAATTCTATCTCCAAATGAAATCACACAGGACTACGGGATTAAGTGGAGTTGTACTATGTGTAGTATCTTATAGTACTCTCTCCGTTTTAAAATATATAGATGCCTCATAGTGTGTTGGTGAACACACACCAAAAGACGTCTAACTACAGCAGGGCCGGTCCTGAGATTTCGAGGACCCGAGGCGAAACTTGAATCTGAGTACATCCTTACTACTGATACACCCGCTGCACCTACAACAACATTACAGGTCCTCTCACTCGTTCATGACAACTCAATTATCAGTACTTTCATTTTTAGAAACTCTTTCTATTATAAATGAGAATATGATGTTGTCTAAGTCAGGTGTGTTTATTTTACTTAGGAATGATGGACCTAGCACGGACGAAAGGACAAACATTAGAGCATACCGTGCATGGAGATTGCTACAAGCATGTGAGAATTGACGATGAGTCTACAAGTGAAGATTTCAGGACTTTAAAGCCACCATAACGCTACAAGGATACTTGGACAAAATTCCCAAGCTACCGACAAATATTGACCGTCCAAGGCTGTATTTGATGATGCGTCACCTTATTCTACGGGTCAAACCCATGTATTTTAGAGTTAGATAACCTTATTCTATGGGTCAAACCCATGTATTTTAGAGTTAGATAATATAGAGGGTTTTTAGAGACTTTTGTGTGGAGGAAGACCCATCTGAAGGTGTTTTCGGCCGGTCCAATAGGGCTGGACAAAAATTCTCTCTCTTCCTCCGTATAAACCCCCTCTCGGCCATCATTAGAATTTGGATTTTGTTTAGACTAAAAGTTAGTGAATTGTTGTAACTCTCGTGTACTTGGTTGTTTCCAACGACTCGATCAAGACCGCTACTTAGAATCCCACATCAATAAAGGTTTCATCTTTATTCGCAATACCTTGATTACTTAGTTCTTGCTTGTTCTCGATTGCCTGCATGGATTAAGGACCTTCGTGGTCAGGATCGTGCATCTGCAAGATCATTAACCTCTAGGAGATTGATTTAGCGATTGTATTGGTGCACCTTTCATGCACGTTGTAGCCGGATCGTCAAGGTCAAACTCCATCAGATCGACTTATCACGTCTCATCGAAAGATCGGGCATCAATCCCCTATCACTCGGGCCCCTTTTAATACAAGGCCGTAATAATATTGACATTTGAAGTGAATCCAAAAGCAGTTTTGGTATCAAATAACTTATAGATATGGTTAAAAAAAATCTTCTAACATATGTAGATGCATACATCTAATGATGGATCATACGTATAACTCTTATCGATTACCACTTCGACCGAGCTTCGATTCATGTCATTGGTGGCTGATGGACGCATTGATGTCTCGTCTCAACTTCTCGCCTCTAAGCGTGGCAACTTGAGTGCCGATGATGAACTGTATTGAACTCTTGTCCAGAGAATGGCCGAACAGCTTATGACCCTAGGGTTGCTTGTTCCACATTCGAGTAACTGTGAACTTGATATGCGAAAATTTGAAATGGTAATCCAAAATTTCAAAAACTTCCAACATTTTTTATTGGTGGATACATATACATGTTCTCTCTATGTATGCAGTATTTCATTCGAAACCATTATATTTTGGGATACACAAAATGAAATTTTGTGGCTCTAAAAATGAAATAAACCTGTTTTTTATCCTCCTATTTGTCCTATTTCTGTACATCACACGTGATTATATATTTTTATGAAACATGTGTCATACATGCTAGATGTGAGTTGTACACTTATTTTTGAAATTTTTAGGACTTAAAATTTTAGTTTTCGGATTTAAAAATTCTCTCTAGAACTAGGGAGCTAGCTACAGGGACCTTTCGAGTCGTGTGTACTGTATTCCTTGGAGCAGTCTTGTTTCCATGGTCTAGCTCTACCGAACCGACCCACATAACCAAAATAGATGAGGCCTGAATGGAATAAAAAGGCCCTATGCCCCAGCCCACTAAGAAGAGCAGACAGCTACTGTAAATCATACGAAAGAAAACCAGGAGTCCCGAGCTAATGTAAATGTCTAATCAGGCGGCGACCTAAGATCCTCCCGACCTGCAGATGCCATACCTAATTTTGGGTCGCTTGGAACCTATATTTTTATTTTAATAATTTCTAAAAATCCTAGAGGCTCATGTGATCCATTTATGAACGGCAAGAGGTGGGACAAATATTTAGTCCCGCATTCCTAGTTGAAGGAAGATTTCACCACCTTATAAGGAAAGCTCTTTCACCACTTGGTGAAATGATGAGAAGGAGAGAGAAATACGCGCGCTCCTCCTCCGCCGCCCGTCTCGTCACGACGTGTGCGTCGCGGGTTGTAGGAATGCCTCGAGTCGAGAGCTATCTGAACAGTCTGCGTAAGTGGGTGTTTGGGTGTTTAAATGGAGATTTAATTCGAATGTTTCCTCTCCTGACGCTACCTGTTCGCCTGCCTACCCGTGTGTTTGGGTGTTTAAATGGATATTTAATTCGAACGTTTCCTCTCCCGACACTGTCTGTTCGCCTGCCTACCCGTGCCATAAGAGTGAGAGGTCGCTCCTCTCCTTGGACACGCTTCAGTACATCGCCTCCAGTTTCAGAGAATTGCGCTGCCGCTTCGTTCTTCCCCATCTCGTCTTGCGGTGTGCACCGCTAGCCGGGACAGTAGGCCTCCGAGACCTCGCTGTTTTGAGTCCTGTACGAGAGAAGGTCGACTGTGCGGACGTCTTCCCCAACGAGGACTTCTTCCCCGGCATCAGTAACCTCTTCCTCGACGACATGGCTGACGACGGTGCCAACGCCAACACCGTCGGTCCCTCTGCTGTGATGTATATCCTCTTACTTAGATGGTATGTCGTTCCCTTTGGTTTTCTATAGATCTTGCTCTGATCTTATCTCAAGTTGTATTGCTTTGCAATCCTCTTGGATATCTGCTTTAATGTGTATCCGCTAATTCATATGATTAGTTTAACTTCTGTTATTCTATTCATATTTTATTTAGCGTTTATCTTGGGTAAATTGCTCTTTTATTCAACAATGACTACATGTGTTTCAGAAAAAATTAAGCATCTTATATTTTGGAATGAAGGCAGTACTTTTTAATGCGATTGCATAGTTTTTATCACAACTTATAGGTAAGTTATGGGATCAATGCAGATACATAATATTGACTGGTAACCAATTTAGGTTGTGTTTTGTTAGTCGCACTTATATTTTCTGTTTTAGGGAGTTGGTCCGATGGATGCTACATATGGGGAGATTGGGCTTGGACATGTTTAGGAAATTCGTTTGGCTACCTACAAAGAGGTTTGCTCCATGGGGCAAGGACTCATTTTGTTTGTGACATGGGTATGCCCTACAGGTGCCTTAGATTGGCCTACCCCGGTTTTAATCTAGCAGAGGCCCATAAGATGAGCCGTGTCTGATATTGAATCCCATGAAGGCTTGGGTGGCCCAGGCCCATGGAGGATTGGAGTCCTTGGAGGATACGTTAAAGAATAGATAGAAAATTTAAAGGAAACCCTAATTTGTAACCGACTCGGTGGCATCCTAAGACCTGACTTCCTCATATAAAGGCTGGGAGGGAACCATGAGAAGGGAATACCACAAACCCTAGCATATACACCCGCCAGATTATATCTTCGCACCATCACCATCAAGGAATCCTTGCAACCTTTGGTTCTTCTTCAATCAAGAGCAGACAAGGAGGAGTAGGATTTTCCCTCCGGGGGCCTGAACCTGGATAAACATCATGTCCCCATATTGCTTGCCTGTTAGCCGAATGAGATCTCCAGCGTTCCCCTCTTTCTCAAAATCCAAGTCTATAAACCATGGGCATTGACGTGTTAACCCCACATCAATTAGCGCCGTCCGTGGAAACTGGGCGCATTGATGTTGCAATCTCGATGGCCCTATCACCTGCCGTCTTTGACTCTTTCGTGTCGGAGGGACGCCTCAACATCGTCTCCTTCGACTTCATCATCCACTCGCTGGCCACATGTCCGGCCTTCAACTCCCTCGACACCGAGGTCGACATGATGACCGGTGGCTTCATCTTCCGGCTCGGCCAAACTTGCACCCTGCGCGTTCCAGAGAATTCGAATATATCGACAATTGCACCCGCTTCGTAGATCCTACCATTGATTGGGACCCTTAGCAAGCTAAATGCTAGCTCCTCGGCCTACGGCCCGTTCAACCGCAAGAGCTGTGATTCTGATCTAAGCGATCTACTCAAAAATGACCACAATGTCGAATCTGATCTAGAAAGCTCCGGAAGAAACACCTGCACAAACCGCTACTACTGCACCATCGTCAACGCCAACACCGGCGACACCACCGGCAACGGTGCCAACACCGGTGCTGACCCTGAAGCTGGTAACAGATCTTCTCATGACAATAGAGATAGGACACATATCCGCCTCACCGATGTAGAGTGGGAAAGGGTCCAGCAGGCCCTAACAGGTGGGACGCCTCTTGTCAACACCCAAATTTTTAATCCCAGATGCCTGTTATGCCATACCTCGCAATCCCAGGATTACCATTTTTGCGAGACATAACAGATTGGATATCACATTACATAATCCATTACAAACCATAATAAGTCCTTACACAAATAAAGGATCTCATGATCTAGTCTTAGTACAATCAAGTAGCGGAATAAATAGCGTAGCGGTGGGGTCCATCTTCAGTGTCACAGGCAATGCTGACGATGGAAGATGATCCTAGTTGTCGTAGCCATCCTGCTGACCTCCTTCAGGGTAGTCCTCCTCATAGTCTGGCCACGAGAATAGCCAGAGACAAAAGCCATGAGTACTCTTTAAGTACTCGCAAACTACCACTAACAAGGAAGATAGTTCTAGGGGAAATGCTAAGTTCTATGTCTATTTGTAAAGTTCAGTTTGAAACCTAAGCTGAGTTCAGAAACAAAGAAAGATAAAATAAAGTTTGAAAACACCTAAGTGCGAACTTAATTGTCATAGTCACAACTCTGTTGTGGTCAAGTCATGTCACAATTCATTTCATAAGTTGTTTTGAAAACATCTGACAACAGAACAATATGGCCACTCCAACTATCCATAACCGCAGACGCGGCTATTCGAATAGTTTGACATCTGCAGAGGTGGTACACTTTCACCACAAGATTCAATACATCTATCAGGGATAACCCTAAATCATCATACTTAGTATGCAGATAATCAAACATAACCTTTCCTTTACACACTCTAGTATAAGCACCTCTCCTATGAGTATGGCCTCCCAGCCATGACCATCTGTGATCCTGGGCACTGCATAGGTGGACAACATTGAGAGGTAGCCTCAGCTCAAACCTCTCCCGTGAGGGAATGAATACTAATGCATATAAACTTTCGGCTAAGCCTTACCCAATTCAGGTATTGTGGTTGTACGGTAAAATTGGAATGGTATCGCATCCGAACCCAACCATCAGTTTTGTAAAAGGGCTAAGACTCATGTCTCAACATTTTCATCATCATAAACCATTTGTGTTTCTCAACACATGTCAAAACATCTCAATAGAATGACTCATCATTCCAAGGTTTTCACAAGTCATTTTCACTAAGTACTCCCATATAATGTGAATCAAGTTTTCATTTAGCTCTAAACTACTAAGTTAAGAGTGTTCACTAATGGAAGATGCTAATCTCAATCTCATGCCATAGAATGACATCTAAGTCTAACTAGGTAGGTCAAGTTTTATACTTTTTATGCTACCTTTAAACAAGTAAAGGACTTTGGTAAAGTAAAGAAGGTAAAGCTTGTAAATAAAACTTGGAGTAGGTATAAGTCAAAGGGTATAACCAAAGCATGCATAATGCATTTGCTTAGGTTATCTAGCTTGCAAGGGTTAGCTTGCATTGTTAATGATAGCTTGCCTTGTGTAGTGCAGTGGTTGAAGTTTTCTTCCTCCTCCTCTTGGTAGAACTCCTCCTCCTCGAAAGCTTGGTTGGTACTATCGTCTATAAATACATACGGGATACACAATCACCAAACAATGCTTAACTAGTCTACTTAGCACACTAAGGCACACATTTGATGATCTATTATCATCACAAGCATCACAAGGTTTAATGAACTAGCTTCATTCTTTTTATTTGAGAAAAGTAATTTCTACTCATTGAAAATAACTAAGATTTAATATTCTCCAATTAAAATATGGGATCATGTGGACACATGTCATCACCACATATTCTAACACATGGGAATGTGATTTAAATGTTGGATCACATTTTAATAAGTTTAAGTTTAATAATTAATGATTTAAAGTGATTAGATATGCGTACATAGCATTATTTTGGTACTAGTCCAAAGTCACTACATTTAACCTTAATATTATTACATATTCAGATAGGTATGGTTAAATGTTATTTTTGAGAGTTGGAATCAACTCAAAAGCTAGTATGGTTGATTTTATATAAAGGTTTGAATGTGCAAAAGCTTTTGTCTTGTTATGTTTACTAGGAGAGATCTCTAACTCTAAATGATTTAAATCCAACGGGCTTGTATAGAGATTTTCATTACCTTTGCAACAAAATTGGAATCACTCAATTTGAATTTTTTTAACTCTCTGAATTGATTTTTAAAAACTCAAGGACAGAACTAAGTTTTAATTAAAATAGAAAAAACTATATTTGAATTACTGGGTCAGCGCGGGAAACTAAATGGACCGGCCCATGTACACTCCGCGGCGCTGAGGGCTGCTGACAGGGGGTCCCGCCTGTCAGTGACTCATTAAACGCGAAGCGGTACGGGGCGATAAGGACCACATGATTAGAACTAGATCTAACGGTCCACGGTCGTCGTCGATGACAGACACGTCGCCGGCGAGACTGAACCCTAGCACGGTCGGTGGGGGTGCAGTGGGGACGTACCATGGCTCCAGGTCGTGCGGCGATGGGGGCGATCGAACGAGTCGATGACGGTAGACTCAGGCGAGGTCACGGTAGGGGCTGAGGTGGACGAAATCGACGGGGACTTCTCCGCCTCTGCTACGGCTAACTCCGACGGAATTCCGGTGATGGGATGCTCGAGCGGCTCCGGCAAGAGAGGGGAAACGATCAGTGGAGAGAGGGGAGTGCAATGGTGTGGCGATTGAAGCTGGGGGAGGCCTCCTTATATAGGCTTGATGAGGGGACCGAAGGGTGTGGGCGGAGCTCATCAGTGACGACGACATAGAGGGCTACCGGCGTGGGCGAGGTAGGTGGACGGTGGGCGGTGTGCTGGCGGTCCTCTACGGCATAATGGCGTGGCTAGGGGCGGTGGCAATTGGTCGGGGGCTTCCCGCGCTCTAAGGGATATAGGCGATGCTCGAAGGTGCTCCTGGCGACTGTGGGTCGCACGACGGTGCACGGCTGTGTCTGGTGGGGTGAGGGGGTCGAGGCAGAGCGGCGTGCGTGGTCTGCGGTCGATGCGCAGTTTGTGGCGTGCTGGCAGCGAGGGCGCTCTGGCGTGCTCTGGCGCGGCGCAGAGAGGAAAGGGCAGGGCTTGTCCTCGGTGGTCCAGTGCGTGGCAATGGTCGTGGGGTGGACCGTGGGCGGCGGTGAGGTCACGCCTCACTCCCTGGAGCGGCGGAGAGGGGCTGGCGGTCTGCTGCGGCTCGGGCACGATCGGCCGGTGATCATGGCCTCGGGGCGGTGTTGCACTGGCACCAGGGGCTAGGGGATGGGCTGGTTTTGGTTTGGTTGGGTCTGGGGGAGACCAAGATGATTAAATGTGGCTTAATGGCTCAACAAGATTTGATCAAAAACAGTATTAGTTAGGCCAGTTTGATTCTGCTCACAAGGTGTTCGATCAAATGGCCGCATGAGAGAAACTTTTGAATTTTTGAAAGATTTTTGGTGGAGTGGTTTGTCACATGCTTAAGCATCTGTGGTTGCTTGGGATTTTTAAATGGAGTTCATTTGGATGGTTTTTGAAATAGTGTGATCTTGATACATACACTAGATTCAATTTTCAAATGTAATTTAAAATTAGGGTTTGAATGTTTTTGGGAGGTCACAAAGTGGGGCTTGGCACATCACTACTTGTACTAGCAAGGGGTGCAAAGAACCACAATTGTCTCTGTTGGGAATTGAGTGCTAGGAACACCCAAAGTGGGCTAGTTGATTAAAATGGCAAAAGTGACCATTTCCTTATTTAATTCTTTTTGATTTCTTTTTCTTTGGGATTTGCTTGAACATGATCTAAATGATGTTGAATTCACCTTAGAGTCATTTTACAACCAATAGATCACTCAATGATGGCAATTCAAAACAACTCCTATTTAAATGCACACACATATGAAGGCTAAAAGATTTTAAATGGAAAAAGTTTTTGTTAACCCTGAATTGGGTAGATTTGATCTTGATTAACCTTGATTAAAGATTTGGGGTGTTACAAACCTTCCTCCCTTAAACAAAATCTCGTCCCGAGATTTAAGAAAGAAAACTAGGAACTAAAGAGATCTGGGAACTCAGTCCTAATGTAATCTTCTCGTTCCCAAGTGGCTTCTTCTTTGGTATGGTTGCTCCATTGAATCTTGAGAAATTTGATACTCTGAGTCCTGGTGGTTCTGTAAGCCTCCTCCAAGATACGGATGGGCACTTCACGATACGTCAGATCCTTGTTGATATCAACAACTCGGTGATCGATGTTTTTGAACACTTCGGTCTTCTCCGACACTTCTAAGCATTTGCGAAGTAACGAGATATGGAACACATTATGGATGGCTGACATCTCCTCTGGCAGTTCTACTTGATAAGATACTACTCCTCGGCGGTTCAGAATCTTGAAGGGTCCGATATATCTGGGGGCTAACTTTCCTTTCAGACTAAAACGTTGCGTTCCCTTCAATGGCGAAACCTTGAGATATACAAAATCTCCGACATTGAAAGTCAGGTCTCTCCTTCTCTTGTCAGCATAACTCTTCTGTCTGGATTGGGCGGTCTTGAGGTGCTCACGGACTTTGTGAACCTTTTCTTCGGCTTCTCGGAGAATGTCGGGTCCGAAAATCTGACTCTCTCCTACTTGTGACCAATTCAAAGGGGTATGACACTTTCTTCTGTATAGGAACTCAAATGGGGCCATTTGCAAACTGGCTTGATAACTGTTGTTATATGAGAATTCTGTGAAAGGCAGACAATCTTCCCATTTTGATCCATACTCTAACACTCAAGCTCTCAACATATCTTCTAGGATTTGGTTGACTCTTTCAGTCTATCCATCGGTTTGCGGGTGATAAGCTGTGCTAAAATTCAACTTGGTTCCTAATCCTTCTTGGACTTTCTGCCAAAATCTCAAGGTAAATTGGGTTCCTCGGTCTGATACTATGGCCTTGGGGGTTCCATGTAGACTAACAATTCTAGCAATGTACAACTCTGCTAGCTTAGAACTCTGGTAGGTTGTCTTGACAGGTATAAAATGAGCTACCTTGGATAGTATATCAACGATGACCCAAATTGAGTCATTTCCCCTACTAGAAGTAGACAAACTGGTGATAAATTCCATTCCGACAGAATCCCATTTCCATTTCGGAATCTGCAATGGTTGCAACAGTCCTGTGGGTCTGTGATGTTCCGCTTTGACTCTCTGGCAGATATCACACTTGGCGATGTAGCTTCTGATTTCTCTCTTCATCTTGTGCCACCAAAATTGCTCTTCGAATCTTGATACATATTTGTTCCTCCGGGGTAGATAGAATAAAAGTATCATGAGCTTCTTGCATTATAACTTGCTTCAACCCCGAATCTGCTGGCACACAGATACGTCCTTTGTACCACCGAACTCCTTCGTCTTCGGTGAATCCAGGTACCTTTCCTGTACCAATACGACGTTTGATTCCGTCGATACTTTCATTTCACTTCTGGGCTTCCTTGATTTGGCTAATCAAAGTGGGTTGAAGTTCAATGCTAGCTAAAAATCCTTTGCTAACTAGCTCAGTTCTAAATTGCTCCAACTCCTCATACAAACTTGGTTGCTTCTCCTTGATCATGGTGTTTAGCCTACACGTTAATCTGCTAAGAGCATCCGCTACCACATTGGCTTTGCCAGGTTGATAGTGAATGTCAAGGTAATAATCCTTGATTAACTCTATCCATCTCCTTTGTCTCATATTCAGCTCCTTCTGAGTGAAAATATACTTCAAGATTTTGTGGTCTAAGTATATCTCACAGCGATTACCCATAAGATAATGACGCCATGTCTTCAATGCCAAAATTACGGCTGCTAACTCAAGATCATGGGTCGGATAGTTCTGCTCATGCTGCTTTAGTTGTCTAGACAGATATGCGATAACTTGCCTTCTTGCATTAACACACATCCGAGACCAATCTTGGATGCATCAGAATACACATCAAACAGCTTCTTGATATCTGGCATGATCAATATTGGGGCTGAAATCAATCTCTTCTTCAGCTCTTGGAAACTTGCTTCACATTTGTCGGTCCATTCAAACTTCTTGTCCTTCAACAATTGGGTCATGGGTCTGGCGATGCTCGATAATCCTTCTACGAACTTGCGGTAATATCCCGCTAATCCGAGAAATGCACGGACTTGGGTTTGAGTGGTTGGGACTTCCCATGCTTCAACATGTTTGATCTTGGTGGGATCAACAACTATTCCTCCGGCAGACACAATACGTCCTAGGAATCCTACCTCTTTCAGCCAAAACTCACATTTTTCGAACTTGGCATACAATCGATGCTCTCTAAGGGTTTCAAGGATGATTCTCAGATGTTGCTCATTCTCTTCTTCTGACTTGGAGTAGATAAGGATATCGTTGATAAACACAACGACACACTTATCTAGAAAATTCATAAAGATCTTATTCATGAGATTCATGAAATAAGCAGGGGCATTGGTTAATCCAAAAGACATGACCGTATACTCGTATAATCCATAACGAGTAGTAAAGGCGGTCTTCGGAATATCCGTTGCACGAATCTTAAGTTGGTGATAACCAGTCCTAAGATCAATCTTAGAGAACACATTTGCTCCAGTCAACTGATCAAATAGATCCTCTATTTTGGCAAAGGGTACTTGTTCTTGATTGTGACATCATTCAACTTCATGTAATCTCGGTGCACAACCGGTTGCCTCCATCTTTCTTGTCGACGAATAACACTAGCGATCTCCATGGCGATGCGCTTGGTTGAATCAAGCCTGTTGCCAGCATAGCATCCAACTACTTCTTCAATTCCACTAACTCTGAGGGGTTTATGCTATAGGGTCTCTGGGCTATGGGTCCGGTTCCAGGGATTAGTTCAATAATGAACTCAATATCCCTATCCGGGGCATACCTGGCAATTCATCTGGGAATAAATCGGGGTATTCACAGACTACTCTGACTTGGTCTATGGTGGGTAGGGCTAGACTCTTGTTGTACTTGAATTGACGGGGTAAGGTTTCAGATATATGCTCTATTGAGACTCCAGAGCTACTGGTCATGGTGATGGCTTTCTTGGCACAGTCAATCAATCCTTTATGCTTTGACATCCAATCCATACCTAGTACTACTTCCAAACCTTTGGTTCCAAGTACTATTAGATTGGCATAAAAATCTATCCCATGTATTCTGATAGGTATAACTTTGCAAAATTTTCTAGCTTTTGTAGTTAAACTAGGGATTTGAACTATCATGACATGCTTCAAATTGGTTGGGTGAATCTTACTAGTGCATGAAAATTCTTCGGTGACAAATGAGTGCGATGCTCCAGAAACAAACAACACTCTTGCTAAAACTGAGTTGACAGAAAACATACCTAGCACTACATCTGGCGCTTCCTGGGCTTCTTCGGCATTCATGTGGAAGAGACGACCGTCGTGGTTGTGAGGGTTCCCTGGGGCGAATCTTCTTCCTGGTTGAACACGATGCTGCTATTGAGCTAGGGCATTCACATTGGCAGTGGCGGCAATCTTCTTGGGACACTCATTGGAATAGTGATCCTTCACTCCACACTCGAAACAAGTGATCTGAGACTTGTCTTTTGCTGCCACGGGCACAACATTGCTTCCAGTTCTGGGTGCAGTGTTATTGTTGTTGTTGTGGTGGTTCTTGGGAGGTGCATGGTTGAAATTGTTGGAGTTGCCGGGGTGATTGTTGTTTCCTCCGGACTTCACATTTCCTCCGCTACGGTTGGGGTAGCTTGGGCGAGACACTGGGAGTCGATTGTTCCGTGGTGCATATCCTACAGAAGGGTTGGGACGGTACTTCTGGTGACTATTGGATCCAGCTTGGTGCATCATATGATGCTTGCAGTTGTCGTTTTCCTGGTTGATCTTCCCTTCCATCTGAATGGCAGAGTCGACTAGCTCTTCGAGATCTTCAAAACGGATGTTGATGAGGATAGTCTGCATCTCATCATGCAGTCCGTTTAGGAATCTATCCTTCTTCTTGGCCTCCGTGTTGATCTCATCAGGTGCATACCTGGCAAGGGACAAGAATCTGTCACGGTACTCCACTACAGTCATTCTGCCTTGCATCAATTCTCTGAATTCATCCCTCATTCTGGTGACTAGACCTTGCGACACGTGGGTGCGGCTGAACTTGATTTTGAAGGCTTCCCATGTCATCACTTGACCATGGTTCATCGTGCGGGTGCTGTTCCACCATGCTCTTGCATCTCCTGCCAAATAGTGGGTGGCAAAAAGAACTTTCTCGTTGTCATCAACTCTGGCTACTTCTAAGTTGTTCTCCATTGTCTGCAACCAGTCATCAGCATCCCGTGGGTTCTCTGAGGTACTAAAGATTGGGGGATTGGTATTCTGGAAGTTTTTAAGCTTGGATCCTGGATGATACTGATTTCCATGGTTCTGATTGTTGTGAGCCATTTGGGCGATCTGCTGTAGTGTTGCTAGATTAGCTTGGCGCTCTGCCCTACTAGCTTCACGATCTGCAATGAGAGTTTGCAGAATCTGCAACATTGGGTCTTGTGATGAGCTGCTCCCTCCTTGGTTTCCACGAGTCATATGAAGATTGAGGTAGATAAAGGGGTAAGAGGGAAAGTTCTATGGTTCATGGTTTTGATTTTGAAGCTAAAATTTTGAGTTTGACTCAGGTTTTGCAACTAACTTATTTTCATTCATTCAAGCAAAGCACACGATACAAACACACACACACACCACAACATCAAAGGAAAACATATGGTTTTAAGAACATTCTGCAAGCTACGATACAATGGGACCGATACTCCTCATTCTACGATAGTGCTCTAGTGCATCTACTCATCATCGATGAAGTCGGAGTCATCATCGTCGGTGTAGAAGTCCACGGAATCCTCCTCTAGATAGTCATCATCATTGCTGAGGTATGAGTCAATATCCCCTTGGATATCTTCACCTTCTTCTTCTTCTTTTGCTGCAAGCTGAGCTTCTTGCTCCTTGATGGTCTTCTCGAGGTCGACCACCTTCTTGCAAAGACGGTCGATGGTGCGATCCTTCTTTGCGCGTTGACAGCGAAGAGACCGACGATCCTGGACGAGCAGTGAGAAAGTATGGGCTTTCTGGGCGGCAAGGGAGAGGTTGTTGTTGGCGACCTCTCTAGCATTGTCCAACTCCTTCTGTCTGTCGTACAGTAGGAAGTCGAGGTTCTCCACTTGACGCTTCAGTATTGGGTGACTTGGCATCTCTAGCGGCATCCCCATGGAATAACGCCTTGCATAGTGAACTGATACATTGCAAATGTATCTATAATTTTTGATGTTCCATGCTTGGTTTTATCTACTTTCTTGTGTTTTGTCCACACTTTGGAGTACTTTTCATATGATTTCTTGGACTAACATATTAACAAGAGCCACGGTGCCAGCTGCCTGTTTTCTGATGTTTTTGGTTCCAGGAAGTCATAAAATGAATATTCTCGGAATTGGAGAGGACAAAAGCCAACGTTGCTATTTTACCGGAAGACATCTGGAGCCGGAATACGAGACAGAGAGGGGCTGGGGCCTGGCCACACCACCTGGCCATGCGACCAGGCCGGGCCCACGCTAGGGGGTGGTCTGGCCGACCCTAGCACCCCCTCGGCCTCTCCTTCCGCCTATATATTGCCTCTGATACGGAAACCCTAAGGACCCGATCAAAAATCCACGAAAGAGTCTGTAGCTGCCGTCGTCTCTGTCCCTAGATCGAGAGGGATCTGAAGCTCTTCCCGGCACCCTGCCGGAGAGAGAAATTCACCCTAGAGGCATTCTTCATCACCATGCAAGCCTCCGGTGTGATGCGTGAGTAGTTCATCTCTGGACTACGGGTCCATGTAGTAGCTAGATGGCTGGTTCTCCTCCTTTGTGCTTTCATGTCTAGATCTTGTGAGCTCCGTTCATGATCAAGATCATCTATTTGTAATTCTGCATCTTATGTTTGCGGGGATCCGATGGATATTGAGATGCTATTTCAGATTGATTATTGATTCTATCATGTCTTTGTTATTTGTGATCTTGCATGCTTTCCATTGTTAGTAGCTATCTTGGCCAAGTAGATGCTAGCAACTCCAAGATTTAGTATTTATGCTTGATAGTGGGTTCATGCCTCAGGTAATCTGGGGAAGTGACAGAAATCTCTAAGGTACTAGATGTGCTGTTGCTACTAGGGAGAAAACAACAATCCTTTGTTCATAGAACAATCGTATTGTTTACTTTACACACAATTCGTAAAGCAATAATCTGTTGCTTGCAACTTAATACTCTAGGGGGTTCGGATGATAACCTGAAGGTGGATTATTTGTCATAGATGTAGTTGGATGACGGTCTTTGTATAATGTCGTAATGCCCAATCGAATCTCAAAGGAGTCAAGATGATTAGTATATGCTTGTATGCTTTCTCGATGTTTGTCAATTGCCCTGTTGTAATTTGTTCACCCATCATGTTATCTATCTTAAGGAGAGCCACCTCTAGTGAACTATGGACCACGGTCCTTTCTTTTACATACAATCTACAAACTGTTTACTGCTTTGTGTTTACTTTCTGCAAACTATTACTTCCTTCCATTCGATACGTTTAATCCTTTGTTTTCAGCAAAATCGGTGAGATTGACAACCTCATCGCAAGTTGGGGACAGAGTTCTGTGGTTGTGTTGTGCAGGTCTCCACGTTGCTGCTAGCATCGGTAGTGCGCCCTGCCAAAGTTCAGCTAGCTTCACCTTTGGGGTGTTTCCTTACTCCTACTGGATTGATAACCTTGGTTTCATAACTGAGGGAAACTTACTGTTGTGCTCATCATACCTTCCTCTTGGGGTTCCCCAACGAGCTCGTTAATACACGAGTCAGCAAGTATTTTTCTGGCGTCGTTGCCGCGGAGTCAAGGACATCTTCACAAGGGGAGTCCCTCATAACCAATCTCTTTACTTTGTTATTTTTGTTTTGCTTAGTTTACTTTTGTTTCATTTGCTTGTTTTGTTATCAAAAACACACAAAAATTAAGTTTGCTTTCTTTATCAAAAACACAAAAAAATGACTACTCTTGAAAACACTAAGTTGTGTGACTTCACTAGCACCAACAACAATGATTTTATGAGCACACCTATTGCTCCACCTATTCCTGAAGCTACTTTCTTTGAGATAAAACCTACTTTACTCAATCTTGTTATGAGAGAACAATTTTCTGGTATTGGTAATGAAGATGTTGCTGCCCATCTAAATAACTTTGTTGAACTTTGTGAGATGCAAAAGCATAGGGATATAGATGGTGATATTATTAAGCTGAAATTGTTTCCTTTCTCTTTGAGAGGAAAAGCTAAAGAATGGTTGAATTCCTTAACTAGGAATAGTATTGATTCTTGGACTAAGTGCAAAGATGCTTTCATTGGAAAATACTATCCTCCTGCTAAGATTATATCTATGAGGCGTGAAATAATGAAGTTTAAACAATCTGATAATGAACATGTTGCTCAAGCTTGGGAAAGAATGAAATCTTTGGTTAAGAATTGTCCCACTCATGGACTGACTGCTTGGATGATCATCCAAACTTTTTACGCAATATTGAACTACTCTTCAAGGAACCTATTGGATTCTGCTGCTGGAGGTACCTTTATGACCATCACTTTGGGTGCTGCAACAAAGCTTCTGGATAATATGATGGTTAATTACTCTGAATGGCATACTGAGAGAGCTCCACAAGGTAAGAAGGTAAATTCTGTTGAGAAAACCTCCTCCTTGAGTGATAAAATTGATATTATTATGTCTATGCTTGTTAATGGGAAAGCCCATATTGATCCAAATAATGTTCCTTCAGCCTCTTTGGTTGCTCAAGAAGAGCAAGTTGATGTGAACTTCATAAGAAATAACAATTTTGGTAATAATGCTTATAGAAATAATTTTGGTAACAACAATTATAAGCCATATCCTCCCAACAATGGTAATGCTTATGGAAACTCCTACAACAATAATAGGAGTGCTCCCTCTGAACTTGAAGTTATGCTTAAAGACTTTATTAGTAAACAAACTGCTTTCAATAGAACTATTGAGGATAAACTCTCTAATGCTGAAAGAAATATAGCATCTTTGTGTGAAGCTCAATCTTCTTTGAATAAAATAGCTGCTAAACCCGAAACTAATGATAATCCCTTTGCAGCTACTAATTCCATACAAGTAAGAATTGATAAAAAATGTTAGACTATTAGCTGAATTACATGCTAAGTGGGAGAGAGAAGATGAAATTGCTAGAAACATTAGTGTTTCTACTATCACTACCACTAGTGTTGAGGCTAGTAATAGCTCTACTACTTTAGATGATAAATTTGATTTTGATCTTGATGGTTGCAATATCTCTGAAGTTATTAAGTTCCTACAAAAGCTTGCTAAAATTCCTAATGCTAGTGCTATGAACATGGCCTTTACAAAACACATTATTGATGCTCTCATAAAGATTAAAGAAGAAAAGATGAAACATAGAGCTTCTATTCCTATAAAACAAGAAGATGGTTGGGAACCCATCATTAATATGAAAGTGAATGATTTTGATTTCAAAGCTTTATGTGATCTTGATAGTAGTGTTTCTATTATGCCTAGAAGGATTTATGATATGCTTGATTTGCCTCCACTTGAAGATTGTTATTTGAATGTCCCACTTGATGATAATGCTAAAAAGAAACTCATGGGGAGTATTAATGATGTTCTTATTATGGTTAACAATGCTTATGTCCCCGTTGATTTCTATGTTTTTGATGTTGAATACAATGCTTCTTGTCGTATTACTTTGGGAAGACCTTTTCTTAGAACCGTTGGTGCCATTATTGATTTGAAAGAATGCACCATTAGATATCAACTCCCACTCAAGAAAGGTATAGAAAACTTCCCTAATAAGAGAGAGAAGATTTCTTTCGCCTCTCCTATGAAAACAAAATTTGGTTTTAATGCTTCTTCATTTGAGAACACTTGATTCTTTTTTCTTGCTTCTTATGCCTAACTTAAAGGCGTTAAAGAAAAGTACTTATTGGGAGATAACCCAAAAGTTTTAGATGAGTCTTGGAAGTTATTACTTCAGTAATAACCGCTCCTTATCCTTTTTATTTTTGCTTTTTGTGCCAACAGTAACCTCTAATGAGAGAGAAGTAATGATTGGGAAAGTTGCTGTCCCGAAACAGATTTATATGCTTCACCGTAAAAATTCGTGTAAAATATCTGAATGTCCTTTTGAGGCGTGATTTTTTGTGCTTCTGCCCCAGGTTGTTATATAACTTTCTTTAGTTCAAAACTTTTTGATTTGAGCAACAGAAGGTCTTCTAAAAAATTCGTCTTTACCTGCTGGTCTGTTTTGATAGATTTCTGCCATTTTCTGCATTTGCTTCTTGTTGGTTCCTTTTTGAGTTCTTTTGGGGAATTGAGCTTTTTGAGGGAATTGATACAGTAACTAGTGTTTTAATGGAAGTTTATTGGTGTTATAAATGAACCTAAAGACCTATTATCTTGAGTGCACTAATATTGCTAATAAAGATTGTGTGAAGTTTTGTATGAAGGAAAAAATTTCAGGTGTATGGAAGGAATGAGTAATGAGATGAAGGATGGACTAAATCTCAAGATTGGGGATGCCACACGTGTCACCCCAAGAAATATCCAAGAAGTATAAGCATCAAATCTTGGGGATTCCCAAGGCATCCCTTTCTTCATCAATAAAAATCCCAGGTTTCTTCCAAACGCTTCATTTTTATTGTTTCATGCACAATTGTGTTGTTCTTGGAGCGTCTTCCTTTTCGTTTTGGTTTTGGTTTTTCGTTTGCTTTGTTTTCTTAGTTTGCTGAATAAATTGGTTGGACCCCCTCTTTCATACATTGGTTTTCAAATAGTTTGGTTTGGATTGGAAAAGAGTAGGAAAGTTCATGCTTAAGTGGTAAAGAGAGCTTGTTTTTAACTGTGGCCTATGCTTTGTCATGCCATGCTTGATATTGTTTTGGCTTTATGCTTAGTATTATTTGCTGTAGCATGACTTGTTATAAACAATTGAGATTGCTTAATGTGCCTTGGATGAATCATGCATTGTTTTAGCATATTAAAGCATAGTATAGTGGTATTCTCCTTTGATGCTTTATTTGGGTTGACTTGGCGCATGCTCACACCATGTTATGACTATCCAAAGTCACCATAAGCCTTTATGATCCTTTAGTTTTCAACTTGTAGTATCACTTTATGCTTTGATCAATGATGTTTTGTCGTTCTGCATGATTATGGCCATTATTGCTCTCTTAGTTTGTCGCTCCCAGTCTTTTGCTAGCCTCCGCAACCAAGTATGAGTTACACTCATGCATCCAACTCCCTAAACCAAGTTATTCCAAAGAGTCCACCATACCTACCTACTAGCATATGCTATTCCAAGTATATTCATGTTTTTGTCTACCTTCCAAATTAAACTTGTTATGAGAAAATTAGTGATTAAAGCACTCATGAACTTGATGGCACACTTTACTTTTCTTGCATTTAATAAACTTGACCCATTGCGTCCATCTTTGTTGCGTATATGCTTGCGCTTTATAAGTTGAAGTTAGCAGAACCATGTATCATGGGGAACGCTTTCAACATTGCACCTGTACTTTGTACCCCGTTGATATCATGTTCTTTTGCTTATGGATCCCGGTGGTGTGAAATAAAAGTGGAACTTGTAAGATCATGGAGTTTGTATGTGTGTTAGAGAAACGCCTGGGCCGCTAGCCTAATCCATGCCTAATCATGGTGGAAACTTGCAGCATCACCATAATGAGCACTCTATGAAGCATCCTCAATAAAAACCTATGCATATAGCAAATAAAAAGATCGCTGAGATGCTCATTGTCTGCTTGCCTTGTCATTTTGATTATGGGATAGCTCCTGTATCATGTGCAAGGAGTACCCCGTTGGCGGTTCTTTATGATACATATGTACTTACAATGACAAGAGCTTACTTGTGACTAAAGTTGAGTAGCATGAGGTTCGGTCTTCGTAAGTAAGGGCATGAGATTTCGGTTTATAACTTGTCAAGCATATCCTCTTAGTTGTGTCACTTTAACCTTAATCACCTTCAAGATGCTTATGATAGGGGCAATGAGAGCTGAAAGCTAACAAGTACCATAATTTTTGGAAGCTCTTTATGAGACTTGAATCCCTACTTCCTTCTATGAAGGCCTTTCTTTTACTTTTATGTTGAGTCTCCACCTTCTATCTTTATGCACCTACTTTGAGAGAATAGTGGCCATTCTTAGTTCTATGTGCATTGTCCCAAGACTAGTTGATTGATGCATAAATTGATATTGCTTGTTTTAAACTATTTGTATCTAGTCACTCTTATGAACTTTGAAGGTGTCATATGCATTTATATTTGCTATTCTATGAGGGACAAGCTAAATACTATTATGCTATGTTTTCTTTATGTGAAACAAACAAACGTCTTGCAAAGAATTATTATTCATGAATCTTTTATTTGTGCCTTTTCATGTTGCATCATAGTTTCTTTGTCTTATTGCTAGAACTTTGTCTTTCATGTTATGATTGAAGTACTATGATCCCAGCTTTGAATGTTTTACAAATACTTTGATCAAGTTTATGATGGTGCATGTCACCTAAAAAATTATTCTTTCTTTTTATCACTTACCTACTCGAGGACGAGCAGGAGTTAAGCTTGGGGATGTTGATACATTGCAAATGTATCTGTAATTTTTGATGTTCCAGGCTTGGTTTTATCTAATTTATTGTGTTTTGTTCACACTTTGGAGTACTTTTCATATGATTTCTTGGACTAACCTATTAACAAGAGCCACAGTGCCAGCTGCCTGTTTTCTGCTGTTTTTGGTTCCAAGAAGTCAGAAAATGAATATTCTCGGAATTGGACGGGACAAAAGCCATAGTTGCTATTTTACCGGAAGACATCTGGAGCTAGAATACGAGACAGAGAGGGGCTGGGGCCTGGCCAAACCACCTGCCCGTGTGGCCAGGCCTGACCCGTGCCAGGGGGTGGTCTGGCCGACCCCAACACCCCCTCAGCCTCTCCTTCCACCTATATATTGCCTCTGATACGGAAACCCTAAGGACCCGATCAATAATCCACGAAAGAGTCTATAGCCACCGTCGTCTCTGTCCCTAGATCGGGAGGGATCTGAAGCTCTTCCCGGCACCCTGCCGGAGAGGGGAATTCACCCTGGAGGCCTTTTTCATCACCATGCAAGCCTCCGCTGTGATGCGTGAGTAGTTCATCTCTGGACTACGGGTCCATGTAGTAGCTAGATGGCTGGTTCTCGTCCTTTGTGCTTTCATGTCTAGATCTTGTGAGCTCCGTTCATGATCAAGATCATCTATTTGTAATTCTGCATGTTGTGTTTGCGGGGATCTGATGGATATTGAGCTGCTATTTCAGATTGATTATTGATTCTATCATGTCAATGTTATTTGTGATCTTGCATGCTTTCCGTTGTTAGTAGCTATCTTGGCCAAGTAGATGCTAGCAACTCCAAGAGTTAGTATTTATGCTCGATAGTGGGTTCATGCCTCTGGTAAACTGGGGAAGTGACATAAATCTCTAAGGTACTAGATGTGTTGTTGCTACTAGGGAGAAAACAACAATCCTTTGTTCATAGAACAATCGTATTGTTTACTTTACACACAATTCGTAAAGCAATAATCTGTTGCTTGCAACTTAATACTGGAGGGGGTTCGGATGATAACCTGAAGGTGGATTATTAGTCATAGATGTAGTTGGATGACGGTCTATGTATAATGTTGTAATGCCCAATCGAATCTCAAAGGAGTCAAGATGATTAGTATATGCTTGTATGCTTTCTCGATGTTTGTCAATTGCCCCGCTGTAATTTGTTCACCCAGCATGTTATATATCTTAAGGAGAGCCACCTCTAGTGAACTATGGACCCTGGTCCTTTCTTTTACATACAATCTACAAACTGTTTATTGCTTTGTGTTTACTTTCTGCAAACTATTACTTCCTTCCATTCGATACGTTTAATCCTTTGTTTTCATCAAAGCTGGTGAGATTGACAACCTCATCGCAAGTTGGGGACAGAGTTCTGTGGTTGTGTTGTGCAGGTCTCCATGTTGCTGCTAGCAACGGTAGTGCGCCCTGCCAAAGTTCAGCTAGCTTCACATTTGGGGTGTTTCCTTGCTCCTACTGGATTGATAACCTTGGTTTCATAACTGAGGGAAACTTACCGCTGTGCTCATCATACCTTCCTCTTGGGGTTCCCCAACGAGCTCGTTAATACACGAGTCAGCATGAACAAAGCGGGTTCCTTGGATTAGGTTGACACTCAGGGCACATAGACGTGCGAGAGCTTCATGCATTGCCCTGGCTAATCCATCTAGCCAGTTGTTCTCTCTCACGAAGAACTGAATCCTCCCAGATACTGGTGCTTCTATCTTGCCTCGAAGATCATCAGTCACTAGCCATTGTAAATCTCCTCCTGGTGGACCCGGGAGTTGAGCTCCAAGAAATTCCGGATAAGGACGCTCCAAGAACTCAGACAGTGAATCCGAATCCCTCTCGAAGATCAGTTGGCCTCCGTTGCCCAACTAGTAGAACTTGCTGTATTGGGCTTCCATCTATAAGAAGTTAGGATGAGAAAGTTAGTGAAGTGACCAAGTGTGTCAAAGTTTTATGTAGTAATGTAAGAATTTGGAGGAACATGAATTTTTTTGAGAGAAAGAATTCCCAAGGGTAAAAGAGGAAATAGTTTTCATAAATACTCACCTTGGGGTTTGAAACTAATTTTTTGTTCGAACGTCCATTCTAACTAGGGTCTCCTATGGTCAGGATGGCTCTGATACCAACTTGTCAACACCCAGATTTTTAATCCCAGATGCCTGTTATGCCATACCTCGCAATCCTAGGATTACCATTTTTGCGAGACATAACAGATTGGATATCATAGTACATAATCCATTACAAACCATAATAAGTTCTTACACAAATAAAGGATCTCATGATCCAGTCTTAGTACAATCAAGTAGCGGAATAAATAGCGTAGTGGTGGGGTCCATCTTCAGTGTCACAGGCAATGCTGACGATGGAAGATGATCCTAGTTGTCGTAGCCATCCTGCTGACCTCCTTCAGGGTAGTCCTCCTCATAGTCTGGCCACGAGAATAGCCAGAGACAAAAGCCATGAGTACTCTTTAAGTACTCGCAAACTACCACTAACAAGGAAGATAGTTCTAGGGGAAATGCTAAGTTCTATGTCTATTTGTAAAGTTCAGTTTGAAACCTAAGCTGAGTTCAGAAACAAAGAAAGATAAAATAAAGTTTGAAAACACCTAAGTGCGAACTTAATTGTCATAGTCACAACTCTGTTGTGGTCAAGTCATGTCACAATTCATTTCATAAGTTGTTTTGAAAACATCTGACAACGGAACAGTATGGCCACTCCAACTGTCCATAACCGCGGACGCGGCTATTCGAATAGTTTGACACTCTGCAGAGGTGGTACACTTTCACCACAAGATTCGATACATCTGTCAGGGATAACCCTAAATCATCATACTTAGTATGTAGATAATCAAACATAACCTTTCCTTTACACACTCTAGTATAAGCACCTCTCCTATGAGTATGGCCTCCCAGCCATGACCATCTGTCATCCTGGGCACTTCATAGGTGGACAACATTGAGAGGTAGCCTCAGCTCAAACCTCTCCCACGAGGGAACAAATACTAATGCATATAAACTTCCGGCTAAGCCTTACCCAATTCAGGTATTGTGGTTGTACGGTAAAATTGGAATGGTATTGCATCCGAACCCAACCATCAGTTTTGTAAAAGGGCTAAGGCTCATGCCTCAACATTTTCATCATCATAAACCATTTGTGTTTCTCAACACATGTCAAAACATCTCAATAGAATGACTCATCATTCCAAGGTTTTCACAAGTCATTTTCACTAAGTACTCCCATATAAAGTGTATCAAGTTTTGGTTTAGCTCTAAACTACTAAGTTAAGAGTGTTCACTAATGGAAGATGCTAATTTCAATCTCATGCCATAAAATGACATCTAAGTCTAACTAGGTAGGTCAAGTTTTATACTTTTTATGCTACCTTTAAACAAGTAAAGGACTTTGGTAAAGTAAAGAAGGTAAAGCTTGTAAATAAAACTTGGAGTAGGTATAAGTCAAAGGGTATAACCAAAGCATGCATAATGCATTTGCTTAGGTTATCTAGCTTGCAAGGGTTAGCTTGCGTTGTTAATGATGGCTTGCCTTGTGTAGTGCAGTGGTTGAAGTTTTCTTCCTCCTCCTCTTGGTAGAACTCCTCCTCCTCGAAAGCTTGGTCGGTACTATCGTCTATAAATACATACGGGATACACAATTACCAAACAATGCTTAACTAGTATACTTAGCACACTAAGGCACACATTTGATGATATATTATCATCACAAGCATCACAAGGTTTAATGAACTAGCTCCATTCTTTTTATTTGAGAAAAGTAATTTCTACTCATTGAAAATAACTAAGATTTAATATTCTCCAATTAAAATATGGGATCATGTGGACGCAGGTCATCACCACATATTCTAATAGATGGGAATATGCTTTAAATGTTGGATCACATTTTAATAAGTTTAAGTTTAATAATTAATGATTTAAAGTGACTAGAAATGCCTATATAGCATTATTTTGGTACTAGTCCAACGTCACTGCATGTAAACCTTAATATTATTACATATTGAGATAGGTATGGTTCAATGTGATTTTTTAGAGTTGGAATCAACTCAAAATCTAGTATGGTTGATTTTATAAAAAGGTTTGAATCTGGAAAAGCTTCTGTCTTATTATTTTTACTAGGAGAGATCTCTAACTCTAAATGATTTAAATCCAACGGGCTTGGATAGAGATTTTTATTACCTTTCCAACAAAATTGGAATCACTCAATTTGAATTTATATAACTCTCTGAATTGATTTTGAAACTCAAGGACAGAACTAAGTTTTAATTAAAATATAAAAACCTATATTTGAATTACTGGGTCAGCGCGGGAAACTAAATGGGCCGGCCCGTGTACACTCCGCTGCGCTGAGGGCTGCTGACAGGGGGGTCCCGCCTATCAGTGACTCATTAAACGCGAAGCAGTACGGGGCGATAAGGACCACACAATTAGAACTAGATCTAACGGTCCACAGTCGTCGTCGACGACGGACACGTCGCCGGCGAGACTGCACCCTAGCGCGGTCAGTGGGGGTGCAGTGGGGACGTACCAGGGCTCCAGCTAGTGCAGCGATGGGGGCGATCGAACGAGTCGACGACAGCAGACTCAGGCGAGGTCACGGTAGGGGCTGAGGTGGACGAAATCGACGGGGACTTCTCCGCCTCTGCTACGGCTAACTCAAGCGGAATTCCGGCGATGGGATGCTCGAGCGGCTCCAGTGAGAGAGTGGAAACGATCAATGGAGAGAGGGGAGTGGAATGGTGTGGCGATTGAAGCTGGGGGAGGCCTCCTTATATAGGCTCGATGAGGGGACCGAAGGGTGTGGGCGGAGCTCGTCGGTGACGATAGCACAGAGGGCTACTAGCGTGGGCGAGGTAGGCCGACGGTGGGCGGTCTGCTGGCGGTCCTCTATGGCGTAATGGCGTGGCTAGGTATAGTGGCAATTGGTCGGGGGCTTCCCGCGCTCTGAGGGACAAAGGCAGTGCTTGATGGTGCTCCTGGCGACTGTGGGTCGTGCGGTGGTGCACGGCCGTGTCTGGCGGGGTGAGGGGTCGAGTCAGAGCGGCGTGCGCGGTCTGCGGTCGAGGCACGGTCTGTGGCGTGCTGGCGGCGAGGGCGCTCTGGCATGCTCTGGCGCGACGCAGAGAGGAAAGGGTGGGGCTTGTCCTCGGTGGTCCAGTGCGTGGCAGTGGTCATGGGGTGGACCGCGGGTGGCGGTGAGGTCACGCCTCACTTCCTGGAGCGGCAGAGAGGCGCTGGCGATCTGCTGCGGCTCGGGCACGATCGACCGGTGATCATGGCCACAGGGCGGCGTTGCACTGGCGCCAGGGGCTAGGGTATGGGCTGGTTTCTGTTTGGTTGGGTCTGGGGGAGACCAAGATAATTAAATGTGGCTTAATGGCTCGACAAGATTTGATCAAAAACAGTATTAGTTAGGCCAGTTTGATTCTACTCACAAGGTGTTCGATCAAATGGCCGCATGAGAGAAACTTTTGAATTTTGAAAGATTTTTGGTGGAGTGGTTTGTCACATGCTTAAGCATCTGTGGTTGCTTGGGATTTTTAAATGGAGTTCATTTGGATGGTTTTTGAAATAATGTGATCTTGATACATACACTAGATTCAATTTTCAAATGTAATTTAAAATTAGGGTTTGAATGTTTTTAGGAGATCAGAAAGTGGGACTTGGCACATCACTACTTGTACTAGCAAGGGGTGCAAAGAACCACAATTGTCTCTGTTGGGAATTGAGTGCTAGGAACACCCAAAGTGGGCTAGTTGATTAAAATGGCAAAAGTGACCGTTTCCTTATTTAATTCTTTTTGATTTCTTTTTCTTTGGGATTTGCTTGAGCATGATCTAAATGATGTGTAATTCACCTTAGAGTCATTTTACAACCAATAGATCACTCAATGATGGCAATTCAAAACAACTCCTATTTAAATGCACACACATATGAAGGCTAAAAGATTTTAAATGGAAAAAAGTTTTTGTTAACCCTAAATTGGGTAGATTTGATCTTGATTAACCTTGATTAAAGATTTGGGGTGTTACACCTCTGCCCCTGGTTCATCAAAAGACATGCTGACGGCCTACCATTGGTACTTGGATAAGGAGTTCCGCCGCCAGGGGACAGTCGCGACCCGGCTCAAAGAACAATGACGACTCGCCGATGAGTCGAGTGCTCGACGAGCGAAGCTATCATCGATTGGTGGGTCCTCCTCGAAGGGGAACCACAATGCTGGGGCATCCAAAATACACCCTCGAACGAACCGTATGGATGAGGAAGCCAGACACGAAGCCACTAAGTGGCTAGATTTCTCGTTCATGTCCATAGATGGGCACGACATCATGACGCCCATGACCCCGCAAGCCGCCATCAGCGGCGGCCACCACCTATTTACTATCCAACCCCCCGCAGGTGGGGAGTCCACATACTGGCATCCATCAGCCCGCCCTTGTCGGGCTTGTATTGGTTGAGGCTGCACTTGTGGTAGAACTAGCCCCATAGTCAAATAAGACACCCTTGAAACTCGCGAGAAGACGATCTCCATTGTACGAAGACGATTACCAGCCGCAGCGGCGGCGCAGCCTGTGAAGGAGAGATGGCGATTATGATGCTCACGATGAGATCACACAATGCAAAATCGACAAGCTTCGCTCCAAGCGCGCTTACTCCTTCGAGTCTAAAGATGAGGACATGGAACTCTGCGGTGCCAGATGCTTCAGCCGTGCCATACGGCAAACCCCGATGCCCAAGGGGTTCAAGCTTCCCTCGGACAACCCAAAGTTCCATGCTTTATAGGAGTCAAAGATCTGGCTAGACGACCACAAGGAATCCGTCAAATTCCATGGAGGATCCAAAGAAATAGCCATGCAATGTCCGTAGTTGCAACTGCAAGGGGCCGCACGGGCATGGCTAAATAGCCTCCTCTCTGGATCGATCCACAGCTAGCAGGAGCTGGTGTATAGTTTTGTACGAAACTTGAAATGCACCTACAAACAGCCAGCCTCAGTCAAAGAACTTTGAGCATGCTGGCAAAGGTCAGGCGAATCCCTCCACTCATACATCTAGCGATGGTCCATCATCAAGAACTCCACGGAAGATATTTCCGAGGAATGAGAAATCGACGCATTCAAAGCCGGCGTACGGCGTCGATAGCTCAAGGAGGAGCTCGGGCGCACCAAGCCAGACATAATCAACCACCTGATGGACATAGGGAATCGCTGGGCGGATGGCGAAGACAGCCTTCAGAATAGCTGAGCACACTCGGATCACAGGGATGATCTGGGCCACATGCGTGAACAGAGAGGAAAACGCAGGCATCACGGTTACGAGGACCGCAAAAAAGTCGACATGGTCGCAGCTGGCTACACCGGCAAATGCAATGATGGAAACCACAACAGCGGATATCACGGCGGCAACTACCGCGATAGCGGAAACATGGCTCAGGTGTGGCAGCGCCGTACCAATGATGGTGCTTCAAACGCGATGACGTTACTATCAGGCCCCTGCAATGTCCACTAGTACATCGACAAGCAGGACGACAAGAGGAAGTCAAGCCACCTCCTCAAATACTTCTGCGAGTTCCATAAGCTTCAGGTTGCTTACGTGCAACTTCAGCGTGAAGCGAGAAGTCAAGGGTTCATAGCTTACGGAGCACCACCATCACCACCCCTTTAAGCCAACGCAGCGCCACCATCAGCAACTCTAGTGGAACACAAAAATGGAGGTGAGCCATACCCCCACCATGTGGGAGTATGATGATCCAGAAGGGGCATCCCTCCAATAGGATCTAGAAGACCAGGACTCGACAAGTCAACATGGTGGTGTCATCACCCCCCGCAATTCCTGAGTACCTCAATGGGTCTGAATCCTACACCACATTCAATAGGTCTGACCAGCCGCGTCAAATACCACGCCTAGGTCATGCGGCCCTTGTGCTTGAGCCTCAGATCGATGGGTACGAGATGAGCAGAATCTTCATGTACGGCGGCAGCGACATCTACCTCATATTCTCTAACACCTTGCGTGCCATGCGCATCCCACTATCCATCCTGGAGGCATCCGACACCACCTCCACAACATCGTACCAGGCAAAGGGATCTACCCCTGGGAAAAATCCACCTCGACATCATCTTCGGCACACCCAAGAACTTCAGGCGGGAAAATCTCGAGTTTGAGGTGGTCGACTGGCCTCCCAGTATCACGCCATACTCGGTCGTGTGGCATTCACATGATTCCTAGCCGTACCGCACTACGCATACCTCATGCTGAAGATGCCAGGACCAAACCACATCATCACCGTCCAAGGAAGCTTCACAAGGTCGGAGAACCGCGACATGAAGTTCAATAGAATGTCCTAATCTTTTGGCATGCAAGAGAAGCTAGCAAGTATCAAGGAGTCAACGGACAACAGTCTTCCTCCTTTAGAAGGCAGAATGCACTCGACCAGTCTTTCGACTTCACGGTCAACACTAAAGGAAGTTCAGGTCCACCCGATGGACCCAACCAAGATGGCCCTCATCACAAACAACTTGAGTTCCGCATAGGAACTCACGGCTGTCGAATTCCTCCGTGAGTGCTAGGAAATCTTCACATGGTGTCCTGCGTACATGCTAGGAGTTCCCAGGGAATTCACCGAGCATGCACTCAACGTGTACCCCGATGCACTTCCAACCAAGCAGTCGTTGTGGCGGATGTCAAAAGAAAAAGGAAAGGTTGTAGGCGTAGAAGTCAACAAACTCCTCAATGCCGATTTCATCTGTGAGATCAAGGAGAGCACCTGGGTAGCTAACCTCGTGCCGGTGCCAAAGAAAGATACAAATATACTGTGAATGTGTGTAGACTTTACGTCCATCAACAAGCACTACCCGAAGGACCACTTCCCCTACTGCGGATCGATCAAAACATCAATTCAACCGGTGTGCGAATGTCTATCCTTCCTCGACGCCTACTCAGGCTACAATCATATCCGGATGAAGGTGGAGGACCAGGAAAAGACGGCCTTCATCACACCATTCAGTGTCTACTGCTACAACACCCTTTGGGCTGAAGAACACAGGAGCCACCTATCAAAGGTTCATGCAGCCCTTCCTAAAAAACCAAATAGGGCGCAATGTCCAAGTCTATGTCCATGATATAGTGGTCAAGACAAAAGAAAGCACAACGATCATTGATTATCTCTGCGAGACCTTTAAAAACCTTGACCGCTACAGAATCAAGCTGAACCTGGAAAAGTGCGCCTTCGATGTCCCATCTAGGAAACTACTCGGGTACCTCATATTCACCAGGGGAATCGAGGTGAACACGAAGAAAATCAAGGCTATACTGGCCATGGATAAACTGAAGAATATCAAAGGTGTCCATAAGATGGCTACGCGAATCGCGGCCCTCAAAAGGTTCATCGGTCGGATGGGAGAAAAGGCCCTTCCTTTCTACCAACTTCTTCACAATACAAAAAAGTTTGAGTGGACTGATGAAGCACAAGAGGCATTTGACGACCTCAAGCGCCTACGAGCAACTTCACTGGTCCTGGTTACTCTGTTGGAGAAGGAACCCATGTTGCTCTACATATCTACCACACACTAGGTGCTCAGCACGATGCTTGTCATCGAAAGGGATGTGGAAGGAAAGATACACGGGGTACAGCGGCCCATGTACTACCTTAGCAAGGTGGTCACACCCACTAAGCAGCGGTACCCGCAATACCAGAAGTTGGCATACGACGTGTTCATGACTGCATGTCGACTGTGCTACTACTTCATGGAGCACCCAATAGTGGTAGTCAACGATGCCCCGCTATCCCATGTACTCAAAAACCTCGAAGCAACGGGGCGAGTTTCCCTCTGGGGAATCGAGCTGTCCCCATGGGACATCACCTAGGAGCGCCGCACAACGATAAAGTCACAAGTGCTCCCGGATTTCCTGGTCCACTGTATGGAGCTGCAACTACCTGACACCCAAGACATGTCGAGTGTCTGGACAATGCACTTCGAAGGATCCAAGCGTCGAGAAGGAGCGGTTGCTAGTGTCATCCTGACATCCCTGCAAGGTGACAAGATGCGGTACATTCTGCGGATGAAATTCTGAGCATCAAACAATGAAGAAGAGTACGAGGCCCTTATCCATAGGATGCAGATGGCAAAAGCCTACCGCGCCACACGACTGACGACATATGGCGACTCCTATCTCATGGTACAACAGACTATGAACCAGATCGGTGCCATCAGTGACAACATGGTCGCCTACCGCGACCTCTACAACTCACTTGAGGGTGATTTCTACGACTGCAAACTCCGGCACATCGGCCGCGAAAGCAATGAGAAGGCCGACCATTTGGGCAACATCGGCTCCACCTGCACCCTAGTACCACCTGGAGTATTCCTAGAGTAAATATGTAAGAACTCCATCAAGATCAAGCTACCAACAGGGCCACCAAAACCTGCAACGGACTCGGCGGCTACGTCACCCGCCAAGACAGAAGTACCAGCCTATGCGAAACCTGCACTCGAAGGACCCATGAAGGTCATGCTCATCGAGCCCTCCTCGACTCAGCCATACATCATATACTTACTCAGTCAAAAGCTGCCGGACGACCCGACTGATGCATGCCACATCGTCTGTCGCTCAAAGGCCTTCACCATTGTCAACAGCGAGCTATACAAGCGTAGCATCACCGGAGTCCTTCCATGGTGTGTCACCAACTGTGATGGAAGGAGCAACCTCCTTGATATCCACGAAGGCACCTCCAGGCATCATGACGGCAGTTGCGCGCTCATCGCCAAGGCTCTGCGAGCTAGCTTCTACGGGACAATCGCAATGCACAATGCCAAGGACTTCGTCACCAAGTGTAATGCCTGCCAAAGGTTCGCGGACAAGCCGCACGCGCCCGGCTCCGAGCTAAGGCCAATACCACTGGTGTGGCTGTTCACGTAGTGGGGACTCGACATGGTCGGCAAGTTGCATAAATCTTCGCTCGAGGGATACGTCTTCCTCCTTGTAGCGGTCGTCAAATTCACCAAGTGGATTGAGGGAACGCCCGTCACCAACCAAACCGGTACCGCTGCTGTCAACTTCTTCGAGTCCATCGTCTAGCGGTTCAGGGTGCCACATAGCATCGTCAACGATAATGGAACAAACTTCACTTCAAAATTATCGGGACTTATGTGAGAAGATGGGCATCAACATCATCTAAGCATCCATGGCGCACCCTCAGACCAATAGTCATGTCGAAAAGGCCAACACCTTTGTCTGCACGACATCAAGAAGCGACTCCTCCGGCCTCTCGAGCGAGCCACCGGAGCATGGGCTGAGGAGCTCCCCTCGGTGTTATGGATCCTATGCACAACTCTAAACAACACCACTGGCTACACACCTTTCTTTATGGTGCATGGTGCTGAGGTGGTATTACCCACCGAAGTACGATACAAGGCCCCACGGGTCGTCTCTTACAGCAAAGCCAAATACACGGCAGCACTTGAAGACAACGGCGACCTCCTCGATGAGGCATGCAACATCACTGCTACGTGCTCGATGGTGTACCAGCAGAGCCTTCACAACTACCATAGCCAACAGCTACGCCCAAGATCCTTTGTCGAAGGAGACCTCGTCTTATGAATCAAGCAGAAAGGGCACTCGAAACTCGAGTCCCCCGGGAAGGTCCCTATATAGTCACTAAGGTGATTCTAGGTGGCGTCTATCGCCTCAAGGACATAGAATTTGGAGTCGATTACTCCAACCCTTGGAATGTCATGCAGCTGCGACGTTTATACCCTTAGATGTTTTTACGTTTCAATAAGGCTACTCAGCCAGGCTACTTAGCCGAAACATGTAGCTACTACCCTTCCATAAATAAAGCTAAGTTCCTCAACGATGAGTTTATTCTCCCCTTTTACTCTTTTCATACACGACGCACTCGGGGGATGCGCCTCCTCGAGAAAATAATCTACTTCCTATGCCCAAGTAGCTGAATGAACCCGCAATTCAATCCTTGAAAACCCCAACCCAGTTGCTGCACAACTGACTGGTTGGCAAGGTACCGAGACTCGTCGGCGTCAGGCTAACGAAAAGGCGCGGCACTAACACACTCGCACCAACACATACAAACACACAATAAAGTCGCACGATCTCAAATCCCTATAAAATTACATAAATTTTACATCATGTACATGACTTGCGCATGATAGCTTTTACTATTGCCGCTGAAGAATAATGTTGGTGCACTCGCCGAACAAGTGAATAATATCCTCCGCAGGCTGGTAGTGTAGTCGCATATTTGATGCCATGCCATCCAGAGGAGCTGGTGGCCCTTCAGCGATGACCTCTAGGTCCACATCCGGACACTGCATATTAACAAAGGCTAGGGCAGCCTTGGCACCCACAACAAGTTGCTGGTGCACGCACTCGCATACATCACGCACATCTTGAAACCTCTGCGGCAATGCCAGGAGGCTAGAAGGAGTTTTGTCCAGTGAAAACATCGCCCTAAAAATGTACTTGAAGGAGGATTGGGCCTTCTTCAAGTAGTGCAAAACTTGAGAAACGCGATCTTGGAACGTCACCAGCACGGTTACTCGACCCCGAGCAGTCTAGAAGAGCCCACCAGCCTCTAGTTCCGCTTGAGTGAGGCAGTTCAGTCAGATACTGACATACTCTTTCTCCTCCTACGGAATGCGCTTGACAACTACACCAATAAAGTGATGAGACTCAAACTGCTGACACCAAGAAAGAACCAGAAAGTACAAAATAATCCAAGGCTACTTGCACTGCATCTTCTCACTGATCTGGGATAACTCGCCAAGGAGATACTTTTCCCGTTCGAATGTTTTCTCTGCCTTTGACTTCCATACATCGACATGGCCTCAGATGATAGCAACATTCTTCTCCATGTCCTTTACACGGTCACGAATCACTAGGAGCTGAGATAGTTCGTCAACCCTCGATTGTGGGGAAGACGTGAGAATCACAGAAGATGGAGCATCCAACACATCACCCGAAGAACCCTATAGAAGCAAAAATTTGGCAGATGAGAACATCATTCGACAAGCGACAAATATACGTACTTCACACAAAGTAGCACCAGCATAAGTATCAACAGACAATCCAAAATATTAAAGTTTCAAGGAAAGCCGCACAAGTACTCGCAGCCATCATCTGACAGGATGCCAACAGAACCACAAAAGTCTTGAACTCTATACAAATGACAACAACAAGAAACAACACATCATCCTCTATGTGGTGGCATCCGAAGGCTTCGTGGTACCTGTAGCAACCTCCGACGCCATGGTTTTCATCATGGCCAGTCGTCTCTACTCCGGGGAGTACTTCGTAAGAAGATCAATGAGCCACGAGCCATATTTTTGCAAAGATTTGCAAAGGGAGCGAAAGCTACCTCTTTGCCTTCTACCGTCACCGGCATCCTGGAGGTGATCCTGCTGAGGTCCAAGTTGGTGCCGCAGGCTTGTGCCATCGCCAGCCCATGGGACGCACCCGCCACCTTTTGCGTTTGCTTGTACTCCTAGGGCGCATCTCCCATCAAGGCTTTTGCAAGGCCATCGACATCGTCTATTGCCACAGCCTTGGGAAACATCTCCTGGTGGAAAATCCCAAGGGTGGTCTTGGACTTCAAAAGGACATCCCTAGCGTACATGCTATGGTCTTCGACCGCAACAGCAGAACCAGCCAACGCATCATCACGCTTAAGTACCGGGCGATTGAAGTCAACGCCAGTAGCATCTACAGATGCAGGCTATTGATCACTAATCTAGTACAAGACAAAATTAGAAGCACACATACCAGCAGCACAGCGATCAATACTTACCAGATAGGGCCTCATAAGCCACCATAAGTTACTCAACCAAGGTCTTCTCGCGCTCCGCTGTGGCAGCCACCTGGTCCTCCTCATGATTTTTCGACTTAGTCTTAAAGCGCTCAAGGGCTTCCACCATGTTTTTCTCCTTCATTTCTGCCATTCCAATGTTCTTTCAAGAGTTTCCAAGTGACAAAGATCTTAGTTATTTTCCTCTAGGAAAACAAGCATGATGCAGTTTATCAGCATGCTCAAGCACTTCACAATTCAAGAAGTAGGGGCAAAAACATATTACCTTGAATTTGTTTGAAGTCTGAGTCCAATCGCACGTATTGCTGACCCATTTGTACCATGTTTCAAAGAAACAGCTGCATGAATTCATCTGTGGTCAGAATAGTAGACTCGGGGGCTGCAACGCTGTAACATCCCAAAACTTTCATCCAAGCTTATCAAGATCCAAATCATCAAAATTAGGGTTAACAAAAACTTTCCCAAATTAAAAATGAAAGCATTCATGTGTATGAGCATTTAAGGTAGGAATTGATTTGAATTCCCATGGTTCTGTGATTCTTTGGTTGTAAAATGTTTCTTAGGTGATTTAAACATCATCTACATCATTCCCAAATTGAATTCAATGCATATGCCTAGATCACCCCTATTTCAAAAACCACTCAAATGAGCTCCATTTTCAAAACCCTTGCAACCAGAGACTACTTAGCATTAGTTTAGATCACTCAAAAATTTTGAACTCAAAATTCAAAAGTTTTTCTCTTTCGGCCATTTTGTCAAACACCTTGTGGGCAAGATCAAAGTGTCCTAACTATTACTGTTTTGGGGTTGATCTTGTCTAGCCAATTGAGGTGCTTTGATCACCCTTGTCTCCCCCAAGTCTAACCAGACCAACACCAACCCATCCCCTACCTCCTAGCTGCACTGCAAGGCCATGCCGGGAGCACCTTGCCGGCCAACTTGGCCCTCGCAGCAGCAGACCGCTTCCTCCTCTCTCGCCATGTCTACACGATAGCCCGTGGTCCACCGCCACCATCCAACCAGCCCTAGCCCAGAGTCAGAGACCAGAACCGCCGGAACCGCCGTGCGCGGAAGCTGGTCGACCATGCCGAACACGCCCGGAGCGTCGCGCCCGCCAGAGCAGCACTGGCCTCGCCAAGACCTAGCCTTGCGTGGCAGCACCCGCAGCAGGCCCAGCAACCGCCCAGACATCCTCGTTCGCCGCCTCGTGACCAACAGCCCGGAGGAACCGCGTCAAACACCGCCGCCCGTGCTCAGTGCACCGCACGCCCCCGACCCGTAGAGCCCTCGCCTTGCCGCGCAATTAAGCCCCAGAGGACCGCCAGGGGACAGAGAACCCATCGCCGCCCTCGCCCATGCTGAGAGTGCCCCGCATCGTCGTCACCAATGACCTCACCGGAGCCAGCTCTGCCCTCTCGTCGACCCTATATAAAGCGACCACCCCAGCCTCATTTCTCCACACCCACTCACTCCCCACCTCTCACTGAACCTCACCCACCTCTCGCCGACGCCGCTCGAGCTCTGCCTCGCTGGAATTGGAGCCGAAGCCGCCGCAGTAGGAGGAGGAGAGGGATTCGAACCCCCGGTATTCCTATCAATACTTCGGTTTTCAAGACCGACTCTTTCAACCGCTCAGACATCCATCCCTGCGATCGCCCGCCCTATCTATCTGCGCGCAAAGGATTTTATTTATTCTACAGGAGTAGGAGTATCTCAGCCAGCCCTATAGGCTCACTGTATACCGTACCTTCGAAGCTCGAAAGGTAAGTAAAGGGAGTCCCGGGTTGGCACCAAGGCAAGAGGCAAAATCGTATCCAAAGATGGAAGTGAAAGATCAATGGTTCGATTTGCTCGTCCATGGGCGCCTGCGATTTAGGGCACCCCAAGCTCCACCGCAACCGCGCCTCGCCTCGCCGTCGTCTACCAGCCCGTTTGCCCGCGTCACCGACCTTGCTGGAGCCCTGGTACGCCCCCAATCGACCCCCACCGCCGCGTCTAGGTCAGACTCTCGCCGGAGTAATCCGTCGACGACGATGAACTCCCACCGTTAGATCCCCTTTTAATCGTGCGGCCTAGAATGCTAGATACCATTTCGGTGTTTTTGTGCCGCTGACTGGTGGAGCCCGCATGTCAGGCAGCCCGTTGCACTCACTGTGCGTAGCTGGGCCGGCCCAGTTAGTTCCCGCGCGAGTTAGAAATTCAAATCTAGTTTTTTTCTTTTTAGAGTTAATCTAGTTTCTGTCCACTAGTTTAAAATTCAATTCTGGGAGTTTTACAAATCCATTTTGCATGAAACCAATTTTGCCTGAAAGGTATTGAGATGATCTATCCAAGCCCGTTGGATTTAATTCAATTAGAGTTATAGATCTCTCCTAGTAAAAATAAAAATACAGAAGCATTTGCACCTTGCAACATTTCTATAAAATCAACCAAGTTAGCTTTTGAGTTGTTTCCAACTCTCAAAAATCACATTTCATCATATCTATCTAAATATGTAATAATATCAAAGTTTACATGCAGTACCTTTGGACTAGTACCAAAATAATGCTATATAGGCATTTCTAGTCACTTTAAATCATTAAATAATGAACTTAAACCAAAGTAATTATGATCCAACCTTTAATTCTTATTCCCACATGATAGAATATGTGGTGATGACATGTGTCAACATGATCCCATATTTCAAGTGGTGAATATTAAATCTTAGTTAATTTTTCAATGAGTAGAAATTACTTTTCTAATTTTAAAAAGATGAAACTAGTAAATTAAACTTGTGATGATAATAGATCATCAAATGTGTGTCTTAGAATGCTATTTAGACTAGTTAAGTATTGTTTGGTGATTGTGTACTCCGTATGTATTTATAGACGATAGTACCGACCAAGTCTACGAGGAGGAGGAGTTCTACCAAGAAGAAGAAGAAGAAAACTTCAACCACTGCACCAACCAAGGCAAGCCACCATTAACAATGCAAGCTAACACTTGCAAGTTTAATGCTTAGAAAGATAGGATCAAACTAGATGGTTTAGCAAAGATGCCTTAGGCATGCTTTGATCACACTCCTTTGACTATTAGTTACCCCCAAAGATTATTTACAAGTTTTACCTCCCTTAGTTTACACAAAGTTCTTTACTTGTTTTGAAGGTAGCATAAAGAGTATAAAACTTGACCTATTTAGAACCCTTTAGATGTCGTTCTATGGCATGAGATTGAACCCATCTTTTCCACCTTAGTGAACACTCTTAACTTAGTAGTTAGAGTAGATCAAAAACTTGAGTCACTTTAGATGGGAACACTTGGTGAAATGAATTATGAAAACCTTGGAATGATGAGTCATTCTATTGAGATGTTTTGACATGTGTTGAGAAACACAAATGGTTTATGATGATGAAAATGTTAAGGCATGAGCCTTAACCCTTTTTTATAAAACTGATGGTTGGATTCGGATGCGATACCATTCCAAATTTACCGTACAACCACACTACCTGAATTGGGTAAGGCTTAGCTGGAAATTTATATGCATTAGTATTAGTTCCCTCGCGGGAGAGGTTTGAGCTGAGGCTACCTCTCAATGTTGTCCACCTATGCAGTGCCCAAGATGACTGATGGTCATGGTCGGGAGGCCATGCTCATAGGAGAGGTGCTTATATTAGAGTATGTAAAGGGAAGGTTATGTTTGATTATCTGCATACTAAGTATGATGATTCGGGGTTATCCCTGACAGATGTATTGAATCTTGTGGTGAAAGTGTACCACCTCTGCAGAGTGTCAAACTATTCGAATAGCCGCGTCCACGGTTATGGACAGTTGGAATGGCCATACTGTTTCGTTGTCAGATATTTTCTAAATAACTTGAAGTGAATGATGAATCTTGACTTGACCACAATAGGGTTGTGTTTATGACATTAGCTTCCCAACTTAAGTGATTCTAGAACTTTACTTATCTTTCTTTGCTTCTGAACTCAACTTAGGTTTCAAACTTAACTTTATAGTTAAACATAGAGTTAGCACTTGACTTAGAACTATTTTACTTGTTAGTGGTAGTTTGCGAGTACTTAAAGAGTACTCATGGCTTTTGTCCCTGGCTATTCTCATGGCCAAACTATTTTACTTGTTAGTGGTAGTTTGTGAGTACTTGACTTAGAACTATTTTACTTGTTAGTGGTAGTTTGCGAGTACTTAAAGAGTACTCATAGTTAAACCCTAAATAGACAGTCAAGGAGCAGGAAGCTCAGCTTGCAGCCAAGGACGAAGAAGATGAGGGTGAAGACATCCAGGGAGACATGGATTCTTACCTCAGCAACGATGATGACTTTCTGGAGGAAGATGTCGTGGACTTCTACACTGACGATGAGGACTCCGACTTCATCGACGATGAGTAGATGCACTAGAGCACTGTCGTAGCATGAGATGTATCGGTCCCACTGTATCGTAGCTTGCAGAATGGTTCTTCAAACCATATGTTTTCCTTTGATTGTTGTGGTGTGTGTTTGTATCGTGTGTTGCTTGCATGAATGAAATGAAGTTAGTTGAAAAACCTGAGTCTAACTCAAAGTTTTAGCTTTGAAAACCCAAAACCATGAACCTTAGAATTTCCCTCTTACCCCTATCTCTATCTCAATCTTTAGATGACTCGTGGAAACCAAGGAGGGAGCAGCTCGTCGCAAGACCCAATGCTGCAGATCTTGCAGAATCTCATCACAGATCGTGAAGCAAGCAGGGCAGAATGCCAAGCCAACTTGGCAACACTTCAACAGATTGCCCAGATGGCTCTCAACAACCAAGGGCATGGAAATTAGGATCACCAGGGATCCAAACTCAAAAACTTTCAGAACACCAATCCCCCAATCTTCAACCAATCTGAGAACCCATTAGATGCTGATGACTGGTTACAGACCATGGAAAACAACTTAGAAGTTGCAAGAGTTGATGAAAATGAGAAAGTTCTCTTTGCCACCCACTATCTGGCAGGAGATGCAAGAGCTTGGTGGAATAGTATCCGCAATATGAACCATGGTCAAGTGATGACATGGGAAGCATTCAAAGTCAAGTTCGGCCGCACCCACGTGCCGCAAGGGCTAGTCAACAGGATGAGAGATGAATTCCATGAATTGAAGCAGGGAAGATTGACTGTGGTAGAATACCGTGACAGATTCCTGTCACTTGCTAGATATGCACCTGATGAGATCAACACGGAGGCCAAGAAGAAGGAGAGATTCTTGAACGGACTGCATGATGAGATGCAGACTGTCCTCATCAACATCCGTTTTCAGGATCTCGAAGAGCTAGTCGACTCTGCCATTCAGATGGAAGGGAAGATAAACCAGGCAAACGACAACCGCAAGCGTCGTATGATGCAGCAGTCTGGATCCAATAGTCACCAGAAGTACCATCCCAACCCTTCATCGGGATATACACCAAGGAACAACCGACCCCCAACGTCTCGCCCAAGCTACCCCAACCGTAGCGGAGGCAATGTGAAGTCTGGAGGAAACAATCACAACTCCGGTAATGCCAACAATTTCATCCATGCACCTCCCAAGAACAACAACAACACTGCACCGAGAACTAGCAGCAATGTTGTGCCTGTCGCAGTCAAGGACAAGTCCCAGATCACTTGTTTCGAGTGTGGAGTGAAGGGTCACTACTCCAATGAGTGTCCCAAGAAGACCGCAGCCAATGCCAATGTGAATGCCCCAGCTCAGCAACAGCGTCGTGTTCAACCAGGAAGGAGATTTGCCCCAGGGAACCCTCACAACTGCAACGGTCGTCTCCTCCACATGAACACAGAGGAAGCCCAGGAAGCGCCAGATGTAGTGCTGGGTATGTTTTCTGTCAACTCAGTTTTAGCAAGAGTATTGTTTGATTCAGGAGCATCGCATTTATTTGTCACCAAAGAATTTGCATGCACTAGTAAGATTCACCCAACCAACCTGAAGCATGTCATGATAGTTCAAATCCCCGGCTCAACAACCAAAGCTAGAAAAATTTGGAAAGTTATGCCTATCAGAATACATGGGATAGATTTTTATGCCAACCTAATTATACTTGGAACCAAAGGATTGTAAGTAGTACTAGGTATGGACTGGATGTCAAGGCATAAAGGACTGATAGACTGTGCTAAGAAAGCCATCACCATGACCAGTAGTTCTGGAGTAACAGTAGAGCATATCTCTGAAACCTTACCCCGTCAATTCAAGTGCAACAAGAGTGTAGCCCTGCCCACCATAGACCAAGTCAGAGTAGTCTATGAATACCTCGACGTATTGCCAGATGAATTGCTCGGTATGCCACCGGATAGGGATATTGAGTTCATTATCGAACTAATCCCCGGAATCGGACCCATAGCCCAGAGACCCTATAGCATGAAACCCTCAGAGTTAGTGGAACTGAAGAAGCAGTTAGATGCTATGTTAGCCAAAGGCTTGATTCAACCAAGCGCATCGCCATGGAGATCACCAGTGTTATTCGTCGACAAGAAAGATGGAGGCAATCGTTTGTGTACAGATTACAGAAAGTTGAATGACGTCACCATCAAGAACAAGTACCCCTTGCCAAAGATAGAGGATCTATTTGATCAATTGACAAGAGCCCAGGTATTCTCAAAGATTGATCTTAGGACTGGTTATCACCAACTTAAGATTCGTGCAACGGATATTCCGAAGACTGCCTTTACTACTCGCTATGGTTTATACGAGTATACGGTTATGTCTTTTGGATTAACCAATGCCCCTGCTTATTTCATGAATCTCATGAATAAGATATTTATGAATTTCCTAGATAAGTTTGTAGTTGTGTTTATCGACGACATCCTTATCTACTCCAAGTTAGAAGAAGAGCATGAGCAACATCTGAGAGTTATCCTAGAAACCCTGAGAGAGCATCAGTTATATGCCAAGTTCAGCAAGTGTGAGTTTTGGCTGAAGGAAGTAGGATTCCTAGGACATATTGTGTCTGTCGGAGGAGTCTCTGTTGATCCCGCCAAGATCAAAGATGTCGAAGAATGGGAAGCCCCAACCACTCAAACCCAAGTCCGTGCATTTCTCGGATTAGCGGGATACTACCGCAAGTTCGTAGAAGGATTCTCGAGCATCGCCTGACCCATGACCCAATTGTTGAAGAAGGACAAGAAGTTTGAATGGACAGACAAGTGTGAGGCCAGTTTCCAGGAGCTGAAGAAGAGATTGATATCAGCCCCAATATTAATCATGCCAGATATCAAGAATCCATTTGATGTGTATTGTGACGCATCCAAGATTGGTCTAGGATGTGTACTGATGCAAGAAGGCAAAGTCATCGTGTACCTGTCTCGACAACTGAAGCAGCATGAGCAGAACTATCCGACCCATGATCTTGAGCTAGCAGCTGTGGTTCTAGCGTTGAAGACATGGCGTCATTATCTGATGAGTAATCGCTGTGAGATTTACTCAGATCACAAGAGCTTGAAATATATCTTCACTCAGAAGGAGCTGAATATGAGACAAAGGATATGGATAGGGTTAACCAAGGATTATGACCTTGACATTCACTATTACCTCGGCAAAGCCAATGTGGTAGCGAATGCTCTTAGCAGATTGCCGTGTAGGCTAAATACCATGATCAAGGAGAAGCAACCAAGTTTGTATGAAGAGTTGGAGCAATTCAGACCTGAATTGGTTAGCAAAGGATTCTTAGCTAGCATTGAACTTCAACCCACTTTAATTATCCAAATCAAGGAAGCCCAGAAAGGGAATGAAAGTATCGACGGAATAAAACGTCGTATTGGTACAAGAAAGGTACCTGGATTCACCGAAGACGAAGAAGGAGTACTGTGGGACAAAGGACGTATTTGTGTGCCAGCAGATTCGGAGCTGAAGGAAGTTATCAAGGAAGCTCATGATACTCTTTATTCTATCCACCCCGGAGGAACAAAGATGTATTAGGATTTGAAAGAGAAATTTTGGTGGAACAAGATGAAGAGAGAAATCGAAAGCTACATCGCCAAGTGTGACATGTGTCAAAGAGTCAAAGCAGAGCATCAGAGACCTGCAGGACTGTTGCAACCATTGCAGATTCTGGAATGGAAATGGGATTCCATCAGAATGGACTTTATCACCGGTTTGCCTACTTCTAGTAGGGGAAATGACTCAATCTGGGTCATAGTTGATAGACTGTCCAAGGTAGCCCACTTTATACCTGTCAAGACTACTTACCAGAGTGCAAAGTTAGCAGAACTGTACATTGCTAGGATTGTTAGTCTGCATGGAACCCCCAAGACCATCGTATCAAATCGAGGAACCCAGTTTACCTCAAGATTTTGGCAGAAAGTCCAAGAAGGATTAGGAACCAAGTTGAACTTCAGCACCGTGTATCACCCGCAAACAGATGGACAGACTAAGAGAGTCAACCAAATCCTAGAGGATATGCTTAGAGCTTGTGTGTTGGAATACGGATCAAAATGGGAAGACTGCTTGCCTTTTGCAGAATTCTTATATAACAACAGTTATCAGCTAGTTTGCAGATGGCACCATTTGAATTTCTATACGGAATAAAGTGTCGTACCCCTTTGAATTGGTCGCAAGTAGGAGAGAGTCAGATATTTGGGCCCGACATTCTCTAAGAAGCAGAAGAGAAAGTTCACAAGGTCCGTGAGCATCTCAAGACCGCCCAATCCAGACAGAAGAGTTATGCTGACAAGAGAAGGAGAGACCTGACTTTCAATGTTGGAGATTTTGTGTATCTCAAAGTTTCACTATTGAAGGGAACTCAACATTTTAGTCTTAAAGGAAAGTTAGCCCCTAGATATATCAGACCTTTCAAGCTTCTGAACCGTCGAGGAGAAGTATCGTATCAGCTGGAACTGCCTGAAGAGATGTCAGGCATCCACAATGTGTTCCATATCTCGTTACTTCGCAAATGCTTGGAAGTGCCTGAGAAGACTGAAGTTTTCAAGAACATCGATCACAGAGCCGTAGAAATCAGCAATGACCTGACCTACCGAGAAGTGCCCATCCGTATCTTAGAAGAATCCTACAGAACCACCAGAACCAGGAGCATCAAGTTTCTCAAGATTCAGTGGAGCAACCATACAGAGGAGGAAGCCACTTGGGAGCGCGAAGATTACATTAGGACAAAGTTCCCAGATCTCTTTAGTTCCTCGTTTTCTTTGTAAATCTCGGGACGAGATTTTGTTTTAGGGGGGAAGGTTTGTAACATCCCAAAACTTTCATCCAAGATTATCAAGATCCAAATCATCAAAATTAGGGTTAGCAAAAACTTTCCCAAATTAAAAATGAAAGCATTCATGTGTATGAGCATTTAAATTAGGAATTGATTTGAATTGCCATGGTTCTGTGATTCTTTGGTTGTAAAATGTTTCTTAGGTCATTTAAACATCATCTACATCATTCCCAAACTTTTCCCAAAGAAAATCAAATAAAAAACAATTAAAAAGGAGGAATGGTCATTTTGGCCTTTTTAATCCACTACACTACTTTGAGTGTTCCTAGCACTCATTTCTCAACAGAAATAATTCTAGATCTTTACACCCCATGCTAGTACACATAATGAGGTACCAAGGCCCACCTTTTGATCTGCTAAAAACATTCAAATACTTATTTTAATTGGCATGTGAAAATTGAATTCAATGCATATGCCTAGATCACCCCTATTTCAAAAACCACTCAAATGAGCTCCATTTTCAAAACCCTTGCAACCAGAGACTACTTAGCATTAGTTTAGATCACTCAAAAATTTGAACTCAAAATTCAAAAGTTTTTCTCTTTCGGCCATTTTGTCAAACACCTTGTGGGCAAGATCAAAGTGGCCTAACTATTACTGTTTTGGGGTTGATCTTGTCTAGCCAATTGAGGTGCTTTCATCACCCTTGTCTCCCCCAAGTCTAACCAGACCAACACCAACCCATCCCCTACCTCCTAGCTGCACTACAAGGCCATGCAGAGAGCACCTTGCCGGCCAACTTGGCCCTCGCAGCAGTAGACCGCTTCCCCCTCTCTCCCCATGTCTACATGCTAGCCCGTGGTCATCCGCCACCGTCCAACCAGCCCCAGCCCAGAGACAGAGACCAGAACCGCCGGAACCGCCGTGCGCAGAAGCTGGTCGACCATGCCGAACACGCCCGGAGCACCGCGCCCGCCAGAGAAGCACCGGCCTCGCCAAGCCCTAGCCTTGCGTGGCAGCACCCGCAGCAGGCCCAGCAACCGCCCAGACATCCTCGTTCGCCGCCTCGCGACCAGCAGCCCAGAGGAACCGCATTGAACACCGCCGCCCGCGCTCAGTGCACCGCACGCCCCTGACCCATAGAGCCCTCGCCTTGTCGCGCCATTAAGCCCCAGAGGACCGCCAGGGGACAGAGAACCCATCGCCGCCCTCTCCCATGCCGAGAGCGCCCCGCATTGTCGTCACCAATGACCTCACCGGAGCCAGCTCTGCCCTCTCGTCGACCCTATATAAAGCGACCACCCCAGCCTCATTTCTCCACACCCACTCACTCCCCACCTCTCACTGAACCTCACCCACCTCTCGCCGACACCGCTCGAGCTCTGCCTCGCCGGAATTGGAGTCAAAGCCGCCGCAGCAGGAGGAGAAGGGCGCCTGTGATTTAGGGCACCCCAAGCTCCGTCGCAACCGCGCCTCGCCTCGCCGTCGTCTACCAGCCCATTTGCCTAAGTCACCGACCTTGCTAGAGCCCAGGTACGCCCCCAATCGACCCCCACCGCCGCGTCTAGGTCAGACTCTCGCTGGAGTAATCCGTCGACGACGATGAACTCCCACCGTTAGATCCCCTTTTAATCGTGCGGCCTAGAATGCTAGATACTGTTTCGGTGTTTTTGTGCCGCTGACTGGTGGAGCCCGCATGTCAAGCAGCCCGTTGCGCTCACTGTGCATAGCTGGGCCGGCCCAGTAAGTTCCCGCGCGAGTTAGAAATTCAAATCTAGTTTTTTTCTTTTTAGAGTTAATCTAGTTTCTGTCCACTAGTTTAAAATTCAATTCTGGGAGTTTTACAAATCCATTTTGCATGAAACCAATTTTTCCTAAAAGGTATTGAGATGATCTATCCAAGCCCATTGGATTTAATTCAATTAGAGTTATAGATCTCTCCTAGTAAAAATAATAAAACAGAAGCATTTGCACCTTGCAACATTTTTATAAAATCAACCAAGTTAGCTTTTGAGTTGTTTCCAACTCTCAAAAATCACATTTCATCATATCTATCTAAATATGTAATAATATCAAAGTTTACATGCAGTGCCTTTGGACTAGTACCAAAATAATGCTATATAGGCATTTCTAGTCACTTTAAATCATTAAATAATGAACTTAAACCAAAGTAATTATGATCCAACCTTTAATTCTCATTCCCACATGATAGAATATGTGGTGATGACATGTGTCAACATGATCCCATATTTCAAGTGGTGAATATTAAATCTTAGTTAATTTTTCAATGAGTAGAAATTACTTTTCTAATTTAAAAAAAGATGAAACTAGTAAATTAAACTTGTGATGCTTGTGATGATAATAGATCATCCAATGTGTGTCTTAGAATGCTATTTAGACTAGTTAAGTATTGTTTGGTGATTGTGTACTCCGTATGTATTTATAGACGATAGTACCGACCAAGTCTACGAGGAGGAGGAGTTCTACCAAGAAGAAGAAGAAGAAAACTTCAACCACTGCACCAACCAAGGCAAGCCACCATTAACAATGCAAGCTAACACTTGCAAGTTTAATGCTTAGAAAGCTAGGATCAAACTAGATGGTTTAGCAAAGATGCCTTAGTCATGCTTTGATCACACTCCTTTGACTATTAGTTACCCCCAAAGATTATTTACAAGTTTTACCTCCCTTAGTTTACACAAAGTTCTTTACTTGTTTTGAAGGTAGCATAAAGAGTATAAAACTTGACCTATTTAGAACCCTTTAGATGTCATTCTATGGCATGAGATTGAACCCATCTTTTCCAGTGAACACTCTTAACTTAGTAGTTAGAGTAGATCAAAAACTTGAGTCACTTTAGATAGGAACACTTGGTGAAATGAATTATGAAAACCTTGGAATGATGAGTCATTCTATTGAGATGTTTTGACATGTGTTGAGAAACACAAATGGTTTATGATGATGAAAATGTTAAGGCATGAGCCTTAACCCTTTTTTATAAAACTGATGGTTGGATTCGGATGCGATACCATTCCAAATTTACCGTACAACCACACTACCTGAATTGGGTAAGGCTTAGCTGGAAATTTATATGCATTAGTATTAGTTCCCTCGCGGGAGAGGTTTGAGCTGAGGCTACCTCTCAATGTTGTCCACCTATGCAGTGCCCAAGATGACTGATGGTCATTGTCGGGAGGCCATGCTCATAGGAGAGGTGCTTATATTAGAGTATGTAAAGGGAAGGTTATGTTTGATTATCTGCATACTAAGTATGATGATTCGGGGTTATCCCTGACAGATGTATCGAATCTTGTGGTGAAAGTGTACCACCTCTGTAGAGTGTCAAACTATTCGAATAGCCGTGTCCGCAGTTATGGACAGTTGGAATGGCCATACTATTTTGTTGTCAGATGTTTTCTAAATAACTTGAAGTGAATGATGAATCTTGACTTGACCACAACAGGGTTGTGTTTATGACATTAGCTTCCCGACTTAAGTGATTCTAGAACTTTACTTATCTTTCTTTGCTTCTGAACTCAACTTAGGTTTCAAACTTAACTTTATAGTTAAACATAGAGTTAGCACTTGACTTAGAACTATTTTACTTGTTAGTGGTAGTTTGCGAGTACTTAAAGAGTACTCATGGCTTTTGTCCCTGGCTATTCTCATGGCCAGACTATGAAGGAGACTATCAAGATGATGGCCAGCAGGATGGCTATGATAACTAGGACTATCTGCCTTCGTCAGCATTGTCTGTGCCCCTGAAGATGGACCCCACCGCTGCGCTTATCTTTTATTTCTGCTGCTTGTTGTATTAAGACTGGATCATGAGATCCTTTTTTGTGTAAGACCTTATGTAAGGTTTGTAATGGATGATGTACTGTGAAATCCTATCCGTTATGTCTCGCAAAAATGGTAATCCTGAGATTGCGAGGTATGGCATAACGGGCATCTGGGATTAAAATCCGGGTGTTGACAAACGCATGGAAGGCACATGAAACTTACATGGTCACCTGAAGATTCCGCGAGATCTCGTGTGGCTATTCGGGTAACAATTCTACGGCGACCTAGTTTGGAGGAGCTCGAAGAACTATCACCATCATTAGCCATCGCATTCGGCGAAGGGACATATACTTTAGCACTCACGGCTTTTGAGTCCATGGTTTTATCTTCCGTTTTGTGCCTTGTGGCCTCATATGAATCTATGTAAAGAATGTAACTACCTTGGTGAATTACGCTCCTAGTACAAGCCTGGATGATCAGAAATGGTTGAAATAGTACGGTGAGGTAGGGCAGGCCAGGGTCGGGGTGGTTCGGGCTGGGGCCCCTAGGGCAGAGAGAGAGCTAGGGAGAGAGAGGTGAGGCTCGGGTTGGGGGGTGGTAGCCTCAGGCTAGGGTTGGTGTTAGGGTTGGGGGGTAGCTAGGTGGGGTTTGGATGGTCAGGTGGAGCCAGCTAGGTGGGGCTCGGCATGGAGACTAAGGGGAGGGGGAGGCCGAGAGAGAGAGAGAGAGGAGGGGACTTAGGGCTTAGGTGAGAGGGGTATGGGGGTTAAGGTTAGATGGGGTATGGGTATGGTGATGATGGAGGATCTAGGATAGATGATTAGAGAGAGGGTGATGGATTAGGGCTTAAGGAGCTTGCATGCTCCACACTTGAACAAGCAAGAAGGTGGTGAAAGAGAAAGAGAGGGATGTGGTAAGGTGGTTTAAGCATGATCAAATAAGATCAAGCCAAAAGAAAAGATAGAGGTAGATGTGATCCACTCCAAGAACAAATAAAATCCAAAAGACAAGCAAAAGGTGGTGCTTGCATGGGCCATGCAAAACATTTAATGCCATGTTGATACTTGTGAAAACAATATTATTTCATGGCATTATTATTATGCATCGCAAATTATGGAGTAAGGCCCAAGCAAAGGAATTTAGAAAGAATTCCAAGTGGAGTATATGGGGATGATCACATTGGATTATAATTGGGAATTACTAGTGTGTATATTCCACTAGGTAGTTAATAAGCCCACAAAATATTCCAACATGAGCATAATTCCATGATAATCCAAATGGAAGCTAGGAGAAAGGGTCCCACTCACAAGGCAGGCAAAGGTGGCCATGTGGCTCTCATAAACCAATATTGTGAAAACAACATGATGCTAAGATGAGAGCATGTGGTAAAAGAATTGGATCCATCACAACCCACATGAGCTAGAGGTAAAACCAATAAGTGCCAAACTCCTATTTAGTTGGATGGTGGGATTATAAGGTGGTGAAAGAAGAGGTGGTGGAGTTAATAAGAGATATGCCCCCAACTCAACTTGGGCATTTAAACAATATATCAAGAGCCAAATACAATATCAAGAGGCAAATGCAAATAATAATGCATATGAGATAAGAACCAAACAAGAAGGGGTTTGATATGATGCTCAAATGCAAGGAGGCATGATGACATGAGCATGATATAATGATGATGCAACAATTATATATTTGAAGTAGCCATTAGATTACTAGACCAAGTAGCATTACAATTGTTAGACAATTGGGATGCTACAACTCTCCCCCACTAAACAGGAATCTCGCCTCGAGATTCTAGGATGAAGAAAAAGACACAAAGAGGGTAGGATACTTGGCACGGAGATCATCTTCACGTTCCCAAGTGGCTTCATCAACGGAATGGTGCGACCACTGCACCTTGCAGAACTTGATGGACTTGTTGCGAGTCCTTCTTTCTGCGACTTCAAGGATTTTTGTGGGGTGTTCTTGATAAGACAGGTCTTCTTGGAGATTGATAAGCTCATGGTCCACGGTCCTGCCGGGATCCTTGAAGCACTTCTTGAGCTGAGAGATGTGGAAAACATCATGGACCTTGAGTTTTTCCAGGAGGTCAAGAGCATAAGCAACTTCTCCTCTTCTTCCACGAACTTTGAAGGGACCGATGTATCTAGGAGCCAGCTTTCCTTTGATACCAAAACGGTGTGTGCCTCTCATGGGAGTGACACGAAGGTAAACGAGATCACCAGGGACATACTCCATGTCCGTGTGCTTCCTGTCATAATTGCTCTTCTGGCGACTTTGAGCAATCCTCAGATTTTCGAGAATGATGTGAACCTTCTCCTCCGCTTGAGTCACAATGTCAGGGCCAAACAACATTCTTTCTCCTGCACCCGACCAACCAATCGGAGTTCTGCATTTGCGACCATAGAGAGCCTCAAATGGTGCCATCTTTAGACTTTTCTGGAAGCTATTGTTGTAAGAGAACTCAGCATAAGGAAGACATTCTTCCCACTTCATGCCAAAAGAATTGACGCAAGCACGAAGCATATCCTCCAGAATCTGATTGATCCTTTCAACTTGTCCTTGCGACTGAGGGTGGTAAGCTGTGCTGAAGTTCAACTTTGTTCCCAAAGCATTTTGGAAACTCTCCCAGAACTTGGAAGTGAAGATGCTTCCACGGTCTGAACTGATCTCGAGAGGAACCCCATACAGAGAGACAATTCTGTTGATATAGAGCTCCGCCAACTGAATTGCAGAAATGGTTTCCTTGACGGGGAAGAAGTGAGCCACTTTAGAAAGCCTGTCAATGACAACAAAGATTGCATTGTTGCCCTTCTGCGACCTCGGAAAACCAGTGATGAAGTCCATCTCTACTTTCTCCCATTTCCATTCCGGGGGTTTCAATGGTTGTAGAAGACCGGAAGGTTTCTGATGGACAGCTTTCACTCTGCGGTAGACATCACACTCCGAGACATACCTGGCACAATACCTTTTCAAACCAGGCCACCAATATTGTGTTTTCAAGTCCATGTACATCTTTGTGCTGCCAGGGTGGATAGAAAGAACAGAATCATGCGCCTCCTTGAGAACTTGCTCTCTCAAACCCGGGTAGTTCGGTACAAACATCTGGTGTTCAAAGAAAAGCGTGCATTGATCATCGACGTGGAAGGACTCATACTTCAGAAGCTGAATCCTGGAGATGATCTTTCTTGTGTGCGGATCACCAAGATGAGAAGAGCGAACCTTTTATTCCAACAGAGGTGTTGCTAGAAGGTTCAGGAGATACCCTTGCTCCACAATTTCTAGGTTGAGCTGACGGAATTCCTCGCACAAGAGAGGCTGTTGTTCTTCCATCATGAGGTTGTTGACATAAGCTTTGCGGCTGAGAGCATCTGCCATAACATTAGCTTTGCCCGGAGTGTAGTTGATGGTCAGATCGAAGTCATTGATTGCTTCAATCCATCTCCTCTGCCGAAGGTTGAGATCAGGCTGAGTAAAGATATACTTCAGACTCTTGTGATCAGAAAAGATCTCACAACTGTTGCCAAGCAAGTAGTGCCTCCATACTTTCAAAGCAAAGACAACTGCCGCGAGCTCGAGGTCATGTGTAGGATAGTTGATCTCATGCGTCTTCAACTGTCGAGAGGCATAAGCAACAACTTGTTTTTCTTGCATAAGGACCGCACCCAATCCATGCAAAGAGGCGTCACATAAGATCTGGAACGGCTTGGATGTATCCGGAGGAACCAAGACTGGTGTGGAAGTGAGCTTCTCTTTGAGTGTCTCAAAGCTTGCTTGACATGCAGGAGTCCAAAGGTATTTCTTGCCTTTCTTGAGGAGATCGGTAAGAGGCTTCGCTATCTTCGAGAAGTTCTGAACGAAGCGACGGCAATAACTAGCCAAACCAAGGAAACTCCGCACTTCTTTGACATTAACAGGAGGAAGCCATTCAACAATTGTCTTCACAGTTTCCGGGTTGACTGCAATGCCCTTGGCAGAGATGACGTGACCAAGATAGGTAACTTGAGGCAGCCAAAACTCACACTTGGAGAACTTTGCATACAAGCGGTTCTCGCGAAGCTTGCTTAGGACACACCGAAGGTGTTCTTCATGCTCTTCCTTCGACTTAGAGTAGACTAAGATGTCATCTAGGTAGACCACAACGAACTTGTCAAGATACTCCATGAAAACCGAGTTCATGAGCCTCGAGAAGGTGGCAGGTGCGTTGGTGAGACCGAAAGGCATGACCGTGTACTCATACAGGCCATAGAGGGTGGTGAAAGCTGTCTTAGGAACATCTTCCTTGCGAATCTTGATTTGGTGATAACCACTTCTCAAGTCAAGCTTAGAGAATACCACAGCTCCAGCTAGCTGATCGAAGAGATCATTAATCCGCGGAAGGGGATATTTATTCTTGATGGTTTTAGCATTGAGAGCCCGATAGTCAACACAAAGTATATCAGTCTGGTCTCGCTTCTTCACAAAGAGAGTAGGGCTACCCCAAGAAGAAGTACTGTGTTGAATGAAACCCAACTTCTCTTGTTCATCAAGCTGTCGTTTGAGTTCAGCCAACTCAGCAGGACCCATCTTATAAGGCCGCTTGGAGATAGGAGCGGTACCAGGTTCAAGCTCAATAACAAACTCAACCTCACGATCCGGAGGCATACCTGGCAACTCTTCAGGAAAGACATCTGGGAACTCACAGACCACCGGAACACTCTGAATAGCTTCCATAGCATCAACATTCAGAGTTGCCAAAGAGAAAAGCTGGATAGCAGGAGTCAGACTTGGAGAATAGACTATATGGCCTTCAGGAATCTTCAGAGAAACCGAGCGCTCAGCACAATCAATCACAGCTGCATTTGCTGTCAACCAATCCATGCCCAAGATGACATCAATGTCAGAATTGCCCAGAACAATTAAGGACGCCGAGAACGAAGAGCCACCAATCTCAATTTGATTGCCATGGCTGATATGAGCAGCCCTCATGTTTGAACCAGGAGATAGAACCATTAACCGCTTGAGGAGAGGATCCAACGCTAACTCATTCTCATTTGCAAACTTGTGAGAAACAAAAGAATGCGATGCCCCAGAATCAAACAAAACTCATGCAGGGACTGAGTTAACGGGAAGCATACCCATCACAACTCCAGGTGCATGCTCAGCTTGAGCGGCGTTGATGCAGTTGGCACGAGCAACAGTAGACCCGGGCTTGGTGTTGATGTTGAGAGCCCGAGGTGGTGGTGCACGAACCAAAGGAGAGCTTGCCGCAGATCTTGCAGGTGGTGGAGGAAGAGCCTTGTTCTTCATCGGACAGTTCCATTGTTGATGCCCAGAGTCTCCACAAGTGTAACAAGCACCAGGTGGACGTGGAGCAACGTAGCCAGGGACTCCGCCAGGCGCTCCAGGGTAGTGGTGGTTGTAGCCCCTGGGAGCAGCAGTGAGGAAGTTTGGTGGCCTTGCCGCGTAGCTTGAAGGTCTTGGTGGAGCCGGGAGCGACGGTGGGGTGTTAGGAACCCAGACACGATGCTTAGAAGGAGCTGACATAGCTGAAGAGCTTGCTGCATCACGGCTGTGTTTCTTTGACTCCTCAAACACTTGCCTACTTGCCTCTTCCTGCAGAGCTGTATGCTGAAGTTCCAGAAAAGACGCCGGCCTTGCATGTGTGATTGCATACTTGATCGATGCATTGAGCCCTTGCCTGAACCTCTTTTGCTTCTTCTTGTCATCAGAGATCTCATCGCCACCATAACGAGAAAGGTTCATGAAGTTCCTGATGTAGGTGTTGACATTATCATTGCCCTGCTTGAGGTTGAGAAACACTTCCTTCATCCTCTCCATGACAATTTCTGACAGATACTGCTCTTTGAAAGCTCCAGTGAACTGTCCCCAAGTAGGCTGAAAACCAGTGCAGTTTGCCTTCAGGTAATTCTCCCACCAGAGAGCTGCATCTCCCTTCAGAAGGTGAGTAGCACACTTTACCCATTCTTGCTCGGGAACATCAGCAGTTGCCAGTAACCTTGACATCTCACGCAACCAATCATCAGCATCAAGTGGTTGATCAGAAACATCAAACTGGCGAGGGTTGAACTTCAGGAAGCTCTTGATGTCTCCTCGCTTGGGAGGTGGAGGTAGCGGCACAAACTCATTCCTCCTGACACTTTCCTCAAACCGCTGCTGGTTCTGCTGCATTGCTGCCAAGGCATTGGCGATGCTTGACAACACTGCCCCCAGTTCAGGTTGTATGTCCTCCTCAGAACGGCGTGGTGGTGCCATCCTGTGATTGATATAAAACACAAGTCAGTACTATGATGGAGAATAATGATAATCCAAAATAGTACCAAAATGGAATTAATCAAGATTAAAGGATACAATTTACTAAGATGATATTAAAATATCAACGAAGTTCAAAGCACCTAGAAGATATTAAGCATATCGCACACGACTGAAAAGGAGTGTGGTACACAAATATATCAAAGAAAATTTTTCCACAAATTTCGGCATTAAAATACCAATAGATGCGCAAAATCACTTAACGAATCAAGATTAGTGACTCTACCAACTCAATATACAAGAGCAATAATAAAAGTAGTGGTATGGTCGCGACTCCATCCCGCACTCAAATCATTACTCCGCACATAAATAAGTAAAACACATATCTCAACACCTTCTTCTCACGATAACCTAAAGATTGGTAGCTACGGAAACGAACACCACAAACAAGATAACGTCGGATAACAAAGAGTAAGACAGATCGCGTCGGTATACAACGAATCAGATAGATCGCGTCGGTTTGCAAAAGCCTGTTGGTATGGAATGTACCAACAGTTGATAACCAAAGGCAGATTGTGATAACAAACTGGAAGCAACAAATAGACAAGGATTTACACACACACACACCTCCTATGGTACTACGGAAACCCAGAACACGTGAATCCTAGTTTGAATTTTTAGAAAAGGATTGAAAACGTTACACTTCCTTACCAGAAAAGGGTGGTGGGTGGGTAAGAAGAAAAGTGGAAGCAGTCCTACTCTCGCGTTTTATTTTCCCTAGTATACATAACTACCAAAAATATTTGCTAGACAGACAACGACCATTTGGCTGAGACCCTGAAGGGCGGGATGGCTCTGATACCAATTGTAACTACCTCGGTGAATTACGCTCCTAGTACAAGCCTAGATGATCAGAAATGGTTGAAATAGTACGGTGGGGTAGGGCAGGCCAGGGTCGGGGTGGTTCGGGCTGGGGCCCCTAGGGCAGAGAGAGCTAGGGAGAGAAAGGTGAGGCTCGGGTTGGGGGGTGGTAGCCTTGGGCTAGGGTTGGTGTTAGGGTTGGGGGGTAGATAGGTGGGGTTTGGATGGTCAGGTGGAGCCAGCTAGGTGGGGCTCGGCATGGAGACTAAGGGGAGGGGGAGGCCGAGAGAGAGAGAGGAGGGGACTTAGGGCTTAGGTGAGAGGGGTATGGGGGTTAAGGTTAGATGGGGTATGGGTATGGTGATGATGGAGGATCTAGGATAGATGATTAGAGAGAGGGTGATGGATTAGGGCTTAAGGAGCTTGCATGCTCCACACTTGAACAAGCAAGAAGGTGGTGAAAGAGAAAGAGAGGGATGTGGTAAGGTGGTTTAAGCATGATCAAATAAGATCAAGCCAAAAGAAAACATAGAGGTAGAGGTGATCCACTCCAAGAACAAATAAAATCCAAAAGACAAGCAAAAGGTGGTGCTTGCATGGGCCATGCAAAACATTTAATGCCATGTTGATACTTGTGAAAACAATATTATTTCATGGCATTATTATTATGCATCCCAAATTATGGAGTAAGGCCCAAGCAAAGGAATTTAGAAAGAATTCCAAGTGGAGTATATGGGGATGATCACATTGGATTATAATTGGGAATTACTAGTGTGTATATTCCACTAGGTAGTTAATAAGCCCACAAAATATTCCAACATGAGCATAATTCCATGATAATCCAAATGGAAGCTAGGAGAAAGGTCCCACTCACAAGGCAGGCAAAGGTGGCCATGTGGCTCTCATAAACCAATATTGTGAAAACAACATGATGCTAAGATGAGAGCATGTGGTAAAAGAATTGGATCCATCACAACCCACATGAGCTAGAGGTAAAACCAATAAGTGCCAAACTCCTATTTAGTTGGATGGTGGGATTATAAGGTGGTGAAAGAAGAGGTGGTGGAGTTAATAAGAGATATGCCCCCAACTCAACTTGGGAATTTAAACAATATATCAAGAGCCAAATACAATATCAAGAGGCAAATGCAAATAATAATGCATATGAGATAAGAACCAAACAAGAAGGGGTTTGATATGATGCTCAAATGCAAGGAGGCATGATGACATGAGCATGATATAATGATGATGCAACAATTATATATTTGAAGTAGCCATTAGATTACTAGACCAAGTAGCATTACAATTGTTAGACAATTGGGATGCTACAAAGAAGGACAACAAGATTGAGCGTCAATAAATGAAAGAAAGAATTGTACAGAATAGGCGAAGACTCTTACGTGCCAAAGTGATCAAGGTCACATAACTCCGCATACTTCTCTTGTTTCTTGGTCGGAGGAGGAGGCGGTGCAGTCCGGAGAGGCACCGCTGGAAATGGCTCAGTAGTGCCTGCTTCAGGAGCAGGATCCTTTGGCATATCCGACGTGGAAGCATCCTAATATTCACTATGCCCTCTCTTGCGAGTGCCATCATCGCTGGACTCGGGGGCTTCCTGTGACTGTGCAGCAGGGACAGTCGAATCCGACTCATCCATCTATGTGCCTTACAGAGCGTGCAAGTTCTCAAGCAAGGGAGCATCATACCTTCAACTTTTCGATCCTTATGCAAAGGCAATAACACCATCAAATCTTTATTAAAATAGTCACAAGGTAAAGAAAACATAAAATAGAGACTCCTGTCATAGGATTGGTAGAACTGAATGGCTTAGTCGCTGTATCCTTGGGAGAGGCTCATCAACAGTAAGTTTGGTCAATGACCTAATCTTATTTTCGAGTTCCATGGACGACTGATCTTCAGAAGAAACACATGTTGGGTTTGACCTGCCATCCCACAAGAACATTGGGTACCCTCTAACCTGCAGCGGCTGCACTCGACGTTGTAGGAAGCTTTGAAGGATTTCAACACCAGTGACATCCTTGCCTCGGATAAGTTGAAGATCTCGCACTCGCTGGTACAAGGCCTAGACTTCGTCTATTTCACCTAGCATAAATACGCTGGTACAGTAAGTTTGTTTCTTCTTTGTATCCTAGTTTTTGATCATGGATGTAGAACCATTTGTCCCTCCATCCTTGGGCAGAGTCCAAAAACTTGAAGCTAAAGTATTGGATGTTCGGGCTAACAGATATTCCGCACCCACCAACATCGTACACAACCGAACCAGAACCTGACTGCCTCTTCACACTGAAAAGAAAAGGCCAAAGTGTGGCTCAATGCCGAGCCAACACTCGCAAAGGGTAATGATAGGCTATGTGGAGAATTGAGTTGGAAGTCAGCTGATTAAGATGAATACCGTAGAAAAAAGCAAGCCATGAACAAACTAATGGATGGTAAGAGAAAGTCCACGAAGAAGAAAGGCAATGAACATCACCCGGAATCTAGCTAGAGGATCGGGGATTACCTCAGGACCTGGAATCTTGCAATCGGCCTCGTCCGCCGGAATAAGGCCGGCTTGGCGAAGGTGCCATAGGTCACGGGCCCTTACCAAGGAGCACCGCCACAAGCCATTGGTGATGCGAGTCCCATCACCCTTCTTCTTGCGGGCGGCAGCAACAGTGGCGCTTGATTCGGCACCAGTGACTTTCTTGCTTTTCCCCATCTTCCTCCTCTAATCAGATCGCAAGAACGCACCTGGAAATACTCGAAGTATGTCCAGCTCAAGGAACTAAACCAAGAGCAATGGGGTGGTGTGCAGGGAAGAAAAGGCAAGGGCACAAGGAAGAAGATGATGAAGAAACAAGATAGTTACTGTGGTACCTGCTAATTAAATAGAGAAGATATTCAATCCGAAGGCTAAAAGCCCACCCTCTAACGCATGGCGATCATCAGTGAAAACGCGTGGCGGCATGCAAAATGAACCGTCGTCACATGATCCCGCACTACGCGCGGAAATCGAGGAGACATGGTTAATACCCCAATTTACGCAGTGACTAGTCAAATATCGGTTAGCTTTTGGGGCCCACAGTGATAGGTCCCATCACACTATTCACACTGATGGATGAGCTCACCGTTCGTCATCAGTGACTTCATCACCACAAAAGATGAACTTACAACGGCTCTTTCTTCGGTTGACGGGCAACTACTCATTTTTTGTTCGAGTCCGTGACTCGATCAAACACTCGAGGGCTACTCCTAACAGGAGCTCTGGTCACCCACCCGATGTACTTCCGGGCCCAGTGTATAGTCTCACAATATTATGCTTCGATTCCTCTTTCGAATCAACAATTCGGCTACGGACTCAAGGGCTACTACCATAGGAAGAGCTAGCTGCACATTCGACAAAGTACAATGGCTCACTGCATTCGCACGGTTACCTGACTATAAAGTGTTGGGTTTGTAGCATAGAAAACAAAAAATTCCTACGATGTGAATATCTAAGCACCAAGATCTATCTATCTAGATACAAGCAACGGGTGGATATACATCCAAAGAGAACATACCATTGAAGAGCGACAAAGCATTGTTAACGAAACTGATTTCATGGTTGATGTAGTCGTACACTTGCCAATCTCAAGATCGTGATGAAGTCCAGCGAGTCCAGCAGGTCGAGCACCAGCATGTCCATCATGTCTAGCACCAGCAAGTCTAGTACCGCAAAGCAGCGGTGTATCCGTGATCGCACACACGTCTGGTACCCTGACAACCTCCATCCCTCTCTCCAGCAAAGCAGCGGAAGAAGCAACTCCTTTCCATATAAAGCCACCGGGAACATGTATCTCGCTAATCTGAGACCATGGGGAATAATTTCTAGAGGGGGAGAGAGATCCTTCACGAGGAGGTGTGATTTGTGAGGAGGAGAGGGTGAAATTTTATAGGGGAGAGGGGGCAGCCCCTCCCATGGCCGGCGGCCATATAGGTTCCCCCTCACCTCCTCTCATTCATGTGGGTGGAGCTCCCACTCACATAAAAAGCCTCCACTCAAAAATCCCACTCACATGCATTAAATTTCCACCAAATTTAACACAACTCTCATTAAACAAAACTATTTTATTTATTTTATTCAGAATTGTGTTAATTACTTTAATTAACAAATATTCACATAAAACCCCCTGCAACATTTAAATATCACATGCAAAACCAGTTTCTGCAATTTCACCCGAAACAATTCCGGTTTCCATCGAAATGATTCCAGCGCCTTCTTAAATCTTTATCTGAAACATATTTGCTCCAAATGGTGTCGGTATCCGTTAAGTGTGTCACCCTACGGTTCACGAATAATGCAGACATGATAGATAACCTTCTCCGATCAATAATCAGCAGCGGGACTTGGAGATCCGTACTGACTCCCACACATTCAACAATGACTCTAGTGATCGTGTGAACCCTTAACGTCGTAACTAAATCCTTTTGTCTCGCGTTATATTACATGTCTGAGATTCGATCATCGGTATCCTTATACCTAGTTCGATCTCGTTACCGACATGCACTCTTTTCTTGTTCCCGTGATATAACATTCTAGTGATCATATCACTTTCTTGCAAGCTATTTCAATGTGATATCACTGAGAGGGTCGTGCGTATATCTATCCATCATCAGGATGGACAAATCCCACTTTTGATCCATGAGACTCTATATAACACCTTTATAGCACTGATCCCGCCTTTATAGTCACCCTGTCATGGTGTGACGTTTGATGTTATCAAGATACTCTTCTAGTGTTAGTGATTGACATGATCTCATGGTCTAAGGACTAGGATTACTTCGTATGATGTTATAACAATATAAACATAATGACTTTGATCGTAATGCTATACTTTGGATGAATGTTCATCACATCATTCCACCAATGTTATGACCTTGTTATTAACAACATCCAATGTCCATGATTAGGAAACCTTGATCATCTTGTTAATCAACGAGCTAGTTTATATGAGATGCATAACTAGGAACTCTTTATTTGTTTATTAAACACACATGTATTAACGTTTCCATTTAATAAAATTATAGCATGCAAAATAAACATTTATCATAAACATGGAATAAGATAATAAGCTCTTTATTATTGCCTCTCGGGCATATTCCCTTCAGTCTCCCACTTGCACTAGAGTCAATAATCTAGTTTGTAAACTGGTATATACAACACCTAGGTGTTGAATATGCGTGTTTGCTAGTGGTTAACATAATCTCCGAATTTGACATTTTCAGGTTCGTGTGTATTTACATGTCTTTGCGTCTCTATGCATCACTCATTCTCTAATGAGATGGCATTGTATAAATTTAGTCCTTTGGTGAGACCTTTAGTTCCTTTGGGTTAAAACATGTTGATAGTATTGTTGTACAATACATCTTCATAGTATTAGCCCACTGTGAACCACACCTAGTTTGATAACAAACTACATAACACAAATGCCCTCCTTTGCTGCTATTATAGCAGTCATATACTTAGCCTTTTGTTGTAGTATCCGTCAAAATGTCTTAACTTTGGAACTCATCCAAATCCATCATGGAACTTCCTTTCCATTACATTGTGCCACCCATAGTTTAAATGGAGATAAATTTAATTTGTGTCTTGTGACAAACTAGTATCAATGTAACACTTTACAATGAACTACTTTCAACTATTTATCACTTATACATAATATATTCTTAGTTCTTCCAAAGCTCATAACAATATCTTTACTATTGTCCAATGATCATGTTATAAATCATTCTGGTATATGCCCATAACATTTAGAGCATTGGACATATCTGGATATGTACATATCACGGTATTATTGATCAAAATATTCATGTGATTTCACTCACCAAGTGTCGATACACTTGAATCTTGATTCAATCCTTTCCATGCAGCAAGAACCTTTCTTGTTGTTTCCATATTAAACCCTTTCAATATCTCATATATGTACGTCTGGCACAGCCATATTAGCCCCTCAATCTATCCATATAGACATTGATGCCAAATATTCCGGTTTCGCCCAAGTCTTTCATCAAAATCTAATTTTAATGAAATTCTTAACCCGTGTCAATAAAAGATACATTATTTCCAATCAACAATATGTACTCTACATAATGTATTAGAAATTTGTCTCAACGCTCCCACTTAATTTCTTGCAACTGCAAGCATCTTCATCGTTTTCGATAAAATTAAACATTTTAACAGTTTCATCACGGTGAAGATTCCAACTCCGATATGCTTACTTCAACCATTGAAGTTTGCATGCCCTTTTTAGCATCCTTTGAATTAACAAAACCCTTCAGACCGTGTCATGTACATGTCCTAGGTAACTATTCTATTAGAACAACACTGTTTTGTTTGTTCAACTACCATATACCAAATTATATGTAGTGGTTGCTACATTAATCCGTCAAGACTAAATATCGCTATGAAAGATCAAATCTTGTCATAGTCAATTCCTTGAACATTGTCGTAAAATCCTTTCCAACATGTCGACTATTTCATAGATATCAAACATCCATGTCTATTTCTTTATAGATCCAAATATGACCGATAGGCTTCATGCCTTTTCGGAGGGTCTTCCAAGTTCAAAAAACTTGATTTCTCGTGTATGGAAACTATCACGGATTTTATGACTTGTAGTCACTTGATGGAGTTAGGGCTTATCATCACCTCTTCACATGCAGTCGGTTCATATCTGTCAAAATAATAAAGATTTTTTTTCAAATCTTACTATTTGATTCTTTCGCGATCCACACGGTTCAATAGAAACTCTTAATCTCCGAGATCACAACCTTTGTAATAACGGGAGCCATGAGCATTGTGGCCTCCACCAGGACACTTTCTAGCACTGCGCTACTTAGCACATATAGCTAAGGTTCAATAACCTTACAAAACTTCTATTGTCCTCCCACTTAACTTTTCGCCAAAAATTCCTTCTCAAGAAACTTCACGTTCCAAGCGAAAAACTCTTTTGTCCTTGGTGTTATGGAGGAATACCCAACAAATTCTTTGGGATAACCTACAAAGACGTGCTTATCCGACCTTGGTTGTAAACATTTTACTTATGCATAGCATACCAAAATTTAAGAAAATACAACTCGGGTTTTATCCCAAACCATAAACTTTATGATGTCATTTCAATGGATCATGATGGTGCTCTTTTCAGTGTAAAATCAGTTGTCTCTAAAGCTTTAATCCTTAAAACATAAAGGCCGTTTTATAAATGACTCCTTTGATCTTACCATGTCAAACAAGGTTCGATTTGATCTCTAGAACATACCATACTCCTATGGTTTATCGGGAAATGCAAATCCATGGAACAATTTCTCAAATCTTAGGTGTTTTGCTAAACATGTAACTCAAATATCTTCCTTTATGATCGAATCATAAACTCTTTATTTTCTTGTTACAATAATTTCCCACTTCTTCTTGATAGTCTTTGAACAATTTTAAAATGTTTCATACTTCTTTGTTATTAAGTAAATATACAGATATATTCACTCAAATTTCCAGAGAAAGCATATGAAGCAAAAAGATCCATCGCATGTGGCTACACATAATGGACTATATACATCAACATGCACAACGTCCAATAAGTTAGTCATCTGTTTCTCTTTGGCCTATGAACGGAGTTTTAATTATCTCGAGAAAAGTCTCACAAGCATCATTTGATCAAAATCAAAGACTCCAAATATCCATCAACATGGAGTTTCTTCATGTTTTCTCTCCAATATAATTTAAACGGTAATGTCACTTCGTAAGTGATCTTTCAATCATTTGTCTTGCGACATTTTAACATTAGTTTTATGGATGTGATTTCTCCAACTAGACTTGTAAAAGTTCATCCATCTTCTATGGAATACGGTAATTATTTGAACAACCATTGTTCCCATAATACCAGAAAAAAATAACAGTTATTTAAACAAATCTTGAAGGCAAGCTCTGATGTCAACGAGAAACACAATAACACTTTATTTGTTTTCGATGAACATCATCACATATTCTTTTCCTAGTTACTTAGGACATTGTAGTTCATGAATTGTTTTGTTTTGTATGGTATTTCATACCAACCAATTTGGTATCCAATACCCAAGAACCACATTGTTTAACAAGCAAAGAATACAACCATAATATGTATATCATCTATATACCTTAGCTGGACATTTCCAGTCTTTTCTTTTCCACCAAATATTTTATAGGTTCTCTTTCAACATTTCCTTTTCCTTTTAAAAGAATCTATCAACATCAATAGTGGCACCATACATATGACACATAGTTCAAAGCATGTATAGTCAAATACTAATACCTTTGGGCTTGTACTTTGAAGTAGATCACCATCATCAAATGTTTGGTGTTCTTTCAAAAATCCATTCTTTAGTAATCTTTCATTGTAGTAAACATTTTACCTACATGTTCTATTCATCCTTATCATGACAACTTTAATGATCAAGCTACTATAGCTTATAAGGACGAATCGTGAGTATAATGTCAGTTCTCAAAACCTTTTTGGGAGATTAGGACGTCTAGCATCTCCAACTTTCCCAAATTCTCATAAAATATGAGAACATGTATTTTGCCAAATTATACTCTATCATGTTGCAACCTAAACATTGTTTCGGATATCTCAATATCTTTCACACATGATGGTTTCTGAAACAATTCTTTCAGCTCCTAGATAACCTTGATATTAAAAACAACTTTTGAATATCAAGAATCATGGAGGCAAACATGATACTTTAGATACTAACATTGGAATTCTTACTCTTGATTTAATACTACTTATTAAACTTCATGGAGTAAATAGAGTTTGCTGAAAGTTTGCAATAGGACTTCTAAACTTTAAATTGACATTCAAAACAATACGATATCAGTTCGTAAAGCAAATATCTAGAATTATATAGTTCTATTATCTCAATTAAAACTAAGCATACTAGTCATCAACCCGTGGCTCCGCACGGGTTAGAATAGTTTTACTTCTTATCAAAATTATTCTTTCTCTGTCTGTTTTTTACTTCTTATCATGCATAAAACTACTGATCTCAAAATCTTTCGAAATATTTGAATGCTCAAAGTTGTAGTTCCATTTAAGGCATCTTTATTTTATTTATTAATTGAATATGATTTTGATAAGCCATTGCGCCGACTGCAAGAAAATTGTTTTTAACTAAATAAAAACAATAGAATTCATACAATTTGAAGGTAGCCATGAATAAGGAAATACATAAAACACACAAAAAAAATTAGCTTTCATTATGGCCTAATAACTCAAGGACAATACGATATAACGACTAAGTATTGAAAATTCATCAATTTAATTACCTGTGTAAGTTATGCTGCAAGGTGGAACTAAATGGCAGAGGAAAATATATTCATTTACAAATTCCGCTTTGCGGCTTTACATTGTATCCTTTATGAAACAAATGAAGAAATTACTCTAGACATTAGAAGGAGAAGACATGTTTATTACCCTGTTTACCTGATGAAAGAATTTAAACCAATGGATATATAATGAGAACTCCATGAAATATTAGAGGCAAAACAAAGCTGTAGCAGCCCCACTGTTGAAGTGAGGTGAGAGATCTCTATCCTCATGGGCAAAGCAACACAATGAAAAGATACAAACACACAGTAAGGTTGAGGGTGAATAAAGTAGCATGACTCCACAGTTGATGCATTATGCAATTTTTGCGCCGTCTAATAATTCTATGGAGTACGATCATATTGCATTGGACGGCTAACCATATAGTAATATAAAAATATGTTGACAATGTCATGCAAATAACTATCTTACTGACAAAATGCATGGTGTAATACAAAATGGAGAGGCTTACAATTATGAAACTGATACCAATCTGCCTGTAGAAACATTAGGTAATAGTATATGCCATTGTTTCGTTTTGGTATGTGAAGTCACCTGGCTTGCCATATCTATGACCTTCCGCCTTATTTTTATAGAACTCATGGTTCTCCTTCGCAAATTAAGTGTTAGCCAAGTTATAATCAAACAGACATGCAAAAATCAGTAACTCGAGATCCCAAGTTTCTTCGAGGATAAATATTACTGCCAAATGATGATAAGCAATTAATACTTCTATGCTGATTATGCGACATTGTAAGCATACAATTGGATATCCAAATATTAGTAATCTGAACTGGAATTTTAAATGACACTCATAAGCATGAGACTCGAATGGTTCTAACCTTCATATATATTAAACTTTGCTTAATAGTAATAGTGTCGGATGTAGAGTGAACTATACTTACCAATTGCTTCATTCTAATTTTGTCGGGTGTACAATGAACTATACTAACCAATTGCGACAGAATACGACTAATTGTGTCTAAACTTCAGAAGCGGTTCCACCTTTTTGATGATGAAAATAAACAAAAGGAAGGCAACATACTACTTGAATTTCCCAATACAAAATAGGGGGCTTGGATTTAGACTGTACTTACTGATTATCGTCTAACACATCATGTCAAATTTAGGAGCGGTTCTACCATTTTGTGGACAGAAAAACCAAGACCGGAGAAAATAGCCAATTTTATTATAAGAAATATAGTGGAGAGTTCTGGAACTATCGACTTCTATGGGCATGGGAAACAATTAAGTCTGACAATGATATTCAGATGAAAGATAATAGACAATATTAGAAAACGATACCGACAAATCTGAGAACCTGGCATGTATAGGAAAACATTTGAAATCCAGGAACCATGCATCAATCAACGCTGGAAGGCAGGACAATTATATTATATCTGCCTAGCAGTCCCTGCACATAGTAGCAAATCCAGTGTGCTTATCCATCCAAAAAAAGTATCAACTAATTTTGAGGGCTAACATGGGTAACATAGAAAAAATAATCAGAAATTTGGTGTGTCTCCTATTAACTTCATATTGCGAACGCACACAGCTACTGCAACGGTTACGCGGTTCTGCTAGAGGCGATGCAAAACACTCACGTTGGCTCACCTTCGCTCCCTATAGTGCATAATTAGGTCATTTGAACTACAAATAGATACATTTGTGTACACAACCTTTTCGTAATCAGATCATCAGACTTTACGGTGCAATTGATTTATTAGGAGTTTGGTGATTTAATAGACTATGAATAGAGTAGGAGTTATTCGATAATCTGTAAGCAAAGGAGTGACGGGTGGCTGGAGTTGGGGACAATTTACAGGAGGGCGAGGTACCACAAAGGGAGGAACCCCAATGTTTTTTTGTATAGAAAGGAGGGTGAGACACCAAATGCCTAGTGTGTGTTTGCATATATGTTATAATTATATATCCAGAAAAATTAATCGATACAATGCGACATTTGATTATCAAGCTTGATTGATTTTTTCAAAAATGGGGAGGCTCCTAGACGATTTGATTGTATACGGGCTAAAGAAAACAAAAGGAGCATACCAGATTAGTAACAAAACCGAGTCCATGTGCATGCTTTAAAGTATCAGTACAATCAATTATATTACTTAATTTTTTTATAGAATTTTAGGATAACCATTCCCTATATCCAGGAATACATGGACTTCCTACCTAATAGTGAAACATATGAGAGCTCAGTTTCTAGACCACCGAGAGGGAGGAATCCTGATGTTTCTTTATAGAAAGGAGGGTACCCAAATGCTTGCCGCACATCAGCTAAGCTTACCGCTTGACCAAGCGCACGTTCTCATCAGAGCTCAGTTTCAGCAACATGCCTTTCATGGCACTACCTCCGTTCCACAATATACTTCCTAAAAAAGCTTATATTATGGAGCAGAGTTAGTATGCATTAAACGTTTACCTTGAACACTATATTCAAGACTTCCAGAATCAGTACACAGAAATATGAAATCTGGAGGCACCGCATCAGAGAATAAGACTGACTGCAACTGAAACCTATGTTCCTGTGCATGAACCAATGTTTTGTCAGCTTCCTTCCCTACTCAAATCAGAACAGTACCTTGCTACGAATTGCTCGGAAGCACCGATACGGCAAAAAACTTTGTATCGCCGTATAAAACGTCGCCGATACTCCGATACTCCAAAACGCGTCCGATACGCGTATCCCTCGAGTGTCCCTTTTTCCGAATTTAAAAAGAAAAGAAAATAATGCCGATACGCGGCGGAGACGGCGGCGATACAGCCGGCGAGACGGGAGAGCCCAATCAAGCCCAGTCGATAACTAACCCTAACCCGCCGCATGCTCTCACTATTCCTTTCGGTCGCAGCCGCCGCGTGGAGTCGCGAGCAGATCCCCGATTCGCCCCGCCGCCGGCCGGAATCGGGCCGCCGACGGCTGGAATCGGGCCGCCTCCGCCCGGAATCGCTCGTCCCCACCACCTGGAGTCGCCTCCGCTCCCGCTCGTCGCCAGCAGCAAGGTACACTTCCTGGTTCTTGGCTTTTGCTTGCTTCCGCCATGGTTCTCGCTTGCTTGCTGTGCCTGTGCCGCTGTGCGTGCTGCGCGTGCTTTGCTTGCTGCGAATGGCATCTTCTGATTTGCTGCTTGCTTGCTGATTTGCTGGGGCTGGCACCTGGCAGGGGGTGAGATTCCGGCATGGCATCTTCTGCAGGCAATCAAGCTTCAGTTGGTGGTAGTGCAAGCAATTCCATAAACGTTGATGGTCCAGATGCTGATGCAGGAGAAGTTGGCAATGCAAAGTATCCTCTATGGGTTCATGCTACAAAATTGGGGTCATTGAGATTCAATCGTCAAGGAATGGCAACAAAGAGACAGTATTTTATCTCATCTCATGCATTCAGTTATTCAATCTTTATATGACCTGTCATTTTATTATTTTTACACATATACTCGACGTATCGCCCTATTGCTGTTTTTTGAAATTGCCGTATTCCGTGTCGCCGTCTCCGTATCGCCGTATTCATATCGCCGTATCGGTGCTTCATAGACGAATTGTAGAAGACCCTACAAATGAATTTCTAAGATGGAAGAAAATATGATAACGTTTACTAAAACATCTGACTGTAACAGACTAAAACGCGAGTAGAAAAATTACTGACCTCATCTGGGAGATGGTTGCCGTGACCAATTTTCAGGAAAGGATTAGCAGCGGTTCAGGCAGTGATGAAGCGATGCTGCTTAGGCAATAGACACGGCATGATCCAACTAAAGCTCTGACTTGAATCGCCGTCGTCCTCCTACACAGAGCCTCTTCCATGGCTGCCAATGTGCCTCCTGGCTCCAGACCCGGATGTTTTTTGCATGCTGCGGGTAAGAAAGACGCAAGATCCAGCTTTCGGCGATGGAATCATACGTACCGGCCGGCAGACGCTTGCCGCAAAAGCCTGCGACCCCCGCAAAGCCACGTAGGGTTACACACCTGCATACGTAGATCCATGTCTACCTCTGCTGAAAATTCACGTTATATTAATAGGATGCTCGATTTAGATGATAGGCGCGCCTCCCCAGAAATTGAGGCCAACGTCGGTTGCCGGATGCTGATCCGGATTTTCTGGTATGTCGTGAGGTAGAAGGCTACCCTCAGGTGTTTTCTTTTTCGTTCTTTCTTGTTCGGCGATGAAAGAGTCCACCTCAGGTAGAGCGAATTTCATCTAACGGCTGTTTGATGGACCATCGGTCAATCCTATGGACCAAATTTTCTAGCCACCAGGATTAACGTGGGAGCTTCTATGGTGCCTCCAATTAGTAAATATAAGAAGCTAGTAAACAGATGTCAATACTACTCCCTCTGACCCAAATTAATTGACTTTGATTTGTCTCGATTCGGATGTATCTAGACATGTTTTAGTGTTATATACATCCGAATTTAGGCAAATCCAAGTCAATTAATTTGGGTCGGAGGGAGTATAACAAATTATGCAAATTCACTTTGATTTAGTTTATGAAAAATTGAGTTCCACTAATCTAAATTACGAATGAACTCCCACTCAAAAACGACATCCCTCATGTCCTTTTGGTGATTACATGAACCAAATCCACTACACCAAGTCCGATCATCATGTGAGTTGGTGTAGCTTCAAAGGCGAGCATCTATATGGGCATCATATCAAATATATGACACATGCTTAACCTTTCGGTCTGTGTTTCGAGGCCATGTATGTACATACTAGGCTCGCCAAGTAAGAACCTTAGTACTCGTGTGTAGAAAACTGCCTTACACCGGAAATATGATTGTGGATTCAAATACACCCAATCATCATGTAATGCCTTGAAGAGGTACTTAAGGGAGAACACATTTTTATCTTGATATATAAATGAGGGATCATCTTATAATGCTACTAAAATTCCAAACAAGCAATATAAGATGCAAACAAAACATCATATGCATAAAGTGAAAATATATGGTTCTTACACATGATCACTATCATGTGCATTGTGATATGATCTTTATCATTCCTTTGTGTGTAAGGCCAAGGTCTATGGAATTTACACGTTGGGTGTGTTGACATTACCATATCATGACACAAGCCCAGCAACAATCTAAATTAGACATTTCTAATTTATCCATTGCAAGTTTTACGTGGCTTAGGCTTTCGAAGATAGAACCGGTCTTACCTACGAACATGGAACCACATCGATGATAACCAAATTATTAGCAACTCATTGTAAATCAGATATTGACTATCGTAGGAGAGACAGACACCCGCTAGCCACTTATGCAAAACTAGTTGCATGTCAAGCATGAAACTGGTCTCATGCGCGAGGACATGTAAAGTTAGTCCGGGCCGCTTCATCCTACAATGCCACCAATATCCAAAATACATATAAGAAGCAATAACATGATCATCATCGCCCATATAATCATATGTGTACTACCCATGCAAAGCATCTACACATAGATCGGGCTCTGATACCACTATTGGGATCGTAGCATAGAAAACAAAAACTTTCCTACTATCTGAACATCTAAGGACCAATATCTATCTATCTAGATACAAGCAACGGGTGGATATACATCCAAAGAGAACATACCCTTGAAGAGAGACAAAGCATTGTTAATGAAACTGATTTCGTGGTTGATGTAGTCGTACACTTGCCAATCTCAAGATTGTGATGAAGTCCAGCGAGTCCAGCAGATCAATGTCAACACCTGGATTTTTAATCCCAGATGGCTGTTATGACATACATCGCAATCCCAGGATTACCATTTTTGCGAGACATAACAGATTGGATATCACAGTACATCATCTATTACAAACCATACTAAGGTCTTACACGAATAAAGGATCTCATGATCCAGTCTTAATACAACAAGCAGCGAAATAAATAATAAGTGTAGCGGTGGGGTCCATCTTCAGGGGCACATGCAGTGTTGACGATGGAAGATAGTCCTAGTTATCATAGCCGTCCTGCTGTCCTTCATCTTGGTAGTCTCCTTCATAGTCTGGCCATAGGAATAGCCAGGAACAAAAGCCATGAGTACTCCTTAAATACTCGCAAACTATCACTAACAAGTAAGGTAGTCTAGTAGGAATGCTAAACCTAAGTTCATTTGTAAAGTTAAGTTTGAAACCTAAGCTGAGTTCAGAAACAAAGAAAAATAAAAATAAAGTTTGAAATCACCTAAGTGGGAACTTAATTATCATAGTCACAACTCTGTTGTGGTCAAGTCATGTCACAATTCATTTCATAAGTTGTTTTGAAAACATCTGATAACGGAACAGTATGGCCACTCCAACTGTCCATAACCACGGACGTGGCTATTCGAATAGTTTGACACTCTGCAGAGGTGGTACACTTTCACCACAAGATAAGATAAATCTATCAGGGATAACCCTGAATCATCATACTTAGTATGTAGATAATCAAACACAACCTTTCCTTTACACACCCTAGTATAAGCACCTCTCCTATGAGTATGGCCTCCCAACCATGACCATCGGTCATCTTGGGCACTACATAGGTGGACAACATTGAGGGATAGCCTCAGCTCAAACCTCTTCCGCGAGGGAACTAATACTAATGCATATAAACTTTCGACTAAGCCTTACCCAATTCATGTATTGTGGTTGTACGGTAAAATTGGAATGGTATCGCATCCGAACCCAACCATCAGTTTTGTAAAAGGGCTAAGGCTCATGCCTCAACATTTTCATCATCATAAACCATTTGTGTTTCTCACCCATGTCAAAACATCTCAATAGAATGACTCATCATTCCAAGGTTTTCACAATTCATTTTCACCATGTATTCCCATCTAAAGTGAATCAAGTTTTGGTTTAGCTCTAAACTACTAAGTTAAGAGTGTTCACTAATATGGGGTGCTAATCTCAATCTCATGCCATAGAATGACATCTAAATCTAACTAGATAGGTCAAGTTTTATACTTTTTATGCTACCTTTAAACAAGTAAAGGACTTTAATAAAGTAAAGAAAGTAAAGCTTGGAAATAAAACTTGGGGTAGGTAATAGTCAAAGTGGTATAACCAAAGCATGCCCAATGCATCTTGCTTAGGTTATCTAGCTTAATTCTAGCTTGCTAACAATAGCTTGACTTGGTTGGTGAAGTGGTTGAAGTTTTCTTCCTCCTACTCTTGGTAGAACTCCTCCTCCTTGAAAGCTTGGTCGGTACTATCTTTTATAAATACATACGGGATACACAATCACCAAACAATACTTAACTATTCTACTTAGCACACTAAGACACACATTTGATGATCTATTATCATCACAAGCATCACAAGGTTTAATTCACTAGGTTCATTCTTTTTATTTGAGAAAAGTAATTTCTACTCATTGAAAATAACTAAGATTTAATATTCTTTAATTAAAGAATGGGATCATGTGGACACATGTCCTCACCACATATTCTAACATATGGGAATGTGATTTAAAGGTTGGATCACAGTTTAATAAGTTTAAGTTTAATATTTAATGATTTAAAGTGACTAGAAATGCCTATATAACATTATTTTGGTACTAGTCCAAAGTCACTGTATGTAATCCTTAATATGATTACATATTCAGATAGGTATGCTCAAATGTGATTTTTGAGAGTTGGAATCAACTCAAAATCTATTATGGTTGATTTAATAAAAATGTTTGAATGTGCAAAAGTTTCTGTCTTGTTATTTTTACTAGGAGATATCTCTGACTCTAAATGATTTAAATCCAACTTTCTTGGATAGAGATTTAAAGTAGCTTTCCAACAAAATTGGAATCACTCAATTTGGATTTGTAAAACTCTCTGAATTGATTTTTCAACTAAGGGGCAGAATTGATGTGAAGTCTAAATAGAAAAACCTAATTTGAATTACTGGGTCAGCGCGGGAAATTAATTGGGCCGGCCCAGTGACGCTCAGCAGCGCAGAGGGCGACTGACAGGATGGTCCCGCATGTCAGCGGCACTTAAAACCCGAAGCGGTACGGGGCGATCTGGGCGCTACGATTAGAACATAGATCAACGGTCCACGGTCGTCGTCGACGACGGACTCATCGCCGGCGAGACAGAACACTATGCGGTCGATGGGGGTCTACTGGGGACGTACCAGGGCTCTAGCTAGTGCGGCGAGGTGGGCAAATGAACTGGACGACGACGGCGGGCTCATGCGAGGTCGCGACAGGGGCTGAGGTGGACGAAATTGACTGCAACTTCTCCTCCTCTGCAGCGGCTGCCTCCGGTGGAATTCCGGCGATGGGCTGCTCAAGCGGCTCCGGCGAGAGAGGGGAAATGGTCAGTGGAGAGAGGGGAGTGAGATGGTGTGCATAATGAGGCTGGGGGTGGCCTTCTTATATAGGCTCGACGAGTGGACCGACGGGTGTGGGCGGAGCTCGTTAGTGACCGCGATACAGAGGGCTACCGGCATGGGCAAGGTAGGCGGACGGTGGGCGGTCTGCTGGCGGTCGTCCAGATCTTAATGGCGCGGCTAGGGGCGGTTCCTAATGGTCGGGGGCTTCACCCGCTCTAGGAGACAGAGGCGGTGCTCGACGGTGATCATGGCGACTGTGGGTCATGCGGCAGTGCACGGCCGTGTCTGGCGGGTTGCTGGGTTCAAGGAGGAGCAGCGTGCGCGATTTGGTGTCGAGGCATGGTCTGTGGCGTGCTGGCGGTGATCACGCTCTGGCGCTGCGCTGCGCTGAGGTGGTCCAGTGGCTAGCAGGGGCCGTGGGGTGGACCATGGGCAGCGGTGAGGTCACACCTCACTCCCTGGAGCGGCAGAGAGGGGCTGGTGGTCGCCTGTGGCTTGTGCACGCTTGGCCGATGAGCATGTTGTCGGGGCTGCGTTGCACTGGCGCCAGGGGCTAGGGATAGGGGTGGTTTTGGTCTGGTTGGGCTTGGGGGAGACCAAGGTGATCAATATGCATCAAATGGCTCGACAAGATTTGCTCCAAAACAGTAATAGTTAGGCCACTTTTTGTCTGCCTACCAACTGTTCGATCAAATGGCCGCATGAGAGAAACTTTTGAATTTTTGAAAGATTTTTGGTGGAGTGATGCCTATCATGCTTAAGTATCTAGGTTTGTTTGGGATTTTGAAATGGAGTTCATTTGAGTGGTTTTTGAAAAAGTGGGATCTATACATATGAACTAGATTCGATTTTCAAATGTCATTTAAAATTAGAGTTTGAATGTTTTTGGGAGATCACAAAGTGGGCCTTGGTACATCTTAACTTGTACTAGCAAGGGGTGCAAAGATCCACAATTGTCTCTGTTGGCATTTGAGTGCTAGGAATAGCCAAAGTAGGCTAGGTGAATAAAATGGCAAAAGTGACCATTTCTTTATTTAATTCTTTTTGATTTCCTTTTATTTTGGATTTGCTTGGGGATGATCTAGATGATGTGCAATTCACCTTAGAATCATTTTACAATCAATAGATCACTCAAACATGGCAATTCAAAACAACTCCTAATTTAAATGCACACACATATGAATGCTTAAAGATTTTTAAATGGAAAAGTTTTTGTTAACCCTAAATTGGGTAGATTTGATCTTGATCACTTGGATTAAAGTTTTGGGATGTTACAAACCTTCCCCCCGTAACAAAATCTCATCCCGAGATTTAAGAAAGAAAACTAGGAACTAAAGAGATCTGGGAACTCAGTCCTAATGTAATCTTGTCGCTCCCAAGTGGCTTCTTCTTCGGTATGGTTGCTCCATTGAATGTTGAGAAATTTGATACTCTGGGTCTTGGTGGTTCTGTAGGCTTCCTCTAGGATACGGATGGGCACTTCACGATATGTCAGATCCTTGTTGATATCAACAGCTCGGTGATCGATGTTTTTGATCACTTTGGTCTTCTCCGCCACTTCTAGGCATTTGCGAAGTAACGATATATGGAACACATTATGGATGGCTGACATCTCCTCTGGTAGTTCCAGTTGATAAGATACTTCTCATTGGCGGTTCAGAATCTTGAAGGGCCCGATATATCTGGGGGCTAACTTTCCTTTCAGACTAAAACGTTGGGTTCCCTTCAATGGCGAAACCTTGAGATACACGAAATCTCCGACATTGAAAGTCAGGTCTCTCCTTCTCTTGGCAGCATAACTCTTCTGTCTGGATTGGGCGGTCTGGAGGTGCTCACGGACTTTGTGAACTTTCTCTTTAGCTTCTCGGAGAATGTCGGGTCCAAAAATCCGACTCTCTCCTACTTGCGACCAATTCAAAGGGGGTACGGCACTTTCTTCCGTATAGGAACTCAAATGGTGCCATTTGCAAACTGGCTTGATAACTATTGTTATATGAGAATTCTGCAAAAGGCAGGCAATCTTCCCATTTTGATCCATACTCTAACACACAAGCTCTCAACATATCTTCTAGGATTTGGTTGACTCTTTCAGTCGGTCCATCAGTTTGCGGGTGATAAGCTATGCTGAAATTCAACTTGGTTCCTAATCCTTCTTGGACTTTCTGCCAAAATCTCGAGGTAAATTGGGTTCCTCGATCTGATACTATGGTCTTGGGGGTTCCATGCAGACTAACAATTCTAGCAATGTACAAGTCTACTAGCTTCGAACTCTGGTAGGTTGTCTTGACAGGTATAAAGTGAGCTACCTTGGACAGTCTATCAACGATGACCCAGATTGAGTCATTTCCCCTACTAGAAGTAGGCAAACTGGTGATAAAGTCCATTCCGACGGAATCCCATTTCCATTCCAGAATCTACAATGGTTGCAACAGTCCTGTGGGTCTTTGATGTTCCGCTTTGACTCTCTGACAGATATCATACTTGGCGATGTAGCTTTCGATTTCTATTTTCATCTTGTGCCACCAGAATTGCTCTTTCAAATCCTGATACATCTTTGTTCCTCCGGGGTGGACAGAATAAATAGTATCATGAGCTTCTTGCATGATAACTTGCTTCAGTTCCGAATCTGCTGGCACACATATACGACCCTTGTACCACAGAACTCCTTCTTCATCTTCGGTGAATCCAGGTACCTTTCCTGTACTAATACGATGTTTGATTCCGTCGATACTTGCATTTCCCTTCTGGGCTTCCTTGATTTGGCTAATCAAAGTGGCTTGAAGTTCAATGCTAGCTAAGAATCCTTTGCTAACTAGCTCAGTTCTAAACTGCTCCAACTCCTCATACAGATTTTGTTGCTTCTCCTTGATCATGGTGTTTAGCCTACACGGTAATCTGCTAAGAGCATCCGCTACCACATTGGCTTTGCCGGGGTGATAGCGAATGTCAAGGTCATAATCCTTGATTAACTCTATCCATCTCCTTTGCCTCATATCCAGCTCCTTCTGAGTGAAAATATACTTCAAGATTTTGTGATCTGAATAAATCTCACAGCGATTACCCATAAGATAACGACGCCATGTCTTCAATGCCAAAACTACGGCTGCTAACTCAAGATCATGGATCGGATAGTTCTGCTCATGCTGCTTTAGTTGTCGAGATAGATACGTGATGACTTTCCCTTCTTGCATCAATACACATCCGAGACCAATCTTGGATGCATCACAATACACATCAAACGGCTTCTTGATATCTGGCATGATCAATATTGGGGCTGAAATCAATCTCTTCTTTAGCTCCTGGAAACTTGCTTGACATTTGTTGGTCCATTCAAACTTCTTGTCCTTCTTCAACAATTGGGTCATGGATCTTGCTATGCTCGAAAATCCTTCTACAAACTTGCGGTAGTATCCCGCTAATCCGTGAAAGGCACGGACTTGGGTTTGAGTGGTTGGGGCTTCCCATGCTTCGACATCTCTGATCTTCGTGGGATCAACAGCTATTCCGCTGGCAGACACAATATGTCCTAGGAATCCTACCTCTTTCAGCCAAAACTCACATTTCCTGAACTTGGCATACAACTGATGCTCTCCCAGGGTTTTAGGATGATTCTCAGATGTTGCTCATGCTCTTCTTCTAACTTGGAGTAGATAAGGATATCGTCGATAAACACAACGACAAACTTGTCTAGAAAACTCATCAACATCTTATTCATGAGATTCATGAAATAAGCGGGAGCATTGGTTAATCCAAAAGACATGACCGTATACTCGTATAAACCATAACAAGTAGTACAGGCGGTCTTCAGAATATCCGTTGCACGAATCTTAAGTTGGTGATAACCAGTCCTAAGATCAATCTTAGAAAATACATTTGCTCTATTCAACTGATCAAATAGATCCTCTATCTTTGGCAAAGGGTACTTGTTTTTGATGGTGACATCATTCAGCTTTCTATAATCTGTGCACAAACGGTTGCCTCCATCTTTCTTGTCGACGAATAATACTGGCGATCTCCATGGCGATGCGCTTGGGTGAATCAAGCCTGTTGCCAGCATAACGTCCAACTACTTCTTCAATTCCACTAACTCCGAGGGGTTTATGCTATAGGGTCTCTGGGCTATGGGTCCGGTTCCAGGGATTAGTTCAATAATGAACTCAATATCCCTATCCGGGGCATACCTGGCAATTCATCTGGGAATACGTCGGGGTATTCACAGACTACTCTGACTTGGTCTATGGTGGGTAGGGCTAGACTCTTGTTGTACTTGAATTGACGGGGTAAGGTTTCAGATATATGCTCTATTGAGACTCCAGAGCTACTGGTCATGGTGATGGCTTTCTTGGCACAGTCAATCAATCCTTTATGCTTTGACATCCAATCCATACCTAGTACTACTTCCAAACCTTTGGTTCCAAGTACTATTAGATTGGCATAAAAATCTATCCCATGTATTCTGATAGGTATAACTTTGCAAATTTTTCTAGCTTTTGTAGTTAAACCAGGGATTTGAACTATCATGACATGCTTCAAATTGGTTGGGTGAATCTTACTAGTGCATGCAAATTCTTCGGTGACAAATGAGTGTGATGCTCCAGAATCACAACACTTTTGCTAAAACTGAATTGATAGAAAACATACCCAGCACTCCATCTGGCGCTTGTTGGGCTTCTTTGGCGTTCATGTGGAAGAGACGGCCGTTGCGGTTGTGAGGGTTCCCTGGGGAGAATCTTCTTCCTGGTTGAACACGACGCTGCTGTTGAGCTGGGGCATTCACATTGGCAGTGGCGGCAATCTTCTTGGGGCACTCATTGGAATAGTAACCCTTCACTCCACACTCGAAACAAGTGATCTGAGACTTGTCTTTTGCTGCCACGGGCACATCATTGCTTTCAGTTCTGGGTGCAGTGTTGTTGTTGTTGCTCTTGGGAGGTGCACGGTTGAAATTGCTGGTGTTGCCGGGGTGATTGTTGTTTCCTCCGGACTTCACATTGCCTCCGCTACGGTTGGTGTAGCTTGGGCGAGACATTGGGGGTCGGTTGTTCCTTGGTGCATATCCCGCAGAAGGGTTAGGATGGTACTTCTGGTGACTGTTGGATCCAGCTTGGTGCATCATACGACGCTTGCGGTTGTCGTTTGTCTGGTTGATCTTCCCTTCCATCTAAATGGCAGAGTCGACTTGCTCTTCGAGATCCTCGAAACGGATGTTTACGAGAACTGTCTGCATCTCATCATGCAGCCCGTTCAGGAATCTCTCCTTCTTCTTGGCCTTTGTGTTGATCTCATTAGGTGCATACCTGGCTAGGGACAAGAATCTGTCACGGTACTCCACTACAGTCATTCTGCCTTGCTTCAACTCTCTAAATTCATCCCTCATTCTGGTGACTAGACCCTGTGGCACGTGGGTGCGACTGGACTTGATTTTGAAGGCTTCCCATGTCATCACTTGACCATGGTTCATTGTGCGGGTGCTGTTCCACCATGCTCGTGCATATCCTACCAAGTAGTGGGTGGCAAAAAGAACCTTCTCGTTTGCATCCACTCCTGCTACTTCTAAGTTGTTTTCCATTGTCTGCAACCAGTCATCAACATCCAGTGGGTTCTCTAAAGTACTAAAGATTGGGGGATTTGTATTCTGGAAGTTTTTGAGTTTGGATCCATGATGATCCTGATTTCCATGGTTCTGGTTGTTGTGAGCCATCTGGGCGATTTGCTGTAGTGTTGCTAGGTTGGCTTGGCGCTCTGCCCTGCTTGCTTCACGGTCTGCAATGAGAGTCTGCAGAATCTGCAACATTGGGTCTTGTGATGAGCTGCTCCCTCATTGGTTTCCACGAGTCATCTGAAGATTTAGATTGATACAGGGGTAAGAGGGAAAATTCTATGGTTCATGGTTTTGATTTCAAAGCTAAAACTTTGAGTTTGACTCAGGTTTTGCAAACTAACTTCTTTTCATTCATTCCAAACAAGCACACGATACAAACACACACACCACAACAACAAAGGAAAACAGAAGGTTTTAAGAACCATTCTGTGAGCTACGATACATTGGGACCGATACTCCTCAATCTACGATAGTGCTCTAGTGCATCTACTCATCATCGATGAAGTCAGAGTCGTCATCGTCGGTGTAGACGTCCACATCCTCCTCCTCCAGAAAGTCGTCATCATTGCTGAGATAAGAGTCCATATCTCCCTGGATGTCTTCACCTTCCTCTTCTTCTTCTTCTTTTGCTGCAAGCTGAGCTTCTTGCTCCTTGATGGTCTTCTCGAGGTTGGCCACCTTCTTGCAAACACGGTCGATGGTGCGATCCTTCTTTGCGCGCTGACGACGAAGAGACTGACGATCCTTGACGAGCAGTGAGAAAGTCTGGGCCTTCTAGGCGGCAAGGGCGAGATTGTGGTTGGCGAACTCCTGAGCATTGTCCAACTCCTTCTGTCTATCGTACAGTAGGAAGTCGAGGTTCTCCACTTGACGCTTCAACTCCGGGTGACTTGGCATCTCCATGCGCATTCCCATAAAGTCACGCCTTGCATAGTGAGCAAAGCAGGTTCCTTGGATTTGGTTGACACTTAGGGCACACAGACGTGCGAAAGCTTCATGCATTGCCCTGGCTAATCCATCTAGCCAGTTGTTCTCTCTCATGGAGAACTGGATTCTCCTGGACGTTGGTTCTTCTATCTTGCCTCGAAGATTAACGGTGACTAGCCATTGTAAATCTCCTCCTGGGGGTCTAGGAAGTTGAGCTCCAAGAAACTCCAGATGCGGGCGTCCCAAGTACTCCAATAGTGCATCAAGATCCCTCTCGAAGATGAACTGCCCTCTGTTGCCCAACTAGTAGAACTTGCTGAACTGAGTTTCCATCTATAAGAATTGAGGATGAGAAAGTTAGTGAAGTGATCAAGTGTGTCAAAATTTTATGTAGTAATGTAAGAATTTGGAGGAACATGAATTTTTTTGAGAGAAATAATTCCCAAGGGTAAGAGAGGAAATAGTTTTCATAAGTACTCACTTGGGTGTTTGAAACTAAGTTTTTGGTTCAAACGTCCATTCTAACTAGGGTCTCCTATGGTCAGGATGGCTGTGATACCAACTTGTCAACACCCAGATTTTTAATCCTAGATGCGTATTATGCCATACATCGCAATCCCAGGATTACCATTTTTGTGAGACATAACAGATTCGATATCACAGTACATCATCCATTACAAACCATACTAAGGTCTTACACGAATAAAGGATCTCATGATCCAATCTTAATACAACAAGCAGCGGAATAAATAATAAACATAGCGGTGGGGTCCATCTTCAGGGGCACAGGCAATGCTGGCGATGGAAGATAGTCCTAGTTATCATAGCCGTCCTGCTGTCATCATCTTGGTAGTCTCCTTCATAGTCTGGCCATAGGAATAGCCAGGGACAAAAGCCATGAGTACTCCTTAAGTACTCGCAAACTATCACTAACAAGTAAGGTAGTTCTAGTAGGAATGCTAAACCTAAGTTCATTTGTAAAGTTAAGTTTGAAACCTAAGCTGAGTTCAGAAACAAAGAAAGATAAAATAAAGTTTGAAATCACCTAAGTGGGAACTTAATTGTCATAGTCACAACTCTGTTGTGGTCAAGTCATGTCACAATTCATTTTATAAGTTGTTTTGAAAACATCTGACAATGGAACAATATGGCCACTCCAACTGTCCATAACCGCGGATGCGGCTATTCGAATAGTTTGACACTCTGCAGAGGTGGTACACTTTCACCACAAGATTCGATACATCTGTTAGGGATAACCCTGAATCATCATACTTAGTATGAAGATAATCAAACATAACCTTTCCTTTACACATCCTAGTATAAGCACCTCTCCTATGAGTATGGCCTCCCAACCATGACCATATGTCATCTTGGGCACTACATAGGTGGACAACATTGAGAGGTAGCCTCAGCTCAAACCTCTCCTGCGAGGGAACTAATACTAATGCATATAAACTTCCGGCTAAGCCTTATCCAATTCAGGTATTGTGGTTGTACGATAAAATTGGAATGGTATCGCATCCGAACCCAACCATCAGTTTTGTAAAAGGGCTAAGGCTCATGCCTCAACATTTTCATCATCATAAACCATTTGTGTTTCTCACACATGTCAAAACATCTCAATAGAATGACTCATCATTCCAAGGTTTTCACAATTCATTTTCACCAAGTATTCCCATCTAAAGTGAATCAAGTTTTGGTTTAGCTCTAAACTACTAAGTTAAGAGTGTTCACTAATATGGGGTGCTAATCTCAATCTCATGCCGTAGAATCATATCTAAATCTAACTAGATAGGTCAAGTTTCATACTTTTTATGCTACCTTTAAACAAGTAAAGGACTTTAATAAAGTAAAGAAAGTAAAGCTTGGAAATAAAACTTGGGGTAGGTAATAGTCAAAGTGGTATAACCAAAGCATGCCCAATGCATCTTGCTTAGGTTATCTAGCTTAATTCTAGCTTGCTAACAACAGCTTGACTTGGTTGGTGAAGTGGTTGAAGTTTTCTTCCTCCTCCTCTTGGTAGAACTCCTCCTCCTCGAAAGCTTGGTCGGTACTATCTTCTATAAATACATACAGGATACACAATCACCAAACAATACTTAACTATTCTACTTAGCACACTAAGGCACACATTTGATGATCTATTATCATCACAAGCATCAAAAGATTTAATTAACTAGCTTCATTCTTTTTATTTGAGAAAAGTATTTTCTACTCATGGAAAATAACTAAGATTTAATATTCTCTAATTAAAGAATGGGATCATGTGGACACATGTCCTCACCACATATTCTAACATCTGGGAATGTGATTTAATTGTTGGATCACATTTTAAGAAGTTTAAGTTTAATATTTAATGATTTAAAGTGAATAGAAATGCCTATATAGCATTATTTTAGTACTAGTCCAAAGTCATTGTATGTAATCCTTAATATTATTACATATTCAGATAGGTATGCTCAAATGTGATTTTTGAGAGTTGGCAACAACTCAAAATCTATTATGGTTGATTTAATAAAAATGTTTGAATGTGTAAAATCTTATGTCTTGTTATTTTTACTAGGAGAGATCTCTGACTCTAAATGATTTAAATCCAACTTGCTTGGATAGAGATTTAAAGTATCTTTCCAACAAAATTGGAATCACTCAATTTGGATTTATAAAACTCCTTGAATTGATTTTTGAACTAAGGGACAGAATTGATGTAAAGTCTAAATAGAAAAACCTAATTTGAATCACTGGGTCAGCGCGGGAAATTAATTGGGCCGGCCCAGTGACGCTCAACAGCGCAGAGGGCGACTGACAGGCTGGTCCCGCATGTCAGCGGCACTTAAAATCTGAAGCGGTACGGGGCGATCTGGGCGCTACGATTAGAACATAGATCAACGTTCCACGGTCGTTGTCGACGATGGACTCGTCACCAGCAAGACGGAAACCTACGCGGTTGGTGGGGGTCTACTGGGGACATACTAGGGCTCCAGCTAGTGCGGCGAGGCGGGCAACCGAACTGGACGGCGACGGCGGGCTCAGGCAAGGTCGCGGCAGGGGCTGAGGTGGACGAAATCGACTGCAACTTCTCCTCCTCTGCAGCGGCTGCCTCCGGTGGAATTCCAATGATGGGATGCTCGAGTGGCTCCGGCGAGAGAGGGGAAATGGTCAGTGGAGAGAGGGGAGTGAGATGGTGTGCAGAATGAGGCTGGGGGTGGCCTCCTTATATAGGCTCGACGAGTGGACCGACGGGTGTGGGCGGAGCTCGTCGGTGACGGCGATATAGAGGGCTACCGGCATGGGCGAGGTAGGCGGACGGTGGGCGGTCTGCTGGCGGTCGTCTAGAGCTTAATGGCACGGCTAGGGGTGGTGCCTAACGGTCGGGGACTTCATGCGCTCTGGGAGACAGAGGCGGTGCTCAACGGTAATCATGGAGACTATGGGTCGCGCGGCGGTGCACGACCGTGTCTGGCGGGTTGCTGGATTCAAGGCGGAGCGGCGTGCGCGATTTGGTGTCGAGGCGTGGTCTGTGGCGTGCTGGCGGCGATCGCGCTCTGGCACGTTTTGGCTGCACGCAGAGAGAAAGGGCGGCGGGACACTGAGGTGGTCCAGTGGCTAGCAGGGGACGTGGGGTGGACCGTGGGCGGCGGTGAGGTCACACCTCACTCCCTATAGCGACAGAGAGGGGCTGGTGGTCGCCTCTGGCTTGTGCACGCTTGGCCGGCGAGCATGGCGTTGAGGCTACGTTGCACTGGCGCCAGGGGCTAGGGATAGGGTGGTTTTGGTCTGGTTGGGCCTGGGGGAGACCAAGGTGATCAATGTGCATCCAATGGCTAGACAAGATTTGCTCCAAAACAGTAATAGTTAGGCCACTTTTTATCTGCCTGCCAACTATTCGATCAAATGGCCGCATGAGAGAAACTTTTGAATTTTTGAAAGATTTTTGGTGGAGTGATTCCTCTCATGCTTAAGTATCTAGGTTTGCTTGGGATTTTGAAATGGAGTTCATTTGAGTGGTTTTTGAAAAAGTGGGATCTATACATATGAACTAGATTCAATTTTCAAATGTCATTTAAAATTAGAGTTTGAATGTTTTTGGGAGATCACAAAGTGGGCCTTGGTATATTTTAACTTGTACTAGCAAGGGGTGCAAAGATCCACAATTGTCTCTGTTGGCATTTGAGTGCTAGGAATAGCCAAAGTAGGCTAGGTGATTAAAATGGCAAAAGTGACCATTTCTTTATTTAATTCTTTTTGATTTCTTTTTCTTTGGGATTTGCTTGGGGATGATCTAGATGATGTGCAATTCACCTTAGAATTATTTTACAATAAATAGATCACTCAAACATGGCAATTCAAAACAACTCCTATTTTAAATGCACACACATATGAATGCTTAAAGATTTTTAAATGGAAAAGTTTTTGTTAACCCTAAATTGGGTAGATTTGATCTTGATCACTTGGATCAAAGTTTTGGGATGTTACAGTCCACCACCAGCACGTCTATCAGGTCCAACACCAGAAAATCCAGCACCACAAAGCAGCGGTGCATTCGTGATCGCACACACGTCTGGTACCCCAACAACCTCCATCTCTCGCTCTAGCAAAGTAGCGGAAGCAGTAACTCCTTTCCAGATAAAGCCACCGAAAACATGTATCTCGCTAATCCGAGACCATGGGGAATAATTTCTAGAGGGGGAGAGAGATCCTTCACGAGGAGGTGTGATTTGTGAGGAGGAGAGGGTGGCCTTTTATAGGGGAGAGGGGAGCAACCCCTTCCATGGCCGGTGGCCATAGAGGTGCCCCCTCACCTCCTCTCATTCATGTGGGTGGAGCTCCCACTCACATAAAAAGCCTCGACTCAAAAATCCCACTCAAATGCATTAAATTTCCACCAAATTAATGCAACTCTCATTAAATAAAACTATTTTACTTATTTTATTCATAATATTGTTAATTACTTTAATTAACAAACATCACATAAAACACCCTACAACATTTCAATATCACATGCAGAACCAGTTTCTGCAATTTCACCCGAAACAATTCTGGTTTCCATCAAAATGATTCCTACACTTTATAAAATATTTATCTGAAACATATTTGCTCCAAATGGTGTGAGTATCCCTTAAATGTGTCACCCTACGGTTCGCGAATAATGTAGACATGATAGAGACCCTTCTCCGATCAATAATCAGCAGCGGGACCTGGAGATCCGTACTGACTCCCACACATTCAACGATGACTCTAGTGATCGTGTGAACCTTTAACGTCGTAACTAAATCCTTTTATCTCGCGATATATTACATGTCCGAGATTCGATCATTGGTATCCTTATACCTAGTTTGATCTTGTTACCGACATGCACTCTTTTATCGTTCCCATGATATAACATTCTAGTGATCACATCACTTGCTTGCATGCTATTTCAATGTGATATCACCGAGAGGGCCCTGAGTATATCTATCCATCATCGGATGGACAAATCCCACTTTTGATCCATGAGCCTCTACATAACACCTTCGTAGCACTGAACCCACCTTTATAGTCACCCTGTCACGATGTGACGTTTGATGTTATCAAGATACTCTTCTAGTGTTAGTGATTGACATGATCTCATGGTCTAAGGACTAGGATTACTTCATATGATGTTATAGCAATATAAACACAATGACTTTGATCGTAATGCTATACTTCAGATGAATGTTCATCACATCATTCCACTAATGTTGTGACCTCGTTATTAACAACATCCAATGTCCATGATCAGAAAACCTTGATCATCTTGTCAATCAACGAGCTAATTTATATGAGAGGCTGATATGTTGCAAACGTATCTATAATTTTTGATGTTCCATGCTTGTTTTATATCTATTTTCTTATGCTTTGTCCACACTTTGGAGTATTTTTACGCATTTTCTGGAACTAACCTATTAACAAGATGCCACAGTGCCAGTTGCTTGTTTTCTGCTATTTTTGGTTTCAGAAAAGCTAGTAAAGAAATATTCTCGGAATTGGACCGGACAAAAGCCCAAGTCAATATTTCACCAGAAGGAACACGGAGTCCGGAGGGGAGACAAAGAGGGAAGCCAGGCCAGCCACACCTGGTGGTGGCGCGGCCAGCCCTAGCCACGCCACCTGGTGGTGTGGCCCCCCTGGCACTCCACCGACCTTGCCCCTTTGCCTATATATTGCCTCTAGGATGAAAACCCTAAGTACCCGATATAAAATCCACAAAAGAGTATGTAGCCACCGCCATCTCCATCCCTAGATCTGGAGGGATCTGAAGCTCTTCCCGGTACCCTTCCGGAGCGGAGAGATCACCCTGGAGACCTTCTTCATCACCATCACTGCCTCCGGTGTGATGCGTGAGTAGTTCATCCCTGAACTACGGGTCCATGTAGTAGCTAGATGGTTAGTTCTTCTCCTTTGTCCTACCATGTCTAGATCTTGTGAGCTCCGTTCATGATCAAGATAATCTATTTGTAATCATACATGTTGTGTTTGCGGGGATCCGATGGATATTGAGATGCTATTTCAGATTGATTATTGATTCTATCATGTCTTTGTTATTTGTGATCTTGCATGCTTTTCGTTGTTAGTAGTTATCTTGGCCGAGTAGATGCTAGCAACTCCAAGAGGGAGTATTTATGCTCAATAGTGGGTTCATGCCTCTAGTTATCCAGGCAAGTGACAGAAATCTCTAAGGTACTATATGTGCTGTTGCTACTAGGGACAAAACATCAATCCTTTGTTCATAGAACAATCGTATTGTTTACTTTACACACTTTGCTTAATGCAATTATCTGTTGCTTGCAACTTAATACTGGAGGGGGTTCGGATGATAACCTGAAGGTGGATAATTAGTCATAGATGTAGTTGGATTACGGTCTATGTATAATGTTGTAATGCCCAATCAAATCTCATTGGAGTCAAGATGATTAGTATATGCATGTATGCTTTCTCGGTGTCTGTCAATTGCCCCGCTGTAATTTGTTCACCCAACATGTCTTCTATCTAAAGGAGAATCACCTCTAGTGAACTATGGACCCCGGTCTATTCTTTTACCATCAATCTATAATCTACTATTTACTGTTTTCTGTTTACTTTCTGCAAGCAATTACTATCTTCCACACAATACGTTTAATCCTTTGTTTTTAGCGAAACCGATGAGATTGACAACCTCACTATAAGTTGAGGGCAAAGTTCTATGGTTGTGTTGTGCAGGATTCCAAGTTGGAAACAACACGTTGGAGGTGTTTCCTTGCTCCTACTGGTTCGATAACCTTGGTTTCATAACTGAGGGAAAACTTGCTGCTATGCTCATCATACCTTCCTCTTGGGGTTCCCCAACAAGCTCGAATATTTTTTGAGCCATCAGAGGCATAACTAGAAACTCTTTATCTGTTTATTAAACACACATGTTTTAATGTTTCCAATTAATATAATTATAGCAGGCAAAATAAACATTTATCATAAACATGGAATAAGATAATAACCACTTTATTATTGCCTCTCGGGCATATTCCCTTCATAAAGTCCCTATCCGAGTCTACGACTTGAACAGGAACTTGGGGGCTACTCCCATAGGGAGATCTGGTTGTGCACCCTATGAAAACAAGGAAATATGAGGGTATTCATTCACCTAATTGTCTACGTCGACTGCGTCTGTAGCACGGGTTTAACAATCGAAACTCTTGGCGACTCCGCCTTACTATATATGGCATCCAGCTCAGAGATAACGTCTCTTGGGCCACCCGAATCACCTCCGGGGTGGTAAAACATTTTGATGCTACATTTACAATGTAAAGATAAGACCTCCAAATATCATATGCTAGCTTGGCACCCGCATCCACTGTGTTCTACCAGATAAGTACCATACATGTATCATGAAAAATCCTGACAAACATGTTGGGTAAATAATCATTATCACTAGAATTCGACTCAGTAAGACCTTTGTGGCATGAGTCCAATTATGCCAGCAATTTATGAATTCGAGTCCGGGGACTCGAGTTTGAGTAGATGACGTTGTATTTGCCCAAGAGAAATTAACTGGTCCCGATCAGTCAAACGAGCCAGTCACGTACATCAACAATCCCTATAACCTTAACAATGCAACCCGATAATTCTTTCAGATGCAGAACACCTGCTTCAGGTAATCGAAGACTTCATTAGTCTCCACTCGTGTCTACGATTTGAATGGACACTCGGGGGTCTACTGACATAGGTATACCCTACATATGCCTTAGATTGGCCTACCCGGTTTTATCCCAGCATAGGCCCACAAGACGAGCCATGTCTGATATTGAAGCCCATGAAGGCTTGGGTGGCCTAGGCCCATGGAGGACACGACTCCTTGGAGGATACGACAAAGAATATATAGAAAGTTTAAAGGAAACCCTAATTTGTAACCGACTCGGTGGTATCCTAAGACTCATCCTCCTCATATAAAGGCTGGGAGGAAACCGTGAGAAGGTACCGCAAGCCCTAGCACATACACCCGCTAGGTTACATCTGCGCACCATCGCTATCAAGGCATCCTTGTAACCTTCGGTTCTTCTTCAATCAAGAGAAGACAAGGAGGAGTAGGGTTTTCTATCCGGGGGCCTAAACCTAGGTAAACATCGTGTCCCACATTGCTTGTCTGTTAACCGAATGAGATCTCCAGCGTTCCCCTCTTCCACAAAACCCAAGTCCATAAACTATAGACATTGATGTGATAATCCCACGCCAGTTTGGTTGCTGATAGCTCCAAATTTCAACACTTTTTATCATTGTTTTTCCTCTTGTTTATTGCCAAATATTTCACTAGAGATTGCGCTTTCTACTAATGTTAACATCGCAACTAGAGAATCCTTGGTTTTTTGTGATGGTTTTTAGGCAATGAACATTTTTGGAAGATCTAATAGCATTTATGGGCTAATTACACCTAAAGAAGCAAATCCCAAATTGGAGCCCCTTTCATTGGAGAAGTTCAGAGCGCATAACGACCACTGGTACGGTCGGGGTGTGCCTGTACCATCTTCCCATACTACCTGCTGTCGGCTCTGTTATATCAATAAAAACAACTTTCGTGAAGGGGATACGACAAAAAACAGAACACAACCACCGCAAACTCATCCAGAAGGTGAGAGATAAGATCTAGAGAAGGACAAGAACACCATCTCATTCTTCGACGATCTCTAGCCTCTAAATCATTCACTCCACCATCATCCCCATAGATACTTGGAGAGAGGGAGAGAGAGAGAGAGATTGGCACTTGTAAGATTAGGGTGTGATACTTTGATCTACCTTGGTTTGTATTTGATTCGATCTTCAACTGGTATTGTGGCTTGCTACGATAACTTTGAGATGATTTCCATTTGCAATTCAATTATGCCTTTGATTAATCTTCCTCTCATGTCTGAGTAAATCCCCATAGGCATGGGGGATGTAGGGGATTGGTGAGATGTGTTGTGCCTTCCTTAATTCCATCCATTTGTGATTGTTGTAGTGTCTATTAAATTGTGAGAATGATTATCTATGTTCGCCTAATGCTTGTTATCTAATTTAAGGGCCTAGGTAACATGATCTAAAGATCTCATAGGTATGAACTTGTATGCTGGCGAATCGGCAACCCCCAAGTGACACGATCGATTTCAATGAGGATCTAGTACTACTCAAGGACAACAAGGAACCATCAAGATTAAAGCCTTGATCCAGTCAGAAGACCTTAATTAAGACCATTGCCGTGGCAACAGGCAGACGGATCATTGGGACTAGGAAGAATTGGCCATGAGGACTCCCAATCGGTATACGTGTTACTTGCCTACTCACTTATAAATAAGAAATAACACTATCACTTATTCCACTTTATTCATCTAGCACTTTCACTATCACCATGAACTGTGTCTCTCCGCGCCTAACTTCTCATCTGCATGAACCTCGAACACCTTTCTCGTCTTTACTTTTATGCTATTTCATTCTCGCTTTTTTCCTTACGCAAGTTTCCTCTATTATTCACTCACCACCTTCCACCTTCAACAATTGCAGTCAATTCACTCAAGACCGGTGACACCTTGAGTGCGATAGGAATGCCACATAAAAACACTTCCCTAGGCTCCTTATTGGAATCGATATAAAAAATTGGAAGTAATACTTCCACAAAAACGTGCTCTGACGAACCTATGTACTTGCAGGCGATCAAGCTATTTTCTGGCACCATTGCCAGGGAGCTAAGGGCTAAGTGTTGTTTCTTGACATAAGTAATTGTGGACACCATCCATGATCTCCGTTGAAGACAGAGGTACCACTCGATCTGGAAAAACTTATTTACCTCCGTATATTGACCGTATTCCAACTGAAACATACCTAGAATTTATCCAAAGATTTTCTAACTCAAGTACTGTAAACGTGAATAGTTTGATTCCTTTGATGGCAGACTTTACCATCACCAAGGGGGCCGAAGAGCATGAGATACCATTGGGAGAATATGGGAATCCATTTAGGCACTTAAGAAAAATGCCTATTCTTTGTCCTGAACTTGAAGGCCAGGAATTTGAAATATATCCTAAGCTAATTTATATGATGCAAGAAATTTCTTTTGCAAGAAAATAAGAGGAAGATCCTAGTGATCACTTGACGAAGGTCTATGACCTTTGTGCTACTCTTAAACCAGCAAGTTTACCTTAAACGTTTTCGCTGGTCTCTAAAAGATAATGCTTTTACTTGGTTAAAATAATTACCCAATCACACTATAAAAAGCTGGAAAGATTGTATCCGAGAGTTTATGCATAAATACTGCTCATTCACTAAAATCATGCAGATTAAATGTAACATTACAAAATTTCTTCAAACAGTTGGAGATTTTTTTATCAAGCATGGAATAGATTTTATGCAATGATTATGAGAGTCCCGAATCATGGTTTCCTTGAGCATCAAATTATCCAAGATTTCTATAAAGGACTTAATGATGATACAAAAGAAATGATTGACTTATCTGCAGGGGAGCTATTTGCAACTTAATGTTGCCTGAATGTGTAAAGCTTTTCGAGGTAAGATCCTTCAATGATGAACAATACAATCCAGTTGAGGATGTTAAGCCACAAAAAGGTATGTTTCACATACCCCAAGATCTTACCTGAAGTTAAAAAGTCCATGGAAGAAAAAGGAATAGCTTCGAAACTTATTGAAGGAAATAAAGTTGACATTCTTCAAGCTTATGTAATGGAAGATAAAATAAATCTTATATTGCAAAATTTTAGATATCAACAAAAATAGTTACGCGAAAAATATTATAAACGTCTATGACTCGAGAAAAGAATATAAAAGACTTAACTGAAGTCTTTGATGATTTATGACATGCCACAAAGCATTTGGATAGATATTTGAGTATGGTTAAAACACAATGCGATCAAATAATTGAAACTCAAACTCTGATTTTGAACTAAGGAAATTTTAACTGTTTCCTAACATTGTCACTAGACATGGTACAAAAATGCAGGAACCACAAGGGTCACTTTGGTATCAAGAAGAACAAGGCCGCAAAACAAGAGAGACTCAAGAGATGATGAGTCAATAAGAAGAAGACTTAGTTGATCCTCAAGATGACATTGATTATGAAGCTTAGAAAAGAGAACTTGAGGCTTCTAAAATTAGAGAAGAAGAAGAAGCGGGAGATAGGCATAAACAATATGACTCAGATGTTGAGACGATCGACTCAAGGGAAGAGAACAGTCTTAGAAAGGAACAAGAAGAGTAGGTTATCACCTCACGTGAAGAACGTGTTGATAAGAAAAAACCATTAACAAAGAAGAAAACTAAAAATGATGTTGACCCAGTGGCAAAGGTAAAAGAGAACATAACACTGATAACTCCAAATTTTATCACTTTTTATCATTGATTTTCCTCTTGTTTATTGCCGGATTTCACTGAAGATTATCCTTTCTACTAACGTTAACATCGCAATTAGTGAATCCTTGGTTTCTTATGATGGTTTTCAGGAAATGAACATTTACGAAAGATCTAATAGCATTTATGGGCTAATTACACCTAAAGAAGCAAATCCCCAATTGGAGCCCCTTCCATTGGAGGCGTCCAGAATGCTTAACGACTAGCGGTAAGGTCGGGATGCGCATGTACCGTCCGCCCATACTACACGCCGCCTGCTCTGTTATATCAGTACAAGTAACTTTCGTGAAGGGGATGCGACAATAAGGACAACGGAAAAGAAAACACAACCGCCGCAAACTCATCTAGAGGGGGTTAGATCACATCTAGAATAGGAGAAGAACTTCCCCTCGTTCCTCGATGATTTTCAACTCCTCAACCACACACTCCACCATCACCCCCATCATTACTTTGAGAGAGAGAGAGATTTGCAATTGTAAGATTAGGGTTTGATACTTTGATCTACCTTTGGTTTGTATTTGATTTGATCTTCAATCGCTATTATGGATTTCTACAATAACTTTGAGATGATTCCTATTTGCAATACAATTGCGCTTTTAATTTGTCTTCCTCTTATGTCTGAGTAAATACCCATAGGCATAGGAGATGTAGGGGATTGGTGAGATGTGTCGTGCCTCCTTTAAACCCATCCATGTGTGATTGTTGTAGTGTTTATTAAATAGTGATAATGATTATCTATGTTCGCCTAATGCTTGTTATCTAATTTAAGGGCTCATGTAACATGATTCAAAGATCTCATAGGTATGAGCTTGTATGCTAGCAAATCGGCGACCCCCAGAGTGACACGGCCGATATCAATGAGGAGCTATCACTACTCGAGTACAACAAGGAACCATCAAGATTAAAGCCTTGATCCGGTCGTAAGACCTTAATTAATGTGCTGACCATTTGAAAGATCACGGATGTCGCCTAGAGGAGGGAGAGGTGAATATGCGGTTAAAAACTTTTACGAGATTGGCTTAACTATGGCAGAATAAAACTAGCATTTTTTGTCAAGCACAAAGCCTAGATATACTAAGGTTCACCTATGTGCACCAACAACTTATGTTAAGCAAGACAAGCAACAATGTGATAGAAATATAGAATACTTCAAGCACGAAGGCTATCACAATGTAAAATGCATAAGTAAATAGCTCGGGTATAGAGATAACCGAGGCACGTGGGGACGATGATATTTTACAGAGTTCCTCCCAACAAGGGAGTACGTCTTGTTGGAGGGGTGGGCGGTATTAAGAGCACCAATGCTACAAGAGGACTCACCCTATTCTCATGAGCACCCACCACGCGACAAGCACCCGTTCCACTATGGGACACCTGAGGGCGGTCACCAAACCCGTACAAGATTGAGGATATCTCCACAACTTAATTGGAGGCTCCCAATAATCGCCACCAAGGCCTCAATCTTGGAGAGAGCTTCACAACTTAATTGAAGGCCCCAAGAACAAGCTACAAAGGTCACACAACTGTCTAGGGTTCCAAGAACCCAAGAGGGACAAGCTTCTTGAATATCACCAACCAAATCCTCTAGGGAGAACACAAACCGATGCACCTAATGCAAATGGCAAGACCACCACAAAGATGCCCCAATACTTCACTCTTAAGTTCCAACAAAGCTACTAAAGCAATTGGGGGAACAAGAGATGTTGGGGGGTAACCCCGGGAAGGGTCACGCCAGGGTATAATGGCCATGGTAGCCGAGGTACGACAAGGCCAAAGTGATAGCTGGCCGAGTTATCTCATGGCAGGCCGATTTATGGGAAGACCCGACCCGGTGGATATTCAGCTAACGTTAAATCGACCGACATAAAGCATATGTCGGCTAGCTCAATTTATCTTGTTTGTAGGTTCCCACGAGACCGAGTTAACCAAGCACTAGCCGGGTTACCTTTTGACTTACAAGAGAAGGAAGGAATCTCGCTGGTCAAAAGGTGGTCTCTTTCCACTATAGCATGAGTGAAGCGGGCAGAGGAGAGGACCAGCGGGGAGTGGCTGATGAGGGTGACGTAGCTAATGTCGGCTGACGCCACCAATGTCGGATGACTCCGCGTTGCAGAGGGGCTCGGAGAGGTTTACGCCCAAAGTCCGGACCATCCCGTTAAAGGGAAAAAGAAGCATCTTGCTTTATCGAGGGGCATATTCGGAGAATGCCTCCACGCAAGCCCTAGATTTGTAACCTGGGCTCCCCTATATAAGGAGCACCAGGGCCTCCATAGAGAGGGTCAACCATTTTTACTAAGGGAAAACCCTAGAGTGTAGTGTGTGGGTAGTAAGAGCTTTGTCTCCTTCACACGAACAGCTCGAGGAGCCCTTGTAATCCACCATTGATTGAGACAAAATACAAGCTTCCGTGTGTGGAATCACCACACCATCCCTCCCTGGATTCCTCTAGTGTAGATTAGCCCCACTCTTATCATATACATGGCATCTCCCGTGCCACCACCACGACAGTTGGCACCCACCGTGGGGCTAGTGGCGCTAGCAGGAGTGAAAATCCAGACGAGAAACTTCATCAACACCGGCGAAAGCATCGTCTCCAGGCTCGTTCAGTGCTTTGGAGCACTGGACTATGTCAGACAACGCTCGTGGCTTCGGAAATCGTCCCCCACTAAGGAACAACCTCTTCATCAATCTTGGCACCCACAAGATCTATGTCGGCATGGACGACTCCTGCGTTCACCTGCATCACGTCGTTGAGGGAGATAAACTACCTCTCAGCGCAGCTCGCGGAGTGCGTATCACTCGCCCCGCTAGCAGCGCTGAGGTCATGATGACCGTGCCAAACGCTAGGAAAGGCAAGGATCCGGTGCTAGATCCGGACGCTACACCAAAGGCAACAAGGTCTAGATTCCCTCCTCTGGAAAGGCCTGAGAATGTGTTGCAGCAGGCCATAGATAACTTAGCTACTCCCATAGCACCTGTGGTAGATCCGGCTCAGGCACATGCCGAGTTGGAGGAAACTAGGCTAAAAATGTTAGCGGGGGCCAAAAAGGTAGCTGAGATGCAATAGTCATTGAACATCACACTACGTGAGTACGCAAAGGCAAACTGGCTTAGCCCAACTCGGATAGACGGGGTAAAAATTAGAGGTATAAACTTGATCACTGAGATAGACAAGGAGTATGTGCCTAAGCCGGGTCAAACAGCTACTCTAGTGATAGCAGGGCTGGAGAGGTATAGCACCCCGGCGAAAAACCTCAGGGCTACCAATGCAGCAACATTCGAGTTAGAGGGTTTGACCGGGGAAGCTCGAGAAAGGCAAAAGGAGAGAGTTAACCATTTACTGAGGGTAGCATGTGAGTAGAATGAGGAAATAAACAAGGCAAACCCGGCACAACCCGGAGCTTCGCGCGTAGTTCATTTGGCAAAGAATAACCCGGCTAAGTCTGCTGGTGACATGGGTATACCCTGCAGGTACTCGAGTCTTGTATATACGGTCCAGATACGGTGGAAGCCCATGGTGTTGCCACGGCCCAATGAAGACTTCGAGTGGCCTACGGACTACCGATAACTTGTGAGACAAGAAGAAGTCTAAAGATAGAAAGTTTGAAGGGCAAACCCTAAACTGTAACCGACTCGACCTGCTACCTGAGACTTGGCCTGTCTATATAAAGGCTAGGAGGGGGTGGCGAGGAGGACGCACGCAACCCTAGTTTCCACAACCCTTGCCAGATTGCATCTGCGCACCATTGTAATCCTAGATTTCTTCAATAATTCCACGAGCAGACAAAAAGGAGTAGGGACCTCGGCGAGGCCTGAACATGGGTAAATCTTCGAGTCCCCTGTGTGCTTGTTTGCTAGCCGATAGATGTCTCCAGCGCTCCCTCCTTCTCCAAAACCCAAGTCCATAATAATGGGCATTGATGAGTTAAACCGTCGTCAATTGGCACCGTCTGTGGGAACTAGGAGTGCTGATGTTGCGGCTTCTTCGGCCCCATCAACCGCGATCTACAACTCCACAACAGCGGAGATCCGCCAGCTCTTCGGCGCGTTCGACTTCACCGTCCACACGCCAGCCACTCACACGGCTTTCGAGTCTGTGGGCAACGGAATCAGCTTGGCGATCGGGAGCTTCCGCTTCCAAGTTGGTCAGATGGGCACGCTCCGCATGCCTGACCAGCCGATGGCACCATCAATTGCTCCAGAATCATGGTTCCCTCCACCGATCGGTACCCTCAGTGAGCTCAACGCCTCAACAATAGTTGAGAATACGGTCAGCGACATCAGTTGCGAATCTGATCTGGGCGATCTGGCAACTGAAGATGGAGCCTACGGTTCCGGATCTAAAAGTTGTGGGAGCAGCAGCTTCCCCAACCATTTCATGTGCGCTGTCATCAATGCAGGCGACACCTCCGCCAATCGCGATAACACGGGCAACGGCGGCCACGGAGCCGACCCGCCAAATGGCGGCATACCCAACGGCGGACCACCGCCAAACGGTGGACCATCGCCAAACGGCGCCCCCGTAAACAACGGGGGAGCAGTCGAGCCTCCAACTATAATAAACGAGCAGACTGGCGAACACATCGTGATCAGGCTCAACGAACTCGAGTGGGCTCGCTGCCGCAATGCCCTACGGGGCAACCCTCTACCTTTTGGCTCCCCACAAGAACTGCTAATGGGCTACCATTGGCTCCTGAAGGAGGAATTCAAGCGCCAAGTGCAGACAATCGCGCAACTCGAGGCACGCAAAAAGGCAGCATATGAGTCGAGTCTTCGACGCGCTGGGCTCTCCTCCCACAGAGGATCCTCCTCAAAGGGCAACGAGCACATCACAAACAAGAGGCGATCCCGGATGTCCCATCTCACCGAACAAGAACGCATAGAAGCTGCAAAGGTCCTCGACTTCTCTATGACTGTCGACACATGGGGCAATGTGGTCCCAAAGACGCCGCAAGCTGTAGTGACAACAGCCACCATGTACCTCCTGAACAACCAGCCGCTAGCTGGAGATCCCCGAGCCGTGATGCACCGATCTACGATCGCAGGCTTGGGACTAGTCGAGTCCGCTCTCGACGAGGAGCCCATGCCAGAGCCGAAGAAAGGCAAGGATCTAGCAAAACACTACTCCTCGCCCTCCTCCAGTGATGATAGCCACGACCTGTCTCGACGTCGTTGCTCACAGCGACACGATCACTACTACGACGCGCGTGATGACATCACGCAGCGCAAGATCGACAAGTCAATTGACTCAGAAGATGAAGATGTGGAGCTCTGTGGCGCTAGATGCTTCAGCAGGGCCATCAGGCAAAAGCGAATGCCCAAGGGGTTTAAGCTCCCATCGGAGAACCCGAAGTTTGACGGCCTGCAGGACCCGAAAATCTGGTTGGAGGACCACACCTCCTCCGTCAGGCTTCACGGCAGAAGTCGAAGCGCGACCATGCAATGCCTGCAGCTACAGCTGCAGGGCGCCGCCCGGGCATGGCTCAACAACCTCCCACGCGGATCCATTCGCAGTTGGAAAGAGCTGGTTTATAGCTTTGTGCGCAACTTCAGGGGCACCTACAAAAGGCCCGCATCAATCGAAGAGCTGAGATGCTGCACGCAAAGGTCAGGCGAGTCGCTGCGCTCGTACATCCAGAGGTGGTCCATCATCAAGAACTCCGCAGAAAATATCTCGGAGGACCACACAATCGACGCATTCAACGGCGGCGTTCGCCGCATAGAGCTCAGGGAGGAGCTAGGCCACTCAAAGCCCAAAACCATCGACCACCTAATGGAAATCGCGAATCGGTGGGCTGATGGAGAAGATTCGGTGAAAATCGCGTTCACTCTGACGAGGAAGCAAAACTCGAACGCACACGCGACCGCCAAAGCAAATGCCGCATGTGCATCTATGATTACCCCGACGATTTCAACATTGTCGCTGCCGGCTACGCCGACAGACGCGGCGATAACCACAACAGCGGCTACCGCAGTGGTGGATACCGCGACTCCCAGAAAACCACGCAAGTATGGCAGCGCCGCAATCACGATGAGGCACCTGCAACATCCATTGAAGACAAACTGTCCAGGCCATGCACTGTGCACTTCTACATCGACAAGCACGACGGGAAAAAGAAGTCCAGCCACCTCCTCAAGGACTGCCACGAGTTCCTCAAACTGCATGAGGGACTGGCTCGGATGAATCGCAACACAGTCGAAAGGGGCTACGGAGCCGCCCTAGGCGCCGTGGCACATGGCGCTCCGCCACCACCACCTGGACCACCCCCAAATGCAGCTGCGCCGAACCAGCACCACGGAAGCGAACCGTACCCACGGGCCATGGGCACCATGATGATCCAAAAGGGTCGCCCCTCCAACCGGGTGCAAAAGGCCATCACTCGCCAAGTCAATCTGGCAACAAATTCGCCACCATCTACCACTGAATACCTCAGTGGAAGCGAGTCCTGCATCACCTTCGACAAGCGCGACCATCCGCCCCAAGTACCTCGTCCATGCCACTGTCCCCTCGTACTCGAGGAGCAAATTGGAGGCTTCGACATGAGCCGCGTCTTCATGGACGGCGGAAGCGGCATCAACCTTTTATTCACGAGTACCTTGCAACATTCCACGGCATCATACCAGGCAAGGGCGTGTACCCCCTTGGCAAAATCAACCTCGATGTTATATTTGGCACGCCAAAAAACTTTCGGCGCGAGCGCATCGACTTCGAGGTCGTCGACTGGCCCTCACAGTATCACTGCATCCTCGGACGTGTCGCGTTCATGAGGTTCATGGAAGTTCCACACTACGCCTATCTGTAGATTAAAATACTAGGCCCTAATGGCGTCATCACAGTCAACAGGAGCTTTGAAAGGTCCAACAGTTGCGACAGGGAATTCAACAGAATTTCCTAGTCCTTCAGCATACAGGAAGAACTCGCGAGACTAAAGGAGTCGATAGACAATAGTCTGCCTCCCCTGAGCCGGCCAAGTTCACCTGACCTATCTTTCGAGTCATCGGTGCACACAAAGAAAGTTCAGGTCCATGCATCGGATCCCGCCAAGACGGCCCTCATCACCAACAACTTGAGTCCCGCATAGGAACTCGCGCTCGTCGAATTCCTCTGTGAGCACTAGGAAATCTTCGCCCGGTGTCCAGCGGACATGCCAGGGGTTCCCAGGGAATTCGCCGAGCATGCACTCAATGTCAACCCAGACGCAAGGCCAGTCAAACAAAAAATTCGGCGACTGTCTGAACCAAGAGAAAAGGCAGTTGGAATGGAGATCAACAGACTCCTCGACGCCAAATTTATATGCGAGATCAAGGAAAGCACTTGGCTCGCCAACACGGTGCTAGTACCAAAAAAGGACACGGATATCCTGCGGATGTGCATGAACTTCACCTCTTTGAACAAGCATTGTCCGAAGGACCACTTCCCGTTACCGCGAATCGACCAGATCATCGACTCCACCGTGGGATGCGAACGCCTCTGCTTCCTCGATGCCTACTCAGGCTATAACTAGATTTGAATGAAGGAGGAAGATCAAGAAAAAACAGCGTTTACAATGCTCTTTGGTGTGTTCTGCTACAACACAATGCCCTTCGGGCTAAAAAACGCAAGAGCCACCTACCAGTGGTGCATGCATGCTTGCCTCAAGAACCAACTTGGTCGCAACATTCAAGTCTATGTCGACGATATAGTAATCAAGACCAAAGAGGAAGCCTCACTAATCGACGATCTGCACGAAACCTCTGCCAACCTCGACCGCTACCGGATCAAGCTCAATCCGGACAAGTGCGCCTTCGGCGTACCATCTGGGCAACTACTCGGGTATCTTATCTCCGCGAGAGGGATCGAAGCGAACCCGAAGAAAATAAAAGCCATACTGGCCATGGAAAGGCCGAAAAACGTAAGAAGTGTCCAACAGCTGGCTGGGCGAATCGCGGCTCTCAGTCGATTCATCAGTCGGATGGGTGAAAAGGCACTGCCCTTCTACCAACTCCTCTGCAAAGCTGACAAGTTCGAGTGGACCAATGAGGCGCAGGAAGCATTCAAAGACCTCAAGCGCCTACTATCCACCTCGCCAGTACTGGTGACCCCACGCGAAAGGGAACCATTGTTGCTATACATCTCCGCCACCAACCAGGTGGTCAGCACAGTGCTCGTAGTCGAACGAGCCGAAGAAAACAAGCGCAACAATGGACTCGAGGGCTGCGTCGCCCAATGAGCCAATGGCACTCGACGACCTGGAGCTGAACATAGGACTCGAAGGACCAATGACCGTAATGATGATCAAGACATCCTGGACCCAACCATACATTATGTACCTCCTCAGCAAGAGGCTACCGGATGATCCGAGTGATGCCCGACACATCGCACGGCGCTCCAAGGCATTCGCTGTTATCAACGGCGAACTATACAAGCGCAGCATCAAAGGAGTACTCCTACGATGTGTCTCCATGGCCGATGGAAGAGTTGTCCTCCTCGATATCCATGAGGGGACCTGCGGGCACCATGCTGGTAGTTGCGCCCTCGTCGCCAAAGCTCTATGAGCTGGATTCTACTGGCCTACGGCCATGCGTGACGCCAAGGACATCGTCCAAAAATGCAACGCTTGCCAGCGATTCGCGGACAAGCCACATGCACCTGGCGCAGAGTTCTGACCAATTCCATTGGCCTGGACCTTCGCACAATGGGGACTCAACATGGTCGGCAAACTCCCAAGGTCCTCGCGCGGAGGCTACATCTACCTCTTGGTCGTAGTCGACAAATTCACCAAGTGTATAGAGGCCATGCCAGTGACTAATCAATTAGGATACAACGCAGTCAAGTTCTTCGAGTCCATCGTCTATCGCTTTGGAGTGCCACACAGCATCATCACGGACAATGGGACGAACTTCACATCCAAGGAGTTCCAAGAATTCTGCGAGAACCTAGGAATCAATGTCAGCTATGCCTCCGTAGCACATCCACAGACCAACGGTCAGGTCGAAAAAGCTAACGGACTCGTTTGCAGCGACATCAAGAAGCGACTCCTCAGGCCACTCCAACAGGCCGCGGGTTGCTGGCCAGACGAGCTGCAATCGGTACTTTGGAGCTTACGCACAACTCCAAACAGCGCCATAGGGTACACCCTGTTCTTCATGGTGCACGGAGCTAAGCGGTGCTACCCGCTGAAGTATGATACAAAGCATCGCGCATGGTCGCTTACAGCGAGCAGGATTCAACTCTTGCACTCGAAGACTCCGTCGACCTCCTTGACGAGGCAAGGGAAATCGCCGCAGAGAGATCAACGATCTACCAGCAGAACCTGCGCAACTACCACAGCAGGAGGCTACTCCCTAGGTCCTTCGTCGAAGGCGACCTGGTCCTGCGACTGAAGCAGCAAGGGCATCTCAAGCTCGAGTCTCCCTGGGAGGGACCATACATGATTACAGAAGCAATCCCAGGTGGCACCTATCGCCTTAAATATTTCGAGACAGGAGTCGCATACTCCAACCCCTGGAACGTCGCGCAGCTGTGGCGCTTCTACCCTTAGTCGTCTTTACTTTCACATTGCAAATAAGGCTATTCAGTCAAGGCTACTCAGCCACATATTGTACCTCATACCGTCCTGCGAATAAATAAAGCTAAGTGCCCCAAAATTCTGCATTCCTTTTATTTTATCCTTGCAATCAATCCACTTGGGGGCTGCGCCACCCTGTGCACATCTGTTCTACGAACTAACGCGATATCATGAGTAGCTGACGTATCAATCGAAACCCTTGATAAACACCAACCCAGCTACCACGCACCTTACAGGTTGCCAAGGGGCCGAGACAAACACAAGTCAGGCTAACAAAAAGGAATCGCATAGTGCAACGCACACTAACAAGCTCTTTTACACACCATTGTCAATGAATTATACACAACATATATATGAACTTTACAGCACTGGTACAACTATGTGCAGGATACACTCTAAACTACTGTTGCAACAAAAGAACGTTGGTCTGCTGCTCGAAGTAGTCGACGATCTCCTCCGCCAGGCGATCCACTGCCTGGTAGTGCAGCACCATGTTCCAAGCTGAACCCGATGGCGACGTAGGAGGTCCGGCCGCATTTGCCGCAATATCCACATCAGGCCTATGCAGCCGCACCAGCAATAGAGCAGCCTTGGCACCAGCCACTAACTGTTATCGTACACACTCGCGGACCGCACTCAAGTCCTGGAATTTAGCAAGAAGGGCCAACAGGCTCGGTGGAACAACGTCCAGCGGGAACATCGTCTGGTAAATGTTCTTCAAACATGATTGCGACTTCTTCAAGAAGTGAAGCACTTGTGACGAACGATCCTGTGGGGTCGCCAATGCGATTGCGCGATCATGATCTACCCAGAAGTACCCACTCGCCTGAAGCTGCTCTTGGGTCAGGTCATTTATACGAATGGCAATTCGATCCTTCTCATCCTGCGGATGGCGCGCGCTGACAACTATATCAAGCAAAGGAAAAATATGAGGACGACGAACTATTGCGAGTGACTACAAGGAAAAGACAGGAAGAAATAAGACTAACAATTGAATTGGTCGCCCAACTGCGTCACCTCCCCTAGCAGATATTGTTCTCGGGCGGCGGCTTTCTCCGCCTTCGACTTCCATACGTCCGCATTTCCGTGGAGTACGGGCAATTCACGCTCCAACTGCTTCACGCGGTCACGAAGTCGCGAGAGCAGAGACAGCTCATCCACCCTTGAGTGCGGCGGTGCCAAAGTGTCATTAAGGGGCAGTGAATCCTGAGACTCCCTCAAAGGATCACCTGATGTGCCCTATCACAAGTCAAGCAAGAGACAATAAGAGGATTAAGGCGAGGCATAGACAAAAGATTCGAGTGCATTCAAGATTAACAAAAGTATCAGCAAATACACTCGCCAACATGCATGTTCTTGACAAAAGACATAAGCTATTTAACTATTACAAAATGCGACTACTGAGGAGCGGCTTTCTCCGCCTTCGACTTCGGCTTTGGGGGCCTCATTGAGTCTGTGGCGGTATCAGATGCCACAGACTTCCCTCCGGCCCCTGACGTCGCAGCCTTCACAGCTTTTTGGCTCGCTGAAGCTCCTCAAAGTACTTCGCAACCGTTGATCAGCTGCGGGCCGTACTTGCCACAAGCAGTCGCGAAGGGAGCAAAGACTACCTGCTGGCCATCAGCATTGACATGCATCGCCTTGGAGACCGCCACAGGATCAACTTCGACTCTATGGACTTGAACCATTGCGAGTGACATCGAAGCGCTAGCCGCCCGGAGCGAGTTCTTGAAACTTGCAGGGACGCCCCCGGCAAGGGACTCCACCAGCTCGTCCATATTCTCGATCAGCTCAGCCTTGGGTGCCAGCTCTTCCTGGAGGCGACTGAGCACGCCCTTGGCCTTGGAGAGCGTCCCTTGAATGGCAGCGCTGCGATCCTCGACTGCCGAAATGGCACCCGCCAAGGCATCGTCACGGCGGAGTGCCTAAGGGTCGAAGCTCAAATCGCTGGCATCTATGTAAGAACCCAAGCATGGGCACGAAGGTCAGCACCAACGACAAATTCTAAAAAAGAAAAACAATGAAAATCCAGACAAGGGAATACCTGAGAGAGCCTTGGCAATCGAGAAAAGTTGTTCCTCGAACAATTTCTCCCTAGCCACGATGGAGGCGCGCAGATCCTCTTCGTGTTTCCGCGACTCGTCACGCGCTGCGATTGCCTCATCACGACTCTTTACCGCCGTGGCAAGCGCCTTTTCAAGGGAAGCGGCATCGCGGAGGAGCGCATTATGCTCAGCTACGAAACAAACAAAGAGAGGCTATTATCCAGATATATCACAAGGAGGATGAAGAAGAAGCAAGACACTTACTTTCAACTACGCGGTGGCGAGTATCCAGCATTGCATGCTGGCGACCCATCGCAAGAACTTGCTCCGCTAAGCGAGCGGCTTCCTTCACAATAAGCTGCGACAGGAGAAAACAGTAAAGGATAAGCAAGATGATAGAAGATGATACATTCGACTGCAAAAATAGAGGAAACAAATACGGCACTTACATGATCCTCCAAAGACTCCGAAGTTGATGGATTAGTAGTCGTCCGGATAACCATCTGGTGCTCCACATCATGCGGAGAACTCGATGAATTATGGCCGGAGTGGTCCGCCAATGGAGGAGAATGAGTGCGCTCAGCCACTTTCTTGGCCTTGGAGGTCGCGGCTCTAGATTGTTTTAAAAATTGGACGTCACCAGAAGACGACGACGTCGGCTAACTGCAGAACTAAACCAACATCACAAAAAGGAAACCCCAAAGAATAACCAAAAGGAAGACCCGTATACTTACCAATCAAACTTGTCAAAATCAAAGGTTTGATCCCCCGACTCTGACGACGACTCCTTCGGCAGCCGCATCTTCTTGCGAGTGGATGGCGCCACGGCACTCACAGGAACAGCAGATATCGGCGACTTTGCACCAACACCTGCACCTTCCGGAGTCGAAGGGGACGACGCATCCGAATCCTCGCTGCACGAACGCTTGCGAGTGTCCGGACCACTCGACTCGGGGGCTTCCTCCTCCACATTAGATGGGACGGTCGACTCCGACTCGTCCTCTTCCAAGGCTTCATGAGGGATAACCCCCTCGGGAAGAGGGGGCATACAGGGTGACACCGCCCAATCCTTCATAAAGAAAACAATTTAGCACAAAATCATGAAGCAGCAAAGAAGAAGTCGACAAGCAAAAGCTACTACGTAGCACAAATTGTACCTTAGAGGAGGGTTAGCAGCATCGAATGGAGGAACGTCTGGTTCACCGGGAGCACATCCTTGACAATGTACTTGGTGACCAGTCGCACCCTCTTATCTACCTCACTCGCGGAAATGCCATCGGCAGATACGCGAGTGACATCGTCTGTGCCAGCCCACTAGAACATAGGGTGGACTCTGGCATGCAGGGGCTGGACGCGACGGCGTAGCCACATTCGAATGAGGGCGCAACCTCCCTCTTCCTTACCCATGCGACTCTCGAGGTCGCAGACACACTCGTACAGCACATCTGTTTCCTCGGACTCGCCGGGCATCACTATGTTCTTCCAAGAGCACCTCCTCTTGCACGGCTTCGCGGGGTCGAAGGGCGCGAGTCCGTAGTTGTCTCCGTCGGCCTTCTGGTCGCGGACGTAGAACCACTTGTCCCTCCACCCTTGGACAGACTTTATCAGATTGATGTCGAAGTACGTGACGGAGGGGTCGACGTGGATACCGCAACCGCCTACATCATAGACTACGGAGCAAGACGCCGATTGCCGCTTCAATTTGAAGAGGCGCTTGAAGAGACCGAAATGCGGCTCGATTCCGAGCCAGCACTCGCAAAGAATAATGTAGCAAGCTACATGGAGGATGGAGTTTGGGGACAGCTGATGGAGCTGGAGCCCGTAAAAATAGAGAAGGCCCCTGAAGAAAGGATGCAGGGGCAACGAAAGACCGCGGATGATGAACGCTAGAAACATCACCCAAAAGCCGGCAGGAGGAGAAGGGATTACCTCGCTGCCAGGGACGCGCGTGTCCGCGACTGTGGAAGACAAAAATCCGTCCTGGCGTAGAAGACGAAGCTCTGAAGACTTTATCACGGATGCGCGCCACGCACCATTGGTGACGCGAGTGCCCGTGCCTTTCTTTTTCCTGGCGGCGGCGGTGCTGGTGCCCGCACCGGTGGAGCCACCCTTCTTCTTTGTAGCAAGCGTGTCAGCGGCGGAATCGGCCACGACACCTCCCTTCTTCTTCCCCATTCCACGGCGGCGGTGTGACCAGAGGAAGTAGCTGGGAAATACGCGGAGCTGGTCCAGCGTCGCGGAGGAGAGGAGCATAAAGAAGCAAAGGAGCAGCGGCAATGGCGACGGAGGCAAAGGCAGAAACGAAGCAGATGTGAAAATTACTGTCGCCGCATCGCTACTTAACACCCTGGAAGATGCAATCCAACAGCTCAGAAAAACCCTATCAGACACGTGGAATTCATCGTGCTCGACACGTGGAGGACCTGAAGCACGAACCGTCCCCCACTACCCCCATTACATGCGGAAATCGAGGAGGCGCAGTTAAAACAAAGATTATGCATGCCCAGTCAAATCAGAGTCACGAAATGGGACCCACCGCTCGTCACGTCCCGTCAAACTCGCTCACACGGGCAACTGAGGTCATCGCATCGTCAGCACTGACGTCATCCAAAGTTACGCAGCAGAAGACTTTGACTACTTTAGTCCTTGTTCGAGTCTTTGACTCCATCAAGCACTCGGGGGCTACTCCCATAGGGAGCGCTGGTCGCACACCCTATGATTTTTTCTTCTTCTTTTTACAGGAACATGGGCAATAAAATTAAAACCAATCACTTGAATCACCATTCGACTTTAGACGTGGGTTACTCCCATAGGGAGCACCGGAAACAAATTTGACTGCAACAAACAACAAAATACGACATCAGTTGCAAAGTTCTTTAGTCCCTGCCTGAGTCTTCGACTCAACCAGGCACTCGGGGGCTACTCCCATAGGGAGCGTTGGTCGCGCACCCTATGATTTTTTATACATCGTACTGTGTGTCGATAACATCCACACTCGAAGTCTATGGTGGCACCGCCTCATATTTTTCCCTACAAAGAGACTGCATCTCCTGGGTCACCCGAATCATCTCCGCGATGACAAAATTTCGGATGTCGCGCTTACAGCGTGAAGATAAGACTTGAATAAGGCCTGGCAACGCATTTGCTGTGCACTACCAGAAATTTACCCGTGCCTACAGGTGTGATGAATATGCCTTAACGGACGCGTCGAGTGCTCACACCCATATACTGGAATTCGACTCATGTAAGACCTCCACGGCTTGAGTCGAATTACACCAGCATTTTTCTGAATTCGAGTCCGGGGACTCGAGTTCGAGTAGATTGCGTTGTTTTGCCCTAAGGTAGTTAACTGATACCGATACATCGGATAAATCAGGCACGCACATTAACAAATCCCTATGACACAAACAGAGCACTCGAAAAAAATACTCAGTCATACACTCGAAAGGCTTCATAATGTCCCCAGTCGAATCTGCGATTCCACTGGACACTCGGGGGCTACTGACATGTGTATACCCTGCAGGTACTCGAGTCTTGTATATACGGTCCAGATACGGTGGAAGCCCACAGCGTTGCCATGGCCCAATGAAGACTTCGAGTGGCCTACAGACTACCGATAACTTGCGAGAGAAGAGGAAGTCTAAAGATAGAAAGTTTGAAGGGCAAACCCTAAAATGTAACCGACTCGACCTGGTACCTGAGACCTGGCCTATCTATATAAAGGCTAGGAGGGGGCGGCGAGGAGGACACACGCAACCCTAGTTTCCACAACCCTCGCCAGATTGCATCTGCGCACCATTGTAATCCTCGATTCCTTCAATAATTCCACAAGAAGACAAGCAGGAGTAGGGACCTCTACGAGGCCTGAACCTGAGTAAATCTTCGATTCCCATGTGTTCTTGTTTGCTAGCCGATAGATGTCTCTAGCGCTCCCTCCTTCTCCAAAACCCAAGTCCATAACAATGGACATTGATGAGTTAAACTCTCGTCAGCTGGAGTAGCATCACCTCCTCATGATCACCCTAGAAGAGAGGAGGTGGTAACCTCGGCTAGGAGGAACACGAAAATAGTACCGTATATCCAGCAAGGGCCGGGAAAGGAAAAGCAATGCAAATTGATGAGGATCGTCATAGTGCTAGCCGAGGTGAAGCTGGCCAAGGTAACCGTGACCAAGGCAATGCTGGTTAGAGAAACACTGGGAATGACAATGCCAGCCAACGCAACTCGGCGGTAGCAGGGTAAAATCCACCTCGGCAACCATAGCAACAATATGAATGTCGGCTAGAGAGAAGTGCTGGTCCGAGAATGCAACAACAATATGCTCGTCCGGGTTAGGATCGATACAATGATGGTTACTCGGTGATGGCTGATGCCAGATTTCCATGACCAGATCACCATGTGATTGGCTCGAGGCTGGGAAACACAAACTTTTAGCCAGACGATGCCAGGCTAAAGTTGGACAGGATCCATAGGTCAAAAATGATTGAGCTGCAGGGGCCTCTGGGTCCGGCATGTTTTGGACCTCGGATTATGAGGGAACCACCTGTGGCGAACTTCTAGTTAGCCAGAGGCACAAAGACGTATGACGACAGCACAAAGCCGGAGGATTGGCTCATTGGCTATGCCACTATAGTGCACATTGACATGGGCAATTTGAGATGGGTGGTTAGATATGTTCCGCAGATGTTGGAAGGGCCAGCAAGGGTCTGGTTGAACAACTTGCCAGCTGAAAGTATCAACAGCTGGATTGACTTTGATGAAGCGTTGGTCAGTAACTTCTCGAGCACATACAACAGGCTGAATAGGCCATAGACTATAGCATTGTGCAAGCAAGGACCGAATGAAACAGACCGGGAGTTCTTGACTCGCTTGTGCAATGTGCACAATTCCTATGAAGGGGTGATTGAATCACAAGCTAGTGCGTGGTTCTCCCAAGGATGTAGGTATGCAAGTATGTTATGGCAAAGACTGCAGAGAGATATGCCAACTACATTGGATGAAATGATCTAGGTTGTTCATTCGTATGCCTTGGGCGATCCAAACTAGCCTCGGATGATGTCAAATGATTCCAATGATGAGTATTACCCCCGTGAAGGTTCCAGAGTATCGCGGCGCAATGAATTCCGGGGTAAGAGGAGAGATGATAGATTATATTATCCCTACAGCTCACAACAAGTTGCAGTAGTGGATCAAGATCACTCTAGTGCCGACGCAAACCAGCGCCACAAAACTGGTGGACAATAGTGGCAACAAAAAGGTGAGGGCAAGAAGCCTTGGACCCCGGAGCAGAAGAAGCAATGGCAGGAGAGAAAAGATAGGCCGAGGTACACGTATGAGTCAATGTTGGACCAACCATGCAAGGTCCATACACCAAATCCGAGTAATCCGGCAAATCACACAACCCGACAATGTGAATGGATGAAAAAGATAGAGCAGACCAGTTCGGGGAATGCTCAGGCACCTCGGCAAGATGCACCTCGGAATGACATACCTCGGCAACCACAACTCACTGGGGCAAATGGATAGCAGTTGATGTTGCCTCCACCTCCGTCGAGGTATGAAAATCAAGAAAGAAGGGATGTAGTGCATCAAGTTGATAATCAGCAGCAGCAACAACAGAACCAGAGGTACCCCGACAATGACGGGAGGAACGAATACATGGAACACCACCAAAGTTACTGTGTGTTCATAACTGAGGAAACTGATAGCAAAAGCTTGCAGCACCGACATATGGAGGTGAATCCAGTTATGCCGGCAGTGACGAGGTATATGCCTTGGGCAGAGCAAGATATCACTTGGAGTATCAAGGACTATCCCCGGCTCATGCCGAGTCCTGGATCATATGCATTGGTGCTAGATCCGACGTTTATCGGGCCGAATATCAATGTGAGATACTTCAAGTTTCTGATTGACAATGGGAGCAGTATCAACATTATGTACATGGACATAATACGCAAGTTGGGAATAACGGAGAACATGCTCCAATCAACAAAGACTATGTTCCATGGTATTGTGCCAGGTATCTCATGTGAGCCCATTGGCAAGGCCCGGGTTAACGTGTTATTTGGCACAAGGGACAACTGCTAGACTGAAAATCTAGAGTTTGAGGTGGTGAATTTGGAGAGCGCGTAACATGCGTTACTCGGCAGACCTGCTCTTAATAAGTTTATGGCAAGTATGCATATCAGCTACTTGAAAATGAAGATGCCTGGGCCAAATGGTCCAATTACCATAACTGGGCACTTCAGACGCTCGATCGAATGTGCCTCAACCGGGTCTAACCTGGACGAGTCACTGGGATTGTGCAGGAGAAGAGGAGGATCCAAGAAGTGGCAGCGTTGGCTCAATCTGCGCAAGTTCATATGCCGGCGTTGAGTAACCCGCATGGGAGTGTTTCATTTCAAGCTGCAAAGGACACAAAGAAGATTAAAATTGATGACCAGTTTCCGGAGCGCACCGTAACTATTGGTGCCGTGCTCAACGACAATAGGAAAGCAAGCTCGTCAACTTCCTCTGTGAGAATCGAGATATTTTTGCTTGGTCCACACAGGATCTGCAAGGTGTTCTGAGGGAGTTGGCCGAGCACTCTTTACATGTGAGACCCGGAGCTAAGATGGTGAAGCAACCTCTCCGCCGCTTCACCGAAGATAGAAGGAACATAACTGGTGATGAATTGGCTCAGCTCCTTGTAGCCAGGTTCATAATGGAAGTGATGTATTCGGATTGGCTCTCTAATCCAGTGCTTGTCGAGAAGAAAAAGATGATTCGAATGTGGCAGTGGTATGGAGAATGTGTATCGATTACACGAACCTGAACAAGGCGTGTCCTAAAGATCCATTTCCACTGCCAAGGATAGACCAAGTCATAGATTCTACTGATGGGTGTGAATTGTTGTCGTTCATTGATGCTTATTCTGGTTTCCACCAGATACCTTTGAATCCCGAGGATCAAATAAAAACTACATTTATCACCCCTTATGGGGCTTATTGCTACAAGACTATGCCATTTGGATTACGTAATGCTGGTGCAACATACCAAAGATGTATGCAAAAATGTCTTCATGATCAAATTGGTAGAAATGTGCAGGTGTATGTCGATGATGTGGTTATAAAGACCAAGGAAAGAAAAACGCTCCTTGAGGATATCCGGCAGACATTCGTGAATCTCAGGAGATTCCAAATGAAGCTTAACCTAGAGAAGTACACCTTTGGTGTCCCGGTGGGAAAAATACTTGGATTCCTTGTGTCTAGCCGAGGTATTGAGGCGAATCCAACTAAGATCCAGTCCATCAAAAGAATGGAACTGCCGAAGTGTCTCAATGATGTCCAGAAATTCACTGGATGCTTAGCACCACTGAGTCGGTTTGTATGTCGGCTAGGAGAAAAGGCTTTGCCTCTCTATCAGCTGATGAAGAAATCCGACAAATTTGTGTGGACACGACAAACAGATAGTGCATTTCGCAAGCTCAAAAGGATGCTAGCCTCTGCACTTGTGTTAGCTTCACCTCTATCCAAGGAGCCAATGTTGCTCTATATAGCAGCGATCAACTAAGTCGTGAGTGTAGTGATAGTGGTGGAGCGTGACCAAGATGGTAAGTCGGTGCAGAGGCCAATCTATTACCTCAACAAAGTATTGTCTACCTCGAAGCAAAACTATCCTCATTATCAGAAGATGGCATATGGCGTCTATATGGTGCCCAGGAAGCTCAAACACTACTTTGAAGAACATCCTGTGAAGGTAATCTGTGAAGCGCCAATATCTAAGATAATGAGCAACAAAGATGCTAGTGGACGTATTGCAAAATGGGCAATACAGTTAGCCCCCTATGCACCACAATACGATAGAAGAGATGCAATCCAGTCATAAGCTATGGCGGACTTTTTCGTGGACTGGGCTGAGATGCAATACGAACCACCTTTGCCAGATCCAAACTATTGGAGGATGCACTTTGATGGGTCGAAATTGAAGGACGGATTAGGGGTCGGGGTAGTCCTTACCTCGCCCAAGAAAGATCAACTGCAATATGTTCTGCATATCCATTTTCATGCATCGAATAACGTTACCGAGTATGAAGCGCTCGTGCATGGGTTAAAGGTGGCAAAGGAAATCGGAATTCATCGGATTGAGTGCTTTGGAGATTCGGATTTGGTGATACAACAAGTACCTGGTCATTGGGATGCTCTAGAACATGGCTCTCTATAGATTTCATGTGCAGAAGATATGTGGGTACTTTGAGGGATGCGTATTACATCATGTGCCAAGAGTCGACAACAAAGCAGCTGACGTGTTATCTAAACTAGGCTCATCTCGGCAAGCTATCCTGCCAGGAGTTGCCTTGGAGCATTTAAGAAAGCCATCCATTATTCCCTCACTAGAATCCGAATCAATATATATCCCGGAACTCCCCGGATCAGAACTTACCCCAATGGACATTGACTAGGGGAGCACCTCAGCAAACCCAAGGACTGCCTCGGGTGACCCGGGGACTGGTCAGACTGACCCGGCGGGAGTTACATCGGTGGATGCCATGGAAATTGATGAAGAACTTTTCACTATTCGTGAGGTACCATCATGGGCAAAGCCCATATTTGATTTCCTGAAAGATGGAACTTTGCTGGATGATGAGATACTCTCAAGGAAAATCCAAAGAAGACCCAAGTCCTATACCATAACCAATGTTGAACTATACAAGATAAGTGTTACAAATGTCCTGCAACGATGTGTTGACCCTGAAGAAGGACTAGACATCCTTCGAGATATCCATCAAGGGGAATGTGGTCATCACACCTTGTCCAGGGCCTTAGTGGCAAAAGCTTTTCGGCATGGATTTTATTGGCCAAGTGCCTTGGAGCAAGCTGAGGATCTAGTAAGGAAATGCTATGGTTGTTAAAGGTATGCCACCAAGACTCACATGCCAATGTTGGAGCTTAAGACCATCCCTATTACTTGGCCATTTGTTGTGTGGTGCCTAGATATGGTGGGCCCATTTAAGATGGAAAAGGGGGGCATGACCCACATTTTGGTCATGGTGGATGAATTTACCAAATGGATCGAAGTAACGCCAATAAGTAAGTGTGATGGAGCTACGGCCGTGAAATTCCTCAAAGATATCATCTTGAGATACGGTTATCCTCATAGTGTTATAACTAATAACGGTACCAACTTCGCTGAAGGAGCATTTGCTAGATTTTGCCGGGAAAAGAAGATCCGGCTAGACATTGCTTCAGTGGCCCACCCCGCATCGAACGAACAAGTGGAAAGATCCAACTGACTAGTTTTGTCCGGGATAAAACCCTTTCTCATTGAGCCACTGCAAAGAACAGCGGGGTGCTGTATAGAAGAACTACCAGCCGTGTTATGGAGCTTAAGAACGACTCCGAATCGATCAACGGGATATACGCCATTCTTTCTGGTATATGGGGCAGAACCAGTATTACCAGCCAACATAGAGCATGATTCTCCTAGGGTCACCCAATACATAGAAGCTGAAGTGCGAGAAGCCCGGCACAATGATGTTGATCTGTTGGAAGAAGCGAGAGAATTGGCATTGTCTAGATCCACCATTTATCAGCAAAATCTCTGATGCTATCATAGCCAGAAAGTAAACCCCCGAGTCTTCCGAGAAGGTGATCTGGTACTTTGGCTGGTGTAGCAAACTGCCGGCATGCATAAGCTATCCCCTACATGGGAAGGGACATCCATTGTAAGCAAAGCATTGCAAAATTATGCCTATTTGCTCAGCCATAGGCGAAGAACAAGGCGGACAGGTCCCGCGAGGAATCTAAGCATCCATGGGATGTAGCTCTACTTCATCCGTTTTACACTTAGCGAAAAGTGTATGTATCTGAATCGCTCATATGTCGGTATGTATGTCGGCAATGAGTTCATAAATGAAACCTCAGCACACCAAGCAGAAACTCGGGGACTGCCTTAATAATAATTGTCTTTTCTGCATTTACTTTTTATATGTCGGCTGGCTTAAGTTGCTTATACCTTAGCCAGATTAGTAGTGTGTAGGCACCAAAATCCCAACTCTTCGACTTGCTGTTGTCCAACAAGAATTGGCTTCATGGCAATCAAGAGAATAAGTTTGGAATTGCTAAGCACATGAAAAATGACTAAGGAAAGGAACATAATCGAGCCAATATTTGTTATTCGAACTAACCCCTATATTTAATTTACTTCAGTTATGTTGAATTATTTTGAGCTAATCCTAAAGTTTCAAGTATTTTAAGTCAATTTTTTGAACCTCGGACTCGTAAGTCAAAAACCGAATCAAGGTAGACGCGAGCTGGATCATAAAATTGGGGGAACAAGAAAATGGAACTCGGGGACTACGCACAAATTAATCCTACATTGAGAGATTAGTAGTAGCAAAACATAACCATTGTGCTTGATACATTTGCACCAGGCATACCAGGGATTTAATGAATTTCAAGTGTTTTTTGCACAAGGAGCAATGCCATACGAACCATCAGTTGTAGGAGGAGGTAATTAGGCATCAGTGGGGGGGGAGCTTCAGTCTCTGCCTCATCATCTAGATTGGCCTCAGCGCCCTCTGGATCTTTAGCTTCCTTGGAAAACTCTGAACCCTCTTCTTCTTCGTCGCCTGAACCATCTTCGATGTATTCATCATCGATGAGGCCAAGGAAGCTTGGACCTTCATTCCAACTGTGGCAGAAAGCGTACTAGATAAGGTTGTAGGCGCAAGCTTTGCATTGAGAGATGTACTCCGGGTCATTAGTCCCCCTTGATCCGGTGCGCATACAGTCAAGAACCTTCAAGTCCAAGCTTTCATACCACGAAAGTACGAAGCTCAATGTCATATCAGCCCCAGCACGTGCGGCAGATTCTCTCTAGAGGTCGAGATGAGTCTCGCACTCCATTAATTTGGCAATAAAGGGTGCTTAACCTTCGTGAGTATCATCATTGGGCCACAAGGCATTGAAGATCCGGACAGCTGTGGTCATAATATATGCGCCGTAGTTCTTCATGACTTCAGCTCATGCCACGAGGCTCACCAGCATGTCCTCCATGTCATAAGGAATTCGACCAGTAGAGGGACCAACCGGAGTACCTCGTTGCACGCGAAATCTATCAACTACAGCGCTGGCAATGGCATCAGATTCTGGAAATTTGCCTAAAAATAGGACAAGCAGGATAATTCAACACAAATACAGGAGACAAACCCGGACAAAGAAATGACAGCAAAGGAAGGGAAACTCATGTGCGATATGGCCAAGGATCCGACCCATTTCAGCGAGTGAAGCAGTGTTTCTATGCTTGAGCATTTTACATTCTGCGTTCAACGACGTAAATTTTGATGTCGGCTTCCTTCAGCAAATATTGGTCTTTGTCCAGCTGGGTCTTCAGACGTTCCTTTTCCTTAGAGAAGTCCTGGTCAGCCTTGTCTAGCTCAGCCTTATGGAGATATTTGAGCTTCTTGATTTCAGCATTCAGCCGAGTTATTTCATCATCTTTGAGGCAAAGCTTGGCGATCTCATCATCCTTCTTCTTAAGTTCGGCCTGATGCTGCCCTGCTTGTTTGAGAAAGTGAAGCATCATGTTAGGCATAGGCACGCTATCTTGAAGTGTCATCATAGTAGTTGGTTGACCCGACAGTGCCGAGGTATAATTATCTGCTGAGTCAGAAGGAAAATGGACAAAGGCTAAATGACCAAGATGGGTTACCTTTGATCTCGGCCAAGTTCTTCCGCATGATAATGTTCTCAGCTTCAACTTCGGCTGTGCAATCTAGATAACAAGTTAGTTCGGACAACAAATGGTGTAGAGAAGTAAGAGTAAAAAATCCTAAGTGATATCACTTACATTTCTTCTTCATCTCAATGATCAATTTACCATGATTTGAGCGAAGATCCTTGTGTGTATCCAGAAGCCGCTGGAACTCGGCGGTACAGCGGTTCGTGGTGATCTGAAAAGAACAGTGTTAGCTCAGGGTGAATATTCGAAGTTTACAAGATCCGAGCCAAGTGGAATTTTACCCGGCTCTAGGTGTGTGAATATTCCAAGTTTACAAGATCTAGGCCAAGTGGAACTTAACCCGGCTCTAGGTGTGTGAATATTCGAAGTTTACATGATCCGGGCCAAGTGGAACTTAACCCGGCTCTAGGTGTGTGAATATTCGAAGTTTACGAGATCTGGGCCAAGTGGAACTTAACCCGGCTCTAGGTGTGTGAATATTCAAAGTTTACAAGATCCGGGCCAAGTGGAACTTAACCCGGATTTAGGTGTGTGAAAATTCGAAGTTTACAAAATCCGGGCCAAGTGGAACCTAACCCGGCTCTAGGTGTGTGAATATTCGAAGTTTACAAGATCCGGGCCAAGTGGAACTTAATCTGGCTCTAGGTGTGTGAATATTCGAAGCTACTAAGGAACTACACTAGTTTTCTAAGAGCATCCGACCGAGTAACAAGTTACTCCCCCGGAGGATCGGGGACTAGTGGATATATCCCTAAGTACTTGCATATATGTAAAGGCATGACAAAGAGATTTACCTCCATCATTTGGCCTGCAAGAGAGATTGCCTTGGAAGCAGTGTTCATCTGCGTGCTGAATTCGGCGAGACCAAATTTCTCCGGGATTACATTATTGAGATTGACGAACTCAGCATCATTCCAATTATTGACAGATTCAATCAAAGTGCCGTAGCTTTCCCCAGAAAGAGTTTGGGCCACAACCAAGCCTTTGGCATGAGCCTCTTTTCTGGCCATCTGTGCAACATCTAGGATGGTATGCAATGTGAGCTGCTTACTGCCATCAGACCCAATAGTAGATGACCCGGAGGCAGCACTACCCTTCTTTACCATGGACGCGAGAGTATGATGTCCATATTCAATGTATGAGCCTGTGGAGGTTTGGTCCTTGGCAACCTCGGTAGATTTCTTAGCCTTGCTGCCTGTCTTGGGCCGCTGCTGAGTAGACGTGGCTTACACTCCGGACTGGGCCTGGGATGCTGATTGAAATATGTCCTTGATGGAAGGTGATGGCGGAAGACATCATCTGAGGCCCCTTGGGTATGTTTTCTCGCCGAGTCTGGGGAGACTCAGACGAGGTAGGAGGAGGTGGTGTTGGTGCTGGTGCTGGAGCTTGTCCTGGTGCTCGTTCTTGTGCTAGTGCTGCAGCTGGTGAAAGTTGATCTTGGGACAATGCCGGGGTTACTCGCACCTCGGAAACAATTGGTTCAGCGCCGATACTGCTGGCGCCTTCGATATCTTGTTGTGGCTGAGCTGAAGAGGAGCTGGGCTAGTCCGACATTGCCGTATCCTCGGAGATGCCACCTCCCTTAGCGTCGACATTGCCCTCCTCTTGACGAAGTGGGCTAACATTCAGAGCGGCCACTGAGCTCTCTAGAATGGGGCTCAGCAGGCGCGCATCGTCATTGCGAGGATAAGGAGGTGCATCTTGGATAGGCGAGGCAATGCTTGAACCACTCTGGGGGGTCTCCCTAGGAGCCCTGCCAAATCAAACAGAAAGCAAATACAAGTTAGAAGCAAGAATATTTGAAGACAATGTTATAGTACCCAAAGGGTGAAGAAGGAGAAGCTTACTCGGAGGAAGTTGGTGGTGCTCTTGGATTCGGCACCCACCAGACCGGAGCTTTAGTCTGGGGGTAGACTTGGTGGCGACCCTATCGCAAGATTTCTTCAGTCTTTTCTTAGCGGGAGCTGGCTCGATCGAGGGAGCCAAAGCTGTGGCCCGCTTCCTCATCGGGACAGGTGCAGGTTCGCCTACCGCGAGAGGCGGGTTGGTGTGGACCTGACCGACTGGATTAGTTGCAGCCGAGGCAACCAGAAATGCGTATGAGATGGGCATCGGGCAAGTACCTCTAAAATCTCACAATCATCATCTTCATCATCGTCAAGCCAATCCCTTAGAGAAGAGGCCTTACTAGAGGTGCGTTTGGAGCCATCCGGAGTGGACAAGAACATTTCTAGATCTGTGTCCGAGGTGACTTGGTCCTTCCCCCATTTAAGGGACGACTCCGAACCATCCTCGATGGTTTACTGAAGAAATAGTTGAAGGAAAAAAATACAAAAGCATCAAGTAAGGGTACAGTCTGACATAAGACAAGACTCAGAAAAGGGATCAAGTGATAAACATACTGAAGGAGGCAATTCATCTCGGCAAAAGTGTTCGAACCCCCATTCCCACTCCTCGGTAAACTCCTTCTCTATCTTGAAGATAGCCTTGACCCGGCGGAAGATCTCAGTGTTGGTACCTAAGTTCGCAGGCCAACGAGGAGGTCCGGTTCGGGTCAAGGTGGCCACTCATATGGAACAGTTGTGAGTATGATTCTGGAGGGGGAGATCTGGCTACGAACGAAGGTGATCATCACATCCTCGCTGTGTAGCCCCAGCAGGTTCAACTCCTTGATCCGTTTCTCCACCTAGATCGCCAAGGCGGTGGCTTTCTTCTGGATTCAGCCCTGCAAAGATATATCAGGCAGACCTAGCTAGAAGGGGCGCAACCGGATTAGGAGGTCCGGTTGGGGGGATAACCCTGGGTAGGGTCACGCTAGGGTATAATGGCCATGGTAGCCGAGGTATGGCAAGGCCAAAGCGATAGCTGGCCGAGTTACCTCATGGAAGGATGACTTACGGGAAGACCTGGCCCGGTGGATGTTCAACTAACGTTAACTCGGTTAACATAAAGCATATGTTGGCTAGCTCCATTTATCTTGTTTGCAGGTGCCCACCAGGCCGTGCCTATTCGTCTGCAGTACCAAGTTCGCAGGCCAGCGCATTGCGGTACATAAGTTGCCTGAAATTACCGCGTTTCGAAAAGTTGGGCCACCAACTACTAAGAGGGGCCATTTCGAGGCAAACTCATCTCACCCCTGCCAAATTCAAACATTCTGTTAAACCACCCTATGAAGTAGACGGTCGGGACCGTCATGTCGGTCATCTGTCCGTGACGCGAGCGCCAATGTGGCAACCTCTTAGGCAAATCGAGTAGCTAAGTGGATTGGATGTGTTGACCAATTTCACAAATCCATTCCCAGCTTTCCCCTAGCACCGACGGCGTCGGAATCCACCCTCCAGGCAGGACGATCCATTGGGACATTTGACTTCTGGGGCCAAGTTGCTGCGCCCAGTTGCTGCGCCTAGTCGCTGATCCCGAGCTCCAATGGCGCATGCCGTAGCCGCCGTTGCGAGGCTCTAGCCCGCCTCCTCCGCCGATGAGCCGAGCAGTTCGGAGGATGGCAGATCCTACTATCAAGGAAGAAGAAGTTCTGGCTACAAGCGGGTGAGCTACCCTTCTCTTTGCTATTTGCACTAATTATAACTGCTAGCTGGCTACTGAACCACAAATTGTTTGTTAGCCCAACGCTGACAAACACATTTTGTCCATAGTTTTCTGTCAAGTGGGATCTGCGTGGACCCCCTTACCTAGTTACGGTAGTCCTCTACAGGTACGACTCTAAGGGAAAGTGGTATGGACACCATTGTTTCATGATGGAAGAAGCGGCTGCGCAGATCTGCACTATATCTGGTATGGTTGCTGCTCTGCGTAATCATGTTGATTTATGGCCGAAGCAGACTACAAAGTTCAGCTTCATGGATGAACGTGGCATCATGGTTCCTATAACGTGTGATAGTCAGCTAATTGGGTTGATAAAAAGGTATGCTCCGGCTGCCATGTTTGAGCTGAAATGTGATGTACTGGATGTGGAAGCTTCTACAACTGGGAGTCGCCCTTCTATTCTTGGATAGGGTGGTCGAACCCAATTAGCTCCTGGTAAGCAAAGGTCACTTGGGGTTCGCATGTTTGTGCTGGATTATAATTTTTGTTTTATTTACTCAGTAGATATTGGGCAGTTATGCAAAAGTCTTGTTTCTTTGATAGTAAGCGCCACAAGGTTAGAAACATGACAGTCGGGTCAGTCATTTTGTTGCCCGAAGAAATTAAAAACGAGTGGAAAGATGATGCTAGACACGATTCTGGTGCCCATTGTCCTGGCGATGCAGAGTACGTGAAGCGAAGAAAAATGGCACCGGTGAAGAGGAAGAAGGCAGGAAATAAAGAAGCCAGTGGACGTGAAGGCTTGGCATCCAGGCTATGGAAGAAGGCTGCTGGCAATGAAGATGCATAGTAATGTGTTGAACTTGAACCTATATATGTAATTCTATTAAATTCTGGAGCTCTGTGTGTGCCACGTTGCTGGGCGAAACAATCTACCCACGTTCTCTGAGTAAAATGTACCGTGACTTAGGGTTTGGAAACGCCTGAGTCAGTAGTTGAATCCGAAATTATGATTGTGCCACTACTATCTGAAAACAAGGATCCACCGGTTCCACAATTGCTGAGGGGCAGGAGGTCTCTAAATACGACGGAATGTAAGTGGCACATAAATAAATTATTTAAGCGGTCAGACTCCATAAAGCAGCAACTTATTTCAGATGCTGCACAATGACGTGGCAACATAAACAGCAATGTTCTCACCGATAATGCCTAGATGAGGAGGAAATCGGTACCACTTTCTGGTCTAATCTTGAGCCCGTCTATCTCACCGCCTCTCTGCTCCTGCATCCCCTGCATCTGGCGAAGCTCCCGGATCTCCAGTAACCGGGTGTACATGCTTCCACTTTATAAATCGCGGTTGTGCCATTTGCATGCGGCACAATTCACGTAGATTACGTTTAAACAAACCACCAATGTCAGAATACACTAGTACAAAAGGGGTCTTTGGTCCACGGTCTCGTTCCCAATCCGGGACAGAGATCTAAATCGAGGCAGGAATTGATCTAAATCACAAATTCTTACAAAAATTAATCGAGACAGAGATCTAAATTGAGGCATTTCATTAATTCAACCACAAATTCTTCTAAACAAAGGTGCAATTTCACATCCTACATTAATTCAACCACTAGTCAACACTTTCACTTCCGCTGCCACTGTCCTCCGAGCCGCCGGCTTCCTCGTCGTCGTCGGACGGAACCTCCACGATTTCCGCATTGTTCGCGAGATGGAGCACCTCTTCGCGGCGAGCGGAGGCGATGACAGTGTACTTGGTCCGTCCAGGGACGGACCAGAACCTCTCCCTCCCTTCTTGGTTGCGGAGATCCCGGTGCACCACGCGCCCGTAAACGACGCGGTTGCCAATCTTGGCCTTTGGCTCCTTCTTGAACAGCGCTGGCCAGTACGGGCTGGCCGCCGCGTACTGAGGCAGCGCCCTCTTCCACACGGGCATCTGGCGGCAGCGCGCCGCGATTTTGCTCTCCATCACGGCTCCGCCGGGGACGAGGAGCGGAGCCACCAGCACCCCCGCATAGCTGATGCACTATCCGTGGGGTACCCTCGCGGCCGGCGGCACGAGGATGTCTAAGTGCGTGAACATCACCGCCTCGTAGAAGTTCAGCGAGGGCATCTCCATGGCGGTGGGATGGAGATTGGAGAGGGAGCGAGGGGTGGACGACGAAGGGACGACACCGTGGAGATTGGAGAGGGCGAGGGGATGGACAACGAAGAGATGTGCTGTGGCGCCTCCTATTTGTACACGAGGACGACGGGTGGAATATCCATGGGGCATTGGTCAGACAAAAGGAAGTAATGCAGGGTTAAGAAAGATTAACGGGTGAACAATTTTTTTACTCCCAAGACTCCGGGGCCAATAGTTCAGACCGCTAGGTCAACAAGTACAACTATTACAACTTAAAAAAGGCACAGATCTCAAGCTAAATAGAACTAGTTATCACACATCTCCTTGATCTTCCTAATCTTAGCCCGATGCGCATCTTCCTGCGAGAGCAAGGATCGAATCATCTGCTCCTTCCTTTTAGCATCTTCCTTGCACAACTTCAATTGTTTCTCTACAGGACTTTGGCCTGGTGAATATCCTTCCTTGCTTGAGTCAGTTCTTGCTCTGCTTTAGCCTTCAGGGCCAACACCGCGTCCCTCTCCTTCTCGAATTTGCTAACCTTGTCTTCCACCCACCTGAGATCTCGCGTATGCTTGGTCGTGTCAACTGGTTCCCATAGCTTCATCTCAACACTGTCAAGAAGTGAGATGAATGCGGCTTCTTTCAACTCAACAGTCATTTCTCATAGTTTGTCCAGCGTTTTCTGCATCGATTTGGGCCACTCTAGATCTACCCATTTGACAACACCGCAACTTCTGCCTCGCATCATTACACGATGTCCTTGACACCATAGAAACCTCCTGCCTGCGTTTCGTCCTTCGAACGCAACAAATTTAGCGGGCACATATCCATATTTACATACCAGAGGACTGTCTTCATCCGCTAAACCGTGATAGTCGGCGTCATACATCGTCTGGTTGGCCTAACACATCATACACGCATGAGTAAACGGAGTAGATCTGGCTCAAAATATAGATAACTAGCCACGAATGATAGAGATAGAGATGAGACGACTCACATCGAAATCACCATCCCTGTCGTCACGACGCGTTTCCTCGTCGTCTCCCCTTGAACCCATGGCGAGAGGGGAGGGGGTGGCTACTGGAGAGGGGATTGGGATGGAGGCGCCGTCGGCTTGCGGCTACGGCAGGATGGGAGTGAAGTGGGGAAAGTGGCTTCGAGGGGAAGGAAGAGAAGTACGGGGAGGAAGAAAAGTAATGGGGACGTGACACTAGGATATGGCCCACTCAACTCGTGAGTCATGACACTCGCAACAGGGGAGCCCCCGGTGTTGCCAGTTTGTCCAGAGCAAGCGTGGCCAATCATGTCACAGAATAGACCACTCGCGGATCGATCTCACAAAAATCATCCCAATCGTTCAAGCGCCCCGATCGAACGGTATGTAACAATCGTCAAGCAAAACAACTCTGTTAGGGCGTGCCTTCTAGAAGAATCGGTCTAATGCTAAGCTTAGGGCTCTCCTAAGGTTAATTAGGATCAATATGTGGTTTATGAAAAGAACACGCATCCAATGACACTGGTGGATCCATATGTCGTTTGTAAGAAGAACACACATGCAATAACACTGGTGGATCCATGTGTGGTTTATGAGAGGAACACACATGCAATGACAGTGGTGATATGTGGTTTGTGAAAAGAACACACATGCAATGACACTGGTGTATCCTTATGTGGTTTGTGAGAATAACTGACATGCAATGACTCTAGATGTGGTTCAGGAGAAGAACACACATGCAATGACACTGGTGTATCCATGTGTGGTTTATGAGAGGAACAGACATGCAATGACATTGGGTGTGGTTCATGAAAAGAACAGACATGCAATGACACTGGTGGATCCATGTGTGGTTTGTGAGAAGAACATACATGCAATCACACTTGGTGGATCCATGTGTGGTTCATGAAAAGAACACACATGCAATGACACTGGTGGATCCACGTGTGGGCTGTGAGAGGATCACACATCCAATGACACTTGGACTGGTTAATGAGAAGAACACACATGCAATGACACTGGGTGTGGTTCATGATGTGGTTTGTGAGAACAACACACATGTAATGACTCTAGCTGTGGTTCATGAGAAGAAGACACATGCAATGACACCGGTGGATCCTTATGTGGTTTGTGAAAAGAACAGACATGCAATGACTCTAGATGTGGTTCATGAAAAGAGCAGACATGCAATGACACCGGTGGATCCATGTGTGGTCTATGAGAGGAACACACATCCAATGACACCGGTGGATCCTTACGTGGTTTGTGAGAAGAACACACATGCAATGAAACTGGTGATATGTGGTCTGTGAAAAGAAAACACATGCAATGACACTGGTAGATCCATATGTAGTTTGTGAGAAGGACACACATGCAATGACACTGGTGGATCCATGTGTGGTTCATGGGAAGAACACACATGCAATGACACTGGTGATATGTGGTTTGTGAAAAGAACAGACATGCAATGACTCTAACTATGTTTAATGAAAAGAGCAGACATGCACAGACACTGGTGGATCCATGTGTGATTCATGGGAAGAACACACATGCAATGACACTGGGTGTGGTTCATGATATGGTTTGTGAGAAGAACACACATGCAATGACTCTAGCTGTGGTTCATGGGAAGAACACACATGCAATGGCATTGGTGTATCCTTATGTGGTTTGTGAGAAGAACACACATGCAAGGACTCTAGCCGTGGTTCATGGAAAGAACACACATCCAATGACTCTAGATGTGGTTCATGAGAATAACACACATCCAATGACACTGGTGGATCCATGTGTGGTCTGTGAGAGGATCACACATGTAATGACTCTAACTGTGGTTCATGAAAAGAGCAGACATGCAATGACACCGGTGGATCCATGTGTGGTCTGTGGGAGGAACACACATCCAATGACACTGCTGGATCCATATGTGGTTTGTGAGAAGAACACACATGCAATGGCACTGGTGGATCCATGTGTGGTCTGTGGGAAGAACACACATGCAATGACTCTGGTGATATGCGGTTCATGAAAAGAGCAGACATGCAAGGACACCGGTGGATCCATGTGTGGTGTATGAGAGGAACACACATCCAATGACACCGGTGGATCTTTACGTGGTTTGTGAGAAGAACACACATGCAATGACACTGGTGATATGTGGTCTGTGAAAAGAATAAACATGCAATAACACTGGTGGATCCATATGTGGTTTGTGAAAATAACACACATGCAATGACTCTGGTTGTTGTTAGTAAAAAGAGCACACATGTAATGACACTAGTGGATCCATGTGTGGTCTCTGAAGAGAACACACATGCAATGACTCTGGTTGTTGTTAGTAAAAATAGCACAGATGCACTGACACTGGTGGATCCATAGGTGGATTGTGAAAAGAACACACATGCAATGACACTGGTGGATCCATATGTGGATTGTGAAAAGATCACACATGCAATGACACTGGTGGATCCATATGTGGTATGTGAAAAGAACACACATGCAATGACACTGGTGGATCCATAGGTAGATTGTGAAGAGAGCACACATGCAATGACACTGGTGGATTCAATGACACTGGTGGATCCATATTTGGTATGTGAAAATAACACACATGCAATGACTCTTGTTGTTGTTTGTAAAAAGAACACACATGCAATGACACTGGTGGATCCATGTGTGGTCTCTGAAGAGAACACACATTTCAATAACTCTAGTTGTTGTTAGTAAAAAGAACACACATGCAATGCCACTAGTGGATCCATATGTGGTTTGTGAGAAAGACACATATGCAATGACACTGGTGGATCTATGTGTGGACCGTGGGAAGAACACACATGCAATGACACTGGTGATATATTGTTTGTGGAAAGAACAGACATGCAATGACTCTAACTATGGTTAATGAAAAGAGCAGACATGCAATGACGCTGGTGGATCCATATGTGGTTCGTGGTCTGTGAAAAGGGCACACATGCAATGACACTGGTGGATCCATATGTGGTATATGAAAAGAACACACATGCAATGACACTGGTGGATGTGGTATGTGAAAAGAACACACATGCAATGACACTGGTGGATCCATATGTGGTATGTGAAAAGAACACACATGCAATGACTCTGGTTGTTGTTAGTAAAAAGAGCACACATGCAATAACACTGGTGGATCCATAGGTGGATTGTGAAGAGAACACACATGCAATGACACTGGTGGATCCATATGTGGTATGTGAAAATAACACACATGGAATGACTCTGGTTGTTGTTAGTAAAAAGAACACACATGCAATGACACCGGTGGATCCATGTGTGGTCTCTGAAGAGAACACACATTTCAATGACTCTGATTGTTTCTAGTAAAAATAACACACATGCAATGACACTGGTGGATCCATATGTGGTTTGTGAGAAGGACACACATGCAATGACACTGGTGGATCCATGTGTGGTCCGTGGGAAGAACATACATGCAATGACACTAGTGATATGTGGTTTGTGAAAAGAACAGCCATGCAATGACTCTAACTATGGTTAATGAAAAGAGCAGACATGCAATGACACTAGTGGATCCATATGTGGTTTGTGGTCTGTGAAAAGAGCACACATGGAATGACACTGGTGGATCCATATGTGGTTTGTGAAAAGAACACACATGCAATGACACTGGTGGATCCATATGTGGTATGTGAAAAGAACACACATGCAATGACACTGGTGGATCCATATGTGGTATGTGAAAAGAACACACATGCAATGACTCTAGTTGTTGTTAGTAAAAAGAGCACACATGCAATGACACTGGTGGATCCATAGGTGGATCGTGAAAAGAACACACATGCATTGACACTGGTGGATCCATATGTGGTATGTGAAAATAACACACATGCAATGACTCTGGTTGTTGTCAGTAAAACGAACACACAGGCAATGACACTGGTGGATCCATGCATGGTCTCTGAAGAGAACACACATTTCAATGACTCCATTTGTTGTTAGTAAAAAGAACACACATGCAATGACACTGGTGGATCCATGTGTGGTTTGTGAGAAGGACACACATGCAATGACACTAGTGGATCCATGTGTGGTCTGTGGGAAGAACACACATTCAATGACACTGGTGATATGTGGTTCGTGAAAAGAATAGACATGCAATGATTCTAACAATGGTTAATGAAAAGAGCAGACATGCAATGACACTGGTGGATCCATATGTGGTTTGTGTTTTGTGAAAAGAGCACACATGGAATGACACTGGTGGATCCATATGTGGTTTGTGAAAAGATCACACATGCAATGACACTGGTGGATCCATATGTGGTATGTGAAAAGAACACACATGCAATGACTCTGGTTGTTGTTAGTAAAAAGAGCACACATGCAATGACACTGGTGGATCCATAGGTGGATTGTGAAAAGAACACACATGCAGTTTTTATGGTGGATCCATATGTGGTATGTGAAAATAATAGACATGCAATGACTCTAAGTAGGGTTAATGAAAAGAGCAGACATGCAATGACACTGGTGGACCCATATGTGGTTTGTGGTTTGTGAAAAGAGCACACATGCAATGACACTGGTGGATCCATATGTGGTATGTGAAAAGAACACACATGCAATGTCACTGGTGGATCCATATGTGGTATATGAAAAGAACACACATGCAATGACACAGGTGGATCCATATGTGGTATGTGAAAAGAACACACATGCAATGACTCTGGTTGTTGTTAGTAAAAAGAGCACACATGCAATGACATTGGTGGATCCATAGGTGGATTGTGTAAAGAACACACATGCAGTTTTTATGGTGGATCCATATGTGGTACGTGAAAAGAACACACATGCAGTTTTTATGGTGGATCCATGTGTGGTCTCTGAAGAGAACACACATTTTAATAACACTGGTGGATCCATATGTGGTATGTGTAAAGAACAAACATGAAATTACTCTAGTTATTGTTAGTAAAAAGAACACACATGCAATGACACTGGTGGATCCATATGTGGTATGTGACAATAACACACATGCAATGACTCTTGTTGATCCATATGTGGTATGTGAAAAGAACACACATTTCAATGACTCTAGTTGTTGTTAGTAAAAAGAACACACATGCAATGACACTGGTGGATCCATGTGTGGTCTCTGAAGAGAACACACATGCAATGACTCTGGTTGTTGTTAGTAAAAGGAGCACACATGCAATGACACTGGTGGATCCATAGGTGGATTGTGAAAAGAACACACATGCAATGACACTAGTGGATCCATATGTGGATTGTGAAAAGAGCACACATGTAATGACACTAGTGGATCCATATGTGGTATGTGAAAAGAGCACACATGCAATGGCACTGGTGGATCCATATGTGGTATGTGAAAATAACACACATGCAATGACACTGGTGGATCCATATGTGGTATGTGAAAAGAACACACATGCAATGACACTGGTGGATCCATATGTGGTATGTGAAAAGAACACACATGCAATGACTCTTGTTGTTGTTAGTAAAAAGAGCACACATGCAATGACACTGGTGGATCCATAGGTGGATCGTGAAAAGAACACACATGCATTAACACTGGTGGATCCATATGTGGTATGTGAAAATAACACACATGCAATGACTCTGGTTGTTGTCAGTAAAAAGAACACACAGGCAATGACACTGGTGGATCCATGTGTGGTCTCTGAAGAGAACACACATTTCAATGACTCTGTTTGTTGTTAGTAAAAAGAACACACATGCAATGACACTGGTGGATCCATGTGTGGTTTGTGAGAAGGACACACATGCAATGACACTAGTGGATCCATGTGTGGTCTGTGGGAAGAACACACATTCAATGACACTGGTGATATGTGGTTCGTGAAAAGAACAGACATGCAATGATTCTAACTATGGTTAATGAAAAGAGCAGACATGCAATGACACTAGTGGATCCATATGTGGTTTGTGGTCTGTGAAAAGAGCACACATGCAATGACACTAGTGGATCCATATGTGGTTTGTGAAAAGAACACACATGCAATGCCACTGGTGGATCCATATGCGGTATGTGAAAAGAACACACATGCAATGACACTGGTGGATCCATATGTGGTATGTGAAAAGAACACACATGCAATGACTCTGGTTGTTGTTAGTAAAAAGAGCTCACATGCAATGGCACTGGTGGATCCATAGGTGGATCGTGAAAAGAACACACATGGATTGACACTAGTGGATCCATATGTGGTACGTGAAAATAACACACATGCAATGACTCTCGTTGTTGTTAGTAAAAAGAACACACAGGCAATGACACTGGTGGATCCATGTGTGGTCTCTGAAGAGAACACACATTTCAATGACTCTGTTTGTTGTTAGTAAAAAGAACACACATGCAATGACACTGGTGGATCCATGTGTGGTTTGTTAGAAGGACACACATGCAATGACACTAGTGGATCCATGTGTGGTCTGTGGGAAGAACACACATGCAATAACACTAGTGATATGTGGTTCGTGAAAAGAACAGACATGCAATGATTCTAACTATGGTTAATGAAAAGAGTAGACATGCAATGACACTGGTGGATCCATATGTGGTTTGTGTTTTGTGAAAAGAGCACACATGCAATGACACTGGTGGATCCATATGTGGTTTGTGAAAAGAACACACATGCAATGACACTGGTGGATCCATATGTGGTATGTGAAAAGAACACACATGCAATGACACTGGTGGATCCATATGTGGTATGTGAAAAGAACACACATGCAATGACTCTGGTTGTTGTTAGTAAAAAGAGCAAACATGCAATAACACTGGTGGATCCATAGGTGGATTGTGAAAAGAACACACATGCAGTTTTTATGGTGGATCCATATGTGGTATGTGAAAATAATAGAAATGCAATGACTCTAAGTAGGGTTAATGAAAAGAGCAGACATGCAATGACACTGGTGGACCCATATGTGGTTTGTGGTTTGTGTAAAGAGCACACATGCAATGACACTGGTGGATCCATATGTGGTATGTGAAAAGAACACACATGCAATGACACTGGTGGATCCATATGTGGTATATGAAAAGAACACACATGCAATGACACTGGTGGATCCATATGTGGTATGTGAAAAGAACACACATGCAATGACTCTGGTTGTTGTTAGTAAAAAGAGCACACATGCAATGACATTGGTGGATCCATAGGTGGATTGTGTAAAGAACACACATGCAGTTTTTATGGTGGATCCATATGTGGTATGTGAAAAGAACACACATGCAGTTTTTATGGTGGATCCATGTGTGGTCTCTGAAGAGAACACACATTTTAATAACACCGGTGGATCCATATGTGGTATGTGTAAAGACCAAACATGAAATGACTCCAGTTATTGTTAGTAAAAAGAACACACATGCAATGACACTGGTGGATCCATATGTGGTATCTGACAATAACACACATGCAATGACTCTTGTTGATCCATATGTGGTATGTGAAAAGAACACACATTTCAATGACTCTAGTTGTTGTTAGTAAAAAGAACACACATGCAATGACACTGGTGGATCCATGTGTGGTCTCTGAAGAGAACACACATGCAATGACTCTGGTTGTTGTTAGTAAAAGGAGCACACATGCAATGACACTGGTGGATCCATAGGTGGATTGTGAAAAGAACACACATGCAATGACACTAGTGGATCCATATGTGGATTGTGAAAAGAGCACACATGTAATGACACTAGTGGATCCATATGTGGTATGTGAAAAGAGCACACATGCAATGGCACTGGTTGATCCATATGTGGTATGTGAAAATAACACACATGCAATGACACTGGTGGATCCATATGTGGTATGTGAAAAGAACACACATGCAATGACACTGGTGGATCCATATGTGGTATGTGAAAAGAACACACATGCAATGACTCTTGTTGTTGTTAGTAAAAAGAGCACACATGCAATGACACTGGTGGATCCATAGGTGGATCGTGAAAAGAACACACATGCATTAACACTGGTGGATCCATATGTGGTATGTGAAAATAACACACATGCAATGACTCTGGTTGTTGTCAGTAAAAAGAACACACAGGCAATGACACTGGTGGATCCATGTGTGGTCTCTGAAGAGAACACACATTTCAATGACTCTGTTTGTTGTTAGTAAAAAGAACACACATGCAATGACACTGGTGGATCCATGTGTGGTTTGTGAGAAGGACACACATGCAATGACACTAGTGGATCCATGTGTGGTCTGTGGGAAGAACACACATTCAATGACACTGGTGATATGTGGTTCGTGAAAAGAACAGACATGCAATGATTCTAACTATGGTTAATGAAAAGAGCAGACATGCAATGACACTAGTGGATCCATATGTGGTTTGTGGTCTGTGAAAAGAGCACACATGCAATGACACTAGTGGATCCATATGTGGTTTGTGAAAAGAACACACATGCAATGCCACTGGTGGATCCATATGCGGTATGTGAAAAGAACACACATGCAATGACACTGGTGGATCCATATGTGGTATGTGAAAAGAACACACATGCAATGACTCTGGTTGTTGTTATTAAAAAGAGCTCACATGCAATGGCACTGGTGGATCCATAGGTGGATCGTGAAAAGAACACACATGGATTGACACTAGTGGATCCATATGTGGTACGTGAAAATAACACACATGCAATGACTCTCGTTGTTGTTAGTAAAAAGAACACACAGGCAATGACACTGGTGGATCCATGTGTGGTCTCTGAAGAGAACACACATTTCAATGACTCTGTTTGTTGTTAGTAAAAAGAACACACATGCAATGACACTGGTGGATCCATGTGTGGTTTGTTAGAAGGACACACATGCAATGACACTAGTGGATCCATGTGTGGTCTGTGGGAAGAACACACATGCAATAACACTAGTGATATGTGGTTCGTGAAAAGAACAGACATGCAATGATTCTAACTATGGTTAATGAAAAGAGTAGACATGCAATGACACTGGTGGATCCATATGTGGTTTGTGTTTTGTGAAAAGAGCACACATGCAATGACACTGGTGGATCCATATGTGGTTTGTGAAAAGAACACACATGCAATGACACTGGTGGATCCATATGTGGTATGTGAAAAGAACACACATGCAATGACACTGGTGGATCCATATGTGGTATGTGAAAAGAACACACATGCAATGACTCTGGTTGTTGTTAGTAAAAAGAGCAAACATGCAATAACACTGGTGGATCCATAGGTGGATTGTGAAAAGAACACACATGCAGTTTTTATGGTGGATCCATATGTGGTATGTGAAAATAATAGAAATGCAATGACTCTAAGTAGGGTTAATGAAAAGAGCAGACATGCAATGACACTGGTGGACCCATATGTGGTTTGTGGTTTGTGTAAAGAGCACACATGCAATGACACTGGTGGATCCATATGTGGTATGTGAAAAGAACACACATGCAATGACACTGGTGGATCCATATGTGGTATATGAAAAGAACACACATGCAATGACACTGGTGGATCCATATGTGGTATGTGAAAAGAACACACATGCAATGACTCTGGTTGTTGTTAGTAAAAAGAGCACACATGCAATGACATTGGTGGATCCATAGGTGGATTGTGTAAAGAACACACATGCAGTTTTTATGGTGGATCCATATGTGGTATGTGAAAAGAACACACATGCAGTTTTTATGGTGGATCCATGTGTGGTCTCTGAAGAGAACACACATTTTAATAACACCGGTGGATCCATATGTGGTATGTGTAAAGACCAAACATGAAATGACTCCAGTTATTGTTAGTAAAAAGAACACACATGCAATGACACTGGTGGATCCATATGTGGTATGTGACAATAACACACATGCAATGACTCTTGTTGATCCATATGTGGTATGTGAAAAGAACACACATTTCAATGACTCTAGTTGTTGTTAGTAAAAAGAACACACATGCAATGACACTGGTGGATCCATGTGTGGTCTCTGAAGAGAACACACATGCAATGACTCTGGTTGTTGTTAGTAAAAAGAGCACACATGCAATGACACTGGTGGATCCATAGGTGGATTGTGAAAAGAACACACATGCAATGACACTAGTGGATCCATATGTGGATTGTGAAAAGAGCACACATGTAATGACACTAGTGGATCCATATGTGGTATGTGAAAAGAGCACACATGCAATGACACTGGTGGATCCATATGTGGTATGTGAAAAGAACACACATGCAATGATACTGGTGGATAAATATGTGGTATGTGAAAAGAACACACATGCAATGACACTGGTGGATCCATATGTGGTATGTGAAAAGAACACACATGCAATGACTCTTGTTGTTGTTAGTAAAAAGAGCACACATGCAATGACACTGGTGGATCCATAGGTGGATCGTGAAAAGAACACACATGCATTAACACTGGTGGATCCATATGTGGTATGTGAAAATAACACACATGCAATGAATCTGGTTGTTGTCAGTAAAAAGAACACACAGGCAATGACACTGGTGGATCCATGTGTGGTCTCTGAAGAGAACACACATTTCAATGACTCTGTTTGTTGTTAGTAAAAAGAACACACATGCAATGACACTGGTGGATCCATGTGTGGTTTGTGAGCAGGACACACATGCAATGACACTAGTGGATTCATGTGTGGTCTGTGGGAAGAACACACATTCAATGACACTGGTGATATGTGGTTCGTGAAAAGAACAGACATGCAATGATTCTAACTATGGTTAATAAAAAGAGCAGACATGCAATGACACTAGTGGATCCATATGTGGTTTGTGGTCTGTGAAAAGAGCACACATGCAATGACACTGGTGGATCCATATGTGGTTTGTGAAAAGAACACACATGCAATGCCACTGGTGGATCCATATGTGGTATGTGAAAAGAACACACATGCAATGACACTGGTGGATCCATATGTGGTATGTGAAAAGAACACACATGCAATGACTCTTATTGTTGTTAGTAAAAAGAGCTCACATGCAATGGCACTGGTGGATCCATAGGTGGATCGTGAAAAGAACACACATGGATTGACACTGGTGGATCCATATGTGGTACGTGAAAATAACACACATGCAATGACTCTCGTTGTTGTTAGTAAAAAGAACACACAGGCAATGACACTGGTGGATCCATGTGTGGTCTCTGAAGAGAACACACATTTCAATGACTCTGTTTGTTGTTAGTAAAAAGAACACACATGCAATGACACTGGTGGATCCATGTGTGGTTTGTGAGAAGGACACACATGCAATGACACTAGTGGATCCATGTGTGGTCTGTGGGAAGAACACACATGCAATAACACTAGTGATATGTGGTTCGTGAAAAGAACAGACATGCAATGATTCTAACTATGGTTAATGAAAAGAGCAGACATGCAATAACACTGGTGGATCCATATGTGGTTTGTGTTTTGTGAAAAGAGCACACATGCAATGACACTGGTGGATCCATATGTGGTTTGTGAAAAGAACACACATGCAATGACACTGGTGGATCCATATGTGGTATGTGAAAAGAACACACATGCAATGACACTGGTGGATCCATATGTGGTATGTGAAAAGAACACACATGCAATGACTCTGGTTGTTGTTAGTAAAAAGAGCAAACATGCAATGACACTGGTGGATCCATAGGTGGATTGTGAAAAGAACACACATGCAGTTTTTATGGTGGATCCATATGTGGTATGTGAAAATAATAGAAATGCAATGACTCTAAGTAGGGTTAATGAAAAGAGCAGACATGCAATGACACTGGTGGACCCATATGTGGTTTGTGGTTTGTGTAAAGAGCACACATGCAATGACACTGGTGGATCCATATGTGGTATGTGAAAAGAACACACATGCAATGACACTGGTGGATCCATATGTGGTATATGAAAAGAACACACATGCAATGACACTGGTGGATCCATATGTGGTATGTGAAAAGAACACACATGCAATGACTCTGGTTGTTGTTAGTAAAAAGAGCACACATGCAATGACATTGGTGGATCCATAGGTGGATTGTGTAAAGAACACACATGCAGTTTTTATGGTGGATCCATATGTGGTATGTGAAAAGAACACACATGCAGTTTTTATGGTGGATCCATGTGTGGTCTCTGAAGAGAACACACATTTTAATAACACCGGTGGATCCATATGTGGTATGTGTAAAGACCAAACATGAAATGACTCCAGTTATTGTTAGTAAAAAGAACACACATGCAATGACACTGGTGGATCCATATGTGGTATGTGACAATAACACACATGGAATGACTCTTGTTGATCCATATGTGGTATGTGAAAAGAACACACATTTCAATGACTCTAGTTGTTGTTAGTAAAAAGAACACACATGCAATGACACTGGTGGATCCATGTGTGGTCTCTGAAGAGAACACACATGCAATGACTCTGGTTGTTGTTAGTAAAAAGAGCACACATGCAATAACACTGGTGGATCCATAGGTGGATTGTGAAAAGAACACACATGCAATGACACTAGTGGATCCATATGTGGATTGTGAAAAGAACACACATGTAATGACACTGGTGGATCCATATGTGGTATGTGAAAAGAACACACATGCAATGACACTGGTGGATCCATATGTGGTATGTGAAAAGAACACACATGCAATCACAGTGGTGGATCCATATGTGGTATGTGAAAAGAACACACATGCAATGACTCTGTTTGTTGTTAGTAAAAAGAGCACACATGCAATGACACTGGTGGATCCATAGGTGGATCGTGAAAAGAACACACATGCATTAACACTGGTGGATCCATATGTGGTATGTGAAAATAACACACATGCAATGACTCTGGTTGTTGTCAGTAAAAAGAACACACAGGCAATGACACTGGTGGATCCATGTGTGGTCTCTGAAGAGAACACACATTTCAATGACTCTGTTTGTTGTTAGTAAAAAGAACACACATGCAATGACACTGGTAGATCCATGTGTGGTTTGTGAAAAGGACACACATGCAATGACACTACTGGATCCATGTGTGGTATGTGGGAAGAACACACATTCAATGACACTGGTGATATGTGGTTCGTGAAAAGAACAGACATGCAATGATTCTAACTATGGTTAATGAAAAGAGCAGACATGCAATGACACTAGTGGATCCATATGTGGTTTGTGGTCTGTGAAAAGAGCACACATGCAATGACACTGGTGGATCCATATGTGGTTTGTGAAAAGAACACACATGCAATGCCACTGGTGGATCCATATGTGGTATGTGAAAAGAACACACATGCAATGACACTGGTGGATCCATATGTGGTATGTGAAAAGAACACACATGCAATGACTCTGGTTGTTGTTAGTAAAAAGAGCTCACATGCAATGACACTGGTGGATCCATAGGTGGATCGTGAAAAGAACACACATGGATTGACACTGGTGGATCCATATGTGCTACGTGAAAATAACACACATGCAATGACTCTCGTTGTTGTTAGTAAAAAGAACACACAGGCAATGACACTTGTGGAACCTTGTGTGGTCTCTGAAGAGAACACACATTTCAATGACTCTGTTTGTTGTTAGTAAAAAGAACACACATGAAATGACACTGGTGGATCCATGTGTGGTTTGTGAGAAGGACACACATGCAATGACACTAGTGGATCCATGTGTGGTCTGTGGGAAGAACACACATGCAATAACACTAGTGATATGTGGTTCGTGAAAAGAACAGACATGCAATGATTCTAACTATGGTTAATGAAAAGAGCAGGCATGCAATGACACTGGTGGATCCATATGTGGTTTGTGTTTTGTGAAAAGAACACACATGCAATGACACTGGTGGATCCATATGTGGTTTGTGTTTTGTGAAAAGAACACACATGCAATGACACTGGTGGATCCATATGTGGTATGTGAAAAGAACACACATGCAATGACTCTGGTTGTTGTTAGTAAAAAGAGCACATATGCAATGGCATTGGTGGATCCATAGGTGGATTGTGTAAAGAACACACATGCAGTTTTTATGGTGGATCCATATGTGGTATGTGAAAAGAACACACATGCAGTTTTTATGGTGGATCCATGTGTGGTCTCTGAAGAGAACACACATTTTAATAACACCGGTGGATCCATATGTGGTATGTGTAAAGACCAAACATGAAATGACTCCAGTTATTGTTAGTAAAAAGAACACACATGCAATGACACTGGTGGATCCATATGTGGTATGTGACAATAACACACATGGAATGACTCTTGTTGATCCATATGTGGTATGTGAAAAGAACACACATTTCAATGACTCTAGTTGTTGTTAGTAAAAAGAACACACATGCAATGACACTGGTGGATCCATGTGTGGTCTCTGAAGAGAACACACATGCAATGACTCTGGTTGTTGTTAGTAAAAAGAGCACACATGCAATAACACTGGTGGATCCATAGGTGGATTGTGAAAAGAACACACATGCAATGACACTAGTGGATCCATATGTGGATTGTGAAAAGAACACACATGTAATGACACTGGTGGATCCATATGTGGTATGTGAAAAGAACACACATGCAATGACACTGGTGGATCCATATGTGGTATGTGAAAAGAACACACATGCAATCACACTGGTGGATCCATATGTGGTATGTGAAAAGAACACACATGCAATGACTCTGTTTGTTGTTAGTAAAAAGAGCACACATGCAATGACACTGGTGGATCCATAGGTGGATCGTGAAAAGAACACACATGCATTAACACTGGTGGATCCATATGTGGTATGTGAAAATAACACACATGCAATGACTCTGGTTGTTGTCAGTAAAAAGAACACACAGGCAATGACACTGGTGGATCCATGTGTGGTCTCTGAAGAGAACACACATTTCAATGACTCTGTTTGTTGTTAGTAAAAAGAACACACATGCAATGACACTGGTAGATCCATGTGTGGTTTGTGAAAAGGACACACATGCAATGACACTACTGGATCCATGTGTGGTATGTGGGAAGAACACACATTCAATGACACTGGTGATATGTGGTTCGTGAAAAGAACAGACATGCAATGATTCTAACTATGGTTAATGAAAAGAGCAGACATGCAATGACACTAGTGGATCCATATGTGGTTTGTGGTCTGTGAAAAGAGCACACATGCAATGACACTGGTGGATCCATATGTGGTTTGTGAAAAGAACACACATGCAATGCCACTGGTGGATCCATATGTGGTATGTGAAAAGAACACACATGCAATGACACTGGTGGATCCATATGTGGTATGTGAAAAGAACACACATGCAATGACTCTGGTTGTTGTTAGTAAAAAGAGCTCACATGCAATGACACTGGTGGATCCATAGGTGGATCGTGAAAAGAACACACATGGATTGACACTGGTGGATCCATATGTGCTACGTGAAAATAACACACATGCAATGACTCTCGTTGTTGTTAGTAAAAAGAACACACAGGCAATGACACTTGTGGAACCTTGTGTGGTCTCTGAAGAGAACACACATTTCAATGACTCTGTTTGTTGTTAGTAAAAAGAACACACATGAAATGACACTGGTGGATCCATGTGTGGTTTGTGAGAAGGACACACATGCAATGACACTAGTGGATCCATGTGTGGTGTGTGGGAAGAACACACATGCAATAACACTAGTGATATGTGGTTCGTGAAAAGAACAGACATGCAATGATTCTAACTATGGTTAATGAAAAGAGAAGGCATGCAATGACACTGGTGGATCCATATGTGGTTTGTGTTTTGTGAAAAGAACACACATGCAATGACACTGGTGGATCCATATGTGGTTTGTGTTTTGTGAAAAGAACACACATGCAATGACACTGGTGGATCCATATGTGGTATGTGAAAAGAACACACATGCAATGACTCTGGTTGTTGTTAGTAAAAAGAGCACATATGCAATGGCATTGGTGGATCCATAGGTGGATTGTGTAAAGAACACACATGCAGTTTTTATGGTGGATCCATATGTGGTATGTGAAAAGAACACACATGCAGTTTTTATGGTGGATCCATGTGTGGTCTCTGAAGAGAACACACATTTTAATAACACCGGTGGATCCATATGTGGTATGTGTAAAGAACAAACATGAAATGACTCCAGTTATTGTTAGTAAAAAGAACACACATGCAATGACACTGGTGGATCCATATGTGGTATCTGACAATAAGACACATGCAATGACTCTTGTTGATCCATATGTGGTATGTGAAAAGAACACACATTTCAATGACTCTAGTTGTTGTTAGTAAAAAGAACACACATGCAATGACACTGGTGGATCCATGTGTGGTCTCTGAAGAGAACACACATGCAATGACTCTGGTTGTTGTTAGTAAAAAGAGCACACATGCAATGACACTGGTGGATCCATAGGTGGATTGTGAAAAGAACACACATGCAATGACACTAGTGGATCCATATGTGGATTGTGAAAAGAGCACACATGTAATGACACTAGTGGATCCATATGTGGTATGTGAAAAGAGCACACAAGCAATGACACTGGTGGATCCATATGTGGTATGTGAAAAGAACACACATGCAATGACACTGGTGGATCCATATGTGGTATGTGAAAAGAACACACATGCAATGACACTGGTGGATCCATATGTGGTATGTGAAAAGAACACACATGCAATGACTCTGGTTGTTGTTAGTAAAAAGAGCACACATGCAATGACACTGGTGGATCCATAGGTGGATCGTGAAAAGAACACACATGCATTAACACTGGTGGATCCATATGTGGTATGTGAAAATAACACACATGCAATGACTCTGGTTGTTGTCAGTAAAAAGAACACACAGGCAATGACACTGGTGGATCCATGTGTGGTCTCTGAAGAGAACACACATTTCAATGACTCTGTTTGTTGTTAGTAAAAAGAACACACATGCAATGACACTGGTGGATCCATGTGTGGTTTGTGAGAAGGACACACATGCAATGACACTAGTGGATCCATGTGTGGTCTGTGGGAAGAACACACATTCAATGACACTGGTGATATGTGGGTCGTGAAAGAACAGACATGCAATGATTCTAACTATGGTTAATGAAAAGAGCAAACATGCAATGACACTAGTGGATCCATATGTGGTTTGTGGTCTGTGAAAAGAGCACACATGCAATGACACTGGTGGATCCATATGTGGTTTGCGAAAAGAACACACATGCAATGCCACTGGTGGATCCATATGTGGTATGTGAAAAGAACACACATATAATGACACTGGTGGATCCATATGTGGTATGTGAAAAGAACACACATGCAATGACTCTGGTTGTTGTTAGTAAAAAGAGCTCACATGCAATGACACTGGTGGATCCATAGGTGGATCGTGAAAAGAACACACATGGATTGACACTGGTGGATCCATATGTGGTACGTGAAAATAACACACATGCAATGACTCTCGTTGTTGTTAGTAAAAAGAACACACAGGCAATGACACTGGTGGATCCATGTGTGGTCTCTGAAGAGAACACACATTTCAATGACTCTGTTTGTTGTTAGTAAAAAGAACACACATGCAATGACACTGGTGGATCCATGTGTGGTTTGTGAGAAGGACACACATGCAATGACACTAGTGGATCCATGTGTGGTCTGTGGGAAGAACACACATGCAATAACACTAGTGATATGTGGTTCGTGAAAAGAACAGACATGCAATGATTCTAACTATGGTTAATGAAAAGAGCAGACATGCAATGACACTGGTGGATCCATATGTGGTTTGTGTTTTGTGAAAAGAACACACATGCAATGACACTGGTGGATCCATATGTGGTTTGTGAAAAGAACACACATGCAATGACACTGGTGGATCCATATGTGGTATGTGAAAAGAACACACATGCAATGACACTGGTGGATCCATATGTGGTATGTGAAAAGAACACACATGCAATGACTCTGGTTGTTGTTAGTAAAAAGAGCACACATGCAATGACACTGGTGGATCCATAGGTGGATTGTGAAAAGAACACACATGCAGTTTTTATGGTGGATCCATATGTGGTATGTGAAAATAATAGACATGCAATGACTCTAAGTAGGGTTAATGAAAAGAGCAGACATGCAATGACACTGGTGGATCCATATGTGGTTTGTGGTTTGTGAAAAGAGCACACATGCAATGACACTGGTGGATCCATATGTGGTATGTGAAAAGAACACACATGCAATGACACTGGTGGATCCATATGTGGTATGTGAAAAGAACACACATGCAATGACACTGGTGGATCCATATGTGGTATGTGAAAAGAACACACATGCAATGACTCTGGTTGTTGATAGTAAAAAGAGCACACATGCAATGACATTGGTGGATCCATAGGTGGATTGTGTAAAGAACACACATGCAGTTTTTATGGTGGATCCATATGTGGTATGTGAAAAGAACACACATGCAGTTTTTATGGTGGATCCATGTGTGGTCTCTGAAGAGAACACACATTTCAATAACACCGGTGGATCCATATGTGGTATGTGTAAAGAACAAACATGAAATGACTCCAGTTATTGTTAGTAAAAAGAACACACATGCAATGACACTGGTGGATCCATATGTGGTATGTGACAATAATACACATGCAATGAATCTGGTGGATCCATATGTGGTATGTGACAATAACACACATGCAATGACTTTGGTTGATCCATATGTGGTATGTGAAAAGAACACACATTTCAAGGACTCTAGTTGTTGTTAGTAAAAAGAACACACATGCAATGATACTGGTGGATCCATGTTTGGTCTCTGAAGAGAACACACATGAAACACACATGCAACACACATGCAATGACTCTGGTTGTTGTTAGTAAAAAGAGCACACATGCAATGATTCTGGTTGTTGTCAGTAAAAAGAACACACATGCAATGACACTGGTGGATCCATGTGTGGTCTCTGAAGAGAACACACATTTCAATGACTCTGTTTGTTGTTAGTAAAAAGAACACACATGCAATGACACTGGTGGATCCATGTGTGGTTTGTGAGAAGGACACACATGTAATGACACTAGTGGATCCATGTGTGGTCCGTGGGAAGAACACACATGCAATGACACTGGTGATATATGGTTAATGAAAAGAATAGACATGCAATGACTCTCACTATCGTTAATGAAAAGAGCATACATTCAATGACACTAGTGGATCCATATGTGGTTTGTGGTTTGTGAAAAGAGCACACATGCAATGACACTGGTGGATCCATATGTGGTATGTGAAAATAACACTCATGCAATGACACTGGTGGATCCATATGTGGTATGTGAAAAGAACACACATGCAATGACACTGGTGGATCCATATGTGATATGTGAAAAGAACACCCATGCAATGACTCTGGTTGTTGTTAGTAAAAAGAGCACACATGCAATGACACTGGCGGATCCATAGGTGGATTGCGAAAAGAACATAGATGCAGTTTTGATGGTGGATCCATATGTGGTATGTGAAAAGAACACACATGCAGTTTTTATAGTGGATCCATGTGTGGTCTCTAAAGAGAACACACATTTCAATGACACTGGTGGATCCATATATGGTATGTGAAAAGAACACACATGAAATGACTCCAGTTGTTGTTAGTAAAAAGAACACATATGCAATGACACTGGTGGATCCATATGTGGTATGTGAAAATAACACACATGCAATGACTCTGGTTGATCCATATGTGGTATGTGAAAACAACACACATTTCAATGACTCTAGTTGTTGTTAGTAAAAAGAACACACATGCAATGACACTGGTGGATCCATGTGTGGTCTCTGAAGAGAACACACATGTAATGACTCTGGTTGTTGTTAGTAAAAAGAGCACACATGCAATGACACTGGTGGATCCATAGGTGGATTGTGAAAAGAACACACATGCAATGACACTAGTGGATCCATATGTGGATTGTGAAAAGAACACACATGTAATGACACTGGTGGATCCATATGTGGTATGTGAAAAGAACACACATGCAATGACACTGGTGGATCCATATGTGGTATGTGAAAACAACACACATGCAATGACACTGGTGGATCCAAATGTGGTATGTGAAAAGAACACACATCCAATGACACTGGTGGATCCATATGTGGTATGTGAAAAGAACACACATGCAATGACTCTGGTTGTTGTTAGTAAAAAGAGCACACATGCAAGGACACTGGTGGATCCATAGGTGGATCGTGAAAAGAACACACATGCATTGACACTGGTGGATCCATATGTGGTATGTGAAAATAACACACATGCAATGACTCTGGTTTTTGTCAGTAAAAAGAACACACAGGCAATGACACTGGTGGATCCATGTGTGGTCTCTGAAGAGAACACACATTTCAATGACTCTGTTTGTTGTTAGTAAAAAGAACACACATGCAATGACACTGGTGGATCCATGTGTGGTTTGTGAGAAGGACACACATGCAATGACACTAGTGGATCCATGTGTGGTCTGTGGGAAGAACACACATGCAATGACACTAGTGATATATGGTTCGTGAAAAGAAGAGACATGCAATGATTCTAACTATGGTTAATGAAAAGAGCAGACATGCAATGACACTGGTGGATCCATATGTGGTTTGTGTTTTGTGAAAATAGCACACATGCAATGACACTGGTGGATCCATATGTGGTTTGTGAAAAGAACACACATGCAATGAAACTGGTGGATCCATATGTGGTATGTGAAAAGAACACACATGCAATGACACTGGTGGATCCATATGTGGTATGTGAAAAGAACACACATGCAATGACTCTGGTTGTTGTTAGTAAAAAGAGCACACATGCAATGACACTGGTGGATCCATAGGTGGATTGTGAAAAGAACACACATGCAGTTTTTATGGTGGATCCATATGTCGTATGTGAAAATAATAGACATGCAATGACTCTAAGTAGGGTTAATGAAAAGAGCAGACATGCAATGACACTGGTGGATCCATATGTGGTTTGTGGTTTGTGAAAAGAGCACACATGCAATGACACTGGTGGATCCATATGTGGTATGTGAAAAGAACACACATGCAATGACACTGGTGGATCCATATGTGGTATGTGAAAAGAATGCACATGCAATGACTCTGGTTGTTGTTAGTAAAAAGAGCACACATGCAATGACATTGGTGGATCCATAGGTGGATTGTGTAAAGAACACACATGCAGTTTTTATGGTGGACCCATATGTGGTATGTGAAAAGAACACACATGCAGTTTTTATGGTCGATCCATGTGTGGTCTCTGAAGAGAACACACATTTCAATAACACCGGTGGATCCATATGTGGTATGTGTAAAGAACACACATGAAATGACTCCAGTTATTGTTAGTAAAAAGAACACACATGCAATGACACTGGTGGATCCATATGTGGTATGTGACAATAACACACATGCAATGACTCTGGTTGATCCATATGTGGTATGTGAAAAGAACACACATTTCAATGACTCTAGTTGTTGGTAGTAAAAAGAACACACATGCAATGACACTGGTGGATCCATGTGTGGTCTCTGAAGAGAACACACATGCAACACACATGCAATGACTTTGGTTGTTGTTAGTAAAAAGAGCACACATGCAATGATTCTGGTTGTTGTCAGTAAAAAGAACACACATGCAATGACACTAGTGGATCCATGTGTGGTCTATGAAGAGAACACACATTTCAATGACTCTATTTGTTGTTAGTAAAAAGAACACACATGCAATGACACTAGTCGATCCATGTGTGGTTTGTGAGAAGGACACACATGCAATGGCACTAGTGGAACCATGTGTGGTCCGTGGGAAGAACACACATGCAATGACACTGGTGATATGTGGTTAATGAAAAGAACATACATGCAATGACTCTAACTATGGTTAATGAAAAGAGCATACATTCAATGACACTGGTGGATCCATATGTGGTATGTGAAAAGAACACACATGCAATGACTCTGGTTGTTGTTAGTAAAAAGAGCACACATGCAATGACACTGGTGGATCCATAGGTGGATCATGAAAAGAACACACATGCATTGACACTGGTGGATCCATATGTGGTATGTGAAAATAACACACATGCAATGACTCTAGTTGTTGTCAGTAAAAAGAACACACAGGCAATGACACTAGTGGATCCATGTGTGGTATCTGAAGAGAACACACATTTCAATGACTCTGTTTGTTGTTAGTAAAAAGAACACACATGCAATGACACTAGTGGATCCATGTGTGGTTTGTGAGAAGGACACACATGCAATGACACTAGTGGATCCATGTGTGGTCTGTGGGAAGAACACACATGCAATGACACTGGTGATATGTTGTTCGTGAAAAGAACAGACATGCAATGATTCTAACTATAGTTAATGAAAAGAGCAGACATGCAATGACACTAGTGGATCCATATGTGGTTTGTGGTATGTGAAAAGAGCACACATGCAATGACACTGGTGGATCCATATGTGGTTTGTGAAAAGAACACACATGCAATGCCACTGGTGGATCCAGATGTGGTATGTGAAAAGAACACACATGCAATGACACTGGTGGATCCATATGTGGTATGTGAAAAGAACACACATGCAATGACTCTGGTTGTTGTTAGTAAAAATAGCTCACATGCAATGACACTGGTGGATCCATAGGTGGATCGTGAAAAGAACACACATGCATTGACACTGGTGGATCCATATGTGGTATGTGAAAATAACACACATGCAATGACTCTGGTTATTGTCAGTAAAAAGAACACACAGGCAATGACACTGTTGGATCCATGTGTGGTCTATGGGAAGAACAAACATGCAATGACACTGGTGATATGTGGTTCGTGAAAAGAACAGACATGCAATGATTCTAACTATAGTTAATGAAAAGAGCAGACATGCAATGACACTAGTGGATCCATATGTGGTTTGTGGTATGTGAAAAGAGCACACATGCAATGACACTGGTGGATCCATATGTGGTTTGTGAAAAGAACACACATGCAATGCCACTGGTGGATCCAGATGTGGTATGTGAAAAGAACACACATGCAATGACACTGGTAGATCCATATGTGGTATGTGAAAAGAACACACATGCAATGACACTGGTGGATCCATATGTGCTATGTGAAAAGAACACACATGTAATGACTCTGGTTGTTGTTAGTAAAAAGAGCACACATGCAATGACACTGGTGGATCCATAGGTGGATTGTGAAAAGAACACACATGCAGTTTTTATGCTGGATCCATATGTGGTATGTGAAAATAATAGACATGCAATGACTCTAAGTAGGGTTAATGAAAAGAGCAGACATGCAATGACACTGGTGGATCCATATGTGGTTTGTGGTTTGTGAAAAGAGCACACATGCAATGACACTGGTGGATCCATATGTGGTATGTGAAAAGAACACACATGCAATGACACTGGTGGATCCATATGTGGTATGTGAAAAGAACACACATGCAATGACACTGGTGGATCCATATGTGGTATGTGAAAAGAACACACATGCAATGACTCTGGTTGTTGTTACTAAAAAGAGCACACATGCAATGACATTGGTGGATCCATAGGTGGATTGTGTAAAGAACACACATGCAGTTTTTATGGTGGATCCATATGTGGTATGTGAAAAGAACACACATGCAGTTTTTATGGTGGAGCCATGTGTGGTCTCTGAAGAGAACACACATTTCAATAACACCGGTGGATCCATATGTGGTATGTGTAAAGAACAAACATGAAATGACTCCAGTTATTGTTAGTAAAAAGAACACACATGCAATGACACTGGTGGATCCATATGTGGTATGTGACAATAACACACATGCAATGAATCTGGTGGATCCATATGTGGTATGTGATAATAACACACATGCAATGACTCTGGTTGATCCATATGTGGTATGTGAAAAGAACACACATTTCAATGACTCTAGTTGTTGTTAGTAAAAAGAACACACATGCAATGACACTTGTGATATGTGGTTAATGAAAAGAACAGACATGCAATGACTCTAACTATGGTTAATGAAAAGAGAATACATTCAATGACACTGGTGGATCCATTTGTGGTTTGTGCTTTGTGAAAAGAGCACACATGCAATGACACTGGTGGATCCATATGTGGTATGTGAAAAGAACACACATGCAATGACACTGGTGGATCCATATGTGGTATGTGAAAAGAATACATATGCAATGACACTGGTGGATCCATATGTGGTATGTGAAAAGAACACACATGCAATGACTCTGGTTGTGGTTAGTAAAAAGAGCACACATGCAATGACACTGGTGGATCCATAGGTGGATTGTGAAAAGAACACACATGCAGTTTTTATGGTGGATCCATATGTGGTATGTGAAAATAACAGACATGCAATGACTCTATGGTTAATGAAAAGAGCAGACATGCAATGACACTGGTGGATCCATATGTGGTTTGTGGTTTGTGAAAAGAGCACACATGCAATGGCACTGGTGGATCCATATGTGGTATGTGACAATAACACACATGCAATGACTCTGGTTGATCCATATGTGGTATATGAAAAGAACACACATTTCAATGACTCTAGTTGTTGCTAGTAAAAAGAACACACATGCAATGACACTGGTGGATCCATGTGTGGTCTCTGAAGAGAACACACATGCAACACACATGCAATGACTCTGGTTTTTATTAGTAAAAAGAGCACACATGCAATGATTCTGGTTGTTGTCAGTAAAAAGAACACACAGGCAATGACACTGGTGGATCCATGTATGGTCTCTGAAGAGAACACACATTTCAATGACTCTATTTGTTGTTACTAAAAAGAACACACATGCAATGACACTGGTGGATCCATCTGTGGTTTGTGAGAAGGACACACATGCAATGACACTAGTGGATCCATGTGTGGTCCGTGGGAAGAACACACATGCAATGACACTGGTGATATGTGGTTAATGAAAAGAATAGTCATGCAATGACTCTAAATATGGTTAATGAAAAGAGCAGACATTCAATGACACTGGTGGATCCATATGTGGTTTGTGGTTTGTGAAAAGAGCACACATGCACTGACACTGGTGGATCCATATGTGGTATGTGAAAAGAACACACATGCAATGACACTGGTGGATCCATATGTGGTATGTGAAAAGAGTACATATGCAATGACACTGGTGGATCCATATGTGGTATGTGAAAAGAACACACATGCAATGACTCTGGTTGTTATTAGTAAAAAGATCACACATGAAGTGACACTGGTGGATCCATACGTGGATTGTAAAAAGAACACACATGCAGTTTTTATGGTGGATCCATATGTGGTATGTGAAAAGAACAGACATGCAATGACTCTAACTATGGTTAATGAAAAGAGCAGACATGCAATGACACTGGTGGATCCATATGTGGTAGGTGGATTGTGAAAAGAGCACACATGCAATGACACTGGTGGATCCATATGTGTTATGTGAAAATAACACACATGCAATGACACTGGTGCATCCATATGTGGTATGTGAAAAGAACACACATGCAATGACACTGGTGGATCCATATGTGATATGTTAAAAGAACACACATGCAATGACTCTGGTTGTTGTTAGTAAAAAGAGCACACATGTAATGACACTGGTGGATGCATAGGTGGATTGTGAAAAGAACACACATGCAGTTTTTATGGTGGATCCATATGTGGTATGTGAAAAGAACACACATGAAGTTTTTATGGTGGATCCATGTGTGGTCTCTGAAGAGAACACACATTTCAATGACACTGGTGGATCCATATGTGGTATGTGAAAAGAACACACATGAAATGACTCCAGTTGTTGTTAGTAAAAAGAACACACATGCAATGACACTGGTGGATCCATATGTGGTATGTGAAAATAACACACATGCAATGACTCTGGTTGTTGTTAGTAAAAAGAACACACATGAAATGACACTGGTGGATCCATAGGTGGATTGTGAAGAGAGCACACATGCAATGACACTGGTGGATTCAATGACACTGGTATGTGAAAATAAGACACATGCAATGACTCTGGTTGTTGTTAATGAAAAGAGCAGACATGCAATGACACTGGTGGATCCATATGTGGTCTGCGGTCTGTGAAAAGAGCACACATGCAATGACACTGGTGGATCCATATATGGTATGTGAAAAGAACACACATGCAATGACACCGGTGGATCCATATGTGGTATGTGAAAATAAACACACAAGCAATGACACAGGTGATATGTGGTCTATGAAAAGAACACACATGCAATGACACTGGTGGATCCATATGTGGTTTGTTAGAAGGACACACATGCAATGACACTGGTGGATCTATGTGTGGTCCGTGGGAAGAACACACATGCAATGACACTGGTGATATGTGGTTTGTGAAAAGAACAGACATGCAATGACTCTAACTATGGTTAATGAAAAGAGAAGACATGCAATGACACTAGTGGATCCATATGTGGTTTGTGGTTTGTGAAAAGAGCACACATGCACTGACACTGGTGGATCCATATGTGGTATGTGAAAAGAGCACACATGCAATGACACTGGTGGATCCATATGTGGTATGTGAAAAGAGTACATATGCAATGACACTGGTGGATCCATATGTCGTATGTGAAAAGAACACACATGCAATGACTCTGGTTGTTATTAGTAAAAAGATCACACATGAAGTGACACTGGTGGATCCATACGTGGATTGTAAAAAGAACACACATGCAGTTTTTATGGTGGATCCATATGTGGTATGTGAAAAGAACAGACATGCAATGACTCTAACTATGGTTAATGAAAAGAGCAGACATGCAATGACACTGGTGGATCCATATGTGGTAGGTGGATTGTGAAAAGAGCACACATGCAATGACACTGGTGGATCCATATGTGTTATGTGAAAATAACACACATGCAATGACACTAGTGCATCCATATGTGGTATGTGAAAAGAACACACATGCAATGACACTGGTGGATCCATATGTGATATGTTAAAAGAACACACATGCAATGACTCTGGTTGTTGTTAGTAAAAAGAGCACACATGTAATGACACTGGTGGATGCATAGGTGGATTGTGAAAAGAACACACATGCAGTTTTTATGGTGGATCCATATGTGGTATGTGAAAAGAACACACATGAAGTTTTTATGGTGGATCCATGTGTGGTCTCTGAAGAGAACACACATTTCAATGACACTGGTGGATCCATATGTGGTATGTGAAAAGAACACACATGAAATGACTCCAGTTGTTGTTAGTAAAGAGAACACACATGCAATGACACTGGTGGATCCATATGTGGTATGTGAAAATAACACACATGCAATGGCTCTGGTTGATCCATATGTGGTATGTGAAAAGAACACACATTTCAATGACTCTAGTTGTTGTTAGTAAAAAGAACACACATGCAATGACACTGGTGGATCCATGTGTGGTCTCTGAAGAGAAGACACATGCAATGAATCTGGTTGTTGTTAGTAAAAAGAGCACACATGCAATGACACTGGTGGATCCATAGGTGGATTCTAAAAAGAACACACATGCAATGACACTAGTGGATCCATATGTGGATTGTGAAAAGAGCACACATGTAATGACACTGGTGGATCCATATGTGGTATGTGAAAAGAACACACATGCAATGACACTGGTGGATCCATATGTGGTATGTGAAAAGAACACACATGTAATGACACCGGTGGATCCATATGTGGTATGTGAAAAGAACACACATGCAATGACACCGGTGGATCCATATGTGGTATGTGAAAAGAACACACATGCAATGACACTGGTGGATCCATATGTGGTATGTGAAAAGAACACATATGCAATGACTCTGGTTGTTGTTAGTAAAAAGAGCACACATGCAATGACACCGGTGGATCCATAGGTGGATTGTGAAATGAACACACATTCAATGACACTGGTGGATCCATATGTGGTATGTGAAAAGAACACACATGCAATGACTCTGGTTGTTGTTAGTAAAAAGAACACACATGAAATGACACTGGTGGATCCATAGGTGGATTGTGAAGAGAGCACACATGCAATGACACTGGTGGATTCAATGACACTGGTATGTGAAAATAAGACACATGCAATGAATCTGGTTGTTGTTAATGAAAAGAGCAGACATGCAATGACACTGGTGGATCCATATGTGGTCTGCGGTCTGTGAAAAGAGCACACATGCAATGACACTGGTGGATCCATATATGGTATGTGAAAAGAACACACATGCAATGACACCGGTGGATCCATATGTGGTATGTGAAAATAAACACACAAGCAATGACACTGGTGATATGTGGTCTATGAAAAGAACACACATGCAATGACACTGGTGGATCCATATGTGGTTTGTGAGAAGGACACACATGCAATGACACTGGTGGATCTATGTGTGGTCCGTGGGAAGAACACACATGCAATGACACTGGTGATATGTGGTTTGTGAAAAGAACAGACATGCAATGACTCTAACTATGGTTAATGAAAAGAGAAGACATGCAATGACACTAGTGGATCCATGTGTGGTTAATGAGAAGAACACACATACAATGACACTGGGTGTGGTTCATGATATGGTTTGTGAGAAGAACACACATGCAATGACTCTAGCTGTGGTTCATGAGAAGAACACACATGCAATGACTCTAGCTGTGGTTCATGAGAAGAACACACATGCAATGACACTGGTGTATCCTTATGTGGTTTGTGAGAAGAACACACATGCAAGGACTCTAGCCGTGGTTCATGGAAAGAACACACATCCAATGACTCTAGCTGCGGTTCATGAGAAGAACACACATCCAATGGCACTGGTCGATCCATGTGTGGTCTGTGACAGGATCACACATGTAATGACTCTAACTATGGTTCATGAAAAGAGCAGACATGCAATGACACCGGTGGATCCATGTGTGGTCTGTGGGAGGAACACACATCCAATGACACTGCTGGATCCATATGTGGTTTGTAAAAAGAACACACATGCAATGACACTGGTGGATCCATGTGTGGTCTGTTGGAAGAACACACATGCAATGACTCTAGTGATATGTGGTTCATGAAAAGAGAAGACATGCAATGTCTCTAACTGTGGTTAATGAAAAGAGTAGACATGCAATGACACTGGTGGATCCATGTGTGGTTGATGAGAAGAACACACATGCAATGAACTCTAGTGGGTCCATGTGCTTTATGAGAAGAACACACATCCAATGAACTCTAGTGGATCTATCTTGGCATAATTTGATGTATGCCATGATGTATTTAATTATACAAGACACTCACTTTCCATTTTTATACTACTTAGTTTTGCCCTTGGTTTTATGTGGTACTACTCAGTTTTGTCCCCCCTCTCTATCTTTCGTAGAAGCCCAAACATGTGCTCACCCTGTCCGCTCATCCCTTTATTGGTTGTCACATTTCTCACGCGGATCGTGCGCTCCAAACATTGATTCTGTGTGATCCAACGATGATCGTTGCACACGTCGTGCCCTTCACAGTACAACATGAGACAACACGGATGTCTCCCTCAGCAAGACTTCTACAAGAAGGAACACAATGCTGTCCATGGAAAAAGTCGTCGAGCGGTCATGTCATGTTTAATCAAGTCTGAAAAGCCTACTACTGCTACTACTACGCCACAACGCATGCGTCATCGAGTGCACGATCGTCGATGGACAGCTGCAATTTATTGCCACTTGATTTTAATAAGACATATCCCATTTTTTACGCAGCGGCTGTCAATCGCCAATTTTAGGGCCGTGTCAAACTTCGTACATAGAAATTGTGTATCCACCTTAACTATAGAGCCCCTCTCTGCACACCCACTCTCTCTCTCTTGCTCACTGTCCCCACGCAACCCTCTCCACTGTCCCACCAGCATCCACAAACTCCCGAGAATACCCCGTCCGCGCCAGCGATGGCCGAGGAGGATAAGGTGGCTATCGCCGCCTCCATGGCCGCCAGCGAGGAGGCCCCCGTCTCCTCGCCGGTCCCCCTCGACGCGTTGAAAGCAGCTACCGTCCCTGTCTAGGCCCCAGTCGAGGCATCGATGGCAGCAGCCGTTCCCGTCCAGGCCCCCGTCCCCACTACCGATGGAGCCGCCGAAGAGGAGCCCCCCGCAGGTCACAAGCATATCAAGCACTTCTTGGGCACCTACGATCCAGATAAGTACATCGCTCTGCTGAACCCCTACAACACCGGCATCGATGACCCATGGTCGAAGGTAACTAGGGTTTGCTCCCCTCCCCTGGTTCTTCTACCGTTCCCATCGTTGGATGCTAGATGTTTATTAGGATTCACTTGTTCGCATTTCGATTGCTCGATCTTCTTACATCATCTACTCCTCCATTTTCCTTTTCTTCTAATAGGTTTCCGGCAGCGACGTCTGTAGCGATGATGAGTCCATACACACCAAGACTCGTCAGGTGCTAAGGAGGCTGCGGGCCGGCCAGTATGACGCCTTCTTTAGGGAAGGCCCCTGGCGTTGCCCCTTCCTCAAGGGGATCAACTTCTGCCGTGTGACTCTCGCTGGTGGCACTGACTTCATCTCCTCAATGAAGCATGCAGAACACCAGGCTCTCGGCATTCACCTCCGAAACCTCCAGCGGGTGGCCATCAAAGAGGGCCGCATGCCTCCAATCAGGCCCAAGGCCCCCAAGATCAAGGGACTGGGCAGCAAGAAGTGGAGGAAGCACCGGAGGGAGGAGGCGGAGGCGCGGGCGCTTGCAGGATGTGCCTGCAGCTGCGGCGGCTGCTGCTGCTGCTAAGCAGCTTCTTTCTAGCTATATCCTATTTCTGGCTGAATGCATCGAACCTCGTTAAGCAACCTACTTTCTATCGCTATATTCTATTTAGCTGCACACAGCTATATCTACATTTGTTTTGTTTTTTGAATGAATGTATTCTGCCTGGTGTGATTTGCTGCTCTAGATTTGCTACCTGATCGGAGGAAAAAAGAGGTCCCAAAGGGAACGAATTATCGAAGTGAGAATCTTCTCTAGATTTGCTACCAATTTGGGAAAAATGAAACATATCTGTTTAGCGAGAGAGGAAAAGGGCACTCTTTCAAACTGCCAGTTAACAAGCTACCATCTTGACAAGCTACAAGACACATACATAAACATAACACAACGAGGGTTAAATTTAGTTTACTAGTATCACTTGAGGCACTATACATCTTGACAAGCTAACTGAGTTCCACAAAAGAGAAACATAACACTGACAAGTAAAATTTAATTCACTTCTCATCAGACCACTTGAGGCTCTTGCCATCATTCCTAGGCGACAAACTGCGACCATTCCAGGTACTCCACAGCTCACAAAATGCTTCGTCCCACCTGGGATCTGACTTGGCTTCCCTATCTTCAGTGTCCTGCGGCACAATTAGTGGTGCATCACATGCCTAATTGTTGCCGCTAGAAGATGCTGCATCTCTGTTTGCTGCTTCAGCTGTAGCCTCTCTGTCAGCTACTTCAGCTTCAGCTGCAAGCTCTCTTTCAGCTGCTTCTGCAGCCTCACTGTTAGCTGCTTCAGATGCAGCCATTTTCTTTGCATATGCATCTTCTAACTCAACTATTCTGCATTTTCTACAAAGGGCTCCCCTAAGCTCGTCTTCCCTCTTGCAAATAGGGCAAAACACAAGGTAACATAGAAAAAAATGGATCTTCTTGTACAACTAGTAGGTCACGTAAGCATCTATGGCTGCATACTTCAGGTTTATATTAGACAATGGCCACTCATCCTAGGAATCGTGCCTATCTGTAGAGAAATTCCTTCATTTTGTCGTATGACTCATCAATGATTCTAGTTGCGAGTGATGCCATTCCATCCTTCCTCGAGCCCCCTAGGATCTTGACAAGACTCTGAATATCGATCCAGTTGTGTGCAGGAATTACAATTCCCTCTTGATAAAATTTCAAAAAATCAGTTGTTTTGTCGACATGCAGAAAACAATTCCCTTTTCTACAAGGAACTGGCGCAGCGCCGGACAATTCCTGTTAGTCCTGAAAGTATGTAGTTTGCCATCACCAAAATTTGTAACTACAAATATTTTGTCAATGCAAGATCATCATCTGAATATAATTTTGAAAAGTTTAGTAAATGGAAGATCAAGACTCTCAACATTGTCTTGTCATAATTTATTCGGTTTTGCTATTTCTCAGTCGACTGAACGAGTTGCACATTTCTTTTAACTACGGTTGCACTTTTCTTAGGTGATTGAGACTAAAGAAAATCTCAGTCGATTGAGACATAGGCAAACCCTAATTTATTTGGTCCTAAATAAAATCCTAGTTACAAGATGAGCAAGTGGATAAAGAACAAGAGGAGAAAACCCTAAAAGCGGTTAGCTACAGAGAGCAGATCTACAAACTGGGAGAGGTGGTAGATGATGACGTGTTTCCGCATGGCCAGTTGAACGACGGCGACTTCACTCCCTTCATATGGGTGCTTCGGGGTGTACTCGAGGTCCAATCCCACAAACTTGTCCTCGTCTATCCCAAGCCAACCCTCGTACATCCTTAGGACACACACCACTGTCTCCTCCTCATTGGTGTAGACAACGTCTATCTTCTTATTGTCATGGGTAGTGAAGCTTGTCTCTAGAGTGCGTCGACCCTCCATGGTGGCAAGGAGAAGACGGGAAGAAGATAGATGACAGGAAGAAGAAGAGTGGTTTCTGCGAGGTAGGGGAACGATGGAACCATCAATGCACTTTTAAGGTAGTGGTTAACGACGGGGACAGAAGTCCAAGGAGAGACGCGTGGCGGTGGCCATTCCAGCTTCTGAGTAAACAAAAAATAATTATAACACCGATACATGTGCCCTGTTTTGTCATGTCAATACACTGAGCAGGGGGTGGGCAGGGGGTGTTGTCCTATCCACTGTGCCAAAGCTGCAAGCCTATGTTACAGCCACCCCGCCTAAGCGAAGGGAGCGACATAACAGCGAGAACTGATAGGGGGGCCCAACTTGACGGCCGTTAGCCTGATTTTTTGTATTGAAACGTAAAGTTGAATTCATGCCAAAAAGACCCTTTGAGTATTTGGCACACCAACTGTAGTCATCCCGGCTGATTTCAGGGAACTTGGGTACTAGCCGGATTACCTTTTGCTTACAAGAGAAGGAAGGAATCTCGCTAGTCAAAAGGTCGTCTCTTTCCACTATACTGTGAGCAAAGCGGACAGAGGAGAGGACCAACGGGGAGTGTCCGACAAGGGTGACGTAGCCAATGTCGACTGATGCCACCAATGTCGGATGATGCCACGCTGCAGAGGGGCTAAGAGAGGCTTACGCCCAAAGTGTGGACTAGCCTGTTAAAGGGAAAAAGAAGCATCTTGCTTTACCGAGGGGCATATTTGTATAATATGCCTCCACACAAGCCCTAGATTTGTAACTTGGGGTCCCCTATATAAGGAGCACCAGTCCCTCCATAGAGAGGATCGGCCATTTTTACTAAGGGAAAACCCTAGAGTGTAGTGTGTGGGTAGTAAGAGCTTTGTCTCCTTCCCACGAACAGCTCGAGGAGCCCTTGTAATCCACCATTGATTGAGAGAAAATACAAGCTTCCGTGTGTGGAATCACCATACCATCCCTCCCTGGATTCCTCTAGTGCGGATTAGCCCCACTCTTAGCCTATACATGGCATCAGCCGTGCCACCACCACGACAAGAGAGGAAGAACACAAAGGGGAACACAAAATCCCCCAAGATCTAGATCCGAAAGATTCACCTACAAAGAGGTGATTTGGTTTGTTCAAAATGTAGATCTAGATCTCCTCTAACTTCCCCTCAAATATTGGCAAGAATCATTGGAGGGGGAGGAAGAAATCAAGCTCAAAGATGTGTGAAAGAATAGGCAAAGCTTGAAGAATAAATGAGAAAGAAGCACCCAAAAAGGAAAAAGGGAAGAGGCTTAAATAGGGGCCCCGCCGAATCAGCCCATTGGGGCAATATACCGGCCTGGGCCGGTAGTACCGGATAAGACTGGTACTACTGCACCCGTTCTAGCGAAGCAAGGAAGCGATCGAGAGAGATGGCGCGCTAGCGAGAAGGAAGGGGATTGGGGAACACGCACGCGGCAGGAGCGAGAGAAGCGGGCGAGAGAGGCGGTAGCGTGCACAGGCGAGCAAGCGCTAGGCGGTGGGCAGACGGGCCGACTGATGACCCAGAAGTATAGGGGGTGTATCACTATATTTTCGATAAGTAAGAGTGTCGAACCCAACGAGGAGTAGAAGGTGCTGGCTAGTGGTATGGATCAGGAATTCTCTGCAAATACTTAGCAAACGGATTTTTAGGGGTTTTTGATAATGGAAGTAAATAAAGTACGAGTAAATAAAATACAATGAGAATAAATGCAGCAAGTGGCCCAATCCTTTATTCAGCAAAGGACAAGCTGGTTGTATTACTTAAGATGACCAAACGTTCTCGAGGACACACGGAAGACTGTTAAGTGCTTTCGCTTCATATAGTTGATTAATCTTCTTTAGCTTGCTAAGTGTTGTGTGGGTGAACCTGTGCTAATATACCGACCTTCCTAGGACTAATACATACTTGTGATTAAACCCCTTGCAAACATTTGTAAGTACAAGAAAGTAATTAAGGTGGAAACCTAACCACAACTTTAAACTCTAAGACCCTGACGTCCCTTGTGCAATGGTTTCCTAACGGGGGTTCAGGTTTCTGTCACTCCAGCAACCCCTACGATTAGTAGCCAAATACACAATGCATTCCCCTAGGACTATATAGGTGAAGTGTCATGTAGTCGACATTCACATGACACCACTAGAAGAAGTACACCACAGCTTAAATATCAAACCATTGAATCTTTCTCAACACAGTTCCACTACTAACAACATGACTTCTCCCATGTCCTCAAGAACAAAACGAACTACTCACAAGACATCATATGGATCATGATCATAGATGGAATAATGATGTATAACAATATGAACATAAACAATAATTCAATGGTTCCACTCAATAGCATCAACTACAAAGAGTAATCAACACCGGGAAAGTTTCCCCTAAGAACTATGGAAGATTCAACCCAATTGTTACATCGGTATGGATATGGTGATGATGGTGCTGGTCGTGATGATGGTGATGATGATGGTGATGATGATACCGATGAAGTCCAGCTTGATGGTGGTGTTGATGGCGATGATCTACCCTCTCCGGGAAGGAATTCCCCTGACAGAAATCTGTCTGCCAGAGAGATCTTTCTCTCTCGGTGTTTTCTGCCCTGTAGAGGCGGCGAAATCTTTCTGTGGTTGCTCCCCTGGTATTAGGGTTCCGTGGAAATAATATACGCCAGAGGGGAGAGATGGAGGTGGGCCAGGGTTGTAACTACCTCGGTGAATTACGCTAGTATACATAGCTACCAAAATATTTGCTAGACTGACAACGACCATTTGGCTGAGACCCTAAAGGGCGGGATGGCTCTGATACCAATTGTAACTACCTCGGTGAATTACGCTCTTAGTTACATGCCTGGATGAGCGAAAGTGGTTAAAATAGTACGGTGGGGCACAGGGGCCACTCACAGGTAGACCTTTCGGCCGTCCTAACCACTTCCAGAACATCGGGACAAGAACGAGCGGCGTAATCGGCAGGCGAAGGGATCAACTACATACACAAGTGAGTATGTATGCAAGCCACCATACAACTGTTCACATAGCCATTCCATCTAAAAGAAATAGAAATATTGCAACGCCATACGACAAGATCCAAATATCCTAGATAGAGATAATATTTTAGGATAGCTCCTCATACATCAAACATCAGAGTATCAGGCGGAAGCGGAAAACAAGATCCGAGTACGGATAAGAAGCGAATCGGCATAAGATGCCACATAAATAAACACATCCCACCCACAGATCTCACGGATCCCCATTCCCGAAATCTCTACACCGAGTGATCGTTGCCAACATCATCCGTCTCCTCCACCCAGTATCCATCTTGCGAATACACCTGTTCATCTGAATCAAACAATTTATCGTGTGGAACCCAAGGGGTACTCAACAAGTCTTTATGCCTCTAAAGGGGACATAAACCTGGGGTGACGCAATTGCAGCAAAAGATAATAACTAACAAGTCTATAGATACTCGCTAACCATCTGCCTAACCAATGATAGACGGATGCCCGTTAATTAGTAACAATAGTTATAACAGTATAATTAACAGATCCATCCTCCTTCTCGCTTACCAACGAGAAAGCGGACGAACAACCATCTGTTGGCAGTTTTATTCACCATTCCATGAGTATTGCACTATTTACTAGTCAAGTACATAGTCAAATTAAAAGTGGTACTTTAGTTATACTTGTCTATGATCGAGAAACTGTGCTCCAAGTCGTCCATAACCGCGGACACGGCTTTCAGAAAGATTTACCCTGTAGGGGTGCACAAATAGAAACACACACTCGATCAACCTCGGAAAAACCAACTCAAAACCCAACGAGGCATTCACGACAAAGCGATCACAGGATTCAGAAATATTTCAGGGGGCCACCCCATTAAGCTACCCGCAACAAAGTTGGCCGGCTCCGAGATGGACCCAAGGTTTGCGTCAATGGATGTAAACGACTGGGAACCCGAAAGTGTGACTGGGCTTGTCGATACCGCGAAAACACTCCGCATCCAAAATAGTACAGGTGCTCCTCGCACAATCTTAATTAAAGCAGTAAAACATGGCATAAGTACAGGATAGTAATAAAGCCCCAAATTACTTTGTGGCCCCAAGAAATAAGAATGAATCAAGCTCTGGCTCAGAGAGGTCCATAAGGCCTCCCGGATGTGGATAGTGCGAATAGTCAAGGAACAGGAATCAAGTACTCGGGGTCCTACGGGACACAAGTGAGCATGAAAAGCCAAATAGCAGATATTGCCCACCAGTGCCTCTTTCATTAGTTATCCCATTACTACTCAGGTTAAGTTGTTTAGGTACCTCGTTATCCATCAGACACTCACATACCCTACACATGCAGTTCTACGACTCGCATGGCTCAAACAACTCCTGTAGTAATGGCTCATGGGATGGAGGAACAAGCTTCGGTGGGGTTTAAAAGTAAAGGCTATGCAGTACTTGGGATTCAATTTAATGCAATCGCGACTCAATGATGCAAGAATAAGATAGAGGCAATAGGTGCTATATGTATGCAAGCATGTGGTAGTGCTTGCCTCGTAGCTCAGTTGAAGCGAGAGACGGATCTGGGTAGTGCTCCTGGGATTCCTGATATACCCCCTGCTCGGCGTCTATTCGAAGAAGAACCAAACAAACAAGGGCCAATATAAATAAAGTGCACACGCATATGAATTAAAATGCGACAAGCCAATAAGTATGCCATGATGAATGATGCACAATTTACATGGCAATAATGTAGCATGGTATTGGTGAGGTGTGGGGTACAAGAATAAAGCATTTTATTGAGTTTTAGCCATGATTTGCTCCCATATAAGTTGTTGTATACTTTATATTTATACGATGCATGCTGCAATTCAGAACATGGAGTGCATAGTTAGAACGGGCTCGTCGCGCTGATCGATTTAGACATATTATTTGTCGAATTTAGAGTTGTAGAATTAAAGTTATTAATTATTTAAGAAAAAGGCATTTTTATTGCATTTAAACAATTTCGAAATTTAATTTGCCCAAAAGATATTTGGAATAGCATATACGAATTCCTCACCTTTTTCTGATTCCAAAACATATATTATTTGTAAAATTTGAATTTATGAAATTTAAAAAATATATATTATTAATGCAAATGATTCAAAACGGGGTCAAATATCACAGGTTTGTCTAGTTAGGGTTGACTCTGGTCAAATTTGAAAATATGGTTGAATTTATAATTAAATTTGAAACATATATTATTATGGAAATTTTGTCTAATTCAAAATTTTTGGTTAGATCTTCGCCAGACGATTCCAAACGCTGTAGTTAACCAAAAGGAGTGTGGTTTGATGAGTTGGAGATCTGGGATGTAGGAGAACAAAATTGGTGTTCGGATTTTTTGCAAAGGAGCAACAGGAACGCCGGGAGAAATCCGGAAAGTTAGCCTGCGAGAGGTGTACGTGCTGCTGCTGAAAACTGTTCGAAAAAACTCTGGATAACTGCGGGATCGGGCTATCTTACGGGGTCGATTTCGGAAGATTGTCTCGATATATTCGAGCGCTGTTTGGCTTGATAGAAAGAGGGTTCGACAGACTATAGCTGGGTGCAAAATCTCGGGCTAAGGTGATCTGTGTGCTCGGTTAGATCGCGCTAAACAGGGGAGCAGGCGACAGTACCTGCGTGTCTGCGGCGGCGTGTCTGCAGGGCGCTCGATGAAATTCGGCGGTGATCTACGGCACGAGAAGAGGAGAGAGGATGTCTAGGAGGATGAGTTGCTTACCATCGACCATCAAGCGTAGTTCGAGCGCGTGAGGTAGTCTAGATCGACGGTGGCGCTCGAGCTTCGGTTGCTCATGGACATGACGGTGCTAGGGCGTCTCCAGCGATCTCCTGCGGCGTCCTACGGTCCAGGACGAAGAAGAGGTAGCAGGGGCACCTCCTGGAGATCTTGGTTTGGCTTGGGACACTCCGCATCGATGGGAGCACGAGTCCGACGGCTAGGGTTTATGGTGGCTCCATGGAGGTGAGCTAGGGAGGAAGGAGAGGAAGAGGGGAGGCCTGGGGGTGCTCCCAGATTTCGATCTGATGGTGAGGTGGTTGGGTCTGGATCTTGTGGTGGCTATAAGCTTGAAGATAAAACCAGAGGGAGAGAGGGAAAAGCAAGCACATGGATTGGCTGAAAACTTGCAAAAAGGTGGCTCGGTGATTTCTCTTCTCTCTCACCTTGCTGCCCACCAAGAGAGGTAAGAAGAGGGGGACCAGGGGAAGTTGAGGATGGTGTGTTGGCCACCTGACCATCTTGCAAGACAAGGCAAAGGAGGGGGAAGGTGGAGGAATGTCCACCCCGTATGCACATGGCCATGTGTGTGTAAAAAGGCTCACACGCTTTAGATAAAAAAAGGTAGTTTGTGTGTTTGCATTCACACTCACGGGTAGAAATATGGTGTAAAGTGTATGTGTAGTACTACTACACATATGGCAAGATGCATGGAAGAGTGTATGTGTGAGAATAAAAGAAGAGAAGGCATAGGACAAGCTAGCATGGAATTCGTATATATATATATATATATATATATATATATATATATATATATATATATATATATATATATATATGGCATAGAGCATGGATTAGGGAGATTGCCAGGCTTGCATGCATGCATGGTACACACACTCATATGGATAGCTACACATACACATGAAACTAGAGAGAGAGATAGAGCGTGTGTGTATGTTTGAGTAGAAGTGTGTCGTGTGGTTGCTCTCGTGTGAGGTGATAGATAGGGTACTTAGGGTAGATTAGGTATATGGGAAAGAATAGATTAGGTCAACCAATTTATTTGTCCATTAGGATTTGAATTCAAACTATACAAAAACCAAGAAAACCAATAAATGGGGATAGGGAGGGAAGAGGAGAAGCTTGCATGGCCCATGCATGCAAGCATGATGAGATTTTGGAAATACTACAAACCCTATATTACATGAATAGCACTCCACTTATAATTCATTCAAACTCCCTCATGATTTAAGGTAGTTGGTGGATATATTTGAATTAAGAAGACCAAGTATAGTGTGCATGTACCACTATGTTCTAATATGGCCCCTCAATTCTAATATAACCCCAAATAGAATAACCCATGAAGAGAATAAAAATAGAATCTACCACTACATGGCATGCAAAGATGGCAAAGTGGACTTCCATAAGAAAATATCGTGAAAACAATATGATATCATATATGGGAGCATGATATTGCATGAGACTAGATAATGAGGGTTATTATTTAATGCGAGGAATAGAAGGGTGCTATTATTGCATGTCCCATGCATGTGTGCATATTTTGTGAAAACAAAATAAGTCACATGTATGTGAGCCAAAAGAAGTTGCCAAAAGAAGAATTGCAGTAATCAAGGGTTGGAGAAAAACTAAGCTCACATGGCATTTTGAAGAATAGGATACATACAACTATATATATGGGCTAGAATTAATCTAAAAAGCCAATGAATATGCCCACATGCATGTATATGGAAGAAAGAGGATGTGATCACATGGAAGTTGCTATGGACAAGATAGTAGGTGGAATGAATTAGAAAGAGATGCCCCCAACTCAACTTGGGCATTATACACAATTTATCAAGAGGCAAATACAATATATCAAGAGGCAAATACAAGTGATACATTAATGCATATGAGAGAAGAACCAAAAAGAAAAGGGGTTTTATATGAGTCTCAAATGCAATGTGGCATGATGACATGAGCATGATATAATGATGATGCAACTAATATATGTAGGAAGTAGCATTATATAGACTAGGCTAGTAGCATTGCAATTGTTAGACAATTGGGATGCTACAACTCTCCCCCACTAAACAAGAATCTCGCCCCGAGATTCCTAGGAAAAAGAAAGAAAAAAAACACAAGAAGAGGCGGGTGTTCGGAACGAAGGTGACCTTCACGTTCCCAAAAGGATGAGCACGGAATGGTGCGACCACTGCACCTTGCAAAAACTTGCTAGACTTGTTGTGAGTCTTGCGTTTTGCTATAGAAACAAGAGGAAGAAGGAACTGGAGAATTGCCGTGAGACGAGAAAGATAGGATGCACATAGCTCCGGTTTTCTCGAGAAACATGATAAAGGAAAAGAAACACTTGTTGAAAGAATTAGAAAGAACGATGTATCATGGAGAACGGAAAGGCACACCATTAGAATTAGAGATCAACCGATGCACGAGAAGGTGGATCTTTGTCTTGCCGGAAGAAAAGAATGACTTTGGGGAAGTTATCAACCACTATGAAAATAGCATTGTATCTTATCTCGGATTTGAGAAATGAAGTTCGGAAACAATATTGCCTTCAAATAATAGAGTTCCTTGATATCAACTGAAAGATTTGGGTTAGGAGTTCTCGGATTAGATCTTTCTTGCGCCGGTAAGAACCAAAGGATCTCGCAATTGAGGTGCGCGGATATCACTTCAAGAGAAGGGGGATGATAGTTTATGGTAGAATCCCGAGAAGAAAAGAATATGGAGGATCTAGAGTTTATTGTAGAGATACTTATTGCTTTCTTTAACCTTGAGGCTAATGCAATAGATTTGCGGCTGATGGCATCAATCATAATTGGCTTTACCAAGAGAAAGGGATTTGTCAAATTGAAGACAGATATAGTTTCCTTCCATCTTGTTTGAGGATGTCGAGCACCGATGGAATGAAGAGTACCCGAAAAGATAAATGCATCTGCTTGCACTAGATAATTGAAGATTTTGCTCCATGTAGAAAGGGAGAGATTACCAAGAAGAGATTATTGATTACTTTCTTCGAGAGAGAACTCCGGAGAGACAATGACGGAAGTAAAAGTATCGAGGGATGAAGGCCACTTCTAACTTCTGTGGAATGAGTTAAATTACATTAATCCGCCAATCCAATGTACAAGAGCGAATGATAAGAGTAGTGGTATGGTAGCTACTCTATCCCGCACTCAAAGCATTACTCCGCACATGAAGAGGAAAACCATGCAACCAAACTACCGAAAATGACTGAAGATTATGACAAAAAGACTCATGGAACTCCGTAGGAAAACAAAGATATGATGCAAATGATTCATTGGATCCAGAGTAGATAAAGATGATGATGTTGTCGTCGTGTCGGAAGATCCCAAAACACCGGCAAGGATATGAAGAAAGATTATGGAGAATAGCTGCAAGATTCGGTAGATAAGGAAAAGATAGCAACAACTTGAACAGAAGGATTACAAAAGATCTAGAAATTCTTCATGGCTTCTGGTGGATTGAGGATAGAAGATGGAACGAGAGGATTTCAAAAGATTACTTGATGAGAAAGAGGTGAAAAGAACTCCGTGTTCTTCTTGAAATGATTGAGAGAGATTTAGCAGTCTTGAGGAAACTTCGGCAAAAAGCTGATGACAACTTGCCAACAAGGACAACTCTGGGTTGGTTGAAGATGGAGGATGGAATTAACAATGGGCTTGCTGATTCCAGAATTTAAGCGATGTATTTAGTAGAAGGACGTGGTCGAGATAGGTGACTTCATGAAGCCAGAATTCACACTTTTGAGAACTTTGCACACAAGCGGTGTTCTCGCAGCTTGAGAGAAAGAGACACAGATGATTTTCCATGTTCTTCCATTGATTTAGAATAGGCAAGCATATCATCAAGATATACCACCATGGATTAACAAGATAATTCAAGAATATCAAGTTCAAAAGGCGGGAGAAACAGACAATGCTCGAAATACTTTCTGAGCTCAACGCTCTTTGAAAGATCGACATTACGAGCAAGGATTCATGTTGAAAGAGATGCACTGGAAGAATAGATTATCTGGTCCTTCGGAAGAGAACAAAAATTGCCACCTAGTTCACATCATCGATCGGGTCACCGGTTACAAAGATAAAGAGATCTCGGATAAAGGAACGATGATAGCTCATACCTTAAGAAAAACTATCAGAGGCGAAAAGAAGCAATTCCCTCGTATCAAAGAGAATTTTGCAGATATGGAGTTCCAAAAAGATGTGAAGCATGATAAATAGATGATAGACCACCGTAGTGCCTTGAGAAAACTCCGGATTGCCAAAGATACTTGAATATGCATAGATATCATCATGGTGTGACTCAATCACAGGAGATAACCGCCACCATTTGGAGGATTGTGTCGATAGCATTAACCATACTCTACTCATGATAAGTGTCATATAGTTATGTCGAAATCCAAATTACAATCACAAGCATCAGATCGGCGTGAGTTATGTACTTAGCCCAGAAGATTTGAAGAAAAAAGGAAAACTCCCCGCTCAAGCGCCGGTGACAAAAGAATGAGTTAGCATGAACATGCCGATAAAAGGAAGATAGATAATGTTTCACACATGACTAAAGAGGAGTGTGGAAACACAGGTGTATCAAAGAATTTTTTTTGGCATTTTTCGGCATTAAAATACCAATAGATGCGCAAAACCACTTAGCAGATAGAGATTAGCAACTCCACATTCTGTGAAAGCATGCTGGAAGGAAGAACACCCTTAACAAGATTGCGCCGGTTAACAAAAAGTCGGATAGATCGCGTCGGTTTACGAAAGCCTGTTGGTATGGAGTGTACCAACAGTTGATAACCAAAGGCAGATAGTGATAACAAGTTGGATGCAACAGATAGACAAGGAATTCACACACACACACAACCTATGGTACTACGGAACCCAGAACACGTGAATCCTAGTTTGAATTTTTAGAAGAGGATTGAAAACGTTACACTTCCTTACCAGAAAAAGGGTGGGTGAGTGGGTAAGAAGAAAAATGGAAGCAGTCCTACTCTCACGTTTTGTTTTTCCCTAGTATACATAGCTACCAAAATATTTGCTAGACTGACAACGACCATTTGGATGAGACCCTGAAGGGCAGGATGGCTCTGATACCAATTGTAACTACCTCGGTGAATTACGCTCTTAGTTACATGCCTGGATGAGCGAAAGTGGTTAAAATAGTACGGTGGGGCATAGGGGCCACTCACAGGTAGACCTTTCGGCTGTCCTAACCACTTCCAGAACATCGGGACAAGAACGAGCTGCGTAATCGGCAGGCGAAGGGATCTACTACATACACAAGTGAGTATGTATGCAAGCCACCATACAACTGTTCACAGAGCCATTCCATCTAAATGAAATAGAAATATTGCAACACCATACGGCAAGATCCAAATATCCTAGATAGAGATAATATTTTAGGATAGCTCCTCATACATCAAACATCAGAGTATCAGGCGGAAGCGGAAAACAAGATCCGAGTACGGATAAGAAGCAAATCGGCATAAGATGCCACATAAATAAACACATCCCACCCACAGATCTCACGGATCCCTGTTCCCGGAATCTCTACACCGAGTGATCGTTGCCAACATCATCCGTCTCCTCCACCCAGTATCCATCTTGCGAATACACCTGTTCATCTGAATCAAACAATTTATCGTGTGAAACCCAAGGGGTACTCAGCAAGTCTTTATGCCTCTAAAGGGGACATAAACCTGGGGTGACGCAATTGCAGCAAAAGATAATAACTAACAAGTCTATAGATACTCGCTAACCATCCGCCTAACCAATGATAGACGGATGTCCGTTAATTAGTAACAATAGTTATAACAGTATAATTAACAGATCCATCCTTCTTCTCGCTTACCAACGAGAAAGCGGACGAACAACCCATCCGTTGGCAGTTTTATTAACCATTCCATGAGTATTGCACTATTTACTAGTCAAGTACTTAGTCAAATTAAAAGCGGTACTTTAGTTATACTTGTCTATGATCGAGAAACTGTGCTCCAAGTCGTCCATAACCGCGGACACGGATTTTAGAAAGATTTACCCTGCAGGGGTGCACAAATAGCAACACACACTCGATTAACCTCGGAAAAACCAACTCAAAACCCAACGAGGCATTCACGACAAAGCAATCACAGGATTCAGAAATATTTCAGGGGGCCACCCCATTAAGCTACCCGCAACGAAGTTGGCCGGCTCCAAGACGGACCCAAGGTTTGCGTCAATGGCTGTAAACGACTGGAAACCCGAAAGTGTGACTGGGCTTGTCGATACCACGAAAACACGCCGCATCCAAAATAGTACAGGTGCTCCTCGCACAATCTTAATTAAAGCAGTAAAACATGGCATAAGTACAGTATAGTAATAAAGCCCCAAACTATTTTGTGGCCCCAAGAAATAAGAATGAATCAAGCTCTGGCTCAGGGGGGTCCATAAGGCCTCCCGGATGTGGATAGTTCGAATAGTCAAGGAACAGGAATCAAGTACTCGGGATCCTACGGGACACAAGTGAGCATGAAAAGCCAAATAGCAGATATTGCCCACCGGTGCCCCTTTCATTAGTTATCCCATTACTACTCCGGTTAAGTTGTTTAGGTACTTCGTTATCCATCAGACACTCACATACCCTAGACATGCAGTTCTACGACTCGCATGGCTCAAACAACTCCTGTAGTAATGGTTCATGGGATGGAGGAACAAGCTTCGGTGGGGTTTAAAAGTAAAGGCTATGCAGTACTTGGGATTCAATTTAATGCAATCGCGACTCAGTGATGCAAGAATAAGATAGAGACAATAGGTGCTATATATATGCAAGCATGTGGTAGTGCTTGCCTGGCAACTCAGTTGAAGCGAGAGACGGATCTGGGTAGTGCTCCTGGGATTCCTGATATACCCCCTGCTCGGCGTCTATTCGAAGAAGAACCAAACAAACAAGGGCCAACATAAATAAAGTGCACAAGCATATGAATTAAAATGCGACAAGCCAACAAGTATGCCATGATGAATGATGCACAATTTATATGGCAATAATGTAGCATGGTATTGGTGAGGTGTGGGGTACAAGAATAAAGCATTTTATTGAGTTTTAGCCATGATTTGCTCCCATATAAGTTGCTGTATACTTTATATTTATATGATGCATGCTGCAATTCAGAACATGGAGTGCATAGTTAGAACGGGCTCGTCGCGCTGATCGATTTAGACATATTATTTGTCGAATTTGGAGTTGTAGAATTAAAGTTATTAATTATTTAAGAAAATGACATTTTTATTGCATTTAAACAATTTCGAAATTTAATTTGCCCAAAAGATATTTTGAATAGCATATATTAATTCCTCTCCTTTTTCTGATTCCAAAACATATATTATTTGTAAAATTTGAATTTATGAATTTAAAAAAAAATTATTATTAATGCAAATGATTCAAAACAGGGTCAAATATCACAGGTTTGTCTTGTTAGGGTTGACTCTGGTCAAATTTGAAAATATGGTTGAATTTATAATTAAATTTGAAACATATATTATTTTGGAAATTTTGTCAAATTCGAAATATTTAAAAAGATATGATATTATTTAGATTGAGCAACATTCTGAGATTTTTTTCTTATTTAGAAAAATATGCTGGCAACCTTTTATTACTCGTGCTTTTTTACCCGCAGTGACTGAGCAGTGGGTACAGAAGGTTCACGGGTCCACTCGCGCCAGTGCCAGCGCGTTGGTGATACATGGCTGAGACGAGGGGGTACAAGTGAGGTTTTAAAAGGCGAGGGGGCTATTTGCAAAACCATCAGGAGCATATCTAAACTGAATTCGGATCTGGGAGTTTTGAAAGAAAACAACCTGAGTTCGGATGAAGATGTCGATGAAATGGTGAGGAATTTGAAGATTCCTTAAAAACAAAAGTTGGAGATATAGCCAAGAACTACAACTTTAAAGAAGGAAGTTTTTCCAGAAAAACAACGTACGTGCCGGAAACAAGTGACGAACAGAACGGGCTCAGGTTTTGGAATGAAAATTCAGAAAACAAATTTTTGGTTAGATCTTCGCCAGACGATTCCAAACGCTGTAGTTAACCAAAAGGAGTGTGGTTTGATGAGTTGGAGATCTGGGATGTAGTAGAACAAAATTGGTGTTTGGAGTTTTTGCAACGGAGCAACAGGAACGCCGGGAGAAATCCGGGAAGTTAGCCTGCGAGAGGTGTACGTGCTGCTGCTGAAAAATGTTCGAAAAACTCTGGATAACCGTGGGATCGGGCTATCTTACGGGGTTGATTTCGGAAGATTTTCTCGATAGATTCGAGCGCTGTTTGGCTTGATAGAAAGAGGGTTCGACAGACTACAGCTGGGTGCAAAATGTCGGGCTAAGGTGATCTGTGTGCTCGGTTAGATCACGCTAAACAGGGGAGCAGGCGACAGCAACTGCGCGTCTGCGGCGGCGCGTCTGTAGGGCGCTCGATGAAACTCGGCGGTGATCTACGACACGAGAAGAGGAGAGATGATGTCTAGGAGGATGAGTTGCTCACCATCGACCATCAGGCGTAGTTAGAGCGCGTGAGGTAGCCTAGATCGACGGTGGCGCTCGAGCTTCGGTTGCTCATGGACATGACGGTGCTCGGGCGTCTCCAGCGATCTCCTGCGGCGTCCTATGGTCCAGGACGAAGAAGAGGTAGCAGGGGCACCTCCTGGAGATCTTGGTTTGGCTTGGGACACTCCGCATCGATGGGAGCACGAGGCCGGCGGCTAGGGTTTATGGTGGCTCCATGGAGGTGAGTTAGGGAGGAAGGAGAGGAAGAGGGGAGGCCTGGGGGTGCTCCCAGATTTCGATCTGATGGTGAGGTGGTTGGGTCCGGATCTTGTGGTGGCTATAAGCTTGAAGATAAAACCAGAGGGAGAGAGGGAAAAGCAAGCACATGGCTTGGCTGAAAACTTGCAAAAAGGTGGCTCGGTGGTTTCTCTTCTCTCTCTCCTTGCTGCCCACCGAGAGAGGTAAGAAGAGGGGGACCAGGGGAAGTTGAGTATGGTGTGTTGGCCACCTGACCATCTTGCAAGACAAGGCAAAGGAGGGGGAATGTGGAGGATGTCCACCCCGTATGCACATAGCCATGTGTGTGTGTAAAAAGGCTCACACGCTTTAGATAAAAAAAAAGGTAGTTTGTGTGTTTGCATTCACACTCACGGGTAGAAATATGGTGTAAAGTGTATGTGTAGTACTACTACACATATGGCAAGATGCATGGAAGAGTGTATGTGTGAGAATAAAAGAAGAGAAGGCATAGAACAAGCTAGCATGGAATTTGTATATATATATATGGCATAGAGCATGGATTAGGAGATTGGTAGGCTTGCATGCATGCATGGTACACACACTCATATGGATAGCTACACATACACATGAAACTAGAGAGAGAGATTGAGCGTGTGTGTATGTTTGAGTAGAAGTGTGTCGTGTGGTTGCTCTCATGTGAGGTGATAGATAGGGTACTTAGGGTAGATTAGGTAGATGGGAAAGAATAGATTAGGTCAACCAATTTATTTGTCCATTAGGATTTGAATTCAAACCATACAAAAACCAAGAAAACCAACAAATGGGGATAGGGAGGGAAGAGGAGAAGCTTGCATGGCCCATGCATGCAAGCATGATGAGATTTTGGAAATACTACAAACCCTATATTACATGAATAGCACTTCACTTATAATTCATTAAAACTCCCTCATGATTTAAGGTAGTTGGTGGATATATTTGAATTAAGAAGACCAAGTATAGTGTGCATGTACCACTATGTTCTAATATGGCCCCTCAATTCTAATATAACCCCAAATAGAATAACCCATGAAGAGAATAAAAATAGAATCTACCACTACATGGCATGCAAAGATGGCCAAGTGGACTTCTATAAGAAAATATCGTGAAAACAATATGATATCATATATGGGAGCATGATATTGCATGAGACTAGATAATGAGGGTTATTATTTCATGCGAGGAATAGAAGGGTGCTATTATTGCATGTCCCATGCATGTGTGCATATTTTGTGAAAACAAAATAAGTCACATGTATGTGAGCCAAAAGAAGTTGCCAAAAGAAGAATTGCAGTAATCAAGGGTTGGAGAAAAACCAAGCTCACATGGCATTTTGAAGAATAGGATCCATACAACTATATATATGGGCTAGAATTAATCTAAAAAGCCAATGAATATGCCCACATGCATGTATATGGAAGAAAGAGGATGTGATCACATGGAAGTTGCTATGGACAAGATAGTAGGTGGAATGAATTAGAAAGAGATGCCCCCAACTCAACTTGGGCATTATACACAATATATCAAGAGGCAAATACAAGTGATACATTAATGCATATGAGAGAAGAACCAAAAAGAAAAGGGGTTTTATATGATGCTCAAACGCAATGTGGCATGATGACATGAGCATGATATAATGATGATGCAACTAATATATGTAGGAAGTAGCATTATATAGACTAGGCTAGTAGCATTGCAATTGTTAGACAATTGGGATGCTACAAGGGTGGCCAGACCACCTGGTGGCGCGGCCTAGGCTGGCCCGCGCCAGGGGGTGGTGTGGGCCCCCTGTGGCCCATCTGCACTCCTCCTTCTGGCAGTCTTCGTCTTCTGGACAAATAGGAGTTTCCATATATTTTTCCGGATTTTCTGATCTTTGCGAATTTTTCCTCCAAACAACACCTTTTCCATCAGAATCCTGACTGCAGCGGTGCATGCTCCAAAAGTCATCAACCATACAAAAACAGATGAAATTACATAAGTATCATCTCCTAATATGAAATATATCAATGAATAATAATAAATTATGATATAGAATAGTGATGCAAAATGGATGTATCACAGACCCAGCGAGCTGCGCAAGGCGGTAGGCGCGCAGCTCGCGGGATGGCGAGGCGAGCCGCGCGCGGGGTGGAAGCGAGCAAGCAGCGCACTGCATGCAGGGCGAGCTAGGCCTGGCAGCTGTACCGGGTTGAACCAGTGGTACCGGACCAGGGGTACCGGGCGCGGCAGAGCGAAACCGCGCGTGCAGAACGGGACGGCAGTACCTGTGGTACTACCGCACGGCCCAAGAACATCAAATTCCCTTTTTTTCTTTTTAAAACAAATAAGAGGCAACTTCAAACTGCGATAACTTGAGCTAGGAGACTCTGATTGATCTGAAACCAACTTTGTTAGAAAGAGGATAACAAGATCCACCCAACAACAAGTATTATAATGTGAGATACCTCACTTGGTGAGAGTCCGGAAAACCTCCAAGATAAAAATACAATAAGGTATAAAAGGCAAATCTGTTTTTGATGAACAAGAGATTGTTATGAAGATTAACACAAGATCTATATACTCACATGGATAGGACCAACAAACAACCAAGAAAGATGATGATAAGAATGCAAAGGTTTGAGCTCTCTCCGAATGATACGATCGAGTTACTCAATCGAGAGCCCCTCTTGATAGTATGACTATCTATCCTAAACCCGGTCTCTCAACTACCAACGCGAGACCGGCAAAAGGGAAAACCTATCAAGAATACCTTTGCCTTAAGCATACATTGACCTTGTCTTCATCTATCCATGTCCACCGAGGATGGCAAGCATCAAACATGAGATCTTCTAGCGATGGCGCATTTTGAGCTTGCACAACGGATCTTCTTCTACATTTCATCTACCTTGAAGCCAACACATACTCCAAGCGATGCCAATGCACAATTCCTACAAGTGCAACTTAATACACACATTAGTCCATAAATATTTTTATTAATTACCAAAACCACACATGGGGGCCCACATGCTCTTTCACCATTGCCGTGGTAATAGGCAGATGGATCATTGGGGCTAGGAAGAATTGGCCATGAGGACTCCTAGTAGGTATATGGGTTGCTTGCCTACTCACTTACAAATAAGAAATATCACTATCATTTATTCCACTTTATACATTTGGCACTTTCACTATCACCATGAACTGTTTCTCTCTGCGCCTAACTTCTCATCTACATGACCTTTAAACACCTTTTGCATCTTTACTTTTATGAAATTTAATCCTTATTTATTTCCTAAGCAAGTTTCCTCTATCTTTTACTCACCACTTTCCACCGTCAGCTTTTGTAGTCAATTCACTCAAGACCAGTGACACCATGAGTGCGACAGAAATGCCGCATAAAAACACTTACCTAGGCTCCTTATCGGGATCGATACAAAAACTAGAATTAATACTTTCGCAAAAACATTCTCTGACAAACCTATGCACTTGTAGGCCATCAAGATATTTTATTGCACAGCTGCCGGGGAGCTAAGCGCTAAGTGTTGTTTCTTGACAAAAGCAGTTGTTGACACCATTCATGATCTCTATTAAAGACAGAGGTACCACTTGATTAGGAAAAACTTATCTACCTCCGTATATTGATCGTGTTCCGATCGAGAGATGCCTAGAATTTATTGAAAGATTTTCTAACTCACATACTGTAGACTTTAACAGTTTGATTCCACTGATGGTAGACTTGACCATCACCCAAGTGTCCAAACCTGAGCTACCATTGGGAGAATATGGGAATCCATCTAGGCACTTAAGGAAAATGCCTATTCTTTGTCCCGAAATTGAAGGCCAGGAATTCAAAATATATCCTGAGCCAATTTATGTGATGAAAGAAATTGCTTTCACGTGAAAAGAAGAGGAAGATCCTAGTGACCACTTGAAAAGGGTCCATGACCTTTGTGCTACTCTTAAACCAGCAAGTTTACCAATAGAGTTTGTACTCCTTAAACTTTTTCACTGGTCCCTCAATGATAATTCTTTTACTTGTTTATAATCATTACCTAATCACACTATAAAAAGTTGGGAAGATGGCATACGAGAACTCATGCATAAATATTGTTCATTCACTAAAATCATGCCAACTGAACGTAGTATAACAAACTTTCTTCAAACAGTTGGAGAAAACTTTTAGCAAGCATGGAATATATTTTATGCAATGATTATGAAAGTCCCAAATCATGGTTTCCACGAGCATTTAATTATTCAATATTTTTACAATGGGCTTAATGACGAAACAAAATTAATGATTAATCTATCTTCAGGGCGATCTATATGCAACTTAACACTGCCTGAATGTGTAAAGCTTTTTTAGGTAAGATCCTTTAATGACGAACAATATAATCCAGTTGAGGATGTTGAAACGTGAAAAGGTATGATTCACATACCACCAGATTTATGCCCGAAGTCAAAAAGTCCATGGAAGAAAAAGGTATAGCCTCAGAACTTGTTAAAGAAAATAAAGTTGACATTCTTCAAGCTTATATAATGGAGGATGATATGAATCTAGTAATGCAAAAATTTAGATATCAACAAAATCAGTTCTGTGAGAAAAACTATAAACATCTTATGGCACAAGAAAAGAATATAAGAGACCTAAGAGAAGTCTTTGATGACTTGGGTCATGCTACAAAACATTTAGATAGATATCTAAGTATGGTCAAAACTCAATGGGAGCACATAATCGAACCCCAAACTTTGATTTTGAACCAAGGAAATTTCAATACTGTTTCTACTAACATTGTCACTTGACGTGGTATAGAAACATAAGAACCACAAGGACCACCTTGGTATCAAGAAGAAAAAGCTCGCAAGGCAAGAGGGACTCAAGATATGAGTCAAGAAGAATAGTACTTAGTGGATCCTCAAGATGACATTGATTATGAGACCCAAAAAGGGGAGCATGAAGCTTCCTTAGCTAGAGAAGAAGAGGAAGCACGAGATAAACATAAACTATATGATTTAGACTCTGAGACAATCGATTTAAGGGAAGGAGCCGATACCAGAAAGGAACAAGAAAAAAAGTTATCATCCCGCGTGAAGAACATGTCGATAAGGAAAAATCAGCCACAAGGAAAACCAAAAAGGATGCTAAGCCAATAGCAAAGATAAAGGAGAAGGTAATACCCACCAAAAAGAAAATTCCTTATCCTAACCGAGTTCAATATGAACCAGATAAAGCTATTTATGACTCTTTTGCTGAGGCACTGGGAAGCTTACACTTAGAACTTCCTTTAACTGATGTTATTCAAGTTCCTACTTATAAAAAGTTTATGCGAGATATTCTTAATATAAAAAAGAAGGTAACTAAGACTATAGCAGTAATGACAAGCTTTGGTGATAAGCTGTCTGCTAAGCTTGGGGACCCAGGTATACCAACCATCTCCTCCGCAATTGGGAAAACTAATATATTTAACGCTCTTTGTGATTTAGGAGCAGGTGTTAGTGTTATGCGTTATTCCCTACTCAAAAAGTTGAACCTTGGAGAGTACTCTCCTACATCAATCACCTTACAAATGGCAGATAAAACAACTAAACAACCTATCGGTATGATCGAAGATGTTCTACTTAGAATAGACCAACATGTTATACCCACTGATTTTATTATTCTCGATGTTCCTAAGGTTGACAAACTCTCTTTCATCCTTGGAAGACCTTTTCTTAGCACAGCTGGAGCTAACGTAGACTGCTCTAGCCGTAAGATTGTCTTCAATATCTATGATGATCATATTGTTCGATACTTTCCAAAGAAACCGAAATATAATGGAAAATATATTCCACCGCCTAAGTGTGTTCAAGCAGCAAGAACCAAAGATGAAGAGCATCTTGAGGTAAACGCCAATGGTATGGAGTTTGGCTAGAACCTAAACTCTAGAATAAGATACTTAATGGGAGTTAACCCATTCTCAATAAATTAAGTTTAAGTTTTTATTATTTTTATTTTATTTATTTGTGTGTACTAATAAATTTATTGCAAGTCTTGAGTTATTTAGAGAATTTACCTTAGAGGAGTTAAGAAGCAAGAGAAAAATGAAGGGAAGAAATAAGATATGGGTTCAGACAGCATAACGAGTGCCGATACGACCAGATGTGCCCGTACCGCGCGCCCATACTGAACTTCGACAACTTGACCAGGGGTCACACTACCGATAACGAGATGTGGTACGGCCGGACATGCCCATACTATGCACCCGAACGGAACCTCGATGAAGATGAACAGAGTTCATAGTACTGGTAATGACCATCGATACGACCAGAACGCGCCCGTACCACACGCCTGCACCAGACCACCCAGGTTTGATCTCGAACCCTAACCTTGATCCAACGGTGATGATCACCGGTACGGGCGGGATGCGCTCGTACCACCCGCCCATACCGACTGCATCGTCAGGTAAAGGCCGATGGCAGCTGGATCCTAGCCACCCTTCTTCTTCTTCCTCTTTCTTTCTTGCTCTTTCTCTCTCCACCTCAAACCCTAGCCTCCTAGAACCTTTGATTCTTCATTGATTTTGTGTTTTTGAGTGGGGGAATCTTCACATCGGTAAGTTTCTCATCTGATCCAATCCATGGTTGAATCCTCATATTTTGAGATTATTGTTGATTCCTCACGTTAGGATTTGTAACTTCAACCTGTAATCGTTTGTTCATGTGATAGAAGCTTGATGCCTATATTTTTCTTTGAAAATTTTGCAGCACAATGCATAACATTGGAAGGATTTTCCGCTCAGGCAAGGGCTCGAGTACGGTAGGAGCCTCGGGTTCCACCAAGCCGCCGGGTTTGAAGAAGAGGCGTTCGGGGGCAGACAACTTGAGGGCAGCCATGAGCCGAGATTATGAGAGGGTGAGCAACCGCAAGGTTTTACCCACCAAGTGGGTAGACCGTGAGTTCTTCTCCCGCCAAGCTCTTTTGGAGGACTTTGAGCATATGACTGTGCAAGCTAGCATGGTCCCCTTATCCTACTACTCCGTCGACACCTACAAGCTCGCCACGTATGAGTTCTTGTCATCATTCCATGATGATCTCGAAACTCAAGAGTGTAATTGCACTGTAAGTTTTGTACTCAATGGGCAGCTCCGCAGTCTTTCCTTTTATGAATTTTGTGATTGTTTTAGATTCTCCCATGAGGGGGAGCTCGATATTAATGACAATGTGCACATGGAGGCAATGCATTCTTGGGAGCAGATTTCTGTCCATAGGAACACTGATTATTTGCGCAAGAAGAGTGCCACCATCCAAAACCCCACTATCCGTTATTTTCACACCTTCCTAGGAAATTCTATTTTCGGAAAAGGAGATGTCGGGGCAATGGCAGACCCCGAGATGAGCGTAATTCATATGGCCTTGCATCCAGAGATGGAGAACAAGGTAAGCTTAGGTGCTTTACTCATCCAACACTTTCGCCACCAAAGGTCGACTTCCGCTGGGGACATTCGCCGTGGTGGCTTGATCACGCAGATCGCCTATGCAAGCGAGTTTGTCGTGCCACATGAAAGGGATGTGGCTGGTAGTAAGATTCTGGATGATATCAATATGGCTAGCACCAAATTTATGGGGGGATATAGACCCGAATGCTCCCTTCGTGCTTACCAGCTTTATTTTGTGCCTAATGGTGCTTTCCACCAAGTTTTGCTTCCTTTTGTCCAAGCTTTTGGTTTGCCAGGTAAACAGAGTTGGGTCCTCACCAAGGAGGAGTTCCAACAAGCACTAATCCTCTTAGGGAGGGTTGCGCCGCAACGAGGTCAGTCCAATTGGGAAAACACAGCAGCTGGCCAATAACAACATTAACAAGGTGGAGAAGATTGGAACGCCGCATGTTGGGATGACTATGGTCAACAGCACCATCACCAACAACCTTTCCATCAACACCAGCAGCAAGGTATGCCTCCACCACAGCCAGGATTCAACTATGTCCCGAGAGGTGAATTTGACCAGGTGGTGCATCGCATTGACAACATAGAAACCACGTTGCATGAGGCGAACGCCAACATAGTCAACCTCACCCAAGATTTCACATCTTTCATGACCTACTTTCCAAAATGCTACCCGAACTTCCCATACCATCAGCCGCCACCTGATTATGGCAACTTTTGATTCTAGATAGGCCAGGAGCCTAGGATTGGGGAGGTTAAACTTCTCCCACCTATTTGCATTCATATTTTTCGTTCTTCTTTTGATTTTTTTTGATTTCATTTTAGTGCATGTTTACTTTCAGTTTTGCATTGATAAAAACAAAACCCAAAAATATTATACTAGCTTTTATCTTGATTGGGTGCAAATTTCTCTCGGCTCTCATTGATTTTTTTGTAGGTTACTCACTTCTAGTGATTGAGCTATGGAGACAAATGCAAAGAGTTGGCTCAAGTAGGAGATGAGCAAGCAAGAGGAGGTACTATATTCCTATTTTCCTTCTTCTTGTAAGATTATTCATGAACATTTTATGTCTGTTCGGTTGCACTTGAGTTCGACTCCGCACTTAACTCGTTATCTTTTAGGACTTGAGACAAAATGTTTTTATCACTACTTTGGTTAAGACCTACGGCAATTAATATCAGTTTGAAAAACAACTCCTTGGAATACAGTTCCAAACTTTTAAGAATAAGAGAAAGTGTCTCTCGACAAGTTTGGTGCCATGTTTTTGTATTAAGGGCTTAATCTTAGTAGTACTCAACCCCACATATTGATCGTTGACTCGATGATACCTTTTGAAAAAGAATTGTTTGATAAAATGAACTTTTTATGGTGGGAGAGGGAGATGCCAAAACCTGTTTTGACCAGCTATAAAAAAGGGGGAAAGAGAGAAGAAAGAAATAAAGGATCTATGTTTCTCATACACACCTTTGGGATGCCAACAACTCCGCTAGATTTTGAATGGTTTATGATATAATCCCTGATTTTGGCTATGAGATGATGGCATGAGTGGCATATGTGTCGCTATTTGGGCAAAATTATTGGTATTCTCAAAGGTTGTGTAAGCTTTTACAAAAGAAACATTCAATGACCCTTGTAAGAGGAAGAATATTTTTACCGTCAAGATATGAGCTGAAAATATTCAATAATTTTGAGACCTTTGGCATCACCTCACCACCTAAATTGAATAATTATAGTTCTCGAAAGAAAGGGAAAAGAAGAGGTATTTGATAGCTGCAATTATCAAAGTGGGTGTTAATGAAAAATCTCTAAGTTTATCCTTCTTTTGACATCTACGTGTGCATCCTTAATTTTGACTCAAGTGACCTCTCTTCAAAAAATTTCACTCTCATAATAAGAGAGGCGCTGAAAGAAATTGATTTGCAATCCTAGCCAAATTTTTAACAATCTCATTTGAATTATAAGAACTATTAGCTAGCGAGTTACTTGTGTTTATGAATTGAACTTAACTGCAATTGTTCAGATATATTATGCTCATCTTCAAGTGCACTTTTTATCATTGATTTTTCTCTTATTTATTGCCGGATTTCACTGAAGATTATCCTTTCTACTAATGTTAACATCGCAATTAGCGAATCCTTGGTTTCTTCTAATGGTTTTTAGGCAATGAACATTTACAGAATATCTAATAGCCTTTATGGGCTAATTACACCTAAAGAAGCAGATCCACAATTGGAGCCCCTTCAATTGGAGGCGTCCAGAATGCTTAACGACCAGCGGTACGGTCGGGATGCACCCGTACCGTCCGCCCGTACTACACGCCCCCTGCTCTATTATATCAATACAAGTAACTTTCATGAAGCGGAGGAGACAAGAAGGACGATGGAAAACAAAACACAACCGCCGCGAACTCATCCAGAGGGGGTTAGATCATATCTAGAAGAGGAGAAGAACTTCCCCTTGCTCCTCAACGACTTTGAACTCCTCAACCACACACTCCACCATCATCCCCATTATTACTTAGAGAGAGAGATTGGCAACTATAAGATTAGGGTTTGATACTTTGATCTACCTTTGGTTTGTATTTGATTTGATCTTCAATCGCTATTGTGGTTTGCTACAATAACTTTGAGATGATTACTATTTGCAATAAAATTGTGCTTTTGATTTGTCTTCCTCTCATGTCTGAGTAAATCCCCATAGGCGTGGGTGATGTTAGGGATTGGTGAGATGTGTCGTGCCTCCTTTAAATCCATCCATTTGTGATTGTCGTAGTATTTATTAAATAGTGAGAATGATTATCTATGTTCGCCTAATCCTTGTTATCTAATTTAAGGGCCAAGGTAACATGATCAAAGATCTCGTAGGTATGAGCTTGTATGCTAGCGAATTGGCGACCCCCGAGTGACACGGCCAATATCAATGAGGAGCTAGCACTACTCGAGGACAACAAGGAACCATCAAGATTAAAGCTTTGATCTAGTCGCAAGACCTTAATTAATGTGCTGACCATTGTCGTGGTAACATGCAGATGGATCATTGGGACTGGGAAGAATTGGCCATGAGGACTCCTAGTCGGTATATGGGTTGCTTGCCTACTCACTTACAAATAATAAATATCACTATCACTTATTCCACTTTATCCATTTGGCATTTTCATTATCACCGTGAACTATTTCTCTACGCGCCTAACTTCTCATCTATACGAACTTTAAACACCTTTCACATCTTACTTTTATGCAATTTAATCCTTATTTATTTTCTAAGCAAGTTTCCTCTATCTTTTACTCACCACTTTCCACTGTCAGCTTTTGCAGTTAATTCACTCAAGACCAATGACACCTTGAGTGCGACAGAAATGCCGCATAAAAACACTGACCTAGGCTCCTAATCGGGATTGATATAAAAACTAGAATTAATACATCCGCAAAATAATTCTTTGACGAACCTGTGCACTTGTAGGCCATCAAACACCGACTAAAAATACAATTCCTTATCCTAATCAAGTTCAATATGAATCAGATAAAGCCATTTATGACTCTTTTGTCGTCGCACTATTAAGCCTTCGATTAGAACTTCCTTTCACTGATGCTATTTAAGTTCCTACTTATGAAAAGTTTATGTGAGATATTCTTAATATAAAAAGGAAGGTAACTAAGACTGTAGCAGTCATGACAAGCTTTGGTGATAAGCTGCCTGCTAAGCTTGGGGATTGAGGTATACCAACTATCTCTTACACAACTGGAAAAACTAATATCGGCAATACTCTTTGTGATTTAGGGACAGGTGTTAGTGTCATGCCTTATTCCTTGTTTAAGAAATTGAACCTTGGAGAGTATTCTCCCACTTCAATCACTTTGCAAATGTCTGATAAGACAACTAAACAACCTATCGGTATGATTGAAGATGTTTTACTTAGAATTGACTAACATATTATACCCACTGGTTTTATTATATTAGATGTTTCGGAATATGACATACTCTCAATCATCCTTGGAAGACCCTTTCTTATCACTGCTGGAACTAATGTCGATTGTTCTAGCAGTAAGATTGTTTTCAATATTTATGATGATCAGATTGTTCGTTATTTTCCGAAGAAACAGGAGCATAGTGGCAAATATGTTTCGCCACCTAAGATTATCCAAGCGGTAAAAACCTTCGATGAAGGTCAGCTCGAGGTAAATGATAATGACATGGAGGTTGGTTGAGAAGGTAAATCTCCTTAATAAAATGCTTAATGGGAGTCAAGCCATTCTTAATAGTTAAGCTTAATTTGTTTTGTTTTATTTTATTTGTGTGTTTCTTAATAACTTTGTTCAAGCTTTTAGACTTGCAGAGAATTTATACCTTTGTGAAGTTTAAAGAAAAGCGATAGGAAGAGTCAAACAAGGTTCAGATTGCATAACGAGCAATGGTACGGCCGGAGATACCCGTACCATCTACCCGTACGGTCGAAGAAAATCTAATTGGACAATGGTATTTTAATAAGTACTCGTAACGAGCACCAGTACGGCCGGAGGTACCTGTACCGCCCACCCGTACTAAACTTTGACAACTTTCTTCAAAACTCTCTATCACGATAATGAGCACTGGTACGGCCGGGACGCGCCTGTACCGTCCGTTGATGGCCTGCAAGTGCGCAGGTTCGTCAGAGAATGTTTTCGTGGAAGTATTAATTCTAGTTTTTATATCGATCCCAACAAGGAGGCTAGGAAAGTGTTTTTATGTGGTGTTTCTGTCGCACCCAAGGTGTCACAGTTGTTGAGTGAATTGACTGCAAAAGTTTACGGTGGAAGTGGTGAGTAAAAGATAGAGGAATTTTCTTAGGAAATAAGTAAATTGCATAAAAGTAAAGATGCGAAAGGTGTGTAAAGGTCCTGCAGATGAGAAGTTAGGCACGAAGAGAATCACTTCATGGTGATAGTGAAAGTGCCAAATGGAATAAGCATAATAAGTGATAATGATATTTCTTATTTATAAGTGAGTTCGAAAGCAACCCATATACCGACTAGGAGTCCTCGTGGCCAATTCTTCCCAATCCCAATGATCCATCTATCTGTTACCATGACCATGGTCAGCGCATTAATTAAGATCTTGCGACCGGATCAAGGCTTTAATCTTGATGGTTCCTTGTTGTCCTTGAGTAGTGCTAGCTCTTCTTTGATATCGGCTTTGTCACTCGGGGGTCGCCGAACTACTAGCATACAAGTTTATACCTATGAGATCTTCGGATCATGTTACCTCGGCCCTTAAATTAGATAACACCCATTAGGCAAACAACGATATTCATTCTCCCTGTTTAAATAAACATTACAACGATCACAAATGGATGGAATTAAAGGACGCATAACACATCTCACCAATTCCCTACATCTCCCACGCCTATGGGGATTTACTCAGACATGAAAGGAAGATGAATCAAAGACATAATTGTATTGCAAATATAAATCATCTCAAAGTTATTATAGCAAACCACAATAGCGATTAAAGATCCAATCAAATACAAACCATAGGTAGATCAAAGTATCAAATCCTAATCTTATAAGTTCCAATTTCTCTCTCTAAGTAATGATGGAATGATGGTGGAGTATTGTCAACACCCGGATTTTTAATCCCAGATGCCTGTTATGACATACATCGCAATCCTAGGATTACCATTTTTGTGAGACATAGCAGAATTGGTAACACAATACATCATCCATTACAAACCATAATAAAGGTCTTACAAATAGAGGATCTCATGATCCAGTCTTAATACAATCAAAGCAGCGGAAAGTAAATGTAGTAGGGGCTCCATCTTTAGAGTCACAGGCAATGCTGACGATGGGAGATGATCCTAGTTTTCATAGACCTCTTGCTGTCCATCTTCCTGGTAGTCCTCCTCATAGTCTGGCCACGGGAATAGTCATGGACAAAGCCATGAGTACTCTTTAAGTACTCGCAAACTATCACTAACAAGTAAGGTATTTCTAGTAGGAATCTTAAGCTCTAGGTTTATTTGCAAAAAGGCAGGTTTATTTCATAAGGAATTCAAAAGTAAAGAATCTAATTTAATCACTTAAGTGGGAACCTAGTTTTCATATCCACAACCTTGTTGTGGTCAAGTCAAGGTCATAGTTCAATTCACAAGTTATTTTGAAAACATCTGACAACGGAACAGTATGGACACTCCAACTGTCCATGACCGTGGACGCGGCTATTCGAATAGTTTGACACTTTGCAGAGGTGGTACACTTTCACCATAAAATTCGATACATCCATCAGGGACAACCCTGAATCATCATACTTAGTATGCGGATAATCAATCATAACCTTTCAATTACACACTCTAGTATAGGTACCTCTCCTATGAGCTTGGCCTCCCATCCATGGCCATCTGCCATCCTGGGCACTGCATAGGTGGACATTCACACTCACAAGGTAGCCTCATCTCAACCTATTTCCACGAGGGAACCCATACTAAGGCATATAAACTTTCAGCTAAGCCCTACCCAATTCGGGTATTGTGGTTGTACGGTAAAATTGGAATGGTATCGCATCCGAACCCAACCATCAGTTTTTATAAAGGGCCAAGGCTCATGCCTCAACATTTTCATCATCAACCATTGTGTTTCTCAACACATGTCAAAACATTTCAATAGAGTGAATCATCATTCCAAGGTTTTCATAATCATTTTCACCAAGTCTTCCCATCTAAAGTGATCAACTTTTGTGCTTAGCACTAGCCACTAAAGTTGAGGGTATTAACTGTTGGAGATATGCCCTAGAGGCAATAATAAATAGAGTTATTATTATATCTTTGTGTTTATGATAAATGTTTACATTCATGCTATAATAGTATTAACAAGGAAACCATTAATACTTGTGTGATTTGTAAACTTAATTTGAAGTCCCTAGTATGGCCTCTATACTTCACTAGCTTGTTGGTTGATTGATGATGTGGTTTCTTTGTCATGAACATTGAGATGTTATCAACAACAAGATCATATCGTTAGGAGAATGATATGGTGGACATACTCCTATAGACAAGCGTAGCATAAAGATCAAGTCATTTCAATAGTTCAATTGCTATATGCTTTCTGATACATAGTAACCTAATTCCTTCGACCATGAGATCATGCATATTGCCTTTACTGGATGGATGCTTTGATGTCATCAAACACCACACCGTAACAGGGTGGCTATAAAAGTGGCATTGGGTGTTCGGAAAGTATTGGTTGAAACACATGGATCAAGAGTGGGATTTGTCCATCCACATGACGGATAGATATTCTCTGGGCCCTCTCGGTGAAATGTCATCCAATTAGCTTGCAAGCATGTGACTTGGTCACAAGGGATCACATATCACGGGAACGAGAAAAGAGTACTTATCAGTAACGAGGTTGAACTAGGTATGCAGAGATACCGACGATCATAACCTTGGATAAGTAACATATCGTGAGACAAAGGGAAATTGGTATCGTATGTAAGTGGTTCATTCGATCGCAAAGTAATCGTAGAAATATGTGGGAGCCATATGAATTTCCAGATTCCTCTATTGGTTATTGTTCGGAGAAGTGTCTCGATCATGTCCGCATAATTCACGAACCGTAGGGAGACACACTTAAGGATTCGACGTTGTTTGAGTAGTTATGGTATTATGAGAAAGAGACCGAATGTTGTTCGGAGTCTCGGATGGGATCCGGGATATCACGAGGTGATCCGGAATGGTCCGGAGAATAAGATTCATATAAGGAAAGTCCCGTTTCGGAGTTCGGGAATGATTCCGGTGTTTCCATCGGGAACATTCTAGAAGGTCCCGGATTGTCCGGCACTCCGGGGGGGAAGGGGTACATGAATGTGTCATTACATGTTGGAATGATTGCATCATGTACTAAGTGTTCTTGCTGTCCCAAATAAAGGATTAAATTGAATCCTAAATTGAAAAAGTCAAACGGCTAGTTTGAAAGTCAAACGGCAGTTTTTGGGAAGTGGGAGGAGAGGAGGAAACCGACTTGAGGGAGGAGTCCTCCTCCCCAAGCCGGCGCCCCACCTAGGCCGAGTTGGGGAGGGACTCCACTCCCTCCCCTTGGCCGGCCAGCCCCTCCCACCTATATAAGGAGGGGCAGGGCTCCCTCCCAACACACACAAGTTCCTATCCTCTAAACTAGAAACTAGACCTAGACCCCGGTTTAGAGCTGTTTCGGTTTAGAGCCTTCTAATTGGTTTAGAGCCCTCTAATTGGTGTGTCTAATTACTAGACCACTAATAGCCTCTCTCATAAGCTCCACCATACTCGCACCGGCTTAAGGCGAAGCCCTGCGGGATCTCCCCTCTACCTCCGGTACCACGCCGTTGTGCTGCCGGAATCGCGAGGAGAGTGCTACAACCTCCGCTGCCTGCTGGAACAAGGGAGAGGAAGGTCTTCGTCGAGTACCGAACGTGTGACCGACTGCGGGAGCGCTGCGGGAACGTGGCGCCGGAAGGATCGTCTACGCGATCTTGAGATCGGAAAGAGTACGACTACATCACCCACGAGAATCTGCTCTCGTTAAACACTTTGGAATCTTCGAGGGTGAGTTATTCCATCGACTCGTTGCTACAATCTAGTAGATAGATCTTGGCTTGTTTGTTTGTATGCGATAGAAAATTTTTGTTTTCCATGCTACGAACCCCTACAGTGGTATCAGAGCCGTGTCTATATGTAGATCTGTTGCACGAGTAGAACACAATGGTCATTGTGGGCGTTGATGCTTTTATTGTAGATTGCTTTGCGTGTACTTTGCATCTTGCGGTATGTTGGGATGAAGCGGCCCGGGCTAACCTTACATGACATCGTTCATGAGACTTGCTCCACGCTTAACATGCAACTTGTATTGCATAAGTGGCTTTGCGGGTGCCAGTTTCTCCTAGCATAGTAAAGATCCAATTTACAACGGGTAATCAACAATGCTAGTATCAATGTTGTGGTTCTTGTTCGTAGGTTAGAACGACACTTATGGAAAGCCCCAAACCACGTAAAATATGCAAAGAAAGTAGAAGCGTCTAACTTTGTTTTGCAGGGGTGTGCAGTGATGTGATATGGCCATGATTGTGATTATATTTGATGTATGCAATGTTCCTTATTGTAAGTTGGCAACCGGCAGGAGCCATATGGTTGTCTTTAATTTCTGTTAAGACCTGCGTGTCTATTCAAAATAGTTGTAATAGTTGAAGCTGGTGGACGACAACCATGAAGAAGCGTCATTGACCTTGATGCTACGCCGGTGATGATGGAGATCATGTTCGTGCTTGAAGATGGAGATCGGAAGCACAAAGAAGAAAGGCCATATCATATCACATATTATGAATTGCATGTGATGTTAATCCTTTATGCATCTTGTATTGCTTAGTAGACGACGGTAGCATTATAAGATGATCCCTCATGCACATAAATTTCAAGTTCTAAAGTGTTCGCCCTTAGTTAGCACCGTTGCTAAAACTTGTTGCTTCGAAGCACCACGTGATGATCGGGTGTCTTTGATTCCACGGGTAAATACAACGTAAGCAAGCCAGATTTGCTTATGCGGTAGCTAAGGTTTGATCTTGACGAGCCTAGCATGTACAGACATGGCCTCAGGAACACGGATTACCGAAAGGTAGAGCATGAGTCATATAGTAGATATGATGAACATGTTGATTGTTCGCCATTGAAGCTATATCAACTCTCGTGATGATCGGTTTTGATGTGGTGGATTTGGTTCGTGTGATCACTAAAACAATGTGAGGGATATTGTTTTGAGTGGGAGTTCACTTAGATTAATTTAATTATTAATTAGAACTCAATTTATCATAAACTAAATCAAAGTGAATTTGCATAGTTGTTGTAGTCATTGGCATCCGTTTACCACCTTGCGCTTAGTTATAATTGAGATGATAGAACTATAGAATTCTGGTTAGTTACTTTACGAACTGGTATCGTATTGTATTGAAGTGTTAATCTAAAGTTTAAAAGTCCTATTGCAAACTTTCAGTAAGTTTCAGTTACTCCATGAAGTTTAATAATTAGTATTAAATCAAGAGTAACAATTCCAAGTGTTAGTATATAAGTATCATGTTTGTATCCATGATTCTTGATATTCAAAGGATTCCCTTAATATCAAGGTTATCTAGGATCTGAAAGAGTTGTTTCTGAAACCATGATGTGTGGAAGATATTGTGATATCTGAAACGAAGTTTTGGTTACAACATGATAGAGTATAATATTGCAAAAGTCATGTTCTCATATTTGATGAGAATTTGCAAAAGGGTGGAGACACTAGTTGTCCTAATCCTCCAAAATGTTTTGGAAAGCAACATTATACTCATAATTCATCGTTATAAGCTAAAAGTAGCTTGATCATGGACATTCCATGATAAGGTGAATATTTGATGTAGGTAAAATGTTTACTACACCAAGAGATTACTAAAGAAAGGAATTTGGAAGAACACCAAACATTTGATGATGGTGATCTACTTCAAAGTGCAAGTCCAAAGACATTTGTATTTAATTATACACGCTTTGGATTATGTGTCATATGTATGACTCCACTATTGATGTTGATAGATTCTTTCAAACAGAAAAGGAAATACTGAAAGAGAATCTCATAAATATATGGCAGAAAAGAAAAGACTGGAATTGTTCAGTTTAAGTATATAGATGATATACATGTTATGGCTATATTCTTTGATTGTTAAACGATGTGGTTCTTAAGTATTTTGATACTGAATTTGTTGGTGTGAATCGTCATACGAAACAACACAATTCATGAACTACAATGGCCTAAGTAACAAGCAAAAGAATATGTGATGATGTTCATCGAGAACAAATAAAGGGTTATTGCGTTGCTTGTTAAACATCAAAGCTTGCCTTCAAAGATTTGTTTTATCAGGTATTATGAGAACAAAAGGGTTGTTCAAATAATTGCCGTAATCCATAAAAGATGGATGATTCACAAATCTCGTTGGAGAAATCACATCCATAAAACTAGTGCTAAAATGTCGAAAGACAAATTGATTGAAAGATCACTTAGGAAGTGACATCGCCGTTTAAATTATATTGGAAAGAAAACATGAAGAAAATCCATATGGATGGAATTTTGGAGTCTATTTGATTTTGATCAAATAACGCTTGTGAAACTTTCCTAGAGATAATTAAAACTTCGTTCATAGGCCAAAAAGGGAACGAATGACTAGCTAATTGGAACTTGTACATATTGTTGTACGAAGTCCATTATGTGTAGTCAAGAGCGATGGATTTCAACTTCATATGCTTTCTCCGAAAATTTGAGTGAATATATGAATATTTACTTAATAAGGATGAAGTATGAAATATTTGAAAAGTTCAAAAGACTTTCAAGATGAAGTGCAAAATCATTGTAACAAGAATATGAATAGTTTATGATAAAGATCATAAAGGAAGATATTTGAATTACAAGTTTAGCATAATACCTAAGATTTAAGGAATCGTTCCGTGGATTTGCATTTCCCGAAACACCATAAGAGTATGGAGCGTTCGAGATATGTAATTAAACCTTGTTTGACATGGTAAGATCAAAGGTATAGTTCATAAAACTGCCATAGTATTTTAAAGATTAAAAGCTTTAGAGATTACCGTTTTTCCACTAAAAAGAGCTCCATCATAATCCGTTGAAATGACACCATATAAGGTTATGGTTTGGGATAAAACCCAAGTTGTCCTTTCTTAAACATTGGTATGCTATGCATAAGAAAGATATGTGCAACCAAAGTCGGATGAACCTGTCTTTGTATAAACTGTTCCTCCATAAAACACCGGAGACAAAAGAGTTTGTTGCTTAGAACGTCAAGTTTCTTTGAGAAGAAATTTTTCGTGAAAAGTTAAGTGGGAGGACAATAGAAACTTTGATAAGGTTAAAAGAACCTTAGCTATATGTGCAGAATTGCGCAGCGCCGAAAAGTGTTTCGGAGGCAGCAACAATGCTCATGGTTCACGTACCTCAAAAGGTTGTGGTCACGGAGATCCAAGTTCCTATTGAAACAAGTAGGTCGGATGAACAATCAAATACCAAGATTTGAGGGTTGAATCATTATTTGAGAATAATAAACCGACTACATGCAAAGAAGCGATGATGGGCCCTGACTCCGTCAAATGGCTTGAAGCCATAAAATCCGTGATAGTTCCATACACGAGAAATCAAGTTTTGAACTTGAAGGACCCTCGAGAAAGGTGTAAGACCTTACAGTTGTGTCTGGATCTATAAAGAAATAGACATGGATGTTTTACATCTATGAAATAGTCGACATGTTGGGAAAGAGTTCACAACAATGTTCAAAGGTTGACTATGACAAGATTTGATCTATCATAGTGATATTTAGTCTAGACGGATTAATGAAAGCAACCACTACATATAATTTGTTATATGGTAGTTGAATAAACAAAACAAGTTCTTCTAATAGAATCGTTACCTAGGACATGTGCATAAACACGGTCCATAGGGTTTTGTCAATTCAAAGGATGCTAAAAGCATATGCAAACTTCAATGGTTAGAGTGAGCATAGCGGAGTTGGAATCTTCACTATGATGAAACTGTTAAAAGGGTTTAATTTCATCAGAGACAATGAAGATGCTTGCATTTGCAAGAAATTAAGTGGGAGCGCTAAGACATGTTTCTAATACATTATGTGGAAGACATATTGTTGATTGGAAATAATGTATCTTTTATTAACACATATTAAGAATTTCATCCCGATGAAAGACTTAGGCAAAACCCAAGTATTTTGGCATCAATAGACGCTAATGTGGTTGTGCCAGAAGTACATAGACAAGATATTGAATGAGTTCAATATAGGAACTACAAGAAAGGTTCTTGTTGCACAGAAAGGATTGAATAAGTTCAATGTTGATGATATATTCAAGTGTATTGACATTTGGTAAGTGAAACAAAGATTCAAGTATAGATTGATACTTGATATATGAAATCGCAAAGAGTGTTTATATCAATCATACTGTGGTATGTACAAATCCAGATATGTCCTATGCTCTAAAAGTTATGAGTATATACCAGAATGATTCATAAGATGATCATTGGACGATAGTAAGGATATTCTTATGATCTTTTGGAAGAACTAAGAGTATATTATTTGTAGAAGTGACAAATAGATGATTAGTTCATTGTAAAAGTACTACATTGATACTAGTTTTGTCACAGAGTACAAATTAAGTTTATCTCAATTTAAATTAAGGGTGGCACAATATAATGGAGAGTGAGTTCCATAATGGATTTGGATGAGTTCCAAAGTTAAGACATTGTGACAGATACTTCAACAAAAGGCTAAGTATATGACTGCTATTATAGCAGCAAAAGAGGGCATTTGTGTCAAGTAGTTTGTTATCAAACTAGGTGTAGTTCACAGCGGGATAATACTATGAAGATATATTGTGTGACAATATTATCAACATGTTTTAACCCCAAAGAACTAAAGGTCACACCGAAAGACCAAATTATACAAAGCCATCTCATTAGAGAATGAGTGATGCGTAGAGACGCAAAGACATGCAATTACACACGGACCTGGAAGTGTCAGATCCGGAGATCAGTTGACCACTAGTAATCGTGTACATACAACACCAGAAAGCCATAGGTGTTGAATACACAAAGGTTTGAAACTAGATTATTGACTCTAGTGCAAGTGGGAGACTGTTGGAGATATGCCCTAGAGGCAATAATAAATAGAGTTATTATTATATCTTTGTGTTTATGATAAATGTTTACATTCATGCTATAATAGTATTAACAAGGAAACCATTAATACTTGTGTGATTTGTAAACTTAATTTGAAGTCCCTAGTATGGCCTCTATACTTCACTAGCTTGTTGGTTGATTGATGATGTGGTTTCTTTGTCATGAACATTGAGATGTTATCAACAACAAGATCATATCGTTAGGAGAATGATATGGTGGACATACTCCTATAGACAAGCGTAGCATAAAGATCAAGTCATTTCAATAGTTCAATTGCTATATGCTTTCTGATACATAGTAACCTAATTCCTTCGACCATGAGATCATGCATATTGCCTTTACTGGATGGATGCTTTGATGTCATCAAACACCACACCGTAACAGGGTGGCTATAAAAGTGGCATTGGGTGTTCGGAAAGTATTGGTTGAAACACATGGATCAAGAGTGGGATTTGTCCATCCACATGACGGATAGATATTCTCTGGGCCCTCTCGGTGAAATGTCATCCAATTAGCTTGCAAGCATGTGACTTGGTCACAAGGGATCACATATCACGGGAACGAGAAAAGAGTACTTATCAGTAACGAGGTTGAACTAGGTATGCAGAGATACCGACGATCATAACCTTGGATAAGTAACATATCGTGAGACAAAGGGAAATTGGTATCGTATGTAAGTGGTTCATTCGATCGCAAAGTAATCGTAGAAATATGTGGGAGCCATATGAATTTCCAGATTCCTCTATTGGTTATTGTTCGGAGAAGTGTCTCGATCATGTCCGCATAATTCACGAACCGTAGGGAGACACACTTAAGGATTCGACGTTGTTTGAGTAGTTATGGTATTATGAGAAAGAGACCGAATGTTGTTCGGAGTCTCGGATGGGATCCGGGATATCACGAGGTGATCCGGAATGGTCCGGAGAATAAGATTCATATAAGGAAAGTCCCGTTTCGGAGTTCGGGAATGATTCCGGTGTTTCCATCGGGAACATTCTAGAAGGTCCCGGATTGTCCGGCACTCCGGGGGGGAAGGGGTACATGAATGTGTCATTACATGTTGGAATGATTGCATCATGTACTAAGTGTTCTTGCTGTCCCAAATAAAGGATTAAATTGAATCCTAAATTGAAAAAGTCAAACGGCTAGTTTGAAAGTCAAACGGCAGTTTTTGGGAAGTGGGAGGAGAGGAGGAAACCGACTTGAGGGAGGAGTCCTCCTCCCCAAGCCGGCGCCCCACCTAGGCCGAGTTGGGGAGGGACTCCACTCCCTCCCCTTGGCCGGCCAGCCCCTCCCACCTATATAAGGAGGGGCAGGGCTCCCTCCCAACACACACAAGTTCCTATCCTCTAAACTAGAAACTAGACCTAGACCCCGGTTTAGAGCTGTTTCGGTTTAGAGCCTTCTAATTGGTTTAGAGCCCTCTAATTGGTGTGTCTAATTACTAGACCACTAATAGCCTCTCTCATAAGCTCCACCATACTCGCACCGGCTTAAGGCGAAGCCCTGCGGGATCTCCCCTCTACCTCCGGTACCACGCCGTTGTGCTGCCGGAATCGCGAGGAGAGTGCTACAACCTCCGCTGCCTGCTGGAACAAGGGAGAGGAAGGTCTTCGTCGAGTACCGAACGTGTGACCGACTGCGGGAGCGCTGCGGGAACGTGGCGCCGGAAGGATCGTCTACGCGATCTTGAGATCGGAAAGAGTACGACTACATCACCCACGAGAATCTGCTCTCGTTAAACACTTTGGAATCTTCGAGGGTGAGTTATTCCATCGACTCGTTGCTACAATCTAGTAGATAGATCTTGGCTTGTTTGTTTGTATGCGATAGAAAATTTTTGTTTTCCATGCTACGAACCCCTACATTAACTAATGAGGGTGCTAATCAAGTGTAACTATCCAAATCTAATTTTATGCTTTTTATGGCATCTAAGTATAGCTACTTAGGCCTAGTTTTATACTCTTTATGGTATTTATCCTATTTTTCCAAAACTCACAAATCACTAACTAAAGGTAAAGAACTTTGGTAAAAGTAAAAGAATAAAGCTTGCAAGTAAAACTTAGGATTGGTATAATCAAGGTTGCATAACCAAAGCATGCCTAATTTATCTTGCATAGGTTATAAAGTTTGCAAGTGTTAGCTTGCATAGTTCTAGCTTGCCTTGAGTAGTGAAGTGGTTGAAGTTCTCTTCTTCTTCTTCGTAGTACTCCTCCTCGTATCCCGGGTCGGTACTATAGTCTATAAATGAATACGAGGTACACAATCACCAAACAATACTTAACTACTTCTATTTAGCACACTAAGGCTCACACTTGATGATCTAGCATCATCACAATAATTACATGAAATAAAGACCTAGTTTTATTTATCTTATTTTGGAAAAGTAATTTCTACTCATTGAAAATACTTAAGATTTAATATTCTCCAATTAAAATATGGGATCATGTTGACACATGTCATCACCACATATTCTAATACTTGGGAATGTGATTTAAAGTGGTGGTCATATTTTATAAAGTTTAAAATTACTATTTAATACAATTAAAGTGACTAGAAATGCCTATATAGCATTATTTTGGTACTAGTCCAAGATCACTGCATGTAAACCTAAATATCTTTACACATTCAGATATATCTTGTTAAATGTTATTTTTGAGAGTTGGAGTCAACTCAAAAGCATTTATGGTTGATTTTTGAAAAATGCTTGAAGTGGCAAAAGTATCTGTCTTTTTATTTTTGGTATAGGTGATCTATAATTTTAAATGGTTTGAATCCAACGGGCTTGGATAGATATTTTGAATACCTTTCTAACAAAATTGGAATCATGCAATTTGGTTCACTAAATCTCTTTGAATTGATTTTTGAATCTACTAACAGAATCTAGTTTTAACTAAAATGGGAAAATCTATTTGAATCGACAGGCTCTGCGTGGAAAAATAACTGGGTTGGCCCAGCTACGCGGTGCGCGCGCAGTGGGCTGCTGACAGGAAGATCCTACTAGTCAGTGACTCAATTAAACCGAAACGGTAAGTTTCAATATGGGTCATGTGATTAGACTAGGATCTGATGGATGTGGTATGTCGTCTTCGGCGAACAGCTCTGATGGCTACACACTTCTATTCTTGTAGACAGTTGTTGGGCCTCCGAGTGCAGAGGTTTGTCGAATAGCAACAAGTTTGCCTTAAGTGGATTACCCAAGGTTTATGGAACACAGGGAGGAAGTGGTCAAAGGTATCCCTCTCAAGCAACCCTACAATCAAGATACAAGAAGTCTCTTGTGTCCCCAACACATCCAATACACTTGTCAGGTGTATAGGTGCACTATTTCGGCGAAGAGATAGTGTAATACAAGTGGTATAGATAATTATAAGTGGTAACGGTGCCAGAAAAGAGCTTGATGGGTAGGAAGAGACTAAACGCAATCTGATGGAAGCAAGCAAACATGTAACATATCTAGTTGCAAATGGTGTTTCAATGTTTAGAAACAAGGCCTAGGGATCATACTTTCGCTAGTGAACACTCTCATATAAATATCTTCTCTTCATGATATTACTCTCCGGTTGGACAGTCTAATCCATGGTAGGGCTATAACAGCAGTCCTCAAAGTTCTCTTTCCCCATCTAGATAACCCCTCACTATCACCTTGAGCGCTAGATGGTTCCAACAAACACCACAATTTCATAGAGACATCCAACTCCAAATATACCTCATAACAAGTATTTGTAATCTCTAGCCTAAGTGCCAGCATGGTGTGCATGCTATCACTTTCACACATGTGGGGAGAGCCAGCGATCTATTAAAGCACTTGAGTAGCAAGTTAGATCTACTTGATTACAAAGCTCATGATCACAATATGATCATGCATAGAGAGAGAGATGAACACATAGCTACCGGTAGAACCCTTAGCCTCGAGAGAGAACTACTCTCTCCTCATCACAGGAATCAGCAACGGCGATGGAGATGGTGGTGGAGATCGATGGAGATGGCTCCGGGGCACTTCCCCGTCCCGGCACGGTGCCGAAACTAAAACTTTCTGTCCCCCGAATCTCCTCCTCGGTGGTGGCGGTGCTGCGGAACTTTTCGTGACTGGAGGCTGGATTATTTAGGGTTTTCTCATCGGGAGGCTTCTTATAGGCGAAGGGGCGATGTCAGAGGGTGGGCCAGGGGCCCACACCACCTGGTGGCGAGGATAGGGGACCCGCGCCACCACATGGTGTGGCCAGCCCCTGGCCCCTCTCCGTCTCGTCTTCTGGCTCCGTGAGACTTCTAGTAAAATATCGACTTTGGCTTTTGTCTGGTCCAATTCCGAGAATATTTATTTTCTCGCTTTTCTAGAACCAAAAACGAAGAAAATAGGCAAGTGGCACTGTGGCATCTTGTTAATAGGTTAGTTCTAGAAAATGTGTAAAAGTACTCCAAAGTGTGGACAAAACATAAGAAAGTAGATATAAAATAAGCATGGAACATCAAAAATTATAGATACGTTTGCAACGTATCAACATCCCCAAGCTTAACTCCTGCTCGTCCTCAAAAGAAAGAATAATTTTTGAGGTGACATGCACCATCACAATCTTGATCAAGGCATTTACAAAACATTGATAGTTGGGATCATAGTACTTTACCATAGCATGAAAGATATGGTTCTAACAATAAGACATAGCAAATATGTTGTAACATGAAAAGGTACAAACAAAATATTCATGAATAACAATGCTTTGAAAGACGTTTATTTGTTTCACATATAGAAAACATAGCATAGTGGTATTCAGCTTGTCCCTCATGGAGTAGCAAAATATAAATGCATAGGACACCTTCAAAGTTCGTAAGGGTGACTAGATAAAAATAGTTCAAGAACAAGCAATATAAACATTATGAATCAATCAATAAGTTTTGGGACAATGCACATAGAACTAAGAATGACAACTATGCTCTCCTAGTTGGTGCCTAAGGATAGAAGGTGGAGACTCAATATAAAAGTGGAAGAAAGGCCTTCATAGAAGGAAGCAGGGATTCAAGTCTCATAAAGAGCTTCCAAAAATGATGGTACTTGTTAGCTTTCAGCTCTCATTGCCCCTATCATAAGCATCTTGAAGTGATTAAGGTTAAAGTGAACAAAATGTGGAGGATATGCTTGACAAAGTATAAGTTGGGAATCTCATGTCCCTTGAATACGAGGGTCGCTCCTCATGCTACTCAAGTTTAGTTACCGGTAAGTTCTTGTCATAGTAAGTACATGTGTATCATAGAGAACCACCAACGGGGTACCCCTTGCCCGATGATACGGAAGAATCCCCATATCAAAATGACAAGGCAAGCAGACAATAAGCATCTCATCAATCTTCTTATTTACCATGGGAAAATGGTGCTTTTTTCTCTCTTACCTCTTTTCTCATCTCTTTTTTTTCTCTTTTTTCTCAATCTCTATCTCTTTTTTATAAGAAGAATGCTTCATAGATTGCTCATTATGGTTATGCTGCAGGTTTCCACCATGATTAGGCATGGATTAGACCAGCGGACCAAGCGTTTCTCTAACACACATACATAACTCCATGGACTTACAAGATCTCCTTTCATTTTCCACCGACGACATCCATAAACAAAAGAGCATGATATCAACTGGGTACAATGCACAAGTGCAATGTTGAAAGTGTTCCCCATAACAGCATGGTTCTGCTAATCCCCAACGTATAAGTGCAAGCATATACAACATATATGACACAATGGTTCAAGTTTATTAGGGGCAAGAAAAGAAAAGTGTGCCATCAAGTTCATGAGAGCTTTAATCACTAATTTTCACATAACAAGTTTAATTCGAAAGGTAGATAAAAACATGAATATACTTGGAATAGAAAATCTAATAGGTAGGTATGGTGGACTCTTTGGAATAACTTGGTTTTATTTGGAGTTGGATGCATGAGTAGAACTCATACTTGGTTATGGAGGCTAGCAAAAGACTAGGAGCGACCAACTAAGAGAGCAATAATGGCCATAATCATGCAAAGCGACAAAACATCATTAATTAAAGCATAAAGTGGTATTACAAGATGAAAACTAAATGATCATAGAGGCTAAGGTGACTTGGTATAGTCTTAACATGGTGTGAGAATGCGCCAAGTCAACCCAAATAATGCATTTAAAGGAGAATACCACAATATTATGCTTTTAATATGCTAAAACAACACATGATTCTTTCAAGTCACATTAAGCAATCTAAATTGTTTATGACATGTCATGCTATAGCAAAAAATCACTAATCATAAAGCAAAAACAATATCAAGCATGACATGATAAAGTCTAAGTCATAGTCAAAAACAAACTCCTTTTATACCACTTAAGCATGAACTTTTCCTACTCTTTTCTAATGCAAACCAATCTTATTTGAAAAATAATGTATGAATGAGGGGGTACAACCAATTTATTCAAGAAAACTAAGAAAATGAAAACCAAAAACAAAAATGAAGACGCTCCATGAACAACACAACTGTGCATGAAACAATAAAAATGAAGTGTTTGGAAGAAACCTGAGATTTTTATTGATGAAGAAGGGCATGCCTTAGGCATCCCCAAGATTTTTCGCTTGTACCTCTTGAATATTTTTGGGGTGACACGGGTGGAATCCCCAAGCTTGAGCTTTTTTCCATTCTTCATCTTATTCCATTACTCTTCCCTATACTTTAAAATTGCCTTCATACAAAACTTCACACAATCTTCATTAGCAACATTAGTGCAATCAAGATAATAAGTCTTTTAGTTCAGTTTAAACACAAGTAAAACTTATATTAAGACACAATATACTTTAGCATTTGCTTTAAAAAGTTCAAATGATCAAAGAGAACCCAAAAAAAATCGATAAAGAGGCAAATGCAAATAATGGCAGAAATCTGTCAAAACAGACCAGCAGGTGAAAACCAATTTTTTCGAAGACCTTATGTTGCTCAAATCAAAAAGTGTTGAACTAACGAAAGTTAGCTAACAACCTGGGGGATTTATTGAGACAATTACAGCTCAATACGACATACAGAGAGTTTTTACGAATTTTTACAGTGAAGCACAAAAATCTGTTTCGGGACAGCACTTCCCCAAATCGTACTTCCCTCTCATTAGAGGTTATTCATGGAATAAAAATCAAATAAAAAAGGATAAGGAGAGGTTATTAAAGAAGTAATAACTTCCAAGACACAAGAAAACTATTGCGTTATCTCCCAAGAAGTACTTTTCTTTAACGCCTTTAAGTTAGGCATGATAGTTTGAGAAGATGCTCACATAAGAAATATGAATTGAAGTAAAAGAGAGCATCAAGAAGCAAATTGAAAGCACATTTAAGTCTAACCCACTTCCTATGCATAGGAATCTTGTAAAGAAACAAGTCATTAAAGCACAAAGCAACAAGCATAGGAAAGCAAAACAAGTGCAACTTCAAGACTTTCAACATAAAGAGGGGAAACTTAATATTGTTGAGACACATAAAACCATGTTTCCCTCTTTCATAATAACTTTCAGTAGAATCATGAATAAAATTAACAATATAACTATCACATAAAGTATTCTTATCATGAGCCACATGCATAAAAGAATTAATACTCTCCCTATAAGCATAGTCATTCTTATTAATTGTAGTGGGAGCAAATTGAACAAAATAGCTATCATTATTATTCTCATCACCATAACCATCAAATATAGGAGGCATATTGTAATCATGATTATTTTTCTCCTCAAAAGTAGGTGGACTAAAAATATCCTATTCATCATTGTAATCATCATATATTGGAGGTGCTTCTCCGTGCTTGGGGGACTAAAAATATCATGTTCATCAAAACCAACTTCCTCAAGCTTAGACTTTTCCATAGCATTAGCAATAATGGTGTTCAAAGAATGCATACTAACAACATTGCTATTAGCATGCAAATAAAGTTCCATAGGTTTTTTAATTTTCTCTTCAAACACTTCATGTCCTAACTCAAGATAAATACTATAAAGCTCTCTAACTTTATTGTTGTTTTCCATTAAGCCTAACTAGTGAAAATAGAAACCAGAAACAAAAAGATATAATTGCAGAATCTAAAGGAAATAACTTCGAGCACTCACACATTAGCAACAGTACTAGAAGATAGCTTAGTAGCCAGAGGATGTGAGTACCTTTTACCTTACCTCCCCGACAACAGCGCCAGAAAATATGCTTTGATGGCGTGTTGTTGACGTGCGAGCTTCTTCTTCTTTAATCCCCGGCAACGGCACTAGAAAAATATCTTGATGTCTACACACATCTATTCTTGTAGACAGTTGTTGGGCCTCCAAGTGCAGAGGTTTGTAGAACAACATCAAGATTCCCTTAAGTGGATTACCCAAGGTTTATCGAACTCGGGGAGGAAGTGGTCAAAGGTATCCCTCTCAAGCAACCCTGCAATCAAGATACAAGAAGTCTCTTGTGTCCCCAGCACACCCAATACACTTGTCAGGTGTATAGGTGCAATAGTTCGGCGAAGAGATAGAGAAATACAAGTGGTATAGATAATTATAAGTGGTAATGGTGCTAGAAAAGAGCTTGACGGGTAGGAAGAGACTAAAGGCAATCTGATGGAAGCAAGAAAACATGTAATAGATCTAGTTGCAAACGGTGTTTCAATGTTTAGAAACAAGGCCTAGGGATCATACTTTCATTAGTGAACACTCTCATATAAATATCTTCTCTTCATGATACTACTATGAACTACTCTCCAGTTGGACACTCTAATCCATGGTAGGGCTATAAAAACACTCCTCAAAGTTCGCTTTCCCCATCTAGATAACCCCTCACTATTACCTTGAGCGCTAGATGGTTCCAACAAACACCACAATTTCATAGAGACATCCAACTCCAAATATAACTCATAACAAGTATTTGTAATCTCTAGCCTAAGTGCCACCATGGTGTGCATGCTATCACTTTCACACACGTGGGGAGAGCCAGAGATCTATTAAATCACTTGAGTAGCAAGGTAGATCTAATTGATTATAAAGCTCGTGATCACAATATGATCATGCATAGAGAGAGATGAACACGTAGCTACCGGTAGAACCCTTAGCCTCGAGAGATAACTACTCTCTCCACATCACGGGAATCAGCAACGACGATGGAGATGGTGGTGGAGATCGATGGAGATGGCTCTAGGGGCACTTCCTTGTCCTGACAGGGTGCCGGAACAGAGACTTTCTGTCCCCCGAATCTCCTCTTCGGTGGCAGCAGCGCTGCGGAACTTCTCGTGGCTGGAGGCTGGATTATTTAGGTTTTTCTCATCAGGAGGCTTCTTATAGGCGAAGGGACAATGTCAGAGGGTGGACCAGGGGCCCACACCACCTGGTGGCGTGGCCAGGGGGGACCCGCGCCACCACATGGTGTGGCCAGCCCCTGGCCCCTCTCCATCTCGTCTTCTGGCTCCGCGAGTCTTCTAGTAAAATATCGACTTTGGTTTTTGTTCGGTCCAATTCCGAGAATATTCATTTTCTCGCTTTTCTGGAACCAAAAACAGAAGAAAATAGACAACTGGCACTGTGGCATCTTGTTAATAGGTTAGTTCAAGAGAATGTGTAAAAGTACTCCAAAGTGTGGACAAAACATAAGAAAGTATATATAAAACAAGCATGGAACATCAAAAATTATAGATAAGTTTGCAACATATCAAGCTCCGGCGAGACTGAACCCTAATCGCGACGGTGGGGGTATGTGGGGTATCACCTGGGCTCCAGCTAAGATCGGCGATGGGGGCAAATGAGGTTGTCGTCGATAGCGAGTCGAATGGTGGCCGCGGCGGCTCCTGGGGTGGTCGCAATCAACGGGCTCCTTCCTCCTCTGTAGCAGCGGACTCTGGTGAAATTATGGCAGTGTGGTGCTCGCCTTGCTCTAGGGAAGGGTGTGGGAGGTGTCTGAGAGAGTGGGAATGATGGCTGGGGTGGCCTCTGTTTATACACTGGCGAGGGGGACAGAGAGGCATGGCTCGGGATCGTCGGCGACGTCGTTACAGAGGTCTATCGGCATGGCTGAGGGTAGGGGTCGATGTGGTGCTTTAGGGCGGTTGTCATGCGAGTGATGGCGTGGCAAGGGGCGGTCGAGAACGGTAGGGAGCAGTCAGTGCTCTGTGCGGGAACAACGGTGTTTTAGACGACACATAGTGTCTATGGTCCACGCATCATCGAACGGGCGTGTCTGGGGGTAGCTAGGGTCACGGTGAGTGCGGGCACGCGCGGAGAGGGCAAGGCGTGGTGTGTTCGTGCGTGTCGGCTGCAGCGCTCTGGCGCTCTCGGCATGGCAGACAGAGAGCCGGGCACGGCGATTACGGCTGGTCCATGGTGTGTCTCTGGTCTAGGGGTGGACAGAGGGTGGCGGTGGTGTGGCGCCTGTCTCCTGGACATCGTGGGAGAGGGCGGCACTGGCTGCAGCGAGCGGGGCTTGGTCGTACGACACGGTAAGCTCGGGCAGCGTGGCACTGGTGAAACCGGCAAAGGGGGAGTGTGCCCACTGCGCTGCTAGGTGCTGGGGGAGACCAGGGGAGAAATTTAAGGCACTAGTGGCGATTTGATCACTGCTCAGAATAGTAGAAGTTAGGCAGTGTTTATTATTGTCTGCCAAGTGTTCGACCAAATGGCCGCATGAATTCAAAGTTTGAATTTTTGGATGAATTTTTGTGAGTGTTCTGAGTACTTGCTTGATAGTCTATGGTTGCTTGGAAAATTCAAGGTGAATTATTTTGGGTGGTTTTTGAAAAGTGGTGATCTATGCATATGAACTTGATTCATTTTGAATTATCCTTTAAAGAGATTTGGAATTTGTTTCTGGTAGTTTGTAAAGTGGGCTTGGGTTCACTTTTACTTGGTCTAGCAAGGGGTGAAAAGATTTGTAAATGTTTCTATTAGAAATCTTTGACTAGAAACACTCAAAGTGGTCCAGTGGTTAATTTTGGTCAAAATGACCATTTGATTATATGATTCATATTTGATTTTCTTTTCTTTTGATTTTGTTTGTAATTGGCCTAGATGATGTAGTATTCATCTTTAAACCATTCTTTATCATTTGTAGCAATCAAACATGGCAATTGCACTCATTCACACACTAATGTAATTCACACATACACTCATATTAAATTTAATAATAAAAGTTTTTGTTAACCCTAAACTTGGGTGATTAGAACTTGATAAACTTGATTAATATTTTTGGGGTGTTACAAACCTTCTCTCCTTAAACAAAATCTCATCCCGAGATTTAAGAAAAACTAGGAACTAAAGAGATTTGGAAACTCAGTCCTAATGTAATCTTCTCGCTCCCAAGTAACTTCTTCTTCAGAATGGTTGCTCCACTGGATCTTGAGAAACTTGATACTTCAGGTCCTGGTGGTTCTAAAGGCTTCTTCCAAAATACGAATGGGTACTTCATGATAGGTTAGATCATTGTTGATATCTATGGCTCTGTGATCGATGTTCTTGAACACTTCGGTCTTCTCCGGAACTTCTAGGCATTTGTGAAGTAACGAAATATGGAACACATCATGTATGGATGACATCTCCTCTGGCAATTCCAGTTGATGTAATACTTCTCCTTAGCGATTCAAAATCTTGAAGGGTCCAATATATCTGGGGCTAACTTCCCTTTCAGTTGAAAACGTTGCATTCCTTTCAAAGGTGATACTTTGAGATACACAAAATCTCCGACATTGAAGGTCAGGTCTCGACGTCTTTTGTCATCATATCTCTTCTGTCTAGATTGGGTAGTCTTGAGGTGTTCACAGAATTTGCGAACCTTCTCTTTGGCTTCTCGTAGGATGTTGGATCCAAAAATCTGGCTCTCGCCTACTTGCGACCAATTCAGGGGGGTACGGCACTTCCTTCCGTATAGAAATTCAAATGGGGCCATTTGCAAACTGGCTTGATAACTATTGTTGTATGAGAATTCTGCGAAAGGCAGACAATCTTCCCATTTTGATCCATATTCTAGCACACAAGCTCTCAACATATATTCTATGATTTGGTTGACTCTTTTAGTTTGTCCATCGGTTTGTGGGTGGTAAGGTGTGCTAAAGTTCAGCTTGGTTCCTAATCCTTCTTGGACTTTCTGCCAAAATTTTGAGGTAAACTGGGTTCCTCGATCTGATACTATGGTCTTAGGGGTTCCATGCAAACTGAGGATTCTAGCAATGTACAGCTCTGCTAGCTTCGAACTCTGGTAGGTGGTCTTGATAGGTATAAAATGGGCTACCTTAGACAGTCTATCCACTATGACCCAAATAGAGTCATTTCCCCTACTAGATGTAGGCAAACCGGTGATGAAATCCATTCCGACGGAATCTCATTTCCATTCCGGAATCTGCAATGGTTGCAAAAGTCCTGCGGGTCGCTGATGTTCCGCTTTGACTCTCTGACAGATATCACACTTGGCTATGTAGCTTCCGATTTCTCTCTTCATCTTGTGCCACCAAAATTGCTCCTTCAAATCCTGATACATCTTCGGTCCTCCGGGATGGATAGAATAAAGAGTATCATGAGCTTCCTGCTTGATGACTTGTTTCAACAAGGAATCTGTTGGTACACAGATACATCCTTTGTACCACAAAACTCCTTCTTCATCTTCGGTTAATCCGGGTACCTTCCCTGTACCGATACGATGCTTGATTTCGTCGATACTTGCATTTCCTTTCTGTGCCTCCTTGATCTAACTGATCAAAGTGGGTTGAAGTTCTATGCTAGCTAAAAATCCTTCGCTAACTAGCTCCATTCTAAACTGCTCCAACTCTTGATGCAAACTTGGCTGGGCTTCTTTAATCATGGTGTTTAATCTACACGGCAGTCTACTAAGAGCATCCGCTACCACATTGGCTTTGCCGGGGTGATAGTGAATGTCAAGGTCATAATCCTTGATTAACTCTATCCATCTCCTTTGCCTCATATTCAGCTCCTTCTGGGTGAAAATATACTTTAGACTCTTGTGATCCGAATAAATCTCACAGCGGTTACCCATAAGGTAATGATGCCATGTCTTCAAAGCTAAAACTACAGCTGCTAGTTCTAAGTCATGGGTAGGGTAGTTTTGCTCATGCTGCTTTAGTTATCGGGACAGATATGATATGACTCTGCCTTCTTGCATCAACACACATCCGAGACCAATATTGGATGCATCACAATACACATGAAAAGGCTTCTTGATTTCCGGCTTAATCAGAATTGGGGCTGAAATCAATCTCTTCCTGAGCTCTTGAAAACTCGCTTCACATTTGTCCTTCCATTCAAACTTCTGATCTTTCTTCAATATCTAGGTCATCGGTCTTGTGATGCTTGAAAATCCTTCTATGAACTTGCGGTAATATCCTGCTAATCCGAGAAATGCGCGGACTTGGGTTTGAGTGGTTGGGGCTTTCCATTCTTCGACATCTTTAATCTTGGCAAGATCGACAGCAATTCCTCCTGCCGACACGATATGTCCTAGGAATCCTATTTCCTTTAACCAGAACTCACATTTGCTAAACTTGGCATACAATTGATGTTCTCTAAGGGTTTCAAGGATGGTTCTCAGGTGTAGCTCATGGTCATCTTCTGAGTTGGAATAGAATAAGAATATTGTCGATAAAAACAATGAAAAATTTATCCAGGAAGTTCATAAAAATCTTATTCATGAGATTCATGAAATAAGCGGGGGCATTGGTTATGAAGGGAATATGCCCGAGAGGCAATAATAAAGTGGTTATTGTTTTGACAATGATGAACCGACTACATGCAAAGAAGCGATGATAGGCCCTGACTCCATAAAATAACTAGAAGTCATAGAATCTGTGATAGTATCCATCCACGAGAAAACAAGTTTCTGAACTTGGAAGACCCTCCGGAAAGGCGTGAAGCCTATCGGTCGTGTTTGGATCTATAAAGAAATAAGACATGGATGTTTAACATCTATGAAATAGTCGACATGTCGGAAAGAAGTTTACGACAATGTTCAAGGAGTTGACTATGACAAGATTTGATCTTTCATAGCGATATATAGTCTTGACGGATTAATGTAGCAACCACTAAATATAATTTGGTATATGGTAGTTGAATAAACAAAACAAGGTTCTTCTAATAGAACGGTAACCTAGGACATGTACATGACATGGTCCGAAGGGTTTTGTTAATTCAAAGGGTGCTAAAAGGGCATGTAAACTTCAATAGTTGAAGTAAGCATAGCGGAGTTGGAATCTTCACCATGATGAAACTGTTAAAAGAGTTTAAATTCATCGGAGATGATGAAGATGCTTGCATTTGCAAGAAATTAAGTGGGAGCACTGAGACATATTTCTAATACATTATGTATAGGACATATTGTTGATTGGAAATGATGTATCTGGTATTGACACAAGTTAAGAATTTCATTAAAATAAGATTTCGATGAAAGACTTGGGCAAACCCGGAATATTAGGCATCAATATCTATATGGATAGATTAAGGCGCTAATATGGTTGTGCCAGACATACATATATGAGATATTGAAGGGGTTCAATATGGAAACAACAAGAAAGGTTCTTGCTGCATGGAAAGGATTGTATCAAAATTCAAGTGTTTCAACACTTGGTGAGTAAAATCACATGAAGTTTTTTGATCGATTATACCATGATATGTATATATCCAGAATGTCCTATGCTCTAAATGTTATGAGCATATACCAGAATGATTCATAAGATGATCATTGGACAATAGTAAATATATTCTTATGAGCTTTGGAAGAACTAAGAATATATAATGTATGTGACAAATAGTTAAAGGTAGTTCATTGTAAAGTGTTACATTGATACTAGTTTTGTCACAAGATACAAATTAAATTTATCTCAATTTAGACTATGGGTGGCACAATGTAATGGAAATGATGTTCCATGATGGATTTGGATGAGTTCCAAAGTTGATACATTGTGACGGATACTACAACAAAAGGCTAAGTATGTGACTGCCATAGTAGCAGCAAAGGAGGGCATTTGTGTTAAGTAGTTTGTTATCAAACTAGGTGTGGTTCAAAGTGGGCTAATACTATGAAGATATATTGTGTGACAATAATATCAACATATTTTGAGCCGAACGAACTAAAGGTCTCACCAGAGGACCAAATTTATACAATGCCATCTCATTTGAGAATGAGTGATGCGTAGAGACGCAAAGACATGCAAATACACACGAACCTAAAACTGTCAGATCCGGAGATTATGTTAACCACTAGCAATTGCGTATATGCAACACCAGAAAGCCATAGGTGTTCAATACGCAAAGTTTTTCAAACTAGATTATTGACTCTAGTGCAAGTGGGAGACTGAAGGGAATATGCCCGAGAGGCAATAATAAAGTGGTTATTATCTTATTCCATGTTTATGATAAATGTTTATTTTACATGCTAGAATTGTATTGATCAGAAACATCAATACATGTGTGTTTAATAAACAAAAAGGATTCCTAGTTATGCCTCTTTTATAGACTAGCTTGTTGATTAACAAGATGATCAAGGTTTCCTGATCATGGACATTGGATGTTGTTAATAACAAGGTCACACCATTGGTGGAATGATGTGATGAACATTCATCCGAAGTATAGCATTATGATCAAAGTCATTATGTTTATATTGCTATAACATCATACGAAGTAATCTTTATCCTTAGACCATGAGATCATGTTAATTGCTAACACCGGAAGAGTATCTTGATAACATCAAACGTCACACCGTAACAGGGTGACTATAAAGATGGGTTCAGTGCTACGAAGGTGTTATGTTGAGGCTCATGGATCAAGAGTGGAATTTGTCAATCCCGATGACGGATAGATATACTCTGGGCCCTCTCGGTGACATCACATTGAAATATCTTGCAAGCAAGTGATGTGATCACTAGAATGTTATATCACGGGAACGAGAAAAGAGTGCATGTCAGTAACGAGATCAAACTAGGTATGGAGATACCGATGATCGAATCTCGGACATGTAATATATCGCGGGACAAAGGGATTTAGTTACTACCGTTAAAGGTTCTCACGATGACAGAAGTCATCGTTGAATGTGTAGGAGTCAGTATGGATCTCCAGGTCCTGCTGCTGATTATTGATCGGAGAGGGGTCTCGATCATGTCTGCATTATTCGCGAACCATAGGGTGACACACTTAAGGGATACCGACACCATTTGGAGCAAATATGTTTCAGATAAATATTTAAGAAAGCGCTGGAATTATTTCAATAGACACGGAAACTGTTTTGGGTGAAAATGCTGAAATTGGTTCTGCATGTAATATTGAAATGTTGCAGGGGGTTTTATGTGAATGTTTGTTAATTAAAGTAATTAACAAAATTCTGAATAAAAATAATAAAAGAGTTTTATTAGTTGAGAGAGCATTAAATTTGGAGAAATTTAATGCATTTAAAGTGGAGACTTTAAAAGAGAATGTGAAGGGGCAAATTTATGTGGAGGGAGTTACCACCACATGAATGGAGGAGGTGAAGAGTCACCTCCTCCATGCACCGGCCATGAAGGAGGGACACCCCCCTCCTCCTATAAAAGGCCACCCCCTCCTCACTTCTCACAGACACCTCCTTGTGAAGGATCTCTCTCCCCCTCTAGTATTATTTCCCCATGGTCTCGGATTAGCGAGATACATGTTCCCGGTGGCTTTATTTGGAAAGGAGTTGCTGCTTCCGCTGCTTTGTTGGAGCGAGGGATGGAGGTTGTCGGGGTACCGGACGTGTGTGCGATCACGGATGCACCGCTGCTTTGCGGTGCTGGACTTGGTGGTGCTGGAGCTGGATCTGATGGACGTGCTGGAGCCGGACCTACTGGACTTCATCACGATCTTGAGATCGGCAAGTGTACGACTACATCAACCACGAGTTCCTACTCGTTAACAAAGCTCGTTGTCTTCGAGGGTAAGTTCTCCATGGATGTATGTCCACCCATTGCTTTGTACCTAGTAGATAGATCTTGGCGTGTAGTTCACACCGTAGGAATTTTTTTTGTTTTCTATGCTGCAGACCCAACAGGTTAATCCAAAATACATGGCGGTGTACTCATACAATCCATATCTGGTGGTAAAGGCGGTCTTTGGGATATTCGTTGCACGAATCTTGAGTTGATGATAACCAGTTATAAGATCAATCTTAGAAAACACTCTGGCACCACTCAACTGGTCAAACAGATCCTCTATGTTTGGCAGTGGGTACTTGTTCTTTATGGTGACATCATTCATCTTCCGGTAATCCGTACACAAACGGTTACCTCCATCTTTCTTATCCACAAACAAAACAGGTGATCTCCATGGCGATGCACTTGGTTGAATCAGACCTTTCTCCAGCATAGCACCAAGTTGCTTCTTCAGCTCCACTAATTCAGATGGGTTCATGCTATAAGGTCTCTGAGCTATGGGTCCAGTTCCAGGAACTAGTTCAATGATGAACTCGATATCCTGATCTAGGGGCATACTGGGCAATTCATCTGGGAAGATGTCGGGGTATTCATAGACTACTCTGACTTGGTCTAGGCTTGGTTGGGCTAGACTCTTGTTGCATTTGAATTGACGGGGCAACGTCTCAGATACATGCTCTACTGATACTCCAGTGCTACTGGTCATGGTTATGGCTTTCTTGGCACAGTCGATTAATCCTTTATATTTCAACATCCAATCCATTCCTAGTACTACTTCCAAACCTTTGGTTCCAAGTACTATTAGATTAGCATAAAAATCTATTCCATGGATTCTGATAGGTACAACCATGCAAATTTTTTAGCTTTGGTGGTTGAACCAGGTATTTGAACTATCATAGCATGCTTCAATTTTGTTGGTTGAATCTTACTAGTGCATGCAAATTCTTCTGTAACAAACGAGTGCGTTGCTCTAGAATCAAACAACACTCTTGCAAGTACTGAGTTAACAGAAAACATACCCGGCACGACATCTGGCGCTTCCTGAGCTTCCTCGGCATTCATGTGGAACAGATGGCCGTTGCAGTTGAGCGAGTTCCCTGGGGCAAATATCTTTCCAGGATAAAAATGGTGTTGCTGCTGAGCGGGTGCATTCACATTGGTGGTTGCTGCAAGCTTCTTGGGGCACTCGTTGGAGTAGTGACCCTTGACTCCGCATTCAAAGCAAGTAATCAGGGACTTGTCTTTTCCTGCAATAGGCACAACATTGCTTGCAGTCCCTGGGGCAGTATTGTTGTTGTTGGTGTTGTTGCTATTGGACTTGGGCGGTGCACGGTTGAAATTATTGGAGTTGCCGGGGTTATTGTTGTGGTTTGCTCTAGACCTCAAGTTTCCTCCACCATGATTGGGATAGTTTGGACGGGACATAGGGGGTCTGTTGTTTCTTGGGGCATATCCTGCATATGGGTTGGGGCGATACTTCTGACTATGGTGGGATCTAGGCTGGTGCATCATCCTGCGCTTGCGATTGTCATTGGCTTGGTTTATCTTCCCTTCCATCTGGATAGCAGAGTCCACTAGAGCTTCAAGATGATCAAAGGGAATGTTGACTAGCACTGTTTGCATCTCATCATGCAGTTCGTTCAGGAATCTCTCTTTCTTCTTTGCTTCTTTGTCAATCTCATCAGGGGCATATCTAGCTAAAGATAAGAATATGTCACGGTATTCCACCACAGTCATCCTTCCTTGTTTCAAATCTCTGAACTCATCCCTCATCCTCTTAATCAGACCCGGGGGCACATGGGTCCTACTGAACTTGATTTTGAACTCATCCCAAGTCATCATTTGACCTCCGTTCATGGTACGGGTGCTATTCTACCAGGATCTTGCTTCACCTGCCAGATAATGGGTGGCAAATAGTACATTTTCATTAGCCTCAACTCCTACGACCTCTAAGTTGTTCTCCATGGTTTGCAACCAATCATCAGCATCTAAGGGCTCTTCAGACTTATTAAATATAGGGGGATTGGTGTTTTGAAAGTTCTTGAGCTTGGATCCATGGTTATCCTGGTTTCCGTGGCCTTGATTATTGTGAGCCATCTGAGCTATCTGTTCAAGAGTGGCTAACTTGGCTTGACGTTTGGCTCTACTAGCTTCACAATCAGAAACTAACATTTGCAGAATCTGCAGCATTGGGTCCTGAGATGAACTGCTTCCTCCGGGATTCCCGCGAGTCATCTGAAGATTTAGATAGATAATGAGATAAGAGGGAAATTTCTAAGGTTCATGGTTTTGTTTCAAAAGCTTTAAACTTTGATTTTGACTTAGGTTTTGCAAACTAACAACTTCCTCTCATTCATTCATTCATTCATTCATTCATAGCACCCAATACAAACACACACCACAACACAAATAGAAAACAGATGGTTTTAAGAACCATTCTGTGAAACTATGATACAGAGGGACCGGGTACAACTCACTCCTTATGGTAGTGCTCAAGTGCATCTAATCATCATCAATGAAGGCAGAATCATCATCATCAGTGTGTAAATCTATGGCCTCGTCCTCTAGGTACTCGTCATCATCACTGAGGTAAGAGTAGAGATCTCCACGGATATCTTCACCTTCCACCTCCTTCACTTCAAGCTGGATCTCCTGTTCACGGATGGTCTTCTCGAGAGTAGCCACCTTCTTGCGAAGACGATCGATGATGCGATCCTTCTTGTCACGCTGACAACGAAGTGATTGGCGATCCTTGGCGAGGATGGCGGGGGTCTAGTCCTTATTGACTGCAATGGAATGGTTGTGGTTAGCTTAGGCACGTGCGTTGTCCAACTCTTGCTGTCTATCATACAACATGAAGTCGAGATTATCCACTTGGTGCTTCAGCTTCGGGTGTCCTGGCATCTCCAAGGGCATTCCCATAGAATAACGCCTTGCGTAGTGAGCAAAGCGAGTTCCACTGATTTGGTTGATGTTTTGTCCACATAGGCGGGAAAGAGCTTCATGCATAGCCCTAGCTAATACGTCTAGCCAGTTGTTCTCCCTCAAGATGAATTGGATCTTCTCTGAGGTGGGTGCTTCCATCTTGCCTCTGAGATCTGCAACTATCAGCCATTGTAGATCTCCTCCTACATGATCGTTCAGTTGTGCCTCAAAGAACTCCGGGTGCGGGTGCTCAAGATACTTTGCGAGTGCATCTATATCCCTCTCAAAGATCAGGTGGCCTCCGTTGCCCAGCTGGTAGAATTTGCTATACTTGACCTCCATCTATAAGAATTTAGGGTGAGCAAGTTAGTGGGGTGATCAAGTGTGTCAAATTTTATGTAGGATTGGAAGAATTTTTGAGGAACATGATTTTTTTTGAAAGAATCTCAAGGATAAGAGTGGGAATAGGTTTTCATAAATACTCACTTCTTTTTTTTGAAACTAAGTTTTTGGGTCAAGCGTCCATTCTAACTAGGGTCACCTATGGTCAGGATGGCTCTGATACCAACTTGTCAACACCCGGATTTTAATCCGAGATGCCTATTATGCCATACATCACAATCCCAGGATTACCATTTTTGCGAGACATAACAGAATTGGTACCACAGTACATCATCCGTTACAAACCAGAATAAAGGTCTTACAAATAGAGGATCTCATGATCCAGTCTTAATACAATCAAAGCACTGGAAAGTAAACGTAGTAGGGGCTCAATATTCAGAGTCACAGGCAATGCTGACGATGGGAGATGATCCTAGTTGTCATAGACCTCCTGCTGTCCATCTTCCTGGTAGTCCTCCTCATAGTCTGGCCACGGTAATAGCCAGGGACAAAGCCATGAGTACTCTTTAAGTACTCGCAAACTATCACTAACAAGTAAGGTAGTTCTAGTAGGAATCTTAAGCTCTAGGTTTATTAGCAAAAAGCTAGGTTTATTTCATAAGGAGTTCAAAAGTAAAGAATATAATTTAATCACTTAAGTGGGAACCTAGTTTTCATATCCACAACCCCGTTGTGCTCAAGTCAAGGTCATAGTTCAATTCACAAGTTATTTTGAAAACATCTGACAACGGAACAGTATGGACACTCCAATTGTCCATGACCGTGGATGCGACTATTCGAATAGTTTTACACTTTGCAGAGGTGGTACACTTTCACCACAAAATTTGATACATCCGTCAGGGACAACCCTGAATCATCATACTTAGTATGCGGATAATCAATCACAACCTTTCAATTACACACTCTAGTATAGGTACCTCCCCTATGAGCTTGGCCTCCCAGCCATGGCCATCTGCCATCCTGGTTACTGCATAGGTGGACATTCACACTCACAAGGTAGCATCATCTCAACCTCTTTCCGCGAGGGAACCCATGCTAAGGCATATAAACTTCTAGCTAAGCCCTACCCAATTCGGGTATTGTGGTTGTACGGTAAAATTGGAATGGTATCGCATCCAAACCCAACCATCAGTTTTTATAAAGGGCCAAGGCTCATGCCTCAACATTTTCATCATCAACCATTCTGTTTTGCAACACATGTCAAAACATTTCAATAGAGTGAATCATCATTCCAAGGTTTTCATAATCATTTTCACCAAGTCTTCCCATCTAAAGTGATCAACTTTTATGCTTAGCACTAGACACTAAAGTTGAGGGTATTCACTAATGAGGGTGCTAATCAAGTGTAACTATCCAAATCTAGTTTTATGCTTTTGATGGCATCTAAGTATAACTACTTAGGAATAGTTTTATACTCTTTATGGTATTTATCCTATTTTTCCAAAACTCACAAATCACTAACTAAAGGTAAAGAACTTTGGTAAAAGTAAAAGAATAAAGCTTGCAAGTAAAACTTGGGATTGGTATAATCAAGGTTGCATGCCTAATGCATCTTGCGTAGGTTATCAAGTTTGCAAGTGTTAACTTGCATAGTTCTAGCTTGCCTTGAGTAGTGTAGTGGTTGAAGTTCTCTTCTTCTTCGTAGTACTCCTCCTCCTCGTATCCCGGGTCGGTACTATAGTCTATAAATGAATACGAGGTACACAATCACCAAACAATACTTAACTACTTCTATTTAGCACACTAAGGCTCACACTTGATGATCTAGCATCTTCACAATCATTACATGAAATAAAGACCTAGTTTTATTTATCTTATTTTGGAAAAGTAATTTCTACTCATTGAAAATACTTAAGATTTAATATTCTCCAATTAAAATATGGGATCATGTTGACACATGTCATCACCACATATTCTAATACTTGGGAATGTGATTTAAAGTGGTGGTCATATTTTATAAAGTTTAAAATTACTATTTAATACAATTAAAGTGACTAGAAATGCCTATATATCATTCTTTTGGTACTAGTCCAAGATCACTGCATGTAAACCTAAATATCTTTACACATTCAGATAGATCTTGTTAAATGTGATTTTTGAGAGTTGGAGTCAACTCAAAACCATTTATGGTTGATTTTTGAAAAATGTTTGAAGTAGCAAAAGTATCTGTCTTGTTATTTTTGGTATAGGTGATCTATAATTTTAAATGGTTTGAGGGCTTGGATAGCTATTTTGAATACCTTTCTAACAAAATTGGAATCATGCAATTTGGTTCACTAAATCTCTTTGAATTGATTTTTGAATCTACTAACAGAATCTAGTTTTAACTAAAATGGGAAAATCTATTTGAATCGACAGGCTCTGCGCGGAAAAATAACTGGGCCGGCCCAGCTACGTGGTGCGCGCGCAGCGGGCTGCTGACAGGCAGGTCCTACTAGTTAGCGACTCAATTAAACCGAAACGGTAAGTTTCAATCTGGCTCGTGCGATTAGACTAGGATCTGACGGATGTGGTATTTCGTCTCCGGCGAACAGCTCTGATGTCTACGCACTTCTATTCTTGTAGATAGTTGTTGGGCCCCTAAGTGCAGACGTTTGTAGAACAGCAGCAAGCTTCCCTTAAGTGGATTACCCAAGGTTTATGGAACTCAGGGAGGAAGTGGTCAAAGGTATCCCTCTCAAGCAACCCTGCAATCAAGATACAAGAAGTCTCTTGTGTCCCCAACACACCCAATACACTTGTCAGGTGTATAGGTGCACTAGTTCGGCGAAGAGATAGTGAAATACATGTGGTATAGATAATTATAAGTGGTAATGGTGCCAGAAAAGAGCTTGACGGGTAGGAAGAGACTAAACGCAATATGATGGAAGCAAGCAAACATGTAACAGATCTAGTTGCAAATGGTGTTTCAATGTTTAGAAACAAGGCCTAGGGATCATACTTTCGCTAGTGAACACTCTCATATAAATATCTTCTCTTCATGATACTCTCTGAACTACTCTCCGGTTGGACACTCTAATCCATGGTAGGGCTATAACAGCACTCCTCATAGTTCTCTTTCCCCATCTTGATAACCCCTCACTATCACCTTGAGCGCTAGATGGTTCCAACAAACACCACAATTTCATAGAGACATCCAACTTCAAATAAACCTCATAAAAAGTATTTGTAATCTCTAGCCTAAGTGCCATCATGGTGTGCATGCTATAACTTTCACACATGTGGGGAGAGCCAGAGATCTATTAAAGCACTTGAGTAGCAAGGTAGATCTACTTGATTACAAAGCTCATGATCACAATATGATCATGCATAGAGAGAGAGATGAACACATAGCTGATGGGTTCGTAGCATGGAAAACAAAAAAATTCTACCGCAAGAACGAACAAAACCTAGATCTAATCTTGATAAAAGCCAAGATCTAATATATTAGACATGTGCAACGAGATAGATCTGTACTAACCCTTGTAGACCCGAAAGCGTTACGAGATCGGATCTCGTGGTTGATGTAGTCGATCACTTGCCGATCTCAAGATCGAGTAGACGATCCTTCCGGCGCCGCGTTCTGGCAGCGCTTCCGCAGTTGGTCACACGTGCGGAGTCGAAGCAGACCTTCCTCTCCCTGTTCCAATGAGCAGCGGAGGTAGTAGATCTCTCCATGGAATCCCAGCAGCACGACGGTGTGGTGGTGGTGGTGGAGTAGAGAATTCTGCAGGGCTTCGCCTAAGCCAGAGGAGAGGGAAGGAGGAGGAGAGAGGCAACTTGAGATCTAGAGAATAGAAGGGGCTTGGGGGCTTGTGGCTCCACCCCTCTATTTAAAGGAGGGTGGCGCCATGGGGAGGTGGAGTCCTTGTAGGACTCCCCTCTCCCTTGGCCGGCGGATCAAGGAGGTGGGGGGAGAGTCCTACTCCCCCACGAATCCTTGTCTTACCCCACAAGGATTCCTTGATCCTTTCTTGGTTTTCAAGCAAACTCCAAGAAATCTTCTAGAACCTTCCAGAACATTCCGAAACCTTCTAGAATCTCCATACAAACACTCCGGAACATTTCCTAACTTAGGAAATGATCCCCAATATATGAATCTTATTCTCTGGATAATTCCGGATCTCCTCGTGATGTCCCGGATCTAATCCGAGACTCCGAACAACATTCGGTCTCCAACGCACATTCCATATCTACTTAAAACAACTTCGAACCTTAAGTGTGTCACCCTACGGTTCGTGAACATGTAGACATGATGGAGACACATCTCCGATCAATAACCATTAGCGGGATCTGGAGATCCATAACAGCTCCCACATACTCAACGATGACTTTGTGATCGATAGAACCATTTAACATACGAAACCAATTCCCTTTATCACGCGATACTCTACTTATCCGAGGTTTGATCGTCGGTATCTCCATACCTAGTTCTACCTCGTTACTGATAAGTACTGTTTACTCGTTCCATGTTATGTCATCCCTTATGACCTAGTCACATGCTTGCAAGCTAACTAGATGACATTCCACCGAGAGTGCCCAGAGCATATCTATCCGTCATATGGATGGACAAATCCCAATCTTGGTCCATGCGCTTCAACACATACTTTCAGAATACCCAATGACACCTTTATAACCACCCAGTTACGAAGCGGTGTTTGATGTCATCAAAGTACCCATCCGGTGATGGTGATTAACATAACCTCATGGTCGAAGGATTAGGTTACTATGCATTTGAAAAGCTTGTAGAAAAACGAACTTAATGACTTGATCTTATGCTATGCTTACTATGGGTGTGTGTCCATCACATAATTCTCCTAATGATATGATCTTGTTATTAACGACATCCAATGTCCATGATCATCCATTAATCAACAAGCTAGTTTAATAAGAGGCTTACTAGGGACTCTTTTATGTTTACAAAACACACAAGTATTAATGTTTTTGGTTAATACAATTATAGCATGGGATGTAAACATTTATCATAAACATAAAGATATAATAATAACCACTTTATTATTGCCTCTTGGGCATATCTCCAACAATAGCTACCGGTAGAACCCTTAGCCTCGAGAGAGAACTACTCTCTCCTCATCACGAGAATCAACAACGGCGATGGATATGGTGGTGGAGATCGATGGAGATGGCTCTGGGGGCACTTCCCCATCCCGGTAGGGTGCCGGAACTGAGACTTTTTGTCCCCCGAATATCCTCTTCGGTGGCGTGGCGCTGTGGAACTTTTCGTGGCTGGAGGCTGGATTATTTAGGGTTTTCTCATCGGGAGGCTTCTTATAGGCAAAGGGGCGATGTCAGAGGGTGGGCCAGGGGCCCACACCACATGGTGGCGAGGCTAGGGGACCCGCGCCACCACATGGTTTGGCCAGCCCTTGGCCCCTCTCCGTCTCATCTTCTGCCTCCGTGAGTCTTCTAGTAAAATATCGACTTTGGCCTTTGTCTGGTCCAATTCCGAGAATATTCATTTTCTGGCTTTTCTGGAACCAAAAACGAAGAAAACATGCAAGTGGCACTGTGGCATCTTGTTAATAGGTTAGTTCTAGAAAATGTGTAAAAGTACTCCAAAGTATGGACAAACCATAAGAAAGTAGATATAAAATAAGTATGGAACATCAAAAATTATAGATACGTTTGCAACGTATCAACATCCCCAAGCTTAACTCCTGCTCGTCCTCGAGTAGGTAAGTGATCAAAATAAAGAATAATCTTTGAGGTGACATGCACCATCACAATCTTGATAAAGGCATTTACAAAACATTGATAGCTGGGATCATAGTACTTTAGCATAGCATGAAAGATATGGTTCTAACAATAAGACATAGCAACTATGTTGTAACATGAAAAGGTATAAATAAAAGATTCACGAATAACAATGCTTTGAAAGACGTTTGTTTGTTTGTTTGTTTCACATATAGAAAACATAGCATAGTGGCATTCAGCTTGTCCCTCATGGAGTAGTAAAACATAAATGCATAGGACACCTTCAAAGTTCATAAGGGTGACTAGATAAAAATAGTTCAAGAACAAGCAATATCAACATTATTAATCAATCAATAAGTTTTGGGACAATGCACACAGAACTAAGAATGACAACTATGCTCTCTTAATTGGTGCCTAAGGATAGAAGGTGGATACTCAATATAAAAGTGGAAGAAAGGCCTTCATAGAAGGAAGCAGGGATTCAAGTCTCATAAAGAGCTTCCAAAAATGATGGTACTTGTTAGCTTTCAGCTCTCATTGCCCCTATCATAAGCATATGGAAGTGATTAATGTTAAAGTGAACAAAATATGGAGTATATGCTTGACAAAGTATAAGTTGGCAATCTCATGTCCCTTGAATACGAGGGCCGATCTCATGCTACTCAAGTTTAGTTACCGGTAAGTTCTTGTCATAGTAAGTACATGTGTATCATAGAGAACCGACAATGGGGTACCCCTTGACTGATGATACGGAAGAGTCCCCATATAAAAATGACAAGGCAAGCAGACAATAAGCATCTCATCAATCTTCTTATTTACCATGGGAAAATGGTGCTTTTTTCTCTCTTTCCTCTTTTCTCATCTCTTTTTTTCTCTTTTTTCTCAATCTCTATCTCTTTTTTATAAGAAGAATGCTTCATAGATTGCTCATTATGGTTACGCTGCAGGTTTCCACCATGATTAGGCATGGATTAGACCAGTGGCACAAGCGTTTCTCTAACATACATACATAACTCCATGGACTTACAAGCTCCCCTTTCATTTCACACCGACGACATCCATAAACAAAAGAGCATGATATCAACTGGGTACAATGTACAAGTGCAATGTTGAAAGTGTTCCCCATAACAGCATGGTTCTGCTAATCCCCAACGTATAAGTGAAAGCATATACAACATATATGACACAATGGTTCAAGTTTATTTGGGGCAAGAAAAGAAAATTGTGCCATCAAGTTCGTGAGAGCTTTAATCACTAATTTTCACATAACAAGTTTAATTCGAAAGGTAGATAAAAATATGAATATACTTGGAATAGCAAATTCTAATAGGTAGGTATGGTGGACTCTTTGGAATAACTTGGTTTTATTTGGAGTTGGATGCATGAGTGGAACTCATACTTGGTTATGGAGGCTAGCAAAAGACTGGGAGCGACAAACTAAGAGAGCAATAATGGCCACAATCATGCAAAGCGACAAAACATCATTAATTAAAGCATAAAGTGGTATTACAAGACAAAAACTAAATGATCATAGAGGCTATGGTGAATTGGTATAGTCTTAACATGGTGTGAGAATGCGCCAAGTCAACCCAAATAAAGCATTTAAAGGAGAATACCACAATATTATGATTTTAATATGCTAAAACAACGCATGATTCTTTCAAGTCACATTAAGCAATCTCAATTGTTTATGAAATTTCATGCTACAGCAAAAATCACTAAGCATAAATCCAAAACAATATCAAGCATGACATGATAAAGTCTAAGTCATAGTCAAAAACAAACTCCTTTTATACCACTTAAGCATGAACTTTTCCTACTCTTTTCCAATCCAAACCAATCTTATTTGAAAACTAATGTATGAATGAGGGGGTCCAACCAATTTATTCAAGCAAACTAAGCAAATGAAAACCAAAAACAAAAACGAAGACGCTCCATGAACAACACAACTGTGCATGAAACAATAAAAATGAAGTGTTTGGAAGAAACATGAGATTTTTATTGATGAAGAAGGGGATGCCTTGGGCATCCCCAAGATTTGACGCTTGTACCTCTTGAATATTTTTGGGGTGACACAGGTGGCATCCCCAAGCTTGAGATTTTTTCCATTCTTCATCTTATTCCATTACTCTTCTCTACACTTTAAAATTTCCTTCATACAAAACTTCACACAATCTTCATTAGCAACATTAGTGCACTCAAGATAATAATTCTTTTGGTTCAGTTTCAACACAAGTAAAACTTACATTAAGACACAAGCTACTTTAGCATTTCCTTTACAAAGTTCAAATGATCAAAGAGAACCCAAAAAGAAATCGATAAAGAGGCAAATGCAAATAATGGCAGAAATCTGTCAAAACAGTTCAGGAGGTGAAAACTGATTTTTTCCAAGACCTTATGTTGCTCAAATCAAAAAGTGTTGAACTAACGAAAGTTAGCTAACAACCTGGGGGATGTATTCAGAAAATTACATCTCAATACGACATACAAAGATTTTTTACGAATTTTTATAGTGAAGCACAAAAATCTGTTTCAAGACAGCACTTCCCCAAATCTTACTTCACTCTCATTAGAGGTTATTCATGGCACAAAAATCAAATAAAAAAAGGATAAGGAGAGGTTATTATAGAAGTAATAACTTCCAAGACTCAAGAAAACTATTGGGTTATCTCCCAAGAAGTACTTTTCTTTAACGCCTTTAAGTTAGGCATGATAGTTTGAGAAGATGCTCACATAAGAAATATGAATTGAAGGAAAAGAGAGCATGAAGAAGAAAATTGAAAGAACATTTAAGTCTAACCCACTTCCTATGCATAGGAATCTTGTAAAGAAACAAGTCATTAAAGCACAAAGCAACAAGCATAGGAAAGCAAAACAAGTGCAACTTCAAGACTTTCAACATAAAGAGGGGAAACTTAATATTGTTGAGACACATAAAACCATGTTACCCTCTTTCATAATAACTTTCAATAGAATCATGAATAAATTTAACAATATAACTATCACATAAAATATTCTTATCATGAGCCACATGCATAAATGAATTAATACTCTCCCTATTAGCATAGTCATTCTTATTAATTGTAGTGGGAGCAAATTCAACAAAATAGCTATCATTATTATTCTCATCACCATAATCATCAAATATAGGAGGCATATTGTAATCATGATTACTTTTCTCCTCAAAAGTAGGTGGACTAAAAATATCCTATTCATCATTGTAATCATCATATATTGGAGGTATAGTATCATCAAAGTAATTTTCTCCTCCGTGCTTGTGGGACTAAAAATATCATGCTCATCAAAACCAACTTCCTCAAGCTTAGACTTTTCCATAGCATTAGCAATAATGGTGTTCAAAGAATTCATACTAACAACATTTCTATTAGCATGCAAATAAAGTTCCATAGGTTTTTTAATTTTCTCTTCAAACACTTCATGTCCTAACTCAAGATAAATACTATAAACCTCTCTAACTTTTTTGTTGTTTTCCATTAAGCCTAACTAGTGAAAATAAAAAAAAGAAACAAAAAGATAAAATTGCAGAATCTAAAGGAAATAACTTCGAGCACTCACACACCAGCAACAGCACTAGAAGATAGCTTAGTAGCCAGAGGATGTGAGTACCTTTTACCTTACCTCCCCGACAACAGCGCCAGAAAATATGCTTTGATGGCTGATACATCGCAAATGTATCTATAATTTTTGATGCTCCATGCTTGGTTTTATCCACTTTCTTGTGTTTTGTCCACACTTTGGAGTACTTTTCATATGGTTTCTTGGACTAACCTATTAACAAGAGCCACAGTGCCACCTGCCTGTTTTCTGCTGTTTTTGGTTCCAGGAAAGTCAGAAAATGAATATTCTCGGAATTGGACGGGACAAAAGCCAAAGTGCCTATTTTTCCAGAAGACTCCAGGAGCCAGAATATGAGACGGAGGAGGGCTAGGGGCTAGCCACACCACCCCTAGGCGCGGGCTAGGCCTGGCCGCGCTAGGGCATGCTATGGTGGCCCCAGGCACCCCCTCGGTCTCCCTGTTCGCCTATAAGAAGCCTTCTGACCTAAAAACTTCGGGGGGTTCGACGTTTTGCCAGAAGGAGTTCCGCTCCGCCGCCACCACCAGATTCCACGCAACAACACCAGAAACTCCGTTCTGGTACCCTACCGGGAGGGGGAATTGGAGGAGATCATCGCCATCATCATCACCATCGCTTCTCCATCGACCATCCATGTTTCCCCCATCTATGAGTGAGTAATCCCCCGCTGTAGGCTATGGGGATGGTAGGGATTGGATGAGATCGTTCATGTAATGGCATCAGATTGTTAGGGCATGGTGCCTAGTATCTTTTATTAGTGCTTTGTGACTTTGTTGTGACTTGTTGGGCTTAATGCTTGTCACTAGGGCCCGAGTGCCATGATTTCAGAGCTGAACATATTATTGATTCATTATGATAGTATTGTTCTTGGTCTTATCTGCAAGTTGTATACACACGTCGTTTTCCGGAACCTATGGCCCCGAAGTGACAGAAATTGGGATAACTGGAAGGGAAAGGCTTTGATGTGAGGATCACATGTGTTCACGGAGTGTTAATGCTTTGCTCCGGTGCTCTATTAAAAGGAGCACCTTAATTGCCAGTAGTTCCCTAGAGGCCCCGCTGCAAACGAGGTGGCAAGACAAAAGATGTTGTGCAAGTTCTCATTGCGAGCACGTATGACTATATATGGAATACATGCCTAGGATTGTCTAGTACTTGCATGATTTATCTTATTTATCTGCAATTGCCCTATGTTCTGATTGCCATGTGAGTTGTCTTGTCCATGCAACGCCCGTCCATCCATCCCTATGCCTACCGCACTCGAATCCCACTATTTACTGATTTTGTTACTACTGTCTTTGCTTTATTACTACTGTTACTTTACTATTCCTACTACAAAACTGTTGCTACTGATAAACTGCTGTGAGCAAGATTGTTTCCAGGTGCAGCTGAATTGACAACTCAGTTGTTAAGGCTGATAAATATTCTTTGGCTCCCCTTGTGTCGAATCAATAAATTGGGTTTCACTTCCCTCGAAAATACTGCGATACACCCCCTATACTTGTGGGTCATCAAGACTATTTTCTGGTGCCGTTGCCGGGGAGCATAGCTCTATTTATCAAGTTCACTTGGAATCACTATTGTTCAAGCTAAGTTTATCTTTCTCCTTGTTTGCTTGTTTCTTTATCAAAAAATACAAAAAAAGTAGTTCCTTCTCTAGTTGTTATTTTTGTTGGTTTGTTATTGTCCTGCTTTATCATGCTTGTTGGCAATGGTTGGTTTCTTTGAAACTGAAGCTTATTGGCAAGGTGGGTTCACGGAAGATCAAAAATATTATTATAAGGAACACCGCTTGTCACAAAAATGGAAACACTTATGGGACCAAATTGATAGATTGTATACCATTGCTAGGAACGTGTGCTCTACTTATAATGTTACTTATTGTTGTGATGAGTCTTGTTGCAGAAAGAGGTATAAACACCTCCCTTTTCAATGTGAGTATAGTGATAATGATACCATATCTTCCTATGCTAAAGGAATTTATGACTTTTATGATGCGGAACAAATTGAAGAATTTTTTGCTTGGAAGGGTGCTTTTGAACTTGCTAGTTTGCTTGAAGATATTGATGATTCACCTTACAAATATGAGGTGTATGGTATACTTAAATTTTGCTTTGATAATTACAAGGATGAAAATGGCTATATTCTTGAATATTTTTAATAGATGCTTTCCACAAATGGAAGAGACTAATTCCTTGCAGGATCCTATGGAAGAAGAAATTGATGAACCTGAAATCTCATTAGATGAAAAAGAGGAGGAGAGTGATGAACAAAAGGAGGAAGAATGGATTAGCTACCCATGCCTACCTTCTAATGAGAGTAACTATTTATCCCTTACATTATTTGATTGTCCCCCTTGCTTACTAAAGGAGAATGAATGTTATGTGCCTGAGGTTTCTCTTGAATTTTTTTTATAAGAAAGCTCTATTGCTTGTAGATCATGAAGAGCATGCTTTATGTGATAGTTATATTGTTGAGTTTATTCATGAGGCTACTGAAAATTATTATGAGAGAGTAAAATATGGTTGTAGAAGTTTTCATGGTATTGAAACACCTCTCTATGTGCTGAAAGTTTTGAAGTTACTCTTGTTTTATCTTCCTACGCCTGTCACTTTGTTCTTTGTGAATTTATTTGCATACAAAATTCCTATGCATAGGAAGTGGGTTAGACTTAAATGTGTTTTGAATTTGCTTCTTGATGCTCTCTTTTACTTCAACTCATATTTCTTATGAGAGCATCCTCTCAAACTTTTATGCCTGAAGATGATAATATGTCTATTATTCTTGGGAGACCTTTTCTAAATACTGCAGGAGCTGTTATTAATTGTAATCAAGGGAAGGTGACATTCAATGTCAATGACAAGGAACATACTATATATTTCCCCAAGAAGAGTGATAGGACTTATGGTTTTGAATTCAATTGAACATATTGAGGGCATTCAAGTTGGATAAATATATTGTCCCATACCAAGAGAAAAATTTGAAACTATTATTGGGACCATTGCTATCAAGGTTGAGGTAACATAATCATTAGTGGAATACAAAGTTTTGTCTCATATGAATTTTTTTTGGTAACAAGACCTGATCAACATTGTTAACAAAAGGATTTCATTGAACAAAACAATGTTTTCACTATGATTATCTCTGTTTACTTCTATTCTATCCATTTCAGTTTTTGCTTGTGCCTAACTTAAAGGCATTAAAGAAAAGTACTTATTGGGAGATAACCCAAAAGTTTTAGATGAGTCTTAGAAGTTATTACCTCTGTAATGACCGCTCCTTATCCTTTTTATTTGCTTTTTGTGCCAAGAGTAACCTCTAATCAGAGAGAAGTAATGATTGGGAAAGTTGTTGTCCCGAAACAGATTTCTGTGCTTCACCGTAAAAATTCTTGTAAAATCTCTGAACGTCTTTTTGAGGCGTGAATTTTTGTTCTTCTGACCCAGGTTTTTATCTAACTTTCGTTAGTTCAACACTTTTTTATTTGAGCAACAGAAGGTCTTCGAAAAAATTCTTCTTTACTTGTTGTTCTGTTTTGACAGATTTCTGCCATTTTCTGCATTTGCTTCTTGTGGGTTCCTTTTTGAGTTCTTTTGGGGAATTGAGCTTTTTTGAGGGAATTTCTACATTAGCTAGTGTTCTAATGGAAGTTTATTGGTGTTAGAACTGAACCTTAAGGCTTATTTATCTTAAGTGCACTAATGTTGCTAATAAAGATTGTGTAAAGTTTTGTATGAAGGAAAAATTTCAGGTGTATAGAAGGAATGAGTAATGCGATGAAGGATAGACTAAAGCTAAAGCTTGGGGATGCCACGCCTGTCACCCCAAGAAATATCCAAGAAGTACAAGCGTCAAAGCTTGGGGATCAATAAAAATCTCAGGTTTCTTCCAAACACTTCATTTTTATTGTTTCATGCACAGTTGTGTTGTTCTTGGAGCGTCTTCTTTTTCGTTTTCGTTTTGGTTTTTAGTTTGTGTGGTTTGCTTAGTTTTATGAATAAATTGGTTGGACCCCCTCTTTCATACGTTGGTTTGCAAATAGTTTGGTTGGGTTTGGAAAAGAGTAGGAAAGTTCATACTTAAGTGGTAAAGAGAGCTTGTTTTTTACTGTGGCCTATGCTTTGTCATGCCATGCTTGATATTGGTTTGGCTTTATGCTTAGTATTCTTTGTTGTAGCATGACTTGTTATAAACAATTGAGATTGCTTAATGTGCCTTGGATGAATCATGCGTTGTTTTAGCATATTAAAGCATAGTATAGTGGTATTCTCCTTTGATGCTTTATTTGGGTTGACTTGGCACATGCTCACACCATGTTATGACTATCCCAAGTCACCATAAGCCTTTATGATCCTTTAGTTTTCAACTTGTAGTATCACTTTATGCTTTGATCAATGATGTTTTGTCGCTCTGCATGATTATGGCCATTATTGCTCTCTCGTTTGTCGCTCCCTTACTATTGCTAGCCTTCACTACCACTGAGTGTTTTACTCATGTTTCCAACTCCCTAAACCAAATATTTCCAAAGTGTACACCATACCTACCTATTAGCATCATTTGCTACTCCCGTGCATATTCAATATGCCTTGTTTTCTTCCGAATAAAATGTTTGCTTGTTATGGGAAAATTAGTTAGTAAAGCTCTCACGAACTTGATGGCACACTTTATTTCCCGCACTTAATAAACCTGAACCATTGTGAACTCTCCATGAAAGTTATATGCTTGCTAATTATAGGCTGGGGATTAGCAGAAACGTGCTGTCACGGGGAACGCTTTCAACACTTGTAAATATATACCCAGTTGATACCTTGCTCTTTTGTTTGCGGATGTCGTCGGTGTGAAACAAAAGGGGAGCTTGTAAGTCCATGGAGTTATGCATGTGTGTTAGAGAAACGCCTAGGCCGCTGGTCTAATCCATGCTGACATGGTGGAAACCTGCAGCGTAACCATAATGATATCTATGAAGCATTCTTCTTATAAAAAAAAGAGAAAGATAGCTATTGAGAAAAAGAAAAAAAAGATATTTATGAAAAGAGGAAATAGAGAAAAAAGCACCATTTCCCATGGTAAATAAGAAGATTTCTGAGATACTCATTGTCTGCTTGCCTTGTCATTTTGATATGGGGATTCTTCCGTATCATCAGGCAAGGGGTACCCCATTGGCGGTTCTCAATGATACGCACATACTTACGATGACAAGAACTTACCGGTAACTAAAGTTGAGTAGCATGAGGAGCGACCTTCGTACTCAAGGGACTTGGGATTTTTAGTTTATAGTCTGTCAAGCATATAACTCAGATTGGACCTCACTTTCACCTTAACCACATTAAAGATGCTTATGATAGGGGCAATGAGAGCTCAAAGCTAATGAGCACCATACTTTCAGCATTTGGAAGCCTTTCAAACTATTCAAAACCTTTTCATTTCCTTGTTGAGTCTCCACTTATTCTTTGAGCACTTTCTTGAGAGCATAGTGGCCATTCTTAGTTCTATGTGCATTGTCCCAAGACTTGTTGATTAATGCATACCTTGATATTGCTTATTTTAAACTATTTGTATCTAGTCACTCTTGTAAACTTTGAAGGTGTCCTATGCATTTATGTTTGCTACTCTTTGAGGAACAAGCTGAATGCCACTTTGCTATGTTTTCTTTATGTGAAACAAACAAACGTCTTGCAAAGCATTGTTATTCATGAATCTTTTGTTTGTGCCTTTTCATGTTGCATCATAGTTTCTTTGTCTTATTGCTAGAACTTTGTCTTTCATGTTATGATTGAAATACTTTGATCTCAGCTTTGGATGTTTTACAAATACTTTGATCAAGTCTTTGATGGTGCATGTCACCTCAAAAATTATTCTTTCTTTTTATCACTTACCTACTCGAAGACGAGCAGGAGTTAAGCTTGGGGATGTTGATACATTGCAAATGTATCTATAATTTTTTATGCTCCATGCTTGGTTTTATCCAATTTCTTGTGTTTTGTCCACACTTTGGAGTACTTTTCATATGATTTCTTGGACTAACCTATTAACAAGAGCCACAGTGCCAGCTGCCTGTTTTCTGCTGTTTTTGGTTCCAGGAAAGTCAGAAAATGAATATTCTCGGAATTGGACGGGACAAAAGCCAAAGTGCCTATTTTTCCAGAAGACTCTAGGAGCCAGAATACGAGACGGAGGAGGGCCAGGGGCTGGCCACACCACCCCTAGGCGCGGGCTGGGCCTGGCCGCGCCAGGGCATGGTGTGGTGGCCCCAAGCACCCCCTCGGTCTCCCTCTTCGCCTATAAGAAGCCTTCTGACCTAAAAACTTGGGGTATTCGACATTTTTCTAGAAGGAGTTCCGCTCCACCGCCACCACCAGATTCCACGAAACAACACTAGAAACTCCGTTCTGGCACCCTGCTGGGACGGGGAATTGGAGGAGATCATCGCCATCATCATCACCATTGCTTCTCCATCGACCATCCATGTTTCCCCCATCTATGACTGAGTAATACCCCACTGTAGGCTATGGGGATGGTAGGGATTGGATGAGATCGTTCATGTAATGGCATCAGATTGTTAGGGCATGGTGCCTAGTATCTTTTATTAGTGCTTTATGACTTTGTTGCGACTTGTTGTGCTTAATGCTTGTCACTAGGGCCCGAGTGCCATGATTTCAGATCTGAACGTATTATTGATTCATTATGATAGTATTGTTCTTGGTCTTATCTGCAAGTTGTATACACACGTCGTTGTCCGGAACCTATGGCCCCGAAGTGACAGAAATCGGGATAACCGGAAGGGAAAGGCTTTGATGTGAGGATCACATGTGTTCACGGAGTGTTAATGCTTTGCTCCGGTGCTCTATTAAAAGGAGCACCTTAATTTCCAGTAGTTCCCTAGAGGCCCCACTGCAAACGGGCTGGCAGGACAAAAGATGTTGTGCAAGTTCTCATTGCGAGCACGTATGACTATATATGGAACACATGCCTAGGATTGTCTAGTACTTGGATGCTTTATCTTATTTATCTGCAATTGCCCTATGTTCTGATTGCCATGTGAGTTGTCTTATCCATGCAACGCCCGTCCATCCATCCCTATGCCTACCTCACTCGAATCCCACTGTTTACTGCTTTTGTTACTACTGTCTTTGCTTTACTACTACTGTTACTTTACTATTCCTACTACAAAAACGTTGCTACTGATAAACTGTTTTGAGCAAGATTGTTTCCGGGTGCAGCTGAATGGACAACTCAGTTGTTAAGGCTGATAAATATTCTTTGGCTCCCCTTGTGTCGAATCAATAAATTAGGTTTCACTTCCCTCGAAAATACTGCGATACACCCCCTATACTTTTGGGTTATCAATGGCGTGTTGTTGACGTGGGAGCTTCTTCTTCTTTAATCCCTGGCAACAGTGCTAGAAAAATATCTTGATGTATACACACTTCTATTCTTGTAGAAAGTTGTTGGGCCTCCAAGTGCATAGGTTTGTAGAACAACATCAAGTTTCCCTTAAGTGGATTACCCAATGTTTATCGAACTCAGGGAGGAAGTGGTCAAAGGTATCCCTGTCAAGCAACCCTGCAATCAAGATACAAGAAGTCTCTTGTGTCCCCCACACACCCAATACACTTGTAAGGTGTATAGGTGCACTAGTTCGGCGAAGAGATAGTGAAGTACAAGTGGTATAGATAATTATAAGTGGTAACGGTGCAAAAAAGAGCTTGACGGGTAGGAAGAGACTAAAGGCAATGTGATGGAAGCAAGCAAACATGTAACAAATCTAGTTGCAAACGGTGTTTCAATGTTTAGAAACAAGGCCTAGGGATCATACTTTCGCTAGTGAACACTCTCATATAAATATCTTCTCTTCATGATACTACTCTGAACTACTCTCTAGTTGGACACTCTAATCCATGGTAGGGCTATAACAACACTCCTCAAAGTTCACTTTCCCCATCTAGATAACCCCTCACTATCACCTTGAGCGCTAGATGGTTCCAACAAACACCACAATTTCATAGAGACATTCAACTCCAAATATAACTCATAACAAGTATTTGTAATCTCTAGCCTAAGTGCCACCATGGTGTGCACGCTATCACTTTCACACACGTGGGGAGAGCCAGAGATATATTAAATCACTTGAGTAGCAAGGTAGATCTAATTGATTACAAAGCTCATGATCACAATATGATCATGCATAGAGAGAGATGAACACATAGCTACCGGTAGAACCCTTAGCCTCGAGAGAGAACTACTCTCTCCTCATCACGGGAATCAGCAACAACGATGGAGATGGTGGTGGAGATTGATGGAGATGGCTCCGGGGGCACTTCCCTGTCCCGACAGGGTGCCGGAAATAGAGACTTTCTGCCCCCCGAATCTCCTCTTCGGTGGTGGCGGCGTTGTGGAACTTTTCGTGGCTGGAGGCTGGATTATTTAGGTTTTTCTCATCGGGAGGCTTCTTATAGGCGAAGGGACAATATCAGAGGTTGGAACAGGGGCCCACACCACCTGGTGGCATGGCCAGGGGGACCGGTGCCACCACATGGTGTGGCCATCCCCTGTCCCCTCTCTGTCTCGTCTTCTAGTAAAATATCGACTTTCGTTTTTGTCCGGTCCAATTCCGAGAATATTTATTTTCTGGCTTTTCTAGAACCAAAAACAGAAGAAAACAGGCAACTGTCACTATGGCATCTTGTTAATAGGTTAGTTCTAGAGAATGTGTAAAAGTACTCCAAAGTGTGGACAAAACATAAGTAAGTAGATATAAAACAAGCATGGTACATCAAAAATTATAGATACGTTTGCAACATATCAAGCTTCGGCGAGACTGAACCCTAATTGCAACGGTGGGGGTACATGGGGTATCACCTGGGCTCCAGCTTAGGTCGGTGATGGGGGCGAATGAGGTTGTCGTCGAAGGCGATTCGAATGGTGGTAGCGGCGGCTCCTGGGGTGGTCGCAATCAACGGGCTCCTTCCTCCTTTGCAGCGGTGGACTCCGGTGAAATTCTGGCGGTGTGGTGCTCGCCTTGCTCCGGGGAAGGGTGTGGGAGGTGTCTGAGAGAGAGGGGAGTGAGATGGTGTGGCGAATGACGGCTGGGGTGGCCTATATTTATACACCAGCGAGGGGACATAGAGGCATGGCTCGGGATCGTCGGCGACGTTGTTACAGAGGTCTATCGGCATGGCTGAGGGTAGGGGTCGAGGTGGTGCTTTAGGGCGGTTGTCATGAGAGTGATGGCGTGAAAAGGGGCGGTCGAGAACGGTAGGGAGCAGTCAGTGCTCTCTGCGGGAACAACGGCGTTCGAGACAGCGCATAGTGTCTATGGTCCACGCAACATCGAACATGCATGTCTGGGGGTAGCTAGGGTCACGGTGAGTGCGGGCACGCGCGGAGAGGGCAAGGCGTGGTGTGTGTGTGCGTGTTGGCTGTGGCGCTCTGGCGCGCTCTCGGCATGGCAGACAGAGAGCTGGGCACGGCGATTACGGCTGGTCCATGGTGTATCTCTGGTCTAGGGGTGGACAGAGGGTGGCGGTGGTGTGGCGCCTGTCTCCTGGACATCGTGGGAGAGGGTGGCACTGGCTGCAGCGAGCGGGGCTTGGTCATACGGCACGGTAAGCTTGGGCAGCGTGGCACTGGTGAAAACGGCAAAGGGGGAGTGTGCCCACTGCGCTGCTAGGTGTTGGGGGAGACCAGGGGAGAGATTTAAGGCACTAGTGGCGATTTGATCACTGCTCAGAACAGTAGAAGTTAGGCAGTGTTTATTATTGTCTGCCAAGTGCTCGACCAAATGGCCGCATGAATTCAAAGTTTGAATTTTTGGATGAATTTTTGTGAGTGTTCTGAGTACTTGCTTGATAGTCTATGGTTGCTTGGAAAAGTCAAGGTGAATTGATTTGGGTGGTTTTTGAAAAGTGGTGATCTATGCATATGAACTTGATTCATTTTGAATTATCCTTTAAAGAGATTTGGAATTTGTTTCTGGTAGTTTGTAAAGTGGGCTTGGGTTCACTTTTACTTGGTCTAGCAAGGGGTGAAAAGATTTGGAAATGTTTCTATTAGAAATCTTTGACTAGAAACACTCAAAGTGGTCTAGTGGTTAATTTTGGTCAAAATGACCATTTGATTATATGATTCATATTTGATTTGATTTTCTTTTGATTTTGTTTGTAATTGGCCTATATGATGTAGTATTCATCTTTAAACCATTCTTTATCATTTGTAGCAATCAAACATGTCAATTGCACTCATTCACACATACACTCATATTAAATTTAATGATAAAAGTTTTTGTTAACCCTAAATTTGGGTGATTAGAACTTGATAAACTTGACTAATATTTGTGGGGTGTTACAAACCTTCCCTCCTTAAACAAAATCTCATACTGAGATTTAAGAAAAACTAGGAACTAAAGAGATTTGGAAACTCAGTCCTAATGTAATGTTCACACTCCCAAGTAGCTTCTTCTTCAGTATGGTTGCTCCACTAGATCTTGAGAAACTTGATACTTCAGGTCCTAGTGGTTCTGAAGTCTTCTTCCAAAATACGAATGGGTACTTCATGATAGGTTAGATCATTGTTGATATCTATGGCTCTGTGATCGATGTTCTTGAACACTTCGGTCTTCTCCGGAACTTCTAGGCATTTGTGAAGTAACGAAATATGGAACACATCATGTATGGATGACATCTCCTCTGGCAGTTCCAGTTGATGTAATACTTCTCCTCAGCGATTCAAAATCTTGAAGGGTCCAATATATCTGGGGGCTAACTTCCCTTTCAGTTGAAAATGTTGCATTCCTTTCAAAGGTGATACTTTGAGATACACAAAATCTCCGACATTGAAGGTCAGGTCTCGACGTCTTTTGTCATCATAACTCTTCTGTCTGGATTGGGTGGTCTTGAGGTGTTCACGGAATTTGTGAACCTTATATTCGGCTTCTCGTAGGATGTCGGGTCCAAAAATCTGGCTCTCGCCTACTTGCGACCAATTCAGGGTGGGTACGGCACTTCCTTCCATATAGAAATTCAAATGGGTCCATTTGCAAACTGGCTTGATAACTATTGTTGTATGAGAATTCTGCGAAAGGCAGATAATCTTCCCATTTTGATCCATATTCTAGCACACAAGCTCTCAACATATCTTCTAAGATTTGGTTGACTCTTTCAGTTTGTCCATCGGTTTGTGGGTGGTAAGTTGTGCTAAAGTTCAGCTTGGTTCCTAATCCTTCTTGGACTTTCTGTAATTATAGCACACATCCCATCTGTCTAACATCTGTAATGCTACATGGTCTAATAATAAAATGCTACTTCCTACATATAATTGTTGCATCATAATTATATCATTCTCATATCATCATGCCACATTGCATTTGAGCATCATATAAAACCTTTTTCATTTGGTTCTTATCTCGTATGCAATATTAATTATATTTGCATCTTGATATATTGTATTTGGTTTTTGATAATGCTTGATGCCCAATTTGAGTTGGGGGCATGTCTTTTATTAACTCCACCACCTTTCTTGTCACCACCCCATTATTCCACCATCCCACTATATGTGAGCTTGCAATTTATTTGGTTTTACCTCTAGCTAATGTGGAATGGGATGGATCCACTTATAATTCCACATGCTCCCATATATGCATCATGTTGCTTTCACAAAAATAGATGTGGAGAGCCACATGGCCACCTTTGCATGCTATGTGGGTAGAAAATCCTTGTCAAGCTTACATATGGTTTGAATTTGAATAAATGCTCATGTAAGAATATAACCTTGGCTATATTATGTCTAGTGGCTCACACACACACAAGATTGGCCACCTTATATTCATGCATGATCTTTTATTTAGTCCATGTGGTAAACAAGCTTCCTTTTCCTTGTGGGCCATATTCAAATTCTTGGAATCTTGCTTATATAAATGCCATGAGAAAGTCTAGTAGTTTTCACTACTAGAGGGGCATTTATTTAATTATGCATGGGCCATGCAAGGTCATCTTTCCTTTTTCTTTTGGCTTTTCTTTGGTTTTTGAGTGGAACATGGGTTCTTTGAAAATCCATTCAAGTTTGAAACCAACCCATCTAGGGGCATCTCCTCTCCTTGTTTTGCTAACCAAAGTGCATGCATATGGCATATGGACTACATGCCACATCTCCTTTTTAGTCAAAGCCTCTCTCTAGCTATCTATTCATCTAAACCTGTCTATCTCTCCCTCTCCCTCTTAAACCATAGCTAACTAGGACAATACCTAGACTAATCCCCTTGGTTCAACCTAGCCTAAACCCTAGCCCAACATCCTAACCTAGGGTCCCTAGCTATCCAAGCCGAGCCCTCCCTCTCTTTTTCCCTGTGCCGAACCGCAAGCATGCACCTGGACCTCCCTGCCGAGCGCGATTTGGTGCAGCAGAGCCAGCCGTAGCGCGCCTCTGCCCTGTCTGGTCTGTTTGCACCAGCAGGTGCAGCAGCTCTCGCCCAGTTACAGCGCGCCCCTCCCAGCCTGAACCCGACGCCGCTGCACGCCTCTTTTCTTTCCCTCCTGTTTCTCTTCCTCGTCCACGTGCTCGACCGCACTCACGCGGAGCCCGTGTTCCCTCTCCTCGTGCATAAAGCAACCATCAGCAGCAGCCCTTAGCCTCATCCTTCCCAACCACTCCTAGATCAAAATCTGGGAGGACACCTTCCCCCTCAGCAAGCAAACCAACCCAGCCGCCGTCTACCCCTCGTCATCGTCCTACTGCCGCCGTCGTCGGGCCGGGTGTCCAGTCACAGCGCGTGGAGCGGCACGTCAACCCTGCCGTTGTACGGTACCTGGAGCGAGGAGGAGCCGGCCCGAGCTGGGAACTCGCGTCGCTGTCCCTGCGCACCCACAAGCTCGCCGTCGCCGTCTTTTTCATCTGGACTGCCGTCATCAGCCCCCTCCCGGTGAGCCTCCACGTCGCCCCATCTTTCTGTCCACGCCTTGCATCAGCGCCGCCTCGCCGCTCTCTGTACATGTCGCGCCGCGCACGCTGGACCGTGCCAGTCGCCGCGCGCACGGCGGTCTCGCACACCACGGACAGCTGCTGCAGCAGCTTGCACCCGCCTATTCCCAGCGTTTTTCCCGTCGATCAAGACATCCTCCGTCGTTACTTCCTGAACCAAAATCGTAGCCCTATCTACCCTCTTTCGAACGAGCTAGGCCACGGTCAATTCGATTCAGTGATGCGGTAGTAAACGTCCTCGCAAGATCGCTTCAGCTCATGTGTGCCTGACGAAATCCAGTCCGCGTCGGACGTGTTCTTTATGCCTCTGTTCCTCATAAGATTCTGGCCGTTGTAGACCTCCGTTTGAGAAACCTTGAACACGAGAGTTGGAGATCTAAGCGAGATCTACGACTTTTGATTTTCGAGCATGCCTTAATTCGTAGCGGTTTGCCTGGGATCGTCCTCGCCAAATCGCTGTAGCTAGCTGTTTCTGCGAGGAAATTCATTTCGTCAAATCACCCCCTGAGAATCTTTTGCTAAAAAGTCCCTGTGTTTTCGGAAGCCTCACCCGACCGTCCTTCCAGCCCCACCAGTCAGCCCCTCTACCTTTTTACAAAAAGGCATCTCGGTTTCCTGTTGTTTCCACCCGCGCTCCCCCGGATCTGCCGCGTGGCACGCCTCGGCTGGCGGACACGCGCGGTGGACCCGCCGTCCCCGGTCCCGCTTGTCAACCTCCGCGGCTAGGTGAGCCTGCGTGAGAAAAGCCTGGACCAGTTCCCGCAGCGTCGGCTGCAGCTGAGTCAGCATCGGTCCCACCCATCAGCGTCTCGGGCTAGATTCTCCTGAGTACAAAAAGTTTCTGTGATCTTTTCTAAATAATAAAAATAATCCAGAAAATGCAAATATGTTTGTAATATTCAGAAATTAACATCATTATTTTGGTAATTCTAAATAATACAAATAATATATGTTTTTGAATCAGAAAAATATGAGGATTTCAAATATGCCTTCCAAAATAATGTTTGTCTAATTTAAATTTTCGAAATTGTTTAATTGCAATAAAAATGCCTTTTTCTTAATTAAATAATAACTTTAATTCTATAACTCCAAATTTGACAAATAATATGTCTTAATCGATAAGCGCGACGAGCCCGTTCTAACAACGCATTCCATGATATGAATTGCAGCATGCATCATATAAATATTAAGTGGACAACAAGTGTTATGGGAGCAAAACATGACTAAAAACTTAATAAAATGATTTATTCTTGTACCCCACACCTCACCCATGCCATGCTATGTTATGCCATGTAATTTGTGCATCATTCATCATGGCATGCTTGTTTTCTTGTCCCATTTTATTCATATGCTTGTGCACTTTATTTATGTTGGCCCTTGTTTGTTTGGTTCTTCTTTCGAATAGACGCTGAGCAGGGAAATTATCAGGAGTCCCAGGAGTACTACCCAGATCCATCCCTCGCTTCAACTGAGCTGCCAGGCAAGCACTACCACATGCTTGCATACATATAACACCTATTTCTTCTATCTTATTCTTGCATCATTGAGTCGCGATTGCATTAAATTGAATCCCAAGTTCTGCATAGCCTTTACTTTTAAACCCCACCGAGCTTGTTCCTCCATCCCATGAGCCATTACTACAGGTGTTTTTTGAGCCATGCGAGTCGTAGAATAGCATGTGTAGGGTATGTGAGTGTCTGATGGATAATGAGGTACCTAAACAAGTTAACCTGAGTAGTAATGGGATAACTAATGAAAGAGGCACCGGTGGGCAATATATGTCATTTGGTTTTTATGCCCACTTGTGTCCTGTAGGACCCCGAGTACTTGATTCCTGTTCCTTCACTATTCACACTATCAACATCCGGGAGGCCTTATGGACCCCCCTGAGCCAGAGCTTGATTCATTTCTATTTCTTGGGGCCACAAACTAGTTTGCGGTTTTATTTACTATCTTGTACTTATGCCATGTTACTGTTTTATTAAGATTGTGCGTGGAGCACCTGTACTATTTTGGATGCGAAGTGTTTTCGCGGTATCGACAAGCCCAGTCACATTTTCGGGTTCCCAGTCGTTTACAGCCATTGACGCAAACCTTGGGTCCGTCGCGGAGTCGGCCAACTTCGTTGCGGGTAGCATAATGGGGTGCCCCCCTAAAATATTTTATGAATCCTGTGATCGCTTTGTCGTGAATGCCTTGTTGGGTTTTGATTTGGTTTTTCCGAGGTCGATCGTGTGTGTCTTGCTATTTGTGCACCCCTGCAGGGTAAATCTTTCTGAAAGCCGTGTCCGCGGTTATGGACGACTTGGAGCACAGTTTCTCGATCATAGACAAGCATAACTAAAGTACCGCTTTTAATTGGACTAAATATCTGACTAGTAATTAGTGCAATACTTATGGAATGGTTAATAAAACTGCCAACGGATGGGTTGTTCGTCCGCTTTCTTGTTGGTAAGCGAGAAGGAGGATGGATCTGTTACTTTATACTGTTATAACTATTGTTTCTAATTAACGGACATCCGCTTATCATTGGTTAGGCGGATGGATAGCGAGTATCTATAGACTTGTTAGTTATTATCTTTCGCTGCAATTGCGTCACCCCAGGTATATGTCCGCTTTAGAGGCATAAAGACTTGCTGAGTACCCCTAGGGTCTCACACGATAAATTGTTTGATTCAGATGAACAGGTGTATTCGCAAGATGGATATTGGGTGGAGGAGACATATGATGTTGGCAACGATCACTCGGTGTAGAGATTCCGGGGATGGGGATCCGTGAGATCTGTGGGCGGGATGTGGTTACTTATGTGGCATCTTATGCCGATTTGCTTCTTATCCGTACTCGGATCTTGTTTCCCGCTTCCGCTTGATACTTTGTTGATTGATGTATGAGGAGCTATCCTACACTATTATTTCTATCTAGGATATTTGGATCTTGCCGTATGGCATTGCAATATTTCTATTTCTTTTAGATGGTATGGCTCCAAGAACTGTTGTAAGGTAGCTTGCATACATACTCACTTGTGTATGTATTTGATCTCTTTGCCTGTTGCCTACGCCGCTCGCTCTTGTCCCGATGTTCTTGGAAATGGTTAGGGCGGCCGACGGGCCTACACGTGGGTGGCCCTGGTCCGATGTAAAACCCTTAACCACTTTTGGTTCATCCAGGCTTGAACTTAGAGCGTAGGGTCCGAGGTAGTTACAATTGGTATCAGAGCCATTCCGCCCTTCAGGGTCTCAGCCAAATGGTCGTTGTCAGTCTAGCAAATATTTTGGTAGTTATGTATACTAGCGAAAAACAAAACGCGAGAGTAGGAATGCTTCCATTTTTCTTCTTACCCACCCACCCACCCTTTTCTAGTAAGGAAGTGTAACGTTTCAATCCTCTTCTAAAAATTCAAACTAGGATTCACGTGTTCTCGGTTTCCGTAGTACCATAGAAAGTGTGTGTGTGTGTGTAATTCCTTGTCTATCTGTTGCATCCAACTTGTTATCGCTATCAGTCTTTTGGTTATCAATTGTTGGTACATTCCATACCGACGGGATTTTGGAAACCGATGCAATCTATTTGATTCGTTCTAAACCGACGCGATCTGTCTTACTCTTTGTATCCAACGCTATCTTGTTTGGGGTGTTTGTTTTCGTAGTTGCTAATCTTTAGGTTCATCTTAAGAAGGAAGGGAGTTTGGATATGTGTTTTACTTATTCATGTGCAGAGTAATGATTTGAGTGCGGGATGGAGTCGCGACCATACCACTACTTTTATCATTGGTTCTTGTATATTGAATTGGTAGAGTTACTAATCTTGATTCGTTAAGTGGTTTTGCGCACATAGTGGTATTTTAATGCCGAAATTTGCGGAAATATTTTCTTTGATAGCTTTGTGTACCACACTCCTTGTTCAGTCGTGTGCGATATGCTTACTATCTTCTAGGTGCTTTGAACTTTGTTGATATTTTGAATCATCTTAGTAATTTGTATCCTTAATCTTGGTTAATTCCATTTTGGTACTATTTTGGATTATTATTATTCTCCATTATGGTACTGACTTGAGTTTTATATCAATCACAGGATTGCATCACCACGCCGCACTGAGGATGACATACCACCTGAACTGGGGGCTGCGTTGGCAAGTATTGCAAATGCCTTGGGAACAATGCAACAGAACGAGCAACGCTTTGAAGAAAGTGTTAGGAGGAATGAGTTTGTTCCGCTACCTCCACCTCCCAAGTGAGGAGACATCAAGGGCTTTCTGAAGTTTAACCCGCGCCACTTTGAGTTGTCTGATCCGCCACTGGATGCTGATGATTGGCTGCGTGAGATGTCAAGGTTGCTGATGACTGCTGATGTTCCTGAGCAAGAATGGGTAAAATGCGCCACGCACCTTCTGAAGGGAGACGCAGCTCTATGGTGGGAGAATTACCTGAAGGCAAACCACTCTAGTTTTCAGCCTACTTGGGAGCAGTTCACTAGGGCTTTCAAAGAGCAATATCTGTCAGAAATTTTCATGGAAAGGATGAAGGAAGTGTTTCTCAATCTCAAGCAGGGCAATGACAATGTCAACACCTATATCAGAAACTTCATGAATCTTTCTCGGTATGGTGGCGATGAGATCTCTGATGACAAGAAGAAACAAAAGAGGTTCAGGCAAGGGCTCAATGCATCTATCAAATATGCAATCACTCATGCAAGGCCAGGTTCTTTTCTAGAACTCCAACATACAGCTCTACAGGAAGAAGCCAGTAGGAAAGTGTTCGAGGAGTCCAAGAAACACAGTCATGACGCAGCAAGCTCTTCAGCTATGACAGCTCCTTCTAAGCGCCGTGTGTGGGTTCCTAATACCGCACCACCGCTCCCGGCTCCACCAAGACCTTCAAGCTATGCGGCAAGGCCACCAAACTCCTTCAACGCTGCTTCTAGGGGCTACAACCACAACTACCCTGGAGCGCCTGGTGGAGTCGCTGGCTACGCTGCTCCACGTCCACCTGGTGCTTGTTTCACTTGTGGGAACACTGGGCATCAACACTAGAGTTGTCCCATGAACAACAAAGCTCTTCCTCCACCACCTCCAAGACCTGCAGCAAGTCCTTCTATGGTTCGTGCACCTCCGCCACGGGCTCTCAACATGAACACCAAGCCTGGGTCCACTGTTGCTCGTGCCAACTGTGTCAACGTCGCTCAAGCTGAACATGCACCTAGAGTTGTGATGGGTACGCTTTCTGTCAACTTAGTTCCTACACGAGTTTTGTTCGATTCTGGTGCATCACATTCTTTTGTTTCTAACAAGTTTGCAAATGAGAATGAGTTAGCAATGGATGCGCTTCCTAAGCGCTTGATGGTCCTTTCTCCTGGGGCAACAATGGCATCTTCCAAAATCAGCCATGGCAATCAAATTGAGATTGGTGGCTCTTTGTTCCCGGCTTCGTTAATCATTCTGGGCAATTCTGACATTGATGTTATCTTGGGAATGGATTGGTTAATAGCAAATGCAGCTGTGATTGATTGTGCTGAACGCTCGGTTTCTCTGAAAATTTCTGAAGGCCATATAGTCTATTCTCCAAGTCTGACTCCTGCAATTCAGCTATTCTCTTTGTCTGCTCTGAATGATGATCCTATGGATGCTATTCAAATTGTTCCGGTGGTCCGTGAGTTCCCAGATGTTTTTCCGGAAGAGTTACCAGGTATGCCTCCTGACCGAGAGGTCGAGTTTGTGATTGAGATTGAACCTGGAACCGCTCCTATCTCCAAGCGTCCTTATAAAATGGGTCCTGCTGAGTTGGCTGCACTCAAACGTTAGCTTGATGAACAAGAGAAGTTGGGTTTCATTCAGCATAGCACTTCCTCTTGGGGTAGCCCAACAATCTTTGTGAATAAGCGAGACCAGACTGATAGACTTTGTGTTGACTATCGGCTCTCAATGCAAAAACCATCAAGAATAAATATCCCCTTCCGCGGATTAATGATCTCTTCGATCAGCTAGCTGGAGCTGTGGTATTTCTAAGCTTGACTTGAGAAGTGGATATCATCAAATCAAGATTCGCAAGGAAGATGTTCCCAAAACAGCTTTCACCACCCGCTATGGCCTGTACGAGTACACGGTCATGTCCTTCGGTCTAACCAATGCACCTGCCACATTCTCGAGGCTTATGAACTCGGTTTTCATGGAGTATCTTGATAAGTTCGTCGTGGTCTATCTGGATGACATTCTAGTCTATTCTAAGTCAAAGGAAGAACATGAAGAACACCTTCGGTGTGTCCTAAACAAGCTTTGTGAGAACCGCCTGTATGCAAAGTTCTCCAAGTGTGAGTTTTGGCTTCCCGAAGTCACCTATCTTGGTCACGTCATCTCTGCTAAGGGCATTGCCGTCAACCCAGAAACTGTTCGGACAATTGTTGAGTGGCTTCCACCCAAAAATGTCAAAGAAGTCCAGATTTTCCTTGGTTTGGCTAGTTATTGCCGTCGCTTCGTTCAGAACTTCTCGAAGATTGCGAAGCCTCCTACCGATCTCCTCAAGAAAGGCAAGAAATACCTTTGGTCTCCTGCATGTCAAGCTAGCTTTGAAACACTCAAAGAGAAGGTCACTTCCACACCAGTCTTGATTCCTCCAAATACATCAAAGCCTTTCCAGCTATTCTGTGATGCCTCCTTGCAAGGATTGGGTGCGGTCCTCATGCAAGAAAAGCAAGTCGTTGCTTATGCTTCACATCAGTTGAAAACTCCTGAGCTCAACTACCCAACACATGACCTCGAACTCGCAGCAGTTGTCTTTGCTTTGAAAGTATGGAGGCACTACTTGCTTGGCAACTGTTGTGAGATCTTTTCTGATCACAAGAGTCTGAAGTATATCTTCACACAACCTGATCTCAACCTTTGTCAGAGGAGGTGGATTGAAGCAATTAATGATTTTGATCTGACCATCAACTACACTCCTGGCAAAGCTAATGTCATGGCCGATGCTCTCAGCCGAAAAGCTTATGTCAACAACCTCATGGTGGAAGAACAACAGCCTCTCTTGTGCGAGGAATTCCGCCAGCTCAACCTCGAAATTGTGGATCAAGGGTATCTTCTGAATCTTCTGGCAACCCCTCTCTTGGAAGAAAAAGTTCGCTCCATTCAACTTGGTGATCCTTACACTAAAAACATCATCTCCAAGATTCAACTTCCGATGTATGAACCTTTCCACCTTGACGACCAAGGCACTCTATTCTTTAAGCACCGGATGTTCGTTCCGAAGTATCCGGGTTTGAGAGAGCAAGTTCTCAAAGAAGCTCATGATTCTGTTCTTTCTATCCATCCTGGTAGCACTAAGATGTACATGGACTTGAAAACACAATATTGGTGGCCTGGATTGAAATGATATTGTGCCAAGTATGTCTCGGAGTGTGATGTCTGCCGTAGAGTAAAAGCTGTCCATCAGAAACCTTCCGGTCTTCTACAGCCATTGAAGCCTCCGGAATGGAAATGGGAGAAAGTAGAGATGGACTTCATAACTGGTTTTCCAAGGTCGCAGAAGGGCAACAATGCAATCTTTGTTGTCACCGACAGGCTTTCTAAAGTGGCTCACTTCTTCCCCGTCAAGGAAACAATTTCTGCAATTCAGTTGGCTGAGCTCTATATCAACAGAATTGTCTCTCTATATGGGGTTCCTCTTGAGATCAGCTCAGACCGTGGAAGCATTTTCACTTCCAAGTTCTGGGGAAGTTTCCAAAATGCTTTGGGAACAAAGTTGAACTTCAGAGCTGCCTATCACCCTCAATCGCAAGGACAATTTGAAAGGATCAATCAGATTCTGGAAGATATGCTCTGTGCTTGTGTCATCTCTTTCGGCATGAAGTGGGAAGAATGCCTTCCTTATGCTGAATTCTCTTACAGCAACAACTTCCAGAAGAGTCTAAAGATGGCACCATTTGAGGTTCTCTATGGCCGCAAATGCAGAACTTCGATTGGTTGGTCGGGCGCAGGTGAAAGAACATTGTTTGGCCCCGACATTGTAACTCAAGCGGAGGAGAAGGTTCACATCATTCTTGAAAACCTGAAGGTTGCTCAAAGTCACCAGAAGAGCAACTATGACAGAAAGCACTCGGACATGGAGTATGTCCCTGGTGATCTCGTTTACCTTCGTGTCACTCCCATGAGAGGCACGCACCGGTTTGGTATCAAAGGGAAGCTGGCTCCTAGATACATCGACCCTTTCAAAGTTCGTGGAAGAAGAGGAGAAGTTGCTTATGCTCTTGAACTCCCTGGAAAACTCAAGGTCCATGATGTTTTTCATATCTCTCAACTCAAGAAGTGCTTCAAGGATCCCGGCAGGACCGTGGACCATGAGCTCATCAATCTCCAAGAAGACCTGTCTTATCAAGAACACCCCACAAAAATCCTAGAAGTCGCAGAAAGAAAGACTCACAACAAGTCTATCAAGTTCTGCAAGGTGCAGTGGTCGCACCATTCCGTTGATGAAGCCACCTGGGAACATGAGGATGAGCTCTGTGCCAAGTACCCCACCCTCTTCGTGTCTTCTTCTTCTTCCTAGAATCTCGGGGCGAGATTCCTGTTTAGTGGGGGAGAGTTGTAGCATCCCATCTGTCTAACATCTGTAATGCTACATGGTCTAATAATAAAATGCTACTTCCTACATATAATTGTTGCATCATAATTATATCATGCTCATGTCATCATGCCACATTGCATTTGAGCATCATATAAAACCTTTTTCATTTGGTTCATATCTCATATGCACTATTAATTGTATTTGCATCTTGATATATTGTATTTGGTTTTTGATAATGCTTGATGCCCAATTTCAGTTGGGGGCATGTCTTTTATTAACTCCACCACCTTTCTTGTCACCACCCCATTATTCCACCATCCCACTATGTGTGAGCTTGCAATTTATTTGGTTTTACCTCTAGCTCATGTGGAATGGGATGGATCCACTTATAATTCCACATGCTCCCATATATGCATCATGTTGCTTTCACAAAAATAGATGTGGAGAGCCACATGGCCACCTTTGCATGCTATGTGGGTAAAAATCCTTGCCAAGCTTACATATGGTTTGAATTTGAATAAATGCTCATGTAAGAATATAACCTTGGATATATTATGTCTAGTGTCTCACACACACAACCTTGGCCACCTTATACTCATGTAAGAATATAACCTCTCTTTTTCCCTGTGTCGAACCGCAAGCATGCACCTGGACCTCCCTGCCGAGCGCGACTTGGTGCAGCAGAGCCAGCCGTAGCGTGCCTCTGCCCTGTCTGGTCCGTTGGCACCAGCAGGCGCAGCAGCTCTCGACCAGTTGTAGCACGCCCCTCCCAGCCTGAACCCGACGACGCGTTGGATGCCTCTTTTCTTTCCCTCCTGTTTCTCTTCCTTGTCCACGTGCTCGACCGCACTTAGGCGGAGCCCGTGTTCCCTCTCCTCGTCCATAAAGCAACCATCAGCAGCAACCCTTAGCCTCATCCTTCCCAACCACTCCTAGATCGAAATCTGGGAGGACACCTTCTGTCGTGGTGGTTTCATGGCAGATGCCATGGATAGGCTAAAAGTGGGACTAATATGCGCTAGGGGAATCCAGGGAGGGATAGTAGAGTGATTCTCTACACAGAAGCTTCGTATTGATGTTCTGTCTCCAAGATCACAAGTGCTCCTCGAGCTGTATTGACAAGAGGAGGAAGAAGAAACTCTCTTACTCTTGCCTACTAACTATCCCAAGAACCCTAGATCCACTAGTGTTTTCCTTGCTATGTATCTGAAAAGACCCAACCCCCTTACCAGAACCCCAACCCCCCCTTATATAGGGGTGGTTCGGTCCTGGCCTAGGGCATACGTGGAGGCATATTCCTAAGAATATGCCTCCTCCCAAAATAGTAACCCGACAGGGGTGCTTTCTCCCCGCGTCACTCTTGCTTTAGCGACGTTGCCTCTGCGGCGCCTGCGTCAGCCGACATGAGCGTCGTCACCCTTGTCGGCCACGATACGGTGGTCCTGCCCTTGCTTTATTCGCTCATCCAGTACGCACCGGGCCTTCTTTTTGACCAGAGATATTCCTTCCTTCTCCTAGAAGCCAAACGAGGATCCGGATCACAGTTCATCCGGCCACACCTGTTCCTGCATATAAGCTAGACAAGTGTCTCCGACTTACTCCTTGAGTTGGACGAGACCATGTTAGGCGACCCCCTGGTCCCGGGTTACTCCGTGATCCGGCCTGTCTTGAGGTGACTCGGCCAGCATCCGCTTTGACCTTGCCGAACCTCGGCTAACTCGGCCCTTATACCCTGGAGTGACCCTACCCGGTGTTATCCCCCCAACATTAGTCCCCGAAGCTAGTGCGGCCTTAGCGGCCTTGGTCGCTAAGGCCACATCAGGTTCATTCGTATCTAAGCTTCAGACGTTTAGCTCCGGGTTAACTTTTTGTCTCGGATTATATGGATTTACATTCCCTTCGCACGCTCCAAGTTTTTACTTGCCGGTCGGGTCACCACTTTGGCTCGGATCCTATGGTTTTACTTTCCCTCTGCACAGTTCAAGTTTTCACTTGCCAGCCGGGTTACCATCATGGCTCGGATCTGGGCCTTGCTTCCTTCTCTCGTACGCCAACCCATATAACGGTTAATCATTACGTTGCCTTATTTTAAGGGCCTGCGCAGTAACTGCCGCAGTAAATGTCAGTGATTACTGTGCGGGGGTTACGTCACGTCTGTCTCCTTGTTTACCGCAACTGCACGTCGTGTCATGGGATCACATTTGCTCTGCGGCCCCCGGTGTGGCTTCTCTCTGATTGGTCAATGCTGGCGATACACGACCACACCGTGTGGTTTTCCAGCGTAGCACGATCCCACTCGTTGATGACTGGGGGCGGTTAAATAGGGGAGGGGCACGCTCCCTAGAACTTTTCCATCTCCGCGCCCCCTCGCCCGTTCCTCTTCTTCTTCCTCGCAACCGCGCCGCCGCCAGTGCCTGTTGCAGCAGCGCCGCCGCCGCACCTTCTCCGTTCCTCCGCACCGCAGTCACTGCTGCACCTCTGTTTAGCCACGGGTCCTCGTCAGTCTAGACCGCAGAGCCCCGCCGCTGCCAGCTCCAGCGAGGACAGCGGAATCGAAATGATGGAGGAGGAGCTCATCGTCGTTGAGAAGGAGATGGAGGAGGACGCTGGCGCGGCGAACCGCGGCGCGTGGGCCGGCTCCTGGGTCTGCGAGGACGACATCGACTGGCTCTACCGGACCCGGCGCATTCCTGCCGGCGTCGCCGCTCGTCTCCCCTCCTCGGAGTTGGCCCCCTCACCCAATCCGGGTGAGTTCGTTGTTTTCCTATCCCATTTCCAACGGGGATTTGGGCTCCCAGTGAGTGATTTCTTTCGGGACTGGATCCAGACCTTTCACCGGCAACCACATCATCTCCCGACGAACGCCATCACTTCTTTGTCCTCTTTCGTTTCTTCGATTGAGGGCTACACCTGGCTATGGCCTACGAAGGAGCTGTGGATCCGGTTCTTCGGCCTCCGCCGCAACGTCGTCCCCAACATCCACGTCGAGTCGGAGGACAAGCAGCTAACTCAGTTCGGAGCTGCCTCGATCTCGCCCCGGAGGTATTTAATCTTTCCCCGGGTCACCGGGCTTGACTCCTGCAAAGGATGGGCCCGGACCTTCTTCTACGTCCGGAACGAAGGCACGGAAGATTTGATCCGGTTGCTCCCTATGCTCCGGGTCCCCCTAACACGGATTTCTGGGAGGAGGTTGCCAAGAAACCTACGGCTCTAGCCAACCAAGTGAACAAAAGGTTTGCAGAGCTGAAGAAGCTCGGATTGCACAACGAGGATGCCATGATCACATTCGTGCGCAACCGAATCTCTCCCCTTCAGCGGCGCACTCACAAGTTGTGCCATATGAGCTTCAGTCGCGACCCCAACCGAACCCCCTCGTTCGAGTTGAGCAATACGGAGATCTTCCGCATGGTCAAGGCTCTTTTCACCACCCATAAGGACTTCTCCGCCGAATGGACGTGGGGAATCGAGCATTACTGCCGTGACAGGCTCCCTCCCGCGGTAAGCTTCGCGGGGTAAACTTATTTCGGATCAATTTCATGTCGGTTCTTATCATATTTCTGACTTTGCTCCTTGTGCTTTTTTCTCAGCTGTTTCTCCAGCAAACCCTCGAGGATGGCCCGGATCCGACCCTTAAGTGGGCCCCGGACCGAGAAATTCCGGATGAGGAGGAGCCGGACCAGGAGATGTTCCTCCCCACACCCGATGCCACCAAAAGACCCAGCGGTAAATTCTCTTCTCTTAGAGATTGGCCCGACGATGAGGATGACTCGGATATCGATGTGATTGAACCCGTTAAGGCTGTCCCTCTTTCTTTTGCCTTCCCAGCATCAGCTAACCCCGGTGGGCACATCCACGAGGATTCTCCACTTGCCACGGGCGAGCCTGTTCCGGTGGCGTCAAAGAAGAAGCACGGATCCGCGTCGAGTTCTTCTTCCGAACCTTCTCAGCCTTCCAAAAGGCAAAAGAAGGCCGGAGACAAGACTGCCTCCAAACGGGAAGGCAAAGCCCCGGCAAGGAGGGCCCGGAAACCTAAGGAGGCCGAGACCTCGGATGCGTAAGTTCTTTTTTCACTGCGCAACACACTTCTCCCTGCTTCAGGGTAATTTCACTCCTGACATTATGTTCTCTTGCAGGGCTCCTGTGGAGGTCCCTCAGAGCGGATCGAGCATCTCCTCTCCTCTTCGGTCTAGTCCTTCCCCTCCCCATGACGACGAGTCACGCCCGCTGAGCCCTATTCCGGAGGGCTCTGCGGCCGCTCCGGGTTCCGCAGTACCTCCTTCAGAGGGTCGCGACCTCGGATCGTCCGAGGCAACGGTGTCCGGCACTTTGGCATTGCCGCAACCAGCAACTACCAAGTCTACCGCAACTCCAGCACCAACAGCAGCTCCAGCACCAGCCACCGAACCAGCGCCTGTCCCGGCTCCGAAGAAACCAACAGCAGCTCCAGCGCTAGCCACCAAAGCTCCCGTTCCAAGTTCATCTGCCTCGTCCGAGTCATCTCAAGCTCGGCGAGGACCCACTCCAGCGGCTTCCAAGGGCAAATCCACTATGGTCACTTCCTCCCAGCAGGCCAAAGGCAAATCCACATCTGTCGAGGCTGGGCAGCGAACCTTGTCGTCGATGCTTCCAAAGAGATCACCAGCAGCGACGGATCCTCCTGCCGAGCCAGCTGATTCGCAGCAGATGATTCTTCACACTAGCCCGGCTCTTGCCCTGATTAAAAGGAAAGAAGCTCACGCCAAGGGATTGGTGGCACCTCACATGCCCACTGGCGAACGGTACCCTCCGAGCCTCATCGAGTTTGTCATGAACTGGAATAAGGCGGAGTTCGTCTACAACGACGATCTCCCGGAAAAGTTCGGGCCAGCTGAATTTTCCGCTCAGATGAATACCGCCGCCAAGGCCATTAACCTCACTGGGCGTATGATGGAGGTACGTTGTTTCTTCTTTACATGCTGTAGATAATAACCATTAGTCCCCGAGCCTCCGACGGAGTAACTTGTTACTCGGTCGGATGCTCCTTAGAAGATCAACGTAGCTGCATGTAAACTTCAAATATGCACACACCTAGAGCCGGGTTAAGTTCCGCTTGGCCCGGATCTTTTATACTTCGAATATGCACACACCTAGAGCCGGGTTAAGTTCTGCTTGGCCCGGATCTTGTATACTTCGAACATGCACACACCTAGAGCCGGGTTAAGTTCCGCTTGGCCCGGATCTTGTACACTTCGAATATGCACACACCTAGAGCCGGGTTAAGTTCCGCTTGGCCCAGATCTTGTACACTTCGAATATGCACACACCTAGAGCCGGGTTAAGTTCCGCTTGGCCCGGATCTTGTACACTTCAAATATGCACACACCTAGAGCCGGGTTAAGTTCCGCTTGGCCCGGATCTTGTACACTTCGAATATGCACACACCTAGAGCCAGGTTAAGTTCCACTTGGCCCGGATCTTGTACACTTCGAATATGCACCGAACTAACTTTACACGCCTGTGCTCTTGACAGGTAACCACCAACCGTCAGAGCGCCGAGTTTTAGCGCCTGCTTGATACCCATAAGATCTTGCGCGCAAAACACGTTGCACTTGGCGCGGAGCATGAAAAGAGGGGTAATTTCCTCTCTTAACACCTCACCGTTTCGTTTGCTGCTGCCGGACTAACCTCCTTATTCGGTTTTTTGCAGCTGGGGTGGAGGCTGAAAACAAGATTATGCGGAAAAACTTGGAGGAAATCCGAGGTATGTCCCCTTTCGGCCAACGTCGCTGTGTTTTCCATTCTTTCTTTTTCTTGGCTCGGCAAACATTCACTCCTCGGCTTTGCCGGGTCAACACACTATTTCAGCATCGCTTGAGGATAGTGTGCCCGTGCCTGATATGATGCTGCATTTTCTCGAACAAGCAGGACAACATCAAGCCGAGCTGAAGAAGAAGGACGATGAGCTCACCCTCCTCCGGACCAAGGACGGCGAGATAGCCAAACTCAAGGCCGAGATGGAGAAGATGAAGGCCCAACACAAAACCGAGCTCCAGAAAGTTGGCCAGAATTTCACCGAAGAGCGTGAGCGCTTTACCCTCCAGATCTCCAAGGACCAGGAGCTGCTCAAGGAATCCGAAGTCCGGCTTGGGTTGGCGCTTGCCGAGCTTGAACAACTTCGCCAGAGACGCGATAGTTGTATCAAGGAGTTGTCCCGGATCCATCGCCATATCTCACGTAAGTTTCTTCTCCTTGCGCGACCTAGTTTTCTAGGTTAGCTCATATGCCTCTGCTTCAGCATCCTCCCTTTCCTTATTTTCAGATAACTTTCCGGAGGGTACTGCCATCGCCAGTGCTTCCGTTGCCAAATTCCGCCAAGAGAGGGGTACTCCCATCGCTCCTAATGGTGAGAGCATCCCCTTAGACATGGAGGACTTGTTGGTTAGCGTGTCAGCTCGGGTGGAAACTATCAAGAACTATGGAAAAGATCTCCACGATGTTGCGGTCTGGATCTTCAACACATTCTGGCCAAGCGAGGACGCTCCAGAAAGGATGACGCTCCTTGCGGAGAAACTGATGGAGATTGAGACTCAACTTGACCTCTGGAGGGAATCCGCTGGGCGTGCCACGGCAGATACCCTTCTCCATCATATCCTTTCATGGTACGAGAAAATCGATCTGAGCCTCCTCACCCGTCGGCGCACCGGATCCAAATGGACCGATGATCCGGAGTGGGTAGCTCGGCACCAGGCTTGCGCCTACAGCCTCATCGAATATTCTACAGTCCATGACTGGGTTGAGGGGCCGAGCTTTCTGGAATCCGGTGAGGAGGAGCAGATGGAGAACGTGGAGGATGGGTCGGGCGATGATGGAGAAGATGCTGCTTCAGATATTGAAGATAGTGATGATGACGCTGAACTTCCTCCTCCTGCCGCTCCTTAGTTGAAAAAACTTGAAAATTTATCAGATCCCCGGTATGCCGGGTGCAATTGTACGCTGAATACATAATATTTTGCTACTATGCTTGTATGCTGGATTAACTTGGGCATAGTCCTCGAGTTTCATTTTCTTGTTCGTCCAATTCTCCGGCTCGATCCGTGTCTACCTTGATTCGGTTTTACGACTTACGAACCCGAACCTCAAGAATCGTTTTAACAATACTGAGAAACTTTGAGGCTTGGCTCAAATAATTCAACATAATGGCTTGAAAGTAAATACGGGGTTAGTCCGAAAAACAAACGTTAGCTGGAATAGGATCGTTTCCTTAGTAGTTTTTCATGTGCTACGCAATTCCAAACTTGTTCCCTTGCTCGCCATGAAGCCAATTCTTGTTGGACAGCAGCAAGTCGAAGGGTTGGGTTTTTGGTGCTTACACATTACTAATCCGGGTTAAGCGAAACGAGTCATTCCAGCTAACACATAAAAAGTAACAACAATCATTTATTAAGGCAGTCCCCGAGTTACTGCTCGAGGCTCCGCTATTTCATTGATAAGCTCATTGCCGACATACATACCGACATATGAGGATGACTCGGGTACATACACTCTTTAGTTAAGTGTAGAAGGGACGAAGTAGTGCTACATTCCACGGTCACTTGGATTCCTCTCTAGACCTGTCCGCCTTGTTCTTTTCCTGTGGCTTTGCATCTATGAGATAGTAAGAGTCATTGTGCAATGCTTTGCTCACAATAAATGGTCCTTCCCATGGGGGGGATAATTTATGCATGCCAGTGGTACGCTGTACCAACCGGAGCACCAGATCGCCTTCTCAGAAGACTCGGGGGCACACTTTCCGGCTATGATAGCGTCGGAGATTTTGCTGATATATGGCGGATCTGGAGAGTGCCAGTTCTCTCGCTTCTTCCAGCAGATCAACATCATTTTGCCGGGCTTCTTGCACTTCGGCCTCTGTGTATTGGGTGACCTAGGCGAATCATGCTCTATGTCGGCTGGTAATACAGCTTCTGCCCCATATACCAGAAAGAACGGCGTGTAGCCTGTTGATCGATTCGGAGTTGTTCTTAAACTCCACAATACCGCTGGTAGTTCTTCTATCCAGCACCCCGCTGATCTTTGCAGCGGCTCAATGAGCCGGGGTTTTATCCCGGATAGCACTAATCTGTTGGATCTTTCCACTTGTCCGTTCGACGCGGGGTGGGCTACCGAGGCTATGTCGAGTCGGATTTTCTTATCTCGGCAGAATCGTGCGAATGCTCCTTCAGCAAAGTTGGTGTCGTTATCAGTTATGATACTATGAGGATAACTATATCTCAAGATGATGTCTTTGAGAAATGTCACAGCCGTAGCTCCATCACATTTTTTTATAGGCTTCACTTCGATCCATTTTGTAAACTTGTCCACCATGACCAGAATGTGCGTCATGTTCCCTTTTGCTGGTTTGAACGGGCCAACCATATCCAAGCACCACACAGCAAATGGCCATGTAATTGGTATGGTTTTGAGTTCCGACATAGGCATATGTGTCTTGGTGGCGTATCTTTGGCAACCATTGCATTTTCTCACCAGATTCTCTGCTTGCTCCAAGGCGCTTGGCCAGTAAAATCCATGCCGGAACGACTTTGCCACTAAGGCCCGGGATGAGGCGTGATGCCCGCATTCTCCTTGGTGTATATCTTGGAGGATATCAAGTCCTTCTTCCGGATCAACACACTGCTGGAGGACATTGGTTACACTCCGTTTGTACAGCTCTGAATTGATGATGGTGTAAGCTTTGGCTATCCTCTGAGTTTGCCTGGCTAGCACTTCCTCAGTGGGTAACATTCTATCTTTCAAGAACTGATATATAGGCAGTGCCCAGGGTGGTACTGCTCGCGCAGGGAACATCTCCTCATCAATTTCCATCCGATCCACCAGCATAACTTCAGCCGGATCACGCTGAACAGTCCCCGGGTCTGGTGAGGTAGTCCCCGGGTTTGCCGAGATAGTCCCCGGGTTCGGCGTACTACTTCCATGTCAATGTCCATGGGCTCAGCTCCGGATTCGGCGTTTTCCGGGATATAGATTGAATCAGTTCCTGGGGACGGCCTGATAGATGGCTTTCTGAGGTGCTCCAATGCAACACCCGGTGGAATTTCCTGTCGGGTCGAGCCGAGCTTCGACAGCATGTCGACAGCTTTGTTTTCTACGCGAGGTACATGATGAAACTCGCATCCCTCAAAGTAACCCGAGATTTTCTGCACATGAAATCTGTATAGTGCCATGTTTGGATCCAGGGCGTCCCACACTCCGGACACTTGATGTATTACTAGATCCGAGTCGCCAAAGCAGATTATCCGACGTATGCCAATTTCCTTTGCCACTTTGAGACCATGCACAAGAGCCTCGTACTCAGCGACATTGTTCGATGCCGCGAAATGGATCTGCAATACGTACTTGAGCTGATCCTTCTTTGGTGAGGTAAGCACAACCCCGGCACCTAATCTGGTTTTGGTCTTCGATCCGTCAAAGTGCATCCTCCAGTAGTTCGGATCCGGTGGCGGTGGTTCGTATTGTACCTCGGCCCAATCCACAAAAAAGTCCGCTACAGCCTGGGACTTGATCGCTTCTCTTCTATCATATTGGGGCGCGTATGGTGCTAGCTCAATTGCCCATTTCGCAATTCTGCCATTCGCATCTTTGTTACCCATTATCTCGGATATGGGGGCTTCGCATATCACTTTGATGGGATGCTCCTCAAAGTAGTGCTTTAACTTCTTTGCCGCCATATAAACTCCGTATGCCACCTTTTGAAAATGCGGGTAGTTCTGTTTTGAGGCAAATAATACCTCGCTCAAGTAATACACTGGTCTCTGCACCGACTTACCCTCTTCATCTCATTCCACTACAATCACTACACTTACAACTAGGTTGGTTGCGGCTATGTAAAGCAACATTGGCTCCTTCGACAGTGGAGAAGCTAACACTGGTGTGGTGGCCAACATATTTTTCAAGTGGACAAAAGCTTCATCGGCCTACGGCGTCCAAACGAATTTATCTGATTTTTTCATGAGTTGGTAGAGAGGCAGTGCCTTTTCCCCTAACCGACATACAAACCGACTCAACGACGCCAGGCATCCAGTGAACTTCTGGACGTCATTGAGACACTTCGGCAGCTCCATTCGTTCGATGGCTCGGATCTTAGTTGGGTTAACCTCGATACCCCGGCTGGAGACGAGAAATCCGAGTAATTTCCCAGTCGGGACACCGAAGGTACATTTCTCCGGGTTAAGCTTCATCCGGAATCTCCTCAAGTTCGCGAATGTTTGCCTTATATCGTCAAGGAGCGTTGCACTTTCCTTGGTCTTGATAACCACATCATCCATGTAGACTTGTACATTTTGACCTATTTGATCGTGCAAACATTTTTGCATACATCTTTGGTACGTTGCTCCTGTGTTTCGTAAACCAAACGTCATAGTGCGATAGCAATAAGCCCCGTACGGGTAATAAAGGCAGTTTTTATTTGATCATCCGGGTTCAGGGGTATTTGGTGGAAACCAGAATAAGCGTCAATAAATGACAACAGTTCACATCCCGCGGTAGAGTCGATGACCTGATCTATCCTCGGCAGTGGAAATGGATCTTTTGGACACGCCTTGTTCAGGTTTGTGTAATCGATACACATACGCCAAACCACCGCCACGTTCGGATCATCCTTTTTCTTTTCTACCAGCACCGGATTAGAGAGCCAATCCGGATACAGTACTTCCATGATAAATCCTGCTGCTAGCAACCGAGCTATCTCATCACCAATGACCTTTATCCTATCCTCGGCGAAGTGTCGGAGAGGCTGCTTCACCGGCCTTGCTCCGGGTCTTACATTCAAAGAGTGCTCAGCCAACTCCCTCGGAATACCTTGCAAGTCCTGTGTGGACCAAGCAAAAATATCCCGATTCTCACGGAGGAAGTTGACGAGCTCGCTTTCCTATTTGTCAGTTAACCCGGCCCCAATTGTCACGGTATGCTCCGGAAACACGTTATCCACCGGGATCTTCTTGGTATCCTTCGCGGCTTGAAATGAAACGCTTCCATGCGGGTTACTTAACGCCGGCATATACTGCTGCGCGGACTGAGCTAATGCCGCCACCTCTTGGATTTTTCTTTTCTCTTGGGCAATTACGAGTGACTCGGCTAGGTTGGACCCGGCTGAAGCGCACTCCATAGAACGTCGGAAATCCCCAGCGATAGTAATTGCACCATTTGGCCCGGGCAACTTCATCTTCAGATAACTAACGTGGCAACTTGCCATGAATTTGCTCAGTGTCGGTCTCCCGAGTAATGCATGATACGCGCTCTCCAAGTTTACCACCTCAAACTCCAGATTTTCGGTTCGGCAGTTATCCCTCGTACCGAATAGCACGTCGACCCGGACTTTGCCTATGGGTTCGCAGGATATGCCGGGCATGATACCGTGAAAAGTTGTTCTTGTAGCCTGGAGCATGTTCTCCGAGATGCCCAACTTGCGCATCGTATCCGCATACATGATATTAATGCTACTGCCATTGTTGATCAGTACCTTGGAGAACCTCACATTAATATTTGGTCCAATGAACGTCGGATCTAACACTAGTGCATACGAGCCCGGACTTGGCATAAGCTTGGGATGATCTTTGACGCTCCAGGTAATTTCCTGGTCCGATCAAGACATGTACCTCGTCACTGCAGGCATAACCGCGTTAACCTCCATATGTCGGCGCTGCAAGCTCTTCCTATCTGTTTCCTCTGTTGTGAACACACAATAGCTCTGGTGATGTTCCCTGTACTCATTTCTTCCCTCGTTTTCGGAGTACCTCTGATCCGGTTGTTGCTGGTTTTCCACCTGATCCACCGCATCCCTTCTTTCACTGTTGTCATACCTCGGTGGAGGGGGAGGCAACATCAGTTGCTGCGTGTTTGCTCCGGAGAGCAATTGCTGCTGGGGTAACTCCTGCCGAGGTTGATCATTCCGAGGTGCCTGAGCATTCCCCGAACCACCTTGTTCTATCTTGCGCATCCACTCACATTGTCTCATCGTGTGACCCGCCGGGATGCTCGGATTTGGCGTGTGAAACTTGCACGGCTGGTCCAACATTGACTCGTAGGTATACCTCGGACGATCTTTCTTTTCTTTCCATTGCTTCTTCTGCTCCGGAGTCCACGTTTTCTTGCCATCGTTTCGAGGAGTCCTTGCCCTCCCGTTCTCTGGCGTTGGTTGCTCCCTGCCCCGGGCTGATCTTGATTCACGGCCGCAACTTGTTGCGAACCGTATCGATGGTCCGGTCTATCGTCTCTCCTCTTTCCCCTGTAATCGTTCCTCCGGGATGATCCGGATCCGTCCCTCGGATAGTACTCCTCATTTGACTCGTTCAGCGCGATCCTAGGTTGAGTCGGATCACCCAAAGCATAAGAATCTGCGATCTGGATCATCTCTGCCAATGTGACTGGCATTTTCCTTTGCAATTTCATCCACAACTCGTTGCCATATCTACATCCTTGTGCGAACCATGCTATAGCCTGTGACTCTATGACTCCCTCACACGAGTTTCTCACGGTACACCACCGGGTCAAGAATTCACGGTCCGTTTCGTTAGATCTCTGCTTGCACATTGCCAGGGTCTGCGGTTTATTCGGTCTCTGATACGTACTTGAGAAGTTACTGATGAACATTTCTTCAAAATCTATCCAGCAATTGATGCTTCCGGGTGGCAAATTATTCAGCCAAACCCTAGCTGGACCTTCCAACATTTGGGGTACATATCGTATGGCCCACCTCAAGTTGCCAGTTGCAATTTTCACAGCTGTTGCGTAGTTTATTAGCCAATCCTCCGGCTTTGTACTGCCGTCATACGTCTTCGTGCCCCTGGGTAATTGAAAATTGGGTACTGGCGGTTCCTTCATGATCCGGGGTCCAAAGCACGCTGGACCCGGAGGACCTTGACATTCGATCTGTTCCGACCTATACAGGCGATCCAGTTTTAGCCTGGCATCATCCGGCATCAAATCTCTGCTTCCCAATCTCGACCCTATCACATGATAGTCCAGTCTTGCGTATCCCGCATTCATCATCTCCGAGTCTCCATCATTGTATCGGTCTTGCTCTTGTTGTGCTCTTCTCTGTTGCATACCACGGCCGACACTTTGCTCTTGCCTTGGTGCATTCCACTGCTGCGGTTGACCCGCTCCTGCCGAGTTTCGCTGTCCGGCATTGCTGTTGGCAGCATTCCCTTGACCGGCATTGCCTTGGTCGTGGTTACCTCGGCCAGCTTCTCCTCGGCTCATACTTCGTCGATCGTCATTTTTCCGCATCTCTTTTTCCTTTCCCGCACGCGTTGGGTCATACGGAACGATCTGCTTGTTCCGTCTGGCTGAGGTTACTACCTCTTCTCTTCTAGGGCCACCATGAGGCGATGACGTGGCTCCAGTGGATTTCTCCGGATTACCCATCACCGAATGGACGATCTTAGAAGCTCCAACTCTCTCCGAGTTACCTCTCAACAGCTCCTCATTATGCCTGTTCGCGATCCGAACCAGCTCGTTAACCCGGTCTTGCTGTCTTTGGCGGGCTTCACCCGTCAGACCCTCTAGCTCGGACGCCGCGGCATCTTCTGCTCTGAGGTTCTTCGCCGGGGTACTATACTTCGGCAACCCCACAGACAGATAGTTTTCCGATCCTTCTGGTCCATCATCACCTTCTCTGTTCATCTCACTTATGAGGTTTCTCCCTTTTACCCTCACTGCATCAACCTTGTTCGCTTTCGCGTACTCACGCAGCGTCATGTTCAACGACTGCTGAGCCGCTGCTATTTTCTTTGCGCCCTCCAGTATCTTTCGCCGGGTCTCCTCTAGCTCGGCCTGTGCCTGAGCCGGATCTACCACTGCTGCCACCGGGTTAGCCAAGCTATCCATAGCTTCCCTCAGCACGTACTCAGGCCTCTCTAGCGGAGGACCCCTAGCTTTCCTCGGTGCCTTGGGTGTTGCCTCCGGGTCTGGCGCCGGATCCTTGCTTGCGCCCGCGCCTGGCGCGGTCATCATCACCTCTGCATTGGTCCGGGGAGCGAGCGATACGCGCCCCGCGAGCCACAGTGAGGGGTGGTTCCCCCGCATCGACGACGCGACGCGGATGAATGCAAGACACGTCCACAACAACATAGACCTTGTGCGCGCCGAGCTTGACGAAGACGCCGTTGCACGGAAGGGGGCGCGTGCCGAAGCAGCCAACGTTGTCGCTGATGTAGTCCAGCGCAGCGAAGCACTGAACGAGCCTGGATACGATGCGCTCACCGGTGCCGATGAAATTTCCCGTCCGGATCTTCACCCCTGCTAGCGCCACTAGCCCCACGGTGGGCGCCAACTGTCGTGGTGGTGTCACGGCAGATGCCATGGATAGGCTAAAAGTGGGACTAATATGCGCTAGGGGAATCCAGGGAGGGATAGTAGAGTGATTCTCTACACAAAAGCTTCGTATTGATGTTCAGTCTCCAAGATCACAAGTGCTCCTCGAGCTATATTGACAAGAGGAGGAAGAAGAAACTCTCTTACTCTTGCCTACTAACTAGCCCAAGAACCCTAGATCCACTAGTGTTTTCCTTGCTATGTATCTGAAAAGACCCAACCCCCTTACCAGAACCCCAACCCCCCCCCTTATATAGGGGTGGTTCGGTCCTGGCCTAGGGCATACGTGGAGGCATATTCCTAAGAATATGCCTCCTCCCAAAATAGTAACCCGACAGGGGTGCTTTCCCCCCGCGTCACTCTTGCTTTAGCGACGTTGCCTCTGCGGCGCCTGCGTCAGCCGACGTGAGCGTCGTCACCCTTGTCGGCCACGATACGGTGGTCCTGCCCTTGCTTTATTCGCTCATTCAGTACGCACCGAGCCTTCTTTTTGACCAGAGATATTCCTTCCTTCTCCTAGAAGCCAAACGAGGATCCGGATCACAGTTGATCCGACCACACCTGTTCCTGCATATAAGCTAGACAAGTGTCTCCAACTTACTCCTTGAGTCGGACGAGACCATGTTAGGCGACCCCCTGGTCCGGGTTACTCCGTGATTCGGCCTGTCTTGAGGTGACTCGGCCAGCATCCGCTTTGACCTTGCCGAACCTCGGCTAACTCGGCCCTTATACCCCGAAGTGACCCTACCCGGGGTTATCCCCCCAACACCTTCCCCCTCTGCAAGCAAACCAACCCAGCCGCCGTCTACCCCTCGTCATCGTCCTACTGCCGCCGTCGCCGGGCCGGGTGTCCAGTCGCAGCACGTGGAGCGGCACGTCGACCCTGCCGTTGTACGGTACCTGGAGCGAGGAGGAGCCGGCATGAGCTGGGAACTCGCGTCGCTGTCCCTGCGTGCCCACAAGCTCGCCGTCACCGTCTTTTTCATCTAGACCTCCATCATCAGCCCCCTCCCAGTGAGCCTCCACGTCGCCCCATCTTTCTGTCCACGCCTTGCATCGGCGCCGCCTCGCTGCAGCCGGCGTCGCTCGCTGCTCTCTGTACACATCGCGCCGCGCACGCCGGACCGCGCCAGTCGCTGCGCGCACGGCGCTCTCGCACGCCGCGGACAGCAGCTGCAGCAGCTTGCACCCGCCTGTTCCCAGCGTTTTTCCCGTCGATCAAGACATCCTCCATCATTACTTCCTGAACCAAAATCGTAGCCCTATCTACCCTCTTTCGAACGAGCTAGGCCACGGTCAATTCAGTTCAGTGACGCGGTAGTAAACGTCCACGCAAGATCGCTTCAGCTCATGTGTGCCTGACGAAATCCAGTCCGCGCCAGACGTGTTCTTTATGCCTCTGTTCCTCGCAAAATTCCGGCCTTTGTAGACCTCCGTATGAGAAACCTTGAACATGAGAGTTGGAGATCTAAGCGAGATCTATGACTTTTGTTTTTCGAGCATGCCTTAATTCGTAGCGGTTTGCCCGAGATCATCCTTGCCAAATCGTTGTAGCTAGTTGTTTCTGCGAGGAAATTCAGTTCGTCAGATCACCCCCCTCCAGAACCTTTTGCTAAAAGGTCCCTGTGTTTTCGGAAGCCTCACCCTGCCGTCCTTCCAGCCCCACCAGTCAGCGCCTCTACATTTTTACAAAAAGGCACCTTGGTTTCCTGTTGTTTCCACCCGTGCTCCCCTGGATCTGCCGCGTGGCATGCCCCGGCTGGCGCACACGCGCGGTGGACCCGCCGTCCCCGGTCCCGCTTGTCAACCTCCGCGGCTAGGTGAGCCTGCGTGAGAAAAGCCCGGACCAGTTCCCGCAGTGTCGGCTGCAGCTGAGTCAGCATGGGTCCCACCCGTCAGCGTCTCGGGCTAGATTCTCCTGAGTACAAAAAGTTTCTGTGATCTTTTCTAAATAATAAAAATAATCCAGAAAATGCAAATATGTTTGTAATATTCAAAAATTAACATCTTTATTTTGGTAATTCCAAATAATACAAATAATATATGTTTTTGAATCAGAAAAATATGAGGATTTCAAATATGCCTTCCAAAATAATGTTTGTCTAATTTAAATTTTCGAAATTGTTTAATTGCAATAAAAATGCCTTTTTCTTAATTAAATAATAACTTTAATTCTATAACTCCAAATTTGACAAATAATATGTCTAAATCGATCAGCGTGACGAGCCCCATCTAACTACGCATTCCATGATATGAATTGCAGCATGAATCATATAAATATTAAGTGGACAGCAAGTGTTATGGGAGCTAAACATGACTAAAAACTTAATAAAATGCTTTATTCTTGTACCCCACACCTCACCCATGCCATGCTATGTTATGCCATGTAATTTGTGCATCATTCATCATGGCATGCTTGTTTGCTTGTCACATTTTATTCATATGCTTGTGCACTTTATTTATGTTGGCCCTTGTTTGTTTGATTCTTCTTTCGAATAGACGCCGAGCAGGGAAATTATCAGGAATCTCAGGAGTACTACCCAGATCCATCCCTCGCTTCAACTGAGCTGCCAGGCAAGCACTACCACATGATTGCATACATATAGCACCTATTGCTTCTATCTTATTCTTGCATCATTGAGTAGCGATTGCATTAAATTGAATGCCAAGTTCTGCATAGCCTTTACTTTTAAACCTCACCGAGCTTGTTCCTCCATCCCATGAGCCATTACTACAGGAGTTGTTTGAGCCATGCGAGTCGTAGAATAGCATGTGTAGGGTATGTGAGTGTCTGATGGATAACGAGATACCTAAACAACTTAACCTGAGTAGTAATGGGATAACTAATGAAAGAGGCACCGGTGGGCAATATCTGTCATTTGGTTTTTATGCCCACTTGTGTCCCGTAGGACCCCGAGTACTTGATTCCTGTTCCTTGACTATTCGCACTATCCATATCCAGGAGGCCTTATGGACCCCCCCTGAGCCAGAGCTTGATTCATTTCTATTTCTTGGGGCCACAAACTAGTTTGGGGTTTTATTTACTATCTTGTACTTATGCCATGTTACTGTTTTATTAAGATTGTGCGTGCAGCACATGTACTGATTTGGATGCGGAGTGTTTTCGCGGTATCGACAAGCCCAATCACATTTTCGGGTTCCCAGTCGTTTACAGCCATTGACGCAAACCTTGGGTCCGTCTCGGAGTCGGCCAACTTCGTTGTGGGTAGCTTAATGGGGTGGCCCCCTGAAATATTTTATGAATCATGTGATCGCTTTGTCGTGAATGCCTCGTTGGGTTTTGATTTGGTTTTTCCGAGGTCGATCGTGTGTGTTGCTATTTGTGCACTCCTGCAGGGTAAATCTTTCTGAAAGTCGTGTCCGCGGTAATGGACGACTTGGAGCACAGTTTCTCGATCATAGACAAGCATAACTAAAGTACCGCTTTTAATTGGACTAAATATCTGACTAGTACTTAGTGCAATACTCATGGAATGGTTAATAAAACTGCCAACGGATGGGTTATTCGTCCGCTTTCTCGTTGGTAAGCGAGAATGAGGATGGATCTGTTACTTTATACTGTTATAACTATTGTTTCTAATTAACGGACATCCGCCTATTATTGGTTAGGCGGATGGTTAGCGAGTATCTATAGACTTGTTAGTTATTATCTTTCGCTGCAATTGCGTCACCCCAGGTATATGTCCCCTTTAGAGGCATAAAGACTTGCCGAGTACCCCTAGGGTCTCACACGATAAATTGTTTGATTCAGATGAATAGGTGTATTTGCTAGATGGATACTGGGTGGAGGAGACAGATGATGTTGGCAACGATCACTCGGTGTAGAGATTCCGGGGATGGGGATCCGTGAGATCTGTGGGCGGGATGTGCTTACTTATGTGGCATCTTATGCCGATTTGCTTCTTATCCGTACTCGGATCTTGTTTCCCGCTTCCGCTTGATACTCTGTTGATTGATGTATGAGGAGCTATCCTACACTCTTATTTCTATCTAGGATATTTGGATCTTGCCATATGGCGTTGCAATATTTCTATTTCTTTTAGATGGTATGGCTCTAAGAACTGTTGTAAGCTAGCTTGCATACATACTCACTTGTGTATGTATTTGATCTCTTCGCTTGTTTCCTACGCCGCTCGCTCTTGTCCCGATGTTCTTGGAAGTGGTTAGGGCGGCCGACGGGCCTACACGTTGGTGGCCCTAGGCCTCCGCTGTAAAATCCTTAACCACTTTTGGTTCATCCAGGCTTGAACTTAGAGCGTAGGGTCCGAGGTAGTTACATAATCCTTGATTAACTCTATCCATCTCATTTGCCTCATATTCAGCTCCTTCTGGGTGAAAATATACTTCATACTCTTGTGATCCGATTAAATCTCACAGCGGTTACCCATAAGGTAATGACGCCATGTCTTCAAAGCTAAAACTACAGCTGCTAGTTCTAAGTCATGGGTAGGGTAGTTTTTCTCATGCTGCTTCAGTTGTCGGGACATATATGATATGACTATGCCTTCTTGCATCAACACACATCTAAGACCAATCTTGGATGCATCACAATACACATGAAAAGGCTTCTTGATATCCGTCATAATCAGAATTGGGGCTGAAATCAATCTCTTCTTGAGCTCCTAAAAACTCGCTTCACATTTGTCCTTCCATTCAAACTTCTGATCTTTCTTCAATAGCTACGTCATCGGTCTTGTGATGCTTGAAAATCCTTCTACAAACTTGCGGTAATATCCAGCTAATCCGAGAAATGCACGGACTTGGGTTTGAGTGGTTGGGGCTTTCCATTCTTCGGCATCTTTAATCTTGGCGAGATCGACAGCAATTCCTCCTGCCGACACGATATGTCCTAGGAATCCTACTTCCTTTAACCAGAACTCACATTTGCTAAACTTGGCATACAACTGATGTTCTCTAAGGGGTTCAAGGATGGTTCTCAGGTGTAGCTGATACATTGCAAATGTATCTATAATTTTTGATGTTCCATGCTTGGTTTTATCCACTTTCTTGTGTTTTGTCCACACTTTGGAGTACTTTCATATGATTTCTTGGACTAACCTATTAACAAGAGCCACAGTGCCAGCTGCCTGTTTTCTGCTGTTTTTGGTTCCAGGAAAGTCAGAAAATGAATATTCTCGGAATTGGACGGGACAAAAGCCAAAGTGCCTATTTTTCCGGAAGTCATCAGATGCCAGAATACGAGATGGAGAAGGGCTGGGGGCCAGCCACACCACCTGGCCGCATGGCCAAGCCTGGCCCGTGCCAGGGGGTGGTCTGGCCGACCCCAGCACCCCCTCAGCCTCTCCTTCTGCCTATAATATACCCTCGGGACGAAAACCCAAGTGCCCATCAAAAATCCATGAAAGAGTCTGTAGCCGCCGTCATCTCCATCCCTAGATCACGAGGGATCTGAAGCTCTTCCCAGCACCCTTCCGGAGAGGGGAATTCACCCTGGAGGCCTTCTTCATCACCATGCAAGCCTCCGGTGTGATGCGTGAGTAGTTCATCCTTGGACTATGGATCCATGTAGTAGCTAGATGGCTGGTTCTCCTCCTTTGTGCTTTCATGTCTAGATCTTGTGAGCTCCATTCATGATCAAGATCATTTATTTGTAATTCTGCATGTTGTGTTTGCGGGGATCCGATGGATATTGAGATGCTATTTCAGATTGATTATTGATTCTATCATTTCTTTGTTATTTGTGATCTTGCATGCTTTCCATTGTTAGTAGCTATTTTGGCCAATTAGATGCTAGCAACTCCGAGAGTTAGTATTTATGCTCGATAGTGGGTTCATGTCTCTGGTAATCTGGGGAAGTGACAGAAATCTCTAAGGTACTAGATGTGCTGTTGCTACTAGGGAGAAAACAACAATCCTTTGTTCATAGAACAATCGTATTGTTTACTTTACACGCAGTTCGTAAAACAATAATCTGTTGCGTGCAACTTAATACTGGAGGCGGTACGGATGATAACCTGAAGGTGGATTATTAGTCATAGATGCAGTTGGATGGCGGTCTATGTATAATGTTGTAATGCCCAATCAAGTCTCAAAGGAGTCAAGATGATTAGTATATGCATGTATTGCTTTCTCGATGTTTGTCAATTGCCCTGCTATAATTTGTTCACTCAGCATATTATCTATCTAGGGAGAGCCACCTCTAGTGAACTATGGATCCCGGTCCTTGTCTTTTATATTCAATCTACAACCTATTACTGCTTTGTGTTTACTTTCTACAAACTTTTACTTATTTCCATTCGATACGTTTAATCCTTTGTTTTCAACAAAACACGGTGAGATTAACAACCTCATCTCAAGTTGGGGACAAAGTTCTATGGTTGTGTTGTGAAGGTCTCCACGTTGCTACTAGCACCGGTAGTGCACCCTTCCAAGGCTTAGCTAGCAACACCTTTAGGGTGTTTCCTTGCTCCTACTGGTTCGATTAAACCTTGGTTTCATAACTAAGGGAAACTTGCTGCTGTGCTCATCATACCTTCCTCTTGCGGTTCCCAACGATCTCTACATCAAAATCTTATTCATGACGCCGACACTGAGCCATCTGTAGCCCATGGTCTTCTTCTGACTTGGAATAGATAAGAATATCGTCGATAAAAACAATGACAAATTTATCTAGGAAGTTCATAAAAATCTTATTCATGAGATTCATGAAATAAGCGGGGGCATTGGTTAATCCAAAAGACATGGCGGTGTACTCATACAATCCATATCTGGTGGTAAAGGCGGTCTTTGAGATATCCGTTGCACGAATCTTGATTTGATGATAACCAGTTCTAAGATCAATCTTAGAAAACACTCTGGCAGCAGTCAACTGGTCAAAAAGATCCTCTATCTTTGGCAGTGGGTACTTGTTCTTGATGGTGACATCATTCAGCTTCCGGTAATCCGTACACAAACGGTTACCTCCATCTTTCTTATCCACAAACAAAACAGGTGATATCCATGGTGATGCACTTGGTTGAATCAGACCTTTCTCCAGCATAGCATCAAGTTGCTTCTTCAGCTCCACTAATTCAGATGGGTTCATACTATAAGGTCTCTGAGCTATGGGTCTAGTTCCAGGAACTAGTTCAATGATGACCTCGATATCCCGATCTAGGGGCATACCGGGCAATTCATCCGGGAACACGTCGGGCTATTCACAGACTACTCTGACTTGGTCTAGGGTTGGTTGGGCTAGACTCTTGTTTCATTTGAATTGACGGGGCAACGTCTCAGATACATGCTCTACTGATACTCCAGTGCTACTGGTCATGGTTATGGCTTTCTTGGCACAGTCGATTAATCCTTTATATTTTGACATCCAATCCATTCCTAGTACTACTTCCAAACCTTTGGTTCCAAGTACTATTAGATTAGCATAAAAATCTATTCCATGGATTCTGATAGGTATAGCCTTGCAAATTTTTCTAGCTTTGGTGGTTGAACCAGGTATTTGAACTATCATAACATGCTTCAATTTTGTTGGTTGAATCTTACTAGTGCATGCAAATTCTTCTATAACAAACGAGTGCAATGCTCTAGAATCAAACAACACTCTTGCAAGTACTGAGTTAATAGAAAACATACCCAACACGACATCTGGCGCTTCCTGAGCTTCCTCAGCATTCATGTGGAACAGATGGTCGTTGCAGTTGAGCGAGTTCCCTGGGGCAAATATCTTTCCAGGATGAACATGGTGTTGCTGCTGAGCGGGTGCATTCACATTGGTAGTTGCTGCAAGCTTCTTGGGGCACTCGTTGGAGTAGTGACCCTTGACTCCGCATTCAAAGCAAGTAATCAGGGACTTGTCTTTTCCTGCAATAGGCACAACATTGCTTGCAGTCCCTAGGGCAGTATTGTTGTTGTTGGTGTTGTTGTTGTTGTTGGATTTGGGCGGTGCACGATTGAAATTATTGGAGTTTCCGGGGTTATTATTGTGGTTTGCTCTAGACCTCAATTTTCCTCCGCCATGATGGGATAGTTTGGACGAGATATAGGGGGTCTGTTGTTTCTTGGGGCATATCCTGCAGACGGGTTTTGGTGATACTTCTGAGTATGGTGGGATACAGGCTGGTGCATCATCCTGCGCTTGCGATTGTCATTGGCTTGGTTTATCTTCCCTTCCATCTGGATAGCAAAGTCCACTAGAGCTTCAAGATCATCAAAGGGAATGTTGACTAGCACAGTTTGCATCTCATCATGCAGTTCGTTCAGGAATCTCTCTTTCTACTTTGTTGCTGTGTCAATCTCATCAGGGGCATATCTAGCTAAAGATAAGAATTTGTCATGGTATTCCAGCACAGTCATACTTCCTTGTTTCAAATCTCTGAACTCATCCCTCGTTCTCTTAATCAGACCCGGGGGCACATGGGTCCTACTGAACTTGATTTTGAACTCATCCCAAGTCATCATTTGACCTCCGTTCATGGTACGGGTGCTATTCCACCAGGCTCTTGCATCACCTGCCAGATAATGGGTGGCAAACAGTACTTTTTCATTGGCCTCAACTCCTGCGACCTCTAAGTTGTTCTCCATGGTTTGCAGCCAGTCATCAGCATCTAAGGGCTCTTCAGACTTATTAAATATAGGGGGATTGGTGTTTTGAAAGTTCTTGAGCTTGGCTCCATGGTTATCCTGGTTTTCGTGGCCTTGATTATTGTGGGCCATCTGAGCTATCTGTTGAAGAGTGGCTAACTTGGCCTGACGTTTGGCTCTACTAGCTTCACAGTTAGAAACTAACATTTGCAGAATCTGCAGCATTGGGTCCTGAGATGAACTGCTTCCTCCGGGATTCCCTCGAGTCATCTGAAGATTGAGATAGATAATGAGATAAGATGGAAATCTCTAAGGTTCATGGTTTTGTTTCAAAATCTTTAAACTTTGAGTTTGACTCGGGTTTTGCAAACTAACAACTTCCTCTCATTCATTCATTCATTCATAGCACCCAATACAAACACACACCACAACACAAATAGAAAACAGATGGTTTTAAGAACCATTCTGTGAAACTATGTTATAGAGGGATCGGGTATAACTCACTCCTTACGGTAGTACTCAAGTGCATCTAATCATCATCAATGAAGGCGGAATCATCATCATCAGTGTGGAAATCCATGGCCTCGTCCTCTAGGTACTTGTCATCATCACTGAGGTAAGAGTAGAGATCTGCATGGATATCTTCACCTTCCACCTCCTTCGCTTCAAGCTGGATCTCCTGTTCACGGATGGTCTTCTCGATAGTGGCCACCTTCTTGCGAAGACGATCGATGATGCGATCCTTATTGTCACGCTGACGACGAAGTGATTGGTGATCCTCGGCGAGGATGGCGGGGGTCTAGTCCTTATTGACTACAATGGCATGGTTGTGGTTAGCGTAGGCACGTGCATTGTCCAACTCTTGCTGTCTATGATACAACATGAAGTCGAGATTATCCACTTGGTTCTTCAGCTCCGAGTGTCCTGGCATCTCCAAGGGCATTCCCATAGAATCATGCCTTGCGTAGTGAGCAAAGCGAGTTCCACTGATTTGGTTGATGTTTTGTCCACATAGACGGGCAAGAGCTTCATGCATAGCCCTAGCTAATCCATCTAGCCAGTTGTTCTCCCTCAAGATGAATTGGATCTTCTCTGAGGTGGGTGCTTCCATCTTGCCTCTGAGATCTGCAACTATCAGCCATTGTAGATGTCCTCCTACATGATTGTTGAGTTGTGCCCCGAAGAAATCCGAGGGCGGGCGCTCAAGATAAACTGCGAGTGCATCTATATCCCAGCTGGTAGAACTTGCTATAATTGACCTCCATCTATAAGAATTTAGGGTGAGCAAGTTAGTGGGGTGATCAAGTGTGTCAAATATTATGTAGGATTGCAAGAATTTTTGAGGAACATGATTTTTTTTGAAAGAATCTCAAGAACAAGAGTGGGAATAGGTTTTCATAAATACTCACTTCTTTTTTTTTGAAACTAAGTTTTTGGGTCAAGCGTCCATTCTAACTAGGGTCTCCTATGGTCAGGATGGCTCTGATACCAACTTGTCAACACCCGGATGTTAATCCCAGATGCCTGTTATGCCATACATCACAATCCCAGGATTACCATTTTTGCGAGACATAACAGAATTGGTACCACAGTACATCATCCATTACAAACCATAGTAAAGGTCTTACAAATAGAGGATCTCATGATCCAGTCTTAATACAATCAAAGCAGTGGAAAGTAAACGTAGTAGGGGCTCCAACTTCAGAGTCACAGGCAATGCTGACGATGGGAGATGATCCTAGTTGTCATAGACCTCCTGCTGTCCATCTTCCTAGTAGTCCTCCTCATAGTCTGGCCACGGGAATAGCCAGGGCAAAGCCATGAGTACTCTTGAAGTACTCGCAAACTATCACTAACAAGTAAGGTAGTTCTAGTAGGAATCTTAAGCTCTAGGTTTATTTGCAAAAAGCTAGGTTTGTTTCATAAGCAGTTCAAAAGTAAAGAATCTAATTTAATCACTTAAGTGGGAACCTAGTTTTCATATCCACAACCCTGTTGCAAGGTCATAGTTCAATTCACAAGTTATTTTGAAAACATCTGACAATGGAACAGTATGGCCACTCCAACTGTCCATGACCGCGGACGCGGCTATTCGAATAGTTTGACACTCTGCAGAGGTGGTACACTTTCACCACAAAATTTGATGCATCCGTCAAGGACAACACTGAATCATCATACTTAGTATGTGGATAATCAATCATAACCTTTCAATTAAACACTCTAGTATAGGCACCTCCCCTATGAGCTTGGCCTCCCAGCCATGGCTATCTGCCATCCTGGGAACTGCATAGGTGGACATTCACACTCACGAGGTAGCCTTAGCTCAATCTCTTTCCGTGAGGGAACCCATACTAAGGCATATAAACTTCCAGCTAAGCCCTACCCAATTCGGGTATTGTGGTTGTACGATAAAATTGGAATGGTATCGCATCCAAACCCAACCATCAGTTTTTATAAAGGGCCAAGGCTCATGCCTCAACATTTTCATCATAAACCATTGTGTTTCTCAACACATGTCAAAACATTTCAATAGAATGAATCATCATTCCAAGGTTTTCATAATCATTTTCACCAAGTCTTCCCATCTAAAGTGATCAACTTTTATGCTTAGGACTAGCCACTAAAGTTGAGGGTATTCACTAATGAGGGTGCTAATCAAGTGTAACTATCAAATCTAGTTTTATGATTTTGATGGCATCTAAGCATGACTATTTAGTCCTAGTTTTATACTCTTTATGGTATTTATCCTATTTTTCCAAAACTCACAAATCACTAACTAAATGTAAAGAACTTTGGTAAAAGTAAAAGATTAAAGCTTGCAAGTAAAACTTGGGATTGGTATAATCAAGGTTACATAACCAAAGCATGCCTAATGCATCTTGCATAGGTTATCAAGTTTGCAAGTGTTATCTTGCATAGTTCTAGCTTGCCTTGAGTAGTGAAGTGGTTGAAGTTCTCTTCTTCTTCGTAGTACTCCTCCTCTTCGTATCCCGGGTCAGTACTATCGTTTATAAATGAATACGAGGTACACAATCACCAAACAATACTTAACTACTTCTATTTAGCACACTAAGGCTCACACTTAATGATCTAGCATCATCACAATCATAACATGAAATAAAGACCTAGTTTTATTTATCTTATTTTGGAAAAGTAATTTCTACTCATTGAAAATACTTAAGATTTAATATTCTCCAATTAAAATATGGGATCATGTTGACACATGTCATCACCACATATTCTAATACTTGGGAATGTGATTTAAAGTGGTGGTCATATTTTGTAAATTTTAAAATTACTATTTAATACAATTAAAGTGACTAGAAATACTTATATAGCATTCTTTTGGTACTAGTCCAAGATCACTACATGTAAACCTAAATATTTTTACACATTCAGATAGATCTTGTTAAATGTGATTTTTGAGAGTTGGAGTCAATTCAAAAGCATTTATGGTTGATTTTTGAAAAATGTTTGAAGTGGCAAAAGTCTCTGTCTTGTTATTTTTGGCATAGGTGATGAAATTTTAAATGGTTTGAATCCACCAGGCTTGGATAGATATTTTGAATACCATTCTAACAAATTTGGAATCATTCAATTTGACAGAATCTAGTTTTAACTAAAATGGGAAAAATCTATTTGAATCGACGGGCTCTGCACGGGAAACTAACTGGGCCGGCCCAGCTACGCGGCGCGCGCTCAACAGGCTGCGCCCAGTTGGGTCCTACTAGTCAGCGACTCAATTAAACAGAAACGGTAAATTTCAATCTAGGCCGTGCGATTAGACTAGGATCTAACGGCTGTGGTACGTCGTCTCCGGCGAATAGCTCCGGCGAGACTGAACCATAATCATGACGGTGGGGGTACGTGGGGGCTCACCTAGGCTCGTGCTAAGGTCAGCGATGGGGGCAAATGAGGTTATCTTCGACGACGAGTCGAATGGTGGTCGCGGCGGCTCCTAGGGTGGTCGCAATCAACGGGATCCTTCCTCCTCTATAGCGGCAGACTCCGGTGAAATTCCGGCGGTGTGCTGCTCGCCTTTCTCTGAGGAAGGGTGTGGGGGGTGTCTGAGAGAGAGGGGAGTGAGATGGTGTGGCAAATGAGGGTTGGGTGGCCTCTATTTATACACCGGCAACAGGGACAAAGCGACATGGCTCAGGCTCATCGGCGACGTCGTTACAGAGGGATATCGGCATGGCTGAGGGTAGGGGTCGACGTGGTGCTTCAGGGCGGTTGTCATGCGAGTGATGGCAGGGCAAGGGGCGGTCGAGAACAGTCGGGAGCGGTATGTGCTCTGTGCGGGAACGGTGGTGTTCAAGACGGCGCAGAGTGTCTACGGTCCACGCGGCGGCGAACGGGCGTGTCTGGGGGTAGCTGGGGTCATGGTCAGTGCGGGCACACACAGAGAGGGCAAGGCGCACCGTGTGTGCGCGTGTCGGCAGCGGCGCTCTGGCGTGCTCTCGGCATGACAGACAGAGAGGTGGGCACGACGATTACGGCTGGTCCATGGTGTGTCTCTGGTCTAGGGGTGGACAGAGGATGGCGGTGGTGTGGCGCCTGTCTCCTAGACATCGTGGGAGAGGGGGGCGTTGGCTGTGGCGAGCGGGGCTTGGCCGACCGGCACGGTGAGCTCGGGTGGCACGACACTGGTGCAAACATCAAAGGGGGAGTGTGTCCACTACGCTGCTAGGTGCTGGGGGAGACCAGGGAGAGATTTAAGGCACTAGTGGCTATTGATCACTGCTCAGAACAGTAGAAGTTAGGCAGTGTTTATTGTTGTCTGCCACGTTCTTGACCAAATGGCCACATGAATTCAAATTTTGAATTTTTAGATGAATTTTGGTGAGTGTTCTGAGTACTTGCTTGATAGTCTATGGTTGCTTGGAAAAGTCAAGGTGAATTGATTTGGGTGGTTTTTGAAAAGTGGTGATCTAAGCATATGAACTTGATTAAATTTTGAATTGTCCTTTAAATAGATTTGGAATTTGTTTCTAGTAGTTTGTAAAGTGGTCTTGGGTTGACTTTTACTTGGTCTAGCAAGGGGTGAAACGATTTGGAAATGTTTCTATTAGAAATCTTTGACTAGAAACACTCAAAGTGGTCTACTGGTTAATTTTGGTCAAAATGACCATTTGATTATATGATTCATATTTTCTTTTCTTTTCTTTTGATTTTGTTTGTAATTGGCCTAGATGATGTAGTATTCATATTTAAACCATTCGTTATCATTTATAGCAATCAAACATGGCAATTACACTCATTCACACAGTAATGCAATTGACACATACACTCATATTAAATTTAATAATAAAAGTTTTTGTTAACCCTAAACTTGGGTGATTAGAACTTGATAAACTTGATTAATATTTTTGGGGTGTTACAAGTATGTGGTTTATAGGTTGTATATCGTCAGGGAATGAGGTGAAGTTCTTCTCCTCTTTCAGATCTGATCTCTCCCTCTAGATGGCTTGCGGTGGCTGTAACTTCTGTTCTATGGTTCTTCTCGTCTCCCCTTTTTTACGGAAGTTGCTTGTATTGATATAAGGAAGGCGCTGGTGGGTAGTATGGGCGGGTGGTACGGGCACGCCCCCACCATACCAGTGGTCATTATGCGTACCGAACACCTCCAATGAAAGTGGCTCCAATTGGGAATTTGCTTATTCTGGCGTAATTAGCCCATAAATGCCATTAGATCTTCAATAAATGTTCATTGCCTGAAAACCATCACAAGAAACTAAGAATTTGCTAATTGCAACATTAACATTAGCGGAAAGGGGCAATCTTCTGTGAAATCCAGCAATAAACAAGAGGAAAACCAATGGTAAAAAGTGTTGAAATTTGGAGCTATCATCCGCCCATACCACATCTCCAGGTTTGATCTTGGAACCTAATCTTGATCCAATGGTGACGACCACTGGTACGGGCGGGCCCATACCACCCGCCCGTACCGACTTCATCGCCAGGTAAAGGCTGATGGCGGCTGGCTTGTAGCCAGCCCCCTTTTATTCTTCCTCCTCATTCATTCTTCCTCTTTCTCTCTCCACCTTAAACCCTAATTTTCTAGAACCTTCGATTCTTCATTGATTTTGTGTTTTGATAGGGGGAATCTTCACATCGCACAATGCATAACATTGGAAGGATTTTCTGCTTGGGCAAGGTCTCGGGAATGGCAGGGGCCTTGGGCTCCACTAGGCCGCCGGGTTCGAAGAAGAGGCATTCGTAAGCGGAGAGCTTGAGAGCTGCCATGAATAAGAACTACGAGAGGGTGAGCCAATGCAAGGTTTTACCCACTAAGTGGGTAAGCCATGAGTTCCTCTCTCACCAAGTCCTGTTGGAGGACTTCGGCCTGATGACCATGCAAGCTGGCATGGTCCCCTTCTCCTACTTCTTCCTCGACACCTACCAACTAGCCACACACGAGTACCTATCATCGTTCCACGATGATCTTGAGGTCTAGGAGCGTAATTGCACTATGAGTTTTGTGCTCAATGGGCAACCCCATAGCCTTTCTTTTTATCCATTTTATGATTGTTTCAGGTTATCTCATGGGGGAACTCGATATTAATGACAATATCCACATAGAGGTAATGCATTCTTGGGAGCAGATTTCTGTCCATAGGAACACTGATTATTTACGCAAGAAGAGTGCCACCATCCAGAATCCAACTATTCGTTACTTCCACACCTTCTTGGTGAATTCTATTTTTGGGAAGGGAGATGTCGGGGCAATGGCAGGCCCCGAGATGAGTGTAATTCACATGGCTCTGCATCCTGAGATGGAGCACAAGGTAAACTTGGGTGCTTTGCTCATCCAGCACTTCCGCTGCCAAAGGTCGGCTTCCTCGGGTAACATCCGCTGTGGTGGCTTGATCTCATAGATCGCCTACGCAAGAGAGTTTGCCATGCCCTAGGAAAGAGTTGTGCATGACAGTAAGATTCTGGAGGATATTCACATGGCTAGCACCAAATTCATGGGGATCTATAGACCCCAATGCTCGCTCCGTGCTTATCAATTCTATTATGATCCTAATGGTGATATCCACCAAGTTTTGCTTCCTTTTGTACAAGATTTTGGTTTGCTAGGGAAACAGAGTTGGGTCCTCACAGAGGAAGAATTCTAGCAGGCATTGATCACCAACTGGGAAGACGCAACCGCTAGCCAACAACAGCAGGGGAAGGGTGGAGAGGATTGGAACGCAGCAGGCTGGGATGACTACAGTCAGTAGGATCATCACCAACAACCTTTCCCTTAGTACCAGGAGCCGCCGCCCGGTGATGGCCACAACAATTGATCCGAGTTGGGCCAAGAGCCTAAGCTTGGGGAGGTTGAACTCCTCCCCACCTTTTGCATTCATATTTTTCGTTCTTATTTTGATTTATTTTGTTTTCATCCTAGTGCATGTTTAATTTCAGTTTGCATTGCTAAAAGAAAACCCCAAAATATTAGACTAGCTTTTATCTTGATTTGTGCAAAGTTCTCTCGGCTCTTGTTATTTTTTCTGCACTTTATTCACTTCTACTGATCTAGATATGGAAACGAACACGAGGAGTTGACCCAAGTGAAAGTTGAGCAAGCAAGAGGATGTACCACATCCCTATTTCCCTCTTCTTGTAAGTTTATTCATGAATATTTTGTGTTTGTTTTGGTTGCACTTGAGTTCTACTCCACACGTAGCTCGTTACCTTTTAGGACTTGAGTTCAAAGGTTATTGTCACTACTTTCGTTAGGACTTATGACAATTACTATCGGTTAGAAAAAACTCTTCGGATTAAGTTCCAAACTTTTGAGAACAAGAGAAAGAGTCTGTTGGTAACTTTGCTACCATGTTTTTGTATTAAGGGCTTAAACTTAGTAGTACTCAACCCCACATACTAATCATTGATTTGATGATACCTTCTGAAAAAGAATTGTTTGATGGAACGAGCTTTTTATGGTGGGTGAGAGAGATGCCAAACCTGTTTTGATTAGCTGTGTTATTATAATAAAAAGAGAGAAAAAGTTCTTTGTTTCTCATGCACTCCTTTAGGATGCCAACAACTCCGCTAGCTTTTGAACGATCTATGGTATAACCCCGGATTTCGGCTATGAGTTGATGACATGAGTGGCATATGTGTCACTATATGGCAAAAGTATTGGTACTCTCAAAGGTTGTGCAAGAATTTGTAAAAGAAACAGCCAACGATCGTTCAAAGAAGAAGGAAAAAAAGAGAGAACTACTGATAGCTCCAAATTTCATCACTTTTAACTATTGTTTTTCCTCTTGTTTATTGCCAGATTTCACCCAAGATTACCCTTTTCAACTAATGTTAACATCACAATTAGTGAATTCTTGGTTTCTTGTGATATTTTTTAGGGAATGAACATTTATTGGAAATCTAATAGCATTTATGGGCTAAATGCACCAAAAGAAGGCAATCCCCAATTGGAGCCACTTTCATTGGAGGCGTCCAGTATGCATAACAACCACTGGTATGGTCAGGGCACGCCCGTACTACCCACCCGTACTACACGGTGACGCCTTCCTTATATCAATACAAGCAACTTTCATGAATGGAGAGAGATGAGAAGAACCATAGAACAGAAGATACAGCCGTCGTAAGCCATCTAGAGGAAAAGATCAGATCTCGAAGAGGAGAAGAACTCCGCCTCGTTCCTCGACGATCTCCAACCTCTAAACTAGACACCCCACCACCATTCTGATCATTACTTAGAGAGAGAGAGATTGGCACTTGTAAGATTATGGTTTGATACTTTGATCTACCTTTGGTTTGTACTTGATTTGATCTTTAATTGCTATTTTGGTTTGCTACAATAACTTTGAGATGATTTTTACTTGCAATATGATTATGCATTTGATCTGTCTTCCTCTCATGTCTGAGTAAATCCCCATAGGCATGGGAGATGTAGGGGATTGGTGAGATGTGTTGTGCCTCCTTTAAATCCATCCATTTGTGATTATTGTAGTGTTTATTTAATAGTGAGAATAACTATCTATGTTTGTGTAATGCTTGTTATCTAATTTAATGGCCTAGGTAACATGATCCAAAGATCTCATAGGTATGAACTTGTATGCTAGTAATTCAGCGACCCCTGAGTGACATGGCCGATATCAATGAAGAGCTAGTACTACTCGAGGATAACAAGGAACCATTAAGATTAAAGCCTTGATCCGGTTGAAAGACCTTAATTAATGTGATGACCATGGTCCTGGTAACAGACAGATGGATCATTGGGACTGGTAAGAATTGGGCATGGAGGACTCCTAGTCGTTATATGGGTTGCTTGTCTACTCACTTATAAATAAGAAATATCACTATCACTTATTCCATTTGGCACTTTCACTATCAACATGAACTATTTCTCTCTGTGCCTAACTTCTCATCTGCATGAGTTTTACACACCTTTCGCATCTTTACTTTTATGCAATTTACTTATTTCCTAAGCAAGTTTTCTCTATATTTTAATCACCACTTCCACCGTTAACTTTTGCAGTCAATCCACCCAAGACCTATGGCACCTTGGGTGCGACAAAAACACCGCATACAAACACTTTCCTAGGCTCCTCGTTGGGATCGATATAAATCTTGAATTAATACTTCCGTGAAAACATTCTCTGGCAAACCTGTGCACTTGCAGGCCATCAAGATGTTTTCTAGCATCATTGTCGGGGAGCTAAGTGATACGTTCATTTTGCATCACTATTCTATATCATAATTCACTGTTATTCATTGATATATTTCGTATTGAGAGGTGATACTTATGTTATTTCATCTTTTTTTGCATGGTTGATGACTTTTGGAGCATGGACCGCTGCAGTCAGGATTTTGATGGAAAAGGTGCTGTTTGGAGGCAAAATTCGTGAAGATCAGAAAATCCGGGAAAATATACGGAAAATCCTATTTTTTCAAAAGACGAAGGAAGCCATAAGGGGGGGCTGGAGATGGGCCATAGGAGGCCCACACCACCCCCTGGAACGGGCAGCCCTAGGCCGTGCCAGCAGGTGGTGTGGCCACCCTGGCCCACTCCAGGCTCTCCCCTCTGGCGTATATTATCCTCCCAAAACCCTAAGACTCGGGGAGCGACCGCAGAAAGATTCAGCCGCCTCTGCGGGGCAGAAAACACCGAGAGAGAAAAGATCTCTCTGGTAGACAGATTTTTGCCGGGGCAATTCCTTCCCGGAGAGGGGACATTGTCTCCATCAACACCACCATCAAGCTAGACTTCATCGGGATCATCATCATCACCACCATCATCACCATCAGCACCCTCATCACCATCTCCATATTGCCCTAACAATTGAGTTGAATCTTGCATAGTTCATAGGGGAAACTTTCCTGGTGTTGATTACTCTTTCTAGTTCGTTTTGTTCAATATGATCATGATCCATATGATGTCTTGTGAGTAGTTCGTTTTGTTCTTGAGGACATGGGAGAAGTCATGTTGTTAGTAGCAGAATTGTGTTGAGAGAGATTCAATAGTTTGATATTTAAGTTGTGGTGTACTTCTTCTAGTGGTGTCATGTGAACGTCGACTACATGACACTTCACCTATATGGGCCTAGTGGAATGCATTGTGTATTTGGCTACTAATTGTAGGGGTTGCCGGAGTGACAGAAACCTGAACCCCCGTTAGGAAACCATTGCACAAGGGACGTAAAGGTCTTAGAGTTTAAAGCTGTGGTTAGGTTTCTACCTTAATTACTTTATTGTACTTATGGATGTTTGCAAGGGGTATAATCACAAGTATGTATTAGTCCTAGGAAGGTCGGTACATTAGCACAGGTTCACCCACACAACACTTAGCAAGCTAAAGAAGATTAATCAACTATATGAAGCGAAAGCACTTGCCAGTCTTCCCATGTGTCCTCGAGAACGTTTGGTCATCTTAAGTAATACAACCGGCTTGTCCTTTGCTGCATAAAGGATTGGGCCACTTGCTGCATTTATTCCTACTGTCTTTTATTTACTCGTACTTTGTTTACTTGCTTTATCAAAAACCCCTAAAAATCTGTTTGCTAAGTATTTGCAGAGAATTCCTGATCCATACCACTAGCAAGCACCTTCTGCTCCTCGTTGGGTTCGACACTCTTACTTATCGAGAATACTGCGATACACCCCCTATACTTGTGGGTCATCAAGACTATTTTATGGCGCCGTTGCCGGTTAGTGAAGCTTTATTGGAGAGTGGAACTGGTAAAGGAAACTTCTACTATGAGTATTGTTTACTTCTGTTAGTTGCTTTATTTTTGTTATGGATAATTCGCTGAGTTTCTTATTTGGTAATGCTACTACCACTGCTAAGATAGTAGATAAGCCACCACCTGCTGAGAATGATGTTTTTAAAATACCGACAAGAATTATTGATTGTGTTATGGATAACTACTATGTTGGGGATAGAACTGTCCATCCTGGTGATCATTTGCTCTTTATACACGAATTATGCGGGTTGTTCAAGTGTGTAGGTATTACTACAGAACAAGTTAAGAAGAAGTTATTCTCATTATCACTGAAAGGAAGAGCTGAGGAATGGTATAAGCTACTGAAGAATGGTCAAGCTCTGGAATGGGAGGAAATAGTGCCTCTCTTTTATTCAAAGTTTTATCCTCCTAGTGAGATTCATAAAGATCGGAATCAAATATACAACTTTTGGCCTCTTGATGGAGAGAGTACAGCTCAAGCTTCGGGGAGACTGAAGTTACTAATGCTCAAATGACCCATTCATGAGCTCCCCAACAATATTATTATCAATAACTTTTATGCAAGTCTCCCTCTACATGACAAGGATTTAATGGATGCTTCTTATGCTAGATCATTCACTCGCATGGAAGAAGAAGCTAAATGGGATCTTCTGGACCGTATTCAAGATAATGCTGAAGCTTGGGAGAATGACAAAGGTAGAAAGTGAGGTATGAATTATGATTATGAATGCATTGAATCTTTTATGGGAACTGATGACTTTCAAAATATTAAAAATGCTTATGGTCTAGACTCTCAAGCTATTGCTTCGTATTTTACGGCTTTTGCTTCCTACATTGAAGTGCCTAAAAAGAAGTGGAATAAGTATCATGAACCTTATAAAGATGTTGCTAAGAGTGTTCCTGCAAGAAATACTGAAGTTTATACTACTATTCATGTCTTACCTAAACCTTACATTGAGAAAATCCCTTTCCCATGTAAGATGAAGGAACACTCTATGATAGGTAGTATGGTTAATGAAAGTACAACTAAAGGTGTTAAACCTTATAAACAAATGGTTGATGAACCTATAATAGCAAATGTGAAAGACTTTGTTACTGAATATGAAAAATAGGGACACACTATCCTTTGTAAGGATACCTCTAATATTGTTTCACAAAGTAGTGTTATGAGAGCTAGTATTCCTGTGTTTTCTGTTAGAATAAGTGATCATTGCTACGATGGCCCTTGTGATAGTTATATTGTTAAGTTTATGCATGATACTGAAAGTTACTATGAGAGAGGGAAAAGTGTTCTTATGCATCTCAATAATATCAAGTTTCCTCGTTTTATGCTGAAAGTTTTTATGTTGCACTTCTTTTGCCTTCTTATGCAAGTAGCCTCTGGTTTCAACAACTTGTTTGTTTACAAAATTCCCTTGCATAGGAAGTGGGTTAGACATAAACGTGTGTATTTTTGCTTATTAATGCTCTTTTTCACTTCAATTCATTTTCATATGTGAGCATTCTTCAAAATTATCATGCCCATCTTAATGGCTATAAAGAAAGAGCTTTTGGGGAGACAATCCAATTTGTTTTTGCTTTCAGTTTGTTTTTGTTTCTTTGAGTCTTGGAAGTTATTACTTCGGTAATAACCGCTCCTTATCTGTTTTGTTTGGTTTTTGTGTCGAGATCAACCTCTAATGAGAGAGAAGTAAGATTTGGGGAAGTTGTTGTCCCGAAACAGAATTTTGTGCTTCACCATAAAAATTCGTGAGTAATCTCTGTATGCTGGATTGAGCTGTAATTTTTTGTGCTTCTGCCCCAGATTGTTATTTAACTTTCGTTAGTTTTGCACTTTTTGATTTGAGCAACGAAAGAGTTTCGGAAAAATTGATCTTTACCTGACGGTATGTTTTGACAGATTTTGCCACTCTTGCATTTGCTTCTTTATTTGATTTCCTTTTTGAATTCTTTTTGGTTTTCGGAAGGAGTTGCTACAGTAGCTTATGTTTTGATGGTTTTCAGTTGAAGTTGGACTCAAAAGGTTTTATCACTTCACTTATACTAATGTTGCTAATGAGAACTGTGTGAAGTTTTGTGTGAAAGAAATTTCCAGGAAATGGAGATAATGGTGTAATAAGGAAGAGAAAGGTTTTATGACTCAAGTAATAAGTGTATGAAGATGAAGATACTGTTGATTATTCAAGTGTTGACTCTGGAAGAATCTACTAAATACCAAATTCAGAGACCTGCAGAGTCCGTTTCCAAATAGGTAACAGTTCTGGTAAGGAAAGTTCCGCGAAAATACAATCCAACTATATTTTTACAGTTTTCAGTCAATAAGGAAAGCTACGAAGCGAAAGAGGGACGGAAACGGAGCCAGGGTGGCTCACACCACCCTGTGGCGCGAGCCCTCCCCTGGCCGCGCCACCAGGTGGTGAGTCCACCCCGGACTCCGCCTCCGACTCGTTTTCTCCCAGTACCTTCCTTTTGATATGAAACTTCATAATATATAATCCCCCGGACCCACCGAGGTTCGTATATCGTGTTCTCGTCATGTTTTTGTGTCGATCTGTTTCTGCCAGGACATACTCTTTGAAAGTTTAGAAGCACAATGGTGTCCGCCAAGGATAAAGGGAAGGAGCCTATGGAGGAAGACCTCCAAGACCCCGGGAAGGATAAGGAGATCAAGAGTGAAGGTGAAGAGGAGCAAGGCCAACATCCGCACACCGGCACTACCATTGCAAGCATTGGAGTGGTGACAAAACCTGCCAGGGTTAGAAGGACTGCACGGATGCAGACTGGGGGGAAAGCTCCTCGTCATAGTTTGGCTCCACGGTCACTTCCTCCACGCACCAAGAATCCTTTCCATACCCTTATCCATGAGCATCAATACCAGAATATGCCCAAGGGGAAATTACCCTCCAATTTGGATTTGCCTCGTTCTAGCCATGCAGGAAAAGAAGACTTTAAGGAGGAAGAGTGGGGAAAGAATAGCAAGATCTAGAATTCTCAACCCGACATGATCATGAGCCGCACTGAGCAAAACTCACAGCTGATTCGTAATCTCACCTTCGAGATTGGGGACTTGGGGAAACTTATCAGAGAGCTCATCGAGAGGATACCACCACCACCTAAGGAGTAATTCGTCATTAGGTTTGGCATCCCCTTGGTTTGTTCCAAGCTTGGGGGAGTGTCGTGGTATCACATCACTATCTTCTATCTTTTACCATATTAATAGAGTCATATCACGAATAGAAGTTATTATGTAGGATGGTTTGCATTATGGAAGTGTCCCCTCTCTCGTTAGATATGTATCCCTTGGTGTGAGTTGTCGTTATGGAATATTAATGAGAAGTTCTATCATTTACTTTTTTGCATAGCTTATATTAGTTTTCAAATCGTGGTTATATGATTTGTCTTGTTGTTAGTATTGGTATCACTTTGGGATCATTGAGTTAATTTAGTTGGTTTTGGCAAACCTGGCTCGGTCAATAGCACACTATTTTTGAGAGTTGAAAGAAAAGATAAAAGTAACTTTAAAGAAAAATAATTTCATCATCTTTCTTTCTTGATTTGCTCATAAGTCTAGTATTCTCTAGTTAAGATCTTTTGTGCTTCCAAGGAAGATTGCATGTTTGTCTTTATCGCTTGTATGTTTGTTTGTTTCCTCCAACTCTTATACTTGCTACCCAGCCTTGCTAGCCAAAAACCTGTACTGAGAGGGAATTCTTCTCGTGCATCCATCCCTTAAACCAAAACCTATGCCATTTGTGTCCACCATACCTACCTAGTAGCACTATCACTATTCCAAGTAAATTCTTGTTTTATCTACCTCCCAAATTAAACTTGTTATGTGAAAAGTAGCGATTAAAGCTCTCATGAACTTGATGGCACACTTTACTTTCTTGCACTTAATAAACTTGAACCATTGTGCTCACCTATGTTGTGTATATGCTTGTGCTTTGTAAGTTGTGAATTAGCAGAACCATGCTGTCATGGGAAACGCTTTCAAAATTCCACTAGTACTTTGTACCAAGTTGATATCATGTTCTTCTGTCTATGGATGTCGTCGGTGTGAAATGAAAGGGGAGCTTGTAAGTCCATGGAGTTATGCATGTGTGTTAGAGAAACGCCTGGGCCGCTGGTCTAATCCATGCTGACATGGTTGAAACCTGCAGCATAACCATAACGAGTATCTATGAAGCATTCTTCTTATAAAAAAGATTCAGATATTGAGAAAAAATAGAAAAAGAAAAACAAGATTATGAAAAGAGGAAAGAGAGAAAAAAGCACCGTATTCCCATGGTAAATAAGAAGATTGCTGAGATTCTTGTTGTCTGCTTTCCTTGTCATTTTGATATGGGGATTCTTCCGTATCATCGGGCAAGGGGTACCCCGTTGGCGGTTCTCTATGATACACATATGCTTACGATGACAAGAACTTACTAGTGATTAAACTTGAGTAGCATGAGGAGCGGCCCTCGTATTCAAGGGACATGAGATTCTCAATTTACAACTTGTCAATGCATATCCTCATATTTGATCACTTTAACCTTAATCACCTAAAGATGCCTATGATAGGGGCAATGAGAGTTGAAAGCTAGTAAGTATCATAATTTTTAGGAGCTCTTTATGAGACTTGCAATCCCTGCTTCCCTCTGCGAACGGCCTTTCTTTTACTTTGTAGTTGAGTCAGTAAACCTATTCCCTTCTATCTCAGCAAGTATTTTGAGTTGTTGTGTTTCATTCATTCATATGATGATTTATTCAATCATGTTTCTTATGTTCCTTGTTTTGCACATTGCTCTTATCTTGATGTTTACTACTTTGAAAGCTATCATTGAAAACCAGTTATTTGTGAACTCCAGCAAATTATCAACTATTCTTCGACCAAGAGCTAAGTTTGCCATTACCAATTATGATTTACTTTATGTATCTTTATTGTGTTTCCTTTACTCATTTCAAGTTGAGTTATATAATAGTGAGTTGTCTTCTATTATGATCTATGTATTTGATGAATGTGATGCTTCTTGTCTGTATTCTTTTATCGACTCTTCACTCCATAAACCTGAGGTCATGTTTATTGAGCTCAGTTTCGCTTGGGGACAAGCGAAGTCTAAGCTTGGGGGGAGTTGATACATCCATTTTGCATCACTATTCTATATCATAATTCACTGTTATTCATTGATATATTTCGTTTTGAGAGGTGATACTTATGTTATTTCATCTGTTTTTGCATGGTTGATGACTTTTGGAGCATGGACCACTGCAGTCAAGATTCTGATGGAAAAGGTGCTGTTTGGAGGCAAAATTCGTGAAGATCAGAAAATCCGGGAAAATATACGGAAAATCCTATTTTTCCAGAAGTCGAAGGAAGCCAGAAGGAGGGCTGGAGATGGGCCACAGGGGGCCCACACCACCCCCTGGCGTAGGCAACCCTAGACCGCGCCAGCAGGTGGTGTGGCCGCCCTGGCCCACTACAGGCTCTCCCCTCTGGCGTATATTATCCTCCTGAAACCCTAACACTTGGGGAGCGACCACAGAAAGATTCAGCCGCCTCTGCGGGGCAGAAAACACCGAGAGAGAAAAGATCTCTCCGGCAGACAGATTTCTGCCAGGGGAATTCCTTCCCGGAGAGGGGACATTGTCGCCATCAACACCACCATCAAGCTAGACTTCATCGGGATCATCATCATCATCACCACCATCATCACCATCAGCACCCTCATCACTATCTCCATATTGCCCTAACAATTGAGTTGAATCTTGCATAGTTCATAGGGGAAACTTTCCCGGTGTTGATTACTCTTTCTAGTTGATGCTATTGAGTGAACAATTGAATTATTGTTTATGTTCAGATTTTTATACATCATTATTCCATATCTGATCATGATCCATATGATGTCTTGTGAGTAGTTCGTTTTGTTCTTGAGGACATGGGAGAAGTCATGTTGTTAGTAGTAGAATTGTGTTGAGAGAGATTCAATAGTTTGATATTTAAGTTGTGGTGTACTTCTTCTAGTGGTGTCATGTGAACGTCGACTACATGACACTTCACCTATATGGGCCTAGGGGAATGCATTGTGTATTTGGCTACTAATCGTAGGGGTTGCCAGAGTGACAGAAACCTGAACCCCCGTTAGGAAACCATTGCACAAGGGACGTAAGGATCTTAGAGTTTAAAGCTGTGGTTAGGTTTCTACCTTAATTACTTTCTTGTACTTATGGATGTTTGCAAGGGGTATAATCAAAAGTATGTATTAGTCCTAGGAAGGTCGGTACATTAGCACAGGTTCACCCACACAACACTTAGCAAACTAAAGAAGATTAATCAACTATATGAAGCGAAAGCACTTGACAGTCTTACCATGTGTCCTCGAGAACGTTTGGTCATCTTAAGTAATACAACCGGCTTGTCCTTTGCTGCATAAAGGATTGGGCCACTTGCTGCATTTATTCCTACTGTCTTTTATTTACTCGTACTTTGTTTACTTGCTTTATCAAAACCCCCTAAAAATCCGTTTGCTAAGTATTTGCAGAGAATTCCTGATCCATACCACTAGCCAGCACCTTCTGCTCCTCGTTGGGTTAGACACTCTTACTTATCAAAAGTACTGGGATACACCCCCTATACTTGTGGTTCATCACTAAGCGCTAAGTGTTGTTTCTTGACAACAACAATTATTGATACCATTCATGATCTCTGTTGAAGACAGGGGTACCACTCGATCAGGAAAAACTTATTTACCTCCATATATTGATTGTATTCCAATTGAGAGATGACTAGAATTTATTGAAAGATTTACTAATTCACGTACTGTAGATGTGACCAGCTTGATTTCACTGATCGTAGATTTGACCATCACCCGAGGGGCTGAGCTTGAGCTACCTTTGGGAGAATATGGGAGTATATCTAGGCACTTGAGGAAAATTCCTATTCTTTGTCCTGAACTTGAAGGCCAGGAATTTGAAATATATCCTGAGCTAATATATATGATGAAAGAAATTGCTTTTGCAGGAAAAGAAGAGGAAGACCCTAGTGACCACTTGACGAGGGTCTATGACCTTTGCGCTACTCTTAAACCAGCAAGTTTACCAATAGAGTTTGTAAACCTTAAACTTTTTCGCTGGTCTTTGAAATATAATGCTTTTGCTTGGTTACAATCATTACCCAATCATAGTATTAAAAGCTGGGAAGATTGCATCCGAGAGTTCATGCATAAATATTGTTCATTCACTAAAATCATGCAGATCAAATGAAGTATAATAACCTTTCTTCAAATAATTGGAGAAACCTTTTATTAAGCATGGAATAGATTTTATGCAATGATTATGAAAGTCCCAAATCACATTTTTGACGAGAACTTAGTTATTCAATATTTTTATAATGCGCTTAATGACGAGACAAAAGAGATGATTGCTCTATCTGCAGGAGGAGCCATATGCAACTTGACACTGCCGGAATGTTTAAAGCTTTTCGAGGTAAGATCCTTTAATGACAAACAATACAATCTAATTGTGGATACTGAACCATGAAAAGGTATGATTCACATACCATCAGATCTTATATCCAAAGTCAAAAAGTCCATGGAAGAAAAAGGTATAGCCGCGAAACTTGTGAAAGAGAATAAAGTTGACATTCTTCAAACTTATGTAATAGAAGATGATATAAATCTTGTAATGCGGAAGTTTAAATATCAACAGAATCAATTCCGTGAGAAAAACTATAAATGTCTTATGACACAAGAAAAGAATATAAGAGATCTAACAGAAGTCTTTGATGACTTGGGTCAAGCCACAAAACATTTAGATAGATATTTAAGTATGGTTAAAACTCAGTGTGAGCAAATAAATGAAACCTAACTTTGATTTTGAACCAAGGAAATTTCAATACTGTTTCTACAAACATTGTTACTAGGCGTGGTACAGAAACTCAGGAACCATAAGGACCACCTTGGTATCAAAAAGAACAAGCTCGAAAAGCAAGACAGACTCAGGAGATGAGTCAAGAAGAAGAGGATTTAGTCGATCCCCGGGATGACATTGATTATGAGGCCCAGAAAAGGGAAAATGAAGCTTCCAAAACTCAAGAAGAAGAGGAAGCAGGGGACAAGAATAAACCATATGATTCAGACATTGAGACAATCGATTCAAGGGAAGAAGACAATCTCAGAAAGGAACAAGAAGAGCAAGTTATCATCCCCCGTTAAAATACGCCGATAGGCAAAAATCAACTACAAGGAAAAATAAAAAGAATGTTGAACCGGTGACAAAGGTAAAAGAGAAGGTAATACCTACTAAAAAGAAAATTCATTTTCCTAACCAAGTTCAATACAAACTGGATAAAGCTATTTATGACTCTTTTGCTGAGGCACTAGGCATCTTGTGTTTAGAACTTCCTTTAACTGATGCTATTCAAGTTCCTACTTATAAAAAGTTTATGCGAGACATCCTTAATAGAAATAAGAAGGTAACTAAGACTATTGCAGTAATGACAAGCTTTGGTGATAAGTTGCCTGCTAAACTTGGGGACCCAGGGATACCAACCATCTCCTATGCAATAGGGAAAACTACTATATTCAATGATGTTTGTGATTTAGGAGTAGGTGTTAGTGTTATGCCTTATTCCTTATTTAAGAAATTGAATCTTGGAGAATGTTCTCCTACATCAATAACTTCACAAATGGAGGATAATACAACTAAACAACTTGTCAGTATGATCGAAGATGTTTTACTTAGAATAGATCAACATGTTATACCCACTGATTTTATTATTCTTGATGTTCCTGAGGATGACAAACTATCTATCATCCTTGGAAGACCTTTTCTTAGCACAAATGGTAACGTAGATTGCTCTACCGTTAAGATTGTATTCAACATATATGATGATCAGATTGTTCGATATTTTCCTAAAAAACAGGAACACAATAGAAAATATGTTCCGACACCTAAGCGTGATCAAGAAGCGAGAACTAAAGAAAAAGAGCAGATTGAGATAAACGCCAATGATATGGAGTTTGATTAGTCAAAACTCTAGAATAAAATACTTAATGGGTGTTAACCCATTCTTGATAAATCATGTTTAAATTTTATATATGATTACTACTTTTTTATTTGTATGCTCTAATAAATTTATTTCGAGTTTTGAGTTTATTCAGAGAATTTACCTAAGCGAAGTTGAGAAGCAAGGGGAAAATGAAGAAAAGAAAAGGGTTTAGAACACATAACGAGCAGTGGAACGACCGTACCGTGCGCCCATACTGAGTCACGATGAATTGAGCAAGAGGAACAGTGCCAGTAATGACCAACGTACGACCGGGGTACGACCGTACCACGCGCCCATACTGAACTTTGATCAAATTGACCAAGGTTCCTGCGGTGACCCAGTATACCAATACATGATGTAGTACACTATAGTCGTTGACATAACACCAATAAAACATTGTTCACTAGTATTACATCCCTTAGAGTGGTACAACAGAAACACAACAGGTCCAAGACATGACTATAGATTACAACTCGACTCTTTACAAAAGATCTAGAGAATACTCTAGGTTAAAGAGAGAGAAAGAAACTTCTTACAAAGAAGAACCAGAAATAATATTTCAGAACTATCTGGCTAATAAGACTAACACATTTTGAATTACGGCAATGGTTAGTACAGACCGTCAGATGCTAGAACTATCATGGGACGTTGAGGGCTACCACCCATATGCTGTATATCCTCTATGAATTACCAATAAATGCATGCTACAAGGATAATATCCATGACCTGGCCATCTGGATGCATGCGAGAGGAAGAAGATACAGCTGACTTCTCCGTCCCATTCCAAATCTCATGGTCGACACGTAATATACGGTGCTAGAATCACTGGTAACATCAGTTATTAAGTCCTAGATGATACATTAATGTACAATATGGCGTTTCCATTGCCAGTTATGATAGTGTGGCATCCCGCTAAAACCACTACTACAAAATCGCGGTGTTTTGTACATTGCATCATCATGACCGCATGCTCATGTCATCATGCCACCTTGCATTTGAGCATCGTCATGTCATTATGCATGGTTTGTCTAAAACTATTTTCTAAAAGCCAAGTTTTGTTTTCTAAATATCCCCCGCCTTTATTTCAAATCAAAACCCTGGGCTGTCCGGAATATTTTGTTTTGTCTACAAACAGATTTCAAAAGCCCCGTTTTAATCAAATAAATTTTTTATATTATTTTAGGAGGCAGCCCGCCAGGCCCGAAAGCCCGGCTGGCCACCTCCAAACCCTAAAAATAAAATCCTATCCTACCCCAGCCAAATCCTAGCTACCTACCCCAAAACCACACCCAGCCGCCACTTCTCTCTCTCTCCACCGCACACACACCTCCACCTCACCCCGACCAACCCCGTCTCGCCACCTCACCAGACCACACCACCTGCCCACACCCCAACGCCACCTGCACGCACGCCCCCACGCGACCCTGCCACCTGCCGCAACGCGCTCCCTCCCACGCATGCCGCCAGTCTGGCCCATCCCGACCGCCACCACTCGATCCCGCCCCGTCGCGCGCACACTTCCCTCGACGCGACGCACCTCTCCACGTGAACCCGGTCGCACCCCGCGTGAGGTCCCACCTCTCTCTCGTCGATCTCTGTCTTCCACCTACCGCACGCGAGCGCCTCTCCCTCTCATTGTTTTCCCCGCGCGAGGCCCGCCGCAGCCAAGGCCCTCGACTCCTACCGTGCGATGCTCTCTCCTGCCGGCCGCCCTCTTCTTCTCCCCCTGCAGCGCGTGCCTCCGCTCACCCGGGTTCCGCCCCGCGCCCGCCGGCAACCAACGCCCTGCTCCCTCCTCTACTCTCCTCGCCCGCCTTCCTGCGGATCGACACGGGCCGCCGCCGGTCCTAGCGGTCCCGCCCGGCTTCCCTCAACCTCGGCCACCGCCGCTTGATCCGGAGGCCAGCGCCGCATGTGCCCTCTCGCGTGGACACCTGGCCGCCTCTCCATCCTCTTCCCCGACGCTCGCAGCCTCGAGCCCCGCGCCCTAGGCCACCGTCGTCAGGTGCGACCCGCTCCGCTGAGGTGCCCGCCGCTGGAGCCCTCTGCTCGGCCTCTGCCCGTCGGTCGTCGACCCTACCACCGCGGCTGCCCTGCGTCGGGTCCTGAGCGCGCCACGCCTCCACTGCCTTGCTCGTCCCCTGCAAGCCGCGCGCCTCCCTCTGACTCTGATAGAAGGCCGCATCATCGCCCGAGCTCGCCGCCCCGGTCGCCCGCCACTCCTTCCCTTCTACCATGGCCGCGTCCGACCACTGTTGGTCGTCTCCTCCCTGGTAACGCCCGACAATGAGCTCTCCGGCCCTATGCCCCTCGTCGTCTTCCTGGTCGTCGCCCCAGCGCCCTCCTCTCTGCAACGCACCGAATCTGTTTGAACTCGGAGCCATCTATTCAAGATCGCCAACCTGGAGACCGGTCCTGTCGAGCCGAACCTGTCGAACCCCGGACCGCTCCGAGCGTCAAGATCTCCATCGAAAACCGCAAGACCCCCTTCCGAATCCGAATTCTTCGTCACCGGCAGCAAGATCTCCCGACTTGGACTTCAAGGCCTTCTTTCCGGAATTCCAAGAACCTCCGACGTGGATCGAAAGGTCTTCTTCATGGAACGACATGTTCCCCTATCCGGACCCTGAGACCCGACCTCGATCCCTTGAGACCCCAAGATCTTCGAACCCCAAACATGTGTGATCCCTTTCTCGAAACCCCTATTTTTATAATGATATATACTTGTTGCATATTAAAAATGCACATGCTTGCATACATATTGTCGGTGTTTGGGGTATTTTGATGATTCACCTAAATTAAATATGGAGTCTATATGTGGGCTTTTCTAGTCTTATATTGCCTCCATTTAAATTTGCATAGAGAACCGATAACATGTTTTGCCTTGTTAAGACAACATTTAAATTGCGGGGGGTCTAAATAACTTGAACCGTGTAATTAATTGTCGGGACCCCGGTTCCGCTTAATTTGCCTAATCGCATCGCATCTGTGACATGCCATGCATCATATCATAATCATGCCGGATCTTCTGCCATAGTATTAAATATTGCATCCGGTGTTTCTTCTAGTGTTTGCTTCTTCGGATAGGACGATGAGATGTTGTGAGATTCGACAAGTTCTCCGGATATGATTCATTGGCAGTGTTTTCCCAGGCGAGCATCTCTTCCCCTTCTACCTATTTTGCATTTTTAGTCTTTATTTCCTCCTGTTGATCTATTGCTATCCGTGTCACGATGCTTTAGTTTCCGTACACCAGTTATATCTCGTGCAGCCTCTATATTGCCTTGGACACCTCCGATTACCTGTGTTTGGTAGATAGCTGGCCCTGTGAGTCGTAGTTGCTTGCTCAGGTGCGATCTCGTGTTGTCTAGTACCACAGTTGTTGGAATGCTGGAAGATGTTTGTGGTGGAGATGATCATGACTTAAATACAACTATTAAATTGCTAGATATAACTAATGCAGAGGCATCTGTGGGCAATAGATGTTATTTGGTTTTTCCACGCTCACTTGTGTCCCGTAGGACCCTGAGTACTTGATACCTGTTCCTTGACTATTCGCACTATCCACATCCGGGAGGCCTTATGGACTCCCATGAGTTAGAGCTTGATTCATTTCTATTTCTTGGGGCCACAAACTAGTTTGGGGTTTTATTACTATCCTGTACTTATGCCATGCTTTACTGCTTTATTTAAGATTGTGCGTGGAGCACCTGTACTGTTTTGGATCGCGCCACGTTTTCGCGGTATCGACAAGCCTAGTCACATTTTCGGGTTCCTGGTCATTTACAGCCGTCGTCGCAAACCCTGGGTCCGTTCCGGAGCCGGCCAACTTCGTTGCGGGTAGCTTAGTAGGGTGGCCCCCTGAAATATTTTATGAATCCCGTGATCGCTTTGTCGTGAATGCCTCGTTGGGTTTTGAGTTGGTTTTTCCGAGGTCGATCGAGTGTGTGTTGCTATTTTGCACCCCTGCAGGGTAAAATTTTCTGAAAGCCATGTCCGCGGTTATGGACGACTTGGAGCACAGTGTCTCGATCATAGACAAGCATAACTAAAGTAGTGCTATAAACTTGACTTAATATATGACTAGTAATCAGATTCAACTATAACGGAATGGATATTAAAAATGCCAACAACTGCTGGATCTGGGTTGTTTGTTATATATGCCTAGTAAGTATTGCAACTCCAACGGAATGTGATAAAAGTGCCAACAACTGCTGGGTTTTGGGATTCCTCAGGACAATTATATTTGATTAGTAAATGTTCCAACTACAACTGAATGCTAACTAAAACTGCCCACTACTTATGCTATCGGGATGACTCATGATATCTATATCTGACTAGTAAGTGCTACAACTATAATGGAATGAATAAAACTGCCAACTGTGTGAGTTCCTCGGTTTGACTTCCTCGTTTGGTCTTGAGGGGTAATACCAGGATGGGTATGATTGGTGTTAGTATCAGGTTGGATCCGAATAGGTCTTTCTTATCCCTCTCTAATAGCCGACAGTTGTACGGAGTCTCTATAGGTTGTTTAGGGTCGCTGCGCTGCCGCTTTAGTCCACCATACCTATGTAGGCCAGAGCCGCCGAATTCTAGCCTCGCCGTGTACTGGCCTCAGTACTGACGCTCCTCTTTTTTCCTTTGCCCTTTGTCGGCGCCCCTTTTGTTTTAGCAGGTTTGGGATCGACGTCGTTAGCAGGGTTACCCTTCCGGCTTGGCCTAGGCAAGGTTATGGACGCCATTGATTATTCTTCAGGGCTCTTATCCCCATTTTCATCTTGTCCGTAGTCGGACGCTCTATCGTTTTCAAGGTGATTTGGATCTTTGTATATTATATCTGTATTCTTGACTCATGGAGTCGTTGTTGTATATATATGTTCTGTGTGTTCCATCGTGGACTAATGTGTAATGGTATTACTTTGTTTTCCACCCGCACGAAAGTGCCTGGTGGGCGTCCTTGAATCGTTTCTATGCGGGTTTGGCGGAAAGCACTGAAACTTTCATAGGGCCGATTCGAGGGTGTTATAGATAGATTAGCTGATCACCCTGGATCAGTAACCGATATTTCCAGTTTATTATGAAAATAGTGTTTTCGACCTTTTTGACATGCAGGTGATGACAACATTTGAGTTACAAGCATTTGATAGAAAATAATCAAAGGACATGAGCAAGTTGTGAACTTGCCTTTTGTGATTGCAAGATTATGCACTCACGGTCTTCAAGACAATAGAAGATCCAAATTTTGTAAATAGCATCATTGGTCCGGTAAGGACTAATGTTGAAAGAAGCAATATGCAATTTTGCATAAGTAATGTAACGCAATTTGATAAACATGAATCCCCAGACTAGTTGTCTATGATTTAAGTTTTGGGGCTTGTGATGACTTCTTTGGAATGTGTTGTACTTTTAGATTAATTTCACACTTGTGCTTCTTCTTAAGGCTTGTGAGAGTGTGTGAAATAACATGTAAGTACAATAAGTATCATACAATAGTAAAGCACTCAAATGGGTCATGGTATCTAAAATATTTCTTAAACAAGATTAAGAATTAATTAGAGCTTTTCAAAGAAGTGTTCAAGGATCACTTTTAATGTTTCTGAAAAGAATAAGTTTTGAGGAAAATATTACTACATTAAACAATCATAGCATAAGTAGTGGAGATTTACATGTTTTGAGCAAGGCACCACATTGTAGATGGTTGACTTCTTAACATTCCACAAAGTTAGAATTTAAGTATTATTATTTGAATGAGGTGGTGTTTTATTAAAGTTATAAGTGAATAGACTTAGTTTATTATTAATGCTTACCTTTTATAAACATAGAAAATGCATTACTTAAATTACGTAAAAACTTAGTTTAATTCCTTAGATGCATTCCTAAACTGGTAAAAGAATTAGTACTCAATTCTTGATGATTTTATAATTGATAAAATATTTTTGGAGAGTAAAAATTACTTAATTTTAAATGGTAGTTTAGTAAGTACAACTTAAAATGGTTAGACCTATTTTTAGTTTACTTAAACATCAATTGAACTTGTTATTACATTTTAAAACTTTAAACAAATAATGTTAAAGGCAATATTAAATATTTATATATTTTTAATGAATTAAAATAAAAGAAAAGAGTTAAAATAAGATTTATTAGACCTTTACCTTTTATTTAACTTCAATTAAGAAAGTTGATCTTTTTAAAGTATAGATTATATTTTTGTTAGCATTTTGGTATATTATATATATTTTTATTATTTATAAATAATAAGATATGATTTTTATAAGTTTTATCACTTTATAAATACTTATTAAATACTAAATATTAGTTAAGTGATGGAAAAATGTATAAAACAAATTTATAAGTCTTTATTTTGTTTTTCTAAGATTTTGATTAACTATACCTATTTTTGGAAAATTTTAAATAATAGAATATATTTATTAAGATTTATCCATAATAGATTATTTACTAATAAATACTAATGATTTTATTTATGTTGGAAAATAAAGTATGATAATAGTTTTATATTATATAATTTATTTTTCTCAACATTTTGATATATTATATACATTTTTCTGAATTATAAATCAAAAGATATTGATTTAATAATATTTATATATTTTATGGATTTATTTAAATAACTAATAATTGATTTAATGCATCACTGCTGACATCAACATGACACAGTACTAACGGTGTAGAATTTTTATACCCAGCCTAATCTCCCCCAACTACTGACCGGTGGGACATATGCCACATGATATTCTGAAATCATAAAACAAATAAATAAAATTGGATTATGACATCAGCACGATGTCATGCCACCCGTGGGTGATCTTCCCAGGTCACTGATCGATCTCTCCATCGAGAGCGCGCGAGCAAACTGGAGCGGTCGTGTTGGATAGAGGGTGTCAAGGGGAATCGAACGATGGTGGCGCCGCTTGATTTTGGTCGCCGGAGACATACCGGCAATGAGGTTGCGCGGCGGCGGACAGAGGGTCGACGACAACAAGGTGAACCAGGGTGAGAGGGACAAGACGGAAAGGTCTAAGAGGACGGCGAGCTCACCATGAGCACAGCGATGCGGTCGGAGAAGCAAGGCGTGGCTGGGAGCGACGGTATTCCACGGTGAGGTCCGTCGAAGGAGGAGGTCGTCAGGCTCGATTCCGGCAAAATGGAGGCGCCCTGGCTTGCGTGGCTCAACGAGGGTGAATACGGCGACATGGTGCTTCCAACGGTGGCCTCGGTGCAGCTTGGGGTGGTCGAGGACGGCGGGAATCGTCGACGTCTGCACGGGCTAGGGTTTCGACCGAGAGAGGATTTGCGGGAGTAGATAGAGGGGAAATGGGGATAAGGACGAATGAGGCATCGTCGTTTCCTTCTTATCCCCTACGGATGACGGCGGTATCGGCATGAATCGTGGAGACCGCAGCGGATGACGGAGGCATTTCCAGGCACCTGCTTGCTCGCCGGTCACGAAGAAGAAGAAAAGAGGAGGACGCGAAGAGGTATGGACCGTTTTGCACTACGATGGGATAGGTGGGCTGCAGCCAAGCGAGCAAAAATTTACTGCTGCTTCTCGCAAGCGTCGGTTAGGCGAGAAACTTCTCTGGGTCATGGGTCGGTTCTGCACTCTGCCATCTTCCCTTTTTTCTAATTCTCTTTTTTGTTCTGTTTTATATTTCTATAACTATTTAAAGTTTGAATTTCATTTGTAATACTTTGTGAATATGTACTGAACATTTATATATATTTGTATCCTTGGACTTCTATTTTTAGTACTTATACTAATCATGATTATATAAAGGATTATTTTTATTAGGAAACTAGGACAAATGCCCGTGCGTTGCCATGGGTCCTCAAATTTTATATCTAAATACACATATGTAAGTCACAACTGACAAGGCGGTGAGCAACCATCTTTGCCGTAGAGAACGAAGAAGGCGGTGAGCGGAGCGTCGGGTGGCCGGCGGTGTCGTGAAGGGAATGAGGAAGAGCGGAGAGAGCGAGGAAAAGGGACCGTGTCGGGAGGGACTGCGGAAACTTGATATTATCTTTGCATTGTTTCTAATAGCATAGAGTTATGTCTTGAGAGGATATAGAGGAACAACATCTATTGTAGTTAAGCGAATGTAAATAAGGTCATTTGTCTATCTCATGTACTTATCTTTCATGAACTTGTGTTTAAGACAAGCGAAACTCCCTAACACGTTAGTGAAGCACATATGCTGAGTGATCTGTTACGAGCTAACACCAAATTAAATGTGTAATTACTAAGAATTATCTAGGATAGTGATTACATCATTTTGGAAAATATTCTAATTCTACTACTCCTATATCAAGCCGACCACGTCAATTTTGTTTTTACAAAAAAAGGCGAGAACATCTTCTTCCTCTCCTCTCTTATCCTAAATGGATTTTCATTTGTTGTTGATGCAACCGCATAATTACCATCATCATTGGATGGTGAGTGAGTTTGATGTTTTTGAACAATCTCGAGCGTCGGAGGCGTGCTTTCTGCGTATACGCATGTAAGTATGGTCATTAGAACCGTTAACGACTTATTTGGAGCATAAGAAAAATGAAGATATGAAAATTAACAAAGTTAAGGATTGTTGATTGCGTTGGCATCTTGGTACCATTTTCCATGCTCATAGATGGGAGAGCATGTGTCTTACAATTTGCATAGAATGCTTCATTTCGGAGACCTACCAACACATGCCTTTCTCTAGGTGTTACATGTTTTCTCCGTGTTATATTAGTAACCTACATGTTAGGGGTCACCTCCCCTGACATTTGCTCTGTAGTAGGTTGGATATAAATAGGGGTTCCGTCGAAATCAGGGATATGCCAATCACATGTGGGTATGGAACCTTGAGGACCAGGGGTATGAACAACCTCAGGGGTCCACCATGGCTATAGATTCTTTACTCAGACTGTTGTGTCGTGAGTCTTTGAGATCCTTCTTAGAACGCTTTTTCTTAGGAGTCATATGGTCATAACAGAGCCTTTTACTTGCATGCTTTGCTTTAATTTGATCTAAAAACATGACATGATATAATGGCTACAACCAATTTGTGCATGTAGCTATGAAAACATCATCAATAAGAAATCCAATGCACCAGAAGAAATAGGAATAAAACTTAGTTATATGTCGTTTTCAAGGTATCCAAATACCTGAAAGTATTTCCCTACCCGCTAGCGTTCTTTTTTGTTGATAGGCAGCATGTTTTTTGCTAGTACTTCATTTTTCTCATTGGTATTCATTTGTGCATATCGTTCCCCTTTTCACTCACGTTCTCTTTTGAGTGATTCTTCTCTTTCCGTGTTATCCATCTGTACATTTCGTTTCCTAATTCGTTGCCTCCTTAGCTCACTTGGACATATGAGTGTTGTCCGAATGCTGATTGTTGTGGGTCCATAAACAGTTTCCATAGAGAAAAGATATAAAAATTGTAGCTATAGTAGACATGAATTAGTAGATAATTACATTCATTTTATTAGAAAATTAGCTGCCTTCATACCTCTTTCTTTGTTGTTACATGATGGCCGTGGTGTCTAGCTTATACAGAGGCACGTAGGGAGCAATAAGGAAGCGAGCAGCAGGAACAGTCGAAGCATAACCTGATTAGCAGTGGAAGCATGTATGGATGAATGCATGGGAGCAAATTATCTCATCATATTCTAACGATGTTCATTTATGTGGAAGCTATTCCCCATTTCATAGATGTATATGTTTTCCCGATAGAACAATGAGTATTCTCTAGTGGGTACAAAAATATTAAAATATTGTGTTAGAAACATTTCTCTAATCAATGTAAACCATTATTATTTTCCTTGAAGCATTTCCCTAATTGACAGAAACATATCTTTGTTTCTTAGAAGCATTTATCCAGCTAGCGAAAAACCTATTATTCGCTGCTATTCAAACAAAGTATTCCATTGAAGCAAATTTTCATTCAAGGCGGATGCACATTTTTTCGTGCGTGGGAGCATCATTCTTTCCACAAAACCATAATTTTCACATTAGAAATGAATTTATTCGATATCAAAGAAAATTCAACTCCATAAGAAGCAAATTTGTATACTCTGGAAACAAATAAATAATTATTGACAAACGAAATTTTCTACAGTAAATTTTTTGGAACTGAAATTTATTACAGTAATTAGTATGACATGTACTCCTGCCAGAATTTTTTTGGAGTACATTACTAATCCCAAAAATTATGGGGAGGCGTGGTCCTTGCAAGTAGTTAATAGGGAGCAAATCAAGGAAACTAACCTGCCAGCTTTTCCCATGCATCAATCTGACGTCTGAAGTGAATTTTCATCCTACGGCAGCTGAGCAGTCCGATGAAACGTTAAGAGACCGGCGAACGATCCCTAGTGGTGCCTTGAAATAGGGGTAAGCAATTCCTTTCGTTGACTGAGTATTTATTAAATAAATAAAGTGATATAAAAGAAGATTTTAATTACATGGGCGAGAGATAATTAGGCATTTGGAGGTCTAAAATCCCTCAAATCATGGAGACAATTAGCAATCAATGTCTCCAATTAGTATGCCTTATGAGATTTGGTGGGAGGGTAAAATGGTCTTATTTGAAAAAATGTTGACGAAACCAGCGACCGGAGGAAACAGAGGAAATTCGTCCTGTTTAAGTAGTAGAGATATGAATAGGAATCAAGTTTTTAGAGATTTACTCTTTATAATAAGATCTTTTAAAATGACTCTCACTTCCACTAAAAGAATGTAATGGTATGGTTTAAGATTGATATTTATGTGTACAAAATCTTATTAATACTCAAGCTCATAAAGGAATTATATATATATAATATAAGGTATTAATCCTTGTGGTTCATAATATGATGATTTGATTTTCATGGTTCTCCATATTTGGTGATTTGCCAAATCCACTTCTACTTAGTTTGTAGAGTTTAGAATTACCATAGAACACTTTTGGTTAGGTAATGATGAATCAATAACAATCACTGGTAGAGAAATTCTAAGGTTTATTCAAATGTAGGTATATGGGTTTTGAGAGGATTTAATAACTCATATTCAATTAGACATATGGATGATTATTAAGGCTAAGACATATTACTATCATGTTTTGTGACCATGGATAATAACTTATCTTAGAGTGATATATTGATAGTATATGAGGCTAGGTCTTTATTATTATTTAAGACAATAAGGTGGATAAGGCTTCCAACTATAAACACTCATCTGGTTCTCTAATTATCACTTGGAAGCTTTAATTGTCCAAGACGTATTGTTCAATGGTTACCTAGGAATAGGAAATGGTTTCACTATCCATTTGATTCTAGGGTTTTGAATAATGAAGTAGACATGTGATGACCCACAAGTATAGGGGGTGTATCGCAGTATTTTCGATAAGTAAGAGTGTTGAATCCAATGGGGAGCAGAAGGTGCTGGTTAGTGGTATGGATCAGGAATTCTCTACACATACTTAGCAAACGGATTTTTAGGGGTTTTTGATAATGAAAGTAAATAAAGTACGAGTAAATAAAAGACAATAAGAATAAATGCAGCAAGTGGCCCAATCCTTTATTCAGCAAAGGACAAGCCGGTTGTATTATTTAAGATGACCAAACGTTCTCGAGGACACATGGGAATATTGTCAAGTGCTTTCGCTTCATATAGTTGATTAATCTTCTTTAGTTTGCTAAGTGTTGTGTGGGTGAACCTGTGCTAATGTGCCGATCTTCCTAGGACTAATACATACTTGTGATTATACCCCTTGCAAACATCCGTAAGTACAAGAAAGTAATTAAGGTAGAAACCTAAACACAGTTTAAACTCTAAGACCCTAACGTCCCTTGTGCAATGGTTTCCTAACGGGGGTTCAGGTTTCTGTCACTCCGGCAACCCCTACGATTAGTAGCCAAACACACAATGCATTCCCCTAGGCCCATATAGGTGAAGTGTCATGTAGTCGACCTTCACATGACACCACTAGAACAAGTACACCACAACTTAAATATCAAACTATTGAATCTTTCTCAGCACAATTCCACTACTAACAACATGACTTCTCCCATGTCCTCAAGAACTAAACGAACTACTCACAAGACATCATATGGATCATAATCAGAGATGTAATAATGATGTATAACAATCTGAACATAAACAATAATTCAACGGTTCACTCAATAGCATCAACTACAAAGAGTAATCAACACCGGGAAAGTTTCCCCTAAGAACTATGTAAGATTCAACCCAATTGTTACAGCGATATGGAGATGGCGATGAAGATGCTGATGATGATGATGGTGGTGATGATGATAATGATGATGCCGATGAAGTCCAGCTTGATGATGGTGTTGATGGCGACGATCTCCCCTCTCCAGGAAGGAATTCCCCCGGCAAAAATCTGTCTGCTGGAGAGATCTTTCTCTCTCGGTGTTTTCCGCCCCATAGAGGCGGCGGAATCTTGCTGTGGTCGCTCCGCGAGTCTTAGGGTTTCGGGAGGATTATATACGCCAGAGGGGAGAGCCAGAGGTCGACCAGCACGGCCACACCACTTGGTGGCATGGCCTAGGCTGGCCCGCGCCAGGGGGTGGTGTGGGCCCCATGTGGCCCATCTCCACTCCTCCTTCTGGCAGTCTTCGTCTTCTAGAAAAATAGGATTTTCCGTATATTTTCCTGGATTTTATGATCTTCGCGAATTTTGCCTCCAAACAACACCTTTTCCATACGAATCCTGACTGCAACGGTCCTTGCTTCAGAAGTCATCAACCATGCAAAAACAGGTGAAATAACATAAGTATCATCTCTTAATATGAAATATATCAATGAATAACAGTAAATTACGATATAGAATAGTGATGCAAAATGGACGTATCAACATGAGATAAGGAATCCTTAGCTTACTACCTCACTAAGGTTATCTTGAGATAAGGAATTCATTTTCTAAATATACTCTATAAATCTCTCTTCTTTTAATCACAAAGATCACATCTTCCTGAATAAGTCAATCATCTGACTCCACCATATCCATCAACATATGATGACATGGTCATGCCACTTCAACAATACTCACTCTCTATTCTTCTCCTAGTATGTATATAACTTACATTGCTAAATTACCCTTGATAAATCCATTAATGTAGCTACTTCTAACTCTATCCATTAATTCCTTTAATTCTATCTTGCAATTACTACCAAGGGTTGCAAGACTACAATCCCCCCTATATAAAACAAACGATATCAATCCTCTGGAATAGGTATGGTACTACTCCCATAATACAAGTTTATTCTTGTATTAACTTGCTTAAACTATTATACTTCCAACTACTCCTACAACTTCTGTTATATACTTCATTATACTCTAGCTTGACTTCTCATAATCAAGCTAGATACTTCATCTTACTAGGGCTTTACCTAATTTGGTATACTCACAACTCTTCTTCAACACCTAGTCATCTATTCTCAAGACTTGAGAATAATGACCACCATCATTTGATCAAACTAAGCTTAGGCTTCTAATTGTCTGATCAAGATCTATACTCAACTAAGTAGTAGACTAGTACTGTAACATCCCAAAACTTTAATCCAAGATTATCAAGATCAAATCATCCAAAAATAGGGTTAACAAAAACTTTTCCAAATTTAAAATGAAAGCATTCATATGTGTGTACATTTAAAATAGGAGTTGTTTGAATTGCCATGATTGAATGATCCAATGCTTGTAAAATGTTTCTGAGGTGATTTAAACATCATCTACATCATTCCCAAACTTTTTCTAAAGAAAATCAAATCAAAAAGAATTAAAAAGGAGGAATGGTCATTTTGGCAAATTTAACTCTCATGCCTACTTTGGCTATTCCTGGTACTCAAAACTTAACAGAAATAATTCTTGATCTTTGCACCCCTTGCTAGTACACATAATAAGGTACCAAGGCCCACCTTTGGATCTGCTAAAAACATTCTGTTAACTATTTTAAATGATAGTTTAAAATTGAATCTAATGCATATGCGTAGATCACCCCTATTTCAAAAACCATCTATTTGAGCTCCATTTTCAAAACCCTTGCAACCAGAGACTACCTATCACTAGTGGATATCACTCAAAAATTTTGAAACCAAAATTCAAAACTTTCTTTCATGCGGCCATTTCATCAAACACTTGGCATGCATAATCTCTACTCTAATCCTAGCTCACTATCTACTACAGGGTTTTGCCCCCAATTGATCCCCATTTAATCCCCTTGTCCCCTCTTGATCTAACTAGAGCCTAACCAGCATCTCCTCTACACCCTAGCTGCACTGCCATGCCATGTCGAGCACCACCTCGCCGGCCGACGGTGCACTCGTAGCAGCAGCCCTCTCCAGCCCCTCTCCTCATGTCTAGCAACTTGCCTGTGGTCCACCTCCACCGCCCAACCAGCCCCAGGCCAGAGACAGAGAGCAGAGCAGCCAGGAACCGCCGCGCCTGGAGCCGGTCGAGCATGTCGACGCCGCCCTAGAGCATGCCCTGTCCCCGCTCGCACAGACCACCCCTTGGCACCAGCCCGCGCCCGCCGCTCCACCTCGACCTGGAGAACACCCCAGACATCCCTGTTAGCCGCCCAAAGCCTCACAGCCACCGCTCGCCGTGGACACCGCCGCTTCGGCCGCACAGAGCGCCACCTCGCCCAGACCGCGTGCCACCGCCCCTATGGCCGCATTCAATTCCTAGAGCACCGCCAGGGAACCACACATCGATCGCCACCCTAGCCATGCCTCTACCCTGCCGTAGCCTTGTCGCCGGAGTCGCCTTCCCATCCCGCTCGGTCTCACCATCGGGCCTATAAAAGGAGCCCTCCCCAACCTCTTCTCTCCACACCATTCCACTCCCCTCACCTCTCTGAACCTCACCCACATCTAGCCGGAGCAAGTGGAGCAGCAGCTCGCCGGAATTTGAGCCGGAGCAGCCACGACAGGAGGAGAAGGGCGTCGTTGATTGCGACCACCCCAAGCTCCACCGCAACCGCTCCTCGCCTCGCCGTCGTCTTCCACGTCGTTTACCCGCCTCGCCGACCCCGCTGGAGCCCTGGTACGCCCCCAGTAGACTCCCACCGAGCCGCTAGGGTTCAAGCTCGCCGGGGACATGTTCGTCGTCGACGACGACCCTCAGCCGTTGATCTCTCTTCTATCCAAGCCCGTTGGATTTAATTCAATTAGAGTTATAGATCTCTCCTAATAAAAATAAGAAGACAGAAGCTTTTGCAACTTGCAACATTTTTATAAAATCAACCAAGTTAGTTTTTGAGTTGATTCCAACTCTCAAAAATCACATTTCATCATATCTATCTAACCATGTAATAATATTAAGGTTGACATGCAGTGACTTTGGACTAGTACCAAAATAATGCTATATAGGCATTTCTAGTCACTTTAAATCATTATATAATAAACTTAAACTAAAGTAATATTGATCCAACCTTTAAATCTCATTCCCACATGTTAGAGTATGTGGTGAGGACATGTGTCCACATGATCCCATATTTTGGTCGTGAATATTAAATTTTAGTTAATATTTCAATGAGTAGAAATTACTTTTCTAAAATAAAAAGGATGAAACTATTGAATTAAAACTTGTGATGTTTGTGATGATAATAGATCATCAAATGTGTGTTTTAGAATGCTACTTAGCCTAGATAAGTATTGTTTGGTGATTGTGCACTCCCTATGTATTTATAGACGCTAGTAACGACCAAGCTTTCGAGGAGGAGGAGTTCTACCAAGAAGAAGAAGAAGAAGAAGAAGAAGAAAACTTCAACCAATGTACCAACCAAGGCAAGCTATTGTTAGCAAGATAGAATTAAGCTAGATGAATGAGCAAGGATGCTTTAGGCATGCTGTGATTGTTGGGTCCACAACATAGAAAACAAAAAAATTCCTACGATGAGAACTACACGCCAAGATCTATCTACTAGATATAGAGCAAACGGGTGGACATACATCCATGGAGAACTTACCCTCGAAGACAACGAGCTTTGTTAACGAGTAGGAACTCGTGGTTGATGTAGTCGTACACTTGCCGATCTCAAGATCGTGAGGAAGTCCGAGCACTGCAACTCAGCAGCGCATCCACACTCGCTCACACGTTCAAGCCACCGAACAACCTCCACCTCCTCGCTCCAGCGATCCAGCGGAAGCAGCAACTCCTTCCAGACGAAATGCCACCGGGAACATGTATCTCGCTAATCCGAGACCATGGGGGAATAATTCTAGAGGGGGAGAGAGATCCTTCACAAGGAGGTGTGAGTATGAAGGAGGGAATGGGTGGCCTTTTATAGGAGGAGGGGGGTGCACCCTCTCTCCATGGACGGTGCATGGGGGGGTAACCCCTCACCTCCCCCATTCATGTGGTGGTAACCCCTCCACATTAAAATGCCTCTTCACATTCCCTTTTAAAGTCTCCACTTTAAATGCATTAAATTTCTCCAAATTTAATGCTCTCTCATTTAATAAAACTCTTTTTATTAAATTTATTCAGAATTTTGTTAATTACTTTAATTAACAAACATTCACATATAGCCCCTTGCAATATTTCAATATCATATGCAGAACCACCTTCTGCAATTTCACCCGAAACAATTTCCGGTTTCTATTGAAACAATTCCTGCGCTTTGCAATTCTTTCGTCTGAAACATATATGCTCCAAAATGGTGTCCGGTAACTCTTAAGTGTGCCACCCTACGGTTCGCGAATAATGCAGACATGATCGATACCCTTCTCCGATCAATAATCAGCAGCGGGACCTGGAGATCCGTACTGACTCCTACACATTCAACGATGACTCCTGTGATCGTGAGAACCTTTAACGCTTGTAACTAAATCCCTTTGTCTCTCAATATATTACATGTCCGAGATTCGATCATCAGTATCTCCATACCTAGTTTGATCTCGTTTCCGACATGCACTCTTTTCTCGTTCCCGTGATATAACATTCTAGTGATCACATCACTTGCTTGCAAGCTATCCTAATGTGATATCACCGAGAGGGCCCAGAGTATATCTATCCGTCATCTGGATTGCCAAATTCCACTCTTGATCCATGAGCCTCAACATAACACCTTCGTAGTACTGAACCCATCTTTATAGTCACCCTGTTACGGTGTGACGTTTGATGTTATCAAGATACTCTTCCGGTGTTAGCAATTAACATGATCTCATGGTCTAAGGATAAAGATTACATCATATGATGTTATAGCAATATAAACATAATGACTTGATCGTAATGCTATACTTCGGATGAATGTTCATCACATCATTTCACAAATGCTGTGACCTTGTTATTAACAACATCCAGTGTCCATGATCAGGAAACCTTGATCATCTTGTTAATCAACAAGCTAGTCTATAAGAGAGGCATAACTACGAACCCTTTTTGTTTATTAAACACACATGTATTGATGTTTCCTATCAATACATTTATAGCATGTAAAATAAACATCTATCATATACAAGGAATACATAATAACAACTTTATTATTGCCTCTCAGGGCATATTTCCTTCAGTCTCCCACTTGCACTAGAGACAATAATCTAGTTTATATAGTGATAAATCTAACACCCATGTAGTTCTGGTGTTGATCATGTTTTGCCCTATGGAGTACTTTATTCAACGGATCTGCTACATTCAGGTCCGTGTGTACTTTACAAATCTTTATATCTCCATCCTTGACATGCTCGCGGATGGAGTGAAACAGGCACTTAATATGCTTGGAATTCTTGTGAGACCTTGGTTCCTTGGCGTTGGCTATGGCTCCATTATTGTCACAATAGATCACCATTGGGTCCAACGCACTAGGAACCACACCTAGTTCCGTTATGAACTCCTTCATCCAAACCGCTTCCTGCGCTGCTTCTGAAGTAGCAACATATTCCGCCTCCGTCGTTGATCCAGCCACCACAGGTTGTTTGGAGCTCCTCCAACTAACTGTTGCTCCGTTCAAGAGAAATACGTATCCGGATTGAGACTTAGAGTCATCCGGATCAGTGTCAAAGCTAGCATCGACATAACACTTAGCGACTAGCTCTTCTTCACCTCCGTATACAAGAAACATATCCTTAGTTCTTCTCAAGTACTTAAGGATATTCTTGACCGTTATCCAGTGTTCCGAACCTGGATCAGATTGGTACCTACTAGTCAAACTAATAGCATGTGCCACATCCGGTCTTGTACATAGCATGGCATACATTATAGAGCCTGTGGCTGAGGCATAGGGGATCTTATCCATTATCTCTCTTTCTTCCGCCGTAGCCGGACTTTGAGTCTTACTCAATGTCTTGCCTTGCAACATAGGTAAGTACCCCTTCTTACTTCCGTCCATATTAAACTTCTTTAATATCTTATCAAGGTATGTACTCTGCGATAGCCCAATTAAGCGTCTTGATCTATCTCTATAGATTTTAATGCCTAATATATATGAATATCACCAAGGTCCTTCATCGAAAATTTGCTGTTTAGATAACTTTTAACACTGTTTAAAAGATCTAAATCATTTCCAATCAATAATATGTCATCCACATATAATATCAGAAATGTCACATTGCTCCCACTCACTTTCTTGTAAATACAAGCCTCTCCATAAGTTTGGACAAATCCAAACTCTTTGATCACCTCATCAAAGCAGAGATTCCAACTTCGTGATGCTTGCTTCAGTCCATAGATGGATCGCTGAAGTTTGCACACCTTATTAGCATCCTTAGGATCGACAAAACCCTTAGGTTGTATCATATAGAACTCTTTTTCAATATTACCATTGAGGAACGCAGTTTTGACATCCATCTGCCATATTTCATAATCGAAATATGCAGTAATTGCTAACATAATCCTAACCGACTTAAGCATCGCTACGGGAGAGAATGTCTCATCGTAGTCAACTCCTTGAATTTGTCGAAACCCCTTTGCGACAAGTCGAGCCTTATAGATGGTTACATTACCATCAGCATCAGTTTTTCTTTTGAGAATCCATTTATTCTGAATGGCCTTTCGATCGTGAGGTAAGTCCACCAAGGTCCAAACTTGGTTTTCGTACATGGATTCCATCTCCGATTTCATGGCTTCTAGCCATTTGTTGGATTCAGGGCTCATCATCGCTTCTTCATACATCGCAGGGTCATCTATTTCATCAATCATGAAATTCATAACAGGATTGCCGTACAGTTCAGGAGCTGCACGTGTCCTGCTTGACCTGCGAGGTTCGGTAGTGTCCTCTTTCGGAGTTTCATGATCAATATCATTAGCTCTCTCTTCATTAGGTGAAGTCAACTCCGAAACAACTTCTGGAGCTGCGCTACTCGCCATTTCATGAAGAGAAGGTTCAATAACCTCTTCGAGTTCTACCTTCCGACTACTCACACATTTCGCGAGAAACTCCTTCTCAAGAAAGGATCCATTCTTGGCAACAAAGACCTTGCCCTCGGATCTGTGATAGAAGGTATACCCAATTGTTTCCTTAGGGTATCCTATGAAGACGCATTTTTTCGCTTTGGGTTTGAGTTTATCCGGTTGAAGTTTCTTCACATAAACATCGCATCCCCAAACTTTAAAAAATGACAGCTTAGGTTTATTTCCAAACCATAATTCATACGGTGTCTTTTCAACGGATTTAGATGGTGCCCTATTTAAAGTGAATGCAGCGGTTTCCAGTGCATAACCCCAAAATGACAGTGGCAAGTCAGTCAGAGACATCATAGATCGAACCATATCCAATAAAGTATGATTACGACGTTCTGACACACCATTACGTTGTGGTGTTCCGACAGGCGTGAGTTGTGAAACTATTCCACAGTCTTTCATATGTGTGCTAAACTCGTAACTAAGATACTCTCCTCCACGGTCGGACCGTAGAAATTTGATCTTTCTGTTATGATGATTTTCCACTTCATTCTGAAATTCTTTGAACTTTTCAAAAGTTTCATACTTGTGTTTCATCAAATAGTTATACCCATATCTACTCAAATCATCGGTGAAAGTAACAAAATAACGATATCCACCTCGCGCCGACACACTCATTGGTCCACACACATCAGTATGTATGATTTCCAATAAATCTGTCGCCCGTTCCATTGAACCGGAAAACGGCGTTCTAGTCATCTTGCCCATAAGGCATGGCTCACATGTATCAAATGATTCAAAATCAAGTGATTCCAAAAGTCCATCAGAATGGAGTTTCTTCATGCGTTTAACACCAATATGACCTAGACGGCAGTGCCACATATATGTAGATATATCATTATCAAGTTTAATCCTTTTAGCATCAACATTATGAATATGCCTAATACTACTATCGAGATCCAATAGAAATAAACCATTCAACACAGGTGCATGACCATAAAAGATATTATTCATATAAATCGAACAACCATTGTTTTCAGACTTAAATGAATAACCACTTTGCATCAAACACGATCCGGATATAATGTTCATTCTCAGTGCAGGCACCAAATAACAATTATTCAGGTTTATAACTAATCCCGACGGCATATGGAGAGGCAGCGTTCCGACGGCGATCACATCAACTCTTGATCCATTGCCAACCCGCATCGTGACCTCATCCCTTGCTAGTTGTCTCTTGTTCCGCAGCCCCTGAACCGAGTTACATATATTAGCAACCGATCCCGTATCAAATACCCAGGTGCTACTGCGATTACTAGTCAAGTACACATCAATAACATGTATATCACATATACCTTTGTTTGCCTTGCCGGCCTTCTTGTCCGCCAAATACTTGGGGTAGTTGCGCTTCCAATGGCCAGTCCCCTTGCAATAGTAGCACTCAGTGTCAGACTTAGGGCCAGCTCAGGGTTTCTTTTCAGGCGTGGCAATAGACTTGCCACCCTTCTTTCCCTTGTGCTTGCCTTTCTTGTCCTTCTTGAAACCGGTGGTCCTATTGATCATCAACACTTGATGTTCTTTCCTAATCTCCACTTCTGCAGTCTTAAGCATTGACAGAAGTTCGGGAAGAGACTTCTTCATGCCCTTCATATTATAGTTCATCACGAAGCTCTTGTAGCTAGGTGGCAGAGATTGGAGAACACGATGTATGCCTAAGTCAATGGGAATCGTTATTCCCAAGGACACAAGCTTATCGGTGTACCCAGACATTTTGAGTACGTGCTCACTAACGGAGCTGTTTTCCTCCATCATGCAGCTAAAGAACTTTTCTGTAGCATTATAACTCTCTACGGCAGCATGGGTATCGAAAATCATTTTCAATTCTCCCATGGTATCAAAGGCATTGCCATTTTCGAAACGCTTTCGAAGTTCTGGCTCTAGCCCATACAGTATGCCGCAATGAACTAAGTTGTGGTCCTCCTCACGAGTTATATAGACGCTCTTTTCCTCGTCATTGGCATCAGGAGCTGGTGGGGGGGCCTAGCGGCGCATCTAGCACATATTGCTTTTGTGCAGCAGTGAGGAGAATCCTCAAATTCATAGCCCAGTTGGTGAAGTTGCTACCATTCGCAGCAAGTTTCTCTTTCTCCATGAACACATTGAAATTAAAAGCAGGTGGTGCCATCTACAACAGAATTTGTAAAGTATATTTAGACTAAGTTTATGATAGATTGAGTTCAACTAATCCAAATTACTAATGAACTCCCACTCAAAAACGACATCCCTCGTGTCCTTTTGGTGATTATATGAACCAAATCCACTACACCAAGTCCGATCATCACGTGAGTCGGTGTAGCTTCAAAGGCGAGCATCTATATGGGCATCATATCAGCTATATGACTCATGCTTAACCTTTCGGTCCGTGTTTCGAGGCCATGTATGTACATGCTAGGCTCGTCAAGTAAGAACCTTAGTATTTGCGTGTGTAAAACTGTCTTACACCCGTTGTATGAAAGCATAGAGTTGAAAACACCCGATCATCACGTGATGCCTCAAAACACGATCCACAAAACGGTGCATACTTAAGGAAGAACACATTTTATCTTGATATCTAAATGAGGGATCATCTTATAACGCTACCAAAAGCGCCAAACTAGCAATATAAGATGCTAACATCTAATGTGTGAAGTGAGGTGGTATGGTCCATGCATTTGATCTCTATCATTTGCATCGTGGTATGATCTCTATCATTCCTTTGTGTGTAAGGCCAAGGTCTATGGAACTTACACGTTAAGTGAGTTGTAAGAGTATCTATTATACATCTACTTACAACAATACCATATCAAAACACTAGCCCAGCAACGATCTAAACTAGACGCCTCTAATTTATCAATTGCAAGTTTTACGTGGCTTAGGGCTTTCGGAGATAGAACCTGTCTAACCTACGAACATGAACCACAACGAGGATAACCAAGTTATTAGCAACTCATTGTAAATCATATATTGACTATAGTAGGAGAGACAGACACCCACTAGCCACTTATGCAAAACTAGTTGCATGTCAGTCGTGGAACCGGTCTCATGTATGATGATATGTAAGGTTGGTCCGGGCCGCTTCATCCCACTATGCCACCAATATCCAAAGTACATAGAAGATGCAATAACATGATCACCATCGCCCACGTATAAACATATGTGTACTACCCGTGCAAAGCACCTACGCATAGATCAGGCTCTGATACCACTGTTGGGTCCGCAGCATAGAAAACAAAAAAATTCCTACGATGAGAACTACACGCCAAGATCTATCTACTAGATACAGAGCAAACGGGTGGACATACATCCATGGAGAACTTACCCTCGAAGACAACGAGCTTTGTTAAGGAGTAGGACCTCGTGGTTGATGTAGTCGTACACTTGCCGATCTCAAGATCGTGAGGAAGTCCGAGCGCCGCAACTCAGCAGCGCATCCGCACTCGCACACACGTTTAAGCCACCGGACAACCTCCACCTCCTCGCTCCAGCGATCTAGCGGAAGCAGCAACTCCTTCCAGACGAAATGCCATCGGGAACATGTATCTCGCTAATCCGAGACCACGGGGGAATAATTCTAGAGGGGGAGAGAGATCCTTCACAAGGAGGTGTGAGGATGAAGGAGGGAATGGGTGGCCTTTTATAGGAGGAGGGGGTGCCCCTCTCTCCATGGCCGGCGCATGGGGGGGTGACCCCTCACCTCCCCCATTCATGTGGTGGTAACCCCTCCACATTAAAATGCCTCTTCACATTCCCTTTTAAAGTCTCCACTTTAAATGCATTAAATTTCTCCAAATTTAATGCTCTCTCATTTAATAAAACTCTTTTTATTAAATTTATTCAGAATTTTGTTAATTATTTTAATTAACAAACATTCACATATAGACCCTTGTAATATTTCAATATCACATGCAGAACCACCTTCTGTAATTTCACCCGAAACAATTTCCGGTTTCTATTGAAACAATTCCTGCGTTTTGCAATTCTTTCGTCTGAAACATATATGCTCCAAAATGGTGTCCGGTAACACTTAAGTGTGCCACCCTACGGTTCGCGAATAATGCAGACATGATCGAGACCCTTCTCCGATCAATAATCAGCAGCGGGACCTGGAGATCCGTACTGACTCCTACACATTCAACGATGACTCCTGTGATCGTGAGAACCTTTAACGCTTGTAACTAAATCCCTTTGTCTCTTGATATATTACGCGTCCGAGATTCGATCATCGGTATCTCCATACCTAGTTTGATCTCGTTTTCGACATGCACTCTTTTCTCGTTCCCGTGATATAACATTCTAGTGATCACATCACTTGTTTGCAAGCTATCCTAATGTGATATCACCGAGAGGGCCCAGAGTATATCTATCCATCATCTGGATTGACAAATTCCACTCTTGATCCATGAGCCTCGACATAACACCTTCGTCGTACTGAACCCATCTTTATAGTCACCCTGTTACGGTGTGACGTTTGATGTTATCAAGATACTCTTTCGGTGTCAGCAATTAACATGTTCTCATGGTCTAAGGATTAAGATTACTTCGTATGATGTTATAGCAATATAAACATAATGACTTGATCGTAATGCTATACTTCGGATGAATGTTCATCACATCATTTCACAAATGTTGTGACCTTGTTATTAACAACATCCAATGTCCATGATCAGGAAACCTTGATCATCTTGTTAATCAACAAGCTAGTCTATAAGAGAGGCATAACTAATAACCCTTTTTGTTTATTAAACACACATGTATTGATGTTTCCTATCAATACATTTCTAGCATGTAAAATAAACATCTATCATATACAAGGAATACATAATAACAACTTTATTATTGCCTCTCAGGGCATATTTCCTTCAGTGATCACACCCCTTATAACTATTAGTACCCCAAGTCTTACTTACAAGTTTTACTCCCCTTAGTATGCAAAGTTCCTTACTTATTTTTGAAGGTAGCATAAAAAGTATAAAACTTGACCTACTTAGAAACCTTTAGATGTCATTCTATGGCATGAGATTGATCCCATCCTTCCCCTTTAGTGAACACTCTTAACTTAATATTTTAGAGTAGATCAAAAACTTGAGTCACTTTAGATGGGAACACTTGGTGAAAATGAATTGTGAAAACCTTAGAATGATGAGTCATTCTATTTGAGATGTTTTGACATGTGTTGAAAAACACAACTGGTTTATGATGATGAAAATGATGAGGCATGAGCCTTAACCCTTTTATAAAACTGATGGTTGGATTCGGATGCGATACCATTCCAAATTTACCGTACAACCACATTACCTGAATTGGGTAAGGCTTAGCTAGAAATTTATATGCATTAGTATTAGTTCCCTCACGGGAGAGGTTTGAGCTGAGGCTACCTCTCAATGATGTCCACCTATGTAGTGCCCAAGATGACTGATGGTCATGGTTGGGAGGCCATGCTCATAGGAGAGGTGCTTATACTAGGGTGTGTAAAGGGAAGGTTATGTTTGATTATCTGCATACTAAGTATGATGATTCAGGGTTATCCCTGATAGATGTATTGAATCTTGTGGTGAAAGTGTACCACCTCTGCAGAGTGTCAAACTATTCGAATAGCCGTGTCCGCGGTTATGGATAGTTGGAATGGCCATACTGTTTCGTTGTCAGATGTTTTCTAAATAACTTGAAATGAATGATGAACTTTGACTTGACCACAACAGGGTTGTGTTTATGATAATAGCTTCCCAACTTAAGTGATTCTAGAACTTTACTTTATCTTTCTTTGCTTCTGAACTCAGCTTAGGTTTCAAACTTAACTTGATAGTTAACTTAGCTCTAGCACTTTAACTTAGAATTATACTCCTTGTTAGTAGTAGTTTGCGAGTACTTAAAGAGTACTCATGGCTTTTGTCCCTGGCTATTATCATGGCCAGACTATGAAGGAGATTATCAAGATGATGGCCAGCAGGATGGCTATGATAACTAGGACTATCTTCCTTCGTCAACATTGCCTGTGCCCCTGAAGATGGACCCCACTGCTACGCTTATCTTTTATTTCCGTTGCTTGTTGTATTAAGACTGGATCATGAGATCCTTATTTGTGTAAAACCTTATGTATGGTTCGTAATGGATGATGTACTGTGATATCCAATCCGTTATGTCTCGCAAAAATGGTAATCCTAGGATTGCGAGGTATGGCATAACGGGCATCTGGGATTAAAAATCTGGGTGTTGACAGGTTGGTATCAGAGCCATCCTGACCATAGGAGACCCTAGTTAGAATGGACGTCCAAACCATAAACTTAGCTTCAAAACTAAAGTGAGTATTTATGAAAAACTATTTCCCCTCTTACCCTTGTGAACTCATTCTTTCTCAAAAATTCATGTTCCTCCAAAAATTTTACATTACTACTTAAAAATTTGACACACTTGATCACTTCATTAACTTCCTCATCCTTAATCCTTGTAGATGGAGACTCAGTTCAGCAAGTTTTACCAGTTGGGAAACGGAGGTTAGCTGATCTTCGAGAGGGATCTGGATTCGCTGTCAGAGTTACTAGGATGCCCACATCCGGAGTTTCTTGGAGCTCAACTTCCAGGACCCCTAGGAGGAGACCTACAGTGGCTAGTCACCGCGGATCTTCGGGGAAGCATCGAAGCACCAACTTCCGGGAGAATTCAGTTCTCCGTGAGAGAAACCAACTAGCTAGATGGATTAGCCAGGGCAATGCATGAAGCTCTCGCACGTCTATGTGCCCTCAGCGTCAACAAGATCCAAGGAACCCGTTTTGGCCACTATGCAAGACGTGACTTCATGGGAATGCCGATGGAGATGCCAAGTCACCCAGAGTTGAGGCGTCAAGTGGAGAACCTTGACTTCTTGCTTCATGACAGACAGCAGGAACTGGACAATGCCAGGGAGTTAGCCAACCAGAACCGTGCCATCACCGACCAGAAGGCCCAGACTTTCGCACTGCTCGTCCAAGATCGCCAGTCTCTTCGTCGCCAGCGTGCAAAGAAGGATCGCACCATCGCCCGTCTTCGCAAGAAGGTGGCCGACCTCGAGAAGACTGTCAAGGAGCAGGAAGCTCAGCTTGCCGCCAAGGAAGAAGAAGATGAGGGTGAAGACATCCAGGGAGATATGGATTCTTACCTCAGCAATGATGATGACTTTCTGGAGGAGGATGCTGTGGACTTCTACACTGATGATGAAGACTCTGACTTCATCGATGATGAGTAGATGCACTAGAGCACTGTCGTAGCATGAGATGTATCATCTCATTGTATAGTAGCTTGCAGAATGGTTCTTCAAACCAACTGTTTTCCCCTTTGATTGTTGTGGTGTGTGTTGTATCGTGTGCTTGCTTGCATGAATGAAAAAGAAGTTAGTTGAAAAACCTGAGTCTAACTCAAAGTTTTAGATTTGAAAAACCCAAAACCATGAACCTTAGACTTTCCCTCTTACCCCTATATCTATCTCAACCTTCAGATGACTCGTGGGAACCAAGGAGGGAGCAGCTCGTCGCAAGACCCAATGCTGCAGATCTTGCAGAATCTCATCGCGGACCATGAAGCAAGCAGGGCCGAGCGTCAAGCCAACTTAGCAACATTGCAGCAGATCGCCCAAATGTCTCTCAACAACCAAGGACATGGAAATCAGGATCACCAAGGATCCAAACTCAAAAACTTTCAGAACACCAATCCCCCAATATTTAACCAATCTGAAAACCCATTAGATGCTGATGACTGGTTACAGACCATGGAAAACAACTTAGAGGTTGCCAGAGTGGATGAGAATGAGAAAGTTCTCTTCGCCACCCACTATCTGGCGGGAGATGCAAGAGCTTGGTGGAATAGCATCCGCAATATGAACCATGGACGGGTGATGACCTGGGAAACATTCAAGGTCAAGTTCAGCCGCACCCACATGCCGCAAGGTCTTGTCAACAGGATGAGAGATGAATTCCATGAATTGAAGCAAGGAAGAATGACTGTGGTGGAGTACCATGACAGATTCTTGTCACTTGCCAGATATGCACCGGATGAGATCAACACGGAGGCCAAGAAGAAGGAGAGATTCTTAAACGGACTGCATGATGAGATGCAGACTGTCCTCGTCAACATCCGTTTCGATGATCTCGAAGAGCTAGTCGACTCTGCCATTCAGATGGAAGGGAAGATTAACCGGGAAAACGACAATCGCAAGCGTCGTATGATGCAGCAGTCTGGATCCAGTAGTCACCAGAAGTACCGTCCTCACCCCTCACCAGGATATGCACCAAGGAACAACCGACCCCCAAATTCTCGCCCAAGCTACCCCAACTGTAGCGAAGGTAATGTGAAGTCCGGAGGAAACAATCACAGCTCTGGCAATACCAACAATTTCAACCGTGCCCCTCCCAAGAGCAACAACAACAACAACACTGTGCCCAGAACTGGCAGCAATGTTGTGCCTGTCGCAGTCAAGGACAAGTCCCAAATCACTTGTTTCGAGTGTGGAGTGAAGGGTCACTACTCCAATGAGTGTCCCAAGAAGACTGCTGCCAATGCCCCTTTGAATGCCCCAGCTCAACAGCAGCGTCGTGTTCAACCAGGAAGGAGATTTGCCCCAGGAAACCCTCACAACCGCAATGGTCGTCTCTTCCACATGAACGCAGAAGAAGCCCAGGAAGCGCCAGATGTAGTGCTAGGTATGTTTTCTGTCAACTCAGTTTTAGCAAGAGTATTGTTTGATTCTGGAGCATCGCATTCATTTGTCACTGAAGAATTTGTATGCACTAGTAAGATTCACCCAACCAACCTGAAGCATGTCATGATAGTTCAAATCCCCGGTTCAACAACAAAAGCTAGAAAAATTTGCAAAGTTGTACCTATCAGAATACATGGGATAGATTTTTATGCCAACCTAATTGTACTTGGAACCAAAGGATTGGAAGTAGAACTAGGTATGGAATGGATGTCAAGGCATAAAGGATTGATAGACTGTGCTAAGAAAGCTATCACCATGACCAGTAGTTCTGGAGTAACAGTAGAGCATATCTCTGAAACCTTACCCCGTCAATTCAAATGCAACAAGAGTGTAGTCCTGCCCACCATTGACCAAGTCAGAGTATTCTGTGAATACCCCGACGTATTCCCAGATGAATTGCCAGGTATGCCCCCAGATAGGGATATTGAGTTCATTATCGAACTAATTCCCGGAACCAGACCTATAGCCCAGAGACCCTATACCATGAACCCCTCAGAGTTAGTGGAACTGAAGAAGCAGTTGGATGCCATGTTAGCAATAGGCTTGATTCAGCCAAGCGCATCGCCATGGAGATCACCAGTGTTATTCGTCAACAAGAAAGATGGAGGCAATCGTCTGTGTACAGATTATAGAAAGTTGAATGATGTCACCATCAAGAACAAGTACCCCTTGCCAAAGATAGAGGATCTATTTGATCAGTTGACTGGAGCTCAGGTATTCTCAAAGATTGATCTTAGGACTGGTTATCACCAACTTAAGATTCGTGCAACGGATATTCCGAAGACCGCCTTTACTACTCGCTATGGTTTATACGAGTATACGGTTATGTATTTTGGATTAACCAATGCCCCTGCTTATTTCATGAATCTCATGAATAAGATCTTTATGAATTTCCTAGATAAGTTTGTAGTTGTGTTTATCGACGACATCCTTATCTACTCCAAGTCAGAAGAAGAGAATGAGCAACATCTGAGAATCATCCTAGAAACCCTGAGAGAGCATCAGTTATATGCCAAGTTCAGCAAGTGTGAGTTTTGGCTGAAAGAAGTAGGATTCCTAGGACATATTTGTCTGCCGGAGGAGTCTCTGTTGATCCCACCAAGATCAAAGATGTCGAGGAATGGGAATCCCCAACCAATCAAACCCAAGTTCGTTCATTTCTCGGATTAGCGGGATATTACCGCAAGTTCGTAGAAGGATTCTCGAGCATAGCCCGACCAATGACCCAATTGTTGAAGAAGGACAAGAAGTTTGAATGGACAGACAAATGTGAAGCCAGTTTCTAGGAGCTGAAGAAGAGATTGATATCAGCCCCAATTTTGATCATGCCAGACATCAAGAAGCCGTTTGATGTGTATTGTGATGCATCCAAGATTGGCCTAGGATGTGTATTGATGCAAGAAGGCAAAGTCATCACGTATCTGTCTCGACAATTGAAGCAATATGAGCAGAACTATCCGACCCATGATCTTGAGCTAGCAGTCGTGGTTCTAGCATTGAAGACATGGCGTCATTATTTGATGGGTAATCACTTTGAGATTTACTCATATCATAAGAGCTTGAAGTATATCTTCACCCAAAAGGAGCTGAATATGAGGCAAAGAAGATGGATAGAGTTAATCAAGGATTATGACCTTGACATTCACTATCACCCCGGCAAAGCCAATGTGGTAGCGGATGCTCTTAGAAGATTGTCGTATAGGCTTAACACCGTGATCAAAGAGAAGCAACCAAGTTTGTATGAGGAGTTGGAGCAGTTCAGGACTGAGTTAGTTAGCAAAGGATTCCTAGCTAGCATTGAACTTCAACCCACTTTGATTAGCCAAATCAAGGAAGCCAAGAAGGGAAATGAAAGTATCGACGGAATCAAACGTCGTATTGGTACAGGAAAGGTACCTGGATTCACCAAAGACGAAGAAGGTGTATTGTGGTACAAAGGACGTATCTGTGTGCCAGCAGATTCGGAGCTGAAGGAAATTATCATGAAGGAAGCTCATGATACTCTTTATTCTATCCACCCCGGAGGAACAAAGATGTATCAGGATTTGAAAGAGCAATTTTGGTGGCACAAAATGATGAGAGAGATCATAAGCTACATCGCCAAATGTGACATCTGTCAAAGAGTCAAAGCAGAGCATCAGAGACCTGTAGGACTATTGCAACCATTGCAGATTTCGGAATGGAAATGGGATTCCGTCGGAATGGACTTTATCACCGGTTGCTTACTTCTAGTAGGGGAAATGACTCAATCTGGGTCATCGTTGATAGATTGTCCAAGGTAGCCCACTTCATACCTGTCAAGACTACCTACCAGAGTGCAAAACTAGCAGAGTTGTATATTTCTAGGATTGTTAGTCTACATGGAACCCCCAAGACCATCGTCTCAGATCGAGGAACCCAGTTTACTTCAAGATTTTGGCAGAAAGTTCAGGAAGGTTTAGGAACCAAGTTGAACTTCAGCACCGCTTATCACCCGCAAACAGATGGACAAACTGAGAGAGTCAACCAGATCTTAGAGGATATGCTTAGAGCTTGTGTGTTGGAATATGGATCAAAATGGGAAGACTGCCTGCCTTTCGCAGAATTCTCATATAACAACAGTTATCAAGCTAGTTTGCAGATGGCACCATTTGAATTCCTATACGGAAGAAAGTGTTGTACCCCTTTGAATTGGTCGCAAGTAGGAGAGAGTCAGATCTTTGGACCCGACATTCTTCGAGAAGTAGAAGAGAAAGTTCACAAAGTCCGTGAGCACCTCAAGGCCGCCCAATCCAGACAGAAGAGCTATGCTGACAAGAGAAGGAGAGACCTGACTTTCAATGTCGGAGATTTCCTATATCTCAAGGTTTCACCATTGAAGGGAACTCAACGCTTTAGTCTAAAGGGAAAGTTAGCCCCCAGATATATCGGACCTTTCAAGATTCTGAACCACCGAGGAGAAGTATCGTATCAACTGGAACTACCTGATGAGATGTCGGCCATCCACAATGTGTTCCATATCTCGTTACTTCGCAAATGCTTGGAAGTGCCTGAGAAGACGGAAGTTTTCAAGAACATCGATCACAGAGCTGTGGAAATCAACAATGACCTGACCTATCGGGAAGTACCCATCCGTATCTTAGAAGAAGCCTACAAAACCACCAGGACCAGGAGTATCAAGTTTCTCAAGATTCAGTGGAGCAACCATACCGAGGAGGAAGCTACTTGGGAGCGCAAAGATTACATTAGAACAGAGTTCCCAGATCTTTTTAGTTCCTAGTTTTCTTTGTAAATCTCGGGACGATATTTTGTTTAAGGGGGAAGGTTTGTAACATCCCAAAACTTTAATCCAAGCTTATCAAGATCAAATCATCCAAAAATAGGGTTAACGAAAACTTTTCCAAATTTAAAATGAAAGCATTCATATGTGTGTGCATTTAAAATAGGAGTTGTTTGAATTGCCATGATTGAATGATCCAATGCTTGTAAAATGTTTCTTAGGTGATTTAAACATCATCTACATCATTCCCAAACTTTTCCTAAAGAAAATCAAATCAAAAAGAATTAAAAAGGAGGAATGGTCATTTTGGCAAATTTAACTCTCATGCCTACTTTGGCTATTCCTAGTAATCAAAACTTAACAGAAATAATTCTTGATCTTTGCACCCATTGCTAGTACACATAATGAGGTACCAAGGCGCACCTTTGGATCTGCTAAAAACATTCTGTTAACTATTTTAAATGATAGCTTGAAATTGAATCTAATGCATATGCATAGATCACCCCTATTTCAAAAACCATCTATTTGAGCTCCATTTTCAAAACCCTTGCAACCAGAGACTACCTATCACTAGTGGAGATCACTCAAAAAATTTGAAACCAAAATTCAAAACTTTCTTTCATGCGGCCATTTCATCAAACACTTGGCATGCATAATCTCTACTCTAATCCTAGCTCACTATTTACAACAGGGTTTTGCCCACAATTGATCCCCATTTAATCCCCTTGTCCCCTCTTGATCTAACCAGAGCCTAACCAGCATCTCCCCTACACCCTAGCTGCACTGCCATGCCATGCCGACCACCACCTCATTGGCCGACAGTGCACTCGCAGCAGCAGCCCTCTCCAACCCCTCTCCTCATTTCTAGCAACTTGCCTGTGGTCCACCTCTACCGCCCAACCATCCCTAGGCTAGAGACAGGGAGCGGAGCGGCCAGGAACCGCCGTGCCCGGAGCCAGTCGAGCATGCCGACGCTGCCCCCAGAGCACGCCCTGTCCCCGCTCGCACAGACCACCCCTTGGCACCAGCCCGCGCCCGCTACTGCACCTCGACCTGGAGAACACCCCAGACATCCACGTTCACTGCCCAAAGCCTCACAACCACCGCTCGCCGTGGACACCACCGCTTCGGTCGTGCAGACCGCGTGCCACCGCCCCTATGGCCGCATTCAATTCCTAGAGCACCGACAGGGAACCACACATCGATCGCCACCCCAGCCATGCCTCTACCCCGCTGTAGACTTGTCGCCAGAGTCGCCTGCCCATCCCGCTCGGTCTCACCGTCGGGCCTATAAAAGGATCCCTCCCCAGCCTCTTCTCTCCACACCATTCCATTCCACTCCCCTCACCTCTCTGAATAAAAATAAGAAGACAGAAGCTTTTGCAACTTGCAACATTTTTATAAAATCAACCAAGTTAGCTTTTGAGTTGATTCCAACTCTCAAAAATCACATTTCATCATATCTATCTAACCATGTAATAATATTAAGGTTGACATGCAGTGACTTTGGACTAGTACCAAAATAATGCTATATAGGCATTTCTAGTCACTTTAAATCATTAAGTAATAAACTTAAACTAAAGTAATATTGATCCAACCTTTAAATCTCATTCCCACATGTTAGAGTATGTGGTGAGGACATGTGTCCACATGATCCCATATTTTGGTGGTGAATATTAAATTTTAGTTAATATTTCAATGAGTAGAAAATACTTTTCTAAAATAAAAAGGATGAAACTATTGAATTAAAACTTGTGATGTTTGTGATGATAATAGATCACCAAATGTGTGTTTTAGAATGCTACTTAGCCTAGTTAAGTATTGTTTGGTGATTGTGCACTCCCTATGTATTTATAGACGCTAGTACCGACCAAGCTTTCGAGGAGGAGGAGTTCTACCAAGAAGAAGAAGAAGAAGAAAATTTCAACCACTTTATCTTTCTTTGCTTCTGAACTCAGCTTAGATTTCAAACTTAACTTGATAGTTAACTTATCTCTAGCACTTTAACTTAGAATTATACTCCTTGTTAGTAGTAGTTTGCGAGTACTTAAAGAGTACTCATGGCTTTTGTCCCTGGCTATTATCATGGCCAGACTATGAAGGAGATTATCAAGATGATGGCCAGCAGGACGGCTATGATAACTAGGACTACCTGCCTTTGTCAGCATTGCATGTGCCCCTGAAGATGGACCCCACTGCTACGCTTATCTTTTATTTCCGCTGATTGTTGTATTAAGACTGGATCATGAGATCCTTATTTGTGTAAAACCTTATGTATGGTTTGTAATGGATGATGTACTGTGATATCCAATCTGTTATGTCTCGCAAAAATGGTAATCCTGGGATTGCGAGGTATGGCATAACGGGCATCTGGGATTAAAAATCCGGGTGTTGACAAGTACTAGTCTTTCTATAAAGCTTATATTGCTAAGGAAACTTACTTGAAGTTTATACCCACTTGGCTTAACAAGATTATTATTCGATATACAAATACTGCTAGCTTTTTCATGGATTCATAACTATTATCTAAACTCTTGGTTTAAATACTTCTTCTAGTTAACTCATGAGTGAGTTAACCCCTCTAGCATTAGATGGTTTGATCTCCACTAAGGATCACATTCCATTGATGATTGTACACTCTACCATAACTAGTTCCTTCTTCTTATTAACTTACTTAAGGTCTTTGGAAGGTTAATATAATAGGTCAAAGGCTATGAGTCAATAAGTTCTAGGTCAAGAATTGATCACTCAACATTGATGATCAATAGACACTAGGACTTGGTTAAATAGGATTGTCATCTATTAACATGACACTAAGGGTATGTGATGGATGGTCTTGGTTTGACTTCCCTTTCTACTGTGTTTGTAATAAGATTTAATGTTTAAGAACTACCATGATACCCATGGTAGGAATAAATATGGAAAACAAGTGTTTCAAGATTTACTTATGGGGTTTCTTTTCTTAAGTTATATACTCAACTTGCTATTCAGGGGTTGTGGTAGGTAATACCTTGATATCATCTTTAGAATACTAAGTCTTCATCCTTGAGTTGTTGTAGGAAATACCATGTCATGATCTCTAGAAGATCTAGTACTCCTTATTAAGTAGTGTATTGTGACTTAGTTTTATTACATTTGATCTACCCTTAGATCAAATTATATTACCCAAAGATAAGGTTTTAGGAAAGGTCATATTGAAACTTATCGCAGTCAACTTGATGATCTACTTCAGTTCCACCAAGTTAACAGAATCTTCAATCTCTTTGACAAGTTTTATTTAAAAACGCGGAAATTATTTAGATTTTCTATGCATGAAATCAATGCACACACCTTATCTCAGCTTATTTCTAAGCTCTAATGTTGGGGTGTTACAGACTCTCCCCCTTAAAATAAACTTCGTCCCCGAAGTTCGTACTCTCTTATGTTTCGGAATGAGGAGTTGACTTGTATTGATCACACCATTTTTTAACTCCATTATGATCACAATTGGGGATAATTGTGGTATCCCGTATCCAGTTCTTTTACCTTGAATTCTCTTCATACTTGGCAACTTCCGTCTATCGTTTCCAATATGTAGCATACTCCTTCTACTAAAATCCCTTGGGTTACGTCTTCAAAGTTCTACTTAGAAATTTTTTGGGACACATTTAATCCATTCCAATCAGGCTTTCCTACTACTTTACACTAGACTTATTTTGGTAGGCTCTCCTCCTTCTGAAGGAAAACTTACTAGCTATTTCCCCTTTATAACTAGTCCACTAGAGTTAAGCTAGTCTATCTTCTTCGATCTTTCATCCGGACATACTCTTAGAAATACTTTATAATGATGGCTTCTTGTAACCTTATGAGAATAAGGCTTAGTCCCATCATGACTTAGTACTTCTTTTCCAACCTTTAGTCAGAAAGTTAGACAAAAACACTTCAGTGTTTATTGTTTACTTCCCCCTTGGGGTTTCCTAATGGTCTCTAATGTATAATACCCATTAGCCCAATATTAAGGATATTGGTCTCTGTCCAACTTATACTTTACCTCTACCAGGTCTCATGAAAGAATCTGCGGTACCCCCACACAATTGTGGATCTCCGAAATGAATCTTCCAACATTACTTGCCTTACTTTTATCTTCTTAGACATTATTTCTCACCGGTAAATCCGATGTCACGAAAACATCTCGAAAGTCATTCGCTTTTAATTTTTATACTTCTTTATGCCTTTCTTAACTTAGGCAAAGTTTTATGCTCTTTACATCATACCAAGATGATCTAATTAGCTAAATCGCTAGGATACCAACTATAGATACCAACTACAGATACCAGCTGCGGATCCTCCTATGTGTATGGATTACCCTACGGGTTTTTGACTTCTTATTGGCATTCTCTCTAAATTGTCAGATCTTGAATACCACCCTTATTCCAAGACTTCTTCTTTGCATTGATTCATGATACTTCCATGAACTAGGTACAACTACTTCATTAGCTTCTTAGAAACATCACCTATCTTGAGAGAACTTAAGTTCATTCCTTCATGTTGCTCCACACCTTTTATGTACTAATATTCCTTCTCATTGCCATCTCATGGTGAGTTGGGATTGATCCATCCTTCAAAATAGTGTTGATACAACTTATATTTAGTTTCCTTCTTCGTGCCAGTCTTCATCTTGATCTTCGGAACTCGTCACTCCCTTTCATGAATTCCCTTATGTATCTAGGTCTATAACATCAAGTAATAACTTGCTGATGCAACATGCATTTTCACATCAAGTGAAACTTCATGCATAGATCTATTCAATCAAGAAGATGCAAGAAACCAAGAAATCCAAATATGGTACATATAACACACATCATTCTAAGCCCGGAATATAGTAGTTGAGTTTAATACCTCTAGAATTCAGGCTTAGCTGTGTAGTATATGACACCTCCTAGTATCGGTTTACCTCGTGATACTTAGCACTTGGGTTTAAACTACTCTTTGTCTCAATATTTACCCAATTTGCATAGTTGCAATTGGATAATCTTAAGCAAAGTGATCTCACTCTGGTTTTGACTAACCTCTTACCTGTCTTTCAAAACTACTAAACACTACCAATTGTCTATTCTATCATAAACTATCCTCACATGATCTCTGAAAACTACTAACAAAATTGTAGTTACTACCTTAATCCAACAATTATCATAATATTATAATACCTATGACTTCTATCATAGACCTACCCTGTTCTTTACTACTGTTGTTACAAGATTATTTACTAAGTACTTGCCCTAATTACGGACTTATCATGGTCTCGGAGCTAATCTCACCATGAACTTGTGAAGATTTATCTAGTCATCATAATTAAAGAGATAATCTCACCATGACGACTCTTCTTCTTAGCTTACTATCAATGATTCTTAACAAAATTCTACTCCATCACATGGAATTCTCAAGTGAATGCAACATGATTTTCTTCCAATTGTATCTATACATACTCTGATGGTCTACCCTGTATGGTATATAGTGGTATTAACTAGTGGTAAGATTCTGCTACTTCACGGAAATTCTAAATATAGACTCCATCACTAATACTAATCCACATGATATAATCCTAGTCATAATCTTCTTTGATATTTTAACTTACATAAGATATCTTAGTGGTGTTATACCTATTTAGAGCTACACTAACATATCATCTATCTAGATAAGACATATAACTAATCGTTAAGAAAGATGATAAGAAAATCTAACTTAAGTGTGACAAGGTTTATCCTCAAGTGGATATCCATCACAAGTCTTGGTTTAGATAAGATGGCTCCTATAGTCACTATCCAACCTATCGATCTTCCTAAAAGGGTTTTAATCCTAAGGTCAAAGCATATGCTCTGATACCAGCTGCGGTGACCCAGCATACCACTTCATGATGTAGTACACTATAGTCGTTGACATAACACCAATGAAACACCGTTCACTAGTATTACATCCCTCAGAGTGGTACAACAGAAACACAGCAGATCCAAGACATGACTATAGATTACAAATCGAATCTTTACGAAAGATCCAGACAACACTCTAGGTTAAAGAGAGAGAAAGAAACTTCTTACAAAGAAGAACCAGAAATAATAATTCAGAACTATCTAGCTAATAAGACTAACACCTTAACTATTTAGTTGCCATTGCTGCTATTGCAATGCTCTACAGAAGTAGGTTTTATGGCTAGAGTATCTACTCCTATCTAACCAGAGACTTTGTCTTCACTTTGATTGATGTATATGTTGACTTCATTGACTTTATTGAAGAACTTGAGCTGTCGATGATGGTTTCTTGAGCAGAAATTGATGTTGACATCGTCTTCAATGGCTTAAAACCTAGCAAGGGTTAAGAAGGTATGGTTGAGTACGAGCATACTCAGCAAGTTCACTAAAAAGGAGTGTATGATGAACTATCACTACAGCCACAGACCAAAGGTCGTAGGCAATGTAGGTTTTCGTAAACATTTCTTCAAAGGGTTCTTTTATTCTGAAAACTATGTCCGACAGCCTTCACAGGTTGACCAGAACCTTCGTGGGGTTCCCTTCCTGTCACGTTCGTAGATCCTTCCTGGAACAGGGAGTAACATGTCACAATTCTTACACTCTGTAGACGTGCGTCACTTTTCCCACAAGAGACCTTAAGCTTTGTTGCACGGCCGGAAGTATATCCCTGTTCAAACTTCCATAGTTTGAGGACCAACCTAAGATCCAAGCCAATCACTGCCCCCTTCGCGACCCCGCATGTCCCCTTGGTGTATGCCATGCCCACATCTTGAATTACGACAATGGTTAGTACATACCGTCAGATGCCAGAACTATCGTGGGACGTTGAGGGCTCCCACCCATATGCTGCATATCCTCTACAAATTACCAATAAATGCATGCTACGAGGATAACAGCCATGACCTGGCCATCCGGATGCATGCGAGAGGAAGAAGATACAGCTGACTTCTCCGTCCCATTCCAAATCTCATGGTCGACGCGTAATATACGACGCTAGAATCACTAGCAACATTGGTTGTTAAGTCCTACATGATACATTACTATACAATGGCGTTTCCATTGCCAGTTATGATAGATTAGCTGGTCACCCTGGATCAGTAACCGATATTTCCAGTTTATTATGAAAATAGTGTTTTCGACCTTTTTGAAATGCAGGTGATGAGAACATTTGAGTTACAAGCATTTGATAGAAAATAATCAAAGGACATGAGCAAGTTGTGAAATTGCCTTTTGTGATTGCAAGATTATGCACTCACGGTCTTCAAGACAATAGAAGATCCAAATTTTGTAAATAACATCATTGGTCCAGTAAGGACTAATGTTTAAAGAAGCAAGATACAACGATGCATAAGTAATGTAACACAATTTGATAAACGCGAATCCCCGGACTAATTGTCTATGATTTAAGTTTTGGGGCTTGTGATGACTTCTTTGGAATGTGTTGTACTTTTAGATTAATTTCACACTTGTGCTTCTTCTTAAGGTTTGTGAGATTGTGTCAAATAACATGTAAGTACAATAAGTAGCATACGAGAGTAAAGCACTCAAATGGGTCATGGTATCTAAAATATTTCTTAAACAAGATTAAGAATTTATTAGAGCTTTTTAAAGAAGTGTACAAGGATCACTTTTAATGTTTATGAAAAGAATAACTTTTGAGGAAAATATTACTACATTAAACAATCATAGCATAAGTGGTGGAGATTTACATGTTTTGAACAAGGCACCACATTGTAGATGGTTGACTTCTTAACATTCCACAAAGTTAGAATTTAAGTATTATTATTTGAATGAGGTGGTGTTTTATTAAAGTTACTAGGAAATTTGGCGCGGCGATACGCCGTGCCCGTGATGTTAATTTGTTTGTGTATATGGCTAAGATGTTAGCAAATGGGCATGGTATAAGAGAAGTAGTATATATATTCGCACTTGAATGCAAGATAGATATTACAAAGACAACGTCGATGCATGTTCTTCGCTGGTCTTGGCTAGATGGCGTTGGTACATAGACTACATTGCTTTACATAAGAGGGAAGATTTTGATTCTAATCTATCATTTTTTACCGAATTAAACAATCTTTCTGTTCAAATGCCAGGGACAACTGAATTTTAACCTTGTGGAGTCAGGTAGTGATGGAAGTTATGAAGCAAAAAATTGCAAGAAGTGCAATTTTCACTAATATTCCTATATTTAATCCAGCATTGCCCAGATCGACTAAGGCCCTGCACAGTGGGCACGGAGGAGGCTCCAATGGCAACCTCGCCAGGAGGAGGACCCAACGTACAATATGGTGCACGACACACTGAAAGATCACGCAAACCTATGAGTAGGTCAAAGAGGAGCACATCCCGATCTTATCCTAGCCTCTGGATCCTCCATTGTCATTAAGGCACTAGATCAAACATTTTCCATCTACAAATAAGGAATTCATGATTCAATCTGAAATGTTTCATAGTAGTATAACACTGTCATTTGGGAGCTACAATTCTGAACATTAATTAGCAAACTGAGGAACCTATTTTACCACCAGCCCTATACCAAGCAATGCCTTAATATTCAATTATTCATCTCTCTGCTCTACCTTATTGAAAGCGAGACAACTGTCACCACTGGAAGTTCAGAACTCTTGATAACTTACCAAATCCACCAAACCTGATAGTAGTTGCTCATGTTCCTAGTGTCCATGGCAATAGGGGTACAATAATGAGGTCAAATCAAGGATCATTGTGCATTTGTTAAGGACATCCTTTCCTAACCTACCAATCATGTCCTAGAAAAACTAAATGAACATATCTGTACATGAACATTCATAGAGAGAAATGAAGCCACACGTGAAAATACATGCCAAGAGTTAAATACTTAGTGTATCTTTTAATCCTTCTTTTGAAACCGTTCACATCAGCATTCGTAGAGTACAAAGACAGAGATGTGAAAAAATCAGAAGACTTGGATTTGAACTCCTAAATCAACAACAACAAATACAATATTCATTTAGAATATAAAACGAAAGAAACAGTTATATTTTTACGGAGGTGCAGTCCTAAAGCCAGTAAGGAAAATACTCTGAGTTAAAGAGTTTATTTGCCACAAAAATAATCAGACAGAATATTGTGGAGTTGAGAAACATTGGTTGTGTCTGATAAGCAGCTCTCATGATAAATCTCAGTTTTGCTATGCATCATAGCTATAAAGGAAAAAAAAAAAGCAAAGCTTTAAGGCATATAGTATCTCAGTTTAAAAATAAAAGATGTTTTGGCAGACTATTTTAGCCTACTAAAACATTTATTTAGTTTGTGCAATGTTTAGTTTAGAAAGCTAGACATACTGCTGGGTAAGTATTTGTGACAATTAGACGCAGATACAATTGGAAACTAAAATATTGTATATAAAGGAAGAGATTAATAAGTTGGGACAATGTAGTGTACTTATAAAAAAAGAATAAGAATAGATTAATGCCGACAACTGCAAAAGATCACCTCATGGTCTAAAGTAATAAAGTCTAGCTCACATATATTCTGTTTTGTTTGCTGGTCTCTGTTCTCCTAGATAGCCAATAGGCACATGGATTTAAGATTTGGGCGACACGTCCTTGACCAATAAAGTCTACATATTGCCTCTCCCTTGATCTGCAAATAAGCAGAGCTGTTTAGTATAGCACGATAAACTAAATAGCAGATTAGAAAGTGGGAATCAAAATATGAGCAGTTGCACAACATGTCAACCTGACCTGCTGTAACACCCTCAAATCGGCCCTATGCAGGTTTTAGCCCTTTCCGCCAAACCCGCATAGAAACGATTCAAGGACGCCCACCAGGCACTTTCGTGCAGGTGGAAAACAAAGTAATAACATTACACAACAGTCCTCGATGGGACCCACAGAATAGATATATATACAACAGCGACTCAGCGAGTCAAGAATACAGATATACAATACAAAGATCCAAATCACCTTGAAAACGATACAACGTCCGAGTACGGACAAGATGCAACTGGGGCTAAGAGCCCTGAAGAATAACCAATGGCGTCCATAACCCTGCCCAGGCCAAGCCAGAAGGGTAACCCTGCTAACGACGTCGATCTCAAACCTGCTAAAACAAAAGGGGGTGTCGACAAAGGGCAAAGGAAAAAGAGGAGCGTCAGTACTAAGGCCAGTACATGGCGAGGCTAGAATTCGGCGGCTCTCGCCTACATAGGTATGGTGGGCTGAAGCGGCAGCGCAGCGGCACTAAACAACCTATAGAGATTCGATACAACTGGCGGTTATCAGAGAGGGATAAGAAAGACCTATTCGGATCCAACCTGATACTAACACCAAACATACCCATCCTGGCATTTCCCCCTCGAGACCAAACGAGGAAGTCAAACCGAGGAACTCACACGGTTGGCAGTTTTATTCATTCCATTATAGTTGCAGCAGTTACTAATCAGATATAGATAGCATGAGTGATCCTGATAGCATAAGTAGTGGGCAGTTTTAATCACCATTCCGTTGTAGCGGAAACATTTACTAGTCAGATGCAATTGTCCTGAGGAATCCCAAAACCCAGCAGTGGTTGGCACTTTTATCACATTCCATTGGAGTTGCAATACTTACTAGGTAGGTATAGTATATCACAGATCACCACAGATCCACCAGTTGTTGGCATTTTTATTATCCATTCCATTATAGTTGCATCTGCTTACTAGTCATATATTAAGTCAAGTTTATAGCACTACTTTAGTTATGCTTGTCTATGATCGAGATACTGTGCTCCAAGTCGTCCATAACCGCGGACACGGCTTTCAGAAAGTTTTACCCTACAGGGGTGCACAAATAGCAACACACACTCGATCAACCTCGGAAAAACCAACTCAAAACCCAACGAGGCTTTCACGACAAAGCGATCACAAGATTCAGAAATATTTCAGGGGGCCACCCCACTAAGCTACCCGCAACGAAGTTGGCCGGCTCCGGAATGGACCCAGGGTTTGTGTAAATGGCTGTAAACGACTGGGAACCCGAAAGTCTGACTGGGCTTGTCGATACCGCAAAAACATTCCACGATCCAAAACAGTACAGGTGCTCCACGCACAATCTTAAATAAAGCAGTAAAGCATGGCATAAGTACAGGATAGTAATAAATCCCCAAACTACTTTGTGGCCCCAAGAAATAGAAATGAATCAAGCTCTGGCTCAAGGGGGTCCATAAGGCCTCCCGGATGTGGATAGTGCGAAAAATCAAGGAACAGGTATCAAGTACTCTGGGTCCTATGGGACACAAGTGAGCGTGGAAGAACCAAATAACATCTATTGCCCACCGATGCCTCTGCATTAGTTATAGCTAGCATTTTAATAGTTGTATTTAAAGTCATGATCATCTCCACCGGTAAGCATCTCCACCATTAACATCTGCCAGCATTCCAACAACTGTGGTACTTGACAACACGAGTTCACACCTGAGCAAGCGACTACGACTCGCAAGGCCAGCTATCTACCAAACACAGGTAATAGGAGGTGTCCAAGGCATTATAGAGGCTGCACGGGGTATAACTGGGATACGGAAACTAAAGCATCGCGACACGGATAGCAATAGATCAACAGAAGGAAGTAAAGACTATAAATGCAAAATAGGTAGAAGGGGGAGAGATGCTCGCCTGGGAAAACACTGCCGAAGGATCAAAACCGAAGAACTTGTCGATACTCGCATCCACTCATCGGCCTAATCCGCGAAGAAGCACAAACTAGAAGAAACACTAGATGCAATATTTAATACTACGGCAGAAGATCCGGTATGCTTATGATATGATGCAGATGCGGTACAATTAGGCAGTATTAAGTGGAACCGGGGTCCCGAGAATTAATTAAATGGTTTAAGTTGTTTAGAACCCCCGCAATTTAAATGTGGATTTATCAATGCAAAGCATGTCATCGGTTAGCTACGCAAATTTAAATGGAGGCGACATGAGACAAGTATAGCCCGCATATAGTCTCCATATTTAATTATGAGGTGAATCGACTATACAACCCGAACCCACAAAATATGTATGCAGGCATGTTCAATTGATATGCAACAATTCCTATAGATGTCATTTATAAAAATAGGGGTCTTGGTGAGGGGATCACATTAGGGTTCGACGAACTTGGTGTTCACCGGGGGTCGGTGGGGTTCGGTTCCGGTGGGATCGGTCTTCGGGGTCGGACTCCGGGATCGGGCTTCAGGATCCGAGGACGGAGAACTTGGCGTCCGGGGAGAAGATCTTGGCGTGCCAGGGTCTTCGAGCCTCGGCCATCGGGTTCAGGAAGGAGTGCTTGTCGGGAACCTCCGGTTTGGTACGGTCTTCGGTTCCATGACGATGGTCTTGTCCGCAATGGAGAACTTGGGTGTTTGGCCTCGGATGACGATGGAGGACTTGGTTCCGGTGTAGACATCTTCGGATCAGCGGGGCTAGTCTTCGGTCATCGCGTTCGGGTACAAGTCTTGCCGCAACCAGAGCGAAGGGAGCGACCCAAAGCATATGTTGACCTCGAACGGAACTTGGATCACGCTGTAGAGACTCATGGCTGGTGACGCACGATGGAAACACTGGAGGTAGGCATATAGAGAGAGGACACGCACAGCTCGAGGACATGGAAGGGAGCAGAGTCGGCGACGCAACATGGCGAGGTCCTGGCGACGGGGAGGCTCACGACGGGGATCTGTTGGTGGCGGCCCGAGGCGCTCGCAGGAGGGCGCCGCGACGGCGGCGGAAGGCGAGGCCGGCGCCTGGCGTCAGAGGAGACGCGGTGACGGAGCGACGAGGAGGTGCTCGCGGGGCTTGGGCGGTCCGGCGGAAGGCGGGCTCGCCGGAGGAGACGCGGCGAGGTCGGGCCGGGAAGGCCGCAAGCGGGCTTGGCGGTGGTCTGATTCGAGGAGGGCCGCGGCGGCGCGAGGTAGGAGGGCCGCGTCCCTGGTGGCTGGACCGAGAGGGAGGTGGGAGCAACTGGGCGGAGGACGCGGATCGGGGTCCGGCCGGCGGCGGGGAGGGCCGGCGAGGACCACGGTTGTGCGCGGGACACGGGGGCGGCGCATCTGGTGGCGGAGACGACCGAGCGAAGAAGGGGAGGCGGCGGTGGAGAGGCGAGGCCCGCGGCGGCATGGAGGGCGGCGGCCGGTGCAGACGCAGGGGCGGCCGAGTTGAGGAGGACGACGCGACGGGGCGGGATGGTCGGCGAAGTCGCGGAGGCAGGCAGGGAGGCGGCGCTTGGCGCTTGCGGCGGCGGGCGCCGGAGCGAGGGAGGAAGGGAGGCACGCGGCGGGATGCAGCGGGAGAGAGGAAGAGCGGGGAGAGAGAGGGAGCGAGCGGCACGTGGGGTTGGTGGGCCTGCGGGGCATGGGGATCGAGGAAGGCAGGTGGGGTGGACGAGGCGTGTCGGGTGGCGCGGCAGGTGGGAGTGGGCAGATGGCGACGGGCGGCTACCACGGGATGGACGCGGTTTGCGTGCGCAGGGTGAGTGCATGCGCCAGGTGTGGGGTGGTCGGTAGAGGCTGCAGGGTGGGGCCAGATGGGGCTGGGGTGAGGTGGAGGGATGGGAAGGGCTGGGTAGACTAGGATTGGGTAGGAAAAGGTTTGGGTAGCTCTGGTTTTTGTACTGGGGGTGGCCGACTGGGTCGGATCGGCCCGGTACGGCTGCCCCCTAAAAATAAAATAAATAGTTTTATATTTAAAACGGGCTTTTGAAAACCGTTGGTAGACGAAACAAAATAATCCGGAGATCCGGGTTTTAATTTAAAATCAAGACGGGAGAGATTTAGAAAACAAAACTAGGCTTTTAGAAAATAGTTTTATGCAAACAAATGCAAGAGAACATGACGATGCTCAAATGCAATGTGGCATGATGACATGAGCATGCGGTCATGATGATGCAATGCACAAAAACAACATGATTTTCTAGTAGTGGTTTTTACGGGACGCCACACCTGCACAATATACACATGAAGAGAGAAACAATGTTCAGGAAGACCAAATCCCCCGTCTTCGAGAATCTGCCTAGGACAAAGATTAATTGAAGGAAAAAAAGAATCGCAACAGCAAACCAGGAACCAACAACAGGAGACAAAAAAGGTTTCAGGCGGAGAACACAGAGGAAAGTACCATGGGCGCAGATTGTACTGCAGAAATAAACATCCATATGTGTTCCTGTACTCTTCAGTAAGAAGTACTTGACTAAAGATGTCCCCGATGTCAGGCCTACTACTGCATCTTCGATATCCCCAAATAACTACTGAGATTTTAAACTACCATGTTTGATGATCAATGGGAGATAAAACAAACGAAATATATCCTCATCAATTTAACCAGTACCCAAGGATGGCAAATGTAAAATTCCTGAATAAACTCGCTGCTTAGTTTAAGAAACCTGTAACAAAATGAGAAGTGTCTATATGCTTTTCATAGTGTATATGTACCAAAAATATTAATATATTAAACTATAAGTAATAGTCGGTATCTTGGTTGCCTGAATGCCCTAAACTAAAGTGCCATGGGAGAATAAAAGTTGCATTGTTGTACTACTTTATGGCAATACATAAATAAAGAAGTTCCTCTTCACCCATATTTTTTTTTCTTAGAAGGAGAACACCACTATAGAAATATAAATCATATCTCTAGGCTAGTGAAGTGGATAGTAATTTCTATACGCACCTCTTGGGAGTCTGCATGTTGTGCCATCCACTTATTGTGTTCTCTTTGATCACAAAGTAGGTTGACCATATTATCAGACAAAGATATAAGCAGCTCCTAATCTATAGCTGAGATAATAGGTCGTCGATAAAACCCATTTGTTGCTACAAGGAGAACTGACATATCCAATAATTTAGACCGTATCGATCATATGTTCATTAAAGACCGCAGGTACACACAAAAATAGCATTAACACTCAATCAATCATGCAGTACGAACCTTCTCTTGTGGTAGAAATCAATTATTTTCCTAACGTTTAGTTTTTCATCCACAATTGGGCGTCCACACCGCCAATAACTCAACATCACAGAACGTTGACAGTCTCAGCTAGCCTGACAGAGCACTGACAGTCTCAGCTAGGCTGTGTCGCTGATGGTAGAGCTGTAAATCCTGAGCTAAAAAGAACAACATCAACTCCTTGTCAAATAACTGATTTTATGGATAAAAACCTTCTAGAGTGTGAAGGAAAACTATCAGATTCAATGATAAATATGCAATCGTAGCAGTAATCACTTCCTTTTTATATCAGTCAACATAAACGTTCTTGAAACCTCTTTTATCATTCAGATTCGGGAACCACCTCATAATTTGTACAAACCACACAAATGAATATCACAAGCCAGCTTGGTGCATCCTTATATGTGTTGTCTCAGCTAACCGAAAGTTCTCTTTTGCTTACAAAGAAGACATTCAAATGGCAGCAGCCAACGGGTACGACATGGATAGACATGATTATTTTCTTCACAGGCTGAAATTTAACGTAAAAATCAGAAGAAAATCATCCGCTGGTCCACAAATAAGAATTATCTCATATAAGAGCTGGCAGTAGATTAATCTTTTACGAAGGAAAGAGGAGTGCATATGATTAAAAAAATCTCATCTTAGAATAAAAACAACATCAAAGTCTGAAAGAATTGTAGACATGAGAAAGAGAGGAATCAGAATCAACAATATAACTGACAGTGGATACCATACTTTAATCTATACTTGCTGCCCTGCGTAAACATGATAAGAGTAAATTAGCCTGCAATATAATTATAGAAGAGCACATACACAATCAACTTGATGTTCCCAGAGCCCGTTTCCTCTTTCCTCATCTCAACATAGGCACATGTCAATTCTTCTGTTGCTTGGTCAGTTAACTTTGGATGAATGTACTTATTCTGCATAGCTTATTTATGTAACCAGTGTGGGCAAGTCCAACACTCGGTGCTCCACTACCTGCATATCAACAGGAATATACAACTAATAAGAAATTGGCCTATCTGGAAAATTTATCATACTTAATAAAATTCTCGCATTGTTAGCAATTTTTTCAAACATAGCAGTTTTGTTAAACTTTCGGGCATAATCTGAGATGGGGTTTTACTTCTGAACTATCCAAATGCAACGAAACAATAAGCCTAGCTAGGCATCTATCAATTTGCTTGTCTACACAGAAAGGGCGGCCATAGGAGCCAACCGAGCCGTCCGGACAGAAACATCCATGGTGGGTGCAGCGAGTGACCAGGAGGAACGAAGAGGAGGGGAAGGGCTAGACGGGGCGGATGGGGACCATGACCGAATAGAAGTGGCCGAGGGCGCGTACCTGGGAGGAGGTGGGAACCACGGCTGCGAGGCAGGGCCACCGCTCCTCCGGTGACCACACGCGCGTCCTCTCCACTTCAGTCCGCTGGGGAAATGCGAGGAGGACAACGGCGTCGAGGTCCTCACTACGCTGCCACCTGCCTCAGGAAGGAATGGAGATTCTAAGCCGCCTCGAGAGAGAGACAGCGGCCAGAGAGGGAGAAGAGGAGACGACCCTAGACGGGAGGACGTGGAGTCTGGAAGGCTCCAGTCCATCCATCATGGAGATCGCGGACATCTTTTAGATAAAACGCCACGCAGGAAAAATAGAAAAGTCGGGACACTGTAGACGTTGGTTACTGTAGATGCAATCTACCGTACGAATCGCTGATTTGGCTCTCTAATGGATCGCTGAAACCCTCCACTTTCATATATGTAGTAATAAGTGAATAGACTTACTTTATTATTAATGCTTACCTTTTATAAACATTGAAAGGGCATTACTTAAATTACTTAAAAACTTAGTTTAATTCCTTAGATGGATACCTAAACTGGTAAAAGAATTAGTACTCAATTCTTGATGATTTTATAATTGATAAGATATTTTTGGAGAGTAAAAGTTACTTAATTTTAAATGGTAGTTTACTAAGTACAACTTAAAATGGTTAGACCTATTTTCACTTTACTTAAACATCAATTGAACTTGTTATTACATTTTTAAACTTAAAACAAATAATTCTAAAGGCAATATTAAATATTTATATATTTTTAATGAATTAAAATAAAAGAAAAGAGTTAAAATAAGATTTATTAGATCTTTACCTTTTATTTGACTTCAATTAAGAAATATGATCTTTTTAAAGTATAGATTATATTTTTATAAGCATTTTGGTATATTATAAATATTTTTATGATTTATATATAATAAGATATGATTTTTATAAGTTTTATCACTTTATAAATACTTATTAAAAACTAAATATTAGTTAAGTGATGGAAAAATGTATAAAACAAATTTATAAGTCTTTATTTTGTTTTTCTAAGATTTTTTATATATTATACCTATTTTTGGAAATTTCTAAATAATAGAATATATTTATTAAGATTTATCCATAATAGATTATTTACTAATAAGTACTAATGATTTTATTTAAGTTGGAAAATAAAGTATGATAATAGTTTTATATTATAGAATTTATTTTTCTCAACATTTTGATATATTATATACATTTTTCTAAATTATAAATCAATAGATATTGATTTAATAAGATTTATATATTTTATGGGTTAATTTAAATAACTAATAATTAATTTATTGCATCACTGATGACATCAGCATGACATAGTACACACGGTGTAGACTTTTTATACCCAACCTAATCTACCCAAACCACTGACTGGTGGGACATATGCCACATCATATACAGAAATCATAAAACAAATAAATAAAATGGGATTATGACATCAGCACGATGTCATGCTGACATCACCCGTGGGTGATCTTCCTAGGTCACTGATCGATCTCTCGATCGAGAGTGCGCGAGCAAACTGTAGCAGTCGTGTTGGATAGAGGGCGTTAAGGGGAATTGAACGATGGTGGCACCGCTTGATTTTGGTCGCCGGAGACATACCGGTGATGAGGTTGCGCGGCGGCAGACAGAGGTTGACGACAACAAGGTGAACCAGGACGAGAGGGAGAAGATGGAAAGGTCTAAGAGGACGGCGAGCTAACCATGAGCACAGCGATGCGGTCGGAGAAGCAAGGTGTGGCCGGGAGCGACGGTATTCAGCGGTGAGGTCCGTCGGAGGAGGAGGTCGTCAGGCTCGATTCTGGCAAAACGGAGGCGCCCCGGCTTGCGTGGCTCGACGAGGGTGAATACAGTGACACGGTGCTTCCAACGGTGGCCTCGGTGAATCTTGGGGTGGTCGAGGACAGCGGGACTCGTCGATGTCTGCACGGGCTAAGGTTCCGACCGAGAGAGGATTTGCGGGAGTAGATAGAGGGGAAATGGGGATGAGGACGAATGAGGCATCGTCATGTCCTCCTTATCCCCTATGGATGACGGCAGCATCGGCATGAATCGTGGCGACCGCAGCGGACGACGGAGGCATTGCCAGGCAGCTGCTTGCTCGCCGGTCGCGAAGAAGAAGAAAAGAGGAGGACGCGAAGAGGTATGGGCCATTTTGGGCTACGATGGGCTGCAGCGAAGTGAGCGGAAATTGACTACTGCTTCTCGCAGGCGTCGGTTAGGCGAGAAACTTCTCTGGGTCATGGGTCGGTTCTGCACTCTGCCATCTTCCCTTTTTTCTAATTCTCTTATTTGTGTTGTTTTATATTTCTCTAACTATTTAAAGTTTGAATTTCTTTTGTAATACTTTGTGAATATGTACTGAATATTTATATATATATGTATCCTTGGACTTCTATTTTTAGTACATATACTAATCATGATTATATAAAGGATTATTTTTATTAGGAAATATGAATAGGAATCAGGTTTTTAGAGATTTACTCTTTATAATAAGATCTTTTAAAATGACTCGCACTTCCACTAAAAGAATGTAATGGTATGGTTTAAGATGGATATTTATGTGTACAAAATCTTATTAATACTCAACCTCATAAAGGAATTATATATATATAATATAAGATATTAATCCTTGTGGTTCATAATATGATGATTTGATTTTCATGGTTCTCCATATTTTGTGATTTGCCAAATCCACTTCTACTTATTTTGTAGAGTTTAGAATTACCACAGAACACTTTTGGTTAGGTAATGATGAATCAATAACAATCACTGGTAGAGAAATACTAAGGTTTATTCAAATATAGGTATATGGGTTTTGAGAGGATTTAATAACTCATATTCAATTAGAGATATGGATGATTATCAAGGCTAAGACATATTACTATCATGTTTTGTGACCATGGATAATAACTCATCTTAGAGTGAGATATTGATAGTATATGAAGCTAGGTCTTTATTAGTATTTAAGACAATAAGGTGGACGAGGCTTCCATCTATAAACACTCATTTGGTTCTCTAATTATCTCTTGGAAACTTTAATTGTCCAAGACGTATTGTTCAATGGTTACCTAGGAATAGGAAATGGTTTCACTATCCATTTGATTCTAGGGTTTTGAATAATGAAGTAGACATGGGTCTTGTCCTGGTTTGATATAGTGTGAATTAAAGGTGTCTAAAGAATCCTTAGCTTAATACCTCACTAAGGTTATCTTGAGTTAAGGAATTCCTTTCCTAAATATACTCTATAAATCTCTCTTCTTTTAATCACAAAGATCACATCTTCCTGAATAATTCAATCATCTGACTCCACCATATCCATCAACATATGATGACATGGTCATGCCACTTCAACAATACTCATTCTCTATTCTTCTCCTAGTATCTATATAACTTCCATTGCTAAATTACCCTTGATAAATCCATTAATGTAGCTACTTCTAACTCCATCCATTAGTTCCTTTAATTCCATCTTGCAACTACTAACAAGGGTTGCAAGACTACAATCCCCCCTATATAAAACAAAGGATATCAATCCTCTAGAATAGGTATGGTACTACTCCCATATTACAAGTTTATTCTTGTATTAACTTGGTTAAACTATTATACTTCCAACTACTCCTACAACTTATGTTATATACTTCATTATACTCTAGCTTGACTTCTCATAATCAAGCTAGATACTTCATCTTACTAGGGCTTTACCTAATTTGGTATACTCACAACTCTTCTACAACACCTAGTCATCTATTCTCAAGACTTGAGAATAATGACCACCATCATTTGATCAAACTAATCTTAGGCTTCTAATTGTCTGATCAAGATCTATACTCAACTAAGTAGTAGACTAGTACTAGTCTTTCTATAAAGCTTATATTGCTAAGGAAACTTACTTGAAGTTTATACCCACTTGGCTTAATAAGATTATTATTTGATACACAAATACTACTAGATTTTTCATGGCTTCATAACTATTATCTAAACTCTTGGTTTAAATACTTCTTCAGATGGTTTGATCTCCACTAAGGATCACATTCCATTGGTGATGGTACACTCTACCATAACTAGTTCCTTCTTCTTATTAACTTACTTAAGGTCTTTGGAAGGTTAATATAATAGGTCAAAGGCTATGAGTCAATAAGTTCTAGGTCAAGAATTGATCACTCAACATTGATGATCAATAGACACTAGGACTTGGTTAAATAGGATTGTCATCTATTAACATGACACTAAGGGTATGTGATGGATGGTCTTGGTTTAACTTCCCTTTCTACTCTATTTGTAATAAGATTTAATGTTTAAGAACTACCATGATACCCATGGTAGGAATAAATATGGCAAACAAGTGTTTGAAGATTTAGTTATGGGGTTTCTTTTCTTAAGTTATATACTTAACTTGCTATTCAGGGGTTGTGGTAGGTAATACCTTGATATCATCTTTAGAATATTAAGTCTTCATCCTTGAGTTGTTGCAGGAAATACCATGTCATGATCTCTAGAAGATCTAGTACTCCTTATTAAGTAGTGTATTGTGACTTAGTTTTATTACATTTGATCTACCCTTAGATCAAATTATATTACCCAAAGATAAGATTTTAGGAAATGTCATATTGAAACTTATCGCAGTCAACTTGATGATCTACTTCAGTTCCACCAAGTTAAGGGAATCTTCAATATCTTTGACGAGTTTTATTTAAAAACGCGAAAATTATTCCACGCTTATCTCAGCTTATTTGTAAGCTCTAGTGTTGGGCTGTTACAGTTCCCCATATGGATAACGACCAATGGTACGGCTAGGGTACGCTCATACCACGCGCATGTACCAGGTCGACCAGGTTTGATCTTGAACTCTAATGTTGATCCAACGGTGACGACCACTGGTACGGGCGGATCCATGGTTGAATTCATCACATTGGCTATTTAGATGAGTTCATCGTATTTTGAGATTATTGTTAATTTCTCACGTTAGGATTTGTAACGTCTACCTGTAATCGTTTGTTCATGTGATAGAGACTTGATGCCTATATGTTTCTCAAAAATTTCGCAGCACAATGCATAACATTAGAAGGATTTTCCGCTCGGGCAAGGGCTCGGGTACGAAGGGATCCTCTGGCTACGCCAAGCCAGCGGGTTCGAAGAAGAGGCGCTCAGATGTGGATAGCTTGAGGGATGCCATGAGCCGAGACTATGAGAGGGTGAGCAACCGCAAGGTTTCGCCCACCAAGTGGGTAGACCATGAGTTCCTCTCCTGCTAGGGTCTTCTGGAGGACTTCGAGCAGATGACAGTGCAAGCTGGCATGGTCGACTTCTCCTACCTCTCCGCTGACACCTACAAGCTTGCCACGTTCGAGTTCCTTTCATCGTTCCATGATGATCTCAAGGCCCAGGAGCATAATTGCATTGTATGTTTTGTACTCAACGGGCATCTCCACAACCTGACCTTCTATGAATTTTGTGATAGTTTCGGATTCTCCCATGAGGGAGAACTCGATATTAATCACAATGTGCACATAGAGGCAATGCAATCTTGGGGGCAAATTTCTGTCCATAGGAACACTGATTATCTGCGCAGAAAGAGTGCTACTATCCAAAATCCTACTATCCGTTATTTTCATACCTTTCTTGTCAATTATCTTTTTGGTAAAGGTGATGTTGGCGAAATGGCAGGACCCGAAATGAGTGTTATTCATATGGCCTTGCATCCAAAGATGGTGCGCAAGGTAAACTTGGGTGCTTTTCTCATCCAACACTTTCGCCGCCAAAGGTCGACTTCCGTGGGGGGCATTCGTTGTGGTGGGTTGATCACAAAGATTGCCTACGCAAAAGAATTTGTCCTACCACAGGAAAGAGTTGTGGCTGGCAGTAAGGACCTGGATGACGTTCATATGGCTAGCACCAAGTTCATGGGGGTCTATAGACCCCGAGCGTTCCCTTCATGCTTACCAGTTTTATTTTGAGACTAACGGTGATCTCCACCAAATCTTGCTTCCTTTGGTCCAAGCTTTTGATTTGCCAGGTAAACAGAGTTGGGTCCTCACTGAGGAGAAATTCTAGTAGGCACTGGTCCTCTTAGGAAGGACTACGCCATAAGGTGGCCACCACAACTGGCAAAACACAGTAGCTGGACAACAGCAGCAAGATCAAGGAGAAGAAAATTGGCATGGTGCAGGATGGGAAGATTATGGTCAACAACACCATCACCAATAGCCTTTCCACCAACACCAACAACAAGGTATGCCTCCACCAAAGTCGGGATTCAACTATGTCCCGGGGAGTTATTTTGACTAGGTGGTGATCGCATTGACAACATAGAAAACACGTTGTATGATGTGAACACCAACATAGTCAACCTCACCCAAGACTTCACATATTTCATGACCGACTTTCCAAGCCGCTACCCGAACTTCCCATATCAGCAGTCGCCACCCGACCGTAGCGACGCTTGATTCCAGTTAGGCAAAAAGCCTAAGCTTGGGGAGGTTAAACTCCTCCCACCTTTTTGCATTCATATTTTTCTTTCTTCTTTTTATTTGTTTTTGTTTCAATGCATGTTTACTTTTAGTTTTGCATTTGATTAAGAAACCCAAAAATATTAGACTAGCTTCTAATTTTATTTGTGCAAATTTCTCTCGGCTCTTGTTGATTCTTTCTGCAGGTTGCTCACTTCTAGTGATCGAGCTATGGAGACGAACGCAAAAGAGTTGGCTCAAGTAGGAGACGAACAAGCAAGAGGAGGTACCACATTCCTATTTTCCTTCTTCCTGTAAACTTATTCATCAACATTTTATGTCCATTCGGTTGCACTTGAGTTCGACTCCACACTTAATTCGTTATCTTTTAGGACTTGAGCTCAAAGGTTTCTGTCACCTCTTTAGTTAAGACTTTCGACAATTAATATCAGTTTGAAAAACTACTCTTTGGATTCAATTCCAAACTTTTAAGAATAAGATAAAGTGTCTATCAACAACTTTGGTGCCATGTTTTCGTCTTAAGGGCTTAATCTTAGTAGTGCTCAACCCCACATACTGATCTTTGACTTGATGATACCTTCTAAAAAAGAATTGCTTGATAGAACGAACTTTTTATAGTGGGAGAGGGAGATACCAAAACCTGTATTGACCTATTGTAAAAAAGAGTAAAGATAGAAGAAGGAAATAAAAGGTCCTTTTTTCAAATACACACCTTTGGGATGCCAACAACTCCGCTAGCTTCTGAACGATCTATGGTATAACCCCGGATTTTAGCTATGAGTTGATGGCATGAGTGGCATATGTGTCGCTATATGGGAAAAATTATTGGTATTCTCAAAAGGTTGTGTAGGCGTTTACAAAGGAAATATGTTGATCCTTGAGAAAGAAGGAAAAATTTATCATCAAAATATGAGCTCAAAAACTTTCGATACTTTTGATCTTTGGTATCACCTCACCACCTAAAATGTACAATTAGAGTTCCTGATAGGCAAGGAAAAGAAGAGGTATTCTTATAGCCATGATTATCAAAGTGGGTGATTAATAAAAAGCTCTAAGTTTATCCTTCTTTTGACATCTACGTGTGCACCCTTAATTTTGACTCAAGCGACCTTGCTTAAAAAAATTCACTCTCATAATAAGAGAGGGGCTGAAAGAAATTTATTCGCAAAGCCTTGCCAAATTTTTAAAAATCTCATTTGAGTTATAAGAACTATTAGCTAGCGAGTTACTTGCGTTTAGGAATTAAGCTTAAGTGCAACTATTCAGATATATTATGGTCGTGTTCAAGGTTACAGGATTTGAGACGATGGAATATGATACAACCTCGAACCTTTAAGTTTACATCTTGATTCAATTCTTCGCTATTACTCATTATAGCTTTGTCACTCGAGGACGAGTAACCGCTAAGATTGGGGATGTTGATAGCTCCAAATTTCATCACTTTTAACTATTATTTTTCCTCTTGTTTATTGCCAGATTTCACCCAAGATAACCCTTTTCTGCTAATGTTAATATCGCAATTAGCGAATCCTTGGTTTCTTGTGATAGTTTTTAGGCAATGAACATTTATTGGAAATCTAATAGCATTTATGGGCTCAATGCACCAAAAAAAGTCAATACCCAATTGGATCCACTTTCGTTGGAGGCGTCCAGTATGCATAACAACCACTAGTACGGTCGGGGCGTGCCTGTACCGCCTGCCCGTATTACACGACGACGCCTTCCTTATATAAATACAAGCAACTTTCGTGAAGGGATAGAGACGAGAAGAACCACAGAACGGAAGATACAACCGCCACAACCCATCTAGAGGAAAATATCAGATCTCGAAGAGGAGAAGAATTTCGCCTCGTTCCTCGACGATCTCCAACCTCTAAACCACACACTGCACCACCATTCCCATAATTACTTATAGAGAGAGAGAGGTTGGCACTTGTAAGATTAGGGTTTAATACTTTGATCTACCTTCGGTTTGTATTTGATTTGATCTTTAATTGCTATTGTGGTTTGCTACAATAACTTTGAGATAATTTTTACTTGCAATACAATTATGCCTTTGATATGTCTTCCTCTCATATCTGAGTAAATCCCCATAGTCATGGGAGATGTAGGGGATTGATGAGATGTGTTGTGCCTCCTTTAAATCCATCCATTTGTGATTGTTGTAGTGTTTATTTAATAGTCATAATGATTATCTATTTTTGCCTAATGCTTGTTATCTAATTTAAGGGCCCAGGTAACATGATCCAAAGATCTCATAGGTATGAACTTGTATGCTAGTAATTCGGCAACCCCCCAAGTGACACGGCCGATATCAATGAAGAGCTAGTACTACTCGAGGATAACAAGGAACTATTAAGATTAAATCCTTGATCCGGTCGCAAGACCTTAATTAATGTGCTGCCATGGTCGTGGTAACAGACAGATGGATCATTGGGACTGGGAAGAATTGACCATGAGGACTCCTAGTCGGTATATGGATTGCTTGCCTACTCACCTATAAATAAGAAGTATCACTATCACGTATTCCACTTATTCCATTTGGCGCTTTCACTATCACCATGAACTGATTCTCTCCGTGCCTAACTTCTCATCTGCGGGACTTTTACACACCTTTCGCATCTTTACTTTTATGCATTTTACTTATTTCCTAAGCAAGTTTCCTCTATCTTTTACTCACCACTTCCACCATTAACTTTTGCAGTCAATTCACTCAAGACATGTGACACCTTGGGTGCGACAAAACACTGCATAAAAACACTTTCCTAGGCTCCTTGTTGGGGTCGATATAAAAACTGGAATTAATACTTTCGTGAAAACATTCTCTGACGAACCTGTGCACTTGTAGGCCATCAACTACCGTCAAGATATGAGATGAAAATATTCAATAATTATGAGAGCTTTGGTATCACCTCACCACCTAAAATGAATAAACTAGAGTTCTTGAAAAACAGGGAAAAGAAGAGGTGTTTGATATCCGCGATTATCGAAGTGGGTGTTAATGAAAATCTCTAAGTTTATCCTTCTTTTGACATTTATTTGTGCACCCTTAATTTTAACTGAAAGCGTCCTCGCTTAAAAGTATTTTTACTCTCATAAAAGAGGGGCGCTGAAAAGAATTGATTCACAAGCCTAGCCAAATTTTTGATAGTATCTTTTGGGTTTCAAGAACTATTATCTACCGAGTTACTTGCATATAGAAATTTAACTTAAGTGTAATTGTCAGATATATTATGCTCATGTTTAAGGTTGCAGGATTTGAGACAATGGAATATGATACAACCTTGAACTTGTGAGTCTTTCCTCTTGATTCAGTTTCTCGCTATTACTCATTATAGCTTTGTCACTCGAGGGCAAGTAATAGCTAAGCTTGGGGAAGTTAATAGCTCCAAATTTCAACACTTTTTATCATTGTTTTTCCTCTTGTTTATTGCCGGATTTCATTGAAGATTGCCCTTTCTACTAATGTTAACATCACAATTAGCGAATCCTTGGTTTCTTGTGATGATTTTCAGGCAATGAACATTTTTGGAAGATCAAATAACATTTACGGGCTAATTACATCTAAAGAAGCAAATCCCCAATTGGAGCCCCTTTCATTGGAGGCATTTAGAGCGCATAACGACCACTGGTATGGTCGGGGTGCGCCCATACCGTCCACCCGTACTACCTGCTACCGGCTCCGTTATATCAATACAAACAACTTTCATTAAACAATTTTCGTGAAGGGGAGATGACGAAAAACAGAACACAGTTGCTGCAAACTCATCCAAAAGGGGAGAGATCAGATCCGGAGAAGGAGAACAACACTATCTCATTCTTCGATGATCTCTAGCCTCTAAACCATTCACTCCACCATCATCCCCATAGATACTTAGAGAGAGAGAGAGATATTGACACATGTAAGATTAGGGTTTGATACTTTGATCTACCTTGGTTTGTATTTTATTCGATCTTCAACTGGTATTGTGGCTTGCTATGATAACTTTGATATGATTGCTATTTGCAATACAATTATGCCTTTGATTAATCTTTCTATCATGTCTGAATAAACCCACATAGGCGTGGAGGTGTAGGGGATTAGTGAGATGTGTTGTGCCTTATCTAATTCCATCCATTTGTGATTGTTGTAGTGTTTATTAAATTGTGAGAATGATTATCTATGCTCTCCTAATGCTTGTTATCTAATTTAAGGGTCCAAGTAACATGATCCAAAGATCTCATAGGTATAAACTTGTATGCTAGAGAATTGGCAACCCTCGAGTGACATGGCCAATATCAATGAGGAGCTAGTACTACTCGAGGACAACAAGTAACCATCAAGATTAAAGCCTTGATCTGGTCGGAAGACCTTATGTGCTGACTATTGTCGTGGTAACAAGAAGATGGATCATTGGGACTGGGAAGAATTTTCCATGAGGACTCCCAATTGATATACGAATTTCTTTCCTACTCACTTATAAATAAGAAATATCACTATCACTTATTCCACTTTATTCATCTGGCACTTTCACTCTCACCATGAATCATGTCTCTCCGTGCCTAACTTCTCATCTGCAGGAACCTCAAATACCTTTCCCGTCTTTACTTTTATGCTATTTAATTCTTGCTTTTTCCCTAAGCAAGTTTCCTCTGTTATTCACTCACCACCTTCCACCTTCAACAATTGCAGTCAATTCACTCAAGACCGGTGACACCTTGAGTGCGACAAAACGCCACATAAAAACACTTACCTAGGCTCCTTATTGGGATCAGTATAAAAACTGAAATTAATACTTGCGCGAAAACATGCTCTGACAAACCTGTGCACTTGCAGGCCATCAGTTGCCCAGAATGGGCTCGGCTGATGCAAGGCACAATGTTTGGAAGCCTACATATGGACCTATATGGTTTCCTCACACCATATGTGGAGAGCTTACCAGCTACTAGTTCGGGGTTTAAGGTCCTACATGTGATTGCACAATTTAGAACAACAGATTGTACATGATCCACATGACCAGGCTAACGATAATGAGGTTTCTGATCATAATTTTGCCGCGTAGAGATGTAATCTGTTGAGCTGCAAGTTGTGGATCTGCTAGCTAGGGTGGTGTTACCTGTTGAGTTGTAACCCGTGCTAGATCAACCTGCTGAATTGCAAGCCATGGAGTACCTTGTGATAAGAACTCCAAAAAGGATTTTTGTGCCTCCTCTAGAGTCTTAAACCCTTTATGGTGGTTGTACTTGTAACATGTCACTTGTTTGCTGCACTTTCCCATGTATTGTAGATTCCTGACACATTGTCATAGTACACCACATATACCAGTTGTATTTCTACGGAGACCGAACATATGCAACATAATCATCACAAGTAGAGTAGGCAAATCAAGTTCATAACACAAGATAGTCAACATAAAAAAACTTAAGCATGCATGATCATATAGGCAAAAGTATCAGCAATTCAATGTAACAATAAAGTGTGATCCTACTGATCACACTGACTTCTATGGTGTCATCCTACCACAACATCAAAAGGGGGTGTAATCCTACCACCACAAGTTCTCCATCATGTGATGGGTTAGTATATACCACCTCACAATAAGTTTAAATCCTAGCATTGTGAGTAATGGTTCCCACTTTATGGTGGAGTTCACCCACTTTTATCGCCATATGTAGTGGCGGAGACACCTCCCGGCCAGTTGCGGCAGTTGACCTGGATCAACCAAGAAATTAAATGGAAAATGAGAAGCACATGATGGTTTTATCCATAGTTTTCATGTGAAAAATGCTACAGTAAGCTTCGTTTCTTTACATATTGCCCAGGATCTACAACCTATCTGGCTCCACCATTGGCTAGATGTTGTGGGCTTTTCCAGCCATGATGGCTTTCTTCCTAGCCAAGATTATGGCAACTTGCTCTGCAATCTTCTCCACCATGTACGAAGTCATGGGAGGCACATACAAGATCTCTGCGTGCTGCGGATAAGTGAAAAGAATATGTGTGGGTTGGGTCTCATCAATGAAGGTCTCTTGGGACTTGAAAATTTACTGGTTGAACTCTTCTCGAGTCATGTCCTACAATGCATAAGCAATATACAGATCTACCACATTTGCAAGCATTATCGACATCTACACCATTACCGTTGCACTAACCCTAATCAGCACCTAAACAAAACCACCTACACATGAACACAATCATACCATTGGCTTACGCTAGAAAACAACCTAAACATGCAATACGACCACAAAACCAACGACCTATCACTATATCATGCAATCCATAGGCATATTGCAATAGGTCTACCGCGATCCATACTCAGATCTACTAGGTGCTACAAGATCCAAGCCACCGACTCTAGGGTTTAAAAACTCACCGACATCGGAGAAGCGGAGTACGTAGTCGGTGAAGATCTCGAAGAAGAGGAGGAAGATCGCCTGCCGCTAACATCCTAGAGCCACCGCCATCGATGTTGTTGCTTACCTGCTCGTCGGTGAAGCCCTTGGAGGGACAGAGAGCTCGAAGTGGGGGGAAATTGGTGGCGCGACATTTATCGGTGAGCCGAGCGATGATAAATAGGGCTCTGAATCGGTGGCTGGTGACGAAATTTCTTCTGCCGTTTTTGGGGAAAGCGGGATCTCGCGTCATCATCGAGCTTGCACGCGCGGGGCGAAGCCTTCACCCTTTTATGATGTACGGAGCCTGTCTGCGTGGAAATAGCTGATTTGGATGTTTCCCACATGCATGAAAAAAAGTGATTTAAAGCGTGCGGGACACGAATTCGACATGGACCGGTCAACAAATCGCCTATTTTTCTTCCCACCGGATGAGAGAAGGGGCTCTAAGAGCAACCAAACACGCCTTAGTACTAACTCTTATCCATAGCTTACAGTAGTACTCTCTCGTCTATAAAATAGTGCGGCGGACCTAACTAAATTTGTATATATCTAAAAAATGTCTAGATACATTTAAATTAGACAAATTTACATATTTATTTCGAAATATAGAACGTATAATAATAATAATACTGTAAATATAAATATGATGCTCGAGCCTGAAAACCTAAACACGTGACCAATGTGAAAAGATTTGTAAATTCTCAAACTTGTTTAGGTACAGACGAGTCAGGCTCGCTCCAGAACATTTTGGTAGAACCGGCCTGGAACAACGCCCACGCGCGAATTCGACCAACGGCTCTAGGCAGGCATGCGTGTCACTTCAATCACTTCTCGGTATGCCTCGCTACAAACCAAACCCAGAACAAAACTCAAACCTGGCTACCAGAGTACAGCAAGACCTTTTGTCGTGGCCGGCCGACGAGTGGCCCCGAGTGCAAGTATCTCGCGTACCCTTCCGCGTGTTGTGCACTTTCTGGAGTCTTGTGCGCTTTTTGGCGAGCTCCGGAGCGCCTCTGCATGGTGCACTGGACATCCACGTCGTCACTGCACGTACAACTCCTGCACGTTCACGGCTGGGGGGGTGCCCGCCGACGTGGCCACCATCGCGGCCACCGGCCACCTCCTCAGGGCCGGGGCTCGCGCCCTATATATATATATATATATATACGCACGCTGGTCAGTCACTGGCAACAACACACACAGTCACCAGCTAATTAACCTCAGCCAGCCAAGCCAAGTGTTTGATCAATCTAGCTAGTCAGTGCCCGCTGCAAGTAATAATGGCAACCATGGTGGCCTTGAGCTCCTTCGCCGGTGCCGCCGTTGTCGGGCGCTCCGCAGCCCGGTCGTCTCTGGCGCCGCGCCGGCGCGCCCTCGTTGTCAGGGCCCAGAGCGAGGTGAACTTTCCACTCAATCGTAGATATATGCACTTGACTCTAAACTCTCTTGTCGTTTCGCTCGTTTAGCTACTCATATATATACTCTCAAAAACGTACTACTAGGAGTGCGTAAGATTAACTCTGTGTATTTTTTCAGCCCGAAATGGATCCAACCAAGGAGACGTCGAGCCCATCGACCTCCTCCCCGACCCCAATCTCAAGCCCGACCCCGACCCCTGCGGCACCCAAGCCCAAGGCCAAGGCTAACCCCTCGGTCTGGGACGCGCTTGCCTTCAGCGGCCCGGCGCCGGAGCGTATCAACGGGCGGCTCGCCATGGTGGGTTTCGTGGCGGCGCTCTCCGTGGAGGCGGCGCGCGGTGGCGGCCTTCTCGACCAGGCCGGCAGCGGTGCCGGGCTGGGCTGGTTCCTGACAACCGCCGCGGTGTTCTCGGTGGCGTCCATGGTCCCGCTGCTGCAGGGCCAGACCGTCGAGAGCAAGTCCAGCGGCATCTGGAGCGCCGACGCCGAGCTCTGGAACGGCCGCTTCGCCATGCTCGGCCTCGTCGCGCTCGCCGCCACCGAGTTCATCACGGGCGCGCCATTCGTCAACGTCTAAGACTAGTGCAGCACTTAATTTGGATATTCAGCTGACAAATCAAAATCATGCTAACTGTCCGTAGCCACGTTGCAACTTTTGTACTATCGGTCTCATGCCAACATGTATACTCTATCATTTTTATGGATTATTAAGCTTTTTAATACTCCATATTTAGTTTTGCGAAATCCCACCGATCTATTAATAATCATCAACAGTAGTATAAAGAGTTCTAAAAGTAATAGAAATTACAAATTGGTCACTGGGTCACTTAGTGACGACTATAAACACTGGCACGAGCCAAAGACGCACCATTGTCCTTGTGCCTCCATCACCGGAGCCGGACAAAACTTGTCGTAGTAGAGCTTGTTGTATTAGACGGACGAGATGTCGTCATGCTAAGGATCCAAAAGACCAGCGCACCAGAGCAGCAACCATCGCCGAAGATGGCCAACGTAGATCGGAAGAGACTGATCTTAAAACACACCATTGAAAGCAAAGCGATCGAAACCCGAGAGATCAGTCGGACACACGACTCCACACGCCCTTCGCCGATGCTAGGCGCACCACCGGAGCGAGGATAGGGCCGGGAGTTCTTTATTCTGATTTCGGGACGTAGCCGTCGCCTCAACATCCTGAAGAAGACACTGGAAACAGTCTAAACAAAACACGGAGACCTCCTACCGGCGAGGGGTGGTCCGCCACGCCTCCAAGGCCCTAAGGCCACCAGAGACGGGATAGACCGGCAGCGTTGCCGGCGAAGGAAAGGAATCCTAGATGGCTTTTTTATATTATTTTGTTTAAGCTTCTTAAGCTTTGTACTACTCTCCGATCCAAATTAATGTTCTCAGATTTGTTTAGAGTCGGATATATCTAGACATATTGTAGTGCCAGATATCTGAGAATATTAATTTGGATAGGAGGGAGTATTTCTTTTGCTGGTCTTAAGCTTTGTACTATCTTTGTTAGAAAAACCAATGCTTATATTTGGTGAAAAGTCACTAGTGGAAAACGGGCCTCCAGTCCCGGCCCGTAAGAGGCTTTAGTCCCGGTCCTGGTAACCGGAACTGGAGGGGCGGGACTAAAGGCCCATCCATTAGTCCTGGCCCTCTTACCAGCCGGGACCAATGGGCATCCACGTGGCTGTCTCTGCGGGCGCTGGGTGCCCCCCATTAGTCCCGGTTCGTATTACGAACCGGGACAAATGGTTCTCTGCCGCGGCAACATTTTAGACACTTTCTCTGCCGCGGCAGAGAATTTAATTTGTATTCTTTTTTCATTACAAAATAGTTTTCTACGCTAACACATGCCGTACATGTTCGTGCATACATAAGATAACTTCTCTTAAGATCGAGCATACAAATATATACATGATAGTTACATATGGAGATCATAATTATCGGGACTAGATCCCGTCTATTCAATTAAACGGTCGGGGATCATCGGCGCCTATTCACACTAAATTCTCCGGCGTCATCTATCATCTCGTTCATCAAGAATCCTGCCAGTTATTCAGCAATTGCTACTACGCGTTGCTGTGGTAGGAGCTGATCCCGCATTTTCTCGAACTATAAAAGAAAAGGAGATCAATATGAATATCAATCATGATAACAAAAAGTGACGGTAATAAAAACAATGTTATGAATGTATTGCTTACATCGACTCTATAATCATTCAGCTCATTGGTAAACGTGCGAATGAACTCGCAAATGTAGAATCCACATAGATTCGTCCCCTGTGGCTGCCTCGCGCACTTTACGAGAATAGAATTCAATCAAAATAATAATCCAGCATCATAATTGTATTGAAACTAGAAGTAAAGAGATGCGCCTACTACTTACTGAGACCGGCTTAAACGTCAGCTTCTCAGTAAAGTCACCCGTAACCGCACTCTTGAACTGGTTCCAAACCCTACCCGGTAAAGAAAATGAATGAGTTATTTATTACGTGATATCTCAGGAAATCAACGAAAGAGACCGCTGTAGCGCGAAAATTACCTCTGGAGCATGTCCTGCATGCCACTAAACTGTTCCAGGGGTCTCTTTAATGGGTCCATGACTTCAACTCTTCCCTTATCAAGTTGAATGTCCATGAGAATCCAGTGGAAACTGTACACGTTTATATATACATCAGTAACTCATCAATTACACTTAACATCGAGTAAGCAAAAGAGAATGTGTATAATAGAGTAAGACACTCACGCGAAATTGTAAGGAAACAGTATGTGGTCACAGAAATTTTGCTCCGTTAGAAACCTTAGAAGGTTTTCCTGTGTGTCCTCGGGTTTTTCCTTTAGCATCCGACAATGTATTTTATCTGGGTCAATGAACCCAACACCGAAGATTGACCTTCTTTTACATTCCATGATCTTCATTCTGCATAATAATAGAGTACAAAAGGATATAATTAGGATAATTACATGCAATGAACTGAACAACTGAAAAAACGAACAGCTTATATATAGACAATGAATTCAATAACTTACAGACAATAGCAACTCATGAGACTTTTGTCAAGGGCGTCGAAAGTGTATAACTGGAAGAGTTCTGGAAACTCAACATGGACCTCTTCTTCTCGGAAGTAGTAGTCATGTGGGACTTTCGCCACGATCATTATTCTCTCCTCCTTTACGGCTTTCAAGTACCATTTATGTAAACTCCGCATTTGTGTTGGCAGTTGTTGGAACTGCTCAAAGCTGACCAGAGGCTTCCCTGGGACATATGTAGGGACTACCTGAGCCTTGGGTAACTTGTCGTCCTGGGAACCTAGCAATTCCTCAACAGTCACATTCATAGCGGCCGCAAGCTTCTTAGCTTCTTCCATATCCTGCTGGGGAGTGTCATAGGATACCACCTTGAGGGGTGGGGTCAATTTTTTGGCTTGTTCCCCGTGCTGGGGGACGTCCTTTCTTTTCCCGGTTGCACTTTGACTTGATGATTTGCTCCCGCTTGCACTTCTACTTGATTTGCTCTTCTTCACTTCCTTCTGAAGTGTGCGTCGATAGTCATCTGGCTTATGGTGCAAGTCATATTACGATTTTGTGTTCAGAAAAGAAAGTGCATACGCTTTTTGCTTCTCGGTGTATACCGGGGCGGGCTCGGGTTTCTTCTTTGACGCTGCGCAACACATTCGGCCTTTACGATCATGTCGGTTTCCTCGTCAGTACGATCGTAAGGTCTGATAGAAAGATTCTTATGAGGTACTCTTGGGAGGGGCGACATTTATCGTTTTGGGCTCCTGCGTCGTTTAGTACTAATCGGAGGCTGCGGTGGAGATCGAGATGGACTCGGGCTGTGGTGGTCATAGTCATGGGGTGGGCTTCTTGGAGGTGATGGAGGTGAAGGTGACATGCGACCACTCGGAGGCGGTGTTGGCTTTGGCGTCCAGCCTGGAAGCTTGATATTGTTCTTGTCCCATAGAATGATACCACCCAGTACTTCTCCGAGTGTCCTTTCACCTTCAGGTCCAGGGATGTCAAGCTCCATTGAGTCCCACCCCATTGCGATTTCATCCACACCAACTTTAGCATAGCCAGATGGAATCTCACGGTCATGCCAGCGTGCGCCAGGTGGAAAAGGTAAAGCACATCCGACCGCCACCTTGATGGATAGGTTCTTCACCTTCTGATGGAGCTCACAAGATGCATGCTCCTTGATTCCATCCACAGGGTAGCCAGGACCGCCATCTACCATACGTGCATCGTCAGAAGGGACCTCCGATTCAGCCACGCTGCTTTTCCGCTGAGATGGGACGGCGGTAATATTGAGTACAGGATCTTGCAGGCGCGCTGCTCCTCAAAGTTCGTCAATCTGTTGCTGATGCATTCGAAGTGTTCCTATCAACTCGGTGAACTTGTCTCCCTCCTCCTCCTGCTGTCGCCTCTTTGCTCTCTCTCGGCTCCTATAAGTATCTCTGTCTTTGGGAAACCCCATCTCCCACGTATAACTAGGGCCAAGGCCTCATACACGTCTTCCGCGTTTATCATTCCCGAGGACCTTTGTCAGCAAGTCTTTCTCTCTATCGGGATGGAACTTTGCTGTCCCCGCTTTAATCTCCTTCACCACTTTCTGCCATGTATCCCGGGGTATCCTAATCCCGTCACTGCAAATAAGGTCCCATGTACTTTCGTCATACTCACTCCCATGCCCAAGGAACCAATTCCTTGCCCTCAGATCCCATTCTTCGCGTATTGGTTCTGGAGTGATCCCTTTAGCAACCAGCTCATTCTCTTTAGCATCCCACTTTGGCATGGCAGCCGCGTAGCCCCCTGGCCCCAGGTGATGGTGATATTTCTTCATCGCGGCATTTTTCTTGTTTTTTTTCTGACATTTCCATAGCAGGTTGTGACTCCTTGTACTTCACAAATGCATCCCAGTTAGCCTGCTACTTCGTTAGATAGCATTCAAATTTAGGAGTCTTCTTCGTCTTCTGATACTTTTTCCATAATGCATTTTTCCAGTTCTTGAATAGTTCGGCCATCTTCGTAAGAGTCCACTGCTTGGCTTTCTTCCTCAATGCAGCTGTGTCGGCATCATCCTCACATTCTGGCAGGGTGAAATGTGTCATGAGGTCATTCCAAAGACCCTCTTTGCACCTGTCGGAGACATACTCACCCTCTTTCGCCCCTTTGGTCTTATTCCACTCTCGAACGGTGATCGGGATGCGATCCCTAACTATAACTCCGCATTGTTGTTTAAATACAGTTTTAGCCTTTCCGGGTTCCACCGGTTCACCCCGTGGTGATACCCGCGTAATTGTATAACGCGTAGATGCGTCTAACTTTTTGGCCGGGCCTCGTTTGGAATATTTTTGCTCGATGTGGAGGCCTAAGAGAAGAAACATTCGTCAATTTATATATATATATATACAACTCAGTTAATGCATCTACTGATCACCAGACTTCATATATATACCTCGCCATCGGCTTCTCCACCACCGGAGCTGTCGGCTTCTCCTTGATCATTTCGGTCGATCTCCTCTCCCTCATCGGAGGGGTTCAGATAAATCGACGGAGATTCGGGTGGATCAACATGGGGGTGTCGTTGATCATATCCTCGAGAATTTCTTCGTTTTCTACAAAATGCACACAATAACATTTTTCATTCAATATTGCTGCATAAAATAACACTAAACAATAATATGAACACGCAATTTGCTACAATAATACTAAACAATAGCAAAATTCTAGTGATGCCCTAACCCTAACACTAAGTCCGGACGGCCCGCAAGCACCACCACCCTAACCCTATATCCGGGGGCCCACGAGCACCACCACTCTAACCCTAAGTCCGTGGGCCCGCGAGCACCACCATCCTAACCCTATCTCCGGGCGGCACGCGAGCACTACTACCCTAACCCTAAGTCCGGGGGCCCGCGAGCACTACCACATTAACCCTAAGTCCGGGTGCCCGCGAGCACTACCACCCTAACCCTAAGTGCGGGGGCCCGCGAGCACTATCACATTAACCCTAAGTCCGGGGGCCCGTGAGCACTACCACCCTAACCCTAAGTCCGATGGCCCGCGAGCACCACCACCCTAACCCTAAGTCCGGTGGCCCGCGAGCACCACCACCCTAACCCTAAGTCCGGGGGCCCGCGAGCACTACCGGACTTAGGGTAGTTATTTCTTTAGATTAAGTCCGGGGGCCCGCGAGCACCACCACCCTAACCCTAAGTCCGGTGGCCCGCGAGCACTACCACCCTAACCCTAAGTCCGGGGGCCCGCGAGCACTACCACCCTAACCCTAAGTCCAGGGGCCCGCGAGCACTACCATCCTAACCCTAAGTCCGGTGGCCCACGAGCACCACCACCCTAACCCTAAGTCCGGGGGCCCACGAGCACTACCGGACTTAGGATAGTTATTTCTTTAGCTTATCTTTATTTAGCACTGATGCGTGTCTGTCTCAATCGACACTATAATACTACATACAATATAATATACTACTATATATATTATTACTAGTAATAAATATATATACACAAACATATATATATACTATATTGATATACTAGTAATAAATATTACAATATAAAAAAGATACAAGAAATAAAAAAACATACACTAGAAATTAATATATACTATACTAGAAATTAATATATACTATACTAGAAATTAATAAAAAAACATACACTAGAAATATAAAAAAGATACGAAAAATACTAGTAATAATTCTATCTATCTATTACAAAAAAACATACTAGTAATACAAGTAATAATTCTATCTATTACAAAAAAAGATACTAGTAATACAAAAAACATACACTAGAAATACTAGTAATACAAAATATATACAAAAAAACAAAAAATGGCCGACGGGGTGTCGCCCGGGCTCGCCGGTCGCGGGGCGCCGCCCGGGCTCGCTGGGGGGATGGAGGCAGCGCGCGGCCGGTCGCGGGGCGCCGCCCGGGCTCACTGGGGCCAGGGACGGAGAGGAGGCAGATAACGTGCGGTGGGGGGAGGGATTACCTCCCACAGCAGCGGGGCGGACAAGCACGCGTCTCGAGAGGCGGCGGCGCGGCGCGGTAACAAGGCGGGGTACGCGGACGGGCGGAGAGGTGCGACGAGGTATTTCGGCAGCCTGGCGGCGTAGTGCTACTCCTCGCTCCGGTCGATGGATTCGACCGGGGAAGAAGGCGGCGCCTTAAATACGCCCAACCCTTTAGTCCCGGTGCGTGGCTGGAACCGGGACTAAAGGGGAGGTCTTTAGTCCCGGTTCCAGCCACGCACCAGGACTAAAGGCTTTGGATGCCTTTTTGCCTGCAGAGCCTTTAGTCCCGGATGGTGTTCTGGGCCGGGACTAAAGGCCCAAATTTGCGCGCGCTGGGCCTAAGTTGGCGCCTGTTTTTTCAAATATTACAATTTGTAACTATTAGATTTTTTAAACATTTGAATTATACAGTTTTTGCATACTTATGAATTTGAGAAAAATTTCAACATGAAAAGTTTTTGAATTTGAATAAGTAATCCAAATCTATTTTCTGTTTTATAAAATAATTATTCTAAGTAGTGAAACTAATAACCATTTTGCCATTTTCAATTGAAAAATGCATTAAATATTATATTTTGCATATTTTTAAATAAGTGATTCAAATCAATTTTCTGTTTTATAAAATAATTATTCTAACTAGTCAAACTATTAACCATTTTGCCATTTTCATGTAATTCCGACGCTCCGGTGGTCTTCCTCCGGTGAAACCCTAGACTGGGGGCCCCGAATCGTCTACCCCGCCTTATTTTTTGGTTTAGGGTTTAGGGTTTTTGGTTTAGGGTTTAAGGTTTAGGTTTTTAGTTTAGGGTTTAGGGTTTTTAGTTTAGGGTTCCCTCCTCTGACTTAGGGTTTAGGGTTCCCTCCTCTGACTTAGGGTTTAGGGTTTAGGGTTCCCTCCTCTGACTTAGGGTTTTTTGTTTAGGGTTTAGGGTTTAGGGTTCCCTCCTCTGACTTAGGGTTTAGGGTTCCCTCCTCTGACTTAGGGTTGAGGGTTTAGACTCATATCTTCCGCCTCTCTCCACTCTATCCCATGGCTTCCACCATACCTCTAACCCCAGGGAGGTGGAGATGGAGTTTTTCACAGGCTAGCAGGAAAATATTTTCCGAGGCGGAACTTCCGAAGATGCCATAGGGCGTGTGCACCAAGGGCATCTTCGAGAAGTTCTGCCACGGGAGATTTCCCAACCCTTTCTTCCATCCATGGGGATGAAACTCTCCATCCATGTTGGCTTGGTCGTTGGCATAACACATCTAGACTCATATCTGTCGCCTCTCTCCACTCTATCCCATGGCTTCAACCATACCTCTAACCCAGGGAGGCGGAGATGGAGTCTTTCACGGGCTAGCAGGAAAATATTTTCTGAGGCGGAACTTCCGAAGATGCCATAGGGCGTGTGCACCAAGGGCATCTTCGAGAAGTTCCGCCACAGGAGATTTCCCAACCCTTTCCTCCATCCATGGGGATGAAACTCTCCATCCATGTTGGCTTGGTCGTTGCCATAACACATCTAGACTCATATCTGCCACCTCTCTCCACTCTATCCCATGGATTCCACCATACCTCTAACCCTAGGGAGGCGGAGATGGAGTCTTTCACGGGCTAGCAGGAAAATATTTTCCAAGGCGGAACTTCCGAAGATGCCATAGGGCATGTGCACCAAGGGCATCTTCGAGAAGTTCCGCCACGGGAGATTTCCCAACCCTTTCCTCCATCCATGGGGATGAAACTCTCCATCCATGTTGGCTTGTTGAGTTGCTTGCCATGGCGTATCGATGCTCCTTTTATAGGCACGGCGCCGCTTCTACTTTGTCTTGTTCCTCCGACAGGGCGTCGTGCGCTACATGCTTTATCTCATCGAACAGTGCGTCCACCCACGCATCCTTATCCTACCGACAGCTTTAGTCCCGGTTTGATCCCCCACCCGGTATTAAAGGTTACCCACGTGTCCTTATCCCACCGACAGTTTTGTTAGATGACACAGAAACCACCTTTAGTTCCGGTTGCACCCACCAGCCGGTACTAAAGGTTAGCCACCCCCCAGATAAGGCCCTCCTAGATAAGGCCCCCCATCTTTTGTCCCGGTTTGAGCCCCCACCCGGGATGAAAGTTTCCCACGCCACTGCGTTCCCGCGCTTTCCACTGGTTCCCACCTCTGTCTTCCTGCCATTTATTCAGTATATATATGTACGCTTGGCCTCCATTTACATATCACATCTAGACTCATCATTCTCTTCCCATGGCTTCCATCGTATCTCTAACCACTCGGGAGGTGGAGGCGCTTTGCTCCTCGAACTACCCCTGCCCACCGGGCTACCGCGTCCCCACCGGCTGGATGCTGAGAGCCGGAGGCGTGCCGGTCCCTCCTGTCCCTCTAGGTGTGGAGCGCCGGATGGCCATCACGAACCACTACTACCTCGAGCTCACGCCAGAGCAGCGGAGGAATCCCAACTGGCATCCCGACTATTTCCCGACTTGGGAAGCCTTCTTCATCAATCGGCGTGAGAGGGCGCTCGCCAGGCACGAGGAGGACGGCCCACCTCCTTCGAACTTCAACGAGGTCGGCCGTCGGCTGTGGTGGCGCGGCCGGACTCTCCAGAGTGTCATGGCCTACAACATGGCCGGCAATAACCCTCGCCTGTGGTACCCTCAAATCCAGCCCACGCATGCCCAACCTTCAAGGTTCGACTACGGCGACCCCGACGACGACAGCGATGATGGCGCCGGTGACTACGACGACTACAGTGGTGCGTATTATAGGGCTAGACAGGAGCATGACTGAATCACTCCAACCATTAGGCATGTTTCTTAATTTTTAGTTGTGCTATGTATCCTTAGTGTTTGTGGGTTCCTTCTCTTGTGATGGTTCCTTCTCTTTGTGTGATCACCTACCGCGGCTCAGAACGTCTAGTTTGATTGAGCAAGATGTATTACATGAAAGGGGACCTTTATGTCTCAAATAAAAGGTTTAATACATTACATAGATTTATGTCTCAAATAAAAGGTTTAATTACATAGATTTATGTCTCAAATAAAAGGTTTAATACATTATTACACATCACCAACATCTAGTGTTGTGGTTTTCTTCTGCACCGTAGCCATAGAGAATCTTCATCATTTAACAGGATGCTTGGGTCAGTTTTCACTTTGAAGGGCAGAATTTCATGAAACTTATTGTAATCTTCTGACATGTCTGTCTTGTCATCCACTCCCACGATGTTTCTTTTCCCTGAAAGAACTATGTGGCGCTTTGGCTCATCGTATTCTGTACTCTTTTGCTTATCTTTCCTTTTTCTCGGTTTGGTAGACATGTCCTTCACATAGAAAACCTGAGCCACATCGTTGGCTAGGACGAATGGTTCATCCATGTACGCAAGATTGTTGAGATCCACTGTTGTCATGCCGTACTTTTCGTCTACATGTACCCCGCCTCCTGTCAGCTTGACCCATTTGCACCGAAACAAAGGGACCTTAAAAGTAGGTCCATAGTCAAGTTCCCATATCTCCTCTATGTACCCATAATATGTGTCAATCTGCCCATTGTCATCTGTTGCATCAAAGCGGACACCACTGTTTTGGTTGGTGCTCTTTTTATCTTGGGCGATCGTGTAAAATGTATTCCCATTTATCTCGTACCCTTGGAAAGTACATATAGTCGAAGATGGTAACCTGGCCAACGAGTACAACTCATCTCCAACAGTGGTGTTATTCATGAGATGTGTCTGCAACCAATTGCCAAAATTCTTCTCGTGTTCCCCTTTAATCAAGGTTTCAGGCTTCCCCGAGTTTTCGGAGCGTAGAATATTCTTGTGTTTCTCGATATACGGAGCCACCACGGTGGAATTGTGTAGAACTGTATAGTGTGCTTGAGTGAAAGAATGCCCGTCCCTACATACCATTGATTTCCTTCCTAGTGTGCCTTTTCCAGTCATCCTCCCCTCATACCGAGATTCAGGAACACCAATCGGCTTAAGGTCAGGAAGAAAGTCAACACAAAACTCAATGACCTCCTCTGTTCCATAGCCCTTGGAGATGCTTGCTTCTAGCCTAGCACAGTTATGAACATATTTCTTTAAGACTCCCATGAACCTCTCGAAGGGGAACATATTGTGTAGAAACACAGGACCGAGAATTCTTATCTCTTCGACTAGGTGAAGTAGGAGGTGCGTCATAATATTGAAGAAGGATGGCGGGAACAACAACTCGAAGCTGACCAGACATTGGACCACATCAATCTGTAACCCTGATAGACTTTCTCGATCGATTACCTTTTGAGAAATTGCATTGAGGAATGCACATACCTTCACAATGGCTAGTCGAACATTTTCTGGTAGAATTCCCCTCAATGCAACCGGAAGCAATTGCATCATAAGCACATGGCAGTCATGAGACTTTAGGTTTTGAATTTTTTTCTCTTTCATATTTACTATTCCCTTTATATTCGACGAGAAGCCAGACGGGACCTTGATACTGAAAAGGACTTTAAAAAGGATTTCCTTCTCTTCTTTGGTAAGAGCGTAGCTTGCAAGCCCTTGAAACTGTCCTGGATGCTTGGCGTCTCGTCCTTTATGATGTTGCTGGTCCTCCCGTGCTGTCGGGATATCTTTTGACTTCCCATACAAGCCCAGGAAGCCTAGAATATTCACGCAAAGATTCTTTGTCAGGTGTATCACGTCGATTGCAGAGCGGACCTCATGCACTTTCCAATAGGGTAGCTCCCTCATGCACTTTCCAGTAATGGGGTCTTTCGGAATAGGTTGTCCTCCAGGACCCTTTCCAAAGATTACATCCAAATCCTTGACCATACCAAATACATCAGTACCACTACGGGGGACAGGCTTCGTCCGGGTTTCTGCCTTGCCATTGAAATGCTTGCCTTTCTTCTTTAAGGGATGACTGGGCGGAAGAAAACGACGATTGTACGGGTACACATTCTTTCTACATTTATCCAGATATATACTTTCAGTCTCATCTAAACAGTGCGTGCATGCATTGTATCCTTTGTTCGTTTGTCCTGAAATGTTACTAAGAGCAGGCCAATCATTGATGGTTACGAACAGCAACACTTGTAGGTCAAATTCCTGCTGTTTGTGCTCATCCCACACACGTACACCTGGTTTGGCTCACAACTATAGAAGTTCATCAACTAATGGCCTTAGGTACACATCAATGTCGTTGCCGGGTTGCTTCGGGCCTTGGATGAGCACTGGCATCATAATGAACTTCCGCAACAACTTGGCATGCTCTTTATTTCTGAACAAACGTTTCAACCGTGGTATTATAGGAGCATACCACATCACCTTGGCAGGAACCCTCTTCCTGGGTTGCTCGCCCTCAATATCACCAGGGTCATCTTTTCTGATCTTATACCGCAATGTAGTGCATACCGGGCATTTATCCATATTCTCATACTTCTCACCGCGGTAGAGGATGCAGTCATTAGGGCATGCATGTATCTTCTGCACGTCTAATCCTAGAGGGCAGACAAGTTTCTTTGCTTCATACGTACTGGAGGGCAATTGGTTATTTCTTGGAAGCAGCTTTTTCATTATTATCAGCAACTTTTCAAATCCCGAGTCAGTCATACCGGTCTCTGCCTTCCACTTCAACAATTCCAGTGTGCTACCCAGCTTCTTCTGGCTATCTTCATAAGTTGGATACAGCAATGTGTTGTGGTCCTGTAACATCTGCTCGAACTGCAACCTCTTCTTTTCCATGTCGCAGTCTCGCCTTGCATCACTAATGACCCGACCAAAATCATCAACGGGCTCATCTGGTTCCCGTTCTTCACCCCCTTCTTTTTCATTATCTTCAACTGCGGTATCATCGTATTCAGGGAACATAGATCGGTAGTTGTCATCATCGTTCTCTTCTTCATCGCCGTCTTCCATCATAACCCCTCTTTCTCCGTACTTGGTCCAAACATTATAGCCGGACATGAAACCGGACCGAAGCAGGTGGCTCTGAATGACTCTTGAGAAAGTGTGAGCCTGCTCATTCCGACATTCAACACATGGACAACACATAAAACCATCCCGTCGCTTGTTCGCCTCGACCACAAGGCGAAAAGAACACATGCCTTCTCTGTAAGCGTCAGAACGTCGGTCACCGTACATCCATGGGTGGCTCATCTGCATCATACAACCATGCATATATATCAAACGTAATCACGATGCTTAAATTAGTACCGCGCAGTCAAAACGAGAAAATAGTTGCTAACTTTTTAGGACACTTCAAAACAAAGAGGAGAAACCTTAAGTATCGCTCTGACACCTCATATCATATTTTGTCTTGTTTGAACTCAAGTGGCATCGCTCTAATAGGCATTTCACCGAACACCTCTAGTGCATATGAAGAAAAAAAGTTAGCACAAAGTTATACCCACCTCTCACATAGGAAAAAAACAGGAGAGAGTGGAGAGCTGGGTGCATATATATAGGGCCATGCCATTAGTCCCGGTTTGAGATACAAACCGGGACTAAAGGGTCAGCCTTTAGTCCCGGTTTGTATCTCAAACCGGGACTAATGGTTCCTTACGGACCGGGACATAATGTCTCGGCCTCCTCGGGCCGTCTGATTCGGACCATTAGTCCCGGCCCCAGCCATGGCCGGGACTAATGGCCTGAACCAAAGGCCCATTTTCTACGGGTGAGTAAAGCCTTATCATGTTCGATCAAAAATATAAAAGAATTCAGCATATATGAAATACACAGCGGATATATATTAGCAGATATATTGAGTACATTATATAATATAATTTAGGTGAGTATATTAATATTGCTTTGGTCTTATAATATTTTTATTAATATATTTCCTTTATAGATTTTTTGGTCTTTATTAATATGGTATCAATAAATCATGTCTTCTTTTCATAACAAATGTCATCCGTCTTCACGGATGGAAGTAATTCTTTTGAGCAAAGTTAGAATATATGGACTTAACTAAGTGGAGTTGGCTTCTCGTTCCTCGTGCATATACGTTTTCTATAAAAATAAATGATGTAAAGTTTGACCAAATTTATTGAAAAAATTATCTGCAATACCCAATGTATGAAAATATACATCATGATAAATCGAATGATATGAATTTGGTATTTTGTATGTTAATATTTTTTCTACATATTTTATAAAAATTTATATCGTTTGACTTTTGGAAAAAAATATATGCACCATATTTTCTCAAGGAGGGAGCAAGTGGGCTTGGCGTTTAGGATCTTGAATTCTTTTGTCAGATGGGAGTTGGCGATAAAGATGTACTCACTGGTCGTCTCCGTCGCTTCCCTTAACATTCTTCTTCATTCCTCTTCTGAAATGGCGGAGCTCCCTTCCTACGGCCTAGCTCTGGACAACCCAATCCACTCGTAGAAAAGGAATTGTTCAACGATAAGTTCAATAATTTAGTAAAATTTAAAATTAGTTGACTTAAATTTGTTAAGATACGGATGTATCTAATACTAAATCATGTCTAAATACAATCGAATCTAGATAAATCTAAATCAACTAATTTGAGTCGGAGGAAGTAACTATTTTCCGTTCCGTAAAAAGCATTTTTATGCTACATGAAGATATAGCGGTAACATATTTGCCCCCGACTAGCAAGCATTATTTGATGCTAGGCTTCCTTTTTTGTAACCGTATGGAACCAGTTCCCTGGAGAAAGGTGGAGGAGACGAGGGGAGAGCCTCGTTTTGAAGGACTAGCTGCGTAAGAACTTCTTTTTTAAAAAAAATTTAAATTTAAAGATTTCAAAAATTCAAAAAAAACACTTGGATGTAGGTAATAATTTATAATACAAGCATGCAAAGAATCACCGGAAAAAACTTTGTATTCTGGACTCAGCAAAAAGAGAAAATTTCAGATCTAAACGCAAACGGTGCAAATTTGAATGGATCTCTATTTTCCCGGAATTTGTTATATTCTTTTTCCTGCGCCCAAAATATAAAGTATTTTTGATTGAAAATTTGCATATATGTATTTCGTGTTGTCTTCTAATCACAGGTATTTTTTTTGAAAATATTTGATGATTTTTAGAAAATTCAAAAACTGATATGACATTAGTAAGTTGCAAAGGATATGAAGGGTTGTAAAGTCCAGATCCTAGATTCAACCTCTTCCATTAGCAAGCATGATCAGAAGTGTCAGGTTATATGGTGCCGATGATTGGTAAACAAATACAGCTAGTTTATTTTACTCTAGTGCAAATTGGAGACTGTTAAAAATATGCCCTAGAGACAAATAATAATATGGATTATTATCATATTTCACAAAGTTTATAATTAGGTTTTATATCATATTATAACTTATTAAAAGGTAACGTCAATATACGTGTGATATGTAAACAATCAGGAGTTCCCGGTGAATCTCTAGTCAGTGGTTCATTGGTCAACAGATGATCAAAGTTTCCTTATCATATGATACTTATGCCAGTTGATAATGGAGTCACCTCATTGAGAAAATGAGATGATGAACATACCCAATCTAAACATCGTGACATGATCATGTCACAAAGTTCAAGTTACGATGATTAAGAAACATAATGTCTTTTTTCTTAGACCGTGAGACCATATCAATCACTATCACCCGAGAATATCTTGATAGCATCAAACGTCACTCGGTGAAACGGTGACCATAAAGATGTGTTCAGGTATTCAGAAGGGCGTGTAGAGGCATTATGTGTTAAGAGCGGGATTTGTCCATCCGTGTGACGGAAAGATACTCAAGGGCTCACTCGGAGAAGTTATATCCAACAGATGCGCAACGTGTGACTAGGTTATAGGGATATCACTTATCGGAAAGTTAAATACATTTGTCGGTAACAATATTGAACACGGCATGGTGATGCCACTGATCAGATCTCGGACAATGCAAGTATCACAGAGACAAAAGGAATGAGACATGATGTTCATGGTTCAACGACACAGACTCGTGGAATGCACAGGGGTCATCATGGGCATCCAGGTCCTGCTGATGATCATTGGTACGAGAGGGATCTCAACCATGTCTGGAGTGTTCCTCAACTGTAGGGTATCACACTTAAGGGCTTGATGATGCTCGCAGATCATTTTGGTATCAACGGAATCACTGAAGAATAGAAAGAGAGAAAACTGGAAGGGTTTCGAAAAAGTCCGGAGGATGTTCCGAGTGGGGTGGAAGAAGTTCCATAGCCACAGGGATTGAATAATATGTAAGTGAATGTTAAATATTGATGTAGTCATTTATTTATATTTATTTAATAAAATAAAAGTAATTAAATTGGTCAAAATCATTATTGGGCCAAAATCCTTAGGGGAAAAAGGCCCATAAGGGAAATACCAAAGGGAGGAAGGAGGGGAGGTGGACGACTGGGCCTAGGGACCCCGCATGGGGCCCACTAGGGCCATGGCCTGTGGCAGCCAACCCCTCTCCCCTCTCCCTTGTTTAGTACCGCATGGCTTAACTAATTAGCTATGGGGTCCCTTTCCCCCTATATATTGAGAGGTATCTTGAGTAAATAAATACACCAATAATCAGTAAAAGGTTTGCTCTCTTTTAGGGAGACCTCTAGTTGATCCTCTCTCTCTCTCTCTCTCTCTCTCTCTCTCCCTCTCTCTCGTGACCACGGTCCCAAGTCTGGACTACGCTAACATGAGACTTCTTCACCGTGGAGCACCGTTGCGCTGCGGGATTCGAATCCAGAAGGTCTATTTCCTCAACTGCTGCTGGATCAGAGGAGCGGGATTCATCATCAGCCACTAGATGTGTTTAACTCCCTCAGACATGCAACACTTGGGTCACTAGGAGTCGTCAGAGCCGCAGGAGCCGTCGGGCTTCAACACGACCACGATGTCGGCGTCGGTATGACTACATCAATCACGTTCTCCTGAATGTTCACAACGCTTTTTGGTCTTCAAGGGTAAGTTTGGAAAAGCCCCTCCTGTTACTACATTACTAATAGATAGTTCCTGCATTAGGGTTCTTGCCATAGGAAAAATTTATTGTTTTCAAGTGTGAACCCCTACAATGGTATCAGAGCCAGGTATATGCGTAGTATTGCTAGTACGAGTAGAACACACGAGTTGTAGCGTGTGGGCGTTGATCTTATAGTTGTTACCCTCCCACGTGTACTTGTGCACACCACAGTAATGTTTGATGGAGTGGCCCCCAACCGACTTTACGCGTTCATTCATGAGACTGGTCCACGCTTGACATATGGCTTGTACCATATAAAGTGGCTTTGGGGAGTGTCTATCTCTCTCCATTAGTTGGTACGCCATTTGCAATGGAGGGCCCCGAAAGGGTATACCATAGATAACTATTTGACCAAAATTGTGGTTGAAGTTCGTATGGAAGAATGGTTCTTGCGTGAAAGCCCTAACAACCACGTAAAACATGCAAATATAAAGTAGAAGCATCTAACTTTGTTTTGTAGGGGCATTGTGATGTGATATGGTAGTATTCAAGGTAAAGTAGTTCATTTTCTGTTGCTAAGTGGTAGTAACGATCATCATGATAGTGGAATACGGCATCGGAGGCACCGATACCCTGGTGCCCTCAGCACCGGAACCCTTGCGTCGGATCCGGAGACGCGGGACGGAGATCACAGCGTGAAGAACCATATCGCATCACATTTACATATGATGTTTATTGTTTGTGCACCTTGTTGTGCGCTAGTATTAGATACTCGATGGTAGCCTAAATAAGATGATCCCTAAAACATAATACCAACAAAAATGTTCTCCCTTAGTGTGCACCACGAAGAAAGTTGTCCTTTATGAGGCAAGCCATGAAGATCGAGTATCAGACATATCTGTGTTCACATATGGTGGGTGTAAGCCATGTTGCACAACAAATACACGTAAGGTTGAGTTGGCGATCCTAGCATGTATAGACATGGCCTCGGAACACGGATGATCGAAAGATCGAGGACAAGTCGCATGAATGATGTGATCGATGTTTCGGCGTCTGATACATTGCAAATGTATCTATAATTTTTGATGTTCCATGCTTGGTTTTATCCACTTTCTTGTGTTTTGTTCCAACTTTGGAGTACTTTTCATGTGATTTCTTGGACTAACCTATTAACAAGAGCCACAGTGCCAGCTGCCTGTTTTCTGCTGTTTTTGGTTCCATGAAAGTCAGAAAATGAATATTCTCGGAATTGGACGGGACAAAAGCCAAAGTGCCTATTTTTCCGGGAGGGATCAAGTGCCAGAATACGAGACGGAGAAGGGCCAGGGGCCAGCCACACCACCTGGCCGCGCGGCCAGGCTGGGCCCGCGCCTGGGGGTGGTGTGGTGGCTCCCGGCACCCCCTCGGCCTCTCCTTCCGCCTATAAGTTTCCCCTGGGGACGAAAACCCTAAGGACTCGATCCAAAATCCACGAAAGAGTCTGTAGCCGCCGTCATCTCCATCCTAGATCGGGAGGGATCTGAAGCTCTTCCCGGCACCCTGCCGAAGAGGGGAATTCACCCTGGAGGCCTTCTTTATCACCATGCAAGCCTCCGGTGTGATGCGTGAGTAGTTCATCCTTGGACTATGGATCCATGTAGTAGCTAGATGGCTAGTTTCTCCTCCTTTGTGCTTTCATGTTTAGATCTTGTGAGCTCCGTTCATGATCAAGATCATCTATTTGTAATTCATACATGTTGTGTTTGCGGGGATCCGATGGATATTGAGATGCTATTTCAGATTGATTATTGATTCTATCATGTCTTTGTTATTTGAGATCTTGCATGCTTTCCGTTGTTAGTAGCTATCTTGGCCAAGTAGATGCTAGCAAGTCCAAGATTTAGTATTTATGCTCGATAGTGGGTTCATGCCTCTGGTAATCTGGGGAATTGACAGAAATCTCTAAGGTACTAGATGTGATGTTGCTACTAGGGAGAAAACAACAATCCTTTGTTCATAGAACAATCGTATTGTTTACTTTACACGCAGTTCATAAAGCAATAATCTGTTGCTTGCAACTTAATACTGGAGGGGGATCGGATGATAACCTGAAGGTGGATTATTAGTCATAGATGCAGTTGGATGGCGGTCTATGTATTATGTTGTAATGCCCAATCAAGTCTCAAAGGAGTCAAGATGATTAGTATATGCATGTATTGCTTTCTCGGTGTTTGTCAATTGCCCCGCTGCAATTTGTTCATCCAGCATGTTATCTATATAAGGAGAGCCACCTCTAGTGAACTATGGATCCCGGTCCTTTTACTTTACATACAATCTACAATCTTTTACTGCTTTGTGTTTACTTTCTTCAAACTTTTACTTCTTTCCATTCGATACTTTTAGTCCTTTGTTTTCCGTAAAACACGGTGAGATTGACAACCTCATCGCAAGTTGGGGACAAAGTTCTGTGGTTGTGTTGTGCAGGTCTCCACGTTGCTACTAGCACCGGTAGTGCGCCCTGCCAAAGCTCAGCTAGTAACACCTTTGGGGTGTTTCCTTGCTCCTACTGGTTCGATTAAACCTTGGTTTCATAACTGAGGGAAAACTTGCTGCTATATTCATCGTACCTTCCTCTTGGGGTTCCCAACAAGCTCTACGTCGAAAGTTGTCGGGGAGTCAAGGACATCTTCACAAGGGGAGTCCCTCATAACCAATCTCTTTACTTTGTTGTTTTTGTTTTGCTTAGTTTCTTTTTTCTTTGTTTGCTTTTTTTGTTCTTCAAAAACACAAAAAAAATTAGTTCTACTTGTTTGCTTTCTTATTTGAAAAACACAAAAAAATTAAGTCTCCTTTAGTTGTCACCTCTTCCTTAGCTCACCATGTTGATCCCTACATTCACCCTGAAAGACCTTCCAATTGGTAGTGGTTCTATAATTGGGGAAGATAACATTGAAGAATTCTTTAATAATGTTAGTAAGCATGAAGATACTGAGGATAGATCCTTTGTAAAACTTGCTCCAAACTATGAGATTGCTGCAGCTTCTTTAATTCACATGTTAGAAGCTAGGTTTGTTAACCTCAACCCCTTAATGCAAGTAATGTTTCTTAAGCTTAAAGAAATTGAGGACCCTGAAAAGAGGGATTTTATTCTAGAAACTTTGTTTAAGGAGTTCTATGATGTTGCCAAGGAAGCTAGAAAAGTTTTTGAACGTTTCAATATGTTAGGCTCATGTGTAGATGTTATTGGTACACGAGAAAAGATGAACAAAACCGAACCTAATGGGGAGGAACCTAAGATACCAATACCATTTAAACTAGTAGCAATACATGATGCCATAGAAAAGAATCTTGATCGGATTGTTCCTGCAAACCCTTTTGATGAGAATAGTGAACCCAAGAGCATTGAGAAAGGATCCTCTAGAACTTATTTGGATGATATACCTTGCCTTGTTGAAAATATTTCTGGTATTGATCTTAATGTTTCTTCATTTGAGAACACTTGATTCTTTCTTTGTTTCTTATGCCTAACTTAAAGGCGTTAAAGAAAAGTACTTGTTAGGAGATAACCCAAGAGTTTTAGATGAGTCTTGGAAGTTATTACCTCTGTAATAACCTCTCCTTATCCTTTTTATTTGATTTTTGTGCCAAGATTAACCTCTAATGAGAGTGAAGTAATGATTGGGAAAGTTGCTGTCCCGAAACAGATTTTTGTGCTTCACCGTAAAAATTCCTGAGAGAGCTCTGTATGTCAGATTGAGCTGTAATTATTTGTGATTCTGCCCCAGGTTGTTATATAACTTTCGTTAGTTCAACACATTTTGATTTGAGCAACAGAAGGTCTTTGAAAAAATTCGTCTTTACCTGCTGGTCTGTTTTAACAGATTTCTGCCATTTTCTGCATTTGCTTCTTGTTAGTTCCTTTGGGGAATTGAGATTTTTGAGGGAAGTTCTACAGTAGCTAGTATTCTAATGGAAGTTTATTTGGTATTAGAACTGAACCTTGAGACTTATTTATCTTAAGTGCACTAATGTTGCTAATGAGATTGTGTGAAGTTTTGTATGAAGGAAAATTTTCAGGTGTATGGAAGGAATGAGTAATGAGATGAATGATGGACTAAGCTCAAGCTTGGGGATGCCACGCGTGTCACCCCAAGAAGTATCCAAGAAGTACAAGCGTCAAAGCTTGGGGATGCCCAAGGCATCCCCCTTCTTCATCAATAAAAATTCCAGGTTTCTTCCAAAAGCTTCATTTTTATTGTTTCATGCACAGTTGTGTTTTTCTCGGAGCGTCTTCTTTTTCGTTTTTGTTTTGGTTTTTAGTTTGCTTGGTTTGCTTAGTTTTCTGAATAAGTTGGTTGGACCCCCTCTTTTAGACTTTGGTTTGCGAATAGTTTGGTTTGGTTTGGAAAAGAGTAGGAAAGTTCATACTTATGTGGTAAAAAGAGCTCGTTTTTGACTATGGCCTATGCTTTGTCATGCCATGCTTGATATTGTTTTGGCTTTATTCTTAGTATTCTTTGCTGTAGCATGACTTGTTATAAACAATTGATATTGCTTAATGTGCCTTGGATGAATCATGCGTTGTTTTAGCATATTAAAGCATAGTATAGTGGTATTCTCCTTTGATGCTTTATTTGGGTTTACTTGGCACATGCTCACACCATGTTATGACTATCTCAAGTCACCATAGCCTTTATGATCCTTTAGTTTTCAACTTGTAGTATCACTTTATGCTTTGATCAATGATGTTTTGTCGCTCTGCATGATTATGGCCATTACTGCTCTCTTAGTTTGTCGCTCCCAGTCTTTTGCTAGCCTCCACAACCAAGTATGAGTTCCACTCATGCATCCAACTCCCTAAACCAAGTTATTCCAAAGAGTCCACCATACCTACCTACTAGCTTATGCTATTCCAAGTATATTCATGCTTTTGTTTACCTTCCTCTTGTTATGAGAAAACTAGTGATTAAAGCTCTCACGAACTTGATGGCACACCTTACTTTACATGCCTTTAATAAACTTGAACCATTGTGTCTTCTATGTTGTATATGCTTGCACTTATTTGTTGGGAATTAGCAGAACCATGCTTTCATGGGGAACGCTTTCAACATTGCACTTGGTACTTGTACCGAGTTGATATCATGCTCTTTTGTATATGGATGTCCTCGGTGTGAAATGAAAGGGGAGCTTGTAAGTCCATGGATTTATGTATATGTTTTAGAGAAATGCCTGGGCCGCTGGTCTAATCCATGCTGACATGGTGGAAACCTGCAGCGTAACCATAATGAGCTGTCTATGAAGCATCCTTCTTATAAAAAAAGAGTCCTATATTGAGAAAAAAAGAGAAAAGAAAAGAAAAAAGAGATACTATGAAAAGAGGAAAGAGAGAAAAAAGCACCATATTCCCATGGTAAATAAGAAGAATGCTGAGATGCTCGTTGTCTGCTTGCCTTGTCATTTTGATATGGGGATTCTTCCGTATCATCGGGCAAGGGGTACCCCGTTGGCGGTTCTCAATGATACACATGTACTTACAATGACAAGAACTTACCGGTGACTAAACTTGAGTAGCATGAGGAGCGGCCCTCGTATACAAGGGACATGAGATTTCTAACTTATACTTCGTCAAGCATGTACACCATAGTTTGTTCACTTTAACCTTAATCACTTGAAGATGCTTATGGTAGGGGAAATGAGAGCTGAAATCTATAAGTACCATAATTTTTGGAAGCTCTTTATGAGACTTGAATCCCTACTTCCTTTTACAAAAGTCCTTTCTTCCACCATTATATTGAGTCTCCACCTTCTATCTCTATGCACTACTTTGAGAGCATAGTGGCCATTCTTAGTTCTATGTGCATTGTCCCAAGACTAGTTGATTGATGCATAACTTGTTATTGCTTGTTTGAAACTATTGTATCTAGTCACTCTTATGAACTTTGAAGGTGTCCTGTGCATTTATATTTTCTACTCTATTGAGGGACAAGCTGAATACTTTTATGCTATGTTTTCTTTATGTGAAACAAACAAACGTCTTGCAAAGCATGTTATTCATGAATCTTTTGTCTGTGCCTTTTCATGTTGCATCATAGTTTCTTTGCTTATTGCTAGAACTTTGTCTTGCAAAGCATGTTATTCATGACAAGAACTTTGGAGTACTTTTCATGTGATTTCTTGGACTAACCTATTAACAAGAGCCACAGTGCCAGCTGCCTGTTTTCTGCTGTTTTTGGTTCCAGGAAAGTCAGAAAATGAATATTCTCGGAATTGGACGGGACAAAAGCCAAAGTGCCTATTTTTCCGGGAGGGATCAAGTGCCACAATACGAGAAGGAGAAGGGCCAGGGGCCGACCACACCACCTGGCCATGCGGCCAGGCTGGGCCCGCGCCAGGGGGTGGTGTGGTGGCTCCCGGCACCCCCTCGGCCTCTCCTTCCGCCTATAAGTTGCCCTCGGGACGAAAACCCTAAGGACTCGATCAAAAATCCACGAAAGTCTGTAGCCGCCGTCATATCCATCCCTAGATCAGGAGGGATCTGAATCTCTTCCCGGCACCCTGCCGGCGAGGGGAATTCACCCTGGAGGCCTTCGTCATCACCATGCAAGCCTCCGGTGTGATTCGTGAGTAGTTCATCCTTGGACTACGGATCCATGTAGTAGCTAGATGGCTGGTTTGTCCTCCTTTGTGCTTTCATGTTTAGATCTTGTGAGCTCCGTTCATGATCAAGATCATCTATTTGTAATTCATACATGTTGTGTTTGCGGGGATCCGATGGATATTGAGATGCTATTTCAGATTGATTATTGATTCTATCATGTCTTTGTTATTTGAGATCTTGCATGCTTTCCGTTGTTAGTAGCTATCTTGGCCAAGTAGATGCTAGCAACTCCAAGAGTTAGTATTTATGCTCAATAGTGGGTTCATGCCTCTGGTAATCTGGGGAAGTGACAGAAACTCTAAGGTACTAGATGTGCTGTTGCTACTAGGGAGAAAACAACAATCCTTTGTTCATAGGACAATCGTATTGTTTACTTTACACGCAGTTCGTAAAGCAATAATCTGTTGCTTGCAACTTAATACTGGATGGGGGTTCGGATGATAACCTGAAGGTGGATTATTAGTCATAGATGCAGTTGGATGGCGGTCTATGTATTATGTTGTAATGCCCAATCAAGTCTCAAAGGAGTCAAGATGATTAGTATATGCATGTATTGCTTTCTCGGTGTTTGTCAATTGCCCCGCTGTAATTTGTTCACCCAGCATGTTATCTATCTAAGGAGAGCCACCTCTAGTGAACTATGGATCCCGGTCCTTTTACTTTACATACAATCTACAATCTTTTACTGATTTGTGTTTACTTTATGCAAACTTTTACTTCTTTCCATTCGATACGTTTAATCCTTTGTTTTCCGCAAAACACGGTGAGATTGACAACCTCATCGCAAGTTGGGGACAAAGTTCTGTGGTTGTGTTGTGCAGGTCTCCACGTTGCTACTAGCACCGGTAGTGCGCCCTGCCAAAGCTCATCTAGTAACACCTTTGGAGTGTTTCCTTGCTCCTACTGGTTCGATTAAACCTTGGTTTCATAACTGAGGGAAAACTTGCTGCTATATTCATCTTACCTTCCTCTTAGGGTTCCCAACGAGCTCTACGTCAAAAGTCGAGCGCATCAGCGTCCACCTTTGAAACTATATCACCGACCGTGACGATCGGGGGCGGTGTAGTGAATGGGGATAGTGTAATCACTAAAACCTTTCTCAGGATAGTAGTTTTAGTGGAGTTCTTGTTTAATTCACATAATTATAAACTTAGTCTAAAATCCTTTTGCAATTGTAAATGTAGAAATGGCTCGTCGTGAAGCTTCTATTGAGATTGTTGAATGGGTAGTTGCTAAAAAAACTCAAACCAGATGGATCAAACTTCCCTGAGTGGCTTATGCGTCTGAATGACCTTCTTAGTGAAAACAACATGGTTGACTACATATGCTATGCGCTGGATCTAGATGAGCCAGATCACTACGAGACCCACGACAGCGGTAAGATCGCTATTACTGTCAAGAAATGACCACTTAAATTCAAGTGATAATGCGTTACGGGATGGCAAACAAACTGCATCTGCTCATGGGTGATCTTGACCCACATGGGATGGTGGATCGGCTAAGAACAAAGTTCATAAGCCAAGTGCGTATGTGGAAGCACGAGCTGCTTGGTGATTTTCTTTCCATAAAGATGGAGGAACACACTTGCCTGGACAGACACTTGGAGCGCATGCATGATGCACACATGAGACTAGTTTATTTCGTGGATCACTAGATGACCGATTCTTTTGCAATAGGCGTGTTGCTACAATCACTGCCTCCCAGCTACCAAGGGCATGCCAGGATTTGCATTATGAGAGGTGATGGGGAAACACAAGATTTCCATGAGTTCATGATGGCCCACGAGTATAGGGGATGTATCACAGTATTTTTGATAAGTAAGAGTGTCGAACCCAACGAGGAGCAGAAGGTGTTGACGAGTGGCTTGGAGCAGGAATTCTCTGTAAATACTTAGCAAATGGATTTTTAGGGGTTTTTGATAATGCAGATAAATAAAGTACGAGTAAATAAAAGACAATAATAATAATTGCAGCAAGTGGCCCAATCCTTTCTTTAGCAAAGGACAAGACGGTTATATTACTTAGGATGACCAAACGTTCTCGAGGACACACGAGAATATCGTCAAGTGCTTTCGCTTCATATAGTTGATTAATATTGTCTAGTTGGATAAGTGTTGTGTGGGTGAACCTGTGCTAATGTACTGACCTTGCTAGGACTAATAAAAACTTGTGATTATACCCTTGCAAGCATCCGCAAGTACAAGAAAGTAATTAAGATAGAAACCTAACCACAACTTTAAACTCTGAGATCCTACATTCCCTTGTGCAAAGGTTTCCTAACGGGGGTTTAGGTTTCTGTCACTTCGGCAACCCCTACGATTAGTAGCCAAATACACAATGCATTCCCCTAGGACCATAAAGGTGAAGTGTTATGTAGTCGACGTTCACATGACACCACTAGAAGAATAACACCACAACTTAAATAACCAACTATTGAATCTTTCTCAACACAATTCCACTACTAACAACATGACTTCTCCCATGTCCTCATGAACTAAACTAACTACTCACAAGATATCATATGGATCAAGATCAGAGATGAAATAATGATAAGTAACAATCTGAACATGAACGATAATCCAATGGTTCCACTCAATAGCATCAACTACAACAAGTAATCAATACCTGGAAAGTTTCCCCTAAGAACTATGCAAGATTCAACCCAATTGTTACAGCGGTATGGAGTGGTGGTGATGGTGCTAGTTGAGATGATGATGGAGATGATGGTCCCGATGAAGTATGATGACCCACAAGTATAGGGGGTGTATCGCAGTATTTTCGAGGGAAGTGAAACCCAATTTATTGATTCGACACAAGGGGAGCCAAAGAATATTTATCAGCCTTAACAACTGAGTTGTCAATTCAGCTGCACCTGGAAACAATCTTGCTCACAACAGTTTATCAGTAGCAACAGTTTTGTAGTAGGAATAGAAAAGTAACAGCAGTAGCAAAGCAAAGACACTAGTAACAAAAGCAGTAAACAGTGGGATTCGAGTGCGGTAGGCATAGGGATGGATGGACGGGCGTTGCATGGACAAGACAATTCACATAGAAATCAGAACATAGGGCAATTGCAGATAAGTAAGATAAAGCACCCAAGTACTAAACAATCCTAGGCATGTGTTCCATATATAGTCATACGTGCTCGCAATGAGAACTTGCACAACATCTTTTGTCCTGCCAGCCCGTTTGGAGCGGGGCCTCTAGGGAACTACTGGCAATTAAGGTGCTCCTTTTAATAGAGCACCGAAGCAAAGCATTAACACTCTGTGAACACATGTGATCCTCACATCAAAGCCTTTCCCTTCCGGTTATCCCGATTTCTGTCACTTCGGGGCCATAGGTTCCGGACAACAACGTGTGTATACAACTTGTAGATAAGACCAAAAACAATACTATCATAATGAATCAATAACATGTTCAGATCTGAAATCGTGGCACTCAGGCCCTAGTGACAAGCATTAAGCACAACAAGTCGCAACAAAGTCATAAAGCACTAATAGAAGATACTAGGCACTATGCCCTAACAATCTAATGCCATTACATGAACAATCTCATCCAGTCCCTAACATCCCCATAACCTACAGCGGGGGATTACTCACTCATAGATGGGGGAAACATGGATGGTCGATGGAGAAGCGATGGTGATGATGATGGCGATGATCTTCTCCAATTCCCCGTCCCGGTAGGGTGCCAGAACGGAGTTTCTGGAGCTGTTTCGTGGAATCTGGTGGTGGCGGCGGAGCGGAACTCCTTCTGGAAAAACGTCGAACCCCCCGAAGTTTTTAGGTCAGAAGGCTCCTTATAGGCGAAGAGAGAGGCCAAGGGGGTGCCTGGGGGCCCACACCACCCCCTGGCGCGGCCTAGCCTGGCCCGCGCCACCAGGTGGTGTGGCCACCCCAGGGCTCTTCTCTGTCTCGTATTCTGGCTCCTGGAGTCTTCGGGTGAAATAGGATTTTTGGCATATTTTTCGGAATTTTTCCTGATAGTTGATTTTCTGCAAAAAAAGTAGACACCAAGGCAATTCTGCTGAAAACAGCGTCAGTCCGCGTTAGTTGTATCGAAATCACACAAGTATAGAGGAGAAACAATAGCAAAAGTGTTCGAGAAAGTAGATACGTTTTGGACGTATCAATTCCCCCCAAGCTTAGCTTATTGCTTGTCCTCAAGCAATTCAGTTGAAAACTGAGTGCGATAAAAGAACTTTCACAAACACATTTGCTTCATATGATGTAAATATTCTCAGCAATGTGATCAACTACTTAGACAATCCATAATAAAGAGTATGCAACTGAGTCTACCTAATAGTCATTGCAAGCTATGAAGAGATTCCAACTCAAGAATAATAAGTAGCATGAAGCACAAACATAAGCAACATTACAATGCTCATAAAAAGGTATGGTAGAGTGGTATCTCGCTTGCCTTTGGTTATGAATGTCCAGGCACCTCTGAAGTTCAAGTGATGACTAGAAGTAAAGATATCAAGAATTCAAGCATCAAAGTCATAACACAAATAATCAAGTATTGGAACAAACACAAAGAATGACAACTATGCTCTCAAGAAGGTGCTCGGAGAATAAGTGGAGACTCAACAAGTAAAGGAAAAGGTTTTGAATAATTTTGAAAGGCTTCCAAATGCTTAAAGTATGGTACTTGTTAGCTTTGAGCTCTCATTGCCCCTATCATAAGCATCTTTAACGTGGTTAAGGTGAAAGTGAGGTTCAATCTGAGTTATATGCTTGACAGACTATAAACTGAAAATCCCAAGTCCCTTGAATGAGGGCCGCTCCTCATGCTACTCAACTTTAGTTACCGGTAAGTTCTTGTCATTGTAAGTATGTGCGTATCATTGAGAACTGCCAACGGGGTACCCCTTGCCCGATGATACGTAAGAATCCCCATATCAAAATAACAAGGCAAGCAGACAATGAGTATCTCAGCAATCTTCTTATTTACCATGGGAAAATGGTTCTTTTTTCTCTCTTTCCTCTTTTCATAAAACTCTTTTTTTTCTTTTTCTCAATAGCTATAACTCTCTTTTTTTATAAGAAGAATGCTTCATAGATATCATTATGGTTACGCTGCAGGTTTCCACCATGTCAGCATGGATTAGACCAGCGGCCCAGGCATTTCTCTAACATACATACATAACTCCATGGACTTACAAGCTCCCCTTTTATTTCACACCGACGACATCCGCAAACAAAAGAGCAAGATATCAATTGGGTATATATTTACAAGTGTTGAAAGCGTTTCTCGTGACAACACGGTTCTGCTAATCCCCAGCCTATAATTTGCAAGCATATAACTTTCATGGAGAGTTCACAATGGTTCAGGTTTATTAAGTGCGGAAAATAAAGTGTGCCATCAAGTTCGTGAGAGCTTTACTAACTAATTTTCCCATAACAAGCAAACATTTTATTCGGAAGAAAACAAGGCATAATGAATATGCACGGGAGTAGCAAATGATGCTAATAGGTAGGTATGGTGGACACTTTGGAAATATTTGGTTTAGGGAGTTGGAAACATGAGTAAAACACTCAGTGGAAGTGAAGGCTAGCAATAGTAAGGGGGCGACTCATGGCATGAAAGTGATTCAAGATCCTCAAGGCAAAATATTTCATCGAGGCTTAACTGATTATTACAGTCATGTGCATGCATGAGCATGTGCCAAGTCAATCAAATGAAACATTCAGAGGAGGATACCACGGTGTCATACCGATTTATGAATAGAGTAATGCAAGCAAACATTCATGAGACATGCTACAAACTATTAGCGAGCTGGAGCTAATCATAAGAAAGCAAGAACTACTAAGCATCCAAAGAAAACATACACTCTACATGAACAGACTAAGCACGCCCACCGTGATGAGTATATGTACAAAAATGAAAACAAATAGAGTTCGTTACCAGCCTCTTACCACGCCTCAAGTTGTCATTGATCCTCATTATTGCTCTTCACTTGTGTGGCTTGAATAATAATATGAAACCAATAATCCACTGAGAACTGCCGAACCCTGTAGCAAACTTGCAAAAACCAAAGAAGAACGACAATTTTTTTTGGTGTTTTCGATTTTTAAATAAGAACCAAAAGAGAAAAACAAGCAAAGCAAAATCTTTTTGGGTTTTTCGAATAGTTCAAACAAAGTGAAAAGGGAAAAGCAAACCAAGGCAAAAAGAAGAAGCAAACCAAAGAGAAACAACAAAAATATTTTTGGTCTTTTTGTGTTTTTAGAAAGAAAAAGCAAAGAAGAACGAAAACTAAAAAGAGAACGAAAACATGGATATACAAAGTACCGACGCAACATGATATGAAGATGAGTGCGGTGTCGGCGTACCTCCCCCAAGCTTAGGCTTTTGTCCTAAGTGGGTATCAATCCCAAGATGGCCGGGGTACGACGAGGAGGTACCCTCGTCCTGGTGCGAGCCCGAGTATGCCCCTCCATAATGTGCGGAGTAATCATAGGAGGGCGCATCCTCCTGCTGCTACTCGTGGAAACCCAACAAGAGAAGCTGCTCGTCCACCTCCTCCTTGGAGCGCGACCACGGTCTCCTGTCAACACTAAACAAAGCAGGCTATGGCAAAAGGATCTCCCTTTCATCCCCGTCAGTGAAAAGCATCCTATATACTAGATTGTTCAAATCAGAGGTAGATGTGACAAAGTGATGAGTTTTCATGGAAACAAGGTCGAGCCTCTGTGGTGCTAGCATAGCATCATCGGGATCCACTGAAAGGCCTAATGCATTGACTACACGTGAGGCAATGATGCCCCCATAGATAGGCCCCCTAGCAGCTAGGCCGCGAGCAATAAGCGAGCCAAGATTGTACCGAGTATCATTATTGAGCGCAGCAGCAAGGAAAGCTAAGTGATAGTTGGAGATATTACTAGTGTTCTCCCTACCCAATACGCTAGTGGCAAGATAATATGCAAAGTATCTAAGAGCAGGGAGTTGGATATTTCTTATTTTTCCGCGCTGCGCCATGCAGTCATCATCATTGGTCACCCCTCGGTAAAGCTCCAACAACAAATCAGTGGGTCGCCCTTGAATTTTCTTCACGGTCCCTATCATACGCACACCTACAATACTACAAATTCTCTCCAAAGGCATGGTGAAGGGCATATCATAGATTTTAAAAGAGACAGTAGATTAATAGGATGTGTTAGTAAATGAGAAGCTCTCAAAAAAAGTTTTGGTGAGCATAGCGTACTATGCACTCTCATCTTGCATATAAGAGGTGTAACACCCTCGAATCGGCCCTATGCAAGTTTCAGCGCTTCTCGCCAAACCCGCATAGAAACGATTCAAGGACGCCCACCAGGCACTTTTGTGCGGGTGGAAAACGAAGTAATACCATTACACAACAGTCCTCGATGGGACCCACAGAACAGATATATATATACAACACGACTCCATGAGTCAAGAATACAGATATACAATACAAAGATCCAAATCACCTTGAAAACGTTACATTGTCCGAGTACGGACAAGATGCAAATGCGGCTAAGAGCCCTGAAGAATAACCAATGTCGTCCATAACCCTGCCCAGGCCAAGCCGGAAGGGTAACCCTGCTAATGACGTCGATCTCAAACCTGCTAAAACAAAAGGGGTGCCAACAAAGGGCAAAGGAAAAAGAGGAGCGTCAGTACTGAGGCCAGTACACGGCGAGGCTAGAATTCGGCGGCTCTCGCCTACATAGGTATGGTGGACTGAAGCGGCAGCGCAGCAGCACTAAATAACCTATAGAGACTCGATTAACTGTCGACTATTAGAGAGAGATAAGAGAGACCTATTCGGATCCAACCTGATACTAACACCAATCATACCCATCCTGGTATTCCCCCTCGAGACCAAACGAGGAAGTCAAACCAAGGAACTCACATGGTTGGCAGTTTTACTCATTCCGTTATAGTTGCAGCACTTACTAATCAGATTTAGATAGCATGAGTCATCCTGATAGCATAAGTAGTGGGCAGTTTTAGTTAAGCATTCAGTTGTAGTTATAGTACTTACTAGTCAGATACAATTAGCACGTGACAGCCCAAACCCAGTAGTTGTCGGCACATTTATCACATTCCATTGGAGTTGCAATACTTACTAGGAAGGTATAACATGACACGATACACCCCAGTTCCACTAGTTGTTGGCACTTTTATTATTCAATCCATTGTAGTGAAGCCGATTACTAGTCACATATTAAGTCAAATTTATAGCACTACTTTAGTTATGCTTGTCGATGATCGAGATACTGTGCTCCAAGTCATCCATAACCGCGGACACGGCTTTCAGAAAGATTTACCCTGCAGGGGTGCACAAATAGCAACACACACACGATCAACCTCGGAAAAACCAAATCAAAACCCAACGAGGCTTTCACGACAAAGCAATCACAGGATTCATAAAATATTTCAGGGGCCACCCCACTAAGCTACCCGCAATGAAGTTGGCCGGCTCCGGAACGGACCCAGGGTTTGCGAGAATGGCTGTAAATGACTGGGAACCCGAAAGTGTGACTGGGCTTGTCGATACCGCAAAATCGTGCCGCGATCCAAAATAGTACAGGTGCTCCACGCACAATCATAAATAAAGCATTAAAGCATGGCATAAGTACAGGATATTAATAAAATCCCAAACTAGTTTGTGGCCCCAAGAAATAAGAAATGAATCAAGCTCTGGCAAAGGGGGATTCATAGAGTCCCATGTATGTGGATAGTGCGAATAGTCAAGGAACAGGTATCAAGTACTCGGGGCCTACGGGACACAAGTGGACATGAAAAACCAAATAGCATATATTGTCCACCGGTGTCTCTTTCATTAGTTATCCCAGCAATTTAATAGTTGTATTTAAAGTCCTGATCATCTCCACCATTAAGCATCTCCACCATTTATCATGTGCCAACTTGCCGTCAACGGTGGAATGACAACCACGTGAAGCATCACATAAGCGAGCAACTACGACTCGCAAGGCTGACTATCTATCAAACAACAGGCAATAGGTTGTGTCCATGGCAATATAGAGGCTACAAGGAGTATAAATGGTGCACGGAAACTAAAGCATCGCAATACGGATATCAATAGATCAACAGGAGGAAGTAAAGACTATAAATGCAAAATAGGTAGAAAGAGGGAGAATGCTCGCCTGGGAAACACTGCCCAAGGATCATATCTGGAGAACTTGTCGATACTCGCATCCACTCAACGGCCTAATCTGTGAAGAAGCAAAGCACTAAAAGAAACACCGGATACACTATTTAATACTACGACAGAAGATCGGGCATGATGCATGTATGATGTATGACACGGCAAAGATGCGATGCGACTAGGCAATATTAAGCGGAACCGGGGTCCCGACAATTAATGAGATAGTCCATGTTGTTTAGGTACCCCGCAATTTAAATGTTGTCTTAACAAGGCAAAACAAGGTATCGGTTCGCTACACAAATTTAAATGGAGCCAATATAATACTATATTTGTCCGCATATGGGCTCCATATTTAATTTAGGTGAATCATCGAAATAGCCCCAAACACCCACAATATGCTTGCAAGTATGAACAATTTAATATGCAACAATTTATATATCGTATATTATAAAAATAGGGGTCTCGGATAGAGGTCACACATCTCGGTTCCGAAGGTCTTGAGGTCTCGGAGGAGTTTGATTCGGTCTTCAGATTAGGGCTCCGGGGTTCCGAGGGAGGTCTCGATCCAGGAGGTCCGGTTCTCTCCTTCGGGCCCGCTCTTCGGTTCCAGGGTCGGGGATCTTGTCGATGGCCCCTCGAGTGTCACCATGTTCATTCTTCCGAGGTACAGATCTCGTGGTGTCGGTTCACCTCACAAGTGCGCAACCTCCATGTGGATCTTGTCGGGGTCAGTCTTGGACGACGAGGATCGGTTGCGGAACATGGAGGGATCAGGTGGTTCGATACAACACCAACACATAGGAATGACACATCGCCAAAATTCCTCAGTTAACTTATTTGCTTAGGCCTCTTCATGTGTACTGTAGAAACAATGCAAGCATCAGGACAAAACTGAGGCCACCGAAGGACTCCAAGGTCCACTGCAACAGGGATACACTAGGGAAGGTAGCGCCGTGATGGTCTTACTGCAGCGGGACGGACGTGACGGAGGTGGTGGCGGCTGGCGAGGGGGTCATGCTGGTGGAGAAGAGGAGGGTCGAGCGTTGGGGAGGAGGACACGCGTAGGAGGGCGAGCTTGCTGCAGCAGGCAAAGGCGAGGAGATCGGCAGTGCGGCGAACGATGGAGGGAGAGACGGGTGAAGGCGGCGCTGCGAGGTCGACCGGTCGGCGACAGAACGCAGAGGTGATGAGGAGGACACAGTGCCTGGTCGGCGTCGCCAGAGAGGAGGGTGATGATGGTGGCGGGTTGACGACGACCCAGGATCGCGGGCGCGGTGAAAAGGATGGGCGAGGGAGAAACTCACGGGCGCCGGGCGAGCTCGGGTTGCGGATGCTAGGGTCGCTGGCGGCGAGCACGGGGCACGGCCATCAGGGAGTGAGGCGCGATAGAGAAAGGGCCTCGAGCGGCACTGCTGGAGAGGACGCAGGGCGAGCAGGGAGAGGCACCGCGGACAGCGGCAGCGCTGCGCTGGATCGAGGGAGGAAGCGAGGGGATCATGCGTGCAGGGTAGATGAGGTCGTGATGGGGATGGAGGTGCGTGTCCCGTGTGCTGTCCGCGTGAGGCACAGAGGGGTAGGTGGGGCTCGCGGGGCCTCGCACGGTCGAGCGCATCTCTACGGGGTGGGGCCGGGTGCAAGCAGTTGTCGAGGCCCTGCGGGCGGTTGGTCACGGGATGGGTCGTATGGAGCGGGGTGGGTGGCGCCTGGGTGCGGGACGCGATGTGGGGGTGGGGCCGGGGTGCGTGCTGCGTCGTGTGAGGGGAGTGGACTCGCTGGGGCGTGTCCGTGCCAGGGTAGGTAGGTCGCGTGCTGCGTGCCGCGTCGCGAGGCGAGGAGGTGGGTCCGGTCGGTCGCGTTGCGCGCGAGTGTTGCGTGTTGCGCACGCTGCTGTGTGCGGGCTAGCGTACAGGAGCGGGTCGGGTGCGTGTGTGGGGTGGGATGGAGGGGTGGCGGCTGGGTGGTGGAGGGAGTGTTATGGTTTGGTTGCAGGTGGGGTGGTAGGTGGCTGCCGGGTGGGCTTTTGGGCCTAGCCGGTGGCTGCCTCCCCCACTAAAACATTTTATTTTATTTTATTTGTTTTATTTTTAGAAAGGATTTTTGTAAATAGTTTTTAGACAAATAAAAGGCTTAGAAAAGACCGGAGTTTTGATTGGGAATTAAGACGGGGGATTTAGAAAACCGAAATAGGTTTTTCGAAAATAGTTTCGAAACAAATCATGCATGATGATAACGATGCTCAAATGCAGTGTGGCATGATGACATGAGCATGCGGTCATGATGATGCAATGCACAAAAACACAGCGATTTTCTAGTAGTGGTTTTAGCAGGGCGCCACAAGAGGTCAAGCCAACCCTCTCAATCAGTAGCAAGAAATCATCAAGAATACCTGCAGCTTGCAAGAAAGCAAAACAAGGAAAAGAGGATGGGTGAGCATCTCCATCATCCTATTCACTGCCAATACGTGTTGCAATGAGGTCTTCATTGTATGAAGGCCTATCTTGAGAGGTTGTTCTTGAGGGCCTCGACCTCCTAGGTGCATCACTCTCAAATATCTCTCCAAAAGTGTGGTTGTTCATGCTTGGTATTCTAAAATTTAAACACCTATTAAACAAGTGATTGCAAAGTAAATATAATAAAGGATTCTACTCATAGGGACTTGCAAGAGGCCTAAACATGCATCAAAACTATATCTCTAAGCATCAAACAAGCCTACAAGCTCTCATAACTAGTCACATACAGCAGCAAAATACTCAACATATAATCCACTAAACACAAATCTACTTGGACAACGGGAGGCGTCACATACGAAGGAACAAATGCTCCAAATTTCAGCAAGAAAGATGGGCTGAGCAAGGAGATCTAAGAAATCGAGAGAAAGCACAGAGAGAACGCGATTTGAGCTATGAACTGGAGCTTACTCGGGAGAGAGAAGAAAGTGGTAGGAGAGAGAGTTAGTGGAGGGCCAGGGGTGGCCCACACCATGGCATGGCGCCACCCAGGGCTGGTCGCGCCACCACATGGTGTGCCTGCCTGGTGGGCCCCCTGGTACCTACCAGGTACTCCTCTGCCCCTTTTTTCATGTAAAAATTTAATATGAATTTTCTAGAATTTTTCGAGACACTTTATTTTTGGGCATTTTTCAAAAATAGAAGAATGATTTTTCTGACAGATAGATTTTTTTTCTCTTTTTTTTGGAAACATGATGCAAGGCCAAAACAAGGCTAGAACTACAGAAGTTCTAGCATGCAAGCAACTAACAACACAAAGAAAACTAAACGAAAGCAAAAACTAAAATGCAAAGGATAGAAATAAACGGAGATAATCATAATGAAAACATTGTTTTGTTCAATGGAATCCTTTTGTTAACAAGGTTGATCAAGTCTTGCTACCAAAACAATTGCATATGAGACAAAACTTTGTACTCCACTAATGATTATGTTACCTTAACCTTGATAGCAATGGTCCCAATCATAATAGTTTCAAATTTTTCTTTTGGTATGGGACAATATATTTCTCCAACTTGAATGCCTTCAACATGTTCAATTGAATTCAAACCATAAGTCCTTTCAATCTTCTTGGGGAAATAGACAGTATGTTCCTTGTCATTAACATTGAAGGTCACCTTTCCTTGATTACGATTAATAACAGCTCCTGCAGTATTAAGAAAAGGTCTCCTAAGAATAATAGACATATTATCATCTTCAGGCATTTCAAGCACAACAAAATCAGTTAATATCAAGCAATTGTGAGCCACCTGAACAGGTACATCCTCACATATACCCACAGGAATAGTGGTAGATTTATCAACCATTTGCAAAGATATATCAGTTGGTATTAATTTTTCAAGTTGAAGCCTCTTATAGAGAGAGAAAGGTAACATAATCAAGGGATAGTTGGAATCCCTGGGTCTCCAAGTTTCTTAGGAACCTTACCATTGAAGGAATAATTAGCAAGCAAAGTAGAAATTTCTTCATTAGGGATCTTCCTTTTATTCGAGACAATGTCCTTCATATACTTTGAGTAAGGAGGCAATTTAATAGCATCAGTCAAAGGAATTTGCAAGAATAAAGGCTTCATCCACTCACAAAACTTATTATAGTGTTCATCTTCCTTTGACTTGTGTTTCTTATCAGGGAAAGGCATAGGCTTTTGGACCCAAGGTTCTCTTTCACTACCATGTTTCTTAGCAATAAAATCTTCTTTGGTGTGTTTAGTATTCTTTTTGTGGTTTTCAGTTTCTTCTTCAACTTTTTCTTCATTAGGAACAACATTTTCTTCATTACCACTTTCAGTTTTAGCATCAGATATATATATATATATACTATTAGGATCTATAGCAGGTTCAGAGGGTTCTATAACAGTTTTATGTTTCTTTTTTCCTTTCCTTACGAGTAGAACCACTATTTTCAGCTTGTTGAGAATCCTGCTCAATTCTTTTGGGATTCCCCTCAGGATATAGAGGATCCTGGGTAGCAGCACCACTTCTAGTTCTAATTTTATAAGCATGTTTTTCTTTAGCAACATTAACTAGCAAGTCATTTTGCACTTTAACGAGTTGATCTATTTGAGTTTGAACCATTTGAAAGTGTTTAACAATCATTTTAACATCATTAGAGGTTCTTTCCACAATATCTTTCAACTCAATAATAGCTCTAGTGTTTTCCATTAGATGATTTTGCACCCTTTTATTAAAGTTATCTTGCTTAACAATAAAGATATCAAATTCTTCTAAGCATTGATCAGGAGGTTTAGAGTAAGGGATATCACCTTCATCAAAGTGTTGGAGAGAGTGTACATCAATAGTGGATGAGTAGGGAATAGGCTTACATAATTCTTCTATAGGAGGTAAATTCTTGACATCTGCAGCTTTAATTCCCTTCTCCTTAAGACATTTCTTATCTTCCTTCATCACTTCATCATTTAATTCAATAACTCCCCTCTTATTTGATGTTGGAATAGGCACAGGAATAGATGGTTTAGGTACAATTACTTCAGGTATAGCTTGTTTAGGAGGAGTCCAATCTTCATAATTCTTGCTTATTTTAGCCATTAATTCCTCAGCTTCCTTTGGAGTCCTATTCCTGAAAACACAATCAGCACAACTATCTAGGTATGTCCTAGATTCCTCGATTAGTCCATTATAAAATATATCAAGAAGCTCATTCTTAGGTAATGGACTTCCAGCCTGTGCATGAATCAGAGCACAAAACCTTGCCCAAGATTCAGGCAATACCTCGTTTTCTCCCTGTTTGAAATCAAAAAGTTCCAACAAAATAGCATGTCTAGCACTGGGAGGAAAATATTTCTGCAGAAAAGTACTAATCAAGCACTCAGGGCTATCAATAGATCCATGAGGTAAATTACTAAACCAGGTTTTAGCTTCTCCTTGCAGCGAAAAGGGGGAAATCTTAGCAACAAAGTAAGTACGCATCTTAATATCATCAGAAAACAAGCCACTCATGGTAGAAAGTTCATTCATATGTGCTACCGCACTTTCATTCTTAGTCCCACAAAAAGGTTCTTTCTCGACAATAGCTATGTAAGATAGATCGAGAGAGAAATCACAACCTTCATCTATAATGTTTGTGGGAGAAGCAGCAAACTTAGCATCAGGAGATAATTTGGGTCTAATAGTACACCTCTCAAGGAGACTCTTAGCAGCGCTCCTATCATGGGTGTTCTTACATTTTTTAATAAACTCATTGGTCATATCAACATAATCTTCTTCAATATCATAACTCTCACTAGACTCAGGTGAGCTAACAGGTGTGGTAGTGCCTTCATTAGGAGTTTCGGTATTTCCAGCTATAGTTCTAGCAATCGTAGCATCTAGGAAAGGACCTAATGAACCACTCTTATCAAGCATAGTAGAAGCAGCATCATAAGCATCAGAAGTTTCAGATTCAGCAGTAGTAGCAGTGTGTGTAGCATGTGTATGTGATGGTGTAACGCGATTACTTATAACAGATGGTGAATCAAGAGCAGCAGAGGTGTTCAGAACCATACCTCTTCTTGTAGTGGATGGTAAAATAGGAAACTTTCCATCACGATACTTACCCATGATGGATGGATAGAAGCAAACAATAGAGAATCCAAGTGAACTTGATAAATAAACCTATGCTCCCCGGCAACGGCGCCAGAAAATAGTCTTGATGACCCACAAGTATAGGGGGTGTATCGTAGTATTTTTGAGGGAAGTGAAACCCAATTTATTGATTCGACACAAGGGGAGCCAAAGAATATTTATTAGCCTTAACAACTGAGTTGTCAATTCAGCTGCACCTGGAAACAATCTTGCTCACAGCAGTTTATCAGTAGCAACAGTTTTGTAGTAGGAATAGCAAAGTAACAGTAGTAGCAAAGCAAAGACAGTAGTAACAAAAGCAGTAAACAGCGGGATTCGAGTGTGGTAGGCATAGGGATGGATGGACGGGCGTTGCATGGACAAGACAATTCACATAGCAATCAGAACATAGGGCAATTGCAGATAAGTAAGATAAAGCACCCAAGTACTAAACAATCCTAGGCATGTGTTCCATATATAGTCATACGTGCTCGCAATGAGAACTTGCACAACATCTTTTGTCCTGCCAGCCCATTTGCAGCAATTAAGGTGCTCCTTTTAATAGAGCACCGGAGCAAAGCATTAACATTCTGTGAGCACATGTGATCCTCACATCAAAGCCTTTCCCTTCCGGTTATCCCAATTTCTGTCACTTCGGGGCCATAGGTTCCGGACAACAACGTGTGTATACAACTTGTAGATAAGACCAAAAACAATACTATCATAATGAATCAATAACATGTTCAGATCTGAAATCGTGGCACTCGGGCCCTAGTGACAAGCATTAAGCACAACAAGTCGCAACAAAGTCATAAAGCACTAATAGAAGATACTAGGCACTATGCCCTAACAATCTGATGCTATTACATGAACAATCTTATCGAATCCTGTGGCATCCCGCTAAAACCACTACTAGAAAATCGCTGTGTTTTTGTGCATTGCATCATCATGACCGCATGCTCATGTCATCATGCCACATTGCATTTGAGCATCGTCATCATCATGCATATGTTTTGTCTAAAACTATTTTCGAAAATCCTACCTTTGTTTTCTAAATGCCCCGGTCTTTATTTCAAATCAAAACTCCGGTCTTTCCCGGATCTTTTATTTGTCTAAAACTATTTACAAAAGTCTATTTTAAATTAAAATAAAAGTTTGCATTATTTTTTGGGAGGCAGCCAGCCAGGCCCAAAAGCCCAGCCGGCCACCTCCTTCCTAATCTTTCTAGCAAAACCCTAAGCTACCCTAACCCTAAAGCCCCACCTACCCCCTCACCAGCTCCCCACCCGCCGCCAGCTGCCAGCCACCACACCAGCGCGCGTAGTAGCACACACGCACACACGCGCTAACGCACACCGACACACACCAACCCGACGCACCCCTCCCGCCCACACAACGCCACCTACCCCCACCTGGTCTCCACCTGCACGCACTCCCTCACCAACATGTTCCCCACCAACCCCCACCTCCTCTGCCTTTCCCCACACCGACCCCGCCACCTCCCGGGCCCACCCCGCGGGAGCCCGCGCCCTCTGCCCTGCGAGAGACGCCCGTCCATCGCCGCCTTATCCCCTCCGCTCCGGCCGCGCCCAGCCCTGCCGCGAGTCCTCCACCCCGTCCGCGCCCGCCCTGGTCCTGCACCCACGCGGCTCCTCGCCGGCCGCCGACAGGGCCCCTCCGCGTCGAGCGTCACCGACTCTGCCCCCTGCTGCAGCGCTCTCCGGCCAGATCCCGTCGCCGGGCCTCCTCTCGTGCTGGCCTCGCCTCCCCTGCAGTCACGTCGCCACCGGAGCCGGCCGCATCCCCGCCTCGGCCGCCTTCCGTGCGAGCACCCGCGGCCGCAGAGCTCCTCTACCACGACCCCGCGTTGCTCAAGCCCGAGAACGCCGACCTGCAAGCACGCGTCGTCACCGGCCGATCTCCACTGCCGCCCTGACCCTCACCATTGCGACCCTCTCTTTCTCTGGCTCCGGGCAAAGCCCTCGCCACGAGCACGCGCGGCGCCTCCCCGAGTCCCTATCGGCCCGCCTCGTCGCCCCGGCAGCGAGCACCGCCTCGACCTCCGGCCTCCCCGCCGCCAGGGCCGCCCTCCACCGTGTCGGGCCACCCCCTGCCTCGCCTCGTCGGCCCTGTACCCCCTCCGTTGTCGGGAGCCCCACGCCAACGTCATCCTCCCGCCACGTCCGAGCGTCTCCGGCCACGCCCGTGCCCAGCACCGCATCTGCAAGCCGCGTTTCCATGTGCTGTTTTTGTTGGTGCCCTGCTCTTAGTGTTTCTGCGTGTCTGTGCATTTATGTGTGTAGGCATGTGTGGTTGTGTTGTTACGAGGCTTTGACGAACCCTGGCGTACCGAGATGGATCCCCGCCGTCTAGGACCGAGACGACTGTCTGTGTTTTCCATACACCCGAGTCCTATACCAAGATCGGCATCGACAAGAACCGCCTGCTGTCAAGTTATTTCAAAGACCCGAACCCTGATCCTGGCGTCCGAAGATCAAGGCCGAACCAGAAGACCGATCAAGATCACCGAGGTTCTCCTTTCCGGAACACCAAGGTCTTCTTCACGAATGCGGATCCGAAGACCCCGAGACCCCGGATCCAAACCCCGGCATCCGCTTCATGCTCTCCTTCCTAGACGCCAAGTCCCGTTCCCGGAGGCGAAGGCCGATCTCGTCGACCCCTAGACCCTCGGATCCAAGTTCGCCGAACCCTAATGTGATCCCCTATCTAAGATCCCTATTTTATAAATGCCATCTATATAAATTGTTGCATATTAAATTGTTCATGCATGCATACATATTTTGTGGGTCTTGGTTATTTTGTCGATTCATCTAATAATTAATATGGAGGCCATATGCGGGCTACTCTAGTCTTATGACGCATCCATTTAAATATGTGTAGTGAACCGATGCCATGTTTTGCCATGTTAAGACAACATTTAATTGCGGGGGTTCTAAATAACTTGAATCATGTAATTAATTGTCGGGACCCCAGTTCCGCTTAATATGGCCTAATTGCACCGCATCTGTGCCATGCCATGCATCATATCATAATCATGCCGGATCTTCTGTCGTGGTATTAAATAGTGCATCCGTTGTTTGTTCTAGTGTTTGCTTCTTCGCGGATTAGGCCGATGAGTTGATGCGAGTATCGACAAGTTCTTCGGATATGATCCGTCGGCAGTGTTTTCTAGGCGAGCATCTCTCCTCCCTTCTACCTATTTTGCATTTATAGTCTTTATTTCCTCCACTTGATCTATTGCTATCCGTGTTGTGATGCTTTAGTTTCCGTACAGCAGTTATATCCCGTGCAACCTCTATATTGCCTTGGACACCTCCTATTACCTGTGTTTGGTAGATAGCTGGCCTTGCGAGTCGTAGTTGCTTGCTCAGGTGCGATCTCGTGTTGTCAAGTACCACAGTTGTTGAAATGCTGGCAGGTGTTAATGGTGGAGATGATCATGACTTTAATTACAACCATTAAAATGCTAGGTATAACTAATGCAGAGGCATCGGTGAGCAATAGATGTTATTTGGTTCTTCCACGCTCACTTGTGTCCCATAGGACCCCGAGTACTTGATACCTGTTCCTTGATTTTTCGCACTATCCACATCCGGGAGGCCTTATGGACCCCCCTGAGCCAGAGCTTGATTCATTTATATTTCTTGGGGACACAAGTAGTTTGGGGCTTTCTTACTATTCTGTACTTATGCCATGCTTTGCTGCTTTATTTAAGATTGTGCGTGGAGCACCTGTACTGTTTTGGATGCGGAGTGTTTTCGCGGTATCGACAAGCCCAGGCACACTTTTGGGTTCCCAGTCGTTTACAGCCATTGACGCAAACCCTAGGTCCATTCTGGAGCCGGCCAACTTCGTTGCGGGTAGCTTAGTGGGGTGGCCCCCTGAAATATTTCTGAATCCTGTGATCGCTTTGTCGTGAATGCCTCGTTGGGTTTTGAGTTGGTTTTTCCGAGGTTGATCGAGCGTGTGTTGCTATTTGTGCACCCCTGCAGGGTAAAACTTTCTGAAAGCCGTGTCCGCGGTTATGGACGACTTGGAGCACAGTATCTCGATCATAGACAAGCATAACTAAAGTAGTGCTATAAATTTGACTTAATATGTGACTAGTAATCAACTCAAGTATAACGGAATGGATATTAAAAAAGGCCAACAGCTGGTGGATGTGGGTTGTGTTGTGACATGCTATACCTGCCTAGTAAGTATTGCAACTCCAATGGAATGTGATAGAAGTGCCAACAACTGCTGGGTTTTGGGATTCCTCAGGACAATTATATCTGACTAGTATATGTTCCAACTACAACGGAATGTTAACTAAAACTTCCCACTACTTAGGCTATCGGGATGACTCATGCTATATCTATCTGATTAGTAATTGCTGTAACTATAATGGAATGAATAAAATTGCCAACCGTGTGAGTTCCTTGGTTCGACTTCCTCGTTTGGTCTCGAGGGGGAAATACCAGGATGGGTTTGTTTGGTGTTAGCTTCAAGTTGGATCCGAATAGGTATTTCTTATCCCTCTCTGATAACCGCCATTTGTATCGAGTCTCTATAGGATGTTTAGTGCCGCTGCGCTGCCGCTTCAGCCCACCATACTTATGTAGGCGAGAGCCGCCAAATTCTAGCCTCGCCATGTACTAGCCTCAGTACTGACGCTCCTCTTTTTCCTTTGCCCTTTGTCGGCACCCCTTTTGTTTTAGCAGGTTTGAGATCGACGTCGTTAGTAGGGTTACCCTTCCGGCTTGGCCTGGGCAGGGTTATGGACGCCATTGGTTATTCTTCAGGGCTCTTAGCCCCATTTGCATCTTGTCCGTAGTCGGACGCCCTATCGATTTCAAGGTGATTTGGATCTTTGTATTGTATATCTGTATTCTTGACTCTTGGAGTTGCGTTGTATATATATCTGTTCTGTGGGTCCCATCGAGGACTGTTGTGTAATGGTATTACTTTGTTTTCCACCCGCACGAAAGTGCCTGGTGGGCGTCCTTGAATCATTTCTATGCGGGTTTGGCGGGAAGCGCTAAAACTTGCATAGGGCCGATTCGAGGGTGTTACAAATCCCTACCATCCCCATAGCATACAGCGGGGGATTACTCACTCATAGATGGGGGAAACATGGATGGTCGATGGAGAAGCGATGGTGATGATGATGGTGATGATCTTCTCCAATTCCCCGTCTCGGCAGGGTGCCAGAACGGAGTTTCTGGTGCTGTTTCGTGGAATCTGGTGGTGGCAGCGGAGCGGAACTCCTTTTGGAAAAACGTCGAACCCCCCAAAGTTTTTAGGTCAGAATGCTCCTTATAGGCGAAGAGAGAGGCCGAGGGGGTGCCTGGGGGGCCCACACCACCCCCTGGCGCGGCCTAGCCTGGCCCGCGCCACCAGGTGGTGTGGCCACCCCAAGGCTCTTCTCCGTCTCGTATTCTGGCTCCTAGAGTCTTCGGGTGAAATAGGATTTTTGGCATATTTTCCGGGATTTTTCCTGATAGTTGATTTTCTGCACAAAAAGTAGACACCAAGGCAATTCTGCTGAAAACAGCGTCAGTTTGCATTAGTTGCATCCAAATCACACAAGTATAGAGGAGAAACAATAGCAAAAGTGTTCGGGAAAGTAGATACGTTTTGGACGTATCAAAGTCCAGCTTGATGACGGTGTTGATGGCAACGATCTCCCCTCTCCGGGAAGGAATTTCCTCGACAAACACTAGTGGAAAATTGCTTATCAGTGGAGCATATTTTTTGCTATCAATGGCGCATATGGAATGCGCCACTAGTGTTGCGCCACTGATAATCAGATATCAATGGCGCATATACAATATGTGCCATTGATAAGAGGCCCACCAGTGGAGCACCTAATATATCCGCCATTGATATTTTACCAGTGGTGCATATAGCCAAATGCGCCACTGATACTATATGCGCCACTGGATGAATAAAATATGCGCCACTGATGTTTCGTACAGGTATACACAATACAGGGCTCTCAGGTATTTATACTGGTATTTATACGGGTACATATACCGGTATTTATACCGATACACAACAGTGTAAAAACAAAGATAATAATACCACTAGAATTATACATCATCACATCAATTAGAACCCGACAAAGTGACAAGTGCCCGAATATTATACAAGTCTAGAACAAATTGATCTCGTCTTCTCACACATTACACATTACAACAAGTTGATCTTTATGATCATTAGCCAAGTTCTAAACTACTAAAGGACCGAGTAGAGTACAACCACAATGGCGGTGATGAGCAAGACGGGGAGCACGATCATCAAGGTCTTCATCTGGTTCCTGTCTCTCTACTCTCCAAGGAGGTGGTTCCTCCACCTACCTTCCGCCTGCTCTCTCGTCGGGTACCCTTTGTATCTGTTTCCACTAAACTTGTTCACTTGCTTATGACAATCCTCCCACTCGTCGTAGACTCCTGGGACCCTCCCTCTGAACACCACGTAGCACGGCATATCTATACACAAGGCATATAAGTACTATATCATGCAATACAAAGAATTAAAAGGTTCATCACATGCATCTCCACAAAAAAGAAGGTTTCGATCAAAGGCAAGCTATTAAGTTTCATACATATGGTAATAAGTAAACGAAGTCCAACAACAACCGTTTCGAGCTAAGGCAAGTTAAAGTTTATGACACACACACACGAGATACACAAACCGGCTGAGCGCTAGCTAGCTAGGAACACTACATCATGAAGACTTTGTTTTACACGGCGCCGGGAACGGTTTGTAGCCGTCTTTCATTGTCCATGTCCTACGGTCACCCTGCGCCTCGAGCCGTGCTTCGATCTTGCGCTTACTGAACGCTCTTTTGCAGGATATGCCCCCCCCCCTTATGATGACATCATCTTGCACGATGGTCGCAATCGGAGTCTGGATGCGTAAGAAGTCATCCTTAAGTTCATCATCGTCCATTCTTGCCTCAGCTTCGGCCCATGCTCAGAGACTAGATGGCAACGTAATGATGTGTGCATCCCGGACGATCACCCGCAGGTGATGGAGGGCGCAGTAGGCCTCCTTGACACTGTTATCCGGCTGCTTGACGCAGACGAACTTCATTACGTGTTTGAACATGTGTCTGCCATCCCTGAAGTTTTTCGCCCCCTTCTTGAATTCGCCTCCATTTTCGGCGTATACCTCGAGAGCATCATCTAGAAGACTCCTTATGTTGGTGTAGTCTTTCTTCTTTTGCTCGCTCCCCGAGTCCAAGTACATGGCTAGAGAATAACTCGGGTGAATAAGGATCAGTGTGTAGTATTTGTCTCTGCGCAAAACAATTGAAACGAAACAATGTGGGAAAAAGAGCAACCAAAAACTAAGAAAGGACAAGTTACGGCGACGAGCGAGTGTGTGCACTTACTCGGGAAAGAAAGGCAAAATAAGCTCTTTTCCACTCTTGTTGTCCACCATGAAATTTTGGAGGTAGTTCCTTGCGCTGGCCTGGGTCACTGGATTCGCCAACTGGCTATCACGCATGAAGTAAGGTTCCACTATCATGACACCAGGGGTCTTCTCTCTGTTGGCCTTCATCGCCCGATGGAGCGCGTATAGGCGGACCAAGTTATAGTTCATCCTCTTGCCATGGAAAAGCTTGAAGATGTCCTCATACGATATGAAGAAGATATCCGCGGGGGCATTATCAACGAAGCCCGCGCCCGTTGGAACATTGACCGTGAAAACATGTACGATGGATTTGCTTCTTTAAGAAGGCACTCCTCTAGATATAGAATACAATGTTGCAGGTTAGCCATCGCTCCACTTGCATTATTGATCAGCTCCTCACTCAGAATCGGTTGACCAGCTATGTGACCCCTGGTCAAGGTGCCCTCAGGGGGCTGTGCTAACGGGTCATCCTGAGCCCGGGGCCTCTTCGGACCCGGCTGGCTCAAAGACTGCTTATTATTCTTCTTGGTTCTCTTGTGATGCTTCTTCGTCTCGACATTAGCAGCCATCTGCTCATCCGCCGCCTTATGGAGTGTGGTGGGGCTGAAAATGATTCCCTGGGTGCCTTTATAAGGACCAGCGGCACCAGCATCCGGAGGCGTCTCCTCTAGGGTACCATGGAAGTCTAGACGCATGCATGTTCTGGTATGAGCATTTGGGTCGTCGGCAACGCGGTAGGGCCCGTCCATGTTTGGCATGAACAAAGAGTCCGTGACGCTAGTGTTGATCCAGTTATCTGGGTTGTCATCATCATCATCATCATCGTTAATGTTGTCCCCAGGTGCATCCTTGGGCGGTGGCGGCGCAACGGCGGCCTTGCCATGTGGAGGCGGCAGTGCAGCGACATCCTTGCCATGTGGAGGTGGCAGCACAGCGGCGGCTTTGCCATGTGGAGGCAACGGTGCAGCGGCGGCCAACAATTGCTGGCGACAAGAAGTGGTGGTAGTGACTGGTTGTTGTGGCCGCCACGTTAAGGGCACATTTGGCTACTGAGTTACTTGTTGTTCCTTCACAAGCCGAATCTGGGTCTTTGGCCATGTCAAGACCTAGCCACAACAATCTTGAAGGTTCTTATGATCATCAGCGCCTCGAGGTTGGCTGGGGGGGTCCATGTCTTTGCACCGCGGCAACACCCGAGCCAGCCGGACCTTGAATACGTCATCCTCCATCGACTTGTGGTGCATCGTGTGGCTATTTGGTTGAATAATTGAGCCCTTGCCAACATCCTTTAGATCGCCATCCACGTAATGCAAGAGAGTGCAAGGAGTGTCCTGCGGAAGAACAAGCATCGTGAGATGGCGCTAGCTAGTCATCAAAGGCAAAGGAGATGAAATGTTATCAACATGCATGTGGTGGACGGCGTCATTACCTTGGAGATGGTGTTGAGCTCGGCTAATGTCGAGACACCGGTATCATCCTCCCGCTGAGATGCCTTACGAAGCACCGTCGGTTGCGCCTTAGTTTTGGCGGGAGGGGGCATCAGTGTGACCTACGGCTCTTTGTTGGCGCCGGCAGGAGGTGTCACCAGAGGACCTCCGGCTGCGCGTTGGTGTTGGTGCCGGCGGGAGGGGGAACCCGAGTGACCGGGTGCATCTCGACGTTGGCGGACTCGGGCGTCACCACGTTCGGTGACACGTGCTGGATCGAGTTGCTGCCGGAGAGGTTAGGCACCACGAGCGTCCCTCGTCGACCTGCCACATTCCAAGCAGCGATCCCCTCCCACAGCTCATTGGGAAACATCTCGCCGATCTTCTCTTGCACTTTCTCGTCGATCAGCCTCGGCATCTATTGCATCTGCTCCTAGAGGACTTCAACCTCGCGTTTTTACTTTGCTGCCGCCGCGGCCTTCCTCTCTTTCTTCGCCTTTGGGTCCTCTTTCCTAAAGTCGCCAACCTTTTCGTACGTACCATAGTCGGACACGTGACCAAACGAAGTCGGTGACGCGGACTTGGCCCTCCCCTTGAACACGTTTGTCGCCCTGTTGAAGGGTGTGTCCCACCGCGGGTCCGCCGTCGGCCCCTAGGATGAGCTGGCACTTGATGCACAAGACTTTTCTTTGGATCTCTGAAGAGAAGGAAAGTGATCCCATTTATAAATTCGGCTTTGTTACTTAATTAGAAACACAAATGTACTCCAAGATAAATTCCTTACCAGCCTTTTTTGGAACTTCCTCACATCATCGTCATCGGTAACGAATTCCTTGAGTTCGGGGTGGAGATAGTAGTGGGCGCGGACAAACTGCATCACCTGCTCGTCCGTGAATTTGTGCCACGGGTTATCTTTCCCTAGACGGGCATACTCGGCGTCCTCCTTTGCCCAAATGGCCTTTTTTCCTCGGTAACCGCCTCTTCCGCAATGTTGGTTACCTATGTTCAGCTCCCGCATATGCCTCCCCCACTCGGTCCATTCCTGACCTTCCGGTGAAGTGCAGTTCGCCTTGAACTTGATGAATTCGTCTTTGTCGAGCATCGGCTCGGCCTTCTTTATCTCCTCCCAACTTTTACCCTTGTTAATCCTCCTCTTCACTCGGCTTTTCCAGCTTCTCAAGGCGGTGCTCATCCTCGTGAGGGCTAACTTTTTTACCTTGTTCCCTATGAGCTTTTGGTTATCGTACTCATCTGGGAACTTGTACCGTTTGTGAAGCTTCCCAATGAGGAGTTATCGCAACCGTTTGTTCTTTCTTATGTCCTTCTGGTTGATGCTCATGCTCTCCCGCATGATGCACCCGAGTTGTAGGCCGTACCCAGCGGCAAGCTTCGCAAGCTCCAAGGGTTGGCCACCCGGTTTCACAAGGGTGAACTCTTCGCGTTTGGTGCCGAGTTTCGGCAGCGTTCGCTCCTGCCTTTCCACCTTATTCTTCTTCTTCCTAGCGGGCTGGGAGGCGCCATCGCCGTCCACGCGTTCACCGCCATGACTTGCTTCGGCCTCCTCGTCACCATTACTGCTTCCGTCGTCATCGCTATCTTCGGCCTCCTCCTCATATTCAGACTCCTCGTCATCTTCTTGGTCTGCAGCTTGGGCCTCCTCGTCAACTTCATCGTGATCCGTAGCTTCGGCCTCCTTGTCGGACCCGCTTAAGTCATTGCCAAACCTCCAAAACTTGAGCTTGGCTCTTCTTGCTCGTTCTTCGACGCTCATGGGTTGAGAAGGGCCAGCCCCGACGTCTTTGTCTCCGCTCGACATGTTTGCTCTTCAAAAAAATGCAACAATGTAATTAGTACAAGCTAGAGTCGACCGAAAAATTCGGCATGACCTTTGCTGTTTTTTTGACCTACGAGTGCCCATTTCTCAACCGAAACGGAAGTGAATCAACACTTCGGGAGAAACGGGCAACTCAAATGAATTCCCTGCAACAGTTTTCATACAAAATAATGTGCTCCAGTTTTCAAATTGATGACAGCCATCCAATCACACATATACAAAGACCAAAATAATGTGCTCCAGTTATCAATCTTCTTTTATTTCAGACTTGTTCAGGTTGTAGAGTATAGCTAGCCTGAGAAATTGATACTTCTTTATTTAGGATCCTCTACTGATGTGTAGTAATTAATTTTCCAGCTTGAAAATTCTCCATGACAAGCATTCAGACTGTCAATTCTCAAATAAAATGTGAGTTCAGCAATCTCATCTATGATCTATCATAGGAACACCAATATAGTAGGTACAGATAGGTACCTAGTTCATTATGTGTACATAGCTAGCTAGAGATGATTAAAATGGAGACCAAATGCTCCTGGACATTCTAGGTCCTCAATTTATGTATATAATCATGTTATTCAACCGACACATGTGGCTATCACTAAACTTACAATCAATATAAATGGAAATCTATCTTCCCTGAGCCATGTTTGGACCTGCCAAACATACACATCATCCTGACAGCCAACTACATAACATCGATTATACAGCAACAATATTGTGCAAGTGTCAAGCATGCAAGGTACGTCCAATGAGCATTTTCGAGCTCAAGTTAAAGCAAGCAAGAACTGCTCTGGTTCCAATATTCTTTCTTATTAACACAAGAAATAGCAACATTTTCCACCTTTCAATTAGCAACAAAAGCATCGATAAGGCTACATAACACCTCTTTTAAAGGCAGCGAGCACTGTGTTGAATCAAAAAAAAGCAACCAACTTTAAACTAGTCCAGATCAGCTCCTAGAAGCAGAACCAGCCACATCATAGCAATACCAAATCAGTATTTTGCAAAGGAGTAACATTGTAGGCATTAACACATTTACCAAAATACAACCTTAACGGTAGGTTAAGAACGCAGAATTAGAGTGCCATGTCCAGCTAGGATTTGAAACCTACAGGTAGAAGTTTTCTTCAAGTAGTGTTTGAATCACAGAAAAAACAAAGAAATTGTAACATGAGCTTTTAGTAGATGTAAATTTTCCTCTAACACATAGTGCAATGCTATCCTATGGTAAACTTTCCGAATATTTAATCCTACGAATCAAACATGCCCATAAGTAAAATTCCTATCCTATTCGTGACATATAGTTGGTCAAACAAAGGTGGAAGATTCCTTTGCCCAAAAAAATGCCAAGCCAACTCTTTCCAACATTTGATAGGACTTGTCTCAACATCAAGCAAACACACACTTAATTCATCATAGTCTGGATCACACCTTGAATTTGACCTCCTATGTATCTGGTTAAGGTGTGGTTATATTTTAGCATAACATGCACCATTTCCTAATTTGGTCTCCTATATTTTCCATTAAGGAGACAATATTTCATTGATAGCGGACCCTTTGTGCTTCGTCTATTTGAATTCCAACAACTCCAATCTACGATAGCTAATTTGTAATTGTGTGCATACAATGATATATATGTGCATATACGATTGAACCCGTGCTAAACATAATATATACATAAATTGCGCTAGTAAAATACAAAATGCTACTATACTTAAAACTTCCTTAGATCATCTCTAGTTTGCAGGATTTGGAAAAACATAGGAGCATGAAAAACACAAGAATAGAATACCATGGCACATAGAATCATATAAGAAGAGAAAAACACATGAACCAGTAACAAAAGTTGTTTGGTTGCCATGGCACATATAAATGTATATTTTTGTTGCAATCTTTCTAAGCTTCCAAAGTTTAATTGCGTCCAGAAACAACTCATGCATTCCTACTTGAATCATATGGTTAATGGGCATATTATAGGTTAGTTTTATTTCTCAGTTTTCCTTAAATTTCATTTACTGACCCTATTTTTTGCAATCTTAGTTGTTAATCACAATATCATATATGTAGTCTGTGTCAATGGATCATGACTGACTTAGAAAATAGATTAGTCAAACATGTAGTTATGAATACTGTTTTGTAAATAGGTTAGTCACAATGGCAGCTCAGTCACAATATGTCCATTTTCTAGAAACCCTAGAACCCATTACTGGGGCATGGACCTAGCTATTGCCAGAGGGAGAGAGGGGAAAGAGAGGGATCACCGAGAGGAGCTCATTGATGGTGGCTTGACGGTGAGTAATCGAGGGAGGCGGTGACGGTGACCGCGGCGAGCTCTTGGTGACGGTGACCGCGCTCCTCGTTGGTGGTGCGTGCGGTGCTGCCCTTCTCCTCCTCGTCGGTGGCGCACGCGTGGCCCTTCTCCTCCTCGTCGGTGGCGCTGCCCTTCTCCTTGTCGGTGGCACGCGCGTGGCCCTTCTCCTCGTCGGCGGTGCTCCTAGTGCTCCTCCTCCTGATTGCTCCAAGGGGACGGGGTGGCGCTCCTAGCAAGGGGACGGGGTCGAGATTAGGGGAAGGGAGGGGAGAGGAGGGGGCGGGGAGAGGGAGAGGAGGGGACGGGGTGGCGCTCACCGGTGACGACTGCTCCGGTGGCGGTAGGGCGAATCCGGTGGCGTGCTAGGGTTCGCGTGAGACACGATCGAAAGGGGATTGGATATGAGAGACAGTGAGAGTGAGAAGAAAGGGCCGATCAGTTTTTTGGCTAAGTGTAAAACATCCGTGGCGCATATTTTCCGATATGCGCCATTGATATTCTACACTTAGTGAAATAAAACGACACCCTCTTATGTGACAGTAACATAGGCATACCGTAGTGGTTCGACTCATGGGGAAAAACCTGGGTTGGGAGCTCTCAGGTTTGATTCCTGGGCTCTCTCACATTTTTTTTCAATTTTTAATATTTTACAAAATACCAATGGTGCATATCTAGTATATAAATAATATGTAGTATATTTTAATATTTTGTAACAAATATTAATTAAGTTTAACATTCACAAATCTATTTAAAACAAAATACCAATGGCACATATCTAGTATATAAATAATATCTAGTATATTTTAATATTTTGTAACAAATAGTAATTAAGTTTAACATTCACAAATCTATTTAAAACAAGGACATCTTATTCAATATCCATACACACTAATATTCTCCATAAAAATGTCATGCCATGTGTGCATGATCTCGATTCCGAGCTAGCTAGAGCTAGCGTCTCTTTGCAATCTTCTTGCCCTTCTTCCTCGCGATTGAATACTTTAGCCCGGAAAGGTTAAGGTTTCTTCTCATGAACGGATAACCTTTAGTAGGTAGGGTGGTCTTCCTTTTTCCTGCAGCAGTCGGCCTGTCGAAGTACTTGTCAAATTCCTCTTCAATCTTTGGATCGCCGTTCTTTTCTAAGTCTTGATCGTTGGCGGGTCCGTCCATTCCGATGATGCTCCTATTTCCCCTCCTCACGACAACACGGCTTGGCTTTGACGGGTCAGTGATGAAGAAACATTGGTCAACTTGGCTCGCGAGTACCCATGGCTCATTTTTTGCGGAGGCGTTCTTCGCGGAGGCATCGGGTACAACCATGGTGGTGAAATACCGACCCTCTTTTTGGATGCTCTTGGCCCATCTGACACGAAATATCGGCACCTTCTCTCCGGTGTAGTCGAGCTCCCAGATCTCCTTGATCCTTCTGAAAAATCGTTCCTTGACGGTGGCTTCATCATCGGCATAGGGTAGCATCGTTACTCCTAAGTTCTGATAGTCGCTGCTCATGTCCCTTTTCTCGGTGTAGAATCTATACCTGTTGATGTCGTATGCCTGATATATTCTCACGTTGTGCCCGGGGCCATTTGACAAGGCGAAAATTAGTTTTTCATCCTCCGTAGAAGGCATTTGCGGGTCTGCGGGGGGGATTGTCTTGAAGCTTCTTCTTGAACCAAGCCATGAAGCTAGAGTTGTGCTCTCTTGTTACATCTCCCTTCTTCCTCGGTCGACCAAGGTCAATGAACTTCTGCTCGATTAATCTTTTCTCCTCTTCCACCCAAGGATCGACCAATTCGATGTGTTGTAGCACGACTCGGTGTGCCCTGTCAAAGTCGTCACGTCGACCCTTCGCGCCGACATGCATGGTGAGAAAGCCCTCGCGGTGTCCATATCCAGCGAGCCTGCCGAGGTGCGTCCTTTTGGGCAGACCAACGGGGTCATCCTCGTCGTCCGGGTCGGTGCATAGATAATTCTGGCAGAAAGAGACGCACTCGTAGGTCAGAAAGCCCTTCGCAATGCTTCCATCTGGACAGGACCTATTGCGTACGAATCCTTTGATAATACCGTTAAGCCTTTCAAACGGCATCATGTTGTGCAGAAATGTCGGCCCGAGATGAATGATGTCATCCACGACATGGACGAGTAGATGGACCATGATGTCGAAAAATGCGGGCGGGAAGTAAATCTCGAGCTCGCATAGTATCACGACGATCTCATCTTGTAGTGTGTCGAGCTGCTTCAAGCCAATCGACTTCCTCGAGATGACGTCGAAGAAGTTGCAGAGGCCAAACAGCGTCTCACGGACGTGCTCATCCATTATCCCTCGGATCGCAACGGGAAGTATCTGCGTCATCAGCACGTGACAGTCATGAGACTTCATCCCGCTGAACCTCTTCTTCGCTTTGTCCAGATATCTGCCTATGTTCCCCGAGTAACCGTAAGAAACTTTGACTCCTAGGAGGCAGTTGAAAAACTGCTCAAGCTCATGCTCACTTAGAGTGAAGCAGGCAGCCGAAAACACTACAATTCCCCTCTTTACCCTTTTGCGGCGACCTTGAGTATCTTCAGGCGCTGTCTCATCATCATCATCATCATCATCAGGCGGTGGCGTCTCATGAAGTTCTTCCTTGATGCCAAGTTCCATCAGGTCGTTCCATGCTTTCGGCCCGTCTTTGGTCCTATCCGGCATGTTGATGATAGTGGCAAGCAGACTCTCGCACACGTTCTTCGTGATGTGCATGACATCAAGTCTATGGGGCGTGTGGAGGTATTTCCAGTATGGCAGGTCCCAGAAAAAAGGCCTAGCTTTCCACACACCATGCAGCGGTTTTGTCCTCGGACGCTTGTTTCCCGGCAAAGGGCACTCTTCCCAGTTGTCCAACATATCTTGGATTACTTCTCCGCTCCTCGGACGTGGGGCTTTTTCGAGCTCTAATTTTCCATCGAACAGATCTCTACGCTTTCTCCACGCGTGATCCTTTGGAAGCCACATTCGAGTCCGTTGGAACATGGTCTTCGATGACCTGGGATCCCTTGGTAGCTGGAGATGCGGGGTCTTATCCATGCACTTGACACATGCTTTGTGTCCGTGGTTCACCTGGGCAGACATGTATGCGTAACCTGGATAGTCCTGCACCATCGTGAGAAGCGCGACTCTCATAGGGAAATAATCTCCTGTGTATGCGTCCCACGTATGGGCTGGCGTCTCCCACAACGTGGCTAACTCTTCTTTCAGAAGCCCGAGATACAGATGCATGTCGAAACCTGGTTGTTTAGGCACCTGAATCAGAATACACATGTGTACGTATCTCTGCTTGGTGCATAGCCAGGGAGGGAGGTTGTACGGCCATACAAACACAGGCTAGGTGCTATGTGTGCTACTCTGGTTGCCAAACGGATTGAGTCCATCGGTGCTCATACCAAGCCTGACGTTCCTTGGATCGCCCCCGAAGTCTAGAAAGTCAATGTCCAGTGCGTTCCACTGGCTAGCGTCCGAAGGGTGTGTGAGGATCTTGCCCTTTTGTGGATCATCTTCGGCCGGCTTCTTCCTTTCCGCGTGCCATTGCATGAGCTTTGCTTCCTTAGGGTCTACGAAATACCGCTGCAGACGGGGAGTGATAGGAAAGTACCATACCACTTTCTGAGGAACTTTCTTGTTCCCTCTCTTGTATCGTCCTTGGCCACACACCGGACATGTGGTTCTATCCTTGTACTCGTCCCGATAAAGTGCGCAGTCATTAATGCAGGCGTGGTACTTAACATACGGTAGGTCGAGAGGACATACGATTTTCTTGGCCTCCTCGATACTAGTTGGACACGTGTTCCCCTTGGGAAGACGTTCTTGCCAGAATCTCATGTTTTTGTTGAAGGTTACATCGGTCCATTTGCTTTCTGCCTTCATCTCTAGAGCCTTGAGCATGACGTTCAAGCGGGTATCCTCGGGCCAGCACCCAGGATACAATGGAGTTTTCCCGTCTATCTCCATCTCCGCTAGCTTGGCTTTCTCCCTGGCAGCAGCTTTGGTGTTGCTCGTCTCCCTGAGAAGCAGTTCCTGAACATGAGGGTCCTACAAGGCCGAGGTTAGCCGCGTCGTTTGTGTGTCTGTGTCTTCTCCACCGACACCTCCTTCGTGATGATCATCATGTCCGTCACTGCCATCATCTCCTTCGTGTTGATCATCATGTCTGCCACTGCCGACATCTCCTTCATGATCATGATCATGTCCGCCGCCGGCATCTCCTTCATGATGATCATCATGCCCGCCCTCGTCTTTAGGATCGTTGACGTCCTCGTCATCTTCAGAATCATAGCCGCGCATGAAACCACGCGTGAGCAGGTGATTCTCTAGGTCTCCGGAATCAGGGTCAACCAAGCTCCTGAGATTGCATGTTCGACACAGACATCTTATGTAGGTCCTCTTGTTTAGAATCATGTAGGCCACTGCGCATTTCTTGTATCTAGCTGCTCGACCTTCGCTCATGTGTCTAACCATGGTTTCCTGCATGGTATAGAGAAAAAAGAGAGAGTATCTTAGAACCACAACACCATCATGCACACACACACAGATGCATGCATGGCCGCCGGAAAAATTCGGCATGACATCTCCTAAAAATGGGACATATGGATAGTGCAAAAATTTGCCGAAACGGAAATTAATCGACATTTCGGCAAACATCCATGCACCACCAGAGCAAGCAACATGCTTTCTTCTTCATCACCTGCAATCATTCATGCACCACATCCATGAAAACACACCATCCCTCTCGCAATTAATAAGAAGGCTTCACAAACATAAGCATGCACACACATACACACCGCACCGACGTCCACACTCCACACAAAACATCCACATGCATGTCCTCCAACAACTCACCTAGTAGAATCGTTACCGAGCCAAGTCCGCGACGATATAGGGTGGTTGTTGTTGGAGAACAAGATGGATGTTGGAGGAGGCTTCCCCTCACAAAACTATGAAGCAAGGTAGGTTCAACAACCAAGAATGGAGAAAAGAATGATTGAGGTGGTGGGGAGGAGGAGGACGAGCTAGATCTAGTTTGGGGTGGTGGGTGGAGAAGAATGGAATGGTGGTGGTGGGTGGGGGTGGATGCCAACTTGTAGATCTGGACGAAATTATCAGTGGCGCATATTAAACTAAATGCTCTAGTGATAAGTCTGCCCCCTTTTCAGGTGGTGGTCCTAAGACTTATTAGTGGCGCATTTAACACTATATGCGCCATTGGTGGACCAAGTATTAGTGGCGCATATAGCAAATGCGCCATTGATATTTCTACCACCTTTCAGGATGGTGGGGCCCACTTAGTTACCAGTGGCGCATTTACATCTACATGCGCCATTGGTGAGGGCAATATGAATGGCGCTTATGGCATATGCGCCACTGATAATAGTATAACAATGGCGCATATATCCATATGCGCCATTGATATTTGGTCCACAGGCCTCTAGAGTGCCGGGCCCACATTATCAGTGGCGCATTATTTGTGATATGCGCCATTGGTTATAAATAATATCAGTGGAGCATATTTTTAAATGTGCCACTGATAATTATCAGTGGAGCATATTCAAAACAATGCTCCACTAATAATAAATCTATCCATAAGCCTTTCTCTAGTAGTGAAATTTCTGCCTGCCGGAGAGCTCTTTCTCTCTCTGCAGTTTTCCGCCCTGCAGAGGCGGCGGAATCTTTATGTGATCACTCCCCGAGTCTTAGGGTTCCGAGAGGATAATATACGCCAAAGAGTAGAGACAGAGGTGGGTCAGGGTGGCCACACCACCTGGTGTCGCGGCCAGGGCTGGCCCGCACCAGGGGGTGGTGTGGGCCCCTGTGGCCCATCTCTGTTCCCCCTTCTGGCTTCCTTCGTCTTCTGAAAAAATAGGATTTTCCGTATATTTTTTGGGATTTTCTGATCTTCGCGAATTTCACCTCCAAACAGCGCCTTTTCCATCAGAATCCTAACTTCAGCGGTTCATTCTCCAAAATTCATCAACCATGCAAAAACAGATGAAATAACATAAGTATCATCTCTTAATACGAAATATATCAATGAATAACAATAAATTATGATATAGAATAGTGATGCAAAATGGATGTATCAGTTCATAACACATTTCAAGAATGTGAAAGTTGAACCCATTGCTGGAGAGGTCATCAATCACAAAGGCATATATGATATAAAGTTTTTATAAATGTTATAATCTTGCAAACACTTGTTGCAATTTTGAAGTATCTGATACTTATTCTGTTTTATGAAAATAGGTCCTTCTGCATGAGATTTGCTTGCTGGAGAGGAGGTGACGTTGTGTGTTGATGTAAAGCATAATGTTGATGGCCGGCGACACTATTCCTCGACATTTATCATCTAGTTTATCGTTTTGGATAATTATTGTAATCGATGGAGTATGAACTTTATTAGTGTGTCTTGCACCTCGCGAGATGGTTATTCATATGATTTTGTAACAAAATAGTTGTTCTACTTCTATGAATGGTTTCTATTCGTGTTCATATGTTTTTCGATTATGTGTGAATTATTCATGTTGTAAAACTAATTGATAATGCATGAACATTTGTAAAAATATCGAAATGCCTTGAAAATACCCAACTTAATGATATATTCATTTTGAATGAAAATATTGTTTGAAATTCAAAGATATGTTGATAATATGTGAAAGCCATTTGATCTATTGTCACATATAAATCATGCCCAAGTTTGGTAAATACCTAAAACACTGCATATTGTAAAATACAAAGTGTTTGATGAATTGTTGAAAGAAAATACATATTTGATGTATCGTATTTCAACGAAGTGGTGATTATCAATTTATAGTTGTTGAATTTTGTAAAAGATTTTACCGAATAAAACGGAAGCATGAAAACTATTTGATGTGATCAAAGAATTTCAGCATCAAAGGGCATTGAATATAAAATAGAATTAAATTACAACGATTTGATAAATAGTAATGAAATTCAACGTTATGAGATTGACATAAGAACTTTTGAAATGCGGTGCATTTTGATGTGTTGAAGTGCAAAGCATCAGAGTGTGATATTTGATATTAAGTGGGTAAATATGTAGCACAAGATAAAGCATGGTAGTGTTAGTGTAAAGACTATTAGTTGGAAATAGCAAACACTCATTTAGAACAAAAGTCAACAATATGAATTCATGAGATCGGCACCATATATTGTATGGATTATCTTAGAAGTTTTGGAATTATTTGATATCAGCAAAACAATAGAGAACGTATCTTTGTAGTGTATTCATTGAATACGAAATCCATGGCTAAAGCCTAAAAGGTAGGGAAAACTAGTGTTGCTGATTTTTTTGGTGTATTCTCGAGGAAGTCTGTGTTTGTGACAATGAAGTTGATTGAATAAAGTGAAAGCACGATGAAGGTTCATGACTCTACATTAGAGTGTTGAGAAGCGCAATGGAATGTGTTCCAGAACGCGTCTCTTCACATAAAGGAAAGGATCAATGATAATGATCATTGTGTTTTCCCTACTAGTGCCTTTAGTAAATAAAGTAGGATTTGTAAATATGTTCTAAACCATGTGTGGAGACATTTGTGAATAACTTGTCATGTTATCGGAACGTGACATACCTATGAACTATAAAGGAATTGATGGTGAACTGAAATTACGAGAAATCCCTCAAGTAAGTTTCACTTAAGATTAAAAGTAAAATATTACTAAATCTTGTCAAGTAAAGGAGTTAATTGATTTTTCCAAAGGACCACAAGGTCATGATGGAAAAGGTGAAAGCCAAATCACGATTCGCCGCGAATAATGTCTTTGGTGAATTCAAATGAATTTGATTCAGAAGTACTGAAGTGCAATGGTTTTTCTCAAAAAAGAAACTCTCAGTTTGATAATTGATCAAGGAACTTTGAATTCATTCAAAATATTGATAAGATATGCAATTTTCATGAAATTGAGCGGGAGCTATAAAGTCTTCCTAAATTAATATGTGAATGACATATTTTTGAGTGGGAGCAATGTAAGTTTCGGACTCAAATATGTAGGAAACATATTTTGAGTGGGATCTTAATGTAAATTATTATGTGTATACGACACATTAAGAATAAAAGAACAAGTACTAATAAATAATGATTTATAAGGAAAAATCGAAAGAAAGTCGGTTATAATATTTTGTTGTATTGTATTCCTAAAGGAGATTCTGAAGTAGTTTTGAAATAGGAATTGGTGAAGGAATGATCCTTAATCATTCGAATTAGGAATTGAATTTGAGTGCTACATCGATGGTTAAAAGAAATAAAAGGATGATTGTCATCCACTTTTTTTGACATTGGTTTTGTCTTAGAAACCATGCTGAGAACTCAAAATAATATGATCCAAGAAGAAAAGTTCGGAAGTGATTAAGTGTGAATCGATGAACATTGAGCTAAGTTTGTCCACAATGTCTAATGAGAACTGTAGACATGTTTTCCATATCCATGAAGGATGACATACCTTAAAGCATAAAGTGTTATGCTATAAGAGTGTATGTTAACCTTAAAAGATTGGAAATCTCTGCATTGAAAATACCAAGTTAAGTCAAAGACGAAGCATGTTGGTAAACATCGAAAAATGCACATGGTGCACTAGTGTTTCGATAAATACATTTAAAATAAAAGTATAAGGATACTACATGATGTCATGTATAATGTTGTGGCTAGATAAGTTCATCTTCTCACAGAGAGTGTGTCCTAGGGAACGGTCTCTGCTGGCTCCTGAAACCGACCTCACTCTATTTCCATAACTACTATACATGCACAAGATGTTATCATAATATGATAAAGTATTAATGTCAATTAAGGTTACATTAGTAAGTAGCAAAGGATATGAGGGGCTATAAAGTGCAGACCCTAGAATCAACCTCTTCCATGAGCAAGCACGATCAGAAGTGCCAGGTTATATGGTGCTGATGATTGGTAAACAAATGCAACTAGTTTATTTGTACTCTAGTGCAATGGGAGGCTGTTGGAAATATGCCCTAGACACAAATAATAATATGGATTATTATCATATTTCACAAAGTTTATAATTAGGTTCTTTATCATGTTATAACTGTATTGAAAGGAAACGTAAATACACGTGTGATATGTAATCAACCAAGACTTCCTGGTGAATGTAACTACCTCGGTGAATTACGCTCTTAGTTACATGCCTGGATGAGCGAAAGTGGTTAAAATAGTACGGTGGGGCCCAAGGGCCACTCACAGGTAGACCTTTCGGCCGTCCTAACCACTTCCAGATCATCGGGACAAGAACGAGCGGTGTAATCGGCAGGCGAAGGGATCAACTACATACACAAGTGAGTATGTATGCAAGCCACCATACAATTGTTCACAGAGCCATTCCATCTAAAAGAAATAGAAATATTGTAACGCCATATGGAAAGATCCAAATATCCTAGATAGAGATAATATTTTAGGATAGCTCCTCATACATCAAACATCAGAGTATCAGGCGGAAGCGGAAAACAAGATCCGAGTACGGATAAGAAGCAAATCGGCATAAGATGCCACATAAATAAACACATCCCGCCCACAGATCTCACGGATCCCCGTTCCCGGATCTCTACACCGTGTGATCGTTGCCAACATCATCCGTCTCCTCCACCCAGTATCCATCTTGCGAGTACACCTATTCATCTGAATCAAACAATTTATTGTGTGAGACCCTAGGGGTACTCAGCAAGTCTTTATGCCTCTAAAGGGGACATATACCTGGGGTGACGCAATTGCAGTAAAAGATAACAACTAACAAGTCTATAGATACTCGCTAACCATCCGCCTAACCAATGATAGACGGACGCCCGTTAATTAGTAACAACAGTTATAACAGTATAATTAACAGATCCATCCTCCTTCTCGCTTACCAACGAGAAAGCGGACGAACAACCCCTCCGTTGGCAGTTTTATTAACCACTCCATGAGTATTGCACTATTTACTAGTCAAGTACTTAGTCAAATTGAAAGCGGTACTTTAGTTATACTTGTCTATGATCGAGAAACTATGCTCCAAGTCGTCCATAACCGCGGACACGGCTTTCAGAAAGATTTACCCTGTAGGGGTGCACAAATAGCAACACACACTCGATCAACCTCGGAAAAACCAACTCAAAACCCAACGAGGCATTCACGACAAAGCGATCACAGGATTCAGACATATTTTAGGGGGGCACCCTAATAAGCTACCCGCAACGAAGTTAGCCGGCTCCGAGACGGACCCAGGGTTTGCGACAATGGCTGTAAACGACTGGGAACCCGAAAATGTGACTGGGCTTGTCGATACCACAAAAACATTCCGCATTCTTAAATAGTACAGGTGCTCCTCGCACAATCTTAAATAAAGCAGTAAAGCATGGCATAAGTACAGGATAGTAATAAAACCCCAAACTAATTGTGGCCCCAAGAAATAGAAATGAATCAAGGTCTGGCTCAAGGGGGTCCATAAGGCCTCCCGGATGTGGATAGTGTGAATAGTCAAGGAACAGGAATCAAGTACTCGGGGTCCTACGGGACACAAGTGAGCATGAAAAACCAAATAGCAGATATTGCTCACCGGTGCCACTTTCATTAGTTATCCCATTACTACTCAGGTTAAGTTTTTTAGGTACCTCGTTATCCATCAGACACTCACATACCCTACACATGCTTTACTACGACTCGCATGGCTCAAACAACTCCTGTAGTAATGGCTCATGGGATGGAGGAACAAGCTTCGGTGGGGTTTAAAAAATAAAGGCTATGCAGTACTTGGGATTCAATTTAATGCAATCGCGACTCAATGATGCAAGAATAAGATGGAGGCAATAGGTACTATATGTATGCAAGCATGTGGTAGTGCTTGCCTGGCAGCTCAGTTGAAGCGAGAGACGGATCTGGGTAGTGCTCCTGGGATTCCTGATATATCCCCTGCTCGGCGTCTATTCGAAGAAGAACCACACAAACAAGGGCCAACATAAATAAAGTGCAAAAGCATATGAATTAAAATGCGGCAAGCAAACAAGCATGCCATGATGAATGATGCACAATTTACATGGCAATAATGTAGCATAGCATGGGTGAGGGGTACAAGAATAAGGCATTTTATTAAGTTTTAGTCATGTTTTGCTCTCATAACACTTGCTGTATACTTTATATTTATATGATTCATGCTGCAATTCAGAACAAGGAATGCCTAGTTAGAATAGGCTCGTCGCGCTGATCGATTTAGACATATTATTTGTCGAATTTGGAGTTGTAGAATTAAAGTTATTAATTTATTAAGGAAAGGCCATTTATTGTAATTTTAATCATCTCGAAAATTTAAAGTGTTCAAATAATATTTTGAATAGTATATTTGAATTCCTCACATTTTTCTAATTCGAAAACATATCTTATTTGTCAAATTTGGAATTACCAAACAAAAGTTATTAAAAACAGATTTAAAATTCATATTAATCATTTTTTGAAATTGTTTTATTAAACAGATAAACGAAAAGACTTTTTATACTCAGCCAGAGCTAGCCCTAGTCGCTGATGGGTGGGACCGATGCTGACTGAGCGGAAAACGGCGCACAGAACTTTTCTCACCGCGAGCTAATCTAGCCGCAGCAACTGACAAGCGGGCCCGACGCTCGAGCGGACCCACGCGCCAGTGGCTGGATGCACCGGTGACACGCGGCTGATCCAGGGCTGCGGGTTGAGGCTCTGGGAAACCCAGGTACCTTTTTGTAAAAAGACCTCAGAGGCTGACGTGTGGGCCTGGAAGGGGCGCGGGTTGACGAAGCAAAAGGTGGGGGGGTTTCTGGAAACTACCACGGGCTACTGTTTTTCTTCTCAGCTGTTGCCTGACGAAACTGAGGCCGAGCGGGAGACAGCACGGCGGGGGATCGAACCCGCGACCTAGCGGGCGCGCGCGGCAGCGGCTGCCACTGCGGTGGAAGGGAGGCTGTTGCAGGGTTCGGCTACGCGGTGAGATAAAGGTTCCGCGACACACAACGAGAAGACGACGATGAACCCGCCGTGCACAGAGGGCGTTCGTCGCCGTGATATGCTCGTCTAGGAAGAGAAAAACAACGGGAGGGTGTCAGAGAGGTGCAGCAGCTCACCAGGAGTGCGACGGTAGAGGTGGAACGGGCCGAGGTGCAGGGGATCAGCGACGGAGCTGGCGGCCGGCGGGGTTAGGGTTTTGGCTCGGCTCGTCGGCGTGCAGCGGAGATGGGCCGTCTCCTCCTTGACGCCGTGTACAAGGCTGATGCAGAGGACCTCCCCGACCTCGCCGACAACCTCCTGCTCGCCTACGCCTCCTGGATCGATGGGAGATGGTGTAGGCCGATGATGGTTGGCCGGGGTTGGAAGGGAGGGAGGAAGCAGGGGTAGGTGGGGAGAGGGCGGCGGCGCAGGGCCCTGGGAACCTGGGGATCTAGGAGAGGCGCAGGAGAGGGGGTAGATAAGAAGGGAAAAAGGGGGTGCACATGGGGTAGCTCGGGGTGGAAAAGGTGATGCCACCTTTTCCTCTTCTCTCTCGGGCAGGTGGGGGTGTAGCGGGCTAGGGCGCCGGCAGGTGGGGCTGCAGCGTCGGTAGGGCCTGCCTGGCAGCTAGGGAGAGAGAGAAGGAGAGGGAGGGGGAAGGGGATGGCTCGGCTAGGAGCAAGAGGGGATGGGGTGAACTCGGCCTAGGGTTAGGGGAAGGGGTAGATGGGGTATCTCGCATGGGTGATTGGGGTTAGGGTTTAGCAAGAAGGTTAGGGTAGGTGTGGTGGCTCGGGTTAGAGAGAAAGAGAGAGGAGGGCTTAGGGTTTGAGAGAAAGATTAAAGAGAGAGGATAGGGTAGGGTCATAGGGTTTTGGTGGGGGTGTGTGATCTAAACAAGATCATGCAAGGTGAGATGGAGGTGAGGAGAGGGGTAGGTTTTGGTTTAAGCAAAGAGAGGGGTTTGAGCTAGAGAGGAGAGAGCTAGTGTTTAAAGGTCACATGGAAGGGAGAAAAGATTAAGGTGGGGAGGATCTAGGTTAAGAGAAAAAGGGGCTCCACTTGTATATGCATGCACTAAGGCTCAACAAACAAAAATAATCACTTGACATGATTCCCAAGGGTCCATGTTTCACTCCAAAAACAATTAAAAACCAAAGGAGAAAGATAGTGATAATTGCATGGCCCATGCATGGGCATTAAATGCCATGTTTTAATCTTGTGAAAACAAAACAATGATCATGGCATTTATGCACATGCGTTCCAAAATATGGAGTAAAGCCAAGCTAAAGGAAAATAGAATTGGATCCATCCCAACTCACATGAGCTAGATTAAATGCCAAAAGAAGTAAAAGCTCATGGGTAATTAGGATGGTGGAATTATAAGGTGGTGACAAAGAAAGGTGATGGAGTTGAATAAAAGATATGCCCCCAACTCAACTTGGGCATCAAGCATTTATCAAGAACCAAATACAATATATCAAGAGCCAAAAACATTTACTAATGCATATGAGAGAAGAACCAAATGAAAAGGTTTTATATGATGCTCAAATGCAAGGTGGCATGATGACATGAGCATGATATAATTATGATGCAACAATTATATGTAGGAAGTAGCCATTATATTACTAGACCAAGTAGCATTACATATGTTAGACAGATGGGATGCTACAGTGAATCTCTAGTCACTTGTTTATTGGTCAACAAATGATCAAGGTTTCCTTGTCATGTGGCATTTATGCCAGTTAAAAAAGGAGTCACCTCATTGAGAGAATGAGATGATGGACATACCCAACCTAAACAACGTGACACGATCATATCACAAAGTTCAAGTTACGATGATTAGGAAACATAGTGTCTTGTTTCTTAGACCGTGAGACCATATCAATCACTGTCACCCGAGAATACCTTGATAGCATCAAACGTCACTCGGTGAAACGGTGATTATAAAGGTGTGTTCAGGTATTCAGAGGGGCATGTGAGACATTATGTGTCAAGAGCAGGATTTGTCCATCCACGTGACAGAAATATACTCAAGGCCCACTCGGAGAAGTTATATCCAACAGCTGCGCAATCTGTGACTAGGTTACTGGGATATCATTTTGGAACGAGTTAAGTACATTTGTCGGTAACGAGATTAAACACGGCATGGTGATGTCAGTGATTAGATCTCGGACAATGCAAGTATCACAAAGATAAACAGAATGAGACATGACATTCATGGTTCAATGACACAAATTCATGGAATGCACAGGGGTCACCATGGGCATCTAGGTCCCGTAGATGATCATTGGTACGAGAGGGATCTTGACCATGTATGGAGTGTTCCCAAACCGTGGGGTATCACGCTTAAGAGCTTGATGATGCTCGGAGATCATTTTGGTATCGACGGAATCACCAAAGAATAGAAAGAGAGAAAATCAGAAGGGTTTTAGAAAAGTCCGGAGGATGTCCGGAGTGGTGCGGAAGGAGTTCCATAGACACGGGGATGGAATAATATGTAAGTGAATGTTAAATATTGATTTAATCATTTATTTATATTTATTTAATAAAAGAAAAGGAATTAAATTGGTCAAATTCACTATTGGGCCAAAATCCCAAGGGGAAAAGGCCCATAAGGACCAAAGGGAGGAAGGAGGGGAGGTGGCCGGCTGGGCCTAGGGACCCCGCGTTGGGTCCACTAGGGCCATGGCTGGCGGCGGCCAGCCCCTCTCCCTTGTTTAGTCCCACATGGCTTAGCTAATTAGCTATGGGGTCCCTTTTCCCCTATATATTGAGAGATATCTTGAGAAAATATATACACCAATAATCAATAAAAGGTTTCCTATGTTTTGGGGAGACCTCCAGTTGATCCTCTCTATCTCTTTCTCGCTCTCTCTCTCTCTCTGCGTGAATAGGAAACTTCTTCATTGCGAAGCGTCGTCGCGCCGCGGGATTCGAATCTAGAAGGTCTACTTTCACAAATGCTGCTGGATTGGAGGAGCGGGAGTCATCGTTAGGCACCAGATGTGTGTAACTCTCTCGGAGGTGCAACACTTGGGGCAGTAGGTGTCATCGGAGCCGTCGTACTTCAACACGACCCCGAGGTCAATGTCGGTACGACAACATCAACCACGTTCTCCTGAATTTTGACAACACTTTTTGGTCTTCAAGGGTACGTTTCAAAAAGCTCCTCCTATTACTGCATTACTAATAGATAGGTCCTAGCATTGGGGTTCTTGGCGTAGGAAAATTTTATTGTTTTCAGGCGCAAACCCCTACAATGACGCCTAGACTAAGGTTGTGGCCGACCTCAACCGGCTGGGAACCCTGCCGTGGAGGAGCTAGCTTGGCTATAAGACATGACAATGCCCACACACATGCTTGTGACTGGTCGGGTCCACTCGCAAGAGGGGGAGTGGTAGGGGTATTGAACATCGAACTATTGTGGATGCACCTTTTTTGACAGGGTCGTGGATGCACCTGCATGTGGCTGACAACGTCATGATGACGTGGGTCCATAGGTCGAGCAAACAATATAACCACCCCAATAACCTGTTAGGGAAACTTATGCTTCACCTTACCTTTTCATGTCACTATTTTGGAATCTGACCCTTGGGCTCGACGCTAACAAGAATGGAGCCAAAGTTGTGGAGGTTGGTGACAAGAAAAAATAACACAAAAGCAGTATGTGCCAAGCAAACCGTCGCTAAAGTGAGTTCAGCCTGAAGTGCAATGGTGACAAACTCTCAAGGTTTCTTCCTTGTTGGTTTTCCTTGGCCCTGACCTACACAAGTCCGGCTCCATCCTCTATACTCCAGTAGTTTCTATAACTATGATTCACATTAAAGTCTGATCTCTTCATTATGAAGTCAACAACATGCCAAGACCCTTTATTCTAAGTAGATCCATTTCCTTGAGGAACAAAGTTCCATCAAACAATAGCTTAGTTATTCATCAGGTACATGTCAGATGGGCTGAATACAAGCAGAACGATGCAAAAAGATAAGAAACTCTCATGGCAATTTTGATCTCCAATTTAATGAAGAGTAATTTTTTACCTTTGGGGTTTTGGATTGAACTGACCACAGGAAGCAATACAAAGTGTTCATGTCAGTTTTCCGTAAAAAATATTAAAAATATTACGTTTGTGGCCCTAGTTCACCTCAGAAATTGGAAATGTGCCACTACGAATCGGGAAATTGGAGATATGCCATCAACTGACACGATTTTGTTATGTTTGTGCCTCTGGTTCCATTTGATGCTAGCAGCTGTTTCCCCTGTCTAAGTTGCTATCTGGTTGACTCAGTTTCTTACATGTGGGTCACATCACACATAACCGTTGTTTTGGCAATTGTACTAATGAGCAGGCCCCACCACCGGAGGTATCGACCACACGCATCCTAGGTTTGAGGATCTAAGCCCAAATTATTCTGCAACTTCCCATATTTCCCTGCCCTACCGCCCCGCTCCTCTCCACTCTTCTTGTACCTTCCCCCGCCGCACTGTTCCATCGTGCACCGCCCTCCCTCCGGCCTCTGTTTGTCACCTCGCCATCATCCCCTCCCTTCCCTCTCTCTTTCCCACCGTGAACTGTCCTGGCATGGTCGAGAGGCCAGAAGCGAGAAGCTAAGACGACCTTTGGTCGCACAACCACAATGGTGGACGTGTAGCGGACCGAACACAAATATGGATCATGCACAGCAGGAGAGCACGAAGATGCATCCTGCGAGGTTGGGGAGTACAGAGAGGATGCCACATGGCAAGATAATATGGGGAACAAACCTCTCCAGCTCTAGATCCTAGTGAATGTGCCTTCCGTCCTCTCTAAATGGTAAGAAATGTAATTATGTCTCTTCCCCTTTCAATTAGCGAATCTAGTCTAGTGATAATAGCGAGGATGTGTGTTCGTAACCCATAGGACATTTGCCACATCTGGATTCCTACTAAAGATTCAACACGGGTGTCGGACCGAAACCTTGCTCGATGGTAGACTTATAGTTAGTGCTAGTTTTGATTATCGACTGATAGTAGACGCGACATACCCAACTCTATGTGACTTCTACACGGAATTTGGCAAGTAACGATTATCCAGAACGAGGAATTCATATCCAGGATCGACGAGGCCCTAGCAATTATTTGGGGTAAACATCTGGGGACTAGGACTATGCTGATGTCTGTCCACATTGTTAATAAAGAGAAAGGGAAGAGACCATCGTCAATGAGTTAGGACCACCTGCAATGCAAACAACTCAACCTACCATAACAGAGAAGCCTTTCCTCACGGTACCGAGCGCAACTACCCAGCTTATCCTTGTGCATGATACCTTGTCTGGCAAGCATGAAGACATAGAGGTGGGGGAACCAAGGACGATTTTGTGTTCGGAGATGATGATGACAAGAAAGCATATCCAAATGTTGTTAATGATCCTGATCGGATGTGAAGTAGGGAATAATTGATTGATCTGGATTTTGATGAAGAGGAAGGTGAAGATGCTGAAATGGGATGCATATATGATGATAAAGACGAGGACATGCCAGTGATACACTTTGATAGGGACATCCCTACAACTAACGAGGGGACTGTCTTTTAGACTGTGGAGGACTATCGATACAGTTGTCAACTTTGCAATAAAAGTTAGTTTTGATTATATCATTGAAAAGAGTGACTATAAAAGATTTAGGATGCATTATAGGAAAAGTAAGGCTTGCAAGTGGAGACTGCATGCATCCCCGATGAGGGGTGGACAACCATTTTAGGTTGCATTGGCTAACTTTTGATTCATTTTTTCAGATTTGATATGTTTATATATATATATATATATATGTGTGTGTTTTGATTTATTGAATTATTGTCGAATGCAGATCAAGGTAAACACAAAGAAACAAAACTTCCCTAATATTTCTTTAAGTGATAAAATAAGACCTGCTATAACAAACTAGATTGCTACTACTTTACTTGATTGGGTGAGGCGGGATCAATACACTGTATCTGCTGAACTCAGATCGAAGATTAGTGATAAGTTTAATGTATGATTCCTTACCAAGAAGTTTTTTAGGCAAGGAGATGGCTTTATACTTTATTCAAGCAAGTGGAATGACAGTTTCCACACGGTATACAGTTTTAAAGGAGAGGTAGAACGTGCATTACCTGGGAGTGTTGTTGACATTGACTACGAGGTAGTGAGAGGAAGACAAAAGACTTCAAGAGAGGTCAAATATATGATGACATGCAATAATGCTTCAGGAGATGTTTTGTCTGTCTAAAGGCATGCTGGAAGCAATTTGTAGAGCGATGCATACCATACTTGGCAATAGATGCAACTGCTTTAACATGGAAATTTAGGGCTAAGAGCTAGGTCCCGCACGTCAAAAGGAATACAAATATAATTATATTCGGCTCCACTGGTGGGTTGTGTGTTTGGTTCCACATATCAGAAGGCAACATAGCTATTTGTTTCCATCGTTGCTGACAAGGCAAAGAGAAGGTCCCACATGTAAAAAATCGAGTCAAATAGATGACAATCAAGCCCAACGTAATGGTAGCGGGCGTCATGTCGTCAGGGGCGCAGACGTAATAAAACCGCGTCGGGTAATTGCATACGTCCAATTGTCCGAGTGGTAGTGGCACAATTTCAATTTTCAGGTGAACTAGGACAACGTATATAATAAACCCTAGGAAAGCAGTAAAAGGTGTCTGGTCATACATGATCACAAAAATTGACAAATGACCGTTGTAAAGTTATTTGAATTCAGCATACGTTCTTTGAACTCAGAAAGATCAAAGACCAGTGCCTCCGTTTTCAAGACGTTGCTCTAGCATCTGTAGATTCATTTTTTCTATCATAATAATTTGATGGGTACAAGTCAAGATGGAACTGGGCCAGTGCCCAAATCCAAAACACCAATGTCCAATTAATCATGCCCTCGTCCATGTCCAGTCCACGCTACATTGCTGAGAGTCCAAATCCATCCGAATCCATCTACCCCAAACACTGGATATCCAAGATCACCCACGGTCCTTGCTACACGGGTTTATGCGCGCGAGATCCTTAAAAAGCATGAGTTGTAGCGCGCCGAGTCAATAGTCGATTAATTAATCAACGCATCACGTAAAAGCCCGGGTCCCACACGGGGAGACAAGCAAGGGTCGTGCATCATGGCCGGCCGCCGGAGTGCAGTCACAGCTACGTCGATGAAGTAGACGATCCCGGCGTTGGCGACGCTGTTGCGGGCGTAGATGTCGCCGAGAAGGCGGGATCTTGCCGGCAACGAGCAGGCTCCGCGGCGGGAACGGTGTCTCCGACACACCAGCACCGAAGGTTCCGGCGATCTTTTTTTTTTTTGGGGCAACCGGCAGGAGCACTGCCTTTTCATTAAGATAGAGGGAAAGCCCCAACAAGGTGTACAGGGCGATGGTTCATGCAAAGGTTCATGTCAGAAGGCAAGAACCAAAGCAACAGAAGATGAAAGGAAAAGAAAGAGTTACTAGTCTAGTCTGGTTCCGCAGGAATTGCCTCTCCACCTGTAGCGAACGCCCTAGCACGTTGCCTGATATCTTTTTCGGCAAGCTCCGCGACCTCAATGTATGTTAGTCGTTTGCCTGTAAAAATTCTCCGATTTCTTTCCTTCCAAACGTTCCATAGAACGTAGAGAAGACGCCCACTGATTCTTCGTTTCTCCTTTGCAGGGTGGTCCGCAATGAGGCTATCCCACCAGTCCGAGACTGAGGGCATTTCCAGGCCCAGTGCAGCACCACCATTGTTGTCCCTGAGCTGGACCAGGCTCCAGACTGCGGCGGTGAATTGGCAGTCTTTTAGCAGGTGGTCGATCGTCTCGTTGGCACTTAGGCAAAGAGCGCAGATTGGATCATGGTCCCAACCACGCGTTGCCAAGTTGTCAGCCGTAAGAAGCTTGCCGTGAATGGCAAGCCAAGCAAAAAGCTTGCACTTCGGTTCCGCGTGTGCTTCCCAAATTTTCTCCGCCTTGAACCTGGGGTAACTCCCGTAAAACTGAGCGAGATAGGCGGAGTTAGCGTTGTAGTTTCCGTCCTCGGTTAAGCTCCATCTAACGGTGTCGTCTTGGTTCTCCACCAAGGTCGTGGCATGAACAACCTCCCAGAGGCGGAGGTATTGAGTGAGATGTACTGGAGTGCTCAAGCGTGCTATGGACCCGATCCAGTTGTTTGCGTTAATCTCCTTAGCCACCGAACGGTTCTTTCTGGTTGCAATTTTGTAGAGGTCAGGCGCAAGGAAGCAGATGGGGCCGTGATCGGACCAATTGTCGTGCCAAAAAGAGGCGGTCTCTCCGTTGCCAATCGTGATCTTCGTTGCAGCTCTGAACAGCGCCATGTCCTTCTTGTCACATGGAAGCCTAGAGTCAGCCCAGGTGCGCTGGGGGTCCGTCCATTGGAGCCATGGCCAGCGTAGTCTGAGGGCGCGGCCCTGGCGCTTTAAATCTGGCATACCGAGGCCGCCAAGATACTTCGGCCTGCACATGGTCGTCCAACTGGCCAAGGCCTTTCCCTTGGCGGCGTGCTCCCCCTCATCGCCAGCCCAAACGAAATTTCTCGCAACTCGGATGATTTTATCCCTGGCCCATTTTGATAGAGGAATGGCAGTTGCGTGGTAGACTGCCGTGGCCATGAGAACAGATCTCGCAAGAGCGATCCTTCCCGGGCGCGCGATGTTTTTTCCCATCCATCCAGGCATCTTTCCGGCGATTTTGTCGATGAGGGGTTGGAGGTCAATCTTGCGGAGGCGACGAAAGTGTAGAGGCAAGCCAAGATATTTTCCGGGGAAGGTAGCAATCTTAGCCGGGAACACCTGCAGGGTGTCCGCGATCTCGATGTCCGCACATCTGACAGGGAAAATCTCGGTCTTGTCCATGTTGGTGACGAGCCCGCTAGCCTTGCCAAAGCAGTCCAAGATGGCCTTGATGGCGAGAAGTTCCTCCTTGATAGGGTTGACGAAAATCCCGGCGTCGTCGGCGTAGAGGGAAATTCGGCATCTCAGGGTACGCGAGCGAATCTGACTTAGAATTCCGTGACTAGTGGCCATGGACAGGAGGCGTCTCGTTTGAAACATTTGGGGAGCAGCCTCGAGCAGGACGAGAACATTATCTACCGGTAGCGTGCGGCCAACCCAGCGGCCGTGATGGCGACCAAGCATAGGACGGTGGCGGCAGCCAATGCTGTGGAATTGTGCACAAAACAAAGTCCATTGGATATTGTACTATGCAATCTCTAAGTCCAAAGTACGTTCGATATAATTGGAGCTAATGCCCATTGATGTCCATGTCCAACAAGGCCCGGTCTAATTGATGGGATACGCCAATCTGGGTATACCCAGAAGGCCGATTCGATTGACTTGGGCTCAAGACGTTTGGGCCTGTAGGTACGGCGACTGGAACGCGACAGAAGAGGAAACCTGACGACGAGAAGCTGGAGGCCCAAAGTTGTAGATAAGCCTAGTTGGATTAGGTCAAATCCTCTGAAACATGAACTAATTCGGTTGTAATACTGTAAACCCTAGCCCCTATATAAACCTTCCTAGGGTACATTACATACTTACGTGCTATTAGCTACCCCCTCCAAACGACTCCCTGCCTAGCCACCGATCTCACCACCGTTGTAATCCACTTTCCAGAAATACAATCTAGCAGCAAGTAGGTCTTAACCATACGGGGGGCCGAACCTGGGTAAATCCCTTATCTCTGTTCCCAATCTCGCACCGCGGATGGTGACTAGCTGTTGCCTTAAATCTATCAATCGCTATTCCTAATAGCGACTTCCGTAGTCATCCCACAACAGGTGGTGCCCACCGTGGGACATGGTCAGTCAGGCCTGAGATCTGCGGTGAGACCTTACATCCCGATTGACCAGCCAATCGCCACCGGTCACATCGTTTCTAGCAGCGGATTCCTTCATATCCTGCCCAACAGCTACATCTCGGTGTCGCGCCTGATCACACACAGTGCGGTGATACCGGTCGGCAATATCAACCTCTTCATCGGGTTCACGGACGCCATCGACCCGGCGGAGAAAGCGATCATTGATGGATCGCTGCCACACGATCTGCACTCAGAGGAGCGGGTCCGCTCCATCACCCAACTTGCCTCCGAGTACGAATCGGCTCCGAGCGACATGGCCGGGAGCGATCTAGCCGCAAGCGACATGGCCCTCCACGACGACGCCACCTCGGCGGCCCCTGCTTTGGCCGCCGGATCCATCATGGTCGCGTCATGCAAAGACTCCATCACGCGAGTCTCCAACGGTGAGGATTTTGAGGATCCCTCCATCCTCGGGCTATTCGACTCCGACTCCGGGTCGAAGTCCCCTAACGAAGCGTGGACCAGATCCAATCGCCACCATGCCATCTACATGGAGGGAAGTGTCAACACCCTGCCAGATCCCTTCTCCACGCCCCTTTCGCTGACCGTGACGGCGATGGAGATTGAGGAATACCGCCAACAGCTAGAGGTGGAAAAGCTCAGGGAGCAGGCCGAGCGCGAAAATTTTCGCCTCGACCAGCAAACGGCGCAGGAGCTGTCGCTCTACCACTAGCGCCACATCAGGAGTCGCCTGAACTACATTGTCCAGGGCTGCATCCTGAACTTCGACGACAAACACGACCCCGCTCTAGTGGCTGGGCGCGAGTCCTGCAACACCGCGCCACCCGGCGGCAGTCGCCCACCAGCTGGGGCGCCTGCGAATGGAGCTCCACTGCCATCCCGCCGCTCGCCTCCGCCGGAGCAGCCACAGATCTTGATCTCCCCACATGCGCATGTATCCAATGGACTCCCGCTCGACTCCACCCCGATGGACAATGTCATCGCGGGACAGGCCGTAGTCGCCAACCTCAACACTACTGGAGAGGGCGCGCTGCAGGTCAAGTACGCGCATGCACTACTCACCAGGGCCGTCGAGCAACAAGTCACGGGGATCGACCCGCGGGGGCGGATGTACTCCCGCTCATCCGACAATCGTGTGGCCTCGAGAGGCCACCCGACAGTCGCCAACTCCATCAACAACCCACCACCCGAGCCCCTGTAGCTCCAACCGCGGGCAGCAAACCCCACACTCCCCACCAATGAGCCGTGACCCATGAACAACACAGTCCCCGCCAACAGTCAGCCGATCGACGCGCGGACCCACATCCTCAACAACCAAACCTAGTGCACTTGCCAGCCAAATGACCTAAGGAATACCCTCACCAACCGCGGTGAGCCGGAACCAAGGGGCTCCCTTAGCCGAATCAGCCTGCAGTACTTCGGACCAATGATCCGAGGCGAGAAGTACCTGCCCACCTTCAAAGCATCAAAGGACATCGAGAAGTACTATGCCACGTATGATCCAGCGGTGTGGATCGACACATACCTCATGGCAATGGGGATCGTTGGCCACCCGGACCTACTTACCGCTCGCTACCTCCCCCTGATGATGGAGGAAGCGACTCATTAATGGATCAACACCCTCCCCGAGAACAACATCGACTCATGGGAGGACAGGCGAGATGCCTTCGTCAGGCACTTCGAGGGCTCCTACACCCACGCCACCACCATCAAGGACCGGGAGCGCTGCATCCAGGGCCCACGCGAGTCGACCCGCTACTGGGTGTAGCAGTGCAGGATTTGTGGATCAACGCCTCTGGCATCCACCTAGACACGACGATTTACTGCTTCAAGAACGCGTGCCGGTACGAACCCTTGGTTGCCAATATTAAGAGGGTCTACAGGACGCTCGATAACATACCCGACCTCCTCGAAATCTCCAAGCGCTACGCGGAGGAACACCCAAACCAGGACTCAGACAACGAGTCAGGCGGGAGACGTCACGCGGGCGGCCACGACAACGGCAGACAGCGCGAGATGTGCTACAGCAACACTCACCTTACCGGCAAGCACCACAGTGACGGGCAAGTCGACTTCGTCGCCAATGCCATCTATGGGCAGCGCTACCCCAAGAACTTCTGCCGTGACGGAGGCAACTACCGCGACAGTGGCAACTACCACGCCAACAACACCACGAGGCCGTAATTCGACCCTGCGACCCAACTCTCCCAATCCTATGTCTACCACAGCAGGGAAAGAAAACCCGCCACCCACACTACCGCTTATTCCCATTCTCTCAAAGAGATCGACAAGGCAAGACGAGCGAGGGAGGGTAACAACGATGACCCACCAAGGGACAATGGAAATGCCGACGGCTTCGGAAACATGGTCGCCTCACTACACACGTTCACCAGGCTCGGCACCAAGCACGGGAAGAAGGTGCTCGTCCACATAGTCACCGTCAATGCGGTGACACAAGTAGACATCCCGCGCTGGCTAAATTGGTCAGAGCAAAGCATCACTTGGAGCCGCGAGGATCACACGTCCATGATCAAGTACCTAGGGCGAGTCGCCCTGGTGGTCAAACCCAAAGTGGCTAACTACTGGCTCCCCAAGACGCCGATGGACGGCGCCAGCTCCATCAACATACTATACCTGGACACCTTCAGGAGACTACAGCTTCCGCAGTTGATGATTGAGTCGACACTCACCACCTTCCATGACATCATGTCGGGCCGGAAGGCATATCCAATTGGCAAAGTCACGTTGACAGTCACCTTCGGCACGCCAGCTAACTTCCGCACCGAGCGGATCTTCTTCGAGCTGGTAAACTTCTGCAGCCCCTACCACTGCGTCTTGGGGCAACAAGCATTCACCAAGTTCATGGTGATCCCGCACTACACGTACAACATGATGAAGCTCCCCGGGCCACGCGGCATCATCACCATCCACAATGACCCCAACATGGCCTGGAGTGCGAGGCCAACAACGCCAAGCTTGGCAACATCGTCATCACCGAGGAAACCAACCACACCGATGAGCTCGCCAAATATACGAGTGGCATCAATCAGGATGACCCCATGATCCTGAAGAAACCCACCTCGGAAAACGCTGGGGCAGCAACATTCGAGGTGAACACACACACCCACACCGTCGAGCTCGTCCTGGGCGACTCGAGCCAGAAGGTCACCGTGGGGACCAAAATGAGCCCTGCATAGGAAAGCGCGCTCGTCGAGTTTCTCTGTGAGAATCATGACATCTTCGCATGGAAGCCATCTGACATGCCTGGTGTCCCGAGGGAACTTGCTGAGCACAAACTAAACTCTGACCCCAAAGCGTGACTAGTGAAGCAGTCGATGCGTCCCTTCGATGAAGAGTGTCGCCGAGCAATCGCCGAACAAGTGCAACAACTACTCGCTGCAGGATTCATTCGGCCAATCAAATACTCCAAGTGGATGGCAAACCGAGTCCTGGTTATGAAAAAGAACAACACTTGGAGAATGTGCATCGACTACACCAAACTCAACAGTGCCTGCCCAAAGGAGGAGTTCGTCCTCCCGCGCATTGACCATATCATCGACTCGACCATGGGATCCGAGTCACTGTGCTTTCTCGACGCCTATTACGGCTACAATCAGATCAAGATGGCTATCGAGGATGAGGAGAAAATGGCTTTCATTATGTCGTTTGGAGCTTTCCGCTACACCGCAATGACGTTCGACCTCAAGAACACCGGCGCAACCTACCAACGGTGCATGCAGGAGTTCCTAGCAAGCCAAATTGGCTGCAACATCCATGTTTACATCGACAACGTGGTAGTCAAGTCGACTCGCCAGAGCGATCTACTCGCTGTCCTGGCCGAAACTTTCGCGAACTTGCGGAAGTACAAGATCAAACTCAACCCGGAGAAGTGCACCTTCGGCATTCCCACCGGACACCTCCTAGGGTACGTGGTCTCCAAACAAGGCATCGAATAAAACCCCTCCAAGATCAACACCATCGCGTGACTCCAGAAATCCGAGTGCCTGCGCGATATCCACAAGCTGGCCGGTTGAGTCGCGGCACTCAATCGCATCATCCCCCGACTCAGAGAAAAGACAATGCCCCTCTATCACCTAATGTGGAAGAACCCCACATTCACGTGGGACAACGAAGCAGACAACGCGCTCAAAGTGCTAAAGGAGGTGCTACTCACAGCACCAGGACTCGCCGCTCCCATGGATAAGGAGCCAATGCTCGTCTACGTCGCGGCCTCCACTCGAGTCGTCAGCACCGTGATGGTCGTCGAGCAACCGAAGGAAGGCAAGAAGAGTCCCATGTAGCGTCTTGTCTACTACATCAGCGAGGCCCTCACCGACTCGAGGCAACGCTGCCCGTCGTACCAGAAACTGGTATATGCGGTCTTCGGAGCCCAACGTAGGATCCCTCACTACTTCCAGGAGCACCTCATCACGGTCGTCTCCTCCGCCCCGCTCCAAGACATCATCCACAACCGCGACGCAACTGGGTGAGTTGCCAAGTGGGCCGTTGAAATCAGCGTCCACAATATCAAGTACGAACCATGCAAGGCGATCAAGTCATAGGGTCTGGCTGATTTCCTTGCCGATTGGGAAGAGGCGTAGCATCCCGAGATGCTGCCCTACCTTCACTACTAGACGCTCCACTTCGACGACTCCAAGAACTCGAACGACACCAGGCAGGGATCATACTCACCTCCCCCAAGGGTGACAATCTCCGGTACATGCTGCAGCTCATTTTCACGCTATGCACCAACAACATGGCGGAGTACGAGGCCCTCCTCCACGGCATGATAGCTGCCAAGGATATGAAAATCAATCACCTCAAGTGCTACGGCAACTCCGACCTCATCGTCGGCCAAGTCGTTGGCACTTGTGATGTAGTCGCCCCCAACATGATAGCGAACCGCCAAGCGATGGACCAACTGGGGGGCTACTTCGCCGACTACTCCATCGAATGGATCGACGACACAAGAATGAGGAGGCCGACGCACTCTCGCGCATCGGGTCGGCACGCTAGACACCACCTCCAAGCGTCTTCCTCGCCATCATTGACAAGCCATTAGTCTCCCCCAAGGAGATCGACATCGGGATACCGCTGTAGCCCGAGCCCGCCCTGGTCGCCATGATCACGGAGCCAAGCGACTGGACCGCACCCTATGTTGCCTATCTCGAGCACAAGATCCTGCCCAACGACGAGACTGAGGCATGGATGATCGTGCGCCACTGCAAGTCCGTCGTCATCATCAATGGCGAGTTCCACAAGCGTAGCGTGACAGGCGTGTACCAACGTTGCGTGCAACCAAAAGAGGGCCGCAAGATCCTACAAGACATCCACGCCGGCGACTGCGGCCACCATGCTGGTGCAAGGTCGCTAGTCGCCAAAGCCTTGTGACACGGCTTCTACTGGCTCACTGCTCATGCCGACACCATCAACATCGTCCAGCGCTGCATCGGATGCCAGAAGTACGCCAACCATACGCACATCCCTGGTTTGGCCCTCAAGACAATCCCCATCACATGGCCATTCGCCGTGTGGGGCATCGACATGGTGGGACGATTCAAAACCGCTCCATCAGGCTACACCCACCTCCTGGTCGTAGTTGAAAAATTCACCAAGTGGGTCGAGGCAAAGCCGATCAAGAAATGCGACGGCAAAACCACCACCAAGTTCCTATACAAGCTAATCTACCGGTACGGCTACCCGCACAACATCATCACAGACAACGGACCAACTTCGCCAAGGGCGCCATGGCTGATTTCTGCGAGGAGCACGACATCCAACTCGACCTCGCCTCAGTCGCCCATATGGAGTCGAACGGCCAAGCAGAGGGCGCTAACCAAAGCATCCTCCACGACCTCAAGCCAAGATTGTAGGTCCCCCTCAAACGGAACCCTGGATGCTGGGTCGAAGAGATCCCCTCCATGTTATGGGGCATTCACACCTTCGTCAACCGATCGACAGTGTTTACCCCCTTCTTCATGGTATACGGTGCCAAAGCCATCATGCCGACCGACCTAGAGCATGATTCGCTTGAGTCATCCACTATGCGAAAGAAGACAACGAGGTCGCCTGTCAAAACGGTGTCGACCTGCTCGATGAAGCCCATGACCTAGCTCTCTCTAGCACCACCATATACTAGAAAGGTCTCTGCCGCTACGACAACCGCCATGTCCGCACTCGCACCTTCCAGGAGGGCGACGTCGTCCCGCGACTCATCCAAGACAAGAAGGGCATGCACAAGCTGCCCCCTCCCCTCGTGGGTGGGGCCATTCGCCATAGGGCGAGTCCTAGGAAATGACGCCTACTACCTCATCGACATACGAGGTGACGGCTAGCTCGATGTCGAGCGGCTATGAAACGTGAATCTCCTCCGAAACTTCTATACATAGAACTAAAACTTGTACTCAGCTGCCACATGATGAAATAAAAACAATGTTCGCACAAATTGTGTCCACTCGTCATTTCTTGTGCCAATAGCACTCGTACATCTACCAAAACGCTAACCACGATAGTCAACCCTTGGTTGAGCGATCGACACAGCTAAGTAGTGCAGTTTAAGGGCACTAAAAATATTCGGGCCTTGCACCGTCCATGAAAATGCAAACCCATAGCCACCATCAGAGTCGCCTCGCTCGACTAGCTCTCCGAGCCAAGACGAACAATCGCGCTTCCCACAATGCCTTGTCCTCCCCATCCTCGTACAAAGCGACTTGAACGGTTAAGTACCACGCTCGGGGACTCATCCAAAATGACCCTCACGCGGCTCGGGAACCCTCCAAGTATGAGATGCCTTGGACTCGCCATGCAACTGGCTTTCCAACTCCGGAGGAGAGACGCGTTACAAACAACGCACCACATCCTTACCTACCTTGAGCATGCGACTCGAACGGTGAAGTACCATGCTCGGTGACTCGCCCAGTCGACCCGGTCCGTGTACAGGGAAAACACCAAATACAAAGCACCCCTTGGGGTCGCCAAGCATCTGGCTCCGCAAGCCACGTCAAGTCGACCTAAGCTAACCGAACAACCTCAAACAGGTCACTAAACATATACACGAGGTTAATACACAACTACGGACGCGCTCAGGGACTCACACAAATCAAAAATCCAAAAACTAAAATCGAAACAAGTGATTAATTCCACGAGTCCATACGAGTTGACTAGCATATCATTATGTGATAAAATAGATAGTTCACTCGCAAAATATTGTACAAAAGGCCAATCGCCACATCAAACTATATTATAGTTTAACTTCCTGTTATGCAGGCTTTGACGAGGAGGCATCATCCACACCCTTGTCCCTTACAAAGGGCTTCCACGGGTTCGCTAGATACGTCGTAAGTGACCTCTTGATTGACGACTGGAACGCCCACTCCGACCGAAGGTCACGATGCGTCGGTTATGCATCATTCGGAGCCACTCGCGTCTCCTGGTAGGGCAAGAGGTCTGATACATTGCAAATGTATCTATAATTTTTGATGTTGCATGCTTGGTTTTATCTACTTTCTTGTGATTTGTCCACACTTTGGAGTACTTTTCATAGACTTTCTTGGACTAACCTATTAACAAGATGCCACAGTATCAGTTGCTTGTTTTCTGCTGTTTTTCGTTCCAGGAAAGTCAGAAAATCAATATTCTCGGAATTGGACCGGACAAAAGCCAAAGTCGATATTTTACCAGAAGACTCACGGAGCCAGAAGACGGGATGGAGAGGGGCCAGGGGCTGGCCACACCACCTAGTGGCACGGCCAGGCCAGGCCGCGTCAGGGGGTGGTGTGGGCCCCTCCGGCACCCCCTCGGTCTCCCCTCTCGCCTATAAGAGCCTCCCGATGCATAAACCCTAAATCGTCAATCAAAAATCCACGAAAAGTTCTGCAGCGCCGCCGCCACCGAAGGGGAGATTTGGGGACAGAAAGTCTCTGTTTCGGCACCCTGCCGGGACAGGGAAGTGCCCTCGGAGCCATCTCCATCGACTCCACCGCCATCTCCATCACCGTTGCTGATTCCCATGATGATGAGGGAGTAGTTCTTCCTCGAGGCTAAGGGTTCTACCGGTAGCTATGTGTTCATCTCTCTCTCTATGCGTGATCATATTGTGATCATGAGCTTTGTAATCAAGTAGATCTACCTTGCTACTCAAGTGCTTTAATAGATCTCTCCTCTTCCCATGTGTGTGAAAGTGATAGCATGCACACCATGGTGGCACTTAGGATAGAGATTACACATACTTGTTATGAGTTATATTTAGAGTTGGATGTCTTTATGAAATTGTGGTGTTTGTTAGAACCATCTAGTGCTCAAGGTGACAATGTGGGGTTTTCTAGATGGGAAATGCTTACTTTGAGGTGTGCTGTTGTAGCCGTACCATGGATTAGAGTATCCAACCAGAGAGTAGTTAAGAGTAGTATCATAAAGAGAAGATATTTATATGAGAGTGTTCACTAGTGAAAGTATGATCCCTAGGCCTTGTTTCTAAGCATTGAAACATCGTTTGCACTTAGATCTATTACATGTTTGCTTTCTTCCATCTTTATTTCAGATTGCCTTTAGTCTCTTCCTCACCATCAAGCTATTTTCTAGCACCGTTACCACTTATAATTATCCATACCACTTGTATTTCACTATCTCTTCGCCGAACTAGTGCACCTATACACTTGACAAGTGTATTGGGTGTGTTGGGGACATAAGAGACTTCTTGTATCTTGATTGCAGGATTGCTTGAGAGGGAATACCTTTGACCACTTCCTCCCTGAGTTCGATAAACCTTGGGTGATCCGCTTAAGGAAAAACTTGCTACTGTTCTACAAACCTCTGCACTTGGAGGCCCAACAACTGTCTACAAGAATAGAAGTGCGTAGACATCAAGCTATTTTCTGGTGTCGTTGCCGGGGAGGTAAGGTAAAAGGTACTCACATCCTCCGGTGTGAGTGCTCGAAGTTATTTCCTTTAGATTCTGCAATTATATCTTTTTGTTTCTTGTTTTTATTTTCACTAGTTAGGCTTAATGGAAAACAACAACAAAATTAGAGAGCTTTATAGTATTTATCTTGAGTTAGGACATGAAGTGTTTGAAGAGAAAATTAAAAAACCTATGGAACTTTATTTGCATGCTAATAGCAATGTTGTTAGTATGAATTCTTTGGACACAATTATTGCTAATGCTATGGAAAAGTCTTAGCTTGGGAAAACTAGTTTTTATGAAAATGATCTTTTTAGTTCCCCGGCTTTGGAAGATAGCTATTCTATTGCTTATGATGATACAAAACTTCCAATATATGATGATTACAATGATGAATATGATATTTTCAGTCCACATACTATTGAGAAGGAAATTAATTATGACTACAATATGCCTCCTATATTTGATGATTATGGTGATGAGAATAATAATGATAGCTATTTTGTTGAATTTGCTCCCACTATGATTAATAAGAATGACTATGCTTATAGGGAGAGTAATAATTATTTTATGCATGTGGCTCATGAAAAGAATGTTTTATGTGATAGTTATATTGTTAATTTTATTCATGATGCTACTGAAAGTTATTATGAGAGAGGGAAACATGGTTTTATGCATCTCAATAATATTAAGTTTCCCCTCTTTATGTTGAAAGTCTTGAAGTTGCACTTGTTTTGCTTTACTATGCTTGTTGCTTTGTGCTTTCATGACTTGTTTCTTTACAAGATTCCTATGCATAGGAAGTGGGTTAGGCTTAAATATGCTTTGAATTTGCTCCTTGATGCTCTTTTTTACTTTAATTCATATTTCTTACGTGAGCATCTTCTCAAACTATCATGCCTAACTTAAAGGCGTTAAATAAAAGTACTTATTGGGAGATAACCCAAAAGTTTTAGATGAGTCTTGGAAGTTATTACTTCTGTAATAACCGCTCCTTATCCTTTTTATTTGCTTTTTGTGCCAAGAGTAACCTCTAAGGAGAGAGAAGTAATGATTGGGAAAGTTGCTGTCCCGAAACAGATTTCTGTACTTCACCGTAAAAATTCGTGTAAAATCTCTGTACGTCGTTTTGAGGCGTGAATTTTTGTGCTTCTGCCCCAGGTTGATATCTAACTTTCGTTAGTTCAGCACTTTTTGATTTGAGCAACAGAAGGTCTTCGAAAAAATTCGTATTTACTGCTGTTCTGTTTTGTCAGATTTCTGCCATTATTTGCATTTGCTTCTTGTTGGTTCCTTTTTGAGTTCTTTTGAGGAATTGAGCTTTTTGAGGAAAGTGCTACAGTAGCTTGTGTTTTAATGGAAGTTTTATTGGTGTTGAAACTGAACCCAAATACTTATTATCTTGAGTGTACTAATGTTGCTAATAAAGATTGTGTGAAGTTTTGTATGAAGGAAAAATTTCAGGTGTATGGAAGGAATGAGTAATGAGATGAAGAATGGACTAAAGCTCAAGCTTGGAGATGCCACGCGTGTCACCCCAAGAAATATCCAAGAAGTACAAGCGTCAAATCTTGGGGATGCCCAAGGCATCCCCTTCTTCATCAATAAAAATCTCAGGTTTCTTCCAAACATTTTATTTTTATTTTTTCATGCACAGTTGTGTTGTTCTTGGAGCGTCTTCGTTTTTGTTTTTGTTTTTCATTTGCTTGGTTTTCTTAGTTTGCTGAATAAATGGGTTGGACCCCCTCTTTCATGCATTGGTTTTCAAATAGTTTGGTTTGGATTGGAAAAGAGTAGGAAAGCTCATGCTAAGTGGTAAAGGGAGCTTGTTTTTGACTGCGGCATATGCTTTGTCATGCCATGCTTGATATTGATTTGGCTTTATGCTTAGTATTCTTTGCTGTAGCATAAAATGTTATAAACAATTGAGATTGCTTAATGTGCCTTGGAAGGATCATGCGTTGTTTTAGCATATTAAAGCATAGTATTGTGGTATTCTCATTTGATGCTTTATTTGGGTTGACTTGGCGCATGCTCACACCATGTTATGACTATCCAAAGTCACCATAGCCTTTTTGATCCTTTAGTTTTTGACTTGTAATATCACTTTATGCTTTAATCAATGATGTTTTGTCGCTCTGCATGATTATGGCCATTATTTCTCTCTTAGTTGGTCGCTCCCAGTCTTCTGCTAGCCTCTGTAATCAAGTATGAGTTCCACTCATGCATCCAACTCCTAAAACCAAGTTATTCCAAAGAGTCCACCATACCTACCTATTAGCATTTGCTATTGAAAGTATAATCTTTTTTTATCTACCTTCCAAATTAAACTTGTTATGTGAAAATTAGTGATTAAAGATCTCACGAACTTGATGTCACACTTTACTTTCTTGCATTTAATAAACATGAACCATTGTGTCCATCTTTGTTGCATATATGCTTGCGCTTTATAAGTTGAAATTAGCAGAACCATGTATCATGGGGAACGCTTTCAACATTGCACTTGTACTTTGTACCCTGTTGATATCATGTTCTTTTGCTTATGGATCCCGACGGTGTGAAATAAAAGTCGAACTTGTAAGATCATGGAGTTTGTATGTGTGTTAGACAAATGCCTAGGCCGCTAGCCTAAGCCATGCCTAATCATGGTGGAAACTTGCAGCATCACCATAATGAGCACTCTATGAAGCATCCTCAATAAAAACCTATGCAAATAGCAAATAAAAAGATTGTTGAGATGGTCATTGTCTGCTTGCCTTGTCATTTTGATTATGGGATAGCTCCTGTATCATGTGCAAGGGGTACCCCGTTGGCGGTTCTCTATGATACATATGTACTTACAATGACAAGAGCTTACTTGTTACTAAAGTTGAGTAGCATGAGGTTCGGTCTTCATAAGTAAGGGGCATGAGATTTCGTCTTATAACTTGTCAAGCATATCCTCTTACTTGTGTGACTTTAACCTTAATCACCTTGAAGATGCTTATGATAGGGGCAATGAGAGATGAAAGCTAACAAGTACCATAATTTTTGGAAGCTCTTTATGAGACTTGAATCCCTGGTTCCTTCTATGAAGGCCTTTCTTTTACTTTTATGTTGAGTCTCCACCTTCTATCTTTATGCACCTACTTTGAGAGCATAGTGGCCATTCTTAGTTCTATGTGCATTGTCCCAAGACTTGTTGATTGATGCATAACCTTGATATTGCTTGTTTTAAACTATTTGTATCTAGTCACTCTTATGAACTTTGAAGGTGTCCTATGCATTTATGTTTGCTACTCTATGAGGGACAAGCTGAATGTTACTATGCTATGTTTTCTTTATGTGAAACAAACAAATGTCTTGCAAAGCATTATTATTCATGAATCTTTTATTTGTGCCTTTTCATGTTGCAACATAGTTTCTTTGTCTATTGCTAGAACTTTGTCTTTCATGTTATGATTGAAGTACTATGATCCCAACTTTCAATGTTTTACAAATACTTTGATCAAGTTTATGATGGTACATGTCACCTCAAAAATTATTCTTTCTTTTTATCACTTACCGACTCGAGGACGAGCAGGAGTTAAGCTTGGGGATGTTGATACATTGCAAATGTATCTATAATTTTTGATGTTCCATGCTTGGTTTTATCTACTTTCTTGTGTTTTGTCCACACTTTGGAGTACTTTTCATAGACTTTCTTGGACTAACCTATTAACAAGATGCCACAGTGCCAGTTGCCTGTTTTTTGCTGTTTTTGGTTCCAAGAAAGTCAGAAAATCAATATTCTCGGAATTGGACCGGACAAAAGCCAAAGTCGATATTTTACCGGAAGACTCACGGAGCCAGAAGACGAGACAGAGAGGGTCCAGGGGCTGGCCACACCACCTAGTGGCGTGGGCCAGGCCAGGCCACGCTAGGGGGTGGTGTGGGCCCCTCCGGCACCCCCTCGGTCACTCCTCTCGCCTATAAGAGCCTCCTGATGCATAAACCCTAAATCGTCAATCAAAAATCCATGAAAAGTTCCGCAGTGCCGCCGCCACCGAAGGGGAGATTCGGAGGACAGAAAGTCTCTGTTCCGGCACCCTGTCGGGACGGGGAAGTGCCCTTAGAGCCATCTCCATCGACTCCACCACCATATCCATCACCATTGCTGATTCCTATGATGATGAGGGAGTAGTTCTTCCTCGAGGCTAAGGGTTCTACCGGTAGCTATGTGTTCATCTCTCTCTATGCGTGATCATATTGTGATCATGAGCTTTGTAATGAAGTAGATCTACCTTGCTACTCATGTGCTTTAATAGATCTCTGCTCTCCCCATGTGTGTGAAAGTGATAGCGTGCACACCATGGTGGCACTTAGGCTAGAGATTATAAATACTTGTTATGAGTTATATTTGGAGTTGGATGTCTTTATGAAATTGTGGTGTTTGTTGGAACCATCTAGTGCTCAAGGTGACAGTGTGGGGTTTTCTAGATGGGAAAGGCTTACTTTGAGGTGTGATGTTGTAGCCCTACCATGGATTAAAGTGTCCAACCGGAGAGTAGTTAAGAGTAGTATCATAAAGAGAAGATATTTATATGAGAGTGTTCACTAGTGAAAGTATGATCCCTAGGCCTTGTTTCTAAGCATTGAAACACCGTTTGCACTTAGATCTGTTACATGTTTGCTTGCTTCCATCTTTATTTCAGATTGCCTTTAGTCTCTTCCTCACCATCAAGCTATTTTCTAGCACCGTTACCACTTATAATTATCCATACCACTTGTATTTCACTATCTCTTCGTCGAACTAGTGCACCTATACACTTGACAAGTGTATTGGGTGTGTTGGGGACACAAGCGACTTCTTGTATCTTGATTGCAGGATTGCTTGAGAGGGAATACCTTTGACCACTTCCTCCCTGAGTTCGATTAACCTTGGGTGATCCACTTAAGGGAAAACTTGCTGCTGTTCTATAAACCTCTACACTTGGAGGCCCAACAACTGTCTACAAGAATAGAAGTGCGTATACATCAAGGTCGCCCATCGCCAACACACTCACCACGTACGGAGCGGCCTTCACGGTCAATGCAAGAACCTCCACGATCTCCATCTTGCCAGTCGCAGAGGGATACCCACTAGTGATGTCGTCAAGATCGAAATCCTCCGGGAGGTGGGCGAGCCTAATGCTCAGCGCCGTGGTATCTCCATGTCGGAACGCAGACCGCGCCATCTACTCAACGACCATAGGTGCCTCCTCAAGGTACTTCCACACCTCTGTCAACCCCCTGGAATCAGCTCGGTGGGAGATATGCCTTGGAGAACGGCTTGGACGCACATCGCTGACATCGTGGCTGCATTAAGCACAACCGTCACGCATTGCTCGGCGTTGAACATCTACATGGTGGGATCTCCTTGGCCTACAATATATGCACATCATCAGCAAGTCAAGCTCCAGCAGCATAGATGCTCGGGGACTTCCCCACTCGGAGACTCGGCCCGCATAATAACGCGCTACTTGCAAATAAAAACAGAATTGGCGGACGTAACGAGAAGTTTGCGGCAGTTCTTCGTGAAGAAGTTCTCCAGGGCAGAGAACTTGCCCTGCAGATCCACGATGACGGAGTCGGATGCCTTATGTTCCTCCTCTTCCACTGAAACCACGGCCTTCACCCTCTCCTCAGAGGCAACCATCGCCGACTTCGCCGACTCCAACTCCTCCACCATCAGCTTGGCCTTCTCCTCCGCTACAGTCGAGGCGGCTTTCGCCGCATCCAAGTCAGCGATAGGCACATAGCCCTCACGAGCCTTGGCGAGTGCAGCAGCATGGTTGTGTACAATCAAGAAATTTCCCATCAATATAGACGCAGTCACAAGATTACAAGGGCAAGATAATAGTAAAACTCACCTGCAGCGGCTTGAAAGGAGTCAATTGTTCTCCTAGGCGGCCTGCAAGCCGCGTTCCATGTGCTCCAGCATGGCTCGCCGCTCCACAAACTCATACTACAAGATCACAACAAATCACATAAGACTCGACTCAGCTACTTCCTACCGACTCGACCCTCGGGGACTAGAGGACTAATGAAATTCAACAAGTGTCTAATCGCTAAAATTTAGTGACCAGGCCCTCGGGGACTGGACATACCTAGAGTGCTTAGCCAAGCATACGGTGGAGGTCGAGCGCGTCCATTGATGGCATCGGAAACCCCCTGCGAACAGGACGTTGCCCGATGGTGTTGTCAATCACCTCCACGACTGATGGTGATTGCGCTTTAGTCACCTCCGTAGAAGCCCTCATCATGAAACGCGGGAATGTCGTGGCCGCCACCCCGGGCGCGCCAGCTGGAGGCACGGTGACCTTGGCTGGCTCTGCCCTAGTGGTCGCTTCCCCCTTTGGCACGACTGCGGCCTCGCCCTCCTTCGAGTCCGGGTCGGCTTCTTCGGCCGACTCAGTCTTATTCTTCTTCATGCCTTCGCTCGGCGCTTGGGAAGTCTCTCCCTTCCTATTTTTTTGGAGTGTCGTCCCCAGCTTTGGTGCCAGTCGTCAGGACCTTGGCCACCGTGGGACGATGGATCTTATTGGGGCCGCCCCTACAAGACTGTGATGGTTAGCGATTGGAGAAATTCAAAGCAAGAAAATGCAAATGAAACAAAGAACCAAAAAATACTCACTGGTATGACGTGCATGCCCATATTGATCTGCGCGGGATTTTCTAGCTCAGGCCCTATTTGTCGAGTTAGGCCCCTTTCCAGCAGGCTCACTTTATGCTTTGTCACAGGCTTCTTCGCGGGTTTGGTCCCTGCTGCGGGAACCTCCGGCTCTTCTTCCACTGCCTTTGCCGGTGGAGCTACCGACCCCGCGGTCGCCTGAGCCTCTGGCTCGGCTTAGTCGAAATGTCGGGCCTTTCAATCGTGGTTGGGGCCTTCGTGATCACGTCCACATCCTTCGGCTCCATCGCCAGAGCAGGGTCCTTTGGCGCCTTTGATGCGTCCGTGGTTTCCTCATCGTCGGATTCGTCCTCTAACTCGAACATGGCCGCTACATTGGTCGGCGGCTTCGTCTTCAGAGCTGGCTTGGCCGGTGTGGCCACCCTCCGAGAGTTGTGCTCGTCGATGATCTCCATGTTGCTGTCAAAATCGTTGAGGCTCCAACTGGCCTCGATGTTGCGCCGCTTCTAGCCGCAGGTCTTCCGAGCTGTGGAGGGGGGCTCCCGCACTTCCATGATGTCCTCCTCGCTCTCGTAGTCTTCTTCTTCTTCAAGCTCCTCGGGAACTTCTTCGTCGAGCGAAGGGAGCCAGTTCTTGAGAACTTGGAAAAGCTGAAATCAAATGGGGTCAGCAACTGCAAAACTGCGACTATGAAAATTGAAGAAAGACAAGAATCTTACCAAAGGAGCCTTCCGTTTCTGGGCAGTATATGGAGCTAGCCCGGCCTTGCTCCCGGTGAATTCTGCGTCGGTGATCTTCTTCAGTGTGACGATGTAGTCCTCGGACTCCCACGCAGTGCTGCTCGATCATGTCGGGTCCTCCGTGCCGGTGTACTGGTACATCTAGTGGGCTCGGGTGGCCAGAGGGACCAATCGCCGACCGAGACAGCAATTGTATAGGTTGATGGTCTCCAGACCCTCCTCCTCAAACTCCTGATCCGTGACAACATCTCTTCCACGACCATATTTTGGTCATCGGGGAGCTTCTTTGCGGACATCCAGCGTGGCCCGCTCCTCTCGACGGTGTACGTTGGGAGCGACACTTCGCCGGAGGGAGTCGATTCCTTCCCGAAGAACCAGTACTTCTTCCACTTGCTCGCTACCTTCTTCGGCAGCTGCAGCTTCAGGAACTAGGCCTTGGGTTTCAGCTCGAAGGTAACGCCACCTGTCGCCAAGATGGGGCCACCCTTCCCTTCGCGACTGAGGTGGCCATGGAACAGTTCTAGCCAAAGGGGGAAATAGGGTGACACCCCAAATAACATTCGCAGAACGCGATGGAGATGGCGAGTTGCTCGACGCTGTGAGGCCCCAGGTCGTAGGGCTTGATGGCTTAGTAGGCACAGAAGCGCCGGAAGAAGATAGAAGTGGGGAAGCCTAGTCCCCTCTCTAGGTGGCTGAGGAAACAGATGAATTCCCCGGGGTGCGGCTTTGGCTCGGTCTCGCCGGCCGCGGGGATCCGCCAGTTCCCCTTACTGAGAATCCCGACGTCCTAGAAGGATTTTAGGACGGACATGGTGCACTTCGATTTTCCCCATAGATCCATTGGAGGCGCCATCAGGAAGATAGGAAGGTCGCCTGGCCTAGAAATTCTAGATCGGAGTGGCTCTGGAGACTGAAGATGAACGGGAGGCAGAGAAATGTGAGGTGTACCCGCGATTTTCCTCCGTCAGTCTCCTTATAAAGCCGTTACCTATCAGTAAATCGGCCAAAGTTACCGTTGGACTTACCTAACGGCTAGTTTGACCAAACTGATGATCCAACTTCGCCCAAATTGGTCATTCGACTCGCTTACCAAGTCGATAGTTCCAATCGCTTGGGTGAGGCGACTCGATCTATCTGTTACTCGCCAAAGCTACGATTGAAGACACATAGTTGACTTCTCCCTTCATTGGAGGAGCCATCCACCGATTTGACTAGGCGCCTTCCTGGACTCGCCTACTCCGACTGCCAAGTTGACACCCTGCCAAATCCCCATGTCACTCAGGGACTACTGATGGAGATATGCCAATCGGGGTATATCCAGAAGGCCGGTTTGATTTGACTTGGGCCCAATGCGATTGGGCCTACAGATACGGCGACTGGAATGCGACTGAAGAAGAAGCCTGACAACTAGAAGCTGGAGGCCCAAAGTTGTAGATAGGCCTAGTCGGATTATGTCAAATCCTTCAAAACCTGAACTGATTCGGTTGTAATCCTGTAAACCCTAGCGAGGTACCCCTATATAAACCTCCCTAGGATACTATGCATACTTACGTGCTATTAGCTGCCCCTTCCAAGCGACTTGCTGCCTAGCCGCCAAGCTCGTCACCCTTGTAATCCACTTTCTAGAAATATAGTCTAGCAGAAAGTAGGTCTTTACCCTATGTGGGGCTGAACCTAGATAAATCCCTTGTCTCTATTTCTAGTCTCGCACCGCGGATGGCGACTAACTCTTGCCTCAAATCATATCAATCGCTACCCCTGGTAGCGACTGCAGTGATCATTCTCACGGCACCAATTGAATCCAACAGAAAATTAATTTGTCCAAAGCCCATTGGAAAACAATAACCCATTTCTAGATTTAGGTACAAACTCATAAGGGATGTTGGCGGATCATTGGATCCGAGTAGTGGTGACCTTGGCTTCGATATGTTCATTTTCATCATTGAGTAATAGCTGGGATCCAATGTTGATGTGAGCAAGTGACTATCCGACGCCAATGATATAATCGCAACTGAAAATGCTCTTTGCTGATTCTTCGAAGTATTCATGGCAATGCAAATCAGATCAATAGCTTAAATCACAGTGCAAGGGGCTAGACCTAGTGCTGGGTTTGGTGTGTACGGTGGCATCCTTGCTGCAGTGCGGCAAGATTTCACGAGCCTATTCGGGCTCGGCCGGGTCAGAGGGTCTGGTTTATCTTGCTGCTACACCCGGTCGGCTACCACCTTCTGGCGGTGGAGGTAGTTCCCCCTGCGTGATAATGCCATGCCGACCCTCGCCGATGGTTCAACTCTCTCGGTCTTACCAGACTCGCTCTGTGGCTCACGGTGTGATGGCGGTGGCGACGTCAAGATCATGGTGGCGCGTGCACGTGGGCGGTGAGCTTGGTGGAGCATTACAATGTGTCTGGGAGTGTGATTCGGTGGAGAGGTCGAGCGAATCCTTATCTCTTTGACTCCGACGCGGTGATGCCTGCGGATATCGTCATCCTTTCTGAAGGGCGTCGGGTGTATCTATCTCCCCTCCTGTGGCGTCGGGGGAAACTCTAGGGCATGCCCGGGCAGCAGTGTCGTTGTCGTCACTCCTTTTTTTAGAGGTGCTCCTTGGTACACGGTGTTTTGGGTTGCTGGAGTGTGGTGGTACTTCGCCGGAGGGCGCACCGGCGGCGAGTTACCTTCATTCTCATCGCACCGCCGATTTCGGATTTATTTCCGTTTCTTTTTTTCTTGTTTTTCATTTGTGCTTGAGTGTGTTGTTCTATCTAGCATTGTTCGGAGCGTTATATCGGGTAGTTGGTATATTAATATAGCGGGGTGTAAAGCCTGTTTTGAGAGAAATTACAGTGCAAGGTTTGAGGGGATTCAACCCCGGAAGGATCGCGCACTGGAATTGAGGGTGACCGGAAGTGGATCCAACCAATCATTTTCTACTATAAATTAGTTCCACCGAGGGATTGGTGGCCGATCTGTGTTGAATCTTATCATGCGTGGTGTGTCACCGCTGCATTGGCGTGGACTGAGAAACAAAGTTGCTCCCGATGGTATGAACTGTCTTCAATTAGTGTATATGAGGACCAGCTACGACTCTTGCATGTCCTAACTAGATACATGTTGTGTTATCCGGTGGACAACGAACTAGTTTTACACGCTGATGAAAGGCGCGCCGGTGATGATCTCGGTGGCGGCGAGCGCGACGAGGCCGAGCATGGCGAAGCGGCCGTTCCAGAGCTCGGCGTTGGCGTTCATGATGGCCCCGGCTCTGCCCTCGGCGCTCTCCCCCTGGAGCAGCGGCACCAGCGATGCAACGGACAAGACCGCCACGGTATACGCGAACCACGCTTGCCCAGTGCCGCTGCCGAGCTGCGAGAGGAGCCCGTCGCCGCGTCCCGCCTCGACAGCCAGGGCAGTCACGAAGCCCACCATGGCCAGACGGCCGTTGATGCGCTCCGGCGCCGGGCCGCTGAACGCCAGCGCGTCCCAGATGGAGGTGCTCGGCTGTGCCAGAAACAAATACTATCAGAAACTTGCCAAATGAACCGGGTGACACGTATGCAGATGTTTATAGCAACGTACCTTGGGCGATGGTGTTCTCGGCTCCTCTGTTTGAGCCCTGACGACGAAGGCGCGTCGGCCAAGCGCTGGCAGAGACCGGGCGCCCAGGCGTCCGGCGGAGGCAGCCGGCAAGACGGCGGCACTGGCGAAGGAGCTCATGGTCATCACGGTCGCCATTTGTGCACGAAGGATTGGACAAGGTACACAAGGTGCAGTACTACTAGATGATTGCACCAACTAAAGAAGAAGCTACGGAAGTTGCAGCAGGCAAAGACTGGGTTAGATGATTGCTAGCTGCTGTTTGTGTCGTCCGAGCTAGTGTTGCTGATGTATTTGTTGCGAGTGAGCGGGCGCAATTTATAGGCCGGTAAGCCATACCCGTGAGGAGCTGGGCGGTGGCCGCGACGGTGCCCACGTCGCCACCGGTTCCAGGCCGTGAACTACCCTTCGACGTGGAGCGAGCCAGCGAGTAGGCGGACGTGGAGGTCACCGTGCCCGTGCGGAGGGCTTCGTGACCCGCCAAAACTAAAAAGCGGCAGAAAAGTTGCAAGACTTCTATCAGCACTCAGCGACAACGTGATTCAGAATTTGTTTCTAGCCTGAGTTCATGAAAAGCACTTGGAGAGGCACATATGGAAGTACTCCCTCCGTTTCGAAATATAAGACATTTTAGTTTTATAAAAAGAGTGTATATAGACCCCTTTTAGTGCGTAGGTTTTTTTCACGAAAACGCAAAAAGCTTTGCGTTTCGATTCATTGATAGAAAAAGAAGTTTGATTTACAAGCCTAAGAGCAGGCCGATACACTTATATATACAACACACCCAACACTCAAAACAAGACTACGGCTAACGTCGAAATCCGTCGAGCGCTCCTCCAGGACGCCACAGAGCGAGCTCCTCCGCCGAACAGAACCCTTGCCGATGAAAGTCGCAGTGCTTGCGCATCGTCGATATCGCTAGGAGCATGCCATTCGCAGCCAAGATGGGTCCCACCTGGATCCTGCGAGCCATCCAGGCTCAGCCCAGATCCGGGGTACGCCGCCGGCGCGGTGGCTACCTCCCTGCAACCTCAACAGACTTACTAGCATGCAGTCTTCACCGACCCGCCATCAACCACAGAGGCCAGCCCACCACTGGTCATCCGGAGGCTTGCTTGCGCCGTCCGAGGAGGATCCCCGTCGCGCAAGCCATCCGCGATACTACTCGAGAGGCCGACACTCCAACTGCACTAGGACGCCGCATGAGGCCAACACCGAAGACCATGACGATGAGCAGCGACTCGTACCAAGGAATCGGGCCTCCAAGATGACACCATCATGGAGGGTACGACGTCGAAGACGCCGCCGTTGCCCGATCTGGCAAGCCAAATCTGGGGTTTTCACCTGGAACCTGACACCCTAGGCAAGGGAGGTGCCAGAGCTTCTCGATGACGCCTCAACAGGACACGACACCCACAGGCGTCGCCGTCACCGGCCCAAAGGCAGGGCTTTTGCCCCGAGCTTGGTACCTCGCACCCGCACCGAGCACCCTGTTCCTCACATGGAGCCCCCGCGCTAGCCCTAGGAGGAGTCACCGGCAGGTTTGCGCACAGCCACCTCAAAGAAGCATCGCCGGACACCCAACACCGCCACCCCCGCCGCCGGCGTCAGAAAACGCCTCGAGCCGCCACACCAAGAAGGCGTTGGGCTCCACTCGACCCGGCCAAAGCAGCAACATCCCTGCGCTCGAGGCCGAGGAGAACGGCCAAGGGAAGTGGGGGGGGGCGCACCCAGCCGCCGGCGCCGTTGCTAGCAACGTCGCCCAGGCGACCCAACCTGCGGGGAGCACTCCCAGCGCAGGGGCCAACAGGCTAGGACCCGCACAGCCCAGATCGAGCCCGAATGGACCCAGATCTGGGCTGGCCGGCCCGCACCGCCCGTGGCCGCCTCCCTGCCCCTAGCTAACAGACCCACTGAGCCGGAGCAAGGCCCGGCGAGCAGCCCCCGCGTCGCCGCGACCACCCACCGCCGCCTCCACGCCGCCCGCACGGCCGGGAGGAGGAAGAACGCACGCCACGGCCGCCACCCGACGTATGGTCGACGCCGTCCGCGCCGTTCGGGGCCGCCGCCCCCGCGAACCAGATCCCGACCAGGCCGCCACAAGCCGCGCCCCCGCCACCACCCAGCGCCGGCGAGGCCGAGCTGGAGAGGGGCACGACGGGCGGAGAGCTGCCGAGCAGCACCGGAGAGGACCAGCCACCCCCAAGGAAGCCTGCCTCCATACCGCCTCGGAGGGGCTCCGCGAGCAGATCCCCACCGCCCCCATCACCGGGGCTGGGCTTCGCCGAGAGCCGCCTCAGGGGACGGCGAGGGAGGGGGAGCAGGGAGGGGAGGCGGCGGCGGGGAAGGGTTAGGGTTTCGCCCCTCCCGTCGCCTTAGAGGAGACGACGCGAGGGAATGCAATATGAAGCACCTAGTGCGTAGGTTTATCTAAGTTTAGAGTGAACATACAAATTAAAATTGATCTAGATACACTCATTTCACAAAGCTAAAATATCATATATTTTAAAACAGAGGGCGATCTTGTTCGTACGGTCGCATCGTCTGACATGATGCATACCTTTCATACGATCGAGAGATTGATCGAGTGTAGAGCCAAGAAGAAATCTTAGTCCATCGCCCACCCGTCAATTGACCTCTATAATTCTCCCTCTACGCTCCATCCTTTATCCTTTTTTTGTTGACAAAAGGCTCAAACTGAACCCAACTTTAAATTAGGTGACATAGAAGGAGTATATGGATTGGATGGGCACATGTCCCGCGAGCTCCGATGAGGCGACTCATGGCGCCGACACTGTTCCACTGACCACCGACACTGTTTCGCGGGGCTAGGGCCATCCACCCTCTCCCATCAACCGGCTCTTCTCGCTACTAGATCTTCGCACGCCTTGAGTTTTGCATTCCTCGACTCCCCCGTTTCCCCTAAGGCCCCCCTTCACCAACCTAGCCTCGTTCACTTCCCGGTGTCAGACACTGGCGGTTCATACCGAAAGGAGCGGATGAAGCACGATGTGGCGCGGGTTCAGGATCGATCCTCAAGAGGAGTGGGGGAGGGAGCTAGACCAGCCCAATCTCAGAATCCACCCCCACCAGGAGGTGTTTCAGAGAAGGAGGACGCGATTTTGGAGCATGCGGGAAATGATGGTGGCTTCATCACAGTTGACAGTCATAAATCGCTGTCTCCCCAGATTCCGATGGCAAGAATACCTCCGAAGGTGAAGTGGGGAAGCCGACATCCTCGACATCTCCATCTCCGATGTGGAGAATCTCCTTCGACTGTGCCATCGGCGCCTCAAGCCCCTCCGCGCTAGCAGCTTACCCCGTCATGGCGCTCATGTGCCAACTGTGAGCGGGATGGGTGGAGAGAGATGAAGACGAACTTCTCCTTGGCTCGGTAAACCCGTCGGGATGCACATTTGGCTCAATCCATCGGCAATGCTGGCCAGACATGGAGGGTTGGGTCACTGTTAGAGCAGGAGGAATTCCCGGTTTTCATGTTGTAGGAGTTCAGCATTGTGATGTCTGTAGTTAGGCTAGCCTGCAAGACGATGGAAATGTCAAGGTAACCGGTTTAGTTGACTTGCAGCGATCCGCTGGTGTAATGTTGTGAGATTGTGGGATGGTGCACCCATACTGGGGGACCATGTATCCCGGGTAGGAGAGGTCGAGGGGAGTCGTAGAGCTGGAGTTGAAGTAGTTAGCTCCTGGCACCGCATGTGGTATGCCTCGAGGTAGCGTTGGTACATTGCCCTGAAGATTCGTTCGATGATGTCGAAGTAGTCCTTGCGCGAGGTTGATAGAGTGGCCGGGACATACTCCCCCGTAGTCGCGGAGGTATCCTCCTAGGTTGCAGGGTTTTGTCCCCTTCCTCAGCACCCGAGATTGGATGTAAAGAGAGGCCCCTTGCGGAATCCGACGGGGTTGGAGCAAATCCGGTCAGCATGACACGTGCACCCCCTTCCTGGCGTACCAATTGACGGAGGATTGTTTTCATGACATGGTAGTCTCACTTTCGAAGATCGAAAGAGAGTTTATTTATTCGGTAAACTACTAGGGTCAGCAGGTTTGGATCAAAGAGACGGTGTCAGACTTTATTAATGGTGTGATCAGAAGATCGTACAAGTGTTTACAAGATAGATCTCGACGAGTTTATAAATATAAAAGAGAGAGTATATGAATCTAAGTTTATTACTTAAATACTAGGACTACGGCTAAAGCTACGTCATGGACGTAGATGGCTTGTCCCCTTCAGGTGAATGGTATTCAATATATATAGCTGCATGTCTTCTTAGTTCTTTATCATTTCTTGCACGTTAAGTTAATCTTCGATCTTCGTTCAAGTATGTCTGGTCTCTGGGATCCATCGAGAAATCCTCTTGCAGCACGACATGCCACGTTGGTTGAGAGATTCTAGATATGCGCCTCAAAGTCACAGACGTTGAGGTAATCATGGAGAGGAAAGTGGGGTAAGGCCCATGTAATGTTCATTATATGCCTTGAACTACCTATCATCGACAGGTGCCCAGCCACCGAAGCCATACACACATCTGTTCAGCCGATGTATGCAATATGATGCCCCACACGGGGGGTGACGACACATACATCGCCATCATCAGATCTAGGGAGCCCGAATTTGAGGTTTCTCCCAAACTCCATGGAGTGAGAGCCACCCCCACAACGCATCCATTGCCGGTGGCATCATCACCTGCTTCACGAGTTGTTCAACCATCTCCTCCTCTCTGTGGATTTCCACACCCCACGGGCAAGCAATCCACCGCTAGTAAGCAACCGCAAGACAGCGCCCGTCGACTGGATCCCGACACACTATCAACGAAGATAGCCAACAGCGGAGGAGGCCACCTTGCTGCATGACTGGCGCCAAGTCAACACACGTGGTGAAACCATCGTGCCTGCTCAAGATCCGCCGCAGTCACGCCTACAAATTGTGGCGGAAGGAGTGCCCCTCCGCCGCCATCGTCCCCCACCTAGGCTTTGCCCGGATAGGGTCTGGCGGTGGTAGGAGGGGGTGGTGGTGGCTAAACCTAGATCTCCTAGGTGGGGGAGTTGGGGTCACGTGAGGGAGTTATGATAACTCTTGCGAAACTCAATTGGAATAGGAGTAAAAAGTTTTTCTTTTGTCATGAAGAAAAAACAAGACGCCCTTTTTGTCTCGTGTCTATTAGTCTGCATTGTTTGGCTAACTGTTCATGTGACTTTTCATTTGCCACCTCCAACCAGAATAACAATTGTATTTGGAAATTTGTTGAATGAGGTTAGTAAACAACATATGGCTCAAATATGGGTGGGTGTATGCACTTTGAGTTGGGCTTTATGAAGAAGTCAAAATGATGTCGCCTTTAACTAGACAAAAGATTAACAATATTTGCAGGTCATCCTTAAGATAATGCACTATCTCCCTAGGTTGTCTTGTCTCCACCCTATGGAGGCGCATAAGTCTATGGACATTGGGTAGAACCGTTTGGAGCCAAACGGTAGCATGTGATATATTCAAGAAGTGTGACAGATGACTTAACCAAAGGATTGCTGATGCACAAGGCTATAATATATTTTCCATTATTTTTGTTGAGATTTTTATACTTTATTTGTACCATATAAATTTGAGTGATGACTTCAAATAAATATGGATGTGTGCTAAGAATAGGATACCCTTTTTATAGAAGAAATAATTTACTCGTGCTAACAACCATCTCAGAAATGTTTGGGAACTCGATATTGAGGATGAATAGAAATATTAGGGCTTATAACAGACACAAGTGTCTAGGCTCGTAGTATTATTTTGTTTTGTAATTGTGTCACGTATGTATATAGGCTATAGTTATCCTTGGACTGTTCAGGTAGGTTACCTTTTGGAGTTGAACTCTGTAACTTGGCGCTAATATATAAAGGCACCTAGGGTAGCCAAAATATATTAGATGCAAGCAAGGTTAGACAAAAGATCGAGTTTAGAGAACGGTCTGGCGCCTATGGTAGGGACACTGGGATGACATGGTGTTGTAGATCTGAAGTGTCTTTATACTGTGTCGGGCTTATCATCGATGGTACTATGATGGGTACCTGAAGAGGAGACTCCATAAATCATGCCCCACAAATGTAGGGTATATGGCTAACTATGTTAACAACCATCATCTCCCGTCTACTTTATGGTATGTTCTAATCGCGTATTATGCTAACAAGTGGTATCATAGGCAAGTTACATATTGGCTTCATGGTGCCGATGATCAGAGGAAGGCGGGGTGATGGTGGTTCTGGTGGGTGGAGGGCTTCTATCGGAGTGGAGGCTAGAGCGAGAGAGGTTCCTTATAGTTCACGTAAGGGCCGGATAAAGGACGGAATTGATCGCGAGCGTGATGACACGAGGCCTCCATGTCGTCGAAGCAGATCTGATCAGCAAGCACTTTCTGTTGCATGGCTTGGCGTGCAAGTTGATGGTGATCCTACCGACTGATGCGGCTAACGGGTTCGAGCATTAAGACCAGTCGGTTCAACTAGAGAGGCTGCGTCAGTGAGAATTGACCAAGTAAAGTTCGACATGGACCCGTGTTGTGATGTCTTCATGGTTTTGGTCTGATGCACGTACAACAAGAGTGCGCGTGTGGCTGTAAGATTTGGAATATCTGGTGGAGTTCTACATGGTTTCGATTCAACAAATACATGGACCAGATTTATTTTAGGTGCACACAAGGGAACAAAGGAAGGCCTAGTTGGATGACGCAAGGCGTGACTTGGAGTTCAGGAAAGTCACATGGGGTTAGGTTGGAGGTGGAGATATATTTAAAATATCTCCGAGGTAATTAAAATTAGTGATACGGGGTGCAACGGAAAGAGCTCATGAGTTGCCTAGCTCTAATCTCAAAAAGGGGATTTCAGAAGCGAGGTGGCGCGCACGAGAAGGCTTTGCTGAACCAAAGGAGAGGCTCGGGTCAGTTTGACCACACCGACCTAAGTTATATGATCGGTGCCTGTTCGTAGGAGAGCAGCGGGAGGACGAGATGTCTTTCACAACGAGGTTCAAGGTGACAAAGTATGATGGTACAAGCAACTTCTCGCTACGGAAGTCAAGGGTCAAGGATTTGCTATGGAAGCATGGACTCCTGAGGACATTCAAAGTTGATGCGGTGAAGCCTGCCAAGATGGATGTTGATGACTGGGCTAAGATCCAAATTAGGGCCTTGGTACTATACCGCTGAGTATAGCTGATCAGGTCATGTATCATGTGATGGACGAGGAGTCACCAAGTGTAATCTAGAAGACGTTGGACACGCAGTTCCTAGACAAGATCGCGCCCAGTAAGTTGTATCCCAAGCATGAATTCTATGACATGAGGATGCAAGAAGGGGTATGCCTTACTAAACACATCAATGTCTTCAACCGTGTGGTCTCAGATTTAGAACGTATTGGGGCCAAGGTGGAGGACAAGGACAGAGCTTTGCTCAAGCTTACTTCATTTCCTAAGTCCTACAAGAGTTTGGTTGTTACAATGACGTATATCAAATCAAGCATCACTTCAAGAGAGGTACAAACTACGTTGTTACCTTATGATCAACGAGAAAATAAAACTTTTGATGAAGGTACTTCTGCTGTTGCTAGTGATAGACATGGGATGATGGTCAGAAATAGTCATGGTGGGGAATATGGCAAGAAGGTAAAGCCCCAATGTTTTCATTGTAAGGAATGAGGTGTCACGTCAAGAAGCATTGTCCAACGTAGAACAAGATTGATGGAGGTGCAAATATCATTGTTAAGTCTGTAGCCGATTCTAATAGTGAAGTTCTGTCCTTAGTAAGCGAATTGTTCATGAAATATGGATGTTGTATTCAGGGAGCTCTTATCATGTGACATATGATAAGAAGTGGTTTTATACCTATAAGCCTGGTGATTTTGGAGAAGTCTATCAAATCGATGGTGCGCCTTAGCACATTATGGGCATCGGAGATATCAAGATCAAGACTAAAGAAGGCAACGAACTGGTGCTCCAGGATACTAGATATGTGCCAAGGGCTTAAAGGAATCTAATGTCACTTGGAGAACTCCATGGTAACAACTATGTCAACCGTGTTGGTAGAGATAAGTTGACCATGCGTTTCAAGAGGAACAAGAAATTGGTGTTGAAGGGTAGAAGGACTAAGAATAATATGTACAAGGTGTATGTGAGCATCATTTCAAGTGGAGCTAAAGATGAGCAAGATGAAGCGGCAAAACTATTTTGGGCAACCGAGTTGATAAGGACTCTAACGCTGGTTCATGCAAGTGAGCAACAAAAAAACGAAGTTCAACATACACAAATGTTCGCAAGAAGATGTTGATTCCACTGACGACATATTCACTAAGGTGAAGATTGTTGTAATTATGTCGAATATTTATGTAGGCTAGAATTGGACTTTAACTGTTCGGATAGGTTACGTGTTGGATTCAAACTATGTAACATGGGGCTAATATATAAAGGCATCTAGGTAGCCAAAATAGATTAGATGCAAGCAATATTAGACATAATATCGAATTTAAAGGATGGTCTAGCGCCCGTGGCAGGGACACTGGACCGGTGTGGTGTTGTAGATCTGAAGTGTCGCATACCATTGCGGGCTTTTCGTCGATGGTACTATTATAAGTTCCTAGGGAGGAGTACATGTAAATCATGTTCCACGAATGTATGCGTTTATTGATGAATTGTGTTACAAAACATCGTCATTCAAGGCACAAAAAACAACCCAATGGAATTACTCTCGCGTCATTACATTACTAAGGGCCTTAGCCCTGGCATAGAACCACACGATGGCCGAAGTTATAGCTTGGCTTCGGAATACTCAATTATTTCTTTTCTTCCAAATCTCGCAAGACACCACCATTGTGAGGACGGCCATGGCTTTTCTCGATTGTCCTTGTTTATGCACCACGTGAACCCACCAATCTTTGACGTTGTCAATATCTTGCCAAGTAGTAGGCCCAACATCATAGAGCCCAAGCCAATTCTTCAAAGCGGACCATACTCTAATGGTGAAGCGACATTTTTAGATAAGGTGTGCAGCCGTTTCTTGGTGTTGGTTGCAAAGTCTACATATCCCACACTTTTGTCTTGTTCTTTGTGCTAGTCTATCCGTCATCCAAACTCTATATTCTAGGATCAACCATGTGAAAAAATGCATTTGGGAGGCGCCCATAGTTTCCATACCAACAATGGCATTGGAGAGTTTGTGAGCCCCAAGAATTGCATCTTGTAGGCCAACTTTGCGGAATAGGACCCATCATTGGTGAACTTCCAAAGGATCCTATCTGGCGTGATTTCATTCAAGTACACATTGGCAAGCTTTTACCAAAGTTTGTAGAATTGAGTGATGTGCTCAATGCTAAATCCTTCGTGGGTGTGGTCAAAAATAAGTGGTTTGATGTCCTTTGGCCTCATACCATCAAGCCAAGCCACCTCCTAAAAGAGGGCTTTCTTTCGATTGCCAATGGTCACCCTAGTTGCCGTCGCAAAGAGGCCATGCTCATGAGAAGTGCAAGGGTTCCCAAGACCGACCCAAGGCTTTGGGTCTTCATTCCATTCATACCAAAGCCATCTCATTCGTAGAGCGAGGCAAATTTTTGAGGTTGAAGATCCCAAGCCCTCCATGGTCTTTGGGCTTGCAAACAAGCTCCCAATTGACCTTGCATTTTCCACCGGAGACCTTATCACTAGCCGCCCAAAGGAAAGCTCTTTTTATGCTATCGATTTTCAAGAGCACTTCAATGGGGATCTCAATCACGGTAATGAAGTATATGACGACGCTTGTAAGTACCGCCTTGACAAGGGTTGCACGACCCGCCATAGTGACATGTTTCCCAATCCCAGTAATAAGTTTGATGGCCACTTTATCCTCCAAGGGTTGGAAGTGGATTCTTTTTAATCGATTCACCGAGAAAGGAATCCCAAGATATCTCACGTGAAAAGTGGTGCGAGTTGCCAGGAAAGCTTGAAGGATATCGTCAAGATAAATGCCCTCACACCTAATTGGAGCAACTTGGATTTTTGTACAATTAGTGACAATCCCGGTGACGTTACCAAAACTTTCCAAGGAAGAGGCTAAGAAGTTGATGTCCTCCTTTTTGGGAGCCATAAAGATGGCAGCATCATCGGCAAAGAGGGATGTGCGTATTGTGGGGGCTCTACCCCTAACTCTATGAATACGCCCTTGCTCGGTGGCTTTATGAAGAATATGGTGCAAAGGGTCGATGGCTAAAACAAAAAGAAACGCAGAGAGGGGCGCCTTGGCGAAGGCCCCTTCCATGCTTTATTGGGTCACCCGCAATGCCATTGAGAAACACTCTTAAGGTTGAAGAGGATAGAAGTGCCGATATCCAATAATGAAAAGTGCTTGGTAAGCCCAAGTGTTGAAGCATATCCATCAAATAATCCTACCGCACGGAGTCTAAAGCCTTTTTGAAGAAAGCTTGTCAATTTCATGCAGGTTTACCTCATGTTACTTAATGTAGCTGTGCATGGTGCTACTACAGTGTGAGGAGGTGCATGATTCTCCGGTCTTTGGGTATAGCATCGTACCACGGGTTTTGTTCAACAAGTATTAATGATGATCTAGCAATATAATTTGCTACGCATGAACTGTAACTTGGTAATTATGTTGCCTTTGGTTGCCTTAATTTATGTTCCTCATGCTAGAGATTATGAACCACATAATTTTTTTATCGCATTATATAAAACACTAATTCACCAAGTGTTTGGCAAAACTCAATGGGTTCCATTGAACGAACATGGTACTTGACATTTCGGCTACAGCCACGGTGCCAATCTTTGAAGATATCTGCATCCAGGCATCTACATTTGATAAAATAGAGTATTCTTTTTGTTCTAGAGATGCTAATAAAGTAGCACATGTTTTAGCTAAGGAGTGTGCCGATCAACCGAATGTCTGGTTTGAGGAGCCATCTATTTTTATTACTAGTAAAATACTCGTGTGTTGCTACGGATTATTTTTTATTGAATGTTTTAGATCACAGAACATTTATATTGGAAATTAAGTTTTTACGAAAAACAAAATGAAGACAATGCAGACTTCTGAGAATCAGAAACATTATAATTGATACTACTATTTTCCTCTAATGTTAGCTGATGGGAAATGCTTTTGGTGGACAGTTATTGTGTAATATCACCCAATTTTCTATAATTTGCTGATAGTACGATGATTATGATTATATTTGAAGAGTATAAATTCATATGCTGTATTGAAAATGACATTTAAAACTAAAGCGGAAAATGTGTAAATGGTAGTAATAAATTCATGGCTAGAATGAACTTTGACATTTGACGCTGAACATTATTCTTCACCTAGTGGGTTCATGACTTCTGGCACAATAGACTATCTCTTTCCACCATTCATAGCAACAAATATGATGTTTCTGTAGGATATATAGTTAAGAATTAAACCATAGAATGAAAAGTGTTTGCTGCATCTAGTCTGTCCAGGTTTAAATGCAGGTGCAACAATATTTTCTCCAGGTGCTATTAACGAAAATTAGTGCTTTCTACTGAATAGACCCTCCAAAAAAAGAGATAGTGGAATTGTCCCGCTTACCTTTTTATTGGACGTGAGTAAGTCTACCTTGACTTTCAATGTATCGTCCAACTGCTTGCTTCTAGGTGATATCTGCACGCCGTGTTGATCCATGATCTTGGCATGCTTCCAGCCCATACCTCTTGGTTAACACGTCAACACACTTCAAAGCATGGGATCGACCAGCATGGCTGCAGGCCTTTAGCACATATAGTCATGAACATAATGCCATTAGACCAGACATTATCCCAGCTCCATATGCCTGAAAAGCAACATATCCATGGTCATGGAACTCATACGACGATACGTGGAGCTCTAGTCTCCAGACACCGCGTTGCGCTCTTCCACCAGGTCGAAACCCCTCTTCCCGCCAACCGCACCTCAATGAGGGAGCTGCCGAGGTCGCAGCTCACAGAGTGTCGTTCCGAACAGTAAAGCCATGCACCTACCTGACAGAGCTCAGCCGTCCCAGTGTGGTGCACGCGGGAACGAGCTCCAGCTGATTTATGAGTGAGGGATTCACGCCCATCCCTGAATCCAACGATATATAGCTTGATGGACCGAGCCAGATGCTCTAATGACTCGTCAGCGCTGCTCATGGAGTTGGAGCAGGAGGTGGTCAGAGAGACTTCCATGTCACTGAGCACCCGCGCCGCTATGGCGACATCGCCCGACCGGACTTGGACAGAGATCGTGGAGCACCACCGCTCCAGAATACCGTCTGCTCCCGCCCGCACCTGAATACAATAGGCGCATGCACCGCCTAGCTGCCTGGCCAGCACTATGCTGCTTCTCCCGGGAGAGGTAGAGAATGCCATCGAGCGTCCTAGGGTGGTTGGCTTGCATCTAGAGCGTAGCGGCTAGAAGACCTCCTTATAGGTTGGGAATCAAGGCGAGGAGACAGATTGGTTCGATGGGGATATGCGATCGATCTGACTTTTGAGAGTAGGCTGCCTTGCCTAGATGTTTCTCAGAAAGAACGATTGGCATGTGGTCGATGATGAGATCTCCGTGGGTCATGGCGATCTCGTGGTTACCACTATGACCAAAGCTATCACAGGCCTAGCGTGGGTGTCCTCCGACCATCTGATTTGGTCTTGTACCAGGTGCATATGGGCAGCAGAGGCCTTCCGGCGACAATCTGACAAGCGCTGCTTCCCCAAGATTGTCCATTGTTCAGGTCGGCGCCGTCCATCGTTGTGGCCCTCAGCTTCTTCGCTTGTTCCATCGATTTGACGGTCACGGGGCGGGTTAGAGCAGGTATCGGTTGTTTTTGTCTTGGTCGATCGACCTCGTCTCCTTGATCTCACATGGATATATAGGAAACCAGGATCGGAGGTGGGAGCTAGGAAACGCTCCTAAGGCATATACCCGATCGACTTGGAGTTCTTTTTTGAATGAGGTGATATATTGAGCAGGATCCATCGTGCAAGAGGTACCTAGTGACTAGTTCTGTACACATATCGGTAGACGTATCTCGAGCGAAGGCATATCCAGACCTGAACAAAGAACGGACGCCTCGACATATGAAAGCGCCTTTGACGGACGAACCAAAGCGCATTATGACAGACAAAGAGAGAAACCTTTGTCTTTTTATTATTAGCTATATAGATATATAGATTTCTTTGTTAGTGGATGATGTAACTGTGCTTTGATTAATAAAGGTGTGCAGTAGATTAAAAAAACACAGTGCTTGACATTTGATCTGTCCCTACTCCCTACTCTCTAGTCATCAACATGCAGATTGTTGTATAAATAGACAATCATTCGATGAGTAAATTTTGTTCAATGGCTTAACCCGTTTAGTAACTAGAAACTTGAGTGAATTCTAGTTTATACGCCTAGAAGAATTGCCCCGCTTAAAAGATTTTCATGTGAATTACGCCGTTTAGTGGACGTTCTGCCTACTATGTCGGATGTGTGAAAAATTGCAATAGTTCATCAGAAGGAAAATTACTATCTCGTAACAACGCATGTGTATTTAGCTAGAGATAATAATAAAACTCACTCTCTGAATATATTGGACCACGGGCACATTGTACTACTAATGGCAAAGTAGTACTAGTACAAAGTATGCAAATTGTGCAGTAGTAGTGTAGAAGAAGGGAAACCATACAAAAGTTACCAAAATATCCTATCGACTGCATCAAGGGAGTAATTAACCGGTTAGGGCCTAAACATATTTCCGATGAGCAACTACAGAAACTCATGTTACGTACATACACGAATGGCTACGAGCCCACAGGCCACAACACTAGACTAATCTAGATGGTAATGAATGGCGCGCCGGTGATGATCTCGGTGGCGGCGAGCGCCACGAGGCCGAGCATGGCGAAGCGGCCGTTCCAGAGCTCGGCGTTGGCGTTCATGATGGCCCCGGCCCTGCCCTCGGCGCTCTCGCCCTGGAGCAGCGGCACCAGCGACGCCAGGGACAGCACCGCCACGGTATACGCGAACCACGCCTGCCCGGTGCCGCTGCCGAGCTGTGAGAGGAGACCGTCGCCACGCCCCGCCTCGACGGCAAGGGCCGTCACGAAGCCCACCATGGCCAGACGGCCGTTGATGCGCTCCGGCGCCGGGCCGCTGAACGCCAGCGCGTCCCAGATGGAGGTGCTCGGCTGTGGCATGAACAAATTTCAGAAACTGTTGCAAAATGAACCGTGTGACACGTAACGTACACGGACAAGCTTAACTAGTACTCTACGTACCTTGGGCGACGGTGTACTCGGCTCCTCCGTTTGTGCCTTGACTAGGAAGGCGCGTCGGCCCAGAGCGGGCAGAGAACGGGCGCCGAAGCGGCCGGCGGAGGCAGGTGGCAAGACGGCGGCACCGGCGAAGGAGCTCATGGCCATCACAGTCGCCATCTATCAGCCGCGTAAAGTGCACCAAGGGACGAAGAAGCTACAGAAATTGCAGGAGGCAAGAACCAACTATAGATGATTGCTTCTTGCTTTTTGCGTCGTCGAATGTTGCTGATGTATTTGTCGCCAGTGAGTGGGCGCAATTTATAGGCCCGAGCTCCTGGCCTGCGAGCGATCCCGTAACAAGCTGGGCGGTGGCCGCGAGGGTGCCCACGTCGCGAGCGGCTCCCGGCCGTGAACTATCCTTCGACGTGGAGCGAGGCAGCGAGTACGCGGACGTGGAGGTCCCCCACCGGCCGGAGGGCTTCATAAGCCGCCAAACTGTTGAAAGCTGCAAAACATCGATCGGGGACTCGTGAAGTTACGAGATTTGCTCAGCTAGACAATGCGATTCGGGCTTTGTTTCTAGCCCGAGCTGATGAAAAGCATTTATTAAGAGAGACACGTATCTAAGTATGTTCTAGAATCTTCCAATTGCTGACAGTTGCATTCTGGGCATCATGCAATTTGATGTCCAATAGAATGGAGAGACTCGAAAAACGTGGATTGCCCACCGTTTTGATGTGCCCCATGAATCTCCCTCCATGCACCTTCTCAATGATCCTACAAGATTCCACGAGAATTTTACCGATTTAAATGATCTTCATACTACTGAAACCAGGGAAATAAACAGCATCTCAGGTACAAATGTGTTTCTAATGGCCCTCAACCAATTTTGTTTAACCAAAGCAGATAATTCATTTTTCTACAAGTTAAATTTTCATCCACAGAATTGTTCAAAGATACATATTATTAGCGGATTTCCTATGAACTTTACCTTAGATTTGCTTCGCAATTCGTGCAATGTGGAAGTTACACATGAGTTACAACTACATTGTAACTGAGAATTTAATAAGTTGCGACTAGGTGCAACTGAGAATTAGTATAAATTTTATAAGTTGCAACTGGGAATTAGCACAAATAGTAGGATGACGTCAGCCGACTGACACTGGCGGAGCTATGTGTAGGGGGGGGGGGGGGGGCAGCCCAAGTTTAGCAAATTCTGACAAAAATAGCCTCTATTTGCCCCCTCAATACTTGCCCAAAATGTCTTCCCGACCCTTTTGCCCCCAGCACTTTGGCCCAAACTCCACCGCTACCGATTGAGACATAAGAGGTTTTCGGGCGCAAACCCTTCCTCAAATAGTTTTGAATATTTTAATGTAAACTACGTACAAACTGAAATGAGTGAGCATACGCTAAAAATACGTGTATATACTTACGATTTAGAAAAATTCTAGAACTTCTTATAATTCGGAATAAAACGTGTATAGTCAACAAAGAACTTGAAAGTGTTGAGGGTGTTAGAATAGACGTATGGCTGAGATTAGAAGATATTATTATGACCTTTTGGTACGCCAAGTCTTCCCCCTCTTTGTATTTTTATATATATCTCATGAGGACACGGAACAACGAGATAATGGACATTTTTTCCCCGTAACTTTCGGAGGCTCTCTCAGAGGCGACTAGGGTTTGTGGAGCTTTTGGCGGCGAACGTAGATCTCGTCGGTGGGGCAATTCGGATCACAGGCGAGATGGCCTCGTCGGGGCGTGGCAAGGAGAAGGAGCAGGACGCCTTGTCACCGAGGGCGGCTAGGGCAAAGTTGGAGGAGCAACTGGGGAGGATGGGCATCACCAACCTGGAGGCGACTCCGTTGGTGATCGATGATCGCAAGGAGGGGGCGCATAAGAAGTGGTTACGGGTTGGGAAGGTTCTGCATCACATTGTTTTCCACATCAACACCAGATCCAATGCCCTGCGCCCTACTTGGGGCAATCCGAGAGATTGCAGTTCCAATCTGTTGGCGGAAACAAGTTCATTGCTGAGTTTGCCATAGAGTGGGATAGGAGTCGTGTGTGGGAGGGTTCGCCATGGCATGTAAGCAAGAATGTTGTGATTCTGTCTAAGTTCGAGGAATGCATGAAACCCTAAGCCCGGGTTTGACCGGCTCCAACTATGGGCTAGGGTCACGAATCTACCCTTCAATTGTAGGGACAACAAGTGGTAGTTGCCGATTGCGCGCCAGATTGATGAGAAGGTGAAGGAAGTACAATTTGATCATGTGGGAGGATTCCTCAATACTACGGTTACAGTGGATGTAGCTAAGCCGCCGATGCGATGGATTTTGATCAAGTCAGCCAAGAGGCAGTGTATGGATATGTATGAGATGACGTATAGGATGGGTTTAAAGGCACCAGATGAGAGGAATAGAGCGTATAGCGAGGGCTCGACTAGGGAGCAGTTCTCTGCTTTGACGAGTAATGTGGATACATGCAAGTTGAGTAATGCTTCTGAAAAAGGTGCCGAGGCCATGTCTCCTTTGAAGAAGAACAATCATAACAATAAGCGCAAAGCGAGGATGGTGGAGCAGGTATACAAGAGGGTGGAGGTACCACGTGTGATGGTCATGCCATCCACCGCTATGAATGCAGGAAGTGAGCTGGTTTCGTGGGAGGAGCGAATGGAAACAATTTTAGAGGAAATATCTGAAGGGGTTGATGTAGGACGAGAGCCGAAAAAGAAGAGGCCTACCCCAACAAACTCTGAAAACTTGGCAGAGGCTGCAAGTTGGCCCTGCCGGTGCCATGGTATTGCCGACGAGTATGCCATGGACGGATCCTCACAAAGCGTGTTTAGATAGGTGGGGGAAGGCGGAGAGTTGACAGGTACGAGGTAACATAGCTTACCTAGGTTCAGATCCCACGACGGTGGCAAAATCCTACTCCTGCTATAAATCACTATAATGGCAATACACCGAGTTACAGAGATCGGTTCCCTGTGCGAGGTGATATGAGTTGTCTCCTAAAGTCTTCCAGAGGTCCAACTTATAAAGGTGCTAGAACCTAGGGTTACAGGGAAAAGTCCTAGCCGGACAGGTTACAAAGTCCTACACTAATATTAACTAGTCTTCATGTCGTACACTCCAAGGCTTCGGGTTGGATTATGTCTGCACCGTAGCCTTCCTTTATCCGGCATGGGCCTCCCTTCTGGATCCGTATAACTAGGCCACCGAGCAGGCCATGGGCCTTGCTACCAATTGTGGGCCACCCGGGTTAGCCAGTTTAGAGACATGCAATGGCGATAACCATTTAGCATATCCCCAATAGTAGCCCCCGGAGAACTCCAAGATCTTGCGTCGTCTTGCCTTTTAGTCTTGAATGCTCCGTCTAGGTGATGTTGGCAAATCATCAAGCAATATCTTGTAGTCCTCCAAGGAACCCTACAATCTTATTCGTCTTAAACATATAAGTCAGAGAATCACTGAGTCTTCCTGCGATGACCTAGCATACCATTGCATGTGTAGTACACTATAGCCTTTGACATGACATCCACAGAACACCGTTCCGTAAATATCACATCCCTCAGAGTGGTACAACAGAAACATTGCGGGTCCAAATTACAAACATACACACTTCATTATTATTACAATACCAGAAGTTCGAGACTTCAAGAGATTCAAACTTACAAACCAAATAACCTATTTCATAAGTTCAGCGGAAGAACGAAAAAAACACAACGGTAATAAAGATGTGAGCTCAACGGCTTATTCTATAGGGTTTGTGTTGCTCGGCTCAACCTAGATAACTATTCTACGGCCTGACAACTACTCTGACTCGTTGTCTTCAGCTCCATAGTGTATTCTGTAGTCCACCCCTTCGATTCCACTGGACAGGTCCGGCTCTTCATAGTAAACGTTGTTTTGGACCTCCGTAGCATACACCTGGTTATTCTCCTGGTCTTCAAAGTCTAGCAAGGGGTTCAAAGAAAAGGGTGAGTAACAGCGTTACCCAGCAAGTTCACTATATGCAAGGTGGGAAGTTTAATGCTCTAACTACCACCTAGGACTATAAGTCCTTGGTACTATGCAGTTTTGGTAAACATTTCTTTAAAGATTGATTTTATTATCAAAAACTATGCCCATCAGCCTTCACATGTTGACCAGAACTTTATAAAGTTCCTTTCCTGTCGCGTTCGTAGCTCCTTCCCGAAATAGGGAGTAACATGTCACAATTTTTACACTCTACAGAGGTGCGTTGCTTTACCCATAAGAGACCAACTCTTTGTTGCACAACCGGGCGTACTTTCCCATCCACAATTGCATGATGTGGGGCCCAATAGATGATCCGAGCTAATCACTTCCCCCTTCGCGACCCCACATGTCCCCTTGGTGTACGCCATGCCCACATCTTGAATTACGACAATGGTTGGTATAGACCGTCATATGCCAGAACTATCGTGGGACATTGAGGGATCCCACCCATATGCTGCATATCCACTACGAATTGCTAATTAATACACGCTACAAGGATAACATCGACGACCTGGCCATCCGGATGCATGCGAGAGGAAGAAGATACAACTGACTTCTCCGTTCCATTCCAAATCTTATGGTTAACGTGTAATATACGGCGCTAGAATCACTGATGTCATGGGTTATTAAGTCCTAGTTGTTTTGCAATTGGAATCTTAGATTCCCCTGAAATTCTTAATATTTATCATCACTTAGGATGATAATAGTATTTCATTTGTTTGGGAAAATACTTATTTTTTGTCTCTTTTAAAACATAGGTGATAACACACAATTTCCAAATACTTTCATAAAGACTCTTCAAAGGACATGAGCAAGTGGTGAACTTGCCTTGTGATTGCAAGGTAGTGAAGTCTTCCACTTCACCTTGAGCTCCGGTTTCTACAGAAAACCATTATTGCCCGGTAAGGACAATATTTAAAGAAGCAATATGTAATGCATAGTAATGTCATGTAATGATTCATTTTCTTTCTTCTTTGCATGTTTTACCCATCTTGTATAGGTTTTAAGTTTCTTTTAATTAATAAAAGAAAAACATTATTTTGATGAATCATTAAATTCATATTACTTTGACATTTAGTAATTTTATAATAACTAGTATTATTCTAAGAGTTTAAAAATGAGTTTATTTAATTTTTAACTCTTTTAAATATTTAACTAAAATTCCTTTAAGGAAATAAGACTTTATTTCTATTATCCATGATTTACTTTTCAAAATTAAAAACTAGTATTTTTCTATAATAGTACTTCCTTTTAGAATTTAAAATGATTTTTATTCAATTTTAAGTGTTTTCTATATTTGTATAAAATTCGAGAAGGAATTTATAATTTTAATAATAGATCCATATTTAATTGCTTAGAATTATTTCTTATTATTTTTATTGGTTAAAGGATATTTTTGTGAGTTCAGAGATATATGATTTATATTTATTTTTCTAGAGCTGATTTTGTTTTAGGGGCCTATTTGTAAATATTTATTTTTAGATACGTCTTTTGAGACATGGGCCCGGCCCACCCGGCCTGGTCAAAGACTACCTGGGATGTACTGGGTAGCCCATCGGCCCAGTACCCCCTGCGCCCTCTCTCTTCCTCACCCATATCTTTCTCACGACTCTCTCTGGCGCACAATGCCGCCACCGCTACTGCGCATGTTTCCGGCCAAGTCCGGCTGCCGTGGTTGCCGCTGCGGTACAGGACGACCAAGTTGATGCCGCTACCCAACGCTATCCAGGCCGATTTGTCACTAGTGCCCTCTCCTGGCCGTGTTAACCCCTGCATGAGGCTAGGGTTAGGGTTCGTCATGCTTTGGCGCTCTCTCGATGGTGCTGTGGTGCTTGTGGCGCCGCTCCTCCATGACCACCACTGTTGTGTGCAGGCGCGGTTGCAGCACCCCCTTGGGGTGCTCCCCGTGTTGCCACCCCTCTGCCGTCGACCTCCTCTCTGCTTCCTCTTTGATAATTTTATGAGGACCTCAAGTAAGTGCCATATCTTCCTCTCTGTGTTCTACCTTGCCACTAATCCCTGCCATGTGGTCACTTGCGATGGATTTCCCCATTTAGGGTTCACCCCCTATAGTGGTGATTTAGCATAGCTCTAGGGTTTAATCGTGCCTATGCAAATCCTTGGATGTTGATTTACTGTTACTGTAATGTCAGACTTGGTTGAGCATGTTTGTTACCCTGTTCTCTATCAGAGAATACTCTGCTGATCATGCTTGTGTTACACTGTTCTCTGTTCTAGGCTGCTCTATAAAAGCATGATCAGATTACTGTGGATGCCTAAATGGTTGTGACTATGGATTTACTCCTATGAAGTTAAGTTGATTGCTTTCTGTACTGATGCTTGGTTAATTGTTTCCTTGTGAAGCACTGATGTGCTCAGTCTAAGGATTTGATCCTATTATTGTGTAAATCTAAAGTTTACTAGTATTATTCTCTGCTCTGTGATGAATAAGAAGATAATTTGTAAAGAGTTGATTCCTATATGCTTGTATGAAAATGATTAACTCAGCGATTTCTGAATAGTGTGGTCTAATAATAAACAGTGTTGATCTTTATTGTCTGTTTTAAAAGAAAGTGTTTTATTTATGATTCCTAAATCATTTAGGAAGATGATTATTTCTATTGAATAAGATCTACTTGAGCTTGTACTCAAGCAGACTTGATCTTGCTAGGTACAAAGGTGCTACCCTCCTAGGAATGTGCCATGTACCAACAATTGTGCTGTGTATCTATCTAGATAGAAATGGATTATAGGTCAATGATGCTGGTCTGAGACCATGCCTATGCAAGAACACTTGCATAATTTGGCTATTGATTATCTGTTGTCTAATTTGTCCACTTATCATGTGCTTGGAAGAAAATGAATGTGCAAGATAGAAAATGATTAGATCTACATGTTGGAACATACTCTGGTTGCCTTGTATTGATGTTGCCTTTTACTTCTAGCTTGTGGTAGCCCTGGATTTGTGTTGGATTCCTCTTGGCCTTGTCTTGCTCCTCCTGGTGTTGTTGCTCCTATGACCTTGCTGTCCACCCATTACTTCCCCCTCCTCAAGTCACCATCTATGCTGGTGATCTCCTGAGTTTTCTATGGTGGAAAGTGATTTGATCTAATGATATTGTTGCAAGATCTGGTTCTGTTCTTGTGATGTTCTTGATTGTGCTGGTGAGAAACTATGGTTGGGCTCGCTGTGAATGAATAACAAAGCTTGCTTTGCTCTACGATGTTGTGATTTAAATTGCTTCCTTGCTCTCTGCTGCCGACACCTCAATGCATGCATTTAGGTGTGTGAGTTGCTTCCCTGTTTGCTTTGGCTATGGATGAGATTAAGTAATTGGACTCTTACTTTCTACCCTTTTACTGGTTACTATACAGGTGAAATTTACCACTATTCCACTTGGCTTTTAATGTGGCACTGGAGCTATTTGCTTAAAAGAACAGATACTACACTTTGGTGAAACTTGCCCCTTCAAATTACTCTATGATGTAATATGAACAGTGCACTTCACTGTTCACCACTGAGAGTAAAACTAATCACTAACATTTTTCTTTCTTTGTTGAGTTGTTTATCTTATTTTTCAGGAACAAAGTATGGATCCTTAAGAATTAGTATAGGAATAGATAGATAGATTGTATTGTAATCTCCTTTGATTCTTTTTGTAAAGAATCTTGTAACAGTATTTCTATGATTTAATAAAGATTCATTTATTGGAATCTCTTCCTTGTAATTATCTGTCTGGTTGTAAATATCTTCCTTTGTAATCTTATTATGGAATAAAGAAAACAAATAAGAATTCATTTCTTATTTGAATTTACTTGTCTTAAATTCATATTGTTGTTTAATATATCTATAACATAATCAAACAATGCTAATACCTATTTTGGAAACCACTTAATGATTCTAACTTCTAATTTTTAAATGTTATTCAAATGTGAATTCAAAATATTCCCCCCAAAACACAATAATGCCGAAAGGTCATGTCAAAATTTATAGCAATCACCTCATAGAGCTATTCCTACCTCTAGATAGTGAAAGAAACTCTGATCTCTGTAGGTTTTTGTTTGGTGAAAAATTTACCCTGATTTTACAGATGAATGCATGCGTATGCACAAATTCCTATTTCTACCCTTCGTTGGTTCCTAAATGCTGGGGTGTTACACTTCCATCTTACTCTTCCCGTAATCGGATAAGATTCATCCATGCCAAAAAATTCAGATGGGACTATTCGTTTGCTGCTGTCAGTAAGATGACGTAGGCTATAGCCTATGCTACCTCGAAACTCACATATGGCAGCGGTTAATCATAGTGATTTTCCCGCGCGTGAAATCCGAAACTTCAATCGGCAACGGGGAAACATGGTGAAGTTTCTGTGCATGCACACACACACACATTGTCGATGCATCCACCATTAGATTACTTGCGCATGAATCTTGATGCCAGGGTTATAAATATTTATTGCGGAGGATATTTTCCTTTACCTGTATTTTTCCCCTGTGTATTCTTCTTCCTTTGGCCAAAGCCTCCTCGAGCTCCACGCATGGGAAAATCCTAACATTCGCTTCACCTCCTACTCCTTTTCCCCCTCCAATGGCTAGTAGCTGCAGATCTTAGTCCATGGTGGCGCCCGGCGAGGCTTTGAAGAAGCCATCTTCCGATGTGCAAATCCCACTTGAGGGACTGGTGGTGCCAGCCTCTGCGATGGTGGAAACCACTAGCGGCGACCAAAAAATTGCGGTGTTCAAGCCGTTGGAGGAAGAAACTAACTCCCACAAGGGGTCTGGAAAGGCTCAGATCTCTCCACCGCGGACCTAAAGGAGCTAGTATTCGAAGGTACCCTTCCCTTCTCCCCTTGTCGGACAGAAGGTGTACCTCAAGGCGCAGCTGGTGCACTGCGTCGCCCTGCCATTCTCCAACTTCTACCTGCAAGTTCTCTAGCACTTTCGGGTTCTACCTCACAACCTCTCTCCTAACAACATTCTTGCACTTAGCAATTTTTGTAGCTTTGTACGAAGGCTACCTAGGAATTAGGCCTAGGTTAGGTATGTTCATCTATTTCTTCACCATCAAGAGGGAATCCAGAGATAGCAAGGTAGAGCTTAGGAATTGTGGAACAATTAGTTTCAAGATCCGGCCTGGCTGGCAGTTCCCCGACATTGTAGGACATGAGTCCTACAAGAACTGGAAGAGGAGGTACTTCTATGGCCCAAATGTTCCTCTGGCTAGCCGAGAAGGCTCTTACGCCGACTTCGTCAATGTTGCAGCCGTCGAAGCCGGCACGTGGAGGTCACAAGCGCTTCTCCCCTTCGACGATGAAGCTTCCCACACTGTAAGGCAGATATAATGGCTCGTTGAGAGTGGTTTTACCGGCTTGGACCTAGCCATGTGCTGGTTCATCAGGCGCATTCAACCCCTGTAGCATCGTGTCAAGCTGGTGCATGAGTTTACGAAGGATAGGAAGGATACCCTCAGGACTAGTTTTTCGTCTTTGATGCATCAATCTGTCTAACACTTTATCCATTAACAGCTAGGGGACTTGGAGGACATCGACATGGATGCCCAAGTCTATGACCCCTAGATGAAGGATTTCACAGTCGTGTCTGACGATGATACCTCGAGGGATCATCCAGCTCCGGTAGCACGAAAGCGAAAGAGCTCCACCTTTGACACTACTTTTGTGGGCAAAAAATCCACTGCCTCCCTGGAGGTGGAGAAAATAAAGTCTACCGGCATCCCTTTGACCAAGGCACTAACCATTGTGTAGGGACTCTTTTCTCCAACTTTGTCATTTTTGTTGTTCCTTTCTATACTTATACTTATCATTTGTATGTTTCAGAAAGAGAACCAACTTGAGTTTGGAGAAGACCTCCAAAACTTCTAGAGGCTCCAAGAACATCCACGACATGCTGACCCAGTCCTCTCCCGCCATCGATCCCCTGACCCCTGTCATCAAGCCATTCACAGGCTCTGCCGGATCGCCATCCACTGCTACACTTGAATCCTCCACCATGGAGGTGGATAACAATCCTTCTCAGGATGTCCCAAGCACTGCCGATTTGGATGTCGTACCCGGTGGACAAGCGATGCAGGAAAGAACCTCCTCAAAAGTGGCTGAAGCTCCGGCTAAGGATGCCACCGAAAAAGGGAAGCTCTGACTAAGGATGCCACCGAAAAAGGGAAAGAGCTGATGGTGGGAGCTAAGACTGTAGCAACCATGAGCCAGGCAGAAGCCTCCAAGCCTACGGATTCAACAACCATCCCAAGGCAGGCTAGAGCCACTTCTTCCCTGGCAAGTTGTGCTCATGGTGCATCTTTGACTCCTCTGACTTTGGGTCTTGAAGAACTGCTCAAGCAGGCAAAGATCCTTCAGCAAAAGACAATCTCAAGATTATTGCCTTTGTAAGTCTTCGATACTTTTGCATCTCACTTTGTATATCCCACTATATCCCGCGAGGACTTAGACAGAAAACCATAGGTATTTTGGTCTGATTGCTCTGAGAGTGACCAAGTGAAGAAACTTGATAGTGTAGCCCCCGAGTATCTAGGTTGAATAAATTATTACAACTAGATACTCTCAGAGTAGCATATGTAGTGTTGTAAATTTTGATATTGTAGCCCCCAAGCCTCTAGGTGAAACTTTTCAAAGTTCCGACTAGATTCTTTAAAAGGACTAAATATAGATTATAGTAAAAAACTCATACTGTAGCCACCGAGCCTTTAGGTGAAACTATCAAAGTTCCGGCTAGATGATCTAAGAGAACTAAGCATTTTTATTTTGTGAAGAATGAGAATGCTCGGAAGGTCACCACCAATGAGCAGTTCACTAAGATCCGTAAAGATTTGGAGGTTGAAAAGGGTAAAACTACCTTTCTGAAGGAACAGATCACCAACAACAAGAGTCTGGTTTCTTTTTAGTTGGGTTTGTTTCCTACGAGTACTCATAGCATTTTTTGTTTTTTCCGACTTGCAGAAGCTATTGCCAAGGCCAACAACATCGTCGAGCAATCCAAGCATATCCAGGACTTGGATGATGAACATAAAATTTTGAAGAAGGACCTGACCGATGTTATTAAGATGCACGTGGAGGCGATGAAGTCTCTGCAAGAATCTACTGCCACCGAGATGAATCGCCTGAAGGAAGAAATTGCACTCCTCAAGGAATAGAAGAAATTCGCTGATGAGAAGAACTCATGAGGCCTTGAGACATACAAGAAACTTCAGAAGGAGCATGACATATTTGCGGAGACATGCCAACAAGTCGAGACCAGCATCTTTGGTAAGCTTCCTTTGTCTTCTTTTTCAATTTCCTGCAAGCCGGGGATTTATTGTAGTTATTGAACTCATGCCCTTCGTCTTTGTCGAAAATGCAGCTCCCATTGGCCTAGCCAATCTGGGTGAGAATTCTCCATCTCCAAACGAATGCATGGTTCTTGCAGGGAACTTCATCAACACTGCTATTGCCTAGGCCAAGGAGATAGCCAAGCCCCTGGACATCAATATTAAAGCTGTGGACTCCATCATGAAGTACTCAGAAATCCTCCACCGAGACCCTGAGCGCATTGTGAGATGGAAAGCTTCTTTAATATGGGTCGGTGTTTGGATGGCCTTAACCATGACTAAGGCGCACTACGAAAACACCGATATTGACATGGTAACCTGTGGGATTACTGCCATTGACGAGGAGGGGAACGAGGTCGACAACGATGCCATTTGGTCCTCCCTCACCGGCTATGACACCAGAGTGGCCAAACTAGTCGATGCGAACATGTTTGTGCCCTTGGAGGTCTTGGAAAATGAGCCAACGGAGTCCGAGTCACTGAAGACTTCCATGGTTGAAGATCCAATGGTGTTACGAGATCCTCATCAGGAGACAAAACGAATTTGACTCTTGTCCGTGATGTCGAAGTCCTAACTGTGACCAGAGAATGTAAAAGGAATGTTGGCCGATGTGGATTCAGTGAACCCGCATGCACGGGTACCCTCATTTTAACCAATATAATTGGGAAAAAAACTAAAAAGTTAAAAGAAATTTCGTTGATGATTCCCAGGATGGCTCTCCTGCCGCTGACGACGCAGCCTCAAAGTCTCCTGCACCAGAGGCATAAAAACTGTAACATCCCAAAACTTCAGTCCAAGCTTATCAAGATCTAAATCATTAAAATTTAGGGTTAACAAAAACTTTTCCAAATTAAAAATGAAAGCATTTATGTGTATGTGCATTTAAATTAGTAATTGATTTGAATTGCCATGGTTCTGTGATTCTTTGGTTGTAAAATGTTTCTTAGGTGATTTAAACATCATCTACACCTTTCCCAAACTTTTACCAAAGAAAATCAAATAAAAAACAATTAAAAAGGAGGAATGGTCATTTTGGCCATTTTAATCCACTACACTACTTTGGGTGTTCCTAGCACTCATTTCTTAACAGAAACAATTCATGATCTTTGCACCCCTTGCTAGTACACATAATGAGGTACCAATGCCCACCTTTTGATCTGCTAAAAACATTCTTTTGCTTATTTTAAATGGCATGTGAAAATTGAATTCAATGCATATGCATAGATCACCCCTATTTGAAAAACCATCAAAATGAGCTCCACTTTCAAAACCCTTGCACCCAGAGACTACCTAGCACTAGTATAGATCACCCAAAATTTTTGAAACCAAAATTCAAAAGTTTACTTCTTGCGGCCATTTCAGCAAACAGGTGGCAGGCACAAATCTGGCCAAATTCAAAACACTATTTGGAGCAGTGATTTTGGTCACCATTTGGGCCTAACCCGGTCCCCTTGTCCTCCCAGTGCAACCCCTACCCTTTGCTAGCCCGGCCAAGCCCTGTGCACACGACCAAATGGTCATGGCCATTAAGGCCGAGCACCTTGAGCACCCTCACCGGCGACATCGCGCCACAGCAGCCGCCAGCCTCTCTCACCTTGTCCAGCACGTCACCTGTGGTCCACCTCCACCGTCCAACCAGCCCCAGCCAAGAGACAGAGACCAGAACGGCCAGGAACCGCCGCACCCGGAGCTGGTCGACCATGCCGACGCCGCCCGCAGAGAGCGCCCTATCCCCTCGTGCACAGACCACCCCTTGGCCTCAGCCCACGCCCACCGCTCCGCCATGACCTAGGGAACACCCCAGACACCCCCGCTGGCCGCCCAACGCACCCCAGCCACCGCTCGCCGTCGAACCTGCAGCCTCTGCCGCCCAGAGCGCGTGACGCTCCCGACCAGCACAGAGCTCGCCTTGCCGAGCCTTTAAGCCTCAGAGCACCGCCAGGAGACAGGCCACCGTCCCCTACCTCGAGCCATGCCACTAGCCCCCTGTGCCGCCCTCGCCGGAGTCGCCTGCCCATACCGCTCGGTCTCACCGTCGGGCCTATATAAGCCGGCCTCCCCAGCCTCTTTTCTCCACACTCACTCACTCCCCACCTCTCACTGAACCTCACCCACCTCTAGCCGATGCCGCTCGAGCTCTGCCTCGCCGGAATTGGAGCCGGAGCCGCCGCAGTAGGAGGAGAAGGGCGCCTGCGATTTAGGGCACCCCAAGCTCCGCCGCAACCGTGCCTCGCCTCGCCGTCGTCTTCCAGCCCGTTTGCCCGCCTCACTGACCTTGCTGGAGCCCTGGTACGCCCCCAGTCGACCCCCACCGCCGTGTCTAGGTCAAGTTCTCGCCGGAGTAATCCATCGACGATGATTAACCCCCACCGTTAGATCCCCTTTTAATCGTGCAGCCTAGAATGCTAGATACCGTTTCAGTGTTTTTGTGCTGCTGACTGGTGGAGCCCGCATGTCAGCTGAGCCCCGTGCCACGGAGCGCCACTGGGCCAGCCCATGTTAGTTCCCGCGCTAGCCCAGCCATTCAAAATTGGATTTTTCTTTTAAGTTAAATCTAGTTTCTGTCCACTAGTTTAAAAATCAATTCTGGGAGTTTTACAAATCCATTTTGCATGAAACCAATTTTTCCTAAAAGGTATTGAAATGATCTATCCAAGGCCGTTGGATTTAATTCAATTAGAGTTATAGATCTCTCCTAGTAAAAATAATAAAACAGAAGCATTTGCAACTTGCAACATTTTTATAAAATCAACTAAGATAGGTTTTGAGTTGATTCCAACTCTCAAAAATCACATTTCATCAAATCTATCGAAATATGTAATAATATTAAGGTTTACATGCAGTGACTTTGGAATAGTACCAAAATAATGCTATATAGGCATTTCTAGTCACTTTAAATCATTAAACTTAAACCAAAGTAATTATGATCCAACCTTTAAATCTCATTCCCACATGTTAGAATATGTGGTGATGACATGTGTCAACATGATCCCCTATTTTAAGTGGTGAATATGAAATCTTAGTTAATTTTTCAATGAGTAGAAATTACTTTTCTAATATAAGAAGGAAGAAACTAGTGAATTAAACTTGTGATGCTTGTGATGATAATGGATCATCAAATGTGTGTCTTAGAATGCTATTTAGCCTAGTTAAGTATTGTTTGGTGATTGTGTTCTCCGTATGTCTTTATAGACGATAATACCGACCAAGATTTCGAGGAGGAGGAGTTCTACCAAGAAGAAGAAAACTTCAACCACTGCACCAAACAAGGCAGGCCACCATTAACAATGCAAGCTAACACTTGCAAGTTTAATGCTTAGCAAGCTAGGATCAAACTAGATGAATTAGAAAATATGCTTTAGGCATTCTTTGATCACACTCATTTGACTATTAGTTACCCCAAGTCTTATTTACAATTTTTACCTCCCTTAGTTTACACAAAGTTCTTTACTTGTTTTGAAGGTAGCATAAAGAGTATAAAACTTGACCTATTTAGAACCCTTTAGATGTCATTCTATGGCATGAGATTGAACCCATCTTTTCCACCTTAGTGAACAATCTTAACTTAATAGTTTAGAGTAGATCAAAAACTTGAGTCACTTTAGATGGGAACACTTGGAGAAAATGAATTATGAAAACCTTGGAATGATGAGTCATTCTATTGAGATGTTTTGACATGTGTTGAGAAACACAAATGGTTTATGATGATGAAAATATTGAGGCATGAGCCTTAACCCTTTTATAAAACTGATGGTTGGATTCGGATGCGATACCATTCCAAATTTACCGTACAACCACACTACCTAAATTGGGTAAGGCTTAGCTGGAAATTTATATGCATTAGTATTAGTTCCCTCGCGGGAGAGGTTTGAGTTGAGGCTACCTCTCATGATGTCCACCTATGCAGTGCCCAAGATGACTGATGGTCATGGTTGGGAGGCCATGCTCATAGGAGAGGTGCTTATACTAAGGTGTGTAAAGGAAGGTTATGTTTAATTATCTGCATACTAAGTATGATGATTCAGGGTTATCCCTGACAGATGTGTCGAATCTTGTGGTGAAAGTGTACCACCTCTACAAAGTGTCAAACTATTTGAATAGCCGTGTCCGTGGTTATGGACAGTTGGAATGGCCATACTGTTTTGTTGTTAGATGTTTTCTAAACAACTTGAAATGAATGATGAATCTTGACTTGACCACAACAGGGTTGTGTTTATGATTTTAGCTTCCCAACTTAAGTGATTCTAGAACTTTACTTTATCTTTCTTTGCTTCTGAACTTAGATTAGGTTTCAAACTTAACTTTATAGTTAAACATAGAGTTAGCACTTCACTTAGAACTATACTACTTGTTAGTGATAGTTTGCGAGTACTTAAAGAATACTCATGGCTTTTGTCCCTGGCTATTCTCATGGCCAGACTATGAAGGAGACTATCAAGATGATGGCCAGCAGGACGGCTATGATAACTAGGACTATCTGCCTTCGTCAGCATTGCCTGTGCCCCTAAAGATGGATCCCACCGCTACGCTTATCGTTTATTTCCGCTGCTTGTTGTATTAAGACCGGATCATGAGATCCTTATTTGTGTAAGACCTTATGTATGGTTTTTAATGGATGATGTACTGTGATATCCAATTCGTTATGTCTCGCAAAAATAGTAATCCTGGGATTGCGAGGTATGGCATAATGGGCATCTGGGATTAAAAATCCAGGTGTTGACAAGTTGGTATCAGAGCCATCCTGACCATAGGAGACCTTAGTTAGAATGGACGTTCAAACAAAAACTTAGTTTCAAAACTAAAGTGAGTATTTATGAAAAACTATCTCCTCTCTTATCCTTGTGGATTCACTCTTTCTCAAAAAAATTCATGTTCCTCAAAATTCTTACATTACTACTTAAAATTGGACACACTTGATCACTTTACTAACTTCCTCGTCCTTAATTCTTGTAGATGGAGACACAGTTCAGCAAGTTTTACCAGTTGGAAAACGGAGGTCAGCTGATCTTCGAGAGGGATCTGGATTCCCTGTCAGAGTTACTGGGACTCCCACACCCAGAGTTTCTTGGAGCTCAACTTCTAGGACCCCCAGGAGGAGACCTACAGTGGCTAGTCACTGCGGATCTTAGAGGAAGCATCGAAGCACCAACTTCTAGGAGAATTCAGTTCTCCGTGAGAGAGAACAACTGGCTAGATGGATTAGCCAGGGCAATGCATGAAGCTCTCGCACGTCTATGTGCCCTCAGCGTCAACAAGATCCAAGGAACCCGTTTTTCCCACTATGCAAGATGTGACTTCATGGGAATGCCAATGGAGATGCCAAGTCACCTAGAGTTGAGGCGTCAAGTGGAGAATCTTGACTTCTTGCTGCATGACAGACAACAGGAACTGGACAATGCCAAAGAGTTAGCCAACCAGAACCGTACCATTGCCGACCAGAAGGCCAGTCTCTTCGCCGCCAGCATGCAAAGAAGGATCGCACCATCGCCCGTCTTCGCAAGAAGGTGGCCGACCTCGAGAAGACTGTCAAGGAGCAGGAAGCTCAGCTTGCCACCAAGGAAGAAGAAGATGAGGGTGAAGACATCCAGGGAGACATGGACTCTTGCCTCAGCAACGATGATGACTTTCTGGAGGAGGATGCCGTGGACTTCTACACTGATGATGAGGACTCCGATTTCATCGACGATGAGTAGATGCACGAGAGCACTATCGTAGCATGAGTTGTATCGATCTCACTGTATCGTAGCTTGCAGAATGGTTCTTCAAACCATCTGTTTTGCCATTGATTGTTGTGGTGTGTGTTGTATCGTGTGCTTGCTTGCATGAATGAAATGAAGTTAGTTGAAAAACCTGAGTCTAACTCAAAGTTTTAACTTTGAAAACCCAAAACCATGAACCTTAGAAATTCCCTCTTACCCCTATATCCATCTCAATCTTCAGATGACTCGTCGAAACCAATGAGGGAGCAGCTCGTCGCAAGACCCAATGCTGCAGATCTTGCAGAATCTCATCACCGACCGTGAAGCAAGCAGGACAGAACGTCAAGCCAACTTAGCAACACTACAGCAGATCGCCCAGATGGCCCTCAACAACCAAGGGCATGGAAATCAGGATCACCAGGGATCCAAACTCAAAAAATTTCAGAACACCAATCCCCCAATCTTCAACCAATCTAAGAACCCATTAGATGCTGATGGCTGGTTACAAACCATGGAAAACAACTTAGAAGTTGCAAGAGTTGATGAAAATGAGAAAGTTCTCTTTGCCACCCACTATCTGGCAGGAGATGCAAGAGCTTGGTGGAATAGCATCCACAATATGAACCATGGTCAAGTGATGACATGGGAAGCATTCAAAGTCAAGTTCAGCCGCACCCATGTGCCGCAAGGTCTAGTCAACAGGATGAGAGATGAATTCCGCGAATTGAAGCAAGGAAGAATGACTGTGGTGGAGTACCGTGACAGATTCCTGTCACTTGCCAGATATGCACCTGATGAGATCAACACGGAAGCCAAGAAGAAGGAGAGATTCCTGAACGGACTGCATGATGAGATGCAGACTGTCCTCGTCAATATCCGTTTTCAGGATCTCGAAGAGCTAGTCGACTCTACCATTCAGATGTAAGGGAAGATTAACCAGGCAAACGACAATCGCAAGTGTCATATGATGCAGTAGTCTGGATCCAGTAGTCACCAGAAGTACCGTCCCAACCCTTCACCAGGATATGCACCAAGGAACAACCGACCCCCAAATTCTAGCCCAAGCTACCCCAACCGTAGCGGAGGCAATGTGAAGTCCGGAGGAAACAATCACAACTCCGGTAATGCCAACAATTTCAACCGTGCACCTCCCAAGAACGACAACAACAACACTGCACCCAAAACTGGCAGCAATGTTGTGCCTGTCGCAGTCAAGGACAAGTCCCAGATCACTTGTTTTGAGTATGGAGTGAAGGGTCACTATAATGAGTGTCCCAAGAAGACTGCAGCCAATACCAATGTGAATGCCCCAGCTCAGCAGCAGCGTCGTGTTCAAGCAGGAAGAAGATTTGCCCCAGGGAACCCTCACAACCGCAACGGCCATCTCTTCCACATGAACGCAGAAGAAGCCCAAGAAGCGCCAGATGTAGTGCTGGGTATGTTTTCTGTCAACTCAGTTTTAGCAAGAGTGTTGTTTGATTCTGGAGCATCGCATTCATTTGTCACCGAAGAATTTTCATGCACTAGTAAGATTCAACCAACCAACCTGAAGCATGTCATGATAGTTCAAATCCCCGGTTCAACAACCAAAGCTAGAAAATTTTGCAAAGGTGTACCTATCAGAATACATGGGATAGATTTTTATGCCAACCTAATTGTACTTGGAACCAAAGGATTGGAAGTAGTACTAGGTATGGACTGGATGTCAAGGCATAAAGTACTGATAGACTGTGCTAAGAAAGCCATCACCATGACCAGTAGTTCTGGAGTGAAAGTAGAGCATATCTCTGAAACCTTACCCCGTCAATTCAAGTGTAACAAGAGTGTAGCCCTGCCTACCATTGACCAAGTTAGAGTAGTCTGTGAGTACCCCGACGTATTCCCAGATGAATTGCCAGGTATGCCCCCGGATAGGGATATTGAGTTCATTATCGAACTAATCCCCGGAACCGGACCTATAGCCCAGAGGCCCTATAGCATGAACCCCTCAGAGTTAGTGGAACTGAAGAAGCAGTTGGATGCCATGTTAGAGAAAGGCTTGATTCAACCAAGCGCATCGCCATGGAGATCACTAGTGTTATTCGTCGACAAGAAAGATGTATGCAACCGTCTGTGCATAGATTACAGAAAGTTGAATGATGTCACCATCAAGAACAAGTACCCCTTGCCAAAGATAGAGGATCTATTTGATTAGTTTACTGGAGCCCAGGTATTCTCAAAGATTGATCTTAGGACTGGTTATCACCAACTTAAGATTCGTGCAACGGATATTCCGAAGACCGCCTTTACTACTCGCTATGGTTTATATGAGTATACGGTTATGTCTTTTGGATTAACCAATGCCCCTACTTATTTCATGAATCTCATGAATAAGATCTTTATGAATTTCCTAGATAAGTTTGTAGTTGTGTTTATCAACGACATCCTTATCTACTCCAAGTCAGAAGAAGAGCATGAGCAACATCTGAGAGTGATCCTAGAAACCCTGAGAGAGCATCAGTTATATGCCAAGTTCAGCAAGTGTGAGTTTTGGCTGAAGGAAGTAGGATTCCTAGGACATATCGTGTCTGCCGGAGGAGTCTCTATTGAACCCGCCAAGATCAAAGATGTCGAAGAATGGGAAGCCCCAACCACTCAAACCCAAGTCCATGCATTTCTAGGATTAGCGGGATACTACCGCAAGTTCGTAGAAGGATTCTCGAGCATCGCCTAACCCATGACCCAATTGTTGAAGAAGCACAAGAAGTTTGAATGGACCAACAAGTGTGAAGCCAGTTTCCAGGAGCTGAAGAAGAGATTGATATCAGCACCAATATTGGTCATGCCAGACATCAAGAAGCCGTTTGATGTGTATTGTGATGCATCCAAGATTGGTCTAGGATGTGTATTGATGAAAGAAGGCAAAGTCATCATGTATCTGTCTCGACAACTAAAGCAGCATGAGCAGAACTATCCGACCCATGATCTTGAGCTAGCAGCCGTGGTTCTAGCATTGAAGACATGGCGTCATTACCTGATGGGTAATCGCTGTGAGATTTACTCAGATCACAAGAGCTTAAAATATATCTTCACTCAGAAGGAGTTGAATATGAGACAAAGGATATGGATAGAGTTAATCAAGGATTATGACCTTGACATTCACCATCACCCCGGCAAAGCCAATGTGGTAGCAGATGCTCTTAGCAGATTGCCGTGTAGGCTAAATACCATGATCAAGGAGAAGCAACCAAGTTTGTATGAAGAGTTGGAGCAGTTCAGGACTGAATTAGTTAGCAAAGGATTCTTAGCTAGCATCAAACTTCAACCCACTTTGATTAGCCAAATCAAGGAATCCCAAAAAGGGAATGAAAGTATCGATGGAATCAAACATCGTATTGTTACAGGAAAGGTACCTGGATTCACTGAAGATGAAGAAGGAGTACTGTGGTACAAAGGACGTATCTGTGTGCCAGCAGATTCGAAGCTGAAGGAAGTTATCATGAAGGAAGCTCATGATACTCTTTATTCTATCCACCCCGGAGGAACAAAGATGTATCAGGATTTGAAAGAGCAATTTTGGTGGCACAAGATGAAGAGAGAAATCGGAAGCTACATCGCCAAATGTGACATCTGTCAAAGAGTCAAAGCAGAGCATCAGAGACCTGCAGGACTGTTGCAACCATTACAGATTCCGGAATGGAAATAGGATTTCGTCGGAATGGACTTTATCACTGGTTTACCTACTTCTAGTAGGGGAAATGACTCAATCTAGGTCATAGTTGATAGACTGTCCAAGGTAACCCACTTTATACCTGTCAAGACAACTTACCAGAGTGCAAAGTCAGCAGAGCTATACATTGCTAGGATTGTTAGTCTGCATAGAACCCCCAAGACCATCGTATCAGATCGAGGAACCCAGTTTACCTCAAGATTTTGGCAGAAAGTCCAAGAAGGACTAGGAACCAAGTTGAACTTTAGCACAACGTATCACCCGCAAACTGATGGGCTGACTGAGAGAGTCAACCAGATCCTAGAGGATATGCTTAGAGCCTGTGTGTTGGAATATGGATCAAAATGGGAAGACTACCTGCCTTTCACAGAATTCTCATATAACAACAGTTATCAAGCTAGTTTGCAGATGGCACCATTTGAATTCCTGTACGGAAGAAAGTGTCGTACCCCTTTGAATTGGTCGCAAGTAGGAGAGAGTCAGATCTTTGGGCCCGACATTCTCCGAGAGGCAAAAGAGAAAGTTCACAAAGTCCGTGAGCACCTCAAGACCGCCCAATCCAGACAGAAGAGTTATGCTAACAAGAGAAGGAGAGACCCGACTTTCAATGTCAGAGATTTTGTATATCTCAAGGTTTCACCATTGAAGGGAACTCAATGCTTTAGTCTGAAGGGAAAGTTAGCCCCTAGATATATCGGACCTTTCAAGATTCTGAACCGTCGAGGAGACGTATCGTATCAACTAGAACTGCCTGAAGAGATGTCAGCCATCCACAATGTGTTCCATATCTCGTTACTTTGCAAATGTTTGGAAGTGCCCGAGAAGACTGAAGTTTTCAAGAACATCGATCACAGAGCTGTGGAAGTCAACAATGGCTTGACCTATAGAGAAGTACCCATCCGTATCTTAGAAGAAGCCTATAGAACCACCAGGACTAGGAGTATCAAGTTTCTCAAGATTCAGTGGAGCAACCATACCGAGGAGGAAGCCACTTGGGAGCGAGAAGATTACATCAGGACAAAGTTCCCAGATCTCTTTAGTTCCTAGTTTTCTTTGTAAATCTAGGGACGAGATTTTGTTTAAGGGGGGAAGGTTTGTAACATCCCAAAACTTCAATCCAAGCTTATCAAGATCTAAATCATCAAAATTTAGGGTTAACAAAAACTTTTCCAAATTAAAAATGAAAGCATTCATGTGTATGTGCATTTAAATTAGGAATTGATTTGAATTGCCATGGTTCTGTGATTCTTTGGTTGTAAAATGTTTCTTAGGTGATTTAAACATCATCTACATCTTTCCCAAACTTTTACCAAAGAAAATCAATTAAAAAGGAGGAATGGTCATTTTGGCCATTTTAATCCACTACACTACTTTGGGTGTTCCTAGCACTCATTTCTTAATAGAAACAATTCATGATCTTTGCACACCTTGCTAGTACACATAATGAGGTACCAAGGCCCACCTTTTGATCTACTAAAAACATTCTTTTGCTTATTTTAAATGGCATGTGAAAACTGAATTCAATGCATATGCATAGATCACCCCTATTTGAAAAACCATCAAAATGAGCTCCACTTTCAAAACCCTTGCACCCAGAGACTACCTAGCACTAGTGTAGATCACCCAAAAATTTTGAAACCAAAATTCAAAAGTTTACTTCTTGCGGCCATTTCAGCAAACAGGTGGCAGGCACAAATCTGGCCAAATTCAAAGCACTATTTGGAGAAGTGATTTTGGTCACCATTTGGGCCTAACCCGGTCCCCTTGTCCCCCCAGTGCAACCCCTACCCTTTGCTAGCCCGGCCAAGCCCTGTGCACACGACCAAATGGTCATGGCCATTAAGGCCGAGCACCTTGAGCACCCTCACCGGCGACATCGCGCCACAGCAGCCGACAGCCTCTCTCACCTTGTCCAGCACGTCGCCTGTGGTCCACCTCTACCGTCCAACCAGCCCCAGCCCAGAGACAGAGACCAGAACAGCCAGGAACCGCCGCACCCGGAGCCGGTCGACCGTCCCCTACCTCGAGCCACGCTGCTAGCCCCGTGTGCCGCCCTCGCCGGAGTCGCCTGCCCACACCGCTCGGTCTCACCGTCGGGCCAATATAAGCCAGCCTCCCTAGCCTCTTTTCTCCACACTCACTCACTCCCCACCTCTCACTGAACATCACCCACCTGTAGCCGATGCCGCTCGAGCTCTGCCTCGCTGGAATTGGAGACGGAGCCGCCGCAGCAGGAGGAGAAGGGCGCCTGCGATTTAGGGCATCCCAAGCTCCGCCGCAACCGCGCCTCGCCTCGCCGTCATCTTCCAGCCCGTTTGTCCGCCTCACCGACCTTGCTGGAGCCCTGGTACGCCCCCAGTCGACCCCCACCGCCGTGTCTAGGTCAAGTTCTCGCCGGAGTAATCCATCGACGATGATGAACCCCCACCGTTAGATCCCCTTTTAATCGTGCAGCCTAGAATGCTAGATATCGTTTCAGTGTTTTTGTGCTGCTGACTGGTGGATCCCGCATGTCAGCTGAGCCCCGTGCCGCGGAGCGCCACTGGGCCAGCCCATGTTAGTTCCCGCGCTAGCCCAGCCATTCAAAATTGGATTTTTCTTTTAAGTTAAATCTAGTTTCTGTCCACTAGTTTAAAAATCAATTCTGGGAGTTTTACAAATCCATTTTGCATGAAACCAATTTTGCCTAAAAGGTATTGAAATGATCTATCCAAGGCCGTTGGATTTAATTCAATTAGAGTTATAGATCTCTCTTAGTAAAAATAATAAAACAGAAGCATTTGCAACTTGCAACATTTTTATAAAATCAACTAAGATAGGTTTTGAGTCGATTCCAACTCTCAAAAATCACATTTCATCATATCTATCGAAATATGTAATAATATTAAGGTTTACATGCAGTGACTTTGGAATAGTACCAAAATAATGCTATATAGGCATTTCTAGTCACTTTAAATCATTAAACTTAAACCAAAGTAATTATGATCCAACCTTTAAATCTCATTCCCACATGTTAGAATATGTGGTGATGACATGTGTCAACATGATCCCCTATTTTAAGTGGTGAATATTAAATCTTAGTTAATTTTTCAATGAGTAGAAATTACTTTTCTAATATAAAAAGGAAGAAACTAGTGAATTAAACTTGTGATGCTTGTGATGATAATGGATCATCAAATGTGTGTCTTAGAATGCTATTTAGCCTAGTTAAGTATTGTTTGGTGATTGTGTTCTCCGTATGTCTTTATAGACGATAGTACCGACCAAGCTTTCGAGGAGGAGGAGTTCTACCAAGAAGAAGAAGAAAACTTCAACCACTGTACCAACCACGGCAAGCCACCATTAACAATGCAAGCTAACACTTGCAAGTTTAATGCTTAGCAAGCTAGGATCAAACTAGATGAATTAGCAAAGATGCTTTAGGCATGCTTTGATCACACTCCTTTGACTATTAGTTACCCCAAGTCTTATTTACAAGTTTTACCTCCCTTAGTTTACACAAAGTTCTTTACTTGTTTTGAAGGTAGCATAAAGAGTATAAAACTTGACCGATTTAGAACCCTTTAGATGTCATTCTATGGCATGAGATTGAACCCATCTTTTCCACCTTAGTGAACACTCTTAACTTAGTAGTTTAGAGTAGATCAAAAACTTGAGTCACTTTAGATGGGAACACTTGGTGAAAATGAATTATGAAGACCTTGGAATGATGAGTCATTCTATTGAGATGTTTTGACATGTGTTGAGAAACACAAATGGTTTATGATGATGAAAATGTTGAGGCAGGAGCCTTAACCCTTTTATAAAACTGATGGTTGGATTCAGATGCGATACCATTCCAAATTTACCGTACAACCACACTACCTGAATTGGGTAAGGCTTAGCTGGAAATTTATATGCATTAGTATTAGTTCCCTCGTGGGAGAGGTTTGAGTTGAGGCTACCTCTCATGATGTTCACATATGCAGTGCCCAAGATGACTGATGGTCATGGTTGGGAGGCCATGCTCATAGGAGAGGTGCTTATACTAGGGTGTGTAAAGGGAAGGTTATGTTTAATTATCTGCATACTAAGTATGATGATTCAGGGTTATCCCTGACAGATGTATCGAATCTTGTGGTGAAAGTGTACCACCTCTATAGAGTGTCAAACTATTCGAATAGCCGCGTCCGCGGTTATGGACAGTTGGAATGGCCATACTGTTTCGTTGTCAGATGCTTTCTAAATAACTTGAAATGAATGATGAATCTTGACTTGACCACAACAGAGTTGTGTTTATGATTTTAGCTTCCCAATTTAAGTGATTCTAGAACTTTACTTTATCTTTCTTTGCTTATGAACTCAGCTTAGGTTTCAAACTTAACTTTATAGTTAAACATAGAGTTAGCACTTTACTTAGAACCATACTACTTGTTAGTGGTAGTTTGCGAGTACTTAAAGAGTACTCATGGCTTTTGTCCCTGGCTATTCTCATGGCCAGACTATGAAAGAGACTATCAAGATGATGGCCAGCAGGACGGCTATGATAACTAGGACTATCTGCCTTCGTCAGCATTGCCTGTGCCCCTGAAGATGGACCCCACCGCTACGCTTATCGTTTATTTCCGCTGCTTGTTGTATTAAGACTGGATCATGAGATCCTTATTTGTGTAAGATCTTATGTATGGTTTGTAATGGATGATGTACTGTGATATCCAATCCGTTATGTCTCACAAAAATGGTAATCCTGGGATTGCGAGGTATGGCATAACGGGCATCTGGGATTAAAAATCCGGTTGTTGACAAAAACACTTTGTATAAATTGCGTCTCTGGCCATGTAATATGTATGCGGGAAACAATGTCAGATGCAAGGCGGAAAACTTGGCTACACGCCTCCTGCTACTTTTATCTAAATCTAGCATGTATATATTTGTATATTTGTTTATGCAAGTGCTAGCTGATTCATTATTCTGGTTTTTATGCTTGACCTTTCATGAGACAGAAAACCCTCAGCATAGAACTATGCGCTTAGGCGATGATGCCTAATGGCACCATCCAAAACTTAAGTGAAAAATTCCAGCTTCGAGTGCCGAAAATTCACTACTCCATAATCCACATAAAAACAACAGAAAACGTGTAGACCAAAACACTTAAGCTAATACCCGTAGGCAGAATTTCCACAAGTGCAAACGCAAAGCTTGTTCATAAAGGGTTTTACATGATCCAAAAATGAACACTAAAGGAGGTAAAAGACTCAGGCATATGAGTGAATCAAATGCTTTATTTAAATGATCATATAAAGGTACATAGTATATTAGAAAATATGCTAAGCGTAAAAGGGACGTAGATGTGCTATGTTCCATGGCCGATCAAACTCTGGATATTCATCATCGGGATCATGTTGCTTGTGCTTATGATCTTTGTTTGGCCTATCTTTCAACTCAAGAATATTAAAGAGATAATAGAAACCACTGAGCAGCGCTTTGCTTATGATGAACAGTCTTTCCAAGGCGGGGATAATTTGTGTGATTTTTTCTACTTAAGTCGGAGCACTAGACCCCCCTATTTAAACGAGTGATGCCTAATGCGGCGACTATGATAGCTGCGTAGCTTCTGCTGGTAGATGGTCGACTTCTGGGCTACCAGAACGTGTTCCTCCTCGAGAAGGTCCATAGATAGGTGTATGGATTCGTTAGTGTCATCCTCATCATAGGCGGCGACTCTTAGTGCATCTTAGAGGATGTCGGATGGTTGGACTACTTTTGCTCCATATACCATGAAGAAAGTGGTGTAGCCGGTAAATCTTAGGAGTAGTTCTTAAACTCCACAAAAAAGATGGTAATTCCTCCACCCAGGCTCTAGTTTCTCTATGTAGCGGTGCCTCTAAGAGTGGCTTGATTCCCTACAGAATTAAACCATTGGCCCGTTAAACTTGACCGTTAGATTATGGATGTGCCATAGATGCTAGGTCAAGGTAGATGCCTTTCTCGTGACAGTAAGCCTTGACTTTGCTGGGTGACAAGTTGTTGCCATTTTCACTGATGATGCTATGTGGGAGACCAAATCTCACCACTATATCCCCAAAAAATGTAGGGTCGTTGCACCTAAAGTTGTTCCATGGTGTAGTGTAAGCTTCTATCTATTTAGTGAATTTGTCAACTGCTACAAGAAGATGCGTAAATCCACAAGGTGCTGTTTGCAATGGCCCAACCATGTCAAGCCCCCAGATTGCAAACAGCCAATTTATTGGTATGGTTCGCAATTCTTCCGCTGGAACATGTGGTTGCCGTGCATAATACTGACACCCAATGCACGTCTGGACTAGCTTGTTGGCGTCTACCTTGGTGGTTAGCCAGTAGAATCCTTGCCAGAAGGCTTTGGAGACCAAAGATCAGAGAGAGGCATGGTGCCCGCAATCTCCGAGATGGATCTTGCGGAGGGTTTCCATACCTTGCTACTAGGAAGCACACCGTAGGAATACTATTGTGGTGCTTATTTTGTATAGCTACCCATTTATTATGGTATAGCCTTTTTATTTGGTACTATCTGCATGCTTTTGACTTTGTCGGCGGGCAGTGTTCCGTCTTTGAGGTAGTACATGAATGATTTCGTCCATCCCAGAGGAACAATTGTTACTATATTAACAAAAGAGTCAACTTTTTTGGATTCTCGAGATATGCTCCCTTCACGGATGGTATCCGTAGATGCTCCAGGAAAATGCTAGGAAGAACTAGTTGGCAAGAAGATCCAAGCTTTGACAACAGATCTACCGCCTCATTATCCTCCCTTTTGGCGTACTTGACTTCGTAGCCATCGAAGCACTTGGCTATCTCGTATACTTCGTCTCGATATGTCACCATCATAGGTTTCCATGCGTTCCAGGTGCCAGGCACCTGCTAGGCAACCAAGTCATAATCTCCACAGCAAACTATGTGCTTGATGCTAATATACTTGGCTACACGAAGTCCGTGAATGAGTGCTTCATACTCCACCATGTTGTTGGTAGTTGATGGCTCAAAATATATCGAGCTCGTTGGGGAACCCCAAGAGGAAGGTATGATGAGCACAACAACAAGTTTTCCCTCAGTTATAAAACCAAGGTCATCGAACCAGTAGGAGCAAGGAAACACCTCCAAGGTGTTGTTTCCAACTTGGAATCCTGCACAACACAACCACAGAACTTTGCCCCCAACTTACAGTGAGGTTGTCAATCTCACCGGTTTGCTGAAAATAAAGGATTAAACGTAATGTGTGGAAGATAGTAATTGCTTGCAAAAACTAAACAGAAAACAATAAATAGATGGTAGATTGATGGTAAGATAATGGACCGGGGTCCATAGTTCACTAGAGGTGATTCTCCTTAAGATAGTTGACATGTTGGGTGAACAAATTATAGCGGGGAAATTGACAGACACCAAGAAAGCATACATGCATATACTAATCATCTTGACTCCTACGAGATTTGATTGGGCATTACAACATTATACATAGACCGTAATACAACTGCATCTATGACTGATAATCCACCTTCAGGTTATCATCCGAACCCCCTCCAGTATTAAGTTGCAAGCAATAGATAATTGCATTAAGCAAAGTGTGTAAAGTAAACAATACGATTGCCCCATGGACAAAGGATTGCTGTTTTCTCCCTAGTAGCAACAACACATCTAGTACCTTAGAGATTTATGTCACTTCCCCAGATTACTAGAGGCATGAACCCACTATCGAGCATAAATACTCCCTCTTGGAGTTGCTAGCATCTACTTGGCCAAGATAGATAGTAACAACGGAAATCATGCAAGATCACAAATAACATAGACATGATAGAATCAATAAGCAATCTGAAATAGCATCTCAATATCCATCGGATCCCCGCAAACACAACATGTAAGATTACAAATAGATGATCTTGATCATGAACGGAGCTCACAAGATCTAAACATGGTAGCACAAAGGAGAAGAACCAACCATCTAGCTACTACATGGACCCGTAGTCCAGGAATGAACTACTCACGCATCACACCGGAGGCAGGCATGGTGATGAAGAAGGCCTCCAGGGTGATATCTCCCCTTCGGCAGGGTGCTGGGGAGAGCTTCAGATCCCTCCCGATCTTGGGATGGGGATGACGGCGGCTACAGACTCTTTCATGGAATTTTGATCGGGTACTTAGGGTTTTCGTCTTGGGAGGATTTTATAGGCGAAAGGTGAAGGTTGGTGGAGCACCAGGGGGCCCACACCCCCTGGTGGCGCCCCCAGGACGCGCCACCACCAGGTGTGGCTGCCCTGGTGCGCCACTTCGTCTCCCCTCCGGACTCCGTGTTGCTTTAGGTAAAATATGGACGTTGGCTTTTGTCCGGTGCAATTCTGAGAATATTTCCTTGCTAGCTTTTATGAAACCAAAAACAGTAGAAAACAGGCAACTAGCAATGTGGCATCTTGTTAATAGGTTAGTTCTAGAAAATGTGTAAAAATACTCCAAAGTGTGGACAAAACATAAGAAAGTAGATATAAAACAAGCATGGAACATTAAAAATTATAGATACGTTTCCAACGTATCAACATCCCCAAGCTTAACTCCTGCTCGTCCTCGAGTAGGTAAGTTATAAAAAAGGAATAATTTTTAAGGTGACATGCACCATCATAATCTTGATCAAGGTATTTGTAAAACATTGATAGCTGGGATCATAGTACTTTAACATAGTATGAAAGATATTGTTCTAACAATAAGACATAGCAACTATGTTGTAATCATGAAAAGGTACAAACAAAAGATTCATGAATAACAATGCTTTGAAAGATGTTTGTTTGTTTCACATATAGAAAACATAATGAGAATGGTATTCATCTTGTACCTCATAGTGTAGCAAAACATAAATGCATAGGACACCTTTAAAGTTCATAAGGGTGACTAGATACAAATAGTTTAAGGATAAGCAATATCAAAGTTATGAATCAATCAATAGGTTTTGGGACAATGCACATTAAATTAAGAATGGCCACTATGCTCTCTCAATAGGTGCATAAATATAGAATATGGGGACTCAATATAAAAAGTAAAAGAAAGGGCCTTCATAGAAGGAAGCAGGGATTCAACTCTCATAAAGAGCTTCCAGAAATTATGGTACTTATTAGCTTTCAGCTCTCATTGCCCCTATCATAAGCATCTTTAGGTGATTAAGGTTACAGTGAACAAATATGAGGATATGCTTGACAAGTAATAAGCTGAAAATCTCACACCCTTACTTACGAGTATCGTTCCTCATGCTACTCAAGTTTAGTCACGGGTAAGTTCTTGTCATTGTAAGTACATGTGTATCATAGAGAACCGCCAACGGGGTACCCCTTGCTCGATGATATGAAAGATTCTCCATATCAAAATGACAAGGCAAGCAGACAATGAGCATCTCAGCAATCCTTTTATTTCCTATTTGCATAGGCTCCTTTTTTCTTTTATTTTTTCTCTCTTTTTTCTTTCCTATTTGCATAGGTTTTTTTATATAGAGGATGCTTCATAGATTGCTCACTATGGCTATGCTGCAAGTTTCCACCATGATTAGGCATGGCTTAGACCATCCGCCCAGGCATTTCTCTAACACATATACGAACTCCATGAGCCGTACAAGCTCCCCTTTCATTTCACACCACTAGGATCCATAAGCAAAAGAACATGATATCAACTAAATAAAGTGCAATGTTGAAAGCGTTCCCCATGAAAACATGGTTCTGCTAATTCACAACTTACAAAACACAAGCATATACGCAACATAGATGGGCACAATGGTTCAAGTTTATTAAGTGCAAGAAAAGTAAATGTTGGGGGGATACCCCCGGGTAGGATAATACCGGGGTATAAAGGCCGAGTTAGTCGGGGTACGACGCGGTCAAAGCAAGTGCTGACCGGTCACCTCAAGGCAGGCTGAACCACGGAGTGACCTGGCCCGTGGAGCATCTCCTTAGCCGTAGCCCGACCGGCATAAAATATATGCCGTCCATGTTTGTCTATCTGTTTTGCAGGTACATTCGTAGCCGGATTAGCCACGTGCTAGCCGGACTGTCATATGGCTTCCAATAGAAGGAAGGAATCTCCCGCTGGTCAAAAGGTGGCTTTATTAGCTGTAGCATGAGCGAAGCAAAGCAAAGAGGAGGACCATCGGGTCAGGGGCGACCAAGATGATGCGGGCAATGTTGGCTAACGTAGGCCATGTCTGGTGACGCTTAAAGACAAGGATTACGTTGTGGTTTACGTCCAAAGCCTGGACAAGCCGTTAAAGAGAATTAAGAAGCATCTAGCTTTAGTCGAGGGGCATTTTCGGAGAATATGCCGCCACATGTGCCCTAACTTTGTAACCCGGGCTCCCCTATATAAGGAGCACCGGGGCCTCCATAGAAGGGGATCGATCATTTTCTCTGTATTAGATAGAACTCTGGAGCTAGCTTGTGGGGAGTAAGAGACATAGTCTCCTTCTCACCAAGAGCTTGAAGAGCACTTGTAAACACCATTGATAGTGAGAATACAAGAACATCTATGCGTGGAATCACCATGTTCTCCCTCCCTAGATTCCCCTAGCACACATTCGCCCCAATATTAGCCTATACATGGCATCTGCCGTGCCACCACCATGATAGTTGGCGCCCACCGTGGGGCTAGCGGTGCTAGCAGGGGTGAAAATCCGGATGGGAAGCTTCTCCAGCACCTACGAGTGTGTCGTCTCCGACCTGGTTCAGCGCTTTCGAGCACTAGACTACGTCAATGACAATGCAGGGAGCTTCGGCAGGAACCCCCCTCCGCGCAACGGCGTCTTCATCAAGCTTGGCGCGCATAAGATCTATGTCGGCATGGATGAGACCTGTGTTCATCCGCAACACATCGTCGAGGGAGGCAAACCACCTCTCAGCGTAGCCCGTGGTGTGCGTATCACTTGCCCCACCGGCAACGTTGAGGTCCTGATGACTGCGCTAGACGCGGAAGCAAACAAGGACCCAGTGCTGGAGCCGGAAGTCACGCCAAAGCAGACCAGGTCTAGGTTCCCCCCACTAGAGAGGCCAGAGAATGTGCTCCAACAAGCAATAGATAGCCTAGCAACACCAATAGCACCAGTGGTAGATCCGGCTCAAGCGCAAGCTGAGTTATAAGAAACTAGGCGAAAAATGTTAGCTGGGGCAACGAAGGTAGCAGAGCTATAGCAGTCCTTGAACATTACTTTGAGAGAATATGCAAAGGCAAACCGCATAGATGGAGTAAAGATCCGAGGTAGGAACCTGATTAATAAGATTGACAAGGAATACGAACCTAGGCCCGGTCAGACAGTCATGATAGTAACAGGAGGGCTTGATAGGTACAGTACCCCGGCAAAGAACCTCAGGGCAGCAAATGCGTCCGCGTCCGAGTTAGAAGGTTTAACCGGAGAGGCCCGACAAAGACAAAAAGAGAGGGTGAACCACTTGCTGAGAGTCGCTTACCAGCAAAATGAAGAAATGAACAAGGCAAACCCGGTACCAGCGGGAGCATCACACGTGGTTCATTCGGCTAGGAATAACCTGGCAAGATCTGGGGGAGCCGCATCATCTCCGGGTCATAATCCCAGGAGAGAGGAGGTGGTAAACTCCGAAAGAAGGGACAAACAGATGGTTCCCTATGATCCAGTGAGGGCCGGAAAAGGCAAAGTAGTGCAAGTTGATGAAGATCAACACAGTACTAGCCGAGGTGTGGTCGACCGAGGTAACCGCGACCAAGGCAATGCTGGTCAGAGGAATGTTGTCAACGGCAATGCCGGATAGCATGATCCTATGGGAACGGGGCAAAATGTACCTCGACAGCAGCAGCAGCGCGCGCCTCGACAAGAGGGAAGTGCATGACAAGCAGCACAACAACAAAATGCTTGTCCGGATCAGGAAAGATACAATGATGGTTATTTGGCTATGATCAATGACGGATATCCCAGACCGGATCATCACATAATTGGGTCAAGGCTGGGGAGCAGGAACTTGCAGCCAGATGATGCAAGGTTGAAACTGGATAGGATTTACAGGTCAGAGCTAATCGAAGTACAAGGTCCACCTGGTCTGGCATGCTTTGCGCCCCAGATCATGAAGGAGCCACTAGTGCCGAACTTTCAGCTGGCCAGAGGAACCAGAACCTATGATGGTAGTACTAGGCCAGAGGATTGGCTGATTGATTATGCGACGGCGGTCAAGATCACAACTAGAAATTTGAGATGGGCGGTGAGATATGTGCCACAAATGTTGGAAGGACTAGCGAGAGTTTGGCTAAACAATTTGCCACCAGGAAGTGTTAACTGTTGGCTAGATTTTTAGGAGTTGTTCTTTAGCAACTTTTCGAGCACCTACATGAGGCCCAACATGCCACAGACTCTGGCGCTATGCCGACAAAGACCGAATGAGCCAGACCGGGATTTCTTGACTCGGTGGTGCAACATGCGTAACTCATGAGAGGGAGTAATTGAATCACAAGCTATTGCGTGGTTCGCCCAAGGATGCAGATATGGAAGTATGTTGTGGCAGAGGCTGCAACAAGATATGCCAACCACTTTGGCTGAGACAATCCGGATCGCAAATTCGTATGCTTTGGGAGATCCAACACAACCCCGGCTAATGTCAAGCGAGGCAAACGAGGAATATTACAACCGAGATGGCTCCGGGTCGTCGAGGAGAAATGACTTTCGAGGAAAGAGAAGGGACGAGCATTCGGATTACAGATATAACTTGTAGCAGGTGGTAGCGGTAGACCGAGACCAGCCCAATGTCGGCGCCAGCTAGCGCTAGAAAACTGGAGGGCAAAACTGGCAACAGAAAAACAAAGGGAAAAAGGCTTGGACCCCGAAGCAGAAAAAGCAATGGAAAGAGCAGAAAGATAGACCGAGTTATACGTTCGAGTCTATGTTGGATCAACCTTGCAAGTTTCATACACCAAGTCCGAATAGCCCGGCAAATCACACGACCCGGCAATGTGAGTGGATGAGAAAGCTAGAGCAGGGCAGTTTGGGGGATGCTCAGACACCTCGGAACGAAGCACCTAGGAATTAGGCACCACGGCAACCATTAATAACAGGGGGAATGGACAACAACTAATGTTGCCACCACCTCCGCCGAGGTACGAAAATCAGGAAAGGAGGGATGCGGTACATCAATTAGACAATAAGCAGCAACAAGGTCAAGGTTACCATGTGAATGAGGGAGGGAATGAGTACAGGGAGCATCATCAAAGTTACTGTGTTTACCACGGAAGAAAATGACCGGAAAAGCTTGTAGCACCGGCATATGGAGGTAAATGCAGTAATGCCGGCAGTAGTGAGATACATGCCCTGGGGGATCAGGAGATCATGTGGAGTATTAAGGATCACCCAAAGATCATGCCTAGCCCTGGGACCTATGCACAGGTCTTGGATCCAACGTTCATCGGGCGGAATCTCAATGTGAGTTTTTCCAAAGTACTGATTGACAATGGAAGTAGTATCAACATAATGTACAAGGATACCATGCACAAGTTGGGAATAACAGAGAACATGCTGCAAGCAACGAGGACCACCTTTCACGGCATTATGCCAGGTATTTCCTGTGAGCCGATAGGTAAGGTCCGGGTTGATGTGTTGTTCGGCATGAGAGACAATTGCCGGACTGAAATTTTGGAGTTCGAAGTGGTAAATCTGGAGAGCGCTTATCACGTGTTACTCGGTAGGCCCGCGCTGAGCAAGTTCATGACAAGTACTCACATCAGCTACCTTAAGATGAAACTGCCCGGACCAAGGGGCGTGATAACTGTATCAGGGGACTTCTGGCATTCGATCGAGTGCACCTCAGCCGGGTCTAACTTAGACGAGTCACTCCAAGCAACCAAGGAAAAAAGGAAGATACTAGAAGTGGCGGCGTTGGCTCAATCCGCGCAGCAGCATATGCCGGTCTGACCAACCCACATGGAAGCGTGTCATTCCAAGCAACCAAGGACACGAAGAAAGTACCAATCGATGATCAGTTCCCAGAGCGCACCATAACCATTGGTGTCGGGTTAAGCAGCAAATCGGAAAGCGGGCTCGTCAACTTCCTCCGTGTAGCACCCCGGTAAAACCACTATTAGAAAATCGCTGTGTTTTTGTTTTGTGCATCATCATGACCGCATGCTCATGTCATCATGCCACATTGCATTTGAGCATCGTCATCATCATGCATATTATTTGCCTAAAAATATTTTCCAAAAATCCTATTTTGCTTTTCTACAGTATCCCCCTTCTTATTTCAAAATATAATCCCTAGGTCTTCCTAGATATTTTGTTTGTCTAAAAAATATTGTAAAAGTCTTTTGTATAAAAATAAATGAGCAAACAAAAATAAAGACTATTTTTGTTACCTGGGGAGCCAGCCAGCCAGGCCAGTGGCCCAACTAGCCAGCTACTACCCCGACCCAACCCAAAACCGAGCTAACCCTAACCACCTACCCGACCACACCCTGCCGCCGCCGGTACGCGACACGCTCGCACGCCCGACGCGCACCCCGCACGTTGTCCCGCACCCCCTACTAACCACCTCAATCCCATCGCCCCGGACCCACCAACACGTGACCGCCCGACTGCGTCGCCCTCAACCCTGCGACCCCGCACTCTCCCATCTCTCGATCCCCACCATGTCTCTGCTCCCAAGCACGCAGCGCCGCCTCTCCATGCCAGCCGCGCTTCCCCGTTGCGACACCCTGCCTCTCTGCCTCGTCGCCATCCCCAGGCGCACCACCTCCGCTTGACCGCCCTCCGCCACCAGCGCGGGCCGCGCCTCTGCGAGCTCTTTGCCGCACCATTCCCTAGTCCCCATCGTCCGCCGAGCCGCCGCTCCCGTCTCCTCCTGGCCGGGTCGCGCCGACGCCATCCTGGACCCCTGCGGACGCCCAGCACCGTCCAGGAACCCCGCCACAAGGCTCGCCTTTCTCGTCATCTCGTGCCACGTTACCGGAGCCTCCCGACACTGCCTGGACCTCACCCCCGAGTCTCCGGCTGTGGATGCGTAGGCCCCGCCTCCTCCTGAGTGCCGCCGTTTGACCCCGCCGCGTGGCGTCGTCTCCCTGTTTCCCACCCCAAGCTCAACCCGGCCTCCACCGCTGCAGCAAGCCTTCGCCAGCGCCTCCTTCCTGGGCACGTCGTGCTACCCCTGTGCCTCCTGCTCACACGCACGCTGCCCGTCTCGTGCTCCTGCCCATGTTGGCTCTTCCGCATCGGAGTATGTCTCCCTTGGTGGACTGGTGGATGTCGCATTGTCCACGATGTCCTTGGCCCCGAGCTCGTTCTCGAGATGTTTCGTTTGGTGCTTGTCTGTTTGTACTGTAGCTCTGTGTCTCGTGTGGGTTCGCTGTAATACAGCTCCTTGCCACTACTTGGCATTATTCCGGTGTGCCCGCGGCTCCAACAAGCCTCTGTCAAGATCTTCCGCCAAGATGGATTGGTTCCAATGGGACACGACCGAAAGCACCACGGGAGTATCCCTCGAAGACCACCGACAAGGTCTTCGTCACATCGAAAGAACCGTTACATGGACTCGAAGACGCCGAGACCCTAAGTGCGCCGACATGGACCGGAAGGACATCGTACGCCAAGTTCTCTTTCACGGACCCGGAGCTTTGAGAAATCCTTCCCGGATCTAAAGACCGAACCCTCGACACGCTAAGTTCGCCTTCCCGGACGCCATGACCTTCTTCACGGATCCGATGGCCGAGAACCCGGAGACCGAACTCCGTCGGACCCTCAGAACCCAAGATCGCCGAACCCTAATGTGATTCCCTTATCCGAGACCCTATTTTTATAATATGACATCTACTTGTGCATATTAAATTGTTCATGATGACACACATATTTTATGGGTTGGGTACTTTGTAGATTCACCTCATAATTAAATATGGAGAGCATATGGCGGGTTATTCCTGTCTATTAACGCTTCCATTTAATTTGTGTAGTGAACCGATGCCATGTTTTGCCTTGTTAAGACAACATTTAAACTGTGGGGTATCTAAACAACATGAACCTATTAATTAATTGTCGGGACCCTGGTTCCGCTTAATATTTCCCAATTGCACTGCATCTTTGCCATGCCATGCCATGCCATGCATCATATCATAATCATGCCGGATCTTTTGCCGTAGTATTAAATAGTGCATCTGGTGTTTCTTTTAGTGCTTTGCTTCTTCGCGGATTAGACCGTTGAGTGGATGCGAGTATCGACAAGTCCTTCGAATATGTATCTCCGGCTATGTTTCCAGGCGAGCATTCTCCCCCTTAGGTAGAGCTTGATTCATTTCTTATTTCTTGGGGCCACAAAGTAGTTTGGGGCTTTATTACTAGCTTATACCTATGCCATGCTTTACTGCTTTATTTACGATTGTGCGTGGAGCACCTGTACTGTTTTGGAACATGGAATGTTTTCGTGGTATCGACAAGCCCAGTCACACTTTCGGGTTCCCAATCGTTTACAACCATTGACACAAACCCTGGGTCCATCTCGGAGCTGGCCAACTTCGTTGCAGGTAGCTTAGTGGGGTGGCCCCCTGAAATATTTTATGAATCCTGTGATTGCTTTATCATGAAAGCCTTGTTGGGTATTGATTTGGTTTTTCCGAGGTTGATCGTGTGTGTGTTGCTATTTGTGCACCCCTGCAGGGTAAATCTTTCTGAAAGCCGTGTCCGCGGTTATGGACGACTTGGAGCACAGTATCTCGATCATAGACAAGCATAACTAAAGTAGTGCTATAAATTTAACTTAATATGTGACTAGTAATCAGCTTCACTACAATGGAATGGATAATAAAAGTGCCAACAACTGGTGGAACTGGGGTGTATCGTGTCATGTTATACCTGCCTAGTAAGTACCGCAACTCCAATGGAATGAAATAAAAGTGCCAACAACTGCTGGGTTTGGGATGTCACATGCTAATTGTATCTGACTAGTAAGTACTGCAACTACAACTGAATGGTTAACTAAAACTGCCACTACTTATGCTATCGGGATGACTCATGCTATCTATATCTGACTAGTAAGTACTTCAACTATAATGGAATGAATAAAACTGCCAACTGTGTGAGTTCCTCGGTTGGACTTCCTCGTTTGGTCTCGAGGGGGAATACCGGGATGGGTATGATTGGTGTTAGTATCAGGTTGGATCCGAATAGGTCTTTCTTATCTCTCTCTAATAGCCGACAGTTGTACTGAGTCTCTCTAGGTTGTTTAGTGCATGCTTCGCTGCCGCTTCAGTCCACCATACCTATGTAGGCGAGAGCCGCCGAATTCTAGCCTTGCCGTGTACTGGCCTCAGTACTGACGCTCCTCTTTTTCCTTTGCCCTTTGTCGGCACCCCTTTTGTTTTAGCAGGTTTGAGATCGACGTCGTTAGCAGGGTTACCCTTCCGGCTTGGCCTGGGCAGGGTTATGGACGCCATTGGTTATTCTTCAGGGCTCTTAGCCCCATTTGCATCTTGTCCGTAGTCGAACGCTCTATCGTTTTCAAGGTGATTTGGATCTTTGTATAGTATATCTGTATTCTTGACTCCTAGAGTCGTTGTTGTATATATATGTTATGTGGGTTCCATCATGGACTATTGTGTAATGGTATTACTTCGTTTTCCACCCGCACGCAAGTGCCTTGTGATCATCTTTCAATCGTTTCTATGCGGGCTTGGCGGGAATCGCTGAAACTTGCATAGGGCCAATTCGAGGGTGTTACAGAGTGGTATCAGAGCTCAGCAATTGCAATACCCCACTTGTCCAGCCTGTATGATAACCTAGCTAACGACCGATGTAGAGTGTCAAAACTATTTTGCAAAATCGGTTGGATAGATCTGATTAGGTCTGATTTTACTCCTTATCCTTATGCTATTCTCCTCTTACCTTTGCGTGTTTTAAATTTGCTCTCTCATCTTTTCTTCGAGTATAGGAATTCTCGTGGTTGGGTTTCCGTCGTACCTTCAGGGTTTCGCTTCCTCCTTTGGTAACGGTGCTTCTACATCCGATCTTCATGCTATCTGGGCAATCCTTCATCTGTTGGACTTCTCTTTGTTCCTTCTTGTGCCTTCTGGTGTTTTTCAACGCGACAACATCGTCTACGCCAGATCCGATGAAGATCCTGCATCACTCCTTTGTTTATGAACCTCGCTTGTCGAAATCTTCAGTCTGAATTCCGAGAAGGGCTGCACGCTTTTTTTACTGATTGTGCGGAGTAATAGTTTGGGTGCGTGATGGATTGGCCCCCATGCCGACTACTCAATCTATTTGCTCTCGTACATTGAAGTGGATTAGAATGCATCATTTATGTCCTTCTATCGAAGTTAGAGGTGGCTTTGTTTGTTGATACCTTTACCTTCGTCCTTTGTTCCCGGAGTGTTCTCTCGACGATCCTGGACAACAACCCCATTGTTGGTGGTGTCGTCGATCTCAAGATGGAGCAATAATCTTAGTTAGTGGTGTCGTGAGGATCTATACAAAGCGAGAAGAGTCCGACCACCAGCCTTCCTCCCCGTACAATGAGGCGGATCTCGAGGGCGAGATCCATTGTTAGTGGTGTCGAATTGTAGCACCACGGTAAAACCACTACTAGAAAAATCGTTGTGTTTTTGTTTTGTGCATCATCATGACCACATGCTCATGTCATCATGCCACATTGCATTTGAGCATCGTCATCATCATGCATATTATTTGCCTAAAACTATTTTCCAAAAATCCTATTTTGTTTTTCTACATTATCCCCCTTCTTATTTCAAAATATAAACCCTAGGTCTTCCTAGATATTTTGTTTGTCTAAAAACTATTGTAAAAGTCTTTTGTATAAAAATAAATGAGCAAACAAAAATAAAGACTATTTTTGTTACCGGGGGAGCCAGCCAGCCAGGCCAGTGGCCCAACTAGCCAGCTACTACCCCGGCCCAACCCAAAACCGAGCTAACCCTAACCACCTACCCGACCACACCCTGTCGCCGCCGGTACGCGACACGCTAGCACGCCCTACGCACGCCCCGCGCGTTGTCCCGCACCCCCTACTAACCACCTCGATCCCATCGCCCCGGACCCACCAACGCGTGACCGCCCGACCGTGTCGCCCTCAACCCCGTGACCCCGCACTCTCCCATCTCTATATCTCCACCATGTCTCTGCTCCCTAGCACGCAGCGCCGCCTCTCCTCGCCGGCCGCGCTTCCCCGTTGTGACGCCCTGCCTCTCTGCCTCGTCGCCATCCCCAGGCGCACCACCTCCGCTTGACCGCCCTCCGCCACCAGCGCGGGCCGCGCCTCTGCGAGCTCTTCACCGCACCATTCCCTAGTCCCCATCGTCCGCCGAGCCACCGCTCCCGTCTCCTCCTGGTCGGGTCATGCCGACGCCATCCCGGACTCCTGCGGCCGCCCAGCGCCGTCCAGGAACCCCGCTGCAAGGCTCTCCTTCCTCGTCATCTCGTGCCACATCGCCGGAGCCTCCCGACACCGCCTGGACCTCGCCCCCGAGTCTCCGGCTGTGGATGCGTAGGCCCCGCCTCCTCCTGAGTGCCGTCGTTTGACCCTGCCACGTGGCGTCGTCTCCCTGTTGCCCACCCCAAGCTCAACCCGGCCTCCACCACTGCAGCAAGCCACCGCTGGCGCCTCCTTCCTGGGCACGTCGTGCTACCCCTATGCCTCCTGCTCACACGCACGCTGCCCGTCTCATGCTCCTGCCCATGTTGGCTCTTCCGCATCGGAGTATGTCTCCCTTGGTGGACTGGTGGATGTCGCATTGTCCACGATGTCCTTGGCCCCGAGCTCGTTCTCGAGATGTTTCATTCGGTGCTCGTCTGTTTGTACTGCAGCTCTGTGTCTCGTGTGGGTTCACTGCAATACAACTCCTTGCCGCTACTTGGCATTATTCCGGTGTGCCCGCGGCTCCAACAAGCCTCTGTCAAGATCTTCCGCCAAGATGGATTGGTTCCAATGGGACACGACCCAAAGCACCACGGGAGTATCCCTCGAAGACCACCGACAAGGTCTCCGTCATAGCGAAAGAACAGTTACATGGACTCAAAGACGCCGAGACCCTGAGTGCGCCGACATGGACCGGAAGGACATCGTACGCCAAGTTCTCTTTCACGGACCCGGAGCTTCGAGAACTCCTTCCCGGATCTGAAGACTGAACCCTCGACACGCTAAGTTCGCCTTCCCGGACGCCAACCTTCTTCACGGATCCGATGGCCGAGAACCCGGAGACCGAACCCCGTCGGACCCTCAGAACCCAAGATCGCCGAACCCTAATGTGATTCCCTTATCCGAGACCCTATTTTTATAGTATGACATCTACTTGTGCATATTAAATTGTTCATGATGGCACACATATTTTGTGGGTTGGGTACTTTGTAGATTCACCTCATAATTAAATATGGAGCGCATATGCGGGTTATTCCTGTCTATTAACGCTTCCATTTAATTTGTGTAGTGAACCGATGCCATGTTTTGCCTTGTTAAGACAACATTTAAACTGTGGAGTATCTAAACAACATGAACCTATTAATTAATTGTCGGGACCCTGGTTCCGTTTAATATTTCCCAATTGCACTGCATCTTTGCCATGCCATGCCATGCCATGCATCATATCATAATCATGCCGGATCTTTTGCCGTAGTATTAAATAGTGCATCTGGTGTTTCTTTTAGTGTTTTGCTTCTTCGCGGATTAGGCTATTGAGTGGATGCGAGTATCGACAAGTCCTTCGGATATGTATCTCCGGCTATGTTTCTAGGCAAGCATTCTCCCCCTTTCTACCTATTTTGCATTTATAGTCTTTATTTCCTCCTGTTGATCAACTGATATCCGTGTTGCGATGCTTTAGTGTTCCGTACCAGATATATTCCGTGGAGCCTTTATATTGCCTTGGACACCTCCTATTACCTGTTGTTTGGTAAATAGATGGTCTTGCGAGTCGTAGTCGCTTGCTCAGGTGCGATCCCGTGTCATGAAGTACCACACAGTTGTTGGAATGTTGTCATCTGCTTTATGGTGGAGAGGATCATGATTTTAAATACAACTATTAAATTGCTGGGACAACTAATGAAAGAGGCACCGGTGGGAAATATATTCTATCTGTTTTTTCATGTTTACTTGTGTCCCGTAGGCCCCAAGTACTTGATATCTGTTCCTTGACTATTCGCACTATCCACATACGGGAGACTCTATGGATCGCCCTTAGCCAGAGTTTGATTCATTTCTTATTTCTTGGGGCCACAAAGTAGTTTGGGGCTTTATTACTATCCTGTACCTATGCCATGCTTTACTGCTTTATTTACGATTGTGCGTGGAGCACCTGTACTGTTTTGGAACGTGGAATGTTTTCAGGGTATCAACAAGCCCAGTCACACTTTCGGGTTCCCAGTCGTTTATAGCCATTGACACAAACCCTGGGTCCGTCTCGAAGCCGGCCAACTTCGTTGCGGGTAGCTTAGTGGGGTGGCCCCCTGAAATATTTTATGAATCCTGTGATTGCTTTGTCGTGAAAGCCTCATTGGGTATTGATTTGGTTTTTCCGAGGTTGATCGTGTGTGTGTTGCTATTTGTGCACCCATGCATGGTAAATCTTTCTGAAAGCCGTGTCCGTGTTTATGGACGACTTGGAGCACAGTATCTCGATCATAGACAAACATAACTAAAGTAGTGCTATAAATTTGACTTAATATGTGACTAGTAATCAGCTTCACTACAATGGAATGGATAATAAAAGTGCCAATAACTGGTGGAACTAGGGTGTATCGTGTCATGTTATACCTGCCTAGTAAGTACCGCAACTCCAAAGGAATGAAATAAAAGTGCCAACAACTGCTGGGTTTGGGATGTCACATGCTAATTGTATCTGACTAGTAAGTACTGCAACTACAACTGAATGGTTAACTAAAACTACCACTACTTATGCTATCGGGATGACTGATGCTATCTATATCTGACTAGTAAGTGCTTCAACTATAATGGAATGAATAAAACTGCCAACTGTGTGAGTTCCTCGGTTTGACTTCCTCGTTTGGTCTCGAGGGGGCATACCAGGATGGGGATGATTGGTGTTAGTATCAGGTTGGATCCGAATAGGTCTTTATTATCCCTCTCTAATAGCCGACAGTTGTACTGAGTCTCTATAGGTTGTTTAGTGCATGCTTCGTTGCCGCTTCAGTCCACCATACCTATGTAGGCGAGAGACGCCGAATTCTAGACTCGCCGTGTACTGGCCTCAGTACTAACGCTCCTCTTTTTCCTTTGCCCTTTGTCGGCACCCCTTTTGTTTTAGCAGGTTTGAGATCGACGTCGTTAGCAGGGTTACCCTTCCGGCTTGGCCTGAGCAAGGTTATGGACGCCATTGGTTATTCTTCAGGGCTCTTAGCCCCATTTGCATCTTGTCCGTAGTCGGACGCTCTATCGTTTTCAAGGTGATTTGGATCTTTGTATAGTATATCTGTATTCTTGACTCCTGGTGTCGTTGTTGTATATATATGTTCTGTGGGTTCCATCATGGACTATTGTGTAATGGTATTACTTCGTTTTCCACCCGCATGCAAGTGCCTGGTGGGCATCTTTGAATCGTTTCTATGCGGGTTAGCGGGAATCACTGAAACTTGCATAGGGCCAATTCGAGGGTGTTACACTCCGTGAGAATCGGGATATCTTTGCTTGATCCACACAAGACCTGCAAGGTGTGCCGAGGGAGTTGGACGAGCACTCATTAAACGTAAGACCTGGGGCTAAGCTGGTAAAGAAGCCTCTCCGGCGTTTTGCCGAAGATAGAAGGAAAGTCATTGGGGATGAGATAGCTAGGCTCCTAGCAGCCGAGTTTATCATGGAATTACTCTATCCGGATTGGCTCTCTAATCCGGTGCTTGTGGAAAATAAGAAGGATGATCCGAACATGGCCGTGGTATGGCGCACGTGCATTGATTACACGAACCTGAATAAGGCGTGTCCCGAAGATCCATTCCCACTCCCTAGAATAGATCAAGTCATAGACTCAACAACTGGATGTGAACTATTATCATTCATTGATGCGTATTCTGGTTTCCACCAGATACCCCTAAGTCCGGATGATCAAGAAAAGACTGTGTTTATTACCCCGTACGGGGCTTATTTCTATCGCACTATGTCGTTTGGGTTAGATAATGCAGGGGCAACGTACCAATGATGCATGCAAAAATGCTTACACGACCAAATAGGTCGGAACGTGCAAGTTTATGTGGATGATGTGCTGATAAAGACTAAGGAAAGCAATACGCTCCTTGATGACATCCGGCAGACATTCGCCAACTTAAGAAGGTTCCAGATGAAGCTTAACCTAGATAAGTGCACCTTCGGTGTGCCCGCGGGAAAGTTACTCGGTTTTTTAGTGTCTAGCCGAGGTATCAAAGCTAACCCGACAAAAATCCGGGCCATAGAGAGAATGGAACTGCCAAAATGCCTTAACAATGTGCAGAAGTTCACTGGTTGCCTGGCATCGTTAAGCCGATTCATATGTCGGTTGGGAGAGAAGGCCTTGCCCCTCTACCAGTTAATGAAAAAGGCAGACAAATTCACATGGACGCCACAGGCGGACATTGCGTTTCGAGAATTGAAAAAGATGCTATCTTCTAAGCCTATCCTAGCAGCACCACTACCCAAGGAGCCAATGTTGCTCTACGTAGCCGTGACCAACCGAGTCGTAAGTGCAGTAATTAGTGGAGCGCAAGGAAGAAGGAAAGTTGGTGCAAAGGCCTGTGTATTATCTGAGTGAAGTATTGTCCGCTTCGAAACAGAATTACCCTCACTATCAAAAGATGGCGTATGGAGTATATATGTCGGCCAAGAAACTCAAACACTATTTTGAGGAACATCCCATCAAAGTGATATGTGAGGCACCCATATCAGAGATTATGAGTAACAAAGATGCAAGTGCCCGGATAGCAAAATGGGAAATTGAGTTAGCCCCATATGCACCACAATTCGACAGAAGAGATGCGATAAATCGCAAGCTGTGGCGGATTTCTTTGTGGACTGGGTTGAGATGCAATATGAGCCACCTCTGCCGGACTCCAATTATTGGCGAATGCACTTCGATGGATCGAAACTGAAAGATGGGTTGGGCGCCGGAGTAGTGCTTACCTCACCCAAGAAAGATCAACTGAAATATGTCCTTCAAATCCACTTTAGTGCCTTGAACAATGTTGCGGAGTACGAAGCATTGTTACATGGTCTCAAGGTAGCGAAAGAAGTGGGGATACATCGGATACAATGCTTTGGAGATTCGGATTTGGTGGTACAACAAGTGTCTGGAAACTGGGATGCTAACATGGCCCTATACAGATTCCATGTTCAAAAGATAAGTGGATTTTTCGAAGGGTGTGAATTCCACCACATACCTCGGATTGAAAACGAGGCGGCAGATACGCTGTCCAAGTTAGGCTTATCCTGGCAGCCAATCCCGCCGAATGTTGCTTTGGAGCACTTGAGAAAACCATCCATCATGCCATCACCTGAATCAGACTCAATTTATATCCCGACACTCTCCGGATCAGGAGCTGCACCTATGGAGATAGAGTAGGGAGGTACCTCAGCAAACTCAGGGACTACTTCGGCAAACCAGGGGACTGCCTCAGCGAACCCGAGGACTGATCAGCCAGACCCGGCATGAGTTATGTCGGTGGATGCGATGGAAATTGATGAGGAACCATTTCCTGTCCGGGCTATACCAGCTTGGGCCAAGCCAATATATGATTTCCTGAAAGGAGGAGTTTTGCCAGATGATGAGATATCCTAAAGGCAGATCCAAAGGAGAGCAAAAGCCTATACTATTATCAACGCCGAATTATATAAAAGGAGTGTAACAACAATACTGCAGCGGTGTGTTGACCCAGAAGAAGGACTTGACATACTTCGAGATATTCACCAAGGGGAATGCGGCCACCATGCCTCCTCAAGAGCGTTAGTGGCGAAATCTTTCTGGCATGGATTTTATTGCCCAAGTGCTTTGGAGCAAGCAAAGCATTTGGTGAGAAAATGCAATGGCTGTCAGAGATACGCCACGAAAACTCATTTACCAATGTCAGAACTCAAAACTATCCCCATTACTTGGCCATTTGTTGTATGGTGCCTAGACATGGTAGGGCCATTTAAGACGGCTAAAGGAGTAATGACCCATATCCTAGTTATGGTCGACAAGTTCACCAAGTGGATTGAAGTGAAGCCAATTAAGAAATGTGACGGGGCAACAATAGTAAGGTTCCTCAAGGATATAATCCTGAGATATGGCTATCCCCATAGAATCATAACTGATAATGGTACAAATTTCACTAAAGTAGCATTTGCGAGGTTCTGCCAAGAAAAGAAGATCCGGCTAGATGTCGCCTCAATCGCTCACCCCGCATTGAACGGGCAAGTGGAAAGATCCAACAGACTAGTTTTGTCCGGGATAAAAACCCGGCTCATAGAGCCGCTGCAAAGATCAGCGGGGTGCTGGATAGAAGAACTACCAGCGGTACTATGGAGTTTAAGAACAACTCCGAATCGATCAACAGGCTATATGCCATTCTTTCTGGTATATGGGGCAGAAGCTGTATTACCAACCAACATAGAGCATGATTCACCAAGGGTCACCCAATACACAGAAGCCGAAGTGCGCGAAGCCCGACAAAATGATGTTGATCTGCTGGAAGAAGCGAGAGAACTGGCCTTGTCCAGATCCACCATATATCAGCAAAATCTCCGACACTATCATAGCCGTAAAGTAAACCCTCGAGTCTTCCGGGAAGGTGACCTGGTACTCCGGTTGATACAGCGCACTGCTGGCATGCAAAATCCATCCCCTCCATGGGAAGGACCTTTCATTGTAAGCAAAGACTTGCACAGTGACTCCTACTATCTTATTGATGCACATCCACAGGAAAAGAACAAGGCGGACAGGTCCGGAGAGGAATCTAAGCGACCGTGGAATGTAGCACTACTCCATCCTTTTTACACCTGACAAAGAGGTGAATGTATCCGAGCTACTCATATGTCGGTATGTATGTCGGCAATGAGCTTCTTAATGAAACTTTGGCACCGCAAGAAGAGACTCGGGGACTACCGTAATAATTGTCTTTCTCGTTTTCATTTTTTTATGTCGGCTGGGTTAAGTCGCTTATATCTTAGTCGGATTAGTAATGTGTGAGCACCAAAAACCCAACTCTTTGACCTTGCTATTGTCCAACAAGAATCGGCTTCATGGCAAGCAAGAGAACAAGTTTGGAATGGCAAAGCACATGAAAAACAACTAAGGAAAAAAACTTAAGCATGCCGACATTGGTTATTTTTACTAACCCTTGGTTTACTGCATTTATCTAACGTCGGATCATTTTGAGCTAATCTCAAAGTTTCAATTATTTTTAAGCCAATTTTTTGAACCTCGGACTCCTAAGTCAAAAAACCGAATCAAGGTAGACGCGAGCCGAGTCAAAATTTGGGGGAACAAGAAAACGAAACTCGGGGACTTCACCCATGATAATCCAGCATTGGGAACTTAGTTCAGAACAATAAGTTGTAGCACAACCAAACCAAAGTACTTAGATACATTTCCGCCTAGCATTCCGGGGATCTGACAAATATTATCAAGTGTTTCTAAGGAGTAGGGGCAGCAGCCGAATCATCAGCCGAAGAAGGAGGTACTTTGGAATTTGGGGGAGGGGCGCTAGCCTCGGCTTCATCCTCAGGGTTGACCTCGCCATCCTTCGGGTCTTCGGCCTCCTTGCCAAGCTCGGAGGCTTCACCCTCACTCCCTTCATCTTCTTCATCTTTAGAAGCAGCTTCATCATCGAAAACGTCGAGGTAGCTCAGCCCGTCATTCCAAGCATGGCAGAAGAAATACTCGATAAGTTTGTTAGCACTGGTTTTGCAGCGTGCAACCCATGCCGGATCTTCGTTCCACTTGGATCCGGTGCGCATGCGGGTAAGCAGCCCCAGGTATATCCCTTCGTATCATGACAGGACGAACTTCAAGGCAATGTCAGCCCCGGCCCGCGCAGCTGATTTGCGCCATAGATTCAGCTGATGCTTGCACTCCATCAGTTTGGCTATGAAAGCCGTATGTCTTTTGGGAATGGGCTCAGTGGGCCAAAGGGAGCTGAACATCCGCGTTGCCGCCGATATAATGTCTGCCTCATAGTTCTTTACTAGCTCAAGGCGAGTGGAGAAGCTCGCCAGCAGATCCTCCGTATCATTGATGTCTACGCACTTCTATTCTTGTAGACAGTTGTTGGGCCTCCAAGTGCAGAGGTTTGTAGAACAACAGCAAGTTTTCCCTTAAGTGGATCAACCAAGGTTTATCGAACTCAGGGAGGAAGTGGTCAAAGGTATCCCCTCTCAAGCAATCCTGCAATCAAGATACAAGAAGTCTCTTGTGTCCCCAACACACCCAATACACTTGTCAGGTGTATAGGTGCACTAGTTCAGCGAAGAGATAGTGAAATACAAGTGGTATGGATAATTATAAGTGGTAACGGTGATAGAAAATAACTTGATGGAGTGGAAGAGACTAAAGGCAAACTGAAATAAAGATGGAAGAAAGCAAACATGTAATAGATCTAATTGCAAACGGTGTATCAATGCTTAGAAACAAGGCCTAGGGATCATACTTTCACTAGTGAACACTCTCATATAAATATCTTCTCTTTATGATACTACTCTTAACTACTCTCCGGTTGGACAGTCTAATCCATGGTAGGGCTATAACATCACTCCTGAAAGTAAGCCTTTCCCATCTAGAAAACCCCACACTGTCACCTTGAGTACTAGATGAGTCCAACAAACACCACAATTTCATAAAGACATCCAACTCCAAATATAACTCATAACAAGTATTTGAAATCTCTAGCCTAAGTGCCACCATGGTATGCACTATGTCACTTTCACACACATGGGGAGAGCAGAGATCTATTAAAGCACTTGAGTAGCAAGGTAGATCTATAGATTACAAGCTCATGATCTCAATAAGATCATGCATAGAAAGAGAGATGAACACATAGCTACCGGTAGAGCCCTTAGCTCAAGAGAGAACTACTCCCTCCTCATCATGGGAATCAGCAATGGTGATGGAGATGGCGGTGGAGATCGATGGAGATGGCTCCGGGGGCACTTCCCCATCCCGGCAGGGTGCCGGAACAAAGACTTTCTGTCCCCCGAATCTCCCCTTCGGTGGCGGCAGTGCTGCAGAACTTTTTGTGGATTTCTGATTGACGATTTAGGGTTTTGGCTTCGGGAGGCTTCTTATAGGCCAGAGGGCAAGGTCTGTGGGCGGCCAGGGGGCCCACACCATGCCCTGGCGCGGCCTAGGTGGACCCGCGCCTAGGGGTGGTGTGGCCACCCTATGGCCCCTCTCCGACTCTCCTTCTGGCTCCGTGAGTCTTCCGAGAAAATAGTAACTTTGGCTTTTGTCCTGTCAAATTCCGAGAATATTCATTTTTTGACTTCCTGGAACCAAAAATAGCAGAAAACATGCAACTGGCATTGTGGCATCTTGTTAATAGGTTAGTCCAAGAAATCATATGAAAAGTACTCCAAAGTTGGAACATCAAAAATTATAGATACATTTGCAATGTATCAATCATACGGGATTGGCTCGGCATCAGGACCAGTGGGGATACCATGCTATTCACGGGACCGGGTTACGGCAGCAACAGCAAGAGTATCGCCTTCTGGGAATTTCCCTAAGAACAGAGCAGAGGAAACAATGAACAAAAGCACCAAACTCGGAGGAATGGAAGTTAAGAAAGGGCAAAGAACTCACGGGCAATCTGGAAGAGGAGTCGTTGAAGCTCGGAGTGGACATTGGCGCTATGGGCCTGGAGTTTCTCGTATTCGGAGGTTACCGACGTAAGTTTTACATCGGCTTCCTCCAATAGATGCTTATCCTTGGAAATTTGAGTTGTCAAACGCTCTTTTTCCTCGGCAAACTCCTGATCCTCCTTGTCCAGGTCGGTTTTGTGGAGGTCTTTGAGCCTCTAGATTTCAGAATTCAGCTGAGTGATCTCCGAGTCCTGGAGCCACAGCCGAGCTATCTCATCATCCTTCTTCTTCAGTTCAGCCTGATGCTTCCCTGTTTTTTCAAGGAAATGGGTCATCATATCAGGCATGGGTACACTGTCTTCAAGAGCAACTGCAATAGTGGATTAATCCGGCAGAGCCGGAGTATAATATACACCGGATGCAGAAAAGAATGCACAATAATGAGGTGAACGAGATAAGATACCTTGGATCTCAGCTAGATTCTTCCGCATGATGATATTCTCAGCTTCAACCTCGGTTGCATAGTCCAGATAAACAAATTAATACGGATCACAGAAAACTCGAACAAACGACAATGGAAGAAGGAAAAGTCTAAGTCAAGAACATTACCCTTCTTCTGGTGCTCTGCCAGGAGTTTTCAATAACGCGTGCGAATGTCTTTATAGGAGTCCAACAGGCGCTGGAACTCGGCAGATCGGCGGTTAGTGGTAATCTAATAAGCAAGGCAATGTCAATATCAAAGGCGAATTAAAAAGTAATTCGAATTCTACAAGATCCGGGCCAAGTGGAACCTAACCCGGCTCTAGGTGTGTGGATATTCGAAGTCTACAAGATCCAGGCCAAGTGGAACTTAACCCGGCTCTAGGTGTGTGGATATTCGAAATCTACAAGATTCGGGCCAAGTGGCACTTAACCCGACTCTGGGTGTGTGGATATTCGAAATCTACAAGATCCGGGCCAAGTGGAATTTAACCCGGCTCTAGGTGTGTGGAAATTCGAAGTCTACAAGATCCGGGCCAAGTGGAACTTAACCCCGCTCTAGGTGTGTGGATATTCAAAGTCTACAAGATCCGGGCCAAGTGGAACTTAACCCGGCTCTAGGTGTGTGGATATTCGAAATGTCCAAGATCCGAGCCAAGGGAACTTAACCCGACTCTAACTTTGTTAGGATTTGAAATTGCTACAAACAGAAACCAAATTCTCTGGGAGCATCCAACCGAGTAACACGTTACTCCCTCGGAGGCTCGAGGACTAGGGGATATATCTACAACTGCTCATCTATACAAAGTACTACAACAGAGGAAAAGAGTTATCTCCATCATCTGGCCAGCCAAAGAGATGGCCTTGGTGGCGGAGTTCATCTGTGCGCTGAACTCGGCTAGGTCGAACTTCTCCGGCAGGTCATCCTTGGGGTCGATGAACTCAGCGTTGTTCTAGTTACGCACATACTCCGGGAGCATTGAACTATAACTTTTGCTGCTGGGAGAGTAGTTTGCCACTAGGCCTTTGACGTGGGCCTCTCGTCTTGCAGATTGAGCTGCAGTAGGGCTGGTATGCAGAACCAGATGCCTACTACCCTCTGATCTACCAGCGGATGACCCAAAAGTGATGACGATAGCTGATCCGGCAGTTCTCTTGAGCCTGCCGAACAACGGAGGACGCGGCGGAAGATCCGAGGCTGCTGACCCGGAAGGAGTTTGGGAAGCTGGTGGAAAAATATCTGCAATAGACGTTGTTGATCCTGGGGCCGCCGATGGAGCCTTCTTCTTTGGGGCCTTGGTCGATGCTGTTGCTGGTGCTGGTGCTGCTGGTGCTGGTGCTGATGATGCTGTTGCTGTTGCTGGTGATGCTGCTGTTGGTGTTGTTGGTCCTGGGGACGCTGGTGCTACTTGTCCTGAAGACACTTGAGCGGGAGATGAACTTGATTGGGGCGATGCCGATGAAACTGGCACCTCAACACTTGGCGCTGGGGCCGAAGAGGAACTAGGAAGATCCGGCATGACCGTATCCTGAGCTACCCCACCACCCCCCGCGCTGACGTTGCCCTCCTCATGGTGAGGTGGGCTTGGATCAGGCGTAGCTGCAAATCCCTCTTGGATAGGGCTGAGCGGGCGAGTGTCGTCATCGCGCGCGGGGGGGGGGGGGGGGGGAGAAGGGCTCCTCCGGATTGGAGATGCTATGCCGAAGCCGCTCTGGGGAATGACCCTAGGAGCTCTGAGAAGTAGAAAAGCACCAAGTCAAAAAGAGAAAAAGAACCAATAAGAGACAAAGGCAAACATAGAAAGAAAAAAACCGCAAGGGCAAATGCAAAGAGACTTACTCGTCTGAGGTTGGGGGGCCCGAGCTTTGGGCATCCTCCGGACAGTGCTCTTGGCGGCTGGCTTAGTCAAGGCTTTCACTTTGGACTTTTTCTGCCTCTTCTTGGGCGGTGGCACCTCCGAAGCTGCGGCCGAGGTAGCCACGCTCTTTTGGGAAGAAGCAGGGACCGGACCACTAGTGGCAAGGGGAGGAACCTCGTGGACCTGACCGGCCAGGTTAGCTGAAGATTCAGACATAACCAGATGTGCGTAAGAGATGAGAACCGGGTCAAGTACCTCCAGGACCTCAACATCCGAGTCATCGTCATCCGGCCAATCCCTTAGAGAACAGGCCTTACCAGATTTGCGTTTGACGACATCTAGAGTGGGCAGGAAGGTCTTCGGATCAGGCTCCTCCTTGTCCTCCTCGGCGCGGTCCGATACCCACTAGCTCGCTAGCACTTTGTCATCTTCCAGTGGCTGCTGGAGGAATCGCTGAGAACAAGACAACAATTGCTAAGTTATGAAAGTAATCCGACATATAGAGAAGATCCGGAAAACAATAAGAAGTAAGTTTACCTTTGGAGGAGGGTTGTCCCGGGTGAAGGGCTCGAGCCCCCATTCCCAATCTTCGAAGAATTCCTTCTCCACATTGAAAATGGCCTTAACCCGGCGGTAAACCGCCGAGTTATCGAGCTCAAAATATGAAGTCCGGTGGGGGTCGAGGGGGCCGCCCAAGTAGCAGATCTTGTGGGCATGCTTCTGAAGAGGGGAGACCCGACTGCTGACAAAAGTGATCATGATGTCCTCCCCCTGAAGCTTCTCCTTGAGCAGCTCCTTGATCCGGCGCTCCACCTGATTCGCCAGGGCTGTGGGTCACTTGGGGATGCTCTCCCAAAGAGAGGTATCTGGAGGGCCAAGTTTGAAGGGGAGGAGCCGGATCAGATCTTCCTCGGTGGTGTTCCGGACATAGAAGAAAGTCCAGGCCCAGCCTTTGCAGGACTCGAGCCCGGTGACCTGGGGAAATACGGAGCCCTTGCAGGGAGATATGGAGGCAGCGCCGCACTAAGTTAGGTGCTTCTCCTCCGGAGTAAGCTCCTTATCCGGAACCACATTCCTCTGGAGACCAAAGAATTTGATCCACAGTTCCTTAGATGGCTAGAGGCCAATATATCCCTCAATGCCAGAGGTGAAAGAGGATAGAGAAGTGATGGCATTGGCAGGGAGATGATGTGGTTGCAGTTGATACGTAGAGATGAAATCAAAAAAGAAATATGAGGTAGGAAGGCCGAAGCCGTGCTGGAAATGAGAAAGAAAAACAACGTACTCGCTAGGATTGGGAGTAGGGGAAACTTCGCCGGCGGCAAGGCGACAGGCAACGCCAGCGGGGATGTGGTGCGTGGCATGAAGCTAGTGCAGATCATCCTCGTAGACAAATGCGTCATCCCAGCCGCCGTGCTCGCGGCCTTCTCCTTCCTCCTCCTGCTACGCCACCACGGCTGCCTCCTCCTCCTCAGTCATGGTGAACTCAAGGTCTTCGAGAAGGAAATCAGAATAGAAATAACCGGTGGAGGGGAACCAAGAAGCGCAAGGCCCCGTGGTGAAGCTCTTGAGCGGGAACGGTGTCACAGACGTGAGGTGCTGCCTGAGCACGGTCGTGACGGCGTAGTTGCAACAAAGAAGTAGAGGCGGCGGTGAGGATGCAGAGAGAGAGAGAGAAAGGAGGCTGGGAAGCGCGAAGGAAATGGGGAACTTCCCCAAAGATTGCCCTAGGCCCCCTCCTTAACCGCACGAGAGGACGTGTAGTGGGATCCTATGTGGTTGGCACGCCACACACAACGGGCGTGTATGTAGCCGAGTCAGCCAATCAGAACGTGGTAGAAGCAAGGACCACAGGGAGCAGAGGATCCCATGACGCGATGTAATGTTACAGTTAATGAGGCGCTGTAGTGAAGGGACATGCGCAACAGTTATTCCTAGCACTGCGACAGTAACTGGCGCATTAAATGTGCGTAGCCCTTAAAATGAGGCGAAATGATGATTACCCTCCACATAGGATGTGGGGAAGCGTACAAGAGAAGGAACAGTAACCCGGATAAGCAGGCAAAAGACCCGGCCAGCGAGGAATAACTCGGAATGAGCCAAGGGATCGCTAGAGGAAAAGCCCCGAGATATGGGATAACTCGTCCAAAGAGGCAGAGATTCAGATATGGGAACCTATTGTGGCCATAACAACTAAAAGATGCTAAGACTGCACCAGCTTCGGGGACTAATGTTGGGGGATACCCCCGGGTAGGTTAACGCCAGGGTATAAAGGCCGAGTTAGCCGGGGTACGGCGCGGTCAAAGCAAGTGCTGACCAGGTCACCTCAAGACAGGCCGAACCACGGAGTGACCGGGCCCGTGGAGCATCTCCTTAGCTGTAGCCCAGCCGACATAAAATATATGCCGGCCATGTTTGTCTATCTGTTTTGCAGGTACATTCGTAGCCGGATTAGCCACGTGCTAGCCGGACTATCATATGGCTTCCAATAGAAGGAAGGAATCTCCCCTGGTCAAAAGGTGACTTTATTAGCTATAGCATGAGCAACTCAAAGCATAGAGGAGGAAAAGCGGGTCAGGGGCGACCAAGATGACGCGGGCAATGTCGGCTGACATAGCCCATGTCTGGTGACGCTTAAAGATGAGGATTACATTGTGGGTTACGTCCAAAGCCCGGACGAGCCGTTAAAGAGAATAAAGAAGCATCTAGCTTTAGTCGAGGGGCATATTCAGAGAATATGCTGCCACGTGTGCCCTAACTTTGAAACCTAGGCTCCCCTATATAAGGAGTACCGGGGCCTCCATAGAAGGGGATCGATCATTTTCTCTGTCTTAGATAGAACTCTGGAGCTAGCTTGTGGGGAGTAAGAGACATAGTCTCCTTCTCACCAAGATCTTGAAGAGTACTTGTAAACACCATTGATAGAGAGAATACAAGAACATATGTGCATGGAATCACCACGTTCTCCCCCCTGGATTCCCCTAGCACACATTGGCCCCATCATTAGCCTATCCATGGCATCTGCCGTGCCACCACCACAACAGTAAAGTGTGCCATCAAGTTCATGAGAGCTTTAATCACTAATTTTCACATAACAAGTTTAATTCGGAAGGTAGATAAAAACATCAATATACTTGGAATAGCAAATGCTAATAGTTAGGTATGATGGACTCTTTGGAATAACTTGGTTTTATTTGGAGTTGAATGCATGAGTGGAACCCATACTTGGTATGGAGGCTAGCAAAAGACTGGGAGCGACCAACTAAGGGAGCAATAATAGCCGTAATCATGCAAAACAACAAAACATTATTAATTAAAGCATAAAGTGATATTACAAGTCAAAAACTAAATGATCATAGAGGCTACGGTGACTTGGTATAGTCTTAACATGGTGTGAGCATGTGCCAAGTCAACCCAAATAAAGCATCAAAGGAGAATACCACAATATTATGCTTTATATGCCAAAACAACGCAAGATTCTTTCAAGGCACATTAAGCAATCTCAATTGTTTGTAACAAGTCATGCTACAGCAATAATAACTAGGCATAAAGTCAAAACAATATCAATCATGACATGACAAATCCTAGGCCACAGTAAAAAATAAGCTCCTTTTATACCACTTATAAGCATGAACTTTCGTACACTTCTCCAATCCAAATCAACCTATTTGAAACTATGTATAAATGCGGGGGTCCAACCAATTTATTAAAGAAAACTAAGCAAACAAAAACTAAAAACGAGAACAAAGACGCTCCAAGAACAACACAATTGTGCATGAAACAATAAAAATGAAGTGTTTGGAAGAAACCTGAGATTTTTATTGATGAAGAAGGGGATGCCTTGGGCATCCCCAAGATTTGATGCTTGTACTTCTTGATTATTTCTTGGGGTGACACGTGTGGAATCCCCAAGCTTCAGCTTTTGTCCATACTTCATCTTATCATATTACTCTTCCCAACACTTTAAAATTTCCTTCTTACAAAACTTCACACAATCTTCATTAGCAACATTAATGTACTCAAGATAATAAGTCTTTAGGTTCAGTTTCAACACAAGTAAAACTTCTATGAAAACACAATATACTGTAGCACTTTCTTTAAAAAGTTCAAATGATCAAAGAGAACTCAAATAGAAAGAGATTAAGAGGCAAATGCAAATAATGGTAGAAATCTGTCAAAACAGACCAGTAGGTAAAAACCGATTTTTTCGAAGACCTTCTGTTGCTCACATCGAAAAGTGTTGAACTAACAAAAGTTATATAACAACCTGGGGCAGAAGAACAAAAAATTACAGCTCAATCCGACATACAGAGATTTTTCACGAATTTTTACAGCGAAACACAAAAATCTGTTTCGGGACAGCAACTTTCCCAAGTCTTACTTTTCTCTCATTAGAGGTTAGTCTTGGCACAAAAACCACACAAAAATGACAAGAAGAGGTTATTACTAAAGCAATAACTCCCAAGACTCAACAAAAGATTCTTAACAAAATTTGGGTTATCTCCCAATAAGTGCTTTTCTTTAATGCCTTTGAGCTAGGCATAAGAAGTAAGAATCAAGTATTCTTAAATGAAGAAGCATTAAAACCAATTTTGTTGCCCCTACCTCTCTTACCTTTATTATTATCCTTGGGGAACGTATGATTGTTTGGTGGAGAAGAAAAATGCATGATGCCCTTTTTCACATCTATTATTGCTCCAAGGAGTTTTAGTAGGGATCTTCCAAGTGTAATTTGTCCTTTTCCTACACATTCAATAACAAGATAATCAGTAGACACCACTTTCCCTAGAATCTTTGTAAACACTCCTTTAGCTATTCCAATGGGTAATATTGTGGTATTATTAGTAAGAGATATTTCTTCTCCCCCTTCATAAAGTCCCCAAAGATTCAAAGATTCATAGATATCTTTAGGCATGAGACAGAATTCAGACATGATATCACAACGAGCATAAAACGTTTCATTATTTATAACAATTTTTATTGTAGGAAGCCATTTTGAAGGTTCAAAATTTATTGGAACATATTCATGATGCTCTCTAAGCATGTTATAGCATTCTTTTAAACTAGCTGTGTTGGTCTCAAGAGTGTTCAATCTAGCCATAATGTTTATAATGGAGGAATCAGATTTGCTAGGCAAGTCATATGTTGCAACCGATTTTTTTATGGCATTAAAAGCTTCACCCTCATTGCATTGGAGGAAATCTCCTCCTACTATAGCATCCAAAGCATATCTATAGCAAAGGGCAGTTCCAAAGTAAAAACTGCTAAGAAACAAACTTAGAGTCATTTTAGGTTTAGTTTTTGCATGTAAATCAGAGATTCTAGACCAAGATTTTTTGAAACTTTCTTCAATTCCTTGTTTGAAAGTAAAAATCATTTCCTCAGGCGACATAGTGATTGGAGCAATGCTAGACATAATATCAACTTTAGATAGAAACTAATTTTTTTTTTGTGTTTTTAACAAAAGGAAGCAAACTAGTACAACTAATTTTTGTGTTTTTGATAACAGAAACAAGCAAACAAAGCAGAAATAAACTAAGCAAAACTAAAAAAACAAATTAAAGAGATTAGTTATGAGGGACTCCCCTTGTGAAGATGTCCTTGACTCCTCGGCAATGGCGCCAGAAAAAAGGCTTGATGGCTCAAAATATATCGAGCTCGTTGGGGAATCCCAAGAGGAAGGTATGATGAGCATAACAACAAGTTTTTCCTCAGTTATGAAACCAAGGTTATCGAACCAGTAGGAGCAAGGAAACACCTCCAAGGTGTTGTTTCCAACTTGAAATCCTGCACAACACAACCACAGAACTTTGCCCCCAACTTATAGTGAGGTTGTCAATCTCACCGGTTTTGCTGAAAACAAAGGATTAAACGTATTGTGTGGAAGATAGTAACTGCTTGCAGAAAGTAAATAGAAAATAGTAAATAGATGGTAGATTGATGGTAAAAGAATGGACCGGGGTCCATAGTTCACTAGAGGTGATTCTCCTTAAGATAGTTGACATGCTGGGTGAACAAATTACATCGGGGCAATTGACAGACACCGAGAAAGCATACATGCATATACTAATCATCTTGACTCCTACGAGATTTCATTGGGCATTACAATATTATACATAGACCGTAATCCAACTGCATCTATGACTAATAATCCATCTTCAGGTTATCCTCCGAACCCCCTCCAGTATTAAGTTGCAAGCAACAGATAATTGCATTAAGCAAAGTGTGTAAAGTAAACAATACGAATGCCCCATGGACAAAGGATCGTTGTTTTCTCCCTAGTAGCAACATCACATCTAGTACCTTAGAGATTTCTGTCACTTCCCCAGATTACTAGAGGCATGAACCCACTATCGAGCATAAATACTCCCTCTTGGAGTTACTAGCATCTACTAGCATCTATTTTGGCAAATTTAACTCTCATGCCTACTTTGGCTATTCCTAGCACTCAAAACTTAACAGAAATAATTCTTGATCTTTGCAACCCTTGCTAGTACACATAATGAGGTACCAAGGCCCACCTTTGGATCTGCTAAAAACATTCTGTTAACTATTTTAAATGATAGTTTAAAATTGAATCTAATGCATATGCATAGATCACCCCTATTTCAAAAACCATCTATTTGAGCTCCATTTTCAAAACCCTTGCAACCAGAGACTACCTATCACTAGTGGAGATCACTCAAAAAATTTGAAACCAAAATTCAAAACTTTCTTTCATGCGGCCATTTCATCAAACACTTGGCATGCATAATCTCTACTCTAATCCTAGCTTACTGTTTACTACAGGGTTTTGCCCCCAATTGATCCCCATTTAATCCCCTTGTCCCCTCTTGATCTAACCAGAGCCTAACTAGCATCTCCCTACACCCTAGCTGCACTGCCATGCCATGCCGAGTACCACCTCGCCGGCCGACAGTGCACTCGCAGCAGCAGCCCTCTCCAGCCCCTCTCCTCATGTCTAGCAACTTGCCTGTGGTCCACCTCCACCGCCCAACCAGCCCCAAGACAGAGATAGAGAGCAGAGAGGCCAGGAACCGCCACGCCTGGAGCCGGTCGAGCATGCCGACGCCGCCCCCAGAGCACGCCCTGTCTCCGCTCGCACATACCACCCCTTGGCACCATCCCGCGTCTGCCGCTCCACCTCGACTTGGAGAACACCCCAGACATCCCCGTTCGCCGCCCAAAGCCTCACAACCACCGCTCGTCGTGGACACCGCCGCTTCGGCCGCGTAGAGCGCCACCTCGCCCAGACCGCGTGCCACCGCCCCTACGGCCGCATTCAATTCCTAGAGCACCGCCAGGTAACCACACATCGATCGCCACCCCCAGCCATGCCTCTATCCCGCCGTAGCCTTGTCACCGGAGTCACCTGGCCATCTCGCTCGGTCTCACCGTCGGGCCTATAAAAGGAGCCCTCCCCAGCCTCTTCTCTCCACACCATTCCACTCCCCTCACCTCTCTGAACCTCACACACCTCTAGTCGGAGCAAGTGGAGCAGCAACTCGCCGGAATTGGAGCCGGAGCAGCCGCGGCAGGAGGAGAAGGGTGCCGTTGATTGTGACCACCCCAAGCTCAGCCGCAACCGCGCCTCGCCTCGTCGTCTTCCATGTCGTTTGCCCGCCTCACCGACCCCGCTGGAGCCCTGGTACGCCCCCAGTAGACCCCCACCGAGCCGCTAGGGTTCGAGCTCGCCGGCGACCTGTTCTTCGTCGACGACGACCCTTAGCCGTTGATCTCGCTTCTAATACTACGGCCCACAGTGCGCGTACCGTTTCGCGTTTTAAGTACCGCTGACACGCGGGACCCCCCTGTTAACTGAGCCCCGTGCCGCGGAGCGCCACTGGACCGTCCCGTTCCTTTTCCCGCGCTAGCCCATCGATTCAAATCTGGATTTTTCTTTTTAGTTAAATCTAGTTTCTGTTCACTAGTTTAAAAATCAATTCAGAGAGTTTTAGAAATCCAAATTGTATGAAACCAATTTTGTCTAAAAGGTATTAAAATGATCTATCCAAGCCCGTTGGATTTAATTCAATTAGAGTTATAGATCTCTCCTAATAAAAATAAGAAGACAGAAGCTTTTGCAACTTGCAACATTTTTATAAAATCAATCAAGTTAGCTTTTGAGTTGATTCCAACTATTAAAAATCACATTTCATCATATCTATCTAACCATGTAAAAATATTAAGGTTGACATGTAGTGACTTTGGACTAGTACCAAAATAATGCTATATAGGCATTTCTAGTCACTTTAAATCATTAAATAATAAACTTAAACTGATCCAAAGTAATATTGATCCAACCTTTAAATATCATTCCCACATGATAGAGTATGTGCTGAGGACATGTGTCCACATGATCCCATATTTTGGTGGTGAATATTAAATTTTAGTTAATATTTCAATGAGTAGAAATTACTTCTCTAAAATAAAAAGGATGAAACCATTGAATTAAAACTTGTGATGTTTGTGATGATAATAGATCATCAAATGTGTGTTTTAGAATTCTACTTAGCCTAGTTAAGTATTGTTTGGTGATTGTGCACTCCCTATGTATTTATAGACGCTAGTACCGACCAAGCTTTCGAGGAGGAGGAGTTCTACCAAGAAGAAGAAGAAAACTTCAACCACTGTACCAACCAAGGCAAGCTATTGTTAGCAAGCTAGACTTAAGCTAGATGAATGAGCAAGGATGCTTTAGGCATGCTGTGATCACACCCCTTTTAACTATTAGTACCCCAAGTCTTACTTACAAGTTTTACTCCCCTTAGTATGCAAAGTTCCTTACTTACTTTTGAAGGTAGCATAAAAAGTATAAAACTCGAGCTACTTAGAAACCTTTAGATGTCATTCTATGGCATGATATTGATCCCATCCTTCCCCTTAGTGAACACTCTTAACTTAATATTTTAGAGTAGATAAAAAACTTGAGTCACTTTAGATGGGAACACTTGGTGAAAATGAATTGTGAAAACCTTGGAATGATGAGTCATTCTATTGAGATGTTTTGACATGTGTTGAGAAACACAACTGGTTTATGATGATGAAAATGATGAGGCATGAGCCTTAACCCTTTTATAAAACTGATGGTTGGATTCGGATGCGATAGCATTCCAAATTTACCCTACAACCACATTACCTGAATTGGGTAAGGCTTAGCTGGAAATTTATATGCATTGGTATTAGTTCCCTCACGGGAGAGGTTTGAGATGAGGCTACCTCTCAATGATGTCCACCTATGCAGTGCCCAAGATGACTGATGGTCATGGTTGGGAGGCCATGCTCATAGGAGAGGTGCTTATACTAGGGTGTGTAAAGGGAAGGTTATGTTTGATTATCTGCATACTAAGTATGATGATTCAGGGTTATCCCTGACAGATGTATCGAATCTTGTGGTGGAAGTGTACCACCTCTGCAGAGTGCCAAACTATTCGAATAGCCGCGTCCGCGGTTATGGATAGTTGGAATGGCCATACTGTTTCGTTGTCAGATGTTTTCTAAATAACTTGAAATGAATGATGAACTTTGAATTGACCACAACAGGGTTGTGTTTATGATAATAGCTTCCCAACTTAAGTGATTCTAGAACTTTACTTTATCTTTCTTTGCTTCTGAACTCAGCTTAGGTTTCAAACTTAACTTGATAGTTAACTTAGCTCTAACACTTTAACTTAGAATTATACTCTTTGTTAGTAGTAGTTTGCGAGTACTTAAAGAGTACTCATGGTTTTTGTCCCTGGCTATTATCATGGCTAGACTATGAAGGAGATTATCAAGATGATGGCCAGCAGGATGGCTATGATAACTAGGACTATCTGTCTTCGTCAGCATTGCCTGTGCCCCTGAAGATGGACCCCACTTCTACGCTTATCTTTTATTTCCGCTGCTTGTTGTATTAAGACTGGATCATGAGATCTTTATTTGTGTAAAACCTTATGTATGGTTTGTAATGGATGATGTACTGTGATATTCAATCCGTTATGTCTCGCAAAAATGGTAATCCTGGAATTGCGAGGTATGACATAACGGGCATCTGGGATTAAAAATCCGGGTGTTGACACCCTCCCCCCCCCCCCCCCCCCCGCCACACGGGGGCGAGAGGAGGCAAACTCTCGGTTGAGACAGAGTCGTTGGTCAATGTGGAAGATGTTCGTATCATCATAGTACTTAGATAACGTAGACACGTGGGATCGTAGCCAGTTCATGTTTCCCATCCATAGCGATCGATGTAGCCATATCCTGCTACCAAAATAGCATCACTCCCCGCCTCCTAATGACCAACAAAATACCAGACTAGCATTACCATTGAACTGATATTAGTTCAACATGCTCATAGGAGGATCCAGCAACAATGTATCAACAGAAGGCTGAAACTCAGAAACTAGTTTCTGAATGCACAACTGGATCAGAGCATGCGGCTAGCTCAAAGTTATTAGATGCATATGGAAGAACTATGAATAATAAAAGTTGGCCAATCTTAAAATATCGAGCTCAGAAACAAATTCGATAAAAGCACACACAAAATGGCACGTATATCAGAACATAATTAAGTACAAAACTGACGTGGAAATATCCATGTTTGACACAAGACGGAAAATAATCATACGGTAATCCCGAACACATGGGTGCACATTAAAATTCAAGCCAGATCAGTTGATGTCCTCTCATAAGGGCATGGACGGACCCAACATCCTCCAGCCGCCCCGTCTTGCCGCCGGCGTAAAGCGTTCCGAAAGTTTCTAGGACCACTAGAGGTAGGGGTGGTACCGCCCGAGCCTCTTCTTCAGTGGAGGCAGCTCCATGCAAAACAGATTTCCCACATGTAGGAGGGGCCCCCGGAACCATCATAGACATTAGTTTAGTTGAGATTCGTGCAAAGGTCCACTGGTCAACTCTTTAGGCGATTTTGCATTTTAACCCTTGCAAAAGTGTAAAATATCTATACACTACACTGGGATAAAATAAAAACCCTAGCCACACACCTAACCTCCCAGTCCCAACGCCCCTGCCCACCTCCCACCTCCTACCACCGCCGCCAGCCGCACTCTCCTACCACCACCGCCACGCCTCTCTCCCTCCCACTGCCTCCACGCCCTCTCCCCTCCCGTCGTTGTCGCCCTCTCCCCTCCCGTCGCTGTCAGGCGACGTCGTACATCGGCGTGCGGACGCGGCCGTGGGGCTGATTCGCGGCGGAGATCAGGGACTCGACGCGGGGTGGCGCGCGGGTGTGGCTCGGTACGTTCGGCACCGCCGAGGCTGCGGCCATGGCTTACGACCAAGCCGCTCTCTCGTCCCGTGGCACGACCACGACGCTCAACTTCCCCATGGAGCGCGTCCAGCAGGCCGTGACCGCGTCGCGGAGCGCGACGGCGTACGCCTCGCACGCGTCCACCCAGTCCAGATCTGCCAGCTCGGGGCAGCGCTGGAGCAGCAGGAAGACGGCCCCATGGTGACGCCGATCTGGCCTTCTTCGAGTGACGTTGATCTGGCCTGGGAGAGATTTTTCTGGATTTATTACAATTTTCTCTTTGTGTGGCACGGATCTGAGTCATGTTGATGGGATTCTACAATAAAACACAATATTTCTTCTTTTGTAGATCTTGTTCATTTGTTTTTGTATGAAATATGTTGAATCTTCTTTTTCAGATCTGATAGTGTATGGAACTCCGTGAATCTTATATGGATTGACAATTTTTTGTTGGATCGTGTATGGTTCTTGTGTGGATATTGATTCACTTGAAAAAATGCTAAGAATCAGTAATGATTTTGTATGAATCTTTGAAGAATCTTTTATGTATTATCAAGTTTTTGATAAATCTGTGATGAATCATGAGATTATTTGTTTGATCTTGACAGGTGACACATGTATGAAACTGATGTTTTATTTATATTGCTGGAAGAAATTACACATGTATGAAACTGTATCAGGCAAAAATTTGTTTTATATTACAAAAGGAATATTTTTGAAAGTTTTATGATTCTGTTTGTTCAAATGTACCTTACTTGAATCTATGGTTAATCTGAGATGAAACAAAGGAAGAGTGTCTGAAAATTGTTAAATAAATAGTATCAAATGAGTTTGTTGAATATTTTTATCAAGTTCATTTGAAGAAACGTTCAATGAATCATCTGTGAATCCAAAACGAGAACGTGAGAAACCGTAAAAGATAAGGGGACGTTTTGCAAAATTTAATTGGACTAGAAAAAGAAGGTGGAATGGGCAATCTGTGAAATTGATAGCACGAATCTCCAACAAATCAACGGGGAAGATGGTACCGAGGGCGCAACATACGAGGGGAATGCATTCCTGCAGCTCCATGGGCATATTCACTCCCATACCCGCGGTCTTCTTCGTTGGGAGCAGCTCCGGCTGGACGCCGGAGAGGTGGTCCTCGCCGGACAATTGGGCGCAGATGGGCATCTTCACCGGAGACAGGCCCGGGGTCTTCTTCGGTGGGAGCACGTCGGCACACCCGGTGCTGGCAGGGCGAGCATGGCGGTGTTTAAGCCGGCATCCCAAGCGTCACCCATCTTCGGGACGGTACTGCTTGAAGGCGGGAAAGGTGGGACACGGGACAGAAGAGAGGTGTCGCGAGGTAACGGCGGTGGCGGTAGAGAAGGTATTGGTGGCTGAGGCAGACGGTGGGGTGGGGAGGGAGCGCCGGTGTGTCCTGCTTGCAGGAGAAGTTGGCCTGGTTGTAGGCGGCGACAAAAAGCGAGATCTGAGAGGCCCCATCGTCGTCAATGCACTCCGCCGCCCAATGGCAATGCAGGACCCGATCGAGGTTTCTTTGGTCCCTGACCTGTCCTATTTTGCTTGTATTTATAGAGGATTTCAAGTTTTGCGAAAGGAATATTACCGCCGTTATCAAATCATACTTGCCAAATATATTCTTACCTGCCAAAATCTCAATGCTAATCATCCTCTTCCTCTAAAAGTACGTGGCCGATCGTTTCCTCATGTTAATTTGGAATAAACCCAATCAATCCTTAACTCCCGCAGAGCCCTGATGGAGCCGCGATTTAGGGTACTGTCATACGCACCAAAGGATTTTGATTCAACTAGTAACTAATTTTTTCTGGTAATATCGGCCAGCGTGGCTTAAAGAGGTAGGTGGTCTGTAAGCATGCTAAAAAATAGCGTCCTAATAGCACGCTGTAGCATTCTGAGTCATGTCTCGCTAAATAAATCAATGTTCATTGTCGTACTAATAGAATGCTGTAGCGCGATATAGCACGCTAATAGCGTATTTTTAACGTTGGCGCTATTTGCTATAGCGCGCTATTTTTTCATTATCTCTAAGTCAGTAATTCAGTGCTGATGGTAAGCTCCATATCAAAACTGCAAATTCACAAAGTAAAAAACGAGGGCTCCAACAAAATGTATACATGCATGGTCCATATATATAATATATAACCATATAGTAGGCTTAGCGTCTCATCCGTGCTCCAAATCACCTAAATACTGTAGATATCTACAGTAAACCGCATCTACACTAAACGTGGACCATTTTTATTTTTAGTTTTCTTTTTTGCTGCCCCTTATTTCGGCTCTGCCCACTCATAATTGGAGAAAATTGGAGAATGATAATTGTATTGATTGAGGCCTCAAAGGGCTGTTAGCCTCCAAGACTAATAGGGATAGATTACAATTCAAAGAGGGAGGCCAAACCGGCCATACTACCTAATCGATCTATACTCTAATATCCCCCCACAGTCTCAACATCGGGAGTAACGATGTTGAGACTGGAGCGTATGTCGGTGAATAATGTAGTCGGGAGCCCTTTGGTAAAAATATCAGCAAATTGAGCACTTGTAGGAACATGGAGAATACAAACTTCCCCGAGAGCCACCTTCTCACGAAAAAAGTGTATGTCAGTCTCAATATGCTTGGTGCGACGATGCTGAACTGGATTGAAAGCCATGTAGACTGCAGAAATATTATCACAATAAACGATTGTAGCACGCTCAAGTGGTCGATGAAGCTCAACAAGAAGCTAACGCAGCCACACCGCCTCGGCCACGGCATGAGAAACCGACCTATACTCAGCCTCAGCAGAAGAGCTATAAACTGTTACCTGCCTTTTAAAACATCAAGAAACAAAATTATCACCCAAATAAACATAAAATCCGGATGTGGACCGTCGAGTACCTAGACAACCTGTCCAGTCTGCATCAGAATAAACTATCAAGTTTGTTGGAGAGGAAGAATTAATAAGAAGACCATGGTCGAGAGTGCCTTTAAGGTAGCGAAGAATGCATTTCACATGAGCAAGATGAGGTGCGCGAGGATCATGCATAAAAAGACGAGCTTGCTGAACAAAATAAGAGATGTCGGGACGAGTGGGCGTGGCATATTGTAGGGCACCAGTGATACTAGGATAGAAAGTGGGATCAGGAAGAGGATCACCATCAGCCGACAATTTTGCACCAATGTCGGTCGAAGTGCGAGAGGGTTGACAATCAGACATACCAGAACGAGTAAGCAAATCTAAAAGGTATTGTCCTTGAGAGAGGAAAAGTGTGGATGTTGTGCGAGTGACATTAACACCAAGAAAATGATGAAGAGGACCAAGGTCAGTTATGGAAAATTCACGATTAAGAGAAGAAATTATATGGTGGAGAAAAGAGTCAGAACTAGCAGTGAGAATGATATCATCAACATAATGCAAAAGATAGGCAGTGTGTTCATAAGACCGAAAAATAAATAAAGAGGAACTAGATTTGGAAGGAAGAAAACTAATTGTTTGAATAAATGTGGCAAAACGTTGAAACCAGGCATGAGGAGCTTGTTTGAGAGATTTTTTGACAAACTAGATTGGTGGAAGAGGGATGCTCAAAACCACAGGGTTGCTAACAATAGACTGTTTCATTAAGAGTGCCATGAAGAAAAACATTTTTAATATCAAGTTGATGAATAGGCCAAGAGGAGGAAACAACAAGACTAAGAACAACACAAATAGTGCTTGGTTTAACAACGGGAGAGAAAGTCTCATCAAAATCAATGCCATGTTGCTGGGAAAAACCGCGACCAACCCATCGAGCTTTCTAATGAGCAAGAGTACCATCAGTAGGAAACTTATGTTGAAAAACCCATTTACCTGAAACAACATTAACACCAAATGGTTTTGGAACAAGAGGCCACGTATTATTTTGGTGAAGGGATTCAAATTCATCACGCATAGCTGAAAATCAAAGAGGATGAAGAAGAGTGTGTTTATAAGAGGTTGGTATAGGGGAAATTGTGGGGGTGGCTGTGAGATTTAGGCATTTAGTAGGGAGAAAAAAATCCCAGTTTGCCACGTGTGCACATTACATGATCATTTGTAGGTGGTTGGATAGGAATAGAATTAGGTGGTAGTGTTGTGTGGAGGAGGGCTCAGTGGTAGGGGTAGGTGTTTAGGTGGCTGACACTGAGTGGGAAGGAGTAGGGTGCTCGAGGGTCTGCCGCGGCAGAGAATCGACACTAAAGTCTGCTGCGGCAGGGGTGTGTGGTGCGGCAGCAGATTGGCAGAAAAATCTCCCGTGGTAGGAGACTGGGGTGTGGCGGGCTGCTGTGACAGAGAAACGGGGCGAAAGTCTGCCACAGCAGGCTGAGCAGCAGAGAAACAGGGAATTTTTTTGCCGCGGTAGAGATGACTGCGGGATGGATTATGGGAGAGGTTTTGGTGGTGGCGTTGGTTGGTGGGGTTTGGGGTGTGTTTTTTGTGGCAACATAAGAGAAAGTATTTTCATCGAATGTAAGATGGCGAGACACAAGAACACGACCAGAAGAGGGATCAAAACAACAATATCCTCTGTGATCATCAGAAAGACCAAGGTTAATACAAGGTAGTGAACGTGGTTCTAGTTTGTTGGAGGCCGTAGAGCAGTGTTGAGAAAGAAGAGGCAACCAAAAATACGCAAAAAAGAATAGTTGGGATGGGAGAGAAAAAGGGATTGAAAAGGCGAATAAAGTGGGCAAGTTTTGGTTGGTCGAATATTTAGAAGTAGTGTGGCGGTGCGAAGGGCTTCGGCCCAAAAAATAGAAGGAAGAGAAGCTTGTAAAAGCAATGTACAAAGAATATCATTAATAGAATGAAGAGAACTTTCAACTTTATCGTTTTGATAAGATGTATAAGGACACGGAAAACAAAGAAGAATGCCTTGAGAGAGAAAGAAGTTACGGTTTTGAGTGTTATCAAATTCACGACCATTATCACATTGAATAAATAAAATTAGCAAGCCAAAGTGTGTGAGAACATACTGTCGAAAATTGAGAAAGATTGCATGCTCTTTACATTTAGCACGAATAGAAAAAGTCCAAATATAACAAGATAATATTTATAACCAGAAACACTAGGAACTGGAGAGGTCCATAAATTACAATGAAGTAACTCAAATGGAAAATTGGTGATGGTGGTAGAGGTTCCAAAGGGTAATCTAACATGTTTTCCGCATTGACAAGCATTACAGATAGAGGGATTATGAGGAATACTAGAACTGGGGATATAAATTTCTTGAAGCAAAGATGATAGAGTGGTTTTATTGGGTGGCCTAGACGATGATGCCGGAAATCAACTGATGCAAGCATGGCACGGGGGGTGGATGTAGGCGCGCCATGAAGCGGATAAAGATTGCTCGTGCTATTGTACCGAGTGAGAACCTCCCCCGTTTTCAGATCCTTCACAGACAAACCAAAAGGGTCAAAAGCCAGAATAACTTTATTGTCAATGCAGAATTGTCGAACAGAGATAAGATTTTTGATTAAGGAAGGGACAACAAGAATATTGCGTAGAAGAAAATTGGTATTAAAGCAGGATATGTAAGAATTGCCAGTGCAAGAAACGTGAATTGTTGAGCCATCGCCAATGATGATTGTAGAGAAAGCAGAGAGAAAACAAGCTGACAGCAAATTCATATTTGAAGACATGTCCGAGGATGCACCAGAATCGAAAATCCAATCCATACCTTCGTTATTTAGGGTAAAACTGTTCATGGCGTTGATGAAGGCGGCTTGGTCCCAGGCCGGCTGCTGTGGAGGAGTAGAGGGGCCAGGAGCTTGCATGTTGACGTAGGGGAGATGTGGTAGCTGGTTTTATGCGTACGAGGCCTGCATGTTGCCGTAGGAGGTCGACATTGTGTAGTAGTGTGGCAGGAGTCGTAGCGCACCGGGAGGTGGTGTAGTAGTGGTGGTGTAGACGTGCGCTAGCGGCCTAGATCCGAGGAGTCCAGGAGAGCCAGTGGCGGGGCAAAGACCGGGGCTCCACGTGCCCGTGTATGCAGGAGGAGCACCGTACGGTGAAGGTGCTAACCAGGGCATCGATCAAGCCTGCACAAGACCGGTCTAGGGGTCGTGCTAAGGAGGCCAGGTCATTGGAGCTGAGGGTGATGGAGTGGTCGATGACGGAGCAGGTGCAGGGCCGGCAGGACAAGGTTGAGGAGGCCGGTAGATCGGGTTCTTGCCCCTGTAGTTGGGGCTCGAGCGCCAGCCTAGGTTCGATGAAGGAGCCGCTACTACCCCGGCAGGAGGTGGAGGCACGACAACCCAGGCGCGTGAATTGCTACCACAGTAGAGGGAGTAGCAGCGTGAAACACCTGCGGCGCCTATTGCGCCTTGCGAGCTTGATTCTTTTCTTCTTGCTGGAGGAGGGAGCGGACCTCTTTGAAGGTGGGTTAGGGCTTGAGCATGGGGTTGAAGGACTGCTGCTTCTCGAACTGGTCACCGAGGCCGACGAGGACAATGTTGATGAGGGTGTGATCCTCTACATGATCGCCGAGTTCACAGAGTTTGTCGCCGATAGCCTTGATCCACTGGCAGAAGACGGTGACCGGGGCATCTCCTTGGATGGTTGTGTGGAGCTCGGTGTTGAGAGCGTTGATGTGCGCGTAAGAGTTTTCCTGGAATAGCTATTGAAGAAAAGCCCATAGCTCGGTGGCGGTGGCATCGTCAGAGGAGACCAGGTTGAAGAGTTCCATGGAGATGCATGTGTAAATCCACTAGATGATGCGAGGTCGTATTTTACCCAACGAGGATCAGCGGATTGCGGAGGGTAGGAGGGATTAATGTGGTGGCGGAGGCCGCAGCGGCCGAGGTGGATGGTGAATAGGTGGCACCAATGGTAGTAGTTGTGGGTGCCGAGATCAAGTGAGATCGGGATGAAGGGGGAGACGTCGGTGATGGTGTCGGCTAGGGAGATCTGAGGGAGTTGGGGATAGATTTGTTGGGTGGTTGTAGAGGAGGTAGAGGGAGAAGTAGGGGCACCGGCCGCACGGAACTCGGCCATGGAGAAGAGGGGCCAAGTCGGTCGAGGCAACGGCACGGGCGGCGGTGCCATGCTGAGGGCGGAAACCTAGGCATCTGATACCATGATAATTGGAGACAATTGGAGAATGATAACTATATTGATTGAGGCCTCAAAGGGTTGTTATATAGATTACAAGTAGCCTATAAGACTAATAGAGATAGATTACAATTCAAAGAGGGAGGCCAAACCGTCCATACTACCTAACCGACCTATACTTTAATACCCACCGCTAGCGATTTCTCTAGAATCGTAATCCACACCTTCTTCTAGAGTGAGCCCGAACTCTTCCATGGCCTTCAACGCCCTCTACCCCCACGCGTGGTATCCTAGAGGGGCTAGCCTCGGCGAAAGATCACGGATGTCGCCTAGAGGGGGTGAATAGGCGGTTTAAAACTTTTATGAGATGTGCTTAACAATGGCGGAATAAAGCTAGTGTTTTATTTTGTTAAACTATTGGGGGGATACCCTCGGGTAGGGTCACGCCGGGGTATAAAGGCCGAGTTAGCCGAGGTACGGCAAGGTCAAAGCGAATGCTGGCCGAGTTACCTCAAGGCAGACCGAATCTCGGGGTAACCCGGGCCAGGGGGTGTCCACCTAACCGAGCCTCATCCGACTTAAGCAGTGAGCCGGATAGATAAATCTAACTTGTATGCAGGAACAGGTGTGACCGGATCGACTACGATCCGGGTCATGGCGAGCTTCTAGGAGAAGGAAGGAATCTCGCTGGTCAAAAGGAGCCCCGGTACGCACTGCATGAGCGAAGCGAACAAGGGCAGGACCACCGAGGCGTGGCCGACAGAGGTGATGACGCCCGTATCGGCTAACGCAGGCGCCGCAGAGGCTCACGTAGCCTCTGCATGGGTGACGCGGCAGAAAAGCACCCCGGTCGGTTTGCTATTTTGGGAGGAGGCATATTCCCTAGAATATGCCTCCACGTATGCCCTAAGTGGAGACCTAGCCACCCCTATATAAGGAGGGCTAGGGCCTCTGTAGAAGGGGCTGGGCTATTCTGATTGGTTTTAGGTTCTAAGGGTTGATCTCTAGTTTGTCTTGTACGGGTTAACTGTGGGTGAGAGTAAGAGAGTTCCTTCTTCCTCCTCTCGCCAATACAGCTCTAGGAGCACTTGTAACCTTGGAATTGAATCAAATACGAACCTTCTATGTGGGGAATCACCTCACTATCCCTCCCTGGATTCCCCTAGTGCTATTAGTCCCCACCTTTAGCCTATCCATGGCATGTGCCGTGACACCACCACGACAGTTGGCACCCACCGTGGGGCTAGCGGCGCTAGCAGGGGTCAAGATCCGGACGGGAAACCTCATCGGCACCGGCGAACGCATCGTCTCCAGGCTCGTTCAGCGCTTTGGAAAACTGGACTTCGTCAGCGAGAACGCTGGCTGCTTCGGCACGTGCCCACTTCCGCGCAACGGCCTCTTCGTCAAGCTCGGTGCGCACAAGGTCTACGTTGCTGTGGACCTATCATGCATTCATCCGTGGCACATCATCGAGGCAGGGGAGCCACCCCTTAGCGTGGTTCACGGGGCGCGTATCACTCGCTCCCCGGACCGTGCTGAGGTGATGATGACTGTGCCAAGTGCAGGCGCGAGCAAGGATCCGACACCAGATCCGGAGGTAACACCTAAGGCACGGAGGAAAAGTAGAGGTCCTCCACTAGAGAGGCCTGAGAATGTACTAAGAGAAGCTATGGATAGCTTGGAAAACCCGGTAGCAGCAGTGGTAGATCCGGCTCAGGCACAGGCCGAGCTAGAGGAAACTAGGCAGAAAATTCTAGAGGGAGCAAAAAAGATAGCTGCGGCTTAGCAGTCGTTGAACATGACGCTGCGTGAGTATGCACAGGCGAATAAAGTAGATGCTGTAAAAGTAAAGGGAAGAAATCTGATGAGTGAAATGAACAAAGAGGGTGACACTAGGATTGAGGAGTCAGAGAACTGTTTGTCCGTGGGGCTGCCGAAGTATAGTACCCCAGCAAAAAACCTCAGAGCAGCGGATGCAGCTGCGTCCGAGTTAGAGGGTCTAACGGGTGAAGCCCATCAGAGACAGCAAGATAGGGTCAATGAGTTGGTTCGAATCGCGAACAGGCAAAATGAGGAGCTGCTCAGGGCAAACCCGGAGAGGGCTGGGGCCTCCAAGATCATTCATTCGGAGGTGGATAACCCGGAGAAATCCGCTGGAACCGCATCGTCCCCTCATGGTGGTCCTAGGAGAGAAGAGGTAGTAACCTCGGCTAGGAGAAACAAGCAGATTGTTCCGTATGACCGGACAAGGGCAGGAAAAGCAAAAGAGGTACAAATAAATGACGATCGACGGAGTGTAAGCCGAGGTGAAGCTGGCCGAGGTAACCGTGACCAAGGCAATGCCGGTCAAGGAAACGCTGTTAATGGCAATGCCGGATAGCGCAACTCGGTAGGACAACCGCAGCAGCGGAATATACGGAGGCAAGAGCAAAGTGCCAGACGAGGTATGCAATAGAGAGATGCGCCACGAGAGCGAGACCGGTATAACGATGGAGATTCAGAAATGGTGAATGCAGGATACCCAAGGCCGGACTATCATGTGATAGGGTCGAGATTGGGAAACAGGGATCTGATGCCGGATGACGCCAGGTTGAAACTGGATCGACTGTATAGGTCGGAGCAGATTGAAAGTCAAGGTCCTCCGGGTCCTGCGTGTTTTGGACCCCGGATCATGAAAGAGCCACCGGTACCTAACTTCCAGTTACTAGAGGCACGAAGACGTATGACGGCAGCACTAAGCCAGAGGATTGGTTGATAAACTATGCTACGGATGTGAAAATTGCTACAGGTAACTTGCGATGGGCTGTGAGATACGTACCCTAGATGTTGGAGGGGCCAGCAAGGGTATGGTTGAACAATTTGCCACCCGGAAGTATTAACTGCTGGATCGATTTTGAGGAAATGTTCATCAGCAATTTCTCAAGTATATATCAAAGACCAAATAGGCCACAAACCCTAGCTATGTGCAAGCAAAGACCGAATGAGACGGACCAGGAGTTTTTGACCCAGTGGTGTACCGTGAGAAACTCATGTGAGGGCGTGATAGAGTCACAGGACATAGCGTGGTTTGCGCAAGGATGCAGATATGCAAGCGAGCTGTGGAAAAAGTTGCAAAGGAAAATGCCAACCACTTTGGCAGAAATGATCTGGATTGCTGATTCGTACACCTTGGGTGATCCGACTCAACCTAGGCTCGTGTCGAACGAGTCGAATGAGGAGTACTACCAGAGAGATGGAGCCGGATCATCCCGGAGGAATGATTACAGAGGTAAAAGGAGAGATGACAGACCGGATCACCGGTATAGTTTGCAACAAGTTGCGGCAGTGAATCAAGATCAGCCCGGAACAGGGAGCAATCAACGTCAGAAAACTGGAGGGCAACAATGGACACCAAGGAATGATGGCAAGAAAACTTGGACGCCAGAATAGAAGAAACAGTGGCAAGAAAAGAAGGACCATCCGAGGTACACTTATTAGTCGATGTTGGATCAGCCGTGTAAATTTCACACGCCAAATCCGAGTAACCCAACGGGTCATACAATGAGGCAATGTGAGTGGATGCGCAAGATAGAACAAGGTGGTTCAGGGAATGCTCAGGCACCCCGGAATGATCAACCTCGGCAGGAGTTACCCCGGCAGCAATTGCTCTCTGGAGCAAACACGCAACAGCTAATGTTGCCTCCCCCTCCACCGAGGTATGATAACCATGAGAGAAGGGATACAGTGCATCAAGTAGAAAACCAGCATTAGCCGGATCTGAGGCACCCCGAAAATGAGGGGAGGAATGAGTATAGGGAGCATCATCAGAGTTACTGTGTGTTTACCATAGAGGAAACCGATAGAAAGATCTTGCCGCGCCGACATATGGAGGTCAATGCGGTAATGCCAGCGGTGACGAGGTATATGCCTTGGTCGGACCAGGAAATCACCTGGAACATCAAAGATCATCCCAAGCTTATGCCGAGTCCTGGTTCGTATGCGTTAGTGCTAGATCCGACATTCATTGGGCCAAACATCAATGTGAGGTTTTCCAAGGTACTGATTGACAATGGCAGTAGCATTAACATCATGTATGCGGATACAATGCACAAGTTGGGTATCTCGGAGAACATGCTCCAAGCTACAAGGACAACTTTCCATGGTATTGTGCCCGGCATTTCTTGTGAGCCCATAGGCAAGGTCTGGGTTGACGTATTATTCGGCATGAGAGATAACTGCCGAACTGAGAATTTGGAGTTTGAGGTGGTGAACTTGGACAGTGCGTATCACGCGTTACTCGGAAGACCAGCATTGAACAAGTTCATGGCAAGCTGCCACATCAGTTATTTGAAGATGAAGTTGCCCGGGCCAAATGGAGTGATTACCATTGTTGGAGATTTCCGACATTCCATTGAGTGTGCCTCAGCCGAGTCTAACTTAGCCGAGTCACTTGTGATTGCGCAAGAGAAAAGAAAAATCCAAGAGGTGGCGGCATTAGCTCAGTCCGCGCAGCAGTATATGCCGGCGTTGAGTAACCCGCATGGTAGTGTTTCGTTCCAAGCCGCAAAGGATACAAAGAAAGTGACTGTTGATGATATGTTCCAATAGCGCACCGTAACAATTGGTGCCGGGTTGAATGATAAATAGGAAAGCGAGTTCATCAACTTCCTCCGTGAGAATCGGGATATTTTTGCTTGGTCCACACATGACTTACAAGGTGTTCCGAGGGAGTTAGCCGAGCACTCTTTGAACGTAAGACCCGGAGCAAGGCCGGTGAAGCAACCCCTCCGCCGCTTCGCGAGGATAGGAGAAAAGTCATTGGAGATGAAATAGCTCGGTTACTAGCAGCAGGATTTATCATGGAAGTACTTTACCCGCATTGGCTATCTAATCCGGTGCTGGTGGAGAAGAAGAAAGATGATCTGAATGTGGCCGTGGTTTGGTGTATGTGTATCGATTACACGAACCTGAACAAGGCGTGTCCAAAAGATCCATTTCCACTGTCGAGGATAGATCAGGTCATAGACTCAACTGCGGGATGTGAACTGTTGTCATTCATTGATGCATATTCTGGTTTCCACCAGATACCTCTGAATCCGGATGATCAAATAAAGACTGTGTTTATCACCCCGTATGGGGCTTATTGCCATCGCACCATGCCATTTGGTTTACGTAATGCAGGGGTAACATACCAAAGTGAAGGGAATATGCCCGAGAGGCAATAATAAAGTGGTTATTATCTTATTCCATGTTTATGATAAATGTTTATTTTGCATGCTATAATTGTATTGATCGGAAACGTCAATACATGTGTGTTTCATAAACAAAAAGGGTTCCTCGTTATGCCTCTCTTATAGACTAGCTCGTTGATTAACAAGATGATCAAGGTTTCCTGATCATGGACATTGGATGTTGTTAATAACGAGGTCACAACATTGGTGGAATGATGTGATGAACATTCATCTGAAGTATAGCATTACGATCAACGTCATTATGTTTATATTGCTATAACATCATACGAAGTAATCTTTATCCTTAGACCATGAGATCATGTTAACTGCTAACACCGGAAAAGTATCTTGATAACATCAAACGTCACACCGTAACAGGGTGATTATAAAGATGGGTTCAGTGCTACGAAGGTGTTATGTTGAGGCTCATGGATCAAGAGTGGAATTTGTCAATCCCGATGACGGATAGATATACTCTGGGCCCTCTCGGTGATATCACATTGAAATAGCTTGCAAGCAAGTGATGTGATCACTAGAATGTTATATCACGGGAACAAGAAAAGAGTGCATGTCGGAAACGAGATCAAACTAGGTATGGAGATACCGATGATCGAATCTCGGACATGTAATATATCGCGAGACAAAGGGATTTAGTTACAAGCGTTAAAGGGTCTCACGATCACAGAAGTCATCGTTGAATGTGTAGGAGTCATTACGAATCTCCAGGTCCCGCTGCTGATTATTGATCGGAGAGGGGTCTCGATCATGTCTGCATTATTCGCGAACCGTAGGGTGACACACTTAAGGGATACCGACACCATTTGGAGCAAATATGTTTCAGATAGAGATTTAAGAAAGCGCTGGAATTATTTCAATAGGCACTGAAACTGTTTCGGGTGAAATTGCTGAAATTGGTTCTGCATGTAATATTGAAATGTTGTAGGGGGTTTTATGTGAATGTTTGTTAATTAAAGTAATTAACAAAATTCTGAATAAAAATAATAAAAGATTTTTATTAAATGAGAGAGCATTAAATTTGGAGAAATTTAATGCAATTAAAGTGGAGACTTTAAAAAAGAATGTGAAGGGGCATTTTAATGTGGAGGGGTTACCACCACATGAATGGAGGAGGTAAAGGGTCACCTCCCCCATGCGCCGGCCATGAAGGAGGGGTACCCTCCCCTCCTCCTATAAAAGTCCCCCCTCTACTCACTTCTCACTCACACCTCCTTGTGAAGGATCTCTCTCCCCCTCTAGTATTATTCCTCCATGGTCTCGGATTAGCGAGATACATGTTCCTGGTGGCTTTATCTGGAAAGGAGATGCTGCTTCCACTGCTTTGCTGGAGCGAGGGACGGAGGTTGTTGGGGTACCGGACGTGTGTGCGATCACGGATGCACCGCTGCTTTGCGGTGCTGGACTTGGTGATGCTGGAGCTGGATCTGATGGACGTGCTGGAACCGGACCTGCTGGACTTCATCATGATCTTGAGATCGGCAAGTGTACGACTACATCAACCACGAGTTCCTACTCGTTAACAAAACTCGTTGTCTACGAGGGTAAGTTCTCGTTGGATGTATGTCCACCCGTTGCTTTGTACCTAGTAGATAGATCTTGGCGTGTAGTTCACACCGTAGGAAATTTTTTGTTTTCTATGCTGCGGACCCAACAGTGGTATCAGAGCCTGATATATGCGTAGGTGCTTAGCACGGGTAGTACACATATGTTTATATGTGGGCGATGATGATCATGTTATTGCTTCTTTCATGTATTTTGGATATTGGTGGCATAGTGGGATGAAGCGGCCCGGACCAACCTTACATGTCATTGTACATGAGACCGGTTCCACGACTGACATGCAACTTGTTTTGCAGAAGTGGCTGGCGGGTGTCTGTCTCTCCTACTATAGTCAATATCTGATTTACAACGAGTTGCTAATAACTTAGTTATCCTTGTTGTGGTTCATGTTCGTAGGTAAGAACGGTTCTATCTCTGAAAGCCCTAAGCCACGTAAAACTTGCAATTGATAAATTAGAGGCGTCTAGTTTAGATCGTTGTTGGGCTAGTGTCTTGATATGGTATTGTTGTAAGTAGATGGATGATAGATACTCTTACAACACATTCAACGTGTAAATTCCATAGACCTTGGCCTTACACACAAAGGAATGATAGAGATCATACCACGATGCAAATGATAGAGATCAAATGCATGGACCATATCATCTCACTTTACACAATAGATGTTAGCATCTTATACTGCTAGTTTGGCGCTTTCTGTAGCATTGTAAGATGATCCCTCATTTAAATATCAAGATAAAATGTGTTCTTCCTTAAGTATGCACCGTTCTATGGATCGTGTTTCGAGACATCACGTGATGATCGGGTGTTCTCAACTCTACGCTTTCATGCAACGGGTGTAAGACAGTTTTACACACGCGAATACTAAGGTTCTTACTTGGCGAGCCTAGCATGTACAGACATGGCCTTGGAACACGGACCGAAAGGTTAAGCATGAGTCATATAGATGATGTGATGACCATATTGATGCTCGCCTTTGAAGCTACACCGACTCACGTGATGATCGGACTTGGTGTAGTGGATTTGGTTCATGTAATCACCAAAAAGGCATGAGGGATGTCGTTTTTGAGTGGGAGTTCATTTCTAACTTGTTGCTGTCCAACAAGATTTGGCTTCATGGCAAGCAAGAGAACAAGTTTGGAATTGCGTAGCACATGAAAAACGACTAAGGAAAAGAACTTAATCGAGCCGACGTTTGTTTTTCGGACTAACCTTGTATTTACTTTCAAATTAATATGCTGAATTATTTTGAGCTAAGCCTAAAGTTTCTAAGTATTGTTAAAACAATTTTTGAAGCTCGGATTCGTAAGTCGTACAACCGAATCAAGGTAGACACGAACCGAGCCAGAAGATTGGACGAACAAGAAAGTGAAACTCGGGGGCTATGCCCATGTTGATCCGGCATAGAAATTTAGTATGAAAATATCATATGTGTACTGGATACAATTCCACCCGGCATACCGGGGATCTGATAAGTTTTCAAGTGTTTTCACTTAAGGAGCAGCAAGAGGAGAAAGTTCTGCGTCATCTTCGCCTTCTTCGATATCCGAGGCATCGTCCTCTTCACCCTCGTCTGAACCATCTTCTACGTTCTCAGCATTTTCATCACCAGCGGCTTCTAGGAAGCTCGGACCCTCAGTCCGTTCATGAATGGGAGCAAATTCAATGAGGCTATGGGCGCAAGCCTGGCGCCGAGCTACCCACTCCGGGTCATTGGTCCATTTGGATCCGGTGCACAGGTGCATCAGGAGGTTGAGGTCGATCTTCTCATACCATGTGAGTATGTGGTGAAGAACGGTTTCAGCTGCGGCACGTCCAGCGGACTCCCTCCAAAGGTCGAGATGGGTCTCGATTTCCGTCAGCTTTTCAGCGAGAATTGCGATTCTCTCCGGAGTTTCTTCGCTAGGCCAGAACATGTTGAAGATTCGGACTGCAACGTCAAGGAGATCCTTGCCGTAGTACTTGATGATTTCCAAGCGAGATGATAGGCTGACCAACAGGTCCTCCATGTCATAGGGAATGTCTTCAATGTCAGGAGCGACGGGAGTACCCCTATCTCGGCAGAAATTGGCAACGACGGCGCTCGCAATGGGAGTACCCTCCGGAAATTTGCCTAAAAACAGGACAAGAGAAGCAAGTAATGAAAAGACATGTGAGGTAACCCGGAGAAACATGTCGGATAAGGAAAAGGAACTTACGTAAAATGTGGTTGTGGATCCGAGTCAATTCCTGGGTACAATCATCGCCTCTTTTGTGGAGCTGCACCATTTCAGCGTTCTCCGACTCAAGCTTGATGTCGGCCTCCTGGAGAAGTTCTTGGTCCTTGGCAATTTGGAGATTGAGGCGCTCGCGCTCTTCAGTGTAGTCCTGGCCAGCCTTTTCAAGCTCGGTTTGGTGCTGCGCTTTCATCTTCTTCATTTCTGCCTTTAGCTTGGCAATTTCATCGTCCTTGGTTCGGAGGAGGGAAAGCTCATCGTCTTTGTTTTTGAGCTCGGCCTGATGCTTCCTTGCTTGTTCGAGAAAATGCAGCATCATATCAGGCACGGGCACACTATCTTCAAGAGATGCTGAAATAGCGTGTTGACCCGGCAGAGCCGAGGTATGAATGTTTGCCGAGCCAAGAAGAAAAGGAGATGGAAAGCAAAGCAAGGTCGGACAAAAGTAGCTTACCCTTAATCTAATCCAGATTCGTCCTCATAACCTTGTTCTCAGCCTCCACCCCAGCTGCGAAAATCGAATGACGGATTAGTTCGGCAGAAAAAGATGAAGGAAAACAGAAAAATGTGAAGAAGAGAACTTACCCCTTTTCTCGTGTTCAGCGAGATGTGCATTGTGCTTTGCGAGCAACATCTTGTGAGTGTCCAGGAGACGCTGGAACTGAGCGCTCCGGCGGTTGGTGGTCACCTGAAAAGAGTACAAAAATTTAGCTTAAGCCTTGTGCATTTTCGAAGTGTACAAAATCCGGGCCAAGTGGAACTTAACCCGGCTCTAGGTGTGTGCATATTCGAAGTGTACAAGATCCAGGCCAAGTGGAACTTAACCCGGCTCTAGGTGTGTGCGTATTCGAAGTGTACAAGATCCGGGCCAAGTGGAACTTAACTCGGCTCTAGGTGTGTGCGTATTCGAAGTGTACAAGATCCGGGCCAAGTGGAACTTAACCCGGCTCTAGGTGTGTGCGTATTCGAAGTGTACAAGATCCGGGCCAAGTGGAACTTAACCCGGCTCTAGGTGTGTGCATATTCAAAATGTACAAGATCCAGGCCAAGTGGAACTTAACCTGGCTCTAGGTGTGTGCATATTCGGAGTGTACAAGATCCGGGCCAAGTGGAACTTATCCCGACTCTAGGTGTGTGCATATTCGAAGTGTGCAAGATCCGGGCCAAGTGGAACTTAACCCGGCTCTAGGTGTGTGCATATTTGAAGTTGTCAAGGAGCTACGTTAGTTTTCTAAGGAGCATCCGGCCGAGTAACAAGTTACTCCCCCGGAGGCTCGGGGACTAATGGTTATATCATCAATATCTACAGCATGTTAAGGAAAAGGTGAAGTAACATACCTCCATCATCCGACCCGCGAGGTTAATCGCCTTAGCAGCTGTGTTCATCTGAGCAGAGAACTCGGCGGGACCGAACTTGGTGCTGGTGCTCTTGTTGCTGGAATTGGTGCTGCTGCTGATGTTCTTGCTGCCGGAGTTGGTGCTGGTGCTAGAGTGGTTGCTGGTGCTGGTGCTGGAGCTGGTGCTGGTGCTGAAGTAGTCTCTGGAATAGGGCTCAGCGGGCGTGACTCGTCGTCACGAGGGGGAGAAGGGCTAAGTCGGAGCGGCGAAGAGATGCTAGAACCACTCTGGGGGACCTCCACCGCAGCACTGCCGAATCAAATAATGTCGGAAGAGAAACTAAAAAAATGCAAGGAAGAATAAATTGCAGAGGGAAAAGAGGCTTACGCATCGGAGGTCAGGGGCTCCTTGGGTTTCCGAGCCCTTCTGCTGGGGCCTTGCCTGCTGGCTTGGAGGCGGTTTTGTCTCCGGACTTCTTTCGCCTTTTGGAGGGCTGAGAAGGTCCGGAGGAGGAACTTGATGTAGCTTCACGCCTCTTCTTCGGTGCTACCGACACAGGTTCACCCATAGCAAGGGGAGGGTCCTCGTGGATCTGCCCACCGGGGTTAGCTGATGCCGGAAAAGCATAAGAAAGGGGGACAGCATCAACAACTTCCATCACCTCGATATCTGAGTCATCTTCATCATCGGGCCAATCTCTAATAGAAGAGAGTTTACCGGTGGGTCGCTTAGTCGCGTCGGCCATTGGGAGGAACATCTCCTGGTCCGGTTCTTCCTCGTCCAAGCTTTCCCGGTCAGGCGCACATTTGAGGGTGGGATCGGTACCATCCTCGATAGTTTGCTGAAGGAATTGCTAAGGGAGAAAAAAAGACAACAGAGTTAAAAATACAACGGCAATCGACATATAGTTTAATTCGGAGAAAGTTGGTGGCACGAAGCTTACCACGGGAGGAAGCCTATCCCGGCAATAATGCTCAATTCCCCACGTCCACTCAGAGGAGAAGTACTTGTGGGTGGTGAAGAGCGCCTTGACCCGGCGGTAGATTTCTGTGTTGCTAAGCTCGAAGGACGAGGTTCGGTTGGGGTCGCAGCCCCAGCTCATGTGGCACACCTTGTGAGTGCGCTTGTGGAGAGGGGAGATCCGGTTGCGAAGAATGTGAACATGGCGTCCTTGTTGCGCAACCCGAGCTCCTTCAGCTCCTTGAACCTTTTATTGACCTAGTTGGACAAGACTGTGGTCTCCTTGGGGACAACGTCCCATAACTCCGGGTTAGGAGGACCCGGAGCATAGGGGCGAAGCCTAATCAAATCTTCAGTACCTTCATTCCGAACATAGAAGAAGGTCCGGGCCCATCCTTTGCAGGAATCCAGCCCGGTAACCCGGGGAAAGACAGAGAACCTCCGGGGTGAGATGGACGCAGCTCCGAATTGAGTGAGCTGCTTGTCCTCCGGATCAAGTTGAATGTTCGGAATGACATTACGACGAAGGCTGAAAAACCGGATCCACAGCTCCTTCGTGGGCCATAGTCCGACATAGCCTTCGACCGTGGAGGTGAAAGTAGAAAGAGAAGTAATTGCGTTGGCAGGAAGGTGGTGCGGCTGGAGTTCATAGGTATTCAACCAATCATGGAAAAAGTCGCTAACTAGTAAACCGAATCCCCGCTGGAAGTGTGACAAGAACACCACAAACTCACCCGGATTGGGTGAGGTGGCGAGTTCGGCAGAGGCAAGGCGTGTAGTGACTCCGGCGGGGATGCGCCTGGTGTGGTAGAGCCAGTCCAGGTCATCCTGGCAGACCCAGGAGCCAGCCACGCACCACGGTCCGCCATCGTGGTGTCCTCCTCCATCTCCTTCTCAGCAACGACGAGCTCATCTTCTGTCATCTCCAGTTCGTTGCCCTCACTGTCGCTAGCAGCGGTGGGGGGCAGCGGCCTAGATTGACAGCGACCCGTGGCGGAGGAGGTGCACAGTGGCAACAGCGAAGCAGAGGTGTGGGGAAGCAGTGCGGCGGCAGCGCTGCTACTTAGAAGCAGCAGCGGCAGCGCTGGCGCGGGGAAGACGAAGAAGAAGAGCTAGAGGTAGAGGGGCGCAGAAGGGGGAAAAGACCTAAGGGGTGCGCCCCTCCCCTATTTAACCACTCCCTCGAGGGGGAAGTGGGATCGTGTCATGCGGGTACGCCACACGGTGTGGCCGTGTATAGCCCGCATCGACCAATCAGCAGCGAGACACACGGAAAGCCACAGGGTGTAGCTGATCCCATGACATGACGCATTGATGCGGTTAACGAGGAGGCAGGTGTGACGTGACCCGCGCACAGTGATAACTGATAATTAATGCGGCGGTTACTGTGGCTGGCCCTTAAAATGAGGCAACCTGATGATTAGCCTCCACGTGGGTTTGTGTACGAGAGAAGGAAAGAAGACCCGGATGAGACCACAGTAACCCGACCAGCAAGTGAAAACTTGGAATGTGCCAAGGGAAAGTAAACCCATGGGATCCGAGATAAGGTGGAAACCCGGCCAGCGAGAGAAAACTTGGAATGTGCCAAGGGAAAGTAAATCCAAAGAATCCGAGATAAGGAGGAAACTCGGAGAAGGAGCACAAAGCTCGGTGGAATTGAACCTGCTGTGGCCTTAGTGGCTAAGGCAACTAAGACCGCACCAGCTTCGGGGACTAATGTTGGGGGGATACCCCTGGGTAGGGTCACGCCGGGGTATAAAGGCCGAGTTAGCCGAGGTACGGCAAGGTCAAAGCGAATGCTGGCCGAGTTACCTCAAGGCAGACCGAATCTCGGGGTAACCCGGACCAGGGGGTGTCCACCTAACCGAGTCTCATCCGACTTAAGAAGTGAGCCGGATAGATAAATCTAACTTGTATGCAAGAACAGGTGTGACCGGATCGACTACGATCCAGGTCATGGCAAGCTTCTAGGAGAAGGAAGGAATCTCGCTGGTCAAAAGGAGCCCCAGTACGCACTGCATGAGCGAAGCGAACAAGGGCAGGACCACCGAGGCGTGGCCGACAGAGGTGACGACGCCCGTGTCGGCTAACGCAGGCGCCGCAGAGGCTCACGTAGCCTCTGCATGGGTGACGCGGGGGAAAAGCACCCTGGTCGGTTTGATATTTTGGGAGGAGGCATATTCCCTGGAATATGCCTCCACGTATGCCCTAAGTGGAGACCTAGCCACCCCTATATAAGGAGGGCTAGGGCCTCTGTAGAAGGGGCTGGGCTATTCTGATTGGTTTTAGGTTCTAAGGGTTGATCTCTAGTTGGTCTTGTACGGGTTAACTGTGGGTGAGAGTAAGAGAGTTCCTTCTTCCTCCTCTCGCCAATACAGCTCTAGGAGCACTTGTAACCTTGGAATTGAATCAAATACGAACCTTTTGTGTGGGGAATCTGAAGGAAATATGCCCTAAGAGGCAATAATAAAGTTGTTATTATGTATTCCTTATATATGATAGATGTTTATTTTACATGCTATAATTGTATTGATAGGAAACATCAATACATGTGTGTTTAATAAACAAAAAGGGTTCCTAGTCATGCCTCTCTTACAGACTAGCTTGTTGATTAACAAGATGATCAAGGTTTCCTGATCATGGACATTGGATGTTGTTAATAACAAGGTCACACCATTGGTGGAATGATGTGATGAACATTCATCCGAAGTATAGCATTACGATCAAGTCATTGTGTTTATATTGCTATAACATCATACGAAGTAATCTTTATCCTTAGACCATGAGATCATGTTAATTGCTAACACCGGAAGAGTATCTTGATAACATCAAACGTCACACCATAACAGGGTGAATATAAAGATGGGTTAAGTGCTACGAAGGTGTTATTTTGAGGCTCATGGATCAAGAGTGGAATTTGTCAATCCAGATGACGGATAGATATACTCTGGGCCCTCTCGGTGATATCACATTACGATAGCTTGCAAGCAAGTGATGTGATCACTAGAATGTTATATCACGGGAACGAGAAAAGAGTGCATGTCGATAACGAGATCAAACTAGGTATGGAGATACCGATGATCGAATCTCGGACATGTAATATATCGAGAGACAAAGGGATTTAGTTACAAGCGTTATAGGTTCTCACGATCACAGGAGTTATCGTTGAATGTGTAGGAGTCAGTACGGATCTCCAGGTCCCGCTGCTGATTATTGATCGTAGAAGGGTCTCGATCATGTCTACATTATTCGCGAACCGTAGGGTGGCGCAGGAATTGTTTCAATAGAAACCGGAAATTGTTTCGGGTGAAATTGCAGAAAGTGGTTCTGCATGTGATATTGAAATATTGCAAGGGGCTATATGTGAATGTTTGTTAATTAAAGTAATTAACAAAATTCTGAATAAATTTTATAAAAGAGTTTTTATTAAATGAGAGAGCATTAAATTTGGAGAAACTTAATGCATTTAAAGTGGGGACTTTAAATGGGAATGTGAAGAGGCATTTTAATGTGGAGGAGTTCCACCACATGAATGGGGGAGGTGAGGGGTCACCCCCCCCATGCGCCGGCCATGGAGAGAGGGGGCATCCCCCTCCTCCTATAAAAGGCCACCCATTCCCTCCTTCATCCTGACACCTCCTTGTGAAGGATCTCTCTCCCCCTCTAGAATTATTCCCCCATGGTCTCGGATTAGCGAGATACATGTTCCCGGTGGAATTTCGTCTGGAAGGAGTTGCTGCTTCTGGTGGATCGCTGGAGCGAGGAGGTGGAGGTTGTCCGGTGGCTTGAACGTGTGTGCGAGTGCGGATGCGCTGCTGAGTTGCAGCGCTCGGACTTCCTCACGATCTTGAGATTGGCAAGTGTACGACTACATCAACCACGAGTTCCTACTCGTTAACAAAGCTCGTTGTCTTCGAGGGTAAGTTCTCTATGGATGTATGTCCACCCGTTTGCTTTGTACCTAGTAGATAGATCTTGGCATGTAGTTCACACCGTAGGAAATTTTTTGTTTTCTATGCTGCGGACCCAACAGTGGTATCAGAGCCTGATCTATGCGTAGGTGCTTTGCACGGGTAGTACACATATGTTTATATGTGGGCGATGATGATCATGTTATTGCATCTTCTATGTACTTTGGATATTGGTGGCATAGTGGGATGAAGCGGCCCGGACCAACCTTACATGTCATCGTACATGATACCGGTTCCACGACTGACATGCAACTTGTTTTGCATAAGTGGCTGGCGGGTGTCTGTCTCTCCTACTATAGTCAATATCTGATTTACAACGAGTTGCTAATAACTGAGTTATCCTCGTTGTGGTTCATGTTCATAGGTTAGACAGGTTCTATCTCCGAAATCCCTAAGCCACGTAAAACTTGCAATTGATAAATTAGAGGCGTCTAGTTTAGATCGTTGTTGGGCTAGTGTTTTGATATGGTATTGTTGTAAGTAGGTGTATAATAGATACTCTTACAACTCACTTAACATGTAAGTTCCATAGACCTTGGCCTTACACACAAAGGAATGATAAAGATCATACCACGATGCAAATGATAGAGATCAAATGCATGGACCATATCATCTCACTTCACACATTAGATGTTAGCATCTTATATTGCTAGTTTGGCGCGTTTGGTAGCATTATAAGATGATCCCTCATTTAGATATCAAGATAAAATGTGTTTTTCCTTAAGTATGCACCGTTTTGTGGATCGTGTTTTGAGGCATCACGTGATGATCGGGTGTTTTCAACTCTACGCTTTCATACAACGGGTGTAAGACAGTTTTACACACACAAATACTAAGGTTCTTACTTGACGAGCCTAGCATGTACAGACATGGCCTCGGAACACGGACCGAAAGGTTAAGCATGAGTCATATAGTTGATATGATGCCCATATAGATGCTCGCCTTTGAAGCTACACCGACTCATGTGATGATCGGACTTGGTGTAGTGGATTTGGTTCATGTAATCACCAAAAGGACACGAGGGATGTCGTTTTTGAGTGGGATTTCATTAGTAATTTGGATTAGTCGAACTTAATCTATCATAAAATTAGTCTAAATATACTTTACAAATTCTGTTGTAGATGGCACCACCTGCTTTTAATTTCAATGTGTTCATGGAGAAAGAGAAACTTGCTGCAAATGGTAGCAACTTCACCAACTGGGCTATGAATTTGAGGATTCTCCTCACTGCTGCACAAAAGCAATATGTGCTAGATGCGCCGCGAGGCCCCCCACCAGATCCTGATGTCCCTGACGAGGAAAAGAACGTCTATATAACTCGTCAGGAGGACCACAACTTAGTTCATTGCGGCATACTGTATGGGCTAGAGCCAGAACTTCGAAAACGTTTCGAAAATGGCAATGCCTTTGATACCATGAGAGAATTGAAAATGATTTTCGATACCCATGCTACCATAGAGAGTTATAATGCTACCGAAAAGTTCTTTAGCTGCATGATGGAGGAAAACAGCTCCGTTAGTGAGCACGTACTCAAAATTTCTGGGTACGCCGATAAGCTTGTGTCCTTGGGAATAACGATTCCCATTGACTTAGGCATACATCGTGTTCTCCCATCTCTGCCACCTAGCTACAAGAGCTTCGTGATGAACTATAATATGCAGGGCATGAAGAAGTCTCTTCCCGAGCTTCTGTCAATGCTTAAGACTGCAGAAGTGGATATTAGGAAAGAACATCAAGTGTTGACGATCAATAGGACCACCGGTTTCAAGAAGGACAAGAAAGGCAAACACAAGGGAAAGAAGGGTGGCAAGTCTGTTGCCACGCCTGAAAAGAAACCCCGAGATGGCCCTAAGTCTGACACCGAGTGCTACTATTGCAAGGGGACTGGCCATTGGAAGCGCAACTGCCCCAAGTATTTGGCGGACAAGAAGTCCGACAGGACAAACAAAGGTATATGTGATATACATGTTATTGATGTGTACTTGACTAGTACTCGCAGTAGCACCTGGGTATTTGATACGGGATCGGTTGCTAATATATGTAATTCGGTTCAGGGGCTGCGGAACAAGCGACAACTAGCAAGGTATGAGGTCTCAATGCGGGTCGGCAATGGATCAAGAGTTGATGTGATCACCGTCGGAACGCTGCCTCTCCATATGCCATCGGGATTAGTTATAAACCTAAATAATTGTTATTTGGTGCCTGCACTGAGCATGAACATTGTATCCGGACCGTGTTTGATGCAAAGTGGTTATTCATTTAAGTCTGAAAACAATGGTTGTTCGATTTATATGAATAATATCTTTTATGGTCATGCACCTATGTTGAATGGTTTATTTCTGTTGGATCTCGATAGTAGTATTACGCATATTCATAATGTTGATGCTAAAAGGATTAAACTTGATAATGATATATCTACATATATGTGGCACTGCTGTCTAGGTCATATTGGCGTTAAACGCATGAAGAAACTCCATTCTGATCGACTTTTGGAATCACTTGATTTTGAATCATTTGATACATGTGAGCCGTGCCTTATGGGCAAGATGACTAGAACGCCGTTTTCCGGTTCAATGGAACGGGCGCAAGATCTATTGGAAATCATACATACTAATGTGTGTGGACCAATGAGTATGTCGGCGCAAGGTGGATATCGTTATTTTGTTACTTTCACGGATGATTTGAGTAGATATGGGTATATCTATTTGATGAAACACAAGTCTGAAACTTTTGAAAAGTTCAAAGAATTTCAGAATGAAGTGGAAAATCATCATAACAGAAAGATCAAATTTCTGTGGTCCGACCGTGGAGGAGAGTATCTTAGTTACGAGTTTAGCACACATATGAAAGACTGTGGAATAGTTTCACAACTCACCCCTGCCGAAACACCACAACGTAATGGTGTGTCAGAACGGCGTAATCGTACTTTATTGGATATGGTTCGATCTATGATGTCTCTGACTGACTTGCCACTGTCATTTTGGGGTTATGCACTGGAAACCGCTACATTCACTTTAAATAGGGCACCATCTAAATCCGTTGAAAAGACACCGTATGAATTATGGTTTGGAAACAAACCTAAGCTGTCATTTCTTAAAGTTTGGGGATGCGATGTTTATGTGAAGAAACTTCAACCGAATAAACTCGAACCCAAAGCGGAAAAATGCGTCTTCATAGGATACCCTAAGGAAATGATTGGGTATACCTTCTATCACAGATCCGAGGGCAAGGTCTTTGTTGCCAAGAATGGATCCTTTCTTGAGAAGGAGTTTCTCGCGAAAGGTGTGAGTAGTCGGAAGGTAGAACTCGAAGAGGTCATTGAACCTTCTCTTCATGGAATGGCGAGTGGCGCAGCACCGGAAGTTGTTTCGGAGTTGACTTCACCTGATGAAGATAGAGCTAATGATATTGATCATGAAACTCCGAAATAGGACACTACCGAACCTCGCAGGTCAAGCAGGACACATGCAGCTCCTGAACTGTACGGCAATCCTGTTACGAATTTCATGATTGATGAAATGGATGACCCTGCGACATATGAAGAAGCGGTGATGAGCCCGGATTCCAACAAATGGCTAGAAGCCATGAAATCCGAGATGGAATCCATGTACGAGAACCAAGTTTGGAACTTGGTGGACTTACCTCACGACTGAAAGGCCGTTGAGAATAAATGGATTTTCAAAAGAAAAACTGATGCTGATGGTAATGTGACCATCTATAAGGCTCGACTTGTCGCAAAGGGGTTTTGACAAATTCAAGGAGTTGACTACGATGAGACATTCTCTCCCGTAGTGATGCTTAAGTCGGTTAGGATTATGTTAGCAATTGCTGCATATTTCGATTATGAAATATTTCAGATGGATGTCAAAACTGCGTTCCTCAATGGTAATATTGAAGAAGAGTTGTATATGATACAACCTAAGGGTTTTGTCGATCCTAAGGATGCTAATAAGGTGTGCAAACTTTAGCGATCCATCTATGGACTGAAGCAAGCATCACGGAGTTGGAATCTCCGCTTTGATGAGGTGATCAAAGAGTTTGGATTTGTCCAAACTTATGGAGAGGCTTCTATTTACAAGAAAGTGAGTGGGAGCAATGTGGCATTTCTAATATTATATGTGGCTGACATATTATTGATTGGAAATGATTTAGATCTTTTAAACAGTGTTAAAAGTTATCTAAACAGCAAATTTCGATGAAGGACCATGGTGAAGCTTCATATATATTAGGCATTAAAATCTATAGAGATAGATCAAGATGCCTAATTGGGCTATCGCAGAGTACATACCTTGATAAGATATTAAAGAAGTTTAATATGGACGGAAGTAAGAAGGGGTTCTTACCTATGTTGCAAGGCAAGACATTGAGTAAGACTCAAAGTCCGGCTACGGCGGAAGAAAGAGAGATAATGGATAGGATCCCCTATACCTCAGCCATAGGCTCTATAATGTATGCCATGCTATGTACAAGACTGGATGTGGCACATGCTATTAGTTTGACTAGTAGGTACCAATCTGATCCAGGTTCGGAACACTGGATAGCGGTCAAGAATATCCTTAAGTACTTGAGAAGAACTAAGGATATGTTTCTTGTATACGGAGGTGAAGAAGAGCTAGTCGCTAAGTGTTATGTCGATGCTAGCTTTGACACTGATCCAAATGACTCTAAGTCTCAATCCGGATACGTATTTCTCTTGAATGGAGCAGCAGTTAGTTGGAGGAGCTCCAAACAACCTGTGGTAGCTGGATCAACAATGGAGGCGGAATATGTTGCTGCTTCAGAACCGGCGCAGGAGGCAATTTGGATGAAAGAGTTCATAACAGAACTAGGTGTGGTTCCCAGTGCGTTGGACCCGATGGTGATCTATTGTGACAACAATGGAGCCATAGCCAACGCCAAGGAACCAAGGTCTCACAAGAATTCCAAGCATATTAAGCGCTGGTTTCACTCCATCCGCGAACATGTCAAGCATGGAGATATAAAGATTTGTAAAGTGCACACAGACCTGAATGTAGAAGATCCGTTGATGAAAGTACTCCCTATGGCAAAACATGATCAACACCAGAACTCCATGGGTGTTAGATTTATCACTATGTGAACTAGATTATTGTCTCTAGTGCAAGTGGGAGACTAAAGGAAATATGCCCTGAGAGGCAATAATACAGTTGTTATTATGTATTCGTTATATATGATAGATGTTTATTTTACATGCTATAATTGTATTCATAGGAAACATCAATACATGTGTGTTTAATAAACAAAAAGGGTTCCTAGTCATGCCTCTCTTATAGACTAGCTTGTTGATTAACAAGATGATCAAGGTTTCCTGATCATGGACATTGGATGTTGTTAATAACAAGGTCACACCATTGGTGGAATGATGTGATGAACATTCATCCGAAGTATAGCATTACGATCAAGTCATTGTGTTTATATTGCTATAACATCATACGAAGTAATCTTTATCCTTAGACCATGAGATCATGTTAATTGCTAACACCGGAAGAGTATCTTGATAACATCAAATGTCACACCGTAACAGGGTGACTATAAAGATGGGTTCAGTGCTACGAAGGTGTTATGTTGAGGCTCATTGATCAAGAGTGTAATTTTTCAATCCAGATTACGTATAGATATATTCTGGGCCCTCTCGGTGATATCACATTAGGATAGCTTGCAAGCAAGTGATGTGATCACTAGAATGTTATATCACGGGAACGAGAAAAGAGTGCATGTCGGTAACGAGATCAAACTAGGTATGGAGATACCGATGATTGAATCTCGGACATGTAATATATCGAGAGACAAAGGGATTTAGTTACAAGCTTTAAAGGTTCTCACAATCACAGGAGTCATCGTTGAATGTGTAGGAGTCAGTATGGATCTCCAGGTCCCGCTGCTGATTATTGATCGGAGAAGGGTCTCGATCATGTCTGGATTATTCGCGAACCGTAGGGTGGCACACTTAAGAGTTATCGGACATCATTTTGGAGCACATATGTTTCAGACGCAAGAATTGCAAAGCGCAGGAATTGTTCCAATAGAAACCGGAAATTGTTTCGGGTGAAATTGCAGAAAGTGGTTCTGCATGTGATATTGAAATAGTGCAAGGGGCTATATGTGAATGTTTGTTAATTAAAGTAATTAACAAAATTCTGAATAAATTTAATAAAAGAGTTTTTATTAAATGAGAGAGCATTAAATTTGGAGAAACTTAATGCATTTAAAGTGGAGACTTTAAAAGGGAATGTGAAGAGGCATTTTAATGTGGAGGAGTTACCACCACATGAATGGGGGAGGTGAGGGGTCACCCCCCCATTCGCCGGCCATGGAGAGAGGGGGCACCCCCCCATTCCCTCCTTCATCCTCACACCTCCTTGTGAAGGATCTCTCTCCCCCTCTAGAATTATTCCCCCATGGTCTCGGATTAGCGAGATACATGTTCTCGGTGGCATTTCGTCTGGAAGGAGATGCTGCTTCCGCTGGATCGCTGGAGCGAGGAGGTGGAGGTTGTCCGGTGGCTTGAACTTGTGTGCGAGTGCGGATGCGCTGCTGAGTTGCGGCTCTCGGACTTCCTCACGATCTTGAGATCGGCAAGTGTACGAATACATCAACCACGAGTTCCTACTCGTTAACAAAGCTCGTTGTCTTCGAGGGTAAGTTCTCTATGGATGTATGTCCACCCGATTGCTTTGTACCTAGTAGATAGATCTTGGCGTGTAGTTCACACCGTAGGAAATTTTTTGTTTTCTATGCCGCGGACCCAACAGAATCACCTCACTATCCCTCCCTAGATTCCCCTAGTGCTATTAGTCCCCACCTTTAGCCTATCCATGGCATCTGCCGTGACACCACCACGGCATAAACATAAAGACTAGATATACTAAGGTTCACCTATGTGCACCAACAACTTATGCTAAGAAATACAAGCAACAATGTGATAGCGATATAGATTACTTCAAGAAAGAAGGCTATCACAATGTAAAGTGCATAAGTAAAGAGCTCGGGTATAGAGATAACCGAGGCACGTGGGGACGATGATATTTTACCGAGTTCCTCCCAACATGGGAGTACGTCTCGTTGGAGGGGTGAGTTGTACTAAGACCACCAACGCCACAAAGGCCTCACCCTATTCTCCCGAGAACCCACCACGCGGCAAGCACCCGTTCCACTATGGGACACTTGAGGATGGTCACCAAACCCGTACAAGATTGGCGCTATCTCCACAACTAATTGGAGGCTCCCAATAATTGCTACCAAGGCCTCAATCTCGGCGAGAGATTCACAAGTTAATTGAAGGCCCCAAGAACACGCCACAAAGGCCACACAACCGTCTAGGGTTCCAAGAACCCAAGAGGGACAAACTTCTTGATTTCACCAATCAAATCCTCCAAAGAGAACACAAATCGATGCACCTAATGCAAATGGCAAGAACACCACAAAGATGCTCCAATACTTCATTCTCAAATTCCAACAAGGCTACTAAAGCACTTGGGGAATAAGAGAGGAAGAATCAAAGGGAGAACACAAAATCCCCCAAGATCTAGATCCCAAAGATTCACTCATAAGAGGTGATTTGGTTTGGTCAAAATGTGGATCTAGATCTCCTCTACTTTCCTCTCAAATATGGTCAAGTATCATTGGAGGGGAGAGGAAGAACTCAAGCTCAAGTGATTAAGGAAAATGGGGCAAAAGGACTTGAGAAAAGAGGAATAAGAAGTAGCAAGCCAAAAGGGAGACAGAGGCAATTTAAAGGGGGCTAGATCTGCCCGTTGGGGCATTTTTCGGATTGGGCGATAGTACCAGATTGAGCCGGTACTACCGCACCTAAGCAAGCTACGACCGGGAAAGCAAGTCAACACGGGCGAGCCAGCCCTTGGCGATCGAGAGGGGCAAGCGATCTGGGCGACCTGGTGCTCTGCACCAGAAGCGGGCCAGTGCGAGGCGCTTGAGCAAGCATTGCGGGGAAGATGGGCCGGCCCAAGCTAGCGGGAGCGGTGACAGGCAAGTGAGCGAAGGAGGAGCGAAGCGGCAATGCACGGCAGCGAGCGGGAACGCGAGCCGAGTGAGCAGCGCGTGAGAAGAAGTTGGCGGGAGCGCGTGGGCGAGCGCAGGCCAGCACGCTCGTGGGCTACGGGAGCAAGCGACGAAGGAAAGCGGAGCTAGCAGGGTGGGAGCTGGGCTGGCCCGGTACTACCTGCTAGCCAGGTAGTGTCGCAGACGACATGGGCCGGTACTACCAGCCTCCACTACTGGACATGCCAGAGGGCTGAGAGGCGATCGGAAACGCGCGGCACCGCACGTGGTAGTACCGCTGGGCCCAATAGCAGAAACCTTTTTTTTCTTTTTAAATCAATAAGAGGCAAAATACAAACTGCGATAACTTGATCTGGGGAACTCTGATTGACCCGAAACCAATTTTGTTGGAAATATTGGATATCACCAAGTGAGAAACCTCCAAGTATTTTAAAGTGAAATACCTCACTTGGTGAGAGTTCGGAAAACCTCCAAGATCAAAAACACAATAAGGTATAAAAGAAAAATTCCTTTTTAATGAACAAGAGCTTGTTATGAAGATTACCACAAGCTCTATATCCTCGCATGGACAAGACAAACAACCAACCAAGAAAGATGATCCTAAGAATGTAAAGGTTTGAGCTCTCTCTGAACGATACGATCGAGTTACTCAATGGAGAGCCCCTCTTGATAGTACGACTATCTATCCTAAACCTAGTCTCCCAACTAACAACATGAGACTGGCAAAAGGGTAAACCTATCAAGATTACCTTTGCCTTGAGCATACTTTGACCTTGTCTTCATCGATCCATGATCATCGAGGCTGGCAAGCATCAAACATGATATCTTCTAGAGATGGCGCATTTTGAGCTTGCACAATGCATCTTCTTCATATCATCTACCTTGAAGCCAACACATGCTCCAAGCGATGCCAATGGACAATTTCTACAAGTGCAATTTAATACAAACATTAGTCCATAAAGATTGTCATTAATTACCAAAACCACACATGGGGGCCCACATGCTCTTTCACTCGGGCAACTCTGGCCCGCAGCGTCTAGCACTCCAAGGCGCTCGCACCAGCGTCTGCCGATCTGGCCGAAAGACCTTGGGAGGATTTGGGATGGCAGCGACCCTGATGGCATGGAGGCGGGACTACGAACAGGGTGTGGCAACACAGGGAGTAGTGAGCACCAAAGACGGAAACACCTGCATGGACAATGGGTCTAGCGACGACCATCGGTGTGCAGGACCCATTGTTGTTGCTACCGGGGGCTGACGCCCTCCTCTCCCTCATAGGCCGTCGCTACCGCCCATCATCTCTCAAGATGACCATGGCATGGACACGTAGGTGCCACGGTCGACCACCTCCTCTCTAGCTAGGTGTTGCAACCATCCTCCCTCCCCTTCAATTCATGGCAAATTGACTCGCAATCTAACATGTCCTCATTCCTGAACGTCTGGTGTCGGGAATTGAGCCGTGATTCAATAGAGGAAAAAGGTGAGCGGGCAGAGGCGATTGATACATCGGCATCTACTGGTGGGGCAGAGGCCACAACATCCATCGACAGTATGGGAGGCGGGCAGAGTGGATATAAGTTGTGGCCTCCACTGGCGGGGTGGAAGGTGGGTGGAGGGGATTAAGACCATGTGGGGACATCACGGCTTGCCCAAATTGTGCTTACTGCGGTTGTGTTGAAGAGTAATCGGTGAAGGAGACCGACATGATTCTAACGTGAGGTGTTGGAAGCCAGTCTGAAACGACCTCTACCTCTTTCTCTTCCTCCATCGGCACATGAGAAGGAAGAGGAGAACCACAAAAGCACGAACATGATGGTGCGTTCCACTGAACGAGATCCACATACACAATCCCCACCCGTTTAGGTTCACATATGTATAGAGTTATCCATTCACGACTTGCATTGATCCAAGTGCTTGGTTAATTTTTTGCTCTTCCCACTAAAAATGTACGTAGTCCGGCCACAAAGCTCCTGTGCCCACTGCTGCCGATGACGCTGCTATGAAAATGGTCGGGTCTGGTGCTCTACGCCAAGATCTGGTGACACGGGACCCAGCCGTAGGACCATGAGAAGATTCCTCAGAAGCATAGGCCGGGGACAGCACATCCGGACCCAGTGGAGATTCCTCGTTGTCGTGACACCAAAAGAAGAGGAGAGACAAGCAGAGGCATAAGCGCGTGGACTGCCGGGCGAAGGCTGCTGCTGCTTTGGCAAGCGCCGAGCTTTTGACCGTGCAAGCTATTGAGACGCAACGGGGTGGCGACAAGTTGCTGCTGATAACTGGCAAAGAGTAGGGGGACCAATGGAGACTGAGGTAGCACTGTCGGGGTCAGGAAGGGGGTGAAGATGAACAGGATGCCCTTATCCCTCCATCGGACACGCCTAGCGCCATGACTAGGCCGCCCCTCGAACCAGCCCAATAGCACGCTGGCGAACCCCTTGTTGGACCCCTCGTGGATCTGGCCCAGGAACAAGCGCTAGACCTTAGGTTGGTCGACCTGGACGCGGCCCATAGCGAGACACCGAATCCTAGAATGGCCAGGATAGGAAGGCCATATGAGCATGGGCTGTGGCATAGGGACTATGATCCATGGCCTAGTGACACGCCAGTTGGAGAATGGAGACCCCTCCACCTCAACCTTAGTGGTCTACGTCCAGCGTGATGGGTTTGTAGCCAATCTAGAGGAGGGACACGTTGCTACTGTTGTAACCACCCACCCCCGAGCTCGACACAGGGCCACCTGGCATTGAGACTATCCTCACCCCCAATCCAGATCTACAGTAGGAGACTACTGTCCGATGCGTCCAAAATTGAAGCATTTTTACGTCTTGTTTTTGCAGAAATAGAGTAGGGATTTTTGTATTTCACTGCGCCTACGCGCGTATATCATTCTTGTTTCAACAGGATCCCAAATCATGGAGTCATAGATGAACATATCAATTAGAGCTGTCATGTTGTGTTATTATATGATATTTCTAAGTGATAAAAGTCATTTTATGAATTTTCCTTCGCACCTGGAAGAATAACAAACAAGGAGGAGGCGTCAACACCGATAACGATCAATGGTACGGGCAGAGCCCGCCCGTACCAGAGATCCACATTCACAGCCACCAGAAACCACGAAACACCACACCCGAAAGGGATCTGAAGGAGAAACTTGGCTGGGGCAAAATCCCAGCTACTTCGCGGATCATTGGAGGACAACGCATCATCCCCTTCTCCATCAACCGCTGCATCTTCATCACCACCATTACTCCATCTTTCATCTATTAGATCTCTTTGTAATTCCAGATCCAATTGTGGTTTGCATTAGATCTACACCCATACTTTAATCCATCCATTTGATTATGATGATGTTGTTGATTCCTTCCATGAGTGAGTAGTTCCTTTGTTCTTGGGGAGATGGAGAAACCCTAGCACCACTATGAACTTGTAATAAAGATGATCTATTCTTGCATCCATATGACTTGCTTGAGTATAATATAATTATGACTTGTGTTTGATTTCTCTCTAGATGATATGTGAAGTCGACCACATATCATTTGCCTTCAGGACTAAAGGGAGGAAGAAACCCTTTGGACGTGTTGTGGTAGTGTACCCGGAGTGCCCCGTGATAGATTGGCACTGGCTCGTAACCCACACAATCAAAGGAGGATCAAGAGGGACTCCCTAAGCTAATTACGATATCCATGGGGAAACTCTTAATTGTGGTGGCCTATATGGGTGATTGATCTCAGACATTGCAGTGGTTATTTAGAGGTGACCTCACACTTGGCTCAACAAAGTGGCTTCCTACGAGCCTTGTCGTGAACATCTTATTATGGGGCTCTCTCCACGCATATCATGACATAAGAAGTATGTTATCTTGATTACATATAATAATAGTACTATGCTAGTGGTGTACCCTGCATCCCCGAGAACGTTTTATCCCTATTGAGTTCAACCATGCTTTCATACAATATCGTTACTTGTTTTTTTTTCATTTGTTTTAATTACTTTTTCTGCAAACAACCATAAACAATTCAAACACCCTTTACTTGGATTCAAAGACAACTTACAAGTATTCTTTGGTAAATAGTAATGAGGGGCATAAAGACATTTACCAATAGCTCTCTATGGGTTCGTGATGACCCAAAAGTATAGGGGGTGTATCGCAGTATTTTTGATAAGTAATAGTGTCGAACCCAAAGAGGAGCATAAGGTGTTGACAAGTGGCTTGGATCAGGAATTCTCTGTAAATACTTAGCAAACGGATTTTTATGAGTTTTTGATAATGCAGATAAATGAAGTGCGAGTAAATGAAAGACAATAATAATAATTGCAGCAAGTGGCCCAATCCTTTCTTTAGCAAAGAACAAGCCGGTTGTATTACTTAAGATGACCAAACGTTCTCGAGGACACGTGAGAATATTGTTAAGTGCTTTCGCTTCATATAGTTGATTAATCTTCTCTGGTTGGATAAGTGTTGTGTGGGTGAACCTGTGCTAATGTACTGACCTTCCTTGTGATTATACCCCTTGCAAGCATCCGCAACTACAAGAAAGTAATTAAGATAAAAACCTAACCACATCCTTAAACTTTGAGATCCTACACTCCCTTATGTAAAGGTTTCCTAACGGGGGTTCAGGTTTCTGTCACTCCGGCACCCCCATGATTAGTAGCCGAATACATAATGCATTCCCCTAGGCCCATAAAGGTGAAGTATCATGTAGACAATGTTCACATGACACAAACCATTAAATCTTTCTCAACACAATTCCACTACTAACAACATGACTTCTCCCATGTCCTCAAGAACTAAACGAACTACTCACGAGACATAATATAGATCAAGATTGGAGATGAAATAATGATAAGGAACAATTTGAACATGAACAATAATTCAATGGTTCCACTCAATAGCATCCACTACAACAAGTAATCAACACCGGGAAAGTTTCCCCTAAGAACTTTGCAAGATTCAACCCAATTGTTACAACGGTATGGAGTGGTGATGATGGTGCTGATGCAGATGATGGTGGTGGTAATGATGATTATGATCCCGATGAAGTCCAGCTTGATGACGGTGTTGATGGAGATGATATCCCCTCTCCGGGAAAGAATTTCCCCGGCAGATTTCTACTTGTCGGATAGCTCTTTCTCTCTCTGTAGTTTTCGTCCCGCGGAGGTGGTGAAATATTTATGTGGTCGCTCCCGGAGTCTTAGGGTTTCGAGGGGAATATATACGCGTAAAGGTGATGCTGGAGGTGGGCCAGGGTGGCCACAGCACCTGGTGGCGCGGCCAGGGGATCCGCGCCAATAGGGGTGTGGGCCCCCTATGGCCCATCTCCACTCCTCCTTCTGGCCTCCTTCGTCTTCTGGAAAAATAGGAATTTCCATATATTTTCTGATCTTCGCGAATTATGCATCTGGACAGTGCTTTTTCCATCAGAATCCTAACTCAGGTGATTCATCCTCCAAAAGTCATCAATCATGAAAAAATAGATGAAATAACATAAGTATCATCTCTTAATGTGAAATATATCAATGAATAACAATAAATTATGATATAAAATCATGATGCAAAATGGACGTATCAACTCCCCCCAAGATTAGACCTCGCTTGTCCCCAAGCGAAAACTGAGCTCAATAAACATGACCACATGTTTATGGAGTGAAGTGTCGATAAAGAGAATACGAACAAGAAGCATCACATTTATCAATACACAACTCATAATATAAAACAACTCACTATTATATAACTTAACTTGCAATGAGTAAGGGAAACACACTAAAGATACACAAAGTAAATCATAATTGGTAATGGCAAACTTTGTTCTTGGTTAGAGAACGGTTAACAAATTGCAGGAGTCAAATATAATGGGGTTTTCAATGATACCTTTCATAGTAATTGACATGGGTATACCCTATAAGTATTCGGGTTTGGCATATACGGTCTAGATACGGCAGAAGCCCATGGCGTTGCCAAGGCCCAATACAGGATTCGGGTGACCCACAGAGACTCCGATTGCTTGCAACGCAAGAAGAAGCTAAAGATAGAAAGTTCAAAGGGACGAACCCTAATCTGTAACCGACTCGACCTGCTACCCGAGACCTAGCCTATCTATATAAAGGCTAGGAGGGGGTGGCGAGGAGGACAATCACAACCCTAGTTTCCACAACCATCGCCAGATTGTATCTGTGCACCCCTATAACTTTCGACTCCCTCGATAATTCCAAGAGCAGACAAGCAGGAGTAGGGACCTCTATGAGGCCTGAACCTGGGTAAACCTTGTGTCCCTATGTGCTTGTTTGCTAGCCGATTAATGCCTCCAGCGCTCCCTCCTTCTCCAAAACCCAAGACCATAACAATGGGGATTGACGAGTTAAACCCTCGTCAATTGGCGCCATCTGTGGGAACTGGGAGTGCTGATGTCGCGGCTTCTTTGGCCCTATCAACCGCGATCTACAACTCTGCAACAGCGGAGATTCGCTTGCTCTTCGGAGCTTTCAACTTCACCGTCCACACGCCGGCCACTCGCCCGGCTTTCGAGTCTGTCGGCAATGGGATCAGCCTGGCGATCGTGATCTTCTGCTTCTAGGTCGGTCAACTGGGCACGCTCCGCCTGCCCAATGAGCCAACAGCACGCACGATTGCTCCAGCATCGTGGTTCCCGCCGCCAATCGGTACCCTCAACGAACTCAACGCCCCGGCAATAGCTGGGAGCACGGACAGCGGCAACAGTCGTGGATCTGATATGTGTGACCTAGCCACAGAAGATGGAGCCTACGGCTCTGGATCTAAAAGTTGTAGGAGAAGCAGCTTCCCCAATCACTTCATGTGTGCCATCATCAACGCGGGCGACACCGGCGTCAATCGCGAAAATAGCGGCACCAGCACTAGACCGACCAACAGCGGTATACCAATCGCAAACGGTGGCCCCACCAACAGCATTCCCACCAATAACAAGATGGGAGGAGAACCTTCGCTCATGGCGAATGAGAACACCGGAGAGCGCATCCTGATAAAGCTCAACGACAACGAGTGGGCCCCCTATCGAGAAGCTCTACAGGGCAATCCTCTACCCCCCAACACCTTGCAGGACATGCTGATGGGCTACCATTGGCTGCTGAAGGAAGAATTCAAGCACCAGCAGCAAGTAATCGCGCAACTCGAGGTGCGTAGAAAGGCGGCGGATAAGTCGAGCCTTCGGCGAGCTGGGCTCTCCTCCCACGGAGGATCCTCCTCCAAAGGCAACAAGTACCAAGCCAACAAAAGGCGATCTCGACTGGCCCACCTCACCGCCTAGGAGCACGTAGAAGCCGCGAAAGTCCTCGACTTTGGCTCTATGATGGTGGATACGCGGGGAAACATGCTCCCGAAGAGGCTGCAGGCTGCGGTGACAGCGGCCACCATGTACCTCCTCAACAACCAGCCACCGGCTAGAGATTCGTGAGCTGCCATGCACCAATCTATGATCGCAGGCCTGGGGCTAATCGAGGCCGCCCTCGACAAAGAGCCAACACCAGAGCCGAAGAAAAGCAAGGCTCTAGCCAAATATTACTACTCATACTCCTCCAGCGACGACAGTCACGATCTGTCATGGCGACGTCGCTCACAGCGGCATGACCACAACTACAACGCGTGTGATGACATCACGCAACGCAAGGTCGACAAGATGCGGGCAAGGCATGCTCGTTTGATTGACTTAGAAGAAGACGAGACGAAGCTCTGTGGTGCCAGGTGCTTCAGTAGGGCCATCAGATAGAAGCGAATGCCTAAGGGGTTCAAACTCCCATCAGAGAACCCAAAATTCGACGGCCTGCAGGACCCGAAAATCTGGCTAGAGGATCACATCTCCTCCGTCAGGCTACACGGCGGAAGCTCAAGCACGGCAATGCAATGCCTACAGCTACAGCTTCAAGGCGCCGCCCGCGCATGGCTCAACAATCTCCCGCGCGGATCAATTCACTGTTGGGAAGAGCTGGTTTACAACTTTGTGCGCAACTTCAAGGGCACTTACAAAAGTCCCACGTCAATTGAAGAACTGAGAGGCTGCCACCAAAGGTCCGGTGAGTCGCTGTGCTCGTACTTCCAGAGGTGGTCCATCATCAAGAACTCCGCAAAAAACATCTCGGAGGACCACGCAATCGACGCGTTCAATGGTGGCGTTCGCCATATAGAGCTCAGGGAGGAGCTGGGCCACTCGAAGCCAAAACGATCGATCACCTGATGGAAATCGCGAATCGGTGGGCGGACGAAGAAAATTCGGTAAAAAACCATATCTACTCCGATGATGACGATGACCTTGGGGACAGGTGCGACCGCCGAGGAAAATTTCAAATGCGCGTCTACAAGGACCGCGACAAAGTCAACATGGTCGCGGCTGGCTACGCCAACAAACGCGATGACAACCGCAACAGTGGATATCGCAGCGGGGGATACCGCGATGCTGGGAAAACCACGCAAGTGTGGAAACGCCGCACTCGCAAAGAGGCACCTGGAACATCCATCCAGGACAAACTGTCCGGGCGATGCAACGTGGACTTCTACATCGACAAGCACGACATCAAGAAAAAATCTAGCCACCTTCTAAAGGATTGCCGCGAGTTCCTCAAACTCCATGAGGGTCTGGCCCAGATGAATCGCGATGTGATCAACCGGGGCTACGAAGCTACCCCAGGCACTGTGGCACATGGAGCTCCACCACCACTGCCTGGGCCACCACCACCTGCGGCTGCACCAGTCCAGCATCACGGAGGTGAGCCGTACCCGTGAGCTGTGGGCAACATGGGGATGATCCAAAAAGGGTGCCCCTCCAATCGAATGCAGAAGGCAATCACTCGCCAAGTCAATTTGGCGATAAACTCTCCACCTTCCACCACTAAGTACCTCAGTGGAAGCGAGTCCTGCATAACCTTCGACAAGCGCGACCACCCGCGCCAAGTTCCTCGTCCAGGCCACTGTCCCCTCGTACTCGAGGCGCAGATCGGAGGTTTCGATATGAGTCGCGTCTTCATGGACGGCGGGAGCGGTATCAACCTCATGTTCGCAAGTATACCTTGCACGTAGAGGATCCCTCTGACTTGCCTGGAGGTTTCAGACATGACGTTCCACGGCATCGTCCCAGGGAAGGGCGTATACCCCTGGAAAAAATCAACCTCGACGTCATCTTTGGCACGCTGCAAAACTTTCGACGGGAGCGTATCGACTTTGAAGTCGTCGACTAGCCCTCACAATACCACTGCATCCTCCGGACGTGTCACATTCGCAAGGTTCATGGCAGTGCCACACTATGCCTATCTACAGATGAAGATGCCAGGCCCAAACGGCGTCATCACAATGAACGGAAGCTTCGAGAGGTCTGACAGCTGCGACAGGGAATTCAACAGAATCTCCTAGTCCTTTGGCATGCAAGAGGAACTCGCAAAACTAAAGGAGTCGACAGACAACAGTCTTCCTCCCCTGAGCAGGCCACGTTCACCCGACCTAACCTTCGGCTTGTCAGTGCACACAAAGAAAGTCCAGGTCCACCCAACGGACCCGACCAAGACCACCCTCATCACCAACAAATTGGGTTCCGCATAGGAACTCGTGCTCGTCGAATTCCTCCGTGAGCACTGGGAAATCTTCGCCAGGTGTCCAGCGGACATGCCAGGGGTTCCCAGGGAATTCACCGAGCACTCACTCAACATGAATCCAGACGCAAGGCCAGTCAAGCAGACAATATGGTGACTATCTAAACCAAGAGCAAAAGCAGTCGGTATGGAGATCAATAGACTCCTCGACGCAAACTTCATAGGAGAGATCAAGGAAAACACCTGGCTCGCTAACACAGTGCTTGTGCCTAAAAAGACACGGATATCCTGCGGATGTGCGTGGACTTCACCTCCTTGAATAAGCACTGCCCAAAAGCTCACTTCCCGTTGCCACAGATCGATCAAATAATCGACTCCACTGCGGGATGTGAGCACCTCTGCTTCCTCGATGCCTACTCAGGCTACAATCAGATTCGAATGAAGGAGGAAGACCTAGAGAAAATGGCATTTACAACGCCCTTTGGTGTGTTCTGCTACAACATGATGCCTTTCGGGCTAAAAAACGTAGGAGCCACCTATCAGCGGTGCATGCAAGCTGGCCTCAAAGACCAACTTGGTCGCAATATCCAAGTCTATGTTGACGACATCGTCATCAAAACCAAATAGGAAGCTACGTTAATTGACGATCTCCGCGATACCTTCGCTAACCTCGACCGCTACCGGATCAAGCTCAATCCAGACAAATGCACCTTCGGCGTGCCATCTGGGCAACTACTCGGGTATCTCATCTCTGCGAGGGGGATCAAGGCAAACCCGAAGAAAATAAAGGCCATACTAGCCATGTAGAAGCCGGAGAATGTAAAAGGCGTCCAGCAGCTGGCTGGGCGAATCGTGGCGCTTAGTCGATTCATAAGTCGAATGGGCGAAAAGGCACTGCCCTTCTACCAACTCCTCCACAAAGGTGACAAGTTCGAGTGGACAGACGAGGCGCAAGAAGCATTCAAAGACCTCAAGCATCTACTATCCACCTCGCCAGTACTGGTGACGCCACGCAAAAAGGAACCACTTCTGCTCTAAATCTCCACCACAAACTAGGTGGCCAGCATGATGCTCATGGTGGAACGAGCCAAAGAAAATAAGGTCCACGGGGTTCAGCGCCCAGTATACTACCTCAGCGAGGTGCTCACGCCAACAAAGCAGCGGTACCCACACTACCAGAAGCTGGGGTATGGCGTCTTCATGATAGCCAGGCGACTACGCCACTACTTCCAGGAGCACCCAATCGTGGTGGTAAATGACGCCCCGCTCGGGCATATACTCAATAATCCTGACGCCACCGGACGAGTCGCGCTATAGGGAATCGAACTGTCTCCACGAGACATTACATATGAGAAGCGCGATGCAATCAAGTCGCATGTTCTCCCGGACTTCCTCGTGCATTGGATGGAGAACCAGCTCCCTGACAAGCCAGATATGTCCTACCTTTGGACAATGCACTTTGACGGGTCCAAGCGAAAGGATGGAGCTGCCGCAGGTGTCATACTGACATCGCCCCAAGGAGACAAGATGAAATATATTCTGCGAATGCAGTTCACTGCCTCCAATAACAAAGCCGAGTATGAAACCTTAATCCACGGGATGAGGATGGTGAAATCCTGTGGTGCCAAGAGGCTCATTATCTACGGAGACTCCAAGCTGGTGGTCAACCAAACAATGCACGAGTGCGACGCACTGAGCGACAACATGATTGCCTATCGCAACCTCGACGACACACTCGAGGGAGACTTCGACGGCTGCGAGCTGCAACACGTAGGCCGCGAAAGCAATCAAGAGGCGGATCTACTCGCCAACATCGGCTCCAACTGCGCCCCCATACCACCTGGGGTATTCCTCGAGTGCATCTGCAAGCGCTCCATCAAGCCCAAGGCTCTAGAGAAGAAACCAAGCACATCAACGGACTCGGGGGCTACGCCACCCAACGAGCCGATGACACTCGATAACATGGAGCTTGGTACGGGACTCGAAGGCCCAATGGAGGTCATGATGATCAAGCCATCTTGGACATAGCCGTACATCACATATCTACTCAGCAAGAGGCTGCTAGATGACCCGACTGATGCGTGACACATCGCACGACAATCCAAGGCATTCGCTCATCAACGGCAAACTGTACAAGCGCAGCATTACATGGGTACTTCAATGGTGCAACTCCAACAGGGATGGAAGGGCCGTCCTCCTCGACATACATGAAGGCACTTGCGGACATCATGCTGGCAGTCGCGCCCTTGTTGCCAAATCTCTACGGGCTGGATTCTACTGGCCCACGGCCATGCGCGATGCCAAGGACATCGTCTAGCGCTGCTACGCCTGCCAGCGGTTCACGGACAAACCTCACGCACCTGGCGTGGAACTTAGGCCAATACCATTGGCCTGGCCCTTCGCACAGTGGGGACTCGACATGGCCGGCAAGCTCCCAAAGTCCTCGCGAGGAGGTTATGCCTACCTCTTAGTAGCGGTCCAAAAATTCACCAAGTGGATCGAGGCCATGCCAGTGACGAATCAATCAGGCACCAACGCCGTCAAGTTCTTCGAGTCCATTGTCTACCGCTTTGGAGTGCCACACAACATCATCACGGACAATGGGACGAACTTCACCTCTAAGGAGTTCCAGGAATTATGCGAAAACCTGGGTATCAACATAAGCTACGCGTCGGTGGCTCACCCTTAGACCAACGGTCAAGCCGAAAAGGCCAACGGCCTTGTCTGCGGCGGAATCAAGAAATGACTCCTTCGGCCACTCGAACAAGCCACCGGGTGCTGGCCAGACAAGCTGCAATCCGTACTTTGGAGCCTATGCACAACTCCAAACAGCGTCATGGGATACACTCCATTCTTCATGGTGCACGGTGCTGAAGCGGTGCTACCGACAGAAGTGTGCTACAAAGCCCCACGGGTGGTTGCATACAACGAGAAGGAGTCAACTCTCGCACTCGAAAACTTCGTCGACCTGCTTGACGAAGCACGCAAGATCGCAGCAGAGAGATCAACAATCTACCAGTAGAGCCTCCGCAACTACCATAGCAGAAGGCTATGCCCCAGATCCTTCATCAAAGGAGACATGGTCCTACGACTGAAGCAACAAGGGCATCTCAAGCTCGAGTCCCCTTGGGAAGGACCTTATGTGATTACAGAAGTAATCCCAGTTGGCGCATATTGCCTTAAAGATTTTGAGAGCGGAGTCGCATACTCCAACCCCTGGAACGTCGCGCAGCTGCGTCGTTTCTACCCCTAGTCGTTTTTACATTACAAATAAGGCTATTCAGCCAGGCTACTTAGCCACACATTGTACCTCGTACTATTCTGCGAATAAATAAAGCTAAGTGCCCCGAAACTCTGTGTCTTTTCCTATTTTCTTGCAATTTCATCACTCGAGGCTGCGCCACCCTTTATATTTTCGTTCTACGAACAAATCGCAGTATCCTGAGTAGCTGACACACTACCAATCGAACCCTTGATAAACACCAACCCAGTTGCAACGCACCTAACAGGTTGGCAAGGGGCTGAGATATACACACGTCAGGCTAACGAAAAGGAACTGCAGAGTACAATACACTCGAAAAATATACAATCTAGCAAGCTCTTCACATATCAAGGGGTATTAAATACACCCAACACAATAATACGAACTTTACAATACTTATACATCTATGTGCAGGATACAAAACTACGCTACTGTTGCAAAAGATGCACATTTGTCTGCTCTTCAAAGAAGTCGACGATGTCCTCCGCTGGCCGATCAACTGCTTGGTAGTTCGGCACCATGTTCCAGGTCATCCCTTCTGGCGGCATCGGCGGTCCAGCAGCAACATACGTTATGTCCACATCTGGCCGATGCAGTCACACCAGCGACATGGCAGCCTTGGCACCGGTGACCAGCTTCTGCCGCATGCACTCACGTATCGCGCTTATATCTTGAAACTTTGCCAGAAGAGCCAACAGGCTTGAAGGGACGGCGTCTAGCGGAAACATCATCTGATAAATGTGCCTCAGACACGATTGCACCTTCTTCAAGCATTGAAGCACTTGAGAAGAACGATCCTGCAGGGTCGCCAATGCAACTGCATGGTCGTGGTCAACCCAAAAATACCCACTAGCCTACAACTGCTCCTGGGCCAGGTTATTCATTCAAATGGCCACCCGGTCCTTCTCATCCTGCGGATGACAAGCGCTAACAACTACACCAAGCAAGCAGCAAAGTGTAAGGACAAAGCATCGTCACGACTGACTAAAAGACAATACGAGAAGACATAAAGCTAACATTTAAACTGCTCATTCAACTGCGCCACTTCCTCCAAGAGATACTTCTCGCAGGCAGTGGCCTTCTCTGCTTTCGACTTCCACACATCCACGTAACCGCGGACAATGGGAAACTCACGCTCCAACTGCTTAATGCGGTCGCGCAGTCGTGAAAGCAATGACAACTCCTCCACCTTTGAATGTGGATGCGCCGTGGTTTCATCGGTGGGAGGAGAATCATGAGGACCACTTGAAGGACCACTCGAAGGACCCTAGGCACAATCAAGCAAAGAGCCAAATGAGGCTAATCATACATCGATAAAAGGAGGATTCCATTCAAATTCGATAAAAGTATCAAGGGGGCACCCGCCCACAAAATGCGGATCAACAATAGAAACTACATCTATTACAAAGAGGCAACTATGGAGCAATCTTCTTCTTCGACTTGGACTTCTACTTCGGGGGCTTCATTGCATCCATGGTAGTTTCCGACGCCACAGACTTGCCGGTGGTTGCCCCAGATGTCGTGGTATTCGCCGCCTTCGCTCGCCGCCGCTCCTCAGAGTATTTGGCGACTGTCTCTATAAGCTGAGGCCCGTATTTACCGCATCTACTAGCGAAAGGAGCAAACACTACCTGCTGGCCTCTGACGTCGACATGCATCGCCTCAGAGATCGTGGCGGGATCCGACTCCATGCCATGGTCTTGCACCATCGTGAGTGCCATGGTGGCGCCGATAGACCGCTGGGAGTTCCTGAATTCCTTGGGAATACCTCCAGTGAAGGATTCCACCAGGTCATCAAGATTGTTGATTAGCCCGGCCTTGGGAGTCAGGTCCTCACGGAGGCGACTGAGCACACCTTTGGCCTTCCCCAACATCTCCTGAAGGGAAACACTAAAGTCCACGACTGTGGCAACGGCGCCAGCCAAAGCATCCGGGCGACGCAGGGACTGGGCATCAAAGCTCATGCCGACAACATCTGCATACACAGAGTGTGAGCACAACAACATGACGTAAAACAAGGAGCAATGCAAATCAAACAGAAAATTACCTGAGAGAGCCTTGGCAATCGAAAAAGTTGTTCTTCGAACAACTTCTCCCTTTCAGCGTTAGAAGAGCGCAAGTCTTCCTCACGCTTCTATGACTCTTCTAGAGCCGTGACTGCCTCATCGCGCCTTTTCTCCGCTGCGGCAAACCCCTTCTCGAGGGACGTAACACGACGCAGAAGTTCATTGTGCTCACCTACAAGGGACAGGGCATAACAACAATTGAGTCGACAAATTTACGCGAAGACAGAGACAAAGTCAAAAGCAAACCTTTGACTGTGCGGTGGCGATTGTCCAGCAGGGCGTGCTGTCGACCCAAAGCAAGGACTTGCTCCGCAAGGCGAGCAGATTCCTTCACAGTGAGCTACATCAAGAGAAATGAAGACTCAGTGTTAGCAAAAAGCACAAATTCGATTGACTAAAAAGTAAAATGACACTCACAGGTTCCTCCAGGGACTCCGAAGATGCATGTCAGGCAGTCGTCTGAGCAACCATCTGGTGCTCCCCAGCATGTGGGGAACTCGAAGAATTGGCGCCGGAGTGGGCTGCCACTAGAGGAGATGGAGACCGTGTGGCCACCTCTTTGGCCTTGGAGTCTGCGACTCCCGACTCTCACAAATTGGACGTCATCAGAAGATGACGATGCTACTTGACTACAAAACACGTCCAGCACCACTTTAGAAAAGCAACTTCAAAGGAAACAAGACACACTCGTGGAAATTAAAACTCACCAATCGAATTTGTCGAGATCAAAGGAGTCATCCGACGACTCCTTCAGCAGTCGTAGCTTCTTCCGAGCGGGAGGAGCCATGGCGCGAATAGGCACGGCGGGGATTGGCTCCTCTAAAGCAGCAGAGGGACCCTCCGACATTGTCGGTGAGGAGGCGTCAGAATGCTTGATGCGGGAACGCTTGCGAGTGCCGTGACCACTAGACTCATGGGCTTCCTCCTCCTCTTCAATTGGGACGGTCGAATCCGACTCGTCCTATTCCACCGCTTCACACGGGATAATCCCTTCAGGCAGAGGAGGGAAGTTGGAGGCCACTTTCAAGTCCTGCAGTCAGGAGAAACATCAGCACATATTACGCACTTGGCAACCAATCTAAAAACATAAAAGACTACTCCAAAAGAAAGCTCTACCTCAGGCGGAGGGTTGTTGGCATCAAAAGGGGGCACAACTGATTCACTTGGGAGATCCTCCTTGGCGGTGTACTTGGTCACCTGTCGGGGGGATGACCCCCGGGTAGGCCAAGACGGGACCAACCGGCCGGCTCCAAGGAGAACAGGCCGTGTGGACCCAGATCAAGGAACCATAGCCGGGTGGAATTCCCACCCGGTCCGCATTCAAGTTTCCTCGGCTGGCCCATCTAGCTGGGTAGCCAGAAGAACCGGCTGGGAGGCCGCTCCTAGCCGGCCACCTCGGATCCGCTGGACATTGTACAGTGGGGATGACGTTCCTTGCTGAGCACACCCTTGACCGGATAGGTTGGCTGGCCTGGCCGGCGCTACTGGACAACTACGCCAAACCTGGAGGCTGACGAGCAAAGCAAGGGCTGACGAGGAAAGCCCTGGCTTACACATAAAGAACCAGCTGACAGATAAAGAGCCGGATGACGAGTAAAGCAGGGGCGTTGAGCGCTAAAGCATGGTCCTCCCTGTACCGGAGGCTTGAATGGACTCGGGCCTACTGTTTGGCCCTGTCCAGCCGGCCCACTTTGTAAGGCCCAAATCCAAAGAGTAAACCCTAGAACCCATCTTGTAAGCTACCTCCTCGACCTATATATAAAGGGGGTAGCACTAGGGTTCTAGGTAAGCTCAAGCAGAAGGAAAAATAGACACCAGAAGGACTTAGAGAATTCCAAGCAAGAACTAGCTAAGGAAACAGCTCAAGGAGCACTTGTATTGGGCATTTGCCCCCTTTGATAGTAGATCCTTGCAGGAGTAGGAGTTTACCTTGCCAAGAGGGCTCCGAACCTGGGTACATCGCTGTGTTTGCAGTATCTGTGCCTAACTTGTTGCGAGTAGCCATCGATAGTAACCTGATTGTCCCCTTCAAGCCATCCCCGATGGCACTGCCGTGTTCCACACCACAATAGTTGGCGCCCACCGTGGGGCACAACGCTTCGGCTGGGATCATCATTTGCACGGGACTTCCACTCGTCTCTGGTGAGCGACTAGCCTCTAGCCTCGCCTCACTCTCGGCTCCTACGACTGCGTCCTCGACAACACGTCTTGCTTCGCTGGGGGACTTTCCCAAGCGGGGGATCCATCATGCGCTTCGGCGAGCATCGCGTCTACATCGTCACCATCCCTGAGGCCTTCCCTCGTGAGGTCGTCACCATCTTCGGTGCGCCCTGGGCTTCTCCACCTTGCGCATCGCCAGCGGCAACATCTAGGTCATGATGGCGGGATCGTTGGAGAACCGTGCCACCAACTCACGCCTCCCGAACTCGGACTTGATCAACATGTCCATCGAGCACCTCCGCAACCCCATCACCCCCATCGAGCGGATCCAGCTGCAGTTGCAGCAGCCCTAGAGACCACCCGCTAGAACCTTCTGGAGGAAGCTGGCAAGGTGGTGGATGCCCAACGGTGGATGAATGCCACCATGCGGGAGTACAACATCGTGCACGGCTTTGCGCGCTTGCCCGGCACCAGCCGCCTGGCCCAGCCACAAGGCCGGAACCTCGGTTCGGAGATGGATCATGCCGCTGATCTGCGCACGCCCGTGGTGCAGCCGGTCTATAGCACCCCCGCCAAAAACATGAGGGCCACGGAGGCGGCAATTGCGAAACTAAGCCACCTGCAGGGCGAGGAATTGCTCAGTCAGCAAGCACGTGTCCAGCTCCTCATGGTCACTGTGAACAAGCAGCAGGCCGTGGCAGAACTTAGCATGACTGGCAACAGCAAAACCCAACCGGCTCGCTGGATGGCAGACCCGGCTGCGGGCGGCAGCAAGGCATCTTACCCAAATGGAGCAAGGCAGATCAACCGCCCACGCGGTGGATTTGCAGGCCATGGGCACAATGCCAGTGACACGGCAACTGTTACCAGCAAAAACTGGAGCCGGCCGACGAAGCCGGAAAAGGCCAAGCGCTCCCCAAGTCCCGCCTATCTGGCCGGTTGGGACCACTCGAGCCGGACGGACAACAAGATGCATGCGCGAATTGACCTGCTAGTCCAATTACGCGCGCTAGAGGAAGAAAGTCTAGCCAGACCAAGATGCTTCGGACCGTGCATCCGGAACAAACCGTTTCCAAAGGGATTTTTGCTCCCAAGGGATACGCCAAAGTACAATGGCTCGGTCAAGCCGGAGGACTGGCTGGTAGATTATACCACCGCCGTGGGCATCGCCAATAGCAATCGCTGGGTAGCAGTGTGCTACGCCCCTCTCATGCTCCTCGACTCAGTCAGAACGTGGCTAAACAGTCTCCCCGACAACAGCATCAACGCTTGGATCGATTTCGAGCAGGCGTTCGTTCGCAACTTCACCGGCACCTACAAGCGCCTAGGCCGACCTGGCGAGCTTGCTCTATGTGTGCAGGGCCCGGATGAATCTGATCGCTCCTACATCACCCGATGGACGAGCATGCACAACTCCTGTGAGGGGGTACGCGAGCATCAGGCCGTTGATTTCTTAATCAATAGCGGCAGAGACGGCACTATGCTCAAGCATAAGCTTCATCGGGTGGAACCCACAACCATGGCACAGACCATGGCCATCGCGAACAAGTATGCCACGGCCGACGCGGCAATGAAAAGATCTGTCCGGGTGGACGACCAAGGGAAAATAATCATCGATGTCGCCGTAGATCGGCGCCAGCCAGAAGGGAATGGACACAACTCCAGGCGGCACGACAACCACCACGGCAAAAAAAGGACGACCAGCCGGATAACCAATATGGCTCCAGGCAGGTGGCGGCAGTGCAGGAGGATCCGGCTGTAGGCGGAATCCAGAGACAGAAGCCTGATGATCGTCCTCCAAGGCCCAAGTACACCATTGAGTGGATTCTTGATGGTCCATGCAAGTTCCATAGCGGGGGCAACAGCCGGCTACACACACCACACGCCAGTGCACCTGGACAAAGAAGATGGCGGAAATTTATGGCGCACCGGCTGGATTGGCGCCACCTCCTCCAGCCGGCGGGCCGCCAGGCGATTGCAACAACCAACGTCGAAGGGAAGATGATGATAACAACTACCCTCGTCAGGTGGGAAACTACCACATCTTCACCACGGAGCTGGATACCAAGCACAACAAAAGGCGTCACGAGGCGGAAGTGAACGCAATCGTTCCTCCCATCCCCTAGTACCTCAATTGGTCGGAGCAAGAATTTGCATGGAGCTGGAAGGACCAGCCAGCTGAGCTGCCTCACATAGGCACCTACGCAATGGTTCTGGATCCTATTATTGTCTCCAAGAAGCATTCCTGCAGATTCTCCCACGTCCCCGTAGACGGAGGGAGCAACATCAACCTCCTATAACGCAGCTCGCTTGACCGGCTCAGTATCAGTGAGTCGCAGCTGGAGCCGTCAAGCACCTCCTTACATGGAGCCTTCCTGGGCCCGTCGCACTCCCCCATTGGAAAAATATGGATGGACATCATCTTCGGCATGAAGGACAACTTCCGCCGCGAGCCCATCTGGTTCAAGGTGGTCAACCTCTACAGCGCGTACCACACAATCCTGGGGCGCCCAGCACTCACCAAATTCATGGCGGTACCACACTACGCCTACCTCAAGATGAAGCTACTAGGGCCCAATGGCGTCATCACCATAGCTGGCTGCTACAGACGGTCTATGGAATGTGCCACAGACGGATCCAAAATAGCGGAAGCCATGATCATCGCGGAAGAAAAACACATAATCATGCAAAACGTGGTGGTGCTGTAGAAGGACATGCCGGCTGGCGAGCCCAAGCCGGCCGGAGAGGCACAATTCAAGCCATCCAAGGGCACGAGGAAGATCCTCCTGAACGAGGCCGAGCCGGACAAGTTCGTCCTGGTCGTAGACGGCCTAGACAGCAAATAGGAAAGCACGCTCGTCGACTTCCTCCGTGAGAATCGGGACATCTTCGCATGGTCACCCAAAGACATGCCAGGTGTTCCGAGGGAGCTCGCCGAGCACTCTTTACATGTCAGGCCAGATGCAAAGCCGGTCAAACAGTCACTGCGCCACTTCACGGAAGAAAAAAGAAGAACAATTGGGGAGGAGATCACCCAGCTCCTCGTAGCCGGATTCATCATGGAGGTTTTCCACACGGAATGGCTGGCAAACCTAGTACTCGTGCTGAAGAAGAATAAGACTTGGCGCATGTGTGTTGACTACACCAGTCTGAACAAAGCATGTCCCAAAGATCCATTCGCCCTACCGAGGATAGACCAAGTGATTGATTCCACGGCCTGCTGCGAGCTGTTGTCGTTTCTGGACGCATATTCCGGCTACCACCAGATCCAGCTGAACCCTGTCGATCAAATAAAGACATCATTCATCACTCCTTACGAAGCATACTGCTACACCACTATGCCATTTGGACTGAAGAACGCTGGAGCAACATACCAGTGCTGCATGCAGAAGTGCTTGCAGACTCAGATTGGCAGAAACATACACGCCTACGTTGACGATGTGGTAGTCAAGACCAAGGAGCACCAGACACTCCTTGAGGATCTGAAGGAAACATTCACCAACCTCCACTGGTTCTAGATGAAGCTGAACCCGGAGAAGTGCGTGTTCGGCGTCCCAGCCGGCCAGCTACTCGGTTTTCTCGTATTTGAGTGAGGAATCGAGGCAAACTTGGAGAAGATCGGCACAATCGAGCGCATGTAGCCACCCAAGAAATTGAGAGATGTCCAGAAGTTCACTGGCTGCCTGGCCTCCCTCGGCCGGTTCATTAGCCAGCTGGACGAGAAAGCACTCCCACTGTACCAGCTCATGAAGAAGACGTACACATTCGTCTCGACATTGCAGGCGGATGAAGCTTTCCGTGACCTCAAGCGCATGCTCACCTTGAAGGAAATATGCCCTGAGAGGCAATAATAAAATTGTTATTATGTATTCCTTGTATATGATAGATGTTTATTTTGCATGCTATGATTGTATTGATAGGAAACATCAATACATGTGTGTTTAATAAACAAAAGGGTTCCTAGTTATGCCTCTCTTATAGACTAGCTCGTTGATTAACAAGATGATCAAGGTTTCCTGATCATGGACATTGGATGTTGTTAATAACAAGGTCACAACATTTGTGAAATGATGTGATGAACATTCATCCAAAGTATAGCATTACGATCAAGTCATTTTGTTTATATTGCTATAACATCATACAAAGTAGTCTTAGTCCTTAGACCATGAGATCATGTTAATTGCTAACACGGGAAGAGTATCTTGATAACATCAAACGTCACACCGTAACAGGGTGACCATAAAGGTGGGTTCAGTGCTATGAAGGTGTTATGTTGAGGCTCATGGATCAAGAGTGGAATTTGTCAATCCTGATGATGGATAGATATACTCTGGGCCCTCTCGGTGATATCACATTAAGATAGCTTGCAAGCAAGTGATGTGATCACTAGAATGTTATATCACGGGAACAAGAAAAGAGTGCATGTCGGTAACGAGATCAAACTAGGTATTTGGATACCGATGATCGAATCTCGGACATGTATTATATCATGAGACAAAGGGATTAAATTGCTGACATTAAAGGTTCTCACGATCACAGAAGTCATCGTTGAATATGCAGGAGTCAGTATGGATCTCCAGGTCCCGCTTCTGATTATTGATCTGAGAGGAGTCTCAATCATGTCTGCATTATTCGTGAACCGTAGGGTGACACACTTAAGGGTTTCCGGACACCATTTAGGAGCACATATGTTCCAGACAAAAGGTTTGCAAAGCACAGGAAATGTTTCGATAGAAACCGGAATTGTTTCGGGTGAAATTGCATAAAGTGGTTCTGCATGTGATATTGAAATGTTGCAAGGGGTTTTATGTGAATGTTTGTTAATTAAAGTAATTAACAAAATTCTGAATAAAATAAATAAAAGAGTTTTATTAATTGAGAGTTGCATTTAGTTTGGTGGAAATTAAATACATGTGAGTGGGATTTTTGGTGGAGGCCATGTTTATGTGAGTGGAGGTTCACCACATGAATGAAGGAGGGGAGGAGTCCCCCCCCTCATGCGCCGGCTATGGGAGGGGAGGGGTCTCCCTCCCTCCTATATAAAGCCCCCCTCTCCCCTCTCACAAACCACACCTCCTCGTGAAGGATCTCTCTCCCCCTCTAGATATTTCCCCATGGTATCGGATTAGCGAGATACATGTTCCCGGTGGCCTTGCGTTTGGAAGGAGTTGCTGCTTCCGATGATTCGCTGAAGCGAGGAGGTGGACGTTGTCCGGTGGCTTGAACGTGTGTGCGAGGACGGATGCGCTGCTGATTTGTGGCGCTCGGATTTCCACACGATCTTGAGATCGGCAAGCATACGACTACATCAACCACGAGTTCCTACTCGTTAACAAAACTTGCTGTCTTCGAGGGTAAGTTCTCCATAGATGTATGTCCACCCGTTGCTCTGTATCTAGTAGATAGATCTTGGCGTATAGTTCTCATCGTAGGAAATTTTTTGTTTTCTATGCTGCGGACCCAACAGTGGTATCAGAGCCTGATCTATGCGTAGGTGCTTTGCACGGGTAGTACACATATGTTTATATGTGGGCGATGATGATTATGTTATTGCATCTTCTATGTACTTTGGATATTGGTGGAATAGTGGGATGAAGCGGCCCGGACCAACCTTACATGTCATCGTACATGAGACCGGTTCCACGACTGACATGCAACTAGTTTTGCATAAGTGGCTAGCGGGTGTCTGTCTCTCCTACTATAGTCAATATCTGATTTACAACGAGTTGCTAATAACTTGGTTATCCTCGTTGTGGTTCATGTTCGTAGGTAAGACCGGTTCTATCTCCTAAAGCCCTAAGCCACGTAAAACTTGCAATTGATAAATTAGAGGCGTCTAGTTTAGATCGTTGCTGGGCTAGTGTCTTGATATGGTATTGTTGTAAGTAGATGTATGATAGATACTCTTACAACTCACTTAACATGTAAGTTCCATAGACCTTGGCCTTACACACAAAGGAATGATAGAGATCATACCACGATGCAAATGATAGAGATCAAATGCATGGACCATATCACCTCACTTCACACATTAGATGTTAGCATCTTATATTGCTAGTTTGGCGCTTTTGGTAGCATTATAATATGATCCCTCATTTAAATATCAAGATAAATGTGTTCTTCCTTAAGTATGCACCTTTTTGTGGATCGTGTTTTGAGGCATCACGTGATGATCGGGTGTTCTCGACTCTACGCTTTCATACAACGGGTGTAAGACAGTTTGATACACGCGAATACTAAGGTTCTTACTTGACGAGCCTAGCATGTACAGACATGGCCTCGGAACACGGACCGAAAGGTTAAGCATGAGTCATATAGTTGATATGATGCCCATATAGATGCTCGCCTTTGAAGCTACACCGACTCACGTGATGATCGGACTTGGTGTAGTGGATTTGGTTCATGTAATCACCAAAAGGACATGAGGGATGTCGTTTTTGAGTGGGAGTTCATTAGTAATTTGGATTAGTTGAACTCAATCTATCATAAACTTAGTCTAAATATATTTTATAAATTCTATTGTAGATGGCACCACCTGCTTTTAATTTCAATGTGTTCATGGAGAAACAGAAGCTTGTTGCGAATGGTAGCAACTTCACAAACTGGGCTATGAATTTGAGGATTCTCCTCACTGCTGCACAAAAGCAATATGTGCTAGAGGCGCCGATAGGCCCCCCACCAGCTCCTGATGCCCCTGACGAGGAAAAGAACGTCTATATAACTCGTCAGGAGGACCACAACTTAGTTCATTGCGGCATACTGTATGGGCTAGAGCCAGAACTTCGAAAACGTTTCGAAAATGGCAATGCCTTTGATACCATGGGAGAATTGAAAATGATTTTCAATACCCATGCTGCCGTAGAGAGTTATAATGCTTCTGAAAAGTTCTTTAGCTGCATGATGGAAGAGAACAGCTCCGTTAGTGAGCACGTACTCAAAATGTCTAGGTACGCCGATAAGCTTGTGTCCTTAGGAATAACGAATCCCATTGACTTAGGCATACATCGTGTTCTCCAACCTCTGCCACCTAGCTACAAGAGCTTCGTGATGAACTATAATATGCAGGGCATGAAGAAATCTCTTCCCGAGCTTCTATCAATGCTTAAGACTGCAGAAGTGGAGATTAGGAAAGAACATCAAGTGTTGATGATCAATAAGACCACCGGTTTCAAGAAGGACAAGAAAGGCAAGCAGAAGGGAAAGAAGGGCGGCAAATCTATTGCCGCGCCTGAAAAGAAACCCTGAGCTGGCCCTAAGTCTGACACCGAGTGCTACTATTGCAAGGGGACTAGCCATTGGAAGCGCAACTGCCCCAAGTATTTGGCAGACAAGAAGGCCGGCAAGGCAAACAAAGGTATATGCGATATACATGTTATTGATGTGTACTTGACTAGTACTCGCAGTAGCACCTGGGTATTTGATACGGGATCGGTTGCTAATATATGTAACTCGGTTCAGGGGTTGCGGAACAAGCGACAACTAGCAAGGGAAGAGGTCACGATGCGGGTCGGCAATGGATCAAGAGTTGATGTGATCGCCGTCGGAACGCTGCCTCTCCATATGCCGTCGAGATTAGTTATAAACCTGAATAATTGTTATTTGGTGCCTGCACTGAGCATGAACATTGTATCCAGATCGTGTTTGATGCAAAGTGGTTATTCGTTTAAGTCTGAAAACAATGGTTGTTCGATTTATATGAATAATATCTTTTATGGTCATGCACCTGTGTTGAATGGTTTATTTCTGTTGGATCTCGATAGTAGTATTACGCATATTCATAATGTTGATGCTAAAAGGATTAAACTTGATAATGATATATCTGCATATATGTGGCACTACCTCTAGGTCATATTAGCGTTAAACGCATGACGAAACTCCATTCTGATGGACTTTTGGAATCACTTGATTTTGAATCATTTGATACATGTGAACCATGCCTTATGGGCAAGATGACTAGAAATCCGTTTTCCGGTTCAATGGAACGGGCGACAGATTTATTGGAAATCATACATACTGATGTGTGTGGACCAATGAGTGTGTCAGCGCGAGGTGGATATCGTTATTTTGTTACTTTCACGGATGATTTGAGTAGATACGGGTATATCTGTTTGATGAAACATAAGTCTGAAACCTTTGAAAAGTTCAAAGAATTTCAGAATGAAGTGGAAAATCATCATAACAGAAAGATCAAATTTCTGCGGTCCGACCGTGGAGGAGAGTATCTTAGTTACGAGTTTAGCACACATATGAAAGACTATGGAATAGTTTCACAACTCACGCCTGCCGGAACACCACAACGTAATGGTGTGTCAGAACGTCGTAATCATACTTTATTGGATATGGTTCGATCTATGATGTCTCTGACTGACTTGCCACTATCATTTTGGGGTTATGCACTAGAAACTGCTGCATTCACTTTAAATAGGGCACCATCTAAATCCATTGAAAATACACCGTATGAATTATGGTTTGGAAACAAACCTAAGGTGTCATTTCTTAAAGTTTGGGGATGCGATGTTTATGTGAAGAAACTTCAACCGGATAAACTCGAACCCAAAGCGGAAAAATGCGTCTTCATAGGATACCCTAAGGAAACGATTGGGTATACCTTCTATCACAGATCCGAGGGAAAGGTCTTTGTTGCCAAGAATGGATCCTTTCTTGAGAAGGAGTTTCTCGCGAAAGGTGTGAGTAGTCGGAAGGTAGAACTCGAAGAGGTTATTGAACCTTCTCTTCATGAAATGGCAAGTAGCATAGCACCGGAAGTTGTTTCGGAGTTGACCTCACCTAATGAAGAGAGAGCTAATGATATTGATCATGAAACTCCGAAAGAGGACACTACCGAACCTCGCAGGTCAAGCAGGACACGTACAGCTCCTGAACTGTACGGCAATCCTGTTATGAATTTCATGATTGATGAAATAGATGACCCTGCGACGTATGAAGAAGCGATGATGAGCCCTGATTCCAACAAATGGCTAGAAGCCATGAAATCTGAGATGGAATCCATGTACGAAAACCAGGTTTGGAGCTTGGTGGACTTACTTCACGATCGAAATGCCGTTGAGAATAAATGGATTTTCAAAAGAAAAATTGATGCTGATGGTAATGTAACCATATATAAGGCTCGACTTGTCGCAAAGGTGTTTCGACAAATTCAAGGAGTTGACTACGATGAGACATTCTCTCCCGTAGCGATGCTTAAGTCGGTTAGGATTATGTTAGCAATTGCTGCATATTTCGATTATGAAATATGGCAGATGGATGTCAAAATTGCGTTCCTCAATGGTAATATTGAAGAAGAGTTGTATATGATACAACCTAAGGGTTTTGTCGATCCTAAGGATGTTGATAAGGTGTGCAAACTTCAGCGATCCATCTATGGACTGAAGCAAGCATCCCGGAGTTGGAATCTCCGCTTTGATGAGGTGATCAATGAGTTTGGATTTGTCCAAACTTATGGAGAGGCTTGTATTTACAAGAAAGTGAGTGGGAGCAATGTGGCATTTCTGATATTATATGTGGATGACATATTATTGATTGGAAATGATATAGATCTTTTAAACAGTGTTAAAAGTTATCTAAACAGCAAATTTTCAATGACGGACCTGGGTGAAGCTTCATATATATTAGGCATTAAAATCTACAGAGATAGATCAAGACGCCTAATTGGGCTATCGCAGAGTACATACCTTGATAAGATATTAAAGAAGTTTAATATGGATGGAAGTAAGAAGGGGTACTTACCTATGTTGCAAGGCAAGACATTGAGTAAGACTCAAAGTCCGGCTACGGCAGAAGAAAGAGAGATAATGGATAAGATCCCCTATGCCTCAGCCATAGGCTCTATAATGTATGCCATGCTATGTACAAGACCGGATGTGGCACATGCTATTAGTTTGAATAGTAGGTACCATTCTGATCCAGGTTCGGAACACTTGATAACGGTCAAAAATATCCTTAAGTACTTGAGAAGAACTAAGGATATGTTTCTTGTATACGGAGGTAAAGAAGAGCTAGTCGCTAAGTGTTATGTCGATGCTAGCTTTGACACTGATCCGGATGACTCTAAGTCTCAATCCGGATACGTATTTCTCTTGAACGGAGCAGCAGTTAGTTGGAGGAGCTCCAAACAACCTGTGGTGGCTGGATCAACGACGGAGGCGGAATATGTTGCTACTTCAGAAGCGGAGCAGGAAGCGGTTTGGATGAAGGAGTTCATAACGGAACTAGGTGTGGTTCCTAGTGCGTTGGACCCAATGGTGATCTATTGTGACAATAATGGAGCCACAGCCAATGCCAAGGAACCAAGGTCTCACAAGAATTCCAAGCATATTAAGCGCCGGTTTCACTCCATCCGCGAGCATGTCAAGGATGGAGATATAAAGATTTGTAAAGTGCACACAGACCTGAATATAGCAAATCCGTTGACTAAAGTACTCCCTAGGGAAAAACATGATCAACACCAAAACTCCATGGGTGTTAGATTTATCACTATATAAACTAGATTATTGTCTCTAGTGCAAGTGGGAGACTGAAGGAAATATGCCCTGAGAGGCAATAATAAAGTTGTTATTATGTATTCCTTGTATATGATAGATGTTTATTTTGCATGCTATAATTGTATTGATAGGAAACATCAATACATGTGTGTTTAATAAACAAAAGGGTTCCTAGTTATGCCTCTCTTATAGACTAGCTTGTTGATTAACAAGATGATCAAGGTTTCCTGATCATGGACATTGGATGTTGTTAATAACAAGGTCACAGCATTTGTGAAATGATTTGATGAACATTCATCCGAAGTATAGCATTACGATCAAGTCATTATGTTTATATTGCTATAACATCATACAAAGTAATCTTAGTCCTTAGACCATGAGATCATGTTAATTGCTAACACCGGAAGAGTATCTTGATAACATCAAACATCACACCGTAACAGGGTGACCATAAAGTAGGGTTTAGTTCTATGAAGGTGTTATGTTGAGTCTCATGGATCAAGAGTGGAATTTGTGAATCCCGATGATGGATAGATAATACTCTGGGCCCTCTCGGTGATATAACATTAAGATAGCTTGCAAGCAAGTGATGTGATCACTAGAATGTTATATCACGGGAACGAGAAAAGAGTGCATGTCGGTAACGAGATCAAACTAGGTATTTGGATACTGATGATCGAATCTCGGACATGTATTATATCATGAGACAAAGGGATTAAATTGCTGACGTTAAAGGTTCTCACGATCACAAAAGTCATCGTTTAATATGCAGGAGTTAGTATGGATCTCCAGGTCCCGCTTCTGATTATTGATCTGAGAGGAGTCTCAATCATGTCTGCATTATTCGCGAACCGTAGGGTGACACACTTAAGGGTTTCCGGACACCATTTAGGAGCACATATGTTCCATACAAAAGGTTTGCAAAGCACAAGAAATGTTTCGATAGAAACAGGAATTGTTTTGATAGAAACCGGAATTGTTTTAGGTGAAATTGCAGAAAGTGGTTCTGCATGTGATATTGAAATGTTGCAAGGGGTTTTATGTGAATGTTTGTTAATTAAAGTAATTAACAAAATTCTGAATAAAATAAATAAAAGAGTTTTATTAATTGAGAGTTGCATTTAATTTGGTGGAAATGAAATACATGTGAGTGGGATTTTGGGTGGAGGCCATGTTTATGTGAGTGGAGGTTCACCACATGAATGAAGGAGGGGAGGAGTCCCCCCCTCATGCGCTGGCTATGGGAGGGGAGGGGTCTCCCTCCCTCCTATATAAAGCCCCCCTCTCCCCTCTCACAAACCACACCTCCTCGTGAAGGATCTCTCTCCCCCTCTAGATATTTCCCCATGGTCTCGGATTAGCGAGATACATGTTCCCGGTGGCCTTGCGTCTGGAAGGAGTTGCTGCTTCCGCTGATTCGCTGGAGCGAGGAGGTGGAGGTTGTCTGGTGGCTTGAACGTGTGTGCGAGGACGGATGCGCTACTGATTTGCGGCGCTCGGACTTCCACACGACCTTGAGATCGGCAAGCGTACGACTACATCAACCATGAGTTCCTACTCGTTAACAAAACTCGTTGTCTTCGAGGGTAAGTTCTCCATGGATGTATGTCCACCTGTTGCTCTGTATCTAGTAGATAGATCTTGGCGTATAGTTCTCATCATAGGAAATTTTTTGTTTTCTATGCTGCGGACCCAACACACCTTGCCACCTATTCTGGTAGCACCAGCAGCAAAGGAACCCATTTTTATGTACATCGTAGCAACAAACAGAGTTGTCAGTGTGGTGTTGGTAGTGGAGAGGCCGGAAGAAGGAAAGGCGAAGCCGGTTCAACAACCGGTGTATTATCTGAGTGAGGTACTCTCGCTCTCAAAGAAGAATAACCCTCATTACCAGAAGCTGGTGTACAGTGTGTACATGGCCGCCAAGAAACTGAAGCACTACTTCCAAGAACATTCCATCCGGGTGGTAGCGCTAGTGCCACTTGCGGAGATCATCGGCAACAGAGACGCCACAGGTCGGGTGGAGAAATGGGCCATAGAGCTCGCTGCCCACAACATACAGTACGAGCCAAGAACGGCGATCAAGTCTTGGGCCTTGGCAGATTTCCTCATTGATTGGGCAAAAACACAGTACCTTCCACCTTGCCCTGACTCCACGCATTGCAGCTGCATTTCGACGGCTCCAAGATGTATGGAGGTCTCGGAGCCGGAGTGGTCATCACCTCTCCCAAAGGAGACCGGTTGGAATACGTGCTACAGATCCACTTCCGCTCGTCCAATAACGTCGCTGAGTATGAGGCGCTTATCCACGGCCTCAAGATAGCAAAGGAAATAGGCATCTGACGCATCCTATGCTTTCGCGATTCTGATCTGGTGGTGCAGACAGTGTCAGGCGATTGGGACGCCAGAGACGCAACCATGGCTCTATACCGTTTCTTCGTAAAGCAGCTATGTGCCTGTTTCGAAGGGTGCGAGTTTCATCATGTTCCCAGGGTAAACAATTAGGCCACAGACACACTCGCCCGCATCGGGTCGACAAGACAACCAATTCCGCCTGGAGTTTCCCTTGAGCACCTGCGCAAGCCATCAATCACACCATCTCCCGAATCTGACTCCATCATATTGGACATGGACCCGGGGACTACCGGCTCGAAGACCTCCGCGACGGCTACACCGCACCCGGGGACTGCTTTGCCGCACCCGGGGACTGCTAGCTCCAAGACCTCCATGACGGCTGCACCGCACCCGGGGACTGCTTCGCCGCACCCGGGGACTGCTGACTCCAAGACCTCCACGGCCTATGGTCCATCCAAGGACAGAGCTGTAATTATTTCTCAGATCTTCAGATAGACAGAATTCGTCGTACATGCTTAGCCATCTCGCCCGAGGGACCTGAATTGTGGCATTGGGAGTAAAAAACCCCACTGAATTCTTACCATTGAAGCAACGGCTACATCGCACCCGAGGACTGCTACTCCGCACCCAGGGACTGCCGCCTCCAGCCTAGAGGCTGCCGGTTCCGCCGCCCCACCCGGTCGGCCTCCGGACGAGCCTGACTAGGCCATCCGAGCAGAAGTGAATCTGCTAATGCAGGCGGTATGCGCCATCCGGGAAACCCCAACATGGGCCAAGCCGTTCATGGATTTCCTAGCCAACGGAGAACTTCCCGAAGAGGAGGTACATGCAAGAGAGGTCAAGCACAGAGCCAACGCGTACACCATCATCAACAACGAGCTCTACAAGCGCAGCGTTGGCGACATCTAACAATGATGTGTGACCCAGGAGGAAGGAATCCGGCTGCTGGTCGACATCCACCAGGGTGAATGCGGACACCACGCATCGTCACGAGCCATAGTGGCAAAGGCATTCCGCCACGGGTTCTACTAGCCCACAACATTAGAAGATGCTAAGCAGATTATCAAGGTGTGCAACGGGTGTCAGTGGTTCAGCTGGTAGAAGCACACTCCGTCTGCAGCACTCAAGACAATTCCCATCACCTGGCCATTCGCCGTCTGGGGGCTGGACATGGTTGGCCCTTCCAAAACATCCAGATCCAGCATGACCCACTTGCTAGTGGCGGTGGATAAGTTCACCAAGTGGATAGAGGCAAAGCCAATAAAGAAGCTAGATGGGTGAACGGTGGTCAAGTTCTTCATAGACATAATCACACGCTTTGGCTACCCCAACAGCATCATAATAGACAATGGCACAAATTTTGCCAAGGGAGCTTTCACGCGATTCTGCGGAGATAAGGGCATCCGTCTGGACCTCGCATCTGTGGCACACCCCTAGTCCAACGGGTAGTGTGAGTGAGCAAATGGCCTGGTCCTAGCCGGAATCAAGCCGCGGCTGATCGAACCACTGATGCGATCCCCTGGCTGCTGGATTGAGGAGCTGTCGGCTGTACTCTGGAGCCTTCGCACCACACCAAACCGGTCCACCGGCTACGCTCCCTTCTTCCTCGTTTACGGGTCAGAGGCGGTTCTGTCCACTGACATCGAGTTCGACGCACCCCGCAAACTGCTCTACACAGAACATCAGGCCAAAGAAGCACGGGAAGATAGTGTCGATCTCCTAGAGGAAGCACGCAAACTGGCCTTGTCTAGGTCCACCATCTACCAGCAGAACTTGCGCCGCTATGACGCCAGCCGGATACGCAACATCTTGTTCCACGAGGGCAACCTCGTGCTAAGGCTAGTCCAAGATACCAAGGGGATGCACAAGCTGTCTCCACCTTGGGAGGGCCCATTCATAATCAGCCGGGCATTGCAGAACAACTCATACTACCTCATCAACGCCCGCCAGCCAGAAAAGAACAAGATGGACCGCTCAGGCGAAGAAACTGAACGCCAATGGAACGCGAGCCTGCTCCGCCCCTTTTACACTTGAGCAAGAATGTATGTACCTTACTTTCATGTAATGAACAAGCATAAGAGCCTCGACATAGTCTCGGGGACTCCACAATAAATAAGCAAGTGATGCTGCACAAATTGGCTTTTCCGGGTGCATTACTCTAACCCTGGAGCCGGCGATCCATCTCGGGGACTCGCCGGTTGGCCCAGACGGCTGCGCGATCCACGCGGTAAAGTACTATACGTGATTCCTAAGGCTTCCTCTTCGGTTCCGGCTGCAGACCGCAAGCTGGCTGACAGATCCGGCAAGAGTAGGACGCTCAAAGGCCCCTACACGAAAATGCCACGAGGAAAACAAAAACGTCTGGACAACCCGGATGTGCTCGCTCACTCAAAGGCAGTGACCCAAACCCGAAGTATCGTGCATTACGCCTACTAAGCTACCCCTTCGACTCCGGCTAAAAGCCAGCAAGGGAACAACATTGAAATTGGCCAATGCTCACTGAGAAAAGGGAAAAGACATTGAATTTGTGCGAAACAACAAAAGTCTGAAAACTAGTTCATCTAAGATTACAGTTCGAACTTGCATATGCTTAACCAGGCAAACAACTTGTTTGTTTCTATGTTTGCATGAGCCAAAGTTGAATGAAGAACACCGCCAAGGCGGAGGCAAGTAGCTTCTAGGAGGCAGCAGAGCAGGTCAAGGAGCTTCGACCTAGCTGTATTCTCCAGCCAGCCCAAACCTCGGGGACTACACCCTGTGGGTACGCTCGCGCGCCCCCACATAGAAACCTGCAAAACAAAGAACACAAAGGAGCTTCGACCTGGCTGTATTCTCCAGCCGGCCCGAACCTCGGGGACTACACCCTGTGGGTGCGCTCGCACGCCCCCACAAAGAAACAGGCATGCACAAGATGCAAGGAAGAAAATGCAAACAAAAGAGCATGAACAAATATACAGAGGAAGGCGATGCTCCCACAACGGTTAAATAACCAGAGGACGAAAATTTGTTCACATGGCACAAGGAAAAGATAAGTGTTTCAAGTCACAAATACTCCCGGCATACCAGGGATCAAGTTCATTGAGGGGCAGAAGGGCCGGAGGCATCGTCTAGGGCACGGCTGCAGGAGGCGACGTCCATCGAGGCAGTCTACGGCGCAACCGGAGCATCAGTGTGTGGCGCATCCGGGCTGTGGAAGTACCGCTCCGTGCCAGCTGGGTCACTGAAGTCCCTGTCCAGTGCAATGTAGCTCCCTATCGTCACACCACAGGAGCGGATGTCAGGGACCTCGGCGCGAAGCTGGTCATAACTGGTTCCTTAGTGGAATCCATGGGAAAGGCTCCACAGATCCACATCCGGGTACCAGGACTTCAGCAGCGCCAGCACCATCTCCGCGCCACCTCGAGCCGCCAACTCCCAGGCCACATTCATGAGCTCCGGAGCACCCCAGAGACGCTCAGCCAGGACATCCATGGTGGCAGGCGGGACGGCCTCGGGCCAGACGTAGTCAAAGACCTCGAGAGAGGCAGCGCGGAGCCGGTTTGCCTCCTCGCTGACGACCGTCACCAGCTCCCTCGGGTGGAGATCTCGATCCGGATCCGTCTCGGGAATTCGGCCTAGCGTCTGATCTGTTACCTCAGGGTACTGAGCTATAGCCGGAAAAGAAGGTAGCAATCGGTATTGATCTCAAAGGATATATCCTCAAAATAGGCTCAAGTCAAGAGCACTTACTGACAACAATCTCAGTGATCTGGCAAAGCTCTGACAGTGTCGCCGCCTCCTTGGCCTTGGAAGCCTTGAGGGCATCCGCCTCGGTAGCATAGAGCCCCTCCAGGTTCTTTAGCGCCTCGGCCCGGGTGTCCGCAGTCTTCTTGGCCCTACCAGCCTTGATCTCCATATGCTGCTGATGTGCAGTCAGTTTGGCGATCTGGTCCTGGCGGGTCTTGTTGGACTCCTCTAGCCGGGCGACCTCCTCCTTCAGCCAGGCCACCTCGCGGTCCCGATCCGCCAGCAGAGCTGCAGGAGGGTAACCAATACTCAACAAGAAGCGCGAGAAATCACGCAATTGGGAAGATACGGTAGAGCGAGCAATCTTACGGCCTAGGTCCCGTGAAGTCTTGGCAGCATCAGCAAGAGCCCTTTGTGCAAGGAAAGAGAGATAAGAACCAAAAGAACCAACTACATCGCAAGATGGCGGAAAAACAACAAGATTGGCGACAGAATACGTACCTCGACAGAAGCCCCCAATGCCCTGGCTTGGCCGAGCCCCTGCTCCAGTGGCCCCACCAGCTGGCGGGCCTGGCCAACAGCCAGAGGAGCCGCTTCTGACAACTGTGCCACGAGGGCATCCCGCGGCGGCGTGGCACGCATCGGCGTCTAGCCGGTGACCTGGAGGTTGTCGTCACTCACCGGAGCAGCGGAGGGACCAAACTCCGGCTGGATAGGGGCAACCGGCAGAGGCACCTCCACCAGCTCCTCCACCCGGTAGGTGCTGGAGTCAGTGATACATTGCAAATGTATCTATAATTTTTGATGTTCCATTCTTTGTTTTATCCACTTTCTTGTGTTTTGTTCCAACTTTGGAGTACTTTTCATATGATTTCTTGGACTAACCTATTAACAAGAGCCATAGTGCCAGCTGCCTGTTTTCTGCTGTTTTTGGTTCTAGGAAAGTCAGAAAATGAATATTCTCGGAATTGGACGGGACAAAAGCCAAAGTGCCTATTTTTCCGGATGTCATCAAGTGCCAGAATACGAGACGGAGTGGGGCCAGAGGGCGGCCACACCACCTGGCCGCGCGGCCAGGCCTGGCCCGCTCCAGGGGGTGGTTTGGCCAGCCCAGGCACCCCCTCAGCCTCTCCTTCCACCTATATATTGCCCTCGGGACGAAAACCCTAAGTACCCGATCAAAAATCCACGAAAGAGTCTGTAGCCGCCGTCATCTCCATCCCTAGATTGGGAGGGATCTAAATCTCTTCCCGGCACCCTGCCGGAGAGGGGAATTCACCTTGGAGGCCTTCTTCATCACCATGCAAGCCTCCGGTGTGATGCGTGAGTAGTTCATCCTTGGACTACGAATCCATGTAGTAGCTAGATGGTTGGTTTCTCCTCCTTTGTGCTTTCATGTTTAGATCTTATGAGCTCCGTTCATGATCAAGATCATCTATTTGTAATTCATACATGTTGTGTTTGCGGGGATCCGACGGATATTGAGATGCTATTTCAGAGATATTATTGATTCTATCATGTCTTTGTTATTTGAGATCTTGCATGCTTTCCGTTGTTAGTAGCTATCTTGGCCAAGTAGATGCTAGCAACTCCAAGAGTTAGTATTTATGCTCGATAGTGGGTTCATGCCTCTGGTAATCTGGGGAAGTGACAGAAATCAATAAGGTACTAGAAGTGCTGTTGCTACTAGGGAGAAAACAACAATCCTTTGTTCATAGAACAATCGTATTGTTTACTTTACACGTAGTTCGTAAAGCAATAATCTGTTGCTTGCAACTTAATACTGGAGGGGGGTCGGATGATAACCTGAAGGTGGATTATTAGTCATAGATGCAGTTGGATGGCGGTCTATGTATTATGTTGTAATGCCCAATCAAGTCTCAAAGGAGTCAAGATGATTAGTATATGCATGTATTGCTTTCTCAGTGTTTGTCAATTGCCCCGCTATAATTTGTTCACCCAGCATGTTATCTATCTTAAGGAGAGTCACCTCTAGTGAACTATGGATCCCGGTCCTTGTCTTTTATATTCAATCTATAATCTTTTACTACTTTGTTTTTACTTTCTGCAAACTTTTACTTCTTTCCATTCGATACGTTTAATCCTTTGTTTTCTGAAAAACACGGTGAGATTGACAACCTCATCGCAAGTTGGGGACAAAGTTCTGTGGTTGTGTTGTGCAGGTCTCCACGTTGCTACTCGCACCGGTAGTGCGCCCTGCCAAAGCTCAGCTAGCAACACCTTTGGGATGTTTTCTTGCTCCTACTGGTTCGATTAAACCTTGGTTTCATAACTGAGGGAAAACTTACTGCTGTGCTCATCGTACCTTCCTCTTGGGGTTCCCAACAAGCTCTACGTCGAAAGTCGAGCGCATCAAGATTTTCTGGCGCCGTTGCCGGGGACTAAAAGAAGAAGAAGCTCCCACGTCAACCACGCGCCAGCAAAGATTTTTTGGCGCCGTTGCCGAGGAGTCAAGGACATCTTCACAAGGGGAGTCCCTCATAACCAATCTCTTTACTTTGTTGTTTTTGTTTTGCTTAGTTTCTTTTTGCTTTGTTTGCTTGTTTTGTTCTTCAAAAAAAACAAAAAAATTAGTTTTACTTGTTTGCTTTCTTATTTGAAAACCCAAAAAAATGACTAATCTTGAAAACACTAAGTTGTGTGACTTCACTAGCACCAACAACATTGATTTTATGAGCACACCTATTGCTCCACCTGTGGCTGAAAATACTTTCATTGAGATAAAACATGCTTTGCTCAATCTTGTTATGAGAGAGCAATTTTCTGATATTGGTAATGAAGATGCTGCTTCCCATCTAAATAACTTTGTTGAACTTTGTGAGATGCAAAAGCATAGGGATATAGATGGTGCTATTATTAAACTGAAATTGTTTCCTTTCACTTTGAGAGGAAAAGCTAAAGAATGGTTGAATTCCTTAACTAGGAATAGTATTGATTTTTGGACTAAGTGCAAAGATTCTTTTATTGGAAAATACTATCCTCCTGCTAAGATTATATCCATGAGAAGTGAGATAATGAAGTTTAAACAACTTGATAATGAGCATGTTGCTCAAGCTTGGGAAAGAATGAAATCTTTGGTAAAGAATTGTCCCACTCATGGACTGACTGCTTGGATGATCATCCAAACTTTTTATGCATGATTGAACTATTCTTCAAGGAACCTTTTGGATTCAGCTGCTGGAGGTAACTTTATGACCATCACTTTGGGTGCTGCAACAAAACTTTTGGACAATATGATGGTTAATTATTCTGAATGGCATACTGAGAGGGCTCCACAAGGTAAGAAGGTAAATTCTGTTGAGGAAACCTCCTCCTTGAGTGATAAGATTGATATTATTATGTCTATGCTTGTTAATGGGAAAGCCCATATTGATCCAAATAATGTTCCTTTAGACTCTTTGGTTGCTCAAGAAGAGGAAGTTGATGTGAAATTCATAAGAAATAACAATTTTGGCAACAATGCTTATGGTAATAATGCTTATAGGAACAATTTTGGTAACAACAATTATAAGCCATATCCTCCCAACAATGGTAATGCTTATGGAAATTCTTACAACAATAATAAGAGTGCTCCCTCTAAACTTGAAGTTATGCTTAAAGAGTTTATTAGTAAACAAACTGCTTTCAATAAAACTATTGAGGAAAAACTCTCTAATGCTGAAAGAAATATAGCATCTTTGGCTGAAGCTCAATCTACTTTGAATAAAATGGCTGCTAAACCTGAAACTAATGAGAATCCCTTTGCAGCTACTAATGCTATACAAGTAAGACTTGATGAAAATGTTAGACTATTAGCTGAATTACATGCTAAGTGGGAAAGAGAAGAAGTTGCTAGAAACATTAGTGTTTCTACTATCACCACCACTAGTGTTGAGGCTACTAATAGTTCTACTACTTTAGATGATAAAGTTGATTTTGATCTTGACGGTTGCAACATCTCTGAAGTTATTAAGTTCCTACAAAAGCTTGCTAAAAGTCCTAATGCTAGTGCTATGAACATGGCTTTTACAAAACACATTACTGATGCTCTCATAAAGATTAAAGAAGAAAAGATGAAACATAAAGCGTCTATTCCTATAAAACAAGAAGATTGTTGGGAACCCATCATTAATATGAAAGTGAATGACTTTGATTTCAAAGCTTTATGTGATCTTGGTAGTATTGTTTCTATTATGCCTAGAAGGATTTATGATATGCTTGATTTGCCTCCTCTTGAAGATTGCTATTTGAATGTCCCACTTGATGATAATGCTAAAAATAAACTCATGGGGAGTCTTAATGATGTTCTTATTATGGTTAACGATTCCTATGTCCCTATTGATTTCTATGTTTTGGATGTTGAATACAATGCTTCTTGTCCTATTACTTTGGGAAGACCTTTTCTTAGAACTGTTGGTGCCATCATTGATATGAAAGAAGGCACCATTAAATATCAACTCCCACTCAAGAAAGGTATAGAACACTTCCCTAAAAAGAGAGAAAAGATTTCTTAATGCTTCTTCATTTGAGAACACTTGATTCTTTCTTTGCTTCTTATGCCTAACTTAAAGGCGTTAAAGAAAAGTACTTGTTGAGAGATAACCCAAGAGTTTTAGATGAGTCTTGGAAGTTATTACCTCTGTAATAACCTCTCTTTATCCTTTTTATTTGCTTTTTGTTCCAAGAGTAACCTCTAATGAGAGTGAAGTAATGATTGGGAAAGTTGCTGTCTCGAAGCAGATTTTTGTTCTTCACCATAAATATTCCTGAGCGGGCTCTGTACGTCGTTTTGAGATGTAATTGTTTGTGATTCTTCCCCAGGTTCTTATATAACTTTCGTTAGTTCAACACTTTTTTATTTGAGCAACAGAAGGTCTTCGAAAAAATTTGTCTTTACCTGCTGGTCTGTTTTGATAGATTTCTGCCATTTTCTGCATTTGCTTCTTGTTAGTTCCTTCTTGAGTTCCTTTGGGGAATTGAGCTTTTTGAGGGAAGTGCTACAGTAGCTAGTGTTCTAATGGAAGTTTATTTGGTGTTAGAACTGAACCTTGAGACTTATTTATCTTAAGTGCACTAATGTTGCTAATGAGATTGTGTGAAGTTTCGTATGAAGGAAAAATTTCAGGTGTATGGAAGGAATGTGTAATGAGATGAAGGATGGACTAAAGCTCAAGCTTGGGGATGCCATGCGTGTCACCCCAAGAAATATCCAAGAAGTACAAGTGTCAAAGCTTGGGGATGCCCAAGGCATCCCCTTCTTCATCAATAAAAATTTCAGGTTTCTTCCAAACACTTCATTTTTATTGTTTCATGCACAGTTGTGTTTTTCTTGGAGCGTCTTCTTTTTCGTTTTCGTTTTGTTTTTTAGTTTTCTTGGTTTGTTTAGTTTTCTGAATAAGTTGGTTGGACCCCCTCTTTCATACATTTGGTTTGCAAATAGTTTGGTTTGGTTTCGAAAGGAGTAGGAAAGCTCATGCTTATGTGGTAAAAAGAGCTCGTTTTTGACTGTGGCTTATGCTTTGTCATGCCATGCTTGATATTGTTTTGGCTTTATTCTTAGTATTCTTTGCTGTAGCATGACTTGTTATAAACAATTTAGATTGCTTAATGCGCCTTGGATGAATCGTGCGTTGTTTTAGCATATTAAAGCATAGTATAGTGGTATTCTCCTTTAATTCTTTATTTGAGTTGACTTGGCACATGCTCACACCATGTTTTGACTATCCAAAGTCACCATAGCCTTTATGATCCTTTAATTTTCAACTTGTAGTATCACTTTATGCTTTGATCAATGATGTTTTGTCGCTCTGCATGATTATGGCCATTATTGCTCTCTTAGTTTGTCGCTCCCAGTCTTTTGCTAGCCTCCACAACAAAGTATGAGTTCCACTCATGCATCCAACTCCCTAAACCAAGTTATTCCAAAGAGTCCACCATACCTACCTACTAGCTTATGCTATTCCACGTATATTCATGCTTTTGTTTACCTTTCACTTGTTATGAGAAAACTAGTGATTAAAGCTCTCACGAACTTGATGGCACACTTTACTTTTTACCTCTAAATAAACTTGAACCATTGGGTCCTTCTTTGTTGCGTATATGCTTGCGCTTTATAAGTTGAAATTAGCAGAACCATGTTTCATGGGGAACGCTTTCAACATTGCACTTGTACTTTGTACCCCGTTGATATCATGTTCTTTTTCTTACGGATCCCGGCGGTGTGAAATAAAAGTGGAACTTGTAAGATCATGGAGTTTGTATGTGTGTTAGAGAAACGCCTGGGCCGCTAGCCTAAGCCATGCCTAATCATGGTGGAAACTTCCAGCATCACCATAATGAGCACTCTATGAAGCATCCTCAATAAAAACCTATGTAAATAGCAAATAAAAAGATCGCTGAGATGCTCATTGTCTGCTTGCCTTGTCATTTTGATTATGGGAAAGCTCCCGTATCATGTGCAAGGGGTACCCCATTGGCGGTTCTTAATGATACACATATACTCACAATGACAAGAGCTTACTCGTGACTGAAGTTGAGTAGCATGAGGATCGGTCTTCATAAGTAAGGGGCATGATATTTCGGTTTATAACTTGTCAATCATATCCTCTTAGTTGTGTCACTTTAACATTAATCACCTTAAAGATGCTTATGATAGGGGCAATGAGAGCTGAAAGCTATAAGTACCATAATTTTTGGAAGCTCTTTATGAGACTTGAATCCCTACTTCCTTTTACAAAAGGCCATTCTTCCACCATTATATTGAGTCTCCACCTTCTATCCTTATGCACTACTTTGAGAGCATAGTGGCCATTCTTAGTTCTATGTGCATTGTCCCAAGACTAGTTGATTGATGCATAACTTGATATTGCTAGTTTTAAACTATTGTATCTAGTCACTCTTATGAACTTTGAAGGTGTCCTATGCATTTATATTTGCTACTCTATTGAGGGACAAGCTGAATACTATTATGCTATGTTTTCTTTATGTGAAACAAACAAACGTCTTGCAAAGCATGTTATTCATGAATCTTTTGTTTGTACCTTTTTATGTTGCATCGTAGTTTCTTTGCCTATTGCTAGAACTTTGTCTTTCATGTTATGATTGAAGTACTATGATCCCAGCTTTGAATGTTTTGCAAATACTTTGATCAAGTCTTTGATGGTGCATGTCACCTCAAAAATTATATCTTTTTATCACTTACCTACTCGAGGACGAGCAGGAGTTAAGCTTGGGGATGTTGATACATTGCAAATGTATCTATAATTTTTGATGTTCCATACTTGGTTTTATCCACTTTCTTGTGTTTTGTTCTAACTTTGGAGTACTTTTCATATGATTTGTTGGACTAACCTATTAACAAGAGCCACAGTGCCAGCTGCCTGTTTTCTGCTGTTTTTGGTTCCAGGAAAGTCAGAAAATGAATATTCTCAGAATTGGACGGAACAAAAGCCAAAGTGCCTATTTTTCCGGATGTCATCAAGTGCCAGAATACGAGATGGAGAGGGGCCAGAGGGCGGCCACACCACCTGGCCGCGCGGCCAGGCCTGGCCCGCGCCAGGGGGTGGTGTGGCCAGCCCAGGCACCCCCTCGGCCTCTCCTTCCGCCTATATATTGCCCTCGGGAGGAAAACCCTAAGTACCCGACCAAAATTCCACGAAAGAGTCTGTAGCTGCCGTCATCTCCATCCCTAGATCGGGAGGGATCTGAAGCTCTTCCCGGCACCCTGCCGGAGAGGGGAATTCACCCTGGAGGCCTTCTTCATCACCATGCAAGCCTCTGGTGTGATGCGTGAGTAGTTCATCCTTGGACTACGGATCCATGTAGTAGCTAGATGGCTGGTTTCTCCTCCTTTGTGCTTTCATGTTTAGATCTTGTTAGCTCCGTTCATGATCAAGGTCATCTATTTGTAATTCATACATGTTGTGTTTGCGGGGATCCGACGGATATTGAGATGCTATTTCAGATTGATTATTGATTCTATCATGTCTTTGTTATTTGACATCTTGCATGCTTTCCGTTGTTAGTATCTATCTTGGCCAAGTAGATGCTAGCAACTCCAAGAGTTAGTATTTATGCTCGATAGTGGGTTCATGCCTCTGGTAATCTGGGGAAGTGACAGAAATCTCTAAGGTACTAGATGTGCTATTGCTACTAGGGAGAAAACAACAATCCTTTGTTCATAGAACAATCGTATTGTTTACTTTACACGCAGTTCGTAAAGCAATAATCTGTTGCTTGCAACTAAATACTAGAGGTGGTTCGGATGATAACCTGAAGGTGGATTATTAGTCATAGATGTAGTTGGATGGCGGTCTATATATAATGTTGTAATTCCCAATCAAGTTCCAAAGGAGTCAAGATGATTATTATATGCATGTATTGCTTTCTCGATGTTTGTTAATTGCCCCGCTGTAATTTGTTCACCCAGCATGTTATCTATCTTAAGGAGAGCCACCACTAGTGAACTATGGATCCCGGTCCTTGTCTTTTATATTCAATCTATAATCTTTTACTACTTTGTTTTTACTTTCTGCAAACTTTTACTTCTTTCCATTCGATACGTTTAATCCTTTGTTTTCCGCAAAACACGGTGAGATTGACAACCTCATCGCAAGTTGGGGACAAAGTTCTGTGGTTGTGTTGTGCAGGTCTCCATGTTGATACTAGCTCCGGTAGTGCGCCCTGCCAAAGCTCAGCTAGTAACACCTTTGGGGTGTTTCCTTGCTCCTACTGGTTCGATTAAACCTTGGTTTCATACTGAGGGAAACTTGCTGTTGTGCTCATCATACCTTCCTCTTGGGGTTCCCAACGAGCTCTACATCAACCACGCACCAGCACTTTTCTGGGCGCCGTGCATTGAGCCATCAAGCATTTTTCTGGCGTTGTTGCCGGGGAGTCAAGGACATCTTCACAAGGGGAGTCCCTCATAACCAATCGGTTTACTTTGTTATTTTTGTTTTGCTTAGTTTCTTTTTGCTTTGTTTGCTTGTTTCTTTATCAAAAACACAAAAAAATTAGTTTTACTAGTTTGCTTTCTTATTTGAAAACTCAAAAAAATGACTACTCTTGAAAACACTAAGTTGTGTGACTTCACTAGCACCAACAACAATGATTTTATGAGCACACCTATTACTCCACCTGTGCCTGAAGATACTTTCTTTGAGATAAAACCTGCTTTGCTCAATCTTGTTATGAGAGAACAATTTTCTGGTATTGGTAATGAAGATGCCGCTTCCCATCTAAATAACTTTGTTGAACTTTGTGAGATGCAAAAGCATAGGGATATAGATGGTGATATTATTAATCTGAAATTGTTTCCTTTCTCTTTGAGAGGAAAAGCTAAAGAATGGTTGAATTCCTTAACTAGGAATAGTATTGATTCTTGGACTAAATGCAAAGATGCTTTTATTGGAAAATAATATCCTCCTGCTAAGATTATATTCATGAGAAGTGAAATAATGAAGTTTAAACAACTTGATAATGAGCATGTTGCTCAAGCTTAGGAAAGAATGAAATCTTTGGTAAAGAATTGTCCCACTCATGGACTGACTGCTTGGATGATCATCCAAACTTTTTATGCAGGATTGAACTATTCTTCAAGGAACCTATTGGAATGTGTTGCTGGAGGTACCTTTATGACCATCACTTTGGGTGCTGCAACAAAACTTCTGGACAATATGATGGTTAATTATTCTGAATGGCATACTGAGAGAGCTCCACAAGGTAAGAAGGTAAATTCTGTTGAGGAAACCTCCTCCTTGAGTGATAAAATTGATATTATTATGTCTATGCTTGTTAATGGGAAAGCCCATATTGATCCAAATAATGTTCCTTTAGCCTCTTTGGTTGCTCAAGAAGAGCAAGTTGATGTGAACTTCATAATAAATAACAATTTTGGCAACAATGCTTATGGTAATAACAATTATAGGCCCTACCCTCCTAATACTACTTATGGCTATAATGGTAAACCTGGATTACCTAGTGAAGGAAGAATTTTAGAAGTTGAAAGAGCCACTAAAAACTTCATGCAAATGCAATATGAGCAAAATAAACTATTCACTAAAACTATGGAGGAACAATCTATCATTTTGAAGAACATTAGCCATCAACTTGAGAGTCTAAATAGGGAAATTCCTAGTCTACAATTGAAACTCTCTAATGCTGAAAGAAATATATCATCTTTGTCTGAAGCTCAATCTTCATTGATTAATAAAATGGCTGCTAAACCCGAAACTAATGATAATCCCTTTGCAGCTACTAATGCTATACAAGTAAGAATTGATGAAAATGTTAGATTATTAGCTGAATTACATGCTAAGTGGGAAAGAGAAGATGAAATTGCTAGAAACATTAGTGTTTCTACTATTACCACCACTAGTGTTGAGGCTAGTAATAGTTCTACTACTCTAGATGATAAATTTGATTTTGATCTTGATGGTTGCAATATCTCTGAAGTTATTAAGTTCCTACAAAAGCTTGCTAAAAGTCCTAATGCTAGTGCTATGAACATTGCTTTTACAAAACACATTACTGATGCTCTCATAAAGATTAAAGAAGAAAAGATGAAACATAAAGGTTCTATTCCTATAAAACAGGAAGATGGTTGGGAACCCATCATTAATATGAAAGTGAATGACTTTGATTTCAAATCTTTATGTGATCTTGATAGTAGTGTTTCTATTATGCCTAGAAGGATTTATGATATGCTTGATTTGCCTCCACTTGAAGATTGTTATTTGAATGTCCCACTTGAGGATAATGCTAAAAAGAAACTTATGGGGAGTCTTAATGATGTTCTTATTTTGGTTAACAATGCCTATGTCCCCGTTGATTTCTATGTTTTGGATGTTGAATGCAATGCTTCTTGTCCTATTACATTGGGAAGACCTTTTTCTTAGAACTGTTGGTGCCATTATTGATATGAAAGGAGGCACCATTAAATATCAACTCCCTCTCAAGAAAGGTATAGAACATTTCCCTAAAAAGAGAGAAAAGATTTGTTTTGCTTCTCCTATGAAAACAAAACTTGGTCTTAATTCTTCTTCATTTGAGAAAACTTGATCTTTCTTTGCTTCTTATGCCTAACTTAAAGGCGTTAAAGAAAAGTACTTATTGGGAGATAACCCAAAAGTTTTAGATGAGTCTTGGAAGTTATTACCTCTGTAATAACCGCTCCTTATCCTTTTTATTTGCTTTTTGTGCCAAGTGTAACCTCTAATGAGAGAGAAGTAATGATTGGGAAAGTTGTTGTCCCGAAAAAAAATTCTGTGCTTTACCGTAGAAATTCGTGTAAAATCTCTGTATGTCTTTTTGAGGTGTGAATTTTTGTGCTTCTTCCCCAGGTTGTTATCTAACTTTCGTTAGTTCAATACTTTTTTATTTTAGCAACAGAAGGTCTTCGAAAAAATTCGTCTTTACCTGCTGGTCTGTTTTGACAGATTTCAGCCATTTTCTGCATTTGCTTCTTGTTGGTTCCTTTTTGAGTTCTTTTGGGGAATTGAACTTTTTGAGGGAAGTGCTACAGTAGATAGTGTTCTAATGGAAGTTTATTTGGTGTCAGAACTGAACCTTAAGACTTATTTATCTTGAGTGCACTAATGTTGCTAATAAAGATTGTATGAAGTTTTGTATGAAGGAAAATTTTCAGGTGTATGGAAGGAATGAGTAATGAGATGAAGGATGGACTAAATCTCAAGCTTGGGGATGCCACGCATGTCACCCCAAGAAATATCCAAGAAGTACAAGCGTAAAAGCTTGGGGATGCCCAAGGCATCCCCTCTTCATCAATAAAAATCCCAGGTTTCTTCCAAACGCTTCATTTTTATTGTTTCATGCACAGTTGTGTTGTTCTTGGAGCGTCTTCTTTTTCGTTTTCGTTTTCGTTTTGGTTTTCGTTTTCTTTGGTTTGCTTAGTTTGCTGAATAAATTGGTTGGACCCCCTCTTTCATACATTGGTTTGCAAATAGTTTGGTTTGGTTTGGAAAAGAGTAGGAAAGTTCATGCTTATGTGGTAAAAAGAGCTTGTTTTTGACTGTGGCCTATGCTTTGTCATGACATGCTTGATATTGTTTTGGCTTTATGCTTAGTATTTTTTGTTGTAGGATAACTTGTTATAAACAATTGAGATTTCTTAATGTGCCTTGGATGAATCATGCGTTGTTTTAGCATATTAAAGCATAGTATAGTGGTATTCTCCTTTGATGCTTTATTTGGGTTGACTTGGCGCATGCTCACACCATGTTATGACTATCCCAAGTCACCATAGCCTCTATGATCATTTATTTTTCGACTTGTAATATCACTTTATGCTTTAATTAATGATGTTTTGTCGCTTTGCATGATTTTGTCACTTTATGCTCTCTTAGTTGGTCGCTCCCAGTCTTTTGCTAGCCTCCATAACCAAGTATGAGTTCCACTCATGCATCCAACTCCTTAAACCAAGTTATTCCAAAGATTTCACCATACCTACCTACTAGCATATGCTATTCCAAGTATATTCATGTTTTTATCTATCTTCTGAATTAAACTTGTTATGAGAAAACTGGTGATTAAAGCTCTCACGAACTTGATGGCACACTTTACTTTTCTTGCCCTTAATAAACTTGAACCATTGTGTCGTCTATGTTGTATATGCTTGCACTTATATGTTGGGGATTAGCAGAACCATGCTGTCATGGGAACGCTTTCAACATTGCACTTGTACTTTGTACCTAGTTCACATCATGCTCTTTTGTCTATGGATGTCGTCGGTGTGAAATGAAAGGGGAGCTTGTAAGTCCATGGAGTTATGTATGTGTGTTAGAGAAACGCCTGGGCCGCTGGTCTAATCCATGCTAACATGGTGGAAACCTGCAGCGTAACGATAATGAGCTGTCTATGAAGCATTCTTCTTATAAAAAAGAGTCCTATATTGAGAAAAAAAGAGAAAAGAGAAAAAAAAGATATTATGAAAAGAGGAAAGAGAGAAAAAAGCACCATATTCCCATGGTAAATAAGAAGAATGTTGAGATGCTCATTGTCTGCTTGCCTTGTCATTTTGATATGGGGATTCTTCCGTATCATCGGGCAAGGGGTACCCCGTTGGCGGTTCTCTATGATACACATGTACTTACGATGACAAGAACTTACTGGTGACTAAACTTGAGTAGAATGAGGAGCGACCCTCGTATACCAGGGACATGAGATTTCTAACTTATACTTCGTCAAGCATGTACACCATAGTTTGTTCACTTTAACCTTAATCACTTCAAGATGCTTATGATAGGGGCAATGAGAGCTGAAAGCTATAAGTACCATAATTTTTGGAAGCTCTTTATGAGACTTGAATCCCTACTTCCTTTTACAAAGGCCTTTCTTCCACCATTATATTGAGTCTCCACCTTCTATCTTTATGCACTTACTTTAAGAGCATAGTGGCCATTCTTAGTTCTATGTGCATTGTCCCAAGACTAGTTGATTGATGCATAACTTGTTATTGCTTGTTTTAAACTATTATATCTAGTCACTCTTATGAACTTTGAAGGTGTCCTATGCATTTATATTTGCTACTCTATTAAGGGACAAGCTAAATACTATTATGCTATGTTTTCTTTATGTGAAACAAACAAACGTCTTGGAAAGCATTGTTATTCATAAATCTTTTGTTTGTGCCTTTTCATGTTGCATCATAGTTTCTTTGCTTATTGCAAGAACCTTGTCTTTCATGTTATGATTGAAGTACTACGATCCCAACTTTGAATGTTTTACAGATACTTTGATCAAGTCTTTGATGGTGCATGTCACCTCAAAAATTATTCTTTCTTTTTATCACTTACCTACTCGAGGACGAGCAGGAGTTAACCTTGGGGATGTTGATACATTGCAAATGTATCTATAATTTTTGATGTTCCATGCTTGGTTTTAAACACTTTCTTGTGTTTTGTTCCAACTTTGGAGTACTTTTCATATGATTTGTTGGACTAACCTATTAACAAGAGCCACAGTGCCAGCTGCCTGTTTTCTGCTGTTTTTGGTTCCAAAAAGTCAGAAAATGAATATTCTCGGAATTGGACGGGACAAAAGCCAAAGTGCCTATTTTTCCGGAAGTCATCAAGTGAGAGGGGCCAGGGGGCCACCACACCACCTGGCCGTGCCTATTGTTTACTTTACACGTAGTTCGTAAAGCAATAATCTGTTACTTGCAACTTAATACTGGAGGGGGTTCGGATGATAACCTGAAGGTGGCTTATTAGTCATAGATGCAGTTGGATGGCGGTCTATGTATAATGTTGTAATGCCTAATCAAGTTCCAAAGGAGTCAAGATGATTAGTATATGCATGTATTGCTTTCTTGATGTTTGTCAATTGCCCCACTGTAATTTGTTCACCCAGCATGTTATCTATATTAAGGAGAGCCACCTCTAGTGAACTATGGATCCCGGTCCTTTTTCTTTACATACAATCTACAATCTTTTACTACTTTGTTTTTACTTTCTGCAAACTTTTACTTCTTTCCATTCGATATGTTTAATCCTTTGTTTTCCGCAAAACACGGTGACATTGACAACCTCATCACAAGTTGGGGACAAAGTTCTGTGGTTGTGTTGTGCAGGTCTCCATGTTGCTACTAGCACCAGTAGTGCGCCCTGCCAAAGCTCAGCTAGTAACACCTTTGGGGTGTTTCCTTGCTCCTACTGGGTCGATTAAACCTTGGTTTCATACTGAGGGAAACTTGCTGCTGTGCTCATCATACCTTCCTCTTGGGGTTCCCAACGAGCTCTACATCAACTACGCACTAGCACTTTTCTGGGTGTCGTGCATTGAGCCATCAGTGAGCCGCTCCTTCTCCACGAGAACGGCCAGCCGGGCGCCCATCCGATCGATGTCGCCCTGGGCGCCCAAGTGTTGGACGGTCTAGGCCTTCCGGCTGCAGGGGACGTTGGCAAAGGCGGGGACCTTGATGAAGTCCACCTCCGTGTTGTTGCGCACGTAAAAATACGAGCGCTGTCAGAGCTTGACGGTGTCGGGGAGCTCCAGGCGGGGTATGGGCGCTGACGGCCGCGGGTAGATGGCGCAGCAGCCCGTCTCCGTCAACAGGCCGCCCTTCCCCACCACCTGCACCTTGAAGTGGAAGAACTTCAAGAAATTCGCAGCGTTGGGGCAGACTCCGAGGAAAGCCTCATAGCAAGCCGTGTGATGCGACAACATCGACACGGTATTGGCTCCGAGGTGGTGAAGCTGCTGATCAAAGGTGACCAGCAGCTCCAAGACGAAGCGGCTCAGCGGCAGCCCGAGGCCGTGAGCGAAGTGGGCGAGGAAGACGACGGCCTTGCCAGGCTAGGGGTGGGGCATCCGCTCGCCCTCCGGCGCGAGGCGATGTTTTACTAGCCGCTCCGACGGTAGGAACTTCCCCCGTCGGTACTTCTTCACCAACTGTTCAGTGACATAAGAGCCACACCAGCCGCCGGCGACCTCGGGCAGCATATTACCTGGAAAGGTAGCCGTGATGGAGGCGCGGGGTCCCGTCGTCGATGAAGAGGAGTAGCGTCAGTGACCAAGAAACGATGGCGCAGAAGAGCAGACAGAGGCTAAAGCACGAGGGAGAATAAGGACGGCAGGCGTAGGGAGGGGAAATGAGGAACCACTGCTCCTTGCGCACGTATTTATGGGCAAAAGATAACCGCGCTGGTTCCCCTCCCTCGGTGCCACATGGCAAGTAACGGCCCTGCTCCACCACGACGGTTCCCCTCCCTCCATGCCACGTGGCAAAGCAACCACCCCACTACCCCGCGACAGTTCGGGGCAGATCGTGTGCGCCAGCGCCGTGCGCATAGAGGATCCCGCAGAAGTTACTGTGGGAGGCAAAACGCGCCCACGATCTCCAAGGAGACACAATGATGAAGGCATGCGCATGGTTACCAAAAACTGCAGCAGCAAACCCAGAAGTCAAACTGACATGACGCACGCCAGAAACGGCAGGCATGGCTTACGCAAGCACCAACAACAGCAAACTGGCGACCCCTCTCTTGGCCGGGTGCGACAGCCGGTCAAGAAGATCACCTCTCACACCCTGTGGGTGGGTCCATCGACTCTGTAGCCAGTGAGCCCCAGCCGGGAAAACAACACAGAATCTCAAGATGGTACAGGACAAAGACTACAAAACAAAGGCTACAAGACAAACGAAAACGACAAGGCATCTGCGTCATCAATCATTTCAAATGAGCACGCAAGAACTTCTCCACGAGACCAAGTCCTAACGTGCTCGGGAACTAGTGTCGGGGGGATGACCCCTGGGTAGGCCAAGACGGGACCAACCGGCCGGCTCCAAGGAGCATGGGCCGTCTGGACCCAGATCAAGGAACCACAGCCGGGTGGAATTCCCACCCGGTCCGCATTCAAGTTTCCCCGGCTGGCCCGTCTAGCCAGGTAGCCATAAGAACCGGCTAGGAGGCCGCTCCTAGCCAGCCGCCTCGGATCCGCTGGACATTGTATGGTGGGAATGACGCTCCTTGCTGAGTGCACCCTTGACCGGACAGGCTGGCTGGCCTGGCCGGTGCTACTGGACAACTGCACCAAAGCTGGAGGATGACGAGCTAAGCAAGGGCTGACGAGGAAAGCCCCGGCTTACGCATAAAGAACCGGCTGATGGATAAAGAGCCAGATGACGAGTAAAGCAGGGGCGCTTAGCGCTAAAGCATGGTCCTCCCCTGTACCGGAGGCTTGACTGGACTCGGGTCTACCGTTTGGCCCTGTCCAGCCGGCCCACTTTGTAAGGCCCAAATCCAAACAGTAAACCCTAGAACCCATCTTGTAAGCTACCTCCTCGACCTGTATATAAAGGGTGTAGCGCTAGGGTTGTAGGTAAGCTCAAGCAGAAGGAAAAATAGACACCAGAAGAAGGACTTAGAGAATTCCAAGCAAGAAGTAGCTAAGGAAACAGCTCAAGGAGCACTTATATTGGGCATTTGCCCCCTTTGATAGTAGATTGTTGCAGGAGTAAGAGTTTTACCTCGCCAAGAGGGCTCCGAACCTGGGTACATCGCTGTGTTTGCAGTATCTGTGCCCAACCCGTTGCGAGTAGCCACCAATAGCAACATGATTGTCCCCTTCAAGCCATCCCTGATGGCACTGCCGTGTTCCACACCACGACATCACCAGTAGCAACCTCTTATCTACCTCACCCGCGGAAATACCGTCCGTAGATATGCGAGTGGCATCGTTAGCACCGACCCAGCGGTACATCGGATGGACTCTAGCCTGAAGAGGTTGGAAGCAGCGGCACAACCATGTGCGAATGAGAGCAGTGCCACCCTCTTCTTTACCTATGCGTCACTCGAGGTCACAGACACGCTGATACAACATCTCCACTTCCTCGGACTCGCCAGGCATCACGACGTTCTTCTAGGAATGCCTCCTCTTGCAAGTTGCCACAGGATCGAAGGGCACGAGTCTGTAGTGCTCTTCATCGGCCTGCTGGTGGCGGATGTAGAACTACTTATCTCTCCACCCTTGGACAGACGCAGTGAGCTTGATATCAAAGTAGGTGGAGGAGGAGTCGACGTGGATCCCGCAACCTCCTCCATCGCAGACTACCGAACCCGACCCCGACTAACGATTGAGCCTAAAAAGCTTCTTGAAAAGACCAAAGTGTGGATCGATTCTAAGCCAGCACTCGCACAAAGTGATGGAACAAGCGATGTGGAGAATCGAATTTGGGGACAGCTGGTGTAGCTGGAGCCCGTAGAAAAAAAGAAGACCCCTGACAATGAAGTGGAAGAGAGATACTATGGATGATGAACGCAAGGAACATCACCCGAAAACTAGCAGGAAGAACGGGAATTACCTCCTCGCCAGGTACACGAGAGTCACCTTCCGTGGAAGGAAGTGCTCCATCTTGACGGAGATTGAACAACTCTGCGGGGTTGAATGTGGATGGGCGCCAGGACCCATTAGTGACGCGAGTCCCTGCACCCTTCTTCTTCCCAGCGCTGGTGGCAATGCTGCCCATGGTGGCGGCGCCTCCCTTCTTCTTGGTGGCGGCAATGGTGGCCGCAGATCCAGCCGTAGAACCTCCTTTCTTCTTGCCCATCTTTCGATGGCGATGCGAGCAGAGGAAGTAACTAGGGAAAACACGGAGCTGGTCCAGTGCCACAAAGAGGAAGTGCGCAAAGAAGCAGAAAGATCAACAATGGCGAAGGAGGCATGATAAAGAAGAGATATGGGGAAATTACCACAGCTACGCTGCTACTTAACCTCCTCACAGATGTCATCCAACGGCCAGAAGAAACCCTATTGGACCTGTGGCGCACATTTCCATCGACAGGTGGTGAAGGTGAATCATGAACCGTCCCCCCACTACTCCCATTACGCGTGAATGATCTCGTAGCAATACTAAAACTGCTACAATTGAGAAATAATTGAGAAATAATTGTAGCAGATTAAATACCAACGGGTCATTCACGATATCTGCTACAATTGAGAAATAATCTATAGCCAAATTCACGAGACTACCTTATGAGAAGAAAATTGAGATTAAGGAGGAGAATACCATTGAATAATTGGCAGCAATCTACTTTTTCACACTGCAATCCGAATTGGAGAGAAGTTTGACAAGTGATGATTCCCTTGCCAATGACTCTGCAAAAGAAGATTTGGATGAAATCCTCAACACCACACCAGAGGCTGAACAAGGACTCAGGGATGAATATGAAGATCTGCAAATAAAAGGGGATGAGGATATGCGGCCTATTGTTCTTAAACCTCTCTTTCCAAAGCTCAGGTATGAATTCTTAGATAAGGAAGGTAAATGTCCAGTAATTTTTGACAATAATCTCTCCCTAGATGAAAGCACGAAGTTGTTAGAAGTACTTGTCAAACAACAAGAAACTTTTGGATATACTCTGAATGACATAAAAGGTATAGATCCGACCATAGTAACTCACAAGATTCCCATGGTTGAGGATGCTAAACCATTTGTTGATAATCAAAAAAGATTAAAACCCAAAATGAAAGAGATAGTGAGAAAGGAAGTAATCCATATGTTAGAAGTGGTATTATCTATCCTATTTCAGATAGCAAATGGGTGAGTCCAACTCATTGCATACCTAAGGAAGGATGCATAACAATAATTAATAGTAATAAGGATGAATTGATTCCAGCTAGAACAATAGCAGGATATAGAATGTGTATTGACTTTAGGAAGTTGAATAAAGAAACCATAAAAATGCATAAGAAACTTCCCCTCATTAATGATATTATGCATAGGATGTCTGCTAATTCTTACTTTTGTTTTCCTGACGGATTCTGGTTATTCTCAAATATCTATCCAACCTGAAGATCAAGAAAAAACTACTTTCATGTGCCCCTATGGAACCTATGCTTATCGATTAATGCCTTCTGGATTGTGTAACGCGGCTGCTACTTTTGAAGAGTGTGTTTTAAAAATCTTTGACAGTTTTGTGGAGAGTTCCATGGAAGTTCTTATGGATAACTTTGTTGTCTATAGATCTGATGACCCACAAGTATAGGGGGTGTATCGCAGTATTTTCGAGGGAAGTGAAACCCAATTTATTGATTCGACACAAGGAAAGCCAAAGAATATTTATAAGCCTTAACAACTGAGCTGTCAATTCAGCTGCACCTGGAAACAATCTTGCTCACAACAGTTTATCAGTAGCAATAGTTTTGTAATAGCAATAACAAAGTAATAGCAGTAGTAAAATTAAAGACATTAGTAACAATTGTAGTAAATAGTAGGATTAAAGCGCGGTAGGCATCGGGATGGATGGACGAGCGTTGCATGGACAAGACAGTTCATATGGCAATCAAAACATAGGGCATTTGCATATAAATAAGATAAAGCATCCAAGTACTAAATAATCATAGGCATGTTTTCCATATATAGTCATACACGCTCGCAATGAGAACTTGCACAACATCTTTTGTCCTGCCATCCCGTTTGCAGCGGGGCCTCAAGGGAACTACTAGCAATTAAGGTGCTCCTTTTAATAGAGCATCGGAGCAAAGCATTAACACTCCGTGAACACATGTGATCCTCACATCAAAGCCATTCCCTCCGGTTATCCCGATTGCTGTCACTTCGGGGCCTTTGGTTCCGGACAACAATATGTGTATACAACTTGCAGGTAAGACCATAAACAATACTATCATAATGAATCAATAACATGTTCAGATCTGAAAACATGGCACTCGGGCCCTAGTGATAAGCATTAAGCATAACAAGTTGCAACAAAGTCAAAAAGCACTAATAATAGATACTAGGCACCATGCCCTAATAATCTGATGCCATTACATGAACAATCTCATCCAATCCCTACCATCCCCATAGCCTACAGAGGGGGGTTACTCACTCATATATTGGTAAACATGGATGGTCGATGGAGAAGCGATGGTGATGGTGATGGCGATGATCTCCTCCAATTCCTTATCCCAGCAGGGTGCCAGAACGGAGTTTCTAGGTCTGAATCGCGGAATCTGGTGGTGGCGGCGCAGCGGAACTCTTTTTGGAAAAATGCCAACCCCCCTTGGTTTTTAGAGCAAGAGGCAACTTATAGGGGAAGAGGGAGGCCGAGGGGGTGACCAAGGTGTCCACACCACCCCAGGTGCGGCTTAGCCTGGCCCACGCGGCCAGGTGGTGTGGGCCCCTCGTGGCCCTCCTCCGTCTCGTCTTCTGGCTCCATGAGTCTTCTAGTGAAATAGGATTTTTGGCATATTTTCCGGAATTTTTCCTGATAGTTGATTTTCTACACAAAAACTAGACACCAAGGTAATTCTGCTGAAAACAGCGTCAGTCCGTGTTAGTTGTATCCAAATCACACAAGTTTAGAGGAAAAAAAATAGCAAAAGTGTTCTGGAAAGTAGATACGTTTTAGACATATCAACTCCCCCCAAGCTTAGCTTATTGCTTGTCCTCAAGAAATTCAGTTGAAAACTGAGTGCGATAAAAGAAACTTTCACGAACACATTTGCTTCATAAGATGTATATATTCTCATCATATGATCAACTACTTAGGCAATTCATAATAAAGAGTATGCAACTAAGTTTACTTAATAGTCATTACAAGCTATGAAGAGATTCCAACTCAAAAATAATAAATAGCATGAAACATAAACATAAGCAACATTGCAATGCTCATAACATGGTATGATAGAGTGGTATCTCGCTTGCCTTTGATTGTAGAGCAAACATAAATGCCAAGGCACCTCTGAAGTTCAAGTGAAGACTAGAAGTAAAGATATCAAAGATACAAGCATCAAGGTCATGACACAATTAATCAAGTTTTGAGACAAGCATATTATACTAAGAATGACAACTATGTTCTCAAGGAAGTGCTCATATAAAAGGTGGTGACTCAACAAGGAAATGAAAAAGGGTTTTAAAAAGTTTGAAAGGCTTCCAAATGCTGAAAGTATGGTACTCATTAGCTTTGAGCTCTCATTGACCCTATCATAAGCATCTTTAAATGGTTAGGGTGAAAGTGAGGTCCAATCTGAGTTATATGCTTGACAGACCATAAACTGGAAATCTCATGTCCCTTGGGTACGAGGGCCGCTCCTCATACTACTCAACTTTAGTTACCGGTAAGTTCTTGTCATAGTAAATACATGCGTATCATAAAGAACCGCCAACAGGGTACCCCTGGCCCGATGATATAGAAGAATCCCCATATCAAAATGACAAGGCAAGAAGACAACAAGCATCTCAACAATCTTCTTATTTACCATGGGAAAATGGTGCTTTTTCTCTCTTTCCTCTTTTCTCATCATCTCTTTTTCTTTTCTTTTTCTCAACAACTATCTCTCCTTTTTTTATAAGAACTATGCTTTATAGATTGCTCATTATGGTTATGTTGCAGGTTTCCACCATGATTAGGCATGGATTAGACCGGCGGCCCAGGCGTTTCTCTAACACACATACATAACTCCATGGACTTACAAGCTCCCCTTTTATTTCACACCGGCGATAACCGCGAACAAATGAACATGATATCAACTGGGTATATATTTACAGGTTTTGAAAGCGTTCCCCGTGACAGCATGGTTCTGCTAATCCCTAGCCTATAATTTGCAAGCATATAACTTTCATGGACAGTCACAATGGTTAAGGTTTATTAAGTGCAAGAAATAAAGTGTGCCATCAAGTTCGTGAGAGCTTTACTAACTAACTTTCTCATAACAAGCAAACATTTTATTCAGAAGAAAACAAGGCATACTGAATATGCACGGAAAAGCAAATGATGCTAATAGGTAGGTATGGTGGACACTTTTGGCAATATTGATTCTGGGGAATTGGAAACACGAGTAGAGCTCATACTCAGTGCAAGTGAAGGCCAACAATAGTAAGGGAGCGGCAAACGAGAGAGCAATAACTGTCATAATCATGCTTGCAACAAAACAGGACTAATCATGGCATGAAAGTGATTCAAGACCCCTGCGGCAAAATAATTCATCGAGGCTTAACTAATTATTGTTTCAGTCATATGCATGCATGAGCATGTGCCAAGTCAACTCAAGTGAAACATTCAGAGGAGGATACTGATATGTTGCTAACGTATCCATAATTTTTGATGTTCCATGCTTGGTTTTATCTACTTTCTTATGTTTTGTCCACACTTTGGAGTACTTTTCATATGATATCTTGGACTAACCTATTAACAAAAGCCATAGTGCCAGCTACCTATTTTCTTCTGTTTTTGGTTCCAGAAAAGTCAGAAAATGGATATTCTTGGAATTGAACCGGACAAAAGCCAAAGTTGATATTTTACCGGAAGACTCATGGAGCTAGAAGACGAGACGAAGAGGGGCCATAGGGTGGCCACACCACCCCTTGGAGTGGGCAACCCTAGGCCACGCTAGGGCATGGTGTGGGCCCCTTGGCCGGCCACCAACCTCGCCTCTTCGCCTATAAGATGCCTCCCGATGCGAAAACCCTAAATCGTGCAGCCTCCAGCCACGAAAAGTTCCGCAGCACCGCCGCCGCCGAAGGGGAGATTCGGGGGATAGAAAGTCTCTGTTCTGGCACCCTGTAGGGACGGGGAAGTGCCCCCGGAGCCATCTCCATCGATCTCCACCGCCATCTCCATCACCGTTGTTGATTCCCATGATGAGGAGGGAGTAGTTCTTCCTCGAGTCTAAGGGTTCTACCGGTAGGTATGTGTTCATCTCTCTCTCTCTATGCATGATCATATTGTGATCATGAGCTTTGTAATCAAGTAGATCTACCTTGCTACTCAAGTGCTTTATTAGATCTCTGCTCTCCCCATGTGTGTGAAGTTGACAGTGTGCACACCATGGTGGCACTTAGGCTAGAGATTACAAATACTTGTTATGAGTTATATTTGGAGTTGGATGTCTCTATGAAATTGTGGTGTTTGTTGGAACCATCTAGTGCTCAAGGTGACAGTGTGGGGTTACCTAGATGGGAAAGCGAACTTTGAGGAGAGCTGTGATAGCCCAACCATGGATTAGAGTGTCCAACCGGAGAGTAGTTTAGAGTAGTATCATAAAGAGAAGATATTTATATGAGAGTGTTCACTAGTGAAAGTATGATCCCTAGGCCTTGTTTCTCAACATTGAAACACCGTTTGCAACTAGATCTGTTACATGTTTGCTTGCTTCCATCTTTATTTCAGTTTGCCTTTAGTCTCTTCCACGCCATCAAGCTATTTTCTCACCGTTGTCTTATATCCATACCACTTGTATTTCACTATATCTTCGCCGAACTAGTGAACCTATACACCTAACAATTATATTGGGTGTGTTGGGGACACAAGAGACTTCTTGTATCTTGATTGCAGGGTTGCTTGAGAGGGATACCTTTGACCACTTCCTCCCTGAGTTTGATAAACGTTGGGTGATCCACTTAAGGGAAACTTGTTGTTGTTCTACAAACCTCTGCAGTTGGAGGCCCAACAACTGTCTACAAGAATAGAAGTGCATAGACATCAAGCTATTTTCTGGCGCCGTTGCCGGGGAACGAAGAAGAAGAAGCTCCCATGTCAACCGCGTGCCAGCAAGCTATTTTCTAGCGCCGTTGCAGGGGAGGTAAGGTAAAAGGTACTCACATCCTCCATTGTGAGTGCTCGAAGTTATTTCCTTTAGATTCTGCAATTTTGTCATTTTGTTTCTTGTTTTCACTAGTTAGGCTTAATGGAAAACAACAACAAAATTAGAGAGCTTTTTAGTATTTTTCCTAAGTTAGAACATGAATTGTGTGAAACGAAAATTAAAAAACCCATGGAACTTTCTTTGCATGATAATAGCAATGTTATTAGTATGAATCTTTTGAACACCTTTGTTACTAATGCTATGGAAACGTCTAAGCTTGGGGAAGTTAGTTTTTATGAAAATGATATTTTTAGTTCCCTAGCTTTAAAGAAGAAAATTTGCTCTGATGATACTTTATCTCCCATATGTGGTAATTCTAATGATACTTGTAATATTTTAAATCCACATACTGAAAGCATCCCTTTTAAAATACCTATAAAGATTGTTGAACGTGTTATGAATAACTGTTATTTTGGAGATGGAACTGTCCATCCTGGTGATCATTTACTCTTTATACATGAGTTATGCGAGTTGTTCAAGTGTGTTGGTATTTCAATGAACCAAGTTAAGAGGAAACTATTCCCATTTTCACTTAATGGAAAGCAAGGGAGTGGTATGAGCTACTAGATGATCGTCATCAATTGGAGTGGAAGGAACTTGAATCTCTCTTTTACTCTAAATTTTATCCTCCTCATGAAATTCATAAAGATAGGAATTACATTTATAATTTTCATCCACATGATGGAGAAAGTATTTCCCAAGCATGGGGGAGAATGAAGTCACTAATGCTCAAATGTCCGATTCATGAGCTCCCCAGTAATATTGTTATTAATAATTTCTATGCAAGGCTTTCAGGACATTACAAGGACTATCTAGATACTTGTTTAGAGGGATCCTTCACAAGTAAGGAGGTCAAAGATAAGTGGGATCTTCTTGAAACAATTCAAAGCAATACCGAATATTGGTATAACGACAAAGGTAAAGAACCGGGTATAAACTATGAGTATGATTGCATTAAGTCTTTCTCTGGAACTTCTAATTTTCAAGAGCTCGGTGCTAAATATGGTCTTGATCCTCAAATTCTTATTGATTGTTTTAGAGCCTTTTCTTTTCATATTAATGCTCCTAATGAAAAATGGGACATGTATCATGAGCCTTTTAAAGACACTTGCATGGAAAATGAAATTGTTATTAATGATAGCAATAAACATGCTCAAATCTCTGAAAGTACTATTTCTGATAAGCATGTTAATGTTTGTGGAATACATAGACCTTGTGAGAATAATCAAATTGAAGAAGAATATTGTATCACCCACAGGAATGAAAAAACTAGAACGTGGTATAGGGCTCTAAATGATCTTGGTAAAAAAGTTTGTGCCCTCTATCCTTTTATTTGTGGCCTTTGCTTTGAAGTGGGTCATTTCAATTTTCAATGCTCATGCCATAATAATGTTCCTTCTAATCCAATGAGTACTGCAAGTTTGTATTATGATGACATGATCACTCCTAATCAGCATGATGAACTTACATTATTTTTGGGGTGTGAAGAATTATCAAGAAAAACTTCTTTGGTAGATATGAGTGCTTTAGATATGAATAGCGTCCTGCATGGTTGTCATCTTTATTGTGTTCATAATTGTCACACAAATACTTACATACAAAATATTATACAAGATGAGATTTTACCAAAATATGACAAGATTAATATGTGTTTTGATATTATTAATGAAAAGAAGGAATCCTCCAAAGTTTATTCTATTGTCTCTAACAATAAACTAGGGTATATGGAGAAGCTTCCTTTCAAGCCTCTCCCTCCTAAAAAGAATAAGAAAAAGAAGAAAAGGAGGAGTAAAAGAAGAGAGGAAACGGTATTTTCCCCTAAGCATGTTGCTCCTATTATAGTTTTTGATGAGTCTGAACTCGATGATGTTCCTATGCTTGTTACCTATAGTAGTGATCATGATTGAGAAAAGCAAACTTCTTTTGATACTGAAAATCTCTTCGGTACCAATTCTGAAAATGATGATATTAATAATTGTTGTACTATTAGTGCTATCCATGTTCCTTCCAATGATGATATGTTTACAAATGAACACACTTTGGAAGATAACTATTTTATTGCTTATGATGATACTATACCTCCAATATATGATGATCACAATGATGAATATGATATTTTCAGTCCACCTACTATTGAGGAGAAAATTAATTATCATTACAATATGCCTCCTATATTTGATGATTATGGTGATGAGGATAATAATGATAGCTATTTTGTTGAATTTTCTCCCACTACAATTAATAAGAACTAGTCATCAACCCGTGGCTCCGCACGGTTTAGAATAGTTTTACTTCTTATCAAAATTATTCTTTCTCTGTCAGTTTTTTTACTTCTTATCATGCATAAAACTATTGATTTCAAAATCTTTCGAAATATTTGAATGCTCAAAGTTGTAGTTCCATTTAAGGCATCTTTATTTTATTTATAAATTGAATATGATTTTGATAGGCCATTGCGCCGACTGCAAGAAAAATGTTTTTAACTAAATAAAAACAATAGAATTCATACAATTTGAAGGTAGCCATGAATAAGGAAATACATAAAACACACAAAAAAAATTAGCTTTCATTATGGACTAATAACTCAAGGACAATACGCATATAACGACTAAGTATTGAAAATTCATCAATTTAATTACCTGTGTAAGTTATGCTTCAAGGTGGAACTAAATGGCAGAGGAAAATATATTCATTTACAAATTCCGCTTTGCGGCTTTACATTATATCCTTTATGAAACAAATGAAGAAATTACTCTAGACTTTAGAAGGAGAACACATATTTATTACCCTGTTTACCTGATGAAAGAATTTAAACCAATGGATATATAATGAGAACTCCATGAAATATTAGAGGCAAAACAAAGCTGTAGCAGCCCCACTGTTGAAGTGAGGTGAGAGATCTCTATCCTCATGGGCAAAGCAACAAAATGAAAACATACAAACACACAATAAGGTTGAGGGTGAATAAAGTAGCATGACTCTACAGTTGATGCATTATGCAATTTTTGCGTCTCCTAATAATTCTATGGAGTACGCTCATATTGCATTGGACGGCCAAAAATATAGTAATATAAAAATATGTTGACAATGTCATGCAAATAACTACCTTACTGACAAAATGCATGGTGTAATACAAAATGGAGAGGCTTACAATTATGAAACTGATACCAATCTGCCTGTAGAAACATTAGGTAATGGTATATGCCATTGCTTCGTTTTGGTATGTGAAGTCACCTGGCTTGTCATATCTATGACCTTCCGCCTTATTTTTATAGAACTCATGGTTCTTCTTCGCAAATTAAGTGTTAGCCAAGTTATAATCAAACAGACATGCAAAAATCAGTAACTTGAGATCCCAAGTTTCTTCGAGGATAAATATTACTGCCAAATAATGATAAGCAATTAATACTTCTATGCTGATTATGCGACATTGTAAGCATACAATTGGATATCCAAATATTAGTAATCTGAACTGGAATTTTAAATGACACTCATAAGCATGAGACTCGAATGGTTCTAACCTCCATATATATTAAACTTTGCTTAATTGTAATATTGTCGGATGTAGAGTGAACTATACTTACCAATTGCTTCATTCTAATTTTGTCGGGTGTACAATGAACTATACTGACCAATTGCGACAGAATACGACTAATTGTGTCTAAACTTCAGAAGCCGTTCCACCTTTTTGATGATGAAAATAAACAAAAGGAAGGCAACATACTACTTGAATTTCCCAATACAAAATAGGGGCTTGGATTTAGACTGTACTTACTGATCATCGTCTAACATCATTATGTCAAATTTAGGAGCGGTTCTACCATTTTGTGGACAGAAAAACCAAGACCGGAGGAAATAGCCAATTTTATTATAAGAAATATAGTGGGGAGTTCTGGAACTATCAGACTTCTATGGGCATGGGAAACAATTAAGTCTGACAATGATATTCAGATGAAAGATAATAGACAATATTAGAAAACGATACCGACAAATCTGAGAACCTGGCATGTATAGGAAAACATTTGAAATCCAGGAACCATGCATCAATCAACGCTGGAAGGCAGGAAAATTATATTATATCTGCCTAGCAGTCCCTGCACATAGTAGCAAATCCAGTGTGCTTATCCATCCAAAAAAAGTATCAACTAATTTTGAGGGCTAACATGGGTAACATAGAAAAAATAATCAGAAATTTGGTGTGTCTCCTATTAACTTCATATTGCGAACGCACACAGCTACTGCAACGGTTACGCGGTTCTGCTAGAGGCGATGCAAAACACTCACGTTGGCTCACCTTCGCTTCCTATAGTGCATAATTAGGTCATTTGGACTACAAATAGATACATTTGTGTACACAATTTTTTCGTAATCAGATCATCAGACTTTACGGTGCAATTGATTTATTAGGAGTTTGGTGATTTAATAGACTATGAATAGAGTAGGAGTTATTTGATAATTTATAAGCAAAGGAGTGACGGGTGGCTGGAGTTGGGGACAATTTACAGGAGGGCGAGCTACCACAAAGGAAGGAACCCCAATGTTTTTTTGTATAGAAAGGAGGGTGAGACACCAAATGCCTAGTGTGTGTTTGCATATATGTTCTAATTATATATCCAGGAAAATTAATCGATACAATGCGACATTTGATTATCAAGCTTGATTGATTTTTTCAAAAATGGGGAGGCTCTTAGACGATTTGATTGTATACGGGCTAAAGAAAACAAAAAGGAGCATACCATATTAGTAACAAAACCGAGTCCATGTGCATGCTTTAAAGTATGAGTACAATCAATTATATTACTTAATTTTTTTATAGAATTTTAGGATAATCATTCCCTATATCCAGGAATACATGGACTTCCTACCTAATAGTGAAATATATGAGAGCTCAGTTTCTAGACCACCGAGAGGGAGGAATCCTGATGTTTCTTTATAGAAAGGAGGGTACCCAAATGCTTGCCGCACATCAGCTAACCTTACCGCTTGACCAAGCACACGTTCTCATCAGAGCTCAGTTTCAGCAACATGCCTTTCATGGCACTACCTCCGTTCCACAATATACTTCCTAAAAAAGCTTATATTATGGAACAGAGTTAGTATGCATTAAACGTTTACCTTGAACACTATATTCAAGACTTCCAGAATCAGTACACAGAAATATGAAATCTGGAGGCACCGCATCAGAGAATAAGACTGGCTACAACTAAAACCTATGTTCCTGTGCATAAACCAATGTTTTGTCAGCTTCCTTCCCTACTCAAATCAGAACAGTACCTTGCTATGAATTGTAGAAGAGCCTACAAATGAATTTCTAAGATGGAAGAAAATATGATAACGTTTACTAAAACATCTGACTGTAACAGACTAAAACACGAGTAGAAAAATTACTGACCTCATTAGGGAGATGGTTGCCGTGACCAATTTTCAGAAAAGGATTAGCAGCGGTTCATGCAGTGATGAAGCGATGCTGCTTAGGCAATAGACACGGCATGATCCAACTAAAGCTCTGACTTGAATCGCCGTCATCCTCCTACACAGAGCCTCTTTCATGGCTGCCAATGTGCCTCCAGTCTCTAGACCCGGACGTTTTTTGCATGCTACGGGTAAGAAAGACGCAAGATCCAGCTTTCGGCGATGGTATCATACGTGCCGGCCGGCGGACGCTTGCCGCAAAAGCCTGCGACCCCCGCAAAGCCATGTAGGGTTACACACCTGAATACGTAGATCCGTGTCTACCTCTGCTGAAAATTCACGTAATATTAATAGGATGCTCGATTTAGATGATAGGCGCGTCCCCGAGAAATTGAGGCCAACGTCGGTTGCCGGATGCGGATCCGGATTTTCTGGTATGTCGTGAGGTAGAAGGCTACCCTCAGGTGTTTTTTTCGTTCTTTCTTGTTCGGCGATGAAAGAGTCCACCTCAGGTAGAGCGAATTTCATCTGACGGCTGTTTGATGGACCATCGGTCAATCCTATGGACCAAATTTTCTAGCCACCAGGATTAACGTGGGAGCTTCTACACTACCTCCAGTTAGTAAAAATAAGATGAGTATGTTTATGTGGGGAGTATTAATTATTTTATGCATGTGGCTCATGATAAGAATATTTTATGTGATAGTTATATTGTTAATTTTATTTATTATGCTACTGAAAGTTATTATGAGAGAGGGAAACATGGTTTGATGCATCTTAATAATATTAAGTTTCCCCTCTTTATGTTGAAAGTTTTGCACTTGTTTTACTTTCCTATGCTTGTTGCTTCGTGCTTTTATGACTTATTTCTTTACAAGATTCCTATGCATAGGAAGTGAGTTAGATTTAAATGTGTTTTGAATTTGCTTCTTGATGCTCTCTTTTACTTCAATTCATATTTCATATGTGAGCATCTTCTCAAACTATTATGCCTAACTTAAAGCCGTTAAAGAAAAGTACTTATTGGAAGATAAGCCAAAAGTTTTAGATGAGTCTTGAAAGTTATTACTAATAACCGCTCCTTATCCTTTTTATTTTCTTTTTGTGCCAAGAGTAACCTCTAATAAGAGAGAAGTAATGCTTAGAAAAGTTGCTGTCCCGAAACAGATTTTTTTCTTCACCATATAAATTCGTGTAAAATATCTGTACGTCGGTTTGAGGCATGAATTTTTGTGCTTCTTCCCTAGGTTGTTATCTAACTTCCGTTAGTTCAACACTTTTTGATTTGAGCAACAGAAGGTCTTTGAAAAATTGGTTTTTACCTGCTGGTCTGTTTTGACAAATTTCTGCCATTATTTGCATTTGCTTCTTGTTGGTTCCTTTTTGAGTTCTTTTGGTGAATTGACCTTTTTGAGGGAAGTGCTACAGTAGCTTGTGTTTTAATGGAAGTTTTATAGGTGTTGAAACTAAATCCAAAGACTTATTTATCTTGAGTGCACTAATGTTGCTAATAAAGATTGTGTGAAGTTTTGTATGAAGGAAAAATTTCAGGTGTATGGAAGGAATGAGTAATGAGATGAAGGATGGACTAAAGCTCAAGCTTGGGGATTCCACGCGTGTCACCCCAAGAAATATACAAGAAGTACAAGCGTCAAAGCTTGGGGATGCCCAAGGCATCCCCTTCTTCATCAATAAAAATTTCAGGTTTCTTCCAAACGCTTCATTTTTATTGTTTCATGCACAGTTGTGTTGTTCTTGGAGCGTCTTATTTTTTGTTTTTGTTTTGGTTTTTCGTTTGCTTGGTTTGCTTAGTTTGCTGAATAAATTGGTTGGAATCCCTCTTTCATGCATTGGTTTTCAAATAGTTTGGTTTGGATTGGAAAAGAGTAGGAAAGTTCATGTTTAAGTGGTAAAGAGAGCTTGTTTTTGACTGTGACCTATGCTTTGTCATGTCATGCTTGATATTGTTTTGTCTTTATGCTTAGTGATCTTTGATGTAGCATGACATGTTATAAACAATTGAGATTGCTTAATGTGCCTTGGAAGAATCATGCGTTGTTTTAGCATATTAAAGCATAAGTATTGTGGTATTCTCCTTTGATGCTTTATTTGGGTTGACTTGGCGCATGCTCACACCATGTTATGACTATCCCAAGTCACCATAGCCTCTATGATCATTTATTTTTCGACTTGTAATATCACTTTATGCTTTAATTAATGATGTTTTGTCGCTTTGCATGATTTTGTCACTTTATGCTCTCTTAGTTGGTCGCTCCCAGTCTTTTGCTAGCCTCCATAACCAAGTATGAGTTCCACTCATGCATCCAACTCCTTAAACCAAGTTATTCCAAAGATTTCACCATACCTACCTACTAGCATATGCTATTCCAAGTATATTCATGTTTTTATCTATCTTCTGAATTAAACTTGTTATGAGAAAACTGGTGATTAAAGCTCTCACGAACTTGATGGCACACTTTACTTTTCTTGCCCTTAATAAACTTGAACCATTGTGTCGTCTATGTTGTATATGCTTGCACTTATATGTTGGGGATTAGCAGAACCATGCTGTCATGGGAACGCTTTCAACATTGCACTTGTACTTTGTACCTAGTTCACATCATGCTCTTTTGTCTATGGATGTCGTCGGTGTGAAATGAAAGGGGAGCTTGTAAGTCCATGGAGTTATGTATGTGTGTTAGAGAAACGCCTGGGCCGCTGGTCTAATCCATGCTGCAAAAAGAAAAAGGAAAAAAAGAGATATGAGAAAATAGGAAAGAGAGAAAAAAGCACCATTTTCCCATGGTAAATAAGAAGATTGTTGAGATGCTTGTTGTCTGCTTGTCTTATCATTTTGATATGGGGATTCTTCCGTATCATCGGGAAAGGGGTACCCCGTTGGCGGTTCTCTATGATACACATGTACTTACTATGAGAAGAACTTACCGGTAACGAAACTTGAGTAACATGAGGAGCGGCACTCGTATTCAAGGGACATGAGATTTCCAACTTATACTTTGTCAAGCATATACTCCATAGTTTGTTCACTTTAACCTTAATCACTTCAAGATGCTTATGATAGGGGCAATGAGAGCTTAAAGCTATTAAGTACCATAATTTTTGGAAGCTCTTTATGAAACTTGAATCTCTACTTCCTTCTATGAAGGCCTTTCTTTTACTTTTATGTTGAGTCTTCATCTTCTATCTTTATTCAACTACTTTGAGAGCATAGTGGCCATTCTTAGTTCTATGTGCATTGTCCCAGGACTTGTTGATTGATGCATATCTTTGATATTGCTTGTTTTAAAATATTTGTATCTAGTCACTCTTATGAACATTGAAGGTGTCCTATGCATTTATGTTTGCTACTCTATGAGGGACAAGCCGAATGCCACTATGCTATGTTTTCTTTATGTGAAACAAACAAATGTCTTGCAAAGCATTGTTATTCATGAATCTTTTGTTTGTGCCTTTTCATGTTGCAACATAGTTTCTTTGTCTTATTGCTAGAACTTTGTCTTTCATGTTATGATTGAAGTACTATGATCCCAGTTTTGAATGTTTTACAAATACTTTGATCAAGTTTATGATGGTGCATGTCACTGATACATTGCAAATGTATCTATAATTTTTGATGCTCCATGCTTGGTTTTATCCACTTTGTTCTGTTTTGTCCACACTTTGGAGTACTTTTCATATGATTTCTTGGACTAACCTATTAACAAGAGCAACAGTGCCAGCTGCCTGTTTTCTGCTGTATTTGGTTCCAGGAAAGTCAGAAAATGAATATTTTCGGAATTGGACGGGACAAAAGCCAAAGTGCCTATTTTTCCAGAAGACTCCAGGAGCCAGAATACGAGATGGAGGAGGGCCAGGGGCTGGCCACACCACCCCTAGGCGCAGGCTGGGACTGGTCGCGCTAGGGCATGGTGTGGTGGCCCCAGGCACCCCCTCGGTCTCCCTCTTCGCCTATAAGAAGCCTTCTGACCAAAAAACTTCGAGGGGGGTTCGACGTATTTTTAGAAGGAGTTCCGCTCCGCCGCCACCACCAGATTCCACGAAACAGCACCAGAAACTCCGTTTTGGCACCCTACGGGGACGGGGAATTGGAGGAGATCATCGCCATCATCATCACCATCGCTTCTCCATCGACCATCCATGTTTCCCCCATCTATGAGTGAGTAATCCCCCGGTGTAGGCTATGGGGATGGTAGGGATTGGATGAGATCGTTCATGTAATGGCATCAGATTGTTAGGGCATGGTGCCTAATATCTTTTATTAGTGCTGTCTAACTTTGTTGCGACTTATTGTGCTTAATGCTTGTCACTAGGGCCCGAGTGCCATGATTCCAGATCTGAACATGTTATTGATTCATTATGATAGTATTGTTTTTGGTCTTATCTGCAAGTTGTATACACACGTTGTTGTCCGGAACCTATGGCCCCGAAGTGACAGAAATCGGGATAACTGGAAGGGAATGGCTTTGATGTGAGGATCACATGTGTTCACGGAGTGCTAATGCTTTGCTCCGGTGCTCTATTAAAAGGAGCACCTTAATTGCCAGTAGTTCCCTAGAGGCCCTGCTGCAAACGGGCTGGCAGGACAAAAGATGTTGTGCAAGTTCTCATTGCGAGCACGTATGACTATATATGGAACACATGCCTAGGATTGTCTAGTACTTGGATGCTTTATCTTATTTATCTGCAATTGCCCTATGTTCTGATTGCTATGTGAATTTTCTTGTCCATGCAACGCCCATCCATCCATCCCTATGCCTACCGCACTCGAATCCCACTGTTTACTGCTTCTGTTACTACTGTCTTCGCTTTACTACTGTTGTTACTTTACTAATCCTACTATAAAACTGTTGCTACTGATAAACTGCTATGAGCAAGATTGTTTCCAGGTGAAGCTGAATTGACAAATCAGTTGTTAAGGCTTATAAATATTCTTTGGCTCCCCTTGTGTCGAATCAATAAATTGGGTTTCACATCCCTCGAAAATACTACGATACACCCCCTATACTTGTGGGTCATCAAGACTATTTTCTGACGCCGTTGCCAGGGAGCATAGCTTTATTTATCAAGTTCACTTGGATTCACTATTGTTCAAGCTAAGTTTATTTTCTCCTTGTTTGCTTGTTTCTTTATCAAAAATACAAAAAAAATTAGTTCCTACTCTAGTTGTTATTTTCGTTGGTCTGTTATTGTCTTGCTTTATCATGCTTGTTGTCAATGGTTGGTTTCTTTAAAACTGACGCTTATTGGCCAGGTGGGTTCACGGAAGATCAAAAATATTATTATAAGGAACACCGCTTCTCACAAAAAGGGAAACACTTATGGGAACAAATTGATAGATTGTATACCATTGCTAGAAACGTGTGCTCTACTTATAATGTTACTTATTGTTGTGATGAGTCTTGTTGCAGAAAGAGGTATAAACACCTCCCTTTTCAATGTGAGTATAATGATCATGATACCATATCTTCCTATGCTAAAGGAATTTATGACTTTTATGATGCGGAACAAATTGAAGAATTTATTTCTTGAAACGGTGCTTTTGAACTTGCTAGTTTGCTTGAAAATATTGATGATTCACCTTACAAATATGAGGTTTATGGTATACGTAAATTTTGCTTTGATAATTACAAGGACGAAAATGGCTATATGCTTGAATATTTTAATAGATGCTTTCGACAAATGGAAGAGACTAATGCCTTGCAGGATCCTATGCAAGAAGAAATTGATGAACCTGAAATCTCATTAGATGAAAAAGAGGAGGATAGTGATGAACAAAAGGAGGAAGAATGGATTAGCTACCCATGCCTACCTTCTAATGAGAGTAACTCTTTATCCCTTACATTATTTGATTGTCCTCCATGCTTACTAAAGGAGGATGAATGTTATGTTCCTGAGGATTCTTTTGAAAATGTTTATGATAAAGCTCTAGTGCTTGTAGATCATGAAAAGCATGCTTTATGTGATAGTTATATTGTTGAGTTTATTCATGAGGGTACTGAAAATTATTATGAGAGAGGAAAATATGGTTGTAGAAGTTTTCATGGCATTGAAACACCTCTCTATGTGCTGAAAGTTTTGAAGTTACTCTTGTTTTATCTTCCTATGCCTGTCACTTTGTTCTTTGTGAATTTATTTGCATACACGATTCCTATGCATAGGAAGTGGGTTAGACTTAAATGTGTTTTGAATTTGCTTCTTGATGCTCTCTTTTAATTGAACTCTTATTTCTTATGAGAGCATCCTCTCAAACTATTATGCCTGAAGATGATAATATGTCTATTATTCTTGGGAGACTTTTTCTTAAACACTGCAGGAGTTGTTATTAATTGTAATCAAGGGAAGGTGACCTTCAATGTTAATGACAAAGAACATACTGTATATTTCCCCAAGAAGATTGAAAGGACTTATGGTTTGAATTCAATTGAAATATTGAGGGCATTCAAGTTGGAGAAATATATTGTCCCATACCAAGAGAAAAATTTGAAACTATTATGATTGGGCCCCTTGCTATCAAGGTTGAGGTAACATAATCATTAGTGGAATACAAAGTTTTGTCTCATGCGAAATTGTTTTGGTAACAAGACCTGATCAACCTTGTTAACAAAAGGATTTCATTGAACAAAACAATGTTTTCACCATGATTATCTCCGCTTACTTCTATTCTATCCATTTTAGTTTTTCTTATGCCTAACTTAAAGGCGTTAAAGAAAAGTACTTATTGAGAGATAACCCAAAGTTTTAGATGAGTCTTGGAAGTTATTACCTCTGTAATAACCGCTCCTTATCCTTTTTTTATTTGCTTTTTGTGCCAAGAGTAACCTCTAATGAGAGAGAAGTAATGATTGGGAAAGTTGTTGTCCTGAAACAGATTTCTGTGCTTCACCATAAAAAATCGTGTAAAATATCTGTACGTCTTTTTGGGGCGTGCATTTTTGTGATTCTGCCCCAGGTTGTTATCTAACTTTCGTTAGTTCAATACTTTTTTATTTGAGCAACAGAAGGTCATCGAAAAAATTCGTCTTTACCTGCTGGTCTGTTTTGACAGATTTCAGCCATTTTCTGCATTTGCTTCTTGTTGGTTCCTTTTTGAGTTCTTTTAGGGAATTGAGCTGTTTGAGGGAAGTGCTACAGTAGATAGTGTTCTAATGGAAGTTTATTGGTGTTAGAACTGAACCTTAAGACTTATTTATCTTGAGTGCACTAATGTTGCTAATAAAAATTGTGTGAAGTTTTGTATGAAGGAAAAATTTCAGGTGTATGGAAGGAATGAGTAATGAGATGAAGGATGGACTAAAGCTCAAGCTTGGGGATTCCACGCGTGTCACCCCAAGAAATATCCAAGAAGTACAAGCGTCAAAGCTTGGGGATGCCCAAGGCGTCCCTTCTTCATCAATAAAAATCTCAGGTTGCTTTCAACCACTTCATTTTTATTGTTTCATGCACAGTTGTGTTGTAGTTGGAGCGTCTTCTTTTTCGTTTTCATTTTGGTTTTTAGTTTGCGTGGTTTTCTTAGTTTGCTGAATAAATTGGTTGGACCTCCTCTTTCTTATATTGGTGTTCAAATAGTTAGGTTTGGTTTGGTTTGGTTTGGAAAAGAGTAGGAAAGCTCATGCTTAAGTGGTAAAGAGAGCTTGTTTTTGACTGTGGCCTATGCTTTGTCATGCCATGGTTGATATTGTTTTGGCTTTATGCTTAGTATTCTTTGCTGTAGCATGACTTGTTATAAACAATTGAGATTGCTTAATGTGCCTTGGATGAATCATGCGTTGTTTTAGCATATTAAAGCATAGTGTTGTGGTATTCTCCTTTGATGCTTTATTTGGGTTGACTTGGCACATGCTCACACCATGTTATGACTATCTCAAGTCACCATAGCCTTTATGATCCTTTAGTTTTCAGCTTTTAGTATCACTTTATGCTTTGATCAATGATGTTTTGTCGCTCTGCATGATTATGGCCATTATTGCTCTCTCGTTTGTCGCTCCCTTACTATTGCTAGCCTTCACTTACACTGAGTATGTTTTCCTCGTATTTCCAACTCCCTAAAACCAAATATTGCCAAAGTGTCCACCATACCTACCTATTACCATCATTTTCTACTTCCGTGCATATTCAATATGCCTTGTTTTCTTCCGAATAAAATGTTTGCTTGTTATGAGAAAGTTAGTTAGTAAATCTCTCACGAACTTGATGGCACAGTTTATTTTCTTGCACTTAATAAACCTGAACCATTGCGTCCTTATTTGTTGCGTATATGCTTGCGCTTTATAAGTTGAAGTTAGCAGAACCATGTATCATGGGGAACGCTTTCAACATTGCATTGGTACTTAGTACCTCGTTGATATCACATTCTTTTGCTTATGGATCCTGGCGATGTGAAATAAGAGTGTAACTTGTAAGATCATGGAGTTTGTATGTATGTTAGAGAAACGCCTGGGCCGCTAGCCTAAGCCATGCCTAATCATGGTGGAAACTTGCAACATAACCATAATGAGCATTCTATGAAGCATCCTCAATAAAAATCTATGCACATAGTAAATAGAAAGATCGCTGAGATGCTCATTGTCTGCTTTCCTTGTCATTTTGATTATGGGATAACTCTTGTATCATGTGCAAGGGGTACCCCGTTGGCGGTTCTCTATGATACGTATATACTTACAATGACAAGAGCTTACTCGTGACTGAAGTTGAGTAGCATGAGGATCGGTCTTCGTAAGTAAGGGGCATGAGACTTTGATTTATAACTTGTCAAGCATATCCTCTTAGTTGTGTCACTTTCACCTTAACCACATTAAAGATGCTTATGATAGGGGCAATGAGAGCTCAAAGCTAACGAGTACCATACTTTCAGCATTTGGAAGCCTTTCAAACTTTTCAAAACCTGTTCATTTCCTTGTTGAGTCTCCACACATTCTATGAGCACTTTCTAGAGAGTGTAGTGGCCATTCTTAGTTCTATGTGCATTGTCCCAAGGCTTGTTGATTGATGCATACCTTTATATTGCTTGTTTAAACTATTTGTATCTAGTCACTCTTGTAAACCTTGAAGGTGTCCTATGCATTTATGTTTTCTACTCTATGAGGGACAAGCTGAATGCCACTATGCTATGTTTTCTTTATGTGGAACAAACAAACGTCTTGCAAAGCATTGTTATTCATGAATCTTTTGTTTGTGCCTTTTTATGTTGCATCATAATTTCTTTGTCTTATTGCTAGAACTTTGTCTTTCATGTTATGATTGAAGTACTATGATCCCAGCTTTGAATGTTTTACAAATACTTTGATCAAGTCTTTGATGGTGCATGTCACCTCAAAAATTATTCTTTCTTTTTATCACTTACCTACTCGAGGATGAGCAGGAGTTAATCTTGGAGATGTTGATACATTGGAAATGTATCTATAATTTTTTATGCTCCATGCTTGGTTTTATCCACTTTCTTGTGTTTTGTCCACACTTTGGAGTACTTTTCATATGATTTCTTGGACTAACCTATTAACAAGAGCCACAGTGCCAGATGCCTATTTTCTGCTATTTTTGGTTCCAGGAAAGTCAGAAAATGAATATTCTCGGAATTGGACGGGACAAAAGCCAAAGTGCCTATTTTTCCAGAAGACTCCAGGAGCCAGAATACGAGACAGAGGAGGACCAGGGGCTGGCCACACCACCCCCAGGCGTGGGCTGGGCCTGGCCGCACCAGGGCATGGTGTGGTGGCCCCAGGCACCCCCTTGGTCTCCCTCTTCGCCTATAAGAAGCCTTCTGACCTAAAAACTTCGGGGGGGGTCGAAATTTTTCCAGAAGGAGTTCCGCTCCGCCGCCACCACCAGATTCCACGAAATAGCACCAGAAACTCCGTTCTTGCACCCTGTCGGGACAGGGAATTGGAGGAGATCATCGCCATCATCATCACCATCGCTTCTCCATCGACCATCCATGTTTCCCCATCCTATGAGTGAGTAATCCACCGCTGTAGGCTATGGGGATGGTAGGGATTGGATGAGATCGTTCATGTAATGGCATCAGATTGTTAGGGCATGGTGCCTAATATCTTTTATTAGTGCTGTCTAACTTTGTTGCGACTTGTTGTGCTTAATGCTTGTCACTAGGGCCCGAGTGCCATGATTCCAGATCTGAACATGTTATTGATTCATTTGGTCTTATCTGCAAGTTGTATACACACGTTGTTGTCCAGAACCTATGGCCCCGAAGTGACAGAAATAGGGATAACTGGAAGGGAATGGCTTTGATGTGAGGATCACATGTGTTCACAGAGTGTTAATGCTTTGCTCCGGTGCTCTATTAAAAGGAGCACCTTAATTGCCAGTAGTTCCCTAGAGGCCCCGCTGCAAACGGGCTGGCAGGACAAAAGATGTTGTGAAAGTTCTCAATACGAGCACATATGACTATATATGGAACACATGTCTAGGATTGTCTACTACTTGGATGCTTTATCTTATTTATCTGCAATTTCCCTATGTTCTGATTGCTATGTGAATTGTCTTGTCCATGCAACTCCTGTCCATCCATCCCTGTGCCTACCGCACTCAAATCCCACTGTTTACTGCTTTTGTGACTAGTGTCTTCGCTTTACTACTGCTGTTACTTTACTATTCCTACTACAAAACTGTTGCTACTGATAAACTGCTGTGAGCAAGATTGTTTCCAGGTGCAGCTGAATTGCCAACTCAGTTGTTAAGGCTTATAAATATTCTTTGTCTCCCCTTGTCTCGAATCAATAAATTGGGTTTCACTTCCCTCGAAAATACTGCGATACACCCCCTATACTTGTGGGTCATCAGTCACCTCAAAAATTATTCTTTCTTTTTATCACTTACCTACTCTAGGACGAGCAGGAGTTAAGCTTGGGGATGTTGATATGTTGCTAACGTATCCATGCTTGGATTTATCTACTTTCTTATGTTTTGTCCACACTTTGGAGTTCTTTTCATATGATTTTTTGGACTAACCTATTAACAAGAGCCATAGTGCCAGCTGCCTGTTTTCTTCTGATTTTGGTTCCAGAAAAGTTAGAAAATGAATATTATCTGAATTGGACCGGACAAAAGCCAAAGTCGATATTTTACCGGAAGACTCACGGAGTCAGAAGACGAGACGAAGAGGGGCCACTGTTCGGTTCGCGGCATAGAAAACAAAAAAATTCCTACGATGGGAACTATACGCCAAGATCTATCTACTAGATACAAGCAACGGGTGGATATACATCCATAGAGAACTTATCCTCGAAGACAACAAAGCTTTGTTAACGAGTTGGAACTCGTGGATAATGTAGTGGTACACTTGCCGATCTCAAGATCGTGATGAAGTCCAGCAGGTCCGGCTCCAGCACGTCCATCAGATCCAGCTCCAGCAAGGCCAGCACCACCAAGTCCAGCACCGCAAAGCAGCGGTGCATCCATGATCGCACACATGTCCGGTACCCCGACAACCTTCGTCCCTCGCTCCAGCAAAGAAGCGGAAGCAGCAACTCCTTTTCAGATAAAGCCACCGGGAACATGTATCTCGCTAATCCGAGACCATGGGGAATAACTAGAGGGGGAGAGAGATCCTTCACGAGGAGGTGTGTTGTGAGAGGAGGAGAGGGGGGCCTTTTATAGGGAGAGGGGGCAACCAAAGTCCATGGCGTGGAAGCCATGGTGGGTGCCCCCACCTCTTCCACATTCATGTGGGTGGAGCTCCCACTCCCATAAAAAGTCTCCACTCAAAATTCCACTCACACATGCATTAAATTTCCACCAAATTTAATGCAAGATCTCATTAAATAAAACTATTTTATTGAGAACTTTTTAATTACACTAATTAACAAACATTCACATAAAACCCCTTGCAACATTTCAATATCACATGCTGAACCAGTTTCAGCAATTTCACCCGAAACAATTTCGGTTTCCATCGAAATGATTCTAGCGCTTTCTTAAATCTTTATCTGAAACATATTTTCTCCAAATGGTGTCGGTATCCCTTAAGTGTGTCACCCTACGGTTCACGAATAATACAGACATGATCGAGACCCTTCTCTGATCAATAATCAGCAGCGGGACCTAGAGACCCGTACTGACTCCCACATATTCAACGATGACTCTTGTGATCGTGTGAACCTTTAACGTCGTAACTAAATCCCTTTGTATCACGATATATTACATGTCCAAGATTCGATCATTAGCATCCAAATACCTAGTTTGATCTCGTTACTGACATGCACTCTTTTCTCGTTCCCGTGATATGACATTCTAGTGATCACATCACTTGCTTGCAAGCTATTTCAATGTGATATCACCGATAGGGCCCATAGTATATCTATCCGTCATCAGGATGGACAAATCCCACTCTTGATCCATGAGCCTCAACATAACACCTTCGTAGCACTGAACCCACCTTTATAGTCACCCTGTTACGGTGTGACGTTTGATGTTATCAAGATACTCTTCAGGTGTTAGCAATTAACATGATATCATGGTCTAAGGACTAAGATTACTTTATATGATGTTATACCAATATAAACATAATGACTCTGATCGTAATGATGTTATAACATGATCGTAATGATTACTTCGGAGCAATGTTCATCACATCATTCCACCAATGTTATGACCTTGTTATTAACGACATCCAATGTCCATGATCAGGAAACCTTGATCATCTTGTTAATCAACGAGATAGTTTATAAGAGAGGCATAACTAGGAACTTTACTTTTGTTTATTAATCACACATGTATTAACGTTTCCAAATTAATACAATTATAGGATGCAAAATAAAAATTTATCATAAACATGGAATAATATAATAACCACTTTATTATTGCCTCTCGGGCATATTCGCTTTAGTCTCCCACTTGCACTAGAGTCAATAATGTAGTTTGAAAAACTTTGCGTATTGAACACCTATGGCTTTCTAGTGTTGCATATACGCGATTGCTAGTGGTTAACATAATCTCTGGCTCTGACAGTTTCAGGTCCGTGTCTATTTGCGTGTCTTTGCGTCTCTACGCATCACTCATTCTCAAATGATATGGCATTGTAGAAATTTGGTCCTTTGGTGAGACCTTTAGTTTGTTCGGGTTAAAATATGTTGATATTATTATCATACAATATATCTTCATAGTATTAGCCCACTTTGAACCACACCTAGTTTGATAACAAAATTCTTCACACAAATGCCCTCCTTTGCTGCTACTATAGCAGTCATATACTTAGCCTTTTTGTTGTAGTATCCATCACAATGTTTCAACTTTGGAACTTATCCAAATCCATCATGGAACATCCTTTCCATTACATTGTGCCACCCATAGTCTAAATTGATATAAATTTAATTTGTATCTTGTGACAAAACTAGTATCAATGTAACACTTTACAATGAACTACCTTTAACTATTTGTCACTTATACATGATATATTCTTAGTTCTTCCAAAGCTCATAAGAATATCTTTACAATCGTCCAATGATCATCTTATGAATCATTCTGGTATGTGCTCATAACATTTAGAGCATAGGACATATTTGGATATATACATATCACGGTATAATCGATCAGAATATTCATGTGATTTTACTCACCAAGTGTTGAAACACTTGAATCTTGATACAATCATTTCCATGCAGCAAGAACCTATCTTGTTGTTTCCATATTGAACCCTTCAATATCTCATATATGTACGTCTGGCATAACCATATTAGCGCCTCAATCTATCCATATAGACATTGATGCCAAATATTCCGGTTTTGCCCAAGTCTTTCATCGAAATCCTATTTTAATGAAATTATTAACTTGTGTCAATAAAAGATGAAATCCTATTCCGGTTTTGCCCAACTCTGCATAATGTATTGCAAATTTGTCTCAGCGCTCCCACTTAATTTCTTGCAACTGCAAGCATCTTCATCATCTCCGATGAAATTAAACTTCTTTAACATTTTCATCATAGTGAAGATTCCAACTCCGCTATGCTTACTTCAACTATTGAAATTTGCATGCCCTTTTCGCACCCTTTGAATTAACAAAACCCTTTGGACCGTGTCATGTACACGTCCTAGGTAACCATTCTATTAGAAGAACCTTGTTTTGTTTATTCAACTACCATATACCAAATTATATGTAGTGGTCGTTACATTAATCCGTCAAGACTAAATATCGCTATGAAAGATCAAATCTTGTCATAGTCAACTCCTTGAACATTGCCGTAAACTTCTTTCCGACATGTCGAATATTTCATAGATGTTAAACATCCATGTCTATTTATTTATAGATCCAAACACGACCAATTGGCTTCACGCCTTTCCGGAGGGTCTTCCAAGTTCAGAAACTTGATTTCTCATGTATGGATACTATCACAGATTCTATGACTTCTAGTCATTTTATGGAGTCAGGGCCCATCATCGCTTCTTAGCATGCAGTCGGTTCATCATTGTCAAAACAATAACGACTTTTGTTTCAAATCTTACTATTTGATTCTTACCGACCCACATGGTTCAATAGGAACTCTAATCTCCAAGATCACACCCTTTGTAATCACGGGCGCCATGCGCATTATGGCCGCCACCGGGACACTTTCTGGCACTGTGCTACTTAGCACATATAGCTAAGGTTCAACAACCTTATCAAAGTTCTATTGTCCTCCCACTTAACTTTTCACAAAAAAATCCTTCTCAAGAAACTTGACGTTCCAAGCGACAAACTCTTTTGTCCTCGGTGTTATGGAGGAATTCCCAACAAATTCTTTGGGATAACCTACAAAGACGTGCTTATCCGACTTTTGTTGTAAACATTTTACTTATGCATAGCATACCAAAATTTAAGAAAAGACAATTCGGGTTTTATCCCAAACCATAACTCATATGGTGTCATTTCAACGGATCACGATGGTGCTCTTTTCAGTGTAAAAGCGGTAGTCTCTAAAGATTTAATCCTTGGTTATATCATCTTCCAACCCACTTGTTCTTTATGGTTTTGCAGGCAAGAAATTAACTATTCCTGCAAATCTAGTCATCATGCCTACTTTGACAGAAGCTCACACCACCATCCAACCTTCTATGGACCAAATCTTTTCATGGTTGTGTTCTACTAATATAGTTATATCAATATCTACTTCACTTGTTCCAAGTGGATCTTTGTGCCTCTTAAACCCACAAGGTTTTGAAGGCTAGTTGATAATCTGCTTTGGCAGGCTTATTTTATTCAAAGTTTGAAAGCCTGTCTTGGTGAGCTCAAGAAGGATCAAGCTCAAACCTATACACCGTTGAAATCTAAATCACTTGGACTATCCATCCATCTACCCCATGCCCCAAGGGGAGGTCTGAAATCCATGATACAACCATGTGTTGATGGTATGAAATTAACATCACCCTAGATCCTTAATCTAGGGTATTCCACCAAAATCAACTTGGATTCTCCAATCTCAAGGTTGCCAATGCTTGCTACACCTTGTCTACATCATATACCTTGATCATCAAGATTTATCAAATATTTTCCATAATTATTATGGCCCCAAATCTATTTAATTCCTTTAATAGACAAAATCCCCAAAACTTCATCCACAATGGAAAGTTTGGTTTTTGCCAAAACACTTCCCCAACTTTTGGCTCATGTGAGATCCATATCTCTTACCCTATCTCCCCACTTCAAAAATAAATATTTTTGAAGTGCTTTATTATTTCTTTTTGTCCATTCTCTTAAATGGCAGAAATGGAATAATCAATGTTTTATATACTTTTAAGCCCCAATAAATCTTGGGAAAATTCCCCTAAGTGTGTATTCACATTTGGGACCATCTCAAACTAAAAACCAACCTGGTCTAGAGTAAATTTATCAAATGATCTTCTAGAAACCACTTCTGCATTTTTTGAATAAATGGATTTAAGTGGACTTTAAATCATTAGAAAAATCTCAAATAATCCCTAGAGAGGGATCTTGACATCACCCATCTACCAGTACCATCTCTCCCACTCTTTACAACATGAATAAAGGAACTCCTTCACAAGCATTCTTGTGATCAAAATAGCACAACAATCAAAACCTTGTACAAATACCCCATTAACCTCAATAAAAATCTTCTCCACCAAGCTTGTACAGCACCCTTCTCCCTTCTGGTCGAAAACACTGTAGCCCTAGCACTGTAGCACCCCCTTACCCTTGTCCTTTAGTGCTTGGAGGAAGGAGAGATGCACCCATTGGTCACACTTTTCCTTGACTTCTTGCAACAGCCATCCAACCTCTCCTCTGCTCTGCAGCTCGACCAGAATACCACCCTCCACGCCCACAGCAATACCAGCCCTGGTTTCACCCCTCACCCTTGCTCCATAGGCCATGTCCACCCCACCCCTCCTCCACTTAGTTTATAAGGCCACAGGCCAGTATAGCTCCTCTCCCCTCCCTCATTTGCATCTCCTCGCTCTCACCTACCATCCCTGAGCTTTACCCGTCCTCTCCACCCTTGTGCTAGCCAGGAGAAAGGAAAGAAGGAACCTCGGCCTGCTACAAGATCTGCTTGTGGTACCCTCTATTCTACTCCTATCCCTCTGCATGTACATTTTCTGAGATCCCGTGGTCAATACACATCTAATCATATCCTTATTTTTCGCCCAGGACCACCCCTACCGCAGCTACCGTCGAGCTCCATCGCCCACTTCTCGGTCATCCTCACGGGAACCCCGTTCCGTCGTGGAGTAGGTTGTTTCCTCCCCTCTATGGACTCCCCTTGACGAGCCATGTCACCTCATCGACTCCTATGCATCTCCCCGGCCTCGGTGAACCCTCGCCGGTGATCTCCCGACGATGCGCCACCAAAGAAGACGCGGCTATCTTATTTTCGCACCGAAACCAGCCATGCCGCCCATCCCCTAGCTCCCCGTCGTCCACCGAGTTGCCATGCACCTCCTCCATCGTCTCTTCCTCCTCGAGGCGAGCTCCTCGCGCCGCCTTGGCTGTGCTAGGGTTTCCTCGTCGGCGGCCCTGTCGCCGGGAAGACGACGCAGACAGGCCGTTGATTAGGACTTGATCAGACGGTCCCTGCTGCTCGATATCGCTTCAACCACGACCCTCACTGACCGGCGGGACCAGATCGTCAGGGATTTAAATCCCTCCCGCGCGTGGACCCGACGCCAGCGGGCCGGCTGTTGTGCTGCGTGGCCCAGAATCCCCTGGAACCGGCCCAGTTAGCCCCTGCCTCTCTCCCTTTTTATTTGTAATTTCCAGATCTGCCAATTTACCCATTTGGTTTAATTCAAAATGGATATGAAAATACCTCCAAAAGACAAGATATAAATTTCCTAAGGTTCCTTACTGTCTTCTTAAGCATTCAGAACATGTTTTGTATCCAAATAATCTCTAGTTATTCCATAATAAAAATAATTCCAGAATGTATACTTTTCACTATTAAATTCTTTCTGTGAGTTACACAACACCAAATGGGGTAAACCCAAGTGACCTTGGTAGGTCTTTCCTGTACCTACCACATGACCTTGGCCTCCCTCCAAGTGGAATCTTTAAACTCCTGTAGTAAAAATAACAAAAACTATTAGTTTCTTCCTTAGGTAATTTCTCTAGGTCAAACAAACAGAGGTATTGGCCCATTTACAACTCCCAGTAAAACTCCTTATCAACATATACGAAACCCCAGCAGCTCAAATTTTATTAACCTTTGGTTCAATTTTAATGAATTAATCATTTATGTCCCTAGTGTTTTCACTAGATAAATCATTACAGTAGTTTTGCAACTCCAAAAAGAGTGATTCCAGTTTGTACTGGGAGGTATTTGCAATACCTATCCATTTCCATTTATAGGTAGTTCCTCGACAATAAACCCTAAGGGGTGTTCATTCCCTTCTCCTAGGCCATCTCAATCTCCTAAATCAAATCCTCTCAAAACCATCTGAAACTTAATCTGGTATTATTCAATTGCTTGCTATATTGTATTGGTGCTTGTATGCCTTGTTTTGATTGTGGTCTTGCTTGTTTGCATGTATAATCGATGACGACAATAGTTGCGCTTGTATTGACGCCGAGAAGAAGGGATCTTATTATTGGTATTGGTAATCTTGGTTATCTAAAGAAGAAATCCAGGGACATATTGCCATATTACTGATCATCAGGCAAGCCACCTTCTTGCTCATAAGCCTGGTCCTACTGTTTTACTTATGCATGTTTTATCTATTGTTTAATAAAACTGCATTGTTCTACTATATGATGATGTATTTATGGTAGTGGTTTGGCTCCTCCGAACCATTACCCTTTTGTACTATTAAGTACAACCCCCTTGGTAACACCTACTTGTCCCTTGTAGAATAGATGGTGTATATCACCATAACCCTTTGGAGACCCCCGATTTAGACGGAGCAAAGCTAGAGGATGGGAAGACCCCGGAAAAAGTTTTACCAAATGTTTTATGATAAAACCTTGGGGAGGTTGGACCTCCCAAGAGTTGTTGATAAAGAAAAAGGTTTTGTTTTATAAAAATGCTGGAGGAAAACTGGAGGAAAAAGGTTGACAAAAACACACCCGGTTCTTTGCAGTTTAGCTATAACAACTTAACCCCGTGCAACCACATTACTCTGGTATGGGACAGGGCTGGATTTGATGGTTGTCTATTCTGGTATAAGCTGCCCCGTAACTACTACAGGGGATTGCGATCCCTGGAGGGTGAGCCTTCTCTGGAAAAATGGTCCATGTGGGACATCAACCGGGAGAAGGAACGAAGGGTCTATTGGCCTCCACGCATTACTATGATCCCCTCATTGAAAGCGCACACTCGAGAAGTGGAAAAAGCGCTCCGGTTGGTCCTTGGTACCCGACATCCCGGTTTTGAGGGGATTAACACTCATAGGGTAGGCACTTATATTGGAGTGGGCATCCAGAGTGTCTTGATCGGTTACTCGACCCACGATCGGTGAAGATCAGGGTAGTGTACCCGAATGGTGTGGGTAAAGTGTACAACCTCTGCAGAGTGTAAATCTATTCGAATAGCCGTGTCCACGGTTAAGGACGGGTTGGAAAAACTTCTGAAGAGCGGTGCTGGTTTTTGTTTTCAAAAAGGATTTCTAAAAAGCAATGGCTTTGAAATGTTTTGACCATGGGATGGTCAGAAAGGATCCCTGCTCTGACCATGGGATGGTCAGAAAGGGGTGGAAAGGAGTTTGGTCGTGGGACAACCGGAAGAAAGGAACAAATGGGTGACCCAATCCTAATGTTTTTTTCCAATACTTTTCAAAACGGTTTCCAAAATGTTTACAAAGGTTTTCAACAAAGATATGTAGATGCTATATCTACAAGAGAAACTATTTGAGAAAAGAACCTCTCTTGGAGCCCTCCTAATACCACAGCCATATTGCATATCCTCTTGATATTATTATCTTCTTAAGGTGGTTTGCAAGTACATTCAATGTAATTACCGGCATTGTCCCTGGCTATTTAATTGGTCAGGTATAAAGAAGAAGATGACATTGGCGACTATGCGAGTTAGGACGTTCTCCCGGTCAGTTGCCTGTAGGTTAAGGCATGGCTCGGGCTCTACACTTGATGAAGTTCCGCTGATGATTATTGATGTAGCCATAACGACATTTATGTAAGTCATGTAATTCGGTATATTCTCGAATGTTGTAATGATACTTGTCGGTTATGTGCCACGACTAACTGATCATGGGATTGTGGTTGTATGCATAACAGGGATTCTCGAAGGATTAATCCGGGGGCCCCACAGACTTGGTATCAGAGCCATCCTGACTGTAGGAGAACCTTAGTTAGCATGGTCGCTAGACAGGAACCTTATTTTGAAAACCCCAGCTTTTGAAAACTAGTTTCCCAATGAGTTTCAAAAGGTTCTACTTCGTCTCTTAGTCTAAGTAATTGCTTTTGAAAATGATTTCCTCTGACTCTCGTCCCAACTTCAACTCAAGGAATTTTAAATAACTAGGATCTAGAATCCGGTGAAGACAATGAGAACAAGATGAAGACAAGCAACTACCAGCAAACACAAGGAGACTACAATATCGCTCTATCAGAGGAATCCTAAAAATCAGAAGAAATCGGGTGTTGCAATATCAAGAAACGCCCAAGATACGATAAAGGCTTCATCTGCAAGATAGTGACTCCAACCTGAAGAAGACGATATCCAGGGTCAATAGTCCTAAGAATAGGATTCCCCTACATCGCGAGTAGTTAACTCCTTGGTCCCTAGCATTGACTGTGTCTGCTTGCCTAAGTGCATCCTGTGTTGCTTGATAGGTGATGTTTGCCGAGGACACTACGATCCCCTCGCTCTGTTCGCCTTGTTGGTATGCTCTGGTTTGCTTTGACCTCCCTAAAAATGTGACCCGAGGAGCGATAACCCACTCAGGAAACCCTGTGTTAGCTGTCGGTAATGAGACCCAGAATAACCTCGAGAGTATATGAGAGGGAAAGAATCGCAAGAAACAGGAATTCGACATTGTCAAGACAGAACAACTTGAAGACTTCCCCTCAGCAGGATGGCAGACCTCGTCCCACCCTCCTCTTAAAGACTCGTTGATGGCGCAACACTCCCTCGTTCCTCCGTCTACTTCGGCAAGAGTCCCGCTGAAAACTGGAAGACTATGACCAAAAGCTCCCCACTACTCACGATAAACCACAGGAATTGGTAACCCAGACACGAAGTAAAGAACTAACTCCACAAACCTTCGGTATATTAGAGATTTTGATAGCCCCACTGAGACTAACTAACTCTTAGTCGACCCCCTTTTGTCCCCAAGCCGGCGGGCAATTCCTCCCCAAAAAGGGGTAAAATACCCCAAATCCTGAAGATCCGGATGCGCGAAGATAACTCCTCCGAAGCGGGATGTCTCTACTTTGACTAAAGACTAGCCAGAAGCATCGTTAACTGCTAACTTGCCTCAAGCTAAGTCCACGAGGAAACCACACCGACATGGTCTATCACAATAGAAGGACACTCGAAGACCCCAGCCCAAGACTCCGGGAAGATACAGCCTCCGCTAACAACAAGTCAGCCGTCCATGACAGAAGCTCCAAACCATTCCCAAAGCACCTTAGTAAAGCTCTAAGGTGGAAAGACTGCGTCTTTCCACTAAAATCTTTAGAAGACTGTCTACGAGAAGATACTTTAGAAAATATCTCCGGATCTGAAGTCTTTCCGCCAAGCAACAACCCGTGAGTTATCCGATGAGAAACTAACTGAAGATTGTACAAAGTCCCCCCGCTACTTCAGCTGAAGATCCCCCCGAGGGACCGCCGAAACGCTAACCCCGAGGTCCTTCATGCTTAGAGGATGTGAGAATCCAATGACTCCACCAGGCTAAGTATGAATCATAGTAGTATATAAGCCCCGCAGGCCATAGCTACACGGATGCCTTCTGAAGACCACGACTACAGGAAAAAGATGGGCGACAATCTTCAGAACCGCCACCAATGAAGTCAAGAAGGAAGGAATGCGTTATCTCCGAGCTAACCTAGTAAAATCCTAAGGGGGAAAGACTGCATCTTTCCCACACAAATAGAGTAAACCCTCGTCAGGAGCCAACCCAGAAGCTTGGACCCCAACGTCATTAATAGGATACGCTACGACCCTAATGAAGAGCTATGAATCCTTAGAGCAAGAACCATAGATTCTATCCTCCGGCAAGTACTCCGTGAAGTTCAGAATCGAGGTAGTCTACCCAGTCTAAGCCCTCGATGATATAGAGTCTCGAAGGAAAAAAAGAAGGTCATCTCTCGAAATCAAGACTAGACACTGCTCAACTCTCAGTGCATCCCGGAAGACTGAAACTCAACTTCATCGGCAAAGTAGACACTTTCAAAGATGGAGTCCATAAAATAGTACGCGTAAGACACCTAGTATCAACCCGACCAAAAATCCCCTAACCTTACTCTCCCGAATCTCAGGGCGAGATTCTTTTAAGGGGGAAAGGTCTGTAACATCCCAATTTCAGCAACCCTGATTAGTTGTCTAGAATGCAAAAATCAGGGGGACAAAAACTTTTTTCTTGTCCATTGGTGCAGTGTTTTCTTGTTGTTTGTTTGTTCTTGTGCATGTGAGTATATACCGTATGATTCTCCTTACCTCACCATCAGTTGACAAAAGCTATTTAACAAAACTATCCTGGCGCAGTTTATATATTCTCAAATGTTCTAGCATTTCAAAACATGAGCCAAGATGCTTGAGTAACCAAAACTATTTTAGTAGCTTGTACTGACAAAACTATGGAGAAATATATAATAGAATCTCCTTATGTTTTTAGGACAGAACCTTCAACTACTCTCAGCTCTAAGATTTTCGAAAACCTTGTATGAAGCATTTGAATTCTACCCTTGGTAGAGATACCAAGAGACCCTCATATTATTCCAAACTACAACCTATTTAAAATACCCTTCCTTACCTCAAGCTAAGCTTGATGGTAACCCTAGTAGTAGTTGATTTGTTTGTAAGATGAGTTGCCTTGATCTGCTATTTGACTTGATTGCTTAGAAGTAGTATGAGCTACCCTAGGAGCTCAACCACTAGGATAAAGATACTTCAAGATCACCAAATACTAAGAAAGAATACAAGATGGATCTAATCCCTAGCCACCAGATGATCATCTAAAACACTTAATCAGATCAATCCTGAAGATATCCCTTCTAGAAGCTTCCAAGTCAATGAAGACCAACATCAAGCAAGGATCCCTCCTACTCAATCTACACTTCAACGTCATCCACTTGATGATGCTTGGGTACATTGCAACCCATTAAAAACATCCCCTCTCATACTGTAGTCAAAATCCTTAAAACTGCCAAATTTGATTAAGTCTAGAAACTGTTTCAACATCACCTTTTTGGATGCCTCCCTTTCTCAACCCCTGTGCATTTTTTGTAATGCACTTGAACCATATTGTTAACCATCCTAATGACTACCAAGGCCCACTCTTTACCTTGGTTATATCATCTTCCAACCCACTTGTTCTTGATGGTTTTGCAGGCAAGAAATTAACTATTCCTGCATATCTAGTCATCATGCATACTTTGACAGAAGCTCACACCACCATCCAACCATCTATGGACTAAATATTTGCATGGTTGTGTTCTACTCATATAGGTATAACAATATCTACTTCAATTGTTCCAAGTGGATCTTTGTGATTATTAAACCCACAAGGTTTTGAAGGCTAGTTGATAATCTGCTTTGGCAGGCTTATTTTATTCAAAGTTTGAAAGCCTGTCTTGGTGAGCTCAAGCAAGATCAAGCTCAAACCTCTACACCATTGCAATATTAATAACTTGGTCTATCCATCCATCTACCCCATGCCCCAAGGGGAGATCTTAACTCCAAGATACAAACATGTGTTGATGGTATGAAATTAACATCACCCTATATCCTTAATCTAGGGTATTCCACCAAAATCAACTTGGATTCTCCAATCTCAAGGTTGCCAATGCTTTCTACACCTTTTATACATCATATACCTTGATCATCAAGATTTATCAAATATTTTCCATAATTATTATGGCCCCAAATCTATTTAATTCCTTTAATAGACAAAATCCCCAAAACTTCATCCACAATGGAAAGTTTGGTTTTTGCCAAAACACTTCCCCAACTTTTGGATCACGTGAGATCCATATATATTACCGTATCTCCCCACTTCAAAAATAAATATTTTTGAAGTGCTTTATTATTTCTTTTTGTCCATTCTCTTAAATGTCAGAAATGGAATAATAAATGTTTTAAATACTTTTAAGCCCCAATAAATCTTGGGAAAATTCCCCTATTAGTGTATTCACATTTGGGACCATATCAAACTAAAAACCAACCTGGTACAAAGTAAATTTATCAAATGATCTTCTAGAAACCACTTCTATAGTTTTTGAATAAATGGATTTAAGTGGACTTTTAATCCTCAGAAAAATCTCAAATAATCCCTATAGAGGTATCTTGACCTCACCCAAATACCAGTACCATCTCTACCACTCTTTCCAACATGAATAAAGGAACTCCTTCACAAGCATTCTTGTGTTCAAAATAGCACAACAATCAAAACCTTGTACAAATACCCCATTAACCTCAATAAAAATCTTCTCCACCAAGCTTGTACAGCACCCTTCTCCCTTCTGGTCGAAAATACTGTAGTCCTAGCACTGTAGAACCCCCTTCCCCTTGTCCTTTAGTGCTTGGAGGAAGGAGAGATGCACCCATTAGTCACACTTTTCCTTTACTTCTTGCAGCAGCCATCCCATCTCTCCTCTGCTCTGCAGCTCAACCAGAATACCACCCTCCACGCCCACAACAATACCAGCCCTGGTTTCACCCCTCACCCTTGCTCCATAGGCCATGTCCAGCCCACCCCTCCTCCATTTAGTTTATAAGGCCACAGGCCAGTACAGCTCCTCTCCCCTCCCTCATTTGCATCTCCTCGCTCTCACCTACCATCCCTGAGCTTTACCTATCCTCTCCATCCTTGTCCTAGCCAGGAGAAAGGAGAGAAGGAACCTCGGCCTGGTACAAGATCTGCTTGTGGTACCCTCTATTCTACTCCTATCCCTCTACATGTACATTTGCTGAGATCCCGTGGTTAATACACATCTAATCATATCCTTATTTTTCGCCCAGGACCACCCCTACCACCGCTGCCGTCGAGATCCATCGCCCTCTTCTCGTTCATCCTCACGGGAACCCCATTCCATCGTGGAGTAGGTTGTTTCCTCCCCTCTATGGACTCCCCTCGACGAGCCATGTCGCCTCATCGACTCCTATGCATCTCCCCAGCCTCGGTGAACCCTCGCCGGTGAGCTCCCGATGATGCGCCACCAGAGCAGACGCGAGTATCCTATTCCCGCACCGAAACCAGCCATGCCGCCCATCCCCTGGCTCCCCATCGTCCACCGAGTTGTCGTGCACCTCTCCATCGTCTCTGCCTCCTCGAGGTGAGATCCTCGTGCCGCCTTGGACGCGCTAGGGTTTCCTCGTCGGCGGCCCTGTCACCGGGAATACGACGCAGGCGGGCCGTTGATTAGGACTTGATCGGACGGTCCCTGCTGCCAGATACCGCTTCGACCACGACCCTCACAGACCGGCGGGACCGGATCGCCAGGGATTTAAATCCCTCCCGCACGTGGATCCGACGCCAGCGGGCCGGCTGTTGCGCTGCGCGGCCCAGAATCCCCTGGAACCGGCCTAGTGAGCCCCCTGCCTCTCTCCCTTTTTATTTGTAATTTCCAGATCTGCCAATTTACCCATTTGATTTAATTCAAAATGGATATGAAAATACCTCCAAAAGACAAGATATAAATTTCCTAAGGTTCCTTACTGTCTTCCTAAGCATTCAGAACATGTTTTGTATCCAAATAATCTCTAGTTATTCCATAATAAAAATAATACCAGAATGTATACTTTTCACTATTAAATTCTTTTTGTGAGTTTCACAACACCAAATGGGGTAAACCCAAGTGCCCTTGGTAGGTGTTTCCTGTACCTACCACATGACTATGGCCTACCTCCAAGCGAAATCTTTAAACTCCTGTAGTAAAAATAACAAAAACTATTAGTTTCTGCCTTAGGTAATTTCTCTAGGTCAAACCAACAGTAGTATTGGCCCATTTCCAACTCCCTGTAAAACTCCGTATCAACATCTACCAAACCCCAGTAGCTCAAATTTTATTTACCTTTGGTTCAATTTTAATGAATTAAACATTTCTATCCCTAGTGTTTTCACTAGATAAATCATTACAGTAGCTTTCAACTCCAAAAAGAGTGATTCCAGTTGGTACTGGGAGGTATTTTGCAATACCTATCCATTTCCCTTTACCTCATATCAAAAGCCTCTGTAGATTAAATCTGGTGAAAAAGACAAGTTGTCTACAGAACTGCCTTTGGGAATTTCCTGAGGGCATTCTGTTAAATATTTTGGCATGATTCGAACTCTCAGTGAACAAGTGCATCAAGCCCTACCTAACCATCCAAGCAAATAATTTTTGAAGCTCCAGAACATCTCTGGTGAATTATTTCCTAAAACTATAGTCTTTTTCACAATAAACATCACTAAAAATCTTTGGTAAGTGATAAAATAGTGAAACCACTTTTGTTGGTTTCATTTTATCAATACCTATCTGTTGGTATCAGATTTTTACAATGGTATCATACATAATATGTCCTTGGTCCAAAAACCCCTCTTCGGTAGTTCCTCGACAATAGACCCTAAGGGGTGTTCATTCCCTTCTCCTAGGCCATCTCAATCTCCTAAATCCAATCCTCTCAAAATCATCTGAATCTTAATCTGGTACTATTCAATTGCTTGCTATATTGTATTGGTGCTTGTATGCCTTGTTTTGATTGTGGTCTTGCTTGTTTGCATGTATACTCGATGACGACGATAGTTGCGCTTGTATTGACGCTGAGAAGAAGGGATCTCATTATTGGTATTGGTAATCTTGGTTATCTAAATAAGAATTCCAGGGAAATATTTCCATATTACTGATCATCAGGCAAGCCAACTTCTTGCTCATAAGCATGGTCCTACTATTTTACTTATGCATGTTTTATCTACTATTTATTAAAACTGCATTGTTTTACTATATGATGATGTATTTATGGTAGTGGTTTGGCTCCTCCGAACCATTAACCTTTTGTACTATTAAGTACAACCCCCTTGGTGACACCTACTTATCCCTAGTAGAATAGATGGTGTATATCACCATAACCCTTTGGAGACCCCCGATTTAGCCGGAGCAAAGCTAGAGGATGGGAAGACCCCGAGGGCAGGTGGGACCTCCCAAGAGTTGTTGAGAAAGAAAAAGGTTTTGTTTTATAAAAAATGCTAGAGGAAAACCGGAGGAAAAAGGTTTACAAAATTGCACCCGGTTCTTTGCAGTTTAGCTATAGCAACTTAACCATGTGCAACCAAATTACTCTGGTATGGGACAGGGCTGGATTTGATGGTTGTCTATTCTGGTATAAGCTGCCTCATAACTACTACAGGGGATTGCGATCCCTGGAGGGTGGGCCTTCTCTGGACAAACGGTCCATGTGGGACATCGACCGGGAGAAGGAACGAAGGGTCTGTTGGCCTCCACGCATTACTATGATCCCCTCATTGAAAGCGCACACTCGAGAAATGGAAAAAGCACTCCGGTTGGTCCTCGGTACCCGACGTCCCGGTTTTGAGGGGATTAACACTCATAGGGTAGGCACTTATATTGGAGTGGGCATCCGGAGAGTCTTGATCGGTTACTCGACCCACGATCGGTGAAGATCAGGGTAGTGTACCCGGATGGTGTGGGTAAAGTGTACAAGCTCTGTAGAGTGTAAATCTATTCGAATAGCCGATTTCTGAAAAGCAATGGCTTTGAAATTTTTGACCATGGGATGGTCGAAAAGGATCCCTGCTCTGACCATGGGATGGTCAGAATGGGATGGAAAGGAGTTTGGTCGTGGGACGACTGGAAGAAAGGAACAAATGGGTGACCCAATCCTAATGTTTTTTTCCAAAACTTTTCAAAACGGTTTCCAAAATGTTTACAAAGGTTTTCAACAAAGATATGTAGATGCTATATCAACAAGAGAAACTATTTGAGAAAAGAACCTCTCTTGGAGCCCTCCTAATACCACAGCCATATTGCATATCCTCTTGATATTATTATCTTCTTAAGGTGGTTTGCAAGAACATTCAATGTACTTACCGGCATTGTCCCTGGCTATTAAATTGGTCAGGTATAAAGAAGAAGATGATGTTGGCGACTATGCGAGTTAGGACGTTCTCCCGGTCAGTTGCCTGTAGGTTAAGGCATGGCTCGGGCTCTATGCTTGATGAAGTTCCGATGATGATTATTGATGTAGCCATAACGGCATTTATGTAAGTCATGTAATTCGGTATATTCTCGGATGTTGTAATGATACTAGTCAGTTATGTTCCACGACTAACTGATCATGGGATCGTGGTTGTATGCATAACAGGGATTCTCGGAGGATTAATCCAGGGGCCCCACAAGGTCTAGATGATGAGGCACCGCACCATGCAAAGCTAATAAACGAGAGGCGATGAGGCCTCCACAGGTTCCACCTTTCTCGCGGTTAGCAGCAAGACGGATAGCTATCAAGGCACCCAAGATATAAGTCCTATCTTGTTTTAAAGCAGTTGATATAAATGCTAGATCATATGAGGATAACTTATTAGCAGTTTTCCTAGCGAGAACACACTTGGCAATAAAGTAAGCAAAGTAGCGAATAGACTGGAGATGAATGTTACGAATTTTCCCACTCTCCTTTGGGAAGATGCTCCCTTGGCAAATCTCCGCATACAAGTCCATGAGTGGTGCAGGTCGCTCTTTAATCCTTCCACACGATCCCCACTGAGGTACGTTAATAGCTGCACAAAAGTCATCAAGAGGAAGGTCGACAACTATATTGTAAATTTTGTAGTGAACCTTGGGGTTAGGCAAAGAGCAACTAAATCGAAAGTCCTGCACCACAGACATAGTTAGTTTTAAAAATTGGTAAGGTTCATCTCCCACAAAATGCTCCAATCCTGCATTAGAAATTAAAGTATGGAAGTCCTGAGAAATCCCTACATCCCTCATGAATTCGGGGCATGGATAGATGGAAGGAAAAACTTCCTCCTCTCGGTGAACCTTCATAACCTCAGGCAAACTCAGTCCATGTTGGTTGAGTTGGTGTTCATTCATCTTCTATTCTGAAATTCAAACATCCATTACACAAGTGATTACAAAGTGAATACATAATGAAGGGAACTACTCATAAGGACTTGTAAGAGGCCTAAACATGCATCAAAACAATATCTCTAAGCACTGAACAAGATTACAAGCTCTCATAACCTGTCACCTACAGCAGCAAAATACTCAAGATATAAACCACTAAACACAAATCTACTTGGACAAGCGGAGGAGTCACATACCGGAGAACAAATGCTCCAAATTTCAGCAGCAAAGATGGGCTGAGCAAGGAGATCGAAAAATGGTGGACAAGAATAGCAAGAACGCGATTTCGAGCAATGAACTGATATTTCTCGGGAGAGAGAAGGAAGTGGCAAGTGAGAGAGTGAGTGGAGGGCCAGGGGTGGCCCACACCATGGCCAGGCACGGCCTTGGGCTAGCCATGCCACCAGGTGGTGTGCCTGCCTGGTGGGCCCCCTGGTACTCTCCAGGCACTTCTCTGCCCCTTTTTTCACGTAAAAATTTAATATGAATTTTCTGGAATTTTTTGACACTTTATTTTTGAGCAATTTTCAGGTATAGATCAATGATTTTCTGACAGAAAGATTTTTTTGGAAAGATGCAAAAGCAAAACAAAACTAAAACTTCAGAAGTTCTAAGACACTCTAATATGGAAGCAACTAGAAATAGAAAAGTAAACTAAGTGAAAGCAAAAACAAAAATGGATAAAATAAAAGTAAGCAAAGATAATCATGGTGAAAACATTGTTTTGTTCATTAAAATCCCTTAGTTAACAAGGTTGATCAGGTCTTGTTACCAAAGCAATTTTATATGAAACAAAACTTTGTATTCCACTAATGGTTATGTTACCTCAACCTTGATAGCAATGGTCCCAATCATAATAGTTTCATATTTTTCTCATGGTATGGGACAATATATTTCTCCAACTTGGATGCCCTCAAAATGTTCAATTAAATTTAAGTCATAAGTCCTATCAATCTTATTGGGGAAATAGACAGTATGCTCCTTGTCATGAACACTAAAAGTCACCTTTCCTTGATTAGAATTAATAATAGCTTCTGCAGTATTAAGAAAAGTCTCCCAAGAATAATAGACATATTATCATCTTCAGGCATTTTAAGCACAACAAAATCAGTTAATATCAAGCAATTATGAGCCACTTGAACAGGTACATCCTCACATATACCAATAGGAATAGTAGTAGATTTATCAGCCATTTGCAAAGATATATTAGTTGGTATTAGTTTTTCCAATTGAAGTCTCTTATAGAGAGAAAAAGGCATAACACTAACTCCTGCTCCCAAATCACACAAAGTAGTTCTAACATAACTATTTTTAATAGATCATGGAATAGTTGGAATCCCTGGGTCTCCAAGTTTCTTTGGAACCTTACCATTAAAGGAATAATTCTCAAGCAAACTAGAAATTTCTTCATTAGGGATCTTCCTTTTATTCGAGACAATATCCTTCATATACTTTGAATAAGGAGGCAATTTAATAGCATCAGTCAAAGGAATTTGCAAGAATAAAGGTTGCATCCACTCACAAAACTTATTATAGTGTTCATCTTCCTTTGACTTGTGTTTCTTATCAGGGAAAGGCATAGGTTTTTGGATCCAAGGCTCTCTTTCACTACCATGTTTCTTAGAAAAAATATCTTCTTTAGTTTACTTAGTATTCTTAGTGTGCCTTTCAGGTTCTTCAACTTTTTCTTTATCAGGAGTATCATTTTCCTCATTACCACTTTCAGTTTCTGAAGGGAATATGCCCGAGAGGAAATAATAAAGTGGTTATTATCTTATTCCATGTTTATGATAAATGTTTATTTTGCATGCTATAATTGTATTGATCGGAAACATCAATACATGTGTGTTTAATAAACAAAAAGGGTTCCTAGTTATGCCTCTCTTATAGACTAGCTTGTTGATTAACAAGATGATCAAGGTTTCCTGATCATAGACATTGGATGTTGTTAATAACAACATCACACCATTGGTGGAATGATGTGATGAACATTCATCCGAAGTATAGCATTACGATCAAGTCATTATTTTTATATTGCTATAACATCATACGAAGTAATCTTAGTCCTTAGACCATGAGATCATGTTAATTGCTAACACCAGAAGAGTATCTTGATAACATCAAACGTCACACCATAACAGGGTGACTATAAAGGTGGGTCTAGTGCTACGAAGGTGTTATGTTGAGGCTCATGGATCAAGAGTGGGATTTGTCCATCCCGATGACGGATAGATATACTCTGGGCCCTCTCGGTGATATCACATTGAAATAGCTTGCAAGCAAGTGATGTGATCACTAAAATGTTATATCACAGGAACGAGAAAAGAGTGCATGTCGGTAACGATATCAAACTAGGTATGGAGATACCGATGATCGAATCTCGTACATGTAATATATCGCGAGACAAAAGGATTTAGTTACTAGCGTTAAAGGTTCTCACGATCACAGAAGTCATCGTTGAATGTGTAGGAGTCAGTATGGATCTCCAGGTCCCGCTTCTGATTATTGATCTGAGAGGGGTCTCGATCATGTCTGCATTATTCGCGAACCGTAGGGTGACACACTTAAGGGATACCGACACCATTTGGAGCAAATATGTTTCAGATAAATATTTAAGAAAGCGCTGGAATTATTTCAATAGACACCGAAACTGTTTCAGGTGAAATTGCTGAAATTGGTTCTGCATGTAATATTGAAATGTTGCAGGGGGTGTTATGTGAATGTTTATTAATTAAAGTAATTAACAAAATTCTGAATAAAAATAATAAAAGAGTTTAATTAAATGAGAGAGCATTAAATTTGGAGAAATTTAATGCATTTAAAGTGGAGACTTTAAAAGGGAATGTGAAGAGGCATTTTAATGTGGAGGGGTTACCACCACATGAATGGAGGAGGTGAAGAGACACCTCCTCCATGTGCCGGCCATGAAGGAGGGGGGCCCCCCTCCTCCTATAAAAGGCCACCCTCTCCTCACTTCTCAAACACACCTCCTTGTGAAGGATCTCTGTCCCCCTCTAGTATTATTCCCCCATGGTCTCGGATCTTGGCGTGTAGTTCACACCGTAGGAATTTTTTTTGTTTTCTTGCTGCGGACCCAACAATTTCATCATCAGAGACATATATATTATTAGGATCTTTAGCAGGTTTAGAGGATTCTACAATAGTTTTATGTTTATTTTTTCTTTTCTTAGGAGTAGTACCACTATTTTCAGCTTGTTGAGAATCCTGCTCAATTCTTTTAGGATGCCCCTCAGGCTATAGAGGATCCTGGGTGGTAGCACCACTTCTAGTTCTAATTTCGTAAGCATGTTTTTCTTTAGCAGCATTAACTAGCAAGTCTTTTGGTACCTTAATAAGCTGATCAATTTGAGTTTGAACCATTTGAAAATGTTTAACCAGCATTTTAACATCATTAGAGGTTTTTTCCACAGTATCTTTTAACTCAATAATAGCTCTAGAGTTTTCCATTAAATGATTTTGCACCCTTTTATTAAAATTATCTTGCTTAACAATAAAAACATCAAATTCTTCTAAGCATTGATCAGGAGTTTTAGAGTAAGGAATATCGCCTTCATCAAAATGTTGGAGAGAGTGTACCTCAATAGTGGATGAGTGACATATTGGCTTACATAATTCTTCTATAGGAGGTAAATTCTTCACATCTTCACCTTTAATTCCCTTCTCATTAAGACATTTCTTAGCTTCCTTCATCACTTCATCATTTAGTTCGATAACTCCCCTCTTCTTTGATGTTGGTATAGGCGCAGGGATAGTTGGTTCAGGTATAGTTGTCTCAGGTATAGCTGGTTTAGGAGGAGTCCAATCTTCATAATTCTTGCTTATTTTAGCCATTAATTCCTCAGCTTCCTTGGGAGTCCTATTCCTGAAAACACAATCAGCACAACTATCCAGGTATGTCCTAGATTCTTCAATTAGTCCATTATAAAATATGTCAAGAAGCTCATTCTTAGGTAATGGACATCCAGCCTGTGCATGAATCAAAGCACAAAACCTTGCCCATGATTTAGGCAATATATCTTTTTCTCCCTGTTTAAAATCAAAAAGTTCCTGCAAAATAGCATGTCTAGCACTAGGAGGAAAATATTTCTGAAGGAAGGTACTAATCAAGCAATCAGGGCTATCAATAGATCCAGGAGGTAAATTATTAAACCAAATTTTAGCTTCTCCTTTCAGCGAGAAAGGGAAAATTTTAGCAACAAAGTAGGTGCGCATCTTAATATCATCAGAAAATAGGCCACTCATGGTAGAAAGCTCAGTCATATGTTCTACCGCACTTTCATTCTTAGTCCCGCAAAAAGGTTCTTTCTCAACAATAGTTATGTAAGAAGATCAAGAGAGAAATCATAATCCTTATCTTTAATGTTTATGGGAGATGCAGCAAACTTAGCATTAGGAGACAATTTGGGTTATATAGTACGCCTCTCAAGGAGACTCTTAATAGCACTCCTATCATGGGTATTTTGACATTCTTTAATAAATTCATTGGTCATCTCTATATAACCGTCTTCAATATCATAGCTCTCTCTAGACTCAGGTGAACTGGCAGGTGTAGTAGTGTCTTCATTAGGAGTTTCAGTATTTCCAGCTATAGTTCTAGCAATCGTAGCATCTAGGAAAGGACCTAATGAACCACTCTTATCAAGCACAGTATCATAAATATCAGAAGTTCTAGATTCAGCAGTAGTAGCAGTGTGTGTAGCATGCGCATGTGGTGGTGTAAGGAACTTACTCATAACAGATGGTGAATCTGAAGGGAATATGCCCGAGAGGCAATAATAAAGTGGTTATTGTCTTATTCCATGTTTATGATAAATTTTTATTTTGCATGCTATAATTCTATTAATTGGAAACATTAATACATGTGTGTTTAATAAACAAAAATACAAAGTTCCTAGTAATGCCTCTCATATAAACTAGCTCGTTGATTAATGATACGTCCATTTTGCATCACTATTCTATATCATAATTCACTGTTATTCATTGATATATTTCATATTAAGAGATGATACTTATGTTATTTCATTTGTTTTTGCATGGTTGATGACTTTTGCAGCATGGACCGCTGCAGTCAAGATTCTGATGGAAAAGGTACTATTTGGAGGAAAAATTCGCGAAGATCAGAAAATCTGGGAAAATATATGGAAAATACTAATTTTTCCAGAAGATGAAGGAAGCCAGAAGGAGGAGTGGAGATGGGCCACAGGGGGCCCACACCACCCCCTGGCGCGGGCCACCCTAGGCCGCGCCACCAGGTGGTGTGGCCGCCCTGGCCCACCTTTGGCTCTCCCCTCTGGCGTATATATTCCTCCTGAAACCCTAAGACTCAGGGAGCGACAACAGAAAGATTCCGCGCCTCTGCGGGGCGGAAAACACCAAGAGAGAAAGATCTCTCCGGCAGCCAGATTTCTGCCAGGGGAATTCCTTCCCGGAGAGGGGAGATCGTCGCCATCAACACCACCATCAAGTTGGACTTCATCGGGATCATGATCATCATCACCACCACCATCATCGCCATCAGCACCCTCATCACCATCTCCACATTTCTGTAACAATTGGGTTGAATCTTGCATAGTTCATAGGGGAAACTTTCCCGGTGTTGATTACTCTTTGTAGTTGATGCTATTGAGTGAACCGTTGAATTATTGTTTATGTTCAGATTGTTATACATCGTTATTTCATATCTGATCATGATCCATATGATGTCTTGTGAGTAGTTCATTTTGTTCTCGAGGACATGGGAGAAGTCATGTTGTTAGTAGTGGAGTTGTGTTGAGAAAGATTCAATGGTTTGATATTTAAGTTGTGGTGTACTTCTTCTAGTGGTGTCATGTGAACATCGACTACATGACACTTCACCTATATGGGCCTAGGGGAATGCATTGTGTATTTGTCTACTAAGCGTAGGGGTTGCCGGAGTGACAGAAACCTGAACCCCCGTTAGGAAACCATTGCACAAGGGACGTAAGGGTCTTAGAGTTTAAAGCTATGGTTAGGTTTCTACCTTAATTACTTTCTTGTACTTGCGGATGTTTGCAAGGGGTATAATCACAAGTATGTATTAGTCCTAGGAAGGTCGGTACATTAGCACAGGTTCACCCACACAACACTTAGCAAGCTAAAGAAGATTAATCAACTATATGAAGCAAAAGCACTTGAAAGTCTTCCCATGTGTCCTCGAGAACGTTTGGTCATCTTAAGTAATACAACCGGCTTGTCCTTTGCTGCATAAAGGATTGGGCCAATTGCTGCATTTATTCCTACTGTATTTTATTTACTCGTACTTTATTTACTTGCTTTATCAAAAAACCCTAAAAATCCGTTTGCTAAGTATTTGCAGAGAATTCCTGATCCATACCAGTAGCCACCACCTTCTGCTCCTCGTTGGGTTCGACGCTCTTACTTATCAAAAATACTGCGATACACCCTCTATACTTGTGGGTCATCAATTAACAAGATGATCAAGGCTTCCTTATCATGGACATTGGATGTTGTTAATAACGAGGTTGCAGCATTTATGAAATGATGTGATGAACATTCATCTAAAGTATAGCATTACGATCATGGTCATTATGTTTATATTGCTATAACATCATACGAAGTAATCTTAGTCCTTAGACCATGAGATCATGTTAATTGCTAACACCGGAAGAGTATCTTGATAACATCAAATGTCACACCGTAAAAGGGTGACTATAAAGGTGGGTTCAGTGCTATGAAGGGTATTATGTTGAGGCTCATGGATCAAAAGTGGGATTTTTCCATCCCGATGACGGATATATACTCTGGGCCCTCTCGATGATATTGTTGGGGGGATACCCCCGGGTAGGGTCACGTCGGGGTATAAAGGCCGAGTTAGCCAAGGTTAGGCAAGGCTAAAGCGGATGCTAGCCGAGTTACCTCAAGGCAGACCGAATCTCAGGGTAACCCAGACCAGGGGTGTCCACCTAACCGAGTCTCATCCAACTTAAGCAGTGAGCCGGATAGATAAATCTAACTTGGATGTAGGAACAAGTGTGATCGGATCGACTACGATCCGGGTCATGGCAAGCTTCTAGGAGAAGGAAGGAATCTCGCTGGTCAAAAGGAGCCCCGGTACGCACTGTATGAGCGAAGCGAACAAGGGAAGGACCACCGAGGCGTGGCCGACAGAGGTGACGACGCCCGTGTCGGCTGACGCAGGCGCCGCAGAGGCTCACGTAGCCTCTGCATGGGTGACGCCGGGGAAAAGCACCCCGGTCGGTTTGCTATTTTGGGAGGAGGCATATTCCCTGGAATATGCCTCCACGTATGCCCTAAGGGGAGACCTAGCCACCCCTATATAAGGAGGGCTAGGGCCTCTGTAGAAGGGGTTGGGCTATTCTGATTGGTTTTAGGTTCTAAGGGTCGATCTCTAGTTGGTCTTGTACGGGTTACCTGTGGGTGAGAGTAAGAGAGTTCCTTCTTGCTCCTCTCGCCAATACAGCTCTAGTAGCACTTGTAACCTTGGAAGTGAATCGAATATGAAAATTCGGTGTGGGGAATCACCTCACTATCCCTCCCTAGATTCCCCTAGTGCTATTAGTCCCCACCTTTAGCCTATCCATGGCATCTGCCGTGACACCACCACGACAGTTGGCGCCCACTGTGGGGAAGCGTACAAGAGAAGGAAAAGCGATCCGGATGAGAACATGGTGACCCGGCCAGCAAGTGAAAACTTGGAATGTGCCAAGGGAAAGTAAACCCATGGGATCCGAGATAAGGTGGTAACCCGGCCAGCAAGTGAGAACTTGGAACGTGCCAAGGGAACGTAAATCCATACAACCCGAGATAAGGAGATAACTCGGAAATAACATGCAAAGCTCAATAAATTGAACCTGATGTGGCCTTAGCAGCCAAGGCAGCTAAGACCGCACCAGCTTCGGGGACTAATGTTGGGGGGATACCCCGGGTAGGGTCACGTCGGGGTATAAAGGCCGAGTTAGCCAAGGTTCGGCAAGGCTAAAGCGGATGCTGGCCGAGTTACCTCAAGGCAGACCGAATCTCAGGGTAACCCAGACCAGGGGGTGTCCACCTAACCGAGTCTCATCCGACTTAAGCAGTGAGCCGGATAGATAAATCTAACTTGGATGCAGGAACAGGTGTGACCGGATCGACTACGATCCGGGTCATGGCAAGCTTCTAGGAGAAGGAAGGAATCTCGCTGGTCAAAAGGAGCCTCGGTACGCACTGCATGAGCAAAGCGAACAAGGGCAGGACCACCGAGGCGTGGCCGACAGAGGTGACGACGCCCGTGTCGGCTGACGCAGGCGTCGTAGAGGCTCACGTAGCTTCTGCATGGGTGACGCGGGGGAAAAGCACCCCGGTCGGTTTGCTATTTTGGGAGGAGGCATATTTCCTGGAATATGCCTCCACGTATGCCCTAAGGGGAGACCTAGACACGCCTACATAAGGAGGGCTAGGGCCTCTGTAGAAGGGGCTGGGCTATTCTGATTGGTTTTAGGTTCTAAGGGTCGATCTCTAGTTGGTCTTGTACGGGTTACCTGTGGGTGAGAGTAAGAGAGTTCCTTCTTCCTTCTCTCTCCAATACAGCTCTAGGAGCACTTGTAACCTTGGAAGTGAATCGAATACGAACATTCTGTGTGGGGACTCACCTCACTATCCCTCCCTGGATTCCCCTAGTGCTATTAGTCCCCACCTTTAGCCTATCCATGGCATCTGCCGTGACACCACCACGACAGATATCACATTGAAATATCTTGCAAGCAAGTGATGTGATCACTAGAATGTTATATCATCGGAACGAGAAAAGAGTGCATGTCGCTAACGATATCAAACTAGGTATTTGGATGCTGATGATCGAATCTCAGACATGTAATATATCGTGAGACAAAGGGATTTAGGTACGACGTTAAAGGTTCACACGATCACAAGAGTCATCGTTGAATATGTGGGAGTCAGTACGGATCTCTAGGTCCCGCTGCTGATTATTGATCGGAGAGGGGTCTCGATCATGTCTGCATTATTCCCGAACCGTAGGGTGACACACTTAAGGGATACCGACACCATTTAGGAGCAAATATGTTTCAGATAAAGATTAAGAAAGCGCTGGAATCATTTCGATGGAAACCGGAATTGTTTCGGGTGAAATTGCAGAAATTGGTTCTGCATTTGATATTAAAATGTTGCAGGGGGTTTTATATGAATGTTTGTTAATTAATGTAATTGAAAAAATTCTGAATAAAATAAATAAAAAAGTTTTATTTAATGAGAGCTTGCATTAAATTTGGTGGAAATTTAATGCATATGAGTGGAAGTGTGAGTGGAGGCATATTTATGTGAGTGGAGCATCCACCACATGAATGATGGAAGAGGTGGGGGCACCACCATGGTTGCCACGACATGGCCCTTCGTTGTCCCCCCTCTTCCCTATAAAAGCCCCCCCTCTCCTCCTCACAACACACACCTCCTCGTGAAGGATCTCTCTCCCCCTCTAGTTATTCCCCATGGTCTCGGATTAGCGAGATACATGTTCCCGATGGCTTTATCTGGAAAGGAGTTGCTACTTCCGCTGCTTTGCTAGAGCGAGGGATGGAGGTTGTCGGGGTACCGGATGTGTGTGCGATCATGGATGCACCGCTGCTTTGCGGTGCTGGACTTGGTGGTGCTGGACTTGCTGGAGCTGGATCTGATGGACGTGCTGGAGCCAGACCTGCTGGACTTCATCAAGATCTTGAGATCGGCAAGTGTACGACTACATCATCCATGAGTTCCAACTCATTAACAAAGCTTTGTTGTCTTCGAGGGTAAGTTCTCTATGGATGTATATCCACCCGTTGCTTGTATCTAGTAGATAGATCTTGGCGTATAGTTCCCATCGTAGGAATTTTTTGTTTTCTATGCTGCGAACCCAACAGTGGTATCAAAGCCCGATCTATGCATAGGTTCTTTGCACGGGTAGTACACATATGTTTATATGTGGGCGATGATGATCATGTTATTGCATCTTCTTTGTATTTTGGATATTGGTGGCATAGTGGGATGAAGCGACCCGGACTAACTTTACATGTCCTCATACTTGAGACCGGTTCCACGACTGACATGCAACTAATTTTGCATAAGTGGCTAGGGGTGTCTGTCTCTCCTACTATAGTCAATATCTGATTTACAACGAGTTGCTAATCACTTAGTTATCATCGTTGTGGTTCCATGTTTGTAGGTAAGAGCGATTCTATCTTCGAAATCCCTAAGCCATGTAAAACTTGCAATGGATAAATTAGAGTCGTCTAGTTTAGATCGTTGCTGGGCTAGTGTCATGATATGGTAATGTTGTAAGTAGATGTATGATAGATACTCTTACAACACACTTAACGTGTAAGTTCCATAGACCTTGGCCTTACAAACAAAGGAATGATAGAGATCATGCCACGATTCATATGATAGAGATCAAATGCATGGACCATATCATCTCACTTTACACATTAGATGTTTGCATCTTACATTGTTAGTTTGGCGTTTTAGTAGCATTAGAAGATGATCCCTCATTTAAATATCAAGATAAAATATGTTCTTCCTTAAGTATGCACCGTTCTATGGATCGTGTTTCGAGACATCACATGATGATCGAGTGTACTCGACTCTATGCTTTCTTACAACGGGTGTAAGACAGTTTTACACACGCGAATACTAAGGTTCTTACTTGGCGAGCCTAGCATGTACAGACATGGCCTCGGAACACGGACTGAAAGGTTAAGAATGAGTCATATAGTTGATGTGATGCCCATATTGATGCTCGCCTTTGAAGCTACACCGACTCACGTGATGATTGGACTTGGTGTAGTGGATTTGGTTCATCTAATCACCAAAAAGGCACGAGGGATGTCATTTTTGAGTGGGAGTTCATTTCTAATTTGGATTAATCGAACTCAATTTGTCATAAACTAAATTGAAGTGAATTTGCATAATTTGTTGTAGTCATTGGCGTCTGTTCACTACCTTATGCTTAGTTTTAATTGAGATAATAGAACTATAGAATTCTGGATATTTACTTTACGAACTGCTATCGTATTGTTTTGAATGTTAATTTAAGGTTTAGAAGTCCTATTGCAAACTTTCAGCAAACTCTATTTACTCCATGAAGTTTAATAAGTAGTATTAAATCAAGAGTAAGAATTCCAATGTTAGTATCTAAAGTATCATGTTTACCTCCATGATTATTGATATTCAAAAGTTGTTTTAATATCAAGATTATCTAGGAGCTGATTTTTTTTCAGAAACCATCATGTGTGGAAGATATTGTGATATCTGGAACAATATTTTTGGTTGCATTATGATAGAGTATAATTTAGCAAAATACATGTTCTCATATTGTATGAGAATTTGTGAAGGATGGAGACGCTAGGCATTCGAATCTCCCAAAAAGGTTTTGGGAACTAACATTATACTCGTGATTCTTCCTTATAGGTTATAGTAGCTTGATCATGAAAGTTGTCATGATAAGGATGAATAGAAGATGTAAGTAAAATGTTTACTATACTAATAGATTACTAAAGAATGGATTTTTGAAAAATCACCAAACATTTGATGATGGTGATCCACTTCAAAGTGCAAGTCTAAAGGTATTAGTATTTTACTATATACACTTTGTACTATGTGTTATGTGAATGACACCACTATTGATGTTGATAGATTCTTATAAAATAAAAGGAATTGTTGAAAGAGAAACTATAAAATATTTGGCAGAAAAGAAAATGTTGAAGATGTCCAACTTAGGTATATAGAAGATATACATGTTATGGTTGTATTCCTTGCTTGTTAAACAATGTGGTTCTTAGGTATTGGATACCGATTTGGTTGGTGTGAAGTGTCATACAGAACAACACAATTCATGAACTGCAATGGCCTAAGGAACTGGCAAGAGAATAAGTGATGATGTTCATCGAAAACAAATAAAGTGTTATTGTGTTTTCGTTGTCGTTAAACCTAGCCTTCAAGATTTGTTTTAATAATTATTACTTTGTTTTGGTATTACGAGGACAATGGTTGTTCAAATAATTATCGTATTCCATAAAGGATGGATGAACTTTTACAAGTCTAGTTGGAGAAATCACATCCATAAACATTATTGCTAAAATGTCGTAAGACAAATGATTGGAAGATCACTTAAGAAGTGACATCGCTATTTGAATTAAATTGGAAAGTAAACATGAAAAAACTCCATGTTGATGGATTTTTGGAGTGTTTTGATTTTGATCAATTGACGCTTGTGAAACTTTCCTCGAGATAATTGAAACTCCGTTCATAGGCTAAAGAGAAATGGATGACTAACTTATTGCATATTATGCCTGTTGATGTATATAGTCCATTATGTGTAGCCATATGCGATGGATTTTTTTGCTTCATATGCTTTCTTCATAAATTTGAGTGAATATATTTATATATCCTATATAACTAAGAAGATCATCCCCACTAAAGTATTTCTCTCAACATGCAGCTATGCCACCTCATCGAGCAATCCTAGCTTGCCACGTCCAACCAAATTTGCCACATCAACCCAAAAACTATCTGGTACTACTAAATATTTTTCTACTCAACGGTGAGGCCACACCAGCAAGTAACTGATGAGTCTTTATTTTCCTTAATAAGCCTCCACGATCGCTCCTTGGTCCATGTCCTTTTGTTTCTATAAACGGAGTAATTGTTTTCCTGTTTTCCTGATTACACTACAACTCAGCTTTCGGAAGTGTCACGTTACGTGATGAGTCCCTTGCAATCTCTTGCCCTTCTATAGTTCTACTTGGACCTTTCGTCTCCGCTGCCCTATATATGCCACCGTCAATGGCAGTCTATCTGCCTTCCCTCCTATTCTTGATCAACTTTGAGTTGTGTCCCAGCAAAAGTTACCACACGCATGCCTCCATATTAATCTCCAAGTCTCTTGATTTACATCTGCCTCTCAATCTTGCCGTCAAACAATTCATGAAAATGATTCTCAATTATTTTCTGTTGCATGTGAATCTCTCCCAGTCTACTTTGTGTGTGCACAGTCATTATGTTTCAGCTATTTGACATCTATATACTGCAGCATAGCCTATGGCACTGAAGTATTGAATCCAATTTTCACTATTCTTAGAACTTTAGAAATCATGACATGTGAGTTCTGCTTGCTTTTCTATTGTTCCATACTAGGATAGCATAGTAATCCAAAATATCATTTCGTGGCAGGTGGTGGGTAATTGTTCAAATTATTTCCACTACAGAGTACTCTATTATTCTTCCCTTATTCTTTGTTTAGTTCATCTCCATACTGCCCTTTTCATTTTTCTTCCATATTGCAGTTGCTACGAGAAGATAAATTAATGTATTTTTGTATATATATTTTGATTTACAACAGCAAACAGGTGATCCACTACAAAGTACTCTATTATTATTTGTTTATTTTTTTTATTTTTTTTTGCGAGAAAGGAAAGTGATATTTAGAGCCTCCAAATTACAGGAAGGAACACCTGAAAATCAGAAATTACGACCAAGTCCTCCTGCAAAACGAAAACGGCGATAGCGAGGACAGGCCGGTGGCGCGCCGGATCCGCCGCAGCTCCACTTCTAGCTTGGATTGGAAGCCACCCCCTGGCAGCTCCACATTGAAATAGTTTGCAAGCAAGTGATGTGATCACTAGAATGTTATATCATGGAAACGAGAAAAGAGTGCATGTCAGTAACAAGATCAAACTAGGTATTTGGATGTCGATGATCAAATCTAGGACATGTAATATATCACGAGACAAAGGGATTTAGTTACGACGTTAAAGGTTCACACGATCGCAAGTGTCATCGTTGAATATGTGGGAGTCGGTATGGATCTCCAGGTCCCGCTGCTGATTATTGATCGGAGAGGTGTCTCGATCATGTTTGCATTATTCGCGAACTGTAGGGTGACACACTTAAGGGATACCTCCACCATTTAGGAGCAAATATGTTTCAGATAAAGATTAAGAAAGCGGTGGAATCATTTCGATGGAAACTGGAATTGTTTCGGGTGAAATTGCAGAAACTGGTTCTGCATGTGATATTGAAATGTTGCAAGGGGTTTTATATGAATGTTTGATAATTAATGTAATTGACAAAATTCTGAATAAAATAAATAAAATAGTTTTTTAATAAGAGCTTGCATTAAATTTGGTGGAAATTTAATGCATGTGAGTGGAAGTGTGAGTGGAGGCATATTTATGTGAGTGGAGCATCCACCACATGAATGATAGAAGAGGTGGGGGCACCACCATGGCTGCCATGCCATGGCCCTTGGTTGCCCCCCTCTTCCCTATAAAAGGCCCCCCTCTTCTCTCACAACACACCTCCTCGTGAAGGATCTCTCTCTCCCTCTAGTTATTCCCCATGGTCTCGGATTAGCGAGATACATGTTCCCGATGGCTTTATCTGGAAAGGAGTTGCTGCTTCCGCTTCTTTGCTGGAGCGAGGGACGGAGGTTGTCGGGGTATCGGACGTGTGTGCGATCACGGATGCACCGCTGCTTTGCGGTGCTGGACTTGGTGGTGCTAGACTTGGTGGAGCTAGATCTGATGGATGTGCTGGAGCTGGACCTGCTGGACTTCATCATGATCTTGAGATCGGCAAGTGTACGACTACATCATCCACGAGTTCCAACTCGTTAACAAAGCTTTGTTGTCTTCGAGGGTAAGTTCTCTATGGATGTATATCCACCTGTTGCTTGTATCTAGTAGAGAGATCTTGGCGTATAGTTCCCATCGTAGGAATTTTTTTTGTTTTCTATACTGCGAACCCAACAGAATCAAGAGCAACAGAGGTGTTCAGAACCGTACCTCTCCTTGTAGTGGATTATAAAATAGGGACCTTGCCATCACAAGACTTACCCATGATGGATGGATGGCAGCGAACAATAGTGATTCCAAGTGAACTTGATAAATAGAGCTATGCTCCCCGGCAACAGCGCCAGAAAATAGTCTTGATGACCCACAAGTATAGGGGGTGTATCGTAGTATTTTTGAGGGAAGTGAAACCCAATTTATTGATTTGACAGAAGGGGAGCCAAAGAATTTTTATAAGCTATAACAACTGAGGTGTCAATTCAGCTGCACCTGGAAACAATCTTGCTCACAGCATTTTATCTATAGCAATAGTTTTGTAATAGCAATAGCAAAGTAATAGCAGTAGTAAAAGTAAAGACAACAGTAACAATTGCAGTAAATAGTAGGATTAAAGCGTGTTAGGCATAGGGATGGATGGACGGGCGTTGCATGGACAAGACAACTCATATGGCAATCAAAACATAAGGCATTTGAAGATAAATAAAATAAAGCATCCAAGTACTAAATAATCATAGGCATGTGTTCCATATATAGTTATACATGATCGCAATGAGAACTTGCACACCATCTTTTGTCCTGCCAGTCCGTTTGCAGCGGGGCCTCAAGGGAACTACTAGAAATTAGGGTGCTCCTTTTAATAGAGCACCAGAGCAAAGCATTAACACTCCATGAACACATGTGATCCTCACATCAAAGCCATTCCATATGGTTATCCCGATTGCTGTCACTTTGGGGCCTTTCGTTCCGGACAACAATATGTGTATACAACTTGCTGGTAAGACCATAAACAATACTATCATAATGAATCAATAACATGTTCAGATCTGGAATCATGGCACTCAGGCCCTAGTGACAAGCATTAAGCATAACAAGTTGCAACAAAGTCAAAAAGCACTAATAATAGATACTAGGCAGCATGCCCTAACAATGTGATGCCATTACATGAACGATCTCATCCAATCCCTACCATCCCCATAGCCTACAGTGGGGGATTACTCACTCATAGATGGGGCAAACATGGATGGTCGATGGAGAAGCGATGGTGATGATGATGGCGATGATCTCCTCCAATTCCCTGTCTCGGTAGGGTGCCAAAACGGAGTTTCTGGGTCTGAATCGCGGAACCTGGTGGTGGCAGCGCAGCGGAACTCTTTCTGGAAAAACGCCGAACCCCCCTTGGTTTTTAGGGCAAGAGGAAACTTATAGGCGAAGAGGGAGGCTGAGGGGGTGACCAAGGCGGCCACACCACCCCAGGCGCGGCCAGGTGGTGTGGGCCCCTCGTGGCCCTCCTCCGTCTTGTCTTCTAGCTTCGTGAGTCTTCTGGTGAAATAGGATTTTTGGCATATTTTCCGGGACTTTTTCTATTAGTTGATTTTCTGCACAAAAACTAGACACCAAGGTAATTCTGCTAAAAACAGCGCCAGTCCGTGTTAGTTGTATCCAAATCACACAAGTTTAGAGGAAAAACAATAGCAAAAGTGTTCGGGAAAGTAGATACATTTTGGACGTATCAGGATCTACCTTGGAACAATATCTATATAATCTTAATAGAGTTTTGCAGAGGTGTAAACAAACTAAGATGGTTCTAAACTGGGAACGTTGCCGCTTCATGATAAGGGAAGGTATAGTTGTTGGGCGTAAAGTTTCTGACAAAAATATTAAGATCGGTAGTTTGAACTTAATTACTTTAGAAGCTCTTCCAATTCTACAAGATATAAAAGGAGTAAAGAATTTCCTTGGGCATGCTGGCTTTTACAGATGCTTTATCAATGATTTTGCTAAACTAGCCACCCCTTTAACTCGTCTACTAGATAAAGAGATTCTTTTTGCCTTTGATAGAGATTGCCATCATTCTTTTGAATAGTTAAAGAAAGCTTTAATTTCTGCACTAGTTATTCAAGCTTCCAATTGGGACGAACCATTCGAAATTATGTGTGACGCTAGTGATTATGCTATTGGGGATGTTTTAGGACAAAGAGATGGACCTAACCTTAATGTCATTCAATATGCTAGTCGAGTCTTTAATGATGATCAAAGGCACTATGCAACAAGTAAGAAAGAATTCCTTGCCATTGTTTTTGCTTGTGATAAGTTTAGACACTATATCATCAACTCTAAAGTAATAGTTCATACTGATCATCAAGCTCTAAGACATCTTCTAGCTACAAAGGATGCTAAACCCCGTGTAACCAAATGGGTCTTATTACTTCAGGAGTACGATTTACAAATAGTGGGTAGGAGGGGAAAGGATAACTGATGTCTACGCACGCTTCTATTCTTGTAGACAGTGTTGGGCCTCCAAGTGCAGAGGTTTGTAGAACAGCAGCAAGTTTCCCTTAATTGGATCACCCAAGGTTTATCGAACTCAAGGAGGAAGTGGTCAAAGGTATCCCTCTCGAGCAACCCTGCAATCAAGATACAAGAAGTCTCTTGTGTCCCCAACACACCCAATACACTTGTCAGGTGTATAGGTGCACTAGTTCGGCGAAGAGATAGTGAAATACAAGTAATATGGATGATTATAAGTGGTAATTGTAATCTGAAATAAGAGTGGTAGCAAGAAAACATGTAACCGAACTGATTGTAAACGGTGTTTCAATGCTTAGAAACAAGGCCTAGGGATCATACTTTCACTAGTGGACACTCTCATATAAATATCTTCTCTTCATGATGCTACCCTGAACTACTCTCCGGTTGGACGATGTAGGGATATAATAGCACACCTTAAAGTTCGCATTCCCCATCTAGATAATCCCTCACTATCACCTTGAGCGCTAGATGGTTCCAACAAACACCACAATCTCATAGAGACTCCAACTCAAATTATACTCATGATAAGTATTTATGTAACCTTATCCAAAGTGCCACATGGTGTGCACACTGTCAACTTCACACATGTGGGGATAAGTAGAGATTAATTAAAGCACTTGAGTAGCAGAATAGATCCTAGATTACAAATCTCATGATCTCAAGAAGATCATGCATAGAGAGAGAGATGAACACATAGCTTCTTGTAGAGCCCTTAGCCTCGAGATAGAACTACTCCCTCCTCATCATGGGAGTCAGCAACAAAGATGGAGATGGCGGTGGAGTCGATGGAGATGGATCCGGGGGCACTTCCCCGTCCCGACAGGGTGCCGGAACAAAGACTTTTGTCCACCGAATCTCCTCTTCGGTGGCGGCGACACTGCGGAACTTTTCATGGAATTCTGATCTGGTGCCTAGGGTTTTCGTCTTGGGGGGAATATATAGGCGAAGAGGCGATGCCAGAGGTGGGACAGAGTGGCCACACCACCTAGTGGCGCGGCCAGGGGTGACCCGCGCCACCCTAGGGTGTGCCTGCCCCTGGCTCCCCCCGTCTCCCCTTTGGATTCCGTGTCGTGTCGAGAAAATAGGAACTTCATCTTTTGTTTCGTCCAATTCCAAGAATATTTCTTTTCTGGCTTTTCTGAAACCAAAAATAGCAGAAAACAGGCAACTGAACTATGGCATCTTGTCAATAGGTTAGTTCCAGAAAATGAATAAAAATGCCTCAAAGTGTAGACAAAACATAAGATAGCTGGTACAAAACAAGCATGGAACATCAAAAATTATAGATATGTTTACGACATATCAATTACCCTGTGGTCGACCATTTGTCACGAATGGAAGGAATTATGGAAGATCCTATTCCTATTAACAAATGTATGCCGGGTGAATATCTTGAACTTGTAGAAACTCACGATCCCTGGTTTGCATATTATGCTATTTTCCTTGTTGGCAAGTTTCGACCAAAAGGAATGGATTACAATCAAAGGAAGAAATTCTTCAGTGATTTAAAACATTACTTTTGGGATGATCCGTACTTATGTAGACATGGTCTAGACGGGATAATCCGGAAATGTGTGCCCGAGAATGAGATTAAAGACATCCTTAAAGCCTGCCACGATAGTCCCTACGGTGGGCATCACACTGATAATCGCACCACATTCAAAGTTTTATAGTTAGGCTTCTATTGGCCTACTTTAGTCAAAGACTCTCATGAATATGTTAAAAAAATTGATGCATGTCAACTTATAAGTAATATAGGAAAAATACAAGAGATGAATATGAAATATAACTTAGTAATGGAGCCATTCGATGTATGGGGAATGGATTTTATGGGACCATTTGTTCCCTCTAACGGTTATACTCATATTCTTGTTGCTGTTTATTATGTTACTAAATGGGTTGAAGCTATACCTACAGCTCATGTAGATGCAGCCACTTCTATCAAGATGGTCAAGGACGTCATCTTCCCCAGGTTTGGAGTACCTAGATTTTTGATTACTGATGGTAGAACTCATTTTATGAAAGGAACTTTTGATAATATACTTCAGAAATATGGAGTAGACCACCGGGTAGCTTCACCTTACCATCCTCAAACCAGTGGACAAGTGGAATTATCAAACAGAGAAATCAAGATCATACTTCAGAAAATGGTGAACATATCAAGAAAAGACTGGTCACAAAAGCTTAATGATGCACTGTGGGTGCATCACACAACATTCAAGAACCCCATGAGAATGACACCATACAAAATGGTTTACGGTAAAAATTGTCATCTTCCACTAGAACTCGAGCATAAGGCTCGGTGGGCTATCAAAACTATGAATTTTGACTTTAAAACTGCAAGTGGAAAATGACTCTTAGACATTCATGCTTTAGATGAACTAAGAAATGAGGCCTATGAAAATGCTAGAATATTTAAAGAAAAAGTTAAGAAATGGCATGAAAGAAAGTTAGAAGGCAAGGAATTTAAAACCGGAGATAAAGCTTTACTTTAAAACTCTAGGCTTAAGATTTTTGCAAGGAAGTTGAAATCTAGGTAGGAAGGACCATACGATGTTGAAGAAGCATATCCTTCGGCTGTGTGACTGAAAAATACTACACCCTCTTCTTCATCCTAGATTGTTAATGGGAAGCGACTGAAGCATTATAGAGTTGGCGAAGTAAACACTATAGAATTGATCTCTGTGATCCCAGCTGAAGAACACAACAAGCAAAGTCTAGGTAACGAAGTATAAATTACTTAAGTTCTTTTTCTTTGAAACCTTTTTCAATGATTCTATTTTTTGTTCTGAACTCGTCTTGTTTTTCTGGTGATTCTGAATGGTTTTTTGACCTAGTACGGGCGGACCGTATGGTCGGATGCGCCCATACCACTGGTCGTTAACCATTCGGAGAACCTACTAGGAATATTTGCAATACATTATGACCGGACGATACGATATGATCCGCCTGTACCAATGGTCGTCACCAGTACTGTCTCCTTCGTGATAAATTTATGCAGTTGTGTCCAAAAAAATTGATTGAAGTCAGCAAGTAGTCCATACATGAGCATGGTACGGGCGGAGCCTGCCCGTATCGTAGCCCGCGACCGACTCTGGCCCCTTGAAACTTCCGATTTTGCTTTCCAATCTGCACTTTTTCTTCTTTCTTGCTCTTTTCTGCCCGATTTCTTATCTAGAACTTTTCCCTGTCCTTCTACAATGAAACCTCAGATCTCACTTGGTTACTCGAGGTCTGTACAACCTTTTCATATCAAGCAGATCTGGGCCAAGAAGGAGCACGCCACTGAAGGACGAGTCAAGAAGGAGGGATCCGAAGGAGATACTTCGTCTTCCTCAAACCGCGAGCCTCCACGTGTGGTTCCACTCCCTAATTGGGAAGATATGTTTCCACATAAATTGGAGATTCTTAGGCATGTGAAGCAAGGAAGGAACAAAGAAGAATCTCTGCTCAACCCCTTCATGTATAAGCTTCATGGATCTTCTCTTAAATCACCTCCAGAAACCTCTTCCAAGAATAAGGGAGACCGAGATGACATTCGAGAAAAGATCAAGAACCTTGAAAAGATTTCTAAGGCTTGTGTTGAGACCATTAGGGAAGGGGTTGACTCTTACTGGATGATGGGCAAAGACCTCGAAAAGAAGGTTGATGACATCGACGGTAGAGTACAACTCCTCACCAAGATCATTATGGAGATGGAAGATGATAGAAGAACTTTAAACAGAGTAATCAAGGAATTACGTTTCGGCATCATAGAGATGTCTGCGCGATTTGCGTGTATTGCTCAAGCCTGCAACCTCAAGACAGATGAAGAAGAGGAAGGTGATGACTTCTTTACTCCCAAAAAGGAGTAAGTAATCGCAAGGGATTATTTGATCCACCCGGATTGACACCAAGCTTTGGGGGATCCATGATAACCTTGTAATATATCTTACAGTTTTAGCATGTTTACTTTTCTGCATGCATGGTTAGGCTTAAATTCCTGAATTTGCATTAGTTGCATCAACTTCGAGTTCCCTCTATTCAAGAGAAGAATTATATCCGTTGAGTTATGAGACTTTATGATAATTGAAGTTGTGTTTGATTCATGATTATTATATTAGATGATTGAACTAGGTTGAGTGTTATGATACTTGTACAGCTGTCGTAATTTTAGGGACTTCCACACATTTAGAAGTATTGATTAAGTTATAAGAAAAACAAATTCTAGTAGCATATTATGATTAAGAGTTTTCAAAAGCCATTGAAGTAGTGAGCATGATCAAATAGCTTGCTGAAAAGAAAAAGGAGAAAGGGAGAGCAAGGAAAAATATAGACATGGAAGTATAGAAAAACAAAAAGAATCAAGCATATAAAAGAGAGGAACAAGAAAAAAATGATCATGATTCTTCACTATTAAACTTAGAGCTATACATCTCTAAACTCCATGATTATATGATATGCTGAATCACTAGTAGTTTCTCATAATTTCATTAATACTATAAAAAGGGTGTGGAAGCCTCTAAGTATGTAATGTGTAAGGGTATGGTAATACCCCGATGTATCTTTACATCCGATATTATATTCTAGTTTCAATTTTTGCCTCATTTATTATAATGCCTCATGTCTCATAAACATGATGATCTTGTCCATAAGCCACCATCTTGCTCGGGGACGAGAAAGAACCTAGCTTGGGGGAGTTGATGCGTCCAAAACTGAAGCATTTTTACCTCTTGTTTTTGCATAAATAGAGTAGGGATTTTTGTATTTCACTGCGCCTACGCATGCTATTTCGTTTTTGTTTCAACAGGATCCCAAATCATGGAGTCATAGATGAACATATCAATTAGAGCTGTCATATTGTGTAATTATATGATATTTCTAAGTGATAAAAGTCATTCTATGAATTTACCTTCGCACCTGGAAGAATAACAAACAAGGAGGAGGCATCAACACCAATAACGACCACTGGTACGGGCAGTGCCCGCCCGTACCGTCTGCCCATACCAGGCGACATCGGGACCGCCTCGTCTAATAGTTTCTCCTAGCAAAGACAAGAGAGAGATCTGACATTCACAGCCACCAGAAACCATGAAATACCACACTCGAAAGGGATCTGAAGGAGGAACTTGGCCGGGGCAAAATCCCAGCTGCTTCGCGGATCATTGGAGGACAACGCATCACTCCCTTCACCATCAACCGCTGCATCTTCACACCACCATTACTCCATCTTTCGTCTATTTGATCTCTTTGTAATTCCATATCCAATTGTGGTTTGCATTAGATCTACACCCGTACTTTAATCCATCCATTTGATTATGATGATGTTGTTGATTGCTTCCATGAGTGAGTAGTTCCTTTGTTCTTGGGGAGATGGAGAAACCCTAGCACCACTATGAACTTGTAATAAAGATGATCTATTCTTGTCTCCATATGACTTGCTTATCTATAATATAATTATGACTTATGTTTGATTTCTCTCTTTAGATGATATGTGAAGTCGACCACATATCATTTGTCTTCGAGACTAAAGGGAGGAAGAAACCCTTTGGATGTGTTGTGGAAGTGTACCCGGAGTGCCTCGTGACAGATTGGCGCGGCTCGTAACCCACATGGTCAAAGGGGGATCAAGAGGGACTCCCTAAGCTAATTACGATATCCATAGAGAAACCCTTAATTGTGGTGGCCTGTATGGGTGATTGCTCTCAGGTATTGCAGTGGTTATTTAGAGGTGACCTCACACTTGGCTCAACAAAGTGGCTTCCTACGAGCCTTTTCGTGAACATCTTATTATGGGGCTCTCTCCACACATATCATGACATAAGAAGTATATTATCTTCATTACATATAATAATAGTACTATGCTAGTGGTGTACCCTACATCTTAGAGAACGTTTTATCCCTATTGAGTTCAACCACGATTTTATACAATCTCGTTACTTATTTTCTTTCATTTGTTTTAATTACTTTTTCTGCAAACAACCATAAACAATTCAAACACCCTTTACTTGGAATCAAAGACAACTTACAAGTATTCTTTGGTAAATAGTAATGAGGGGCATAAAGACCTTTACCAATAGCTCTTTGTGGGTTCGATATCTTTACGTCGAAACTAGCTACAATTGATCTGCACTTGCAGTCATCAGCGTCCGTGGGCGGGACTGCCTCAGATACTCCACCACCATCTAGGCCACGCACCTTGGGGAATTCCTTGCCGCCACTAAGTTACGCGTAGACGCATTGCTGCTCGTATTGCCGGTGTAGCTGTCACATCCTAAGATTTTAGAAATTTGGTACTAGGAAAAAAAATGTATTTGCATTGCATCATTTGTATTCATGAAAAATTTGGGTTGCAAAACACTAGTTTAAACCCTTATTTTGAATTGCTAAAATGCATCTACAAAAGGAATACACTTGGATTTTGAAATCACTATTTTGAAGTAGTCAAATTATTAACAAAAAGGATCCTATGTTGATCCTCTGAATTTTAGAAAAATTTGAAGACAAAAATCAATCCAGTTGGAATTAATATGCAAAAGTTATAAAAGAAATAAGAAATAGGAAAAAGAAAAAAAATCTAACCTACCCCGCAGACCCGGACCGACCCAGCCCCGCGGCCCAGCCCACCTAGCCCCGTGCTACCCGCCGCTCGCTGCCCGGCCTGCGCAGCGCGCAGTCAATGCTGATTTTTCCTGTAAAATACAGAAAATGACTCAAATTGCAGAAAATGCATTGATCTTGTAAAATTCATATAAAAGGATCTATAACTCCAAAAATAGCATATCATATACCCATGGATTCATAATTTCGTCTAGAATATTCATCTGTAGTTGTATCCGGCATTTACTGTAAGTATTTGTCGTTATTATTTAAATAGATTAATACACTTTTTGGAGTAATAAATTCATAAGAAAATAACTTCTATTCAGAAAAATACAGATGTACCCTGGATTCACAAAATTGTATAAAACATGATTCTAGAATAAATATATAAGTTGACAGTACAGATAATGTTTCACACATTAAAAGGCATTTTGTAGCAATTTAATTCTACAAAAAGATCTATAAACTATTTTGACCTGAATCCTTTTGCTACAGGCTATAAAACACAATACCTATCCACGAGTATTTTAACAAGAATTTATCACACTATTTACAACAAAGGTTTTAAATTGCATAAAGCCTATTAAATGGATCTAATTAATGAAGTAATTGGTTTTAATGCATTAAAAAGCTTTCTATGCATGTAATTAGTAGGTGTAATGATCAGAGAACCTAAATACACTATTGGAACTTTTATTAAATTGTCATTCATGCATTTGTGCATTTGTTTATGATTGTGTATGATTGTTTATGTGTTGCAATTGTTTAATCGATAGATTGCGAGAAGTGCAATGTCTGTGATTGCAACGAGTGTCTGAACAACTCCAACAACTATCAAGGCAAGTAGATGCTATTTTGTTCATACCTTGTCCTACTATTTTCTCCTATGCATGAGTAGTGTATTTCTGTAGATATTGTGTAGGAATTACTATACTATGCTATATGCTATATATTGTGGTAGGAATTCCTTGTAGTTGAGCCCCGTTCAGTAGATGTGCTTAGACCCGCTGTGAAGACGAGGTAAAAAGGGATCACATTATGGTGAAGAGTGTGCTTGTTCAAAATAAAACAACATAATGTTAATGAACTACCTGGGCGGAATGGTTGGATTGTCAACGGAGTGTGGACAATGGTGGGGAATGCCGCCCCAGGGTACTGAGAAGGATTGGTTCTCTTTGTTATAGTAGCTTACGTGTGCAACCATGTCCCAGTAAGAAATGGGTGGCTGGTTGGACTTAGTAGGTTGTGGTGATCCGAACCCAGCGTAGCCAGAGATGTAGTGAATGAGAGGTTGGGACCGGTGCGCGGTGGGGTTTGGTGATCTACTTCTCGAAAGGTCCCATCTTGTACTTCTCCCTATCATCACACAACATGAGTGTGGTGGTACGAGCTGGGTTGGCCAGGTCACATGGGTAAAGTGTACAAACCCCTGCAGGGTGTAAAACTAAGTACTTAGCCGTGTCCCTGGTTACGGACGATTGAGTTGCTTGATCTTGAGGCTATGACATATTCTCACTCATCCTCATTTCCTAATTACTAAAACTTGATGGGAGAACCTAATGGGTTGTTGTGAATCAAATGGTTTACGAAAGTAGGATAAATGTGTTTCAAAAGTGCAAGCTAGCCACAACTCCACTAGCCAAATAAGCATGTAGATGCCAGGTGTATTGTCTCTTTCACCTTAGCGCTACTTGCCATACATTCCATGTATTGACCCTTCAGGGCTGCTACGTTTCATATTGCAGGTTATGCTGATTCTGAGTGATCGAATAGGTCACGGTACTCCACTCAATAGTTGTTCGCCTGTGGCACAATTGAAGATGGAGCCTACTATCTGTTTATGCTTCCGTATGCTACTTTTGTTATTTGAGATAGCCTTTGAGCTAAGAACTATGTAATAATTACAATTCTGGATCATTTGGTGTAATAATGATGCACCGTTATATTCTTTGGTATTCATCTGTACTGTGTGTGCTAGTGAACCGATCCAGGGATTGGCACTATACACAGGAACTCAGCCTTATCAGGCGAGGGTGTTACAGGATGGTATCAGAGCAGTGTGTTGACTGTAGGATCGTGACCTAGGAATGTAATATAAACCCATATGAATTATAAGGACTAATTCATTCTATCTATTCTCATCTTACAATTCTTTCTTGTATCTTCTTATCACTTCAATTCTCATACTCTTCTCTTTTGAAATATAGAAGGAAGACTCTCCGTATGGATGAACTCATAATTTTGCACTTTTTAGCATTCTTGTAATTCTTGATCCTTCTTTTCTAATCTCATATTATTCAAAACTGGTGGATGAACACTTGTGCGAGGAAGCGCGAGATAAAAGAATAGTTAGATGATGTCCACCATATAGTTTTAATAGGATTTCGTTTAGAACTAGCAATCGATCATGGCAAGAACTTGTGTGATAGTTGGTTTATTGTGTTTAGGATGTGCTATTTGATACCCCAAAGTTTCAGAATATTTTTGATAGTTTTTATAATGAATTAATGATGGTATTGATTAAAAATTCGTGGTGTTACTGCTGCAGTTTTCTGCCTGACCAGCTGTACCGCGCGATTTTTAATTCCTTTCTGGTAACTCGGATTGCACTCATATTTTAGGATCTAGAGTGTAATTAGCTGTATCACCTGCAAAAAAATTGTCTAAACTTCCTCATAAGTTTAAGGTGCCTAGAAAAATTCGTGAACACTGCAGTAGTTTCATGACAGATTCTGTCCATTGTTTTCGTGGATGGTATGCCACTAAAACAAGACTTCTGGAACATAAAACAAATTCTAATCAAATGAAAACTATTTTGTGGATGGTATGCCACTAAAACAAAACTTTTGGAACATAAAACAAAAATTATTTTAGCTTGAGTCTTGTTTGTTATGATTGTTTGCTTGTGTGCCTATTGTTTGCTTCATATAGTTATGGGTAGTAATATTTCTCTAGTCTTTCTATCTATAAATTATCTATGCTGTCCCAACAGATGCCTCCCCGCCGCCAGCCCGATGAGATCGCTCAGCTTATTGCAGCACAGGCACAGTTGACCCAGGTGATGACACAATTCATGGCAAATCAGAACAACAATAACAATAATGGAAACAATCAGCCCCAGGGAGATGCTCTCTCAAGGTTTCTGAGGTTGAGGCTAGCTAAGTTCTCCACTGCACCTGAACCTATGGTTGCTCTTAACTGGCTTCGTTCTGTGAACAAGGACTTGGTAACCGTTGGTTGCACTGATGCTGAAAAAGTGAGGTTTGTTGTTCACTTGCTGGAAGGATCAGCTGCTTCTTGGTGGGATGCTTTCCAGATTACCCACCCGCTGGACACAGTTACTTGGGCCATGTTTGAGGAAGGATTCAGGACCAACCACGTCTCTGCAGGGACCATGAGCCTAAAGAGGAAGGAATTCCGCAACCTGCGACAAACCAACCGCACTGTGGCGGACTACATAGAGGAATTCAACAACTTGTCCCACTATGCCCCTAAGGATGTGGACACTGATGCCAAGAGGAGAGAGAGGTTCCTAGATGGTCTCAGTGATGAGCTTTCAATTTAGTTGTCTGTGGTCTATTTCCCTACTTTTCAAGAGCTGATGGACAAAGCTAGAATTCTAGAAGGGAAACACCAGCAGGTGGAAAACCGCAAGAGGAAGCAGAACAATCACCACTCTGGCTCACACCACAAAGCTCGCACTTCTTATGATGGAGACTCTGGACACCACAAGCATGGAGGCAATGGACACAACCACAATGGAGGCAATGGCCATCACCGCAATGGAAATCGAGATCTCAGCAACGTGAAATGTTTCAAGTGCAACCAGAAGGGGAACTATGCTGATAACTGCCCGGAGAGGAGGATTGAAGCTGGAGATAAGCCAGATTCAACCCGGAAGGCAACTGTCAATCATGTCCATGCCAAGAAAGCAACCAACAAGCCAAACCTCGTGACTAGTAAGTTCCTGGTTAATACATGCATCACACTCGTAATTTTTCAATAATGATGCACCATGTTCATTCATACCGAAGCATTTATGGAATAGAATAGTTACATGTGGAGTTACTTGAAGGATCTGTTAGAATAAACTCTTTGGAGAAGAATTGCTAGCTAGTACAAGATGCCACCATTAAAACTTGGAGATTGGTAGCACACAAATTTCCCATTAGCTTATTAGCTTACTTATATTGGATTCACATGGCTTAGATTTAATTCTAGCATGGATTGGATGGTTATGAATCAATGTCTGATAGATGGATACCATGTTCATAATCGCAGAAAGAAGAAGAATCAGATATAGATCAACAAATAGCCTTGGAGATGCAAGTTCAATTCTCTTAAGGGGGTTAGCCCCGAGTATATCACCTAAACCTTGCTAGCCACTCCAAATCTCGGGCCGAGATTCATCTTAAGGGGGTTAGTCTGTCACATCCCAATATTTTAGAAATTTGGGACTAGGAAAAAAATGCATTTGCATTGCATCATTTGCATTCATGAAAAATTTGGGTTGCAAAACACTAGTTTAAACCCTTATTTTGAATTGCTAAAATGCATCTATAAAAGAAATACACTTGGATTTTGAAATCACTATTTTGAAGTAGTCAAATTATTGACAAAAAGGATCCTATGTTGATACTCTGAATTTGAGAAAAATTTGAAGACAAAAATCAATCCATTTGGAATTAATATGCAAAAGTTATAAAAGAAATAAGAAACAGGAAAAAGAAAAAGAAAAAAAAATCTAACCTACCCCACAGATCCGGACCGACCCAGCCTCGCGGCCCAGCCCACCTAGCCCCGCGCTACACGCCGCTTGTTGCCTACCCCGTGCAGCGTGCAGTCGCAAGCGACACGGGCCGGCCCAATGCAAGCGCCAGCCGCCAGCCCACCTCACCTCCGCCGCTGACAGCGGGACCCACGCGTCATCACCTTCCCCGTCGAGTTCGTCCCGAGTACGAACTGCCGCCGTGAATATCGATCGATTCAGCTCGAATTCGAGCCTCCCCCATATCTTAACCCACCCTCCTATATAGCCCTCGACCACCGCCATATTTCCCCTCTCCGTAATCCCTAAAGAACGCCGTCAGGCCGACGAAATTCCTCGCCGGATTGCCTGCATCGCCGCCGCCATCTGAGCCCAGCGCGAGCTCGACCCCGACACCGTCCGTGCACCCCGCCACCTCCTTTTATGCTTGTCGCATCCCCCATGTTCTTCCCCTTCACCTTACCCTCTCTCCGCTTCCACAGGAGCACCAGAGCCGCCTCCGGAGACCGCCGGAGCTCGGACGGAGCCGAGCATTCCAGCCGCCCGCCACCGTTGCCCGAGGAAGCAAGGCAGCCCGACAAGGCCACCAAGACGCTCGCCGAGGCCTCCCGCCTCTCGTCGACCACCTCACCGACGACGAAGACCGCCGGAGCATCGCCGTTGGTCACAGTCCGAGCCGCGCTGCCGCCAACCGCCGCCGCCCGCCACCGTCACCGACGTCATCGTCACGTGAGAGCATCTCCGGCTCACGCGGACCCTCCGATGCATGTTGGGCGGCCGAGATTAGAATGGCCGGCCGAACAGGTACCGGCCAACCCCAACACGCCGCGTGGCGCCCGCGTGGAGGCCGCGTCAGGGCCAGTCAGTGCTGATTTTCCCTGTAAAAAATACAGAAAATGACTCAAATTGCAGAAAATGCATTGATCTTGTAAAATTCGTATAAAAAGATCTATAGCTCCAAAAATAGCATATAATATATCGATGGGTTCATAATTTCGTCTAGAATATTCATCTATAGTTGTATCCGGCATTTATTGTAAGTATTTGTCCTTATTATTTAAATAGATTAATACACTTCTTGGAGTAATAAATTCATAAGAAAATAACTTCTATTCATAAAAATACAAATGATATACCCCTGGATTCAAAAAATTGTATAGAACATGATTCTATAATAAATATATAAGTTGACAGTACATGGGGCTCTTCGACTCTGATTCCGGCTCGGAATCCCCCGAGGATTTTTGCGCTAGATCCAATCGCTTCAACACGATCTACATGGCGGGCAGCATGGCCACCTTGCCAGATCCATTCTCCTTGCCGATCCCTCCGACTGCGACGGCCACGGAGGTGGAGCAAGCCCGCCTGCGGCTCGCGGAGGCGCAATGCAACGAACTCGCCGAGCGCGAGAAATACCGCCTCGAACGAGAGACGACACGGGAGCTGTCTCTCTATCACCAGCGCCGCATCAGGACCCGCCTGAACTCCAATGTTCAGGGCCGCATCCTGAACTTCAACGACGAAGACGACCCCACATGCGCCGCCGAGCGCGAATACTACGAGAACGCGCCGCCAGGCGGGAGCAACCCCGCAAGACCACCACCTGGTGCGCCGGCGACTGGGAACCCTCCACCACCCATGGGCCGCGCGACCCCGCCAGACCAACCGCGGATCATCATCTCGCCGCAAGCCTGTGACACCAACGGGCTACCACTATACTCCACCCCGATGGACAACGTCGTCGCGACCGACGCCGCGATCGCCAACCTCGACGTCCAAGGCGACGGCGCGCTACAGATCCAGTACGCTAAGGCCCTACTCGTCAGGGCCGTCGAGCAACAAGCCACGGGAGTCGACCCGCGGGGGCGGATGTACTCCCGCTCATCAGCAAGCAGGGCGGCATCAAGCGGTCACCCCACCGTGGCTAACGCATTAGTTTGCCCAGCACCCTAGCCCCTGGCGAACCAACCACGGGCCGCCAATCCCGCATTGTCAACCAATGAGCCGTGACCGCCGAACAACACAGTCACTGCCAACGGGCAGCCCCTCGATGCCTGAATGAACATCATCAACAATCAGGCGTGGCGGTCGCGCCAGCCCTACGACCTGCGGCACACCCTCACCAACCGCGGCGACCAGGAGCCAAGAGGCTCACTCAGCCGAGTCGGGCCGCAATGCTTTGGACCAATGATTCGTGGGGAAAAATACACCGCCAACTTCAAGGCCCCCAACGAGATCGAGAAGTACGACCCGATGTATGACCCGCTGTTTGGTTGGACACATACCTCATGGCAATGGGGATCGCAGGCCACACCGACCTGCTCGCCGCTTGCTACCTCCCCCTGATGATGGAGGGTGCGACCCGGCAGTGGATCAACACGCTTCCCGCCGACAGCATCGACTCCTAGGAAGAAATGCGGGACGCCTTCGTTAGGCATTTCGAGGGCTCCTACACCCACGCCACCACAATAGAGGACCTGGAGCGATGCATCCAGGGACAACGCGAGTCGACTCGCCGGTGGATCCAAAGATGGCAAGAACTATGGATAAACGCCTCCGGCATCCACCCAGACACGGCTATACACTACTTCAAGAACGCATGCCGGTACGAACCCCTGGTGGCCAAGATCAAGAGGGTCTACTGGACGCTCGACAACATCCCCGACCTCCTCGAGATCGCCAAGCACTATGCGGAGGAGGACCCCAACCAAGACTCCGACGATGATTCGGGAGGAAGACGCCGCACTAGCATCCACGACAGCGGGCGCCTACGCGACATGCGCTACAGCAACACCCGCATCACCGGCAAGCACCGCATAGACGGGCGAGTCGACTTCATCGCCAACGCCAGCTACGGCCAGCGCGACTCCAAGAACTACCGCCGCGATGGAGGAAACTACCACGACAGCGGGAACTACCGCGCCAACAACACGACAAGGGCGAAATTCGACCCCGCCGCCTTGCTCAATCAGCCCTGCATCTATCATAGCAGGGAGGGAAAACCCGCCACCCACACCACCGCCGATTGCCACTCTCTCAAAGAGATTGAGAAGGTGAGACGAGCAAGGGAAGACCCCAACAATAACCCACCTCGGGACAACGGGAATGGAGGCAGCTTCGGCACCGCCGTCGGCTCGCTACATACCTTCACCGGAGTCGGCACCAAGCGCGAGAAGAAGGTGCTCACCCGCGCGGTCGCCGTCAATGCGGTGACGCAAGTTGACATCCCTTGCTTCCTAAACTGGTCCGAGCAGAGCATCACCTGGAGTCACCAGGACCATGCGCCAAGGATCAAATACCCAGGGCGAGTCGCCCTGGTGGTCAGGCCCAAGGTGGCCAATTACTGGTTGCCCAAGACGTTAATGGACGGTGGGAGCTCCATCAATATCCTGTACCTCGACACGTTCAAAAGGCTCCAACTCCCAGAAGCAGCCATCAAGCCAACACTAACGACCTTCCACGGCATCGTCCCCGGTCGGAAGGCGTACCTGATCGGGAAGGTGACGCTGCCAGTCACCTTCGGCACTCCTGCAAACTACCGCACGGAGAGGATCGTCTTCGAGCTGGTGAACTTCCGCAACCCCTACCACTGCGTCCTGGGCCGCCAGACATTCGCAAAGTTCATGGCAACCCCACACTACGCCTACAACATGATGAAGCTCCCCGGGCCAAGCGGCATCATCACCGCCACGGCAACCCCGACATGGCCGTGGAATGCGAAGAAAAGGGCGCCGAGCTCGCCGACACCGTCATCGCCGTGGAGACCGACCACACGGAGGAGCTCGCGAAATACGCGGGCAACATCAACAAGGACGACCCCACCATACTGAAGAAACCAACCGCCACGAACTCCACGTTCGAGGCAACCACGCACACCCGCACCGTCGAGCTCGTCCCAGGCGACTCTAGCCAGACGGTCACCATTGGGGCGCACATGAGCCCTGCATAGGAAAGCGCGCTCATCGGGTTCCTCCGTGAGAACCGCGACATCTTCGCATGGAAGCCAGCTGACATGCTAGGTGTCCCGAGGGAACTCACTGAGCACAAACTCAACGCCGACCCCAAAGTGCGACCAGTAAAGCAGTCGCTACGGCCCTTCAATGAAGAGCGCTGTCGAGCAATCGCCGAGGAAGTTCAGCGCCTGCTAGCCGCAGGCTTCATCCGGCCAATCAAGTACTCCAAGTGGTTGGCAAACCCAGTCCTGGTTCTAAAAAAGAACAACACATGGAGAATGTGCATTGACTACACCAACCTCAACAGCGCCTGCCTGAAGGAGGAGTTCGTCCTACCGCGCATCGATCAGATCATCGATTCGACTGCGGGATCGGAGTCGCTGTGTTTTCTCGACGCTTACTCTGCTTATAACCAGATCAAGATGGCGGTCGAGGACGAGGAGAAGACAGCGTTCATTACGCCATTCGGCGCATTCTGCTACACGGCCATGACATTCGGCCTCAAGAATGCAGGCGGCACATACCAGAGGTGCATGCAGGAGTGTCTAGCGAGCCAAATTGGCCGCAACATTCACTTTTACATCGATGACATGGTGGTAAAATCCACCCGCCAGGACGATCTGCTCGCCGACCTAGCCGAAACCTTTGCAAACTTGCGGAGGTACAACATCAAGCTGAACCCCAGAAAATGCACCTTCGGTGTCCCCACCGGACAACTCCTGGGTTATGTCGTCTCCAAGCGAGGCATCGAAGCCAACCCTACCAAGATCGACACCATCGCGTGACTCGGGAAACCCGAGTGCCTGCGCGACGTCCAAAAGTTGGCAGGGCGAGTTGCGGCCCTCAGTCGCTTCATCCCCCGACTAGGCGAGAAGGCAATGCCCCTCTACCGCCTGATGCGCAAGAACCCCACGTTCCAATGGGACGCGGAGGCCGATGACGCGCTCAAAGCACTCAAAGAAGTTCTACTCACGGCACCACTACTCGCCGCGCCACTCAACAAAGAGCCAATGCTCGTTTATGTCGCGGCCTCTACTCGAGTCGTCGGCGCCGTGATGGTCGTCGAATGACCGGAAGAGGGCAAGGAGCGCCCCATACAGCGCCCCATCTACTACATCAGCGAAGTCCTAACGGACTCACGACAGCGCTACCCGCAATACCAAAAACTGGTGTACGCGGTATTTCGAGCACAGCGGCGACTCCCACACTACTTCCAGGAGCACCCAATCACGGTGGTCTACTCCGCGCCCCTGCAGGACATCATACGCAATCGCGAGGCAACCGGGCGAGTCGCCAAGTGGGCCGTCGAAATCGGCGTCCACAACATCAAGTACGAGCCCCACAAAGCGATCAAGTCACAAGCCCTGGCTGATTTCCTCGCAGATTGGGAAGAAGCACAGCAGCCAGAGAAGCTCCCATACCTCCACTACTGGTCGCTCCATTTTGATGGCTCCAAGAACGCCGATGGCGCAGGGGCTGGGGTCATCCTGACCTCCCCCAAAGGAGACAAGCTCCGATATGTGCTCCACCTCAACTTCAAGCCCTGCACCAACAACATGGCAGAATATGAGGCCCTCCTTCACAGCATGAGAGCCGCCAAGGAGATGAACGTCAACCGCCTACGATGCTATGGCGACTCCGACCTAGTCGCCGGCCAAGTCGCCAGGACATGCGACGCCGTCTCCCCAACGATGATCGCATACCGCCAAGCTGTCGACCAGTTGGGAGGACACTTCGACGGCTACTCCGTCGAGTGGATCGACTGGCGCAAAAATGAGGAGGTGGACGCCCTCTCCCGCATCGGGTTGACCCAACAAGCGCTTCCAGTAGGCGTCTTCCTCGACATCATCCACAAACCATCAGTCAGCCCACCAAAAGAGATCGACGCGAGATCCCAGTGCAACCAGAACCGGCTTTAGTCACCATGGTTGTGGAACCTAGCGACTGGACAGCACCATACGTCGCCTTCCTGGAACACAAACTCCTACCGAGCAATGAGACAGAGGCGTGAATGATCGTGCGCCGCTGCAAATCCTTCGTCATCATCAACGGCGAGCTCCACAAGTGTAGTGCGACCGGCGTGCTCCAGCGCTGCGTACAGCCAGAAGAAGGCCGCAAGATCCTCCAGGACATTCACGCCGACGACTGCGGCCGTCACGCCGGCGCCAAGTCGCTAGTCGCCAAGGCCATGCGACACGGTTTCTACTGGCTCACCGCACACGCCGACGCCACCAACATCGTCCAACAATGCGCCGGGTGCCAGAAATACGCCAACCAGACGCACCTCCCTGGCTCGGCACTCAAGGCAATCCCCATCACGTGGCCATTCACCGTATGGGGCATGGACATGGTAGGCCCGTTCAAGAAGGCACCGTCTGGTTTCACTCACCTCCTGGTCGCAGTCGACAAGTTTACCAAATGGGTCGAGGCCAAGCCGATAAAAAAGTGCGACGGCAAGACGGCCACCAAGTTCCTACGCGAACTCATCTACCGGTACGGCTACCCGCATAGCATTATAACAGACAACGACACCAACTTTGCCAAGGGGGCCATGGCGGAATTCTGTGAAGAACAGGGCATCCGACTCGACCTCGCATCAGTTCCTCACCCGGAATCGAATGGCCAAGCAGAGCGCGCCAACCAGAGCGTCCTCCACAGGCTCAAGCCACGACTGTAGGTGCCCCTTGAGCGCACCCCAGGATGCTGGGTCGACGAGCTCCCCTCTGTGATATGGGGGATTCGCACCTCCATCAACCGATCAACCGGGTTCATGCCCTTCTTCATGGTGTATGGCTTATAAGTCAGTCCTACTCGCGCTCGGGGACTCGCCACTCAGAAGACGCGAGGGATAAAAACAATGCATAAACAAAACAAATACACAAAAGTATACAATCGAGTTATACCCCATTAAAGGGCGGACGCGCTCGGGGACTCGCTCAAACAAAACAATTCATAAGAAAAACACAACACGAGTCGATCGACTCCCCGCGGCATATATTGCAAAAATATCTTACAGCATTCGCCACTTGGCATACACTATAACTTGGACAGTTACATTGTTTACTCCACAGGCCCTAATGAAGAAGCAGCGCCACCCCCCTTGACGCGCACAAAAGGCTGCCACGGGTTCGTCGGGTACGTTGTCAGCAACTTCGACAACGACGACCGGAAGTGCTGCTCCGACTTCATGTCGCAGTGCTCCGGCTCGGGGTCGCCAGGCGCCAACACCGTCTCCTGATATGGCAGCAGATCCCCCATCGCCAAGACACGATCAGCGTAAGGCGTGGCCTTCGCGGTCAACTTCAGCACCTCTGACATCTCCACCCTGCCGGTCGCGGACGGATAGCCACTCGTCACATCGTCAAGGTCGAAGTCATCGGGGAAATGGGCGAGACCCAAGATCAACACTGTGGCGGCCCCGCGCCTGAACGCTGAGCGCGTCATCCACTCCACAATGGCGGGCACCTCTTCCAGATAGCGCCACACCTCCGCAAGCCCCCTAGGGATAACCTCGGTAGGAGACATGCCCTGAAGAGCCGCTTGGACGCACAACGCCAAGGCCGTGGCCGCATTCACCACGGCAATCACGCATTGCAAGGCGTTGGAAGTTTGCACCACCGGGTCGCTTTGGCCTACCACAGCTGCAAAGTCAGGTGTCAGTGAAACTATGAAACCCCCGAAGCGGGGACTCGACAAAAGGGTCAAGCGAAGACAGAGACTCACCAAGGAGTTTGCGGCAGTTCTCCTTGACGTGCTTCTCCAAGGCAGTTTGCTCGTTGTGCAGCCCCACGATGATGGAATCTGTGGCTTTGCGTTCTCCCTCAGCCGCGGCGACGGCAGCCTTCACCCACTCCTCCGAAGAAATTGAGGCCGCTCTCGCCTCCTCCAAATCCTTGACCAGGGAGGCTATTCGCCCATTCGCTCCGTCCAGTTCGATGAATGGGACATACCCCTCACAGGCCTTGGAGATTTCAGCCGGGAAACCATCTGCAAGAGAAGACATCAGAGTACTGTACACAACCATCTCACACCCAAAAGATGAGAATAAAGACAAACAGATACTCACCAATAGTTTCCTGAAGCCGCCGGTTCACCTCCTGCGCTTCGTGCAAGTCACGCTCCAAGTGCTCTCTCGCGGCCTACCGATCGGTCGACTCCCTCTGCAATCCCTGCAAACAAATTACTCACCTAAGCATTTGACAAAACAAAACCCAGTTCCTAGCCGCTGAAATTCAGCGACCAGCAACTCGGGGACTGGAGAAGGAGGAAAAAGAAACTCAATTCCTAGCCGCCAAAATTCAGCGACTAGGAATTCGGGGACTAGAAAGGAGCAAGAGGTTCAGTTCCCAGACGCTGACATTCAGCGACCAGGAACTCGGGGACTGGACATACCTGAATAGCAGCACCGAGCATCTTGTGAAGTTCCCCGACGTCAGTCGACGGGATCGTGAAGGAAGTGCGCCCGCGGCGGGACCCAATGACCGCATCCACGACTTCTGGATTCTACGGAGACTGCATGTCCACCACACCTGGAAACCCTCTCGCCATGAAACGCGGGAACGTCGCCGACGCTCTGGCGGGGGCGCTGGTTGCCGGGGCTGGCGCTTCCGGCACGGACGTAGCCAATCCTGGTTCCGATCGCATCGCCACCACCTCTTCACCGACTGGCGCAGTAGCTGATTCCGCGGCGCTGCCCTTGGTCGCAGCATCGTCGGAGCCCCCCTTCCGCTTCTTCATGACCTCGGTGGTCGCCACATCTCCGGTGGCCTTTCTCTTCTTGGGTAGGTCGCCCTCTCTCATGTCGGTGGATGGTGGAATCTTAGCCACCGAAGGACGCCCAATCTTCTTAGCCCCCGACCTGCACGAGCACCCTCAGTCAATACAACGACAATACAAAAGGAGCAAGGCGAATTGGGATGAGGGAGCACTACTTACTTAGTGACTGGAAGGACGCGAAGCCAGGTGCTAATGTGGGCGGGCTTGTCCAACTCGGGACCCAGCTTGCGGCTGAGCCTCCTCTCGAAGACGTCTGAAGCCCACGAAACCGAGGGCTTCCTTGACGATGAAGCTGCAGTCGCCAGGACCTCCGGCTCCGACGCGGCCGCCCTTGACGGCTGTGATGACTTGGATGCCATCGCCTCAGCCGCTTCTTGACTTGGAACCCCCGAGGCTGTCGGCGCAATCGCCACCAGGGGAACCTCTACCACCACCTCCGTGTCCTCGCCCTCCAACCCCTTTGACGGGACTGCGTCCCTTGGGGCCTTGTGCGAGACTTCGGGAGAACCTTCATCGTCGGAATCGTCATCTGACTCGAACACCACCGCCGACTTGGCCGGTGACGTGGGCCTTTTCGCTGGCGACTTGGGCCGGCGTGCGGGCTTCGACGGCGTAGCGGTGCGCTGGGACGTTTGCTCCTGTGCGACCTCGTCGCCTTCGTCGTGCTTGCCCAGGCTACGACTCGCTTCGACCTCATGCTGTCTCTACATCCGGGTTTGACGAGCCACAGGCGCTGGGGGAGGGACCTCTTCCTCCTCCTCGTCATTATCGGAAGGGTCCCCCTCGGAGTCTTCCTCCAGTTCCTGGGGAACCTCTTCATCAAGCGGAGGGAGCCAACCCTCCAACACCTGAAAAAGCTGAGAACCACCACGAGTCAAAAACACCAAGCGAGGAGACTGAAATTGAGTTACCGACGCAGCAATTGGAAAGAGAACTTACTATAGGGGCTTCATTCTTCACAGGAGTGTACGGGGCCACCCCGACCGCCACGCTGGTGAACTCTGCGTTGGTGTTCTTCTTCAGGGTGGCCTTGTAGTCCTCGGCCTCCCATGACTCCTTGCTAGTTCGAGATGGGTCGTGCTTCCCACTGTATTCATACATCCAGTGCGGTCGAGCCGCCAGCGGAACCAGAGGCCGCCCGAGCCAGCAGTTGAGAGGTTGATCGGAATCAACCCCTGGTCCTTCAGCTTCTGGATCTGGTCCATCATTTCCGCGATGGCCATCCGCTGATCTTCGGGAAGCTTCTTCGGTGCCAACCGATGGGGCTCGCTCCTCTCGGCGACGAACTCGGGAAGAGCCACTTCGCCGGGGGGAGTGGCTTCCTTGACGTAGAACCAGCTCTTCTTCCACTCGCTGGCGGCCTTCTTTGGCAAGAGGAGCTTGATGAAGTTGGCCTTCGGCTTCAATTGAAACGTGACTCCACCTGCGGCCAGCATCAAGCCGCTGGACGCCTCGCGCCCGATGCGGCCGTGGAAGAGCTCTAGCCATAGCGGGAAATATGGCCTGCAGCCAAGGTAACATTTGCAGAAGGCGACGAATATCGCCAGCTGCTCGATGTTGTGCGGACCAAGATCCGATGGCTTGATCAAGTAATACGCGCAGAAGCGGCGGAAAAAGAGAGAGGTGGGGAATCCCAGGCCCCTCTCAAGATGACTGGGGAAGAAGATGAACTCGCCGGGCCACGGCTTTGGCTCGGTCTCGGAGGAGGGGGAACCCGCCAATTCCCCTTGCGGAGCACTCCGGCGTCCTCGAAAGATCTAAGCTGGGCCGTGGTACACTTTGATTTCCCCCATGAGCCTTTAGGAGGCGCCATCGGGTAGGACGTGGAATCGCACGATGCGGAAAGAACAAGTCGGAAGGACGCAAGCAGGAAGATTGGAGGAAGGAAGAACGAATGAGGAAGAATGAAGAAAGAGAAGAAGGACTGCGGAGCTGAACCATCACTCCCCTTATATGGGTAACGCCACCCGCCAAAATCGGGGTAGACGTTACTCGCGGTAATTGCACCGTAGTTACCGTTGGAAATTCCAACGGATAGTTTGACCAGGTTTGACGGTCCAACTCCTTTAGTTCACCCGCCACCAGCCAGTCTTTCCATTCGCTGAGACGACGACTAGGCGACAGTGACATTCACTGAGACGACGAGTGGAAACATGGGAAAACTCTCCTTGGTTCTAATGGAGTCCATTGCCGACTCGACTGGACGCCCAAATTGGGCTCGCCTACTCCGAACGCCAAAAGGACGCCTGCGCCTGCATCAACAATGGCCTCGGGGACTACTGATGGGGATATGCCGAAGGGGGTATACCCAGCAGGACGTTCCGATTGGGCCGAAGGGCCTACGAGTGCATCTGAAAGACGGCGACTGGACTATGAAGGAAGGAAAGGCCCAGCGACTGGCGACTAGAAGCCCAGAACCGTAGCAGAAGCCTAGTCGGACTAGGTCAAAGTCTCTGGATCCTTATCTTGTTCAGGGATAGCTTGTAAACCCTAGTGAGGTGCTTCATATATAAACCTCCCTAGGGTATCCTAGAGACTTACGTTCCATCATACACCCCCTCAAGCGACTCGCTGCCTAGCCGCCGAGCTCGCCACCCCTGTAACTCGCTCTCTCATAATCTAATCTAGCAGGAGTAGGTCTTTACCCTCCGAGGGGCCGAACCTGGGTAAACCCATGTGCATCCGCCCCCATCTCGCACCGCAGATGGCCGCCAACTCTTCCTCATGAAACACTCAATCGCTGCCAGTGGCAGCGACTATCGTGGTCATTTCCACAACAAAACACAACAAGAAAAGGGAAAAACTATCAAGATTTGGGACAAAAAGGTAATTCAGCAGCCAAATCGGCGGTGTCGGGCCTGGCGCTGAAATATCTGGTGGTGATTTTGGCGGTGCCGAGTCCCGTGCCGAATGGTTCAGCGGTAGCTCTAGTTCGCTAGTTTGTCTGCCGGTTTGAGTTTGTGATGAACTCCAAAATTTCGATTCGTCGATACGAAGGGAAATTGGTCAAATTGGGGTTAGGGAACGCTGAAAAACAAATATCATCACCTAAAGCACCAGATTTATGGACCAAATCCACTAAAAACTCACCAAAACAATACATCAATCCAAAAGCAAGTTGGGGCAAACTTTTTGGTATTTTTGAATTTATGGTGGAAATCGATGAACGAAGTCAACTCTGTGGCAACCAAAAGCTATTGATACCAGTTAATATTGGATATCTAGTGGGATTGACCCTAGGGTGGCCCGATCTTCATGGATTTGAGACGGGTAGTGAGTGGAAACATGATGAACACGATGAACGCAACTCAAATGCAAGGTAAAGATACAAACACATGCAAACACACCCGATTCGATTTGCTCCCGTTGGTTCGAACAACCAATCCAATAGAATCCTCAGCGAGAGACCTTGCGGTAGAATCACCAAAGGAGAGATCGACAAGTGGATGATAGAATTAAAATCATAGGAGAGAGTAGAAACCAAGTAGAATCCCAAAGGGGATAGACCTAGCACTACTAGAATCCTTGACAAGGAGAGACCAAATACTTGAGGACGGTCTTGACGACTTGGAGATAAACATCGAACTCCAAGGCCTTGTACAACTCATAGATTAACTATAGAGAGGGGTTCCCATCTAGGGTTAGGCACATGCCTTCATTCATCTTCAAATCTTCTTATATCTGAGCCACAAGGGGCTATTATAGTACTAGGGGCAAAGGGGTAGGTAGGAGGAATATTCCTGGGCATCAAACCCTAAACCGTGCACAGGTTAGGCATTTTGGCAGTTAGTCCAATGGCGCTGGCCTATGCGCCGGATCGTTCGGTGGCTAAGTCGGCGAACCGAGTCGTGCACTGGATGCTTTGGCATGGCGCCGGTTTGTCCATGGGCTGACTGATGGGGGTACTGGTGCGTCTTTTTGCGGGGCATCGGTTAGTTCGGCGTGGCACCGGATTGATCCGGCGGTGGATCCGGTGACGCTAGGCCTGGCACCGAAAGCCTTCTTCCACCTTCTCTTCCATTCCTCGATGATGTCGGCCTTAAGTCCTCAGGCATCCTTGTCTCCTCTTAGCATCATGGTCATGGTCCTAGTCATACAATAGGCACTTGGCTCAAGTAGGATCCCATTCACGTGATTACCAAAGAAAGACAAGATATGAAAGGAATTCACCTTTATAGGAATGGTTGGTGTCGCATGATGTGGATCGATGATGATTCCCGTATGTTGGGTTACATCACTTGCGCTTGTATCACCTTATATTGTAATGGAAGCCCTTGGTGTGAATTTTGATGCTTACATCTGCTTGCCGGCGGATGGTACTAGAGGAGGTATACTAGTGGACTGGAAGAGCAAGATCGTGCAGCTTGACAGTGCACATGTGGATGTTAATAGTGTTACTGAAGGGAATATGCCCAAGAAGCAATAATAAAGTGGTTATTATATTATTCCATGTTTACGATAAATGTTTATTTTGCATGCTATAATTTTATTAATTGGAAACATTATTACATGTGTGTTTAATAAACAAAATACAAAGTTCCTAGTAATGCCTCTCATATAAACTAGCTCGTTGATTAACAAGATGATCAAGGTTTCCTGATCATGGACATTGGGTGTTGTTAATAACGAGGTCACAACATTGGTGGAATGATGTGATGAACATTCTTCCGAAGTATAGAATTACGATCAAATTCATTATTTTTATATTTCTATAACATCATAGGAAGTAATCCTAGTCCTTAGACCATGAGATCATGTCAATCACTAACACTAGAAGAGTATCTTGATAACATCAAACGTCACACCATGAAAGGTGGGTTCAATGCTACGAAGGTGTTATGTAGAGGCTCATGGATCAAGAGTGGGATTTTTCCATCCCGTTGATGGATAGATATACGCAGGGCCCTCTCAGTGATATCACATTGAAATAGCTTGCAAGCAGGTGATGAGATCACTAGAATGTTATATCACGAGAACAAGAAAAGAGTGCATGTCAGTAACGAGATCAAACTAGGTAATGAGATACCGATGATCGAATCTTGGACATGTAATATATCGCGAGACAAATGGGATTTAGTTACGATGTTAAAGGTTCACACAATCACAAGAGTCATCGTTGAATGTGTGGGAATCAGTATGGATATCCAGGTCCCGTTGCTAATTATTGATCAGAGAGGGGTCTCTATCATGTTTGCATTATTCGTGAGCCATAGGGTGACAAACTTAAGGGATACCGACACCATTTGGAGCAAATATGTTTTAGATAAAGATTTAAGAAAGCACTGGAATCATTTCGTTGGAAACCGGAATTGTTTTGGGTGAAATTGCAGAAACTGTTTCTGCATGTGATGTTGAAATGTTGTAGGGGGTTTTATGTGAATGTTTGTTAATTAATGTAATTAACAAAATTCTGAATAAAATAAATAAAATATTTTTATTTAATGAGAGCTTGCATTAAATTTGGTGGAAATTTAATGGAGGTGAGTAGAACTATGAGTGGGAGGCTAATTATGTGAGTGGGAGCTCCACCCACATGAATGTGGAAGAGGTGGGGGCACCTCTCTTGGTTGCCGGCCATGGTGAGGGGCTTCCCCCCCTCTCCCTATAAAAGGCCCCCACTCCATCCTCTCATCTCACACCTCCTCGTGAATGATCTCTCTCCCCCTCTAGAAATTATTCCCCATGGTCTCGGATTAGCGAGATACATGTTCTCGGTGGCTTTATTTGGAAAGGAATTGCTGGTTCTGCTGCTTTGCTAGAGCGAGGGATAGAGGTTGTCGGGGTACCGGACATGTGTGCAATCACGGATGCATCGCTTCTTTGCGGTGCTAGACTTGGTGGTGCTGGACCTGCTGGACTCGCTGGACTTGGTGGTGCTGGACTTGCTAGACTCGCTGGACTTCATCACGATCTTGAGATCGACAAGTTTACGACTAAATCAACCATGAAATCAGTTTCGTTAACAATGCTTTGTCAATCTACAAGGGTATGTTCTCTATGGATGTATATCCACCCGTTGCTTGTATCTAGTAGATAGATCCTGGCATATAATAGTTCCCATCGTAGGAAATTTTTTGTTTTCTATGTTGCGAACCCAACAGTGGTGTCAGAGCCTGATCTATGCGTAGATGCTTTGCACGGGTAGTACACATATTATTATGTGGGCGATGATGATCATGTTATTGCTTCTTACATGTATTTTGCATATTGGTGGCATAGTGGGATGAAGCAGCCCGGACTAACTTTACATGTCCTCGCACATGAGACATGTTCCATGCTTGACATGCAACTAGTTTTGCATAAGTGGCTAGCGGGTGTCTGTCTCTCCTACTATAGTCAATATCTGATTTACAACGAGTTGCTAGTAATTTGGTTATCATCGTTGTGGTTCCATGTTCGTAGGTAAGACCAGTTCTATCTTCGAAAGCCCTAAGCCATGTAAAACTTGCAATGGATAAATTAGAAGCATCTAGTTTAGATTGTTGCTGGGTTGGTGTCATGATATGGTAATGTTGTAAGTTGGTGTATACTTGATACTCTTACAACACACCTAAATCTGTAAGTTCCATAGACCTTGGCCTTACACACAAAGGAATGATAAGATCATACCACGATGCACATGATAGTGATCAAGTGCAAGAACCATATCATTTCACTTTACACATGTGATGTTTGCATCTTATATTGCTTGTTTGGCGTTTTAGTACCATTATAAGATGATCCCTCATTTAGATACCAAGATAAAAATGTGTTGTTTCTTAAGTATGCACCATTCTATGGATCATGTTTTGAGACATCACGTGATGATCAGGTGTACTCGACTTTGCGCTTTCATACAACAGGTGTAAGACAGTTTTACACACGCGGGTACTAAGGTTCTTACTTAGCGATCCTAGCATGTACATACATGGCCTTGGAACACGGACCGAAAGGTTAAGCATGAGTCATATATTTGATATGATGCCCATATAGATGCTCGCCTTTGAAGCTACACCGACTCACGTGATGATCGGACTTGGTGTAGTGGATTTGGTTCATGTAATCACCAAAAAGACACGAGGAGTGTCGTTTTTGAGTGGGAGTTCATTTCTAATTTGGATTAGTCGAAGTCAATTTGTCATAACTAAATCGAAGTGAATTTGCATAATTTCTTGTAGTCATTGGCATCTGTTGACTACCTTATGCTTGGTTTTAATTGAGATAATAGAACTATAGAATTCTGGATATTTACTTTACGATCTGGTATCGTATTGTTTTGAATGTCAATTTAAAGTTTAGAAGTCCTATTGCAAACTTTCAGCAAACTCTATTTACTCCGTGCAGTTTAATAAGTAGTATTAAATCAAGAGTAACAATCCTAGTGTTAGTATCTAAAGTATCATATTTGCCTCCATGATTCTTGATATTCAAAAGTTGTTTTTAATATCGAGGTAATCTCGGAGCTGAAAGAATTATTTCAGAAACCATCATGTGTGAAAGATATTGTGATATCTGAAACAATGTTTAGGTTGCAATATGATAGAGTATAATTTGGCAAAATACATGTTCTCACATTGTATGAGAATTTGCGAAGGTTGGAGACGCTAGAGGAACTAATCTCCCAAAAAGGTTTTGGGAACTGACATTATACTCACGATTTGTCCTTATAGGCCATAGTAGCTTGATCATGATTGTTTTCATGATAAGGATGAATAGAAGATGTAAGTAAAATGTTTGCTACACTAAAAGATTACTAAAGAATGGTTTTTTTGAAAGGGCGCCAATCATTTGATGATGGTGATCAACTTCAAAGTGCAAGTCCAGAGGTATTAGTATTTGACTATACATGCTTTGGACTATGTGTCATATGTATGGCGCCACTATTGATGTTGATAGATTCTTTTAAAAGGAAAAGGAAATGCTGAAAGAGAATCTATAAAATATTTGGCAGAAAAGAAAAGAATGGAATTGTCCAGCTAAGGTATATAGATGATATACATGTTATGGTTGTATTCTTTGCTTGTTAAACAATATGGTTCTTGGGTATTGGATACCGAATTGGTTGGTATGAAATATCATACAGAACAACACAATTCATGAACTACAATGGCCTAAGTAACTAGCAAAAGAATATGTGATGATGTTCATTGAAAGCAAATAAAGTGTTATTGTGTTTCTCGTTGACATCCAAGCTTTCCTTCAAGATTTGTTTAAATAATTGTTATTTTGTTCCGGTATTATGAGAACGATGGTTGTTCAAATAATTACCGTATTCCATAGAAGACGGATGAACTTTTACAAGTCTAGTTGGAGAAAACACATCCATAAAACTAATGCTAAAATGTCGCAAGACGAATGATTGAAAGATCACTTACGAAGTGACATTGTCGTTTAAATTATATTGGAAAGAAAACATGAAGAAACACCATGTTGATGGATTTTTGGAGTCATTGATTTTGATCAAATGAAGCTTGTGCCTCGAGATAATTAAAACTTTGTTCATATCCCGAAGAGGAACGGATGACTAACTTATTGGAAATTGTGCATAGTCCGTTATGTGTAGCCATATGAGATGGATTCTTTTTTGCTTCATATGCTTTCTCCGGAAATTTGAGTGAATATATCTGTATATTTACTTAATAGGGAAGAAGTATGAAACATTTGAATATTGTTCAAAGACTTTCAAGATGGACCGGGAAATCATTGTAACAAGAAAATAAAGAGTTTATGATTTGTTCATAAAGGAAGATATTTGAGTTATAGGTTTAGCAAAACATCTAATATTTGAGGAATTGTTCCATGGATTTGTATTTCTTGATAAACCACATGAGTATGGTATGTTTGAGAGATCAAATCAAACCTTGTTTGACATGGTAATATCAAAGCTGTCATTTATAAAAACGCCATTATATTTTAAGGATTAAAGCTTTAGAGACTACCGCTTTTACACTAAAAAGAGCATCATCGTGATCCGTTGAAATGACACCATATGGGTTATGGTTTGGGATAAAAACCTGAGTTGTCTTCTCTTAAATTTTGGTATGCTATGCATAAGTAAAATGTTTACAACCAAAGTTGGATAAGCTCTTCTTTGTAGGTTATCCCAACGAATTTGTTGGGTATTCCTCCATAACACCGAAGACAAAAGAGTTTGTCACTTGGAACGTTAAGTTTCTTGAGAAGGATTTTTTCGCGAAAAGTTAAGTGGGAGGACAATAGAACTTTGATAAGGTTGTTGAACCTTAGATTAGAGTTCCTATTTGAACCGTGTGCATCGGGTAACAATCAAATAGTGAGATTTTATAAACAAGTCGTTATTGTTTTGACAATGATGAACCGACTACATGCAAAGAAGCGATGATGGGCCCTGAATCCATAAAATGACTAGAAGTCATAAAATCCGTGATACTTTTCCATACACGAGAAATCAAGTTTTTGAACTCGGAAGACCCTCCGAAAAGGCATGAAGCCTATCGGTCATGTTTAGATCTATAAAGAAATAGACATGGATGTTTGACATCTATGAAATAGTCGACATGTCGAAAAGGAATTTACGACAATGTTCAAGGAGTTGACTATGACAAGATTTGATCTTTCATAGCGATATTTAGTCTTGACGGATTAATCTAGCAACCACTACATATAATTTGGTATATGATAGTTGAACAAACAAAACAATGTTCTTCTAATAGAATGGTTACCTAGGACGTGTACAAGACACGACCCGAAGGGTTTTGTTAATTCAGAGGGTGCTAAAAGGGAATGCAAACTTCAATAGTTGAAGTGAGCATAGCGGAGTTGGAATCTTCACCGTTATGAAAATGTTAAAAGAGTTTAATTTCATCGGAGACGATGAAGATGCTTGCAGTTGTAAGAAATTAAGTGGGAGTGCTGAGACAAATTTCCAATACATTATGAAGAGTACATATTGTTGATTGGAAATGATGTATCTTTTATTAACACGGGTTAGGAATTTCATAAAAATTAGATTTTGATGAAAGACTTGGCCAAAACCGGAATATTCGGCACCAATGTCTATATGGATAGATTGAGGCGCTAATATGGTTGCGCTATACGTACATATACGAGATATTGAAAAGGGTTCAATGTGGGAAAAACAAGAAAGGTTCTTGATGCATGGAAAGGATTGTATCAAGATTCAAGTGTTTCAACACTTGGTGAGTAAAATCACATGAAGATTTTGATCAATAATACCGTGATATGTACATATCCAGATATGTCCAATGCTCTAAATGTTATGATCATAAACCAGAATGATTCATAAGATGATCATTGGACGATAGTAAAGATATTCTTATGAGCTTTTGGAAGAACTAAGAATATATCATGTATAAGTGACAAATAGTTGAAAGTAGTTCATTATAAAGTGTTACATTGATACTAGTTTGTCACAATATTCAAATTAAATTTATCTCAATTTAAACTATGGGTGGCACAATGTAATGGAAACGAAATCCCATGATGGATTTGGATGAGTTTCAAAGTTAAGACATTGTGACAGATACTACAACAAAAGGCTAAGTGTATGACTGCCATAGTAACACCAAAGGAGGGCATTTGTGTTAAATAGTTTGTTATCAAACTAGGGCATTTGTACGACAATACTATCGACATGTTTTAACCCAAAAGAATGAAAGGTCTCACCAAAGGACCAAATTTATACAATGCCATCTCATTAGAGAATGACTGATGCGTAGAGACGCATAGACATGCAAATACACACGGACCTAAAAATGCCAGATCTAGAGATCATGTTAACCACTAGCAAACACGTATATTCAACACCTAGGTGTTGTATATACAAGTTTACAAACTAGATTATTGACTCTATTGCAAGTGGGAGACTGAAGGGAATATGCCCGAGAGGCAATAATAAAGTGGTTATTATATTATTCCATGTTTTATGATAAATATTTATTTTGCATGCTATAATTGTATTAATTGGAAACGTTAATACATGTGTGTTTAATAAAAAATACAAAGTTCCTAGCAATGCCTCTCATATAAACTAGCTCGTTGATTAACAAGATGATCAAGGTTTCCTGATCATGGACATTGGATGTTATTAATAACAAGGTCACAACATTGGTGGAATGATGTGATGAACATTCATCCAAAGTAACATTACGATCAAAGTCATTATGTTTATATTGCTATAACATCATACAAAGTAATCCTAGTACTTAGACCATGAGATCATGTCAATCACTAACACTGGAAGAGTATCTTGATAACATCAAACGTCACACCGTGAAAGGGTGACTGTAAAGGTGGGTTCAGTGCTACGAAGGTGTTATGTAGAGGATCATGTGTCAAGAGTGGGATTTGTCCATCCCGATGACGAATAGATATAGTCAGTCCCTCTCGGTGATATCACATTGAATTAGCTTGCAAGCAAGTGATGAGATCACTAGAATGTTATATCATGGGTATGACAAAAGAGTGTATGTCGGTAACGAGATCAAACTAGGTAATGAGATACTGATAATCGAATCTCGGGCATGTAATATATCGCGAGACAAAGGGATTTAGTTACAATGTTAAAGGTTCACACGATCACAAGAGTCATCGTTGAATGTGTAGGAATCAGTATGGATCTCTAGGTCCTGCTACTGATTATTGATAGGAGAGGGGTCTCTATCATGTTTGCATTATTCGCGAACCGTAGGGTGACACACTTAAGGGATACCAACACCATTTGGAGCAAATATGTTTTAGATAAAGATTTAAGAAAGCGTTGGAATCATTTTGATGGAAACCGGAATTGTTTCGGGTGAAATTGCAGAAACTAGTTCAACATTAGATATTGAAATGTTGCAGGGGGTTTTATGTGAATGTTTGTTAATTAATGTAATTAACAAAATTCTGAATAAAATAAATAAAATAGCTTTATTTAATGAGAGCTTGCATTAAATTTGGTGGAAATTTAATGGAGGTGAGTGGAACTATGAGTGGGAGGCTAATTACGTGAGTGGGAGATCCACCCACATGAAAGTGGAAGAGGTGGGGGCACCTCTCTTGGCTGCCGGCCATGGTGAGGGGTTGCCCCTATCCCTATAAAGGCCCCCCACTTCCTCCTCTCATCTCACACCTCCTCGTGAAGGATCTCTCTCCCCGTCTAGAAATTATTCCCCATGGTCTCAAATTAGCGAGATACATGTTCCCGGTGGCTTTATCTGGAAAGGAGTTGTTTCTTCTGATGCTTTGCTGGAGCGAGGGATGGAGGTTGTCGGGGTACCGGACGTGTGTGCGATCACGGATGCACTACTGCTTTGCGATGCTGGACTTGGTGGTGCTGGACCTGCTAGACTTGGTGGTGCTGGACCTGCTAGACTCGCTAGACTTCATCACAATCTTGAGATCGGCAAGTGTACGACTACATCAACCATGAAATCAGTTTCGTTAACAATGCTTTGTTGATCTACAAGGGTATGTTCTATATGGATGTATATCCACCCGTTGCTTGTATCTAGTAGATAGATCCTGGCGTATAATAGTTCCTGAAGGAAATATGCCCTGAGAGGCAATAATAAAGTTGTTATTATGTATTCCTTATATATGATAGATGTTTATTTTACATGCTATAATTGTATTGATAGGAAACATCAATACATGTGTGTTTAATAAACAAAAAGGGTTCCTAGTCATGCCTCTTTTATACACTAGCTTGTTGATTAACAAGATGATCAAGGTTTCCTGATCATGGACATTGGATGTTGTTAATAACAAGGTCACACCATTGGTGGAATGATGTGATGAACATTCATCCGAAGTATAGCATTATGATCAAGTCATTGTGTTTATATTGCTATAACATCATACGAAGTAATCTTTATCCTTAGACCATGAGATCATGTTAATTGCTAACACCGGAAGAGTATCTTGATAACATCAAACGTCACACCGTAACAGGGTGACTATAAAGATGGGTTCAGTGATACGAAGGTGTTATGTTGAGGCTCATGGATCAAGAGTGGAATTTGTCAATCCAGATGACGGATAGATATACTCTGGGCCCTCTCGGTGATATCACATTAGGATAGCTTGCAAGCAAGTGATGTGATCACTAGAATGTTATATCACGGGAACGAGAAAAGAGTGCATGTCGGTAATGAGATCAAACTAGGTATGGAGATACCGATGATCGAATCTCGAACATGTAATATATTGAGAGACAAAGGGATTTAGTTACAAGCGTTAAAGGTTCTCACGATCACAGGAGTCATCGTTGAATGTGTAGGAGTCAGTACGGATCTCCAGGTCCCGCTGCTGATTATTAATCGGAGAAGGGTCTCGATCATGTTTGCATTATTCGCGAACCGTAGGGTGGCACACTTAAGAGTTACCGGACACCATTTTGGAGCACATATGTTTCAGACGAAAGAATTGCAAAGCGCAGGAATTGTTTCAATAGAAACCGGAAATTGTTTCGGGTGAAATTGCAGAAGGTGGTTCTGCATGTGATATTGAAATATTGCAAGGGGCTATATGTGAATGTTTGTTAATTAAAGTAATTAACAAAATTCTGAATAAATTTAATAAAAGAGTTTTTATTAAATGAGAGAGCATTAAATTTGGAGAAACTTAATGCATTTAAAGTGGAGACTTTAAAAGGGAATGTGAAGAGGCATTTTAATGTGGAGGAGTTACCACCACATGAATGGGGGAAGTGAGGGGTCACACCCCCCCATGCACCGGCCATGGAGAGAGGGGGCACCCCCTCCTCCTATAAAAGACCACCCATTCCCTCCTTCATCCACACACCTCCTTGTGAAGGATCTCTCTCCCCCTCTAGAATTATTCCCCCATTGTCTCGGATTAGCGAGATGCATGTTCCCGGTGGCATTTTGTCTGGAAGGAGTTGCTGCTTCCGCTGGATCGCTGGAGTGAGGAGGTGGAGGTTGTCCGGTGGGTTGAACGTGTGTGCGAGTGCGGATGCGCTGCTGAGTTGCGGCGCTCGGACTTCCTCACGATCTTGAGATCGGCAAGTGTACGACTACATCAACCACGAGTTCCTACTCGTTAACAAAGCTCGTTGTCTTCGAGGGTAAGTTCTCTATGGATGTATGTCCACCCGTTTGCATTGTACCTAGTAGATAGATCTTGGCGTGTAGTTCACACCGTAGGAAATTTTTTGTTTTCTATGTTGCGGACCCAACAGTGGTACCAGAGCCTGATCTATGCGTAGGTGCTTTGCACGGGTACTACACATATGTTTATATGTGGGCGATGATGATCATGTTATTGCATCTTCTATGTACTTTGTATATTGGTGGCATAGTGGGATGAAGCGGCCCGGACCAACCTTATATGTCATCGTACATGAGACCGGTTCCATGACTGACATGCAACTTATTTTGCATAAGTGGCTGGCGGGTGTCTGTCTCTCCTACTATAGTCAATATCTGATTTACAACGAGTTGCTAATAACTTGGTTATCCTTGTTGTGGTTCATGTTCGTAGGTTAGACAGGTTCTATCTCCGAAAGCCCTAAGCCACGTAAAACTTGCAATTGATAAATTAGAGGCGTCTAGTTTAGATGGTTGCTGGGCTAGTGTTTTGATATGGTATTGTTGTAAGTATATGTATAATAGATACTCTTACAACTCACTTAACATGTAAGTTCCATAGACCTTGGCCTTACACACAAAGGAATGATAGATATCATACCACGATGCAAATGATAGAGATCAAATGCATGGACCATATCACCTCACTTCACACATTAGATGTTAGCATCTTATATTGCTAGTTTGGCGCGTTTGGTAGCATTATAAGATGATCCCTCATTTAGATATCAAGATAAAATGTGTTCTTCCTTAAGTATGCACCGTTTTGTGGATCGTGTTTTGAGGCATCACGTGATGATCGGGTGTTTTCAACTCTACGCTTTCATACAACGGGTGTAAGACAGTTTTACACACGCAAATACTAAGGTTCTTACTTGACGAGCCTAGCATGTACAGACATGGCCTCGGAACACGGACCGAAAGGTTAAGCATGAGTCATATAGCTGATATGATGCCCATATAGATGCTCGCCTTTGAAGCTACACCGACTCACGTGATGATCGGACTTGGTGTAGTGGATTTGGTTCATATAATCACCAAAAGGACACGAGGGATGTCGTTTTTGAGTGGGAGTTCATTAGTAATTTGGATTAGTTGAACTCAATCTATCATAAACTTAGTCTAAATATACTTTACAAATTCTGTTGTAGATGGCACCACCTGCTTTTAATTTCAATGTGTTCATGGAGAAAGAGAAACTTGCTGCGAATGGTAGCAACTTCACCAACTGGGCTATGAATTTGAGGATTCTCCTCACTGCTGCACAAAAGCAATATGTGCTAGATGCGCCGCTAGGCCCCCCACCAGCTCCTGATGCCCCTGACGAGGAAAAGAATGTCTATATAACTCGTCAGGAGGACCACAACTTAGTTCATTGCCTCATACTGTATGGGCTAGAGCCAGAACTTCGAAAGCGTTTCGAAAATGGCAATGCCTTTGATACCATGGGAGAATTGAAAATGATTTTCGATACCCATGCTGCCGTAGAGAGTTATAATGCTACAGAAAAGTTCTTTAGCTGCATGATGGAGGAAAATAGCTCCGTTAGTGAGCACGTACTCAAAATGTCTGGGTACGCCGATAAGCTTGTGTCCTTGGGAATAACGATTCCCATTGACTTAGGCATACATCGTGTTCTCCAATCTCTGCCACCTAGATACAAGAGCTTCATGATGAACTATAATATACAGGGCATGAAGAAGTCTCTTCCCGAGCTTCTGTCAATGCTTAAGACTGCAGAAGTGGAGATTAGGAAAGAACATCAAGTGTTGATGATCAATAGGACCACCGGTTTCAAGAAGGACAAGAAAGGCAAGCACAAGGGAAAGAAGGGTGGCAAGTCTGTTGCCACGCCTGAAAAGAAACCCCGAGCTGGCCCTAAGTCTGACACCGAGTGCTACTATTGCAAGGGGACTGGCCATTGGAAGCGCAACTGCCCCAAGTATTTGGCGGACAAGAAGTCCGGAAAGGCAAACAAAGGTATATGTGATATACATGTTATTGATGTGTACTTGACTAGTACTCGCAGTAGCACCTGGGTATTTGATACGGGATCGGTTGCTAATATATGTAACTCGGTTCAGGGGCTGCGGAACAAGCGACAACTAGCAAGGGATGAGGTCTCGATGCGGGTCGGCAATGGATCAAGAGTTGATGTGATCGCCGTCGGAACGCTGCCTCTCCATATGCCATCGGGATTAGTTATAAACCTAAATAATTGTTATTTGGTGCCTGCACTGAGCATGAACATTGTATCCGGATCGTGTTTGATGTAAAGTGGTTATTCATTTAAGTCTGAAAATAATGGTTGTTCGATTTATATGAATAATATCTTTTATGGTCATGCACCTATGTTGAATGGTTTATTTCTGTTGGATCTCGATAGTAGTATTACGCATATTCATAATGTTGATGCTAAAAGGATTAAACTTGATAATGATATATCTACATATATGTGGCACTGCCGTCTAGGTCATATTGGCGTTAAACGCATGAAGAAACTCCATTCTGATGGACTTTTGGAATCACTTGATTTTGAATCATTTGATACATGTGAGCCATGCCTTATGGGCAAGATGACTAGAACGCCGTTTTCCGGTTCAATGGAACGGGCGACAGATCTATTGGAAATCATACATACTGATGTGTGTGGACCAATGAGTATGTCGGCGCGAGGTGGATATTGTTATTTTGTTACTTTCACGGATGATTTGAGTAGATATGGGTATATCTATTTGATGAAACACAAGTCTGAAACTTTTGAAAAGTTCAAAGAATTTCAGAATGAAGTGGAAAATCATCGTAACAGAAAGATCAAATTTCTGCGGTCCGACCGTGGAGGAGAGTATCTTAGTTACAAGTTTAGCACACATATGAAAGACTGTGGAATAGTTTCACAACTCACGCCTGCCGGAACACCACAACGTAATGGTGTGTCAGAACGTCGTAATCGTACTTTATTGGATATGGTTCGATCTATGGTGTCTCTGACTGACTTGCCACTGTCATTTTTGGGTTATGCACTGGAAACCGCTACATTCACTTTAAATAGGGCACCATCTAAATCCGTTGAAAAGACACCGTATGAATTATGGTTTGGAAACAAACCTAAGCTGTCATTTCTTAAAGTTTGGGGATGCGATGTTTATGTGAAGAAACTTCAACCGGATAAACTTGAACCCAAAGCGGAAAAATGCGTCTTCATAGGATACCCTAAGGAAATGATTGGGTATACCTTCTATCACAGATCCGAGGGCAATGTCTTTGTTGCTAAGAATGGATCCTTTCTTGAGAAGGAGTTTCTCGCGAAAGGTGTGAGTAGTCGGAAGGTAGAACTCGAAGAGGTCACTGAACCTTCTCTTCATGGAATGGCGAGTGGCGCAGCATCGGAAGTTGTTTCGGAGTTGACTTCACCTGATGAAGGGAGAGCTAATGATATTGATCATGAAACTCCGAAAGAGGACACTACTGAACCTCGCAGGTCAAGCAGGACACGTGCAGCTCCTAAACTGTACGGCAATCCTGTTATGAATTTCATGATTGATGAAATTGATGACCCTGCGACATATGAAGAAGCGATGATGAGCCCGGATTCCAACAAATGGCTAGAAGCCATGAAATCCGAGATGGAATCCATGTACGAGAACCAAGTTTGGAACTTGGTGGACTTACCTCACGACCGAAAGGCCGTTGAGAATAAATGGATTTTCAAAAGAAAAACTGATGCTGATGGTAATGTAACCATCTATAAGGCTCAACTTGTCGCAAAGGGGTTTCGACAAATTCAAGGAGTTGACTATGATGAGACATTCTCTCCCGTAGCGATGCTTAAGTCGGTTAGGATTATGTTAGCAATTGCTGCATATTTCGATTATGAAATATGGCAGATGGATGTCAAAACTGCGTTCCTCAATGGTAATATTGAAGAAGAGTTGTATATGATACAACCTAAGGGTTTTGTCGATCCTAAGGATGCTAATAAGGTGTGCAAACTTCAGCGATCCATCTATGGACTGAAGCAAGCATCACGGAGTTGGAATCTCCGCTTTGATGAGGTGATCAAAGAGTTTGGATTTGTCCAAACTTATGGAGAGGCTTGTATTTACAAGAAAGTGAGTGGGAGCAATGTGGCATTTCTAATATTATATGTGGATGACATATTATTGATTGGAAATGATTTAGATCTTTTAAACAGTGTTAAAAGTTATCTAAACAGCAAATTTTCGATGAAGGACCTTGGTGAAGCTTCATATATATTAGGCATTAAAATCTATAGAGATAGATCAATACGCCTAATTGGGCTATCACAGAGTACATACCTTGATAATATATTAAAGAAGTTTAATATAGACGGAAGTAAGAAGGGGTTCTTACCTATGTTGCAAGGCAAGACATTGAGTAAGACTCAAAGTCCGGCTACGGCGGAAGAAAGAGAGATAATGGATAGGATCCCCTATGCCTCAGCCATAGGCTCTATAATGTATGCCATGCTATGTACAAGACCGGATGTGGCACATGCTATTAGTTTGACTAGTAGGTACCAATCTGATCCAGGTTCGGAACACTGGATAGCGGTCAAGAATATCCTTAAGTACTTGAGAAGAACTAAGGATATGTTTCTTGTATACGGAGTTGAAGAAGAGCTAGTCGCTAAGTGTTATGTCGATGCTAGCATTGACACTGATCCGGATGACTCTAAGTCTCAATCCGGATACGTATTTCTCTTGAACGGAGCAGTAGTTAGTTGGAGGAGCTCCAAACAACCTGTGGTAGCTGGATCAACAACAGAGGCGGAATATGTTGCTGCTTCAGAAGCGGCACAGGAAGCAGTTTGGATGAAAGAGTTCATAACAGAACTGGGTGTGGTTCCCAGTGTGTTGGACCCGATGGTGATCTATTGTGACAACAATGGAGCCATAGCCAACGCCAAGGAACCAAGGTCTCACAAGAATTCCAAGCATATTAAGCACCGGTTTCACTCCATCCACGAACATGTCAAGGATGGAGATATAAAGATTTGTAAAGTGCACACGGACCTGAATGTAGCAGATCCGTTGACTAAAGTACTCCCTAGGGCAAAACATGATCAACACCAGAACTCCATGGGTGTTAGATTTATCACTATGTGAACTAGATTATTGTCTCTAGTGCAAGTGGGAGACTGAAGGAAATATGCCCTGAGAGGCAATAATAAAGTTGTTATTATGTATTCCTTATATATGATAGATGTTTATTTTACATGCTATAATTGTATTGATAGGAAACATCAATACATGTGTGTTTAATAAACAAAAAGGGTTCCTAGTCATGCCTCTCTTATAGACTAGCTTGTTGATTAACAAGATGATCAAGGTTTCCTGATCATGGACATTGGATGTTGTTAATAACAAGGTCACACCATTGGTGGAATGATGTGATGAACATTCATCCGAAGTATAGCATTACGATCAAGTCATTGTGTTTATATTGCTATAACATCATACGAAGTAATCTTTATCCTTAGACCATGAGATCATGTTAATTGCTAACACCGGATGAGTATCTTGATAACATCAAACGTCACACCGTAACAAGGTGACTATAAATATGGGTTCAGTGCTACGAAGGTGTTATGTTGAGGCTCATGGATCAAGAGTGGAATTTGTCAATCCAGATGACGGATAGATATACTCTGGGCCCTCTCGGTGATATCACATTAGGATAGCTTGCAAGCAAGTGATGTGATCACTAGAATGTTATATCACGGGAACGAGAAAAGAGTGCATGTCGGTAACGAGATCAAACTAGGTATGGAGATACCGATGATCGAATCTCGGACATGTAATATATCGAGAGACAAAGGGATTTAGTTACAAGCGTTAAAGGTTCTCACGATCACAGGAGTCATCGTTGAATGTGTCGGAGTCAGTACGGATCTCCAGGTCCCGCTGCTGATTATTGAACGGAGAAGGGTCTCGATCATGTCTGCATTATTCGCGAACCGTAGGGTGGCACACGTAAGAGTTACCGGACACCATTTTGGAGCACATATGTTTCAGACGAAAGAATTGCAAAGCGCAGGAATTGTTTCAATAGAAACCGGAAATTGTTTCGGGTGAAATTGCAGAAGGTGGTTCTGCATGTGATATTGAAATATTGCAAGGGGCTATATGTGAATGTTTGTTAATTAAAGTAATTAACAAAATTCTGAATAAATTTAATAAAAGAGTTTTTATTAAATGAGAGAGCATTAAATTTGGAGAAACTTAATGCATTTAAAGTGGAGACTTTAAAAGGGAATATGAAGAGGCATTTTAATGTGGAGGAGTTACCACCACATGAATGGGGGAGGTGAGGGGTCACCCCCCCATGCGCCGGCCATGGAGAGAGGGGGCACCCCCCCTCCTCCTATAAAAGGCCACCCATTCCCTCCTTCATCCACACACCTCCTTGTGAAGGATCTCTCTCCCCCTCTAGAATTATTCCCCCATGGTCCGGATTAGCGAGATACATGTTCCCGGTGGCATTTCGTCTGGAAGGAATTGCTGCTTCCGCTGGATCGCTGGAGCGAGGAGGTGGAGGTTGTCCGGTGGCTTGAACGTGTGTGCGAGTGCGGATGCGCTGCTGAGTTGCGGCACTCAGACTTCCTCACGATCTTGAGATCGGCAAGTGTACGACTACATCAACCACGAGTTCCTACTCGTTAACAAATCTCGTTGTCTTCGAGGGTAAGTTCTCTATGGATGTATGTCCACCCGTTTGCTTTGTACCTAGTAGATAGATCTTGGCGTGTAGTTCACATCGTAGGAATTTTTTTGTTTTCTATGCTGCAGACCCAACAATTCCCATCGTAGGAATTTTTTTGTTTTCTATGATGCGAACCCAACAGTGACCGCTAAGGTAACACCCACGGGTGGTACTCCGTGGTGGCTCACTTGCATCTATGGACCATAGGACGAGGTTAACAAGGTCGTGTTCCTCGTAGAGCTCTGGGAGATTAGGAGTGTCCGCCCGGAACCCAGGGTGCTCTGCGGGGATTTCAACATGATCTACCGGGATGAGGACAAAAACAATAACAACCTTGATCGTCGCATGATGGGTCACTTCAGAAGATTCATCAATGACTGTGTTCTGAAGGAGATCTATCTCCATAGCAGGAGGTATACCTGATACAATGAACGATCAGGGACGATGAAGTGTAAAGGGATCGTGTAGTCACCAAACGAATGTTGAGGGATGTTCGTTTGGGTGGGAGTTCTGGTGTTTTAGTTTGACTAAATAAGAACCCATATTATGAACATTAAGATTAACTACTTTACAAATACTCGTGTAGATGCCTCGCCCTACCTTGAACCTTGGCCCCTTCCTTGAGAAAGAAAAGCTGAAAACTGACGAGACGAAATTCACCGCCTGGTCCAGCAATCTAAGGATTCTCCTCATTCCCTAGAAGCTCTCCTACATACTTTAGGCCTCTATAAGTGACCAACGCTCCACAACCTCCTCTCAGGATGATAAACATGTTTATTAGAAGAAGGCAGATGGTAACGCCGATGTCCAAAGCGGCATGCTCTACTCCATGGAGGCCGACTACAAAAGCGCTTTGAGAACAAGAGCGCCTTCGAGATCATCTCTGATCTGAATGCCAAATGTGTGCCCTAGGCCCGGTCTGAGAGGTATGAGGTTTTAAACCTCTTATTCTCGGCTAAGATGGAGGAGCACAACAGCTTGAGCGAACATGTGCTAAAAATGTCTGGCTACGTTCAACGCCTGAATGACCTTGATTCCAAAATCAATGACGAGATGGTGATTGGAGGGTATTGTAGTCTCTACCCCTAGCTAAAAGAGCTACGTGCTGAACTGCAACATGCAGGGTATGACCAAAACCCTGTCTGAGTTGTTTGCCATGCTCAAGCACGCTGAGGTAGAAATCAAGAAGGATCACACCGTCTTGATGGTCAACAAGACTGTTGACTTCAAGAAGACCGCCAAGAAGGGCAAGGGAAAGAGGGGAAAACCCAAGAAGGACGACAAGCATGTTTCCTCCTCCTCTAGGGTTCCCAAGGCTAAGCCCGGTGCCACCTGCTTCTACTGCAAGGGTGAGGGTCACTGGAAGCATAACTTCTCCAAGTACTCGAATTATAAGAAGGCTGGCAAGATTGTTGCCAGAGAGAAAGGTGTATGTGATATAAACGTTATTGATATTTTCCTCACTAGTGCCAAGAGCAATGTTTGTGTATTTGATACCAGTTTCGTTGCCCATATTTGTAAATCTCAGGAGGAGTTGCAGAATAGCTGGTGCTTGGTGAAGGACGAGGTGACAATGTGTGTCGGCAACGGCCATAAAGTTGATGTGATGGCTGTCAGCACTCTCCCTCCGTGTCTCCCTTCAGGATTAGTTTTAAATTTGAATAATTGTTACTATGTACCGGCCTTGAGCATGAATATTTTCAATGGGTCTTGCTTGTTGCAAGACCATTATTCATTTAAATCAGATACAAATGGTTGTTCTATTTATATGAATAATGTGTTTTATGCTCATGCGCGACAGAGTAAAGGTTTATTCTTATTAAATCTTGATTGTGATGACACACACATCCATAACATAGATGCCAAGCGATACAAGCAAGATAGCGATAATTCCATGTACGTGTGGCATTGCCGTCTAGGTCACATTCGTATAAAACACATGAAGCATCTTCATTCTAATGGACTTCTGGAATTGTTGTATTTTGAATCCCTCGATAGACGCGAACCATGTCACATGTGCAAGCTAACCAAGACGCCATTCAATGGTATGATGGAACGGGCTGCAGACCTATTGGGAATCATACATTCTAATGTATGCGGACAAATGAGCGCCTCCACACGCAATGGGTATCATTATTTTGTCACCTTCACTAACAATTTAAGTAGATACAAGTATATCTACTTAATGAAGCACAAGTATGAAACCTTTGAAAACTTCAAAGAATTTCAGAGTGAAGTTGAGAATCAACTTGACAAGAAAATCAAGCACCTTCGTACTGATCGAGGGGGCGGGTATTTGAGTTACGAGTTTGGAACACATCTAAAGGCTTGTGGTATAGTACCTCAACTTACATGGGCTGGAAGACCACAGCGTAATGGTGTATCCGAGTGATGTAATCAGACACTATTGGATAGCCTATGGTCTATGATTTCTCTTACCGACTTATTTGTATCTTTCTAGGGATATGCACTTGAGACTGCTACATTCATTTTAAATAGAGTGCCATCCAAGTTCGTGAAGACAATGTCGCATGAGATATGCAATAGCACAAAGCCAAAGTTTTCTTTCCTGAAGGTTTGGGGATGCGAGGCTTAGGTTAAGAAACTACAGCCTAGCAAACTCGAACTGAAGGAGGAGAAATGCATATTTATAGGATATCCAAAGGATATTATTGGATATACCTACAACCAAGCTGAGGGCAAAACATTTATCGTGAATAAAGATACCTTTCTCGACAAAGAGTTTTTGGCAAAAGGTGTGAGTGGAAGGAAGATAGAACTCGATGAGATTATTGGCCCTGATCTTCAAATATCGAGTGTTGCAATGGAAGCTATTCTAGAGCCACCCTTATCAATTGAAGTGGGAGCGAATGATGATGATCACGAATGTCCTAAATAGATAGCTATCAAACCCCGCAGGTCAACAACAAAACATGTTGCACCTGAATGGTACAATTATCTTGTGAACGTGGTCATGACTATCGAACCTGACGAACCTGCAACCTACACAGAAGCAATCGAAGGCCCTGAACCTGAGAAATGGTGAATATCCATGGAATCCGAAATGAAGTCCATGTATGACAACTAGGTATGGACCTTGGTGGATATTCCCGAAGGACGAAAGGCTATAGAGAATAAGTGGATCTTCAAGAAAAAGACGGACATTGATGGAAACGTCACTCTCTACAAAGCTATACTTGTCACAACGGGTTTTCGACAAATTCAAGGCATTGACTATGATGAGACATTCTCTCTTGTAGCAAAGCTGAAGTCTATTCGGATTCTACTAGTAGTTGTTGCGTATTTCGACTATGAAATATGGCATATGGACATGAAAACTGCCTTCCTAAATGGCAACATTGAGGAAGAGTTGTATATGATCCAACTAGAGGGTTTTGTAAATCCAGGGGATGCTGGTAAAGTATGCAAGCTTCAGAGGTCCATTTATGGACTCAAGCAAACATCTCGGAGCTGGAATCTTGTCCAAATCAAAGAAGAAGCATGCATACATAAGAATGTGAATGATAAGTCAGTGGAATTTCTAGTACTTTATTTGGATGAAATATTCTTGATAGGTGATGGCTCAAAAAATCGCCATCTTTCTCCACATTTAAACATCGTTTTTCGTCAAGAAATTGACAAATCTCTCTTGATTTGCCACTAATGACTAATTGTTGCAAAGATATGCAAAACCCTCCTTTGATTTATGTTGTGCAAGAAATCACACTTTTATTGTGAAATCTGGACTCATAAATGATGATTATGAGGAAGTATTGACGTCCAAGTATTCCTGGAGCTGAAACCAGGCGCCAGCCAGCATAACGACCACTGGTACGGGCGCGTTCTGCCCATACCACCCGACCGTACGGGGTGGCGGTGGCTTCGTCTCGTCAAACCCTACAACTATCATGAAGGCGCCTATATATTTTGAGGTCCCAGCCACCGTGCAGGGGCCTTCATTCTCAGATTGCATCACAACACCACCAAAGGAGATCCACACCATAGTTCATCCCTTCCATCCTCCATCCTCTCCATTAGCCATAGCCATTACTTTGTACTTGAGATCTCCTTGTGCGGCGACCATTGTAAGAACATTTGGTATCAATCTAAGTATTTTGCACAATGTTTTCTATCCTTGATCTTATTGTTATGAGTGAGTGGTCCACACGGACTGCAGGTTGGGGAGAAACCTCGCAGCGATTATGTGCATCTAATCTATGGTAGAATCGTGTATTGGTTTGTAAGAGGGATTTGTATCATTTGTTTCTTTTTCCCTTGCCTCAATCTTTAGACTTGTAGGTACCCAAGACCCCCGAGATCGATCAAGGCTTGAGGTGAGATACTTGGCTAGCGGTGATATCATAGGAACCCTAGTGATATAAAGGGTAGTATTGTCTTCACTTAGTGACCCATTCAGGATCACAACAACATCACCACTTAATGCTTTGATCTCTGGTTTACACTTAATAATCATTTGTAGCCCGGTGCTTCGCGGTACACTCGGTTGGATCAAAAGACTATTGCTATGCTTGTGGCCTCTCAGGGGGTCTAGTATATTAGGATGTGTTGCCCACAAAAGATTATCTCTATTGGAACCTTACTCATGACTGTAATTATTACTATCCTTTATACCACATGATGTGCAGTTGCAGGTGGATCTTCAACCCTGGCCTATCTCCATCCATTTATTCAACCACAATATAAACTAAACTAGATTGGTCTAGTAAACAAAGGTAAAATCGGAAAAAAAAAGTCTTGTAGATGTGTCCTTATTTTATTCATATTACCGTTGTTTCCCAAGGTTTGATTAAACCTATGTCTACTAGGGAAAAGGCTACTATACTGCATCCATAATCTAGATCAAAGGTATCAACCCTTTTTCTAGCGCCATTTCCGGGAAGCAATTCGCTATCCTGGTGATGTCACTAGAGACCTTGTTTTTATATTTAATTTTTGTTTCTAATTTATTTCTTGTTATTAGTTTGAAAACCCCAAAAAATTAGTTACTTGTTTATTTGTTTATCCTACTTTTAAAATACCAAAAATAAAAGAGCAATGGCTCAAAAGAAACTTTGGGAGTATGCAGTTCCCACTGATGATTTTATTCATGCACCTATTACTCAGCCTGTTGTTGGTGCGGAAACATATGAGATAAAGCCTAACCTTTTGAGTTTGGTTCAGCGGAACCAATTTGGAGGATCATCTTCTAAGGATTCAGGGTTGCACCTAAATACATTTACTAAAATTTGTGACATGATGCGTATTAAGGATGTTGATCCAAATGCTGTTAAATTACGATTGTTTCCTTTCACTCCTAGAGGAAAAGCTAAGGACTAGTTACTAGCTCTACCTAAGGGCACTATCACATCTTAAGAGGAATGTACTAATCTTTTTATGACTAAAAATTTCCCCTAGCTAAAACTATGCAACTAAGACCCAATATTAAAAGTTTTAGACAAGAAGACCGCGAGCCACTAGCGCTTGCATGGGAAAGGATGAAAGAAGCTGTAATGAACTATCCTAGTCATGGGATGGAAGAGTGGCTTATATTGCATTTATTTTATAATGGCCTTAATCCAATGTCTAAGTTTATGCTAGATACTTAGTAGGAGGAACACTCATGGGAAAGCAGGTGACTATTGCAAACAATGAAGAGCTTACTGCAAAGGTAGATGAATTACTTAATATAGTAAAGGGTAAGGAAGATACCCAAGTTAATGCTATCTCTACCGATGTTAATAATGTTAATTTTATAGCTCGTAATCCTTATAATCATGCATGCAAAATCAAAACATTGCTTCTAATGTTCAAAAACATTATTCGAATCATGTAGTAGCTCCTTATAATAACCATGATAATCATAATGGAGCATACCATGGCAATCATGTAGTAGCTCCTTATAATAACCATGATAATCATGTATTAGAAATTTTATGCAAGCTCAAACCGAGCAAAATAATATGCTTATTGAAATCATAGAGAACCATGAAACTAGTATTGGTAAATTACCTAATCAAGCCATTGCAATTAGACATGATGTGTAGGATCTACAGGAAAGGACAAAGACCATGGAGGCTCAATTGGGTAAGGTAGCCGAGAGCCAAGCTCTCATACTTGCAAAATTCACTGGAAAACCTGAGCCAAATCTAGTGGAAGACCTCAAGATGATAAGGGCTAAAATACTGAAGGGAAGCCTGAAGAGCTAGTAGCAACGCACCAACACACAAATAACCGTGGAAGATCTACTAAATATAATCACCATGAGGAATCCCGGTATTGAAAAGGGTAATGGTGCTACACATCAACAATTTATTCAACAAGTAGCATGTAAAGTTAGAGAGTTAGAAATGGAGTATAAAAGACTAGCTAATAAGCTTCCTTCTAAGCTAGATGATATATTTGAGCCCACTGTTAAAATTAAGGTTGGGTTAACGAGATATTTGCACTTTGTGATCTTGGTGCAAGCGTCTCAACAATTTCCAAGCACTTATTTGATAAATTAAACTTGGGGCCATTTACAACTACTAAAATGAGTCTCCATCTAGCTGATATAACTTATAAACAAGTTGTTGGGATTAAAGATAATATAGTAGTAGAAATTAAAGGCAGTCTCACTCTTATTGATCTGGTTATAGTGGACATGCCCGAAGTTCCCATAGCTCCTATAATTCTAGGTAGGCCATTCCTAAGAACTATTAAAGCTTTAATCAATTTGCATGAAGGGAATGTGAGAAAACGACTACCATCTGGAGATCCTTTATAGGCCACTTCCCTAGGAATAAGAAGGTCAAGCCTAATAATGATGATGATGGTATAATCACGCTAAAAGCTAATTACTTTGGAGTGGGTGTTCCGCTCACTAAACCTAAATGATCACCATCTGGGTCAAGCTAATTGTCCTTAACTAGAAGCGCTTCATGGGAGGCAACCCATGTGAAATAATGTTTTTATTCTTGTGTTAGTTTTGTTTTGTTTGTTTTTGTTTTTATTAAAGAGTGTTCAAGAAGACCTATGGAGAGAGGGTAAGAAAATAAGGTAACCCTTAATTTTATATTTTGCTAACACATGGCCTTAAGGTATTACTGATTTTTACAAAGCCTATTTGCTGTTATTTTGCCTTTTGCTAAGATGTGCAAAGGCGCACGAAGCTACTAATAAAATTCCTCAAGATTTTGCATCTTAAAGGTCGCATAACGACCACTGGTATGGTGGGAAATACCGTACAGCGCGCCCGTACCACATCGCAGCATCGGAAAATAGAAATGTTGATTTTTCCACAGGACACAGTCATCATAAAAACTACTGGTATGGTCGAACCGCCCGCCCGTACCATATCCTTGAGCAAACATCAAACTTGAAGCAAAGTTATTGGCCGTGTAACGACCAGTAGTATGGGCGCGCGTAACCGTACCGCGCACCCGTACTGACTGCACCATCGGGAGGAAACCCTCGCCCCAAGGTATGTACTCGGTACGGGCAGGCTCCGTCCATACCACGTGCCTGTACCACGTATCCAGCCACCATATGAACCAAGGAAGAGGTAACCTAAAATTCTAAAAACACTATTCTCTTTCTTCTACCTCCAAACTCCAAACTACTTCTATTAGATCTTCAATTCTATTTGTTGTTTCATCGATTCCTCGCACACAGTATACATAAGGTATGTTTCTCCTCTGATCCCCAACTTATTTGCATCCAAACCTTGGTCAATCATTCACCATTATCAATCTAGACTTAGGTCTTGTTCTTGAGCCAATCTTGATGTTAAGCATGTTTAGTTAGATTTTAGAGGAGATTCTTTTGTAACTAGTGTAGAGCATCAAATATGCTATGTTTCTATTGGATCAAAATTTTGATTAGCTTTATTTCCTATTCTTGTTATTAGATGAATACAAGGAGCCATACACGTGTGATGGATGTGGCGCAATCTGCACCACCCGTTGATACGCTAACCCTCGAGTCATTTGGTATCAAGTTCATCGAGGACTTTCAGTTGAACCGTTTCAACCGTCTCAAGCTCCGAGAAATCAAGTCCACCAACTGAGCATGTCCCTTTATTCTGAACCCACTTGGTATCCGTGCTGATTTTGATTCATTGTGCAATAATGTTGGTTTGTATGATTTTGTCTTTCAGGATTGTGCCACATATCGCCGCTTGACGCTTGAGCTTCTCAGTACTTTGACGCATTCACTGACTTCTCACTACTGTCCTGAGGAGCATCTACCTAGAGTTGATCACATGGACTTCCGACTCATGAACCATGAGTACTCCTTGACACTTAGCCAATGGGCTCACTACTTTGGGTTTGCTAATAACACCACCGACATACGCTCCACCTCTTTTGTTGTAAATCATGCACTCTTGGGTTACTTTAATAGAATGAGAATTCGTGGAAACACAACCAAGGGAAACCAAATTGATCATCCTGCTATTCGTTATTTGTTTTATGTTATTGCTAACACCTTGCAGGCACATGGTGAGTTTATTAGAGTTAATGAGGAGGACATGATGATTCTCGCTAAAGATGCAATTCCAAACTATAACTTGACGCCAAATTTGGGGGCACTTCTTTTGTTTTATCTCCATCATCAGGGATTGAATCTCGTGGTCCCATATGCGGAGGAGGAGTCATAACCATGCTTGCACATGCGCTCCATGTCAACCTAGGTAACATCCAACCATTGTTTGGAAACCGCTGTCTTGGTTTTTCTACTCTAAGACCTTGTGGTATGATTTCAAGAATCAATGGAAGATATTTCTTCGATATACCTAGAGAGTATCACTTGATCCCTGCTCCTTTGCCTAATAGTCTCTTCTCTATCGAGGAGGGACGTTTGTGTTATGACGCGCAGGTTGAGGCAAGTCTACCACAACAAGAAGTACACGTGGATGAAGAATAAGAAGATGAAGAAGTGGAACAAGAAGGGGCCGAACAAGGTGTGCAGCCACCAAACTTCTACACCACCTATGATGATATCTACGCCCTCGAAGGAAATATCCAAAACATGAACAACCTCTCCATCAACCTTTGAGATGCTACTGCCAACCTCGCCACTTAGTTCCATGATTGGAGTAGGCACTAGAACATGGGAAACTATCCACCACCACAATGAGCAACAAAAGGGCTTGCAAAATCCTGAGCTTGGGGATGTGTCCCTCGGCAAACTTATTTTTGTAATAATGAGGTTGTACTCCAGCTCCTTGTGAGGTTTGAAACACTTGTGTTGGTCTATTCCAACACTTTCCTTTTTTTCTTTTGCTTTTAGTTTTCTTTCATTTTTCGTTTGTTTTGTGTTTTCTGTTTATTTTTTATTTTCTTAGTCCCTACTTGGTCGCAAGTTGTTTTATATTCTTAAATCCCCATCCTCAAAATACAAAAAGATTTTCCCCTTTTTCCTTTTCATGAAAGTGGATTTGAACCTTGCCTCTTTGCTTCAATATTATTATCAGAGTGATTTTTCTTGAGTTTTTTGAAGCAACACATCCCTATAAGTAAGAGGGTCATGAAGTCACTCATGAGAGGTATGTCCTATGTCTCCCACTTTTTAAGTTTGAATTGTTTACCTTAGTTAGTTGAATTGTTAAGATGTTAGTCTTGATTTACCGATGTGGGTATCAATAAGACACTTCACTGTTATGCTACTTAGGACATGAACTCTCTTACTCAACATTGCTATAATAAACATCCTAGTGTTCCTTGGCAAGATGAGAGTTAACTAGCAAAATTGGATTAATTGTTACACTTCTTGTTGTTTATACTTATATTAAACTCTACTTTCATTGTCTTGAGTTATCAAAGCTTGTATAGTGTTCTTTGCATCTCTGTAACTTTGATGAGCTTTTCAAATGGAAGAAGTGTTGGACGCATATGGCTACCAACCATAAGTGAATTCATATTCTCGTTGTTTCAAGTTTAAACATTGTATTCCTTATAGTTCTTTTGTTTCTTCTTGCTCAAGGGCGATCAAGGTTTAAGCTTTGGGGATGTTGATGGCTCCAAAAATTTCCATCTTTCTCTGTGTTTAAACATTGTTTTTCGTCAAGAAACTTACATTAATCTCTCCTGATTTGCCACTAATGACTAATTATTGCAAAGTTATGCAAAACCTCCTTTGATTTATGTTGTGCAGGAAAGCACACTTTTATTGCGAAATCTAGAGTAATAAATGATGATTTTGAGGAAGTATTGACAACCAAGTATTCTTGGAGCTGAAACTAGGCGCCAGCTACCATAACGACCACTGGTACAGGCGCGTCCCGCCTGTACCATCCAACCATACGGGGTGGCGGCAGCTTTGTCTCGTCAAACCCTATTACTATCGTGAAGGCGCCTATATATTCTGAGGTCCTAATCGTCGTGCAGGGGGTGCCATTCTCAGATTGCATCACAACACCACCAAAGGAGATCCACACCATAGTTCATCCCTTCCATCCCATATCCTCTCCATTAGCCATAGCCATTACTTTGTACTGGAGATATCCTTGTGATTCGGCGACCATTGTAAGAATATTTGATTTCAATCTAAGAATTTTGCACAATGTTTTCTATCCTTGATCTTATTGTTATGAGTGAGTAGTCCTCACAAGCTGCGGGTTTAGGAGAAACCTCGTATCGATTATGTGCATCTAATCTATGGGAGAATTGTGTATTGGTTTGTAAGAGGGATTTTTATCATTTTTTTCTTTGTCTCTTGCCTCGATATTTAGACTTTTAGGTACCCAAGACCTCGGAGATTGATCAAGGATTGAGGTGAGATACTTGGCTTGCGACGATCTCATAGGAACCCTAGTGATAGAAAGTGTAGTATGTTCTTTGCTTAGTGATCTGACATGGGTATACCTTAAAGGTACTCGAGATTAGCCTATATGGTCTGGTCCATGAAGAGTCCATAGTGCGAACAAAGCCCAGTAAGGATTTGGGTGGCCCACCGGAGCACGACTTCTTGAAGAACACGACAAAGTGTAGATAGAAACTTAAAGGGGAAACCCTAATTTTTAACCAACTTGGCCTGCTATCCCGAGACCTAGCTTCCCTATATAAAGGCTAGGAGGGGGCGCGAGGAGGACAACACACAACCACCGCATACACCTCGCCAGATTGCACCTGCGCACCCCTTGTAACTTTTGACTCCCTCGTAATCAAGAGCAGACAAGCAGGAGTAGGGTCCTCTTCGAGGCCTGAACCTGGGTAAACCTCGTGTCACATGTTTGGTTGTTTTCTAGCCGATCGATGCCTCCAGTGCTCCCCAATTCCTTGAACATAAGTCCATCAATGATGGGCATTGATGAGTTAACCCCTCGTCAATTAGCGCTGTCTGTGGGAATCAGAAGTGCTGATGTAGCGGCTTTCTTGGCCCCATCAATTGCGATCTACGACTACACTGCAGCGGAGACTCACCTCCTCTTTTGACCTTTCGAATTCACCGTCCATGCACCGGCAACTTGCCCGGATTTCAAGTCCGTGGGCGACCGGATCGGCCTAGCAATCGGAAGCCTACGCTTTTAGGTTGGCTAGATTGGCATACTTCGCCTCCCCGATCAACCGCAGGATCCTTCGATTGCCCTTGCATCAGTTCCCGCCACCAATCGGTAATCTGAGCAAGCTCAATGCCTCGACATCAGTTGAGGACATGAATAGCAAAAATAGTTATCTGTGTGATCTGAAATCGGAAGATGGAGCCTACGGCTCTGGATCTGAGAGTTGTGGGGGCAGCAGCTTCCCTGGACACTACATGTGTGTCGTCATCAACACCGGCGGCACTCAAGGGAATACCGACAATGGTGGTGGCACCAAGGAAACACCGGCAACAGTGCCCCAATCGAAAATGGAACCCCCATCAACGGCGCCCCATCCTCCCAACCTCGACAACAACGGCGAAAACACCAATAATGGGATGGAGCGCCAGCAAATTCACCTCAACCAGGCAGAGTGGGTGAGGCGCAAAGAGGCCTTGCACAGCAATCCCCTACCACCAAATGTGCCACAGCAGATGCTAATGGGATACCATTGGCTACTCATCCAAGAGTGAAATCACCAACAGATGGTGAATGCACAACTTGAGGCCCGCAAGAGAGCCACAGACGCATCGAGTGCCCGACGGGCAGCACTCTCCTCGATTGGTGGATCCTCCTCCAAGGGCAACAGAGCTGTAGTCGCCAGAAGGCGATCTCAACTGGAACATCTCACCGACAAGGAGGGAGAAGATGCCACTAGAGCCCTCGACTTCTTGTTCATGATGGTGGACTCACGGGGCAACGTGCTTCCGAAAATGCCACAAGCAGCGGTGACAGCAGCCACCATGTACCTTCTCAACAATCAGCCACAAGCTGGGGATCCATGATCTTCCATGCACCGATCTACAATTGCTGGCCTTGGACTGGTTGAAGCCACGCTCGCCAAGATCCAATGCCGGAGCCAAAGAAAAAAGGCTCCACCCAAATACTACTCGCTCTCCTCCAGCGATGACGAGCATGATCTATCGCGGAGACACCGCTCACATCGAAACGATCACGACTACGACACACGTGATGAAATCATGCTGCACAAAGTCGACAAGATGTGCACCAAGCACGCCTTCTCAAGAAAATCAGAGGATGAATGAATAGATCTCTGCGGTGTTGGCTGCTTCAGTAGATCCATACGGCAAACGCGAATGCTGAAAGGGTTCAAACTCTTGTCGGAGAACCCAAAGTTTGATGGCCTCCAGGACCTGTAGATCTGGCTGGAAGACCACATTTCCTCTGTCAAGCAGCACGGTGGAAACAAGTGCACAGCCATGTAGTGTCTCCAGCTGCAGCTGCAGGGCGCTGCCCGCGCATGGCTCAACAACCTACCCCGTGGGTCGATCCGCAGCTAGGAGGAGCTGGTCGACAGCTTCATGCGAAACTTCAAGGGCACTTACAAAAGGCCCGCATCAATTGAGGAGCTGAAAGCCTGCTATTAGAGGCCTGGCGTATCACTTCACTCTTACATTCAGAGGTGGTCCGTCATTAAAAACTCGAGAGAAGACATCTCCGAGGACTGCACAATCGACGCATTTAATAGCGGCGTATGTCGCAGAGAGCTCAGGGAGGAGCTGGGTCGCACGAAGCGCAAAACAATCGACCACCTGATGGAAATCACAAATAGGTGGGCAGACAGAGAAGACTCGGTGAAAAATAACCACATCAACTCAGATGATGAGGAATACCTCGGCCGCAGACGCGACCGTTGAAGAAAACATCGGATGTGCGGCTTAAAGAGCGCGAAGAGGTCGACATGGTCACAACTGGCTACACCAACAAGAGTGACGAAGGAAACCAAGAGGGTACCGCAGCGGTGGCTACCGCGACATTCGGAAAATCACACAGGTATCGCAACACCGCACCCGCGATGAAGCTCCTGGAACATAGATCCAGGATAAACTATCTGGACCTTGCAACGTCCACTTCTACACCGACAATCATGACGGCAAGAAGAAATCCAACCACCTCTTAAAGGACTATCGCAAGTTCCTCAAGCTCCATGAAGGCCTCGTTCATATGAATCATGACGCGATAAATAAGGGCTACGGAGCTGCCCCAGGTGCCATAGCTCATGGAGCACCACCACCACATGTGGCCACGCCGGCCCAAAACAACATAGGCGAGCAGTACCCACGAGCATTGGGGAACATGGGCATGATCCAAATAGGATGCCCCTCCAATAGGGTGCAAAAGTCATTCACTCTCCAAATCAATTTGGTGGTCAAGTCTCCACCCTCGACCACTGAGTACCTCGGCGGGTGCGAATCCTGCATCACCTTCGACAAGCATGATCACCCATGCCAAGTGCCTCGCCTGGGCCACTCTCCCTGGTGCTCGAGGCATAGATCGTTGGCTATGAGATGAGTCGCGTCTTCATGGACGGCAGCAGTGGCATCAACATCATGTTCGCCAGCACCCTGCGCACCAGGCGGATCCCCCTCTCCTGCCTAAAGGCCTCCGACACAACATTCCACGCCATTGTCCTAGGGAAAGGTGTATACCCCTTGGGAAAAATCAACCTAGACTTCATCTTTGGCACGCCCACAAAATTTCGACGAGAGCGCCTCGAATTCGAAGTGGTCAACTGGCCCTCGCAATATCAAAAAATCCTCGGACATGTCGCGTTCGCGAGGTTCATTGTGGTCCCACACTATGCCTACCTACAGATGAAGATGCCAAGACCCAACAGCATTATTACCGTCAACAGAAGCTTCGCCAAGCTAGACAGTTGTGACAGGGAATTCAATAGAATCTCCCAATCCTTCGGCATGCAAGAGGATCTAGCAAGACTCAATGAGTCGACAGACAACAGTCTTCCTGATCCGAGTAAGACAAACGCACCTGACGAATCCTTCGACATGTCGGTGAACACCAAGGCGGTACAAGTCCACCCAACAGACCCGACCAAGATGGCCCTCATCGCCAACAACTTGAGTTTCACATAGGAACTCACACTCGTCGAATTCCTCCATGAGCGCTGGGAGATCTTTGCTTGGTGTCCTACGGACATGCCAAGAGTCCCTAGGGAATTCGCCGAGCATGCACGGAATGTGAACCTAGAAAGAAGACCTGTTAAGCAGTCGATTCTCAACTATCCGAACAAAGGGCAAAGGCGGTTGGCATGGTAGTCAATAGACTCCTCGACACTGATTTTATACGCGAAATAAAAGAAAGCACATGGGTGGCTAACCCCGTGCTTGTTCCAAAGAAGGACACGGATATCCTACAGATGTGCGTGGACTTCACCTCTCTCAATAAGCATTGTCGAAGGACCACTTTCCATTACCGCGGATCGACCAGATAATCGACTCCACCACGGGATGTGAGCACCTCTGCTTCCTCGATGCCTGTCAACACCCGGATTTTTAATCCCAGATGCCCGTTATGCCGTACCTCGCAATCCCAGGATTACCATTTTTGCGAGACATAACGGATTGGATATCATAGTACATCATCCATTACAAACCATACATAAGGTTTTACACAAATAAGGATCTCATGATCTAGTCTTTAATACAACAAGCAGCGGAAATAAACGATAGCGTAGCGGTGGGGTCCATCTTCAGGGGCATAGGCAATGCTGACGAAGGCAGATAGTCCTAGTTATCGTAGCCGTCCTATGGACCATCATCTTGATAATCTCCTTCATAGTCTGGCCATGATAATAGCCAGGTACAAAAGCCATGAGTACTCTTTAAGTACTCGCAAACTACTACTAGCAAGGGTTATACTTCTAAGTTAAAGTGCTGAATTGAAAGAATAACTATCAAGTTAAGTTTGAAACCTAAGTTGAGTTCTGAAACAAGAAAAGATAAAATAAAACTCTAGAATCACTTAAGTTGAGAAGCTAATTTCTGTAACACAACCCTGTTGTGGTCAAGTCAAAGGTCATCATTCATTTCAAGGTATTTAGAAAACATCTGACAACGAAACAGTATGGCCATTCCAACTGTCCATAACCGCGGACGAGGCTATTCGAATAGTTTGACACTCTGTGAGGTGGTACACTTTCACCACAAGATTCGATACATCTGTCAGGGATAACCCTGAATCATCATACTTGGTATGCAGATAATCAAACATAACCTTCCCTTTACACACCCTAGTACAAGCACCTCTCCTATGAGCATGGGCTCCCAACCATGACCATCAGTCATCTTGGGCACTGCATAGGTGGACATCATTGAGAGGTAGCCTCAGCTCAAACCTCTCTCGTGAGGGAACTAATACTAATGCATATAAATTTCCAGCTAAGCCTTACCCAATTCAGGTAATGTGGTTGTACGGTAAAATTTGGAATGGTATCGCATCCGAATCCAACCATCAGTTTTATAAAAAAAGGGTTAAGGCTCATGCCTCATCATTTTCATCATCATAAACCAATTGTGTTTCTCAACACATGTCAAAACATCTCAATAGAATGACTCATCATTCCAAGGATTTCATAACTCATTTTCACCAAGTGTTCCCATCTAAAATGACTCAAGTTTGATCTATTCTAAAACACTAGGTTAAGAGTGTTCACTAAGGTGGAAAGGTGGGATCAATCTCATGCCATAGAATGACATCTAAGGGTTTCTAATTAGGTCAAGTTTTATACTCTTTATGCTACCTTCAAAATTAATTAAAGAACTTTGTGTAAACTAACAGGGTGTGATCAAAGTATGCTTAAGGCATCTTTACTAAACTATCTAGTTTTATTCTAGCTTGCTACAATAGCTTACTAAAGCATGTTTGCAAGGGTTAGCTTGCCACTAATAGCTTGCCTTGGTTGGTGTAGTGGTTGAATTTTTCTTCTTCTTCTTCTTCTTCTTGGTAGAACTCCTCCTCCTCGAAGGCTTGGTCGGTACTAGCGTCTAGAAATACATAGGGAGTGCACAATCACCAAGCAGTACTTAACTTAGGCTAAGTAGTATTCTAAACCACACAAGTGATGATCTATTATCATCCCAAACATCACAAGTTTTAATTCAATAGTTTCAACCTTTTTATTTTGGAAAAGTAATTTCTACTCATTGAAATATTAACTACACTTTAATATTCACCACCAAAATATGGGATCATGTGGGCACATGTCCTCACCACATATTCTAACATGTGGGAATGAGATTTAAAGGTTGGATCAATATTACTTTGGTTTAAGTTTATTATTTAATGATTTAAAGTGACTAGAAATGCCTATATAGCATTATTTTGGTACTAGTCCAAAGTCACTGCCTGTAAACCTAAATATTATTACATATTTGGATAGATATGATGAAATGTGATTTTTGAGAGTTGGAGATAACTCAAAAGCTAAGTTGGTTGATTTTACAAAAATGTTTCAAGTTGCAAAAGCTTTTGTCTTCTTATTTTTATTAGGAGAAATCTATAACTCTAAATGAATTAAATCCAACGGGCTTGGATAGAGCATTTCAATACCTTTCAGAAAAAATTAGTTTCATGTAATTTGGATTTGTCAAACTCCCAGAATTTAATTTTTAAACACTGGACAGAAACTATATTCTAACTAAAAAGAAAAACCTAGATTTGAATCTACGGGCTTGCGCGGGAAAGGAAATGGGCCGGCCCAGTGGCGCTGCGCGGCACAGGGCTCAGCTGACAGGGGGTCCCACTGGTCAGCGGCACTTAAAACGCGAAGCGGTACGCGCGTTGTGGGTCGTGCGATTAGAGGGTAGATCTACGGCTAAGGGTCATCGTCGACGACGGACGGGTCACCGGCGAGCTCAAACCCTAGCGGCTCGGTGGGGGTCTACTGGGGGCGTACCAGGGCTCCAGCAGGGTCGGCGATGCAGGTGAACGAAGTGGAAGACGACGGTGAGGCGAGGCGTGGTTGCGGCGGAGCTTGGGGTGGCCGGAATCAACGGCACCCTTCTTCTCTAGAGGCGGCGGCTCCGGCTCCAATTCCGGCGAGCTGCTGCTCCACTTGCTCCGGCGAGGGGTGGTTGAGGTTCAGAGAGGTGAGGGGAGTGGAATGGTGTGAGTCTTTCGTGCTGGGGAGGGCTCCTTTTATAGGCTCGACGGTGAGACCGAGCGGGATGGGCGGTCGACGGTGGCGACATGGCTATGGTAGGCTAGCGGCATGGCTGGGGATGGCGATCGATGGGCGGTCCCCTGGCGGTGCTCTAGTGCTTCAATGCGGCCGTAGGGCCGGTGGCATGCGGTCGGGGTGAGGTGGCGCTCTGTGCGGCCGAAGCAGCGGTGTCCACGGCGAGCGGTGGCTGTGGGGCTTTGGGCGGCGAACGGAGGTGTCTGGGGTGTTGTCCAGGTCGAGGCGGAGCGGTGGGCGCGGGCTGGTGTCGAGCGGCGGCTTGTGCACGCGGGGACAGGGCGCGCTCTGCAGGCGGTGTCGGCATGGTCTGGTGGCACTGGGCGCGGTTTCTCCTCGGTGGTCCACGGCTGCTCTTGGCTCGGGCAAGGGACAGAGAGGGGCGGTGCGGCGTTGGCTACCTCCTAGACATGGCGAGGGAAGGGGGAGTGGTCTGCTACGGCGGTTGCAAGGTTGGCCGGCAAGGGTGGTGCTCGGCATGGCATGGCATTGCCACTAGGGCATAGGGGATGCACTGCAATTGGCATGGTTTGATCAAAGGGGGACAGAGAGATTAAATGGAGGTCAAATGGGGGCAAAACCCTATTCCAAACAGTGAGCAAGGATTAGAGTTATAATTCTGCCTGCCAAGTGTTTGATGAAATGGCCGCAAGAGAAAAAGTTTTGAATTTTGAGTTCAAATTTTTTGAGTGATCTCCACTAGTGCTAGGTAGTCTCTGGATGCAAGGGTTTTGAAAATGGAGCTCAAATACATGGTTTTTGAAATAGGGGTGATCTATGCATATGCATTAGATTCAATTTTGAACTGCCATTTAAAATAGTTTCCAGAATGTTTTTAGAAGATCAAAAGGTGGTTCTTGGTACCTCATTATGTGTACTAGCAAGGGGTGCAAAGATCAAGAATTGTTTCTGTTAAGAATTGAGTACTAGGAATAGCCAAAGTAGGCATGAGAGTTAAATTTGTCCAAATGACCATTCCTTCATTTTAATTCTTTTTGATTTGATTTCTTTTAGGAAAAGTTTGGGAATGATGTAGATGATGTTTAAATCACCTAAGAAACATTTTAGAAGCAAATGATCACATAATCATGGCAATTCCAAACAACTCCTATTTTAAATGCACACATACATCAATGCTTTTATTTTAAATATGGAAAAGTTTTTGTTAATCCTAAATTTGGAGGATTTGATCTTTGATACTCTTGGATTGAAGTTTTGGGATGTTACAATGCCTACTCAGGCTACCATCGGATTCGAATGAAGGAGGAGGACCAGGAGAAAACGGCCTTCATCATGCCCTTTGTCATCTACTACTACACAACAATGCCCTTCAGGATGAAAAACACAGGAGCGACCTATCAGTGGTGCATGCAGGCCTTCCTTGAAAACCAGCTCGGCCGGAACATCCAAGTTTACGTCAACGACATCATCATCAAAACCAAGGAGGAAGCCATGCTCATCAAGGATCTCTATGAGACCTTTGACAACCTTGATCACTACCGGATCAAGGTGAATCCAGAAAAGTGCGCCTTCAGCGTACCATCCGGGCAATTACTCGGGTACCTCATATTCGCTAGAGGAATCGAGGCTAACCCAAATAAGATACGAGCCATACTGGCCATGAAGAAGCCGAAGAACATCAAAGGCGTCCAATAGCTGGCTGGGCGAATCACCGCGCTCAGTCGATTCATTAGTTGAATGGGTTAGAAGGCACTACCGTTCTACCAGATCCTCTGCAAAACGGATAAGTTCGAGTGGATGGATGAGGCGTAGGATGCATTCGATGACCTCAGGCATAGTCGACAAATTCACCAAGTGGATCGAGGCCATGCCGGTGACTAACTAGATAGGTGCCACTGCCATCAAGTTCTTCGAGTCCATCGTCTTCAGGTTTAGGGTGCCACACAACATCATCACCAATAACGGGACGAACTTTACCTCAAATGAGTTCCAGGATTTCTACGAAAACCTGGGAATCAACATCAGCTATGCCTCATTGGCACATCCCTAGACCAACGGTCAAGTCGAGAAGGCCAATGGCCTCGTATGCAACGACATCAACAAAAGACTCCTTCGACCACTCGAGCGAGCATCTGGGTGTTGGGCTGGGGAGCTGACATCCGTACTATGGAGCCTGCGCACGACTCCAAACAACACCATAGGATACACCCTTCTTCATGGTACATGGCTCCGAGGCAGTGTTACTTGCAGAAGTGCGCTACAAGGCTCCAAATGGTGTCGCGTATAGCGAGGCTGAATCTACGGCCGCACTCAAAGACTCCGTCGACCTCTTTGATGAAGCACGTGAGATCGCGGTAGAATGATCAACTATCTACCAGCATAGCCTCCGCAACTACCATAGCCGATGGTTGCGCCAAAGATCCTTTGTCGAAGGAGACCTCATCCTGCATCTAAAGTAGAAAGGACACCTCAAGTTCGAGTCCCCCTGGGAGGGACCCTATGTGATTATTGAAGTAATCCCTGGTGGCGCCTATCGCTTGAAGCACGTAGAGAGTGGAGTCGCATACTGCAACCCATAGAACATCACGCAGCTACAACATTTCTACCCCTAGATGTTTTTAATTTACAATAAGGCTACTCAGCGAGGCTACCTAGCTGAACATTGTACCTCCTGGTATTCTCCAAATAAATAAAGCTAAGTGCCTCCAACCATGTGTCTTGTTACATTTACTTGCATTGCTATTCTGCACTCGGGCACTGCGCCTCCCTGACCGCCTCATCACATATACAATCTCACAAAGCAATGACCCGAGTAGCTGGCCAAACTACCAATCGAACCCTTGATAAACCCAACCTAGTAGCAATGCAACTGGTAGGCTGACAAGGAGATGAGATCCGCATGCGTCAGGCTAATGAAAAGGCATTGCATAAGAAACACACTCGAAAAAAACATAGGCTAACAACTTTACATACAAGCATGGGTATCAAAACACCAAGTCGAAACATTATACAAGCTTTACAACAATACATCTTGTGCAGGTTAAACACTATTCTACTGACACAAAACAAGAACATTGGTGCGCTCATCGAACAAGCTAACAATATCTTCCGCTGGTCGGTCAATAGCTCGGTAGTGGGGCACCATGTTCCACACCATCCCTGCTGGGGGCGGCGGTGGTCCTGCGGCAACAACATCCGAGTCCATGTCGGGTCGTTGCATGCGCACAAGCACCAATGCAGCCTTGGCACCAGCAACAAGCTGTTGGTGCACACACACGCGTACTGCATCAGCATTCTAAAACTTCCGCATCAGACCTAGCAGGCTTGATGGTGCGGCATCCAACGAAAACATTGCCTTGAAGATATGCTTCAAGCACAATTGTGCTTTCTTCGGAAAGTGCAGCACCTACGACACGCGATCCTGCAGCATTGCCAATGTGGTCGCAAGATCCCAGTGGTCTAGAAAAAACCACCAGCTTCCAGCTGCTTCTGCATCAAGCAATTCAGTCGGATGCTGATGTGATCCCTCTCTTCCTGCGGAATGAGATTGACAACTGCACAAATAACAATAGCAAAAATATTAGTCAACACACGGGCCACATGGAAGAACAAGGACAAGTCAGTCAGGCAAACACCCACATGGCAACTTCTCGTTGATTTGAGCCACCTCATCAAGAAGGTACTTCTCGCACTCAATGGATTTCTCCGCCTTTGATTTCCATATGCTGACATTACCAGCACATTTCGCTCCAAGTGCTTCACGTGATCACACAAGCGCGACAAGAGCGACAACTCCTCCACTTTCGAACATGGCTGCGCCACAAGCGCATCGGAAGAAGGAACATCTTGCGAACCACTCGAAGAGCCCTAACCAAACAAAATATTGGAAGAATAAGAGGCACTACACATGGAATTCGAATGGCAAAAGAACGAAGATAATTTATACATCCAGAGTAGAAACAAGTTTTAACAGGGGCACCACCACAAAGGTAGTTCAAAGACAAGGCCAAAGTTTTTCGTGCTGCTACAAAAGAAAACAATGAAGATGGCTACACTTACGCATCGGCACCCGCGGGCTTCGTCGACTCTGTGGCAGCCTCCGACACCGTGGCCTTCACTTTGGTGGCCCCTAACGTCGTGGCCTTTGCCTCGTTCGGCCGTTTTCGCTCCGCAGAGTACTTCGCTAGTGTCTCTATGAGCCGCGGCCTAGAGTTATGACAACGAGTATCAAAGGGAGCGAAAACTACCTCTTAGCCCTCTGCGGTCATTGTCATCTTCGAAGTAATCCGGTTGACGTCCAGATTGGCACCGCAGGCCTACGCCATCGCCAACCCCAAGGATGTGCCGGCTCCCTTCTGTACATTCTTGAACTCCGCAGGAAAGCCACCCGCGAACGTCTCGACTAGGCCATCAAGATCTTCAACTAACTTGGCCTTGGGGAGCATCTCTTCGCGAAGGCGTCCCAGCACGGCTCTGGCCTTCTTGAGGGCGTCTCTGGTGGAAGCGCCACGATCTTCGATCGCTGTCAAAGCACCAACCAAAGCATCCTCACGGACTAGAGCGTGGCAGTCGAAGTCAACACCGGTGGCATCTGAAATTGCAATCGTGCCAATCAGCAAGCATAGTCACGAGAAGAAAATACGAGCACCACGAAAAGATCAGGAAAACAAATACCTGCGAACCCCTTTTATCTGTTGGCTGCGGCAGCCATCAGGTCTTCCTCGTGCTTCTTCGACTCCTATTGGAGGCTCTCAAGGGAGAATATAATTTTGCGGCCCGAAACTTGAGGCACCAATGCATAGCAGTACCCAAGTTGCTTGTAATCAGACGGGTTGCCCACAGTTGGTGTGCCAATTTCTTAGAGGGTCTTTTTCGGCACGATTTCAAAATAACATTTGAGTATAAAATATCGGGCTAACGGCTGTCAAGTTGGGCCCCCTTTTAGTTTTGGCCATTAAGTCGATGCCGCCATGGCTACCATGTAGGCTTGCAGCGCTACCGCCTGCATCAATTCCTCATTACGCATCTTCTTCTTCCCCAGAGCGGCAGTCTATGGTAGTAGACATGGCGTGGAGCTGGGATGCCATTTCGTTCGATGGTGAGATTCAGGACATGGACGAACCTGCTCGTCCCTGCTCTCATCCCCATCCTGAATCGGAGCTCGCCATCACCATGGCAGCACCCATGGCACGACGCGGGGCCGAGAATTCATTCTTGGGTGAGATCTGTCATCATGTTTACCATGCTCAGTCATGTTGTCCCCGTCCAGCATCCAAGCTCGTCGTCGCTGTTGTCGCACCCGCACCAGCTATGGCGCCTTCCTCTCTGAAACCCAAGGCCACATCCACTCTATTCGGCACAACGTCAACAAGGTGAAATTCTATCCATGTTTCTTCTTGTGATTATGGTAGAAGAACATGTACCAATATGTTGTTTACTAGATTTTCATTTGAAATTAGTAGCTCCATGCTGAAGAAATAGAGAGAACCTAAATGGAATGATGATCAAGACCATGGTCTGTACTTTGCATTGCATCAACAAGGGCTCCTTGACTAAGCATGTTACCAAGAGAGTGGAGTTCATCAGCCATTGACAAAAATATGGGAACAAATGCATGAGCGATTCAATGCAAATACGTGAAGAGAAGCTAGATCCATGTCATCAATCATCAATAGGTGGCACACTCTAGTGATGTGTTCAAATGCGTACACCATGTATCATTCATAAATGTAACACTATCGGCAATGTTGCTAATTGTTTGTATGAGCTATTCATTTTATATGGTTATGGCACCTTACTTTCCTAGAAAGTAATCTTGAAACTGCAATTAACTTGAATTGTTTGTTATCCTGAGCAAAATGTATGGTATGGAGATGACCTTTGTATGTTGGTTTGTGGCCCTACTGCTATTATGGGCAGGGAAAGAAAAGTTGGGCTTCACTGAATATTACACGGTTAGGAATAACTTAGTCTTACACACATATTATTAACTTGTTCTTACACAAATAAGCAAAGCAGTCTTATGCAAATAAGTGTAACTGAGTCTTAACCAAAGAAGCATTTACTTCGTAAAACTAGGGGGAGGGGAAACTAAAGATAAAGATAAAGATAAATGGTTCATCGGATCTACCAGTCGAGCACTAGGTCCCTGGAGCTGGTGATATCGTCGGAACAAACCAGGATGCTGCGTTTGGCCATCTCTCATTCTCTATCAAATTGTACAACCCCACTGATGAGCCAATGGTAGGCCCCCTCCCTCGACGTGGATTCGTCTCCCGGTCGGATCTGGAGTGTCAACATAATAAGCATGTGGGTATGCAGCAAACACATAGTATGCTATCAATACTGGAAGTGCTGGCACCTCAGCAACAATGCCAGCATGTTTTTCCTAGATTCCCGCAGTAGCCTCAGCAAGTATTTTGTCAGCTTCACCGGTAGCAGCAAAATATTTCGTTAGCTTCACTAGTAGCAGCTTCACCAAGTAGTTTCATCAGCTTCACCAGGAGCAATAGCAGCTAGTTCTTCACCAGCTCCACCAACGCTAGCAGCAGCAACAAGATCCGGGGATGCCTGAGAAATTACAGGTACAATAAATCTAGGGGCTCTGATGAAGAAAGGTTAGTTGATCCCAAGAAACAAAGATTGTCCCTTTAGATTGTCGACTCTGCTCCAGACCTGTTTTACTGGGTATTTGGATGGACATGCGGACTGATATGTCATAAACGTATCTATAATTTTTGATGTTCCATGCTTGTGTTATATCAAATTTCTTATGTTTTGTTCACACTTTGAGGTATTTATATACATTTTCTGGAACTAACCTATTAACAAGATGCCATAGTGCCAATTGCCTATTTTCTATTGTTTTTGGTTTCAGAAAAGCTAGTAAGGAAATATTCTCGGAATTGGACGGGACAAAAGCCAAAGTCAATATTTTACCCGAAGCAACACGAAGTCCGAAGGGGAGACAAAGTGGAGACCCAGGGCGGCCACACCTGGTGGTTGCACGGCCAGGGGGGCGCCACCAAGGGGTGTGGGCCCCCTGGTGCTCCGCCGACCTTGCGCCTTCTCCTATAAAATCCTCCCGGGACGAAAACCCTAAGTACCCGATCAAAAATTCATGAGAGTCTGTAGCCAGCGCCATCTCCATCCCTAGATCGGGGGATCCGAAGCTCTTCCCAGCACCCTGCTAGAGGGGAGAGATCACCCTGGAGGCCTTCTTCATCACCATTCTAGCCTCAGGAGTGATGCGTGAGTAGTTCACCCTTGGACTATGGGTCCATACAGTAGTTAGATGGTTGGTTCTCCTCCTTTGTGCTATCATGTTTAATCTTGTGAGCTTTGTTCATGATCAAGATCATCTATTTGTAATCCTACCTGTTGTGTTTGCGGGGATCTGATGGATATTGAGATACTATTTCTGATTGATTATTGATTATATCATGTCAATGTTATTTGTGATCTTGCATGCTCTCTGTTGTTAGTACCTATCTTGGCCAAGTAGATGCTTGCAACTCCAAGACGGAGTATTTATGCTCGATAGTGGGTTCATGCCTCTAGTAATCTAGGGAAGTGACACGAATCTATAAGGTTGTAGATGTGTTGTTGCTACTAGGGAGAAAACAACAATCCTTTTGTCCATGGGGCAATTGTATTGTTTACTTTACACACTTTGCTTAATGCAATTATCTGTTGCTTGCAACTTAGTACTGGAAGGGGTTTAGACGACAACCTGAAGCTGGATTATTAGTCATAGATGCAGTTGGATTATGGTCTATGTATAATGTTGTCATGCCCAACCAAATCTCATAGGAATCAAGATGTCTAGTATATGCATTGTTATGCTTTCTCAATCTATCAATTGCCCCGCTGTAATTTGTTCACCCAACATGCTATTTATCTTAAGGAGAAACACCTCTAGTGAACTGTGGACCCCAGTCCATTCCTTTACCATTGATATACCATCTATTGGTTACCGTTTACTATTTACTATCTGCAAGAAATTACTATCTTGCACACAATACGTTTAATCCTTTGTTTTCAGCAAAACCAGTGAGATTGACAACCTCACTATAAGTTGGGGCAAAGGTCTGTGGTTGTGTTGTGCAGGATTCCAAGTTGCTAGCAACACCTTAGAGTTGTTTCCTTGCTCCTAGTAGTTTGATAACCTTGGTTTCATAACTAACGGAAACTTGATGATGTGCTTATCATACCTTCTTCTTGGGGTTCCCAACGAGCTCTACGTATCTTGAGCCATCAAGCCTTTTTCTAGCGCCGTTGTGGAGAGTTAAGGACAGCTTTACAAGGGGAGTCTCTCACAACCAATCTCTTTACGTTGTTTTTGTTTTGCTTATTTTATTTCTGCTTTGTTTGCTTGTTTCTTTTTATCAAAAACACAAAAAAATGTTTGTACTGGTTTGCTTCCTTTATCAAAAACATAAAAAATATTAGTTCCTATTTCAGTTTCTATTTCTGTTGGCTTGCTTTAATCTTAAAAAATGACTAGTCTTGAAAACACTAAGTTGTGTGACTTCACTAGCACAAACAATAATGATTTCGTGTGCACACCCATTGCTCCACATGTTCCTGAAGCTGCTTTCTTTGAAATTAAACCTGATTTGCTCAATCTTGTTATGAAAGAACAATTCTCTAGTGCTGGTACTGATGATGTTGCTGCTCACCTTAATAACTTTGTTGAACTTTGTGAGATGCAAAAACATAGGGATATAGATGGAGATATTATTAAGCTTAAATTGTTTCCTTTCTCTTTGAGAGAAAAATCTAAAGAATGGTTGCTATCCCTACCTAGAAATAGTATTAATTCTTGGATTAAATGCAAAGATGCTTTGATTGGAAAATACTATCCTCTTGCTAAGATTATATCTATGAGAAGTGAAATAATGAAATTTAAACAATTTGATAATGAACATGTTGCTCAAGCTTGGGAAAGAATGAAAATCTTTGGTAAACAATTTCCCCACTCATGGACTGACTGCTTGGATGATTATCCAAACCTTTTATGTAGGACTAAATTATTCTTCAAGAAATCTGTTGGATTCTGCTGCTGGAGGCACCTTTATGACCATTACTTTGGGTGTTGCAACAAAGCTCCTTGATAATATGATGATTAACTATTCTGAATGGCACACTGAGAGAGCTCCACAAGGTAAGAAGGTAAATTCTGTTGAAGAAACCTCCTCCTTGAGTGATAAAATTGATGTTATTATGTCTATGCTTGTTAATGGAAAAGCTCATATTGATCCAAATCATGTTCCCTTAGCCTCTTTGGTTGCTCAAAAAGAGCAAGTTGATGTGAAGTTCATTAGAAATAATAATTTTAGCAACAATGCCTATAGGAATAATTTTGGTAGTAATAATTATAGGCCATATCCTCCCAATAATGGGAATGCTTATGGAAATTCCTACAACAACAATAGAAGTGCACCCTCTGAACTTGAAGTCATGCTTAAATATTTTATTAGTAAACAAACTGCTTTTAATAAAACTATTGAGGAAAAACTTTCGAATGCTAAAAATAATATATCATCTTTGTCTTAAGCACAATCCTCTTTTATGAATAAAATGGATGTTAAACCTGAAACCGTGGAAAACCCTTTGCTGCTACTAATGCCATACAAGTTAGAATCAATGAAAATGTTAGAACGTTAGCTAAATTGCATGCTAAGTGGGAAAGAGAAGATAAAATTGCTAGAAATACTAGTATTTGTACTATTACCACCACCAATGTTGATGCTAGCAGCTCTACTACCTTGGATGGTAATTTTGATTTTGATCTTGATGGTTGCAATATTTCTAAAATAATTATGTTCCTACAAAAGCTTGCTAGAAGTCCTAATGCTAGTGCTATGCATATCGCCTTTACAAAACACATTACAGATGCTCTCATCAAAATTAAATAAGAAAAATTCAAACATAAAGCTTCTGTCCTAGGAAATTAGAAGATGGTTCGGAACCCATCATTAATATGAAAGCGAATGATTTTGATCTCAAAGCTTTATGTGATCTTGGTACTAGTGTCTCTATTATGCCTAGAAAGATTTATGAAATGCTTGATTTTCCAACATCGGAAGATTATTATTTAGATGTCCAAATTGATGATAATGCTAAAAAGAAACTCATGGGAGTATTAATGATGTTCTTATTATGGTTAACAATACCTATATCCCTATTGATTTTTATGTTTTGGATGTTGAATGCAATGCTTCTTGTCCTATTATTTGTGAAGACCTTTTCTTAGAACTGTTGGTGCCATTATTAATATGAAGGAAGGCACCATTAAATATCAATTCCCATTAAAGAAAGGTATAGAACACTTCCCTAAGAAGAGAGAGAAGATACCTTTTGCCTCTCCCATTAAAACAAAATTTGCTTTTAATGCTTCTTCATTTGAAAATACTTGAATCTTGCTTCCTATGCCTAGCTGAAAGGCGTTGAAGAAAAGCACTATTGGGAGATAACCCAAATTATTTTTATTCAGTAAGTTTTAATTTTGTTGAGTCTTGGAAGTTATTGCTTCAGTAATAACCTCTCCTTATCCTTTTTATGTGGTTTTTGTGCCAAGAATAACCTCTAATGAAAGAGAAGTAAGACTTGGGAAAGTTGTTGTCCCGATAAGTTTATCACTTTTCGATTTGAGCAACAGAAGATTTTCGAAAAAAAGTTTTTACCTACTGGTCTGTTTTGTCAGATTTCTGCCATTATTTGCATCTCCATTTGCCTCTTAATATCTTTCTTTGAGTTCTCTTTGACCACTTGAGCTTTTAGAAGGAATTGCTACAGTAGCTTGTGTTTCAATGGAAGTTTTACTTGTGTTGAAACTAAACCCAAAGATTGATTATCTTGAATACACTAATGTTGCTAATGAAAATTTGTTAAGTTTTGTATGAAGGAAATTTTCAAGTGTAGGGAAGAATAATGTGATGAGATGAAGTATGGACAAAATCTCAAGCTTGGGGACGCCACCCGTGTCACCCCAATAAATATTCAAGAAGTACAAGCGTCAAATCTTGGGGATGCCCAAGGCATCCCCTTCTTCATTAATAAAAATCTCAGGTTTTCTTCGAAAACACTTCATTTTTACAGTTTCATGCACAATTGTGTTATTCTTGGAGCGTCTTTATTTTTGTTTTTAGTTTTCTTTGTTTGGTTTGCTTAAATAAACTGGTTGGACCCCCGCATTCATATGTGGTTTCAAATAAGTTGATTGGTGATTAGAAGAGAGTAGGAAGCTCCATGCTTATAAGTGGTACAAAAGGAGCTTGTTTAGACTATGGCCTAGACTTTATCATGTCATGTTTGATATTGCTTTGACCTTATGCTTAGTGATTATTGTTGTAGCATGAATTGTTCCAAACAACTGAGATTGCTTAATGTGCCTTGAAAGAATCATGCGTTGTTTTAGAATACAAAAGCATAATATTGTGGTATTCTCCTTTGATGCTTTATTTGGGTTGACTTGGCACATGCTTACACCATGTTAAGACTATGAACCAGTCACCTTAGCCTCTATGATCATTTAGTTTATGACTTGTAATATCACTTTATCCTTTCATTAATAATGTTTTGTTGCATGCGCATGATTATGGCCATTATTGCTCTCTTAGTTGGTCGCTCCCAGTCTTTTGCTAGCCTCCACATGTACCAAGTATGAGTTCCACTCATGCATCCAACTCCCAATGAAACCAAGTTATTCCAAAGAGTCCACTATAAATTCCTATGCATGGTGTATTACACCATTCCAAGTAAATTCATGTTTTTATCTACCTTCCAAATTAAACTTGTTATGTGAAAATTAGTGATTAAAGCTCTCACAAACTTGATGACACACTTTACTTTCTTACACTTAATAAACTTGAACCATTGTGTCCATCTATGTTGTTTATATGCTTGCTCTTTATAAGTTGTGAATTAGCAGAACCATGCTATCATGGGGAATGCTTTCAACATTGCACTTATTATTCAGTTGATATCATGTTCTTTTGCTTATGGATCCCGACGGTGTGAAATAAAAGGGAAGCTTGTAAGCTCATGGAGTTTGTATGTGTGTTAGAGAAATGCCTGGGCGGCTAGCCTAATCCATGCCTAATCATGGTGGAAACTTGCAGCATAACCATAATGAGCATTCTATGAAGCATCCTCAACAAAAACCTATGCAAATAGCAAATAAAAAGGTTTTTGAGATGCTCATTGTTTGTTGCCTTGTCATTTTGATATGTGATAGCTCCTGTATCATGGGGCAAGGGGTACCCCATTGGCGGTTCTCTATGATACACATGTACTTACAATGACAAGAACTTACTTGTGACTAAAGTTGAGTAGCATGAGGTTCGGTACTCGTAAGAAAGGGGCATGAGATTTTCAACTTATAACTTGTCAAGCATATCCTCATATTTGTGTTACTTTAAGCTTAATCACCTAAAGATGCTTATGATAGGGACAATGAGAGCTGAAAGCTAATAAGTACCATAATTTTTGGAAGCTCTTTATGAAACTTGAATCCCTGCTTCCCTTTGTGAAGGGCCTTTCTTTTTTACTTTTATGTTGAGTCTCCATCTTCTATCTTTATGCACCTATTGAAAGAGCATAGTTGTCATTCTTAGTTTAATGTGCATTGTCCCAAAACTTGTTGATTGATTCATAACTTTGATATTGCTTACTCTTAAATTATTTGTATCTAGTCACCCTTATGAACTTTGAAGGTGTCCTATGCATTTATGTTTTGATATACCATGAGGGACAAGCTGAATACCACTTTTATTATGTTTTCTATATGTGAAACAAACAAACGTCTTTCAATGCATTGTTATTCATGATCTTTTGTTTGTACCTTTTCATGTTACAAAATAGTTTCTATGTCTTATTGTTAGAACTCTCTCTTTCAAGCTTATGTTTAGAGTACTTTGATCCCAGCTATCAATGCTTTACAAATATCTTGATCAAGATTGTGATGGTGCATGTCACCTCAAAAAATATTATTTTTATCACTTACCTACTCGAGGACGAGCAGGAGTTAAGCTTGGGGATGTTGATACATTGTAAACGTATCTATCATTTTTGATGTTCCATGCTTGTGTTATATCAACTTTCTTATGTTTTGTTCACACATTGAGGTATTATTATACATTTTATGGAACTACCCTATTAACAAGATGCCACAGTGCGAGTTGCATGTTTTCTGCTGTGTTTTTGGTTTCAAAAAAGCTAGTAAGGAAATATTCTCGGAATTGAATGGGACAAAAGCCAAAGTCAATATTTTACCCAAGCAACACGGAGTCCGAAGGGGAGACGAAGTGGCGCACCAGGGCGGCCAGGGGGCATGCCACCAGGGCGTGTGGGCCCCCTGGTGCTCCACCGACCTTACCCCTTCGCCTATAAAAGCCTCCCAGGACGAAAACCCTAAGTAACCGATCAAAAATCCACGAAAGAGTCTGTAGCCGCCGCCATCTCCATCCCTAGACCGGGGGATCCGAATCTCTTCCCGGCACCCTGCCAGAGGGGAGAGATCACCCTGGAGGCCTTCTTCATCAACATGCCAGCCTCCGGAGTGATGCGTGAGTAGTTCACCCTTGGACTATGGGTCCATACAGTAGCTAGATGGTTGGTTCTCCTCCTTTGTGCTATCATGTTTAGATCTTGTGAGCTTCGTTCATGATCAAGATCATCTATTTGTAATCCTACATGTTATGTTTGCGAGGATCTGATGGATATTGAGATACTATTTCAGATTGATTATTGATTCTATCATGTCTATGTTATTTGTGATCTTGCATGCTCTCCGTTGTTAGTAGCTATCTTGGCCAAGTAGATGCTTGCAACTCCAAGAGGGAGTATTTATGCTTGATAGTGAGTTCATGCCTCTAGTAATCTGGGGAAGTGACAGGAATCTCTAAGGTTGTAGATGTGCTATTAGGGAGAAAACAACAATCCTTTGTCCATGGGACAATTGTATTGTTTACTTTACACACTTTGATTAATGCAATTATCTGTTGCTTACAACTTAGTACAGGAAGGGGTTCAGACGATAGCCTGAAGGTGGATTATTAGTCATAGATGCAGTTGGATTACGGTCTATGTATAATGTTGTAATGCCCAACCAAATCTCATAGGAATCAAGATGTCTAGTATATGCATTGTTATGCTTTCTCAATCTGTCAATTGCCCCGCTGTAATTTGTTCACCCAACATGCTATTTATCTTAAGGAGAAACACCTCTAGTGAACTGTGGACCCCAATCCATTCCTTTACCATTGATATACCATCTATTGTTTACCGTTTACTATTTACTATCTGCAAGAAATTACTATCTTGCACACAATATGTTTAATCCTTTGTTTTCAGCAAAACCAGTCAGATTGACAACCTCACTGTAAGTTGGGGCAAAGGTCTATGGTTGTGTTGTGCAGGATTCCAAGTTGCTAGCAACACCTTGGAGTTGTTTCCTTTCTCCTACTTGTTTGATAACCTTGGTTTCATAACTAAGGGAAACTTGATGATGTGCTCATCATACCTTCCTCTTGGGGTTCCCAACGAGCTCTACGTATCTTGATCCATCATGGACCTCGAGAAAACATGACACTGCAGCGATGAAGAAAGTTGTGTCCCCATACATTATATTGTATCACCAATGTTGTTTAGTGCTCCCCTAATATGAATCCACATGAGTTTAACATCATGTTTTGTGTCGCCTCCGAGAGGTGCCAGAACCAGCGTCGTGATCCAAGATCAGCATCTGCTACTGCATCTTCGGTCACCAGAGCTGGAATGATGCGCGGGGCTACATGTGTACCTATCATGTTACTTACAGTAAGTAAGCAAAATTTTGAATGGGATTTTTCATGCTATATGAAACCATGACTCACCCCAGGTGAACAGCTCCCAAACACGCGCGTCACCGCTAGGTTCAGTGACCGCGTAAATGTGTTGCGGTGTGTTGCAATAGTAGCTAGAGGTGAAGACAACATCGACATACTTGTCCGGCCGCAGGAAGTCGTCGCGCAAGACTGTCCATTCCTTGTCATCTGGGCAGCTAATGAATGCGATTTCCTTGTCGAACAACGCTAAGAGGTCGTACTCCCAATGCTGCCACCCCTGCCGAGGTCTATGTGGGAGTTGTACCTTCAGGAGATCAAGTTCTGCCATGTCGAACCTATAAGCAAATTTGGAGCTGGGCGGCAGCAACCGGTTGTTGAATACAGTAATGCCGACACCCTCCAATGATGGCAGTGTAAATCTCAATGATCTCTAGGCATTTTTGAGAGACCAAGTAGTCCCGTCCTGGGTTAAAAGACTAGCCACTCGCCGTTGCCACCCACCAAGTTCTGGTCATCTCCAAATTCCATCTCGTCTTCCTCCCTGATATTCACCACTACTGATTGCGACCACTTATCTAGCAGCATCAGTTCTACATGAATATTCTGCAAAGTTTGTTGTTAGTTGGTAGAATCACCTAGCATGTATTCCATTACAAATACAATTTGACAACTAGACCTTCAGATTAAAGTAATATTTATGATTGTATCCTTAGCTCTCGCCTAAATTTGTTCCTGTGTCACTACAAAAATACCCAAAATATCAAGTAGGAGCAGGGCTTCCCCCGAACAAACTCATGAGTCCTGACGGTGATCATAAACAACTAGGGACATAATAGTTTTAAATTGTCTAATTTTTTTTATTTTTACAAAACAGAATATCACCTAGCAAGCATTCCATTGCAAATCCAAATTGACAACTCATCTATCACCTAAATTAAGACTGTATCACCATGAAAAGACCAGAATATCAAGTACGAGAAGAGCTTCCGCTGTATAGAATTGTCTTAAATGGTTCAAATTGTTCAGACCGCGCGTGCACACAACACATTCGACGACAGGAACATAGGATTCCGATGAAAGTTCAACACATATGACATGGGTATGATTACTCGGATACTTATGATTTGTTGCCCTGGTAACATAAAGGCTCACGGCCCATGAAGATTCAAGATGATGGCCCAAGAAGCATCCGATGAAAGCTTTAGTCGTATTTGTAAAGGAACTATGAACCGACCTTGTATTGTAGTTGTAATCATACATATGTAACCTATCCTAATAGGACTTTGGGACCCGGCCTATTATATATAGAACGGGAGAAGCCTATGAGGGGATACTGAAAAACCCCAAGCGATCTGTAATAAAGTTGTACATCAAGTATTCAGGCGACTTTGACTCCCTTGTTTGCCTGATATCCGACGAAATCCATAGCGTTCTCTGTTCCGCAAAACCCTAAGCCCATCATCATGGGAATTGCCGAGGTTACCCCTCGTCAATTGGTGCCGTCTGTGGGAAATCTGAACACTGGAACCACAGATTCAGCAGACCTCTTTTCACCAAGTAGCAATCCGGCGAAAGCGGAACCACGCCCACCCGCCCCTATTTCGGTACCCGTCGATTTCAATAGCGGATCCGATCTCATCATCGGAAGTTTCCACTTCCAAGTAAATATGAATATGATTGTCTCAATGATTATAAAGAATTCAGTAAGATAAAAGAAACTGCTAATGAGCTTCAACTTGATGATGATATTATTGTGCAAATCCTTTAGTTGTTTACAGAATACATTGAAGCTCCCAAGAAAGACTGGCTTCATCATATTCCTAAACCAGTCAAACATGTTGATGTAATAACTACAGCTCATAAAGATCCATCAAGGGAGGCCCTCAATATGTTGAATCCCTTCCTTTTCAAAGGACTGCGAGGAAACATATGATGGCCCAGCAACTTGAAGACGAACGTGAGGAAGAAATAATGTTCCTCAAAATGCTAGAAGAAGAGACACAAGCAACAAAGTCTAATGAGGTAAGTAAGGAGGAAACCGGGGGACCAAGAATAGAAGATATCCTAACTATGTTTGCACATTGCAACGTAATAGAGCTAGATACCGAACCCTCACAATTTGTTGAAGGGAAGGTAAAAGCTAAAGAAGTTGGTAAACCTATTCTCCCTTGCACTTTTAGTGGATCTTCTTATTATGGACTCTATGATATAGGAACAACAGGTAATTTAATCCCCTTAATTTGTTATTTGAAAATCCAAAAAGAACTAGCCTAGCCAAATTAGAAGATACCAATATGACAATAATGCTTGCTAATAAAACTCTTAGAGTTCCTATGGGAGTAACTAGAGATGTTCCAATTTGTATTGGACCCTACAAGTATCCTATTGATTTTCTACTTTTTGACATGCCTACTGATGTTTATTGTCTAGTTATCTGGAAGAACTTTCTTAAACACTGCAGGAGCAAACATCGATTGCAAGAAAGAGACGGTATCTCTCAAGTTCAGTGAAGAGAAAATAGAATTTCACTTCTCAAAATTCCAACATAAACCTACTATTGAGAAGTTAGACGAATACGAGTATGGGCAAGAGGAAGAAGGTAACATGACTAACCTTGCCTCTATAGTCATTGAAACTCCTGATGATGATTTAGTTAGGAGTTTAGTTGCTAATGATGATATGCCTCAAGATATGGGTAAAACTGAAATAGATGATTATCTTGACTCCACACCCATGGTGGATTCCGAGATAAATCAAAATTATGAAGAACCTATAAGAAAAGGATATGAGGCACCTCCACCTCCTACACTCAAAACCTTACCCAAGGAATTAAAATATAGGTTTCTTGATGAAGCTAACATTAATTTTCCTGTTATTATAAGTTCTAACCTTTCAGAAAGGAAGAGCAAAACTTGATGATAGTTCTCAGAATGCGTTAGAACGCTCTTGGGTATTCAATGAGTGACTTGAAGGGAATTAGTCCTTCGATAGCCACTCATAGGATATTTATGGAAGAAGGAGCTCAACCTGTTTGCAGATTTCCAGAGACGATTAAAACCTCACATGAAAGAAGAGGTGAGGAAGGAGTTAATTCGTCTATTAGATGAATGAATTACCTTTCACGTGGAGGATAGTTATTGGATGCATCATGTTCATTGTGTCCCTAAGAAAGGTGGGTTTACCGTTGTTCAAAACGAAACAATGAACCTATACCAACTAGAACTATAATTGGTCATAGGATGTGCATTGATTTTAGAAAACTTAATAAGGAGACAACAAAGGATCACTACCCTTTACCATTTATAGATCAAAATTTAGAGAGACTTGCTATGCATTCTCATTTTTGTTACCTAGATGGTTACTCTGGATTTTGTCAAATTGATGTCCATCCTGATGATCAACTTAAAACAACCTTCACTTGTCCTTATGGGTTATATGCTTATCGACATATGCCTTTTGGCCTTTGCAATGCCCCAGCTACTTTTCAAAGATGCATGACTGCTATATTTGCTGACTATGTTGAAAATATTATGGAAGTGTTCATGGACGATTTTTCTGTTTATGGAACTACATTTAATCATTGTCTTCATAACCTTCATAAATTCTTGCATAGATGTGAGGATACTAACCTAGTCTTGAATTGGGAAAAATGTCACTTCATGGTTCAAGAAGGTATAGTACTTGATCACAAAATTTTAGGTAAAGCCATAGAAATTGACAAAGCAAAAATTGAAGCAATAGAAAGGCTTCCCCCTCCTTGAGACATAAAAGGTATTAGGACTTCATTAGGCCACATTGGGTTTTATAGAAGATTCATTAAGAATTTATCTAAAACTGCTAGACCTCTAAATAACCTTTTACATAAGGACATTGCTTTAAATTTTGATGAAAGTTGTCTTACTGCCTTCAACATTTTAAAGCAAGCTCTTCTTAAAGCTCCTATTATAAAACCCCCTAATTGGAAGAAACCGTTTGAAATTTTATGTGAGGCTAGCCATGAAGTTGTTGGAGCAATTATTTTCCAGTATGATGGTGATGAACTTAATATCATTCATTATGCTAGTTGTACCTTAAATGGTGCCCAAAAGATTTACCCATGGCAGAAAAAGAATTTTTCGCAATGGTTTTATCTTGTGATAAGTTTAGACCTTATATTATTGGCTCAAAAGTAATGGTCCATACGGATCATATTAGTTTAAAAGAAATCATTGACAGAACTGATGTTAATCCAAGGATGATCCGTTGGACTCTACTTTTGCAAGAATTTGACTTGCAGATCCTTCAAAGAAAAGGAGAACTGGAGGACGTGCCCATGGGTGTGGAGGAGATCCATCCACCCAAGGAAGTGTCATCCATATGCATACCCTCTATTACTTTGATTACTTAAAGAAAAATTTCAGTTTCTCTTTGCAATGGTATTAGCAACTTCTTGCTACTAACCTTGTTTAAAGGGAAAAAGAAAAGGCTAGTTCAAGAATCAAAGGAAGAGGAAGGTACTCGAGTAAACTCATTTTCTTTGGAGGAACAATATGATTGAGACTTTGTTTTATTTCTGTTTTGATTTTCATTTTGCTTTTTCTAATTGTGTTTTTGGTCTCCTTGAGTTTTTCCGAGGCTACTGCCAGTTTTGCAAAGCTGGTACGGGCACATGGTATGGCCGGGTCCACTCGTACCAGTGCTCGGTTAACTTCCAGTATACCTGGTGCTTTTCAAGCATTTTGGTATGACTGAGCCGCATGAGTGTACCAGCCCGTACGATAGGTTGTTACGTTTCCTGTTTTGTCTCGTTCTTTTGGTTTGCATTGATCTAAAAAAATAAGGCGGTAACCAAGTCAATACGACCGAGCCGTATGGACGGGACCCACCCATACTAACTAGGTTGGTTGACTTTATAACAACTTCGCGGAGAAGGATTTCGGGAAGTACCCCGGTACGGACGTGCCGTATCGGCGTATGCCCGTACCAGAGGTCGTTACGACTTCTTTTTCTTCCTTTTTCTCTTATTTCCTTCCTTATTTATTGGGATTCTTTTCTTAGCCAACCCTTTTTCTTCTAGTACGAGTTTTCACCTATTTCTAACCCTTCTTAAGCCTCCCCAAAGGTCTTCCTCCCTCTTATATCAATAGATCCAATATACTCGATGCGCTACCTAGTTCCAGGCAAAGGAAAACCTCTTGGCCTCATGGCTCCTTCGTGGGATAGTTTCCAGACTTCCTCCATTGAACCCGATGATCACAAAGCTCAAGACCTAAGCCCGAAGAACAAGAGGTATGCTTATGACTCTAATGATGAGGATGATGATGAGGAATTCGAGATCTTCATGGAGCAAACAAAGAGAGGATGGAAGCAGACGGAATATCTGGTTATGGTGAGGCCCAAAGATGAAGAAGAAGCGAAGAAAACCCATGGGAAGGGGTGCATAGAGTCTCTCAAGTTCATCTCTACCAACTACTCTTCACCCAAGCATAAGAAAGCTATCCGGGCTGATGCAGGGACTTATGAGGAGACTACATCACGCATGTCCACAAGAAAGACGATCACCATGAACAAACACATGAGCATGAATCCCCAAGAACATTGGGAGTTAAAACTTATGGACGTGCCTGTCATGCATCATGTCCCATAAACTGAACATCGTCTTCTCAAGACCGAGATAGATCAAAAGGTAGAACTCATGCATCGGGAGATCGTGCGCAAGCGTCTCTCAGGTCTTGAAAGAAAGAAGGAATTTAACGACGTGATAAATAGGGTCACTGAAGGTATGTTCCTCTCGTGTTTAGATCTACAGAAGTTCCTTCATTGCATATCCGCCTTGGAGGAAACAAACAAGAAACTGCGTGCAACTGTCTCCAACATCACTCCTTCACCTTGAAGAATGCCATGATATTGAATAATCACAAGGGATTATTTGATCCCGCCAGTTTGATCCCAAGTTTGGGGCAGATCTATAACACCTCGTAATCTATCTTCCAGTTTTAGCATGTTTACTTTACTACACCCATTTAGTCTTTATTCAAGAGCTTTGCATTAGTTGCATCATCTTTGATTCCCCTTTGTTCAAGAGAAGAACTATATCTATTGAGTTTCTAGACTTTATGGTATTCGAAGTTATATTTTGATTCATGATTATTATATTAGATCATTGAAATAGGTTGAGTGTTATGATACTTGTACAACTATTATGATTTTAGGGTCTTCCACACCAATTAAGTATTGATTAAATTATGAGAAGTAAAATCTTGGCAGCATATTATAATCACAAATCCATAGTGGTGAGCATGGTCACATAGCTATGCTAAAAAAATAGAGAGAAGAAGGAAGCGAAGAAAGAGAAAGAGACAAAAGATTTGCTATCAACAAAAATCTCAAAGTAAAAGAAAGAGTACGAGCTTATAAAATAAAAAAGGAGAAGACGAAAGAAAGAGAAAAAGAGATGATCATGAATCGTCATTAATAAATCAAGTGCTCAACCATGTTTAAATTTATGATTTTATAATATGTTGAATCACTAATAGCTTCTTATAATAGCATTAATACAAAAAGGTGTGGAAGGCTTTAAGTCATGTGATGTGTAAAGGTGTGATAAAGCTCCCGATGTAACTCTACATCCGATATTGTACTCCTGTTTCAATTCTTGCCTCATTTATTATAATGACTCGTGCCTCATAAGCATGATGATATTGTTCATAAGCCACCGTCTTGCTCAGGGATGAGAAAATTTCTAGCTTGGGGGAGTTAATGAGTCCAAAATTGGAGCATTTTTACTTATTGTTTTTGCATAAGTAGAGTAGGGTTTTTAGTATTTTACCGCGTTTGCACGCACCTTTTGTCCTTGTTTCAATAGGATCCCAATTTACTAAGTCTATAATGAACATATCAATTGAGACTAGCATATTACACAGTAATATGATATTTTTATGTGACAAACGTCATTTTATTGATTTATCTTCGCACCTGGAGGAATTTCCTGTGCCTAGGAGGTTCCAGCTAGCGTAACAACCTGTGGTACAGGCAGAGCCCGCCCGTACCGCGTGCCCATACGACCCGGCGATGGGAACGCCTCGTCAAATACTTCCTCCTCGCAAAAACAAATCACAGATCCGACATTCATAGAAACCTCCAGTCACGAAAAACCACACCAGAAAGGGATCTAAAGGAGGAACTTGGAGAAGGGAAAATCTTTGTTGCTGCACGGATCATTGGAGTACAACGCATCATCCCCTACATTATCAACCGCTACATCTCCATCACCATCTCTACCCCATCTTCTATTCATTAGATCTTGTTGTAATTCCAAATTCAATTGTGGTTTGCACTAGATTCATTCCATTAGCTTCATCCATCCATTTGATTATGATGATATTGTTTATTGCTTCCATGTGTGAGTAGTTCCCTTTGTTCTGAGGGAGATGGAGAAACCCTAGCATTATTATGAAATGAAATAAAGATGATCTATTACTTGTGTAAAAGATTCATTGATCTATGATGTGTGTTTGATCTCTCCCTTTAGATGGTATGTGTAAGTCGACCACATATCATTTTCCTTCGGGTCTAAAGTAAGAGGGCGAAACCCTTTAGACGTGCTTGGATGATTGTGGCGGAAGCTATTGTGACTATAAGCGCCGCTAGCACGCAACACGGTCGAAGGGGGAACAAAGGTAGATTCACTAAGCTAATTATGATATCCACGGGAAAACCCTTAATTGCGGTAGTCTGTTTTGTGATTGCTTCCATGCATCACAGTGGTTATTTAGAGATGACCTCATTCTTGGCTCAACAAAGTGACTGCCTACGAGCCTTGTAGTGAACATCTTATTACAGAACCCTCTCCACACATATCATGACATAATAAATAGGTTCTCCTAATTATGATTAATTACAACATGCTGGTGGTGTATCCTACATCCCGAGAATGTCTTATTCCTATTGAGTTCAACCACCATTCCATACACTCTTTTTACTTGTTTTATTTGCTTTCTTGCATTAAACCAAAAACCTTTCGAACACCCTTTACTTGAAAATCAAAGGCAGCTTACAAGTATCCTTTGGTAGATACTGATGAAGGGCATAAACACCCTAACCAACTAGCTCTCTGTGGGTTCGATACTCTTATTTCAAACCTAGCTACAATTGATCTATGCACTTGCAGTCATCAGGCGCGCCCAAATCTTGCACTTCCTTTGGAAAAACACCCTTTTTTGGGTTAAAAAAATGGAGTCAAGATTTCTTCAAATAACCAGGAAATCCCTAGTTGGAGAAGTTGCTTGTAATACCAAGATGGAGCTAAGTGTCGAGTTTGGGCTCAATACATGGAGTGGTTCCATGTGATAGGCAGTGATGGGGGATCTAGGGTTGAAAGCCATGTTAACTCCAACTCGATAGACATCGGGTGGTGCCTTGAGTGCCAAAAGACCTGGTATGGCATGCTTATGATTTTATGTGGGTAGTGGGTCACATACAAGGCTCCAAGATCTGTTTTTTCATTTTTTTAAAAAAATATATTTTGTTTGGTACTGTTCAAAAAAGGACCAAACCTGCCGGTGGCCGTGGCAACACAAGGGTCGGTGAAATCTTGGACCAAGGCATGATCTAGCCTAGGTACCTTATGGGGCACCCCAAACCACTTTTTCCTAAAAATTGAGAGTGTCTTATAGGGTACGTAAAGTTAGAAACCACGTTTATTGGGCCGTAACTCAAGAAAATTACAGTATATGCTTGCACCATGAGATAAATAAAAATCACCTGGGAATGGCCATAAACCATGGCATAGCATGCGTGAAAATTGCCTCGGGGCCTTGTGCGTGCCCAAATCTTTCACCTCCTTTGAAAAAAGACAGGTTTTTCGGGTTTAAAAAATGGAAAGTCAAGATTTCTTCAAATAACCAGGAAATCTCTAGTTGGAGAAGTTTCTTGTAATGCCGAGAGGGAGCTAAGTGCTGGTTTGGGCTCAATTTAATGGAGTGGTTCCATGTTCTAGGCAGCAAGGGTGGATCTAGGGTTGAAAGCCATGTTAACTCTTACTCGATAGACATCCAGGTGGTGCCTTGGGTGCCAAAAGACCTGGTATGTCTTGCTTATGATTTTCTGCGGGTAGTGGGTCACATACAAGGGCTCCAAGAGTTGTTCTTACATTTTTCTGTTTTTTTAGATTTTGTTTGGTATTGTTCAAAAAAGCGGCGAAACCCGCCGGCGGCCACGGCAACGCAAGGGTCGGTGCAAACTTGGACCTAGGCATGTATCCAGCCTAGGTACCATATGGGGCACCCAAAATAGTTTTTTCCTAAAAATTGAGAGTGTCTTCTAGGATACCTACAATTAGAAACCACCTTTATCGAGTCGTAACTCAAGAAAAATACAGTATATGCTTGCAGCACAAGATAAATACCCACCACCCGGGAATGGACATACACCATGATGTAGCATGCGTGAAAATTTCCACGAGGCCTTGGTCGCGCCCAAATCTTGCACCTCCTTTGGAAAAACACTGGTTTTTCCGGTTTAAAAAATGGAAAGTCAAGATTTCTTCAAATAACCAGGAAATCTCTAGTTGGAGAAGTTTCTTGTAATGTCGAGAGGGAGCTAAGTGCTGGTTTTAGGCTTAATCCATGGAGTGGTTCCATGTTCTGGGCAGCAAGGGGGGTCTAGTGTTAAAAGCCATGTTAACTCCTACTCGATAGACATCCTGGTGGTGCTTTGGGTGCCAAAAGACCTGGTATGCCTTGATTATGATTTTATGCGGGTAGTGGGTCACATACAAGGGCTCCAAGAGCTGTTTTTACATTTTTTTGATTTTTTTGAGGTTTTGTTTGGTACTGTTCAAAAATGGCTAAACCTGCCGACGGCCGCAGCAACGCAAGGGTTGGTGCAATCTTGTACCTCGGGATGTATCCAGCCTAGGTACCCTATGGGGCACTAGAAACCATTTTTTCCTAAAAATTGAGAGTGTCTTCTAGGATACATACAAATAGAAACTGCCTTTACCGGGCCATAACTCAAGAAAAATACAGTATATGCTTGATCCACGAGATAAATACCCACCACCCGGGAATGGCCATACACCATGACATAGCATGCGTGAAAATTGCCTCGGGGCCTTGGGCGTGCCAAAATCTTGCACCTCCTTTGGAAAAACACCGGTTTTCCGGTTCAAAAAATCGAAAGTCAAGATTTCTTCAAATAACCAAGAAATATCTAGTTGGAGAAGTTGCTTGTAATACCAAAAGGGAGATTAAGTACCAGTTTTGGGTTCATTCCATGGAGTGGTTCCATGTTCTGGTCAGCGAGGGGGCATCTAGGGTTGAAAGCCATGTTAACTCCTACTCGATAGACATCCGGGTGGTGCCTTGGGTGCCAAAAGACCTGGTATGCCTTTCTTATGATTTTATGCAGGTAGTGGGTCACATACAAGGGCTCCAAGAGCTTCTTTCACATTTTTCTGATTTTTTTTATTTTGTTTGATACTGGGCTAAACCCGCCGGTGGCCGCGACAGTGCAAGGATCGGTGCAATCTTGGACCTAGGCATGTATCCAGTCTAGGTACCCTATGGGCCGGGGCACCCCAAACTATTTTTTCTTGAAAATTGAGAGTGTCTTTTAGGGTACCTACAGTTAGAAAGTGCCTTTACCAGGCTGTAACTCAAGAAAAATATAGTATATGCTTTCACCACGAGATAAATACCCACCACCCGGAAATGTCCATACATCATGATGTAGCATGCGTGAAAATTTCCTCGTGGCCTTGGGCATGCCCAAATCTTGCACCTCCTTTGGAAAAACATCATTTTTTCAGGTAAAAAAATGGAAAGTCAAGATTTCTGAAAATAACCAGGAAATATCTAGTTGGAGAAGTTTCTTGTAATGTCCAGAGGGATCTAAGTGCCGGTTTGGGCTCAATCCATGGAGTGGTTCCATGTTATAGGCAGTGAGGGGGAATCTAGGGTTGAAAGCCATGTTAACTCCTACTCGATAAACATCCAGGTGGTGCCTTGGGTGCCAAAATACCTGGTATGCCTTGCTTATGATTTTATGTGGGTAGTGGGTCACAACAAGGGCTCCAAGAGTTGTTTTCACATTTTTTGTTTTTTAGATTTTGTTTGGTACTATTAAAAAAACAGCCAAACCCGCTGGCGGCCGCGGCAATGCAAGAGTCAGTGCAATCTTGGACCTAGGCATGTATCCAGCCTAGGTACCCTATGGGCCACCCCAGACCATTTTTCCTGAAAATTGAGAGTGTCTACTAGGGTACCTAAAGTTAGAAACCGTCTTTACTGGGTCGTAACTCAAGAAAAATATAGTATATGCTTGCGCCACGAGATAAATACCCACCACCCGGGAATGTCCATACACCATGATGTACCATGCGTGAAAATTATCGCGGGGTCTTGGGCGCGCCCAAATCTTGCACCTCCTTTGGAAAAACACTGGTTTTTCAGGTTGAAAAAATGGAAAGTCAAGATTTCTTCAAATAACCAGGAAATCTCTAGTTGGATAAGTTGCTTGTAATACCAAGAGGGAGCTAAGTGCCGGGTTTGGGCATAATCCATGAACTGGTTCCATGTTCTGGTCAGCAAGGGTGATCTAGTGTTGAAAGCCATGTTAACTCCTACTTAGTTTTGCCCTCTATGTTAGTCACGAACTCTCAGAAAAGACCTTACTATAGCTCACTTTGTCTGGTACGTCCTGGTTGGTTGAGTCAGTTGTCATGCGAATCGTGCCCGCCAACCTTTGATCCTCTATGATCTAACGGCCAGGATAACCCCATTTATCTCTGCCCCACCCCTCTATATGTGGACGGATGCATGGTTTTGGCAGTGAGCATGACTACTTCGTGTTCTGTTCGTTGCCAACCAATGCCGATTGCACACTCTGGGCGTGCTCCGTGCATGTCATGATAATATTTCGATGAAATAGTTACAATACCAACAATACAATATTATAGCAAGACATGGTAGTTACAACAATCACAATGAAGGACGTGGCAGTTAGAACAATACTTACAATAGAACATTATAATCTACTCGTCGTCATCATGGTACTCGCCATCACAGCCGTCGGTGTCCTCCGATGACTCGTAAGAAACTTCCTCCTCGTAGATGCGCACCATCTCCTCGTCGGAGTCCTTCTCCTCCTCCTTGTAGTCCCACTGATCGATGCCACTCTCCTCTGCTTCTGCCTCCAACTGATCCATGAATGCCTCCTTGTTGGACGAGTCGGAGTCGTCCGCATAGCTTGCTCCTCTATTCCTCCTAGCCTTCTTCATGGTGGTCTCGTATGCCTTGATCTAGCACTCCTTCGTCTTGGCTGTTGCTTGGTGCTCCTCCGTCTCTGCCGGTGCACCGCGCTCCTCCGATGTAGCGCGTACAACAAGATTCGATATCACAGTGTCCTCGAGCGCCGATGTCGATGGATCCAGGTGCGTTTGGACACGGCGTGGTGCCGGTGGGCACGAACGATGCCGCGACGAGCAGGTGATGCCAGAAGGTCAGCCACCGGCAAGGATCTGCCACTGCCACGACGCAGTTCCATCCCGCGTGAGGAAGTTGTTCGGAATGCGGGATGGCGGGTACGTAGAGTTGGATGCCAATCCTGTCAGGAGAGCGAGGAGAATAATAGAAGTTTAGTCACGTAAAAATTGTACTATATCATAAAATATCTATGTATTGGGAGTGTAGTCATGTAACAATCACAAAATGCGCCCTCTGCAGCATCGGGAAGTTTGAAGTGTGTGCCTATCAACGGTGGAGTTCAACGTATCAGCATGTTGTGTCTGTGCAACAGTTGTGCATGTCATGCCAACCCCTTGAACATGTGACGCACGCTCGAAAGCATGCACGCACGCTGGACGTTCACGCTGTTGCCCGTAATTACTTCCTCGTAGTCCTACCCTGGCCCTTTTATCCAAGGGATTTTAGGCGGCACGCGCCGAAGCCCATTGACCATCCATCGCATTAAAGCCAGTCCAATCGAGTCCCATCGTGCAGACTATGGGGTTTTATTCCCTGGTTCTGCCAGTCTCCCTTCGTTGAGAAGGAAGCAACATAGGTCATCGATTAAAAAACGAATGGTGGATGTAGGTTGAAATAGCATCGGAGTAGATGGTGATCTTGTATAAGGATGGACCCTGGACTGGACTCTTTGACCATTCTCCCGCACTAATCACTATATTCTTCCTCCTGCCCCCACCTCCCTCCATATCCATGGAACCTCGGAGGAGAGGCGGATCGACCGTGCGTGAGGAGAGAAAGGAGAGAGATTGTCGTGCGCGTCTCGCTATACCAGCTCCTCAATCTTCCCCTCTCGCGGAGCCCCAATCCCTCATAGCAATGGAGCAGAATGTTCCAGCAGCCGAGGGCTCCTCCCGGTACGGTCTTCTTCTTCTGCATCGTCTTCTTCTTCTCTATCTTTTTCTTATTCTTGTTCTTGTTATTCTGCTACATAGTCCAGGCTGGCCGTGCACCTAGAAACCAGCACGATGGCGGCAGGGTTCCAGGACCCATTTGGCCCAGTTCCCTGGCTCTGCGAGGTAGGAAATCTCAACACTTTTTTAATACTGATAATGCCACAGACATGCATTTGTTTCAATTTTTCAGACTATAAATGTGGAATTATTAGATCATGTCCGCCCACAAGTAGGGACCACGATTGATCCTTCTTTAATGTTGTTGTTCGCAGAAACATTGAGGTTTGTGATTTGGATTCATTTTCCCCTAAAACCTAGAGTAGAATTATAGACTACCCATTTTAAATAACATGAACGATGCAACAAGTGAAGGCCGAGTGCCGTGATAAGGTGATCACGATCAATGCCAATATTTACAACCAACTGGAGGGTGCACGCTCCCTAACCTAGGCTAATGGGCACCTTCACAGGTATTTGTCATTGTAGAAGGAGATCTCGCTAGATTTTTCACTTGAGATCAAGAGGCTTGTAGTAGAGCGCGATGAGCCACATAGGTTGATCGGTGAGCTACAGAAGTTGATCGCAGACAGCTTGACCAAGCAAGGACTAGACAACAAGATAATCAAGGAGCTCATGGCTGACAAGAAGAATCTCCAGATTAGATGCACCCTCTAGTAGGAGGAAGCCGCCAAGGCACTCAGAGAACGCATCAACGAAACAAAGGCTTCCATCGAACCCTACCATGATAGGGACCGTTGCCTAGATGTAGTGAGGCAGATGAAGGAGGACATGGGCCGAGGGATCACCGTGCTCGAGGGTGTACAAAAGGAGAATGAGGATCTAAGGGCCAAGCTGGAGGCGTATCGGGGAATGCCCAAGTCTGATTCCGAGTAGAGGGGGCAGGAATCTTAGTTCATGCTCCACTACTATTGTAATTTATATATGCCGTGCAATTAAGGAATCTTGGAGCAACTTCTTATTTCTCTATTTACCTTACTTGCCTGTCAACCGAATTATGGGTTTGTGTTCGCATGAATGGACATCATCCTTTCTTTTCAATTTGTATCTAAGCTTGCTTTCAGATTATGACTATGCCACTACTATTTAGTTATATTGGAAAAACCCACAACATCCTTAGTTGGAGATAGTCCTAGGTTGCTTTGAAATTGAAATTAGGACTGTGCCACTAGTTGATCCTATTGAATTGGGAAAAATCTTATCTTGCTCTGACATTGAAATAAGGACTGTGCCACTACTTGATTTTGTTAAATTTTGAACAATCCTAGATCACTTTGTACTAGTTAATTCGTAAAAATGATGATCATTCCTACGTTGCTTCGTCCTTGAAATTATGCAGGACCCACTAGTTGATTCATTTAATTATGGAAACTAACCACATATTTTTATTGCAGCAAAAGAGGCGAAAGCTCAACCGACCTGGCTAAAGGACAAGATGACCATACAAATGAAGTAGAGTTTTCAGAAACTGGCCTCTGGCCTCTAACCACCTGAGAGAAGAAGTCATGGTCCTTTATGACAAGTGCCACAATCTGAAGGTGGACATCGTTGGCTGGGCGGAACTTCAAAAAAAGGTCTCGCCTCAGCCTATAAGAAGGAGGAGATCATGAAGGATAATCTTAAGCTTACGGATAAGCTTGTCGCATCCCATACGGAGCGCTTGAACCTACGGGAGGCGCACGTCCAAGTACTGAGGGAGCGGGTAAACACCAAAGCAGACCTGATCAAACGAATCCTCCAACTTGAGGGTCTCAGGAAAGAAAATGAGCATCTCCAGGCTAGGTGCAAGGCAAACTATGCGTTCTTCTGAAATTAATTTGCAAACTATGCGTTCTAACGAACCAAAGCATGTTTTATCCATCTAGTAGTGATTTTGTAAACGTGGACCTTACTCTATGCAAACTATGCGTTCTTCTGAAATTAATTTGTTGAAGGATTAAGTTTGGATTAGTTAAGATATCACAACTACAAGTCTTACAGTTAACTAGTTTCAGATACTGTCATGACATAAATTATTCATCTAAAATTTCATTCATCCTCTATAGCTTGTCCTTGTTCACCTCGCGTTCCTTCTTCAGATCCTTCAACAGATCCACAATGCAGTACTCTAACTTCTTATTCTCTTGCATGAGATGATCCCTCTACTTTTCTGCCTTCTGAAGCTTCCATGCAGTTCCCACCACCAAGATCCCATTGATTGTGTCATTTAGTTCTGACTGCAAATTCTTGATTTCCTGTTCTAACTCCTTATTTCCTACTGAGAGCTTGTAATTTTTTCAGTAGCATCACAAGCATCAGTAAATTTTCTCGACCTTTCGAGCTCATACATATCCCATAATTGGGCCAAACATTTCTCAAGTGTGTCTGGCCACTCAAGATCCACCCACTCTACTGCTTTGCACACCAGGCCAATCTAAAAAACATGCGACCTAATTATCAACATAACACTATACAATTTTCTTCATGTCACCATTGTACATAATGAAAGTAAACCTGATTGGTATAGCCCAAAATCCTTCTCCCAGTGTTACTTCCTTTAAATGCAACATATTTCCTCAATTTTAGCCCATGGTCACATGGTACTTCCCAATCGAGATCTAGGCCCTCCCAATCGGGGTCGTAGATCGTGAGTGGTACCTATAAGGAAATGAAAAGCTAGAAATAAGCATGATTGCATGCACAAATGGAGCTCGGATCAAGGTAATTACCAATTCCTAATCATTGCCAAGAAAACAGTGGAACTCACATCGGGGAAGGAAGACTCCATGTCGGAGAGAAGGCTGTCGTTGTTCGGCTAGTCATCCTCGTCGTTCTAGGATGGCATGGTGAATGCGGCCGTGGTGATACATCAACGACGGTGAGGAGAGAGAGAGTAGGGTAGTGAATGGCGAAAGCGAAGTGCGTCAATGTTGCAACATTGACTAAATTGGCATGTTATAATAGTTTAATTGATACCATTTCCCGTGACTAGATTACTGTCTCATAACTAATAGGTTTTCTCTTTCTTCATTCTAAATTGTAATATTAATCTTGTACTATCTCCTTCCCAATTTGTTTGACTTATAGCAACATACAAATCTAATCTACCGAACACTATAGGATTAGGGTTTATAGTTTAGGGTATAATGCACTGTTTATTGCACTAACCCCTTAACCCTTAATCCTAAATCCTAGACATGTCCGTCCAATAGATCACTATCTCCTACTTATTAAGTTCTTTCCAAAACCCTATGATCGTTCATCCATGATAGTACTTCCTTCTAAATAACAGGTAGTTATCCAGCGATTAGTCAAATTATTGACCTCACAGAGCAGTATTATATCAAGATCATATCAACTATAAGGTACTTATGTATCACTTTGTTTAGTGATGGTTTCAATGAATGATATGTCCGAAAATCCCGATAGCTCACAGAACATTATATTACAATATCTCAACAATCATAATCTCAGAAATAAGTATAGTATATCATCTCAACAAACATAATCATGTCAACTAGAATGTTCTTATGTCTTATTAGAACAACGATGATTTCATCGAGTGATATGTCTGAAAATCTCAACATCTCATAGAACATCAGATTGCAATCTCTGAACAAACATGACCACAGAAACACACTTTCAAAGCAACAACAATCTTTGTTAAAAATACATCCAGGGGAACCCTGCGGTCCATATGACAAGCCTTGGATAGCAGCTCTCATCAAATCTGATCAACGTGGATCACCTCATTCTGTTCAGCCACAACAGGGGCCTCTACATCCACTATAACTTGTTCAACAATATCAGAAATGGCAGCCAGTAAAGACCTTCCTGGTTTGCTTCTTTTGTCGCATAATCTGCATCAAATCTTCGGTATCCAAAACCTCTATGAATTCCTGCTTCTTATGATGTCACCACCGGAGTCATGCCCTCTGCTTAGGGCCAATAATGATTTCCTTACCAATCATCTCTCTCAGTTCAACAAGAGCTATGTTTTTGGAATCAACGGCTATCTCCACAGTACATGACGAAACTGGCTTATTAACTCCGCCATCAAGTTTTGTCATGTATGTATCCACCTCTACGTGTATATTGAACTTAGCTTGATCAGCATCTGGTGGTCCGTAAACTCGAGCAGCAGAAGCTCTGGCAGCAAGATCTCCAGTATCTATATACATATCATCAATCATCGCTTCAACTTTCAGCTTACGATCAGCTGCACAACACTCCCAAAGCATCTAAAACTCATGGGAGTGCTCAATTTGCATATAGGTATCACTCATGTTGTGCCACACCAATTTTTTCCTCTGTCTAGATCCCCAAGGAATCCTAATATGAAGCATATCTATTAGCTGTGGAACAGACACAACCTTCTTGCAGTTCATAAGCATACACACATTGTACCCTAATACAACCCTCTTGCAACCAAAATCTAGTTTTGCACTTTACTAGCTGACATGAACTGTGAACTAATATAGGTTTGATGTATCGAAGATGGTCCTAATTTGATTAAAAATAGGACCTTATAGTTCAGTCGACTCTACTTTGCAATAACTAATCTACTTGTAAGACAAGACACATATAAGAACAATTCACCTATCGCTCTTCTCCCGGGTGGTTTTCTTTGAGATCTGGGTTCCACGACCCCGTACTTCAGCCGAACACTCCGCCGTCGGCCTAGCTTTTATCTTCAACCCGCTGCTAGTAGGTACCCTATTAGCAGACTTCTCACTGACCTCCTCGCAAACCTGGCCTGCAGACGTCGCCACTACTTTGCTTGTCTGGCGTTACACTCGAGACTTGCTCCGACAAAGCCGAATCAGTCGCCAACGTAGCTACCACCTTGGCCTCACTAGACATGCTGGGAAAGGATATGGCGAGACATGAAGAAAAGGGACCGCTGCCGCCGGATTTAGTGTGGGGGAGGAAGAAAACCGACTACCGCCACCGGATTCAATGTTGGGGGAGGGATAAAAAGGATTGTTGTTGCCACATTCAGTGTCGGGGGTTAGAAAAGTACTGAAATAGATTTTCCCCTATGACACGTGCAGGGTGACTTAGGAGGGGCACGGCAGGGGCATGACATGTACTAGTGTAACGGAATATCCTTATATAATGGCGAAGATTCGAAAATATTTGGTTTGGCCACCATTCACTCGAAGTACCCCACTCAGCAATTATCCCCCAACTTTTCGAATCGCGATGATTACAAGCAACTCGGATTCCGTGATGCCTTGGCCTCTGAACTTTCAGGCCGCAAAGTAACAAGCCCAGGAAAGCGTGTGTTCTATTTTTCCCTTTTTTAAGTTTTTCCTTATTTGCTATTTTGGATGAAACTAACTCAAAACATCGGATGTTCGTCTTCCATTTCCAGACAAGAAAGATGGAGAGGGATATATTAGGTTAAATTGTAAAATTAAAAAAGAGTATAAAATAATAGATTGAATTGAAAGTATAGTGAAATTAAGTATATGAGTGTTTAAATAGAAAATTTGAGACTCATATTATATCAATACATTATATGAAAATTTTAATGTGTAGATTGTGGTGTTATATCAATTTTGTACCTATAAAAAATACATATATGAGTGAATACTGAAATATATAGTGACATTTATAGAGTCCACCATATTTATACAAAAAATAAGCGATTTATTTGAAGAATTATATCCGTGGACATAAAAGAGACATACTTTTGCAGCTCATGCTATGATGGAGGATAAAACGAGAAAAGGCCAAAGTAAGGTGAAAAGGGAAAATGACGTCGCCTAGAGGAGGGTAAATAGCCGATTCAAAATTATTACGGTTTAGGCTCTAATAAATACGGAATAAAACTTAACGTTTAATTTATCAAGCCAAGAACACACCAAAAAATCCACAACTCCACAACTCAATTGGAGCCCCAAGAACACACCACAACTCCACACAACCGTCTAGGGTTCCAAGAACCCAAGAGAAACAAGCCCAAGAGCTTGAACTCGCCGAATCTCCGAGGAGAACTCAAACCTATGCACCAAATACAAGAGGCAAGTTCTTCACTCTCAAATTCCACCAAAGCTATAAAAGCTATTGGTGGAATAAGGGAGGAAGAACACAAGAGGAGAACACAAAAACTCTCCAAGTTCTAGATTCCAAGGATTCCTTCACAAAGAAGGGATTTGATTTGGTGGGAATTGTAGATCTAGATCTCCTCTCTCAAATCCCTCAAAGAGATGCAAGAATCATGGGAGGGAGAAGGGAAGAGGCCAAGCTTTTGAAGGTCAACAATAGAGGAGAGAGAGTGGAAGAGCTAGTAAAAATAACCTCCAAAGTTGGGGAAACTTTTGGGAAGAGGTGGCCCTTAAATAGGGCAAGAGAAATCTGCCTGTTTGGACCAGATTCGCGCCCCACCGGAACTACCGGTGCCCCACCGGTACTATCTATAAATGGAAACACAAGATACAGAAGAAAAACGAGATTTACCGGAACTTTGGCCGGAACTTGGGCCGGTACTACCGCTCAAGCAAAAAACGTTGGACAGTATTGCACGAAAACTTCAATAACTTTTGACTCCGGACTCCGATTTCGATGATCTTGGGCTCGTTTTGAAGAGAACAAAAATCTCTACAATATTGTGCAAAGAAACATAATAGTCCAACAAGAGAGAATAAAAATAAAATGGAGAAAGGTATGACCTCTCAGAAGCTACGAACCGGTAAAACCTCCAAAACCCAAAACGCAAGAAGTTAAGCTTGGAAACTCTAAATGGGATGAAACCAATTTTGTTGGAAAGATAATAAAGAGTAGAATCAAACAAAAGGTGAAATATTGGGTATCACCAAGAGAGAAAATATCATGAATATATATGTGAGATACCTCCCAAGGTGTGGAGCCGGAAAAACCCGCAAGATCAAAAAAGCAATAAGATATGCAAGGAAAATCCGTTTTTGACAAACTAGAGCTTGTTATGGAGATAACCACAAGCTCTAGATCCTCACATGGACAAGAACCAAACAACAACCAAAAAAGATGATGCTATGTATGCAAAGGTTTGAGCAATCTTCGAAAGATACAAACGAGTCACCCACTCGAGAGCCCCTCTTGATAGTACGGCTATCTATCTTAAACCCAGTCTCCTAACACTACAAGAGATCGGTAAAGAAGAAACCCTATCAAGATCATACCTTTACCTTGAGCATCCCACTTGAGCTTGATGAAGACGATCTTGTCACCTTCAAGATGGAACACCTTTCTTGATTGCTCGTGCTTTCTCTTGCTTAATGAAGACTTGCGAATGGCTCCCCCATACTCCATGGGGAAACCTCTTCTTTGACCTTGTCTTCGTCACTCCATGAACGCCGAGGAGGCAAGCTCCAAGCATAAGATCTTCTAGAGATGGTGCATCTTGAGCTTGCACATCATTTCTTGATGATGTCTTGAAGATAGCCATGAGGAACTCTACCTTCTTCTTCTTCTTCTTTTTCAAGACATACTTGATCTTATTCTTCTACTTGACTCAAATAGGCACAAAGCCTTTAGACAATGCTTCTTATTTTTCATCCTTGAAACCAACACATGGTCCAAGCGATGTCAATGGACAAACCTACAAGTGAGACTCAATTTGCATATTAGTCCATATGAATGGTCATTAATTACCAAAACCACACATGGGGGCATACATGCCCTTTCATAAGGCTATGGTCTTAATAAAAAAATTAAGAATGACGTTCACAATTATTACAATTATGTGGTATAGTATTACAAATCGGTGCAACGAGGGTCTTGCAATTTAATATTTTTACGTATTCTTATGTTAGCCATGAATAGGAAAAAACAGACCACCACTCACAATGATGACAAAAAATTAGTTTGTGCAAGTATTTGTTTCTCTAGGTGTAACGCGCGGGCATATTTTTGCTAGTCTACTCCTAATATGCACATATTGAAATATTTTCCTATGAAGAATACGAACGGGCCTTCTGGCTTGTGCGATGCGGTACTCGGTGGGCCTGTTCAACAAGTATACGAGTCTGAACTGGATGGGCCTATATCTTGTCTTAAGGGAAAAGGTTGGCCTATCTTAATATCTGTTCTCTGTGGTGGAACCAGGAGAAGAGTCTGAATTCTGAAGTTCTCTCGCTAGAAAAACGAGGAAATTGCACATAACACCAGTTGTTGGGGCGTTTATTGCAACAAATCACAGCTCCAGTTTGTTTTTGCATAGAACACCAACAATTGGGGTAATCCATTGCACAAAACATAAAATCTATAATTTGCCTCTTTGACAGATACTTAACTACCTGGGCCCACATGCATGATGCATCCACCGTACAAGTTTTTTTTCTGTTACTAAAAGCTGAACATACTGATTTTGACAAATACTTAACTATCTTATATCTATCGTATATTGGCAAGGTTTGAATTTTTTTCCATTACTAAAAGATGGACATTACGGTGCAAGGTTTGAAATTTTGACAAGATAAACATGACATACTTATTTTAACATACTTATATCTACATATATTGGCATAATCATAAATCCAGTCAATATCCATCCAAAACATAGGCGGCTTGTCAAGATAAACATGTTAATAAGAGGATTTGTGTTTTGTGCAATGGATTACCCCAATTGTTGGTGTTCTGTGCAAAAACAAACTAGAGTTGTGGTTTGTTGCAACAAACGCCCCCAACAACCCAACAACTGGTGTTATGTGCAATTTCCTCTGGAAAAATAGATGGGAAGAAAAACGGCGGCGATGGAGGCGGAGCTTGGCGAGGACTGCCTCGGCCACAAGAGGGTGGATCCGGAGGAAGGCTCTAACAACGGCGGGGATGCCAAGAGGGCGTGCGAGGGGGAAAATGGCCTCCACTACTCCCCCGTGGTGGAGATGGAGGACGACGACGCCTGGGGGCCGGAACTGAATCTCCTCGATCACTACCGGGAACTCTGGATCCCGGGTCGCTCTCCTCGGGCGATTCCGGAGGCGACCGAAACCCTAGCCCAACCACCTCCCCTGACCCCCTCTCCTCCTCGCCGCCACCGAGGGTCGCCACCGGGCCCTGCCCGTGTGCTTGACGGCGGCGGCGAGGCCCCCCTCTGCGCGTGCGGCATGCTGGGTGAGGTCAGGACTTCCTCGTGCGCGGCGGACGAGCGTGACCATGGCGGCGGCTTGGATGGCGGCGGAGCTCTGACCTTTGGTTCATGCTAGTGGGGAGGGAGGTGGGAGGAGGCGGACTTCATGGATGCAGACGGGATTCCGGCCGCCTCGATTTGTCGGGCCGAGGAAGGGCTCCAGGCCCTGGCAAGCCCATCGCCCTCCTCCTTCAGATCTGGCGTGGCTAGCAGCCATGGGGGCTGCTTACCGCCATTCGCGGAGGAGGCTGCGTGGCCATGGACAGGGGTCTCCGACGCGAATCCAGAAGACACTTCGATGCTAGCAGCCCGTTGGCGCGAGTTCCCTCCGCGGCGATGCTGCTCGTTCTTCTTCAGTTTGGTTGGCGCATAGAGTTTGGATGCCAGGGCGGCAGCCCTGGAAGGTGGGAGCCTTTGGGTGTGCGAGCGAGCCTATGGCTCTGGTGCTGGTCGTCGTCCATGGCCGTGCATGCGGCATGGTGGGTGGTGAGTAGCTTGCTGTAGCGGTGGTGCGGGTGTCGTCTTGGTGGCGGTCCGGTCACCGTGTTGGAGGTGGAGAGTCCTTGCCGAGGGGAAACCCTTGCCCACCTTGGGCCGTGGCGGCGGCGTCTGTGGACGTCGTTCCCTTCCTGAAGGCGTCGTTGCGGTTTCTCTCAGCCCTCCTTCGTGCTCCGAAGATCCTCGGATCGGGCGGTGGCGGCGCTCTGGCGTCGTGCTCTTCTTGAAGACTCCGTCTTGGAGCCCACGGCGTGGCGACTCTACGGACGTTGCGTGGCAGGTTGCGGTGGCTTCTTCGGTCGGCGTCGCTTCTTCGTTGTGCTTCCTCCGGCCTTGCTTTCTACTTGTGCTGCACCCGGTGCTCTGATGTGGCCTTCCTGTTGAGCCTGTCCACGAGAGTTCGTGTCTGGAGGCGGTGCCGATCCCTGTTGGCGAGGTCTGCGGTGGTCTACGGCTCTTGGTGGTGTGCAACGTCTGTTGGTGTGCCGGCCCAAGCTCTAGGGTGAGCTTCGTCCCGACGACCTTGCCCACCAAGCTCGCGCTCCCCCTCTTCGGAGGCTCTCCTGAGGAGTTAGGCTAGTTCTCCGTCTCGCGCTCTCGTGTGTATCTCTTGCGGTTGTCCTTTTTCCGGTGGGTGTGTGTGCTATTGTGTAAGCTGGGTTCAGCATCTTGTATCTTTCGCCGATGTTAGCGTTATTAATTTAACATCGGGCCTTGGGCCTATTATTAAAAAAAGAGTTATGGCGTTCATGGCATCTCCTTCGAGGACGAGAGTACGTGCTAGATTGCGGATCTGCTCCATTTTTCTCATCAGCCATCTCCTATCTCATAAATTTCACCTATCTTTCTCGCTTCCAGGTTAAGTTATTAGTCTTGAAAATTTATCTATGTTAGTTCAGTAGTATTTCTTATTACGGCGCAAATTTCTCGGTTCCTCCAAATCTGGGCCCGACTAGCGGCAAATCGAGGCTAACCTTGGGTGGTTGGGGGAAGAGGGGAACCGACCTGGTGCCGCCTAGGTGCGCGGCGGTCAGGCATGGAGGAGGCGGTGGGCGTGACAAGTGGCTGTCGACGGAGTTATAGGATGTGTTTTGGTTTGGTGCCCCAAGTAGCCCTGCCAAAGTATTGTCTGCTTATCAAATTTTAGTCATTGTTTAGTTTGTAGACAAAAGTTTTTGTTGCCGATGAATATCCATCCCTCTCTCACAAAGATTCGTGCCAAATAGCTGGCCAAGTGAGAGCGGAGAATTCCTTGGCTAAAATTGGCAAGCCAACCTTTGCGGAATTTGGTTGCCTGAGGTTACGTCGGTGTGTGGGTAGTTCACAGCTGAGCGCAGGGTTGGAGTTATTTGTTAATTAGTTAATTGTGTCTCCTGGCTTTGATAGATGATATGAATTTGGTAAACTTTGCAACTGAACGCCCCCCATGCCCAACACAGACGGGCCAATAATTTCCAACGGCTCTTGGCCCATGTCAACCATGCAGGTCCTGTACGTGAAAGTGACCTAGATTAACGATGCCTTGAAGTGGCCTCTCCATGTCTATGGCGTCATCGCCGTGCGCGACTCCATGGATCACAAGCGCAATTTCCTCTTTCACCGCAGCAGGGACCAGTGCCAAACCCTCGCCTCGCTACAGGTTTATTTTTTTAACCAAGTTTTGTCTTAATCGATATTATCAACTTTACTCTAGATTAAAATAACTTCACTGTCAATGTTTGGCATAGTTGTTAAGACAAACTGAATCTACATGTACTGATACAACTAACTAGGTGTGTTGGATCAGTTCTCTTCCTTAGTCATGCTTCTGTTTGTCATGTCGTGTTCTCTGTGAGCTCCTTGGCATTGGTTAGTTGCTGCTCATAGTAATTGTATCTTTTTGGTTTGGTGGTCTGGATGCTGGTTGGAATTGGCATTAAATCGTGCTGATCAGTGTTTCTGATCTGCGTAGTATGCTCTCACAATAGGGTTGTGCGTTTGTATTTCCTGTTGCCAGATTGTACATACTTTTGGCACACTGAAATTTATCTATTTCCTTGTGCGCCCTAGTTAACATTGTGTTTTTGCTAATATTTTGTACGAAATGCCTGAGGAGCTGGACTCATGCCTATGATTCTCCCATGCTTACAGGATGCAGTCTTGGAACTTACAGGTCCCAGCCGTGCGGTTCTACTGATGGATCCCCATGCTTTTGAGATTGACCTCAAAGTTAGAGGCGAAGAATCACCATCTGAAGACAAGGCATTATTCCATAACGCCTTTATGTACAACAACATTGCTCACTGGAGCAAGGCCAGCTACGCCATAACAGAAGGGGTGCCGGACGATAACAACACCATCAAGGTCAGGTTTGCACATCTCGCTGAGACTGTGGAAGCAACCATCGAGGTCATTGTCGTCAGTGGATCGCGTGATTTCAAGGCGTATTTCACAGCTCGCACTACGAGCATTGATGAGGACATGGTGCTCCTGGATTCCCACAATGGAAAGGTGGCTGTAACTGATAATGGGAAAGTTGTGTTGAAGCGTCGTGTTTTCACTGTGGAGGAGAGAGGCTAGCTGCTTCTTTGTGTCGAGGCTGCAGAGAGCAACGGTGTTGTTGTGCGGAATCAGATAAAGTTGACACCGAGGGCTTTTTTGAGCTTGGCTTCAGCAGGCTGTGCGTGACTGTGGCCTGGTCGTTGCTTCCGTAGCTGAGGTGGTAGGTGTTTGAAGCTGCCATTTAGTACCCTTTATTTATGGCTTCATATACTAAGTAACTCGTGTGATCTGCTAACTAATTAAGTTGTGCTTTCTTCTGATGGAGCTATGCACTACTTATACTAAGTCTAGTATTTTGAACCGTAGGGTTTGTTGATGTTTGTATTTTGAACTGTTGTTAGTAATACTCCCGGAGGCAACGGCATCGGCGAAACGACGGCGAGGTGAGCGGCATCGGCAGCGGGACACTCCTCCCCTTCTCCCGCGATCCAGAGGCGAATGGAAGTAGAGCAGCGACCTGGATGCGTCGCCACACTCCCCACCTCGTGCATGACACGGATGTGAACAGCGGCGGCGTGACAACATGGATGAAATCGGAGGCAGTGGCAGCGGTAGCGGAGACGACGTCCACCCCCTCCGACGGAGGCCTTCTATCCGGTGATCTCCTCCCACTCTTCCTTTTCCTTGTCTCTGAAAAATCTAGGGTTCCTGGTTTCTTGGTTCTTGATTTCACATCAACTGTCCAATTTTGCAATAGTCTGTTTATGCTTAAGTGGAGATCCAGTACTGGTGACCGGAGGCTTTAGATAGAGTAGCTAACTGAAAGCACAACGGTAGAGTGTAGTACTAGTAGATTTTTTGAGCGAAGAAACAGTTTGGATTCTCCTTTCATTTTCAATGATCCTAGTAGGAACCCAAAAGGATCAAAGGATGCTAATGTTCACTAGGTGACTTCAGGTCTATATATATATACTAGTATATATGAGATGGATTGATAGTGAGAAGATATTTCTGAAGCTCTCATTCTGATCTAGCTAGATATATATAAATATACACAATTCGTTGGTGAGCACATCATATTTTGAGAAATCAGATCATGGATGGATTGCATCATTAAAAAATAAATTCATTTAATGGTGTCTGACCGAACATAAAGAATCAAACTTAGCCACTGAACAAATCATGGAGAAGCAGCTAGCTACAACTGACCACTGTAGAAGTTGTTCTTCCTCACCTGGAAGAAATCTTGCGATAATAATTACTTTAATTCCCGACTTGAACAAACTTTAGTAGTACGGGTGTCTTTAGATGTATAAAAAAAGGAAATCACACCATGCTGCTGGTTCTTTGCTAGCTGAACATATTTTACATGTTCTTGCTGTTTCTCTTGATCGATATGATAGATTGTTGTGCAAATGCAATGTCTATTACTTTTGGTTCTGTAGTTTTTGGTACAAATTGGTTTTTTTTTGCGAAGTCAAAATGAGATATAACCCATAGAAATTGAGAAAACCGGTTGCTAATCCTTTGTAGATTCATATATTTCAGTAGTACAACAGATCATCTTTCTGTTAGTTACAAAGCTTCCTTCAAATCAACTGAGTTTCCAAATATTTGAGAGTTTCAGTAGTGCAAACAAAATCTTGACCATAAGGAAATGTTGTAGATGATTATTTCGAGAATTTGTGTTTGGATCTTCATGTAAGATAAAGTGGAGCAGTAGTGTTGTATCTTTGTGGTTGTAGCTGTATCTATACTAGCAGCTAGCGGTAGTGTTGTAGCTGTATCTTGTGGGGTTCTTGTCATGTTCTTGCCGAGCTGGGAGATGTTGCTGTAGTGGTAGGTTATAGTCGCTGCTGCCATGGATACATGTTCTGATGTTGTACAAATTTGGTGCTAGAAATCGTAAATTATATTGCCACGAAAGTAGTATTTCCAGCTGAGTACGGTAACCTCCTTGTGATAGGAATAGATTAACCTTGTAATCCTTGCTTGTTCTTCCAGTAGATGGTACTAACTAGATAGCTTTTCTGTTAGCAATAATTACATGCCATTTTTTTGCAGCTTAGGTTGAGACATTCCCTGCAACTTCAAGTTAACTTGATCACTATTTATGCAGTTTGGATGTGTACCTTCATGGTTACTTGGTGAAGAGGAACTTGCAAACACTCCAAAGGAATTCTAAGCTGAAGGCAATTTGTGTCCATATTTTGTTGGTGAGTGCTACACCGCGATGTGTGCCTCTAAACAAGGTCTATCTTTGTTAGGGCCAAATATTTAGATAGTAATATGATTGTAACCGTAAAGCTGGTTGCGGTTGTGTTTAGAGGCCAACACTCTGGGTATCGCAGTTGACACAGACGGTTAATATCAGGAGCTGCTAGCCAGTGTTGTTTTATTTTGTTTCGATAGCTGTAGTTTATCTGTCAATTAGATTACTCCTGGCCTGGTACAGGAAAGCACGAGGAAGCTCTAGAAGAAAGTCAAGAGTCAACGACGATTAATTCCTGTATGATTTACGGTGCAAAAACTGCATATTTATTCGTTGTATTTTGTTAGTTGTTACGTCAGTGTATTTCTAGAAATAAATTGACTCTAGCTTGTAATAATCGAGATTTTTTTGAGATACTTATGACCATCTATATCCTATGTAAAATAATGTATTCTGTTTTGTATCTTGTTTCGTGAGCATGTTTGATTTCAGCTTTCAGCCACGTTCAATTTGATATTTAAATAGAAAATATTTTTATACAAAGTAGCTGTTTATTTTTCTGTTTGATAAGTGTTGTTGGTTGTCTAGAGCTTTGCTGCTGCTTACAGCCTGTGCTGCCGCTGCTTGTGGGGGCAGTTAGGACATCTCCACCGGCCCGACCTAAACGAGCGACCGAAACAGTCCGTTTGGGTCGGGACGCGGTCGCTATGGGGTCGCGGTCCGGCATGTTCGGCCAGCCGCGTGCAGTGGCTCGACCCATCTATCCGTCTCCCACGTTGTCATCGCTTGACACCCTCGGCGATGGGACATTAGTGGTCACGCGACATCGGCTATCAGCGTCGGTGGCTTTCCACGTGACTGGCGTTTTCCGCCATTGTAGCTTTTTCCCGCGCGCGCGTCTTCTCGGCCGTTTCCCAACTTCGCTGCGGTCTAGAAAAGACGGCTGCGTGACGCGGTTGAGACAGCGAGACCAAACAAGAGAAACCACCGCCGGAAAAGTGCCTACCACAGCCATGCCTCGTCGCAAGATCGCCAACTGGACCAAGATCAGGGACCTGTGCCGCACCCGCTTCTAGGACGCCGACATCGACGTTGTCAACCTCCGAGCCACGTTGTTGTCCCATCGCATGGCTGAGGCGGAGGTGGTGGCCTTCGAGGAGGAAGGTCGTGTGGCCAAGGCGACGCTGGAGTAGGTGGTGGAGGCGGCCGCACAACTGGCGGCCCAATGGGAGGTGTGTGAGGTTCACCACGTCGCTGCCAAGGAGGCGGTGGAGGGGTGGCCAAGGAGGCCGCATCAGCAACCCTCCGCGAGATCCGCCACGAGGCGGCTGTGACCACGCTAGAGGAGGTGGCCAAGGTGGCCGTCCTCGAGCTTTGCCACACCGCCGCCACACGCAGTGCGGTGGAAGCGGCAGAGCACGCCGCCGAAACAGCGGCGGAGGAGCTACGAGTGGCTACAACCGCCGACGTGGCGAGTGATGGCTCAAAATATATCGAGCTCGTTGGGGAACCCCAAGAGGAAGGTATAATGAGCACAACAGCAAGTTTTCCCTCAGTTATGAAACCAAGGTTATCGAACCAGTAGGAGCAAGGAAACAACTCCAAGGTGTTGTTTCCAACTTGTTATCCTGCACAACACAACCACATAACTTTGCCCCCAACTTATAGTGAGGTTGTCAATCTCACCGGTTTTGCTGAAAACAAAGGATTAAACGTATTATGTGGAAGCTAGTAATTGTTTGCAGAAATTAAACAGAAAACAGTAAATAGATGGTAGATTGATGGTAAAAGAATGGACCGGGGTCCATAGTTCACTAGAGGTGATTCTCCTTAGGATAGATGACATGTTGGGTGAACAAATTACAGCGGGGCAATTGACAGACACCGAGAAAGCATACATGCATATACTAATCATCTTGACTCCTATGAGATTTGATTGGGCATTGCAACATTATACATAGACCGTAATCCAACTGCATCTATGACCAATAATCCACCTTCAGGTTATCATCCAAACCCCCTCTAGTATTAAGTTGCAAGCAACAGATAATTGCATTAAGCAAAGTGTGTAAAGTAAACAATACGATTGTCCCATGGACAAAGGATTGTTGTTTTCTCCCTAGTAGCAACAGCACATCTAGTGCCTTAGAGATTCCTGTCACTTCTCCAGATTACTAGAGGCATGAACCCACTATCGAGCATAAATACTCCCTCTTGGAGTTGCTAGCATCTACTTGGCCAAGATAGCTACTAACAACGGAAAGCATGCAAGATCACAAATAACATAGACATGATAGAATCAATAATCAATCTGAAATAGCATCTCAATATCCATCGGATCCCCGCAAACACAACATGTAAGATTACAAATAGATGATCTTGATCATGAACGGAGCTCACAAGATCTAAACATGGTAGCACAAAGGAGGAGAACCAACCATCTAGCTACTACATGGACTCGTAGTCCAGGGATGAACTACTCACGCATCATACCAGAGGCAGGCATGGTAATGAAGAAGGCCCCCAGGGTGATCTCTCCCCTTCGGCAGGGTGTCAGGAAGAGCTTCAGATCCCACCCGATCTAGGGATGGATATGGCGGCGGCTATAGACTCTTTCGTGGAATTTTGATCACGTACTTAGGGTTTTTGTCATGGGAGGCTTTTATAGGAAAAGGGGCAAGGTCGGTGGAGCACCAGGGGGTCCACACCCCCTGGTGGCGCGCCCCCAGGCCACGCCGCCAGCAGGTGTGGCCGCCCTAGTGCGCCACTTCATCTCCACTCTGGACTCCGTGTTTCTTCGGGTAAAATATTAACTTTAGCTTTTGTCCGGTCCAATTCCGAGAATATTTCCTTACTAGCTTTTCTGAAACCAAAAACAACAGAAAATAGGCAACTGGCACTGTGGCATCTTATTAATAGGTTAGTTCTAGAAAATGTGTAAGAATACTCCAAAGTGTGGACAAAACATAAGAAAGTAGATACTAAACAAGCATGGAACATCAAAAATTATAGATACGTTTATGACGTATTAACATCCCCAAGATTAACTCATGCTCGTCCTCGAGTAGGTAAGTGATAAAAAAGAATAATTTTTGAGGTGACATGCACCATCATAATCTTTATCAAGGTATTTGTAAAACATTGCTAGCTGGGATCATAGTACTCTAACATAGACATGAAAGATATAGTTCTAACAATCAAACATAGCAACTATGTTGTAACATGAAAATGTACAAACAAAAGATTCATGAATAACAATGCTTTGAAAGATGTTTGTTTGTTTCACATATAGAAAACATAATGAGAATGGTATTCAGCTTGTCCCTTATATGTAGCAAAACATAAATGCATAGGACACCTTCAAAGTTCATAACGTTGACTAGATACAAATAGTTTAAGAACAAGCAATATCAAAGTTATGAATCAATCAACAAGTTTTGGGACAATGCACATTAAACTAAGAATGACCACTATGCTCTCTCAATAGATGCATAAAGATAGAAGATGGAGACTCAATATAAAAGTAAAAGAAAGGCCCTTCATAGAAGGAAGCAGGGATTCAAGTTTCATAAAGAGCTTCCAAAAATTATGGTACTTATTAGCTTTCCGCTCTCATTGCCCTATCATAAGCATCTTTAGGTGATTAAGGTTAAAGTGAACAAATATGAGTATATGCTTGACAAGTTATAAGCTGAAAATCTCATGTCCCTTACTTACGAGTATCGTTCCTCATGCTACTCAACTTTAGACACAGGTAAGTTCTTGTCATTGTAGGTATATATGTGTATCATAGAGAACCGCCAACGGGGTACCCCTTGCCCAATGATACAGAAGCTTTCCCATATCAAAATGACAAGGCAAGCAGAAAATGAGCATCTCAATGATCCTTTTATTTCCTATTTGCATAGGTTTTTTCTTTCCTATTTGCATAGTTTTTTATTGAGGATGCTTCACAGATTGCTCAATATGGTTATGCTGCAGGTTTCCACCATGATTAGGCATGGCTTAGACCAGCCACCCAGGTGTTCTCTAACACATATACGAACTCCATGAGCCTTACAAGCTCCCCTTTCATTTCACACCGTCGGGATCCATAAGCAAAAGAACATGATATCAACTAAATAAAGTACAATGTTGAAAGCGTTCCCCATGGTAACATGGTTCTGCTAATTCACAACTTACAAAACACAAGCATATACGCAACATAGATGGGTACCATGGTTCAAATTTATTAAGTGCAAGAAAGGAAAGTGTGCCATCAAGTTCGTGAGAGCTTTAATCACTAATTTTCACATAACAAGTTTAATTCGGAAGGTAGATAAAAATATGAATATACTTGGAATAGCAATAATGCTAATAGGTAGGTATGGTGGACTCTTTGGAATACTTAGTATTATTATGAGTTGAATGCATGAGTGGAACTCATACTTGGTACATGTGGAGGCTAGCAAAAGACTGGGAGCGACCAACTAAGAGAGCAATAATAGCCATAATCATGCAAAGCGACAAAACATTATTAATTAAAACATAAAGTGATATTACAAGTTGAAAACTAAATGATCATAGAGGCTATGGTGACTTGGTATAGTCTTAACATGGTGTGAGCATGCGCCAAGTCAACCCAAATAAAGCATCAAAGGAGAATACCATAATATTATGCTTTTATATGCTAAAACAACGCATGATTCTTTCAAGGCATATTAAGCAATCTCAATTGTTTATAACAATTCATGCTACAGCAATAATCACTAAGCATAAAGTCAAAGAAATATCAAGCATGACATGATAAAGTCTAAGCCACAGTCAAAACATGCTCCTTTTATACCACTTATAAGCATGAACTTTCCTACTCTTTTCCAATCCAAATCAGCTTATTTGAAACTATGTATGAATGCGGGGGTCCAACCAATTTATTTAAGCAAACCAAGCAAACAAAAACAAAAACAAAACAAAGACACTCCAAGAACAACACAATTGTGTATGAAACAATAAAAATGAAGTGTTTGGAAGAAACCTAAGATTTTTATTGATGAAGAAGAGGATGCCTTGGGCATCCCCAAGCTTTGACGCTTGTACTTCTTGAATATTTTTTGGGGTGACACGGGTGGCATCCCCAAGCTTGAGCTTTTGTCCATTCTTCATCTTATCACATTGGTCTTCCCTACACTTTAAAATTCCCTTCATACAAAACTTCACATAATCTTCATTAGCAATATTAGTGTACTTAAGATAATAAGTCTTTAGGTTCAGTTTCAACACAAGTAAAATTTCCATTTAAACACAAGCTACTGTAGCAATTCCTTTTAAAAATTTAAATGATCAAAGAGAACTCAAAGAGAAAGAGATTAAGAGGCAAATGAAAATAATGGCAGAAATCTGTCAAAACAGACCAGCAGGTAAAAACCGTTTTTTCGAAGACCTTCTGTTGCTCAAATCGAAAAGTGTTTAACTAAAGAAATTTAGATAACAACCTGGGTCAAAATCACAAATAATTACAGCTCAAACCGACATACAGTGATTTTTGATGAATTTTTACATCGAAGCACAAAAATCTGTTTCGGGACAGCAACTTTCCCTAGCATTATTTCTCTCTTATTAGAGGTTATTCTTGGTACAAAAACCACACAAAAAGGATAAGGAGAGGTTATTACTGAATCAATAACTTCCAAGACTCAACAAAAGATTCCTAAAGAAATTTGGGTTATCTCCCAATAAGTGGTTTTCTTTAACGCCTTTGAGCTAGGCATAAGAAGCAAAAATTAATTATTCTCAAATGAAGAAGCATTTAGACCAAATTTCTTGCCCCTACCTTTCTTACCTTTATTCTTATCTTTAGGGAACGTATGATTATTTGGTAGAGAAGCAAAATGCATGATACCTTTTTCACATCTATTATCGCTCCAAGGAGCTTTAGTAGAGATCTTCCAAGTGTAATTTGTCCTTTTCCTACACATTTAATAACAAGATAATCAGTAGACACCACTTTCCCTAGGATCTTTGTAAACACTCCTTCATCTATTCCAATGGGTAATATTGTGGCATTAGTAGTAAGAGATATTTCTTCTCCCCTTCAGAAAGTCCCCAAAGATTTAAAGATTCATAGACATCTTTAGGCATAAGACATAATTCAGACATGATATCACAACGAGCATAAAGAGTTTCATTATTTATAACAACTTTTACTGTAGGAAGCCATTTTGAAGATTCAGAATTTATTGGAACCTATTCATGATGCTCCCTAAGCATGTTATTTCATTCTTTTAAACTAGCTGTGTTGGTCTCAAGAGTGTTCAATCTAGCAATAATGTTTGTAATGGAGGAATCGGATCTGCTCCATTTTTCTCATCAGCCATCTCCTATGTCATAAATTTCACCTATCTTTCTCGCTTCCAGGTTAAGTTATTAGTCTTGAAAATTTATCTATGTTAGTTTAGTATTATTTCTTATTACGTCGCAAATTTCTCGGTTCCTCCAAATCTGGGCCCGTCTAGCGGCAAATCGAGGCTAACCTTGGGTGGTTGGGGGAAGAGGGGAACCGACCTGGTGTCGCCTAGGTGCGCGGCGGTCAGGCATGGAGGAGGCGGTGGGTGTGACAAGTGGCTGTCGACGGAGTTATAGGATGTGTTTTGCTTTGGTGCCCCAAGTAGCCCTGCCAAAGTATTGTCTGCTTATCAAATTTTAGTCATTGTTTGGTTTGTAGACAAAAGTTTTTGTTGCCGATGAATATCCATCCCTCTCTCACAAAGATTTGTGCCAAAGAGCTGGCCAAATGAGAGCGAAGAATTCCTTGGCTAAAATTGGCAAGCCAACCTTTGTGGAATTTGGTTGCCTGAGGTTACGTCGGCGTGTGGGTAGTTCACAGCTGAGCGTATGGTTGGATTTATTTGTTAATTAGTTAATTGTGTCTCCTGGCTTTGATAGATGATATGAATTTGGTAAACTTTGCAACTGGACGTCCCCCATGCCGAACACAGACGGGCCAATAATTTCCAACGGCTCTTGGCCCATGTCAACCATGCAGGTCCTGTACGTGAAAGTGACCCAGATTAACGATGCCTTGCAGTGGCCTCTCCATGTCTATGGCGTCATCGCCGTGCGCGACTCCATGGATCACAAGCGCAATTTCCTCTTTCACCGCAGTAGGGACCAGTGCCAAACCCTCGCCTCGCTACAGGTTCATTTTTTAACCAAGTTTTGTTTTAAACGATATTATCAACTTTACTCTAGTTTAAAATAACTTCACTGTCAATGTTTGGCATAGTTGTTAAGACAAACTGAATCTACATGTACTGATACAACTAACTGGGTGTGTTGGATCAGTTCTCTTCCTTAGTCATGCTTCTGTTTGTCATGACGTGTTCTCTGTGAGCTCCTTGGCATTGGTTAGTTGCTGCTCATAGTAATTGTACCTCTTTGGTTTGGTGGTCTGGATGCTGGTTGGAATTGGCATTAAATCGTGTTGATTAGTGTTTCTGATCTGCGTAGTATGCTCTGACAATAGGGTTGTGCGTTTGTATTTCCTGTTGCCAGATTGTACATACTTTTGGCACACTGAAATTTATCTATTTCCTTGTGCGCCCTAGTTATCATTGTGTTTTTGCTAATATTTTGTACGAAATGCCTGAGGAGCTGGACTCATGCCTATGATTCTCCCATGCTTACAGGATGCAGTCTTGGAACTTACAGGTCCCAGCCGTGCGGTTCTGCTGATGGATCCCCATGCTTTTGAGATTGACCTCAAAGTTAGAGGCGAAGAATCACCATCTGAAGACAAGGCATTATGCCATAACGCCTTTATGTACAACAACATTGCTCACTGGAGCAAGGCCAGCTACGCCATAACAAAAGTGGTGTCGGACGATAACAGCACCATCGAGGTCAGGTTTGCACATCTCGCTGAGACTGTGGAAGCAACCATCGAGGTCATTGTCGTCAGTGGATCGCGTGATTTCAAGGCGTATTTCACAGCTCGCACTGCGAGCATTGATGAGGACATGGTGCTCCTGGATTCCCGCAATGGAAAGGTGGCTGTAACTGACAATGGGAAAGTTGTGTTGAAGTGTCGTGTTGTCACTGTGGAGGAGAGAGGCTAGCTGCTTCTTGGTGTCGAGGCTGCAGAGAGCAACGGTGTTGTTGTGCGGAATCAGATAAAGTTGACACCGAGGGCTTTTTTGAGCTTGGCTTCAGCAGGCTGTGCGTGACTGTGGCCTGGTCGTTGCTTCCGTAGCTGAGGTGGTAGGTGTTTGAAGCTGCCATTTAGTACCCTTTATTTATGGCTTCATAAACTAAGTAACTCGTGTGATCTGCTAACTAATTAAGTTGTGCTTTCTTCTGATGGAGCTATGCACTACTTATACTAAGTCTAGTATTTTGAACCGTAGGGTTTGTTGATGTTTGTATTTCGAACTGTTGTTAGTAATACTCCCGGAGGCAACGGCATCGGCGAAACGACGGCGAGGTGAGCGGCATCGGCAGCGGGACACTCCTCCCCTTCTCCCGCGATCCAGAGGCGAATGGAAGTAGAGCAGCGACCTGGATGCGTCACCACACTCCCCACCTCGTGCATGACACGGATGTGAACAGCGGCGGCGTGACAACATGGATGAAATCGGAGGCAGCGGTAGCGGAGACGACGTCCACCCCCTTCGACGGAGGCCTTCTATCCGGTGATCTCCTCCCACTCTTCCTTTTCCTTGTCTCTGAAAAATCTAGGGTTCCTGGTTTCTTGGTTCTTGATTTCACATCAACTGTCCAATTTTGCAATAGTCTGTTTATGCTTAAGTGGAGATCCAGTACTGGTAAACGGAGGCTTTAGATAGAGTAGCCAACTGAAAGCACAACGGTAGAGTGTAGTACTAGTAGATTTTTTGAGCGAAGAAACAGTTTGGATTCTCCTTTCATTTTCAACGATCCTAGTAGGAACCCAAAAGGATCAAAGGATGCTAATGTTCACTAGGTGACTTCAGGTCTATATATATATACTAGTATATATGAGATGGATTGATAGTGAGAAGATATTTCTGAAGCTCTCATTCTGATCTAGCTAGATATATATAAATATACACAATTCGTTGGTGAGCACATCATATTTTGAGAAATCAGATCATGGATGGATTGCATTATTAAAAAATAAATTCATTTAATGGTGTCTCACCGAACATAAAGAATCAAACTTAGCCACTGAACAAATCATGGAGAAGCAGCTAGCTACAACTGACCACTGTAGAAGTTGTTCTTCCTCACCTGGAAGAAATCTTGCGACAATAATTACTTTAATTCCCGACTTGAACAAACTTTAGTAGTATGGGTGTCTTTAGATGTATAAAAAAAGGAAATCACACCATGCTGTTGGTTCTTTGCTAGCTGAACATTTTTTACATGTTCTTGCTGTTTCTCTTGATCGATATGATAGATTGTTGTGCAAATGCAATGTCTATTACTTTCGGTTCTGTAGTTTTTGGTACAAATTGGTTTTTTTTTGCGAAGTCAAAATAAGATATAACCCATAGAAATTGAGAAAACCGGTTGCTAATCCTGTGTAGATTCATATATTTCAGTAGTACAAGAGATCATCTTTCTGTTAGTTACCAAGCTTCCTTCAAATCAACTGAGTTTCCAAATATTTTAGAGTTTCAGTAGTGCAAACAAAATCTTGACCATAAGGAAATGTTGTAGATGATTATTTCGAGAATTTGTGTTTGGATCTTCATGTAAGATAAAGTGGAGCGGTAGTGTTATATCTTTGTGGTTGTAGCTGTATCTATACTAGCAGCTAGCGGTAGTGTTGTAGCTGTACCTTGTGGGGTTCTTGTCATGTTCATGCCGAGCTGGGAGATGTTGCTGTAGTGGTAGGTTATAGTCGCTGCTGCCATGGATACATGTTCTGATGTTGTACAAATTTGGTGCTAGAAATCATAAATTATATTGCCACCGGAAGTTGTATTTACAGCTGAGTACGGTAACCTCCTTGTGATAGGAATAGATTAACCTTGTATTAATCCTTGCTTGTTCTTCCAGTAGATGGTACTAACTCGATAGCTTTTCTGTTAGCAATAATTACATGCCATTTTTTTGCAGCTTAGCTTGAGACATTCCCTGCAACTTCAAGTTAACTTGATCACTATTTATGCAGTTTGGATGTGTACCTTCATGGTTACTTGGTGAAGAGGAACTTGCAAACACTCCAAAGGAATTCTAAGCTGAAGGCAATTTGTGTCCATATTTTGTTGGTGAGTGCTACACCACGATGTGTGCCTCTAAATAAGGTCTATCTTTGTTAGGGCCAAATATTTAGATAGTAATATGATTGTAACCGTAAAGCTGGTTACGGTTGTGTTTAGAGGCCAACACTCTGGGTATCGCAGTTGATAGAGATGGTTAATATCAGGAGCTGCTAGCCAGTGTTGCAGTGTTGCTTTATTTTGTTTCGATAGCTGTAGTTTATCTGTCAATTAGATTACTCCTGGCCTGGTACAGGAAAGCACGAGGAAGCTCTAGAAGAAAGTCAAGAGTCAACGACGATCAATTCCTGTGTGATTTACGGTGCAAAAACTGCATATTTATTCGTTGTATTTTGTTAGTTGTTACGTCAGTGTATTTCTAGAAATAAATTGACTCTAGCTTGTAATAATCGAGATTTTTTTGAGATACTTATGACCATCTATATCCTATGTAAAATAATGTATTCTGTTTTGTATCTTGTTTCGTGAGCATGTTTGATTTCAGCTTTCAGCCACGTTCAATTTGATATTTAAATAGAAAATATTTTTATACAAAGTAGCTGTTTATTTTTCTGTTTGATAAGTGTTGTTGGTTGTCTAGAGCTTTGCTGCTGCTTACAGCCTGTGCTGCCGCTGCTTGTGGGGGCAGTTAGGACATCTCCACCGGCCCAACCTAAACGAGCGACCGAAACAGTCCGTTTGGGTCGGGACGCGGTCGCTATGGGGTCGCGGTCCGGCATGTTCGGCCAGCCGCGTGCAGTGGCTCGACCCATCTATCCGTCTCCCACGTTGTCATCGCTTGACACCCTCGGCGATGGGACATTAGTGGTCACGCGACATCGGCTATCAGCGTCGGTGGCTTTCCACGTGACTGGCGTTTTCCGCCATTGTAGCTTTTTCCCGCGCGCGCGTCTTCTCGGCCGTTTCCCAACTTCGCTGCGGTCTAGAAAAGACGGCTGCGTGACGCGGTTGAGACAGCGAGACCAAACAAGAGAAACCACCGCCGGAAAAGTGCCTACCACAGCCATGCCTCGTCGCAAGATCGCCAACTGGACCAAGATCAGGGACCTGTGCCGCACCCGCTTCTAGGACGCCGACATCGACGTTGTCAACCTCCGAGCCACGTTGTTGTCCCATCGCATGGCTGAGGCGGAGGTGGTGGCCTTCGAGGAGGAAGGTCGTGTGGCCAAGGCGGCGCTGGAGTAGGTGGTGGAGGCGGCCGCACAACTGGCGGCCCAATGGGCGGTGTGTGAGGTTCACCATGTCGCTGCCAAGGAGGCGGTGGAGGCGATGGCCAAGGAGGCCGCATCAGCAACCCTCTGCGAGATCCGCCACGAGGCGGCTGTGACCACGCTAGAGGAGGTGGCCAAGGTGGCCGTCCTCGAGCTTTGCCACACCGCCGCCACACGCAGTGCGGTGGAAGCGGCAGAGCACGCCGCCAAAACAGCGGCGGAGGAGCTACGAGTGGCTACAACCGCCGACGTGGCGAGTGATGGCTCAAAATATATCGAGCTCGTTGGGGAACCCCAAGAGGAAGGTATAATGAGCACAACAGCAAGTTTTCCCTCAGTTATGAAACCAAGGTTATCAAACCAGTAGGAGCAAGGAAACAACTCCAAGGTGTTGTTTCCAACTTGTTATCCTGCACAACACAACCACATAACTTTGCCCCCAACTTATAGTGAGGTTGTCAATCTCACCGGTTTTGCTGAAAACAAAGGATTAAACGTATTATGTGGAAGCTAGTAATTGTTTGCAGAAATTAAACAGAAAACAATAAATAGATGGTAGATTGATGGTAAAAGAATGGACCGGGGTCCATAGTTCACTAGAGGTGATTCTCCTTAGGATAGATGACATGTTGGGTGAACAAATTACAGCGAGGCAATTGACAGACACCGAGAAAGCATACATGCATATACTAATTATCTTGACTCCTATGAGATTTGATTGGGCATTGCAACATTATACATAGACCGTAATCCAACTGCATCTATGACCAATAATCCACCTTCAGGTTATCATCCAAACCCCCTCCAGTATTAAGTTGCAAGCAATAGATAATTGCATTAAGCAAAGTGTGTAAAGTAAAAAATACGATTGTCCCATGGACGAAGGATTGTTGTTTTCTCCCTAGTAGCAACAGCACATCTAGTGCCTTAGAGATTCCTGTCACTTCTCCAGATTACTAGAGGCATGAACCCACTATCGAGCATAAATACTCCCTCTTGGAGTTGCTAGCATCTACTTGGCCAAGATAGCTACTAACAACGGAAAGCATGCAAGATCACAAATAACATAGATATGATAGAATCAATAATCAATCTGAAATAGCATCTCAATATCCATCGGATCCCCGCAAACACAACATGTAAGATTACAAATAGATGATCTTGATCATGAACGGAGCTCACAAGATCTAAACATGGTAGCACAAAGGAGGAGAACCAACCATCTAGCTACTACATGGACCCGTAGTCCAGGGATGAACTACTCACGCATCATACCAGAGGCAGGCATGGTGCTGAAGAAGGCCCCCAGGGTGATCTCTCCCCTTCGGCAGGGTGTCAGGAAGAGCGTCAGATCCCACCCGATCTAGGGATGGATATGGCGGCGGCTACAGACTCTTTCGTGAAATTTTGATCAGGTACTTAGGGTTTTTGTCCTGGGAGGCTTTTATAGGTGAAGGGGCAAGGTCGGTGGAGCACCAGGGGGTCCACACCCCCTGGTGGCGCGCCCCCAGGCCACGCCGCCAGCAGGTGTGGCCGCCCTAGTGCGCCACTTCGTCTCCCCTCCGGACTCCGTGTTTCTTCGGGTAAAATATTGACTTTAGCTTTTGTCCGGTCCAATTCCGAGAATATTTCCTTACTAGCTTTTCTAAAACCAAAAACAACAGAAAATAGGCAACTGGCACTGTGGCATCTTGTTAATAGGTTAGTTCTAGAAAATGAGTAAGAATACTCCAAAGTGTGGACAAAACATAAGAAAGTAGATACTAAACAAGCATGGAACATCAAAAATTATAGATACGTTTACGACGTATTAACATCCCCAAGATTAACTCATGCTCGTCCTCGAGTAGGTAAGTGATAAAAAAGAATAATTTTTCAGGTGACATGCACCATCACAATCTTTATCAAGGTATTTGTAAAACATTGCTACCTGGGATCATAGTACTCTAACATAGACATGAAAGATATAGTTCTAACAATCAAACATAGAAACTATGTTGTAACATGAAAAGGTACAAACAAAAGATTCATGAATAACAATGCTTTGAAAGACGTTTGTTTGTTTCACATATAGAAAACATAATGAGAATGGTATTCAGCTTGTCCCTTATAGTGTAGCAAAACATAAATGCATAGGACACCTTCAAAGTTCATAACGTTGACTAGATACAAATAGTTTAAGAACAAGCAATATCAAAGTTATGAATCAATCAACAAGTTTTGGGACAATGCACATTAAACTAAGAATGACCACTATGCTCTCTCAATAGGTGCATAAAGATAGAAGATGGAGACTCAATATAAAAGTAAAAGAAAGGCCCTTCATTGAAGAAAGCAGGGATTCAAGTTTCATAAAGAGCTTCCAAAAATTATGGTACTTATTAGCTTTCAGCTCGCATTGTCCCTATCATAAGAATCTTTAGGTGATTAAGGTTAAAGTGAACAAATATGAGTATATGCTTGACAAGTTATAAGCTGAAAATCTCATGTCCCTTACTTACGAGTATCGTTCCTCATGCTACTCAACTTTAGACACAGGTAAGTTCTTGTCATTGTAGGTATATATGTGTATCATAGAGAACCGCCAACAGGGTACCCCTTGCCCAATGATACAGAAGCTTTCCCATATCAAAATGACAAGGCAAGCAGACAATGAGCATCTCAATGATCCTTTTATTTCCTATTTGCATAGGTTTTTTCTTTCCTATTTGCATAGTTTTTTTATTGAGGATGCTTCACAGATTGCTCAATATGGTTATGCTACAGGTTTCCACCATGATTAGGCATGGCTTAGACCAGCCACCCAGGTGTTTCTCTAACACATATACGAACTCCATGAGCCTTATAAGCTCCCGTTTCATTTCACATCGTCGAGATCCATAAGCAAAAGAACATGATATCAACTAAATAAAGTACAATGTTGAAAGCGTTCCCCATGGTAACATGGTTCTGCTAATTCACAACTTAAAAAACACAAGCATATACGCAACATAGATGGGTACCATGGTTCAAATTTATTAAGTGCAAGAAAGGAAAGTGTGCCATCAAGTTCGTGAGAGCTTTAATCACTAATTTTCACATAACAAGTTTAATTCGGAAGGTAGATAAAAACATGAATATACTTGGAATCGCAATAATGCTAATAGGTAGGTACGGTGGACTCTTTGGAATACTTGGTATTATTATGAGTTGAATGCATGAGTGGAACTCATACTTGGTACATGTGGAGGCTAGCAAAAGACTGGGAGCGACCAACTAAGAGAGCAATAATAGCCATAATCATGCAAAGCGACAAAACATTATTAATTAAAACATAAAGTGATATTACAAGTTGAAAACTAAATGATCATAAAGGCTATGGTGACTTGGTATAGTCTTAACATGGTGTGAGCATGCGCCAAGTCAACCCAAATAAAGCATCAAAGGAGAATACCATAATATTATGCTTTTATATGCTAAAACAACGCATGATTCTTTCAAGGCACATTAAGCAATCTCAATTGTTTATAACAATTCATGCTACAGCAATAATCACTAAGCATAAAGTCAAATAAATATCAAGCATGACATGATAAAGTCTAAGCCACAGTCAAAACATGCTCCTTTTATACCACTTATAAGCATGAACTTTCCTACTCTTTTCCAATCCAAATCAGCTTATTTGAAACTATGTATGAATGCGGGGGTCCAACCAATTTATTTAAGCAAACCAAACAAACGAAAACTAAAAACCAATTTATTTAAGAACAACACAATTGTGCATGAAACAATAAAAATGAAGTGTTTAGAAGAAACCTGAGATTTTTATTGATGAAGAAGGGGATGCCTTGGGTATCCCCAAGCTTTGACGCTTGTACTTCTTGAATATTTTTTGGGGTGACACGGGTGGCATCCCCAAGCTTGAGCTTTTGTCCATACTTCATCTTATTACATTGGTCTTCCCTACACTTTAAAATTCCCTTCATACAAAACTTCACATAATCTTCATTAGCAACATTAGTGTACTTAAGATAATAAGTCTTTAGGTTCAGTTTCAACACAAGTAAAATTTCCATTTAAACACAAGCTACTGTAGCAATTCCTTTTAAAAATTCAAATGATCAAAGAGAACTCAAAGAGAAAGAGATTAAGAGGCAAATGAAAATAATGGCAGAAATCTGTCAAAATAGACCAGCAGGTAAAAACCGTTTTTTTCGAAGACCTTCTGTTGCTCAAATCGAAAAGTGTTTAACTAACGAAAGTTAGATAACAACCTGGGTCAAAAGCACAAATAATTATAGCTCAAACCGACGTACAGTGTTTTTGATGAATTTTTACATCGAAGCACAAAAATCTGTTTCGGGACAGCAACTTTCCCTAGCATTATTTCTCTCTTATTAGAGGTTATTCTTGGTACAAAAACCACACAAAAAGGATAAGGAGAGGTTATTACTGAAGCAATAACTTCCAAGACTCAACAAAAGATTCCTAAAGAAATTTGGGTTATCTCCCAATAAGTGGTTTTCTTTAACGCCTTTGAGCTAGGCATAAGAAGCAAAAATTAATTATTCTCAAATGAAGAAGCATTTAGACCAAATTTCTTGCCCCTACCTTTCTTACCTTTATTCTTATCTTTAGGGAACGTATGATTATTTGGTAGAGAAGCAAAATGCATGATACCTTTTTCACATCTATTATCGCTCCAAGGAGCTTTAGTAGGGATCTTCCAAGTGTAATTTGTCCTTTTCCTACACATTCAATAACAAGATAATCAGTAGACACCACTTTCCCTAGGATCTTTGTAAACACTCCTTCAACTATTCCAATGGGTAATATTGTGGCATTAGTAGTAAGAGATATTTCTTCTCCCCTTCAGAAAGTCCCCAAAGATTTAAAGATTCATAGACATCTTTAGGCATAAGACATAATTCAGACATGATATCACAACGAGCATAAAGAGTTTCATTATTTATAACAACTTTTACTGTAGGAAGCCATTTTGAAGATTCGGAATTTATTGGAACATATTCATGATGCTCTCTAAGCATGTTATTTCATTCTTTTAAACTAGCTGTGTTGGTCTCAAGAGTGTTCAATCTAGCAATAATGTTTGTAATGGAGGAATCAGATTTGCTAGGCAAGTCATATGTTGCAACCAACTTTTTTATGGCATTAAAAGCTTCACCCTCATTGCACTGGAGGAAGTCTCCTCCCACTACAACATCAAAAGCATATCTATAGCAAAGAGCAGTTCCAAAGTAGAAACTGCTAAGAAACAAGCTTAGAGTCATTTTAGGCTCAGTTTTTCATGTAAATCAGAGATCTTAGACCAAGCTTCCTTGAAACTCTCTTCAATTCCTTGTTTGAAAGTAAAAATCATTTACTCAGGCTACATAGTGATGGGAGCAATGGTAGACATAATAGCAACTTTGAGATATTTTTTTTGTGTTTTTGCTATAAAGAAGCAAACAAGTACAACTAATTTTTGTGTGTTTTTGATAAAAGAAACAAGCAAACAAAGAAGAAATAAACTAAGCAAAACAAAAAACAAAGTAAAGAGATTGGTTGTGAGGGACTCCCCTTGTGAATATGTCCTTGACTCCCCGGCAACGGCGCCAGAAAAAAGGCTTGATGGCTCAAAGTATATCAAGCTTGTTCGGGAACCCTAAGAGGAAGGTATGGTGAGCACAGCAAGAAGATTTCCCTCAGTTTTCAAATCAAGGTTATCAAACCAGTAGGAGCAAGGAAACAACTCCAAGGTGTTGTTTCCAACTTAGAATCCTGCACAACACAACCACAGATCTTTTCCCCCAACTTACATTGAGGTTGTCAATCTCACTAAAAACAAAGGATTAAACATATTGTGTGGAAGATAGTAATTGTTTGCAGAAAGTAAACAGAAAATAATAAATAGATGGTAGATTGATGGTAAAAGAATGGACCAGGGTCCATAGTTCACTAGAGGTGATTCTCCTTAGGATATATGAGATGTTGGGTGGACAAATTACAGCGGGGCAATTGAAATACACCGAGAAAGCATACATGCATATACTAATCATCTTGACTCCTATGAGATTTGATTGGGCATTACAACATTATACATAGACCGTAATCCAACTGCATCTATGACCAATAATCTACCTTTAGGTTATCATCCGAACCCCCTCCAGTATTAAGTTGCAAGCAACATATAATTTAATTAAGCAAAGTGTGTAAAGTAAACAATACCATTGTCCCATGGACAAAGGATTGTTGTTTTCTCCCTAGTAGCAATAGCACATCTAGTACCTTAGAGATTCCTGTCATTTCCACAGATTACTAGAGGCATGAACCCACTATCGAGCATAAATACTCCCTCTTGGAGTTGCTAGCATCTATTTGGCCAAGATAGCTACTAACAACGGAAAGCATGCAAGATCACAAATAACATAGACATGATAGAATCAATAATCAATCTGAAATAGCATCTCAATATCCATCGGATCCTCGTAAACACAACATGTAAGATTACTAATAGATGATCTTGATCATGAACAGAGCTCACAAGATCTAAACATGGTAGCACAAACGAGGAGAACCAACCATCTAGCTACTATATGGACCTGTAGTCCAGGGATGAACTACTCACGCATCACACCGGAGGCAGGCATGGTGATGAAGAAGGCCCCCAGGGTGATCTGTTCCCTCCGGGAGGGTGCCGGGAAGAGCTTCAGATCCCTCCCGATCTAGGGATGGAGATGATAGCGACTATAGACTCTTTCGTAGAATTTTGATCGGGTACTTAGGGTTTTCGTCCCGGAAGGCTTTTATAGGCGAAGGGGCAAGGTCGGCGGAGCACCAGGGGGGCCCACACCCCCTGTTGGCGCACCCCCAGGCCGTGCCGCCACTAGGTGTGGCCACCCTGGTGCGCCACTTCGTCTCCCCTCCGGACTCCGTGTTGCTTCGGGTAAAATATTGACTTTGGCTTTTGTCCGGTCCAATTCCGAGAATATTTCCTTACTAGCTTTTCTGAAACCAAAAACAACAGAAAACAGGCAACTGGCACTGTGGCATCTTGTTAATAGGTTAGTTCCAGAAAATATGTAAGAATACTCCAAAGTATGGACAAATCATAAGAAAGTAGATACTAAACAAGCATGGAACATCAAAAATTATAGATACGTTTACGACGTATCAGCGAGCCCGTGGGCTCTCATCGTCAGGGATGAGACGGAGGTGGAGGACGACGATGAGGGGGGAGTGATACGTCGTAAATGTATCTATGATTTTTTATGTTCCATGCTTGTTTAGTATTTTTATACATTTTTGAGGTATTTTTATACATTTTCTGGAACTAACCTATTAACAAGATGTCACAGTGCCAGTTGTCTGTTTTCTGCTATTTTTGGTTTCAGAAAAGTTGGAAAAGAAATATTCTCGGAATTGGACCGGACAAAAGCCAAAGTCAATATTCTACCAGAAGACTCAAGGAGCCAGAAGACAAGACAGAGAGGGGCCACGAGGTGGCCACACCACCTGGTGGCGCGGGCTACCCTAGGCCGTGCCAGGGGTGGTGTAGGCCCCTCGGGCTCCCACCGAGCTTGCCTCTTCACCGATAAAAGTACCCTGGGATAAAATTCCTAAAGACCAGATCAGAATTCCACGAAAAGTTCCACAGCGCCACCGCCAACGAAGAGGAGATTTGGGGGACATAAGTCTCTGTTCCAGTACCCTGCCAGGATGGGAAGTGCCCCCGGATCCATCTCCATTGACTCCACCGCCATCTCCATCGTTGTTGCTTACTCCCATGATGAGGAGGGAGTAGTTCTGTCTAGAGACTAAGGGCTCTACAAGTAGCTATGTTCATCTCTCTCTATGCGTGATCTTATTGAGATCATGAGCTTTATAATCTAGGATCTATTCTGCTACTCAAGTGCTTTAATTAATCTCTGCTTATCCCCACATGTGTGAAGTTGACAGTGTGCACACTGTGTGGCACTTTGGCTAAGGTTATATAAATACTTATCATGAGTATAATTTGAGTTGGATGTATCTATGAGATTGTGGTGTTTGTTGGAACCATCTAGCGCTCAAGGTGATAGTGAGGGGTTATCTAGATGGGGAATGCGAACTTTAAGGTGTGCTGTTATAGCCCTACATCGTCCAACCGGAGAGTAGTTCAGGGTAGCATCGTGAAGAGAAGATATTTATATGAGAGTGTCCACTAGTGAAAGTATGATCCCTAGGTCTTGTTTCTAAGCATTGAAACACCATTTATAATCAGTCATGTTACATGTTTGCTTGCTGCCACTCTTATTTCAGATTGCAATTACCACTTATAATCATCCATATTACTTGTATTTCACTATCTCTTCGCCGAACTAGTGCACCTATACACCTGACAAGTGTATTGGGTGTGTTGGGGACACAAGAGACTTCTTGTATCTTGATTGCAGGGTTGCTTGAGAGGGATAAATTTGACCACTTCCTCCCTGAGTTTGATAAACCTTGGGTGATCCACTTAAGGAAAACTTGCTGTTGTTCTACAAATATTTGCACTTGGAGGCCCAACACTGTCTACAAGAATAGAAGCGTGCGTAGACATCAAGGTATTTTCTGGCGCCGTTGCAGGGATAAACAGAGAATAAGGGGAGAGGGATTAGTGGGACTAGGGTGACGAGTGGGGTTCACCCAATCCCTGCAGGGGTTAGATCCACTAGGGGATTAGATCACCTGCAATCGAACAAGGCCTTAGGCCTTATTTTCTTCTAGTGTATTTTTATCCCCTAGAGGTTTGGAGATGGGAGGGGATTTGGTGAATCCCTCCATTCATCCAATCCCCACATTTCCCACCGCTCCCCCACATTTCCCCTCGCTTCCCAGTCCCTTGCATGTTTACTTTGAATTTTGAGGGAGAGGGGATGGTCCCTTGCATGTTTACTTTGCATTTTGAGAGAGAGGGGATGGGAGAGAATTGAGACCGGGTGATAAAAAAAGAACTGTACACCTACAACATGTATTGACAAGTCACTCAAGCAAAAATCAAATCTTTGCATGGAGTGTTAACATCTCATCATAGACTTCATGAATACAGGTTTAAATATATGCTCAACAGATCGAAGCTCAAACAATTGCCTCATTATTTATAGAATATTTTTGTGTGCCCGTTCGAAAAAATAGTTGATGCGATCATTTCCTTGTCCAGCACCGCCGGATGCTTTCATCAACATATCACCCAAATAAGAAAGTGTTAATCACATACGAAGCAGAGAAAAATAGGACAATCGGCACAAGAATTAGTTTGTTGCATGTCCTAGTCATAACAGGCTGTGAATGAACTCAGAAGAATGACATGTTCAGCACAAAGCTAACATTTAGAACATTTAGCACAAAACTCAGGAGCATAGCATGTTCGTGTCCACTAGGTAGACAGGTACACAGAAAATGAGTAGTATTCTTTTCAAATCAATAGAGAGAAAATAAATAAATAAATAACATGCAGGCTATAATTTTAAATGAATTTTATAAATTCATAATATATATCATCTACATATTCTCCATTCTATATCGTCTACATATTAAGCATAAATTCAACACTGATTGACATTGCAAGCAGCCGCTATCACAATGAAAAACCCATTCAAGACGAGTCAATAGCAACAAGCACAACAACACACAAACCTCTACAAGAATCTCAGAACAAATACGTCAACACATGCATGATGCATCCCTTCAAACAATATTAGGGAGCAACCTAGTTTGACCTGAACTAAATCACCAAACCTAGCCGAGCATCTGTGTCATGGGCACGCTGTCGATGAAGTACCATACTGGGTATAAATCACCTGTCTATGGTCAACCTGAAGCCAAAAAAAGCACCAATGTCTAGATATATTAGAGGAGCTATAGATAATCTGGAGCACAAAAGGCTGATCACCAACGCCAGCTTCATCTGACCAAGAAACGATATACACAGGAAGCTACGTATGGGTAGAGCAGAGAAGGGGTAAAAATATGTCACATCAAAAGAGGAAAAAGAAGCAGAAAAAGAAAACCAAATTTGATGACCTCAGCTAGGCCACAAATTGAATCCATTTTCAGTTGGAGTGCCTAAATGTTACAGAAAATCTGAACCATAAGATGTGCCACTTTAATCCAATTGGTTAGAATATATGTGTAAATGCTACTTCGTGGAAAAATATTACTTCCATTGATCCAAATTAATGTTCTTGCATTTGTCTAGATTCGTATGTATCTAGTCATATTTTAGTGCTAAATACATCCGAATCTAGCTAAATCTGAGAATATTAATTTAGGTCGGAGGGAGTACTACCAAAGAGGAAGACCATATAACCTTTTTTATGACGTCAAGTTTAAGTGGTTAATAAGGGATGTAAGATCAGACTAACTCTATTTTCCTGCTGCAGATTATTACAGAACTGGAGCGAAGAGAAAATATTACCAATGCATAATCAAGAGAATGTTGTATAACCATGATTTTTTATTTTATGCTAGAAAGTCAAAATTAATTTGGTAAATAAGAGACAACATGGCGATGCACTCTGTTATTCAGCAAACTACAAAACAATATCAAAAGAAACTAAAATCACAATACTTTATTGTCAAAAATTACAGTACTATACTTTTGCTTTGTGCACTGATCGATGCCTGTCCTCGAGAATAGTGGATGCCATATAGTTAGATTTTCGTAAATAAGTATTCTTCATCAATCTAAATCGAGCAACATCAGATGTATTTTCCATTGTTATAGATACTTAGGACGATCGTCAATTGGCAGCTATTAAATTACATAAAGAGATGAGAAGGCGGTGAGGATAAGGCTCTCTCCCGCAGGCCAAGGTTCCGCGGGACGCGCGAGGCGCGGATTGACTCGGTGGATCGATGGGTTTGTGGGCACCGCTTTGACTGTGGGGAAGGAAAAGAACCGAAAGGAACAAGAGACGTGTTGACCACTGATTTGCTAAAATCAGGAAGCTATAGTACCCTTTGCTACCATCACTAATTTAGATCGGCATGGCTCACTTCGCGAGAATCAGTCGCCCCTTAATATATATATTGGGATATTATAAATGAGTTAAATAAGAGGTCTCTCATGACCTGTGTTTTTCTGGCCGCCGGATCGCCTCATTTGCCTGTTTAGCCGTCAGATTCTCTTCAATTACCACCTGGACTGAATATCCCTTATGGATGCTCCTCTACATACCTTTCTATGTTTAATTGGGCCTAGAATGACTGTAAGAGCCCATTACTAGATTAAGCATTGGATGTCGATGCCTGTAATCACGCTTGTAGAGAACGAGAAAAAAAAGTTTCAGAAGGGGATGAGACGCCAGGCGATGTGGCCTCTCCGCCTCCTCTTCCTCTTCATCTCCTCTCTCCCAGCACCTCCAGAACCCTAACACAACTACGCCACCATTCCCTTCTGTTTCCAGCCCCTCGGCGCACCCTATCATTGCCCCCACTGGAGTTCGCCGCGTTACCACCATCTCATTTTTATTTGGCAGGGTCTCTGACGTCTTGTGTTACCTCGTCAGTCACAGCTATCGCGGCGGCGCTAGGCGAGGCTGTAGATCCCGCATCTGAAGCCATATTGCTCAGCGTCCAGGTGCACTTCTCGTCTACACCTCTAGGAGGACTCCGATTCTCCATTTTGTTTTCTCTTCGAATTCCACGAGAGGGTTAAGGCATTAGTGCGTTGTTGTTCTGCTTATACTTACAGTACTTGATGTACAGTGGGTGGAGTTGTTAGCATAAAACTACCACTTTACATGTGAAATTTTCCAAATGATACCAATCGATCTTCAAATCGCAGGAAACTACCAGATTAGAAACGAGTTGTCGCAAAAAGCACTAATTGTTGTCTGATCACGAATTGACACGCTAACTGACAGTGGGACCCACCTGCTAGGTCGACGTGGCACCCATTTGACGCCTCTCCGACACGGCGTTAATGACCGTTAGCATAAAACTACCACATTTATAGTTAAATCTCCTGAATGGTACCAGTTGATATCTCAATCGCAAAAAACTACACATCGAAACGAAGTTTTCACAAAAAACACTGATATCACGAATTGACGGCGAATCTGATAGCGGGACCCACTTGTCAGGTAGAAGAGCTTGTGCACGAGAAGATATCTTGGGCATTTTTACAGGTTATGATGGCCATGGAAACCAGAGTCTCTCATTTTATCAAGACTCAACAAAGTTTACAAAGGTTCTAGGAGAGCCAAAGCAAGCATTGCTTCGCCAAAAAGCCAAAAAGCAGGTTGATAGTGTCACTGAAGGCAAGCTGACCATGGAGGAACCGAGGGAGAAGCATGGGCAACACCATAAGGCCGGCGAAGCTTTAAAATTTGAAGCTAAACCTTCAAACACACTGACGATCATCATTCAGTACAAGTGAGGCACCAAGGGCATAAGTAAAAAAAGTCAATTATGCCTTGGTTCATCCATTGTCCGATATGTCAGCTAGGAGAAGCCCTACCGAGTCAGCTTTGCATGAGAAGATGAACAAAACGCCATGCTCTGCCTCATGATGTGTACCTTTTTTTTTTGAAATGGGGTTGGACCCCGGCCTCTGCATCCATGGATACACACAACCCTTTGTTACAAAGTATCAAGTGTGTAACGATTACAGTTCACGGATCAGAGGGTTGATATAAACACCAACCATCTAAAAAGATAAGAAGTCTAAAACAGCATAACCTACAATAGTTAGACATCTCTCAATCTACTAGTATGCCGCCACGAAGTCTGGTAGTAAATATCCCATGCGACCATCATCAGATGGTTGCATCCAGAAACCATCATTGCATGTTGATGCTCTGGGAGGAGGAAAGACCAGAATTAGATCCAATGAGACGCCGATATAATAACCTGCAAAAAATATTGAACTCGAGCCTTGTTAAAAATAATATCATTGCGATATTTCCAAATGGACCAAAATAAAGACGATATCCCTATACGTACTATAGCTTTGTTATCCTATCCATCACATTCAACCAATTTCCAAACATATTAGCAATATTGGTTGGTGGTGAAAGATCACGCGTAAAGAAAACAATACGCCAAATAATTTTAGCAAAGGGGCATGTAAGAAAAAGGATTTCAATAGTTTCTTCACCATCACAAAAACAACATTTCTTGCTCCCATACCAATTCCTTCTTAAAAGATTATCCTTATTCAACAACATATTTTTATTTAAAAACCATATGAAAATCTCAATCTTTAGTGGTATTTTAAGATTCCATAGGTATTTTGTAGGGAGTCTCTGATGATCATTCATCAGATCCTCATACATTGATTTGATTGTGAAAGTCCCATCCGTGGTTAGTTTACACCTAAACAAATCAGGTTCATTAGTCAAATTAACTTGCATCAATCTCTAACATAGATGCAACCATGCAACCCATTTTGTCCCTGACGAGGGTTTAACTCATCAATGCTCATTGTTATGGACTTGGGTTTTGGAGAAGGAGGGAGCGCTGGAGGCATCAGTCGGCTAGCAAACAAGCACACAGGGATGCAAGGTTTACCCAGGTTCAGGCCTCGTAGAGGTCCCTACTCCTGCTTGTCTACTCTTGGAATTAACGAAGGAATCGAGGATTACAGGGGCGCGCAGATGCAATCTGGCGAGAGGTGTGGAAACTAGGGTTGCGTGTGTCCTCCTCGCCACCCCTCCTAGCCTTTATATATATAGGCTAGGTCTCGGGTAGCAGGTCGAGTCGGTTACAGGTTAGGGTTTCCCCTTAAACTTTCTATCTTTGGCTTCTTCTTGTCTCGCAAGCAACCGAGAGTCCGCGGGCCACTCGAGTTCTCCATTTGGGCCTTACCAACACCGTGGGCTTCCGCAGTATTCAGGTCGTATATACCAAACTCGAGTACCTGTAGGGTATACCCATGTCAGTAGCCCCCGAGTGTCCAGTGGAATCGTAGATTCGACTAGGACTTTATGAAGCCATTCGAGTGCATGATTGAGTATTTTTTTTCGACTGTTCAGTTCATGTCATAGGGATTGTTGATATGCGTGCCTGATTTAGCCGATGCATCGGTATCAGTTAACTGCCTTAGGGCAAAACAACGTAATCTACTCAAACCCGAGTCCCTGGACTCGAATTCGGAAAAGTGCTGGCGTAATTTGACTCAAGCTTGGAGGTCTTACAGGAGTCGAATTCCAGTTTATGGGTGTGAGCACTCGACGCGTCCGTCAAGGCATGTTCATCGTACCTGTAGGTACGGATATGTTTCTGGTAGTGCACAGCAGATGTGTTGCCAGGCCTTATTCAGGTCTTATCTTCACGCTGTAAGCGCGGCATCCGAATTTTTGGTCATCGCGGAGATAATTTGGGTGGCCCAGGAGACGCAGTCTCTTTGTAGGGAAGGTATGAGGCGGAGTCGCCATAGCATTCGAGTGTGGATGTTATCAACACACAGTACGGTGTACACATAATTATAGGGTGCCCGACCAGTGCTCCCTATGGGAGTAGCCCCCGAGTGCCTGGTTGTGTCAAAGACTAAGGCAGGGACTAAAATTTTGGTACTGTTGTCGTCTTTTGTTACTTGTTTTAGTCGAATTTGCTTCATGCGCTCCCTATGGGAGTAACCCATGATTCGAGTGGCGGGTATGCCTTTAATGTTCATCTTCCTACAAAAAGACAAATCGTAGGGTGCGCGACCAGCGTTCCCTATGGGAGTAGCCCCCGAGTGCTTGGTGGAGTCGAAGACTCGAGCAAGGACTAAAGTAGTCGACATCTTCTACTGCTACACTTTGATGAAATCAGTGCTGACGATGTGATGATCTCAGTTGCCCGTGTGAGCGGTTTTGACGGGACGTGACGAGCGGTGGGTCCCACTTTCTAACTTTGATTTGACCGGGCGTGCGTAATCTTTCGTTTTAACTGCGTCTCCTCGATTTCCACGCGTAATGGAGATAGTGGGGGACGGTTCGTGTTTTGGCCTCTCCACGTGTCGACCGCGATGTGTGCCACGCGTCCAGTAGGGTTTCTGCTGGCCGTTGGATGGCATCCGCGAGGGGGTTAAGTAGCAACGCAGCTACGGTAACTTTCCCATCTGCCCTTTCTCTGCTTGTGCTTCCATCGCCATTGCCGCTGCTCTCTGCTTCCTAGAGCTCGTCCTCTTCGTGGCGCTGGACCAACTCAGCGTGTTCCCGAGCTACTTCCTCCGCTCGCACCGCCATCGCAAGATGGGCAAAAAGAAGGGAGGCGCCACAACTGGGTCTGCCACCACCACCGCCATCGCCAAGAAGAAGGGTGGCTCCGCCATCGTGGGCACCAGCGCTGCCGGCGCCGGCAAGAAGAAGGGTGCGGGCACCCGCGTCACCAATGGCGCGTGGCGCGCATCCACCATCAAGGCCTCTGAGCTCCATCTTCTGCGCCAAGATGGAGTTCTTCCGCTCGCCGAAGACGATTCACGAGTGCCTAGTGACGAGGTAACCCCCCGTCCTCCGTCGGGTTTCCGGGTGATGTTCCTCGCATTCATCATTCGCGGTCTATCTCTGCCCCTGCATCCCTTTGTCAGGGGCCTTCTTTGTTTCTATGGGCTCCAGCTGCACCAGCTGTCCCCAAACTCTTTTCTTCACATTGCGTGCTACATCACGGTTTGCGAGTGCTGGCTCGGAGTCGAGCCACACTTTGGTCTCTTCAAGAGGCTTTTCAAGCTAAAGCGTCAGCCGACTTCTGGCTCGTTAGTCTAAGCCGTAGGCAGCTGCGGGATTCATGTTGACTCCTCCTCTACGTATTTCGACATCAAGATCACGGCGTCCGTCCAAGGATGGAGAGATAAGTGGTTCTATATCCGCGACCAGAAGGCCAACAGAGAGCACTACGGACTCGCCCCCTTCGATCCTGCGACGTCGTGCAAGAGGAGGCGTTCTTAGAAGAACGTAGTGATGCCTGGCGAGTCCGAGGAGACGGAAGTTTTGTATAAGAGGGAGGCGCCGCCCTCATTCGCACATGGTTGCACCGTCGCATCAAGCCTTTACAGGCCAGAGTCCACCCCATGTTCCAATGGGCTGGTGCGGACGATGTCACTCGCGTATCTGCCGATGGCATTTCCGCGGGTGAAGTAGATAAGAGGTCGCACCAAGGAGGTTCTCCCAAGCGAACCAGTCGTGCCTCCCTTCGATGCCTCTAACCCTCCTCCTGAGGTAGAATTGTGCTACGAAGTAGCTTTATTTGTCGATTGCTTCTAATTTCTTGACATATAATGAATTGTTTTCTGTATGCAGGATTGGAAGGTGTCTCCCAGTTTGCCCCCTCTTCCTGAGGGGATTATTCCTCGCGAAGTGGATGAAGATGACGAGTCGGAATTGACCGTCCCACTTGAAGAGGAGGAGGGAGCCCCCGAGTCTAGTGATCCGGACACTCGCAAGCATTCTCGCAGTGAGGATTCGGATGCGTCGTCTCCTTTGACTCCAGAGAGCCCATCTATCGGTGTAGAGGAGCCGATTGCCGTCGTTCCTGTGCGCTCTATGGCTCCTCCTGCCCGGAAGAAGCTTCGACTGCCAAAGGAATCGTCGGAGTCAGAGGAGAAGTCCTTTGATCTTGATAGATTTGACTGGTAAGTGATGGCTCAATGTTGATGTAGAGCTTGTTGGGAACCCCAAGAGGAAGGTACGATGAGCACAGCAGCAAGTTTCCCTCAGTTATGAAACCAAGGTTTAATCGAATCAGTAGGAGCAAGGAAACACCCCAAAGGTGGTGCTAGCTGAGCCTTGGCAGGACGCACTACCGGTGCTAGTAGCAACGTGGAGACCTACACAACACAACCACATAACTCTGTCCCCAACTTGCGATGAGGTTGTCAATCTCACCGGTTTTGCTAAAAACAAAGAATTAAACGTATCGAATGGAAGGAAGTAATAGTTTGCAAAAAGTAAACACAAAGCAGTAAACAGTTTATAGATTGTATGTAAAAGAAAAGGACCGAGATCCATAGTTCACTAGAGGTGGCTCTCCTTAAGATAGATAGCATGCTGGGTGAACTAATTACAGCGGGGAAATTGACAAACATCGAGAAAGCAATACATGCATATACTAATCATCTTGACTCCTCTGGAACTTGATTGGGCATTACAACATTATACATAGACCGCCATCCAACTGCATCTATGACTAATAATCCACCTTCAGGTTACATCCGAACCCCCTCCAGTATTAAGTTGCAAGCAACAGATTATTGCTTTATGAATTGCGTGTAATGTAAACAATACGATTGTTCTATGAACAAAGGATTGTTGGTTTGTCCCGAGTAGCAACAACACATCTAGTACCTTGGAGATTTCTGTCACTTCCCCAGATTACCAGAGGCATGAACCCACTATCGAGCATAAATACTAACTCTAGGAGTTGCTAGCATCTACTTGGCCAAGATAGCTACTAACAACGGAAAACATGCAAGATCACAAATAACAAAGACATGATAGAATCAATAATCAATCTGAAATAGCATCTCAATATCCATCGGATCCCCATAAACACAACATGCAGAATTACAAATAGATGATCTTGATCATGAACGAAGCTCACAAGATCTAGACATGAAAGCACAAAGGAGGAGAACCAGCCATCTAGCTACTACATGGATTCGTAGTCCAAGTATGAACTACTCACGCATCACACCGAAAGCTTGCATGATTATGAAGAAGGCCTCCAGGGTGAATTCCCCTCTCCGGCAGGGTGCTAGGAAGAGCTTCAGATCCCTCCCGATCTAGGGATGGAGATGACGGCGGCTATAGACTCTTTCGTGGATTTTTGATCGGGTACTTAGGGTTTTCGTCCCGAGGGCATCTTATAGGCGTAAGGAGAGGCCGAGGGGGTGCTGGGGTCGGTCAGACCATCCCCTGGCGTGGGCCAGGCCTGGCCGCGCGGCCAGGTGGTGTGGCCGGCCCCCAGCACTTCTCCGTCTCGTATTCTAGCATCTGATGACTTCCGGAAAATAGGCACTTTGGCTTTTGTCACGTCCAATTCCGAGAATATTCATTTTCTGACTTTTCTGGAACCAAAAACAGCAGAAAACAGGCAGTTGTCACTGTGGCTCTTGTTAATAGGTTAGTCCAAGAAATCATATGAAAAGTACTCCAAAGTGTGGACAAAACACAAGAAAGTGGATAAAACCAAGCATGGAACATCAAAAATTATAGATACATTTGCAATGTATTAGTAAGTTCTGTATTCATGACTTTGTTTTGGTGTCTTCTTTGAGTTGTCATTTGTCTTGAAGCTTTTGCTTGATTTTGTGTTTCAGTCAAGTGGCGACGTCGTCTTCTGACGATGTCCAATTTTTGAAGGAGTCCGGAGTCGTGGACTCCAAGTCCAAGAAGGTGGCTTCGCGGTCTCCTTCTCCTCCATTGGCAGACCACTCCATGCATAATTCATCGAGTTCCCCGCATGCTGGGGAGCATCAGATGGTTACCCGGATGACTGTGCAACAGCCTTCTTCGAAGTCTGTGGAGGATCATGTAAGTATCTTGAAATTGGCAGTCAAATTTATTCTTGGCGTGCTTTACTTGAACTTTAAATGTCTCTGATGCAGCTCATCGTGAAGGAAGCCGCTTGCCTGGCAGAGCAGGTCCTTAACATGGGTCGACAGCATGCGCGACTGGACAATCGCCATCGCATTGTCGAAAGTAAGTTTTGACTTCGTCTTTATCTTTTGCGAATATTATTGATTCGATTTGGTAACACTCTCTGTATGTTGCAGCTGAGCTCAATGAATTACTTTGCCATGCTACTGCATTGGAGAAGACATTGGCCACGGCGACGAGGCAGTCGCAGCCTTAGAGGAGTCGCGGAAGCGAGAGCAGGATCTCCTTGCCTTCACTGCTGAGAGGGAGAAGATGTTCGAGGAGCAGCTTCTCTTGATTGCCAAGTCCCTCTCAGGTATGACTTTTTCATCTGTATATGCCTTGTGCTTCTACACTTTGACATGTGATTGTTGTACTAATGCTTTTGTGTATGCAGATGCCAGTGGCTTGAGTTTTGATGCAAAATCTCTGTGCCACGCGGATGCTTTGGCTGGTGCCATCGCTGCAGTCGAGGACCGCAGCGTATCCCTCCAGGAGACGCTGGAGAAGGCCAAGGATGTGCTCAGTCGCATCCGTGAGGACTTGACTCCCAAGGCTGGGATGATCGACAACCTCGGCAACTTGGTGGAATCCCTGGCTGGAGGAATCCCTGCGGACTTCAAAAATTCACAGTGCTACATCGGCGCCACCATGGCACTCGCAATGGTGTAGGCCCATGGTGTGGAGATGGATCCCGCAGCTATCTCTGAGGCGATGCCTGTCGACGCTGGAGTCCAGCAGGTAGTTTTTGCTCCCTATGCTGGTAAATGCAAAAATTACGGTCCCCAGCTTATTGAGACACTCGCCAAGTACTCAGAGGAGCAGCGTCAAGCGAAGGCTGCAGCTTCTGGGGGTACTACCGGCAAGTCTGTGGTGTCGAAGACTGCCACGGATGCGATGAAGCCCCCGAGGCCTAAGTCCAAGTCGAAGAAACATGTTGCGCCATAGTCTTCATCTGTAATAGCTGCAGTGGTTTAGCCTTTTGCTTTATGGAACAATGATTTTGTGGGGGTGTCCCAATCGAAACTATTCCTGTGTCTGAATGCATATATGCCCTTTGCCAAATGTATTCTTGGTCTCTTATTTGCTTTTTGCTTGATTCGTGGTAGGGTACATCGAGTGCTCCTTCGAGTGATCCTTGTGATTCTCCCTCTATCGATGAGAACTTGGCGCAGCCTCATTCGAAGGTGGAGGAGTTGTCATTGCTTTCACGACTACGCGATTGTATTAAACAACTAGAGCGTGAGTTGCCTATCCTCCGTGGTAGCGCCGATGTATGGAAGTCGAAGGCGGAGAAAGCCTCTGCTCGCGAGAAGTACCTATTGGAGGAGGTGGCCCAGCTGAGTGAGCAGTTCAAATGGTAGCCTTCTATCCTCTTATCTTTTTCTTTAGTTAGTCGCGGCGATGCCTGTCTTTCAAACTTGCTTTTTGTGTGGTATAGTTGTCAGTGCTTGCCATCCACAGGATGAAAAAGACCGGATCGCTGTTCGAATGCATGATTTGACCCAGGAGCAGCTGCAGGCGAGTGGGTACTTCTGGGTGGATCATGACCGTGCAATTACACTTGCAACCCTGCAGGAGCGTGCTTCTTGAGTGCTTCATTTTTTGAAGAACGCGTAGTCGTGCCTCAGGCACATCTATCAGACAATGTTTCCGCTGGACACTCTCCCTTCAAGCCTGTTAGCCATTCTAGCGGGATTCCAGGATTTGAGTGTAGTTCGTGAGTGCGTGCGACAGCAGTTAGTGGCTGGTGCCAAGGCTGCTTTGTCGCTGGTGCGACTGCATAGGCCTGATGTAGACGTTGCGGCTGTTACTGCTGGGCTGCCGACTCCACCAGCAGGTTCGACCTGGAACATGGTTCCACATTACTAGGTGGTGGATCGTCCAACAAAAGAAATTGTCGACTTCTTTGAGGAATAGACAAACGTTCTTCTGCTGCAGTAGTAGCTTGATTTGTATCCTACATATAAGTATACCAGTGTTGTAAAAGTTCGTATGGATATATTGTATGTGATTAACCTATATTTATATGTAAAGAGCTTGCTAGCTTATATATTTGCGAGTGTATTTGTACTCGGCAGTTCCTTTTCGTTAACCTGACTTGTTTTAACTCAGCACCTTGCAACTGGGTTGGTGTTTTATCAAGGGTTCGATTGATATTGTGTCAGCTACTCGGGATACTGTGACTTGTTCTTCGAACGAATATGTAAAGGGTGGCGTAGCCCTCGAGTGATAAGACTGCCAGAAAAATGAGGAAAAACATAGAGTTTCGGGGCACTTAGCCTTATTTATTCGCAGAACAGTACGAGGTACAATGTGTGGCTAAGTAGCTTGGCTGAATAGCTTTATTGGTAATGTAAGAAAAAAACGACTAGGAGTAGAAGCGCCGCAGCTCCGCGATGTTCCAAGGGTTGGAGTATGCGAATCCTGTCTCAAAATCTTTAAGGCGATAGGCACCACCTGGGATTACTTCTGTAATCACGTATGGTCCCTCCCAAGGGGACTCGAGCTTGAGGTGCCCTTGCTGCTTCAGTCGTAGGACCAGGTCTCCTTCGACGAAGGATCTGGGGCGTAGCCTTCTGCTGTGGTAGTTGTGCAGGTTCTGCTGGTAGATCGTCGATCTTTCTGCTGCGATATCCCGTGCCTCGTCAAAGAGATCGATGGAGTCTTCGAGTGCAAGTGTTGACTCTTGCTCGCTATACGCGACTACTCGTGGGGCTTTAAAGCGTACTTCTGCAGGTAGCACTGCTTTGGCACCGTGCACCATGAAGAACGGGGTATATCCCATGGCGCTATTTGGGGCTATGCACAGGCTCCAAAGTACGGACTACAGCTTGTCTGTCCAACATCCAGCGGCTTGCTCGAGTGGTCGGAGGAGTCGCTTCTTGATTCCACCGCAGACGAGGCCGTTGGCCTTTTCGACTTGACCGTTGGTCTGTGGATGAGCTACGAAGGCATAGCTTACGTTGATTCCTAGGTTCTTGCAGAAGCCCTGGAACTCCTTAGAGGTGAAGTTTGTTCCATTGTCCGTGATGATGCGGTGTGGCACTCCGAAGCGATAGACAATGGACTCGAAGAACTTGACAGCGCTGGCTCTAGACTGGTTTGTCACCGGCGTGGCCTCTATCCACTTGGTAAATTTGTCGACTGTGACCAGGAGATAGACGTAGCCCCCTCGCGAGGATTTTGGGAGCTTGCTGACCACGTCGAGTCCCCATTGCGCGAAGGGCCAAGCCAATGGTATTGGCCGCAGTTCTATGTCAGGTGCGTGCGGTTTGTCCACGAATCGCTGACAAGCGTTGCATCACTAGACGATGTCCTTGGCGTCGCGCATGACCGTGGGCCAGTAGAATCGAGCTCGTAGAGCTTTGGCGACAAGGGCGCGACTGCCGGCATGGTGCCCGCAAGTTCCTTCATGGATTTCGAGGAGGACGGCCCTTCCATCTGCGTTGGAGACGCACCGTTGGAGTACTCCTGTGATGCTGCGCTTGTATAGTTCGCCATTGATGATGGCGAATGCCTTGGATCATCGTGCGATGTGTCGCGCGTCAGTCGGGTCATCCGACAGCCTCTTGCTGAGAAGATATGTGATGTAGGGTTGAGTCCAAGATGGCTTGATCATCATGACACTCATTGGTCCTTCGAGTCATGTGTCAAGCTCCAGGTCGTCGAGTGCCATTGGCTCATTGGGAGGCGTAGCCCCCCGAGTCCGTTGTTGTGCTTGTTTTCTTCTCTGTGGCCTTTGGCCTGATGGAGCGTTCGAAGATACGCTCGAGAAATACCCCAGGTGTTATGGGGGCGCAGGTGGAGCCAATGTTGGCGAGTGCGTCCGCCTCTTCATTGCTTTTGCGGCCTACGTGCTGCAGCTCACAATCGTCGAATTCCCCTTCGAGTGTGTCATAGAGGTCACGATAGGCGATCATAGTGTCATTCAGCGCATCGCACTCGTGCATTGTCTGGTTGATGACCAGTTTGGAGTCGCCGTAGATGATGAGCCTCTTGGCGCCGTAGGCTTTTGCCATCCACATCCCGTTCAACAGGGCCTTGTAGCTTCATTGTTGGAGGCAGTGAACTGCATTCGCAAAATGTATTTTAGCTTGTCTCCCTGGGGCAATGTTAGTATGACACATGCGCCAGCCCCGTCCTTTCGTTTGGATCCATCGAAGTGCATTGTCAAGAGATAAGACATATCTGGCTTTTCGGGGAGTTGGTTCTCCATCCAGTGCACGAGGAAATCAGGGAGGACTTGCGACTTGATCGCGCCACGCTTCTCATATGTAATGTCTCGTGGAGACAACTCGATTCCCCAAAGCACGAATCGTCCGGTGGCATCGGGGTTGTTGAGGATATGCCCAAGCAGGGTGTCGTTGACCACCACGATTGGGTGCTCCTGGAAGTAGTGGCGCAGTCGCCTGGTTGTCATGAAGACGCCGTATGCTAGCTTCTGGTAGTACAGGTACCGCTGCTTTGTTGGCGTGAGTACCTCGCTGAGATAGTAGACTGGGCGCTGCACCCCGTGGACCTTGTTTTCCTCGGCACGTTCCACCACGAGCACCGTGCTGACCACCTGGTTGGTGGTGGAGATGTAGAGCAACAATGGTTCTTTTTCTCGTGGAGTCACCAGTACTGGCGAGGTAGATAGTAGACGCTTGAGGTCTTCGAATGCTTCCTGCGCCTCGTCAGTCCACTTGAACTTGTCAGTTTTGCGGAGAAGTTGGTAGAAGGGCAGTGCCTTTTCACCCATTCGACTGATGAATCGACTGAGTGTCGCGATTTGCCCAGCCAGCTGATGGACGCCTCTTACGTTTTTCGGCTTCTCCATGGCCAGTATGGCTTTTATTTTCTTCGGGTTCGCCTCAATCCCTCTCACGGAGATGAGATACCCGAGAAGTTGCCCAGATGGTACGCCGAAGGCGCATTTGTCTGGATTGAGCTTGATCCGATAGTGGTCGAGGTTGGCGAAGGTCTCGCGTAAATCATCGATTAGCGAGGCTTCCTCTTTTGTTTTGATGACGATGTCATCAACGTAGACTTGGATGTTGCGACCCAGTTGGTTCTTGAGGCAAGCCTGCATGCACCGCTGATAGGTGGCTCCTGCGTTTTTGAGCCTGAAGGGCATTATGTTGTAGCAGAACACACCAAAAGGCGTCGTAAACGCCGTTTTCTCTTGGTCTTCCTCCTTCATTCGAATCTGATTGTAGCCTGAGTAGGCGTCGAGGAAGCATAGACGCTCACATCCTGCGGTGGAGTCGATAATTTGGTCGATTCGCGGCAACGCGAAATGATCCTTTGGGCAGTGCTTGTTCAGGGAGGTGAAGTCCACACACATCCGCAGGATATCCGTGTCTTTAATAGGTACCAGCACCATGTTGGCGAGCCAAGTGCTTTCCTTGATCTCGCGTATGAATTTAGCGTCGAGGAGTTTGTTGATCTCCATTTCGACCGCCTTTGCTCTTGGTTCAGACAGTCAGCGAATTGTCTGCTTGACTGACCTTGCGTCTGGGTTGACGTTGAGTGCGTGCTCGGCGAATTCCCTGGGAACCCCTGGCATGTCCGCTGGACACCAGGTGAAAATTTCCTAGTGCTCACGGAGGAATTCGACGAGCGTGAGTTCCTATGCAGAATTCAAGTTGTTGGCGATGAGGGCCGTCTTGGTCGGGTCCGTTGGGTGGACCTGGACTTTCTTCGTGTGCACCGACGAGTCGAAGGACAGGTTGGGTGAACTTGGCCGGCTCAAGGGAGGCAGACTGTTGTCTGCCGACTCCATTAATCTTGCGAGTTCCTCCTGCATACCGAAGGACTGGGAGATTCTATTGGATTCCCTGTCGCAACTATCAGACCTCTCGAAGTTGCCGTTGATTGTGATTACACCGTTTGGGCCCGGCATCTTCATCTGCAGGTAGGTGTAATGTGGCAACGCCATGAACCTTGCGAACATGACACGTTCGAGGATGCAGTGATGTTGTGAAGGCCAGTCGATGACCTCGAAGTCGATGCGCTCACGCTGAAAATTTTGCGGTGTACCGAGGATGACGTTGAGGTTGATTTTTTGCCCAGGGGATATACGCTGTTCCCTGGGACGATGTCGTGGAATGTTGTGTCTGAAACTTCCAGACACGTCAGAGGGATCCTCATTGCACGCAAGGTACTCGCGAACATTAGGTTGATGCCGCTGTCGCCGTCCATGAAGACGCGGCTCATGTCGAAGCCCCCAATCTGCGCCTTGAGTACGAGGGGACAGTGGCCTGGACGAGTGACTTGGCGCGGGTGGTCACACCAGTCAAAGGTGATGCAGGAGTCGCTTCCACTGAGGTACTCAGTGGTGGAAGGTGGAGAGTTTATCGCCAAGTTGACTTGGCGAGTGATGGCCTTCTGCACTCGATTTGAGGGGCGTCCCTTTTGGATCATCCCCATGTTGCCCACGGGTCGCGGGTATGGTTCGTCACCGTGATTCTGGCCCGGTGCGGCCGCGGCTGGTGGTATTCTAGGCGGTGGTGGAGGAGCTCCGTGTGCCACGGTGCCTGGGGCGACTCCATAGCCCGTGTTGACTGCGTCACGATTCATCCGAGCCAGACCCTCGTGGAGCTTGAGAAACTCGCGGCTGTCTTTGAGAAGGTGGCTGGATTTTTTCTTGCCATCGTGCTTGTCGATGTAGAAGTGCACGTTGCATGGACCGTACAATTTGTCCTCGATGGTTGTTGCGGCTGCCTCTTCGCGAGTGCGGCGCTACCACACCTACGTGGTTTTCCTGGATTCGCGGTATCCATCGCTGCGATAGCCGCTGTTGCGGTTGTCGTCGCGTTTGTCTGTGTAGCCGGCTGTGACCATGTTGACGTCGTCACGGTCATCGTAGACGCGCATTCGCCGCTTGCCTCGACGGTCGCGTCTGCGCTCGAGGTCGTCGTCGTCGTCGGAGTAAGTGCGGTTTTTCACCGAATCCTCTCTGTCGGCCCACCGATTCGCAATTTCCATCAGGTGGTCGATTGTTTTGAGCTTCAAGCGGCCCAGCTCCTCGCTGAGCTCTATGCGGCGGACACCGCAGTTGAATGCGTCGATTGCTCGATCTTTCGAGATGTTTTCTGCGGAGTTCTTGATGATGGACCACCTCTGGATGTACGAGCGTAGCGATTCGCCCGATCTTTGCTAGCAGCTCCTCAGCTCTTCGATTGATGCAGGCCTTTTATAAGTGCCCTTGAAGTTGCGTACAAATCTGTAGACCAGCTCTTTCTAGCTGCGAATGGATCCACGGGGGAGGTTGTTGAGCCATGCGCGGGTAGCGCCCTGCAGCTGTAGCTGCAGGCATTCCATGGCCGTGCTTCGACTCCCGCCATGTAGCCTGGCAGAGGAGATGTGGTCCTTCAACCAGATCTTTGGGTCTTGTAGGCCATCGAATTTTGGGTTATTGGACGGGAGTTTGAACCCTTTAGACATTCGCTTCTGCCTGATGGCCCTGCTGAAGCATCTGGCGCCGCAGAGTTCAGTGTCGTCCTCTTTGGAGTCAGTCGAACGAGCGCGTCTTGCCCTTGATTTGTCGATTTTGCGCTGCGTGAGGTCATCGTGCGCATTGTAGTCGCGATCGTGTTGTCGTGAGCGGCGATGCCGAGACAGATCGTGACTATCATCGCTAGATGAAGGTGAGGAATAGTGTTTTGCTAGATCTTTGCCCTTCTTCAGCTCCGGCGTTGGCTCTTTGTCGAGAGTGGCCTCGACTAATCCCAAGCCCGCGATCGTAGATAGGTGCATGGCGGCTCGCGGATCTCCAGCCGGCGGCTGGTTGTTGAGGAGGTACATGGTGGCTGTTGTCACCGTGGCTTGCGGTGTCTTTGGGACCACGTTGCCCCGTGTGTCGACTGTCATAGAGCCGAAGTCAAGGACTTTCACAGCTTCTATGCGTTCTTGCTTGGTGAGATGGGCCATCCAGGATCGCCTCTTTTTGGTCACGTACTTGTTGCCCTTGGAGGAGGATCCTCCGTGGGAGGAGATCCTAGCTCGACGAAGACTCGACTCATCTACCGCCTTTTTACGTGCTTCGAGTTGCGCGATTGTGTGTAGCTGGCGTCTGTACTCCCCCTTTAGTAGCCAATGGTAACCCATCAGCATGTCCTGCGGCGTGCCAGGGGGCAAAGGATTGCCTCGCAGAGCTTCTCGGCAGTGGGCCCACTCGTTGTCGTTGATTCTAATCACGACACGTTCACCAGTGTGCTCGTTCACCATGGTTGGAGGTTGACTGCCCCCTCCGTTGTTGACGGGCCTGCCATTGTCACCTTTGGTGGGGCCCTGTTGGGTGGTCCGCCATTAGGTATGCCGCCGTTGGGCGGATCGGTGCTAGATCCATTGCCACGATTTTCGCGATTGGCGGCGGTGTTGCCAGCGTTGATGACAGCACACATGAAGTGGTTGGGAAAGCTGTTGCTTCCGCAACTTTCAGATCTGGAGCCGCAGGCTCCATCTTCCGTTGCTAGGTCACCCGAATCGGCTCCACGACTGCTATCAATGTCCGTGCTCCCAGCTGCTGCTGAGGTGTTGAGCTCACTAAGGGTGCCGATTGGTAGCGGGAAGCACGACGCTAGAGAAATCGTGGGTGTTGTTGGCTGGCCAGGCATGCGAAACGTGCCCATCTGACCAACCTGGAAGCGGAAGCTCCCAATCACCAGGCTGATTCCATGCCTACGGACTCGAAAGCCGGGCGAGTGGCTGGCGTGTGGACGGTGAAGTAGAACGCGCCGAAGAGCTGGCGAATCTCCGCTGTTGCGACATTGTAGATCGCGGTTGATGGGGCCGAAGAAGCCGTGATATCAGCACTCCAATTCCCACGGATGGCGCTAGTTGACGAGGGTTTAACTCATCAATGCCCATTGTTATAGACTTGGGTTTTGGAGAAGGAGGGAGCGCTGGAGGCATCAGTCGGCTAGCAAACAAGCACATAGGGACGCAAGGTTTACCCAGGTTCAGGCCTCGTAGAGGTCCCTACTCCTTCTTGTCTGCTCTTAGAATTAACGAAGGAATCGAGGATTACAGGGGCGCAGATGCAATCTGGCGAGAGGTGTGGAAACTAGGGTTGCGTATGTCCTCCTCGCTGCCCCCTCCTAGCCTTTATATAGATAGGCTAGGTCTCAGGTAGCAGGTCGAGTCGGTTACAGGTTAGAGTTTTCCCTTTAAACTTTCTATCTTTGGCTTCTTCTTGTCTCGCAAGCAACCAAGAGTCTGTGGGCCACTTAAGTTCTCCATTTGGTCCTTGGCAACGCCGTGGGCTTCCGCAGTATTCAGGCCGTATATACCAAACTCGAGTACCTGTAGGGTATACCCATGTCAGTCCTAGTTAAGGTCCTCCTAAAACTGATATTGAGAGGACTTTGAGATAAGACTTCATGAATAGAGACGTGCTTCTTATGCAGAATATTATATAACACGGGATATTATTGGGCTAGGGAGCTTTCCCCGAGCCAAACATCCTCCCAAAATCTTGTTTTTAAACCATTCCCGATTTAAAGAAACCCACTAGTAAAGAATCTCTCCTTTACTTGCATTAAGCCTTTCTAAAATGGAGAATCGGTCGGTTTAACTTGAACTTGAAAAAGCGTTTTATTTTTCAAATATTTGTTTTGCAATAACTCTTGCCATATCCCTTCCTTAGATAACAATTTATAAAGCCCTTTACTAAGTAAACACTTGTTTTTAATTTCTAACACTTCAATTCCCAGGCCACCTTGGTCCTTAGGTCTACAGATTATATTCCATCGAGTTAATCTATATTTCTTCTTGTGCTCATCACTTTGCCAAAAGAATCTTGAACGGTAAAAGTTTAATCTTTTCCTAACACCCTTTAGTATTTTCAGAAAAGATAACATAAACATGGGCATACTTGTTAAAACATAGTTGATTAACACTAATCTATCTCCATGTGACAAGAGTTTGCCTTGCCAACAACCTAATTTTCCTTCAAAACGATTCTCAATGGGGTTCCATTCAGCGTTCCTCAATTTCCTGTGGTGAATCGGTATCCCAAGGTATCTGAAAGGCAACGAGCCCGACGTGCACCCAAAAATATCCCTATAATCCTGTTCATGGTCCTTAGCATTACCAAAACAATATATTTCACTCTTGTGGAAATTAATTTTAAGACCTGATAATTGTTCAGACATACATAAAATCAGTTTCATATTAACTGCTTTGGATAGATCATGTTTCATGAAAAGAATTGTGTCATCGGCGTACTGAGAATGGATACTCCCCCTTCAACCAGATGAGGAATTAAACCACCAACTTGGCCCACCTCCTTAGCTCTAGCTATAAGGATGGCTAGCATATCAGCAACAATATTAAAAAAACATAGGTGATAAGGGATCTCCCTAATGCACACCTTTTTTTGTCTAAAAAAATGGCCAATAGTATCATTAACTCTGATCCCTATACTCCCACCTTGAATAAAATTTTCAATCCATTTGCACCACAAAGGATCAAACCCTTTCATTGGAAGCGCTTGTTGTAAGAAAGGCCATTTAACTTTGTCATACGCTTTTTCGAAATCAATTTTAAATAAAACTCCATCCGACTTTCTCCTGTGGAGTTCATGAATTGTTTCGTGCAGAACAACCATCCCTTCCAAAATATGCCTTCAGGCATGAACGCCGTCTGGGTTGGTCGAATAACCTTGTGAGCAATCACATAAATTCTATTTGTAGCAACCTTTGTAAAAAAGTTTAAAGCTAACATTTAACAGACATAGCAGTCTGTACTGCTGGATCTAGACCGCGTTTTCCTTCTTAGGGAGAAGAGTAACTATTCCAAAATTTAGCTTAAACAAAGGTAACTCGGCAGTTTGTAGCTGTGCAAACAAAGCCAGAAGATCAGGTTTAATAACTTCCCAAAACGTCTGATAGAATTCTGCAGGGAATCCATCAGGGCCCGGAGCCTTGTTATGTTCTATTGAGGAAATAGCCTCGAGTATTTCCTGTTCGGTAAAACTAGCTGTTAAAATTTCATTTTCCTGCCTCGATACCTGAGGAATGTCGGTAATCATCTCCTCCATAAGCGAAAAAACATTTGAATCTGGCTCACCAAAAAGCCTCTTATAATATTCAGAAATATAAATTTTCATCCCCCACAATAGTTCCTCTATCTTGTTCGAGTTGAAAGATCTTTTTCTTCCGGTGTTTTCCATTTGCAATGAAGTGAAAATATTTAGTGTTATTTCCACCCTCCTGAACGTGTTTAACTTTTGCCCGCTGAGCCCACTTGGTCTCTTCATACCGCTGAAGTTTAGTTACTTTCTCATTTGCTTTTGTCAGCTCATCACGCTCCTCTTTTGACAACAGACATGTTTCAGCCTTGATGTCCAAATTATCAATAATAGCTAACAAACATTCTTTTTCTTTTTTGTACTTGCCACTCTAGTTTTTGGCCCAACCTCGGAGAAAGCGTCGAAAATATCTTATTTTGTTTTGCCATCTCTCCATGGGTGTATCACCATGTGATATAGCTAACCATTCAGCAGCCACCATCTCAAAGAATCCATCTTGCCTAATCCACGAAAGTTCAAAAGAAAATCTCGGGTTATTGCCAAGATGAGCCCTAACCCCTGAGTCAATCATGAGAAGAGTATGGTCCGAGCCCGAGTGAGTAAGAGCACCCACAGTCACTAATGGGAATTTTTGTTCCCACTCCACGCTGGATAAGATGCGATCAAGGTTCTTATAAGTAGGCATATCCCTATAATTAGCTCATGTGAATTGTCTTCCAGAGAGAGCAATCTTTCTGAGATTCAGACTCTCAACGATAGCATTGAAAACGAAAGGCCAGCGAGAATTAAAATTTCCATTGTTTTTTCTTCTCTTTTTTAAAGAATGTTAAAATCTCCACCCACCAACAAAGGTAGTGACTCGTTTTCACAAATCCGAACCAGCTCAGCCAGAAACACATGTTTGTGGCTGTCCTGAGCCGCACCATAGACGGGCACGAAGATTCATTCAAACCCATCACTGCGACACTTCATATGCATTTTAACACAAAAATCCCTCGTCTCAACTTTATTAACTTGTAAAGTTACAGTATTAATATCCACAAGGATACCACCTGAGCGCCCATGAGGAGGTAAGCAAAACCATGCAAAATCCTCCCCAGGTGCCAAGTGTTGGATAAAATGAACCGAGAAATTAGATCGCTCCGTCTCTAACAAGACAATAAAATCTAACTTGTAATCCTTGATTGCTTCCGATGTAAAAAGATGTTTAGCCATATCTATGAATCCATCAATGTTCTAAATTAAACCTCTTAAACCCTGCATTTAAAATGGTTATTTAACCCTTACTCTAGTACCTCTACGCACACAAGTATTATCATATTGCTTTCTCTTATGTTTACGAGGCTGTTTGACTTCAAAGTCAACCTGCTCGATATTATCTTCAAAACAAATCATTTTCTCTTCTGCTAGATCCTCACAAATATTAGACACCTTTGAAACAAAAAGATTAGCCGGTGTATTGTCCAGATTATTTTTGAGTGAAATATTGTGTTCTAAAACTGTCAAAGTTCTATTAAACTCATTATCTTTAATAATCTTGGCGGATATGTTTCTTTTCTAAGACGTTTTCCCCAACGACACCCCAATAGCTTTAGCTTTTTCTAAAATTTCAACATTTGAGAAAGACATTAAAGAGAATTTAGAGTTGGACGATGTACCTTTTTCACCATCGTGACGCTGGACCAAATTTGCTGCCCGCTCCAATTGTGTAGCATCAGCATTAGGTTTGGACATAATCTGATTACTCGACCTTAAATTATTAATTGAAGCTAAAGGGATTCCTCCAAAGTCAATTACCTCAGCAAGAGTAGGTGGTGATCTTGCGACCACAAAATTATTGTCAGATGCTAACCCCTGCCTCAACATAGTCCCACCAACATTGGCAAAGCCACACGCAGATCCTACGTCCACCTTGGGTGTCACTGGGCTGAACCCAACTCTCTCTCAATACTGTTGCCCCGCATGCATTTTAGATGAGTCCAACACCAACTTCTTGCCAGATGAAACAACCTTGTCCAAAACACAAATCTTCAACGATCCCCTAGCACAGGAGCATTGATTTGCGTGTGCAGCGGCTACACACCCTTCACACGATCGGTCATGCGTGGGGATACACACCTCATCTCAGCATTAGCCACCACCTCCGTGTCCGATAAAGCCACCGTACTCGAAGTGTTCAGTATCGACGGTGACTGAAGATTTATCCCCATTCCAGGGTCATCAGTTTATGGAGAAGAATCCATCATCCCCTGTGTATCCGATGCAACTATGCGTGGAGACAATATTAGGGGAAGGACCAGTTCCTAAGAATCAAACGTGGAATTAATATTTACTCGGCTCAATTCAGAAAGATAAATACCGTGATCAATATCAGTAGCGTAATTTACCTTTTGATTGTATAGAGCAAAGGATCCCACATGAAATAATGGCGTACAAGGCATCGATGCCCGGTTTACCCCATGGACAGCTCCACCATCACCAGCCGAATTCTGAACTTCAACATTGTTATTAGGGAGGCCAGTTGATTTGTCTTCCTCCATAGAGCTATGATCACCGTTCTCCCCTTTCTTAGAATCATGTGCTATGTCCATATGATCAGAAGACTCAATTGGCTTCTCCACCAAAAAAGCCTAAAGAAGCCCCATTTGATCCAAAGATCCAGGTGCGATGGGATTAACTTCGGATCAACACAATGTACTTGAACGCGAGCAATGCCATGTTGTCTAACATACGGCATGTCCACCGCACATGTCTTGCCGAAAATTGATCCCAAACCCCAAAGAGATAAAAAATCTCTCCTCACATCTTTCGGCACCCCAAAAATCTGAATTCACACCAGGGGTAGAGAAAAATGGTTCCTCAACCACACCCCATTCATCAAAATTCAGAATTATCGATTTTTCAGGAATATGATATTGTCTCAGATTTTTCAAGCGAGTGACTTCAGTTTTAGTGGGGTATTTCACTTTAAACAAATCTTGTTGAAATTCAACCACCTCCCAAGTGTAGTTTTCAGATCGGACAAGCTTCTTGAGTTGATCTATAACTTGAGCAACTGATAAGGATCCGCCCTCAACCAACACCCTACCGACCCTAGAGTTCTCCACTCTAGGTTTAAAAGTTTCGGTTGTTGGAAGCTCTAAAAACATAAGTTGTTCGCTGCCGAAACCATGAACTATCATTGTCGGTTTGGGAGCAGCCAGAAGCGGGCAAGAAGTGGTGATGTGTTGTGGCGATTCACAATTGTCACAAATAGCAATCGTACAGTCTTCATGAAAGTGTCCCGGCTGTTCACATCGGAAACACCTTAACTTGTCATTCCTTTTTGCTTTTTTATTTGGTCCATCAGAATCTGTAGCATCAATGTCCGGCCAGTACCTGATATAGCAGTCTGAACCTGTTGATTAGCTGCTGCTACAGCTGGGATCACAGCAGGCTGTGCCGTGACTTGAATCATCTCAGCAGCCTGATTCAGAACAGCCGACTGCACCCCACCCGACGTAGCCTGACGTAGACCCGCTCCAGGTACATCAGAACTGACATTGCTCTGAACCATATTCGGTACAGCCGAAGGTTGACCTCCAGAAGTTTGTTGCGGGAGGATCAAAGAACCACTTTGAGCTGCCGCCGCGACCGCTTCAACAACCTGGTTGATCAAGCTCTGATCAACCGGATTACGCAAATTGTTCTGACCATTGTTGTTGTAATTGTAGAAATTCCGATTTCCCGGACCACCAAAAGTATTTCTTCCATCTGTCAAAAAAAAAAGTATTTCTTCCATTAACAGCACCACCATTCCAATTTTCCCCTCTCGATGATCGTTAAAGCCTCTGCCCGAATTGTTAAACCCGGATCCACCATGAAAGCTTCCAAAAGCCCCTCCACGGGAATTGTTTTGGCTCTCCAGACTACCAGCTTGGGCTCTAGAATCATACCTGTGATTCAGATCGCATCCAGCTGTGACGCCACTAGATTCTCCGGCATAAAAACCACCCGAGCCTTCATTGGGCTGATTGTTGTTACCAAACCTTCCTCCACGACCTCTACCGTTGTTGCCATGGAAGAAACCACGGCCTCCTCCCGGGCTGTGAGCTCCGCCCTCACCATTGTCGTTCATCTCGCCGTGGTACTCCAGCCGCCGCCCTATTCCTAGGGTTTTGGTTTTTGACCAGGTGAGACCGAACAGATGACGAAGGGAATGACCAGCCCCGAAAAAAGCATCCTTCGGAATCAAAGGCGGGTCCAACGCGATCATCACGTATTTCCTTGACGTGACAATACATGTTGCGAACGTCGTTTGTATCCAGCATGTTTGGTACACACCAAGCACGTGGACCGACCCGTCCAGGACCAAAAGCCCGAGAATTCAAAACCCGCGTTAAATTAGGATCACGAGATCTGGTCGACGCCGAAACCCGGCGTGGATCGCCGTCGAGAAACAATAGTCCACTCGGACTCCTTGTTCTCATCCCCTTCAGAGAAAACAGAGGCATCCAAAACTGTTTGCCTCACCTTAAATTTCTTTTGGCTGGATCGAATGGGTGTGGCAGAAGCACTTCTGCCATCCTCTTCACTAACCTGCGTTGGTGAGAACCGAAGTTCCATGGCCGCAAGCCGCTGTTGACGACGGCGCTCCATCCGTTTGGCCGCTCTAGAGGAAGACTCGCACAAATTAATGGCATCATCTTCCCCTTCCCGAGCACGATACCGGATGGACACCATCGAAAGACCTTCCATCTCCTCTTCCTCAGCATCTGGAACGTCATCCTCACACTCACTCTCCGCCGGTGAAAGAACCCAGAAACGGCCCCTCTCCGACGAGTGGATGGGAGGAGCGCTTCCGCCCGAGTCGCCACGTCCCCACTCCGACGAGCGGAGAGGCGGAGCTGAGGTGCTCATTCTCATGATGATGTACCTGGCCAAGAAACGGCTCAAAGCAGCGGAATAACCTAATTTGTTTTTTCTTCTTGGCCACCTGTTAGAACTATGAGGAAAAATTGTGAGCATTTTGCATTAAGGTCAGTTCCCGAGTTTATGAACTGTCATGCTGCACAACTTGATTCTGACTATGTGCTGCGAAGGCTTAGTGGAAATGATTCTCTGAAGAAAGTTATGAAACTCCAATCTGTACATTTTTTAACATATAAGTATTGTCTTCTATGCTTCGAAGTGTTACCAAATCGATGCTTAACGAGTTAAATCTCAGATTTGAAACTATAACACTTTGAATCCTATCTGGCAATTGTATATATCTTTGTTCATTCACTAGCAGTTACTGCTGCACTTATGGCTATGCATGTCTTTACTAGCAGTTTAGGTGGTTAAAGAGCTTGTACTAATGACAAACAGGTTAGATGGCCATACTCCTATTTTATGCATATAATAGTAGTAAAAGATGTTGTTTTAGGTACATTAACAATAGCCAAGTTGTTTGCTTAGTATAGAGAGGAGTGTTGAGTATGACTTTTTCTTGTGTTAGCTTAAGATTTTACTCAAAATACATTACAAATTGTTAGTTTGTTACCCTACTTTAAGTACTACTCAATTCCTGACAAACTACAGTCCTAATGGATGGACGTGGCAACGCGTGTCTACATAACCTAGTATACATGTAAATCAATAGCTGCTTAAATACTTAATAAACCTCTCTACACACAGGTAACAACATATTGCAACAATCTGGAAGGAACAATATTACAACATATAAAGACATACTTCAAATGCTTTCTTTATTCCCATCTATACTTACTTATAAAGCAAAACCCCATCATCTATAATTAGTGATAGTCTATCTGCTACCACAAGGATCCACGTCATCTCATAATTCTGGCCGTCCAGATGCAATGCCTGCCAACAATCCATCCTTCCATTTAGTCTTTGGAGAGCGTCGCTCCACAACCGCGCTCTCTAAGGGTTTTAACAAATTTTAGCCGAATTTAAATTTTATTCAAATTTTAGGAAAATCTACACGATTTGAACGAAATTTAACTACACCTAAACAAAAAAAAATGGCCGCCGCGGCGGCTGTAGAGGAAAGCGAGATAGGCCTCGTAGTCGTCCTCCGGCTCGTGCACCGACTCGTCCTTCACCTCGTCCTTGACGACACCGGCGCCCCTGCTGCTCCCTTCGCCAGTGGCCCTGCTGCTCCTTCCTTCGTCGCCCATCAGGTCCACGATGTGGTTGCCGGCCTCGCAGATCAAGTGCTCGATCCTGACGGAGAACGGGGCCACACAGGCGTCGTGGTCCTCGACGGACGCCTGCAGCGCGGGGTGGAAGGCCTCCTCGGGGTCGTCGGTTTGGAGCATCGCCTGCTGCCGGCGATAATCCTCCTCGAACCAGGCCTCCTGCGGTCGGCTCAGAGCCCCACGCTCGTTGCCACGGCGTGGAGGCGATGGATGCGGTTGCCGAGGCTCACATATGACGTTCCCGCGCCATGGCGCCCTCCTCCTCCTTCACCTCGCACATGAGGGCGCGGTGGTACAATGCACTCTGGAGCGCGCTACGGGACGAGGACGATGAAGGCGATGACCGGAGCGGCCCGCCTGACGAACAAGACTTGGAGGAGGACCGTGATGGCTGCCAGCGCTGCACTGGCGGGGAAGGTGGGAGCGTCGGCAATATCTCGGGTGGGGGATCCCCCGTCTGATGCCGTCGAGGAGGGCCTGGAGGGTGCGGTCGGGCGCGCCCCACCAGTCCTCGCGGCTAGCCTGGTTCTTCGTCTTCGGCGTGCTGACCAGGCCATCGAGGTGCGCCATCTCTTCCTTCCGGCGCTGGCGGAAGAAGCTCTCCTACCAGATGTTGTTCTGCGGGTGCCACATGGCCGACTCCTGCTCCATCGGCGTCAGGCGCGCGTGGTGCTCGTGGATCTCTTGCCACCAGCGCTTGCTGTTGTGCTTGGGCTCCGGCGGGATGCCGACGCCATTCGCCGCCAGCCGCCATGTGCTTGGAAGATGGTAGGTCAGCGGGCAAGGGTACCACGCGTCGATACTGAGGTTGCGAGGGCCGGAGCCGTTCTCGGTGGCATCGCCACCGCGACAGCTTGGGTGCGACATGGCCACGGTTGGGGTGGGGGATGGGGTTTTCTCATCGGCGGCTGAGTGAGGAAGAGGGGAGCAGCGAAAGAATGGAGGAAGCGGCAAGCAACGAGCTACGGTATTTAACCCCCGAGAGGAGGCGAAGGGGTCGGTGCCAGCATTAATGGAGTCGTCGCATCTGCTCCGACGAGACCGCTCACCACTTTGACCGCGGACTAGGTCGCTGCTAGTGCGCGTCGCACGTGCGTTGTGTCTCTTATGCCTAGAAGAAACCTGATGGTGCGAGGACAGGACGGGCGCAACAGACAGGCTATTGGCATACGCCGGACTGAACGTGCCTTTGAAGCCTTTGAAGCTCGCAACTGGGCGGGCGTCCGGCGCGTCCAATAGTCCTTTAGACGCACGCGCGGCTGGAGATACTCTAAGTAGTTCTGGATTTACCAAAATATTGTCTATATATTTATATAAGAGAGCCTACTAAGACAAACATCAGGAGTGGAAAGGCGATAAGTTCATGTGAGCCTCCTTTTTCCCCCTTCATTGCTCTGAGTGCTAGTGAAAATGGCACGGCGACGACCCCACGCCCGTGGTGTCAGTTTAGTTGTCTACTACTCTCTCTGTTCAGAAATATAAGATATTTTAGGTTTGTAAAGTGAATGTATCTAGATATCTTTTAGTTTATAGGTTCATTCATACATTTGATTCATAAAGCTAAAACGTCTTATATTTCTGAACGGAGGGAGTACATGGCTAGGTCCGATGTTGACATAATTTCAGAATTTGTTAGAAGTTAGCCAATCCGCACGATATAAGAGAAGTGGTAGATATATTCACACTTGTACAATAAAAAAAAGTACTCCCTCTATCACAAAATAGATGTCTTAGGTTTTTCAAAATTTGGACGAATCTATAAAAATAGTGTCTAGATTCGTAAATTTGAGATCTGTTTTGAGAGGAGGGAGTATATATGTTTACAATGGCGGCAAAATATATTATAGTATGTATATTTTCTGATGCATAGATTAACACGGAAAATTTTATTGCTCGCGGAGAATGATGCACCGTCCGAAGAGTGGCAGCATGAAAACTACTTAGTAAAACTATGGTTAGAAACTGTCTAAGAGAAATTTATCATAGACAAATGATGACGAATTATCGCCAAAAAAATACGCACCCTCTAAGACTTTGGCTGAAAAATGGAGGGGAGAAAGTTGTGCCAAAAAATTACCGTAAGGAATTAAAAGGAGCTGAAGAAAATACTGCGCTCGTAGTCTAGCTACCGTCGAAAAGCTACGGCCGAAAAGATGTGTCGGTTAGTTGAAGAGCAGGAACGTTAAAAAATACCGTGGTAGACGTAGGTAACAACTACTGAAAAATTATTGCCGAAAAGTTGAGTCAAAGATTACCGCCGGAATGTTGTGCTAGAAGATTACCGTCGATAAATTAAAAAGGAGCTCAAATAATTGCCGGTCTGAAAATTATGTCCGAAAAGATGTCACGTAATTATTGCCGAGTAGCTAAAAAGAAGGTACAATATACTGACATAGACGTAGATAACTCTTTGCTTGAGAGATGGACCTTGGTAAGTATAGTAAAAAAAGTTGCTTCAGAAATTACAGTCGAAGAGTCTAAAAAAAGATTAAAAAAAGGATTGTAGCATAAGGCACATGGCAAGGCCTGACTGCACAAAAAAAATGAAGACCTACAGTGGCCGAAGTGGTAATTTCACCATCCGTAATATATAGACCCAGTTCTTTTAGGCTCAGACTTGTGCATAAGCACCCTGGTTTGAGTTGTCCAGAGAAATAGCAGTCAAAATAAGCTCTTAAAAGACTGTAGTCTAGTTCTTTTCACTTCTACTGTCAAAGCTTATTGTATGAGTTGTATAATGAAAACTTTAAACACCCCTAAAATAAAAGCTGATATTTTAACTGAACTAGTACATTCAAATCGGTATGGTACAATACTGCAATTTTCAAGATACTCTCTCCGGCCTGAATTACTGTTTGAAGCACTATTTTAATTTAATTTTACAAACCCTCCTCATTAGTCTAAATCCTTTTGATAATTGGTCCAAAGCAAAGCATCCGTCTTTCTCGCGTCGGGGCCGACCGCAACTCCTCGGCGAGAGGGAGTCCGCCGCCGCTTCGCTAGCAGTTGTGGGGGGGTAGGGGGGCTCCTATGGAGGGCTCCCGCTGGCTGACCGCTTCCCCTTCCCCTGCCCATGCCGGCCTCGTGGACGACCTTATCGAGATCGGCCCTGAGGGCGCCTCCATCATCGAACACGACCATCGTCGGCCGTCGAGCTTCAGCCTCCTCTTCTTTGACACCCACTCTGTCGCCGCTCCGCCGCCCTTGGCCTCGCTCGTCGGCGTCATGGTCTGGGATGTCGTCGGCGCCCTCACTGGACACGACTTTGCCTCGGTAAGAAATCACCGGCAAGAACTCCCGTACCTACAATCCAGATAGCCATTTCGAATTATTACTATCTAAATTGGCGTTTGAATTGGCAGCTGAAACTAAACCACATAGCCATGGTGTAATCCCTCGGACGCTAACGCTCTAAACACAAGCCGGTATAACCCAAAAATAGAAAGGACGTACTACTGTGAGGTCGCGCGGCCACACACAGCAGGCCTGGGTATTGGCAAGGCACGGTACCGGCCAACCATCCCATCTACTTTCATGGTTATAGCTTCATGTGCGAGAAACGTAGCCGGCAGATCTGCGAGTCTAACATACACAAATGAGTATATATGCCAGTGTAACATCTCAAAATTTAATCCAAAGTTAATCAAGATCAAATCTACCCAATATGTGGTTAACAAAACCTTTTCCATTTAAATTAATTAAGCATTCATATGTGTGTGCATTTAAAATAGGAGTTGTTTTGAATTGCCATGTTTCAGTGATCCATTAGTTGTAAAATGATTTTAAGGTGAATTACACATCATCTAGATCATTCCCAAACAAATCCCAAAAAAAAAGAAATCAAAAAGAATAAAATAAAGAAATAGTCATTTGTGCCATTTTAACTAACTAGGACACTTTGGATGTTCCTAGGACTCATATGCCAACAGAGACAATTGTGGTTCTTTGCACCCTTTGCTAGTACAAGTAGTGATGTGCCAATACTCACTTTGTGATCTCCGAAAAATATTCAAACTCTAATTATAAATGACATTTGAAAATTGAATCTAGTGTATGTATCAAGATCACACTAATTCAAAAACCACTCAAATGAACTCCATTTCAAAAACCCAAGCAAACCTAGATGCTCAAGCATAAGTTACACCACTCCACCAAAAATCTTTCAAAAATTCAAAACTTTTCTTCATGCGACCATTTGATCAAACAATTGGCAGGCACACAAAATGTGGACTAACTATTACTGTTTTGGAGCAATTCTTGTCGAGCCAATTGGTGTGCATTGATCATCTTGGCCTCTCCCAGGCCCAACCAGACCAAACCCACCTCTATCCCTAGCCCCTGGCGCCAGTGCCATGTCGCCCCGACGCCATGCTCGCCGGCCAAGCGTGCACAAGCCACAGGCGACCACCAGCCCTTCTCCGCCGCTCCAAGAAGCAAGGCGCCACCTCATCGCCGCCCACGGTCCACCTCACCGCCGCCCACGGTCCACCCCGCGATCGCCGCCAGCACGCCACAGACCACGCCTCGACACCAAATCGCGCACGCTGCTCTGCCTTGAATCCAGCCACCCGCCAGACACGGCCGTGCACCGCCGCGCGACCCACAGTCGCTATGATCACCGTCGAGCACCGCCTCTGTCTCTCAGAGAGCGTGAAGCCCCCGACCGTTAGGCACCGCCCCTAGCCGTGTCATTGCGCCGTAGCTGACCGCCAGCAGACCGCCCACCGTTCGCCTACCTCGCCCACGCCGGTAGCCCCCTGTTTCGCCGTCACCGACGAGCCGCGCCCATGCCTCACTGCCTCACCATCGAACCTATATAAGGAGGCCTCCCCCGCATCATCTCTTCACACCATCTCACTCCCCTCTCTCCACTGACCATTTCCCCTCTCTCGCCAGAGCCACTCGAGCAGCACATCGTCGGAATTCCACCGGAGCCAGCCGCTGCAGAGGAGGAGAAGTTGCAGTCGATTTCGTCCACGTCAGCCCCTGCTGCAACTTCGCATGAGCTCGCCGTCGCCATCCAGTTCGTTTGCCCACCTCGCCGCAATAGCTGGAGCCCTGGTACGTCCCCAGTAGACCCCCACCGGCCATTTAGGGTTCGGTCTCGCCGACGACGAGTCCGTCGTCGATGACGACCATGGACCGTCGATCTGTACCGCTTCGGGTTTTATGTGCCACTGACAGGTGAACCCCCCTGGTCAGTCGCCCTCTGCGCTGCTGAGCGTTATCAGGCCGGCCCATTTAGTTTCCCGCGCTGACCTAGTTAATTCAAATTAGGTTTTTCTTTTTAGACTTAAAAGCAATTATGTCCCTTAATTTAAAAATCAATTCAAAGAGTTTTACAAATCCAAATGGAGTGATTCTAATATTGTGGGAAAGGTACTGAAAATCTCTATCCAAGCCCATTGGATTTAAATCATTTAGAGTTAGAGATCTCCCCTAGTAAAAATAACAAGACAAAAGCATTTGTACATTCAAACATTTTTCTAAAATCAACCATAATAGCTTTTGAGTTGATTCCAACTCTAAAAAATCACATTTAACCATACCTATCTGAATATGTAATAATATTAAGGTTTGCATGCAGTGACTTTGGACTAGTACCAAAATAATGCTATATAGGCATTTCTAGTCACTTTAAATCATTAAATATTCAACTTAAACTTATTAAAATGTGATCCAACATTTAAATCACATTCCCATATGTTGCAAAATGTGGTGATGACATGTGTCCACATGATCCCATATTTTAATTGGAGAATATTAAATCTTAGTTAATTTCAATGAGTAGAAATTACTTTTCTCAAATAAAAAGAAGGAATCTAGTTAATTAAACCTTGTGTTTCTTGTGATGATAATAGATCATCAAATGTGCGCCTTAGTGTGCTAAGTAGACTAGTTAAGCTTTGTTTGGTGATTGTGTATCCCATATGTATTTATAGACGATAGTACCGACCAAGCTTTCGAGGAGGAGTTCTACCAAGAGAAGGAGGAAGAAAACATCAACCACTGCACTACACAAGGCAAGCTACTATTGGCAAGCTAAACCTTGCAAGCTAGATAACCTAAGCAAATGCATTAGGGATGCTTTGGTTATACCCTTTGACTTTTACCTACCCCAAGTTTTTTTATTTACAAGCTTTACTTTCTTTACTTTACCAAAGTCCTTTATTTGAAGGTAGCATAAAAAGTATAAAACTTGACCTATCTAGATAAACTTAGATGTCATTATATGGCATGAGATTGACATTAGCATCCCACCTTAGTGAACACTCGTAACTTAGTAGTTTAGAGCTAAACTAAAACTTGAGTCACTTTAGATGGGAATACTTGGTGAAAATGAATTGTGAAAACCTTGGAATGATGAGTCATTCTATTGAGATGTTTTGACATGTGAGAAACACAAATGGTTTATGAGGATGAAAATGTTGAGGCATGAGCCTTAGCCCTTTTACAAAACTGATGGTTGGGTTCGGATGCAATACCATTCCAATTTTACCGTACAACCACAATACCTGAATTGGGTAAGGCTTAGCCAGAAGGTTATATGCATTAGTATTAGTTCCCTCGCAGGAGAGGTTTGAGCTGAGGCTACCTCTCAATGTTGTCCACCTATGTAGTGCCCAAGATGACAGATGTTCATGGTTGGGAGGCCATGCTCATAGGAGAGGTGCTTATACTAGGGTGTGTAAAGGAAAGGTTATGTTTGATTATCTGCATACTAAGTATGATGATTCAAGGTTATCCCTGATAGATGTATCGAATCTTGTGGTGAAAGTGTACCACCTCTGTAGAGTGTCAAACTATTCGAATAGCCGCGTCCGCGGTTATGGATAGTTGGAGTGACCATACTGTTCTGTTGTCAGATGTTTCCAAAATGACTCATGAAATGAATGATGAACCTTGACTTGACAACAATAGGGTTGTGACTATGACACTAGCTTCCCAACTTAAGTTATTCTAGAACTTTATTTTATCTTTCTTTGTTTCTGAACTCAGCTTAGGTTTCAAACTTAACTTTACAAATAAACTTAGAGTTAGCATTTCCCACTAGAACTGCCTCACTTGTTAGTGATAGTTTGCGAGTACTTAAAGAGTACTCATGGCTTTTGTCCCTGGCTATTCCTATGGCCAGACTATGAAGGAGACTACCAAGATGAAGGACAGCAGGATGGCTATGATAACTAGGACTATCTTCCATCGTCAACATTGCCTGTGACCCTGAAGATGGACCCCACCGCTACGCTTATTATTTATTCCACTGCTTGTTGTATTAAGACTGGATCATGAGATCCTTTATTTGTGTAAGACCTTATTATGGTTTGTAATGGATGATGTACTGTGATATCCAATATGTTATGTCTCGCAAAAATGGTAATCCTGGGATTGCGATGTATGGCATAACAGGCATCTGGGAATAAAAATCCGGGTGTTGACAAGTTGGTATCAGAGCCATCCTGACCATAGGAGACCCTAGTTAGAATGGACGTCCGAACAAAAAAACTTAGTTTCAAACACCCAAGTGAGTATTTATGAAAACTATTTCCTCTCTTACCCTTGGGAATTCTTTCTCTCAAAAAAAATTCATGTTCCTCATTCTTACATTACAACATAAAATTTGACACACTTGATCACTTCACTAACTTCCTCATCCTTAATTCTTATAGATGGAGACTCTGTTCAGCAAGTTCTACCAGTTGGGCAACGGAGGCCAGCTGATCTTCGAGATGGATCTTGACGCACTATCAGAGTACTTGGGACGCCCACATCCGGAATTCCTTGGAGCTCAACTTCTTGGACCCCCAGGAGGAGATTTACAATGGCTAGCCACCGCCGATCTTCGAGGAAATATAGATGCACCAATGTCCGGGAGGATCCAGTTCTCCGTAAGAGAGAACAACTGGCTAGATGGATTAGCCAGGGCAATGCATGAAGCTCTCGCACGTCTGTGTGTCCTGAGTGTCAACTGATGACCCACAAGTATAGGGGGTGTATCGCAGTATTTTCGATAAGTAAGAGTGAAGAACCCAACAAGGAGCAGAAGGTGCTGGCTAGTGGTATGGATCAGGAATTCTCTGCAAATACTTAGGAAACAGATTTTTAGGGTTTTTGATAAAAGAAGTAAACAAAGTACGAGTAAATAAAAGACAGTAGGAATAAATGCAGCAAGTGGCCCAATCCTTTATGCAACAAAGGACAAGCCGGTTGTATTACTTAAGATGACCAAACGTTCTCGAGGACACATGGGAAGACTGTCAAGTGCTTTCACTTCATATAGTTGATTAATCTTCTTTAGCTTGCTAAGTGTTGTGTGGGTGAACCTGTGCTAATGTACCGCCCCATCCAAGACTAATACATACTTGTGATTATACCCCTTGCAAACATCCGTAAGTACAAGAAAGTAATTAAGGTAGAAACCTAACCACAGCTTTAAACTCTAAGACCCTTACGTCTCTTGTGCAATGGTTTCCTAACGGAGGTTCAGGTTTCCGTCACTCCGGCAACCCCTACGATTAGTAGCCAAATACACAATGCATTCCCCTAGGCCCATATAGGTGAAGCGTCATGTAGTCGACGTTCACATGACACCACTAGAAGAAGTAAACCACAACTTAAATAACAATCTATTGAATCTCTCTCAACACAACTCCACTACTAACAACATGACTTCTCCCATGTCCTCAAGAACAAAACGAACTACTCACAAGACATCATATGGATCATGATCAAAGATGGAATAATGATGTATAACAATTTGAACATAAACAATAATTCAATGGTTCACTCAATAGCATCAACTACAAAGATTAATCAACACCGGGAAAGTTTCCCCTATGAACTAATGCAAGATTCAACTCAATTGTTACAGCAATATGGACATGGTGATGAGGGTGCTGATGGTGATGATGATGATGATCCCGATGAAGTCTAGCTTGATGGTGGTGTTGATGGCGACGATCTCCCCTCTCCGGGAAGGAATTCCCTTGGTAGAAATCTGTCTGCCGGAGAGATCTTTCTCTCTCGGTGTTTTCCGCCCCGCAGAGGCGGCTGAATCTTTCTGTGGTCGCTCTCCGAGTCTTAGGGTTTCGGGAGGATGATATACGCCAGAGGGAAGAGCCAGAGGTGGGCCAGGGCGGCCACACCACCTCCTGCGGCCTAGGGCTGCCCGCGCCATGGGGTGGTGTGGGCCCCCTGTGACCCATGTCCACTCCGTCTTCTGGCATCGTTAGTCTTCTGGAAAAATAGGATTTTCCGTATATTTTCCCGAATTTTCTGATCTTCGCGAATTTCGCCTCCAAACATCACCTTTTCCATCAGAATCCTGACTGCAGCGGTGCATGCTCCAAAAGTCATCAACCATGCAAAAACAGATGAAATAACATAAGTATCACCCCTCAATACGAAATATATCAATGAATAATTGTGAATTAAGACATTGAATAGTGATGCAAAATGGACGTATCAACTCCCCCAAGCTTAGTCTTCGCTTGTCCCCAAGCGAAACTGAGCTTAATAAACATGGCCTCAGGTTTATGGAGTGAAGAGTCGATAAAAGAATACGGACAAGAAGCATCACATTCATCAAAAGCATAGATCATAATAGAAGACAACTCACTATTATATAGCTCAACTTGTAATAGGTAAAGGAAACACAATAAAGATACATAAAGTGAATCATAATTGGTAATGGCAAACTTAGCTCTTGGTCGAAGAATAGTTGATAATTTGCTGAAGTTCACAAATAGCTGGTTTTCAATGAAAGCTTTCAAAGTAGTAAACATCAGGATACGAGCAATGTGCAAAACAAGGAACATAAGAAACATGATTGAATAAATCATCATATGAATGAATGAAACACATCAACTCAAAATACTTGCTGAGGTAGAAGGGAATAAGTTTACTGACTCAACTACAAAGTAAAAGAAAGGACCTTCGCAGAGGGAAGCAGGGATTGCAAGTCTCATAAAGAGCTCCCAAAAATTATGATACTTACTAGCTTTTAGCTCTCATTGCCCCTATCATAGGCATCTTTTGGTGGTTAAGGTTAAAGTGACCCAACTAAGAGGATATGCTTGACAAGTTATAAGTTGAAATATCATGCCCCTTACTTATGAGTACCGATCCTCATGCTACTCAACTTCAGTCACGAGCAAGCTCTTATCATTGTAAACACATGCGTATCATTAAGAACCGCCAACGGGGTACCCCTTGCACATGACACAGGAGCTATCCCATAATCAAAATGACAAGGTAAGCAGACAGTGAGCATCTGAGCGATCTTTTTATTTGCTATTTGCATAGTTTTTATTGAGGATGCTTCATAGAATGCTCACTATAGTTATGCTGCAAGTTTCCACCATGATTAGGCATGGCTTAGGCTAGCGGCCCAGGCGTTTCTCTAACACACATATAAACTCCATGATCTTACAAGTTCCACTTTTATTTCACGCCGCCGGGATCCATAAGCAAAAGAACATGATATCAACTAGGTACAAGTACCAATGAAGTGTTGAAAGCGGTCCCCATGATACATGGTTCTGCTAACTTCAACTCATAAAGTGCAAGCATAAATGCAACAAAGAAGGACCCAAAGGTTCAAGTTTATTAAATGCAAGAAAGTAAAGTGTGCCATCAAGTTCGTGAGAGCTTTAATCACTAATTTTCACATAACAAGTTTAATTTGGGAGGTAGATAAAACAAGAATTTACTTGGAATAGCAATAATACTACTAGGTAGGTATGGTGGACACAAATGGAAAAGGTTTTAGTTTAAAGGAGTTGGATGCACGAGAAGAATTCCCTCTCAGTACAGGTTTTTGGCTAGCAAGGCTGGGTAGCAAGTATAAGAGTTGAAGGAAACAAACAAGCATACAAACGATAAAGACAAACATGCAATCTTCCTTGGAAGCACAAAAGATCTTAACTAGAGAATACTAGACTTATGAGCAAATCAAGAAAGAAAGATGATGAAATTATTTTTTCTCTAGAGTACTTCTATCCTTTTCATTCAACTCTCAAAAATAGTGTGCTACTGACCGAGCCATGTTTGCCAAAACCAACTAAATTAACTTAATGATCCCAAAGTGATACCAATACTAACAACAAGATCAATCATATAACCACGAATTGAAAACTAGTATCAGCTATGCAAAAGAGTAAATGATAGAAATTATCATTAATATTCCATAACGGAAACTCACACCAAGGGATACATATCTAACGAGAGAGGGGACACTTCCATAATGCAAACTATACTACAAAATAACTCCTCTATTCATGATATGACTCTACTAAAAAGGTAAAAAGATAGAAGATATTGATGTGATACCGCGACACTCCCCCAAGCTTGGAACAAACCAAGGGGATGCCAAACCTGATGACGAATTACTCCTTTGGTGCTGGTGGTATCCTCTCAATGAGCTCTTTGATTAGTTTCCACAAGTCCTCAATCTTGAAGGTGAGAGTACGAATCAACTCCGAGTTGTGCTCAATACGGCTCATAATCATTTCAGTTTGTGGATCCCAGCTCTTGTGATTCTTTTTCAGTTCTTCTCTCTTGGAGTCTTCTTTTCCTGCATGGTTATGGATAAAGGTATGGAAGGGATTCTTGGTGTGTGGAGGAAGTGACCGTGGATCCAAACTATGACAAGGAGCTTTTCCCCCAGTCTACATCCGTGCAGTCCTTCTAACCCTGGCAGGTTTCGTCACCACTCCAATGCTTGCAATGGTAGTGCCGGTGTGCGGATGTTGGCCTTGCTCCTCTTCACCTTCACTCTTGATCTCCTTCTCCTTCCCGGGGTCTTGGAGGTCTTCCTCCATAGGCTCCTTCCCTTTATCCTTGGCGGACACCATTGTGCTTCTAAGCTTTCAAAGAGTATGTCCTGGCAGAAACAGATCGAAACAAAAACATGACGAAAACACAATATATGAACCTCGGAAGATCCGGGGGGTTATATATTATGAAGTTTCACATGAAAAGGAAGGTACTGGGAGAAAACGAGTCGGAGGCAGAGGCTGGGGTGGCCTCACCACCTGGTGGCGCGACCAGGGGTGGGCCCGCGCCATAGGGTAGTGTGAGCCACCCTGGCTCCGTTTCCGTCCCTTTTTCGCTTCGTAGCTTTCCTTATTGACTGGAAACTGCAAACATATAGTTGGATAGTATTTTCGCGGAACTTTTCTTACCAGAACTGTTACCTATTTGAAAACAAACTCTGGAGGTCTCTGAATTTGGTATTTAGTGGATTCTTCCGGAGTCTCCACTTGAATAACATCAATATCTTCATCTTCATACACTTATTACATGAGTCATAAAACCCTTCTCTTCCTTATTACACCATTGTCTCCACTTCCTAGAAATTTCTTTCAGACAAAACTTCACACAGTTCTCATTAGCAACATTAGTGTAAGTGAAGTGATAAAACCTTTTGAGTCCAACTTCAACTGAAAACCATCAAAACATAAGCTACTGTAGCAACTCCTTCCGAAAACCCAAAAAGAATTCAAAAAGGAAATCAAATAAAGAAGTAAATGCAAAAGTGGCAAAATCTATCAAAACAGACCAGCAGGTAAAGATCAATTTTTTCGAAAATCTTCTGTTGCTCAAATCAAAAAGTGCAAAACTAACGAAAGTTAAATAACAACCTGGGTCAGAAGCACAAAAAAATTACAGCTCAATACGACATACAGAGATCTCTCACGAATTTTTACGGTGAAGCACAAAAATCTGTTTTGGGACAGTAACTTCCCCAAATATTACTTCTCTCTCATTAGAGGTTGATCTTGACACAAAAACCAAACAAAACAGATAAGGAGCGGTTATTATCGAAGTAATAACTTCCAAGACTCAAAGAAACAAAAAAACAAACTGAAAGCAAAAACAAATTGGGTTGTCTCCCAAAAAGCTCTTTCTTTATAGCCATTAAGATGGGCATTATAATTTTGAAGAAGCTCTCATAGGAATATGAATTGAAGTGAAAGAGAGCATTAAGAAGCAAAAACACACACACATTTAAGTCTAACCCACTTCCTATGCAAGGGGATTTTGTAAACAAATAAGTTGTTAAAACCAAAGGCTACTTGCATAAGAAGGCAAAAGAAGTGCAACATAAAAACTTTCAGCATAAAGTGAGGAAACTTGATATTATTGAGATGCATAAGAACACTTTTCCCTCTCTCATAGTAACTTTCAGTATCATGCATAAACTTAACAATATAGCTATCACAAGGACCATCGTAGCAATGATCGCTTATTCTAACAGAAAACACAGGAATACTAGCTCTCATAACACTACTATGCGAAACAATATTAGAGGCATCCTTACAAAGGATAGTGTATCCCTCTTTTTCATATTTAGTGACAAAGTCTTTCACATTTGCTATTATAGGTTTATCAACCATTTGTTTATCAGGTTCAACAGCTTTGACTATACTTTCATTAACCATACTAGCTATCATAGAATGTTCCTTTACCTTAACTAGAAAAGGCATTTTCTCAGTATAAGGTTTAGGTAAAACATGATTAGTAGTATAAACTTCAGTATTTCTTGCAGGAACACTCTGTGGCATCCCGCTAAAACCACTACTAGAAAATCATTGTGTTTTTGTGCATTGCATCATCATGACCGCATGCTCATGTCATCATGCCACATTGCATTTGAGCATCGTCATCATCATGCATTTGTTTGTCCAAAACTATTTTCTAAAAGCCTGGTTTTGTTTTCTAAACGCCTCGTCTTTATTTCAAATTAAAACCCGGACCTCCGGATTATTTTGCTTCGTCTAAAAACAGATTCTAAAAGCCTTGTTGTGTTAAATAAAAATATTTTTATTATTTTAGGGGGCAGCCGAACCGGGCCGGACCAACCCAGCCGGCCACCCCCAAAATTTACCAAAACCAGATCCTAGTCTAACCCTATCCACCCCTCCACCTAATCACCCCGCGCGCACACGCCACCTGGGCGCGCAGCCCTAGGCCACCACCTGCTTCCACCCTGCCACCTCACTCCCTCCATTCACCGCTTGCCACCTCACCGCGTCGGCCCCACCTCTCCCGGTGGACAGCCACCCGACGCCACCTACCCCCTCTTTTCCCGCCTCCCTCCTTCTCCCCGGGCCCCACCCACGGGACAGACCCGCTCCGCCCGCATGCAACCCGACAACCCCGGGATTCCCTTCGGTCCCAACTCCTTTTCCCGCCCACGCTTCCCTTGTCGCCTCCATCGACCCGCGTGACCCGTCCCCACCTCCTGGCCCCGTCCCGCGTCTCACACATCGCCTGACACGGCCACCTCGCTCACACAACCCAGCCGCACAGATCCCCACCAACCCTCTCTCCTCCTACCGGCCCCATGAGCCCCACCCTACACACGCCTCTCGTTCTCGCCCCGATCCCGCAACCGCCGTCGCCGGCCTTCCTCCCTCCTTGCGCCGCACTCTCGTCTAGCCCGACCGCCTACCGCAAGCCGCCATGGCCACCGCCAGGCACAACAACCGCCGCCGCTCGCTTGGTTCCTAGCCGCGCCCCGTCGGAGTCCTGGTGCTCCTCCGCCGCCCTTGCCGGACCTGCCCGGCGACCTCGACCTCCACCGCCGCGGGACCCGCCGGCCGAGCCACCTCCTCTTCTCCCTGATGCGCCGCCCCTGCGCCCTCTTCTCCCAGCACGGCAGCCTCTACCTTCCTCCTGTGAGCGCTGCCGCCGTGTTGTCCTGGCGCGCCCCCGCCGTCCTCGTCTGCTCCGGCCGCCGTACAGCGGCCTCGCCATGGCGCCTCCGGCCCTTTCCCGGCCTCGCCCAGTTCGCCAGTCCCCGCCCCCGTCGCCAGCGCCGCTCGACCCGGCCCTCTACTTCATCGACCCGGCCACCGACGCCTAGCGAGTTCCGTCCGCCGATGTCCTCTGCTCTCCCGTGATCCCCTTCTCTGTGGCCGAGCCACCTCCGTCAGGCCGCGACCGAGCTGAGCCACTTGTTCCTCGCCCAGAAGTGCGTGTGCCGGCAGTTGCAGACGTTGCGTTGCGTCCGGCCGCCGCCTTGCTCTTTTGCTCCGCTCCCGCGTGTGTGTGTAAGCAATAGCAAGAGCACGAGTACATGTATGCAGGCCCTAGTCCAAGACAAAGCTGTGAATCCACAGGTCCCTCTCGACTAATCCTCATGGCCTCCCAGCAAGTGACGTTGTTCAGAGCACCAAGATCTAGACGGAGAGATGTACCGAGAAGGCACCCAAGTCTGACACCGACCATCGGCGTCGAACCCGAGTTCGGCACCGGTGCCAAGTACTTCGAGAAGGATCGACACGGCCTACATCATGGGACACCAAGACCTACCTCCTAGAACTTGAAGTCGGAACCGCTAAGTTCTTCATCCCGGACGCCATGACCGTCGACATGACCTGAAGGCCGCGGATGCGACAAGATCTACCTCTCGTTGTCCGAAGAACGTTCCGCCAAGACCGATCCCGTTCCCCGTCGGACCCCGAACCTCCGGAACCCAAGATCTTCCGAAACCCGATGTGTGAACCTTTTCCCGAGCCCCTATTTTATAAATGCTATATATAAAACTGTTGCATATAAATTGATCATGCTTGCATACATGTTTGTGGGTTGGGGGCATTATGCCGATTCACCTCATAATTAAATATGGAGTCTATATGCGGGATATCTTTGTCTTATTCCGGACTCCATTTAAATTTGCATAGCGAACCGATGCCATGTTTTGACTTGTTAATACAACATTTAATTTGCGGGGTTTCTAAATAACTTGAACCTATTAATTAATTGTCAGGCCCCGGTTCCGCTTAATATTGCCTAGTTGCATCGCATCTCTGCCATGCCATGCATCATATCATAAGCATGCCGGATCTTCTGCCGTAGTATTAAATATTGCATCCGGTGTTTCTTCTAGTGTTTGCTTCTTCGCGGATTAGGCCGATGAGTTGATGCGAGTGTCGACAAGTTCTCCGGATATGTTCCGTCGGCAGTGTTTTCCCAGGCGAGCATCTCTCCCCCTTCTACCTATTTTGCATTTATAGTCTTTATTTCCTCCTGTTGATCTATTGCTATCCGTGTCGTGATGCTTTAGATTCCGTGCACCAGTTATATCCCGTGCAGCCTCTATATTGCCATGGACACCTCCTAATACCTGTTGTTTGGTAGATAGCTGGCCTTGCGAGTCGTAGTTGCTTGCTCAGGTGTGATCTCGTGTTGTCAAGTACCACAGTTGTTGGAATGCTGGCAGATGTTTATGGTGGAGATGATCATGACTTTAAATACAACCATTAAAATGCTAGATATAACTAATGCAGAGGCATCGGTGGGCAATATTTGGTTCTTCCACGCTCACTTGTGTCCCGTAGGACCCTGAGTACTTGATACCTGTTCCTTGACTATTCACACTATCCACATCCAGGAGGCCTTATGGACCCTCCTGAGCCAGAGCTTGATTTATTTCTATTTCTTGGGGCCACAAGTAGTTTGGGGCTTTATTACTATCTTGTACCTATGCCATGCTTTACTGCTTTATTTAAGATTGTGCGTGGAGCACCTGTACTGTTTTGGATCGTGCCACGTTTTCGCGGTATCGACAAGCCCAGTCACATTTTCGGGTTCCTAGTCGTTTACAGCCGTCGTCGCAAACTCTGGGTCCGTTCCGGAGCCGGCCAACTTCGTTGCAGGTAGCTTAGTAGGGTGGTCCCCTGAAATATTTTATGAATCCTGTGATCGCTTTATCGTGAAAGCCTCGTTGGGTTTTGAGTTGGTTTTTCCGAGGTTGATCGAGTGTGTGTTGCTATTTGTGCACCCTTGCAGGGTAAAACTTTCTGAAAGCCATGTCCGCGGTTATGGACGACTTGGAGCACAGTATCTTGATCATAGACAAGCATAACTAAAGTAGTGCTATAAATTTGACTTAATATGTGACTAGTAATCGGATGCAACTATAACGGAATGGATATTAAAAATGCTAACAACTGGTGGATCTGGGTTGTTTTGTGACATGCTATACCTACTTAGTAAGTATTGCAACTCCAATGGAATGTGATAAAAGTGCCAACAACTGCTGGGTTTTGGGATTCCTCAGGACAATTATATCTGACTAGTAAATGTTCCAACTAACACGGAATGTTAATTAAAAACTGCCCACTACTTATGCTTCAGGATGACTCATGCTATCTATATCTGATTAGTAAGTGCTGCAACTATAACGGAATGAGTAAAATTGCCAACTGTGTGAGTTCCTTGGTCCGACTTCCTCGTTTGGTCTCGAGGGGGAAATACTAGGATGGGTTTGTCTGGTGTCAGCTTCAGGTTGGATCCGAATAGGTCTTTCTTACCCCTCTCTAATAGCCGATAGTTGTACTGAGTCTCTATAGGTTATCTAGTGCTGCTGCGCTGCCGCTTTAGTCCACCATACCTATGTAGGCGAGAGCCGCCGAATTCTAGCCTCGCTGTGTAATGGCCTCAGTACTGACGCTCCTCTTTTTCCTTTGCCCTTTGTCGGCACCCCTTTTGTTTTAGCAGGTTTGAGATCGGCGTCGTTAGTAGGGTTACCCTTCCGGCTTGGCCTGGGCATGGTTATGGACGCCATTGGTTATTCTTCAGGGCTCTTAGCCCCATTTGCATCTTGTCCCTACTCGGACGCTGTATCGATTACAAGGTGATTTGGATCTTTGTACTGTATATCTGTATTCTTGACTCGCTGAGTCGCTATTGAATATATATCTGTTCTCTGGGTCCCATCGAGGATTGTTGTGTAATGGTATTACTTCGTTTTCCACCCGCAGGAAAGTGCCTGGTGGGCGTCCTTGAATCATTTCTATGCGGATTTGGCGGAAAGGGCAAAAACTTGCATAGGGCCGATTTGAGGGTGTTACACACTCTTATCAATATCTTTATAAGGTTCATGATACTTATTACACTTCTTTTAGGCACTTCAATGTAGGAAGCAAAAGCCTTAAAATAAGAAGCAATAGCTTGAGAGTCTAGACCATAAGCATTTTTAATATTTTGAAAGTCATCAGTTCCCATAAAAGATTCAATGCATTCATAATCATATTTTATACCTGACTTTCTACCTTTGTCATTCTCCCAAGCTTCAGCATTGTCTTGAATACGGTCCAGAACATCCCATTTAGCTTCTTCTTCTTCCATGCGAGTGAATGATCCAGCACAAGAAGCATCCAATAAATCTTTATCATGAAGAGAAAGAGAAAGCCTTGCATAAAAGTTATTGATAATGATATTGTTGGGGAGCTCATGAATGGGACATTTGAGCATTAGTAACTTCAATCTCCCCCAAGCTTGAGTTGTACTCTCTCCATCAAGAGGCCAAAAGTTGTATATTTGATTCCGATCTTTATGAATCTCACTAGGAGGATAAAACTTTGAATAAAAGAGATGCACTATTTCCTCCCATTCCAGAGCTTGACCATTCTTCAGCAGCTTATACCATTCCTCAGCTCTTCCTTTTAGTGATAATGAGAATAACTTCTTCTTAACTTGATCTATAGTAATACCTGCACACTTGAACAACCCGCATAATTCGTGTATAAAGAGTAAATGATCACCGGGATGGATAGTTCCATCACCAACATAATAGTTATCCATAACACGATCAATAATTCTTGTAGGTATTTTGAAGACATCATTCTCAGCAGGTGATGGCTTATCTACTACCTTAGGAGTGGTAGTAGCATTACCAAATAAGAAACTTAGCGAATTATCCATAATGAAAATAAAGCAACTAACAGAAGTAAACAATACTCACAGTAGAAGTTTCCTTTACCAGTTCCACTCTCCAATAGCGCTTCACTCCCCGGCAACGGCGCCAGAAAATAGTCTTGATGACCCACAAGTATAGGGGGTGTATCGCAGTATTTTCGATAAGTAAGAGTGTCGAACCCAACGAGGAGCAGAAGGTGATGGCTAGTGGTATGGATCAGGAATTCTCTGCAAATACTTAGCAAACGGATTTTTAGGGGTTTTCGATAAAGCAAGTAAACAAAGTACGAGTAAATAAAAGACTGTAGGAATAAATGCAGCAAGTGGCCCAATCCTTTATGCAGCAAAGGACAAGCCGGTTGTATTACTTAAGATGACCAAACATTCTCGAGGACACATGGGAAGACTGTCAAGTGCTTTCGCTTCATATAGTTGATTAATCTTGTTTAGCTTTCTAAGTGTTGTGTGGGCGAACCTGTGCTAATGTACCGCCCCATCCAAGACTAATACATACTTGTGATTATACCGCCCCATCCAAAAACCTAACCACAGCTTTAAACTCTAAGACCCTTACGTCCCTTGTGCAATGGTTTCCTAACGGAGGTTCATGTTTCTGTCACTCCGGAAACCCCTATGATTAGTAGCCAAATACACAATGCATTCCCCTAGGCCCATATAGGTCAAGTGTCATGTAGTCGACATTCACATGACACCACTAGAAGAAGTACACCACAACTTAAATAACAATCTATTGAATCTCTCTCAACACAACTCCACTACTAACAACATGACTTCTCCCATGTCCTCAAGAACAAAACGAACTACTCACAAGACATCATATGGATCATGATCAGAGATGGAATAATGATGTATAACAATCTGAACATAAACAATAATTCAATGGTTCACTCAATAGCATCAACTACAAAGAGTAATCAACACCGGGAAAGTTTCCCCTATGAACTAATGCAAGATTCAACTCAATTGTTACAGCAATATGGAGATGGTGATGAGGGTGCTGATGGTGATGATGGTGGTGATGATGATGATGATGATCCCGATGAAGTCCAGCTTGATGGTGGTGTTGATGGTGACGATCTCCCCTCTCCGGGAAGGAATTCCCCCGGCAGAAATCTGTCTGCTGGAGAGATCTTTCTCTCTTGGTGTTTTCTGCCCCACAGAGGCGGTATAATCTTTCTGTGGTTGCTCTCCGAGTCTTATGGTTTCGGGAGGATGATATACGCCAGAGGGGAGAGCCAGAGGTGGGTCAGGGCGGCCACACCACCTCCTGGCGCGGCCTAAGGCTGCCCGCGCCATGGGATGGTGTGGGCCCCCTATGGCCCATCTCCACTCCGTCTTCTGGCATCCTTAGTCTTCTGGAAAAATAGGATTTTCCGTATATTTTCCTGAATTTTCTGATCTTCGCGAATTTTGCCTCCAAACAGCACCTTTTCCATCAGAATCCTGACTCCAGCGGTCCATGCTCCAAAAGTCATCAACCATGCGAAAACAAATGAAATAACATAAGTATCACCCCTCAATACAAAATATATCAATGAATAATAGTGAATTAAGACATAGAATAGTCATGCAAAATGGATGTATCATCAACCAAATCCAAGTAACCCGCTTTGCTCACTACATAAGGCATGACTTTATGGGAATGCCAATGGAGATGCCAAGTCACCCGGAGTTGAAGCGTCAAGTGGAGAACCTTGACTTTCTGTTGTACGACCGACAGAAGGAATTGGACAATGCTAGGGAGTTTGCCAACCACAACCTTGCCATTGCCGCCCAGAAGGCCCAGACTTTCTCACTGCTTGTCAAGGATCGTTAGTCTCTTCGCCGCCAGCGCACCAAGAAGGATCGCATCATCGACCGTCTTTGCAAGAAGGTGGCCCACCTCGAGAAGACCATCAAGGAGCAAGAATCTCAACTTGCAGCAAAGGAGGAAGAAGAGCAAGGTGAAGACATCCAGGGAGATATGGATTCTTACCTCAGCAATGGTGATGACTTTCTGGAGGAGGATGCCATGGACTTCTACACCGACGATGATGACTCCGACTTCATCGATGATGAGTAGATGCACTAGGGCACTATCGTAGCATGAGGAGTATCGGTCCCATTGTATTGTAGCTTGCAGAATGGTTCTTAAAACCATCTATTTTCCTTGTTGTTGTTGTGTGTGTGTGTTTGTATCGTGTGCTTTGCTTGAATGAATGAAAATAAGTTAGTTACAAAACCCGAGTCAAACTCAAAGTTTTAGCTTTGAAACCAAAACCATGAACCATAGAACTTTCCCTCTTACCCCTTTATCTACCTCAATCTTCAGATGACTCGTGGAAACCCCGGAGGGAGCAGCTCATCGCAGGACCCGATGTTGCAGATTATGCAGATGCTAGTTGCAGACCGTGAAGCAAGCAGGGCAGAGTGCCAAGCCAACCTAGAAACTCTGCAGCAGATAGCTCAAATGTCCCAAAACAACCAAGGGCATGGAAATCAGGATCATCAAGGATCCAAGCTGAAAAACTTCCAGAATACCAATCCCCTAATCTTTAGCACTTCAGAGAACCCACTAGATGCTGATGACTGGTTGCAGACAATGGAGAACATTGTAGAAGTAGCCAGAGTTGACAACAAGAAAGTTATTTTTGCCACCCACTATTTGGCAGGAGATGCAAGGGCCTGGTGGAATAGCACCCGCACAATGAACCATGGTCAAGTGATGACATGGGAAGCCTTCAAAATCAAGTTCAGACGCACCCACGTGCCGCAGGGCCTAGTCACCAGAATGAGGGATGAATTCAGAGAGTTAAAGCAAGGCAGAATGACTGTAGTGGAGTACCATGACAGATTCCTATCGCTTGCCAGGTATGCACCTGATGAGATCAACACGGAGGCCAAGAAGGAGAGATTCCTGAACGGACTGCATGATGAGATGCAGACTGTCCTCGTCAACATCCGTTTCGAGGATCTCGAAGAGCTAGTTGACTCTGCCATTCAGATGGAAGGGAAGATTAACCAGGCAAATGACAACCGCAAGCGTCGTATGATGCACCAAGCTGGATCTAACAGTCACCAGAAGTACCGTCCCAACCCGTCTGCAGGGTATGCACCGAGGAACAACCGACCCCCAATGTCTTGCCCAAGCTACCCCAACCGTAGCGGAGGCAATGTGAAGTCCGGAGGAAACAAAAACAACCCCGGCAACACCAACAATTTCAACCGTGCACCTCCCAAGAGCAACAACAATAACACTGCACCCAGAACTGAAAGCAATGTTGTGCCCGTGGCAACAAAAGACTAGTCTCAAATCACTTGTTTCGAGTGTGGAGTGAAGGGTCACTATTCCAATGAGTTCCCTAAGAAGATTGCTGCCAATGTGAATGCCCCAGCTCAATAGCAGCGTTGTGTTCAACCCGGAAGAAGATTCGCCCTAGGGAACCCTCACAACCGCAACGGCCGTCTCTTCCACATGAACGCCGAAGAAGCCCAAGAAGCGCCAGATGTAGTGTTGGGTATGTCTTCTGTCAACTCAGTTTTAGCAAGAGTGTTGTTTGATTCTGGAGCATCGCACTCATTTATCACCGAAGAATTTGCATGCACTAGTAAGATTCACCCAACCAACTTGAATCATGTCATGATAGTTCAAATTCTCGGTTCAACTACAAAAGCTAGAAAAAATTGCAAAGTTGTGCCTATCAGAATACATGGGATAGATTTTTATGCTAATCTAATAGTACTTGGAACCAAAGGATTGGAAGTAGTACTAGGAATGGATTGGATGTCAAAGCATAAAGGACTGACAGACTGTGCTAAGAAAGCCATGACCATGACCAGTAGCTCTGAAGTAACATTAGAGCATGTATCGGAAACCTTACCTCGTCAATTCAAGTGCAACAAGAGTCTATCCCTACCCACCATAGACCAAGTCAGAGTAGTCTGTGAATACCCCGACGTATTCCTAGATGAATTGCCCGGTATGCCCCCGATAGGGATATTGAGTTCATTATTGAACTAATCCCTAGAACCGGACCCATAGCCCAGAGACCCTATAGCATGAACCCCTTAGAGTTAGTGGAATTGAAGCAGTTGGATGCTATGTTAGCAACAGGCTTGATTCAACCAGGCACATCGCCATGAAGATCACCAGTGTTATTCGTTGACAAGAAAGATGGAGGCAAAAGGTTGTGCACCGATTACAGAAAGCTGAATGACGTCACCATCAAAAACAAGTACCCACTACCGAAGATAGAGGATCTATTTGATCAGTTGACTGGAGCCCAAGTGTTCTCAAAGATTGATCTTAGGACTGGTTATCACCAACTTAAGATTCGTGCAACGGATATTCGAAGACCGCCTTTACTACTCGTTATGGATTATATGAGTATACGGTCATGTCTTTTGGATTAACCAATGCCCCTCCTTATTTCATGAATCTGATGAATAAGATCTTTATGAATTTCCTAGATAAGTTTGTCGTTGTGTTTATCGACGATATCCTTATCTACTCCAAGTCAGAAGAATAGCATGAGCAACATCTGAGAATCATCCTTGGAATCCTGAGAGAGCATCGGTTGTATGCCAAGTTCAGCAAATGTGAGTTTTGGCTGAAAGAAGTAGGATTCCTAGGACATATTGTGTCTGCCGGAGGAGTCTCTGTTGATCCCACCAAAATTAAAGATGTCGAAGAATGGGAAGCCCCAACCACTCAAACCCAAGTCCGTGCATTTCTCGGATTAGCGGATATTACCGCAAGTTCGTAGAAGGATTTTCGAGCATCGCCAGACCCATGACCCAATTGTTGAAGAAGGACAAGAAGTTTGAATGGACCGACAAATGTGAAGCCAGTTTCCAAGAACTGAAGAAGAGATTGATTTCAGCCCCAATATTGATCATGCCAGATATCAAGAAGCCGTTTGATGTGTGTTGTGATGCATCCAAGATTGGTCTCGGATGTGTATTGATGCAAGAAGGCAAAGTCATCGCTTATCTGTCTCGGCAACTGAAGCAGCATGAGCAGAACTATCCAACCCATGACCTTGAATTAGCAGCCGTAGTGTTGGCATTGAAGACATGGCGTCATTATCTTATGGGAAATCATTGTGAGATTTACTCAGATCACAAGAGCTTGAAGTATATTTTCACTCAGAAGGAGCTGAATATGAGGCAATGGAGATGGATAGAGTTAATCAAGGATTATGACCTTGACATTCACTATCACCCCGGCAAAGCCAATGTGGTAGCGGATGCTCTTAGTAGATTGCCGTGTAGGTTAAACACCATGCTCAAGGAGAAGCAATCCAGTTTGTATGAGGAGTTGGAGAAGTTTAGAAGCGAGCTTGTTAGCAAAGGATTTTTAGCTAGCATTGAATTTCAACCCACTTTGATTAGCCAAATAAAGGAAGCCCGGAAAGTAAATGAAAGTATCGACGGAATCAAACGTCGTATTGGTACAAGAAAGGTACCTAGATTCACCGAAGATGAAGAAGGAGTTATGTGGTACAAAGGACGTATCTATGTGCTAGCAGATTCGGAGCTGAAGAAAGTTATCATGTAGGAAGCTCATGATACTCTTTATTCTATCCACCCTGGAGGAACAAACATGTATCAAGATTTGAAAGAGCAATTTTGGTGGCACAAGATGAAGAGGGAAATCGGAAGCTACATTGCCAAGTGTGACATCTGTCAAAGAGTCAAAGCAGAATATCAGAGAAACGCAGGACTATTGCAACCATTGCAAATTCCGGAATGGAAATGTGATTCTGTCGGGATGGACTTTATCACCGGTTTGCCTACTTCTAGTAGGGGAAATAACTCAATATGGGTCATCGTTGATAGACTATCTAAGGTAGCTCACTTTATACCTGTCAAGACTACCTACCAGAGTTCGAAGCTAGCAGATTTGTACATTGCTAGAATTGTTAGTCTGCATGGAACCCCCAAGACCATAGTATCAGATCGAGGGACCCAATTTACCTCGAGATTTTGGCAGAAAGTCCAAGAAGGATTGGGAACCAAATTGAATTTCAGCACAGATTATCACCCGCAGACTGATGGACAGACTAAAAGAGTCAACCAAATCTTAGAAGATATGTTGAGAGCTTGTGTGTTAGAGTATGGATCAAAATGGGAAGATTGCCTTCCTTTCGTAGAATTCTCATATAACAACAGTTATCAATCTAGTATGCAAATGGCCCCCTTTGAGTTCCTATACGGAAGAAAGTGCATACCCCTTTGAATTGGTCGCAAGTAGGAGAGAGTCAGATTTTTGGACCCGACATTCTCTGAGAAGCTGAACAGAAGGTTCACAAAGTTCATGAGAACCTCAAGACCGCCCAATCCAGACAGAAGAGTTATGCTAACAAGAGAAGGAGAGACCTGACTTTCAATGTCGGAGATTTTGTGTATCTCAAGGTTTCGCCATTGAAGGGAACACAACGCTTTAGTCTGAAAGGAAAGTTAGCCCCCAGATATATCGGACCCTTCAAGATTATGAATCACCGAGGAGAAGTATCGTATCAACTGGAACTGCCAGAAGAGATGTCAGCCATCCACAACGTGTTCCATATCTCGTTACTTCGCAAATGCCTAGAAGTGCCGTAGAAGACTGAAGTATTCAAGAACATCGATCACCGAGCTGTTGATATCAACAAGGACCTGACGTATCGTGAAGTTCCCATCCGTATCTTGGAAGAAGCTTACAGAACCACCAGGACGAGGAGTATCAAATTTCTCAAGATCCAATGGAGCAACCATACTGAAGAAGAAGCCACTTGGGAGCGGGAAGATTACATTAGGACAGAGTTCCCCGATCTCTTTAGTTCCTAGTTTTCTTTCGTAAATCTCAGGACGAGATTTTGTTTAAGGGGGGAAGGTTTGTAAGATCCCAAAACTTAATCCAAAGTTAATCAAGATCAAATCTACCCAATTTGGGGTTAACAAAAACTTTTCCATTTAAATTAATTAAGCATTCATATGTGTGTGCATTTAAAATAGGAGTTGTTTTGAATTGCCATGTTTGAGTGATCCATTGGTTGTAAAATGATTCTAAGGTGAATTACACATCATCTAGATCATTCCCAAACAAATCCCAAATAAAAAGAAATCAAAACGAATAAAATAAAGAAATGGTCATTTGTGCCATTTTAACTAACTAGGACACTTTGGGTGTTCCTAGGACTCATATGCCAACAAAGACAATTGTGGTTCTTTGCACCCCTTGCTAGTACAAGTAGTGATGTGCCAAGGCCCACTTTGTGATCTCCGAAAAACATTCAAACTCTAATTTTAAAAGACATTTGAAAATTGAATCTAGTGTATGTATCAAGATCACACTAATTCAAAAACCACTCAAATGAACTCCATTTCAAAAACCCAAGAAAACCTAGATGCTCAAGCATAAGTTACACCGCTCCACCAAAAATCTTTCAAAAATTCAAAACTTTTCTTCATGCGGCCATTTGATCGAAAAGTTGGCAGGCAGACAAAATGCAACCTAACTATTACTGTTTTGGAGAAATTCTTGTCGAGCCAATTGGTGTGCATTGATCATCTTGGTCTCCCCCAGGCCCAACCAGACCAAACCCACCTCTATCCCTAGCCCCTGGCGCTAGTGCCATGCCGCCCCGACGCCATGCTCGCCAGCCAAGCGTGCACAAGACACAGGCGACCACCAACCCTTCTCCGCCGCTCCAGGAAGCAAGGCACCACCTCACAGCCGCCCACGGTCCACCCCACGGCCGGAGATAGCCACTGGACCACCCCACAGCCTCGCCACCCTTTCTCTCTGCGCGCATCCAGAGCGCGATCGCTGCCAGCACGCCACAGACCATGCCTCGACACCAAATCGCGCACGCCGCTCTGCCTTGAACCCAACCACCCGCCAGACACGGCCGTGCACCGCCGTGCGACCCACAGTCGCCATGATCACCGTCGAGCACTGCCTCTGTCTCCCAGAGCGCGTGAAGCCCCCGACCATTAGATACCGCCCCTATCCACGCCATTGCACCGTAGCTGACCGCCAGTAGACCGCCCAGCGTCCGCCTACCTCGCCCACGCTGGTAGCCCCCTATTTCACCATCACCAACAAGCCGCGACCATGCCTCACTGCCTCACCATCGAACCTATATAAGGAGGCCTCCCCCACACCATCTCACTCCCCTCTCTCCACTGACCATTTCCGCTCTCTTGCTAGAGCCGCTCGAGCAGCACATCGCCGGAATTCCACCAGAGGCATCCGCTGCAGAGGAGGAGAAGTTGCAGTCGATTTTGTCCACCTCAGCCCTTGTCGCGACTTCGCTTGAGCTCACCGTCGCCGTCCAGTTCGTTTGCCCGCCTCGCCGCACTAGCTGGAGCCCTGGTACGTCCCTAGTAGACCCACACCGACCGTTTAGGGTTTGGTCTCGCCGGCGACGAGTCTGTCATCGATGATGACCATGGACCGTCGATCTATGTTCTAATCGTAGCGCCTAGATCGCCTCGTACCGCTTCAGGTTTTATGTGCCACTGACAGGTGGACCCCCCTAGTCAATCGCCCTCTGCGCCGCTGAGCGTTACTGGGCCGGCCCATTTAGTTTCCCACGCTGACCCAGATAATTCAAATTAGGTTTTTCTTTTTAGACTTAAAATCAATTCTGTCCCTTAGTTTAAAAATCAATTCAAAGAGTTTTACAAATCCAATTTTGTGGGAAAGGTACTGAAAAACGCTATCCAAGCCCGTTGGATTTAAATCATTTAGAGTTAGAGATCTCTCCTAGTAAAAATAACAAGACAGAAGCATTTGCACATTCAAACATTTTTCTAAAATCAACCATAATAGCTTTTGAGTTGATTCCAACTCTCAAAATCCACATTTAACCATACCTATCTGAATATGTAATAATATTAAGGTTTGCATGCAGTGACTTTGGACTAGTACCAAAATAATGCTATATAGGCATTTCTAGTCACTTAAATCATTAAATATTCAACTTAAACTTATTAAAATGTGATCCAACATTTAAATCACATTCCCATATGTTGGAATATGTGGTGATGACATGTGTCCACATGATCCCATATTTTAATTGGAGAATATTAAATCTTAGTTAATTTCAATGAGTAGAAATTACTTTTCTCAAATAAAAAGAAGGAAGCTAGTTAATTAAACCTTGTGATGCTTGTGATGATAATAGATCATCAAATGTGTGCCTTAGTGTGCTAAGTAGACTAGTTAAGATTTGTTTGGTGATTGTGTATCCCGTATGTATTTATAGACAATAGTACCAACCAAGCTTTCGAGGAGGAGGAGTTCTACCAAGAGTAGGAGGAAGAAAACTTCAACCACTTCACTACACAAGGCAAGCTACTATTGGCAAGCTAAACTTTGCAAGCTAGATAACCTAAGCAAATGCATTAGGCATGCTTTGGTTATACCCTTTGACTTTTACCTACCGCAAGTTTTTTTATTTACAAGATTTACTTTCTTTACTTTACCAAAGTCCTTTACTTGTTTGAAGGTAGCATAAAAAGTATAAAACTTGACCTATCTAGATAAACTTAGATGTCATTCTATGGCATGAGATTGACATTAGCATCCCACCTTAGTGAACACTCTTAACTTAGTAGTTTAGAGCTAAACTAAAACTTGAGTCACTTTAGATGGGAATACTTGGTGAAAATGAATTGTGAAAACCATGGAATGATGAGTCATTCTATTTAGATGTTTTGACATGTGTTGACAAACACAAATGGTTTATGAGGATGAAAATGTTGAGGCATGAGCCTTAGCCCTTTTACAAAACTGATGGTTGGGTTCGGATGCGATACCATTCCAATTTTACCGTACAACCACAATACCTGAATTGGGTAAGGCTTAGCCGGAAGTTTATATGAATTAGTATTAGTTCCCTCGTGGGAGAGGTTTGAGATGAGGCTACCTCTCAATGTTGTCCACCTATGTAGTGCCCAAGATGACAGATGGTCATGGTTGGGAGGCCATGCTCATAGGAGAGGTGCTTATACTAGGGTGTGTAAAGGAAAGGTTATGTTTGATTATCTGCATACTACGTATGATGATTCAAGGTTATCCCTGACAGATGTATCGAATCTTGTGGTGAGAGTGTACCACCTCTGCAGAGTGTCAAACTATTCAAATAGCCGCGTCCGCGGTTATGGACAGTTGGAGTGGCCATACTATTCCGTTGTCAGATGTTTTCAAAATGACTCATGAAATGAATGATGAACCTTGACTTGACCACCACAGGGTTATGACTATGACACTATCTTCCAAACTTAAGTGATTCTAGAACTTTATTTTATCTTTCTTTGTTTCTGAACTCAGCTTAGGTTTCAAACTTAACTTTACAAATAAACTTAGAGTTAGCATTTCCCACTAGAACTACCTCACTTGTTAGTGATAGTTTGCGAGTACTTAAAGAGTACTCATGGCTTTTTGTTCCTGGCTATTCCTATGGATAGACTATGAAGGAGACTACCAAGATGAAGGACAGCAAGACAGCTATGATAACTTGGACTATCTTCCATCGTCAGCATTGCCTGTGACCCTGAACATGGACCCCACCTCTACGCTTATTATTTATTCCGCTGCTTGTTGTATTAAGACTGAATCATGAGATCCTTTATTCGTGTAAGACCTTATTATGGTTTGTAATGGATGATGTACTGTGATATCCAATCTGTTATGTCTCGCAAAAATGGTAATCCTGGGATTGCGATGTATGGCTTAACAGGAATCTAGGATTAAAAATCCGGGTGTTGATAGCCAGCGACATACAAGAGTACATCAGAGCCACACCATCTAAAAGAAATAGAAATATTGCAACACCATACGACAAGATCCAAATACCCTAGATAGATATAATATTTTAGGATAACTCCTCATACATCAATCATCAACGTATCAAGTGGAAGCAGAATACAAGATCCGAGTATGGATTAAGAATCAAATAGGCATAAGATGCCCGTAAATAAGCAAATTCCGGCCCACAAATCTCAGTGATATGCATCCCAGGAATCTCTACGTAAGAGGGTCGTTGCCACCATCATCAGCCTCATCGGCATAGTAACCTCCATGTGGATATACCTGGAAATTTGAACAATATTTATCGTGTGAGACCCTAAGGGACTCAACAAGTCTTTATTTATCTAAAGGGATGACCTGAGGATGACGCAAATTGCAGCAAAAGATAATACCTAACAGTTCTATAGAGACACGCTACAACCTCCGCCCAACCAAATATGGTCGGACGTTCGTTAAATAGTCAACAATTATATAATCAACATAAGTAAATATCGTCTGTCCTCCTTCTCGCTTACCGAACAAGAAGGCAGAGGAACAACCCATCTGTTGTCAGTTTTATTAACCATTCCATTGCACTAATTACTAGTCATATTTAGTCAAGTTAAACACGGTACTTTAGTTATAGTTCTCTATGATCGATAAACTATGCTCCAAGTAATCCATAACCACAGACACGGATTTCAGAAAGATTTACCCTGCATGGGTGTACAAATATCAACACACACACGATGAACCTCAGCAAGAACCAAATAAAAAGCAACGAGGCATCGCGACAAAGCATTTCCAAGATTCCAAAATAATTTTAGGGAGCCACCCCAGTAAGCTACCCGCTACGAAGTTGGCCGGCTTCACAACGGACCCAGGGTGCGTGGCGACAACTGTAAATGAATGGGAATCCGAAAGTGTGATTGGGCTTGTTGATATAGCAGAAACGTGGCACGGGGTTTCTAAATAGTATAGTAGTAAATGCTCTCCATGAGCAACATTAGTAAATAAGAAGTAGCATGGCATAAGTACATGATAGTAATAAAGCCCCAAACTAATTGTGGCCCTAAGAAATAAGATGTGAATCAAGCTCAGGCTAAGGGGATTCATGGTCCCACATGCGGATAGTGCGATAATCAAGGAACAAGAATGAAGTACTCGGGTCCTACAGGACACATGTGAGCAGGTAAAAACCAAATAATATCTATTACCCACCGGTGCCTCTTTCTTTAGTTGTCCCATTACTACACAATTCAGTTGTTTAGGTACCTCATTATTCAAAAATTCTCACAAACCCTACACATGCAGTTCTATGACTTGCATGGCACAAACAACTCTTGTAGTAATGGCTGATAGGTTTGAGGGTACAAGCTTTGGCGGGGTTTAAAAGTAAAGGCTATGCAGTACTTGGCATTGCAATTTAATTCGGTACACGACTTATGATGCAAGAATAAGATAGATGCAACAGGTACTATATGCAGTGCAAGCATGTGGAATTGCTTGCCTGTCAGATTAGTAGTAGGGTAACCAGGATTCGGATAGTACTCTCGAGTCTCCTGGTAACTTCCTTGCTCGGCGTCTATCTGGATAAATCCCAAACACACAAGGGCCATAATAAATAAAGTGCGCAATCATATGACACATATGTTGGGGTTCACAATAGGAAATAAAAATATTCTAGCTACAGGAACACGATAACCAAGATCTATTCTATGTAGACATAAGTAACGGGGAGGGAGACGGTATTCATACCCTTGAAGACCATGGCACGCCTTATGCAGGTAGGCATATATTTGATGAAGACAAGCTGCGCCCCAAGCATGACGCCTCAAAGATCTACACACGTCCAATGTAGGTGACATCTCCCAAACTCCGATCCAGCCGAGCAGCAGAAGAAGATGGAAGCCAGACCGTCCTTCGCACGACGGTGGTGCAGAGGTGGAGAAAAAATTCCCACAAGAGCCAATTCCAATCTAGGTGGAGAGAGATCTCTATGGGAATAGAGAGAGGAGAGACAATTGTGTGTTTAGAGGGGAGGGGGTCCCTCTATTTATAGGAGGAGGGGACGGGAAACCCTAGGGTTTGGTGTGGGGGGATAAACCCCGCAACCACCGCCAGGGGAGTGGCCGCCGGCCCTAGGTGGACCCCACGTGGGGGAAGCCCCTAGGGTTTGGTGCATGCGCCCCTTCCCTCCCCTTTTCCTTCTTTGGCGCCTAGCCCCTTTGGGCCTTCCCTCCAAGGGAGACCCAATAGGCATGAGATGCCTCAAAATAAAATAAATATTTATGTTTTCATATTAATTCAACTAATTAATATAAAACACATATATTATTATATCTTTTACTCTGGAACACCTTCTATACCCCTCCGATCATCATCAAGTGTTTCCCGGAACCTTTCCGGTTTCTCTCTCTCATTTCTCCTATGGTGTCGGTTTGATCCCCAATCGTCCCCACCCTTAAGTGTGCCACCCTTCGGTTCGGAGATGCTCCGGACATTACCAAGAACCCTCTCGCGTCAATGATCATCAGCGGGACCTGGATGCCCATAATGACCACCCATGCATTCACGAATCTCATCTCTTGAACCTTCAACTTCGTGTCCTATTCCCTTTGCCATTTGATACCTAGGTCATCCGAGATTTGATCTTTGGTATCTCCATACCTCCATTCGATCTTGTTTCTGATGAACTCATTTACTCGTTCCCGTGTTGTTGCTTTCCATGACCTAGTCATACAATTTCAAGCTTCGTTAATGCAACGTCACCGAGTTGGTCACGTGTATCTATCTATTACTTGGATTGGCAAATCTCGGTCTTGATAAATACTCTTCAACCCGTTCCTTCGGGAAACCTGATGGTACCTTTATGATCACCCTTTCACAGCTTGATACTTGATACCATCAAAGTCTCCTTCTTGTAACGGTGATTATGCATTATCTCATAGTCAAAGGATTCGGTTACGAGGTTTCAATGTTATCATCAATGATGAACATTTAGTAACTAGATCTTATTGTGATTTGCTTAGGGTGTATGTCTATCATATCATTCAACTAATGATATGACCCCATTGTCAATTGGAACTATCACCCATGATCTCGAAACCATAGATCATCAGTTGACCAATGAGCTAGTTCACTAGAGGCAACTAGAGACTTGGTTTGTTTACATACCACACATGTATTAATGTTTCGTATTAACATAGTTATAGAACAGTAAGAAAATTATTATGAACATACAAGAGATACATCAAATAAAACACTTTATTATTTGCCTCTAGGGCATATGTCCTCTAGTCTCCCACTTGCACTAGAGTACAAATTAATCTAGTTTACAATAGACAATGATTTAACACCAATAGTATCCTGGTGCTGATCATGCTTGGCTTGTGGAAGTCCTTTGGTAAACGGATCTACAACATTTAGACCCGTATGAACTTTGCAAATCTTGACTTCACCATTCTCAACATTTTGTCTAATGGCGTGGAATCTCAGCTGGATGTGCTTGATCATGGAATGAGTTCTTGGTTCTGATGCATTCAAGATGGCACCCGTGTTGTCACAAAAGATTGTCACAGGTTCATTCACACTTAGAACAACTCCCAGTTTGATGAAGAAATTCCTTAGCCATACAACCTCATTCGCTGCTGCATTAGCTGTGATGTATTCCGACTCCATTGAAGATTATTCCACCACTGGCTGCTTCACGCTTCTCTGTTGGTGATATGCCCAAGAGTCAATAATAAAGTGGTTATTATTATATCTTTATGTTTATGATAAATGTTTACATCCCATGCTATAATTGTATTAACCGGAAACATTAATACTTGTGTGTTTTGTAAACATAAAAGAGTCCCTAGTAAGCCTCTTGTTAAACTAGCTTGTTGATTAATGGATGATCATGGTTTCCTGATCATGGACATTGGATGTCGTTAATAACAAGATCATATCATTAGGAGAATGATGTGATGGACACACACCCATAGTAAGCATAGCATAAGATCAAGTCATTAAGTTCGTTTTGCTACAAGATTTCAAATGCATAGTAACCTAATCCTTCGACCATGAGGTTATGTTAATCACCATCACCGGATGGGTACTTTGATGACATTAAACACCGCTTCGTAACTGGGTGGTTATAAAGGTGTCATTGGGTATTCTGAAAGTATGTGTTGAAGCGCATGGACCAAGATTGGGATTTGTCCATCCATATGACGGATAGATATGCTCTGGGCCCTCTCGGTGGAATGTCATCTAGTTAGCTTGCAATCATTTGATTAGGTCACAAGGGATGACATAACATGGAACGAGTAAAGAGTACTTATCAGTAACGAGGTAGAACTAGGTATGGAGATACCGACGATCAAACCTCGGATAAGTAGAGTATCGCGTGACAAAGGGAATTGGTTTCGTCTGTTAAATGGTTCTATCGATCACAAAGTCATCGTTGAATATGTGGGAGCCATTATGGATCTCCAGATCCCGCTGATGGTTATTGATCAGAGAGGTGTCTTCATCATGTCTGCATATTCACAAACCGTAGGGTGACACACTTAAGGTTCGAAGTTGTTTTAAGTAGATATGGAATATGCGTTGGAGACCGAATGTTGTTCGGAGTCTCGGATTGGATACGGGACATCACGAGGAGATCCGGAATTGTCCGGAGAATAAGATTCATATATTGGGGATCATTTTCTAAGTTAGGAAATGTTCCGGAGTGTTTGTATGGAGATTCTAGAAGGTTTCGGAATGTTCTGGAAGGTTCTAGAAGATTTCTTGGAGTTTGCTTGAAAACCAAGAAAGGATCAAGGAGTCTTTGTGGGGCAAGACATGGATTCGTGGGGGAGGAGGACTCCTTCCCCCCTCCCAATCCGCCGGCCAAGGAGGGAGAGGAGTCCTACAAGGACTCCCCCTCCCATGGCGCCTCCCTCCTTTAAATAGAGGGGAGGGGGCGCCACCCCCTAGACCTCTCCCATAACAAACCCTAGCTGCCGCCTCTCTCCTCCTCCTTCCCTCTGCTCCGGCTTAGGCGAAGCCCTACAGAATTCTCTACTCCACCACCACCACCACACCGTCGGGCTGCTGGGATTCCGTGGAGAAGATCTACTACCTCCGCTGCTCGCTGGAACAGGGAGAGGAAGGTCTGCTTCGACTCCGCACATGTGACCGACTGCGGAAGCGCTACCAGAACGTGGCGCCAGAAGGATCATCCACACGATCTTGAGATCGGCAAGTGATCGACTACATCAACCCCGAGATCTAATCTCGTAACGCTTTCGGATCTACGAGGGTTAGTACAGATCTATCTCGTTGCACATGTCTAATAGATTAGATCTTGGCTTTTATCTAGATTAGATCTGGGCTTTATTCGTTCTTGCGGTAGATTTTTTTTGTTTTCCATGCTACGAACCCATCAGTGGTATCAAAGCCGTGTCTATGCGTCGATCTGTTGCACGAGTAGAACACAATGGTTTTGTGGGCGTTGGTGCTCGTGCCATCTTTTGCTTTGTGTACTTTGCATCTTGTGGTATGGTGGGATGAAGCGGCTCGGGCTAACCTTACATGTCATCGCACATGAGACTTGCTCCACAGTTGACGTGCAACTCGTATTGCACAAGTGGCTTTGCGGGTGTCTGTCTCTCCCATCATAGTATAGATCCAATCTACACTTTGCACTTGATAGCACTTGTATCAACGTTGTATTTCAGTTTCGTAGGTAAGATCCGTTCTTATTCGAAAGCCCCAAACCACGTAAAACATGCAAAGAAAATTAGAGGAGTCTATCTTGTTTTTGCAGGGGTTTTGTGATGTGATATGGCCATCATGTGATTGTGATTATATTTGATGTATGCAATGATCCTTGTTGTAATATGGCAACCGCCAGGAGCCTAATGGTTGTCTTTAATTCTGTTAAGACCTGCGTGTCTATACATCTTGTAATAGCTTTATTCCAAGTAGTTGTAATAGTTGCTAGTGATGATGGACAACCATGAAGCGGCGCCACTGACCTTGAGGTAATGCTGGTGATGATAGAGATCATGTCCGTGCTTTGGAGATGGAGATCAAAGGCATAAGAAGAAAGGGCCATATCATATCACACTAATTATGAATTGCCTGTGATGTTAATCCTTTATGCATCTTGTATTGCTTAGATCGCGACGGTAGCATTATAAGATGATCCCTCTCACTAAATATCAAGTAATAAAGTGTTCGTCCTTAGTAGGCACCATTTCTAAGACTCGTCGTTTCGAAGCATCTCGTGATGATCGGGTGTGATAGATTATACGTGTGCATACGACGGGTGCAAGCCAGATTTGCACATGCGGATACTAAGGTTAACCTTGACAAGCCTAGCATGTACAGACATGGTCTCGGAACACGGAATACCAAAAGGTAAAGCATGAGTCATATGGATGATATGATGAACATGTTGATTGTTCGCCTTTAAAGCTACATCATCTCACGTGATGATCGGACTTGGTGTAGTGTACTTGGTTCGTGTGATCACTAAAACAACTCGAGGGATGTTGTTTTGAGTGGGAGTTCATTTGTAATTTGGATTAGTCAAACTCAATTTATCATAAACACAATCAAAGTGAATTTGCATAGTTTGTTGTAGTCATTGGCATCCGTTCACCACCTTACGCTTAGTTATAGTTGAGATAGTGGAACTATAGAAATTCTAGATATTTGCTTTACGAACTAGTATCGTATTGTTTTGAGTGTCAATCTAAAGTTTAAAAGTCTTGTTGCAAACCTTCAGCAAACTCCGTTTACTCTGTGAAGTTTAATAAACAGTATTAAATCAAGAGTAACAATTCTAGTGTTAGTATCTAATGTATCATGTTTGCCTCCATGATTCTTGATACTCAAAAGATTGTTTTTAATATCAAGTTTATCTAAGAGCTGAAAGCAATGTTTCAGAAACCATCATATGTGAAAGGTATTGCGATATCTAAAACAGTGTGTTGGTTACAACATGATAGAGTATATGTCCTCATATTTGATGAGAATTTGTGAAGGTTGGAGACGCTAGTCGTCCTAATCCTCCAAAAGGTTTTGGAAAAGAAACATTATACTCGCAATTCACCTTTATAAGCTATAGCAACTTGATCATGAAAGTTGTCATGATAAGGATGAATAGAAGATGTAAGTAAAATGTTTACTACACTAAAAGATTACTAAAGAATGGAATTTTGAAAGAATGCCAAACATTTGATGAAGGTGATCCACTTCAAAGTGCAAGTTCAAAGGTATTAGTATTTGACTATACACACTTTGTACTATGTGTCATGTGAATGACACCACTATTGATGTTGATAGATTCTTTTAAAAGAAAAGGAATTGTTGAAAGAGAATCTATAAAATATTTGGCAGAAAAGAAAAGATTGGAGATATCCAACTTAGGTATATAGAAGATACATGTTATGGCTGTATTCCTTGGTTGTTAAACAATGTGGTTCTGCGGTACTGGATACCGAATTGGTTGGTATGAAATGTCATACAGGACAACACAATTCATGAACTGCAATGGCCTAAGTAACTAGCAAGAGAATATGTGATGATGTTCATCGAAAACAAACAAAGGGTTGTTGTGTTGCTCGTTAACATCAAAGCTTACCTTCAAGATTTGTTTCAATAATTGTTATTTTGATCAGTTATTATGACGACAAAAGGTTGTTCAAATAATTACCGTATTCCATAATAGATGGATGATATACAAGTCTGGTTGGAGAAATAACGACCATAAAACTAATGCTAAAATGTCGCAAGACAAATGATTGAAAGATCACTTGCGAAGTGACATCACCGTTTAAATTATATTAGGGATACATGAAGAAACTCCATGTTGATGGATTTTTGGAGTCTTTGATTTTGATCAAATGACGCTTGTGATACTTTCCTGGAGATAATTAAAACTTTGTTCGTAGGCCAAAAGAGGAACGGACGACTAACTGATTGGAATTTGTACATATTGTTGTATATAGTCCATTATGTGTAGTCGTGGGCGATGGATTTCAACTTCATATGCTTTCTCCGAAGATTTGAGTGAGTATATGTATATACTTGCTCAATAAGGAAGAAGTATGAAACATTTGAAAATGTTCAAAGACTTTCAAGATGAAGTGGAAAATTATTGTAACAAGAAAATAAAAATTTTATGATTGGATCATAAAGAAAGATGTTTGAGTTACAAGTTTAGCAAAACACCTAAGATTTGAGGAATCGTTCCATGGATTTGCATTTCCCAAAACACCATAGGAGTATGAAGTGTTCAAGATATGTAATGAAACCTTGTTTGACATGGTAAGATCAAAGGTGTCATTTATAAAACTGCCATTATATTTTAAAGATTAAAGCTTTAGTGACTATCACTTTTACACTGAAAAGAGCTCCATCGTGATCCGTTGAAATGACACCATATAAGTCATGTTTTGGGATAAAACCCAGGTTGTCCTTTCTTAAATTTTTGGTATGCTAGGCATAAGTAAAGTGTTTACAACCAAAGTCGGATGAGCATGTCTTTGTAGGTTATTTCGAATAACCATTGGGTATTCCTCCATAACACCGAATACAAAAGTGTTTGTCACTTAGAATGTCGAGTTTCTTGAGAAGGAATTTTTGGTGAAAAGTTAAGTGGGAGGACAATAGAACTTTGACAAGGTTGTTGAACCTTGGCTAATATGTGCTGAGTTGCGCAGCGTCGGTAAGTGTCCCGGAGGCAGCAACAATGCTCATGGCTCACGTGCCTCAAAGGATGTGGTCACGGGGATCTAAGTTCCTATTGAACCAAGTAGGTCGGGTAAGTAATCAAATGCCAAGATTTGAGAGTTAAATCATTGTTGTTTGACAATGATGAACCGACTACATGCAAAGAAGCAATGATGGGCCCTGACTTCGTTAAGTGGCTTGAAGCCATAAAATCTGTGATAATTCCATACACAAGAAATCAAGCTTTGAATTTGAAAGACCCTCTGGAAAGGTGCAAGACCTTACAGTCGTATATGGATCTATAAAGAAATAGACATGGATGTTTCACATCTATGAAATAGTCGACATGTCGGAAAGAGTTTACGACAATGTTCAAGGAATTGATTATGATAAGATTTGATCTATCATAGCGATATTTAGTCTGGACGGATTAATGTAGCAACCACTACATATATTTTGGTATATGGTACTTGAACAAACAGAACAAGTTCTTCTAATAGAATGGTTACCTAGGAAGTGTACATGACACGATCCAAAGGGTTTTGTTAATTCAAAGGATGCTAAAAGAGTATGCAAAACTTCAATGGTTGAAGTGAGCATCGCGGAGTTGGAATCTTCACCATGATGAAACCATTAAAAGGTTTAATTTCATCAGAGACGATGAAGATGTTTGCAATTTGCAAGAAATTAAGTGGGAGCGCTAAGACATATTTCTAATACATTATGTGAAAGACATATTGTTGATTAGAAATGATGTATCTTTTATTGACACAGGTTAAGAATTTCATTTCGATGAAAGACTTAGGCATAACCCAAGAATTAGGCATCAATGTCTATATGGATAGATTGAGGCGCTAATATAGTTTTGCAAAATGTACATAGATAAGATGTTGAATGAGTTCAATATGGAAACAACAAGAAAGGTTCTTGACGCACGGAAAGGACTGAATCAAGATTCAAGTATGTTGACACGAGATTCAAGTGTTTTGACACTTGGTGAAATCACAAAATATTTTGATCAATCTTTGAGATGTACACATCCAGATATGTCCTATGTTCTAAATGTTATGAGCATATACCAGAATGACTCATAAGATGATCATTGGACAATAGTAGGGATATTCCTATGATCTTTGGAAGAACTAAGAATATATTATTTATATAGTGGTGACAAATAGTTCATTGTAAATTGTTGCATTGATACTAGTTTTGTCACAAATTAAGTTTATCTCAATTTAAACTATGGGTGGCACAATGTAATGGAAAGGAAGTTAAAACATTGTGACAGATACTACAACAAAAGGCTAAGTATATGACTGCTATTGTAGCAGCAAATGAGGGCATTTGCATCAAGTAGTTTGTTATCAAACTAGGTGTGGTTCATAGCGGGATAATACTATGAAGATACATTGTAATTGTACCAACATGATTTAATCCCAAGGAACTAAAGGTCTCACCAAAGGACCAAATTTATACAATGGAGTCTCATTGGAGAATGAGTAATGCGTAGAGACGCAAGGACATGCAAATACACACGGACCTGGAAGTGTCAGATCCGAAGATTATGTTTACCACTAGCAATAGTGTCTATACAACACCAGAAAGCCATAGGTGTTGAATGCACAAGTTATTAACTAGATTATTGACTCTAGTGCAAGTGGGAGACTGTTGGAGATATGCCCAAGAGGCAATAATAAAGTGGTTATTATTATATATTTATGTTTATGATAAATGTTTACATCCCATGCTATAATTGTATTAACCGGAAACATTAATACTTGTGTGTTTTGTAAACATAAAAGAGTCCCTAGTAAGCCTCTTGTTACTAGCTTGTTGATTAATGGATGATCATGGTTTCCTGATCAAGGACATTGGATGTCGTTAATAACAAGATCATATCATTAGGATAATGATGTGATGGACACACACCCATAGTAAGCATAGCATAAGATCAAGTCATTAAGTTCGTTTTGCTACAAGCTTTCAAATGCATAGTAACCTAATCCTTCCACCATGAGGTTATGTTAATCACCATCACTGGATGGGTACTTTGATGACATCAAACGCTTCTTCGTAACTGGGTGGTTATAAAGGTGTCATTGGGTATTCTGAAAGTATGTGTTGAAGCGCATGGACCAAGATTGGGATTTGTCCATCGATATGACGGATAGATATGCTCTGGGCCCTCTCGGTGGAATGTCATCTAGTTAGCTTGCAAGCATGTGACTAGGTCACAAGGGATGACATATCACGGAACGAGTAAAGAGTACTTATCAGTAACGAGGTAGAACTAGGTATGGAGATACCGACGATCAAACCTCGGATAAGTAGAGTATCGCATGACAAAGGGAATTGGTTTCGTATGTTAAATGGTTCTACCGATCACAAAGTCATCTTTGAATATGTGGGAGCCATTATGGATCTCCAGATCCCGCTGATGGTTATTGATCGGAGAGGTGACTTCATCATGTCTGCATATTCACGAACCGTAGGGTGACACACTTAAGGTTCGAAGTTGTTTTAAGTAGATATGGAATATGCGTTGGATACCGAATGTTGTTCGGAGTCTCAGATTGGATCCGGAACATCACGAGGAGATCCGGAATTATCCGGAGAATAAGATTCATATATTGGGGATCATTTTCTAAGTTAGGAAATGTTCCGGAGTGTTTGTATGGAGATTCTAGAAGGTTTCGGAATGTTCTGGAAGGTTCTAGAAGATTTCTTGGAGTTTGCTTGAAAACCAAGAAAGGATCAAGGAGTATTTGTGGGGCAAGACACAGATTCGTGGGGGAGGAGGACTCCTTCCCCCCTCCCAATCCGCCGGCCAAGGAGGGAGAGGAGTCCTACTAGGACTCCCCCTCCCATGGCGCCTCCCTCCTTTAAATAGAGGGGAGGGGGCGCCACCCCCTAGACCTCTCCCATAACAAACCCTAGACGCCACCTCTCTCCTCCTCCTTCGCTCTGCTCCGGCTTAGGGGAAGCCCTGCAGAATTCTCTACTCCACCACCACCACCACACCGTCATGCTGCTGGGATTCCGTGGAGAAGATCTACTACCTCCGCTGCTCGCTGGAACGGGGAGAGGAAGGTCTGCTTCGACTCCGCACGTGTGACCGACTGCGGAAGCGCTGCCGGAACGCGGCGCCGGAAGGATCATCCACACGATCTTGAGATCGGCAAGTGATCGACTACATCAACCCCGAGATCTAATCTCGTAACGCTTTCGGATCTACGAGGGTTAGTACAGATCTATCTCGTTGCACATGTCTAATAGATTAGATCTTGGCTTTTATCTAGATTAGATCTGGGTTTTGTTCGTTCTTGCGGTAGAAATTTTTGGTTTTCCATGCTACAAAGCCATCATTCTCTAGGTTACCACGCCACCATTCACCAGAAACACATATCCTGTTTGAGACTTCGAGTCATCAGAGTATGTGTTCAAGCTTGCATCCATGTAACCAGTTACATTTAGAGCTTCATCACCTCCTCCAATGACTAGGAACATATCCTTAGTTCTTTTAAGATACTTGAGGATATTTTTCATAGCTGTCCAATGTTCCACTCCTAGATCACTTTGGAAACACCCTGTCCAACTAGGATCCAGGGCCACATCAGGTCGAGTACATAGCATACATGATAGAACCTATGGCTGAGGCATAGGGGATGTTACCCATTCTTTCTCTATCAGCAACTATTGCTGGACATTGAATCTTACTCAATGTGTTACCTTTTACAAGAGGCACAAAACCCCTTTTGGCATATTCCATTTTGAACTTCTTCAAAATCTTCTCTATGTAAGTACTCTGACTTAATTCTATCATGTGTCTTGATCTATCTCTATAGATCTTAATACCTAATATATAGGCAGCTTCACCTAAATCCTTCATGGAAAACTGACTACTCAGATATTCCTTTACACTCCCTAATAGTTCCACGTCATTCCCAATCAGTAATATGTCATCCACATATACTACTAGGAATGCCATCGAGCTCCCACTCGCTTTCTTGTAAACACAAGCCTCTTGATTATTTTGGACAAATCCAATACTATTGATCATTTGATCAAAACGCTTGTTCCAACTCCTGGATGCTTGCTTTAGTCCATAAATGGAACACTCAAGCTTGCATACCTTTCCAGCATCCTTAGGATCAACAAAACCCTCTGGTTGCATAATATACAACTCTTAATCAATGTGTCCATTGAGAAATGCTGTCTTGACATCCATCTACCATATTTCATAATCATAATATGCAGTAATTGCTAGTAAAATCCAGATAGATTTCAACATTGCTACAGGAGAAAAGGTCTCACTGTAATCAATTCCTTGAACTTGTCTAAAACCATTTGCAATAAGTCTAGCCTTTTGGACAATAACATTGCCATCAACATCTGTCTTCTTCTTAAAGATCCATTTATTTTCCACGGCCTTTCGACCTTCGGGAAGATGTACCAAGTTCCAAACTTGGTTTTCATACATGGATCCTATCTCGGATTTCATGGCTTCAAGACATTTCTTGGAGTCAGCACTCTCCGTTGCTTCTTTGTAGTTTCTAGGTTCTTCTTCTTCATCTAACAAGACTGACATCACAAGATTACCATACCAATCAGAAGTGGTGCGTAATCTTGCAGATCTCCAAACTATAGGAGCTTCGATGTTATGATCTACATCATTTGATTATTCTTCCACTGTAGAGGGCAGTTCTAGAACAGTTTCTGTTGCACTACTTGGTATTTGGATAGAAGGGTCAACGACCTCATCAAGCTCTATCTTCCTTCCACTTACTCCTTCCGCAAGAAACTCTTTCTCTAGAAAGGTGCCATTCTTAGCGACAAAGGTTTTGCCCTTGGCTTTGTTGTAGAAGGTATACCCAATAGTCTCCTTTGGGTATGCTACAAAGATAAATTTTCCCACTTTGGTTTCGAATTTGTCAGGCTGTAGTTTCTTAACGTAAGCCTCACATCCCGAAACTTTTAAGAATGACAACTTTGGCTTCTTGCCATGCCACATCTCATATGGTATTGTCTCCACAGATTTGGGTGGTGCTTGGTTTAAAATGAAAGTGGTGGTTTCTAATGCATATCCCCAGAATGACACGGACAAATCAGTTAAAGACATCATGGACCATACACTATCCAATAGGGTATGGTTACGCCATTCTGACACACCATTACGCCGTGGTGTTCTGGCTGGCATAAGCTATGGTACAATACCACAATCCTTCAAGTGCATGCCAAACTCATAACTCAAATATTCGCCTCCCCGATCTGATCTAAGATGCTTGATTTTCTTGTTAAGTTGATTCTCTACTTCCTTCTGCAATTCTTAGAAATTTTCAAAAGTCTTAGGTTTGTGCTTCATTAAGTAGATATACCCATATGTACTCAAAACGTGAGTAAAGGTAACAAAATAGCGATATCCATTGTGTGTTGAGACACTCATTGACCCACACACATCTGTATGTATGATGCCAAATAGGTCCGCTGCCCGCTCCATGCTGCCGGAGAAGGGCGTCCTGGTCATCTTGCCCATGAGGCAAGGCTCCCATGTCTCAAGGGATTCAAAATCCAACGATTCTAGAAGTCCATCAGAATGGAGCCTCTTCATGCGCTTTACGCCAATATGACCAAGACGGCAATGCCCTAGGTACATGGTATTAGTGTCATTATGCTTACAATGATTTGCATCAATATTATGGATGTGAGTACTATGATCAAGATCTAGCAAGAATGAACCTTTGTATACACGTGCATGAACATAGAACACATCATTCATATAAATAGAACAACCACTTGTTCTAGATTTAAACGAATAATGATCTTGCAACAAGCAAAATCCACTCACAATATTCATACTTATGCAGGTACAAAGTAGCACTTATTCAAAACTAAAATCAATCTCGATGGTAGATGCAGAGGAAGACTGCCGACAACCACCACATCGACCTTCCATCCATTGCCGATGTGCATCGTCACCTCATCCTTCCCTATGCGCCTTTTATTCCATGGATCCTGTTGGGAGTTACAAATTTGAGCAATAGAACTGGTATCAAATACCCAAGTGTTACTCCTGGCGCTTGTAAGGAACACATCAATAACATGTATATCAAATATACCTTTGTATTTTGTGGCAAACTTGCCGGCTTTCTTGTCCTCGAGGTACTTGGGGCAGTTGCGCTTGCTGTCCCCGTCCCCTTTGCAATAGAAGCATGTGACGCCGGGATTAGGACTAGGCCTTGTAGCCTTAGAAGTGTTGGCAATAGGTTTTCCATCCTTCTTAGGATTCTTGCCCTTCTTATGTGCCGACTTCTTAAAGTTGGTTGTCTGATTGACCATCAACATCGTGTGCTCCTTCTTGATTTCAACCTCAGCAGTTTTGAGCATGGCGAACAACTCAGCGAGGGTTTTCACCATCCCCTGCATGTTGTAGTTCTTCATGAAGCCCTTGTAGCTAGGGGCAACGAGTGCAACACCATATCAATCACGAGCTCATCTGAGATTTTGCAATCTAGGGTATTCAAGCATTGAACGTAGCTAGACATCTTGACCACGTGCTCGCTCACACTACTATGTTCTTCCATCTTGGTAGAGAAGAAGAGATCCGAAGCTTCATACCTCTCGGCCCGAGCCTGGGGAACAAAAATAACCTTCAGATCCTCAAGGATCTCAAAAGTGCTCATCTTCTCAAAACGTTTTTGAAGCTCTGATGTCTACGCACTTATATTCTTGTAGATAGTTGTTGGGACTCCAAGTGCAGAGGTTTGTACAACATCATCAAGTTTTCCCTTAAGTGGATTATCGAACTCAGGGAGGAAGTGGTCAAAGGTATCCCTCTCAAGCAACCATGCAATCAAGATACAAGAAGTCTCTTGTGTCCCCAATACACTTGTCAGGTGTATAGGTGCACTAGTTCGGTGAAGAGATAGTGAAATACAAGTGGTATGGATAATTATAAGTGGTAACGGTGTCAGAAAATAGCTTTGATGGCGCGGTGTTGACATGGGAAGAGACTAAAGGCAATCTGAAATAAAGATGGAAGCAAGCTAACATTTAACAGATCTAGTTGCAAACGATGTTTCAATGCTTAGAAACAAGGCCTAGGGATCATACTTTCGCTAGTGAACACTCTCATTTAAATATCTTCTCTTCATTATACTACTCTGAACTACTCTCCGGTTGGACACTCTAATCCATGGTAGGGCTATAACATCACTCCTCAAAGTCCGCTTTCCCATCTAGATAACCCCACACTGTCACCTTGAGCGCTAGATGGTTCGAACAAACACCACAATTTCATAGAGACATCCAACTCCAAATATAACTCATAACAACTATTTGTAATCTCTAGCCTAAGTGCCACCATGGTGTGCACGCGGTCACTTTCACATACATGGGGAGAGCAGAGATCTATTAAAGCACTTGAGTAGCAAGGTAGATCTACTTGATTACAAAGCTCATGTTCACAATATGATCATGCATAGAGAGAGAGTCTACGGTAGAACCCTTAGCCTCGAGGAAGAACTACTCCCTCATCATCATGGGAATCAGCAACGACGATGGAGATGGTGGTGGAGATCGATGGAGATGGCTCCGGGTGCACTTCCCCGTCCCTGCAGGGTGCCGGAACAGAGACTTCTATCCCCCGAATCTCCTCTTCGGTGGCGGCGGCACTGTGGAACTTTTTGTGGATGGAGGCTGGATTCTTTAGGGTTTCTACATTGGAGGCTTCTTATAGGAGAAAGGGCGATGTCAGAGGTTGGACCAGGGACCCACACCACCTGGTGGCACGGCTAGGGGGACCCACACCACCACATGTTGTGGCCAGCCCCTGGCCCCTCTCCGTCTCGTCTTCTGGCTCCGTGAGTCTTCCGGTAAAATATCGACTTTGGCTTTTGTCCAGTCCAATTCCGAGAATATTTATTTTCTGGCTTTTCTGGAACCAAAAACAAAAGAAAACAGGCATCGATCACTATGGCATCTTGTTAATACGTTAGTTCCAGAAAATGTGTAAAAGTACTCCAAAGTGTGGACAAAACATAAGAAAGTAGATATAAAACAAGCATGGAACATCAAAAATTATAGATACGTTTGCAACGTATCAAGCTCCAACTCCATGGCATAGAGCATTCCACTCTAGATGAGGGAGAAATCATCGCCTTGGACTGCTAGACAATCTTTTCATCCTAGGAGGTGGAATCATCGAGTTTGGCAGGTAGCGCAGCCTCTATGACATAGTTGAGCTTGTAGGGAACCAGAGGATTCTTAGGGTACGGTGCTTATGAGTCCAAAATTGAAGCATTTTTACCTTTTGTTTTTGCATAAATAGAGTAGGGGTATTTTTATTTCACCATGTTTACACGCGCCATTTTGTTCTTGGATCCCAAATCATTGAGTCCTATATGAACATATCAAATTGGAACTGTTATATTGTGCAATTATATGATATTTCTAAGTGATAAAAGTCATTTTACGGATTTACCTTCGCACCTGGGAGAATACCAAGCAAGGAGGAGAAACCAGTACTGATAACGACCGGTGGTATGGGCGGAGCCCGCCCGTACCATCCGCATGTACCAGGTGCCATCATGACCGCCTTTCCAAATACTTTCTCCTGGCGAAGACGAGAGGGAGATCCGACATTCACATCCACTAGAAACCACGAAAAACCACATCTGAAGGAGGAACTTGGCTAGGGAAAAATCCCAGCTGCTTCACAGATCATTGGAGGAAAACACATCATCCCCTTCATCATCAACCGCTGCATCTCCATTACCACCATTACCCCCATATTTCATCTATTAGATCTCATTATAATCCTAGATTAAATTGTGGTTTGTATTATATCTACCTCCATACTTTTGTCCATTCATTCAATTATGATGGTGTTGTTGATTGCTTCCATGAGTGAGTAGTTCCCTTGTTCTTGGGGAGATGGAGAAACCCTAGCACCATTATGAATTCGTAATAAAGATGATCTATTCTTGTGTCCATATGACTTGCCCGTCTATGATATAATTATGATTTCTGTTTGATATCTCTCTTTAGATGGTATGTGTAGTCGGCCACATATCATTTGCCCTCGGGACTAAAGGGAGGGAGAAATCCTTTGGACGTGTTCTGGAAGCGTACCCGGAATGTCCCCATGACAGATTGGCACCGGCTCGTAACCTACACGGTCAAAGGAGGATTAAAGAGGGACTCCCTAAGCTAATTACAATATCCACAAGGAAACCCTTCATTGGGGTGGTTTGTATGGGTGACTGCTCTCAGACATCGCAGTGGTTATTTAGAGGTGACCTCACTCTTGGCTCAAGAAAGTGGCTTCCTATGAGCCTTGTAGTGCTTATTATGGAGCTCTCTCCACACATATCATGACACAAGGAGTAGGTTATCTTGATTACATATAACAATAATACTATGCCAGTGGTGTATCCTACATCCCCGAGAATGTTTTAGCCCTATTGAGTTCAACCACTCTTTCATACACACTTGTTACTTGTCTTCTTTTACTTGTTTTAATTACTTTTCTGCAAACAACCATAAACTCAAACACCCTTTACTTGAGATCAAATGCATCTTATAAGTATCCTTTGGTAGAGAGTAAGAAGGGGCATAAAGACCTTTACCAATAGCTCTTTGTGAGTTCGATATCTTTACTTTAAAACTAGCTACAATTGATCTGCGCACTTGCAATCATCAAGCTATTTTCTAGCGCCGTTGCCAGGGAGCTAAGCGCTTTTGTTCTTTGTTCTTAGTTACTTATTTTACTAATTGTTTTACTAAATGTGTTTACTAGTTTTAAGTAAACACCATGACTGCACTCAGACTGATTAATCAGCTTGATGCTACTAAATACCTCAGGAAGTTCAATAGAGGACTCGTCAAGGAATTCCCGAGTGGGAGTGAACCAGAATACAAGGTATACACTCGTTTTATTGATATTATTAAAGAAAAAACTTTTGCAGGAGATGACCCAGATGAGGATCCTTATAGTCTAATGCATTTTACCGAGCTATGTTGGACCCTTAAATTGAGAGGCTATTTCGGTGATGAATTGAAACTTAAACTGTTTAGCCAATTGATACCTTCGATCTGGATTACGGATGTAGTATAGCTCTTTTTCCCTAGTAGACCTAGGTTTATCGAATCCTCGAGAAGCAGATGCGTAGTAAAGTTACTTTAATGGAGCTTCGAGAGTTTAAGAATTCCTTTTGTGCTTTTACCGGACCAAGAGTTTGCGTCTTTTTGTTGTTGTCGATGATGGAGGGAGGGCCTAGGGCGTTCAGTTTCACCTATAGCTGTGCAAAACATCTGATGGGCATAAAAGATAAAGTATGCATGTAATTGTTAGAGCCAGATAGATTATATGTGGGAAGTGCATCCATAATTGCTATTGCCTCCACAGCCTCTTATAGCAATAACGTACTAGTCTCATCCATAGAAGAAAGAGAACTAATGATATGCATAGTGACGTCACCGTTAATCCCAAGTAAATCCCTCACATATAGCCGTACTACCCCTTCTGTCACTGAGGTTCCCAACCTGTAGATTAGTCATTACTCATACTCCCTATAACTGGCTCAATCCTGGGGGTCTTAGGTACCTGACAAGTCCTTAGATTGAGGCAAGAGAGGATACAATAATCATCATGTCATACAAACTAATACATGATCCCATCTATGATAAATAACATGCACAAAAGCTACATGGCTAGGCCGAAGCCCTTAGCCCAAGGAGAATTACTCAAACATAGAGATGAGATCAACAATCACAAACATTGTAATGGAAATCATGAGACTGATAGCAAATAGTCTTACAATGTTGCCAATCGAAGATGAGATCTACTATTACAAGTGGTGGAATATGGCTATGGTGGTGGAGAAGGGTTTGGAGATCTGGAGGCGGCTCGAGGGCGGATTGACTCTGGTGGTGCTAGAGCGAACGGGGTGTTTCTCGTCGCCCGAGGCCTCTTTATATAGGGGTCCCTTTACAAAAGTTGTTCTGTTTGACCTAGAGGTGGCGGCGCCAACTATACGACCGGAACTATACGGCCGGAATTTTATTCCGGTTGTATAGTTGGTCGTTAAAGCGTTTGCCTCCTCATAACGACTCCTGGTTTCTTCTGGTTGTCGGAAATATTGTATCTTTGAATTTAATGTAGTGATTCCCATCATCAAATGTCATTATCTGCGCAAGAAACAATAGCAAGAAAGGATTGCATACCCCTTTGAATATTAGGCATTAGTGGCAGGGTTTAGAGAGACATTTCATCAAAAATATGAATAATATCCAGTTTAAATGTGAACGTGGATGGCTATATTTCAGAGCCATCAACCTCCCCAAGCTTAAACTTGATCGTCCTCGAGCAAGAAAACCAAAATAAATAAGGAATTCAACATTTAAACTAAAATAACGTGATGATGATCTTACTCATGATTGGTAGTCTCATGTTTCCTCCACTTCATAAATCTGAAAAACTTTAGCATAGATAGAGTAATGGCAAGCATATCATACGGGTTTTTATGCATCCTTATAGTGCAGCCGAATTATTGTTAACATGGATGATTCAAATGAGTAAACTTTATTCCATGTCATGTAATCAACTCATAGGCTTGCCTTTGAACAATAAAGTATAATCATATAAATTGAGAGTGTGAGAGTTGTCATGAAAATCATATATACTCATAACAGTTGTCATGAAAATCATATATACTCATAACAGTTTTTCCGTTGTCCTTCAAGAATTTCAGTTCTTGAGTAATTGAGAGCATGCCAAAAAAAATATTAGTTTTTCGGGCTGTGATGGACACTCATGGCATCACTAAGGTTTTTGTTCCTTTTGCATAACGATTACTCATAACAGTCAGAGGAGTGATTCCATCATGAACACAGCTACCCGGGAGTGCCAAGAATCTTACCCACTATAACATTGTTGCTACATGTGTTTAATCAACTCATAGACGAAATCTAGGAGTTTCCTCCATGAAGATCGTTCGTAGGCCAGCGGATTTGTTGGCATCCCATGAAGTTTGACACGCATAAAGCTATTGTAGGGGTTCCGCGCACAAAAACAATAAGTTTTACTCTACGCCCCTGAACCCCTGAAGCTTCCAGGACCTATCTATTAGTAATACAGTAATGGGAGGGGATTTTCGCGAACTTACCCTTGAAGACCGAAAAGCGTTGTCAACGCTCAGGAGAGCGTGGTTGATGTAGACGAGCCGAAGCCGACCTCAAGGTCATGATGAAGTCCTTGCGCTCCTTCTGGCTCCAATGACTTGAGTGCCTCAAGTGTGACACCTCGCAGGGAGTTACACACGTCCGGTGCCTGACGATGACTCCCGCTTCCCCGATCCAGCAGCAGTTGTAGAAGTAGAGCTCTCGGATCCGAATCCCGTAGCACGACGGCGCTCCGCGGTGAAGATGTCTCTCGCTCGTGCAGTCCAGACTTGGGACCACGGTCATGAGAGAGAGGGGGGGAGAGAGAAAATATCAATTGGAGGTCCTCCCAAAAGTGGGGAGACCTTTATTGATTATTGGGTGTATTTTTCTAGGCCAAATACCCCACTTTATATAGGGGGAGGGGAGGTACTACCTCCCTCATAGTCCCGGGGTGGGACTAAAGGAGAGGAGGGGGTGGGGTGGCCGCCGGCCAGCCCCTAGTGGGCCCCGTGGGGGGGGCAAGGCCCAGCCGGCCTCCCCCTTGGTCCCTTCTCCCTCTCTCCTTTCCCCTAATGGGCCCTCTCCCTCCGGAATTGGCCCATTAAGCCTTTTTGACCTTTTAATTGATTTTATCTTTATTAAATAAATATGAATAAATGATTAAATCAACATTTAACATTCATTCACATATTATTCAATCTCCGTGGCCATGGAACACCTTCCACCTCCACTCCGGACATCCTACGGACTTACCGAAACCCTTGTGCGTTCCACGAAGATCTTTCGTCGTTTGAACCGGGACAGTCGTGTCTTATTCCCTTTGTCATTCGATACTTGCATTGCCCGAGATCTGATCAATGACATCACCATGTCGTGTTCAATCTCGTTACTGAACAATGCTACTTAACTCGTTCCGATAAGTGATATCCCCGTGATCTAATCACACCCTGCGCAGCTATTGGATATAACTTCTCCGAGTGGGCCCTTGAGTATCTTTCCGTCACATGGACGGACAAATCCTGCTCTTGACATATATTGCATCTACGGTTTCCTCCGAATACCTGAACACACCTTTATAACCACCGTTTTACCAGATGGCGTTTGATGATATCTAAGCACACTCGGGAGACAGTGATTGATATAGCCTCACGGTCTAAGGAATAGTCTACGAGGATCCATTTCTAATCATCGTAACTTGAACTTCGTGACATGATCAGGTCACGATGTTTAGGTTGGGTATTGGTTCATCATCTCATTCTCCGAATGAGATGACCTCATTTCCAACTGGCATAAATGCCACATGTTCAGGAAACATGATCATTTGTTGACCAATGAACCAGTGACTAGAGTTTTACTGGGAACCCCTGGTTGTTTGTATATCACATGTGTATTGATGTTTCCACTCAATACAGTTATAGCATGATATAAATCTTAATCATAAACTATATGAAATATGATAATAGTCCTTACTACTATTTGTCTCTAGGGCATATTTCCAACAGTCTCCCACTTGCACTAGAGTACAAATACACTAGCTGCATTTGTTCTCAATCATTGGCACCATATATTCGGTACCCTGAACATGCTTGCTCATGGAGGAGGTTGAGTCTTGGGTCTGTACTTTACAGTCCTAAATCCTTTGCAACTTACTAATGTCACCTTGATTGACATTAATACTTTATCATCACATGATAGCATCTCTGTGTATGCATCATTGCTATGCCAGCAGAACGAGGCCTGATTCCAGGAACCTATAGTGACGTTAGATCAACCTCGAGGGCTTTCTCATGGGCACTGTGCCCTGGGACACATCATTCTACGTTAAAAGCGAACTAGCCCCGCCATAACATTATACAACACTTTAGATGGTACCCTTATCTATTATTATAAATGTAATCATCAAAACACTAGTGCACTCTGTGCAACTTTTGATGTTTTGTTCACCTTGCTTCCTACTTGACTTTAATTGGTATATACAGGAGTTTCCAACATATTCCCTTATAACATAACTCTTTGTGCTTTAAGATATGTTATCCTTTATGGATTTGGAAAATATATCCACAATTCTCTACTAGACACTGCAGACAAACTTAGCTCAATGTTCTGTGATTCAAACTTAATCACTTTCAAACGTTCTTTATTTGGATTACATATTATGCTAAGTTATCATCATGGTTTCTAAGATAGAACCTATGTCTCAACATAGTGGATGACGATCATCCTTTTCTCTCTTTCAACCATTGATGTTAAACTTAATGCTATTCCTAATTTGAGTTATTAAGGACTAGTTCCTTAATTAACTTCTATTATGAAACACTTTTCAGAATCCCTTAAGGAATACTACATAATATCATAATACACCTATTAACAACTTCTACATCTTATAAATCATTATTTATAAGTATTTGCACTTTCATCCTTAACATATTTAAGAATTACTCCTATAAGCTCCCACTCAAAATATGTCCCTTACATATTTGAGTTTGAGACTCATATTGCTCCCACTTAAAAATATGTCAATCACATATTGTTTTCGGAAGACTTTCATAGCTCCCACTCAATTTTATGCAAATTCCATATCTCCTTATTATAACTTCAAAATCATTTGATCAAATATCAAACTTGGAGATTTATTATGAGATGCTAGTACTTTACTAGTTTTAAATCCACTAGACATCCAGCACACATGAATCAAATTCATTTGAACTTGTCCAATACTTGACAAATTGTGCTTTTGTCATTCACCCCCTTTTTCCTACTATGGCTTTGCAGTCATTTGGGAAAATTCAAGTAAACCCTTTTACTTGTGAGATTCAGCAATGAATTGCTTTCTAATCTCAAGTGAATTTTGCTTTTAGGATTTCCCATAATTGTAGTTTACCATTATTTCCTTTGTAGTTCGTAGGTATGTCATATTACAAAAATCATGCCAAGTGATTCACAAATGTCTCCATACAAGATATGGATTTACATTTTTAATCCTACTTTATGTAGTGAAAAACAATAGTGGAGGTAAAAACACAATGATCAAAATCATTGATTCTTTCCTTCTGTGAAGAGAATCATTCAGGAACATTGTCCGTTGCGCTTCTCAACACTCTGATGTAGGGTTTTGAATCCTCATCGTGTTTTACACTAATTTCCATTTGCTCATAATTGAGAAACATCACTAGAAGTGAGCGTTCTCAAGAATGCACCAAAATCCAAGCAATACGAATCTTGCTTTCCTTTTGGTTTGAGCTATGGGTTTTGTATTCAAAGTTTCCAATGAATATGCTACAAGGACTTATTCGCTATTGTTTTGGTTGTATCGAATAACCCCAAAACTTTCACGAATTCAAATGGTTCACTACCTTCTAATTGAGTGCTAACTATTTCTAACTAATGGTCTCTACATATACACTACAACGATTTATTTGGTGCCTTCTATTCAACCCCTTTTTGATATCTAATATCACATTGTGATGCTTTGCATTTTGACGTTTCAAAACACTTTGCATTCCAAAATTTCTTTCATGCCATTCTTATAAATTCGAATTTCATTACTATTGATTAAATCATAGTAATTGGATTCTCTTTTATATTTATACCCTTTGTTGATGAAACACTTTGATCGAATCAAATAGTTTCATATTCATGTTTCCTTTGGCAAACTACTTTGCACATTTAAACAATCATTTAATGATAATTACCATTTTCGTTAAAACCCAATGCATCGGATATGTATTAACTTTTAACAATTCATTAAACACTTTGTATTCAAGTAATACACGGTGTTCAAGTTATTTTGCCGAACTTAGGCATGATTTATATGTGACAAGAAATCGAATGACTTTCACATACTATCACATAACTTTGAATTTAAACAATGGTTTCATTCATTAATGAAATATCATTAAGTTGGTATTTTAAACAAGGCATTTTAATGTTTTACAAATGTTCATGCATTATCAATTAGTTTCAAATAATAAGGATAATTCACACATAATCAAACAAGATATGAACATGAATAGAAATCATTCATAAAAGCAGAACAACTGTTTGTTACAAACTCATATGAATAACCGTCTCACGAAGTGTGAGACACACTAAAGAAGTTCACAATCTCTTGATTACAATAATCATCCTAGAATAAACTAAAAGATAAATGTCGAGGGAGAGTGTCGTTGGCCGTCATCATCATGCTCGCCATCAACACACAACGTCACCCCCTCTCCAGCAAGCACCTCTATGCAGAAGGACCTGTTTTCAATAAAACAGAACAAGTATCAGATATACTTAACACTGCAATGTGTTTGCAAGATTATAACATTTATAAAACTATATATCAAACATATACCTTTGTCGTTGACGACTCCAGCGACGTTGGGTTCATCTATCACATTTCTGAAATGTGATATGAACTCGAGGAAATCCAGTGTTTCCGTGTCGCCTCTGATAACGCAGATCCTGACTTGTGCTTGGAAGCTTGGAGAAAGTGATCGTAGCACAACTCCCATCACAAATGAGCTTGAGTACCAGTTGTCCAGGTAGTATGCCAGACTCATATACGCATCGTAGAGGCGCAATAAGTGCTCATCCAGTGAGGACCCCTCCTCCATCTTTATGGAGAGGAAGTCCCCCATCAGCTCATACTCCCACATGCGCACTTGTTCCACGAAATGTGCTCTCAGATGTTCCATGACCATTCAAGGCTTGAGACTCCCCACCATTGGCCATATCCCATCCTCCATTCTGAGGCGCATGGTCACTGATATAAACGTGGCCATCACACGACAACGATAACGCAGATCCCGCTGCTCCTAGGTCTCATGAGAGTAGGGTGGCTCCAGATACATCTCGCAGGTCATGTAGTCAGCTACATTGTTCTCCCCAAGGAGATCAAATAGGCGTATGACCCATGCAGAAAAGTTGGATCCATCTATTTTGAGCTTTTCTCCTTTTAACCAATCGTCGATAGGAAAGGTAATCTCGGGAAGAACCATTTTCTACATTTATAATTGCAAAAGGAATTTAGACTAAGTTTATAATTAAATGAGTTAATAATAACTCCACTCAGAAACACCTATCCCCAGTGAGGGTTCCTAGTGATAACACGACCCCTATCAGCCACATCTCCCCTGATCATCACGACCATCAATGTGGGTTCAAGGGTGGACGCTAAACGTCGGTCACATCATTCATGCGACTCGTGCTCGATCTTTCGACCATCCATGTTCCGAGGCCATGTCTATACATGCTAGGCTCGCCAACTCAACCTTAGTGTATTCGGTGTGCAACATGGCTTACACCCACTGTATGCGAATGTAGATATGTCTGACACCCAGGCCTGTAACCCTGGATCGCCTCATACCGAAGAACTTTCTTGGTGGTGCACACTAAGGGGGAACACAATCGTTGGTAATTTTAACAGGGGTCATCTTATTAGGCTACCGTCGAGTATCTAATACTAGCACATAATAAGACATACAAACAATAACATTGAATGTAAATGCTATGTGATATGGTCCTTCACGTCGTGATCTCCATCCGCCGTTATCGGGTTCCGGTGCCAGGGTTCCGGCGCCGTAGACACCAGGGTACCAGTGTCATTCCGGCGTGGTAGTTCGTCACCTCCATGACTATCTACTACTACGTAACAAAAGGTAATCACTTTACCTTTGCCACAACCATATCACAAAGCAACGCCCTCCTGCAAAACAAAGTTAGACGCATCTACTTTATCTTTGTATGTTTTAGGTGGCTGAATGGGCTTTCGCACAAGAACCATTCTTATCTACGAACTTCAGCACAACGCTGATCAAGTAGTTGTCTATACTACAACCCTTTTGGGGCCCTCCGTTGCAAATGGCATACCAACTAATGCGAGAGAGACAGACACCCCCCTAAGCCACTTTATACGGTACAAGCCGTATGTCAAGCGTGGACCAGTCTCGCGAATGAACGCGTAAAGTCAGTTGGGGGCCGCTTCATCAAGCATTACTGCGGTATGCACAAGTACACGTCGGAGGGTAACAACTAAAAGATCAACGCCCACATGCTACATCTCGTGTGTTCTACCCGTACTAGAATTACTCGCATAGATCTAGCTCTGATACCACTGTAGGGGTTCCGCGCACAAAAACAATAAATTTTACTCTACGCCCCTAAACCCCTGAAGCTGCCAGGACCTATCTATTAGTAATATAGTAACGGGAGGGGATTTTCGTGAACTTACCCTTGAAGACCGAAAAGCGTTGTCAACGCTCAGGAGAGCATGGTTGATGTAGACGAGCCGAAGCCGACCTCAAGGTCATGATGAAGTCCTTGCGCTCCTTCTGGCTCCAACGACTTGAGTGCCTCAAGTGCGACACCTCGCGGGGAGTTACACATGTTCGGTGCCTGATGATGACTCCCGCTTCCCTGATCCAGCAGCAGTTGCAGAAGTAGAGCTCTCGGATCCGAATCCCGCAGCGCGACGGTGCTCCGTGGTGAAGATGTCTCTCGCTCGCGCAGTCCAGACTTGGGACCACGGTCACGAGAGAGAGAGGGGGAGAGAGAAAATATAAATTGGAGGTCCTCCCAAAAGTGGGGAGACCTTTATTGATTATTGGGTGTATTTTTCTAGGCCAAATACCCCACTTTATATAGGGAGAATTATAACTACCTCGGTGAATTACGCTCCTAGTTACAAGCCTGGATGAGCAGAAATGGTTGAAATAGTACGGTGGGGCCCAAATGCCACTCACAGGTAGACCTTCCGGCCGTCCCAACCATTTCTAAACATCGGGACAAGAACGGGCGGCGTAATCGGTCGGCGAAGGGATCAACTACATACACCAATGAGTATGTATGCAAGCCACCATACAACAGTACATCAGAGCCATTCCATCTAAAAAGAAAGGAAATATAGCAACGCCATACGGCAAGATCCAAATATCCTAGATAGATTTAATAGTTTAGGATATCTCCTCATACATCAAACATCAGAGTATCAAGCGGAAGCGGAAGACAAAATCCAAGTACGGATAAGAAGCAAATTGGCATAAGATGCCCCATAAATAAACACATCCCGCCCACAGATCTCACGGATCCCCGTTCCCGGAATCTCTACACCGAATGATCATTGCCCACATCGTCCGTCTCTTCCACCCAGTATCCATCTTGCGAATGTACCTGTTCATCTGAACCAATAATTTATCATGTGAGACCCTAGGGGTACTCAGCAAGTCTTTATGCCTCTAAAGGGGACACAACCTGGGGTGACGCAATTGCAGCAAAAGATAAACCCTAACAATTCTATAGATACTCGCTAACCATCCACCTAACCAGAGATAGACGGATGTCCGTGAATTAATAACAACAGTTATAACAGTTCTAACGGTAATCTTAACAGATCCATCCTCCTCCTCGCTTACCGACAAGGAAGCAGACGAACAACCCCCCCATCCATTGGCAGTTTTATTATCCATTCCGTGAGTGTTGCACTATTTACTAGTCAGGTACCTAGTCTATTCAAATTAAAAGCGGTACTTTAGTTATGCTTGTCTATGATCGAGAAACTGTGCTCCAAGTCGTCCATAACCGCGGACACGGCTTTCAGAAAGTTTTACCCTGCAGGGGTGCACAAATAGCAACACACACTCAATATGCCTTGGAAAAACCAAATCAAAACCCAACGAGGCAGTCACGACAAAGCGATCACAGGCTTCAGAAATATTTCAGGGGGCCACCCCATTGAGCTACCCGCAACGAAGTTAGCTGACTCCGAGACGGACTCAAGGTTTGCGTCAATGGCTGTGAACGACTGGGAACCCGAAAATGTGACTGGGCTTGTCGACACCGCGAAAACACTCCGCTTACCTAAACAGTACAGTGTGCAGTACCTCGCACAATTTAAATAAAGCAGTAAAGCATGGCATAAGTACAGGATAGTAAATAAAACCTCAAACTAGTTTGTGGCCCCAAGAAATAAGAATGAATCAAGCTCTGGCTCAGGGGGGTCCATAGGCCTCCCGGATGTGGATAGCGCGAATAATCTTGGAACAGGAATCAAGTACTCGGGGTCTTACGGGACACAAGTGAGCATGAAAAACCAAATAGCAGATATTGCTCACCGGTGCCACTTTCATTAGTTATCCCATTACTACTCAGGTTAAGTTGTTTAGGTACCTCGTTATCCATCAGACACTCACATACCCAACACATGTTGTTCTACGACTCGCATGGCTCAAACAACTCCTTTAGTAATGGCTCATGGGATGGAGGAACCAACTTCGGTGGGGTTTAAAGTAAAGGCTATGCAATACTTGGGATTCAATTTAATGCAATCGCGACTCAATGATGCAAGAATAAGATAGAGGCAATACGTACTATATGTATGCAAGCATGTGGTAGTGCTTGTCTGACAGCTCAGTTGAAGCAAGGGATGGATCTGGGTAGTGCTCCTGGTTCTCTTGATATATCCCCTGCTCAGCGTCTATTCGAAGAAGAACCAAACAAACAAGGCCAACATAAATAAAGTGCACAAGCATATGAATAAATGCGACAAGCAAACAATCATGCCATGATGAATGATGCACAATTTGCATGGCAATAAAGTAGCATGGCATGGGTGAGGTGTGGAAACAATAATAAAGCATTTTTATTGAGCTTTGGCCCCATTTTAGCCTCAATTAAGTTGCTGTTCACAATATATTTATATGATGCATGCTACAATTCAAAACATGGAATGCATAAACAGAAAGGTCTCGTCGAGCTAAACATTTTAGACATATTATTTGTTAAATTTGGATTTATAAATCAAAAGTTATTAATTAATTAAGGTCAAAGGGCAATTTATTGTAATTTTATTTAACTTGAAAAATAAAGTGCCCAAAATATATTTTGAATGGCATATTTGAAATCCTCACATTTTTCTGATTTGAAAACATATATTATTTGTATTATTTGGAATTATGGATTTAAATTTATTTAAAAGTCAAAATTATTAATTAGGGTCAAAGTCAAAGGTTGTCTATTTACAATAATTCTGAAAATATTTGATTAAAGATTTGAATTAACATTCAAAAACAAAACATTTTTCATATTAAGTTTGAATTCAAATTCCAAACCATTTGAAAGTTATGACTTAATTCATATTTGAACAGATTCGAAATTGAATTTGAATTTGAAATAATTTGAAAAGATTTGAATTTAAAACAGATAACAGGAAATACTTTTATACTCAGATTGAGCTAGCCACAGTCACTGACAAATGGGCCATGGTGCTGACTGGGACACACGCGCGCAGAAAGGTTTTTGTCACCGCAGACTCACTTAGCCACAGCAACTGACCAGCGGGGCCAGCAGGGGGCAGGGCCACAGCGCGCGCGCGGCTATCGGTGGGCGACACGTGGACGATCCAGGGGTACCGCGGGTTGAGAGGGGAAACGTCAAGGGGCCTTACTGCAAGATGGAACGGGAGGCTGACTGGTGGGGCTTCGCGGACTGCGGGTTCAGGCGGGAAAAAGGCCAGGGTTGTCTTTGCAAAACGACGGCGGCTGTCGGAACTGCTGCTGCGCGCCGCTCTGCAGGGTTCAGAGGACCGCCGGAGTTTGGTCGACGATGGCGAGCAAACCACTGAGGATTTCTCGATGCCGCAAAAACGAAAACTGGAGAGGGTGATGCGGCCTACGACTTTCATTCAGAGAGTAACTACGGGGGAGGACTACAACGCGCGGGCTTCGACGAGGAACAGAGGCAAAAGCTGCAGTAGCTGCTGTTGTCGCCAGAGCGCGGCGCGCGGCGGCGCACACGGGGTGTTCGACGGAAAGGGGCGGCGCTACGGTGTACGAGAGAGGAGGGACCATGTCTGGGAGGTAGAGGTGCTCACCAGGAGCTCGTTGGTGTGGTCGGAGGAGCTCGGGGCGGTCACGATCTGGCGCGTAGCTGGGCTCTGGAGCTCCTGATCTTGGCGGTGCACGGCGGCGTCAGGCTGCTCCGGCGAGGTCCAGCGGCTGCCCCTCGTCCTGGGCGTCGAAGAGGAAGCAGAGGGGGTCCTGGTACTCCTGGTACGGCCCGGCGTGCTCCAGAACGGCTAGAGGAAGAGATGGCCGAGGCTAGGGTTTTGAGGCCTGGTGGTGATCATGGTGGGGAGGGGAAAGAAGAAGGGAGGGTGGAGAGGACCTGGGAGCCTCCAGATCTTGATCTGAGGTGGTGGAGAGCTGGGGTGGTTGAGGTGATAAGGTGAGAGGGGAGAGGCACAAGGGAGGTGGTCACCTTTATGCAAAAGGGAGGATGGGTGGCTCGGGTTAGAGCTAGGGTTTGTCTTAGGGTTGGGTGGAGAGAGAGAGGGAGTAGATGGGGTGTGGGGCCAGGGAGAGGGTAGCCATGTGGGGCATGCATGGTAGAGAGAGGAGAGAGGCCGAGAGAGAGGGTGGGGAACTAGGGTTAACTAGAGGGGGTATGGCTCGGGTTAGGGTTAGATGGGGGTGTGGTTTAGAGAGAAAGGTGAAGAGAGAGGGTGAGATGAGAGAGAGATGAGGGGTGAGGTTTATTGTTTTGTCAAGCTCAAGCAAGATCAAGCAAAGAGCAAGCAAGAACTAGACAAGGAAAAGAGAGGGTGAGGTGGTTTAAGCATGATCAAATAAGATCAAGCTAAAAGGAGGGAGAGAGAGAGAGAGATGATCCACTCCAAAAGCAAATAAAAACCAAAGCTAGTAAAAGATGGTTCTTGCATGGCCCATGCAAAACAATTAATGCCTTGCTTATTTTGTGAAAACAAGATTATCACATGGCATTAAACTTAGGCATTCCCACAAGTGGAATAAAGCCAAGCCAAGAATTTAAAAGAAAGTCCCAAGTGGATTAAATGGAGATGATCATATTTGAATACAAATGGGACATGCTAGTGTGTATGGGCCACTAGATGATTAATAGTCCCAAAAATATTCCAACATGAGCTTCATTCCATAATAATCCATATGGAAGCTAGGGAAAAGGGGTCCACTCACGAGGCATGCAAAGGTGGCCATGTGGCTCTCATATATCAATAATGTGAAAACAACATGATGCCAAGATGAGAGCATGTGGAAAAGAATTGGATCCATCCCAACCCACATGAGCTAGAGGTAAACTCAAATAAAGTGCAAAGCTCATATTTAGTTGGATGGTGGAATTATAAGGTGGTGAAAGAAAAAGGTGGTGGAGTTAATAAGAGATATGCCCCCAACTCAACTTGGGCATTAAACAATATATCAAGAACCAAATACAATATCAAGAGGCAAATACAATTAATAATGCATATGAGATAAGAACCAAATGGAAAAGGGTTTTATATGATGCTCAAATGCAAGGAGGCATGATGACATGAGCATGATATAATGATGATGCAACAATTATATAGTTGAAGTAGCCATTATATTACTAGACCAAGTAGCATTACAATTGTTAGACAATTGGGATGCTACAAGAGGGGAGGTACTACCTCCCTCAAAGTCACGCGGTGGGACTAAAGGAGAGGAGGGGGTGGGGTGGCCGCCGGCCAGCCCCTAGTGGGCCCCGCGGGGGGGAAGGCCCAGCCGGCCTCCCCCTTGGTCCCTTCTCCCTCTCTCCTTTCCCCTAATGGGCCCTCTCCCTCCAGAATTGGCCCATTAAGCCTTTTTGACCTTTTAATTGATTTTCTCTTTATTAAATAAATATGAATAAATGATTAAATCAACATTTCACATTCATTCACATATTATTCAATCTCCGTGGCCATGGAACACCTTCCACCTCCACTCCGGACATCCTCCGGACTTACCGAAACCCTTCCGGTTTTCTCCCTTCTCTTCTTCGGCGATTCTACCGATCTTATAAATGCTATGTAAGCATCATCAAGCCCTTAAGCATGATACCCCATGGTTCGGGAACACTCCAGACATGGTTGGGACACTCCCGCACCAATGATCGATAGAGGGACCTGGATGGCCATGTGACCCCTATGCGGTCCACGAAGATCTTTCGTCGTTTGAACCGGGACAGTCATGTCTTATTCCCTTTGTCATTCGATACTTGCATTGCCCGAGATCTGATCAATGACATCACCATGTCGTCTTAAATCTCGTTACTAAACAATGCTACTTAACTCGTTCCGACAAGTGACATCCCCGTGATCTAATCACACGCTGCACAGCTATTGGATATAACTTCTCCGAGTGGGCCCTTGAGTATCTTTCCGTCACATGGACGGATAAATCCCGCTCTTGACATATATTGCCTCTACGGTTTCCTTCGAATACCTGAACACATCTTTATAACCACCGTTTTACCAGATGGCGTTTGATGCTATCTAAGCACTCTCGGGAGACAGTGATTGATATAGCCTCACGATCTAAGGAATAGTCTACGAGGATCCATTTCTAATCATCGTAACTTGAACTTCGTGACATGATCAGGTCATGATGTTTAGGTTGGGTATTGGTTCATCATCTCATTCTCGGAATGAGATGACCTCATTTCCAACTGGCATAAATGCCACATGATCAGGAAACATCATCATCTGTTGACCAATGAACCAATGACTAGAGTTTTACTGCGAACCCCTGGTTGTTTGTATATCACACGTGTATTGATGTTTCCACTCAATACAGTTATAGCATGATATAAAACTTAATCATAAACTATATGAAATATGATAATAGTCCTTACTACTATTTGTCTCTAGGGCATATTTCCAATAGCTATATCATTCTTAAGATTAACAAGTCAAACTTTCGCATGCTCACAAAAACCGCTAAACATTAATTCAATCGAACAAATCCTTTTAAAGAGAGCTATCAAGTCAATCAACATTTTCAGTGGTGTTGAGTGTCTCTAGAAATAATCCTTCGAGACTAAACATTACAACACCCAAGCCTTCAATTGTGAGACTTTTTCTTATTACAATTGTTTAGCAAATTTTTAGGCAATACTTGGTTAACTACAAGAGCTGGAACAAAACATACCCAACTAAATACCCATGAAAAAAAATCTTACTACAATACAAAGACTCACTCCACCAATATAATATCTCAACATTTACTACTAACTAGCATGGGTTTTTCAAACTTCACAAGTGGGGAGTCATAAGGCATAACTCTCATGTTTGGTTTCACTTCTCTCTCCCTTTTTTATTTGCTTCTTGGAAACTCGAAGTTGACCACTCTCCTGCAAATACATGAGAACCTCGAGGCGGAAAGAAAAGAAAGAGGGAAATAAAGAAAAACGGAGAAATCCTTTTGTTGTTTTTAAGAGAGGGAACTTAAAAAATAGAAAATTGCTAGCAAAGCTCGGCTAGAAAATATCAAAAGCAAATATATATAACTAAAGATAAAGTGTTGGGGAAACCAACACGAGTACTTATAAACTCAAATTAAAAACACAACCTCGAAATAAAGAAAAGCAAATGAACGCAAAATAAAGATACATGAGGAAACTTCCCCAAGCTTTGGCTTTTGCAAGCCCTTCAAATCATTGTGGTGGCGGGAAAAAGTCATTACTCTAGTTCGCAAATTGAGTTGATAAATTACTAGTTGTTCCTGGAGGTTCAAAGAGAGGCTATGCATACTCTCCACAGTCCCTCCAAGTTCTTGGAAGTCTTGGTACCTGGCGAACCAGGTTTGTGGCTGCTCCTCTTGATAAGGAACTTCTTGCTCCTCTTATTAGTCCTCATCCTCATCTAGAATCTCCTCCTCGGGTTGGTGTTGCTCAACCTGCAAATCATATAGAAAACCTCCTTCCTCGATAGAGAAAAGACCATTAGGCATAGGAGGGGGTAAAGACGCCTAGCTCAAGCAATATGCAAGTAATAAACACCACCTCTCCTAGTGAGCATTCCACAATCCTTTAAAGTAGATAAGGCAACATGTCGCTCACCTAGCATAGGTTGCAACTCACCTAGGTCGATGCCTAGGGCAATGGCAAGCACGGTGATGATGCCTCCACCTGTGATAGGTCCTTGACTTTGAGAGGATTGGTGCTCCAGGTAGCGCACAAGGATTGCGCCCAAGTTGAGTGACAAGTCGCAGTTGGTGTAAGCAAATTTTGCAAGGACTAAGATGTCCTCCTCATTGAGTCTTGTGAACTCATTTCTTGCCTACAAGGTGTTAGCAATAACATAGAACAAATAGCAAATTGCAGGATGTTGAATATTCTTCCCCTTGCTTACTCTAGTAGTGAAAGTCATTCCATTATAATATTGTGCAGGGGAAGGGTCTAAGGCAGTAAAGGATGCGCATAAGGCATTAACATCATCTTTTGGGAAATTAAAACATGTGCACCATTCATCTAGTGTTAAAGTGCAATTTTTGTTCATGAGTCGGAAATAAATCGTGTCCTTGATACGTCCATTTTGCATCACTATTCTATGTCATAATTCACCATTATTCATTGATATATTTCATATTGAGAGGTGATACTTATGTTATTTCATCTGTTTTTACATGGTTGATGACTTTTGGAGTATGGACCGCTGCAGTCAGGATTCTGATGGAAAAGGTGCTGTTTGGAGGCAAAATTCGCGAGGATCAGAAAATCCAGGAAAATATATGGAAAATCCTATTTTTTAGAAGACGAAGGATGCCAGAAGGAGAAGTGGAGATGGACCACAGGGGGCCCACACCACCCCCTGGCACGGGCCACCCTAGGTCGTGCCACCAGGTGGCGTGGCCGCCCTGGCCCACCTCTGGCTCTCCCCTCTGGCGTATATATTCCTCCCGAAACCCTAAGACTCGGGGAGCGACCACAAAAAGATTCTGCCGCCTCTGCGGGGCGGAAAACACCACGAGAGAAAGATCTCTCCGGCAGACAGATTCCTGCCAGGAGAATTCCTTCCCAGAGAGGGGAGATCGTCGCCACCAACACCACCATCAAGATGGACTTCATCGGGATCATCATCACCACCACCATCATCATCAGCACCCTCATCACCATCTCCATATTGCTGTAACAATTGAGTTGAATCTTGCATAGTTCTTAGGGGAAACTTTCCCGGTGTTGATTACTCTTTGTAGTTGATGCTATTGACTGAACCATTGAATTATTGTTTATGTTCAGATTGTTACACATCATTATTCCATCTCTGATCATGATCCATATGATGTCTTGTGAGTAGTTCATTTTGTTCTTGAGGACATGGGAGAAGTCATGTTGTTAGTAGTGGAATTGTGTTGAGAAAGATTCAATAGTTTGATATTTAAGTTGTGGTGTACTTCTTCTAGTGGTGTCATGTGAACGTCGACTACATGACACTTCACCTATATGGGCCTAGGGGAATGCATTGTGTATTTGGCTACTAATCATAGGGGTTGCTGGAGTGACAGAAACCTGAACCCCCGTTAGGAAACCATTGCACAAGGGAAGTAAGCGTCTTAGAGTTTAAAGCTCTGGTTAGGTTTCTACCTTAATTACTTTCTTATACTTACGGATGTTTGCAAGGGGTATAATCACAAGTATGTATTAGTCCTAGGAAGGTCGGTACATTAGCACAGGTTCACCCACACAACACTTAGCAAGCTAAAGAAGATTAATCAACTATATGAAGCGAAAACACTTGACAGTCTTCCCATGTGTCCTCGAGAACGTTTGGTAATCTTAAGTAATACAACCGGCTTGTCTTTTGCTGCATAAAGGATTGGGCCACTTGCTGCATTTATTCCTACTGTCTTTTATTTACTCGTACTTTATTTACTTGCTTTATCAAAAACCCCTAAAAATCTGTTTGCTAAGTATTTGCAGAGAATTCCTGATCCATACCACTAGCCAGCACCTTTTACTCCTCATTGGGTTCGACACTCTTACTTATCGAACCTGTGCTAATTTACTTAAGATGACCAGATGTTCTCGAGGATACATGGGAATATCGTCAAGTGCTTTTGCTTCATATAGTTGATTAATCTTCTTTAGTTTTCCAAGTGTTGTGTGGGTGAACCTGTGCTAATTTACCAACCTTCCTAGGACTAATACATACTTGTGATTATACCCCTTGCAAGCATCCGCAAGTACAAGAAAGTAATTAAGGTAGAAACCTAACCACAACTTTAAACAATAAGACCCTAACGTCCCTTGTGCAAAGGTTTCCTAACGGGGTTTCAGGTTTCTATCACTCCGGCAACCCCTACGATTAGTAGCCAAATACACAATGCATTCCCCTAGGCCCATATAGGTGAAGTGTCATGTAGTCGACCTTCACATGACACCACTAGAAGAAATACACCACAACTTAAATATCAAACCATTGAATCTTTCTCAACACAACTCCACTACTAACAACATGACTTCTCCCATGTCCTTAAGAACAAAACGAACTACGCACAAGCCATCATATGGATCATGATCAGAGATGATATGTAACAATCTGAACATAAACGATAATTCAATGGTTCACTCAATAGCATCAACTACAAGGAGTAATCAACACCGGGAAAGTTTCCCCTAAGAACTATGCAAGATTTAACCCAATTGTTAAAGCGGTATGAAGTGGTGATGATGGTTCTAGTGAAGATGATGGTGGTGATGATGATGATGATCCCAATGAAGTCCATCTTGATGGTGGTGTTGATGGCGACGATCTCCCCTCTCCGAGAAGGAATTCCCCCGGCAGAATTCTGTCTGCTGAGAGAGATCCCCGCAGAGGCGGTGGAATCTTTCTTTGGTCGCTCCCCGAGTCTTAGGGTTTTGGGAGGATAATATACGCAAGAGGGGAGAGCCTGGAGTGGGCCAGGGTGGCCACACCACCTGGTGGTGCGACCAGGGGTGGCCCGCGCCAGGGGGTGGTGTGGGCCCCCTGTGGCCCATCTCCACTTCCCCTTCTGGCAATCTTCGTCTTCTGGAAAAATAGAATTTTCCACGTATTTTCCCGGATTTTTTATCTTCGCGAATTTTGCCTCCAAACATCACCTTTTCCATCAAAATCCTGACTGCAACGGTCCATGCTCAAAAAGTCATCAACCATGCAAAAACAGATGAAATAACATAAGTATCCTCTCTTAATATTAAATATATCAATGAATAACAGTAAATTATGATATAGAATAGTGATGCAAAATGGACGTATCAACTCCCCACAAGCTTAGACTTCGCTTGTCCCCAAGCGGAAACTGAGCTCAATAAACATGACCTCGGGTTTATGGAGTGAAGAGTCGATAAAAGAATACGGACAAGAAGCATCATATTCATCAATACATAAATCATAATAGAAGAAAACTCACTATTATATAACTTAACTTGCAATAAGTAAAGGAAGCACAATAAAGATACATAAAGTAAATCATAATTGGTAATGGCAAATTTAGCTCTTGGTCAAAGAATAGTTGACAATTTGCAGGAGTTCACAAATAACTGGTTTTCAATAATAGCTTTCAAAGTAATAGACACTAAGATAAGAGCAATGTGCAAAACAAGGAACATAAGAAACATGATTGAATAAATCATCATATGAATGAATGAAACACAACAACTCAAAATACTTGCTGAGGTAGAAGGGAATAGGTTTACTGACTCAACTAAAAAGTAAAAGATAGGCCCTTCGCAGAGGGAAGCAGGGATTTCAAGTTTCATAAGGAGTTTCCAAAAATTATGGTACTTATTAGCTTTCAGCTCCCATTGCCCCTATCATAGGCATCTTTAGGTGATTAAGGTTAAAGTGATCAAATATGAGGATATGCTTGACAAGTTGTAAGTTGAAAATCTCATGTCCCTTGAATACGAGGGCCGCTCCTCATGCTACTCAAGTTTAGTCACCGGTAAGTTCTTGTCATAGTAAGTACATGTGTATCATAGAGAACCGCCAACGGGGTACCCCTTGCCCTATGATACAGAAGAATCCCCATGTCAAAATGACAAGGCAAGCATACAACAAACATCTCAGCAATCTTCTTATTTACCATGGGAATATGGTGCTTTTTCTCTCTTTCCTCTTTTCTCATCCTTTTTTTCTTTTTATCAATCTCTATCTCTTTTTTATAAGAAGAATGCTTCATAGATGCTCATTATGGTTATGCTGCAGGTTTCCACCATGATTAGGCATGGATTAGACCAGCGGCCCAGGCGTTTCTCTAACACATATACATAACTCCATGGACTAACAAGCTCCCCTTTCATTTCACACCGACGGCATCCATAGACAAAAAACATGATATCAACTAGGTACAAAGTACCTGCGCAATGATGAAAGCGTTCCCCATGACAGCATGGTTCTGCTAATTTACAACTTACAAAGGCAAGCATATACGTAGCATAGATGGGCACAATGGTTCAAGTTTATTCAATGCAAGAAAGTAAAGTGTGCCTTCAAGTTCGTGAGAGCTTTAATCACTAATTTTCACATAACAAGTTTAATTTGGAAGGTAGATAAAAACATGAATTTACTTGGAATAGCAATAGTGCTAGTAGGTAGGTATGGTGGACACAAATGGCATAGGTTTTGGTTTAAGGATTGGATGCACGAGAAGCATTCCCTCTCAGTATAGGTTTTTGGCTAGCAAGGCTGGTAGCAAGCATAAGAGTTGAAGGAAACAAACAAACATACAAGTGATAAAAACAAACATGAAATCTTCCTTGGAAGCACAAAAGATCTTAACTAGAGAATACTAAACTTATGAGAAAATCAAGAAAGAAAGATGATGAAATTATATTTATTTAAGAGTACTTTTATCTTTTTCATTCAATTCTCAAAATAGTGTTGCTACTGACTGATACAGGTTTGCCAAAACCAACTAAATTAACTCAATGATCCCAAAGTGATACCAATACTAATGACAAGATCAATCATATAACCGTGAATTGAATACTAAAATAAGATATGCAAAACAGTAAATGATAGAACTTCTCATTAATAATCCATAACGGAAACTCACACCAAGGGATACATAGATATCTAACGAGAGGTGGGACACTTCCATAATGCAAACCATCCTACATGATATCTTCTCTATTCATGATATGACTCTACTAAAAAGGTAAAAAGATAGAACATAGTGATGTGATACCGCGGCACTCCTGCAAGCTTGGAAAAACCAAGGGGATAACAAAACCTGATAACGAATTACTCCTTCAGTGGTGGTATTCTCTCGATTGGCGCGAGGAAATCTTCTAGTATCTTGTGAAGCCTATTATTCTCCTCTTGAAGCATATCCACCTTCCTCCTCAAGACTCGGTACTTGTCGCAGAACTCATCAGTTACTCGTAGAGCTTCCACTACTGCAGGGCAGGAACTAAGATCTAGAGTTGGAGGTATCAGCCCCTTCATGCCTGCTGCCATGTCCTTTACTTCCTCCCTGCCGTTCTGATCCATGTCTTCGTGCCTAGTTGCGATCCTTTCTTCTTCCACCCATCCTACGAAGGTCTTCTACTCAAGATTGTGATGGAGCTCGTGACGGTGTTGTAGCTCGTAATCCTTTGAAGATGAACCCTGAACGACATCTGAACAAAACAGACCGAAACAAAAAACACAATGAGAACACGATATGTGAACCTCGGAAGATCCAAGGGATTATATATTACAAAGTTTTACAACACAAGGAAGGTACTGGGAGAAAACGGGTCGGAGACGGAGTCCAGGGCAGCCACACTGATGTCTACGCACTTCTATTCTTGTAGACAGTTGTTGGGCCTCGAAGTGCAGAGGTTTGTAGAACAACGGCAAGTTTTCCCTTAAGTGGATTGCCGAAGGTTTATCGAACTTTGGGAGGAATTGGTCAAAGGTATCCCCTCTCAAGCAACCCTGCAATCAAGATACAAGAAGTCTCTTGTGTCTCCAACACACCCAATACACTTGGCAGGTGTATAGGTGCACTAGTTCGGTGAAGAGATAGTGAAATACAAGTGGTATGGATACAAGACAACGGTGCTAGAAAATAGCTTTATGGCATGGAAGAGACTAAAGGCAAACTGAAATAAAGATGGAAGCAAGCAAACATGTAACAGATCTAATTGCAAACGGTGTTTCAATGTTTAGAAACAAGGCCTAGGGATCATACTTTCGCTAGTGAACACTCTCATATAAATATCTTCCCTTTATGATACTACTCTGAATTACTCTCCGGTTGGACACTCTAATCCATGGTAGGGCTATAACAGCACACCTCAAAGTTTGCTTTCCCCATCTAAATAACCCCACACTGCCACCTTGAGCTCTAGATGGTTCCAACAAACACCACAATTTCATAGAAACATCCAACTCCAAATATAACTCATAACAAGTATTTGTAATCTCTAGCCTAAGTGCCACCATGGTGTGCACGCTGTCACTTTCACACACATGGGGAGAGCAGAGATCTATTAAAGCGCTTGAGTAGCAACGTAGATCTACTTTATTACAAAGCTCATGATCACAATATGATCATGCATAGAGAGAGAGAGATGAACACATAGCTACCGGTAGAACCCTTAGCCTCGAGAGAGAACTACTCCCTCCTCATCATGGGAGCCAGCAACGGCGATGGAGATGGCGATGAAGATGGTGAAGAGGCGGCGGCGGTGGCGCTAGCGGTGGCGTGGAGGACTCCTTCCCTGCCACTGGTATCACAGGGGAGCACCGCCCCTTAGCAACCTTCCTTCATGGCTTCTTGGTAGCCCTTCCCCATGGAGATGGGATCCATGGGAACCGCAAAAACGTGGCTTTCGTGGCTGCAAATTCGTGGGTGGAGGTTGTTCGATTTAGGGTTTTTGCATCGGGAGGCATCTTATAGGCGAAGAGGCAAGGTCGGTGGCGGCCTGAGGGGCCCACACCACCTGATGGCACGGCCAGGGCTAGCCCGCGCCACCACATGATGTGGCTAGCCCCTGGCCCCTCTCCGTCTCGTCTTCTGGCTCCGTGAGTCTTCCAGTAAAATATCGACTTTAGCTTTTGTCCGGTCCAATTCCGAGAATATTCATTTTCTGACTTTCTAGAACCAAAATAAGCAGAAAACAGGCAACTGGCACTATGGCATCTTGTTAATAGGTTAGTCCCAGAAAACATATAAAAATACCTCAAAGTGTTGACAAAGCAAAGCAAAGTAGATACTAAACAAGCATGGAACATCAAAAATTATAGATACGTTTGCAACGTATCACACACCACCTGCTAGCGCGGCCAGGGGGCCCACGCCAGGGGGTTGTGTGAGCCAACCTGGCTCCGTTTCCGTCCCTCTTTGCTTCGTAGCTTTCCTTGTTGGATAAAAACTACAAAAATATAGCTGGATAGAATTTTCGGAGAACTTTTCTTACCAGAACTGTTACCTATTCGAAAACGGATTCTATAGGTCTCTGAATTTGGTCTTTGATAAATTTTTCCGGAGTTACTACTTGAATAGCATCAATATCTTCATTGTATGAATCTCTAGCAATATAGTGCTTGAGTCGCTGACCATTCACCACTTGTGTAGTGTTATCTTTTAAAGAAGAAATTTTTATTACACCTGAACGATATACTTCTTTGATAACAAAAGGTCCTTCCCATTTTGAAAGTAGTTTCCCTGCAAAAAATTTGAGATGAGACCTATACAATAGAACCTTATCACCAACATGGAACTCCCTCTTAAGAATTCTTCTATCGTGCCATCTTTTAACTTTTTCCTTAAAGAGTCTAGCATTCTCATATGCTTCCCTTCTCCATTCATCCAATGAACTTAAGTCAAAGAATCATTTCTCACCAGCTAGTTTACACTCTCTATTAAGTTCTTTCACTGCCCAATAAGCTTTATGTTCTAATTCTAAGGGCAGGTGGCAAGCTTTCCCATAAACCATTTTGTAAGGAGACATTCCCATAGGATTTTTATAGGCAGTCCTATAAGCCCATAAAGCATCGTTCAACTTTTTAGCCCAATTTTTTCTAGATCTATTAACAGTCTTTTGCAAGATGGATTTAATTTCTCTATTTGATAACTCTACTTGTCCACTAGTTTGGGGGATGATAAGCTAAAGCAATTCTATGATTAACATGATATTTAGCAAGGGTCTTCCTAAAACCACCATGAATAAAGTGAGAACCTCCATCAGTTATAAGATACCTAGGCACTCCAAACCTAGGAAAGATAATATCCTTAAGCATTTTTAAAGAGGTCTCCCCATCAGCTCTTTTTGTAGGTATGGCTTCTACCCACTTACTAACATAGTCAACAGCAACAAGAATATGGCTATAACCCTTTGAAGGGGGAAAAGGGCCCATAAAGTCGAATCCCCAACAGTCAAATGGTTCAATAACTAGAGAGTAATTCATAGGCATCTCATTGCGTCTAGAAATGTTACCTACTCGTTGGCACTCATAACATGATAAGACAAATTTTCTTGCATCTTTAAAAAGGGTAGGCCAGTAAAAACCTGATTGTAGTACCTTCTGTGCGGTTCTATCTCCCACGTGATGTCCTCCATAGGCACTACCATGACATTCCTGCAATATCTCCTTTTGTTCATATTCTGGAACACATCTTCGCATAATACCATCTACTCCTTCTTTATATAAATGTGGGTCATCCCAAAAATAATGCCTCAAATCATAAAAGAACTTCCTTCTTTGCTGAGCTGTAAAAGTTGGAGGCAAATACTTGGAGACAATAAAGTTAGCATAATCAACATACCAAGGACTCCCTCTCGAGCTTACCCCTACTGCAGCCAACTGTTCATTTGGGAAACTATCATTAACAGGCATAGGATCAAAAGAGATGTTTTCCAATCGAGATAAATTATCAGCTACAAGATTTTCAGCACCTTTCCTATCTACAATATGTAGGTCAAACTCTTGTAAGAGCAGCACCCATCTAATAAGCCTAGGCTTAGCATCTTTCTTCATCATAAGGTACTTAATAGCAGCATGATCAGTATGAATGGTAACTCTTGAGTCAACAATATAAGGTCTAAACTTATCACAAGCAAAGACAACGGCTAAGAACTCTTTTTCAGTAGTAGCATAATTCCTTTGAGCAGCGTCAAGAGTCTTACTAGCATAGTCGATAACATTTAACTTTTTATCTATTCTTTGCCCAAGGACAACACCTATAGCAAAATCACTAGCATCACACATTATTTCAAAGGGTAAGCTCCAATCAGGTGGTTGAATGATAAGAGCAGTAGTTAAAGCCTTCTTTAGAGTTTCAAAAGCTTCCTTACAATCATCATCAAAGACAAAGGGTACATCTTTTTGAAGAAGATTAGTGAGGGGTTTTGATATCTTAGAGAAATCTTTAACAAACCTTCTATATAAACCAGCATGACCAAGGATACTATGAATACCTTTGACGTCTCTTGGACAGGGCATTTTCTCAATTGCCTCAACTTTAGCTCTATCAACTTCTATGCCTCTTTTAGAAATATTATGTCCAAGGACAATCCCTTCATTCACCATGAAGTGGCATTTCTCCCAATTAATAACAAGATTAGTTTATTCACATCTCTGCAAAACTTTATCGAGGTTGTGCAGAGAATTATCAAAAGAAGTTCCATAGACGGATAAGTCATCCATGAACACTTCCACAATTTCCTCACAAAAACCATGAAAGATAGCAGACATGCATCTTTGAAAAGTAGCAGGAGCATTACATAAACCAAAAGGCATACGTCTATAAGCATAGGTTCCATAAGGGCATGCAAAAGTAATTTTTTCTTGATCTTGTTGTTTAACAGCAATTTGAGAGAAACCAGAGTATCCATCAAGAAAACAAAAATGGGTGTTTTTAGACAACCTTTCTAACATTTGATCAATAAAAGGAAGTGGGTAATGATCTTTCTTAGTAACTTGTTCACTTTTCTGAAATCAATGCACATCCTATAACCTACTAATATTCTTTGGGGAATAAGCTCATCATTATCATTAGGAACAACGGTAATTCCCTGTTTTTAGGGACACAATGAACAGGACTAACCCATTCACTATCAGCAATGGGGTAAATAATACCAGCATCAAGGAGTTTCAATACCTCATTTCTTACCACTTGCTTCATCTTAGGATTTAAACGATGTTGGTGCTCTACCACTGGCTTTGCTTCTGGTTCTATATTGATAGCATGCTGACATATAGTAGGAGAAATCCCTTTTAAATCATCCAGAGTATAGCCCATAGCCCCTCGGTGTTTCTTCAGTACCTCCAATAATCTTTCCTCTTCCTTCCCTGAAAGTTTAGGGCTAATAATAACAGGATATATTTTATTATCATCAATGTAAGCATACTTAAGATCGTCAGGTAAAGGTTTTTAATCGAAGACCGGATCCTTTTTAGGTGGCAACGTGGTACCCAAATCGTCCACATGCAAGTTATGCTTAAGCATCTTAGGTTGACGACGGAGAATCTCGTCAATCTCATTTCTTTCTTCCATGAAGATTTCACTTTCGTGGTCTTCCATAAATTGCTGCAAAGCATTGTTAGGAGCAAGAGAAATAGAAGCAAGTTGTTCAACTCTAAAATCCTCATTATGGGTTCCATTTTCACAAGGTTCTTTAGTAAATTTTGAAAAATTAAACTCATAAGATTCCCTGTCAAATTTAGTTAAAATTTTCTCCCTTTTGCAGTCAATAATGGCTCCACAAGTAATCAAGAAAGGTCAACCAAAAATGATAGGATAGGTTTTACTAGCAGCTGAACCAAGTACTAGAAAATCAGCAGGATATTTAATCTTACCACAAAGAACTTCTACATTCCGTACAATACCAATTGGAGAGATGGTCTCTCTATTAGCAAGGTGAATAACCACATCAATCTCTTCTAGTTTGCAGGGACTGATTTCATGCATAATTTCTTTGTAAAGCTCATAAGGGATATCACTTGAACTTGCACCAATATCACATAAACCATAATAGCAATGATCACCAATTCTAACAGAAAGCACATGGACACTAGCCTTTTTAGTTCTATTAGGATGTGAGACAATATTAGAAGCATCCTCATAGAAGACTATGTGTCCATCTTCCACACTTTTAGTAACAAGGTCTTTCACAATTGCTACAGCAGGTTCAATGTTTATTTGTTCATCAGGTTTTACAGTTCTCTTTGCACTTTTATTGATTACACTAGTTATCATAGGATGCTCCTTTACCTTATCTGGGAAGGGCATTTTCTCAATATAAGGTTCAGGTAGGATGTGATCAATAGTGCAAAATTCAGTACTCCTAACATGAACACAATCAACAATATCTTTATATGGTGCATGATACTTGTTCCATCCCTTTTTCGGAATTTCAATATAAGAAGCAAAAGCCTTAAAACAATTTGTAATAATGATACATTGCAAATGTATCTATAATTTTTGATGTTCCATGCTTGGTTTTATCCACTTTCTTGTGTTTTGTCCACACTTTGGTTTTATCCACAACCTTTAATGTAAACTAAAGTATTCTCCTTAATTCCTACAGCTTGTTTGTAGGTAGAATCTGCTAGATGCAATTTTAACTCGGTGATCTCAAAAGAACCAAGATTTAACTTGTTAAAAAGACTTTTTTGGCATTGTTGAGATGCTTGCACCTAGATCACAAAGTGTTGTTATCTCATTGGTCCCAATTTTAATATTAATAGTAGGCTCAGATATATCATCAAGCTTCACAGGTAATTTTTTAGCAATTTGCTTATATTCTTCCTCAAGCTCACGTACCTTTATTGCTACCTGATTAACAAAGTGTTGGTACATAGATTCCTCATTTCCTTCATTTACCGAAATCTTAACGTTGATCCTTTTTACAAGATCTTTAACGGTGTAACTTGGTGAAGGAGCATTACAATAATCAAGTTCTTCAGGCTCCTCCGATTGGATTCTCATCATCTTGAGGTCTTCAACAGGATTGGGTTTAGCTTTAACTGCAAATTTAGCTAGAATGAGAGTTTGACTCTCGGTTATATTACCTAGTTGTGCCTCAACAATCCTCGTTCTTTCTTGGAGGGCCTGCAAATCATTCCTCAAACTAACAGCTTGGTTAGATAATTTACCAAGCATAGCATCATGGTTCTCCGTTATTTTAACAAGAATATTGTTTTTTTCATTTTGTGAGTCTATAAAAGACTTAAGTGTTTCTTGGAGACTACCATTACTAGTTACCATATTATTATTAGAGTTGCCTGCAGGACTAGAATAATGTTTCTGAAAGTTAGGATTATAATTCTTCTTCCAAGCAGGTTTTGATCATTACGAGCTATGACGTCTATTTCTTCAATATTTGATTCCGAGATAGCTCTTACCTAGGTTTCCTTACCTTTTACGGCTAATATGAGCTCATCCAACTTAGCATTGAGTTCTTCATTTTCTTGTGGTGAGACGGAGTTCACCTTCTTCGTGTTCGATCTATCCACATGTCATTAGGCATGGTTGTCTTGCATATTGTCTAGCAGCTTCTTTGCTTCGGTAATGTGTTTACCCATAAATGTTCATCCAGTTGTAGTATCAAGCATAGAATTAGACACATGGTTAAGAGCATTATAAAACAAATGGAGAATTAACCAGTCTTTCATCCTGTGACTGGGACAGTTTCTCATGCATTCTTTCATCCTCTCCCATGTGAGCGCTGGTGGCTCACGCTCTTCTGTCTAAAACAAGTTATATTAGATCTCAGTTGCATAGTCTTTGTGGGTGGGTAAATTTAGTCATAAATAAAGAAGTGCATTCCACCCATGATGTAATAGTATTTCTAGGAAAATATAGCAACCATTCTTTTGCTCTTCCTCTAAGAGAGAAAGGAAATAAGCTCAATTTGACTGCATCAGGGTCAATATCTTTTATGCGTGTCATATCACATATTTTAGTGAAAGTATTCAAGTGCATACCTGCGTCCTCAACATCAGAGCCTCCAAATTGATTCTGTTGAACCAAACTTAAATAATGGGGCTTAATTTCATAGTCATCAGCAGCAATTGTTGTCTGAGTAATAGGAGTACGCAAATAATCATTGTTGGGAGTAGAAAACTCCCCAAGCTTCTTTTCAGCCATATTTCCTATGTTTTGGGGTTTTCTTAAACATAGACTTATAATAGTAAAAGCAAGAATTTAAAGACTAACTAATTTTTTTGTTTTTCAAATAAAGACTGTAAGCAAACTAACAAAATTAAGAAACAAGAATTAAAACTAGCAAGGTTCCTACTAACCTCACCAGGGTAGCTATTGCTTCCCCGGTAACGGTGCCAGAAAAAGGGTTGATACCTTCGATCAGGATTACGGATGTAGTATAGCTCTTTTTCCCTAGTAGACATAGGTTTATCGAATCCTCGGGAAGCAGATGCGTAGTGAAGTTACTTTAATGGACCTTCAAGAGTTTTAGAATTGCTTTTGTGTTTTTACCGGACCAAGAGTTTGCGTCTTTTTGTTGTTGTCGATGATGGAGAGAGAGGGCCTAGGGCATTCGGTTTCACCTGTAGCTGTGCAAAACATCTGAAGGGGGTAAAAGATAAAGATAAAGTATGCATGTAATTGTTAGAGCAAGATAGATTATATGTGGGCAGTGCATCCATAATTGCTATTGCCTCCGCAACTGCTTATAGCAATAACATACTAGTCGCATCCATAGAATAAACAGAACTAATGATATGCATAGTGATGTCACCGTTAATCCCAAGTAAATCCCTTACATACAGCCATACTACCCCTTCTATCACTGGGGTTCCCAACCTACAGATTAGTCATTACTCATACTCCCTATACCTAGCTCAATCCTCGGGGTCTTGGGTACCTAACTAGTCCTTAGACTGAGGCAAGAGAGGATACAATAATCATCATGTCATACAAACTAATACATTATCCCATCTATGATAAATAACATGCACAAAAGCTACATGGCTAGGCCGAAGCCCTTAGCCCAAGGAGAATTACTCACACATAGAGATGATATCAACAATCACAAACATTGTAACAGAAATCATGAGATTGATAGCAAATAGTCTTACAATGTTGCCAATCGAAGATGAGATCTACTACAAGTGGTGGAATATGGCTATGGTGGTGGAGAAGGGTTTGGATATCTGGAGGTGGCTCGAGGTCGTATAGTTGGTCGTTAAAACATCTGCCTCCGCTTCACGACTCCTCGTTTCTTCTGGTTGTTGGAAATCTGATATCTTTGACTTTAATGTAGTGATTCCCATCATCAAACGTCATTATTTGTGCAAGGAAAAATAGCAAGAAAGGATTGCATACCCCTTTGATTATTAGGCATTAGTGGCAGGATTTAAAGAGAAATTTCATAAAAAATATGAATAATATCCAGTTTAAATGTGGACATGGATGTCTATATTTCAGAGCCATCGCCAAACTCTAACCAACACTGCTTTGGCTTGGTATAGAATTTTGATGACTGGATTCCTGCACCAACAACAGGTTTATTGCAGTACTTGTAGCAGCAAATATTTAAGAGTTTGTCCCGATGGGAGATCGTCGAATAGAAACAACACGACCCCGCAGCCACGTTGTCAATACGGCCATGTTTCGCACCCAAACCGTGGTTTGGAAATATCCTATTCTATAAGTTAATAGAACTATGATAATTAAGAGAGGTTTAAAGTATTTAATAACAAAGAACTTTTAACTAGAACAAAATAAACTAAGACGGATAGTAAACAGGAATACGAACTGAATTAAAGAGATTGTAGTTGTAGGATTGAATGGAATGAGATAGAGCTTCTAGGCTTTGGTCTCACTAGTACTAGATGGGCAAATATATGTGTGATCTATAAGAGATTACTCAGAAAAATAAGCATTCGCCAATTGATTACCGGGCTGTCACTCGATGTTCACTATGCATGATTCTCGCGCGTCACCGCAAGGCAAAAGGCACTTCTCGACCAAAGGATCACATAAACTCATCTTAGATCACAATAAATTCTAACTTAGCACACTAGATCATACCTCAACCTAGAATTGAATCAATCACTCACACATGGATGAATGGCAAAACATATGGATATATAATGATGTCACAACCGTGTTCAATCTTACAATTACTAAACACAAGAGAGAGAGAGGGAGAGAGAGGGAGATGGAGATCGATGTGTGGTGGTGGTGATGTCTTCCTTCTCCTCCTCTTCTTCTTGCTTGGATTCCTTGATGGTGATGGTGTTGAGGGAGATCTAGATCTCGGAGGTGTGGTTGAGGCAGAGCTCCGCCGCTATGGAGATTGGATGGGTGGTGGCGGCGGCAGAGCTGTGCCCCTGGGGGGGCTATGGTGTTGTGTCCTTGTTTCTTGACCCCTCCCCTCTTTATATAGGCCTTGGGGTGCCCTAGGGTTCCCCCAATACTGTCAGATGACTTAGGGAAGGTTCTGGAGCTTTTGTGGGGCGAAATCCCATCGTTTGCGACCTTTTTGGCAACTATACGGGCGGAGCTATACGACCAGAAAAATTGCTCCGGCCGTATAGTTACTCGTCAAACTATCAGTCCCCTTTAGTTTTTTAGCCGCCATTTCTTCATATGAACTTTGTTTTCAGTGTTCTTGGGCTCGTTGAGTTTGTATCGTCGAGGGATACAACTCGGTTGTCCTGGATCTTTATTTTGAGAAGTTCAAAAAATCACTTTTTCCAGCACCGAAATGGCTAAGTCTGGTCCCTGCAGCTCCTCCATACTATGCTCTCTTTGTTCCTTTTGCCTTTGTTTTATCCATAATCATCATCAACACCTACACACATGTCATAGACAAGAAAAGTTATAAAATTCTACCTAAAATACTAAATGTGCAAAGCTCATATGAAAATGAATGAGAACTAAAAGTCATGCATATATGGCATAGTTGTAGCTAGAAGAAACATGATATGAGAGATAAATGGCACATTTTATATGGCTAAAAGAGGTGGTATTTCACAGCCATCAACTTCCCAAAGCTAGACCTTGATCGTCCTCGAGCAGGAAGGGTCGGTAATAAATTAATGGTTGTGAAATAGCTTATCATTGGAAATCAATGCCTTGTATCCTTATTTCTTATACAAGCTTGAAGAGAGAAAACATGTATTCATACAAGGCAACACAAGCTCAGTTACAAAGACCACTAAAGATTCATCAAAACTTATATGCTCCATGTCAATAGTGAATCTACTTGGAGACAAACTTGTGATCCTCTTATTGCACCTTTGGTATAAATTTTCATATCATTATTTTTATGAGGCAAAACTTAGTCACAAATAGGTGTCAAGCATAAATAGGAATCGATTCTACCCAATCATGTCATCTAGTTAAGGCTCTCAAGTGCAAACATCAGTTATTGAGCTTTCAGAAAGTTTATCTCTTAGTAACGAGATTTATGCCAAAAGGAAATGCGAGAACATGTCAAGAGAAGCATAGCATTAGAGTGTCTCATTTGGTCATCCACATCAATGAATCATGGTTATCAAACACTCATTTTATATTCTTTGTCTTTCTAAAACTTCAGTTCATCAGTAATGAGATCATGCCAAAACTTAGTGTGTTTAATCAGACTATGCAGGCTAAGAATGGATACTCGTGACCATTACCAAGGTTTCCCTTTTCGGTATAATGATTTCTCATAACGGTCAGAGGAGTATTCCCTCTTTCACTTTGAAGGCAGGCCCATGAGAATACCAATGCATACCCAAATATAGCATTTCTGCTACATATGTTGTGCCACTCATAGCCAAACTCCAAGAGTTTCCTCTTTTTGGACTGTTCAAAGGCCAGCGGAGTTGTTAGCATCCCATGTTGTGCGACAGTGGTGCAGACAAGCATAAAGCAATATCATACTTTAATCACTAGCTCAAGATTTGGCATGCATCTCAATTACCGCTAAATATTAGTTTCTTCAAACAAATCCTTTCAAAGAGTACTATCAAGTCAATCATCACATCTATGGTGTTGAGTATCTTTAAGGCTAAACTCTTAACACAATTAAACAACACCTTATTTAGCATAGAACTCAAAACTTCGAAATATCATTTCCAATTGACAATTCCTTCCGTAAGCAAACTATCAAGTCTATTGTTTTGATATTATGGGGTCGAGCATAACCTATTTATTTAAGACAAAGCTATTTAGTGACAACCAACAAATTTCAAAAGATCTTGATCAAGTATTCATTATTTCCAATTGTAGATATTGTGGCACTGTTTTCTAGAGGATCACAAATAGTGTCATAAGCTTGATAAACAATTTGGCCAGATGCATACAAGCTCTAAATCAACTCCTATGGTGCCTATCATGAGAAAGTGTATCCCCATAGGAATATAGAACTAGACTCACTTAAACAAGCATTCAAAAACGGTGGGATACATGATTGCATTAAACCTTCATCGAATATGAACATTGCACAAGACTCTACACATGCAGAAGTAACCTCCCCAAGCTTAGAACTTTGCAAGACCCAAACTTGAGTATATCACCAAAAGAAAAGAGAAAATATAGTTTCCAAAAGAGAGTGTGATAAGTGGTTACCTCCCCAATCTTAGTTGAAGACAAGGGTGACACAGTTTACTATTGAGGTACAAGTAACCTCTATTTTCATCGACAAAGAACCTTTGCTTCAACATGTATTTCTTGATATGGCAGATACGTTGCTAACGTATCCATAATTTTTGATGTTCCATGCTTGGTTTTATCAACTTTCTTATGTTTTGTCCACACTTTGGAGTACTTTCTATACACTTTCTTGGACTAACCTATTAACAAGAGCCACAGTGCCAGCTCCCTGTTTTCTGCTGTTTTGACTCCAGGAAAGTCAGAAAACGAATATTCTCGGAATTGGACGGGACAAAAGCCAAAGTCAGTTTTTCACCGAGGGACACCCGGAGCCAAAATACGAGACGGAGAGGGGCTAGGGGGCCGCCACACCACCTGGCCACGTGGTCTAGCCAGGCCCGTGCCAGGGAGTGGTCTGGCCGCCCTAGGCACCCCCTAGGCCTCTCCTTTCGCCTATAAGATGCCTCCAATACAGAAACCCTAAGTACCCAATCAAAATTCCACGAAAGAGTCTGTAGCCGCCGTCATCTCCATCCCTAGATTGGGAGGGATATGAAGCTCTTCCTGGCGCCCTACCGGAGAGGGTAATTCACCTTGGAGGCCTTCTTCATCACCATGCAAGCCTCCGGTGTGATGCGTGCGTAGTTCATCTCTAGACTACGGGTCCATGTAGTAGCTAGATGGCTGGTTCTCCTCCTTTGTGCTCTTCTGTTTAGATCTTGTGAGCTCCGTTCATGATCAAGATCATCTATTTGTAATTCCTACATGTTGTGTTTGTGGGGATCCGATGGATATTGAGATGCTATTTCAGATTGATTATTGATTCTATCATGTCTTTCTTATTTGTGATCTTGCATGCTTTCCGTTGTTAGTACCTATCTTGTCCAAGTAGATGCTAGCAACTCCAAGAGTTAGAATTTATGCTCGATAGTGGGTTCATGCCTCTAGTAATCTAGGGAAGTGACAGAAATCTCTAAGGTACTAGATGTGTTGTTGCTACTAGGGAGAAAACAATAATCCTTTGTTCATAGAACAATCGTATTGTTTACTTTACACGCAATGCGTAATGCAATTATCCGTTTCTTGCAACTTAATACTGGAGGGGGTTCAGATGATAACCTGAAGGTGGATTATTAGTCATAGATGCAGTTGGATTATGGTCTATGTATAATGTTGTAATGCCCAATCAAGTCTCAAAGGAGTCAAGATGAGTAGTATATGCATGATTTCTTTCTCGATGTTTGTCAATTGCCCCGCTGTAATTTGTTTTCCCAACATGTCATCTATCTTAAGGAGAGCCACCACTAGTGAACTATGGACCCCGGTCCTTTATTTTACTATCAATCTACAATCAACTATTTACTGTTTTCCGTTTACTTTCTGCAAACTATTACTTTCTTCCACTTGATATGTTTAATCCTTTGTTTGCAGCAAAACCGGTGAGATTGACAACCTCATCGCAAGTTGGGACAAAGTTCTGTGGTTGTGTTGTGCAGGTCTCCATGTTGCTGCTGACACCGGTAGTGCGCCCTGCCAAAGTTCAGCTAGCAACACCTTGGAGGTGTTTCCTTGCTCCTACTGGATTGATAACCTTGGTTTCATAACTGTGGGAAAACTTGCTGTTGTGCTCATCATACCTTCCTCTTAGGGTTCCCCAACGAGCTCGATATATTTTGGGCCATCAAGCTATTTTTTTGGCGCCGTTGCCTAGGAGTCAAGGACATCTTCACAAGGGGAGTCCCTCATAACCAATCTCTTTACTTTGTTATTTTTGTTTTGCTTAGTTTACTTTTGCTTTGTTTGCTTGTTTATTTATCAAAAACACAAAAAAATTAGTTTTACTAGTTTGCTTTGTTTATTAAAAACACAAAAAATGACTACTCTGGAAAACACTAAGTTGTGTGACTTCACTAGCACCAACAACAATGATTTTATGAGCACACCTATTGCTCCACCTATTCCTGGAGCTACTTTCTTTGAAATAAAACCTGCTTTACTCAATCTTGTTATGAGAGAACAATTTTCTGGTATTGGTAATCAAGATGCTGCAGCCCATCTAAATAACTTTGTTGAACTTTGTGAGATGCAAAAGCATAGGGATATAGATGGAGATATCATTAAGCTTAAATTGTTTCCTTTCTCTTTGAGAGGAAAAGCTAAAGAATGGTTCAATTCCTTGACTAGGAATAGTATTGATTCTTGGACTAAATGCAAAGATGCTTTCATTGGAAAATACTATCCTCCTGCTAAGACTATATCTATGAGAAGTGAAATAATGAAATTTAAACAATCTGATAACGAACATGTTGCTCAAGCTTGGGAAAGAATGAAATCTTTGGTAAAGAATTGTCCCACTCATGGACTGACTGCTTGGATGATTATCCAAACTTTTTATGCAGGATTGAACTATTCCTCAAGAAATCTATTGGATTCTGCTGCTGGAGGTACCTTTATGACCATTACTTTTGGTGCTACAACAAAGCTTCTGGATAATATGATGGTTAACTATTCTGAATGGCATACTGAGAGCTCCACTAGGTAAGATTGTAAATTCTCTTGAAGAAACCTCCTCCTTGAGTGATAAGATTGATGTTATTATGTCCATGCTTGTTAGTGGGAAAGCCCATATTGATCCAAATAATGTTCCCTTAGCCTCTTTGGTTTCTCAAGAAGAGCAAGTTGATGTGAACTTTATAAGAAATAACAATTTTAGCAATAATGCCTACAGGAATAATGTTGGTAACAACAATTATAGGCCATATCCTCCCAACAATGGTAATGCTTATGGAAATTCCTACAACAATAATAGGAGTGCTCCCTCTGAACTTGAAGTTATGCTTAAAGACTTTATTAGTAAACAAACTGCTTTCAATAAAACTATTGAGGAAAAACTCTCTAATGCTGAAAGAAATATATCATCATTGGCTGAAGCTCAATCTTCTTTGAATAAAATGGCTGCTAAACCTGAAACTAATGAGAATCCATTTGCAGCTACTAGTGCCATACAAGTTAGAATTGATGAAAATGTTAGACTGTTAGCTGAATTGCATGCTAAGTGGGAAAGAGAAGATGAAATTGCTAGAAACATTAGTGTTTCTACTATCACTACCACTAGTGTTGAGGCTAGTAATAGCTCTACTACTTTAGATGATAATTATGATTTTGATCTTTATGGTTGCAATATCTCTGAAGTTATTAAGTTCCTACAAAAGCTTGCTAAAAGTCCTAATGCTAGTGCTATGAATATGGCCTTTACAAAACACATTACTGATGCTCTCATAAAGATTAAAGAAGAAAAGATGAAAATAAAGCTTCTATTCCTATAAAACAAGAAGATGGTTGGGAACCCATCATTAATATGAAAGTGAATGATTTTTATTTCAAAGCTTTATGTGATCTTGATAGTAGTGTTTCTATTATGCCTAGAAGGATTTATGATATGCTTGATTTGCCACCATTGGAAGATTGTTATTTGAATGTCCCACTTGATGATAATGCTAAAAATAAACTCATGGGGAGTATTAATGATGCTCTTATTATGGTTAACAATGCCTATGTCCCTGTTGATTTCTATGTTTTGGATGTTGAATGCAATGCTTCTTGTCCTATAACTTTGGGAAGACCTTTTCTTAGAACTGTTGGTGCCATTATTGATATAAAAGAAGGCACCATTAAATATCAACTTCCACTCAAGAAAGGTATAGAACACTTTCCTAAGAAGAGAGATAAGATTTCTTTTCCCTCTCCTATGAAAATAAAATTTCCTCTTAATGCTTCTTCATTTGAGAACACTTGATTCTTTTTCTTGCTTCTTATGCCTAACTTAAAGGCGTTAAAGAAACGTACTTATTGGGAGATAACCCAAAAGTTTTAGATAAGTCTTGGAAGTTATTACCTCTGTAATAACCGCTCCTTATCCTTTTTATTTGCTTTTTGTGCCAAGAGTAACCTCTAATAAGAGAGAAGTAATGATTGGGAAAGTTGCTATCCCGAAACAGATTTCTGTGCTTCACCGTAAAAATTCCTGTAAAATCTCTGAACGTCTTTTTGAGGCGAGAATTTTTGTGCTTCTGACCTAGGTTGTTATCTAACTTTTGTTAGTTCAACACTTTTTGTTGAGCAACAGAAGGTCTTCGAAACAATTCGTCTTTACCTGCTGGTCTGTTTTGACAGATTTCTGCCATTTTCTGCATTTGCTTCTTGTTGGTTCCTTTTTGACTTATTTTGGGGAATTGAGATTTTTGAGGGAAGTGATACAGTAGCTAGTGTTCTAATGGAAGTTTATTTGGTGTTCGAACTGAAACTAAAGACTTATTTATCTTGAGTGCACTAATGTTGCTAATAAAGATTGTGTGAAGTTTTGTATGAAGGAAAAATTTCAGGTGTATGGAAGGAATGAGTAATAAGATGAAGGATGGACTAAAGCTCAAGCTTGGGGATGCCACGCGTGTCACCCCAAGAAATCTCCAAGAAGTACAAGCATCAAAGCTTGGGGATGCCCAAGGCATCCCCTTCTTCATCAATAAAAATCCCAAGTTTCTTCCAAACACTTTATTTTTATTGTTTCATGCACAGTTGTGTTGTTCTTGGAGCGTCTTCTTTTTCGTTTTTGTTTTGGTTTTTCGTTTGCTTGGTTTTCTTAGTTTTCTTAATAAATTGGTTGGACCCCCTCTTTCATACATTGGTTTTCAAATAGTTTGGTTTGGTTGGAAAAGAGTAGGAAGTTCATGCTTATGTGGTAAAAAGAGCTCGTTTTTGACTGTGGCCTATGATCTGTCATGCCATGCTTGATATTGTTTTGGCTTTATGCTTAGTATTCTTTGCTGTAGCATGACTTGTTATAAAAAATTGAGATTGCTTAATGTGCCTTGGATGAATCATGTGTTGTTTTAGCATATTAAAGCATGGTATAGTGGTATTCTCCTTTGATGCTTTATTTGGGTTGACTTGGCGCATGCTCACACCATGTTATGACTATCCCAAGTCACCATAGACTTTATGATCCTTTAGTTTTCGACTTGTACTATCACTTTATGCTTTGATCAATGATGTTTTGTCGCTCTGCATGATTATGGCCATTATTGCTCTCTTAGTTGGTCGCTCCCAGTCTTTTGCTAGCCTCCATAACCAAGTATGAGTTCCACTCATGCATCCAACTCCCTAAACCAAGTTATTCCAAGAGTCCACCATACATACCTATTAGCATATGCTATTCCAAGTATATTCATGTTTTTGTCTACCTTCCAAATTAAACTTGTTATGAGAAAAGTAGTGATTAAAGCTCTCACGAACTTGATGGCACACTTTACTTTTTTGCATTTAATAAACTTGAACCATTGCGTCCATCTTTGTTGTGTATATGCTTGCGCTTTATAAGTTGAAGTTAGCAGAACCATGTATGATGGGGAACGCTTTCAACATTGCACTTGTACTTTGTACCCCGTTGATATCATGTTCTTTTGCTTATGGATCCCGGCGGTGTGAAATAAAAGGGGAACTTGTAAGATCATGGAGTTTGTATTTGTGTTAGATAAAGGCCTAGGCCGCTAGCCTAAGCCATGCCTAATCATGGTGGAAACTTGAAGCATAACCATAATGATCACTCTATGAAGCATCCTCAATAAAAACCTATGCAAATAGCAAATAAAAAGATCACTGAGATGCTCATTGTCTGCTTGCCTTGTCCTTTTGATTATGGGATAGCTCTTGTATCATGTGCAACGGGTACCGCGTTGGCGGTTCTCTACGATACATATGTACTTACAATGACAAGAGCTTACTTGTGACTAAAGTTGAGTAGCATGAGGTTTGGTCTTCGTAAGTAAGGGGCATGATATTTCAGCTTATAACTTGTCAAGCATATCCTCTTAGATGTGTCACTTTAACCTTAATCACCTTCAAGATGCTTATTATAGGGGCAATGAGAGCTGAAAGCTAATAAGTACCATAATTTTTGGAAGCTCTTTAAAAACTTGAATCCCTACTTCCTTCTATGAAGGCATTTCTTTTACTTTTATGTCGAGTCTCCACCTTTTATCTTTATGCACCTACTTTGAGAGCATAGTGGCCATTCTTAGTTCTGTGTGCATTGTCCCAAGACTTGTTAATTGATGCATAGCTTTGACATTGCTTGTTTTAAACTATTTGTATCTAGTCACTCTTATGAACTTTGAAGGTGTCCTATGCATTTATGTTTGCTACTCTACGAGGGACAAGCTGAATGCCACTATGCTATGTTTTATTTATGTGAAACAAACAAACGGCTTGCAAAGCATTGTTATTCATGAATCTTTTGTTTGTGCCTTTTCATGTTGCAACATAGTTGCTTTGTCTTATTGTTAGAACTTTGTCTTTCATGCTATGATTTAAGTACTATGATCCCAGCTATCATTATTTTGCAAATACTTTGATCAAGTTTATGATGGTGCATGGCACCTCAAAAATTATTCTTTCTTTTTATCACTTACCTACTGGAGGACGGGCAGGAGTTAAGCTTGGGAATGTTGATACGTTGCTAACGTATCCATAATTTTTGATTTTCCATGCTTGGTTTTATCTACTTTCTTATGTTTTGTCCACACTTTGGAGTAATTCCTATACACTTTCTTGGACTAACCTATTAACAAGAGCCATAGTGCCAGCTGCATGTTTTCTACTGTTTTTGGTTCCAGGAAAGTCAGAAAATGAATATTCTCGAAATTGGATAGGACAAAAGCCAAAGTCGGTTTTTCACTAAGGGACACCTAGAGCCAAAATACGAGACGGAGAGGCGCTAGGGGGCCACCACACCACCTGGTCGTGTGGCCCAGCCTGGCCCATGCCAGGGGGTGGTCTGGCCGCCCAAAGCACCCCCCCTCCGGCCTCTCCTTTCGCCTATAAGATGCCTCCGATACAGAAACCCTAAGTACCCGATCAAAATTCCATGAAAGAGTTTGTAGCCGCCGTCATCTGCATCCCTAGATTGGGAGGGATCTGAAGCTCTTCCCGGAGCCCTGTCGGAGAGGGGAATTCACCCTGGAGGCCTTCTTCATCACCATGCAAGCCTCCGGTGTGATGCGTGAGTAGTTCATCTCTGGACTACGGGTCCATGTAGTAGCTAGATGGCTGGTTCTCCTCGTTTGTGCATGTTTAGATCTTGTAAGCTCCGTTCATGATCAAGATCATCTATTTGTAATTCCTACATGTTGTGTTTGCGGGGATCCGATGGATATTGAGATGCTATTTTAGATTGATTATTGATTCTATCATGTCTTTGTTATTTGTGATCTTGCATGCTTTCCGTTGTTAGTAGCTATCTTGGCCAAGTAGATGCTAGCAACTCCAAGAGTTAGTATTTATGCTCGATAGTGGGTGCATGCCTCTAGTAATCTAGGGATGTGACAGAAATCTCTAAGGTACTAGATGTGTTGTTGCTACTAGGGAGAAAACAACAATCCTTTGTTCATAGAACAATCATATTATTTACTTTACACGCAATGCATAATGCAATTATCCGTTGCTTGCAACTTAATACTGGAGGGGGTTTGGATGATAACCTGAAGGTGGATTATTAGTCATAGATGCAGTTGGATGGCGGTCTATGTATAATGTTGTAATGCCCAATCAAGTATCAAAGGAGTCAAGATGAGTAGTATATACATGATTGCTTTTCTCGATGTTTGTCAATTGCCCCGCTGTAATTTGTTCACCCAACATGTCATCTATCTTAAGGAGAGCCACCACTAATGAACTATGGACCCCGGTCCTTTCTTTTACTATCAATCTATAATCAACTGTTTACTGTTTTCCATTACTTTCTGCAAACTATTACTTTCTTCCACTCGATACGTTTAATACTTTGTTTGCAGCAAAACCGGTGAGATTGACAACCTCATCGCAAGTTGGGGGCAAAGTTTTGTGGTTGTGTTGTGCAGGTCTCCACGTTCCTGCTGGCACCGGTAGTGCACCCTGCCAAAGTTCAGCTAGCAACACTTTGGAGGTGTTTCCTTGCTCCTACTGGATTGATAACCTTGGTTTCATAACTGAGAGAAAACTTGTTGTTGTGCTCATCATACCTTCCTCTTGGGGCTCCCCAATGAGCTCGATATATTTTGGGCCATCAATGGCCCAGTGTGACTTCCTTGAGGATCTGCTTAAAAACTAAAAAGAAAATAAAATATTTTTGTGTTTTTGAAGACACGGGTTTATCTCACAAGTGATAAAAATACAAGTCCCACTGAGTCAGTTCATCAACCTAAGCACCACACTTAAGTCAACAAACTAGTTCTAGAAGATGCCTCTCCTAGATTGTGATGACGTGCAAGTGCAACAGGATACAGGACACGAGTGTGCATCTCCTGTGCGCTTATTAAAAGAGGTTCGAGTTGGAAGGTTTTACCAGACACTGATTGTCGAAGCGTTAAATTGAAGAAACCAAGTGGCTCATGCGAGTGTTTGCATGGTTGGCACTACCGTATACGTCGTCACACAAGGTTCAAGTCCCTTCGAAAATAACACACAAAATAAAATGCATCTATTTGGTATACGAACATAGTTTGTTTACCCCACCGATAAAAGGAAAGTAAAATTAAAACATGAACTTCTATAGAGAATTACAGTCTAGGAGGTTTCTGAGGTACAAATTTATTACTTACATATGCTTGGTTTCTCTAGATCATGGGAGAAGCTCCTTTCAGTTGGCAATTGAGGGGTTTTCTCAACTATACGGGTGCAACTATACGGCCAGAAAAATGCATTCTCACCGTATAGTTGGTCGTCAAACTGTCTATCCCTAGGAAAAGAAATATACAAAGGCATTGATGTCTATACGACCAGAACTATACGGCCGAAATTTTTATTCCCGCTGTATAGTTGGTCGTTAAACTGTCAGTACATTGGAAAAGAATTTGTACGAAGGCACCGATATCTATATGACCGGAGCTATACGGCCGGAATTTTTATTCCCGCCGTATAGTTGGTCATTAAACTCTCAGTACATATGAAAGAAAAATTGTCGATGGCAAAGATATCTATAAAACCGGAGCTATACGGTCGGAATTTTCATTCCCACCGTATAGTTGGTCCTTAAACTCTCTGTATGCATAAAAAAAATTTGTTTCTTCAAAAATTATTTCTTATCCTGTAACTTAGTGATATACCTTATTTTGACAGTAAAATAACAACTTAAATTTTCGACCAACATTTAGCATGTATAAAACAAGATTTAGGTACAACCGAGTTTATGCAACACATAGTAACAATAAATTCTACCTTTTGAAAACTTCAACAAGATCACTCTAATAGCAAGACATGCGAAGAATAAAAGTGCCAATGCAACATGAATGCATCTAGACTCAAGACACAAAACTAACAAAGACACCTAATGACTTCCGGATTGCCTCCCGGGAAGCGCCTTCTTTAAAGCCATAAAGCTAGCTAGGATGCTCCATACATTACCCACGTGGATCCCAAGGGATATCGACTCGAGGTGAGGTTGTACATACCGGCTTGGAGCATCTTGAAGTAGAGTTCAGTCGGAGTCGTACCCTCTTACGGTGCATCGGCATCATGTAGATGAACAAGTTCTCGCTTTCAAGCGAGTGTTGATGAACCAAGCTTGGTGAACATGCCTCCGTGTATAACTGCAATGAGAGGATTTAAGATTCATATAAAATTCTTAAATATTTATATTGGTTACCTATGTAGGGGAACACTTCATAGTATTCTTCCTTCATAGTAGGGAGTTCAGGACCCTGCATGTTAGTATAGCAAGGTTCTATCTCTAGTTCATTATTATTAATGCTCTCCATATGAGTGTCTAGGAACAAGACCTCCGCAGAACAATTATCAATAGTTTTAGCATCATAAAAATCATTACTAGAGTGAGAGGCATCACAAACAAAAGTTGTAGTGTGACTCTCTTTGTCAACCTCACCTTTTTGTTCCTCCTTTTCATCGACTAGTGTTTTAATAGAAAATATAGAATCAAAAGTAGGAGTTGAAGGTGTGAGCGGGTGATCAATCCGTTCTTCCTCCTCTTCCTTATGCTCCTTTTCCTCTCTACTTAAATTATTTTCGCAAAAGAGGAATATGAGGTATACTAAATTAAAAACTCCATAAAGTGCTTCACTTTCAACATCGATACTTCCTAGTCTAAATACCATTTCATATGCACCTTTGAAAAGAAAGTATTCTAGTACTTCCAAACTAGCATATGATTTATCTCTATTATAATTTGCTAGAGTAGGATTGTTGGAATACTTACATTGAAAATTAAGATGGTCATCTATAATATAAATGGTGTACTAAGATCCATCATTAGCATGCAACCATAATGAATGCATTTCCAATTGGTCCACCAATTTATTTATCAGCTCATATCTAGCAACCAGGCTTGATGAACTTGAATCCTTTATCTCCTCCAATGCTTGTATTATCTCTTGAAAAAAAATTATCTCCGAAGACATGATTAGTAGCAACAGTTTTTTTAAATTTTTTGGTTTTGTATTTTTTGTTTCCAATATAAAATAAAGCTGTAAGATAATAGGAATAAACGGAAATAAACTGTGTGCGAGTAGGAAGGTAATAACCGGACGCTTATCTCCCCGGCAATGGCGCCAAATTTGATGACTGGATTCATGCACCAACAACAGGGTTATTGCAGTACTTATAGAAGCAAATATTTAAGAGTTTGTCCCAATGGGAGATCGTCGAATGGAAACAACATGACCCCACAGCCACGTTGTCAATGCGGCCACATTTCGCACCCAAACCGTGGTTTAGAAATAGCCTATTCTATAAGTTACTAGAACCACGATAATTAAGAGAGGTTTAAAGTATCTAATAACAAAGAACTTTTAACAAGAACAAAATAAAATAAGACGGAAAGTAAATAGGAATATGAACTGAATTAAAGAGATTGTAGTTGTAGGATTGAATGGAATGAGAGAGGGTTTGTAGGCTTCGGTCTCACTAGTAATAGATGGGCAAATATATGTGTGATCTATAAGAGATTACTCAGAAAAATAAACGTTCCCCAATTGATTACCGGGCTGTCACTCTGTGTGCACTATGCATGATTCTCGCGCGTCACCGCAAGGCAAAAGGCACTTCCGGACCAAAGGATCACATAAACTCATCTTAGATCACAATAAATTCTAACTTAGCGCGATAGATCATACCTCAACCTAGAATTGAATCAATCACGCACACATGGATGAACAGCAAAACATATAGATATATAATGATGTCACAACCATGTTCAATCTTACAATTACCAAACACAAGAGAGAGAGAGAGAGATGGAGATGGAGATCGATGCGTGGTGGTGGTGATGTCTTCCTTCTCCTACTCTTCTTCTTGCTTGATTTCCTTGATGGTGATGGTGTTGAGGGAGATCTAGATCTCGGAGGTGTGGTTGAGGCAGAGCTCCGCCGCTATGGAGATTGGATGGGTGGTGGCGGAGGTAGAGATGCGCCCCTGGGGGGCTATGGTGTTGTGTCCTTGTTTCTTGACCCCTCCCCTCTTTATATAGGCCTTGGGGTGCCCTAGGGTTCCCCGAATACCATCATATGACTTAGAGAAGGTTCTGGAGCTTTTTTGGGGTGAAATACCGTCGTTTGCAACCTTTTTGGCAACTATACGGGCAGATCTATACGACCAGAAAAATAGCTCCGGCCGTATAGTTGCTCGTCAAACTATCTGTCCCCTTTAGTATTTTGGCCGCCATTTTCTCATATGAACTCCGTTTTGGGTGTTCTTGGGCTCGTTGAGTTTGTATCGTCGAGGGCTACAACCATATGGTCTTGGGTCTTTATTTTAAGAAGTTGGAAAATTCACTTTTTCCAACACCCAAATGGCTAATTCTGGTCCCTGCAGCTCCTCCATACTATGCTCTCTTTGTTCCTTTTGATTTTGTTTTATCCATAATCATCATCAACACCTACACACATGTCATAGACAAGAAAAGTGATAAAATTCTACCTAAACTACTAAATGTGCAAAGCTCATATGAAAATGAATGAGAACTAGAAGTCATGCATATATGGCATAGCTGTAGCTAGAAGAAATATGACATGAGAGATAAATGACACATTTTATATGGATAAAAGAGGTGGTATTTCATAGCCATCAAATTTGCCTGCCGAGAAAATTGATACTTGGGAAAAATTTAAAGGAGAATTTGTGTTTCGATTCTTTCCCAAGGTAAAAACTGCTGAAGTAAGATGGGCAATTACAAATTTCAAGAACCATCCAGGTGAAGGTTTGGTAAGGGCCTACAAAAGGTTCAAGTCTCTACTTAATAAATGTCCCGATCATGATTTACCTGAATGGTACGTTTTGCATATTTTCTATGGAGGACTTAATCAAGAAATTAAGCATGAGCTTGACACGAATTCAGGAGGATCTTTCATGGAGTTAACTATAATTAAAGCTTGGGAACTTTTAGAACGAATTCGCCGTAATAGAGAAACATGGGGATTTGATTTAGGAGGCGGAGGAGGTATAGAAACTGAATATGATTGTCTCAATACTTATAAAGACTCTGATAAAGTAAAAGAAACTACTAATGAACTGCAACTTGATGATGATATTACTTTGCAAATCCTTCAGTCTTTTACAGAACATATTGAAGCTCCTAAGAAAGATTGGCTCCATTATACTCCACCACCCGAGCCAGTTGTAGACGATGATCCAATAATCACGACCCTTGTCGATCCATTAAAGGAGGTACCCCCACATGTTGAACCCTTTCCTTTCCCAAGAACGGTGAGAAAACATATGACGGCTCAGCAACTAGAGGATCAACGCAAAGAAGAAGAACTATTTCTCAAGGAACTGGAAGAGGAGACACAAAGAAGGAAAACTGAAGAAGAACGTGTACAAGAGGCAGAGGCATCAATGAAGGAAGATATTTTAACCATGTTTGCACACTGCAATGTAATTGAGCTAGATACTGAAGCTTCGCAATTCGTCAAAGGAAAGGTAAAAGCTAAAGAAGTTGGTAAGCCTATTCTTGCTTGTAGTTTTGGAGGAACTTCCTATTATGGCATTTGTGACATCGGTACAACTGTTAATGTTATCCCTTTTAATTTCTATTTAAAAATTCAAAATAAATTAACCCCAGCTGAGCTGGAAGATACGGATGACTATAATGCTTGCAGATAAAACACTTAGAGTCCCCATGGGAATAATTAGGAATGTTCCAATTTGTGTTGGACCATATAAATATCCCATTGATATTGTGCTTGTTGATATGCCTACTGATGTTTATTGTCCCATCATTTTTGGAAGAACCTTTCTAAATACCGCAGGAGCGGACATAGATTGCAAGAGACAAACTGTGTCCCTCAAGTTTGGTGAAGAGAAAATGGATTTTTATTTATCCAAATTTCACCATAAGCCGACTATTGAAGAATTGGATGATGATGAGTACGAACATGAGGAAGAAGGTAACATCGTACATTTAGCCTCAATAGACTCATGATGATGATTTAGCAAGAAGTTTAGTTAATAATAATAATATCCTCCAAGACATAGAAAAAGCTGAAATAGATGATTATCTTGACTCCACACCTGAAGTGGACACTGAGATTAATCAAAAATATGAAGAACCCATAAGGAAAGGAGACGAGGATCTTCCTCCTCCAATCCTTAAAACTTTACCAAAGGAACTAAAATATAGGTTTCTAGATGAGACTAATAAGTTTCCTGTTATTATAAGTGCTAACCTTGCAGAGAAAGATGAGGAAAATTTAACGAAGGTTCTCCGTATGCATCAAAATGCTCTTGGGTATTTGATGAGTGACTTGAAGGGATGAGTCCTTCGATAGCCACCCATAGAATATTCATGTAAGAAGGAGCTCAGCCGGTCGCAGACTTTCAGCGACGTCTTAATCCTCACATGAAAGAGGAGGTAAGAAAAGAAATAATACATTTGTTGGATGCAGGCGTCATATTTCATGTAGAAGAGAGTGAATGGGTAAGTCCTGTTCATTGTGTTCCTAAGAAAGGTGGGTTTATATTTGTCAAAAACGAACATAATGAAATGGTACCTACTAGAACTGTTGTTGGTCACGGGATGTGCATTGACTATAGAAAACTTAATAAGGAAACTCGGAAGGACCACTACCCTTTACTGTTTATAGATCAAACTTTAGAAAGGCTTGCTAGGCACTCTTATTTTTGTTACTTAGACGGCTATTCTGGTTTTTCCCAAATTGTTGTTCACCACGATAACCAACTTAAGACTACTTTTATTTGTCCTTATGGCCTTTATGCTTATCACCACATGCCTTTTGGTCTTTGCAATGCTCCTGCCACTTTTCAAAGATGTATGACTGCCATATTTGTTGATTATGTTGAAAGTATTATGAAAGTATTCATGGATGACTTCTCTATTTATGGAACTTCCTTTAATCATTGTCTCCATAATCTTCATATAGTTTTGCAGAGATGTGAAGACACTAACTTATTATTGAACTAGGAGAAATGCCATTTTATGGTTCAAGAAGGCATAGTTCTTGGTCACAAAGTCTCAGGTAAGGGCATAGAAGTCGATAAAGCAAAAAATTGAAGCAATACAAAGGTTACCCTCTCCTCGAGACATAAAAGGTATAAGAAGCTTCTTAGGCCATGTAGGATTTATAGAAGGTTCATTAATTTTTTTTCAAAAATTGATAGATCTTTAACTAACCTTCTTCAAAAGGATGTTCATTTTAATTTTGATGAAAAGTGTCTTACTTCTTTCAACATATTAAAACAAGCTCTCCTTGAAGCTCCCATTATAAAACCACCTAACTGGAAGAAACCTTTTGAGATGTTTTGCGAAGCTAGTCATGAAGTTGTAGGAGCAATTCTTTGTCAGTATGATGGTGATGATCTTAATATCATTCATCATGCTAGTCACGCCTTAAACGGGGCCCAAAAGAACTACCCCATGGCAGAAAAAGAATTCTTCGTAGTGGTTTTATCGTGTGATAAGTTTAGATCTTATATCATGGACTCTAAAGTAAGAGTACACACTGATTGTGTTGTCTTAAAGGAAATCCTAGAGAGGACGAATGTTAAGCCAAGAATGATTCCTTGGACTTTACTTTTGTAAGAATTTGATTTATAGATCCTACAAAGAAATGAAGAGATGGAGGAAACATTCATGGACACTCGAGAAATTGCTCATCCTAAGGAGGTATCATCCGTGTATATACATGTGGGAACCACACTACCAAAAAGGAAGTTCTCTATTTCTTCTTGCAATGGTTTTGGTGATTTTCTACAACCAACTTTATTCGAAGAGAGGAAGAAAAATATACTCAAATGAATTCATTTTCCCTCGATGATCAATGCTTATGAAATCCTGAACACATCTTTGTTCCAGATGTTTTTCTGCAGTTTCTTTTCGCGTATCTGAATTCCTTTTGTTTTTTTGTGTTCATTGTCAGTCTTACGAGGTCGGAACGGGCAGGCGGTACGGCTGGATCTGCCCGTACGACTGGTCGTTAAGCCTGCCGGTGTCCTTGCTTCGTTTTTGCAAAACTGGTACGACCGCGCCATACGGGCGTAGCCCCCGTACGGCTGGTCGTTATCAGTTCTGTGCCCTTCTTCTGCTTTTTTGTTTATCCAAAAAAAACTGAAGTCGCAAAGTCAGTACGGACGGGAAGTACGGGCGGAACCCGCCCGTACTACTTAGTCAGTTGACTATTACCGACTTCGCCGAGACGTGTTTTTGGAAATGACCTGGTACGGGTGCGCCATACGGGCGTCCGCCTGTACCATCTGGTCGTTATGATCGCAATCCTTCTTTTGCACTCATTTATTTCCATACTTGTTAGGATTATTTTCTTGGGCAACCCTTTTTCTCTCAATACGAATTCTACCCTATTTTTAACCCTTTATAACCCTTCCAGGAAGGGCTCTATCCTTGTATTGACAATACAAATCTTCTCCACATTTCTTCTTCCTCTTGAGAACCTTGAAACCACGTCCTTCACATGGGGTATCCTTCAAGAAAAGGAAGATCTCTACGGATCATCCTCGAGAGTTATGGAGGAAGACAAAGCTATTGTGCCAGAAGACACAGAGTTAGAAGACGAGGATGGATTCAAGTTGATGGAAACGATAAAGGATGGGCATAAGGTGTTCAGCCTTGGCATTGGAAAAGAAGATGACTACAACGAGGTTCAACTTGATCTAGAAGGAGATGGTGAACTCTTCTTGAAGAAAGTGAAGAAACAAGGGGAGGAGATCCAAGCCTCCCTAGACAAGCTTGTCCGCCGCATTAAGAAGATCGATGTAAAATCTCTGTGATCTTCTAAATATATTGAACTATTGCGTCGGTACCTAGACCAGATGGATCTGAAGATAATGAAAGGACTAGAAGCGAATCTCAACATCAACCTTTGATCCATCAACACACAGAAGCAAACAATAGAGATGTAGAAGGCTCTTGTTGAGCAGTTGGAGAAAGTCAGCAAGCAACACCAGATCTGTATCTTGATATTGGAGACATCAAACAAGATGCTCCGTGCAAGTCTTCGTGATTCTGGAGTTTCTCCCCTTGCAAACTAGTAGATCACGCCACGATATCAAGTAATCGCAAGGGATTATTTGATCCACCCCGCTTGATTCCAAGCTTGGGGGATCTGTGAGAACCTTGTAATCTATCTTATAGTTTTAGCATGTTTATTTTTCTACACGCATGATAGAATTTAATTCCTGAATTTGCATTAGTTGCATAAACTTAGAGCTCCCTTTGTTCAAGAGAAGATTTATATCCATTGAGTTGCAAGACTTTATGATAATTGAAGTTGTGTTTGATTCATGATTATTATATTAGATGATTGAACTATGTTGAGTGTTATAATACTTGTACAACTGTCATGATTTTAGAGACTTCCACACCAATGAAAGTATTGATTAAGTTATGAGAAGAATAATTCTTGTAGCATATTATAATCAAGAGTTTTTGAAAGCCATTAAAGTAGTGAGCATGATCAAATAGCTATACTAAAAGAAAAAGAGGAAGATGAGCAAGAAAAAATGGACATGCAGTTATTGAAAGAAAAAGAAGAGAGCAGCTATCAAAAGAATCAAACATAGAAAAAAATGATCATGAATCTTCATTACTAAACCTTGTGCCCTATATCTCTAAACTCTGTGATTATATGATATGTTGAATCACTAGCAGCTTCTTATGATTTCATTAATACTAGAAAAGGTGTGGAAGCCTCTAAGTTATGTAATGTGTAAGGGTATGGTAATACCCCCGAAGTATCTCTACATCCGATGTTGTATTCCTATTCCAATTTCTGCCTCATTTATTGTAACGACTCATGTCTCATGAACATGATGGTCTTGTCCATAAGCCACCATCTTGCTCGGGGACGAACAAGAGCCTAGCTTGGGGGAGTTGATGAATCCAAAATTGAAGCATTTATACCTTTTGTTTTTAAATAAATAGAGTAGGGATCTTGGTATTTCACCGCGTTTGCACGCGCCAATTTCTTCTTGTTTCAACAGGATCCCAAATCATTGATTCCTATATGAACATATCAATTGGAACTGTCATATTGTGCAATTATATGATATTTCTAAGTGATAAAAGTCATTTTATGGATTTACCTTCGCACTTGGGAGAATACTAAGCGAGGAGGAGCAACCAGTACTGATAAAGAACGGTGGTACAGGCCGAGCTCGCCCGCTGACCGCCTTGTCAAATACTTTCTCCTGGCAAAGACGAGAGGGAGATCCGACATTCACAACCACCAGAAACCATGAAACTCCCAGCTGCTTCACGGATCATTGGAGGACAACGCATCATCCCCTTCATCATCAACTGCTGCATCTCCATTACCACCATTACCTCCATCTTTCATCTATTAGATCTCGTTGTACTTCCAGATTCAATTGTGGTTTGCATTACATCTACCTTCGTACTTTTGTCCATTCATTTGATTGTGATGATGTTGTTGATTGCTTCCATGAGTGAGTAGTTCCCTTGTTCTTGGGGAGATGGAGAAACCCTAGCACCATTATGAATTCAAATAAAGATGATCTATTCTTGTGTCCATATGACTTTCCCATCTATGATATAATTATGATTTGTGTTTGATCTCTCTCTTTAGATGGTATGTGTAGTCGGCTGCATATCATTTGCCCCTCGGGACTAAAGGGAGGGAGTTGGATGTGTTTTGGAAGCGTACCCGGAATGGACCTATGACAGATTGGCGTCGGCTTGTAACCTACACGGTCAAAGGAGGATTAAAGAGGGACTCCCTAAGCTAATTACGATATCCATGAGGAAACCCTTCATTGCGGTGGTTTGTATGGGTGACTACTCTTGGACATCGCAGTGGTTATTTAGATGTGACCTCACTCTTGGCTCAACAAAGTGGCTTCCTACGAGCCATGTAGTCAAAATCTTATTATGGAGCTCTCTCCACACATATCATGACACAAGGAGTATGTTATCTTGATTACATATAACAATAATACTATGCTAGTGGTGTATCCTACATCCCCAAGAACGTTTTAGCTTATTGAGTTTAACCACGCTTTCATACACACTTGTTACTTGTTTTAATTAATTTTTTGCAGACAACTATAAACCTTTCAAACACCCTTTACTTGAGATCAAAGGCAGCTTATAAGTATCCTTTGGTAGAGAGCAACAAGGGGCATTGATACATTGCAAATGTATCTATAATTTTTGATGTTCCATGCTTGGTTTTATCTACTTTCTTATGTTTTGTCCACACTTTGGAGTAATTTTCATATGATTTCTTGGACTAACCTATTAACAAGATGCCAGAGTGCCAGTTGCCTGTTTTCTGCTGTTTTTGGTTCTAGGAAAGTCAGAAAATAAATATTCTCGGAATTGGACGGGACAAAAGCCAAAGTTACTATTTTCCTGGAAGACTCACGGAGCCAGAAGGAGAGTCGGAGAGGGGCCACAGGGTGGCCACACCCCCTTGGCGTGGGCCAGCCCGGGCCGCGCCAGGGCATGGTGTGGGCCCCCTGGCCGGCCATCGACCTTTCCTCCTTCGCCTATAAAGTCCTCCCGAGGCAAAAACCCTAAATAGTCAACCAGAAATCCACGAAAAGTTCTGCAGCACCGCCGCCTCCGAAGGGGAGATTCGGGGGACAGAAAGTCTCTATTCCGGCACCCTGCCGGGACGGGGAAGTGCCCCCGGAGCCATCTCCATCAATCTCTACCACCATCTCCATCACCATTGCTGATTCCCATGATGAGGAGGGAGTAGTTCTCTCTCAAGGCTAAGGGTTCTACCGGTAGCTATGTGGTCATCTCTCTCTCTCTATGCATGATCTTATTGAGATCATGAGCTTGTAATCTATAGATCTACCTTGCTACTCAAGTGCTTTATTAGATCTCTGCTCTCCCCATGTGTGTGAAAGTGACAGCGTGCACACCATGGTGGCACTTAGGCTAGAGTTTACAAATACTTGTTATGAGTTATATTTGGAGTTGGATGTCTTTATGAAATTGTAGTGTTTGTTGGAACCATCTAGTGCTCAAGGTGACAGTGTGGGGTTTTCTAGATGGGAAAGACTTACTTTGAGGTGTGCTATTATAGCCCTACCATCGATTAGAGTGTTCAACCGGAGAGTAGTTAAGAGTAGTATCATAAAGAAGAATATATTTATATGAGAGTGTTCACTAGTGAAAGTATGATCCCTAGGCCTTGTTTCTAAGCATTGAAACACCGTTTGCTACTAGATCTATTACATGTTTGCTTGCTGCCATCTTTATTTCAGTTTTCCTTTAGTCTTTTCCACGCCATCAAAGTATTTTCTAGCACCGTTGTCTTATATCCATACCACTTGTATTTCACTATCTCTTCGCCGAACTAGTGCACCTATACACCAGACAAGTGTATTGGGTATGTTGGGGACACAAGAGACTTCTTGTATATTGATTGCAGGGTTGCTTGAGAGGGGATACCTTTGACCACTTCCTCCCTGAGTTCGATAAACCTTGGGTAATCCACTTAAGGGAAAACTTGTTGCTGTTCTACAAACCTCTGCACTTGGAGGCCCAACAACTGTCTACAAGAATAGAAGTGCGTAGACATCAAGCTATTTTTCTGGTGCCGTTGCCGGGGAGGTAAGGTAAAAGGTACTCACATCCTCCGGTGTTAGTGCTCGAAGTTATTTCCTTTAGATTCTGCAATTTTTTCTTTTTTTTCTTTTTTTCACTAGTTAGGCTTAATGGAAAACAACAACAAAATTAGAGAGATTTATAGTATTTATCTTGAGTTAGGACATGAAGTGTTTGAAGAGAAAATTAAAAAACCTATGGAACTTTATTTGCATGCTAATATCAATGTTGTTAGTATGAATTCTTTGGACACCATTATTGCTAATGCTATGGAAAAGTCTAAGCTTGGGGAAGCTAGTGTTTATGAAAATGATCCTTTTAGTTCCCCAGCTTTGGAAGATAGCTATTATATTGCTTATGATGATACCAAACCTCCAATATATGATGATTGCAATGATGAATATGATATTTTCAGTCCACCTACTATTGAGGAAAATATTAATTATGATTACAATATGCCTCCTATATTTGATGATTATGGTGATGAGAATAATAATGATAGCTATTTTGTTGAATTTGCTCCCACTATGATTAATAAGAATGACTATTCTTATAGGGAGAGTAATAATTATTTTATGCATGTGGCTCATGATAAGAATATTTTATGTGATAGTTATATTGTTAATTTTATTCATGATGCTACTGAAAGTTATTATAAGAGAGGGAAACATGGTTTTATATGTCTCAACAATATTAAGTTTCCCCTCTTTATGTTGAAAGTCTTGAAGTTGCACTTGTTTTGCTTTCCTATGCTTGTTGCTTTGTGCTTTCATGACTTTTTTCTTTACAAGATTCCTATGCATAGGAAGTGGGTTAGACTTAAATGTGCCTTGAATTTGCTTCTTGATGCTCTCTTTTACTTCAATTCATATTTTTAATGTGAGCATCTTCTCAAACTATCATGCCTAACTTAAAGGCATTAAAGAAAAGTACTTATTGGGAGATAACCCAAAAGTTTTAGATGAGTCTTGGAAGTTATTACCTCTGTAATAACCGCTCCTTATCCTTTTTATTTTCTTTTTGTGCCAAGAGTAACCTCTAATGAGAGAGAAGTAATGATTGGGAAAGTTGCTGTCCCGAAACAGATTTCTGTGCTTCACCGGAAAAATTCCTATAAATTCTCTGAACGTCTTTTTGAGGCGAGAATTGTTGTGCTTCTGACCCAGGTTGTTATCTAACTTTCGTTAGTTCAACACTTTTTGATTTGAGCAACATAAGGTCTTCGAAACAATTCGTCTTTACCTGCTGGTCTGTTTTGACAGATTTCTGCCATTTTCTGCATTTGCTTCTTGTTGGTTCCTTTTTGACTTATTTTGGGGAATTGATCTTTTTGAGGGAAGTGATACAGTAGCTAGTGTTCTAATGGAAGTTTATTTGGTGTTAGAACTGAACCTTAAGACTTATTTATCTTGAGTGCACTAATGTTGCTAATAAAGATTGTGTGAAGTTTTGTATGAAGGAAAAATTTCAGGTGTATAGAAGGAATGAGTAATAAGATGAAGGATGGACTAAAGCTCAAGCTTGGGGATGCCACGCATGTAACCCCAAGAAATCTCCAAGAAGTACAAGCATCAAAGCTTGGGGATGCCCAAGGCATCCCCTTCTTCATCAATAAAAATCCCAGGTTTCTTCCAAACACTTCATTTTTATTGTTTCATGCACAGTTGTGTTGTTCTTGGAGCGTCTTCTTTTTCATTTTCGTTTTGGTTTTTCGTTTGCTTGGTTTTCTTAGTTTTCTGAATAAATTGTTTGGACCCCCTCTTTCATACATTGGTTTTCAAATAGTTTGGTTTGGTTGGAAAAGAGTAGGAAGTTCATGCTTATGTGGTAAAAAAAGCTCGTTTTTGACTGTGGCCTATGATCTGTCATGCCATGCTTGATATTGTTTTGGCTTTATGCTTAGTATTCTTTGCTGTAGCATGACTTGTTATAAACAATTGAGATTGCTTAATGTGCCTTGGATGAATCATGTGTTGTTTTAGCATATTAAAGCATGGTATAGTGGTATTCTCCTTTGATGCTTTATTTGGGTTGACTTGGCGCATGCTCACACCATGTTATGACTATCCCAAGTCACCATAGACTTTATGATCCTTTAGTTTTCGACTTGTACTATCACTTTATGCTTTGATCAATGATGTTTTGTCGCTCTGCATGATTATGGCCATTATTGCTCTCTTAGTTGGTCGCTCCCAGTCTTTTGCTAGCCTCCATAACCAAGTATGAGTTCCACTCATGCATCCAACTCCCTAAACCAAGTTATTCCAAGAGTCCACCATACATACCTATTAGCATATGCTATTCCAAGTATATTCATGTTTTTGTCTACCTTCCAAATTAAACTTGTTATGAGAAAACTAGTGATTAAAGCTCTCACGAACTTGATGGCACACTTTAGTTTTATTGCCCTTAATAAACTTCAACCATTGTGTCGTCTATGTTGTATATGCTTGCACTTATTTGTTGGGAATTAGCAGAACCATGCTGTCATGGGGATCGCTTTCAACATTGCACTTGGTACTTGTACCTAGTTGATATCATGCTCTTTTGTCTATGGATGTCGTCGGTGTGAAATGAAAGGGGAGCTTGTAAGTCCATGGAGTTATGTATATGTGTTAGAGAAACGCCTGGGCCGCTGGTCTAATCCATGCTGACATGGTGGAAACCTGCAGCGTAACCATAATGAGCTATCTATGAAGCATTCTTCTTATAAAAAAGCGTCATATATTGAGAAAAAAGAGAAAAAGAGAAAAAAAAGAGATTATGAAAAGAGGAAAGAGAGAAAAAAGTACCATATTCCCATGGTAAATAAGAAGATTTCTGAGATGCTTGTTGTCTGCTTGCCTTCTCATTTTGATATGGGGATTCTTCCGTATCATCGGGCAAGGGGTACCCCATTGGCAGTTCTCTATGATACACATGTACTTACGATGACAAGAACTTACCAGTGACTAAACTTGAGTAGCATGAGGAGCAGCCCTCGTATACAAGGGACATGAGATTTCTAACTTATACTTTGTCAAGCATGTACACCATAGTTTGTTCACTTTAACCTTAATCACTTCAAGATGCTTATGATAGGGGCAATGAGAGCTGAAAGCTATAAGTACCATAATTTTTGGAAGCTCTTTATGAAACTTGAATCTCTACTTCCTTCTATGAAGGTCTTTCTTCCACCATTATATTGAGTCTCCACCTTCTACCTTTATGCACCTACTTTGAGAGCATAGTGGTCATTCTTAGTTCTATGTGCATTGTCCCAAGACTAGTTGATTGATGCATAACTTGATATTGCTTGTTTTAAACTATTTGTATCTAGTCACTCTTATGAACTTTGAAGGTGTCCTATGCATTTATATTTGCTATTCTATGAGGGACAAGCTGAATACTATTATGCTACGTTTTCTTTATGTGAAACAAACAAACATCTTACAAAGCATTGTTATTCATGAATCTTTTGTTTGTGCATTTTCATGTTGCATCATAGTTTCTTTGTCTTATTGCTAGAACTTTGTCTTTTATGTTATGATTGAAGTACTATGATCCCAGCTTTGAATGTTTTACAACTACTTTGATCAAGTTTATGATGGTGCATGTCACCTCAAAAATTATTCTTTCTTTTTATCACTTACCTACTCGAGGACGAGGAGGAGTTAAGCTTGGGGATGTTGATACATTGCAAATGTATGTATAATTTTTGATGTTCCAAGCTTGGTTTTATCTACTTTCTTATGTTTTGTCCACACTTTGGAGTACTTTTCATATGATCTCTTGGACTAACCTATTAACAAGATGCCACAGTGCCAGTTGCCTTTTTCTGCTGTTTTTGGTTCCAGGAAAGTCAGAAAATGAATATTCTCGGAATTGGACGGCACAAAAGCCAAAGTTACTATTTTCCCGGAAGACTCACGGAGCCAAAAGGAGAGTCGGAGAGGGGCCACAGGGTGGCCACACCCCCCTTGGCACGGGCCAGCCCAGGCCGCGCCAGGGCATGGTGTGGGCCCCCTGGCCAGCCACCGACCTTGCCTCCTTCGCCTATAAAGTCCTCCCGAGGCAAAAACCCTAGAGGGTCAATCAGAAATCCATGAAAAGTTCCACAGCGCCGCCGCCACCGAAGGGGGGATTCGGGGGACAAAAAATCTCTGTTCCGGCACCCTGCCGGAATGGGGAAGTGCCCCCGGAGCCATCTCCATCAATCTCCACCGCCATCTCCATCACCATTGCTGATTCCCATGATTAGGAGGGAGTAGTTCTCTCTCGAGGCTAAGGGTTCTACCGGTAGCTATGTGTTCATCTCTCTCTCTATGCATGATCTTATTGAGATCATGAGCTTGTAATCTATAGATCTACCTTGCTACTCAAGTGCTTTATTAGATCTCTGCTCTCCCCATGTGTGTGAAAGTGACAGCGTACACACCATGGTGGCACTTAGGCTAGAGTTTACAAATACTTGTTATGGGTTATATTTGGAGTTGGATGTCTTTATGAAATTGTGGTGTTTGTTGGAACCATCTAGTGCTCAAGGTGACAGTGTGGGGTTTTCTAGATGGGAAAGATTTACTTTGAGGTGTGTTGTTATAGCCCTACCATCGATTAGAGTATACAACCGGAGAGTAGTTAAGAGTAGTATCATAAAGAAGAATATATTTATATGAGAGTGTTCACTAGTGAAAGTATGATCCATAGGCCTTGTTTCTAAGCATTGAAACACCGTTTGCTACTAGATTTGTTACATGTTTGGTTGCTGCCATCTTTATTTCAGTTTGCCTTTAGTCTTTTCCACGCCATCAAAGTATTTTCTAGCACCGTTATCTTATATCCATACCACTTGTATTTCACTATCTCTTCGCCGAACTAGTGCACCTATACACCTGACGAGTGTATTGGGTGTGTTGGGGACACAGGAGACTTCTTGTATATTGATTGCAAGGTTGCTTGAGAGGGGATACCTTTGACCACTTCCTCCCTGAGTTCGATAAACCTTGGGTAATCCACTTAAGGGAAAACTTGCTGCTGTTCTACAAACCTCTGCACTTGGAGTCCCAATAACTGCCTACAAGAATAGAAGTGCGTAGACACCAGGCATAAAGACCTTTACCAATAGCTCTCTGTGGGTTCGATATCTTTACTCTGAAACTAGCTACAATTGATTTGTGCACCTGTTGTCATCAGGTGCCAGGTGGTGAAGTTGCACCCACCGGTTTTTAGCTTGTCCTTCTCTAGGAATGATCTAAGGTTGAAGGTGGGTGGGAAAGACATCTACAATAGCGTTTCATGGAAAAGAGAACGCTGGGGATTTTGTCGGCTTAACACACAAACAGGGGAGGCGATTTACCCAGGTTCAGGCCCTCGTAGAGAAAACCCTACATCCTGCTTGTCTGCTCGTATTATTATTGGAGAGTACAAACTTGTTGAGTCATCTAGATGCGATCTCGTCGAGAGGGAGAGAGAGGCGCGACGTCTATTGTCTAGATCTACTATTAGGTGTATATTGTATTGTGGGAGTGCCCTCCTCGTCGGTCCTTCCTAGCCTTTATATATCGGGAGGCTAGGTCTTGGGTACAAATACAAGTACGTTACAAGTTAGAGTTTGTATCTAGTCTAGTATTGGACTTTCTTGTCTTGTTCCACTAGGAGCCTGTGTCCTTGTAGGCTTCATATTTATTGATCATCATGGGCTTCATTGATCTTGGTATATCTTCAACTGAACCTTCCTTCGGGCTGCATCGTATATGCCAATAGTGGGAACCCGAAGGGTTATGCCTATGTCAACCAGTCTCGTGAATCACCGTGTAATGTTGGTTGGGGGTCGCTTCATCAAATAGTACCGCGATATAATAAGAACACAAAAGACGATCGCAACTAGAGAATCAACTCCCACATATTTCTATGTGTTCTATCCGTATGACATGTCTACCCATAGATCTAGCTCGGATACCACTGTTTGGGTTCACAGCAGGAAACAAAAAAATTCTAGCTACACGAACACAATAACCAAGATCTATTCTATGTAGACAGAAGTAATGGAGAGGGAGACGATATTCATACCCTTGAAGACCGTGGAATGCCTTACACACGTAGGCGTATATTTATGAAGACAAACAACGCCCCAAGCGTGGTGCCTCGAAGATCTACACACGTCTGATGTAGGTGACGTCTCTCGGGCTCCGATCTAGCCGAGTAGCAGAAGAAGATAGAAGCCGGACTGACGAGGGGTAACCTCGGCAATGCCCATGGTTATGGACTTAGGGTTTCATGGAAAAGAGAACATTGGGGATTTGGTCGGCTTAATAGACAAATAAGGGAGGCGATTTACCCAGGTTCAAGCCCTCGTAGAGGAAACCCTACAACCTGCTTGTCTGCTCGTATTATTATTGGAGAGTACAAACTCGTTGAGTCGTCCAGATGCGATCTCGCCAAGAGAGAGGTGTGATATCTATTGTCTAGATATATTGTTGGGTGTGTATTGTATTGTGGGAGTGCCCTCCTCATTGGTCCCTCCTAGCCTTTATATATGGGGAGGCTAGGTTTCGGGTACCAATACGAGTATGTTACAAGTTAGAGTTTGTATCTAGTCTAGTCTTGGACTTCCTTGTCTTGTTCCACCAGGAGTCTATGTCCTTGTCGGCTTCATATTTGTTAAATCGTCCTAGGCTTCATGGATCTTGGACATATCTTCAGGTGAACCTTCCTTCGGGTCGCACCATATATGCCAATAGTGGGAAACCGAAGGGTTATGCCTATGTCAGTAGCCCCCGAGGCTATGTTCGGATACTTGCCTCCGAGCATAGGCTCAAAGTCCTTTTTAGTATGCCCGGAAGGTGAACTCAAAGATTTATTCAGATGCTTGAATTTCTCGACTGCTATGTTTGGCTGATGCAATGGATGAAGTTATTTTGTTCTTGAAGTGATATTGGAATTTCGGGTGCTCCCGATGGGAGTAACTGTTGAGGCTACACTCGGGTAGGCTCAAAGTTATTCTTTGTTATTGTATCTTTCGTTGACTCCTGTTGGAAGATTTATGTTTTTCTATCGGGTGCATGGCCAGCGCTCCCGATGGGAGTAACCCTCCAGGCTACAATCGACTATTTATATTCAAGTGTAGGCTCAAGTCTTTCATGTGAGGAATTTACTTCGAATCAGGTCTTGTAGTTAATTTCTCGCGTCTTTTGTTCAATGCATCAGAAGAGTTTTTTTCTGAATTTCTCCATGTATAAAATAGGGATCTTAGAAAAAGACATGTAGATTATGTCAAGTTTGTGTATGGATCAGCCCAAAGTATAGCTTGTTGTAATTTGGAACTTGATATATTTTTGCCGATGGCTATTGTGGTTTCGCCCCTCGGGAGACATTTTCATTAGCCTGATGCTTATTGGGCTGGATCAACTACTTGAGTCAAAGCGTGTTTTGATTTAATTCATGGCGGAGCCGAATAATTTTTAAATTTGCGCTGAGTAGCGAAGCCCCTAAGTATCGGAGTATGGTCATGTAATAATTTATTTGACTGGGCCCCCGAGTATCTGGTGTAATAGAGTAATGAAAAGTGGACTTCAGTTAAGATAACTTAGCTTTATTTATAGTGGGTGCGTGAATATGATCTTCATCCAAGGAATTTCTCGACTCGGTTCTTGATTTTTATCGGGTGAGCATAGGCTCAGAAATCTTATTCATCCGAGGAGATTCTCGATTCGGACCTTGACGTAAGTTGACGCGAGTGACGTAGTCGACTCCATTGGAGGACCCGACAAAATAGATCGATGTAGCCGATATCCTTGCAAAAAATATAAAGCATTGTAAAGTACTTGCATCTTGTAAAGAATATCGCATTTCAATTTGTCATAACATTTTCTGGTGCTATTGGACACGACACTTTTGCACTGTAATGCGAGACATTTTCGTTATCCTGACGCCCTTAGTCTCAATACCTTGTCGACCTGTCAGTTGGGATGCAACTGGGTCGTAGTTTTCAAGGATTCGACATTCAGAAAGAGTCGGCTAGTCAGGCAATCGCGTATGAGGTGCTCGGGTGCACGGAATCGATGACACTTAGGTTACCCTGAGTGTCGAGTGCGATTAAAGTAAGAAAGAAACCAGCTCGAAATAGAGAACTTAGCTTTGTTTGTAGTCGACGAGGTTGATGTGGACGGAGGAGCCGGAGCCGGGGCCAAAGATTTTGGTTGGTCGCCGCAGCCGAGGATTTTAGCAAGACGTTGCTGCCGAAGATTTTAGTGGATCGCTGCAGCCGAGAGAGCCCCCGAGTGTAGAGCTGACGCAGTTGGAAAAAGTCGATGTAGTGGCAGGTGGTCGGTGAACGGGAGTCGATGTGGAGGCCAGGGTCTGTCCCGAGATCGTCACGTCTCTATGTCAAGTTAATAAATATGATTGAGAAAATACTGTCACTCTGATGTAGTCGCAGGCTTGCCGATCGATGAGGCGTTGACGCCTCCATTTCCTCCCCATGACCCGGTTGATTTGGGTATTTTCAATACATGTATTAAAAACAAACAAAGCAATGGATTAGATCAAGAAATTCAATTGTTTTGACTAATCAATACGTAAGAGAAAGGTAAAATTAATAAGTAAATAAATAATCTAGAGATCATGGTATGGATGTCCGTTTTGTACACAACGTAGCTTTTATTTTTCTTTATCCTTGAAATTGTACAATCGAAGGATCCAAGTCGTACTTCTAACCGAACATAAGTTTTCCCCGTTGAACTTGTACGATCGAAGGATCTGTGAGGTTGCTTGCGAGGACCCTTTCTTTTCTCGGTTGAGCTACGTGAACAAGGGCTTGGCTCAGCTTCTTTTCTGAGTTCACGGCTCTCGCGGACATGATCCGCTGAGTACGAGCAAAGGCAGTGCCGATGTCGAGCTCCCGTGTGTAGTTGAAGAAAATATAGTCCAGCGTTAGAGTCGAAACAGTCTGCAGAGGAGTCAAAATAATCTTTTTGATTCCGGAATCGACGGTTTCTCTAGATTCATTGTTGATGATGTTTGTCGGGTTCAGGACGTGTAGTGGAGTTGATTGAATTTCCGGTCCGAAGGAGAGGCGATCATAAATATCAACCAAATCCCCAGATCCGCGATGTTATCGTGGCTTTCTTCGCCGTTTATCGGCTGATGAGGTGCAACTTCTCAGATGAGCCGACGAAAGATGCGGGAACCGCCATGGGCGCTGCTGCCACGGCCAACAGATCTGAATAGATCCGGTCCGAAAGGGAGAGATTCTCGGCTGCCCCGATGCAGAAGTGGAAGCACCCAAACATTAGATCTATCTCCCGGTCGAAGTCGTCGGAGGCCAGGAGAGGGGTGGGCGGGCGTGGATTGAGAGCAATGGGGTCGTAGCAGATCTCACCGACCCCAATCGTCAGAAATGTTGCTTGGTGAAGAGGGAGCCGCCGAATCCATGACTCCAGCGCTTAGATTCCCACAGACGGCGCCAATTGACAAGGGGTAATCTCGGCAATGCCCATGGTTATGGACTTAGGGTTTCATGAAAAAGAGAACGTTTGGGATTTCGCCGGCTTAACAGACAAACAAGGGAGGCAATTTACCCAGGTTCAGGCCCTAGAGGAAACCCTACATCCTGCTTGTCTGCTTATATTATTATTAGAGAGTACACACTCGTTGAGTCGTCTCGATGCGATCTCGCCGAGGGAGAGAGAGAGGCGTGATGTCTATTATCTAGATCCATTGTTGGGTGTCTATTGTATTGTAGGAGTGCCCTCCTCATTGGTCTCTCCTAGCCTTTATATATGAGAAGGCTAGGTCTCGGGTACCAATACGAGTAGGTTACAAGTTAGAGTTTATATCTAGTCTAGTCTTAGACTTCCTTGTCTTGTTCCACCAGGAGTTTGTGTCCTTGTAGGCTTCATATTTGTTGAATCGTCATGGGCTTCATGGATCTTGGCATATCTTCAGGTGAACCTTCCTTCGGGCCGCACCGTATATGCCAATAGTGGGAACCTGAATGGTTATTCCTATGTCACGGACCGTCCTTCGCACGACGGTGGTACAGAGGTGGAGAACAAATTCCCACAAGAGCCAATTCCAATCTAGGTGGAGAGAGAGCTCTAGGGGAATAGAGAGAGAGGAGAGACAATTATGTGTTTAGAGGGGAGGGGGGTCCCTCTATTTATAGGAGGAGGGGATGGGCAACCCTAGGGTTTGGTGTGGGGGGATAACCTCCGCAGCCGCCGCCAGGGGGAGTGCCCTCCGGCCCTAGGTGCCCCCCACGCGGGGCGAAGCCCCTAGGGTTTGGCGCATGCCCCCCTTCCCTCCATTTTTCCTTCTTTGGCGCCTAGTCCCTTTGGGCCTTCCCTCCAAGAGATGCCCAATAGGCATGAGCTTCCTCAAAATAAAATAAATATTTATGTTTTAATATAATTCAACTAATTAATATTAAACACATATATTATTATATCTTTCACTCCAGAACACCTTATGGACCCCTCCGATCATCATCGGGTGTTTCCCAGAACCTTTCTGGTTTCTCTCTCATTTCTCCTACAGTGTCGGTTTGATCCCTAAGCATCGCCACCCTTAAGTGTGCCACCCTTCGATTCCGAGATGCTCCGGACATGACCGAGAACCCTCTCGCGTCAATGATCATCAGCGGTACCTGGATGCCCATAATGACCACCCATGCATTCACGAATCTCATCGCATGAACCTTCAACTTCGTGTCTTATTCCCTTTGCTATTTGATACCTAGGTCATCCGAGATTTGATCTTCGGTATCTCCATACCTCCGTTTGATCTCGTTTCCGATGAACTCATTTACTCGTTCTCGTGTTGTTGCTTTCCATGACCTAGTCATACGCTTGGAAGCTTCGTTAATGCAACGTCACCGAGTTGGCCACGTGTATCCATTCGTTACTTGGATTGGCAAATCCCGGTCTTGATAAATACTCTTCAACCCATTCCTTTGGGAAACCTGATGGTACCTTTATGATCACCCTTTCACAGCCTTATACTTGATACCATCAAAGTCTCCTTCTAGTAACGGTAATTATGCATTATCTCACAGTCAAAGGATTAGGTTACGAGGCTTCTATGTTATCATCAATGATGAACATTTAGTAACTAGATCTTGTTGTGATTTACTTCAGGTGTATGTCTATCATATCATTCAACTAGTGATATGACCTTATTGTCAATTGGCACTATCACCCATGATCTCGAAACCATAGATCATCAGTTGACCAATGAGCTAGTTCATTAGAGGCAACTATAGACTCGATTTGTTTACATACCACACATGTATTAATGTTTCGTATTAATATAGTTATAGAATGGTAAAAAACGTATTATGAACATATAAGAGATACATCAAATAAAAAACTTTAATATTTGCCGCTAGGGCATATCTACTTTAACATATGCAACAAGCAAAACAAGATATGGCATGATGGAGTGATGCACAATTACATGGTACTAGGTGAGCAGGCGAGCTTTTCCTCGCCGCCTGTTATTCATTTTGGTACAACTTGGTAGAACAATAGGCATTCTAGTTAGTGTCATTGATGTGTAGTTTTTTAATGTCTTTTCCATAGATCTATATCTGTAGTCCTTTTGCTAATTTAAAACTGGAAGGCACCTCATCATCTCCTAAGTTGCACTACACTCAACTGAATTCTACCTCTGTTCCCTAGTATAGCATTTGCCAAAACATGCTATATTAGGGAATAGAGTTAATACTAAACAGTGAACAAAAATAATTGTCTTTCTTTGATAGCCTATGGTCGTGGAGATAGAGCAGGGTGGGATCCTTTGGCATGTAACTTGAGAGACTCACCTTGCAGTAACAAAATAATTTCTTCATTGGTCCAAATTGACGGGTAGATTAGCTGGTTACCCACGATCCGATGGCCCACAAAGTTGGAAGCGGGGAAGCGATTAGAAGGCTTGCATGCCTCCAGGATTAATCTATATAATAATAACATAACATGGCATGGGTGAGGTCTAGGAACAAGAATAAAGCATTTTATTAATTGTTTAGTCAAGTTTTACTCCCATAAACCTTGATTCCTTCTTAATATTACATAATGCATGCTTCAATTGATATCATAGAATACATAGTTAGAAAGGACTCGTCGCGCTGATCATTTTAGACATATCATTTATCGAATTCGGAGTTACGGAATTAAAATTATAAATTTATTAAGATAAAGACATTTAATAGTATTTAATAATTCGAAAAATTTAAATGCCCAGAATTTATATTAATTAGCATATTCATATTTCTGGCATTTTTCTAATTAGAAAACATATATTATTTTTATTATTTGAATTTATAAATTTAAAACAATATTAAATGCAAATATCTGAATACATATTTGAATTGACATGCAAAATTGATTAATATTTCATATAGAAAGTTTGTTCAAATTCAAAACCATTTGAAAGATATGAATATATTTGTATTTAAATAGATTATGAAGTTCGAAATGAATTTGAGAAAGATCTCATGGTTTTCCTTACTCGGGCATTACCTACTCACAATCACAGACGTGTGGGCCAACGAGCGAGGAGGGGCCGCACGCGCGTGACCCAATCGGGGCGGCGACCCGTGGACGAGTCAGGGACTGTGGGTTGGTAGGAAAAGAATTCCATGGGTGTTTTTGGAAAAGGCAAGATCTGATCGGTTATAAACTGAGGAAGCTAAAGCTTGAGTCAGCACGAATCAGCTAGCTAGTCCGATCTTCCCGAGATGATTCCTAGCTCTTTCGAGCTCCTTTTTGAACACTGTTTGATGCTACATATAGAAGGAACATAGGGGTACAAATTTTGTCGAGGATTACTCGCCGGATAGAATCTGCATCGTCGGTAACAAAACCAAGAACAGAGAGTTTTCCGTCGGTTTCAGACTCACTGAAAAATTCAGAAAAACATAAAGATCAGGTTGCGTTCTTTGGATGATTCCAAGAGTTGTAGGGGTCGGATTGGGGCGTGGTTTAGCTCGTTAGAAAGATGGAAGCAACCTATCTTCCGGGATGTGACAGTCAGCACCGGAGGTTTACAGAGTGTGCCGGCAATCTAATAGAAACAGATATGGATGAACTATTGCTGCCGATGTGCGGTTCAAAGCGCGGCGCGCGGTGTCGTGCGGTGAGCGCGCGGGCGGCTGTAGTGCATGTGCACGAAGAGCAGCAAGGCGGCGACGGTAGCACGTTCAGCAACAAGAGAGAGGGGAAGATGGACCAGGAGGAGGCGAACTCACCTAGAGATCGTCCACCAGCTGAGCTAGCTGGAGCCAGTAGCATGGACGCGATGGAGATGGTGGTCGGCGTCTACAGGGTTCGCGACGGTGGGAAGAAGTCCAGGTTTCGGCTTTGAGTCCAGGTGGTCGTCCATGTCCAGCAGCACGAGAGGAAGTTCCGGGACATGGTGACAAGCTAGACGGTGGTGGATCAATGGCGGCCAGAGGTGGCCAGCGAGGGTGAGCTAGGGTTTGGTGGCTGGCTTGTTGGAGAAGAAGGGAAGGCGATGTCGATCTAGATGGGGTCTGGAGGTTGGGGTGGATGGGGTTGCCAGATGCTTTTGATTGCTTTATGCAGAGGGGGAGGGTTCATGAGCCAGGCGTGGTTGTCGTCCTTGCTCGGCTTGGTCACGTGCTCACGAGGGAAGGAGAGGAACAGAGCGCTTCCATCAGGACGGTTTGGTTCGGTCGGAGAGCAAGAGAGGGCGCAACCAAGACTAAGCTGGGTCAGATCGATTGGTTCAGAGAAAAGAAAGGTTGCAGCTAGGGTGTCAAGTGGGATCCCCCACCTAAAAAAAATTCTTTCTACCCATTCTTTTAAGAAACTACTCCATTATGTGGTATTTTTATAGATTGAGATGCCAAGAGCGCTGTCCTTTTATTTTGAAGAAATAAATATGGACACACAAAATCGTTTTAAGAAAACTAGGAAACATGCCTGTGCGTTGCGATGGGAGAACAAAATCGGTGGTGGAGACGCAAAATGATTACACAAGCAAAAGTCTTATTCAATTTTCAATCTAATAATTGAGTACAAATAATTTTCAAGCTTCACATTCCATTATGTGTGTCAAGTGCTACCTCATTCCAACATTCCATCAAATACAGTTCCCACATTTTATCAGATATAATGATAAACATCACTCCGAGAAGAATAGATATGTAGTAGTAGATTTTTATGGCTAAAAGAATATATGTGGGAAACACCACGATTGAATTCTTTCAAGGACTATGCATCATCCACTTTCTGCCTTTTCTTGGGGCTGCAAAACTGAAAGCAAACAAAGCAGTTTAATTATTCCACTCTAGACTTCATATATTTGGACTATAAGAATTTAAAACTGGTGATAGAAATAACGATGTCTCAGTCGTCTGTTCCCCTGCCACATGATAAAATTAATACCATGTAAAATTGCATCATATTGACAACCCAGATCAAGAATCTGAACAGAACTATAACTGGTGTGTCACAGAGAAAAACTAAAAAACAGAATGAAGCTATATGGTGCATACTGCCATCAACATTAATATCTTCTGTAATGACAATAAACATTATATTCTACCAGTCAGTACATGACCCACTTTTATCCTCATCAATGTGTTTTCCCTAAATAGAAACCCCCAAAGTATGGTTAGAACTTCATATCGGCTAGCGCGATGTGTTGGAATAACATAATCCTCACAATGATGCTACATATGCCCTTCAAGGAATTTTTTAAGGATCTTTATTCCATAAAGGGTCATTGGAAGCTGAATAACAAAGTTCCACATCCAGCCAAAAAAATCTAAGTAGATAAAATTTAAAACTTTCTTGGCCAAATGCTCTGGAGTAGTTTGGCAAGATGGAGAATTTCAGTACAATCTTGGTAGAGCTACTCAATGCCCTCAGTAAGAGCATTGTAGGTAGCCTCAATTTCTTCCTGGCCGGTAATAAATATGAGGATGTCGCCAGGGCTACTTGATAAGGGCATTGTCATGGCCTGATTCACATATGCTTCCACACAATCTAGATTCATTAGCTTCACAAAGCTAAAATATCTTATATTTTGAACAGAGGGGGTAGACTCTAAACAAAATGAAATAACTATAGAGTTCGCATACAAAGACACTGGATTCAAATCATAACTACGGATAAACAAATAACAAGTTAACCTACCCTCTAAAGAATGTTGAGAATCTATATGCAATTAGGTTTGTAGATGTCAAAAATAGATTAAAAACTCTTTGACATAGCAATATCCTTCAATATACAAGACAAAACTCTGGTATATACTGAGGAATATTTCATGTGCTTTATCCATGACGATGACACGGCATAAAGAGGGGGGAAGTGTTACTACAACAAGCAATATTCCGAGAGAGTTGTATGAATATCACAAACTTTATCAGTGCTACAAGAGAACAATAGAAAATTAACAGCATATGGATATTTGTCAAGGTCGGCATCTTCCAAAATTTCACGGAGAAGCACCCCATATTTAATATGCAAAACAAACGGAAGGGGAAGTATAGTATGTGTTAGAAATTCCATGCTAAAAAATTAAAGGTCAATCAGAAGTAACTATTGAACTTCAAAATGTTAATCTAAAGAGTATTGGACATGTTCTAGTTTCAGGTAAACAACTGATCAGCAGAAACAAAATTTCTTAGACTACGAGAGAACTGTGCTTGCTTGCAGCAGACGAGGATGGATGTGCCCTAACCTTGATGACTCTATGGAGTTAACCTTCTCTCCGTTAAGATACTCTTTCCTAGGAGGCCTCCATCACAATCCCTGAAAGTCGGGATAATCAAGCAGCCCACTCCCTGAAAGTGATGACGTTGACTTAGTCAACTATAGTTGGGCGCTACCAGTAAAGGAAGTTCGAAACCAGATGTGAAAGCATATTTTAGTTATAGATAAAGAGATAATTACATTGGTCACTGAACACGTTTTGTGATGAAGGTGGCATAAACTTATGTAACATATGTTACCTCGAACCTTTATGCTCTCCAAATTCAATTAATATCCATAAGTGTCTGCAAGAACAAACGATTTTACCTCCAAAAAAGGATTATTTAATATTGCCCTCTGAATGGAATTCTTACAGAGGTAATACATGTATAGAAATTAACCTGATTATGCAAACCACCAAAATAATTGGAACATGATTCCTAGTATTCTAGGTTCTATACTAAAACTCTGTAATGAAAAATATACTCCCACTTCAAATCATAATTGATATACTAACATATCAAATCATAGATCTCTACAATTAGTCACACGGTATGGCAATGAGATCAATAATTATCATTAGAGCAAGTGTCCAGAGATGTCCATAGTAAGAGATCACAGAATATGACTGGTCCAATGGCTATTGACTTTCAATACCAAACACACTCAACATTTTTCTTATGCCTATGATATACAGATTCCAAAGTTATACGGACACTTGCTCACTTTTCTGAAATTACAGTGCCATCCCCATTCACATGTTAAAATGATGCCCAAAAAATCAGTGCCGGTTGTAAACTCGCCACTCACCGGGGCTGGTCTAGACATTCCTAACTAATAGTGAGTCCTCACAAAAGGATGTATGTGTAGTTCCTTCGTATAAAAAGAGATAATCCTCAGGTCTTGGTCCCAATTAAAAAGCATGGTCGTATATTAAAAGCACTACTTCTCCGTGTAGAATGTCTTATGAAATCCTTCCTTAACCTTGGTCCCATGAGCATAATCCTGGTATTAACATGCAAAACCAAAGCAAAACTGTATGCATTGACAGCTCGACAGAAATCCGTATAGAAACAACAATAGATAGACGGATATGGCACACAATCACTTTGACTGAATACTAACTAACAGTATGCTGTGATCTAGAACAAAAACCTTGTCTGTTTGAATTTGTCTTAACTAAATGAATGCGGCAACTACGTTTGGTACGTCATCTCCTAGAAAATAAATAACTAACCAACTTTTTCTCATGTGCATTGTTTCTTGCAGCTTGCTCAAGCAAAAGATAAGACAAGATTCAGAGAAGGGCTTTTGTACATAGCATATTTAACTTGTCAACAATGTAGATGATATTCAGTTTTTGCATTACACGTACCTTGACGAGGACCCAATCCACAGACGAAATACGCGCTCTTGTTAGAATGCAAGAAAAATATCATCTAAGTTCATACCTTAGGCATCTATTAGGCGATGGGATCATTTAAGTCAACCATCTTTCTACAGGTGTGCAAGCTACAGTAACTATGATAAATGTAAATGGATTATGGAAGCAAGTTCCTTCTCCAAGCGTGCAAGCTACATTACAAGTTCTTCTATGCATGCAAGACCTGCGCATTTCTCCACCGAATGGTGAAAAAAGTATGACATTTCCTTGAACTCAGCCATCAGGTGTGCCACTGCTTAAAACAACTACGTAATACAGGGTAACTGGTTCTTTCTCCATATGTGACATTGTCTCTAGATTCAGCTATGGTTCTATGAAGCGTTGGTTTGCAGGCATTGTTGCTACAAAAGAGGCTATATCCTTTCAAAACCATGTATATTCTCTATACTACGACTTAGTAAATTGGTTATTTGAAAAGCAGGTCTGGTTAGTCTGTGCCTGCTGTAAGAACTCGGACAAAAAAACTTACTCTATTTATGTACTTGAAAAACAACAATTACATAGATTGAAAGTAACCCAGTGTATAAGAGAAAAGCTACTACAAGCAGCCCCTGTGCTTATAAATAGGCAAGAATTCATCAGATCCAACCTTAGCAAAACTTTATACATTATAGAATTTTACACAGGTAAGCGGTGTCTAATTTTAAAGCATACTGAAATATCGATGTGTGTGTACATGGATTGTGGTGATGTTTTTTGAGTGAATCATAGTTCTTTGGCTACAAGTGTAAAAAGTTAAAAAAAATGAATAATTAAGCTTTAGTGCGCAGAATTTCTCACATGAGCACCAACCACTACTCATGTGTCCTTTATTATGCAGTAATTAAGAGCATGTACAATGGTATTATCTTAGCCTTATCTTGGGAATGCCACGTAACATGATTACTGAGTTCGAGGAGAGAGAAACAAAATAAGACATCTGCCTTAGCATGATCACTCTTGCTTCGGTACCCCCCCCCCCCCCCCCCCCCCAGGGAATCATTCAGGGAATAACCGGTTTTTCGGTGGTTACGGGTTTGTTCCGGATCCGATCAGTTTGTTTTAATCCGTATGAGCGATCTCATATGCGTACTTTGCTGAGTAAAATACGGAGACCGAACGGTCGGTCCACATGAAGGAACCGTCGGCCCCGTCGCCTCCGTCCCCATCTTCTTTCTTGCCCAAATCTTCTCCGATCTACTGCGGCTACACGAGAGGAGGCCACCTCTTGTTCTCCTTCCGTCTGCGTCTTAGGGTTTGTCTGGGAGATGCGGTTCAATCAAGATCGGAGGCGCACGACGCAGGTAGTATCGGCGATGATCGAGATGCGACGTGGAACGACATTTGCTTCAAAACCGCACGTGGGAGCGGCAAATCTTTTTTTCAGTACCCACGACATGTACATAGATACACATATCGGTACAAAAAAATAACGGCCTAGACTTGTTCCTAATCTAACCCGGAAACCAGCCTCAAACCCCAAAAGCCGAGGGGGCGTGGGGGGTACCCAAGCAAGCCTCTAGCACGATACATCTCACCACATATTTAGGGAGATTTGCCGCTGGAGATAAGACTAAAAAATTACTTATTGTAAATCAAGTTTTATCATCATATCAAGATTACTGGCATGTGTAAGATAAGACTGTCTTATCAAGCATTGTACATGCTCTAAAGTAGGCCATCCCGTCTCAAAAGAAAAAGAAAAGTAGGCCATCACCTATTTGTGGTATCAGAGATTTGAATGATGAATGGTGAATCCATTCACTACAGGATGCGGAGAGGCAATATTGTAGACGGTTAATTCAGATCATGCGGAGAGGCAAATATTGTAGACGGTGGATCCAGATCATGCGGGGATGCAAGAAATCTATTGAGATGCGTGAAGTTCATAGAGAAAGAAAATCACCATGTGTCCTAAAGAGGCCAACGTACCAGAACAGGAAACCATGGTCCAACGCGCTTCACCCTGGACGATTGCCAATGGTCTGCTCCCGTCAAATCTCGGTTTCCTGGAGGCAGGACTAAGGAATGAGTCGATGGCTCGGAAGCAGGCAGGAAGACACAGGGGAGGAAGATCCCTCTGTGCCGCCGTGCATGATGATTCAGAGATATCGATTAGGACGGCCACGACATGGAAGACCTCGCGCCTCCATGTTATACATTGAGAGATTGAAGTATTTTACATCGAATTAGTGGATCTGACCTTGGGGATTCGACATTCGTCATGAACAAAGAGGGCGCAGCCACAAATCGACCAGCCCGCCTAGGTATGGAGACGCTAGATGTGGTACTCCTCCTCCTCATTCTCGTCTATTTTCCTTGGTGTGCCTGCCATAATCGGATCGGAGGAGGACGTACCCATCTGAGCCATCTCTATGGCACAGAGCAGGAACCGTCGCTGACGCCTGACTCCTCCATATTATATTTTCCTATTCCCTCCCACGCTTCATCTCCCCAACCCAGATACCTCAAACAACAGCTGCATCATCTGATTGAGCATGGCGCGTATAATTTGGAGTGATACTATGTCGATTCCCCAACGATCGATGACCTTCACATAAGGGGGTGGCGGTGGTCTCCGGGAATCCCAATCGGGTTGGTGGCGCCGGAGCAGAGGAGCGGCAGGGGTGGTGCGGGAGTAGCCAGGTACAGGCGAGAGGTGGGCAATGGAGGCGGGGAGGGAAAGGATCTGGAGGCGCGAGGATCCTGGTGTATGTGCGGTTCTGTCTTTTTTTTGTGCGGGCAGAGAATGAGGTGCGGGGGAGCGATGAAGAGGCAGCGCGTGAGGAAGAAAGCGACGAAAGAAACGACGTAGCGGTAACGGGCAGAAAACCCCTAAGTTGTTTTTTAATAGGAAACATCCCGTGCGTTGCATTGGAAGAGGAAAAATCTATGTTTTGGGAACACACGAACTAAGTTGTCACAGGTAATTCTGTTTTGTAGGCTTGATGTTGCATAAGGAACCATAAGCATCACAAAACACTTGCAATACGCTAAGTAAACTCTTTAAGTCAAAGAGAAGAATTACACTTTCAACCGAGCATACCATATAGTAGAAAATAGCTTCACGTAGATCTTGACCAAAGGAAAGATAGGACATATTACTGAATTCCAAAGGACGATCTCGACTGTCGACTATCGCCAAACATCATGAAGCCATTCAAGATGACCGTTGGATGCTACCATTTTGAACAGCAAACATTCAGTGTTTCTGTGGCACAACCAAATCATGTATCCAACTTCTCAATCTCAACGAAATCATCGAGCAAACTCATATCAGATACTTCCCCAAAAATAAAAATAAACTCCACGGTATTGTACTGCAATACAGCAATAGTCCACACTCCACACACAAGTTCAATACCAGCATAAACATTTTTCTCTTCTTCAGTAAATAAGAAAATCACCGCTGCTCCCGATTAGAGCTGAGCCCTCGCTGCACAATGGCAGTGAACTTCTTATCTGGGCGCTGGCAGCGAGAGGATCTTGTCCTCCTTGTGGCTATGCATGACTGGAGTTCAGAGGATAATGTGAGGCAGCCCGTGGAATCATGTAGCTACCTAGTACCACATGCCACGGATGACTCTTTTTTAACCCAACAACAGAAGAAATCTATGTGAAATCGATCACTGCTTTTGAGCACTAATTCCCAACAGTCTTCTCTAAGAGACCTCTGCAAATAAACATGTTAAATCAAGCAGTGTCAGCACCAAACCTGAGAACCCCATCTGAGGAGTCCTATCTTCTTGAATCCCTTGAACACTTCCAGTAGTAGTAGAAATATTTCTGCTCACCCCTCACAGTATACTGGACCACATAAGTAAATCGCCAAAAACGGAGCGTAAAGAAATAGTGTACCAAGGAAAACTAGAGGAATCAGAGTGGTTGCGGGAGTGCGACCTCCTCGTCGCTGGCGAGGGAGACCAACTCGTTCAACACCGAGGTGTTAAAGACTTGATGTTCATGCAACGACATATGTCTACGCCCACTGCCAACGGGACCGCACCGAACTTGATAAAAATTCAAGTTTTCAGTTGTCTTACTTTCTTGTTTTTTGACTCCAGTGGATTTTTAATAACCTAATAAATAACTGTAAAGCTGGAATAACAATCAGGATTTGTAGTCAAACCTTTTGGTTGTCTTCCATTGTCAAACAACTACTGAAAACAAAAACACTAAATAGTACGCAATGACACAAACGAAATCAGAAACCAAAAGCAGTTTCCGCACCATTTATTTGTATTCGCTAGAGTGCAAGTCTGCATCAGCTATGCTCCAAGTTTCTAGGTCCTTTTGGTGTCTCCTTCAGTAAAGTTTCTAGGTAGAGAAGAAAAACATCATGGTATTTTTGAAACACGCAAAAACAGTAGAAGGTGGGATATGAGAATGGCTGCATCAGCGGTGAATACCTCATCTTGCTTTCCAATGTTCTCATGTCCACCTAGTAAATCGTAAGAACATGTTACACAATATGAACAGAAAAATAACTGGCAGTTTCAATTCCAAAGTTGCATGAACAACAAACTCACCGGGTTCAAAAGATTCCTGCGTAAGAATGGTAGAGACAACCGATTTTCTTAAGTTTGCAACAGGTAGTCCAAAATTCACACATTGCCTCATGTTATTGCAGATGTAATTGTCGAAATCAGAGACTCGCAGCAGTTGTCCTCCACTTCACGTTGACAAAATCAGCAGACCACAACGTGTTTCTGTCGACACACATACATTGACTATCATAACACTTCAACATGCTGAGAGAGGTTAGCAAATGATAGAAGAACAGTACGTACGATCTATTCCTTGGCCAACTGAATCGTCTTCTGCAGCAAAACATTGTCAAAACAGTTTAGGAACGGTTAAGAAGAAAAAACTGAATAGTCTCATGTTTCTACCGATGGTCAGTAACTCAGTACCTCCTTAGCTTTCAAACGAGTGTTCTCCTCATTCAGGTGGTTTAGTTCAGCTTCAAGCTCCATTGTGTATGCCTGCAGGATTCATAATACATAGCGGGTTGTAGGGATGGGTGTAGTCAAGACTCAAAAGGAAGCCTGATATGCTTCAATCTGTAAACACTATCCAATCCAGGTTCTCACGATCCAGTTCCTCTCCAAACTTTGAATATTCTTTTGCCTAATAACGGATATACCTTCTGAACCATTCCCTTTGAGTCATAGTACTGAATGACAAGCAAACTGCATTGTACATGAACTTTGAACCTTTTCCTGATAGCCTTAATGTTATCGCCACTTCTCTCCTCAAGTCGATCAAGAAAAGAAAACAATGTTAGAAAGAATGAAGAGACTGTGTCAAACAAAATCCAGCAAATAAACATAAGAGAATTTAACCTTATTGCATCATAAGCCTTCCCATCTCTTCGTCGGAGCAGTGAAAGAATATCACAAACTCAGGAGATATTTTCTAATGTTGTGTGTTTACAGTACGGTTAATGATAACATACTTCTTTGGGATAGGAAAGGACGCCATCGTAAAGCATAGCTGAATTGATATAAGCTGTAGTGCTCTCTCCCTTCTTCTCTGTGACTTGCGCATGTCGAACTCCTGATTTTTTTTCCCTCCAAAATGTACCTACGATTATTAGAGAAATTGTAAGCAGGATTTCACCTAGCTATTCCTACATCTAATATAGTACTCTTTGTTGAGTTGAAAATGATTATTTATAGAGCTAGAAAATGATTAATTTCTACCCATGGGGCTTAATTTGCAATGCATGAAATATGTATTGACTTATACCTCCCAATTGTTTTTGGCGTATAAGATATTTAAATTTCATAGGTATGCAGCAACATCTTCATAGAAATGTGCGTGTTTTTTCCCGAATTGTATGAACCTTTAAAATGTGATTTATTTTCTTTCTTCTTAAAAATTTCTAAGAAAATCTAGGCTCCATGTTGAATTCCTAAGTACTTGCCTCACTCTCTTTACTAACTACCAAACGGATGCGACTATCGGGATTCAAGCTCCAACAGGATCTCCAGTTAAAGAAAACGATATCAGTTTGTAACAAAATCGGGCTATAAACTTCAAAAAACATATAGTTATTCAGTGCATTATGTCAATATAAGTGCACGTAGAAAAGGTTTGTCGACACAACTTAATACTATTAGGACCTTCTTTTAGCAAAGAACTATGTTCCACTATGCCAGCCAGGTTCTAGCAACCAGCCTCTCAGTCTTCATCCTACCACTATTCTGGAGTTTCCCCCAATTCAGTAGAATCAGAAAATTGGGGCGCGTTCCCTGCCGCCGGGTCGACGCCTCCCTCACCGATTGAGGCCGCCGCCTCAAGATCCAATCCCCCACGAAGCCACCAATGGCCGGAGCCGCCGAGACGTCGACGACGAGCGGGCCCTGTCCAGCGCTGGAGATCTCCTCCCTTCCACCACACTGGGGCCAGGAGGCCAGATCCCCGGCGCCCCCATTACCGGCGCCGTGCTCCTAGGCCGGAGGCCCTACAGGGGCGATGAGGAGGAAGGGGAAAGGAGGGGAGAGAGGTGGCGGAGGGGCTAGGGTTTGGCCCCCTCAGCCGCCAGGAGGGGGCGACGCTAGGGGGGGTATCACTGCAAGGATTGTTCTTGGAATAAGTGTTACATAATAAGAAGTGTTTTAGAATCAGTGTCATGGAAGCAAACAACAAACATCATAAAAAATTATTGTAAATGTTGCTTAGTTATATGTGTAATGTAGCGAGAAGGAATATGAAAAATTTGCAAAAACTGTAGAGCGAGAAAGCGAATCAGCCACAAGGAAAACCAGAAAATTAATCCCCTAAAGGTTGTCCTTTTGAATCAGAGAATGACGACCTAAGAAATGCACCAGCTACAAACGTTAGCTTTGACTTTAGCAAAACAGAATTCCAACTTTGACTTTAGCAAAACAGAATCTCCACTGACAAGTTTTCTCTTTGCATTCAACAGAGCAAAGATAGAGAAACAGAAATCTGGTTTAGCATACGCACCTCGATCCTCTTGACCGTCAGCTTGTTGAGCCCCTTGAGGTGGCGGTGCATCCTCACCTGCAGCAATCTCGCTGCGACAAAGATCTGCAAACACCACTTTTAGAAAAATATATTTCATAGATAATATGACATGATGCGATAGATTTTGAAAGAAAATAATGAGGCTCGTAGGTACCTTTGCTACAGGTTAAGGTCAAGGATCTAGGGATAGGTTCCGAGGTTGTTCTCGCAAGATCCATCTTCTTTCAGAATCAGGTACCCAGATATACCAAACTATTCATACCATTATTCAGCATAGGCTCATCACTCATCAGCACGACTTGTAGTATCCGCTTCTCTTGGTTTGTGTACCTAACTATCATATTAGCTTCGTCGACAAAAGTTTTGCTAATACAGAGCTTTATTATTGAAAATTTCTGCTGGAACAACGAGTAATTCCCAGCTGATACCTATATAAGAAAAAAGGAGTGGTGAAGTTAGTACAATTTCTATTTATTATTTATTAGGAGGGGAATCAGACGGGTAGTAGCATCAACACAAACATCCATACAGCTGGCAAAAACTAATCTAAAATATATGGCTAATCTGATTTCTTTATTGTAGGAATAAGCTTCTAGATTCAATAGTGAGAAGAGGAACAGACAACAACTGCGCCAATATCATGTTTGTACTTGTCACAATTCATAACCACCAAGTAATTCAGCCTGCAACTAACCCTTGACATAGTACATTACCTAGAAAACTTGATATATTCTCAAATATCAACATGATGACATGGATTTAAACTTCCACCACTGATAACAACAACCACTTCAAGCATTTTACTGGACAAAAGAACATATACACATTGTACTTCATTAATAAATAGGTAACTTGAGTAACTTGTTCGATAATGAAGGAAACAAGAAGGTTTGACCTTTGACCTTGAGATCGAGTTGCCATTCAATTTCATGGAGACATGAAATCAGCACGATGGTCCTCCATGGCATATGCCTTCTCATCGCCCATCGACATAGTAATCGCGAATCAGCAGAAAATAGATTGGTTCAGCGGAGGGTGGAAGCCTGGCTGGACTCCACGGTGGGAGGGTGCAGGGGACTACCTTGCTAGACATGGATCGCCGGAGATTTGGTCGCCTGGTGGTCGCGGCCTCGAATGTGCAAGGGTGTACCTTCTCCCTCTCCCTCCAATGTATATTTTTTTCTCACCATCATCGAGGGGCGAGGGCTATGGAGAATGGTGATGCACCATGTAGCCCACCGCTGCTAAACCTTCCTAGATCCGGAAGTAGCTTCGCTGGGATTGGAGGTTGTCCAGTCAGAGGCATGGGGTGTCTCCTCATCGGAGATAGAGGCGGCTAGGGGCGCAGAATAGCGTCGTGATAGTAGTGGGCGGTGGCGATGGCGAAGAGAGAGGATATTAGGGAATAGGCAGAGTTCGGTAGCATGGTGGTCGCGCCAATCATTGGCGGAGACGGACAATACTGGCTGGCGGTGGTGGCGGTGGCGAGAAAAAGGAGATAGGGGAGGTATACGGAGAACGGAGGTTCTAATTGCGTGAGACTGGTCGAGGGCAGCGCTAATTGCGTTGAGAGAGAGAGAGTACGCACTTGAAGGCCCACTTATCGGCGGAAACGCTTGTGAGAGAGAGCGCGACGAAGAAAGCGACGTAGTGCGGGCAGGCAGAAAACGGAACGTGGTTGTACTTTTTAGATAGTAGAGATTTTTTCTCGCCATCATCGAGGGGCGAGGGCTATGGAGAATGGTGATGCACCATGTAGCCCACCGCTGGTGAACCTTCCTAGATCCGGAAGTAGCTTCGTTGGGATCGGAGGTTGTCCAGTCAGAGGCATGGGGTGTCTCCTCATCGGAGATCGAGGCGGCTAGGGGCACAGAATAGCGCCGCGATAGTAGTGGGCGGCGGCGATGGCGAAGAGAGAGGGGATTAGGGAATAGGCGGAGTTCGGTAGCATGGTGGTCGCGCCAATCAGCGGCGGAGACGGACAATACTGGCTGGCGGTGGTGGCGGTGGCGAGAAAAAGGAGATAGAGGTATACGGAGAGGGGAGGTGCTAATTGCATGAGACTAGTCGAGTGCAGCGCTAATTGCATTGAGAGAGAGAGAGAGAGTCCGCACTTGAAGGCCCACTTATCGGCGGAAACGCTTGTGAGAGAGAGCGCGACGAAGAAAGCGACGTAGTGCAGGCAGGCAGAAAACGGAACGTGGTTGTACTTTTTCGATAGTAGAGATAGAGATAGTAGAGATAGAGATAGTAGAGATTAATACATAAGTTATACTAGGAAATATGCCCGTGCGTTGCAACGGGATAGTAGAAAATCAGCATCATGGCTGGGGCTACCACTGATTCCTCTACCCATTGCAGGCCGCTTGGTACACGTGTGCAAGAAGAGTCGTGTGCAACCCTTGTCGCCGCACCACACTATTTGAAGGCCTTCGTCTTCCTCTGTGAAGGCTGAGTGCGGAGATGTGGTGCCTATTTGTCCCTCTAACACCGGTGATGTCGAGACCTTCGCCAACTAATTCCCATCATATTCGAACGATGTCGATGTTGGGTGGTGGAGAGGGCGAAACGGAAAGAAGGGAGGAGATCCTTCTCCCTTGGCAACGTTGAGTCCTACACCTCTGTCATGATGTTGCACTCCTGCAACTATGACAATGGAAATTCCATGTAGTTCTCGTCTAAAGCATCGCCATAATATAAATATAGATAGTGAAAGAGCTATCTATATTGGAAATTTAATTGTGCTCATCTACTAAGCATTAAGAAGAGGATTTTTGAATAATATTGAAAATTTAGTTGTATTCATCTAATAAGCAGTAAGAAGAGAATTTCTGTATCCAATGGTTCAAGTGGGGATATGGTCGTTGTTGTCAAAGATCATCAAATACCATAATTTATTTAACATATATTCATCAAATTTATAGAACAAGATTTCAAACATGTGCCATTGGAAGTTTTTTCACTTCAAATATCTCAATAGTATCACTCAAAAATTGCGTTATGTCAAAAATCCATTAGGATAAGTTTTTTATGTAGGATCCTTGCAGATTAGTTAACAGTCATCAAATCAAATACTTAAATTTCATATGATTATCGGTAGTAAATAGCGCGGGCAATTGCAATCCCAGCAGGGAAAAAATGCAAACAAGCAATGAAGCAATAGGCAATTTAAAATTAAACCGGCAGAGGAATAAATACAATAGTTAAAAGAGGTAGAGAATAACTTGATGTGGCCCTGGCCCTGCTCATGTGGGTATGCTTGTGCAAGATGCATTACCAACATTCACGACACTGGTTCAGATATTCAGTCTTTAGCGTGTTCTCGTGTTCTCAGTCTGCAATCTGTATACTCCCTAAAATATAAAGGAGAAATCCAATTTTTTGCACTGCATAATAATAGTAATTTTAGCGGAGAGCATGTACCAATTTCCCCTAACTGGAGGGGATAGGAAGAAGTCAGACCAAGGCCACTCGCAGACTCACGTACACATGTTTTTCTTCTGTTCGCTCAACAAACTGAATCAAAACAATACCGAACAACTAACTGCAACCAAGGTCCATGCAGGCAGATTCGTGGTTCAGCAGCGTCATGGCGGCGGCTACGCCGAGCACGTCGCTCGAGATGGCGCAAGAGATGTTGGTCGGCGTCCGCGGCGCGAAGCCCTAGTCGGTTCAACAACCTAGACCTCAAGAACACCTCGCCGGAGCGCTCCCAGCCTACTTCACCAACCTCGATGCGCTCCAGGACCATAGCCTCTAGACTAACACACTATCTGGCCCGCTCCTGCCATGCCCGCCCTGGCCATGCGGGTGCCGGTCGGCTGTCCATCTTCCTACCGACAGAGATGAAGGGGCACGGGGCGGCAACGGGTATCCGGAGCGCCGCTAGTCGGCAGCTAGCCAGACCACGGGAGCATGTTTCCGGCTGCCGGTGGGCTACACGCCTGGGATCCCATCGGTAGCAGGGTGCCATGGAGCAGCGACAGTGCTAGGCGAGGAGAGGACGTGAGTGAGCTTCCCTTTGACCTCGTCCTCGTCGCCTCCGACCCGACGTGCCCCCCTCCCCTGCTTCTGCTCGACTAACTCGGTCCTGCACCGGCCATGACACAGGCGATCTTGAGGTGACGCCTTGGTGCGGGGAGAGGAGCACCCGGTCCTGCACCGGCCTTGAATGACGAGGGCGAGCTTGAGGTGGCGCGGGACGGAGGAGATCTCCAGGGCGCACGGTCCGGTTGCGCAGCGGAGGGCTCGAGCTGGTGCGGGACGAAGGAGATCTCAGGGGCGCACGGTCCGGGCGCGCAGTGGAGGGCTCGAGCCTGGCCGGCGCAGGAAGGCGACGATGCGACGCGGGTGCGGGCCAGGACGGAGGATATATCGTGGAAATTGGGGGGTGGTCGGCTGCGAGGAGAAAAAAGACAAATAACGGTTTCAGTGACACTGGTGCGTAATATGTGAATTGGTGGAAAGGCAAAAGGGTCTAAAAAAGGAGTTGACAGAAGCGTTGCTTACTTTATTATTAGGTATAGATATAGATGTACTAATAAATACTAGCTGAATGCCCGTGTGTTGCCACGGATTTTTATCGGTACGCATCTCATGCACTTAAACATTTACATGTACAAAAAAGATAGCCAAATATATTTTAAATCCGTAAAATGCAATTTGCGTGAAATTCTTTGATATGCACCTCCATGTTCATCCATGGCCTCTTCCCCCGTCTCTCATGTCCTCTCTGCTTCACCGATCGCGCGTTTGTCGCTCGACACCGAGCAAGCCATCCTAGGTGCCTCCTGCATGGTCTCTACCTTCGACCTTATGCCCCGTTCTAAGTGTCCATGTCCTTCCATGTGCGCTATAGCTGCTTCCGACCGGCGACGACTCCCAGCACTGCTCCGCCAGCCTCCCATGAGCGCATGCTTGTCTCCCCTTCTCAACCTCTGCTTCATCCCGCTGACACGCAAGCCAAGCCCCACTCGGTTTGAGATTGTCAGCCCCATATGAAGTTCCTTCCAAAAGAATATTACTCAACCGGCATATCAATAAAAATACCAACTAAATCTCGTTACATTGATAACTGAGAAGGCACAAACTCTTTCAAGAAGGGCGAGAGACACACAAGAAAGATGCATATAGCAATAAGCAGCAATATAAACCGGATGAAATAGAACAATGACAAAGTACTTTCTCTAGACTGCAGTTGCAAGACTTATGAACTCACAGAGAGCTGTTTGCATTGCACCTCCATCTTCTCTATCATATCTCCTAGTATCGTTGCTCGGTTCTTGGCATGAAGAAATCTAAGTTCAAGCTGCATATAGTCACCAAGCATACATTTCTGCTCCTCATAGAGAGCTTTTCGGTCATCGGCCAAGGGTGATCCGGTTTGAGAAGCTCTTCTCAGGATGATACACTGAATCTCTGCTTACATCTTCTCTTGGAGCAGTTGGTCAAGATTGGGCTTAGCAGGCTATTGGTAGTCTGAATTCGCCCGGCTGAGAGCTTCCAGTTCAAGTATTCTTGAACCCTTCTCCTTGATCAGTGCTGATGCTTGTTCCATCCTTGAATCAATATCCTTTTCCTTTTTACTCTTCTTCAACAGGTTCCTCAAGGTGGAGTGACTCGCTCCATTCATCAAATGCATCAAAATCATCAGTTGATTCTTTCCTGATCACCACAAAATTTTGAATCAATGATTAACCTAGAAGCCCTTCTACAAAAGCAATTTCAAAACAAGGCATCAAAAAAGTAAATCATATTGTATCGTACCGATGCTGTTAGCACAAATCTGCAATGTCAGTGTACTCGAAATGAACTAATGAACTAACAGGACTATTCAAGACAAACCTCTCGCAGTTGTTCGAAACATGGTTATCTCACAACCAATTTTGTATTTACAACAAGGAGCAGTATCCACACTGATCATCTATTGGATAACGTCTACTGAATGCCACAGTACAGTATCACCAGGGTGACACCTATAATGTCATCATATTACTAACTACTTCAACCGTATAGTTGAAATCTTAACCATTTGCAACGAAGTTTAAGCTAATTTGACTTGTGAGGTAGAAATTACATGTTCCTAGGTTGTATTATAGAATGGACCAGATTTATGACTTAAATAGATCTTATACCGAGCAAAATTATAACTAACATGACTGCCTAACCAGCACCATTTCTAATGTCAGGTTTATAAAAGAAATTAAAAAAGGCAGTTCACTTCTTTCCACACAACCAAATACATACATCAAGTTATCCAGACCATGCCATGCACGCATGCATCACGAGATATATAGCAGATTGATAACATCTTAGAAATATAGTAGTAAGACAAACTGCATAAACGAATGCATTGGTTCATACAGATAGTTGGCATGACACAATAGTCTGAAAAAACGACCTCTTGAGCAATTGGTTAGTGAACGAAGAACTGTGTAGAAATTCAACCATACCATTCTCAAGAGCTTCCTGCGTTCTCTAAAGCAATCAAATTGATTCAGCAAATGGCACCTGAATTCGTCCTCAATTTGTTCTCACCTTTCCCAACATTCCCCGCATCCAGTGTGCCTTAAGCATCAGCATCCATAATCACTGGAATCAGCACTTCCAAGAACTAATCTACCCACCACACTACTCATATTCTGCTTGCAGTGAACCGCCGCCGTTGACTGGACCTCCTCGCTCACAAGAATTTCTCAGCCACCAAATAGGATCCCCTTTCTTCTTATTAAAATCGACTTGGTTGTACCGCCTAAAGATTCTGGAGGCGAGATTGGTACCAAATCGAGTGGTATTTGGATCTAGCTTGCAGGTCATTCTCTTGGAGGGGCCTGGAGCTGGGAATCTGGAGCCGCCCATCGAGTCCACATACCTCTGCCACTACTCTGGAATTGCAGAGATTGGTCCCCGGTACCTGTAGATGGTTGACTCATGGGCTGGCCGGCAACAGTGACAGACGGCGACGGCACACGTCGGAACAAAGGGCCCGGGACACAGAGTAGTTGCGCGATATGTGCGGTCTCTCACCGGCTCGGTTCCTTCGAGGAGGATGCGGCAGGTGCGGCCTCTCACCAGCTCGATTCCTTCGAGGAGGATGAGGACCTCGTTTCCTTCGTCAGGAATTCATGGTGGATGGCGTCGACCTGGTACCCCTCCTTCAGAAATTCTTGGTGGGTGGGGTTCGGGCCGCCATGGACGCGGCCCGAGCTCGCGCCGCCGGCCATGGTCGCGGAGCCCGCCATCGCAGCGAGGATTGGGAGGAGATCCTGTGGAGGTCGAAGCTGCGAGCGTCGGCCATGGTCGTGAAGCCCGCCATGGCAGCGAGATTTGGGAGGAGATCCCGTGGAGGCGCATATGGAAGGTCAGACGCGGGGGAATCGAGCACGGCAGGGCGGCGCTTGGGGATTTTTTTGAACGGGTATTTTTCACTCAACGGTGGCAGTGGCTATAATACCTCTGAAGATGTAGGGGCAAAAGCGTCAAAACATTGGCAGACGGAAAATCAGCCGGGCGACGAACGTACCATAAGGTAAATTAGTAGATAGATTTAGTGATAAGTTTTATAGTAATATCTTTGGCGTAATGGCAACGCACTCACTTTACATCTATTGGAAGTCTTCAGTTCGAATCCTCTATACGTACATATATTTGACTTGGGTTTGCATTTTTTTCTTATGTAGCAATATTGCGTTATAGAGAGATAGCATCGGGGACCCACCCACCATAACATACACGGCTACATCGAGATATGTTAAGAATGTCAAAGTAACGGACGTGATCGAAAGAAAAAGTCCAACATACCATTTCAAAAAAAAAGTCTAACATAGACACGTTTCATGTACAGAGTGGCTGACATTAGGGACCCATTAGTCAGAACATACATGGATACTGCATCGAGCAACGTTGGCAAGGGAATAATGACGCTCCCAACCAGAAAAAAGAAGACCGAGATAGACACGTTTTCTTGCCCAGAGAGGCTGACATGTAGGCCCAGCAGCAAGACCATACAAGGTTCCTGCATCGAGCAACGTTACCAAGGTCAAAATGGCGGACACGGCCGAAATAGAAGTCCATCATTCATACATTTCCTCTGTCTGATATGTTTGACCTAACAGCGTGACCTTATACGGGTGCTGCATCGTGCAACGTTGCCAAGTTCAAAACAAGGAGGCACGAGCGAAGAAAAATTCTATCATACACACGTTCTTTCTAATGAGAGGCTGAAATATGTGACCCAATAGTGTGACCAAACGGCAGATTCATCGAGCAACGCCATTAAATGCGGAATAGGGAACCGCGAGAGAAAAAATTCCATCATACACACAATTCTTCTAATGAGAGACTGACATTAGGGACCCACCAGTCTTACTAAACGACAGTCGCATCAAGCAACGTTATCAAGTTCGAATCAGGGAACACGACCGAGGGAAAAAAATCCATCATGCACACGGTTTTTTCTAATGAGAGGATGTCATGTGGGACCCATTAGCCTGCTTAAATAGCAGATGCATCGAGCAACGCTATCAAGTTCAGAACATGGTAGCGCGAGCGAAGAAAAAAATCTATTATACCCATGATTCTTCTTGTGAGAGGCTGACCTGTAGGATCCAGTAGGCTGACTAAACGACAGATACATCGAGCAATGTTATCGAGTTCAAATCAGGGAGACGTGACCGAAAAGTATGGTCCGCTAGAGACACTGACATCTGGGACCCGCACGCCTCAAAAGATTTCGGCGAGTCAACATCGCGCGAGGAACAAAAAAATCTTGCACCTGCCATGTGCCGATCGAGTTTCGTCCAAGTTTTAATGGTTTCACCGTAACAGAGGACCGCGAAACCGAAAAAAAGTTTTTCATAGACCACGGTCGAGCCAAGAAATTTGTCGTGGAAGACGCACCTTCTACGATGCTCGACGGACAAAATCATTGCGGATGGACAATTTTCTTGTAGTCTTAAGGATCTGTTTGACTAGGATGACCATGATGACGTATCGAATCCATGTAGTCATTATGTTTTAGATCTACGTCATTGTAAATGTTGTTAGTGGTGTTTTTTACTGCACTGTTATAAACTTCCTTTGACGGTACTATTATAAACGTTTTTCTCCACACTTTGTGTTACAATTGTAATGTTGTGAAATCCTTTGGGTGGTATTATTATAAACGTGTGTCATCGCGCTTTATGTTATTATTATACTATTGTCAACTCCTTTTGACTGTATTGTTATAAACGTATGGTGTCGCACTTTTTGTTACTATTGTACTGTTGGGAACACCTTTTGACGTTATTATTACGAACATGTGTCGTCGAACTTCATATTGCCTTAATTCTGAATTGTTTCAGCTTCGATGCACTTAATGTCAATATCAACGACTTTTCATTACGCTGCTGATCTTTTGGCCATCTAGAATGCTTTCTGTCGGCTTTGGCGATGTGCATACATATATCGTCTTATCTTTGTTAGTCACATTTCGCCTTTGTCTCGAGGTGCACACTGACTACATGGATCCAAACGTCAAATGACGTGACGGTTTTGGGTAACTTCCCAATGCCATTGCACTTACATCGAAGATAGGCGCACGTACACGACGTGCTTCCAGAAACTCACGTAGCTACATGAGCTTCTGGGATCCATGGATATCGCATACAATTTGTGGTTTCATGTACCATAGTCTCGGTTATCAGCCACGCAACAGGGACGCAAAGAGAAGTTTGGTTACTATTATTTACTTATGTCATGTTTTACTACTATTAATTTATTATTGTTTCTCAAGGTCCGTTTACTATTCTATATTGTTGATGTGCGTCACGGCTATGCTATCTAGGCACACCTAGTCACACTTCCGGGCCTCTGAGAGTAGAGTTTTAGCCGTTCTTGCAAACATCTGGATCCGTATTTGAAGATCGGGCGACTTCATCATGGGTAGCTAAGTTGGGTGGCCCTCTAAAATTTTCTTTCGTTCTTAAAAGAGTCGCGTCTTGATACCTCATTGCCTTTTGTCTTTCTTTGTTTTTTCTGAGATTGATCTCGTGCTTATGGATACATTTGTGCATCCATGCATTGCAATTTTTTTAAAAAGTTGTGTTTACTGTTATGGACTATTTGGAGCATAGTTTTTTATTATAGACAACTTACACTAAAGTAGTACTAGTTGAATGCCCGTGTGTTGCTGCGTGATATTTTCTTAGCACGTGTAAATATAAAATACACGTAAATATTAATGCACGTATAAAATTTAGCCACTTGGTGTTTTAAATTTAAGTTTTTAGTTTTCTTAATTCAATGAAGCAAATTGAATAAAAATTATGGTTTGTATAAATAGATAGTTCTCTCATTGCACATGTTTTCATTGTGTAATTTCTTTTGTTTCGTTCCAATGCCTTCGTGGGGTTTGTACCTAGCAAATTGCACGTGCGTTACAAACGGAAACCATACATACACCCGATTTTTGAGATACACGGGATTTATTTCATCCAAATACAAATGCTTTCAAAAATCTAAATATTCTATACAATTTTACACAACATCAATTATATTCCCAGAAACAACATTTCAAATCCGCTTCACCATAACAACCAAGCGTTGATGAATTCGTTAGTAAAAATAACAAATCTAATAAGTGGTATGCTTTCTCGGAGCACATTTCCAAGCTGGCACCCTTAATTTACTCCCTACTATCCATATTAGTGTTCTCAATTTTGTCTAGATTTATATGTATCTAGTTAAATATTTAGACTAGGTGCATCCGTATCTAGACAAAGTTGAGAACAATAATATGGACCGGAGGTAGTATAAAAGACATGTTCATTTCTTTATTTACTCGGAAATGTTTAATAATTGCAGTGAAGCTCAACTTTATCCTCTTCTCTTCATATGTATATCACAAAGAAAGATCCGTGAATAATTATTGGCTAACCCTATGCTACTTTTACCATACAAAAGAAATGACTATTTTTTATCTAAGTGGCATGCCTAATTAAATACTTATTAAAAGTTTAACAGAATCATCATTATTATGTATGTAGTGTGAAATTTTACAGATATCTGCTGCAACCCAATATGCAGGTAAGAGCTGGCATAGTCTTATTGATGTAGAAGTTCTTAAACAGAATAACAAATTGATCTTTCAGCTTACCCAGTTAAGTCGTTAAGATGTTTTTTTTGAAAGATCCAGCAACGCTGGCTTTTCATTGATTAGTAGGTAGAATATTTACATGGTTGCCATAGGCAAAGAACAAGCGAAAAATGAAGTTCGAAGAAAAGCAAAAGCGGCTAGGCTAGGTCGGCGATAGGATGAATCAAGGGGGTTTCCACAACAGCTTCCTCAGTTTCTTGGCTTCTGTGAAGGCCCATTCTTGAGCCTCGTCGTGGATGGCTTGTGTGATCACGCTGGTAGGCCTCCGTTGGTCCCTGGAAATCCTGTTGTTCCGCTCCTTCTAGATCGCCGAACAGACCAGGATTGTGAGGGACCGAATTCTAGATTGGTGTTCCGGAAGGGCTGCATTAGCCATTGTTGCCCAGGCCACCACAACTGAATGCTCTTCTCCCATGTGGTAGGGGCCATCGCACTAGAGCGTGGCCAAGAACTGACGGTGGCGCATATCTGCTTGGCGATCGGGAACTCCATGAACAGATGATGTGCAGTTTCGAGGTTTCGAACGCATAAGGGGCAGAAATACTCGTTCGGCCATTCCCTTCTCATGAGCCTATCGGCGCACCACAGCTTGTTCTGAAGAAGTAGCCAAGAGAAGAATTTGCAATGTGCTGGAGCCTATGGTTGCCACACCATGGTCGGCATGGCACTGCGGATCATACCCTCGAACTGCATTCTATACGCCGATCGTGCCGAGTAGCAACCGTCCTCGGACAAAATCCAGGAGATCTGGTCCGGGACGCCATCCTGCAACATGATGCCCCTAAGTTCCCGCCAAAGAAGGATGAAGTCGTTGATGATGCCTGGGTGGATGTTGTGTCGTAGGTCTGTCACCCAGGTATTATCCTTGAGAGCCTCTTCCACGGTTCTCTTCTTCTGCCTGGAGTGCGTGAACAGAATCGGATATCGCATACGTAGAGGAGCGCAATCAATCGAAGAGGAGAACCAAAACAGGGCCATTTCACCGTTCCCCAGCTAGACCCTGGTGGCCGACGCGAAGAGTCCCTCATCCTTGATATCACATGGGGTGTCCATGCTCCCCCATGGACGGTCAAGATGTTGCCATCGTAGCCATAGCCAACGAAGTCTGAGGGCCTGCGTGAACTTTTCCAGGTGAAGCAAGCCAAGCCCACCATATTCCAGAGGCGATCATACTTTTGTCCAGTTCACCTTGCATTTTCCGCCTGCAGACGCGTTTTCCTCAATGTCCTAGGTAAAACGCCTCCTAATGCTATCAGCTGTTGTGAGGAATTTTTTGGGCAACCTTGGCGTTGTCATAGAGAAGATGGATAGAGAGCTAAGGATAGACACTTTGAGTGCTCGGCGCCCGCCCAGGTTGAGCAGCTTTCCTTTCCATGCCGCCAGCTTTCCACGTGCTCTATTGAGGACGTGTTGCAGCTGGACAAGTCGCAGTTTACCCATTGAGACCGGCATCCCCAAGTACATGATGGGAAACCTGGTCACCCTCCCGTCGAAGCCAAGCAGCAGATCATCCATGTTGATGTCGTTGCAACGAATGGGCGTGACCGAGCATTTGTCGAGGTTTAGCCGTAGACCTGAAGCCTCTCCAAAGGCTTGGATGATGCGGAGGAGGTGAAGCAGCTCGTTACGGACAGGGTTGACGAAAATTATGTCATTGTCTGCATATAAGCTGACACGCAGCTTAGCCTCCCTCCACGGTAGAGCGGAGAGGATACACAACTCTGTCGCTTTCTCCAGCATCTGATGTAGCGGATCGATGGCCAAGATGAAGAGTAGGGGGATAGGGGGTCTCCCTGGTACAGTCCCCGGCGATGGAAAACGGTCGGCCCGACGGTGTCGTTCAGTAGAACCGATGAGGAAGCCGTGGAGAATAGGAGGGTTATCCAGTCACGCCATCGTGGAGGGAAGCCAAGGTGCTGGAGGAGGTCTAACATGTATTCCCAAGAGTTGGAATTGAAGGCTTTTGCGAAATCTAGCTTCAGCATGATCGACGATCGACGGCTTCCTTTTCCTATGGAGTGAGCGGGCCAGGTTTCTCACATAGAGGAAATTCTCGTGGATACTTCGTGACTTGAGGAACACACTCTGCACGGTAGAGACCATGTCGCCCATCCAAGGGCTTAGCCTTTGGGCCAAAACCTTGGAGAAAATCTTGTCGAAGGAGTGGATCAGACTAACGGGCCGGAAGTCATTGATCGATAGTGCCTGCACTTTCTTGGGCAGCAGGCAGATGAACGCCTCGTTCAATGCGGCGAAGTCACCCTGCACTAGGTGGAAGAGGCGACTGAATGCCGCCATGATGTCATACTTAATGATGGGCCAGCAGGAGCGGTAAAAAATCCCTATGAACCCATCAGGGCCTGGCGACTTCTCGGACGGTGATGATTGAATAGCCGCCCAGACCTCCGTGGCAGTGAATGGCAGGTCGAGCCCAGCGTCGGGGAGTTTAGGCATGGTGATGTTCTCCCAGAGAACGGCGCGCTATCGCGGAGACGAGGTGCCCAGCATTGAGGCGGAGTGGGAGTGTAGGAGTGCCTCCTTCTCATCGTGACCGGTGGTGACAGCGTTGGCCGAATGAAGCGTGTGGTTGAAATTTTTCCGGCGACGCGCGTTGACCTTAAGGTGGAAGAAGTGTGTGTTGGCATCGCCTTCTTCCAACCACGTCATTCGGAAGCTTGCCGTCTTGTAGCTCGTTCCACCACCGCAAGTCTCGGAATTCTGGTCTTGAGGAGTTTCCGTAGGTGGTGTTCAGCCACAGTTAGCGAGCGACTTTCCTGAGCCACTTGATCAAGGAATTTGAATGAGGTGAAAATAAATATGGGCCTATAAACAAATCATAAGATGCATACGGGTGACAGACCGAATAATTGTGACTAAAATATTCAGTTTTCTCCTAATTCTTTGAATGGCAAACCGATAGTGAAGCCTATAACCTGAAGCTTGTGTATTACTATAATTTCTGAACCTCGCGTGTTAATCATGCATCTACAATGGACTACCATTACCTAAAACAAGCACATCTTTTCCTAAGCCGAAGGTATCAATGCTGAAAGAATCACCTCATGGCAACAATCTTAGGCCGACTTTTTTTCAGCTCTGGAACAGATTTTTGGTCCAGAATCGCAGAAGCCCAAAAGAAGGGGCCCAATTATGACCGACTTTTTTCCGCCGCGAATCTTGTTTCCTTCACGAATCGAGAATCGGGTCGGGAGTTGATTCTGGGCAAATTCCAGGATTCCACATATGGGTATCCATCTGTAGACATATCGTTTCTTCTATTATAGAGAAATGCCACCACCCAGAATTAGGGAAAAAAATAAAAAACAAAGTGCTCGCGTCGCTATGGCTCGTCCCGCGTCCCGCTAGCAGTCAACGCATTTCCCCAGTGAGAGCTTGCTAGGGTTCGTGTGGTACGCCGCCGCCACCCGCGATCGCCGCTGCCGAAGCCGCCCCCGGATTGCCGCTCCGCCGCCCACCACTGGCATCCGCTGCTCCGATGACTCCAACTCGCCGCTCTGCCTCCCGCCTGATACATTGCAAATGTATCTATAATTTTTGATGTTCCATGCTTGGTTTTATCTACTTTCTTATGTTTTGTCCATACTTTGGAGTACTTTTCATATGATTTCTTGGACTAACCTATTAAAAAGTGCCAGTTGCCTGTTTTCTGCTAATTTTGGTTCCAGGAAAGTTAGAAAATGAATATTCTCGGAATTGCACGGGACAAAATCCAAAGTGCCTATTTTCCCAGAAGAATCACGGAGCCAGGAGAGTCGGAGAGGGGCCACAGGGTGGCCACACCACCCCTTGGCGCGGGCCAGCCTAGGCCGCACCAGGGCATGGTGTGGGCCCCCTGGACGGCCACTGACCTTGCCTCCTTCGCCTATAAAGTCCTCCCGAGGCAAAAACCCTAAATAGTCAATCAGAAATCCATGAAAAGTTTCGCAGCGCCGCCACCACCGAAGGGGAGATTCGGGGGACAGAAAGTCTCTGTTCCGGCACCCTGCCGGGACGGGAAAGTGCCCCCAAAGCCATCTCCATTGATCTCCACCACCATCTCCATCACCATTGTTGATTCCCATGATGAGGAGGGAGTAGTTCTCTCTCGAGGCTAAGGGTTCTACCGGTAGCTATTTGTTCATCTCTCTCTCTATGCATGATCTTATTGTGGTCATGAGCTTGTAATCTAGTAGATCTACCTTGCTACTCAAGTGCTTTATTAGATCTCTGCTCTCCCCATGTTTGTGAAAGTGATAGCGTGCTCACCATGGTGGCACTTAGGCTAGAGATTTCAAATACTTGTTATGAGTTATATTTGGAGTTGGATGTTTCTTTGAAATTGTGGTGTTTGTTGGAACCATCTAGTGCTCAAGGTGATAGTGTGGGGTTTTCTAGATGGGAAAGGCTTACTTTGAGGTGTGCTGTTATAGCCCTACCAACGATTAGAGTGTCCAGCCGGAGAGTAGTTAAGAGTAGTATCATAAAGAGAAGATATTTATATGAGAGTATTCACTAGTGAAAGTATGATCCCTAGGCCTTGCTTTTTTTGGCATTGATACTTAGTTTGCTACTAGATCTGTTACATGTTTGCTTACTGCTATCTTTATTTCAGTTTTACTTTAGTCTTTTCCACGCCATCAAGCTATCTTCTATCACCGTTACCACTTATAATTATCCATCCCACTTGTGTTTCACTATCTCTTCGCCGAACTAGTGCACCTATACACCTGACAAGTGTATTGGGTGTGTTGGGGACACAAGAGACTTCTTGTATCTTGATTGCAGGGTTGCTTGAGAGGGAATACCTTTGACCACTTCCTCCCTGAGTTCGATAAACCTTGGGTAATCCACTTGAGGGAAAACTTGTTGCTGTTCTACAAACCTCTGCACTTGGAGGCCCAACAACTGTCTATAAGAATAGAAGTGCGTAGACATCAAGATATTTTCTGGCGCCGTTGCCGGGGAGGTAAGGTAAAAGGTATTAACACCGGGGGATTAAACAAGAAGAACCTCCCACGGCAAACGCCTATTTTCTGGCGCCGTTGCCGGGGAGGTAAGGTAAAAGGTACCCACATCCTCCGGTGTGAATGCTCGAAGTTATTTCCTTTAGATTCTGCAATTTTGTCTTTTTGTTTCTTGTTTTCACTAGTTAGGCTTAATGGAAAACAACAACAAAAATAGAGAGCTTTATAGTATTTATCTTGAGTTAGGACATGAAGTGTTTGAAGAGAAAATTAAAAAACCTATGGAACTTTATTTGCATGCTAATAGCAATGTTGTTAGTATGAATTCTTTGGACACAATTATTGCTAATGCTATGGAAAAGTCTAAGCTTGGGGAAGCTAGTTTTGATGAGTATGATCTTTTTAGTCCCCTAAGTATGGAGGAGAAAAATTACTTTGGTGATACTATGCCTCCAATATATGATGATTGCAATGATGAATATGATATTTTCAGTCCACCTACTATTGAGGAGGAAAGTAATTATGATTACAATACGCCTCCTATATTTGATGATTATGGTGATGAGAATAATAATGATAGCTATTTTGTTGAATTTTCTCCCACTATAATGAATAAGAATGACTATGTTTATGTGGGGAGTATTAATTCTTTTATGCATGTGGCTCATGATAAGAATATTTTATGTGCTAGTTATATTGTTAATTTTATTCATGATGCTACTGAAAGTTATTATGAGAGAGGGAAACATGGTTTTATGCATCTTAATAATATTAAGTTTCCCCTCTTTATGTTGAAAGTCTTGAAGTTGCACTTGTTTTGCTTTCCTATGCTTGTTGCTTTGTGCTTTCATGACTTATTTCCTTACAAGATTCCTATGTATAGGAAGTGGGTTAGACTTAAATGTGCTTTGAATTTGCTTCTTGATACTCTCTTTTACTTCAATTCATATTTCTTATGTGAGCATCTTCTCAAACTATCATGCCTAACTTAAAGGCGTTAAAGAAAAGTACTTATTGGTAGATAACCCAAAAGTTTTAGTTGAGCCTTGGAAGTTATTACCTCTGTAATAACCGCTCCTTATCCTTTTTATTTGCTTTTTGTGCCAAGAGTAACCTCTAATGAGAGAGAAGTAATGATTGGGAAAGTTGCTGTCCCGAAACAGATTTCTGTGCTTCACCGTAAAAATTCGTGTAAAATCTCTGAACGTATTTTTGAGGCGTGAATTTTTGTGCTTCTGCCCCAGGTTGTTATCTAACTTTCATTAGTTCAACACTTTTTTATTTGAGCAACGGAAGGTCTTCTAAAAAATTCGTCTTTACCTGCTGGTCTGTTTTGACAGATTTCTGCCATTTTCTGCATTTGCTTCTTGTTGGTTCCTTCTTGAGTTCTTTTGGGGAATTGAGCTTTTTGAGGGAAGTGCTACAGTATATAGTGTTCTAATAGAAGTTTATTTGGTGTTATAACTGAACCTTAAGACTTATTTATCTTGAGTGCACTAATGTTGCTAATAAAGATTGTGTGAAGTTTTGTATGAAGGAAAAATTTCAGGTGTATGGAAGGAATGAGTAATGAGATGAAGGATGGACTAAAGCTTAAGCTTGGGGATTCCACGCGTGTCACCTCAAGAAATATCTAATAAGTACAAGCGTCAAAGTTTGGGGATGCCCAAGGCATCCCCTTCTTCATCAATAAAAATCCCAGGTTTCTTCCAAACGCTTCATTTTTATTGTTTCATGCACAGTTGTGTTTTTCTTGGAGCGTCTTCTTTTTCGTTTTTGTTTTGGTTTTTAGTTTGCTTGTTTGCTTAGTTTTCTGAATAAATTGTTTGGACTCCCTCTTTCATACATTAATTTGCAAATAGTTTGGTTTGGTTTGGAAAAGAGTAGGAAAGTTCATGCTTAAGTGGTAAAAAGAGCTTGTTTTTGACTGTGGCTATGCTTTGTCATGCCATGCTTGATATTGTTTTTGCTTTATGCTTAGTATTCTTTGCTGTAGCATGACTTGTTATAAACAATTGAGATTGCTTAATGTGCCTTGGATGAATCATGCGTTGTTTTAGCATATTAAAGCATAGTATAGTGGTATTCTCCTTTGATGCTTTATTTGGGTTGACTTGGCACATGCTCACACCATGTTATGACTATCTCAAGTCACCATAGCCTTTATGATCCTTTATTTTTCAACTTTTAGTATCACTTTATGCTTTGATCAATGATGTTTTGTCGCTCTGCATGATTATGGCCATTATTGCTCTCTTAGTTTGTCGCTCCCAGTCTTTTGCTAGCCTCCACCACCAAGTATGAGTTCTACTCATGCATCCAACTCCCTAAACCAAGTTATTCCAAAGAGTCCACCATACCTACCTACTAGCTTATGCTATTCCAAGTATATTCATGCTTTTGTTTACCTTCTGAATTAAACTTGTTATGAGAAAACTAGTGATTAAAGCTCTCACGAACTTGATGGCACACTTTACTTTTCTTGCCCTTAATAAACTTGAACCATTGTGTCGTATATGTTGTATATGCTTGCACTTATTTGTTGGGAATTAGCAGAACCATGCTTTCATGGGGAACGCTTTCAACATTGCACTTAGTACTTGATATCATGCTCTTTTGTATATGGATGTCGTCGATGTGAAATGAAAGGGGAGCTTATAAGTCCATGGAGTTATGTATATGTGTTAGAGAAACGCCTGGGCCGCTGGTCTAATCCATGCTGACATGGTGGAAACCTGCAGCGTAACCATAATGAGCTGTCTATGAAGCATTCTTCTTATAAAAAAAGAGTCCTATATTGAGAAAAAAAAAGAGAAAAAGAAAAAAAAAGATTATGAAAAGAGGAAAGAGAGAAAAAAAGCACCATATTCCCATGGTAAATAAGAAGATTGCTGAGATGCTCGTTGTCTGCTTGCCTTGTCATTTTGATATGGGGATTCTTCCGTATCATCGGGCAAGGGGTACCCCGTTGGCGGTTCTCAATGATACACATATACTTATGATGACAAGAACTTACCGGTGACTAAACTTGAGTAGCATGAGGAGCGGCCCTCGTATAGAAGGGACATGAGATTTCTGACTTATACTTCGTCAAGAATGTATACCATAGTTTGTTCACTTTAACCTTAATCACTTCAAGATGCTTATGATAGGGGCAATGAGAGCTAAAAGCTATAAGTACCATAATTTTTGGAAGCTCTTTATGAAAATTGAATCTCTGCTTCCTTCCATGAAGGCCTTTCTTCCACTTATATATTGAGTCTCCACCTTCTACCTTTATGCACCTACTTTGAGAGCATAGTGGCCATTCTTAGTTCTATGTGCATTATCCCAAGACTAGTTGATTTATGCATAACTTGATATTGCTTGTTTTAAACTATTTGTATCTAGTCACTCTTATGAACTTTGAAGGTGTCCTATGCATTTATATTTGCTATTCTACGAGGGACAAGCTGAATACTATTATGCTATGTTTTCTTTATGTGAAACAAACAAACGTCTTGCAAAGCATTGTTATTCATGAATCTTTTGTTTGTGCCTTTTCATGTTGCATCATAGTTTCTTTGTCTTATTGCTAGAACCTTGTCTTTCATGTTATGATTGAAGTACTATGATCCCAGCTTTGAATGTTTTACAAATACTTTGATCAAATCTTTGATGGTGCATGTCACCTCAAAAATTATTCTTTCTTTTTATCACTTACCTACTCGAGGATGAGCAAGAGTTAAGCTTGGGGATGTTGATACATTGCAAATGTATCTATAATTTTTGATGTTCCATGCTTGGCTTTATCTACTTTCTTATGGTTTGTCCATACTTTGGAGTACTTTTCATATGATTTCTTGGACTAACCTATTAACAAGTGCCAGTTGCCTGTTTTCTGCTGTTTTTGGTTCCAGGAAAGTCAGAAAATGAATATTCTCGGAATTGGACGGGACAAAAGCCAAAGTGCCTATTTTCCCGGAAGAATCACGGGGCCAGAAGGAGAGTCGGAGAGGGGCCACAGGGTGGCCACACCACCCCTTGGCACGGGCCAGCCTAGGCCGCGCCAGGGCATGGTGTGGGCCCCCTGGCCGGCCACCGACCTTGCCTCCTTCGCCTATAAAGTCCTCCCGAGGCAAAAACCCTAAATAGTCAATCAGAAATCCACGAAAAGTTCCGCAGCGCCGCCACCTCCGAAGGGGAGATTCGGGGGACAGAAAGTCTCTATTCCGGCACCCTGCCGGGATGGGGAAGTGCCCCCGGAGCCATCTCCATTAATCTCCAACACCATCTCCATCACCATTGTTGATTCCCATGATGAGGAGGGAGTAGTTCTCTCTCGAGGCTAAGGGTTCTACCGGTAGCTATGTGTTCATCTCTCTCTATGCATGATCTTGTTGTGGTCATGAGCTTGTAATCTAGTAGATCTACATTGCTACTCAAGTGCTTTATTAGATCTCTGCTCTCCCCATGTGTGTGAAAGTGACAGTGTGCTCACCATGGTGGCACTTAGGCTAGAGATTACAAATACTTGTTATGAGTTATATTTGTAGTTGGATGTTTCTATGAAATTGTGGTGTTTGTTGGAACCATCTAGTGCTCAAGGTGACAGTGTGGGGTTTTCTAGATGGGAAAGGCTTACTTTGAGGTGTGTTGTTATAGCCTTACCAACGATTAGAGTGTCCAACCGGAGAGGAGTTAAGAGTAGTATCATAAAGAGAAGATATTTATATGAGAGTATTCACTAGTGAAAGTATGATCCCTAGGCCTTGCTTTTTTGGCATTGATACTTAGTTTGCTACTAGATCTGTTACATGTTTGCTTACTGCTATCTTTATTTCAGTTTTACTTTAGTCTTTTCCATGCCATTAAGCTATCTTCTATCACGGTTTCCACTTATAATTATCCATCCCACTTGTGTTTCACTATCTCTTCGCCGAACTAGTGCACCTATACATCTGACAAGTGTATTGGGTGTGTTGGGGACACAAGAGACTTCTTGTATCTTGATTGCAGGGTTGCTTGAGAGGGAATACCTTTGACCACTTCCTCTCTGAGTTCGATAAACCTTGGGTAATCCACTTAAAGGAAAACGTGTTGTTATTCTACAAACCTCTACACTTGGAGGCCCAACAACTGTCTACAAGAATAGAAGTGCGTAGACATCACCGCCTCCCGTCTTAGTCCATGAGCTGCTCCGCCTGCGTGAGCTGCCGCGAACCGCCTCCGGCTTGCCGCTCCGCCAACCGCAGGCCGACCCCCATCTCACCATGTCTTCCTCCTAGGCACCATCGCTAGTCCTTGACAGTATTGCAATTACGGCTATTCCTTGACAGTACATTATTTGCTATTTCTTTAAATTCTTGTGTAGCAGTGGACAAATGAATTACAATTGCAATTACAATTTGCTAGTAATTTGATTCACAGATTTTCAATTTGTCTTTTTATAATTTCCTTATTCATATCTATCTCATTTGTAGAAAAACTAGCATACAAATAAAATTCAGGGGCATTACAGATATTTCACCACTCAATCCATCAAATAAGCCAGATATCTAGAAGCTAAAAAGAATAGAGAGCAGCAGATTCTATCAGCTTCTCCCCACCGCAGCTTCTTCCCACAATCTCCCAAAATCTAACTTCTCAAGAATCATAAGCTAAAAAGAAGTTGGCCTTAAACAACCATACAAAGTTTTAGACGTGAACAGCCAGCCGTTCACATGAGCATAGGAAATCTATACTCGATCCTTCGACTTGGCCCCTGGCAGGATAGGTGAGGAATCACAATCGACACTATTCTAAACTTATCTTAATTGTAACTTGTCGTATATACAAAAAGGCATAGGGAACCAAGATCATAATTCAGAACAAGCTAGCATATATGAATCGGAAAATGACCATAGAGATAGTACCAGCCGCTATAACTCTAGAAGGAACTCACTGGTAGACCATGTCCAGAAGTGAGGAGCTGGCAATTCCAAGCATGGTACTCTAGATTGACATTCATCAGGTACGACGTGTTGTCCATGGCCACTTTGTGAACATGGACACACAAAATCTTTTTAAGAAGACTAGGAAACATGCCCGTGCTTTGCGATGGGAGAACAAAATCTGTGGTGGAGACGCAAAATGATTACACAAGCAAAAGTCTTATTCAATTTTCAATCTAATAATTGAGTACAAATAATTTTCGAGCTTCATTCCAACATTCCATCAAATACAGTTCCCACATTTTATCAGATATAATGATAAACATCACTCCGAGAAGAATAGATATGTAGTAGTAGATTTTTATGGCTAAAAGAATATATGTGGGAAACACCACGATTGAATTCTTTCAAGGACTATGCATCATCCACTTTCTGCCTTTTCTTGGGGCTGCAAAACTGAAAGCAAACAAAGCAGCTTAATTATTCCACTCTAGACTTCATATATTTGGACTATAACAATTTAAAACTGGTGATAGAAATAATGATGTCTCAGTCGTCTGTTCCCCTACCTCCTGATAAAATTAATACCATGTAAAATTGCATCATATTGACAACCCAGATCAAGAATCTGAACAGAACTATAACTGGTGTGTCACGGAGAAAAACTAAAAAACAGAATGAAGCTATATGGTGCATACTGCCATCAACATTAATATCTTCTGTAATGACAATAAACATTATATTCTACCAGTCAGTACATAACCCACTTTTATCCTCATCAATGTGTTTTTCCTAAATAGAAACCCCCAAAGTATGGTTAGAACTTCATATCGTCTAGCGCGATGTGTTGGAATAACATAATCCTCACAATGATGCTACATATGCCCTTCAAGGAATTTTTTAAGGATCTTTATTCCATAAAGGGTCATTGGAAGCTGAATAACAAAGTTCCACATCCAGCCAAAAAAATCTAAGTAGATAAAATTTAAAACTTTCTTGGCCAAATGCTCTGGAGTAGTTTGGCAAGATGGAGAATTTCAGTACAATCTTGGTAGAGCTACTCAATGCCCTCAGTAAGAGCATTGTAGGTAGCCTCAATTTCTTCCTGGCCGGTAATAAATATGAGGATGTCGCCAGGGCTACTTGATAAGGGCATTGTCATGGCCTGATTCACATATGCTTCCACACAATCTAGATTCATTAGCTTCACAAAGCTAAAATATCTTATATTTTGAACAGAGGGGGTAGACTCTAAACAAAATGAAATAACTATAGAGTTCGCATACAAAGACACTGGATTCAAATCATAACTACGGATAAACAAATAACAAGTTAACCTACCCTCTAAAGAATGTTGAGAATCTATATGCAATTAGGTTTGTAGATGTCAAAAATAGATTAAAAACTCTTTGACATAGCAATATCCTTCAATATACAAGACAAAACTCTGGTATATACTGAGGAATATTTCATGTGCTTTATCCATGACGATGACACGGCATAAAGAGGGGGGAAGTGTTACTACAACAAGCAATATTCCGAGAGAGTTGTATGAATATCACAAACTTTATCAGCGCTACAAGAGAACAATAGAAAATTAACAGCATATGGATATTTGTCAAGGTCGGCATCTTCCAAAATTTCACGGAGAAGCACCCCATATTTAATATGCAAAACAAACGGAAGGGGAAGTATAGTATGTGTTAGAAATTCCATGCTAAAAAATTAAAGGTCAATCAGAAGTAACTACTGAACTTCAAAATGTTAATCTAAAGAGTATTGGACATGTTCTAGTTTCAGGTAAACAACTGATCAGCAGAAACAAAATTTCTTAGACTACGAGAGAACTGTGCTTGCTTGCAGCAGACGAGGATGGATGTGCCCTAACCTTGATGACTCTATGGAGTTAACCTTCTCTCCGTTAAGATACTCTTTCCTAGGAGGCCTCCATCACAATCCCTGAAAGTCGGGATAATCAAGCATCCCACTCCCTGAAAGTGATGACGTTGACTTAGTCAACTATAGTTGGGCGCTACCAGTAAAGGAAGTTCGAAACCAGATGTGAAAGCATATTTTAGTTATAGATAAAGAGATAATTACATTGGTCACTGAACACGTTTTGTGATGAAGGTGGCATAAACTTATGTAACATATGTTACCTCGAACCTTTATGCTCTCCAAATTCAATTAATATCCATAAGTGTCTGCAAGAACAAACGATTTTACCTCCAAAAAAGGATTATTTAATATTGCCCTCTGAATGGAATTCTTACAGAGGTAATACATGTATAGAAATTAACCTGATTATGCAAACCACCAAAATAATTGGAACATGATTCCTAGTATTCTAGGTTCTATACTAAAACTCTGTAATGAAAAATATACTCCCACTTCAAATCATAATTGAAATGCACTCTAATGAAAAATATACTAACATATCAAATCATAGATCTCTACAATTAGTCACATGGTATGGCAATGAGATCAATAATCATCATTAGAGCAAGTGTCCAGAGATGTCCATAGTAAGAGATCACAGAATATGACCGGTCCAATGGCTATTGACTTTCAATACCAAACACACTCAACATTTTTCTTATGCCTATGATATACCGATTCCAAAGTTATACGGATACTTGCTCACTTTTCTGAAATTACAGTGCCATCCCCATTCACATGTTAAAATGATTCCCAAAAAATCAGTGCTGGTTGTAAACTCACCACTCACCGGGGCTGGTCTAGAAATTCCTAACTAATAGTGAGTCATCACGAAAGGATGTATGTGTAGTTCCTTCGTATAAAAAGAGATAACCCTCAGGTCTTGGTCCTAATAAAAAAGCATGGTTGTATATTAAAAGCACTAATTCTCCGTGTAGAATGTCTTATGAAATCCTTCCTTAACCTTGGTCCCATGAGCATAATCCTGGTATTAACATGCAAAACCAAAGCAAAACCGTATGCATTGACAGCTCGACAGAAATCTGTATAGAAACAACAATAGATAGACGGATATGGCACACAATCACTTTGACTGAATACTAACTAACAGTATGCTGTGATCTAGAACAAAAACCTTGTCTGTTTGAATTTGTGTTAACTAAATGAATGCGGCAACTATGTTTGGTACGTCATCTGCTAGAAAATAAATAACTAACTAACTTTTTCTCATGTACACTGTTTCTTGCAGCTTGCTCAAGCAAAAGATAAGACAAGATTCAGAGAAGGGCTTTTGTACATAGCATATTTAACTTGTCAACGATGTAGATGATATTCAGTTTTTGCATTACACGTACCTTGACGAGGACCCAATTCGCAGACGAAATAGGCGCTCTTCTTAGAATGCAAGAAAAATATCATTTAAGTTCATACCTTAGACATCTATCAGGCGATGAGATCATTTAAGTCAACCATCTTTCTACATGTGTGCAAGCTACAGTAACTATGATAAATGTAAATGGATTATGGAAGCAAGTTCCTTCTCCGAGTGTGCAAGCTACATTACAAGTTCTTTTATGCATGCAAGACCTGCGCATTTCTCCACCGAATGGTGAAAAAAGTATGGCATTTCCTTGAACCCAGCCATCAGGTGTGCCACTGCTTAAAACAACTACGTAATGCAGGGTAACTGGTTCTTTCTCCATGTGTGACATTGTCTCTAGATTCAGCTGTGGTTCTATGAAGCGTTGGATTGCAGGCATTGTTGCTACAAAAGAGGCTATATCCTTTCAAAACCATGTATATTCTCTATACTACGACTTAGTAAATTGGTTATTTGAAAAGCAGGTCTGGTTAGTCTGTGTCTGCTGTAAGCACTCGGACAGAAAAAACTTACTCTATTTATGTACTTAAAAAACAACAATTACATAGATTGAAAGTAACCCAGTCTATAAGAGAAAAGCTACTACAAGCAGCCCCGTGCTTATAAATAGGCAAGAATTCATCAGATCCAACCTTAGCAAAACTTTATACATGATAGAATTTTACACAGGTAAGCGGTGTCTAATTTTCAAGCATAGTGAAATGTCGATGTGTGTGTACATGGATTGTGGTGATGTTTTTTGAGTGAATCATTGTTCTTTGGCTACAAGTGTAAAAAGTAAAAAAATAAATAATTAAGCTTTAGTGCGCAGAATTTCTCACCTCAGCACCAACCACTACTGATGTGTCCTTTATTATGCAGTAACTAAGAGAACGTACAATGGTATTATCTTAGCCTTATCTTGGGAATGCCACGTAACATGATTGCTGAGTTGGAGGAGAGAGAAACAAAATAAGACATCTGCCTTCTCTTAGCTAAGAGATGCACGATCACTCTTGCTTCGGTACCCCCCAGGGAATCGTTCAGGGAATAACCGGTTTTTCGGTGGTTACGGGTTTGTTCCGGATCCGATCAGTTTGTTTTAATCCGTATGAGCGATCTCATATGCGTACTTTACTGAGTAAAATACGGAGACCGAACGGTCGGTCCACATGAAGGAACCGTCGGCCCCGTCGCCTCCGTCCCCATCCTCTTTCTCGCCCAAATCTTCTCCGATCTACTGCGGCTACACGAGAGGAGGCCACCTCTTGTTCTCCTTCCGTCTGCGTCTTAGGGTTTGTCTAGGAGATGTGGTTCGATCAAGATCGGAGGCGCACAACGCAGGCGGTATCGGCGATGATCGCGATGCGATGTGGAACGACATTTGCTTCAAAACCGCACGTGGGAGCGGCAAATCTTTTTTCAGTATCCACGACATGTACATAGATACACATACCGGTACAAAAAAAATAAAGGCCTAGACCAGTTCCTAATCTAACCCGAAAACCAGCCTCAAACCCCAAAAGCCGAGGGGGCGTGGGGGGACCGAAGCAAGCCTCTAGCACGATATGTCTCACCACATATTTAGGGAGATTTGCCGCTGGAGATAAGACTAAAAGAATACCTATTGTACATCAAGTTTTATCATCATATCAAGATTACGTGGCATGTGTAAGATAAGACTGTCTTATCAAGCATTGTACATGCCCTAAAGTAGGCCATCCTGTCTCAAAAGAAAAAGAAAAGTAGGCCATCACATATTTGTGGTATCAGAGATTTGAATGATGAATGGTGAATCCATTCACTACAGGATGCGAAGAGGCAAATATTGTAGACGGTTAATCCAGATCATGCGGAGAGGTAAATATTGTAGACGGTGGATCCAGATCATGCGGGGATGCAAGAAATCTATGGAGATGCGTGAAGTTCAAAGAAAAAGAAAATCACCATGTGTCCTAAAGAGGCCAACGTACCAGAACAGGAAACCATGGTGCAACGCAGTTCACCCTCGACGATTGCCAATGGTCCGCTCCCGTCAAATCTCGGTTTCCTGGAGGCAGGACTGAGGAATGAGTCGATGGCTCGGAAGTAGGCAGGAAGACACAGCGAATGCAGATCCCTCTGTGCCGCCGTTAGGGATGGCACCCACAGGGTATGGGTGCGGGTGGAGCCACCCCATACCCATACCCGTTCTACCTGAGCCTACCCATCACCCGCACCCATACCCGTCAACGGGTGCAAATTTTTCCTATACCCGTCACCCGACGGGGTTAATGGGTACCCACGGGTTAAAATATCCGCATATACATCACATCAAAATGAACCAAAAAATTGTAGAAAACAACATTTAACAATAAAATTTATAAGCATCAACACAATAAATTAAGTTCACAAACTCACACAAGAAAAGAGGTAGTTTAACCGTATATAAGACCACAAAATAAGCATCACAATAAAATATGTTATGTTAGCTCAATTAATTCTAGAGATACTAGGCTGGAGTTATGGGAAAGGACTACGGCAATAGAGAAAAAAAAGATGCATGCGATCTACTATCATTAATATACCCCGGTAAATGGACATACTAGGCGTGAAATCTGAGTGTTGTTTTGGCCTACCGAGATTAATGGGACAAAATAGATTATCTAATTAGAATTTTATATCGGAGGTCCACTTGTCAGATATGTAGATGGATACACGGGTATAAGGGTGTGGGTTGTACGATCCCATACCCGTACCCGTCGCACCCGATGGGTTTAGAATTTACCCATTTATATACCCATGGGTATTTTTCTGTCTCAAACCCTTACTCTAATAGCGTTTTTACCCGCCGGGTAAACGGGTGATGGGTACCCATTGCCATCCCTAGCCGCCGTGCATGATGAATTAGAGATATCGATTAGGACGCCCACGACATGGAAGACCTAGCGCCTCCATGTTATACATTGAGAGATTGAAGTATTTCACATCGAATTAGTGGATCTGACCTTGGGGATTCGACATTCGTCATGAACAAAGAGGGCGCAGCCACAAATCGACCGGCCCGCCTAGGTATGGAGACGCTAGATGTGGTACTCCTCCTCCTCCTTCTCGTCTATTTTCCTTGGTGTGCCTGCCATAATCGGATCGGAGGAGGACGTACCCACCTAAGCCATCTCTATGGCACAGAGCAGGAACCGTCGCCGACGCCTGACTCCTCCATATTATATTTTCCTATTCCCTCCCACGCTTCATCTCCCCAACCCAGATACCTCAAACAACAGCTGCATCATCTGATTGAGCATGGTGCGTATAATTTGGAGCGATACTATGTCGATTCCCCAACGATCGATGACCTTCACATGAGGCGGTGGCGGTGGTCTCCGGGAATCCCAGCCGGTCGGTGGTGCCGGAGCAGAGGAGCGGCAGGGGTGGTGCGGGAGTAGCCAGGGGCAGGCGAGAGGTGGGCGATGGAGGCGGGGAGGGGAAGGATCTGGATGCGCGAGGATCCGGTGTATGTGCGGTTCTGTCTTTTTTTGTGTGGGCGAAGAATGAGGTGCGGGAGAGCGACGAAGGGGCAGCGCGTGAGGAAGAAAGCGTCGAAAGAAACGACGTAGCGGAAACGGGAAGAAAACACCTAAGTCTTTTTTTAGATAGTAAACATGCCCGTGCGTTGCAGCGGGAGAGCAAAAATCTGTGTTTCGGAAACACACAAACTAAATTGTCACAGGTAATTCTGTTTTGTAGGCTTGATGTTGCATAAGGAACCTTAAGCATCACAAAACACTTGCAATACGCTAAGTAAACTCTTTAAGTCAAAGAGAAGAATTACACTTTCAACCGAGCATACCATATAGTAGAAAATAGCTTCACGTAGATCTTGACCAAAGGAAAGATAGGACATATTACTGAATTCCAAAGGACGATCTCGACTGTCGACTATCACCAAACATCATGAACCCATTCAAGATGACCGTTGGATGCTACCATTTTGAACAGCAAACATTCCGTGTTTCTGTGGCACAACCAAATCGTGTATCCAGCTTCTCAATCTCAATGAAATCATCGAGCAAACTCATATCAAATACTTCCCCAAAAATAAAAATAAACTCCACGGTATTGTACTGCAATACAGCAATAGTCCACACTCTACACACAAGTTCAATACCAGCATAAACATTTTTCTCTTCTTCAGTAAATAAGAAAATCACCGCTGCTCCCGATTAGAGCTGATCCCTCGCTGCACAATGGCAGTGAACTTCTTATCTGGGTGTTGGCAGCGAGAGGATCTTGTCCTCCTTGTGGTTGTGCATGACTGGAGTTCAGAGGATAATGTGAGGCAGACCGTGGAATCTTGTAGCTACCTAGTACCACATGCCGCGGATGACTCATTTTAACCCAACAACAGAACAAATCTATGTGAAATCGATCACTGCTTTTGAGCACTAATTCCCAACAGTCTTCTCTAAGAGACCTCTGCAAATAAACATGTTAAATCAAGCAGTGTCAGCACCAAACCTGAGAACCCCATCCGAGGAGTCCTATCTTCTTGAATCCCTTGAACACTTCCAGTAGTAGTAGAAATATTTCTGCTCACACCTCACAGTATACTAGACCACATAAGTAAATCGCCAAAAATGGAGCGTAAAGAAATAGTGTACCGAGGAAAACTAGAGGAATCAGAGTGGTTGCGGGAGTGCGACCTCCTCGTCGCTGGCGAGGGAGACCAACTCGTTCAACACCGAGGTGTTAAAGACTTGAAGTTCATGCAACGACATATGTCTGCGCCCACTGCCACCGGGACCACGCCGAACTTGATAAAAATTCAAGTTTTCAGTTGTCTTCCTTTCTTTTTTTTTGACTCCAGTGGATTTTTAATAACCTAATAAATAACTGTAAAGTTGGAATAACAATCAGGGTTTGTAGTCAAACCTTTTGGTTGTCTTCCATTGTCAAACAACTACTGAAAACAAAAACACTAAATAGTACGCAATGACACAAACGAAATCAGAAACCAAAAGGAGTTTCCGCACCATTTATTTGTATGTTGGCTAGAGTGCAAGTCTGCATCAGCTATGCTCCAAGCTTCTGGGTCCTTTTGGTGTCTCCTTCAGTAAAGTTTATAGGTAGAGAAGAAAAACATCATGGTATTTTTGAAACACGCAAAAATAGTAGAAGGTGGGATATGAGAATGGCTGCATCAGCGGTGAATACCTCATCTTTCTTTCCAATGTTCTCATGTCCACTTAGTAAACCGTAAGAACATGTTACACAATATGAACAGAAAAATAACTAGCAGTTTCAATTCCAAAGTTGCGTGAACAACAAACTCACCAGGTTCAAAAGATTCCTTCGTAAGAATGGTAGAGACAACCGATTTTCTGAAGTTTGCAACAGGTTGTCCAAAATTCACACATTGCCTCATGTTATTGCAGATGTAATTGTCGAAATCAGAGACTCGCAGCAGTTGTCCTCCACTTCACGCTGACAAAATCAGCAGACCACAACGTGTTTCTGTCGACACACATCCATTGACTATCATAACACTTGAACATGCTGAGAGAGGTTAGCAAATGATGGAAGAACAGTACGTACGATCTGTTCCTTGGCCAACTGAATCGTCTTCTACAGCAGAACATTGTCGAAACAGTTTAGGGACGGTTAAGAAGAAAAAAACTGAATAGTCTCCTGTTTCTATCTGTGGTCAGTAACTCGGTACCTCCTTAGCTTTCAAACGAGTGTTCTCCTCATTCAGGTGGTTTAGTTCAGCTTCAAGCTCCATTGTATATGCCTGCAGGATTCATAATACATAGCGGGTTGTAGGGATGGGTATAGTCAAGACTCAAGAGGAAGCCTGATATGCTTCAATCTGTAAACACTATCCAATCCAGGTTCTCACGATCTAGTTCCTCTCCAAACTTTGAATATTCTTTTGCCTAATAACGGATATACCTTCTGAACCTTTCCCTTTGAGTCATAGTACTGAATGAAAAGCAAACTGCATTGTATATGAACTTTGAACCTTTTCCTGATAGCCTTAATGTTATCGCCACTTCTCTCCTCAAGTTAATCAACAAAAGAAAACAATGTTAGAAAGAATGAAGAGACTGTGTCAAACAAAATCCAGCAAATAAACATAAGAGAATTTAACCTTATTGTATCCTAAGCCTTCCCATCTCTTCGTCGGAGCAGTGAAAAAATAACACAAACTCAGGAGATATTTTCTAATGTTGTGTGTTTACAGTGCAGTTAATGTAACATACTTCTTTGGGATAGGAAAGGACGCCATCGTAAAGCATAGCTGAATTGATCTAAGCTGTAGTGCTCTCTCCCTTCTTCTCTGTGACTTGCGCATGTAGAACTCCTGATTTTTCCCCTCCAAAATGTACCTACGATTTTTAGAGAAATTGTAAGAAGGATTTCACCTAGCTATTCCTACATCTAATATAGTACTCTTTGTTGAGTTGAAAATGATTATTTATAGAGCTAGAAAATGATTAATTTCTACCCATGGGGCTTAATTTGCAATGCATGAAATAGGTATTGACTTATACCTCCCAATTGTTTTGGTGTATAAGATATTTAAATTTCATAGGTATGCAGCAACATCTTCATAGAAATGTGCATGTTTTTCCCCGAATTGTATGAACCTTCAAAATATGATTTATTTTCTTTCTTCTTAAAAATTTCTAAGAACATCTAGGCTCCATGTTGAATTCCTAAGTACTTGCCTCACTCTATTTACTAACTACCAAACGGATGCAACTATCGGGATTCAAGCTCCAACGGGATCTCCAGTTAAAGAAAACGATATCAGTTTGTACCAAAATCGGGCTATAAACTTCAAAAAACATATAGTTGTTCAGTGCATTATGTCAATATAAGTGCACGTAGAAAAGGTTTGTCGACACAACTTAATACTATTAGGACCTTCTTTTAGCAAAGAACTCTGCGCCACTATGCCAGCCAGGTTCCAGCAACCAGCCTCTCAGTCTTCATCCTACCACTATTCCGGAGTTTCCCCCAATTCAGTAGAATCGAAAAATTGGCGCGCGTTCCCTGCCGCCGGGTCGACGCCGCCCTCACCGATTGAGGCCGCCGCCTCAAGATCCAATCCCCCACGAAGCCACCAACGGCCAGAGCCGCCGAGACGTCAATGGCGAGCGGGCTCCGTCCAGCGCTGAAGATCTCCTCCCTTCCACCGCACTGGGGCCAGGAGGCCAGATCCCCACCACCCCCATTACCGGCACCGTGCTCCTAGGCCGGAGGCCCTATAGGGGTGATGAGGAGGGAGGGGAAAGGAGGGGAGAGAGGTGGCGGAGGGGCTAGGGTTTGGCCCCCTCAGCCGGCAGGAGGGGGCGACGCGCGGGGGAGAGGGGGTATCACCGCAAGGATTGTTCTTGGAATAAGTGTTACATAATAAGAAGTGTTTTAGAATCAGTGTTATGGAAGCAAACAACAAAGATCATAAAAAATTATTATAAATGTTGCTTAGTTATATGTGTAATGTAGCGAGAAGGAATATGAAAAATTTGCAAAAACTGTAAAGCGAGAAAGTGAATCAGCCCCAAGGAAAACCAGAAAATTAATCCCCTAAAGGTTGTCCTTTTGAATCAAAGTGCAATTTTAAGTGACGACCTAAGAATTGCACCAGCTACAAACGTTAGCTTTGACTTTAGCAAAACAGAATCCCAGTTTTGACTTTAGCAAAACAGAATCCCCACTGACAAATTTTCTCTTTGCATTCAACAGAGCAAGGATAGAGAAACAGAAATCTGGTTCAGCATACGCACCTCGATCCTCTTGACCGTCGGCTGGTTGAGCCCCTTGAGGTGGCGGTGTATCCTCACCTGCAGCAATCTTGTCGCGACAAAGATCTGCAAACACCACTTTTAGAAAAATAAATTCCATAGATAAGATGACATGATGAGATAGATTTTGAAAGAAAATAATGAGGCTTGTAGGTACCTTTACTACAGGTTAAGGTCAAGGATCTTGGGATAGGTGCCGAGGTTGTTCTCGCAAGATCCATCTCCTTACAGAATCAGGTACCCAGATATACCAAACTATTCATATCATTATTCAACATAGGCTCATCACTCATCAGCACGACTTGTAGTATCCGCTTCTCTTGGTTTTGTGTACCTAACTATCATCTTAGCTTCGTCGGCAAATTTTTTTCTAATACAGAGCTTTATTATTGAAAAATTATGCTGGAACAACGAGTAATTCCCAGCTGATACATATATAAGAAAAAAGGAGTGGTGAAGTTAGTACAATTGCTATTTATTCTTTATTAGGAGGGGAATCAGACGGGCAGTAGCATCAACACAAACATCCATACAGCTGGCAAAAACTAATCTAAAATATATGGCTAATCTGATTTCTTTATTGTAGGAATAAGCTTCTAGATTTAATAGTGAGAAGGGGAACAGACAACAACTGCGCCAATGTCATGTTTGTACTTGTCACAACTCATAACCACCTAGTAATTCAGCCTACAACTAACCCTTGACATAGTACATTACCTAGAAAACTTGATATATTCTCAAATATCAACATGATGACATGGATTTAAACTTCCACCACTGATAACCACAACCACTTCAAGCATTTCACTGGACAAAAGAGCATATACACATTGTATTTCATTAATAAATAGGTAACTTGAGTAAATTGTTCGATAATGAAGGAAACAAGCAGGTTTGACCTTTGACCTTGAGATCGAGTTGCCATGCAATTTCATGGAGACGTGAAATCAGCACGATGGTCCTCCATGGCATATGCCTTCTCATCGCCCATCGACATAGTAATCGCGAATCATCAGAAAATAGATTAGTTCAGCGGAGGGTGGAAGCCTGGCTGGACTCCACGGTGGGAGGGTGCACGGGAGTACCTTGCTAGACATGGATCGCCGGAGATTTGGTCGCCTGGTGGCCGCGGCCTCGAATGTGCAGGGGTGTACCTTCTCCCTCTCCCTCCCATGTATATTTTTTTCTCGCCATCATCGAGGGGCGAGGGCTATGGAGAATGGTGATGCACCATGTAGCCCACCGCTGCTGAACCTTCCTAGATCTGGAAGTAGCTTCGCTGGGATCGGAGGTTGTCCAGTCAGAGGCATGGGGTGTCTCCTCATCGGAGATAGAGGCGGCTAGGGGCGCAGAATAGCGCCGTGATAGTAGTGGGCGGCAGCGATGGCGAAGAGAGAGGATATTAGGGAATAGGCGGAGTTCGGTAGCATGGTGGTCACGCCAATCAGCGGCAGAGAAGGACAATATTGGCTGGCGGTGGTGGCAGTGGCGAGAAAAAGGAGATTGGGGAGGTATACGGAGAAGGGAGGTGCTAATTGCGTGCGACTGGTCGAGTTCTGCTATTATGTTTATATCGTGTGAGATCCGTTCATGATCAAGACCATCTATTTGTAATTCTATATGTTGTGTTTGCGGGGATCCGATGGATATTGAGATACTATGTCAGATTGATTATTGATTCTATCATGTCTATGTTATTTGTGATCTTGTATGCTCTCCATTGTTAGTAGCTATCTTGGCCAAGTAGATGCTTGCAACTCCAAGAGGGGGTATTTATGCTCGATAGTAGGTTCATGCCTCTAGTAATCTGGGAAAGTGACAGAAATCTCTAAGGTTGTAGATGTGCTGTTGCTACTAGGGAGAAAACAACAATCCTTTGTCCATGGGGAAATTGTATTGTTTACTTTACACACTTTGCTTAATGCAATTATATGTTGCCTGCAACTTAATACTGGAAGGGGTTCGGATGATAACTTGAAGGTGGATTATTAGTCATAGATGCAGTTGGATTACGGTCTATGTATTATGTTGTAATGCCCAATCAAATCTCGTAGGAGTCAAGATGTCTAGTATGCATTATTATGCTTTCTCAATCTGTCAATTGTTCCACTGTAATTTGTTCACCCAACATGCTATTTATCTTAAAGAGAAACACCTCTAGTGAACTGTGGACCCTAGTCCATTCCTTTACCATTGATATACCATCTACTGTTTACCGTTTACTATTTACTTTCTACAAGCAATTACTATCTTTCATACTATACGTTTAATCCTTTGTTTTCATTAAAACCACTGAGATTGACAAACTCACTGTAAGTTGGGGCAAAGTTCTGTGGTTGTGTTGTGCAGGAGTCCAAGTTGTTAGCAACACCTTGGAGTTGTTTCCTTACTTCTACAGGTTCGATAACCTTGGTTTCATAACTGAGGGAAACTTGCTGTTGTGCTCATCAGACCTTCCTCTTGGGGTTCCCAACGAGCTCTACATATCTTGAGCCATCATTGATCATATCTTGAACCAATTCAATCGCAACTAGCATGCAACTAGGCCTTGAACAAGACCAATTGCAACTCGCTTGCAACTAATCTTGTGTTGAAACTAAGCTTGTGTTGAACCAAGTTAGTCGCAACTAGTTTGCAACTAGGACTTGAGGACACCAATTATAGCTTACTTTCTAACGATCTTGTGTTGAAATTAGCACTATGTTGAACCAAGTCAGTCAGAACTACCATGCAGCAGGATCTCGAACGTGCCAATTGCAAATCACGTTTGCAAGTGAGCCAGTTTTGAAATTGGGCATGTGTTAATCCAAGTCTGTGGCAACTAACTTGCAACTAGGCTTTGAAGGATCCAATTGCAAATTGCTTTGCAAGTGAGCCTATTTTGAAATTTAGCATGTGTTGATCCAAGTTAGTTGCAACTAGCTTGCAACTAGGCCTCGAACAAGACCAGTTGCAACTCACTTGCAACTGATATTGTGTTGGAATTGAGCCTGTGTTGAACCATGTTGGTCCCAACTAGCTTGCAATCGGGCCTTGAATGAGATCACTTACAACTCGTTTGCAAATGATCTTGTGTTGACATTGAGTCTATATTGAACCAAGATAGTGACAAGTAGCTTGCAACTGGTCCTCAAATTTGATCATATTTTGAACCAATTCAGTCACAACTAGATGCAACTAGATCTCGAACAAGACCAATTGCAACTCGCTTGCAACTGATCTTGTGTTGAAACTGAGCTTGTGTTGAACCAAGTCAGTCGCAACTAGTTTGCAACTAGGAGTTGAGGACACCAATTACAACTTCCTTTCTAATGATCTTGTGTTGAAATTGACATTATGTTGAACCAAGTCAGTCACAACTACCATGCAACAGGATCTCGAATGCGCCAATTGCAAATCACGTTTGCAAGTGAGCCAGTTTTGAAATTGGGAATGTGTTAATCCAAGTTAGTTGCAACTAACTTGCAACTAGGCTTTGAAGGATCCAATTGCAAATTGCTTTGCAAGTGAGCCTATTTTGAAATTCAGCATGTGCTGAGCCAAGTTAGTCGCAACTAGCTTGCAACTGGGCCTAGAACAAGACCAGTTGCAACTCACTTGCAACCGTTATTGTGTTGGAATTGAGCCTGTGTTGAACCAAGTCGGTCCCAACTAGCTTGCAATCAGGCCTCGCATGAGACCACTTACAACTCGTTTGCAACTGATCTTGTATTGAAATTGAGCCTATATTGAACCAAGACAGTAAAAACTAGCTTGCAACTGGTTCTAAAATTTGATCATATGTTAAACCAATTCAGTCGCAACTAGCATGCAACTAGGCCTCGAACAAGACCAATTACAACTCGCTTGCAACTGATCTTCTGTTGAAACCGAGCTTGTGTTGAACCAGGTCAGTCGCAACTAGTTTGCAACTAGGCCTTGAGGAGACCAATTATAACTTACTTTCTAACGATCTTGTGTTGAAATTGATACTATATTGAACCAAGTCAGTCACAACTACCTTGCAACAGGATCTTGAACGTGCCAATTGCAAATCATATTTGCAAGTGAGCCAATTTTGAAATTGGGCCTGTGTTAAACCAAGTCAGTCGCAACTAACTTGCAAGTGGGTCTCGAAAAAGACCAATTGCAAATCGTTTGCAACCGATCTTGTGTTGAAATTGAGCCTATATTGAACCAAGTCAATCACAACTAGCTTGCAACTGTGCCTCGAATTTGAGCTTGTGTTGGACCAAGTCAGTCGCAACTAGCTTGCAACTATGCCTCAAATGAGACCAATTGCAACTCTCTTGCAATTGATCTTGTGTTGAAATTTAGCTTGTGTTGAACCAAGTCAGTCGCAATTTTCTTGCAATTGAGCCTTGAATTGAGGCATCTGTTGAACAAACCTAGCCACAACTAGCTTGCAATTGAGCCTCGACGAGAACAATTGCAACTCGCTTGCAACTGATCTTGTGTTGAAATCGAGTCTTTTGTTGAACCAAGTCGGTAACAACTAGCTTGCAACTAAGCCTCGAATGTTGAACCAAGTCAGTCGCAACTATCTTGCCACTTGGTCTTGAACGAGATCAATTACAACTGGCTTGCAACTGATCTTTTTTTAAAACTGAGCTTGTGTTGAACCAATTCAGTCGCAACTAGCTTGCAACTGGTGACCTGAATTGGAGCCTCTGTTGAACCAAGTCAGTCGCAACTAGCTTGCAATCGGGTCTGAACGAGACAAACTGCAATTCGATTGCAACTGATCTTGTGTTGAAATTGAACCTGTGCTGAACAAAGTCAGTCACAACTAGCTTGCAATCGGGTCTGGATGAGACAAACTGTAATTTGATTGAAACTGATCTTGTGTTGAAATTGAATCTGTGCTGAACAAAGTAAGTCGCAACTAATTTACAACTGGGCCTCAGATGTATTTTGACGCAGTTGCACATAGCATGTATTTGAGATATTTTTAAAACTTTGCTCTTTTTGCTTGACTATGTGTGTCTGTGTTGGGGTGACATAACTAGGTTATTCATTTTTTCACTTCGGTGCGCCCTTTTAAGCTCATGCACAATTGAAGCGATGAGCAATTACACTCAATATGTAATTTTTTTTGAGATGTTTATTTTTTGAAAAACAGAACAGCTAAATTATCGTCAATGTGCATGAAAGAGAAGGGTTTGAGCCAATTACACATGACAGATAAATGGGATGCTTTAAAACTTTGCTTAGTGTAACTTGAATATTTCTTTTAGGATAGTCGCACGTGATGTGCAACTGATATACTCCATGTGATCAAAATTTGTTGCCACATGTTCACTAAATCTAGATAAATTTCAGGCAATACAATATTTTTTTCTAAATCTGCGGCAATTAATTTGGATCGGCATGAATATTTTCTTTCAAAAAAATTATTTGCAATATTCTCTAAAGTTGTAAATATTATTTTTTGTGCAAGTTGAGCTGGTCAAAACATGCCAACAATGATAGTTTTTCTTTCTATATGTTCCTATATAAGCTATTGCACTTTTTTTTTGAGGAAAGACTATTGCACAATTTGATTTGCGGTTCGTGTGCAAATGTTTTTTTGTGAGCGAGTGTGCAAAGACATGGGCAAAACTAAATAACCACACGAGGTAGTAAGTGGATTGGGCAAAGCACGAGCAGACCAGACCAGACCAGCCTACTCAAAAGGACAACCACAGGCCCAGCACACCCAGACGCACTGGGGACTTGTCGGGGGAAAAACCATAGACGCGCTTAGTACATGGGATTAGCGGGAGGTTAGTGCTTGATCGAAAGGGTAACGAGTCGACTGAGACATTCCTAATTCTCAGTCGCCTGAGACCTAGGCGGCTCCACTATATATATATATACACTATATATATATATATAAACCCTATTCAGCATCTAAGGTGCAGAATAGTTATTTTGCACTCCACATATTTTTATGTTCTCATGTTCAGAAATTTATGTTTTGTATACTAATAATTATATTCATATTCATTAGAAACACACAAAAATCGACATAAAAATACAATTTATGAGTCATTATAGTGTAAAAAACATAGAAAATACGTATTTTACGTCGTATTTTTATACGGCATATAAACAATTTTTTTTACGACATGTCTAAATTTTCTTATGTTCTTCTTGACTTCCGAGGTAAGAAAAAATTTACGTACATGAAAGATAGAGGGTGGATGAAGAATAACTATTCTACATCCTGCATGTCAAATAGCGCCAATATAGTGGTGCTATTTGACTCCCAGGGTGTAGAATAGTTATTCGACACCCATCCTCTATACTACAAACCGTATAAAATTTTTACGTCACGTAAATTTTCTCTTACCTCAAAAGTCGAGAACAACATAAAAAAATTTATACATGTCGTAAAAAAATTCATTTACATGCCATATAAAAATACGACATAAAATGTGTATTTTTTATGTTTTTATACTATAATGACTCATAAATCATATTTTTTGTCGATCTTTTTATGTTTCTGATGAACATAAACATAATTATTAGTATATAAAACATAAATTTTTATATGTGAGAACATAAAAATATGTGGGGTATAAAATAACTATCTATCCCCTGGATGCTGAATAGGGTATATATATATAGGAAAAATACTTCTTACTCCCGGGTGTAACTACACCCACGTCTCATATACTACCTTACGGAAGTATTTATAATACTTTATTTATTTGAGTATGTTCATATATTATATCTAAGATACTTATAAGCAAGTTAGGTGAAAAAATTCCAACTACACCTATAGTTTGCACTATATATATAAAATACCGTCATATTTATACGTACAAAAGGAGTATGTGAATAAAAATTACATACTACCAAAAAAATAATATATATACTGCCCAAATATTTTTATATACTTCATACTACGCGTACATACCTTCCGGTATGGTAGATACTGCCTATATAGTGTGAAACACGTGTGGGTGTAGTTACACCCGGATATATATATACCCTGGGTGCTGAATAGGGTTTCTATATATATATATATATACATATATATATATATATATACTATGTCTATACCTAATAATAAAAGACGGATTATTTCTTCCGATCCAACACTTTTCTAGACAGATTTACCCTAAACATAGAAATTAACCGCACTGCCCCCCATAAGTTAGAATTAGAACGTGAAAAACAACCCGCCGGAACCAGCCAGCCACGCGCGGTTGCTGGCGTGCTTGCTCGGTGATGCCCTGCACTGCTGGGCTTTCTTTTATGTGGGCTGCGAGCAGCTTATGATTATATTATATTTTCGGTGAAAAAAAGAGGAGCACGGTATCGTTTTAATGAATAGTCCCACCTCGCTCGCTCCCACCGAGTTCCACCTATTTATATACGATTGGAAATTGCTAGGAATCGGCCGCCTGCCCCGCCTCTAAATCCAATAAGTAGCACCGCTGTGAATTGAATCTAACGATTGCCTCCAATCGAAGGCAGAAGAAATGGTGGAGAAAGAGAGCTGCGCGAGCTTAAAGAAGCTTGTCCGATACGGACGACCACAGGTAGCTATGCTGGTGGGTGGCGCCACCAGAGCGACGAGGGGGATGGAGAGCTAAGAGAGGAGGCGGTGGAACCGCGCTGGTGGGCGGCAGCGGGCAGGGAAGACAAGGAACTGGTCCAGGAAATTGGCGGCGGAGGCGGGATAGGCAAGCGTGGTGCTAATCGCGAGAGCACATGTGGGCGGCGGAGGCGGGAAGACATGCACTTGATCTCTCGTCTCCTTATCTTGAAGGGGGAAGGGCAACACCTTATCCTTTCCTGGTTGGGTCCAAAATCTCTTGTCGCACATGTGGGATCAGCTTCTTGTGGTTTCCCGTGTCAACACAAAAGAGTAATCTTAAATACATGTATACTTTGCTATAGAAATACACATACAGGTTCATGCTTTTTCTCATTTACACGCTAAAGCATTTTTTAGATAGAGAACTATTTCTAATAAATAGGATGCCACAAAGTTGGATTTTTATCTTTAATTTACATTGACCGTGGTGGAGGAGGCTCGTGAGAGGCAGTGTCGTGCATGATCCAAGGGAACGAGATTTAGGGGTGCGTCTTGGCGTACGACCCCGTTGATTCTGAACTAATTGAACGGAATAAATTTGCAGAAGTAAAAACCTTAAAATGGAAGCATGTTGTAGTGGTGATAAAAAAGCAAGTATTTTAAGTTAAAGAAACATCAGCAATGATAGACTAACTTGCAGCTTTGCCAGCTACAATACAACAAGTATACACTTATAATCTGGACAATTAAATTCATGCAACAACTACATTGTGTTCATTTAATATATACATGATCTTATAGATGATAGGTATGTTAAGTTTTGATGAAGCAAAAAATCAAACTTTGTCAATTGCATAGCTCATAGGCCAGCATAGATAAATTGCAAAATACAAGTAAACCCATCATGGTCACACACCAAACACAACATGCTGAAATGTACATAATTCACCTTGACAAAGCCTATTTAAGATTATAGCTGGATCTTGTAGGTGTCCCTCCTACCACAGGTACTTCACTAATGATGGTTTACAAACTGTGAAATGCTGCAGCGTCTCGACAGATGGAGGGAAGAGTTTGAGAAAAGAATTAAAGAATCTACGATTCATTCTCCGACCAAGGAAGTGTCATCAAGCACAGGAACAACTGTCGTGGAGGGTTCGATGTGCGAGAACCATGCAGTGCCCAGGAGTTTCTCCGGGAGCTCATCGTACGGTGTTTGCCTGCAGATATAAAAAAGTCAAAGAAAGAATTCCTTCAAAGTGGAATCTTGGAAGCTCACAGCTACAATGTGGGTGCTTTTACCTGTATGAGAAAAGCCATATCAACTACCAAGATGGTAACTACACCGAAGACCAAGCTCATAAACCCATTGGCTATTGCTGAAGATCCAATGTCCATATCTACCTACTCACGATAAATTATTTTTTGTATAATGGCAACAAAAATCTAGCGTGAAACGATAATACATATTTTAGGCTTTACAAAATGTAGTCGTAGGGTTAACATTAGCGAATGATGTGAGCACTTCGCCAATGTCCATGTTTAGTTTCACCCACCCACTTGTACCACAATATTTTAGACAATCCTTAAATTATAAGGAATAGTGTCATGCTCGCCGGGAAATGGAGCGGGCACACCATCGAGCGGCGCGTGAAGCAACGGCAAAGCGTCGTCGACAGTAGGTTCTGGAGGTGAACAAGGCCGGCAGTGGAGGGGTGTCCGGTGATACGGTTGTCTTCGGTTACGGATAGGACTATCCTATTAAGAATCTATTTTCAAAATGGTATCGTTAGTTAAGTTATGTTTCTTCCGGTGATGCGGCTGTCTTCAATTCCGACGATGTTGGTTAAGGATAGGAGTGTTCTATTAAGAATCTATTTTCGGAATGTTGTATCGTCAGTTAAGTTATGTTTGAATGAATGACGTCTACCAGATGATTGTGGTACTGGAGGCGCACGATCCCGTGAAATTCATGTTGATTTATAATTTGTATAATGGTGATAAATTCAGGTGCAAAGTTGACAATATGGTTGTGAATTGTAGTTTTTATTTGTGCCGACAAAAAAAAGTAATTAATATCCACCTGGCCAGTTGGCAAGTTTCGGCATCAGCTAGGCATACAATATTTTGTACCAACGCCACACACCAAGAAACAAAAGCAATTGCAACAGAAATCTACTCCATATGTACATGCCAATTACAAAAGGGCGCTCAGTCATATGGTATTTACAATAAACCAAAACATAAAGGTATTCCCTCTTATCCAAGTTAATGTTCTCGGTTTTGTCTAGATTTAGATGTATCTAATCATGTTTTAGTGATAGATACATCCGAATCTAACCAAATCTGAGAATATTAAGTTGGATCAGAGGAAGTATATCTATTTCTACTATTGAATATTGGATAAAAGGTATAAGTATATATATTTTATAGAGTATACCAATGTATATTTCTTTAATAATTTTAAATGACCTGCACTACCAATCCCAGTAATCTGCTTTCCAAACAATTAAGTTTTCTTAGCATATTCCAAACCATTAGGTTGCAGGAAGAATTTGATTATATTTAACCTATGAAGGAATATTTTTCATTTGTTAAAAGTTTGTAAGTAATATTTTAGGAAGTTCAATAAACATTTAAAACTAATAGGGACAAATATCCTTTTTTGACATGATTAACTTTATTGTGAGCAATGTTTATTGTAACTATTTAAGATGGAAAGACAAAAATAAAACACATAGTCCAATACTACCCTGCGTGCTAATTATCTACTCCCTCCGTTCTAAAATATAAGATATTCTACCTTTTGCGGAATGAATATATCTGGACATCTTTTGGTATGTACGTTCCGGAGTGAATCTACATTAAAAAACATCTAGATACATTCATATCACAAAACTAAAACATTTTACATTTTTGAAGAGTAGTCCACATCACCTAGCTAAGAGGTGTGGTCTAACCAAAGACGTTATGCAAACGCCGCGAGCTCGTGACACGCGAACTTGGACGCATGTGCTTTTTTTACAGAAATTGGACGTATGTGCTGCTAGAGCGACCCATCTTTGTCCGTCTCTGTCCGTGACTCTAGTTACCCCTTTCTATTCTCTTTGAGATCCGACCAACAATGGTGTGGACATGAAAATCTGTTGTCGCAATGATAGCATGGCAGTGTTGGAGCAGCATGGCCGGTAGGCGTCATATGCGACGGCCTTCCGATGCCCTGCTGGCCGGAAGACATGGCGATGCACCGTTGCGAGCGAGCTGGTGGAAGAGGAGCCTAGACGTATGCGAGCAGCCGATGACAGGCACCAGTACCCCAAACCTTCTCTAGCTTGATGGGCGATTGCTCGGATGTGGTGCCATCACCGAACTACATGAGCCGTGGATCATCAGAAGAGGCAGCAGCAAAAATCAACTCAGAGGTGCCCTCCTTTAGTTCTCTATTTCTCTAGCCTAGGTGTGTCATTGTTCTTTGATTTGCATGGTATGGTTGACATCTGACAGGGTCTCATTGCTTGATTGCTTCCAACCAATTGCATGAACCTCGATCTACCTAAGTCTGATGTTAAACAAGCGAAGCTGCCTACCTACCCGTCGACCTGCTGAAAACAATAGAGGTCAGGTAATTGAAAAGGCACCATGAATCTATTGCACGATTGGACTCAAAACTGATAAACAGAAAAGAAGGACTTAAGTGAAACCAGAGGTCTATGTGCAGAATGGAACCCAATAATCAGAAGCAGCATATGAATTTACTTATCTTGTTCGGACCATGTAAGTTGAAATCACACAGATTTACTACTTCACCCATGCATTTGCTAACAATTAAGTTCTTATACTCTGTCCTTTCAGCTGTGAGATCGTATGATATTCTCCTCTTATCAGAGCCGACTAATAATATTGTTTTCTCTATTGCAGTCCAGCAACACCATTGACAATAGAAGAATGCAAATCCTTGTGCACTTTCTTGTGGTTCCAAAGATCGTCTTTTTCTTGCTAGAGTATTGCAGCATGGTCACTTCCACCAGTCAAAAAGCAAGTATCAGACCAGGGCATGGATTTTATGTTTTTATACACTGGCAATCAAGTCTCTGCCAGTAAAATCTGTGAAGGATTTTTTTTGAGAAAAAGGTATGCCTCTAGCTCCATTGACATGCAACCAAAATAGGTCTTCATACATCATCAGTTAAAGTTCTGAATCTCAACCATCAAACACAAGGTAACAGGAGACTTAAGAAGAATAACTCAAAAGCTACTCTACATGAGGGGGATCAGCTTCTTCATGAAGCTTACATAATTCATCTCTAACCATTCGCACCAGGCTGCCCCTTGCTTTTCCAGCAATAGCAGGTTGTTGTCCAATAGTGAAGTATAAGCATCCTCCCAAGCACCAGCCATCTTCTGACGTTATTTTCCACCACGTTCCAGACCATATCCATTCTTGTCTAGGTTCTTCCCTGAAAGCAAGATTCATTTCTCAATATCAAATAGACCAAACCACGGCAAAACTAAAAGCTTTGAGTACAACATTGTTCTTGTAATAAAAATTTGATAGTTCCTGTGACCAGAGCAGCAACGGGCTAAAGCAGCAATGGACCGGAGAAGCAACACAACCTGAAACAAGGAGCAACCAAGGTCAATTAAAAGACCATGCACCAAGGATACAAGGAACAACTGAAACGTGAACACAACTACAGCAGTAAACTAATATCTTGCTTTTAGCCCAGAACAAAATCTACAAAATTAAGCTAGATCACAAATAACTAAAATCTAACCCTGATCCTTTCTAGCATTTTAGCACACGTGAATATTACACAACATCAGTCAATATTACACAGAATCAGTTCACTAATATAACAACCTATGAACAGAGCATTAATCTGTTAGGAATACATAAAGCCATCTCTGAAACTTGCCGATCTAACACCCAAAAACATATCAATCTAACTAACCACTCACTATCATAGGGAGAGGCAACCACAGAGCAATAATGTGCAGGGGCATAACTCACCACGAAAACAGACGGGCTGTAGATCGAAGAAAAAAGGCACAGCCACCCAAAATGGCTATCTCCAGCAAGATGAGTACCTGACGATGCCACTCCTGAGCACCATCTGCCACATCATCCGGTGCAATAGCAGAACCAAGAAACTGCATCCTACCGTCCTCCCGAGTGGTTGCGCCGGGTAGGCCACCAATTCATCCTTCTTGAACTCTTGCTACACCTTCTCGGTATCTTCTATCATCTGCATAAATCCAAACCATACCAATCCAAATGAAGAAACATCGCTGATCGGTGTGAATATAGAAGGTAAGATGGGAGGGTAATATAGAAGGTAAGATGGGAGGGCGAGTTGTACCTACACAGGATGCAAGATCTGTGAAAAGGACTCCGCACCGAGGGAAGGGCCAGGTATACATACATGTACTCCTAGAATTTCCAATAGATCTGACCCATCCTCTTATTTCTTCCTCTGCCCCATCCCCATACATATACTCCTAGAATTGCCGGATATACATACACATACACTAACAAAAAACTCTATGCACTATTCAATAGCAAGAAGCAAGAACTCAAACTCCCTTCTTAAAAACACCCAATTATATTCAACCGGTATACTGAATTGGATTCATGAGAAGATTGAGAGAGAGGCATAATTAAAACTCACTAAGGGTCTTTGTCCTCACATCGGTCTGCTGCTGATGTTCGGTGTGGCGAGGCAGCAAGGGTGATTGAGAAGCGAGCACGCCGAAGCCTTGGTGCTTGCTTGCAAACCATCCTCTCCGTCCTTGCCGTGGCCTGCACCTGAGGCGGCGCCATCGTCGTGTACAGGTAAGAGGATGAGCAGAGGAGAGGCGATCGAGGAAGACAAGGACGACAACGACCTACACACAAAACAGTACTATGATCATAGCAAAACAATTTCCCACACAAATTTAGTATTTTTTTGAACTATCAAACACATTCTATTAACTCAAGGATGGTGTGACATTGCCACATAATCCAAATTTTGGTAAATAAAATACCACTCACTCAGACCGGGTCAGAACAACCATAAAATTCTGAGAAGCGGTGCGACTTTGTCGCACAATCAACAACACAAGCAATGGAAAACCAACCCCAATGCAGTGAATATTTTTATATGGAAATCTAACAAAAACACCCGGCTAGCCAGATATACATACATGTTCTCCTAGAGTTGCATGTATATCTCCCCCATGATTTTCTCTCTTCATCTGCAGGTGCTCAGTGCAGAGTTAAAACATAGGCAATATCTGGCAGTGATTCATGTCCTATCTAATACTACTTTCCAGAATGCCATAACACATAGAAAATAACATACATAATATTCTATAGACGAAATCTTTGTAAAGTAATAATTATCGCTATCTATAAAATAATTGGATGATACTACATAATATGACTAACATGGTAAATTTGTGGCATTTCAAATTCAACCAAAATCTAGAAAGTTACCTCATGGAACTAAGTATGCTAATCTTGCAAGGCCCCTGTCTCCTGATGAAAGCAAAGGGGAGTACAACGAACTGGATATGTATTGCAAATAGTTATTGGATGGTCATCACCTTGACAAAATGTCAGTTTGCTTAGACTATTTCATATTATTATTCCTTAAGCTAGTATACTATTTCATATTATTTATATGGAGAGTATAAGTTCAAGGCACAGTAACCTGTCTGGATTGGAATACCAAGTTTGTTGTGGAAAGGATAGGTTCGTCATATGGAATATTTTGAAGACTAAAAACATGCTATTTAGTATCCAATTATCCACATCGCAAATAAATTTCAGCAAACTTACCACGCATTAATAGCAGTAAAAAGAATTTATCTGCGATCAAGCTAGTACAAGGGATAAAAATTCCTCGAGCATCCAGAAAGCATGAGAAGCAAAGCATAAGAAATATCACAGTTGGTCCTACCAGAACTATTTCGTAGAGCATACCTACTTTTCCTGAAACACAGACATACCAAGATTAGTATCTAGGTAGGAAAAATATCCATTTTATCTTAAACACCAAGAATATGTGCCATCACAGGCTTTGCATAAACTTTGTATCTAGGTAGGAAAAAACATTCATTTTATCTTTAGAAATATAGGAGCTGACCACCACCTCGCTGAAGTATAATCATAGTGAACTGAATCACATAAGAACATAATTTCACCCGGTTGCAACCGAATGTAGACTACCTCAAATCCCTGCAAACGGTTAGCAAAATCAGAATAGTCTGACAATAGAAAATAGCAATAAACCTGCATACCAAGACACATGTGTGATTAAAATTTCAACACAAAATACAAATAAACCTACATACCAAGACACATGTGTGCATACCAACAAAAAATAGCAATAAGACTATTTCTCGGTGTAGCTTGGGCCTGTATTTCTATGTGGTATGTTTCCCGCTGACTCGCTGAGGTAGTATTTCTTCCCGAGCTACTCGAAGTAATCATACCTGTAGCCAAAGACAGCCCTAAAAATTTCATGGAAACAAAGAGGTAAACTGGATCAAATATAGCAAAACTTTATATATCCTTTCAACTTTGAGTAAGCAGATGACAAATATTTTTAAAACTAAATCAGGATAACACAAAAATGGCCTATACACTGAAGGAGTCCAACACCCAGAAAAGCGATAAAGCACTCACGTTGACCCCTGGCTATATTATAGAAAGGGTCCACAAGCAAAGAATAAAATTCCTTTATGCTAGAGAACATCAAGACACATGATGATATAGCCAAAAGTGTATATCGGATGCTCTTGATAGAAGGGTATGAACCATATGCAAACACTTGACAGTAAAAGATGTAGAGAGAACCTGCAGATGGCCACAAAAACAAAATCAAAACTTTATTTGGATGGCAAGTATAGGTAATTTAATTAGCATGCACAAACTTGTGTGGATTAAAATACAGTACCAAGTTTGTTAATTTTAAATTTTAGTGTCCACAAGCAAAGAATAAAATTCCTTTATGCTAGAGAACATCAAGACACATGACGATATAGCCAAAAGTGTATATCGGATGCTCTTGATAGAAGGGTATGAACCATATGCAAACACTTGACAGTAAAATATGTAGAGAGAACCTGCAGCTGGCCACAAAAACAAAATCAAAACTTTATTTGGATGGCAAGTATAGGTAATTTAATTAGCATGCACAAACTTGTGTGGATTAAAATACAGTACCAAGTTTGTTAATTTTAAATTTTAGTGCCTTGAGATAGCGCCTTACCACCAATATGAGAGTAGTAGATCAAATCTTGAAGTGCAGCCTAGCTTTGCATAATTCAGAGGACATTTGGAGACATGGATTGTGTGAGCTAAAACATAAAGAACATTATATTTGCCTCCAGCTATTGATTTTCAAAGAACCTGCTCTTCAAATATAAGCTAAAATATAATCTCAGTAGTTTACGATGTCATGATCTTTCAAAAATAGAGACACGACAAAGAAAGGGATAGCTGGTTAATTTAGGTACTCAATTATGAGGATAAACAGAAGTAAATACTAAAACATAGACTATTTGCTTATTTTCTAGTGACAGCTGAGTTTTAAAACGACAAGGAGGGAACAAACCCTTATTAGAAGTAAATCATGTAAATGTGCAAATAAACAGAAATTTTCTAGTCATACGATAAGCATGGTGGTATAAGTTAAAGAAAGGCAGATACCTTTCAAAGAACTATCACATGGATGGCCTGCAGTAGCGAACCCCCTTGAAACAAACCAAACCAGAGTTTACCCTTCATTCCAAATATAAAACAAAAGGCTGATATTATGGCTTCAAAAGAAGATTCAAACTTACACCATGATATGCACACAATCGCTGGACCTTGTCATGCCTGTCTCCTAGACGAAATCTCTACCAAATATTTTCTTGTTATTGCTGATATCCTCCAATCCAAACCATCAGACTAGCACCACACGGTCTGAATGCACAAAGAAAAAATAATTTCTGCAAAGAAATGGGCATCTCCTCTCCATTACTGCCACACAAACCAGATATGCTAGGCTCAAACGGGAACACACACAATCCAAACCAACCAAAAGCATAAAAAATTCTGGCAAGGCATGGAGACAGAGACAACACGTAGAACTTACTTGCCTTAGGATCTTACGTCGAGGATAATGTTAGTATGATTCATGGTTGGCTTCATTTGCCATACCTTGTTCATCTCCTGCATGAGAGGTTAGTGCAAAACTGGATGAAGCAGCCACGGGAGGGATATATGAAACCACTATTGGGGTGGACGGGGTTCACCTCGGGTCCTAGGCGCCTCCCTTAGGTAGGGTTTTCAGGATACATGAAGGGATGTAAGACACCTTGTCCGAGGACTAATTGGCAATCTGCCACGCTGTCATACCACATATAAATAGACCCACACAGATTCCATGCAACTCCCATAGGCACCTAACAGCAAAAATGACAAGCATCATTCAACAGTGACTAAAACAAGCAGCATGCCACACTCAAAAGGCAAACAAGATAAGATCGTTGGGAACATAGACAATAGAAGAGAAGTGGGCATAGATAAATGGCCATCAAAATCTGGATCCTGGATGTCGAGATGGAGATCGCAAACCACGAGTATGTGACGTACCAACAGAAAAGAAAGTTGATTAATTTTACAAGAAAAAAAGCAATCATAGAATTCAAATAAACGAACACAAAATTATTTGTGAGTAAAAATTCCTAAAAGAAACGCACACCGCTACTCTAGAAATTAGATTTGTCATGCTTCAAAAAAATGGAACAAGAGAAAGATAACTAACCATCACTAAAGTGTAGCATCTGACTTCCTAGCTATGCAAAAATGTAAATGATTAGAAGATGTAGACTGATTATTGTTCACAATAACAAGCAAAATAAACATTAGTTCAAAATAATCATTTGTAGATACATAAATAACTTGTTTCGAATTGAGTCCCAAATTTCTATAAGAAGTACATACCTATGAAATGAATTCCCATGCTACCATAAATAACTTGTTTACCAAATGGATGTAAAAAATGTATACGCCGGTGACAAATAAGGTACCAGATGGTGTGAACTCTTTATCTTATGAATAAATAAATGATTCATCTGCACCACGTCTCTAACATATGAAGGAAAGGTGAAGAGCGGGTCTCTGAATTTCATTAAGGTATTAACCAATTTGATTATCATTCTTTCCGGGACAAAACGACACGCAGCAGCATGCCCAGATGCGCCGCCGCTAGTGCACAGAGAGAGAGAGAGAGAGAGAGAGAGAGAGAGAGAGAGAGAGAGAGAGAGAGAGAGAGAGAGAGAAAGAGAGAGAGGATGGACTTGCCTGGTCGTAGCCGCCGCTGTCACCCGCGCTTGCTGCGACTGCCGCTGCCACGTCCATCCACCTCTGGCGTCTGGGAGATCCCTACAACCGCCGAATCCAACCGTCACCGGGCGCTCGCTGGGCCTCCGCAGCCACAACCGGCGACCACAATCCCGCTGCACGGATATAGGGTTTTCCGCCACTGCCTGGGACAGATGAAAAGGAAGATGGGAATAGCGGGGTGACCTCCTCCGGTCACCGGTGTCTCCTATTGAGCACGAAGAGGATGCAGAACTAGGGCAGCAGCAGCCCGGTAGCCCGTGTCCGGAGTTGGAGCTGCGAGCCATGTTGCTCCTACCGGCCGCCGGCCGCTCCTCCCGGTGCGAGGCGGCGCGTGGTTGCTCCTACCGGCCGCCGGCCACTCCTCCCGGTGCGAGGCGGCGCGTGGTTGCCTCTACCGGCCGCCGGCCGCTCCTCCCGGTGCGAGGCGGCGCGTGGCCGTGCTGGTGGTAAGGACGAGAGAAGGAGAGGACACAGAGGAGAAGGAGGCAACAACGAGAGGAGGAGGCAGCAGCAGCCGGGAAAAGACGCACGGGAGCCGCCGCGGCGATTGGGGTAGTTTTTCCCCACGCGGGGATTCGCTGCCCCTTCCGCGTCCATCCGTCCCCGACTAAATCGCCACGGAAAAGAATAATACACGCTAACAAGTGGGCCTGGAACAATTAGCACCATAGCAATGTACAAGCAAACACATCGGTGTGCAACCAGGGGTACCCACACTAGACTAATCGACGAGGGTAAATAAGACCAATGGGCAATCTGTGGTCTAGATGAGCTCATGAGGGTAGATCTGATGGCTGAAAGTGGCTAATCTCTGAGTAGCCTCCCAGGGGGTGCCCCTATTATACCTTTGGATTTGGCACCGCGACCCAGGGCAGGTAGTATTGGATCTGGAATTCTGGAGGGAGGCGGTTAGGAGTTAGACGGCAATACAAGGGGTTCCAGGTGTCTGAGTCGATGTTTAATTTTTGGTGGCTATGGGTTCATTTAAGAATTGTAATAGACCTCTGCCATGGTTGTTTTAGTATACTACTGAATTTAATTAAACGTCTGTCTTCATGTAATTATATTTTTCTCCCGTTGCAACTTATGAGTATTTTCCTATATATATAATAATAAATGATGGATTGTTTCTCCAGGTCCAACAATTTTTTGGACCCTTTTATCCTCCCATCAGACAGCAAAAATTGCCCACCAATGCTACCGGTAAGTCAGAGAAAACTAAGTCAGAAAAAACAGTCGGAAAAAATTACCCGAATCTACCTGGAAAAAACTTCAACGTACGTGAGCAGGTATCACAAAAAGAGTTGAGTACGAGTTTGTGGACAACCCGGAGATATGCGTAGCTTAGAAACCGTGGGTGGCAAGTTTGGCCACGCTGGAACCTCGCACGATCAACGCCCATCGAGACGGTACCCTTTTACCCCCCATCAAACAGCAAATTGCCCACCAATGCTACAAGTAAGTCGGAAAAAACTAAGTTAAAAAAAACAGTAGGGAAAAACTACCCGAATCTACCTGGAAAAAACTTCAACGTACATGAGCAGGTCTCACAGGAAGAGTCGGGTACGAGTTTGTGTACAGCCAGGAGATATGCGTAGCTTAGAAACCGTGGGTGGCAAGTTTCGCCACGCTGGAACCTCGCACGATCAACGCCCATCGAGGTGGTACACGCACAATTGCACGGCCGTGATCGATCTAGAAATAGTCACAACCCCACCGACTCGAACTCAGCCTCCGTGTCTAGTGTGAACTCCGGATGGTCGATTTCCACCCATATATACCCCCCGCCGCCGCCCCCATAAGCATATGCAAAAGAAAACGAACGTGAACCCAGCGATCTCGAGCCCCAGAGCCTCCCCCACCAGGACCTCATGCCCGGCGGCGCCCCTGATGATGACGCTGCCACTCTCCTCTGACATCGACGACGACGCGCTGCCGCTCTCCTCCTTCGATCCATTCGCCGGCGAGGCCATCGCAGACGGCGCCAGCGCCAGGGCAGGTGCGGGGGATGCTGGGCGCGTGCACCTCCGCGTGCAACATCGCAATGGTAGGAAGACGCTGACCACGGTGCAGGGGCTCGGCACAGGCTACAACTACGCCAAGGTGCTGCGGGACCTCAAGCGGGAGCTTTGCTGCAACGGCACCGTGGTGGGGGACAAGGGAGCTCGGCAACGTCATCCAGCTGCAGGGCGACCACCGCAAGAAGGTCGCCGCCTTCCTCGCCAAGGCGGAGCTCGCCAAGACGGTGCCCCTCTCGAATTTGGCAGGGATCGAAGTCGTGATTTTTCTACTGCCGGAGGGTTCGTGTATGGACTCAGAGAGCTCACCAGGAATGGCGTGACCGGCTGCCGAGCCGGCGTGAGATTCACATCGGACCAACGATATAGATTTTTTTGTTGCGGTGTCCGTTACCAGATAACTGCCAACAATTGCATCAGTGCTTATTTTCTTTAATAATTGCATTGGTTCACCGTTTAGACTTGTCCGTTGTAACACCTGAAGGTTTCAGGAGGTTCAATACTGCGTGATCAAGGATGGTGTGTTGGGAAACCAACTCGTTATTTTCTTCCTGTTGTACATTGCTTCTTGCTTTCTTCTTTTTGCTTGCAGCTGCACAATTCTGTCAGGACTGAAGGAGACCGAGAGCTTTCCCAGAGAGCCAATCCTTGAAATATACTGTGAAAACGGGTCAGACGAAAGAAATTTGAGAAGGGAGCAACGTGGACCGTCACAGTCGTCAGGCTAGCAACAGAGTTACTCGACTGAAATATAATATGGTGATGACCTCGAGCATAATTGGGGCTTCATGTGGACCGCCAGGTGACGCCGTAGAGCAGATCAGGCACGCAAAGACGTCCCGGTGTTAAAAGGAGCGGATGATCGATTCCTCCCCGATGAATTAAAGGATGATGATTGTGTGTTTTTTTATGTTTGCGATTTTTTCTCTACAGTTGCAACGCACGGACACTATGCTAGTCTATATATATACCTAATAATAAAGACGAATTGTTTCTTCCGGTCCAACACTTTTTAGGACGGATTTATCCCCTCAGCTCGATCAAAATTACCCACTATGCCACCTCTGAGTTAAAATAACTGCAATGGCTATGTTCCCTGGTCGATCGCATCGGTAGGACATGTTCGAGCCGTCCAGGAGATTTCTTCTCTGCTCGACAACGCAGTGCTGGAGATCCAGCCACCGTCGTCGGCGCCGCTTCACTGCCCGCCCGGGCTCGCCACCAACCAGGGAGATGTGTGCCTCTACGTGATTGCAGGAGGTCGTCCATGTGACAGCGGAGCACGAGCCGCGTCGCCCGCGAGCTGGGAAGCTGAGCCATGGCGGGAGGCCTGAGGAGGCAGTGGGCAACGCCGCGAGCTGGGAAGTGGTCTAGGTGGAAGGGGAGCGCAATCCCCGTTGGCGCCGAGCTAGGGATGCTCGTCCTCCCGTGGCACTTGTTACGGAAATTGGATCTGATAATGATAGTTGATGGTACTTGCATCTTCTGAGATTCATGGTCCTTCTATTTCCTATCCTACCAGATCGATACATGGAGGCTGCAAACAACGTTGCTTCCATATTCCAGACGCTTCAAGCCCCAGCCAGATCAAACAAACAATTCCGATTCTGGTTCCAAGGGAGAAGGTGGAGGAGTGAGGGGATGATGGGGTCACGGTGTCATCTGTTCCTCTGATAGCATATCTTTCTCACTCCATGACAGACAAGGCAAGTGCTACTTGGATTCAGCAGAACAATCTACCTGAAACATGTGGTCTACCTGAAACTGAACTACAAAAACTTCTCCCAAGTCTGACAAATCAAGACGAGATCCCATACATCTTATCTACTCCCTCCGTCTCAAAATAGATGTCTTAACTTTTCTAAATTCGGATGTATCTAATCGTAAATAGTGTCTAGATACGTCTAAATTTAGACAAATTTTCGATATCTATTTTGAGACGGAGGGAGTATATTTCTCTTCTATTCACTCCAAAACTGCGTTGGTTTAAGTGGCTTAAATGTTCAGTTACTGATTGTTTGCATATACTTATTTGGGATGAAAAATATATACTTGATATATTTCTTTGAGGATGTATATTCCTGTAATCGGTTTTCTTGCAGTTGACTAGGACCGTGTACCCACGCTCCAGTTCCTACTACTTAATCTTCCAGAAGTACAACATGCTCTTCATGCTAACACAACACATCTACATTATGGCTGGGGCATGTGCAGTAAGTAAGTGCTCATGTTGCAACTTCTGCCTTATATTTTACATTGGTTGGTCCATTTGGTAAATATATATTCAACCAGAGGAGAGAGTCGGAAGTTAATGAACTGGTCATCTTTGCAACTGAAACAAACGTGGATTGGTAAGAGACCTAGCATGCCAGCAATGTACACGCATTGAGTTTTCTAAGAAGCACACTATGCTCTGCAAGTAACTGAAAGTTTTGTATAAATGTTTGTTTTTGCTTGTGAATGCAGAAATTGGATCAGAACATTGAAACAACCAATGTATTTTCACGGGGTTCCTGGCTCAAAGTCATACCATTAAAGCATGTTCGCAACACTTATTGAGTATAACTTTTCTTCTCCAAAGTTCAAAGCACATAAAAGTTGGGGTGAGGGTGGGTCGGGGCAGCCGCCCTCGCCATGAGTCATCATCTTTCCTTCAGAAGGAAGGTCTCGAGCGTAGTCTTACCTTCAAGCGTTGGGCTCGAGGGAGGTGTTTTCGGTGCCTCAAGCGTGGCCACCAGGTCAGCACATGTCGTGAGTCCTTCAGATGCATTTGTTGTCGTTGTCCTGGTCATCGGGAGAGATTCTGCCGTGCGCGCTTTCCTGCCACTCGTTCTTGCTCCCCGAACACTCAGGCTCCTTGTCAGCAGAGCTGCTCTCCGTCCGCTCAGCCTCGTCATCCATCGTCGTCCCGGAGTTGGGCTGAGGTTGTGTGCTACTCGTCGCCTCGTGCAGTAGTGCCGCCAAGACCCACTCCTAGGTGTTGTGAGAGGTTCAAGGTAAACGCCAGTTTGGACTCTCTCTTTCGGTCCTAGGTTGCCTTGATGCGCTTGGAGCTCCTTCAGTTTGTCGTTGTCCAAGTCGAGGAGGCAACTCATCCCCTTCATGAAGAGGTGGCAACTCTCAAATTGTTGTTGGCGCGCGCTGGTGATTCTGTGGAGTCGGGGATCGCTCCTGAGAATGCTTCGTTTCCTCCTGACTCCACCGAGCAGAAGTCGTCTGTGGTTGAGGAAGAACATCTCTATGGTTGTTTCTCTCCTCATGGCAATCCCTGCACGTCGCCTCTACCTGATGTGTGGGCTGCCTCTAAGGGTGAGCGCATGGTTGGGGTATCTTCTATGGTGCTCCCGATGGAGTTAGGCTCATTTGAGGCCTTGGTGATGGACAAGGTGCCCTTGCCACCACAGTTGCCCGCCTCTTTAGACAGTGGAGGAGTCTTGACACATAACTCTGAGGCTCTTTTTGCTAAAGAGCTTTGCTGCTTGCTCACCAGTTTAGAGGCGGCTTGCCCTGGATATGGTAAGGATGTTGCTTGCGTATTGGCAGGAAAGGCTTCGGAGGACATGATCAAAAAGGTGAAGAAGTCTCTCAGGAGCAAAAGAAGGAAGAGATGCGCAACACAGAAAATTTCGGTAGCTACTTGATTGTTTGATCCTTTTTGGGTTGTCCGTTCTGTGGATCTTCTTTGTGCCATGGTGTTGTTGTTCGCGATTGTAGTAGGTTGAGAGCACTTGTTGGTTTGGAGGTTGCGTCCTTAGGTGTTCCCTTGGTTGGGTTGTAACGGTTTTCACCCGGTTTTCTAATTGGGCAATTCTCTTCTTCTTAACTATGGTTTTCACCCGGTTTTTTGTCCCCGTTTAAAAAAAGTTGGGTGCATCAGTTCTTGCCCCTGTTATTAATTTTTGTTCTTCCGTTGCAACGCACGATCATTTGTGCTAGTAATAATAAAATACGAATTGTTTCTTGCCGTCAAACTTTTTTTGGACTAATTTATCCTCCAACTAGACATCATATTACCCACCATGTCACCCATAAGTGAAATATCGGTCGAGAGCGACCTGGTTGACGTCGTACATCGATCACAACACGATTGGAACAAGAACCTAGATCGGTTTACCCATCTGTAGTATGCACGTACGCGTGCTAAAAGAGTTATTTTGTGGTACCTTCAAATGAATAATAGCCTTTTATTTTCGTCTATCCAATGGTCTACAACAATTCATACTTATGCCAAATAGATGACAAGTATTATTCACACTTCTCTCAAATTTCCGCACTGTACCACGAACAGGCTGTAGACGGGCCCCGGCCCAAGAAGGAAGACCAAGTTGAGTGCAATCTGCTGTCGATCGAAAAAACAAGGCAAATTGGAACAACTGGTTCATCGGGCAACTCCGGAGCCCCGCCGCCTCGCCCTCGCCCTCGCCACCGGCTTCCTCGTCGTCTCCCTCGCTCCAGGCCCCGAACCAGGAGCCGACGGCGCCGCCCTCTGCTCCCTCCGGCTCGGCTCCGATCCAGGATCCGACTGCGCCGCCCTCGTCCCCGGCAAAGTTCGAGGAGCCCACGGCGCGGACCTACTCGGCCGCGGCGCCCTCCGCCTCGGCCCCGATGCAGGACCCTACGGCGCGACCCTACTCCGCCGCGGCGCACTCCGCCCCGTCCCCGTTGCAGACCTGACGAACGCCGCCCTACTCGCCCGCGACGCACGTCGTGCAGGACCTGACGGTGTCGTACTCCTCCGACGTGGCGCCGATCCAGGACCCGACAGTGCCGTCCTACTCGCCCGCGACGCCGGTCGCCCTTGTCCCCGATTTGAGATTCGAGGGTGCCGCTCATGCTCATCGGCTTCATCGTTATCGGCGGGAGGCCATCCTCTAATTTCTTAGTATCATTCTGTCATTTTTGGTTGAATGAACAACTATTTTGATGCATACTACAGACTTCAAGATGATTGCAAGACTTCAAACACGTCTGTAATGCTTTCTTGTAGTATTTTGATGTCATTTTTTGAGTAGTATTTTAGCACGTCAAAGTTAGAGACTTCAAGATGATTGCAATGCTTTCTTGTAGATTGTTATGAAAGTTCGTAATGATGAATAATCAGCCCAACTTACCGGCAATGTACACATTAAACCTAGATTAACACTAACCATGAGCCAACCCATGCCACCACAAGTTGTTCTGACTCAGTATTTGGCAGCCTAATCCACAACGGGGTCACTAAACCAGCATAACCGACTGCAGGTATCCAAGGCCTATCAGGGTTTGCAACTAAGCCCATTCATTAAGTTCTAAACTGTACTGCTGAATTAGCTGCATGAGTGATCAGTTGCCCTAAATATGTACTACAAAGCATATGAGCTGAAGAGGGTCAAACAACTAGAGATATGGGTCTGTACGTTTTCCACAAAAGAGAACTCTCTTAGCAAGATTTTCTTTTGGCGCATGTCAGTATGGCACAATAATAGCACAACGTGCGAGCTGATCAAACAATGCTTATTATTTCTACAAGTTTACAGACTATGTTGGTTCGGGACTTATTTATTTGTTGGAGCCTAGCTAGTGGCTGCATACATAGGTTCTTCGTACGAAAAAGTGAGAAGCCAATACTTTTGAATAGCTTTCCTGGGAGGTTTCTTCAAAACTAGTGCAGTGATTATAGTTTTTGTGCTGATTTTCCTGCTATGTTTTGTTCCAACCCACTGCTGGAGCAGTGTCGTCACAGGCATAGATCTAGTCTACTCGAGTAGATGTCAATCCAGTGATCGAATATTCGGGCTATCATGTACATAGTGGCAGGACAGAAACTAGAGAACAATCTCTAGCAGCAATAGAAGTAATATGATGCTGCATGAAATTGTTGGCTTCACAAAAGAATATGAACAGCATTCGAAGAACCAAATTTCGAAAAATAAGCTGATTTTTTGACTGCCCTGAGTGTAAAGTTTTCGGATGAGATATGAAAAACATAATAAGGGTGAAGTTCAAAAGGAAAAGGTAGTCTTCTTTTGTAAAGTTACAGTAAAGCAAGCGGTCGCATAGCATATACAGTAGTATGTTGTTTCAGCATGTGCATTCACAAATTCAAAAACATAGGCACACATTCAGAAACTCGTAACTAACATATTCATGAAATCACATATAACGGGAAAATCCTTACGCATCATCCATAGGGGCATCATCCATAGGTACAGTAAATTGTACTGCTTATTACAATAATCCAATATCCATCAAAGTTTCAATAATTTTAAAAATAAACGACTAGATCTCCGAACTGACGTCTTCATGCTTTTTTGGTCCTTTCTTGTCCTCATTGTGAAGTGACTTTATCGGTGTGACCGCCAACTTGAGTCAAAATTGGTTGACATAGAACTGCCATGTAGAAAGTTAATTGTGTTGCACATAAGTTTTACATAAATTTTTAACAAAACCTACAATCACCTGGTCAAATTGTTCATTGAGCCATCTTCCATTCCAGTTGAAGATGTTCATGACTAAGTAAAGTCCACATGAGTTGCTGAAAAAACAAATTGAGTGATTAATACCATCATAATAAAATCGTAAGATCATAAGTAATTTATGTGGTGCAGTTGCGCACCTATCTCTTTGTTGAGGTACCGATTTAATCACTTCAATGGGCCACGAAGTAACATGGAATTTTCTTTCTGGGTGCTCCTCCCATGTGCACTAAAGTAATTCATTGTCTACAAAAACAACTTCTAAATGGACTTCACAATCATCACTCCAATCAAATTCTAGTTTGTGATCATTTATTAGGAGCACTAGCTAATGGTCCTACAAGCAAGCAGAACTGTTTATCATATACTTGCGGTGTCTATGTACACATCATACAAGTGGCATATTAGGTTTCCTCGTATTAGGTCTCCTGGGATAGTACGGTTGTTTTGGGTACACCTTGAGATGGAAGTCTATGCGAACCAAATGCAAAGCAATGTACTAAACTTCTGCTCATAAACCCATGCTTTAACAGGGCTGATCATTTCTACAAAGGACATTTTACTCGCTTTAACAGTACATATGATCATTTTAACAGGGATGGTCGTATGATCAACTAAATACTTAATTTGCAAAGGACATATCATTTTTACAAGAAGTTCAACTTCATCATATCTACTCAACCAACTATCATAGCAACATGTAGGTTATCAAGTTTGGGTTTTCGCTGCATGTTTTGGGACATGTACAGATTATTCAGTTGTCACCAATGGCAATCAATACTGCATTTCTTCCATGTACAATTAACTAGTACAATCAAATCCTCCATGAACAAACACACAGACTAATAACCAAAAGGGGGAAATCATACCACAAAATCCATGGAGTTCCTATGAAAGAGAAGGAGAGAGAGCTGGGATGATGGAAGGGAACACGTACGTATTGTCTGCCGCAGATTGGGGCGGAGATGTTCAGTGGGTCGACGCGATCTCCGCGTCCGAGGTAGAGGAGGCGACTGCGGCAGCGTCGAGGTGATGGCCGTGTGCCAGGTGCAAGAGGTGGTCGCAGGTCAAGTGGAGGCAGCGTGGCGGCGGCGACGAGCAGGTCGCGGTGACGGCGGCGTGGAGGCCGGGGAGGCGTGCGCCAGGAGGAGGCGGCGGCCGTGAGTGTGCTGGAGGCGGCGGAATCCCATGCGCATCCCGACCGGATCAGGCTGGCTCAACCTCTTTTTCCTATGTTTTTTTACTGGCCTAAAACTTATGGAATCACGGCCTGTTGGGCCTAATCTGAGCCGGTTGATCTCAGCCGTATGTACAAACCATACTTATGCCCCCAGTGTCACCGGTAAAAGGTACTTAAAACAAACCTAAAATAAGTACTCCCTCCGTTTTAAAATATAAGATGTTTTAGCTTTATGAATGGAGTGTATTTAGACTTTTTTTAGTGTAAGTTCATCTAGGTTTAAAGTGAACCTAGACACTAAAAAAGTGTAAATACATTTCTTTCGTAAAGCTAAAACATCCTATATTTTGTAACGGAGGGAGTATGCACGTACGCGTGAAGCATCGTAGTTGTGGCCTCTGCTCGATAGGTTTTCCTCCCGTGCTTGCCGCCGTAGCCCATCTCCTGTCACCTGGCATCTGCGTCCTCCACCACGCAGCGGCGGCGTCGCATCTTCGGCCTAGCGCGCACTTGGGACCGCAGCCATGTCGGGGCAGGGCGGGGGCAGGGCCTCCGACTGTCGTTGCTTCTGGTGCAGGATCGCTTGGAGGAACTCGAAGGCACGCTGCTCCCCGGCCATGGCAGGGCTTGAGAGGGACTGCACTTGGAGGGCGCAGCCATGGCGAGGCAGGTCGGCATCCCCTTGCTCTCACACGAGGGTGCCCGCTGATTCCCGATTCTGTTAAGCACACAATACCATAGGTCATGTTGAATACACAGAATACTAACATGGATTTTCCTATTTTCAGTCTAATGCGATATTTATTGGATATCACTAAGGAGGAACGTTAGCAAAGACGTGAAGAGATACTCAACCAGGTATAGATTTATGTTGTCCAGTTTCCACATAACTTCATCACTTAACTCATGGGATTATCACAGGTTTATGCTTTATGCAAAATCACTCATTTTGCTGTTTATCATGTAACAACGTGAAGGATTTTAAAAGAGTTTGCTGATGCTGTTGAAACCATCAACGATGCTGGGTCGTGGTCACTGTCGCATCACCTGTGATGTTGAGGTAGCAAATAAAGAGAAGTTAATTTCAGTTTATCTATCTCTTCACTCTTCAATCTATGCTGGAACGGTGTAATCTATCTTTGCAGTATGTGAGTTTAGTCTTTCCTTTTTAATCTGTTTTTAGTACTCTCTCTGATCCAAATTAATGGACTCGGATTTGTTTAGGTTTGGAAAAAAAATTCTAAGATACATCCTGGGAGGTGTACCAAACACATAGATAGATTTGTAAAATTAGATTTATTGGTATTGCTAGGGATTTATTGGTATTGCTAACATTGATTGTTTCTTTATATATACCTATTGGACAAGCTCTAAGTTGTGTCCTTAGGTTAATCACGTTATTTCATTTCTCATGTAGCTTGCCACGTTCATCTAGATGAGCATGAATAAGTAACGGTGTATCTTACCACTATGGGAATTATAATGTGTCAAACCGATGAAAGGTGAGGCTCTTAGTTCGGGGTGGAGAACCATGATCGTGAGTATGAGCGGATGAGAGGGAGGAAGATCCATTCTTTTACATCCGTCGCCCTCTTCCCAAACCAATGTTTGTAAAACGTATGATCAGGTAGTAATTTTGGGACTACTCGGATAATCCCCGAGCCTCATAGTTCGTAAGTTTATATTACAGGGAGGAGGTGCGTCCGGCACCGACCGTACGTACAAGACACGCACACGGTTCCTAGCTATTACGTATAGGACACGGACACATATGTCCGTAATCAATACTAATTCTAACACCTTCCCTTAATCATAACTTAGACAAGTTGAGATTATGCTTGAAGTCTTCAAAGGCTCGATGTGGAAGTGGCTTTGTAAAACCATCAGCAACTTGATCTTTGAAAGGAATAAACCGAATCTCTAATTGCTTCTTCAACACTCGTTCTCTGACAAAGTGGAAGTCAATCTCAATATGTTTGGCTCGTGCATGAAAGACAGGATTTGCTGACAAGTATGTTGCTTCAAGATTATCACACCATAAACACGGTATATGAGTCAACCGAACTCCTAGTTCAGCTAGCAAAGATTGTATCCATATGACTTCCGCTGTGGCATTAGCCACTGACTTGTATTCCGCTTCTGTACTGGATCTAGAAACAGTAGCTTGCTTTTTAGCACTCCAAGAAATTAAGTTTGGTCCAAAAAATACAGCAAACCCTCCTGTGGATCAACGATCATCTACACAACCAGCCCAGTCTGCATCGGAGAAGGCACTCAACAGTGTAGAGGTAGATCTCATAAATGTCAGACCAACAGTCATAGTATGCTTGACATACCTAAGAATTCGTTTGGCAGCAGTCCAATGAACAGTAGTAGGAGTATGTAGATACTGACAAACCTTATTAACTGCAGAGGAGATATCTGGCCTTGTCAATGTGAGGTACTGTAGAGCACCTACCATACTTCTATAATTGGTACTATCTTCAGGACCCAACAAGTCTCCACCATGTGCGGCAACCTTTTCTGAAGACGATAAGGGCGTAAGCATGCCTGTACAATGTGTCATGCCAACTCTTGCCAGAATATCTTGTGCATACTTCGCCTGACTCAAGAAAATTCCATTATCTGTTTTCTGTACCTCAATGCCCAAGAAGAAATTAAGATCACCAAGATCCTTTAGGGCAAACTCTTTACTTAGATCTCTTAACAAAGCATCAGTTGCAGCTTGAGAAGAGCTGGCAACTATGATATCATCGACATAGATAAGCATATAGATAGTGATGTTGGACTTGTGATATATAAATAATGATGTATCCGACTTGGAAGCAACAAAACCAATATCAACCAATTTTGAACTCAGCCGAGAATACCATGCTCGAGGAGCTTGTTTCAAACCATATAGTGCCTTATCAAGTTTGCAAATATAGTTTGGATTGTTTTTGTTTTCATACCCTGGTGGTTGTCTCATATAGACCTCCTCTTCCAGAACACCATGAAGAAACGCGTTCTTGACATCTAACTGTCGCAAACTCCATCCCCTGAAAACAGAAACTGTCAAGACAAGACGAACAATCGCGATCTTAACAACTGGACTAAATGTATCCTCATAGTCAATACCATACCGTTGCTTAAAACCTTTGGCTACCAATCTTGCCTTATACCTGTCAATAGAGCCATTTGCGTTGGCTTAATTTTAAAAATCCATCGACAATCAATAATATTCGTGCCAGCACGTGGTGGAACCAATCGCCACGTTTTATTTTTGAGAAGTGCATCAAACTCCTCATCCATCGCCCCACACCAATTTGGATCAGCCAACGCAGACGCGAGACTAGCTGGCTCTTCTGTTGCAGCAGATAAACACCAGCGTATTGTACTGTCTTTATATTGTTTTGGTTGAGCAATACCCCTGGATCCACGCGTAGGAGGACGTTCTGGAGGCAACACAGGCTGTTGCACACGAGGTGCGCTCACAGACGATCTGCTGGAGATAGCGCTGCCGGAAGCAATGGATTCCGTACCTGCTGTTGCTGTTGGGGAACCAGCAGTCGGCGTAGCAGATCGTGTGGCTGACTCTGTGGAGCTGGAGGAAGCCTCGCGAACGTTTTCCGCAACAAATCCTGGAGAGGACCGAGCGGGAGATGACAGGGCGGCAGCGCCGGAATCACGCGTGGGAGTGCGCACGTCACGTGCAGGGCATCGCGTGTTGGCCGGTTCTCGCGAGGGAGTACGTGCGTCTTGCACAGGAGAATAGCTAGAGTCGCTGCAATTTGATGACTCCCGCGCATGAATGTCACGGCTGCCACTAGGTGACGTGAAAGTCACGTTTTCCGAGAATCGCTTGTTATTTCCAGCTGAATCTTCAGTTGATCCGTTTGAACTGCTGGAGCCACTGATTTGCCTTGAATTTTCTTCTGGTGCTTTCCAGCTGAATCTTCAGTTGATCCGTTTGAACTGCTGGAGCCACTGATTTGCCTTGAATTTTCTTCTGGTGCTATGTTTCTTCTAGCTGTATTCTGCAGAAGAGTACAAACAGGACTAGACACAGGATTAGTAGTAAGATTATTTCCCATATGAGCATCATCAATAGTATCATTCTCTTGATCAAAATTTCGAAGAGACGAATCGAGCAAAAGAATTTGTTGTCGAAGAAGAGTTCCAGCATTAGGATGCAAATTTTTGAACGGAAAAACACCTCATCAAAGACAACATCACAAGATATATAGACTCGACCCGTAGACACTTCGAGACACTTAACTCCTTTGTGGCGAGGACTATAGCCTAAAAGACACATTGTGTGGAGCGAAAAGCTAATTTGCGCTTGTTATATGGACGAAGATTAGGCTAGCATGCACAACCAAATACACGAAGCGAGGAATATTGTGGGCGTGTACCGAGAAGGCGATGCATAGGCGTATCATTGTTGATGACTTTGCTTGGAAGCATGTTTACGAGATATGTGGCAGTAATAAAGGCTTCATCCCAGAACTTAAGAGGCATACCTGCATTAGCCAGAAGAGCAAGTCCAACCTCAACAATGTGGCGATGCTTTCTTTCAGCAGAGCCATTCTGCTGATGGGCATGAGGACAAGAGACATGGTGAGCGATGCCTTGTGTTTGGAAGTGAGAGTTGAGTTTTATATATTCTCCCCCCAATCAGATTGAATAGTAAGGATTTTTTGATCAAACTTACGTTTAACTAGAGTTTGAAAATTAACAAAGGCAGCTAAGGCATCCGATTTTTTCTTAAGCAAATAGATCCAAGTAAACTTGCTATAATCATCAATAAAACTCACATAATAGTCATGGCGACCAACAGAGGTAGGTGCGGGACCCCAAACATTAGAAAAGACTAATTGAAGGGGGACAGTAGATACACTAGTGGAAATAGGATAAGGCAACTGATGACTCTTAGCCTGCTGACAGGGATCACACACTGATAAATGACTAGAATCTCTAACACATGTACGTTTATTCTTGCTAATAACTTGCCTAACAATATCGAAGGAAGGATGGCCTAGACGACTATGCCACTTTGACTGGGATGGCTTGACAGCAACGAAAGCATGTTTTGGGGATTGAGATGACTCCAAAGATGAAATAAGAGGGTAAAGGCCACCAACGCATCGTCCTTTATGAATTGTTTGCCGTGTAACCTGATCCTTTATCAAAAAGAAGAAGGGGTGAAACTCGATAAACACATTATTGTTATAAGCAAAACGATGGACGGAAAGCAAATTTTTGGAGGCGGTGGGAACATGCAAAATATTGCGGAGTCGAAAATCTTGAGTAGGGGTATGAACTGTTGAGTGACCAATATGTGAAATAACCATACCTTGTCCACTAGCCGTGTTGACCCTGTCATTGCCTCCATAGGTATCACGGACCGTTAGGTTATTGAGCTCACCGGTGATGTGATGGGTGGCACCAGTATCTGGGTACCAATTAGTGTCGACGCCGTAGACGACATGGACCTCTTTGTCACCATAGTTGTCCTCCTCATCGTAACGTGACCAACAATCTTTAGCTAGGTGGCCTTCTTTGTTACAAATCTGACAAGTGGTATCGACCCAGGGAGAAGTACGACGCCGGCCACGACCCCCTCCCGGAGGTGCACCACGACCACCACGGCCATAGCCATCTCGACGATCATCACGTCGATCGTCACGGTGATCAACACGCCGATCATTGTAGCGATCATTGCGGCGGTCGTTGTAGCGATCATCACGCCGGTCGTTGTAGCGATCATCACGCCGGTCGTCACGTCGGTCGCCTCGATCTCCATGATATCTGTTGTTGTTGGAACGGCCTCGCCGTTGTCGCAAGGCAGCGTTTGCCGAGCTCTCGAAGGTAGTGTCGGAGGAGCCCTGCAACATCTCCTGATGTTGGTCGTATGCATGCAACTGCGCATAGAGAGAGCTGAGCAAGATCGGAGTCGTCCCCACCCCAAGGGCCGCAACAAGGGAATTGTAGCCAGCGCCGAGGCCAACCAAGATGAAGGAGACATGTTCCCTGGCCGAGATAGGACACCCGGCGGCAGCAAGTTCATCAACAATCTGTTGCATCTGGGTGAGAAAAGCTGATGTAGAGAGATTGTTTTTCTTTGTGTTGGCGAGTGCAATACGCAAATTTGTGATCTTGGCTTCACTTTGGGAAGCGAACATCTCCTCGATCGCCTGTCAGACACCGGCGGCGTGCTCGATCCGATGAACATGTGGGAGAACCTCGGGAGAGAGTGCTTGAAGGAGATAGCCTAGGACGACCTGATCCCTCGAGATCCAATTATCGTATGCGGGATTTGGCGCCGTCTTCGCGGCAGTTGAGGTTGCTTTGTCTGCTGGTTCAACGACCAGCGTCTCCGGTGGAGCGGCATCGCTCCCGTCGAGTAGACCGAACAGGCGAGCTCCACGAATTGGAGGCAGAATCTGGGCGCGCCACCCAGGGTAGTTCTGGCGCGTGAGCTTGTCAGTCGTCGGCGCACCGAGGTTGATGATCGGCGGGGTCGAGGAAGTAGCCATCGACAGCGACGAAGGCGGGGACGTATTCTGCGATCTAGTTTAGACGGCGGAAAAGCTGGCCTGATACCATGTAAAACGTATGATCAGATAGTAATTTTGGGACTACTCGGATAATCCTCGAGCCTCATAGTTCATAAGTTTATATTACAGGGAGGAGGTGCGTCCGGCACCGACCGTACGTACAAGACACGCACATGGTTCCTAGCTATTACGTATAGGACACGGACACATATGTCCGTAATCAATACTAATTCTAACAATGTTTACGTCGGTTGAATTTGATGGAAATTCCTTGGCAACTGTGTCTCGGCATTGGCATTGTTGGTATGATTGTGGACCTACGCGAATTAGATTCTTCTCTCCCGATGCAACACACGAGCATTTTTCCTAATCTATATCTATACCTAATAATAAAGGAAGGTCACCATTCCTACATTTTTTTGGACAGTTTTGCCCCTTTAGTTCGGGTATATTACGCCCTTCGCCACCTATAAGTTGTTCATCGATTGTTTTAAACCGTGAAGCTAACACCGCTTACACCGCTTTGTTTTTCTATACCTAATAATAAAGGAAGGAGCATTTCTTACCGTTCCTACACTTTTTTGATGGTTTTTCCCCTTCAATTTGGGTATATTACGCCCTTCGTCACCTATAAGCTGTTCATCGATTTTTTTTAAACCGTGAACACCGCTTCACCGCTTTGGTTTTTCACCGATCGGTCCTGTGTTATTTCATCATGGTATCGGATAGCCAAAGCTTTCATTGCACTACAATCTGCTCAACTAAAGTTGCATGGTGCATATTTTTAAAACCTTGCAGCACCGGGGCCGGTGTAGTATCAACTATTAAGTGATTGATATAAAAACTTGATGGGCAGGTCGGGCTCCGGCATCTGTATAATTCACCAGCCGAGGACCGGTCACACTGCGTGATTAGTGGATCGCTCTTTTCACGACAAGGTAGTACGCCATGCATGTGTTGCATGCAGTTGCAGATCGTCTGCCTCCTTGAGCTGGACCGAGCCAGCTCGTGTCCAGGTATCCTAGCACTACGCTGTCATCGGACAACATCAACCTGATCGATAAAGATGATTCAGTATGCATTGCACCTCGGCCTTGTCCTTCTCGAACATGTCCTTGACCCTACATGCGCTCGGTCTGATAAGCATCCCGCCGGCCCAGCCTCCCCGGTGACGACGCGGACGAGATGCGTCTTCCTGGTCCTGGGCAGGATGACAAGCAGGCATACCCTGGGGATCTTGGCCTCGCTCACGGTGCTATGATGTAGTTTTGGTGGGTTTTGAGGAAATCGGCGCCGCCCCAGCTTGCGGGCATCAACGCAACGAGGTGCCGACGAGCACCATGAACCCACAATGAATAATCTCCTCGCATTGCCATGCTAGTTTTCTGGCGTCTTACTTTAAATCTCCAGGTGCATCTAGCAAGTTCACGATGGGATCAGAGGGGATCATGTGGAAGGATCAAAGAGCGACCTGCACCACTCATAGACTTGTACGCAGAGATTTGCCAAGGGAGAAGCTTCTCGAAGGAGAGCGGGAAAATCCATAACATTCATCTCCCTTCTATTCGCTACTTTGCTTACTTTATTGCCAAGTGTGTTCTTGCTAGGAAAACTGCCAATAAGTTATCTTCGTATGATCTAGCATTCATCTCTGCTGCTCTTAAACGAGATAGGACTTATAATTTGGGTGCCTTGATAGCATTCCGTCTTGCTGCTAACCGCGAGAAAGGTGGAATTTATGGAGGCCTCATTGCTTCTTGTTTACTAGCATTGCATGGTTTAGTGCCTCATCGTCTAGACCTACAGTTTCCCATAGAAAGGCTTGATCTTAATTCCATGATACTGCATAAATTTGTTTCTTCTTGGGCTAGTTTGAGTGAGTTGTCTTATGAAATAACCTTTCTCAAGGATGGTTGGAGAAGGAGCAAGTTCGAGCGAGTTGTTCTTTTGCCTACACCTGTTTTGTTTAACCTTGATAACAAGGTATGATGGTCCCCCACGGAGGAGGAGTTTGATACGTACTTGGGACATCTCTCCCAACAGGAGCAGGATACTAGAACGGAGGTCACGGATGATTCGGTCCAGCCCTCGAATGAGGGGGAGTCTTCATATCAGCAGCCTACCTATGATTGGGGGGCTTCTTCTTCTTCCCAAGGACCCAACTATGATCATTATTACAATGACCCGCCTACTTGGAACCCTTACTCGTATCTGGATTGATACCCACTTAGGCCAAAAGCCTAAGCTTGCGGGGAGGTACACCGACATCACACTCATCTCCACATCATGTTTTGTCAGTACTTTGTATATTCATGTTTTGTTCTCTTTTTAGTTTTTGTTCTTTCTTTGCTTTTGCTTTCTAAAACACAAAAAGACCAAAAATATTTCTGTTGTTTCTCTTTGTTTGTTTCTTCTTCTTTTTGCCTTGGTTTGCTTTTCCCTTTTTGCTTTGTTTGAACTATTCGAAAAACCCAAAAAGATTTTGCTTTGCTTGTTCTTCCTTTTTGGTTCTTGTTTTAAAAATCAAAAACACCAAAAATATTTGTTGTTCTTCTTTGGTTTTGTGAGTTTGTTGCAGGGTTCAGCAGTCCTCAATGGAATTTGGTTTCATGTTATTATTCAAGCCACACAAGTGAAGGGCAATAATGAGGATTAATGACAACTTGAGGAGTGGTAAGAGGCTGGTAACAAACTCTATTTGTTTTCATTTTTGTACATATGCTCATCATTGTGGGCATGCTTAGTCTGTTCATGTAGGGTGTATGTTATTCATGGATGCTTAGTATTTCTTTCTTTCATATGATTAGTTCCAGCTTGCTAATAGTTTGTAGCATGTCGTATGGATGTTTGCTTGCATTACTCTATCCATAACTTGGTATGACACTGTGGTATCCTCCTCTGAATGTTTCACTTGAATTGACTTGGCACATGCTCACGCATGCATATGACTGAAATAATCAGTTAAGCCTTGATGAATTATTTTGCCTTGAGGGTCTTGAATCACTTTCATGCCATGATTAGTCATGTTTTGTTGCAAGCATGATTATGATAGCTATTGCTCTCTCGTTTGTCGCTCCCTTGCTATTTCTAGCCTTCACTTACACTGAGTATGTCTTACTCGTGTTTCCAACTCCCTAAAACCAAATATTGCCAAAAGTGTCCACCATACCTACCTATTAGCATCATTTGCTGTTCCGTGCATATTCAATATGCCTTGTTTTCTTCCGAATAAAATGTTTGCTTGTTATGAGAAAGTTAGTCAGTAAAGCTCTCACGAACTTGATGGCACACTTTATTTCTTGCACTTAATAAACCTGAATCATTGTGATTGTCCATGAAAGTTATATGCTTGCAAATTATAGGTTGGGGATTAGCAGAACCGTGCTGTCACAGGGAACGCTTTCAACACCTGTAAATATATACCCAGTTGATATCATGCTCTTTTGTTTGCGGATGTCGTCGGTGTGAAATAAAAGGGGAGCTTTTAAGTCCATGGAGTTATGTAGGTGTGTTAGAGAAACGCTTGGGCCGTCGGTCTAATCTATGCCTAATCATGGTGGAAACCTGCAACGTAACTATAATGAGTATCTATGATGCATTCTTCTTATAAAAAAAGAGATAGCTATTGAGAAAAGAAAAAAAAGAGATATGAGAAAAGAGGAAAGAGAGAAAAAAAGCACAATTTTACCATGGTAAATAAGAAGATTGCTGAGATACTCGTTGTCTGCTTGCCTTGTCATTTTGATATGAGGATTCTTCCGTATCATCGGGCAAGGGGTACCTCGTTGGCGGTTCTCTATGATATGCACGTATTTACTATGACAAGAACTTACCGGTAACTAAAGTTGAGTAGCATGAGGAACGACCCTCATACTCAAGGGACATGATATTTCCATTTTAGAGTCTGTCAAGCATATAACTCATATTGGACCTCACTTTAACCTTAACCATATTAAAGATGCTCATGATAGGGGCAATGAGAGCTCAAAGCTAATGAGTACCATACTTTCAAAATTTGGAAGCCTATCAAACTATTCAAAACCTTTTCATTTCTTTGTTGAGTCTCCACATATTCTATGAGTACTTTCTTGAGAGCATAGTTGTCATTCTTAGTATAATGTGCTTGTCTCATTACTATATTAATTGTGTTATGACTTTGATGCTTGTATCTTTGATATCTTTACTTCTAGTCTTCACCTGAACTTCAGAGGTGCCTTGGCATTCACAATCAAAGGCAAGTGAGATACCACTCTATCACACCTTGTTATGAGCATTGTTGCTTATGTTTATGTTTGATGCTACTTATTATTTTTGAGTTGGAATCTCTTCATAGCTTGTATTACCTGTTAAGTAAACTTAGTGCATACTCCTTATTATGAATTGTCTAAGTAGTTGATCACATGCTGAGAATATATACATCATATGAAGCAAATGTGTTCGTGAAAGTTTCTTTTATCGCACTCAGTTTTCAACTGAATTGCTTGAGGACAAGCAATAAGCTAAGATTGGGGGGAGTTGATACGTCCAAAACGTATCTACTTTCCCGAACACTTTTGCTATTGTTTCTCCTCTAAACTTGTGTGAATTGGATGCAACTAACACAGACTGATGCTGTTTTTAGCAGAATTACCTTGGTGTCTAGTTTTTGTGCAGAAAATCAACTATCAGGAAAAATCCCGGAAAATATGCCAAAAATCCTATTTCGCCAGAAGACTCATGGAGCCAGAATACGAGACGGAGTGGGGCTGGGCCCAAGCCACACCACCTGGCTGCACGGGCTAGGCCTGGCCATGCCAGGGGGTGGTCTGGCCGCTCTAGACACCCCCTCGGTCTCCCTCTTCGCCTATAAGTTGCCTTCTGACCTAAAAACTCAGGGGGTTCGACGTTTTTCCAGAAAGAGTTCCGCTGCGCCACCACCACCAGATTCCACGATTTGGAACCAAAAACTCCGTTCTGGCATCCTGCCGGGATGGGGAATTGGAGGAGATCATCACCATCATCATCACCATCGCTTCTCCATCGACCATCCATGTTTCCCCCATCCATGAGTGAGTAATCCCCCGCTGTAGGTTATGGGGATGGTAGGGATTGGATGAGATCGTTCATGTAATGGCATCAGATTGTTAGGGCACGGTGCCTAGTATCTACTATTAGTGCTTTTTGACTTTGTTGTGACTTGTTATGCTTAATGCTTGTCACTAGGGCCCGAGTGCCATGATTTCAGATCTGAACATGTTATTGATTCATTATGATAGTATTGTTTATGGTCTTACCTACAAGTTGTATACACATGTTGTTGTCCGGAACCAATGGCCCGGAAGTGACAGAAATCGGGATAACCGGAGGGAATGGCTTTGATGTGAGGATCACATGTGTTCACAGAGTGTTAATGCTTTGCTCCGGTGCTCTATTAAAAGGAGCACCTTAATTGCCAGTAGTTCCCTTGAGGCTCCGCTGCAAATGGGCTAGCAGGACAAAAGATGTTGTGCAAGTTCTCATTGCGAGCACGTATGACTATATATGGAACACATGCCTATGATTATCTAGTACTTGGATGCTTTATCTTATTTATCTGCAAATTACCTATGTCTTGATTGCCATGTGAATTTTCTTGTCCATGCAACGCCCGTCCATCCATCCCTATGCCTACCGTGCTTTAATCCTACTGTTTACTTCAATTGTTACTACTGTCTTTACTTTTACTACTACTGCTACTTTACTATTCCTACTACAAAACTGTTGCTACTGATAAACTAGTGTGAGCAAGATTGTTTCCAGGTGCAGCTGAATTGACAACTCAGTTGTTAATGCTTATAGATATTCTTTGGTTCCCCTTGTGTTGAATCAATAAATTGGGTTTCACTTCCCTCGAAAATACTGCGATACACCCCCTATACTTGTGGGTCATCAGGTTCCTGCCAAGGTGATGTGGTATGCTCATATAATACCACGGTTGAAATGTTTGTTCAGGAACAAAGAGCATGCCAAGTTGTTGTGATGGGACATGGAAGACCGTAAGAAAGACGAGATGTTGAGACACCCCGCTGATGGGTCGCAATGGAGAAAAATCGAGAGAGAGTTTCCGGACTTTGCAGGTGACATGAGGAACTTATGGTTTGGTCTAAGTACAGATGGCATGAATCTTTTTGGGGAGCAGAACTGCAGTCATAGCACCTGGCTTGTGACTCTGTGTATCTATAACCTTCCTCCTTGGTTGTGCATGAAACGGAAGTTCATTATGATGCCAGTGCTCATCCAAGGCCCGAAGCAACCCAGCAACAACATTGATGTGTACCTAAGGCCATTAGTTGAAGAACTCTTACAATTGTGGCACGGACAAGGTGTACATGTGTGGGATGAGCACAAACAGGAGGAATTTGACCTACGAGTGTTGTTGTTCATAACAATGAATGATTGGCCTGCTCTTAGTAACATTTCAGGACAGACAAACAAGGGATACAATGCATGCACACACTGTTTATGTGAGACTGAAAGTATATATTTGGATAAATGTAAGAAGAATGTGTACCCGGGGAATCGTCGTTTTCTTCCGCCCACGCACACTCTAAGAAAGAAAGGTAAGCATTTCAATGGTGAGGTAGATAGTCAGTGTACGCCTATCCGCTGTACCGGTGATGATGTATTTGATATGGTGAAGGATTTAAAAGTAATCTTTGGAAAGGGTCCTGGTAGACAATCTATTCCGAAGGACGATGTCGGACACGCACCCATGTGGAAAAAGAAATCTATATTTTGGGAGCTACCCTATTGGAAAGTCCTAGAGGTCCGCTCTGCAATTGACGTTATGCACCTGACGAAGAATCTTTGCTTGACGCTGCTAGGCTTCTTCGGCGTGTATGGGAAGAATAAAGATCCACAGGAAGCACGGCATGACCAACAACGTATGAAAGACCAAGACGACATGCATCCAAAGCTGTTTGAAGGTACTACCAGCTACGCTCTTACCAAAGAAGAGAAGGAAATCTTTTTTGAAGTCCTTTACAGTATCAAGGTCCCGTTTGAATTCTCATCGAACATAAAGGGAATAATAAATATGGCAGAGAAAAAATTTCAAAACCTAAAGTCTCATGACTGCCACATGCTTATGACACGGCTGCTCCCAGTTGCATTGAGGGGACTCCTGCCAGAAAATGTTCGAGTACCCATTGTGAAGCTGTGTGCGTTTCTCAATGCAATTTCTCAGAAGATAATCAATCTAGATAGTCTACCAAGGTTACAGAAAGATGTGGTCCAATGTCTTATCAGCTTCGAGTTGGTGTTCCCACCATCCTTCTTCAATATTATGACGCACCTCCTAGTTCACCTAGTCAAAGAGATTAACATTCCTAGTCCTGTATTTCTACACAATATGTCCCCCTTTGAGAGGTTCATGGGACTCTTAAACAAATATGTTCATAACCGTGCTAGGCCAGAAGGAAGCATCTCAAAGTGATATGGAACAAAGGAGGTCATTGAGTTTTGTGTTGACTTTATTCCTGACCTTAAGCCCATCGGTGTTCCTGAATCACGGCATGAGGGTAGACTGAGTGGAAAAGGCATGATAGGAAAGAGAGCAAGGATATGTATGGACGGACATTCTCTCACTAAAGCACACTACATAGTTTTGCAAAGTTCCACCTTGGTGGCTCCATACATCGAGGAACACAAGAATATTGTACACTCCAACAACCCGGGGAAGCCTGGCTCCTGGATTAGAGATGAACACATGAATACTTTCGGGGGTTAGTTGCAAACACATCTCATGAATGACATCACTGTTGGAGAGCAATTGTACTTGTTGGCCAGGTCACCATCTTCGACTATATTGACTTTCCAAGGGTACGAGATAAATGTGAATACATTTTACACGACCGCCCAAGATAAAAAGAGCACCAACCAAAACAGTGGTGTCCAATTTGATGCAACAGACGAGAATGGGCAAAAGGATACATATTATGGTTATAGAGAGGAGATATGAGAACTTGACTATGGACCTTATTTTAAGGTCCCTTTGTTTTAGTGCAAATGGGTCAAGCTGACAGGAGGCGGGTTGAGGTAGACAAGAAATACGGAATGACAATAGTGGATCTCAACAACCTTGCGTATAGAGATGAACCATTTATCCTAGCTAATGATGTGGCTAAGGTTTTTTACGTGAAGTACATGTCTACCAAACTGAGAAAAAGGAAAGATAAACAAAAGAAAACAACATACGATGAGCCAAAGCGCAACATAGTTCTTTTAGGGAAAAGAACATCGTGGGGGTGGAGGATAAGACAGACATGTCAGAAAATTATGATAAGTTTCATGAAATTCCAGCCTTCACAGTGAAGGATGACCCAAGCACCCCGTTAAGTGAGGAAGATGCTCCATGGTTACGGATTAGAAGAAAACCCTAACAATAAAGATGTGTGGATGTTGGTGATGTACAATATTAAATCTTTATTTTTAATGATCTGCTTATATATATGGATATGAACTGTATCGATCTCAATAGGTAGTATTGCAACTTGTTGTGGCCAATACCAAAGACATTTATTAATATTAAAATGTAAAAATTAGTCATAATCATATCTAGCCCTATAGTACACAACTTCAGGGTCGTCTTCGGAATCGTCATCGTCATCGTCATTGCTCATAGCACGCGACTGGATCCTCAGTCCTTCCCCGACTTGTGCACGAGGGAACGAGGGAGGGGGAACCTGTCACTCTGGCCTCGGATTCACGACGCGTGGGGGAGGGGGCTCCCGGATGATGATGCCGGTACACCCTCAGCCTTCACTACCACCACCATTCTTGTGGCTCTGGGGCTGGTGAAAGTACGGGTACCTTAGGCAAGGATGGTCTCCCATGGCGATGTAGCGCGTCACACTAGCGATAGTCCGATTCGCCCATCACAGGAGGCGGCCGGCCTCATTGTGGTTCACTCAGGGCGGTCCGTCACCCTCGTACCTGGCGAGCTCCCTTTCCCGCCAGTTTGCGAAGAAGGCATTCTAGGTGTCGAGGTTGTCAGGATCCCAATGGGGATCCATCCGCTGCTCCAGCATGAGCTGAAGGTAGAAGTGGTTCGTGATGGCCGCCTGGCCAGCCGAACCTTGAGGCACGGAAGGATAAGGAACCCCTCCAGCGCTCAGCATCGAGTCAGCGGGCAGTCGCTACCCCGACGAGCATGGGTAGCTGGAGGCACACGACGCCTCGGTCTCCTCGAGCGTCAGAAAGACCCAGTAAACGGTGTCCATTATTGTGAGAGAGAAGGTGAGGATGTATGGATGGACATGGCGGTCGGCCTATATATAGAAGGAAATGGCGGGAAAACATGGCGGGAGCGGGGGGAAATGGCGGGAAAGCATATCTTAACGGCTCTGAAAATGTGGCAGGAAATATCTTTAGTCCCGGTTAGTGGCTCCAACCGGGACTAAAGGCCCTCGAAATATCTTTTAGTCCCAGTTACTAGTTTAATATGACATATTATATTTCTAATGGGTATATTATTTTGTGTGAATATTTTATATGTATTCTTCTGTTTTTTAAATAATAAACTATATTTTTCCATTATTTATACTAAATATAATACTTGTTAAACAATAAATAATTTCATTTAAGTTGTATAATAGAGTATGATAATAGATTTAAATTATAGATCTTCTTTTTCTGAAAATTTTGATATATAATACATAATTTTCTGAAAACTATACACCAGTTTTCTTTTTGGTGTCATAAACCCTCTTTAGACCCGGTTTGTATTACAAACCGGGACTAAAGGGCTTTTAGTCCCGGTTTGTATCACAAACCGGAGGTAAAGAGGTATGCACGCGCGGGAATAGCGGCGGGCCGAAAACACCTTTAGCTCCGGTTTTTAATACAAACTGAGACTAAAGGTAACCTTTAGTCCCGGTATGTATTACAAACCGGGGCTAAAGGTGGGGGGTATAAATACGCCCACCTCTACCCCGGGTCAAGCCACGACCTAGAGCAGCCCATCTTCTTCTTGCCGACGAACCGCCGCCGCCTACTCCCGTGGAGGAGCACGCCGCCCGCGCCGTCCATCCCGCCGCTCGCCGTCGCCCGCGCCCGTGGAGGAGCACACCGCCCATGGAAGAGCAAGTCGCCCGCGCCGCCCATCCCGCCGCTCGCCGCCGCCCGCCGAGGAGGAGCTCGCCACCGCCCGCGTCGTCCGTCCTCCCACGTCGCGCCCTCCGCCTCCCCTGCAGGTGAGATCTCAATCTAATTAGTTTAGGTTATAAATTATAGGTTTATTAGTTTAATTAGTCAATTAGGTTTATTTTAGTCAGTGTTAGGGATTTAGTTAGGGTTAGTTTGAATACTTAGTTAGTTTTAGGTTTAGGGCTAGTTAGGATTACTTAGGGTTAGTTAGAATACTTAGTTAATAAGGTTTAGTTTAGTTAGTGTTAGGTTTATGGTTAGTGTTATTAGGGCAATACTTAGTGATTTAGTTTTTTTGACAATCAATACCACGATATATGTATAGTAGCAAATAGTACATGGTAGAGATACATTGACGATGAGAAGACCTTGTCGTCAAACGAAGGGCCGAAGACTACTTTAGTTAGTGTTTAAGGATTTAGTTTCTGTCATTGACAGATTTCGGAGATATGTGTAGTGTGCTGAGGTTTTATGATTTAGTGTTTATGTTTTATGATTGTTTATTATTATTATTTATTTATGCCACGTCCTCGTCGTCCGCTCGGCGGCAACGGTGGAGTACTGGACTCCGTCGGGTCCGGGGATGTCCGAGTCTGGGATCCGCTGGGCTGGCACTAGGAGGTACTACATGTCGGGACTCGTACCTTGGTGAGAAATCCGGGTATCATCGTCGACCTGGAGCTTCTTTGGTGGCGTCCACGAGGTCCAGGAGCGGTGCAGAGGGAGCCAACCCCCGAGGAGGTGGTACGTCGTCGTGTCAGGTAGGAGGACGAGCACGTCAATCGGTATATATATCTTTTGGAGACTAGGTTCTCCAATCTCTGGCAGGTTCTTCCCGGATCTCACCCGACGAGCTATTCTCCGGTGATGGTTCTTGTTTTCTGGGTGTACAACTCCCGTGGCACAGGACCTGGCAGTCGACGTTGCTAGTTTCATTATTAGTTCCTGTTCTATGAGCGAGATGTATTATTGTACTTTATCTTAATGCAAAATTGTTTTATTATTAGTACGTAATGTTTTTTATGTATCCGAGTTGTCGCAATTGTAATATTCTTTTACTTAATGCAAAATTGTTTTACCTTTTTATGTAGTAGTTAAGCTATGGACAGTAGGCAGAATGAAGAGGAGCTTTTGAACATGATAGATGGGGGTACGAGAGGTTCTTATTACGATGATGGCTCCTAGTATCTTAATTTGTCTGGAGGAGACGATAGTGAAGACGATAATGGAGACGATGGGGGAGACCATGGTGGAGACTATGGTGGCGACGATGGGGGAGAGCATAGTGGAGACGATGCTGGAGACACCTTAATAACAAAGTACAACGAGGTATACAAAGCCTATATCGATCGATCACTAGTATAGATGCACTAATTTATTCGTATATATGTGTATTGACGAATGTTTCTTCTCTTAGACCTCCGCATCGGGCCAATCTTCTATAATAAAAAGAGGCCCAGCCCAAAAATTGCCCGCTGATGTCCGTTTCAGCATTGACTTAGTCTCTGCGGTGGGTCAACCATTGGAGCCCATTCAGTCCATCAATGCATCTGTACATCAATGTAGAGTGATTGCTAGAGACACCATCCTGATCACCACGCAAGAGTGGAATAAGCCAGGAAAGAAAATGGATCCAGCTGGCGCTAGTATTGTTGATGACAAAGCGAAAGATGCAATGTGGAATTCTCTCATGACACATTTCACCCTACTAGCCTCGGAGACTGATGAGCTCACACAGCAAATTAAGTTGAAAGTCAAGGAGTGAGCTCTTAAAAAGATGTACACACTATTAAAGGACTGGAAGAAAAGGTTGTACCACAACTATGTGAAGAAGAAAAAAACTCCTCAATTCACTAGCCCACTAGAGAAGCAGTGGGATAACTGGGCCGCATTTGTGGAATACAAGAACTCGGAACCAGCTCAGGCAATATCAGAAAAGAATAAGCTAAATGTAGCCAAAAAGAAATATCACCATCATATGGGCATAAGTGGCTACAAGAGTGCCATGCCTAAGTGGGATAAAGCTGAGGCCGACCTGGCGGCTAAAGGGGTCACTCCAGCTATGTCTAGATGGCCCTTGAGGTCAAGAAATTGGTTACTCAGGCATGGGGCATCGTATAACCCAGAAACAAGCGAGATTGTTGCAAAAAAAGAAGTTGTTGAACCCAAGGATGATCTTATTAAAGTGATAAAAGATGTTTAAGAGGGGAAGTTTGTTCCCGACAGAGAGAACGATGAGCTGACAAAGGCCCTCGGGAATCCTGAAAAGGTTGGACGAACACGAGGCTTCGGACCTTCTTGTCCATGGGCTATCGGGTTTCTCGAGGACTTTGACACATATGGAAGCCGATCAAGAAAAACAAAGCGGCGACAAGAGGAGGATGCAGAGCGGTTCACGAGGTTTGAAGCCATGTTGCAGGAGCATCGGGAGGAGCTTAATAAACTTAAAGGACTCCGACAGCAAGATCCTGCACTACAGAGTACGGTCAGCCCATCTCAATGGAAAAGTAGCATGGCTTCCACGGAGGGCCACGCTAATGATGCAATGATGGATGTGTACCTCGTGGATGCAATTAAGGAGAAGACTAGTTGTGAGGTGCATGTTGAACTAAAGAACATATCCATGAAGGTGGCGGTCGACTTTGTTTTACCTTCTGCACCGAGAGCGACCTACCATTGCAATCTGATTCTAGCTGGCTATGCTCGTGTCGGTGTGGATGCACTTGAACCGATATGTCAGTCACTACAGCTTGACATCCCTGGAGGTGAAGGGGAGACGACACTAGGAGAAGTCACGAGTGGCTTCATTCTTTGGAAAAAAAGAATACATCAAGTTTCCAGGCTCGGAACAAAGGCCACCTTCTCCACCGAGAAACAATCCATCACCTCCAAGACCACCGTCTCCTCCAAGTAAAAGTCCACCACCTCCAAGTCCACCTCCAAGGCCACCGTCTCCTCCCAGTAAAAGTCCACCACCTCCAAGTCCAATCCATGACCTCAGCACGAGTACATCTCAATCTACGTAGCCGCCTCCACCCATGAAGGGCCAAAAGTGGAAGAATAGCACCGCTCCGTTGAGGGATAACCGACGCTGAAAGCAACAGTTGTCGCCCCTCACAAGAGTACCGCCAGTTCCTCCCAAGAGGGCTTACAACCTGAACGATGAGGAGCGAGCTACGGTCATACGTGCCGAATTATATGCCCATTTTAAAGAAACAACATGAGCCAAAGGTCCAAATAAAACCGGAAACCAAGGAGCACTTTAGAAGATTACTCACATAGCCATCCCAAGCTCAGTTAAATGCGCCAGATAACTATACACGCTGTCTTCAGAAGACACTGAACAGAAGAGATCAAGTGGTAGAGGAAGCATCAGAAAAGATGTTCCCCAGCTGGGAAAACAAGCACAACAATCGACCCCCCCACTCCAGGTGTTACCCGAACCTTAACTATATGGGGGAGAACCTTTGCATATGGAAACGGCTAAGATATTGGCCGAGCAATGTAATATGTCTATTCATGACATTATTCACGATGCTGATATCACCAGGGCTGATGTATCATAACGATATGTTCACGGGGAGCCTCTGGTCAGTTCTGAAAGGCTACAGGATATGCCAACAAAAATGCGACAATTGCATGTATGGTACATGAAAGAAGCAAAAAAAGTGACATTGGCTCATAGCGAAAGTTCGAAAAGAGCATTACTTCACTGAAGACAAGGTCCCTATTGAATTTACAGAAGTCTTTCACTTATTCAATCTAAGGTAACTCGACAAATTTATCATCAGTTGCTATTGTCTGTAAGTGATTACTTTATTTATGTAATTAAGTCTCTATCTTATCTTGTTTAATTCATTGTCGGTAAGTATACTCATTAAATTCTTTTATACCCTATAATAATGCAGAATGAAGATTTTCGAATGTAAAAAAAGCCTATCCACGGATTTGGGTTTGTTGACCCACATCGAGTTAATCGAGCTGTGCTAAAGGATAAGCTAGTGGAGACCGAGCATAACTTGCTCCGTTTTTTCATGGACCAGCATTTTTGTAATGAAATAATATTTCCTTACCACTTCGAGTGAGTATGTTATTGTCTTGTACACATTAACTTTTGCTTACTCGATGTTCAGTGTAAATGATGAGTTACTGACGTATGTAAACCTTGTGTAGCTACCACTGGATTCTTCTAAGCATTTTTGTTGACTTGGGAAGAATTTAAATCATGGACTAATTAAAAAAGACATAGAAGAGTACCGCAATATTATCGATATGCTCTAGAGGTAATTTCAACCATTATCACACTATATCGGTTTCTTTCGTTCATTTTCTGAGATATCAAGTAGTTATTAACTCATTCATTCATTTTCTTTATCGGGTAGTGTTTGGACACGGTTCAAGAACAAGGTCTGCGGTCAATGGCGTGAGGAGCTGATTTTTAATTCTAGTTTTTGTACATTTATCATGCTAGAGTTATTATTTGATTGAATTCAATTCTTGTAAAGTGCGCGAGGCAGCCACGAGGGATTAATCTATGTGGATTCTGCGTTTGCGAGTTCATTCGCATCACTACTGAGAAGCCATTGGAAACTGTTCGAGTAAGTAAACAATATATTCACCCTTTATTTTTATTACAATAAGTTGTGTTGAGTCCAATTCATATGATCTACTTCTTTATAGTTGGACACGATGCGGGACAAGCTCCTACCACAGGACCGCCTACTAGCAATCCAAGAGGAATTGGCTGGATTTTTGGTCGACGAGGTCATAGATCCATGCGGAGAATACTCTCTAGATGGACCCTAAAGCATCCATGTAATGATCTTCATGTAATCAAATAGATAGGCTCTGGACCCGGTTGGGACTCCATGTAATGACCTCCATGCATGTATGCTTGTAAGAGAAATTATATTATATATGCATCAATGTGTACAAGTACTATGTAGTAGCGTTGTGTATGTATACGAAAACTTGTTTGTAATGAAAACACAGAATGAAAAGTAATTGAACACAAAACACAAAATGAAAAGAAAACACTAAAATCCCATCTCCTGCCGCGACAGCCAAATGCCTCGAAACGCTGCCGCGCCAGGGACTAAATGTCCTCCAGCCTAGCGCGGCTCGCAGGACCACGTGGTGGACCTCTAGTCCCGGTTCGTAACAGAACCGGGACTAAAGACCGGACCTTTAGTCCCGATCTGGCAGTCCCGGTTTGCAATCCGGGATTAAAGGTCCTTACGAACCGGATCTAAAGGTCTGATTTCTACTAGTGTCAGGTTCAAGGTTACAGAATTTTGGTTTGCCAAATTTTGAACCAGCGTTCCATTGGTTTCATATATGTTGCGAAAACATTGCTAAATTCCCTCTACTTTGATTTGTAGAATATTTAAAGAACCAGGTGTACAAGAAGAATCTAATTCTGGACTGACGCCCTTTTCCTTCCTAGCAGTAACATGAATCGGTTTTGGCTTTGATGAGATCTCTAGAGTGAAAGGCAGCTATTGTTTTGCATCTACTTATTTCTAACTGATTGCACTTATTTCTAACTGATTGCGATGATTGTTTGCATCTACGTTTTGGGGTGATAAATAAGAGACGTGATATTTCGTTGCATGCACTGACTAGACTAATTTGTTTGCTATTGACCCTTGTGTGTTCATTATTTGCTGCTGATTTTTATGTGTTTGTTTTAATTATATGCAGATGAAATAATAACTTATTTATAGTGCCTCCAGGTGCGGATTCAATTGACAAATACTTACTTGAACCTACAAAAAAATCTCGAAGAAAAGAAATATGCTATATATTTCATAATGCATGGCAGCTCTGAACTATTAGAATATATACGAAGAATCTGGTTGCAAGGCTAAGGCAAAGTGCATCACTTCTTCAACCTGGAAATAATATAATGGAAATACACTTACCTGACACTTGTTAGGTTATTTCCCATTGTCAACATCGAGGTGTGATACCGAAGAACCACAAATGTAGAAAACTCAAAGAATACAAACGGATGCTCGCGCCAAAAAGGTAATATTAGGTCTCCTTTTCTTTTTTCTTTTATTATTTTCTCTTTCAAATCAACATATATCTGAATTGTTTACAGGTTCAAACTTCAAGGCAAAATTGTGGAAATTCTTATTAGGGGTTTATGGTTCAATGCCACACCATAATACGATATTCTAGATTTTTTCTCCCAATTTTTAGTATAAGTTTTATTCTCCAACTGTCAAATCAAGTTTTGTGTTTAAAAGGAGTTTAGCTCCCAAATAAGTAATGTGTACAACTATTGATAATTCATGCATTATACCTTATTACTATATTGGAAGGCTTGGAATATGGACAATTCATGCATTATACCTATTTTATGAAAGGTTGTGTCAAATGCATAGGCGTCACCGGTGTTGAAGGATCGACGCACATTCGCACTTCGTCTCCCCCTCCTCCAACTATTGATCGGTCCCTAGAGAGGAGAAGACTTTAGCGAAGTGGGTGAGGTCGCAATCTTGGTGCGTGCCTTTGATGTTGCATGTGTCTTAGCCGAAACGGTGGGAAGAGGAGGCAATTATAGCGCGACTAACCATGACGACATGTTTTTTGTCTCCCGTGGGCATTTGTGCTAGTAGTACTACAAAATTTACTTTGACATGGCTAGTAGTTAGCGCAACTATCACAATGAATTGATAAAATTGCCAACTATGTGAGTGCCTCTAGTATTGCACCATAGTGGTCATGCGACACGGATAATGTTTTTGCTAGGTTATATTTGGTATTATTATCTTGTTGCTTTCGTATAGGTCTTTCTTATCCTTCTCTAATAGACCAAAATTGTATCATGTCCCCATTAATCTAGTGCATGCTTTGCTGCCGTTTAAGTCTACCATACAAATGTAGGCGAGAGCGTTCGAATTCTAAGTCTCACTAGTACTTGCCTCAGTACTTAACCTCTTTTTTCCTTTCTCTTGTGAGCAACAGTTGGACCGACTTTGATAGGTATGAGATGGGCGATGTTAGCTAGGTTACCCTTTCGACCTGGCCTTAGCAGGGTTATGGACGTCGTTGGTTATTCTTCAGAATTAGTCCCATTTGTAATCTTATCTGTACTCGTAAGTTGTATCATTTCTAATGTGATTTGGATCTTTGTAATGTATATTTGTATCCTTGACTCGTTGAGTTGTTATTATATATATATATATATATATATATATATGTTTCTTGTAGGTCACATCGTGAATTCTAATGGTATTACTTCGTCTTTCAACCGCACGTGAGTGCATGGTGAGTTTCTTTGAATCGTTTTTATACGGGTTCAGCTAGAATCTCTAAAATCGACATAGGGCCGATTTGAGGGCGTTACAATATCTATGACAGATTTTTATATGAACTTGATCAAAGATAAAAGATCATTGTTGAAAATTAATACACCTTATAAATGCTACATTTTTTATCGATAAATAAGATTTATAAATTTAGTCGAAAATCAAATCTTACTATGTTTAACCACATATGGTGAATCTATTGACATTGATTTGGTATTATAATTGTATATAGTTTTGCCCAAGGCATTGGTTAAACTTAGAACCCGTTGAGTTTTGACGAAATCTATAATCTGAACATATAGAGTAAAACTTAGGGAAATTACAACGGGTCGGACTGCCATTTTATCTGATTCGGTCTGTTTGAAGTGGCAAGCAGACAAGACCGAGGCCTCTGTCCGGCCAACAGGTGCTAGTGCACCCAATCGGATGCCACATTAGATGGGCCCACTGTTTGCATAGCTTCCCCCGCAACCGCTCTAGCTGCCTCATTAATGGAGCATGAGGCGCTTCCCGCCATGCATGCCATAGTTTCTCGCCCGCGAGAGCCATTTCCTACCCGGCCGCGTCGTTTCCCACCATGGATAGCCGCTTCTATAAATACTAGGCCACAGGGAGCTGGACGACACCATAACCGTGGTAGACGCCATGGTCCATTGTCGTGGTGTGGAATACGGCATTACCATCGAGGATGGCTTAAGAGGGACAATCAGGATGCATTCGGTGGCTATCGTGACAGGTTGGATCGATGTACCTAGGTTTGGGGCCCAGTCGGCGAGGTAACACCCCTACTCCTGCAAGGATCTACTATATGCGGGGTGAATGTCCAATACAAGTGCTCCTAGAGTTGTTTCCTTAGAAACTATCGAGAGCTAGAGGAAGAAGATGAACTAGGGGAAAACTTGAATCTACCTAGAACCCTAGCTTTACCCTCCCTTATATACTGGCTGGGAGAGGTAAGTTACAATGTGGGATCTAGGGTTTACAATTTGGGCTTTGGGTTACAAAGCGGGCCGATTGCAGGGTTCAGTGGGCGGACCAGGACCCAGTCAGCCTCGTAGTACAGGAGGACAACACTACAATGTCCCAGTGCTAGCACTTTAGGCATCATCTCTCGCTTTAACAGCTAGCCAACGCTTTAGCGTTCAGCCGACAGTGCTGCGCTCAACTTCCAGCTTTGCCCCGCTTAGTGCGGTTATCTTCTAGCACCGTTAGGGCGGCGCGCCAGCCTGTCTGCTGAAGCGAGGAGCCAGAGGTTCACTCAGCATGGAGCGTCACCTCCTCCGTATGTTGCCACCGAATCTGAGGCGGGCCAGGTGGAAATGTCCACCCATCCAGTTCTTTAGGTTATCTGGCTAGACGGGCCAGCCGGGGAAGCTTGAGGGTGGACCGGTTGGAGAGGTCCACCCGGCTGGAGATCCTTTGTCTCGTGGCCATCCGGCCAAGCATTTGTGGAGTCGGCCAGTTAGGCCTGGCTTGGTCCATCCGGGGGGTCATCCCCCCGACACTAGTCCTCGAGCACATTGGGACTTCTCCTTGGGAGAAGTTCTTGCGTGCTCATTGATTGAATTAAAGGGGTTGGTGATGGAATCCGGCTGTAGGACTTGTTGGGTGTGCTTATTTCCTTTTCTGGCTGGATTCAACCGGCTACGGAGTCAGTGGCCACCCATTGGGTGTAGTCCCCGAGGTTCGGGCCGATTGGAGAATCTAGCCGGGTTGAAGCTCCTTTTATGCCTTCTGCCTTCGAGGTTGTGACCAACATCCGGCTCGGTCACTTGGCGAGGTTTTGGCTCGTGCAAAAGAGAAACACAAGTGATAGTTTCTGCGTTAGATATGTACGAGTAGGACATAGTTTGCAGTTTATTCAGAATGCTAGGAAACTTTGCCGTTTCGCACTAGGCTGACAAATTTTGTCCTTTTCTTGGCGAGCATTGACCATTAAGCTGTTACAGTCTGCAGTCGGAACCAAAGGGGTAGCTAGTAAGCTTACTGCGTGATACTTCGGATTTTAGTTGGCGGTGTCGAGCGAGCGAGGGCAATCGAAATGTCTAGATGTTTTTGTCTTCCTTGTGACTTTTCGTGTAGTGGTCATCGGGCTTTTGCTTTTGCCAAACTGATATTCGGGTTGCGGTCTACAGCCGGAACCAAAGAGTGGGCCTTTGGTGCCGCGTATAGTATTCTGCTGCTTGGAATGCAGTGGTGTCTGGGCCAGCCAGCGAGTCCCTTGGAGGAACCGCCAGAGCCAGGGTGAAAACAATGCAGCAGAAAATGCCAAACAATGACGGAGTCCCCGGATTGTGTCGAGGCTTCTCAGCTTTTCCATTCATGTTACATCAAAGTAAGGTACATACACTTCTTATTCAAGTGTAAAATGGGCGAAGTAGGTTTGCATTCCAGGGGCGTTCGGTTTCTTTGTCAGAACAGTCCATCTTGTTCTTTGCTGGCAGCTGGGTGTCGATGAGGTAGTACGAGTTGATTTGCAGCACCCGACTAATGATGAATGGCCCTTCCCATGGGGAGACAACTTGTGCATCCCCTTGGTACCCTGTACCAACCGCAGCACCAGGTCGCCCTCTCAGAACGAGACGAGGCGAATGATGACTGCAAGAGCACATATCGTTTGTAGATGGTTTCGAAATAAAGATATAGATCCCACAAAGAGCAGGAGTCTGAAGTCTAATAACTCTTGGAATAAATATTACGATAGAAATGCTAGATAAAGTTCTAAGTGACAAAATAAAGTGCGAGTATTGTGTAAAAAGGAGTTTTAGGGTTTTAGGTATACGAGCAAAAATAAAGTAAAGCAAAGTAACTTAATACAGAAAGTAAGTATCACATATGTAAGAGAGATTGGAACTGCAGTAGGGAAAAGAGTTCTCAGGGAGTAGCGGATACACCACCAGTATTGTAAAGATCTAAGATAAAGATTATCATCATGAACATTATCAACTATGTATATGTGAGAGGAACTCCATATATGGATGATTTGCTAGCAACCGCTGCGCACATCATCCTCATAACCACAGCAGACAACAATCGATATCAATCGAATTACTGTGTTATTAAGGAATAATCCTATAGGGCATATCACATGGCATGGATAGTGTTCCGTGAGTTTCCTCGGCTTCCCAAGTTGATACGTAAGGATTGCTAACAGCTTTATAGTCACCGTAAGCACTAGCACGCCTCCGTCTCACAAGAAGTAGTTCCCTTCATCAAGTCCCCACGAGAGGCAAATATTGAGAGGTCGACTTCTCTCAACATCAAGATGTAGAGAATCTACACATGGTCACAACAATGAATATCATAATAGACTTTATCTTATTTCAATCTCATACTAGGGTTTCTTCATATTCCCAAGAATTAATGATCTACTCAGACATGGAGGCAATCAACATCATGACAATGGTAATGGAAACAATCATAGATGAATAGTACTTGTATAAATCCACAACGAGTATAGGAATTACAACAAGGTCTAGACAAGATGTAGATGGGATGGATGGAGATGGTGGTGATGCAGCGGTGGATGAAGAAGATCGATGCCTTAGCCTCCTGGATCTACGCAGGGCAAAGATGGATCCCCGGTGGATGAGTTCCCCCTCCAGATGCCTTCCGAAGGTGAGGTTTCTGCGATTTCTGGTGTTCTGTATGTCGTCTCCTCGAACCAATTGCACGGGGTGAAACTATTTGATGAGGCGGAGGCGGCGCCAACTATACGGCCAGAGCTATACGGGCAGAAGAAATTCTCCCGCCGTATAGTTGGTCGTTACACTCTTTGCCTCCTTTGTTTGCTTCTGATTTTCTTCTGGTATTATTAATATTTTCCAAATAAGCGATTTACGTTATTTTTGACTCCTTTTCTCCATAGTACAACTGCTTCAATAATTGTATTCATTGTATCCATCACCTATCCCGATCCTGGTGAAAACAGACATAAAATGTGCGCACGAACGCCGTAAAATACCAAGATCCTATATCTACAATGCAAAATAATAATATAAAACATGATGCAAATATGCAATCATCAACTTCCCCAAGCTTAGACTCTTGCTCGTCCTGAGCAAGCTCTAGGTTAATGGATGTGATCCTCATATTCATGAAGCTGAGTCGATAAAATAAATGAGGCTATTGCAGCATGTGTTTATCATGTACGATACATAGGAATAAGTTCATGAATAGTACCGTACTCGAACCATCGGAATAGTATTAGAAGGCTTTCACACCTTAGTGATCAATATCTCATAAAAGATGAATCTCAACATAACGTAAGAGAATCCAGTTTAACTGAATGAGTTAACGAGGTAGTCCCAAGTGTTTTAGGATCAACGTATTCACTTGAGATTCGAAATCTCAAATGTGTTTCTTTGTCATACTACAATATAGTGGTATATGCCTACTTTCTCTTTGCACATTCACTCTTCTTCTTCTTCTTCTTCTTTTCTTTTGCATATATGCTCACACTTTTTTAAGTGCTATGCAAAGGTGCTAGCCATATATTCCACTTCATGTAGGAATTCTAAGTTCAACGATCTCAATTATCAAATTCCAACTGTATATGAAGCATTCTTATGACTTGAAGATTCTACCTCGACTTGTTCCCATTCTATTTTGATAACACTTTATTTTCCTTTGTTCAAGGTTTCTTCTTCAACTTAATTGTGTAGATAATTTTTCTTTTGCAAACCAAATCGTAGACTTACAACATATTGACTAAATTATCTTTAGATGTTCTATTAATACCAATGGTGTGGAAGACTCCTATTTCTATCATCAAGTGCAAGTAAAATTATACTCGAGCCATTCATATATCAATAAGGCAAACACAAACTCAATATTGCTCCATATATAAGAATAAACTCGGAATTTCATAAAAAGGATCGACTATTCCTAAAGGGAATTCTAATGATGCAAACTTTATTTATAGTTTGAACTAATGCAAGAATAATAAAACTTATAAGATAGATTACAAGGTCTTAAAGATCTCCCCAAGCTTGGAATCAATCCAGGCGGGATCAAATAATCCCTTGCGATTATTTGATACCGTGATTGTTGTAGAACAACGTGGCACCATGGCATGTAACACTATGGTGCGTAGCTTCTTGTTGGTCTCCTCCAAAGTGGTTATGCAGCTATAGCACCTTCGCAAATCAGACTGCAGAGTGTCCATTCTATCAACGAGCTTAGTCACCAGTGGAAAGAGATCTTCCTTCCTTTCCATATCATCGAGACGGTGGAGGACTTCAACGCGATGGAGTATCTCCTACTTCTGATATATCTCCAATGCTCGGACACAATCCTTGGTCCTGGGTACAGCTTCTTCTTCCTCATCCATAATTGATGGATTGGGGAAGTGGAAACCGTACCTCCACTCTTCTTGAGGATTGACCTTCATGCGAGCACCAATGGTTGGCTTTGCGAGAGGTACCTCGTCTCCCTTGCTAGCACCTGCATCAACATTAGATAATTCCTTATGCTTATGTGGCCTTTGATCCGTGGTGATGAACTTGACCGTCTCCACGCGCCCTATTCCATGTGGTTTGCGATCTTCTCTCTCTTGTTGAGCTTTCTTCATCGCCGCCAAATTGATCCCCGGTGGATCATAGATGTCACGGGGGATGTAGACGTCAACCACATCATCGTTAGCATCGCTGTTGAAGTGGCTTGGCTCAACGTACTCCTTGTACCTTGGGCTAAACCTCTCCACCTCCTCATTATCATCCTCCATGGACGAGCTACTCGAGCCGTCCCTAGACAGAGCAATGAGATCCATGGGTTTTCCACGGCCTGGGATGGGGTAGCGCATTGCTAGATTTGTTCCTGGAGATTATGATTATATAGAGAGCTAATGGTTGCCATATAAGGGGGGTCAGAGGTCGGTAAAACTCACGAGAAACTCCAAATTTTCGTCCAAGAAAATAATCCAAACGGAATAGAAAAATAAATCACGGATTTGGAAGTTCCCTGCCGCGTAACGACCAACTATACGGGCGTGACCCGTATAGGTCTGACCGTATAGTTGGTTCTAGGCAGATATTTCCAAATATCTCGAGTCCAGGTCGATTAAATTACGACTCGGAACCGACAATAATAAGTTTTTTTAGATGAATAAACAAAAGATCAAATGAAAAAGTATCTGAGAGTTTAACGACCAACTATACAGCCGGATATAGTTGCGACCGTATAGATACAGACATGAAAATCAAAAGTTTCTGAGAGTTTAACGACCAACTATATGGCCGGAATTTTTGCTCCGGTCGTATAGTTGCGACCGTATAGATACAGACACGAAAAAGCAAAACCTTCTGAGAGTTTAACGACCAACTATATAGCTGGAATTTTTGCTCCGGTCGTATAGTTACGACCGTATAGGCTCAGATAGCAAAAATAATTTTGCAAAGATGATACAAAGAGTTTAACGACCAATTATACGGCGGGAGCTCCCTCTCCGGTCATATAGCTCCGCCCATATAGTTGGGAAAACCTCTCTAAATCTTCAGAAAAATACAAGGAATTCAAAGGCAGAATTTTTAAAAGTAAAAATTGTGAAAACAAATCACTTATTTGGGTAAGAACACTTACCTTGCACCTACCATTATTTATTCGGAGATGAAAAGTTCCTTCCACAACAAAGACTTCTTCTCTCTTGGAGGAATTGACCTTAGTTCATTGATAATTCTCGTAAACAAAAATCACCGGACTAAAGTTCCTCTCAATAAGATTGGTGTCTTACGGGGCAAACATGGACACTACATCTAGCGTATTTATTTCCTGCCTCTGCATAAGATGCAGCTCAAATTCTTGAAGTAAAAGAATCCAACAGATCAACCTTGGCATATGTTCTTTCCTTTTAAGGAGTTCTTTTAAGCCATCACGATCCGTGTGAACTCTTACCTTTGCATCATTTATATAGGAACAAAATTTATCACAAGAGAAAAACACATCAAATAGTTCCTTTTATTCCTTAAGGTAGTTCTTTTGAGCACCATTGAGAGTTCTACTAGCATGATGTATAATATTAAATCTACGACCAATATGTTGTCCTAGAGTTACTCCTACAACATCATCACTAGCTTCGCATACTAAATCAAAAGTTGTATCCCAGATAGGTGGTTTAATAATAGGAGCGCGAGATAAATCATTTTTGAGTTTATCAAAGGCTTCAAGACACTTATCATCGAAATTAAATCTAATTCCCTTTTGTAAGAGGTTTATTAAAGGTTTAGATATTCCAGAGAAATTTCTAATGAACCTTCTATAAAAACCCACATGACCAAGAAAACTTCTTATAACTTTAATATCCCTTGGTGGTGGCATTCTCTCTATTGCTTCAACCTTAGCTCTATCAACTACAATTCCCTTACATGATACCTGGTCCAACGACTATACCTTCTTTAACCATAAAATGACACTTCTCCCAGTTTAGAACGAGATTAGTTTCTTCACAATGCTGCAAAACTCTTTTGATATTATCTAAACAACTAATAAATGAAGTTCCATAGACAGAAAATTCATCTATAAATACTTCCATTATAAGTTCTATAAAATCAGAAAAAATAGCAGTCATGCATCTTTGAAAAGTAGCTGGAGCATTACATAAACCAAAGGGCATACGTTGGTAAGCATGTAAACTGTAAGGACTTACGAAAGTTGTTTTAAATTGGTCATCCGGCTGAACAGCTATTTGAGAGAAACCAGAGTATCCGTCCAAGTAACAAAAATGAGTATGGTTTGCTAACCTTTCTAAAGTTTGATCTATGAACGGTAACGGATAGTGATCTTTTCTAGTTTCTTTTTTTTATTTTCCTGAAGTCTATGCACATCCTATGCCCAACAACAGTTCTAGTAGGTATCAATTCATTATTTTCATTCGGAACAACAGTAAAACCGCCGTTTTTACGAACACAGTGAACATGACTTACCCACTCACTCTCTTTAACAGGATAAATTATACCTGCGTCTAGTAGGCATACAATTTCTTTTCTTACCACTTCTTTCATTTCAGGATTTAATCTTCTATTAAATTCCACAACTGGTTTTGCACCTTCTTCCATGAATATCCGATGGACAGCTATCATGGGACTAATGCCCTTCAAGTCATCCATTGAGTACCCAAAGGATTGACGATGCTCCTTAAGTATCCTCATGAGTTCTTCTTCTTCTTATCCTGAAAGTTTAGCACTAATAATAATCGGGAATTTATTGGTATCATCTAAAAACCTGTATTTAAGGTTTTATGGTAGAGTCTTGAACTCTGGGGGTGGTACTTCCTCGTCCCCTCTCTTCTCTGGCTCTTCAAAAGCCTCATGAGTTGGAGGTCCCAAAATGGGTAGTCAATCGAATTCATTTTCTAGTCCTCCCAGGGACTTTTCCTCCATATTATTTCTTCATAATTTGGATCTTCCTCTATTTCTTCTTCTTGATTACCTAAGAAAAAAGCTGCCATTTTCTCAATAGTTCTCTGTTCCTCTTGTATTGGTGGAGACCTATCTTTAAATTTGGATAAATGGAATTTATTTTCTGTTCCCCCAAGCTTAAGCGTCACAATCTCCTTGAAATTGACATAGGCACCTATATCACCCAAAAAAACTTCTTCCAAATATAATAGGGCAGAGAGTGTCAGCTGGCATATCAATAACTACAAAGTCGATAGGAATTTTTTTGTTGCCGATTGTGACAGTTGCATTATCAACTACTCCCATTGGAATTCTAAGGTTCTTATTGGCTAACATAATTGTCATACAAGTATTTTTCAATTGTAGCTGGTTCTATTTCTTCTTTTATTTCTAGGTAGAAATCATAAGATATAACATTAAGTTCGGTGCCAAGATCACATAAACTGTAATGAGAGGTTTCTTTAAATATGCAAGGAAGAATAGGCTTACCCACATATTTTACGTTTGTTTTACCTTCAACCAATATGGAGGTCTCTACATCAAGTTCAACTATATTGTAGTGTGAGTACATAGCCATAATTGCTTCCTTGGTTACCTTTTTATCTTTGGTTTCTCATGTTCCACGACTTCTGGCATGCTTTCCTCTTACATCTTTTCCTGTACTGTTTTGACCTGCTCAGATTCAAGAATATGCTTTTGTGCAATGTTAGGGAAAGGCACTTCATAAATTGGTTCTACAAGGGCCAGCATTGCTTCATCCTTGACTGGACCCTCCGTTGGAGCTTTAATATGTTCTATAAAAGCTTTAACAACTTGCAGCACAATATCTAAATCTAAATAAAGTCCTTTAGATAGTTATTTAACGTGGCCCTTTTTATTATAGTCATGAATACAATCATGCTCTATTTCTACGCCTCCTTCACTTCCTAGACCAAAATTCCATGAAACTCTATGATCACGAATTCTATTAAGTAAAGCCCAAGCTTTCGGTATAGGAAGATTCATAAAGGCCCCTTCAGCAAAAGACTCTAGTTCAATTTTATTAGGTTTAATTAAATCTAATATAAGCTCTTACTAGTTCTTCATTAGCACGATTCTTCCAAGTCATTATAAGACGCCTGATTCCAAAAGATTTTGATAATGGATAATATTTTGATAGAAATTCACAAGCTAGATTATCCCAAGTAGTAGTGGCTTCAGGGGGTAGAGATCTATACCATGAGAGAACTGTACTTGTCAAAATTTGACTAAAAAGTTTAACCCTTACCTCGTCAACGGTATATCCTGTCAATAGAAAAGTGCCACATATATCTTTAAAACATGCAATATGCTCATATGGATCAGGATCTTCTTCATCTCCGGTAAATTGCTTCTTATGTAGAATACTAAGTAATAGAGGATTTATTTCAAACCCCCTTGTCTTCTCATTGGAGTTGCCTTTTTTATAAATATCATAGGGCTTCCCAAAGTGGTTGAGTGGGCTAGCACTAGTCATATGCTCAAACACCATCATGTTGGTGGATACCTGTAACTCAAAACAAAATTTAGCAAGACAAAAATAAATAAGCAAAAACTAAAAGACCTACAACGCTTAGCTCCCTGGCAACGATGCCAGAAAATAGTTTGATGACTGCAAGAGCATAGATCGTTTGTAGCTAGTTTCGAAATAAAGAATATCGATCCGACAGGGAGCAGGAGTATGAAGTCTAATAACTCTTGGAATAAATATTACGATAGAAATGCTATATAAAGTTCCAAGTGACAAGATAAAGTGCGATAATTGTGTCAAAAGGTGTTTTGGGTTTTGGGTATAAGAGCAATAATAAAGTAAAGCGAAGTAACTTAATACATAAAGTAAGTATCATGTATGTAAGAAAGATTGGAACTGCAGTAGGGAAAAAGCATGCTTAGGGAGTAGCAGATACACCACCAGTATTGTAAAGATCTAAGATAAAGATTATCATCATGAACATTCTCAACTATGTATGTGTGGAAGGAACTCCGTATATGGATGATTTGCCAGCAATCGCTGCGCACATCATCGTCATAACCACATCAGACATCAATCGACATCAATTGAATTACTACGCTATTAAGGGACATAATCCCGTAGGACGTATCCCATGGCATGGATAATGTTCCGTGAGTTTCCTCGGCTTCGCAAGTTGATATGTAAGGATTGCTAACAGCTTTATAGTCACCGTAAGCGCTAGCATGCCTCCGTCTACCAACAAGTAGTTTCCTCCATCAAGTCCCCACGAGAGGCAAATATTGAGAGGTCGACTTCTCTCAACATCAAGATGTAGAGAATCTAACACATGGTCACATCAATGAATATCATAATAGACTTTATCTTATTTCAATCTCATACTATGGTTTCTCCATATCTCCAAGAACTAATGATCTATTCAGACATGGAGGCAATCAACATCATGACAATGGTAATGGAAACAATCATAGATGAATAGTACTTGTATAAATCCACAACGAGTATAGGAATTACAACAAGATTTAGACAATATGTAGATGGGGTGGATGGAGATGGTGGTGATGCAGCGGTGGATGATGAAGATCGATGCCTTAGCCTCCTGGATCTACGCAGGGCGAAGATGGATCCCCGGTGGATGAGTTTCCCCTCCAGATGCCTTCTAGAGGCGAGGTTTCTGCGATTTCTGGTGTTATGTATATCGTATCCTCGAATCAATTGCACGAGGTGAAACAATTTGACGAGGCGGAGGCGGCGCCAACTATACGGCCGGAGCTATACGGGCGGAAGAAATTATCCCGTCGTATAGTTGGTCGGTATGCTCTCTGCCTCTTTTGTTCGCTTCTGGTTTTCTTCTGGTATTATTAATATTTCCCAAATAAGCAATTTACGTTGTTTTTACTCCTTTTCTCCACAGTACAACTGCTTCAATAATTGTATCCATTGGATCCATCATCTGTCCTGATCCTGGTGAAAACAGACATAAAATATGCACGCGAACGCTGTAAAATACAAAGATCCTACATCTACAATGCAAAATAATAATATAAAACATGATGCAAATATGCACTCATCAGCGAATCCGGCTGGCGTGATTGTGGCTTAGGTTCTATTAGTAGATGGCGGATCTGGAAAGGCCAGCTTGCGTGCTTCCTCGAGGAGGTCAATGTTGTCTTCGCGTGCTTCTTTAGCATCTTGCTCTATGTACAACAGCTTGCAGGGTACATCGAACTTGATGTCAGTTGGCAAGACTACCTTCGCACCGTAGACGAGGAAGAAGGGTGTGTAGCTGGTTGAGCGGTTTGACGTGGTGCGCAAGATCTATAGTATAGCTGACAACTCCTCTATCCAGCATCTGGGGGATCTCATCAACGGCTCGATCAGCCAGGGATTGATTCCGTCTAGGACCAGGCCGTTTGCTTGTTCGCATTGCCCGTTTTACTGGGGGTGCAACGGAGGCAAGGTCTAGGCGGATGCCCTTTTCTACTTAGAAGCGTGCGAAGGCCCCTTTGGCAAAGTTTGTCCTGTTGTTGGTGATCATGCTATGGGGGTAGCTAAAGCGTGTGATGATGTCCGTTAAGAACTTGATCATCGTGGCCCCATGCATCTTCTTGATGGGTTTGGCTTCGATCCACTTGGTAAACTTGTCCACTGCCATCGGCAAGTGAGTCATGCCAGATCGCACCATCTTGAAGGGTCGGACCATGTCCATCCCCCAAACGGAAAACAACCAGGTGATTGGGATTGTCTTGACTGTCGTGGTCAGAATGTGCTTTTGCTGGCTGAAATGTTGGCAACCATTGTACGCTTTCACCATTTTTTTGGTGTCTTCTAGCGCAGTTGGCCAATAAAAACCATGGCGAAATGCCTTAGCCACTATAGCCCTTGACAATGCATGGCAGCCGCATTTGCCTTGTTGGATTTCTACCTGCAGCTGGATTCCTTCATCTTGGCTTATGCATCGTTGATAAATGCCCCTGACACTGCGCTTGTACAGCTCATTGTTGATGATGGTGTACGTGCTTGCCCTACGTCTTGCCACCACTTGTTCGTCGGGGAGTTCCCCCTTTGCCAGGAAGTCCATGAAATGTTTGGCCCATGTAGGGGTTTCCTGTATCGTGTACACGGTCTGGATGATTAACTTGACCTCCTCACGCATGGCTAGGTTGGGCTCGTCGGGTGCCCTACCCGACGGGGGAGCGGAGCCGGCAGTCCCCGGGCTGCTGGAGCTGGTCGGGGGTGTCAGGTCCTTCGACCCGGCAGTCCTCGGGATTAACACGGCGATCCCTAAGTTTGACGCGGCAGTCCATAGGACCTTTGAGATAGCATCATGTCCTCTAGAGCCGGCAGTCCCCAGGTTCACATCCAGGATGATGGAGTCGGATTCTGGAGATGGATTTATGGATGGCATGAGAAGGTTCTCGAGAGAGACCCCAGAAGGAATTGCTTGTCTTGTCGAGCCAACTCGGGCGAGTGCATCTGCAGCCTCGTTGTTAGCTCGAGGAACATGGTGGAATTCGCACCCTTCGAAGCAGGCGCATTGCTGCCGGACGAAGAAGCAGTACATGGCCATGTTCACGTCCTTGGAGTCCCAATCGCGTGATACGTGCTACACCACTAGGTCCGAGTTACTGAAACAGAGGATCCATTGGATGCCGATCTCTTTTGACATCTTGAGGCCATGGATGATTGCTTCATATTCTGCAATGTTGTTGGATGCACGGAAGTGGATCTGCAACGCATATTCTAGCCGGTCTCCTTTCAGAGGGGTGATGACGATTCCGTCTCCGAGCCCCCACGCATCTTGGAGCCATCGAAGTGTAGCTTTCAGTGCGTGGAGTCGGGAACCGACAACATGTATTGGGTTTCTGCCCAATCAACAAGGAAGCCAGCTAGTGCTTGAGACTTGATTGCAGTCCTTGGCTCGTATTGGATGTTGTGGGCAGTGAGATCTATTGCCCATTTTGCCACCCGATATGTGGCGTCCATGTTGCCTATGATTTCTAAGAGTGGTGCTAGCGCCACTACCTGGATGGAGTGCTCTTGGAAGTAGTGTTTCAGTTTCTTGGCGGCCATGTACATGCCGTACACCATCTTCTGGTAGTTCTGCTTCGAGAGCGAGAGTAACTCACTCAAGTAATATACCGTGCGCTGGACCGACTGTGCATTTCCTTCTTATGGACTCTCAACCACGAGCACGACACTAACGACCCAATTGGTGGCTGCGATGTACATTAACATAGGTTCTTTTGCGGTCGGGGCCGCCAGCACGTGTGGGGAGGAGAGCATGCGCTTAAGGTTGTGGAAGGCTTCATCCGCTTGGGCCGTCCAGACGAACTTGTGCATTTTCTTTATGAGCTGGTACAGGGCGTGCTTTCTTGCCCAGTCGGCTGACGAACCGACTGAGGGAGGCTAGGCCCCCGGTGAACTTCTGCATGTTGCGTAGATTTTGCGATGGCTGTATGCGCTCGATTGCACCTATTTTCTCCGGGTTGGCCTCGATCCCTCGTTCTAAGACGAGAAAACCGATGAGCTTCCCGTCTGGAACACACATTTCTCCGGGTTTATCTTCATCTGGAATCAGTGGAGGTTGGCAAATGTTTCCTTCAGGTCCTCAAGTAGCGTGTGGTGCTCTTTTGTCTTGACTACCACATCATCGACGTAGGCATGTACATTTCTACCAATTTGCGTTTGCAAGTTGATGACTTCAAGTGCACAAATCGTTCGTAGCTAGTTTAGAAATAAAGATATTGATCATACAGGGAGCAGGAGTCTGAAGTCTAATAACTCTTGAAATAAATATTACAATAGAAATGCTAAATAAAGTCCTAAGTGACAAGATAAAATGCAAGTATTGTGTAAAAGGTGTTTTTGAGTTTTTGGTATAAGAGCAACAATAAGTAAAGTAAAACTACTGAACACAGAAAGTAAGTATCGCGCATTCTTAGGGAGTAGCGGATACACCACTAGCATTATAAGGAGTTAAGGTAAAGATTATTATCATGAACATTCTCAACTATGTATGTGTGGGAGGAACTCCGTATTTGGACAAATAGGCAGCAACCACTTCCCACATCATCCTCATAACCACAGTAGTCAGCGATCGACCTCAATTGAATTACTGCGCTATTAAGGGACTTAATACCGTAGGACGTATCCCTTGACATGGATAGTGTTCCGTGAGTTTTCTCGGTTCCCAAGTTGATACGTAAGGGGTGCCAACAGCTTTATAGTCACTGTAAGTGCTAACACACCTCCGTCTACCAACAAGTAGTTCCCTCCATCAAGTCCCCATGAGAGGCAAATATTGAGAGGTCGACTTCTCTCAACATCAAGATGAAGATAATCTAACACACTATCATAGCGATGAATATCATAATAAACTTTATCTTATTTCAATCTCATACTAGGGTTTCTCCATCTCCCTAAGAAATATTGATCTACTCAGACATGGAGGCAATCAACATCATGGCAACAATAATAGAATCTATCATAGATGAATAGTACTTGTATAAATTCACAAGGAGTGCGGAAATTACAACAAGATCTAGACAAGATGTAGATGGGATGGATGGATATGGTGGTGATGCAGCGATTGATGATAAAGATCGATGCCTTAGCCTCCCAGATCTACGCAGGGCGAAGATGGATGCCCGGTGGACGAGTTCCCCCTCTAGATGCCTTCCGAAGGTCAGGTTTCGGTGATTTCTAGGTGTTCTGTATGTCATCTCTCTGATCCAGTTGCACGGGGTGAAACTATTTGAGGAGGCGGTGGTAGCGCCAACTATACAGCGGGAACTATACGACCGGAAATTTTATTCCCGCCATATAGTTGGTCCTTAAACTGTCTGTATGCCTTGTTCGCTTCGGGTTTTCTTCTAGAATTATTGATATCTCCCAAATAAGCGATTTACGTTGTTTTTGACTCCTTTTCTCCTCAGTACAACTGCTCCAAGAATTGTGTCCATTGTATCCATCATCTGTCCTGATCCTGGTGAAAATAGATATAAAATATGCGTGCGAGTGCCGTATAATACCAAGATCCTACATCTATAGGGCAAAATAATAATATAAAACATGATGCAAATATGCACTCATCAACTTCCCGAAGCTTAGACTTTTGCTCGTCTCAAGAAAGTTTAGCTTAATGGATGTGATCCTCATATTCATGAAGCTGAGTCGATAAAATAAATGAGGCAGTTGCAGCATGTATTTATCATATATGATACATAGGAATAAGTTCATGAATAGTACCTTACTCAAACCATCTGAATAGTATTAGCAGGCTTCCACACCTTAGTGATCAATAGTTCACAAAAGATGAATCTTAACATAATATAAAAGTATTCGGTTCAACTGAATGAGTTATCGAGGTAGTCCCAAGTGTTTTAGGATTAACATATTCACTTGAGATTCAAAGTCTGAAAAATGTCTTTGTCATACTACAATATAGTGGTGTATGCGTATTTGCTCTTTGCACATTTGCTCTTTTTATTATTTCTTTTCTTATCCTTTATGTATATGCTCACACTTTTGTTTAAGTGTTGTGCAAAGGAGCTAGCCATACATTTCACTTCATGTAGGAATTCAAAGTTTAATGATCTCAATTATCAAATTCCAATTGCATATGGAGCATTTTTATGACTTGAAGATTCTACCTCGACTTGTTCTCACTGTATTTTGATATCACTTTTTATTTTCCTCTGTTCAAGGTTTCTTTTTCAACTTAACTGCATAGATAATTTTTCTTTGCAAATCAAACCGTAGACTTACAACATATTGAGAAAATTATCTTTATATGTTCCATTAATACCAATGGTGTGGAAGACTCATATTGCTATTATCAAGTGCAAGTAAAATTATACTCAAGCCATTCATATATCCAATAAGACAAGCATAAACTCAATATTTCTCCATATATAATAATAAACTCGGAATTTCATAAAAGGGATCGACTATTCCTGAAGGGAATTCTAATGATGCAAACTTTATTTCTAGTTTGAACTAATGGAAGGCTAAAATAGTAATGTAAAACTTATAAGATAGATTACAAGGTCTTAAAGATCTCCCCAAGCTTGGAATCAAGCCAGACAGGATCAAATAATCCCTTGCGATTATTTGATACCATGATTATTGTAGATCACGATGGCGCCATGGCATGTAACACCGCAGTGCGTAGCTTCTTGTTGGTATCTTCCAGAGTAGTGATGTGGCTGTAGCACCTACGCAAATCAGATTGCAGAGTGTCCATTTTATCTGCGGGCTTAGTCACCAATGGAAGAAGATCATCCTTCTTCTCTATCTCCTTGAGACGGTGGCGGACTTCGACGCGATGAAGTATCTCCTGCTTTTGTTATATCTCTAGTGCTCGCACATGATCCTTGGTCTTGGCAACAACTTATTCTTCCTCATCCATAATTGATGGATCGGGGAAGTGGAAACCGTACCTCCACTCTTCTTGAGGCTTAACCCTCATACGAGCATCAATGGTAGGCTTCGAGAGTGGTGCCTCCGCTCCCTTGCTAGTACCTGCACCAATATTAGATAATTCCTTACGCTTGTGTGGCCTGGGGTCCATGGCGATGAACTTGACCATCTCCACACGCCCTTTTCCATACGGCTTGTGACCTTCTCTCTCTTCTTGAGCTCTCTTCATTGCCACCCAGTTGATCTCCGGGGGATCATATACATCACGGCGGATGTAGACGTAAACCACATCATCATCGGAATCGTTGTTGTAGAAACATGGCTCGATGTACTCCTTGTACCCTAGGCGAAACCTCTCCACCTCCTCGTCATCGTCCTCCATGGACGGGCTGCTAGAGCGGTCCCTGGAAGGAGCAATGAGCCCCATGGGTTTCCCACAGCCTGGGATGGGATAGCGCATTGCTAGATTTATTCCTGAAGATTATGATTAGAGAGAGAGAGAGACAATGGCAGTATATAAGGGGAGTCAGAGGTCGGTACAACTCGCGAGAAACACCAAATTCTCGCCCAAGAAAAGAATCTTAACGAAACTGGAAAATAAATCGCGGATTTGGAGGAGTCCTACCGTGTAACGACCAACTATACGGGCGCGACTCGTATAGCTCCGGTCGTATAGTTGGTTCTGGCAGATATTTTCAAATATCTCGAGTCCAGGTCGGTTAAGTTATGACTTGGAACCAACAATAACGTTTTTTATCAGCGATGAAAAACGAAAAGGTAAACAAAAATGTCTGATAGTTTAACGACCAACTATACGGCCGGAATATTGTCTCCGATCGTATAGTTGCGACCGTATAGATACATACATCAAAAATCGAAAGTGTCTGAGAGTTCAACGACCAACTATACGGCCGGATTTTTACCTCTGGTCGTATAGTTGCACCTGTATAGATCCAGACATCGAAAACAATTTCACGAATAAGGTACAGAGGGCTTAACGACTAACTATATGGCAGGAGGTTTTCCTCCGGTCATATAGTTGCGCCCGTATAGTTGGTAAAAACCTCCAAAACTTTAGAAAAACACGAGGAATTTAAGGCAAAAATTTCAGAAGTAAAATATATGAAAACAAATCACTTATTTTAGTAAGAACACTTACCTTGAACTTACCGTTTGCTTATTTGGGGATGACAAGCTCCTCCAACAACAAAGACTTCATCTATTTTGGAGGAGTTGACCTTAGTTCATTGAATAATACTCGTAAGCGAAAATCACCAGGACTAAAGTTCCTCTCAATAAGATCGGTATCTTGCTGGGTAAACATGGACACTACATCCAACATCTTTATTTCCTGCCTCTACATAATCTGCAACTCAAATTCTTGAAGTAAAAGAATTCAATGGATCAGTATTGGCTTATGGTCTTTCCTCTCAAGGAGTTCTTTTAAACCATCATGATCCGTATGAACTCTTACTTTTGCATCAACTATATAAGAACGAAATTTATCACAAGTGAAAAATACAGCAAAAAGTTCCCTTTCTTCCTTAGGATAATTCTTTTGAGCACCATTAAGAGTTCTACTAGCATGATGTATAATATTAAATCTGCGACCAATGTGTTGTCCCAGAGTTACTCCTACATCATCATAAATATCTTCACATATTAAGTCAAAAGTCATATCCCAGATAGGTGGTTTAATGATAGGAGCACGGGATAAAGCATTTTTGAGTTTATCAAAGGCTACAAGACATTTATCATCAAAATTAAATCATACTCCCTTTTGTAGGAGGTTAGTCAAAGGCTTATATATTCCAGAGAAATTTCTAATGAACCTTCTATAAAAACCCACATGACCAAGGAAACTTATTATACCTTTAATATCCCTAGGTTGTGGCATTCTCTCTGTGGCCTCAACCTTAGCTCTATCCACTTCAATTCCCTTACCTGATACCTTATGTCCAAGGACTATACCTTCTTTGACCATAAAATGGCACTTCTCTCAGTTTAGAACAAGATTGGTTTCTTCGCAACGCTGCAAAACTCTTTTGAGATTATCCAAGCAACTAGTTAATGAAGTTCCATAGACAGAAAAGTCATCCATAGATACTTCCATTATCAGTTCTATAAAATCTGCAAAAATAGCAGCCATGCATCTTTGAAAAGTAGCCGGAGCATTACATAAACCAAAAGGCATATGTCGGTAAGCATGTAAACCATAAGGACTAATGAAAGTTATTTTAAGTTGGTCGTTAGGATGAATGATATGTCGTAAAGGTATCTATAATTTTTGATGCTCCATGCTTGTTTTATATCAACTTTCTTATGTTTCGTTTACACTTTGAGGTATTTTTATACATTTTCTAGAACTAACCTATTAACAAGATGCCGCAGTGCCAGTTGCCTATTTTCTGCTATTTTTGGTTTCAGAAAAGCCAGAAAAGAAATATTCTCAAAATTGGACGAAACAAAAGCCGAAGTTCCTATTTTTCCGGACATGACACAAAGTCCAAAGGGGAGACGGAGGGGAGCCAGGAGGCAGGCACACCCTAGGGTGGCACGGGTCACCCCTGGCCGCGCCACCAGGTGGTGTGGCCACCCTGGCCCACCTCTGGCATCGCCTCTTCGCCTATATATTCCCCTCGAGACGAAAACCCTAAGTACCAGATCAGAATTCCACGAAAAGTTCCGCAACACCGCCGCCACCGAAGAGGAGATTTGGGGGACAGAAGTCTATGTTCCGGCACCCTGCCGGGACGGGGAAGTGCCCTCGGATCCATCTCCATCGACTCCACCACCATCTCCATCGCCGTTGTGGACTCCCATGATGAGGAGGGAGTAGCTCTCTCTCGAGGATAAGGGCTCTACAAGTAGCTATGTGTTCATCTCTCTCTCTATGCGTGATCTTATTGAGATCATGAGCTTTGTAATAGACCTATTCTGCTACTCAAGTGCTTTAATTAATCTCTGCTTATCCCCACATGTGTGAAGTTGACAGTGTGCACACCGTGTGGCACTTTGGCTAAGGCTACATAAGTACTTATCATGAGTATATTTTTGAGTTGGATGTCTCTATGAGATTGTGGTGTTTGTTGGAACCATCTAGCGCTCAAGGTGATAGTGAGCGGTTATCTAGATGGGAAATACGAACTTTAAGGTGTGCTGTTATAGCCCTACATCGTCCAACTGGAGAGTAGTTTAGGGTAGAATAATGAAGAGAAGATATGTGTATGATAGTGTCCACTACTTTGCCGAACTAGTGCACCTATACACCTGACAAGTGTATTGGGTGTGTCTGGGACACAAGAGACTTCTTGTATCTTGATTGCAGGGTTGCTTGAGAGGGATACCTTTGACCACTTCCTCCCTGAATTCGATAAACCTTGGGTGATCCACTTAAGGGAAACTTGCTGCTGTTCTACAAACCTCTGCACTTGGAGGCCCAACACTGTCTACAAGAATAGAAGCGTGCATAGACATCAAGCTATTTTCTAGTGCCGTTGCCAGGGAGGTAAGGTAAAAGGTACTCACATCCTCCGGCTACTAAGCTATCTTCTAGTACTGTTGCTAGTGTGTGAGTGCTCAAAGTTATTCCCTTTAGATTCTAAAATTACATCTTTTTGTTTCTTGTTTTTTATTTTCACTAGTTAGGCTTAATGGAAAATAATAATAAAATTAGAGAGCTTTATAGTATTTATCTTGAGTTAGGACATGAAGTGTTTGAATAGAAAATTAAAAAACCTATGGAACTTTATTTGCGTGCTAATAGCAATGTTATTAGTATGAATTCTTTGAACACCATTATTGCTAATGCTATGGAAAAGTCTAAGCTTGGGGAAGCTAGTTTTTATGAAAATGATCTTTTTAGTCCCCAAGCACGGAGGAGAAATTTTACTTTGATGATACTATGCCTCCAATATATGATGATTACAATAATGAATATGATATTTTCAGTCCACCTACTATTGAGGAGAAAATTAATTATGATTACAATATGCCTCCTATATTTGATAATTATGGTGATGAGAATAATAATGATAGCTATTTTGTTGAATTTGCTCCCACTACAATTAATAAGAATGACTATGTTTATGTGGGGAGTATTAATTCTTTTATGCATGTGGCTCATGATAAGAATGTTTTATGTGATAGTTATATTGTTAATTTTATTCATGATTCTACTGAAAGTTATTATGAGAGAGGGAAACATGGTTTTATGTATCTCAATAATATTAAGTTTCCCCTCTTTATGTTGAAATTTTTGAAGATGCACTTGTTTTGCTTTCCTATGCTTGTTGCTTTGTGCTTTCATGACTTGTTTCTTTACAAGATTATTTTTCATAGGAAGTGGGTTGGACTTAAATTTGTTCCATATTTGCTTCTTGATGCTCTCTTTTACTTCAACTCATATTTCTTATATGAGCATCATCAGAATTATCATGCCTATCTTAATGGCTATAAAGAAAGAGCTCTTGGGAGACAACCCATTATATTTCTACTTTCAGTTTATTTTTGTTTTGTTGAGTCTTGGAAGTTACTGCCTCTATAATAACCTCTCCTTATCCTTTTTGTTTGGTTTTTGAGCCAAGAATAACCTCTAATGAGAGGGAAATAAGATATGGGGAAGTTGCTGTCCTGAAATAGATTTCTGTGCGTCACTGTAAAATATTGTGAAAAATCCCTGTATGTCGGATTGAGCTGTAATGTTTTGTGCATATGCCCCAGGTTATTATGTAACTTTCGTTAGTTTATCACCTTTCGATTTGAGACACATAAGGTCTTCGAAAAAATCGGTTTTACATGTTGGTATGTTTTGACAGATTTCTGCCATTATTTGCATTTGCCTCTTAATCTCTTTCTCGTTGAGTTCTCTTTGATCACTTGAGATTTTAGAAGGAATTGTTACAGTTTCTTATGTTTTAATGGATGATTTACTTGAGTTGAAACTGAAACCAAAGGATTATTATTTTGAATACACTAATGTTGCAAATGAAGATTGTGTGAAGTTTTGTATGAAGGAAGTTTTCAAGTGTAGGGAGAGAATGATGTGATGAGATGAAGTATGGACAAACTCTCAAGCTTGGGGATGCCACCCGTGTCACCTGAAGAAATATTCAAGAAGTACAAGCGTCAAAGCTTGGGGATGCCCAAGGCATCCCCTTCTTCATCAATAATCTCAGGTCTTCTTTCAAGACACTTTATTTTTATTACCTTATGCACTATGTGTTTTTCTTGGAGCGTCTTTGTTTTCAGTTTTCTTTTGCTTTCTTTGCTGCAATAAGTTGGTTGGGTCACAACACACTTATTTTGTAGAGAGAGACACCCCGTTATAAATTTCCTAGAACACTCTAGTTTTCACTCTTATTGTTCTGTGAGTGTTCTCCTTTGCTAGCACTGCGTTTAGCATTAGTTTTTGATTGGTGTTGGAAGAGAGTAGGAAGTTTCATGCTTATAAGTGGTACAAAAGGAGCTTGTTTTGACTGTGGCCTAGATTCTATCATGTAATGTTTTATATTACTTTGACTTTATGCTCAGAGATTATTGTTGTAGCATGACTTGTTCCAAACAATTGAGATTGCTTAATGTGCCTTAAAAGAATCATGCGTTGTTTTAGCATACAAAAGCATAATATTGTGGTATTCTCCTTTGATGCTTTATTTGGGTTGACTTGGCACACGCTTACACCATGTTAAGAATATGAACTAGTCACCTTAGCCTCTATGATCATTTAGTTTTTGACTTGTAATATCACTTTATGCTTTAATTAATAATGTTTTGTCGCTTTGCATGATTATGGCCATTATTGCTCTCTTAGTTGGTCGCTTCCAGTCTTTTGCTAGCCTCCACCTGTACCAAGTATGAGTTCCACTCATGCATCCAACCCCTAAGAAAACCAAACTATTCCAAAGGGTCCATTATAAATTCCTATGCATGGTGTGTTACACTATTCCAAGTATATTCATGTTTTTATCTACCTTCCAAATTAAACCTGTTATGAGAAAATTAGTGATTAAAGCTCTCACAAACTTGATGGCACACTTTAATTTCTTGCATTTATTAAACTTGAACCATTGTGTCCATCTATGTTGCGTATATGCTTATGCTTTATAAGTTGTGAATTAGCAGAACCATGATGTCATAGGGAACACTTTCAACATTGCACTTATTATTCAGTTGACATCATGATCTTTTGCTGATGTATCCCGACGGTGTGAAATAAAAGGGGAGCTTGTAATCTCATGGAGTTTGTATGTGTGTTAGGGAAACGCCTCGGCGGCTAGCCTATGCCATGCCTAATCATGGTGGAAACTTGCAGCATAACCATAGTGAGCATTCTATGAAGCATCCTCAATAAAAACCTATGCAAATAGCAAATAAAAAGATTGTTGAGATGCTCATTGTCTGTTCCCTTGATATTTTGATATCGGATAGCTCATGTGTCATGGGGCAAGGGGTACCCCGTTGGTGGTTCTCTATGATACACATCTACTTACAATGACAAGAACTTACTTGTGACTAAAGTTGAGTAGCACGAGGTTCGGTACTCGTAAGAAAGGGACATGAGATTTTCAACTTATAACTTGTCAAGCATATCCTCAAATTTGTGTCACTTTAGCCTTAATCACCTCAAGATGCTTATGATAGGGGCAATTAGAGCTGAAAGCTAATAAGTACCATCCTTTTTGGAAACTCTTTATGAAACTTGAAATCCCTGCTTCCCTCTTTGAAGGGTCTTTCTTTTTACTTTTATGTTGAGTCTCCATCTTCTATCTTTATGCACCAATTGTGAGAGCATAGTGTTCATTCTTAGTTTAATGTGCATTATCCCAAAACTTGTTGATTGACTCATAACTTTGATATTGCTTGTCCTTAAATTATTTGTATCTAGTCACCCTTATGAACTTTGAAGGTGTCCTATGCATTTATGTTTTGCTATACCATGAGGGATAAGCTGAATACCACTCTTATTATGTTTTATATATGTAAAACAAACAAACATCTTTCAATGCATTGTTATTCATGATCTTTTGTTTGCACCTTTTCATGTTATAACATAGTTCCTATGTCTTATTGTTAGAACTCTATCTTTCATGCTTATGTTTAGAGTAATTTGATCCTATCTATCAATGCTTTACGTTTACCTTAATCAAGATTGTGATGGTCCATGTCACCTCAAAAATTATTCTTTTTATCACTTAACTACTCGAGGATGAGCAGGAGTTAATCTTGGGGATGCTTGATACGTCGTAAACGTATCTATAATTTTTGATGCTCCATGCTTGTTTTATATCAACTCTCTTATGCTTTGTTCACACTTTGAGGTATTTTTATACATTTTGTGGTACTAACCTATTAACAAGATGCCGCAGTGCCAGTTGCCTGTTTTCTGCTATTTTTGGTTTCAGAAAAGACAAAAAAGAAATATTCTCGGAATTGGATGAAACAAAAGCCGAAGTTCCTATTTTTTCCGACACGACACGGAGTCCAAAGGGGAGACAAAGGGGAGCCAGGAGGACGGCACACCGTATGGTGGCGCGGGTCACCCTAGCTGCGCCACCAGGTGGTGTGGCCACCCTGGCCAACCTCTGGCATCGCCTCTTCACCTATATATTCCCCCAGGGACGAAAACCCTAAGTACCAGATCAGAATTCCACGAAAAAATCTCAGCGTTGCCGCCACCGAAGAGGAGATTCGGGGAACAGAAGTCTCTGTTCCAGCATCCTGCCGGGACGGGGAAGTGCCCCCGGATACATCTCCATCGACTCCACCACCATCTCCATCGCCGTTGCTGATTCCCATGATGAGGAGGGAGTAGTTCTCTCTCGAGGCCAAGGGCTCTACAAGTAGCTATGTGTTCATCTCTCTCTATGAGTGATCTTATTGAGATCATGAGCTTTGTAATAGATTTATTCTGCTACTCAAGTGCTTTAATTAATCTCTGATTATCCCCACGTGTGTGAAGTTGATAGTGTGCACACTGTGTGGCACTTTGGGTAAGGTTACATAAATACTTATGATGAGTATAATTTGAGTTGGATGTCTCTATGAGATTGTGGTGTTTGTTGGAACCATCTAGCGCTCAAGGTAATAGTGAGGGGTTATCTAGATGGGGAATACGAACATTAAGGTGTGCTGTTATAGCCATACATCATCCAACCAGAGAGTAGTTCAGGGTAGAATAATGAAGATAAGATATTTATATGAGAGTGTCCACTAGTGAAAGTATGCTCCCTAGGCCTTGTTTCTAAGCATTGAAACACCGTTTACAATCAGTCCTGTTACATGTTTGCTTGCTACCACTCTTATTTCAGATTGCAATTACCACTTATAATCATCCATATTACTTGTATTTCACTATCTCTTCGCTGAACTAGTGCACCTATAAACCTGACAAGTGTATTGGGTGTGTTGGGGACACAAGAGACTTCTTGTATCTTGATTGCACGGTTGCTTGAGAGGGATAGCTTTGACCACTTCCTCCCTGAGTTCAATAAACCTTGGGTGATCCACTTAAGGGAAACTTGCTGCTATTCTACAAACCTCTGCACTTGGAGGCCCAACACTATCTAGAAGAATAGAAGCGTGTATATACATCAGCGAACAACTATTTGAGAAAACCAGAGTATCCGTCCAAGTAGCAAAAATGAGTGTGGTTTGCTAACCTTAAAGTTTGATCTATGAACGGTAAAGGATAGTGATCTTTCCTAGTTCCTTTATTCAATTTCCTGAAGTCTATGCACATCCTATGCCCAACAATAGTTCTAGTATGTATCAATTCATTGTTTTCATTAGGAACAACAGTAAAACTGCACGTCTTAGGGACACAATGAACAGGACTTACCCATTCACTTTCTTTAAAAGGATAGATTATACCTACATCCAATAGGCATACAATTTCTTTTCTTACAACTTCCTTCCTTTCAGGCTTCAATCTTCTATTAAATTCCGCAACTGGTTTAGCACCTTCTTCCATGAATATTCGATGGACGGTTATCATGGGACTAATACCCTTCAAATCATCCATTGAGTACCCAAAGGCCTTGCGATGCTCCTTAAGTATTTTCATGAGTTCTTCTTCTTCTTCTACTGAAAGTTTAGCACTAATAATAACAAGAAATTTATTTGTATCATCTAAAAATCTGTATTTAAGATTATCTGGTAGAGTCTTCAACTCTAGGGGTGGTAATTCCTCGTCCCCTCTCTTTTCTGGCTCTTCGAAAGCCTCATTAGTTGGAGGCCCTATAATAGGAAGTGAATCGAGTTCATCTTCTAGTTCTTCTAGGGACTTGTCCTCCATGACTATTTCTTCATAATTTGAGTCTTCATTTATTCCTTCTTCTTGATTACTAATGAAAAGAGCTGTCATTTCCTCAATAGTTTTCTCTTTCTCTTCTTCTTGCATTTGTGGAGGCATGTCTTTAAATTTGGAAAAGTGGAATTCTTTTTCCGCTCCCCCAAGCTTAAGAGACATAATCTCCTTTTTGAAATCAATATGGGCACCTACATCAGTTAAAAAGTTTCTTCCAAATATGACTGGGCAAAGAGTGTCAGCTGGCATATCAACAACTACAAAATCGATAGGAAATTTTTTGTTGCCAATTGTGACAGTTGCATCTTCAACTACTCCCATTGGAATTCTAAGAGTTTTAGTGGCTAACATGATTATCGTATCAGTATTTTCGATTGTAGCAGGTTCTATTTCTTCTTTTATTTCTAACTAGAAATCATAAGATATAACATTAACTTTGGTGCCAAGATCACATAAACCATAATGTGTGGTTTCCTTAAATATGCAGGGAAGAATAGGCTTACCCACATATTTACCTTTGTTTTACCTTCAACCAATACGGAAGTCTCTTCATCAAGTTCAACTATGTTACAATGTGCGTACATAGCCAGAATTGCTTCCTTGGTTACTTCTTCATCTTTGGTTTCTTCTAGATGCTCCCTGACTTCTGGCATACTTTCTTCTTCCTTCTTTTCCTGTACTGCTTTGACCCGTTCATATTAAAAAATATGCTTATGTGCAGTGTTAGGGAAAGGTATCTCATATGTTGGTTCTAGGGAGGCTAGTGTTGCTTTAACTTCTCTTTTCTTCTCAGGTTCGGGTGGTGGATCATACTTGATCAAACCCTCTTTTGGTGCTTTGATATGTTCTGTAAAAGCATTAACAACTTGCAACACAAGATCTGAATCCAAATAAAGTTTTTTAGATAGTTCTTTAACATGGCCCTTTTTAGTATAGTCATGAATACAATCATGATCTATATCTACGCCTCCTTCACTTCCTAGACCAAAATTCCATGAACCTCTATGATTGCAAACTCTATTAACTAAATCCCAAGCTTTAGTTATAGGAAGATTCATAAAGGCTCCTTCCGCAAAAGAGTCTAGTTCAATTTTATTAGGTTCAATTAGACCGCCATAAAAGATATGCAATAAATACCATTCAGGCAAATCATGATGAGGACATAGGTGAAGTAAATCTTTAAATCTGATATAAGCTCTTACTAGTCCTTCATTAGAACGGTTCCTCCAAGTCATTATAAGACGCCCGATTCCAAAATATTTTGATAATGGATAATATTTTGCTAGAAATTCATAGGCTAAATTATCCCAAGTAGTAGTGGCTTCTAGGGGTAGAGATCTATACCATGAGAGAGTTGTACTAGTCAAAGTCTGACTAAAAAGTTTAACCCTTACTTCATTAGCAGTATATCCCGTCAATTGAAAAGTGCCACATATATCTTTGAAACATGCAATATGCTCATATGGATCAAGATCTTCTTCATCCCTAGTAAATTGCTTGTTGTGTAGAATACCAAGTAATAGAGGATTTATTTCAAACTGCCTATCTTCTCATTGGAGTTGTCTCTTTTATAAATATCATAGGGCTTCCCAAAGTGGCTGAGTGGGTTAGCACTAGTCATACGCTCAAACTCCATCATATTTGTGGAAACCTGTAACTCAAAACGATACTTAGCAAGACAAAAATAAATAAGCAAAAACTAAAATACCTACAACGCTTAGCTCCCCGGCAAAGGCGCCAGAAAATAGTCTGATGACTGCAAGTGCATAGATCGTTTGTAGCTAGTTTTGAAATAAAGATATCGATCCCACAGGGAGCAGGAGTCTGAAGTCTAATAACTCTTGAAATAAATATTATAATAGAAATGCTAAATAAATTTCTAATTGACAAGATAAAATGCAAGTATTGCGTAAAAGGGTGTTTATGAGTTTTTGGTATAAGAGCAACAATAAGTAAAGTAAAACAACTAAATACATAAAGTAAGTATCGCGTATGTAAGAGAGATTGGAACTGCAATAGGGAAAAGCATTCTTAGGGAGTAGTGGATACACCACTAGCATTATAAGGAGTTAAGGTAAAGATTTATCATGAACATTCTCAACTATGCATGTGTGGGAGGAACTTCGTATTTGGACAAATATGCAGCAACCACTACTCACATCGTCCTCATAACCACAACAGTCAGCAATCAACATCAATTGAATTACTACGCTATTAAGGGACTTAATCCCGTAGGACGTATCCCGTGGCATGGATAGTGTTCTGTGAGTTTCATCGGTTCCCAAATTGATACGTAAGGGGTGCCAATAGCTTTATAGTCACTGTAAGTGCTAACACACCTCCGTCTACCAACAAGTAGTTCCCTCCATCAAGTCCCCATGAGAGGCAAATATTGAGAGGTCGACTTCTCTCAATATCAAGATGAATACAATCTAACACATGGTCACAACGATGAATATCATAATAAACTTTATATTATTTCAGTCTCATACTAGTGTTTCTACATCTCCCCAAGAACTAATGATCTACTCAGACATGGAGGCAATCAACATCATGGCAACAAAAATGGAATCTATCATAGATGGATAGTACTTGTATAAATCCACAACGAGTACGGAAATTACAACAAGATCTAGAAGATATAGATGGGATGGATGGAGATGGTGGTGATGCAGAGGTTGATGATGAAGATCGATGCCTTAGTCTCCCAGATCTGTGCAGGGCAAAGATAGATCCCCGGTGGATGAGTTCCCCCTCCAGATGCCTTCCGGATGTCATGTTTTGGCGATTTTTGGGTGTTATGTATGTCGTCTCTCTGATCTAGTTGCGGGGGGGGGGGGGGGGAACTATTTGAGGAGGTGGTGGCAGCGCCAACTATACGGCGGGAACTATACAGACGGAAATTTTATTCCCTTCATAGTTGGTCGTTAAACCGCCTATATGCCTTGTTTGCTTTGGGTTTTCTTCTGGTATTATTGATATCTCCCAAATAAATGATTTACGTTGTTTTTGACTCCTTTTCTCCTAAGTACAATTGCTCCAAGAATTGTGTGTATTGTATCCATCATCTGTCATGATCCTGGTGAAAACAGACATAAAATGTGCACGTGAGTGCTGTAAAATACCAAGATCCTACATCTACAGTGCAAAATAATAATATAAAACATGATGCAAATATGCACTCATCACAAGCATTTTTGCATGCAGTGCTGCTAGGTTGCACTTGCATTTTTCAGTCCGAATGGCATAGTGGTATAACAGTAAGCCCCATACAGGGTTATGAAGGATGTTTAGATTTGATCCATTACATTCAGCTTGATCTAGTGGTAGCCAAAGTAGGCATCCAGAAAAGATAACAAGTTGCAACCAACTGTGGAATCAATCACTTGATCTATTTGCGGTAGGGCAAATGGATCTCTGAGGCAGGCCTTTTTGAGGATGGTGTAGTCCATGCACATGCACCATGTCTTGTTCTTCTTCAATTCCAACACTGGGTTTGCCAACCATTCTGGGTGGTAGACCTCCATGATTAATCCGTCTGCAAGGAGCCGGGTGATTTTTTCACCAATCGTTTTCCTTTTCTCCTCTACGAAACAGCATAGAGACTGTTTGACCGGCTTTACGTCCGGCCAGACGTGAAGAGAGTGCTCGACGAGTTCCCTTGGGACACCTGGCGTGTCTTTGGGACACCATGCAAAGATATCTCGATTCTCACGGAGGAAATCGACGAGCGTGCTTTCCTATTTGCTGTCGAGGCCATCTCCGACCATGACAAACTTGTCCATCTTGGCCTCCTTTAGCAGGATCTTATTGGTCCCCTTGGATGGCTTGAACTATGCCTTCCGACTGGCTTTGGCTCGCCAGCTGGCATGTCCGCCTACAGGGCCACCACGTTCTGCATGATGATGCGCTTTTCTTCCGTGATGATCATGGCCTCGACTAGCTTGGATTCGTCAGTGGCGCATTCCATTGATCGCTTGTAGCAGCCGACGATGGTGATTACCCCCTTGGGCCCAGGGAGCTTCAGCTTGAGATACACGTAGTGCGGTATCGCCATGAACTTGGTGAGTGTCAGGCGCCCGAGGATGGTGTGGTATGCGCTAGAGAGGTTGACTACCTCAAACCAGATGGGTTCGCGACGAAAGTTGCCCTCCGTGCCGAAGATGACGTCTAGCCGGATCCTGCCGATTGGCGAATGCGATGGACCCAGGACAACTCTGTGTAACGAGGTGCTGGAAGCCTAGAGCTAAGACTTGTTGATGCCGAGCCGGTCCAGCGAGCTACGGTACAGGAGGTTGATGCTACTGCCTCCGTCGACGAGGATGCGTGAGAACATGCAGGAGTGCTTCTTGTAGATAATGATGGGGTCCAGGACCATCGCGTAGCTGCCGGGGTTTGGTAGTACGGCCGGCTGGTCTCTCCTGCTCCATGTGATTTCTTGCTCGAACCAATTAAGGTTCTGAGGGACGGGGGGAACAATGGTGTTCACCTTTGCCTCACGACGCCTCTTGCTGTGCTTGGTCTCTGGCTCGGTGATGAAGATGTGGTAATTGCCCACTTGTGGAGGGTAATCACCATCGTCATTGTCCTAGCAGCGCTGGCGCTCTCGGTCGTCTGGTGGCCCACCGACTGGAGGAGGCGGGGGAGGTGGTGGTAGTCCACCGGCTTCAGCCATCTTTTTCGTCCAGCTGCACTGGCGGGTTGTGTGATTTTCCAGCTTGTTTCCGCCACTATGGAACTTGCATGGCCCATCAAGCATTGATTTGATGGTGTACTTGGGCCGCGGGGGCCTGTCATCGAGCTTCTGCCTGCGGATGCCTCCTGCAGACGGACCATCATGGACTGCTGCCACTTGCTTGGTACCGTACCGGTTATCCGGCTGGTCGTCCTTCCTTTTGCCATGATAGTAGTCGCGGATGTGCCGCCTAGTGTGGTGATGCTCACCCGGCTGGCGCCGGTCCACGGAGTCGTCCGTGATGATTTGTCCTTGGTCGTCCACCAAGATGGGCTTCTTCATTGCCGAGTCAGATGTGGCATACTTGTATGTGATGGCCATGGCCTTGGCCATGGTCTGGGGGTCTGCCTGACTGAGCTTATGCTTGAGAATTGTGCCGTCTCGGCAGCCGTTGGTGAAGAAATCGATTTCTTGATGCTTGTGTACTCCCTCGCAAGAGTTGCACATGCTTTTCCATCGGGTGAGGTAGGCTTGGTCCGACTAATCCTTGCCCTGAACATAGAGGGAGAGTTCGCGGGGCCTGCCTGGATGCCTGTAGGTGGCAGTGAAGTTACAGACGAATGCTTCTTCGAAGTCTAACCATGCATTGATGCTGTTGTCCGGGAGGCTGTTGAGCCATGTTCTTGCCGAGTCGAGGAGCATGAGCGGGACATAGTGCATGGCCACACGGCGATTGCCGTTCGCCATGCCCATAGCGGTGGTGTAGTCCACCAGCCAGTCCTCCGGCTTTACGATGCCGTTATACTTTGGCGTGTCTCTAGGAAGAAAAATCCCTTTGGGAACGGTTCGTTCTAGATGCACGGACCGAAGCACTTCGGGACAGTTGAGGTTTCTTCCTCCATTGCGCGTGACTGGACTAGGAGGTTGATGCATGCGCGCGCATCTATAGCCGAATCTCTGGGACCAAGTCGCCCTAAGAGGCAGGACACGGGGGGAGCTTGGCTCCAACCGGCTCCATCATTGGGTGCATGGTGTTGTGTTCCTTGGTCGGCTGCGCTAGTTGAAGCGCGGTTCTTGCTGGTGACCGCAACCTCATGGTGTTGCCCACGGCTATATGATCCTCCACGCGGGCGGCTATTTTTCCTTGGCCCATTAGGTGAAGAAGCCTGATGGTGCCTTCTCCCTCCTGGAGCCTTCGAATTCGCCATTCGATGATGGGCCACGCATTTTCTATTGCCTCCCTAGCATGGAGCTCCTTCGGTCTGGGTCTTGTTGGCGGTGTCGACAAGGAGATGGATGCGTTCTTGCTGGCGACGGAGTTCTTCGCCCTCGAGGTGGCTCAGCTCTACGACAGCCGCTTCTGCCGCCCTTATGTTCTTGGTGGGAGTGCTGTAAATCGGCTAGACCACAGGGGTGCGTGGGTCAGCAGCGCAGTCTAGCTGTGAGCCGAGGTCGCGGCCTCAGAGTTTGGAGTTGCCAGTTGAAGCCGTGGGCAGTGTTGTACTCGCGCATGGTCGCGTTCAGTCGGTGCTAGGCGGCCGCGACCTTGTTGGCCTCCTCTAGGAGCTTCTGACGAGTAGCCTCCAGCATGGCCACAACGGTGAATGGATCTACCTCGGGGACGATGAGGTCACGGAGGTGCTGGATGGAGGTGATCAGTTGATCTTGGCCTTGTTCGTGCATGGCTCCATTGCCTCTTGTCCGGCGCTCTGAGGGCGGGCGGAGGTTCTCGTCTGACCCGGCCATCATGACCTTGACACTGCAGTTGGCTATAGCAACGTGGGGAGCAGTGAAGCCATGCGGTGCGTTGGAGACCGTGATGATCCCGCGAGGGAAAACCACAACGATGGTGGCGACGTAGACACAGTGGTCCTCGAAGTGGAGGATGAGCCCAGAGGCGACTCGCTCACCGGCGACGAGCGGAAGTCCCGTGTGGAAGATGACCCCAACCGAAGTGTTGTGCCCCATGGTGGGAGCCAACTATCGTGGTGTGGAACACATCAAAACCATCGAGGATGGCTTAAGAGGGGCAATCAGGATGCAATCGGTGGCTATCACAATAGGTTGGATACAGAAATTGCGAACACAATGATGTACCCAGGTTCGGGGCCCTCTCGGCGAGGTAACACCCCTACTCCTGCAAGGATCTACTATATGCGGGTCGAATGCCCAATACAAGTGCTCCTGGAGCTGTTTCCTTAGCAAATATCGATAGCTAGAGGAAGAATATGAACTAGGGGAGAACTTGAATCTACCTAGAACCCTAGCTCTACCCTCTCTTATATATTGGTTGGGAGAGGTAGGTTACAATGTGGGATCTAAGATTTACTATTTGGGATTTGGGTAACAAAGCGGGCCGGCTGCGGGGTTCACTGGCCAGACCAGGACCCAGTCAACCTCGCAGTACAGGGGGACAACGCTACAGTGTCCTAGCGCTAGCACTTTTAGCGTCATCTCTCGCTTTAATGGCTAGCCGATGCTTTAGAGGCCAGCCGACAGGGCTACACTCAGCTTCTAGCTTTGCCCCGCTCAGTGTAGTTATCTTCTAGCGCCGTCAGGGCGGCGCGCCAGTCTGTCTGGTGACGCGAGGAGCCAGAGGTTCGCTCAGCGGGAAGCTTCACCTCCTCCTATGTTGCCACCAAATTCGAGCTGGGCCGGGTCGAAATGGCCCCCCAGCCGGTTCTTCAGGTCATTCGGCTAGACGGGCCAGCCAGAGAAGCTTAAGGGCAGACCGGTTGGAGCGGTCTACCCGGCTAGAGATCCTTTGTCTCGCGGCCATCTGGCTAAGAATTTCTAGAGCTGGCCAGTTAGGCCAGGCTTTCTCCACCCGAGGGTCATCCCCTCGACATCCATCGTATTGCCACCACCTATCTGCAACTTAGCCTCTACCCTCCTATCCTAGTGGCGCGTGAAGAAGAAGCGGATGATGAGGCTGACTTGGAGAAAGGAGTGGAGGAGGATCCCCTACGGGTGGCGACGACTGAGGAGCAGGATGTCCTCTTCCGGTACTTCCAGAGCATGACAAAGCGACCTGGAAGCCACCAATGTGCCTATTGAGGCCTACATCGTCAAGATGCCGCACATGATCGCCGAGCTAGAAGAGCATGGCCGCCGTTTCGTCGAAAACGAGCAATAGCGCTAGGTAGACCTGGACGCTCGCCGGCAAGCAGAAGAAACGCGTTGTGCATATACGACTCTCCATCCCGCTGGAGGTGGAAGAGGCGCACTGGCGGCAGACTGCTCTTACTTCCACACAAGTGGCAATTGATACACTGCGGACGCACGCAACTGAGCTCCAATGAAGCCACTGCAATGGCGGCCCAAGCAGAAGCATCCTTAGAGATGCTGGCGATGACAAAAGCGGAGAGGGACTGGCAGGCTGCCGAGCAAGCTCGCATGAACCTGCGCAGCTAAACAAGCGTTGTGTGGCCACCAAGAGGCACAGTCGGACCAAGGAAGCCAAGATGTCCTGCATCGTCAGGTGGCACGGCGACGCGAGACCGGAGAGACATGGAAGCTCTGGGGGCGAGGTGGTCTACAAGGGGCAAGGGAGCTCCGACAGCGCGTCCGGCGAGTGCCAAGAAAGGTATGTCAAATTGGCGATGCTAGCGGCGATGGCCAAGCTAACTATGAAGATGCGGGCGGCCCAGAGGCCCCCTAGTTATCTTAGGTTTAACTCCATCCAATGAAATTAATGTAAAAATGTCAACTGAATTGTTTGTGTCATGTAGTCCGCGTCCCATCAAATTCAGCCCATATTTAGACTGAAAACAGGATCATCTGGACAAAAATGCGGAAATGTGGGTCTTGCTCCTATCTGGTCCGATGGATTCGGACCATCATAGGGTGTCAAGTAGGATCCCACCAAAATTCCACTTCTAGTTTATTTTTTAAAATCAACTTTGGTGAAATCCCATTTAACACCTAGACTGTCCTGGTGCGGAAACGATTAGAGTTGCCCTTATGTTTCGTCACATTGCGATCTAACAAAATATCCATATTTAAAACAATGCAACTATAATACTAGTATGGTAGAGAATTAGTCTGTGTCAACAGATGAAACAAGAAACATTAATGCCACTCTCAGTATTGCAACCGTCTTTAAGGCTGGTCACAGTGGGGTATCATATTACTAGTATCATGCATATGATACGAGTTTAGGATACTTTTTCTCTGATGCCATGTTGGCAAAATTCTGATATGGCATGCGAATTAATGATGAAACAGATTGTGTTGGTATCATAGGTAGATACGGTATCACAACACGTAGACTAGAAAAACTAATCTCAAATAAATCTTGTACACAATTTTACATTGAGATTATACAAAAAATAAATATACTAAGACTATGATACTACTACATAATACTATGCATTATGAAGATGGTATCACATACTAGTATCATATATATGATACTACTATATGATACTTTCCACTGTGACCAGTCAATGTATTGTATCATACAGTAGTATCATAGTTGCATTCGGATATCCAATTTGGCTCTGGGGAGTAGATGCTCCCTCAAGCTAAAGCTAGGCCAATGGCATTCGCTCAAGTATCTGTATTAACTGCTGTATTTTAGGTGTTGCTACCATTTTGGTCAAGTACCTGGTTCTATGCTGGGCCCAAGTCTGTGCAGAAATAAATGCGCTCATTGCCTAAAATGCCGTCGCTGCTTAAACGGTAGAGACGTTGATAGATTTTCTTGGACTCGCAGCAAACAAACCCCATGTTACAGGTGATTCGTCTAAACTATAGCCTCGAAAAAAATTCCTCCGTACCTACCACCAAGCTCACACTCATCATATCTCCAAAGATTCCATCAACAGCAATCCGCCGAGCAGATTCGAGGACGAATCTTGAACCAAGAGGACGCTGGCCACCATGACGCTGCAGTGCATGCCGAAGCTCGCGGGCGACCAGCGGGATGCGCTTCTTGAAGCAGGGTAGCTGTTCAACGAATGTGCGCTACACGAACATGAGGGCATCTTCACTGTGCCGATTCAAACGGACCATCGAAACGGTTCGTTTTTGGTCGTTCCCGCGATTGCTTTGGGTCACGGTCCGTCCGTTTGAGTCGGTCCGCGGTCGCTTTGGGTTACGATCCGGTCTATCCGGCCGACCGTGCCTAGCGGCGCGATTCAAATGTCCGCACCTTGGCAGGGCCATGTCGTTTTTTTGAAATTTAAAACGACATAATTCACGCGTAAATAAACTGAAGTTCATACATAATTATACAAAATATATTAAATTCAAAACACGAAAAAGAAAAAAATGGCCCTAGCCCTAGCCCTAGCTACTTCCGATCTTCTCGCCGCCGACACCGCCCCGTTCATCTATGGATCGAGGTCGATGTACTCCGGCGGCGTCCAGAGGTGGGTCGGCGGCAGTCCCGGAGTTGGCGTCGGTGCGGATGCGGGAGGCGCCAGGTCGTCGATCACCTGACCTGGCCATGTTGGCCACGCGTCCGTTTCTGTCGGTGCGGGTGGGGCGGAGCACTCCTTCTCCACCGGCGCGGTGGGGCGGACCACTCCGTCGCGGGCGGAGCAGCCCACCCCCGTAGGTGCTACGGTGGGGGCAGTGGTGGTGGCAGCTGCTGCCCGGCGTTCACCTGCGCCACCAGGCCGGTGAGCTGGGGGGCCTCCTGGTAGCCATCCCACATGCGGTCCTCCTCCCTCGCGCTGGCCGCGATGGCCTGCTTGAGGAAGGCGTCCTCATCGTAGCCCCACGCCAGGACCTCCTTGTACTCCGGGGGAAGGTGCACGGCGGCGGATAAGGTCGAGGATGACCCCTCCTCCTCCTTGACGATAATGCCGAGGCCATCGTTGCCGAGGTCGGCTTCGGAGTGGTTGATGGCGCCATCGTCGTCGTCGGAATCGGAGGCGGGAAGGTCACGGGAACCCCACGGGTCGAACTCGCCGCGGTAGGTGCTACACCGCCGCGTCATGTGTTCCCAGTCCAGGAACTCCTTCCAGAACTGGCGGTTCCGGTACGCGCGGTCATACCGGAAGGCCGGTGGGAGGTTGTCAACACCCGGATTTTTAATCCCAGATGCCTGTTATGTCATACATCGCAATCCCAGGGTTACCATTTTTGCGAGACATAACAGATTGGATATCACAGTATATCATCCATTACAAATCATAATAAGGTCTTACACAAATAAAGGATCTCATGATCCAGTCTTAATACAAAGAAGTAGCGGAATAATAAGCGTAGCGGTGGACTTCATCTTCAGTGTCACAGGCAATGCCGGCGATGGGAGATGATCCTAGTTGTCGTAGCCGTCCTGCTGTCCTTCCTCCTGGTAGTCCTCCTCATAGTCTGGCCACGGGAATAGCCAGGGAAAAAACCATGAGTACTCTTTAAGTACTCGCAAACTATCACTAACAAGTAAGGTCGTTCTAGTAGGAATGCTAAGCTCTAAGTTTATTTGCAAAAAGCCATATTTATCTAAACTAAGTTCAGAAGCAAAGAAAGCTAAATTAATGTTCTAAATCACCTAAGTGGGAACTTAGTTTTCATAGTCACAACCCTGATGTGGTCAAGTCAAAATCATAGATCACTTCACAATTCATTTTTGAAAACATCTGACGACGGAACAGTATGGCCACTCCAACTGTCCATGACCGCGGACGCGGCTATTCGAATAGTTTGACACTCTACAGAGGTGGTACACTTTCACCACAAAATTCGATATATCTGTTAGAGACAACCCTGAATCATCATACTTAGTATGCAGATAATCAATCATAACCTTTCCTTTACACACTCTAGTATAAGCACCTCTCCTATGAGCTTGGCCTCCTAGCCATGGCCATCTTCCATCCTGGACACTTCATAGGTAGACATCATCAAGAGGTAGCCTCAGTTCAAACCTCTTCCGCGAGGGAACCCATACTAATGCATATAAACTTCCGACTAAGCCTTACCCAATTCAAGTATTGTGGTTGTACGGTAAAATTGGAATGGTATCGCATCCAAACCCAACCATCAGTTTTTATAAAGGGCTAAGGCTCATGCCTCAACATTTCCATCGTCATAAACCATTTGTGTTTCTCAACACATGTCAAAACATTTCAACAGAATGACTCATTATTCTAAGGTTTTCATAATCATTTTCACCAAGTATTCCCATCTAAAGGGATCAAGTTTTATGCTTAGCACTAGCCACTAAGGTTAAGAGTGTTCACTAATAAGGAGTGCTAATCTCAATCTCATGCTATAGAATGACATCTAGTATAGGACGAGTTTTATACTCTTTATGCTATCTATACTACTTTCTAAAATCTCACAAAGCATTACTACAAATAAAGAAACTTTGGTAAAGCAAAAAGTAAAGCTTGCAAGTAAAACTTAGGATGGGTGTAAATCAAAATGTATAACCAAGCATGCCTAATGCATCTTGCTTACGTTAACTTGCATCTAGTGATGGTTTGCCTTGATTGGTGCAGTGATTGAAGTTCTCTTCGTCTTCCTCGGGGTAGAACTCCTCCTCCTCATAGACTTGGTCGGTACTATCGTCTATAAATAAAAACAGGGTACACAATCACCAAACAATACTTAAATAAGTCTATTTAGAACACTAAGGCACACACTTGATGATCTAGCATCATCACAATCATCACAATCATCACAGAATTAAAGAACTAGTTTTATTTAGTTTATTTGAGAAAAGTAATTTCTACTCATTGAAATTAATTAAGATTTAATATTCTTCAATTAAAATATGGGATCATGTGGACACATGTCATCACCACATATTCTAATACATGGGAATGTGATTTAAAGGTTTGGTCACATTTTATACAGTTTAAGATTACTATTTAAATGATTTAAAGTGACTAGAAATGCCTATATAGCATTATTTTGGTACTAGTCCAAAGTCACTACATGCAAACCTAAATATTATTACATATTCAGATAGGTATTGTCAAATGTGATTTTTGAGAGTTGGAATCAACTCAAAGCTATTATGGTTGATTTTTGAAAAATTATTGAAGTTGCAAAAATCTCTGTTTTGGTTATTTTTGCTATATGTGATCTCCAACTCCAATTTATTTAAATCCAACGGGCTTGGGTAGATATTTTAATTATCTTTCTAACAAAATTTGAATCATGAATTTTGGTTAAGTGAAACTCTCTGAGTTGATTTTTGAATAAGTGGACAGAATAGGATTTCAATTTAAAAGGAAAAATACTAATTTGAATCGGTGGGGTAGCGCGGGAACAATACTGGGCTGACCCATTCGGCACAGCATGCGCGCAGCGGGCTGCTGACAGCGGGGTCCATGCATCAACGACTGTTACTACGCGAAGCGGTACCGAGCGATCTGGGCGCTACGATTAGAACCTAATCTAACGGCTGAGGCTCGTCGTCCCTGGTGAACAGCTCGCCAGCGAGAATGAAACCTAGCGGCACGGTGGGTGTGTGTTGTGGCTCACCTGGGCTCTAGCTAAGGCCTGCGATGGGAGAAAATAGCGTGGTAGACGACGGTGGTTCGAGGCACGGTTGCGGCAGGGCTTGGGGTGGTCGCAATCAACGGCTCCTCTTCTCCTCTGTAGCAGCGCGGTGAAATTCCGACGGACTGGTCCTCGCCTTACTCCGGGGAGAATTGTGGGGTGGTTTTGAGAGAGAGGGGAGTGAGGTAGTGTGGAAATGGAGGCTGGGGGTGGCCTCCTTTTATACTGCGACGAGAGGGGCAAAGCGGCATGGTCAGGCGGTGCTGGTGACATGGCTACAGGCGGCTATCGGCATGGCTATGGGCGGCGGTCGATGCGGTGCTTCAGGGCGGTTCTCATGGGCTTGATGGCACGGTAAGGCGCGGTCTACATCGGTCGGGAACATGCGGTGCTCTGCGCGGCAGATGCGGTGTTTGATGCGGCGCACGGTGGCTACGGGTTGAGCGGCGACGAACGGGGATGTCTGGGCGGCTGCTGGGGTCATGGTGGAGTAGTGCGCATGGGTGAGGTCGAGGCGCGGCGTGTGCGAGCTGGTCGGGCGCGGCGCTCTGGCGCGTCCTCGGCATGGAGCAGACGCTCTGGGTGCGGCTTTGCTGGGGTGGTCCACGACTTGGCTTCACTTGGGGAGTGGACAGGGGGCGGCGGTGTGGTCGCAGCTACCTCCTAGACATCATGGGCGAGCTCGAGGCGGTCTGCTGTGAGCGAAGCTTGATCGACCGGCATGGTTACGTTCAGGCGGCATGGCACTAGCGCCAGTAGTGAAGGGGGCGAGGGCTTTGATGCTTTGGTTGGTGCTGGGGTGACTAGGGGACAAAGATTGAGCCAAGTGGGGGACAAAACCTTGATCAGCAGCAGTGATTGTTAGGCAGGTTTTACTGTGCTCACTAAGTGTTCGACACAGTGCCCGCATGAGATTTAAATTTGAATTTTTGGTTGAGATTTGGTGGGTGTGTTGGTCACTATCTTGGGAATCTGTGGTTGCTAGGGTTTGCCAAGGTGAACTGGTTTGGTTGGTTTTTGAGAAATGGCCATCTATACATGTGAACTTAATTCCATTTCCAAATGTCTCTCATTTGAATTTGAAAATAGTTTCTACAAGTTTGTAAGTGGGCTTGGGTTCACTTTTACTTGGTCTAGCAAGGGGTGAAAAGAAGAAGAAAATTTTTGTTAGAAATTCTCTTCTAGGAACACTCAAAGTAGCCCAGTGGTTAACTTTGGTCAAAATGACCATTTGCTTTATTTATTCTTATTTGATTTCTTTTTCTTTGGATTTTGTTTGTAAATGGTCTAGATGATGTGGCATTCACCTTTAAACCATTTCACAACATTTAGAACAATCAAGCATGGCATTTTCAAACAATTCTACACTAATGCAACACACACATGCATTCATAATCATTTGATTAATAAAAGTTTTTGTTAACTCTAAATTGGGTGATGTGAACTTGATAACCTTGATTAAAGTTTTGGCATGTTACAAACCTTCCCTCCTTAAACAAAATCTCGTCCCGATATTTAATAAAAACTAGGAACTAAAGAGATCTGGAAACTCAGTCCTAATGTAATCTTCTCGCTCCCAGGTAGCTTCTTCTTCGGTATGGTTGCTCCATTGAATCTTGAGAAACTTGATACTCTGCGTCCTGGTAGTTCTGAAAGCTTCTTCCAAGATACGAATGGGTACTTTACAAAACGTCAGATCCTTATTTATATCAATGGCTTGGTGATCGATGTTCTTGAACACTTCGGTCTTCTCCGGAACTTCTAAGCATTTGCGAAGTAACGAGATATGGAACACTTTATGGAAGGCTAACATCTCCTCTAGCGGTTCCAGTTTATAAGATACTTCTCCTCGGCGATTCAGAATCTTGAAGGGTCCGATATATCTGGGGGCTAACTTTCCTTTCAGCTGAAAATGCCGCATTCCTTTCAACGACGAAACTTTGAGATACACAAAATCTCCGACATTGAAAGTCAGGTCTCTATGTCTCTTGTCAGCATAACTCTTCTGTCTGGATTGGGCGGTCTTGAGGTGCTCACGGACTTTGTGAACCTTCTCTTCGGCTTCTCGTAGGATGTCGGGTCCGAAAATATGACTCTCTCCTACTTGTGACCAATTCAAGGGGGTACGACAGTTCCTCCCATACAAAACTTCAAATGGGGCCATTTGCAAACTGGCTTGATAACTGTTGTTGTATGATAATTCTGTGAAAGGCAAACAATCTTCCCATTTTGATCCATACTCTAACACACAAGCTCTCAACATATCTTCTAAGATCTGGTTGACTCGTTCAGTTTGTCCATCGGTTTGCGGGTGATAAGCTATGATGAAATTCAACTTGGTCCCTAATCCTTCTTGGACTTTCTGCCAAAATCTTGAGGTAAATTGGGTTCCTTGTTTTGACACTATGGTCTTGGGGGTTCCATGCAAACTGACTATTTTAGCAATGTACAACTCTGCTAGCTTCGAACTCTGGTAGGTTATCTTGACGGGTATAAAATGGGCTACCTTAGACAGTCTATCAACTATGAACCATATTGAGTCATTTGCCCTAGTAGAAGTAGGCAAACCGGTGATAAAGTCCATTCTGATGGAATCCCATTTCCATTTCGGAATCTGCAACGGTTGCAACAGTCCTGCGGGTCTCTGATGTTCCGCTTTGACTCTTTGACAGATATCACACTTGGCTATGTAGCTTCCGATTTCTCTTTTCATCTTGTGCCACAAAAATTGCTCCTTCAAATCCTGATACATCTTTGTTCCGGGGTGGATAGAATAATGAGTATCATGAGCTTCTTGCATGATAACTTGCTTCAGCTCCGAATCTGCTGGCACATAGTTACGTCCTTTGTACCACAAAACTCCTTCTTCATCTTCGGTGAACCCAGGTACCTTTCCTGTACCAATACGATGTTTGATTGCGTCGATACTCGCATTTCCTTTCCGGGCTTCCTTGATTTGACTGATCAAAGTGGGTTGAAGTTCAATGCTAGCTAAAAATCCTTTGCTAACTAGCTCTGTTCTAAACTGCTCCAACTCTTCATGCAAACTTGGCTGGGCTTCTTTGATCATGGTGTTTAACCTACACGGCAATCTGCTAGAGCATCCACTACCACATTGGCTTTGCCGGGGTGATAGTGAATGTCAAGGTCATAATCCTTGATTAACTCTATCGATCTCCTTTGCCTCATATTCAGCTCCTTCTGAGTGAAAATATACTTCAGGCTCTTGTGATCTGAATAAATCTCACAGCGGTTACCCATAAGGTAATGACACCATGTCTTCAGGGCTAAAACTACGGCTGCTAGTTCAAGATCATGGGTAGGGTAGTTTTGCTCATACTGCTTCAGTTGTCGAGACAGATATGCTATGACTTTGCCTTCTTGCATCAACACACATCTGAGACCAATCTTGGATGCATCACAATACACATCAAACGACTTCTTGATATCTGGCATAATCAATATTGGGGCTGAAATCAATCTCTTCTTGAGCTCTTGAAAGCTTGCTTCACATTTATCGGTCCATTCAAACTTCTTATCTTTCTTCAACAGTTGGGTCGTCAGTCTTGCGATGCTCAAAAATCCCTCAACGAACTTGCGATAATATCCCGCTAATCCGAGAAATGCACGGACTTGGGTTTGAGTGGTTAGGGCTTCCCATTCTTCAACATCTTTTATCTTGGCGGGATCAACATCGACTCCTCCTGCTGACACAATATGTCTGAGGAATCCTACTTCCTTCAACCAGAATTCACATTTGCTAAACTTGGCATACAACTGATGTTCTCTAAGGGTTTCAAGGATGGTTCTCAGGTGTTGCTCATAGTCTTCTTCTGACTTGGAATAGATAAGAATATCATCGATAAACACAACGACAAACTTATCTAGAAAGTTCATAAAAATCTTATTCATGAGGTTCATGAAATAAGCGGGGGCACTGGTTAATCCAAAAGACATGACCGTATACTCGTACAATCCATATCTGGTGGTAAAGGCGGTCTTTGGAATATCCGTTGCACGAATCTTGAGTTGATGATAACCAGTTCTAAGATCAATCTTAGAAAACACTCTGGCACTAGTCAACTGATCAAACAAATCTTCAATCTTAGGCAGTGGGTACTTGTTCTTGATGGTGATATCATTCAGCTTCTAGTAATCTATGCACAAACAGTTACCTCCATCTTTCTTGTCGACAAACAAAACAGGCGATCTCCATGGCGATGCTCTTGGTTGAATCAAGCCTTTCTCCAGCATAGCATCAAGTTGCTTTTTCAGCTCCACTAATTCAGATGGGTTCATACTATAAGGTCTCTGAGCTATGGGTCCAGTTCCAGGAATTAGTGCAATAATGAACTCGATATCCCGATCCGGGGGCATACCGGGCAATTCATCTAGGAATGCGTCGGGGTATTCATAGACTACTCTGACTTGGTCTAGGGTTGGTTGGGCTAGACTCTTATTGCATTTGAATTGGCGGGGCAAGGTTTCAGAAACATGCTCTATTGATATTCCAGAGCTACTTGTCATGGTTATGGCTTTCTTGGCACAGTCGATCAATCCTTTATGTTTCGACATCCAATCCATTCCTAGAACTACTTCCAAACCTTTGGTTCCAAGTACTATTAGTTTGGCATAAAAATCTATCCCATGGATTCTGATAGGTACAGCTTTGCAAATTTTTCTAGCTTTGGTGGTTGAACCAGGTATTTGAACTATCATAACATGCTTCAATTTTGTTGGCTGAATCTTACTAGTGCATGCAAATTCTTCTGTAACAAACGAGTGCGATGCTCCAGAATCAAACAACACTCTTGCTAATACTGAGTTAACAGAAAACATACCCAGCATGACATCTGGCGCTTCATGGGCTTCTTCAGCATTCATGTGAAACAGATGGCCGTTGCGATTGAGCGAATTCCTTGGGGCAAATCTCCTTCTAGGATGAACACAGTGTTGCTACTGAGCTAGGGCATTCATATTGGTGGTGGCTGCAAGCTTCTGGGGACACTCGTTGGAGTAGTGACCCTTCACTCCACATTCAAAGCAAGTAATCTGGGACTTAACTTTGGTGGCAACAGGCACGACATTGCTTCTAGTCCTTGGGGCAGTATTGTTGTTGTTGTTGGACTTGGGCGGTGCACGGTTGAAGTTGTTGGAGTTGTCGGGGTTGTTGTTGTGGTTTCCTCCGGACTTCACGTTTCCTTCGCTACGATTGGGGTAGCTTAGACGAGACATTGGGGGTCTATTATTCCTTGGGGCATATCCTGTAGATGGGTTGGGGGGATACTTCTGGGTATTGTGGGACCCAGTCTGGTGCATCATTCTGTGCTTGCGTTTGTCATTGGCTTGGTTTATCTTCCCTTCCATCTGGATGGTGGAATCTACAAGCTCTTCTAGGTCTTCAAAATGGATGTTGACTAAAATAGTCTGCATCTCATCATGCAGTCCGTTCAGGAACCTTTCCTTCTTCTTGGCTTCAGTGTTGATCTCATCAGGTGCATACCTAGCGAGGGATAGAAATTTGTCACGGTACTCAACTACCATCATCCTGCCTTGCTTCAGTTCTCTGAACTCATCTCTCATTCTCGTGACTAAACCTTGCGGCACATGGGTGCTGCTAAACTTGATCTTGAATGCTTCCCACGTCATCACTTGACCGTGGTTCATAGTACGGGTGCTATTCCACTAGGCTCTTGCATCTCCTGCTAGATAGTGGGTGGCAAACAGAACTTTCTCGTTGGCATCAACTCCTATGACTTCCAGGTTGTTCTCCATGGTTTGCAACCAATCATCCGCATCCAACGGGTCTTCAGACTTGCTAAAGATAGGGGGGTTGGTATTCTGAAAGTCCTTAAGCTTGGATCCACGATTTCCATGGCCTTGATTATTGTGGGCCATCTGAGCGATCTGTTGCAGGGTGGCTAGGTTGGCTTGATGCTTTGTTCTACTAGCTTCACGGTTAGAAACTAGCATCGGTAGAATCTGCAGCATCGGGTCCTGCGATGAGCTGCTTCCTCCTTGGTTTCCACGAGTCATCTAAAGATTGAGATAGATAATAGGGTAAGAGGGAAAGCTCTAAGGTTCATGGTTTTGTTTTCAAAGCTAAAACTTTGAGTTTGAACTCAGGTTTTGCAACTAACTTCTTCTCATTCATTCATTCATTCATTCAAGCACACCATACAAACACACACCACAACAAATGGAAAACAAATGGTTTTAAGAACCATTATGTGAACTAAGATACAGTGGGACCAATACAACTCCTTCCTATGGTAGTGATCAAGTGCATCTACTCATCATCAATGAAGTCAGAGTCATCATCATCGGTGTAGAAATCCATGGCATCATCCTCCAGGTACTCATTGTCATCACTAAGGTACGAGTGAATATCTCCCTAGATGTCTTCACCTTCTTCCTCTTCTTCTTTTGCTGCAAGCTGAGCTTCTTGTTCCTGGATGGTCTTCTCGAGGTCGGACACCTTCTTGCGAAGACGAGCGATGGTGCGATCCTTCTTCTCATGTTGACGACAAAGTGATTGGCGATCCTTGACGAGCATGGCGAAAGTCTGGTCCTTCTTGGCGGCAATGGCAAGGTTGTGGTTGGCGTAGGCTCGAGCATTGTCCAATTCCTTCTGTCTATCATACAGTAGGAAGTCAAGATTCTCCACTTGGCGCTTGATCTCTGGGTGACTTTGTTGGGTCCGCAGCATAGAAAACAAAAAATTTCCTACGATGAGAACTACACGCCAAGATCTATCTACTAGATACAGAGCAAACGGGTGGACATACATCCATGGAGAACTTACCCTCGAAGACAACGAGCTTTGTTAACGAGTAGGAACTCGTGGTTGATGTAGTCGTACACTTGCCGATCTCAAGATCGTGAGGAAGTCCGAGCGCCGCAATCCATCAGCGCATCTGCACTCGCACACACGTTCAAGCCACCGGACAACCTCCACCTCCTCGCTCCAGCGATCCAGCGGAAGCAGCAACTCCTTCTAGACGAAATGCCACCGGGAACATGTATCTCGCTAATCCGAGACCATGGGGGAATAATTCTAGAGGGGGAGAGAGATCCTTCAGAAGGAGGTGTGAGGATGAAGGAGGGAATGGGTGGCCTTTTATAGGAGGAGGGGGGGTGCCCCCTCTCTCCATGGCCAGCGCATGGGGGGGTGACCCCTCCCCTCCCCCATTCATGTGGTGGTAACCCCTCCACATTAAAATGCCTCTTCACATTCCCTTTTAAAGTCTCCACTTTAAATGCATTAAATTTCTCCAAATTTAATGCTCTCTCATTTAATAAAACTCTTTTTTATTAAACTTATTCAGAATTTTGTTAATTACTTTAATTAACAAACATTCACATATAGCCCCTTGAAATATTTCAATATCACATGCAGAACCACCTTCTGCAATTTCACCCGAAACAATTTCCGGTTTCTATTGAAACAATTCCTGCGCTTTGCAATTCTTTCGTCTGAAACATATATGCTCCAAAATGGTGTCCGGTAACTCTTAAGTGTGCCACCCTATGGTTCGCGAATAATGCAGACATGATCGAGACCCTTCTCCGATCAATAATCAGCAACGGGACCTGGAGATCCGTACTGACTCCTACACATTCAACGATGACTCCTGTGATCGTGAGAACCTTTAACGCTTGTAACTAAATCCCTTTGTCTCTCGATATATTACATGTCCGAGATTCGATCATCGGTATCTCCATACCTAGTTTGATCTTGTTTCCGACATGCACTCTTTTCTCGTTCCCGTGATATAACATTCTAGTGATCACATCACTTGCTTGCAAGCTATCCTAATGTGATATCACCGAGAGGGCCCAGAGTATATCTATCCGTCATCTGGATTGACAAATTCCAATCTTGATCCATGAGCCTCAACATAACACCTTCGTAGTACTGAACCCATCTTTATAGTCACCCTGTTACGGTGTGACGTTTGATGTTATCAAGATACTCTTCCGGTGTTAGCAATTAACATGATCTCATGGTCTAAGGATAAAGATTACTTCGTATGATGTTATAGCAATATAAACATAATGACTTGATCGTAATGCTATACTTCGGATGAATGTTCATCACATCATTTCACAAATGTTGTGACCTTGTTATTAACAACATCCAATGTCCATGATCAGGAAACCTTGATCATCTTGTTAATCAACAAGCTAGTCTATAAGAGAGGCATAACTAGGAACCCTTTTTGTTTATTAAACACACATGTATTGATGTTTCCTATGAATACATTTCTAGCATGTAAAATAAACATCTATCATATACAAGGAATACATAATAACAACTTTATTATTGCCTCTCAGTGCATATTTCCTTCAGTCTCCCACTTGCACTAGAGACAATAATCTAGTTTATATAGTGATAAATCTAACACCCATGTAGTTCTGGTGTTGATCATGTTTTGCCCTTGGGAGTACTTTAGTCAATGGATCTGCTACATTCAGATCCGTTTGTACTTTACAAATCTTTATATCTCCATCCTTGACATGCTCGTGGATGGAGTGAAACCGGCGCTTAATATGTTTGGAATTCTTGTGATACCTTGGTTCCTTGGCGTTGGCTATGGCTCCATTATTGTCACAATAGATCACCATTGGGTACAACGCACTAGGAACCACACCTAGTTCCGTTATGAACTCCTTCATCCAAACTGCTTCCTGCGCTGCTTCTGAAGCAGCAACATATTCCGCCTCCGTCGTTGATCCAGCCACCACAGGTTGTTTGGAGCTCCTCCAACTAACTGTTGCTCCGTTCAAGAGAAATACGTATCCGGTTGAGACTTAGAGTCATCTGGATCAGTGTCAAAGCTAGCATCGACATAACACTTAGCGACTAGCTCTTCTTCACCTCCGTATACAAGAAACATATCCTTAGTTCTTCTCAAGTACTTAAGGATATTCTTGATCGCTATCCAGTGTTCCGAACCTAGATCAGATTGGTACCTACTAGTCAAACTAATAGCATGTGCCACATCCGGTCTTGTACATAGCATGGCATACATTATAGAGCCTATGGCTGAGGCATAGGGGATCTTATCCATTATCTCTCTTTCTTCCGCCGTAGCCGGACTTTGAGTCTTACTCAATGTCTTGCCTTGCAACATAGGTAAGTACCCCTTCTTACTTCTGTCCATATTAAACTTCTTTAATATCTTATCAAGGTATGTACTCTGCGATAGCCCAATTAGGCGTCTTGATCTATCTCTATAGATTTTAATGCCTAATATATATGAAGCTTCACCAAGGTCCTTCATCGAAATTTTGCTGTTTAGATAACTTTTAACACTTTTAAAAGATCTATATCATTTCCAATCAATAATATGTCATCCACATATAATATCAGAAATGCCACATTGCTCCCACTCACTTTCTTGTAAATACAAGCCTCTCCATAAGTTTGGACAAATCCAAACTCTTTGATCACCTCATCAAAGCGGAGATTCCAACTTCGTGATGCTTGCTTCAGTCCATAGATGGATCGCTGAAGTTTGCACACCTTATTAGCATCCTTAGGATCGACAAAACCCTTAGGTTGTATCATATACAACTCTTCTTCAATATTACCATTGAGGAACGCAGTTTTGACATCCATCTGCCATATTTCATAATCGAAATATGCAGCAATTGCTAACATAATCCTAACCGACTTAAGCATCGCTACGGGAGAGAATGTCTCATCGTAGTCAACTCCTTGAATTTGTCGAAACCCCTTTGCGACAAGTCGAGCCTTATAGATGGTTATATTACCATCAGCATCAGTTTTTCTTTTGAAAATCCATTTATTCTCAACGGCCTTTCGATCGTGAGGTAAGTCCACCAAGGTCCAAACCTGGTTTTCGTACATGGATTCCATCTCGGATTTCATGGATTCTAGCCATTTGTTGGAATCGGGGATCATCATCGCTTCTTCATACGTCGCAAGGTCATCTATTTCATCAATCATGAAATTCATAACAGGATTGCCGTACAGTTCAGGAGCTGCACGTGCCCTGCTTGACCTGCGAGGTTTGGTAGTGTCCTCTTTCGGAGTTTCATGATCAATATCATTAGCTCTCTCTTCATTAGGTGAAGTCAACTCCGAAACAACTTCTGGAGCTGCGCTACTCGCCATTTCATGAAGAGAAGGTTCAATAACCTCTTCGAGTTCTACCTTCCGACTACTCACACCTTTCGCGAGAAACTCCTTTCCAAGAAAGGATCCATTCTTGGCAACAAAGACCTTGCCCTCGGATCTGTGATAGAAGGTATACCCAATCGTTTCCTTAGGGTATCCTATGAAGACGCATTTTTCCGCTTTGGGTTCGAGTTTATCCGGTTGAAGTTTCTTCACATAAACATCGCATCCCCAAACTTTAAGAAATGATAGCTTAGGTTTGTTTCCAAACCATAATTCATATGGTGTCTTTTCAATGGATTTAGATGGTGCCCTATTTAAAGTGAATGCAGCGGTTTCCAGTGCATAACGCCAAAATGACAGTGGCAAGTCAGTCAGAGACATCATAGATCGAACCATATCCAATAAAGTACGATTACGACGTTCTGACACACCATTACGTTGTGGTGTTCCGGCAGGCGTGAGTTGTGAAACTATTCCACAGTCTTTCATATGTGTGCTAAACTCGTAACTAAGATACTCTCCTCCACGGTCGGACCGTAGAAATTTGATCTTTATATTACGATGATTTTCCACTTCATTCTAAATTCTTTGAACTTTTCAAAAGTTTCAGACTTGTGTTTCATCAAATAGATATACCCATATCTACTCAAATCATCCGTGAAAGTAACAAAATAGCGATATCCACCTCGCGCCGACACACTCATTGGTCCACACACATCAGTATGTATGATTTCCAATAAATCGGTCGCCCGTTCCATTGGACCAGAAAACGGCGTTCTAGTCATCTTGCCCATAAGGCATGGCTCACATGTATCAAATTATTCAAAATCAAGTGATTCCAAAAGTCCATCAGAATGGAGTTTCTTCATGCGTTTAACGCCAATATGACCTAGACGGCAGTGCCACATATATGTAGATATATCATTATCAAGTTTAATCCTTTTAGCATCAACATTATGAATATGCGTAATACTACTATCGAGATCTAACAGAAATAAACCATTCAACACAGGTGCATGACCATAAAAGATATTATTCATATAAATCGAACAACCATTGTTTTCAGACTTAAACAAATAACCACTATGCATCAAACACGATCCGGATACAATGTTCATGCTCAGTGCAGGCACCAAATAACAATTATTCAGGTTTATAACTAATCCCGACGGCATATGGAGAGGCAGCGTTCCGACGGTGATCACATCAACTCTTGATCCATTGCCGACCCGCATCGTGACCTCATCCCTTGCTAGTTGTCGCTTGTTCCGCAGCCCCTGAACCGAGTTACATATATTAGCAACCGATCCCGTATCAAATACCCAGGTGCTACTGCGAGTACTAGGCAAGTACACATCAATAACATGTATATCACATATACCTTTGTTTGCCTTGCTGGCCTTCTTGCCCGCCAAATACTTGGGGCAGTTGTGCTTCCAATGGCCAGTCCCCTTGCAATAGTAGCACTCGGTGTCAGACTTAGGGCCAGCTCGGGGTTTCTTTTCAGGCGTGGCAATAGACTTGCCACCCTTCTTTCCCTTGTGCTTGCCTTTCTTGTCCTTCTTAAAACCGGTGGTCCTATTGATCATCAACACTTGATGTTCTTTCCTAATCTCCACTTCTGTAGTCTTAAGCATTGACAGAAGCTCGGGAAGAGACTTCTTTATGCCCTGCATATTATAGTTCATCACGAAGCTCTTGTAGCTAGGTGGCATATATTGGATAACATGATGTATGCCTAAGTCAATGGGAATCATTATTCCCAAGGACACAAGCTTATCGGCGTACCCAGACATTTTGAGTACGTGCTCACTAACGGAGCTGTTTTCCTCCATCATGCAGCTAAAGAACTTTTCTGTAGCATTATAACTCTCTACGGCAGCATGGGTATCGAAAATCATTTTCAATTCTCCCATGGTATCAAAGGCATTGCCATTTTCGAAATGCTTTCGAAGTTCTGGCTCTAGCCCATACAGTATGCCGCAATGAACTAAGTTGTGCTCCTCCTGACGAGTTATATAGACGTTCTTTTCCTCGTCAGGGGCATCAGGAGCTGGTGGGGGGCCTAGCGACGCATCTAGCACATATTGCTTTTGTGCAGCAGTGAGGAGAATCCTCAAATTCATAGCCCAGTTGGTAAAGTTGCTACCATTCGCAGCAAGTTTCTCTTTCTCCATGAACACATTGAAATTAAAAGCAGGTGGTGCCATCTACAACAGAATTTGTAAAGTATATTTAGACTAAGTTTATGATAGATTGAGTTCAACTAATCCAAATTACTAATGAACTCCCACTCAAAAACGACATCCCTCGTTTCCTTTTGGTGATTACATGAACCAAATCCACTACACCAAGTCCGATCATCACGTGAGTCGGTGTAGCTTCAAAGGCGAGCATCTATATGGGCATCATATCAACTATATGACTCATGCTTAACCTTTTGGTCCGTGTTCCGAGGCCTTGTCTGTACATGCTAGGCTTGTCAAGTAAGAACCTTAGTATTTGCGTGTGTAAAACTGTCTTACGCCCATTGTATGAAAACATAGAGTTGAGAACACCCGATCATCACGCGATGCCTCAAAACACGATCCACAAAACGGTGCATACTTAAGGAAGAACACATTTTATCTTGATATCTAAATGAGGGATCATCTTATAATGCTACCAAAAGCGCCAAACTAGCAATATAAGATGCTAACATCTAATGTGTGAAGTGAGGTGATATGGTCCATGCATTTGATCTCTATCATTTGCATCGTGGTATGATCTCTATCATTCCTTTGTGTGTAAGGCCAAGGTTTATGGAACTTACATGTTAAGTGAGTTGTAAGAGTATCTATTATACATCTACTTACAACAATACCATATCAAAAACACTAGCCCAACAACGATCTAAACTAGACGCCTCTAATTTATCAATTGCAAGTTTTACGTGGCTTAGGGCTTTCAGAGATAGAACCTGTCTAACCTACGAACATGAACCACAACGAGGATAACCAAGTTATTAGCAACTCGTTGTAAATCAGATATTGACTATAGTAGGAGAGACAGACACCCGCTAGCCACTTATGCAAAACTAGTTGCATGTCAGTCGTGGAACCGGTCTCATGTACGATGACATGTAAGGTTGGTCCGGGCCGCTTCATCCCACTATGCCTCCAATATCCAAAGTACATAGAAGATGCAATAACATGATCATCATCGCCCACATATAAACATATGTGTAGTACCCGTGCAAAGCACCTACGCATAGATCAGGCTCTGATACCACTGTTGGGTCCGCACATAGAAAACAAAAAAATTTCTATGATGAGAACTACACGCCAAGATCTATCTACTAGATACAGAGCAAACGGGTGGACATACATCCATGGAAAACTTACCCTCGAAGACAACGAGCTTTGTTAACGAGTAGGAACTCGTGGTTGATGTAGTCGTACACTTGCCGATCTCAAGATCGTGAGGAAGTCCGAGCGCCGCAACTCAGCAGCGCATCCGCACTCGCACACACGTTCAAGCCACCCGACAACCTCCACCTCCTCGCTCCAGCGATCCAGCGGAAGCAGCAACTCCTTCCAGACGAAATGCCACCGAGAACATGTATCTCGCTAATCCAAGACCATGGGGGAATAATTCTAGAGGGGGAGAGAGATCCTTCACAAGGAGGTGTGAGGATGAAGGAGGGAATGGGTGGCCTTTTATAGGAGGAGGGGAGGTGCCCCCTCTCTCCATGGCCGGCGCATGGGAGGGTGACCCCTCACCTCCCCCATTCATGTGGTGGTAACCCCTCCACATTAAAATGCCTCTTCACATTCCCTTTTAAAGTCTCCACTTTAAATGCATTAAATTTCTCCAAATTTAATGCTCTCTCATTTAATAAAACTCTTTTTTATTAAATTTATTCAGAACTTTGTTAATTACTTTAATTAACAAACATTCACATATAGCCCCTTGCAATATTTCAATATCACATGCAGAACCACCTTCTGCAATTTCACCCGAAACAATTTCCGGTTTCTATTGAAACAATTCCTGCGCTTTGCAATTCTTTCGTATGAAACATATATGCTCCAAAATGGTGTCCGGTAACTCTTAGGTGTGCCACCCTACGGTTCGCGAATAATGCAGACATGATCGAGACCCTTCTCCGATCAATAATCAGCAGCGGGACCTGGAGATCCGTACTGACTCCTACACATTCAACGATGACTCCTATGATCGTGAGAACCTTTAACGCTTGTAACTAAATCTCTTTGTCTCTCGATATATTACATGTCCGAGATTCGATCATCGGTTTCTCCATACCTAGTTTTATCTCGTTTCCGACATGCACTCTTTTCTCGTTCCCATGATATAACATTCTAGTGATCACATCACTTGCTTGCAAGCTATCCTAATGTGATATCACCGAGAGGGCCTAGAGTATATCTATCCGTCATCTGGATTGACAAATTTCACTCTTGATCCATGAGCCTCAACATAACACCTTCGTAGTACTGAACCCATCTTTATAGTCACCCTGTTACGGTGTGACGTTTGATGTTATCAAGATACTCTTCCGGTGTTAGCAATTAACATGATCTCATGGTCTAAGGATAAAGATTACTTCGTATGATGTTATAGCAATATAAACATAATGACTTTATCGTAATGCTATACTTCAGATGAATGTTCATCACATCATTTCACAAATGTTGTGACCTTGTTATTAACAACATCCAATTTCCATGATCAGGAAACCTTGATCATCTTGTTAATCAACAAGCTAGTCTATAAGAGAGGCATAACTAGGAACCCTTTTTGTTTATTAAACACACATGTATTGATGTTTCCTATCAATACATTTCTAGCATGTAAAATAAACATCTATCATATACAAGGAATACATAATAACAACTTTATTATTGCCTCTCAGGGCATATTTCCTTCAGACTTGGCATCTCCAATGGCATGCCCATAGAATCACGCCTTGCGTAGTGAGCAAAGCGTCCTGCGTTCTGCTGTCCTTCCTCCTGGTAGTCCTCCTCATAGTATGGCCACGGGAATAGCCAGGGACAAAGCCATGAGTACTCTTTAAGTAATCACAAACTATCACTAACAAGTAAGGTCGTTCTAGTAGGAATGCTAAGCTCTAAGTTTATTTGCAAAAAGCCAAATTTATCTAAACTGAGTTCAGAAGCAAAGAAAGGTAAATTAATGTTCTAAATCACCTAAGTGGGAACTTAGTTTTCATAGTCACAACCCTGTTGTGGTCAAGTCAAAATCATAGATCACTTCACAATTCATTTTTGAAAACATCTCATGACGGAACAATATGGTCACTCCAACTGTCCATGACCGCGGACGCAGCTATTTGAATAGTTTGACACTCTGCAGAGGTGGTACACTTTCACCACAAAATTCGATGCATCCGTCAGAGATAACCCTGAATCATCATACTTAGTATGCGGATAATCAATCATAACCTTTCCTTTACACACTCTAGTATAAGCACCTCTCCTATGAGCTTGGCCTCCCAGCCATGGCCATCTGCCATCCTGGGCACTGCATAGGTGGACATCATCAAGAGGTAGCCTAAGCTCAAACCTCTTACGCGAGGGAACCCATACTAATGCATATAAATTTTCGGCTAAGCTGTACCCAATTCAGGTATTGTGGTTGTACGGTAAAATTGGAATGGTATCGTATCCGAACCTAACCATCAGTTTTTATAAAGGGCTAAGGCTTTTCATCATCATAAACCATTTGTGTTTCTCAACACATGTCAAAACATTTCAATAGAATGACTCATCATTCCAAGGTTTTCATAATCATTTTCACCAAGTATTCCCATCTAAAGTGATCAAGTTTTATGCTTAGCACTAGCCACTAAGGTTAACAGTGTTCACTAATGAGGAGTGCTAATCTCAATATCATTCCATAGAATGACATCTAGTATAGGCCTAGTTTTATACTCTTTATGCTATCTATACTACTTTCCAAAATCTCACAAAGCATTACTACAAATAAAGGAACTTTGGTAAAGCAAAAAGTAAAGCTTGCAACTAAAACTTGGGATTGGTGTAAATCAAAATGTATGACCAAGCATACCGAATGCATCTTGCTTAGGTTAACTTGCATCTAGTGATGGCTTGCCTTGATTGGTGCAGTGATTGAAGTTCTCTTCGTCTTCCTGAGGGTAGAACTCCTCCACCTCGTAGACTTGGTCGGTACTATCCTCTATAAATAAATACGGGGTACACAATCACGAAACAATACTTAACTAAGTCTATTTAGCACACTAAGGCACACACTTGATGATCTAGCATCATCACAGTCATCACATGAATTAAAGAACTAGTTTATTTAGTTTATTTGATAAAAGTAATTTCTACTCATTGATTTAATATTCTCCAATTAAAATATGGGATCATGTGGACACATGTCATCACCATATATTCTAATACATGGGAATGTGATTTAAAAGTTTGGTCACATTTTATATAGTTTAAGATTACTATTTAAATGATTTAAAGTGACTAGAAATGCCTATATAGCATTATTTTGGTACTAGTCCAAAGTCACTTCATGCAAACCTAAATATTATTACATATTCAGATAGGTATTGTCAAATGTTATTATTGAGAGTTGGAATCAACTCAAAAGCTATTATGGTTGATTTTTGAAAAATGTTTGAAGTTGCAAAAGACTTTGTTTTGTTATTTTTTCTATATGTGATCTCTAACTCCAATTGATTTAAATCCAACGGGCTTGGATAGATATTTTAATTATCTTTCTAAAAAAATTTGAATCATGCATTTTGGTTAAGTGAAACTCTTTGAATTGATTTTTGAATAAGTGGACAGAATATGATTTCAATTTAAAAGGAAAATACTAATTTGAATCGGTGGGGTAGCGCGGGAACAATACTGGGCCGGCCCATTCGGCACAGCACGCGCGCAGCGGGCTGCTGACAGGCAGGGTCCATGCGCCAGCGGCTGTTACTACGCGAAGCAGTACCGAGCGATCTAGGCGCTACGATTAGAACCTAATCTAATGGCTGAGGCTCGTCGTCCCCGGTGAATAGCTCGCCGGTGAGAACGAAACCTAGCGGCATGGTGGGGGTGCGTTGTGGGTCACATGGGCTCCAGCTAATGTCGGCGATGGGGGCAAACAGCGTGGTATACGATGGCGGTTCGAGGCACGGTTGCGGCAGGGCTTGGGATGGTCGCAATCAACGGCTCCTCTTCTCCTCTGAAGCGGTGAACTCCGGCAAAATTCCGACGGACTGGTGCTCGCCTTGCTCCGGGGAGAAGTGTGGGGTGGTCCTGAGAGAGAGGGGAGTGAGGTAGTGTGGAAATGGAGGCTGGGGGTGGCCTCCTTTTATATTGCAGCGAGAGGGGCAAAGCGGCATGGTCAGGCGGTGTTGGTGACATGGCTACGGGCGGCTATCGGCATGGCCGTGGGAGGCGGTCAATGCAGTGCTTCAGGGCAGTTCTCATGGGCTTGATGGCGCGACAAGGACCGGTCTACATCGGTCGGGAATGTGCGGTGCTCTGCACGGCAGAGGCGGTGTTTGATGCGGCGCACAGTGGCTACGGGTCGAGCGGCATTGAACGGGGATGTCTGGGCGGCTGCTGGGGTCATGGCGGAGCAGTGCACGCGGGGTGAGGTCGAGGCGTGGCGTGTGCGAGCTGGTCGGGCGCGTCGTCGGCATGGCGCAGACGCTCTGGGCGCGGCTTTGCTGGGGTGGTCCACGGCTTGGCTTCGCTCGGGGAGTGGACAGGGGGCGACGGTGTGGTCGCAGCTACCTCCTAGACATCATGGGCGAGCTCGGGGCGGTCTGCTGTGAGCGGAGCTTGATCGACCGGCATGGTAAGGTTCGGGCGGCATGGCACTAGCGCCAGCAGTGAAGGGGGCGAGGCTTTGATGCTTTGGTTGGTGCTGGGGTGACCAAGGGTAAAAGATTGAGCCAAGTGGGGGACAAAACCTTGATCAACAGCAGTGATAGTTAGGCAGGTTTTACTGTGCTCACTAAGTGTTCGACACAGTGCCCGCATGAGGTTTAAATTTGAATTTTTGGCTGAGATTTGGTGGATGTGTTGGTCACAAGCTTGGGCATCTGTGGTTGCGAGGGTTTGCCAAGGTGAACTGGTTTGGTTGGTTTTTGATAAATGGCCATCTATACATGTGAACTTAATTCCATTTCCAAATATCTCTCATTTGAATTTGAAAATAGTTTCTGCAAGTTTGTGAGTGGGCTTGGGTTCACTTTTACTTGGCCTAGCAAGGGGTGAAAATAAGTAGAAAAGTTTCGGTTAGAAATTCTCTTCTAGGAACACTCAAAGCGGCCTAGTGGTTAACTTTGGTCAAAATGACCATTTGCTTTATTTATTCTTATTTGATTTCTTTTTCTTTGGATTTTGTTTGTAAATGTTCTAGATGATGTGGCATTCACCTTTAAACCATTTCACAACATTTAGAACAATCAAGCATGGCATTTTCAAACAATTCTACACTAATGCAACACACATATGCCTTCATAATCATTTGATTAATAAAAGTTTTTGTTAATCCTAAATTGGGTGATGTGAACTTGATAACCTTGATTAATGTTTTGGGATGTTACAGAGGTTGAGGATGCAGTGGGCGATCTCCTCGTCCAGCGTCTTGCCCTCCTTCAGCGCGGGCGGCACTGGCACCCACTCCCAGTTGAGGTGCCATCCCGTTGGCAGGGAGACATCATGGTGGGCTATGCCTCTCCCCTCCCTCCCGCCGCTCGCACTCCCCAATACGGAAGTAGCGGCTATCGTGGCCGGGCGCCTCCTCCTGCTGGCACGCGGGAAGGCCGACGTAGTCCTCCGGGCGAGGTGGCGGCAACACAACCCCCCGAAGGAAGGTCGACATGCCGCCCGAGACGGACCTAGGGCGGCCGCCCGAGACGGACCCGCTCGCCTCGTGGTCGTTCTTGGTCTTTTTTAACTAGGACGGCTTCTTCATCGTTGTTGGCGCACGGGTTCGGCTGCAGCTAGGGCAGGTGCTGGGATATGGCGATGTCAGGAGAAGGGGTTTGTAGCACCGACGGGCGGGGGGGGGGGCTGTGTAAGTAGAGTGCGCGTAGGTTCGGGCGCCTTCGCCATCAATGCCGGTGCGGGAACTCAAGCGGCGTCCCATCAGTCGTAGGCTTGACGCGCCTCTTCGGTATTGATGGCAAAGTCTACCGTGTTTGCGTCTGAATCGGTGCCGCCGGTCAGGCAGCCGCGCCTCTGAATCGCTGCATCAGTTGCGTCTGAATTGGTGTTGCGGTTGCCTGTTACTCATTGCTGCGCAGCTGTCGCTGGTGGGTGGGCTAGTAGCATGCGGGGGGAGGACATGCCCTTGACCCACCCGTTTCCGGGCCGACCCAGCGGCCACGCAAATTAGGTGCATGGATGGGTCGAGCCAGGCGAGTCGAGATGGATGGGTCGTGCCGCTGCGATGCCGCGCACATCAACACGGACATGTTCGAACGCGCTCGGACGGGTTGGGTAGACCTAGTGGAGATGCCCTGAGGAAGCACACGTCCGAACCACCGGATCATTGACGGTGCATCTTGTAGTATGCCGGATCTAGCAGGCAATGTGCTTGGGGAATCCGGTGCTTGCTTGCCGGTAAGGGCATCTCCACTGGACCGACCCAACCAGACCGGGCGCATCCGAACGCGTTCGCGCGGATGCACATGACGTGCGCGGCCTTCCAGCGGCCCGACACATCCGGATCGACATGTCCGGCTCGACCATCCGTGCACCTAATTTGCGTGACCGCTGGTTCAGACCAAACAGTGCGCTCATCCTCACGTGTCCGCCCTCTTGTTCACCCGGGCCCTGTAGCCAGTGGCACAACAACCACTCCTCCCCCAAACCCTCGCACTCCATATCCCACCGCCAGAGCAGGCGCAGCCGTCACCGCCGCCACTGCCGGTCGCCGCTGTCTCCCCCCGCGATATCAAGCAAGACGACCGCAGGCCACGCGTGTTCCCGGAGTTGACTAGACGCTCCACTGGCCATGCCGCCCTCCCCGGCCTCCGCCTATCGGTTGGACGCGAACAACCTGTTCGGTCATTTGCCAAGGTGCGTTCTACGATCCTTTCTTGGTTATCTCGTCCGCTGTAGGAGTTATCATAGTCATTGATGGTAGACTGCTGGACAGATGGGTAGCAGTCAAGGGGGATCGAGTTCTTCTACAAGAATTTTGTCAAGTCGTCGTCCGACGAGGAGTCTGACGGTGAGACCGAAATTCGGCTTGCAGCTGCACAGATGGTACACGACCACTATCTCCTCCCGCCGCGTAGAGGTGGCTCGTCGAAGCGGCACGAAGCCAACCATGAACGCGACCGGGAAGAGGGGCACATACGCCTTTACAAGGACTACTTGCACCCAACTAATCCGGTCTTCAAAAAGAAGGCATTCTGTCGCCGCTATCCGATGTCCAGGAACATGTTCTTGGACATACTCAATGGAGTTAGGAAATATGATGACTATTTCGAGGCCAAGTACGATTGCACCGGTACGTTTGGCGTTTGGCTTCTCCTCCTACCAGAAATGTCCAGCTGCCATTTGGCAACTTGCATATGGAGTGCCCGGTGATCTCCTCGACGACTACATACGCATGAGCAAGTCTACATTCCATGAGGCCATGTATAGATTCTGCAGCGCAGTTGTAACGGTGTTTGGCAAAGTATATCTGAGAGAGCCAAACTTCCGTCCATCAACGAGCGTAGGGGGTTTCCTGGGATGCTTGGCAGCATGCATTACCAGTGGAATAACTGTCCTTTTGGTTGGCAAGGGCAGTTCAAAGGGCATGTGGAGGGTTTCACTGTCATACTTGAGGCTGTTGCATCACAGGATATTTGGATTTGGCACTACTTTTTTGGCATGGCTGGATCAAACAATGACATCAATATGCTGCAGAGGTCTCCGGTATTTGCTAGGCTGGCAGAAGGCAATGCCCCACAAGTTTCCTAAGAGATCAATGGCAATGCATATGATATGGAGTACTATCTAGATGAGGGTATCTATCCATACTGGGTCACCTTCGTGAAGACAATCCGCAACCCTAGAGATGAGAAATGGAAGAGGTTTGCGAAAGAGTAAGAGACCGTTAGGAAGGATGTGGAGCGAGCATTTGGTGTGCTTCAGTCAAGGTGGGCCATTGTTCGATACCCTGTTAGAACCTGGAGCATAGAAATGATGTGGGTTGTGATGATTGCTTGTGTGATCATGCACAACATGATCGTCGAGGACGAGCGTGATGACGGCATCTTGGACCAATGCTGGGATTTACAAGGTCTATTGGTTGACCTAGAGCTAAGTCTAGCGTCTTGGGAAGAATTTATACAAGTGCATGAAAATTTGCGTCACAGGCAAACCCATGAACGGCTTCAACTATATTTGGTTGAGCATATGAACGGCTTCAACTATATTTGGTTGAGCATATATAGGCTCGTGCAGGAAATCAAAATGCTTAACGCCTAATTTGTTTTATGCAATTTGAGTGACATTTGGTTATTTTTTATCGAACAATGCCATTGTGTACTATTCATATGTAAGCACTATTTTTAATTATATTATATAATCTAGTTTACTTGCTTGTCAAAATATACATTTGTCTGTATAATTTGACCGGACTATTTATATGCAGAGGTCAGCTTTAGACAGCGCTGGCTAGACGCGGACACTTGGATCGCGCCGCTGGACGCGGTCGGTAGGACAGACCGAACCGCTACCTAAAATGACCGCGGGCCGACCCAAACAGATAGAAACAGGTTACGAGTTTGGGTCGGCCCGGTGGAGATGCCCTAACTTGTAACGGAAGGATCCTTCACCAGCGAGCCAACATACCATCACGTCGCCGGTGCACCTGGACCGGGTTTGCTGCTATTTAAAATATCCCCTGACACCACCCAACAAACAAATACAAATTTCAAGTTTTCAAAAACACCAGCTCAATTCAGCGAACCCAAACTATTCAACAGATCCATGGTTTCATGGTGGGCTTCATCAGATGTGTACAGACGTACAGTAGTACACCCGCTGTTCACCAACCACCGACTGATGTGGCTCAAGAAAACCTACATGACTGCTCTCAGGCTCAACGCCACCGGTGGGAACCTCGGCGGCGATGGATTCCACAACCTCGTAAAGGACTAACTGATTGTTTTAAAATAACAGTCATTCGATTTAGCCATGAGATCCCCTCCCATTAATAATAACGAACTTTTACTGTAAATCTATAGGCTTAGCAGCTACTCCATGCCCGCTTTATTAGCATGCCACAGCAAGCTTGGGGATTTTGTCCCCTTGGTATGAGCCACTGTCGGGCGTGAGAAATGAGGATGGACAACGAGATGACCTTGGAGTGAACGTTGGTAAGGTCATTTTTTTGGTTTGGACCGCCGAGAGGTGATTGGCAGTTTGTCCTCGACAGTATCATGGAACCATAGTGAGATAGCAGCTATTTTTTTTTTGGACATTGCTTCTGGAATGCTGAAATTTTGGAGTTAAGTCCGCGAAAGGAAGGATGCCAGTGGCTACAATTTTTGTTCCGAACTCTGAAGCTATAGCATCAAAGTTATAGCGAGAAAACGAGATTCTAACACGCCCCCTATTTGGCATGCAGCCGTGCACTGTTTTAATTTATTTCGCTTGGTATAAATTAGACACATATTTATGAAACATGAAGATAATATATAGTGTGCACGCTAGATTCGCTGCGTTCAAGTTATAGGTCGCTATTAGCACAGCACGTCCCATCCCTGACTGGACATCTTCGACGGGCGCGGGTAAATGTTATGTTGTTGCTGCAACAGGAAAATCCAGGACATAACCGTAAGGAGAACCGACATATTTAGAATAAACGTGAGTAACTGAATCCAGGGGAATCCATTCCGCCACCATTGCTCACGCGAAAACTTGTGCCATGGTCCAGTTGGTAGTCCACCATGCGTAGTAGCAGTCTAGGACAACATCATAACGGTTCCTGACCAACTCTGTTCCGCAGTCGTCAATGAGCCTTTCTCCAGCGCATTTATGAGGGGCCTGCATCATATGGTTCAGAAATACCGTCTGACATACATGCCATTTACTAGTCGCATGTATCTCATTTTTTCTTTCAGTTTGCACAGATCTGGACGCATGAATCCATGGTCCTTATAACGGGAGCATTTGCACACGGGTGCCAAAACTCCATGCCCGCTTTATAGAATCCCAATATAAATATGTGTACATGATTCATTTGGTATTAAAATATTTAGTTTTATGTGCTATGAATCGTATCATAATATGATACCACAACCATCTCTTTTTTCATTAATTAGCATGTTACGTCAGATTTTTTGCCAACATGGCATGCATGATACTACCTATGCTCCCGCTAGGCTTAGCCTAATTAGTGTACTCTTATTTGTCCTAGCTACGTACAAGTTGTGCTATCCGGTCGAGAACAAACAATTTTACACGTTAATGAAGGGCGAGCCCGTGATGATCTCTGTTGCGGCGAGCATGACGAGGCCGAGCATGGCGAAACGTCCGTTCCAATGTCGACATTAGCGTTCATGATGGCGCCGGCCCTGCCCTCTGCACTCTCACCCTGGAGCAGTGGCATCAGCGACACTACGGACAGCAGCGCCACGGTGTACGCGAACCACGCCTGCCCAGTGCCGCTGCCGAGCTACGACAAGAGCCCGTCGTCGCGCCCCGCCTCAACAACCAGCGCCGTCACGAAGCCCCCATATTGAGGCGCCCATATAGAGCCCCCCGCGTCGCCCTCCTCTGGTGACACAGGGGCAACCCTAGCCGCCACCGCCAGCAGGAGCCTCCCCTTGTCTCCTCCGCACCGCCGTTGCCGGAGGGGATGACGGAAAAGTCATGCTCGCTCCAAGGAAGGTGGCGGAGGGGCGTGTTCGCTCGCGTTTTCTGGGCGCCGGTGCTCGGCTGGTGTTGCACGGGCTGGCACTTGGGGCCGGCGGCGCCGAGGCATCTCCACTGCTACGGGCAGCGTCATGGTCGTGCGAGCCCGATCTGGGTCCGCGATAGGCCGGGCGGGTTGCGCCAGATCGCATCATGCGGCTGGCGCAGGAACTGTTTGGGTGGCTACCTCGGGCTCGCCTAGTGTTGGCCGGCTCTCTCGCCCTCCCCCAGGACTAGTGGCGGTCCTCTTCTAGGACCGATGGTGGCCGGAGCTACGGCTTCGGGGCATCAGTGTCCGGCTTCATCCTGGCATGATCATCTCGGTATCCGTCTAGTGAGTTGGGAGACTACTACGGTGGTGTGCAACGTTCTCCTCCACCAGCGATGAGTTTCTTCCTACAGTGGTAGTTCGAGCCGACAGATTTGCTCTGCTTTGCCGGGGGCGCGGTCTTTGGCTTGGGTGAAAACCCTGCTCGGTTACTCCGATGCTGACCAAAGTGATGCCTGCGGGTGCCATTCCCCTCCTTGGAGACGTGGTCTTGGGCCTGAACGTCCCCGCTCCCTCGACGTCGGGGAAACTCTAGGTCTGCTTGTCAGACCGGACAGCGGCGGCACATCGGCGTCGTTTCTCTTCTTGAAGGCGCTGTTTAAGCTGGGTGGGGTATCCCCAATGTGGCATGCGGAGGTGGCCTTTCTGGTGTTGGCTACTACTCAAGATGTGAGTCTCCGGGGTGCAATGTACGTCATCGTTAACTTACTCCAGCCGACCCCTTCCCAAGTTCGGCCAAACCTGGCAGTCGCTCGCTTCATATTTTAGGCGCATGTAGTATTACGTTGGTGTGGGCAACTCTGGTTTTGGTCGTGCTTTGATGGTCTTTGATGTTGTCTGTGACGCAGCTTGTAGGCTCAGTGTCTGATTCCTCGCAATTCTTGGCTAGGGATAGGCAAGGCGAGCTTGTTGCTTGTGTAGTAGGAGTGTGTTGTAAGCCGAAAGGTGAGTGTAATATTGTATCTATTCTTTGGCGTTTTTGTCAACTTAATACAAAGACGCGCACTTCCGTTGCGGGTCAAAAAAATAGCGAGGCGCCCGTTGATGCGCTCTGGTGCGGGACCGCTGAACGCCAGCGCGTCCTAGATGGAGGTGCTCGCCTTAGGATTGTTTGGCGGTGGCACGCTCGGCTCGTCGGCCTGGGCCCTAACGATGACAGCGCGTCGGCGCAGCGCTAGAGGCAGAGCGGCAAATGAGGTCAAGGCCATCACAGTCACCATTAATGAACAGCTCTAGAAATGAAGCTCGAAAGGGTTGGAGGGTAGCTAGGAATCTCCTCAATGTGTTGTTGAGATGATGTTGCTGATGTATTGTATTGAGAGAGCCAGGCACAATCCAAAGGTGTAATTGATGCCCCTCATGGGGCTCCTAGAGAGATTAGGTGTTGTCGGCCGTTGGATTAACCTCCCAGAGTGCATCTCATCCGTTCAATTATGGTAAGTCGCTTCTACCCACATGAATAGTAAATAGCCAATTTGTTGCGGGCACTCGCCCTTGCTACCTAGACCTGCGCATCTCTCTGCCCAACTGTGATTCTACCCGCCGAAAAGGTCTAGGCTCACAGGTCAGTATCCCATGTAATATTTTCAACGCACATGTGGCCGTGCATTTGGTCTGGCGGGGCATGGACGGTGCATTTGGTCTGGCAGGGCATCTATCTCCCCTCGCGAGGTGAAAAAGTCAGGACAAAAAGGCAGTCCCGTGTGAAACCCTAGCCAATCACCACCATCCTCCTCCTCCAATCCTCCCTCTCCTCCCAGACGAGGCATCATCGCCGTCGTCCTGCCTGCGCTTCTCCCCTACATCGAGTCAGCGCCTCCCCATCTTCATAGCCATCCGTACTCCTACGCTCGTGCCTCCTCACCTCCCCCCATAGTCTCTCCCCCTCCTGTCCCCGCTTGTCCCTATGGCCGAGCTCGAGCCGCCGAGCACCGGCCGCTGTCGCGCTTCTCCTTGGTAGGCACGCACTAGTGGCAGTTGTGGGGAGCAGGGGGATCCGCAAATGGTGGCTGCGGGAGCAAGGGGCTGGGTAGGTCGTGGCCCAGCTGGCAGGAGAAGGGACGCGTCCTCGGCGCAAGGAGTACCGGCTGCCGAGATGAGCATGGGAGGAGCACATGCCCGGGATGACCGTCTGCAGCACGTCGTCTTCCTTCTCCATCACACCCCTCCTCCAACGATCTGACGCCATAGCTACATCTATCTCTAGCTGCATCGCGTTGAGGAGGCAGGGCGGACGCTGGATCCCAGGTTGGTCTCTCATCTCTTTCTCTCTACCCTACTTTAGGGAACATCTGTCTCGACATAGGGCAGTGCTCTCAAGGATGTGGTGCAGGCGGCCATGGCCATGGGTGGATAGAGATGGCCCTGTTCCAACCTAGCTAGGCCCTTTTCTCCCTCTCTTGATCCATACATCACAACAAAAAACTTGGTTTCTAATGAGCTTAGAGTATCAATAATCTGAAATGTGTAGCCATTGCGAAGGGGATCAGTTTGTTTTTTCCCAATTATCAATTTATAGTTTCCCTACTACATAAGATATGTTGTTTGTTCTTGTGGTGTGTATATATGTGATTCTGGAGCTTGCATATATATATTTGACAAAGCACATGCTCAATTCCACAACAATCATGTACTGCGGGCATTTCCCTGCAAAAAGAAGGTTATTTCTTATTGAATTATCTACTCATGTAGTCGCTGTCTACGGTTATTTCTTTTGATCTTTTTATTTGTAGGATTTATTTTGATTTGTGAACAATGGATGAAAGAAAATAGGCTCCAACAGAGATGGAACTACCATTCCATGACATTAATCGGGTATTTATTCTTGGCACTTCATGAATATGGAAGGTATTAGATAGGTTTGTTGTATATCAAACCGCTTTTTGGCATTGTTGATTGCTGATTTGTCTATTTGTGATATACATGTTTCTAGAACTTTGAATATGCAAGTTTGAAGCAAACACACACGATAATTTATTCATGGACGAACTATGTTAGTAATATAACACCAAGCATGTTTGTTATTCTACAAGTAACATTGCTAATCATTTTTATTTTGGTGTGTAGACTAGACCATATGTTCGTTGTTTATGAAATTAAGTTACTTTTTGTAATTCAAATTTAAGCAGTACCTATAATGTCATGTTAGTTTACATTTCACCTCAGCCCAATATCTTAAAATAGAGCCCCCTTTCCTTTTCCGGTACTTTATTTATTTATTTGTTATTACTAGACTAAGTGCGACTTGTGATCAGTACCTTGTACTTGGTGCTTCAGTTTATAACGATTAGTAATCTTTGCTATTTATCGTCTCTTCATACCTCTTTTAAGTTTATCACCATGTTGCCCGTTTCGTTTGTTTTTTTCCTTCAAAGGTCATAGCTTTATTTCTCTATAGTTACTTTCAGATAAATAGTTAATTTCCTCTTAACCCATGTGATGGCTAAGAGAGATTTTGGTTAGGCTCCCTGTCTCGGTTGAACATGTGTGCCATTTTTTGGCAAGGGATGGCCTAAAATGTTTGTCTATATCAGTATATGTTGTACCCTATCTTATCCATGATGGAGCTTTAGTTTATAAGATCCATATATACCGTGAAGTGAATGACTCGCCTACCTTCTTTATCTTAGCTTCTAAGAAATTTGTCCTCTAGATCTTTGAACTGTAATAATTCTTCTGTCCCGATGGAACTTTTGTGTTTGTTGCAGTTAACAAGTGTTAGAACTATCCATTTAAACTTCCTGTTTTGTTTTGATGGTCATATGGTGGACATCACTTTAGTTTTTGACATTTTGGTTTAGAACTGCACAGTTACATATGTTTCATTTAGGTGTACAAAGATGTTATATTAGAAGCTAAATCAGTGTGTATATTTGATTTTGTTTTTTCTACTGGTAATTTCAGATAGTATGTTTCATTCATGGAAACGAGTGTGAGAACATTTGGCTGATATGCATGTGCTATGAATTCGTAGACAACACAACTTCAACCCCATGCCAGCAGCTGACTAGTATCCTCTACCTCTTCTCCTCTCGCCACCGGAGATGCTATGCAACAATGCTGAGTGTATTGGTGTAGGTGAGTCTCTTTACATTTCTTCTCTTCAATTATTTATTTTCCTCCCTTTCCATTCAGATTTCCTGTCATAGGTTTGCATATGGGGTCAACATTTTGTTTTGCGTAAATTCCCAAGGGCTATTTTGAGCTAATGGTTGTGATTACTTCAACGTTTGCAATCTGATTTTCTTGTAGTGCTAATGAGAAGACAAATATTAGGAAGCATGCATAGTAGTTTGGTTAGGAGTCATGGTTGCGGAGCATCAATAGTGAGGTGATGACATGATACACATACTACTCTTATAGTCTTAACTGTGTAGGTGGTTCTGCTAATATCAGGAATAAGTCTATAATTCTTGAGTGATGCTAAAAGCAACTAAGTAATTCGTTTGCATCTTATAAAGGAAATTTGTGGATCTCAATTTACCTTATAGCTTCATGGGGTCAGGTATATTCTAACTTTGTAATGCTACTTTTACGGTATGAGTTTTCTTGACTGCTCTCAGCTGAGTGGTAACTACTAGCGTACTATCTCAAGCTAAGTTTAGGGCCCTCTTGTGGTTGGAACAATGCATGATATTCCTGAACCTTGATTGATATGGGTTTGTTCATTTTTTGTTAAACATACATTATCGAAGGATGGTCTCACTTCAATCTATGTTTTTATTTTGATAGATTCCATGCAGTTTATCTCTATATTTTAGGAAAATAGAGGGTACAAATTTTTAGTCTTGTGGTCACTTCGATCTTCTATATATGTTTTTTTCGATGGGCTAGCTAGCTCACTCAGTTTTCCATATGATTGTATTGAGTATGTTGTTAATATATTGGGTTTCCTCTTTTGAAGTTGGCTCTAGTTGGAAACCTGAAACTGCATAGCAAGCGTTGTGTTCTTTCTTTGATCTACTTTTTTAGAACCTTGAATGAAAGATATTTGTTTAATGGAAGCTGAAGTTACTCGTCTAATGGAACGTATAGATATGTCCAAAGAGAGTTTCTGTAGTCTCAATTGGGATGAAGTATATTTATCAAATCCTGAACAATAATTCTCAAGTGATATGGTAGTATGTTTTCTCCCGGCGTACAGAAGCTTACATTTTTATTTAATCCACTTGTGATTTTTCACTAGATTTCTATTTACATATCAATTATTGTCACTCTATATTAGGCTGGTGTGCCTGTTGTTGTTGATACAAATGCGCCTCCTGCCCCTTCTGCTACCTATTCGACAGAGAAAACTTCATCCAGGTTTGTCTTTGGTTCCATTTAGTGACCGTATGTTCATTTCCTCCATACAAAATACAGAAAACAAAAATATGCTTGCTTCCATGCCGGCATCCCTAGTGCTTAATGGATCTATGAACTTGGTTGTTATCAGAAGTATGTGTTTGCTGATTGCAGCTAATTTCTCTATAAGAAATGTAAATGGGTGAATAAAATGTGATGCTACTCTTGGTCTTTGATCTGTTGTGGTTGATTCTTGCAATATGATTTTCCATAAATAATTTACTACTTGCTTTCCTAACTTGTTGTACAACCCAGCTTATTATTCCTATTGTTAAATGTTGTTAAAATTCTACAGTGGTGCATTGATGTCTACAATTAGTTCATGTACTGTTCCTTATTTTTGTTTTTCAAACCATTCACCTGGTTCTAGCATGTGAGATTTAGTAGATTAAAATCACAAACGTACGGATAAATAACACATGTGTAGGGAGAGCATACAACCGAGGCTCTTGAGAAAGAGAATTCTTTTTCTTGATATATATACTTATCTACTGTTATAAATGACATTAGAGAAAAAGAATGAATGTTTTAAACAGCTCCGTAGTTTGAGATATCACACATAATTAGCCAACCGTCAGCGCGTCTATTAACCTTAGAATTGCTAATTACTATAGATTAACTGCACCCTAAGACTCTGTATAAGAAAGTTACTTTCATACTAGTATACAAATGTATACAAATCCGCGTACAAAGGTTCATTTGTTTGGTTGCTATTTTTGTTGCACGTGTATTTAGAGTTCAATATCTTTCAATAGCAGCCTTTAAATGCTTGCAATTCTTGAGAGAAAACTCACTGGTTTAGTCCTTCTGATACTATAGCAGGAAGATGACACGGCCAGTGAGAGCTCAAGTAGCTGCTGCAGACGGAACATCCAAGAAAAAGCCCTGAATCAGCAACATGTATAATGTCATTCCGACTTTTTAGTAGAAACACCAGCACCTTATTCTGGCGAGTGTTTACGGTACCTTTTACTGGTCCTAGGTGAGGGACAAGTATGATTACATCTAACGGCTCAGATATTCTTCCGTGATTAGGCCCAAGTGGCCTAGCAACTGAAATTCATCGGAAATATATTGACGAACAACTAGCTCATTGGAAGGGAAACTCCAAGGAATGCATAGCTGATTCCATGAATCTATAGAACAGGAACCTTGTAGCCTCGGTCATCACGGTCTCATGGAGGCAACATTCATCTCTACAGAGGCTACACGGTAGGATGCTAGGAAACAAAACCGTTTTTTTTGCTCTGTTCAGAATTTGAATGCGCTTGTTTGGTGTTATGTACTACCTTTGTTCGTAATTCACAATGTCGTCAGTTGCGCTGAGTGCTTTGATACTATCTATCCAAAGGCTAGGCAATGCATTAAAGTTGTTGTTCGCTGGCATGGTGTGTGCTTTATTGTCAGACACTCTGGTTTAAATGCAATCTGTTAAGTAGTATTAATTGAAATCAAATATAGTGTATTCATTTGTTTGTGATTGTCTGAACCTTACTCAGGAATTGCTGCTTGCCTAACCTATTATTAAATTGAACTATGAATAGAGATAGTAGTAACCATTAAACCATACGCATTGGAGTTGCAAATTTAAACAAACTCATCACACATAAGAGCTTAAGTTCCAGAGTGGATGCAACATACAAACTGGGGTTCACATGGAGGCGGCAATTCGACTCATAGGTGTAAATGCCCCCATTATGATATAACATATTTTGCAATGTTAAAAAATTCGAAAAAAATTATACATATACATTCGAACATTTTATGTTGGTTCACAAGTTTTCGGGATGAAAGAATATTTTATATCTCATGTATAAAAATGACAAGAAAAATCACGTCAATAGTCGTATTCATGTGACATATTTTGTGTTTTTATACACGCCACATAAAATATTCGGATGTATATGCGATTTTTTTTTCAATTTTTTTGACATTTCAAAAAATGTTTTCTCACAATGGGTGTATTTGCACCTGGGAGCCCAAGAGAATATCTAGGGTTCACATATACTACTACATTACAGATCAAAATTAGGCTAGATAACATAGGTTGACAACAAAATGAGCTACATCAAACATCTATATTACAAGAAAAATACATATTATTATTTAACTGCTTAGAATTAGAACCGCATACTAGTATGAGTATACCAGGACGGTGCGTCAAGACGCACCCTAAATCTAGTTTATATAGGTTGCTCGTGGGTAGTGCGGGTGAGCAGTGCCCGTAACAATGGAGGTGGCCGGTGGATCCCAGCCGTGAATCGATCGAACCCGACATGGAGCGAGCCAGGTCCTGATACAGACAGCGAACATGGACGTCAGGGGCACCGTGCGTGCAGCGGAGGGCTCCGACATGATACTACGTGTCCGACGAACGTTTTGGTTTATCTGACTTGGTTTCTAGCTTTGATTCGCTGATTATTCGTCTCCTGATTCGGGCCTTGTTTCTAGCTAGCGGTAGTAAACGAGAAGCACCCGGAGGTACACGTAGGTGGAGATACGTACAGTGATTGAATTTGTGTAACTCACCAGCTATGGTGCTGACAACACCGTTGCTTGTAAGATCGACATCAATTAGCAGCTGCTCTGTAAATAGCTTACGGAAGACCAGTTCTCTATCTCTATGAGAAATAGCTACTACTTGTAATAGGTAATTCGACGTCGATAACACAGGTCATTATATCAAATACAAAATATTTTTTCTTCGAAATAGGAAAGCCTGGCCTCTATATCTACCTAATAGGTAGGAAAGAGCGGCTTGCCGCGCGCTTGCCCTCACAGGCAAACCCATACAGATATAAACAAACATTATGAAAAAAGTTAAGAGAAGTATAAATATATATCTAATAACAAAGTGGATCATACTTTACATAGCCGAGTAAGGAGAATATTGAATTTAAATACATTACGAATATTGTACTAAAATTCTGGTCTCGGAACATTTGTCGTTCTTTCAATCCATAGTGAAAGGTCACGACTACTTAGACTTGTTTGAGGCGCAAAAAAAAGAACATGTATAGGACACTTGATTTTTTGTGACACAGACAACCGTGATTCTCATTAATCAAGCTAGGCACTGAACAACTGTCAACACACCTGGAGATCTCCCCACGATTACTGGGTCATAAAGCAAACTAAATACATAACAGTTAAGTAGAATAACACTTTGTAAACATCAGCAAACTGAGCCGCCATAAAAAATGAGAACACCAAACCAATTCTCAGATAATATCTTACAATAGGTAAGAAACACCAAGCATAATCAACCAGACCAATGATAGTCTACATTCATTTTCTATTCTATAACAAAGATGTATCAAGTAACATTAATACATACAAGGTACATTAAAAACAAAGACGTAGAAACCAAACAACAAAATAGAACTCTCATTCTTTGTTTATCAGTCTGAGAACAAAATCCTAGATTTAAGCATAAGATATGAACACACATGTGAATAGAGAAGAAACACACCAGAAAGTGCTAGCAGACACGATTAGGATAGATAAACAACAAAAGGTGTGTACATTGCTAGAACGATTTCACCGATAGCATAAAATAATATTCAGTTACATATAGAAGGTATATAAATAAACAGACATAAACATGACCATGCATCTACAGAAAGAAAAGATGATGCCTTTGTCATACAACAAAAAATCACCGTGATAAAATATTCATTCATCCATTCATCCATGAATGAGCAAGCAAATATGAATAATTGATATAACAGAGTTAGAATTAACATGCAAACAAAAAAATGGGAAACGATGGACAAACTGTAACAAGTAAACATTCTTAAAACAGTTTATCTGAGACGGAATAAAAACTACCAGCATGTCATAAGTAGTGACTTATAGAACAATATATTACGTTAGTACTTGTGGGATATTAAAGTACCTTACAAATATACTACACACCACTAAATCAGTTTTGGAAGTGGAAAAAGGCTAATATAGAATTATTATTTGTGGTGGGCATGATAATCTTCCATGTATATAGCATATGAAAGAGGACGATGAGGTAGTGGTCCCTTAGGCGCATGTAGTACAATCTGCAATCAATATTAAAAATTTAATGGGATATTTACAGAATTATTTACAATGTTTGAGTGATTAAAGACGACATGAATGACAAATTGCTTTCAAGATCACTAATCGAGTTACTGGCTCAAGTTCCTTGTACGTTTCAATTTCCATGCTGAGAAAGGAAAAAACAATAAGCCACAGATTATTCAATTTTAGCAAGGGACTCAGTTGAGGAATTGGTACAGAACTCACCCTTGCGAGCCAACAATTGGTAGATTGCCTTCTGCAACCTGTGAAGGAAATATGCCTTGAGAGGCAATAATAAAGTTGTTATTATGTATTCCTTGTATATGATAGATGTTTATTTTGCGTGCTATAATTGTATTGATAAGAAACATCAATACATGTGTGTTTAATAAACAAAAATGGTTCCTAGTCATGCCTCTCTTATAGACTAGCTTGTTGATTAACAAGATGATCAAGGTTTCCTGATCATGGACATTGGATGTTGTTAATAACAAGGTCACACCATTGGTGGAATGATGTGATGAACATTCATCCGAAGTATAGTATTACGATCAAGTCATTGTGTTTATATTGCTATAACATCATACGAAGTAATCTTTATCCTTAGACCATGAGATCATGTTAATTGCCAACATCGGAAGAGTATCTTGATAACATCAAATGTCACACCGTAACAGGGTGACTATAAAGATGGGTTCAGTGCTACGAAGGTGTTATGTTGAGGCTCATGGATCAAGAGTGGAATTTGTCAATCCAGATGACGGATAGATATACTCTGGGCCCTCTCGGTGATATCACATTAGGATAGCTTGCAAGCAAGTGAGGTGATCACTAGAATGTTATATCATGGGAACGAGAAAAGAGTGCATGTCGGTAACGAGATCAAACTAGGTATGGAGATACCGATGATCGAATCTCGGACATGTAATATATCGAGAGACAAAGTGATTTAGTTACAAGCGTTAAAGGTTCTCACGATCACAGGAGTCATCGTTGAATGTGTAGGAGTCAGTACGGATCTCCAGGTCCCGCTGCTGATTATTGATTGGAAAAGGGTCTCGATCATGTCTGCATTATTCGCAAACCGTAGGGTGGCACACTTAAGAGTTACCGGACACCATTTTGGAGCACATATGTTTCAGACGAAAGATGTGCAAAGCGCAGGAATTGTTTCAATAGAAACCAGAAATTGTTTCGGGTGAAATTGTAGAAGGTGGTTGTGCATGTGATATTGAAATATTGCAAGGGGCTATATGTGAATGTTTGTTAATTAAAGTAATTAACAAAATTCTGAATAAATTTAATAAAGGAGTTTTATTAAATGAGAGAGCATTAAATTTAGAGAAACTTAATGCATTTAAAGTGGAGACTTTAAAAGGGAATGTGAAGAGGCATTTTAATGTGGAGGAGTTACCACCACATGAATGGGGAGGTGAGGGGTCACCCCCCATGCGCCGGCCATGGAGAGAGGGGGCACCCCCCCTCCTCCTATAAAAGGCCACCCATTCCCTCCTTCATCCTCACACCTCCTTCTGAAGGATCTCTCTCCCCCTCTAGAATTATTTCCCCATGGTCTCGGATTAGCGAGATACATGTTCCCGGTGGCATTTCGTCTGGAAGGAGTTGCTGCTTCCGCTGGATCGCTGGAGCGAGGAGGTGGAGGTTGTCCGGTGGCTTGAACGTGTGTGCGAGTGCGGATGCGCTGCTGAGTTGCGGCGCTCGGACTTCCTCACGATCTTGAGATCGGCAAGTGTACGACTACATCAACCACGAGTTCCTACTCGTTAACAAAGCTCGTTGTCTTCGAGGGTAAGTTCTCTATGGATGTATGTCCACCCGTTTGCTTTGTACCTAGTAGATAGATCTTGGCGTGTAGTTCACACCGTAGGAAATTTTTTGTTTTCTATGCTGCGGACCCAACAGTGGTATCAGAGCCTGATCTATGCGTAGGTGCTTTGCACGGGTAGTACACATATGTTTATATGTAGGCGATGATGATCATGTTATTGCATCTTCTATGTACTTTGGATATTGGTGGCATAGTGGGATGAAGCGGCCCGGACCAACCTTACATGTCATCGTACATGAGACCGGTTCCACGACTGACATGCAACTTGTTTTGCATAAGTGGCCGGCGGGTGTCTGTCTCTCCTACTATAGTCAATATCTGATTTACAACGAGTTGCTAATAACTTGGTTATCCTCGTTGTGGTTCATGTTCGTAGGTTAGACAGGTTCTATCTCCGAAAGCCCTAAGCCACGTAAAACTTGTAATTGATAAATTAGAGGCGTCTAGTTTAGATCGTTGCTGGGCTAGTGTTTTGATATGGTATTGTTGTAAGTAGATGTATAATAGATACTCTTACAACTCACTTAACGTGTAAGTTCCATAGACCTTGGCCTTACACACAAAGGAATGATAGAGATCATACCACGATGCAAATGATAGAGATCAAATGCATGGACCATATCATCTCACTTCACACATTAGATGTTAGCATCTTATACTGCTAGTTTGGCGCGTTTGGTAGCATTATAAGATGATCCCTCATTTAGATATCAAGATAAAATATGTTCTTCCTTAAGTATGCACCGTTTTGTGGATCGTGTTTTGAGGCATCACGTGATGATCGGGTGTTTTCAACTCTACGCTTTCATACAACGGGTGTAAGACAGTTTTACACACGCAAATACTAAGGTTCTTACTTGACGAGCCTAGCATGTATAGACATGGCCTTGGAACATGGACCGAAAGGTTAAGCATGAGTCATATAGTTGATATGATGCCCATATAGATGCTCGCCTTTGAAGCTACACCGACTCACGTGATGATCGGACTTGGTGTAGTGGATTTGGTTCATGTAATCACCAAAAGGACACGAGGGATGTCGTTTTCGAGTGGGAGTTCATTAGTAATTTGGATTAGTCGAACTCAATCTATCATAAAATTAGTCTAAATATACTTTACAAATTCTGTTGTAGATGGCACCACCTGCTTTTAATTTCAATGTGTTCATGGAGAAAGAGAAACTTGCTGCGAATGGTAGCAACTTTACCAACTGGGCTATGAATTTGAGGATTCTCCTCACTGCTGCACAAAAGCAATATGTGCTAGATGCGCCGCTAGGCCCCCCACCAGCTCCTGATGCCCCTGACGAGGAAAAGAACGTCTATATAACTCGTCAGGAGGACCACAACTTAGTTCATTGCGGCATACTGTATGGGCTAGAGCCAGAACTTCGAAAGCGTTTCGAAAATGGCAATGCCTTTGATACCATGGGAGAATTGAAAATGGTTTTCGATACCCATGCTGCCGTAGAGAGTTATAATGCTACAGAAAAGTTCTTTAGCTGCATGATGGAGGAAAACAGCTCCGTTAGTGAGCACGTACTCAAAATGTCTGGGTACGCCGATAAGCTTGGGAATAACGATTTCCATTGACTTAGGCATACATCGTGTTCTCCAATATCTGCCACCTAGCTACAAGAGCTTCGTGATGAACTATAATATGTAGGGCATGAAGAAGTCTCTTCCCGAGCTTCTGTCAATGCTTAAGACTGCAGAAGTGGAGATTAGGAAAGAACATCAAGTGTTGATGATCAATAGGACCACCGGTTTCAAGGACAAGAAAGGCAAGCACAAGGGAAAGAAGGGTGGCAAGTCTGTTGCCACACCTAAAAAGAAACCCTGAGCTGGCCCTAAGTCTGACACCGAGTGCTACTATTGCAAGGGGACTGGCCATTGGAAGCGCAACTGCCCCAAGTATTTGGCGGACAAGAAATCCGGCAAGGCAAACAAAGGTATATGTGATATACATGTTATTGATGTGTACTTGACTAGTACTCGCAGTACCACCTGGGTATTTGATACGGGATCGGTTGCTCATATATGTAACTCGGTTCAGGGGCTGCGAAACAAGCGACAACTAGCAAGGGATGAGGTCACGATGCGGGTCGGCAAGGGATCAAGAGTTGATGTGATCGCGTCGGAACGCTGCCTCTCCATATGCCATCGGGATTAGTTATAAACCTAAATAATTGTTATTTGGTGCCTGCACTGAGCATGAACATTGTATCCGGATCGTGTTTGATGCAAAGTGGTTATTCATTTAAGTCTGAAAATAATGGTTGTTCGATTTATATGAATAATATCTTTTATGGTCATGCACCTATGTTGAATGGTTTATTTCTGTTGGATCTCGATAGTAGTATTACGCATATTCATAATGTTGATGCTAAAAGGATTAAACTTGATAATGATATATCTACATATATGTGGCACTGCCATCTAGGTCATATTCGCGTTAAACGCATGAAGAAACTCCATTCTGATGGACTTTTGGAATCACTTGATTTTGAATCATTTGATACATGTGAGCCATGCCTTATGGGCAAGATGACTAGAACGCCGTTTTCCGGTTCAATGGAACGGGCGACAGATCTATTGGAAATCATACATACTGATGTGTGTGGACAAATGAGTATGTCGGAGCGAGGTGGATATCGTTATTTTGTTACTTTCACAGATGATTTGAGTAGATATGGGTATATCTATTTGATGAAACACAAGTCTGAAACTTTTGAAAAGTTCAAAATATTTCAGAATAAAGTGGAAATTCATCATAACAGAAAGATCAAATTTCTGCGGTCCGACCGTGGAGGAGAGTATCTTAGTTACGAGTTTAGCATATATATGAAAGACTGTGGAATAGTTTCACAACTCACGCCTGTCGGAACACCACAACGTAATGGTGTGTCAGAACGTCGTAATCGTACTTTATTGGATATGGTTCGATCTATGATGTCTCTGACTGACTTGCCACTGTCATTTTGGGGTTATGCACTGGAAACAACTGCATTCACTTTAAATCGGGCACCATCTAAATCCGTTGAAAAGACACCGTATGAATTATGGTTTGGAAACAAACCTAAGCTATCATTTCTTAAAGTTTGGGGATGCGATGTTTATGTGAAGAAACTTCAATCGGATAAACTCGAACCCAAAGCGGAAAAATGCGTCTTCATAGGATACCCTAAGGAAACGATTGGGTATACCTTCTATCACAGATCCGAGGGCAAGATCTTTGTTGCCAAGAATGGATCCTTTCTTGAGAAGGAGTTTCTCGTGAAAGGTGTGAGTAGTCGGAAGGTAGAACTCGAAGAGGTTATTGAACCTTCTCTTCATGAAATGGCGAGTAGCGCAGCTCCAGAAGTTGTTTCGGAGTTGACTTCACCTAATGAAGAGAGAGCTAATGATATTGATCATGAAACTCCGAAAGAGGACACTACCGAACCTCGCAGGTCAAGCAGGACACGTGCAGCTCCTGAACTGTACGACAATCCTGTTGTGAATTTCATGGTTGATGAAATGGATGACCCTGCGACGTATGAAGAAGCGACGATGAGCCCGGATTCCAACAAATGGCTAGAAGCCATGAAATCCGAGATGGAATCCATGTACGAAAACCAGGTTTGGACCTTGGTGGACTTACCTCACGACCGAAAGGCCGTTGAGAATAAATGGATTTTCAAAAGGAAAACTGATGCTGATGGTAATATGACCATCTATAAGGCTCGACTTGTCACAAAGGGGTTTCGAAAAATTCAAGGAGTTGACTACGATGAAACATTCTCTCCCGTAGCGATGCTTAAGTCGGTTAGGATTATGTTAGCAATTGCTGCATATTTCGATTATGAAATATGGCAGATGGATGTCAAAACTGCGTTCCTCAATGGTAAGATTGAAGAAGAGTTGTATATGATACAACCTAAGGGTTTTGTCGATCCTAAGGATGCTAATAAGGTGTGCAAACTTCAGCGATCCATCTATGGACTGAAGCAAGCATCACGAAGTTGGAATCTCCGCTTTGATGAGGTGATCAAAGAGTTTGGATTTGTCCAAACTTATGGAGAGGCTTGTATTTACAAGAAAGTGAGTGGGAGCAATGTGGCATTTCTGATATTATATGTGTATGACATATTATTGATTGGAAATGATTTAGATCTTTTAAATAGTGTTAAAAGTTATCTAAACAGCAAATTTTCGATGAAGGACCTTGGTGAAGCTTCATATATATTAGGCATTAAAATCTATAGAGATAGATCAAGACGCCTAATTGGGCTATCGCAGAGTACATACCTTGATAAGATATTAAAGAAGTTTAATATGGACGGAAGTAAGAAGGGGTTCTTACCTATGTTGCAAGGCAAAACATTGAGTAAGACTCAAAGTCCGGCTACGGCGGAAGAAAGAGAGATAATGGATAAGATCCCCTATGCCTCAGCCATAGGCTCTATAATGTATGCCATGCTATGTACATGACCGGATGTGGCACATGATATTAGTTTGACTAGTAGGTACCAATCTGATCCAGGTTTTGAACACTGGATAGCGGTCAAGAATATCCTTAAGTACTTGAGAAGAACTAAGGATATGGTTCTTATATACGGAGGTGAAGAAGAGCTAGTCGCTAAGTGTTATGTCGATGCTAGCTTTGACACTGATCCAGATGACTCTAAGTCTCAATCCGGATACGTATTTCTCTTAAACGGAGCAGCAGTTAGTTGGAGGAGCTCCAAACAACCTGTGGTGGCTGGATCAACAACAGAGGCAGAATATGTTGCTGCTTCAGAAGCAGCGCAGGAAGCGGTTTGGATGAAGGAGTTCATAACGGAACTGGGTGTGGTTCCCAGTGCGTTGGACCCGATGGTGATCTATTGTGACAATAATGGAGCCATAGCCAACGCAAAGGAACCAAGGTCTCACAAGAATTCCAAGCATATTAAGCGCCGGTTTTACTCCATCCGCGAGCATGTCAAGGATGGAGATATAAATATTTGTAAAGTGCACACGGACCTGGATGTAGCAGATCCGTTGACTAAAGTACTCCCTAGGGCAAAACATGATCAACACCAGAACTCTATGGGTGTTAGATTTATCACTATGTGAACTAGATTATTGTCTCTAGTGCAAGTGGGACACTGAAGGAAATATGCCCCGAGAGGCAATAATAAAGTTGTTATTATGTATTCCTTGTATATGATAGATGTTTATTTTGCATGCTATAATTGTATTGATAGGAAACATCAATACGTGTGTTTAATAAACAAAAAGGGTTCCTAGTTGACGAGGTTTAATCTCGTAAATGCCCATTGTTATGGACTTGGGTTTTGGAGAAGATGGGGATGCTGGAGATCGTGGCACGGTTAACAGACAAGCAACTAGGGGACACGAGATTTACCCAGGTTCAGGCCCCCGGAGGGAAAACCCTACTCCTGCTTGTCTGCTCTTTGATTACGGCGGAACCGAAACTTACAGGGTGCGCAGATTCGATCTGGCGTGGAGGCGTGCACGAAAGTATGGATCTGTCCTGCTCGTTGGCCCCTCCTAGCCTTTATATATGAGGAGGCTAGGTATCAGGTACCGATACGAGTAGGTTACAAGTTGTATTCGAACTCTAGTCTTGCTCTCCAAGGATCCGAAGGCGTCATGGGCCTTGGCCACCCGAAAATCTTCATGGGCCAGCGTATGTCTGCTGTGGGCCTTCCTTGGGCTGGACCAGGTATGCTGAAGTTATGTACCCGTCGGGTATAACCATGTCAGTAGCCCCCGAGTGTTCAGTCGAATCGTAGATTCGGCTGAGGACTCTTCAATCCTTCGGGTGTAACTCTGTCTTTCAAGAGAATGTGTAGGGATTGTTGATGCGTGTGCCTGACTCACCCGACGGATCAGGGTCAGTTAATCGTCTTAGGACAAAACAACACGATCTTCTTCAGGTGCGAGTCCCTCGACTCGAACCCGGAACATATGCTGGCGTAATTCGACTCAGGCCGCGGAGGACTTACAGGAGTGGAATTCCAGTGTTTTTAAATGATGTACCCAACGCGTCCGTCGGGATTTTTCATCGTACCTGCTGGTACGGATTCATACTAGCAGAGCGCAGTCAGGTGCGTTGCCAGGCCATCAGATGATATCTGTAGGTCTTATCTTTGCGTCGCAGACGCAGCATCCGAATGTTTATCACCGCGGAGGTGTTTCGGGTGGCCAAGGAGGATGTTACTCACTTAGCATTAATTGGGGCAGAGTTGCCGAAAAGTTTTTGCATGCGGATCCGAAAGATCGCAGTCGAAGATTTCATAGGGTGCGCGACCAACGCTCCCTATGGGAGTAGCCCCCGAGTGTCTGTTCGAGTCGTAGACTCGAGCGGAGACTTTTAGTGCAAGCATTGCTCAGTTGTTTAGTCCGTAGGACTCGAAAATTTTTGGATGCTGAAATCCTTCCTCCCTATGGGAGTAGCCCCCGAGTCCGTAGTGGAGTCGTAGACTCGACGTAGGACTCGAAGCTCTTGTGTGTGAACGGCCATCGCTCCAGTTTGGAGTAGCCCCCGAGTGTCTGGCGGAGTCGTAGACTCGGGCAGAGACTCGAGTCTTGTATCATGCAACGGTAGTAGGAAAATCTCGTGGGCGTACCGCTGACCTGGAAGTACATCGGGTGCGCGACCAGCGCTCCTGATAGGAGTAGCCCCCGAGTATTTAGTCGAATCGTAGATTCGGGTGAGTACTCTTGGCTTTGTAGCCGAAGTTGGTGCTATATAGCTTTTGATGACGTCAGTGCTGACGATCGATGACCTCAAGCGTCTGCTGCGCCAGAGATGACTTGACTGGACGAAGCGTGGGTCCCACTTCCTGACTTTGAATTGACCGGTCACGCGCGGCGTGGAGATGATTACGGCGTTTCCTCGATTTCCGCGCGTAGTGGACGTCGTGGGAACGACGGTTCGTTTTTGGTGCTGACACGTGTACGGCCAGATCTGCCGTTGGTGTTAGGTCTCGATGGACGGCTAGTGTGCGTCGTCTTTGCTGTTATAATCCGTGGTGAAAATCGTGGTTTGTTTTCACCGCACCAGTTCTTGCGTTTTACTGACTCCTTGCGCTCGAGCGATTCTTGCAGCGTGCTTAGAGTTCCTTTCGCATTTCCTTTGTCTTCGTTGTTGACAACGCCACCACCGCCTGAGCGCCATGGGGAAACCGAAAAAGTCTTCTCCTGCAGTGGGGACCAGCGCCGCCGGAGGCAAGAAGGGCGCCGCCGCTGCTCGTGTCACCGATGGTGGCTGGCGGCGATCAGAGACGCGGGAGAGCGATCTCCGCAAGCTGCGCGAGCAGAGCCTGATTCCGCAGGACACGACGGCCGTGAGACTCCCCGGTAGTGAGGTAATCCCCCGTCCCCCATCTGGGTATCGGGTTATGTTTGTCGCCTTCGTTTTGCGTGGGTTTGCGTATCCAGTCCATGACTTCCTTCGTGGACTGCTCTTTTTCTATGGGGTTCAACTCCATCATCTGTCTCCCAACTCCCTTCTCCACATTGCGTGTTTTATCACGCTTTGCGAGTGTTGGCTTGGCATTGAGCCGCACTTTGGCCTCTTCCGGAAGTTGTATTCCGTGAGGAGGCAGTCTGGTTCGGATGGTGTGTACCCCATTGGGGGTTTCATCATCTCTCTTAGTCCCGATGTCCAATTCTTTTCCTTCTCCATGTCCGAATCTGTCTAGTACTGGCGGAGGAAATGGTTTTACATCCGTGACTCCGTTCTGCCTGGGCAAGATTTTGGTCTTGTGCCTTTTGACCCCTCCCAGTTGATTGTGAAGAAAAGATCCTGGAAAAACCAGATCTTAGATGGTGAGGTGGCGGAGATAGAGGCCTTGTACCGTCGGGTGGAGGAGCTCCAATTGATTCCTGAGAAGGAGGTGAACGGTGTCGACATCATCCGGGTGTTTTTTGAGCGTCGGGTGCAGCCGCTCCAGGCGAGGGCGCACCGATGTTCCTGTACTCTGGGCGCCGTGATCCGACGAGGGTTTCGAGTGAGAAGATCTCCGAGGTGGACCTTGACAAGGATCTTCGCATGTTGTTGAAGTTCAAGGCCGACGAAAAAATTCCGGGGAAGTCGCTGACTCCTCCCTTTTCGTCGACGTTGGCCGTGCCAAAGGTGTAGATTTGCGCACGTAGTGCTTCCCTTACGTTTTTTGTCAATTGTGTACTTGTGTCCTTTGTTTGCTAACAAAGTTTCTTCTCTTCTTGTAGAGCTTCAAAGTGCCAGGCATGGCGCCACCATTGCCCGAAAGGTATCCGAATGCCCTGGATAATGAAGTGGTGGATTCCGTGTCCGAGCTTCCATCGGCGCGATCTCCGGCGGAGGATGCCGACGAATCGAGTGAAGACCATTCGAGTAACGATCACGGAGCTCGAGCGAGTCTTCGGATGCCTCGACTCCTCCGACTCCCAGGAATCCTCGGGGCCTTGAGCGTCATGATGATGTTCAGGGGGGTTCGTCTTCTCCTATTCCTGCCGTTCCTGTGCGAGCTGTTGCTCCGCACCCGCCAGCAAAGCGGAAGAAGGAGGAGAAGAAGGAGGAGAAGAGGGCCCGGAGGGCTTCTCCTATCTTTGACCTGAGCGCGTTGGGCTCGTAAGTGTGCTTGTTGCCACTGTTGTCTTTTGCTCACTTGTTATTTTTGCGCCTGTGTTGATTGATTCGTATGTAGGCAATCCTCCGACGGCTCTAGTGATGGAGAGCGCGAGATGATGGGGGAGTCGAACATTGCGTCGCCGCCTCCGCAGACGATGGCGACTTCGGGTGGTGCTGCACCAGTTCCTCTTGTGCAGGAGAGGCTGGTGGTTGCGCCTCAGAATTTCGCAGGCGGGCCTGCGGGTTCGCCTTCGGAGCACGTAAGTTTTTCTGCTTCATGTCACGGGGGGAGCCCCCGGGCGTCTTCGTGTGCTGATGTTGTGTTTGCTTCTTTGTTTTGGGCGGAGCCCCCAAGTCATGCTCTTACTGCTATTGCTTTTTCCTACAGCCTTGTGTCCGAGAGGCCAAGCGGCTGGTGGAGGAGCACCTGACGCTGGAGGTGAAACTGCGGCAGCTACAAGGTATTCATCTGTCTTGGAGTACTCATCTTGCTATGTCTTGGTCCTGTTTGTTGACACTTGCTTGTTGTAAATGCAGAGGAGCATAACGACTCTCTCCGTGAGGTTGATGCTCTGAAGAAGAGCCTTGGCCAATTGGAGCAGAAGGCCGAAGCTGCCGTTGAGGCGAAAGAGCGCCTTGAGCTAGAGCTGTCAAAGGCAGCCGAAGCGAAAGAGCGTCTGCAGCAGGAAGCCACAGGTCGTGAGAGGGGGGCGGCGGAGAAGCTCATGGCTGCTACCAAGGCAATTTCGGGTGAGTGCTAGCTTTTGCACTTGCTCCTTTTTCTTCGGGTCCTCTTCTATGTTGCTTTTCTTCATGTTTTCTTCTGTTTTGTCTCAGATGCCGCAGGCATCGAGTTTGACCGTGGTGCTCTAGAGCACGGGAGTGCTCTGGATGATGCCACTGTGGCGGTCGAAGACCGCTGCAGCACCGTCGTCAACTCCCTTGCCAAGGCAAAGGAGGTCCTTGGTCGCTTCTACCAGGAGCTCTTCCCGAAGGGCGCAACCCTTGAAGATGTGGGTGCTTTGGCAGAGGCTCTGTCAGCCGAAGCGCCTGCAGCATACAAGCGCAAGCAGAAGGGCATCGGCGCGTCCGTCGGGCTGGCGATGGCCATGGCGGCTGGGGCGGAGCTGGACTTGCCCCAGTTCACTTCTCGGATGCCGACGGCTGCGGATGGATCAGAGGTAGCCTTCGCTGCTTACTCCGCTCGCTGCAGACGATATGGGCCCAAGCTCATTGACTTGTTGTCTGAGTATGCGCTGCGGCAGCAGGGCGAGGCCAAAGCTAGGCAGTCTGGCTCTGAGGCGACTCGGTGTCCTACGCCTTAGGCATAGGAGATGTAGGGTAGTATGTAGTTTACTTTTGCTGTAAATATCTTTTGTAGCACCATTCTTGAGCCACGCAGTGGCCTTATTTAATGAATTCCTCCGAGTTGGGCTTTATCTTTGGCTGAGTGTCTGTGTGCCTTCTTTTTCTTCTGCTTTAGGTTCCTTCGGGTGTTGACCCAGTTGGTACTTCATCCGAAAGGCCCTTGCGAGCATCGTTGGATGATTCCTCGCAGCTCGCTTTTCTGCGGGATCGCGTGCGCAGCTTGGAGAGGGATTTGCTTGGGCTACGCGGTCGTGCTGACGTTTGGAGGTCCAAAGCAGACCGTAGTGCAGCCAGAGAGGAATACTTGATGGCGGAGCTGGGTCGGCTGTCCGAGCAGCTGCAGTGTAAGTTGATCCTTCTTTTGGGCCGTAGCTTAGTTCTTCGGGTGAGCCTGCTGGCCTTACTCTTGTTCTGTGCTGTTGTCGCAGGTGCGAATCTCGCTCCGAAGGAAGAAAAGGAGCGCATTGCTGTTCGAGTCAATTGTTTGACTCAACAGGACATGGAAGCCGGTGGCTTCTTTTGGATGGATCGCGATCGTGCCATGGTTCTAGCGACTGTGCAGGATCGCGTCTTCCAGGTTTCGCGGGTGCTCCGCCAGGTGCAGACATCGCTGTCCTCGGTGTTGCACGTCAAGTTTCCGTTGGATGGCGTGCCGACGACCCTTGCAGGTCTTCTGGCGAAGTTTCGGAGTGCCAGCAATGTCAAGGAGCTGGTGCGGCAGCAGCTTGTCGCAGGGGTGAAGGCTGCCTTGTCTCTTGTGAGGGTGCATCGCCCTGATGTAGATTTGGCTGCTGTGGCGACTGGGCCACCTCCTCGGCCAGATGGTGGCGAGTGGAATATGCGTCCGCATTACGCGGCTGTAAGGCAGTATGCCGAACAGATTGTAGATTTGTTTGAGCAGCGCGCTCAGGCTATTCTGCAGAATAGGTAGAACCTGAAAATAAACAGATAGATGTAAAATTTGTATATTGCGGCTGGGCGTGTATGTGCCCTTTGTTTGTAAAGGTTTGCTTGTTAGCGAGCACGCAGTGCTTTGATTTAGTACGTGCCCTTTTCGTTAGCCTGACGTGGTCAGCTACTCAGGTGTACACGTGTTGTCCTCAGTCGATGAAATCGTGAGGTGAGGGGAGCCCCCGAGTGCTTTGATGTGGTACGTGCCCTTTTCGTTAGCCTGACGTGGTCAGCTACTCAGGTGTACACGTTTTGTCCTCAGTCGATGAAATCGTGAGGTGGGGGGAGCCCCCGAGTGCGTTAGTAGCATGTAATCAAAGTTGCAGAGAAATAGTCAACCGAGGGTTGGGAGCGAGACACTTAGCTTTATTTGTAGCGTAATGGAGGAGGTACATGGTTCGGCTGAGTAGCCTTGGCTGTAAGCCTTATTGAAAGTAAAAGGGGTATATTGCCCATTGCTATGGGTAGAATCGTCGCAGGTGCGAGACGTTCCATGGGTTGGAGTATGCGACTCCAGACTCCACGTGCTTGAGGCGATAGGCGCCACCTGGGATGACCTCGGTGATGGCATAGGGTCCTTCCCATGGCGACTCGAGTTTATTCGGTCGCTTTTGCTTGAGTCGCAAGACGAGGTCTCCTTCGACGAAGGACCTTGGGCGCAGCCGGCGGCTGTGATAGTTGCGGAGACTTTGCTGGTACACCGCGGATCTAGCTGCTGCTATATCCCGTGCTTCGTCAAGTGTGTCGACGGCGTCTTCGAGTGCAGCCGTGGATTCGGCCTCGCTGTAAGCGACGACTCGTGGAGCCTGGTGACGTACTTCGGCTGGTAGCACAGCCTCAGCTCCGTGTACCATGAAGAACGGTGTGTAGCCGGTGGAGCTGTTTGGCGTAGTTCGTAAGCTCCACAGGACAGACGGTAGCTCTTTCGTCCAGTTGCCAGCTTTGTGCTCGAGTGAGCTCATGAGGCATTTCTTGATGCCAGCGCCGATTAGGCCGTTGGCCTTTTCCACTTGCCCGTTTGTTTGCGGGTGCACCACTGAGGCGTACGTGATATTGATCCCGAGGCCTTCGCAGAAGTCCTGGAATTCTTCGGAGATGAAGTTCGATCCGTTATCGGTGATGATGCCGTGCGGTACGCCGAACCTGTAGACTATGGATTCGAAGAACTTGATGGCGGTTTTGCCCTTTTGGTTGGTGACTGGCATGTCCTCGATCCACTTGGTGAATTTGTCGACTGCGACCAAGAGGAAGACGTGTCCTCCCTTCGAGGATTTTGGCAGTTTGCCGATCATGTCAAGGCCCCATTGAGCAAAAGGCCAAGCTATGGGTATGGGTCGAAGTTCGGACCCAGGTGCGTGCGGTTTGTCGGCGAACCGTTGGCACCCGTTGCATCTTCGGACGATGTCCTTTGCGTCGTTCATGGCCGTTGGCCAATAGAATCCTGCTCGTAGAGCTTTGGCGACAAGGGAGCGGCTGCCTGCGTGGTGGCCGCAGATGCCCTCGTGGATATCTTGGAGTATGGTCTTGCCATCGCTGATGGTGACGCACCGTTGTAGGACGCCTGTAATGTTGCGTTTGTACAGTTCGCCGTTGATGATGGTGAAGGCTTTTGACCGACGAGATATGCGCCGGGCATCTGTCAGGTTGTCTGGTAAGTTTCCGTTTAGCAGGAACTGGAGGTATGGATGTGTCCAGGTTTCTTCGACTGCCATGACCTGCATCAGGTTGACCATGGCGATTTCGGTATCCAACTTTTCGGGTCCTTCCTGACCTTCGGGTAGCGTAGCCCCCGAGTGTTCTGCTTCTTCGGGTGATCCCTTGGGGAATTTCCGCTTGATGGATGGCACGCAGATCTGTTCGAGGAACACACCTGGTGGTACTTTTGCACAAGTGGAGCCGATGTTGGCGAGTCTATCGGCCTCCTCGTTGCTCTCTCTTCCGACGTGCCGAAGTTCGCAGCCGTCGAATTCTCCTTCGAGTGCGTTGTAGTGCGCGGTACGCGATCATGTTTTCGGCGTGTGCGTCGCACTCATCGTCTGCTGGACGACAAGGTTGGAGTCACCGTAGATGACCAGGCGCGTTGCGCTGCATATTTTTGCCATCCGCATGCCATGGATGAGGGCCTCGTATTCGGCCTCGTTGTTGGAGGCTCTGAATTTCATCCGAAGGACGTACTTCATCTTGTCACCTTGCGGGGAGGTCAGTATGACTCCTGCCCCTGCTCTGGCTTCGCGTTTGGAGCCGTCAAAATGCATTGTCCAGGACTGCGACATGTCTGGGGTGTCAGGCAGCTGCAGCTCCATCCAGTGCACCAGGAAGTCCGGAAGGACTTGAGATTTGATTGCGTGTCGCTTCTCGTAGATGATGTCCAGTGGTGATAGTTCGATGCCCCACAGGGCCACGCGTCCTGTGGCCTCTGGATTGTTCACGATGCTGTTTAGGGGTGCCTCGTTGACGACCATTACCTGATGCTCCTAGAAGTAGTGGCTCAGTCGTCGAGCCGTCATGAACACGCCGTAGGCCAGCTTCTGGTAGTGCGGGTACCGCTGTTTTGTTGGGGTGAGAACCTCGCTGAGGTAGTAAATTGGGCATTGTACCCCATGGGTCTTGCCTTCTTTGGGTCGTTCGACCACAAGTACTGTGCTGACCACCTGGTGTGTGGCTGCTATGTACAGCAACAGGGGCTCGCGCTCTTTTGGCGTGACCAAAACGGGCGAGGTGGAGAGGAGCCGCTTGAGGTTTTCGAATGCGTCGTTGGCTTCTGGTGTCCACTCGAACTTGTCTGCCTTGCGCAGCAGTTGGTAAAATGGTAGGGCCTTTTCGCCCATGCGGCTGATGAACCTGCTTAGTGCCGCTACTCGCCCTGCGAGCTGCTGAACGCCCTTGAGGTTTTTCGGCTTCTCCATTGTCATGATAGCTTTGATTTTCTTCGGGTTCGCTTCGATCCCTTGTTGAGAGATGAAGTGTCCGAGCAGCTGACCTGAGGGGACGCCGAAGGCGCACTTTTATGGATTGAGCTTGATCCTGTAGCGATCAAGGTTGTCGAACGTCTCGCGGAGATCGTCGATAAGTGTTCTTGCCTCCTTGGTTTTGATGACTATGTCGTCGACATAGACTTGGACGTTGCGACCGATCTGGTCCTTGAGGCAGGTCTGCATGCATCGCTGGTACGTGGCACCCGCGTTCTTTAGCCCGAAGGGCATTGTGTTGTAGCAGTATACTCCGAACGGTGTGATGAACGCCGTTTTCTCTTGATCTTCGACCTTGAGTCGAATCTGGTTATAGCCTGAGTAGGCGTCGAGGAAGGAGAGTTTCTCACAACCTGCAGTCGAATCAATGATCTTGTCCATCCGAGGGAGAGGGAAGTGGTCCTTAGGGCAGTGTTTGTTCAGTGACGTGAAGTCTACGCACATCCGCAGGATGTCCGTGTCCTTCTTCGGGACCATCACTATGTTTGCCAGCCACTCGCTTTCCTTGATTTCCCGGATGAAGTCTGCTGCGAGTAATCTGTTGATCTCTTTGCCGATAGCTTCGGCTCGTGGCTCCGACAGTCTTCGGATGGACTGTTTGACTGGCTTGGTGTCTGGGAAGACATTGAGTGCGTGCTCGGCGAATTCCCTGGAAACTCCTGGCACGTCCGCAGGACACCAGGCGAAGATTTCCTAGCGCTCACGGAGGAATTCGACGAGCGCGCTTTCCTATGCGGTGTTGAGGTCGTTGGCGATTAGCGCCGTCTTGGAGGCATCCGTTGGATGGACCTGTACTTTTTTGGTGTTGATGGTGGAGTCGAAAGACATATCAGGTGCGTTCTGCTTGGTGACTGGGGGTAGCCCATTGTCTGCCGCTTCGCGGAGCCTTACAAGCTCGTCTTGCATGCCGAAGGACTGGGAGATTTTGTTGAAATCCCTGTCGCATTGGTCCGATCGGGTGAAGCTCCCGTGGACTGTGATGACGCCCCTTGGTCCTGGCATCTTGAGTAGTAGGTATGCGTAATGTGGGACAGCCAGGAATCTTTCAAATGCTACGCGTCCCAGGATGGCGTGGTATTGCGACGGCCAGTCCACCACTTCGAATTCTAGGCGCTCCTGCCGAAAGTTGTCCGGTGTCCCGAAGATGACGTCGAGCCCTATTTTGCCCAGGGGGAAGATGCCCTTCCCTGGGACAATGCCGTGGAACGTTGTGTCTGATTGTTCCAGGCTGCATTGCGGGATCCGCATAGCTGCTAGAGTGCTTGCGAATATTAAGTTGATGCCGCTGCCGCCGTCCATGAAGACGCGACTCATCTCGAAGCCTCCGATCTGCGCCTCCAGCACCAGGGCAGCATGACCTGGGCGAGGGATCTGGCAAGGGTGATCCACGCGGGTGAATGTGATGCAGGACTCTGATCCGCTGAGGTACTCAGGGATTGCAGGCGGAGTTGTCACGGCCATGTTGATTTGTCGGGTGATTTTCTTCTGCACCTTGTTTGTGGGACGTCCCTTCTGTATCATATTGAGTGCTCCTTTTGGTGGGGGGTATGTGACCCCGGCGTTGTTTTGCGCTGGTGCGACTGGTTGATGTGGGCCTCCAATAGGCGGCGGTGGAGGAGCTCCATGTGCTATTTCGCCTGGCGCAAGTGCGTTTCCGAACGCAGGAATTGGAGCTTGTTGCCTCATCTATACCATGCTTTCGCTGAGTTTCTGGAACTCGCGGCAGTCCTTGAGCATGTGGCTAGCTTTCTTTTTGCCATCTTGTTTGTCGATGTAGAAGTGGATGGTGCATGGACCCGAAAGTTTGTCGAGTGCTGAAGGTCTGTTGCCGCGGTCGCGGCGTTGCCACGACTGCGTTGGTCGTCGGTCGTCGCGGAAGTTTCCGCTGCGGTATCCTCCGCTGCTGCGGCTGATGTCGTTACGGCGGTCGGCATAGCCGGCTGCGACCATGTCGGGTCCGTCGCGGTCCTCGTAGACGCGTGGTCTCCTCTTGCTGCGGCGTTCACGTCTTCGGCCGTATTCGTCCTCTTCATCTGATTGCGCCCGCTGGATGCAATCTTCGCCGTCTGCCCAACTGTTGGCGATTTCCATGAGTTGGTCGAGTGTCTTGGGCTTTACGCGTCCAAGTTTCTCCTCGAAGTCTGGGCGTTTGACGCCGTCCCTGAAGGCGTCGATGGCCCGCTCTTCGGAGATGTGTGCTGCGGAGTTCTTGGTCGTAGACCAGCGTAGTATGTACGAGCGAATAGATTCACCCGTTCTCTGAGTGCAGGCTCGCAGCTCTTCGATTGAGGCGGGCCTTTTGCTGGTGCCTTTGAAGTTTTGGATGAAGCTATAAGCGAGCTCCTCCCAGCTTCGGATGGATCCTGATGATAGGCTGCTGAGCCAGACCCGCGCTGCGCCTGTCAGCTGCAGCTGAAGGCATTGCATGGCGGTTTCTTTGTTGCCTCCGTGAAGCTTGACGGATGACAGATGGTCGCTGAGCCAGGACTTTGGATCTTGCGTGCCGTTGAACTTCGGAGTATCCGAAGGAAGCTTAAAGTTGCGTGGCATCTGTGTTCGCCGGACGGATCTGCTGAAGCATCGAGCCCCGCAGAGTTCTCCTTCGTCTTCATCCATCTCAGATTCGGATGAGCATGCGCGTTTGGCACGTGCTTTGTCGATCTTGCGCTGTGTAAGCTTGTCTCTGGCGTCGTAGTCGTGTTTGTGGCGGTGCGAGCTCTTCTTCCTTCGAGGAAGGTCGTGTTCTTCTTCATCTTCGGATGAGGGAGTGAGGCTCCGGTCGCGCCTGGCCGGAGCTTTCTTCTTCGGCTCCGTAGGAGCATCTTCGTGGAGCGTAGCTCCGATTAGTCCTAGTCCGGTGAGTGCGGACCTATGCATGGCCCTTTTCGGGTCCCCCTCCGGAGGTGGGTGAGCCGCAAGATACGCAGTGGCTGCCATGATCGCGGCTTGTGGCGTCTTCGGGGTGATGTTACCGTCGGCGTCCATATCCATGAACGATGTGTGGAGGGTTCGGGTCACGTCACGCCGCTCCTTCGGGTCCATGTTTTCCACCCGAGAGTGGTGCTTGTTTCCCTGATTTCCGTTTGTGCTGGAGCCGGGTCCCATGGCGGAGAGCGCAGCTCGTCGCGCACTGGATTCAGAGGCCGCTTTCTTGCGTTTATCGAGCGTCTCCTGCATCTTAACTTGCTTCTTGTGCTCCTCGATGAGGAGGTAGTTGTATGCCATCAGCAGATCACGTGGGGAGTCCAGAGGTAGGACTATTTCGCCTGCGACGGCGCGGCGTGCTTCGGCCCATCCTTCTTTGCTAAGTTGGATGAGGTGGCCCCCTTTGTCCCCGTTGTCACCGTTTCTGTCCTGCGGGTTGGGGTTGGGTGGCGGGTTGGGCGTTTCCTCGTCGGTTTGGATGATTGCGGCGCACAGATAGCGCCTGCAGATTGGTTGACTGCTGCCGCATCTTTCGGATCCGGAGCCGTAGGTCCCTTCATCCGAAGGTGGATCGCACAGATCGGAGTTGTAGCTGCTGCTGTCGAAAAACTCATCTGTTGATGGTGACGTGCGTAGCACAGGGTGTGGAGCCCACGAAGCGGGCCTGATTGACGGCACGGGCACCCGCTCAGGGAGGCGGAGGGTACCAGCTTGTCCCACCTGGAAGCAGAAGCTCCCGAACAGAATTTTGAGTCCGTCGCCTACGGGCTCGAAATCCTTCATGGTGGCCGGCGAGTGGGCGGTGAATTCGAAAGCGCCGAAGAGGAGGTGATTCTCCGTCGCCGAGGAGTTGTAGATCGATCGGGTCGGAACCGTCACGACCGCACAATCAGCACCCCCGATTCCCACAGACGGCGCCAATTGACGAGGTTTAATCTCGTCAATGCCCATTGTTATGGACTTGGGTTTTGGAGAAGATGGGGATGCTGGAGATCGTGGCACGGTTAATAGACAAGCAACTAGGGGACACGAGATTTACCCAGGTTCAGGCCCCCGGAGGGAAAACCCTACTCCTGCTTGTCTGCTCTTTGATTACGGCAGAACCGAAAGTTACAGGGTACGCAGATTCGATCTGGCGTGGAGGCGTGCACGAAAGTATGGATCTGTCCTGCTCGTTGGCCCCTCCTAGCCTTTATATATGAGGAGGCTAGGTCTCAGGTACCGATACGAGTAGGTTACAAGTTGTATTCGAATTCTAGTCTTGCTCTCCAAGGATCCGAAGGCGTCATGGGCCTTGGCCACCCGAAAATCTTCATGGGCCAGCATATGTCTGCTGTGGGCCTTCCTTGGGCTGGACCAGGTATGCTGAAGTTATGTACCCGTCGGGTATAACCATGTCACTAGTCATGCCTCTCTTATAGACTAGCTTGTTGATTAACAGGATGATCAAGGTTTCCTGATCATGGACATTGGATGTTGTTAATAACAAGGTCACACCATTGGTGGAATGATGTGATAAACATTCATCCGAAGTATAGCATTACGATCAAGTCATTGTGTTTATATTGCTATAACATCATACGAAGTAATCTTTATCCTTAGACCATGAGATCATGCTAATTGCTAACACCGGAAGAGTATCTTGATAACATCAAACATCACACCGTAATAGGGTGACTATAAAGATGGGTTCAGTGCTACGAAGATGTTATGTTGAGGCTCATGGATCAAGAGTGGAATTTGTCAATCCAGATGACGGATAGATATACTCTGGGCCCTCTCGGTGATATCACATTAGGATAGCTTGCAAGCAAGTGATGTGATCACTAGAATGTTATATCACGGGAACGAGAAAAGAGTGCATGTCGGTAACGAGATCAAACTAGGTATGGAGATACCGATGATCGAATCTCGGACATGTAATATATCAAGAGACAAAGGGATTTAGTTACAAGCGTTAAAGGTTCTCACGATCACAGGAGTCATCGTTGAATGTGTAGGAGTCAGTACGGATCTCCAGGTCCCGCTGCTGATTATTGATCGGAGAAGGGTCTCGATCATGTATGCATTATTCGCGAACCGTAGGGTGGCACACTTATGAGTTGCCGGACACCATTTTAGAGCACATATGTTTCAGACGAAAGAATTGCAAAGCGCAGAAATTGTTTCAATAGAAACCGGAAATTGTTTCGGATGAAATTGCAGAAGGTGGTTCTGCATGTGATATTGAAATATTGCAAGGGGCTATATGTGAATGTTTGTTAATTAAAGTAATTAACAAAATTCTGAATAAATTTAATAAAAGAGTTTTATTAAATGAGAGAGCATTAAATTTGGAGAAACTTAATGCATTTAAAGTGGAGACTTTAAAAGGGAATGTGAAGAGGCATTTTAATGTGGAGGAGTTACCACCACATGAATGGGGAGGTGAGGGGTCACCCCCCATGCGCCGGCCATGGAGAGAGGGGGCACCCCCTCCTCCTATAAAAGGCCACCCATTCCCTCCTTCATCCTCACACCTCCTTGTGAAAGATATCTCTTCCCCTCTAGAATTATTCCCCCATGGTCTCGGATTAGTGAGATACATGTTCCCGGTGGCATTTCGTCTGGAAGGAGTTGCTGCTTCCGCTGGATCGCTGGAGCGAGGAGGTGGAGGTTGTCCGGTGGCTTGAACGTGTGTGCGAGTGCGGATGCGCTGCTGAGTTGCGGCGCTCGGACTTCCTCACGATCTTGAGATCGGCAAGTGTACGACTACATCAACCACGAGTTCCTACTCGTTAACAAAGCTCGTTGTCTTCGAGGGTAAGTTCTCTATGGATGTATGTCCACCCGTTTGCTTTGTACCTAGTAGATAGATCTTGGCGTGTAGTTCACACCGTAGGAAATTTTTTGTTTTCTATACTGCGGACCCAACAACCTGAAGATTAGGCCATTTTTTAGCTCAGCAACCAAATGCAGTACTAGCCCTAGTATAAAATTGTTATTCGCAATGGACAAATCACATACCAGATGCCACCAGTCCTCTAGTTTCCTACATAACACTGTTAACCATCTTCTGTTCACCATGCCCATTCGAGCTACAGGAGGAATTCACTGCAAAATGCAAATAAAGAGCATTCAGAAGTCACATATAGTATTTGGCAAGCTTATCAACCATTACTCTACTATTGGTCCCAAGTAAGACTATAGGAGAAATGTGTGATGTTGTGATAGCGTTCCCAACATCAGCACATGAGTTCTAATTTTGCATTTCTATGTGGACGATACATACTGATACTGCTCATATTCCTCCTCCAATGTTTAATGGAGAACTCACTAGGGGACACCGCTTCAGGAGCTCGAGCACCGCACCAGCAACCAGATGCCAACACAGGTGTCGCCATGGCCTGCTTGAAGGAGCGGAGTAGCAGGCAGTCGGTTGTTTGCTCGCCGTCATGGTGGCTCCATCTCTGATAGTCCACATATTGTCTTGGTGGGGCCGTGCGTCTTCTCCCGCACATCAAACTACAGCAAAAAACTGCCCTTTCAAGGACGCGACAACAAAAAAAATCCAGTGATAATTCAAAGCAGAGGGAGAGATAGAGGAGGCGAATGATAAGTTTTGGAGACAAAGATTCCGACGCCGTTGTTGACCCAATACCTTTTGCTTTTTCTCGTCAATACCAAATCCGCAAGAACCTCTCGCATCCGTGAAGAGCGAGCGAAACTCATGCATTTTTTTGCTTCTCCTCGTCGGCACCGAATCGCCAAGAACCTCTCGCATCCATGGAGAGCAAGTGACCCCGTGCCTTTTCTCTTCTCCTCGTCGACACCGAAACCACAAGCACCTCTCGCATTTGTGGAGAGTGAGCGAAACCTTGAGATGTGAGAGAGGGAAATAAAATCAAGTATGCATGACAACCAAAGAATTCGGCATTGTTTGGTTGGAGATAAACATATATCATGGCTAATAAGTACTAACACATAAGTAGTTATATTTTTACCACAAAATCAGTAGTAAGAAATTCCCTAGAAGTAAACTATGAGAATACCACTCAAATCAAGCAACTGCAACGCAAATCAACCAGTCAATATTATTAGAGCTAGCTGATAGTGATAATTATGTAGTATATATATGAGATGTTAATAGTTGCAGGGTGCTTTCTTCAGCCAACATGCAAGAAAAATAAGCCACGAGCATGACAATAGCAACTTCATAGTCAGTGGAGTGCCTGGTCGGAGTTCAGACAAATGGTGCAAAGTCGTCTGCATTAAGAATATTAACTAAACATGAATCCATGGAGGGACAACCTCCATCAATGGCACATATGATGAATTCAAAACAAGCATGCTTGTTGTATTTAATGAAGAACCAAAAAAGACCAACTAATAGAGGATAAGTAAAGAGACGCAAACTGATATTAACCAGAGAAGTATATACATACTAAATAAAAAATAAAGCATAAGGAATGATGGATTATACATGCTGAAAACTGAACTGAAAACTGAACGTGATTATAGTAGGAAATCTAATATGAATCAGAAACAATAAAGCAAGGACCACAACAAATGAGTGTGGTCATCAGAGACAAACTGCAATTTGTAATCGTAACTCCTTTTACAATGAATAGCCTAAGTTACTTTTGTGATGTAGACCTTAAATAGACAATCAGTAATTAAATTTAGATAATTTTATGTACCATAAAAATTTAGAGCCGTTCCAGATAAACCAGAAAAAAGGGTTATCTGAGAAAAGATAGGTGCAAACACCACACTATGCATTGAATACTCAAGTTACATGTCATTCATAGTGCTTGTTTTACGTAATGAAATCACTAAAGGGCAACCATCCCTGAACACATTAATTAGTTGGATACTTACACATGAAAATATCATAAGAATGCGTGAACTTCTAATGTTCTGACATGATATGCATCCAAGCCATATAAGGACAAACAAAAGACACATTAACCTAACTAATAAGTCCCACATTTCAATATACGACTTGAATAAAAAATCCCATATAGGGACCGGCCCAAATGTAAAAGTATCATGTGACTGTAGCATGATATGGCAAAGAATCAGAATAGAGAATTATATACAAAGTAAATGGTTGTACCAATACTATTTAATATTTATAGACATATTAGCAGTTATCCTCACATTTGAGAAGCATGTTGCCATAAGAAATGCAAAGTAGAACACAAACAGCTTGTTAATATACCCATCTATGAATCGTGTTAAGAAGAGAGTAATATCTAGGGAACCTTGTTGCGTAAATGCAGCATGTTATATTTTATCACCCATGCTCATTATATCTTTGAAGAAACATCTGTAGAAATATTCTGCTCACAATCATGTAGAGCTGTTTGTTACTAAGCTAATCCCCAATCTGCACCTCTCGTGCCTATCTGCATGGGCCACAACTAAAAGGGTAACATCAAGAAGATTGCACACTCACCAAGCATAAAGCACAGAGTAGAATGCATAGAAAAATGAAAGAACATACATGAAGGAGTTGTGATATACCTGGGGACGGGTTGGAGATGACAAGGTTGCCGGCAATGACGCCCATCTCTAGCTGAGGACACCTTCCCCACGCGTTGTTGACATCTTGGAAGCAACCGCAAGATCGGTCGTCGGGGTGGCATCCTTGATCTCCATAGAAGGATCAACATGGAGCATCTACTTCTTGACCATGTTCTTGTAATGTGCCAACATCATTTCCACCGAGCGGCCTACTGCCAACACTGATTTAATCTACCTGGTTCGAAAATCTCACTTTGAGTAAGGCATTAGAACAAACATGTGCTAGTCAAAGCACATAGTTGCCATCTCTATCTAGGCGTAATACATCTCGAAAAACTACAGGGAAATTTACATCCTAGGATAAAATAGAAGAAATCACTAACTCGGGCTGAGATGAATACATGTACAATCAAATACAGAAAGGAGAATTCCTGATAGGCTATTGGGCATCATGCAGCCACCATATAATTGAGAGAACATGTCACTATTAAGACCTACAAATAGTCAGAAGAATGAGATCAAATGGGGAGGCTAATTAGCATGGAGGGAGAAGGGAAAAACACTGCTGATTCCACGACCTGTGTAGCCTGGATCTGCATCCCTCACGTTTCTCTTTTAGCAAGTCAAAGATACCCCTATCTCTATGTAAAGAAATATTTCTCTCTCTCTCATGTACGACCATACCAAATAACCATGGCTGCTAGTCCTTGCAAATCAACAAGAAGCTTATCTCCTCTTTTTCTCTCCAAACAGAACTCTCATACCTGAAAGAAAAGATCAGAGGGTGGCCTTACGTGATGGAGAGCGGATATGGCGGTTCGAGAAGTAATCTGAACACAACCACGACCCAAAAAATCAATTCGGCTTCGGATCTTTCAATCACAAACAACACAGAAAGGGATTAATCCATTTGATGGTCCAAGAAAGCATGGCAAGGGAACCTCGAAAATCCTTTGATAGAGATAAAGAGAGAGAGACACAAAGAGAGAGGAACTCACAACAAGCCATCGCCTGCTCCTTTCCTCGCGTCGCCGCTTGCTCCTTTCTTCTGCACCGCCACACCACGGAGCGACGAGGGAAAGAGAGTCGTGGAGGAGCAGCACACCATGCTCGTGGCCGCTCGGTAGGCCTGCACGTGAGCCTGATGAGGATACACGAGCGGCGGCGGCTAGGGTTTGAGGAGGAGGGGGAGGGTTGAGAAGAGGACATGGGAGGGGTTAACCCAGCGCCGCTCCCTTTGTAGCCCTCTTTCCACTGAACCCTCCGGCGCTGGCCTCCACCTCTGCCCCCTTCTTGCGTCGTCGGTTGCCTGCACCTTCGCCGTTCCTCCAGGTCGTGGCATGAGGCGCCGCCGCACAGGAGGGGGAGGTGTGGAGGGGAGAGAGGGGGAGGTGAGGAGGGGAGAGAGAAGAGGCCTAGGGTCAATCGGGACTACTGAATTTCCAAATTTGTCCTCAGTGGACTGGCAAACCACGCGCGTGCCACGGCAGACCTTCCTTCACTCCTATTCTCACACGGCGACGTCCAGGCATCGCTGACCAGCGGGCCCGGTGAATCGCAGGCCATCAAATCAGGGAGGGTAGCTAGCGTGTGTGGTGTGCAAGTTCAAAGGAGTGGAGGGAGCGGTCGACTTGGATGACTTTGGAAGCCCAATCCGACGGTTCCTAGGGCACATGGCCTTTAAAGCTTTCATTGGGGGCTACAATATATTCTTTAGATGCAAATAGATATAAAATATACATCTATATTTTACTATGGATCTAATGATGTTCATTTGTAGATGTTGATAGGCTTTTTACAGAAAAGTGAAAACTAAAGCTTGAATTTTTAAGAAAGAGAACTAAGGCACCTATACCGTGTGAGTATTTTATTACTCCGCATAGGATGCACATGTACATGCATTGCGTTTTTCTGTGTAATCTTTATACACTATAACATTAGTTTATACTAATAATTCATTGTTTGAGTATAGAAGGAGAGGTAAACTGAGAGTAGCTCGGCTGCTTAGGTTCCTTGCGGTGAAACCTGTCCACCGAGGTTTAAATCATAGACTTAGGTGCTCGTATTTTCCTGGAATTATTTTGGAAGTTCTTTCGGTGGGAGAAAACATTGGTGACTTCGTCGATCCAAGTTATCAGTAGCCAGGCTTCAGAAGAATTGATGGGCGCACACAGTATTTTTTTTAGAAATAGGAGCCACAAGTCAGTCCAGCAAGAAAACAGACTCTAGCCAAGCCATGCCCTAGGTTGGCTCCAACAGAGCTCTATCCTGTCAAATATGCTTATAATGTAGGGTGTACCATGTTCGTAGGGGTAAGTACATGTGGAGCGTCCGCGTTTGTAAGGTTTATCAAAGAAAGAGTGGATGCAACTAAGTTGTATTTTACTTTTTCCTTTGCATCTTCATATGTAAGAATTGAAGAATGCAAGACTCTCAGGAGCAGGGACATTGTACGTGTTAGAGTTTATTTTGGTGAGTAGTATTCCAGCTGTACGTGTCCTTTTGTAAGACGCCACATCTTGGGGTTTTCCCAGCCTATAACATGCAACCGATGCCCCCAGAAGGGTTACACATCATTCTCCAAACAATCCACAATAACTAACATGGTATCGAGAGGAGGTTCTCTTCTCCTCTAGCCACCGCCGCCGCAAGCAATCTGCCGCCGCCTCCAGCCTCCAACCTCGATCTCCTCTCTCCCAAAAATTCCAAGGCCTCTACAATCCAAATAACATCAACCTTAGGATCCAATTCCCCTACCCACCTCTCCCTCTGTTTCTCTCAAGGATCTTTCGATGTCAACATCTACACCCTCCGGGCCGGCCACCATTGGTGTGCCGCCTGCCATGAAGCTTACTTGCGACAATTCCTCTCATGGCAGGCCCAAGTGCTGCCCTCTCTCCGTGGCGCCCGCGTCATGGGGATCCTCGAGGGCACCGATGTGGCGCCCCCAGAACAACTTGAGGCTACCGATGAGACAGGAAAACTAATATCTTCCCCAATCCATCCTATGATGCATGGGTCTCGAAGGTCAACAAGTCGTGGGGTTCCTTGTGAACTCCCTTTCTGAAGATGTGCTCTCTGATGTCTACGGACTTGAGCAAACTGCCCAAGTTTGCAGTGCGATCAATGGTCTCCACTCCACATAGTCCAAGACACGGGTTTCCTCTATCCGTGGCGCCCTCAACAACACATTAGATGATGATACATAGGAGGAGGATGCTATAGGCCAAGAAATCATGTCAAACGAGGCTGGTTCACTCGCAGAATCTGCATCGGATCACGCATTGCCAAGGTCTGACATGGTGCAGTCCGACCCGGGCCAGTCTTTTGCTGCCATGTCACCTGGTGGCCCGAGCTCTTCCGCGCGGGAGTCTCCGCGCAAACCATTCGCCGCCATGTCACCCCGGTGGAGCATGTCACGATCGCTTGGCCTGCAACGGTCGTTGTCGCCCCCGACACACCCAAGGAATCGGTTGCTGTCCCCTCCGCCCACGGGACACGTTGGTGCCTCGTCCCCTAGGTTGTTGTCTCCTCCAGGTGATGAGGAGGAGGATCCTGACAGGATCAGCCAGGATGCGCACAAGGGATTCTTTGTACATGATGATGTTGTGTCTGCTCCTGCGGCTGATGAACCAAGAACCCGTCTTTAGAAAGGTGTAAAACATCCAAAAACCCGTACTGATGGCACGATTTGATGGTGCTTGTTAACTTCCACAGGAGAACCAGAAAATTTACACGAGGCTCTCACAAGCACAAAATGGAAGGATGCTATGCAAGATGAACATGATGATTTACTTGCTAACAATACGTGGAATCTTGATCCTCCAAGCAAAAACAAAAATATCCTCCAAGCAAAAACAAAAATATTATTGATTGCAAGTGGGTCTATCGCATTAAGAAAAATGCTGATGGAACCATAAATGCTGATGGAACCATTGACAGGTATAAAGCTCGTCTTGTTACAAAAGGATTCAAACAAAGGTATAGATTAGACTATGAGGATACTTTCTGTCATATAGTTAAAGCTGCTACTATCAGACTTGTTATTTCCATATCATTGTCTAGAGGTTGGATCCTAAGGCAGCTAGATGTCAAGAACGTGTTCTTACATGGCGTTCTGGAAGAGGACGTTTATATGAAACAACCACCTGGTTGAGTCTTCTGCTATGTCACACTATATTTGCACTATTTATGGACTAAAACAGGCACCACGAGCATGGTACTCTCAGCTTAGTTCAAAACTTCACAGTCTTGGTTTTGCCCCTTCCAAAGTAGATACATCTCTGTTCCTCTTTGACAAGTCAGGTATTCATATGTTTCTTCTCATATATGTTGATGATATTATTGTGAGAAGTTCGTCAGACACAGTCATTACAGTATTGCTAAGGAACTTAAGTGATGATTTTGCCCTCAAGGACCTTGGTGATCTTCATTATTTCTTAGGTCTTAAAGTTCACAAACGTCCTAATGGTTTGCTTTTGAATCAAGACAAATATGCCATGGATTTTCTTACATGTGTTGGTATGACGAATTGCACATCTTGTCATACGCCTTTGTCCAGCACCGATACATTATCCTTAAATGATGGTACACCACTTAGTGTTGGGGTTCGAGGGCGGAAAACAAAAAAAAATCCTACGATCGAAACCCTAATGGATTTATATACTAGTAATATAGTAACAGGAGGGGATACGGCATTCATACCTTTGAAGACCGAGCACGGTTAACGTACTGTGGGAACATGGTTGATGAAGTCGTTTCGATGCTAACCTGGAGGTCATGAAGTCCAATGGCCCCAATAACTCCTAGCGCCAAAAGCACGGTGCCGCTTGAGGGAGTAACACACGTACGGTGCTTGACGACGACTCCCACTTCTACCCGATCCAGCCGAGATTGCGGAAGTAAATCTCACGGTTTTGAATCCTGCAGCGCGATGGCGCTCCGCGGTGAATAACTCCTCGCTCACACAGCCCTAACAAGGGGGCCACGGTCGCAAGAGAGAGGGAGAGAAGAGATAGGCAACCAAAGGCCTTTTTTATTTTTTATTGTGTATCTTAATCCTCCTATGGGCACCTCTATATAGGCTGAGGGAGGGGGTCCCTCCCCTTTAGGTGCCCCATGTAGAGAATATAATTTTGCGGCTCGAATGTTGAGGCGCCAATGCATAGCGGTACCCAAGTTGCTTGTAATCGGACAGGTTGCCCACAGCTGGCATGCCAATTGCCGAGAGGATCTTTTTGGGCATGAATTCAACATAATGTTTGAATACAAAATATCGGGCTAACGCCCGTAAAGTTGGGCCCCTGTCAGTTTTGGTTGTTATGTCGATGCCGTCATGGCGGTCATGTAGGCTTGCAGCGTTGGCGCATGTATCCATTCCTCATTACGCGTCTTCTTCTTCCTCGGAGCGACGATCTGTGGTCGCGGCCATGGCGCGAAGCTAGGAAGCCATTTCGTTCGGTGGTGAGATCCGGGACGTGGGCGAACTTTCTCAGTCCCACTCTCCTCCCCATCCCGAATCGGAGCTTGCCCTTACCATGGCTGCACCCATGGAACGACACGGGGCCAAGAATTCATTCCCAGGTGATATCTGTCATCATGCTGACCATCCTCGGTCCTGTTGTCCCCCTTCAGAATCCGAGCTCGCCGTTTTCGTGGTCGCACCTGAACCAGCCACGTCGCCTTCCTCTCCGAACCCCAAGGCCACATCCACTCCATTCGACACAAAGCCAACAAGGTGAAATTCCATCCAGGTTTCTTCTTGTGATTGTGGTAGAAGAACATGTACCAATATATTGTTTACTAGATTTTCATTTAAAATTAGTAGCTCCATGCTGAAGAAATAGAGAGAACCTAAATGGAATGACGATGAAGAGCACTTTGCATTGCATCAACAAGGGCTCCTTGGCAAAGCATGTTACCAAGAGAGTGGAGTTCATCAGCGATTGCCAAAAATATGAGAACAAATACACTACTGCATAATAGCCTACCAGTGACAGGCTCAAAAGGCCTATTAGTGACGGGCAAAGCGTCTGTCACTGATGACTAGTCACTAGTATGAGGTTATTAGTGACAGGCATTTGAGTGTGCCAGTCATTGATATGTGCATACTAGTGACAGACAAAAGAGATGCATGTCACTGGTTGAGATTAAGGGACGCAATACTATGGGGTTTTGTAGTGACGGACCCATTGTCTTCCTGTCACTGGTTTGAATTTCAGTAATAAAAAAAATTAATTGTGTTTTTCACAAATATTCCAGATAGCACAATATAATGTTATAAAAAATTAAATACATTTTCCACATACAGTACAATAAGATGTTGTACAATAATACTTTCACATAACCAATTTGACATAATATTTGCACAAATAACACACTTAGATAAAAACATGCAATCTATCATAAAATAACGATGGATAGTTTCTTGATCAGTTCTCAAGCAGTTTGAAACCTAAAGAATAGCACCACCACGGTATGTGTATTATTGTCATATGCATAGTTGCAAGTTTCTTTCACTATTCTACATTTCCATCATCTTGTTGAGGTGCAAATTCTTTCATTACTTCTTTCTTGTATGGATCTGAATCATGCAGGACATTGATGATGTCCTTAACCTAATACAAATAAGGAAGTGAACATATAGTTGTCAGCAATGACACTAGGTGGATAGGCAACTGTTGGAGAATAAAGAGATTTTAGAAAATAAATGAAATGGGTCAATACAGAGAATCCATATTCTCATCCATAGTCTTTCACGTGGGAAATGCATATTTATACAGATGCCACAATTTCAAGAAATTCTAGTTAGTATATTAACATACACCTTTTTTACAGTGTGCGAGAAACTATACACCCTATGCATGAGCACTGACCGCTACGTTTTAGAATTTAGCTTCAGAAGTTGAGGCTCATGAACAAAAACAATAAATTCCTTGGCCATATGGGCCCTTTACAGTAATTCATGGCCAATTGTCTATATGCTTTTTTAACAATTAGAATCAAGAACTTGAGCTATGAATTTACAGTGACTTCTCGTTGTGACCCTACTATTTTAATCAGTTTCTCCTGAATGTCATCATCGTTATTTTGTTTGGATAGAGTAGAATAATAGTTTTGACAAGAAAAAAGAGTTTCAAGGGATGCAAAGTTGCTAACTATTGTTACTTATGTAGAATAGATAAAGTTAAACTCATATTTTTGTGAAATTTCCAGAAACATCATATATATCCAATGTTCTTTTTTATGTTTCAAAACTGGCTAATGCAAACATATACTTAGTAAGTCTTTTTCACATGATCCGGCATCTATATCTTTGTAAATAATTCCATAGTACAATGGGTACACCCAAATACATTAATTTTTATAATAAATAATAAACATAAGAAGGGTCGCTATTATATTTTACAGTAAAAATTGCAAATAAGTCTGACAGAAGCATGCTTAGGAACAAATTTTGCTGAACTTGGAAGAAGCCAGTGAGCGTAATGGGTTGTATATCATTCAGGTTTTCCGACCATTTCGATCATTGACATGACAGTCGGCACCAGGACACTCGCTCAAACAACAACATCATGAATAATATTGCTAGCAATATTCCATGCAAAGCTACTAGAAAAATAGTTGCCACTATACATGCATACCTGAAAATATGACAACCAACCCTCAATGGCAATGGCAACACACATACATCAAATTATCCCTCGACCAAGGTCCTCACATTCAACCTGCGAGAAGTAGAAGATATTTGAGTAGTATAAAAGCTATCAGCAAACATGTATAAAACTGTTGTGCAACATGAGCTCCTCTATAATTCTCCACAAGATAGGTTTGCTCTTCCCTCCTTCCACTCCAAGGCAATGAATAATATTTGTCAACCTTGCAGCCGTGTCCTGGACCATTATGAAGAGGACGCCTATGTCCTCTATGAAAAACTAAGTCAGAGAAGCGATTGCAGGATGACATGTCAGAAAAAAGCTAGTACCGATAACATCAATTAATATGTTCGTAAAGACAATGCAAATCATGGTAGCATGCGAATTGAAAATTCTAATACTAATCAATATCAACAAGAGACGTTTAAAAGAGGTTATCTTCAAATAAACAGACATCTTGAAGGATTGAAGGAGGACACGGTCGACCTGGGTGGACGACAGGTGCAGCAGAGGCGACGACGGGCCATGCCCAAATCCCGTTGGGCAAGGCGTGGTCGGCGGCGTGAAGTGCGTGGGCATGGGAGCATCCCAAATCGTGTTTGGCAGGGCGAGGTTGGCCAGAGCAGTGTGCCGGCGGCGCTCGGCACAGGTCTATGCTTGTGGTCGGCGCCGTTGTATGCGGTGGACTGCGGCAGCCCCAAAGTAGCATCGTGCAAGACGATTGCGGGGGCCAGGGTGACGGTTTTTTGTGCGGCGGCGTGCAGCTATGGCGTGGGAGGCGATGCGGCGGCTTACCGGCAACGTCCCGGCGTGAGATCTGGCGTGAAGGGCGATGCTTTTGGACTGCATGGCTGCGTTTGCGGGGATGGTATTTGATTCTTTTCTTAGGGGTGAGGTTGTTGACGTCTAACAATGCGCTAAAGATGGTGGTAATCTGGACCAGTGGTTTAGCTGATTAATGGTTAGGATTCTTTGGATCTCACTCTTTTTATATTTAGGGGATATTAGTGGACATTAAGAAGAGCTACTTTTTCGCCTCGGTTGCTCCTACTAAGACACGTGGGTGGGCCGGCCAAACGCGTGTAGTGGCACCGGTCTGGGCGGTAAATATCACGTTTAAGGGTGACACACCTTTAGAAACGTACGTCAAATATTTTACATTTTAGTCGGTCTTCAAAAAATACTAGCGATAGATATTTATGATTATCTGTCACTAAGTATATATTTTTCATTCAGCCTATGTCAAAAAAAAAAATACTGACAGTCACTTCTATACGCCTGTCACTAGTGGTTTGTACTAGTGACAGGCTTATCTTTGCCTGTCACCGGTAACACATACTAGTGAAAGGCACATGTTTGCCCGTCATTAACCACTTGGCGTCTATAAGCGTTTCTGCAGTAGTGATACATGCGCGATTTGATGCAAATACGCGAAGAGAAGCTAGATCCATGTCATCAATCATCAATAGGTGGCATATTCTAGTGATGCGTTCAAATGCGTACACCATATATCGTTCATAACAGTAACACTATCGCCAATGTTGCTAGATGTTTGTATGAGCTATTCATTTTATATGATCATGGCACCTTACTTTCCTAGATAGTAATCTTGAAACTATAATTAACTTGAAGTGGTTGTTATCCTGAGTAAAATGTCTGGTATGCACATGACCTTTGTCTGTTCTATGCTGCAATTCTGATGTTGGGGGATAGGGAAAGAAAAGTGGGGCTTCACTGAATACTACGCAGTTAGGCATAACTTAGTCTTACACAGATAGTCTTAACTTCTTCTTACATAAATAAGCAAAGCAGTATTACACAAGTAAGCGTAACTGAGTCTTAGACCAAATAAGCATTTACTTCGTAGAACTAGGGGGAACTAAATATAAAGATAAATGGTTCATCGGATCTACTAGTTGAGCACTAGGTCCCTAGAGATGGTGGTATCATTGGAACGAACCAGAATGCTGTGTTTGGTCGTCTCTCATTCTCTATCAGATTGTACGAGCCCACTCATGAGCCAATGGTAGGCCCCCTCCCCCCGACGTGGATTCGGCTGCATGTCGGATCTGAGTGTCAACATAATAGGCAAATGAGTGTGCAACAAACACATAGTGTGCTATCAACATTGGAAGTGCTGGTACCTCAGCAACAACACCAACTTGTTCTTCCTAGACTCCAGCAGTAGCCTCATCAAGTATTTCGTCAGCTTCATCAGCAGCAGCATTAGCAAGTATTTTGTCAGCTTCACCAGCAGCAGCATCACCAAGTAATTAGTCAGCTTCACTAGGAGAAGCAGCAACTAGTTCTTCATCAACTCCGCCACCACCACCAGCAGCATCAGGAGTCGGGGCTGCCTGAGCAATTACAGATTCAACAGCTCCAGGGGCTCCGACAAAAAAAGGGTAGTTGATCCTAAGAAACAAAGATTGTCCCTTCAGATTGTTGACTCTACTCCAGACCTGTTCTACTGGGTCTTGGGATGTACATGCGGACCTGAAAACGTGACACCGCGGCGATGGGTATAAAGAAAGTTGTGTCTCCATATGTTCTATTGTATCACCAACACTGTTTAGTGCTCCCCTGATATAAATCCACATGAGTTTAACATCCTGTTTCGTGTCGCCTCCGAGAGGTGCCAGAAACCAGCACCGTGATCCAAGAGCAGCATCTACTACTGCATCTTCGATCACTGGAGCTGGAATGACGCGCGGGGCTACTTGTGTACCTGCGTGTTACTTACAATGAGTAAGCAGAATTTTGAATGGGATTTTACATGCTATATGACACCATGACTCACTAATGGTGAATGGATCCCAAACATGCATGTCGCCGCTAGGTTCAGTGACCGGGTAAATGCGTTGAGGTGCGTTGGAATAGTAGCTGGAGGTGAAGACGGTGTCGGCATACTTCTCCTGCCACAGGAAGTCGTCACACAAAACTGTCCATTCCTTGTCATCTAGGCAACTAATGAATGTGATTGCCTTGTCAAACACCTCTAAGTGGTTGTACTCCCAATTCTGCCACCCCTGTCGAGGTCTCTATGGGAGTTGTACCATCAGGAGCTCAAGTTCTGCCATGTTGAACCTGTAAGTGAATTCAGAGTTGGGCGGCAGCAACCCATTGTTGAATACAGTAATACCATCACACTCCAAATATGGTAGTGTAAATTCAATGACCTATAGGCATTTTTGAGATTCCATGTACTCCTGTCCTGGGTTAAATGGACCAGCCAGTCACCGTTGCCACCCACCTAGTTCTGGTCATCTTTCGTTTCCATCTTGTCTTCCTCCTTGATATTCACCACTACTGATTGCAACCACTTATCCAACAACATCAGTTTTGCATGAATATTCTGCAAAGTTTGTTGTCAGTTGGTAGAATTACCTAGCATGGATTCCATTGAAAATACAATTTGACACCTATACACTCAGATTAAAGTAATATTTACGACTGTCTCCTCAGCTATCGCCTAAATTGTGCGTGTGTCACTTCGAAAATATCCAAAATATCAAGTAGGAGCAGAGCTTCCCCCGAACAAACTTCTGACGGTGATCATAAACAACTAGAGACATAATAGTCTTAAGTCGTCTAATTTGTTTATTTTTTAGAAAATAGAATATCACCTAGCAGGAATTCCATTGCTAATCCAAATTGACACCTCGGCTATCACCTAAATTAAGACTGTATCACTACGAAAATACCAGAATATCAAGTACGAGAAGAGCTTCCGCTGTACAGAATAGTCTTAAATGGTTCAATTTGTTCAAACTGTGCGTGCACACAACACGTTCGACGGAAGTAATATAGGATTCCAATGAAAGTCCAACCCCGTGGCAATCCTGTGCATGTTTGCAGCACTGAGTTTTGATCATCCCCATTCCTCGCGATGGCGGTCGCCATGGACAGCCGTGTCATCATCGTCGTCTGCCTTACACTTCAGCCTGCTGCTACCCCAAGCTTTACCCATAGCGGCAAATGGAGTCTGGAATCCGGCAGATTAATGGAGGCGGTGTGATCCGGAGGCGGATGGATTTTGGAGGGGAGAAGTTGTTTGAGTGCGGTTTTAGGAACCTCCACTGTCGGTCTCGTTCACGTGGAAGACAAGGAAGGGGGTCGTAATTAGTGAGGGTGGGCAAAGGAACCGTCTAAAGGAAGTGAAAAAATTAATCATAAGGGGAAAATATGTAGGGTCCCACCTGTCAGTGACAAAAGTTCAGCACACACAAACGTTACTACCTTTGACTTGGATCGTGCATGGCAGACCTCGATTCCACTGCATGCAAGTGGCGCAGAACCAATTTCAGGCAACGCTATCGTCGCCATGTAAAACTACCGTTTACCTCCACCTCCACTAGTTATGTCACTCTCCTTATACCATATTGTGAATCGCAATGAGCACATGAAAATAAAATCATCGCAAGCATAATCAACACTATTATAAATTCCCAGAAAGCCCCTCGAATGACTCTAGGGACTCCATGTGTCAAACCATTGTCAGAAATCCCCTAGAGTTCAATTGCCATGTGGAATGATGCACTAGTGTGACAGAAGTTGCATCACCAGATCCATTGGAGTGTGTATGGTCATGTGGATCAAGGTGGTTTGGAAAAAGAACACATGCAATGAATCTAGGGGATCCATGTGTCAAACCATGGTCAGAAATCCCCAGAAAGCCCTAGAATGCAACTGCCACATGGAATGATGCACTAGTGTGACAGAATTTGCATCAGCACATCCATTGGAGTGTGTATGGTCATCTGGATAATTGTGGTTTGGAAAAGAACACATTCAATGACTATATGCACTCCATATATCAAACCATGGCCAAAAAACCCTAGAAAGCCCCTAGAATGTAACTGCCACATGGAATGATGCACCGGTGTGACAGAAGTTGCATCACCACATCCATTGGAGTATGTGTGGTCATGTGGATCATTGTGGTTTGGAAAAAAACACATGAAATGACTCTAGGGACTCCATGTGTCAAACCATGGTTAGAAATCCCCAGAAATCCCATGGAATGCAACTATCACGAGGAATGATGCACCTGTGTGAAATAAGGTGCATCACAACAACCATTGGAGTGTGTGTGGTCATGTGGATCAAGGTGGTTTGGAAAATAACACATGCAATGATTCTATGGACTCCATGTGGAAGCATAACCCCATTGTGTGATGCACCATTGTGACAGAAGTTGCATCACCACATTGCATGTTGCACTAGTGTGGTAGAAGCTGCATGTTGTACCAATGTGGTAGAAGATGCATCACAAAATCCATAGGAGTGTGGTTGGTCATGTGGATCAATGTGGTTTTGTAAAGAACACATGCAATGTGGTCATGTGGATCAATTACACTATTGGACCAATGTGGTTTAGGAAAAGAAGAAATGCAATGGCAATAGTGGATCAATGTGGTTTATGAAAAGATCACATGCAATGACAGTATTGGATCCATGTGTCAAACCATGGTTACATACACCAAGAACACATAGAAAAGCAGCTTGCATAGTGTATGTTGCACCAGTGTGGAACAAACTGCATCACAGAATCCACTAGAGCATATGTGGTCATGTGGATCAATGTGATTTTGGAAAAGAACACATGCCATGACACTAGTGGATTAATGTGATTTTAGGAAAAGAACACATGCAATGACACTAGTCGATCAATGTAGTTTTTGGAAAAGAACACATGCAATGAAACTAGTGGATCAATGTGGTTTATGAAAATAACACATGCAATGACTCTAGTGGATCAACGTGGTTTATGAAAAGAGCACATGCAATGACTCTAGGGGATACATGTGTCAAACCATGGTCACAGAGATGAAAAACACATAGGAAAGCATCTTCCACATGGAATGGTGCACCAGTGTGGCAGAAGCTGTATCACAGAATCCATTGGAGTGTGTGTGGTCATGTGGATCAATGTGGTTTTGGAAAAGAATACATGCAGTGTGTTCATGTGGATCAATTACACTATTAGATCAATGTGGTTTAGGAAAAGAACACATGCAATGACAGTAGTGGATCAATGTGGTTTATGCAAAGAACACATGCAATAATGACTCTAGGGGATCCATGTGCCAGACCATGGTCACAGAGACCAAAACCACATAGGAAATCAGCTTCCACATGGAATGATGCAGTAGTGTGGCAGAAGCTGCATCACAGAATCCATTGGAGTGTGTGTGTTGTCATGTGGATCAATGTGGTTTTGGAAAAGAACAATGCAATGTGGTCATGTGGACCAATGAAACTAGTGGATCAATGTGGTTTATGAAAAGAACACATGCAATCACACTATTGGATCAATGTGGTTGATGAAAAGAGCACATGCAATTATGAATCTAGGGGATCCATGAGCCAGACCATGGTCACAGAGACCAAAAACACATAAGAAAAACCCTTCCACATGGAATGGTGCAGTAGTGTGGCAGAAGCTGCATCACAGAATCCACTGGATTGTGTGTGGTCATGTGGATCAATGTGGTTTTAGAAAAGAACACATGCAATGTGGTCATGGGGATTAATGACACTAGTGGATCCGTGTATTTTTATGAAAATAACACATGCAATGCCACTAGTGCATTAATGTGGTTTATGAAAAGAGCACATGCAATGACTCTAGGGGATCTCCATGTGTCAAACCATGGTCAAATAGACCAGAAACACATATGTAAGAATCTTCCATGGAATGATGCACTAGTGTGGAAGAAGCTGCATCACAGAATCTACTAGAGTGTGTGTGGTCATGTGAATCAATGTTCTTTTGGAGAAGTTCACATGCAATGTGGTAATGTGGATCAATGTGGTTTTGGAAAAGAACACATGCAATGAAACTAGTGGATCACTGTGATTTTTGGAAAAGAACACATGCAACGACACTAGTGGATCAATGTGGTTTTGGAAAAGAACCCATGGAATGTGGTCATGTAGATCAATGACACTATTGGATCAATGTGGTTAAAGAAAAGAACACATGCAATGACACTGGTGGATCAATGCGGTTTATGAAAAGAAAACATGCAATAATTACTCTAGTGGATCCATTTGTTAGACCATGGTCACAGACACCAAAAACACATAGGAAAGCATGCAACTTCCACATGGAATCATGCACAAGTGTTGTAGAAGCTTCATCACAGAATCCACTGGAGTGTGTGTGATCATGTGGATCAATGTGGTTTTGGAAAAGAACACATGTAATGTGGTCATGTGGATCAATGACGCTAGTGGATCAGCCTATTTTTATGAAAATAACACATGCCACTAGTGGATCAATGTGGTTTATGAAAAGAACATATGCAATAATGACTCTAGTGGATCCATTTGTTAGACCATGGTCATAGACACCAAAAACACATAGGAAAGAATGCAACTTCCACATGGAATAATGCACAAGAGTGGCAGAAGATGCATCACAGAATCCATTGGAGTGTGTGTGGTCATGTGGATCAATGTGGTTTTGGAAAATAACACATGCAATGTGGTCATATGGATCAATGACACTATTGGATAAAGGTGGTTTTGGAAAAGAACACATGCAATGACACTAGTGGATCAATGTGGTTTATGAAAAGAGCACATGAAATAATGACTCTAGTGGATCCATTTGCCAAACCATGGTCACAAAGACCAAAAACACATAGGAAAGCAGCTTTCACATGGAATGATGCACTAGTGTGGCATAAGCTGCATCACAGAATCCACTAGAGTGTGTGTGGTCATGTAGATCAATGCGTTTGGGAAAAGAACACATTCAATGTGGTCATGTGGATCAATGACACTAGTGGAGTAGTGTGTTTTTATTAAAAGAACACATGCAATGACACTAGTGGATCAATGTGGTTTATGAAAAGAACACATGCAATAATGACTCTAGTGGATCCATTTGTTATACCATGGTCACAAAGACCAAAAACACATAGGAAAGCATGCAACTTCCACATGGAATGATGCACAAGTGTGACAGAAGCTGCAGCACAGAATCCACTGGAGTGTGTGTGGTCATGTGGATCAATGTGGTTTTGGAAAAGAACACATGCAATGTGGTCATGTGGATCGATGTGGTATATGAAAAGAACACAAGCAATGCCACTAGTGGATCAATGTGGTTTATGAAAAGAGCACATGCAATAATGACTCTAGGGGATCCATTTGCCATACCATGGTCATAGAGACCAAAAACACTTTGGAAAGCAACTTACACATGGAATGATTGACCAGTGTGGCAGAAGGTGCATCACGGAATCCACTGCAGTGTGTGTGGTCATGTGGATCAATGTGGTTTTGGAAAATAACACATGCAATGTGGTCATGTGGATCAATGACACTAGTAGATCACTTTGTTTTTATGAAAAGAACACATGCAATGACACTAGTGGATCATTGTGGTTTATGAAAATAACACATGTAGTAATGACTCTAGTGGATCCATTTGTTAGACCATGGTCACAAAGATAAAAAACACATAGGAAAGCATGCAACTTCCACATGGAATGGTGCACCAGTGTGGCAGAAGCTGCATCACAGAATCCACTGGAATGTCTATGGTCATGTGGATCAATGTGGTTTTGGAAAATAACACATGCAATGTGGTCATGCGGATCAATGACACTAGTGGATCCGTGTGTGTTTATAAAAAGAACACATACAATATGACTAGTGGATCAATGTGGTGTATGAAAAGAGCACATGCAATAATGACTCTAGGGGATCCATTTTCCAGGCCATGGTCATAGAGACCAAAAACACTTTGGAAAGCAACTTACACATGGAATAATGCACTAATGTGGCAGAAGCTGAATCACAGAATCCACTAGAGTGTGTCTTGTCATGTGGATAAATGTGGTTTTGGAAAAGAACACATGCAATGTGGTCATGTGGATCAATGACACTATTGGATAATGGTGCTTTTGGAAATGAACACATACAATGACACTAGTGGATAAATGTGGTTTATGAAAAGAGCACATGAAATAATGACTCTAGTGGATCCATTTGCCAAACCATGGTCACAGAGACCAAAAACTCATGGGAAAGCAGCTTTCACATGGAATGATGCACTAGTATGGCATAAGTTGCGTCACAGAATCGACTGGAGTGTGCGTGGTCATGTGGACAAATGTGGTTTTGGAAAAGAACACATTCAACGTGGTCATGTGGATCAATGACACTAGTGGAGCAGTGTTTTTTATTTAAAGAACACGTGTAATGACACTAGTGGATCAATGTGGTTTATAAAAAGAGAACATGCAATAATAACTCTAGTGGATCCTTTTGTTAGACCATGGTCAAAGAGACCAAAAACACATAAGAAAGCAGCTTCCACATGGAGTGATGCACTAGTGTGGCAGAAGCTGCATCACAGAATCCACTAGAGTGTGTGTGGTCATGTGGATCAATGTGGTTTAGTAAAATAACACATGCAATGTGGTCATGTGGATCAATGTGGTTTTGGAAAAGAACACATGCAATGACACTAGTGGATCAATGTGGTTTTGGAAAATAACACATACAATGACACTAGTGGATCAATGTGGTTTTTGGAAAAGAACACATGGAATGACACTAGTGGATCAATGTGGTTTGTGAAAAGAACACATTTATGCAATGACATTAGTGGATCAATGTGGTTTATGAAAATAACACATGCAATAATGACTCTAGTGGATCCATTTGCCAAACCATGGTCACAGAGACCAAAAACACATAGGAAAGTAGCTTCCACATGCAATGATGCACCAGTGTGGCAGAAGCTACATCACAGAATCCACTGGAGTGTGTGTGGTCATGTGGATCAATGTGGTTTTGGAAAATAACACATGCAATGTGGTCATGTGGATCAATGACACTAGTAGATCACTTTGTTTTTATGAAAAGAACACATGCAATGACACTAGTGGATCATTGTGGTTTATGAAAATAACACATGTAGTAATGACTCTAGTGGATCCATTTGTTAGACCATGGTCACAAAGATAAAAAACACATAGGAAAGCATGCAACTTCCACATGGAATGGTGCACCAGTGTGGCAGAAGCTGCATCACAAAATCCACTGGAATGTCTATGGTCATGTGGATCAATGTGGTTTTGGAAAATAACACATGCAATGTGGTCATGTGGATCAATGTAGTTTTGGAAAAAGAACACATGCAATGACACTAGTGGATCAACGTGGTTTTGGAAAAGCACACATGCAATAACACTAGTGGATCAATGTGGTTTTTAGAAAAGAACACATGTAATGACACTAGTGGATCAATGAGGTTTATGAAAAGAACACATTTATGCAATGACACTAGTGGATAAATGTGGTTTATGAAAATAACACATGCAATAATGACTCTAGTGGATCCATTTGCAAACCATGGTTACAGAGACCAAAACACATAGGAAAGTAGCTTCCACATGGAATGATGCACTAGTGTGATAGAAGATGCATCATGGAATCCACTGGAGTGTGTGTGGTCATGTGGATCAATGTGGTTTTGGAAAATAACACATGCAATGTGGTCACGTGGATAAATGACACTAGTGGATCAGTGTGTTTTTACGAAAAGAGCAAATGCAATGACACTAGTGGATCAATGTGGTTTATGAAAAGAACACATGCAATAATGACTCTAATGGGTGGATTTGTTCAACCATGGTCATAGAGACCAAAAACACATAGGAAAGCATGCAGCTTACACATGGAATAATGCACTAGTGTGGCAGAAGCTGCATCACAGAATCCACTCGAGTGTGTCTGGTTGATCTCTACGCACGCTTCTATTATTGTAGACAGTGTTGGGCCTTAAGTGGATCACCCAAGGTTTATCGAACTCAGGGAGGAAGTGGTCAATGGTATCCCTCTCAAGCAACCCTGCAATCAAGATACAAGAAGTCTCTTGCATCCCCAATGCACCCAATACACTTGTCAGGTGTATAGGTGTACTAGTTTGGCGAAGAGATAGTGAAATACAAGTAATATGGATGATTATAAGTGGTAATTGCAATATGAAATAAGAGTGGCAGCAAGGAAACATGTAACATGACTGATTGTAAACGGTGTTTCAATGCTTAGAAACAAGGCCTAGGGATCATACTTTCACTAGTGGACACTCTCATATAAATATCTTCTCTTCATTATGCTACCCTGAACTACTCTCCGGTTGGACTATGTAGGGCCATAATAGCACACCTCAAAGTTCACATTCGCCATCTAGATAACCCCTCACTATCACCTTGAGTGCTTGATGGTTCCAACAAACACCACAATCTCATACAGACATCCAACTCAAATTATACTCATGATAAGTATTTATGTAACCTTAGCCTAAGTGCCACACGGTGTGCACACTGTCAACTTCACACACATGGGGATAAGTAGAGATTAATTAAATCAGTTGAGTAGCAAAATGGATCTATTACTAAGCTCATGATCTCAATAAGATCACACATGGAGAGAGAGAGATGAACACATAGCTACTTGTAGAGCCCTTAGCCTCAAGAGAGAACTACTCCCTCCTCATCATGGGAGTCAGCAACAACGATGGATATGGCGGTGGAGTCAATGGAGATAGCTCCGGGCGCACTTCCCCGTCCTGGCAGGGTGCCGAAATAGAGACTTCTGTCCCCCGAATCTCCTCTTCAGTGGCGGTGGCGCTGCTGAACTTTTCATGGAATTTTGATCTAGTCTCTAGGGGTTTCATCTCGGGGGGAATATATAGGCGAAGGGGCAAGCTCGGTGGAGGCCCGAGGGGCCCACACCACCTGGTGGCATGCCTAGGGGGGAGGGTACCCGCGCCACCATAGGGTGTTGCTGCCTCGGTGCCCTCCTCCGTCTCTGCTTTGGACTCCGTCTTGTGTCGGAAAAAATAGGAAGTTCGGCTTTTGTTTCGTCCAATTCTGAGAATATTTGTTTACTAGATTTTCTGAAACCAAAAACAGCAGAAAATAGGCAACTAGCACTACGGCATCTTGTCAATAGGTTAGTTTCCAGAAAATGTATAAAAATGCCTCAAAGTGTAGACAAAACATAAGATAGTTGATACAAAACAAGCATGGAGCATCAAAAATATGTTTACGATGTATCAAGCATCCCCAAGCTTAACTCCTTCTTGTCCTCGAGTAGGTAAGTGATAAAAAGAATAATTTTTGAGGTTACATGCACCATCATAATCTTGATCAAGGTATTTGTAAAGCATTGATAGTTGGGATCAAAGTACTCTAAACATGAGCATGGAATATAGATTTCTAACAATAAGACATAACAACTATGTTGTAACATGAAAAGGTACAAACAAAAGACCATGAATAACAATGCATTGAAAGACGTTTGTCTGTTTCACATATAGAAAACATAATAAGAGTGGTATTCATCTTGTCCCTCATGGTATAGCAAAACATAAATGCATAGGACACCTTCAAAGTTTATAAGGGTGACTAGATACAAATAATTTAAGCACAAGCAATATCAAAGTTATGAATCAATCAACAAGTTTTGGGACAATGCACATTAAACTAAGAATGACCACTATGCTCTCTCAATTGGTGCATAAAGATAGAAGATGGAGACTCAACATAAAAGTAAAAAAGGCCCTTCACAGAGGGAAGCAGGGATTTCAAGTTTCATAAAGAGCTTCCAAAAATTATAGTACTTACTAGCTTTGAGCTCTCATTGCCCCTATCATTGGCATCTTGGAGTGATTAAGGTTAAAGTGACACAAATATGAGGATATGCTTGACAAGTTATAAGTTGAAAATCTCATGCCCCTTGCTTACGAGTACCGAACCTCATGCTACTCAACTTTAGTCACAAGTAAGTTCTTGTCCTTGTAAGTACATGTGTATCATAGAGAATCACCAACGGGGTACCCCTTGACCCATGACACGGGAGCTACCCCATATCAAAATGACAAGGCAAAAGACAGTGAGCATCTCAGTGATCTTTTTATTTGCTACTTGCATAGGTTTTTATTGAGGATGCTTCATAGAATGCCACTATGGTTATGCTGGAAGTTTCCACCATGATTAGGCATGGCTTAGGCTAGCCGCCCAGGCGTTTCTCTAACACATATACGAACTCCATGAGCTTACAAGCTCCCCTTTTATTTCACACCACTGGGATCCATAAACAAAAGAACATGATATCAACTGAATAATAAGTGCAATGTTGAAAGTGTTCCCCATGACAACATGGTTCTGCTAATTCACAACTTATAAAGTGCAAACATAAGCAACATAGATGGACACAATGGTTCAAGTTTATTAAGTGCAAGAAAGTAAAGTGTGCCATCAAGTTTGTGAGATATTTAATCACTAATTTTCACATAACAAGTTTAATTTGGAGGGTAGATAAAAACATGAATATACTTGGAATGGTGTAAGACACCATGCATAGGAATTTTAGTGGACTCTTTGGAACATCTTAGTTTTATTGGAAGTTGGATGCATGACTGGAACTCATACTTGGTACATGTGGAGGCTAGCAAAAGACTGGGAGCGACCAACTAAGTGAGAAATAATGGCCATAATCATGCAAAGCGACAAAACATTATTAATTAAAGCATAAAGTGATATTACAAATTAAAAACTAAATGATCATAGAGGCTAAGGTGACTGGTTCATAGCCTTAACATGGTGTAAGCATGTGCCAAGTCAACCCAAATAAAGCATCAAAGCATAATACCACAATATTATGCTTTTGTATGCTAAAATAACGCATGATTCTTTCAAGGCACATTAACCAATCTCAATTGTTTGGAACAAGTCATGCTATAGCAATAATCACTAAGCATAAGGTCAAAGCAATATCAAACATGACGTGATAGAGTCTAGGCCACAGTTAAAACAAGCTCCTTTTGTACCACTATAAGCATGAAACTTCCTACTCTTTTCCAACACCAATCGAAAACTAAAGCTAAACGCAGTGCTAGCAAAGGAGAACACTCGCAGAACAATAAGAGTGAAAACTAGAGTGTTCTAGGCAATGAATAACAGGGAGTGTCTCTCTCCAAAATAAATGTGTTGGGATACAACCAACTTATTTCAGCAAACCAAACAAAAGTAAACTAAAAACAAAAACAAATACGCTCCAAGTACAACACAATTGTGCATGAAACAATAAAAATGAAGTGTTTTTGGAAGAAAACCTGAGATTTTTATTGATGAAGAATGGGATGCCTTGGGCATCCCCAAGCTTTGACGCTTGTACTTCTTGAATATTTCTTGGGGTGACATGGGTGGCATCCCCAAGCTTGAGATTTTGCCCATACTTCATCTCATCGCATTTTTCTTCCCTACACTTGAAAATTTCCTTCATACAAAACTTCACACAATCTTCATTAGCAACATTTGTGTATTCAAGATAATAAGTCTTTGGGTTTAGTTTCAACACAAGTAAAACTTCCATTAAAACACAAGCTACTGTAGAAATTCCTTCTAAATGCTCAAGTGATCAAAGAAAACTCAAAGAGAAAGATATTAAGAGGCAAATGCAAATAATGTCAGAACACTGTCAAAACAGACCAGTAGGTAAAAACTAATTTTTTTGAAGACCTTCTGTTGCTCAAATCTAAAAGTGCTAAACTAACTCAAGTTGGGTAATAACCTGGGGCATAAGCACAAAAAATTACAGCTCAATCCGACGTACAGGGATTTTTCACGATTTTTTATAGTAAAACATAAAAATCTGTTTCGAGATAGCAACTTCCCCATATCCTACTCCCCTCTCATTAGAGGCTATTCTTGGTACAAAAACCAAACACAAAGGATAAGGAGAGGTTATTACAGAGGCAATAACTTCCAAGACTTAACAAAATAAAATAAACTGAAAGTAAAAATATAATGGGTTGTCTCCCAAAAGCTCTTTTTATAGCCATTAAGATAGACATGATAATGTCGATGATGCTCACATAAGAAATATGAATTGAAGTAAAAGAGAGCATCAAGAAGCAAATATGGAACAAATTTAAGTCTAAATAAAAATAATCTTGTAAAGAAACAAGTTATGAAAGCACAAAGCAACAAGCATAGGAAAGCAAAACAAGTGCAACTTCAAAATTTTCAACATAAAGAGGGGAAACTTAATATTGTTGAGGTACAGAAAACCATGTTTCCCTCTCTCATAATAACTTTCAGTAGCATCATGAATAAAATTAACAATATAAATATCACATAAAACATTCTTATCATGAGCCACATTCATAGAATAATTATTACTCTCCCTATACGCGTAATCATTCTTATTAATCGTAGTGGGACACTACAAGAAAAGTTGGCTTTTACAACAGATGATTTTCATGGTTGAAGGCCCGTTTTTCGTGGCGAAAGAGTCTTGCGCGAAGGATGGACTTCGTGGTAAAATCCCCGTCACAAATAAATTAACCACGGTTTTTTTCGACCGTGGCGGATCGCACCCTTCAGCCACGAAAACTTGTTCCATCGTAGATCTGTTCACCAGCCATGCTCATGGCTGACGTCATGCAAACTGCCATGTGGCAGCCGATGTTAGCAGCCGGTTACCGCCATTAACGGTCATAGAAACCATGTCAGAAGCCAGGCCCAGCCAAGGCCTACTAAATACTAACTGGACTAGCCCATCACGGGAGCCCAACAAGAAGATGGCCCGTTACTATTTTGTCCTGCACTATTTGAATTGGGCCCATAAATGCAGCTAGCAGCAGCCCATGAACTTTCATGCCCGATTCTGTTTCAGCCTACAGAAGGTCCATGTTGGTCCAACACTGTGATGCCACTTGAGGCCTGCAAAAATCTGGCCCAGCACTGTTCAGGCCTATTACCAATTTAGCCTTTTACTGTTCAGTCCTGTTACTGTTCTAGCCTTTTAGGAATTTCGACCCGTTACTATTTAGGCCCTTTAGTGTTTGGGATTTTGCCTGTTCAGGCCGGCACTGTTTGGCCTGTTACTGTATTGGCCTGCCACCGTACTAGCCTTTTGCTATTGATACCTTTTATGATTCCGGCCTTTCGCTGTTCTTGCCTTTTCACTATTCTGGCCTTTTACTGTTCTGGTATTTTATGGTTCTGGCCTTTTATGGTTCTGGCCATTTACTGTTATGCCAGTTTACTACTATGGCCTTTTATTGTACTAGCCTTTTACTGTTCTGGCCTTTTCCTATTCTGGCCTTTTACTGTTCTGGCATTTTACTATTCTGGTCATTTTGGGCCGTCCATGTCCATGTTGTTTCAACGTTCGGCATGCTACTGCTCTGGCTTGTTACTGTTTTAGACTTTTTTTGCTAGCGCCTACTTTTCGCAGAACAGGTGAATATCAAGACATCATTTAATAAAAACACAGAAATTAAAATTACTTATTACACAATAATAAAAGTTTGTTACAACAGGTTATACAATAAGATCGTAATTTCGACAGATTACAACATGTTAGTACCATCGATAAGAGATTGGTACATGGCGATTCGCTTCAATATATCATCTGTCCACTTCTTCAACATTTCAACTGCAGATCTAAGAGCAGCTACACCCTTTCTCTCTGCATGTAATACATCATTTTTATATTTATCACCTGCAGGAGTTATTGTAGGTGGACTGTTAAGTAAGTTGTTTGCTTTGGCAATGCGATGGGAGGATGCATGGGACGAGGGATCACAACTTTCAGTCCTGCCTTCCAAGGACTCCTGCTGGGTTTTAACTGCAGTCTGCTAAAACATGATGAAACAGGTTAAAACAAAATAACACAGGAAACAAGTAGTATTATATAAAGTAGAGATCATTTAAAGTAAGTATAAACTTACAGTAGCACGTTCAGGCTGACAGTAGCTCCTTCTCGAGCGGGTGCGACTTCTGGTCAATCTTCCAGAAGAAGCTAAGCAAAGCAGTTGGAACTCTGGTCCTTGTACTCCATTGTCATTTATCTGAATGACATTTGAAACCAAGTTGATTGGTTTGGAAGGATGAAAACTCTTGAAAAACACCAATAACATAGCATTAAAAATTACTAGATGTATGTTTCAAACTAGATAGCTGGTTTGGAAGGATGAAAGCAGGTGAAAACACCAACATATAGCATTAAAAATGACCAGATATATCATCCAAACTAGATGGACATTTTACGAATTAAGCATTCGCACATATATTCACAATTGAACATAAATGCAAATGTCATGACAAGTTCTTAGGTAGAATGACTTATTAACTTATTAGGAATGCAGGTTATACAACTAATTAACATGAAAGAAACTAGCCTAAGTAACACGAGGAAACCTCATGATTGAGCCTTGCTTGGCGTTAGATTATTAGTGTTGGATCCTCTATGAGCTATTTGCATGACCCGTGCAAGCGCTCAGAAAGAATAGAATCTATGAGTTCGTGTTGGAGGATTAAACCGATAGCGTGAGAATAAAGAAAGGTAATAAAAGCAAGAAGCTAATGAGGTGGATAGGACCTACAAGATAAAGGGTGCAAACGAAATGGCAATAGCATCTAGGATATTGAGCAACATCCTAAAGATTTCGTAGCTTACGAGTAACAAAAATATAGCAAACATGCACGAGAAATTACCGCTACTCGGCGAGGACGGGTGGGACGGGCAAGTGGGCGGCGGGGGCGGGGGCACGGCATTTCGGGGTCAGCAATGAATGAATCAGTGAAGCAGCCCTAGTAGGGTAGACGATAGCGTTGGCGAAGCATATCTGGTGTTACGAGGGAGTCGGTGAAATAGTTCCAGTGAAGAGCGCCTGCAGTGGAAGATCTCCGGTGTAGAAGAGAGGGCCAGTGGTGAAGCAGCTAGAGGAAGGTTGAGGTTGGAGGGGTGTGGGCGGGGAAGAGACGCTAGGGGGGGGGGATATAGGTGGGATGACGCACATTTACGACCTATACCCCTCTATTATTGCAGTACTCCAATGGTCCTTGTTTTCGGAGCAGGGATAGAAGAGGAATTTTGCATTTGCAAAATGCGGGGCAGGATATTTGAATAGATGCGCACGATATTTGAATATATGTGCGTGGGATGTTTCGGCGCCATGCGAAAATTTTGAGGTTCAAGCTTCCGACGTACGTTGCTCCGACGCGGCCGCTCTCATCTGTTGGCCCCGTCTAGACCCACGCACCAACGATAGTATGCTTACCAACATATAAATGAGTTTCCACACATTTGCCAAAATTGATAAACAATATATTTTGAAGGCTTTCATACAAGATGACCAAGGTCACGGCTATATATCAGTTATAGTTTATAATAGCGTGTCCATATCTGGTAGATAGCTGCATCTTGGCATTTCAAAAGAAGATTCTATATTAGATGGACAATGCCCAACTTTCATGAATTTCCAAACTTTCTAGCTAAATCTATCCAATAAAATGACTTTTTGACAATCTGAAGTAAATATGTCTAATTTCAAACGAGAAAGTGTGTGATATACTAATGACCCACAAGTATAGGGGGTGTATTGCAGTATTTTCGAGGGAAGTGAAACCTAATTTATTGATTCGACACAAGGGTAGCCAAAGAATATTTATAAGCCTTAACAACTGAGTTGTCAATTCAGCTGCACCTGGAAACAATCTTGCTCACAACAGTTTATCAGTAGCAACAGCTTTGTAGTAGGAATAGCAAAGTAGCAACAGTAGTAAAGTAAAGACAGCAGTAACAATAGCAGTAACAGTGGGATTCGAGTGAGGTAGGCATAGGGATGGATGGACGGCGTTGAATGGACAAGACAATTCACATAGCAGTCAGAACATAGGGCAATTGCAGATAAATAAGATAAAGCATCCAAGTACTAGATAATCCTAGGCATGTGTTCCATATATAGTCATACGTGCTCGCAATGAGAACTTGCACAACATCTTTTGTCCTGCCAGCCCGTTTGCAGTGGGGCCTCAAGGGAACTACTGGCAATTAAGGTGCTCCTTTTAATAGAGCACCGGAGCAAAGCATTAACACTCCGTGAACACATGTGATCCTCACATCAAAACCATTCCCTCCGGTTATCCCGATTTCTGTCACTTCGGGGGCATTGGTTCCGGACAACAACGTGTGTAAACAACTTGTAGATAAGACCAAAAACAATACTATCATAATGAATCAATAACATGTTCAGATCTGAAATCATGGCACTGGTCCCTAGTGACAAGCATTAAGCATAACAAGTCGCAACAAAGTCATAAAGCACTAATAAAAGATACTAGGCACCATGCCCTAACAATCTGATGCCATTACATGAACGATCTCATCCAATCCCTACCATCCCCATAGCCTACATCAGGGGATTACTCACTCATAGATGGGGGAAACATGGATGGTCGATGGAGAAGTGATGGTGATGATGATGGCGATGATCTCCTCCAATTCCCCGTCCCAGCAGGGTGCCAGAACGGTGTTTCTGGTGCTGTTTCGTGGAATCTGGTGGTGGTGGCGGAGTGGAACTCCTTCTGAAAAACGTCGACCCCTCTTGAGTTTTTAGGTCAGAAGGCAACTTATAGGAGAAGAGGGAGACTGAGGGGGAGTCTGGGGCGGCCAGACCACCCCTGGCGCGACCTAGGCTTGCCCGCGTGGCCAGGTGGTGTGGCCTGGGCCCAGCCCCTCTCCGTCTCGTTTTTGGCTCCGGGAGTCTTCTGGTGAAATAGGATTTTTGGCATATTTTCTGGGATTTTTCTTGAAAGTTGATTTTCTACACAAAAAGTAGACACCAATGCAATTCTGCTGAAAACAGCGTTAATCCGTGTTAGTTGCATCCAAATCGCACAAGTTGAGAGGAGAAACAATAGCAAAAGTGTTCGGGAAAGTAGATACGTTTTGGACGTATCAACTCCCCCAAGCTTAGCTTATTGCTTGTCCTCAAGCAATTCAGTTGAAAACTGAGTGCGATAAAAGAACTTTCACAAACACATTTGCTTCATATGATGTATATATTCTCAGCATGTGACCAACTACTTAGGTAATTCATAATAAAGAGTATGCTACTGAGTCTACTTAATAGTCAATGCAAGCTATGAATAGATTCCAACTCAAAAATAATAAGTAGCATGAAGCATAAACATAAGCAACATTACAATGCTCATAACAAGGTATGATAGAGTGGTATCTCGCTTGCGTTTGATTATGAATGCCAAGGCACCTCTGAAGTTCAAGTGAAGACTAGAAGTAAAGATGTCAAAGATACAAGCATCAAAGTCATAACACAAGTAATCAAGTAATGAGACAAGCACAAAGAATGACAACTATGCTCTCAAGAAGGTGCTCAAAGAATATGTGGAGACTCAACAAGTAAAAGAAAAGGTTTTGAATAGTTTGAAAAGCTTCCAAATGCTGAAAGTATAGTACTCATTAGATTTGAGCTCTCATTTCCCCTATCATAGGCATCTTTAATTTTGTTAAGGTGAAAGTGAGGTCCAATCTGAGTTATATGCTTGACAGACTATAAACTGGAAATCCCATGTCCCTTTAGTACGAGGGATGCTCCTCATGCTACTCAACTTTAGTTACCGGTAAGTTCTTATCATCGTAAATATGTGCGTATCATAGAGAACCACCAACGGGGTACCCCTTGCCCGATGATACGGAAGAATCCCTATATCAAAATGACAAGGCAAGCAGACAATAAGTATCTCAGCAATCTTCTTATTTACCATGGGAAAATGGTGCTTTTTTCTCTCTTTCCTCTTTTCACAAATCTCTTTTTTTCTTTTCTCAATATCTATCTCTCTTTTTTTATAAGAAGAATGCTTCATAGATATCATTACGGTTACGCTGCAGGTTTTCACCATGTCAGCATGGATTAGACCAGCGGCCCAGGCGTTTCTCTAACACACATACATAACTCCATGGACTTACAAGCTCCCCTTTTATTTCACACCGACGACATCCGCAAATAAAAGAGCATGGTATCAACTGGTTATATATTTACAAGTGTTGAAAGCGTTCCCCGTGACAGCACGGTTCTGCTAATCCCCAGCCTATAATTTTCAAGCATATAACTTTCATGGACAGTCACAATGGTTCAGGTTTATTAATGGTAGAAAATAAAGTGTGCCATCAAGTTCATGAGAGCTTTACTAACTAACTTTCTCATAACAAGCAAACATTTTACTCGGAAGAAAACAAGGCATAATGAATATGCATGGGAGTAGAAAGTGATGCTAATAGGTAGGTATGGTGGACACTTTGGCAATATTTGGTTTAAGGGAGTTCGAAACATGAGTAAAATACTCAGTGAAAGTGAAGGCTAGCAATAGTAAGGGAGCGACAAACAAGAGAGCAATATTTGTCATAATCATGCTTGCAACAAAACAGGACTAATCATGGCATGAAAGTGATTCAAGATCCTCAAGGCAAAATAATTCATTGAGGCTTAACTGATTATTTCAGTCATGTGCATGCGTGAGCATGTGCCAAGTCAATTCAAATGAAACATTCAGAGGAGGATACCACAGTGTCATACCAAGTTATGAATAGAATAATGAAAGCAAACATTCATAAGACATGCTACAAACTATTAGCAAGCTGGAGCTAATCATACGAAAGCAAGAACTACTAAGCATCCAAAGATAACATACACCTTACACGAACAGACTAAACATGCCCACAATGATGAGTATATGTACAAAAATGAAAACAAATAGAGTTCGTTACCAGCCTCTTACCATGCCTCAAGTAGTCATTAATCATCATTATTGCTCTTCACTTGCATGGCTTGAATAATAATATGAAACCAAATCCCACTGAGAACTGCTAAACCCTGTAGCAAACTCACAAAACCAAAGAAGAACGACAAATATTTTTGGTGTTTTCGATTTTTAAAACAAGAACCAAAGGGGAAAAACAAGCAAAGCAAAATCTTTTTGGGTTTTTCGAATAGTTCAAACAAGGCAAAAAGGGAAAAACAAACCAAGGCAAAAAAGAAGAAGAAGCAAACCAACGAGAAACAACAGAAATATTTTTGGTCTTTTGTGTTTTAGAAAGCAAAAGCAAAGAAAGAACGAAAACTAAAAAGATAACAAAACACGAATATACAAAGTATCGACGCAACATGATATGGAGATGAGTGTGGTGTCAGCATACCTCCCCCCAAGCTTAGGCTTTTGGCCTAAGTGGGTATCAATCCCAAGCCGACCAGGATGATGTATCACCATAGTATGACGAGGAGGTCCCCTCGTCTTGGTGCGAGCTCGAGTACGTCCCTCAGTAGTGACCAGAGTGATTGTAGGAGGGTACATCCTCCTGGTGCTGCTCGTGAAAGCCTAGTAAGCAAAGCTGCTCGTCCACCTCCTCCTTGGAGCGCGACCACGGTCTCCTATGAACACTAAACAAAGAAGGCTGTGGCAAAGGGATCTCCCTTTCATCCCCATCAATGAAAAGCTTCCTATATACTAGACTGTTCAAATCAGAAGTAGCAGTGACAAAGTGATGAGTTTTCATAGCAACAAGGTCAAGCCTCTGTGGTGCCATTACAGTATCATTGGGGTCCACTAAAAGGCCTAATGCATTGACCATATGCAAGGCAATGATGCCCCCATAGATAGGCCCCCTAGCAGCTAGGCAGCAAGCAATAAGCGAGCCAAGGTTGTACCGAGTATCATTGTTAAGTGCAACAGCAAGGAATGCTAAATGATAGTTGGAGATATGACTTGTGTTTTCCCTACCCAATATGCTAGTAGCAATATAATATGCAAAGTATCTAAGAGCAGGGAGTTGGATATTTCTTATCTTTTTGCGTTGCGCCACGCGGTCATCATCATTGGTCACCCCTCGATAAAGCTCCAACAAATCAGCGGGTCGCCCTTGAATTTTCTTCATGGTCCCTGTCATGCTTACACCTACAATACTGCAAAATCTCTCCAAAGGCATGGTGAAGGGCAGATTATAAATTTTGAAAGAGACAGTCGACTGATAGGATGTGTTAGTAAACGTGAAGCTCTCAACAAAGGTTTTGGTGAGCATAGCGTATTTCTCACTCTCATCTTGCATATATGAGGTCAAACCAACCCTCTCAATTAGTAGCAAGAAATCATCAAGAATACCTGCAGCTTGTAATAAAGTAAAACAAGGAAAAGTGGATGGGTGAGCATCCCCATCATCCCTTTCATTACCAATGCGAGTTGCAATGAGATCTTCGTTGTATGATGGCCTAAACTGAGAGGCTGATCTTGAGGGCCTCGACCTCCTAGGTGCATCACTCTCAAATATCTCTCCAAAGGTATGGTTGTTCATGCTTGGTATTCTGAAATTTAAACACCTATTAAACAAGTGATTGCAAAGTAAATATAATGAAAGATTCTACTCATAGGGACTTGTAAGAGGCCTAAACATGCATCAAAACTATATCTCTAAGCATCAAACAAGCTCTCATAACCTGTCACCTACAGCAGCAAAATACTCAAGATATAATCCACTAAACACAAATCTACTTGGACAAGGGGAGGAGTCACATACCAGGGAACAAATGCTCCAAATTTCAGCAAGAAATATGGGCTGAGCAAGGAGATTGAAAAAATTGAGAGCAAGCACAACAAGAACGTGATTTTGAGCAATGAACTAGAGCTTACTTGGGAGAGAGAAGAAAGTGGCAGGTGAGAGAGTTAGTGGGGGGCCAGGGGTGGCCCACACCAGGGCATGGCGCCACCCAGGGCAGGCCGCGCCACCAGGTGGTGTGCCTGCCTGGTGGGTCCCCCTGGTACCTCCCAGGCACTCCTCTGCCCCTTTTTTCACGTAAAAATTTAAAATGAATTTTCTGGAATTTTTCGAGACACTTTATTTTTGGGCATTTTTCAGGAATAGAAGAATGATTTTCTGACACACAGATTTTTTTGGAAAATGATGCAAGGAAAAAACAAAGCTAGAACTACAGAAGTTCTAAGACACTCTAACATGCAAGCAACTAACAACAAAGAAAACTAAATGAAAACAAAAACTAAAATGGATAGAATAGAAGTAAACGGAGATAATCATAGTGAAAACATTATTTTGTTCAATGAAATCCTTTTGTTAACAAGGTTGATCAGGTCTTGGTACCAAAACAATTCCATATGAGACAAAACTTTGTATTCCACTAATTATTATGTTACCTCAAGCTTGATAGCAATTGTCCCAATCATAATAGTTTCAAATTTTTCTCTTGGTATGGGACAATATATTTCTCCAACTTGAATGCCCTCAACATGTTCAATTGAATTCAAACCATGAGTTCTTTCAATCTTCTTGGGGAATAGACAGTATGTTCCTTGTCATTAACATTGAAAAGTCACCTTTCCTTGATTACAATTAATAACAGCTCCTGCAGTATTAAGAAAAGGTCTCCCAAGAATAATAGACATATTATCATCTTCAGGCATTTCAAGCACAACAAAATCAGTTAATATCAAGCAATTATGAGCCACTTGAACAGGTACATCCTCACATATACCAACAAGGATAGTGGTAGATTTATCAGCCATGATATATCAGTTGGTATTAATTTTTCTAGATGAAGCCTCTTATAGAGAGAGAAAGGCATAACACTAGCTCCAGCTCCCAAATCACACAAAGCAGTTCTAACATAACTGTTCTTAATAGAGCAAGGGATAGTTGGAATCCCTGGGTCTCCAAGTTTCTTAGGAACCTTACCATTAAAGGAATAATTAGCAAGCAAAGTAGAAATTTCTTCATTAGGGATCTTCCTTTTATTCGAGACAATATCCTTCATATACTTTGAGTAAGGAGGTAATTTAATAGCATCAGTCGAAGGAATTTGCAGGAATAAAGGTTTCATCCACTCACAAAACTTATTATAGTGTTCATCTTCCTTTGACTTGTGTTTCTTATCAGGGAAAGGCATAGGTTTTTGGACCCAAGGTTCTCTTTCACTACCATGTTTCTTAGAAATAAAATCTTCTTTAGTGTATTTGGTATTCTTAGTGTGGTTTTCAGGTTCTTCTTCAACTTTTTCTTCATTAGGAACTTCATTTTCTTCATTACCACTTTTAGTTTCAGCATCAGAGATAGTTATACTATTAGGATCTATAGCAGGTTCAGAGGGTTCTGCAACAGTTTTATGTTTCTTTTTCCTTTTCTTACGAGTAGAACCACTATTTTTAGCTTGTTGAGAATCCTGCTCAATTCTTTTGGGATGCCCCTCAGGATATAGAGGATCCTGGGTAGCAGCACCACTTCTAGTTCTAATTTCATAAGCATGTTTTTCTTTAGCAGCATTAACTAGCAAGTCTTTTTACACTTTAACGAGTTGATCTATTTGAGTTTGAACCATTTGAAAGTGTGTAACAATCATTTAAACCTCATTAGAGGTTCTTTGCACAATATCTTTCAACTCAACAATAGCTCTAGTGTTTTCCATTAGATGATTTTGCACCCTTTTATTAAAATTATCTTGCTTAACAATAAAGATATCAAATTCTTCTAAGCATTGATTAGGAGGTTTAGAGTAAGGGATATCACCTTCACCAAAGTGTTGGAGAGAGTGTACCTCGATAGTGGATGAGTAGGGAATAGGCTTACATAATTCTTCTATAGGAGGTAAATTCTTGACATCTGCAGCTTTAATTCCCTTCTCCTTAAGACATTTCTTAGCTTCCTCCATCACTTCATCATTTAATTCAATAACTCCCCTCTTCTTTGATGTTGGAATAGGCACTGGTATAGTAGGTTTAGGTACAATTACTTCAGGTATAGTTGGTTCGGGAGGAGTCAAATCTTCATAGTTCTTGCTTATTTTAGCCATTAATTCCTCAGGTTCCTTTGGAGTCCTATTCCTGAAAACACAATTAGCACAACTATCTAGGTATGTCCTAGATTCCTCGGTTAGTCTATTATAAAATATATCAAGAAGCTCATGCTTAGGTAATGGACTTCCAGCCTGTGCATGAATCAAAGCACAAAACTTGCCCAAGATTTAGGCAATACATCTTTTTCTCCCTGTTTAAAATCAAAAAGTTCTTGCAAAATAGCATGTCTAGCACTAGGAGGAAAATATGTTTGCAGGAAAGTACTAATCAAGCAATCAGGGCTATCAATAGATCCAGGAGGTAAATTACTAATCCAAGTTTTAGCTTCTCCTTTCAGTGAAAAGGGGAAAATCTTAGCAACAAAGTAAGTACGCATCTTAATATCATCAGAAAACAAGCCACTCATGGTAGAAAGTTCATTCATATGTGCTACCACACTTTCATTCTTAGTCCCACAAAAAGGTTCTTTCTCGACAATAGCTATGTAAGATAGATCGAGAGAGAAATCATAATCTTCATCTATAATGTTTATGGGACAAGCAACAAACTTAGCAACAGGAGACAATTTGGGTCTAATAGTACGCCTCTCAAGGAGACTCTTAGCAGCGCTCCTATCATGGGTGTTTTTACATTCTTTAATAAATTCATCGGTCATCTCAACATAACCATCTTCAATGTCATAACTCTCACTAGAGTCAGGTGAACTAATAGGTGTAGCAGTGTCTTCATTAGGAGTTTCAGTATTTCAAGCTATAGTTCTAGCAATCGTAGCATCTAGGAAAGGACCTAATGAACCACTCTTATAAAGCACAGTAGAAGCAGCATCATAAGCATCAGAAGTTTCAGATTCATCAGTAGTAGCAGTGTGTGTAGCATGTGTATGCGGTGGTGTAACGAGCTTACTTATAACAGATGGTGAATCAAGAGCAGCAGAGGTGTTCAGAACCGTACCTCTTCTTGTAGTGGATGGTAAAATAGGAACCTTGCCATCACAAGACTTACCCATGATGGATGGATAGCAGCGAACAATAGAGAATCCAAGTAAACTTGATAAATAAAGCTATGCTCCCCGGCAACGGCGCCAGAAAATAGTCTTGATGACCCACAAGTATAGGGAGTGTATCGCAGTATTTTTGAGGGAAGTGAAACCCAATTTATTGATTCGACACAAGGGGAGCCAAAGAATATTTATAAGCCTTAACAACTGAGTTGTCAATTCAGCTGCACCTGGAAACAATCTTGCTCACAGTAGTTTATCAGTAGCAACAACTTTGTAGTAAGAATAGCAAAGTAGCAGCAGTAGTAAAGTAAAGACATCAGTAACAATAGCAGTAACAGTGGGATTCGAGTGTGGTAGGCATAGGGATGGATGGACGGGCGTTGCATGGACAAGACAATTCACATAGCAATCACAACATAGGGAAATTGCAGATAAATAAGATAAAGCATCCAAGTACTAGATAATCCTAGGCATGTGTTCCATATATAGTCATACATGCTCGCAATGAGAACTTGCACAACATCTTTTGTCCTGCCAACCCGTTTGCAGCGGGGCCTCAAGGGAAATACTGGCAATTAAGGTGCTCCTTTTAATAGAGCACCGGAGCAAAGCATTAACACTCCACGAACACATGTGATCCTCACATCAAAACCATTCCCTCCGGTTATCCCGATTTCTGTCACTTCGGGGCCATTGGTTCCGGACAACAACGTGTGTAAACAACTTGTAGATAAGACCAAAAACAATACTATCATAATGAATCAATAACATGTTCAGATCTGAAATCATGGCACTCGGGCCCTAGTGACAAGCATTAAGCATAACAAGTCGCAACAAAGTCATAAAGCACTAATAAAAGATACTAGGCACCATGCCCTAACAATCTGATGCCATTACATGAACGATCTCATCCAATCCCTACCATCCCCATAGCCTACATCGGGGGATTAACTCACTCAAAGATGGGGGAAACATGGATGGTCGATGGAGAAGTGATGGTGATGATCTCCTCCAATTCCTCGTCCCGGCAGGGTGCCAGAACGGAGTTTCTGGTGCTGTTTCGTGGAATCTGGTGGTGGCGGTGGAGCGGAACTCCTAGAAAAACGTCGACCACCCCTGAGTTTTTAGGTCAGAAGGCAACTTATAGGCGAAGGGGGAGACCGAGGGGGAGTCTGGGGCAGCCAGACCACCCCCTCGCGTGGCCTGGGCTTGCCCGCGCGGCCAGGTGGTGTGGCCTAGGCCCAGCCCCCCTCCGTCTCATATTCTGGCTCCGGGAGTCTTCTGGTGAAATAGGATTTTTGGCATATTTTCTAGGATTTTTCCTGAAAGTTGATTTTCTGCACAAAAAGTAGACACCAATGCAATTCTGCTGAAAACAGTGCCAGTCCGTGTTAGTTGCATCCAAATCGCACAAGTTTAGAGGAGAAACAATAGCAAAAGTGTTTGGGAAAGTAGATACGTTTTGGACGTATCACCCCCCAAGCTTAGCTTATTGCTTCTCCTCAAGCAATTCAGTTGAAAACTGAGTGCGATAAAAGAACTTTCACGAACACATTTGCTTCATATGATGTATATATTCTCAGCATGTGACCAACTACTTAGGAAGTTCATAATAAAGAGTATGCTACTGAGTCTACTTAATAGTCAATGCAAGCTATGAATAGATTCCAACTCAAAAATAATAAGTAGCATGAAGCATAAACATAAGCAACATTACAATGCTCATAACAAGGTATGATAGATTGGTATCGCGCTTGCCTTTGATTATGAATGCCAAGGCACCTCTGAAGTTCAAGTGAAGACTAGAAGTAAAGATGTCAAAGATACAAGCATCAAAGTAATGACAACTATGCTCTCAAAGTTTAGAGGGGAAACAATAGCAAAAGTGTTCGGGAAAGTAGATACGTTTTGGACGTATCATATACCTTGCTCTTGACTTTTTGAAATAATTCAAAGATATCAAGTAGTCAAATATTAGAGAATCACCGAGAGTTTTGGAAAATTTAACTTTTTGATATGAATGGTAATAACACCTAATTTCGGCCATTTTTAAAAAAATACAACGAAACAAAATATAAAAAGAAATGCATCCATTATTTTCTCTCTTCGTGTCTCACTATGTGCACTAGCTAGTTTCCATGGAAAAAAATATAATCTTGAAATTTGATAATTTCTTTGAAAAAATTATATCACAATATATGGAGTACCATGTAAGAATATGCATGGCTTTCAAACAAGATGACCAAGGTCATGGCCATACCTTTTCTATAGTTTATAATAACCTATCCATATTTGGTAAGATGTGTATTGGCATTTAAAATATTATCTACAAAGGAAGCTTCTGAATTGGAAGTTATTTCAATTTTCTAATGCACAACAATGGATTTAGTCATGAAGCTACTACAAAACATGGCTTTAAATCCCACTGCCCTAGTTTTCACTCAAAGTATATATAGCCTATGGTTAAGTTTAGGGTTCGGGGTTTTATTTTGGGTTGAGCGTTTAAGGGTTCATGGTTTATGGTTTAGGATTTTATGGTTTAGGATTTTAGGGTTTAGTGGTTTAGGGTTCATGATTTAGGGTTTAAGGTTGTTCAAGGTTTTAGGGTTTATGATTGTTTAGGTTTTAGGGTTTAGGGAATTTTCAATAATAATGTTCAAGCTTTATATATATGGTTATATTCATGGAATAGAATGGCGTTATCGCAATTTAATAAAAGTATTTCAAAATTTGATCTATAAGTGCATTATACCTCCTTGGTAAGGGTTTAGGGTTCTACGGTTAGGAAGTTAGAGTTCTAGGGTTAGGAGGTTATTAGGGTTTACGGTTAAGGGTTTTTGATTTTCAATAATGTTCAAGCTTTATTCTTATATTCATGTAATAGAATGGCGTTACCACAATTTAACGAAAGTATCTCAAATTTTGATCTATAAGTGCACGGTACCTGCTGGTTTAGGGTTTATGGGTAGATGATTTAGGGTTTTATGGTTTAGGTTTTATGGGTTGTTCAGGGTTTAGGGATTATCGATTTTTCAATAATTCTCAAAGATTTATGCTTATATTCGTCGAATAGAATGGCGTTACCTGCTTTAATGAAAGTATCACAAATGTTGATCTATAAGTGCATGATACCTGGTTGGTTTTAGGGTTTTACAGTTTAGCTTTTATCGTTGTATAGGGCTTAGAGTTTAGCTAATTTAGAATAATGCTCAAGCTTTATTGTTATATTCGTCGAATAGAATGACGTTACCTAATTTGTTGAAAGTATCTCAAATTTTGATCTATAAAGTGCATGATACCTGCATGGTTAGTGTTTATGGTTGAGGGTTTGGGGGTTTAGGGTTTAGGTTTTAGGGGTTGTTTAGGGTTTAGGAAATTTTTGATAATTCTCAAGATTTATTCTTATATTCATTGAATAAAATGGCGTTACCAAATTAAACGAAAGTATATCAAATTTTGATCTATAAGTGCATGCTACGTTCTTGGTAAGGGTTTAGGGTTTCGGGTTTTAGGGATTTAGGGTTTTAGGAATTTTCAATAATGTTCAAGTTGCTTTATGCTTATATTCATTGAATAGAATGGCATTACATCAATTTATTGAAAGTATCTCAAATTTTGATGTATAAGTGCACAATACCTACTTTGGTGAGGGTTTATGGGTCGAGGGTTTAGGATTATTGGTTTTTACGGTTTAGTTTATGGGTTGTTTAGGGTTTAGGGTTTGGCGAATTTTCAATAATGCTCAAGATTTATGCTTATACTCGTAGAACATAATGGGTGTTAGTTGATTTAATGTAAGTATCTCAAATTTTGATCAATGTGTGCATGACACCTGCTTGGTTAGGGTTTATGGCTAACGGTTTAGGGCTTTAGGGTTTAGGGTTTAAGTTTTAGGGGTTGTTTAGGGTTTAGGGAAATTTTGATATTACTTGGGATTTATGCTTATATTCGTCAAATAGAATGGCGTTACCCATTTTAATCTATAAGTGCATCACTACAAGAAAAGTTGGCTTTTACAACGGACGATTTTCATGGTTGAAGGCCCGTTTTTCGTGGCTATAAAGTCTTCTATGACGAATGCCAATCGTGGTAAAAGCCCCGTCACAAAAGAATCTACCATGATTTTTTTCCTGACCATGGCGGATCGCACCCTTCAGCCACGAAAACTTGTTCCGTCGTAGATCTATTCACCAGCTACGTTGACTATTGACGTCATGCAACGACCAGTTACCGCCGTTAACGGCCACAAAAACCATGGTAGAAGCCAGGCCCAGCCAAGGCCTGCTCACAATTAAGTGGGCCGACCCATCAAGAGAGCCCAATAAGATTACAGTCATTTACTGTTTTGTCCGACACTTCTTGAAATGGGCCCAAAGATGTGGCCAGCAGCGGCCCGCGAATGTCAGGCCCGTTACTATTTCGGCCTACAAAAGCCCACTTTATTCGAACACTATGCGGCGCGTTAACAGTCTGCGACAAGTAGGCCCAATACTGCTAAAGCCCACTTTCAGCCCGTCACTGTTCTCACAGCTCGTCATGGGCCGCCTATGAACGACCCACTTTTGAGAAGGTCCGATACTGTTCTGGCCTTTTACTATTCTGGCTCGTTACTGTTCTAGCCGTCTACTATTCATGTCTATCACTGTTGTGGCCCTTTACTGTTCAGGCCTGTTACTGTGCTTACTGCCGCTGTTCTGGCCTGCTACTGTTCAGAGAAGCTACTGTTCTGGCCTGTTTGCTTTTCTGGTCTGTTACTGTTCTGGCATGTTACTGTGTTGGATTACTACTGTTCTGGTGTGCTGGTGTTCTGGCCTGCTACTATTCTGGCCTGTTATAGTTTTGGCCTGTTATAGTTTTGGCCTGTTACTGTTTTGGCCTATTACTGTTTTGGTCTGTTACTGTTTTGTCCTGTTACTGTTCTACCCAGTTGCCGTTATTGTTTTGGTAATTTTGAAGGCCATGCAAATATCATAAAAGGGTATAATTAGTGATCATCTTTTACTATTCATGGAAGGCGCAATAAAACAAGCGCAAATAACAAAACCCTATACAGTTACTTGATCGACCTGGCTGGCGCAGTTATGGTACCGCCATTCGTGGACAGCGTCAACTAAATGCCTACATGGCCTATGCGAGTTATCTAGATATTACAGCAGCTACAAACTTCTTCAAAATATTACATAATATGAATAAAAGGGAAATAAAATTCAGCATTTCAGTTGCCAATCAAGTTGATAGCAGAGTCCTCAATTTGCTTTCTCAACCCATCAACTGCATCTCCCTCTGTGTGTGACAGCTACATTATAAAACCACCTTGAGACGTGATCTTGCAGTCCCGTCTTTGGTGGCGATAGCAATAATTGCATTCTGAAACTAACTAATAACAAGTTAATACAACAAAGAAGACAAACTACTCATAGCTAAGAATGAACAAGATAGGAATTATAACTGCATAATACGAACATGTAGAGCAGGAATTTAAACCATGAATTAACTATATAGTAGAGGATAGTTATGTTGTTGCCTACGACAAACCAGAACCAGATACGAGATATAATGGTGTGGCTTGTGAACCTGTAGAACAAGACAAACAAACATTTGAAAAGTATGCCAACAATGAAATGAGCAATCAAACAAAGTGTTTCTTAGAATTTTAGTATAAACTAGCCATGTCATTTGATCAAATATATATGAAAACCGTGGTATCTCCTGGAATGCAAGAGTTGTTGGGTGACTCAGAATTTGCGGTGAGCTACACAATGGCATGCAGTTCCTGTCGTAGCTAAGAATGGACCACATAGAAATTATAACCACAGCATACCAGAACTTGTGAGCAGGAATGGAAAACACGAATGAACTATATAGTAAATAATAATTATGTTGTTGATTAGGATGAACCAGCACCAAATACAGAAAATATATAATGGCATCGCTGGTGGACCTGTAGGCTGTGCAAACCAACATGTCCAGTGTTGCGTTTTTGAGCTCTACGCAAAGAAAAATAAAATAGTCAGTGTTGCAGCTTTTGAAGAACTAGATGACAACAACTAAATTATAATAGAACTAGTACGAAGAGTTTGAATGGGTACTACATGATAGCAGAACGATGCCATGAAGGAAATAATAGCAGGAACTTAGCTCAGGAATAACTAGATAGAGTCAGTAACTGTGGAGCAGGGAATCCACACTAATATTTTCCACTAACATTACATTTTGCAAGAACTGCACAATAGCAGGCAATTACTGGTGTACGAAGCAGCTAAGATAAGAACATGTGCATGACAATATAACAGACATGTGCATGACCTGAAATTTGTAGAGCAGCGAATGCAAACCAACATGTCTAATGACATCGTATGTACTAGCACGAAGAACAGGCGTGCCTAGTGACTTGCATGTACTAGCACGATTACAAAAATGTAGTTCACTCTGACAGGCTTGAACCTGCTATACCGCTGACAAAACAAAAATGGGTTAGAGATTTGGTTTCCTTGGTCGGAGACGCGTCTAAGCATCATCGGTATCGTGCGAGTGACGTCCAGGTCACCAAGGGTGCTGCAGTTGCGGTGGCTGTTGGCGTCGGGGAAGCAGATCTTGGGCGGTCGATGCCGGTGCAGTCAACGGTGTCAATCGTGTAGCTGGTCTGGAGCAGTGGACATGGAACTGGTTGAACTAGATCCCGTCTGGTGGACAACGGTGAAGCTTCTTCGATATGGTTGGGTAGCTTTCGATGGCGGGGAAGCAGAGCATGGGCGGTCGACGGCTCCATAGGCGTGGTCAGCGAGACCACAGCTCTAGTGGAGTGGCAGAGAGACCCGGTGAACTAGATCCGATGGGGTGGGCATCGATGAAGCGGCTCCGGCAGCCGTGGAATTGCTGCCGGGCGGTGCGCGTGATGGTCGTGGAGGTGAGGGCGTGGGAGAGAAGCCTAGGATTTTGGGAGGGCTAGCTAAAAACCCTACATGAATAGGGACTATGGAGGTGAACATAAAAATAATTATGATCGTGCCCCCAAGCTATCGACTTTAGCGTGCCCATAGGGCGTCTGAACAATGGGTAGAATGGGAATTTTAAAGTCAAAAGTTTTTGAAATGGAGGGGCGCAAAATGCTTCAAAGTCGGTGTGTTATTTTGCCGCTTGACAAAGATTTTGAATTTGGCTACCGGCCAAATAATAATAATAGAAATGTGGTACTCCCCGGTGGGAGATTTAGGCTCAAAGTTTTTGAAACAGTGGGGTGGGAAATGCTTCAAAGTTGGTGTTTGATTTTAACGCTCGATAGAGATTTTGAATTTAGCTACCCGCCAAATAATAATTAATAGTAAAGTGGTACTCCCCGGTGGGAGATTTGGCCTCAAAGTTTTTGAAACAGTGGGGCAGGAAATGCTTCAAAGTCGGTTTTTGATTTTGCCGCTCGACAGAGATTTTGAATTTGGTTACCGGCCAAATAATAATTAATAGAAAAGTGGTACTCCCTGGTGGGAGATTTCGGCTCAAAGTTTTCGAAACGGTGGGGCGGGAAATGCTTCAAAGTCGGTGTTTGATTTTGCCACTCGACAGAGATTTTGAATTTGGCTACATGAAAAATAATAATTAATAGTAAAGTGGTACTCCACGGTGGGAGATTTGGCCTCAAAGTTTTTGAAACACTGGGGCGGGAAATGCTTCAAAGTCGGTGTTTGATTTTGCCGCTCGACAGAGATTTTGAATTTGGCTACCGGCCAAATAATAATCCTCTGCAATTTCTGGCCCCATATTCAGGGTGTGCCATGGGGGAATATTTCCATGATAATGGAATGCACGCATTAATTATATATGATGATCTAAGTAAACAGGCGGTGGCATATCGACAAATATCATTATTGTTACGCCGACCACCAGGCCGTGAAACTGAAGATCTTCACAAGATGGACAAAGCTTAATTTACAAGGATAAGAGGAGAAGACCCATTCTCAAATGAAGATGGATCAGCAAAAGAGAAATCCTGCCCAGACCCACGTTTCCATGATATGTTGCAATTCAATACTTATCATTCAGTATATTCCAACAAGAAACAAGTTCATCATAGATGGGCAGATTAATAGAAAAGTGGTACTCCCCGGTGGGAGATTTGGCCTCAAAGTTTTTGAAACGGTGGGGCGGGAAATGCTTCAAGGTCAGTGTGTGATTTTGCTACTCGATTGAGATTTTTAATTTGGCTACCGGCCAAATAAAAATAGAAAAAAGCTAGTAGACCGTACGCTATCTGTCCAGGAATTCAAGTCCTAGAGTCACATCACCTAATCATCATGAGCATAATAATTGTGCAGACTGATATTTTGAATTTGGCTAGCGTCCAGGCAACATTTGGATAAAAGGTGTACTCCCTATTCAGGAATTGAAGGCCGAGAGTGACATTAACTTATCATCCATAAAGAAAATTGGATAACTCCGATTCAAACAGGGTTGGCTGTAGGTTTTGCTGCTACGACTGAGATTTTTTAATTTCGTTAATGGTACTCCCTCGGTATGAATTTAAGGCTAATTCACATCAACTGATCATCAAAATACTTACAATATTGGCAAATAAATTGGACACATAATCTCCAATTCAAACGGGGTAGGAGGTAGGATTTGCCGATGGATTAAGATTTTGAATTTGACGGTTGTCCAAAGAAGAAAAAACATTTGTGAGGTTCATGAATCCAAGGATGAGAGAGTGAGGTTGGGGCATAGGATTTTTGTGCATCGAGCATACGGTAAACAGATAAAAGCATGATGCGAAACAAATACTCCCTCCATTTTTGTTACATGGCCCCAAACACAACCCGGGCTCTGTAGCAGGAACCATTTCACAGGACCATTTTACTCACCTTTCATTGTCAGGGTTCATCTTCAATTTAGACAAGTCTCTTCATCTATGGGCTCTCGAGAATTCTGCTGATCTCGTAACACCTTCAACTCCGCATCACATGCTAATGCTTTCTGTCTCATATCATCGATTGCTCGTCTATGCACTTCCTGTTCAGCCCGTAGTGCTACAATTTCTTCCTGAATAGACAAATACGACGACTTGGACTTGGACTTGCACTGCCACAACCCATCATTACGCAGGAACATGCTTTTACGATGACCTTCACCTTTTAGTACCATTTTAAATGTTTCCAAACATTCTTCTTGGGTTTGATCCAGACCATCTTTCCCAGGTTTTGCCATCTCCTCATTCAATTTAATCTGTAAGGTTATCAGTTGGTAGACATGGGTGAGAGAAGAAAAGCTAATATAGAGAAACATGCAGACAGCACATTTAACCTGTCTATGAACAAATCTTACAAGTTGGCATGGCTAATTACGCATCATATATATTGTAGTAAAAGTATAGCTATCTGATCATACTGATAAGAATTTTATCACTAGCACGCAATAATAGGACTATGCCAACATGGCATCTGTCTGTTTCTTCATCGCCGGGTGCATGTTATACACAAGACAACTCTTTGTACAGCTGAAAACTGAAACTCACATTAGTTGGAAATCATCTAGTACTTAAATTAAAAATAAATTTGGACAGAAGTTCAGGTAGTGTTGCACATCTAACTATACATATAAATCACTACAGGTGTGTCATCACAAAATATCAATCGAACGGAAGACTTACAATAACACTCTCAGCAGAGGGATTGATCCCTTCTTTTTTGGTCGTCTGGCATGGCTGGAATTTTTGCTGCAGACTTACCGTACTTTTCTGCAAAGTGGGCAGAACACATTATGAAAATATAAGAAGCACAAAGTCTGTAGAAGATTAAAAAGTTATTATTCTTACTATTGCGCTCAGGTGGCCAACCAATGCACGAGATCCAGTTCGGTTTGTTAAACGTTGTGCGACACGGTTTCTCTTGTTTTTCTCAGTGTTCATCTGCAAAAGAAGACTAGTGATACATATGTGCAAATAGGAATTTTGAATGTGATATGGTATCAGTCTTTACAAACCATACCATAATCTTTGGATCAAACCAGTGGCCGAGAAGATCTAGTGTTGGTCAGTCATAGTGTGTTCCATAGGAGTCGTTCTCTGAATATCCTTGCTTGCCTTACCATCAAAGTATTTAATATTTAGCCTATGGATCTGCTGGCGCAAAGAACATGAGAACATGTCCATGAGAACATACTCTACATCCTCATTATCCTGATCAAAGTTGGATTTTGTCTGTTGGCAAGAATGGAACATTTCATGTGTTATGTGACTTAGAATAGAACCAAGAGCAAGCTTGAATGTATGGGACAGATCACCATGAGTTACATGTAACTTTTGTAGTAATGAATTGTAATGGTCAGGGGTCTGTTGGTGGAGCTTGAACGATGCGAAGATGGGAATATCATTCCTGACAAAAATGCCTATTTCGGATGCTAGAAAAGCAGATTCTTCTGGATCTTCTAGCCTTCGCTTTCTAGGCACAATAGAATTGATGCAATATCTAGATTGCGTTCCAGAAATTTTAGCTTCAAGCTTTTTTCCTACCGTTGGCCCCCTTTTCTTAAGTCTTCGTGTAGCTACCAATTCAACCATTACATCAAGCATGCACGGTATATATAAGTAAGCATGCATCGATAATCCTTGGAACATATACCTTGTTTGGCGACGGGCTAATCAATAGGTTGGTGATCATCGCTAGCTTCTTGGTGTTGTGCCAGCAGTCTTAGGCAAGTAGAGGTCAAAACTGGTTCGGTTGTCAATTGTTGCTGGGTATCTTGATTGGCAATTGGTGATTGTGGAATGTGTTGGATGGTATTTGCTGTGTCTACTACTATTGGAACCTGTGGTGTGCCACCAAGACGACAGTTTTTAGCCGTATGTGAGTTTCGTGATTTTCATTTATTGTATTTCATGGCGTGTGTTTGTGTTCCACCAGCAGCATTAGTAGGACTGCTTGTAGACACTTCGCGTTTGGTACTTGAACGTGTCTTACATGAACCAGCTGATTCCTGACACACATAAACAATACTTCAATGTGTTATAGTTCTATATGTAATGAGATGCACATGGAACAGAGGAATAGTAAGGCAAAATGTGCTCTATATATATGATGCATGAACTAGGCAGAGGGCATTGCAAAATATTTGGTGGATTGAAATACAAAACATGGAAAATGCAACAAATATCACAATTAAAAAATAGAGCAAGCACCTTGGTGCGTGGACAAGCTGGCGGACTAGCAGGGAGGTCCTCGACGGGTCCAACTTCCTGAGTCAGGTCTCCCTCGAAATATTGTTCATCAACAGAAACTAATGCTGAATCAGACACTTGCCGATCATAGTTTTTCTCCCTGCTGGTACCTAGAAGGGTCTTAGGTGAACCAGCTGATTCCCGACACACATAAGCGATACATTAATCTATCAAAGTCCTATGTAAAATGAGACACGGATAGAACAGAAGAATAGTAAGGAAAGATATGCTGAACATATATAATGCATGAACTAACCAGATGGAATTGCACAACATTTGGTGGGAATTGAGGTACGGAACTTGGAAGATGAAACAAATATCGCAATGACAAGATAGAGCAAGCACCTTGGGCAGTGGACAAGCAGGCGGATTAGGGAGGGGGTTCTTGACCGGTCCATCTTCCTGAGTCAGGTCTCCCTCTAGGTTTTCTTGATCTTGAGGATAAAATTCTGCCTCAGAATCCTGGACTTCATGATTGGTGGTGGTAGCTACGAGAGATCTAACTCTCTGCGGGCCGAGCGACCTTGCATATTTGGATTTCTTTAATAATCTATATTCCCTAATGTTCCGTTATTCCTCATCAGGCGGCCACAAATCACCTTACATGCATAAGCAAAAAATATATCTTATGAGATTTAAGAGCGAGGTGTGTGTAGAAGAGGAAGTTAGTACAGTGCTAGCAAGCAGTTGAAAGCTCTGAAGGAACAATGGCAGACAAATGCTTAATTGCTTATACGATGCCTCGACAAGAAATGTCGGAGTACAAGATAAAAAACTTAGTGCGAGAATGCAGTGAAACAAGCGATGGACTACTTTCAAACATCAAATGCGTAAATAGCATATGAAGTGTATGGCGGCAACCTTTGTGACCGCGATTACGCGATTTCCTTCCTGTGCCTTTGTCGAACTTATGGTGAGCTACGACCTCGTTGTTCGCCCTTGAGAGGGTTTGACTCCCCATCTCTCCGGCGCCATTGACAAGGTCGAGGAAGCAGATCCGGTGCCGTGGAGTCGGGGAAGTGGATCCAACAAAGCTGCGACGACATTGCTGAGCCGGCTCCAGCACCGAGGACCTCGTGTATAGAGGAGCTGATCTGGTGCGGGCCAGCGTCGGGAGCTAGTAAAATGTCTTCGCGGTCGCTACGGTGGCATGTCGGTGGAGAGGCTATAAATTGGAGATGGGACGGAAGGAGCACGACTGTGGTCGTGCAAGATGATCTTGAGGGATTCGGCCAAAAGGGCGCGGGTGGTGCTAGTCTGTTTGAAACTTTGAATTGTGTGGCGTGTGGGAATTTACGAGAGTAACCATTCTGAGGAATGGCCTTTGGCGCATTGTTTCTGAACCGAAGGGCGAGTTGAAAATTTAGTACCGTTTGAATTTTGGATGCAGGAGCCCATTGCGGCGGGTGTTTCTGGCGCACTGCTTGGTGGAAGAGGTGATTTCGACTTGTGGTTTATCGCTCAGTTGATTTTTTTTGTACTCGATCTACTACTGCAATCTAAAAGTTTGACTTTTGGGCCACACAAGTATATAGTGCATGAATTTATTCACGGTAATGGGCACGAACTACCATTCATGATAATGTGTTAATTTTCAGCAAAACGTGTTTCTATAGATCTAAACGAAATTGCAAAATAAGGCTTTTCCATTTTCTGAATGGCTAGAATGAGACTGGGATACATTGTCCAGACGAAGCAATTAGGTACAGTACAGTTTCATACAACGCTGCCAAAGAAAATATCAGGCTGACAACACAATGAAATTCATCCGCCTGCAAAGATGCACGGAGAATCTCTGCTCATGCTTTGACCTATTCCAAAACCATCACGTTGATCTCATTGACATCTGCATCAGCCGAATTGGGAACACGATTTTCAGCGACTAACTTCTGAAGATCAGCGGCAACATCAAGGCCATCTTCAATAGTAGAAATCCATCCTTGGTTCATTTCTCTCATCCACCAAGTGGCTGTGTCCAAATCCTTTTGGAGAAGCCTAATCTTAGCTTCGGCCATGCACCATACTTCGGTTTGGTTCATATAAATGGCTGTATCACTGGCACGCTGAATATCTGTGCTGCGAACCTCCTTGGTAGGGACATGATCATGCACTTGCTTCTGCAAATTTCAATGCAGCAAATCAATTAGTAAATAACACGCAAGATGCAACAAATAGCCATGTTTAGGGTACTCGACCAGGCCATGTTTCTGTACCAGTTGTGTTGTGCCGAGCGGGGCTAGATCCACATGTCCAAAACTCTTCAGGGCATGTTTTGGAAGTACATCATCTTCCATGCCTTACAAAAAATATATACTAGTATGACAAGACAGGGCAAACAAAGGGTGAACTACTCTAAAAAATAAAATGCATAACAACAGCGCGCGTATATGCAAAATGGAGGACAATCATTGTCTGGAGAGGATTGTTGGGGGTTATCATTGGGCTGGCGAGGCTTCGTACTAGTGCGAGATAACCAATTTGGCTTGACGACTAGCAGTTGCCTTCTTTCCTCTTTGAACCGATCCCGCGGTACTGCAACTAGCATGCATTAGAAATAATTGGTAATGAGAAGGCACAACAAGGAAGCGATGAACTACATTCGGAAGTAGTAGTAGTAAAGTGCAAGGAAATTGGGCATAGTAAGTGTGTAGCAACCTTCGTCTCGGTTGTACGGACTTCTAACCATCACCCTGGTGAGGGGTCCGCGTGGCGTACGCATCTCTCCGTTGGGGTGGTGGGGAAGCTGACACTCTGAGTGGGGGAAGCAGATGCGACGAAGCAACGACGGTAGCATGGATGACAGGATCGCTGAGTAGACTCGGACGACCTGGAAGTCGGCTAAGGAGGGATGGGCTAGAGGATGATGTGAGTATGGATTGTGGAGTCGGCGGGTGAGCGAGCGAGAGGCCCGATCAGTATAGAGGTAGCTAGCATTTGCCAAGAACTGAGAAGTGAAGGTAGGGTTAAATTTTGGGAAAGGTAGAAGGGAGGTTCCCGCTAATAATCCTCTAAAATTTTGAACTAGAAGATCCTGCCAATATCACGCGAAAATTTAGGCGCTGAATTGCGCTTGGCTCACCTCACGAGTAGTATTAAAAGGAAGGCTCGAAAAGCAGCACGCATAGAATGTGATGGGACGGTAACATGTGCAGCTTGTGAAGAAAAGTCGGAGTCTAATACGATGGCGGATAGATGAAAAAGAAAATTGGGGTGGTGCTGGCTGCCAGCCGTGGTCCTCATAAAAAATAAATAAATATTTCAAATTCGTTTAAATACATCAAATAATTGATCCAACGGTCAACATTCAAAGCTATTTGTATGAATGGGGCCCATATACTATAGTGAGCGAAACGGCAGAGTGAACTTGGGTTTCTTAGCTAAACGGTGCGCATATGCATATGCCAACTCATTTGAACTAATTTAGGCAGACAGACCTAGGAATCACAAGGAAAACATGCATGCTCCGCAATGTCCGGAAACATGGCGTGTTTGTCGCATTCCGGGCCAAATTCTTTTGATTTTCTTTACTAGTACGAAACATCCCCGTAATCACTTGGAAAAGTGAAAAATGTTCTTTCATAATTGTCTGAAACTCCCACAGTCAACATTGTTTACTACGCCAAGACGCACCCATCTACTCGATGTGAGAACCGTATCATAAAGTGTAGCTAGGATATCGATATATATGGCCATGACCTTATTGGTCCTTCGGACTGAAACCCAAGAATGTTCATACATTGTAGGCTGCTAGTAAATTGTACGTGCCATGCATGTGAGACTCAGATAATAGACATATGGCATATCATCATTATATAAAATTATAATAGGTAAAGCACAAAAAATTATAAATTTGATCAACATATATAAAGTATGGGTGTATATTTGGTTCTTGTACTTTGTATCATCATCTAGAAGTCAAATATTATTAGCTACCTAACACTTGAAATTTTTGGTGACATGGTCTAGAAAAACGAGGGAGAGGATTCTAGGAGTATGATGGAGAAGTGTGTTTTGAGGTTTGTGCATAACATTCATTCTTCTGAAGGCTATCTATAGAATCTTCTAAATGATCGAATAGAAAAGAAGATCCAACGGTTGGAAATATTGGGATTCACGAGTATTGGTCCAACGGTCATTATTCAAAGTTATTCGTATCTTACCACTATTAGTAAATTGCACATGCCCTGCACATGAGACTCAGATAATAGACGCCTGACATATGATCACTATATAAAATTATCTCTACTATTATAATTGAGCAGTTTTGAATTGGATCTATAGCACCAATCCTGACCGTTGGGTTGTTAGATCCAATGGTTCAAAGCAGCTAGATTCGTGTTAAATAGTACCTAGAGCAAACTCCACCATGTTCTAGAACCATCATTTCACCACCCCTAAAATTTCATAGCATGGTAGGTTGTATTCTCAATATTTGTTGATAGTTATTATTAATAGACTTAATTTATGCATTTTGGGGGTGGAGACATGATGGTTCTAGAACATGGTGGAGTTTGCTCTAGGTCTGTACTATATATTCAACACGAAACCAGTTGCTCTGAACCATTGGATCTAACAGCCCAATGGTCAAGATTTGTGCTATGGATCCAATTCAAAACTGCTCCACTACAGTAGTAGAGATAATACAACCTACCGTGCTATGAAATTTCGGGGGTGGTGGCATGTCAACACCTGGATTTTTAATCCCAGATACCTGTTATGCCATACATCGCAATCCCAGGATTACCATTTTTGCGAGACATAACACATTGGATCCCAGATACCTGTTATGCCATACATCGCAATCCCAGAATTACCATTTTTGCGAGACATAACACATTGGATATCATAGTACATCATCCATTACAAACCATAATAAGGTCTTACACAAATAAAGGATCTCATGATCCAGTCTTAATACAAACAAGCAGCAGAATAATAAGCGTAGCGGTGGGCTCCATCTTCAGTGTCACAGGCAATGCTGATGATGGGAGATGATCCTAGTTGTCGTAGCCGTCCTATTGTCCTTCTTCCGGATAGTCCTCCTCATAGTCTGGCCACGGGAATAGCTAGGGACAAAGCCAAAAGTACTCTTTAAGTACTCGCAAACTATCAGTAACACGTAAGGTAGTCCTCCTTATAGTCTGGCCACGGGAATAGCTAGGGACAAGGCCAAGCTCTAAGTTTATTTGCAAAAAGCCAGATTTATCTAAACTGAGTCCAGAAGTAAAGAAAGTTAAAATAATGTTCTAAATCACCTAAGAGGGAACTTAGTTTTCATAGTCACAACCTGTTGTGGTCAAGTCAAGTCACAATTCATTTCATAATTCATTTTGAAAACATCTGACGCCGGAACAGTATGGCCACTCCAACTGTCCATGACCGTAGACGCGGCTATTTGAATAGTTTGACACTCTGCAGAGGTGGTACACTTTCACCACAAAATTCGATACATCCGTCAGGGATAACCCTGAATCATCATACTTAGTATGCGGATAATCAATCATATCCTTTCCTTTACACACTCTAGTATAAGCACCTCTCCTATGAGCTTGGCCTCCCAGCCATGGCCATATGCCATCCTGGGCACTACATAGGTGGACATCATCAAGAGGTAGCCTCAGCTCAAACCTCTTCTATGAGGGAACCCATACTAATGCATATAAACTTCCGGCTAAGCCTTACCCAATTCAGGTATTGTGGTTGTACGGTAAAATTGGAATGGTATCGCATCCAAACCCAACCATCAGTTTTTATAAAGGGCTAAGGCTCATGCCTCAACATTTTCATCATCATAAACCATTTGTGTTTCTCAACACATGTCAAAACATTTCAATAGAATGACTCATCATTCCAAGGTTTTCATAAGAATTTTCACCAAGTATTCCCATATAAAGTGATCAAGTTTTATGCTTAGCACTAGCCACTAAGGTTAAGAGTGTTCACTAATGAGGAGTTCTAATCTCAATCTCATGCCATAAAATGACATCTAGTATAGGCCTAGTTTTATACTCTTTATGCTATCTATACTATCGTTCCAAAATCTCACAAAGCATTACTAAAAGTGAAGAAACTTTGGTAAAGTAAAAGAGTAAAGCATGCAAGTAAAACTTGGGATGGGTATAAATTAAAATGTATAACCAAGCATTCCTAATGCATCCGGCTTAGGTTAACTTGCATCTAGTGATGGCTTACGTTGATTGGTGAAGTGATTGAAGTTCTCCTCGTCTTCTTCGGGGTAGAACTCCTCCTCCTCGTATCCTTGGTCGGTACTATCGTCTATAAATAAATACAGGATACACAATCACCAAACAATACTTAACTAATTCTATTTACCACACTAAGGCTCACACTTGATGATCTAGCATCATCACAATCATCACATGAAATAAAGAACTAGTTTTATTTAGTTTATTTGATAAAAGTAATTTTCTACTCATTGAAATTAATTAAGATTCAATATTCTCCAAATAAAATATGGGATCATGTTGACACATGTCATCACCACATATTCTATTACATGGGAATGTGATTTAAAGGGTTGGTCACATTTTATAAAGTGTAAGATTATTATTTAATAGATTTAAAGTGACTAGAAATACCCTAATAGCATTATTTTGGTACTAGTCCAAAGTCACTGCATGCAAACTTAGATATTTTTTACATTCAGATAGATATTGTCAAATGTGATTTTTGAGAGTTGGAATCAACTCAAAAGCTATTATGGTTGATTTTTGAAAAATGTTTGAAGTTGCAAAAGTCTCTGTTTTGTTATTTTTTCTATATGTGATCTCTAACTCCAATTTATTTAAATCCAATGGGATTGGATAGATATTTTAATTATCTTTCTAACAAAATTTGAATCAAGCATTTTGGTTAAGTGAAACTCTCTGAATTAATTTTTGAATAAGTGGACAAAATCTAGTTTCAACCAAATTGGAAAATACTAATTTGAATCGGTGGGCTAGTGTAGGAAAGGAAATGGGCCAGCGCAGCTGCACTGCGCTGGTGCAGCGGCCTGCTGATAGGGGGGTTCAGGCGTCAGCGGCTGTTACTATGCGAAGCGGTACGTTTCAAACTCAGCCGTGCGATTAGACTATGATCGAACGGCTTTGGTTCGTCGTCCCCAGTGAACAGGTCTCCGGCGAGGACGAACCCTAGCGGCACGGTGGGTGTGTACGGGGGCTCACTTGGGCTCCAGCTACGGTCAGTGATGGGGGCGTTCGAGCTGGTAGACAACGGAGGTTCAAGGCATGGTCGCGGCGGCTCCTGGGGCAGCTCCAATCAACGACGCCTCTTCTCTTCTACAACGGCAAACTTCAGTGAAATTCCGGCGGACTGAGGCTCGCCTTGCTCTGGAGAGAGTGTGTGAGGATTAGTGGTGAGAGGGGAGTTGAGTGGTGTGCAGAATTGAGGCAGAGAGGGCCTCCTTTTATAGTTTTACGAGGGGACCGAGCGGCGTGGGCACGGCTTGTCGGTGGCGACGCTACAGGCAGCTAGCGGTGCGGCTAGAGGTAGGGGACGGTGCATAGTCTCCTGGTGGTCCTCTCTTTCTTAAAGGCGAGGCATGGGGCGGTCGCCTTTGGTCGGGAGCGGGTGGTGCTCTGCACGGCAGAGGCGGTGTTCGATGCGGCGCATGGGGGCTACGAGTCAAGCGGTGGCGAACGGGGATGTCTGGGCGGCTGCTGGGGTCATGGCGGAGCAGTGCGCGCGGGTGAGGTCGAGGCACGGCGTGTGCCGGCTTGTCGGGCGCAGTGCTCTGGCACGTTCTCAGCATGGCACAGACGCTCTAGGCGCGGCTTTGCTGCGGCGGTCCACATCGTGGCTTTCCTCGGGGAGGGGACAGAGAGGGGTGGTGCATTGGTGGCTACCTCCTAGACATGGTGGGAGAGAGCGGGGCGGTCCGGGGTGAGCGACCCATGGTCGACCGGCATGGGGGTGCTCTGGGTGGCTCGACACTGGCGCAAATAGCACGTGGGAGTGGTTCTATGGAGCTGTTTGGGACTGGGGAGACCAGGGACAAGTTTTGGCGACAAATGGTAGAGAAGGCATTGATCCAAAATAGTAAAAGTTTGGCAGCTGTTTCTGTGCTCACCAAGTGTTCGACACAATGCCCGCATGAGATTTAAATTTGATTTTTTGATTCAAACATTTTGGGTGAACTTGATTTAAGCTTGAGAGACTAGGTTTGCTTGGGTTTGGCAAGGGGAATTGATTTGGTGGGTTTTTGAAAAAGTTTAATGTTCACATATGAATTGGATTCAATTTTCAAATGTCATTTGAATTGCTTTGCTATATGTTTTTGTAAATGTGTAAAGTGGGCCTTGGTACATCTTTACTTGGTCTAGCAAGGGGGGGGGGAAGAAGTAGAAATGTTTCTGTTAGAAATTCTCTTTTAGGAACACCTAAAGTGGCCTAGTGGTTTAAAATGGCCAAAATGACCATTTGGTTTATTTATTCCTATTTGATTTCTTTTTCTTTGGATTGTGTTTGTAAATGGTCTAGCTGATGTGGCATTCACCTTTGAACCATTTCACAACATTTAGAACAATCAAGCATGGCATTTTCAAACAATTCTGCACTAATGCAAACACACATGCATTCATAAACATTTTATTAATAAAAGTTTTTGTTAACCCTAAATTGGGTGATTTGAACTTGGATAACCTTGATTAAAGATTTGGGGTGTTACAAACCTTCCATCCTTAAAAAAATCTTTTCTCGATATTTAAGAAAAAGTAGGAACTAAAGTGATCTAGAAACTCAGTCCTAATGTAATCTTCTCGCTCCCAAGTAGATTCTTATTCGGTATGATTGCCCCATTGGATCTTGAGAAATTTGATACTCTGGGTCCTTGTGGTTTTGAAAGCTTCTTCTAAGATACGAATGGGCACTTCATGATATGTCAGATCCTTGTTGATATCAACGGCTTGATGATCGATGATTTTGAAAACTTCGGTCTTCTCCGGAACTTCTAGGAAGTTGTGAAGTAACGAGATATGGAACACATTATGGATGGCTGACATCTCCACTGGCAGTTCCAGTTTGTATGATACTTCTCCTCGGCGATTCAGAATCTTGAAGGGTCCGATATATCTGGGGGATAACTTTCCTTTCAGCTTAAAACGATGCATTCCTTTCAACGGCAACACTTTGAGATACACAAAATCTCCGACATTGAAAGTCAGGTCTCTACGTCTCTTGTCAACATTACTCTTCTGTCTGGATTGGGCAGTCTTGAGGTTCTCACGGACTTTGTGAACCTTCTCTTTGGCTTCTCATAGGATGCCGGGTCCAAAAATCTGACTCTCTCCTACTTGTGACCAATTCTAAGGGGTACGACACTTCCTTCCATACAGAAATTCAAATGGGGCCATTTGCAAACTAGCTTGATAATTGTTGTTGTATGAGAATTCTGCGAAAGGCAGACAATCTTCCCATTTTGATCCATAATCTAACACACAAGCTCTCAACATATCTTCTAAGATTTGGTTAACTCTTTTAGTTTGTCCATCGGTCTGCGGGTGATAAGTTGTGCTGAAATTTAACTTGGTCCCTAATCCTTCTTGGACTTTCTGCCAAAATCTCGAGGTAAATTGGGTTCCTCGATCCGACACTATGGTCTTGGGGGTTCCATGCAAACTGACAATTCTAGAATGAATAACTCTGCTTGCTTCGAACTATGGTAGGTGGTCTTGACAGGTATAAAAAGAGCTACCTTGGACAGTCTATCAACTATGACACAGATTGAGTCATTTCCCCTACTAGAAGTAGGCAAACCGGTGATAAAGTCCATTCCAACGGAATCCCATTTCCATTCCAGAATCTACAATGGTTGCAACAGTCCTGCGGGTCTCTGATGTTCTGCTTTGACTCTTTGACAGATATCACACTTGGTGATGTAGCTTCTGATTTCTCTCTTCATCTTGTGCCACCAAAATTGCTCCTTCAAATCCTGATACATCTTCGTTCCTCCGGGGTGGATAGAATAAAGAGTATCATGAGCTTCTTGCATGATAACTTGCTTCAACTCCTAATCTGCTGTCACCTTAGAAACGTCCTTTGTACCACAAAACTCCTTCTTCATCCTCGGGTAATCCAGGTACCTTTCCAATACCAATACGACATTTGATTCCGTCGATACTTGCATTACCCTTCTAGGCTTCCTTGATCTGGCTAATCAAAGTGGGTTGAATTTCAATGCTAGCTAAAAATCCTTTGCTAACTAGCTCAGTTCTAAACTGCTCCAACTCTTCATGCAAATTGGCTAGGCTTCTTTGATCATGGTGTTTAACCTACATGGCAATCTGCTAAGAGCATCCGCTGCCACATTGGCTTTGCCGGGTGATAGTGAATGTCAAGGTCATAATCCTTGATTAACTCTATCCATCTCCTTTGCCTCATATTCAGCTCCTTCTGAGTGAAAATATACTTCAAGCTCTTGTGATTTGAATAAATCTCACAGCGGTTACCCATAAGGTAATGACGACATGTCTTCAAGGCTAAAACTACATCTACTAATTCAAGATCATGAGTGGGGTAGTTTTGCTCATGCTGTTTCAGTTGTCGAGACAGATATGCTATGACTTTGCCCTCTTGCATTAACACACATCCGAGACCAATCTTGGATGCATCACAATACACATTAAAATGCCTCTTGATATCTGGCATAATCAATATTGGGGCTGAAATCAATCTCTTCTTGAGCTCTAGAAAGCTTGCTTCAAATTTGTCGGTCCATTCAAACTTCTTGTCTTTCTTCAACAATTGGGTCATTGGTCTTGTGATGCTCGAAAATCCTTCAACAAACTTGCGGTAGTATCCCGCTAATCCGAGAAATGCACGGACTTGGGTTTGAGTGGTTGGGGCTTCCCATTCTTCAACATCTTTTATCTTGGCGAGATCAATAGCGACTCCTCCTGTCGACACAATATGTCCGAGGACTCCTACTTCTTTCAGCCAAAACTCACATTTGCTGAACTTGGCATACAACTGATGCTCTCTAAGGGTTTCAAGGATGGTTCTCAGGTGTTGCTCATGGTCTTCTTCTGACTTGGAATAGATTAGAATATCGTCAATAAAAACAACGACAAACTTATCAAGAAAGTTCATAAAAATCTTATTCATGAGATTCATGAAATAAGCGGGGGCATTGGTTAATCCAAAAGACATGACCGTATACTCATACAATCCATATCTGGTGGTAAAGGCGGTCTTTGGAATATCCGTTGCACGAATCTTGAGTTGATGATAACCAGTCCTCAGATCAATCTTAGAGAACACTCTGGCACCAGTCAACTGAAACAAATCCTCAATCTTTGGTAGTGGGTACTTGTTCTTGATGGTGACATCATTCAGCTTCCGGTAATCTGTGCACAAATGGTTACCTCCATCTTTCTTGTCCACAAACAGAACAGGCGATCTGCATGGCGATGCGCTTGGTTGAATCAAGCCTTTCTCCAGCATAGCATCCAGTTGGTTCTTCAGCTCCACTAACTCTGATGGGTTCATACTATAGGATCTCTGAGCTATAGGTCTAGTTCCAAGAATTAGTTCAATAATGAACTTGATATCCCGATCTGGGGGCATACCGGGCAATTGATCTGGGAATACGTCGGGGTATTCACAAACTACTCTGACTTGGTCTATGGTGGGTAGGGCTAGACTCTTGTTGCATTTGATATGATGGGGCAGGGTCTCAGATACATGCTCTGCTGATACTCCAGAGCTACTGGTCATGGTTATGGCTTTCTTGGCACAGTCGATTAATCCTTTATGTTTCGACATCCAATCCATTCCTAGTACTACTTCCAAACCTTTGGTTCCAAGTACAATTAGATTTGCATAAAAATCTATCCCATGGATTCTGATAGGTACAGCCTTGCAAATGTTTCTAGCTTTGGTGGTTGAACTAGGTATTTGAACTATCATAACATGCTTCAGTTTTGTTGGTTGAATCTTACTAGTGCATGCAAATTCTTCTGTAACAAACGAGTGCGATGCTCCAGAATCAAACAACATTCTGGCAAGTACTGAGTTAACAGAAAACATACCCAGCATGGCCGTTGCGGTTGAGAGAGTTCCCTGGGGCAAATCTTCTTCTAGCCTGAACACGGCGTTGCTGCTGAGCTGGGGCATTCACATTGGTGGTTGTTGCAAGCTTCTTGGGACACTCGTTGGAGTAGTGACCCTTGACTCCACATTCAAAGCAAGTAATTTGGGACTTGTCTTTGGCTCCAACAGGCACGGCATTGCTTCCAGTCCTTGGGGCAGTATTGTTGTTGTTCTTGTTGTTGGACGAGGGCGGTGCACGGTTGAAGTTGTTGGAGTTGCCGGGGTTGTTGTTGTGGTTTCCTCCGAACTTCACGTTTCCTCCGCTACGGTTGGGGTAGCTTGGACGAGACATTGGTGGTCTATTGTTTCTTGGGGCATATCCTGCAGATGGGTTGGGGCGATACTTCTGGGTATTGTGGGACCTAGTCTGATGCATCATTCGGTGCTTGCGGTTGTCATTGGCTTGGTTGATCTTCCCTTCCATCTGGATTGCAGAGTCGACTAGATCTTCGAGATCTTCAAAACGGATGTTGACTAAAACAGTCTGCATCTCATCATGCAGTCTGTTCAAGAACCTTTCTTTCTTCTTGGCTTCAGTGTTGATCTCATCAGGTGCATACCTAGCGAGGGACAGAAATTTGTCACGGTATTCCACTACCGTCATCCTGACATGCTTCAGTTCTCTGAACCCATCTCTCATTCTGGTGACTAAACCTTGCGGCACATGGGTGCGGTTGAACTTGATCTTGAAAGCTTCCCATGTCATCACTTGACTGTGGTTCATAGTACGGGTGCTATTCCACCAGGCTCTTGCATCTCCTGCCAGATAGTGGGTGGCAATTAGTACCTTCTCGTTGGTGTCAACTCCTGCGACTTCTAGGTTGTTCTCCATGGTTTGCAACCAATCATCCGCATCTAAGGGATCCTCAGATTTGTTGAAGATAGGGGGATTGGTATTCTGAAAGTTCTTAAGCTTGGATCCATGATGATCCTGATTTCGATGGCCTTGATTATTGTGGGCCATCTGAGCTATCTGTTGCAGGGTGGCTAGGTTGGCTTGGCGCTATGCTCTACTAGCTTCACAGTCGGAAACTAGCATCTACAGAATCTGCAGCATCGGGTCCTGCGATGAGTTGCTTCCTCCGGGGTTTCCACGAGTCATCTGAAGATTGAGATAAATAATGGGGTAAGAGGGAAAGTTCTAAGGTTCATGGTTTTGTTTTCAAAGCTAAAACTTTGAGTTTGAACTCAGGTTTTGCAAACTAACTCCTTCTCATTCATTCAATCAAATCACAGGATACAAACACACACACCACAACATAAAAGGAAAACATATGGTTTTAAGAACCATTCTGTGAAGCTAAGATAAAGTGGGACCGATACAACTCCTTCCTATGATATTCATCAAGTGCATCTACTCATCATCAATGAAGTCGGAGTCATCATCATAGGTGTAGAAATCCATGGCATCATCCTCCAGGTAGTCATTGTCATCACTGATGTATGAGTGAATATCTCCCTGGATTTCTTCACCTTCTTCCTCTTCTTCTTTTGCTGCAAGCTGAGCTTCTTGTTCCTGGATGGTTTTCTTGAGGTCGGCCACCTTCTTGCGAAGATGAGCGATGGTGCGATCCTTCTTCTCGCGCTAACAACGAAGTGATTGGTGATCCTTGACGAGCAGGCGAAAGTCTGGTCATTCTTGGCGGTAATGGCAAGGTTGTGATTGGCGTAGGCTCGAGCATTGTCCAATTCCTTCTATCTATCATACAGCAGGATGTCAAGATTCTCCACTTCGCGCTTCATCTCCAGGTGACTTGGCATCTCCAATGGCATTCCCATATAATCACGCCTTGCATAGTGAGAAAAGCGAGTTCCCTGGATCAAGTTGACATTTTGCCCACACAGACGGGCAAGAGCTTCATGCATCACCCTGGCTAATCCATCTAGCCAGTTGTTCTCTCGCACGGTGAATTGAATCTTCTCAGAAAGGGGTGCTTCCATCTTCCCTCAAAGATCTACAACTATCAGCCATTGTAGATCTCCTCCTGGAAAATCCTTGAGTTGAGCTCGAAAGAATTCTGGATGCGGGCGCTCAAGGTACTCTGACAGTGCATCAAGATCCCTCTCGAAGATCAGTTTGCCTCCATTTCCCAACTGGTAGAACTTGCAATACTGAACTTCCATCTATAAGGATTTAGGATGAGTAAGTCACTACTAGGAAACAGCCTATAGATAGACAACATGTTCAGTGGCGCATGAGCCAATCTATGCGCCACAGGAAGACATTAGTGGCGCACTGGAAAGCATGCACCACAGAAGTTTGGTAGTTCTATGGCGCATTTTCCAGAGCATGCGCCACAGAAGATTGGTGGGACCCGCCGGCGGGAGGGGGGGATGATCCAAGTTCTGTGGCGCATTCTGTAATATGCGCCACAGAAGAGGAAACTTCTGTGGCGCATATTTACTCATGCGCCACAGAACATGGAGGGGGGCCCCACCACGGAATCTAATTCACCCAAGTTCTGTGGCACATGTTGACATATGCGCCACAGATGTGTTTCACTTCTGTGGCGCATATCCTAGCATGCGCCACAAAACTTGGGGGTGGGCCCCACAGAGGGAATCTTATTCACCCACTTCTGTGGCGCACATGGTAGAAATGCGCCACAGAAGTTTCATCATCTGTGGCGCATTTCCTCCATATGTGCCACAGATGAGGGCGTCCAGATCCATATGTTAAAAAGGTGACATGAGCTAGCTTTCTTATCTATCTATCCCACCACCACCCATTTCACATCTCTACCTCCTCCCAACTCGTCTTCCTCCTCCCTCACACCCCATCTTGCCCATAGTTTCTCCATTTTCTTATATCTAAACCTACTTTAATCCATAAATTGGTAAGTAGAAGCTTCGCTCCAACTTCTAGATCTAAAAGTTCCTTACTTTTCCCTCTCACATCTCTCTATTTGTTTACTAATTTCCTCTCCACCAACTTGCATTGTAGATCTATTTGTCCATACTCTCTCATCGCGCGGTCTCGTCTCGCTATTATTGTGTCTACTATAGCTAGGTGAGTACTTGGCCATCATGAACATGTAGGTGAAGCTTGTCGCGCGGGCGGTGTGTGTGTGCGATCCATGGCGAGACGATGCTTGTGTGTGGTGCATGAATGTTTGCAATGGGAGGAAGTTTTTTGTTGTTTTCTTGTTGTTGTCGGGCCCGGCCGGTGTGGTTGCATTGATGTTTGCTGAAATGTTGATTCATTTCCATTTCGGCAAATTTTTGCACTACCCATATGTCCTAATTTTAGGAAAGGTCATGCCAAAATTTTTCCGGCTAGCATTCATGCATGTGTGTGTTCATATGGTGTGGTTCTCACCTATATTATCTATTTTGACCGCTCAGGCAACCATGGTCCTCACGATGAGCGAAGGTCGAATTGCTAGGTACAAGAAAGGCGCGAAGGAGGACATGATTCTGAACAACAAGACCATGATAAGATGTCCATGTCGAACATGCAAACTGCAGCGCTGGATCAACCCTGAATCTGGACAATTGGAGGGTCACCTTCTTAGGCGCGGTTTCATGCGCGACCTCAATGAGGCGCCGGCAGGACATGGTGGTGGTCACGAAGACGTGGGCGAGCGAGAAGACGAAGAGTCTACCGGGCATGATCATCATGATGAAGGAGATGCCAGCGGGCATGATCATCATGACGAAGGAGATGCCGGCGGGCATGATCAGCATGGAGAAGGAGATGACGATGGGCATGATCATGAAGAAGGAGAAGACGCGAACACACAGACGCTGCTAACTTCGATCTTGCAGGACCCTCATGTTCAAGAACTGCTCCTCAAGGAGACGAGCAACGACAAAGCTGCAGCCAGAGAGAAAGCCAAGCTGGCCCAAATGGAGGTAGACGGGATGACTCCATTGTATCCTGGGTGTCGCCCCGAGGATACACGTTTGAGTGTAACGCTCAAGGCTCTAGAGATGAAGGCCGAACACAAATGGACCGATGTGATCTTCAACGCGAACATGGAATACTGGCACGACCGACTTCCTAAGGGGAACACATTGCCAACAAGTATCGAGGAGGCCAAGAAAATCGTGTGCCCTCTCGACCTACCACACATTAAATACCATGCATGCATCAATGATTGTGCACTTTATCGGAACGAGTACGCGGATAGAACCACTTGTCCGGTGTGTGGCCAAGGACGGTACAAGAGAGGGAACAAGAAAGTTCCTCGAAAAGTGGTATGGTACTTTCCTATCACCCCTCGTCTGCAGCGATATTTCGTAGATCCTAAGGAAGCAAAGCTCATGCAATGGCACACGGAAAGAGAGAAACCCGAAGATGATCCAGAGAAGGGCAAGATCCTGACACACCCTTCAGACGCTAGCCAGTGGAACGCATTAGACATCGAGTTCGAAGAGTTTGGGGGCGATGCAAGGAACGTCAGGCTGGGTATGAGCACCGATGGACTCAATCCTTTTGGAAACCAGAGTAGCACGCATAGCACCTGGCCCGTGTTTATATGGCCATACAACCTCCCCCCGTGGCTATGCACGAAGCAAAGGTATGTACACATGAGCATTCTCATTTAGGGGCCGAAACAACCAGGTATCGATATGCATTTGTATCTCGGGCTATTGAGAGAGGAGTTAGCTAGCTTGTGGGAGACGCCGGCCCGTACGTGGGATGCCTACACTAAAGAATATTTCCATCTGAGAGCCGCGTTGCTCACGACCGTGCAGGACTATCCTGGTTATGCATATGTATCGGCCCAGGTGAACCACGGACACAATGCATGCGTCAAGTGCATGGATGAGACACCGCATCTCCAGCTACCAAGGGATCCCGGGTCTTCGAAAACCGTGTTCCAAGGTACTCGAAAGTGGCTCTGCATGGATCACCCGTGGAGAAAACGTGGTGACCTGTTCAATGGTAAGGAAGAGCTCGAAAGAGCCCCGCGTCCGAGGAGCGGCGAAGAAATCGAGGAGCTTTTGAATAATTGGGTAGATTGCCCTACGCCTGGAAAAAAACGACCGAGGACAAAGCCGCTGCTGGGTGTATGGAAAGCAAGGTCTGTTTTCTGGGACCTGCCGTATTGGAAGGTCCTTCACACTCCCCATAGCCTCGATGTAATGCACATCACGAAGAACATTACCGAGAGTCTGCTTGGCACTCTACTGAACATGCCGGAGAGGACCAAGGATGGGCCGAAAGCAAGAAAGGACCTTAAATTGCTTGGCATAAAGAAAGATCTTCAGTACCCTGATAGTGATGATGATGATGATCATCATCATCATCAGGAAGGGACTCAAGGTTGCCGCAAAAGAGTTAAGAAGAATGAGGTGGTGCTTCGCGCTGCCTGCTTCACTCTGAGTCTGGAGGAGCTCGAGCAGTTTTTTAGGTGCCTCTTAGGAGTGAAAGTTCCTCACGGTTACTCGGGGAAGATAATCAGATATCTGGACGTGGCGAAGAAGAGGTTCAGCGGTATGAAGTCTCACGACTGTCACGTGCTGATGACGCAGATACTCCCTGTTGCGATCCGTGGGATAATGGACGAGCATGTCCGTGAGACGTTGTTTGGCCTCTGTAACTTTTTCGACGTCATATCTAGGAAGTCGATCGGTGTGAACCAGCTCGACAGGCTACAGGAAGAGATCGTGATGATACTGTGCGAGCTTGAGTTTTACTTCCCGCCCGCATTCTTCGACATCATGGTGCATCTGCTTGTACATGTCGTGGACGACATCATCCAGCTCGGGCCGACATTCCTGCACAACATGATGCCATTTGAAAGGCTAAACGGTGTCATCAAAGGATTTGTTCGCAACAGGTCTCGTCCAGGTGGAAGCATAGCCAAGGGCTTTCTGATCTACGAGTGCATCTCCTTCTGCCAGAATTATCTAACCACCGAGAACGAGGATGTTGGAATACCCACAAAGAAGCACCTCGGCAGGCTCGGTGGATATGGTCACCGTGAGGGCTGCTGCTCACTACATGTCGGCATTGATGGTCGACGCACTGATTTTGAAAGGGCACACCGAGTCGCGCTACAACACATTGAAGTGGTCGGCCCTTGGGTCAAAGATCACAGAAGCTTAATCGAGCAGGAGTACGTCGACCAGGGCCGGCCGAGGAAGAAGGAAGACGTAACCAGAGAGCACAACTCTAGCTTCACGGGTTGGTTCAAGAAAAGGCAACTGGACAATCCCCCATAGACGCCTTCTACAGAAGATCAAAAACTCATATTCTCCTTGTCGCAGGGCCCAGGGCACAACCTAAGGACCTATCAGTCATACGACATAAACGGTTACAGATTCTACACCGAGGAAAAGGACAAGAATAGTGAATATCAAAACTCAGGAGTAACTATGTTATCCTTTGCTGATGACGAGACTACTGTGATGGAAAGATTCTACGGAAGGATTGAGGAGATATGGGAGCTCGACTACTGTGGAGAGATCGTACCGATGTTCCGTGTTAGATGGGCCAAGAACGTGGAAAAAGAAGGCTGCTATTTCACCACAATGGTTATACCAGATGCCAAATCAACAAAGAACGCCTCCGCAAAAAATGAGCCTTGGGTACTCGCTAGCCAAGTTGATCAATGCTTTTTTATTACTGACCTGTCAAAGGCCAACCGTGTTGTAGTTAGGAGGGGCAAGAGGAGCATCATCGGAATGGAAGAAGCCGCCAACGAGCAAAACTTCGACAAAAACGGCGACCCGAAGATCGAAGAGGAATTCGACAAGTACTTCTACATGCCTACTACTACTAAAGTAAGAAGGAAGACCACACTGCCTACTAAAGGTTGTCCATTCACAAGAAGAAATCTCAAAGTGCACGGGCTAAAGTATTCAACCGCGACGAAAAAGGGCAAGAAGATTGTGAAGAGACACTAGAAATTGTGTGAATTTTTGGTGTATTAATTCGTGTGGGTATAATGTGATATTAGTGTGGGTATTAATTAGTTAGAGACTAAAACATATAATGTGATATTCGACAAATTAACATTTATGTGTGACAAGCACACACACATATATAATATATATATATATGATTTCGGAGGTATTTTTGAATAAATATGCATGTGTATGTGCTTGGTTTTAAATATATTTGTAACATATCATTTTTAAATAAAGAAAAAAATTTGACCCAATCAGGATTCGAACCTGGCTGCCACAGGTCTCTGAATATGCATCATAACCACTAGGCTAGTGTGTGTTTGCTGTCCAAGTACAGCCTCGCGCCGTTTATTTGGCTAAGTACCAAGGTTCTGTGGCGCATTACTCCGAAATGCGCCACAGAAGTTTTAGCTTCTGTGGCGCATTTCGGAGTAATGCGCCACAGAACCTTGGTACTTAGCCAAAAAAACGGCTCGCCACTTCTCCTTTTCCTCTTCCACTTTCTTTTCCCCAATCTATCTTGCCCGCCTCCGCCAGAGCCCTAGCAGAGGAGGAGCCGCCGGAGCCCTAGCAGAGGAGGAGCCGCCGGAGGAGGATTCACCGTGCCGGAGCCTGCCACCCTCATTGCCGGAGCCCTAGCTACTGCTGTGCCGGAGCCCTAGCAGCCCGTGGAGGAGGAGCCGCCGAAGGAGGAGTCGCTGCATTGGATCCCGCCACCTCGTCGTCGTCAACCACAACAGTCGTAGCACCGGAGCACGGTTCGTCCCTCCCACCCCCCACCCCCTCTGATGCTCACAGTGGTTCTTCATGCTGCTCTGCCACCATGACTGATGCTCCCCTGCGACTCTGCCCCTGCTACACCACCTCTGCTCTTCTATCTGGCGAAATGTATCTAGGTTAATTTCATTTGTGTTCATTTAGAGTGTCCAGGCTTGACAAATTAACTCTCTGGTGTACATATAGGCAAATGGCAAGTTACTGACAGTTACTTTGGGTTTCAAGTTTTGCATGTTTGGTACATTTAGGCAAATGGAAAATGGCAAGTTAACTCTCTAGTTATTAGTAAGCAAAATCCGATGCTTGACGAAGAGGAGTTTAGGATATTCAAGGCGGATATAGCTACCGTTGACGCTATAAAATGGACTCAATGGGGAAGGAGTATGCGGGAACAGAACATAGGTAACCACCACCTTGGAAGCGGCGGTTACAGGGGGAAACAGGCCATTTGGGACAAGGAGGACGCCGAGCTTGAACGCCTTGGTAAAGACAACCCTTGGCTTAAAATCACGGACTTGCAGCTTAGGCAATTTGTTCGGGCCCGCTACTACCTAGACAAGGAAACAGGGGAGTTCATCACCGATGATCCGGAGGTGAAGGAATTCGAGAAGAATCTGGTAAGGAATTTATCCCTGATCTCAAGTCTATTGCGTTCTAATTAAGATAATGAAGCCAAGAATCTAAATGGGTTCACCTTTCCTTGTCTCTGCAGGAGGAGGAACTGAACGCTACTGCCACAGAGTCGTCCCAGGATTCGACGGAGCCGTGGGACACATTTTTCAATAGGGCGACCAATGCTTACAAAAAGAGGGACAAGGGGTTACCGCCGTCCTCAGCTGGCCGTGTGTCCGGCTTCGGTACGAGCATGAAGTTCAAGGAGTTCTACAAAGAGGACGCCAGGAAAAGAAGGGACGGGAAGAACCAGGATAAAGCCACTGTTGCAGAGCTGAAGATGAAGGTGCAGACACTGGAGGAGAAGGCGGTGGACCAGAAAACGGTGGACAAGTTAGTGGAAGAGAAGCTCCGCTCGATGACCCCCCCTGAGTTTTTCGAGGGGCTTACTGCTTGGAATGCGGGAGGTCGACAGGGGCCGATACATCTGCCCAGCTTAAGCGGCAACAACTCGGGCATCAATGTTACCGTGTCGCCGGTCCTGGTGACCCTGCCGGCCGTCAACGTCAGGACGCAGCCCCTCGTTTTGGTCACACCGACGCCCCCTCCCGCGAAAGATACCAATAAGGCGCAGCCGACGGCGGCGGTGCTTCGTGAGGCACCTGAGCAGGAGATTGCAGATGATGATAGGCCGGCCGCCGGCATTCGCCGTGTCTCTACATTAGCCGAGATCCACGCCATCACCAAGGTAACTAATTAGTTAGTGCACGTCATCTCCTTTATGCCTTTGATGCATGACTGTTGCCATCTCATGACGCCCAACAACATGTTTTTGCCTCAGGACACTTCTTGCGTACTCCTGCTTAAAGATGTCAGCGGTGAGTTGAAGGATGTTGCCAAGGGCACTCTTATACAACCGGCGAGCCGCACGATGCACAACAATCCAATGGATGATGACGTGATGAAGGTCAGGTTGGCTCGGGTGTTGCCAGGGTGCGACGACATGGACCCCCCATTCAACCTCAGGGAGAGGACGAACACAAGACCCTTGGGGAATGCTACAACTGGACCTTGACATGGCCGAAGACCCAGATTCGTCTTGCGGGGGGAGCACCGGTGCCACCTCTCGACCGATCATCGCCCGGCCACCACCTTGGAAGCCAGTAGCCGTCGTTGTCGCCACCACCAGCCGTCACCATCAACTCTTGGCAGCGTGTGCACCGCCACATGGCAAAGACGTTGTGCCGCAACCGCCGTTGCCCCCGCTACCACCACATGATGACACCCATGAAGATGATGATGAATTGGTCAACGTTGATGACTTCATCAACACCGGCGCCACCAAAGGATTGTATATGCCTTCTGTGGATGAAGAACCCTTTGCAGCTCGCGACGACCATCAAGCTGATCGGCCCAATACATGCACGCAGCTCCTGGTCTTCCATGGTCTTTCTCAAGAGACGCCTCTGGCCGCCGATCCACCACAAGAGAAACCGGGATTGGTTTTCAGCCCCAACACACTCCGAAAGGCGACTGATGAGCAGATGGCAATGGCTGACACTATTGTGAAGAAGAAGCACTACAAGAAGAGAGGTAATAATAATAAGAAGGGTGCGAGCCAGCCTCTTCCGAAGAGGATCCGGGGTCAGGACACCGTCGTCATACCATCCACACAATTTGGCTTGCCCTGCGTGCATGTAGCTGGTGATCCGATATTGACTCTGGATATGATCCACATTGCGGTTGGAGCCATGTTAACTTTGCACGAGGGTGTCAAGACACTAGAGGCCCTCCTTCTTAAAGAGGACGATCCAAATTACCCGGTTTTCACGGCCAAGGTGCCATTGGACGTGGGCTTCGTCGATGAACCCCCGCGGATATATTCTTCATAGCATTCGAGGACATATTCAAGATGTTTCTCACGAAACGGCTGGACTATAACTTGGTCCGCCTATACGCGCTCAATCTGGCGCTCACGATCAAGAGAGAAAGTACCCCGGAAATCACGATAGTGGATCCCTACCACATGCGGGACATCCAGTTGGTCGAAGGATCAGAGACACGGACCAAGGCGACGGCGTACCTCGAGAAGTTCATGGTGGACAACAAGAGGAAGGGCACACTTCTTTTGCCTTTCTTTCCCGAGTAAGTACACACACTCGCTCATCGTCACCGTAACTTATGCATTTCTTATAGATTTCCTTCCTTTGCTATTTTTCCAACATTCCGTTCCAATTGTGTTGCGCAGAGACAAATACTGCACGCTCATCGTCCTTGCCCCGAGGTATTCGCTAGCCACGTATTTTGACTCGGGGAGTTTGACGAAGAAGAAAGACTACACTAGAATAAGGGGTGTTCTCAATGAGGCTCTCGAGGGCTACACCAAGAAGGGATGCACCTTCGTACATAGGGGGAATGTATCAAGGATGGAAAACACGTGTTCAAGCAAGTGCTCGACTTCCCCTGCGTCAAGCAGTCGACTACTGGTGCCAAGGAGGCCTTCTACGTCCTCCATCACCTTAAAGGCTATGTTCGGGATTGCCATAACCTAATGCTGCCATCTAGTCTCCGAGGATGGGCCAAAACTTTGGCGAAAATCGACGATGCTGATCTTAGAGAAGACTTCCATCGCATTCAGATGAAGTTGTGGAAAATCATCATTGAAGATGTCAACACAAGGGGCGGTGCCCTACAACAAGCCAGAGGGTTGAGTAAGAGGGAGATCGAAGAACGCCTCCGTAAGCAGGGTGACACAAGGACGTGGATGATGAAAGAGGGCTATCTACCATTCCCGAAGCCGTGCCAGAAGAGGAAGTCTTCATCGTGATCGATGTGTGCCTCTAGCATGATCCAGTGTGTGTATATTCTTGATGGACGCCTGCTGTATTAGTGTGTGTGTGTCATAAACTTTACTATCTCGATCGTGGTCGAAATGGTCATTGTTGTTAGACTTAAACTACCTTGTGGTCGTGCTGTCGTTGAACTTATTGCTTCAATGATGATCTAACTTTTAGGTTTATGGATCCTTTGTTTTATATTCTATGAACATATATATATATGGATGTGAACCCTTTATTCATTCTTTTCGTTGTATTTTTACTAATATGCCTTGTCGTCTATAGAGATGGCGATGAGGTGGTATGTGGTGTACATGGGTAGGGTTCCAGGAGTCTACGAGGAGTGGGAGGATTGCCACAAACAAGTGAACAAGTTCAGCGGCAACATCTACAAAGGATACGCGACTAGAGAGGAGGCGATAGCCAAGTGGAGGAACCACTTGTGGAAGAAGAACCGGATGAAGATATTGGTCGGGCTAATGGTCTTGCTCACCATTATCACAGTTGTATTCTATTTGATCCTAGTGTAGGCGGCGGTGGCCACTTCATATTTGTAATGTGAGATGATATGAACTTTGTATTCGGCGCTTATGTAAAAATTTGGCACTTGACACTATACATCTATCTCGATCGGGCTCGAAGTGTTTGTATTATATATATGTCGGTTTTCATGCATCTACTACTTGTGCAATGTATTTTATACTCATTTGGATAAATCCTGTATAAATCCTATATAAATACCTGATTATACACCAGGAAAGTATTTTACTTCGAATACATGTTACACAATCAGTGGCGCATATAATTATATAGTTAGTGGCGCATGGCATATCTGTGGCGCATACACGTAAATGCGCCACAGAAGTTCTTCCTGTGGTGCATATGAAGGAATGCGCCACAGAAGTCTGGAACTTCTGTGGCGCATATCCATATGCGTCACAGGAAGTAGTTATCAGTGGCGAGGTAACAGTGGCGACAAAGATATGCGCCACAAAAGTCCCCTTTTGATGCGCCACAGATAGGCTGTTTCCTAGTAGTGAGTTAGTGAGGTGATCAAGTGTGTCAAATTTTATGTAGTAAAGTAAGAATTTTGCGGAACATGATTTTTTTCTGAAAGAATCAAGGATAAGAGTGGGAATATGTTTTCATAAATACTTACTTCTTTGGTTTTGCAACTAAGTTTTTGTTCGGACGTCCATTCTAACTAGGGTCTCCTATGGTCAGGATGGCTCTGATACCAACTTGTCAACACCCGGATTTTTAATCCTAGATGTCTGTTATGCCATACACCGCAATCCCAGGATTACCATTTTTGCGAGAAATAACAGATTGGATATCACAGTACATCATCCATTACAAACCATAATAAGGTCTTACACAAATAAAGGATCTCATGGTCTAGTCTTAATAAAACAAGCAGCAGAATAATAAGCGTAGCGGTGGGCTCCATCTTCAGTGTCACAGGCAATGCTGACGATGGGAGATGATCCTAGTTGTCGTAGCCGTCCTGCTGTCCTTCTTCCGGATAGTCCTCCTCATAGTCTAGCCACGGGAATAGCCAGGAACAAAGCCATGAGTACTCTTTAAGTACTCGCAAACTATCACTAACAAGTAAGGTAGTTCAAGTAGGAATGCCAAGCTCTAAGTTTATTTGCAAAAAGCCAGATTTATCTAAACTGAGTTCAGAAGCAAAGAAAGTTAAAATAATGTTCTAAATCACCAAAGTGGGAACTTAGTTTTCATAGTCACAACCCTGTTGTGGTCAAGTCGAGTCACAATTCATTTTGAAAACATCTAACCCACGGAACAGTATGGCCACTCCAACTGTCCATGACCACAGATGCGGCTACTCGAATAGTTTGACACTCTGCAGAGGTGGTACACTTTCACCACAAAATTCGATACATCCGTCAAGGCTAACCCTGAATCATCATACTTAGTATGCGGATAATCAATCATAACGTTTCCTTTACACACTCTAGTATAAGCACCTCTCCTATGATCTTGGCCTCCCAGCCATGGCCATCTGCCATCCTGGGCACTACATAGGTGGACATCATCAAGAGGTAGCTTCAGCTCAAACCTCTTCTGCGAGGGAACCCATACTAATGCATATAAACTTCCGGCTAAGCCCTACCCAATTCAGGTATTGTGGTTGCAAAGTAAAATTGGAATGGTATCGCATCTGAACCCAACCATCAGTTTTTATAAAGGGCTAAGGCTCATGCCTCAACATTTTCATCATCATAAACCATTTGTGTTTCTCAACACATGTCAAAACATTTCAATAGAATGACTCATCATTCCAAGGTTTTCATAAGCATTTTCACCAAGTATTCCCATCTAAAGTGATCAAGTTTTATGCTTAGAGCCACTAAGGTTAAGAGTGTTCACTAATGAGGAGTTCTAATCTCAATCTCATGCCATAGAATGACATCTAGTATAGGCCTAGTTTTATACTCTTTATGCTATCTATACTATCTTTCCAAAATCTCACAAAGCATTACTAAAAGTAAAGAAACTTTGGTAAAGTAAAAGAGTAAATCTTGCAAGTAATACTTGGGATGGGTATAAATCAAAATGTATAACCAAACATGCCTAATGCATCTTGCTTAGGTTAACTTGCATCTAGTGATGGCTTTCCTTGATTGGTGAAGTGATTGAAGTTCTCCTCGTCTTCTTTGGGGTAGAACTCCTCCTCCTTGTATCCTTGGTCGGTACTATCGTCTATAAATAAATATGGGATACACAATCACCAAACAATACTTAACCAATTCTATTTACCACACTAAGGCTCACACTTGATGATCTAGCATCATCACATAAAATAAAGAACTAGTTTTATTTAGCTTATTTGAGAAAACTAATTTCTACTTATTGAAATTAGTTAAGGTTTAATATTCTCCAAATAAAATATGGGATCGTGTTGACACATGTCATCACCACATATTCTATTACATGGGAATGTGATTTAAAGGGTTGGTCACATTTTATAAAGTGTAAGATTATTATTTAATAGATTTAAAGTGACTAGAAATACCCTAATAGCATTATTTTGGTACTATTCCAAAGTCACTGTGTGCAAACATAGATATTTTTTTACATATTCAGATAGATATTGTCAAATGTGATTTTTGAGAGTTGGAATCAACTCAAAAGCTATTATGGTTGATTTTTGAAAAAAATTTGAAGTTGCAAAAGTCTCTATTTTGTTATTTTTGCTATATGTGATCTCTAACTCCAATTGATTTAAATACAATGGGCTTGGATAGATATTTTAATTATCTTTCCAACAAAATCTGAATCATGCATTTTGGTTAAGTGAAACTCTTTGAATTGATTTTTGAATAAGTGGATAGAATCTAGTTTCAACTAAATAGGAAAATACTAATTTGAATCGGTGGGCTAGCGCGGGAAAGGAAATGGGCCAGCCCAGCTGCACTGCGCGGGCGTAGCAGGCTGCTGATAGGGGGATCCAGGCGTCAGCAGCTGTTACTACCCGAAGCGGTACGCTTCAAACTCAGCCGTGCGGTTAGACTACGATCGAACGGCTGTGGTTCGTCATCCCCGGTGAACAGGTCTCCGGCGAGGACGAACCCTAGCGGCACGGTGGGGGTCTACGGGGGCTCACCTAGGCTCCAGCTACGGTCTTCTATGGGGGCGTTCGAGCTGGTAGACGACAACGGTTTGAGGCGTGGTCGCGGCGGCTCCCGCGGTAGCTACAATTGACGGCTCCTCTTCTCTTCTACAACGGCAAACTTCGGTAAATTCCGGCGGACTGAGGCTCGCCTTGTTCCAGGGAGATTGTGGGAGGATCAATGGTGAGAGGGGAGTTGAGTGGTTTGCAGAATTGAGGCGTAGGCCTCCTTTTATAGTTCAACGAGGAGACCGACCAGCGTGGGCACGGCTCGTTGGTGGCGACGCTACAGGCAGCTAGCGGGGCGGCTGGAGGTAGGGGACGATGCGCGGTCTCCTGGAGGTCCTCTCTGGCTTAAAGGCGAGGCATGGGGAGGTTGCCTTTGGTCGGGAGCGGGCGGTGCTCTACACGGCAGAGGCGGTGTTCGATGCGGCGCACAGGGGCTATGGGTCAAGCGGCGGCAAACATGGATGTCTAGGCGGCTGCTGGGGTCAGGGTGGAGCAGTGCGCGCGGGGTGAGGTCGAGGCGCGGCGTGTGCAGGCTGGTCGGGCACGGCGCTCTGGCACGTGCTCGGCATGGCGCAGACGCTCTAGGCGCGGCTTTGTTGCGCTGGTCCATGGCGTGGCTTTACTCGGGGAGGGGACAGAGAGGGCCGGTGCATTGGTGGCTAGCTCCTAGACATGGTGGGAGAGAGCGGGGCGGTCCGGGGTGAGCGACCCATGGTTGACCGGCATGGGGGTGCTCGGGGTGGCTCGGCACTGGCGCAAATAGCACGGGGAGTGGTTCTATGGTGCTGGATGGAACTGGGGGAGACCAGGGACAAGTTTTGGCGGCAAATGGTAGACAAGGCATTGATCAAAAACAGTAAAAGTTTAGCAGCTGTTTCTGTGCTCACCAAGTGTTCGACACAATGCCCGCATGAGATTTAAATTTGAATTTTTGATTCAAACTTTTTGGGTGAACTTGACTTAAGCTTGAAAGACTAGGTTTGCTTGGTATTGGCAAGGGGAATTGATTTGGTGGGTTTTTGAAAAAGTGTGATGTTCACATATAAATTGGATTCAATTTTTAAATGTCATTTAAATTTCTTTGCTAGATGTTTTTGTAAGTGTGTAAAGTGGGCCTTGGTACATCTTTACTTGGTCTAGGAAGGGGGAAAATAAGTAGAAATGTTCTGTTAGAAATTCTCTTCTAGGAACACCTAAAGTGGCCTAGTGGTTTAAAATGGCCAAAATGACCATTTGGTTTATTTATTCCTATTTGATTTCTTTTTCTTTGGATTTTGTTTGTAAATGGTCTAGATGATGTGGCATTCACCTTTGAACCATTTCACAACATTTAGAACAATCAAGCATGGCATTTTCAAACAATTCTACACTAATGCAAACACACATGCATTCTTAAACATTTTATTAATAAAAGTTTTTGTTAACCCTAAATTGGGTGATTTGAACTTGGATAACCTTGATTAAAGATTTGGGGTGTTACATGGCATGATGGTTCTAGAACATGCATGGTGGAGTTTTCTCTAGGTACTATTCAACACGAATCCAGCTTCTCTAAACCATTATTGGATCTAACAGCCCAACAATTAGGATTGGTGCTATGGATCCAATTCAAAACTGCTCCATTATAGTAGTGGAGATCTAAAACATGAAATTTTTGGTAACATGGTCTAGAGAAATGAGGGAGAAGATTCTAAAATGATGGAGAAGTGTTTTTTGAGTTTTGTGCATAGCATTCATTTTGATGAAGACTATCAATAAAATCTTCTAGACCATTCAAACAAATAGAATCTTCTAGATGCTAGAATGGAAAAGAAGATCCAATGGCTAGAAATATTGGGATTCACGAGTCTTGATCTAACGGTCATTATTCAAAGTTATTCGTACACTATATAGTGGTAAGATAAGATTATAATAGGAAAAGCAAAAAAATATAAATTTGATCAACATCTATAAAGTATGGGTGTATATATTTGGTTCTTGTACTTTGTATGTCATGTAGAAGTCAGCGATTATTAGCTATCTAAAAAATTAAAATTTTGGTAACATGGTCTATAGAAATGAGGCAGAAGATTCTAGAATGATGGAGAAGTGTGTTTTGAGTTTTGTGCATAGCATTCATTGTGATGAAGACTATCAATAGAATCTTCCAGATGCTAGAATATTGGAAAAGAATATCCAACGGCTAAAAATATTGGGATTCGCAAGTCTTGATCCAACGGTCAATATTCAAAGTTGTTCGTATATTGTTTACCAATTGCAAGATATGCACATCTACTTGCTTGTAGTACTACCAAATATGGGAAATTTACCATAAACTATGATGTGGATATGTCCACGACCTTGCGAGGTTGCTCGGCCTGAAACTTATTCATTAAAAAATAAGATGATTATTAATCCAGTAGATGGCTTGAATTTTAGGAAAACAAACGGTTGCTGGAAGTAGATCAGTGTGCCGTACGAAGTCAGATGTGCGCAGCGCCACGCTGTGGACAAGGAAGAGACAAGCCAGACTGTGCACACGCGACTGTAGAGAAGAGATTGATGGAGGATGGATGGTGAGAGCCAGTGAAGGAGAGAGAAAACACAACTTGTTTTGAGTGCATATTACTACTAGTAGGTCCATATATTTACCACTAGTGGAGTGTACCTCATGTCAGCAGCCCGTCGTAGCTTTGCTCTGACATCGCACCGCCTTCCGATTCCTCCTCCCATTGCTCTCGCGTTGCCTCCTTTTTGTTTTTTTGGAGAAGGAGCCGCCTCCCTTTTCGAGTAGTACTAGTACGGAAGTGGAGTAGTACTTTGCTTTATAGAGAGAAAAATATTTCCATCACTTAGAAAATTGGAGTTGTTACTTTTCCTAGTATTTGGGAACTCCCATTGGCAAAGCTGTTTCCCAACACCAAGATGCGCACAACTACTTTCTTGTAGTACTACTACAAAATTTCCATAAACATGGATATGTATGTGACCTTGCTTGGTCGCTCGTCCTGAAACCTGTTCATACTTATACATGGTAGGCCATTTTTGTGAAGCGGCTTTTTTCAAAAGTTGTGAAAAAATCATGTTTATTATTTTTCATGGCAGGTAGTACAAGCAAAACGACGCCATGAATGAGTCCCCCAGTTTTTTTTGGCCTATATCTCTCTCTTTTTTCAAAGAAGGGTCAACTTTACCGGCATGCAAAGTCTAGAAAGAAGTTGAATATTTGAAAACGCTCGATCGTGTTCTCCATATATTGGCTGTATGGTGGGCCACTTCAAAATATTTTTGTGGAATTTAAAGAGCAATTGGCAGCTCACATGTGGTTCAAAAAAATTGATATAATTTTGACAGACTCCCTCTGATCCATATTTAATGTTCATAGATTCATCTAGATTCAAATGTATCTAGTCATGTTTCTGTGCTAGATGCATATACCCGAATCTAGAGAAATCTTAGAACATTAATTTGAATCGGAGACAAATTAGATAAGAGACATCTAACATATCATCACTATATAAAAGTATAATAGGTAAAGCAGAAAAATATAAATTTGATCAACATATATAAAGTATGGGTGTATATTTGGTTCTTCTACTTTGTATCGTCATGTGTAGAAGTCAAATATTATTAGCTACCTAACACTTGAAATTTTTGGTAGTAACTTTGGTCTAGAGAAACGAGTGATAAGGTTCTAGTATGATGGAGAATTGTGTTTTGAGGTTCGTGCATAGCATTAATTATGCTGAAGACTATCAATAGAATCTTCTAGATGCTATAATGGAAAAGAATATCCAACGGCTGGAAATGTCGTTTGGATTCGCGAGTCTTGATCCAACGGTCAATATTGAAAGTTATGTGTATTCGTACACTATATAGTACTTGGTAAGATAACATTGTACGAATAACTTTGAATGCCGACCGTTGGATCTCAATACTCGCGAATCCCAATATTTCCATCCGTTGGATCTTCTTTTCCATTATAGCATCTAGAAGATTGTATAGATAGTCTTCAGCATAATGAATGCTACACATAAACCTCAAAACACACTTCTCCATCATACTAGAATCTTCTCCCTCGTTTCTCTAGACCATATCACAAAAAAAATCAAGTGTTTTGGGTAGCTAATAATCTTTGACTTCTACATGATGATACAAACTATAAGAACCAAATATACACCCATACTTTATATATGTTGATCGAATTTATAATTTTTTGTTCTTTACCTATTATAATTTCATATAATGATGATATGTCATACGTCTATTATCCGAGTCTCACGTGCAGGGCACTCCTCTCGTTGCTCTCGCGCTTCCTACCTTTTGGAGTAGAAGTACAGAATGAGGTGGAGTACTTTGCTTTATAAAAACAATATTTCCATCGCTTAGTAGAGTTGTTACCTTTCCTAGTATTGGGAAACTCGCATTGGCAAAGTTGTTTACCAATCCCAAGATGCACACATCTACTTTCTTGTAGTACTACCAAATTACCATAAACTATGATGTGGATATGTCCATGACCTTGCTTCGTCGCTCGTCCTGAAACTTGGTCATACTTATATATGGTAGGCCATTTTTGTGAAGCCGTTTTCTTCAAAAGTTGTGAAAACTCATGTTTATTATTTTTCATGACAGGCAATACAAGAAAAAGGACGCCATGCATGAGTCCCCCTGATTTTGTTGCCTATTTCTCTCACTTTTTCCAAAGCAAGATCAACTTTGCCGGCATGCAAAGTCTAGAAATAAGTTGAATCTTTGAAAACTCCCGACCGTGTTCTCGATATATTGGCTATTTGGTGGGAAACTTCAAAAGATTTTTATGAAATTTAAAGAGCAATTGGCAGCTCACATGTGGTTCGATATAATTTGACCTAATTTCGACAGATTCCCTCCGATCCATATTAATGTTCATAGATTCATCTAGATTCAAATGTATCTAGTCATGTTTCTATGCTAGGTACATATATCCGAATCTAGACAAACCTGAGAATATTAATTTGAATCGGATACAATAGTGTAATTTAATTGGGTTAATTTATCTACGAACCTTGAAAACTCAAAGAACCTAGGAATCACAAGTAAAACATAGATGGTTCGCTATGTCCGGAAACATGGCGCGCTTCTCGCATTTAGTGCCACATTCTTCCGATTTTCTTTACTGCTAGTACAAAACATCCCCATAATCAGTTGGAAAAGTAAAAAATGTTTTTTCCTAATTGTTCGAAACTCTCGCGAGCAACATTGATTACTAGGCCAAGACGCACCCATCTACCCGATGTCATAACCCTATGTAAAAGTGTAGCTAGGGTATACATCGATATAGAAGGCCATGACCTTATTGGTCATTTGTGCTAAAAACCAAGAATTAATAATGTTACATCATGGTGGGCTATAATGTGAATCCGTTTTCCCTAAGGTTGTCGAATCTCATGTTTATCATTTTTATTGGCAATTAATAATACTACTAGCAAAAGTACCCCAATCATAATGAAGTCTCATGTTTTTGTTTTACGCTTTATTTTGTTTGAATGTTTTCCATACGCTGTCAAATTTGTCGATATGCAAATACTAATCAGTAATGGCATTTTTGAAAACTATTGTTGGCCCATGATATATTGGCTACCTGGGTACCTTCAAAAGAATTTTGGATATTTTCAATAGTAATAGTCTATCACGCTCACATGTATTCAAGTTTGACCTAATTTCGTTTAATCGACTTAGAGTCATGCATTTAAGTGCACGTGGAGCTTTAGCTTGGAAGTTTTAAAAATACTTAAACTTGGGAACTATAAGAAAGAATTGTCCACTTTGTACGAAAATTTGGTGGGGCCATTCTTTCTTATTTTTCAACCAGTAAAAGTACTTGAAAAACTCACACTTCTGGTATTGCCTACTTTATCATGTACTACTATGTATGAACTTTCTTGGGTTTCAATCCAAATGACCAAGGTCATGGACATACCCTACCTTCATCAAGATAATGACCGTGTGCCCATATTTTGGTATAGGTAGGTCGATGCATGTTAGCATGCATGGTAAAGAAGTAAAAGTATTTTTTGGAAGGAAGTGCGATCAATATGGCTTAGAGTTCATAGCATGTGCCATTTATTTACTATAGTACATAAAGTGGTTGGATAAATTACATGTTATATTTTTCAAGCTTAATTTTCTACCTAATTTCACCCACTCAGATGACTTTCCGTCGATTTGTCGAATTAAGTCTAAATTAATATTCTACAAGTGCGTGAGAGCTAGTTCAATAGTATAACCGAGTGTTAGGTATAACAAAGTGACACGTCATCTATTGTCGGCTTTATACCAGCATGTACAATACCTAACATTTGAACTATAGAACAACTAGCATTACATGCAGCAACCTCATCAAAAAGCAAGAAGATTAAACATGAGTAAAATGAAAAAAAAATATGCCCGCTTCAAAAATCCTAAAACTTGGGAATTGTAAAAAAGCATGGTACACTTAGTCTGAAAATTGGGGCAGTGGCATTCTTTATATCTTTTTTGGAACCTGGGTACCGTAGGTCCTGAAGGAGAGAGACACTCCAATTAGCGCACTAGGGTTTGTAGTCCTCGCAATGTTGTCTGAGGACCTTTTTGTAATTATTATTATTACTTTTGAGACTTTTTTTTATTGGTGTAGATGATTATTAATCCAGTAGATGGCTTGAATTTCGGGAAAAAAATGGTTGCTAGAAGTAGATCGGTGTACCGTACCAAGTCACACATGCGCAGCGCCACGCTATGTACGAGGAAGAGACAAGCCGGACTGTGCACCCGCGGCTGTAGAGAAGAGATCGATGGAGGATGGATGGTGAGAGCCAGCGAAGGAGAGAGAAAACACAACTTGTTTTGAGTGCATATTACTACTAGTAGGTCCATATATTTACTACTAGTGGAGTATACCTCGTGTCAGCAGCCCATCATAGCTTTGCTCTGACATCGCACCGCCTTCCGATTCCTCCTCCCGCTGCTCTCGTGCTGCCTCCTTTTTTTTGGAGAAGGAGCCGCCTCCCTTTTCGATTAGTACTAGTACGGAAGTGGAGTAGTACTTTGCTTTATACAGAGAAAAATATTTCCATCGCTTAGAAAATTTGAGTTGTTACTTTTCCTAGTATTTGGGAACTCCCATTAGCAAAGCTATTTACCAACGCCAAGATGCGCACATCTACTTTCTTGTAGTACTACTACAAAATTCCCATAAATATGGATATGTCTGTGACCTTGCTTGGTCACTCGTCCTAAAACTTGTTCATACTTATACTACATGGTAGGCCATTTTTGTGAAGCGGATTTTTTTCATAAGTTGTGAAAAACTCATGTTTATTATTTTTCATGGCAGGTAGTACAAGCAAAAGGATGCCATGCATGAGTCCCCCTGTTTTTTGGCCTATATCTCTCTCTTTTTTTCAAAGTAGGGTCAACTTTGTCGGCATGCAAAGTCCAGAAAGAAGTTGAATCTTTGAAAACTCTCGGTCGTGTTCTCCATATATTGGCTGTCTAGTGGGCAACTTCAAAAGATTTTTGTGGAATTTAAAGAGCAATTGGCAGCTCACATGTGGTTCGAAATAATTTGAAATAATTTTGACAGACTCCCTCCGATCCATATTTAATGTTCATAGATTCATCTAGATTCAAATGTATCTAGTTATGTTTCTGTGCTGGATGCATATACCCGAATCTAGACAAATCTGAGAACATTAATTTGAATCGGAGACAAATCAGATAAGATACGTCTGACATATCATCACTATATAATGTAATAATAGGTAAAGCAGAAAAATATAAATTTGATCAACATCTATGTATATATATAAAGTATGGGTGTATATTTGGTTCTTCTACTTTGTATCATCATGTGTAGAAGTCAAATATTATTAGCTTCCTAACACTTGAAATATTTGGTAGTAACATTGGTCTAGAGAAACGAGTGATAAGATTCTAGTATGATGGAGAAGTGTGTTTTGAGGTTTGTGCATAGCTTTAATTATGCTTAAGACTATCAATAGAATCTTTTAGATGCTATAATGGAAAAGAAGATCCAACGGCTGGAAATGTCGTTTGGATTCGCGAGTCTTGATCCAACAGTCAATATTCAAAGTTATTTGTATTCGTACACTATATAGTACTTGGTAAGATAAGATTGTACGAATAACTTTGAATGCCGACCGTTGGATCTCAATACTCACGAATCCCAATATTTCCAACCGTTGGATCTTCTTTTCCATTATAGCATCTAGAAGATTGTATAGATAGTCTTTAGCATAATGAATGCTATGCATAAACCTCAAAACACACTTCTCAATCATACTAGAATCTTATCCCTCGTCTCTCTAGACCATATTAGCAAAAAAATCAAGTGTTTTGGGTAGCTAGTAATATTTGACTTCTACATGATGATTCAAAGTATAAGAACCAAATATACACCCATACTTTATGTATGTTGATCGAATTTATAATTTTTTGTGCTTTACCTATTATAATTTTATATAATGATGATATGTCATACGTCTATTATCCGAGTCTCACGTGCAGGGCACTCCTCTCGCTGCTCTCGCGTTGCCTACCTTTTGGAGTAGCAGTACAGAATGAGGTGGAGTACTTTGCTTTATAGAAAAAATATTTCCATCGCTTAGTAGAGTTGTTACTTTTCCTAGTATTTGGAAACTCGCATTGGAAAAGTTGTTTACCAATGCCAAGATGCACACATCTACTTTCTTGTAGTACTACCAAATTACCATAAACTATGATGTGCATATGTCCATGACCTTGCTTCGTCGCTCGTCCTGAAACCTATTCATACTTATACATGGTAGGCCATTTTTGTGAAGCGGGTTTCTCCAAAAGTTGTGAAAACTCATGTTTATTATTTTCATGGCAGGCAATACTAGAAAAAGGACGCCATGCATGAGTCCCCCTATTTTTGTTGCCTATTTCTCTCTCTTTTTCCAAAGCAAGGTCAACTTTGCCGGCATGCAAAGTCTAGAAAGAAGTTGAATCTTTGAAAACTCCCGGTCATGTTCTCGATATATTGGCTATCTGGTGGGCAACTTCAAAAGATTTTTGTGAAATTTAAAGAGCAATTGGCAGCTCACATGTGGTTCGGTATAATTTGACCTAATTTCGACAAACTCCCTCCAATCCATATTAATGTTCATAGATTCATCTAGATTCAAATGTATCTAGTCATGTTTCTGTGCTAGATACATATATTCAAATCTAGACAAATCTGAAAATATTAATTTGAATTGGATATAGTAGTGTCATTTAATTGGGTTAATTTATCTACAAACCTTGAAAACTCAAAGAACCTAGGAATTGTAAGTAAAACATGGATGGTTCTCTATGTCCGGAAACATGGCGTGCTTCTGACATTCAGTGCCACATTCTTCTGATTTTCTTCACTGCTAGTACAAAATATCCCCATAATCAGTTCGAAAAGTGAAAAATGTTTTTTTCTAATTGTTCGAAACTCCCATGGGAAAATTGTTTACTAGGCCAAGACGCTGTCCACACCCGGTTTTTTAATCCCAGATGCCTGTTATGCCATACATCACAATCCTAGGATTACCATTTTTGCGAGACATAACAGATTGGATATCACAATACATCATCCATTACAAACCATAATAAGGTCTTACACAAATAAAGGATCTCATGATCCAGTCTTAATACAAACAAGGAGCGGAATAATAAGCGTAGCAGTGGGCTCCATCTTCAGTGTCACAGGCAATGTTGATGATGGAAATGATCCTAGTTGTCGTAGCCATCCTGATGTCCATCTTTCTGATAGTCCTCCTCATAGTATGGCCACGGGAATAGGCAGGGACAAAGCCATGAATACTCTTTAAGTACTGGCAAACTATCACTAACAAGTAAGGTGTTTCTAGTAGGAATCCTAAGCTCTAAGTTTATTTGCAAAAATGCAGATTTATCTAAACTAAGTTCAGAAGTAAATAAAACTAAGTAAAAGTTCTAAATCACTTGAAGTGGGAACCTAGTTTTCATAGTCACAACCCTGTTGTGGTCAAGTCAAAATCATAGTTCAATTCACAATTCATTTTGAAAACATCTGACGACGGAACAGTACAGCTACTCCAACTGTCCATGACCGTGGACGCGGCTATTCGAATAGTTTGACACTCTGTAGAGGTGGTACACTTTCACCACAAAATTCGATACATCCGTCAGGGATAACCCTGAATTGTCATACTTACTATGCAGATATCAATCATAACCTTTCAATTACACACTCTAGTATAGGCACCTCCCCTATGAGCTTGGCCTCCCAGCCATGGCCATCTACCATCCTGGGCACTGCATAGGTGGACATCATCAAGAGGTAGCCTCAGCTCAAACCTCTTCCACGAGGGAACCCATACTAATGCATATAAACTTCCGGTTAAGCCTTACCCAATTCAGGTATTGTGGTTGTACGGTAAAATTAGAATGGTATCGCATCCGAACCCAACCATCAGTTTTTATAAAGGGCTAAGGCTCATGCCTCAACATTTTCATCATCAAATCCATTTGTGTTTCTCAACACATGTCAAAACATTTGAATAGAATGACTCATCATTCCATGGTTTTCATAATCATTTTCACCAAGTAGTCCCATCTAAAGCGATCAAGTTTTATGCTTAGCACTAGCCACTAAGGTTAAGAGTGTTCACTAATGAGGGGTGCTAATCTTCAATCTCATGCCATAGAATGACATCTAGTATAGGCCTAGTTTTATACTCTTTATGCTATCTATACTACTTTCCAAAACTCACAAAGTACTAACTAAAAGTAAAGAAATTTGGTAAAGTAAAAGAGTAAAGCTTGCAAGTAAAACTTGGGATGGGTATAAATCAAAGGTATATAACCCAAGCATGCCTAAAGCATTTTGTTTAGGTTAAAGCTTTCATAGATCTAGCTTGCCAATAATAGCTTCCCTTGATTGGTGCAGTGATTGAAGTTTTCCTCCTCTTCTTCAGGGTAGAACTGCTCCTCGTAGCTTGGGTCGGTACTATCGTCTATAAATAAATACGGGGTACACAATCACCGAACAATACTTAACTAGCTCTATTTAGCGCACTATGGTTCACACTTGATGATCTAGCAGCATCACAATCATCACCTGAATTAAAGAACTAGTTTCATTTATCTTATTTGAGAAAAGTAATTTCTACTCATTGAAATTAATTAAGATTTAATATTCTCTAATTAAAATATGGGATCATGTGGACACATGTCATCACACATATTCTAATACATGGGAATGTGATTTAAAGGGTTGGTCATATTTTATAAAGTTTAAGATTATCATTTAATAGATTTAAAGTGACTAGAAATGTCCTAATAGCATTCTTTTGGAACTAGTCCAATGTCACTGTATGCAAACCAAGATATTTTTACATATTCCGATAGATATTATCAAATGTGATTTTTGAGAGTTGGAATAAACTCAAAAGCAATTATCGTTGATTTTTGAATAATGTTTCAAGTTGCAAAAGTCTCTGTCTTATTATTTTTGCTATAGAATATCTCTAACTCCAAATTATTTAAATCAAACGGGCTTGGATAGATAATTTAATTACCTTTTCTAGAAAAATTTGAATCATGCAATTTGGTTAAGTGAAACTCTCTGAATTGATTTTTGAATATGTGGACAAAATAGGGTTTTAGCTAAAAAGAAAAATCCATATTTGAATTTCCACGCCTGAGCGGGAAAGCTAAACGAGCCAGCCAAGCTGCACTTCACAGTGCAGCGGGCTGCTGACAGATGGGGTCCACCAGCCAGCGACTGTTCTAAGGCGAAACAGTATCTTTCAACCAGAGCCCTACGAATTTAATTCTAATCCAACGGCCGTGGTTCATCGTGGATGACGAACAACTCCGACGAGGAATCAAGCCTAACGCAGTGGTGGGGGTCGCACGGGGCTCACCTGGGCTCTAGCTAGGGTCGGCGACGGGGGCAATCGACGTGGTAGACGATGGCGAGGCGAGGCGCAGTCACGGCAGGGCTTGGGTTGGTCGGAATCAGTGGCGCCCTTCTCCTCCAGCAGCAGTGGGCTCTGGTGAAATTCCAATGTGTTGGTGCTCGCCTTGCTCTGGGAAGAAGTGTGGGACTGTCTATGAGGAGTGGGGAGTGGAATAGTGTGGAGAATGGAGGCGGGGGTGGCCTCCTTTTATACTGCGGCGAGGGGACCGAGTGGCGCGGCGTGAGCTCGACGGTGGTGTCACTACAGGCGGCTATTGTCGTGGTGGAGGTAGGTGGATGATGCGGTGTTCCCTGGTGGTTCTTAAGGAATAAATGCGAGGCGTGGGGTGGCGTGGTTCGGTCGGGAGCGTGCGGCGCTCCGCGTGGAGGCAAAGGTGTTTGCGGTGGCATGTGGCAGCTGGGGGTCGCGTTGCGGCAAACGGGGGTGTCTGCTAGGGTGCGGTGATCATAGCGGGCATGTGCATGCGCGGTGAGGTCAAGGCGCGAGTTGGGCGAGCTGGTCAGGCGTGGCGAACTAGCACGCTCTAGACATGGCGTAGAGAGGTTTGGGCGCGGCGTGCTCGGGTGGTCCAGGGCTTGGATTCGACCATGGGGTGGACAGGGGGTGGCAGTGGACTGTGGCGCACCTCCTGGACATCCTGGATGGGTGCGGGGTGGTCTGCTACGAGCTGGCCATGGTCGGCCGGCGATGACCACAATCAGGAGGCGCTCCACTGTGCAAACGGCAAAGGGGGGAGCTGGTCTAGGGCTGGGTTAGACTCATGGGAGACAGGGGACTAAACATTGAAGTTAGGCAGAGGGTTAATCTGTGTAGTTAAGGTGTTTGTGGAAATGGCCGAATGAGATATAGTGTGGAATTATTGATTCAAAATATTGGAGTGATCTTAAATTAAGCTTGAGAGTCTATGTTTGCTTGGAGAGGTCAAGGGGAATTGATTTGGTGGGTTTTTGAGAAAGTGTGATCTTAACATATGAACTAGATTAAATTTTCAACTGTCCATTAAATTGGGTTGAAAGATGTTTTTGTAAGTTTGTAAAGTGGGTCTTGATACACTTTTACTTGGTCTAGCAAGGGGTGAAAAGAAATAGAATTGTTTCTGTTAAAATTTCTCTTCTAGGAACACTCAAAGTGACCTAGTGGTTTACTTTGGTCAAAATGACCATTTGCTTTATTTATTCATATTTGATTTCTTTCTCTTTGGATTTTGTTTTTAATTGGCCTAGATGATGTAGCATTCATCTTAAACCATTTCACATCGTTTAGAACAGTAAAGCATGGCATATACACTCAACTCTACACTAATGTAAACACACATGCATTCATATTCATTTTCTTAATAAAAGTTTTTGTTAATCCTAAATTGGGTGATTAGAACTTGATAATCTTGATTAGAAATTTTGGGGTGTTACAAACCTTCCCTCCTTAAACAAAATCTCGTCCCGAGATTTAAGAAAAACTCAGAACTAAAGAGATCTGGAAACTCAGTCCTAATGTAATCTTCTCGCTCCCAAGTAGCTTCTTCTTCGGTATGGTTGCTCCATTGGATCTTGAGAAATTTGATACTCTGGGTCCTGGTGGTTCTGAAAGCTTCTTCCATGATACGAATGGGCACTTTACGATACATCAGATCCTAGTTTATGTCTATGGCTCGGTGATCGATGTTCTTGAAAACTTTAGTCTTCTCCGGAATTTCTAAGCATTTGCGAAGTAACGAGATATGAACACATTATGGATGGATGACATCTCCTCTGGCAGTTCCAGTTGATATGATACTTCTCCTCGGCGATTCAAAATCTTGAAGGGTCCAATATATCCGGGGGCTAACTTTCCTTTCAGCTGAAAACGCTGCATTCCCTTCAAAGGTGACACTTTGAGATACACAAAATCTCCGACATTGAAGGTCAGGTCTCTACGTCTCTTGTCAGCATAACTCTTCTATCTGGATTGGGCGGTATTGAGGTGCTCACAGACTTTGTGAACCTTCTCTTCGGCTTCTCGTAGGATGTCGGGTCCGAAATCTGATTCTCTCCTACTTGCGACCAATTCAAGGGGTACGACACTTTCTTCCATACAGAAATTCAAATGGGGCCATTTGCAACTTGGCTTGATAACTGTTGTTGTATAAGAATTCTGCGAAAGGCAAACAATCTTCCCATTTTGATCCATACTCTAGCACACAAGCTCTCAACATATCTTCTATGATTTGGTTGACTCTTTCAGTCTGTCCATCGGTTTGCGGGTGATAAGCTGTGCTGAAATTCAACTTGGTTCCTAATCCTTCTTGGACTTTTTGCCAAAATCTCGAGGTAAATTGGGTTCCTCGATCCGACACTATGGTCTTAGGGGTTCCATGCAAATTGACAATTCTAGCAATGTACAACTCTGCTAGCTTCAAACTTTGGTAGGTTGTCTTGACAGGTATAAAATGGGCTACCTTGGACAGTCTATCAACTATGACCCAAATAGAGTCATTTCCCCTACTAGATGTAGGCAAACCGGTGATAAAGTCCATTCTGACGGAATCCCATTCCCATTCCGGAATCTGCAGGGGTTGCAATAGTCCCGCGGGTCTCTGATGTTCCGCTTTGACTCTCTAACAGATATCACACCTGGCTATGTAGCTTCCGATTTCTCTCTTCATCTTATGCCACCAAAATTGCTCCTTCAAACTGATACATTGCAAATGTATCTATAATTTTTGATGTTCCATGCTTGGTTTTATCCACTTTCTTGTGTTTTGTCCACACTTTGGAGTACTTTTCATATGATTTCTTGGACTAACCTATTAACAAGAGCCATAGTGCTGGCTGCCTGTTTTCTGCTGTTTTTGGTTCCAGGAAAGTCAGAAAATGAATATTCTCGGAATTTGACGGGACAAAAGCCAAAGTGCCTATTTTTCTGGAAGTCGTCAGATGCCAGAATACGAGACGGAGAAGGGCTAGGGGCCGGGCACACCACCTGGCCGCACGGCCAGGCCTGGCCCGCGCCAGGGGGTGTTCTGGCCGACCCCAACACCCCCTCGGCCTCTCCTTCCGCCTATAAGATGCCCTCGGGACGAAAACCCTAAGTACCCAATCAAAAATCCACGAAAGAGTCTGTAGCCACCATCATCTCTATCCCTAGATCGGGAGGGATCTGAATCTCTTCCCAGCACCCTGCCGGAGAGGGGAATTCACCCTGGAGGCCTTCTTCATCACCATGCAAGCCTCCGGTGTGATGCGTGCGTAGTTCATCTCTGGACTACGGGTCCATGTAGTAGCTAGATGGCTGGTTCTCCTCCTTTGTGCTCTCCTGTTTAGATCTTGTGAGCTCCATTCATGATCAAGATCATCTATTTGTAATTCCTACATGTTGTGTTTCTGGGGATCCGATGGATATTGAGATGCTATTTCAGAATGATTATTGATTCTATCATGTCTTTGTTATTTGTGATCTTCCATGCTTTCCGTTGTTAGTAGCTATCTTGGCCAAGTAGATGCTAGCAACTCCAAGAGTTAGTATTTATGCTCGATAGTGGGTTCATGCCTCTGGTAATCTGGGGAAGTGACAGAAATCTCTAAGGTACTAGATGTGTTGTTGCTACTAGGGAGAAAACAACAATCCTTTGTTCATAGAACAATCATATTGTTTACATTACATGCAATTCGTAAAGCAATAATCTGTTGCTTGCAACTTAATACTGGAGGGGGTTCGGATGATAACCTGAAGGTGGATTATTAGTCATAGATGCAGTTGGATGGCGGTCTATGTATAATGTTGTAATGCCCAATCAAGTCTCAAAGGAGTCAAGATGATTAGTATATGCATGTATTTATTTCTCGATGTTTGTCAATTGCCCCGTTGTAATTTGTTCACCCAACATGTTATCTATCTTAAGGAGAGCCACCTGTAGTGAACTATGGATCCCGGTCCTTATATTTTACATACAATCTATAAACACTTTACTACTTTGTGTTTACTTTATGCAAACTATTACTTCCTTCCATTCGATATGTTTAATTCTTTGTTTTTAGCAAAACATGGTGAGATTGACAACCTCATCGCAAGTTGGGGACAAAGTTATGTGGTTGTGTTGTGCAGGTCTCCACGTTGCTACTAGCACCAGTAGTGGGCCCTGCCAAGGCTCAGCTAGAAACACCTTTGGGGTGTTTCCTTCCTCCTACTGGTTCGATTAAACCTTGGTTTCATAACTAAGGGAAACTTGCTGCTGTGCTCATCATACCTTCCTCTTGGGGTTCCCAACGAGCTCTACATCAATACTGAGCCGTCAAGCACTTTTCTGGCGCTGTTGCCGGGGAGTCAAGGACATCTTCACAAGGGGAGTCCCTCATAACCAATCTCTTTACTTTGTTATTTTTGTTTTGCTTAGTTTCTTTTTGCTTTGTTTGCTTGTTTTGTTATCAAAAACACACACACAAAAATTAGTTTTACAAGTTTGCTTTCTTATTCAAAAACAAAAAAAATTAGTTCCTATCTTAAAGTTGCCACAATGTCTAGCCTTGCTCCAGTCACTATGTCACCCGAGGAAATGATTTTCACTTTTAAACAAGGAATTGAAGAGAGTTTCAAGGAAGCTTGGTCTAGAATCTCTGATCTACATGAAAAAACTGAGCCTAAAATGACTCAAAGCTTGTTCCTTAGTAGTTTTTACCTTGTAATTGCTCTTTGCTATAGATATGCTTTAGATGCTGTTTTGGGAGGAGATTTCCTCCAATGTAATGAGGATGATGCTATTAATGCTATAAAGAAATTGATCCTTACTTACAACTTGCCTAGCCAAACTAATATTTCTTTCGCAAGAATATTTGCTAGATTGAACACTGTTGAGATAGGCACTGCTAGCTTAAAAGATTGCTATAATACGCGTAGGGAGCATCATAATTATGTTCCAATAAATTCTGAACCATCAAAGTAGCTCCCTATAGTAAATATTGAGATAAACACTGAAACTTTTCAAGCCCGTTGTGATATCATGTCAGAATTTTGTCTTATGCCCAAAGATATTTATGAATCTTTGAATCTTTGGGGTCTTACTGAAGGAGGAAAAGAAATATCTCTTGCTAATAATGCTACCATATTACCTACTGGAATAGCTGAAGGAGTGTTTACAAAGATCCCTGGGAAAATGATTTCTACTGATTATCTTGTCATTGAATGTGTAGGAAAAGGACAAATTACACTTGGAAGGTCCCTATTAGAACTCCTTGGAGCAATAATAGATGTGGCAAAGGGGACCATGCACCTTTCTTCTCCACCAAACAATCATATTTTCCCCAAGGTCAAGAATAAAAGTAAGGGAGATAAGGGCAAGAGATTTGGTTTTAATGCTCCTTCATTTGAGAACACTTAATTCTTTTTCTTGCTTCTTATGCCTAACTTAAAGGCGTTAAAGAAAAGTACTTATTGGGAGATAACCCAAAAGTTTTAGATGAGTTTTGGAAGTTATTACAGTAATAACCTCTTCTTATCCTTTTTATGCTTTTTGTGCCAAGAGTAACCTCTAATGAGAGAGAAGTAATGATTGGGAAAGTTGTTGTCCCGAAATAGATTTCTGCGCTTCACCGTAAAAATTCGTATAAAATCTCTGAACGTCTTTGTGAGGCGTGAATTTTTGTGCTTCTGCCCGAGTTTGTTATCTAACTTTCATTAGTTCAACACTTTTTGATTTGAGCAACAGAAGGTCATCGAAAAAATTCGTCTTTACCTGTTGGTTTGTTTTGACAGATTTCTGCCATTTTCTGCATTTGCTTCTTGTTGGTTCCTTTTTGAGTTCTTTTGGGGAATTGAGATTTTTGAGGGAAGTGCTACAGTAGCCAGTGTTATAATGGAAGTTTATTGGTGTTAGAACTGAACCTTAAGACTTATTATCTTGAGTGCACTAATGTTGCTAATAAAGATTGTGTGAAGTTTTGTATGAAGGAAAAATTTCAGCTGTATGGAAGGAATGAGTAATAAGATGAAGGATGGACTAAAGCTCAAGATTGGGGATGCCACACGTCTCACCCCAAGAAATATCCAAGAAGTACAAGCGTCAAAGCTTTGGGATGCCCAAGGCATCCCCTTCTTCATCAATAAAAATCCCAGGTTTCTTCCAAACGCTTCATTTTTATCGTTTCATGCACAGTTGTGTTGTTCTTGGAGCGTCTTCTTTTTCGGTTTTGTTTTGGTTTTTTCGTTTGCTTGCTTTTCTTAGTTTTCTGAATAAATTGGTTGGACCCCACTTTCATACATTGGTTTTCAAATACTTTGGTTTGGATTGGAAAAGAGTAGGAAAGTTCATACTTATGTGGTAAAAAGAGCTTGTTTTTTACTGTGGCCTATGCTTTGTCATGCCATGCTTGATATTGTTTTGGCTTTATGCTTAGTATTTTTTGCTGTAGCATGACTTGTTATAAGCAATTGAGTATTCTTAATGTGCCTTGGATGAATCATGCGTTGTTTTAGCATATTAAAGCATAGTATAGTGGTATTCTCCTTTGGTGCTTTATTTGGATTGACTTGGCGCATGCTCACACCATGTTATGACTATCTCAAGTCACCATAGCCTTTATGATCCTTTAGTTTTCAACTTGTAGTATCACTTTATGCTTTGATCAATGATGTTTTGTCACTCTGCATGATTATGGCCATTATTGCTCTCTTAGTTTGTCGCTCCCAGTCTTTTGCTAGCCTCCACAACCAAGTATGAGTTCCACTCATGCATCCAACTCCCTAAACCAAGTTATTCCAAAGAGTCCACCAAACCTACCTACTAGCCAATGCTATTCCAAGTATATTCATGCTTTTTTTACCTTCCAAATTAAACTTGTTATGAGAAAACTAGTGATTAAAGCTCTCACAAACTTGATGGCACACTTTACTTTTTTTTATCTAATAAACTTGAACCATTGGGTCCTTCTTTGTTGCGTATATGCTTGCGCTTTATAAGTTGAAATTAGCAGAACCATGTATCATGGGGAACGCTTTCAACATTGCACTTGTACTTTGTACCCCGTTGATATCATGTTCTTTGGCTTATGGATCCCGACGGTGTGAAATAAAAGTGGAACTTGTAAGATCATGGAGTTTGTATGTGTGTTAGAGAAACGCCTGGGCCGCTAGCCTAAGCCATGCCTAATGATGGTGGAAACTTGAAGCATCACCATAATGAGCACTCTATGAAGCATCCTCAATAAAAAACCTATGCAAATAGCAAATAAAAAGATCGCTGAGATGCTCATTGTCTGCTTGCCTTGTCATTTTGATTATGGGACAGCTCCTGTATCATGTGCAAGGGGTACCCCGTTGGCGGTTCTTTATGATACACATGTACTTACAATAACAAGAGCTTACTCGTGACTAAAGTTGAGTAGCATGAGGTTCGATCTTCGTAAGTAAGGGGCATGAGATTTCGGTTTATAACTTGTCAAGCATATCCTCTTAGTTGTGTCACTTTAACCTTAATCACCTTCAAGATGCTTATGATAGGGGAAATGAGAGCTGAAAGCTATAAGTACCATAATTTTTGGAAGCTCTTTATGAGACTTGAATTCCTACTTCCTTTTATAAAGGCCTTTCTTCCACCATTACATTGAGTCTCCACCTACTACCTTTATGCACCTACTTTGAGAGCATAGTGGCCATTCTTAGTTATATGTGCATTGTCCCAAGACTAGTTGATTGATGCATAACTTTATATTGCTTGTTTTAAACTATTTGTATCTAGTCACTCTTATGAACTTTGAAGGTGTCCTATGCATTTTTATTTGCTACTCTATGAGGGACAAGCTGAATACTATTATGCTATGTTTTCTTTATGTGAAACAAACAAACGTCTTGCAAAGCATTGTTATTCATGAATCTTTTGTTTGTGCCTTTTCATGTTGCATCACAGTTTCTTTGTCTTATTGCTAGAACTTTGTCTTTCATGTTATGATTGAAGTACTATGATCCCAGCTTTGAATGCTTTACACATACTTTGATCAAGTCTTTGATGGTGCATGTCACCTCAAAAATTATACTTTCTTTTTATCACTTACCTACTTGAGGACGAGCAGGAGTTTAGCTTGGGGATGTTGAAACATTGCAAATGTATCTATAATTCTTGATGTTCCATGCTTGGTTTTATCCACTTTCTTGTGTTTTGTCCACACTTTGGAGTACTTTTCATATGATTTCTTGGACTAACCTATTAACAAGAGCCATAGTGCCAGCTGCCCATTTTCTGCCTTTTTGGTTCCAGGAAAGTCAGAAAATGAATATTCTCGGAATTGGACGGGACAAAAGCCAAAGTGCCTATTTTTCCGGAAGTCATCAGATGCCAGAATACGAGACGGAGAAGGGCTGGGGGCCGGCGACACCACCTTGGCCGTGCGGCCAGGCCTGGCCCGTGCCAGGGGGTGGTTTGGCCGACCCCAGCACCCCCTCGGCCTCTCCTTCCGCCTATAAGATGCCCTCGGGACGAAAACCCTAAGTACCCGATCAAAAATCCACGAAAGAGTCTGTAGCCACCGTCATCTCCATCCCTAGATCGGGAGGGATCTGAAGCTCTTCCTGGCACCCTACCGGAGAGGGGAATTCACCCTGGAGGCCTTCTTCATCACCATGCAAGACTCCGGTGTGATGCGTGAGTAGTTCATCCTTGGACTACGGATCCATGTAGTAGCTACATGGCTGGTTCTCCTTCTTTGTGCTTTCATGTCTAGATCTTGTGAGATCCGTTCGTGATCAAGATCATCTATTTTTAATTCTGCATGTTGTGTTTGCGGGGATCCAATGAATATTGAGATGGTATTTCAGATTGATTATTGATTCTATCATGTCTTTGTTATTTGTGATCTTGCATGCTTTCCGTTGTTAGTAGCTATCTTGGCCAAATAGATGCTAGCAACTCCAAGAGTTAGTATTTATGCTCGATAGTGGGTTCATGCCTCTAGTAATCTGGGGAAGTGACAGAAATCTCTAAGGTACTAGATGTGCTGTTGCTACTAGGGAGAAAACAACAATCCTTTGTTCATAGAACAATCGTATTGTTTACATTGCATGCAATTCGTAAAGCAATAATCTGTTGCTTGCAACTTAATACTGGAGGGGGTTCGGATGATAACCTAAAGGTGGATTATTAGTCATAGATGCAGTTAGATGGCGGTCTATGTATAATGTTGTAATGCCCAATCATGTCTCAAAGGAGTCAAGATGATTAGTATATGCATGTATTGCTTTCTCGATGTTTGTCAATTGCCCCGCTATAATTTGTTCACCCAGCATGTTATCTATCTTAAGGAGAGCCACCTCTAGTGAACTATGGATCCCGGTCCTTATCTTTTACATACAATCTATAAACTATTTACTGCTTTGTGTTTACTTTCTGCAAACTATTACTTCCTTCCATTCGATATGTTTAATCCTTTGTTTTCAGCAAAACACGGTGAGATTGACAACCTCATCACAAGTTGGGGACAAAGTTTTGTGGTTGTGTTGTGCAAGTCTCCATGTTGCTACTAGCACCGGTAGTGCGCCCTGCCAAGGCTCAGCTAGCAACACCATTGGGGTGTTTCCTTGCTCCTACTGGTTCGATTAAACCTTGGTTTCATAACTGAGGGAAACTTGCTGCTGTGCTCATCATACCTTCCTCTTGGGGTTCCCAATGAGCTCTACATCAATACTGAGCCATCACAAACCCTGATACATCTTCGTTCCTCCGGGGTGGATAAAATAAAGAGTATCATGAACTTCCTACATGATAACTTGCTTCAGCTCCGAATCTGTTGCACATAGATACTGCACATAGATACGTCCTTTGTACCACAAAACTCCTTCTTCATCTTTGGTGAATCCGGGTACCTTCCCTGTACAAATACGACGTTTGATTCCATCGTTACATGCATTTCCCTTCTAGGTTTCCTTGATCTGACTGATCAACGTGGGTCTAAGTTCAATGCTAGCTAAAAATCCTTTGCTAACTAGCTCCGTTCTAAACTGCTCCAACTCTTCATGCAAACTTGATTGGGCTTCTTTGATCATGGTGTTTAATCTACACGACAATCTGCTAAGAGCATCCGTTACCACATTGGCTTTGCCGGGGTGATAGTGAATGACAAGGTCATAATCCTTGATTAACTCTATCTATCTCCTTTGCCTCATATTCAGCTCCTTCCGAGTAAAAATATACTTCAGGCTCTTGGGATCTGAATAAATCTCACAGCGGTTACCCATAAGGTAATGACGCCATGTGTTCAAGGCTAAACCTACGGCTTCTAGTTCAAGATCATGGGTAGGGTAGTTTTGCTCATGCTGCTTCAGTTGTCGGGACACATATGCTATGACTTTGCCTTCTTGCATCAACACACATCCGAGACCAATATTGGATGCATCATAATACACATTAAAAGGCCTCTTGATATCTGGCATCATCAAGATTGGGGCTGAAATCAATCTCTTCTTGAGCTCTAGAAAGCTTGCTTCAAATTTGTCGGTCCATTCAAACTTCTTGTCTTTCTTCAACAACTGGGTCATTGGTCTTGTGATGCTCGAAAATCCTTCAACAAACTTGCGGTAATATCCCGCTAATCCGAGAAATGCACGGACTTGGGTTTGAGTGGTCGGGGCTTCCCATTCTTCAACATCTTTTATCTTGGCGAGATCAATAGCGACTCCTCCTGTCGACACAATATGTCCGAGGACTCCTACTTCTTTCAGCCAAAACTCACATTTGCTGAACTTGGCATACAACTGATGCTCTCTAAGGGTTTCAAGGATGGTTCTCAGGTGTTGCTCATGGTCTTCTTCTGACTTGGAATAGATTAGAATATCATCAATAAAAACAACGACAAACTTATCCAGAAAGTTCAAAAAAATCTTATTCATGAGATTCATGAAATAAGAGGGGGCATTGGTTAATCCAAACGACATGACCGTATACTCATACAATCCATATCTGGTGGTAAAGGCGGTCTTTGGAATATCCGTTGCACGAACCTTGAGTTGATGATAACCAGTTCTAAGATCAATCTTAGAAAACACCCTGGTGATACATTGCAAATGTATCTATAATTTTTGATGTTCCATGCTTGGTTTTATCCACTTTCTTGTGTTTTGTCCACACTTTGGAGTACTTTTCATATGATTTCTTGGACTAACCTATTAATAAGAGCCACAGTGCCAGCTGCCTGTTTTCTGCTGCTTTTGGTTCCAGGAAAGTCAGAAAATGAATATTCTCGGAATTGGGCGGGACAAAAGCCAAAGTGCCTATTTTTCCGGAAGTCATCAGATGCCAGAATACGATACGGAGAAGGGCTAGGGGCCAGCCACACCACCTGGCCGTGCGGCCAGGCCTGGCCCGCGCCAGGGGGTGGTCTGGCCGACCCCAGCACCCCCTCGGCCTCTCCTTCCGCCTATAAGATGCCCTCGAGACGAAAACCCTAAGTACCCGATCAAAAATCCACGAAAGAGTTTGTAGCCGCCGACATCTCCATCCCTAGATCGGGAGGGATGTGAAGCTCTTCCCGGCACCCTGCCGGAGAGGGGAATTCATCCTAGAGGCCATCTTCATCACCATGCAAGCCTCCGGTGTGATGCATGAGTAGTTCATCCTTGGACTACGGATCCATGTAGTAGCTAGATGGCTGGTTCTCCTCCTTTGTGCTTTCATGTCTAGATCTTGTGAGCTTCGTTCATGATCAAGATCATCTATTTGTAATTCTGCATGTTGTGTTTGCGGGGATCCGATGGATATTGAGATGCTATTTCAGATTGATTATTGATTCTATCATGTCTTTGTTATTTGTGATCTTGCATGCTTTCCGTTGTTAGTAGCTATCTTGGCCAAGTAGATGCCAGCAACTCCAAGAGTTAATATTTATGCTTGATAGTGGGTTCATGCCTCTGGTAATCTAGGGAAGTGACAGAAATCTCTAAGGTACTAGATGTGATGTTGCTACTAGGGAGAAAACAACAATCCTTTGTTCATAGAACAATCGTATTGTTTACTTTACACGCAATTAGTAAAGCAATAATCTGTTGCTTGCAACTTAATACTGGAGGGGGGTCGGATGATAACCTGAAGGTGGATTATTAGTCATAGATGCAGTTGGATGACGGTCTATGTATAATGATGTAATGCCCAATCGAATCTCAAAGGAGTCAAGATGATTAGAATATGCATGTATTGCTTTCTCGATGTTTGTCAATTGCCCCGCTGTAATTTGTTCACCTAGCATGTTATCTATCTTAAGGAGAGCCACCTCTAGTGAACTATGGATCCCTGTCCTTTTCTTTACATACAATCTACAAACTGTTTACTGCTTTGTGTTTACTTTCTACAAACTATTACTTCCTTCCATTCGATACGTTTAATCCTTTGTTTTCAGCAAAACACGGTGAGATTGACAACCTCATCGCAAGTTGGGGACAAAGTTCTATGGTTGTGTTGTGTAGGTCTCCATGTTGCTACTAGCACCGGTAGTGCGCCCTGCCAAGGCTCAGCTAGTAACACCTTTGGGGTGTTTCCTTGCGCCTACTGGTTCGATTAAACCTTGGTTTCATAACCGAGGGAAACTTGCTGCTGTGCTCATCATACCTTCCTCTTGGGGTTCCCAACGAGCTCTACATCAACACCGAGCCATCAAGCATTTTTCTGGCGCCGTTGCCGGGGAGTCAAGGACATCTTCACAAGGGGAGTCCCTCATAACCAATCTCTTTACTTTGTTATTTTTGTTTTTCTTAGTTTCTTTTTTCTTTGTTTGCTTGCTTTGTTATCAAAAACACACAAAAAAATTAGTTTTACTAGTTTGCCTTCTTATTTGAAAACACAAAAAATGACTACCCTTGAAAACACCAAGTTGTGTGACTTCACTAGCACCAACAACAATGATTTTATGAGCACACCTATTGCTCCACCTATGCTTGAAGATACTTTCTTTGAGATAAAACCTTCTTTGCTCAATCTTGTTATGAGAGAACAATTTTCTGGTATTGGTAATGAAGATGCTGCTGCCCATCTAAATAACTTTGTTGAACTTTGTGAGATGCAAAAGCATAGGGATGTAGATGGTGATATTATTAAGCTAAAATTGTTTCCTTTCTCCTTGAGAGGAAAAGCTAAAGAATGGTTGCATTCCTTAACTAAGAATAGTATTGATTCTTGGACTAAATGCAAAGATGATTTTATTGGAAAATACTATCCTCCTGCTAAGATTATATCTATGAGAAGTGAAATAATGAAGTTTAAACAATCTGATAATGAGCATGTTGCTCAAGCTTGGGAAAGAATGAAATCTTTGGTTAAGAATTGTCCCACTCATGGACTGACTGCTTGGATGATCATCCAAACTTTTTATGCAGGATTGAACTATTCTTCAAGGAACCTATTGGATTCTGCCGCTGGAGGTACCTTTATGACCATCACTTTGGGTGCTGCAACGAAACTTCTCGACAATATGATGGTTAACTATTATGAATGGCATACTGAGAGAGCTCCACAAGGTAGGAAGGTAAATTCTGTTGAGGAAACTTCCTCCTTGAGTGATAAGATTGATATTATTATGTCTATGCTTGTGAATGGGAGAGCTCATATTTATCCAAATAATGTTCCTTTAGCTTCTTTGGTTGCTCAAGAAGAGCAAGTTGATGTGAACTTTATAAGAAATAACAATTTTAGCAACAATGCCTACAGGAAATTTTTTGGTAACAACAATTATAAGCCATATCCTCCCAACAATGGTAATGCTTATGGAAATTCTTACAACAATAATACGAGTGCTCCCTCTGAACTTGAAGTTATGCTTAAAGACTTTATTAGTAAACAAAGTGCTTTCAATAAAACTATTGAGGAAAAACTCTCTAATGCTGAAAGAAATATAGCATCTTTGGCTGAAGCTCAATCTTCTCTGAATAAAATGGCTACTAAACTGAAACTAATGATAATCCCTTTGCAGCTACTAATGCCATACAAGTAAGAATTGATGAAAATGTTAGACTATTAGCTGAATTACATGCTAAGTGGGAAAGAGAAGATGAAATTGCTAGAAAAATTAGTGTTTATACTATTACCACCACTAGTGTTGAGGCTAGTAATAGTTCTACTACTTTAGATGATAAATTTGATTTTGATCTTGATGGTTGCAATATCTATGAAGTTATTAAGTTCCTACAAAAGCTTGCTAAAAGTCCTAATGCTAGTGCTATGAACATGGCCTTTACAAAACACATTAATGATGCTCTCATAAAGATTAAAGAAGAAAAGATGAAACATAAAGCTTCTATTCCTATAAAACAAGAAGATGGTTGGGAACCAATCATTAATATGAAAGTGAATGACTTTGATTGCAAAGCTTTATGTGATCTTGATAGTAGTGTTTCTATTATGCCTAGAAGGATTTATGATATGCTTGATTTGCCTCCACTTGAAGATTGTTATTTGAATGTCCCACTTGATGATAATGCTAAAAAGAAACTCATGGGGAGTCTTAATGATGTTCTTATTATGGTTAACAATGCCTATGTCCCTGTTGATTTCTATGTTTTGGATGTTGAATGTAATGCTTCTTGTCCTATTACTTTGGGAAGACCTTTTCTTAGAACTGTTGGTGCCATTATTGATATGAAAGAAGGCACCATTAAATATCAACTCCCACTCAAGAAAGGTATAGAACACTTCCCTAAGAAGACAGAGAATATTTCTTTTGCCTCTCCTATGAAATCAAAATTTGGTCTTAATACTTCTTCATTTGAGAACACTTGATCCTTTTTCTTGCTTCTTATGCCTAACTTAAAGACGTTAAAGAAAAGTACTTATTGGGAGATAACCCAAAAGTTTTAGATGATTCTTGGAAGTTATTACCTCTGTAATAACCTCTCCTTATCCTTTTAATTTGTTTTTGTGCCAAGAGTAACCTCTAATGAGAGAGAAGTAATGATTGGGAAAGTTGCTGTGCCGAAACAGATTTCTGTGCTTCACCGAAAAAATTCGTGTAAACTCTCCGAACGTCTTTTTGAGGCGTGAATTTTTGTGATTCCGCCCCAGGTTGTTATCTAACTGTCGTTAGTTCAACACTTTGTTATTTGAGCAACATAAGGTCTTTGAAAAAATTCATCTTTACCTACTGGTCTGTTTTGATAGATTTCTACCATTTTCTGCATTTGCTTCTTGTTGGTTCCTTTTTGAGTTCTTTTGGGGAATTGAGCTTTTTGAGGGAATTGCTACAGTAGCCAGTGTTCTAATGGAAGTTTATTTGGTGTTAGAGATAAACCTTAAGACTTATTTATCTTGAGTGCACTAATGTTGCTAATAAAGATTGTGTGAAGTTTTGTATGAAGGAAAAAAATTCAGGTGTATGGAAGGAACGAGTAATGAGATGAAGGATGGACTAAAGCTCAAGCTTGGGGATGCCACGCATGTCACCCCAAGAAATATCCAAGAAGTACAAACGTCAAAGCTTGGTGGGCATCCCCTTCTTCATTCATAAAAATCTCAGGTTTCTTCCAAACGCTTCATTTTTATTGTTTCATGCACAGTTGTGTTCTTGTTGGAGCGTCTTCTTTTTCGTTTTTGTTTTGGTTTTCCGTTTGCTTTGTTTGCTTATTTTTCTGAATAAATTGGTTGGACCCCCTCTTTCATACATTGGTTTTCAAATAGTTTGGTTTGGATTGGAAAAGAGTAGGAAAGTTCATACTTATGTGGTAAAAAGAGCTTGTTTTTTACTATGGCCTATGCTTTGTCATGCCATGCTTTATATTGTTTTGGATTGATTCTTAGTATTATTTGATGTAGCATGACTTGTTATAAACAATTGAGATTGCTTAATGTGCCTTGGATGAATCATGCGTTGTTTTAGCATATTAAAGCATAGTATAGTGGTATTCTCCTTTGATGCTTTATTTGGGTTGACTTGGCGCATGCTCACACCATGTTATGACTATCTCAAGTCACCATAAGCCTTTATGATCCTTTAGTTTTCAACTTGTACTATCACTTTATGCTTTGATCAATGATGTTTTGTCGCTCTGCATGATTATGGCCATTATTGCTCTCTTAGTTTGTCGCTCCCAGTCTTTTGCTAGCCTCCACCACCAAGTATGAGTTCCACTCATGCATCCAACTCCCTAAACCAAGTTATTCCAAAGAGTCCACCATACCTACCTACTAGCTTATGCTATTCCAAGTATATTCATGCTTTTGTTTACCTTCCAAATTAAACTTGTTATGAGAAAACTAGTGATTAAAGCTCTCACAAACTTGATGGCACACTTTACTTTTTTTCATCTAATAAACTTGAACCATTGGGTCCTTCTTTGTTGCGTATATGCTTGCGCTTTATAAGTTGAAATTAGCAGAACCATGTATCATGGGGAACACTTTCAACATTGCACTTGTACTTTGTACCCCGTTGATATCATGTTCTTTTGCTTATGGATCCCGACGGTGTGAAATAAAAGTGGAACTTGTAAGATCATGGAGTTTGTATGTGTGTTAGAGAAACGCCTGGGCCGCTAGCCTAAGCCATGCCTAATGATGGTGGAAACTTGCAGCATCACCATAATGAGCACTCTATGAAGCATGCTTAATAAAAACCTATGCAAATAGCAAATAAAAAGATCGCTGATATGCTCATTGTCTGCTTGCCTTGTCATTTTGATTATGGGACAGCTCCTGTATCATGTGCAAGGGGTACCCCGTTGGCGGTTCTTTATGATACACATGTACTTACAATGACAAGAGCTTACTCGTGACTAAAGTTGAGTAGCACGAGGTTCGGTCTTCGTAAGTAAGGGGCATGATATTTCGGTTTATAACTTGTCAAGCATATCCTCTTAGTTGTGTCACTTTAACCTTAATCACCTTCAAGATGCTTATGATAGGGGCAATGAGAGCTGAAAGCTATAAGTACCATAATTTCTGTAAGCTCTTTATGAGACTTGAATCCCTACTTCCTTTTATAAAGGCCTTTCTTCCACCATTATATTGAGTCTCCACCTTCTACCTTTATGCACCTACTTTGAGAGCATAGTGGCCATTCTTAGTTCTATGTGCATTGTCCCAAGACTAGTTGATTGATGCATAACTTGATATTGCTTGTTTTAAACTATTTGTATCTAGTCACTCTTATGAACTTTGAAGGTGTCCTATGCATTTATATTTGCTACTCTTTGAGGGACAAGCTGAATGCTATTATGCTATGTTTTCTTTATGTGAAACAAACAAACGTCTTGCAAAGCATTGTTATTCATGAATCTTTTGTTTGTGCCTTTTCATGTTGCATCATAGTTTCTTTGTCTTATTGGTAGAACTTTGTCTTTCATGTTATGATTGAAGTACTATGATCCCAGCTTTGAATGTTTTACAAATACTTTGATCAAGTCTTTGGTGGTGCATGTCACCTCAAAAATTATTCTTTCTTTTTATCACTTACCTACTCGAGTACGAGCAGGAGTTAAGCTTGGGGATGTTGATACATTGCAAATGTATCTATAATTTTTGATGTTCCATGCTTGGTTTTATCCACTTTCTTGTGTTTTGTCCACACTTTGGAGTACTTTTCATATGATTTCTTGGACTAACCTATTAACAAGAGCCACAGTGCCAGCTGCCTATTTTCTACTGTTTTTGGTTCCAGGAAAGTCAGAAAATGAATATTCTCGGAATTGGACGGGACAAAAGCCAAATGCCTATTTTTCCGGAAGGCATCAGATGCCAGAATACGAGACGGAGAAGGGCTGGGGGCCGGCCACACCACCTGGCCGCGCTGCCAGGGGGTGGTCTGGCCGACCCCAGCACCCCCTCGGCCTCTCCTTCCGCCTATAAGATGCCCTCGGGACGAAAACCCTAAGTACCCGATCAAAAATCCACGAAAAAGTCTATAGCCGCCGTCATTCCATCCCTAGATCGGGAGGGATCTGAAGCTCTTCCCAGCACCCTGCCGGAGAGGGGAATTCACCCTGGAGGCCTTCTTCATCACCATGCAAGCCTCCTGTGTGATGCTTGAGTAGTTCATCCTTGGACTACGGATCCATGTAGTAGCTAGATGGTTGGTTCTCCTCCTTTGTGATTTCATGTCTAGATCTTGTGAGCTCCGTTCATAATCAAGATCATCTATTTGTAATTCTGCATGTTGTGTTTGTGAGGATCCGATGGATATTGAGATGCTATTTCAGATTGATTATTGATTATATCATGTCTTCGTTATTTTTGATCTTGCATGCTTTCCGTTGTTAGTAGCTATCTTGGCCAAGTAGATGGTAGTAACTCCAAGAGTTAGTATTTATGCTCGAAAGTGGGTTGATGCCTCTGGTAATCTGGGGAAGTGACAGAAATCTCTAAGGTACTAGATGTGATATTGCTACTAGGGAGAAAACAATAATCCTTTGTTCATAGAACAATCGTATTGTTTACTTTACACGCAATTCATAAAGCAATAATCTATTGCTTGCAACTTAATACTGGAGGGGGTTCGGATGATAACCTAAAGGTGGATTATTAGTCATATATGCAGTTGGATGATGGTCTATGTATAATGTTGTAATGCCCAATCGAATCTCAAAGGATTCAAGATGATTAGTATATGCATGTATTGCTTTCTCGATGTTTGTCAATTGCCCTGCTATAATTTGTTCACCCAGCATGTTATCTATCTTAAGGAGAGCCACCTCTAGTGAACTATGGATCCCGGTCCTTTTCTTTACATACAATCTACAAACTGTTTAGTGCTTTGTGTTTACTTTCTGCAAACTATTACTTCCTTCCATTCGATACGTTTAATCCTTTGTTTTCAGCAAAACACGGTGAGATTGACAACCTCATCGCAAGTTGGGGACAAAGTTCTGTGGTTGTGTTGTGTAGGTCTCCACGTTGCTACTAGCACCGATAGTGCGCCCTACCAAGGCTCAGCTAGCAACACCTTTGGGGTCTTTCCTTGCTCCTACTAGTTCGATTAAACCTTGGTTTCATAACTGAGGGAAACTTGCTGGTTTGCTGATCATACCTTCCTCTTGGGGTTCCCAATGAGGTCTACATCAACACCGAGCCATCACCTGGCACCAGTCAACTGGTCAAACAGATCCTATATCTTGGGCAGTGGGTACTTGTTCTTGATGTTGACATCATTCAGCTTTCGGTAATCCGTGCACAAACGGTTATCTCCATCTTTCTTGTCCACAAACAAAACGGGCGATCTCCATGGCGATGCGCTTGGTTGAATCAGACCTTTCTTGAGCATAGAATCAAGTTGCTTCTTCATTTCCACTAATTTAGATGGGTTCATACTATAAGGTCCCTGAGCTATGGGTCCGGTTCTAGGAATTAGTTCAATAATGAACTCGATATCCCGATCTGGGGGCATACCGAGCAATATATCTGGGAACACGTCGGGGTATTCACAGACTACTCTGACTTGGTCTATGGTTGGTTGGGCTAGACTCTTGTTGCATTTGAATTGATGGGGCAAGGTCTCAGATACACGCTCTACTGATACTCCAGAGCTACTTGTCATGGTTATGGCTTTCTTGGCACAGTCGATCAATCCTTTATGTTTCGACATCCAATCCATTCCTAGTACTACCTCCAAACCTTTGGTTCCAAGTACTATTAGATTGGCATAAAAATATATCCCATGGATTCTGATAGGTAGAGCCTTGCAAATTTTTCTAGCTTTGGTGGTTGAACCGGGTATTTGACCTATCATAACATGCTTCAATTTTGTTGGTTGAATATTACTAGTGCATGAAAATTCTTCTATAACAAACGTGTGCGATGCTCTAGAATCAAACAACACTCTTGCAAGTACTGAGTTAACAGAAAACATACCCAGCACGACATCGGGTGCTTCCTGGGCTTCTTCAGCATTCATGTGGAACAGACGGCCTATGCGGTTGAGCGAGTTCCCTGGGGCAAATCTTCTTCTAGGCTGAACACGGCGTTGCTGCTGAGCTGGGGCATTCACATTGGTGGTGGCTGCAAGCTTCTTGGGACACTCGTTGTAGTAGTGACCCTTGACTCCACATTTAAAGCAAGTAATCTGGGACTTGTCTTTGGCTGCAACAGGCACGACATTGCTTCCAGTCCTTGGGGCAGTATTGTTGTTGTTGTTGTTGTTGGACTTGGGTGGTGCATGGTTGAAATTGTTGGAGTTGCCGGGGTTGTTGTTATGGTTTCCTCCAGACTTCAAGTTTCCCCCGCTACGATTGGGGTAGCTGGGACGAGACATCGGGGGTCTATTGTTTCTTGGGGCATATCCTGCAGATGGGTTGGGGCGATATTTCTGCATATTGTGGGACCCAGTCTGGTGCATCATCCTGCGCTTGCGGTTGTCATTGGCTTGGTTGATCTTCCCTTCCATCTGGAAGGCGGAGTCTACTAGCTCTTCTAGGTCTTCAAAACGGATGTTGACTAACACAGTCTGCATCTCATCATGCAGTCCGTTCAGGAATCTTTCCTTCTTCTTGGCTTCAGTGTTGATCTCATCAGGGGCATATCTAGCTAGAGATAGAAATTTGTCACGTTACTCAACTACCGTCATCCTTCCTTGCTTCAGTTCCCTGAAGTCATCTCTCATTCTGGTGACCAAACCTTGTGGCACATGGGTGCGACTGAACTTGATTTTGAAAGCTTCCCAAGTCATTATCTGACCATGGTTCATAGTACGGGTGCTATTCCACCAGGCTCTTGCATCTCCTGCTAGATAGTGGGTGGAAAACAGTACCTTCTCATTGGCGTCAACTCCTGCGACTTCCAGATTATTCTCCATGGTTTGCAGCCAGTCATCCGCATCTAAGGGATCCTCAGATTTCTTAAAGACAGGGGGATTGGTATTCTGAAAGTTCTTAAGCTTGGATCCATGATAATCTTGGTTTCCATGGCCTTGATTATTGTGGGCCATCTGAGCTATCTGTTGAAGAGTGGCTAAATTAGCTTCGTGTTCGGCTCTACTAGCTTCACGGTCAGAAGCTAGCATCTGCAGAATCTGTAACATCGGGTACTGCGATGAGCTGCTTCCTCCATGGTTTCCACGAGTCATCTGAAGATTGAGATAGATAAAGAGATAAGAGGTAAAGTTCTAAGGTTCATGGTTTCGTTTCAAAAGCTTTAAGCTTTGAGTTTGAACTCAGGTTTTGCAAACTAACTTCTTCTCATTCATTCATTCATTCAAGCACACAATACAAACACACACCACAATACAAAGGGAAAACAGATGGTTTTAAGAACCATTCTGTGAAACTATGATACAGTGGGACCGATACAACTCATTCCTACGGTAGTGATCAAGTGCATCTACTCATCATCAATGAAGTCAGAGTCATCATCATCGGTGTAGAAATCCATGGCATTATCCTCTAGGTAATCATTTTAATCACTGAGGTATGAGTGAAGATCTCCCTGGATGTCTTCACTTTCCTCCTCTTCCTTTGGTTCAAGCTGGACTTCCCGGTCATGGATGGTCTTCTCGAGAGCGGCCACCTTCTTGCGAAGATGAGCGATGGTGCGATCCTTCTTCTCGCGTTGACGACGAAGTGATTAACGATCCTTGAAGAGCATGGTGAGAGTCTGGTCCTTCTTGGCGGCAATGGCAAGGTTGTGGTTGGCGTAGGCTCGGGCATTGTCCAATTTTTTTTGCCTATCATACAGCAGGAAGTCAAGATTTTCCAGTTGGCGCTTCAACTCCGGGTGACTTGGCATCTCCAATGGCATTCCCATAGAATCACGCCTTGCGAAGTGCGCAAAGCGAGTTACCTGGATCAAGTTGATGTTTTGCCCACACAGACGGGCAAGAGCTTCATGCATAGCCCTGTCTAATCCATCTAGCCAGTTGTTCTCTCGCACGGTGAATTGAATCTTCTTAGAAAGGGGTGCTTCCATCTTGCCTCTAAGATCTGCAACTATCAGCCATTGTAGATCTCCTCCTAGGTGATCCTTGAGTTGTGCTCTGAAGAATTTCGGATGCGGGCGCTCAAGGTACTCTGACAGTGCATCTAGATCCCTCTCAAAGATCAGCTGGGTTCCGTTGCCCAACTAGTAGAACTTGCAATACTGAACTTCCATCTATAAGAATTTAGGATGAGTAAGTTAGTGAGGTGATCAAGTGTGTCAAATTTTATGTAGGAATGTAAGGATTTTTGAGGAACATGATTTTTTTTGAAAGAATCAAGGATAAGAGTGGGAATAGGTTTTCATAAATACTCACTTCTTTGGTTTTGAAACTAAGTTTTTGTTCGGACGTCCATTCTAACTAGGGTGTCCTATGGTCATGATGGATCTGATACCAACTTGTCAACACCCGGTTTTTTAATCCCAGATGCCTGTTATGCCATACATCGCAATCCCAGGATTACCATTTTTGCGAGACATAACAGATTGGATATCACAGTACATCATCCATTAGAAACCATAATAAGGTCTTACACAAATAAAGGATCTCATGATCCAGTCTTAATACAAACAAGCAATAGAATAATAAGCATAGCAATAGGCTCCATCTTTAGTGTCACAGGCAATGCTGACAATGGGAGATGATCCTAGTTGTCGTAGCCGTCCTGCTGTCTATCTTTCTGATAGTCCTCCTCATAGTCTGGCCATGGGAATAGCCAGGGACAAAGCCATGAGTACTCTTTAAGTACTCGCAAACTATCACTAACAAGTAAGGTATTTCTAGTAGGAATCCTAAGCTCTAAGTTTATTTGGAAAAAGCCAGATTTATCTAAACTAAGTTCAGAAGTAAAGAAAACTAAGTAAAAGTTCTAAATCACTTTAAGTGGGAACCTAGTTTTCATAGTCACGGTCAAGTCAAAATCATAGTTCAATTCACAATTCATTTTAAAAACATCTAACGACGGAACAGTATGGCCACTCCAACTGTCCATGATCGCGGACGCGGCTATTCGAATAGTTTGACACTCTACAAAGGTGGTACACTTTCACAACAAAATTCGATACATCCGTCAGGGATAACCCTGAATCATCATACTTAGTATGCAGATAATCAATCATAACCTTTCAATTACACACTCTAGTGTAGGCACCTCCCATATGAGCTTGGCCTCCCAGCTATGGCCATCTGCCATCCTGGGCACTGCATAGGTGGACATCATCAAGAGGTAGCCTCAGCTCAAATCTCTTCTGTGAGGGAACCCATACTAATGCATATAAACTTCCGGTTAAGCCTTACCCAATTCAGGTTGTGGTTGTACGGTAAAATTGGAATGGTATCGCATCCGAACCCAACCATTACTTTTTATAAAGGGCTAAGGCTCATGCCTCAACATTTTCATCATCAAGTCCATTTGTGTTTCTCAACACATGTCAAAACATTTAAATAGAATGACTCATCATTCCAAGGTTTTCATAATCATTTTCACCAAGTAGTCCCATCTAAAGTGATCAAGTTTTATGCTTAGCACTAGCCACTAAGGTTAAGAGTGTTCACTAATGAGGGGTGCTAATCTTCAATCTCATGCCATAGAATGACATCTAGTATAGGCCTAATTTTATACTCTTTATGCTATCTATACTACTTTCCAAAACTCACAAAATACTAACTAAAAGTAAAGAACTTTGGTAAAGTAAAAGAGTAAAGCTTGCAAGTAAAACTTGGGATGGGTATAAATCAAAGGTATATAACCCAAGCATGCCTAAAGAATTTTTCTTAAGTTAAAGCTTGCATACATGTAGCTTGCCAATAATAGCTTGCCTTGATTGGTGCAGTGATTGAAGTTTTCCTCCTCTTCTTCGGGGTAAAACTCCTCCTCCTCGTAGTTTGGGTCGGTACTATCGTCTATAAATAAATACGGGGTACACAATCACCAAACAATACTTAACTAGCTCTATTTAGCACACTAAGGTTCACACTTGATGATCTAGAATCATCACAATCATCACCTGAATTAAAGAACTAGTTTTATTTATCTTATTTGAGAAAAGTAATTTCTACTCATTGAAATTAATTAAGATTTAATATTCTCCAATTAAAATATGGGATCATGTGGACACATGTTATCACCACATATTCTAATACATGGGAATGTGACTTAAAGGGTTGGTCATATTTTATAAAGTTTAAGATTATCATTTATTAGATTTAAAGTGACTAGAAATGCCCTAATAGAATTCTTTTGGCACTAGTCCAATGTCACTGCATGCAAACCTAGATATTTTTACATATTCATATAGATATTATCAAATGTGATTTTTGAGAGTCGGAATCAACTCAAAAGCTATTATGGTTGATTTTTGAAAAATGTTTGAAGTTGCAAAAGTCTCTGTCTTATTATTTTTGCTGTAGAATATCTCTAAGTCCAAATGATTTAAATCCAACGGGCTTGGATAGATAATTTAATTACCTTTCTAGAAAAATTTGAATCATGCAATTTGGTTAAGTGAAACTCTCTGAATTGATTTTTTTAATATGTGGACATAATAGGGTTTTAGCTAAAAAGGAAAATCCATATTTGAATTTCCAGGCCTGAGCGGGAAAGCTAAACGGGCCGGCCCAGCTGCACTGCACAGCGCAGCGGGCTGCTGACAGATGGGGTCCACGAGTCAGTGACTGTTCTAATGTGAAATGGTATCTTTCAACCAGAGCCCTACGATCTAATTCTAATCCAACGGCAGTGGTTCATCGTCGATGACGAACAGCTCCAGCGAGGAATCAACCCTAACGCGGCGGTGGGGGTCTCGCGGGGCTCACTGGGCTCCAGCTAGGGTCGGCGATGGGGAAATTGACGTGGTAGACGATGGCGAGGCGAGGCGCAGTCACGAAAGGGCTTGGGGTGGTCAGAATCACTGGCGCCCTTCTCATCCAGCAGCGGCGGGCTCCGATGAAATTCTAGTGCGGTGGTGCTCGCCTTGCTCCGGCAAGAAGTGTGGGAGTGTTTGTGAGGAGTAGGGAGTGGAGTGGTGTGGAGAATGGAGGCGGGGGTGGCCTCCTTTTATACTGCAGCGAGGGGACCGAGCGGTGCGGCATGAGCTCGACGGTGGCTTCGCTACAGGCGGCTATTGTAGTGGCGGAGGTAGGTGGACGATGCGGTTTTCCCTAGAGGTTCTTACGGGAATAAAGGCAAGGCGTGGGGCAGCGTGGTTCGGTCGGGAGCGTGCGGCGCTTCGCGCAGAGGCACATGTGTTTGCGGCGGCGTGCGGCAGCTGTGAGTCGCGTGGCGGTGAATGGGGGTGTCTGCTGGGGTGCGGTGATCATGGCGGGCATGCGCGTGCGTGGTGAGGTCAAGGAGCGAGCTGGGCGAGCTAGTCGGGGGCAGCGAACTAGCGTGCTCTGGACATGGCGTAGAGAGGTTTGGGCGCGACGTGCTCGGGTGGTCCAGGGCTTGGCTTTGACCGTGGGGGGTGGTAGTGGACTGTGGCGCACCTCCTGGACATCCTGGATGGGCGCGGGGTGGTCTGCTGTGAGCTGGCCGTGGTCGGCCGGCGGTGACCAAATCGGGCGGCACTCCACTATGCAAACGGCAAAGGGGGGAGCTAGTCTAGGGCTAGGTTAGACTCACGGGAGACAAGGGAGTAAAGTGGAGACCAATTGGTCGATTGATTACTGTTCAAACAGTGAAGTTAGGTAGAGGGTTAATCTGTGTAGTTACAGTGTTTGTGGAAATGGCCGCATGAGATAAAGTGTGGAATTTTTGATTCAAAATTTTGGAGTGATCCTAAATTAAGCTTGAGAGTCTATGTTTGCTTGCAGATGTCAAGGGGAATTGATTTGGTGGGTTTTTGAGAAAGTGTGATCTTAACATATGAACTAGATTCAATTTTCAACTGTCCATTAAATTGGGTTGAAAGATGTTTTTTGTAAGTTTGTAAAGTGGGCCTTGATACACTTTTACTTGGTCTAGCAAGGGGTAAAAAGAAATAGAAATGTTTCTGTTAAAATTTCTCTTCTAGGAACACTCAAAGTGACCTAGTGGTTTACTTTGGTCAAAATGACCATTTTCTTTATTTATTCATATTTGATTTCTTTCTCTTTGGATTTTGTTTGTAATTGGCCTAGATGATGTAGCATTCATCTTAAATCATTTCACATCATTTAGAACAATCAAGCATGGCATATACACTCAATTCTATACAATGCAGACACACATGCATTCATATTCATTTTCTTAATAAAAGATTTTTTTAACCCTAAATTGGGTGATTAGAACTTGATAATCTTGATTAGAAATTTTAGGGTGTTACAGATGCACCCATCTATTCGGTGTCAGAACCCTATGTAAAAGTGTAGCTAGGGTATACATCGATATAGAAGGCCATGACCTTATTGGTCGTTCGTGCTGAAAACCAAGAATTAATAATGTTACATCATGGTGGGCTATAATGTGAATCCGTTTTCCCTATTGCTGTCGAATCTCATGTTTATCATTTTTCTTGGCAATTAATAATACTACTAGCAAAAGTACCCAATCGTAATGAAGTCTCATGTTTTTGTTTTATGCTTTATTTTGTTTGAATGTTTTCCATACACTGTCAAATTTGTTGGTATGCAAATACTAATCAGTAATGGCATTTTTCAAAAACTATTGTTGGCCCATGATATATTGGCTGCCTGGGTACCTACAAAAGAATTTTGGATATTTTCAAGAGTGATAGTCTATCACGCTCACATGTATTCAAGTTTGACCTAATTTCGTTTAATTGACTTAGAGTCATGCATTTAAGTGCACGTGGAACTTTAGCTTGGAAGTTTGAAAAATACTTAAACTTGGGAACAGTAAGAAAGAATTTTCCACTTTGTACGAAAATTTGGTGGGGCCATTCTTTCTTATTTTCTACTAGTAAAAGTACTTGAAAAACTCACACTTTACGTATTGCCTACTATATCATGTACTACTATGTATGAACTTTCTTGGGTTTCAAGCCAAATGACCAAGGTCATGGACATACCCTGTCTTCATCAAGGTAACGACCATGTGCCCATATTTTGGTATAGCTAGGTCGGTGCATGTTAGCATGCATGGTAAAGAAGTAAAAGTATTTTTTGGAAGGAAGTGCGATCAATATGGCTTAGAGTTCATAGCATGTGCCATTTATTTACTATAGTACATAAAGTGGTTGGATAAATTACATGTTATATTTTCCAAGCTTAATTTTCTAGCTAATTTCACCCACTCAAACGACTTTTCGTCGATTTGTCGAATTAGGTCTAAATTAATATTCTACAAGTGCGTGAGAGCTAGTTCAATAGTATAACCGACTGTTAGGTATAACAAAGTGACACGTCATCTATTGTCGGCTTTATACCAGCATGTACAGTACCTAACATTTGAACTATAGAACAACTAGCATTATATACAGCAACCTCATCAAAAAGCAAGAAGATTAAACATGAGTAAAATGAAAAAAATCTATGCCCGCTTGAAAAATCCTAAAACTTGGGAATTGTAAGAAAGCATGATGCACTTTGTCTGAAAATTGGGGTAGTGGCATTCTTTATTTCTTTTTTGGAACCTAGGTACCGTAGGTCCTGAAGGATCGAGACACTCCAATTAGCGCACTAGGGTTTGTAGTCATCACAATATGGTCTGAGGACCTTTTTGTAGTTATTATTATTATTACTTTTGAGACTTTTTTATTGGTGTAGATGATTATTAATCCAGTAGATGGCTTGAATTTTAGAAGAAAAAATGGTTGCTAGAAGTAGATCGGTGTGCCGTACCAAGTCACACGTGCGCAGCGCCACGATGTGGATGAGGAAGAGTCAAGACGGACTGTGCACCCGCGGCTGCAGAGAAGAGATCGATGGAGGATGGATGGTGAGAGCCAGAGAAGGAGAGAGAAAACACAACTTATTTTGCGTGCATATTACTACTAGTAGGTCCATATATTTACTACTAGTGGAGTGTACCTCGTGTCAGCAGCCCATCATATCTTTGCTCCGACATCGCACCGCCTTCCGATTCCTCCTCGCGCTGCTCTCGCGCTGCCTCCTTTTTTTGGAGAAGGAGCCGCCTCCCTTTTCTAGTAGTACTAGTATGGAAGTAGAGTAGTACTTTGCTTTATACAGAGAAAAATATTTCCATCACTTAGAAAATTGGAGTTGTTACTTTTCCCAGTATTTGGGAACTCCCATTGGCAAAGCTGTTTACCAACGCCAAGATGCGCACATCTACTTTCTTGTAGTACTACTACAAAATTCCCATAAACATGGATATGTCCGTGACCTTGCTTGGTCGCTCGTCCTTAAACTTGTTCATACTTATACTACATGGTAGACCATTTTGTGAAGCGGCTTTTTTCAAAGTTGTGAAAAACTCATGTTTATTATTTTTCATGGCAGGTAGAACAAGCAAAAGGATGCCATGCATGAGTCCCCCTGTTTTTTGGGCCTATATCTCTCTTTTTTCAAAGCAGGGTCAACTTTGCCGTCATGCAAAGTCTAGAAATAAGTTGAATCTTTGAAAACTCTCGGTCGTGTTCTCTATATATTGGTTGTCTAGTGGGCAACTTCAAAAGATTTTTGTGGAATTTAAAGAACAATTGGAAGCTCACATGTGGTTCGAAATAATTTGACATAATTTAGACAGACTCCCTCTGGTCCATATTTAATGTTCATAGATTCATCAAGATTCAAATATCTAGTTATGTTTCTGTGCTAGATGCATTTACCTGAATCTAGACAAATCTGAGAACATTAATTTGAATCGGAGATAGTAGTGTAATCTAAGTGGATTAATTTATCTACGAACATTAAAAACTCAAAGATCCTAGGAATCACAAGTAAAACATGGGTGGTTCGCTATGTCCGGAAACATGGGAACCTCAAAACACTTCTCCATCATTCCAGAATCTTCTCCCTCGTTTCTGCAGACCATGTTACCAAATTTCGAAGTTTTAGATTAGCTAACAATCGTTAACTCTACATGATATACAAAGTACGAGAACCAAATATACACCCATATATTATAGATGTTGATCAAATTTATATTTTTTCTGCTTTACCTATTATAATTTTATATAGTGATGATATGTCAGACGTCTATTATCTGAGTCTCACATGCATGGCACGTGCAACTTACTAGTTTACTACTAGCACTACATGAATTTGTTGGATAAATTACATGTTATATTTTTCAAGCTTAATTTTATAGTCCCTCTGACCCAAATTTGTTGACTTAGTTTTATATTGATTCGGATGTATCTAACACTAAAACAAGTCTAGATACATGAATCTAGATAAATCTAAGTCAACTAATTTGGGTCGGAGGGAGTAGATAATTTCACACAAAAGTGCATCATCCTTCAATCAACACGTTCGGTGGAACTAAATGGTTACATCAAAAAATAGAAAATTACATCCAAGTCCATACAATTGGCACAAAGGCCTCTAAAAATTATCTTGGAAAGGTAGTTGGGTCTGGCTCAATTTCAAACGAGCAGCTGAGCCATACTCTTGCTACTACGGTTTGCTTCACACACGAAACACAGCGCGCACCTGCGTGTTGATCATGGTCGAAGGGACGAGATTTCTCGGAACAAGTAGAGGAGCACACTGCCCCCATACCGAGTCGATTCCCCCGGCCACACCTTCACCGGCCGCAGGTTCCTCGCGCTCGAGATCGAACTTGAGCATGTCCTGATGGTGAGCAAGGGCCAGCATAGGATCGATAGGCTCAAGGTGGCCCAGGATGGCATCGTCTGCCACGGCCATGGCGACCTGGTGCCCACCCGAGTTGTCTGCCCCTGTCGCATGCTCGCTTGCCGCAGGTTCCTCGCGCGCGAGCTCGAACTCGAGCATGTCCTGATCATAAGAAAGGGCCAGCATAGGATCGGTAGGCTCGAGGGGACCCAGGACGGTTTCGGACATGGCCACGGCAACCTGGCGCCCACCCGAGTTGTCTGCCCCGGTCGCATTATCGCTGGCTACAGGTTCCCGGTGGAAGGATTGGCCGCTGTCTTGCACGGGCTTAACTTGGCCACGGTTGATGTCCAGCCAGAGCGCCTTCCCGGACGCGGCTCCATCACAGTTGAAAGGGAGGCCCACCGGGTTGGCGATTTGTTGTAGAGGTCCACTTTTGTTCGCCTGCCGTGTTGACGCCTCCGTGACATGGCCAGCGCAGGATCGGTAGCCTCGAGAGGGCCCAAAATCGCGTCATCGGCCGGCAAGGCCAACGCACGTTCACCGCGGGCGACCAGGTGCTCTACAGAGGCTGCTCCAACGGCGGCATGTTCTCGCCGGATGAACTGTTTCGGGGCCTGGCCTCGAGCCGAAGCAGACTTCCGAGGACGACGCAGCGAATCCACCGGGATTCCTTCAAGTATTTGTGAGGGTAACATGCCTTTGGTGGAAGAAAGAAATTTCGTCGGAGAGTAGAATGAAGGAGAAAGTATAGTACTAGTAGTACTACTAGCGGTGCTACTCAGTTTTGACCCAGCATTTCTCCAAGGTGTACTATTTTTAGATGCTCCAAGGAGTATGCAGAGCGACCGCTTGGCGGCGCGTTAGTTTTTTCGCAATTGGTGGTTATCCAGGGCATTAACTCACAAGAGAAATGTCATATCGGTACTTGTAGTGGCCGTACTTTCAGCTGGCCGCAGTCTGATCGAATAGTAGGAGTAGTAGTACTATACACTCTCGAAACAAAGGTGGCGAGCAGATAGCAACTCGAGCAACAAGTCTGGTAAATTCTTGGAGTATGCATGTACTCCAGTATACAGTAGTAATAAGTTGCACATGTCTGACCATACAGTGACACAAGATACAAGAACCAATTATACACCCTATACTTTATGGACGTGGCTCAAAATTATAACTATTTTTCAGTGATACCAACACAATCTCTTTCATCATTATAGTAGGTTGATTTCTACATGACACAAGGTACAAGAACTAATTATACACCCTATACTTTATAGACGTGCCTTAAAATTATAATTATCTTTCAGTGATACCAACACATCATCATTAATTGCCGTGACACATAAGCATTTTCCATGCATGTAATAAGGTCTTTGACAATGGGGAGTGTCTTAGCACGGCATACTAGGAAAAATGCTTTTGTGGCATGTTAATTACTAGTAGTAGCTAAGATACACCTCTTGCACGTAATCATAGGCAAAAAGAGTTGATTTCCCAATAAAATACATGCATGAGATAAAAAACATTAGATTAAGATACAACCTCTAAAATACAATGCATTAGAGAGGTTGTATAGTATTAGGTATTTATAACTCCTATGGTAAGCTATACCCCATTGTGAAAGGCCTAAGACTAGCCCAATGGGGATATCATAGGTAGTATCATGCACGCCATGTTGGCAAAATTCTGACGTGGCATATTAATTAATGATGAAAGAGATTGTGTTGGTATCATAGGTAGATACGGTATCATAGCACGTAGAACTAGAAAATCTAATCTCAAATAAATCTTGTACATAGTTTTACATTGAGATTCTACAAAATAATAAATATACTAAGACTATGATACTACTACATAATACTATGCATTGTGGAGATGGTATCATATAGTAGTATCATATACATGATACTACTATATGATACACCCCATTGTGACCAGTCTAATGCATGATACAGTACGTACCACCTGATAACCCCATTGGGGCTAGTCTCATACTCTCAGCCCAAATAGAGGTATAGTAGTACTAGTACCTCCATCCCGGAGTAATACAGGAGTACAATATTTAGTCTTCCACATATCCCTAGGTCATCAAAGCGACGTGTACACCGGGTCAGGGGAATGTTCGTTTGCGGTACCAAACTTCTCGGGTGAGTGCACCGCGGTACCCGAGTTGTCATCAATCGCGCGGAGGGGCCATACTAGAATCGCCAATTATCCATAAGGGCCAAATGGGGGTGAATACAAATCTAACGGCCAAACGGTCGTTTGAACCAGACAAAAAATGGTTGAACTCAAATACCGCAGTTAGGTCAACTCTTCTTGGCCCGCCATGTCAGTATTCCCCGTTATCTTTTGCGGTCGTGGACTAGCTTACCCCTGCGTGGACCAGATCCCTGAGTGGACCAGATCTATTTCTTTGCTCTACTCTGGTCTTCTCCCTTGCTCCCCCCATAACATTTGCTCAGCTCCGGCTGCTCGTCTCAGATCGGAGCTTGCACTAGCTCTAATTTGCGTCCCCGCCATGTCCGGTCAACCTCCCATGCCTCTAATCGAAGCTTGCAGCCGTCGTCGTCGTATCGTCCGCCAAATCGGAGCTTCGCGTCCCCGGACTAATATCTCGCCTCTGGCTAGTCCTTCTCGCACGGCGGAGCATGTCCCGTCGGGCGATCCAGGCCGGCGACCGGCCTCGGGAAGTTGCATGCTGCCGCGCACCCCAAGCATGGTAGCCCTGGAACAACAGTTCGATGACCATGCTCTCATGGACACCGGGTTGTGCGTCCGCCCTGCCGTGTCGCCGGCAGAGTTGCTATCGGCTTGCAGGTCTCATTTGGGATCAGACAAAATGAGATCAACATTGAGGTATGCACGCCGCCATTCGATTTTTTTGTTCGGTTCGACCACAGCTCAGACACCGAGCGCGTTCTGCATTCTTCCCGTTCTTTCGAGTGTTGCAGGGAGAAAATGAGCTTCATGTGTTGGCATCGCGCCTATGGGTGGGACGATCGCTTGGGGCAGCTTCATTTCTTCTCCAAACTCGGCTTTGACGGCCTCCCATTGGATGCTTGGGAGCCAGAGGCCCTCAAGCAGGTCGTCAGTAACCTTGGTGGCGAGATGGTGGAAATCGTGCCACCGAGTGACAGATGGGTCATCAAGGTAAAGGCGTGGCTGAAAGATCCTGACGCCGTTCCTAAGATGTACGAGGTGCAGATTCCAAGCAGGGCAGGGTGATAGCTTTGCTGGAAGCACCCGGTCATCATCCACCTGGAGGAGGTTGTGGAATCGGTACATGGCATTCAGGGCCCCGAAGAGGCTGCCAGAAAGCGTCCTCGTCGCCTGCAGTGTTGGCCTGGAAGGATCGATGGCACAGGACCACCGTTTCACGACGGCGCACACAGTTTCGGTGGGGAACCGGGCTTGGACGAGCCGGTGGTTCTGATTTCCCTCGAGTGAAGATAGAGCTCTAGTGAATTGCCGTGGTATGTGCAGCTAATGAATTTGTAGTATGGAGAGCGTAGCAGGAAGTTAGCATCGACTAAAAATGTGTAATAGTTTGAATCGATGTAGTACGTGTGTGTAATAGTTTGAAGTAGTATGTGTGTGTAATAGTTCAAATCGATGTAGTATGTGTGGGTAATGAATTTGATGTAGTGTGTGTGTGTAATAGTTTGAATCGATGTAGTTGAACACCGTGCTTTATAATTTCTGTGAATAACCAAGGATAACCTCATGAAAAGAGGGTGGTCTAGCAATGAGCAATGTCAATTCTATGGATGCCAGGAAAATGTAGTCCATCTCCTCTTCAAGTACAAGGTAGCTACATTTGTAACACGTTGAACTGCCGGACCATTTTGCAGGCAACACAAGACAAAGGGAAAATGGTTTACAGCATAGACAGCAGACGCAAAATCTGTAGTCTGGGATAAAAAAATGCAAGTTAACTGGATTTAACCACGATTAGTAATTGAAGGAAATAGATACTTGATAGTATTTGCTTACAACAGTAGTACTTCTATACAAAAGGGTCTTATACCAGCACAAAAGTGGGCTAAACTTCCTACTAGTTTATAGAACAATTCATCAGCATTTCATCTACAAAAGCCATTCTTCAGTCTGAACTTAACTATTCTACACTGAAGAAACTACAGATCTGCACCAGAAAAGTTGGCTTGCCAATTTCCTTGAGAGGACATAAGTTCTTTGATCATTTAACCCAAACTGATCTATTGCCTTCCCGCCAAACTACAAGAAATCTGCATCGTTCATGCACGAGCGATTTGCATGCGCCAGTCCTGGTTCAGTTGGACCATCTGCGCCGTCGCAACGATTTCTTTGAAACTAAAATCTGGCATCTCCTTCTTGGGATCGTAGGTCCATGTGAACTCGAAACTGAATTCCGGGGCTGAGCTGATGCCCACCGCCGGCTCCGGCTGTCGAACAATCCAGCATGCTGAGTGTAGACGCTTGGTCGCCTCCACGGTACGGCCTCCGATGGTGCGTAGGATGGAGCGTCTTTGCCACAGACGACATGCTCCGAGCCTCCCCTACTGCGGTAAGGTAGTCCATGCCGAAGCATGGACGCGAGAGTTCCTAGACCTTGGCGCTGCCCTGTTTGAGGGTGTGTACCCTCGGCGGCATGCTCTCATGAACGATTTGATACGTACCTTGTTCCCACTGACTAGAGCATGCCGTAATGCCGCCGCGCGATTTCTCCACATCGCTCTCTTGGCTCTACTTACCGCATCTAGCACCGACGATGCCGCCATCGCTGCCGCGGCTGATTCGGCACATTCGGGGAAATCATCCGCCTAGCAGGGCAATGGGAGAACGACCTTGAAGTAGAGCTTCATGGCCTTCCTTAGAGGTCCTAAATACCCCAGTTTCGGCGGCTGTCGTGGCGGCGGCGGCTGCTGCTTAGGCGGCGCCATGTTACCCTAGTTAGTACGGCACGGAGGAGCTGCGCAAGGTGAACTGTGGTTTGTTGGAGAAGGGGAGTGAAAGACTGACAGTAGGATTGGACTACGGGCACGCGTGAAAATAACCATCTCCCATTTCCTTAGAGGGTAATAATTTGACACTCGTTGCATTAACCGCTCAATATTTATTTCCTTTCTCAGCATAAGAGTGCAAACGTACTAAAAAGATCGGTCGTGGCTATCCACCTCATCGGGCAATGTACCAGGACATGTAGGAGACGGGACCGGGTTTCATTTTAGAAATGTTGATGACTGTGCCCTTATGTTTATACGATATTGTTTATATGCCACCATGTACCACCGATTGTAGCAACACCATCAGAAACAGGGGATGACGATGTGGCGTATTTTTTTTTTTAAAGGGCATCAGAAACAGGGGATGCCGACGTGGCATTTTTTCTGGCTGGCGGGCCCGCCTCCTCCACCTTCGACGCTGCGCATCCCATGTTCGAGGGTTGGTGCTACCCACCAATACATTATTGTGCAATTTTCCATGTGGAACCTGAATTCCGGTGTTGAGCTGATGCCCATGTCGAACACAGAGAATTCTAAAAGAAGCTACTAAAAATAAATACTTTGAATTCTGAAAGTACTAAAATTAAATACATTACAATTTTGTTAGAAAGGTAATACGCATACTGCTGATCGAAATAATATAAAGACAGTACAAATTTCTACTTCAAAAAATAGACCTGAAAATGCTAGCAAATAACCTAGGATGAATATAGGATTCATTCTCCCCTATATTTTTCATCGTCGTCGGCTCCTGCGTGCTACAACACATGTTCAGAGAACTCTCTCCGTCTGCAATGTGTTGCCAGTATCTCGTCCAGAGGGTAAGGCCTCGGTGTATGTTCCAGACTTAAGCCATACATCATTGTTGGTTCCTCTTCCCAGGATTGAACCTCATGATCGTACAGTCTGATATAATTACTGTGGTATATGCAATAGGGTTTAACTGTGGGGTGTAACCTAGTGTCAATGGAGATAGACCGATGGTAATCAACGAAGAGGGCACGACTTCCAATGTCACCGACAGCCTCGAGAGAGCGGTTCTCCGTGTCCACCTGGTACAACATCGGTTGCCCTTTGGCGAAATCCCCGTTCAACACAAGAAGCAGATCACCATCTGACTCAACTAGGTAAAATCTATAGCCTCCGTGTACCTGTTCAAAGACTGGGGCTGAAATTATTTTTGCCATCGTGACAGTGCTCGCGCGCTACTCTAACTGGATGTTGGTCGACATGATTTCTCCATTCTCAAGTAATGCATATACTTCCCCTCGGAATGCCGTCATGCAGACCAGAAGCATATCAGGAGGTGGCGAATACAATCCTTCTCCAAATGATTCATTGATTTGCCTCGTTGGGGTGCTCTCATCAGCCCATGCAATATGATCTAGATAATCAGTGCAAACGAACACCATCGTCGGAGACTTCGTCACGACGACAGATTGTAGAAGATCAGATGGTATGTGTGCTTGAAACTCAGTGTTAAACTTATGAGTGATTGGGTTCAGAAGCCGAATCTGGTATGGCTTCAACCTCTGAGCAAGCACGATGACACCACGAGAAACACCGATGAAGTAGAATCTTTTTGAAGAAGAGGGCATTAGTTAGCACTAAGATGTTTACAATGGAAAATACCAATAAATATCGGATGTGAATGTGAACCTGCGATGGACGTCCATTGGATTTGTCCTGAAGCAACGACCAGTGGCGAGGTTGAGGAAGGTGAAGTCGCCAACGTCTGGAAGTGTGTGATCTATCATGATGCAGTTGTTGAGATGGAATTCAGGCACCTTTAAAGTGCGGCACCAATTGGTGCAGACTTCCCGACAAGCAGCATAGGTGTCGACGTACTCCTCTTTCTCCAGCAAGTAGTCGGCGATCTTGCGAAGTGGGTTGGCCGGGAGATCGGACCAGTTCCTCTTCATCCGGCTACTGGCCATGGCTTACATGCAGGAATGTTTTGATCGAGGAAGAAAGAAGAACTACCACTGCAAGGAGAAGAAGAAGAGAAGAACAGACAAGGGAGACGAAGCGGAACTACCACTGCGGGGAGACGAGGAGCCGAGGGAGAAGAAGCAGAACTACCACTTCAAGTTTGGATCAACGGGCTTTTTTCAGAACTAGCGCGTGAACCAGCCATGCACTGCATGCATGTTTTGATCAAACAGACTGACATGTGGGACCTGCTAAAAAATTCCATGAAGTGCTACCATTTATAGTGTGCTGACAGGTGGCATGTTTTCTGACTAGCGGGCCTGCCTCCTCCACCTTCGACGGCGCACATCCTAGGTTCGAGGGCTGGTTCCGCCCACCAACACATTATTGTGCAATTTTCCATGCTTTGTCGCATCCAGCTCCACTCCGCTCCTCTGCTCCTGCCGCCGCCACTCCGCTCAGTCGTGCACCGCTCTTGTCGTCCCTTTGGGTTGTCGTCCCCCCACCCTCCCCTGCCTGCCATCTCCTCACGTCCCCTCCCCGCCCTGCCATGTCTCCTTGCCGCCGTCCATCGCCCAAGCGCGTCTAGAAACGAAAACTGAGAGTTGGCCGTTGGGTTTGGGACCCAACGATGCTGGTGATCTGGATCCCGCTCGGAGATGGATCCTGGGAGGCTTGAGAACACAGAGATGGGTCCTGCATGGCTGGAGAGCACAGAATATCCTTCAAGTCTGGAGAGCACAGAGGACAAAGAAACAAGGGGAGAGGAAGCGGGGTGCAGAGCTTTGGAGGTATGGAGCCCGGAGAACGTTCTGTGCGTCCACATTGAAGGGTAAGAACTATGATTCCTTTTCTGCATACCCCAATTAGCATTTCTAGTCTCGTGGTGATGGCAAGGATATGTATTGGCAACTGCAGGACGTCTGTACAGCTTGTCCTTGAGCATGATGCTTTGTCAAGCGAGCATGAAGGCACTGAAATGTGTGGCAGTGTGGATGATGATGAGAAAGCATATCCAGATGTGGCTGCTGACCCTGATAGGATGGAGAGTATGGAATATTTGGTTGATTCGAACTTTGAGCCTGACTATGGGACTGATTAGGAAGAGGATGTGAAGATGTGGAAATGGGATGTAGATACGATGATGAAGACGAGGACAGACCAGTGATACACTTTGACAGGGACAATCCTATAATTGATGAGGGGACTGTCTTTGATAATGTGGAGAACTGCAGATATGCAGTTGCAACCTATGCAATTAGAGTTGGGTTCCAATTTATCATTGAAAAGAGCGACCAAAAGAGATTTAGGGTGCATTGTAGGGAAAGTAATGTGTGTAAATGGAGATTACATGCATCTCCAATGCGGGGTGGACACCCATTTCAGGTTGCAATAGCTACATTTAGTTTCAGTCTTTCTCATATTTATTCTGCTGATAACTAGCTCTGAATTATTTGGATTCTTATCGAATGCAGATCAAAGTAAACACGAAGAAACACAACTGCCCTAATACTTCTTTAAGTGATAAAATTAGACCGGCGACTACCAAGTGGATTGCTGCTACTGTACTTGACTGGGTGAGGCAGGATCATAACATTGGACATGTTGAACTCAGAGCAAAGATTAGCAAAAAGTTTAATGTTATGATTCCTTACCACAGAGTCTTTGATGGGAAGGAGATGGATCTAGAGTTCATTCAAGGCAAGTGGAATGACAGTTTTCATATGTTGTATAGTTTCAAAGCTCAGGTAGAGAAAACATCACCTGGTAGTGTTGTTGACATTGATTACGAGGTTGTGAAAGGAAGATAAAAGGTCTCGAGGGGTTCAAGTATAAGCAGGCCGATAAGATATGCTTCAGGAGATGTTTTGTCTTCCTAAAGGCATGCTGGAAGGGGTTCCTAGACGACTGCAGGCAATACTTGGCAATAGGCGCAACTTCTTTAACAGGGAAGTTCAGGGGACATGTTGCTTCTGCTTGTGCTTTGGACGCGCATAATTGGCTTCTACCCATAGCTTATGTTGTTCTTGAGGGTGAATCAAATGAAAGATGGACATGTTTCATGCAGAGACTACGGGAAGTAATTGGTCACCCTGAAGGCTTGGTGATACACACTGGTGCATGCGAGGGTCTTGAGAATGCTGTTGATGCTGTGTTTCCTAGGGTTGAGCATAGGGAATGTATGTGGCACCTCACTACTAACTTCACGAAGAAGTTCAAAGGAAAGATCTTTGAAGAGGACTTGTGGCGATCAGCATACACATACACCCCAAGCACGCATGATACTTACTTGCCGAACATGTATGTAGTGCCAAAGGTGAAAAAATACCTTGAAGAACATCACACCAAGCTATGGGCCAGAAGCAAGTTTGGTGAGTTAAGCAAGGTGGATTTTGTTTGCAATAATTTGGCAGAGAGTTTCAATGATAAGATTTCGGGCATGAAGACACTTGGAATTGTCATTTTGTTGGATGCAATAAGACAGTGCATAATGGTGAAGATAGATTTAAGGCAAAGAATTTGTCCAAGAATTTTTTTAGGCCATAAAATAGTTCCAAAGGTGGTTATGTTATTGAATGCAAGAACCAGGGCAATGAGAACGATAAAGATGAGGATGGTCAGAAGTTCCAGAACATTGGCTGAGGTTTATGCAAAATACAAGCATGGAAGTGAACAGAGGTACACTGTAGACATTGGAAACAAGACTTGTTCATGCAGGCAGTGCTAGATTACTGGGTATGCTATGTCACCATGCAATTTACTTCATCTTAAAGCTTAGAGGTATCAGAGGTGAAATAGAGAACTATGTTGACAACTATTTCTCCGTGGACAAGTTTGCTGCAACTTATGCAGAAAACGTACCACCTATGGCCGATGAAAATGATTGAGAGATTGTCGATCCAGGGTTCAAACTTCAACCACCAGTTCCTAGGAGGCCACCTGGGAGGCCAAGAAAGCTAAGGATCGAAGCCTCCACCGATAAAGGTTCAAGGCTGGGAGCTAGGAAAAGGAAATGCAAATGTTTTGGCAGATTCGTCCATATCAAGAGGTTGTGCAAAACCCCAGTTACACATGATATTATCCGTGTTCACACCCCGGTGGCAGAAAATGAGGCTTCTCAGCCAGAACTGGAGGAAGAGAAGCGTGAAGACGGTGATGAGCACTCAGAGGAAAACGTACGTAAGCAGCCAATTTATGAAGAAGTGGAGGTGCCGGTGAGAAAAGGGTGTGAAAAGAAACAAAAGGGTAAGCGGAATAGGGAGGAAAGCGCAAATAATGGAGGTGTATTAGAATATGAAGAAGTTGCAGGGGTGATTGAGGATGTTCTTGAGGATCTTTCGGCTAACTGCTGGAGAAATAATAAATCCCTGCCAATTTCATCTTTGTACGATTCTCCGGATAAAAGGTAAGCTTAAAATTGTTTTATTTGCCATTTTATCATTTTTTAATCCTCATCAACTGATGCTTAATGCAGCGTGGACTAGCAGACTAATAAGAGGACCAGAAAGATGCGAGCACAGTAACGTCGTATGTTGAATTATATCATTAAAACTAAACTAGTCGTCTCGTCTTTATTTATACCTGGCGCGTGCAACGTGTCTGTGATGGGGTCATGTGGACCAGATTACAATTTTTTTAAATACTATTACATTAATTTTTTACCTCCGTTTGGACGTGGCTACTAGTTCCCATCTCCCTTGCGTTACCATCTCCTCTGGCGCACTCCAGAATTATGGTTGTGCCATCAAGTAGTAGAGTCAGCGTATTGTCCCATCAGATGTGAACACAATGACTTTGTTTGTTCAGAATTTGACAACTTTTGATTAGTTTGAAAGACAGAGAAACCTAAAACATGTATCTAGACATGTTTTGGGTATAGACACATTTATTAAATATCTAAAAAAACTAAGTCAGTTATATCTGGACAGGAGTAGTACCCTATTACAACACGCTCGATCCCTTCTCCTCTGGCGCACTCCAAATTATGGTTGTGCCATCAAGTGCTGGGAGCAGAGTCAGCGTATTGTCCCATCAGATATGCCAAGAATGCGCAAACTTTATTTTCAGGATCGGACGAGTTTCGATCGACTAGTTTCAAAGACAAATACAACTAAAACATGGCCAACATATATAGATTATGACGAGAATCGACCATGACTCAAGTGACCCAAATCCAAAGAGCGCTTTAAGATACCGTACATAGATTTAATTTATGCTTAAGTGGCCATAATCGACTATGACGCTCCCGCAGTCTCCATCATTGACGATGTTTTCCATGTCACCGCCAGCCTCCTCCGCGTCGAAATCGATGCCGACGTTCCCGGCAGCGTTCCTCCTCCTTGTGGATTCTTCACGGCGCACTGCATCTATAACGGTGGAGGTCGTACGCCCAGGCACTTCCCAGAAGCGCTGCCTCCCTTCGGGGTTGCGCAGATCCAGGTGGATCTCCTGCCGGTGGGTTCTGCACAACTCAATCAACGCAGCCCGCTCCTTCTTGAACAGCTTTCACCAGTACGCGCTCTTGCGCGAGTACCATGCCATTGCCCTCTTCCGCTCCAACAGCTGGTGGCGGCGCTCCTCGATCTGCCTCGCCAACGCGTTGTCGCTTAAGAGAGACACGATAGGAACCCCGGCGTAGCTAAGCTCGAAGCTGACCGGAAGCCTCGCGAACGATGGCGTGAGTATGTCATAATGGGCGAACATCTGAGCCTCGTGCAAGCTGAGTTTGGGCCTCTCCCTCTCCATGGCGATGAAGGAACATGATCTGAGCTCCGACCCCGAGGTTAAGGGATAAGGGCAAGGACGTAGGCCCAGCGTCGTTGTCACTTCCAATCAGTTTGCAGAACAAACTTCTCGCGGATCGCCCTGGCGAAGGACATCCTTATCGTCCACGCACCCTGATCCGATGGCGCCTAACAATCGGGGATCATGTCTTCTAGAAGCCCAGTGTGGTTGATGGTTAGCTCTGCGCCCCGATTGTTTGTGGCCAACGGCTGTAGTTGAAAATAATACACATTTCAATGACACTGGTGGATCCATATGTGGTATGTGAAAAGAACAAACATGCAATGACTCCAGTTGTTGTTAGTAAAAAGAACACACATGCAATGACACTGGTGGATCCATGTGTGGTCTCTGAAGAGAACACAGATCCAATGACTCTAGCTGTGGTTAATGAGAAGAACACACATTTCAATGACACTGGTGGATCCATATGTGGTATGTGAAAAGAATAGTCATGAAATGACTCCAGTTGTTGTTAGTAAAAAGAACACACATGCAATGACACTGATGGATCCATGTGTGGTCTCTGTAGAGAACACACATGCAATGACTCTGGCTGTTGTTAGTAAAAAGAGCACACATGCAATAACACTGGTGGATCTATAGGTGGACTGTGAAAAGAACACACATGAAATGACTCCAGTTGTTGTTAGTAAAAAGAACACACATGCAATGACTCTGGTGGATCTATAGGTGGATTGTGAAAAGAACACACATGCAATGACACTGTTGGATCCATGTGTGGTCTCAGAAGAGAACACACATGCAATGACTCTGGCTAGTAAAAAGAGCACACATGCAATGACACTAGTGGATCCATACGTGGATTGTGAAAAAAACAAATGCAATGACTCTAGTTGTTGTTACTAAAAAGAACACACATGCAATGACACTGGTGGATCCATAGGTGAATTGTGAAAAGAACACACATGCAATGACACTGGTGGATCCATGTGTGGTCTCTAAACAGAACACACATGCATTGACTCTGGTTGTTGTTAGTAAAAAGAGCACACATGCAATGACACTGGTGGATCCATAGGTGGATTCTGAAAAGAACATACATGCAATGACTCTGGTTATTGTTAGTAAAAAGAGCACACATGCAATAACACTAGTGGATCCATAGGTGGATTGTGAAAAAAACACACATGCAATGACTCTAGTTGTTGTTAGTAAAATAACACACATGCAATGACACTGGTGTATCCATAGGTGGATTGTGAAAAGAACACACATGCAATGACACTGGTGGATCCATGTGTGGTCACTGAAGAGAACACACATGCAATGACTGTGGCTGTTGTTAGTAAAAAGACCACACATGCAATGACACTGGTGGATCCGTAGGTGGATTGTGAAAAGAACACACATGCAATGACTCTGGTTGTTGTTAGTAAAAAGAACACACATGCAATGACACTGGTGGATCCATATGTGGTATGTGAAAGGAACACACATGCAATGACTCCAGTTGTTGTTAGTAAAAAGAACACACATGCAATGACACTAGCTATTGTTAGTAAAAAGAGCACACATGAAATGACTCTGGCTATTGTTAGTAAAAAGAGCACACATGCAATGACGCGGGTGGATCCATAGGTGGATTGTGAAAATAACACACATGCAATGACTCTGGTTGTTGTTTGTAAAAAGAACACACATGCAATGACACTGGTGGATGCATAGGTGGATTGTGAAAAGAACACACATGCAATGACACTGGTGGATCCATATGTGTTATGTGAAAAGAACACAAATGCAATGACTCTAGTTCTTGTTAGTAAAAAGAACACACATGTAATGACACTAGTGGATCCATGTGTGGTCTCTGAAGAGAACACACATTTCAATGACACTGGTGGATCCATATGTGGTATGTGAAAAGAACACACATGCAATGACTCCAGTTGTTGTTAGTAAAAAGAACACACATGCAATGACACTGGTGGATCCATGTGTGGTCTCTGAAGAGAACACAGATCCAATGACTCTAACTGTGGTTAATGAGAAGAACACACATTTCAATGACACTAGTGGATCCATATGTGGTATGTGAAAAGAATAGTCATGAAATGACTCCAATTGTTGTTAGTAAAAAGAACACACATGCAATGACACTGATGGATCCATGTGTGGTCTCTGAAGAGAACACATATGCAATGACTCTGGTTTTTGTTAGTAAAAAGAGCACACATGCAATGACACTGGTGGATCCATAGGTGGACTATGAAAAGAACACACATGCAATGACTCCAGTTGTTGTTAGTAAAAAGAACACACATGCAATGACTCTGGTGGATCTATAGGTGGATTGTGAAAAGAACACACATGCAATGACACTGTTGGATCCATGTGTGGTCTCAGAAGAGAATACATATGCAATCACTCTGGCTATTGTTAGTAAAAAGAGCACACATGCAATGACACTAGTGGATCATTACGTGGATTGTGAAAAAAACACATGCAATGACTCTGGTTGTTGTTAGTAAAAAGAACACACATGCAATGACACTGGTGGATCCATAGGTGGATTGTGAAAAGAACACACATGCAATGACACTAGTGGATCCATGTGTGGTCTCTAAACAGAACACACATGCATTGACTCTAGTTGATGTTAGTAAAAAGAGCACACATGCAATGAGACTGGTGGATCCATAGGTGGATTGTGAAAAGAACACACATGTAATGACTCTGGTTGTTGTTAGTAAAAAGAGCACACATGCAATGACACTAGTGGATCCATAGGTGGATTGTGAAAAAAACACATGCAATGACTCTTGTTGTTGTTAGTAAAAATAACACACATGCAATGACACAAGTGTATCCATCGGTGGATTGTGAAAAGAACACACATGCAATGACACTGGTGGATCCATGTGTGGTCACTGAAGAGAACACACATGCAATGACTGTGGCTGTTGTTAGTAAAAAGACCACACATGCAATGACACTGGTGGATCCGTAGGTGGATTGTGAAAATAACACACATGCAATGACTCTGGTTGTTGTTAGTAAAAAGAACACACATGCAATGATACTGGTGGATCCATATGTGGTATGTGAATGACTCCAGTTGTTGTTAGTAAAAAGAACACACATGCAATGACACTGGTGGATCCATAGGTGGATTGTGGAATGAACACGTATGCAATGACACTGGTAGATCCATGTGTGGTCTTAGAAGAGAACACACATGCAATGACTCTGGATGTTGTTAGTAAAAAGAGCACATATGCAATCACATTACTGGATCCATAGGTGGATTGTGAAAAGAACACAGATGCAATGACTCTGGTTGTTGTTTGTAAAAAGGGCACATATGCAATCACACTAGTGGATCCATAGGTGGATTGTGAAAAAAAACACATGCAATAACTCTGGTTGTTGTTAGTAAAACGAACACACATGCAATGACATTAGTGGATCCATAGGTGGATTGTGAAAAGAACACACATGGAATGAGACTGGTGGATCCATGTGTGGTCTCTTAAGAGAACACACAGGCAATGACTCTGGCTATTGTTAGTAAAAAGGGCACACATGCAATGACACCAGTGGATCCATAGGTGGTTAGTGAAAATAGAAGACATGCAATGACTCTGGTTGTTGTTTGTAAAAAGAACACACATGAAATGACACTGGTGGATGCATAGGTGGATTGTGAAAAGAACACACATGCAATGACACTGGTGGAACCATATGTGGTATGTGAAAAGAACACACATGCAATGGCTCCAGTTGTTGTTAGTAAAAAGAACACACATGCAATGACACTGGTGGATCCATGTGTGGTCTCTGAAGAGAACACACATTTCAATGACACTAGTGGATCCAAATGTGGTATGTGAAAAGAACACACATGCAATGACTCCAGTTGTTGTTAGTAAAAAGAACACACATGCAATGACACTAGTGCATCCATGTGTGGTCTCTGAAGAGAACACACATGCAATGACTCTAATTGTTGTTAGTAAAAAGAACACACATGCAATGACTCTGGTTGTTGTTAGTAAAAAGAACACACATGCAATGACTCTGGTTGTTGTTAGTAAAAAGAGCACACATGCAATGACACTGGTGGATCCATAGGTGGATTGTGAAAAGAACACACGTGCAATGACACTGGTGGATCCATATGTGGTATGTGAAAAGAACACACATGCAATGACTCCAGTTGTTGTTATTAAAAAGAACACACATGCAATGACACTGCTAGATCCGTGTGTGCTCTCTGAAGAGAACACACATTTCAATGACAATGGTGGATCCATATGTGGTATGTGAAAAGAACACACATGCAATGACTCCAGTTGTTGTTACTAAAAAGAATACACATGCAATGACACTTGTGGATCCATGTGTGGTCTCTCAAGATAACACATATGCAATGACTCTAGTTGTTGTTAGTAAAAAGAACAAACATACAATGACTCCAGTTGTTGTTAGTAAAAAGAACACACATGCAATGACACTAGTGGATCCATAGGTGGATTGTGAAAACAACACACATGCAATGACACTGGTGGATCCATGTGTGGTCTCTAAACAGAACACACATGCAATGACTCTAGATGTTGTTAGAAAAAAGAGGACACATGCAATGACACTGGTGGATCCATAGGTGGATTGTGAAAATAACACACATGCAATGACTCTGGTTGTTGTTAGTAAAAAGAGCACACATGCAATGACACTGGTGGATCCATAGGTGGATTGTGAAAAGAACACACATGCAATGACGATGGTTGTTGTTTGTAAAAAGAACACACATGCAATGACACTGGTGGATCCATATGTGGATTGTGAAAAGAACACACATGCAATGACACTATGGGATCCATATATGGTATGTGAAAAGAACACACATGCAATGACTCTGGTTGTTGTTAGTAAAAAGAGCACACATGTAATGACACTGGTGGATCCATGTGTGGTCTCTGAAGAGAACACACATTTCAATGACACTAGTGGATCCATATGTGGTATGTGAAAAGAACACACATGCAATGACTCTTGTTGTTGTTAGTAAAAAGAACGCACATGCAATGACTCTGGTGGATCCATAGGTGGATTGTGAAAAGAACATGCAATGAGTCTAGTTGTTGTTAGTAAAAAGAACACACATGCAATGACACTGGTGGATCCATGTGTGGTATCTGAAGAGAACACACATGTAATGACTCTAGCTGTGGTTAATGAGAAGAACACACATTTCAATGACACTGGTGGATCCATATGTGGTATTTGAAAAGAACACACATGCAATGACTCCAGTTGTTGTTAGTAAAAAGATCACACATGAATGACACTGGTGGATCCATGTGTGGTCTCTAAAGAGAACACACATTTCAATAACACTCGTGGATCCATATGTGGTATGTGTCATGAAATGACTCTAGTTGTTGTTAGTAAAAAGAACACACATGCAATGACACTGTTGGATCCATGTGTGGTCACTAAAGAGAACACACATGCAATGACTCTTGTTGTTAGTAAAAAGTGCACACATGCAATGACACTGGTGGATCCATAGGTGGATTGTGATAAGGACACACATGCAATGACACTGGTGGATCCATATGTGGTAGGTGAAAAGAACACACATGCAACTCCAGTTGTTGTTAGTAAAAAGAACACACATGCAATGACACTGGTGGATCCATGTGTGGTTTCTAACGAGAACACACTTTTCAATGACACTGGTGGATCCATATGTGGTATGTGAAAAGAACACACATGCGATGACTCCAGTTATTGTTAGTAAAAAGAACACACATGCAATGACACTTGTGGATCCATGTGTGGTCTCTGAAGATAACACACATGCAATGACTCTAGTTGTTGTTAGTAAAAAGAACACACATGCAATGATTCCAGGTTTTGTTAGTAAAAAGAACACACATGCAATGACACTTGTGGATCCATAGGTGGATTGTGAAAAGAACACACATGCAATGACACTGGTGGATCCATGTGTGGTCTCTGAAGAGAACACAGATGCAATGACTCTGGATGTTGTTAGTAAAAAGAGCACACATGCAATGACACTGGTGGATCCATAGGTGGATTGTGAAAAGAACACAGATGCAATGACTCTGGTTGTTGTTTGTAAAAAGAACACACATGCAATGACACAAAGTGGATCCATAGGTGGATTGTGAGAAGAACACACGTGCAATGACACTAGTGGATCCATATGTGGTATGTGAAAAGAACACACATTCAACGACTCTAGTTGTTGTTAGTAAAAAGAGCATACACTTAATGACACCGGTGGATCCATGTGTGGTCTCTAAAGAGAACACACATTTCAATAACACTAGTGGATCCATATGTGGTATGTGAAAATAATAGTCATGAAATGACTCAAGTTGTTGTTAGTAAAAAGAACACACATGCAATGACACAGGTGGATCCATGTGTGGTCTTTGAACAGAACACACATGCAATGACTCTGGTTGTTGTTAGTAAAAAGAGCACACATGCAATGACACTGGTGGATCCATAGGTGGATTGTGGAATGAACATGCATGCAATAACACTGGTGGATCCATGTGTGGTCTTAGAAGAGAACACACATGCAATGACTCTGGATGTTGTTAGTAAAAAGAGCACACATGCAATCACACTAGTGGATCCATAGGTGGATTGTGAAATAAAACACATGCCATGACTCTGGTTGTTGTTAGTAAAAAGAACACACATGTAATGACACTAGTGGATCCATAGGTGGATTGTGAAAAGAACACACATGGAATGGCACTGGTGGATCCATGTGTGGTCTCTTAAGAGAACACACAAGCAATGACTCTGGCTATTGTTAGTAAAAAGAGCACACATGCAATGACACCGGTGGATCCATAGGTGGATTGTGAAAATAACACACATGCAATGACTCTGGTTGTTGTTTGTAAAAAGAACACACATGCAATGACACTGGTGGATGCATAGGTGGATTGTAAAAAGAACACACATGCAATGACACTGGTGGATCCATATGTGGTATGTGACAAGAACACACATGCAATGACTCCAGTTGTTGTTAGTAAAAAGAACACACATGCAATGACACTGGTGGATCCATGTGTGGTCTCTGAAGAGAACACAGATCTAATGACTCTAGCTGTGGTTAATGAGAAGAACACACATTTCAATGACACTGGTGGATCCATATGTGGTCTGGGAAAAGAATAGTCATGAAATGACTCCAATTGTTGTTAGTAAAAAGAACACACATGCAATGACACTGATGGATCCATGTGTGGTCTCTGAAGAGAACACACATGCAATGACTCTGGTTTTTGTTAGTAAAAAGAGCACACATGCAATGACACTGGTGGATCCATAGGTGGACTGTGAAAAGAACACACATGCAATGACTCCAGTTGTTGTTAGTAAAAAGAACACATATGCAATGACTCTGGTGGATCTATAGGTGGATTGTGAAAAGAACACACATGCAATGACACTGTTGGATCCATGTGTGGTCTCAGAAGAGAACACATATGCAATGACTCTAGCTATTGTTAGGAAAAAGAGCACACATGCAATGACACTAGTGTATCATTACGTGGATTGTGAAAAAACACATGCAATGACTCTGGTTGTTGTTAGTAAAAAGAACACACATGCGATGACACTGGTGGATCCATAGGTGGATTGTGAAAAGAACACACATGCAATGACACTAGTGGATCCATGTGTGGTCTCTAAACAGAACACACATGCATTGACTCTGGTTGTTGTTAGTAAAAAGAGCACACATGCAATGAGACTGGTGGATCCATAGGTGGATTGTGAAAAGAACACACATGTAATGACTCTGGTTGTTGTTAGTAAAAAGAGCACACATGCAATGACACTAGTGGATCCATAGGTGGATTGTGAAAAAAACACATGCAATGACTCTTGTTGTTGTTAGTAAAAATAACACACATGCAATGACACTAGTGTATCCATCGGTGGATTGTGAAAAGAACACACATGCAATGACACTGGTGGATCCATGTATGGTCTCTATAGAGAACACACATGCAATGACTGTGGCTCTTGTTAGTAAAAAGAGCACGCATGCAATGACACTGGTGGATCCATAGGTGGATTGTGAAAAGAACACACATGCAATGACTCTGGTTGTTGTTAGTAAAAAGAACACACATGCAATGATACTGGTGGATCCATATGTGGTATGTGAAAAGAACACACATGCAATGACACTGGTGGATCCATATGTGGTATGTGAAAGGAACACACATGCAATGACTCCAGTTGTTGTTAGTAAAAAGAACACACATGCAATGACACTGGTGGATCCATAGGTGGAATGTGGAATGAACACGTATGCAATGACACTGGTGGATCCATGTGTGGTCTTAGAAGAGAACACACATGCAATGACTCTGGATGTTGTTAGTAAAAATAGCACATATGCAATCACACTAGTGGATCCATAGGTGGATTGTGAAAAAAAACACATGCAATGACTCTGGTTGTTGTTAGTAAAACGAACACACATGCAATGACATTAGTGGATCCATAGGTGGATTGTGAAAGGAACACACATGGAATGACACCGGTGGATCCATGTGTGGTCTCTTAAGAGAACACACAGGCAATGACTCTCGCTATTGTTAGTAAAAAGAGCACACATGCAATGACACCAGTGGATCCGTAGGTGGATTGTGAAAATAACAGACATGCAATGACTCTGGTTGTTGTTTGTAAAAAGAACACACATGAAATGACACTGGTGGATGCATAGGTGGATTGTGAAAAGAACACACATGCAATGACACTGGTGGATCCATATGTGGTATGTGAAAAGAACACACATGCAATGGCTCTAGTTGTTGTTAGTAAAAAGAACACACATGCAATGACACTGGTGGATCCATGTGTGGTCTCTGAAGAGAACACACATTTCAATGACACTAGTGGATCCAAATGTGGTATGTGAAAAGAACACACATGCAATGACTCCAGTTGTTGTTAGTAAAAAGAACACACATGCAATGACACTAGTGCATCCATGTGTGGTCTCTGAAGAGAACACACATGCAATGACTCTAGTTGTTGTTAGTAAAAAGAACACACATGCAATGACTCTGGTTGTTGTTAGTAAAAAGAACACACATGCAATGACTCTGGTTGTTGTTAGTAAAAAGAGCACACATGCAATGACACTGGTGGATCCATAGGTGGATTGTGAAAAGAACACACGTGCAATGACACTGGTGGATCCATATGTGGTATGTGAAAAGAACACACATGCAATGACTCCAGTTGTTGTTATTAAAAAGAACACACATGCAATGACACTGCTAGATCCATGTGTGGTCTCTGAAGAGAACACACATTTCAATGACAATGGTGGATCCATATGTGGTATGTGAAAAGAACACACATGCAATGACTCCAGTTGTTGTTACTAAAAAGAATACACATGCAATGACACTTGTGGATCCATGTGTGGTCTCTCAAGAGAACACATATGCAATGACTCTAGTTGTTAGTAAAAAGAACAGACATACAATGACTCCAGTTGTTGTTAGTAAAAAGAACACACATGCAATGACACTAGTGGATCCATAGGTGGATTGTGAAAACAACACACATGCAATGACACTGGTGGATCCATGTGTGGTCTCTAAACAGAACACACATGCAATGACTCTAGATGTTGTTAGAAAAAAGAGGACACATGCAATGACACTGGTGGATCCATAGGTGGATTGTGAAAATAACACACATGCAATGACTCTGGTTGTTGTTAGTAAAAAGAGCACACATGCAATGACACTGGTGGATCCATAGGTGGATTGTGAAAAGAACACACATGCAATGACTATGGTTGTTGTTTGTAAAAAGAACACACATGCAATGACACTGGTGGATCCATATGTGGATTGTGAAAAGAACACACATGCAATGACACTATGGGATCCATATATGGTATGTGAAAAGAACACACATGCAATGACTCTGGTTGTTGTTAGTAAAAAGAGCACACATGTAATGACACTGGTGGATCCATGTGTGGTCTCTGAAGAGAACAAACATTTCAATGACACTAGTGGATCCATATGTGGTATGTGAAAAGAACACACATGCAATGACTCCAGTTGTTGTTATAAAAAGAACACACATGCAATAACACTGGTGCATCCATGTGTTGTCTCTGATGAGAACACACATGGAATGACTCTTGTTGTTGTTAGTAAAAAGAATGCACATGCATTGACTCTGGTGGATCCATAGGTGGATTGTGAAAAGAACACACATGCAATGAGTCTAGTTGTTGTTAGTAAAAAGAACACACATGCAATGACACTGGTGGATCCATGTGTGGTATCTGAAGAGAACACACATGTAATGACTCTAGCTGTGGTTAATGAGAAGAACACACATTTCAATGACACTGGTGGATCCATATGTGGTATCTGAAAAGAACACACATGCAATGACTCCAGTTGTTGTTAGTAAAAAGATCACACATGAATGACACTGGTGGATCCATGTGTGGTCTCTAAAGAGATCACACATTTCAATAACACTCGTGGATCCATATGTGGTATCTGTCGTGAAATGACTCTAGTTGTTGTTAGTAAAAAGAACACACATGCAATGACACTGTTGGATCCATGTGTGGTCACTAAAGAGAACACACATGCAATGACTCTTGTTGTTAGTAAAAAGTGCACACATGCAATGACACTGGTGGATCCATAGGTGGATTGTGATAAGGACACACATGCAATGACACTGGTGGATCCATATGTGGTAGGTGAAAAGAACACACATGCAACTCCAGTTGTTGTTAGTAAAAAGAACACACAAGCAATGACACTGGTGGATCCATGTGTGGTTTCTAACGAGAACACACTTTTCAATGACACTGGTGGATCCATATGTGGTATGTGAAAAGAACACACATGCAATGACTCCAGTTATTGTTAGTAAAAAGAACACACATGCAATGACACGTGTGGATCCATGTGTGGTCTCTGAAGATAACACACATGCAATGACTCTAGTTGTTGTTAGTAAAAAGAACACACATGCAATGATTCCAGGTTTTGTTAGTAAAAAGAACACACATGCAATGACACTTGTGGATCCATAGGTGGATTGTGAAAAGAACACACATGCAATGACACTAGTGGATCCATGTGTGGTCTCTGAAGAGAACACACATGCAATGACTCTGGATGTTGTTAGTAAAAAGAGCACACATGCAATGACACTGGTGGATCCATAGGTGGATTGTGAAAAGAACATAGATGCGATGACTCTAGTTGTTGTTTGTAAAAAGAACACACATGCAATTACACAAAGTGGATCCATAGGTGGATTGTGAAAAGAACACACGTGCAATAACACTAGTGGATCCATATGTGGTATGTGAAAAGAACACACAAGCAATGACTCTGGTTGTTGTAGTAAAAAGAGCACTCATGCAATGACACTGGTGGATCCATGTGTGGTCTGTGAAGAGAACACCCATTTCAATGACACTGGTGGATCCATATGTGGTATGTGAAAAGAACACACATGCATTGACTCTAGTTGTTGTAATAAAAAGAACACACATGCAATGACACTGGTGGATCCATGTGTGGTCTCTGAAGAGAACACACATGCAATGACTCTGGATGTTGTTAGTAAAAAGAGCATACATGCAATGACACTGGTGGATCCATAGGTGGATTGTGAAAAGAACACACATAAAATGACTCTAGTTGTTGTTAGTAAAAAGAACACACATGCAATGACTCTGGTGGATCCATAGGTGGAAGATGAAAAGAACACACATGCAATGACTGGTTGTTATTAGTAAAAAGACCACACATGCAATGACACTGGTAGATCCATGCGTGGTATCTGAAGAGAACACACATGCAATGACTCAAGCTGTGGTTAATGAGAAGAACACACATTTCAATGACACTGGTGGATGCATATGTGGTATATGAAAAGAACACACATGCAACGACTCTAGTTGTTGTTAGTAAAAAGAGCATACACTCAATGACACCGGTGGATCCATGTGTGGTCTCTAAAGAGAACACACATTTCAATAACACTAGTGGATCCATATGTGGTATGTGAAAATAATAGTCATGAAATGACTCAAGTTGTTGTTAGTAAAAAGAACACACATGCAATGACACAGGTGGATCCATGTGTGGTCTTTGAACAGAACACACATGCAATGACTCTGTTTGTTGTTAGTAAAAAGAGCACACATGCAATGACACTGGTGGATCCATAGGTGGATTGTGGAATGAACACGCATGCAATAACACTGGTGGATCCATGTGTGGTCTTAGAAGAGAACACACATGCAATGACTCTGGATGTTGTTAGTAAAAAGAGCACACATGCAATCACACTAGTGGATCCATAGGTGGATTGTGAAAAAAAACACATGCCATGACTCTGGTTGTTGTTAGTAAAAAGAACACACATGTAATGACACTAGTGGATCCATAGGTGGATTGTGAAAAGAACACACATGGAATGACACTGGTGGATCCATGTGTGGTCTCTTAAGAGAACACACAGGCAATGACTCTGGCTATTGTTAGTAAAAAAGAGCACACATGCAATGACACCGGTGGATCCATAGGTGGATTGTGAAAATAACACACATGCAATGACTCTGGTTGTTGTTTGTAAAAAGAACACACATGCAATGACACTGGTGGATGCATAGGTGGATTGTAAAAAGAACACACATGCAATGACACTGGTGGATCCATATGTGGTATGTGAAAAGAACACACATGCAATGACTCCAGTTGTTGTTAGTAAAAAGAACACACATGCAATGGCACTGGTGGATCCATGTGTGGTCTCTGAAGAGAACACACATTTCAATGACACTGGTGGATCCAAATGTGGTATGTGAAAAGAACACACATGCAATTACACAAAGTGGATCCATAGGTGGATTGTGAAAAGAACACACGTGCAATAACACTAGTGGATCCATATGTGGTATGTGAAAAGAACACACAAGCAATGACTCTGGTTGTTGTAGTAAAAAGAGCACTCATGCAATGACACTGGTGGATCCATGTGTGGTCTGTGAAGAGAACACCCATTTCAATGACACTGGTGGATCCATATGTGGTATGTGAAAAGAACACACATGCATTGACTCTAGTTGTTGTAATAAAAAGAACACACATGCAATGACACTGGTGGATCCATGTGTGGTCTCTGAAGAGAACACACATGCAATGACTCTGGATGTTGTTAGTAAAAAGAGCATACATGCAATGACACTGGTGGATCCATAGGTGGATTGTGAAAAGAACACACATAAAATGACTCTAGTTGTTGTTAGTAAAAAGAACACACATGCAATGACTCTGGTGGATCCATAGGTGGAAGATGAAAAGAACACACATGCAATGACTGGTTGTTATTAGTAAAAAGACCACACATGCAATGACACTGGTAGATCCATGCGTGGTATCTGAAGAGAACACACATGCAATGACTCAAGCTGTGGTTAATGAGAAGAACACACATTTCAATGACACTGGTGGATGCATATGTGGTATATGAAAAGAACACACATGCAACGACTCTAGTTGTTGTTAGTAAAAAGAGCATACACTCAATGACACCGGTGGATCCATGTGTGGTCTCTAAAGAGAACACACATTTCAATAACACTAGTGGATCCATATGTGGTATGTGAAAATAATAGTCATGAAATGACTCAAGTTGTTGTTAGTAAAAAGAACACACATGCAATGACACAGGTGGATCCATGTGTGGTCTTTGAACAGAACACACATGCAATGACTCTGTTTGTTGTTAGTAAAAAGAGCACACATGCAATGACACTGGTGGATCCATAGGTGGATTGTGGAATGAACACGCATGCAATAACACTGGTGGATCCATGTGTGGTCTTAGAAGAGAACACACATGCAATGACTCTGGATGTTGTTAGTAAAAAGAGCACACATGCAATCACACTAGTGGATCCATAGGTGGATTGTGAAAAAAAACACATGCCATGACTCTGGTTGTTGTTAGTAAAAAGAACACACATGTAATGACACTAGTGGATCCATAGGTGGATTGTGAAAAGAACACACATGGAATGACACTGGTGGATCCATGTGTGGTCTCTTAAGAGAACACACAGGCAATGACTCTGGCTATTGTTAGTAAAAAAGAGCACACATGCAATGACACCGGTGGATCCATAGGTGGATTGTGAAAATAACACACATGCAATGACTCTGGTTGTTGTTTGTAAAAAGAACACACATGCAATGACACTGGTGGATGCATAGGTGGATTGTAAAAAGAACACACATGCAATGACACTGGTGGATCCATATGTGGTATGTGAAAAGAACACACATGCAATGACTCCAGTTGTTGTTAGTAAAAAGAACACACATGCAATGGCACTGGTGGATCCATGTGTGGTCTCTGAAGAGAACACACATTTCAATGACACTGGTGGATCCAAATGTGGTATGTGAAAAGAACACACATGCAATGACTCCAGTTGTTGTTAGTAAAAAGAACACACATGCATTGACACTGGTGCATCCATGTGTGGTCTCTGAAGAGAACACACATGCAATGACTCTAGTTGTTGTTAGCAAAAAGAACACACATGCAATGACTCTGGTTGTTCGTAAAAAGAACACACATGCAATGACTCTGGTTGTTGTTAGTAAAAACAGCACACATGCAATGACACTGGTGGATCCATAGGTGGATTGTGAAAAGAACACACATGCAATGACACTGCTGGATCCATATGTGGTATGTGAAAAGAACACACATCCAATGACTCCAGTTGTTGTTAGTAAAAAGAACACACATGCAATGACACTGGTGGATCCATGTGTGGTCTCTAAAGAGAACACACATTTCAATGACACTGGTGGATCCATATGTGGTATGTGAAAAGAACACACATGCAATGACTCCCATTGTAGTTAGTAAAAGAATACACATGGAATGACACTTGTGGATCCATGTGTGGTCTCTGAAGAGAACACACATGAAATGACTCTGGTTGTTGTCAGTAAAAAGAACATACATGCAATGACTCTAGTTGTTGTTAGTAAAAAGAACACACATAAAATGACACTGGTGGATCCATAGGTGGATTGTGAAAAGAACACACATGCAATGACACTGGTGGATCCATCTGTGGTCTCTGAAGAGAACACACATGCAATGACTCTAGATGTTGTTAGTAAAAAGAGAACACATGCAATGACACTGGTGGATCCATAGGTGGATTATGAAAAGAACACACATGCAATGACACTGATGGATCCATATGTGGATGGTGAAAAGAACACACATGCAATGACACTGGGGGATCCATATGTGGTATGTGAAAAGAACACACATGCAATGACTCTTGTTGTTGTTAGTAAAAAGAGCACACATGCAATGACACTAGTGGATCCATGTGTGGTCTCTGAAGAGAACACACATTTCAATGACACTGGTGGATCCATATGTGGTATGTGAAAAGACCACACATGAAATGACTCCAGTTGTTGTTATAAAAAGAACACACATGCAATGCCACTGGTGGATCCATGTGTGGTCTCTAAAGAGATCACACATGCAATGACTCTGGTTGTTGTTAGTAAAAAGAACACACATGCAATGACTCTAGTGGATCCATAGGTGGATTGTGAAAAGAACACACATGCAATGACTCTGGTTGTTGTTAGTAAAAAGAACACACATGCAATGACACTAGTGGATCCATGTGTGGTATCTGAAGAGAACACACATGCAATGACTCTAGCTGTGGTTAATGAGAAGAACACACATTTCAATGACACTGGTGGATCCATATGTGGTATTTGAAAAGAACACACATGCAATGACTCCAGTTGTTGTTAGTAAAAAGATCACACATGAATGACACTGGTGGATCCATGTGTGGTCTCTAAAGAGAACACACATTTCAATAACACTGGTGGATCCATATGTGGTATGTGAAAATAGTAGTCATGAAATGACTCTAGTTGTTGTTAGTAAAAAGAACACACATGCAATGACACTGGTGGATCCATGTGTGGTCACTGAAGAGAACACACATGCAATGACTCTTGTTGTTAGTAAAAAAGTGCACACATGCAATGACACTGGTGGATCCATAGGTGGATTGTGAAAAGAACACACATGCAATGACACTAGTGGATCCATATGTGGTAGGTGAAAAGAACACACATGCAACTCCAGCGGTTGTTAGTAAAAAGAACAGACATGTGAAAGAACATTTCATGTTTTCCTATGTTTTGCATGTTAGATAACAATACTATGGAGACTATTCATGTGCACTAAGTGTGCAGGAAGTTTTGAGGGGGGGCAGATAATCCGCCCCACTAAGGCCCGGATAATCTGGCCTACCTCATCGCTCAAAGGAAGCCAAGGCGTGTCGCTCGGTGTCCGGTTAGATTTTCTCCCAGAAAATCCGAACTAGGGCGGTTTTTCTTCCCTAGGCCGGATAATCCGGGTGTCGCATGGGCCGGATAATCCGGCCCCCAGTTTTCGAGCAAAAGGGGCCAAGGCACGTTGCACGGTATCCAGTCGGATTTTCTCCCAGAAAATCCGAACTAGGGCGATTTTTCCTCCCCAGGCCGGATAATCCGGCCCTCACATAGGACCGGATAATCCGGCCCCCAAAAGTTGATCAAGGGCAAGCTCGGCGTGTCTCTCTGATAGGGGCGTATTATCTGCCGGATATTCCGAGTCTGGGGCGGTGTTTTCCCCAGACCGGATAATCCGGCCCTCACTTGGGCCAGATAATCCGGCCCCCAAAGTGTGCAACGGCTGGTTTCTAAAGGGGGTATAAATACCCCTTCTTCCCCAACGTTCAGAACTCTTGATTCATTCGAAATTGTCTAGACATTATGCAAGAGCTCTCATTCTCGATCTCCCACTTCAACCACCCAAAGGTCTTGATCTTTGGTGGAATTGAAGGAGGAGAAGTTCATCATCATCATCAAGAATCAAGCGCTCCAACTCCTCTCCATTCACTTGGAGAAATCCCTGATCTAGTATTCTTGTCAATACCTAGATCTTGTTTATTGTATTTGATAACTTTGTTCTTGTGGAAGCTTGTTGTCATTTCGGGAGCCTCCAAGTTGTTGTGGAGTTGTTGCCCCGCCATTTGTGTAAAGGCGTCGGTGCCCGCCTCGAAGGGTACCTATTACGGAAAGGTGGATCAGGCCTTTTGTGGCGAGATCCATCGGAGAACAGGGTGAGCCCTTTTGTGGCGTGGTGGTCTTAGTACCGCCCACCCCTCCAACGCAGACGTACTTCCCTTAACAAGGAAGGAACTGCGGTCAAACAAATCCTGTGTCTCCGCGTGCTTCACTTCGGTTTACCCGTTCCTCTTCCACTCGCTCTTTACTCGCTAGTAGATAGGGTTGCATATAGGGAAATTCCACCTAATAGTTTATCTAGAGAATTTACCCTCTGTGCTAAGCCTAAAATTGAAAAAGAATTAAAAATTGGTGTAGCACCTATTCACCCCCCCTCTAGGTGCCCATATGATCCATTTCAATTGGTATCAGAGCCCCGGCTCTTAATTCAAGCTTAACCGCCTAAGAGTAGTATGGGTACCAAGGATGATGGAAATGAGGCTGTGGATAATGTCACAATGGATGATCTCAAGTCGTTGGAAACAACCTTGTTGAAATCCTTTGAGGCCAAGATGGAGGAGATGAATCAAATGATTGCTCGCCTTACATCATCCATAGCCCCATCTCCATCCTCCTCTGAGGCTGCCACACCATCATCTAAGGAAAAGGGTAACACCGAATCCAAGGATGATGATGTGGAAGGTGAAAAACTTAACGGTTCCACCTCTAAGAAGGGAAGTGGTAAGGAGGAATATAGTGAGGTTCGCCACGTATATTCCCCCGACCCACCTATCCCTCGTCCTCATATAAACAATAGGGGTGATCCACCCAAGCTCACTGCATCCTCTTTTAATCAATGGCAATTCCTAATGAAATCTCATGTTTGCAGCTCCTCTATTGAATTGTGGAGGATTATTGAAGAAGGTCTTCATATTGGAGATCAAACCAATCTAACGAGAAGAGAAGTTGTGGATAGCCAGTTGAATGCCACCGCTCTCCACATGATACAGCTGGGTGTGGGTCCCAAGGACATGCCACACATTGAACATCTCAACACAACTAAAGAGGCTTGGGATGCTCTTACGGATCTCTTCATTGGAAATGAAAGCATGAGAAGAAACAGGTATAATGCCCTTAGTAATGAAGCTGAGGGATTCTACATGTTGGATGGTGAAAACCATGAGGACATGTATAGAAGACTCAAGGGCATCGCAACAACATTTCGAAAGCATGGGGCCACTCACATTGATGATGCATGGATTAAAAGGAAATATGTGAGTGCCTTAATGCCTTTCGAGCCAACGGACTTGAAGAGCCTGCAAGGTAGACATAACTATCATCAAATGACATCCAACGAAGTCATGCAAGAAATGGCGTCATTCAAAGTGGCAGCAAAGAATGCTGAAGATGCCCGTGCTTGGGCCATTGGAATGCAAAAGGGTGTCAATGTGGCTCTCAGAGCCAATGTTGTTGAGCAAGAGGAAGATGAAGGAGCTTTTGAGGGGGTATCCATGGACTGCCCCGATGAGGTCAAACATGCTCATGGTGAGTACATGGAATTCTATGCAAGGAACTTTTGGAAGGACCCTGCCAAAGCCAAGTCTGAACTTGAGCGCAAGAATGGGTCAAATGGAAGAAGAGAAAGTGGCCCAAGATTGAGAACTTGCTACAACTGTGGAGATAGAATGCACTTTGTAACCGAGTGTCCATGTCAAAATAGAGAAGACAATGGTGGTAGGCTCATTCTTAAAGAGAAATCTAAAGCACCTAAGAAGAAGCCTTTTATTAAGAAGAATGGCACTTTCAAGAAGCAACCCAAGATTGTCCTGGTAGCTCAAGAGGAATACTCCTCCGCAAGTGAAGATGAAGAGGATGATGATAGTTCCTGCGAGGTGGCTGCTATAGCCACCACATCGACTCCCTCATCACTCTTCGACTCGCCGAACAAGAACGCCATCAACAACAACGCCACTTGCCTAATGGCAAGAGGGTCCGAGGTATCAACTTCTAGCTCTTCATTTCCTAAGACTAACATAATTTTGGATATGGATGATCATGACAGTCTTAAAATGAAAGAAGAAGTTATTGCCTTGGATACTTTTTTCACTAACCTATAAGGTGATCACAAACTCCATTTTGATGCTCTTATGAGTCAACTTGCTCAAGCCGAAGATCTCCTTGAAGAAAAGGGCAGAATTGAAAGAGAAGATGCCTTGGAGATAGCTTCTTTGAAGAATGCCTTGGAAGAGGAAGAGGAAGCTCGAGTATCGTTGGAAGAAAGACTCGAATCCCTTGAGGAGTCACAAGAAGAAGTTGTAGCTCAGCTCATTAAAGAACGTGACCATGCTATTGCCAAGGTAAAGAAACTAAAGAAAAGATTGACTTTGGGGCTGTTCATGCTAGACTTTTGGAGAAGTTTGATAATCTTGAAAGTGCTCACAAGGCATTGAAGAGTGATCATTCTACTCTAAATAAGTCTCATGACCAGCTCCAAACACAATTGAAACGGTATGATGTGCCAAGTACCTCCACTTCATCCTCTAGAAAAGAAGACCTTGCAAGAAGTTATCAACACAAAGGTAAAGGGGTTATTGATGAGATACTAAGTAGGCAAAGGACAAACAATAGTAAAGAAGGTCTTGGTTACATACCCAAGATAAAGAGCAAGAAAAACAACAACAATAAGAAGAGCAAGACTGCTCAATCGAAGACTACCAACATTACCAATGACAAGACTAATTATGATGGTTTTGCAGGGATCAACAATCCTAACTTTGAACTATATTGTGATTATTATGGTGATGTTTATGCTAGTTATGTAGGCCCTTATGATTGTTACATTCCTTGGTCTATTTGGGTTCCCAAGACCCTTGTTACTAACATGAGAGGACCCATTGAAAAATGGGTACCTAAAACCAAGAAGTAATTTTCTTGCAGGGCTATGCTTCCAGTAGTTCTAAATGGGTACTCGATAGCGGTTGCACGAGTCATATGACCGGAAGCAAGGAGATCATCACGGAGATGCGGCCAAACCTTGATCACATAATCGTCTCCTATGGTGACAAGTCAAAATCTGAGGTATTGGGTCTCGGCAAAGTTGTGGTGGCTCACGATATCTCTCTCGTGGACGTCATGCTTGTTGAGACCCTCGGGTACAACTTACATTCAGTTTGTGCCCTTGGTAAGATGGGCTTTGCAGTTTACATTGATGCTGATTTAGTGGTATTCTCGTGGAGCAAGTCTCTAAAAGTCGCTTTCATGGGATATGTCGAAAACGACATGTACATGGTGGACTTTTCGGGGAAAACCACTACAGGCCCAATGTGTCTTTTCGGAAAGGATGACGTGGGTTGGCTATGTTATCGCCGACTAGCCCACGTCAATATGAGAACTTTGCAAAGTCTCCACAAGGGTGGCCACATTCTTGGACTAAAAGAAAATGTCTCCTTTGCCAAAGATCATGTTTGCAGGGCGTGTGTTGAAGGGAAAATGAATGACTCACCTCATCGAAGGAAAACCATTATCTCTTCAAAAAGTATTTTGGAGCTCCTTCATGTGGACCTCTTCGGACCTCCATCTCATGCAAGCCTCGGTGGGAAGAAGTATTGTCTAGTGATTGTTGATGATTAGTCAAGATACACTTGGGTTTATTTCTTCAAGTTGAAGAGTAAAACTCAACAAACTGTCATCGACTTCGCCAACGAGGTTCAACGTCAACACAGCGTCCCCATTCTGGCTATAAGGAGTGATAACGGCTCTGAGTTCAAGAACTACACCTTAAATGAGTTCCTAAGTGAAGAGGGGATAAGACATCAATATTCCGCTGCGTACACCCCTCAACAAAATGGTGTAGCCGAGAGGAAGAATCGAACTCTAATGGATATGGCAAGATCAATGTTAGCCGAATTTAAATCTCCATATAACTTCTGGGCTGAAGCAATCACTACTGCTTGTCATTTTTCCAACCGTTTATATCTCTGTAAGATCTTGGACAAGATTCCGTATGAAATACTTACAGGTAACAAGCCAAACATCTCATACTTTTGGGTATTCGGGTGTAAGTGTTTCTTTCTTATTAAAGGAGTTCGTTTATCTAAGTTTGAATCTAAGGCTTTAGAAGGTATTTTTGTTGGTTATGGTGCCGAATCCCACACTTATAGAGTCTACAATAAGCTCTCTGGAACTGTTGTAGAATCTTGTAGTGTGGTGTTTGAGGAAAATGACGGTTCCCGTGCGGAGCAAGTTGGTGTTTGTGATGCAGATGTTGAAATACCCCAAGATGCCATAAGAAGAATGGGCGTGGGATTTTTCCGCCCCAGTGAGGAACCCCATGTGGCGGACCGGGAAGGACAATGCTCTACTCATATAGAGCCCTCATCTACACATACTCAACATGTTCCAACCACGGGGGCAACTTCTACACCATCTCCATCAACTGCTGAAGGTCAAGATGTTCCAGAAAGCTCCAGGCCAGATTTTTCGGTTGACACCGGATTATCCGGCCACCCCGCTCCAGCGACCATGTTGCTCCTGGCGGTGAAGATATCAACGCAAGCTCCAGGCCAGATTTTCCGGCCAGCCCCGGATTATCCGGCCCCTCGCCAGTTCAAGCAAGTCCCATGCTTACTAATGAAGCTGCTACAAATACTCCCAGGCCGGATTATCCAGCCTCTCCATCGCACGCGTCTCCATCACCTGCTACTGTTGTTCCAGTTACTGATCAAGGTTGAGAAAATGCTTCCAATGAAGACTCAAGTGATGAATCTCCTCCTCCAAGAGAAAACAAACTTATTGTACTTCGTCGCAAGCCTTGGGCTGATCGAAACCTTGAGTTGAGGGGTCACACTCTCGACAAGGTTGTTGGTGATCTTCGATGAAGGGTTTCTACAAGAAGAGAATTGGCCAGTTTTGGTGAGCATCAAGCTCATATCTCCATGGTGGAACCTAAGAAGGTCTTTGAAGCTCTTGAAGACCCAGACTGGGTTGTTGCTATGCATGAAGAATTGAATAATTTCGAGCGCAACAAAGTCTGGAAACTCGTGGAGAAACCCAAAGAGTGCCGCAATGTTATCGGCACCAAGTGGATTTTCAAGAACAAGCAAGATAAGAATGGCATTGTTGTGAGGAACAAGGCAAGACTTGTGGCACAAGGTTACTCCCAAGTTGAGGGCATCGACTTTGGCGAGACCTATGCTCCAGTGGCTCGCCTTGAGTCCATTTGTATTCTTCTTTCTTATGCTGCACATAACAATTTTAAGTTGCAGCAAATGGACGTCAAGAGTGCCTTCCTTAATGGTCCTCTACATGAGTTGGTATACGTAAAGCAACCCCCGGGGTTTGAGGATCATAACTTTCCGAACCATGTCTACAAACTCGATAAGGCACTCTATGGCCTTAACAAGCCCCACGTGCGTGGTATGAGCACCTTAAAGAGCTTTTGTTAGATCGTGGCTTCGAAGTTGGGAAAATCGATCCCACTCTTTTTACTAAGAAGGTTAAGGGGGAGCTCTTCGTATGCCAACTATATGTAGACGATATCATCTTGGGTTCTACTAATAAAGCTTTTAATGATGAATTTTCAAAGCTTATGACTTACAGGTTTGAGATGTCTATGATGGGGGAATTACGGTTCTTTCTTGGATTCGAGATCAAGCAACTTAGAGAAGGAACCTTTATTAATCAAGCAAAGTACATCCAAGACATGCTCAAGAGATTCAAGATGACAGATCTAAATGGTGTCGCCACTCTGATGCAAACAAAATGTCATCTTGAACTTAACCCTCATGGTAAAGATGTGGACCAAAAGGTATACCGGTCCATGATCGGCTCTCTTCTTTACCTCTGCGCATCTAGACCCGATATTGTGTTGAGTGTGGGAGTGTGTGCAAGGTATCAAGCAGCTCCTAAAGAAAGCCACTTAGTGGCGGTCAAGAGGATCTTTCGATATTTGGTTCATTCCCCTAACTTTGGTCTCCGGTATCCCAAGGGCTCCAATTTCTCTTTATGTGGCTATACTGACTCACATTGGGCTGGTGATAAGGATGATCGGAAATCCACTTCTGGAGCTTGTCAATTCTTGGGAAGATCTCTTGTATGTTGGTCCTCTAAAAATCAGAATTGTATATCTCTCTCACCGCCGAAGCTGAATATGTTGATGCTGCCAGCGCTTGTACTCAATTATTGTGGATGAGGCAAACTTTAAAGGAATATGGTGTCAATTTTGACAAAGTGCCTCTTTTATGTGATAATGAAAGTGCAATCAAAATTGCGTACAATCCTGTTCAGCACACAAGGACGAAGCATATTGAGATTCGAAATCATTTTATTCGAGACCATGTTGCTCACGGCGATATTGATCTATCCTTTGTGAGCACGAAGAACCAACTTGCGGATATTTTTACAAAGCCACTTGATGAAGCAAGATTCTGCTACTTGAGGAATGAGCTAAATATCATTGATTCCAGGAGCTTGTCTTGATTACCCATGCACTCACTCGTACATCTCAATCCTTCTTTGGTCTAGGTGTGGGCATGGATATAGGGGGAGTGTGGTCCTAACTCATTGGGCTAACCCTCCCCACATAATGCCAATAGCAAGATAAATCATTTCTCTTAATATCATGTTGTGATATGTGAGCCTATTGATGAGTATTGGTCGTGAACCCAAGATATATCTTCGCAGTGTCACACCATACACTCCAACAAGGTGGCTTCGGCCACCACCCTCTCCCTTGAGGAGACTTGGATCTTTTTGGCTGTTATTTGCTCTCTCATGTTCTTATGGGAATCACACTCAATCTTGGCTTTTATTTGATTTGGATTTTGCAATTTTGAGTGTCTAGTACCATCTCATTTTGGCTTACGAGTGATCCCATGGGGCGCTAGCATCGCTCTTCTCCCTTTTTGGTGTCTCGATGCCAAAGGGGGAGAAGTAGTTCTATTAGGTTGTTCGTGGATTTGCATGGGTCGGGCATAAGCACTTGCACTTTTCTATTCGTCTTTTTCTTGCTTATGCCCATTTAGCGTTGAACTTTAAATTCGTGATTTGTGGTTGTTGGAGACTTTATGTGGTTGTCTGGATTATGCCTATGTACTTCATATCATGGATTATGCTTATGGATCTATCTATTCATATCCTATTGCTGGAGGTTTATCATGGAAGGCGCACTCATAATGGTTATTCGGTAATAATTATGACTTATGTCAAGGATGCCTACTCTCTACCTCAGTGGTATGTTTTTATTGCTCAAATGTCTATGGAATAGATTCACCTATTTGTGTGCATTTGTATTCCAATCCAAAACTCTATTATGCACACATTGAGGGGGAGTCTCTTTCATAGTTATCACTTTTTGTCTTGTGTCTTTCTGCTGCAAATCCTGGTATTGTCATCTAACACCAAAAAGGGGGAGATTGAAAGAACATTTCATGTTTTCCTATGTTTGGCGTGTTAGATAACAATACTATGGAGATTATTCATGTGCGCTAAGTGTGCAGGAAGTTTTGAGGGGGGCCAGATAATCCGCCCCACTAAGGGCCGGATAATCCGGCCTACCTCATCGCTCAAAGGAAGCCAAGGCGCGTTGCTCGGTGTCCGGTCGGATTTTCTCCCGGAAAATCCGAACTGGGGCGGTTTTTCTTCCCCAGTCCGGATAATCCGGGTGTCGCATGAGCCGGATAATCCGGCCCCCAGTTTTTGAGCAAAAGGGGCCAAGGCGCGTTGCACGGTATCCGGTCGGATTTTCTCCCGGAAAATCTGAACTGGGGCGGTTTTTCCTCCCCAGGCCGGATAATCCGGCCCTCACATAGGACAAGATAATCCGGCCCCTAGAAGTTGATCAAGGTCAAGCTCGCGCGTCGCTCTGATAGGGGGCGGATTATCTGTCGAATATTCCGAGTCTGGGGGGTGTTTTCCCCAGGCCGGATAATCCGGCCCTCACTTGGGCCGGATAATCTGGCCCCCAAAGTGTGCAATGGCTGGTTTTTGAAGGGGGCATAAATACCCCTTCTTCCCCAACGTTCAGAACTCTTTATTCATTCGAAATTGTCCAGACATTGTGCAAGAGCTCTCATTCTCGATCTCCCACTTCAACCACCCGAAGGTCTTGATCTTTGGTGGAATTGAAGGAGGAGAAGTTCATCATCATCAAGAATCAAGCGCTTCAACTCTTCTCCATTCACTTGGAGAAATCCCTGATCTAGTATTCTTGTCAATACCTAGATCTTGTTTATTGTATTTGATAACTTTGTTCTTGTGGCATCTTGTTATAATTTTGGGAGCCTCCAAGTTGTTGTGGAGTTGTTTCCCCGCCAGTTGTGTAAAGGCGCCGGTTCCCGCCTCGAAGGGTACATATAGTGGAAAGGTGGATCAGGCCTTTTGTGGCGAGATCCATCGGAGAACAGGGTGAGGCCTTTTGTGGCGTGGTGGTCTTAGTTCCGCCCACCCCTCCAACGCAAATGTACTTCTCTTAACAAGGAAGGAACTGCGGTCAAACAAATCCTGTGTCTCCACGTGCTTCACTTCGGTTTACCCGTTCCTCTTCCACTCGCTCTTTACTCGCTAGTAGATAGGGTTGCATATAGGGAAATTCCACCTAATAGTTTATCTAGAGAATTTACCCTCTGTGCTAAGCCGAAAGTTGAAAAAGAATTAAAAATTGGTGTATCACCTATTCACCCCCCTCTAGGTGCCCATACGATCCATTTCAACATGCAATGACACTGGTGGATCCATGTGTGGTCTCTGAAAAGAACACACTTTTCAATGACACGGGTGGATCCATATGTGGTATGTGAAAAGAACACATATGCAATGACTCCAGTTGTTGTTAGTAAAAAGAACACACATGCAATGACACTTGTGGATCCATGTGTGGTCTCTAAAGTGAACACACATGCAATGACTCTGGTTGTTGTTAGTAAAAAGAACACACATGCAATGACTCTAGGTCTTGTTAGTAAAAAGAACAAACATGCAACGACACTGGTGGATCCAGAGGTGGATTGTGAAAAGAACACACATGCAATGACACTGGTGGATCCATGTGTGGTCTCTGAAGAGAACACACATGCAATGACTCTGGATGTTGTTAGTAAAAAGAGCACACATGCAATGACACTGGTGGATCCATAGGTGGATTGTGAAAAGAACACACATGCAATGACTCTGGTTGTTTGTAAAAAGAACACACATCCAATGACACAAGTGGATCCATAGGTGGATTGTGAAAAGAACACAGATGCAATGACACTGGTGGATCCATATGTGGTATGTGAAAAGAACACACATGTAATGACTCTGGTTGTTGTTAGTAAAAAGAACACACATGCAATGACACTGGTGGATCCATGTGTGGTCTCTGAAGAGAACACACATTTCAGTGACACTAGTGGATCCATATGTGGTATCTGAAAAGAACACACATGCAATGACTCCAGTTATTGTTATAAAAAGAACACACATGCAATGACACTGGTGGATCCATGTGTGGTCTCCGAAGAGAACACACATTTCAATGACACTGGTGGATCCATATGTGGTATGTGAAAAGAACACACATGCAACGACTCCAGTTGTTGTTAGTAAAAAGAGCACACATGCAATGACTCTGGTTGTTCTTTGTAAAAAGAACACACATGCAATGACACTGGTGGATCCATAGGTGGATTGTGAAAAGAACACACATGCAATGACACTAGTGGATCCATATGTGGTATGTGAAAAGCACACACATGCAATGACTCTGGTTGTTGTTAGTAAAAAGAGCACACATGCAATGACACTGGTGGATCCATGAGTGGTCTCTAAAGAGAACACACATTTCAATGACACTCTTGGATCCATATGTGGTATGTGAAAAGAACACACATGCAATGACTCCAGTTGTTGTTAGTAAAAAGAACACACATGCAATGACACTGGTGGATCCATGTGTGGTCTCTGAAGAGAACACACATGCAATGACTCTGGTTGTTGTTAGTAAAAAGAACACACATTTCAATGACACTGTTGGATCCATATGTGGTATGTGAAAAGAACACACATGCAATGACTCTGGTTGTTGTTAGTAAAAAGAACACACATGCAATGACATTGGTGGATCCATGTGTGGTATTTGAAGAGAACACACATGCAATGACTCTAGCTATGGTTAATGAGAAGAACACACATTTCAATGACGCTGGTGGACCCATATGTGGTATGTGAAAAGAACACACATGCAATAACTCAACTTGTTGTTAGTAAAAAGAGAACACATGCAATGACACCGGTGGATCCATGTGTGGTCTCTGAGGAGAACACACATTTCAATAACACTGGTGGATCCATATGTGGTATGTGAAAATAGTAGTCCTGAAATGACTCCAGTTGTTGTTAGTAAAAATAACACACATGCAATGACGCTGGTGGATCCATATGTGGTATTCAAAAAGAACACACATGCAATGACACTGGTGGATCCATTTGTGGTCTCTGAAGAGAACACACATTTCAATGACACTGGTGGATCCATATGTGGTATGTGAAAAGAACACACATGCAATGACTCCAGTTGTTGTTAGTAAAAAGAATACACATGCAATGACACTTGTGGATCCATCTGTGGTCTCTCAAGAGAACACACATGCAATGACTCTGGTTATTGTTAGTAAAAAGAACACACATGCAATGACTCCAGTTGTTGTTAGTAAAAAGAACATAGTTGCAATGACACTGGTGTATCCATAGGTGGATTGTGAATTGAACACACATGCAATGACACTCGTGGACCCATGTGTGGTCTCTAAAGAGAACACACATGCAATGACTCTGGATGTTGTTAGTAAAAAGAGCACACATGCAATGCCACTGGTTGATCCATAGGTGGATTGTGAAAAGAACACACATGCAATGACTTTGGTTGTTGTTTGTAAAAAGAACACACATGTAGTGACACTGTGGATCCATAGGTGGATTGTAAAAAAAACACACATGCAATGACTCCGGTGGGTCCATATGTGGTATGTGAAAAGAACACACATGCAATGACTCTGGTTGTTGTTAGTAAAAACAGCACACATGCAATGCCACTGGTGGATCCATGTGTGGTCTCTGAAGAGAACACACATTTCAATGGCACTGGTGGATCCATATGTGGTATGTGAAAAGAACACACATGCAATGACTCCAGTTGTTGTTATAAAAAGAACACACATGCAATAACACTGGTGGATCCATGCGTGGTCTCCGAAGAGAACACACATTTCAATGACACTGGTGGATCCATATGGGGTATGTGAAAAGAACACACATGCAATGACTCCAGTTGTTGTTAGTAAAAAGAACACACATGCAATGACACTGGTGGATCCATGTGTGGTCTCTGAAGAGAATACACATGCAATGACTCTGGTTGTTGTTAGTAAAAAGATCACACATGCAATGACTCTAGTGGATCCATAGGTGGATTATGAAAAGAACACACATGCAATGACTCTGGTTTTTGTTAGTAAAAAGAACACACATGCAATGACACTGGTGGATCCATGTGTGGTATCTGAAGAGAATACACATGCAATGACTCTAGTTGTAGTTAATGAGTAGAATACACATTTCAGTGACACTGGTGGATCCATATGTGGTATGTGAAAACAACACACATACAATGACTCTAGTTGTTGTTAGTAAAGAGAGCACACGTGCAATGAAACCGGTGGATCCATGTGTGGTCTTTGAAGAGAACACACATTTCAATAACACCGGTGGATCCATATGTGATATGTGAAAATAATAGTCATGAAATGACTCAAGTTGTTGTTAGTAAAAAGAACACACATGCAATAACACTGGTGGATCCATGTGTGGTCTCTGAAGAGAACACACATGCAATTACGCTGGTTGTTGTTAGTAAAAAGAGCACACATGCAATGACACTGGTGGATCCATAGGTGGATTGTGAAAAGAACACACATGCAATGACACTGGTGGATCCATATGTGGTATGTGAAAAGAACACACATGCAATGAATCCAGTTGTTGTTAGTAAAAAGAACACACATGCAATGACACTGGTGGATCCATGCGTGGTATCTTAAGAGAACACACATTACAATGACACTGGTGGATCCATATGTGGTATGTGAAAAGAACACACATTCAATGACTCCAATTGTTGTTAGTAAAAAGAACACACATGCAATGACACTTGTGGATCCATGTGTGGTCTCTGAAGAGAACACAGATGCAATGACTCTGGTTGTTGTGAGTAAAAAGAACACACATACAATGACTCTAGTTGTTGTTAGTAAAAAGAACACACATGCAATGACACTAGTGGGTCCATAAGTGGACTGTGAAAAGAACACACATGCAATGACACTGGTGGATCCATGTGTGGTCTCTAAAGAGAACACACATTTCAATGACACTGTTGGATCCATATGTGGTATGTGAAAAGAACACACATGCAATGACTCCAGTTGTTGTTAGTAAAAAGAACACACATGCAATGACACTTGTGGATCCATGTGTGGTCTCTGAAGAGAACACAGATGAAATGACTCTGGTTCTTGTGAGTAAAAAGAACACACATACAATGACTCCAGTTGTTGTTAGTAAAAAGAACACACATGCAATGGCACTAGTGGGTCCATAAGTGGATTGTGAAAAGAGCACACATGCAATGACAGTGGTGGATCCATGTGTGGTCTCTAAAGAGAATACACATGCAATGACACTAGTGGATCCATATGTGGTATGTGAAAAGAACACACATGCAATGACTCTGGTTGTTGTTAGTATAAAGAGCACACATGCAATGCCACTGGTGGATCCATGTGTGGTCTCTGAAGAGAACACACATTTCAATGACACTGTTGGATCCATATGTGGTATGTGAATAGAACACACATGCAATGACTCCGGTTGTTGTTAGTAAAAAGAACACACATGCAATGACATTGGTGGATCCATGTGTGGTATCTGAAGAGAACACACATGCAATGACTCTAGCTGTGGTTAATGAGAAGAACACACATTTCAATGACGCTGGTGGACCCATATGTGGTATGTGAAAAGAACACACATGCAATAACTCAACTTGTTGTTAGTAAAAAGAGCACACATGCAATGACACCGGTGGATCCATGTGTGGTCTCTGAGGAGAACACACATTTCAATAACACTGGTGGATCCATATGTGGTATGTGAAAATAGTAGTCATGAAATGACTCGAGTTGTTGTTAGTAAAAAGAACACACATGCAATGACACTAGTGGATCCATGTGTGGTCTCTGAAGAGAACACACATGCAATGACTCTGATTGTTGTTAGTAAAAAGAGCACACATGCTATAACACTGGTGGATCCATACGTGGATTCTGAAAAGAACACACATTCAATGACACTGGTGGATCCATATGTGGTATGTGAAAAGAACACACATGCAATGACTCCAGTTGTTGTTAGTAAAAAGAACACACATGTAATGACACTAGTGGATCCATGTGTGGTCTCTGAAGAGAACACACATTTCAATGACACTGGTGGATCCATATGTGGTATGTGAAAAGAACACACATGCAATGACTAAAGTTGTTGTTAGTAAAATGAACACAGATGCAATGACACTGGTGGATCCATAGGTGGATTGTGAAAAGAACACACATGTAATGACACTGGTGGATCCATGTGTGGTCTCTGAAGAGAACACACATTTCAATGACACTGCTGGATCCATATGTGGTATGTGAATAGAACACACATGCAATGACTCCAGTTGTTGTTAGTAAAAAAGAACATATATGCAATGACACTGGTGGATCCATGTGTGCTCTCTGAAGAGAACACACATCTAATGATTGTAGCGGTGGTTAATGAGAAGAACCCACATTTCAATGACACTGGTGGATCCATATGTGGTATGTGAAAAGAATAGTCATGAAATAACTCCATTTATTGTTCGTAAAAATAATACACATGCAATGACACTGGTGGATCCATGTGTGTTCTCTAAAGAGAACACACATGTAATGATTCTGGATGTTGTTAGTAAAAAGAGCACACATGCAATGACACTGGTGGATCCATAGGTGGATTGTGAAAAGAACACACATGCAATGACTCTGGTTGTTATTAGTAAAAAGAACACACATGCAATGACACTGGTGGATCCATAGGTGGATTGTGAAAAGAACACACATGCAATGACAGTGGTGGATCCATGTGTGGTCTGTGAAGAGAACACACATGCAATGACTCTGGCTGTTGTTAGTAAAAAGAGCACACATGCAATGACACTTGTGGATCCATAGGTGGATTGTGAAAAGAACACACATGCCATGACTGTGGTTGTTGTTAGTAAAAAGAACACACACGCAATGACACTGGTGGATCCATAGGTGGATTGTGAAAAGAACACGCATGCAATGACACTGGTGGATCCATATGTGGTATGTGAAAAGAACACACATGCAATGACACTGGTGGATCCATGGGTGGATTGTGAAAAGAACACACATGCAATGACACTAGTGGATCCATGTGTGGTCTCTGAAGAGAACACACATTTCAATGACACTGGTGGATCCATATGTGGTATGTGAAAAGAACACACATGCAATGACTAAAGTTGTTGTTAGTAAAATGAACACAGATGCAATGACACTGGTGGATCCATAGGTGGATTGTGAAAATAACACACATGCAATGACACTCTAGATGTTGTTAGTAAAAAGAACACACATGCAATGACACTGGTGGATCCATACATGGATTGTGAAAAGAACACACATGCAATGACTCTGGTGGTTGTTTCTAAAAAGAACACACATGCAGTGACACTGTGGATCCATACGTAGATTGTAAAAAGAACATACATGCAATGACACCGGTGGATCCATATGTAGTATGTGAAAAGAACACACATGCAATAACTCTGGTTGTTGTTAGTAAAAAGAGCACACATGCAATAACACTGGTGGATCCATGTGTGGTCTCTGAAGAGAACACACATTTCAATGACACTGGTGGATCCATATGTGGTATTTTAAAAGAACACACATGCAATGACTCTAGTTGTTGTTATAAAAAGAACACACATGCAATGACACTGGTGCATCCATGCGTGGCCTCTTAAGAGAACACACATGCAATGACTCTGATTGTTGTTAGTAAAAAGAACACACATACAATGACTCTGGTGGATCCATGTGTGGTCTCTGAAGAGAACACACATGCAATGACTCTAGTTGTGCTTAATGAGAAGAACACACATTTCAATGACACTGGTGGATCCATATGTGGTATGTGAAAAGAACACGCATGCAATGACTCTAGTTGTTGTTAGTAAAAAGAGCACACGTGCAATGACACTGGTGGATCCATGTGTGGTCCCCGAAGAGAACACACATTTCAATAACACTGGTGGATCCATATGTGGTATGTGAAAATAATAGTCATGAAATGACTCCAGTTGTTCTTAGTAAAAAGAACAGACATGCAATCACGCTGGTGGATCCATGTGTGGTCTCTGAAGAGAACACACATGCAATGACTCTGGCAGCTGTTAGTAAAAAGAGCACACATGCAATGACACCGGTGGATCCATAGGTGGATTGTGAAAGAACACACATGCAATGACTTTGGTTGTTGTTAGTAAAAAGAACACACATGCAATGACACTTGTGGATCCATAGGTGGATTGTGAAAATAACACACATGCAATCACACTGGTGGATCCATATGTGGTATGTGAAAAGAACACACATGCAATGACTCTAGTTGTTGTTAGTAAAAAGCACACACATGCAATGACACTGGTGGATCCATGTGTGGTCTCTGAAGAGAACACACATTTCAATGACACTGGTGGATCCATATGTGGTATGTGAAGAGAACACACATGCAATGACTCCAGTTGTTGTTAGTAAAAAGAACACACATGCAATAACACTGGTGGATCCATGTGTGGTATCTGCAGAGAACACACATCCAATGACTCTAGCTGTGGTTAATGAGAAGAACCCACATTTCAAGGACACTGGTGCATCCATATGTGGTATGTGAAAAGAATAGTCATGAAATGACTTCAGTTGTTGTTAGTAAAAAGAACACACATGCAATGACACTGGTGGATCCATGTGTGGTCTCTGAAGAGAACACACATGCAACGACTCTGGCTGTTATTAGTAAAAAGAGCACACATGTAATGACACTGGTGGATCCATAGGTAGATTGTGAAAAGAACACACAAGCCTTGACTCTGGTTGTTGTTAGTAAAAAGAACACACATGCAATGACACTGGTGGATCCATAGGTGGATTGTGAAAAGAACACACGTGCAATGACACTGGTGGATCCATGTGTGGTCTCCGAAGAGAATACACATGCAATGACTCTGGCTGTTGTTAGTAAAAAGAGCACACATGCAATGAAACTGGTGGATCCATAGGTGGATTGTGAAAAGAACACACATGCAATGACTCTAGTTGCTGTTAGTAAGAAGAAAACACATGCAATGACACTGGTGGATCCATAGGTTGATTGTGAAAAGCACACACATGCAATGACACTGGTGGATCCATGTGTGGTTTATGAAGAGAACACATATGCAATGACTCTGGTTGTTGTTAGTAAAAACAACACACATGCAATGACACTGGTGGATCCATGTGTGGTCTCTGAAGAGAACACACATTTCAATGACACTAGTGGATCCATATGTGGTATGTGAAAAGAACACATATGCAATGACTCCAGTTGTTGTTAGTAAAAATAACACACATGCAATGACACTGGTGGATCCATGTGTGGTCTCTAAAGAGAACACATATGCAATGACTCTGGTTGTTGTTAGTAAAAAGAACACACATGCAATGACACTGGTGGATCCATAGGTGGATTGTGAAAAGAACACACATGCAATGACACTGGTGGATCCATGTGTGGTCTCTGAAGAGAACACACATGCAATGACTCTGGCTGTTGTTAGTAAAAAGAGCACACATGCAATGACACTTGTGGATCCATAGGTGGATTGTGAAAAGAACACACATGCCATGACTGTGGTTGTTGTTAGTAAAAAGAACACACATGCAATGACACTGGTGGATCCATAGGTGGATTGTGAAAAGAACACGCATGCAATGACACTGGTGGATCCATATGTGGTATGTGAAAAGAACACACATGCAATGACACTGGTGGATCCATGGGTGGATCGTGAAAAGAACACACATGCAATGACACTAGTGGATCCATGTGTGGTCTCTGAAGAGAACACACATTTCAATGACACTGGTGGATCCATATGTGGTATGTGAAAAGAACACACATGCAATGACTAAAGTTGTTGTTAGTAAAATGAACACAGATGCAATGACACTGGTGGATCCATAGGTGGATTGTGAAAAGAACACACATGCAATGACACTCTAGATGTTGTTAGTAAAAAGAACACACATGCAATGACACTGGTGGATCCATACATGGATTATGAAAAGAACACACATGCAATGACTCTGGTGGTTGTTTGTAAAAAGAACACACATGCAGTGACACTCTGGATCCATACGTAGATTGTAAAAAGAACACACATGCAATGACACCGGTGGATCCATATGTAGTATGTGAAAAGAACACACATGCAATAACTCTGGTTGTTGTTAGTAAAAAGAGCACACATGCAATAACACTGGTGGATCCATGTGTGGTCTCTGAAGAGAACACACATTTCAATGACACTGGTGGATCCATATGTGGTATTTTAAAAGAACACACATGCAATGACTCTAGTTGTTGTTATAAAAAGAACACACATGCAATGACACTGGTGCATCCATGCGTGGCCTCTTAAGAGAACACACATGCAATGACTCTGATTGTTGTTAGTAAAAAGAACACACATACAATGACTCTGGTGGATCCATGTGTGGTCTCTGAAGAGAACACACATGTAATGACTCTAGTTGTGCTTAATGAGAAGAACACACATTTCAATGACACTGGTGGATCCATATGTGGTATGTGAAAAGAACACGCATGCAATGACTCTAGTTGTTGTTAGTAAAAAGAGCACACATGCAATGACACTGGTGGATCCATGTGTGGTCCCCGAAGAGAACACACATTTCAATAACACTGGTGGATCCATATGTGGTATGTGAAAATAATAGTCATGAAATGACTCCAGTTGTTCTTAGTAAAAATAACACACATGCAATCACGCTGGTGGATCCATGTGTGGTCTCTGAAGAGAACACACATGCAATGACTCTGGCAGCTGTTAGTAAAAAGAGCACACATGCAATGACACCAGTGGATCCATAGGTGGATTGTGAAAAGAACACACATGCAATGACTTTGGTTGTTGTTAGTAAAAAGAACACACATGCAATGACACTTGTGGATCCATAGGTGGATTGTGAAAATAACACACATGCAATCACACTGGTGGATCCATATGTGGTATGTGAAAAGAACACACATGCAATGACTCCAGTTGTTGTTAGTAAAAAGCACACACATGCAATGACACTGGTGGATCTATGTTTGGTCTCTGAAGAGAACACACATTTCAATGACACAGGTGGATCCATATGTGGTATGTGAAGAGAACACACATGCAATGACTCCAGTTGTTGTTAGTAAAAAGAACACACATGCAATAATACTGGTGGATCCATGTGTGGTATCTGCAGAGAACACACATCCAATGACTCTAGCTGTGGTTAATGAGAAGAACCCACATTTCAATGACACTGGTGCATCCATATGTGGTATGTGAAAATAATAGTCATGAAATGACTTCAGTTGTTGTTAGTAAAAAGAACACACATGCAATGACACTGGTGGATCCATGTGTGGTCTCTGAAGAGAACACACATGCAATGACTCTGGCTGTTATTAGTAAAAAGAGCACACATGTAATGACACTGGTGGATCCATAGGTAGATTGTGAAAAGAACACACAAGCCTTGACTCTGGTTGTTGTTAGTAAAAAGAACACACATGCAATGACACTGGTGGATCCATAGGTGGATTGTGAAAAGAACACACGTGCAATGACACTGTCGGATCCATGTGTGGTCTCGGAAGAGAATACACATGCAATGACTCTGGCTGTTGTTAGTAAAAAGAGCACACATGCAATGAAACTGGTGGATCCATAGGTGGATTGTGAAAAGAACACACATGCAATGTCTCTAGTTGCTGTTAGTAAGAAGAACACACATGCAATGACACTGGTGGATCCATAGGTTGATTGTGAAAAGCACACACATGCAATGACACTGGTGGATCCATGTGTGGTTTATGAATAGAACACATATGCAATGACTCTGGTTGTTGTTAGTAAAAAGAACACACATGCAATGACACTGGTGGATCCATGTGTGGTCTCTGAAGAGAACACACATTTCAATGACACTAGTGGATCCATGTGTGGTCTCTGAAGAGAACACATATGCAATGACTCTGGTTGTTGTTAGTAAAAAGAACACACATGCAATGACTCTGGTGGATCCATTGGTGGATTGTGAAAAGACACACATGCAATGACTCTGGTTGTTGTTAGTAAAAAGAACACACATGCAATGACACTGGTGGATCCATGTGTGGTCTCTTAAGAGAACACACATGCAATGACACTAGCTGTGGTTAATAAGAAGAACACACATTTCAATGAGACAGGTGGATCCATATGTGGTATGTGAAAAGAGCACACATGCAATGACTCCAGTTGTTGTTAGTAAAAAGAACACACATGTAATGACACTGGTTGATCCATGTGTGGTCTCTGAAGAGAACACACATTTCAATAACACTGGTGGATCCATATGTGGTATGTGAAAAGAACACACATGCAATGACTCTGGTTGTTGTTAGTAAAAAGAGCACACATGCAATGACACTAGTGGATCCATGTGTGGTCTCTAAAGAGAACACACATTTAATTGACACTAGTGGATCCATATGTGGTATGTGAAAAGAACACACATGCAATGACTCCAGTTATTGTTAGTAAAAAGAACACACACACAATGACACTGGTGGATCCATGTGTGGTCTCTAAAGAGAACACACATGCAATGACTCTGGTTATTGTTAGTAAAAAGAACACACATGCAATGACTCTGCTGGATCCATAGGTGGATTGTGTAAAGAACACACATGCAATGACTCTAGTTATTGTTAGTAAAAAGAACACACATGCAATGACTCTGGTGGATCCATGTGTAGTATCTGAAGAGAACACATATTTCAATGACACTAGTGGATCCATATGTGGTATTTGAAAAGAACACACATGCAACGACTCTAGTTGTTGTTAGTAAAAAGAGCACACATGCAATGACAGTGGTGGATCCATCTGTGGTCTCTAGAGAGAACACACATGCAATGACTCTGGCTGTTGTTAGTAAAAAGAGCACACATGCAATGAAACTGGTGGATCCATAGGTGGATTGTGAAAAGAACACACATGCAATGACTCTAGTTGTTGTTAGTAAGAAGAACACACATGCAATGACACTGGTGGATCCATAGGTTGATTGTGAAAAGCACACACATGCAATGACACTGGTGGATCCATGTGTGGTCTATGAAGAGAACACACATGCAGTGACTCTGGTTGTTGTTAGTAAAAAGAACACACATGCAATGACACTGGTGGATCCATGTGTGGTCTCTGAAGAGAACACACATTTCAATGACACTGGTGGATCCATATGTGGTATGTGAAAAGAACACATATGCAATGACTCCAGTTGTTGTTAGTAAAAATAACACACATGCAATGACACTGGTGGATCCATGTGTGGTCTCTGAAGAGAACACACATTTCAATGACACTAGTGGATCCAAATGTGGTATGTGAAAAGAACACACATGCAATGACTCTAGTTGTTGTTAGTAAAAAGAGCACACATGCAATGACACTGGTGGATCCATCTGTGGTCTATGGAGAGAACACACATGCAATGACTCTGGTTGTTGTTAGTAAAAAGAGCACACATGCAATGACACTGGTGGATTCATAAATGGATTGTGAAAAGAACACACATGCAATGACTCTGGTGGATCCATATGTGGATTGTGAAAGAACACACATGCAATGACACTGGTGGATCCATATGTGGTATGTGAAAAGAACACAAATGCAATGACTCCAGTTGTTGTTAGTAAAAAGAACACACATGTAATGACACTGGTGGATCCATGTGTGGTCTCTGAAGAGAACACACATTTCAATGACACTGGTGGATCCATATGTGGTATGTGAAAAGAACACACATGCAATGACTCTGGTTGTTGTTAGTAAAAAGGGCACACATGCAATGACACTGGTGGATCCATGTGTGACCTCTAAAGAGAACACACATTGCAATGACACTGGTGGATCCATATGTGGTATGTGAAAAGAACACACATGCAATGACTCTAGTTGTTATTAGTAAAAAGAACACACATGCAATAACACTGGTGGATCCATGTGTGGTCTCTGAAGAGAACACACATGCAATGACTCTGGTTGTTGTTAGTAAAAAGAACACACATGCAATGACTCTGGTGGATCCATAGGTGGATTGTGAAAAGAACACACACGCAATGACTCCGGTTATTGTTAGTAAAAAGAACACACATGCAATGACTCTGGTGGATCCATGTGTGGTCTCTGAAGAGAACACATATTTCAATGACACTGGTGGATCCATATGTGGTATGTGAAAAGAACACACATGCAACGACTCTAGTTGTTGTTAGTAAAAAGAGAACACATGCAATGACACTGGTGGATCCATGTGTGGTCTCTGAAGAGAACACACATGCAATGACTCTGGTTGTTGTTAGTAAAAACAGCACACATGTAATGACACTGGTGGATCCATAAATGGATTGTGAAAAGAACACACATGCAATGACTCTGGTTGTTGTTAGTAAAAAGAACACACATGCAATGACACTGGTGGATCCATAGGTGGATTGTGAAAGAACACACATGCAATGACACTGGTGGATCCATATGTGGTATGTGAAAAGAACACAAATGCAATGACTCCAGTTGTTGTTAGTAAAAAGAACATACATGTAATGACACCGGTGGATCCATGTGTGGTCTCTGAAGAGAACACACATTTCAATGACACTGGTGGATCCATATATGGTATGTGAAAAGAACACACATGCAATGACTCTGGTTGTTGTTAGTAAAAAGAGCACACATGCAATGACACTAGTGGATCCATGTGTGGTCTCTGAAGAGAACACACATTTAATTGACACTGGTGGATCCATATGTGGTATGTGAAAAGAACACACATGCAATGACTCCAATTGTTGTTACTAAAAAGAACACACACACAATGACACTGGTGGATCCATGTGTGGTCTCTAAAGAGAACACACATGCAATGACTCTGGTTGTTGTTAGTAAAAATAACACACATGCAATGACTCTGCTGGATCCATAGGTGGATTGTGAAAAGAACACACATGCAATGACTCTGGTTATTATTAGTAAAAAGAACACACATGCAATGACTCTGGTGGATCCATGTGTGGTCTCTGAAGAGAACACATATTTCAATGACACTAGTGGATCCATATGTGGTATGTGAAAAGAACACACATGCAACGACTCTAGTTGTTGTTAGTAAAAAGAGCACACATGCAATGACACTGGTGGATCCATGTGTGGTCTCTGAAGAGAACACACATGCAATGACTCTGGTTGTTGTTAGTAAAAAGAGCACACATGCAATGACACTGGTGGATTCATAAATGGATTGTGAAAAGAACACACATGCAATGACTCTGGTTGTTGTTAGTAAAAAGAACACACATGCAATGACACTGGTGGATCCATATGTGGATTGTGAAAGAACACACATGCAATGACACTGGTGGATCCCTATGTGGATTGTGAATGAACACACATGCAATGACACTGGTGGATCCATATGTGGTATGTGAAAAGAACACAAATTTGCAATGACTCCAGTTGTTGTTAGTAAAAAGAACACACATGTAATGACACTGGTGGATCCATGTGTGGTCTCTGAAGAGAACACACATTTCAATGACACTGGTGGATCCATATGTGGTATGTGAAAAGAACACACATGCAATGACTCTGGTTGTTGTTAGTAAAAAGAACACACATGCAATGACACTGGTGGATCCATGTGTGACCTCTGAAGAGAACACACATTGCAATGACACTGGTGGATCCATATGTGGTATGTGAAAAGAACACAAATGCAATGACTCCAGTTGTTGTTAGTAAAAAGAACACACATGCAATAACACTGGTGGATCCATGTGTGGTCTCTGAAGAGAACACACATGCAATGACTCTGGTTGTTCTTAGTAAAAACAACACACATGCAATGACTCTGGTGGATCCATAGGTGGATTGTGAAAACAACACACACGCAATGACTCCGGTTGTTGTTAGTAAAAAGAACACACATGCAATGACTCTAGTGGATCCATGTGTGTTCTCTGAAGAGAACACATATTTCAATGACACTGGTGGATCCATATGTGGTATGTGAAAAGAACACACATGCAACGACTCTAGTTGTTGTTAGTAAAAAGAGCACACATGCAATGACACTGGTGGATCCATGTGTGGTCTCTAAAGAGAACACACATGCAATGACTCTGGTTGTTGTTAGTAAAAAGAGCACACATGCAATGACACTGGTGGATCCATAAATGGATTGTGAAAAGAACACACATGCAATGACTCTGGTTGTTGTTAGTAAAAAGAACACACATGCAATGACACTGGTGGATCCATAGGTGGATTGTGAAAGAACACACATGCAATGACACTGGTGGATCCATATGTGTTATGTGAAAAGAACACAGATGCAATGACTCCAGTTGTTGTTAGTAAAAAGAACACACATGTAATGACACCGGTGGATCCATGTGTGGTCTCTGAAGAGAACACACATTTCAATGACACTGGTGGATCCATATATGGTATGTGAAAAGAACACACATGCAATGACTCTGGTTGTTGTTAGTAAAAAGAGAACACATGCAATGAGACTAGTGGATCCATGTGTGGTCACTGAAGAGAACACACATTTAATTGACACTGGTGGATCCATATGTGGTATGTGAAAAGAACACACATGCAATGACTCCAGTTGTTGTTACTAAAAAGAACACACACACAATGACACTGGTGGATCCATGTGTGGTCTCTAAAGAGAACACACATGCAATGACTCTGGTTGTTGTTAGTAAAAAGAACACACATGCAATGACTCTGGTTGTTGTTAGTAAAAAGAACACACATGTAATGACACTGGTGGATCCATGTGTGGTCTCTGAAGAGAACACACATTTCAATGACACTAGTGGATCCATACGTGGTATGTGAAAAGAACACACATGCAATGACTCTGGTTGTTGTTAGTAAAAAGAGCACACATGCAATGACACTGGTGAATCCATGTGTGACCTCTGAAGAGAACACACATTGCAATGACACTGGTGGATCCATATGTGGTATGTGAAAAGAACACACATGCAATGACTCCAGTTGTTGTTAGTAAAAAGAACACACATGCAATAACACTGGTGGATCCATATGTGGTATGTGAAAAGAACACACATGCAATGACTCCAGTTGTTCTTAGTAAAAAGAACACACATACAATGACATTAGTGGATCCATGTGTGGTCTCTGAAGAGAACACACATCCAATGACTCTAGTTGTGGTTAATGAGAAGAACCCACATTTCAATGACACTGGTGGATCCATATGTGGTATGTGAAAAGAATAGTGATGAAATAACTCCAGTTGTTGTTAGTAAAAAGAACAAACATGCAATGACACTGGTGGATCCATGTGTGGTCTCTGAAGAAAACACACATGTAATGACTCTGGCTGTTGTTAGTAACAAGAGCGCACATGCAATGACACTGGTGGATCCATAGGTGGATTGTGAAAAGAACACACATGCAATGACTCTGGTTGTTGTTAGTAGAAAGAACACACATGCAATGACACTGGTGGATCCATAGGTGGATTGTGAAAAGAACACACATGCAATGACACTAGTGGATCCATGTGTGGTCTCTGAAGAGAACGCACATGCAATGACTCTGGCTGTTGTTAGTAAAAAGAGCGCACATGCAATGACACTGGTGGATCCATGTGTGGTCTCTGAAGAGAATGCACATTTCAATGACACTGGTGGATCCATATGTGGTATGTGAATAGAACACACATGCAATGACTCCAGTTGTTGTTAGTAAAAAGAAGACACATGCAATGACACTGGTGGATCCATGTGTGGTCTCTAAAGAGAACACACATGCAATGACTCTGGTTGTTGTTAGTAAAAAGAGAACACATGCAATGACTCTGGTGGATCCATAGGTGGATTGTGAAAAGAACACACATGCAATGACTCCGGTTGTTGTTAGTAAAAAGAACACCCGTGCAATAACTCTAGTGGATCCATGTGTGGTCTCTGAAGAGAACACACATGCAATGACACTGGTGGATCCATGTGTGGTATGTGAAAAGAATAGTGATGAAATGACTCTAGTTGTTGTTAGTAAAAAGAGCACACATGCAATGACACTGGTGGATCCATGTGTGGTCTCTGAAGAGAACACACATGCAATGACTCTGGTTGTTGTTAGTAAAAAGAGCACACATGCAATGACACTGGTGGATCCATAGGTGGATTGTGAAAGAACACACATGCAATGACACTGGTGGATCCATAGGTGGATTGTGAAAGAACACACATGCAATGACACTGGTGGATCCATATGTGGTATGTGAAAAGAACACAAATGCAATGACTCTAGTTGTTGTTAGTAAAAAAACACATGTAATGACACTGGTGGATCCATGTGTGGTCTCTGAAGAGAACACACATTTCAATGACACTGGTGGATCCATATGTGGTATGTGAAAAGAACACACATGCAATGACTCTGGTTGTTGTTAGTAAAAAGAGCACACATGCAATGACACTGGTGGATCCATGTGTGACCTCTGAAGAGAACACACATTGCAATGACACTGGTGGATCCATATGTGGTATGTGAAAAGAACACACATGCAATGACTCTAGTTGTTGTTAGTAAAAAGAACACACATGCAATAACACTGGTGGATCCATGTGTTGTCTCTAAAGAGAACACACATGCAATGACTCTGGTTGTTGTTAGTAAAAAGAACACACATGCAATCACTCTGGTGGATCCATTAGTGGATTGTGAAAAGAACACACATGCCATGACTCCGGTTGTTGTTAGTAAAAAGAACACACATGCAATGACTCTGGTGGATCCATGTGTGGTCTCTGAAGAGAACACATATTTCAATGACACTGGTGGATCCATATGTGGTATGTGAAAAGAACACACATGCAACGACTCCAGTTGTTGTTAGTAAAAAGAGCACACATGCAATGACACTGGTGGATCCATAGGTGGATTGTGAAAAGAACACACATGCAATGACACTAGTGGATCCATGTGTGGTCTCTGAAGAGAACGCACATGAAATGACTCTGGCTGTTGTTAGTAAAAAGAGCGCACATGCAATGACACTGGTGGATCCATGTGTGGTCTCTGAAGAGAATGCACATTTCAATGACACTGGTGGATCCATATGTGGTATGTGAATAGAACACACATGCAATGACTCCAGTTGTTGTTAGTAAAAAGAAGACACATGCAATGACACTGGTGGATCCATGTGTGGTCTCTAAAGAGAACACACATGCAATGACTCTGGTTGTTGTTAGTAAAAAGAGAACACATGCAATGACTCTGGTGGATCCATAGGTGGATTGTGAAAAGAACACACATGCAATGACTCCGGTTGTTGTTAGTAAAAAGAACACCCGTGCAATAACTCTAGTGGATCCATGTGTGGTCTCTGAAGAGAACACACATGCAATGACACTGGTGGATCCATGTGTGGTATGTGAAAAGAATAGTGATGAAATGACTCCAGTTGTTGTTAGTAAAAAGAGCACACATGCAATGACACTGGTGGATCCATGTGTGGTCTCTGAAGAGAACACACATGCAATGACTCTGGTTGTTGTTAGTAAAAAGAGCACACATGCAATGACACTGGTGGATCCATAGGTGGATTGTGAAAGAACACACATGCAATGACACTGGTGGATCCATATGTGGTATGTGAAAAGAACACAAATGCAATGACTCCAGTTGTTGTTAGTAAAAAAACACATGTAATGACACTGGTGGATCCATGTGTGGTCTCTGAAGAGAACACACATTTCAATGACACTGGTGGATGCATATGTGGTATGTGAAAAGAACACACATGCAATGACTCTGGTTGTTGTTAGTAAAAAGAGCACACATGCAATGACACTGGTGGATCCATGTGTGACCTCTGAAGAGAACACACATTGCAATGACACTGGTGGATCCATATGTGGTATGTGAAAAGAACACACATGCAATGACTCTAGTTGTTGTTAGTAAAAAGAACACACATGCAATAACACTGGTGGATCCATGTGTTGTCTCTAAAGAGAACACACATGCAATGACTCTGGTTGTTGTTAGTAAAAAGAACACACATGCAATCACTCTGGTGGATCCATTAGTGGATTGTGAAAAGAACACACATGCCATGACTCCGGTTGTTGTTAGTAAAAAGAACACACATGCAATGACTCTGGTGGATCCATGTGTGGTCTCTGAAGAGAACACATATTTCAATGACACTGGTGGATCCATATGTGGTATGAGAAAAGAACACACATGCAACGACTCCAGTTGTTGTTAGTAAAAAGAGAACACATGCAATGACACTGGTGGATCCATGTGTGGTCTCTGAAGAGAACACACATGCAATGACTCTGGTTGTTGTTAGTAAAAAGAGCACACATGCAATGACACTGGTGGATCCATAAATGGATTATGAAAACAACACACATGCAATGACTCTGGTTGTTGTTAGTAAAAAGAACACACATGCAATGACACTGGTGGATCCATAGGTGGATTGTCAAAGAACACACATGCAATGATACTGGTGGATCCATATGTGGTATGTGAAGAGAACACAAATGCAATGACTCTAGTTGTTGTTAGTAAAAAGAACACACATGTAATGACACTGGTGGATCCATGTGTGGTCTTTGAAGAGAACACACATTTCAATGACACTGCTGGATCCATATGTGGTATGTGAATAGAACACACATGCAATGACTCCAGTTGTTGTTAGTAAAAAAGAACATATATGCAATGACACTGGTGGATCCATGTGTGGTCTCTGAAGAGAACACACATCTAATGATTGTAGCGGTGGTTAATGAGAAGAACCCACATTTCAATGACACTGGTGGATCCATATGTGGTATGTGAAAAGAATAGTCATGAAATGACTCCATTTATTGTTAGTAAAAAGAATACACATGCAATGACACTGGTGGATCCATGTGTGTTCTATAAAGAGAACACACATGAAATGATTCCGGATGTTGTTAGTAAAAAGAGCACACATGCAATGACACTGGTGGATCCATAGGTGGATTGTGAAAAGAACACACATGCAATGACTCTGGTTGTTATTAGTAAAAAGAACACACATGCAATGACACTGGTGGATCCATAGGTGGATTGTGAAAAGAACACACATGCAATGACACTGGTGGATCCATGTGTGGTATCTGAAGAGAACACACATGCAATGGCTCTGGCTGTTGTTAGTAAAAAGAGCACACATGCAATGACACTTGTGGATCCATAGGTGGATTGTGAAAAGAACACACATGCCATGACTGTGGTTGTTGTTAGTAAAAAGAACACACATGCAATGACACTGGTGGATCTATAGGTGGATTGTGAAAAGAACACGCATGCAATGACACTGGTGGATCCATATGTTGTATGTGAAAAGAACACACATGCAATGACACTGGTGGATCCATGGGTGGATTGTGAAAAGAACACACATGCAATGACAACTATGGATCCATGTGTGGTCTCTGAAGAGAACACACATGCAATGACTCTGGCTGTTGTTAGTAAAAAGAGCACACATGCAATGACACTGGTCGATCCATGTGTGGTCTCTGAAGAGAATGCTCATTTCAATGACACTGGTGGATCCATATGTGGTATGTGAAAAGAACACACATGCAATGACTCAAGTTGTTGTTAGTAAAAAGAACACACATGCAATGACACTGGTGGATCAATGTGTGGTCTCTGAAGAGAACACACATGCAATGAATCTAGTTGTTGTTAGTAAAAAGAACACAGATGCAATGACACTGGTGGATCCATAGGTGGATTGTGAAAGAACACACATGCAATGACACTGGTGGATCCATATGTGGTATGTGAAAAGAACACAAATGCAATGACTCTAGTTGTTGTTAGTAAAAGGAACACACATGTAATGTGGATCCATGTGTGGTCTCTGAAGACAACACACATTTCAATGACACTGCTGGATCCATATGTGGTATGTGAATAGAACACACATCCAATGACTCCAGTTGTTGTTAGTAAAAAGAACACACATGCAATAACACTGGTGGATCCATGTGTGGTCTCTGAAGAGAACACACATGCAATGACTCTGGTTGTTGTTAGTAAAAAGAACACACATGCAATCACTCTGGTGGATCCATTAGTGGATTGTGAAAAGAACACACATGCAATGACTCCGGTTGTTGTTAGTAAAAAGAACACACATGCAATGACTCTGGTGGATCCATGTGTGGTCTCTGAAGAGAACACATATTTCAATGACACTGGTGGATCCATATGTGGTATGTGAAAAGAACACACATGCAACGACTCGAGTTGTTGTTAGTAGAAAGAGCACACATGCAATGACACTGCTGGATCCTTGTGTGGTCTCTGAAGAGAACACACATGCAATGACTCTGGTTGTTGTTAGTAAAAAGAGCACACATGCAATGACACTGGTGGATCCATAAATGGATTGTGAAAAGAACACACCTACAATGACTCTGGTTGTTGTTAGTAAAAAGAACACACATGCAATGACACTGGTGGATCCATAGGTGGATTGTGAAAGAACACACATGCAATGACACTGGTGGAACCATATGCGGTATGTGAAAAGAACAGAAATGCAATGACTCCAGTTGTTGTTAGTAAAAAGAACACACATGTAATGACACTGGTGGATCCATGTGTGGTCTCTGAAGAGAACACATATTTCAATGACACTGCTGGATCCATTTGTGGTATGTGAATAGAACACACATGCAATGACTCCAGTTGTTGTTAGTAAAAAAGAACATATATGCAATGACACTGGTGGATACATGTGTGGTCTCTGAAGAGAACACACATCTAATGATTGTAGCGGTGGTTAATGAGAAGAACCCACATTTCAATAACACTGGTGGATCCATATGTGGTATGTGAAAAGAATAGTCATGAAATGACTCCATTTATTGTTAGTAAAAAGAATACACATGCAATGACACTGGTGGATCCAAGAGAAAACACATGTAATGATTCTGGATGTTGTTAGTAAAAAGAGCACACATGCAATGACACTGGTGGATCCATAGGTGGATTGTGAAAAGAACACACATGCAATGACTCTGGTTGTTATTAGTAAAAAGAACACACATGCAATGACACTGGTGGATCCATAGGTGGATTGTGAAAAGAACACACATGCAATGACACTGGTGGATCCATATGTGGTATGTGAAAAGAACACAAATGCAATGTCTCTAGTTGTTGTTAGTAAAAGGAACACACAGGTAATAACACTGGTGGATCCATAGGTGGATTGTGAAAAGAACACACATGCCATGACTGTGGTTGTTGTTAGTAAAAAGAACACAAATGCAATGACACTGGTGGATCCATAGGTGGATTGTGAAAAGAACACGCATGCAATGACACTGGTGGATCCATATGTGGTATGTGAAAAGAACACACATGCAATGACACTGGTGGATCCATGGGTGGATTGTGAAAAGAACACACATGCAATGACACCTATGGATCCATGTGTGGTCTCTGAAGAGAACACACATGCAATGACTCTGGCTGTTGTTAGTAAAAAGAGCACACATGCAATGACACTGGTCGATCCATGTGTGGTCTCTGAAGAGAATGCTCATTTCAATGACACTGGTGGATCCATATGTGGTATGTGAAGAGAACACACATGCAATGACTCTGGTTGTTGTTAGTAAAAAGAGCACACATGCAATGACACTGGTGGATCCATAAATGGATTGTGAAAATAACACACATGCAATGACTCTTGTTGTTGTTAGTAAAAAGAACACACATGCAATGGCACTGGTGGATCCATAGGCGGATTGTGAAAGAACGCACATGCAATGACACTGGTGGATCCATATGTGGTATGTGAAAAGAACACAAATGCAATGACTCCAGTTGTTGTTAGTAAAAAAACACATGTAGTGACACTGGTGGATCCATGTGTGGTCTCTGAAGAGAACACACATTTCAATGACACTGGTGGATCCATATGTGGTATGTGAAAAAAACACACATGCAATGACTCTGGTTGTTGTTAGTAAAAAGAGCACACATGCAATGACACTGGTGGATCCATGTGTGACCTCTGAAGAGAACACACATTGCAATGACACTGGTGGATCCATATGTGGTATGTGAAAAGAACACACATGCAATGACTCCAGTTGTTGTTAGTAAAAAGGACACACATGCAATAACACTGGTGGATCCATGTGTGTTCTCTGAAGAGAACACACATGCAATGACTCTGGTTGTTGTTATTAAAAAGAACACACATGCAATGAATCTGGTGGATCCATAGGTGGATTGTGAAAACAACACACACGCAATGACTCCGGTTGTTGTTAGTAAAAAGAACACACATGCAATGACTCTGGTGGATCCATGTGTGGTCTCTGAAGACAACACATATTTCAATGACACTGGTGGATACATATGTGGTATGTGAAAAGAACACACATGCAACAACTCTAGTTGTTGTTAGTAAAAAGAGCACACATGCAATGACACTGGTGGATCCTTGTGTGGTCTCTGAAGAGAACACACATGCAATGACTCTGGTTGTTGTTAGTAAAAAGAGCACACATGCAATGACACTGGTGGATCCATAAATGGATTGTGAAAAGAACACACCTACAATGACTCTGGTTGTTGTTAGTAAAAAGAACACACATGCAATGACACTGGTGGATCCATAGGTGGATTGTGAAAGAACACACATGCAATGACACTGGTGGAACCATATGCGGTATGTGAAAAGAACAGAAATGCAATGACTCCAGTTGTTGTTAGTAAAAAGAACACACATGTAATGACACTGGTGGATCCATGTGTGGTCTCTGAAGAGAACACACATTTCGATGACACTGGTGGATCCATATGTGGTATGTGAAAAGAACACACATGCAATGACTCTGGTTGTTGTTAGTAAAAAGAGCACACATGCAATGACACTGGTGAATCCATGTGTGACCTCTGAAGAGAACATGCATTGCAATGACACTGGTGGATCCATATGTGGTATGTGAAAAGAACACACATGCAATGACTCCAGTTGTTGTTAGTAAAAAAAACACACATGCAATAACACTGGTGGATCCATGTGTGGTCTCTGAAGAGAACACACATGCAATGACTCTGGTTGTTGTTAGTAAAAAGAACACGCATGCAATGACTATGGTGGATCCATAGGTGGATTGTGAAAAGAACACACATGCAATGACTCCGGTTGTTGTTAGTAAAAAGAACACCCGTGCAATAACTCTGGTGGATCCATGTGTGGTCTCTGAAGAGAACACACATGCAATGACACTGGTGGATCCATATGTGGTATGTGAAAAGAATAGTGATGAAATGACTCAAGTTGTTGTTAGTAAAAAGGGCACACATGCAATGACACTGGTGGATCCATGTGTGGTCTCTGAAGAGAACACACATGCAATGACTCTGGTTGTTGTTAGTAAAAAGAGCACACATGCAATGACACTGGTGGATCCATAGGTGGATTGTGAAAGAACACACATGCAATGACACTTGTGGATCCATATGTGGTATGTGAAAAGAATACAAATGCAATGACTCCAGTTGTTGTTAGTAAAAAGAACACACGTGTAATGACACTGGTGGATCCATGTGTGGTCTCTGAAAAGAACACACATTTCAATGACACTGGTGGATCCATATGTGGTATGTGAAAAGAACACACATGCAATGACTATGGTTGTTGTTAGTAAAAAGAGCACACATGCAATGACACTGGTGGATCCATGTGTGACCTCTGAAGAGAACACACATTGCAATGACACTGGTGGATCCATATGTGGTATGTGAAAAGAACACACATGCAATGACTCCAGTTGTTGTTAGTAAAAAGAACACACATGCAATAACACTGGTGGATCCATGTGTGGTCTCTAAAGAGAACACACATGCAATGACTCTGGTTGTTGTTAGTAAAAAGAACACACATGCAATGACTCTGGTGGATTGTGAAAAGAACACACATGCAATGACTCCGGTTGTTGTTAGTAAAAAGAACACCCATGCAATGACTCTGGTGGATCCATGTGTGGTCTCTGAAGAGAACACACATGCAATGACACTGGTGGATCCATATGTGGTATGTCAAAAGAACACACATGCAATGACTCCAGTTTTTGTTAGTAAAAATAGCACACATGCAATGACACTGGTGGATCCATGTGTGGTCTCTGGAGAGAACACACATTTCAATAACACTTGTGGATCCAAATGTGGTATGTGAAAATAATAGTCATGAAATGACTCTAGTTGTTGTTAGTAAAAAGAACACACATACAATGACACTGGTGGATCCATGTGTGGTCTCTGAAGAGAACACACATGCAATGACTATGGCTGTTATTAGTAAAAAGAGCACACATGCAATGACACTGGTGGATCCATAGGTGGATTGTGAAAAGAACACACGTGCAATGACTCTAGTTGTTGTTAGTAAAAAGAACACAAATGCAATGACACTGGTAGATCCATAGGTGGATTGTGAAAAGAACACACATGCAATGACACTGGTGGATCCATATGTGGTATGTGAAAAGAACACACATGCAATGACTCCAGTTGTTCTTAGTAAAAAGAACACACATACAATGACATTAGTGGATCCATGTGTGGTCTCTGAAGAGAACACACATCCAATGACTCTAGTTGTGGTTAATGAGAAGATCGCACATTTCAATGACACTGGTGGATCCATATGTGGTATGTGAAAAGAATAGTGATGAAATGACTCCAGTTGTTGTTAGTAAAAAGAACACACATGCAATGACACTGGTGGATCCATGTGTGGTCTCTGAAGAGAACACACATGTAATGACTCTGGCTGTTGTTAGTAAGAAGAGCGCACATGCAATGACACTGGTGGATCCATAGGTGGATTGTGAAAAGAACACACATGCAATGACTCTGGTTGTTGTTAGTAGAAAGAACACACATGCAATGACACTGGTGGATCCATAGGTGGATTGTGAAAAGAACACACATGCAATGACACTAGTGGATCCATGTGTGGTCTCTGAAGAGAACACACATGCAATGACTCTGGCTGTTGTTAGTAAAAAGAGCGCACATGCAATGACACTGGTGAATCCATGTGTGGTCTCTGAAGAGAATGCACATTACAATGACACTGGTGGATCCATATGTGGTATGTGAATAGAACACACATGCAATGACTCCAGTTGTTGTTAGTAAAAAAGAAGACACATGCAATGACACTGGTGGATCCATGTGTGGTCTCTGAAGAGAATACACATGCAATGACTCTGGTTGTTGTTAGTAAAGAGAGCACACATGCAATGACCCTGGTGGATCCATAAATGGATTGTGAAAAGAACACACATGCAATGACTCTTGTTGTTGTTAGTAAAAAGAACACACATGCAATGGCACTGGTGGATCCATAGGCGGATTGTGAAAGAACGCACATGCAATGACATTGGTGGATCCATATGGGGTATGTGAAAAGAACACAAATGCAATGACTCCAGTTGTTGTTAGTAAAAAAACACATGTAGTGACACTGGTGGATCCCTGTGTGGTCTCTGAAGAGAACACACATTTCAATGACACTGGTGGATCCATATGTGGTATGTGAAAAGAACACACATGCAATGACTCTGGTTGTTGTTAGTAAAAAGAGCACACATGCAATGACACTGGTGGATCCATGTGTGACCTCTGAAGAGAACACACATTGCAATGACACTGGTGGATCCATATGTGGTATGTGAAAAGAACACACATGCAATGACTCCAGTTGTTGTTAGTAAAAAGAACACACATGCAATAACACTGGTGGATCCATGTGTGGTCTCTGAAGAGAACACACATGCAATGTCTCTGGTTGTTGTTAGTAAAAAGAACACACATGCAATCACTCTGGTGGATCCATTAGTGGATTGTGAAAAGAACACACATGCAATGACTCCGGTTGTTGTTAGTAAAAAGAACACACATGCAATGACTCTGGTGGATCCATGTGTGGTCTCTGAAGAGAACACATATTTCAATGACACTGGTGGATCCATATGTGGTATGTGAAAAGAACACACATGCAACGACTCGAGTTGTTGTTAGTAGAAAGAGCACACATGCAATGACACTGCTGGATCCTTGTGTGGTCTCTGAAGAGAACACACATGCAATGACTCTGGTTGTTGTTAGTAAAAAGAGCACACATGCAATGACACTGGTGGATCCATAAATGGATTGTGAAAAGAACACACCTACAATGACTCTGGTTGTTGTTAGTAAAAAGAACACACATGCAATGACACTGGTGGATCCATAGGTGGATTGTGAAAGAACACACATGCAATGACACTGGTGGAACCATATGCGGTATGTGAAAAGAACAGAAATGCAATGACTCCAGTTGTTGTTAGTAAAAAGAACACACATGTAATGACACTGGTGGATCCATGTGTGGTCTCTGAAGAGAACACATATTTCAATGACACTGCTGGATCCATTTGTGGTATGTGAATAGAACACACATGCAATGACTCCAGTTGTTGTTAGTAAAAAAGAACATATATGCAATGACACTGGTGGATACATGTGTGGTCTCTGAAGAGAACACACATCTAATGATTGTAGCGGTGGTTAATGAGAAGAACCCACATTTCAATAACACTGGTGGATCCATATGTGGTATGTGAAAAGAATAGTCATGAAATGACTCCATTTATTGTTAGTAAAAAGAATACACATGCAATGACACTGGTGGATCCAAGAGAAAACACATGTAATGATTCTGGATGTTGTTAGTAAAAAGAGCACACATGCAATGACACTGGTGGATCCATAGGTGGATTGTGAAAAGAACACACATGCAATGACTCTGGTTGTTATTAGTAAAAAGAACACACATGCAATGACACTGGTGGATCCATAGGTGGATTGTGAAAAGAACACACATGCAATGACACTGGTGGATCCATATGTGGTATGTGAAAAGAACACAAATGCAATGTCTCTAGTTGTTGTTAGTAAAAGGAACACACAGGTAATAACACTGGTGGATCCATAGGTGGATTGTGAAAAGAACACACATGCCATGACTGTGGTTGTTGTTAGTAAAAAGAACACACATGCAATGACACTGGTGGATCCATAGGTGGATTGTGAAAAGAACACGCATGCAATGACACTGGTGGATCCATATGTGGTATGTGAAAAGAACACACATGCAATGACACTGGTGGATCCATGGGTGGATTGTGAAAAGAACACACATGCAATGACACCTATGGATCCATGTGTGGTCTCTGAAGAGAACACACATGCAATGACTCTGGCTGTTGTTAGTAAAAAGAGCACACATGCAATGACACTGGTCGATCCATGTGTGGTCTCTGAAGAGAATGCTCATTTCAATGACACTGGTGGATCCATATGTGGTATGTGAAGAGAACACACATGCAATGACTCTGGTTGTTGTTAGTAAAAAGAGCACACATGCAATGACACTGGTGGATCCATAAATGGATTGTGAAAATAACACACATGCAATGACTCTTGTTGTTGTTAGTAAAAAGAACACACATGCAATGGCACTGGTGGATCCATAGGCGGATTGTGAAAGAACGCACATGCAATGACACTGGTGGATCCATATGTGGTATGTGAAAAGAACACAAATGCAATGACTCCAGTTGTTGTTAGTAAAAAAACACATGTAGTGACACTGGTGGATCCATGTGTGGTCTCTGAAGAGAACACACATTTCAATGACACTGGTGGATCCATATGTGGTATGTGAAAAAAACACACATGCAATGACTCTGGTTGTTGTTAGTAAAAAGAGCACACATGCAATGACACTGGTGGATCCATGTGTGACCTCTGAAGAGAACACACATTGCAATGACACTGGTGGATCCATATGTGGTATGTGAAAAGAACACACATGCAATGACTCCAGTTGTTGTTAGTAAAAAGGACACACATGCAATAACACTGGTGGATCCATGTGTGTTCTCTGAAGAGAACACACATGCAATGACTCTGGTTGTTGTTATTAAAAAGAACACACATGCAATGAATCTGGTGGATCCATAGGTGGATTGTGAAAACAACACACACGCAATGACTCCGGTTGTTGTTAGTAAAAAGAACACACATGCAATGACTCTGGTGGATCCATGTGTGGTCTCTGAAGACAACACATATTTCAATGACACTGGTGGATACATATGTGGTATGTGAAAAGAACACACATGCAACAACTCTAGTTGTTGTTAGTAAAAAGAGCACACATGCAATGACACTGGTGGATCCTTGTGTGGTCTCTGAAGAGAACACACATGCAATGACTCTGGTTGTTGTTAGTAAAAAGAGCACACATGCAATGACACTGGTGGATCCATAAATGGATTGTGAAAAGAACACACCTACAATGACTCTGGTTGTTGTTAGTAAAAAGAACACACATGCAATGACACTGGTGGATCCATAGGTGGATTGTGAAAGAACACACATGCAATGACACTGGTGGAACCATATGCGGTATGTGAAAAGAACAGAAATGCAATGACTCCAGTTGTTGTTAGTAAAAAGAACACACATGTAATGACACTGGTGGATCCATGTGTGGTCTCTGAAGAGAACACACATTTCGATGACACTGGTGGATCCATATGTGGTATGTGAAAAGAACACACATGCAATGACTCTGGTTGTTGTTAGTAAAAAGAGCACACATGCAATGACACTGGTGAATCCATGTGTGACCTCTGAAGAGAACATGCATTGCAATGACACTGGTGGATCCATATGTGGTATGTGAAAAGAACACACATGCAATGACTCCAGTTGTTGTTAGTAAAAAAAACACACATGCAATAACACTGGTGGATCCATGTGTGGTCTCTGAAGAGAACACACATGCAATGACTCTGGTTGTTGTTAGTAAAAAGAACACGCATGCAATGACTATGGTGGATCCATAGGTGGATTGTGAAAAGAACACACATGCAATGACTCCGGTTGTTGTTAGTAAAAAGAACACCCGTGCAATAACTCTGGTGGATCCATGTGTGGTCTCTGAAGAGAACACACATGCAATGACACTGGTGGATCCATATGTGGTATGTGAAAAGAATAGTGATGAAATGACTCAAGTTGTTGTTAGTAAAAAGGGCACACATGCAATGACACTGGTGGATCCATGTGTGGTCTCTGAAGAGAACACACATGCAATGACTCTGGTTGTTGTTAGTAAAAAGAGCACACATGCAATGACACTGGTGGATCCATAGGTGGATTGTGAAAGAACACACATGCAATGACACTTGTGGATCCATATGTGGTATGTGAAAAGAATACAAATGCAATGACTCCAGTTGTTGTTAGTAAAAAGAACACACGTGTAATGACACTGGTGGATCCATGTGTGGTCTCTGAAAAGAACACACATTTCAATGACACTGGTGGATCCATATGTGGTATGTGAAAAGAACACACATGCAATGACTATGGTTGTTGTTAGTAAAAAGAGCACACATGCAATGACACTGGTGGATCCATGTGTGACCTCTGAAGAGAACACACATTGCAATGACACTGGTGGATCCATATGTGGTATGTGAAAAGAACACACATGCAATGACTCCAGTTGTTGTTAGTAAAAAGAACACACATGCAATAACACTGGTGGATCCATGTGTGGTCTCTAAAGAGAACACACATGCAATGACTCTGGTTGTTGTTAGTAAAAAGAACACACATGCAATGACTCTGGTGGATTGTGAAAAGAACACACATGCAATGACTCCGGTTGTTGTTAGTAAAAAGAACACCCATGCAATGACTCTGGTGGATCCATGTGTGGTCTCTGAAGAGAACACACATGCAATGACACTGGTGGATCCATATGTGGTATGTCAAAAGAACACACATGCAATGACTCCAGTTTTTGTTAGTAAAAATAGCACACATGCAATGACACTGGTGGATCCATGTGTGGTCTCTGGAGAGAACACACATTTCAATAACACTTGTGGATCCAAATGTGGTATGTGAAAATAATAGTCATGAAATGACTCTAGTTGTTGTTAGTAAAAAGAACACACATACAATGACACTGGTGGATCCATGTGTGGTCTCTGAAGAGAACACACATGCAATGACTATGGCTGTTATTAGTAAAAAGAGCACACATGCAATGACACTGGTGGATCCATAGGTGGATTGTGAAAAGAACACACGTGCAATGACTCTAGTTGTTGTTAGTAAAAAGAACACAAATGCAATGACACTGGTAGATCCATAGGTGGATTGTGAAAAGAACACACATGCAATGACACTGGTGGATCCATATGTGGTATGTGAAAAGAACACACATGCAATGACTCCAGTTGTTCTTAGTAAAAAGAACACACATACAATGACATTAGTGGATCCATGTGTGGTCTCTGAAGAGAACACACATCCAATGACTCTAGTTGTGGTTAATGAGAAGATCGCACATTTCAATGACACTGGTGGATCCATATGTGGTATGTGAAAAGAATAGTGATGAAATGACTCCAGTTGTTGTTAGTAAAAAGAACACACATGCAATGACACTGGTGGATCCATGTGTGGTCTCTGAAGAGAACACACATGTAATGACTCTGGCTGTTGTTAGTAAGAAGAGCGCACATGCAATGACACTGGTGGATCCATAGGTGGATTGTGAAAAGAACACACATGCAATGACTCTGGTTGTTGTTAGTAGAAAGAACACACATGCAATGACACTGGTGGATCCATAGGTGGATTGTGAAAAGAACACACATGCAATGACACTAGTGGATCCATGTGTGGTCTCTGAAGAGAACACACATGCAATGACTCTGGCTGTTGTTAGTAAAAAGAGCGCACATGCAATGACACTGGTGAATCCATGTGTGGTCTCTGAAGAGAATGCACATTACAATGACACTGGTGGATCCATATGTGGTATGTGAATAGAACACACATGCAATGACTCCAGTTGTTGTTAGTAAAAAAGAAGACACATGCAATGACACTGGTGGATCCATGTGTGGTCTCTGAAGAGAATACACATGCAATGACTCTGGTTGTTGTTAGTAAAGAGAGCACACATGCAATGACCCTGGTGGATCCATAAATGGATTGTGAAAAGAACACACATGCAATGACTCTTGTTGTTGTTAGTAAAAAGAACACACATGCAATGGCACTGGTGGATCCATAGGCGGATTGTGAAAGAACGCACATGCAATGACATTGGTGGATCCATATGTGGTATGTGAAAAGAACACAAATGCAATGACTCCAGTTGTTGTTAGTAAAAAAACACATGTAGTGACACTGGTGGATCCCTGTGTGGTCTCTGAAGAGAACACACATTTCAATGACACTGGTGGATCCATATGTGGTATGTGAAAAGAACACACATGCAATGACTCTGGTTGTTGTTAGTAAAAAGAGCACACATGCAATGACACTGGTGGATCCATGTGTGACCTCTGAAGAGAACACACATTGCAATGACACTGGTGGATCCATATGTGGTATGTGAAAAGAACACACATGCAATGACTCCAGTTGTTGTTAGTAAAAAGAACACACATGCAATAACACTGGTGGATCCATGTGTGGTCTCTGAAGAGAACACACATGCAATGTCTCTGGTTGTTGTTAGTAAAAAGAACACACATGCAATCACTCTGGTGGATCCATAAGTGGATTGTGAAAGGAACACACATGCAATGACTCCGGTTGTTGTGAGTAAAAAGAACACACATGCAATGACTCTGGTGGATCCATGTGTGGTCTCTGAAGAGAACACATATTTCAATGACACTGGTGGATCCATATGTGGTATGTGAAAAGAACACACATGCAACGACTCTAGTTGTTGTTAGTAAAAAGAGCACACATGCAATGACACTAGTGGATCCATGTATGGTCTCTGAAGAGAACACACATGCAATGACTCTGGTTGTTGTTAGTAAAAAGAGCACACATGCAATGACACTGGTGGATCAATAGGTGGATTGTGAAAGAACACACATGCAATGATACTGGTGGATCCATATGTGGTATGTGAAAAGAACACAAATGCAATGACTCTAGTTGTTGTTAGTAAAAAGAACACACATGTAATGACACTGGTGGATCCATGTGTGGTCTCTGAAGAGAAAACACATTTCAATGACACTGCTGGATCCATATGTGGTATGTGAATAGAACACACATGCAATGACTCTAGTTGTTCTTAGTAAAAAAGAACATATATGCAATGACACTGGTGGATCCATGTGTGGTCTCTGAAGAGAACACACATCTAATGATTGTAGCGGTGGTTAATGAGAAGAACCCACATTTCAATGACACTGGTGGATCCATATGTGGTATGTGAAAAGAATAGTCATGAAATGACTCCATTTATTGTTAGTAAAAAGAATACACATGCAATGACACTAGTGGATCCATGTGTGTTCTCTAAAGAGAACACACATGTAATGATTCTGGATGTTGTTAGTAAAAAGAGCACACATGCAATCACACTGGTGGATCCATAGGTGGATTGTGAAAAGAACACACATGCAATGACTCTGGTTTTTATTAGTAAAAAGAACACACACGCAATGACACTGGTGGATCCATAGGTGGATTGTGAAAAGAACACACATGCAATGACACTGGTGGATAAATGTGTGGTCTCTGAAGAGAACACACATGTAATGACTCTGGCTGTTGTTAGTAAAAAGAGCACACATGCAATGACACTTGTGGATCCATAGGTGGATTGTGAAAAGAACACACATGCCATGAATGTGGTTGTTGTTAGTAAAAAGAACACACTTGCAATGACACTGGTGGATCCATAGGTGGATTGTGAAAAGAACACGCATGCAATGACACTGGTGGATCCATATGTGGTATGTGAAAAGAACACACATGCAATGACACTGGTGGATCCATGGGTGGATTGTGAAAAGAACACACATGCAATGACACCTATGGATCCATGTGTGGTCTCTGAAGAGAACACACATGCAATGACTCTGGCTGTTGTTAGTAAAAAGAGCACACATGCAATGACACTGGTCGATCCATGTGTGGTCTCTGAAGAGATTGCTCATTTCAATGACACTGGTGGATCCATATGTGGTATGTGAAAGGAACACACATGCAATGACTCAAGTTGTTATTAGTAAAAAGAACACACATGCAATGACACTGGTGAATCCATGTGTGGTCTCTGAAGAGAACACACATGCAATGACTCTGGTTGTTGTTAGTAAAAAGAACACACATGTAATGACACTAGTAGATCCATAGGTGGATTGTGAAAGAACACACATGCAATGACTCTGGTTGTTGTTAGTAAAAAGAGCACACATGCAATGACACTGGTGGATCCATAGGTGGATTGTGAAAGAACACACATGCAATGACACTTGTGGATCCATATGTGGTATGTGAAAAGAACACAAATGCAATGACTCTAGTTGTTGTTAGTAAAAAGAACACACGTGTAATGACACTGGTGGATCCATGTGTGGTCTCTGAAAAGAACACACATTTCAATGACACTGGTGGATCCATATGTGGTATGTGAAAAGAACACACATGCAATGACTATGGTTGTTGTTAGTAAAAAGAGCACACATTGCAATGACACTGGTGGATCAATATGTGGTATGTGAAAAGAACACACATGCAATGACTCCAGTTGTTGTTAGTAAAAAGAACAAACATGCAATAACACTGGTGGATCCATGTGTGGTCTCTGAAGAGAACACACATGCAATGACTCTGGTTGTTGTTAGTAAAAAGAACACACATGCAATGACTCTGGTGGATCCATAGGTGGATTGTGAAAAGAACACACATGCAATGACTCCGGTTGTTGTTAGTAAAAAAGAACACCCATGCAATGACTCTGGTGGATCCATGTGTGGTCTCTGAAGAGAACACACATGCAATGACACTGGTGGATCCATATGTGGTATGTCAAAAGAACACACATGCAATGACTCCAGTTGTTGTTAGTAAAAAGAGCACACATGCAATGACACTGGTGGATCCATGTGTGGTCTCTGGAGAGAACACACATTTCAATAACACTAGTGGATCCAAATGTGGTATGTGAAAATAATAGTCATGAAATGACTCTAGTTGTTGTTAGTAAAAAGAACACACATACAATGACACTGGTGGATCCATGTGTGGTCTCTGAAGAGAACACACATGCAATGACTATGGCTGTTATTAGTAAAAAGAGCACACATGCAATGACACTGGTGGATCCATAGGTGGATTGTGAAAAGAACACACGTGCAATGACTCTAGTTGTTGTTAGTAAAAAGAACACACATGCAATGACACTGGTAGATCCATAGGTGGATTGTGAAAAGAACACACATGCAATGATACTGGTGGATCCATATGTGGTATGTGAAAAGAACACACATGCAATGACTCCAGTTGTTCTTAGTAAAAAGAAGACACATACAATGACATTAGTGGATCCATGTGTGGTCTCTGAAGAGAACACACATCCAATGACTCTAGTTGTGGTTAATGAGAAGAACCCACATTTCAATGACACTGGTGGATCCATATGTGGTATGTGAAAAGAATAGTGATGAAATGACTCCAGTTGTTGTTAGTAAAAAGAACACACATGCAATGACACTGGTGGATCCATGTGTGGTCTCTGAAGAGAACACACATGTAATGACTCTGGCTGTTGTTAGTAAGAAGAGCGCACATGCAATGACACTGGTGGATCCATAGGTGGATTGTGAAAAGAACACACATGCAATGACTCTGGTTGTTGTTAGTAGAAAGAACACACATGCAATGACACTGGTGGATCCATAGGTGGATTGTGAAAAGAACACACATGCAATGACACTAGTGGATCCATGTGTGGTCTCTGAAGAGAACACACATGCAATGACTCTGGCTGTTGTTAGTAAAAAAGAGCGCACATGCAATGACACTGGTGGATCCATGTGTGGTCTCTGAAGAGAATGCACATTACAATGACACTGGTGGATCCATATGTGGTATGTGAATAGAACACACATGCAATGACTCCAGTTGTTGTTAGTAAAAAAGAAGACACATGCAATGACACTGGTGGATCCATGTGTGGTCTCTGAAGAGAATACACATGCAATGACTCTGGTTGTTGTTAGTAAAGAGAGCACACATGCAATGACACTGGTAGATCCATAAATGGATTGTGAAAATAACACACATGCAATGACTCTTGTTGTTGTTAGTAAAAAGAACACACATGCAATGGCACTGGTGGATCCATAGGCGGATTGTGAAAGAACGCACATGCAATGACACTGGTGGATCCATATGTGGTATGTGAAAAGAACACAAATGCAATGACTCCAGTTGTTGTTAGTAAAAAAACACATGTAGTGACACTGGTGGATCCATGTGTGGTCTCTGAAGAGAACACACATTTCAATGGCACTGGTGGATCCATATGTGGTATGTGAAAAGAACACACATGCAATGACTCTGGTTGTTGTTAGTAAAAAGAGCACACATGCAATGACACTGGTGGATCCATGTGTGACCTCTGAAGAGAACACACATTGCAATGACACTGGTGGATCCATATGTGGTATGTGAAAAGAACACACATGCAATGACTCCAGTTGTTGTTAGTAAAAAGAACACACATGCAATAACACTGGTGGATCCATGTGTGGTCTCTGAAGAGAACACACATGCAATGACTCTGGTTGTTGTTAGTAAAAAGAACACACATGCAATCACTCTGGTGGATCCATAAGTGGATTGTGAAAAAAACACACATGCAATGACTCCGGTTGTTGTTAGTAAAAAGAACACACATGCAATGACTCTGGTGGATCCATGTGTGGTCTCTGAAGAGAACACATATTTCAATGACACTGGTGGATCCATATGTGGTATGTGAATAGAACACACATGCAATGACTCTAGTTGTTCTTAGTAAAAAAGAACATATATGCAATGACACTGGTGGATCCATGTGTGGTCTCTGAAGAGAACGCACATCTAATGATTGTAGCGGTGGTTGATGAGAAGAACCCACATTTCAATGACACTGGTGGATCCATATGTGGTATGTGAAAAGAATAGTCATGAAATGACTCCATTTATTGTTAGTAAAAAGAATACACATGCAATGACACTGGTGGATCCATGTGTGTTCTCTAAAGAGAACACACATGTAATGATTCTGGATGTTGTTAGTAAAAAGAGCACACATGCAATCACACTGGTGGATCCATAGGTGGATTGTGAAAAGAACACACATGCAATGACTCTGGTTTTTATTAGTAAAAAGAACACACACGCAATGACACTGGTGGATCCATAGGTGGATTGTGAAAAGAACACACATGCAATGAAACTGGTGGATCCATGTGTGGTCTCTGAAGAGAACACACATGCAATGACTCTGGATGTTGTTAGTAAAAAGAGCACACATGCAATGACACTTGTGGATCCATAGGTGGATTGTGAAAAGAACACACATGCCATGAATGTGGTTGTTGTTAGTAAAAAGAACACACATGCAATGACACTGGTGGATCCATAGGTGGATTGTGAAAAGAACACGCATGCAATGACACTGGTGGATCCATATGTGGTATGTGAAAAGAACACACATGCAATGACACTGGTGGATCCATGGGTGGATTGTGAAAAGAACACACATGCAATGACACCTATGGATCCATGTGTGGTCTCTGAAGAGAACACACATGCAATGACTCTGGCTGTTGTTAGTAAAAAGAGCACACATGCAATGACACTGGTCGATCCATGTGTGGTCTCTAAAGAGAATGCTCATTTCAATGACACTGGTGGATCCATATGTGGTATGTGAAAGGAACACACATGCAATGACTCAAGTTGTTATTAGTAAAAAGAACACACATGCAATGACACTGGTGGATCCATGTGTGGTCTCTGAAGAGAACACACATGCAATGACTCTGGTTGTTGTTAGTAAAAAGAACACACATGTAATGACACTAGTGGATCCATAGGTGGATTGTGAAAGAACACACATGCAATGACACTGGTGGATCCATATGTGGTATGTGAAAAGAACACAAATGCAATGACTCTAGTTGTTGTTAGTAAAAGGAACACACATGTAATGACACTGGTGGATCCATGTGTGGTCTCTGAAGAGAACACACATTTCAATGACACTGCTGGATCCATATGTGGTATGTGAATAGAACACACATGCAATGACTCCAGTTGTTGTTAGTAAAAAAGAACATATATGCAATGACACTGGTGGATCCATGTGTGGTCTCTGAAGAGAACACACATCTAATGATTGTAGCGGTGGTTAATGAGAAGAACCCACATTTCAATGACACTGGTGGATCCATATGTGGTATGTGAAAAGAATAGTCATGAAATGACTCCATTTATTGTTAGTAAAAAGAATACACATGCAATGACACTGGTGGATCCATGTGTGTTCTCTAAAAAGAACACACATGCAATGACACTAATGTATCCATGTGTGGTCTCTGAAGAGAACACACATTTCAATGACACTAGTGGATCCATATGTGGTATGTGAAAAGAACACACATGCAATGACTCCAGTTGTTGTTAGTAAAAAGAACACACACGCAATGACACTGGTGGATCCATGTGTGGTCTCTGAAGAAAACACACATGCAATGACTCTGCTTGTTGTTAGTAAAAAGAACACACATGCAATGACTCTGGTGGATCCATAGGTGGATTGTGAAAACAACACACATGCAATGGCTCTGGTTGTTGTTAGTAAAAAGAACAAACATGCAATGACTCTGGTGGATCCATGTGTGGTATCTGAAGAGAACACATATTTCAATGACACTGGTGGATCCATATGTGGTATGTGAAAAGAACACACATGCAACGACTCTAGTTGTTGTTAGTAAAAAGAGCACACATCCAATGACACTGGTGGATCCATGTGTGGTCTCTGAAGAGAACACACATTTCAATGACACTAGTGGATCCATATGTGGCAAAAGATAGCACCGGTTCGCTACACAAATTTAAATGGGGCCAATATTAGGCTAGATTTGCCCGCATATGGCCTTTATATTTAATTATGAGGTGAATCGGCATAAGGCCCCCAAACCACACAAATATGTATGCGACATGAATGATTTAATGCAACAAGTTTATATCATATATTATAAAAATACGGGGCTTGGAAAAGGCATCACACATTATGGTCGGAGGTCTTGGTTCGGAGGGGTTCGAGGGATCGGTCTTTGGATCTCAACGGGAACAGTCTTCAAATTCCGTGAGGGAGATCTTGAGGCTCCTGACATCTTCGGGTCGGGGGTCTCGGCATCGGAAGATCTTGGCGTCCATGGTTCTAAGCGACGGAGCGCTTAGCATTCGTCTTCGATCGCCGGACTAGAAGGAGTCGAGGCATCATCCGAGCATCCCCACACGGGTTGTGGCAGTAACCAAGTGACACCATCATCTCTTCACCATTGCTCCTTCAGCTTCACTACTCGTTCTCTGCCATAGCAACAAAACCCCAAAACTGAATTTCCAATTCTGCCAACACAGCAATACCACATCTCTGCACACAGATATATGGGAAGGGACCTGCGGAACTTCGAGGGCACCAGGCACTGTGCTGGGCGACGCACTCGAGCTGGAGGGCGACGGGAGCGGAAGGCGCGGGCTTGGGGAGGGCTACACTGGGGACGCGGGGAGAGAGGCGCACGGCAGGGACTCGCTTCCCTGGCGATGGCGGCGGTGACGGTAGTGGCAGGGCGACGGTTTCGCGGGGAAGGGGTGACGACCGGACGCAGGGCAGCGGTGACGAGGTGGCCCCGTCGGCGCCGCGAGGAGCTTGCAGAGGAGGGAGGAGACACGGTGGCTAACGGAAGGGCGCCCGCGATGGCGTGCAGAGGCGGCCACGAACGGAGAGGGGGCGATGGCCGGAGAAGAGGCGAAGGTGGGGGAAGCCCCTGGTGGAGGGCGGCCCAGGGCGGCGCTGGAGACGAGGCTCGCCGGCGGTTGGTGGCGAGGGTGAGAGGAGGGTTCGCGCGGCGGCCGCGGGACTGCGAGGCGGTTGAGGCCGGGGCAGAGGAGCAGCTCGGCGGCCCGGGAGAGAGGACGCGCGGTCGATGGCTGGGCCACATGCCGGCGGTGGCGGAAGAGGGCGAGACGGCGGGAGGCAGGCGCGGGAGGAGGAGGCCGGCGTGGGGGAGAAGGCCGGCGCCGGTGCAGAGGCGGGCGGGGCCGGTCAAGGACGGCGTGACGGGGCGGCGGCCGGAGGAGAACCAGGTGGCGGGGATCTCGGCAGGGACGGGCGATGCGGGGTGCGGGGAAGGCCCAGCGGCGGCCGGCGGCGCCAGAGAGGAAGGTGGAGGCGGGGGAGCGGGGCGGGCGAGAGGAGGGAGGAGAGAGGAAGGGCGCCGGGGCGCGTCTGCGGGAGAGAGAGAGGGAGGCGGTTGGGTCGGCGTGTGGTGGGGTCAGGGGGAGGCCCGAGGTGGGCGGGGAGTGCGTGCCTAGGCGGGGGCTGGCCAGGTGGTGTTGGGGCGTGTGCAGGCGCGGACGCGGGCGGGAAACGGTCGACGGGGTGGGGCCCAGGCTAGCGGTAGGTGGCGGTGGTTGATTGGGTGGAGAGAGGGCCAGGCTGATGTGGCGCAAAGGGATAGGTTGGGGTGAGGTGGAGGGGGGCTGGGTAGATTAGGTTTGGGTAGTTTTAGGAATTTTGGAGGTGGCCGGTCAGGCTTTCGAGCCTGGCGGGCTGCCTCCTAAAAATAAAAGAAAATATTTTATTATTTAAAACGGGCTTTTGAAAACCGCTGGTGGACAAAACAAAATAATCCGGAGAACCGGGTTTTAATTTTAATTTGAATTAAAGACGGGGTGTTTAGAAAACAAAACCAGGCTTTTCGAAAATAGTTTTTAAACAAACCATGCAAGATGATGACGATGCTCAAATGCAATGTGGCATGATGACATGAGCATGCGGTCATGACGATGCAATGCACAAAAACAACGCGATTTTCTAGTAGTGGTTTTTTGCGGGATGCCACAATTCGACACCACTAACAATGGATCTCGCCCTCGAGATCCGCCTCATGGTACCGGGAAGAAGGGCGACGATCTGAATCTTCTCGCATCGTGTAGATCCTCGCGACACCACTAACAAGAGGTCGTTGTCCGTGATCGTCGAGAGGACACTCCGGGAACAAAAGGTCGAAGGTAGAGGTATCAACAAATAAAGCCACCTCTAGCTTCGATAGAAAGAGGGAACTGATGCATTCTCATCCACTTCAATGTACACAAGCGAATAGAGTGAGTAGTCGGCATGGGGGCCAATCCATCACGCACCCAAACTATTACTCTGCACAATCAGTAGAAAAGCGTGCAACCATTCTCGGAATCAGACTGAAGATCTCGACAATCGAGGTCCAGAAACAAAGGAGTGATGCAGACTCTGCATCGGATCTGGCGTAGATGATGTCGTTGCGTCGGAAAACACCGGAAGGCACGAGAAGGAACAAAGAGAAGTCCACCAGACGAAGGATTCCTCGGATAGCATGAAGACCAGATGTAGCAACACCGTTACCAAAGGAGGAAGCGAAACCCTGAAGGTACGATGGAACCCAACCACGAGAAATCCTGGACTCGAAGAGAGAGACGAGAGCGGATTCAAAACACGCAGAGGTGAGAGGAGAGCAGCAGAGGGGTAAGGAGTAAAATCAGACCTAATCAGAACTATTCAACCGATTTTGCAAAAATAGTTTTGACACGCTACTTCGGCCGTTAGCTAGGTTATCCTACAGGCTGGACTTGTGGGGTATCGCAACTGCTGAGCTCTGATACCACTCTGTAACACCCTCAGAATCGGCCCTATGCAAGTTTTAGCCCTTTCTGCCAAACCCGCATAGAAACGATTCAAGGACGCCCACCAGGCACTTTCGTGCGGGTGGGGAACGAAGTAATAACATTACACAACAGTCCTTGATGGGACCCACAGATCAGATATATATACAACACGACTCCATGAGTCAAGAATACAAATATACAGTACAAAGATCCAATCACCTTGAAAACGATAGAGCGTCCGACTACGGACAAGATGCAAATGGGGCTAAGAGCCCTGAAGAATAACCAATGGAGTTCATAACCCTGCCCAGGCCAAGCCGGAAGGGTAACCCTGCTAACGACGTCGATCTCAAACCTTCTTAAACAAAAAGGGGTGCCGACAAAGGGCAAAGGAAAAAGAGAGCGGTCAGTACTGAGGCCAGTACACGGCGAGACTAGAATTCGGCGGTCCTCGCCTACATAGGTATCGTGGACTGAAGCGGCAGCGCAGCATGCACTAAACAACCTATAGAGACTCGATATAACTGTCGGCTATCAGAGAGGGATAAGAAAGACCTATCCGGAACCAACCTGAAACTACCACCAAACATACCCATCCTGGTATTTCCCCCTCGAGACCAGACGAGGAAGTCAACCGAGGAACTCACACCGTTGGCAGTTTTATTTATTCAGTTATCGTTGCAGCAATTACTAGTCAGGTATAGATAGTCATCCTGATATAATAAGCAGTGGGAACTTTTAGTTAACCATTCCATTGTAGTTGCAACACTTACTAGTCAGATACAATTAGCATGAGATATCCCAAACCCAGCAGTTGTTGGTACTTTTATTTAGCCATTCCGTTGCAGTGAAGCTGATTACTAGTCATATCGGATACAAGTCAAATTATAACAGTAAACTTTAGTTATAGTTGTCTATGATCGAGAACTGTGCTCCAAGTCGTCCATAACCGCGGACACGGCTTCTTGAAAAGATTTAACCCTGCAGGGGTGCACCAAAGTTTCCACACGCACCTACACCCTTGTTGTCAGATCAGGTAGGTACAAGATCACAAAACATACACCCAACGGTATGTCGACGGGGTTTCGGACACGACGTTTCCCAGACCCAAAGCAAGCACAGGGGGCCACCCCACTAAGCTACCCGTAACGAAGTCGGCCGGTCTCCGAGACGGACTCAGGGTTTGTGTCGACGGCTGTAAATGACTGGGAACCCGAAAATGTGACTGGGCTTGTCGATACAGCGAAAACGTGTCACGGTCCTAAACAGTACAGGTGCTCCACGCACAATCTTAAATAAAGCAGTAAAGCATGGCATAAGTACAGGATAGTAATAAAGCCCCAAACTACTTGTGGCCCCAGTACAGTACTTTGAAATCAGGTACTAAATCGATGGGGGTGCCCACACACCCCACATGTGGTTAGCGCGCTCGATCTCGGAACAGGTGTCAAGAACTCGGGGTCCTACGGGACACCAGTGAGCGGTTAAAATCCAAATATTGTCTATTACCCACCGGTGCCTCTGCATTTACCTACTTTCAATTTTAGTTATTAAACAGTAATTAAAGCCATGATCATCTCCAACATTAAACATGCGGCAACACTCCAACAACTGAGGTACTTAACGACACGCAACAGCACTTGAGCAAGCGACTACGACGCGCAAGTCCAACTATCTACCAATCAATAGGTAATAGGATGTGTCCAAGGCAATATAAGGCTGCAAGGGATATCACGGATACGAAAACTAGAGCATCGCAACACAGATAGCAATAGATCAACAGGGGGAATAAATACTAAAAATGCAAAATAGGTAGAAGGAGAAGGGATGCTCGCCTGAAAACATTGTCGAAGGTTCATCCGAAGATCGGGGCAAAGCTCACATCAACTCAACGGCCTTATCCGCGAAGAAGCAAAACACTAGAATAAACACCGGATGCACTATTTAATACTACAGCAAAAGATCGGGCATGATGCATGTATGATGTATGACATGGCAAGGTACGATGCAGTTAGGCAATATTAAGCGGAACCGGGGGTTCTGACAATTAATTAAACAGTTCATGTTGTTTGGATACCCCACAATTTAAATGTTACATTAACAAGGCAAAAGATAGCACCGGTTCTCTACACAAATTTAAATGGGGCCAATATTAGGCTAGATTTGCCCGCATATGGCCTTTATATTTAATTATGAGGTGAATCGGCATAAGGCCCCCAAACCACACAAATATGTATGCGACATGAATGATTTAATGCAACAAGTTTATATCATATATTATAAAAATACGGGGCTTGGAAAGGGCATCACACATTATGGTCGGAGGTCTTGGTTCGGAGGGGTTCGAGGGATCAGTCTTTGGATCTCAACGGGAACAGTCTTCAAATTCCGTGAGGGAGATCTTGAGGCTCCTGACATCTTCGGGTCGGGGGTCTCGGCATCGGTAGAACTTGGCGTCCATGGTTCTAAGCGACGGAGCGCTTAGCATTCGTCTTCGATCGCCGGACTAGAAGGAGTCGAGGCATCATCCGAGCATCCCCACACGGGTTGTGGCAGTAACCAAGTGACACCATCATCTCTTCACCATTGCTCCTTCAGCTTCACTACTCGTTCTCTGCCACAGCAACAAAACCCCAAAACTGAATTTCCAATTCTGCCAACACAGCAATACCACATCTCTGCACACAGATATATGGGAAGGGACCTGTGGAACTTCGAGGGCACCAGGCACTGTGCTGGGCGACGCACTCGAGCTGGAGGGCGACGGGAGCGGAAGGCGCGGGCTCGGGGAGGGCTACACCGGGGGCGCGGGGAGAGAGGCGCACGGCAGGGACTCGCTTCCCTGGCGATGGCGGCGGTGACGGTAGTGGCAGGGCGACGGTTTCGCGGGGAAGGGGTGACGACCGGACGCAGGGCAGCGGTGACGAGGTGGCCTCGTCGGCACCGCGAGGAGCTTGCAGAGGAGGGAGGAGACACGGTGGCTGACGGAAGGGCGCCCGTGATGGCGTGCAGAGGCGGCCACGAACGGAGAGGGGGCGATGGCCGGAGAAGAGGCGAAGGTGGGGGAAGCCCCTGGTGGAGGGCGGCCCAGGGCAGCGCTGGAGACGAGGCTCACCGGCGGTTGGTGGCGAGGGTGAGAGGAGGGTTCGCGCGGCGGCCGCGGGACTGCGAGACGGTTGAGGCCGGGGCAGAGGAGCAGCTCGGTGGCCCGGGAGAGAGGGCGCGCGGTCGATGGCTGGGCCACATGCCGGCGGCGGCGGAAGAGGGCGAGACGGCGGGAGGCAGGCGCGGGAGGAGGAGGCCGGCGTGGGGGAGAAGGCCGGCGCCGGTGCAGAGGCGGGCGGGGCCGGTCAAGGACAGCGTGACAGGGCGGCGGCCGGAGGAGAACAAGGTGGCGGGGATCTCGGCAGGGACGGGCGATGCGGGGTGCGGGAAAGGCCCAGCAGCGGCCGGCGGCGCCAGAGAGGAAGGTGGAGGCGGGGGAGCAGGGCGGGCGAGAGGAGGGAGGAGAGAGGAAGGGCGCCGAGGCGCGTCTGCGGGAGAGAGAGAGGGAGGCGGTTGGGTCGGCGTGTGGTGGGGTCAGGGGAGGCCCGAGGTGGGCGGGGAGTGCGTGCCCAGGCGGGGGCTGGCCAGGTGGTGTTGGGGCATGTGCAGGCGCGGACGCGGGCGGGAAACAGTGGCGGGGTGGGGCCCAGGCTGGCGGTAGGTGGCGGTGGTTGATTGGGTGGAGAGAGGGCCAGGCTGATGTGGCGCAAAGGGATAGGTTGGGGTGAGGTGGAGGGGGGCTGGGTAGATTAGGTTTGGGTAGTTTTAGGAATTTTGGAGGTGGCCGGTCAGGCTTTCGAGCCTGGCGCGCTGCCTCCTAAAAATAAAAGAAAATATTTTATTATTTAAAACGGGCTTTTGAAAACCGCTGGTGGACAAAACAAAATAATCTGGAGAACCGGGTTTTAATTTTAATTTGAATTAAAGACGGGGCGTTTAGAAAACAAAACCAGGCTTTTCGAAAATAGTTTTTAAAAAAACCATGCAAGATGATGACGATGCTCAAATGCAATGTGGCATGATGACATGAGCATGCGGTCATGACGATGCAATGCAAAAAAACAACGCGATTTTCTAGTAGTGGTTTTTTGCGGGATGCCACAAAAGAGCACACATGCAATGACACTTGTGGATCCATAGGTGGATTGTGAAAAGAACACACATGCCATGACTCTGGTTGTTGTTAGTAAAAAGAACACACATGGAATGACACTGGTGGATCCATAGGTGGATTGTGAAAAGAACACGCATGCAATGACACTGGTAGATCCATATGTGGTATGTGAAAAGAACACACATGCAATAACACTGGTGGATCCATAGGTGGATTGTGAAAAGAACACACATGCAATGACACTGGTGGATCCATGTGTGGTCTCTGAAGAGAACACACATGCAATGACTCTGGCTGTTATTAGAAAAAAGAGCACACATGCAATGACACTGGTCGATCCATGTGTGGTCTCTGAAGAGAATGCACATTTCAATGACACTGGTCGATCTATATGTGGTATGTGAAAAGAACACACATGCAATGAATCAAGTTGTTGTTAGTAAAAAGAACACACATGCAATGACACTGGTGGATCCATGTGTGGTCTCTGAAGAGAACACACATGCAATGACTCTGGTTGTTGTTAGTAAAAAGAACACACATGCAATGACTCTTGTGGATCCATAGGTGGATTGTGAAAAGAACACACATGCAATGACTCTGGTTGTTGTTAGTAAAAAGAACACACATACAATGACTCTGGTGGATCCATGTGTGGTCTTTGAAGAGAACACATATTTCAATGACACTGGTGGATCCATATGTGGTATGTGAAAAGAACACACGTGCAACGACTCTAGTTCTTGTTAGTAAAAAGAGCACACATGCAATGACACTGGTGGATCCATGTGTGGTCTCTGAAGAGAACACACATTTCAATGACACTGGTGGATCCATATGTGGTATATGAAAAAAATAGTCATGAAATGACTCCGGTTGTTGTTAGTAAAAAGAACATCCATGCCATGACACTGGTGGAACCATGTGTGGTCTCTGAAGAGAACACACATGCAATGACTCTGGCTGTTGTTAGTAAAAAGAGCACACATGCAATGACACTGGTGGATCCATAGGTGGATTGTGAAAAGAATACACATGCAATGACTCTGGTTGTTGTTAGTAAAAAGAACACACATGCAATGACACTGGTGGATCCATAGGTGGATTGTGAAAGAACACACATGCAATGAGACTGATGGATCCATGTGTGGTATGTGAAAAGAACACAAATGTAATGACTCCAGTTGTTGTTAGTAAAAAGAACACACATGTAACGACACTGGTGGATCCATGTGTGGTCTCTGAGGAGAAGACACATTTGAATGACACTGGGGGATCCATATGTGGTATGTGAATAGAACACACATGTAATGACTCTAGTTGTTGTTAGTAAAAAAGAACACACATGCAATGACACTGGTGGATCCATGTGTGGTCTCTGAAGAGAACACACATCCAATGATTCTAGCGGTGGTTAATGAGAAGAACCCACATTGCAATGACACTTGTGGATCCATATGTGGTATATGAAGAGAATAGTCATGAAATGACTCCATTTGATGTTTGTAAAAAGAACACACATGCAATGACACTGGTGGATCCATGTGTGGTCTCTAAAGAGAACACACATGTAATGACTCTGGATGTTGTTAGTAAAAACAACACACATGCAATGACACTGGTGGATCCATAGGTGGATTGTGAAAAGAACACACATGCAATGACTCTGGTTGTTTTTAGTAAAAAGAACACACATGCAATGACACTGGTGGATCCATAGGTGGATTGTGAAAAGAACACACATGCAATGACACTGGTGGATCCATGTGTGGTCTCTGAAGAGAACACACATGCAATGACTCTGGCTGTTGTTATTAAAAAGAGCACAGATGCAATGACACTTTTGGATCCATAGGTGGATTGTGAAAAGAACACACATGCCATGACTCTGGTTGTTGTTAGTAAAAAGAACACACATGCAATGACACTGGTGGATCCATAGGTGGATTGTGAAAAGAACACACATGCAATGACACTAGTGGATCCATATGTGGTATGTGAAAAGAACACACATGCAATGACTCTAGTTGTTGTTAGTAAAAAGAACACACATGCAATGACACTAGTGGATCCATGTGTGGTCTCTAAAGAGAACACACATTTCAATGAGACTGGTGGATCCATATGTGGTAGGTGAAAAGAACATAGATGCAATGACTCCAGTTGTTGCTAGTAAAAGTAACACACATGCAATGACTCCAGTTGTTGTTAGTAAAAAGTAACACACATTGAATGACACTGGTGGATCCATAGGTGGATTGTGAAAAGAATACACATGCAATTACACTGGTGGATCCATGTGTGGTCTCTAAAGTGAACACACATGCAATGACTCTGGCTGTTGTTAGTAAAAAGAGCAGACATGCAATGACACTTGTGGATCCATAGGTGGATTGTGAAAAGAACACACATGCCATGACTCTGGTTGTTGTTAGTAAAAAGAACACACATGCAATTACACTGGTGGATCCACAGGTGGATTGTGAAAAGAACACACATGCAATGACACTGGTGGATCCATTTGAGGTATGTGAAAAGAGCACACATGCAATGACACTGGTGGATCCATAGGTGGATTATGAAAAGAACACACATGCAATGACACTGGTGGATCCATGTGTGGTCTCTAAAGAGAACACACATGCAATGACTCTGGTTGTTGTTAGTAAAAAGAGCACACATGCAATGACACTGGTGTATCCATGTGTGGTCTCTGAAGAGAATGCACATTTCATGACTCTAGCTTTGGTTAATGAGAAGAACCCACATTTCAATGACACTGGTGGATCCATATGTGGTATGTGAAAAGAATAGTCATGAAATGACTCCAGTTGTTGTTAGTAAAAAGAACACACATGCAATAACACTAGTGGATGCAACACCCTCAAATCGGCCCTATGCAGATTTCAGCGCTTCCCGCCAAACCCGCATAGAAACGATTTAAGGACGCCCACCAGGCACTTTCGTGCGGGTGGATAACGAAGTAATACCATTACACAACAGTCCTCAATGGGACCCACAGAACAGATATATATACAACAGCGACTCAACGAGTCAAGAATACAGATATATAGTACAAAGATCCAATTCACCTTGAAAACGATAGAGCGTCCGACTACGGAAAGATGCAAATGGGGCTAAGAGCCCTGAAGAATAACCAATGGCGTCCATAACCCTGCCCAGGCCAAGCCGGAAGGGTAACCCTGCTAACGACGTCGATCTCAAACCTGCTAAAACAAAAGGGGTGCCGACAAAGGGCAAAGGAAAAAGAGGAGCGTCAGTACTAAGGCCAATACACAGCGAGGCTAGAATTCAGCGGCTCTCGCCTACATAGGTATGGTGGGCTGAAGCAGCAGCGCAGCGGCACTAAACAACCTATAGAGACTCGATACAACTGGCGGTTATCAGAGAGGGATAAGAAAGACCTATTCGGATCCAACCTGAAGCTAACACCAAACAAACCCATCCTGGTATTTCCCCCTCGAGACCAGACGAGGAAGTCGGACCAAGGAACTCACACAGTTGGAAATTTTACTCATTCTGTTATAGTTGCTGCAATTACTAATCATATATAGATAGCATGAGTCGTCCTGAAGCATAAGTAGTGGACAGTTTTAATTAACATTCCGTTGTAGTTGGAACATTTACTAGTCAGATATAATTGTCCCGAGGAAGCCCAAAACCCAGCAATTATTGGCACTTTTATCACATTCCATTGGAGTTGTAATACTTACTAGGCAGGTATAACAAAACAACCCAGGTCCACCAGTGGTTGGTATTTTTAATATCCATTCCGTTATAGTGAAGCTGATTACTAGTTAGATATATTAAGTCAAATTTATAGCACTACTTTAGTTATGCTTGTCTAAAGATTGAGATACTATGCTCCAAGTCGTCCATAACCGCGGACACGGCTTTCAGAAAGTTTTACCCTGCAGGGGTGCACAAATAGCAACACACACTCGATCAACCTCGGAAAAACCAACTCAAAACCCAACGAGGCATTCACGACAAAGCGATGACATGATTCATAAAATATTTCAGGGGACCACCCCACTAAGCTACCCGCAACGAAGTTGGCCGGCTCCGGAATAGACCCAGGGTTTGCGTCAATGGCTGTAGACGACTGGGAACCCGAAAGTGTGAGTGGGCTTGTCGATACGGCGAAAAGACTCCGCATCCAAAACAGTACAGGTGCTCAATGCACAATCTTAAATAAAGTAGTAAAACATGGCATAAGTACAGAATAGTAATAAAGCCCCAAACTACTTGTGGCCCCAAGAAATAGAAATGAATCAAGCTCTAGATCAGGGGGGTCCATGGCCTCCTGGATGTGGATAGTGCAAAAAATCAAGGAACATGTATCAAGTACTCGGGGTCCTACGGGACATAATTGAGCATGGAAGAACCAAATAACATCTATTGCCCACCGATGCCTCTGCAGTAGTTATATCTAACATTTGAATAGTTGTAACTAAAGTCATGATCATCTCCACCAATAAGCATCTCCACCAATAACCATCTGCCAGCATACCAACATCTGTGGTAATCGACGACACGAGATCGCACTTGAGCAAGTAACTACGACTCGCAAGGCCAGCTATCTACCAAACACAGGTAATAGGAGGTGTCCATGGCAATATAGAGGCTGCACGGGATATCACTAGTGCACGGAAACTAAAGCATCGCGACATGGATAGCAATAGATCAACAGGAGGAAATAAACACTATAAATGCAAAATAGGTAGAAGGGGAAGGAATGCTCGCCTGGGAATCACTGCCGAAGGTTCATAACCGGAGAACTTGTCGATACTCGCATCAACTCATCGACCTAATCCGTGAATAAGCAAACACTAGAACGAACACCGGATGCACTATTTAATACTACGACACAAGATCCGGCATGCTTATGATATGATGCATGGCATGGCACAGATGCGGTGCAATTAGGCCATATTAAGTGGAACCAGGGTCCCGACAATTAATCAATAGGTTCCAGTTATTTATCTACCCTGCTAATTAAATGTTGTATTAATAATGCAAAACATGGCATCGGTTCGCTACACCAATTTAAATGGAGTCCGGAATAAGACAAAGATATCCCGCATAGAGACTCCATATTTAATTATTAGATGAATCGACATAATGCCCCCAAACCACAGACAGGTATGCATGCATGAACAATTGATATGCAACAAGTTTTATATATAGCATTTATAAAATAGGGTCTCGGGAAAAGGTTCATACATCTGGGTTCGGGAGATCTTGGTTCCGGGGGTTTGGGGTTCGACAGAGAACGGCGAGGTTCGGATACGCGATGGAGAACTGGTCGTGTCATGACGGAGAACTTGGGTTCCACGCGGTCGATCTTGCCATCGATGGTGAACTAGAGGGGATCGGGTACCCGGGGGTCTTCGGATCCGTGTAGGAGATCTTGACGCCTGTGACGAAGAACTCGGTTCGGAAGGAGGTCTTGGCGTTCTGAGATGAAGCGCTTGTCGTTCCGGTGGTGATCTTGGCAGTCATCGGTTTCAGGTCTTGGTGTTCGGGACGAAGAACTTGGCGTTCCTTATCGGAGATCTTGGGGTGTGGCGCCACATGGTCCGTGATGGCGAGCATGACGTCCGGGATGGAGAACTTGGCGGTTGACTTCAATTGTCGGAGTCGGTGATGGACTTGGATTTTGTCTAGGTTCAGCGTGGTGAAGACTTGTTCAACACTGATGGTCTTGTCCGACTTGTTGCGCTTGTCAAACGGAAGGACTTGGCCTCGAGCACCACCATGTCCTTGCGGCACGAAGATGAAGCAGACGAGATGGAAGCACCACACACAACTGTATATGCCACACCTATTGCACCAACACTTCACCAAGCACACGAGGCAGTTCGTGACAAGCTGTAGAGACGGAACACACGGGACGAGCCCAGCATACAGAGATGCTTGGCCAAAACTGGGCTACAGTGGCAGATCGAGCCATCGGGGCAAGCATGGCCACTGCCAGCACGTGGTATAGGGGAAGGCCGCTGATGGGTCGAACTCACACGAACAGGGGCCAAGCCGATTAGGAGCAAAACATCGACAATGCGATGTACCAGCACGCACTAGCGAACTTGATGCTGCAGGGGCACGTGTGGGTCAGCTGCAGGGGTACGAGACAGTAGGGGCACGCACGGCTCGCGGAAGAACTTCTGGCAGCCAGAGACGAGAACAGGGAGAGGGACGAGGTAGAGGGGCCGGCCATGGCGGGACACCCGGTCACGGTGCCTGGGCAGGGGCTGGCGATGGCCGGAGCACCGGAAAGGGACGGCAGCGTGGGATACGCGCAGGCGCTCGCGTGAGTAGCGGCGGCGCCAGAGACAGAGGTCGGGGAGGGCTTCGAGGCGGAGGGAGCTCTTGGTGGAGGACAGAGGCCGAGCAGCGGCTACGGCCTCGACCAGGTTGCCTGGGCGACGCAGACGGTGGACCGAGGCGGTAAGGCGGAGGTCGAGGCGCCAGAAGGCGAGGTGGCCGCGGCGGCCTCGGGGAGGAAGCTGGAGGCGGGGACGCGCTCCTTGAGGCTGGGGTGGAGCCCGACGGGGTCGTCGGTGGGTCCTGACGCGGCGGCCTGCGGAGGGAGGCGCCGGCGGCTCGAGGACGGGGTCGGTGCCGCGGGGTAGCAGAGGGCGTCGCAGATGGCGTCGCTGGCGGCGGCGAGGTGCGGTGGGGAGGAGGACTCGATGGGGTAGGTGGAGACGGAGGGCGCGGCGGTGGTTGGTGGTTGGCGATAGGACCGATGCGGAGTGGGGAGTTGGTCGCGTCGGTGGGGGTTTCGTGCGTGGGATTGGGGCAGGGTGGTGTGTGTACCGCGTGTGGGGTGGGGGTAGGTGGAGGAATGCGTGCAGGGGCGGCTGCGCGGCAGGTGGGCGGGAACACGGGCTAGGCTGGCGATGTGTGCGTGTGTGCTGTGCGGCAGGGGCTAGGAACGGTATCGTGTTGCGTGCGTGTGTGTGTGGCTGGGGTGTGTAGTGTGGATAAGGTTAGGGGTAGGTGGGGTGTAGATTAGGGTTTAGTTAGATGGGCCGGTAGTAGGTAGTTTGGCCGGTTGGGCCTCTGGCCTGGCCGGCCGGACTGCCTCCCGGATAAAATAGTTTTATTTTGTTTAATTATTTGTTTTTATACAAAAGACTTTTACAAATAGTTTTTGGACAAACAAAATATCAAGGAAGACCTAGGGTTTGTATTTTTAAATAAGAGGGGATAATATAGAAAAAACAAAATAGGATTTTTGGAAAATAGTTTTAAGCAAATAATATGCATGATGATGACGATGCTCAAATGCAATGTGGCATGATGACATGAGCATGCGGTCATGATGATGTATAAAATAAAAACAACACACGATTTTCTAGTAGTGATTTTTGCGGGGCGCCACAGTGGATCCATGTGTGGTCTCTAAAGAGAACACACATGCAATGACTCTCGCTGTTGTTAGTAAAAAGAGCATAGATGCAATGACACTGGTGTATCCATAGGTGGATTGTGAAAAGAACACACATGCAATGAGTCTGGTTGTTGTTAGTAAAAAGAACACACATGCAATGACACTGGTGGATCGATAGGTGGATTGTGAAAAGAACACACATGCAATGACACTGGTGGATCCATATGTGGTATGTGAAAAGAACACACATGCAATGACTCTATTTGTTGTTAGTAAAAAGAACACACATGCAATGACACTGGTGGATCCATGTGTGGTCTCTGAAGAGAACACACATTTCAATGACACTGGTGGATCCATATGTGGTATGTGAAAAGAACACACATGCAATGAATCCAGTTGTTGTTAGTAAAAAGAACACACATGCAATGACATTGGTGGGTCCATGTGTGGTCTCAAAAGAGAACACACATGCAATGACTCTGGTTGTTGTTAGTAAACAGAACACACATGCAATGACTCTGGTTGTTGTTAGTAAAAAGAACACACATGCAATGAATCTGGTTGTTGTTAGTAAAAAGAACACACATGCAATGACACTGGTGGATCCATAGGTGGATTGTGAAAAGAACACACATGCAATGACACTGGTGGATCCATATGTGGTATGTGAAAAGAACACAAATGCAATGACTCCACTTGTTGTTAGTAAAAAGAACACACATGTATTTACACTGGTGGATCCATGTGTGGTCTCTGAAGAGAACACACATTTCAATGACACTAGTGGATCCATATGTGGTATGTGAATAGAAGACACATGCAATGACTCCAGTTGTTGTTAGTAAAAAGAACACACAGGCAATGCCACTGGTGGATCCATGTGTGGTCTCTAAAGAGAACACACATGTAATGACTTTGGATGTTGTTAGTAAAAAGAGCACACATGCAATGACACTGGTGGATCCATAGGTGGATTGTGAAAAGAACACACATGCAATGACTCTGGTTGTTGTTAGTAAAACGAACACGCATGCAATGACACTGGTGGATCCATAGGTGGATTGTGAAAAGAACACACATGCAATGACACTGGTAGATCCATCTGTGGTCACTAAAGAGAACACACATGCAATGACTCCTGGTGTTGTTACTAAAAAGAGCACACATGCAATGACACTTGTGTATCCATAGGTGGATTGTGAAAAGAACACACATGGAATGACACTGGTGGATCCATGTGTGGTCTCTGAAGAGAACATACATTTCAATGACACTGGTGGATTGTGAAAAGAACACACATGCAATGATTCTGGTTGTTTTTAGTAAAAAGAACACACATGCAATTACACTGGTGGATCCACAGGTGGATTGTGAAAAGATGCAATAACACTGGTGGATCCATATGTGGTATGTGAAAAGAACACACATGCAATGACACTGGTGGATCCATGTGTGGTCTCTGAAGAGAACACACATGCGATGACTCTGGTTGTTGTTAGTAAAAAGAGCACACATGCAATGACACTGGTGGATCCATAGGTTGATTCTGAAAAGAACACACATGCAATGACACTGGTGGATCCATATGTGGTATGTGAAAAGAACACACATGAATGACTCTAGTTTTTGTTAGTAAAAAGAACACACATGCAATGACAATGGTGGATCCATGTGTGGTCTCTGAAGAGAACACACATTTCAATGACACTGGTGGATCCATATGTGGTATGTGAAAACAACACACATGCAATGACTCTAGTTGTTGTTAGTAAAAATAACACACATGCAATGACACTTGTGGATCCATGTGTGGTCTCTCAAGAGAACACACATGCAATGACTCTAGGTACGGTTAAGGAGAAGAACACACATTTCAATGATACTGGTGGATCCATAAGTGGTATGTGAAAGGAACACACATGCAATGACTCCATTTGTTGTTACTAAAAAGAACACACATGCAATGACACTGGTGGATCCATGTGTGGTCTCTGAAGAGAACAGACATTTCAATGACACTGGTGGATCCATATGTAGTATGTGAATAGAACACACATGCAATGACTCAAATCATTGTTAGTCAAAAGAACACACATGCAATGACACTGGTGGATCCATGTGTGGTCTCTGAAGAGAACACACATCCAATGACTCTAGCTTTGGTTAATGAGAAGAACCCACATTTCAATGACACTGGTGGATCCATATGTGGTATGTGCAAAGAATAATCATGAAAGGACTCCAGTTGTTGTTAGTAAAAAGAATACACATGCAATGACACTGATGGATCCATGCGTGGTCTCTGAAGAGAACACACATGCAATGACTCTGGCTGTTGTTAGTAAAAAGACCACACATTCAATGACACTGGTGGATCCATAGGTGGACTCTTCAAAGAACACACATGCAATGACTCTGGTTGTTTTTAGTAGAAAGAACACACATGCAATGACACTGGTGGATCCATAGGTGGATTGTGAAAAGAACACACATGGAATGACACTGGTGGATCCATGTGTGGTCTCTGAAGAGAACACACATGCAATGACTCTCCCTGTTGTTAGTAAAAAGAGCACAAAAGCAATGACACCGGTGGATCCATAGGTGGATTATGAAAAGAACAAACATGCAATGACTCTGGTTGTTGTTAGTAAAAAGAACACACATGCAATGACACTGGTGGATCCATAGGTGGATTGTGAAAAGCACACACATGCAATGACACTGGTGGATCCATATGTGGTATGTGAAAAGAACACACATGCAATGACTCTAGTTGTTGTTAGTAAAAAGAACACACATGCAATGACACTGGTGGATCCATGTGTGGTCTCTGAAGAGAACACACATTTCAATGACACTGGTGGATCCATATGTGGTATGTGAAAAGAACACACATGCAATGAATCCAGTTGTTGTTAGTAAAAAGAACACACATGCAATGACATTGGTGGATCCATGTGTGGTCTCAAAAGGGAACACACATGCAATGACTCTGGTTGTTGTTAGTAAAAAGAACACACATGCAATGACTCTGGTTGTTGTTAGTAAAAAGAACACACATGCAATGACTCTCGTTGTTGTTAGTAAAAAGAACACACATGCAATGACACTGGTGGATCCATGTGTGGTCTCTGAAGAGAACACACATTTCAATGACAGTGGTGGATCCATATGTGGTATGTGAAAAGAACACAAATGCAATGAATCCAATTGTTGTTAGTAAAAAGAACACACATGTATTTACACTGGTGGATCCATGTGTGGTCTCTGAAGGGAACACACATTTCAATGACACTAGTGGATCCATATGTGGTATGTGAATAGAACACACATGCAATGACTCCAGTTGTTGTTCGTAAAAAGAACACACAGGCAATGCCACTGGTGGATCCATGTGTGGTCTCCAAAGAGAACACACATGTAATGACTTTGGATGTTGTTAGTAAAAAGAGCACACATGCAATGACACTAGTGGATCCATAGGTGGATTGTGAAAAGAACACACATGCAATGACTCTGGTTGTTGTTAGTAAAAAGAACACGCATGCAATGACACTGGTGGATCCATAGGTGGATTGTGAAAAGAACACACATGCAATGACACTGGTGGATCCATGTGTGGTCTCTAAAGGGAACACACATGCAATGACTCCTGCTGTTGTTAGTAAAAAGAGCACACATGCAATGACACTTGTGTATCCATAGGAGGATTGTGAAAAGAACACACATGGAATGACACTGGTGGATCCATGTGTGGTCTCTGAAGAGAACATACATTTCAATGACACTGGTGGATTGTGAAAAGAACACACATGCAATGATTCTGGTTGTTTTTAGTAAAAAGAACACACATGCAATTACACAGGTGGATCCACAGGTGGATTGTGAAAAGAACAAACATGCAATGACACTGGTGGATCCATATGTGGTATGTGAAAAGAACACACATGCAATGACTCTAGTTTTTGTTAGTAAAAAGAACACACATGCAATGACACTGGTGGATCCATGTGTGGTCTCTGAAGAGAACACACATTTCAATGACACTGGTGGATCCATATGTGGTATGTGAAAAGAACACACATGCAATGAATCCAGTTGTTGTTAGTAAAAAGAACACACATGCAATGACATTGGTGGATCCATGTGTGGTCTCAAAAGGGAACACACATGCAATGACTCTGGTTGTTGTTAGTAAAAAGAACACACATGCAATGGCTCTGGTTGTTGTTAGTAAAAAGAACACACCTGCAATGACTCTAGATGTTGTTAGTAAAAAGAACACACATGCAATGACACTGGTGGATCCATGTGTGGTCTCTGAAGAGAACACACATTTCAATGACAGTGGTGGATCCATATGTGGTATGTGAAAAGAACACAAATGCAATGACTCCAATTGTTGTTAGTAAAAAGAACACACATGTATTTACACTGGTGGATCCATGTGTGGTCTCTGAAGAGAACACACATTTCAATGACACTAGTGGATCCATATGTGGTATGTGAATAGAACACACATGCAATGACTCCAGTTGTTGTTCGTAAAAAGAACACACAGGCAATGCCACTGGTGGATCCATGTGTGGTCTCCAAAGAGAACACACATGTAATGACTTTGGATGTTGTTAGTAAAAAGAGCACACATGCAATGACACTAGTGGATCCATAGGTGGATTGTGAAAAGAACACACATGCAATGACTCTGGTTGTTGTTAGTAAAAAGAACACGCATGCAATGACACTGGTGGATCCATGTGTGGTCTCTGAAGAGAACACACATTTCAATGACACTGGTGGATTGTGAAAAGAACACACATGCAATGATTCTGGTTGTTTTTAGTAAAAAGAACACACATGCAATTACACAGGTGGATCCACAGGTGGATTGTGAAAAGAACAAACATGCAATGACACTGGTGGATCCATATGTGGTATGTGAAAAGAACACACATGCAATGACTCTAGTTTTTGTTAGTAAAAAGAACACACATGCAATGACACTGGTGGATCCATGTGTGGTCTCTGAAGAGAACACACATTTCAATGACACTGGTGGATCCATATGTGGTATGTGAAAACAACAGACATGCAATGACTCTAGTTGTTGTTAGTAAAAATAACACACATGCAATGACACTTGTGGATCCATGTGTGGTCTCTCAAGAGAACACACATGCAATGACTCTAGCTACGGTTAATGAGAAGAACACACATTTCAATGACACTGGTGGATCCATATGTGGTATGTGAAAGGAACACACATGCAATGACTCCATTTTTTGTTAGTAAAAAGAACACACATGCAATGACACTGGTGGATCCATGTGTGGTCTCTGAACAGAACAGACATTTCAATGACACTGGTGGATCCATATGTGGTATGTGAAAAGAATAATCATGAAAGGACTCCAGTTATTGTTAGTCAAAAGAACACACATGCAATGACACTGGTGGATCCATGTGTGGTCTCTGAAGAGAACACACATCCAATGACTCTGGCTGTTGTTAGTAAAAAGAGCACACATTCAATGACACTGGTGGATCCATAGGTGGATTGTGAAAAGAACACACATGCAATGACTCTGGTTGTTGTTAGTAAAAAGAACACACATGCAATGACACTGGTGGATCCATAGGTGGATTATGAAAAGAACACACATGGAATGACACTGGTGGATCCATGTGTGGTCTCCGAAGAGAACACACATGTAATGACTCTCGCTGTTGTTAGTAAAAAGAGCACAAAAGCAATGACACTGGTGGATCCATAGGTGGATTGTGAAAAGAACAAACATGCAATGACACTGGTTGTTGTTAGTAAAAAGAACACACATGCAATGACACTGGTGGATCCATAGGTGGATTGTGAAAAGAACACACATGCAATGACTTTGGTGGATCCATATGTGGTATGTGAAAAGAGCACACATGCAATGACTCTAGTTGTTGTTAGTAAAAAGAACACACATGCAATGACACTGGTGGATCCATGTGTAATCTCTGAAGAGAACACACAATTCAATGACACTCGTGGATCCATATGTGGTATGTGAAAAGAACACACATGCAGTGAATCCAGTTGTTGTTAGTAAAAAGAACACACATGCAATGACATTGGTGGATCCATGTGTGGTCTCAAAAGAGAACACACATGCAATGACTCTGGTTGTTGTTAGTAAAAAGAACACACATGCAATGACTCTGGTTGTTGTTAGTAAAAAGAACACACATGCAATGACACTGGTGGATCCATAGGTGGATTGTGAAAAGAACACACATGCAATGACACTGGTGGATCCATATGTGGTATGTGAAAAGAACACATATGCAATGACTCCAATTGTTGTTAGTAAAAAGAACACACATGTATTTACACTGGTAGATCCATGTGTGGTGTCTGAAGAGAACAGACATTTCAATGACACTAGTGGATCCATATGTGGTATGTGAATAGAAGACACATGCAATGACTCCAGTTGTTGTTAGTAAAAAGAACACATAGGCAATGCCACTGGTGGATCCATGTGTGGTCTCTGAAGAGAACACACATGTAATGACTTTGGATGTTGTTAGTAAAAAGAGCACACATGCAATGATACTGGTGGATCCATAGGTCGATTGTGAAAAGAACACACATGCAATGACTCTGGTTGTTGTTAGTAAAAAGAACACGCATGCAATGACACTGGTGGATCCATAGGTGGATTGTGAAAAGAACACACATGCAATGACACTGGTGGATCCATGTGTGGTCTCTGAACAGAACAGACATTTCAATGACACTGGTGGATCCATATGTGGTATGTGAATAGAACACACATGCAATGACTCCAATTATTGTTAGTCAAAAAAAAACACATGCAATGACACTGGTGGATCCATGTGTGGTCTCTGAAGAGAACACACATCCAATGACTCTAGCTTTGGTTAATGAGAAGAACCCACATTTCAATGACACTGGTGAACCCATATGTGGTATGTGAAAAGAATAATCATGAAAGGACTCCAGTTGTTGTTAGTAAAAAGAACACACATGCAATGACACTAGTGGATCCATGTGTGGTCTCTGAAGAGAACACACATGTAATGACTCTGGATGTTGTTAGTAAAAATAGCACACATTCAATGACACTGGTGGATCCATAGGTGGATTGTGAAAAGAACACACATGCAATGACTCTGGTTGTTGTTAGTAAAAAGAACACACATGCACTGACACTGGTGGATCCATAGGTGGATTGTGAAAAGAACACACATGGAATGACACTGGTGGATCCATGTGTGGTCTCTGAAGAGAACACACATGCAATGACTCTCGCTGTTGTTAGTAAAAAGAGCACAAAAGCAATGACACTGGTGGATCCATAGGTGGATTGTGAAAAGAACAAACATGCAATGACTCTGGTTGTTGTTAGTAAAAAGAACACACATGCAATGTCACTAGTGGATCCATAGGTGGATTGTGAAAAGAACACACATGCAATGACACTGGTGGATCCATATGTGGTATGTGAAAAGAACACACATGCAATGACTCCAGTTGTTGTTAGTAAGAAGAACACACATCCAATGACACTGGTGGATCCATGTGTGGTCTCTGAAGGGAACACACATTTTAATGACACTGGTGGATCCATATGTGTTTTGTGAAAAGAACACACATGCAATGAATCCAATTGTTGTTAGTAAAAAGAACACACATGCAATGACACTGATGGATCCATGTGTGGTCTCTAAAGAGAACACACATGCAATGACTTTGGTTGTTGTTAGTAAAAAGAACACACATGCAATGACTCTAGTTGTTGTTAGTAAAAAGAACACACATGCAATGACTCTGGTTGTTGTTAGTAAAAACAACACACATGCAATGACACTGGTGGATCCATAGGTGTATTGTTAAAAGAACACACATGCAATGACACTGGTGGATCCATATGTGGTATGTGAAAATAACACAAATGCAATGACTCCAATTGTTGTTAGTAAAAAGAACACACATGTAATGACACTGGTGGATCCATGTGTGGTCTTTGAAGAGAACACACATTTCAATGACACTGGTGGATCCATATGTGGTATGTGAATAGAACACACATGCAATGACTCCAGTTGTTGTTAGTAAAAAGAACACACATGCAATAACACTGGTGGATCCATGTGTGGTCTCTGAAGAGAACACAGATGTCACGACTTTGGATGTTGTTAGTAAAAAGAGCACACATGCAATGACACTGGTGGATCCATAGGTGGATTGTGAAAAGAACACACATGCAATGACTCTGGTTGTTGTTGGCAAAAAGAACACACATGCAATGACACCGGTGGATCCATAGGTGGATTGTGAAAAGAACACACATGCAATGACACTGGTGGATCCATGTGTGGTCTCTAAAGAGAACACACATGCAATGACTCTGGGTGTTGTTAGTAAAAAGAACACACATGCAATGAGACTTGTAGATCCATAGGTGGATTGTGAAAAGAAAACACATGCAGTGACTCTGGTTATTGTTAGTAAAAAGAACACACATGCAATGACACTAGTAGATCCATAGGTGGATTGTGAAAAGAACACACATACAATGATACTGGTGGATCCATGTGTGGTCTTTGAAGAGAACAAACATGCAATAACTCTGTTTTTTGTTAGTAAAAAGAACACACATGCAATGACTCTGGTTTTTGTTAGTAAAAATAACACACATGCAATGACTCTGGTTGTTGTTAGGAAAAAGAACACACATTCAATGGCACTGGTGGATCCATAGGTGGATTGTGAAAATAACACACATGCAATGACACTGGTGGATCCATATGTGGTATGTGAAAAGAACACAAATGCAATGACTATAGTTGTTGTTAGTAAAAAGAACACACATGTAATGACACTTTTGTATCCATGTGTGGTCTCTGAAGAGAACACACATTTCAATGACACTGGTGGATCCATATGTGGTATGTGAATAGAACACAAAAGCAATGACTCCAGTTGTTGTTAGTAAAAAGAACACACATGCAATGACACTGGTGGATCCATGTGTGGTCTCTGAAGAGAACACATATCCAATGACTCTAGCTATGGTTAATGAGAAGAACCCACATTTCAATGACACTGGTGGATCCATATGTGGTATGTGAAAAGAATAGTCATGAAATGACTCTAGTTGTTGTTAGTAAAAAGAACACACATGCAATGACACCGGTGGATCCATGTGAGGTCTCTGAAGAGAACACACATGTAATGAGTCTGGATGTTGTTAGTAAAAAGAGCACACATGCAATGACACTGGTGGATCCATATGTGGATTGTGAAAGGAACACACATGCAATGACTCTGGTTGTTGTTAGTAAAAAGAACACACATGCAATGAAACTGGTGGATCCATAGGTGGATTGTGAAAAGAACACACGTGCAATGACACTGGTGGATCCATGTGTGGTCTCTGAAGATAACACGCATGCAATGACTCTGGCTGTTGTTAGTAAAAAGTGCACACATGCAATGACACTTGTGGATCCATAGGTGGATTGTGAAAAGAACACACATGCAATGATTCTGGTTGTTTTTAGTAAAAAGAACACACATGCAATGACACTGGTGGATCCATAGGTGGATTGTGAAAAGAACACACATGCAATGACGCTAGTTGTTGTTAGTAAAAAGAACACACATGCAATGACACTAGTGGATCCATGTGTGGTCTCTGAAGAGAACACATATTTCAATGACACTAGTGGATTCATATGTGGTATGTGAAAAGAACACACATGCAATGACTCTAGTTGTTGTTAGTAAAAATAACACACATGAAATGACTCCAGTTGTTGTTAGTAAAAATAACACACATGCAATGACACTTGTGGATCCTTGTGTGGTCTCTGAAGAGAACACACATGCAATGACGCTAGCTATGGTTAATGAGAACAACACACATTTCAATGACACTGGTGGATCCATATGTGGTACATGAAAGGAACACACATGCAATGACTCCATTTGTTGTTAGTAAAAAGAACACACATGCAATGACAGTGGTGGATCCATGTGTGGTCTCTAAAGAGAACAGACATTTCAATGACACTGGTGGATCCATATGTGGTATGTGAATAGAACACACATGCAATGACTCAATTTATTGTTAGTAAAAAGAACACACATGCAATGACACTGCTGGATCCATGTGTGGTCTCTGAAGAGAACACACATCCAATGACTCTAGCTTTGGTTAATGAGAAGAACCCACATTTCAATGACACTGGTGGATCCATATGTGGAATGTGAAAAGAATAGTCATGAAATGACTCCAGTTGTTGTTAGTAAAAAGAACACACATGCAATGACACCGGTGGATCCATGTCTGGTCTCTGAAGAGAACACACATGCAATGACTCTGGTTGTTGTTAGTAAAAAGAGCACTCATTCAATGACACTGGTGGATCCATCGGTGGATTGTGAAAATAACACACATGCAATGACTCTGGTTGTTGTTAGTAAAAAGAGCACACATGCCATGACACTGGTGGATCCATAGGTGGATTGTGAAAAGAACACACATGCAATGACACTGGTGGATCCATGTGTGGTCTATGAAGAGAACACACATGCAATGACTCTGGGTGTTGTTAGTAAAAAGAGCACAGATGCAATGACACTGGTGGATCCATAAGTGGATTGTTAAAAGAACACACATGCAATGACTCTGGTTGTTGTTAGTAAAAAGAACACACAGGCAATGACACTGGTAGATCCATGTGTGGTCTCTGAAGAGAACACACATGTAATGACTTTGGATGTTGTTAGTAAAAAGAGCACACATGCAATGACACTGGTGGATCCATAGGTGGATTGTGAAAAGAACACACATGCAATGACTCTGGTTGTTGTTAGTAAAAAGAACACATATGCAATGACACTGGTGGATCCATAGGTGGATTGTGAAAGAACACACTTGCAATGACACTGGTGGATCCATGTGTGGTATGTGAAAAGAACACAAATGTAATGACTCCAATTGTTGTTAGTAAAATGAACACACATGTAATGACACTGGAGGATCCATGTGTGGTCTCTGAAGAGAAGACACATTTGAATGACACTTGTGGATCCATATGTGGTATGTGAATAGAACACACATGCAATGACTCCGGTTGTTGTTAGTAAAAAAGAACACACATGAAATGACACTGGTGGATCCATGTGTGGTCTCTGAAGAGAACACACATCCAATGATTCTAGTGGTGGTTATTGAGAAGAACCCACATTTCAATGACACTTATGGATCCATTTGTTGTTTGCAAAAAGAACACACATGCAATGACACGGGTGGATCCATGTGTGGTCTCTAAAGAGAACACACATGTAATGACTTTCGATGTTGTTAGTAAAAATAGCACACATGCAATGAAACTGGTGGATCCATAGGTGGATTGTGAAAAGAACGCACATGCAATGACTCTGGTTGTTGTTAGTAAAAAGAACACACATGCAATGACACTGGTGGATCCATAGGTGGATTGTGAAAAGAACACACATGCAATGACACTGGTGGATCCATGGGTGGTCTCTAAAGAGAACACACATGCAATGACTCCTACTGTTGTTAGTAAAAAGAGCACACATGCAATGACACTTGTGGATCCATAGGTGGATTGTGAAAAGAACACACATGGAATGACACTGGTGGATCCATGTGTGGTCTCTGAAGAGAACATACATTTCAATGACACTGGTGGATTGTGAAAAGAACACACATGCAATGATTCTGGTTGTTTTTAGTAAAAAGAACACATATGCAATTACACTGGTGGATCCCTAGCTGGATTGTGAAAATAACACACATGCAATGACATTGGTGGATCCATATGTGGTATGTGAAAAGAACACACATGCAATGACTCTAGTTGTTGTTAGTAAAAAGAACACACATGCAATGACACAGGTGGATCCATGTGTGGTCTCTGAAGAGAACACACATTTCAATGACACTGGTGGATCCATATGTGGTATGTGAAAAGAACACACATGCAATGACTCTAGTTGTTGTTAGTAAAAATAACACACATGCAATGACACTTTTGGATCCATGTGTGGTCTCTGAAGAGAACACACATGCAATCACTCTAGCTATGGTTAATGAGAAGAACACACATTTCGATGACACTGGTGGATCCATATGTGGTATGTGAAAGGAACACACATGCAATGACTCCATTTGTTGTTAGTAAAAAGAACACACATATAATGACAATGGTGGATCCATGTGTGGTCTCTGAAGAGAACAGACATTTCAATGACACTGGTGGATCCATATGTGGTATGTGAATAGAACGCACATGCAATGACTCCAGTTATTGTTAGTAAAAAGAACACACATGCAATGACACTGGTGGATCTATGTGTACACTCTAAAGAGAACACACATCCAATGACTCTAGCTTTAGTTAATGAGAAGAACCCACATTTCAATGACACTGGTGGATCCATATGTGGTATGTGAAAAGAATAGTCATGAAATAACTCTAGTTGTTGTTAGTAAAAAGAACACACATGCAATGACACTGGTGGATCCATGTGTGGTCTCTAAAGAGAACACACATGCAATTTAGATAACACTTGTGGATCCATATGTGGGATGTCAAAATAATAGTCATGAAATGACTTCAGTTGTTGTTAGTAAAAAGAACACACATGTAATGACTCTAGTTGTTGTTAGTAAAAAGAGCACACATGCAATGACACTTGTGGATCCATAGGTGGATTGTGAAAAGAACACACATGCAATGACACTGGTGGATCCATATGTGCTATGTGAAAAGAACAGACATGCAATGACACTAGTGGATCCATGTGTGGTATCTGAAGAGAACACACATGCAATGACTCTGGTTGTTGTTAGTAAAAAGAGCACACATGCAATGGCTCTAGTTGTTGTTTGTAAAAAGAACACACAAGCAATGACACTGGTGGATCCATGTGTGGTCTCTAAAGAGAACACACATGTAATGACACCGGTGGATTCATATGTGGTATGGGAAAAGAACACACATGCAATGACTCCAGTTGTTGTTAGTAAAAAGAACACACATGCAATGACACTGGTGGATCCATGTGTGGTCTCTAAAGAGAACACACATTTCAATGACACTGGTGGATCCATATGTGGTATGTGAAAAGAACACACATGCAATGACTCCAGTTGTTTTTAGTAAAAAGAACACACATGCAATGACACTGGTGCATCCATGTGTGGTCTCTGAAGAGAACACACATGCAATGACTCTGACTGTTGTTATTAAAAAGAACACACATGCAATGACTCTGGTGGATCCATAGGTGGATTTTGAAAAGAAAACACATGCAATTTGGACGAGTCTGACTCGGCCAAGAAGAAAACCAGGAAGAAGAGAGGAGATAGCTATTTGGACGAGTCTGACACGGCCAACGAGGAGGCGTTCATCGATCAGTTGGAGGCAGAAGCGCATGAGAGTGACATGGACCCATGGGACTATGAAGAGGAGGACTTCGATGAGGAGATAGCACACTTATTCGAGGAAGGGGGATGTGTCGAGTCATCAGAGGAGGACACCGACGGTGGTGATGGCATGGACCATGGCGTTGACGAAGACGAGGACAAACCGAAAGACGAAGTCGATGGCTTCTTTGAAATATGATCATTTATTTTATTTATTTTACTTATATAGATGGATTTTCACTTGTTTATGGAGGTAAAGTATCTGTGGCACGGATAGAGAGGTGGCACAGATTGACCATGCATATAAAAAGTGGAGAAGGGAGGGGTTATCCTGCCCGTTGGATCACATAGGATCAACAGTTGGTGGAGACGATCCGCGTGACATCTGTGTCAGCCAATCAAGGCATAACACACGTTTGGGATCTCCACACGTTTGGTCTTTGTCAACGCATGTGCTGGACACGCGGAGAAAAGGGAGAGAAATCGCCGCGAGGCACTTCTTTCTCTACCAGCCACTCAAGCCCACCCTCTCATCGAGGCCCAATCTCCCCCGATAATGTTGCCGAATGTTCTAGCAGGCGAGGGCTCGTCCCAATATGGTCTTCTTGTTCTACTTCTTCTCCATCTCCCTCTCCATCATGATCTTATTCAGCTTCTTCTTGTTTTTCTTCTTCTTCTTGATCTTCCTCTTCTACGTATTACAGGCCAGCCGTGGAGCCCGAATCCACCACGACGGAGGCGTTGTAGGACCCGTTCGGCCCTGTTCCATGTCTCAGCGAGGTAGCAAATGTCCACGCTGTTATTTCTCCGAGTTGTGATGTGGATTTCTTAGATCCTGTCTGCCCCGCATTGGTTTTTCTTCTTCTTTTGCGAGTTGTATTAGTTTTAATGAATATGACTGGATCTCTTGGTCTTTCCTTAATACCATTGTTCATAGATTCACTATGGATTTTTTGTGATTAGGATTAGTTTATCATGGTCATGAATAGATCTCTAGGTCCATTTTTTTAACACTGCGGTCAATAGATTCAACGAGGATTTTTTTGATCTGTATTAGTATTCACCTGGAACCTGGAGTGTAATTATAGAATTCCTATTTCAATTAACATGAACGATGCATCTATCGAAGGCCGAGTACCGTGACAAGGTGGCCGCGATCAGTTCCAAGATTGTCAACCAACATGAGCTTGCACGCTCCCTCACCCAAGCTAATGAGAGCCTACGCAAGCAATTATCTGTGCAGAAGGAGATCTCGATAGATTTTGCACGTGAAGTCGTTAGGCTGCAGAAAGTGCTCAACCCTAACTTGAACAGGCAAGAAGATGCCATCAAGATAATCAACGAGCTCATGGAGGAGAAGAAGATTCTCGTGGAAAGGTGCATTCTCCTGCAGGACGAAGTCAGCGAGGCACTCAGAGGACATGTCGAGGACACCAAGGCTACCATCCGAGCCTACCATGCCATGAACCGTTGCCTAGATGCAGTGAAGGAGATGATGGCGGACATGAGCAGAGGGATCACCGTACTCGAGGGTGTTCGGAAAGAGAACGAGGAGCTAAGGGCATGTCTAGAGACGTATCGGAGCAATGCCCAAGTCTGATTCCCGTTAGCAGGGACACGAATATCAGTTCATCCTCCACTACTTTTGTAATGTTTAGGGTTCAGGGAGCAATGCCCAAGTCTGCTTCCCATTATAGGGTGCAATAAGAATCGTAGGGTAACTCATTATCTATCTGGACATGTGTTGGTGTTCATGTTCATGAATGGACACCATGTGCTCTGTCCATTATGTATCTGGACATGGGTTTCTGCATTATGAGTTTGCCACTCTCCCACTACTATTTGGTGATATTGGGAAAAACCCACAGCACACTAAACTGCAGATAAATCTTATTTGTCTTTGAAATTGAAATTATGACAGTGCCACTAGTTGATTCATAAAATGTTGATTAGTTCTAGATTGCTTCTTCCTTGAAATTATGACAGTGCCACTAGTCGATTCAGTTAATTATGGAAACTAACCAACTTGTCCTGGTGAACTGAACAAACCATACTATGTATTTTTTGTTGTAGGGAAAGAGGCGAAAGATCGACTAGGACCTAGCGACCTGGCTAAATGACAAGATATCAATCCAATGGGAGAAGCAGAATTCCCAGAAACTGGCCTTTGACCACCTGCGTGCTGAACTCATGGTCCTTTCTGAGAAGTGCCAGAAACTGAAGGAGTTAAACGCCGGCTGGGCGAAGCTACACAGTGAAGGTCGCACCTCGGCTAGGAAGAAGACGGAGATCATGAAAGGGATCTTGAAGGAAAATCGTATGGCTATGGACCAAATTCTCCAATCCATGACGGAGCGTTAGAACCTACAACTGAAGGATGACATAGTACTGAAGGAGCTGGCCGATCTTAGGGAGGAAAACTGGCAGCTCCAGGCCAGGCTCGCTTGAACACAGCATATGTCTGTTTAGTACTGAATTGGCTGGTTTATCCTCTGCAGTGGTGATTTTGTAAGCGTGAACTTAACTCTATGCATGATATGTGTGTTCGTCTGAAATTAGTTTGCTCGAGGATTGAGTTTGGCTTAGTTAAGAAAGCACAACTGCAAGTCTTACAGTTAACTAGTTTTAGGCATTGGCACAACCTAAATTATTCATCTCGAATTTCCTTTATCCTCTATAGTCTGTCCTTGTTCGCCCTCACACGCCTTCTTCAGTTCCTTCAACAGATCCACAATGCAGTACTCTAGCTTCTTCTTGTCTTCCCTGAGCTAATCTCTCTCCTTTTCTGCATTATGAATCAGCAACTTGTGACTATCCTAAAGCTTCTTTGCAGTTCCAACAACCAAGATCCCATCGATTCCGTCAGTTAGCTCTGACTGTAAATTCTCGATTTCTTGTTCCAGATCCTTATTTCGTATCGACAGCTTGTAATTTTTTTCAGCTGCATCACTTACATCAGTAAATCTCCCCGACCTTTCCAACTCATACATCTCCCATAACTATGCCAAACATTTCTTAAGTGCATCTGGCCACTCAAGATCCACCCACTCTACTGCTTTACACACCGGGCCAACCTAAAAACACACACACTATAGTGTTATGAACATGCATGATACATTTTACTTCAGGTCCCAAAAACCTTCTCCCAGTGTTACTGCCTTCGAATGCAACATATCTCCTCAGTTTTAGCCCATGGTCACATGGCACTTTTCCATCGAGATCTAGTCCCTCCCATTCGGAGTCGTAGATCGTCCGTGGTACCTATAGGTAAACGCAAAGCAGATATCGAACATGATTGCATGCACATATGGAGCTCAGATCAAGAGATTTACCATTGCCTAACCCTATCCCGAGAAAACAGAGGAACTCACATCATGGAAGGAATACTCGATGTCAAAGAGAAGTTTGTCGCTGCTCGACTGGTCGTCCTCGCCATTCAAGGACAGCATGGCGAATGCGTCATCGTAGGCGACGGTGACGACGTCGGCGTCGGCGAGAGAGAGCAAGAGAGAGATAGAGAGCAGCCCTTCTACTGCTGCAACAATGACTAAATTGGTATGTTACAATAGTTTAATGGATACCATGCCCTTTCCCTGGATTACTATCTCCTACCTAATATGGATTCTCTTCATACATTCTCATTTCAAATATTAAACCTGCACTCCCTCCATCCCAATTTCATTGCCTAACAAAAACATACCAGTATATTACATCATCTAAAGAAACAAAATCATGTCAACTACAAGGTACTTATGCATCACTTTTTTAGTCATGGTTTCACAAAACATTACATTACAATCTCTCAACAAACATAATCACATCATGGTTTCACAAAACATCACATTACAATCTCTCAACAAACATAATCACAGAAACAAGTATATTACATCAACGCAAGAAACAAAATCATGTCGACTACAAGGTACTTACACATCACTTGTCCTGTCATGGTTTCGCAAAACATTACATTACAATCTATCAACAAACAAAATAACAGAAACAAGTACAATACATCATCTCAAGAAACATAATCATGTCAACTACAATGTATTTATGCATCACTTTTCCAGTCATGGTTTCACAAAACATTACATTACAATGTCCCAACAAACATAATAACAGAAACAAGTACGGTACGTCATCTTAAGAAACATAATCATGTCAACTACAATGTACTTATGTCTTATTACAACAATGATGGTTTCAATGAGTGACATGTCCGAAAATCTCAACAGCTCGCACATCATTATATCGCAATCTCTCAACAAACATAATCATAGAAACATGCTCTAAATGCAACAGCAGTCAATATTACAAATATAGGCAGGGGAACCCCGCGGTCCATATGACAAGCCTTGGGTAGCAGCTCTCATCAGATCTCATCAACATCGACCACCTCATTCTGTTCAGCCACTACAGGGGCATCTACATCCACTATATCCTGTTCAACAACATCAAAAATGGTACCAAGGAAGAACACCTTCCTGGTTCGCTTCTTTCGTCGCATAATCTGCATAAGATATTCAGTATCCAAAACATCTATGAATTGCTGCTTCTTATGATGCCACCACCAGATTTTTGCCATCTGCTTAGGGCCAATACTAATTTCCTTACCGATCATCTCTCTCATTTCATCAAGAGTTATGTTTTTGGAATCGATAGTGATCTCCATAGTACATGCCGAAACTAGCTTATTAACTCCCTCATCAAGTTTTGCCATGTATGAATCCAACTCTATGCGTATACTGAACTTATCTAGATCAGCATCTATTGGTATGTATACTCTAGGAGCACAAGCTCTGGCAGCAATATATCCAGCATCTACATACATATGATCATCGCTTCAACTTTCACCTTACGATCAGCTGCACAACACTCCCAAACCATCTGAAGCTCATGGGAGTGCTCAATTTGCTGATAGGTATCATTCATGTTGCGCCACACCAATTTTATCCTCTGTCTAGAACCCTAGGGAATTCTAGAGGCAAGCATATCTACCAGCTGCGAAACAGACACAACCTCTTTGCAATTCACAAGCAGATGCACATCTTGCCCGAACACAACCCTCTCGCAACCAAAATCAAGTTTTGCAGTGTACTGCCGAACATGAACTGTGAACTCATATAGGTCCCTTGTATCAAAGTTGTGCCTAATTTGATTAAAAAGGGGAACTTTTCAGTTCATTCGATTTTATTATGCCGTAACTAATCTACTTGCAAGATAAGGCACAAATAAGAAAAAATCACCTCTCGCTCTTCTCCCGGGTTTTTTCTTCGAGATCTGGGTGCTGCATCCGCCCACCGAAGCCGAAAAATCCACCGCCGACCTTGCTTTTCTCTTCAAACCGCTGCTCGTAGGTACCTTGGGAGCAGAATCCTTGCTGGCCTCCTCGCTAACCGGGGCTGAAGACCTCGCCACTGCTACGTGTTGAGCCCCATACTTGGGCCCCGACGGACCCAAATCAGTCAGCAACGTAGCTACAACCTTCGCCTTGCAAGACATGCTAGGCCGCCACCGTCGGATTTAGTGTCGGGGGAGGGAGAAAAAAGTTCCTCCGCCACCGGGAGATTTAGGGTTGGGGAAGGGAATAAAAGGGACCACCGCCGCCATAGCAAGATTCAGTGTCGAGAGTTAGGAAAGTAGAGTAATGTATTTTCCCCTATGACACGTGCATGGTGGCTAAGATGAGTGACCTGCGAAGAAGGGGCACAGCAGGAACTAGTATAACGGAATATCCTGACTAAACGGACGCGATTTGCAAATATTGGGTTTGACCATCATTCACTCGAAAGATCCCTCTCAGCAATTGGCGCCCCAACTTTTCGAATCGTGGTGATTAAAATCAACTTGGGTACTGTGTTGCCTGGGCACCGCAACTTTCGGGCCACAAAATGATATTCTTCCGGGGTCAGAGGGAGATAATTAATCGTGGAACACAACGCTTCCCTAGTTTTCTCCGCACAGGTCTCTTGTCAAAGAGATAAGGTATCGGTTCCTGGCCATTGAATTTGGATGGACGGACGAAATTTCCTAGAGTGAGACGAGGAGTCTAGTACTCCTAGTATTTAACTATTGTACCAGTCTCTCTCGCTCGCTCTCATCAACCCTCTCAGATCTGCGCTCCTCCCTCTCCTCTCTCGCTCGGTCTCAAAATCCCTCTTAGATCCACCGTAGTTGAAGAAGACGGCTCTATGGTGGACGAGTGATTTGAAGCTATGATTGATGTGAGTGCAATGAGGTAGGCCTTCAGCTGTAGGCTGTGTTCTCAAATTGTTCATCGTCCTACGTACATGGTTATTACTACTTCTTTCTTCATGATGTTTTCCACACTGGTTTGATACAACTCTTGTTTTTGGGCTAAATCTCTTTTCCTTGCACGAGCAGTGGTTTGGAAAGGCCACGATGCACATTGCATGCGCACAATGTGTTGGAAAATTGTCCGATGGCCAGTCCCCGGGATGTGAATACAGAGGCGTCTTCGAACCAACCACTACCATGGATTAGATGTCCTCGGAATGAAGCTCAAGTGCAGCGACAAAGGTTGTGACATGGCTGGCAGCTTCCTCGAGTTCATCGAACACCAGACGGCGTGCCCGCATGGGCAGAGGGCGACATAGGTTCTTGACAAAAAAGAACCGTATGATATTCGGGTGTCTATGTGTGTGCTGATTCCATCTAGAGTATTGTTTAGTTTCTGCCATGGTTGTGTTGTACCTATACTAGTTATGTTATATAAATAAATTGAATCATCATCGCATCCACATAGTTTCTCTCTTTTACCGATAGCAAGGGGAAGTACCACCAGCCTGTGCATCTACATAGCTGCTCTCTTTTAGATAAAAAGCTTGGAAATCCGTAGAAGTTGGGTGGCCCGCCACAGCGTATGAAAATATCGGTGCCCAAAACACTTCTCATCCATCCGGCACTGGTGCCTACGCTGCACAGACGATGCCACAAAAAAACAAGGATATGTTAAAGTATTTATCTTCCTTGTCTAGCTCAACAACCCTTTCTCTATTTAAGACAGAGACAACAGTCATCCCTCTCGTCACGTGGGAGTAGTAACTTGCATGTATTGGTGACATGACATGATAATTAATGATGAAAAAGAGGGAGGTATTACCATAACATTACACATTTATATGAGTCTAGAACCCAATTAATTAGGTCTTGCCTGACACTACACATGTGTTATCACCCACTATGAAGAGAATAACATATGCAAGTTACTAGTATATTTAGGCTGGTCATGGTGGGGAGTAACTTAACATGCATATGTTGCTAGTCTAAGTTACTACCTCCATTTTTGCAAAATAAAATAAAATAAGTTACTACCTCCATAGTGTAAAGTAACATAGGTGTGGTATCATGCAAAGTCTCATTTAAATGTAGACTCATTTTGTCTTGAAATTCTGTCGCAAGTGCACTGTGTAGTGAGGAGAGAGAAACAATGATTTTCTAGTTCTTATGTCCGGGTCATACTGGTATGGTCGACCGCAAGGTTGTCCGAGTGCTACAATGTTTAAATTCCACTAAGATCGACCACATGTGTCTTATATCCGACGTTATTTTGACATTCAAGACGCCCTTATGGAAACATAGCTAGTTACCCCAAGGCTCTCTCTCATCATTTAATTGCATGCCGTGTCATCTAAATGCTTAGTTGGCAATACATGTAGGACTATGTAGTACTACCCAAATTACTCCCACTAGAACTATGACGAACTTAAATAGAACCATGAAGAGAGGACGTGCCATGGATGACGTTGGGGAGTTACGAGTTAGCGCGGCCCTGCCTTTTGTTCGAGTAGTCCACTATCAGGGTCCATTTGATTCCAAGGATTTTCCTAGGAATTTTGTAGGATTAAATCCTATAGGAAATTTTCCTATGACGAGTGTTTGATTTGTAGGATTGATTCCCATACGATTTTTTCCTAAGGATTCCTTTGTACGGTACTAGTTTTTATAGGAAATCAAACATTCACCCATACCTCTTTTTTAGATTCCTACTATGGTGGAATCAAACACACTTTGGTGCATATGAATTCCTATAGGATTGGAGTGAACATGACAATGCAATCCTAATTTTTCCTATTCCTACGATTTTCCTATCCTACAAATCAAACAGGCCCTCACCCATTTCCCCTGGCCTCTTCCCCCTCATCCAGGCCAGCACCATGGACTAGGCCCCGCCCCCTCCCGTCCCCCTCCCATCCCCCACCCCCAAAAAAATCCCCAAATGGCGGCACCGCCAGAACTGGAGCACTCCTCACATGAGCGCATCATCGAGTCTGGCCCCCATGTCTTCCGTGCCTGCCACGTCTCCGCAGCCACAACTGACTTCTCCATCTTCAAGCTGCAGTTAGTTAACACGGCGATGCTGTACACAATGACACTGAAGATCTTCTTATCGGGGACGTACAAGCTCAGGAGGATGCCTGGCTCCATCCCAACCCCTCTGGAGGAGGACGATGTCGTGACCACACCCTGCGAAGAGGAAGTGTTGAACCTCAGCCTGCCTCCCAGCAAGCTGCGAAGAGCGAGCAAGTTCGTGGGAACTATGCGCAAGGTTCTTGGCCGTGTATGGCTGCTGAAGAACCTGCAACTCACAGCGGAGGAGTGGGACATCATCATGCCGTACGATATTCTACACCGGCTCTGGCTTGAGGCGTGTATGTGGGTCGACGGGTTCCACTTCGACCTAACCCTCGGCCTCAATCTCCGGCTCATCGTTAACTTGCCGGCGCTTCAAGACAGTTGGTACCTGCTTGAGCAGGAGGATGGCCACTACATCATATGCATGCAGGCGCCGTCGAAGCGCACAACGGTGCGTCTCCGGGGATACAACCATCCGTTCCACCACAAGTGCATCTTCACTTGGTTTGGGACCAACGCCAGCTGCCCTATCTGCCTAGATAATGTGCTCGCCCATCTCTATTGACACGAGGTGCATATGCCCCCTTCTGTATGAAACTCGTCATGTGGTTGATAATTAATTAATGTACTGAACCAATGCTTCTATTGCACGCCAAGTGAACCTGTTCTATATATGTTTCCACTTGTCGAATTAAGCTTAATCCAATTTAGACAGGGAAAACAATTAGTCTAGGATTACAATCCAACAGGAATTTGTCATCATGTCTCATACATTTTACAAAGAGAAAACCAATACGAATCATTGTTCATCATATCACTGCATAATATGAAACAACAGTATAATCATTGTCACCATCATCGCTTTCGGCACCGCCGCGTTCTAGATCACATATTCCCACTAGGTTGGATCTTCTTCCCCTTGCCATTCATCATACATGTCCTAAGATTCATCAGGTAGAACCAGTTTATTCCTGTCTTTGTCGACTACACTAACCTCGATAGTGAAATCTACTTGTCCATCATGCGCAGAGCCGCCTCTGGCAATCAAATTTTCATCGACATCAGCCAGTTCAGTTACCATACAACCACTGGGATCATCTTGGTGGGCAACATCTATGATGACTGGCTCATCATACTCATTCACATCATAGGTGCTCCTTGCCTCACACTTTTGCACATATTGCCAGTCCTTATTATCTCTGTCATCCAAGAAAATTACCTTGGAAGCTTGAGTTACCAAAATATAAGGTTCCTCCTTGTACCACTCGGCAGTAGTATTGATCGATATGAAATTCCCATCATTTTCGGGGCCTCTTTTCTTGTTCAGATCTTGGTCATACCAATAAAACTTGAATAGAACCACAGATCGACCATCGGTCTTGTCAGTATAATTCAACTCAATAACCTCTTTTATGCGACCATAATGATCATAGTCATCTGACTTCTTCATTTTGGCTGTCAGTGCTCTCCACTGGTTGTGATGCCACTGTATTGTGTCTTCAGATGTTTCTCATGCTCATAAGTGCTGTAGTGAACACCATCGTCATTGCAAGCTGAAGCTGTCGGCACCCTCTTTGCCAGACCACGTGATAGGGCATACAGACCATCACTAATATCGCCAGGATTCTCTTCATGCAGCTTCGTGATCTGCGGTTATACAAAATAATCAAGAGGTCATCTCATGTGCACAATTCGTATGCAATTCAAAGTTCAATTGACCATCTTACATGATTCCTAAACCATTCCTAAAACCCACCCCCACATACTAGGGCAGCATAATCTTTTCCTTTGGTTTCTTTAAATAACCTACAAAAACGATACTCAAGTAAGACATCTAAACATATCTTGCTACAAGTTTCATTTCATATATGTGAGGATATGTGTGAATAGTGCTTATGCAACAAAGTTTTCAGCCTCATCAGCGTTATTCAACACATACCAAGTAAGTTGGTCATTTTCATGCTGCATTAATGTTCTATGTTCCTTCTTTCCTACTAGGTGGACACTATGGTTAAAAATAGATTTTTCAACTTCTTCAATTCTTCCACCCATACTAGATCTCGTTTTACGATCATGAATGTATCTTGAGCAAAATGCAAATGCTTCAGCAATAATGTATGCCTCTGCAATGCAAGCCTCTGCTCTAGCCTTGTTCTTGACAGTACCCTTGAAAGTGCAAAGTCGACGTTCTATAGGGTACATCCATCCGTACTGTACGGGACCTCTATAAAGTGCATCTTCAGTTAGATGAACAACCAAATGCACCATCACATCAAAGAAGGCTGGTGGATATATCAGCTCAGGCTTGCACAGGATTTCTGCTATGTCTGTCTAAAGATGCGCTACAACTCTTCTGTCTAGAGTTTTGCTACAGATTTCCCTAAAGAACTTTCCCAACTCTGCAAGCATGTTGTACAAATCCTTTTTCACTAATCTTTTAACGCCAAGAGCTAGAAGCCTCTATAGTAGGATGTGGCAATCGTGAGTTTTCAACCCTTGGAGCTTGTTCCCCTCTGCATTGATACAATTTGCAATGTTGGAAGCAAATCTATATGGGAACTTCACACCTCGGAGGAAGTCACAAAATAGTACTCTTTTATTCATCGGCAAGGTAAATTCTGCACCTCGAAATTTGTAATGTTTTTCACCTCCCTTATCAACCGTATCGTCAGGATGCAGCTTCAAGTTGTTATTAACGTTGAGTTTTCCGCAGTCAAGCCAAGCATTATAGCTATCTTTTGTATTAGATGGAATGTTGAGTAATGTGCCTATAATGTTGTCATATATATTTTTCTCCATGTGCATGACATCCATATTATGTCGAAGTGTCTTACTAGCCCAATACGGAAAGTCCCATAGAGTGGATCTGTGCTTATGAAATATTCATGGTTCCTTTTCCTTTCCTTATTAATCTGCTCCTACTTCTTCCGCTCTCTTCCTTTTGGATGCTGCTCCTACTGTCGATGCATCTTCTGTATTCTTTCTTTTACCTCGTCTGGCAGCTGGCTGTTTTCCTGGTTTGACATTAATGACCTTTTGTAAATGTGCCTGCAACTCAGCTGGAGTGAACTTTTGTGGTGCAGTGCCATATTCAGTCCTCTTTCCATAGAACTGCAATTTTTCAAGTTTTTTCGGAATTTGTGGCCTCGAGGAAGAAAAACCCGGTGGCCAAGGAAACTAGTCTTATTTTGTAGCCTCACTGTGACCTGTTTTGTCTCACAGCGAACACATGCGTTATAACCTGCTGTCCCTTTGCCTGACATAGTGCCAAGAGCTGGAAAATCATGGGTGCAGAATAACACAGCAGCACACATAGGGAACTTGGCATCTTCATGGTTGCTGGCAAGGATATCAGGAGTCATGACACCGTTTCGTAGTTCTTGCAAGTCTCGTATAAGAGGCTGCATGAACAGATCAAAATCCTTCCTACGTGATTTGGGACCTGGGATGAGTAAAGCCAGCAAGCAGTTCGACTAATAAGTGCATGCCTAGGGAGGCAGGTTGTAAATTGTAACAAGTACTAGCCACATGCTGTATGAGTTACTCATGTTGCCAAATGGGTTAAATCCATCTGTAGCTAGGCCAAGTCTCAGGTTCCTTGGATCCGCTGCAAATCCTAGATGGGCCTTGTCAAAGTTCTTCAATTCATCACCATCAGCTGGATGTCTGAGTAAGTAATCGTCTGGCTTGAGAATCTCTTTGTGCCATCTTGTTTCCTTAGTTGTTTGTTCTGACTGAAACAACCTCTTCAATCTACATATAATTGAAAAATATCTCAGAACCTTACAAGGATCTTTCTTCTTTTTATCACCATTTTTCCATCTTGATTCATTACATACTGGGCATTCATCGAGGTTTTCATAATCCTCCCAGAACAGTATACAATTATTTGGACAAAAATGGATCTTCTCATATGATAGTCCAAGTACCTTGATGTACTGTTTCATCTCATAAAAGGATTTTGGCAGTCCTTCCCTAGGGATTGAGTCGCTGTACACCTTAATCACCGAATCAAAAGATTTGTTGGTAATCTTGTTGAATCAAATAATTTCATTATCACTTCGCATCTTGAGATACCAGAATCAGGGTCCACTGATCACTTGGCATCTTCTATCAGGTTAGAGAAAAGTGATCTTTTAAGAGAAGGACCGCATTTTTTGCTTGTAGTGGGGTACATGTCCCTTAACAAACCAGAAAGGTCCTCATGCTCGATCTAATGAGCTTCAGGCGGATCAGCATCAGCTAGAGGATCAAGAACAAGCTGATCATATGGTTCACCATGTTTAGTCCACCTAATATATGTGCGTTGCATCCCATTAACGAAAGTATGGTCTATGACTCTGCTCTCACTCAGCATTTTATAATTAAGGCATTGTCGGCATGGGCAAAACACATCCGAGTCATCGTTATGCTGTCTAACAAACTTCATCAATTCATTAACACCTACCCAATATGAAGGTGTTGCTTTTTTCCATTCAGTATCCAATATTTGTCCATCTGTTGAGGATAGAGATGGTCAGAAGCTTTCAAGATATTTCACCGAACAGGTTGATTACAGATCTAATCAAGCCAAGATATCTGAGCAATCTGATTGAATATAGAACTATAAATGCCATGTAATTTTAGCTTATTTCAGAAATTGAGTGCAGAACTATGTTACATATTTCAGAGAACAGATTGACCGAGCACAAAATGACAACCAATTAGAACAAACAGATCAAGTGCAGAACAATGTCAAACAAGCAGATCGAGTACAAAACTACTTCTAGGGAATGATTGAGTGAACTAAGGATATTATAAGCGTACCGTGGGGATCGACCAGCTGACCGCCGGCCTATGTGCGTCTCAAAAAGAACGGCGCTGCCAACAATGGTGTCAGGCCTCCCCGGCTGATAGACGGAGTGTGAATGTGTTGGTGCGCAACTTGTGGTTTTGATCGCCTGCACATCTCTAGAAGAATGGTGCAAAGAGACAGTAGCTGGCTGCTAGAGTGAAGGCGCAAGTTGGAAGGCGCGAGTGGGAAATTTTTGGCACGCACGGGGTATGTGTCCTAGTTATCAACAATTTTCACGCGAAAATATCGGCCAAAATTTTCTCCCTCGTTTTTTTCTTCCTTGTTGAGGTCTAGAGAACGCATGAAATTAGTCTATCAGACCCAATCATAGCCCAAAACCTTCAATTCAGCCTTTTCATTGTCTTGTGGCTGCCGACCATAGTGTATTCAGTTTCAGAGTGAGCCCATGAAGAATAGGGCATCCGCCCCCAGTTATCCCAGAATCTTTTTAATTCGGCCTTTATGGTCATCCCCTTCCCCAGCCCCCCCAGAAAAAGCTCTGCCTACCTATGTTGTTTTGTTGAAACCACTGCATTACTAGTAAGTTCCACGTACCCTGCACGTGAGAACCAGATAATAGACATATGACATATCATCACTATATAAAATTATAATAGATAATTTTCAAAAAATATATAATTTGATCGACATCTATATAGTATGTGTGTATATTTGGTCCTTTACTTTGTACCATGTACATTTAGACCTAGCAACATACCGATGTCAAAACAACAGACGGGCAGGAAAAAAGGCCCATCATGCCCATGTTTCATTTATAGAGAGGCTGACACATGGGACCCAGCAGCGCGGCCTTATAGAGATGCTGCATTGAGCAACATTGCGAAGTTGAAAATAGGAAGGCGCGAGCGAGAAAAATTTTCAGCATGGTGAGAGGCTAACATGGAGGACCCAGCAACGTTATCAAGTTCGACCCAAAAAAATAGTCCAACATACACCCACGCCTTTTTGAGGTCAGGGAGCTGTTTGTGTTTTGAGCGCAGGGTCAGGGAACTGCTGAGCACAGGCCAGTGAAATTTGAGAAAGGATCCCATGGAGCATAGGCAAGAACATTTTGATTCGGCCTTGTTAGGGTCAAGGGACTGCTTAGCACAACCCAGTGAAATTTAAGAAAGGAGCCCATGGAGTATAGCGCATGTAGATGGACCTTGTAGAATAGCCCAAAATATTTTTAATTCGGACTTTTGAGCATTTCCCCCCACCTCTTAAAAAGAACTCCACTATATTTTTAAGAAACTAGTCCATTATATATGTGGCATTTTATAAATTGAAATGCCAGGAGGCTGCCCTTTTATTTTAAAAAATATAAACATAACTTTATTAATAACTTAAAGGTACTAAGAAATGTTTAATAATATATTTTATATAAATATCTTTGGCGTAGTGGCGACACACATAGTTTAAATCTATTGGAAGTCAAAAACAGAAAACGTGGCCGAAAAAAGTTCTATCATACATACACACATTTCATTTAAAGATAGACCGACATGTGGATCCCACCAGCGCGGCCTTATACAGGTGTTGTATCGAGCAATGTTGCCAAGTTCAAAACAGGGAGACACGAGCAAGAAAAAAGTCCATTATACACACATTTGTTCTAATGAGAGGCTGACATGGGGGGACCCAGCAGCCTGAAAAACGGCTGATGCAGCAAGCAACGTTATCAAGTTCGAAACACGGAGCGCGAGTAGATAAAAAAGTCAATCATAGAATCGATCCTTCTAATGAGAGATTGTCATGTGAAACCCAGCTGCGTGACCAAATGGTAGATTCGTCAAGCAACGCTATCTAGTTAGGAACTGGGTGGCGCTAGAATAGAAAAAAAAGTCCATCATACCCACGATTCTTCTAATGTGAGACTGACATAAGGAACCCACCAGCACGGCTGATGCAGCGAGCAACGGTATCAAGTTCGGAACATGGAGGCGCGACTGAGGGAAAAAATTCTATCCTACACACGTTTCTTCTAATGAGAGGATGACATGTGGGGTCCAGGAGTTTGATTAAACGGCTGATGCAGCGAGCAACGCTATCAAGTTTAGAACACGAAGGCGCGACAGAGGGTAAAAAATCCATCATACACACGTTTCTTCTAATGAGAGGATGACATGTGGGGCCCAATATCGTGATTAAATGGTAGATGCATCGAACATCGCTATCAAGTTCGGAACAGGGTAGCGCGAGCGAAAGAAAAAAATCCATCATACAAATGTTTCTTATAACGAGAGGATGACATGTGGGGCTCAGGAGGTTGGTTAATGGTAGATGCGTCGTGCATCGCTATCAACTCGGAACGGGGTAGCGCCAACGTAGGAAAAATTCCATCATACACATGTTTCTTCTAATGAGAGGATGACATGTGGGGTCTAGGAGTTTGATTAAACGGCTGATGCAGCGAGCAACGCTATCAAGTTTAGAACACGAAGGCGCGACAGAGGGTAAAAAATCCATCATACACACGTTTCTTCTAATGAGAGGATGACATGTGGGGCCCAATATCGTGATTAAATGGTAGATGCATCGAACATCGCTATCAAGTTCGGAACAGGGTAGCGCAAGCGAAGGAAAAAAACCATCATACAAATGTTTCTTATAACGAGAGGATGACATGTGGGGCTCAGGAGGTTGGTTAAACGGTAGATGCGTCGAGCATCGCTATCAACTCGGAACGGGGTAGCGCCAACGTAGGAAAAATTCCATCATACACACGTTTCTTCTAATGAGAGGATGACATGTGGGTCCCAAGAGGTTGATTAGACGATAGATGCATCGAGCAGCGCTATCAACTTCGGAATAGGGTAGCACGAGCGAAGGAAAAAATTCCATCATACACACGATCCTTCTATTGAGAGGCCGACATGTGGGACCTAGAAGCCTGACTAAACGGCAGACGCCTCGAGCTACGTTATCGAGTTCAACTCAGGAAGGCGCGACCGAAAAGTATGTTCCGCTAGAGACACTGACGTCTGGGACACACATGCCTCAAAAGACTTCGGTGAGTCAACATCGCGTGTGGAAATGAAAATCTTGCTTCTGCCATGTGCTGGCCGAGCTTCCTCCATGTTTTTAGCAGATCCATCATAGTAGAGGGCCACAAAACTAGAAAAAAAGTTTTCGATCGGCCACGGCCGAGCCGAGAATTTCGTCGCGGAAGACGCGCCTTCTACAACGACCGTTGGGCCAATTCATTGCGGAAGGAAACTTTTCTTGTAGTGCATGCAACATGCTTGCTGAGGGTTTAGGGTTTAAGGTTATAGGGTTTAGGGGTTTAGGATTTGGGTTTTAGGGGTTTCGGTTTTCAGGAATTTTAAATAATGTTCAAACTTTATTGTTATATTCATGGAATAGAATGGCGTTACCACAATTTAATGAAAGATCGAATCTCAGGTTTTGATCTATAAGTCCATGATACCTGCTTGGTTAGGGTTTATATGGGTCGAGGGTTTAGGGTTTTAGGGTTTTACGGTTTAGGTTTTATGGACTGAATAGGGTTTAGGGGTTTATCGAATTTTCATTTATACTCAAGCGTTCTTCTTATATTCGTCGAATAGAATATATATGACGTTACCTAACTCATTGAAAGTATCTCCAAATTTGATCTATAAGTGCATGATACCTGATCTGTTAGGGTTTATGGGTTAAGGGTTTGGGGTTTTAGGTTTAGGTTTTAGTAGGGGTTGTTTGGGGTTTAGGGTATTTTCGATAATGCTCAAGATTTATACTTCTATTCATCGAATAGAATGGAGTTACCAGTTTAATGAAAATATATCAATTTTCGATCGATAAGTGCATGCTACGTGTTTCGTAAGGATCTAGGGTTTAGTTTTTAGATTTTAGGGTTTCGGGAATTTTAAATAATGTTCAAGCTTTATGCTTATATTCATGGAATAGAATGGCTTTACCGCAATTTAATGAAAGTATCTCAATTTTTTATATATAAGTGCACGATACCTGCTTGATTAGGGTTTATGGGTCGAGGGTTAAGGGTTTTACAGTTTAGTTTTATGGGTTGTTTCTGGTTTAGGGTTTAGAGAATTTTTGGTAATGCTTAGGATTTATGCTTATATTTGTTTAATAGAATGGCGTTACCTGATTTAATGAAAGTATCTCAATTTTTGATCTATAGTTGCACGATACGTGCTTGCTCAGGGTTTAGGGGTTTAGATTTTATGGTTTAGGATTCCGTGAATTCTCAATAATATTTTCAAACTTTATGGTTATATATATTCATGGAACATAATTGTCAACACCCGGATTTTTAATCCCAGATGCCTGTTATGCCATACATCGCAATCCCAGGATTACCATTTTTGCAAGACATAACAGATTGGATATCACAGTACATCATCCATTACAAACCATAATAAGGTCTTACACAAATAGGGGATCTCATGATCCAGTCGTAATACAAACAAGCAGCAGAATAATAAGCGTAGTAGTGGGCTCCATCTTCAGTGTCACAGGCAATGCTGACGATGGGAGATGATCCAAGTTGTCGTAGCCGTCCTGTTGTCCATCTTCCTGATAGTCCTCCTCATAGTCTGGCCACGGGAATAGCCAGGGACAAAGCCATGAGTAATCTTTAAGTACTCGCAAACTATCACTAACAAGTAAGGTAGTTCTAGTAGGAATCCTAAGCTCTAAGTTTATTTGCAAAAGGCCAGATTTATCTAAACTGAGTTTAGAATTAAAGAAAACTAAGTAAATGTTCTAAATCACTTTAAGTTGGGAACCTAGTTTTCATATTCACAACCCTGTTGTGATCAAGTCAAAATCATAGATCACTTCACAAGTCATTTTGAAAACATCCGACAACAGAACAGTATGTCCAATCCAACTGTCCATGACCACAGACGCGGCTATTCGAATAGTTTGACACTCTGCAGAGGTGGTACACTTTCACCACAAAATTCGATACATCCATCAGGGATAACCCTCAATCATCATACTTAATATGCGGATAATCAATCATAACCTTTCAATTACACACTCTAGTATAAGCACCTCCCCTATGAGCTTGGCCTCCCAGCCATGGCCATCTGCCATCCTGGGCACTGCACAGGTGGACATCATCAAGAGGTAGCCTCAGCTCAAACCTCTTCCACGAGGGAACCCATACTAATGCATATAAACTTCCGGCTAAGCCTTACCCAATTTAGGTATTGTGGTTGTATGGTAAAATTGGAATGGTATCGCATCTGAACCCAACCATCAGTTTTTATAAAGGGCTAAGGCTCATGCCTCAACATTTTCATCATCAAATCCATTTGTGTTTCTCAACACATGTCAAAACATTTCAATAGAATGACTCATCATTCCAAGGTTTTCATAATCATTTTTCACCAAGTATTCCCATCTAAAGTGATCAAGTTTTATGCTTAGCACTAGCCTCTAAATTCAGAGTGTTCACTAATGAGGGATGCTAATCTCAATCTCATGCCATAGAATGACATCTAGTATAGGCCTAGTTTTATACTCTTTATGCTATATATACCACTTTTCAATACTCATAAGGTACTAACTAAAAGTAAAGAACTTTGGTAAATTAAAGAGTAAAGCTTGCAAGTAAAACTTGGGATGGGTATAAATCAAAGTATATAACCAAAGCATGCCTAAGGCATCTTGCTTGGGTTAAAGATGGCAAGTATTAGCTTGCCAATAATAGCTTGCATAGATCTTTGGCTTGATTGGTGCAGTGATTGAAGTTTTCCTCCTCTTCTTCGGGGTAGAACTCCTCCTCGTAGCTTGGGTCGGGACTATCGTCTATAAATAAATACGGGGTACACAATCACCAAACAATACTTAACTAACTCAATTTAGCACACTAAGGCTCACACTTGATGATCTAGTATCATCACAATCATCACATGAAATAAGGAACTAGTTTTATTTGTTTTATTTGAGAAAAATAATTTCTACTCATTGAAATTAATTAAGATTTAATATTCTCCAATTAAAATATGGGATCATGTTGACACATGTCATCACCACATATTCTAATACATGGGAATGTGATTTAAAGGGTCGGTCACTTTTTATAAAGTTTAAGATTATCATTTAATAGATTTAAAGTGACTAGAAATGCCCTAATAGCATTCTTTTGGTACCAGTCCAATGTCACTGCATGCAAACCTAAATATTTTTACATATTCAGATAGATATTATCAAATGTGATTTTTGAGAGTTGGAATCAACTGAAAAGCTATTATGGTTGATTTTTGAAAAATGTTTGAATTTCCAAAAGTCTCTGTCTTATTATTTTTACTAAATATTATCTCTAACTACAATTGATTTAAATCCAACGGGCTTGGATAGATAATTTAATTATCTTTCTAGCAAAATTTGAATCGTGCAATATGGTCTAGTGAAACTCTCTGAATTGATTTTTGAATATGTGGAAAAATAGGGTTTTAGCTAAAAAGGAAATCCATATTTGAATTTCCAGGCCTGAGCGGGAAAGCTAAACGGGCCGGTCCAGCTGTACGGCACATCACAGCGGGCTGCTGATAGATGGGTTCCACCAGTCAGTGACTGTTCTAACACGAAACTATATCTTTCAACCAGATCCCTACGATCTAATTCTAATCCAATGGCCGTGGTTCATCGTCGACGACGAACAGCTCCGGCGAGGAATCAACCCTAATGCAGCGGTGGGGGTCTCGCAGGGCTCACCTAGGCTCCAGCTAGGGTCGACGACGGGGGAAATCGACGTGGTAGACGACGGCGAGGCGAGGCGCAGTGACGGCAGGGCTTGGGGTGGTCAGAATTGACAACGCCCTTCTCCTCCAGCAGCGGCGGGCTCCGGTGAAATTCTGGCGCAGTGGTGCTTGCCTTGATCCGAGGAGAAGTAGGTGAGTGTCTGTGAGGAGTGGGGAGTGGAGTGGTGTGGAGAATGGAGGCATGAATGGCCACCTTTTATAGTGCATCAAAGGGACCGAGCGGTGCGACGTGAGCTCGATGGTGGCGTCGCTACAGGCGGCTATTATTGTGGCGGAGGTAGGTGGACGGTGCGATGGTCCCTGGTGGTTCTTACGGGCATAATGGCGAGGCGTGGGGCGACGTGGTTCGGTCGGGAGCGTGCGGTGCTCCGTGTGGAGGCAGAGGTGTTTGCAGCAGCGTGCGGCAGCTGCGGGTCGCGCAGCGGTGAAGGGGGGGTGTCTGCTGGGGTGTTGTGATCATGTCGGGCATGCACGTGCGCGGTGAGGGCAAGGCGCGAGCTGTGCGAGCTAGTCGGGCATGGTGCACTGGCGCGCTCTCGGCATGGCGCAGAGAGGTTTGGGCGCGGCATGCTCGGGTGGTCCAGGGCTTGGCTTCGACCGTGGGGTGGACAGGGGGTGGCGGTAGACTGTGGTGCACCTCCTGGACATCCTGGATGGGCACGGGGTGGTCTGCTGCGAGCTGGCCATGGTCTACCGGCGATGACCACAATCGGTCGACGCTCCACCGTGCAAACGGCAAAGGGGGCAGCTGGTCTAGGCTAGGTTAGACTCAGGGGAGACAGGGGAGTGAACTAGAGACCAATTGGTCGATTGATTAATGTTTAAACAGTGAAGTTAGGTAGAGGGTTAATCTGTGTAGTTAAGGTGTTTGTGGAAATGGCCGCATGAAATAAAGTGTGGAATTTTTGATTCAAAATTTTGGAGTGATCTTTAATTAAGCTTGAGAGTCTATATTTGCTTGGATAGGTCAAGGGGAATTGATTTGGTCGGTTTTTGAAAAAGTAGGATCTTAACATATGAACTAGATACAATTTTCAACTGTCCATTAAATTGATTTGTAAGCTGTTTTTGTAAGTTTGTAAAGTGGGCCTTGATACACTTTTATTTGGTCTAGCAAGGGGTGAAAAGAATTAGAATTGTTTCTATTATAATTTCTCTTCTAGGAACACTCAAAGTGTCCTAGTGGTTTACTTTGGTCAAAATGACCATTTGGTTTATTTATTCATATTTGATTTCTTTCTCTTTGGATTTTGTTTGTAATTGGCCTAGATGATGTAGTATTCATCTTAAAACCATTTCACATTGTCGTCGGATTGAGGACAAGTACGCCATGAGGGGGTCCTCGAGGCGTGCGGAAGAGAGGGGTGTGAGACGTACGGTATTCCGGGACGGTGAGCACACAAGTTTACCCAGGTTCGAATCCGCCGGCTTTGGACGAATCCTACTCCTGCTAGCAATCCAGTAGTACGGCAGAGCCGGAATATGGGTTACAAGGGTTTCGCCTATGCGAGTTGAGATTGTAGACTATTGAGGTTATGCCCTAAGGCTCTCCCGAGGAAGGCTTATATAGATATCCGGCCTATGGTTTACAGGAGAGATCTATCCGGCTATGTCTAAGAGTCGGTTACAGAGTACATCTTGAACTACAAGTAACGTTATGGGCCTAAGTCGGTAAGTCTTCTGGGCCTTCCCGTAGCCGGATTGGACTCCGTCTTTCTCCCTAACTAGGCCGCCCGTGAAGCAAAGCTCTAACCCGAAGTGGGCCACCCTGGTCAGTGAGGAACCGTGAGGATACCCAGAAAGTATATCCCCAACAGCATCCCCCGGAGGCCTCCAAGATCCAAAGTCGGATTTATCATCGTCTAGCTTGATCTTCGTCTTGCAGAATCTTGAAGGGTTCCTGAAACTTCACAACAAAAGATACGATCCGGGTCTTAAAAGTAATTCGGACATATCAACAGGTAACTCGGATTTTCAAGCTCGATTTCAAAATAAGCCGGAACTTGGTCTTTAACGCCACCTGACATAAACATGGTCAAGTCATGTCATCTGACAGGCGTTCCGTCAGCACGACCGTTGGTGGGTCCGTAATTCGTGGAACCGAGGAGCCGTTTCAATGCGTGCATGGAGATCGAGGCGACGCAATCATCACGTGGGTCCTTCCCAGTTCCTTCCATGACACGTGGCGGTTACACTGTAGCATTTGCACGAATCTTGGCGCAGTTAGGTGGATATAAGGGGTTTGGATTTTTCCTTCTCCTTTCCACCAGTCATTTGCCGTTTCCTTTCCTCCCAATCCTCCTGCACGCACAGAGCCTCCTCGTCCTTCCCCCACAGAACTCCCAGCGCCTCCCCTTTCAGGTCATCTTCTCACCGGAGAAATGGCTTCATCTTCTTCCTTCGGTTTGGCGGTAGCAGCGGTGGCGGCGACGGCGGAAGCAACAGCGGAGAAGGAGAGCTTCCGGGGAATCTGGATCCCCTGCGCCGTCAACGAGGAGGGCCTCAAGAACGTGGAGAAGGAGGGGCTTCTCGTCGCCGGCGACTGGCGGAGCGGCTACGGGGAAACCGTCCCCAACCCACGCGACGGCGAGCGGGTCCACTTCGACACCCATCTTGACTGAGGTCTGTCCTTTCCTCCCTCGGAGTTCTTCTCCGAGGTGATAGATCATTACGGAGTTCAACTCCACAATCTTCCTCCCAACTCTCTCTTACAGGTGAGTGCGTATGCTTCGCTTTGTGAGGGCTTTCTCGGCATTAGGCCGAGTTTGACTCTCTTCCGGTACTACTTTCATGTCCGGAGAAACTCCATCACTGCCGGTGTTCCTTACATCACCGGCACTATCAGCTTTTCACTTAGGCGTGACCGGGCCTATCCCAAAATTCTAGCCAGTGACTCGGTCAAACAATGGCCAGCCACATTTTTCTATCATAGGGATATTCCGGCTCCTGATAAAGCTACTGCTTTGCCGGCTTTTGTCGACGGAGCTGCCACGGCCCAACCTTCTTGGGACGAGGCTGCTCTAGCTCTCACCGATGATCTGGTTCTCGCTAAGAGGCGGATCGAATATTTGATCAAGCACAAGGGTCTGAAGGGATCCGACTTGGTCCAGTGCTGGGTGTCTTGTCGGATCCAGCCCCTTCAGTACCATGGGGATCGACTGATGCACTCCATCACGTCATCCAAAAAAGACTCCCTCCGCATCAGCCCCAAAGCCTACACCACTCAAGGCTACATAAGCCAGATCAAATGGCTGATCAAGGAGCGGATCGATAGGAGGATTCCGGAGGTTTCTCTAGATATGCACACGGCAGAAAACCCCGTGGTGCCGGTAAGCTTTCATCAGTACACCTTTTATGTGTTTCAATCTTCGGATTATACTGCAATACTGATATGTTTTCTTCTTTTCAGCTTGCTGACCTCCCTGAGTCGGAACTTGCTCCGCTCGAAGGATATCCTCCTGAGTTTTCTCAGGAGACAGAAGTGGTCCCATTGTCGGACCTTTCGCTCAAGAAGCGCAAAGCTCCGACAGTGGTTGTTGGCACAAAGGAGGTGCCTGTCGTGAAGAGGTAACTTTCAGTCACAACTTGCCGCCTTTGTACTTCACTCAAATTTCTTTCCGAGATGTAACGTTTCCGACTTTACTAAATTCTCAGAGCAAAATCAATCATCAAGGGCAAGGGGAAAGGGATTTCTTCGAAGCCCTTGCATCAGACGAAGCTCACCATAGCGTCCCCTGCCGTGGCTCCTCCGACTCTTGCTCCTCAACCTTTTGCAACACCGGCGATCACTCCTTCTCTAGTTGTTGCAGAAGATCCGACTCCTTCAACAGAGCCTGCGATCCTTGGGTCGCAAACTGACGTCACCATGGGTGTGTCAGATCAAGATAAGGGTGAACCCTCTTCGGGTAATGATCCCTCGGCAGAAACCTTCGCCAAAAACCTCATGAGCAATCCGGGTCTTGCCAAGTTTGGCCTGACCCGGAAATCTACCGAAGAGATCCAGCGGCTTGCTAGGCAAGTCCTGGAGAAAAGCCATCTATCTGCCGAAGAAGAAGCGCAAGAAGTAGAGGATGTCAAGTTCTCTGACCTTCTCGCCCAAGTCCGCCTTCGCGACGAGAGGATTGGACTAGTGAGCTTCCAACAGCTCCAGTGATTCCTCTAACTCTCGCCGAAAAGGTGGCTGCTAAAGTGAACGCGGGTTTGGATAAACTCACCCGCGAGCAATATGTAAGTCGGAATTCAACTCCTGCATTTTCCATTATGTTATATCATATCCTCTAGCCCCCAAGCATGAAGTAGGATAAACAATCCGAGTTTATGCTTCATTAGGATGCCAAAGAACAAACTAGTGTAGCCCCCAAGGCTCATGCTAATATTTAGCAAAAATATTAGCCCGAGTCTTAAGTAGCTTTCTGACTTTGGGTATTCTGACTTACAGAAAGTATGTTCGTATAACCAGGAATTATTGACCAATGTCTGCGATAAGCGAAGAGAGATCAAAGCTCTCCGGCTTAAAAATGCTGAGCTTAAAGTTGCCAAGGATGAGGCCGAAGGTAAACATTCCGAGACTCAAACCTTGTCTTTGTTATTTTCAATGTCGAATTTTTCTGAACTCTTGTTCTTTTTTGACTTACAGCGGTGAAACAATCCGTTGCCATGATTGAAGAGGCCGAGAACCTCAAGACCTTGGTGGTGGAGAACAAGGGACTTCGCCAAGAGCTGGATAAGCTCAAGGCGGATCATGAAAGGAGCATAGCTCAAGTCCTTGAATCCTCCTCCATGGCCACTGATGAGCGTGATTGCAAGATCGCTGCTCAAGATAAAATAATCTAGGATCTCAAGAATGATCTTGGCAGAGAGAAGGATATGTCCCAGGCGCTCCGGGCTGAACTCCAGAGTCTCCGGGAGGAGAACACCAAAATTGACGACGTCATTTTCGGTATGTTCCATCTATCCGACTTATTTCTTTCTTCGACGTTTATTAATGTCGGATTTTTCTTAACTTGTTTTGTGTATAAGTCCTCTGAACTTGACGGACTCTTACTCCTCCAAGCCCCGCACCCACCGGCTTACCCAAGTCCGTGACCTGCTTCATAACTTCCGCCAATCCTTTGAGGACATCGGCGAAGCTCTCAAGATTCTGGACATGCCAAGCATGTAGGATTTTCAGGTGCGGGACAAGGCCAAGGAGATGCCGCAGCTTGTTCGGGACTAGAACATGTCCTACGCGCGGACTGCTGCGCAGAACGCTCTCACCATGGTCATGAGCCACCATGGAAACATGGAGATATGGCAAGTGACCAGAGGGTACTGCAAGGTAGACGAAGACGGCCAGGAGCAGGACCTTCAAGCCATCATGCACTCCTGCGCCGGATACGGGTGTCACGTGGCTGATCTGACCAGCTAAGAGATCCCCTTCTTCACCCGCGTGGATACTCCGCCTCCTCCTACAGAAGAAACCGAAGAAGTTTCCGACGATGAACGCACCAATTCGGATGCGGACATCTCGGAACAATATCAAGGCGGAGTAACCAGCGAGCCGACAGCTCCTTCATCTCCTCCTGGATCATAGATTAGAAACTTTTTGTATTATTCCGGAACAACATGATGCGTTTGCAAATATGTAGTACTTTACCTTTTGCTAGTGCTAAGCTTTTGATCTATTCAGCACTTTTCGGCTTGAAATTTATTTTGTGCCTGAAATGTTTTACACAAGCACTTATACTTTTTCGTCTCTACTTATCGTTTATCTAGCTTTCTGCCTTGTCCCTTTCGTGAGCCGGCTAAAACTTCCGCCGGAAACTTTGCCGAGCAATGGAGCTCAATTGCTAAACCAGTTTAAACTCGGAAACAAAGTCGGCTTCCAGTACCAACAATTCACTACTCGGAAAATGCCCGCATCCAGCAATCAGATAAATAACCAAAGTAAAGACTAGAAATTTTCGAGTTATACCCGAAGGTAGCAATTTTAGAATCGGAAATCTAAACCAGAACGAACATGAGCAAAGAGTACTTTCAAGCATTCTGGGATTTTCGACTATGACATGATCATTTGGAAATAAGATGGTAAAAACTTCTCAGAAAAACTTGAGGCAATCAAAACTTTTATTTCTCACAGAACATGTACATATATATGATTACAAAGAAGGATAAACTAAGAATAAAAGGGACGTAGCTGAGAAATATTCCATGGTCTGTCTAACTCATCCGGATTTGTACTGCCTCCAGCTCTCTTTATCTTCTTAGTACCAGGTCTTTCTTTGACTGGCCTCATGTCAGTTAAGTAGTACGATCCATTGTGCAATACTCGACTAACTAAAAAGGGCCCTTCCCATATTGGGGAAAGTTTGTGCTTTCTTTGTTGCATAAGCCGGAGAACCAAATCACCTTTGTTGAAAGATCTAGTTCAGACTCTCTGGCTATGATACTTGCGTAACTTCTGCTGATAGGCTCTAGATCTCATTTCAGCAACGACGTGAACTTCTTTGACTAGGTCGAGATCATTTTGTCGAGAAACCTCGGCATCCTCTTCGATATACGGGGCCACTCTAGGAGAAGTATGAATCAAATCACTAGGAAGAACTGCTTCTGCGCCATAGACCAAGAAAAAAGGTGTGTATCCTGTTGACCTGTTTGGAGTTGTTCGTAAACTCCAAATTACAGAAGGTAATTCCTCTACCCAAGCCCCCGCAGCACGTCGTAGTGGTGCTTCGAGTCTCGATTTCAAGCCTTGTAAGATTAAACCATTTGCCCTTTCGACTTGTCCGTTAGCCTATGGATGTGCGACTGACGCAATGTCAAGCCGAATATTTTGCTCGTCGTAGAATTCAGCCAGTTCTCCCATAGAAAAGTTACTCCTGTTGTCCGTGATAATGCTATGCGGATAACCATATCGGATTATAACATCCTCGACAAATCTTTTGGCCGTTGCTTCATCACAACTAGTGACGGGTTTAGCCTCAATCCATTTTGTGAATTTATCCACCATCACTAAGAGGTGAGTGAATCCACTTGGAGCTCGTTTAAAAGGTCCTACCATATCAAGCCCCCAGACCGCAAAGGGCCATGTTATAGGTATTGTTCGCAGCTGATCAGCCGGAACATGAGCTTGCTTGGCGTACTTTTGGTAGCCTTTACACGTCTTGACTAATCATTCGGCATCTGCCTGAGCCGTAAGCCAGAAAAATCCGTGTCTAAAAGCTTTTGCCACTAAAGATTTGGCTGCAGCGTGGTGACCACACTCGCCTTCGTGGATTTCCCTTAAGATTTCCACTCCTTCTTCTGGAGATACACAGTGCTGAAAAACCCCAGAAACACTCCGTTTATGGAGCTCACCCTTAACAATAGTATAGGCTTTTGCTCGTCGGATAATCTGCCGGCTCAGCACCTCGTCTTCGGGTAATTTGCCATCTACCAAATAATCGAGGTAGGGTTGAGTCCAGCTAGGAATTATAGCCAGAACTGCTATCAAAGGTGAGTCGGATTTGGTCGGATATTCCTCATCTACTCCCTTTATCGAGGGAACTTTGAGGTGCTCTAGAAACCCGCCATCCGGGACCTCTTTCCATGCAGAGCCTATCCGAGATAGTTCATCTGCTACCTCATTTTCTGCTCGAGGGATGTGTTGAACTTCAAACCCTTCAAACGATTTAGATAGATCATCCACGACAGCTTTATATGCTGCCATGTGTTTATTTGCATTACAAATATCCGACACTTGTTGAGCAACAAGATCAGAATCTCCGTAACACATCAAACGTCGGATGCCAATATCCTTAGCAATCCGGATTCCATGCAGCAGTGCTTCATACTCGGCAATATTGTTTGTCGCTGTGAAGTGGATCTGCAACACGTATAAAAGTTTATCTCCTTGGGGTGATTTGAGCACCACGCCAGCCCCCGAGCCCCCTCGAGCCCTAGACCCATCGAAGAAGAGGGTCCAATATTCTGACTCAGGGAGGATCATGTTCTCCTTTGTCTCTGTCCAATCAGCGACAAAGTCAGCAAGGATCTAGGATTTGATTGTTGTCCAGGGTTTGTACTCAATATCAAAAGCTGCATGCTCTATGCCCCATTTGGTGATGCGCCCTGTGGTGTCACTGTTGTTGATTATATCTCTCATGGGAGCTTTGCTCACCACGGTAATCGGATGCTCCTGAAAATAGTGTCGTAACTTACGAGATGCTATAAAAACACCGTAAGCCAACTTTTGATAGTGCGGATACCGCTGTTTTGATTCTGTCGGGACCTCGCTGACAAAGTATGTCGGATGCTGCACCAGGTGCTCTTGATTTTCCTCTGGTCTCTCCACCACCATGATGATACTAACGACGTTATTTGTCGCAGCAATGTAAAGCAACATCGGTTCCTGAGGTTCCGGCGCTGCAAGGATAGGAGCAGATGAGAGTACTTTGTTCAGGTCTTGTAGTGTAGCTTCGGCTTCGTCAGTCCAAACAAAATCCTTGGTCTTTTTCAGGAGTTTGTATAATGGTGCGGCTCTTTCACCAAGCCGGCTTACAAATCGACTGACCGCAGCAATGCAGCTAGTTAATCTTTGTACGTCCTTCAGGCGAGTTGGCCTGGAAATATTGAGTATAGCCTTGATTTTGTCTCGGTTCACATCTATGCCCCTTTGAGACACGATGAAACCTAACAATTTTCCGGCTGGTATTCCAAAGAAGCATTTCTTTGGGTTAAGCATGATGTTGTATTTTCGTAGATTGGCGAACGTTTCCTCCAAGTCGGAAATTAGTGTTTCCTTATTTTTGGACATCACCGCGATATCATCCACGTATGCATGTACGTTGCGTCCGAGTTGGTCGTGGAGGAAACACTGCATCGTGCGCTGGTACGTAGCTCCTGCGTTCTTCAGCGCAAAGGGCATCGTAACAAAACAGAAGGTTCCGAAGGGGGTTATGAATGAAGTTTTGACTTTGTCAGATTCCTTCATCCGGATTTGGTGATAACCGGAATATGCGTCGAGAAAACAGAGAAGTTCCAAGCCTGCCATAGAATCGATAACTTGATCAATTCTAGGCAGAACGAACGGATCTTTTGGACAAACCTTGTTCAAGGCAGTATAATCAACACACATCCTTAAATCAGTGGTGTCCTTTTTAGGGACCATTACAGGATTGGCCGACCACTCAGTGTGGATGACCTCTTCTATGAATCCGGCTAACTCGAGCTGTGCTAGTTCCTTAGCTATTGCCTTACGCTTTTCGTCGCCAAACCGTCGTAAGGACTGCTTGACGGGTTTAGCGTTCGGGTTTACATTTAGAGAGTGCTCGGCAAGTTCCCTAGGTACTCCGGTCATGTCAGATGGCTGCCATGCGAAGATATCTTGATTTGCTTGGAGGAACTTGACAAGCGCGCTTTCCTATGCGCTACTTAGGCCTGCGCCTATGTGGGTCACCTTGGAGGGGTCATCATCCTTCAATGGCGCCTTCTTCGTCTCTTCTGATTCCATGAACTCCGGATTTGGCTTTGTCACCTCCTTCTTCGTTGCGGGCATCTCGGACGGATCTATGCTCTTCTTGATCTCCTGGTACTCCTGGACGTGCAGCAAGGCTTCGGCAAAGGCGGCATTTCCATCCTCGCACTCTCGCGCCTTCTTCGGGTCTCCCCTGATGGTGATCACGCTGTTGGGACCTAGAATTTTCATCATATTGTAAATGTAACACGGACGAGCCATAAAAGCCCAGTAAGCTGGACGTCCAAATATAGCGTGGTATGTGCTCTTGAACGGGACCACTTCGAAGGAAAGTGCCTCCGTTCGGTAATTCTTTGGAGTTCCAAAGGTAACATACAAAGTAATCACTCCCAGGGAATTAGCTTGTCTTCCTAGGACAACTCCGTGAAAGATCACAGAGCTATGGTTCAGCTGGGTCTCCGAGATCTTCATCTGGCGTAGCGTTTCGACATAGAGAATATTGATGCTGCTACCTCCGTCCATGAGGGTCTTGGAGAAACCATAACCGTTAATGAGTGGATTGACGATTAAGGCGTATATTCCTCGCCTGTGCAACTTAGGCGGATGATCAGTGCGGTCAAATGTGATTGCCACTTCTGACCAGTCCAGATATTGAGGGACAGCCGGAACTATTGCATTGAGCTCGTGGAGAACTGCTTTCTTGACCTTTTCTGGTTGAGATCCGAGGAAGGTGACGTAAGTGTCCTTCTTGGTGGGCAAAGTCTTCTTCCCTTCCGACTTGGGATTTGAAGCAGCAGCTTCCTCCATGTCGGAATCTTCCTTGGTCTGTTTGTCTTTTTCGGGATTTTTCTTTCCCTTCTTCCACTTAGCTTTGTAGCCCGCAATATCATCTCTTTAGATGTCGTCATTGAAACAACATTCAGTGTTGGTGTGGGACGAGCCCCCATTGGCGTCTAAGTGATGCACACATGGGTTGTTGGCAATGTCGGCCCAAGAGTAGGTTTTGCCTGGTTGCTGTTCTCCTCTACCTTGGACCATCGAAGTCCCACAGCCACGCCCGCAGCCTCCGCCACGTCCTCCCCGTCCTCCAGATCCGGAAATAGTAGTAACCACCGCTGTTTCCGTGTTGGGTTTTTCTTCCGAGGTATTTTTGCGCTTCTAAGCTTGTTGCTTTGTTTTTGCTGACTGAGGTACAGCCAGGACGTTGAGCAATCCCTCTGCATCATCGTCAGCATCTGCATACTTGCTCGCTGTTTCTATCATCTCTCCCAAATCAGTGACGTTGTCGCACTTCAAGCGGTGACATAGTAGACCAATTGGGAGCCCTGCGATGAAAGCTTCAATCGCGGTTTGATCGTTTACCCCTTCATAGGAGTTCTTGGTGTCGATCCATCTTTCGAGATAATCTCGACATGTTTCTCCGGCTTTTTGGGTGCAACGCTGTAGGTCTCCGACCGAACAGGGCCTCCGATATGTGCCTTCGAAATTCCGAAAGAACGCACTTTGCATATCATACCAGTTATGGATGGTGTTCTCCGGAAGTTCATTGAGCCATAGTCGTGCCGTCTTTCACAGCATAAGTGGGAGCTATCGGGTTGCGACCAGGCTGTTTCCGCCTTTGGCAATGCAGCAAGCCTGGAAAAAATCCTGTAGCCAAGTGTCTGGCCGAGCAATGCAATCGTAGGCTTGGATGTGTCTTGAGATAGCATATCCTTTCGGGAATCTTGTAGCTCTGATGCATGGTCCAAAGCACTTTGGGCCCACGTACATGTCATCATTTTCATAGTGTCGCGCCTCTATGTTGGAGTTGATCCTGTGCCTTGCGTCGTTCGGGGATAGAGATCGTCCCGAATGCCGGCTATGGCTGCGGTGCCGTGGAGCCGGACTTCAGCTTCTGCCAAACCTCCTCCGCCATGTCGTCCTCCTTGCCCTCCATGGGGGCCGTTGTGATGACTGTGTGGTGGAGAGGGTGGTGCAGCTGGATAGTTTCCGGCTGATCGCCGGCCTCCGTCCGGAGCGTCATTATTCCGGTTCCGGGGAGGATCTTGACTATGACGAGCCCCCTGCCGGCTTGTCCCACCATGGTTTCCGTCGTTTCTTCGTCCGTCGTTCCCACCATGGTGAGGCTCAGCCAGACGGCTTGTATGTTTAGGAGGTGGCATTTTTTGAGGATGCGACCGACGGCGATAGTCTCGCCGATTCCGATTCTTGCAAATTCCGCTCGGAATGCAGATCGGAAGCTCACTTGCCCCATGGTGGGCGCCAACTGCCGTCGGATTGAGGACAAGTACGCCATGAGGGGGTCCTCGAGGCGTGCGGAAGAGAGGGGTGTGAGACGTACGGTATTCCGGGACGGTGAGCACACAAGTTTACCCAGGTTCGAATCCGCCGGCTTTGGACGAATCCTACTCCTGCTAGCAATCCAGTAGTACGGCAGAGCCGGAATATGGGTTACAAGGGTTTCGCCTGTGCGAGTTGAGATTGTAGACTATTGAGGTTATGCCCTAAGGCTCTCCCAGGACAGCTTATATAGATATCCGGCCTAGGGTTTACAGGAGAGATCTATCCGGCTACGTCTAAGAGTCGGTTACAGAGTACATCTTGAACTACAAGTAACGTTATGGGCCTAAGTCGGTAAGTCTTCTGGGCCTTCCCGTTGCCGGATTGGACTCTGTCTTTCTCCCTGACTGGGCCGCCCGTGAAGCAAAGCTCTAACCCGAAGTGGGGCACCCTAGTCAGTGAGGAACCGTGAGGATACCCAGAAAGTATATCCCCAACACACATCATTTAGAACAATCAAGCATGGCATATACACTCAATTCTACACTACTGCAAACACACATGCATTCATTATTCATGTTCTTAATAAAAGTTTTTATTAACCCTAAACTTGGGTGATTAGAACTTGATAATCTTGATTACAAGATTTGGATGTTACAAACCTTTCCTCCTTAAACAAAATCTCTTCCTAAGATTTAAGAACAACTAGGAACTAAAGAGATCTGGAAACTCAGTCCTAATGTAATCTTCTCGCTCCCAAGTAGCTTCTTTTTGGTATGGTTGCTCCATTGGATCTTAAGAAACTTGATACTCTGGGTCCTGGTGGTTCTGAAGGCTTCTTCCAAGATACGAATGGGCACTTCACGATACATCAGATCCTTGTTGATATCTATGGCTCGGTGATCGATGTTCTTGAACACTTTGGTCTTCTCCAGAACTTCTAAGCATTTGCGAAGTAACGAGATATGGAACACATTATGGATGGCTGACATCTCCTCTGGCAGTTCTAGTTGATAAGATACTTCTCCTCAGCGATTCAAAATTTGGAAGGGTCCAATATATCTAGGGGCTAACTTTCCTTTCAGCTGAAAACACTTCATTCCTTTCAACAGTGAAACTTTGAGATACACAAAATCTCCGACATTAAAAGTCAGGTCTCTACCTCTCTTGTCAGCATAACTCTTCTCTCTAGATTGGGCGGTCTTGAGGTGCTCACGGACTTTGTGAACCTTCTCTTCGGCTTCTCGTAGGATGTTGGTTCCAAAAATTTGACTCTCTCCTACTTGCGACCAATTCAAGGGGGTACGACACTTCCTTCCATACAGAAATTCAAATGGGGCCATTTGCAAACTGGTTTCATAACTGTTGTTGTATGAGAATTCTGCGAAAGGCTTACAATCTTCCCATTTTGATCCATATTCTAACACACAAGCTCTCAACATATCTTCTAAGATTTGGTTGACTGTTTCAGTCTGTCCATCGGTTTGCGGGTGATAAGATATGCTGAAATTCAACTTGGTTCCTAATCCTTCTTGGACTTTCTGCCAGAATCTTGAGGTAAATTGGGTTCATTAATCCGGCACTACGGTCTTAGGGGTTCCATGCAAACTGACAATTCTAGCAACGTACAACTCTACTAGCTTCGAACTCTGGTAGGTTGTCTTGACGGGTATGAAATGGTCTACCTTGCACAATCTATCAACTATGACCCAAATAGAGTCATTTCCCCTACTAGAAGTAGGCAAACCGGTGATAAAGTCCATTTCGACGGAATCCCATTTCCATTCCGTAATCTGCAATGGTTGCAAAAGTCCTGCGGGTCTCTGATGTTCCGCTTTGACTCTCTGACAGATATCACACTTGGCTATGTAGCTTCCGATTTCTCTCTTCATCTTGTGCCACCAAAATTGCTCCTTCAAATCCTGATACATCTTTATTCCTCCGAGGTGGATAGAATAAACAGTATCATGAGCTTCTTGCATGATAACTTGCTTCAGCTCCGAATCTACTGGCACAAAGATTCGTCCTTTGTACCACAAAACTCCTTCTTCATCTTCGGTGAATCCAGGTACCTTTCCTGTACTGATACGGTGTTTGATTCCGTCGATACTTGCATTTCCTTTCTGTGCTTCCTTGATCTGACAGATCAAAGTGGGTTGAAGTTCAATGCTAGCTAAAAATCCTTTGGTAACTAGCTCCGTTCTAAACTGCTCCAACTCTTCATGCAAACTTGGCTGGGCTTCTTTGATCATAGTGTTTAATCTACACGGCAATCTGCTAAGAGCATCCGCTACCACATTGGCTTTGCTGGGTGATAGTGAATGTCAAGGTCATAATCCTTGATTAACTCTATCCATGTCCTTTGCCTCATATTCAGATCCTTCTGAGTGAAAATATACTTCAAGCTCTTGTGATCCGAATAAATCTCACAGCGGTTACCTATAAGGTAATGACGCCATGACTTCAAGGCTTAAACTATAGCTGCGAGTTCAAAATCATGGGTAGGGTAGTTTTGCTCAAGCTGCTTCAGTTCTCGGGACAGATATGCTATGACTTTGCCTTCTTGCATCAACACACATCCGAGACCAATCTTGGATGCATCACAATACACATCAAAGGGCTTCTTAATATCTGGCATAATCAATATTGAGGCTGAAATCAATCTCTTCTCGAGCTCTTGAAAACTTGCTTCACATTTGTCGGTCCATTCAAACATTCTATCTTTCTTCAACAATTGGTTCATCGGTCTTGCGATGCTTGAAAATCCTTCAATGAACTTGCAGTAATATCCCGCTAATCAGAGAAATGGACGGACTTGGGTTTGAGTTGTTGGGGCTTTCCATTCTTCAACATCTTTGATCTTGGCGGGATCAACAGCGACTCCTCATGCCGACATAGTATGTCCGAGGAATCCTACTTCCTTCATCCAAAACTCACATTTGCTAAACTTGGCATACAACCGATGCTCTCTAAAGGTTTCAAGGATGGTTCTCAGATGTTGCTCATGGTCTTCTTCTGACTTGGAATAGATTAGAATATCATCGATAAAAACAACGACAAACTTATCCAGAAAGTTCATAAAAATCTTATTCATGAGATTCATGAAATAAGCGGGGGCATTGGTTAATCCAAAATAAATGACCGTATACTCATACAATCCATATCTGGTGGTAAAGGCAGTCTTTGGAATATCCGTTTCATGAATCTTGAGTTGATGATAACCAGTTCTAAGATCAATCTTAGAGAACACTCTGGCACTAGTGAAATGGTCAAACAGATCTCTATCTTGGGCAGTGGGTACTTGTTCTTGATGGTGACATCATTCATCTTCCGGTAATCCGTACATAAATGGTTACCTCCATCTTTCTTATCAAACAAAATAGACGATATCCATGGCGATGCGCTTGGTTGAATCAGACCTTTCTCCAACATAGCATCAAGTTTCTTCTTCAGCTCCACTAATTCATATGGGTTCATACTATAGGGTCTCTGAGCTATGGGTCCAGTTCCAGGAATTAGTTCAATAATGAACTCGATATCCCGATCTGGGGGCATACCAGGCAATTCATCTGGGAATACGTCGGGGTATTCACAGCCTACTCTGACTTGGTCTAGGGTTGGTTGGGCTAGACTCTTTTTGCATTTGAATTGACGGGGCAAGGTTTCAGATACATGCTCTACTGATACTCTAGAGCTACTGGTCATGGTTATGGCTTTTTTGGCACAGTCGATCAATCCTTTATGTTTCGACATCCAATCCATTCCTAGTACTACTTCCAAACCTTTGGTTCCAAGTACTATTAGATTGTCATAAAAATATATCCCATGGATTCTGATAGGTACAGCCTTGCAAATTTTTCTAGCTTTGGTGGTTGAACTAGGTATTTGAACTATCATAACATGCTTAAATTTTGTTGGTTTAATCTTACTAGTGCATGCAAATTCTTCTATAACAATGAGTTCGATGCTCCAGAATCAAACAACACTCTTACAAGTACCGAGTTAACAGAAAACATACCCAAAATGACATATGGCGCTTCCTGAGCTTCTTCAGCATTCATGTGGAACAAACGGCTATTGCGGTTGAGCAAATTCCCTGGGGCAAATCTTCTTCTAGGCTGAACACGGCGTTGCTGCTGAGCTGGGGCATTCACATTGGTGGTGTCTGCAAGCTTCTTGGGACACTCGTTGGAGTAGTGACCCTTGACTCCACATTCAAAACAAGTAATCTGGGACTTGTCTTTGGCTTAAACAGGCACAACATTGCTTCTAGCCCTTGGGGCAGTATTGTTGTTGTTGTTGTTGTTGTTGTTGTTGTTGTTGTTGTTGTTGTTGTTGTTGTTGTTGTTGTTGTTGTTGGACTTGGGCGGTGCACGATTGAAGTTGTTGGAGTTGCCGGGGTTGTTGTTGTGGTTTCCTCCAGACTTCAAGTTTCCTCCGCTACGATTGGGGTAGCTTGGACGAGACATCGGGGGTCTATTGTTTCTTGGGGCATAGCCTACAGACGGGTTGGGGCGATACTTTTGGGTATTGTCGGACCCAGTCTGATGCATCATTCTGCGCTTGCGGTTGTCATTGTCTTGGTTGATCTTCCCTTCCATCTAGATGGCAGAGTCTACTAGCTCTTCTAGATCTTCAAAACGGATGTTGACTAACACCGTCTGCATCTCATCATGCAATCCTTTCAGGAATCTTTCCTTCTTCTTGGCTTCAGTGTTGATCTCATCAGTGGCATACCTAGCGAGGGACAGAAATTTGAAACGGTACTCCACTACCGTCATCCTTCCTTGCTTCATTTCTCTGAACTTATCTCTCATTCTGGTGACCAAACCTTGTCGCACATGGGTGCGGCCAAACTTGATCTTGAAAGCTTCCCAAGTCATTATCTGACCGTGGTTCATAGTACGGGTGCTATTCCACCAGGCTCTTGCATCTCCTGCCAGATAGTGGGTGGCAAATAGTACCTTCTCGTTGGCGTCAACTCTTGCGACTTCCAGATTGTTCTCCATGGTTTGCAGCCAGTCATCAACATCTAAGGGATCCTCAAACTTGTTAAAGATAGGGGGATTGGTATTCTGAAAGTTCTTAAGCTTGGATCCATGATGATCCTGATTTCCATGGCCTTGATTATTGTCGGCCATCTGAGCTATCTGTTGAAGGGTGGCTAGATTGGCTTGGCGTTCGGCTCTACTAGCTTCACGGTCGCAAACTAGCATTTGCAGAATCTGCAAAATTGGGTGCTACGATGAGCTGCTTCCTTCGGGGTTTCCACGAGTCATCTGAATATTGAGATAGATAATGAGATAAGAGGGAAAGTTCTATGGTTCATGGTTTTGTTTTCAAAAGCTTCAAACTTTGAGTTTGACTTAGGTTTTGGAAACTAACTCCTTCCTCTCATTCATTCATTCATTTAAGCACACAATACAAACACACACCACGCACAAATGGAAAATAGATGGTTTTAAGAACCATTCTATGAACTAAGATACATTGGGACCGGTACAACTCATTCCTACGGTAGTGATCAAGTGCATCTACTCATCATCAATGAAGTCAGAATCATCATCATCGGTGTAGAAATCCATGGCATCATCCTCCAGGTAGTCGTTGTCATCACTAAGGTACGAGTTAAGATCTTCCTGGATGTCTTCACCTTCTTCCTCTTCCTTTGTTTCAAGCTGGACTTCTTGCTCATGGATGGTCTTCTCGAGAGCAGCCACCTTCTCGCGAAGACGAGCGATGGTGCGATCCTTCTTCTCGCGTTGATGACGAAGTGATTGACGATCCTTGATGAGCATGGTGAGAGTCAGGTCCTTCTTGGCAACAATGGCAAGGTTGTGGTTAGCGTAGGCTCGGGCATTGTCCAATTCCTTCTGCCTATCATACAACAGGAAGTCAAGGTTTTCCACCTGGCGCTTCAACTCTGGGTGACTTGGCATCTCTAACGGCATTCCCATAGAATCACGCCTTGCAAAGTGAGCAAAGCAAGTTCCCTGGATCAAGTTGATGTTTTACCCACACAGACGGGCAAGAGCTTCATGCATAGCCCTATCTAATCGATCTAGCCAGTTGTTCTCTCGCACGGTGAATTGAATCTTCTCTGAAAGGGGTTCTTTCATTTTGCCTCTGAGATCTGAAACTATCAGCCATTGTAGATCTCCTCCAGGGTGATCCTTGAGTTGTGCCCCGAAGAATTCTAGATGCGGGCGCTCAAGGTACTCTGACAGTGCATCAAGATCCCTCTCAAAGATCAGCTGGCCTCCGTTGCCCAACTGGTAGAACTTGCAATATTAAACTTCCATCTATAAGAATTTAGGATGAGTAAGTTAGTGAGTTGATCAAGTGTGTCAAATTTTTATGTAGTGATGTAAGAATTTTTGAGGAATATGTATTTTTTTGAAAGAATCAAGGATAAGAGTGGGAATAGGTTTTCATAAATAATCACTTCTTTTGTTTTGAAACTAGGTTTTTGTTCGGATGTCCATTCTAACTGGGGTCTCCTATGGTCAGGATGGCTCTGATATCAACTTGTCAACACCCAAATTTTTAATCCCAGATGCCTGTTATGCCATACATCGCAATCCCAGGATTACCATTTTTGTGAGACATAGCAAATTGGATATCACAGTACATCATCCATTACAAACCATAATAAGGTCTTACACAAATAGGGGATCTCATGATCCAGTCTTAATACAAACAAGCAGCGGAATAATAAGCGTAGTAGTAGGCTCCATCTTCAGTGTCACAGGCAATGCTGATGATGGGAGATGATCCTAGTTGTCGTAGCCGTCCTGCTGTCCATCTTCCTGATAGTCGTCCTCATAGTCTGGCCACGGGAATAACATGGGACAAATCCATGAGTACTATTTAAGTACTTGCAAACTATCACTAAAAAGTAAGGTAGTTCTAGTAGGAATCCTAAGCTCTAAGTTTATTTGCAAAAAGCCAGATTTATCTAAACTAAGTTTAGAAGTAAAGAAAACCAAGTAAATGTTCTAAATCACTATAAGTTGGGAACCTATTTTTCATATTCGCAACACTGTTGTGATCAAGTCAAAATCATAGATCACTTCACAAGTCATTTGGAAAACATATGACGACAGAACAGTATGGCCACTCCAACTGTCCATGACCGCGGACGCGGCTATTGGAATAGTTTGACACTCTACAGAGGTGGTACACTTTCACCACAAAATTCGATAATCAATCATAACCTTTCAATTACACACTCTAGTATAAGCACCTCCCCTATGATCTTAGCCTCCCAGCCCTGGTGTACATCATCAAGAGGTAGCCTCAACTCAAACCTCTTCCACGAGGGAACCCATACTAATGCATATACACTTCCGGCTAAGCCTTTCCCAATTCAGGTATTGTGGTTGTACGGTAAAATTGGAATGGTATCACATCGGAACCCAACCATTAGTTTTTATAAAGGGCTAAGGCTCATGCCTCAACATTTTCATCATCAAATCCATTTGTGTTTCTCAACACATGTCAAAACATTTCAATAGAATGACTCATCATTCAAAGGTTTTCATAATCATTTTTCACCAAGTATTCCCATCTAAAGTGATCAAGTTTTATGCTTAGCACTAGCCACTAAGTTAAGAGTGTTCACTAATGAGGGATGCTAATCTCAGTCTCATGCCATAGAATGACATCTAGTATAGGCCTAGTTTTATACTCTTTATGCTATCTATACTACTTTCCAATACTCACTAAGGCACTAACTAAAAGTAAAGAACTTTGGTAAATTAAAGAGTAAAGCTTGCAAGTAAAACTTGGGATGGGTATAAATCAAAGTATATAACCCAAGCATGCCTAAGGCATCTTGCTTGGGTTAAAGCTTGGAAGTATTAGCTTGCCAATAATAGCTTGCATAGATCTAGCTTGCCTTGATTCGTGGAGTGATTGAAGTTTTCCTCCTCTTCTTCGGGGTAGAACTCCTCCTCCTCGTAGCTTGGTTCGGTACTATTGTCTATAAATAAATACGGGTTACACAATCACCAAACAATACTTAACTACTTCTATTTAGCACAACAAGGCTCACACTTGATGATCTAGTATTATCATAATCATCACATAAAATAAGGAACTAGTTTTATTTGGTTTATTTGAGAAAAGTAATTATACACATTGAAATTATTTAAGATTTAATATTCTCCAATTAAAATATGGGATCATATTTACACATGTCATCACCACATATTCTAATACATGGGAATGTGATTTAAAGGGTTGGTCACTTTTTATATAGTTTAAGATTATCATTTAATAGATTTAAAGTCACTAGAAATGCCATAATAGCATTCTTTTGGTACCAGTCCAATGTCACTGCATGCAAACCTAAATATTTTCACATATTCAGATAGATATTATAAAAATGTGATTTTTGAGAGTTGGAATCTACTTAAAATCTATTATGGTTGATTTTTGCAAAATGTTTGAAGTTGTAAAAGTCTCTGTCTTATTATTTTTACTAGAGATTATCTCTAACTCCAATTGATTTAAATCCAACGGGCTTGGATACTTAATTTAATTACCTTTCTAGCAAAATTTGAATCATGCAATTTGGTTCAGTGAAACTCTCTGAATTGATTTTTGAATATGTGGACAGAATAGGGTTTTAGCTAAAAAGGAAAATCTATATTTGAATTTCCAGGCCTGAGCGGGAAAGCTAAACGGGCCAGCCCAGCTGCACTGCATAGCACAACAGGCTGCTGACAGATGGTTTCCACCAGTCAGCGACTGTTCTAACGTGAAACGGTATCTTTCAACCAGAGCCCTACGATCTAAAATCCAATGACCGTGGTTCATGTCGACGATGAACAACTCCGACGAGGAATCAACCCTAATGCGGCGGTGGGGATCTCGTGGGGCTCACCTGGGCTCCAGCTAGGGTCAGTGATAAGGGAAATCGACATGGTAGACAACAGCGAGGAGAGGCATAGTCACGACAGGGCTTGGGGTGGTCGGAATCGATGGTGCCCTTCTCCTCCACCAGCGGCGGGATCCAGTGAAATTCTGGCACAGTGGTGCTCGCCTTGCTCAGGGGAGAAGTGTGGGAGTGTCTGTGAGGAGTGGGGAGTGGAGTGGTGTGGAGAATGGAGGCAGGGTTTGGCCTCCTTTTATAGTGTGATGAGGGGACCGAGCGGTGCAGCGTGAGCTTGACAGTGGCGTCACTACAGGCGGCTATTGTCGTGGTGGAGGTAGGTGGATGGTACGGTGCTCCCTGGCGGTTCTTACGGGCATAATGGCGAGGCGTGGGGCGGCGTGGTTTGGTCGGGAGCATGGGTGCTCCGTGCGGAGGCAGAGGTGTTTGTGGCATTGTGCGGCAGCTGCGGGTCGCGCAGCGGCAAACAAGGGTGTCTGCTGGGGTGTTGTGATCATGGCGGGCATGCGAGTGCGTGGTGAGGGCAAGGCACGAGCTGTGCGAGCTGGTCGGGCGTGGTGCACAGGCGCGCTCTTGGCATGGCGAAGAGAGGTTTGGGCGCGGCGTGCTCGGGTGGTCCAGGGCTTGGCTTCGACCGTGGGGTGGACAAGGGGTGGCGGTGGACTATGGCACACCTCCTGGACATCCTGGATGGGCGCAGGGTGGTCTGCTGCGAGCTGGCCGTGGTCGACCGGCGATGACCACAGTCGGGCGGCGCTCCACTGTGCAAACAACAAAGGGGGAGCTGGTCTGGGGCTGGGTTAGACTTAGGGGAGACAGGGGAGTAAAGTGGAGACCAATTGGTCGATTGATTAATGTTTAAATAGTGAAGTTAGGCAGAGGGTTAATCGGTGTAGTTAAGGTGTTTGTGGAAATGGCCGCATGAAATAAAGTGTGGAATTTTTTAGTCAAAATTTTGGAGTGATCCTAAATTAAGCTTGAGAGTCTATGTTTGCTTGGAGTGGTCAAGGGGAATTGATTTGGTGTGTTTTTGAACAAGTGGGATCTTAACTTATGAACTAGATTCAATTTTCAATTGTCCATTAAATTGATTTGTAAGCTATTTTTGTAAGTTTGTAAAGTGGGCATTGATACACTTTTACTTGGTCTAGCAAGGGTGAAAAGAATTATAATTGTTTCTATTAGAATTTCTCTTCTTGGAACACTCAAAGTGGCCTAGTGGGTTTACTTTGGTCAAAATGACCATTTGGTTTATGTATTCATATTTGACCTCTTTCTCTTTGGATTTTGTTTGTAATTGGCCTAGATGATGTAGTATTCATCTTAAAACCATTTCACATCATTTAGAACAATCAAGCATGGCATATACACTCAATTCTACACTAATGCAAACACACATGCATTCATTATTCATGTTCTTAATAAAAGTTTTTGTTAACCCTAAACTTGGGTGATTAGAACTTGATAATCTTGATTAGAAGATTTTGGGTGTTACAAGAATGGTGTTACCGCAATTTAATGAAAGTATCTAAAAAAGTGATCTAGAAGTCGATGATATCCTGCTTGGTCATATTATTTGTTAAATTAAATTAAAGGTACCCATATACTAAAACAAGGGAGAAATAGGAAGAGTTCCTTGAGATTTAGGTGCTGTTTGGTTGGGCTCTAATTCTGGCTTTTGATTTTTGGCTTATAAAGCTACGAACGTGTTTTTGGCTTTTTTTAGCTTTTACTCTGACATAGTGGAATGATAGAATAAGCCAGGTTGGATGATTTTAACGATTTTATCTCGGTTCAGTGAAAAATGTTCGAATTTTGAACAACCAGCGATGGGAATCTCTACTTCCCGTAATTATGGCTCACTGACATGTGGGTCACTTGCATAGTGGGTCCAAAAGGTCGGTGTAGGTCAGAGTGTGCGGGCAGGTAAATACTGAAGAAGGGCTGGGAAACGTGGGTGAGGTGATGCACTTGGGAGAATGCAAATTTACCACCTATATCCCTCTGTTATTGCAGTGCTCCCTCGGATTCTTTTTTCTAGAGTAGGGGTAGAAGAGGAATTTTGCATTCTAGAAAGAGGTGAAGCATGTTTGAATGGATGCGCGGGATATTTTAATGGATGGGTGCGATGTTTGGGTGACGTACCAAATTTTGAGGTAGAAGCTTCTAGCATACGCTACTCTAGCGTGGGGCCTCTCAGACGCGCTGTCATCGTCTAGGCCCACATGCCAGCGAGAGTTGCTTCCCAGCATTTAAATGAGTTTCTAGGCATTTTCTGAAATTTTCGAACAATTTAAGGCTTTCGAGAAGATGACCATCGTCCAAAAAAAAGGTGACCATGGTCAGGGAAATAGTTTATGATGACGTGTCCGTATTTGGTAGATCGGTGCATCTTTGCAAATCAACCAATATGTCTGCTTCCAAATTTGAAGTTTGTTTTCGAATTTCCATGTAACAACAATGTGTTTTGTTGTGAATCAACTACAAAGATGATGGCTCAAAATGCCACCGCCCCTTTTTTCACACAATGTATAATGCCCTTCCAAGCTTCCAGGCTAAATTTGTGCAATAAAATTTTTTTTGGGGCTGGATGTTTTTTTTGGGGGCTAGATGTTTGAATGGATGGGCGGGATGTTTGAATCAGTGGGCAGGATATTTCTGCGCTCTATCGAAATTTTGAAGTTGAAGCTTCTAAGGTATGCTACTCCCACTTGGGATGCTGTCCCTGTTAGATAGACCCGGAGGGATGTATAATTTCCAGCATTTAATGAGTTTATAGACATCTGCCGAAATTAATGAACATTAATTGAAGACTTTCAAACAAGAGGAGTAAGGTCACACCCATAGTTTTTATACCTTTTTCATCTTTTGTACTACTCCGTACATTGAAGCATCTTCGCCAACCAAGATTACAAACCTGTCCATATTTGGTAGATCGGTGCATCTTGGCATTTCAAGCAATTGTTTACAAAGGAGATTCCAAATTTGATGGATAATGCCCTACTTTCATGAGTTTCCAAGCTTCCTAGCTGAAGATGCTGAAATTAAATAACTTTTTGACAATTGAAAGTAAGTATGTCTATTTATGAACTACAAAATGTGTGATATAGCTTGCTCTTGACTTTATAAAATAGCTTAAAGGTGCCAAATTAGTCAAATATTGGAGAACCACCGAGAGTTTTGCAAGATTTCAATTTTTTGATATGAATAGTAATGACACCAAATTTGGGCCAGTTATTTTAAAATAAAGAAACAAAATATAAAAAAAATACAACCATTCATTTCTCTATTGCCGTCTCACTGTGTGCATTGGCTAGTTTCCATGAAAATATATAAAATTTGAGAACTCTTGAAAAACTCGTTTCACAATATGGCATACCATGTTTGAACATTCATGGCTTTCAAAAACTAGATGACCAGTGTCAAGGCCATATGTGTTAACATACTTTATGATAATGTAACCATGTTTGGTATATTGGTGCATATTGGTATTTCAATATTGTTTAGAAAAGTGCTTCCATATTTGGAGTTATTTTAAAAGCTCCAATCGATAATAATGGCTTTAATTTTGTCATACGATATATGGCGTACCATGTATGAATTTGCATGGCTTTCAAACTAGGTCACCAAGGTCATGGCCACACCTTTGCTATAGTTTATAACAACATGTTTGTATTTGGGATATTGGTCTGTATTATTGACATTTAAAATATTATTTAGAAAGGAAGCTTCTGAATTTGAAGTTATTTTCAATTTTTCAAGCGACGACAATGGCTTTTATCATGAAGAAACTACAAATGAGTATGGCTCAAAATCCCATTTCCCTAGTTTCCACACAAGATATATATAGCCTGGGGTTTAGGGTTTGTGTTTTTTGGGTTGATGGTTTAGGGGTTTAGGGTTTATGGATATGATTTAGGATTTTAGGGTTTAGGGCTTAAGAGTTTAAGGTTAGTATTTAGGGTTTAGGGTTTTCTAGGTTTTAGGGTTTATGAATTTTCAATAATAATGTTCAAGCTTATATATATGCTTTTATATATTCGTGGAATAGACTGTTGTTATCGCAATTTAATGAAAGTATCTCGGATTTTGATCTATAAGTGCATCATACCTGCTTGGTAAGGGGTTGATGGGATGTGGGTTTAGGGTTTTAATGGTTTTTGGGGTTTAGGTGTTTAGGGTTTAGTTTTTGGGGAATTTTCTATAATGTTCAAGCTGCTTTATATATGCTTATATTCATGGAATTGAATGGCGTTAGCACAATTTGAGGAAAGTTTATCTGAAATTTTGATCTACAAGTGCATGTGATACCTCATTTGCCAATGTCGTTTAGGCGGGGTTGAGGGTTTAGGGTTTTAGGGTTTAGGGCATTTTCAATAATGTTCAAACTTTATTGTTATATTCGTGTAATAGAATGGGGTTACCGCAATTTAATGAAAGATCGAATCTCAAGTTTTGATCTATAAGTCCATGATATCTGCTTGGTTAGGGTTTATATGGGTCGAGGGTTTAGGGTTTTATGGTTTTACGGTTTAGGTTTTATGGACTGAATAGGGTTTAGGGGATTTATCAAATTTTCCATAATACTCAAGCTTTATGCTTATATTCGTTGAATAGAATATGCCGTTATCTAACTCATTCAAAGTATCTCAAAATTTGATCTATAATTGCATGATACCTGATTGGTTAGGGTTTATGGGTTGAGGGTTTGGGGTTTTAGGTTTAGGTTTTATTAGGAGTTGTTTAGGGTATTTTCAATAATGCTCAACATTTATGCTTATATTCATCGAATAGAATGGAGTTACCAGTTTAATGAAAATATATTAATTTTTGATCGATAAATGCATGCTACGTGCGGGGTTGAGGGTTTAGGGTTTTAGGGTTTAGGAAATGTCCAATAAAGTTCAAACTTTATTGTTATATTCGTGGAATAGAATGGCGTTACCGCAATTTAATGAAAGATCAAATCTTAGATTTTGATCTATAAGTCCATGATACCTGCTTGGTTAGGGTTTATATGGGTCGAGGGTTTAGGGTCTTAGGGTTTTACGGTTTCGGTTTTATGGAATGGATAGGGTTTAGGGGGTTTATCAATTTTTTAATAATACTCAAACTTTATGCTTATATTCGTCGAATAGAATATATATGGCGTTACCTAACTCAATGAAAGTATCTCCAAATTTGACCTATAAATGCATGATACCTGATCTGTTACGGTTTATGGATTGAGGGTTTGGGGTTTTAGGTTTAGGTTTAGGTTTTATTAGGGGTTATTTAGGGTTTAGGGTATTTTCGATAATGCTCAAGATTTATGTTTATATTCATCGAATAGAATGGAGTTACCAGTTTAATGAAAATATATCATATTTTGATCGATAAGTGCATGCTATGTGTTTGGTAAGGATTTAGGGTTTAGTGTTTAGATTTTAGGGTTTCGGGAATTTTAAATAATGTTCAAGCTTTATGCTTATATTCAGTGAATAGAATGGCGTTACCGCAATTTAATGAAAGTATCTCAAATTTTGATATATAAGTGCATGATACCTGCTTGATTAGGGTTTATGGGCCGAGGGTTTAGGGTTTTACAGTTTAGTTTTATTGGTTGTTTCTGGTTTAGGGTTTGGAGAATTTTGGTAATGCTCAGGATTGATGCTTATATTCGTCTAACAGAATGGAATTACCTGATTTAATGAAAGTATCTCAATTTTTGATCTATAGTTGCACGATACCTGCTTGGTCAGGGTTTAGGGGTTTAGATTTTATGGTTTATGATTCCGTGAATTGTCAATAATATTTTCAAACTTTATGGTTATATATATTCATGGAACAGAATGGTGTTACTGCAATTTAATGAAATCACAAAAATTGATCTACAAGTCGATGATATCCTGCTTGGTCATATTTTTTGTTAAATAAAATTTAAGGTACCCATGTGATACATTGCAAATGTATCTATAGTTTTTGATGTTCAATGCTTGGTTTTATCTACTTTCTTGTGTTTTGTCCACACTTGAGGAGTACTTTTCATATGATTTCTTGGACTAACCTATTAACAAGATGCGACAGTGCCAGTTGCCTGTTTTCTGCTATTTTTGGTTCCAGGAAGTCAGAAAATGAATATTCTCGGAATTGGAATGGACAAAAGCCAAAGTCAATATTTCACCGAGGGGGACACGGAGCCAGAATACGAGACGGAGGAGGCCAGGGCCTGGCCACACCATATGGTGGCGCGGGTGACCCCTAGCCGCGCCACCAGGTGGTGTGGGCCCACTGGCCGGCCACCGACCTTGCCTCTTTCACCTATATATCTCCCCCGATGCAAAAACCCTAAATCGTCAAGCCTCCAACCACGAAAAGTTCCGTAGCGCCGCCGCCACTGAAGGGGAGATTCGGGGGACAGGAAGTCTCTGTTCCGGCACCCTACCGGGATGGGGAAATGCCCCCGGAGCCATCTCCATCGATCTTCACCACCATCTCCATCACCGTTGCTGATTCCCATGATGAGGAGGGAGTAGTTCTTCCTCGAGGCTAAGGGTTCTACCGGTAGGTATGTGTTCATCTCTCTCTTTCTATGCATGACCATATTGTGATCATGAGCTTGTAATCTATAGATCTACCTGGCTACTCAAGTGCTTTAATAGATCTCTGCTCTCCCCATGTGTGTGAAAGTGACAGCGTGCACACCATGGTGGCACTTAGGCTAGAGATTACAAATACTTATTATGAGTTATATTTGGAGTTGGATGTTTCTATGATATTGTGGTGTTTATTGGAACCATCTAGTCCTCAAGGTGACAGTGTGGGGTTATCTATATGCGGAAAGCGAACTTTGAGGTGTGCTGTTATAGCCCTACCGTTGATTAGAGTGTCCAACCGGAGAGTAGTTCAGCGTAGTATCATGAAGATGATATATTTATATGAGAGTGTTCACTAGTGAAAGTATGATCCCTAGGCCTTGTTTCTAAGCATGGATACACCGTTTGCAATTAGATCTGTTACATGTTTGCTTGCTTGCATCTTTATTTCAGTTTGCCTTTAGTCTCTTCCACGCCATCAAGCTATTTTCTATCACCGTTACCACTTATAATTATCTATCGCCGAACTAGTGCACCTATACACCTGACAAGTGTATTGGGTGTGTTGGGGACACAAGAGACTTCTTGTATCCTGATTGCAGGGTTGCTTGAGAGGGAATACCTTTGACCACTTCCTCCCTGATTTCGATAAACCTTGGGTGATCCACTTAAGGGAAAACTTGTTGCTGTTCTACAAACCTCTGCACTTGGAGGCCCAACAACTGTCTACAAGAATAGAAGTGCGTAGACATCAAGCTATTTTCTGGCGCCGTTGCTGGGGAGGTAAGGTAAAAGGTACTCACATCCTCCGGTGTGAGTGCTCAAAGTTATTTCCTTTAGATTCTGCAATTTTGTCTTTTTGTTTCTTGTTTTCACTAGTTAGGCTTAATGGAAAACAACAACAAAATTAGAGAGCTTTATAGTATATATATCTTGACTTAGGACATGAAGTGTTTGAAGAGAAAATTAAAAAACCTATGGAACTTTATTTGCATGCTAATAGCAATGTTGTTAGTATGAATTCTTTGGACACCATTATTGCAAATGCTATGGAAAAGTCTAAGCTTGGGGAAGCTGGTTTTGATGAGCATGATATTTTTAGTCCCCCAAGCACGGAGGAGGAAATTTACTTTGATGATACTATACCTCTAATACATGATGCTTAGAATGATGAGTATGACATTTTCAGTCCACCTACTATTGAGGAGAAAATTAATTATGATTACAATATGCCTCCTATATTTGATGATTATGGTGATGAGAATAATAATGATAGTTATTTTGTTGAATTTGCTCCCACTACAATTAATAAGAATGACTATGTTTATGTGGGGAGTTTTAATTATTTTATGCATGTGGCTCATGATAAGAATGTTTTATGTGATAGTTATATTGTTAATTTTATTCATGATGCTACTGAAAGTTATTATGAGAAAGGAAAACATGGTTTTATGTGTCTTAATAATATTAAGTCTCCCCTCTTGATGTTGAAAGTTTTGAAGTTGCACTTGTTTTGCTTTCCTATGCTTGTTGCTTTGTGCTTTCCTGACTTGTTTCTTTACAAGATTCCTATGCATAGGAAGTGGGTTAGACTTAAATGTGTTTTCAATTTTCTTCTTGATGCTCTCTTTTACTTCAATTCATATGTCTTATGTGAGCAACTTCTCAAACTATAATGCCAAACTTAAAGGCGTTAAAGAAAAGTACTTATTAGGAGATAACCCAAAAATTTTAGATGAGTCTTGGAAGTTATTACTTGTGTAATAACCGCTCCTTATCCTTTTTATTTGCTTTTTGTGCCAAGAGTAAGCTCTAATGAGAGATAAGTAATGATTGAGAAAGTTGCTGTCCCGAAACAGATTTATGTGCTTCACTGTAAAAATTCGTGTAAAATATCTGTATGTCATTTTGAGGTGTGAAGTTTTGTGCTTCTGCCCCAGGTTGTTATCTAACTTTCGTTAGTTCAACACTTTTTGATTTGAGCAACAGAAGGTCTTCAAAAAAATTCGTCTTTACCTGCTGGTCTGTTTTGACAGATTTCTGCCATTTTCTGCATTTGCTTCTTGTTGGTTCCTTTTTGAGTTCTTTTGGGGAATTGAGCTTTTTGAGGGAAGTGCTACAGTACTTGTGTTTTAATGTAAGTTTTATTGGTGTTAGAACTGAACCTAAAGACTTATTATCTTGAGTGCACTAATGTTGCTAATAAAGATTGTGTGAAGTTTTGTATGAAGGAAAAATTTCAGGTGTATGCAAAGAATGATGTAATGAGATGAAGAATGTACTAAAGCTCAAGCTTGGGGATGCCACACGTGTCACCCCAAGAAATATCCAAGAACTACAAGCGTCAAAGCTTGGGGATGCCCAAGGCATCCCCTCTTCATCAATAAAAATCCTAGGTTTCTTCCAAACGCTTCATTTTTATTGTTTCATGCACAGTTGTGTTGTTCTTGGAGCATCTTCTTTTTCGTTTTTGTTTTGGTTTTTTGTTTGCTTTGTTTGCTTAATTTGCTGAATAAATTGGTTGGACCCCCTCTTTCATACATCGGTTTTCAAATAGTTTGGTTTGGATTGGAAAAGAGTAGGAAAGTTCATGCTTAAGTGGTAAAAAGAGCTTGTCTTTGACTGTGGCCTATGCTTTGTCATGCCATGCTTGATATTGTTTTGGCTTTATGCTTAGTATTATTTGCTGTAGCATGACTTGTTATAAACAATTGAGACTGCTTAATGTGCCTTGGAAGGATCATGCGTTGTTTTAGCATATTAAAGCATAGTATTGTGGTATTCTCCTTTGATGCTTTATTTGGGTTGACTTGGCGCATGCTCACACCATGTTATGACTATCCCAAGTCACCATAGCCTTGATGATCCTTTAGTTTTCAACTTGTAGTATCACTTTATGCTTTGATCAATGATGTTTTGTCGCTCTACATGATTATGGCCATTATTGCTCTCTTAGTTTGTCGCTCCCAGTCTTTTGCTAGCCTCCGTAACCAAGTATGAGTTCCACTCATGCATCCAACTCCTTAAACCAATTTATTCCAAAGATTCCACCATACCTACCTACTAGCTTATTCTATTCCAAGTATATTCATGTTTTTATCTACCTTACGAATTAAACTTGTTATGTGAAAATTAGTGATTAAAGCTCTCACGAACTTGATGGCACACTTTACTTTTCTTGCCCTTAATAAACTTGACCCATTGTGTCCATCTTTGTTGCATATATGCTTGCACTTTATAAGTTCAAATTAGTAGAACCATGTATCATGGGGAACTCTTTCAACATTGCACTTGTACTTTGTACCCCGTTGATATCATGTTCTTTTGCTTATGGATCCCGGCGGTGTGAAATAAAAGTGGAACTTGTAAGATCATGGAGTTTGTATGTGTGTTAGAGAAACGCCTGGGCCGCTAACCTAAGCGATGCCTAATCATGGTGGAAACTTGTAGCATCACCATAATGAGCACTCTATGAAGCATCCTCAATAAAAACCTATGAAAATAGCAAATAAAAAGATTGCTGAGATGCTCATTGTCTGCTTGCCTTGTCATTTTGGTTATGGGATAGCTCTTGTATCATGTGCAAGGGGTACCCCGTTGGCGGTTCTTTATGATACATATGTACTTACAATGACAAGAGCTTACTCGTGACTAAAGTTGAGTAGCATGAGGTTCGGTCTTCGTAAGTAAGGGGCATGAGATTTCGACTTATAACTTGTCAAGCATATCCTCTTAGTTGTGTCACTTTAACCTTAATCACCTTCAAGATGCTTATGATAGGGGCAATCAGAGTTGAAAGCTAATAAGTAACATAATTTTTGGAAGCTTTTTATGAAACTTGAATCCCTACTTCCTTCTATGAAGGCCTTTCTTTTACTTTTATGTTGAGTCTCCACCTTCTCTCTTTATGCACCTACTTTGAGAGCATAGTGGCCATTCTTAGTTCTATGTGGATTGTCCCAAGTGATGGGGATATGCCAAAGGGGGTATGCCCAGCAGGACGTTCCGACTGGGCCGAAAGGCCTGTGAATGCACCTAGAGGATGGCGACTAGACTACAATGGAAGGAGAAGCCCGGCGACTGGAAGCCCAAGAGTGTAACAAAAGCCCAGTCGGATTAGGTCAAAACCTCCGAATCCTTATCGTGTACGTTTCTAACCTGTAAACCCTAGCGAGGTGCCTCATATATAAACCTCCCTAGGGTATCCTAGAGACGCACGTTCCATCATACACCCCCTCAAGCGACTCGCTGCATAGCCGCCGAGCTCGCCACCCCTGTAACTCGCTCTCCAATAATCTAATCTAGTAGGAGTAGGTCTTTACCTTCCGGGGGGCCGAACCTGAGTAAACCCATGTGCATCCGCCCCCATCTCGCACCGCAGATGGCCACCAACTCTTCCTCACGAAACACTCAATCGCTGCCAGTGCCAGCGACTACCGTGGCCATTTCCACGACAGTGGCGCCCACCGTGGGGCATAGCGGGACTGGCCTGAGTTCTGCGGCGAGACCCTACTCGCCGATCGATCGTCCGCTCGCCACTGGTTGCATGATCGGCATCAGTGGGATCTTACAGATCTAGCCCAGCAGCTACATCCCGGCGTCACGCCCGGTCACTCACGGCGCGGTGATGCCGGTCGGCTCCATCAACCTCTTCGTCGGCTTCACCAGCGCGGTCGACCCAGCTGCAACGGTGATTGTCGGCGGATCACCACCACACCGCGATCTGCTTTCGGAAGAGCAGGTCTGCTCCATTAGGGGCCTTGTCACCGAGTACGACTCGGCCGCTAGCGACGCGGTCAAGACCGATGCCGCCACCAAGGACGACGCCCTGAACGACGACACTGACTCCGTGACCCCTGCCTCGGTCGACGGATCCATCACCGCCGCATCACGAGAGGACTCCATCACGTGAGTCTCCAACCCCGAGGACTTCGAGGACTCCTCCATCCTGGGGATCTTCGACTCCGATTCGGGCTCGGAGTCCCCTGAGGATTTTCGTGCCAGATCCAATCGGTTCAATGCGATCTACATGGCGGGCAGCACGGCCGCCCCGCCAGATCCGTTCACCACGCTGATCCCGCCGACTGTGACGGCCACGGAGGTGGAGCAAGCCCGCTTGTGGCTCGCGGAGGAGCAACGCAACGAACTCGCCGAGCATGAGAAATACCGCCTCGAACAAGAGACGGCGCAGAAGCTGTCGCTCTATCACCAGCGCTGCACCAGGACCCGCCTGAACTCCAACGTCCAGGGCCGCGTCCTGAACTTCAACGACGAGAGCGACCTCGCACGCGCCGCCGAGCGCGAATACTGCGAGAACGCGCCACCAGGCGGAAGCAACCCTGCGAGACCACCACCTGGTGCACCGGCAACCGGAGCCCCTCCACCACCCATGGGCCGCGCGCCCCCGCCGGAACAACCGCAGATCATCATCTCGCCTGAAGCCCGTGATGCCAACGGGCTACCACTATACTCCACCCCGATGGACAACGTCGTCGCGGCCGATGCCGCGATCGCCAACCTCGACGTCCAAGGCGACGGCGCGCTACAGATCCAGTACACCAAAGCCCTACTCGTCAGGGCCGTCGAGCAACAAGCCGCGGGAGTCGACCCGCGGGGGCGGATGTACTCCCGTTCATCAGTAACCAGGGCGGCATCAAGCGGCCACCCCACCGTGGCCAACGCATTAATTTGCCCACCACCCCAGCCCTTGGCGAACCAACCTCGGGTCGCCAATCACCCGTTGTCAACCAATGAGCCGCGACCGGCGAATAACATGGTCTCCGCCAACGGGCAGCCCCTCGACGCCCGAACAAACATCATCAGCAACCAGGTGTGGCGGTTGTGCTAGCCTAACGACCTGAGACACACCCTCACCAACCACGGCGACCCGGAACCAAGAGGTTCGCTCAGTCGAGTCAGGCCGCAATGCTTCGGGACCATGATTCGCGGGGAAAAATACCCCGCCAACTTCAAGGCCCCCAAGGAGATCGAAAAGTACGACCCGACGTACGATCCCGCTGTCTGGCTGGACATATACCTTATGGCAATGGGAATCGCAGGCCACACCGACCTGCTCGCCGATCGCTACCTCCCCCTGATGATGGAGGGTGCGACCCGGCAATGGATCAACACGCTCCCCACCGACAGCACCGATTCCTGGGAAGAAATGCGGGACACCTTCGTCGGGCACTTCGAGGGCTCCTACACCCGCGCCACCACCATAGAGGACCTGGAGCGATGCATCCAGGGACAACGCGAGTCGACTCACCGGACAACGTGAGTCGACTCGCCACTGGATCCAAAGATGGCAAGAACTGTGGATCAATGCCTCCGGCATCCACCCAGACATGGCGATACATTGCTTCAAGAACGCGTGCCGGTATGAACCCCTGGTCGGTAAGATCAAGAGGGTCTACCAGACGCTCGACAACATCCCTGACCTCCTCGAGATCGCCAGCCGCTACACAGAGAAGGACCCCAACCAAGACTCCGACGACGAGTCCAGAGGAAGACGCCGCACCAACATCCACGACAGCGGGCGCCTACGCGACATGCGCTACACCAACACCCGCATCACCGGCAAGCGCCGCACGAACGGGCGAGTCGACTTCATCGCCAACACCAGCTACGGCCAGCGCGACTCCAAGAACTACGGCCACGATGGAGGAAACTACCGCTCCAACAACACAGCGAGACAAAAATTCGACCCTGCTGCCCTGCTCAATCAGCCCTACATCTACCATAGCAGGGAGGGAAAACCCGCCACCCACACCACCGCTGATTGCCACTCTCTCAAAGAGATTGAGAAGGCGAGGCGAGCAAGGGAGGACCCCAATAATATCCCAGCTCGAGACAACGGGAATGGCGGCGGCTTCGGCACCGCCGTCGGCTCGCTACACACCTTCACTAGACTCGGCACCAAACGTGAGAAGAAGGTGCTCGCCCGCGCGGTCGCTGTCAACGCGGTGACACAAGTCGACATCCCTCGCTTCCTCAACTGGTCCGAGCAGAGTATCACCTGGAGCCGCTAGGACCACGCACCAAGGATCGAGTACCCAGGGCGAGTCGCCCTGGTAGTCAGGCCCAAGGTAGCCGACTACTGGCTGCCCAAGACGCTAATGGACGGTGGGAGTTCCATTAACATCCTGTACCTGCACACGTTCAAGAGGCTCCAGCTCCCAGAAGCAGCCATTGAGCCAACACTGACGATCTTCCACACATCGTCCCCGGTCGAAAGGCATACCCGATCGGGAAAGTGACGCTGCCATTCACCTTCGGCACTCCGGCAAACTACCGCACAGAGAGGATCGTGTTCAAGCTGGTGAACTTCTGCAGCCCCTACCACTGCGTCCTGGGCCGCCAAGCATTCGCAAAGTTCATGGCGACCCCACACTATGCCTACAACATGATGAAGCTCCCCGGGCCAAGCGGCATCATCACCGTCCACGGCGACCCCGACATGGTCATGGAATGCGAGGACAAAGGCGCCGAGCTCGCCGATGCCGTCATTGCCACGGAGACCGACCACGTGGAGGAGCTCACGAAATACGCGGGCAACATCAACAAGGACGACCCCACCATCCTGAAGAAACCAACCGCCGCGAACTCCACGTTCAAGACAACTACGCACACCCGCACCGTCGAGCTCGTCCCAGGCGACTCTAGCCAGACGGTCACCATTGGGGCGCACATTAGCCCTGCATAGGAAAGCGCGCTCATCGGGTTCCTCCGTGAGAACCGCGACATCTTCGCATGGAAGCCATCTGACATGCCAGGTGTCCCGAGGGAACTTGCTGAGCACAAACTCAATGTCGTCCCCAAAGTGTGACCAGTAAAGCAGTCGCTACGGCCCTTCAATGAAGAGCGCCGTCGAGCAATTGCCGAAGAAGTTCAGCGCCTGCTAGCCGCAAGCTTCATCCGGCCAATCAAGTACTCCAAGTGGCTGGCAAACCCAGTCCTGGTTCTAAAAAAGAACAACACATGGAGAATGTGCATCGACTACACCAACCTCAACAGCGCCTGCCTGAAGGAGGAGTTCATCCTACCGCGCATAGATCAGATCATCGACTTGACCGCGGGATCAGAGTCGCTGTGCTGCCTCGACGCTTACTCTGTTTATAACCAGATCAAGATGGCGGTCGAGGACGAGGAGAATACGGCGTTCATTACGCCATTCGGTGCATTCTGCTACACGGGCATGACGTTTGGCCTCAAGAACGCAGGCGCCACATACCAGAGTTGCATGCAGGAGTGTCTAGCGAGCCAAATTGGCCGCAACATTCACGTCTACATCGACGACGTGGTGGTAAAATCCACCCGCCAGGACGACCTTCTCGCCGACCTAGCCGAAACCTTCACAAACCTGCGGAGGTACAACATCAAGCTGAACCCCGGAAAATGCACCTTCGGCGTCCCCACCGGACAACTCCTGGGATATGTAGTCTCCAAGCGAGGCATCAAAGCCAACCCCACCAAGATCGATACCATTGCGTGACTCGGGAAACCCGAGTGCCTGCGCGACGTCCAGAAGTTGGCACGGCGAGTCACGGTCCTTAGTCGCTTCATCCCCCGACTAGGCGAGAAGGCAATGCCCCTCTACCGCCTGATGCGCAAGAACCCCATGTTCCAATGGGACGCGGAGGCCGACGACGCACTCAAAGCGCTCAAAGAAGTGCTACTCGCGGTGCCACTACTCGCTGCTCCACTCGACAAAGAGCCAATGCTCGTTTACGTCGCGGCCTCTACTCGAGTCGTCAGCACCATGATGGTCGTCGAACGACCGTAAGAGGGAAAGGAGCACCCCATACAGAGCCCCATCTACTACATCAGTGAAGTCCTAACGGACTCACGACAGCGCTACCCGCAATACCAAAAACTGGTGTACGTGGTATTCCGAGCACAACGGCGACTCTCACACTACTTCCAGGAGCACCCAATCATGGTGGTCTCCTTTGCGCCCCTACAAGACATCATACGCAATCGCGAGGCGACCGGGCGAGTCACCAAGTGGGCCATCGAAATCGGCGTCCACAACATCAAATACGAGCCCCGCAAAGCGATCAAGTCACAAGCCCTGGCAGATTTCCTTGCATACTGAGAAGAAGCGCAACAGCCAGAGAAGCTCCCATACCTCCACTACTGGTCGCTCCATTTTGACAGGTCCAAGAACACCGACGACGCAGGGGCTGGGGTCATATTGACCTCTCCCAAAGGAGACAAGCTCCGCTACGTGCTCCACCTCAACTTCAAGCCCTGCACCAACAACATGGTAGAATATGAGGCCCTCCTTCACGGCATGAGAGCCGCTAAGGAGATGAACGTCAACCGCCTACGATGCTATGGCGACTCCGACCTAGTCGCCAGCCAAGTCACCGGGACGTGCAACACCGTCTCCACAACAATGATCGCGTACTGCCAAGTTGTTGACCAGTTGGGAGGACACTTTGACGGCTACTCTGTCGAGTGGATCGACAGGCAGAAAAACGAGGAGGCAGGCACCCTCTCCCGCATCGGATCGACCCGACAAGCGCCACCAGTAGGCGTCTTCCTCGACATCATCCACAAACCATCGGTCAGCCCACCAAAAGAGATCGACGTCGGGATCCCACTGCAACCAGAACCGGCCTTAGTCGACATGGTTGTGGAACCTAGCGACTGGACAGCACCATACGTCGCCTTGTTGGAACACAAACTCCTACCAAGCAATGAGACGGAGGCGCGAATGATCGTGCGCTGCTGCAAATCCTTCGTCATCATCAACGGCGATGTCCGCAGATGTAGCGTGACCGGCGTGTTCTAGCGCTGCGTACATCCAGAAGAAGGCCACAAGATCCTCCAAGACATTCACGCTGGCGACTGCGGCGATCATGTCGGCGCCAAGTCGCTAGTCGCCAAGGCCATGCGGCACGATTTCTATTGGCTCACCGCACACGCCGACGCCACCAACATCGTCCAACGATGCGTCGGGTGCCAGAAGTACGCCCACCAGACGCACCTCCCTGGCTCGACACTCAAGACCATCCCCATCACGTGGCCATTCGCCGTATGGGGCATGGACATGGTAGGCCCGCTCAAGAAGGCCCCGTCTGGCTTCACTCACCTCCTGGTCGTAGTCGACAAGTTCACCAAATGGGTCGAGGCCAAGCCAATAAAAAAGTGTGATGGCAAGACGGCCACCAAGTTCCTACGCGAGCTCATCTACCGGTACGGCTACCCGCACAGCATCATAACAGACAATGGCACCAACTTCGTCAAGGGGGCCATGGAGGAATTCTGTGAAGAACATGGCATACGACTCGACCTCGCATTAGTCGCCCACCCGGAGTCAAATGGCCAAGGAGAACACACCAACTAGAGCGTCCTCCACGGGCTCAAGCCACGAATCCAGGTGCCCCTCGAGCGCACCCCAGGATGCTGGGTCAACGAGCTCCCCTCTGTGATGTGGGGGATCCGCACCTCCATCAATCTCTCCACCGGGTTCATGCCCTTCTTCATGGTGTATGGCGCCGAGGCCGTAATGCCAACTGGCCTAGAGCACGACTCACCTCGAGTCGCCAACTACGTCGAGGCGGCCAACGAGGTTGCCAGCCAAGACAACATCGATCAACTCGACGAGGCACGCGACCTAGCTCGCTCCCGCACCACCATATACCAGCAAGGACTCCGCCGCTACCACAGCCGCCGAGTGCGAACTCGCACCTTCTAGGAAGGCGACCTAGTCCTACGACTGGCCCAAGACAAGAAGGGCATGAACAAACTCTCCCCTCCAATGGGAGGGGCCGTTCGCCATAGGCCGAGTCCTTGGCAATGATGCCTACTACCTCATCGACATACGGGGTGACGGCCAGCTGGAGGTCAGGAGGCTATGGAATGTAAACCTCCTCAGAAAGTTCTATACATACAACCTTAAATTGTACTCCACCGGAATTTTTAATGAAATTCATCCGGATCGCACAAATTGTGTCCACTCGCCATATTCTTGTGCCACTCACACTTGTAGATACCGGCACGGCTAAGTAGTGCGGCACAAGGGCACCGGAAATATTCGGGCCTTGGGTCATCCACGAAAATGCCAACCCGGAGCTGCCATTGGAGTCGCCTAGCCCGAATGGCCCACCGGGCCAAGACAACTAGTACATGCTTCTCACAGCGACATGTCCCTCCCATCCTCGTGCAAAGCGACTCGAACGGTTAAGTACCACGCATGGGGACTCCGCAAAACGGGAACCACCACGTGGCTCGGGAACACACCAAGTAAGAGAGCTGCCTAGGAATCGCCAAGCGACTGCATTACAAGTCAGTGGCCAGGGGAGGAGACGCATTACAAACAACGCATTCAAAACCTGCAACAGGAACATGACCAATGTGGTCGGGCACCACGCTCGGGGACTCGCTTACAAGTCAGTCCTACTCGCGCTCGGGGAATCGCCTCTCAGAAGACGCGAGAGATAGAAACAGTGCATAAACAAAACAATACACAAAAATATAAAATCAAGTTATACCCTATTAAAGGGTGGACATGCTCAGGGACTCCCTCAATCAAAAACAAACACACCACACAATCCTAGTCGCAATACGAGTCGATTGACTCCCCTTGGCATATATTGCAAAATTATTTACAGCATTCGCCACTTGGCATACATCACAAATTGGACAATTACATTGTTTACTCCACAGGCCCTGATGGAGAAGCAGTGCCACCCCCTTGACACGAACAAAAGCCTGCCACAGGTTCGTCGGGTACGTCGTCAGCGACTTCGACAACAACGACCAGAAGGGCTGCTCCGACTTCATGTCGCGATGCTCCGGCTCAGGGTCGCCAAGCGCCAACACCGTCTCCTGGTACGGCAGCAGACCCCGCATCGCCAAGACCCGATTAGCATAAGGGGCGGCCTTCGCGGTCAGCTTCAGCACCTCTGACATCTCCACCGTGCCGGTCGCCGATGGATAGCCACTCGTCACGTCGTCAAGGTCGAAGTTGTCGGGGAAGTGCGCGAGACATAAGCTCAACGCTGTGGTGGCCTCGTGCCTGAACGCTGAGCGTGTCATCCACTCCATGATGGCAGGCACCTCCTCCATATAGCACCACACCTCCGTAAGCCCCCCAGGAATAATTTCGGTGGGGGACATGCCCTGAAGAGCCGCTTGGACGCGCAACGCCGAGGCCATGGCCGCGTTCAACACGGCGGTCACGCACTGCGAGGCATTGTAGGTCTGCACCACCGGATCGCTTTGGCCTACCACAGCTGCAAAGTCAAGTGTCAGTGAAACTATGAAACCCCCAAATTAGGGACTCGACAAACGGGTCAGGCAAAGACAGAGACTCACCAAGGAGTTTGCGGCAGTTCTCCGTGACGTTCTTCTCCAAGGCAGTTTGCTCATTATGCAGCCCCATGATGATGGAATCCATCGCTTTGCATTCTTCCTTAGCCGCAGCAACGGCAGCCTTTGCTCGCTCCTCCGAAGAAACTGAGGCCGCTTTCGCCTCCTCCAAGTCTTGGACCAGGGAGGCTATTCGTCCATTCGCCGCATCCAGCTCGGCGACTAGAACATACCCCTCACGGGCCTTCTAAATCACAGCCGAGAAACCATCTGCAAGAGAAACCATCAGCATGATGTACACCACTAGTTCACACCTGACAGAGGAAAAGAAAGACAAACAGATACTCACCAATAGTTTCTTAAAGCCGCTGGTTCGCCTCTTATGCTTCGTGCAAGTCATGCTCCAAGCGCTCTCTCGCGGCCTGCCGATCGGTCGACTCCCTTTGCAATCCCTGCAAACAAACAACACACCTTAGTATTTGACAAAACAAAAACCCAGTTCCTAGCCGCTGAAATTCAGCGATGAGGAACTCTGGGACTGGAGAAGGAGAAAGAAACTCAATTCCTAGCCGCCGAAATTCAGCGACTAGGAATTCGAGGCCTGGAGAAGGAGAAAGAAACTCAATTCCTAGCCGCCGAAATTCAGCGACTAGGAATTCCGGGACTGGAGAGGAGCAAGAAGTTCAGTTCCCAGATGCTGAAATTCAGCGACTAGGAACTCGAGGACTGGACATACCTAAATTGTAGCGCCAAGCATCCTGTGAAGTTCTCCGGTGTCAGTCGACGGGATCGTGAAGGAAGTGCGCCCGCGACGGGACCCAATGTCCGCATCCACGATCTCTGGACTCTGCGGGGACTGGGTGTCCGCCACACCTGGAAACCCCCTCGCCATGAAGCGCGGGAATATCGTAGACGCTCTGGCGGGGCCACTGGTTGTCGGGGCCGGTGCTTCCGGCACGGTCACGGGCACGACTAGTTCTGATCGTGCCGCCACCACCTCTTCGGCGACCGACGCAGCATCTGGCTCTGCGGCGCTGTCCTTGGCTGCGGCGTCGCCAGCACCCCCCTTCTGCTTCTTCGCGACTTCCGCGGTCGCCACATCTCCGGCGGCCTTTCTCTTCTTGGGGAGGTCGCCCTCTCCCGTGGGGGCGGCCGGTGGAATCTTGGCCACCGAAGGACGGCCAATCTTCTTGGCCCCTGACCTGCACGAGTTCCTATAGTCAATATAACGACAATACAAAAAGAGCGAGGCAAATCAGGATGAAGGAGAAGTACTGACTCAGGGACCGGGAGGACGCGAAGCCCGGTGCTGATGTGGGCAGGCTTCTCCAACTCGGGACCCAACTTGCGGGTGAGCCCCCTCTCGAAGACGTCTGAAGCCCATGAAACCGCGGGCTTCCTCGACGATGAAGCCGCAGTCGCCGGGATCTCTGGCTCTGACACGGCCTCCCTTGACGGCTGCAGCGACTTGGACGTCATCGCCTCAGCCGCTTCTTGGCTCGGAACCCCCGAGGCCGTCGGCGCAATCACCGCCAGGGGAACCTCTACCACTACCTCCGTGTCCTCACCCTCCAACCCCTTTGTCGGGATTGCATCCTTTGGGGCCTTGTGCGAAACTTCGGGGGAACCTTCATCATCGGAATCGTCATCCGACTCGAACACCACCGCCGATGTGGACGACGATGTGGGCCTCTTCGCTGGCGACTTGGGCTTACGTGCGGGATTCGACAGCGTAGCAGTACGCCAGGACGTGTGCTCCTGTGTGACCTCGTTGCCTCCGTCGTGTTTGTCCAGGCTGCGGCTCGCCTCGAACTCACGTTGTTTCCTGCATGCGGGTCTTGTGAGCCACAGGCGCTGGAGGAGGAACCTCCTCCTCTGCCCCGTCGCTGTCGGAAGAGTCTCCTTCGGTGTCCTCCTCGAGTTCTTGGGGAACCTCCTCATCGAGCGGAGGGAGCCAACCTTCCAAGACCTGAAAAGGCTGAGAACCACCACGAGTAAAACACCAAACGCGGCGACTGAGAACTGAGGTGTGGACATAGCAACTGGGAAGAAAACTTACTATGGGGCCTTCATTCTTCACAGGAGTATATGGGGCAAGCCCGACCACCACACCGGTGAACTCTGCATCAGTGATCTTCTTCAGGGCGGCCTTGTAGTCCTCGGCCTGCCATGATTCCTTGCTAGTTCGGGAGGGGTCATGCTTCTCGCTGTATTCATACATCCAGTGCGGCTGAGCCGCCAGCGGAACCAGACGCCGCCTGAGCCAGCAGTTGTAGAGGTTGATCGGAATCAACCCCTGGTCCTTCAGCTTCTGGATCTGGTCCATCATTTCTGCGATGGCCATCCGCTGGTCTTCGGGAAGCTTCTTCGGTGCCAACCGGCGAGGCTCGCTCCTCTCGGTGACGAACTCGAGAAGAGCCACCTCGCCAGAGGGAGTGGCTTCTTAGACATAGAACCAGCTCTTCTTCCACTCGCTGGCGGCCTTCTTCGGCAGGAGGAGCTTGACAAAATTGGCCTTCGGCTTCAGTTGGAATGTGACGCCACCTGCGGCCAACATCAAGCCACTGGACGCCTCACGCCCGATGCGGCCGTGGAAGAGCTCCATCCATAGCGGGAAGTACGGCCTACAACCGAGGTAGCATTCGCAGAAGGTGACGAAGATCGCCAGCTGCTCGATGCTATGCGGACCGAGATCCGAAGGCTTGATCACGTAGTACACACAGAAGCGGCGGAAAAAGAATGAAGTGGGGAATCCCAGACCCCTCTCAAGATGGGTGGGGAAGCAGATGAATTCGCCGGGTCGCGGCTTCTGCTCGGTCTCGGAGGAGGGCGGAACCCGCCAGTTCCCCTTGCAGAGTACTCCGGTGTCCTCGAAAGATTTAAGCTGGGTTGTGGTACACTTGGATTTTCCCCATGAGCCTTTGGGAGGCGCCATCGAGTAGGATGTGGAATCACACGATGCGGAAAAGACAAGTCGGAAGAATGTAGGCAGGGAGATTGGAGACAGGAAGAACGAATGAGGAAGAATGAAGAATGCGGAGAAGGTCTGTAGAGCTGAACCATCACTCCCCTTATATGGGAACGCCACCCGCCAAAATTAGGATAGTCGTTACTCACGGTAATTGCGCCAAAGTTACCGTTGGAAATTCCAACGGATAGTTTGACCAGATTTGACGGTCTAACTCCTTTATTTCACCCGCTACCCGCCAGTATTTTCCACTCGCCGAAATAACGACTTGGTAGCAGTAACATTCATTGGGACAGCGAATGGAAACATGGGGAAATTCTCCTTGGTTCTGATGGAGTCCATCGCCGACTCGACTGGACGCCCAAATTGGGCTCGTCTACTCCAAACACCAAAAGGACGCCTGCGCTTGCATCAACGATGGCCTCAGGGACTACTGATGGGGATATGCCAAAGGGGTTATGTCCAGCAGGACGTTCCGATTGGGCCGAAAGGCCTGTGAATGCGCCTGGAGGATGGCGACTGGACTACAATGGAAGGAGATACCCGGCGACTGGCGACTGGAAGCCCAGGAGCGTAACCGAAGCCTAGTCGGATTAGGTCAAAACCTCTGAATCCTTATCTTGTACGGTTGTAACCTGTAAACCCTAGCGAGGTGCCTCATATATAAACCTCCCTAGGGTATCCTAGAGACGCACGTTCCATCATACACCCCCTCAAGCGACTCGCTGCATAGCTGCTGAGCTCGCCACCCCTGTAACTCGCTCTCCAATAATCTAATCTACTAGGAGTAGGTCTTTACCCTCTGGGGGGCGAACCTGAGTAAACCCATGTGCATCCACACCCATCTCGCACCGCAGATGGCCGCCAACTCTTCCTCACGAAACACTGAATCACTGCCAGTGGCAGCGACTGCCGTGGCCATTTCCACGACACCAAGACTAGTTGATTGATGCATAACTTGATATTGCTTGTTTTAAACTATTTGTATCTAGTCACTCTGATGAACTTTGAAGGTGTCCTATGCATTTATATTTGATACTCTATGAGGGACAAGATGAATACTATTATGCTATGTTTCCTTTATGTGAAACAACCAAACGTCTTGCAAAGCATTGTTATTCATGAATCTTTTGTTTGTGCCTTTTAATGTTGCATCATAGTTTCTTTGTCTTATTGCTAGAACTTTGTCTTTCTTGTTATGATTGAAGTACTATGATCCCAGTTTTGAAAGTTTTACAAATACTTTGATCAAGTTTATGATGGTGCATGTCACCTCAAAAATTATTCTTTCTTTTTATCACTTACCAACTCGAGGACGAGCAGGAGTTAACCTTGGGGATGTTGATACATTGAAAATGTATCTATAATTTTTGATGTTCCATGCTTGGTTGCATCTACTTTCTTGTGTTTTGTCCACACTTTAGAGTACTTTTCATATGATTTCTTGGACTAACCTATTAACAAGATGCCACAGTGCCAGTTGCCTGTTTTCTGCTCTTTTTGGTTCTAGGAAAGTCAGAAAATGAATATTCTCGGAATTGGACGGGACAAAAGCCAAATTCAATATTTCATCGAGGGGGACACGGAGCCAGAATATGAGACGAAGGAGGGCCAGGGCCTGGACACACCATATGGTGGCGCGGGTGACCCCTGTACGTGCCACCAGGTGGTGTGGGCCCCCTGACCGGCCACCGACCTTGCCTCTTTCTCCTATATATCTCCCCCGATGCAAAAACCCTAAATCGTCAAGCCTACATACACGAAAAGTTCCACAGCGCTGCCGCCACCGAAGGGGAGATTCGGGGGACACAAAGTCTCTGTTCTAGCACCCTATCGGGACGGGAAGTGCCCCCAGAGCCATCTCCATCGATCTCCACCACCATCTCCATCACCGTTGCTGATTCCCATGATGAGGAGTGAGTAGTTCTTCCTCGAGGCTAAGGGTTCTACCGGTAGCTATGTGTTCATCTCTCTCTTTATGCATGACCATATTGTGATCATGAGCTTGTAATCTATAGATCTACCTTGCTACTCAAGTGCTTTAATAGATCTTTGCTCTCCCCATGTGTGTGAAAGTGACAGCGTGCACACCATGGTGGCACTTAGGCTAGAGATTACAAATACTTATTATGAGTTATATTTGGAGTTGGATGTTTCTATGATATTGTGGTGTTTGTTGGAACCATCTAGTGCTCAAGGTGACAGTGTGGGGTTATCTAGATGCGGAAAGCAAACTTTGAGGTGTGCTATCATAGCCCTACCGTTTATTAGAGTGTCCAACCAGAGAGTAGTTCAGCGTAGTATCATGAAGATGATATATTTATATGAGAGTGTTCACTAGTGAAATTATGATCCCTAGGCCTTGTTTCTAAGCATTGTTACACCGTTTGCAATTAGATCTGTTACATGTTTGCTTGCTTGGATCTTTGTTTCAGTTTGCCTTTAGTCTCTTCCACGACATCAAGCTATTTTCTATCACCGTTACCACTTATAATTATCTATACCACTTGTATTTCACTATCTCTTCGCCGAACTAGTGCACCTATACACCTGAAAAGTGTATTGGGTGTGTTGGGGACACAAGAGACTTCTTGTATCTTGATTGCAGGGTTGCTTGAGAGGGAATACTTTTGACCACTTCCTCCATGAGTTCGATAAACCTTGGGTGATCCACTTAAGGAAAAACTTGCTGCTGTTCTACAAACCTCTGCACTTGGAGGCCCAACAACTGTGTACAAGAATAGAAGTGCATAGACATCACCAGGTACTAAAACAAGGGAGAAACAGGAAGAGTTCCTTGAGATTTAGGCGCTGTTTGGTTGGGCTCTAATTCTGGCTTTTGATTTTTGGCTTATAAAGCTACGAATGTGTTTTTGGCTTTGTTTTTTAGCTTTTACTCTGAAATAGTGGAATGATAGTATAAGCCAGGTTGGATTATTTTAACGCTTTTATCTCGGTTTAGCGAAAAATGTTCGAATTTTGAACAACAAGCGATGGGAATCTCTACTTCCTGTAATTATGGCTCACTGACATGTGGGTCACTTGCATAGTGGATCCAAAAAGTCGGTGCAGGTCAGAGTGTGCGGGCAGGTAAATATTGAAGAAGGGCTGGGAAACATGGATGGGGTGATGCACTTGGGAGAACGCAAATTTAGCACCTATATCCCTCTGTTATTGCAGTGCTCCCTCCGATTCTTATTTCCAGAGCAGGGATAAAAGAGGAATTTTGCATTCTAGAAAGAGGTGAAGCATGTTTGAATGTATGCGAGGGATATTTTAATGGATGGGTGCGATGTTTGTGCACCGTACCAAATTTTGAGGTTAAAGCTTCTAGCATACGCTACTCTGACGTGGGGCCTCTCAGACACGCTGTCACCGTCTAGGCCCACATGCCAGCGAGAGTTGCTTCCCAGCATTTAAACGAGTTTCTAGGCATTTGCTGAAATTTTCAAACAATTTAAGGCTTTCGAGAAGATGACCATCGTCCAAAAAACAGGTGACCAAGGTCATGGAAATAGTTTATGATGACGTGTCCATATTTGGTAGATCGGTGCATCTTTGCAAATCAACCAATATGTCTGCTTCCAAATTTGAAGTTTGTTTTCGAATTTCCAAGTAACAACAATGTGTTTTGTTTTGAATCAACTACAAAGATGATGGCTCAAAATGCCACTGCCCCCTTTTTTCACACAATGTATAACGCCCTTTCATGCTTCCAGGCTAAATTTGTGCAATAAATTTCTTTGGGGCTGGATGTTTGAATGGATGGGCGTGATGTTTGAATGGGTGGGCGGGCTATTTCGGTGCTCTGCCGAAATTTTGAAGTTGAAGCTACTAAGGTATGCTACTCCCACTTGGGACGTTGTCCCCGTCAGATAGACCCACATGCCTATATGCTTTCCAGGATTTAATGAGTTTGTAGACATCTGTCGAAATTAATGCACATTAATTCAAGGCTTTCAAACAAAGAGTAGAAAGGTCACAACCATAGTTTATGTACCATTTTCATCTTTTGTACTACTCCATACATTGAACCATCTTCGCCAACCAAGCTTACAAACCTGTCCATAATTGGTAGATCGGTGCATCTTGGCATTTCAAGCAATTATTTACAAAGGAGATTCTAGATTTGATGGATAATGTCCTACTTTCACGAGTTTCCAAGCTTCCTAGATGAAGATGCTGAAATTAAATAACTTTTTGACGTAAAGCCATTCGTTCACAAAGTGCAATGCTATGTGCATTAGTTTCCATGGTAAAACATAAACTTGTATTTCGACAAGTTTTGGATCAATTTTGATCTATGGTGACTGGAAGGTGGGCCACGTATATGGTGGTGCCCAAAGCAGGCTAGGTCAGAATTTCCAAAGTTATCCTTTTGCACCCCTTCATGCTATGTATTAACTTCCACCCTCCGCCGCCTAGGCCTCACCCTCTTCCCCACAAAACAGACGCGCTTACGGCCGCTCCTCATCACCAACATGCACGAAGAAGCTTTCCCTACCCGGTCTTTTTGAGAAGCACCGGTGGGCACGTCGATCCCACGGTAGTCCTTCTATCTCTAGCTCGATCTGGTTGGCATTTTATTACCCTTTCAAATACTCCTACGTAGTTTAATTTGCACTCAATCTACATGGTCATAGTTTATTCTGTGCTGGATCTGTGTTCCTAAATACCTTCGGCGATTTTTGCTGTTAATATGTTTGCTGAAACGCATAGGCATATATAGTTTTTGTACTTCATCTATATGTTTCATGCTTTTATTTTAATAATAACCAACCTTGTATGTCATAATTAAACAGATGAGCAGATTTTGGATAGAGATTGGTCCATTAGGCAGCGCTAAACGTATCCTTGATGTTCTGTGATTTATGGGATTTGTTAGAGCTCATTGTGACAACTCAAAAGTCCATTGCCCCTGCCGCTTGTGTGTGAATCGTAGGGTGCTGCTTCAAAGTATAGTGGAGGACCATATTTTTACATTTGGGATGCTAAGAACATATGTTAGATGGGTATTTCATGGTGAACCATATGATCCTCCATATGAACCGGGGGAAGCACATCTTTATCATCAAGATCAAGTAGGGTAAGCAGATGTTGATCAACTAGATCAACTGACAGAGGCAGCTCCTGAGCATCTAGATCAACTTGGAGAAGGGGGAGGAGAGAAAAAGTGCAAGCTGCATGAAACAGGTTTCATTTCTGGTACTACCGCTATGCCAGATGACAAGGTATATCTATAGAACGACAAATGTTCAGGTTGTCTGTCTTTGATGTTTGTCTATAAATGTATCTGTTAATCTACTAATCGCAGAAGAAGACGACCAAAGAGGACTTTGATGGTAATGATGATGACATGTTCATTGATGAGCCTATACATGAGGCTGTGGATCGGGTACACTTCGTCTGGATGGATTTGATGCAGGGCCGCTGATCATCAGGGGTGTACTTTTGGTGCCGTTCATGACCACTAGCCCAGCTGCAAAACTCTTGGGGTGTAGAGCTATCCCATGATTGGTTCGCTACTATCGTAGTTCTGTAATATGGACGTACCTTATTATGATTTCTAGGCCTTTGTTAGTAGAACTGTAATTAGAGACTATTTCGTATATTAGTATATACGGAGTATATGTGTGTTTGTGTGTGTTTCTTGTCTAAAATCCGAGCTTATCATTTTATCTGTTCCTAAACTGGTTTTGAGGCCCCAGCGTTGGTGTCCTATGCTGCAATTACCGCCGTCTTGTCCAATGCTCCGTGAGACGAATCAGTAGAAGGATAATAAGTTGGGATCAACTTGATTCGAGGAGGGGCGATTTTCTCTATCCTTGGAGAGGAACCCGGGAGAACTAGTACTGGTACCAAGGGAAGGAGGAGGTTGGCTCGGTCAATTATCTCACCCACTTGATGTGGGACCTGCTGTAACTCACCCCTGTTGTGGGTCCCGCTTGAAACAGCTGTAGACCACCACGTGATAGTTGGGATAAAAAATTCAGGATTCTCTCCCGGCAAAATGTTCCTGCCACTGCCACTTAAAAATACTTATTGTAGAAAAAAGTGTACTACCCAGCCCTACTACTAGTACTACTACTCCCCTGCCCATGCCATTCTACCGATGACAAGACAAGAAACCATCACTAGCTAGCTCACATCCAGCAAGCAACTGTTGGAACTGGGGCAACCTCCGATTGGGGAGTTCTTGTTGAAATACGTGGGTGTATTTGCTCACCTTGAAATCTGGCTTTGCTTAATTTGCTTCCGGTTGGGCCATTGGGGGTACTATTAGTACTAGGAGTAGTAGTATTCGGTATGCTTTGATTGTGGAGTTCTTGCTTATTGCTCACCTCGGAATCACCTAATCAGGATATTTTTCCTCTTCTCTCATCGGTTGGGTCATTTGGGTGGGGTCGGGGTGGTTGTGGGGATGGGGGGTGGGGGTAGGGGGAGGTGGTACTGATTTCGTATGGACTCCGGATCGGGGCATGGTTACCGCTGTTCTAATTGGGGCATTTGGTCAGGTTCGATTTCGGTGTTCCTCACTTCTGTTACCTTTAGTTGCTACTCGTAATATGCAATGGTTTTGCTCAAATTCTATATGAAGAACTATGGGTCAGTGGCACGCACGACTACTACAGACAGGGATGGTCCCATCCGTTCCCTTAAAAGTTTTCTAAAAAAGGTAATGTAGCACTATATTCGTTGCGTTCTTCCATTCTTTCCAATGCTGAAAGTGGTTGGCTACAACCTGGATGTATCCCAGTGCTAAAAGTTGTCTCTATCGGCATGTTGTTTTTGCGGAAGCCTCTGTGACACAATCTCTTCTTCATTTACTGTAGCACGGTGGTACATACGTGCGAACGTGTGGTGCTCCATGTGCGGCAAACAGGATGGTACCCCCACATGCCGCAGGATCCGGCGAGTACCACTACTCACCAAAAAACAAGCGCAATGCCACCGACCAGCTGGGAGGGCCCAACTAAAAGAGAAAGGTATTTGTTCTTAATACCCTTATTACCATGGTGCAGACAAATTTAAGTATTACCCGCTTGGTGTGATGCATGCTTATCAGATATTCAGAAACATATGTGTGATTTTATTAATTCTGGCACTGTGTTTATGTGAATCCAGATATGGAACTGTCAGACTATCTCATACAGTTAGTATATGACTACTATGTATTATACTTCCTCCATCCCAAGGCTTACACATATACTGTATTTTTTGAAAAGTAAAGCGACGGAAAGTTTGACCAAACATTACATAGTACTGAACTGTTGAGCTCTGTTGCTATTTATGGAGATTGAAGGTGCTGTTGCGGAGGCTGAGGATGCTGAAGAGGCTAGTAGATTTCTGATGCCCGCACCAAAAGAGGACATCCTCTACACTACGAGGAAGCGCCAACACAGTACCCAGGTGGGCAGTGACCTCTCTAAGAAGTGTGTATAATTTGGAAATCCACAATTTCACATGTTATGATTTTCCATGTTATTTTTATCAGCTAGTACTATATGTTTACGCTCATTATAAGTTCACAAAAATAAAATCTATTTGCTTTACAGGCAATGGTTTTGTCTTATATTATTAGATTTACTTGCTCTTTACATAGTTTAACCTTTCCACTTAATTTCAATCAGTACCATGCACCAGCTGCTCAGCCCTTTATGCTACCCTCCTCTTGTCAAGCTTATGGATTGAAAGGGGGCGCCTGTATGCCATTCCAAAGGTAGAGGGATGAAAAATGGTGCATGGCCACCCTTCGCAAAGGGTACCCATGGTATCAGGTATGGATTCCAAGTGGTTTAGACCGACTTGATGTAAGATCTTGTATCTCAGTTTTTTTTGATGTTGCCTTAATTCTCTATCAACTTTCTCATGAAGGTTGTCCCTTGTGTCGCTCACCCCATTATAAACAAGATGTTCGGAAACGACAAGTTTCTGACTCTGTATAGCAAGGGCCCTAAAGGCATGCAGCAATTATATGATGTGGATGTCTCCCAGACGATGGCCACCACCTATTTGGGTGGTCGAGGTTGGTCCAAGTATGTCCGTGATAATGGTCTGAAGCAGGGGGACGAGGTAACATTCGACTTTAGCAAGCCTAGGCAAATACTTGCACACCATCGTACACCTGTTGAACGAAGGACCAAGAACAGAGGTAGTACTAATTAATTTGATTATGTACTCATCACAACCTCTAATGATTTTCTTGCGACTAACTGTTCTCCACTATTTTCTTTACTCATCATATGACCCTGACCACTTCTACAGTCTGCTTCCCCTTTTGTACCACCCAGAAGGGTGCCAGCATCAAGCTACTGGCACCGGCACCAGCACTGACCCTAGTTCCTACAACGACACCTATTGACCTCAGTAGGAGAAAGAATTGAGGTAGTAACTTAATTCGCTTGTATACTCTCATCTCTGTTTTGGAGTTACTGTTGTATAAGAAACCATTTGCTTGTTCACATCTCATATGCCTCTTTGACCACTCCTGCAATCCCCTTACCTACCCCTGAGAAGGTAACTAGCACCAAGTTGGTGCCCCCCCAACGGCACTGGCCCTAGTTCCTGCTCCAGCACCTCTTGACCTAAGTAGAAAGAATGGAGGTAGTAACTTAGTTTGCTTGTATACTCATCATATTGTCTGATCATTGTCTTATGAGTAACTGTTGTATCAGAGACCATTTTGCGTGTACACTTCTCATCTGCCTCTACCATCCCTGCAGTCATCTTAGCTACCCCTCAGAAGGAATCTAGCATCAAGTTGTTGGCGCCGGCAGCGGTTCTGGTCCTTCTAGCTCCTGCACCAGCCCCTCTACAATTAGTGGCACCATCTCCTGCACCAGCACCAGCCCCAACACATGCACCGGCACAAGCTCCTTCATCACCCCGGGCAGCACCTTTTCAGACCATATCCTACACATGTGTCATCACGAGGTCGCACAGGATTATGTTTGTGAGTATATGGCGGCAGATAAACTGTTCTGAATGTCTTCTCAAGTTTCACATGATTCAGTGCATCGCTCTTAGTAATTATGCGTCTATCTCTTGCTTTGACTCAAAAATTGCCTAAGAGTGCCACAAAGCAAATCTAGGCTAGACGAAAGGGCACAATAGTCTTCACGATGTAGAGCGAAGGATTTCTTATCGAGGGACGCTATGCCATTAACTCGAATGATGGGCGCTTGGCAGCTACTTCTAGGTGGATCAAGTTCCGGAAAGCAGCCAAACTTACTATTGAAAGAATGGTCAAGGTCAATGTATCTTGCTGCCCTGAATGCGGCATGCTGTTCATGAACTTCCTAGCTGTCTAGCGCTTTGGCCGCATGCTATTGTAATTAATTACGTGGTTGTCTTATCTCCACTTATCATATATGGGTGGTAAAATTGTGATAACCTTTTGCTGGATTGGAGCTATGACTAGTACGTACTGGTATGGAATATCTATATCTATATGACGGTTCCCTATATGACCAAATATTATGACAATGATTGTATTCCAGTGATCGAATGTGTTTGGAGAAAAGGGCAAACTAATTGCAAGGCATGGTCATTAGAGCTGAAACAAGATCTGTCTCTCTCTGTAGTGATATTGAATTTCAGTGTTTATATTGCTGAATCAGTCACTTTGAAATGCTTCTGGATTGGTCAAGTTCTGCTGAATATGAACTAGGAATCTGTCAATTTTTATGTCTTATTATTCTGTACTCCTTAATCTTTCAAATGGTATTGAATTTGACAAAAGTTCTGTCGTTGCTGCTGGCTGCTTTCTCTAGAGCTTTTGCCTTTGTGTCATCGGAACCGTTGGATGGATTTTGGACAGAGATGAGAGGGTAAAGATATATAGTGTGATTTCACCAAGTGAAGTCATTGGATACTAGCTCTGTTTTGGCGCATGTGGTGTGTGTTCATTAGATATTTTTACATGAATATCTGTTAAAGGAATTATAGTTTTTTCCTCCCTCGAAGAGGTCTGCGTTTGAATCTGGTGAGACACAGCCGAGTGAAATTTGAGATAGGAGCGCATTGACCCTAGCCCAATTTTTTTTAATTTGGCATTTTTGGCATTGCCCCCACCTCTAAAAAAACTCTGCCTACCCATATTTTTAAGAAACTAATCCATTATGTGGCTTTTTATAAATCGAGGTTCCAGTAGCACTGCTCTTTTATTTTAAGAGAGATAACATGGAAACACAACAATATTTTTTAGAAGACTGATACATAAGTTGTAGTACTAATACATGTTTAATGATTCAATTTCTATTAGTATCTTTGGTATTGTGGCAAGACACTCAGTTTATTTCTATTTGATTTGATTCGAAGGTCTTTACTTCGAATCCACTATGTGTACATATTTATATATATCTTGTGTTTACTTTTTTTTAGAAAGGGTTTACTTCTTAATATCGCATTACAGAGAGGCTGACATCATGAACTCACCAAACTGCAGCATCCCTCGAGTTTAATGGTCGAGTTAAATACTTGTAGAGAGAGGCTGGCATTAGGGACCCACCTCCAGAACATGTCAGAGAGGGTGACATGGGGGCCTCAGCATCAAGACCATACATGGCTGCCACATTGAGCAACGTTGCTCAGGTCAAAATAGCGGATGTGGCCGAAAAAAAGTCCATTCATACGTAGGTTCGATATACATAGAGACCGGCATGTGGGACCCAGTAGCGTGGCCTTATACCGGTTCTGCCTCGAGCGACGTTTTCAAGTTTGAAACAGGGAGGTGCGAGAGAGAAAAAAAGTCCATCATGCACACCTTTCTTCTAATGGGAGGCTAACATGGGGGACTCAGCAGCCTGGAAAAACGGCTGATGCATCGAGCAACGCTATCAAGTTTGAAACACGGAGGCGCGACTGAGAGCAAAAATTCCATCATACACACGTTTCTTCTAATGGGTGTATGACATGTGGGGGTGGGGCCCTACATCATGATTAAACAATAGATGCAGCGAGCAATGCTATCAAGTTCGGAACACGGAGGCACGACCGACGGAAAAAATTCTATCATACACACGTTTCTTCTAATGAGAGGATGACATGTGGGGTCCAAGAGTTTGATAAAATAGCTGATGCAGTGAGCAACGCTATCAAGTTCGGAACATGAAGGCACGACAGAGGGTAAAAACTCCATCATACGCACGTTTCTTCTAATGAGAGGATGACATGTGGGGCCCAACATCGTGATTAAATGGTAGATGCATCAAACAACACTATCAAGTTCGGAACAGGGTAGCGCGAGCCAAGGAAAAAATCCATCATACACACGTTTATTCTAATGAGAGGATGACATGTGGGGCTCAGGAGGTTGGTTAAATGGTAGATGCGTCGAGCAACGCTATCAACTCGTAATGGGGTAGCGCCAGCGAAGGAAAAAATTCCATCATACACACGTTTCTTCTAATGAGAGGATGACATGTGGGTCCCATGAGGTTGATTAGACGGTAGATGCATTGAGCAGTCATATCATCTTCAGAATAGGGTAGCGTGAGCGAAGGAAGAAAATTCCATCATACACACGATCCTTCTAATGAGAGGCTCACATGTGGGACCTAGTAGCCTAACTAAACGGCAGACGCCTCTAGCAATGTTATCGAGTTCAAATCAGGCTATTTTTTTCCGGCTAGAGACACCGACGTCCGGGACCCACATGCCTCAAAATACTTCGGCGAGTCAACATCGCACGAGGAAACGAAAATCTTGCTTCTGCCACGCACTGGCCGAGCTTCCTCCACATTTTTAGCAGATTCGTCGTAGTAGAGGGCCACGAAACCGGAAAAAAATAGTTTTTTTCCATCGGCCACGGCCGAGCCGAGAATTTCGTCGCGGAAGACGCACCTTCTATAATGACCGTTAGGCCATGTAGTTGCGGAAGGAAAGTTTTCTTGTAGTGGGAGCAAATTCAAAAAAATAGCCATCATTATTATTCTCATCACCATAGTCATCAAATATAGGAGGCATATTGTAATCATAATTAATTTTCTCCTCAATAGTAGGTGGACTAAAAATATCATATTCATCATTGTAATCATATTATATTGGAGGTATAGTATTATCATCAGTAGTAGAATAATTAACTTCCAAAGTGTGTTCATTTGTAAACATATCATCATTGGAAGGAACATGGATAATACTAATAGTACAACAATTATTAGCATCATCATTTTCAAAATTGGTACCGAAGAGATTTTCAATATCAAAAGTAGTGTGCGTTTCCCAATCATGATCACTACTATAGGTAACAGGCATAGGAACATCATCGGGTTTAGACTCATCAAAAACTATAATAGGAGCAACATGCTTAGGGGAAAATACCGTTTCCTCCCTCCTTTTACTCCTCTTCTTCTTTTTCTTCTTCTCTTTAGGAGGGAGAGGCTTGAAATAAAGCTTCTCCATATACCCTGGTTTATTGTTAGAGATAATAGAAGAAACTTTGGAGGATTCCTCCTTTTCATTAATAAGAATGAAACACATATTAGTCCTGTAATATTTTGGTAAAATCTCATCTTTCATAATATTTTGTATGTAAGTATTTGTGTGGAAATTATCAACACAATAAAGATGACAACCATGCATGACGCTATTCATATCAAAAGCACTCATATCTACCAAAGAATTTTTTCTTGATAACTCTTCACACCCCAAAAATAAAGTAAGTTCATCATGATGATTAGGAGTGATCATGTTATCACAATACAAACTTGCAGTACTCATTCGATTAGAAGGGCTATTATTATGGACTGAGCATTGAAAATTGAAATGAACCACTTCAAAGCAAAGTTCACAAATAAAAGGATAGAGGGCACAAACTTTTTTACCAAGATCATTTAGAGCCCTATACCACGTTCTAGTTTTTTATTCTTGTGGGTGATACAATATTCTTCTTCAATTTGATTCTTTTCACACGGTCTATGTACTCCACAAAAATGAACATGCTTATAATAAATAGTACTTTCAGAGGTTTGAGCATGTTTATTGCTATCATTAATAACAATTTCATTTTTCATGCAAGTGTCTTTAAAAAGCTCATGATACATGTACCATTTTTCTTTAGGAGCATTAATATGAGAAGAAAAGGCTCTACAACAATAAACAAGAATTTGAGGATCAAGACCATATTTAGCACTAAGCTCTTGAAAATCAGCAGTTTCAGCGAAAGACTTAATGCAATCATACTCATAGTTTATACATGGTTCTTTACCTTTGTCGTTATCCCACTCTTCGGTATTGCTTTGAATTGTTTCAAGAAGATCCCACTTAGCTTTGACCTCCTTACTTGTGAAGGATCCCTCTAAACAGGTATCTAGGTAGTCCTTTTAATGTCCTGAAAGCCTTGCATAAAAATTAATAATAACAATATTACTAGGGATCTCATGAATGGGACTTTTGAGCATTAGTGACTTCAATCTCCCCCATGCTTGGGAAATACTTTCTCCATCATGAGTATGAAAATTATAAATATAATTACTATCTTTATGAATTTCATGAGGAGGATATAATTGAGAGTAGAAGAGAGATTCAAGTTCCTTCCACTCCGAATGATGAGGATCGTCTAGTAGCTCATACAACTCCCTTGCTTTGCCCTTAAGTCATAAAAAGAATAGCTTCCTCTTAACTTGGTTCGTGGAAATACCTACACACTTGAGCAACTCGCATAATTCATGTATAAAGAGTAAATGATCACCAAGATGGACAGTTCCATCTCCAAAATAACAGTTATTCATAACATGTTCAACAATTTCCATAGGTATTTTAAAAGGGATGCTTGCAGTATGTGGATTTAAAATATCACAAGTATCATTAGAATTACCACATATGGGAGATAAAGTATCATTAGAGAAAATTTTCTCCTCTAAAGATGGGGAACTAAAAGGATCATTTTTTATAAAAACTAACTTCCCCAAGCTTAGATGTTTCCATAGAATTAGTAACAAAGGTGTTCAAAAAATTCATACTAATAACATTGCTATTAGCATGCAAAGAAAGTCCCATAGGTTTTTTAATTTTCTCTTCAAACACTTCATGTCCTAACTCAAGATAAATACTATAAAGCTCTCTAATTTTGTTGTTGTTTTCCATTAAGCCTATCTAGTGAAAATAAAACAAGAAACAAAAAGATATAATTGCAGAATCTAAAGGAAATAACTTCGAGCACTCACACACCAACAACAGTACTAGAAGATAACTTAGTGGCCAGAGCATGTAAGTACCTTTTACCTTACCTCACTGGCAACAGCGCCAGAAAAGTGCTTGATGTCTATGCAAACTTCTATTCATGTAGACAGTGTTGGGCCTCCAAGTGCAGAGGTTTGTAGAACATCAGCAAGTTTCCCTTAAGTGGATCACCCAAGGTTTATCAAACTCAGGGAGGAAGTGGTCAAAGGTATCCCTCTGAAGCAACCCTGCAATCAAGATACAAGAAGTCTCTTGCGTCCCCAACACACCCAATACACTTGTCAGGTTTATAGGTGCACTAGTTCGGCAAAGAGATAGTGAAATACAAGTAATATGGATGATTATAACTGGTAATTGCAATCTGAAATAAGAGTGGCAGCAAGCAAACATGTCACATTACTGATTGTAAACGGTGTTTCAATGCTTAGAAACAAGGCCTAGGGATCATACTTTCACTAGTGGACACTCTTATATAAATATCTTTTCTTCATTATGCTACCCTGAACAACTCTCTGGTTGGACGATGTAGGGCTATAATAGCACACCTTAAAGTTCACATTCCCCATCTAGATAACCCCTCACTATCACCTTGAGCGCTAGATGGTTCCAACAAACACCACAATCTCATAGAGACATCCAACTCAAATTATACTCATGATAAGTATTTATGTAACCTTAGCCTAAGTGCCACACGGTGTGCACACTGCCAACTTCACACACATGGGGATAAGTAGAGATTAATTAAAGAACTTGAGTAGCAGAATAGATCTATTACAAAGCTCATGATCTCAATAAGATCACGCATAGAGAGAGATGAACACATAGCTACTTGTAGAGCCCTTAGCCTCGAAAGAGAACTACTCCCTCTCATCATGGGAGTTAGCAACTGCGATGGACTTGGCGGTGGAGTCGATGGAGATGGCTATGGGGGCACTTCCCTGTCCCGGCAGGCTACCGAAATAGAGACTTCTTTCCCTCGAATCTCCTCTTTGGTGGCGGCGATGCTGCGGAACTTTTCATGGAACTCTGATCTGGTCTCTAGGATTTTCATCTCAGGAGGAATATATAGGCGAAGGGGCAAGGTCGGTGGAGGACCGAGGGGCCCACACCACCTGGTGGCGTGCCTAGGGGTACCCATGCCGCCATAGGGTGTGGCCGCCTCGGTGCCCTCCTCTGCCTCTGCTTTGGACTCCATCTTGTGTTAGGAAAAATAGGAACTTCAGCTTTTATTTCATCCAATTCCGAGAATATTTCTGTACTAGCTTTTCTGAAACCAAAAACAGCAGAAAACAAGCAACTGGCACTACGGCATCTTGTCAATAGTTAGTTCCAAAAAATGTATAAAAATGCCTCAAAGTGTAGACAAAACATAAGATAGTTGATATAAAACAAGCATGGAGCATCAAAAATTATAGATACGTTTACGACGTATCAGTGGTCATGTGGATCAATGTGGTTTTGGAAAAGAACACATGCAATGTGGTCATGTGGATCAATGACACTAGTGGATTAGTGTGTTTTTATGAAAACAACACATGCAATGCCACTAGTGGATCACTATGGTTTATGAAAAGAGCACATGCAATAATGACTCTAGGGGATCCATGTGCCAGACCATGGTCATAGACACCAAAAACACATAGGAAAGCAGCTTCCACATGGAATGCTGCACCAGTGTGGCAGAAGTTGCATCACGTAATCCATTGGAGTGTGTGTGGTTATGTGGATCAATGTGGTTTTGGAAAATAACACATGCAATGTGGTCATGTGGATCAATGACACTAGTGTATCCGTGTGTTTTTATGAAAAGACCACAAGCAATGAAACTAGTGGATCAATGTGGTTTATGAAAAGAACACATGCAATAATGACTCTAATGGATCCATTTGTTAGACCATGGTCATAGAGACCAAAAACACATAGGAAAGCATGCAGCTTCCACATGGAATGATGCACCACTGTGGCAGAAGCTGCATCACAGAATCCACTGGAGTGTGTATGGTCATGTGGATGAATGTGGTTTCGGGAAAGAACACATGCAATGTGGTCATGTGGATCATTAACACTAGTGGATCAATGTGTTTTTATGAAAAGAACACATGCAATGACACTAGTGGATGAATTTGGTTTATGAAAAGAACACATGCAATAATGACTCTAGTGGGTCCATTTGTTAGACCATGGTCAGAGAGACCAAAACCACATAGGAAAGCATGAATATTCCACATGAAATAATGCACTAGTGTGGCAGAAGCTACATCACAGAATCCACTAGAGTGCGTGTGGTCATGGGGATCGATGTGGTTTTGGAAAAGAACATATGCAATGTGGTCATGTGGATCAATGACACTAGTGGATCAATGTTGTTTATGAAAAGAACACATGCAATGACACTAGTGGATCAATGTGGTTTATGAAAAGAGCACATGCAATAATGACTCTAGGGGATCCATTTGGAAGACCATGGTCATAGAGAGCAAAAACACATAGGAAAGCGGCTTCCACATGGAATAATGCACTAGTGTGGCAGAAGCTGCATCACGGAATCCACTAGAGTGTGTATGGTCATGTGGATCAATGTGTTTTTGGAAAATAACACATGCAATGTGGTCATGTGAATCAATGATACTATTGGATAAATGTGGTTTTGGAAAAGAACACATAAATAACACTAGTGGAACAATGTGGTTTATGAAAAGAGCACATGCAATAACGACTCTAGTGGATCCATATGCCAAACCATGGTCATAGAGACCAAAACACATAGGAAAGTAGCTTCCACATGGAATAATGCACCAGTGTGTCAGAAGTTGCATCACAGAATCCAATAGAGTGTCTGAGGTCAGGTGGATCAATGTGGTTTGGGAAAAGAACACATGCAATGTGGTCATGTGGATCAATGACACTAGTGGATGAGTGTTTTTTTTATGAAAAGAACACATGCAATGACACTAGTGGATGAATGTGGTCTATGAAAAGAACACATGCAATCATGACTCTAGTGGATCCATTTGTTAGACCATGGTCACAGAGACCAAAAACACATAGGAAAGCGTATAACTTCCACATGGAATGATGGACCGGTGTGGCAGAAGCTGCATGACAGAATCTACTAGAGTGTGTGTGGTGATGTGGATTAATGTGGTTTTGGAAAATAACACATGCAATGTGGTCATGTGGATCAATGACACTAGTGGATCAATGTGGTTTATGAAAAGAACACATGCAATGCCACTAGTCGATCAATGTAGTTTATGAAATAGCACATGCAATAATCACTGTAGTGGATCCATTTGTTAGACCATGGTCACGGAGACCAAAAACACATAGGAGAGCAACTTCCACATGGAATGGTGCACGAGTGTGGCACAAGTTGCATCATAGAATCCACTGGAGTGTGTGTAGTCATTTGGATTAATGTGGTTTTGGAAAATAACACATGCAATGTGGTCATGTGGATCGATGTGGTTTTGGGAAAGAACACATGCAATGACACTAGTGGATCAATGTGGTTTTGGAAAAGAACATGCAATGACACTAGTGGATCAATGTGGGTTTTCGAAAAGAACACATGCAATGATACTAGTGGATCAATGTGGTTTTAGGAAAAGAACACATGCAAGAACACTAGTGGATCAATGTAGTGTTGGAAAAGAACACATGCAATGAAACTAGTGGATCAATGTGGTTTATGAAAATAACACATGTAATGACTCTAGTGGATCAACATGGTTTATGAAAATAGCACATGCAATGACTCTAGGGGATCCATGTGTCAAACCATGGTCACAAAGACGAAAAACACATAGGAAAGTATCTTCCACATGGAATAATGCACCAGTGTGGCAGAAGTTGTATCCAAGAATCCACTAGAGTGTGTGTGGTCATGTGGATCAATGTGGTTTTGGAAAAGAATACATGCAGTGTGTTCATATGGCTCAATTACACTATTGGATAAATGTGGTTTAGGAAAAGAACACATGCAATGACACTAGTGGATCAATGTGGTTTATGAAAAGAACACATGCAATAATGACTCTAGGGGATCCATGTGCCAGAACATGGTCACAAAGACCAAAATCACATAGGAAATCAGTTTCCACATGGAATGATGCACTAGTGTGCTAGAAGCTACATCACAGAATCCACTAGAGTGTGTGTGCTCATGTGAATCAATGTGGTTTTGGAAAAGAACAATGCAATCTGGTCATGTGGACCAATGAAACTAGTGGATCAATGTGGTTTATGACAAGAACACATGCAATGACACTATTGGATCAATGTGGTTTATGAAAAGATCACATGCAATAATGACTCTAGGGGATCCATGAGCAAGACCATGGTCACAGAGACCAAAAACACATAGGAAAGCACCTTCCACGTGGAATGGTGCACTAGTGTGGCAGAAGCTGCATCACAGAATCCACTGGAGTGTGTGTGGTCATGTGGATCAATGTGGTTTTAGAAAAGAACACATGCAATGTGGTCATGTGGATTAATGACACTAGTGGATTAGTGTGTTTTATGAAAAGAACACATGCAATGCCACTAGTGGATTAATGTGGTTTGTGAAAAGATCACATGCAATGACTCTAGGGGATCTCCATGTGTCAAACCATGGTCACAGAGACCAGAAACACATATGTAAGAATCTTCCATGGAATGATGCACTAGTGTGGAAGAAGCTGCATGACAGAATCTACTAGAGTATGTGTGGTCATGTGTATCAATGTGGTTTTGGAAAACAACACATGCAATGTGGTAATGTGGATCAATGTGGTTTTGGAAAACAACACATGCAATTACACTAGTGTATCAATGTAATTTTTGGAAATAACACATGCAATGACACTAGTGGATCAATGTGGTTTTGGAAAAGAACCCATGCAATGTGGTCATGTAGATAAATGACATTATTGGATCAATGTGGTTAAGGAAAAGAACACATGTAATGATGCTAGTGGATCAATGTGGTTTATGAAAAGAACACATGCAATAATGACTCTAGTGGATCCATTTTTTAGACCATGGTCATAGACACCAGAAACACATAGGAAAGCATGCAGCTTCCACATGGAATCATGCACCAGTGTGGTAGAAGCTTGATACATTGCAAATGTATCTATAATTTTTTATGTTCCATGCTTGGTTTTATCCACTTTCTTGTGTTTTGTTCCAACTTTGGAGTACTTTTCATATGATTTCTTGGACTAACCTATTAACAAGAGCCACAGTGACAGCTGCCTGTTTTCTGCTGTTTTTGGTTCCAGGAAAGTCAGAAAATGAATATTCTCGGAATTGGACGGGACAAAAGCCAAAGTGCCTATTTTTCGAACGGGATCAAGTGCCAGAATAGGAGACGGAGAGGGGCCAGGGGCCGGCCACACCACCTGGCCGCACGGCCAGGCCTAGCCCGCGCCAGGGGTGGTCTGGCCGACCCCAGCACCCCCTCGGCCTCTCTTTCCGCCTATAAGTTGCCCTAGGGACGAAAACCCTAGGTACCAGATCAAAAATCCACGAAAGAGTCTGTAGCCGCCGTCATCTCCATCCCTAGATCAGGAGGGATCTAAAGCTCTTCCCGGCACCCTGCCGGAGAGGGGAATTCACCCTAGAGGCCTTCTTCATCACCATGCAAGCCTCCGGTGTGATGCGTGAGTAGTTCATCCTTGGACTACAGATCCATGTAGTAGCTAGATGGCTGGTTTCTCCTCCTTTGTGCTTTCATGTTTAGATCTTGTGAGCTCCGTTCATGATCAAGATCATCTATTTGTAATTCATACATGTTGTGTTTGCGGGGATCCGATGGATATTGAGATGCTATTTCAGATTGATTATTGATTCTATCATGTCTTTGTTATTTGAGATCTTGCATGCTTTCCGTTGTTAGTAGCTATCTTGGCCAAGTAGATGCTAGCAACTCCAAGAGTTAGTATTTATGCTCGATAGTGGGTTCATGTCTCTGGTAATCTGGGGATGTGACAGAAATCTCTAAGGTACTTGATGTGTTGTTGCTACTAGGGAGAAAACAACGATCCTTTGTTCATAGAACAATTGTATTGTTTACCTTACACGCAGTTCGTAAAGCAATAATCTATTGCTTGCAACTTAATACTGGAGGGGGTTCGAATGATAACCTGAAGGTGGATTATTAGTCATAGATGCAGTTGGATGGCGGTCTATGTATTATGTTGTATTGCCCAATCAAGTCTCAAAGGAGTCAAGATGATTAGTATATGCATGTATTGCTTTCTCGGTGTTTGTCAATTGCCCCGCTGTAATTTGTTCACCCAGCATGTTATCTATCTAAGGAGAGCCACCTCTAGTGAACTATGGATCCCGGTCATTGTCTTTTACATACAATATACAATCTTTTACTTCTTTGTGTTTACTTTCTGCAAACTATTACTTCTTTCCATTCGATACGTTTAATCCTTTGTTTTCCACAAAACACGGTAAGATTGACAACTTCATCGCAAGTTGGGGACAAAGTTCTGTGGTTGTGTTGTGTGCAGGTCTCCACGTTGCTACTAGCACCTGTAGTGCGCCCTGCCAAAGCTCAGCTAGTAACACCTTTGGGGTGTTTCCTTGCTCCTACTGGTTCGATTAAACCTTGGTTCATAACTGAGGGAAACTTGTTGTTGTGCTCATCATACCTTCCTCTTGGGGTTCCCAACGAGCTCTACATCAACCACGAGCCATCAACACTTTTCTAGGTGCCGTGCATTGAGCCATTAAGCATTTTTCTGGCGCCGTTGCCGGGGAGTCAATGACATCTTCACAAGGGGAGTCCCTCATAACCAATCTCTTTACTTTGTTGGTTTTGTTTTGCTTACTTTCTTTTTGCTTTGTTTGCTTGTTTTGTTCTTTCAAAAAAACAAAAAATTAGTTTTACTTGTTTGCTTTCTTATTTAAAAACACAAAAAATTTAGTTCCTATCTTGAGTTGCCACTATGTCTATCCTTGCTCCAATCACTATGTCACCCGAGGAAATGATTCTCACTTTTAAACAAGGAATTGAGGAAAGTTTTAAGGAAGCTTGGTCTAGAATCTCTGATCTACATGAAAAGACTGAGCCTAAAATGATTCAAGGCTTGTTCCTTAGCAGTTTTTACCTTAGGATTGCTCTTTGCTATAGATATTCTTTAGATGCTATTGTTGGAGGAGATTTCCTCCAATGTAATGAGGATGATGCCATTAATGCTATAAAGAAATTGATCCTCACTTACACTATGCCTAGCCAAACTGATATTTCTTTCACAAAAATATTTGCTAGGTTGAACACTCTTGAGGCTAGCACTACTAGCTTAGAAAGTTGCTATAATACGCTTAGGGAGCATCACAATTATGTTCCAATAAATTCTGAACCATCAAAGTGGCTCCCTATAGTAAAGATTGAGATAAACACTGAAACTTTTCAAGCGCGCTGCGATATCATGTCTGAATTTTGTCTTATGTCCAAAGATATTTATGAATCTTTGAATCTTTGGGGCTTACTGAAGGAGGAAGAGAAATATCTCTTGCTAATAATGCTACCATATTACCTATTGGAATAGCTGAAGGAGTGTTTACAAAGATCCATGGGAAAATGATTTCTACTGATTATCTTGTTATTGAATGTGCAGGAAAAGGACAAATTACACTTGGAAGGTCCCTATTAGAACTCCTTGGAGCAATAATAGATGTGGGAAAGGGGACCATGCACCTTTTTTATCCACCAAACAATCACATTTTCCCAAAGGTTAAGAATAAAAATAAGAGAGGTAAGGGCAAGAAATTTGGTCTTAATGCTTCTTCATTTGAGAACACTTGATTCTTTCTTTGCTTCTTATGTCTAACTTAAAGGCGTTAAAGAAAAGTAATTGTTGGGAGATAACCCAAGAGTTTTAGTTGAGTCTTGGAAGTTATTACCTCTGTAATAACCTCTCCTTATCCTTTTTATTTGCTTTTTGTGCCAAGAGTAACCTCTAATGAGAGTGAAGTAATGATTGGGAAAGTTGCTGTCCCGAAACAGATTTCTGTGCTTCACCGTAAATATTCCTGAGAGAGTTCTGTACGTCGGATTGAGCTGTAATATTTTGTGCTTCTGCCCCAGGTTGTTATATAACTTTCGTTAGTACGACACTTTTTGATTTGAGCAACAGAGGGTCTTCGAAAAAATTCGTCTTTACCTGCTGGTCTGTTTTGATAGATTTCTGCCATTTTCTGCATTTGCTTCTTGTGGGTTCCTTTTTGAGTTCTTTTGGGGAATTAAGCTTTTTGAGGGAAGTTCTACCGTAGCTAGTGTTCTAATGGAAGTTTATTTGGTGTTAGAACTGAACCTTAAGACTTATTTATCTTAAGTGCACTAATGTTGCTAATGAGATTGTGTGAAGTTTTGTATGAAGGAAAATTTTCAGGTGTATGGAAGGAATGAGTAATGAGATGAAGGATGGACTAAAGCTCAAGCTTGGGGATTCCATGCGTGTCACACCAAGAAATATCCAAGAACTGCAAGCGTCAAAGCTTGGGGATGCCCAAGGCATCCCCTTCTTCATCAATAAAAATTCTAGGTTTCTTCCAAACGCTTCATTTTTATTGTTTCATGCACAGTTGTGTTTTTCTTGGAGCGTCTTCTTTTTTGTTTTTGATTTGTTTTTTAGTTTGTTTGGTTTGCTTAGTTTCTGAATAAGTTGGTTGGACCCCCTCTTTCATATATTGGTTTGCATTTAGTTTGGTTTGGTTTGGAAAAGAGTAGGAAAGTTCATGCTTATGTGGTAAAAAGAGCTTGTTTTTTACTGTGGCTATGCTTTGTCATTCCATGCTTGATATTGTTTTGGCTTTATGCTTAGTATTCTTTGCTGTAGCATGACTTGTTATAAACAATTTAGATTGCTTAATGTGCCTTGGATGAATCATGCATTGTTTTAGCATATTAAAGCATAGTATAGTGGTATTCTCCTTTGATGCTTTATTTGGGTTGACTAGGCGCATGCTTACACCATGTTATGACTTTCACAAGTCACCATAGCCTTTATGATCCTTTAGTTTTCAACTTGTAGTATCACTTTATGCTTTGATCAATGATGTTTTGTCGCTCTGCATGATTATGGCCATTATTGCTCTCTTAGTTTGTCGCTCCTAGTCTTTGCTAGCCTCCACAACAAAGTATGAGTTCAACTCATGCATACAACTCCCTAAACCAAGTTATTCCAAAGAGGCCAGCATACCTACCTACTAGCTTATGGTATTCCAAGTATATTCATGCTTTTGTCTACCTTTCACTTGTTATGAGAAAACTAGTGATTAAAGCTCTCACAAACTTGATGGCACACTTTACTTTATTGCCTCTAATAAACTTGAACCATTGGGTCCTTCTTTATTGCGTATATGCTTGCGCTTTATAAGTTGAAGTTAGCAGAACCATGTTTCATGGGGAACGCTTTCAACATTGCACTTGTACTTTGTACCCCGTTGATATCATGTTCTTTTGCTTACGGATCCCGGCGGTGTGAAATAAAAGTGGAACTTGTAAGATCATGGAGTTTGTATGTGTGTTAGAGAAACGCCTGGGCCGCTAGCCTAAGCCATGCCTAATCATGGTGGAAAGTTGCAGCATTACCATAATGAGCACTCTATGAAGCATCCTCAATAAAAACCTATGCAAATAGCAAATAAAAAGATCGCTGAGATGCTCATTGTCTGGTTGCCTTGTCATTTTAATTATGGTAAAGCTCCCGTATCATGTGCAAGGGGTACACCATTGGCGGTTCTTAATGATACACATGTACTTACAATGACAAGAGCTTACTCGTGACTGAAGTTGAGTAGCATGAGGATCGTCCTTCGTAAGTAAGGGGCATGAGATTTCGGTTTATAACTTGTCAAGCATATCCTCTTAGTTGTGTCACTTTAACCTTAATCACCTTAAAGATGCTTATGATAGGGGCAATGAGAGATGAAAACTACAAGTACCATAATTTTTGGAAGATCTTTATGAGACTTGAATCCCTACTTCCTTTTACAAAAGGCCTTTCTTCCACCATTATATTGAGTCCCCACCTTCTATCCTTATGCACCTACTTTGAGAGCATAGTGGCCATTCTTAGTTCTATGTGCATTGTCCCAAGACTAGTTGATTGATGCATAACTTGTTATTGATTGTTTGAAACTATTGTATCTAGTCACTCTTATGAACCTTGAAGGTGTCCTATGCATTTATATTTGCTACTCTATTGAGGGACAAGCTGAATACTTTTATGCTATGTTTTCTTTATGTGAAACAAACAAACGTCTTGCAAAGCATTGTTATTCATGAACCTTTTGTTTGTGCCTTTTCATGTTGCATCATAGTTTCTTTGCTTATTTGCTAGAACTTTGCCTTTCATGTTATGATTGAAGTACTTTGATCCCAGCTTTGATGTTTTACAAATACTTTGATCAAGTCTTTGATGGTGCATGTCACCTCAAAAATTATTTCTTTTTATCACTTACCTACTCGAGGACAAGCAGGAGTTAAGCTTGGGGATCTTGATACATTGCAAATGTATCTATAATTTTTGATGTTCCATGCTTGGTTTTATACACTTTCTTGTGTTTTGTTCCAACTTTGGAGTACTTTTCATATGATTTATTGGACTAACCTATTAACAAGAGCCACACTGCCAGCTGCCTGTTTTCTGCTGTTTTTGGTTCCAGGAAAGTCAGAAAATGAATATTCTCGGAATTGGACGGGAAAAAAGCCAAAGTGCCTATTTTTCCGGACGGGATCAAGTGCCAGAATACGAGATGGAGAGGGGCCAGGGGCCGGCCACACCACCTGGCCACACGACCAGGCCTAGCCCGCGCCAGGGGGTGGTTTGGCCGACCCCAACATCCCCTCGGCCTTTCCTTCCGGCTATAAGTTGCCCTCGGGACGAAAACCCTAGGTACCCGATCAAAAATCCACGAAAGAGTCTGTAGCCGCCGTCATCTCCATCCCTAGATTGGGAGCGATCTGAAGCTCTTCCCGGCACCCTACCAGAGAGGGGAATTCACCTTGGAGGCCTTCTTCATCACCATGCAAGCCTCTGGTGTGATGCGTGACTAGTTCATCCTTGGACTACAGATCCATGTAGTAGCTAGATGGCTGGTTTCTCCTCCTTTGTGCTTTCATGTTTAGATCTTGTGAGCTCCATTCATGATCAAGATCATCTATTTGTAATTCATACATGTTGTGTTTGCGGGGATCCGATGGATATTGAGATGCTATTTTAGATTGATTATTGATTCTATCATGTCTTTGTTATTTGAGATCTTGCATGCTTTCCGTTGTTAGTAGCTATCTTGGCCAAGTAGATGCTAGCAACTCCAAGAGTTAGTATTTATGCTCGATAGTGGGTTCATGCCTCTGTTAATCTAGGGAAGTGACAGAAATCTCTAAGGTACTAGATGTGTTGTTGCTACTAGGGTGAAAACAATGACCCTTTGTTCATAGAACAATTGTATTGTTTACCTTACACGCAGTTTGTAAAGCAATAATCTGTTGCTTGCAACTTAATACTGGAGGGGGTTCAGATGATAACCTGAAGGTGGATTATTAGTCATAGATGCAGTTGGATGGCGGTCTATGTATTATGTTGTATTGCCCAATCAAGTCTCAAAGGAGTCAAGATGATTAGTATATGCATGTATTGCTTTCTCGGTGTTTGTCAATTGCCCCGCTGTAATTTGTTCACCCAGCATGTTATCTATCTAAGGAGAACCACCTCTAGTGAACTATGGATCCCGGTCCTTGTCTTTACATACAATCTACAATCTTTTACTGCTTTGTGTTTACTTTCTGCAATATATTACTTCTTTCCATTCGATATGTTTAATCCTTAGTTTTCCGCAAAACACGGTGAGATTGACAACCTCATCGCAAGTTGGGGACAAAGTTCTGTGGTTGTGTTGTGCAGGTCTCCACGTTGATACTAGCACCGGTAGTGCGCCCTGCCAAAGCTCAGCTAGTAACACCTTTGGGGTGTTTCCTTGCTCCTACTGGTTCTATTAAACCTTGGTTTCATAACTGAGGGAAACTTGCTGCTGTGCTCATCATACCTTCCTCCTGGGGTTCCCAATGAGCTCTACATCAACCACGAGCCATCAATACTTTTCTGGGCGCCGTGCATTAAGCCATCAAAGCTGCATCGCAGAATCCACTGGAGTGTGTGTGGTCATGTGGATCAATGTCGTTTTGGAAAAGAACACATGCAATGTGGTCATGTGGATCAATGACGCTAGTGGATCAGCGTGTTTTTATGAAAAGAACACATGCCACTAGTGGATCAATGTGGTTTATGAAAATAGCACACACAATAATGACTCTAGGGGGTCCATTTACCAGACCATGGTCATAGAGACAAAAAACACATAGGAAAGCAGCTTCCACATGGAATAATGCACTCGTGTGGTAGAAGATGCATCACAGAATCCACTGGACTATGTGTGGTCATGTGGATCAATGTGGTTTTGGAAAATAACATATGCAATGTGGTCATGTGGATCAATGACACTATTGGATAAAGGTGGTTTTGGAAATGAACACATACAATGACACTAGTGGATCAATGTGGTTTATGAAAAGAGCACATGAAATAATGACTCTAGTGGATCCATTTGCCAAACCATGGTCACAGGGACCAAAAACTCATTGGAAAGCAGCTTTCACATGGAATGATGCACTAGTGTGGCATAAGCTGCATCATAGAATCTATTGGAGTGTGTGTGGTCATGTGGATCAATGTGGTTTGGGAAAAGAACACATTCAATATGGTCATGTGGATCAATGGCACTACTGGAGTAGTGTGTTTTTATTAAATGAACACATGCGATGACACTAGTGGATCAATGTGGTTTAGGAAAATAACACATGCAATAATGACTCTAGTGGATCCATTTGTTAAACCTTGGTCAGAAAGACCAAAAACACATAGGAAAGCATGCAACTTCCACATGGAATGATGCACCAATGTGGTAGAAGCTGCATCACAGAATCCACTAGAGTGTGTGTGGTCATGTGTATCAATGTGGTTTTGGAAAAGAACACATGTCATGTGGATCAATGACACTATTGGATCGATGTGGTTTATGAAAAGAACACATGCAATGTCGCCACTAGTGGATCAATGTGGTTTATGAAAATAGCACATGCAATAATGACTCTAGGGGATACATTTGCCATACCATGGTCATACACACCAAAAACACATAGGAAAGTAGCTTCCAGATGGAATGTTTGACCAATGTGGCAGAAGCCGCATCACGGAAGCCACTAGAGTGTGTGTGGTCATGTGGATCAATGTGGTTTTGGAAAATAACACACTGCAATGTGGTCATGTTGATCAATGACAATAGTGGATCAGTGTGTTCTTATGAAAAGAACACATGCAGTGACACTATTGGATCAATGTGGTTTATGAAAAGAACACATGCAATAATGACTCTAGTGGATTGATGGCTCAATGCACGGCGCCCAGAAAAGTGTTGATGGCTCGTGGTTGATGTAGAGCTCGTTGGGAACCCCAAGAGGAAGGTATGATGAGCACAGCAAGAAGTTTCCCTCAGTTATGAAACCAAGGTTTAATCGAACCAGTAGGAGCAAGGAAACACCCCAAAGGTGTTACTAGCTGAGCTTTGGCAGGGCGCACTACCGGTGCTAGTAGCAACGTGGAGACCTGCACAACACAACCACAGAACTTTGTCCCCAACTTGCAATGAGGTTGTCAATCTCACCGTGTTTTGTGGAAAACAAAGGATTAAACGTATCGAATGGAAGGAAGTAAAAGTTTGCAGAAAGTAAACACAAAGAAGAAACAGTTTATAGATTGTATGTAAAAGACAAGGACCGGGATCCATAGTTCACTAGAGGTGGCTCTCCTTAGATAGATAACATGTTGGGTGAACAAATTACAGCGGGGCAATTGACAAACACCGAGAAAGCAATACATGCATATACTAATCATCTTGACTCCTTTGAGACTTGATTGGGCAATACAACATAATACATAGACCGCCATCCAACTACATCTATGACTAATAATCCACCTTCAGGTTATCATCCGAACCCCCTCCAGTATTAAGTTGCAAGTAACAGATTATTGCTTTACGAACTGCGTGTAAGGTAAACAATACAATTGTTCTATGAACAAAGGATGGTTGTTTTCTCCCTAGTACCAACAGAACATCTAGTACCTTAGAGATTTCTGTCACTTCCCCAGATTACCAGAGGCATGAACCCACTATCGAGCATAAATACTAACTCTTGGAGTTGCTAGCATCTACTTGGCCAAGATAGCTACTAACAACGGAAAGCATGCAAGATCTCAAATAACAAAGACATGATAGAATCAATAATCAATCTGAAATAGCGTCTCAATATCCATCGGATCCCCGCAAACACAACATGTATGAATTACAAATAGGTGATCTTGATCATGAACGGAGCTCACAAGATCTAGACATAAAAGCACAAATGAGGAGAAACCAACCATCTAGCTACTACATGGATCCGTAGTCCAAGGATGAACTACTCACGCATCACACCGGAGGCTTGCATGGTGATGAAGAAGGCCTCTAGGGTGAATTCCCCTCTCCGGCAGGGTGCCGGGAAGAGCTTCAGATCCCTCCCGATCTAGGGATGGAGATGACGGCGGCTACAGATTCTTTCGTGGATTTTTGATCAGGTGCCTAGGGTTTTCGTCCCGAGGGCAACTTATAGGCGGAAGGAGAGGCCAAGGGGGTGCTAGGGTCGGCCAGACCACCCATTGGCGCGGGCCAGGCCTGGCCGCGCGGCCAGGTGGTGTGGCCGGCCCCTGGCCCCTCTCCGTCTTGTATTCTGGCACTTGATCCCTTAGGGAAAAATAGGCACTTTGGCTTTTGTCCCGTACAATTCCAATAATATTCACTTTCTGACTTTCCTGGAACCAAAAACAGCAGAAAACAGGCAGCTGGCACTGTGGCTCTTGTTAATAGGTTAGTCCAAGAAATCATATGAAAAGTACTCCAAAGTTGGAACAAAACACAAGAAAGTGGATAAAACCAAGCATGGAGCATCAAAAATTATAGATACATTTGCAATGTATCATGGATCCATTTGTTAGACCATGGGTACAGAGGCCAAAAACACATATGAAAACATGTAGCTACCACATGGAATGATGCACCAGTGTGGTAGAAGCTGCATCACAGAATCCACTGGAGTGTGTGTGGTCATGTGGATAAATGTGGTTTTAGAAAAGAACACATGCAATGTGGTCATGTGGATCAATGACACTAGTGGATCAGTGTATTTTTATAAAAAGAACACATACAATACCACTAGTGGATCAATGTGGTTTATGTTAAGAGCACATGCAATAATGACTCTGGGGGATCCATCATTTGCCAGACCATGGTCATAGAGTCCAAAAACACTTAGGAAAGCAGCTTACACATGGAATAATGCACTAGTGTGGCAGAAGCTGAATCACAAAATCCACTAGAGTGTGTGTGGTCACGTGGATCAATGTGGTTTTGGAAAAGAACACATGCAATGTGGTCATGTGGATCAATAACACTATTGGATAAATGTGGTTTTGGAAAAGAACACATACGAATGACACTAGTGGATAAATGTTGTTTATGAAAAGAGCACATGAAATAATGACTCTAGTGGATTCATTTGCTAAACTATGGTCACAGAGACAAAAAACATATAGGAAAGCAGCTTTCACATGGAATGATGCCACTACAAAAAAAGGTTGCTTTTACAAGTGACGATTTTCGTGGTTGAAGGCCTGTTTTTCGTGGCTAAAAAGTCTTCTACGATGGATGCCCTTCGTGGTAAAAGCCCCGTCACAAAATACCACATTTTTTTTCTGACCGTGGCGGATTGCGCCATTCATCCATGAAAACTTGTTTCATTGTATATATATTCGCCACCCGTGTTGACTGCTGACGTCATGCAAAAATGCCACATGGCACCCGCCGTTAATGGCCAGTTATCACCGTTAACAGTCATAGAAACCATGGCAGAAGCCTGGCCCAGACAAGGCCTGCTAATTGTTAAGTGGGCCGACCCACGAGGAGAGCCCAATAAGATTACAGCCCTTTACTCTCATGACATGTACTGTTTGACGTGGCCCATTAATGAATCCATCCAGGGCCCGTACAATTTCAGGCCCGCTATAGTTTTGGCCTAAAGAAGGCCCACATTGGTAGAATAATATGCGGCCCATTAGGGGCCTGCGCTAGAAGGTCATGCACTGTTAAGGCCTTCAGGAAGCCCATTACTGTTCCAATGGCCCGTGGGGTCCGCTCCTATTCTACCCATTTACTGTTATGGCCTTTTACATTTCTGGGTTGCCAGTCTTAGGATCCTTTGCTGTTCTGGCCTTTTACTATTCTGGCCTTCTACCGTTCCGGCCGTTCATTGTTTAGGCCTTTTGCTCTTATGGCCTTTTACCGTTCAGGCCATTTACTGTTCAGGCCTTTTACTCTTCTATCCATTTACTCTTCTGTCTGTTTTACTATGCGGGCCCTCTACTGCGCGGGATTTTTGCTATTTATGCCTTTTACTCTTTCAGCTCTTTTCTGTTCAGGTATATCAATATTCGGGCCCATTACAGTTCCGGCCCTTTACTGTTCTCGCCTGTTGCTGTTCAGCCCAGTACATTTTCAGGGCCTTGGCCACTTACGAGGCCCACCAATATTCTGACCTGCCACTTATGGCCTTTTAGTATTTATTTGGCCCATCTGCTGGCCAGCATATTTGTGTATTCTATAACTATGGCAAAATTCTGGTTTTAAATAGTCCGTTAATCTTTCAGCCCGCTAATGGCCACGCTAGGATCACCCTATTACATCAACAGATATTTTTTGAAATTTATTACAGACCAGACTTTTAACAAAAACAAGATGAAGCATTACAGAGACATCACGAGACATGTGTTGGAACAGGGTTTCTACTACGGAGCTTACATCCCCATATAATAACTGGCATACCATGACAACAGCAGAAGAGATTATCAAGTAGACGGTTCGTCAAATCTTGTCGATCTTTCAGTTCTTGTATTTGTTCACGTGTAATCGTGATTATTCCATCTATTTGCTCTGTTTCTTGTTCAATTAAATCAATTGTTTGGAGTGCAGCTGCAACACCTCTTTCTGCTGGAAAAAGTGAAATTGTGGGCCAATGCAAGCAATAATCACTGCCACCTGCTGCTTTGTGAAATGACCTCAATACTTAACGTAGGATTCCTCCCTTCTGCCCCCATAGCTTCATGTGCAGCCTGAAACAAAGAAAACAAGTCAGCACAGCGTACTAGCTAACTGGCGGCCATCTTATATGTAAAATAATTCAAATTCATCATTGGCCAGGAACAATTAATGATGTGCCTCATACATCTCTTTCCGGAATAACATGAATTGTTGATGTCCTGGACTGATGAATACATATGCCCGTATCATAGCCACTCTATAAGAAACACTACGGGTTATTTGCATGCTAAAACTAAGACATATTAAGTTAGAGCAGCAAAGAAGGCGAAAAAACACCATGTTTGTTGTCAAAGAATTTCAAAATTGGCATTGTCCTAATATAACAAATCAAGCCATCAACATGTGTGTCTCATGCAGACTAACTGAACTAGTGTGGTAATGAATGTAGGGAATCAAGCAACTCGACTCTTTCCCTCATAAACTAATCATATCACTGCATAATGGAAATATAGAAATATAACAAAAAGAGGTGCATGAGATTCCTTCAACTGCTTAGAACTGGTCGGGACAACAAAGCATTAACCTAAAATATAAGAATAGCATTTCAAAATGGTCTATAGTACAAACTAGCCAAAACAGTGACCTCCAACCATAGGTGGCATTGCTTTAATCATCAGGAAACTATGATAGTACCTTGGAAAAACAAGCAATAGACCAAGTGTCTTAAATAGACTACCAGAATCATTTCAGACAAACAAGATATAAACCATTCCTTCTCAGTAGCTAGATCATTCAAATATTTTGATCGTTGGGCCAGTAAATAAAAAAAGAAGAGGTCATTTGCTGCCAAAACAATAGTTGGATGCATCCAAAAAGTAGCACAAACCTTCTTTGTAATGCCTACAGCTATTGTATTTGCAACTGCTAACAGTATCATTGTACATATAACCAGGCAAGAAAATCCAGTAAACAAACAAGCAAATGATACATTGTGCACCTTGCAAGGTCAATGAAGTATTTAAACAATGTATGTCTAGGAACCACGTCAGAATATAGCATTGATGCAATCAAAAGTCAACTAAAAATTCACATGAACCATAACCAATTGAACCATATGGTGGCTAATATTAAACTTGCAACATCATCTAATGATGTATAGATGAAAATCCCTTGTTTATTATTAATCAAACATTGTATTTCTCACAGAAATTGCCATCTCTACTTTGGGACTGATGGGGCTCAAACCCGCAGCTTCGCCTTGACAGGGCGGTGCTCTGACCGTTTAAGTTAATTAAATCATTACATTGCTTTAATGATGAGCAAACTAAAGAATCAAATTGACAATAGACTCTATATGTGCATCATGTAGAGTAGCTAATGAGGTAATGAATTAAGCAATCAAACAACAGGTGCACGATAGACTTCCAGATCATATTAACATGGTCATAGTACATATATATAGTAACTGGGGATCATATTAGATGATAATATCTATCACAATCTCACTATAAGTAGTCTAGATAGAACTCCCTCTGTTTCAAAATATAAGATGTCATGGGTTTTATGAAATGAATATATCTAGACACCCTTTAGTGTTGGTAGAGTAACTTGGACTAGTATCATATGCATTTTTACTAGTCCAAGTTACTCCCCACCAAGACCAAGTAATTTATACTAGTCTCATTCATATAACACTAGACTATGTTACTACCTCCTGAGTGCATATAAGCTCAATCATGGTGGCGATCTGTAATATTATTATAGAATATAGATTAGCATAAAAGTGGATATACTTCAATCACCACCACCTAATCATGGTCTAGTTAACGTATATATATAGATAGAAGATCATCAGTCAAATATAGCAAAAAGAGATCTCCACCATGATTGAGTGAGCAAATTGAATTACAAATCAAGGGATTTACGTTTGGTCTTTGTGCAGTACCGTTAAAGGTCATCTTGTTCTAATCATTGGCAAACTCATGTGGTGCCGACACTAGACAATGTGACTACCTCCAGAGTGCATTCAAACTCTTAATTATAGTAGAAAAATACAATAATAGACTATAAATTAGCATAAAAGTGGATATACTTAAATTACCACCACATAATAGATAGATAGATATATAGATAGATGAACACAAGTCAAATATAGAAAGAATAGATCATCACCAAAATCAAGTGAGCACATTGAATTATAAATCGAGGGATTTACGTCTAGTTTTTATCCAGTCTTGGTTAAGGTCAACCTTGTTCTAATCATTAGCCGAATCATGTGGTACCTCGTACAAACAAGCATCTGACACTGTGCACATCTCAGTAAAAACAAGACACTTACTATTTATTTTTGTGTAGTCCCGTTGGAGGACATCTTGTTGTCAGTTCGTTCTTTGAAGACATCCACCACATCGAGTACTTGGATAGACGATCCATCTACTTTATTGTTGCTCCTCTGCATATAGGTTCAGGCCACTCATTCACATAAAATAGGTTTGCATTCAGCAATACAAAGCAACAAGTACTTACAAGATTGTAGGGGTGATTCACTCTATGATTCTCCGTGTTCCCTGTGAGAGGAAATAATATCAGATAGTGGCTGTTGCTGTTTACAAATAACTAGATAGACATTATAGTATAATCACTTGTGAACACGTAGAGCAGGGAATGGCGGATATAAACAAACATTTAAATGACATAAAGATTGCCATGGTGACAAAATATAATGCACTTACAGTCACTCCTTAGCACGAACAAGAGAGAAATTACTATGATTTAACTTGTGAAATAGGATTGCAAAGAAATATGAGAAGTGCCATAAAAAGTGTCACCTTATACAGAGCAGGCAGTTACTGTACTAACATTTGGACGAACAAGATAGACATTACAATGGTATATCTCGTGAACTTATAGAGCAAGGAATTCTAACCCATCTGTGAAGTGACTTAAAATGCCATGAACTACATAATAGAAGGTAGATACTGCTGCTATAGAAATTATAATTGAGAAACTTGACTTTATAGAGCTGGGCATGCAAATTACCATGTTAAGTGCCTTAAACCATGCCATGTAATCCTACATCCAATCCAAAGTAAATAAGGCATATAATTTTTTCGCAAGTCAATCGATGCAAAATTGGACCAAGTTTGTAGAACATACCAGGAACATCTACCATACCAAACCAACGCCATTTGATACATCAAGGCATATATTTTCATAGACGCAAATGCCACAAATTAACCCTTAATATATTTTTCTATGAGCTTGGTAAAAGTCATCATTGTTTGACTTTAAAGTTGTATAGGCCTTCTTTTATGGAATGGATGTAATCCCTCCATTTCAAAAAGTATAAGTCATCATCTAGACCACTTTTAGTGTGTAGGTTCATGTACGTTTGGAGTAAACCTACTCACTAAATGGTGTCTAGATACACTCCTATCACAAAGCTTAAACATCTTATATTTTCAAACAAAGGGAGTAGTACACAATAGGCGGCAGCTACTGTCGGAGCTTAACTGAAACAAACAATAATGGCATAACTTGTAGAGGGAATGCTAAACCAACAAGTTCAATGACATGAAATTTGCGATGAATTACATAAGAGAAGGCAGTTACTGTGTTTGCTTAGAACAACCAGATTGAAATTAAAATAGCATAAATTCTGAACTTGTAGAGCAGGGAATGTTAACCTACTTGTTCAATTGCTCAAAACTACCAATGAACTCCAAAATTATATGTAGTCAGTGTTGTAGCAACAAACAAAGCAAGTGCACATTATGATGACATAACTTGTGAACTTGTTGAACATGTAGACAACCTCAGATGTTCAGTGAATTACCATTTGCCATGAACTACATAATAGCAATGAACTCTAATGATGTCTGTCGTCGGATTGATGACAAGTACGCCATGAGGGGGTCCTCGAGACGTGCGGAACAGAGGGGTGTGAGACGTACAGTATTCCGGGACGGTGAGCACACAAGTTTACCCAGGTTTGAATCCGCCGGTGTTGGACGGATCCTACTCTTGCTAGCAATCCAGTAATACGGCAGAGCCGGAATATGGTTTACAAGGGTTCGCCTGTGCGAGTTGAGATTGTAGACTATGAGGGTAGGTGCCCTAAAGGCTCTCCCTATGGCGGCTTATATAGATATCCGGCCTAGGGTTTACAGGAGAGATCTATCCGGCTACGACTAAGAGTCGGTTACAGAGTACATCTTGAACTACAAGTAACACTATGGGCCTAAGTCGATAAGTCTTCTGGGCCTTCCTGTAGCCGGACTAGACTCCGTCTTTTCTCACTGACGGGGCTGCCCGTGAAGCAAAGCTCTAACCCAAAGTGGGCCACCCTGGTCAGTGAGGAACTATGAGGATACCCGGAAAGTATATCCCCAATAATGTCTATTTTGTACTACCAAAATTGTTTATGTATATTAGGAGTAATTGTTGGTCAAAGAAAAACACGCATAACAAGGACACCTTATACCTCGAAACAGAAGGAGTAGTTTAACGCCTAGATTTATGATACGTCCATTTTGCATCACTATTCTATGTCTTAATTCACTATTATTCATTGATATATTTCATACTGAGAGGTGATACTTATGTTATTTCATCTATTTTTGCATGGTTGATGACTTTTGGAGCATGTACCGCTGCAGTCAGGATTCTGATGGAAAAGGTGCTGTTTGGAGGCAAAATTCGCGAAGATCAAAAAATCCGGGAAAATATACAGAAAATTCTATTTTTCTAGAAGACTCAGGATGCCAGAACATGGAGTGGAGGTGGGCCATAGGGGGGCCACACCACTCCATGGCGCGGGCAGGCCTATGCCGCACCAGGGAGTGGTGTGGCCACCCTGACCCACTCCAGCCTCTCCCCTCTGGTGTATATCATCCCCACGAAACCCTAAGACTCGGAGAGCGACCACAGAAAGATTTCGCCGCCTCTGCGGGGCGGAAAACACCGAGAGAGAAAGATCTCTCCGGCAGACAGATTTCTACCGGGGGAATTCCTTCCCGGAGAGGGAAGATCGTCGCCATCAACACCACCATCAAGCTGGACTTCATCGGGATCATCATCATCATCACCACCATCATCACCATCAGCACCCTCATCACCATCTCCATATTGCTGTAACAATTGCGTTGAATCTTGCATAGTTCATAGGGGAAACTTTCCCGGTGTTGATTACTCTTTGTAGTTGATGCTATTGAGTGAACCATTGAATTATTGTTTATGTTCAGATTATTATACATCATTATTCCATCTCTGATCATGATCCATATGATGTCTTGTGAGTAGTTCGTTTTGTTCTTGAGGACATGTGAGAAGTCTTGTTGTTAGTAGTGGAGTTGTGTTGAGAAAGATTCAATAGATTGTTATTTAAGTTGTGGTGTACTTCTTCTAGTGATGTCATGTGAACGTCGACTACATGACACTTCACCTATATGGGCCTAGGGGAATGCATTGTGTATTTGGCTACTAATCGTAGGGGTTGCCGGAGTGACAGAAACCTGAACCCCCGTTAGGAAACCATTGCACAAGGGACGTAAGGGTCTTAGAGTTTAAAGCTGTGGTTAGGTTTCTACCTTAATTACTTTCTTGTACTTACGGATGTTTGCAAGGGGGTTTAATCACAAGTATGTATTAGTCTTGGAGTGGGGCGGTACATTAGCACAGGTTCACCCACACAACACTTAGCAAGCTAAAGAAGATTAATCAGCTATATGAAGCGAAAGCACTTGACAGTCTTCCCATGTGTCCTCGAGAACGTTTGGTCATCTATAGAAATACAACCCGCTTGTCCTTTGATGCATAAAGGATTGGGCCACTTGCTGCATTTATTCCTACTATCTTTTATTTACTCGTAGTTTGTTTACTTGCTTTATCGAAAACCCCTCAAAATCCGTTTGCTATGTATTTGCAGAGAATTCCTGATCCATACCAGTAGCCAGCACCTTCTGCTCCTCGTTGGGTTCGACACTCTTACTTATTGAAAATACTGCGATACACCCCCTATACTTGTTGGTCATCAAGACTATTTTCTGGTGCCGTTGCCAGGGAGTGAAGCCCTATTGGAGAGTGGAACCGGTAAAGGAAACTTCTACTGTGAGTATTGTTTACTTCTGCTAGTTGCTTTATTTTCGTTATGGATAATTCACTGAGTTTCTTATTTGGTAATGCTACTACCACTGCTAAGGTAGTAGATAAGCCCCCACCTGCTGAGAAAGATGTTTTCAAAATACCTACAAGAATTATTGATCGTGTTATGGATAACTATTATGTTGGGGATGGAACTGTCCATCCCGGTGATCATTTACTCTTTATACACGAATTATGCGGGTTGTTCAAGTGTGCAGGTATTACTACAAATCAAGTTAAGAAGAAGTTATTCTCATTATCACTGAAAGGAAGAGCTGAGGAATGGTTTAAGCTGTTGAAGAATGGTCAAGCTTTGGAATGGGAGGAAATAGTGCCTCTCTTTTATTCAAAGTTTTATCCTCCTAGTGAGATTCATAAAGATCGGAATCAAATATACAACTTTTGGCCTCTTGATGGAGAGAGTACAACTCAAGCTTGGGGGAGATTGAAGTTACTAATGCTCAAATGTCCCATTCATGAGATCCCCAACAATATTATTATCAACAACCTTTATGCAAGGCTCCCTCTACATGACAAGGATTTATTGGATGCTTCTTGTGCTGGATCATTCACTCGCATGGAAGAAGAAGCTAAATTGGATCTTCTGGACCATATTCAAGACAATGCTGAAGCTTGGGAGAATGACAAAGGTAGAAAGTCAGGTATAAATTATGATTATGAATGCATTGAATCTTTTATGGGAACTGATGACTTTCAAAATATTAAAAATGCTTATGGTCTAGACTCTCAAGCTATTGCTTCTTATTTTAAGGCTTTTGCTTCCTATATTGAAGTGCCTAAAAAGAAGTGGAATAAGTATCATGAACCTTATAAAGATATTGCTAAGAGTGTTCCTGCAAGAAATACTGAAGTTTATACTGCTAATCATGTTTTACCTGGAACTTATATTGAGAAAATGCCTTTTCTAGTTAAGGTAAAGGAACATTCTATGAAAGTACTAATAAAGCTGTTGAACCTGATAAACAAATGGTTGATGAACCTATAGTAGCAAATGTGAAAGACTTTGTCACTAAGTATGAAAAAGAGGGACACACTATCCTTTGTAAGGATACCTCTAATATTGTTTCGCAAAGCGGTGTTATGAGAGCTAGTATCCCTGTGTTTTCTGTTAGAATAAGTGATCATTGCTATGATAGTCCTTGTGATAGCTATATTGTTAAGTTTATGCATGATACTGAAAGTTATTATGAGAGAGGGAAAAGTGTTCTTATGCATCTCAATAATATCAAGTTTCCCCGTTTTATGTTGAAAGTTTTTATGTTGCACTTCTTTTGCCTTCTTATGCAAGTTGCCTTTGGTTTCAATAACTTGTTTGTTTACAAAATCCCTTTCCATAGGAAGTGGGTTAGACTTAAATGTGTGTGTGTTTTGCTTCTTAATGCTCTCTTTCACTTCAATTCATATCCCTATGAGAGCTTCCTCAAAATTATCATGCCCATCTTAATGGCTATAAAGAAAGAGCTTTATGGGAGACAACCCAATTTGTTTTTGCTTTCAGTTTGTTTTTGTTTCTTTGAGTCTAGGAAGTTATTACTTCGGTAATAACCGCTCCTTATCCGTTTTGTTTGGTTTTTGTGTCAAGATCAACCTCTAATGAGAGAGAAGTAAGATTTGGGGAAGTTGCTGTCCCAAAACAGATTTTTATGCTTCACCGTAAACATTCGTGAGAGATCTCTGTATGTCGGATTTAGCTGTAATTTTTTGTTCTTCGGCCCCAGGTTGTTTTTTAACTTTCGTTAGTTTTGCACTTTTTGATTTGAGTAACATAAGATTTTCGAAAAAAATGATCTTTAACTGCTGGTCTGTTTTGACAGATTTAGCCAATCTTGCATTTGCTTCTTTATTCGATTTCCTTTTTGAATTCTTTTTGGATTTTCGGAAGGAGTTGCTACAGTAGCTTTTGTTTTGATGGTTTTCAGTTAAAGTTGGGCTCAAAAGGTTTTATCACTTCATATGTACTAATGTTGCTAATGAGAACTGTGTGAAAGAAATTTCTAGGAAGAGGAGACAATGGTGTAATAAGAAAGAGAAGGGTTTTATGACTCAAGTAATAAGTATATGAAGATAAAGATATCAATGATATTAAAGAGATGACCCCGGAAGAATCTACTAGATACCAAATTCAGAGACCTACAGAGTTCGTGTTCAAATAGGTAACAGTTCTGGTAAGAAAAGATTTGTGAAAGTACAATCCAACTATATTTTTGCAGTTTTCAGTCAACAAGGAAAGTTTTGAAGCGAAAAAGGGACGGAACCGGAGCCGGGGTGGCCCACACCACCCCATGGCGCGGGCCCACCCCTGGCCACGCCACCAGGTGGTGAGTCCACCCAGGACTCCGTCTCCGACCCATTTTCTCCCAGTACCTTCCTTTTGATATGAATTTAACATAGACTACACCAAATTTACCAAGGGAGAGTAGGATATCAATTAAGCCAGTATTGAGGCAGGAATTTACCACCAATACAGAAATATAGTTCACTGTGAAAGGCTCATACCTGCTATATTGAAATAAACGAACAAGCATATCTGGTTTACCTAGGCCACGACGTCGTTTACGCATACACAGCATCTTTGCGGGTGACATCAAGGACGCCGAGGGTGCCTAGTAGTGGTGAGTCGGGCTGAAGCAGATAGATCTCGGCGGCGTCTATGAAGCAGATCTGTGGAGGTTGTTGATGGGCCTGGCTTGCTTGACAAGATGGCCGGTGAAGGAGATCCGGTGTAGTGCACGGTGTCGTCGGTGAAGCAGATCTGTTATGATCGATTATGGATTCGAGGCGCTGCATAAGAGCGTCGGTGAAGCAGATCCGGTGTAGTGGACTGTTGAGTCCGTGAAGCAGATCTAATGCAGTGCACACCAGCGTAGGTGAATTATGGCCCAAAATATATCGAGCTCGTTGGGGAACCCCAAGAGAAAGGTATGATGAGCACATCAACTAGTTTTCCCTCAGTTATGAAACCAAGGTTATCAATCCAGTAGGAGCAAGGAAACACCCCAAAGGTGTTGCTAGCTGAACTTTGGCAGGGCACACTACCGGTGCCAACAGCAACATGGAGACCTGCACAACACAACCACAGAACTCTACCCCAACTTGCGATGAGGTTGTCAATCTCACCGATTTTTCTGAAAACAAAGGATTAAACGTATCGAGTGGAAGAAAGTAATAGTTTGTAGAAAGTAAACACAAAGCAGTAAAGAGTTGATTGTAGATTGATGTTAAAAGAAAGGACCGGGGTCCATAGTTCACTAGTGGTGGCTCTCCTTAAGATAGATGACATGTTGGGTGAACAAATTACAGCGGGGCAATTGACAAACATCGAGAAAGCATACAAGCATCTACTACTCATCTTGACTCCTTTGAGATTCGATTGGGCATTACAACATTATACATAGACCGCCATCCAACTACATCTATGACTAATAATCCACCTTCAGGTTATCATCCGAACCCCCTCCAGTATTAAGTTGCAAGCAACGGATAATTGCATTATGAATTGCGTGTAAAGTAAACAATACGATTGTTCTATGAACAAAGGATTGTTGTCTTCTCCCTAGCAGCAACAACACATCTAGTACCTTAGAGATTTCTGTCACTTCCCCAGATTACTAGAGGCATGAACCCACTATCGAGCATAAATACTAACTCTTGGAGTTGCTAGCATCTACTTGGCCAAGATAGCTACTAACAACGGAAAGCATGCAAGATCACAAATAACAAAGACATGATAGAATCAATAATCATTCTGAAATAGCATCTCAATATCCATCGGATCCCCGCAAACACAACATGCAGAATTACAAATAGATGATCTTGATCATGAACGGAGCTCACAAGATCTAAATATGATAGCACAAAGGAGGAGAACCAGCCATCTAGCTACTACATGGACACGTAGTCCAGAGATGAACTACTCACGCATCACATCGAAGGCTTGCATGGTGATGAAGAAGGCCTCCAGGGTGAATTCTCCCCTCCAGCAGCGTGCCGGGAAGAGCTTCAGATCCCTCCCGATCTAGGGATGGAGATGACGGCGGCTACATACTCTTTCGTGGAATTTTGATCATGTACTTAGGGTTTCTCTATCAGAGGCGATATATAGGCAGAAGGAGAGGCCGAGGGGATGCCTGGGGCGGCCAAACCACCCCCTGGCGCGGGCCAGGCCTGGCCGTGCGGCCAGTTGGTGTGGCCGGGCCCCAGCCCCTCTCCGTCTCGTATTCTTACTCCATGTGTCCCTCGGTGAAAAACTAACTTTGGCTTTTGTCCCGTCCAATTCCGAGAATATTCATTTTCTAACTTTCCTGGAACCAAAAATAGCAGAAAACAGGCAGCTGGCACTGTGGCTCTTGTTAATAGGTTAGTCCAAGAAATCATATGAAAAGTACTCCAAAGTGTGGACAAAACATAAGAAAGTAGATAAAACCAAGCATGGAATATCAAAAATTATGGATACGTTAGCAACGTATGATTGAAGAAGGGCAGGTGTTATGGACTAGGGAGTCGGCAAAACTAACACGGTTGTATGGAAGAGGGTGTCAGGTGAACTAGGGTTCGGTATAAGGTGGACGTCGGCTGATCCCGTAGACTAGTCAGGAGTATATGGTATAGAGGTATGGGGTGTAGGCCGGCGAAGTGTGGTGGTGCAGGAGCCGGAGGTGGGATAGGGGGTTTGGGGTGGCATGTGGGCCGGCGAAGTGCGGCGGTGATGTTCCGGTGCGGTGGCGCAGGAGCTGGAGGTGAGATAGGGGGTTGGGTGGCGTGTAGGTGGGCGAAGTGCGGCAGAGATGATAACGGTGCGGTCGTGCAGGTGCTGGAGGTGAGAGGGGGTTGGGTGGCATGTAGGCCGGCGAAGCGCTGTGAGGATGGGCCGGTGCGGTGGTGCTGGAGCCGGAGGTGAGAAAGGGGTGAGGGTTTTTCGAAGTACTTTGGGGGAAATGGCGTCGGTGGAAGGTGGACTACCAAACTTCAGAGCAGTGGGGACCCCTGCCCCCCCGAGGGGAGGGGGATTACAAACCATACCCACACCCCGACATTAGTAGATAGGCCATTGTCAGGGGTAGAAACGGAATTTCGTACGGCTACAACATGGGGCGTGTGACCACTCGAAATATTTCGATGGAGGTGAGGCGGGAGAATTTTCTGCTCTGGGATTTTTAATTTGGCTATATAGTTCAAAAGATATAGAATAATAATATCCCATCATATCCTAGGAGTATTGATGTCTATGTACTTCTATTCTTGTAGACAGTTGTTGGGCCTCCATGTGCAGAGGTTTGTAGAATAGCAGCAAGTTTCCCTTAAGTGGATTACCCAAGGTTTATCGAACTCAGGGAGGAAGTGGTCAAAGGTATCCCTCTCAAGCAACCCTGCAATCAAGATACAAGAAGTCTCTTGTGTCCCCAACACACCCAATACACTTGTAAGGTGTATAGGTGCACTAGTTCGGCGAAGAGATAGTGAAATACAAGTGGTATGGATATAAGACAACGGTGCCAGAAAAGAACTTGACGGGAGGAAAAGACTAAAAGCAAAAAGATGGAAGAAAGCAAACATGTAACAGATCTAGTTGCAAACGGTGTTTGAATGCTTAGAAACAAGGCCTAGGGATCATACATTCACTAGTGGACACTCTCATATAAATATCTTCTCTTCATGATACTACTCTGAACTACTCTCCGGTTGGACACTCTAATCCATGGTAGGGCTATAACATCACAACTCAAAGTTCGCTTTCCCCATATAGATAACCCCACACTGTTACCTTGAGTGCTAGATGGTTCCAACAAACACCACAATTTCATAGAGACATCCAAATCCAAATATAACTCATAACAAGTATTTATGTAACCTTAGCAAAAGTGCCACACGGTGTGCACACTATCAACTTCACACACGTGGGGATAAGCAGAGATTCATTCAAGCACTTGAGTAGTAGAATAGATCTATAGATTACGAAGCTCATGATCTCATAAGATCATGCATAGAGAGAGAGATGAACACATAGCTACCGGTAGAGCCCTTAGCCTCGAGAGAGAACTACTCCCTCCTCCTCGTGGCAATCAGAAGTGGCGATGGAGATGGTGGTGGAGATCGATAGAGATGGCTCCGAGGGCACTTCCCCGTCCCGACAGGGTGCCGAAACAGAGACTTTCTGTCCCCCAAATCTCTCCTTCGGTTGCGGCGGCGCTGCAGAACTTTTTGAAGGAAATATGCCCTGAGAGGCAATAATAAAGTTGTTATTATGTATTCCTTGTATATGATAGATGTTTTTTTTGGATGCTATAATTTTATTGATCAGAAACATCAATACATGTGTGTTTAATAAACAAAAAGGGTTCCTAGTTATGCCTCTCTTATAGACTAGCTTGTTGATTAACAAGATGATCAAGGTTTCCTGATCATGGACATTGGATGTTGTTAATAACAAGGTAACATCATTTGTGAAATGATGTGATGAACATTCATCCGAAGTATAGCATTACGATCAAGTAATTATGTTTATATTTCTATCACATCATACGAAGTAATCTTTATTCTTAGACCATGAGATCATGTTAATTGCTAACACTAGAAGAGTATCTTGATAACATCAAACGTCACACTGTAACAGGGTGACTATAAAGATGGGTTCAGTGCTACAAAGGTGTTATGTTGAGGCTCATGGATCAAGAGTGGAATTTGTCAATCCCGATGACAGATAGATATACTCTGGGCCCTCTCGGTGATATCACATTAAGATAGCTTGCAAAGAAGTGATGTGATCACTAGAATGTTATATCACAGGAACGAGAAAAGAGTGCATGTCGGTAACAAGATCAAACTAGGTATTTGGATACCAATGATCGAATCTCGGACATGTATTATATCGTGAGACAAAGGGATTAAGTCACTGGAGTTAAAGGTTCTCACGATCACAGAAGTCATCGTTGAATGTGCAGGAGTCAGTATGGATCTCCAGGTCTCGCTTCTGATTATTGATCTGAGAGGAGTCTCAATCATGTCTGCATTATTCGCGAACCGTAGGGTGACACACTTAAGGGTTACCGGACACCATTTTGGAGCACATATGTTTGAGATGAATGGATTGCAAAGCGTAGGAATTGTTTCGATAGAAACTAGAATTGTTTCGGGTGAAATTGCAGAAAGTGGTTCTGCATGTGATATTGAAATGTTGCAAGGGGTTTTATCTGAATGTTTGTTAATTAAAGTAATCAACAAAATTCTGAATAAATTTAATAAAAGAGTTTAATTAAATAAGAGAGCATTAAACTTAGAGAATTTTAATGCATTTAAAGTGGAGACTTTAAAAGAGAATGTGAAAAGACATTTTAACATGGAGGGAGTTACCACCACATGAATGGCGGAGGTGAGAGGTCACCTCCACGAAGTGCCGGCCATGGAGGGGGTACCCCCCTCTTCCTATAAAAGGTCCCCTCTTACTCGTTCCTCACACCTCCTCGTGAAGGATCTCTCTCCCCCTCTAGAATTATTCCTCCATGGTCTCGGATTAGCGAGATACATGTTCTCGGTGGCATTTCGTCTAGAAGAAGTTGCTGCTTCTGCTGCATCGCTGGAGCGAGAAGGTGGAGGTTGTACGGTGGCTTGAACGTGTGTGCGAGGACGGATGCGCTACTGATTTGTGGCGCTCGGACTTCCACACGATCTTGAGATCGACAAGTGTACGACTACATCAACCACGAGTTCCTACTCGTTAACAAAACTCGTTATCTTCGAGGGTAAGTTCTCCATGGATGTATGTCTACCCGTTGCTCTGTGTCTAGTGGATAGATCTTGGCGTATAGTTCTCATCGTAGGAATTTTTTTGTTTTCTATGCTGCAGACCCATCAGTGGTATCAGAGCCTGATATATGCGTAGGTGCTTTGCACGGGTAGTACACATATGTTTATATGTGGGTGATGATGATCATGTTATTGCATCTTATATGTATTTTGGATATTGGTGGCATAGTGGGATGAAGCGGCCCGGACCAACCTTACATGTCATCATACATGAGACCGGTTCCACGACTGACATGCAACTTGTTTTGCATAAGTGGCTGGTGGTTGTTTGTCTCTCCTACTATAGTCAATATCTGATTTACAACGAGTTGCTAATAACTTGGTTATCCTCGTTCTGGTTCATGTTCTTAGGTAAGACCGGTTCTATCTCCGAAAGCCCTAAGCCACATAAAACATGCAATTGATAAATTAGAGGCGTCTAGTTTAGATTGTTGCTGGGCTAGTGTCTTGATATGGTATTGTTGTAAGTAGATGTATGATAGATACTCTTACAACACACTCAACATGTAAGTTCCATAGACCTTGGCGTTAGACACAAAGGAATGATAGAGATCATACCACGATGCAAATGATAGAGATCAAATGCATGGACCATATCATCTCACTTTACACATTAGATGTTAGGATCTTATCCTGCTAGTTTGGCGCTTTTTGTAGCATTGTAAGATGATCCCTAATTTAGATATCAAGATAAAATGCGTTCTGCCTTAAGTATGCACCGTTCCGTGGATCGTGTTTCGAGACATCACGTGATGATCGGGTGTAGTCGACTCTACGCTTTCATATAACAGGTGTAAGACAGTTTTACACACGCGAATACTAAGGTTCTTACTTGGCGAGCCTAGCATGTACAAACATGGCCTCGGAACACGGACCTAAAGGTTACACATGAGTCATATAGTTTATATGATGCCCATATAGATGCTCGCCTTTGAAGCTACACCGACTCACGTGATGATCGGACTTGGTGTAGTGGATTTGGTTCTTGTAATCACTAAAAAGACTCGAGGGATGTAGTTTTTGAGTGGGAGTTCACTAGTAATTTGGATTAGTTGAACTCACTCTATCATAAACTTAGTCTAAATAAACTTTACAAATTCTGTTGTAGATGGCACCACCTGCTTTTAATTTCAATGTGTTCATGGAGAAAGAGAAACTTGATGCGAATGGTAGAAACTTCACCAACTGGGCTAGGAATTTGAGGATTCTCCTCACTACTGCACAAAAGAAATATGTGCTAGAGGCGCCTCTAGGCCCCCACCAACTCTTGATGCCCCTGACGAGGAAAAGAATGTCTATATAACTCATCAGGATGACCACAACTTAGTGCATTACGGCATACTGTATGGGCTAGAGCCAGAACTTCGAAAGCGATTCGAAAATGGAAATGCCTTTGATACCATGGGAGAATTGAAAATGATTTTCGATACCCATGCTGCTGTAGAGAGTTATAATGCTTCTGAAAAGTTCTTTAGCTGCATGATGGAGGAGAACAACTCCGTTAGTGAGCATGTACTCAAAATGTCTGGGTACGCCGATAAGCTTGTGTCCTTGGGAATAACGATTCCGATTGACTTAGGCATACATCGTGTTCTCCAATCTCTGCCACCTAGCTACAAGAGCTTCGTGATGAACTATAATATGTAGGGCATGAAGAAGTCTCTTCCCGAGCTTCTGTCAATGCTTAAGACTGCAGAAGTGGAGATTAGGAAAGAACATCAAGTGTTGATGATCAATAAGACCACCGGTTTTAAGAAGGATAAGAAAGGCAAGCAAAAGGGAAAGAAGGGTGGCAAATCTGTTGCCACACCTGAAAAGAAATCCTGAGCTAGCCCTAAGTCTGATACCGAGTGCTACTATTGCAAGGGGACTGGCCATTGGAAGCGCAACTGCCCCAAGTATTTGGCGTACAAGAAGGCCGACAAGGCAAACAAAGTTATATGTGATATACATGTTATTGATGTGTACTAGAATAGTACTCGCAGTAGAACCTGGGTATTTAATACAGGATCGGTTGCTAATATATGTAACTTGATTCGGGGCTGCGGAACAAGCGACAACTAGCAAGGGATGAGGTCAAGATGCGGGTCGACAATGGATCAAGAGTTGATGTGATCGCCGTCGGCACGCTACCTCTCCATATGCCATCGAGATTAGTTATAAATCTGAATAATTGTTATTTGGTGCCTGCACTGAGCATGAACATTATCTCCGGATCGTGTTTGATGCAAAGTTGTTATTCCTTTAAATCTGAAAACAATGGTTGTTCGATTTATAAGAATGATATCTTTTATGTTCATGCACCTGTGTTGAATGGTTTATTTCTATTGGATCTCGATATTAGTATTACGCATATTCATAATGTTGATGCTAAAAGGATTAAACTTGATAATGATATATCTGCATATATGTGACACTGCCGTCTAGGTCATATTGGCGTTAAACGCATGAAGAAACTCCATTCTGATGGACTTTTGGAATCACTTGATTTTGAATCATTTGATACATGTGAGCCATGCCTTATGGGCAAGATGACTAGAACGCCGTTTTCTGGTTCAATGGAACGGGCGACAGATTTATTGGAAATCATACATACTGATGTGTGGACCAATGAGTGTGTCGGCGCGAGGTGGATATCGTTATTTTGTTACTTTCACGGATGATTTGAGTAGATACGGGTATATCTATTTGATGAAACACAAGTCTGAAACCTTTGAAAAGTTCAAAGAATTTCAGAATGAAGTGGAAAATCATCATAACATAAAGATCAAATTTCTGCGGTCCGATCATGGAGGTGAGTATCTAAGTTACGAGTTTAGCACACACATGAAAGAGTGTGGAATAGTTTCACAACTCACGCCTGCCGGAACACCACAACATAATGGTGTGTCGCAACGTCGTAATCGTACTTTATTGGATATGGTTCGATTTATGATGTCTCTGACTAACTTGCCACTGTCATTTTGGGGTTATGCACTGGAAACTGCTGCATTCACTTTAAATCAGGCACCATTTAAATCCGCTGAAATGACACCGTATGAATTATGGTTTGGAAACAAACCTAAGCTGTCATTTCTTAAAGTTTGGGGATGCGATGTTTATGTGAAGAGACTTCAGCCGGATAAACTCGAACCCAAAGCGGAAAATGCGTCTTCATAGGATACCCTAAGGAAACAATTGGGTATATCTTCTATCACAGATCCGAGGGAAAGGTTTTTGTTGCCAAGAATTGATCCTTTCTTGAGAAGGAGTTTTTCGCGAAAGGTGTGAGTAGTCGGAAGGTAGAACTTGAAGAGGTTATTGGTCCTTCTCTTCATGAAATGGCGAGTAGCACAACACCAGAAATTGTTTCGGAGTTGACTTCACCTAATGAAGAGAGAGCTAATGATATTGATCATGAAACTCCGAAAGAGGACACTACCGAACCTCGCAATCCTGTTATGAATTTCAAGTAGGACACGTGCAGCTCCTGAACTGTATGGCAATCCTGTTATGAATTTCATGATTGATGAAATAGATGACCCTGCAACGTATGAAGAAGCGATGATGAGCCCGGATTCCAGCAAATGGCTAGAAGCCATGAAATCCGAGACGGAATCCATGTATGAAAACCAGGTTTGGAGCTTGGTGGACTAACCTCACGATCGAAAGGCCGTTGACAATAAATGGATTTTCAAAAGAAAAACTGATGTTGATGGTAATGTGACCATCTATAAGGCTCGACTTGTCGCAAAGGGGTTTCAACAAATTCAAGGAGTTGACTACGATGAGACATTCTCTCCCATATTGATGCTTATGTCGGTTAGGATTATGTTAGCAATTGCTGCATATTTCAATTATGAAATATGGCAGATGGATGTCAAAACTATGTTTCTCATTGGTAATATTGAAGACGAGTTGTATATGATACAACCTAAGGGTTTTGTCAATCCTAAGGATGCTGATAAGGTATGTAAACTTCAGCAATCCATCTATGGACTGAAGCAAGCATCCCGGAGTTGGAATCTCCGCTTTGATGAGGTGATCAAAGAGTTTAGATTTGTCCAAACTTATGGAGAGGCTTGTATTTACAAGAAAGTGAGTGGGAGCAATGTGGAATTTCTGATATTATATGTGGATGACATATTATTGATTGGAAATGATATAGATCTTTTAAACAGTGTTAAAAGTTATCTAAACAGGAAGTTTTCGATGAAAGACCTTGGTGAAGCGTCATATATATTAGGCATTAAAATATATAGAGATATATCAAGGCGCCTAAATGGGCTATCGTAGAGTACTTACCTTGATAAGATATTAGAGAAGTTTAATATGGACGGAAGTAAGAAGGGGTTCTTACCTATGTTGCAAGGCAAGACATTGAGCAAGACTCAAAGTCCGGCTACGGTGGAAGAAAGAGAGATAATGGATAAGATCCCCTATGCCTTGGCCATAGGCTCTATAATGTATGCCATGCTATGTACTAGACCGGATGTGGCACATGCTATTAGTTTGACTAGTAGGTACCAATCTGATCCAGGTTCGGAACAATGGATAGCAGTCAAGAATATCCTTAAGTACTTGAAAAGAACTAGGGATATGTTTCTTGTATATGGAGGTGAAGAAGAGCTAGTCGCTAAGTGTTATGTCGATGCTAGCTTTGACACTGATCTGGATGACTCTAAGTCTCAATCCGGATACGTATTTCTCTTGAACGGAGAAGTAGTTAGTTGGAGGAGTTCCAAACAACCTGTGGTGGCTAGATCAATGATGGAGGCGGAATATGTTGCTGCTTCAGAAGCGGCACAGGAAGCGGTTTGGATGAAGGAGTTCATAACGGAACTAGGTGTGGTTCCTAGTGCATTGGACCCAATGGTGATCTATTGTGACAACAATGGAGCCATAGCCAACACCAAGGAACCGAGATCTCACAAGAATTCCAAGCATATTAAGCACCGGTTTCACTCCATCCGCGAGCATGTCAAGGATGGAGATATAAAGATTTGTAAAGTACACACGGACCTAAATGTAGCAGATCCATTGACTAAATTTCTCCCTAGGGCAAAACATGATCAACACCAGAACTCCATGGGTGTTAGATTTATCACTATGTGAACGAGATTATTGTCTCTAGTGCAAGTGGGAGACTGAAGGAAATATGCCTTAAGAGGCAATAATAAAGTTGTTATTATGTATTCCTCGTATATGATAGATGTTTATTTTGCATGCTATAATTGTATTGATCGGAAACGTCAATACATGTGTGTTTAATAAACAAAAAGGGTTCCTAGTTATGCCTCTCTTATAGACTAGCTTGTTGATTAACAAGATGATCATGGTTTCCTGATCATGGACATTGGATGTTGTTAATAACAAGGTCACAACATTTGTGAAATGATGTGATGAACATTCATCCGAAGTATAGCATTACGATCAAGTCATTATGTTTATATTGCTATAACATCATACGAAGTAATATTTATCCTTAGACCATGAGATCATGTTAATTTCTAACACCAGAAGAGTATCTTCATAACATCAAACGTCACACCGTAACAGGGTGACTATAAAGATGAGTTCAGTGCTACGAAGGTGTTATGTTGTGGCTCATGGATCAAGAGTGGAATTTGTCAATCCCTATGACGGATACATATACTCTGGGCCCTCTCGGTGGTATCACATTAAGATAACTTGCAAGCAAGTGATGTGATCACTAGAATGGTATATCACAGGAACGAGAAAAGAGTGCATGTCGGTAACGAGATCAAACTAGGTATATCGATACCGATGATCGAATCTCGGACATGTATTATATCATGAGACAAAGGGATTAAGTTACTGGCCTTAAAAGTTCTCACGATCACAGAAGTCATCGTTGAATGTGCAGGAGTCAGTATGGATCTCCAGGTCCCGCTTCTGATTATTGATCTGAGAGGAGTCTTAATCATGTCTGCGTTGTTCACGAACCGTAGGGTGACACACTTAAGGGTTACCGGAAACCATTTTGGAGCACATATGTTTCCGACGAAATGATTGCAAAGTGCAGGAATTGTTTCGATAGAAACCGGAATTGTTTCGGGTGAAATTGCAGAAAGTGGTTCTGCATGTGATATTGAAATGTTGCAAGGGGTTTTATGTGAATGTTTGTTAACTAAAGTAATTAACAAAATTCTGAATAAATTTTATAAAAGAGTTTTATTAAATGAGAGAGCATTAAACTTAGAGAATTTTAATTCATTTAAAGTGGAGACTTTAAAAGAGAATGTGAAGAGGCATTTTAATGTGGAGGGAGTTACCACCACATGAATGGAGGAGGTGAGGGGTCACCTCCATGAGGCGCCGGCCATGGAGGGGGTACCCCCCTCCTCCTATAAAAGGCCCCCTCTTCCTCCTTCTTCCTCACACCTCCTCGTGAAGGATCTCTCTCCCACTCTAGAATTATTCCCCCATGGTCTCGGATTAGCGAGATACATGTTCCCACTGGCATTTCGTCTGGAAGAAGTTGCTGCTTCCGCTGCATCGCTAGAGCGAGGAGGTGGAGGTTGTCCGGTGGCTTGAACGTGTGTGCGAGGATGGATGCGCTGCTGATTTGCGGCGCTCGGACTTCCACACGATCTTGAGATCGGCAAGTGTACAACTACATCAACCGCGAGTTCCTACTCGTTAACAAAACTCGTTGTCTTCGAGGGTAAGTTCTCCATGGATGTATGTACTCCCGTTGCTCTGTATCTAGTAGATAGATCTTGGCGTATAGTTCTCATCGTAGGAAATTTTTTGTTTTCTATGCTGCAGACCCATCACTTTTCGTGGCTAGAGGCTAGATTATTTAGGGTTTGTACATCGGAGGCTCCTTATAGGCGAAAGGGCGATGTCAGAGGGTGGACTAGGGGCCCACACCACCTAGTGGCGCGTCCAGGGGGACCCGCACCACCACATGGTGTGGCTAGCCCTAGCCCCTCTCCGTCTCGTCTTCTGGCTCCGTGAGTCTTTCGGGAAATATCGACTTTGGTTTTGTCCGGTCCAATTCCGAGAATATTCATTTTCTGGCTTTTCTAGAACCAAAAATAGAAGAAAACAGGCAACTGACACTATGGCATCTTATTAATAGGTTAGTTCCAGAAAATCTGTAAAAGTACTCTAAAGTGTGGACAAAACATAAGAAAGGAGATATAAAACAAGCATGAAACATCAAAAATTATAGATACGTTTGCAAGGTATCAACATCCCCAAGCTTAACTCCTGCTCGTCCTCGAGTAGGTAAGTGATAAAAATAAAGAATAATTTTTGAGGTGACATGCACCATCACAATGTTTGATCAAGGCATATTGATAGCTGGGTTCATAGTACTTTAGCATAGCATGAAAGATATAGTTGTAACAATAATACGTAGCAACTATGATGTAACATGAAAAGGTACAAACAAATGATTCATGAATAACAATGCTTTGTAATACGTTTGTTTGTTTCACATAAATAAAATTTAATAAGAATGGTATTCAGCTTGTCCCTCATAGAGTAGCAAAACATAAATGCATAGGACACCTTCAAAGTTCATAAGGGTGACTAGATACAAATAGTTCAAGAACAAGACAAATAAAAGTTATGCATCAATCAACAAGTCTTGGGACAATGTATATTAAACTAAGAATGGCCACTATGCTCTCTCAATAGGTGTATAAAGATAGAAGATGGAGACTCAACATGAAAGTAAAAGAAAGGCCTTCACAGAAGGAAGCCGGGATTCAAGTCTCATAAAGAGCTTCCAAAAATTATGGTACTTATTAGCTTTTAGCTCTCATTGCCCCTATCATAAGCATCTTTAAGTAATTAAGGTTAAAGTGAACAAAATATGGAGTATATGCTTGATAAAGTATAAGTTGGCAATCTCATGTCCCTTGAATACGAGGGCCGCTCCTCATGCTACTCAAGTTTAGTTACCGGTAAGTTCTTGTCATAGTAAGTACATGTGTATCATAGAGAACCGCCAACGGGACCCCTTGCACATGATATAGGAGCTATCCCATAATCAAAATGACAAGGCAAGCATACAATGAGCCTCTCAGCAATCTTCTTATTTACCATGGGAAAATGGTGCTTGTTTCTCTCTTTCCTCTTTTCTCATCTTTTTTTTCCTTTTCTTTTTCTCAATCTCTATCTCTTTTTTATAAGAAGAATGCTTCATAGATTTATGGTGATGCTGCAAGTTTCCACCATGATTAGGCATGGCTTAGGCTAGCGGCCCAGGCGTTTGTCTAACACACTTACATAACTCCATGGACTTACAATCTCCCCTTTCATTTCACACTGACGACATCCATAAACAAAAGAGCATGATATCAACTGGGTACAATGTACAAGTGCAATGTTGAAAGCGTTCCCCATGATAGCATGGTTTTGTTAATCCCAACGCACAAGTGCAAGCATATACAACATAGATGACACGATGGTTCAAGTTTATTAGGGGCAAAGTGTGCCATCAACTTCGTGAGATCTTTAATCACTAATTTTCAAATAACAAGTTTAATTCGGAAGGTAGATAAAAACATGAATATACTTGGAATAGCAAATGCTAATAGGTAGGTATGATGCACTCTTTGGAATAACTTGGTTTTATTTGGAGTTGGATGCATGAGTGGAACTCATACTTAGTATGGAAGCTAGCAAAAGACTGGGGGCGTGAAGGAAATATGCCCAAGAGGCAATAATAAAGTGGTTATTATCTTATTCCATGTTTATGATAAATGTTTATTTTACATGCTAGAATTGTATTGATCGGAAACATCAATACATGTGTGTTTAATAAACAAAAAGGGTTCCTAGTTATGCCTCTCTTATAGACTAGCTTGTTGATTAACAAGATGATCAAGGTTTCCTGATCATGGACATTAGATGTTGTTAATAACAAGGTCACACCATTGGTGGAATGATGTGATGAACATTCATCCGAAGTATAGCATTAGATCAAAGTCATTATGTTTATATTGCTATAATATCATACGAAGTAATCTTTATCCTTAGACCATGAGATCATGTTAATTGCTAACACCGGAAGAGTATCTTGATAACATCAAACGTCACACCGTAACAGGGTGACTATAAAGGTGGGTTCAGTGCTACGAAGGTGTTATTTTGAGGCTCACGGATAGATATACTCTGGGCCCTCTCGGTGATATCACATTGAAATAGCTTGTAAGCAAGTGATGTGATCACTAGAATGTTATATCACGGGAACGAGAAAAGAGTGCATGTCGGTAACGAGATCAAACTAGGTATGGAGATACCGATGATCGAATCTCGGACATGTAATATATCGCGGGACAAAGGGATTTAGTTACTAGCGTTAAAGGTTCTCACGATCACAGAAGTCATCGTTGAATGTGTAGGAGTCAGTATGGATCTCCAGGTCCCGCTGCTGATTAGTGATCGGAGAGGGGTCTCGATCATGTCTGCATTATTCGCGAACCGTAGGGTGACACACTTAAGGGATACTGACACCATTTGGAGCAAATATGTTTCAGATAAAGATTTAAGAAAGCGCTGGAATGATTTCAATAGACACCGAAACTGTTTCGGGTGAAAATGCTGAAATTGGTTCTGCATGTAATATTGAAATGTTGCAGGGGGTTTTATGTGAATGTTTGTTAATTAAAGTAATTAACAAAATTCTGAATAAAAATAATAAAAGAGTTTTATTAAATGAGAGAGCATTAAATTTGGAGATATTTAATGCATTTAAAGTGGAGACTTTAAAAGAGAATGTGAAGGGGCATTTTAATGTGGAGGGGTTACCACCACATGAATGGAGGAGGTGAAGGGTCACCCCTCCATGCACCGTCCATGAAGGAGGGGCACCCCCCTCCTCCTATAAAAGGCCACCCCCTCCTCAGTTCTCACACACACCTCCTTGTGAAGGATCTCTCTCCCCCTCTAGTATTATTTCCCCATGGTCTCGGATTAGCGAGATACATGTTCCCGGTGGCTTTATCTGGAAAGGAGTTTCTTCTTCAGCTGCTTTGCTAGAGCGAGGGACTCAGGTTGTCGGGGTACCGGACGTGTGTGCGATCACGGATGCACCGCTGCTTTGCGGTGCTGGACTTGGTGGTGCTGGAGCTGGATCTGATGGACGTGCTAGAGCCGGACCTGCTGGACTTCATCACGATCTTGAGATCGGCAAGTGTACGACTACATCAACCACGAGTTCCTACTCGTTAACAAAGCTTGTTGTCTACGAGGGTAAGTTCTCGTTGGATGTATGTCCACCCGTTGCTTTGTACCTAGTAGATAGATCTTGGCGTGTAGTTCACACCGTAGGAAATTTTTTGTTTTCTATGTTGCGGACCCAACAGTGGTATCAGAGCCTGATCTATGCGTAGATGCTTAGCACGAGTAGTACACATATGTTGATATGTGGGCGATGATGATCATGTTATTGCATCTTCTATGTATTTTGGATATTGGTGGCATAGTGGGATGAAGCGGCCCAGACCAACCTTACATGTCATCGTACATGAGACCGGTTCCATGACTGACATGCAACTTGTTTTTCATAAGTGGCTGGCGGGTGTCTGTCTCTCCTACTATAGTCAATATCTGATTTACAACGAGTTGCTAATAACTTAGTTATCCTCGTTGTGGTTCATGTTCGTAGGTAAGAACGGTTCTATCTCTGAAAGCCCTAAGCCACGTAAAACTTGCAATTGATAAATTAGAGGCGTCTAGTTTAGATCGTTGTTGGGCTAGTGTCTTGATATGGTACTGTTGTAAGTAGATGTATGATAGATACTCTTACAACACATTCAACGTGTAAATTCCATAGACCTTGGCCTTACACGCAAAGGAATGATAGAGATCATACCACGATGCAAATGATAGAGATCAAATGCACGGACCATATCATCTCACTTTACACATTAGATGTTAGCATCTTATACTGCTAGTTTAGCGCTTTCTGTAGCATTGTAAGATGATCCCTCATTTAAATATCAAGATAAAATGTGTTCTTCCTTAAGTATGCACCGTTCTATGGATCGTGTTTCGAGACATCACGTGATGATCGGGTGTTCTCAACTCTACGCTTTCATGCAACGGGTGTAAGACAATTTTACACACGCGAATACTAAGGTTCTTACTTGGCGAGCCTAGCATGTATAGACATGGCCTTGGAACACGGACCGAAAGGTTAAGCATGAGTCATATAGTTGATGTGATGACCATATTGATGCTCGCCTTTGAAGCTACACCGACTCACGTGATGATCGGACTTGGTGTAGTGGAATTGGTTCATGTAATCACCAAAAAGGCACGAGGGATGTCGTTTTTGAGTGGGAGTTCATTTCTAATTTGGATTAGTCGAACTCAATTTGTCATAAACTAAATCGAAGTGAATTTGCATAATTTGTTGTAGTCATTCGCATCTGTTCACTACCTTATGCTTAGTTTTTATTTGAGATAATAGAACTACAGAATTCTGGATATTTACTTTACGAACTGGTATCGTATTGTTTTGAATGTCAATTTAAAGTTTATAAGTTCTATTGCAAACTTTCAGCAAACTCTATTTACTCCATGAAGTTTAATAAGTAGTATTAAATCAAGAGTAAGAATTCCAATGTTAGTATCTAAAGTATCATGTTTGCCTCCATGATTATTGATATTCAAAAAGTTGTTTTAATATCAATATTATATTGGAGCTGGAAATTGTTTCAGAAACCATCATGTGTGAAAGATATTGTGATATCTGAAACAATGTGTTTGGTTGCATTATGATAGAGTATAATTTAGCAAAATACATGTTCTCATATTGTATGAGAATTTGTGAAGGATGGTGATGTTAGGCATCCGAATCTACCAAAAAGGTTTTGGGAACTGATATTATACTCGTGATTCTTCCTTATAAGCTATAGTAGCTTGATCATGAAAGTTGTCATGATAAGGATGAATAGAAGATGTAAGTAAATTGTTTACTACACTAATAGATTACTAAAGAATGGATTTTTGAAAGAACACCAAACATTTGATGATGGTGATCCACTTCAAAGTGCAAGTCCAAAGGTATTAGTATTTGACTATATACGCTTTGTACCATGTGTCATGTTGATGACACCACTATTGATGTTGATAGATTCTTTTAAAAGAAAAGGAATTGCTGAAAGAGAATCTATAAAATATTTGGCAGAAAATAAAAGGTTGGAGATGTCCAACTTAGGTATATAGAAGATATACATGTTATGGCTATATTCCTTGCTTGTTAAACAATGTGGTTCTTAGGTATTGGATACCGGTATTGGATACCGAATTGGTTGGTATGAAGTGTCATACAGGACAACGCAATTCATGAACTACAATGGCCTAAGTAACCAGCAAGAGAATGAGTGATGATGTTCATCAAAAACAAATAAAGTGTTATCGTGTTTTTTGTCATCAAACCAAGCCTTCAAGATTTGTTTAAATAATTGTTATTTTGTTCCGGTACCATGAGAACAATGGTTGTTCAAATAATTACCGTATTCCATAAAGGATGGATGAACTTTTACAAGTCTAGTTGGAGAAATCACATCCATAAACACTATTGCTAAAATGTCACAAGACAAATGATTGAAAGATCACTTATGAAGTGACATCGATGTTTAAATTATATTTGAAAGAAAACATGAAGAAACTCCATGTTGATGGATTTTTTGAGCCATTGATTTTGATCAATTGACGCATGTGAGACTTTCCTCGAGATAATTGAAACTCCGTCCATAGGCCAGAGAGGAACGGATGACTAGCTTATTGGAAATTGTGCATGCTGATGTGCATAGTCCATTATGTGTATCCATATGCGATGGATCTTTTTGCTTCATATGCTTTCTCCGAAAATTTGAGTGAATATATCTGTATATTTACTTAATAAGGAAGAAGTATGAAACATTTGAAAATTCTTCAAAGACTTTCAAGATGAAGTGGAAAATCATTGTAACAAGAAAATAAATAGTTTATGATTCGATCATAAAGGAAGATATTTGAGTTACATGTTTAGCAAAAACACCTAAGACTTGAGGAATTGTTCCATGATTTGTGTTTCCCGATAAACCATAGGAGTATGGCATATTCGAGAGATAAAATCAAACCATGTTTGACATGGTAAGATCAAGGGTGTCATTTATAAAACTGCCATTATGTTTTAAGGATTGAAGCTTTAGAGACTACCGCTTTTACACTGAAAAGAGCACCATCGTGATCCATTGAAATGACACCATATGAGTTATGGTTTGGGATAAAACCCGAATTGTCTTTTCTTAAATTTTGGTATGCTATGCATAAGTAAAATGTTTACAACCAAAGTCGGATGAGCACGTCTTTGTAGGTTATCGCAAAGAATTTGTTGGGAATTTCTCCATAACACCGAGGACAAAAGAGTTTGTTACTTGGAACGTCAAGTTTCTTGATAAGGAATTTTTCGTGAAAAGTTAAGTGGGAGGACAATAGAACTTTGATAAGGTTGTTGAACCTTAGCTATATGTGCTAAGTAGCGCAGCGCCATAAAGTGTCCCGGTGGCGGCCACAATGCTCATGGCTCTCGTGATTACAAAAGGTGTGATCTCGGAGATTAGAGTTCCTATAGAATCGTGTGGCTCGGTAAGAATCAAATAGTAAGATTTGATAAGCAAGTCGTTATTGTTTTGACAATGATGAACCGACTACATGCAAAGAAGCGATGATGGGCCCTGACTCCATAAAATGACTAGAAGTCATAGAATCCATGATAGTATCCATACACGAGAAAACAAGTTTCTGAACTTGGAAGACCCTCCGGAAAGGCGTGAAGCCTATCGGTCGTGTTTGGATCTATAAAGAAATAAGACATGGATGTTTAACATCTATGAAATAGTCGACATGTCGGAAAGAAGTTTACGACAATGTTCAAGGAGTTGACTATGACAAGATTTGATCTTTCATAGCGATATATAGTCTTGACGGATTAATGTAGCAACCACTACATATAATTTGGTATATGGTAGTTGAATAAAACAAAACAAGGTTCTTCTAATAGAACGGTAACCTAGGACATGTACATGACATGGTCCGAAGGGTTTTGTTAATTCAAATGGTGCTAAAAGGGCATGTAAACTTCAATAGTTGAAGTAAGCATAGCGGAGTTGGAATCTTCACCATGATGAAACTGTTAAAAGAGTTTAAATTCATCGGAGATGATGAAGATTCTTGGATTTGCAAGAAATTAAGTGGGAGCGCTGAGACATATTTCTAATACATTATGTAGAGGACATATTGTTGATTGGAAATGATGTATCTTGTATTGACACAAGTTAAGAATTTCATTATAATAAGATTTCGATGAAAGATAAATGTTAAACTAGATTATTGACACAAGTTAAACTAGATTATTGACTCTAGTGCAAGTGGGAGACTGAAGGGAATATGCCCGAGAGGCAATAATAAAGTGGTTATTATCTTATTCCATGTTTATGATAAATGTTTATTTTACATGCTAGAATTGTATTGATCGGAAACATCAATACAAATGTGTTTAATAAACAAAAAGGGTTCCTAGTTATGCCTCTCTTATAGACTAGCTTGTTGATTAACAAGATGATCAAGGTTTCCTGATCATGGACATTGGATGTTGTTAATAACAAGGTCACACCATTGGTGGAATGATGTGATGAACATTCATCCGAAGTATAGCATTATGATCAAAGTCAATATGTTTATATTGCTATAATATCATACGAAGTAATCTTTATCCTTAGACAATGAGATCATGTTAATTGCTAACACCGGAAGAGTATCTTGATAACATCAAACGTCACACGATAACAGGGTGACTATAAAGGTGGGTTCAGTGCTACGAAGGTGTTATGTTGAGGCTCACGGATCAAGAGTGGGATTTGTCCATCCCGATGACAGATAGATATACTCTGGGCCCTCTCGGTGATATCACATTGAAATAGCTTGCAAGCAAGTGATGTGATCACTAGAATGTTATATCACGGGAACGAGAAAAGAGTGCATGTCGGTAATGAGATCAAACTAGGTATGGAGATACCGATAATCGAATCTCGGACATGTAATATATCGCGGGACAAAGGGATTTAGTTACTAGCGTTAAAGGTTCTCAGGATCACAGAAGTCATCGTTGAATGTGTAGGAGTCAGTATGGATCTCCAGGTCCCGCTGCTGATTATTGATCGGAGAGGGGTCTCGATCATGTCTGCATTATTAGTGAACGGTAGGGTGACACACTTAAGGGATACCGACACCATTTGGAGCAAATATGTTTCAGATAAAGATTTAAGAAAGCGCTGGAATTATTTCAATAGACACTGAAACTGTTTCGGGTGAAAATGCTGAAATTGGTTCTGCATGTAATATTGAAATGTTGCAGGGGGTTTTATGTGAATGTTTGTTAATTAAAGTAATTAACAAAATTCTGAATAAAAATAATAAAAGAGTTTTATTAAATGAGAGAGCATTAAATTTGGAGAAATTTAATGCATTTAAAGTGGAGACTTTAAAAGAGAATGTGAAGGGGCATTTTAATGTGGAGGGGTTACCACCACATGAATGGAGGAAGTGAAGGGTCACCCCCTCCATGCGCCGGCCATGAAGGAGGGGCACCCCCCTCCTCCTATAAAAGGCCACCCCCTCCTCACTTCTCACACCAACCTCCTTGTGAAAGATCTCTCTCCCCCTCTAGTATTATTTCCCCATGGTCTCGGATTAGCGAGATACATGTTCCCGGTGGCTTTATCTGGAAAGGAGTTTCTTCTTCAGCTGCTTTGCTGGAGCGAGGGACTCAGGTTGTCGGGGTACCGGACGTGTGTGCGATCACGGATGCACTGCTGCTTTGCGGTGCTGGACTTGGTGGTGCTGGAGCTGGATCTGATGGACGTGCTGGAGCCGGACCTGCTGGACTTCATCATGATCTTGAGATCGACAAGTGTACGACTACATCAACCACGAGTTCCTACTCGTTAACAAAGCTCGTTGTCTATGAGGGTAAGTTCTCATTGGATGTATGTCCACCCGTTGCTTTGTACCTAGTAGATAGATCTTGGCGTGTAGTTCACACCGTAGGAAATTTTTTGTTTTTTATGTTGCGGACCCAACAGGGCGACCAACTAAGAGAGCAATAATGGGCATAATCATGCAAAGCAACAAAACATAATTAATTAGAGCATAAAGTGATATTACAAGTCGAAAACTAAATGATGATAGAGGCTATGGTGACTTGGTGTAGTCTTAACATGGTGTGAGCATGCGCCAAGTCAACCCAAATAAAGCATCAAGGGAGAGTACCATAATACTATGCTTTAATATGCTAAAACAACGCATGATTCTGTCAATGCACATTAAGCAATCTCAATTGTTTATAACATGTCATTCTACAAAAAAATCACTAAGCATAAAGCCAAAGAAATATCAAGCATGACATGATAAAGTCTAAGTCACGGTCAAAAACAAGCTCCTTTTTACCACTTAAGCATGAACTTTCCTACTCTTTTCCAATTCAACTCAACTTTATTTGAAAACTAATGCATGAATGAAGGGGTACAACAAATTTATTCAAACAAACTAAGCAAACGAAAACTAAAAACGAAAATGAAGACGCTCCAAGTGACATGGATGTGCCCAATAGGCACCCAATTACGACCTACCTGGTGCGGATCGACGGAAGGCCCACTCGATGAATTGCCAAGGTCCATGATGCCTATGACGGTTCGAGTGGTATGAATCCCATATGGACACGGACTTCCAAACGCACAAGACAAGGAAGTAGTCTCAAAACTAGAGTTTGAATACAACTTGTAACCAACTTGTATTGGTACCTGAGACCTAGCCTCCCCATATATAAAGGCTAGGAGGGTCCAACGAGGAGGACACGACCTAAGACCCCAATAGACAAATCACGACTCCCACAATAGACAATAGATCTAGACATCGATCTCTCGCACATACGCCAGATCCAATCTGCGCGACACCGCCATCGGCGACCTTATAATCCTTCGGATCATCATCAATCAAGAGAAGACAAGCAGGAGTAGGGTCCTCTACGAGGCCTGAACCTGGGTAAACCTTGCGTCCCTATGTGCTTGTTTGCTAGCCGATCGAGACTTCCAGCGTTCCCTCCTTCTCCAAAACCCAAGTCCATAACAATGGGCATTGATGAGTTAAACCCTCGTCAATTGGCGCCATCTGTGGGAACTGGGAGGGCTGATGTTGCGATCTTGACGGCCCCATCACCAGCAATCTACAACTCCTCCGCGGTAGAGAACCTCCTCTGCTTCGGCTCCCTCAGCTTTGCCATCCACTCGCCGGCCACGTGCCCTGGCGCTGGGATGGATATAGTGTTCGGCGACTTGTGGACGCAGATCTCGGCAAGTCATCTACACTGGAGATCGAGACTTCGTCAAAACTCCAGCTTCACGTGCATCATCGAACGCATCGCTTTGCACAATGGCAGGAGCCATGGGATAGCTTGGCTCACACACGTTAATCAGCGGGACGAAAGATCGCTACTTCGGTGGCCAGGGGAAATAGTTCGCGGCCTCATGAAAATTCTATCTTAATCAGCGACCAGATCAAGTGATCCATCATAGCTACCTGCTTCATCCATATTAGTTCCAAGGAAAAAAGCAAAACAACTACGTCATGCCAAGATACTTTGACACGCGACTGGGACAACAGTAGAAATTTCGTTGGATCAAGTACCGATGACAAGGCTGATTAAATTAGCTACTATAAGTGTATGTGGAGATAGATGGACTTGAGTATACGTAAGGGAGTCAGATTGAAAACCAACACGAGTAAGAATTTGTTTTCCATGATCAAGAAGGTACACGCGGACACAAAATCAGCTAGCTATCAATCAAAAAAATCAGCTAGCTTCATATACGCGTGCACCTCGACGGCCTGCAGCAGCGAGGGACTCCTCCGAATCCATCGTGCGACCTACAGTAGCCGTCCGCTCAGACGACCCACTGCATCAGTAGGTTGCGGCGTCCCACTTCAATCTTCGGTTGCGACAACATGCTACCGGCATCGGCTTCGGCGACCCGTTTCCGCGTTGACACCGGCCCGCCGCATCGGATCACGAAAGCTGTCTCGACTCCATCAGCCACCTCGATGCTACACTCGGGGGGCTCCTTCGCCTCCACCGTACGAACTGCTGTAATCTTTGGATAACGTGACTCGGGGGCTCGCTCAATGTCAGTGACCTACTGCGTCCTTCGACTCCGGAGACCCGATGCGATCTTCACCTCTAGTGACTCGGGGAATCCCTCCTCTACGGCGACCCGTCGCATCCTTTGACTCCAGCGACCTTTCTGTGGTCTTCGGGTGTGGTGACCCGAGGTGGCATTCAACTGATGTGGCCCCTTACAATCTTCCGATGTGCCAACTCGTCATCACCACGCGATTTTGATCCGCCGCGTTGACTATGTCCGCCGCGTGATCCGCTGCTATGTCAACTACATGACCGCTGCACAACTCTCGACCGCCACGTTAACTATTCATCTGGTGCCGATATCGCGACCTTCTGCAGTCTTCGACTCTAGAGGTTCATTACGATCTTCGGCTCCAACGACTCAGGGGATCCCTCCGCTACGGTGACCCGCCATGGTCTTTAACTTCAACGACCGTCTGCGGTCTTCATATCGGGTGACTCGAGGGCTCCCTCGACTCCCGCGACCACGAGCCGCTACAATCTTCAACTCCCGTGACTCGCCGATCGCATCAGATCTTGCGACTCGTTCATCACGGCAACTATCAATAAAGCTAAGTTTTCTCTCTACTTAGAGCTGATTTATTTTTAACTCGCACTTGAAACACTCGAGGGCTACGCCCTCTTTGAGTAACCTAATGTGCCATCGACTCCACGCACTCAAGCACCTCATACGCGATAGCCCGAGTAGCTGATTCTGCCTGATCGTCGAATCCTTGAACTCCGAGCACCTCGGCAAGGTACTAACACTAAGGGTAATCAGGCTAACAAAAAGGCCTAGCAAACAGAGCAGAAGTGTTGACTCGATTGGCACCAGAAAATATTATTGACAAGCCGACTGGCAAATATTCTTTACAAGATACAAGTACTTCACAATTCTTCATGTTTTCTGCAGCTTACAAAGATGTCGACTGCATCGAGCTATTCTATCGGATCCTACAACAGGATTCGAAAAAACAACTAGCTACGCCATAAAATCAAGACCCGAGTAGAGTCCCTCCTCGGATAGTTGCATCGCTTGATGGTACACACACGTGACGCAGACCACGCACCCAACAGAAGCGACTGCATCGACTCTATTTGCATTGTCGAATGACTTCGCTACATCAACACCAACTACATTATCGATTTTTGGATCCTTATGCGTGAGACGCTGACTCAATGCACTTCCGGGTCAGTGGATTCTCCTCGCATGATTTTCGACTGTGTGTACAAGATACAAGACTCGAGTCTCTGCCCGAGTCTACGACTCCGCTAGACACTCGGGGGCTACTCCAAACTGGAGAACTGAATGTGCATATACAAGATCTTCGAGTGACACACTCTGAATCCTCACTCGAATCCACGATTCGACTAAGGATTCGGGGGCTACTCCCATAGGGAGCGCTAGCCGCGCACCCAAAAAAATTTGTGAAGATATCCAAGCATTATGAAAACCCTTCACTCGAATCTACGATACGATTGTGGACTTCGGGTTACTCCCATAGGGAGCGCTGAAAGCATATTCGACTGAAACAAGCAAAAGACGACAGCAGTCGCAAAATACTTATAGTCCCCGCTCGAGTCTTCGACTCAACCAGGCACTCAGGGGCTACTCCCATAGGGAGCACTGGTCGCGCACCCTATGATTAATTTTCCTTGTACATCGTACTGTGTGTCGATAACATCCATACTCGAATGCTATGGCGACTCCGCCTCGTATTTTCCCTACAAAGAGATTACGTCCCCTAGGCCACCCGAATCATCTCCGCGATGACAAGAAATTCGGATGCCGCGCTTGCAGCGTAAAGATAAGACCTGAATAAGGGCTAGCAACACATCTGCTGCGCTCTACAAGCAATAATCCGTACCTACATGTACGATGAATAAGCCTTGACGGACGCGTCGAGTGCTCACACTTATACACTAGGATTCGACCTCTATAAGACCTCTACGACATGAGTTGAATTACGCCAGCAATTTCCGAATTCGAGTCCGGGGACTCGAGTTTCAGTAGCTAACATTGTTTTTGCCCTAGAGCAATTAACTGGTCCCGATCCATCGAGTGCACCAGGGCACGTTTACCATCATCCCTATGAACTACTACAAATTCGACTGACTCGATTTACTTCCGGGTGAAGTGCTTTGCACTCGACACAATTGTTGACTCCACCATCCTAATGCGAAGATCAAGACTTCTAAGTCTCCACCCGAATCTACGATTCGCATGGACACTCGCGGGCTACTGACATGGGTGTGCCCAATAGGCACCCAACTACAACCTACCTGGTGCGGCTCGACGGAAGGCCCACTCGATTAATTGCCAAGGTCCATGATGCCTATAACGGTTCGAGTGGTATGAAGCCCATATGGACACGGAATCCCAAACGCACAATACAAGGAAGCAGTCTCAAAACTAGAGTTTGAATACAACTTGTAACCAACTCGTATTGGTACCTGAGACCTAGCCTCCCCATATAAAAAGGCTAGGAGGGTCCAACGAGGAGGACACGACCTAAGACCCCAATAGACAAATCGTGTAACATCCCAAAACTTCAATCCAAGATTATCAAAGATCAAATCATCCAAAAATAGGGTTAACAAAAACTTTTCCAAATTTAAAATGAAAGCATTCATATAGGTGTGCATTTAAAATAGGAGTTGTTTTGAATTGCCATGATTGTGTGATCCTTTGCTTCTAAAATGTTTCTTAGGTGATTTAAACATCATCTACATCATTCCCAAACTTTTCCTAAAAGAAATCAAATCAAAAAGAATTAAAATGAAGGAATGGTCATTTGGACAAATTTAACTCTCATGCCTACTTTGGCTATTCCTAGTACTCAATTCTTAACAGAAACAATTCTTGATCTTTGCACCCCTTGCTAGTACACATAATGAGGTACCAAGGCCCACCTTTTGATGTTCTAAAAACATTCTGGAAACTATTTTAAAGGGCAGTTCAAAATTGAATCTAATGCATATGCATAGATCACCCCTATTTCAAAAACCATGTATTTGAGCTCCATTTTCAAAACCCTTGCAACCAGAGACTACCAAGCACTAGTGGAGATCACTCAAAATTTTTGAACTCAAAATTCAAACTTTGGTCTCTTGTGGCCATTTCATCAAACATGTGGCAGACACAGATCAAACATTTGTCAAAACACTATATTGTGCAGTGCTTCTTGTCACCATTTGGGCCTAACTCGGTCCCCTTGTCCCCCCAGTTGAAACCCCGGCCCTAGCTCTCTCTTCCTCTCCCCTAGCTGCGCTAGTGCCAAGCCGCCCGACGCCATGCGCTAGGTCGACCATGGACAGCTTGCACAAAGCCGCCCCGCGCTCTCCTTCGCCCGCTGGCAGACAGGCGCCATCACACCGCACCGCCTCGACCAGCCCCCGACCAAAATCGAGCGGAGGACTACCCCCAGTTGCTCGCGCCCATGTCTCTGTCCGCCATGCCGATCACCCCGGAGCACCGCGCCCGCCAGAGCAGCACCGGCCTCGCCAAGCCCTAGCCTTGCGTGGAAGCACCCGCAGCAGGCCCAACAACCGCCCAGACATCCTTGTTCACAGCCTCGCGACCAGCAGCCCCGAGGAACCGCGTCAAACACCGCCGCCCACGCCTAGTGCACCGCCCGCTCCCGACCAATAGAGATAGCCCCTTGCCGCGCCATCAAGCCATAGAGGATCGCCATGAGACCGGCCTCTGTCCGCCTACCTCTCCCATGCCCTTAGCTCGCTGTGTCGTCGCCCACGTTGAGCTCTGTCCATGCCGCTCTGCACCCTTCGCTCGCCTATATAAGGAGGCCTCCCCAGCAAGCTCTCTTCACACCATTCTCATCCCCACCTCTCACTCTCACTCCCCACAGCCCGCTCGAGCACCAGGATGCCGGAATTGCAGCCGGAGCCGCCTCCTCGGGAGGAGAAGGGCGCCGTTGATCCAGGCCATCCCAGGAAGCACCGCTTGTACCAGGAGAACCGCCGTCATCTTCCACTTCGTTCGCCCGCATCGTCGACCTCGCTGGAGCCCCGGTACGCCCCCACTGCACCCTCACCGACCGCTCTAGGGTTAGCTCCCGTCGTGTCATGTTCTGACGAGGACGATAGCTGTGAGCCGTCGATCTGCCCTCTAATCGCATGGCCACCTTTCATCCATACCCCTTCGGTACCCCCCTGTTCCACTGACGGGTGGGGCCCTCACTTAAGCCAGCCCGCGACGCTGCGTGGAGCGCAGTGGGCCGGCCCATGTCGTTCCCGCGCATGTTTTAAATTCAAATTAGGAATTTTCCTTTTAGTTAGAATATAGTTTCTGTCTAGTGTTTTAAAATTCAATTCTGTGAGTTTGACAAATCCAAATTGCATGAAAATAATTTTGTCTGAAAGGTATTGAAATTCTCTATCCAAGCCCGTTGGATTTAATTCATTTAGAGTTATAGATTTCTCCTAATAAAAATAAGAAGACAAAAGCTTTTGCAACTTGAAACATTTTTGCAAAAACAACCAAGTTAGCTTTTGAGTTGATTCCAACTCTCAAAAATCACATTTCATCATATCTACCCAAATATGTAATAATATTGAGGTTTACATGCAGTGACTTTGAACTAGTACCAAAATAATGCTATATAGGCATTTCTAGTCACTTTAAATCATTAAATAATAAACTTAAACCAAAGTAACATTGATCCAACCTTTAAATCTCATTCCCACATGTTAGAATATGTGGTGAGGACATGTGTGTACATGATCCCATATTTTGGTGGTGAATATTAAATTTTAGTTAATATTTCAATGAGTAGAAATTACTTTTCCAAAATAAAAAGGTTGAAACTATTGAATTAAAACTTGTGATGCTTGTGATGATAATAGATCATCAATTGTGTGTTTTAGAATGCTACTTAGCCTAGTTAAGTATTGTTTGGTGATTGTCTACTCCCTATGTATTTATAGACGCTAGTACCGACCAAGATTTCGAGGAGGAGGAGTTCTACCAAGAAGAAGAAGAAGAAGAAAACCTCAACCATTGCACCAACCAAGGCAAGCTATTAGTGGCAAGCTAACCCTTGCAAATATGCTTTAGTAAGCTATTGTAGCAAGCTAGAATAAAACTAGATAGTTTAGTAAAGATGCCTTAAGCATACTTTGCTCACACCCCCTTAGGTTACACAAAGTTCTTTAAATAATTTTGAAGGTAGCATAAAGAGTATAAAACTTGACCTAATTAGAAACCCTTAGATGTCATTCTATGGCATGAGATTGATCCCACCTTTCCACCTTAGGGAACACTCTTAACCTAGTGTTTTAGAATAGATCAAACTTGAGTCACTTTAGATGGGAACACTTGGTGAAAATGAGTTGTGAAAACCTTGGAATGATGAGTCATTCTATTGAGATGTTTTGACATGTGTTGAGAAACACAATTGGTTTATGATGATGAAAATGATGAGGCATGAGCCTTAACCCTTTTTATAAAACTGATGGTTGGATTCGGATGCGGTACCATTCCAAATTTACCGTACAACCACATTACCTGAATTGGGTAAGCCTTAGCTGGAAATTTATATGCATTAGTATTAGTTCCCTCACGGGAGTGGTTTGAGCTGAGGCTACCTCTCAATGATGTCCACCTATGCAGTGCCCAAGATGACTGATGGTCATGGTTGGGAGGCCATGAACATAGGAGAGGTGCTTGTACTAGGGTGTGTAAAGGGAAGGTTATGTTTGATTATCTGCATACCAAGTATGAGGATTCAGGGTTATCCCTGACAGATATATCTAATCTTATGGTGAAAGTGTACCACCTCTGTAGAGTGTCAAACTATTCGAATAGCCGCGTCCGCGGTTATGGACAGTTGGAATGGTCATACTGTTTTGTTGTCAGATGTTTTCTAAATAACTTGAAATGAGTGATGAACCTTGACTTGACCACAACAGGGTTGTGTAGACGAAAATAGCTTCCCAACTTAAGTGATTCTAGAACTTTACTTTATCTTTTCTTGTTTCAGAACTCAGCTTAGGTTTCAAACTTAACTTGATAGTTATTCTTTCAATTCAGTACTTTAACTTAGAATCATAACCCTTGCTAGTAGTAGTTTGTGAGTACTTAAAGAGTACTCATGGCTTTTGTCCCTGGCTATTATCATGGCCAGACTATGAAGGAGATTATCAAGATGATGGTCAACAGGATGGCTATGATAACTAGGACTATCTGCCTTCGTCAGCATTGCCTGTGCCCCTGAAGATGGACCCCACTACTACGCTATTGTTTATTTCCGCTGCTTGTTGTATTAAAGACTGGATCCTGAGATCCTTATTTGTGTAAAACCTTATGTATGGTTTGTAATGGATGATGTACTGTGATATCCAATCCGTTATGTCTCGCAAAAATGGTAATCCTGGGATTGCGAGGTATGGCATAACGGGCATCTGGGATTAAAAATCCGGGTGTTGACAAGTTGGTATCAGAGCCATCCTGACCATAGGAGATCCTAGTTAGAATGGACGTCCAAACCAAAAAAAAATAGCTTCAAAACCAAAGTGAGTATTTATAAAAAAACTATCTCCCCTCTTACCCTTGTGAACTCATTCTTTCTCAAAAATACATGTTCCTCAAAATTCTTACATTACTACTTAAAATTTGACACACTTGATCACTTCACTAATTTCCTCATCCTAAATTCTTGTAGATGGAGACTCAGTTTAGAAAGTTTTACCAGTTGGGAAACGGAGGTCAGCTGATCTTCGAGAGGGATCTGGATTCACTGTCAGAATTTTTGGGACGCCCACATCCGGAGTTTCTTGGAGCTCAACTTCTAGGACCCCCAGGAGGAGACCTACAATGGCTAGTCACCGCAGATCTTCGAGGAAGCATTGAAGCACCAACTTCCGGGAGAATTCAGTTCTCCGTGAGAGAGACCAACTGGCTAGATGGATTAGCCAGGGCAATGCATGAAGCTCTCGCACGTCTATGTGCCCTCAGCGTCAACAAGATTCAAGGAACCCGTTTTGCCCACTATGCAAGACGTGACTTCATTGGAATGCCGATGGAGATGACAAGTCACCCAGAGTTGAGGCGTCAAGTGGAGAACCTTGACTTCTTGCTTCATGACCGACAGCAGGAACTGGACAATGCCAAAGAGTTAGCCAACCAGAACCGTGCCATTGCCGACCAGAAGGCCCAGACTTTCACACTGCTCATCCAAGATCGCCAGTCTCTTCATCGCCAGCGTGCAAAGAAGGATCGCACCATCGCCCGTCTTCGCAAGAAGGTGGCCGACCTCGAGAAGACCGTCAAGGAGCAGGAAGCTCAGCTTGCCGCCAAGGAAGAAGATGATGAAGAAGAAGACATCCAGGGGGATATGGATTCTTACCTCAGCAACGATGACGATTTTCTGGCAGAGGATGCTGTGGACTTCTACACTGATGATGAAGACTCTGACTTCATCGACGATGAGTAGATGCACTAGAGCACTGTCGTAGCATGAGATGTATCATCTCATTGTATCGTAGTTTGCAGAATGGTTCTTCAAACCATCTGTTTTCCCCTTTGATTGTTGTGGTGCGTGTTGTATCGTGTGCTTGCTTGCATGAATGAGAATGAAGTTCGTTGAAAAACCTGAGTCTAACTCAAAGTTGTAGCCTTGAAAACCCAAAACCATGAACCTTAGAATTTCCCTCTTACCCCTATATCTATCCCAATCTTCAGATGACTCGTGGAAACCAAGGAGGGAGCAGCTCATCGCAGGACCCAATGCTGCAGATCTTGCAGAATCTCGTCGCGGACCGTGAAGCAAGCAGGGCCGAGCGTCAAGCCAACTTAGCGACATTGCAGCAGATCGCCCAAACGGCTCTCAACAACCAAGGACATGGAAATCAGGATCACCATGGATCAAACTCAAAAACTTTCAGAACACCAATCCCCCAATCTTCAACCAATCTGAAAACCCATTAGATGCTGATGACTGGTTACAGACCATGGAAAACAACCTAGAAGTTGCAGGAGTTGATGAGAATGAGAAAGTTCTCTTCGCCACTCACTATCTGGCGGGAGATGCAAGAGCTTGGTGGAATAGCGTCCGCAACATGAACCATGGCCAGGTGATGACCTGGGAAGCATTCAAGGTCAAGTTTAGCCGCACCCACGTGCCGCAAGGTCTTGTCAACAGGATGAGAGATGAATTCTGTGAACTGAAGCAAGGAAGATTGACTGTAGTAGAGTACCGTGACAAATTCTCGTCACTTGCCAGATATGCACCGGATGAGATCAACACGGAGGCCAAGAAGAAAGAGAGATTCTTAAACGGACTGCATGATGAGATGCAGACTGTCCTCGTCAACATCCGTTTCCAGGATCTCGAAGAGCTAGTCGACTCTGCCATTCAGATGGAAGGGAAGATTAACCAGGCAAACGACAACCGCAAGCGTCGTATGATGCAGCAGTCTGGATCCAGTAGTCACCAGAAGTACCATCCTAACCCCTCACCAGCATATGCACCAAGGAACAACCGACCCCCAAATTCTCGCCCAAGCTACCCCACCCGTAGCGGAGGAAATGTGAAGCCCAGAGGAAACAATCACAACTTCGGCAATGCCAACAACTTCAACCATGCCCCTCCCAAGAGCAACAACAACAACACTGCCCCCAGAACTGGCAGCAATGCTGTACCTATTGCAGTCACGGACAAGTCCCAGATCACTTGTTTCGAGTGTGGAGTGAAGGGTCACTACTCCAATAAGTGTCCCAAGAAGACTGCCGCCAATGCCCCTGTGAATGCCCCAGCTCAGCAGCAGCGTCGTGTTCAACCAGGCAGGAGATTTGCCCCAGGGAACCCGCACAACCGCAATGGTCGTCTCTTCCACATAAACGCAGAAGAAGCCCAGGAAGCACCAGATGTAGTGCTGGGTATGTTTTCTGTCAACTCAGTTTTAGCAAGAGTATTGTTTGATTCTGGAGCATCGCATTCATTTGTCACCGAAGAATTTGTATGCACTAGTAAGATTCGCCCAACCAACCTGAAGCATGTCATGATAGTTCAAATCCCCGGTTCAACTACAAAAGCTAGAAAAATTTGCAAAGCTGTACCTATCAGAATACATGGGATAGATTTTTATGCCAACCTAATTGTACTTGGAACCAAAGGTTTGGAAGTAGTACTAGGTATGGACTGGATGTCAAGGCATAAAGGACTGATAGACTGTGCTAAGAAAGCCATCACCATGACCAGTAGTTCTGGAGTAACCGTAGAGCATATCTCCGAAACCTTACCCCGTCAATTCAAATGCAACAAAAGTGTAGCCCTGCCTACCATTGACCAAGTCAGAGTAGTCTGTGAATACCCCGACGTATTCCTAGATGAATTGCCAGGTATGCCCCCGGATAGGGATATAGAGTTCATTATCGAACTAATCCCCGGAACCGGACCTATAGCCCAGAGACCCTATACCATGAACCCCTCGGAGTTAGTAGAACTGAAGAAGCAGTTGGATGCCATGTTAGCTACCGGCTTGATTCAGCCAAGTGCATCGCCATGGAGATCACCGGTGTTATTCGTTGACAAGAAAGATGGAGGCAACCGTCTGTGTACAGACTATAGAAATTTGAATGATGTCACCATCAAGAACAAGTACCCCTTGCCAAATATAGAGGATCTATTTGATCAGTTGACTGGAGCTCAGGTATTCTCAAAGATTGATCTTAGGACTGGTTATCACCAACTTAAGATTCGTGCAACAGATATTCCGAAGACCGCCTTTACTACTCGCTATGGTCTATACGAGTATACGGTTATGTCTTTTGGATTAACCAATGCCCCTGCTTATTTCATGAATCTCATGAATAAGATCTTTATGAATTTCTTAGATAAGTTTGTAGTTGTGTTTATCGACGACATCCTTATCTACTCCAAGTCAGAAGAAGAGCATGAGCAACATCTGAGAATCATCCTAGAAACCCTGAGAGAGCATCAGTTATATGCCAAGTTCAGCAAGTGTGAGTTTTGGCTGAAAGAAGTAGGATTCCTAGGACATATTGTGTCTGCCGGAGGAGTCTCTGTTGATCCCAACAAGATCAAAGATGTCGAAGAATGGGAAGCCCCAACCAATCAAACCCAAGTTCGTTCATTTCTCGGATTAGCGGGATATTATCGCAAATTCGTAGAAGGATTCTCGAGCATAGGCCTACCAATGACCCAATTATTGAAGAAGGACAAGAAGTTTGAATGGACAGACAAGTGTGAAGCCAGTTTCCGGGAGCTGAAGAAGAGATTGATATCAGCCCCAATTTTGATCATGCCAGACATCAAGAAGCCCTTTGATGTATATTGTGACGCATCGAAGATTGGTCTAGGATGTGTATTGATGCAAGAAGGCAAAGTCATCGCGTATCTGTCTCGACAACTGAAGCATCATGAGCAGAACTATCCGACCCATGATCTTGAGCTAGTAGCCGTGGTTCTAGCATTGAAGACATGGCGTCATTATTTGATGGGTAATCGCTGTGAGATTTACTCAGATCATAAGAGCTTGAAGTATATCTTCACCCAGAAGGAGTTGAATATGAGGCAAAGAAGATGGATAGAGTTAATCAAGGATTATGACCTTGACATTCACTATCACCCCGACAAAGCCAATGTGGTAGCGGATGCTCTTAGCAGATTGCCGTGTAGGCTGAACACCATGATCAAAGAGAAGCAACCAAGTTTGTATGAGGAGTTGGAGCAGTTCAGGACTGAGTTAGTTAGCAAAGGATTCCTAGCTAGCATTGAACTTCAACCCACGTTGATTAGCCAAATCAAGGAAGCCCAGAAGGGGAATGAAAGTATCGACGGAATCAAACGTCGTATTGGTACAGGCAAAGTACCTAGACTCACCGAAGACAAAGAAGGTGTACTGTGGTACAAGGGACGTATCTGTGTACTAGCAGATTCGGAGCTGAAGGAAATTATCATGAAGGAAGCTCATGATACTCTTTATTCTATCCACCCCGGAGGAACAAAGATGTATCAGGATTTGAAAGAGCAATTTTGGTGGCACAAGATGAAGAGAGAGATCGGAAGCTACATCGCCAAATGTGACATTTGTCAAAGAGTCAAAGCGGAGCATCAGAGACCTGCCGGATTGTTGCAACCATTGCAGATTCCGGAATGGAAATGGGATTCCATCGGAATGGACTTTATCACCGGTTTACCTACTTCTAGTAGGGGAAATGACTCAATCTGGGTCATAGTTGATAGACAATAGATCTAGACATCAATCTCTCACACATACGCCAGATCCAATCTGCGTGACACCGCCATTGGCGACCTTGTAATCCTTCGGATCATCATTAATCAAGAGCAGACAAGCAGGAGTAGGGTCCTCTACGAGGCCTGAACCTGGATAAACCTTGCGTCCTTGTGTGCTTGTTTGCTAGACGATCGAGACTTCCAGCGTTCCCTCCTTCTCCAAAACCCAAGTCCATAACAATGGGCATTGATGATTTAAACCCTCGTCACCAAGAACAACACAATTGTGCATGAAACAATAAAAATGAAGTATTTGGAAGAAACCTAAATTTTTTATTGATGAAGAAGGGGATGCCTTGGGAATCCCCAAGCTTTGATGCTTGTACCTCTTGAATATTTATTGGGGTGACGCGGGTGGCATCCCTAAGCTTGAGCTTTTGTCCATTCTTCATCTCATTACATCATTCTTTCCCTACACCTGAAAATTTCCTTCATACAAAACTTCACGCAATCTTCATTAGCAACATTAGTGCATTCAAAAGATAATAAACGTTTGGGGTTTAGTTTAAAACAGAATAACTTTCATTAAAACCAATCTACTATAGTAATTCCCTCAAAAAGCTCAATTCACCAAAAATAACCCAAAAAGAAATCGATAAAGAGGCAAATGCAAATAATGGCAGAAATCTGTCAAAACAGACCAGCAGGTGAAAACCGATTTTTTCGAAGAGCTTCTGTTGCTCGAATCAAAAAGTGTTGAACGAACGAAAGTTAGCTAACAACCAGGGGTATTGATTCAGAAAATTACAGATCAATCCGACTTACAGAGATTTTTCACGAATTTTTACAGTGGAGCACAAAAATCTGTTTTGGGATAGCACTTCCCCAAATCTTACTTCCCTCTCATTAGAGGTTATTATTGGCACAAAAATCAAACAAAGAGGATAAGGAGAGGTTATTACAGTGGTAATAACTTCCAATACTCAACTAAAACTACTGGGTTATCTCCCAATAAGTAGTTTTCTTTAACGCCTTTAAGTTAGGCTTGATCGTTTGAAAAGATGCTCACATAAGAAATATGAATTGAAGTAAAAGAGAGCATCAAGAAGCAAATTCAAAGCACATTTAAGTCTAACCCACTTCCTATGCATTGGAATCTTGTAAATAAACAAGTCATGAAACCACAAAGGAACAAGCATAGTAAAGCAAAACAAGTGGAACTTCAACAGTTTCAACATAAAGAGGGGAAACCTAATATTATTGAGATGCATAAAACCATGTTTCCCTCTCTCATAATAACTTTGAGTAGCATCATGAGTAAATTAACAATATAACAATCACATGAAACATTCTTATCATGAGCCACATGCATAAAAGAATTAATACTCTCCACATAAACATAGTCATTCTTATTAATTGTAGTGGGAGCATATTCATAAAAATAGCTATCATTATTATTCTCATCACCATAATCATCAAATATAGGAGGCATATTTTAATCATAATTAATTTTCCCCTCAACTGTAGGTGGACCGAAAATATCATACTCATCATTGTAATCATCATATATCGGAGGCATAGTATCATCAAAGTAAATTTTCTCCTCCGTGCTTGGGGGACTAAAAATATCATGCTCATCAAAACCAGCTTCCCCAAGCATAGACTTTTCCATAGCATTAGCAATAATGGTGTTCAAAGAATTCATACTAATAACATTGCTATTAGCATGCAGATAAAGTTCCATAGGTTTTTTAATTTTCTCTTCAAACACTTCATGTCCTAACTCAAGATAAATACTATAAAGCTATCTAATTTTGTTGTTGTTTTCCATTAAGCCTAACTAGTGAAAAAAAGAAACAAAAAGATATGATTGCAGCATCTAAAGGAAATAACTTCGAGCACTCACACACCAGCAACCATACTAGAAGATAGCTTAGTAGCCAGAAGATGTGAGTACATTTTATCTTACCTCCCCGGAAACGGCGACAGAAAATAGCTTGATGTCTACACACTTCTATTCTTGTAGACAATTGTTGGGCCTCCAAGTGCAGAGGTTTGTAGAACAACAGCAAGTTTCCCTTAAGTGGATTACCCAAGGTTTATCAAACTCATAGAGGAAGTCGTCAAAGTTATCCCTCTCAAGCAACCCTACAATCAAGATACAAGAAGTCTCTTGTGTCCCTAACACACCCAATACACTTTTCAGGTGTATAGGTGCACTAGTTCGGCGAAGAGATAGTGAAATACAAGTGGTATGGATATAAGACAACGATGCCAAAAAAGAGCTTGACGGGAGGAAAAGACTAAAGGCAAAAAGGTGGAAGCAAGCAAACATGTAAGAGATCTAGTTGTAAACGGTGTTTCAATGCTTAGAAACAGGGCCTAGGGATCATACTTTCACTAGTGGACACTCTCATATAAATATCTTCTCTTCATGATACTACTCTCCGGTTGGACACTCTAATCCATGGTAGGGCCATAACAACACACCTCAAAGTTCGCTTTCCCCATCTAGATAACCCCACACTGTCACCTTGACCGCTAGATGGTTCCAACAAACACCACAATTTCATAGAGACATCCAACTCCAAATATAACTCATAAGAAGTATTTATGTAACCTTAGCAAAAGTGCCACACGGTGTGCACACTGTCAACTTCACACACGTGAGGATAAGAAGAGATTCATTAAAGCACTTGAGTAGCAAAATAGATCTATAGATTAGAAAGCTCATGATCTCATAAGATCATGCATAGAGAGAGAGATGAACACATAGCTACCGGTAGAGCCCTTAGCCTCGAGAGAGAACTACTCCCTCCTCATCATGGGAATCAGCAACGGCGATGGAGATGGTGGTGGAGATCAATGGAGATGGCTCTGGGGCACTTCCCTGTCCTGGTAGGGTGCCGGAACAGAGACTTTCTGTCCCCCGAGTCTCCCCTTTGGTGGCGGTGGTGCTATGGAACTTTTCACGGTTGGAGGCTGGATTATTTAGGGTTTCTGCATCGGAGGCTTCTTATAGGCGAAAGGGCAATGTTAGAGGGTGGACCAGGGGCCCACACCACCTGATGGTGCTGCTAGGGGGGACCCGCGTCACCACATGGTGTGGCCATCCCCTGGCCCCTCTCCGTCTTGTCTTCTGGCTCCGTGAGTCTTCCGGTAAAATATCGACTTTGGCTTTTGTCGGGTCCAATTTGGAGAATATTCATTTTCTGGCTTTTCTGGAACCAAAAACAGAAGAAAACAGGCAACTAGCACTATGGCATCTTTTTAATAGGTTAGTTCTAGAAAATGTGTAAAAGTACTCCAAAGTGTGGACAAAACATAAGAAAGTAAATATAAAACAAGCATGGAACATCAAAAATTATAGATACGTTTGCAACGTATCAAGTATCTATAGTGCAATGACTAGAAAAATAGTTTACTATAATGTCGTAGCCTTTCTTGGTATGGAATATTTCTAGAGCCATTTCTGCAAAAATAAGGTCTCTACCTTCGGCTCAATTACGTACACCCATGGAGGTGCATAGTAAGATGAACTAGAGTAGTATGTTTTCCACTATGACCAGCCTAAGAGGATCTCTAGTGGCTAGTGTATCCGGTAGTCTAAGACAAATATAGACCACCATGGACGAAAAATGCATCTGGTGGCTTGTGTATCCGGTGGTCTAAAATTTAGACATTCTCTGAACAGGCTACTCATTGTCCATATTTGGACAACCGAGCCATCATGTCTAAAGCAAAGTTGGTCACTCGCGAGCTCACTCCCGCGCCAAATCAGAGCATTTGTTGTACTGATTTGCTATGCATATTGACTATTTGTGTGCAGATGGACATATCGACTATCAAATTTAGACTATCCACTAGAAAACTAAAGTCGTGTAAAAAGGAAGCTTTTTACACCATTATCTATAAAGTGAAGATGTAGACTACCAAATTTAGACAAGCCACTAGAGATGCTCTAAGTCCTTCCACAGCATGGTCGATGCCCAATAGATAGAAAAGTTGCCACCTCATAAGCGATGCCTAGAAATTCTTTTGAGGCACCGAGCTTACAATGTGATCACTTTGGCCAAAAATAAATAGTTGTCCCACAACGTGATAAACAAATTAACTAGACCAATCTCCATGGCTTGTCTTTGGTGAAGGTCCTCTCAACAACATGCATAGTACACATATATTTCTTTTCTATTGGGTGAAGAGTTTGGAGCATCGGAGCACCTAGGTGCTCCGGTTCCGTGAAAAAAATTGGTGGCATCGATCGGGCAACGGAGGGCACCGGTGCCTGATTCTTGTAAAGTGATTTGGGCACCGATTTTTTCACATGCCGTAGAAGGCCTAAGAGACTACCAAATTTAGACAAGCAACTAGAGATCAAGGCAAAAAATACTAGCGTGCTATTTAATTTAGCGTGCCTTTTCTCCAGACAATATGGAAGTTATAGCATGCTAATAACGCGCTATTTTACAGAACATCTTTTTGTAAAAATTTAAAAATATAACATGTATATCATGAATATAAATGATTTCAACATGTAACGAATTGCCTAGAGTAACACTTCCACATGCATAATCGATTCTGGCGCTATCCAAGTTGGAGGATAACCGGCAGGGCTGAATCTAGGTACATCGCAAGGTGCTGCAGGAGGAGGCGATGGCTTGACACGATCACTTAAGTTTAACAATCAAATTTGCAATGTATGTTTGCTTACTCGACACATTCATCATATTTTATCTTACTCCACACCCACCAACAAAAAAATAATACCCTATACTTGAAATAGCACTAACGCTATGATGTTTTAGCACGATATAGCATGCTATTTAAAAAATAGCGCCATACCGAGCAAAATCTTTAAAAATATCATGCACTCTCCAAATACGCTATATCACGCTACATAGCGTGAAATAGCGCACTATTTTTTTACATGTTAGAGATGCTCTAAGACTGGTCTGACTGGCAAGTAACTTGGTGTAGTAATATGCATACATTGTGCTAAAGACTATCAAAAGTACTCCCTTCGTCTAGAAATAATTGAGTTGGTTTTGTCTAGATTCGAATATATTTAGACGCATTTTAGTGTATAGATACATTCTAATCTAGACAAACCCAAGTAAGTTATTTATGAACGGAGGGAGTAGTATTTTTTAGATGCTAAAATGGAAAAGAAGATCCAACTGCTGGCAATGTTGGGATTCGAGAGTGTTGATCCAATGCTGGAGATGTGTACGAATAACTTTGAATATTGATCGTTGGATCAAGACTCGTGAATCCCAACATTTCCAGCCATTGGATCTTCATTTCCATTCTAGCATCTAGAAGATTTTATTGATAGTCTTCATCACAATGAATGGTATGCACAAAACTCAAAACACACTTCTCCATCATTCTAGAATCTTCTCCCTCGTTTCTCTAGACTATGTTACCAGAATTTTCAAGTTTTAGATAGCTAATAATCGTTGACTTCTAAATGATATAAAAGTACGAGAACCAAATATACCCCTATACTTTATAGATGTTGATCAAATTTATATTTTTGATGCTTTACCTATTAAAATTTTATATAGTAGTAATATGCCGGACATCTAGGTACTATTCAACACGAATCCAGCTCCTCTAAACCATTGGATCTAATGGCCCAACGGTTAGGATTGGTGCTATGGATCCAATTCAAAACTGCTCCATTGTAGTAGTAGAGAGAATACATCATTCTACGCTATGAAATTTTGGGGGTGGTGACATGATGGTTCTCAAAAATGGTAGAGTTTGCTCTAGGTACTATTCAACACAAATACATGTGCTATGAACCATTGGATCTAACAGTCCAGCGGTAAGGATTGGTGCTAAGGATCCAGTTCAAAACTGCTCCATTATAATGGTAGAGATATAGTGGTAAGATAAGACAAGATAAGAAATAACTAGTAAGTTGCAAGTGCCTTGCACGTGAGAATCAGATAATATAAGTATGACATATCATTTTTTATATAAAATTATAGTAGTAGGTGAACCTCAAAAAATATTTATATTTTCGAGCTTCATTCATAGAGTATCCCGTGTGTTTGGTTCTTGTACTTTTTGTATAATCTAGAAATCAACTTATAGCATAAATAATCCGCGTCCGTAAAACTGATCCATAATATATTCTATAGGAGTACATTGGCGGGTCCAGGGAAACTGCATGCCCTTTTGTCTCTAGAACCGCTCATGCATGCATCTCCCGATCTTCCTAGCGGTTCGTTTCTTCTCTATCCCATTCCTTTTCTGTCACCCGGACGGACCTCTGCAAAACAAAATTAGGCGCCAATCATAGTCCATGGCGGCGCCGTTGGACAAGATGTACTACTTCGTGCACCCTGGCAACACCACACTACATGTGGCATATACCAACAGAGCGTCGGTGGTGAACAATTACATCGAGAAAATCCAAAAGCTCCTGGAGGAAACGGACGACAAGATTGTTGGCCTCGATGTCGAATACACCAACGACTAATCATCGACTTAGAAGGCTGCTATCATCCAGCTATGTGTGGGCATGGATTGCCTGGTCTACCAGATCTGCCAGGCCGACCAGCCATGCTCAAAGCTAGCAGAGTTCCTAGCCAACCCTAACATTTCCTTTGCAGGCATCAACATCGGCAACAACAGTATCAGGCTTAGGCGTTCTCTAGTACCAGTGACGAACTTCGTGGACATCCAGAAGAGGTGGAAGCCTGCCGGCTCCATGAATGAGAAGGATTCTTTGGCTGACTACGCGGTGTCCCTCATAGACATCCGTTACAAAGTCATGAAAAACAAGGAGGATGTGAACCACAAGAAGTGGGGGAACATGCTCCTGACCGAAGAGCAGATCAAGTATGCAAGCCTTGATGCCTACTCGACCTACGAGGTATACAGGCGGATAGTGAACTTCGAGAGGGGTCAACAAACTCTCGAAATGTTCAACCAAAAAAAAGAACTAAGGAAGAAGGGCAAGGGCAAGAAGACCAAAGAAGAAGACGAAGACTCAGAATGGTACACCATGTGACCTACGAGTATATCTTTGTGTGTCGATATATCCTTGCTTGGTACACCTACTTGTACTATACTACTCGCAGCAGTTAATGCATGTATATATTGCAGGCATGCAAGGGGCAAATGCAAAAATTAATGCAAAGAACCATAGCAAATTCTTTTATTTTGACTGCAAAGTGATAGTAGGAGTAGGCATCATAGCACACGCCAACAACCCACCCCACCTCAATGAATTGTCTTGTCAATCAACAGTCATGGCAGATTATGAATTTATAGTGGTAGAGACTTTCTTTGAGTAATTCCATTTATACTACTTAGGGAGAGTACTACTGAAAGACAGAGGGTGACTGGACACCTGAAAAACTGCTAGCGGCAGTGTAGCAGCCGAACCGCAAGATGAACATTTGTCGATTTCCCGAATGTATGTTGAGTTAGTACAGTATAAATATATATATTATTACTACCTGCTATGTACTAGTACTACTACTAGCAAAAAACCACCATCCCTACTTTGGAAAAAATATGATTTCTTCCAACCAAACTAGTACTATTCCAAAAATAGCTATATTTACTTGTCGCAAAAATGGATGTATCTAGACATGTTTTAGTGCTAGATACGAGTACATCCAATCTAGTGACAATTAATATGAATCGGAGGGGAGTACTACTACTACCGTACTCCACTATTGTACTACTACTAGTAGTAGTACATACTAGTACTCCCGAATGTATGTTGACCAGTACTCCTACCTCTGTTTGGGATATTAGGCTAGAGAGATTTTTAAAATTGTTAGAAATTATAATAAGACCTATTCTATTTATGTTCCACCCAACCCAACGGAAGTTAAGACTTCATGAAAAATACTTAGGAGAGTACATCCGCGAACTCATCTAGTACCTCTGTTTCAAGGAATAAGGTGCACGCGCGCTCCAAAGTAAAGTTTGACCGAATAAATGGAGCAACTAAAATTTACTTATATGTGTAAAATTTGTATTGTTGAATTCGTATTGAAACAACTTTGCAATGATGCTAAATTTGTACAGTACCAACATTCTTTATATATATTTAGAGTAAATCTTGGTCAAACAAAAAACAAAAATAAGGGAGCCTTATTTCTTGGGACGGATATAGAGTACTAGTACTACAAAATCCACCATTCCTGGTATGCAAACAATCATTCTACAATTAAACCAATTAACAGCAGCTTACATCACCACTAAGGCGAAAGAAGAAACGCAGCTCCTTCGAGGTAGCAGGACCGACTAGGTAATGAGGCGGCGCCGCTAGGTAAGACGTAAGGTCCTCAAACGCGACCTCGCCTGGCTTAGTGGAGGTCGGCGCGTCGAGCTCCACCGTCAAGCTGCCGGTCCTCCTCCTACCGTCCGTCCAGGAGAGCAGCGGCGGGCATTGCGCCCACATCCTTACCCTGTACACTGGCAAGTCGCCAGTCGCGGCCCTAACACAGACCGCAGACACGAGGGGGACCGTGCTTACGGAGCCAATCGTCAGAATGAACACGGCGCCATCCTGCTCCCCAACGATGATGAGCTGGCGGGACGGCTCGCCCGGCAGCGGCACCAGCTCCTGTAAAGCTTTGGTGGTGGCATACTGGATCTTGTGCACTTGGATCGATTGGACCGCTTCGAGGTGGGCGACGAGCACTGGGGGCGGGGCGGCGAAGTTGCAGCCGGTCTCCATGCAAGTGCAGGGAGCGTACCGGCACATAATTTCGTGCTCATGGAGTTCGTAGTAGGGCAACAAACTACTGCAGCCTTTGTGGGCGCACTCGACCCTAGCCACTGATAGGACGACGTCCATGGCAGGCTCGTGGGTGAATCCGCCGCTAGGGTGCTCACACTTCTGGAAGGAGGTGATCTTGCGGACACATAGGTGCAGACTAGTTGAATATCCACGCACTGTAGAAACAAAAGTTCAAAAAATAAAATAGTTGCATGGACGAACCGACAAAAGAAAAAACAATTGATTGTGAGGGAGAAATGGAGAGACCTTGTAGACCCGTCGAGGCTTGAGGGTCTGGGAGCAGGAGGAACCGTTGAGAATGGTGGCTTCCATATTTAGAGTGACCGTCCCAAGCATTGCGATTTGGGTGGGGGAAAATGAGGACTCTCTGATCCGGCCTCGAGTCGTTCCCTTCTTTTATATACCATAGCTGATAATCAATGAAGCTCTACCTGATTGCGCCTTTACTTTCTGTACTAGGGTCCTTTTTGTATATTTTGAGGCCTTATTATTTACAAATCCCTAGTTTAGTTGGAAAAGATTAGCGGCCTCTTTGTATTTGTGCACCACCCTTTTATTAGTAAGTTGGCACGTGAGACCCACATAATAATAAAGTATGACATATCATCACTATATAAAATTATGCTCTGTAATAGGTAAAGCTCAAAATAAATATGAAAGAGCCACATCTATAAAAAGTAACAGTGCATATTTGTTTTCACCTAGTACACTTTGAAGGTACTGTAGTAACATATGAAAGTTTTACTAGCCTATGTTATTTAGAACTATGAAGAGCAGCCTAATATGGAAGAGAAATAAAACATCCAGCCAGAGCTCATTTTTGGGCAGAAGCACGAGGAAAACAGAAGGAAAGTTAGCCTGGACCACCACGGGCCCTAACCTTGTTTGCACTGCTGCGCCTCCACGGTTGTACTCCATTGCGCGGAAGCTTACATGGGAAGGAAGAGGTGGCTGCTGTGATGCTTCCCACCTGAACAAGTGCCAGGCATAGATGCAAGAGTGGACATATCAGATCAACGGCTTAGATTACTCAATGTTGGGAAGGTTCTAGAACTGAAGGGAAAAACCAAATTCAAAAACTGTTCTACTATATAGTAGTGGTATAGATATTATAGATATAGAAAATCTCGGACCGGAGGGAGTAGGAAAGAGCTCACTTTATCAATTTGTTTTCACCCATCAACTCAATCATCTACGTAGGGCCCATAGATGGGGGAGGTCGCAGTCGCCTTGGACGCACCACAAAATTATGACTGGGCCATCGAGTACGGGAAGCAGAGTCAGCATTCCGTCCAATCGCTTACCCTATTCATCGTTATCGATATTTGCCACACGCATCGGCTTCATCAGCAACATTGATTGTCCCCAAGCTTCAGTAATCTGCCACATTAATATCGGATCATCTCCTTCCTATTTATCCTCTCCCCTTCCCCGCACCACCAATCCATCTCTAATCCCTCGCTTCCAGCAACCATCTGCGTCCTCATCTTTCATCCATGGCCACCTTCCGGCTATCGCCCGCCGTACCAGAGCGCAAAGACCCCAACGTCGGGGAACAGGAGGACAATTCCCTGCGCATTTGGGCCTTCTCCCAACGGAGAACAAAGTGGCAGCTGGCGTGCACCTTCCTCGACACTGGGTACAGTCGCTGCAAGTATCGTATGTATTGCCTCCACGACAATCCAGACGGGACATTGAAGGTCAAGTTCGTCAACTTCAGGGACGCCCGTCTCCTCTACGGCAAAGTCTTCCACTGCGGCTGCGAGATGGTGGTGTTCACCGGCGCCAACTTTTTCACCAACTACGGGGACCGGTTCCCTAACAACAGCACCTTCATCCACAGTGTCCTCCCCGAGCTGCCGATGGCTCCGGAGGTAACGCCGCCATATCCGCAGGTGCCGCTGATGGCTCAGGAGGTACCGCCACCTTATTCGAAGGTGCCACCGCATTATGCGGAGGTGCCGCTGATGGCTCAAGATGTGCCGCCGATGGCTCAGGAGGTGCCGACGAGTCAGGAGCCGACTGTGTCGCTGGAGCTCGCATTGGTGCCGATTTCACGAGCAGCCGCTGGCAGCACGGACTAGTGCTAGGAGGCGTCGGACCTGCACTAGTTCAGCAACATGTCCTTTATATGTAAGCTCGTGCTGTTATGTTAGGGGCTATTTGGTTTAGAGGATGTCATTTAGGGATGAGGATATCCCCAACCAGCTGGTTAGGGGTAGTCTTTTTTGTTTGGTAAAGTGGGATAAAAAGTGGTTAGGGAGAGCCAGTCAAAATCTATTGGCCCAACTATTTTTCATTTTCCTCCTTCACCTTGTCTTCTTCATTTGCCTGACCACTTCCCTAGCAGTGGCCACGACCGCTGGCAGCTCGCCACCCTTTTGCCCCTGTCGACCCCGTGTCAACCTGCCTGCCCGCGCTCCTTCTGCTTGCCCACTCTGCCCAGTGGCCTATGCCCGCGTGCGTATTCAAACACCCGCTCTGCCCGATGGCCTACACTATGGCCGCCCTCGTGTCGAGCCCATAGGCAAGAAAAGATGGTTATTTTCTCTCGAGAGGAAGGGTGAACGAACAAGAAAACGCTTTGGAGGAGCTATCCAAAAGTGGTTGAGCTCATCCAGCTCTTTTTGTGGGATATGCTCAACCACCATTTTGAGCCAAAAGTGGTTATCCATATCCCCTCCACCCTGTAAACCAAACAGTGGATAACCAAAAAAAAGTGGATATCCCATGTTATCCACTGGATAGCCACTGAACCAAACAACCCCTGAATGGTTGAATGAAGTTTCTTTTGGGACGTCCTTTCTTTTGGTACTATCATCAAAAAATAAGTTTCTTTTGTTACTACTCACTATACCGTGTAATACTAGTAGTAATGTGAATGACGATCTATTGAATATCCTCCCCCCCCCCCCGATGTTTGTGAAGGAAGTGAAAATTTCGAAACTCGGAAAGTTAGAATTGCTACTATATTGTACTTGTAACTACCTCGGTGAATTACGCTCTATGTTGCATGCCTGGATGAGCGAAAATGGTTAAAATAGTACGGTGGGGCCAAGGGCCACTCATAGGTAGACCTTTCGGCCGTCCTAACCACTTCCAAAACATCGGGACAAGAACGAGCGGCATAATCGGCAGGCGAAGGGATCAACTACATACACAATTGAGTATGTATGCAAGCCACCATACAACAGTTTTCAGAGCCATTCTATCTAAAAGAAATAGAAATATTGCAACGCCATACGGCAAGATCCAAATATCCTAGATAGAGATAATAGTTTAGGATAGCTCCTCATACATCAAACATCAGAGTATCAGGTGGAAGCGGAAAACAAGATCCGAGTATGGATAAGAAGAAAATCGGCATAAGATGCCACATAAATAAACACATCCCGCCCACAGATCTCGCGGATCCCCATCCCCGGAATCTCTACACCGAGTGATCGTTGCCAACATCATCTGTCTCCTCCACCCAGTATCCATCTTGCGAGTACACCTGTTCATCTGAATCAAACAATTTATCGTTTGAGACCCTAGGGGTACTCAGCAAGTCTTTATGCCTCTAAAGGGGACATATACCTGGGGTGACGCAATTGCAGCAAAAGATAATAACTAACAAGTCTATAGATACTCGCTAACCATCCGCCTAACCAATGATAGACGGATGTCCATTAATTTGTAGCAACAGTTATAACAGTATAATTAATAGATCCATCCTCCTTCTCGCTTACCAATGAGAAAGCGGATGAACAACCCATCCGTTGGCGGTTTTATTAACCATTCCATGAGTATTGCACTATTTACTAGTCAAGTACTTAGTCAAATTAAAAGCGGTACTTTAGTTATACTTGTCTATGATCGAGAAACTGTGCTCCAAGTCGTCCATAACCGCGGACACGGCTTTCAGAAAGATTTACCCTGCAGGGGTGCACAAATAGCAACACACACTAGATCAACCTCGGAAAAACCAAATCAAAACCCAACGAGGCATTCACGACAAAGCGATCACAGGATTCAGAAATATTTCAGGGGGCCACCCCATTAAGCTACCTGCAACGAAGTTGGCCGGCTCCGAGACAGACCCAAGGTTTGCGCCAATGGCTGTAAACGACTGGGAACCCGAAAATGTGACTAGGCTTGTCTATACCACGAAAACACTCCGCAATCCTAAACAGTACAGGTGCTCCACGCACAATCTTAAATAAAGTAGTAAAGCATGACATAAGTACAGGATAGTAATAAAGGCCCAAACTACTTTGCGGCCCCACGAAATAGAAATGAATCAAGCTCTGGCTCAGGGGGGTCCATAAGGCCTCCCGGATGTGGATAGTGCGAATAGTCAAGGAACAGGAATCAAGTACTCGGGGTCCTACGGGACGCAAGTGAGCATGAAAACCAAATAGCAGATATTGCTCACCGGCGCCGCTTTCATTAGTTATCCCATTACTACTCAGGTTAATTTGTTTAGGTACCTCATTATCCATCAGACACTCACGTACCCTACACATGTTTTTCTACGACTCGCATGGCTCAAACAACTCCTGTAGTAATGGCTCATGGGATGGAGGAACAAGCTTCGGTGGGGTTTAAAAGTAAAGGCTATGCAGTACTTGGGATTCAATTAATGGAATCGCGACTCAATGATGCAAGAATAAGATAGAGGCAGTAGGTACTATATGTATGCAAGCATATGGTAGTGCTTGCCTGGCAGCTCAGTTGAAGCGAGAGACGGATCAGGGTAGTGCTCCTGGGATTCCTGATATATCCCCTACTCGACGTCTATTCGAAGAAGAACCAAACAAACAAGGGCCAACATAAATAAAGTGCACAAGCATATGAATAAAATCCGACAAGCAAACAAGTATGCCATTATGAATGATGCATAATTTACATGGCATTAATGTAGCATGGCATGGGTGAGGTGTGAGGTACAAGAATAAAGCATTTTATTGAGTTTTAGCCATGTTTTGCTCCCATATAAGTTGCTGTATACTTTATATTTATATGATGCATGCAGCGAAACAGAGGATGGAATGCATAGTTAGAACGGGCTCGTCGCGCTGATCGATTTAGACATATTATTTGTCGAATTTGGAGTTGTAGAATTAAAGTTATTAATTAATTAAGAAAAGGGCATTTTTATTGCATGTAAACAATTTCGAAAATTTAATTTGCCCAACAGATATTTTGAATGGCATATTTGAAATCCTCACATTTTTCTGACTCCAAAACATATATTATATGTATTATTTGGAATTACAAATTAAAAGTTATTTAAAACTGTATTTAGAATCATATTAAACATTTTCTCAAATTGTTTTCATTAAACACATAAAGGCAGAGACTTTTTGTACAGAGGGAGAATCTAGCCGCAGCCGATGACAAGCAGGGCCCAACGCTGACTCAGCACCAGGTGGGTCGCAGCGGGACTGGCTCGTGTTTCCTTACCGCACGTTCACCCAGCCACAGAGGATGACAGGCGGGACCGGGGAACGGCGGGTCCACCGAGCGTGTGCGCCAGCCGGGGATGGACACACAGCGGACCTGGGGGACTACGGGTGGAAAAACTAGGAAGCTTGGGTACCAATTTGTAAGACTGCCACAGGTGGCTGACCGGTGGGGACACAGGGGCTGCGGTTTGGCGACGCAAAAGTCCAGGGGGCTTACTGCGAAACAACGCCGCGCTCTGAATCCGCTCCCTGTGCCCGCACGACTAAAGACAGCGGCGGCGGCGCATCTACCGGGGAAGATAACGGCTAAACGGCGGCGAAAAACGCTAAGCCACAAAAAAGAAAGATGAAGAGGGTGCTTCGATCTACAACTTTTGTTCAGGTAGTCTCGGCTAAGGCGGTCTGTAGAGGAAGAGAAACGGCAAGGAACAAAGGGTGCAGGGGTGCCACGCGAGAGACAACTCACTGGCGGTGACCGCGACGGCGGGTGCGTGTGCAGGGTGCTCGACGGACGGCGGCACGGCCTCTGGGTGCTAGCGGCGGTCCGAGCGTGTCCAACAGGTTGAGAGTATCTCACCTAGCTACTCGTCGCGGCCGGGTGCAGGGGGCGACAAGGATCTGCGGCGGGGCTTGGCGACTGCGGCGGTGAGCTTGTATGGGTGTGGCGGCAGTGAGGGAGCTCCTGGCGTCCTGGCCCGAAACCGACGGGATACACAGCAACGACGGTGTCCGGCTAACCTTCCTTGACTCCCGCGCGTCACTTCTCTGGCTTCCCGATAGCAGAACGAAGCTAGCATGATCTAGGTTTTTGGTAGAGAGGGTAGCCATGGCATGGAGGGGAAGGAGAGGGGAGGAAGGAGATGCAGGGGAACTCGATGCGGGGTAGCTGGAAGGATGAGGATGGGTAAAGGGGCCCTGCCTCTACTTTTGCAGAGAGGGGGAGAGATCACGGCGTCGGCGTGGGGGGAGACGCTCGAGCACGTGCCGAGACTGGGAGAAAAACAGTGCCCGACAGGTGGGACCTCGTCATGGTGGAGCCCAGGCTGGAGGGACGGGGAGGGTTCGGCTGGAACGGAGGCGAGAGGGGGGATCGGCAGGCGCGCATCGCCTAGCGATCAGGTTGGCGAGAGGGAAAAACGCGCGCTGCTGCTGCGCGTTCCACTACCGAGCCAGGCAGGGAGGAACAGGTGGAATGCTGCTATTGGCTCACGCACGAGATCAGGGCGCCGGGAGGTTGTCGCTTTGCTGCTGCTGCTGCACTAGGATGGGAGGGTGCACGGGCAAGGTTGGCGAGAGATCAGGTGCCGGCGGCTGGGGTGGTTAGGGATAGAGAGGGGGTAGATCATGGGGTGGTGGCTCGGGTTAGAGAGAGGAGAGATGAGGGCTTAGGGTTTTGAGAGAGAGATTAGAGAGAGAGGCTAGGGTGAGTGGGTTGGTAGAGACTTATGGTGTTAGGGTTAATGCATATACCCACATGATCAAGCAAGAGATTGGGTTTAGGGTTTGTGATGATCTACAAGATCAAGCATGATGGGGAAGTGAGATGGAGAGGGGAGTGTTTGTTGGACACATGGTGATGGTTAGAAGAGAGAGCGGAAGAGATGGTTTTTATGGATATGACCTCACATGATCATGCATGTATGAAGGAGATAAGGTGAGGGTGAGGGTCTTGATGCACATGGCAAGGAAACAAATATCAAGATGAGGAGGTTTGAGAGAAAACAGAGCTCAAAAGAGGAGATCCACTCAAAAACCAAGTAAAACCCAAAAGAATATAATGGTGGTGATTGTTGCATGGCCCATGCATGAGCATTAAATTCCATGTCTAATCTTGTAAAAACAATAATAAATTCCCATGACATTTATTCATGTGCATTCCAAAATATGGAGTAAAGGCCTAGCAAAAGGAATTAAAAAGGAGGTTCCATGTGGAGTAGATGGAGATGATCATATTTGAATATAATTTGGACTTGCTAGTGTGTATGTTCCACTAGATGTTTATTAGTCCCAAAAATATTCCAACATGAGCATACATCCAAAATAATCCATATGGAAGCTAGAAAAAGGGGTACCACTCACAAGGCATGCAAAGGTGGCTCCACATATCAAAAATGTGAAAACAACATGATGCTTGCATGGAAGCATGTGGAGTGGTAAAAAGGATCCATCCCAACCCATATGAGCTAGAGGTAACCCAAATAAGATGCAAAGCTCATATTTAGTTGGATGGTGGAATTATCATGTGGTGACAAGAAAGGTGGTGGAGTTAATAAAAGATATGCCCCCAACTCAACTTGGGCATCAAGCATTTATCAAGAACCAAATACAATATATCAAGAGGCAAATACAATTAATAATGCATATGGGATAAGAACCAAATGAAAAGGGTTTTATATGATGCTCAAATGCAAGGTGGCATGATGACATGAGCATGATATAATTATGGTGCAACAATTATATGTAGGAAGTAGCATATATATAGACTAGGCTAGTAGCATTGCAATTGTTAGACAGATGGGATGCTACAACTCCCTCAAATTACTTGACTCGAATTTGTCTAGATTCGGATGTATATAAACATATTCTAGTGCTAGATGCATTTGAATCTAATAATTGCAAGTCAATTAATTTGTGCCGGAGGGAGTAGTAGTCGGGTTCGGCTCCTTCTCGAGAGAGCAGTTGCTCGAGCCATACGTTTCATACTACTTCCTCTTCGCTTGTTTTGCAAATATGACCAAATCTGTCTCCATTCAAATTCTTGGATATGGGATCATATAATTTGATGTAGAGATATGGCCTTGACCTTGTGGTCGTTCGGCTTAAAATCCAAGAAAGTTCATACTCGGTGATAGCTAAGCTTAAATTCGTTTAAATTTCACCACTTACTTTTAGGTTAGCATTTTACACGATCGGTGGGAGCATATTTTACATGAAAGACCAAAAAAGGAAAATTTACATGGAGGTCCATACATTTAGCCCAAAGGACCGTAAAAGGAAAACTTTCTCGTTCGTCTCCTTCTCAAGAGATTAGCTGATCTGAGCCAAACTCTTCATACTACTTCCTCTTTGATTGTTTTCATAATATGGCCAAATCTGTTGCCATGCAAATTCTACCACATGGGGCCATCGGCATAAAGTATGATGTTGATATGGCCTTGACCTTGGTCATTCGGCTTGAAATCCAAGAATGTTCATACTCGTTGACAAGTAAGCTTAAATTCGTTTAAATTTCACCACTTACACTGTTTTGTTAGAATTTTACATGGATGGTGGGACTACATTTTACATCAAGGACCTAAAAAAGGGAAAATTGCGTCGAGGTCCATATATTTAGCACAAAGGACCCTAAAACCAAACAAGGAATTGAAAACAGTCAGGTAGGGCTCCTCGAGAGAGCAGCTGATTGAAAAAATCTTCTTACTTGCTTTTTAGAAAATAAATTCATGTCACTTGGAAAAATGAAATTGATTATTTTTTGTTTTTAATATCTTCGATTATTTTTCAAAATATGGTCAAATTTGTCGGCATGCAAATTCTTGGATATGGGATCATAATAAAGTACATTCTACATAAAGGACCTAAAAAGGGAAAATTACATCGAGGTCCATGCATTTTGCACAAAGGACCCTAAAATTGAGGAAAGAAAACAATCGGGTTCGGCTCCTTCTCGAGAGAGAAGTTGGTCGAGCCATACTCTTCATACTACAAACTCTTCGAATGTTTTCAAAATATGGCGAAATCTGTCGCCATGCAAATTCTTGAATATGGGATCATCAACATAGAGTATGATGTAGAGATATGGCCTTGACCTCGTGGTCATTCAGCTTGAAATCTAATATTTTTCATACCCATTGACAACTATGCTTAAATTCGTTGAAATTTCATCACTTACTTATATGTTAGCATTTTGCACGGTTGGTGGGAGTACATTCTACATCAAAGACCTAAAAAGAGGGGGAAATACATCGAGGTCCACACATTTAGCACAAAGGACCCTAAAATTAAGCAAGGAAAACAATAGGGTCCGTCTCCTTCTCATGAGAGTAGATGATCGAGCCATACTCTTCAGACTACTTCATCTTCGATTGTTTTCAAAGTATGGCCAAATTTGTTGGCATGCAAATTCTTGGATATGGGATCATGAGCATAAAGTATGATGTAGATATGGCCTTGACCTTGGTGGTTCGTCTTGAAATTTAAGAATGCTTCATACTTGTTGCCAACTAAGCTTAAATTCATTTAAATTTCACCACATACTTTCAGGTTAGAACTTTACACAGTCGATCGGAGTACATTTTACATCAAGAACCTCAAAAAAGAAAAAATTACATCAAGGTCCATACATTTAACATAAAGGACCCTAACAGGAGAAAATTCTGGTTCGACTCCTTCTCGAGAGATCAGCTGATCTGAGCCAAACTCTTAATACTACTTGCTCTTCGATTGTTTCCAAAACATGGACAAATATGTTGCCATGCACATTCTCTAACATGGGATCATGAGCATAAAGTATGATGTTGATATGGCCTTGATGACCATTGTCATTCGGCTTGAAATCGAAGAATGTTCATACTTGTTGACAAGTAAGCTTAAATTAATCCTATAAATTTCACCACTTACACTTTTAGACCTAAAAAGGGGGTAAATTACATCGAGGTCCATACATTTAGCACAAAGGACCCTCAAATCAAGCAAGGAAAATAGTCGGGTCTGGCTCTTTCTCACGAGAGTAGATGATCGAGCCATACTCTTCATACTACTTCCTCTTTGATTTTTTTCAAAATATGGCCAAATCTGTCGCCATGCAAATTCTTTGAAATGGGATCATCAGCATAAAGTATGATGTAGAGATATGGCCTTGACCTTGTGGTCATTCGGCTTGAAATCTAAGAAAGTTCATACTCATTGACAACTAAGCTTAAATTCATTAAAATTTCACCACTTACTTTTAGGTTAGCATTTTACACGGACGGTGGGAGCATATTTGACATCAAGGACCTAAAAAAGGGGAAATTACATCGATGTCCATACACTTAGCTCAAAGGACCCTAAAAGGAAAACCTTTTGTTGCATTGGTTTGGCTCCTTCTCGAGAGATTATTAGCTGCAGAGCCAAACTCTTCATACAACTTCCTCTTCAATTGTTTTCAAAATAATATGGACAAATCTGTTGCCATGCAAATTCTCTGATATGGGGTCATTATGTCACATCCCAAAATTCTCCTAATTTTGGAATGTGAAATAAATAAATAAGTTTGATTGATTGTCTGACTATGTTGAAAATTCTTAAAGAGAAGAAACTTTTGAATAGAAAATCTTCTCAGCCTTGAATTCAAAATCTTATATTTAGCCATATAGGCAAAAGGGCATGGATTGATTATGGATTGTAGAATTGGTGTGCAAGATTTCAAAATGAAAAATCATGAAGCATTCATAAGCATTTCATTACATCCATGCAAGGTTCTCACAAACTGAATCCAAATCCTGGTATCTAAATCCTATAGTCGATTTGCCCAAATGTCCCTAAAGGAAATTAAATTGACTTTATAAAGCCCACTATTGTAAGGCATAAATTATTGATAATTATAGCCTAAAAAGATCCAATTAATATTACAAAATTTTAGAAACAAAATTGAGCTCATTTGGAGCTAGTATGAAAAAGTTATGGAATAAATACAAACACATAAAGATATAAATAAAATGAGATATACAAGGATTTATAAACCTACTACTTCCAAACTAGTAAAAAGATTACAAATTTGATTCTATAATGATCTACTCGATTTTAGAAAAATTTAGAAACAAGAATCATGTCATTTGGAGTTCGTATGCAAAAGATATGAGGGAAACAAGATTTATAAAAAAAAAAAAAAAAAAAAAAAAAAAAAAAAAAAAAAACTGAACGGGCCGGCCCAGCTGGACCGACCGGACGAGCCAGCCAGGATCCATCGGTTGGGTGCTCCGAAAAGCGTGCAAAAATCTGTTTTCTATACCTATCTCTATTCAAACTCTTATAACTTTTTACCTACAACTCCGAATCGACTTCCGTTTGTTTCTACTTGTTCTCTACTCCAAGGCCTATCTCTACACCATCATCTCCATATAAAGTCGTGGAGCCACGGCTGTACGAGTTTCTATTCTCGAAATCCCGAATCTACCTATTCCCGAATCTTGTTTCGCTTTTTAACCCATCTAGACTTCGTCGTTTGCTTTCGGTCAAAAAACGAAAGTTGAAGATCGCGTCGAAATCTTTCAATTCCGACAAACCTCACCTCTTTTCATCCACCACAGCCGGAGAATTTCGTATCGCAATATTTCAGATCTTATGGTGTAAATCCAAGATGTACTCGCGCTCGTTTCTTCAAATCCAAATTCCTTTGGTGAGAAGGTAGGAATAATGATTCCCCACAACTTTCATGTTCTGAGTTTTTCGATTTGACCTACGGATTTGTCTCTATAACACAGATCTATTTCTTGTCTATTCTGAGCCAAAATCGGGTCAATCTCTTCTTCTAGCCACCGGATCCTATCCAGACGGTCGAGATCCAATCAAACCGGTGCGTGCCATGTCGTCATCTCGGTCATCTTCCTCATCAACGCCACGTCAACGTAAGGTCAACATCTAGTCCCAGTCAGCATGCAAAGTCAACCTGTCCAGTCAGCGGAATATTCCCTGGAATATTCCGTTCGAATTTAAATTTGCATATTATAGATCTAACTTGTAAAATTCATTAGAAATTCATACCATGTCCAAAAATTGCGTATAATATACCAAATTGAAGATAATTTTACGTAGAATCATCTTATCAGAATAGATCCAACTTTTACTGTACGTGGTTACTGCAGTAATTTAATTAGTTTTAATATTCTTTTAGGTTAATAAATTCATAGGATATTATCTGTAACTCCGAAAAATATGAATAATATATCAAATTGAAGCTACTGTAATGTCCTTTAAGAATATCTGGTTTTATCTAGCCTTTGCAGGTTAGTTAACTCGTAGCAATTTAATTAGTTTTAATGGCTTTATAAATCATTAAATTCATAGTAAATAAATTGCTTGTCACAAAAATACAAATGATATACCGATGGAAAGCTGGTTCCATGCAGATAATCAATATGCAATTAGTTCAGCATTTTACTGTAAGGTTTTGCCGTGAAGGTTTAAATGGTTTAATAGCCTATTTAGAGTAATAAATTCATAAGAAAATAAATACTATTCAGAAAATTACAAATAATATGTCCCTGAAATCACAATTCTGTGGAGATTACAGATATAATTTGTGTTTGATTTTTAGGCAACAGAAACAGTATGAATCACTAAAACTCATTAAACACTATTTAAATCATATAAAAAGATCTATAACTCCGATTAGGGTGAATCCAACGCCTACTGGTTCGTATTAACGTCCTCTATCCAGTAAACCCAAGAAACAAATTTAATTATACAGTTAGAACAGGCGTTACAACAGAACTATCAAAACCCTTATATTGGCAAGTAATTATTAATAACAAATACCCTATTGCATTAAATGAACTCATACATGCATCATATGATATATTAATGTTCATAAAACTAATTATAACCATTGTGTCATGTTAAATCGTCATGCATGTTTTCGATCATCCTTGTTGTGTTTGCTATGTTTGCAATTGTTTTGATTGGAACTACCTTCTCGTATTAGATTGTTCGGAGAGTGCGATTGCTACGGAGAAATACAATCTAACACCCATATTATCAACATAAGGCAAGTTACACCACTTGTTCATAATTTTGTCCCAGTTTTGATTCTATGCATGTGATCTTCAAAATTCTGTAGTATGCATGTGTAGGATGTTCTAGTAGATTTTCCCCTTAGTATTATTTTGCAAGTGCGATGTTTTTGTAGTATGCCATGAGTAGCTCTATACTTAGGATTTCCCATCCTAATAGGTTACCCCTGTTTTTGCTAAGTATTGCTTGCTATGCTATATATATATACAAAGTACCGTTGGGGGGTTCGAAAGACAAAGAATTTTCTAAGTATAAAGGCTCTCTAGAGCAAACTTTTCTTCTCAAATTCACTTCAAAATAAAACTAAGTTTTCTTCTGGGTGGAATGGTTGTCGGGTCAACGTGTGTGATATTTGGTGGAGGACGGCCGCCCAGGAATCAAAGAAGTCTGCCATGTTTCAGAATTCAGAAGCTTCCAGTGCAACCACAATACATTATGGGCTCTGTCTTGGCCTAGTACTTAGTGGGAAACCTCACCTGGGTACCAACATTTGGAGGATTCTGGGCACGGTTGGATCCGGAAGGTAGAGGGGCTACTAAGGGAAAGCCTCGCCATGGTCTTGTCTGTAAAAGGACTTGATCGTGGATTGTGGGTAAAGTGCACAAACTCTCGAGAGTATTGCAATCTGATCGATCAGCCGTGTTCACGGTAACAGAACAACAATGAGCGTCTGAAGGATGGAGCCTCTGAAGGATCTTCCTCTCTCTTTTCAAAAACAAAGTTTTGAAACCCCATGGCGTGCGTAATATCGCCAATGGGTGGGAATTTGGGAACTTGGTGTGTAATATCCAAGTGACGCTTGGTGCGTAATATCCAAGTGTTTGGTTGTTTGGACACTTGGTGCGTAATATCCTCGTGTGCCACTCGACCGTATTATATCCAAGTGTTTGGTTGTTTGGACACCTGGTGCGTAATATCCTCGTGTGCCACTCGACCTTATTTTATCAAAGCAAATGTTTACAAAGTAGGACAATCCTTTCTTCTTCTCCCTACTTAAGAAAATTAGCTTTGAGCAAATGAACTCTACAGCCTATACCAGCCTTGCATGTAGAGATAGATTTTTCTCTCCTTGGTGTAATTTGCCAATACATTCAAAGTATTGACCCAACTTGTTGGCTGCACGTTTCATGTGCAGAATTTCAGAGATCGTTGAAAGGTGCGCTAGGATTGCGGGTCTTCACTCAACCAGCCTGTGGCATTGAAGGGACTCCAAGTTGTATTTATATCGCTTCTGTTGTAATAATGTAAACTCTGGATTATTCGATTCATGTAATAAAGACTTGTGTTTTACATGATATTTCATCGACTATGAGTGCTAGCTATTGATCCAGGGACTAGCATGTTAATCACAGGGACTTAGGATCCTTACCGATCCGAGGTCACTACACATTAGCATAAATTATGATGTTGATATGGCATTGTCCTTGGTCGTTCGTCTTGAAATCCAAGAATTTTTCATACTCATCGACAACTATTCTTAAATTCGTTTCAATTTCACCACTTACTTTTAGGTTAGAATTTTACACGGGCGGTGGGAGTACATTTTATATCAAGTACCTAAAAAAGGGAAAATTACATTGAGTTCCATATATTTAGCACAAATGACCCTAAAATTGAGCAAAGAAATAGTCGGGTTCGGCTCCTTCTCGAGAGAGCAGCTGATCGAGCCATACGTTTCATACTACCTCCTCTTCGACTGTTTTACAAATATGACCAAATTTGACGCCATGCAAATTCTTTGATATGGGATCATCAGCATAAAGTATGATGTAGTGATATGGCCATGACCATGTGGTCGTTCGGCTTGAAATCCAAGAAAGTTCCTACTCGTTGATAGCTAAGCTTAAATTCGTTTAAATTTCACCACTTACTTTTAGGTTAGCATTTTACACGGTCGCGGTGGAAGCATATTTTACATCAAAGACCTAAAAAGGGAAATTACATTGAGGTCCATACATTTAGCCCAAAGGACCGTAAAAGGTAAACTTTCTGGTTTGGCTCCTTCTTGAGACATTAGCTGATATGAGTCAAACTCTTCATACTACTTCCTCTTCGATTGTTTCCAAAATATATGGCCCAATCTGTTTCCATGCAAATTCTCTCGTATGGAGCCATCAACATAAAGTATGATGTTGATATGGCCTTGACCTTGGTCGTTTGGCTTGAAATCCAAGAATGTTCATACCCATTGAGAAGTAAGCTTAAATTCGTTTAAATTTCACCACTTACACTTATTGGTTAGAATTTTACACGGATGGTGGCACTACATTTTAGATCAAGGACCTAAAAAAGGGAAAACTACATCGAGGTCCATACATTTAGGACAAAGGACCCTAAAACCAAACAAGGAATTGAAAACAGTCAGGTATGACTCCTCGAGAGAGGAGTTGATCGAGCCATACTCTTCATACTGCTTCCTCTTTCCCAATTTTGGACGCATATTAGGTTTGGTTAAAGTCAATCTTTATAAAGTTCGACCAACTATATGTAAAAACTTACTGACTTTTCTAATGACAAATGCATATAATATGAAAATATAATTCATGGTGATTCTAATAACATTGAGTTGATGTCGTACATTTAGTCAAAGTTTATTAAATTTGACTCTGAGCAGAAGTAATACGCGTCCAAATTTGGGAAGGAAGGAGTACTACTTGCTTCACGGAAGAAAAAAAAGGAGCGCTCCTCACTTTCGAACCAGCTTGCTGCGGGTGTGCTTGGTGCTTCCTCTTCCTAGGGTATGGAGGTGGAGTAGTGCAGAGTAGGTAGGCTGGTCAGATCATAATGGTGAGCATCCAATGCGATGGGACGTTTTTGTTTTTTTGCTACCCAGATCAACCAATCCCTTGTCTAGCACTTAAGTAGTACTCGTACTTGTACTAGTAGTACTACGAATGGCGATCTTTTGAATATCCTCCCCCCGGATGTTTGCGAAGGAAGTGAAAATTTTGAAACCAGGAAAGTTTGAATTGCTACTCTATTGTACTACTGTAGTAGTAATACTTTTTGCCGCCAAGGACCAAAATGGTTCCCACTGACGCAGCTGACGAACACGTTAGACACAGACACAGAGCCGCTGACACAAGGCAGGTTGTCGGTCGACGCGCGTGCGCAACGCCACTTTGTGGACGAGGGAGAGATCAGCCGGCCGGGGTGTGGGGTGGTGAGGCTGGTCATAGTGGGGAGTAACTTAGTACTAACATGCATATGTTACTAGTCTAAGTTACTACCTCCATAGTGAAAAATAATATAGGTGTGGAATCACGCAAAGCCTCGTTTATTGCAATGTAGACTCATTTTTTCTTGAAATGTGTGATGTTAACATAGCTAGTTATCACAAGGCTCTCTTTCAGCATTTAATTGCATGCCATGTCATCTAAAAGTTTACTGTTGGCAATACATGTAGGACTACGTTACTACGTAGTACAGAATAGTACCCAAGTTACTCCCACTATGACTAGCCTGATGAGGGAGTGAAGGAGAGAGAAAACACATTTTATTTTGCCGGCATACATATCGTGGTCCTGAAATTTACTCTACTCACTGTACCCTGTAACTCGTGTCAGGAACCCATCCCAGCTTTGCTTTGACATTGCACCGCCTTAAAAAATCCTCCTCTTCGCAGCTCTCTTGCTGCCTCCTCTATTCTCATATAGTCTCTTCTCGCTCTTTATTTTTTACAGAAAAAGGAAATAAATTCTTCTTACTTGCTTTCCAGAAAATAAACTCCTGTCACTTGGATAAATAAAATTGATTATTTTTTGTCTTTAATATCTTCGATTGTTTTCAAAAGATGGCCAAATTTGTTGGCATGCAAATTCTTGGATATGGGATCAGAAGAATAAAGTACATTCTACATAAAGGACCTAAAAAAGGGAAAATTACATCTAGGTCCATACATTTAGCACAGAGGACCCTAAAATTGAGCAAACAAAACAGTCCGGTTCGGCTCCTTCTCGAGAGAGCAGCTGGTCGAGCCATACTCTTCATACTACTTCCTCTTCGATTGTTTTCAAAATATGGCCAAATCTGTTGCCATGCAAATTCTTGAATATGGGATCATCAACATAAAGTATGATGTAGAGATATGGCCTTAACCTCGTGGTCGTTCGGCTTGAAAATATAAGATTTTTTCATACTTGTTGACAACTATGCTTAAATTCATTGAAATTTCATCACTTACTTTTAGGTTAGCATTTTACACGGTCGGTGGGAGTACATTCTACATCAAAGACCTAAAAAGGGGGAAAATTACATCGAGGTCCATACATTTAGCACAAAGGACCCTAAAATTGAGCAAAGAAAACAATCGGGTTTGGCTCCTTCTCAAGAGAGAAGTTGATCGACCCATACTCTTCATACTACTTTCTCTTCGATTGTTTTCACAATATGGCCAAATCTATCGCCATGCAATTTCTTGGATACTCGATCATCAGAACAAAGTATGATGTAGAGATATAGCCTCGACCTTGTGGTCGTTCACCTTGGAATCAAAGAATGCTCATACTCGTTTACAACTATAAGCTAAAATTTGTTTCAATTTCACCACTTACTTTTTGGTTAGAATTTTACACAGTCGATGGGAGTACATTTTACAACAAGGACCTAAAAAGGGGGAAAATTACATCGAGGTCCATACATTTAGCAAAAAGGACCCTAATATTAAGCAATCAAAATAGTAGGGTTAGGTTCCTCTCGAGAGAGAAGCTGATCGAGCCACACTCTTCATACTACTTCATCTTCGATTGTTTTCAAAATATGGCTAAATTTGTCGATATGCAAATTCTTGAATATGGGTTCATCAGCATAAAGTATGATGTAGATATGGCCTTGAACTTGGTCGTTTGTCTTGAAATACAAGAATGGTTTGTACCCTTTGACAACTAAGCTTCAATTCGTTTAAATTTCACCGCTTACTTTTAGGCTAGAACTTTACATGGTCAATCGGAGTACATTTTACATCAGGGACCTCAAAAAAGCAAAATTTTCGTCGAGGACCATACATTTAGCATAAAGGACCCTAAAAGGAATAATTCCTGGTTCGGCACCTTCTCAAGAGATCAACTGATCTGAGCCAAACTCTTGATACTACTTCCTCTTCGATTGTTTTCGAAATATGGCCAAATTTGTTGCCATGCAAATTCTCTCATATGGGATCATCAACATAATATATGATGGTTGATATATATGGCCTTAACCTTGGTCGTTCGGCTTGAAATCCAATAATGGTCGTACTCGTTGACCAGTAAGCTAAAAAATCATCGAAATTTCACCACTTACACTTTTAGGTTAGAATTTTACACAGGCATGGAAGTACATTTTACATCAAGGACCTAAAAAAGTGAAAATTACACCGAGGTCCATACATTTAGCACAAAGGACACTTATATTAAGTAAGGAAAATAGTCGGGTTTGACTCCTTCTCTAGAGATCAGCGGATCGAGCCACACTCTTCACACTAATTCATCTTCGATTGTTTTCAAAATATGGCCAAATTTGTCGGCATGCAAATTCTTGGATATGGGATAATATGCATAAAGTATGGTGTAGATATGGCTTGACCTTGGCTATTTGTCTTGAAAATCCAAGAATACGGTTCATATTCGTTAACAACTAAGCTTAAATTCATTTAAATTTCACCACTTACTTTTAGTTTAGAATTTTAAACAGTCAGTGCGAGTATATTTTACATCAAGGACCTAAAAAGGGAAAATTACATGGAGCTCCATTCATTTAGCACAAAGGACCCTACAAAGGAATTTTTTTGTTTTGTCTCCTGTTGATCTGAGCCAAACTCTCTGTACTACTTCCTCTTTGATTATTTTCAAAATATGGCAAAATCAGTTGCCATGCAGATTCTCTGATATGGGATCATCAGCATAAAGTATGATGTTTATATGGCATTGACCTTGGTCGTTGACTGAAATCCAAGAATGTTTATACTCACTGAAAAGTAAGCTTAAAATTGTTAAATTTCACCACTTACACTTTTAGGTTAGAATTTTACACGGTGTGTGGAAGTACATTTTACATCAAGTACCCAAAAAGGGAAAATTACATCGATGTCCATACATTTAGAACCCCCTAAAAATAAACAAGGAAAACAGTCGTGTATGGATCCTTCTCGAGAGAGCAGCTGATCAAGTCATACTCTTCGTACTACTTCATCTTCGATTGTTTTCAAAATATGTCCAAATCTATCGGCATGCTAATTCTTGGACATGGCATCATCACGATAGAGTATGATGTTGATATGGCCTTGACCTTGGTCGTTCGTCTTAAAATCCAAGAATTTTCATACTCGTTGACAACTAAGCTTAAATTTGTTCAAATTTCACAACTTACACTTTTTGGTTAGAATTTTACACAGATGGTGGGGGTACATTTACACCAAGGACCTAAAAAAGGTAAAATTACACTGCGGTCCATGCATTTAGCATAAAGGACCATAAAATTTAGCAAAGAAAATAGTCAGGTTTGGCTCCTCGAGAGAGTAAATGATCGGGCCCTACTCTTCATACTACTTCCTCTTCGATTTACAAGAAAGATTTATTATGGAGGGAACTAGGAGCAAAGTAGTACTATTCTGAAGGGAACTGGAGCAGAGGAACATGCGTCCATTTTCATTTTATTCAACCTCGCCTATACGCTCTATCCCCACTTCTACGCCAAGCGCCGCCATTCTTATCCTCCACAATGCCGCTTTCCGATCCTGTTCACCGCACAGTATGAGAGTGTTTGTTCTTCTCCCTGTACCACCTGCCTCCATCGATCTTCCCTCTTTTCCAGAAAACCAAATCAAGGCACTGTCCCAACTTCCATCAGCTCCCTTGCGATGGCAGGATAGAGCAATGACAGTGATGATTCTGAGTTATTCCAGCATGTTTTTACCGAAGGCCCGCTTGAAGAACTCATAACCAGATGCGACGTCATCACCACCGCGAGCCTCGCCGGTTCGTCCAAACATCTTCTTGACTCGACAAAATATAGTGCAACTTTACATGCTTCTCAACCGTTTGTCCTTTCCTGTGTTCTTCATTCTCACCCGACTAAGAAACCATGGGAATGCAATGAGTACTTCGAGGGAAAGGGCACGACATGCAAGATGACACCGCTAGCAGGTTCTCCTCCGATGTTGTGTTCCCGAATCGTATGGGTAAGCAATGGGTAGGTGACAATGGAGATTGGATCGCCACTATTGGGTCCAAGTCCAAGTGGGATCTTGTCAATGTGTACACTCATCAACGCGTTCCTCTCCCACAAGTCAATGAGTTTGTACCCACCAACGATCCCTATTCTCCTCCGGAAGATTGCTATTTGCTGAGCTCCCATAGCTGCGGCTGATTATTTAGATTTCTCTCTTGTCGCTACCTTCGCCTACTCAATTGCTACCCTTGATGGCGATGAGTATGCATGGACAGTTCTTGAGAACCAGATCTAGTGCTATTTCAGATACAACGATGCACTTATCCACAAGGGTCTGGTGTTTGCAGCCACTGAGAGTGGCAGTGTTTATGTTTGGAATCATCTGTATTTTGGTAAGTTTGATCCATTCTTGTTCTAAACACTAGCTTCAGTTTTAATGGATGTAAACTAGTGTTGGCTGATTTGGCCGTCATTTCTTTTTGTAGGTCCTATTCTGCTCCCGTCACCACCTGTCGCGCATCTCGAGGAGGGAAACCTTGATGCCATATATGATGACGAGCACGAACCTGGTTTATGGTTCTTAGAAATATCTGCATATGAATCTCGCCTTCTTCTTATCCATACCGTGGGCATTACCGATGAGGAGTTTTATGGCGGTACTTATTATGGTGATGGCAATCTTGTTGCTGATCATAGTGTTGATCGCTGCGGTCGCACTTGTGGCACCTATGCTACTGGGTTTGGCTACAAGGTGTACTCAAAGGACACTGCTTACTTGTATCCACCTAAGCCATGGATAGAGATTGCTAACCTGGGAGCATATTCCCTTTTCCTTCGATTGAACTATCCGATTAATATTGCGGTAGGCGGTGTAGATGTTGCCCTAGGATATCTGACGAGAAGCAACTGTGTCTACACCTCCCACCATGCAATAGGACTTGGATATATGTTGTTTCCTGAAATATGCTGCTTCAGTCTAAATACCGAAGAAGCAGTTGTTGGTTTCTCAACCAAGGTTGCATGGAAATCTCTAGAGACTCCATTATGGTTCATCCCGAGCATCGCCAATGCCCGTGATTGGAACCAAACTACCGTAAGTAATCGTAATACTATGTAATAGGACAACTCAGTTTAGTGCAAGTGTAGTAGATGGTCTTGCTTTTCTTTTGTAACTTGGCCTTGTCATAAACTCATAATCTAGACAAGGCTTTGGGAATTTTGAGTTTCCCATGGAGGTCACACACAGGTATTAATGCGGGAAGGAGGCATGCACACAAAAGCAGACTTGATCGTCAGTTTAGTTTCTTCCAATGACGAGTGTTTAGAGAAAAGGGCAAACTGAATCTGTCACTTCGAAATGCTGCTGAATATGTCCAAGTGATGTTGAATGTGAACTGTGAATCTGTCGATATTTTTCTTTCTTATTATGTACTGCTGCATCTTTCAAATGCTACTGAACCTATCAAAAGTTTTGTGCGGTACTTGTTCAGATCGACCGGTCGAGTGCAGAATATGGTCTCGCTTTCCTTTTGAATCAGTCCTTGCTACATCTATTGAATTTTAATGTCTGCATTGGTGAATCTGTCAATTCTTTTGGTCACTGTCTGTGTACTGCCACAATATGTCAAGTGCTACTAAATATGAACCGGGAATCTATCTGATATTTTTATGGTCTATTCTATACTGCTGAATCTTCCAAATGCTACTGAATCTATCAAATGTTCTGTCGTTACTATTAGTACAATATTTTGTAGAACAAACTGTGATGTACTGGTACTTGGTTAGATGAAGTGCATCATATTGTCTTGCTTTTCTTTTGAAACTTAGCATTGTTACAATTATATGGATGAGTCTTGGGCATTTGGGGTTGCTATGGGCGGTCATAGAGGCATTGACGTAAGGAGGAGGTACTCGCACAGAAGTAGACTTGATTGTCAGTTTTGCTTGGTCCAATGATTGAGTCTATTCGGAGAATAGGCCAAACTGATCGTGGGCCAAGTTTTTTTTCCAGCTAGAACAAGAACTTAATCTCTCTGCACTCCTATTGAATTTTAAGCAGGAAAGCTACTGAATCTATCAAATGTTCTGTCGTTGCTATTACTAAAGCATTTGTGCAACTAATACTGATGTACTGGTATTGTATTTCATTGTCTGTATTGCTGCATTGGTGACTTTTGAAATGTTGCTGAGTTGGTCAAGTGCTCCCGAATATTAACTTCGAATCTCTTGATAATTTTTCGACCTTATTCTGTACTACTGAAATTTGACATGAATATCTGCCAAAAAGAATTATCGCTTTACCCCTGCCCTCGCTAAGGTCTTTGTTTCGAATCCGGCAGAGCACATCACAATGCAATTTTTATTAACCAGGAGAAGAAATCTAGTACTCCCTCCGATCCAAATTAATGTTCTCACATTTGTCTAGATTCTGACATATCTAGTCATATTTTAGTGCTAGACACGTCTGAATCTAGCCAAATCCGAGAACATTAATTTGGATCGGAGGGAGTGGAGTAGCTCATTTGGCCCCTCTTTAGCCCAGAACATTTTAATTCAGTCTTTTCGAGGTCAGGTACTGCTGACCATAGGCCAGCGTAAATTTTAGAAAGGAGCCCATGGAGCATAGCCGAGAACATATTAGTTCGGTCTTTTACGGGTCAGCGGACTCCTAAGCACAGGCCAGTAAAATTTGAGAATGAAGCCCATGGAGCATAGCCTATGGAATATAACCCACGTAGAGCAATAGCCAAACTCTTTTTAATTCGGCCTTTTGGGCATGGCCCCCCCACCTCTCATAATAAAAAAACTCTTCCTACCCATGTTTTTAAGAAAATACCCCATTATGTGGCATTTTATAAATTGAGAAGCCAGGGACGCTGCCCTATTATATTTTAAAAGAGATAAACATAGAGACACAAATCATTTTAAGAAGACTAATACAGAAGTTGTAGTACTAATAAAAGTTCAATGATATTTTTTCTATAAATATCTTTGTTGTATTTGGCACTCAGTTTACGTTTATTTATTTGAGGGTCTTTTGTTTGAATCGCCTTTGTGTGTGTATCTTGGGTTTACATTTTTTTCTTCTAGCAATATCGCATTACGGAGAGGCTGACATCACGGACCCACCAGCATGCAACGTCCCTGGAGTTTATTTTGAGGGTGGGTTCGAAACAAAAGTTTAAATACTTGTATAGAGAGGCTCTCATCAGGGACCCACCAGATAGAACATACAAGGCTGCATCGGGGACCCTTAAGCCAGAACATGCCAAAGAGGCTGACATAAGGGCCCCAGCAGTAAGACCATACACGGCTGCCATGGTGAAAACAGCGGACGCGGCCGAAAAAAAGTCCATCACACACACGTTGCACTTATAGAGAACCTGACATGTCGAACCCAGCAGGCCCAAGAATAGCCCATGAAACTAGCCTATCAGCCCCAAGCATAGCCCAATACCTTTTAATTCGGCCTTTTCGTGGTCTTGTGGCCACCGACCGTAGCCCATTCAATTTAGGAGTGAGCCCATGAAATATAAGCCATGACAAATAGGGCATCCGCCCCGAGTTAGCCCAGAATCTTTTTAATTCGGCCTTTCTGAGCATTTTTTGTACTGTGAGGCTGACATCTGGGACACAAAAAAACAGTCCAACATACACAAGTTTCTTTCAAATAGAGGCTGTCAGCTGGGACCTGGCATAGACACGTTTCCTGCATAGAGGTGGTTGACATCTAGGACCCTGCAAGTTTCCAAGGTCAAAACAAGGGACATGGCCAAAAAAGTACATCATACGCACGTTTCATTTACATAGAGGCTGATATGTGGGACCCAGCAACGCTACCTTATACAGATGCTGCATCGAGCAACGTAGCCAGTTCAAAACAGGGAGGCGCGAGCGAGAAAAAAGTTTAGCATGTACACGTTTCTTTTAATAAGAGGCTGAAATGGGGGACCCAGCAGTGTGAGCAAATGGCAGATTAGTCGAGCAACTCTATCTAGTTCAGAAAAGGGTAGCGCTAGAGAAGAAAAAAATTCCATCATACCCACGATTCTTCTAATGTGAGGCTGGCATAAGGGACCCACCAGCCTGAATAAACGATTGATGCAACGAGCAAAGCTGTCAAGTTCGGAACACGAAGGTGCGACAAAGGGTAAAAAATCCATCATAACACATTTCTTCTAATGAGAGGATGCCATGTGGGGCTCAGGAGGTTGGTTAAATGGTAGAAGCATTGAGCAGTGCTATCAACTCGGAACGGGGTAGCGCCAGCGAAGGAAAAAATCCATCATAGACACGTTTCTTCTAATGAGAGGACATGTGGGGCCCAGCATCGTGATTAAATGGTGGATGCATCGAACAACGCTATCATGTTCGGAACAGGGTAGCACGAGTGAAGGAAAAAAATCCATCATACTCATGTTTCTTCTAATGAGAGGATGACATGTGGGGCTCATGAGGTTAGTTAAACGGTAGATGCGTCGAGCAGTGCTATCAACTCGGAACAGGGTAGCACCAGCGAAGGAAAAAATTCAATCATACACACGTTTCTTCTAATGAGAGGATGACATGTGGGTCCCAGGAGGTTGATTAGACGGTAGATGCATTGAGCAGCGCTATCAACTTTGGAACTGGGAAGCGTGAGCGAAGGAAAAAAATTTCCATCATACACAAGATCCTTCTAATGAGAGGCTGACATGTGGGACCTAGCAGCCTGACTAAACGGCAGACAACTCGAGCAACGTTATCAAGTTCAAATTAGGGAGGCGCGACCGAAAAGCATGGTCCGCTAGAGACACTAACGTCCGGGACCCACATGCCTCAAAAGACTTCGGTGGGTCAACATCGCGCGAGGAAACAAAAATCTTGCTTCTGCCACACGCCAACTGAGCTTCCTCCATGTTTTTAGCAGATCCGTCATAGTAGAGGGCCACGAAACCAGAAAAAAAAGTTTTCCATCGGCCACGGCTGAGTCGAGATTTTCGTCGCGGAAGACACGCCTTCTACGACAACCTTCGGGCCAATTTGTTGCGGAAGGAAACTTCTCTTGTAGTGTGCACTAGTGAGGCATAAGCTGCATCACAGAATCGACTGGAGTGTGCGTGGTCATGTGGGTCAATGTGGTTTTGGAAAATAACACATTCAGTGTGGTCATGTGGATCAATGACACTAGTGGAGTAGTGTGTTTTTATTAAAAGAATACATACAATGACACTAGTGGATCAATGTGGTTTATGAAAAGAGCACATGCAATAATAACTCTAGTGGATCCATTTGTTATACCATGATCACAGAGACCAAAAACACATAGGAAAGCAGCTTCCATATGGAATGATGCACCAGTGTGGCAGAAGCTGCATCACAGAATCCACTGGAGTGTGTGTGGTCATGTGGATCAATGTGGTTTAGGAAAATAACACATGCAACGTGGTCATGTGGATCAATGTGGTTTTGTAAAAGAACACATGCAATGACACTAGTGGATCAATGTGGTTTTGGAAAAGAACACATGGAATGACACAAGTGGATCAATGTGGTTTATGAAAAGAACACATTTATGCAATGATACTAGTGGATCAATGTGGTTTATGAAAATAACACATGCAATAATGACTCTAGTGGATCCATTTGCCAAACCATGGGTACAAAGACCAAATACACATAGGGAAGCAGCTTCCACATGGAATGATGCACTAGTGTGGCAGAATCTGCATCATGGAATCCACTGGAGTGTGTGTGGTCATGTGGACCAATGTGGTTTTGGAAAATAACATATGCTGTTTGGTCATGTGGATCAATGACACTAGTGGATCACTTTGTTTTTATGAAAAGAACAGATGGACACTAGTGGATCAATGTGATTTTTGAAAATAACACATGCAATAATGACTCTAGTGGATCCATTTGTTAGACCCTGGTCACAAACACCACAAACACATAGGAAAGCATGTAGCTTCCACATGGAATGGTGCACCAGTGTGGCAGAAGCTGCATCACAGAATCCACTGGAGTGTTTGTGGTCATGTGGATCAATGTGGTTTTGGAAAATAACATATGCAATGTGGTCATGTGGATCAAGGTGGTTTTGGAAAAGAACACATGCAATGACACTAGTGGATCAATGTGGTTTTGGAAAAGTAGACATGCAATGACACTAGTGGATCAATGTGGGTTTTAGAAAAGAACACATGGAATGACACTAGTGGATCAATGTGGTTTATGAAAAGAACACATTTATGCAATGACACTAGTGGATAAGTGTGGTTTATGAAAATAACACATGCAATAATGACTAGTGGATCCATTTGCCAAACCATGGTTACAGAGACCAAAACACATTGGAAAGCAACTTCCACATGGAATGATGCACCAATGTGGTAGAAGCTGCATCATGCAATCCGCTGGAGTGTGTGTGGTCATGTGGATCAATGTGGTTTTGGAAAATAACACATGCAATTTGGTCATTTGGAAAAATGAAACTAGTGGATCAGTGTGTTTTTACGAAAAGAACACATGTAATGACACTAGTGGATCAATGTGGTTTATGAAAAGAACACATGTAATAATGACTCTAATGGATCCATTTGTTCGACCATGGTCATAGAGTCCAAAAACACATAGGAAAGCATTCAGCTTCAACATGGAATGATGCACCAGTGTGGCAGAAGCTGCATCATAGAATCCACTCAAGTGTGTGTGGTCATCTGGATCAATGTGGTTTTGGAAAAGAACACACGCAATGTGGTCATGTGGATCAATGACACTAGTGGATCAGTGTGTTTTTATGAAAACAACACATGCAACGCCACTAGTGGATCACTATGGTTTATGAAAAGCGCACATGCAATAATGACTCTAGGGGATCCATTTGCCAGACCATGGTGATACACAGCAAAAACACATAGTAAAGCAGCTTCCACATGGAATGTTGCACCAGTGTGGCAGAAGCTGCATCACGGAATCCACTGGAGTGTGTGTGGTCATGTGGATCAATGTGGTTTTGGAAAATAACACATGCAATGTGGTTTTGGAAAAGAGCACATGCAATGTGGTCATGTGGATAAATGACACTAGTGGATCAGTGTGTTTTATGAAAACAACACATGCAATTCCACTAGTGGATCAATGTGGTTTATGAAAAGAGCACATGCAATGACTCTAGTGGATCCATTTGTCAGATCATGGTCATACAGACCCAAAACACATAGGAAAGCAGCTTCCACATGGAATGATGCACCAGTGTGGTAGAAGCTGCATCATAGAATCCACTCGAGTGCGTGGGGTCATGTGGATCAATGTGGTTTTCGAAAAGAACATATGCAATGTGGTCATTACGATCAATGACACTAGTGGATCAATCTTGTTTATGAAAACAACACATGCAATGCCACTAGTGGATGAATGTGGTTTACGAAAAGAGCACATGCAAGAATGACTCTAGTGGATCCATTTGTCAGACCATGGTCACAGAGACCAAAAACACATAGGAAAGTAGCTTTCACATGGAATGATGCATCAGTGTGGCAGAAGCTGCATCACAGAATCCACTGGAGTGTGTGTGGTCATGGGGATCAATGTAGTTTTGTAAAATAACACATGCAATGTTGTCATGTGGATCAGTGTGGTTTTGGAAAACAACACATGAAATGACACTAGTGAATCATTGTGATTTTGGAAAAGAACACATGCAATGCCACTAGTGGATCAATGTCGTTTTTGTAAAAGAACACATGCAATGACACTAGTGGATCAATGTGTTTTATGAAAATAACACATTTATGCAATGACACTATTAGATCAATGTGATTTATGAAAATAACACATGCAATAATGACTCTAGTGGATCCATTTGTTAGACCATGGTCACAAAGACCAAAAACACATAGGAAAGCATGTAGCTTCCACATGGAATGATGCACCAGTGTGGTAGAAGCTACATCACAGAATCCACTAGAGTGTGTGTGGTCATGTGGATCAATGTAATTTTGGAAAAGATCATATGCTATGTGGTCATGTGGATCAATGACACTAGTGGATCAGTGTGTTTTTATGAAAAGAACATAGGCAATGCCACTAGTGGATCAATGTGGTTTATTAAAAGAGCACATGAAGTAATGACTCTAGGGGATCCATTTGCCACACCATGGTCATAGAGAGCAAAAACACATAGGGAAGCAACTTCCACATAGAATAATGCACCAGTGTGGCAGAAGCTGCATCACAGAATACACTGGACTGTGTGTGGTCACGTGGATCAATGTGGTTTTGGAAAAGAACACTTCCAATGTGGTCGTGTAGATCAATGACACTATTAGAAAAAGGTGATTTTGGAAAAGAACACATAAATGCCACTACTGGATCAATGTGGTTTATGAAAAGAGCACTTGCAATAATGAATCTAGTGGATCCATTTGCTAAACCATGGTCACAGAGACCAAAACACATAGGAAAGCAGCTTCCACATGGAATGATGTACCAGTGTGTCAGAAGCTGCATCACAGAATCCACTGGAGTGTGTGAGGTCATGTGGATCAATGTGTTTTGGGAAAACAACACATGCAATGTGGTCATGTGGATCAATGACACTAGTGGATCAGTGTGTTTTTATGATAAGAACGCATGCAATGACACTAGCGGATGAATGTGGTTTATGAAAAGAACACACGCAATAATGACTTTAGTGGATCCATTTTGTAGACCATGGTCACAGAGACCAAAAATACATAGGAAAGCATGCAGTTTCCACATGAAATGATGCATCAGTGTGGCAGAAGCTGCATCACAAAATCCACTAGTGTGTGTGTGGTCATGTGGATCAATGTGGTTTTGGAAAAGAACACATGCAATGTGGTCATGTAGACCAATGACACTAGTGGATCAATGTGGTTTATCAAAATAACACATGCAATGCCACGAGTGGATCAATGTGGTTTATGAAAATAGCACATGCAATAATGACTCTAGTGGATCCATTTGTTAGACCATGGTCACAGAGACCAAAAACACATAGGAAAGAAGCTTCCACATGAAATGATGCACCAGTGGGGTAGAAGCTGCATCGTGAAATCCACTAGAGTGTGTGTCATTGTGTGGATCAATGTGGTTTTGGAAAAGAGCACATGCAATGTGGTCATGTGGATAAATGACACTAGTGGATCAGTGTGTTTTATGAAAACAACACATGCAATGCCACTAGTGGATCAATGTGGTTTATGAAAAGAGCACATGCAATGACTCTAGTGGATCCATTTGTCAGATCATGGTCATACAGACCCAAAACACATAGGAAAGCAGCTTCCACATGGAATGATGCACCAGTGTGGTAGAAGCTGCATCATAGAATCCACTCGAGTGCGTGGGGTCATGTGGATCAATGTGGTTTTCGAAAAGAACATATGCAATGTGGTCATTACGATCAATGACACTAGTGGATCAATCTTGTTTATGAAAACAACACATGCAATGCCACTAGTGGATGAATGTGGTTTACGAAAAGAGCACATGCAAGAATGACTCTAGTGGATCCATTTGTCAGACCATGGTCACAGAGACCAAAAACACATAGGAAAGTAGCTTTCACATGGAATGATGCATCAGTGTGGCAGAAGCTGCATCACAGAATCCACTGGAGTGTGTGTGGTCATGGGGATCAATGTAGTTTTGTAAAATAACACATGCAATGTTGTCATGTGGATCAGTGTGGTTTTGGAAAACAACACATGAAATGACACTAGTGAATCATTGTGATTTTGGAAAAGAACACATGCAATGCCACTAGTGGATCAATGTCGTTTTTGTAAAAGAACACATGCAATGACACTAGTGGATCAATGTGTTTTATGAAAATAACACATTTATGCAATGACACTATTAGATCAATGTGATTTATGAAAATAACACATGCAATAATGACTCTAGTGGATCCATTTGTTAGACCATGGTCACAAAGACCAAAAACACATAGGAAAGCATGTAGCTTCCACATGGAATGATGCACCAGTGTGGTAGAAGCTACATCACAGAATCCACTAGAGTGTGTGTGGTCATGTGGATCAATGTAATTTTGGAAAAGATCATATGCTATGTGGTCATGTGGATCAATGACACTAGTGGATCAGTGTGTTTTTATGAAAAGAACATAGGCAATGCCACTAGTGGATCAATGTGGTTTATTAAAAGAGCACATGAAGTAATGACTCTAGGGGATCCATTTGCCACACCATGGTCATAGAGAGCAAAAACACATAGGGAAGCAACTTCCACATAGAATAATGCACCAGTGTGGCAGAAGCTGCATCACAGAATACACTGGACTGTGTGTGGTCACGTGGATCAATGTGGTTTTGGAAAAGAACACTTCCAATGTGGTCGTGTAGATCAATGACACTATTAGAAAAAGGTGATTTTGGAAAAGAACACATAAATGCCACTACTGGATCAATGTGGTTTATGAAAAGAGCACTTGCAATAATGAATCTAGTGGATCCATTTGCTAAACCATGGTCACAGAGACCAAAACACATAGGAAAGCAGCTTCCACATGGAATGATGTACCAGTGTGTCAGAAGCTGCATCACAGAATCCACTGGAGTGTGTGAGGTCATGTGGATCAATGTGTTTTGGGAAAACAACACATGCAATGTGGTCATGTGGATCAATGACACTAGTGGATCAGTGTGTTTTTATGATAAGAACGCATGCAATGACACTAGCGGATGAATGTGGTTTATGAAAAGAACACACGCAATAATGACTTTAGTGGATCCATTTTGTAGACCATGGTCACAGAGACCAAAAATACATAGGAAAGCATGCAGTTTCCACATGAAATGATGCATCAGTGTGGCAGAAGCTGCATCACAAAATCCACTAGTGTGTGTGTGGTCATGTGGATCAATGTGGTTTTGGAAAAGAACACATGCAATGTGGTCATGTAGACCAATGACACTAGTGGATCAATGTGGTTTATCAAAATAACACATGCAATGCCACGAGTGGATCAATGTGGTTTATGAAAATAGCACATGCAATAATGACTCTAGTGGATCCATTTGTTAGACCATGGTCACAGAGACCAAAAACACATAGGAAAGAAGCTTCCACATGAAATGATGCACCAGTGGGGTAGAAGCTGCATCGTGAAATCCACTAGAGTGTGTGTCATTGTGTGGATCAATGTGGTTTTGGAAAAGAGCACATGCAATGTGGTCATGTGGATAAATGACACTAGTGGATCAGTGTGTTTTATGAAAACAACACATGCAATGCCACTAGTGGATCAATGTGGTTTATGAAAAGAGCACATGCAATGACTCTAGTGGATCCATTTGTCAGATCATGGTCATACAGACCCAAAACACATAGGAAAGCAGCTTCCACATGGAATGATGCACCAGTGTGGTAGAAGCTGCATCATAGAATCCACTTGAGTGTGTGTGGTCATGTGGATCAATGTGGTTTTGGAAAAGAACACATGCCATGATGCTGCAACATGTGTCATACCATAGCTAGAGATCCCTATAACATGCTAGAGTGCAACATTTGAATGCAATGGAGTGCAACATTTCAATGCAATGACACTCCAACATGTGGATCATTGAGGTTTGATCGTAACCTTAGCGTTCAATGTTGGCCGTTAGATCGAATCTTCTGGAAGGGCTTTGACATGGGTATACCTTACAGGTACTCGAGATTATCCTATACGGTCTAGCCCAAGAGGAGTCCATGGTGCGAGCGAAGTCGAGTAAGGATTTGGGTGGTCCATTAAGCACGACTTCTTGAAGAACACGGAAATGAGTAGATAGAAATTTAAAGGGAAAACCCTAATTTATAACTAAGTCGACCTGCTATCCCGAGACCTAGCCTCCCTATATAAAGGCTAGGAAGGGGGATGAGGAGGACAATCCACAACCCTCGCATACATCTCGCCAGATTGCATCTATGCACCATGTAACTTTCGACTCCCTCTTAATTAAGAATAGACAAGCAGGAGTAGGGTCCTCTTCGAGGCCTGAACCTGGGTAAAGCTCGTGTCACCAGTGTGCTTGTTTTCTAGCCGATCGATGCATCCAACACTCCCCACTTCCTCGAACCTAAGTACATCAACGATGGGCATTGATGAGTTAACCCCTCGTTAATTGGTGCCATCTATGGGAAATGGGAGTGCTAATGTTGTGGCTTCCTCGGCCCCATCAACCGTGATCTATGACTCTGCTGTAGTGGAGACTCGCCTCCTCTTCGGCGCTTTCGAGTTCACCGTCCACATGCCGGTGACTCGCCTGGATTTCAAGTCCGTCAGCGATGGGATCGGCCTGACGATCGGAAGCCTAGCTTTTAGGTTGGCCATATCGGTACGCTTCGCCTCCCCGACCAGCCGCAGGATCCTTCGATTGCCCCGACATCATGGTTCCCGCCACCAATCGGCACTTTGAGTGAGCTCAACGCCTTCGCATCAGCCGAGGACACGAATAGCAACAATAGTTGCAAGTCCAATCTGTGCGATGTAGCATCAGAGGATGGAGCCTACGACTCTGGATCTGAGAGCTGTGGGACTAGAGGCCTCTCCGGCCACTACATGTGCACCGTCATCAACACCCGCGATGACGGTGGCACTCAATGGATCACCTAAAATTGTGGTGGCACCCAAGGAAACACCGATAATGGCGTGCCAGTCAACAATGGCGCCCCTATCAATGGCAGCCCCATCCCTCCCAACCTCAGCAACAATGGCGAAAACGAGAATAATGGAATAAAATGCCAGTGAATCCACCTCATCTAGGAAGAATGGGAGAGGTGCAAAGAGCCTTTGCACGGCAATACCCTGCCACCAAACTCGCCACAATAGATCCTAATGGGATACCATTGGCTACTCATCCAAGAGTGAAATCGCCAGAGATGGTGAACGCACAACTCGAAGCTCGTAGGAGAGCCGCAGACGTGTCGAGTGCCCGAAGGGCAGCACTCTCCTTGATTTGTGGATCCTCCTCCAAAGGAAACGGATCTATGGTCACCAGAAGGCGATCTCGACTAGAGCATCTCACTGACAAGGAGCGAGAAGAGAACACTAGAGCCCTCGACTTCTCGTTCATGACAGTGGACTCACGGGGCAACATGCTCCCAAAAACCCCGCAAGTAGCAGTGAAAACAGCCACCATGCACCTGCTCAACAATCAATCGCCAGTTGGAGATCAACGATCCTCCATGCACCAATCTATGATCGCTGGCCTTGGACTGGTTGAAGCCGCGCTCGCCAAAGATCCAATGTTGGAGCCGAAGAAAAACAAGACCCCACCCAAGTACTACTCGCTCTCCTCCAGCAAAGATGAGCATGACTTATCACGATGATGCTGCTCACGTCGACATAATCGTGATTACGATGCCTGTGATGACATCACGCAGTGCAAAGTCGACAAGATGCACGCCAAGCGTGCCTGATCAACGGAGTCAGAGGACAAAGGAACAGAACTCTGCTATGCTAGCTGCTTCAGCAGGGCCGGCAAATGCAAATGTTGAAAGGGTTCAAACTCCCGTCGGCGAACCCAAAGATCTGGCTAGAAGACCATATTTCTGTCGTCAAGATGCACGGTGGAAACAAGAACATAAGCATGCAGTGCCTCCAGCTAAAGCTGCAGGGCGCTGTCCGCGCATGGATCAATAACCTGCCCAGCGGGTCAATCCGCAGCTGGGAGGAGCTGGTCTACAACTTTGTGTGAAACTTCAAGGGCACTTACAAAAGGCTCGCGTCAATCGAAGAGCTGAAGGCCTGCTATCAGAAGCTCGACGAATAACTTCGCTCTTACATTTAGAGGTAGTCCATCATTAAAAACTCGGCGGAAGACATCTCCGAGGATCACGCAATCGACGCATTTAACGGCGGCGTACGTCGTAGAGAGCTCATGGAGGAGCCGGTCGTACGAAGCCCAAAACAATCGACCACCTGATGGAAATCGCGAATAGATGGGCATACGGAGAGGGCTCGGTGAAAAATAACCGCGTCCACTCAGATGATGAGGAAGACCTCAGACGCATACACGACCGTCGATGAAAGTGTCGGAGGCACGATACGAAGATCACGAAGTGGTTAACATGGTCGCAGCTATCTACACTGACAAGAGCGACGATAGAAACCACATCTACGGGTACCACAGTGGTGGCTACCGCGATAGTGGGAAAACCATGAAGGTATGGCAACACTGCAGCCGCAATGAAGCTCTTGGGACATCGATCAAGGATAAACTATCTGGACCTTACAATGTCCACTTCTACATCGACAAGCACGACAGCAAGAAGAAGTACATCCACCTACTAAAGGAATCCCACGAGGTCCTCAAGCTTCAGGAAGGCCTTGCCCATATGAATCGCGACAAGATAAACCAGGGCTATGGAGCTGCCCCGAGTACCATAGCTCATGGAGCACCACCACCACCGTCCGGACCACCACCAACTGCGGCCACGCCGGCCCAGAACAGCGGAGGCGAGAAGTACCCACGAGCGTTGGGGAACATGGGCATGATCCAAAAAGTACGCCCCTCCAATAGGGTGCAAAAGTAAATCACTCACCAAATCAATCTGGCAGTGAACTCTCCACCCTCGACCACTGAGTACCTCAACGGGTGCGAGTCCTGCATCACCTTCGAGAAGCGTGATCACCCGTGCCAAGTGCCTCGCCCGATCCACTCTCCCCTGGTGCTCGAGGCACATATCGGTGGCTACGAGATGTGTCACGTCTTCATGGATGGCAGCAGCGGCATCAACCTCATGTTCGGCAGCACCCTGCATGCCATGCGGAACCTCCTCTCCTTCCTAGAAGCATCCGACACAACATTCCATGGCATCATCCCAGGGAAAGGCGACATGCCTGCAAACGTTGAGAGAGCGCCTCGAATTCGAAGTGGTCGATTGGCCCTCGCAATATCACACAATCCTCGGACGTCTCGTGTTCGCGAGGTTCGTGGCGGTCCCACACTATGCCTACCTGCAGATGAAGATGTCGGGACCTAATGGCATCATTACCGTCAGCGGAAGCTTAGCCAAGTCAGATAGCTCCTTTGGCATGTAAGAGGACATGGAGAGACTCAAGGAGTCGACAAACAACAGCCCTCCTCCTATGAGTAAACCAAACGCACCCAACCAGTCTTTAGACTCGTCAGTGAACCAAGGGCAAAGGCTGTAGGGATGCAAGTCAACTGACTCCTCGATGCTGATTTTATATGCAAAATAAAGGAAAGCACCTAGATGGCTAACCCCATGCTTGTTCCAAAAAAGGACACGGATATCCTATGGATGTGTGTGGACTTCACCTCCCTCAATAAGAATTTCCCGAAGGATCACTTCCCATTACCGCGGATCGACCGGATAATCGACTCCACCGTGGGATACGAGCGCCTCTACTTCCTCAACGACTACTCAGGCTACCATCAGATTCAAATGAAGGAGGAGGACCAGGAGAAAACGGCCTTCATCACGCCCTTTGGCATCTACTACTACACAACAATGCCCATTGGGCTGAAGAATGTAGGAGCCACCTATCAACGGTGTATGCAGGTGATGTCTGCAAGTGCATAGATCATTTGTAGCTAGTTTCGATGTATAGATATCGATCCCACAGGGAGCCCGAAGGTAAGTGTTTATGGGAGAAGTCTCTATCACACCCAAATTTGTTACAGGTCTTCAAGTGAATTGACTGCAAGTGTTGAAATGAGAAAGGAAATTGGATTAAACTGGGTGTATTTAAATAAAACTTTAAAATGTAAACTTCAGAAATAAAAAGAAGGCGCGGGGAGATAAAGTTCATGGTGATAGTGACTGTGCCAGGTGGACGAATAATAAGTGTAATAATAAGTGTAACAGTTATAATCTTATAAGTATATGTGTAGGCGTGCAAACCATAATTATCCGGAACTCCTCTTGGTTGATTTCATCCCAACTTCAATAATCCTACTAGTCCGTTACCAAAACCATGGTCAGACACAAGATGATTAAGACCCTTCGTTTGCTTAGCGATTAAGCTCCTTGGATTGGACTAATGCAATAAGCTCGATGGTTCCTCATTATCCGCGAGTATACTAGTTCTCCATTGATATCCCCATGTCACTCGAGGGTCGCCGGTCTGCTATCGAACAAGATCCTATCCATGTAAAACAAAGTATCATGTTGTCCGGGCCCTTAATTGGACAACAAGCATTAGGCATCCCACATATAGTCAAGAACACATAATATTGATGGGTTCGTAGCAGGGAAAACAAAAAATTCTATCGCAAGAATGAACAAAACCAAGATCTAATCTATGGAAAAGCCAAGATCTAATCTATGAGATAAGTGCAACGAGATAGATCTATACTAACCCTTGTAGATCCAAAGCCTTGTTCGAGATTGGATCTCGTGGTTGGTGTAGACGATCACTTGCCGATCTCAAGATCGAGTAGACGATCCTTCTGGTGCTGCATTCTTGTAGCACTTCTGCAATCGGTCACACGTGCAGAGTCGATGTAGACCTTCCACTTGTTGTTCCAGCGAGTAGTGGAGGTTGTAGATATCCACAGAATCGCAGCAGCACGATGACATGGTGGTGGTGGTGGAGAAGGATTTCTGCAGGGCTTCGCCTAAGCCGGAGCAGGAGGATTGTGGAGGAGAGAGGCGGACAGGGTTTAGGGTGGCAGGAGCAAAGGGGGGAGGCGCCCTCACCCCTCTTTATATAGAGGGGGTGCGCCCTAGGGCTGGCCCCCTTGGCCCTCTAGGGCCAGCGCGCAAAGGGAGGGGGTGTTTCTTCCCCCAAGTATTCCCCTTTCTTTCTTGGTTTTCATGTAAACCCTATGGAACCTTCTAGAACTTTCCGGAACACTCCAAAACCTTCTAGAACCTCCATATAAATACTCTGAAACATTTCCGAAACCCAGAAAATGATCTCCATTATATGAATCATATTCTCCGGATAATTTCGGATCTCCTCGTGATGTCCTAAATCCAATCCGATACTTTGAACAACATTCGGTCTCCAATGCATATTCCATATCTACCTAAAACAACATCGAACTTTAAGTGTGTCACCCTATGCTTCGCGAATATGTAGACATGATCGAGACACCTCTCCGATCAATAACCATCAGCGAGATCTGGAGATCCATAATGGCTCCCACATACTCAACCATGACTTCATGATCGATAGAACCATTAACATATGAAACCAAATCCCTTTGTCACGCGATACTCTACTTATCCGAGGTTTGATCATTGGTATCTCCATACCTTGTTCTACCTCGTTACCGATAAGTACTCTTTACTCGTTGCGTGATATGTCATCCCTTGTGACCTAGTCACATGCTTGCAAGATAATTAGATGACATTCCACCGAAGGGCCCAGAGCATATCTATCCATCATATGGATGGACAAATCCCAGTCTTGATCCATGCGCTTCAACACATGCTTTCAGAATACCTAATGCCACCTTTATAACCACCTAGTTACGAAGCGGTGTTTGATGTCATGAAAGCACTCATCCGGTGATGGTGATTAACACAATCTCATGGTCAAAGGATTAGGTTACTATGCATTTGAAAGCTTGTAGCAAAATGAACTTAATGACTTGATATTATGCTATGCTTACTATGGGTATGTGTCCATCACATCATTCTCCTAATGAGATGATCTTGTTATTAACAACATCCAATGTCCATGATCAGGAAACCATGATCATGTATTAATCGACAAGCTAGTCTTAACAAGAGGCTTACCAGGGACTCTTTTATGTTTACAAACACACAAGTATTAGTGTTTCCTAATAATAAAATTATAGCATGGGATGTAAACATTCATCATAAACTCAAAGATATAATAATAACCATTTTATTATTGCCTCTTGGGCATATCTCCAACAGTCTCCCACTTGCACTAGAGTCAATAATCTAGATTACATTGTAATGTACCTAGCACCCATGGAGTTCTGGTGTTGGTCATGTTTTGCTCTAGGGGAGAGGTTTAGTCAACGAATCTGCCACATTCAGATCAGTGTGTACTTTGCAAATCTTTATGTCGCCATCTTGTACATACTCACGAATAGCATGGAAACGTAGCTTGATGTGCTTCAACTTGCTGTGTGACCTTGGCTCCTTTGCATTAGCTATGGCACCCGTGTTGTCACAATAGATGGCCATCAGGTGCAACGCACTAGGAACCACACCAAGCTCAGTAATGAACTCCTTCATCCATATCGCTTCTTATGCAGCCTACGAAGCAGCTATGTATTCTGATCCAGTTGAAGATTTTGCCACAATGCTTTGCTTGGCACTCCTCCAGCTCACTGCAGCACCATTCAAAATAAATACGTATCCAGACTGTGACTTAGAGTCATCCAGATCGGTGTTCCAACTAGCATCGGTGTAACTGTTTACAACAAGCTTTTCATCACCTCGATAAGAAAGAACCATATCCTTAGTCCTATTTAGGTACTTTAAGATATTTTTGAACACTGTCCAGTGTTCCATTCTAGGATCACTTTGATATCTGCTAGTCAAACTAATAACATGTGGTATATCCAGTCTTGTACACAGCATGACATACATGACAGAGCCGATGGCCGAGGCATAGGGGATTTTACTCATCTTCTCTCTATCTTCTGCCATAGCTAGACTTTGAGTCTTACTGGACTTTGAGTCTTACTCAAAGTCTTACCAGGCAACATGGGCACGAACCCTTTCGTGCTTTCTTCCATTCTAAATCTCTTTAGAATCTTGTCCAGGTATGTACTTTGTGAAAGTGCTATTAAGAGTCTTGATCTATCTCTATAAATCTTGATGCCTAAAATGTATGCTAGTTCGCCAAGCTCCTTCATTGAAAAAATATTGTTCAAATAGACTTTGACACTTTCAAGAAGTTCTATATCATTCCCAATCAACAATATGTCATCCACATATAGTATTAAGAATGCTACAGATCTCCCACTCACTTTATTGTAGATACAAGCTTCTCCATAAGTTTGTATAAATCCAAAGTCTTTGATCACCTTATCAAAATGTTGATTCTAACTCCGGGATGCTTGCTTCAGTCCATAAATGGAGCGCTGAAGCTTGCACACCTTGTCAGCATCTTTAGGATCGACAAAATCTTTGGGCTGTACCATATACAATTCTTCCTCAATGTCACCATTAAGGAACGCCGTTTTCACATCCATCTGCCAAATCTCATAATCGAAATATGCAGGGATTGCTAACAAAATCCTCACAGACTTTAGCTTCGCTACCGGTGAGAAAGTCTCATTGTAGTGAACACCTTGAATTTGTTGGAACCCTTTTGTGACAAGTCGAGCTTTATAGACAGTAACATTACCATCAACATATGTTCTTCTTTTAAAGGTCCATTTGTTCTCGACAGCCTTGCAGTCATCTAGTAAGTCCACCAAAGTCCATAATTGGTTTTCATACATGGATCCCATTTCAGATTTCATGGCTTCTTGCCTTTTGTCGGAATGTGGGCTCATCATAGCTTCCTCATACGTCGTAGGGTCGTCGATGTTGTCTACCAACATGACATTCAATGCAGGGTCATACCAATTAGGAGTGGCATGATCCCTCATCGACCTGCGAGATTCAGCAGCAACTTCGTTCGAAGTTTCATGATCATCATCATTAGCTTCCTCTCTTATTGGTGCAGGCGGCACAAAAACATCTTTCGGTGCTACGAATACTCTAAAATCCAAGAGAAGGTTTAACAACCTCATCGAGTTATACTTTCCTTCCAGTCACTTCTTTCGAGAGAAACTCAATCTCAAGAAAGGATCCATTCTTAGCAATGAAAACTTTGCCTTCGGATCTATGATAGAAGGTATACCCAATTGTTTCTTTAGGGTATCCTATGAAGACGCATTTCTCCGCTTTGGGTTCAAGCTTGTCGGGTTGTAACTTCTTTACATATGCTTCACAGCCCTGAACTTTAAGGAACGACAACTTAGGTTTCTTACCAAACCACAATTCATACGGTGTTGTTTCAACGGATTTAGATCGTGCCCTATTTAAAGTGAATGCGGCTGTCTCTGATGCATAACCCCAAAACGATAATGGTAAATTTGTAAGAGACATCATAGACCGAACCATATCTAAGAGAGTTCGATTACGACATTCGGACACACCATTACGCTGTGATGTTCCCGACGGTGTCAACTACGAAAGTATTCCACATTACTTTAAATGCATGCCAAACTCGTAACTTAGATATTCACCCCCGCGGTCAGAACACAGAAACTTAATCTTCTTGTTATGATGATTTTCTACTTCACTTTGAAATTCCTTAAACTTCTCGAAAGTTTCGGACTTATGTTTCATAAAGTACACATACCCATATCTACTCAAGTCAACCGTGAAAGTAAGAACATAACGATATCCACCGCGTGATGCTACAATCATTGGGCCTCACACATCGGTATGTATTATTTCAAATAAGTCCATAGATCGCTCCATTATCCCAGAGAATGGAGTCTTAGTCATTTTTCCCATTAGACATGATTCACATCTTTCAAGTGATTCAAGAAGTCCATCAGAATGGAGTTTCTTCATGCGCTTCACACCAATGTGACCAAGACGATAGTGCCACATGTATGTAGAATTATCATTCATTATTATTATTTTAGCATCTATGTTGTGAACATGTGTATCACTACTATCGAGATTCAATAAGAATAAACCATTCATCTATGGTGCATTACCATAATAAATATTACTCATATAAATCGAACAACCATTATTCTCAGACTTAAACGAGTAACTGTCTCGCAATAAACAAGATCCAGAAATAATGTTCATGATTAACATAGGAACCAAATAACAATTATTCAAGTTCAAAACTTATCCCAAAGGTAGATGAAGAGGGAGCGTGCCAACGGCGATCACATCAACCTTGGAGCCATTTCCAACGCGCATCGTCACCTCGTCTCTCGCCAGTCTTCGTTTATTCCGCAGCTTCTGTTTTGAGTTACAAATATAAGCAACCGAACCAGTATCAAATACGCAGGCACTACTACGATTACTAGTAAGATACACATCAATAACATGAATATCAAATATACCTTTATTCTTGATATTTCCGTTCTTCAGATATGCTAGGTACTTGGGGTAGTTGCGCTTCCAGTGACCTTCACCCTTGCAGCAAAAGCACTCAGTATCAGGCTTAGGACCAGCCTTGGGCTTCTTAGCAGGTGTGGCGGCTTTCTTGCCATCCTTATTGAAGTTACCCTTTTTCATAGGTTTGCCCTGTTTCTTGAAATTGGTGGTCTTATTGACCATCAACACTTGGTGCTCCTTTTTAATCTCCACTTCAGCAGTTTTCAACATGGAGAAGAGTTCAGGCAACGTCTTTTTCATGCAATGCATATTGTAGTTCATCATGAAGTTCTTATAACTAGGTGGCAGTGATTGGAGGACACGATGAATCCCCAACGCATTAGGAATCATTATTCCCAATTCTTGGAGCCTGTTCACGTGCCCACACATTTTGAGCACGTGCTCGCTAACGGAGCTGCCCTCTTCCATCTTACAGTTAAATAACTTCTCGGAGGCCTCATAGCTCTCAACGGTCACATGAGTCTCAAAGATGAGCTTGAGCTCATTGACAATTTCAAAGGGGTCGCGGTGCTCAAAGCCCTTCTAAAGCTCTGATTCTAAACCATACATGATGGCACACTGAACTGTTGAGTAGTGATTTTTCTGAGTGACGAAAACATTCTTAACATCAATGGAGGCATCCTCTGCAAGTGGGTCACCTAGCGGTGCATCGAGCACATAGGTCAACTGACCATCACTGAGGACAATCCTCAATCCACGGAACCAGTCCGGGAAGTTGCTTCCATTGTTTTTCAACTTTTCTTTCTGTAGGAATGCATTAAAGTTGATGGAGGGTTCGCCATGATCTACAACATATTTGCAAAGAGTTTAGACTAAGTTTATGACAAATTGAGTTCAAATTCAATTCTAAAATTAACTAGGTGAACTCCCACTCAAAACAACATCCCTCATGTTGCCTTAGTGATTACACAAACCAAATCCACTACACCAAGTCCAATCTTCACGAGAGAAGATGTAGCTTCAAAGGCGAACAATCAACATGTTCATCATATCATTCATATGAATCATGCTTTACCTATCGGTATTCCGTGTTCCGAGACCATGTATGTACATGCTAGGCTCGTCAAGATTAACCTTAGTATCCGCATGTGCAAATCTGGCTTGCCCCCGTTGTATGCACATGTAGAACCTATAACACCTGATCATCACGAGATGCTTCGAAACGACGAGTCTTAGCAACGGTGCCTACTAAGGATGAACAATTTATTACTTTATATTTAGTGAGAGTGATCATCTTAATGCTACTGTCGCGATCTAAGCAATACAAGATGCAAACATGATTAACGTCACATGCAATTCATAATATGTGACATGATATGACCTTTCTTCTTGTGCGTTTGATCTCCATCTCCAAAGCATGGACATGATCTCCATTATCACCAGCATAGCATCAAGGTCAGTGGCGCCGCTTCATGGTTGTTCATCACTAATAGCAACTATAACAACTACTTGGAATAAAGATATTACATGATGAATAGACACGCATGTCTTAACAGAATTTAAAGACAACCATTAGGCTCCTGTCGGTTGCCATATTACAATAAGGATCATTGCATACATCAAATATATTCACAATCACATTGTAGCCATATCACATCACATGCCCCTGCAAAAACAAGTTAGACGCCTCTAATTTTGTTTACATGTTTTATGTGGTTTGGGGCTTTCGTATAAGAACTGATCTTACCTACGAACAAGAACCACAACGCTGATACAAGTGTTTTCAGATGCTAATTGTAAATTGAATCTTAACTATGGTGGGAGAGAAAGACACCCGCAAAGCCACTTGTGCAATGCAAGTTGCACGTCAAGCGTGGAGCAAGTCTCATGTACGAGGACATGTAAGGTTAGCCCGAGCCACTTCATCCCACCATCCCGCAAGATGCAAAGTACACATGAAGAGAACAACAACAAAAGCATCAATGCCCACAAAAACCATTGTGTTCTACTCGTGCAATAGATCTACGCATAGACACGTCTCTGATAACATTGATGGGTTCGTAGCAGGGAAAACAAAAAAATTCTACCACAAGAACGAACAAAACCAAGATCTAATCTATGCAAAAATCAAGATCTAATCTATGAGATAAGTGCAATGAGATAGGTCTGTACTAACCCTTATAGATCCAAAGCCTTGTTCCAGATCGGATCTCGTCATTGATGTAGACGATCACTTGCCGATATCAAGATCGAGTAGATGATCCTTCCGGCGCTGCATTCCGGCAGCGCTTTTGTAGTCGGTCACACGTGCGGAGTCGATGTAGACCTTCCTCTCCCTGTTCCAGCGAGCAGCGGAGGTGGTAGATCTCCATGGAATCCCAGCAGCACGATGGCGTGGTGGTGGTGCTGAAGAAGGATTTCTACAGGGCTTCGCCTAAGCCGGAGCAGGAGGATGGTGGAGGAGAGAGGCGGCTAGGGTTTGGGGTGGAAGGAGCAAAGGAGGCAGGCGTCCCCACCCCTCTTTATATAGAGGGGGTTGCGGCCTAGGGCTGGCCCCTTGGCCCTCTAGGGCCGGCGTGCCAAGGGAGTGGGGAGTTTTATTCCCCCCAAGTATTCCCCTTTCTTTCTTTGTTTTCAAGTAAACCCTATGGAACCTTATGGAACTTTCTGGAACACTCTGAAACCTTCTAGAACCTCCATATGAATACTCCGAAACATTTCCGGAACCCAGAAAATGATCTCCATTATATGAATCATATTCTCTGGACAACTTCGGATCTCCTCATGATGTCCCGAATCCTTCCGAGACTCCGAACAACATTCGGTCTCCAACACATATTCCATATCTACCTAAAACAACATCAAACCTTAAGTGTGTCACCCTAGGGTTCGCGAATATTTAGACATGATCGAGACACCTCTCTGATCAATAACCATTAACGGGATCTGGAGATCCATAATGGCTCCCACATACTCAACGATGAAATTCGTGATCGATAGAACCATTAACATACGAAACCAATTCCCTTTTTCACGTGATACTCTACTTATCCGAGGTTTGACCATCGGTATCTCCATACCTAGTTCTACCTCGTTACCGATAAGTACTCTTTACTCATTCCATGATATGTCATCCCTTGTGACCTAGTCACATGCTTGTAAGCTAATTAGATGACATTCCACCGAGAGGGCCCAGATCATATCTATCTGTTAGATGGATGGACAAATCCCAGTCTTGATCCATGCGCTTCAACACATACTTTCAGAATACCTAATGCCACCTTTATAACCACCAAGTTACAAAGTGGTGTTTGATGGTCGAAGGATTAGGTTACTATGCATTTGAAAGCTTGTAGCAAAACGAACTTAATGACTTGATCTTATCCTATGCTTACTATGGGTGTGTGTCCATCACATCATTCTCCTAATGATATGATCTTGTTATTAATAACATCCAATGTCCATCATCCGGAAACCATGATCATCTATTAATCAACAAGCTAGTCTTAACAAGAGGCTTAGTAGGGACTCTTTTTATGTTTACAAACACACAAGTATTAGTGTTTCGTAATAATACAATTATAGCATGGGATGTAAACATTCATCATAAACATAAAGATATAATAATAACCATTTTATTATTGCCTCGTGGGCATATCTCCAACAAATATAGTAATTAAAATAGATCACAAACTATTGAAAGAAGTTTGTTTACTAATAAACTCTTTAAGCATAACTTCAAGTTTAGAAGGAGCACTCTTATTATTGTTGTAAAAATTTCTATATGCATTACCATTGTTGGGAGGATAAGGTTTATAATTGTTGTTACCAAAATTGTTCCTATAAGCATTATTACCATAAGCATTGTTGCCAAAGTTGTTATTTCTTATGAAGTTCACATCAACTTGCTCTTCTTGAGCAACCAAAGAGGCTAAAGGAACATTATTTGGATAAATATGGGCTTTCCCATTAACAAGCATAGACATAATAATATCAATCTTATCACTCAAGGAGGAGGTTTCTTCAACAGAATTTACCTTCTTACTTTATGGAGCTCTCTCAGTATGCCATTCAGAATAATTAACCATCATATTATCCAATAGTTTTGTTGCAGCACCCAAAGTGATGGTCATAAAGGTACCTCCAGCAGCTGAATCCAATAGGTTCCTTGAAGAATAGTTCAATCCTGCATAAAAAGTTTGGATGATCATCCAAGTAGTAAGTCCATGAGTGGGACAATTCTTTACCAAAGATTTCATTCTTTCCCAGGCTTGAGCAACATGCTCATTATCAAGTTGTTTAAACTTCATGATTTCACTTCTCATGGATATAATCTTAGCAGGAGGATAGTATTTTCCAATAAAAGCATCTTTGCGTTTAGTCCAAGAATCAATACTATTCCTAGTTAAGGAATTCAACCATTCTTTAGCTTTTCCTCTCAAAGAGAAAGGAAACAATTTCAGTTTAATAATATCACCATCTATATCCCTATGCTTTTGCATCTCACAAAGTTCAACAAAGTTATTTAGATGGGAAGCAGCATCTTCATTACCAATACCAGAAAATTGTTCTCTCATAACAAGATTGAGCAAAGCAGGTTTTATCTCAAAGAAAGTATTTTCAGCCACAGGTGGAGCAATAGGAGTGCTCATAAAATCATTGTTCTTGGTGCTAGTGAAGTCACACAACTTAGTGTTTTCAAGAGTAGTCATTTTTTTGGGTTTTCAAATAAGAAAGTAAATTTGTAAAACTAATTTTTTTGTGTTTTTGAAAAGAAAGCAACTTAGTAAAACTAAACAAAACAAAAACAACAAAGTAAAGAGATTGGTTATGAGGGACTCCCCTTGTGAAGATGTCCTTGACTACCCGGCAACGGCGCCAGAAAAATGCTTGATGGCTCAATGCACGGCGCCCAGAAAAGTGTTGATGGCTCGTGGTTGATGTAGAGCTCGTTGGGAACCCCAAGAGGAAGGTATGATGAGCACAACAGCAAGTTTCCCTCAGTTATGAAACCAAGGTTTAATCGAACCAGTAGGAGTAAGGAAACACCCCAAAGGTGTTACTAGCTGAGCTTTCGCAGGGCGCACTACCGGTGCTAGTAGCAACGTGGAGACCTGCACAACACAACCACAAAACTTTGTCCCCAACTTGCGATGAGGTTGTCAATCTCACCGTGTTTTGCGGAAAACAAAGGATTAAACGTATCGAATGGAAGGAAGTAAAAGTTTGCAGAAAGTAAACACAAAGAAGAAACAGTTTATAGATTGTATGTAAAAGACAAGGACCGGGATCCATAGTTCACTAGAGGTGGCTCTCCTTAGATAGATAACATGATGGGTGAACAAATTATAGCGGGGCAATTGACAAACACCGAGAAAGCAATACATGCATATACTAATCATCTTGACTCCTTTGAGACTTGATTGGGCAATACAACATAATACATAGACCGCCATCCAACTGCATATATGACTAATAATCCACCTTCAGGTTATCATCCGAACCCCCTCCAGTATTAAGTTGCAAGCAACAGATTATTGCTTTATGAACCGCGTCTAAGGTAAACAATACAATTGTTCTATGAACAAAGGATCGTTGTTTTCTCCCTAGTAGCAACAGCACATCTAGTACCTTAGAGATTTCTGTCACTTCCCCAGATTACCAGAGGCATGAACCCACTATCGAGCATAAATACTAACTCTTGGAGTTGCTAGCATCTGCTTGGCCAAGATAGCTACTAACAACGGAAAGCATGCAAGATCTTAAATAACAAAGACATGATAGAATCAATAATCAATCTGAAATAGCATCTCAATATCCATCGGATCCCCGTAAACACAACATGTATGAATTACAAATAGGTGATCTTGATCATGAACGGAGCTCACAAGATCTAGACATGAAAGCACAAAGGAGGAGAAACCAACCATCTAGCTACTACATGGATCCGTAGTCCAAGGATGAACTACTCACGCATCACACCGGAGGCTTGCATGGTGATGAAGAAGGCCTCCAGGGTGAATTCCCCTCTCCGGCAGGGTGCCGGGAAGAGCTTCAGATCCCTCCTGATCTAGGGATGGAGATGACGGCGGCTATAGACTCTTTCGTGGATTTTGATCGGGTGCCTAGGGTTTTCGTCTCGAGGGAAACTTATAGGCGGAAGGAGAGGCCGAGGGGGTGCTGGGGTCGGCCAGACCACCCCTGGTGCGGGCTAGGCCTAGCCACACGGCTAGGTGGTGTGGCCGGCCCCTGGCCCCTCTCCGTCTCGTATTCTAGCACTTGATCCCTTCCGGAAAAATAGGCACTTTGGCTTTTGTCCCGTACAATTCCAAGAATATTCATTTTCTGACTTTCCTGGAACCAAAAACAGCAGAAAACAGGCAGCTGGCACTGTGGCTCTTGTTAATAGGTTAGTCCAAGAAATCATATGAAATGTACTCCAAAGTTGGAACAAAACACAAGAAAGTGGATAAAACCTAGCATGGAACATCAAAAATTATAGATACATTTGCAATGTATCATGGATCCGTTTGTTAGACCATGGTTACAGAGGCCAAAAACACATAGGAAAACATGTAGCTCCCACATGGAATGATGCACCAGTGTGGCAGAAGCTGCATCACAGAATCCACTGGAGTGTGTGTGGTCATGTGGATAAATGTGGTTTTAGAAAAGAACACATGCAATGTGGTCATGTGGATCAATGACACTAGTGGACCAGTGTATTTTTATAAAAAGAACACATACAATACCACTAGTGGATCAATGTGGTTTATGTTAAGAGCACATGCAATAATGACTCTAGGGGATCCATCATTTGCCAGACCATGGTCATAGAGTCCAAAAACACTTAGGAAAGCAGCTTACACACGGAATAATGCACTAGTGTGGCAGAAGATGAATCACAAATTCCACTAGAGTGTGTGTGGTCACGTGGATCAATGTGGTTTTGGAAAAGAACACATCCAATGTGGTCATGTGGATCAATGACACTATTGGATAAAGGTGGTTTTGGAAAAGAACACATACGATGACACTAGTGGATAAATGTTGTTTATGAAAAGTGCACATGAAATAATGACTCTAGTGGATTCATTTGCCAAACTATGGTTACAGAGACAAAAAACACATAGGAAAGTAGGTTTCACATGGAATGATGCCACTACAAAAAAAGGTTGCTTTTACAACGGACGATTTTCGTGGTTGAAGGCCCGTTTTTCGTGGCTAAAAAGTCTTCTACGATGGATGCCCTTCGTGGTAAAAGCCCCATCACAAAATACCACATTTTTTTTCTGATCGTGGCGGATTGCACCATTCATCCATGAAAACTTGTTTCATTGTAGATATATTCGCCACCCGCGTTGACTGCTAACGTCATGCAAAAATGCCACATGGCACCCGCCGTTAATGGCCAGTTATCGCTGTTAATAGTCACAGAAACCATGGCAGAAGCCTGGCCTAGACAAGGCCTGCTAATTGTTAAGTGGGCCGACCCACGAGGAGAGCCCAATAAGATTACGGCCCTTTACTCTCATGACATGTACTGTTTGACGCGGCCCATTAACGAATCCATCCAGGGCCCTTACAATTTTAGGCCCGCTATAGTTTCGGCCTAAAGAAGGCCCACTTTGGTAGAATAATATGCGGCCCATGAGGGGCTTGCGCTAGAAGGTCATGCACTGTTAAGGCCTTCAGGAAGCCCGTTACTGTTCCAATGGCCCGTGGGGTCCGCTCCTATTCTACCCATTTACTATTATGGCCTTTTACATTTCTGGGTTGCTAGTGTTAGGATCCTTTACTGTTCTGCCATTTTACTATTCTGGCCTTCTACTATTCCGGCTGTTCACTGTTTAGGCCTTTTGCTCTTATGGCCTTTTACTGTTCAGGCCTATTACTGTTCAGGCATTTTACTCTTCTATCCATTTACTCTTCTGTCTGTTTTACTATGCGGGCCCTCTACTGCGCGGGATTTTTGCTATTTACGCCTTTTACTATTTCAGCTCTTTACTATTCAGGTATATCAATATTCGGGCCCATTACAGTTCGGGCCCTTTACTGTTCTCGCCCGTTGCTATTCAGCCCAGTACATTTTCAGGGCCTTGACCACTTATGAGGCCCACCAATATTCTGACCTGCCACTTACGGCCTTTTAATGTTTATTTGGCCCATCTGCTGGCCAGCATATTTGTGTATTCTATAACTATGGAAAAATTGTAGTTTTAAACAGTCCGTTAATATTTCAGCCCGCTAATGGCCGCGCTAGGATCACCCTATTACATCAACAGATATTTTTTGAAATTTATTATAGACCAGACTTTTAACAAAAACAAGATGAAGCATTACAGAGACATCACGAGACATGTGTTGGAACAGGGTTTCTACTACGGAGCTTACATCCCCATACAATAACTGGCATACCATGACAACAGCAGAAGAGATTATCAAGTAGACGGTTCGTGAAATGTTGTCGATCTTTCAGTTCTTGTATCTGTTCACGTGTAATCGTGATTATTCCATCTATTTGCTCTGTTTCTTGTTCAATTAAATCAATTATTTGGAGTGCAGCTGCAACACCTCTTTCTGCTGGAAAAAGTGAAAATGTGGGCCAATGCAAGCAATAATCACTGCCACCTGCTGCTTTGTGAAATGACCTCAATACTTAACGTAGGATTCCTGCCGTCTACCCCCATAGCTTCATGTGCAGTCTGAAATAAAGAAAACAACTCAGCACAGCATACCAGCTAACTGGCGGCCATTTTATATGTAAAATAATTCAAATTCATCATTGGCCAGGAACAATTAATCATGTGCCTCGTACATCTCTTTCCAGAATAACATGAATTGTTGATGTCCTGGACTGATGAATACATGTGCCAGTATCATAGCCACTCTGTAAGAAACACTATAGGTTATTTGCATGCTGAAACTAAGACATATTAAGTTAGAGCAGCAAAGAAGGCGAAAAAACACCATGTTTGTTGTCAAAGAATTTCAAAATTGGCATTGTCCTAATATAACAAATCAAGCCATCAACATGTGTGTCTCATGCAGACTAACTGAACTAGTGTGGTAATGAATGTAGGGAATCAAGCAACTCGACTCTTTCCCTCATAAACTAATCATATCACTACATAATGGAAATATAGAAATATAATAAAAAGAGGTGCACGAGATTCCTTCAACTGCTTAGAACTGGTCGGGACAACAAAACATTAACCTAAAATATAAGAATAGCGTTTAAATGGTCTATAGTACAAACTAGCCAAAACAGTGACCTCCAACCACAGGTGGCATTGCTTTAATCATCAGGAAACTATGATAGTACCTTGGAAAAACAAGCAATAGACCAAGTGTCTTAAATAGACTACCAGAATTATTTCAGACAAACAAGATATAAACCATTCCTTCTCAGTAGCCAGATCATTCAAATATTTTGATCGTCGGGCGAGTAAATAAAAAAAGAAGAGGTCATTTGCTGCCGAAACAATAGTTGGATGCATCCAAAAAGTAGCACAAACCTTCTTTGTAATGCCTACATCTGTTGTATTTCCAACTGCTGACAGTATCATTGTACATATAACCAGGCAAGAAAATCTAGTAAACAAACAAGGAAATGATATATTGTGCACCTTGCAAGGTGAATGAAGTATTTAAACAATGTATGTCTAGGAACCACGTCAGAATATAGCATTGATGCAATCACAAGTCAACTAAAAATTCACAGGAACCATAACCAATTGAACCATATGGTGGCTAATATTAAACTTGCAAGATCATCTGATGGTGTATAGATGAAAATCCCTTGTTTATTATTAATCAAACATTGTATTTCTCACAGAAATTGCCATCTCTAGTTTGGGATTGATGGGGCTCAAACCCGCAGCTTCGCCTTGACAGGGCAGTGCTCTGACCGTTTAAGTTAAGAAAATCATTACATTGCTTTAATGATGAGTAAACTAAAGAATCAAATCGGCAATAGACTCTATATGTGCATCATGTAGAGTAGCTAATGAGGTAATGAATTAAGCAATCAAACAACAGGTGCACGATAGACTTCCAGATCATATTAACATGGTCATAGTACATATATATAGTAACTGGGGATCATATTAGATGATAGTATCTATGACAATCTCACTATGAGTAGTCTAGATAGAACTCCCTCCATTTCAAAATATAAGATATCATGGGTTTTGTGAAATGAATATATCTAGACACCCTTTAGTGTTGGTAGAGTAACTTGGAATAGTATCATATGCATTTTTACTAGTCCAAGTTACTCCCCACCAAGACCAAGTAATTTATACTAGTCTCATTCATATAACACTAGACTGTGTTACTACCTCCTGAGTGCATATAAGCTGAATCATGGTGGCGATCTATAATATTATTATAGAATATAGATTAGCATAGAAGTGGATATCCTTCAATCACCACCACCTAATCATGGTCTAGTTAACGTATATATATAGATAGAAGATCATCAGTCAAATATAGCAAAAAGAGATCTCCACCATGATTGAGTGAGCAAATTGAATTACAAATCAAGGGATTTACGTTCGGTCTTTGTGCAGTACCGTTAAAGGTCATCTTGTTCTAATCATTGGCAAACTCATGTGGTGCCGACACTATACAGTGTGACTACCTCCAGAGTGCATTCAATCTCTTAATTATAGTAGAAAAATACAATAATAGACTATAAATTAGCATAAAAGTGGATATACTTAAATTACCACAACATAATAGATAGATAGATAGATAGATAGATAGATAGATAGATGAACACAAGTCAAATATAGAAAGAATAGATCATCACCAAAATCAAGTGAGCACATTGAATTATAAATCAAGGGATTTACGTCTAGTTTTTATCTAGTCTTGGTTAAGGTCAACCTTGTTCTAATCATTAGCCGAATCATGTGGTACCTCGTACAAACAAGCATCTGACACTGTGCACATCTCAGTAAAAACAAGAGACTTAATATTTCTCTTTGTGTAGTCCAGTTGGAGGATATCCTGTTGTCAGTTCGTTATTTGAAGACATCCACCACATCGAGTACTTGGATAGACGATCCATCTACTTTATTGTTGCTCCTCTGCATATAGGTTCAGGCCACTCATTCACATAAAATAGGTTTGCATTCAGCAATACAAAGCAATAGGTACTTACAAGATTGTAGGGGTGATTCACTCTATGATTCTCCGTGTTCCCTGTGAGAGGAAATAATATCAGATAGTGGATGTTGCTGTTTACAAATAACTAGATAGACATTATAGTATAATCACTTGTGAACACGTAGAGCAGGGAATGGCGGAATATAAACAAACATTTAAATGACATAAAGATTGCCATGGTGACAAAATAGAATGCACTTACAGTCACTCCTTAGCACGAACAAGAGAGAAATTACAATGATTTAACTTGTGAAATAGGATTGCAAAGAAATATGAGAAATGCCATAAAAAGTGTCACCTTATACAGAGCAGGAAGTTACTGTACTAACATGTGGACGAACAACATAGACATTACAATGGTATATCTCGTGAACTTATAGAGCAGGGAATTCTAACCCATCTGTGAAGTGACTTAAAATGCCATGAACTACATAATAGAAGGTAGATACTGCTGCTACAGAAATTATAATTGAGAAACTTGAATTTATAGAGCAGGGCATGCAGATTACCATGTTAAGTGCCTTAAACCATGCCATGTAATCCTACATCCAATCCAAAGTAAATAAGGCATATAATTTTTTTGCAAGTCAATCGATGCAAAATTGGACCAAGTTTGTAGAACATACCAGGAACATCTACCATACCAAACCAACGCCATTCGATACATCAAGGCATATATTTTCATAGACGCAAATGCCACAAATTAACCCTTAATATATTTTTCTATGAGCTTGGTAAAAGTCATCATTGTTTGACTTTAAAGTTGTATAGGCCTTCTTTTATGGAATGGATGTAATCCCTCCATTTCAAAAAGTATAAGTCATCATCTAGACCACTTTTAGTGTGTAGGTTCATGTACGTTTGGAGTAAACCTACTCACTAAATGGTGTCTAGATACACTCCTATCACAAAGCTTAAACATCTTATATTTTGAAACAGAGGGAGTAGTACACAATAGGCGACAGCTACTGTCGGAGCTTAATTGAAACAAACAATAATGGCATAACTTGTAGAGGGAATGCTAAACCAACAAGTTCAATGACATAAAATTTGCGATGAATTACATAAGAGAAGGCAGTTACTGTGTTTGCTTAGAACAACCAGATTGAAATTAAAATAGCATAAATTCTGAACTTGTAGAGCAGGGAATGTTAACCTACATGTTCAATTGCTTAAAACTACCAATGAACTCCAAAATTACATGCAGTCAGTATTGTAGCAATAGAAAAAGCAAGTGCACATTATGATGACATAACTTGTGAACTTGTTGAACAGGTAGGCAGCCTCAGATGTTCAGTGAATTAACATTTGCCATGAACTACATAATACCAATGAACTCTAATGATGTCTATCGTCGGATTAATGACAAGTACGCCATGAGGAGGTCCTCGAGGCGTACGGAAGAGAGGGGTGTGGGACGTACAGTATTCCGGGACGGTGAGCACACAAGTTTACCCAGGTTCGAATCCGCCGGCTTTGGACAGATCCTACTCCTGCTAGCAATCCAGTAATATGGCAGAGCCGGAATATGGGTTACAAGGGTTCGCCTGTGTGAGTTGAGATTGTAGACTATGAGGGTAGGTGCCCTAAAGGCTCTCCCTAGGATGACTTATATAGATATTCGGCCTAGGGTTTACAGGAGAGATCTATCCGGCTACGACTAAGAGTCGGTTACAGAGTACACCTTGAACTACAAGTAACACTATGGGCCTAAGTCGGTAAGTCTTCTGGGCCTTCCCGTAGCCGGACTAGACTCCGTCTTTTCTCCCTGACTGGGCCGCCCGTGAAGCAAAGCTCTAACCCAAAGTGGGCCACCCTGGTCAGTGAGGAACTGTGAGGATACCCGGAAAGTATATCCCCAACAACAGCCCCCGGAAGTCTCCAAGATCCAAAGTCGGATTTATCATCGTCTAGCTTGATCTTCGGCTTGCAGAATCTTGAAGGGTTCCTAAAACTTCAAAACAAAAAATACGATCCAGGTCTTAAAAATAAGTCGGACCTATCAACACGTTACTCGGATTTTCCAGCTTGATTTCAAACTAAGCCGGAACTTGATCTCTGGTGTCACCTGACACTAGTCATGGTCAAGTCACGTCATCTGACAATCATCCAGTCAGCACGACTGTTGGTGGGTTATGCGTACGCGGAGATCGAGGCGACGTAATCATCGCGTGGGTCCTTCCCAGATCCTTCCATGACGCGTGGTGGTTAAACAGTACCATTTGCACAAATCTTGGCGTGGTTAGGTGGATATAAGGGGTGAGGATTCTCCTTCCCTTCTCTTCACCTGTTCCCTTTGCCGTTTCTTCTCCTCCAAATCTCCCCCGTGCATAGAGCTCCTCTGCTTCCCGAACTCCTAGTGCCGCCCATCTAAGTTCACCGGTGCTCCAAAAGAATGGCTTTGTCTTCATCTTCCGGCTTGGCTGCGACAGCAGCGACGGCGGCGGAGAAGGAAAGCTACCATGGGGTTTGGATCCCCTGCGTGCTTGACGACGAGAAGCTCCGCGGTGTGGAGACTGAAGGGCTCCTCCGCGCCATCGACTGGTGGAGTGGCTCCGGCGAAACCATCCCCAACCCGCGCACCGGGGAGCGGGTACACTTCGGCATCCACCTCGACAGAGGTTTGTCCTTCCCTCCCTCAGAATTCTTTTCCGAGGAGATAGATCACTATGGTGTTCAACTCCACCACCTTCCTCCCAACTCTATTTTAGAGATGAGCACCTATGTGGCCTTGTGCGAGGGATTTCTCGGCATTAGGCCAAGTCTTATCTTATTCCGGTACTATTTCCATGTCCGGAGAAATTCTATCACTACTGGTAATCCTTATATTACCTGTACAATTAGCTTTTCAGTTAGGCGTGAGCGTGCATACCCTAAGATTCTAGCCAGTGACTCGGTCAAACAATGGCCAGCCACTTTCTTTTATCACAAGGATGTTCCGGCTCCCGGCAAAGCCACTGCTTTGCCGGCTTTCATCGACGGAGCCGCCACGCCTCAATTATCTTGGGACGAGGCCGCTCCGGCTCTTAGTGATGTCTGCTTCTCGCCAAGAGGCGGATTGAATATTTGATAAAGCACAAAGGACTGAAGGGATCCGACTTGGTCCAATGTTGGGTGTCACGTCGGATCTAACCCCTCCAGTACCACGGAGACCGACTGATGCATTCCATCACGTCATCCAAAAAAGATTCCCTCTGCATCAGTCCTAGAGCCTATACCTCGCAAGGTTATATAAGCCAGATTAAATGGCTAATAAGGGAGCGGATCGAGAGGAGAATCTGGAAGGTTTCTCTGGACATGCACATAGCGGAAAAACCCATTGTACCGGTAAGCTTTTAACAATAAACCTTTTTATGTGTTTCATTCTTTAAGTTATATCACAATACTGATATGTTTTCTTCTTTTTAGCTTGCTGACCTTCCCGAGTCGGAACTTGCTCCACTCGAGGGATATCCTCCGGAGTTTTCTCAGGAGGCTGAATTGGTTCCATTGCTGGACGTTGTGCCCAAGAAGCGCAAAGCTCCAACATTGGATGTTGGCACAAAGGAGGTGCCAGTCATGAAGAGGTAACTTTCAACACAACTTCCGCCGTTGTACCTTACTCGAATTTTCTTCCGAGATGTAATGTTTTTGATTCTATTACATTCTCAGAGCTAAGCAGCTCATCAAGGGCAAGGGGAAGGGAACTTCTTTGAAGCCCCTGTGACAGACGAAGCTTACCATAGCTTCACCTGCCGTGGCTCCTCTGACTCCTGCCCCTCAACCTTCCGCAACGCCAGTGATCACTCCTTTGCCAGCTGTCGCAGAAGATCCGGCTCCTTCAATGGATCATGCGATCCTTGAATCGCAGACTGACGTCACCATGAGTGAGTCAGGTTTAGATAAGGGTGAACCCTCTTTGGGTGATGATCCCTCGGTAGAGACCTTCGCCAAAAACCTCATCAATACTCTGGGGCTTTCCACACTTGGCTTGTCCCGGAAATCTGCGGAGGAGATCCAGTGGCTGGCCCGACAATGCCTGGAAAAGAGAAATCTCTCTACCGAGGAAGAAACACAAGAGGCGGAAGACATCAAATATTCCGACCTTCTTGAACAAGTTCTCCTTTGCAACGAGGGACTTAGAGCTGGTGTGCTTCCACCACCTCCGATTATTCCACTCACCCTCGCTGAGAAAGTTTCCACCGAGGTGAACATATGTCTGAGCAAGCTCACACATGAACATCATGTAAGTCAGAATTCTAACTCACATTTTTATTTATTGTACTTTATATCATATCCTCTAGTCCCCAAGCATGAAGTAGGATATACAATCCGAGTTTATGCTTCCTTAGGATGCCAAAGAATGAACTAGTGTAGCCCCCAAGGCTCGTGCTGATATTAGTAACAATATTAGCCCGAGTCTTCAGTAGACATCTGACTCTGGGTATTCTGACTTACAGAAAGTTAATTCATATAACCAGGATTTGTTGAAGAATATCTGCAACAAGCGGAGAGAGATCAGATCTCTCCGACTTGAAAATGCTGAGCTGAAGGTCTCCAATGATGAGGCCGAAGGTAAACATTCCGAGACTCAAGCCTTGTCTTTCATGTTTTCATGGTCGAATTTTTACTGAACTTTTGTTCTTTTTGACTTATAGTGCTGGTAAAACAGTCCTGCGCTATGATTGAAGAGGCCGGGAACCTCAAAACCTTGGTGGTGGAGAACAAAGAACTTTTCCAAGAGCCGGATAAGCTCAAGGCGGGTCCTGAGAAGAGCATCGCTCAAGTTCTCGAATCCTCCTCCATGGCTACTGACGAGCGTGATCGTAAGATTGCTGCTCAAGATCAGAAAATCTAGAACCTCAATAATGAGCTTTGTAGAGAGAAGGACCTTTCCGAGGCGCTCCGGGCTGAACTCCGGAGTCTTCGGGAAGAGAAGACCAAAATTGACGACGTCATCTTCGGTACACTCCATCTGTCTGACTTGTCTATTTTCTTTCGACTTCTTTCAATGTCGGATTTCCTTAACTGTTTTGTGTACAGGTCCTCTGAACTTGACGGACTCCACCTCTACCGAGCCTCGCACCCACCGGCTTACCCAAGTCGGTGATCTGCTTCATGACTTCTGCCAATCCCTTGAGGATATTGGCGAAGCTCTCAAGATTCGGGACATGCATAGCATGTCAGATTTTCAGGTGCGGGACAAGGCGAACGAGATGCCGCAACTTGTCCACGATTGGAACATGTCCTACACGCGATCCGCAGAACAAAACGCTCTCACCATGGTCATGAGCCACCATTGAAGCATGGAGATCTGGTAAGTGACCAGAGGGTAGTTCAAGGTGGACGAAAACGGACAAGAGCAAGACTTCAAGGCAATCATGGACTCCTGCGCCGGATATGGGTGCCATGTAGCTGATCTAACCAGCTACGACACTCCCTTCTTCACCCGCGTGGACACGCCGCCTCCACCTCCCGAAGAATCTGCAGAAGTTTCCGATGATGACCACACCGTTTCGGATGTGGACATCTCGGAACGATATCAAGGCGATGTATCCAGCGAGCCGGCAGCTCCTTCCTCCCCTCCTGCATCATAGATTGCCAGAAACAATTGTATTATTCCGAGAAACATGATGGGTCTGTAAATATGCAGTACTATAATTTTGTTAGTGCTAAGCTTTTGATCTATTCAGCACTTTTGGTTTTAAACTTTTGTGTGCCTGAAATGTTTACATAAGCACTTATATTTTTTCGCCTATACTTATCGTTTATCTGGCTTTCCGCCTCGTCCCTTTCGTGAGCCGGCTAAACCTTCTGCACGGAAACTTTGCCGAGCAACGGAGCTCAATTGCTAAACCAGTTTAAACTCGGAAACAAAGCCGGCTTCCAGTACCAACAATTCACTACTTGGAAAATACCCGCATCCGGCAATCAGACAAATAACCAAAGTATAGACTAGAAACTTTTAGAGTTATACCCAAAGGTAGCATTTTTAGAATCGGAAATCTAAACCAGAACAATCATGAGCATAAAGTACTTTCCAGTATTCTGAGATTTTCGACTATGACATGATCATTTGGAAATAAGATGGTAAAAAACTTCACAGAAAAAACTTGAGGTCAACCAAGACTTTTATTTCTCACAGAACATGTATATATGTATGATTACAAAGAAGGATAAACTAAGAATAAAAGGGACATCGCTAAGCAATATTCCATGGTCTGTCTAACTCATCCGGATTTGTACTGCCTCCAGCTCTCTTTCTCTTCTTAGTAGCAGGTCTTTCTTTGACTGACCTCATGTCAGTTAAGTAGTACAAACCATTGTGCAATACTCGACTAACCAAGAAGGTCCCTTCCCATACTGGGGAAAGTTTGTGCTTTCTTTGTTGCACAAGTCGGAGAAACAAATCGCCTTTATTAAAATATATGTTCCTGACTCTCTGGCTATGATACTTGCATAACTTCTGCTGATAGGCTGTAGATCTCATTTCAGCAACGACGCGAACTTCTTCGACTAATTCGAGATCATTTTGTCGAGAAATCTCGGCATCCTCTTTGATATACGCAGCCACTCTAGGAGAAGAATGAATTAAATCACTAGGAAGAACTGCTTCTGCACAATAGACCAAGAAGAAAGGTGTGTATCTGGTTGACCTATTCGGAGTCATTCGTAAACTCCATATTACAGAGGGTAATTCCTCTGCCCAAGCCCCCCGCAGTACGTTGTAGTGGTGCTTCGAGTCTCGGTTTTAGGCCTTGTAGGATTAAACCATTTGCTCTTTCGAATTGTCAGTTAGCCTGTGGATGTGCGACTGACGCAGTGTCAAGCCAGATATTTTGTTCGTTGCAGAATTCAGCCAATTCTCCCGTAGAAAAATTACTCCCGTTGTCCGTGATAATACTATGCGGATAATCATACCGGATTATAACATCCTTGACAAATCTTTTGGTTGTTGCTCTATCACAACTAGTGACAGGTTTAGCCTCAATCCATTTGGTGAATTTATCCACCATCACTAAGAGGTGAATAAATCCACTTGGAGCCCATTTAAACGGTCCTACCATATCAAGCCCCCAGACCGCAAAAGGCCATGTTATAGGTATTGTTCGCAGCTGATCAGCCGAAACATGAGCTTGTTTGGCGTACTTTTGGAAGCCCTTGCACGTCTTGACTAATCGTTCGGCATCTTCCTGAGCTGTAAGCCAGAAAAATCGGTGTCTAAAAGGTTTTGCCACTAAAGATTTGGCTGCAGCGTGGTGACCACACTCGCCTTCATGGATTTCTCTTAAGATTTCCACTCCTTCTGGAGATACGGATCGCTGAAAAACTCTAGAAACACTCCGCTTATAGAGCTCACCTTTAACTATAGTATAGGCTTTCGCTCGTCGGATAATCTGTCAGCTCAGAACCTCGTCTTCGGGTAATTTGCCATCCACCAGATAATCAAGGTAGGGTTGATTCTAGCTGGGAATTACAGCTAGGACTGCTATTAGAGGTGAGTCGGATTTGGTCAGATATTCCTCATCTACTCCCTTTATTGAGGGTACTTTAAGGTGCTCTAAAAAAGCGTCATTCGGGACCTCTTTCCGTGCAGAGCTTATCCGAGATAGTGCATCTGCTTCCTCGTTTTCTGCTCAAGGGATGTGTTGAACGTCAAACCCTTCGAACGATTTAGATAAATCATCCACGACAGCTTTATATGCTTCCATGTGTTTATTTGCATTACAAATATCCAAAACTTGCTGAGCAACAAGATCCGAATCTCCATAACAAATCAAACGTCGGATGTCGATATCCTTAGCAATCTAGATTCCATGCAGCAGTGCTTCATACTCAGCAATATTATTTGTCGCTATGAAGTGGATCTGCATCACGTATAGAAGTTTATCTCCTTGGGGTGATTTGAGCACCACGCCAGCCCCCGATCCCCCTCGAGCCTTAGACCCATCAAAGTAGAGTGTCCAATATTCCAACTCAGGGAGGGTCATAATCTCCTTCGTCTCTATCCAATCAGCGACAAAGTCGACAAGGATTTGGGATTTGATTGCTGTCCGGGGTTTATACTCAATATCAAAAGCTGAAAGTTCCATGCCCTATTTGGCGACGCGTCCTGTGGCGTCGCTGTTGTTGATTATATCTCTCATGGGAGTTGTGCCCACCATGCTAATTGGATGCTCCTGAAAATAGTGTCGTAGCTTACGAGATGCTAGAAAAACACCGTAAGCCAACTTTTGATAATGCGGATACCGCTGTTTTGATTCTGTTAGGACTTCGCTGACAAAGTACGTCGGACGCTCCACCACGTGTTCCTGATTTTCCTCCGGTCTCTCCACCACCATGACGATACTAACGACCTTGTTTGTCGCAGCAGGATAGAGCAACATCGGTTCCTGTGGTTCCGGTGCAGCAAGGATAGGAGCAGATGAGAGTACTTTCTTCAGGTCTTATAGTGCGGCTTCAACTTCGTCAGTCCACACAAAATCTTTCGTCTTTTTCAGGAGTTTGTATAATGGTGCGGCTCTTTCACCAAGCCGGCTTACAAACCGACTGACTGCAGCGATGAAACCAGTTAGTCTTTGTACATCCTTTAGGCGAATTGGCCTGGAAATATTGAGTATAGCCTTGATTTTGTCCCGGTTCACCTCTATGCCTCTTTGAGACACGATGAAACCTAACAATTTTCCAGTTGGTATTCCAAAGAAGCATTTCTTTGGGTTAAGCATGATGTTGTATTTTCGTAGATTGGCGAACATTTTCTCCAAGTCAGAAATCAGCGTTTCCTTCATTTTGGACATCACCGCAATATCATCCACGTATGCATGTACATTGCGTCCGAGTTGGTCGTGGAGGCAACGCTGCATCGTGCGCTGGTAGGTAGCTCCTGCGTTCTTCAGCCCAAAGGGCATCGTAACAAAACAGAAGGTTCCGAAGGGGGTTATGAATGAAGTTTTGACTTTGTAAGATTCCTTCATCCCGATTTGGTGATAACCGGAGTATGCGTCGAGAAAACAGAGGAGTTCCGAGCCTGCCGTAGAATCGATAACTTGATCAATCCTAGGTAGAGCAAACGGATCTTTTGGACAAGCCTTGTTCAAGGCAATATAACCAACACACATCCTTAAATCAGTGGTGTCCTTTTTAGGGACCATTACAGGATTGGCCGACCACTCAGTGTGGATGACCTCTTCTATGAATCCGGCTAACTCGAGCCGTTCTAGTTCCTTAGCTATTGCCTTACGCTTTTCATCGCCGAAACATTGTAAGGACTGTTTGACGGGTTTAGCGTTCGGGTTTACATTTAAAGAGTGCTCGGCAAGTTCCCTAGGTACTCCGGTCATGTCAGATGGCTGCCATGCGAAGATATCTTGATTTGCTTTGAGGAACTTGACGAGCGCGCTTTCCTATGCGCTATCTAGGCCTACGCCTATCTGGGTCACCTTGGAGGGGTCATCATCCTTCAACGGTGTCTTCTTCGTCTCTTCTGATGCCTTGAACTCCAGATTTGGCTTTGTCACCTCCTTCTTCATTGCAGGCATCTCGGATGGATCTATGCTCTTCTTGATCTCCTGGTACTCTTGGGGGCGTGCAGCACGGCTTCAGCAAAGGTGGCATTTCCATCCTCGCACTCTCGCACTTTCTTTGGGTCTCCCTTGATGGTGATTACGCCGTTGGGACCTGGAATTTTCATCATATTGTAAATGTAACATGGACGATCCATAAAGCCCAGTAAGCCGGACGTCTGAATATAGCGTGGTACACGCTCTTGAACGGGACCACTTCAAAGGAAAGTGCCTCCGTCCGATAGTTCTTTGGAGTTCCAAAGGTAACATCCAAAGTGATTTCTCCCGGGGAATTAGCTTATCTTCCTGGGACAACTCCGTGAAATATCACAGAGCTATGGTTCAGCTGGGTCTCCGAGATCTTCATCCGACATTGCGTTTCGACATAGAGAATATTAATACTGCTACCACCGTCCATGAGGGTCTTGGAGAAACCATAACCGTCAATAACTGGACTGACGATTAAGGCGTATTTTCCTCGCATGTGTAGCTTAGGCGGATGATTAGCGCTGTCAAATGTGATTGCCATTTCCGACCAGTCCAGGTATTGGGGGATAGCCGAAACTATTGCATTGAGCTCATGTAGAACTGCTTTCTTGACCTTTGCTGGTTGAGATCCGAGGAAGGTGACTTAAGTGTCTTTCTTGGTCGGAAAATTTTTCTTCCCTTTCGGCTTGGGATTTGAAGCATCAGCTTCCTCCATGTCGGAATCTTCCTTGGTCTCCTTATCTTTTTCGGGATTCTTCTTTCCCTTCTTCCACTTAGCTCTGTAGCCAGCGGTATCATCTGTTTTGATGTCGTCATTGAAACGACACTCGGCGTTAGTGTGGGATGAGCCCCCATTGGCATCTAAGTGATGTACACATGGGTTATTGGCAATGTTGGCCCAAGTGTAGGTTTTGCCTGGTTGCCGGTCTCCTCTACCTTGAACTCTTGAAGTCCCACGGCCACGCCCGCGGCCTCCACCGCGTCCTCCTCGTCCTCCAGACCCGAAAGTAGTAGTGACCACTGCTGTTTCCGCATTGGGTTTCTTTTGCGAGGTATTTTTGCGCTTCTGAGCTTGTTGCTTTGGTTGTTTTTCCAACTGTGGCACAGCTAGGGCGTTGAGTAGTCCCTCTGCGTCATCGTCAGCATCTGCATACTTGCTCGCTGTTTCTATCATCTCTCCCAAATCAGTGACCTTGTCGCACTTCAAGCGATGACGTAGTAGACCAATTGGGATACCTGCAATGAAATATTCAATCACAGTTTGATCATTTACTCCTTCACAGGAGTTCTTGGTGTCGATCTCCGAGGTAATCTCCACAAGTTTCTCCGGCCTTCTAGGTGCAACGCTATAGGTCATCAACCGTACAGGGCCTCCGATATGTGCCTTCAAAATTCCGAAAGAACGCACTTTGCATGTCATACCAATTGTGGATGGTGTTCTCCGGAAGTTCATTAAGCCATGATCGTGCCATCTTTTGCAACATGAGTGGGAGATATCAGGTTGTGACCAGGATGTTTCCGCCTTTGGCGATGCAGCAAGCCTGGAAGAAATCCTGTAGCCAGGTATCTGGCCGAGCAATGTTGTCGTATCCTTGGATGTGTCGTGAGATAGCAAATCCTTCCGGGAATCTTGTAGCTCTGATGCATGATCCGAAGCACTTTGGGCCCACGTAGATATCATCATTTTTGTAGCACCGCTCCTCTATATTGGAGTTGATCCCCGAATGTCGGTTGTGGCTGCGGTGCCTTGGAGCCAGACTTCGGCTTCTGCCACCACCTCCCCCACCGCGATGCCCTCCCTGGCCTCCTTGAGAACCGCTGTGATGGCTGCTTGGTGGAGAGGGTGGAGCAGCTGGGTTTTTCTGGCTGATCGCCGGCCTTCGTCCGGAGCGTCATTATTCCGGTTCCAAGGATGGTCTTCATCGTGACGAGCCCCCTGCCGGCTTGTCCCAGCATGGTGTCCGTCGTTCCTTTGTCCGTCATCCGGATGACTTTCATGTCTAGGAGGTGGCATCCTTTGTCGGTCCTCCTCCCGATGTTTCTCTTTATCATCATCCCTGTGGTGTTTCGACTCTCGCCAGGGCTGGTTCCTCGGATTCAGTGTAGCAATTGCCTCTTGCTCCACAACTGGGTTAACGTTACGCCAGCCACGGGCAGCTTTGTGGTGCTGTCCCGAAGATCCGGTTCTCGAATAATTGTCTTCCTAGCGTTCGGGGCGATGATGCTGCTCCGGAACGCGCTGGGGTCTTACGTCAGCCCATGCCGGATCTGTGCGACATTGGTCGGAATCAGAGACCAGTTTTTGACTTCCGGACATGGCGACCTTTTTCTGCTCTAGTCCCTTGTTGAGTAGTTTGATTCCCAACCGGATCTCCTCCGGACCTGGATTAGCCGATAGAATTTCTCGGGCCGCCACGGTATTCTATACTGGGATTGGATACACCCAATCCCCTCTTCTATCTTTCCGAGGCTTCCCCATCTCTTCTCCGAAAAGGACGGCATGAATCTGCGGGAATTGGTTGTCATTGGTATGACGCTTCATGGTCTTCTCGTATTGCCTGGAGTTGTACTTCTCCGCAGATGCTATGCGTTTCTTTTCCTCCTCAATGTTTTTGGCTTCATCGAGGAGTACTTGACGACGCGCTTCTAGGGCCTATGCCCTCTCGTCCAGTTCTTCAGCAGTAAGTTCTGCAGCTATAGGAATAGGTGTGGTTAGTGCAGCATCGATGAGTTTACGCGTACATTCAGTGATCACGTGTCCATCCACCGATTCTTCTTTTTTGGGCTCTTCTGGAATAAGTGCTCCATCTGAGTCTTCCTTGTATTCCTCGGCAATCACCTATTATGCCATAGGGTCTCTCACTGGGGTCTTGTTTTTCTTGTTCTTCTTCTTTGACTTCTTGGCAGCGCCAGTAGCAAAGAGGGCATTGGGTCCGTTTCCTGGAGTCAAGCTCTGATCGGTACTTTAGGACATCTGGACTTCAGGATTCTCTCCGACTTCCATGTCATCCTGCGCTTTGGGAGAGTGTTCCCCGGATCCTTCATCCATGGCTTCTCCTTCTTCTACAACTTTTGAGTTATATTCCTCTTCATATTACACGGAGAACTTTCGGAAATCTGCTGACATCATTGATTCATCCGAGGATGTGGGTACGTCGGCGTTTGTTCCAATTGCCTCAGAGTCGGTGTTGTCTCCAGCATCGGCAGAGCCGGATCCGGATCCCACGTATCTGACGAAGTGCGACACGTGCTTCCTGAGGTACCTGCGGCTCTCGCGATCAGCTTCGTCGAAACTTTTGATGGTCTCGAGAATTGCGTCTACGCCTGAGTTTTGCATTATCATACGTCGCAGCGTGTACCTTAGGAAAGGCATGTCTGTACCGGTGTCATCAGAGCCAGAATCAATGTCGTTGATATGCTCCTCCTGGATTTCGACTTCAGCGGGTGGGTCGATCTGGGATTCGGTCTCTCCAAGGAGATCCACTCCATATTTGATTTGGGCCGCTAGGTCTTCTTCAGGCTCGGATTTCTTCACTATCTCTGCAACTGGTACAGGCTGGGTGGGATTAGGGTTTTCTGAGATCTGGAACTCTTCCGCCTCCGCGGACAAAGGGGACCCAGAAGATTCTTCTGCCTCTATCATCACCGCTAGGGTGGGTGGGTCAGGTTCAGCAAAACCGATGTAAACATCAATCTCGCCATAAGACATGATGGTATAGGCAGTCACAGCCTCCCTAGCCGGAATCCAGGTCTCGTCGTGAATGATGAGAGGGACGTCACTGGCGTAGAGGATGCGACCGACGGTGATAGTCTCGCCAATTCCGATTCTTGTAGATTCCGCTTGGAACGCATATCCAAAGCTCACTTGCCCCACGGTGGGCGCCAATTGTCGTCGGATTGATGACAAGTACGCCATGAGGGGGTCCTCGAGGCGTGCGGAAGAGAGGGGTGTGAGACGTACGGTATTCCGGGACGGTGAGCACACAAGTTTACCCAGGTTCGAATCCGCCGGAGTTGGACGGATCCTACTCTTGCCAGCAATCCAGTAATACGGCAGAGCCGGAATATGGGTTACAAGGGTTCACCTGTGCGAGTTGAGATTGTAGACTATGAGGGTAGGTGCCCTAAAGGCTCTCCCTACGACGGCTTATATAGATATCCGGCCTAGGGTTTACAGGAGAGATCTATCCGGCTACGACTAAGAGTCGGTTACAGAGTACATCTTGAACTACAAGTAACACTATGGGCCTAAGTCGGTAAGTCTTCTAGGCCTTCCTGTAGCCATACTAGACTCCGTCTTTTCTCCCTAACTGGGCCACCCATGAAGCAAAGCTCTAACCCAAAGTGGGCCACCCTGGTCAGTGAGGAACTGTGAGGATACCCGGAAAGTATATCCCCAACAATGTCTATTTTCTACTACCAAAATTGTTTATGTATATTAGGAGTAATTGTTGGTCAAAGAAAAACACGCATAACAAGGACACCTTATACCTCGAAACAGAAGGAGTAGTTTAACGCCTAGATTTATGATACGTCCATTTTGCATCACTATTCTATGTCTTAATTCACTATTATTCATTGATATATTTCATACTGAGAGGTGATACTTATGTTATTTCATGTATCTTTGCATGGTTGATAACTTTTGGAGAATGGACCGCTACAATCAGGATTCTGATGGAAAAGGTGCTGTTTGGAGGCAAAATTCGCGAAGATCAGAAAATCCGGGAAAATATACGGAAAATTCTATTTTTCCAGAAGACTCGGGATGCCAGAAGATGGAGTGGAGGTGAGCCATAGGGGGCCCACACCACCCCATGGCGCGGGCAGGCCTAGGCCGCGCCAGGGAGTGGTGTGGCCACCCTGGCGCACTCCAGCCTCTCCCCGCTAGCGAATATCATCCCCACGAAACCCTAAGACTCGGAGAGCGGCCACAGAAAGATTTCGCCGCCTCTGCGGGGCAGAAAACACCGAGAGAGAAAGATCTCTCCGGCAGACAGATTTCTGCCGGGGGAATTCCTTCCCGGAGAGGGAAGATCATCGCCATCAACACCACCATCAAGATGGACATCATCGGGATCATCATCATCATCACCACCATCATCACCATCAGCACCCTCATCACCATCACCATATTGCTGTAACAATTGCGTTGAATCTTGCATAGTTCATAGGGGAAACTTTCCCGTGTTGATTACTCTTTGTAGTTGATGCTATTGAGTGAACCGTTGAATTATTGTTTATGTTCAGATTGTTATACATCATTATTCCATCTCTGATCATGATCCATATGATGTCTTGTGAGTAGTTCATTTTATTCTTGAGGACATGGGAGAAGTCTTGTTGTTAGTAGTGGAGTTGTGTTGAGAAAGATTCAATAGATTGTTATTTAAGTTGTGGTGTACTTCTTCTAGTGGTGTCATGTGAACGTCGACTACATGACACTTCACCTATATGGGCCTAGGGGAATGCATTGTGTATTTGGCTACTAATCGTAGAGGTTGCCGGAGTGACAAAAACCTGAACCCCCGTTAGGAAACCATTACACAAGGGACGTAAGGGTCTTAGAGTTTAAAGTTGTGGTTAGGTTTCTACCTTAATTACTTTCTTGTACTTACAGATGTTTGCAAGGGGGTTTAATCACAAGTATGTATTAGTCTTGGATGGGGCGGTACATTAGCACAGGTTCACCCACACAACACTTAGCAAGCTAAAGAAGATTAATCAGCTATATGAAGCGAAAGCACTTGACAGTCTTCCCATGTGTCCTCGAGAACGTTTGGTCATCTATAGAAATACAACCGGCTTATCCTTTGCTGCATAAAGGATTGGGCCACTTGCTGCATTTATTCCTACTGTCTTTTATTTACTCGTACTTTGTTTACTTGCTTTATCGAAAACCCCTAAAAATCCGTTTGCTAAGTATTTGCAGAGAATTCCTGATCCATACCACTAGCCAACACCTTCTGCTCCTCGTTGGGTTCGACACTCTTACTTATTGAAAATACCGTGATACACCCCCTATACTTGTGGGTCATCAAGACTATTTTCTGGTGCCGTTGCCGGGGAGTGAAGCGCTATTGGAGAGTGCAACCGGTAAAGGAAACTTCTACTGTGAGTATTGTTTATTTCTGCTAGTTGCTTTATTTTCGTTATGGATAATTCGCTGAGTTTCTTATTTGGTAATGCTACTACCATTGCTAAGGTAGTAGATAAGCCACCACCTGCTGAGAAAGATGTTTTCAAAATACCTACAAGAATTATTGATCGTGTTATGGATAACTATTATGTTGGGGATGGAACTGTCCATCCCGGTGATCATTTACTCTTTATACACGAATTATGCGGGTTGTTCAAGTGTGCAGGTATTACTACAAATCAAGTTAAGAAGAAGTTATTCTCATTATCACTGAAAGGAAGAGCTGAGGATTGGTATAAGCTTCTGAAGAATGCTCAAGCTTTGGAATGGGAGGAAATAGTGCCTCTCTTTTATTCAAAGTTTTATCCTCCTAGTGATATTCATAAAGATCGGAATCAAATATACAACTTTTGGCCTCTTGATGGAGAGAGTACAGCTCAAGCTTGGGGGAGATTGAAGTTACTAATGCTCAAATGTCCCATTCATGAGCTCCCCAACAATATTATTATCAACAAACTTTATGCAAGGCTCCCTCTACATGACAAGGATTTATTGGATGCTTCTTGTGCTGGATCATTCACTCGCATGGAAGAAGAAGCTAAATTGGATCTTCTGGACCATATTCAAGACAATGCTGAAGCTTGGGAGAATGGCAAAGGTAGAAAGTCAGGTATAAATTATGATTATGAATGCATTGAATCTTTTATGGGAACTGATGACTTTCAAAATATTAAAAATGCTTATGGTCTAGACTCTCAAGCTATTGCTTCTTATTTTAAGGCTTTTGCTTCCTATATTGAAGTGCCTAAAAAGAAGTGGAATAAGTATCATGAACCTTATAAAGATATTGCTAAGAGTGTTCCTGCAAGAAATACTAAAGTTTATACTGCTAATCATGTTTTACCTGAACCTTATATTGAGAAAATGCCTTTTCTAGTTAAGGTAAAGGAACATTCTATGATAGCTAGTATGGTTAATGAAAGTACTAGTAAAGCTGTTGAACCTGATAAACAAATGGTTGATGAACCTATAGTAGCAAATGTGAAAGACTTTGTCACTAAGTATGAAAAAGAGGGACACACTATCCTTTGTAAGGATACCTCTAATATTGTTTCGCAAAGCAGTGTTATGAGAGCTAGTATCCCTGTGTTTTCTGTTAGAATAAGTGATCATTGCTATGATAGTCCTTATGATAGCTATATTGTTAAGTTTATGCATGATACTGAAAGTTATTATGAGAGAGGGAAAAGTGTTCTTATGCATCTCAATAATATCAAGTTTCCCCGTTTTATGTTGAAAGTTTTTATGTTGCACTTCTTTTGCCTTCTTATGCAAGTTGCCTTTGGTTTCAATAACTTGTTTGTTTACAAAATACCTTTGCATAGGAAGTGGGTTAGACTTAAAAATGTGTGTTTTTGCTTCTTAATGCTCTCTTTCACTTCAATTCATATCCCTATGAGAGCTTCCTCAAAATTATCATGCCCATGTTAATGGCTATAAAGAAAGAGCTTTATGGGAGACAACCCAATTTGTTTTTTGCTTTCAGTTTGTTTTTGTTTCTTTGAGTCTTGGAAGTTATTACTTCGGTAATAACCGCTCCTTACCCGTTTTGTTTGGTTTTTGTGTCAAGATCAACCTCTAATGAGAGAGAAGTAAGATTTGGGGAAGTTGCTGTCCCGAAACAGATTTTTGTGCTTCACCGTAAAAATTCGTGAGAGATCTCTGTATGTCGGATTGAGCTGTAATTTGTTGTGATTCTGCCCCAGGTTGTTATTTAACTTTTGTTAGTTTTGCACTTTTTGATTTTAGTAACAGAAATTTTCGAAAAAATTGATCTTTACCTGCTGGTCTGTTTTGACAGATTTAGCCAATCTTGCATTTGCTTCTTTATTCGATTTCCTTCTTGAATTATTTTTGGGTTTTCAGAAGGAGTTGCTACAGTAGCTTTTGTTTTGATGGTTTTCAGTTAAAGTTGGGCTCAAAAGGTTTTATCACTTCATATGTACTAATGTTGCTAATGAGAACCGTGTGAAAGAAATTTCCAGGTTTTATGACTCAAGTAATAAGTATATGAAGATGAAGATATCGATGATATTCAAGAGATGACCCTGGAAGAATCTACTAGATACCAAATTCAGAGACCTGCAGAGTCCGTGTTCAAATAGGTAACAGTTTTGGTAAGAAAAGATTCGCGAAAGTACAATCCAACTATATTTTTGTAGTTTTCAGTCAATAAGGAAAGTTTCGAAGCGAAAAAGGGACGGAACCGGAGCCGGGATGGCCCACACCACCCCATGGCGCGGGCCCAACCCTGGCTACGCCACCAGGTGGTGAGGCCACCCAGGACTCCGTCTCCGACCCGTTTTCTCCCGGTACCTTCCTTTTGATATGAATTTAACATAGAGTACACCAAATTTACCAAGGGAGAGTGGGATATCAATTAAGCCAGTATTGAGGCAGGAATTTACCACCAATACAAAAATACAGTTCACTGTGACAGGCTCATACCTGCTATATTGAAACGAACGAACAAGCATATCTGGTTTACCTAGGCCACGACGTCGTTTATGCATACACACCATCTTTGCGGGTGACATCAAGGACGCCGAGGGTGCCTGGTAGTGGTGAGTCGGGCTGAAGCAGATAGATCTCGGTGGCATCTATGAATCAGATCTGTGGAGGTTGTTGATGGGCCTGGCTTGCTTGACAAGATGGCCAGTGAAGGAGATCCGGTGTAGTGCACGACGTCATCGGTGAAGCAGATCTATTACGATCGATTATGGATTCGAGGCGCTGCATAAGAGCGTCAGTGAAGCAGATCCGGTGTAGTGGACTGTTGAGTTCGTGAAGCAGATCTAATGCAGCGCACACCAGCGTAGGTGAATTATGGCCCAAAATATATCGAGCTCGTTGGGAAACCCCAAGAGGAAGGTATGATGAGCACATCAGCTAGTTTTCCCTCAGTTATGAAACCAAGGTTATCAATCCAGTAGGATCAAGGAAACACCCCAAAGGTGTTGCTAGCTGAACTTTGGCAGGGCACACTACCGGTGCCAGCAGCAACGTGGAGACCTGCACAACACAACCATAGAACTCTGCCCCCAACTTGCGATGAGGTTGTCAAGCTCACCGATTTTTCTGAAAACAAAGGATTAAACGTATCGAGTGGAAGAAAGTAATAGTTTGTAGAAAGTAAACACAAAGCAGTAAACAGTTGATTGTAGATTGATGGTAAAAGAAAGGACCGGGGTCCATAGTTCACTAGTGGTGGCTCTCCTTAAGATAGATCACATGTTGGGTGAACAAATTACAGCGGGGCAATTGACAAACATCGAGAAAGCATACAAGCATCTACTACTCATCTTGACTCCTTTGAGATTCGATTGGGCATTACAACATTATACATAGACCGCCATCCAACTACATCTATGACTAATAATCCACCTTCAGGTTATCATCTGAACCCCCTCCAATATTAAGTTGCAAGCAACAGATAATTGCATTACGAATTGCATGTAAAGTAAACAATATGATTGTTCTATGAACAAAGGATTGTTGTTTTCTCCCTAGTAGCAACAACACATCTAGTACCTTAGAGATTTCTGTCACTTCCCCAGATTACTAGAGGCATGAATCCACTATCGAGCATAAATACTAACTCTTGGAGTTGCTAGCATCTACTTGGCCAAGATAGCTACTAACAACAGAAAGCATGCAAGATCACAAATAACAAAGACATGATAGAATCAATAATCATTCTAAAATAGCATCTCAATATCCATCGGATCCCCGCAAACACAACATGCAGAATTACAAATAGATGATCTTGATCATGAACGGAGCTCACAATATCTAAACATGATAGCACAAAGGAGGAGAACCAGCCATCTAGCTACTACATGGACACGTAGTCCAAAGATGAACTACTCACGCATCACATCGGAGGCTTGCATGGTGATGAAGAAGGCCTCCAGGGTGAATTCTCCCCTCCGGCAGCGTGCCAGGAAGAGCTCCAGATCCCTCCCGATCTAGGGATGGAGATGACGGCGGCTACAGACTCTTTCGTGGAATTTTGATCGGGTACTTAGGGTTTCTGTATCGGAGGCGATATATAGGCGGAAGGAGAGGCCGAGGGGATGCCTGGGGCGGCCAGACCACCACCTAGCGCGGGCCAGGCCTGGCCAGGTGGTGTGGCCGGGCCCCAGCCCCTCTCCGTCTCGTATTCTTACTCTAGGTGTCCCTCAGTGAAAAACCGACTTTGGCTTTTGTCCCGTCCAATTCCGAGAATATTCATTTTCTAACTTACCTGGAACCAAAAACAGCAGAAAACGGGCAGCTGACACTGTGGCTCTTGTTAATAGGTTAGTCCAAGAAATCATATGAAAAGTACTCCAAAGTGTGGACAAAACATAAGAAAGTAGATAAAACCAAGCATGGAATATCAAAAATTATGGATACGTTAGCAACGTATCAGTGAAGCATGTCAGGTGTTGTGGACTAGGGAGTTGGCAAAACTAACACGATTGTATGGAAGAGGGTGTCAGGCGAACTAGGGTTCGGTATAAGGTGGACGTCGGCTGATCCCGTAGACTAGTCAGGAGTATATGGTATAGCGGTATGGGGTGTGGGCCGGCGAAGTGCGGTGGTGCAGGAGCCGGAGGTGGGATAGGGGGTTTGGGGTGGCGTGTGGGCCAGCGAAGTGCGGCGGTGATGTTCCGGTGCGGTGGCGCAGGAGCTGGAGGTGAGATAGCGGGTTGGGTGGCGTGTAGGTGGGCAAAGTGCGGCGGAGATGATAACAGTGCGGTCGTGCAGGTGCTGGAGGTGAGAGGGGGTTGGGTGGCATGTAGGCCGGCGAAGCGCTGCGAGGATGGGCCGGTGCGGTGGTGCTGGAACCGGAGGTGAGAAAGGGGTGAGGGTTTTTCGGAGTGCTTTGGGGGAAATGGCGTCGGTGGAAGGTGGACTACCCAACTTCAGAGCAGTGGGGACCCCTGCCCCCCAGGGGGAGGGGGATTACAAACCATACCCACTCCCCGACATTAGTAGATAGGCCATTGTCAGGGGTAGAAACGGAATTTTGTACGGCTACAACATGGGGCGTGTGACCACTCGAAATATTTCGATGGAGGTGAGGCGGGAGAATTTGCTGCTCTGGGATTTTGAATTTGGCTATATAGTTCAAAAGATATAGAATAATAATATCCCATCATATCCTAGGAGTATTGATGTCTACGTACTTCTATTCTTGTAGACAGTTGTTGGGCCTCCATGTGCAGAGGTTTGTAGAATAGCAGCAAGTTTCCCTTAAGTAGATTACCCAAGGTTTATCGAACTCAGGGAGGAAGTGGTCAAAGGTATCCCTCTCAAGCAACCCTGCAATCAAGATACAAGAAGTCTCTTGTGTCCCCAACACACCCAATACACTTGTCAGGTGTATAGGTGCACTAGTTCGGCGAAGAGATAGTGAAATACAAGTGGTATGGATATAAGACAACGGTGCCAGAAAAGAGCTTGACGGCAGGAAAAGACTAAAAGCAAAAAAGATGGAAGCAAGCAAACATGTAACAGATCTAGTTGCAAACGGTGTTTCAATGCTTAGAAACAAGGCCTAGGGATCATACTTTCACTAGTGGACACTCTCATATAAATATCTTCTCTTCATGATACTACTCTGAACTACTCTCCGGTTGGACACTCTAATCCATGGTAGGGCTATAACATCACACCTCAAAGTTCGCTTTCCCCATATAGATAACCCCACACTGTTACCTTGAATGTTAGATGGTTCCAACAAACACCACAATTTCATAGAGACATCCAACTCCAAATATAACTCATAACAAGTATTTATGTAACCTTAGCAAAAGTGCCACACGGTATGCACACTGTCAACTTCACACACGTGGGGATAAGCAGAGATTCATTCAAGCACTTGAGTAGCAGAATAGATCTATAGATTACAAAGCTCATGATCTCATAAGATCATGCATAGAGAGAGAGATGAACACATAGCTACCGGTAGAGCCTTTAGCCTCGAGAGAGAACTACTCCCTCCTCATCATGGGAATCGGAAGTGGCGATGGAGATGGTGGTGGAGATCGATGGAGATGGCTCCGGGGGCACTTCCCCGTCCCGACAGGGTGCCGAAACAGAGGCTTTATGTCCCCCAAATCTCTCCTTCGGTGGCGGCGGCGCTGCAGAACTATTTGAAAGAAATATGCCCTAAGAGGCAATAATAAAGTTGTTATTATGTATTCCTTGTATATGATAGATGTTTATTTTGCATGCTATAATTGTATTGATCGGAAACGTCAATACGTGTGTGTTTAATAAACAAAAAGGGTTCCTAGTTATGCCTCTCTTATAGACTAGCTTGTTGATTAACAAGATGATCAAGGTTTCCTGATCATGGACATTGGATGTTGTTAATAACAAGGTCACAGCATTTGTGAAATGACGTGATGAACATTCATCCGAAGTATAGCATTACGATCAAGTCATTATGTTTATATTGCTATAACATCATACGAAGTAATATTTATCCTTAGACCATGAGATCATGTTAATTGCTAACACCAGAAGAGTATCTTGATAACATCAAACGTCACACCATAACAGGGTGACTATAAAGATGAGTTTAGTTCTACGAAGGTGTTATGTTGAGGCTCATGGATCAAGAGTGGAATTTGTCAATCCCTATGACGGATAGATATACTCTGGGCCCTCTCGGTGGTATCACATTAAGATAGCTTGCAAGCAAGTGATGTGATCACTAGAATGGTATATCACAAGAACGAGAAAAGAGTGCATGTCGGTAACGAGATCAAACTAGGTATTTGGATACCGATGATCGAATACCGGACATGTATTATATCGTGAGACAAAGGGATAAAGTTACTGGCGTTAAAGGTTCTCACGATCACAGAAGTCATCGTTGAATGTGCAGGAGTCAGTATGGATCTCCAGGTCCCGCTTCTGATTATTGATCTGAGAGGAGTCTTAATCATGTCTGCGTTGTTCACGAACCGTAGGGTGCCACACTTAAGGGTTACCGGACACCATTTCTGAGCACATATGTTTCCGACGAAATGATTGCAAAGCGCAGGAATTGTTTCGATAGAAACCGGAATTGTTTCGGGTGAAATTGCAGAAAGTGGTTCTGCATGTGATATTGAAATGTTGCAAGGGGTTTTATGTGAATGTTTGTTAATTAAAGTAATTAACAAAATTCTGAATAAATTTAATAAAAGAGTTTTATTAAATGAGAGAGCATTAAACTTAGAGAATTTTAATTCATTTAAAGTGGAGACTTTAATAGAGAATGTGAAGAGGCATTTTAATGTGGAGGGAGTTACCACCACATGAATGGAGGAGGTGAGGGGTCACCTCCATGAGGCGCCGGCCATGGATGGGGTACCCCCTCCTCCTATAAAAGGCCCCCTCTTCCTCCTTCTTCCTCACACTTCCTCGTGAAGGATCTCTCTCCCCCTCTAGAATTATTCCCCCATGGTCTCGGATTAGCGAGATACATGTTCCCACTGGCATTTCGTCTGGAAGAAGTTGCTACTTCCGCTGCATCGCTGGAGCGAGGAGGTGGAGGGTGTCCGGTGGCTTGAACGTGTGTGCGAGGATGGATGCGCTGCTGATTTGCGGCGCTCGGACTTCCACACGATCTTGAGATCGGCAAGTGTACAACTACATCAACCGCGAGTTCCTACTCGTTAACAAAAGTCGTTGTCTTCGAGGGTAAGTTCTCCATGGATGTATGTCCCCCCGTTGCTCTATATCTAGTATATAGATCTTGGCGTATAGTTCTCATCGTAGGAAATTTTTTGTTTTCTATGCTGCGGACCCATCACTTTTCGTGGCTAGAGGCTGGATTATTTAGGGTTTCTACATCGGAGGCTCCTTATAGGCGAAAGGGCGATGTTAGAGGGTGGACCAGGGGCCCACACCACCTAGTGGCGTGGCCAGGGGGACCTGCACCACCACATGGTGTGGCCAGCCCCTGGCCCCTCTCCATCACGTCTTCTGGCTCCGTGAGTCTTCCGGTAAATATCGACTTTGGCTTTTGTCTGGTCCAATTCCGAGAATATTCATTTTCTGGCTTTTCTGGAACCAAAAATAGAAGAAAACAGGCAACTGGCACTATGGCATCTTATTAATAGGTTAGTTCCAGAAAATGTGTAAAAGTACTCCAAAGTGTGGACAAAACATAAGAAAGGAGATATAAAATAAGCATGAAACATCAAAAATTATAGATACGTTTGCAACGTACCAACATCCCCAAGCTTAACTCCTGCTCGTCCTCGAGTAGGTAAGTGATAAAAATAAAGAATAATTTTTAAGGTGACATGCACCATCACAATGTTTGATCAAGGCATATTGATAGCTGGGTTCATAGTACTTTAGCATAACATGAAAGGTATAGTTCTAACAATAATATATAGCAACTATGATGTAACATGAAAAGGTACAAATAAAAGATTCATGAACAACAATGCTTTGTAATACGTTTGTTTGTTTCACATAAATAAAATATAATAAGAATGGTATTCAGCTTGTCCATCATAGAGTAGCAAAACATAAATGCATAGGACACCTTCAAAGTTCATAAGGGTGACTAGATACAAATAGTTCAAGTACAAGACAAATAAAAGTTATGCATCAATCAACAAGTCTTGGGACAATGCATATTAAACTAAGAATGGCCACTATGCTCTCTCAATAGGTGTATAAAGATAGAAGATGGAGACTCAACATGAAAGTAAAAGAAAGGCCTTCATAGAAGGAAGCTGGGATTCAAGTCTCATAAAGAGCTTCCAAAAATTATGGTACTTATTAGCTTTCAGCTCTCATTGCCCCTATCATAAGCATCTTGAAGTGATTAAGGTTAAAGTGAACAAAATATGGAGTATATGCTTGATAAAGTATAAGTTGGCAATCTCATGTCCCTTGATACGAGGGCCGCTCCTCATGCTACTCAAGTTTAGTTACCGGTAAGTTCTTGTCATAGTAAGTACATGTGTATCATAGAGAACCGCCAACGGGACCCCTTGCACATGATACAGGAGCTATCCCATAATCAAAATGACAAGGCAAGCATACAATGAGCCTCTCAGCAATCTTCTTATTTACCATGGGAAAATGGTGTTTTTTTCTCTCTTTCCTCTTTTCTCATCTTTTTTTCTTTTTCTTTTTCTCAACCTCTATCTCTTTTTTATAAGAATAATGCTTCATAGATTTCTCACTATGGTGATGCTGCAAGTTTCTACCATGATTAGGCATGGCTTAGGTAGCGGCCCAGGCGTTTATCTAACACACATACATAACTCCATGGACTTACAATCTCCCCTTTCATTTCACACTAACGACATCCATAAACAAAAGAGCATGATATCAACTGGGTACAATGTACAAGTGCAATGTTGAAAGTGTTCCCCATGACAGCATGGTGCTGCTAATCCCAACGTACAAGTGCAAGCATATACAACATAGATGACACAATGGTTCAAGTTTATTAGGGGCAAAGTGTGCCATCAACTTCGTGAGAGCTTTAATCACTAATTTTCAAATAACAAGTTTAATTCAGAAGGTAGATAAAAACATGAATATACTTGGAATAGCAAATGCTAATAGGTAGGTATGATGCACTCTTTAGAATAACTTGGTTTTATTTGGAGTTGGATGCATGAGTGGAACTCATACTTAGTATGGAAGCTAGCAAAAGATTGGGGGCGACCAACTAAGAGAGCAATAATGGCCATAATCATGCAAAGCGACAAAACATAATTAATTAAAGCATAAAGTGATATTACAAGTCGAAAACTAAATGATGATAGAGGCTATGGTGACTTGGTGTAGTCTTAACATGGTGTGAGCATGCACCAAGTCAACCCAAATAAAGCATCAAAGGAGAGTACCATAATACTATGCTTTAATATACTAAAACAACGAATGATTCTGTCAACGCACATTAAGAAATCTCAATTGTTTATAACATGTCATTCTACAAAAAAATCACTAAGCATAAAGCCAAAGAAATATCAAGAATGACCTGATAAAGTCTAAGTCACGGTCAAAAACAAGCTCCTTTTTCCAACTTAAGCATGGACTTTCCTAGTCTTTTCCAATTCAAATCAACTTTATTTGAAAACTAATGCATGAATGAAGGGGTACAACAAATTTATTCAAACAAACTAACCAAACGAAAACTAAAAACGAAAATGAAGACGCTCCAAGTGACATGGATGTGCCCAATAGGCACCCAACTACAACCTACCTGGTGCGGATCTACGGAAGGCCCACTCGATGAATTGCCAAGGTCCATGATGCCTATGACGGTTCGAGTGGTATGAATCCCATATGGACACGGACTCCCAAACGCACAAGACGAGGAAGTAGTCTCACAACTAGAGTTTGAATACAACTTGTAACCACCTTGTATTGGTACCTGAGACCTAGCCTCCCTATATATAAAGGCTAGGAGGGTCCAACGAGGAGGACACGACCTAAGACCCCAATAGACAAATCACGACTCCCACAATAGACAATAGATCTAGACATTGATCACTCGCACATACGCCAGATCCAATCTGCACGACACCGCCATCGGCGACCTTGTAATCCTTCGGATCATCATCAATAAAGAGAAGACAAGCAGGAGTAGGGTCCTCTACGAGGCCTGAACCTGGGTAAACCTTGCGTTCCTGTGTGCTTGTTTGCTAGCCGATCGAGACTTCCAGCGTTCCCTCCTTCTCCAAAACCCAAGTCCATAACAATGGGCATTGATGAGTTAAACCCTCGTCAATTGGCGCCATCTGTGGGAACTGGGAGGGATGATGTTGCGATCTTGACGGCCCCATCACCAGCAATCTACAACTCCTCCGCAGTAGAGAACCTCCTCTGCTTCGGCTCCCTCAGCTTTGCCATCCACTCGCCGGCCACGTGCCCTGGCTCTGGGATGGATATAGTGTTCGGCGACTTGTAGACGCAGATCCCGGCAAGTCATCTACACTGGAGATCGAGACTTCGTCAAAACTCCAGCTTCACGTGCATCATCGAATGCATCACTTTGCGCAATGGCAGGAGAGACATGGGACAGCTTGGCTCACACACGTTAATCAGCGGGACGAAACATCGCTACGTCGGTGGCCAGGGGAAATAGTACGCGGCCTCATGAAAATTCTATCTTAATCAGCGACCAGATCAAGTGATCCATCGCAGCTACCTGCTTCATCCATATTAGTTCTAAGGAAAAAGCAAAACAACTACGTCATGCCAAGATACTTTGACACGCGACTAGGACAACAACAGAAATTTCGTTGGATCAAGTACCGATGACAGGGCTGATTAAATTAGCTACTATAAGTGTATGTGGAGATAGATGGACTTGAGTATACGTAAGGGAGTCAGATTGAAAACCAACACGAGTAAGAATTTGTTTTCCATGATCAAGAAGGTACACGTGGACACAAAATCAGCTAGCTATCAATCAAAAAAAATCAGCTAGCTTCATATACGCGTGCACCTCGACGGCCTACAGCAGCGAGGGACTCCTCCGAATCCATCGTGCGACCTGTAGTAGCCGTCCGCTCAGACAACCCACTGCATCGGTAGGTTGCGGCGTCCCACTACAATCTTCGGTTGCGACAACATGCTACCGGCATCGGCTTCGGTGACCCGTTGCCGCGTTGACACCGGCCCGCCGCATCGGTTCACGAAAGCCGTCTCAACTCCATCAACCACCTCGATGCTACACTCAGGGGGCTCCTTCGCCTCCACCGTACGAACTGCTGTAATCTATGGATAACGTGACTCGGGGGCTCCCTCAACGTCAGTGACCTACTGCGTCCTTCGACTCCGGAGACCCGATGCGATCTTCAGCTCCAGTGACTCAGGGAATCCCTCCTCTACGGCGACCCGTCGCATCCTTTGACTCCGGCGACCTTTCTGTGGTCTTCGGGTGCGGTGACCCGAGGTGGCATTCGACTGATGTGGCCCCTTACAGTCTTCGGATGTGCCAACTCGTCATCACCACGCGATTTCGATTCGCCGCGTCGACTATGTCTGCCGCGTGATCCGCTGCTATGTCAACTACATGACCGCTGCACAACTTTCGACCTCCACGTTGACTATTCATCTGGTGCCGATATCGCGACCTTCTGCAGTCTTCGACTCTAGAGGTTCATTACGATCTTCGGCTCCAACGACTTAGGGGCTCCCTCCTCTTCGGCGACCCGCCACGGTCTTTAACTTCAACGACCGTCTGCGGTCTTCATATCGGGTGACCCGGGGGCTCCCTCGACTCCCGCGACCATGAGCCGCTACAATCTTCAACTCCGGCGACTCGCCGATCACATCAGATCTTGCGACTCGTTCATCACGACAACTATCAATAAAGCTAAGTTTTGTCTCTACTTAGAGCTGATTTATTTTTAACTCGCACTCGAAACACTCGGAGGCTGCGCCCTCTTCGAGTAACCTAATGTGCCATCGACTCCGCGCACTCGAGCACCTCTTACGCGATAGCCCGAGTAGCTGATTCTGCCTGATCGTCGAATCCTTGAACTCCGAGCACCTCGGCAAGGTACTGACACTAAGGGTAATCAGGCTAACAAAAAGGCCTAGCAAACAGTGCAAAAGTGTTGACTCGATTGGCACCAGAAAATATTATTGACAAGCCGACTGGCAAATATTCTTTACAAGATACAAGTACTTCACAATTCTTCATGTTTTCTGCATCTTACAAAGATGTTGACTGCATCGAGCTATTATATCGGATCCTACAACAGGATTCGAAAAAACAACTAGCTACGCCATAAACTCAAGACCCGAGTAGAGTCCCTCCTCGGATAGTTGCATCGCTTGATGGTACACACACGTGACGCAGACCGCGCACCCAACGGAAGCGACTGCATCGACTCTATTCGCATTGTCGAATGACTCCGCTACATCAACACCAACTACATTATCGATTTTTGGATCCTTATGCGTGAGACGCTGACTCAATGCACTTCCGGGTCAGTGGATTCTCCTCGCATGATTTTCGACTGTGTCTACAAGATACAAGACTCGAGTCTCTGCCTGAGTCTACGACTCCGCCAGACACTCAGGGGCTACTCCAAACTAGAGCACTGAATGTGCATATACAAGATCTTCGAGTGACATGCTTTGAATCCTCACTCGAATCCATTATTTGACTAAGGATTCAGGGGCTACTCCCATATGGAGCGCTAGCCGCGCACCTGAAGAAATTTGTGAAGATATCCAAGCATTATGAAAACCCTTCACTCGAATCTACGATACGATTGTGGACTTCGGGTTACTCCCATAGGGAGCGCTGAAAGCATATTCGACTGAAACAAGCAAAAGACGACAGCAGTCGCAAAATACTTATAGTCCCCGCTCGAGTCTTCGACTCAACCGGGCACTCAGGGGCTACTCCCATAGGGAGCGCTGGTCGCGCACCCTATGATTATTTTCCTTGTACATCATACTGTGTGTCGATAACATCCATACTCGAATGCTATGGCGACTCCGCCTCGTATTTTCCCTACAAAGAGATTACATCTCCTAGGCCACCCGAATCATCTCCGTGGTGACAAGAAATTCAGATGCCGCGCTTGCAGCGTAAAGATAAGACCTGAATAAGGCCTGGCAACGCATTTGCTGCGTTCTACCAGCAATAATCCGTACCTACAGGTACGATGAATAAGCCTTGACGGACGCGTCGAGTGCTCACACTTATACACTAGGATTCGAACTCTATAAGACCTCTGCGGCATGAGTTGAATTACGCCAGCAATTTCCGAATTCGAGTCCGGGGACTCGAGTTTTAGTAGCTAACGTTGTTTTTGCCCTAGAGCAATTAACTGGTCCCGATCCATCGAGTGCACCAGGCACGTTTACCATCATCCCTATGAACTACTACAAATTCGACTGACTCGATTTACTTCCGGGTGAAGTGCTTTGCACTCGACACAATTGTCAACTCCGCCATCCTAATGCGAAGATCAAGAATTCTAAGTCTCCTCCTGAATCTACGATTTGCATGGACACTCGGGGGCTACTGACATGGGTGTGCCCAATAGGCACCCAACTACAACCTACCTGGTGCGGCTCGATGGAAGGCCCACTCGATGAATTGCCAAGGTCCATGACGCCTATGACGGTTCGAGTGGTATGAAGCCCATATGGACACGGACTCCCAAACGCACAATACAAGGAAGCAGTCTCAAAACTAGAGTTTGAATACAACTTGTAACCAACTCGTGTTGGTACCTGAGACCTAGCCTCCCCATATATAAAGGCTAGGAGGGTCCAACGAGGAGGACACGACCTAAGACCCCAATAGACAAATCACGACTCCCACAATAGACAATAGATCTAGACATCAATCTCTCACACATACGCCAGATCCAATCTGCACGACACCGCCATCGGCGACCTTGTAATCCTTCGGATCATCATCAATCAAGAGCAGACAAGCAGGAGTAGGGTCCTCTACGAGGCCCGAACCTAGATAAACCTTGCGTCCCTGTGTGCTTGTTTGCTAGACGATCGAGACTTCCAGCGTTCCCTCCTTCTCCAAAACCCAAGTCCATAACAATGGGCATTGATGAGTTAAACCCTCGTCACCAAGAACAACACAATTGTGCATGAAACAATAAAAATGAAGTATTTGGAAGAAACCTAAATATTTTATTGATGAAGAAGGGGATGCCTTGGGAATCCCCAAGCTTTGACGCTTGTACCTCTTGAATATTTATTGGGGTGACGCGGGTGGCATCCCCAAGCTTGAGCTTTTGTCCATTCTTCATCTCATTACATCATTCTTTCCCTACACCTGAAAATTTCCTTCATACAAAACTTCACACAATCTTCATTAGCAACATTAGTGCATTCAAAAGATAATAAACCTTTTGGAGTTTAGTTTAAAACAGAAAAACTTTCATTAAAAACAATCTACCATAGCAATTCCCTCAAAAAGCTCAATTCACCAAAAATAACCCAAAAATAAATCGATAAAGAGGCAAATGCAAATAATGGCAGAAATCTGTCAAAACAGACCAGCAGGTGAAAACCGATTTTTTCGAAGAGCTTCTGTTGCTCAAATCAAAAGTGTTGAACTAATGAAAGTTAGCTAACAACCAGGGGGGTTGATTCAAAAAATTACAAATCAATCCGACTTACAGAGATTTTTCACGAATTTTTATAGTGGAGCACAAAAATCTGTTTTGGGATAGCACTTCCCCAAATCTTACTTCCCTCTCATTAGAGGTTATTATTGGCACAAAAATCAAACAAAGAGGATAAGGAGAGGTTATTACAGAGGTAATAACTTCCAAGACTCAACTAAAACTACTGGGTTATCTCCCAATAAGTAGTTTTCTTTAACTCCTTTAAGTTAGGCTTGATAGTTTGAAAAGATGCTCACATAAGAAATATGAATTGAAGTAAAAGAGAGCATCAAGAAGCAAATTCAAAGAACATTTAAGTCTAACCCACTTCCTATGCATAGGAATCTTGTAAAGAAACAAGTCATGAAACCACAAAGCAACAAGCATAGTAAAGCAAAACAAGTGGAACTTCAACACTTTCAACATAAAGAGGGGAAACCTAATATTATTGAGATGCATAAAACCATGTTTCCCTCTCTCATAATAACTTTCAGTAGCATCATGAGTAAATTAACAATATAACAATCAGATGAAACATTCTTATCATGAGCCACATGCATAAAAGAATTAATACTCTCCACATAAACATAGTCATTCTTATTAATTGTAGTGGGAGCATATTCATAAAAATAGCTATCATTATTATTCTCATCACCATAATCATCAAATATAGGAGGCATATTTTAATCATAATTAATTTTCCCCTCAATTGTAGGTGGACTGAAAATATCATACTCATCATTGTAATCATCATATATCGGAGGCATAGTATCATCAAAGTAAATTTTCTCCTCCGTGCTTGGGGGACTAAAAATATCATGCTCATCAAAACCAGCTTCCCCAAGCATAGACTTTCCATAGCATTAGCAATAATGGTGTTCAAAGAATTCATACTAATAACATAGCTATTAGCATGCAGATAAAGTTCCATAGGTTTTTTAATTTTCTCTTCAAACACTTCATGTCCTAACTCAAGATAAATACTATAAAGTTGTCTAATTTTGTTGTTGTTTTCCATTAAGCCTAACTAGTGAAAAAAACAAGAAACAAAAAGATATGATTGTAGCATCTAAAGGAAATAACTTCGAGCACTCACACACTAGCAACCATACTAGAAGATAGCTTAGTAGCGAGAAGATGTGAGTACATTTTATTTACCTCCCTGGAAACGGCGACAGAAAATAGCTTGATGTCTACGCACTTCTATTCTTGTAGACAGTTGTTGGGCCTCCAAGTGCAGAGGTTTGTAGAACAACAGCAAGTTTCCCTTAAGTGGATTACCCAAGGTTTATCAAACTCATGTAGGAAGTCGTCAAAGTTATCCCTCTCAAGCAACCCTACAATTAAGATACAAGAAGTATCTTGTGTCCCTAACACACCCAATACACTTGCTAGGTGTATAGGTGCACTAGTTCGGCGAAGAGATAGTGAAATACAAGTGGTATGGATATAAGACAATGGTGCCAAAAAAGAGCTTGATGGGAGGAAAAGACTAAAGGCAAAAAGATGGAAGCAAGCAAACATGTAAGAGATCTAGTTGCAAGGGCCCAGGGATCATACTTCCACTAGTGGACACTCTCATATAAATATCTTCTCTTCATGATACTACTCTGAACTACTCTTCGGTTGGACACTCTAATCCATGTAGGGCTATAACAACACACCTCAAAGTTCACTTTCCCCATCTAGATAACCCCAAACTGTCACCTTGAGCGCTAGATGGTTCCAACAAACACCACAATTTCATAGAGACATCCAACTCCAAATATAACTCATAACAAGTATTTATGTAACCTTAGCAAAAGTGTCACACGGTGTGCACACTGTCAACTTCACACACGTGGGGATAAGCAGAGATTCATTAAAGCACTTGAGTAGCAGAATAGATCTATAGATTACAAAGCTCATGATCTCATAAGATCATGCATAGAGAGAGAGAGATGAACACATAGCTACCGGTAGAGCCCTTAGCCTTGAGAGAGAACTACTCCCTCCTCATCATGGGAATCAGCAACGGCGATGGAGATGGTGGTGGAGTTCGATGGAGATGGCTCTGGGGCACTTCCCTGTCCCGTTAGGGTGCCGGAACAGAGACTTTCTGTCCCCCGAGTCTCCCCTTCGGTGGCGGTGGTGCTATAGAACTTTTCATGGTTGGAGGCTAGATTATTTAGGGTTTCTGCATCGGAGGCTTCTTATAGGCGAAAGGGCGATGTTAGAGGGTGGACCAGGGGCCCACACCACCTGGTGGTGTTGCTAGGGGTGGCCAGCCCCTGTCCCCTCTCCGTCTTGTCTTCTGGCTCCGTGAGTCTTCCGGTAAAATATCGACTTTGGCTTTTATCGGGTCCAATTCCGAGAATATTCATTTTGTGGCTTTTCTGGAACCAAAAACAAAAGAAAATAGGCAACTGGCACTATGGCATCTTTTTAATAGGTTAGTTCCAGAAAATGTGTAAAAGTACTCCAAAGTGTGGACAAAACATAAGGAAGTAAATATAAAACAAGCATGGAACATCAAAAATTATAGATACGTTTGCAACGTATCAAGTATCTATAGTGCAATGACTAGAAAAATAGTTTACTGTAATGTCGTAGCCTTTCTTGGTATGGAATATTTCTGGAGCCATTTCTGCAAAAATAAGGTCTCTACCTTCGGCTCAATTATGTACACACATGAAGGTGCGTAGTAAGATGAACTAGAGTAGTATGTTTTCCACTATGACCAGCCTAAGAGGATCTCTAGTGGCTAGTGTATCCGGTAGTCTAAGACAAATATACACCACCATGGACCGAAAAATGCATCTGGTGGCTTGTGTATCCGGTGGTCTACAACTTAGACATTCTCTGAACAGGCTACTCATTGTCCATATTTGGACAACCGAGCCATCATGTCTAAAGCAAATTTGGTCACTCGCGAGCTTGCTCCCGCGCCAAATCAGAGCATTTGTTGTACTTATTTGCTATGTATATTGACTATTTGTGTGCAGATGGACATATCGACTATCAAATTTAGACTATCCACTAGAAAACTAAAGTCGTGTAAAAAGGAAGCTTTTTACACCATTATCTATAAAGTGAAGATGTAGACTACAAAATTTAGACAAGCCACTAGAGATGCTCTAAGTCCTTCCACAGCATGGTCGATGCCCAATAGATAGAAAAGTTGCCACCTCATAAGCGATGCCTAGAAATTCTTTTGAGGCATTGAGCTTACAATGTGATCACTTTGGCCAAAAATAAATAGTTGTCCCATAACGTGATAAACAAATTAAGTAGACCAATCTCCATGGCTTGTCTTTGGTGAAGGTCCTCTCAACAACATGCATAGTACACATATATTTCTATTCTATTGGGTGAAGAGTTTGGAGCATCGGAGCACCTAGGTGCTCCGGTTCCCTGAAAATATTTGGTGGCATCGAACGGGCAACGGAGGGCACCGGTGCCTGATTCTTGTAAAGTGATTTGGGCACCGATTTTTTCACATGCTGCAGAAGGCCTAAAAGACTACCAAATTTACACAAGCATCTAGAGATCAAGGCAAAAAATACTAGCGTGCTATTTAATTTAGCGTGGCTTTTCTCCAGACAATATGGAAGTTATAGCATGCTAATAACGCGCTATTTTACAGAACATCTTTTTGTAAAAATTTAAAAATATAACAGGTATATCATCAATATAAACGATTTCAACATGTAATGAATTGCCTAGAGTAATACTTCCACATGCATAATCGATTCCGGCGCTATCCAAGTTGGAGGATAACCGGCAGGGCCGAATCTAGGTACATCGCAAGGTGCTGCAGGAGGAGGCGGCGGCTTGACACGATCACTTAAGTTTAACAATCAAATTTGCATTGTATGTTTGCTTACTCGACACATTCATCATATTTTATCTTACTCTACACCCACCAACAAAAAAATAATACCCTATACTTGAAATAGCGCTAACGCTATGATGTTTTAGCACGATATAACATGCTATTTAAAAATAGCGCCATACCGAGCAAAATCTTTAAAAATATCATGCACTCTCCAAATACGCTATATCACGCTACATAGCGTGAAATAGCGCACTATTTTTTTACATGTTAGAGATGCTCTAAGACTGGTCTGACTGGTAAGTAACTTGGTGTAGTAATATGCATACATTGTGCTAAAGACTATCAAAAGTACTCCCTTCGTCTAGAAATAATTGAGTTGGTTTTGTCTAGATTCGAATATATTTAGACGCATTTTAGTGTATAGATACATTCTAATCTAGACAAACCCAAGTAAGTTATTTATCAACGGAGGGAGTAGTATTTTTTAGGTATGCACAAAACTCAAAACACTTCTCCATCATTCTAGAATCTTCTCCCTCGTTTCTCTAGACTATGTTACCAGAACTTTCAAGTTTTAGATAGCTAATAATCGTTGACTTCTAAATGATATAAAAGTACGAGAACCAAATATACCCCTATACTTTATAGATGTTGATCAAATTTATATTTTTTATGCTTTACCTATTAAAATTTTATATAGTGGTGATATGCCAGACATCTAGGTACTATTCAACACGAATCCAACTCCTCTGAACCATTGGATCTAATGGCCCAACGGTCAGGATTGGTGCTATGGATCCAAGTTAAAACTGCTCCATTGTAGTAGTAGGGAGAATACATCCTACTATCCTATGAAATTTTGGGGGTGGTGACATGATGGTTCTCAAAAATGGTGGAGTTTCCTCTAGGTACTATTCAACACGAATCCATGTGCTATGAACCATTGGATCTAACAGTCCAACGGTAAGGATTGGTGCTAAGGATCCAGTTCAAAACTGCTCCATTATAATGGTAGAGATAGAGTGGTAAGATAAGTAATATAAGATAAAATAAGAAATAACTAGTGAGTTGCAAGTGCCTTGCACGTGAGAATCAGATAATATAAGTATAACATATCATTTTTTATATAAAATTATAGTAGTAGGTGAAACTCAAAAAATATTTATATTTTCAAGCTTCATTCATAGAGTATCTCGTGTGTTTGGTTCTTGTACTTTTTGTATAATCTAGAAATCAACTTATAGCCTAAATAATCCACGTCCATAAAACTGATCCATACTATATTCTATAGGAGTACGTTGGCGGGTCCAGGGGAACTGCATGCCCTTTTGTCTCCAGAACCGCTCATGCATGCATCTCCCGATCTTCCTAGCGGTTCGTTTCTTCTCTATCCCATTCCTTTTCTGTCACCCGGCCGGACCTCTGCAAAACGAAAGTAGGCGCCAATCACAGTCCATGGCGGCACCGTTGGATAAGATGTATTACTTCGTGGACCCTGGCAACACCACACTACATGTGGCGTATACCAACAGAGCGTCGGTGGTGAACAATTACATCGAAAAAATCCAAAAGCTCCTGGAGGAAACGGACGACAAGATTGTTGGCCTCGATGTCAAATACACCAACGACCAATCATCGACATAGAAGGCTGCTATCATCCAGCTATGTGTGGGCATGGATTGCCTGGTCTACCAGATCTGCCAGGCCGACCAGCTATGCTCAAAGCTAGCAGAGTTCCTAGCCAACCCTAACATGTCCTTTGTAGGCATCAACATCGGCAACAACCGTATCAGGCTTAGGCGTTCTCTAGTACCAGTGACAAACTTCGTGGACATCCAGAAGAGGTGGAAGCCTGCCGGCTCCACGAATGAGAAGGATCCTTTGGCTGACTACGCGGTGTCCCTCATAGATATCCGTTACAAAGTCATGAAAAATAAGAAGGACGATGTGAACCACAAGAAGTGGGGGAACATGCCCCTGACCGAAGAGCAGATGAAGTATGCAAGCCTTGATGCCTACTCGACCTACAAGGTATACAGGCGGATAGTGAACTTCGAGAGGGGTCAACAAACTCTCGAAATGTTCAACCAAAAAAAAGAACTAAGGAAGAAGGGCAAGGGCAAGCAGACCAAAAAAGAAGACAAAGACTTAGAATGGTACACCATGTGACCTACGAGTATATCTTTGTGTGTCGATATATCCTTGCTTGGTACACCTACTTGTACTATACTACTCGCAACAGTTAATGCATGTTTATATTGCAGGCATGCAAGGGGCAAAGGCAAGAATTAATGCAAAGAATCATAGCAGTTTCTTTTATTTTGACTACAAAGTGATAGTAGGAGTAGGCATCATAGCACACGCCAATAGCCCACCCCACCTCAATGAATTGTCTTGTCAGTCAACAGCCATGGCAGATTATGAATTTATAGTGGTAGAGACTTTCTTTGAGTAATTCCATTTATACTACTTAGGGGGAGTACTACTGAAAGACAGAGGGTGACTAGGCACCTGAAAAACTGCTAGTGGCAGTGTAGCAGCCGAACCGCAAGATGAACATTTGTCGATTTCCCGAATGTATGTTGAGTTAGTACAGTATAAATATATATATTACTACTACCTCCTATGTACTAGTACTACTAGTAGCAAAAAACCACCGTCCCTACTTTGGAAAAAATATGATTTCTTCCAACCAAACTAGTACTATTCCAAAAATGGCTATATTTACTTGTCGCAAAAATGGATGTATCTAGACATGTTTTAGTGCTAGATACGAGTACATCCAATCTAGTGACAATTAATATGAATCGGAGGGGAGTACTACTACTACCGTACTCCACTATTGTACTACTAGTAGTAGTAGTACATACTAGTACTCCCGAATGTATGTTGACCAGTACTCCTACCTCTGTTTGGGATTATTAGGCTAGAGAGCTTTTTAAAAATGTTAGAAATTATAATAAGACCTATCCTATTTATGTTCCACCCAACCCATCGGAAGTTAAGACTTCATGAAAAATACTCAGAAGAGTACATCCGCGAACTCATCTAGTACCTCTGTTTCAAGGAATAAGGTGCACGCGCTCTCCAAAGTAAAGTTTGACCGAATAAATGGAGCAACTAAAATTTACTTATATGTGTAAAATTTGTATTGTTGAATTCGTATTGAAACAACTTTCCAATGATGCTAAATTTGTACAGTACCAACATTCTTTATATATATTTAGAGTAAATCTTGGTCAAACAAAAAACAAAAATAAGGGAGCCTTATTTCTTGGGACGGATATAGAGTACTAGTACTACAAAATTCACCATTCCTGGTATGCAAACAATCATTCTACAATTAAACCAATTAATAGCAGCTTACATCACCACTAAGGTAAAAGAAGAAACACAGCTCCTTCGAGGTAGCAGGACCGACTAGGTAATGAGGCGGCGCTGCTAGGTAAGACATAAGGTCCTCAAACGCGACCTCGCCCGGCTTAGTGGAGCTCGGCGCATCGAGCTCCACCGTCACGCTGCCGGTCCTCCTCCTACCGTCCGTCTAGGAGAGCAGCGGCGGGCATTGCGCCCACATCCTTAACCTGTACACTGGCAAGTCGCCAATCGCGGCCCTAACATAGACCGCAGACACGAGGGGGACCGTGCTTACGGAGCCAATCGTCAGAATGAACACGACGCTGTCCTGCTCCCCAACGATGATGAGCCGGCGGGACGGCTCGCCCGGCAGTAGTACCAGCTCCTGGAAAGCTTTGGTGGTGGCATACTGGATCTTGTGCACTTGGATCGATTGGACCGCTTCGAGGTGGGCGACGAGCACTGGCGGCGGGGCGGCGAAGTTGCAGCCGGTCTCCATGCAAGTGCAGGGAGCGTACCAGCACATAATTTCGTGCTCGTGGAGTTCATAGTAGGGCAGCAAACTAGTGCAGCCTTTGTGGGCGCACTCGACCCTAGCCACTGATAGGACGACGTCCATGGCAGGCTCGTGGGTGAATCCGCCGCTAGGGTGCTCACACTTCTAGAAGGAGGTGATCTTGCGGACACATAGGTGCAGACTAGATGAATATCCACGCACTGTAGAACAAAAAGTTCAAAAAATAAAATAGTTGCATGGACGAACCGACAAAAGAAAAAACAATGGATTGTGAGGGAGAAATGGAGAGACCTTGTAGACCCGTCGAGGCTTGAGGGTCTGGGAGCAGGAGGAACAGTTGAGAACGGTGGCTTCCATCTTTAGAGTGACCGTCCCAAGCATTGCGATTTGGGTGGGGGAAAATGAGGACTCTCTGATCTGGCCTCGAGCCATGCCCTTCTTTTATATACCACAACTGATAATCAATGAAGCTCTACCTGATTGCGCCTTTACTTTCTGTACTAGGGTCCTTTTTGTATATTTTGAGGCCTTATTATTTACAAATTCCTAGTTTAGTTGGACAAGATTAGCGGCCTCTTTGTATTTGTGCACCACCCTTTTATTAGTAAGTTGGCACGTGAGACCCACATAATAATAAAGTATGACATATCATCACTATATAAAATTATGCTCTGTAATAGGTAAAGCTCAAAATAAATATGAAAGAGCCACATCTATAAAAAGTAACGGTGTATATTTGTTTTCACCTAGTACACTTTGAAGGTACTGTAGTAACATATAAAAGTTTTACTAGCCTATGTTATTTAGCACTATGAAGAGCAGCCTAATATGGAAGAGAAATAAAACATCTAGCCAGAGCTCATTTTTGGGCAGAAGCACGAGGCAAACAGAAGGAAAGTTGGCCTAGACCACCACGGGCCCTAACCTTGTTTGCACTGCTGCGCCTCCACGGTTGTACTCCATTGCGCGGAAGCTTACATGGGAAGGAAGAGGTGACTGCTATGATGCTTCCCACCTGAACAAGTGCCAAGCATAGATGCAAGAGTGGACATATCAGATCAACGGCTTAGATTACTCAATGTTGGGAAGGTTCTAGAACTGAAGGGAAAAAACAAATTCAAAAACTGTTCTACTATATAGTAGTGGTATAGATATTATAGATATAGAAAATCTCGGACCGGAGGGAGTAGGAAAGAGCTCACTTTATCAATTTGTTTTCACCCATCAACTCAATCATCTACGTAGGTCCCACAGATGGGGGAGGTCGCAGTCGCCTTGGACGCACCACAAAATTATGACTGGGCCATCGAGTACGGGAAGCAGAGTCAGCATTCCGTCCAATCGCTTACCCTAGTCATCGTTATCGATATTTGCCACACGCATCGGCTTCATCAGCAACATTAATTGTCCCCAAGCTTCAGTAATCTGCCACATTAATATCGGATCATCTCCTTCCTATTTATCCTCTCCCCTTCCCCGCACCACCAATCCATCTCTAATCCCTCGCTTCCAGCAACCATCTGCGTCCTCATCTTTCATCCATGGCCACCTTCCGGCTGTCGCCCGCCGTACCAGAGCGCAAAGACCCCAACGTCGGAGCACAGGAGGACAATTCCCTGTGCATTTGGGCCTTCTCCCAACGGAGAACAAAGTGGCAGCTGGCGTGCACCTTCCTCTACACTGGGTACAGTCGCCGCAAGTACCGTATGTATCGCCTCGACGACAATCCAGACGGGACGTTGAAGGTCAAGTTCGTCAACTTCAGGGACGCCCGTCTCCTCTACAGCCAAGTCTTCCACTGCGGCTGCGAGATGGTGGTGTTCACCGGCGCCAACATTTTCACCAACTACGGGGACCGGTTCCCTAACAACAGCACCTTCATCCATAGTGTCCTCCCCGAGCTGCTGATGGCTCCGGAGGTACCGTCGCCATATCCGCAGGTGCCGCTGATGGCTCAGGAGTTACCGCCACCTTATTCGGAGGTGCCACCGCATTATGCGGAGGTGTCGTTGATGTCTCAAGATGTGCCGCCGATGGCTCAGGAGGTGCCGACGAGTCAGGAGCCGACTGTGTCGCTGGAGCTCGCATTGGTGCCGATTTCACGAGCTGCCGCTGGCGGCGCGGACTAGTGCTAGGAGGCGCCGGACCTGCACTAGTTCAGCAGCAAGTCCTTTATATGTAAGCTCGTGATGTTATGTTAGGGGCTGTTTGGTTTAGAGGATGTCATTTAGGGATGAGGATATCCCCAACCAGCTGGTTAGGGGTAGTATTTTTTGTTTGGTAAAGTGGGATAAAAAGTGGTTAGGGATAGCCAGTCAAAATCTATTGGCCCAACTGTTTTTTCATTTTCCTCTTTCACCTTGTCTTCTTCATTCGCCTGACCACTTCCCTAGCAGCGGCCACGACCGCTGGCAGCTCGCCACCCTTTTGCCCCTGTCGACCCAGTGTCAACCTGCCTGCCTGCGCTCCTTCTGCTTTCCCACTCTGCCCAGTGGCCTATGCCCGCGTGCGTATTCAAACACCTGCTCTTCCCGACGGCCTACACTATGGCCGCCCTCGTGTCGAGCCCATAGGCAAGAAAAGATGGTTATTTTCTCTCGAGAGGAAGGGTGAACAAACAAGAAAACGCTTTGGAGGAGCTATCCAAAAGTGGTTGAGCTAATCCAGCTCTTTTTGTGGGATATGCTCAACCACCATTTTGAGCCAAATGTGGTTATCCATATCCCCTCCACCCTGTAAACCAAACAGTGGATAACCAAAAAAAAGTGGATATCCCGTGTTATCCACTGGATAGCCACTTAACCAAACAACCCCTTAATGGTTGAATGAAGTTTCTTTTGGGACGTCCTTTCTTTTGGTACTATCATCAAAAAATAAGTTTCTTTTGTTACTACTCACTATACCGTGTAATACTAGTAGTAATGTGAATGACGATCTATTGAATATCCTCCCCCCCCCCCGATGTTTGTGAAGGAAGTGAAAATTTCGAAACTCGGAAAGTTAGAATTCCTACTATATTGTACTCCCTCAAATTACTTGACTCGAATTTGTCTAGATTCGGATGTATATAAACATATTCTAGTGCTAGATGCATTTGAATCTAATAATTGCAAGTCAATTAATTTGGGCCAGAGGGAGTAGTAGTCGGGTTCGGCTCCTTCTCGAGAGAGTAGTTGCTCGAGCCATACGTTTCATACTACTTCCTCTTCGCTTGTTTTGCAAATATGACCAAATCTGTCTCCATTCAAATTCTTGGATATGGGATCATAAAATTTGATGTAGAGATATGGCCTTGACCTTGTGGTCATTCGGCTTAAAATCCAAGAAAGTTCATACTCGTTGATAGCTAAGCTTAAATTCGTTTAAATTTCACCACATACTTTTAGGTTAGCGTTTAACACGATCGGTGGGAGCATATTTTACATGAAAGACCAAAAAAGGAAAATTTACATGGAGGTCCATATATTTAGCCCAAAGGACTGTAAAAGGAAAACTTTCTGGTTCGTCTCCTTCTCGAGAGATTAGCTGATCTAAGCCAAACTCTTCATACTACTTTCTCTTTGATTGTTTTCATAATATGGCCAAATCTGCTGCCATGCAAATTCTATCACATGGGGCCATCGGCATAAAGTATGATGTTGGTATGGCCTTGACCTTGGTCGTTCGGCTTGAAATCCAAGAATGTTCATACTCGTTGACAAGTAAGCTTAAATTCGTTTAAATTTCACCACTTACACTGTTTGGTTAGAATTTTACATGGATGGTGGGACTACATTTTATATCAAGGACCTAAAAAAGGGAAAATTGCATCGAGGTCCATACATTTAGCACAAAGGATCCTAAAACCAAACAAGGAATTGAAAACAGTCAGGTAGGGCTCCTCGAGAGAGCAGCTGATCGAAAAAATCTTCTTACTTGCTTTTCAGAAAATAAATTCATGTCACTTGGAAAAATGAAATTGATTATTTTTGTTTTTAATATCTTCAATTGTTTTTCAAAAGATGACAAAATTTGTCGGCATGCAAATTCTTGGATATGGGATCATAATAAAGTGCATTCTACATAAAGGACCTAAAAAGGGAAAATTACATCGAGGTCCATGCATTTTGCACAAAGGACCCTAAAATTGAGGAAAGAAAACAATCGGGTTCGGCACCTTCTCGAGAGAGCAGTTGGTCGAGCCATACTCTTCATACTACAAACTCTTCGAATGTTTTCAAAATTTGGCGAAATCTATCGCCATGCAAATTCTTGAATATGGGATCATCAACATAAAGTATGATGTAGAGATATGGCCTTGACCTCGTGGTCGTTCGGCTTGAAATCTAAGATTTTTTCATACCCATTGACAACTATGCTTAAATTCGTTGAAATTTCATCACTTACTTATATGTTAGCATTTTGCACGGTTGGTGGGAGTACATTCTACAGCAAGGACCTAAAAAGAGGGGGAAATTACATCGAGGTCCACACATTTAGCACAAAGGACCCTAAAATTAAGCAAGGAAAACAATAGGGTCCAGCTCCTTCTCATGAGAGTAGATGATCGAGCCATACTCTTTGGACTACTTCATCTTCGATTGTTTTCAAAGTATGATCAAATTTGTCGGCATGCAAATTCTTGGATATGGGATCATGAGCATAAAGTATGATGTAGATATGGCCTTGACCTTGGTGGTTCATCTTGAAATTTAAGAATGCTTCATACTTGTTGCCAACTAAGCTTAAATTCGTTTAAATTTCACCACATACTTTCAGGTTAGAACTTTACACAGTCGATCGGAGTACATTTTACATCAAGAAACTCAAAAAAGAAAAAATTACATCAAGGTCCATACATTTAACATAAAGGAGCCTAACAGGAAAAAAATCTGATTCGACTCCTTCTCGAGAGATCAGCTGATCTGAGCCAAACTCTTAATACTACTTGCTCTTCGATTGTTTCCAAAACATGGACAAATATGTTGCCATGCACATTCTCTAACATGGGATCATGAGCATAAAGTATGATGTTGATATGGCCTTGATGACCATTGTCATTCGACTTGAAATCGAAGAATGTTCATACTCGTTGACAAGTAAGCTTAAATTAATCCTATAAATTTCACCACTTACACTTTTAGACCTAAAAAGGGGGTAAATTACATCGAGGTCCATATATTTAGCACAAAGGACCCTAAAATCAAGCAAGGAAAACAGTCGGGTCTGGCTCCTTCTCACGAGAGTAGCTTATCGAGCCATATTCTTCATACTACTTCCTCTTCGATTTTTTTCAAAATATGGCCAAATCTGTCACCATGTAAATTCTTTGATATGGGATCATCAGCATAAAGTATGATGTAGAGATATGGCCTTGACCTTGTGGTCGTTCGGCTTGAAATCTAAGAAAGTTCATACTCATTGACAACTAAGCTTAAATTCATTAAAATTTCACGACTTACTTTTAGGTTAGCATTTTACATGGACGGTGGGAGCATATTTGACATCAAGGACCTAAAATAGGGGAAAAATACATCAATGTCCATACATTTAGCTCAAAGGACCTAAAAGGAAAACCTTTTGTTGCATTGGTTCGGCTCCTTCTCGAGAGATTATTAGCTGCAGAGCCAAACTCTTCATACTGCTTCCTCTTCGATTGTTTTCAAAATAATATGGACAAATCTGTTGCCAAGCAAATTCTCTGATGTTGATATGGCATTGACCTTGGTCGTTCGTCTTGAAATCCAAGAATTTTTCATACTCATCGACAACTATGCTTAAATTCATTTCAATTTCACCACTTACTTTTAGGTTAGAATTTTAGACGGGCGATGGGAGTACATTTTATATCAAGTACCTAAAAAGGGGAAATTACATTGAGGTCCATATATTTAGCACAAATGACCCTAAATTGAGCAAAGAAAATAGTCGGGTTCGGCTCCTTCTCGAGAGAGTAGCTGATCGAGCCATACATTTCATACTACCTCCTCTTCGACTGTTTTACAAATATGGCCAAATTTGACGCCATGCAAATTCTTTGAGATGGGATCATCATCATAAAGTATGATGTAGTGATATGGCCTTGACCATGTGGTCGTTCGTCTTGAAATCCAAGAAAGTTCCTACTCGTTGATAGCTAAGCTTAAATTCGTTTAAATTTCACTACTTACTTTTAGGTTAGCATTTTACACGGTCGCGGTGGGAGCATATTTTACATCAAAGACCTAAAAAGGGAAATTACATTGGGGTCCATACATTTAGCCCAAAGGATCGTAAAAGGAAAACTTTCTGGTTTGGCTCCTTCTCGAGACATTAGCTGATATGAGTCAAACTCTTCATACTACTTCCTCTTTGATTGTTTTCAAAATATATGGCCCAATCTGTTTCCATGCAAATTCTCTCGTATGGGGCCATCAACATAACGTATGATGTTGATATGGCCTTGACCTTGGTCGTCTGGCTTGAAATCCAAGAATGTTCATACCCATTGAGAAGTAAGCTTAAATTCGTTTAAATTTCACCACTTACACTTATTGGTTAGAATTTTACACGGATGGTGGCACTACATTTTAGATAAAGGACCTAAAAAGGGAAAACTACATCGAGGTCCATACATTTATGACAAAGGACCCTAAAACCAAACAAGGAATTGAAAACAGTCAGGTACGACTCCTCGAGAGAGCAGCTGATCGAGCCATACTCTTCATAATGCTTCCTCTTTCCCAATTTTGGACGCATATTAGGTTTTGTCAAAGTCAATCTTTATAAAGTTTGACCAACTATATGTAAAAACATACTGACTTTTCTAATGACAAATGCATATAATATGAAAATATAGTTCATGATGATTCTAATAACATTGAGTTGATGTCGTACATTTAGTCAAAGTTTATTAAATTTGACTCTGACCAGAAGTAATACACGTCCAAATTTGGGAAGGAAGGAGTACTACTTGCTTCACGGAAGAAAAAAAATGAGCGCTCCTCACTTTCGAACCATACTGCTGCGGGTGTGCTTGGTGCTTCCTCTTCCTAAGGTATGGAGGTGGAACAGTGCGGAGTAGGTAGGCTGGTCAGATCATAATGGTGAGCATCCAATGCGATGGGACGTTTTTGTGTTTTTGCTACCCATATCAACCAATCCCTTGTCTAGCACTTAAGTAGTACTCGTACTTGTACTAGTAGTACTACGAATGACGATCTTTTGAATATCCTCCCCCCCGGATGTTTGCGAAGGAAGTGAAAATTTTGAAACCGGGAAAGTTTGAATTGCTACTCTATTGTACTACTGTAGTAGTAATAGTTTTTGCCGCCAAGGACCAAAATGGTTCCCACCGACACAGCTGACGAACATGCTAGACACAGACACGGAGCCGCCGACACAAGGCAGGTTGTCGGTAGACGCGCTGTGCAATTCCACTTTGTGGACGAGGGAGAGATCAGCCGGCCGGGGTGTGGGGTGGTGAGGCTGGTCATAGTGGGGAGTAACTTAGTACTAACATGCATATGTTACTAGTCTAAGTTACTACCTCCATAGTGGAAAATAATATAGGTGTGGAATCACGCAAAGCCTCGTTTATTGCAATGTAGACTCTTTTTTTTGAAATGTGTGATGTTAACATAGCTAGTTATCACAAGGCTCTCTTTCAGCATTTAATTGCATGCCATGTCATCTAAATGTTTACTGTTGGCAATACATGTATGACTACGTTACTACGTAGTACAGAATAGTACCCAAGTTACTCCCACTATGACTAGCCTGATGAGGGAGTGAAGGAGAGAGAAAACACATTTTATTTTGCCGGCATACATATCGTGGTCCTGAAATTTACTCTACTCACTGTACCCTGTAACTCATGCCAGGAACTCATCCTAGCTTTGCTCTGACATTGCACCGCCTTAAAAAATCCTCCTCTTCGCAGCTCTCTTGCTGCCTCCTCTATGCTCATATAGTCTCTTCTCGCTCTTTATTTTTTACAGAAAAAAGGAAATAAATTCTTCTTACTTGCTTTCCAGAAAATAAACTCCTGTCACTTGGATAAATAAAATTGATTATTTTTTGTCTTTAATATCTTCGATTGTTTTCAAAAGATGGCCAAATTTGTTGGCATGCAAATTATTGGATATGGGATCATAAGAATAAAGTACATTCTACATAAAGGACCTAAAAAAGGGAAAATTACATCTAGGTCCATATATTTAGCACAGAGGACCCTAAAATTGAGCAAAGAAAACAGTCGGGTTCGGCTCCTTCTCAAGAGAGCAGCTGGTCGAGCCATACTCTTCATACTACTTCCTCTTTGATTGTTTTCAAAATATGGCCAAATCTGTCGCCATGCAAATTCTTGAATATGGGATCATCAACATAAAGTATGATGTAGAGATATGGCCTTAACATCGTGGTCGTTCGGCTTGAAAATATAAGATTTTTTCATACTTGTTGACAACTATGCTTAAATTCATTGAAATTTCATCACTTACTTTTAGGTTAGCATTTTACACGGTCGGTGGGAGTACATTCTACATCAAAGACCTAAAAAGGGGGAAAATTACATCGAGGTCCATATATTTAGCACAAAGGACCCTAAAATTGAGCAAAGAAATCAATCGGGTTTGGCTCCTTCTCAAGAGAGAAGTTGATCGACCCATACTCTTCATACTACTTTCTCATTGATTGTTTTCACAATATGGCCAAATCTATCGCCATGCAATTTCTTGGATACTCGATCATCAGAACAAAGTATGATGTAGAGATATAGCCTCGACCTTGTGGTCGTTCGGCTTGGAATCAAAGAATGCTCATACTCATTGACAACTATAAGCTAAAATTTGTTTCCATTTCACCACTTACTTTTTGGTTAGAATTTTACACGGTCGATGGGAGTACATTTTACAACAAGGACCTAAAAAGGGGGGAAATTACATCGAGGTCCATACATTTAGCACAAAGGACCCTAATATTAAGCAATCAAAATAGTAGGGTTCGGTTCCTCTCGAGAGAGAAGCTGATCGAGCCACACTCTTCATACTACTTCATCTTCGATTGTTTTCAAAATATGGCTAAATTTGTCGATATGCAAATTCTTGAATATGGGTTCATCAGCATAAAGTATGATGTAGATATGGCCTTGAACTTGGTCGTTTGTCTTGAAATACAAGAATGGTTTGTACCCTTTGACAACTAAGATTAAATTCGTTTAAATTTCACCGCTTACTTTTAGGCTAGAACTTTACATGGTCAATCGGAGTACATTTTACATCAGGGACCTCAAAAAAGCAAAATTTTCGTCGAGGTCCATACATTTAGCATAAAGGACCCTAAAAGGAATAATTCCTGGTTCGGCACCTTCTCGAGAGATCAACTGATCTGAGCCAAACTCTTGATACTACTTCCTCTTCGATTGTTTTCAAAATATGGCCAAATTTGTTGCCATGCAAATTCTCTCATATGGGATCATCAACATAATGTATGATGGTTGATATATATGGCCTTAACCTTGGTCGTTCGGCTTGAAATCCAATAATGGTCATACTCGTTGACCAGTAAGCTAAAAAATCATCAAAATTTCACCACTTACACTTTTAGGTTAGAATTTTACACAGGCATGGAAGTACATTTTACATCAAGGACCTAAAAAGGGAAAATTACATCGAGGTCCATACATTTAGCACAAAGGACCCTAAAATTAAGCAAGGAAAATAGTCAGGTTTGGCTCCTTCTTGAGAGAGTAGTGGATCGAGCCATACTCTTCATACTACTTCATCTTCAATTGTTTTCAAAATATGGCACAATTTTTCAGGGTGCAAATTTTTGATTATGGGATCATTACCTTGGTCGTTCATCTTGAAATCCCATAATTGTTCATACTCGTTGACAACTAAGCTTAAATTCGTTTAAATTTCATCACTCACTTTTAGGTTAGATCTTTACACGGTTGGTCAGAGTACATTTTACACTAGGGACACGAAAAAAGCAATAATTACATTGAGGTCCATACATTTATCATAAAGCTCCCTAAAAGGAAAAAAAATCTGGTTCGACTCCTTTTCGAGAGATCAGCTGATCTGAGCCAAACTCTACACACTACTTCCTCTTCGATTGTTTTCAAAATAGGGCAATTTGTCACGATGCAAATTCTCTCATATGGGACCATCAACATAAAGTATGATGTTGATATGGCTTTGACCTTGGTTGTTCGGCTTGAAATCCGATAATGGTCATACTCGTTGACAAGTAAGCTTAACATCGTCGAAATTTCACCACTTACACTTTTAGATTAGAATTTTACACGGGTGTAGAAGTACATTTGACATCAAGGACCTAAAAAAGTGAAAATTACATCGAGGTCCATATATTTAGCACAAAGGACACTTATATTAAGTAAGGAAAACAGTCGGGTTTGACTCCTTCTCTAGAGATCAGCTGATCAAGCCACACTCTTCACACTAATTCATCTTCGATTGTTTTCAAAATATGGCCAAATTTGTCGGCATGCAAATTCTTGGATATGGGATCATATGCATAAAGTATGGTGTAGATATGGCTTGACCTTGGCCGTTTGTCTTGAAAATCCAAGAATATGGTTCATACTCGTTAACAACTAAGCTTAAATTCGTTTAAATTTCACCACTTACTTTTAGTTTAGAATTTTACATGGTTGGTGCGAGTATATTTTACATCAAGGACCTAAAAAGGGAAAATTACATGGAGCTCCATTCATTTAGCACAAAGGACCCTACAAAGGAATTTTTTTGTTTTGTCTCCTTATCGAGAGACCAGTTGATCTGAGCCAAACTCTCTGTACTACTTCCTCTTCGATTATTTTCAAAATATGGAAAAATTTGTTGCCATGCAGATTCTCTGATATGGGATCATCAGCATAAAGTATGATGTTTATATGGCCTTGACCTTGGTCGTCGACTGAAATCCAAGAATGTTTATACTCACTGAAAAGTAAGCCTAAAATCGTTAAATTTCACCACTTACACTTTTAGGTTAGAATTTTACACGGTGTGTGGAAGTACATTTTACATCAACTACCCAAAAAGGGAAACTTACATCAATGTCCATACATTTAGAACCCCCTAAAAATAAGCAAGGAAAACAGTCGTGTATGGATCCTTCTCGAGAGAGCAGCTGATCAAGTCATACTCTTCATACTACTTCATCTTTGATTGTTTTCAAAATATGTTCAAATCTATCGGCATGCTAATTCTTGGACATGGCATCATCACGATAGAGTATGCTGTTGATATGGCCTTGACCTTGGTCGTTCGGCTTAAAATCCAAGAATTTTCATACTCGTTGACAACTAAGCTTAAATTTGTTCAAATTTCACAACTTACACTTTTTGGTTAGAATTTTACACAGATGGTGGGGGTACATTTACACCAAGGACCTAAAAAGGTAAAATTACACTACATTTTATGCATTTAGCATAAAGGACCATAAAATTTAGCAAAGAAAATAGTCAGGTTCGGCTCCTCGAGAGAGCAGATGATCGGGCCCTACTCTTCATACTACTTCTTCTTTGATTTACAAGAAAGATTTATTATGGAGGGAACTAGGAGCAAAGTAGTACTATTCTGAAGGGAACTGGAGCAGAGGAACATGCGTCCATTTTCATTTTATTCAACCTCGCCTATACGCTCTATCCCCACTTCTACGCCAAGCACCGCCGTTCTTATCCTCCACAACGCCGCTTTCCGATCCTGTTCACCGCACAATATGAGAGTGTTTGTTCTTCTCCCTGTCCCACCTGCCGCCATCGATCTTCCCTCTTTTCCAGAAAACCAAATCAAGGCACTGTCCCAACTTCCATCAGCTCGCTTGCGATGGCAGGACCGAGCAAGGACAGTGATGATTCTGAGCTGTTCCAGCATGTTTTTACCGAAGGCCCGCTTGAAGAACTCATAACCGGATGCGACATCATCACCACCGCGAGCATCACCGGTTCATCCAAACATCTTCTTGACTCGACAAAATACAGTGCAACTTTACATGCTTCTCAACCGTTTGTCCTTCCCTGTGTTCTTCATTCTCACCCGACTAAGAAACCATGGGAATGCAATGAGTACTTCGAGGGAAAGGGCACGACATGCAAGCTGACGCCGCTAGCAGGTTCTCCTCCGATGTTGTGTTCCCGAATTGTATGGGTAAGCAGTGGGTAGGTGCCAATGGAGATTGGATCGCCACTATTGGGTCCAAGTGCAAGTGGGAGCTTGTCAATGTGTACACTCATCAACGCGTTCCTCTCCCACAAGTCAATGAGTTTGTACCCACCAACGATCCCTATTCTCCTCCGGAAGATTGCTATTTGCCGAGCTCCCATAGCTGCGGCTGATTATTTAGATTTCTCTCTTGTCGCTATCTTCGCCTACTCAATTGCTACCCTTGATGGCGATGAGTATGCATGGACAGTTCTTGAGAACCAGATCTAGTGCTATTTCAGATACAACGATGCACTTATCCACAAGGGTCTGGTGTTTGCAGCCACTGAGAGTGGTAGTGTTTATGTTTGGAATCATCTGTATTTTGGTAAGTTTGATCCATTCTTGTTCTAAACACTAGCTTCAGTTTTAATGGATGTAAACTAGTGTTGGCTGATTTGGCCGTCATTTATTTTTGTTGGTTCTATTCTGCTCCCATCACCACCTGTCGCGCATCTCGAGGAGGGAAACCTTGATGCCATATATGATGACGAGCACGAACCTGGTTTATGGTTCTTAGAAATATCTGCATATGAATCTCGCCTTCTTCTTATCCATACCGTGGGCATTACCGATGAGGAGTTTTATGGCGGTACTTATTATGGTGATGGCAATCTTGTTGCTGATCATAGTGTTGATCGCTGCGGTTGCACTTGTGGCACCTATGCTACTGGGTTTGGCTGCAAGGTGTACTCAGAGGACACTGCTTACTTGTATCCACCTAAGCCATGGATAGAGATTGCTAACCTGGGAGCATATTCCCTTTTCCTTCGATTGAACAATCCGATTAATATTGCGGTAGGCGGTGCAGATGTTGCCCCAGGATATCTGACGATAAGCAACTGTGTCTACACCTCCCACCATGCAATAGGACTTGGATATACGTTGTTTCCTGAAATATGCTGCTTCAGTCTAAATACCGAAGAAGTAGCTGTTGGTTTCTCAACCAACGTTGCATGGAAAACTCTAGAGACTCCATTATGGTTCATCCCAAGCATCTCCAATGCCCGCGATTGGAACCAAACTACCATAAGTAATCGTAATACTATGTAATAGGACAACTCAGTTTAGTGCAAGTGTAGTAGATGGTCTTGCTTTTCTTTTGTAACTTGGCCTTGTCATAAACTCATAATCTAGACAAGGCTTTGGGAATTTTGAGTTTCCCATGGAGGTCACACACAGGTATTAATGCGAGAAGGAGGCATGCACACAAAAGCAGACTTGATCATCAGTTTAGTTTCTTCCAATGACGAGTGTTCAGAGAAAAGGGCAAACTGAATCTGTCACTTTGAAATGCTGCTGGATATGTCCAAGTGATGTTGAATGTGAACTGTGAATCTGTTGATATTTTTCTTTCTTATTATGTACTGCTGCATCTTTCAAATGCTACTGAACCTATCAAAAGTTTTGTTCGGTACTTGTTCAGATCGACCGGTCGAGTGCAGAATATGGTCTCGCTTTCCTTTTGAATCAGTCCTTGCTACATCTATTGAATTTCAATGTCCGCATTGGTGAATCTGTCAATTCTTTTGGTCACTGTCTGTGTACTGCCACAATATGTCAAGTGCTACTAAATATGAACCGGGAATCTATCTGATATTTTTACGGTCTATTCTATACTCCTGAATCTTCCAAATGCTACTGAATCTATCAAATGTTCTGTCGTTACTATTAGTACAATATTTTGTAGAACAAACTGTGATGTACTGGTACTTGGTTAGATGAAGTGCATCATATTGTCTTGCTTTTCTTTTGAAACTTAGCATTGTTACAATTATATGGATGAGTCTTGGGCATTTGGGGTTGCTATGGGCGGTCATAGAGGCATTGACGTAAGGAGGAGGTACTCGCACAGAAGTAGACTTGATCGTCAGTTTTGCTTGGTCCAATGATTGAGTCTATTCGGAGAATAGGCAAAACTAATCGTGGGCCAAGTTTTTTTTAGCTAGAACAAGAACTTATTCTCTCTGCACTCCTATTGAATTTCAAGCAGGAAAGCTACTGAATCTCTCAAATGTTCTGTCGTTGCTATTACTAAAGCATTTGTGCAACTAATACTGATGTACTGGTATTGTATTTCATTATCTGTATTGCTGCATTGGTGACTTTTGAAATGTTGCTGAATTGGTCAAGTGCTCCCGAATATTAACTTCAAATCTGTTGATAATTTTTCTACCTTATTCTGTACTACTGAAATTTGACATGAATATCTGCCAAAAAGAATTATCGCTTTTCCCCTGCCCTCGCTGAGGTCTTTGTTTCGAATCCGGCAGAGCACATCACAATGCAATTTTTATTAACCAGGAGAAGAAATCTAGTACTCCCTCCGATCCAAATTAATGTTCTCACATTTGTCTAGATTCTGACATATCTAGTCATGTTTTAGTGCTAGACACGTCTGAATCTAGCCAAATCCGAGAACATTAATTTGGATCGGAGGGAGTGGAGTAGCTCATTTGGCCCCTCTGTAGCCCAGAACATTTTAATTCAGTCTTTTCGAGGTCAGGTACTGCTGACCACAGGCTAGCATAAATTTTAGAAAGGAGCCCATGGAGCATAGCCGAGAACATATTAGTTTGGTCTTTTACGGGTCAGCAGACTCCTGAGCACAGGCCAGTAAAGTTTGAGAATGAAGCCCATGGAGCATAGCCTATGGAATATAACCCACGTAGAGCAATAGCCAAACTCTTTTTAATTCGGCCTTTTGGGCATTGCCCCCCCACCTCTTATAATAAAAAAACTCTTCCTACCCATGTTTTTAAGAAAATACCCCATTATGTGGCATTTTATAAATTGAGGAGCCAGGAGTGCTGCCCTATTATATTTTAAAAGAGATAAACATAGACACACAAAATATTTTAAGAAGACTAATACAGAAGTTGTAGTACTAATAAAAGTTTAATGATATTTTTTCTATAAATATCTTTGTTTTATTTGGCACTCAGTTTACGTTTATTTATTTGAGGGTCTTTTGTTTGAATCGCCTTTGTGTGTGTATCTTGGGTTTACATTTTTTTCTTCTAGCAATATCGTATTATGGAGAGGCTGACATCACGGACCCACCAGCATGCAACGTCCCTGGAGTTTATTTTGAGGGTGGGTTCGAAACAAAAGTTTAAATACTTGTACAGAGAGGCTCGCATCGGGGACCCACCAGATAGAACATACAAGGCTGCATCGGGGACCCTTAAGCCAGAACATGCCAGAGAGGCTGACATAAGGGCCCCAGCAGTAAGACCATACACGGCTGCCATGGTGAAAACAGCGGACGCGGCCGAAAAAAAAGTCCATCACACACACGTTGCACTTATAGAGAACCTGACATGTCGGACCCAGCAGGCCCAAGCATAGCCCATGAAACTAGCCTATCAGCCCCAAGCATAGCCCAATACCTTTTAATTCGGCCTTTTCGTGGTCTTGTGGCCACCGACCATAGCCCATTCAATTAGGGGTGAGCCCATGGAATATAAGCCATGACGAATAGGGCATCCGCCCCGAGTTAGCCCAGAATCTTTTTAATTCGGCCTTTCTGAGCATTTTTTGTACTGTGAGGCTGACATCTGGGAAACGAAAAAACAGTCCAACATACACATGTTTCTTTCAAATAGAGGCTGTTAGCTGGGACCCAGCATAGACACGTTTCCTGCATAGAGGTGGTTGACATCTAGGACCCAGCAAGTTTCCAAGGTCAAAACAGGGGACATGGCCAAAAAAGTACATCATACGCACGTTTCATTTACATAGAGGCTAATATGTGGGACCCAGCAACACTACCTTATACAGATGCTGCATCGAGCAACATAGCCAGTTCGAAACAGGGAGGCGCGAGCGAGAAAAAAGATTAGCATGTACACGTTTCTTTTAATAAGAGGCTGAAATGGGGGACCCAGCAGCGTGAGCAAATGGCAGATTAGTCGAGCAACGCTATCTAGTTCGGAACAGGGTAGCGCTAGAGAAGAAAAAAATTCCATCATACCCACAATTCTTCTAATGTGAGGCTGACATAAGGGACCCACCAGCCTGAATAAATGGCTGATGCAGCGAGCAAAGCTATCAAGTTCGGAACACGAAGGTGCGACAAAGGGTAAAAAACCATCATAACACATTTCTTCTAATGAGAGGATGCCATGTGGGGCTCAGGAGGTTGGTTAAACGGTAGATGCGTTGAGCAGTGCTATCAACTCGGAACGGGGTAGCGCCAGCGAAGGAAAAAATCCATCATAGACACGTTTCTTCTAATGAGAGGATGACATGTGGGGCCCAACATCGTGATTAAATGGTAGATGCATCGAACAACGCTATCAAGTTCGGAACAGGGTAGCGCGAGCGAAGGAAAAAAATCCATCATACTCATGTTTCTTCTAATGATAGGATGACATGTGGGGCTCAGGAGGTTGGTTAAACGGTAGATGCGTCGAGCAGTGCTATCAACTCGGAACGGGGTAGCGCCAGCGAAGGAAAAAATTCAATCATACACACGTTTCTTCTAATGAGAGGATGACATGTGGGTCCCAGGAGGTTGATTAGAAGGTAGATGCATCGAGCAGTGCTATCAACTTTGGAACAGGGTAGCGTGAGCGAAGGAAAAAAATTCCATCATACACAAGATCCTTCTAATGAGAGGCTGACATGTGGGACCTAGCAGCCTAACTAAATGGCAGACACCTCGAGCAACGTTATCAAGTTCAAATTAGGGAGGCGCGACCGAAAAGCATGGTCCGCTAGAGACACTAACGTCCGAGACCCACATGCCTCAAAAGACTTCGGCGAGTCAACATCACGCGAGGAAACAAAAATCTTGCTTCTGCCACAAGCCAACCGAGCTTCCTCCATGTTTTTAGCAGATCTGTCATAGTAGAGGGCCGTGAAACCAGAAAAAAAAGTTTTCCATCGGCCACGGCCGAGTTGAGATTTTCGTCGCGGAAGACACGCCTTCTACGACAACCTTCGGGCCAATTTGTTGCGGAAGGAAACTTCTCTTGTAGTGTGCACTAGTGAGGCATAAGCTGCATCACAGAATCGACTGGAGTGTGCGTGGTCATGTGGATCAATGTGGTTTTGGAAAAGAACACATTCAATGTGGTCATGTGGATCAATGACACTAGTGGAGTAGTGTGTTTTTATTAAAAGAACACATACAATGACACTAGTGGATCAATGTGGTTTATGAAAAGAGCACATGCAATAATAACTCTAGTGGATCCATTTGTTATACCATGATCACAGAGACCAAAAACACGTAGGAAAGCAGCTTCCACATGGAATGATGCACCAGTGTGGCAGAAGCTGCATCACAGAATCCACTGGAGTGTGTGTGGTCATGTGGATCAATGTGGTTTAGGAAAATAACACATGCAATGTGGTCATGTGGATCAATGTGGTTTTGTAAAAGAACAAATGCAATTACACTAGTGGATCAATGTGGTTTTGGAAAAGAACACATGGAATGACACAAATGGATCAATGTGGTTTATGAAAAGAACACATTTATGCAATGATACTAGTGGATCAATGTGGTTTATGAAAATAACACATGCAATAATGACTCTAGTGGATCCATTTGCCAAACCATGGGTACGAAGACCAAATACACATAGGAAAGTAGCTTCCACATGGAATGATGCACTAGTGTGGCAGAATCTGTATCATGGAATCCACTGGAGTGTGTGTGGTCATGTGGATCAATGTGGTTTTGGAAAATAACATATGTCGTTTGGTCATGTGGATCAATGACACTAGTGGATCACTGTGTTTTTATGAAAAGAACACATGGACACTAGTGGATCAATGTGATTTATGAAAATAACACATGCAATAATGACTCTAGTGGATCCATTTGTTAGACCATGGTCACAAACACCACAAACACATAGGAAAGCATGTAGCTTCCACATGGAATGGTGCACCATTGTGGCAGAAGCTGCATCACAGAATCCACTGGAGTGTCTGTGGTCATGTGGATCAATGTGGTTTTGGAAAGTAACACATGCAATGTGGTCATGTGGATCAATGTGGTTTTGGAAAAGAACACATGCAATGACACTAGTGGATCAATGTGGTTTTGGAAAAGCAGAGATGCAATGACACTAGTGGATCAATGTGGTTTTTAGAAAAGAACACATGGAATGACACTAGTGGATCAATGTGGTTTATTAAAAGAACACATTTATGCAATGACACTAGTGGATAAATGTGGTTTATGAAAAGAACACATGCAATAATGACTCTAGTGGATCCATTTGCCAAACCATGGTTACAGAGAACAAAACACATAAGAAAGCAACTTCCACAAGGAATGATGCACCAATGTGGTAGAAGCTGCATCATGGAATCCGCTGGAGTGTGTGTGGTCATGTGGATCAATGTGGTTTTGGAAAATAACACATGCAATTTGGTCATGTGGAAAAATGAAACTAGTGGATCAGTGTGTTTTTACGAAAAGAACACATGTAATGACACTAGTGGATCAATGTGGTTTATGAAAAGAACACATGTAATAATGACTCTAATGGATCCATTTGTTCCACCATGGTCATAGAGTCCAAAAACACATAGGAAAGCATTCAGCTTCCACATGGAATGATGCACCAATGTGGCAGAAGCTGCATTACAGAATCCACTCAAGTGTGTGTGGTCATATGGATCAATGTGGTTTTGGAAAAGAACACACGCAATGTGGTCATGTGGATCAATGACACTAGTGGATCAGTGTGTTTTTATGAAAACAACACATGCAATGCCACTAGTGGATCACTATGGTTTATGAAAATCGCACATGCAATAATTACTCTAGGGGATCCATTTGCCAGACCATGGTGATACACAACAAAAACACATAGTAAAGCAGCTTCCACATGGAATGTTGCACCAGTGTGGCAGAAGCTGCATCACGGAATCCACTGGAGTGTGTGTGGTCATGTGGATCAATGTGGTTTTGGAAAATAACACATGCCATGTGGTTTTGGAAAATAACACATGCAATGTGGTCATGTGGATCAATGACACTAGCGGATCCGTGTGTTTTTATGAAAAGAGCACAAGCAATGAAACTAGTGGATTAATGTGGTTTATGAAAAGAACACATGCAATAATGACTCTAGTGGATCCATTTGTTAGACCATGGTCACAGAGACCAAAAACACGTAGGAAAGCATGCATCTTCCACATGAAATGATGCACCAGTGTGGCATAAGCTACATTATAGAATCCACTCGAGTGTGTGGGGTCATGTGGATCAATGTGGTTTTCGAAAAGAACATATGCAATGTGGTCATGTGGATCAATGACACTAGTGGATCAATCTTGTTTATGAACACAACACATGCAATGCCACTAGTGGATGAATGTGGTTTATGAAAAGAGCACATGCACGAATGACTCTAGTGGATCCATTTGTCATACCATGGTCAGAGAGACCAAAAACACATAGGAAAGTAGCTTTCACATGGAATGATGCATCAGTGTGGTAGAAGCTGCATCACAGAATCCACTGGAGCGTGTGTGGTCATGGGGATCAATGTAGTTTTGGAAAATAACACATGCAATGTTGTCAGGTGGATCAGTGTGGTTTTGGAAAACAACACATGAAATGACACTTGTGAATCAATGTGATTTTGGAAAAGAACACATGCAATGCCACTAGTGGATCAATGTCGTTTTTGTAAAAGAACACATGCAATGACACTAGCGAATCAATGTGTTTTATGAAAAGAACACATTTATGCAATGACACTATTAGATCAATGTGGTTTATGAAAATAACACATGCAATAATGACTCTAGTGGATCCATTTGTTAGACCATGGTCACAAAGACCAAAAACACATAGGAAAGCATGTAGCTTCCACATGGAATGATGCACCAGTGTGGTAGAAACTACATCACAGAATCCACTAGAGTGTTTGTGGTCATGTGGATCAATGTAATTTTGGAAAAGATCATATGCTATGTGGTCATGTGGATCAATGACACTAGTGGATCAGTGTATTTTATGAAAAGAACAAAGGCAATGCCACTAGTGGATCAATGTGGTTTATTAAAAGAGCACATGAAGTAATGACTCTAGGGGATCCATTTGCCACACCATGGTCATAGAGAGCAAAAACACATAGGGAAGCAACTTCCACATAGAATAATGCACCAGTGTGGCAGAAGCTGCATCACAGAATCCACTGGACTATGTGTGGTCACGTGGATCAATGTGGTTTTGGAAAAGAACACATCCAATGTGGTCATGTAGATCAATGACACTATTAGATAAAGGTGTTTTTGGAAAATAACACATAAATGCCACTACTGGATCAATGTGGTTTATGAAAAGAGCACTTGCAATAATGACTCTAGTGGATCCATTTGCTAAACCATGGTCACAGAGACCAAAACACATAGGAAAGCAGCTTCCACATGGAATGATGTACAAGTGTGTCAGAAGCTGCATCACAGAATCCACTGGAGTGTGTGAGGTCATGTGGATCAATGTGTTTCGGGAAAAGAACACATGCAATGTGGTCATGTGGATCAATGAAACTAGTAGATCAGTGTGTTTTTATGATAAGAACGCATGTAATGACACTAGCGGATGAATGTGGTTTATGAAAAGAACACATGCAATAATGACTCTAGTGGATCCATTTTGTAGACCATGGTCATAGAGACCAAAAATACATATGAAAGCATGCAGCTTCCACATGAAATGATGCATCAGTGTGGAAGAAGTTGCATCACAGAATCCACTAGTGTGTGTGTGGTCATGTGGATCAATGTGGTTTTGGAAAAGAACACATGCAATGTGGTCATGTGGACCAATGACACTAGTGGATCAATGTGGTTTATCAAAATAACACATGCAATTCCATTAGTGGATCAATGTGGTTTATGAAAATAGCATATGCAATAATGACTCTAGTGGATCCATTTGTTAGACCATGGTCACAGAGACCAAAAACACATAGGAAAGAAGCTTCCACATGAAATGATGCACCAGTGGGGTAGAAGCTGCATCACGAAATCCACTGGAGTGTGTGTCGTTGTGTGGATCAATGTGGTTTTGGAAAAGAGCACATGCAATGTGGTCATGTGGATAAATGACACTAGTGGATCAGTGTGTTTTATGAAAAGAACACATGCAATGCCACTAGTGGATCAATGTGGTTTATGAAAAGAGCACATGCAATGACTCTAGTGGATCCATTTGTCAGATCATGGTCATATAGACCCAAAACACATAGGAAAGCAGCTTCCACATGGAATGATGCACCAGTGTGGTAGAAGCTGCATCATAGAATCCATTGGAGTGTGTGTGGTCATGTGGATCAATGTGGTTTTGAAAAATAACACATGCCATGATGCTGCAACATGTGTCATACCATGGCTAGAGATCCCTATAACATGCTAGAGTGCAACATTTGAATGCAATGGAGTGCAACATTTCAATGCAATGACACTCCAACATGTGGATCATTGAGGTTTGATCGTAACCTTAGCGTTCAATGTTGGCCGTTAGATCGAATATTCTAGAAGGGCTTTGACATGGGTATACCTTATAGGTACTCGAGATTATCCTATACGGTCTAGCCCAAGAGGAGTCCATGGTGCGAGCGAAGTCGAGTAAGGATTTGGGTGGTCCATTGAGCACGACTTCTTGAAGAACACGGAAAGGAGTAGATAGAAATTTAAAGGGAAAACCCTAATTTGTAACTGAGTCGACCTGCTATCCCGAGACCTAGCCTCCCTATATAAAGGCTAGGAGGGGGCGACGAGGAGGACAATCCACAACCCCCGCATACATCTCGCCAGATTGCATCTACGCACCATGTAACTTTCGACTTCCTCTTAATTAAGAATAGACAAGCAGGAGTAGGGTCCTCTTCGAGGCCTGAACCTAGGTAAAGCTCGTGTCACCTGTGTGCTTGTTTGCTAGCCGATCGATGCCTCCAGCGCTCCCCACTTCCTCGAACCTAAGTCCATCAACGATGGGCATTGATGAGTTAACCCCTCGTTAATTGGTGCCATCTATGGGAAATGGGAGTGCTAATGTTGTGGCTTCATCGGCCCCATCAACCGTGATCTATGACTCTGCTGCAGTGGAGACTCACCTCCTCTTCGGCGCTATCGAGTTCACCATCCACATGCCGGTGACCTGCACGGATTTTAAGTCCATCGGCGACGGGATCGGCCTGACGATCGGAAGCCTAGCTTTTAGGTTGGCCATATCGGTACGCTTCGCCTCCCCGACCAGCCGCAGGATCCTTCGATTGCCCCGGCGTCATGGTCCCCGCCACCAATCGGCACTTTGAGTGAGCTCAACGCCTTCGCATCAGCCGAGGACACGAATACCAACAATAGTTGCAAGTCCGATCTGTGCGATGTAGCATCAGAGGATGGAGGCTACGACTCTGGATCTGAGAGCTGTGGGACCAGAGGCCTCTCCGGCCACTACATGTGCACCGTCATCGACATCCGCGATGACGGTGGCACTCAAGGGATCACCTAAAACGGTGGTGGCACCCAAGAAACACCGATAATGGCGTGCCAGTCAACAATGGCGCCCCTATCAATGGAAGCCCCATCCCTCCCAACCTCAGCAACAATGGCGAAAACGAGAATAATGGAATAAAATGCCAGCGAATCCACCTCAGCTAGGAAGAATGGGAGAGGTGCAAAGAGCCTTTGCACGGCAATCCTCTGCCACCAAACTCACCACAATAGATGCTAATAGGATACCATTGGCTAGTCATCCAAGAGTGAATGCACAACTCGAAGCTCGTAGGAGAGCCGCGGACGTGTCGAGTGCCCGAAGGGCAGCACTCTCCTTGATTTGTGGATCCACCTCCAAAGGAAACGGAGCTACGGTCACCAGAAGGCGATCTCGACTAGAGCATCTCACTGACAAGGAGCGAGAAGAGAACACTAGAGCCCTCGACTTCTCGTTCATGACAGTGGACTCACGGGGCAACGTGCTCCCAAAAACCCCACAAGCAGCGGTGATAACAGCCACCATGCACCTGCTCAACAATCAATCGCCAGTTGGAGATCAATGATCCTCCATGCACCAATCTATGATCGCTGGCCTTGGACTGGTTGAAGCCGCGCTCGCCAAAGATCCAATGTCGGAGCCAAAGAAAAACAAGACCCCACCCAAGTACTACTCGCTCTCCTCCAGCAAAGACGAGCATGACTTATCAACATGATTCTGCTCACGTCGACATAATCGTGATTACGATGCCTGTGATGACATCACACAGTGCAAAGTCGACAAGATGCACGCCAAGCGTGCGTGATCAACGGAGTCGGAGGATGAAGGAACAGAACTCTGTTATGCTAGCTGCTTCAGCAGGGCCGGCAAATGCAAATGTCGAAAGGGTTCAAACTCCCGTCGGCGAACCCAAAGATCTGGCTAGAAGACCATATTTCTGCCGTCAAGATGCATGGTGGAAACAAGAACATAAGCATGCAGTGCCTCCAGCTAAAGCTGCAGGGCGCTGTCCGCGCATGGATCAATAACCTGCCCAGCGGGTCAATCCGCAGCTGGGAGGAGCTGGTCTATAGCTTCGTGTGAAACTTCAAGGGCACTTACAAAAGGCTCGCGTCAATCGAAGAGCTGAAGGCCTGCTATCAGAAGCTCGATGAATAACTTCGCTCTTACATTTAGAGGTAGTCCATCATTAAAAACTCGGCGGAAGACATCTCCGAGGATCACGCAATCAACACATTTAACGACGGCGTACGTCGTAGAGAGCTCAGGGAGGAGCCAGTCGTACGAAGCCCAAAACAATCGACCACCTGATGGAAATCGCGAATAGATGGGCATACGGAGAGGGCTCGGTGAAAAATAACCGCGTCCACTCAGATGATGAGGAAAACCTTAGTCGCATACATGATCGTCGATGAAAGCGTCGGAGGCACGACACGAAGATCATGAAGAGGTTAACATGGTCGCATCTATCTATACCGACAAGAGCGACGATAGAAACCACAGCTACGGGTACCACAGTGGTGGCTACCGCGATAGTGGGAAAACCATGAAGGTATGGCGACACCGCACCCGCGATGAAGCTCTTGGGACATCGATCAAGGATAAACTATTTGGACCTTGCAACGTCCACTTCTACATCGACAAGCACGACGGCAAGAAGAAGTATATCCACCTACTAAAGGACTCCCACGAGGTCCTCAAGCTTCATGAAGGCCTTTCCCATATGAATCGTGACACGATAAACCAGGGCTATGGAGCTGCCCCGAGTGCCATAGCTCATGGAGCACCACCACCACCGTCCGGACCACCACCAACTGCGGCCACGCCGGCCCAGAACAGTGGAGGCGAGAAGTACCCACGAGCGTTGGGGAACATGGGCATGATCCAAAAAGGACTCCCCTCCAATAGGGTGCAAAAGTAAATCACTCACCAAATCAATCTGGCAGTGAACTCTCCACCCTCGACCACTGAGTACCTCAGCGGGTGCGAGTCCTGCATCACCTTCGAGAAGCGTGATCACCCGTGCCAAGTGCCTCGCCTGATCCACTCTCCCCTGGTGCTCGAGGCACATATCGGTGGCTACGATATGTGTCGCGTCTTCATGGATGGCAGCAGCGGCATCAACCTCATGTTTGCCAGCACCCTGCATGCCATACGGAACCTCCTCTCCTTCCTAGAAGCCTCCGACACAACATTACATGGCATCGTCCCAGGGAAAGGCGGCACGCCCGCAAACATTGAGAGAGTGCCTCGAATTCGAAGTGGTCGATTGGCCCTCGCAATATCACACAATCCTCGGACGTCTCGCGTTCGCGAGGTTCGTGGCGGTCCCACACTATGCCTACCTGCAGATGAAGATGTCGGGACCTAATGGCATCATTACCGTCAGTGGAATCTTAGCCAAGTCAGATAGCTCCTTTGGCATGTAAGAGGACCTGGAGAGACTCAAGGAGTCGACAAACAACAGCCCTCCTCCTATGAGGAAACAAACGCACCCAACCAGTCTTTAGACTCATCGGTGAACACCAAAGCGGTCCAGGTCCACCCAATAGACCTGACCAAGATGGCCCTCATTGCCAACAACTTGAGTTCCACATAGGAACTCGTGCTTCTTGAATTCCTCCGTGAGTGTTGGGAGATCTTTGCTCGGTGTCCTGCGGGCATGCCAGGAGTCCCCAGGTAATTCTTCGAGCACGCACTCAAAATGAACCCAGAAGCAAGACTTGTCAAGCAGTCGATGTGTTGACTGTCTGAACCAAGGGCAAAGGCTATAGGCATGGAAGTCAACTAACTCCTCGATGCTGATTTTATATGCAAAATAAAGGAAAGAACCTAGATGGCTAACCCCATGCTTGTTCCAAAAAAGGACACGAATATCCTATGGATGTGTGTGGACTTCACCTCCCTCAATAAGAATTGCCCGAAGGATCACTTCCCGTTACCGCGGATCGACCAGATAATCGAATCCACCGTGGGATACGAGCGCCTCTACTTCCTCAACGACTACTCAGGCTACCATCAGATTCAAATGAAGGAGAAGGACCAGGAGAAAACGGCCTTCATCACGCCCTTTGGCATCTACTACTACACAACAATGCCCTTCGGGCTGAAGAATGTAGGAGCCACCTATCAACGGTGTATGCAGGTGATGTCTACAAGTGCATAGATCATTTGTAGCTAGTTTCGATGTATAGATATCGATCCCACAGGGAGCCCGAAGGTAAGTGTTTATGGGAGAAGTCTCTATCACACCCAAAGTTGTCACAGGTCTTCAAGTGAATTGACTGCAAGTGTTGAAATGAGAAAGGAAATTGGATTAAACTGGGTGTATTTAAATAAAACTTTAAAATGTAAACTTTAGAAATAAAAAGCATAAAAGTAAAGAACAGTTTTGTTGTTTGTTGTTTCCTGCAGATGGCAAAGAAGGCGCGGGGAGATAAAGTTCATGGTGATAGTGACTGTGCCAGGTGGACAAATAATAAGTGTAATAATAAGTGTAACAATTATAATCTTATAAGTATATGTGTAGGCGAGCAACCCATAATTATCCAGAACTCCTCTTGGTTGATTTCGTCCCAACTTCAATAATCCTACTAGTCCGTTACCAAAACCATGGTCAGACACAAGATGATTAAGACCCTTCGTTTGCTTAGAGATTAAGCTCCTTGGACTGGAATAATGCAATAAGCTCGATGGTTCCTCATTATCCTTGAGTCTACTAGTTCTCCATTGATATCCCCGTGTCACTCGAGGGTCGCCGGTCTACTATCGAACAAGATCCTATCCATGTAAAACAAAGTATCATGTTGTCCGGGCCCTTAATTGGACAACAAGCATTAGGCATCCCACATATAGTCAAGCACACATAATATTGATGGGTTCGTAGCAGGGAAAACAAAAAAATTCTATCGCAAGAACGAACAAAACCAAGATCTAATCTATGGAAAAGCCAAGATCTAATCTATGAGATAAGTGCAACGAGATAGATCTATACTAACCCTTGTACATCCAAAGCCTTGTTCGAGATTGGATCTCGTGGTTGGTGTAGACGATCACTTGCCGATCTCAAGATCGAGTAGACGATCCTTCCGGTGCTGCATTCTTGCAGTACTTCTGCAATTGGTCACACGTGCGGAGTCGATGTAGACCTTCCACTCGTTGTTCCAGCGAGCAGTGGAGGTTGTAGATATCCACAGAATCCCAGCAGCACGACGACATGGTGGTGGTGGTGGAGAAGGATTTCTGCAGGGCTTCACCTAAGCCAGAGCAGGAGGATGGTGGAGGAGATAGGCGGCCAGGGTTTAGGGTGGCAGGAGCAAAGGGGGGAGGCGCCCTCACCCCTCTTTATATAGAGGGGGTGCACCCTAGGGCTGGCCCCCTTGGCCCTCTAGGACCGGCGCGCAAAGTGAGGGGGGTTTCTTCCCCCCAAGTATTCCCCTTTATTTCTTGGTTTTCAAGTAAACCCTATGGAACCTTCTAGAACTTTCCGGAACACTCCAAAACCATCTAGAACCTCCATATAAATACTCTGAAACATTTCCGAAACCTAGAAAATGATCTCCATTATATGAATCATATTCTCCGGATAATTTCTGATCTCCTCATGATGTCCTAAATCCAATCCGAGACTTTGAACAAAATTCGGTCTCCAATGCATATTCCATATCTACCTGAAACAACATCGAACTTTAAGTGTGTCACCCTATGCTTCGCGAATATGTAGACGTGATCGAGACACCTCTCCGATCAATAACCATCAGCGGGATCTGGAGATCCATAATGTCTTCCACATACTCAACGATGACTTCGCGATCGATGGAACCATTAACATATGAAACCAATTCCCTTTGTCACGTGATACTCTACTTATCCGAGGTTTGATCATTGGTATCTCCATACCTTGTTCTACCTCGTTACCGATAAGTACTCTTTACTCGTTCCGTGATATGTCATCCCTTGTGACCTAGTCACATGCTTGCAAGATAATTAGATGACATTCCACCGAAGGGCCTAGAGCATATATATCCATCATATGGATGGACAAATCCCAGTCTTGATCCATGCGCTTCAACACATGCTTTCAGAATACCTAATGCCATCTTTATAACCACCTAGTTACAAAGCGGTGTTTGATGTCAGGAAAGTACACATCCGGTGATGGTGATTAACACAATCTCATGGTCAAAGGATTAGGTTACTATGCATTTGAAAGCTTGTAGCAAAATGAACTTAATGATTTGATCTTATGCTATGCTTACTATGGGTGTGTGTCCATCACATCATTCTCCTAATGAGATGATCTTGTTATTAATAACATCCAATGTCCATGATCAGGAAACCATGATCATCTATTAATCAACAAGCTAGTCTTAACAAGAGGCTTACTAGGGACTCTTTTATGTTTACAGACACACAAGTATTAGTGTTTCCTAATAATAAAATTATAGCATGGGATGTAAACATTCATCATAAACTTAAAGATATAATAATAAACATTTTATTATTGCCTCTTGGGCATATCTCCAACAGTCTCCCACTTGCACTAGAGTCAATAATCTAGATTACATTGTAATGTACCTAGCACCCATGGAGTTCTGGTGTTGGTCATGTTTTGCTCTAGGGAGCGGTTTAGTCAACAGATCTGCCACATTCAGATCAGTGTGTACTTTGCAAATCTTTATGTCGCCATCTTGTACATACTCGCGAATAGCATGGAAACGTAGCTTGATGTGCTTCCACTTGCTGTGTGACCTTGGCTCCTTTGCATTGGTATGGCACCCGTGTTGTCACAATAGATGGCCATCAGGTGCAACGCACTAGGAACCACACCAAGCTCAGTAATGAACTCCTTCATCCATATCGCTTCTTATGCAGCCTCCGAAGCAGCTATGTATTCTGATCCAGTTGAAGATTTCGCCACAATGCTTTGCTTGGCACTCCTCCAGCTCACTGTAGCACCATTCAAAATAAATACGTATCCAGACTGTGACTTAGAGTCATCCAGATCGTGTTCGAACAAGCATCGGTGTAACTGTTTACAACAAGCTGTTCATCACCTCCATAAGAAAGAACCATATCCTTAGTCCTATTTAGGTACTTTAGTATATTTTTGACCGCTGTCCAGTGTTCCATTCTAGGATCACTTTGATATCTGCTAGTCAAACTAATAACATGTGGTATATCCAGTCTTGTACACAACATGGCATACATGACAGAGCCGATGGCCGAGGCATAGGGGATTTTACTCATCTTCTCTCTATCTTCTGCCATAGCTGGACTTTGAGTCTTACTCAAAGTCTTACCAGGCAACATGGGCACGAACCCTTTCTTGCTTTCTTCCATTCTAAATCTCTTTAGAATCTTGTCCATGTATGTACTTTGTGAAAGTGCTATTAAGAGTCTTGATCTATCTCTATAAATCTTGATGCCTAAAATGTATGCTGGTTCGCCAAGCTCCTTCATTGAAAAACTATTGTTCAAATAGACTTTGACACTTTCAAGAAGTTCTATATCATTCCCAATCAACAATATGTCATCCACATATAGTATTAAGAATGCTACAGATCTCCCACTCACTTTATTGTAGATACAAGCTTCTCCATAAGTTTGTATAAATCCAAAGTCTTTGATCACCTTATCAAAATGTTGATTCCAACTTCGGGATGCTTGCTTCAGTCCATAAATGGAGCGCTGAAGCTTGCACACCTTGTCAGTATCTTTAGGATTGACAAAATCTTTAGGTTGTACCATATACAATTCTTCCTCAATGTCACCATTAAGGAATGCTGTTTTCACATCCATCTGCCAAATCTCATAATCAAAATATGCAGGGATTGCTAACAAAATCCTCACAGACTTTAGCTTCGCTACCGGTGAGAAAGTCTCATTGTAGTGAACTCCTTGAATTTGTTGGAACCCTTTTGTGACAAGTCGAGCTTTATAGACAGTAACATTACCATCAACATATGTTCTTCTTTTAAAGGTCCATTTGTTCTCGACAACCTTGCAGTCATCTAGTCAGTCCACCAAAGTCCATAATTGGTTTTCGTACATGGATCCCATTTCAGATATCATGGCTTCTTGCCTTTTGTAGGAATGTGGGCTCATCATAGCTTCCTCATACGTCGTAGGGTCGTCGATGTTGTCTACCAACATGACATTCAATGCAGGGTCATACCAATCAAGAGTGGCATGAACCCTCATCGACCTGCGAGATTCAGCAGCAACTTCATTCGAAGTTTCATGATCATCATCATTAGCTTCCTCTCTTATTGGTGCAGGCGGCACAAAAACATCTTCTGGTGCTACGAATACTCTAAAATCCAAGAGAAGGTTTAACAACCTCATCGAGTTATACTTTCCTTCTAGTCACTTCTTTCGAGAGAAACTCAATCTCAAGAAAGGATCCATTCTTAGCAATGAAAACTTTGCCTTCGGATCTATGATAGAAGGTATACCCAATTGTTTCTTTAGGGTATCCTATGAAGACGCATTTCTCCGCTTTGGGTTCAAGCTTGTCGGGCTGTAACTTCTTTAAATATGCTTCGTAGCCCCAAACTTTAAGGAACGACAACTTAGGTTTCTTACCAAACCACAATTCATAGGGTGTCATTTCAACGGATTTATATGGTGCCCTATTTAAAGTGAATGCGGTTGTCTCTAATGCATAACCCCAAAACGATAATGGTAAATTTGTAAGAGACATCATAGACCGAACCATATCTAAGAGAGTTCGATTACGACATTCGGACACACCATTACGCTATGATGTTCCCGGCGGTGTCAACTACGAAAGTATTCCACATTTCTTTAAATGCATGCCAAACTCGTAACTTACATATTCACCCCCGCGGTCAGAACACAGAAACTTAATCTTCTTGTTACGATGATTTTCTACTTCACTTTGAAATTCCTTAAACTTCTCGAAAGTTTCGGACTTATGTTTCATAAAGTACACATACCCATATCTACTCAAGTCAACCGTGAAAGTAAGAACATAATGATATCCACCGCGTGATGCTACACTCATTGGGCCTCACACATCGGTATGTATTATTTCAAATAAGTCCGTAGCTCGCTCCATTATCCCAGAGAATGGAGTCTTAGTCATTTTTCCCATTAGACATGATTCACATCTTTCAAGTGATTCAAGAAGTCCATCAGAATGGAGTTTCTTCATGTGCTTCACACCAATGTGACCAAGACGATAGTGCGACATGTATGTAGAATTATCATTCATTATTATTATTTTAGCATCTATGTTGTGAACATGTGTATCACTACTATCGAGATTCAATAAGAATAAACCATTCATCTATGGTGCATTACCATAATAAATATTACTCATATAAATCGAACAACCATTATTCTCAGACTTAAATGAGTAACCGTCTCGCAATAAACAAGATCCAGAAATAATGTTCATGATTAACGTAGGAACCAAATAACAATTATTCAAGTTCAAAACTAATCCCGAAGGTAGATGAAGAGGGAGCGTGCCGACGGCGATCACATCAACCTTGGAGCCATTTCCAACGCGCATCGTCACCTCGTCTGTCGCTAGTCTTCATTTATTCTGCAGCTCCTGTTTTGAGTTACAAATATGAGCAACCGAACTAGTATCAAATACCCAGGCACTACTACGATTACTAGTAAGATACACATCAATAACATGTATATCAAATATACCTTTCTTCTTGATGTTTCCGTTCTTCAAATATGCCAGGTACTTGGGGTAGTTGCGCTTCCAGTGACCTTCACCCTTGCAGCAAAAGCACTCAGTATCAGGCTTAGGACCAGCCTTGGGCTTCTTAGCAGGTGTGGCAGCTTTCTTGCCGTCCTTCTTGAAGTTACCCTTTTTCATAGGTTTGCCATGTTTATTGAAATTGGTGGTCTTATTGACCATCAACACTTGGTGCTCCTTTTTAATCTCCACTTCAGCAGTTTTCAGCATGGAGAAGAGTTCAGGCAACGTCTTTTTCATGCAATGCATATTGTAGTTCATCATGAAGTTCTTATAACTAGGTGGCAGTGATTGGAGGACACGATGAATCCCCAACGCATTAGGAATCGTTATTCCCAATTCTTGGAGCCTGTTCACGTGCCCATACATTTTGAGCATGTGCTCGCTAACGGAGCTGCCCTCTTCGATCTTACAGTTAAATAACTTCTCGGAGGCCTCATAGCTCTCCACGGCCGCATGAGTCTCAAAGATGAGCTTGAGCTCATTGACAATCTCAAAGGGGTCGCGGTGCTCAAAGCGCTTCTAAAGCTCCGATTCTAAACCATACATGATGGCACACTCAACTGTGGAGTAGTGATTTTTCCGAGTGACGAAAACATTCTTAACATCATCAGAGGCATCCTCTGCAAGTGGGTCACCTAGCGGTGCATCGAGCACATAGGTCAACTGACCATCACTGAGGACAATCCTCAATCCACGGAACCAGTCCGTGAAGTTGCTTCCATTGTTTTTCAACTTTTCTTTCTGTAGGTATGCATTAAAGTTGATGGAGGGGTCGCCATGATCTACAACATATTTGCAAAGAGTTTAGACTAAGTTTATGACAAATTGAGTTCAAATTTAATTCTAAAATTAAATAGGTGAACTCCCACTCAAAACAACATCACTCATGTTGCCTTAGTGATTACACAAACCAAATCCACTACACCAAGTCTGATCTTCACGAGAGAAGATGTAGCTTCAAAGGCGAACAATCAACATGTTCATCATATCATTCATATGAATCATGCTTTACCTATCGGTATTCCGTGTTCCGAGACCATGTCTGTACATGCTAGGCTCGTCAAGATTAACCTTAGTATCCGCATGTGCAAATCTGGCTTGCCCCTGTTGTATGCACATGTAGAACCTATAACACCTGATCATCACAAGATGCTTCGAAATGACGAGTCTTAGCAACGGTGCCTACTAAGGATGAACACTTTATTACTTTATATTTAGTGAGAGTGATCATCTTAATGCTACCGTCGCGATCTAAGCAATACAAGATGCAAAAAGGATTAACATCACATGCAATTCATAATATGTGACATGATATGACCTTTCTTCTTGTGCCTTTGATCTCCATCTCCAAAGCACGGACATGATCTCCATCATCACCAGCATAGCGTCAAGGTCAGTGGCGCCGCTTCATGGTTGTTCATCACTAATAGCAACTATAACAACTACTTGGAATAAAGCTATTACATGATGAATAGACACGCAGGTCTTAACAGAATTTAAAGACAACCATTAGGCTCCTGTCGGTTGCCATATTACAATAAGGATCATTGCATACATCAAATATACTCACAATCACATCGTGGCCATATCACATCACATGCCCCTGCAAAAACAAGTTAGACGCCTCTAATTTTGTTTACATGTTTTACGTGGTTTGGGTCTTTCGTATAAGAACTGATCTTACCTACGAACAAGAACCAAAATGCTGATACAAGTGTTGTCAGATGCTAATTGTAAATTGAAACTTAACTATGGTGGGAGAGAAATACACCCGCAAAGCCACTTGTGCAATGCAAGTTGCACGTCAAGCGTGGAGCAAGTCTCATGTACGAGGACATGTAAGGTTAGCCTGAGCCACTTCATCACACCATCCCGCAAGATGCAAAGTACACATGAAGACAACGAAAACAAAAGCATCAATCCCCACAAAAACCATTGTGTTCTACTCGTGCAACAGATCTACGCATAGACACGTCTCTGATACCATTGATGGGTTCGTAGCAGGGAAAACAAAAATTTCTACCACAAGAACGAACAAAAGCAAGATCTAATCTATGCAAAAGTCAAGATCTAATCTATGAGATAAGTGCAATGAGATAGATCTGTACTAACCCTTGTAGATCCAAAGCCTTGTTCTAGATCGGATCTCGTTGTTGATGTAGACGATCACTTGACGATATCAAGATCGAGTAGATGATCCTTCCGGCGCTGCATTCTGGCAGCGCTTCTGTAGTCGGTCACACGTGCGGAGTCGATGTAGACCTTCCTCTTCCTGTTCTAGCAAGCAGCGGAGGTGGTAGATCTCCATGGAATCCCAACAGCACGATGGCGTGGTGGTGGTGCTGGAGATGGATTTCTACAGGGCTTCACCTAAGCCGGAGCAAGAGGATGGTGGAGGAGAGAGGCGGCTAGGGTTTAGGGTGGAAGGAGCAAAGGGGGAGGCGCCCCCACCCCTCTTTATATAGAGGGGGTTGCGGCCTAGGGCTGGCCCCTTGGCCCTCTAGGGCCGGCGCGCCAAGGGAGTGGGGAGTTTTATTCCCCCCAAGTATTCCCCTTTCTTTCTTTGTTTTCAAGTAAACCCTATGGAACCTTATGGAACTTTCTGGAACACTCTGAAACCTTCTAGAACCTCCATATGAATACCCCGAAACATTTCCGAAACCTAGAAAATGATCTCCATTATATGAATCATATTCTCTGGACAACTTCGGATCTCCTCGTGATGTCCCGAATCCTTCCGAGACTCCGAACAACATTCAGTCTCCAACACATATTCCATATCTACCTAAAACAGCATCGAACCTTAAGTGTGTCACCCTACGGTTCGCGAATATTTAGACATGATCGAGACACCTCTCCGATCAATAACCATTAGCGGGATCTGGAGATCCATAATGGCTCCCACATACTCAACGATGAAATTCGTGATCGATAGAACCATTAACATACGAAACCAATTCCCTTTTTCATGCGATACTCTACTTCTCCGAGGTTTGATCATTGGTATCTCCATACCTAGTTCTACCTCGTTATCGATAAGTACTCTTTACTCGTTCTGTGATATGTCATCCCTTGTGACTTAGTCACATGCTTGTAAGCTAATTAGATGACATTCCACCGAGAGGGCCCAGATCATATCTATCTGTCAGATGGATGGACAAATCCCAGTCTTGATCCATGCGCTTCAACACATACTTTCAGAATACCTAATGCCACCTTTATACCCACCTAGTTACAAAGTGGTGTTTGATGTCATCAAAGCACTCATCCGGTGATGGTGATTAACACAATCTCATGGTCGAAGGATTAGGTTACTATGCATTTGAAAGCTTGTAGCAAAACGAACTTAATGACTTGATCTTATCCTATGCTTACTATGGGTGTGTGTCCATCACATCATTCTCCTAATGATATGATCTTGTTATTAATAACATCCAATGTCCATCATCCGGAAACCATGATCATCTATTAATCAACAAGCTAGTCTCAACAAGAGGCTTAGTAGGGACTCTTTTATGTTTACAAACACACAAGTATTAGTGTTTCATAATAATATAATTATAGCATGGGATGTAAACATTCATAATAAACACAAAAATATAATAATAACCATTTTATTATTGCCTCTTGGGCATATCTCCAACAAATATAGTAATTAAAATAGATCACAAACTAATGGAAAATATATGAAGGCACATCACATCTCATTAATCACTTACATCTCCCATGCCCAAGGAACTTACGCACACATGAGAGAAGAAAGCATCGTCAATATAATTAAATAAAGGGAATTCGTCTTATTATTACCGTGGAGATCCACAATAAGAATAGACAAGTAATCCAACACAATTCAAGATAGGAAGAATCAATCTCAAACCCTAGTATTGCAAGGTGAAGATCTCTCTCTCTCAAGTACAAGTAATGGCTATGGGGGTGTGTTGGCTAGGAGGTCAAAGATCGTGGAGCGAGATGAAGAACGTCTTCTCCTTCTTCTCCGGATCTCTTCTTTTCCTTTCTCGATGGGATGGAGGCTGTTGTGTTGTGTTTTCGCTCCCGATCCCTTCACAGAAGTTGTCCATTTTGACAAGACAGAGGCGACGACAGCTATACGGCGGGAACTATACGACCGAAAAAATGTTCCTACCGTATAGTTGCTCGTTAAAGGTTATGTATGCTTCCCTCGATTGCTTCCAAAGTGAGACTTGCTTGTTTCGTCTAAATATTGTGTTTCTCTAGTTAAAACCCTCTATTCATGTTCAGAACCTAAAACACACATTAAAAACCAAGTTTTCTTTGCTACCGAAGTATTAGTGTTAGGTAAAGCTAGAAAATGATCAAATCTAGAGGAAAACCATCAATAAAAACCATCAAAAATGTGTCGAATCTCACAGCTATCAACTCCCCAAAGCTTAGATGTTGCTCGCCCTCAAGTGACAAGGAAATAAGGAAGATTAGTGGATATTCGAGACTGAAATAAAAGAACTTACAAGCTCGAATTGGTGTCAAATTCTTTTCTTCACAATCCCTACAATCTTAAACATGATCATACAAGTATTCACAAGATTGCACTGAGTCCACTTCCTAACCACGTATGTCTTGCTAGCAAATAAATCATATGCCCGAGCAAGTGTCAAAAGTTTAGCTAGGAAAGTGAAACAAATTCTTTTGGTGTCTCTCTTTGTTGAGAGATAAAACTTTTTGCTGTTGTTTCTTTAATCAATTAAGAGTACTCAAGTTGGCACCAAAACATTCAATTTAAGAGCAACTCATCTAATCCCATGTCAAAATTTCAAGACTCTTAAAGCACCTTTTTCCTTTCGTTGCCTTTCAAAAACTTCAGCTCTTTCATAGAGAAATCATGCCACTATTTTTAACATCTTAATTGGGACTGTGTTGTGCACTCGTGACCATGCCAATAAATAGTTGTAGAGCAATAATGGACCAGAGGAGTACTACAATTTCACTTGGAACGTGAAACCATGAGGAGACTAAAATTTTTACCCGTCATAGTATTGTTGCTACATACGTTCACATAACTCAATAGCCAAAATCAAGTGGTTTCCCACATTTAGATTGTTCGTTGGCCAGCGGAGTTAATAGTTCCCCATGGAGGACGATAGTGTTGTAATGACACGCGTAAAGCAATATCTTATGATAATTATTTATAAAAAGTAGTGGAATAATCTCTACTACTTTGAAATATCTGTTTTATCAAACAATTTCATTCAAGGGTACTATCGAGTCTATTTACATTAAACTCAATTGGGATGGAGTAGTTCTAAAATCAAAATCTTTGGGATAAACATGGACTCAAGTCAACTTTTGGATGATTTTTCTTGCTGTACAAATGTAGGAAATATTTTTAGTCAAATTCATTGCTCATTATTTGAAAGCTATAAAGGAGACACTTGGCAAAGGAATAGAAGTTATAGGATAACAAAGCTAAGTGTGGAGTGACTCAAGTGCAAGTGAGCAAATAATTGTAGGTTCAATTTAATATTGCAGAAAAGGTGATGAAAGGAATTTGATACCTCCTCTTGCTTGCTTCATTCCCGTACTTGAGTCGAATCCTCTCAACATTTCCCTATTTCCAAGTCACCTAAAATTGAGCAATCTCCGAGAGAAACAAAGAAATACATTTGCAAATAAGGCTACAACTATTTTTTATGTGTTTTTGGTTTAGGAATGCAAACTGAAATTAAACATGAAATTTTGAAGAAATAAAATAAATCAAAAGAAGAAAATAAAATATGAATGCAAAGTTTGGAGATTTTCAAACCTCCCCCAAGCTTAGGTTGTTGCCACGCTTAGTTGCTGCCGTCATTTGGCGGCTGGTGCGGATACTGCTGGTAGTAGTCGGGGAAGTGGGTCATGAAGTGACTAAAGTTGTGAGTTAAGGCATTCACCTCTTCATTAACTCCTTGAAGAGTGTGGTCAATCTCCCTAACACGCTGGTTGAGCTACTGGCATTCTTGGTAGGGGACATAGTTGTACTCCTGTTGTGGATGATTAGGCCATGGGTCTAGGCTTCCCCTTGCTGCTGCTACTGTACCTCCCAAGCAGGGTTGTATCCTTGCTCATCCTCATGCTCCTGCTCCTTCTAATCCTCATCCTGCTGCCCTCCTTCTTCCTCCTCCTCTTGATCAGGCTAGACTTCAGCCATGATTCCGTCACTTGCTCCTTAGTGAGGATCCAAGTGCCCTTCTCCACAATTGAGAAGGCTTGTGGACAGGGCAACGGAACCTTCTCACCCTGTGCATCACCAAGATAACTAAATTTATATGCTCGGAGCCTCCGGTTAGCTTCATAAACACCAAGGAAGCCACAACCAATCAAATACTTGACGTCCATGAGTTTGGAGCCGCCAACAGGTTGCATAACAAGTAATGTAATATTTAATGCATGGGCAAGGTGGGTTACCAATCCACCAATGCGAATGTCACCTTTCGTCTTGTTGCTTTGGTTGCAAAGGTGCTGGATGAGTAGAGCCACGGGATTGCGGCTTTGCGGTGCAGTGGGGAAGAGTGCCTTGGTGATCATTGCCATGTCCGCATTATCCATGGAACCGGTGTCTCCTCTTCCCAGCAGTGTGTTGGTGAGGAAAAAAGCGTAGTAGCGAATGGTTGGGTTCTGAATGGTGGGCATCTTGTTCTGGTAGAATTCCCTAGCACCATTAACAGAAATAACCTCCCAAGTCTCTCCACTTGTGACGTTATAGAAGTTAGTAACAGTTGACTCCCCAATGTGAGGGAAGCCGAAAGCATCACAAAATTGTTCAAAGGTTATTTCATAGTGATGCCGGTTCATGGTGAAACTTACCGTGCATGCATCACCTTTCTCCCTATGGTCGTCGCTGAAGGAGGCAAGGGACTCGTAGGTAAGCTCGACATAGGTGTTGTGGCTCGTGAAGGCGAGTACCGTTAGCCCTGCCTTATTACACATGAGGTCGAAGTCTGCCTTCAACTCTACCGCAGTGAGAAAGCTATGGTCGGCCCATCGTGTGGGCAGCACCCTCCTCGATGAAACTATGGCCATCTTGGGGTCATGCCCAGCTCAAACCCCCGAGCCCTCGCCACGTTGGCGCTTGCTCGAATGAAAGAGGTTACCGATTTTGTTCATCTTGATGCACTGTAAAATTTCACCATAAAACCTTAGGGATATAGTTTGTACATGATATATGAATGATTCTACGTGCAACAATTCAATCCTAACGTGAGAAATCAATAGGAAAACGAATTAAGCTTGAGTTCATCCACTAAATCAATGTGAGAGTTTCAACCATAGAATTCTAAAAATAAAGCATGGATAGGGAGAGAAACATACCGATATGTTGATTCCCCCACTCAAACGAATGAAATCCATGAAGAATCAAGAGTTCTAGATGGGTTTTGAGAGGTCTGGATAGAGAATATGAGAGAAATAATGAGGAAGGAGAAGAAACCTAGCCGCCCCGGACCAATTTTTTGGTCACGCTGAACTATACGGCCAGAACTATACGGGAGAGATATGTTGTTCCGCCCGTATAGTTGCGGCGGCGCCGCCAACTAGGGTTTCTTTATGCAGAAAAAATCTATACGGATGCAACTATATTGCCGAATCATAATGATCCCTCCATATAGTTGGTCGTTAAACAATTTGTACCCTCAAGATAAATTTTCTAGAACATGCATCGAGATTGTTTAAACAGTCAGTACTTTTGAGAAGAAATTGTATGAAGGAATCGATATCTATACGACTAGAGCTATACGGCTAGAATTTTTATTCCCGTCGTATAGTTGGTCGTTAAATTATCTATTTCTTTCTAAGAAAATTTGTTAATGGCAAAGATATCTATACGGCCAAAGTATATGGCTGGAATTTTTATTCCCGTCGTATAGTTGGTCGTTAAACCATCAGTAGTCATCAAAAAAATTCTATTTCTTCGGGAATACCTTCTTATTCTGAAACTTAGCGAAATACCTTATTTTTGATAGAAAAATGGTAGTGAAAACTGTCAACGCACATTAGCATATAAAGAACAGAATTTCAGCATAACCTAATTTCTTCTCCTCAACTGGAGATTATTTTTGTTTGAACTAAATGATGGATCTAGTCTATGTAGATAAAACTCAAACTTTTATTTTTATACTTATTCTACACTTGTTCAATCGATGTTTCTACTACTTTTTGATAGCTGCATTTTCACGGGCGCTCTTCCACAAGAATGTCTATGAAAAAGTTGTAGGAATGCGATGAACATTTTATTCTTTAACTTATTTTATTAAAGTGATGGGTTGACTCCCATTAAGCATTTTATTAAGAATGGTTGAATAATTAAACCCCTTCTATGCTCTGGAATTCTTACCTTGGGTTGCCCTTTATCAAAGGCACTTACCATATGAACTCGTTTTGCCAGTGGAATATATCTTTCTCCTGCTTCTAGTTTCTTTGGAAAATACCGGATGATTTCAGCATCATAAACATTGAATATTATTTTCCCTTTAGCACAATCAACAGAAGCTCCTGCAGTGCTAAGGAAATGTCTTCCAAGTATTATAGATAATTTTTCATCCTCAGGCATTTCTAAAATAATAAAATCCGTGGGAATAACATGTTCATCTATTCTAAGTAGAACATCCTCAATCATACCAATGGGTTGTTTAGTGGACTTGTCAGCCATCTATAAAGTGATAGTAGTAGGGGCATACTCCCCTAATCCTAACCTTTTATCGAGGGAGTATGGCATTACACTAACTCCTGCACCAAAATCACACCAGGCATTGTGAATATCAGTTTTGCCTATTGAGCATGAAATAGTTGGTATTCCGGGATCTCCCAATTTAGACAATAGCTTCCCATTAGCAGGATAACTAGTCACCATGGCAACGGTTTCAGTTATCTCTTTCTTTCTACTAAAAATATCATGAAGAAATTTAGAATAGGTTGGAACTTTAATTGCATCCGCAAATGGAATTTCTAGACGAAGGTCACCAAGTGCCTTTGTAAAATAATCATAGATTACCTGATCTGGTGCTTTCTTTTTTCGATCTGGATAAGGAAGTTTCTTCTCACCTTTATTGTCTTTTACCTTTTGTGGTGGGTCAGGCTCTTTTGTTGCTTTGTTTTGATGTTGCTTATCGCTCTTATTCTTTTCTACTACAACAACTTCATCTTCATTACTTATCTCTTTTTCTTATATTGCATCAATCATCTCTGCATCAGAGTCATAACGATCGTCATGTGCATCATCTTGGCTCTCCTTGGTTTGATCTTGTGTTTCCTAAGAAGTTTTGTCTTGAGGATCCACCAGTGTATCATCTCCTTGGCTTGCTTTAAGTAAGGACTTTTCCCTTTGATATTTTTCAACTTCATATTCTGGTGGTCCTAATGGTCCTGTAACAATTGCACCTCTTCTTGTAACAACATTAGTAGAATTAGGAATATCTATATCATCTCGTAGAAACATTTGGTAAGCAGATGCTACTTGTTCACACTAGGTTTCAATCATACTAAGATACTTGTGAAATAATTTTATTTCTTGGCCAATCTCACCATAATTTTCCGTGAGTTCCGCCAAAATCTTTTTATGTTTTTTGAAAGTGCTTATGCGGGTTATTATGAGATTTTGCTTGTCGATGTTTTAATTCTTGAAAACTTTCCTAGTTTCATCTTCTTAAGTAAGAACTTGTAACAAGTCTACTTTGTTTTCCTTAACCAGTTCAGAAGGTATACCTTTTTCTTTCATTGTTTTGCATACTTCAGGCATAAGATCAGGATTTATCCGAAGTATCCCTTTTTCCGACTTAGTGCGGAAATTAGGATTGTATAAAGAATCATTCTTAGCCCTAGTAGACATCAATTCCAAACATTCTTTAATAGCTAAAGTATTTATCGATCCTCCTACTGAGAAATCAAGCAACTCCCTACATTGAGTATTAAGACTCTGGTAAAATAAATGGCAAATAGTTGACTCGGAATAGCCATGATTAGGAATACTATCGATCATTCCAAAGAATCTATCCCAGGCTTGTGGGTAGTTTTCTCCCACGTTCTGACTAAAGTTGCCTATTCTTTCTAATTTCAGTTACCTTTTTAAAAGGATTAAACCTGTTTATGAATTTAACAATGCAGTTTTCCCAACATTTAATATAATGGCGAGGGAGAGAATATAACCAGTCTAGAGCCTTACCTTTAAGAGACCAACGAAATAATTTTAGACGAGAGAAATCTCTTGGCAAACCTTTTGGTCCAAATGATGTCATCACATTGTCGAACTCTCTAAGATGTCTTCCTGGGTCTTCATCTTCCCTTCCACTAAAAGCTTTTTCATGCAAAATTTTAATAATTCCACCATCAAAACGATATTCTCTAACTCCAGAATTAGGGAATTCTATTGGTTGTTTAAGAAATTCAGATCTTGGAGCACTGTATTCTCTGAGAGTTTTCTTAGGTCTCTTGGGAGTTGTCCTGTAAATAGACATAAGTCCCATCATATCACTCAAGTTTTCAACTTCAACTTTATTTGATCTTAAAAGTTTTTCAATAATTTCCTCACGCCTCTGAGCAGGCACACGCTCAATATAATCTGGTAAATAGGTTCTACCAGAGCGTGTAGAACCTTTTTCTCCTAAGGAGAACATTTTGTAGTAGTAACACCTGAAATGTCCAGAGACAAACACTTAGCACTTAGCTCCCTGGCACGAGTGCCAGAAAATAGCTTGATGTCTACAAGTGCACATATTGTTTGTAGCTAATTTCGAAGTATAGATATCGATCCCACAGGGAGCCCGAAGGTAAGTGTTGATGGGTGAAGTCTCTGTCACACCCAAAGTTCTCATAGGTCTTCGAGTGAATTTACTGCAAGTGTTGAAATGAGAAAGGAAATTGGATTAAACTGGGTGTATTTAAATAAAAGTTAAAAATGTAAACTTTAGAAATAAAAAGCATAAAAGTAAAGACCAGTTTTGTTGTTTATTGTTTCCTACAGATGGCAAAGAAGGTGCGGGGAGATACAGTTCATGGTGATAGCGACTGTGCCAGGTGGACGAATAATAAGTGTAACAATTATAATCTTATAAGTATATGTGTAGGCGAGCAACCCATAATTAGCCGGAACTCCTCTTGGTAGATTTTGTCCCAACTTCAATAATCCTACTAGTTCGTTACCAAAACCATGGTCAGACACTAGATGATTAAGACCCTTCAGGTCGCTTAGAAATTAAGATCCTTGGATCAAACTAATGCAAAAATCTCGATGGTTCCTCATTATCCTTGAGTCTACTATTTTTCCATTGATATCCCCGTGTCACTCGAGGGTCGCCGGTCTGCTAGCGAACAAGATCATATCCATGTAGAACAAAGTATCATGTTGTTCGGGCCCTTAATTGGACAACAAGCATTAGGCATCCCATAGATAATCAAGCACACATAATATAGTAATTAAAATAGATCACAAACTAATGGAAAATATATGAAGGCACATCACATATCACCAATCCCTTACATCTCCCACGCCCAAGGAACTTACTCACACATGAGAGAAGGAAGCATCATCAATATAATTAAATAACGGGAATTCGTCTTGATATTACCGTGGAGATCCACAATACGAATAGAAAAGTAATCCAACACAATTCAAGATAGGAAGAATCAATCTCAAACCCTAGTCTTGCAAGGTGAAGATCTCTCTCTCAAGTACAAGTAATGGCTATGGGGGTGTTTTGGCTAGGAGGTCGAAGATCGTGGAGCGAGATGAAGAACGCCTTCTCCTTCTTCTCTGGATCTCTTCTTTCTCCCTTCTAGTTGGGATGGCGGCTGTTGTGTTGTGTTTTTGCTCCCGGTCCCGTCCCTTTTGACAAGACAGAGGTGGCGGCAGCTAGACGGCGGGAACTATACGACCAGAAAAATGTTCCGGCCATATAGTTGCTCGTTAAAGCTTCGGTACACTTCCCTCGATTGCTTCCAAAGTGAGACTTGCTTGTTTTCATCTGAATATTGTGTTTCTCTAGTTAAAACCCTCTATTGATGTTCAGAACCTGAAACACACATTAAAAACCAAGTTTTCTTTGCTATCGAAGTATTAGCGTTAGGTAAAGCTAGAAAACGATCAAATCCAGAGGAAAACCATCAATAAAAACAATCAAAAATGTGTCAAATCTCATAGCTATTAGTAGGCCTGCCTCAAAAACTAGCTTGGCCGAAACATCCAAGTTTATGTCGACGACATCGTCGTAAAAACCAAGGAGGAAGCCACGCTCATCGACAATCTCCGTGAGATCTTCGACAACCTCGATCACTATCGGATCATGTTGAATCCGGAGAAATGCGCCTTCGGTGTACCATCTGGGAAATTACTTGGGTACCTCGTATCTGCTAGGGGAATCGAGGCTAACCAAAAGAAGATATGGGCCATACTGGCCATGGAGAAGCCGAAGAACGTCAAGGGCATCCAACAGCTGGCTGGGCGAATCACGGAGCTCAGTCGATTCATTAGTAGAATGTGCGAGAAGACAATATCGTTCTACTAGCTCCTCTGCAAAACTGAAAAGTTTGAGTGGACGGACGAGGTGCAGGATGCATTCGATGACCTTAAGCGCCTACTCTCCACCTCGCCAGTGCTGGTGCCCCCAGAGAAAAAGAGAAAATGTTACTATACATATCCTCCCCCAACAAGGTGGCCAGTACCGTACTCGTGGTAGAATGAGCCGATGGCAACAAAGTTCATTGAGTGCAACGCCCAGTCTACTACCTCAACGAGGTACTCACGCCAACAAAACAGCGGTACCCGCACTACAAGAAGCTGGCTTATGGTGTCTTCATGACAGCATGGTGACTACGCCACTACTTTCAGCAGCACCCCATCGTCGTGGTGAACAACGCTCTACTGGGGTACATCCTCAACAACCCGGACGCCACGAGACTAGTCGCCCTTTGGGGAATCGAGTTGTCTCGACGAGACATTACATACAAGAAGCGACTAGCGATCAAGTCGCAAGTTCTCCCACACTTCCTCGTTCACTGGATGGTGAACGAACTCCCAGACACACCAGACATGTCCTGCCTATGGATAATGCACTTCGACGGATCATAACATTGAGAGGGGCCTAGCGCCGGCCTCATCCTGATGTCGATGCAGGGTGACAAGATGAGATATGTTTTGCGGATGCAGTTCAACGCCTCCAACAACGAGGCAGAATACGAGGCCCTACTTCACGGGATGTGGATGGACAAAGCCTGCGGCATAACACGACTCATCATCTACGGCGACTCCAAGCTAGTGGCGGATCAAACCATGAACTAGTGTGATGCTTTGAGTGGAAATATGATTGAAACTCGTGTACCACAACCTCTATGACGCACTCGGAGGAGACTTTGACTACTGCGAATTGCGGCACGTAGACCGCGAGAGCAACAAGGAGGCTGGTACGCTCGCCAACATAGGCTCCACCTATGCTCCGGTTCCGCGCTGCGTATTCCTGGAGCAGATATATGAACTCTCCATCAAGCCAAAGACTCCTGAAGGACCATCCAGCACATCAAAGGATGTGGTGACCCATCATACCACTACATGATGTAGTACACTATAGTCGTTGACATAACACCAATGAAACACCATTCCACCAGTATTATATCCCTCAAAGTGGTACAACAAAAACATCACGGGTCCAAGACATGACTTTAGATAACATACATCACATTACAAAAGATCCAGAAAGCTTCCTCGGAACAGTGAGGAATATTATGCAGAAGAAAACCAGAAAGAACAACTCGAAATCTACCCTAGGAGTACTACTACTAAGATATATATATGGTTTTCCATTGCTGCTATAGCAATGTTCTACAGAAGTAGGTTCTAGTTTTCTAGGAATTTATTTATATTCTACGCTTCAACTTGACCTCCATAGCTTCTGATGTGGTCATTTACTCCATTGAATTCCACTTGGTATCTTTAACTCTTCAAAGTGGAGCATTGGTTGGGAACGCCATTGCTTGCTCCGAGATCTAGCAAGGGTTAAGAAAATATGGCTGAGTACGGGTGTACTCAGCAAGTTCACTAAAAAGGAGTGTATGATGCACTATCTCTACAGGCACAGACCAAAGGTCATAGACAATGCAGGTTTTCGTAAACATTTCTCTAAAGGTTGCTTTTATTCTGAAAACTATGTCCGACAGCCTTCACAGGTTGACCAGAACCTTCATGGGGTTCCTTTCCTGCCGCGTTCGTAGCTCCTTCCTGGAACAGGGAGTAACATGTCACAGTTCTTACACTCTGTAGCTTTACCCATGAGAGACCTTAGCCTTGTTACACATCCAAGTCTAGAGCTTGTCCATACTTCCTTGGTATGGGGCCCGGTCTAAGATCCAAGCCAATCGCTTCCCTTCTCCGTGACCCTGCATGAAGACACGATCCCCCTAGAAGGACTACCACAGTTACTCTTCGGGTAGCCTCTCGAAGACTCTGTAAGTAGCTCTGTCTGGCAGCCACCATCAGCTATGGTGGACTTACAACAAGACAGGCTATGCACAGATAATCTAGACACCAATATCGCGGGGAACTGAGGGGTCCCACCCATGTGCTGGATTCTCCACGAGAAATCAAAAGTCTCACGATAAGGTCATCCGTTCATGCGAAAGGAAGAAGATCCAACTGACTTCTCCGTCCCATTCCAAATCTCATGGTTAACGCGTAATATACGACGCTAGAATCACTGGTGACATTGGTTGATTAAGTCCTAGATATTATGTTCCTTTACCGCTGGAACTGTATCAGTAGATTATTACCTATTGGTAAATAATCCATAATCATAGTATTATGAAAATAGTGTTTTCTGACCTTTTTGAAATGCAAGTGATGACAACATTTGAGTTACAAGCATTTGATAGAAATTAAGGACATGAGGAAGTTGTGAACTTGCCTTTTGTGATTGCAAGATTATGCACTCATGGTCTTCGAGATACTAGAACATCCAAATTCTGTATATAGCATCATTGGTCCGGTAAGGACAAATTTTTAAAGAAGCATGATGCAATTATGCATAAGTAATGTAATGCAGTTTGATAAACGTGAATCCCTGGAATAATTGTATCTGATCTAGGGTTTGCAGGCTTCTGGTGATATCTTTAGAATGTGTTGCACTTTTATAGTTGCTTCATACTTGTGCTTCTTATTAAGGATTGTGAGTGTGTGAGACAATATGTAATTACAATAAGTATCATGCAATACTAAAGCACCCAAATGGGGCATGGTATCTAAAAGATTTCTTAAGCAAGATTATTAATCAATTAGGGCTTTTAGAAAAGTATTCAAAGATTATTTTTAATATTTCTAAAATAGTTAGACCTATGTTAACTTCACTTAAACATCAATTGAACTTTTTTCTACACTTTTAGACTTTAAACAAATAATGCTAAAGGCAAAGTGAAGATTTTTGTTTTTTTAATCCATTAAAATATTAGAAAATATTTTTCATTAAGACTTAACAAATATTTTCATTTATTTGACTTCAAATGTGAATAGTTATATAATTAATATGTAGATTTTATTTTTGTGATCATTTTGGTATATTATAAGTATTTTTATGATTTTAAATAATAAGATATGATTTTTATAAGTTTTCATCACTTTATAAATACTAAATAAATAATAATTTTTGAGTTGAGTATCACAAAAATGTAAAAAATAGGTTTATGAATGTGTATTTTGTTTTTCTAAGAATTTTTATATATTATACTTATTTTTTATGAATTTTAAATATGATAATAGGTTTATATTATAGATTTCATTTTTCTAAACATTTTGATACATAATATATATTTTTCTGAATTATAAAACACAAGATATTGATTTAATAAGATTTATTAAATTTCTGGAATTAAAAATAAATAACGAAATATATGTATGAAGTAATGCTGATGTCAGCATGAGGTCGTTGGCCCTTTTTCACAGGGGTTATTCCTAGCCCTAGCCACTGACTGGTGGGGCTCCCGCCACGTCAGTAGCCACGCGGCACGGACCGGTCAAAGGTGACGTCAGGCTGATGTTAGCTCGTCGAACCCTCGCCAGAGTGTGGCGGCGACGCCAAACTACAGCACCAGAGACCTCGCGAAGGGGTGTGTTCGAATGAGGATAGTGAGGCTAAGCTAACTACGTGTGCACTGCTAGGTTTTGGTTACGAGAGGTGCACCAGCGATGAGCTTCTCCGACGGCACGGTCGGACTCACATGGGCAGAGAGATTAAGCCAGTAATCGACCAAGGAAAAGGTGATGGAGCACCAGGAACTCACCCTGGTTGTATTAGCAACGTCGGTGAGGTATGGCTCGGCCGGAGATGAGCGAATGGACCAGGATTCCGGTGAACACCGGCGGAAGGGAATGGAGAAATATCCACGATTCCGAGCTCCCCTTGCTTCACTTCTAACACTCTAGTAACAAGGACAGCGAGGGGCTTCTTCCAAGCTATACCGCATTTCCCGGGGTGGACTCCACCAGCAGCTAGCTGGAGACCTGTGAGCTAGGGTTTCAGCGATAGAGAGAAATCAGAGAGAGAGAGCTTGTGAGGGGAAAGTGAGTGGATGAGGATGTGATAGGAAGGCCTCTGGTTGATCTAATCCCTCTCCTAGCAACGGCGGCGAAGATCTTGGCATGGCGACAGCGGTGCTGCCGCCAGCGAGCTGCTTCACTCGCTGTACGCAAGGTGGACGATGGAGATAGAAGCGACGAAACGGTATTTGGGTTGGGCTGGTATTGGGCCATTGCAGAGTAAGCGAGAAATTGCTGCTGCTACTCTGGGCGATGGATAGGAGGATAGGGAATGGGTCGTGGGCCTGTGCCTGGCTTCCTGCTTTCCTTTTTATTAATTCTACAATTCAAGTTCAAATATGAATTCTTCAATGACTTAAATATCCAGAGATTTTATAGGTCAAGAATATTATTATATAAAGCAATTATAACTATTTCCTCTACATTTCTTATTGTGTACAAAAATATTCATAACTATATGAAGGATTCTCTTCATTAGAGAATATTCATGATATTAGGATTTTAAGAATTTACTTCATGTATATAAAGATTTTATAAAAATGTGATTATTTTCACCATGGTAAGTGTAATGGTTAAGATTTAATATCGTTAATGATATATATATAACTCTATTCATACTTTGCCTCCACCATTATATTTAATGGTATAAATTTTAGGGTTCTTAAAGTTTGGAATTTCCTTTATTCAAATTCCACTAAAATGTCATTCATAAGCATCCTACTACTTTCAAAATAGGCATGTATCATTTCTTACATTAGTTGTGCACTACTTTCTTAAGTGTAGTTAATGTTTTGATAGAAGTTTACTATATAATGGTGAACAACCATTATCATTCATGTGGCACAAGTGATCTCAATTCCCAGCAACATTTTCTTAGGTTTACTAATATCACACTTACCATGGACCCTAGAGGATAAACTACCCTCAAGTTTATTAGTGAATGTTGCTAGGTATGAAGGTTCAAGGACTGCTCCTAACTTTATAGTCTTGAAAGAAATCTCAACTCAAAATGAGCTATAAAGATTACTTCTTAATGTGTCTTGATGGTTCATGGGTCTTGATTCTATTAGGGTTTAAGATAATAAATCAAACAAGGCTTTCACCCATAAACACTCATCTGGTTCTCTAATTATCTCTTGGAAGCTTCTTTTGTCCAGGAGATATGGTTCAATGGTTACCTTGGAATAGGAATTACTCCCACTGCTAGCTTCATTCTAGGGTTTTCGACAAGACATAGACAGGGTTCTATTCATGGCTTGATAAGACCTTGTTTAAGGCTTCTAAAGAATCTTTATTTTAATACCTCACCAAGGTTATCTTCCGATAAGAAATTCCTTTCCTATATATACTTTAAAAATCTCTCTCATCATCTTCACAGAGATCACATCTTCCTGAATAAGTCAATCATCTGACTCCACCATATTCATCATCATATGATGACATGGTCGTGTCACTTCTACAATATTCCTTCATTCTGCTCCTAGTATACATATATACAACTTCTATTTACAACTACCCTTAAGTAAGTCATTCATCTAGTTAGTTATAACTTCACTATTCCATTCTCATAGCATTCTTCCTTTACTTCCTAACTTTCACTTCTTAACTACCCTTGATGAATCCATAAATGTAGTTGTTTCTAACCCCATCCATTAACTTCCTTAAATCCATCTTGAAACTAGTTCCAAGGCTTGCAAGATTATAGTTCTCCCTATAGCACAGGTGATAACAATCCTCTGGAATAGGTATGGTACTACTCTCCATAATACAAGTTTATTCTTGTATTATCTTGGTTAAACTACTATGCCTCCAACTACTCCATACAACTTATCGAATACTTCACCATACTCTAGCTTGACTTCTCATTATCAAGCTAGATGATTCAGCTTACTAAGGTTTTTCCTAATTTGGTATACTCACAACTCTTCTTTATCATCTGGTCATTTATTCTCAAATGTCTTGAGAGTAATGACCACCAACCTTTGATCATGCAGAGCTTAGTCTTGTAATCGTCTGATCCGGATCTATCAGCAACAAGTAGTAGGCTTGTACTAGTATCTCTATAAGGCTTATCTTGTTAAGGAAACTTACTTTAGGTTTATACCTACTTGGCTTAACAAGATTATCACTAGATTCTCTACTACTACTAGCTTTCTCATAGCCTCATAATTACTATCTAAACTTTTAGGTTTAGATACCTCTTCTAGTTAACCCATAAGTGAGTTAAGTCTTCCAACATCCAATGGTTTGATCACCCCCTAGGATCTCATTCCATGGATGATGGCACCCTCTACCATATCTAGTTCCTCCTCCTTATTAATTTACTTAAGTTCTTTGGAAGGTTAATATAATAGGTCAATAAGTTCTGGTAAGGAATTGGTTTCTCAACATTGATGATCAACTGACACTAGGACTTGGTTAAATAGGAATGTCATCTCTTAACATGACAACAAAATATATGAGATGAATGGTCTTGGCTTGACTTCCTTTTTTACTCTATTTGTGATAAGAGTTAATGTTTAAGAGCTAACATGTTACCCATGGTAGGAATAACTATGGCAAGCAAGTGTTCCAAGATTTAGTTCTTGAGGTTTCTTTACCTGGAGTTATATACTTGATTGAGTATTCAAGGTTTGTGGTAGATAATACCTTGATATTATCTTCAGAATATTAAGTATTCATCTGTGAGTAGTTGTATGGAATACCATGTAATGATCTCTAGAAGATCAAGTACTCCTAATTAAGTAGTGTGTTGTGATTTAGTTTTATTACCTTTGATCTACCCTTAGATCAAATTATTACCCAAAGATAAGGTTTTAGCAAAGGTCACATTGAAACTTATCACAATCAACTTGATGATCTACTTCAATTCCACCAAGTTAAGAGAAGCTTCAATCACTTTGACAAGTTTTATTTAAAAGCACGAAAATTATCCAGATTTACTATGCATGAACGCAATGCACACACCTAAGCTCAGCTTATTTCTAAGATCTAATGCTGGGGTGTTACAGAATCCCCCCCTTAAAATAAACTTCATCCCTGAAGTTCGTACCCTCTCACGTTTCAGAATAAGGTGTTGACTTGTATTGATCACAACATTTCTTAATTCCATTGTGATCACAATTGGGAATTATTGTGGTATCCCGTCTCCAAATCTTTTTCCTTAAATTCTCTTCGTACTTGACAATATCCACTGTCATTTCCTATATGTAGTATAACTCCTTCTACTACAATCTCTTGGGTTATATCTTCATAGTCCTACTTTGGATTGGTTTTGGACACGTTTAATCCATTCCAATCAGGTTTTCTTGTTACACTGCACTGGCCTATATTGGAGTACTTTATTCCCCTTAAAGGACAACTTACAAGTTGTTTTCTCCTTAAACTAGTCCACTGGGTTTAAGCTGTTGTGTCTACTTGGATCATTCATCCGGACATACTCTCAGAAATACTTTATAATGATGACTTCTTATAACCTTATGAGAATAAGGCTTAACCTCATCATGACTTAGTACTTCTTCTCCAACCTTTAGTCAAAAAGTTAGATAACATCACTTCAGTGTTTAATGTTTACTCTCCCCCTTGGGTTTTCCTAATGGTTTCTAAACTACATGTAGAATACCCATTAACTCAATAGTTAGGATATTGCTCTCCATGTAGCTTATACTTTCTTCTCGAAGGTCTCATGGGGAAACATATGGTACACCCACCCATTTGTGGATACCAGTGTGAATTCCCTGATTTCTTAAATGCATGTACTAAACATCTTAAACAACTAGTAATGTCTTGAATTACCACAAGCTTCATTGCGATTGTCTCGAGTCATGGTCTCATGCTTCTGCTTTCCTGAAGATGTACCTTCTTCAATTACACCCTCCTTTGAAGATAATCCAGTGGATGTTAGGTTTCCTCCTATGGATGTTCCATATTTCTCCCTATGTTCTAGACAACATGATTTCTTGTGTCCTATAATTCCACACTTGTTACACTTTCCTAGAAATGCTTTTGCATTTACCTTCATTGGAGTAGGATGGATGTTTGGATTAGATGGTAGCCCTATTATTGGTCCTATTCCTCCTATTAACAACCCACGAGTTAATGGTCAGTTTAGATAGTTCATCATCATGTGTCCAGGTTCTCCACATTGGTAACATAATATCTTAGGGTTTGGGCACTCCTTAATAACGTGGCCCCTGATTCCATAGTTGTGACATATCTTCTTTGTGTTGTACATCATATGTGGATCCGGACAATTCTCTATCATTTGTCCTCGGACCTGACATGTTGTAGTCTATTTTTGAACTTTCTTCCTCTTTCCTTCAGGTACAACAATCTCACCACCTTCTAATATATGTGCACTATCCAATAATTCCTGGAACTCCTATGTACGCACAATCCTAAGCTGTATCCTCATAACTGCGTGTAGTCCTTTCATGAAAATCCTTTGTCATTTTGCCTCCATGTTTACTTCCATACTAATGTACTTGGGTAAATGATTAAACTCCCGTACATGTTTCAGAACTAGAAGATTCTTCATTTCTAAGGTTTCATCATCCTTCCTTTTCCCATTCTTCCAATGAACAAATTCTTCATGAAACTTCTTTTTGAACTCAGCCCAGGTACTAACACCTTCTCCCAATGTTGTGAACCTTGACTTCTCCCATTACGTGACTGCAGTTCCGGTCAATAGATAAGTTGCATACCGCACCTTTTCTTCATCCATACATCCCACACTTTTAAGCTTCCGAGATGTATCCATTAACCAATTTTCCTCCTCCAAAGATTCTTCTACCATGGAAAAACTCCAAGGCTTGGTTCGTAAGAACTTCACTAGTTTAACCCTTGGATGTAATTGCTCAGGTTGCTTCTCTTGCATTTTATTTAAAGTCTCCAGATTGAATTGATTCTGCCTCTCTATTTCAGCCTTTCTTCCGTCTTCCATACCCTTCATATACTGAAGAACTCCTACGTTGGTGATTAAATGCAGCATTTGAATTTCTCCTTCCTTTGGAATTGCCTCGCTAACCTCCTTTTGTTGTGGCAGCATCATCTCATGAGCCTCCATATTCCCATTATCAGAGTGATAATTCGCCTCTCCCTCACGTGAACCGATTTTCCCCACTAGACATGTACATCAAGTAAGAACTCCATGAAACATCATGCATATGACCATCAAGTTCAACTTCATGCATAGACCTAGTCACACAACAAAATCCAATAAAATCCAACAAATTGCAAATATTATGGGTAGCAAGCATACATCAGAAACCTGTAGAAACAGTACTTCGAGTAAAACATCTCTTCTACTTAGGCCTTGATGTTATACACTACCAATTTTTATACATATTAGTGTATGGATCTCTATCATTGTATACTATATATACAGATCATAATGTTCTTTTCCTCCTTAAATTACACCACTTTCCCATTTGCAAAGGGATAACTTTGGGCAAAAATGATCCAACTCTAACAATAGTTTGGGTAATTCCCTCTATAACTTGCTATTGCATAATTATCCTTGACGTAATCCTTAACATCATCCTTACATTTCTACTCTTGGTTTCTAATTTTATCTTCTCTAAGTACTTCCACATTATAACCACAGTAATTCACAAGCTTTAACAAGCTTCATAATCTATATAAATTGATGTATATTACAAGAATACTGCCTTTTGGGCCTTACCACTATGGATTTGGCATACTCCATGGGGTTAAGTAAACATAACCTATTGGTTAACTCTCGACAAGGTTCTATTCTTCATGTAATAACTTTCAAACATGTATTACTTCCTCTAAAATACATGTTGTTAAAGGTTTTGAGGTGTACTTCCTTGATATTTCCCACCATCATAAAGGTAATAGTGGAGTTTTAGTTCTTTACATAGCTTCTCCTTGCAAGATAACACCATGATTACTCCTTTATGGGGTACTCTGGCTTGGTAATATACTACTTTGATATAATTATGGGTATAGGATAATATAGTAAAAAGTATATTAGCTACTTAGAAAGGTACATATGGGTAACTTCAACTAGAAATATTAGACAAGTAACTATTCCATAAACTATGATAAGATTATTCTCAAGTGAATAACCATCACACTTACAAGAAGTTGTGGTGTAGATAAGATGGCTTCCTAAAGTTACTATCAAACCTACAGATCTCCTAAAAGGGTTTTAATCCCAAGGTCAAAGCGTTTGCTCTGATACCAGCTGTGGTGACCCAGCATACCACTACATGATGTAGTACACTATAGTCATTGCCATAATACCAATGAAACACCGTTCCACCAGTATTATATCCCTCAGAGTGGTACAACAGAAACATCACGGGTCCAAGACATGACTTTATATTACATACATCACATTACAAAAGTGTTGGAAATATGCCCTAGAGACAAATAGTAGTAAGGACTATTATCATATTTCATATAGTTTATGATTCAGTTTTATATCATGCTATAACTGTATTGAGTGGAAACATCAATACACGTGTGATATACAAACAACCAGGGCTTCCTAGTGAAACTCTACTCACCAGTTCATTGGTTAACAGATGGTCAAGTTTCCTGATCATGTGGCATTTATGCCAGTTGGAAATGGAGTCAAGTCATTTCGAGAATGAGATGATGAACCAATACCCAACCTAAACATCGTTACCCGATCATGTCACGAAGTTCAAGTTACGATGATTAGAAATGGATCCTCCTAGACTATTCCCTAGACCGTGAGGCTATATCAATCACTGTCTCCCGAGAGTGCTTTGATATCATCAAGCGCCACTTGGTAATACAGTGGTTATAAAGGTGTGTTTAGGTACCAGAGGAAACCGTAGAGGCAATATATGTCAAGAGCGGGATTTGTCCATCCATGTGACGAGAAGATACTCAAGGGCCCATTGGGAGAGGTTATAACCAATAGCTACGCAGCGTGTGATTTGATCACATGGATATCACTTGTCGGAACGAGTCAAGTAGCATTGTACGGTAACGAGATTGGACATGACATGGTGATTTCATTGATCAGATCTCGAGCAATGCAAGTATCGAGAGAAAAAAGGGAATAAGACACGACTGTCCCGGTTCAAACGACGAAAGATCTTTGTGGAACACACAGGGATCACATGGCCATCCAGGTCCCTCTGTCGATCATTGGTGCGGAAGTTTCCCAACCATGTCTGGAGTGTTCCCTAACCGTGGGGTATCACGCTTAAGGGCTTGATGATGCTTAGAGAGTGTTCATAGGATCGGTAGAATCGCCGAAGAATAGTAGAGAGAAAACCGGAAGGGTTTCGGTAAGTCCAGAGGATGTCCGGAGTGGAGGTGGAAGTGTTCCATAACCATAGAGGTTGAATAATATGTAAACGAATGTTAAATATTGATTTAATCATTTATTCATAATTATTTAATAAAGATAAAGTCAATTAAAAAGGTCAAAAGGCTTAATGGGCCAATTCCCGGAGGAGAGAGGGCCCATTAGGGAAAGGAGAGAGGGAGAAGGGGCAAGGGGGTGGACGGCTGGGCCAAGCCCCCCCCCCCACGCGGGGCCCACTAGGGCTGGCCGGCAGCCTCCCCTCCCCCTCCTCTCCTTTAATCCCACCCCGGGACTTTGAGGGAGGTAGTACCTCCGCTCCCCCTATATATAGTGGGGGTATTTGGCCAGATAAATACACACAATATTCAATAAAGGTCTTATCACTTTTGGTAGGACCTCAAATTGATATTTTCTCTCTCTCCCTCTCTCTCTCGTGACTGTGGTCCCAAGTTCGGACTGTGCGAACGAGAGACATCTTCACCGCAGAGCGCCGTCACGCTGCGGGATTCGGATCCAGGAGATCTACTTCCCCAATTGCTGCTGGATCGGGGAAGCGGGAGTCATCGTCAGGCACCGGACGTGTGTAACTCCCCGCGAGGTGTCGCACTTGAGGCACTCAAGTCGTTAGAGCCAAGGAAGCGCGAGGACTTCATCACGACCTTAAGGTCAGCTTCGGCTCATCCACATCAACCATGCTCTCTTGAGCATTGACAACGTTTTTCAGTCTTCAAGGGTAAGTTCATGAAAAGCCCCTGCCGTTACTTTATTACTAATAGATAGGTCCTGGCAACATCAGGGGTTCAGGGGCGCAGGGTAAAAAGTTATTATTTTCATGCGCGGAACCCCAACAGTGGTATCAGAGCTAGATCTATGCGTAGTAATGCTAGTACGAGTAGAACACACGAGATGTACCGTGTGGGCATTGATCTTTTAGTTGTTACCCTCCCACGTGTACTTGTGTATACCGCAGTAATGCTTGATGAAGCGGCCCCCAACTGACTTTACGCGTTCATTCGCGAGACTGGTCCATGCTTGACATAGGCTTGTACCGTATAAAGTGGCTTAGGGGGGTGTCTGTCTCTATCGCATTAGTTGGTATGCCATTTGCAACGGAGGGCCCCAAAAGGGGTGTAGTAGAGACAACTACTTGATCAACGTTGTGCTGATAGTTCGTAGGTAAGAACGGTTCTTGTGTGAAAGCCCATTCAGCCACGTAAAACATGCAAAGATAAGGTAGATGCGTCTAACTTTGTTTTGCAGGGGGGCATTGCTTTGTGATATGGTTGTGGCAAAGGTAAAGTGATTACCTTATGTTACGTAGTAGTATGTAGTCAAAGAGGTGACGAACTACCACGCCAGAAAGACACCGGTACCATGGTGTCTACGGTGCCGAAACCCTGGCGCCGGAATCCGGTGACGACGGATGGAGATCCCGATGTGAAAGACCATATCACATCGCATTTACATTCAATGTTATTGTTTGTATATATTATTGTGTGCTAGTATTAGATATTTGACGGTAACCTAATAAGATGATCCCTGTTAAATAACCAATGATTGTGTTCCCCCTTAGTGTGCACCACCAAGAAAGTTCTTCGGTATGAGGCAGGCCGTGATGATCGGGTGTCAGACATATCTACGTTCGCATACAGTGGGTGTAAGACATGTTGCATAGCGAATACACTAGGGTTGAGTTGGAGAGCCTAGCATGTACAGACATGGCCTCGGAACACGGATGGTCAAAAGATTGAGCACGAGTCGCATGAATGATGTGACCGATGTTTAGCATCCACCCTTGAACCCACATTGATGGCCGTGATGATCGGGGTAGATGTGCTTGATAGGGGTCGTGTTATCACTAGGAACCCTTATGGGGATAGGTGTTTCTGAGTGGAGTTATTATTAACTCATTTAATTATAAACTTAGTCTAAATTCCTTTTTGCAATTATAAATGTAGAAAATGGTTCTCCCCGAGATTACCTTACCTATTGACGATTGGTTAAAAGGAGAAAAGCTCAAGTTAGATGGATCCAACTTTTCTGCATGGGTCATGCGCCTTTTTGATCTCCTTGGTGAGAACAAAGTGGCTGACTACATGATCTACAAGATGTACTTGGAGCCACCCTATTCTCATGAGACCCAGGAGCAGCGGGATCTCCGCTGCTGTCGTCGTGTGATGGCAACATTCATATCAGTAACAATGCACCTCGGGATGGAAGATGGGCTATGGCTGATGGTGGGAAGTCTTAATCCCCGAATGGTTATGGAACATCTGAGATCGCATTTCGTGGAACAAATGTGCATATGGGAGTATGAGCTGATGGGGGACTTCCTCTCCATAAAGATGGAGGAAGGCTCCTCACAGGACGATCACTTTTTGAGCATATATGATGCATACATGAGTCTGGCATACTTCCTGGACAACTGGTTCCCAAGCTCTTTTGCAATAGGAGTTGTGCTGCGGTTGCTACCACCAAGCTTCCAAGCACAAGTGAGGATTTGCATTATGAGAGGCGACGCGGAAACACAGGATTTCCATGAGTTCATATCACATTTCAGAGATGTGGTGGTTGAACCCGTTGTCATTAAGGTCATCAATGACAAAGGTATATATTTGATATACAATTTTATAAATGTTATAATCTTGCAAACACATTTGAAGTGTTAAGTATATTTGATACGTGTTCTGTTTTGCTGAAAACAGGTCCTTCTACATGAGAGGTGCTTGCTAGAGAGGAGGTCACGTTGTGTGTTGATGGCGAACATGATTATGATGGCCGACGACACTCTCCCTCGACATTTATCATTTAGTTTATATTTTGGATAGTTATTGTAATCAAAAATATTATGAACTTCTTTAGTGTGTCTCACACTTTGTGAGACAGTTATTCATATGAGTTGGTAACAAACAGTTGTTCTACTTTTATGAATGATTTCTATTTGTGTTCATATCTTGTTTGATTATATGTGAATTATCCTTATTGTTTTGAAACTAATTGATAATGCATGAACATTTGTAAAATATTGAAATGCCTTAAAATACCCAACTTAAATGATATTTCATTACGAAATGAAAACCATTGTTTAAATTCAAAGTTATGTTGATAATATGTGAAAGTCATTCGATTTCTTATCACATATAAATCATGCCTAAGTTCAGAAAAATAACTTGAACACCGTGTATTACTTGAATACAAAGTGTTTAATGAATTGTTAAAAGTAAATACATATTCGATTTATTGTGTTTTAATGAAAATGGTAATTATCATTATATGATTGTTTAAATGCGTAAATAAGTTTACCAAAGGAAACATAAGTATGAAACTATTTGATATGATCAAAGTGTTTCATCAACAAAGGGTATAAATATAAAATAGAATCTAATTACTATGATTTGCTCAATAGTAATGAAATTCGACTTTATAAGAATGGCATAAAGAAATTGTGGAATGCAAAGCGGTTTGAAACGTCAAAATGCAAAGCATATGCGATATTAGATATCAAAATGGGTGAATAGGTGGCACCAAATAAATCGTTGTAGTGTAGATGTAGAGACCATTAGTTAAGAAATAGTTAGCACTCAATTAGAACATATAGTGAACCATCTAGATTCGTGAAAACGGCTCCATATCTAGTATGGATCATCGTGAAAGTTTTGGGGTTATTCGATATAACCAAAACAATAGCGAATAAGTCCTTATAGAGTATTCATTGGAAACTTTGAATACGAAATCCATAGCTAAACCAAAAGATAAGCAAAACTTGTATTGCTTGGATTTTTGTGCATTATTGAGAAAGCTCACTTTTAGTGATATTTCTTGATTATGGAGCAAATGGAAGATAGTGTAAAACACGATGAGGATTCAAAACCCTGCATCAGAGTGTTGAGAAGCACAACGGAAAATGTTCCTGAACGATTCTCTTCACAAAGGAAAGAATCAATGATAATGATCATTGTGTTTTCCCACTGGTGTTTTCACTACATGAAGTAGGATTCAAAATGTAATCCATATCTTGTATGGAGACATTTGTGAATCATTTTTCATGATTCTTGGAATATGACATACCTACGAACTACTAAGGAAATAATGGTAAACTAGAATTATTAGAAATCCTAGAAGCAAAGTTCACTTGAGATTAGAAAGCAATTCGTTGCTGAATCTCACAAGTAAAATGGGTTACTTGAATTTTCCCAAATGACTGCAAAGCCATAGTGGAAAGGGGATGAATGAAAAAAGAACAATTTGTCATGTGTTGGACAAATTCAAATGAATTTGATTCATGTGTGATTAATGTCCAGTGGATTTAAAACTAGTAAAAGTACTAGTATCTGAAAGTAAATCTCCAAGTTTGATATTTGATCAAAGGATTTTGAAGTTGTTCAAAATAGTGAGTAGATATGGAATTTGCATGAAATTGAGTGGGAGCTATGAAAGTCTTCCTAAAACAATATGTAAATGACATATTTATTAGTGGGAGCAATATAAGTCTCAAATTCAAATATGTAGGAACAGAGTTTGAGTAAGAATACTGACTCGTACCCAAATATGTGGGAACATATTTTGAGTGGGAGCTTATAGGAGTGATTCTTAAGTGTGTTAAGAATAAAAGCGCAAGTACCAAATAAATAATGATTTATAAGGTGTAGAAGTTGATAATAAGAGTATTATGATATTATGTAGTATTCCTTAAGGGATTCTGATAAGGGTTTTGGAATAGAAGTTAATTAAGGAACTGGTCCTTAATAACTCAGATTAGGAATAGTATTAAGTTTAACATTAATGGTTGAAAGAAAGAAAAGGATGATCGTCATCCACTATGTTGAGACATAGGTTCTATCTTAGAAAACCATGATGATAACTTAACATAATATATGATCCAAGAAGGAACATTTAAAAAGTGATTGAGTTTGAATCACAGAACATTGAGCTAAGTTTGCCCACAGTGTCTAATAGAGAACTGTAGACATGTTTTCCAAATCCATAAAGGATGACATATCTTAAAACATAAAGGGTTATGTTATAAGGGAATATGTTGAAAACTCCTGTTAATACCAATTGAAGTCAAGTAGGAAGCGAGAGAACAAAACATCGAAAAGTTGCACTAATTGCACTAGTGTTTCGATGAATACATTTATAATAATAGATAAGGGTACCATCAAAAGTGATGTATAATGTTATGGCAGGCTTAGTTTGCTTTTAACGTAAATTGATGTGTCCCAGGGCACAGTGCCCATGATAAAGCCCTCGAGGTTGATCTAAAGTCACTGTAGGCTCTTGGAATCAGGCCTCTTTCTGCTGCCATAGCGACGATGCATACACACAGATGTTATCATGTGATGATAAAGTATTAATGTCAATCAAGGTGACATTAGTAAGTTGCAAAGGATTTGGGACTGTAAAGTACAGAACCAAGACTCAACCTCTTCCATGAGCAAGCATGTTCAGGGTACCGGATATATGGTGCCAATGATTAAAGAACAAATGCAGCTAGTGTATTTGTACTCTAGTGCAAGTGGGAGACTGTTGGAAATATGCCCTAGAGACAAATAGTAGTAAGGACTATTATCATATTTCATATAGTTTATGATTAAGTTTTATATCATGCCATAATTGTATTGAGTGGAAACATCAATACATGTGTGATATACATACAACCAGGGGTTCCAAGTGAAACTCTAGTCACTGGTTCATTGGTCAACAGATGGTCAAGTTTCCTGATCATGTGGCATTTATGCCAATTGGAAATGGAGTCAACTCATTCTAAGAATGAGATGATGAACCAATACCCAACCTAAACATCGTTACCCGATCATGTCAGAAATTTCAAGTTATGATGATTAGAAATGGATCATCGTAGACTATTCCTTAGACCGTGAGGCTATATCAATCACTGTCTCCCGAGAGTGCTTTGATAGCATCAAGCACCACTTGGTAATATAGTGGTTATAAAGTTGTGTTCAGGTACTCGGAGGAAACCGTAGAGGCAATATATGTCAAGAGTGGGATTTGTCCATCCATGTGACGGGAAGATACTCAAGGGCCCACTCAGAGAGGTTATATCCAATAGCTGCCAGTGTGTGATTTGATCACAGGGATATCACTTGTCAGAACGAGTCAATTAACATTGTTCAGTAACAAGATTAGACACGACATGGTGATGTCATTGATCAGATCTAGGGCAATACAAGTATCGAGAGACAAAGGCAATAAGACACGACTGTACCGGTTCAAATGACGAAAGATCTTTGTGGAACGCATAGGGGTCACATGACCATCCAGGTCCTTCTGTCAATCATTGGTGCGGGAGTTTCCCGACCATGTCTGGAGTGTTCCCGAACGGTAGGGTATCACGCTTAAGGTCTTGATGATGCTTAGGGAGTGTTCATAGGATCGGTAGAATCGCCGAAGAATAGTAGAAAGAAAACCGGAAGGGTTTCGGTAAGTCCGGAGGATGTCCGGAGTGGATGTGGAAGTGTTCCATAACCATAGAGGTTGAATAATATGTGAATGAATGTTAAATATTGATTTAATCATTTATTCATAATTATTTAATAAAGATAAAGTCAATTAAAAAGGTCAAAAGGCTTAATGGGCCAATTCCCGGAGGAGAGAGGGCCCATTAGGGAAAGGAGAGAGGGAGAAGGGGCAAGGGGGTGGACGGCTGGGCCAAGCCCCCCCCCCCCACGCGGGGCCCACTAGGGCTGGCCGGCAGCCTCCCCTCCCCCTCCTCTCCTTTAATCCCACCCCAGGACTTTGAGGGAGGTAGTACCTCCGCTCCCCCTATATATAGTGGGGGTATTTGGCCAGATAAATACACACAATATTCAATAAAGGTCTTATCACTTTTGGGAGGACCTCCAATTGATATTTTCTCTCTCTCCCTCTGTCTCTTGACCATGGTCCCAAGTTCGGACTACGCGAACGAGAGACATCTTCACCGCACAGCACTGTCGCGCTGTGGGATTCGGATCCAGGAGCTCTACTTCCGCAACTGCTGCTGGATCAGGGAAGCAGGAGTCATCGTTAGGCACCGGACGTGTGTAACTCCCCGCGAGGTGTCGCACTTGAGGCACTCAAGTCGTTAGAGCCAAGGAAGCGTGAGTACTTCATCACGACCTTGAGGTCGGCTTCGGCTCGTCTACATCAACCATGCTCTCCTGAGCGTTGACAACACTTTTTGGTCTTCAAGTGTAAGTTCGTGAAAAGCCCCTCTCGTTACTGTATTACTAATAGATAGGTCCTGGCAACATCAGGGGTTCAGGGGCATAGGGTAAAAATTTATTGTTTTGATGCGCGGAACCCCTACAAAAAGATCCAGAAAGCTTCCTCGGAACAGTGAGGTATATTATGCAGAAGAAAACTAGAAAGAACTATTCAAAATATACCCTAGGTGTACTACTACTGAGATATATATATATCTGGTTTTCCATTGCTGCTATAGCAATGTTCTACAAAAGTAGGTTCTAGTTTTCTGGGAATTTATTATATTCTATGCTTCAACTTGACCTCCATAGCTTCTGATGTGGTCATTTACTCCATTGAATTCCACTTGGTATCGTTAACTCTTCAAAGTGGACCATTGCTTGGGAATGCCATTGCTTGCTCCAAGATCTAGCAAGGGTTAAGAAGATACGGTTGAGTACGCGCGTACTCAGCAAATTCACTAAAAAGGAGTGTATGATACACTATCTCTACAGTCACGGACCAAAGGTCATAGGCAATGTAGGTTTTCGTAAACATTTCTTCAAAGATTGCTTTTATTCTGAAAACTATGTCCGGCAGCCTTCACAGGTTGACTAGAACCTTCATGGGGTTCCTTTCCTACCATGTTCGTAGCTCCTTCCGGGAACATGGAGTAATATGTCACAGTTCTTACACTCTGTAGAGGTGCGTTGCTTTACCCATGAGATACCTTAGCCTTGTTGCACATCCAAGTCTAGAGCTTGTCCATACTTCCTTGGTATGGGGCCCGATCTAATATCCAAGCCAATCGTTTCCCTTCTCCACGACCCCGCATGAAGACACGATCCCCCAAGAAGGACTACCATGGTTACTCTTCGGGTAGCCTCTCAAAGACTCTGTAAGCAGCTCTGTCTGGCATGCACCATCAGCCATGGATAATCTAGACACCAATATTGCGGGGAACTAAGTGGTCCCACCCATGTGTTAGATTCTCCATGAGAAATCAATGGCCTCACGATAAGGTCATCCGTCCATGCGAAAGGAAGAAGATCCAGCTGACTTCTCCGTCCCATTCCAAATCTCATGGTTAATGCATAATATACGACGCTAGAATCACTGGTGACATTGGTTGATTAAGTCCTAGATATTATGTTCCTTTACCACTAGAACTGTATCAGTAGATTATTACCTATTGGTAAATAATCCATAATCATATTATTATGAAAATACTATTTTCTGACCTTTTTGAAATGCAGGTGATGACAAAATTTGAGTTACAAGCATTTGATAGAAATTAATCAAAGGACATGAGCAAGTTGTGAACTTACCTTTTGTGATTGCAAGATTATGCACTCACGGTCTTTGAGATACTAGAAGATCCAAACTCTGTAAATAGCATCATTGGTCCGGCAAGGACAATTGTTTAAATAAGAAAGATACAATTATGCATAAGTAATGTAATGCAATTTGACAAACGCGAATCCCCAGAATAATTGTATCTAATCTAGGGTTTGCAAGCTTGTGGTGATCTCTTTAGAATGTGTTGCATTTTTATACTTGCTTCAAACTTGTGCTTCTTATTAAGGCTTGTGAGTGTGTGAGAAAATATGTAATTACAGTAAGTAGCATGCAATACTAAAGCACTCAAATGGGGCATGGTATCTAAAAGATTTCTTCAGCAAGATTATTAATCAATTAGGGCTTTTAGAAAAGTATTCAATGATTATTTATAATATTTCTTAAAATAGTTAGACCTATGTTAACTTCACTTAAACATCAATTTAACTTGTTGTTTCACTTTTAGACTTGAAATAAATAATGCTAAAGGCAAAGTGAAGATTTTTGTATTTTTAATCCATTAAGATATTAGAAAATAATTTTAATCAAGACTTAATAAATATTTTCATTTATTTTACTTCAAATTTGTATATTTATATTTTTAATGTGTAGATTTTATTTTTGTGATCATTTTGGTATATTATACGTATTTTTGTGATTTTTAAATAATAAGTTATGATTTTTATAAGTTTTCATCAATTTATAAATACTAAATAAATAATAAATATTGATTGAGTATCACAAAAATGTACAAAATAGGTTTATGAATGTGTATTTTGTTTTTCCAAGAATTTTTATATATTATACTTATTTTTTATGAATTTTAAATAGTAGAATATATTTATTTAAGATTTATCCCTAATAGGTTATTTGCTAATAATAGTTATTATTTTATTTAAATTAGAAAATAAAATATGATAATAGGTTTATATTATAGATTTTATTTTTCTAAACATTTTGATATATAATATATATTTTTCTGAATTATAAAACACAAGATATTGATTTAATAAGATTTATTCAATTTCTAGAATTAAAAATAAATAACTAAATGTATTTATGAAGTAATGCTGATGTCAACATGAGGTGGGCGACCCTTTTTCACCGAAGCAATTCCTAGCCCTAGCCACTGACTGGTGGGGCTCCTGCCATGTTAGTAGCCATGCAGCGCGGACCAGTCAAAGGTGACGTCAGGCCGACGTTAGCTCGCCGAACCCTCACCGGAGTGTGGCGGCGACGCCAAAATACGGAACTAGAGACCTCGCGAAGGGGTGTGTTCAAACAAGGACAGTGAGGTGAAGCTAACTATGCGCGTGCTGCTAGGTTTTGGTCACCAGAAGTGCATCGGCGACGAGCTTCTCTGGCGGCGCGGTCGGAATCACGTGGGCAGAGAGATTAAGCCAGTAATCGACCAAGAGAAAAGGTGCTGGAGCACCAAGAACTGACCCTGGTCGTAGTGGCGACGTCAGTGAGGTCTTGCTTGGCCGGAGATGAGCGAATGGACTAGGATTCCGCTGAACACCGGCGGAAGGGAACGGAGAAATCTCCACGATTTCAAGCTCCCCTTCCTTCACTTCTACCACTCTAGTAACAAGCAAAGCGAGGGGCTTCTTCCAAGCTATATCGTGTTTCCCGAGGTGGACTCCACCGGCGGCTAGCCAGAGACCTGTGAGCTAGGCTCTTGGTGATAGAGAGAAATCAGAAAGAGAGAGCTTGCGAGGGGAAAGTGAGTGGATGAGGATGTGATAGGAAGGCGTCTGGTTGATCTTATCCCTCTCCTGGCAACGGCGGCGAGGATCTTGGCGTGGCGATGACGGTGCTGCCGCCAGCATGCTGCTTCGCCCGCCGTACGTAAGGTGGACGATGGAGATAGAAGCGACAAAGTGGTATTTGGGCTTGGATGGTATTGGGCCATTGCAGAGTAAGCGGGAGATTGCTGCTTCTACTCTGGGCGACGGATAGGAGGATAGGGAATGGACCGTGGGCCTGTGCCTGGCTGCCTGCTTTTCTTTTTCTTAATTCTACAATTCAAGTTCAAATATGAATTATTCAATGATTTAAATATCCAGAGATTTTATAGGTCAAGAATATTGTTGTATAAAGCAATTATAACTATTTCCTCTACATTTCTTATTATGTACAAAAATATTCATAATTATATGAAGGATTCTCTACATTAGAGAATATTCATGATATTAGGGTTTTAAGAATTTACTTCATGTATATAAAGCTTTTATAAAAATGTGATTATTTTCACCATGGTAACTGTAATGGTTAAGATTTAAGATGGTTAATGATATATATATAGAACTCTATTCATACTTAGCCTCCACCATTATATTTAATGGTTTAAATTTTAGGGTTCTTATAGTTTGGAATTTCCTTTATTCAAGTTACACTAAAATGTCATTCATAAGCATCCCACTACTTTCAAAATAGGCATGTATCATTTCTTACATTAGTTGTGCACTACTTTCTTAAGTGTGGTTAATGTTTTGATAGAAGTTTACTATATAATGGTGAACAACCATTATCATTCATGTGGCACAAGTGATCTCAATGCCCAGCAACATTTACTTAGGTTTACTAATACCACACTTACCATGGACCCTAGAGGATAAACTGCCCTCAAGTTTATTAGTGAATGTGGCTAGGTATCAAGATTCAAGGACTGCTCCTGACTTTATAGTCTTGAAAGAAATCTCAACTCAAAGTGAGCTATAAAGATTACTTCTTAATGTGTCTTGATGGTTCATGGGTCTTGATTCTATTAGGGTTTAAGATAATAAAGCAAACAAGTCTTTCACCCATAAACACTCATCTGGTTCTCTAATTATCTCTTGGAAGCTTCTTTTGTCCAGGAGACATTGTTCAATGGTTACCTAGGAATCGGAATTCCTCCCACTGCTAGCTTCATTTTGGGGTTTTGGACAAAGACGTAGAAAGGGTTCTATTCATGGCTTGATAAGACCTTGTTTAAGGCTTCTAAAGAATCCTTATCTTAATACCTCACCAAGGTGATCTTTAGATAAGAAATTCCTTTCCTACATATACTCTAAAAATCTCTCTCATCTTATTCACAGAGATCACATATTCCTCAATAAGTCAATCATCTGACTCCACCATATCCATCATCACATGATGACATGGTCATGTCACTTCTACAATATTCCTTCATTCTACTCCTAGTATAGATATATACAGCTTCCATTTACAACTACCTTTAAGTAAGTCATTCATCTAGTTAGTTATAACTTCACTATTCCATTCTCCTAACATTCTTCCTTTACTGCCTAACTTTCACTTCTTAACTACCCTTGATGAATCCATCAATGTAGTTGTTTCTAACTCCATCCATTAACTTCCTTAAATCCATCTTGCAACTACTTCCAAGGCTTGCAAGATTATAGTTTCCCTATAGCATAGGTGATAACAATCCTCTGGAATAGGTATGGTACTACTCTCCATAATACAAGTTTGTTCTTGTATTAGCTTGGTTAAACTACTATGCCTACAACTACTCCATACAACTTATCAAATACTTCACCATACTCTAGCTTGACTTCTCATGATCAAGCTAGATGATTCATCTTACTAAGGTTTTGCCTAATTTGGTATACTCACAACTCTTCTTTATCATTTGGTCATTTATTCGTAAATGTCTTGAGAGTAATGACCACCAACCTTTGATCATGTAGAGCTTAGTCTTGTAATCGTCTGATCCAGATCTATCATCAACAAGTAGTATGCTTGTACTAGTCTCTCTATAAGGCTTATCTTGTTAAGGAAACTTACTTTAGGTTTAGACCTAATTGGCTTAACAAGATTATCACTGGATTCTCTACTACTACTAGCTTTCTCATAGCCTCATAATTACTATCTAAACTTTTAGGTTTAGATACCTCTTCTAGTTAACTCATAAGTGAGTTAACTGCTCCAACATCCAATGGTTTGATCACCCCCAAGGATCTCATTCCATGGAGGATGGCACCCTCTACCATATCTAGTTCCTCCTCCTTATTAATTTACTTAAGGTATTTGGAAGGTTAACATAATAGGTCAATAAGTTCTGGTCAGGAATTGGTTTCTCAACATTGATGATCAACTGACACTAGGACTTGGTTAAATAGGAATGTCATCTCTTAACATGACAAAAAATATATGAGATGAATGGTCTTGGCTTGACTTCCTTTTTTTACTCTATTCGTGATAAGAGTTAATGTTTAAGAGCTAACTTGTTACCCATGGTAGGAATAACTATGGCACGAAAGTGTTTCAAGATTTAGTTCTTGAGGTTTCTTTACCTAGAGTTATATACTTGATTGAGTATTCAAGGTTTGTGGTAGATAATACCTTGATATTATCTTTAGAATATTAAGTATTCATCCTTGAGTAGTTGTATGTATTACCATGTAATGATCTCTAGAAGATCAAGGTCACATTGAAACTTATCGCAATCAACTTGATGATCTACTTTAGTTCCACCAAGTTAAGAGAAGCTTCAATCACTTTGACAAGTTTTATTTAAAAGCACGAAAATTATCCATATGTTCTATGCATGAATGCAATGCACACACCTGAGCTCAGCTTATTTCTAAACTCTAATGCTAGGGTGTTACAAAGGACCCGGGGGCTGCGCCACCCGAAGAACACGAAGGTCCCAACAATGTGAAACATGGACCTGAACTGGAAGGTCCCATGGAGGTCATGGTCATCGAGCCATCCTGGACGCAGCCATACATCACATACCTGCTCACCAATAGGATGCCAAATGACCTGATAGATGTGCGACACATAGCACGATGCTCCAAAGCTTTCACCATCATCAAAGGCGAGTTGTACAAATGCAGCATTGCTAGAGTCTTTCAGCGATGCATCGCCAATGGTGACGGGAGAGCCATACTCCTCGAGATACATGAAGGCACCTGCAGTCATCACGCCGGGAGTCACGCCCTCGTCACCAAGGCTCTACGGGCTGGTTTCTATTGGCCAACGGCAATGTGCGACGCCAAGGACATCGTCTATAAGTGCAATGCTTTCCAATGCACGGATAAGCCGCACGCGCTAGGTGTGGAACTTAGGCCAATACCTTTGGCTTGGCCCTTCGCACAATAGGGACTTGACATGGTCGGCGAGCTGCAAAAATCATCACCGGGAGGATATGTCTATCTCCTTGTCGCTTTCGATAAATTTACCAAGTGGATTGAGGCCATGCCGGTGACTAATCAAATAGGCTGCACCGCCATCAAGTTCTTCGAGTCCATCATCTTCAGGTTTGGGGTGCCACACAGCATCATCACCAACAACGGGACGAACTTCACCTTGAATGAGTTCCAGGATTTCTGTGAAGCTATGCCTCAGTGGCACTCCCCCAGACCAACAGTCAAGTCAAGATGGCCAACAGCCTCGTCTGCAATGGCATCAACAAAAGACTCCTCCGACCACTCGAGCGAGCAGCTTGGTGTTGGGCCGAGGAGCTGTCATCTGTACTATGGAGCCTACGCACAACTCCAAACAGCACCACAGGCTACACCCCGTTGCTCATGGTACATGGCGTCGAGGCAATGTTACTGCCAGAAGTGCGCTACAAGGCCCCAAGGGTCGTCGCGTACAACGAGGCTGAATCTACGGCCGCACTCGAAGACTCTGTCGACCTCCTCAATGAAGCACGCGAGATCGTGGCAGAACAATCAATGATCTATCAGTAGAGCCTCCGCAACTACCACAGCCGAGGTTGTGCCCAAGATCCTCCGTCGAAGGAGACCTCGTCCTACGTCTAAATCAGAAAGGACACCTCAAGTTTGAGTCCCCCTGGGAGGGACCCTATGTGATTACTGAAGTAATCCCAGGTGGTGCCTATCTCTTGAAGGACGTAGAAAGTGGAATCGCATACTCCAACCCATGGAACATCGTGCAACTATGGCTGTTCTAACCCTAGATGTTTTTACTTTGTAATAAGGCTACTTAGCTAGGCTACTTAGCCAAGCAATGTACCTCCTTTTATTCTCCAAATAAATAAAGCTAAGTGCCTCCAACCATGTGTCTTGTTACATTTACTTTCATTGTTATTTCTGCACTTGGGGGGCTACGCCTCCCTATTGGCCTCGTCAAATATGCAATCTCAAAAAGCAATGAACCGAGTAGGTGACCAAATTGCCAATCTAACCCTTGATAAAACCAACCCAGTTGATACGCAACTGACATGCTAGAAAGGCGATGAGATCCGCAAGCGCCAGGCTAATGAAAAGGCATTGCATAAGAAACACACTCGCGAAACACATAGGCTAAAGTCTTTACATACAAGCATGGGTATCAACACCCAGTCGAAATATTATACAAGATTTACAACACTTATACATCATGTGTAGGTTAAACACTATCCTACAGATGCAAAAGAAGAATATTTATGCGCTCATTGAACAAGCTAACGATGTCTTCCGCCGGTCGGTCAACTGCTTGGTAGTGGGGCACCATGTTCCACGCCATCCCTGCTGGATGCGGCGGTGGTCCTGCAGCGACAACATCCAAGTCCACGTCGGGTCATTGCACGCACACAAGAGCCAATGCAGCCTTGGCACCTGCAACAAGTTGTTGGTGCACACACTCACGTACTTCATCAGCATTCTGAAACTTTCGTATCAGAGACAGCAAGCTTGAGGGTGTAGCATCCAACAGAAACACTGCCCTGAAGATATGCTTCAAACATGAACGCGCCTTCTTCAGAAAGTGCAGCACCTGAGACACGCGATCCTCCAGCATCGCCAATGTGGTCGCACGATCCCGGTCGGTCTAGAAAAAACCACCAGCTTCCAGCTGCTCCTGCATCAGGAAGTTCAGGCGGATGCTTATGCATCCCTCTCTTCCGGTGGAATGAGATTGACAACTACAAAAAAAAATAGCAAGCATATTAATCAACACATTGGCGACATGGAAGAAAAAGGACAAGGCAGTCAAGATAGCACCCACATTGCAACTACTCGTTGATTTTAGCCACCTCGTCAAGAAGGTATTTCTCGTGCTCAAGGGATTTCTCCGCCTTCGATTTGCAGACACTGGCATTACCACAAATCATCAATGCATCTCGCTCCAAGTACTTCACGCGATCGTGCAAGCGCGGCAAGAGCGAAAAATCTTCCACTTTCGAGCATTGCTACGCCACAGGCGCATCGGAAGAAGGCATATCTTGTGAACCACTCGAAGAACCCTAACCAAACAAAAAATTGGAAGAATAAGAGGCACTACATATGGAATTCGAGTGGCAAAAGTAGGAAGATAATGTATACATCTAGAGTCCCAACAAGTTTCAACAGCGGCACCCCCACAAAGGCAGTTCAAGAGAAAAGGCCAAAGATTTTCGCGCCGCTACAAAAAGAAGACAATGAAGATGACTACGCCTACATATCGGCACCTGCGGGCTTTTTCAACTTCGTGGCAGCCTCCGACACCGTGGCCTTCATTGCGGTGGCCCCTGACATCATGGCCTTTGCCGCATTTAGCCGTTTTCGCTCCATAGAGTACTTCACAAGTGTCTCTATGAGCCTCTACCCATATTTGTGATAGGGAGTATCAAAGGGAGCAAAAACGACCTCTTGGCCCTCCGCGGTCGTCGGCATCTTCGAAGTAATCCGGCTGACGTCCAGATTGGCATTGCAGGCCTACGCCATGGCCAACCCCAAGGATGCACCAGCTCCCTTCTGTGCATTCTTGAACGCCACCCGCGAAGGTCTCGACTAGGCCATCAAGATCTTCAACTAGCCTGGCCTTGGGGAGCATCTCTTCGTGAAGGCATCCCAAAACGGCTCTGGCCTTCTAGAGGGCGTCTTGGGTGGAGGCGTCGTGATCTTCAATCGTCATCACAGCACCAACCAAATCGTCCTCACGGACCAGAGCCGGGTAGTCAAAATCAACACCGGTGGCATCTGCAAAATGCAATCTCGTCAATCAACAAGCATAACCACAAGAAGTAAAAATGAGCACATCGAAAAGATCAAGCAAACAAATACCAAAGAGTGATTGGCCCATGGAGAAAAGTTGTTCTGCAAACCCCTTTTCTCTATCGGCTGTGGCTGCCATCAGGTCCTCCTCACGCTTCTTCGAGTCATGTTGGAAGCGCTCAAGGGCTTCGAGTGCCTTATCCCGCCTGGTCTCCGATGTGCTGATACCCTATTCAAGGGAGTTAACTCAACGATGAAGATCATTATTTTCCTCTACAAACAAAAAGGCCAGACATCAAGCATAATAAAACAAATATGCCATAGTACAGTACAAGTCGACTGGCTTACTCTGTAGCTGTCGGTTGTCAGCATCTAGCCGCACATACTGCCGACCCAAGGTCGTGATACGCTCGCCAAGACGATCAGAATCCTGTAGAATGGGCTGCAAAATGACAACGCCCGTCACACAAAGGATCAACCCCGAACAAACTATTTCAAGTGAGGTATTCATGAAGACTTACATGGTCACCCAAAGGCTCTGAGGATTCCTTCTGAATCGGCGTCCAGGCAATCACTAGGTGCTCCCCTATGTTGGGAGAACTCGATGAATTTGCACCGGAGTTGGCCGCTATCTTCGGGGAAGGCGATGACCCCTCCGCACTGTTATTCTTGGAGTCTACGACTCCAGTTTCCTCCAAAAGGCGGCAGTCGCCGAACGATGATGACGCGGTCCTATTGCAACAACTTCATGAATACATTCAGTGCAACAAAACCGTAAGACAAGGAACCTCGACTCCAAGCAGAAAACATACCCGTCAAAGTCGTCAGGGTCGAAGTCCTCGTCTAGCAGCTCCTTCAATTTCTTCGGCTTCTTCAGGGTTGGTGGAGCCACGCTGCAGACAGGAACCTCTAGAATAGGACTGGTGGTGCCCACCTCAGGCAAAGTATCCTTCGGTGCTTCTGGTGTAGACGCGTCAGATTCTTCGCTCTGGGAGTGCTTGCGAGTGCCATCCTTGCTAGAATTGGGGATTTCCTGTGCAGGCACAGTCGACCCTGATTCGTCGTCCTCTTTGTCCTCGGAGGGAAGAACCCCCTCTGGCTGAGGTGGTAGCGAAGCCGCTACATTCCAATCCTAGCACAAGCATCAACATTGTAACTACAATATGTCCTACGGACAAGGAAAAGAAGAACAACAAAGATTCGAAAGCACAATTACCTTAGGAGGGGAGTTACTCATGCAGAAGGGCAGCGTGGATGAGTCTCTAGGAAGGACATCCATGTTTGTGTACTTTGTCAGTGCCCGAACCTTCCTATCCACCTCCACGGATGACAGGTTCTCCGGGGAGATGCGAGTGATATCATCAACGCTGGTCCAGCACGACATGTGGTGTGCCATGGCCTGCAGAGGCTGCACCCGCCGCCACAAGAATGTGCGAGTCAGGTCGACATCGGTGATTTCTTGGCCTCAGACAAGCTGAAGGTCATAGACATGCTTGTACAAGACTTCAACTTCTTTTGCCTCGCTCAGTATCACAACATTCTTCTAGTATCTCTTCCTCTTCAGCTCAGCCTTGGGATCAAAAGGAGCAAGTCCATTCTTCTAGTATCTCTTCCGTTGTATATTTTTTGATAATGTGCCCATATTGTACACGCATGTGCATCTTAGAATGGTGAACAATGTTGCAGGAGGAAGTTTTCCTTTTCGTCGCTCAAAATATGCATTCTCCATTTTCCGAGTGCAAAAACTGGGTGTTTTATGAAACAACCACCAAATAAAAGTTTCAAAATAGTACCACCCTATTTTCAAAAATACTAGACCATGTTACATGGCCAATGTCCCAACTAGGGTATATAAAACCTTTTCGTCCACCCCTAGTGAAAAAGACAAATTCTTGCCGAATCAGTAGGCCGTGGGTCCGATTTGAACTACAGGTACATTATCTAATGCTCATGTTTTCTGCAAAAATCATTTTTAGGCTCACAATATGATGTTTTATCAGAGATCCAATGCAAGTTCAGCAAGGTCATCCCCTGGCTAAGAACCTTCATGCCCGCTATTTTGACCATAGTTTGAAACAGACATAAAAAATTCAAAAAGGTCAAAACAAGGTGAATCCTTCATGTGGCGTCATATTATGTGACATAGTTGCAATAAAAAATACCAAAGTTGGTATATTGATTGCATCTTTAAAAAACCTTCACAGAAATGACCTATCACATTCGAGGTTTCATGGTTTTCAGGCCAAACAACAAATGTTACGGCCAGAATCGTGGCATGGTTTGTGATAATGTTCCCATATTGTTCACCCACGTGTATCATGGTATGGCGAACAATGTTGCAGGAGGAAGATTTCCTTTTCGTTGCGCGGAAAATCCATTTTCTATTTTGCTAGTGCCAAAATCGGGGCGTTTTGTGAAGCAACACCAAATGGTGAATACAAAATGCTACCACCCCATTTTTCAAAAATACTAGACCACCTTACATGAACAATGTCCCAACCGGGGATTCGCAAAACTTTTCGTCCACCCCTGTTGAGAAAGACAAATGTCTACCGAATCGGTAGGAAGTGGGTCCGGTTTGAACTACAGGTACATGATCTAACAAAAATCATTTTTAGACTCACAATATGATGTTTCTTCAGAGATCCAATGCAAGTTTAGTGAGGCTCATCCTGTATCTTCATTCCCGCCGTTTTGACCATAGTTTGAAACGAGAAAATTTTGAAACGGACATAAAAATTCAAAAACGGTCCAAACATGATGAATCCTTCGCATGGCGTCATGTTATGTTACATAGTTCTAACGAAAAATATCAAACTTTGTATATTGATTGCATCTTGACAAAACATTCATAGAAATGACCTGTCATGTTTGAGGTTTCATGGCTTTCATGCCCATCAGGTACCAGAAGATGCCCTACGATTACTACCCCGAGATGCTATGTTTGTGCGGTGAGAAGATGCCGAGATGGATTTCATGGACCGATGAAAATACCGCATGGAAATTTAGCAACTATAGCATCAGAGCGGTAACTTATTATGCTAAGTACTATGGTAACCCGGATCCGGGAAGCTCAATGTAATTCTTTTTTTCCTTCGATTATGCGCGAGAAGGGAGAGGACCTAGCTATGACAAGTTTGTGTGGATCGAAAAGCCCCTGACAGGTTTTCACAAAGATCTTGTTCAGGATCTTCGTGATGTTGTGTGGGACAAGAAAGAGGAGATTCGTGCGCTGGAACGAGAGATCCGGGAGCTTTGCCATATGCAGGGGAGGCAGGAGCAGGAGGTGGTGAGATAGACTGTCTCAAGATTAGGCCATAAAGTGGAAACGATTTCCTCATTATCTGGTCATTATGTGTTGCCTTTGCAGTTTATGTTGCCATGTCGTTGTCCAGCAGCTGAAATAAGTTGCTGCTTCATGGAGTGTAGCTTAGAACTTGTTTTTCATCTCGGAAGCTTATCATAAGTGTGATGCTGAAAGAAGGGATTTATTAAGTGCTTATAAATAATTTATGTCTGTGCCACTAACATTCCATCAAACTTGGAGACCCCCTCCCCCTCAGCAATTGCGGTCCCGATGATGCGAGTTTTCACATAGTAGTGGCACAGTCACAATTTCGGATTCAACTAATGACCTCAGTCATTTCCAAACCTCAATCACACTAAATTTTACTCCAAGAATGGGGGGCAGATTGTTTTGCGCGACAAGTTCCATGCACATAGCTCCAGAATTTAAACGAACTACATATATAGGTTCAAGTTCAAAAAATTATTAGGCTTCTACATTGCTAGCCTTATTCCTCTGCTTGGGTGCCAAATTTCTTCCTCTTGCCTTCACGTACTCTAGCTTCTTCATTTCCTGGCTTCTTCCTCTTCCTGGGTGCTAATTTTCTTACCTTCCTGTACTCTACATCTCTGGGTCGATGGAAGTCAGGCCAATCAACACCAGAAACGTGTGCATCATCATCACTCCACCTGTTTTGGTTTTCTTCTCGCAGCAAAATCACTGAGTCGGCAGTCTTGTTTCTTACCTTGCGCTTCGTGTAAAAAACAGTACACGGCTAAGTACCTAATATGTATATATTATAAAAAACAAAAATTTAAGGTACCATCTCATACCTAGGTTTGGGAGCATTAAGGGGACAACTCGCTGCTCTATGGACTATAAGATGGCAGGTCTTGGATCTATTTTTCCCCTTCTTGCTAGCACTAAAAGCCGAACCCTTCTTCTAGAGAAAATTATTAAACCTCTTCACCTGAGGTCTTCCTCTTCCCCTTTTTGTAATTGGGTAGCAAATCTTGAAACTCAGTTGGACTTGAGGCCACTGAGATGGGTCTGTACAGGGCTCGACAGATCTAGCGTACACAACTCTGAACTTTTCTAGAGAGTAGTAGTCGGACAAAGATTGATCCAAATGTGGTAGAGTTCTTTTCTTCACCAAGAAGTCCAAGGTGTGGTCACAAGGTTTCCTGGTATATATGCTGCCACTTTAAGCAGGTGCATTCTCTCTTCTCGATGTTCACAACATCCCTGTGGCCACTATTGGCCATATCGACCACCTGACAACACCTCATGTTTGACGGGAGAACCCTAAGATGAGAGACTCCTCGGCTTATCTTGTGAAGTTGTTGTACAACAGGTGGTAGCATATGTCCTCTATGTCTCCTACCGATCTCTCTCCTTATATTTAACAGCTTCATGATCATACCACGTATGTTGTCCATCAAGATATTAACATCACGGACTTTTATGTCCTTCACCCAGTTATTCAGGCATTCTGCAAGGTTGTTGTTTATGTAATAAACTTTGATGTCAGGGTAGAATTGACTCCTCTTACATAGCTGTGAATGATGGGTGGCTAAGAACTGCTGAAGTTCATGGGTTTCCGCAAAACTCTTGCTCATGAAATATTCACTCCTCCGAGCTTTGTAAGCTCTAGCAGCAGGAAACATGTAACGAAATATGCTGCCTGCATAGTGTGAGTACAAGTTGACCATCAGATGGGCATGAAATTCTCTACCTTCAGCTTGCGGGAACACCTCCTTCACTACATTCGTCAGCCCTTTGCATGCATCCATGGAAATAGCCAATGGATCCATGTGGCATATTGATCTCCTGAGCTGCCTCAAAAACCAGACCAAGTTTTCCTCTATTTCTGTATCGAACAACTCAAATGCCACTAGGAACATCCAGTTGTGACCATCAAATGTTGTCATCGATGCTAGGAAGCCTTTCCATTTGCCAGTTAGGACAATGCTATCTACACTGAGATATGGCCTACAGCCATCCTTGAATCCCTGGATGCAAGGTTTAAGCGCCATGAAAAATCTATTAAATTAAATTTTCCCACCTTCTGATCCAGTGTCAATCTCCACAACACACCCCGGGCACCTTGCTTGTACCTCAGCCTTGAAGTTTTATAGCATCCTGAAGCTACTAGTCCAATCCCCGTGCAAGACTTTCAGAGCTTTCTCTTTAACTTTCCAAACCATGTAATACGGTAGGACAATGTTGTATTTAGCACCGAGGCTAGTTTAAATATTTTTCGCGGTCTTCTTAGGGTTATCCTTTAGTATGGAAATAGCTTGTAAAGCCACCCACTCTCTATCAGCCATTAAGGATTTCAGCAGGCTGCATGTCAGACACATGTGGGGAGATCCCATTTTGTTCACCTGCAACATAGATCCATTTACAAGATTAGCGGAGTGGACTCGTTGCTAGAAAGATCTTGCACAACAATTGTAGTTATAGAGTGAAAAAGAGAAATTTTAATGGTTTGCTGCATTCATTGCCCTAATACCCTAATTGTCTTTGATGCAAGTAAGGCTCTGGCTGTGATCCTCCATGGACAATGTACCGCGACCCGTCCATTCTTCCACATTAACCTCGAAATGGCCTCATACCTCTAGGCAGTGTTCTTCACTCTATGAACATCGAACTCCCCTTGATACAAAAATTTTGGAACGACATCCTGAAATCATTCATGCTCCTAAACTCAGTGTCAACCGAAATTGTAGGATGCTCATGGTCATGTTTCATATCTTCTACGTCAGCACCCAAATCATTGACTGGAATGTCAGCTTCATCATTTAGTGTCTCCTCTAATTCATCATCACCAGATTCTTGATCCTCTACAGTACCATCTTCTACATCTGTTTCAGAATCTTGGCCATCATCTCAAATGCCTAATACTGCACACATCAAATTGACTCCGAGGGGTGTGGTTGCACCATCATCTCCACCCAGATGGACCGGAACATTGCCCAATCTACCTCACAGAAACTCTGTTTTCTCCTAGACACTCTGTTGGTTCTACTCCAACCACATGTGGTAGTCTAACATTGCACGTATCCCAGGTTCTTTAGTAGACAAACAATAGTCAGATTCTATTTCATGTCGGCTGTACATAACCCTCTTGCTCTTATTGTGTACATCCTCCTTCCTGATGGAATCTTTCTTGATGGTATTAGTAGGGCTTGACATATGTGTTTTGTTCCTCATTGAACTAGCCTTTTTGCTGCTACTCTTGGTTGTGATCTCCTTCCTGCTTCCTCTTATCGGTGTTGGCTACTGCATATTGGCATTATTGCTTGTCCTCTCGGCGTGTTCTTCTTCAAATTAGCCCTTTTGCTGCTACTGTTGGGTGTGTTCTCCTTCGTGCTGCCATTATTGCCGGACCTCAGCAGTGTGTTCCTCTCCAAATTAGCATTTTTTCTGCTACAACTAGGTGTGGTATCTTCCGTGCCGTGCATTTTTTTTCTCCAAATTAGCAATGTGTTCATCACTGTGCTCGCCCTCTTAGCATTTTTGCTGCTACTATTCAATGTGGCATTTTTACTGGATCTCAGGGGTGTACTCTGCAGCGTGGTGCATTTTTTTAGGCAACTCTTGGGAGTCCTCTTCTCTGGCATGGTCTTCTTGGTGATGTTCTTCTTCGGGGTGCACTTTCTAGGGATGCTCTTCCTGCTCCTCTTTATGATGATCCTTTGTAAGACTCTCCTCTGTTTGAAGCTACCCTCAGTCGCACAACTATTAGTGATGCCATGGATCAGGTCATGCATGTCTTGTACAAGCCCATCATCCCTATTGTCAAAATCCAATTCCTCTCCATCCATTTGCACTATCAACTGGATGTACACTTCATGTCTACTATGTTTCCTGGTAAACAGTATGGTTAAATCACTGGTAACTTTCAATTGTTTAGCCTTTTTTCTCCTATAACAAAAATATACCAAGTGTGCTACCTGGGAGGACCCCCACGCCACCTTCACACATAACGCTACCATCAGGTCAGCTAACTGTACCACTTTAGGATCATATCTGCCAAGTATTATATCAATGTCATTGTAGAATTTTTCTATGCCATCATCTAATTTTGCAGTGAACTTCGTGACACCGATACAAATGCTTACTTTTCCATGAGTAGGTTCTGCAGGACCGAAACCACCGAGAGGTTCGAGAGGTGTAGAGGCACCATCAGACCTAGCCACAATCCCACCGTCGCTATCACTAGCGTCAACCTTGGTGAAAGTATCAGCATGAGGAGCAAGGTGAGGGCCCTTACCAGCTAGAGCTACAATACCTGGTAGTTAGGCAGGGCCACGGCTAATGGCAGCCACAATAGGAGCAACTGCTGCCACACCACATCAACGACCACGAGCAGTTCCCACAATAGCAGTGCTTCGAGTGCTAGCAGAGTCTAGACCATGAGCTTGCTCCACAGCAATAGGGCTTAGAGTAGCCGCAACAGCAGCCCGCTTAGCTTGAGCATGAGTTCAAGGAGGAGAAGCACCCAAGATAGCAGTCTTAGAAACAACATCGAGGCAGCCTCTGGAAGCCTTAGTTTGCTCAACCGTAGTAGGCATTGGGTCAGTAGCAGCCATAGGAACAACACCATGAGGACGACCAGTACCAGAAGATTCTAGAGCAGGGGTTTGCTGATCTTAGGCACGGGTTCGAGGAGGAGCAGCACCCAAGACAACAGTCTTGGAAACAACAGCGAGGCAGCCTCCGGAAGCCTTAGTTTGCTCAACATCGGCAAGGATTGGATCAGCAGCAACCAGAGCAACCACACCACGGGGACGACCTCTACTAGCAGATTCCAGAGCAGGGGTGTGCACAACTTGAGCACGGGTTCGAGGAGGAGCAGCAGCACCCAAGACATCAGTCTTGGCAACAATGGTGGGGTAGTCTTCGGAAGCCTTAGTTTGTTCAACAGCGGCAAGGATTGGGTTAGTAGCAACCAGAGAAACAACACCATGGGGACGACCAGTACTAATAGATTCCAGAGCAGGGGTTTGCACAACTTGAGCACGGGTTTGAGGAGGAGCAGCACCCAAGACAATAGTCTTGGCAACAACAGCGGGGCAGCATTCAGAAGCCTTAGTTTGCTCAACCGCAGTAGGGATTGGGTTAGCAGTAGCTAGAGAAACAACACCACGGGGACAACCAGTACCACTAGATTCCAGAGCAGGGGTTTTCACAACTTGAGCACGAGTTTGAGGAGGAGAAGCACCCAAGACAGCAGTCTTGGCAACAACAGCGACGCACCCTCCGGAAGCCTTAGTTTGCTCAACCACGATAGGAATTGGGTCAGCAGTGTCCATAGCAACAACAACACGGCGACGACTAGTACTAGCAGATTGCAGAGCAGGGGTTTGCACAATTTGAGCATGAGTTTGAGGAGGAGGAGCACCCAAGACAACGGCCTTGGCAACAATGGTTGGGCAGCCTCTGGAAGCCTTAGTTTGCTCAACAGCGATAGGGTTTGGGTCAGTAGCAGCCAGATCAACAACACCACGGGGACGACCAGTACTAGCAGATTCTAGAGAAGGGGTTTGCACAACATCAATACGGGGACTCCTACGAGGAGGTTGCCCAATAGAAACATGGCATGAACGAGGAACCACATTTTGCTTAACAGTAGCAGGGGTTCGAGTTAGACCACCCTGTCCAAGAGTAGCTGGGAGACTCCAAGTACCAATAGCTTCCACATCTAGTATTTTACAATTCAGTATAAACATGTGAATCGCACAATAATCTTTCATCAACCCAATTAGCTGACTATCACACGTTAGAGGAACCGTAAACTATGTCTCGTTCATCCATGAAGCTAAACTATGCAGTCTACTTCAGCCCTATTTTAGCATGTTTATGTAGAACAGCAACCATACCAGGGATAGTGTTGATCTGTGCAGGCGCTTCTTCGATCTTCAGACAGTGAAGTTGATTCCACTTGCTCTTCCCATTTGATAATTTAGTGTGGTATCTGAAGAGGGTTACCGTAACCATGTAAGGGTGGTCCGCGGAGATCCTACTTGGCAGAAATTTGGGGACAAAAGATAAGAATTGTTTGTTAGTGTTGGACTAGCAAACAATTCTAGGTTTGATCTATCTCTATAATGTCAATAGCTAGCCAACAGTTATAGTTAGTGCGAATAGCAAAGAGAAGAGTAACTCACCCGCATGTATCCTGAACTTCTTCTTCTTGGTAGTAGGATCTACCATCCTCCGTGATGCTCAGCTCGTCGGCGGTGGAGGCAGGCTAGAGCCTCGCAACAGCGGGTGTGACATGCGGCATTGGAGCTCGGGATCAATGAGTGCGCACAACAACTTCGTGTCGGAATTCAAATGTCCGAAGGGATCATTTTGGTTTTGGAGGGTGGATTTCAACACCGTCGATGCTAGGGTTCATGCGAAAGTAGGGAGTGGATTTGTGAATTTGGTCAATGCACCAAGGCCCTTAGTTCGTCGTTTTGCGTATGTGGTTGCTGCGTTGGTGCTCGCGTCATGGACATAATACTAACATGAGGGTCCCAACCATCTACTTCACGGGGCAGTTTGATAGAGGTTTGAATTTGGCAGGCGTGAGGTGAGTATTCCTTAAATGGCTCCTCTCGATATTTGGCAGTCCAACTTTGCGAAACATGGAAATTACAAGCAACTCGCCCCTGCTATGCACTCGCCCAACAACTTTGGGGCCGCAAACCAACAAGCTATGTGAGACTAAAAAACAAGGGAAAAGACAAATTCCCGTGCTGCCAGCCGGGTGAGCCGCAACACCCACCACGGCCCAGCAATAGTAGCGACAGCTACAGGCGAGAGCAGCAGATGGCAGTCGGATGGTATGGCCCATAGCATGCGCGCGGTCGGGCGAGAGGACACGGTGGCGACAACGACCGGATGGGCCGCAGCGCAGCCCGCTAGCCAGCCCAGCGCGCCAGCCCGCCTGGCTCCCCTGCAAGCTCCCTTTAGGCCGGGGTTGATCCAGCTGTGGCGGCAGCTGGAAGCTGCTACCACCCCGTGCGGCCCGTATTATATACCGCCAACGTGGGCTGGTTAAACTAGCCCCTTTTTGCTGTTTCTTTTTCCTTTTCTTGAAGTTTCTTTTTAGGTAAAATCCCTCGAGGTTTTTTCCTAACAAGAAAGATGCCTTTATAAATCTTTATTTAAATATTTATTTAGAATATATTAATTCATAATTAACATCTAATAAATGTATATTTAAATCACCATTTATCTGAAACTCCTTTCGGTCACTTTCTTCGTTTCTCTATCCGAACACCTCGGATCTCCCGAGAACAATTCTGGTTTCTCTTTCTCTTTTCTTTAGTGATTCCCAATGAGCCAATAACGATCTCTGAGAACACTCCAGACATTGTCAAGACTTCTTTCTGACCAATGATCAACAACGGGACCTGGATGCCCATGATGACCACCTATGCATTCCACAGAACTTGTCGTTGAACCATCAACACCGAGCCTTATTCCTTTTCTCTTTGTGATACTTGTATTGTCCGAGGCTTGATCAATGACATCACCATATCAGGTTCAACCTCGTTACCGACAATACCTACTTTACTCGATCCAATAAGTAATATCCCTGTGACCTAGTCACACGTTGTGCAGCTTATGGATATAAATTATCCGAGTGGGCCCAAAGCACCTTCCGTCATGCGGATGGACAAAACCCTCTCTTGATGCATGCACCTCTACCTGTTCCTCCCAATACCCAATGTCACCCTTATGATCACCGTTCGACCGAGTGATGTTAGATTCCATTAAAGTATTCTCGGGAGACAGTAATTAGATACGGTCTCATGGTCTAAGGAATGAGTCACTATGTTTCCTAATCATTGCAACTGGAACTTTGTGACATGATCATTTTGCGATGCTATAGTTAGGGTATATTCACCATATCATTCTCCAATGATATGATTCCATTGTTAATTGACATCGAGGAACCGCCATGATCAGGAAACCTTAATCATCCGTTGACCAATGAACCAGTGACTAGAGTTACACTAGGAACTCCAGGATGTTTGTATATCACACATGCATTGACGTGTCCATTCAATACATTTATAGCATGATATAAAACTTAATCATAAACTTTATGAAATATGTTAGTAATCAATATTATTATTTGTCTCTGGAGCATATTCCCTTCATTCTCCCACTTGCACTAGAGTACAAATAATCTAGCTGCATTTGTTATTCAATCATTAGTATCATACAACTTGGAACTTTTGATTATGCTTGCCATGGAAGAAGTTTAAGTCTAGGATATGTACATTTCATTCCTTATGAATCCTTTGCAACTTATTAATGTCATCCTATATGACACTAATACCTTTTATCATCTTTATGATAACTTCTTGTGTATGTATAACGATTTTGGCAACATAGTGCACCACAAGAAATATTTCCTTCCACAACGACTTGGCCCGATAGTCGTCGTAGAAGGCGCGTCTTCCGCGATGAAATTCTTGGCTCGACCGTGGCCGATGGGAAATAACTTTTTTTGGTTTCGCGCCCCTCTACTACGGCAAAACCGCTAAAACGTGTATGAAGCTCGGCCGGCGCGTGGCAGAAGCAAGATTTCTGGTTCATCGCGCAATGTTGACTTGCGGGAGTATTTTTAGGCGTGTGGGTCCTGGACGTCAGTGACTCTAGCGGACCATACTTTTCAGTCGTGCCTCCCTGATTGAACTTGATAATATTGTTCGATGCCTCTTTTGTTTAGTCAGGCTGCAGGGTCCCACATGTCTGCCTCTCATTAGAAGAATCGTGTGTATTATGGAATTATTTTCCTTCCTTGTTCCGAACTTGATAGCGTTGCTAAATGCAACTTCCGTTTAATCAGGTTGTTGGGTCCCACGTGTGATCCTCACATTAGAACTCGATAACGTTGCTCGATCTATCTGTCGTTTAGTCACGCTACTGGGTCCCCCATGTCAGCCTCTGATTAGAAGAATCATTTGTATGATGGAATTTTTTCCTTCGCTCACGCTATCCTGTTCCGAACTTCATAGCGCTACTAGAAGCATCTACCGTTTAATCACGCAGCTAGCCCCCACATGTCATCCTCACACTAGAAGAAATCGTGTGTATGATGGATTTTTTTTATTTTCTAGTGCTAAGTTGTTCCGAACAATACTTGCTCACTGCATCAGTCGTTTATTCAAGATGGTGGGTACCGTATATAAGCCTCAGATTAGAAGAATTGTGTGTATTATGTAATTTTTTTCTTCTCTAGCGCTACATGTGCCGAACTACATAGTGTTGCTCTACGAATCTGCCATTTGGTCACACTGCTTGGTCCCATACACCAGCCTTTTATTAGAAGAAACGTGTGCCTGGTCGACTTTTTTCTTTGCTCGTGCCTTTGTGTTTTGAACTTGGCAACATTGAACGATGCATCAACCGTTTATACAGGATGGTGAGCCCCCCTTGTCAGCCTCTCATTAGAAGAAACGTGTGCGTGCTAGAATTTTTTCTCGCTCCTCCTCCCTGTTTCGAACTTGGCAACATTACTCGATGCATCACCCTTTTATACAGGTTGGTGGGTTCCCCATGTTGGCCTCTCATTAGAAAAAATGTGTGCATGCTGGAATTTTTTCTCGCTCGTGCCTCCCTCTTTGGAAATCGGCAATGTTCCTCAGGGTGGCAGCACATGTATAAGGTCATGCTGGTGGGTCCCCCATGTCGTCCTCTCATTAGAAGAAACATGTGCATGCTAGAATTTTTTCTCACTCGCGCCTTCCTCTTTGGAACTTTGCAACGTTGCTCGATGTGGCAGCATGTCTGTAAGGTCTCACTGGTGGGTCCCGCATGTCAATATCTCCATAAATGACAAGTGTGTATGATGAACTTTTTTTCGGCTGCGTCTGACCTTGGCAATGTAGCTTGATGTGTCTGCCGTGTATGGTCTTGCTACTGGGGCCTACATGTTAGCCTCTCTGGTATGCCCTTGCTTGTGGGTCCCTGATGCCAGCCTGTCTGTACAAGTACTTAACTTCTTTTTTTCAAACTTGCACATTAAGAGGGACGCTACAGGATGATGGGTCCGCCATGTCAGCCTCTCTATAAAGAAATATTGCTAGAAGAAATTAAGAGGAACACTGCAGGATGGTGGGTCCACCATGTCAGCCTCTCTGTAAAGCAATATTGCTAGAAGAAAATAATGTAAACCCAAAAATATATATGTCAAGCACGGAAGATTCGAACTCAAGACTTCACACATATCACCATGTGTGTTGCCACTATGACAAAGAAATCAAATGATATTAGCTTTCGTCTCCTTGTTAGTAAACTTTGCATTCTGCTGTGGGCTGTGGCTCCACCAGATTCAGAATAAAGACCTCACCGACGGAGGGGGAAAACAATAATTCTTTTGACAGATATATTCGCATAAAAATATCGAAAGAACTAGAGACACACAACGCGTGCGCGAAAATTCGACTAGTATCCAGAGACTTCAGTTGGTGAAATCACACTCTCATCACTATCCAAAACACAAACAATAGTTCTGATGAAACACGGGCAAAAGCTCTAGTGCAAGCAGCCCAGCATCAGTGACATAACTTTTCACAAACTCATTAGCATTTGAATGATTCAGCGGTACAGAATAAGACAAAAAATATCAACATATTCCTAGTTCATATTCAACAGCACTTGACCAATTCAACAACATTTAAAATTGACTGATCCACCAATACATACACTAAAATTCAATATCAGTAAAGAGGGAACCAGACCTCACCGACAGAGGGGGAAATCTATAATTCTTTAGACAGATATATTCATGTAAAAATATCGAAAGAACCAGGGACACACACCATGTGCGCCAAAACTAGACTGGTATCCAGTGACTTCACTTGGTGAAATCACGTTGTATCTTTACCCTCTCATCACTTTCCAAAACACAACCAACGGTTCTGATGAAACATAGGCAAAAGCTCTAGTGCAAGAAGCCCGGCAGGAGCGACAGAACTTTTCAGAAATTTAGTTGCATTTGAATGATTCAGCAGTATAGAATAAGACATAAAAAATATCGACAGATTCCTAGTTCATATTCAGCATCACTTGACCAATTCAGTAGCATTTCAAAATGACTGATTCAACAATACATACACTAAAATTCAATAGCAGTATAGAGGGAACCAATTCTTTCTTCAGTTCTAGAAACCATGCCCACAATCAGTGTGCCCTCTTCTCCAAACACACTTAAATCTTCGGAGCAAGCAAAACTGACGATCAAGTCTGCTTTTGTGTGCAACCTCCTCCTCACATATTAAGATGGAACACACTCATTGTCATAATAGTTGGTCTTGGTCATATATGCAACCGTCATATAGATACAAATATACCATACTAGTATATACTAGTCATAGCTCCAATCCAGCAAATGGTTATCATAGTTTTACCACCCATATATGATTAGTGGAGATAAGAAAAGCACATAATTAATTACGATAGCATGCGACCAAAGAGCTAGATAGCTACGAACTTCATGACCAGCCTGCTGCATTCAGGTCAGCAAGATGGAGGAGTTATGCCCTAGAGGCAAATAATAAAGTGTATTATTTGATATATCTCCTATATGTTCATAATACGTTTCATACTATCCTATAACTGTGTTAATTTGAAATGTTAACACACGTGTGGTATGTAAACAAATTGTGTCTGTAGTTACCTCTAGTGAACTAGTTCATTGGTCATGAGGATGGTCTATGCTTCAAGATCATGGGCATTTATGCCAACTGACAATGAGGTCATGTTATTAACATGATAGACAAACATCCGACCGTTATATCTTAATGATATCTAGTTACAAAGTTCACCATTGATGATAAAACACTGAGAACCTCGCAACCTGATCCTTTGACTATGAGGTAATGCAAATCACCATTTCTGAAAGAAGCTTTGATGGTTATCAAGAATCATCTCGTAAAAGGGTGATCAAAAAGATGCCACTCAGGTTTTCCGAAGGGATGTGTTGAGGAGTACATATCAAGAATAGGATGTGTCTAGTCCATGTAACGGACATATACATGTGGCCATCTCGGTGACGTTGCATTAATGAAGCTTGCAAGCATGTGACTAGGTCACGGAATGTAACGACATGAGAACGAGAACAAATTTCATCGGTAACTGATGACCCACAAGTATAGGGGGTGTATCGCAGTATTTTCGATAAGTAAGAGTGTCGAACCCAACAAGGAGCAGAAGGTGCTGGCTAGTGGTATGGATCAGGAATTCTCTGCAAATACTTACCAAACGGATTTTTAGGGGTTTTTGATAAAGCAAGTAAACAAAGTACAAGTAAATAAAACACAATAAGAATAAATGCAGCAAGTGGCCCAATCCTTTATGCAGCAAAGGACAAGCCGATTGTATTACTTAAGATGACCAAACATTCTCGAGGACACATGGGAAGACTGTCAAGTGCTTTCGCTTCATATAGTTGATTAATCTTCTTTAGCTTGCTAAGTGTTGTGTGGGTGAACCTATGCTAATGTACCGACCTTCCTAGGACTAATACATACTTGTGATTATACCCCTTGCAAACATCCGTAAGTACAAGAAAGTAATTAAGGTAAAAACCTAACCACAGCTTTAAACTCTAAGACCCTTACGTCCCTTGTGCAATGGTTTCCTAACGGGGGTTCAGGTTTCTATCACTCCGGCAACCCATACGATTATTAGCCAAATACACAATGCATTCCCCTAGGCCCATATAGGTGAAGTGTCATGTAGTCGACGTTCACATGACACCACTAGAAGAAGTACATCACAACTTAAATATCAAAGTATTGAATCTTTCTCAACACAACTCCACTACTAACAACATGACTTCTCCCATGTCCTCAAGAACAAAACGAACTACTCACAAGACATCATATGGATCATGATAAGAGATGGAATAATGATGTATAACAATTTGAACATAAACAATAATTCAATGGTTCCACTCAATAGCATCAACTACAAGGAGTAATCAACTCCGGGAAAGTTTCCCCTAAGAACTATGCAAGATTCAACACAATTGTTACAGCAATATGGAGATGGTGATGAGGGTGCTAATGGTGATGATGGTGGTGATGATGATTATGATGATCCCGATGAAGTCCAGCTTGATGGTGGTGTTGATGGAGACAATCTCCCCTCTCCGGGAAGGAATTCCCCCGTCAGAAATCTGTCTGCCGGAGAGATCTTTCTCTCTCAGTGTTTTCCGCTCCGTAGAGACGGCGGAATCTTTCTGTGGTCGCTCCCTGAGTCTTAGGGTTTCAGGAGGATAATATACGCCAGAGGGGAGTGCCAGGGGTGGACTAGGATGGCCACACCACCTAGTGGCGCGGCCTAGGTTGGCCCGCGCCAGGGGGTAGTGTGGGCCCCCTATGGCCCATCTCCAGCCCCCCTTCTGGCTTCCTTCGTCATCTGGAAAAATAGGATTTTCCGTATATTTTCCCGGATTTTCTGATCTTAGCGAATTTTGCCTCCAAACAGCACCTTTTCCATCAGAATCCTGACTGCAGCAGTCCGTGCTCCAAAAGTCATCAACCATGCAAAAACAGATGAAATAACATAAATATCACCTCTCAATATGAAATATATCAATGAATAAAATTGAATTATGACATAGAATAGTGATGCAAAATGGACGTATCAACTCCCCCCAAGCTTAGACTTCACTTGTCCCCAAGCGAAACTGGGCTCAATAAACATGGCATCAGGTTTATGGAATGAAGAGTCGATAAAAGAATGCGGACTAGAAGCATCACATTCATCCATACATAGATCATAATAGAAGACAACTCACTATTATATAACTCAACTTGCAATGAGTAAAGGAAACACAATAAAGATACATAAAGTGAATCATAATTGGTAATGGCAAACTTAGCTCTTGGTCGAAGAATAGTTGATAATTTGCTGGAGTTCACAAATAACCGGTTTTCAATGATAGCTTTAAAATTAGTAAACATCAAGATAAGAGCAATGTGCAAAACAAGGAACATAAGCAACATGATTGAATAAATCATCATATGAATGAATGAAACACAACAACTCAAAATACTTGCTGAGATAGAAGGGAGTAGGTTTACTGACTCAACTAAAAAGTAAAAGAAAGGCCCTTCGAAGAGGGAAGCAGGGATTGCAAGTCTCATAAAGAGCTCCTAAAAATTATGATACTTACTAGCTTTCATCTCTCATTGCCCCTATCATAGGCATATTTAGGTGATTAAGGTTTCAGTGATCAAATATGAGGATATGCATTGACAAGTTGTAAGTTGAGAATCTCATGTCCCTTGAATACGAGGGCCGCTCCTCATGCTACTCAAGTTTAGTCACCGGTAAGTTCTTGTCATCGTAAGCATATGTGTATCATAGAGAACCGCCAACAGGGTACCCCTTGCCCGATGATACGAAAGAATCCCCATATCAAAATGACAAGGCAAGCAGACAACAAGCATCTCAGCAATCTTCTTATTTACCATGGGAATATGGTGCTTTTCTCTCTCTTTCCTCTTTTCATGATCTCTTTTTTCTCTTTTTTCTCAATCTCTATCTCTTTTTTATAAGAAGAATGCTTCATAGATGCTCGTTATGGTTACGCTGCAGGTTTCCACCATGTCAGCATGGATTAGACCAGTGGCCCAGGCGTTTCTCTAACACACATGCATAACGTCATGGACTTACAAGCTCCCCTTTCATTTCACATCGACGACATCCATAGACAAAAGAACATGATATCAACTAGGTACAAAGTACCAGTGCAATGTTGAAAGTGTTCCCCATGACAGCATGGTTCTACTAATTCACAACTTACAAAGCGTAAGCATATACGCAACATAGGTGAGAACAATGGTTCAAGTTTATTAGATGCAAGAAAGTAAAGTGTGCCATCAAGTTCGGGAGAGATTTAATCACTAATTTTCACATATCAAGTTTAATTTGGGAGGTAGATAAAACAAGAATTTACTTGGAATACCAATAATGCTAATAGGTAGGTATGGTGGACACAAATGGTAAAGGTTTTGGTTTAAAGGAGTGGATGCACGAGAAGAATTCCCTCTCAGTACAGGTTTTTGGCTAGCAAGGCTGGGTAGCAAGTATAAGAGTTGAAGGAAAGAAACAAACATACAAGTGATATAAACAAACATGCAATCTTCCTTGGAAGCACAAAAGATCTTAACTAGAGAATACTAGACTTATGAGCAAATCAAGAAAGAAAGATGATGAAATTGTTTTTCTTTTTAGAGTACTTTTATCTTTTCTTTCAACTCTCAAAAATAGTGTTGCTACTGACCGAGCTAGGTTTGCCAAAACCAACTAAATTAACTCAATGATCCCAAAGTGATACCAATACTAACAACAAGATCAATCATATAACCATGAATTGAAAACTAATATAATATATGCAAAAGAGTAAATGATAGAACTTCTCATTAATATTCCATAACGGCAACTCACACCAAGGGATACATATCTAACGAGAGAGGGGACACTTCCATAATGCAAACCATCCTACATAATAACTTCTCTATTCATGATATGACTCTACTAAAAAGATAAAAAAGATAGAAGATAGTGATGTGATACCGCGACACTCCCCCAAGCTTGGAACAAACCATGGGGATGCCAAACCTGATGACGAATTACTCCTTTGGTGGTGGTGGTATCCTCTCGATGAGCTTCTTGAGCAATTTCCCCAAGTCCTCAATCTCGAAGGTGAGGGTACGAATCAACTCCGAGTTGTGCTCGATGCGGTGCATGATCATGTCAGATTATGGATCCCAGCTCTTGTGATTCTTTTCCTACTCTTCTTCCTTGTGGTCTTCTTTTCCTGCATGGTTATGGATAAAGGTATGGAAGGGACTCTTGGTGCTTGGAGAAGGTGTCCTTGGAGCCAAACAATGACGCGGAGGTTTCCCTCCAGTTGACATCCGTGCAGTCCTTCTGATCCTAGCGGGGTTCGCCACCACTCCAATGCTTGCAATGGTAGTGCCGGTGTGCTTTGCCTCCTCTTCACCTTCACTCTTGATCTTCTTCTCCTTCCCGGGGTCTTGGAGATCCTCCTCCAAGGGATCCTTCCCTTTATCCTTGGCGGACACCATTGTGCTTCTAAGCTTTGAAAGAGTATGTCCTGGCAGAAACAGATCGAAACAAAAACACGACGAAAACACGATATATGAACCTCGGGGGATCTAGGGGATTATATATTACGAAGTTTCATAACAAAAGGAAGGTACTGGGAGAAAACGAGTCGAAGGCGGAGTCCGGGGTGGACTCACCACCTGGTGGCGCGGCCAGGGGAGGGCCCGTGCCATAGGGTGGTGTGAGCCACCCTGGCTCCGTTTCCGTCCCTCTTTCACTTCGTAGCTTTCCTTATTGACTGAAAACTACAAAAATATAGTTGGATAGTATTTTCGCAGAACTTTTCTTACCAGAATTGTCACCTATTTGGAAGCGGACTCTGTAGGTCTCTCAATTTGGTATCTAGTAGATTCTTCTGGAGTCACCACTTGAATAATCATCAGTATCTTCATATTCATACACTTATTACTTGAGTCATAAAACCCTTCTCTTCCTTATTACACCATTATCTCCACTACCTGGAAATTTTTTTCACACAAAACTTCACACAGTTCTCATTAGCAACATTAGTATATAAGAAGTGATAAAACCTTTTGAGTCCAACTTCAACTGAAAACCAAAAAAACATAAGCTACTGTAGCAACTCCTTCCGAAAACCCAAAAATAATTCAAAAAGGAAATCGAATAAAGAAGCAAATGCAAGAGTGGCAAAATCTGTCAAAACAGACCAGCAGGTAAAGATCAATTTTTTAGAAAATCTTTTGTTGCTCAAATCAAAAAGTGCAAAACTAAAGAAAGCTAGATAACAGCCTGGGGCAGAAGCACAAAAAATTACAGCTCAAACCGACATACAGAGATATCTCACGAGTTTTTACGGTGAAGCACAAAAATCTGTTTTGGGACAACAACTTCCCCAAATATTACTGCTCTCTCTTTAGAGGTTGATCTTGACACAAAAACCAACAAAACGGATAAGGAGTGGTTATTACAGAAGTAATAACTTCCAAGACTCAAAGAAACAAAAACAAACTGAAAGCAAAAACAAATTGGGTTGTCTCCCAAAAAGCTCTTTCTTTATAGCCATTAAGATGGGCATGGTAATTTTGAAGATGCTCACATAGGAATATGAATTGAAATGAAAGAGAGCATTAAGAAGCAAAAAATACACATATTTAAGTCTAACCCACTTCCTATGCAAGGGAATTTTGTAAACAAACAAGTTGTTGAAACCAGAGGCTACTTGCATAAGAAGGCAAAAGAAGTGCAACATAAAAACTTTCAACATAAAACGAGGAAACTTGATATTATTGAGATGCATAAGAACACTTTTCCCTCTCTCATAGTAACTTTCAGTATCATGCATAAACTTAACAATATAGCTATCACAAGGACCATCATAGCAATGATCACTTATTCTAACAGAAAACACGGGAATACTAGCTCTCATAACACTACTTTGTGAAACAATATTAGAGGTATCCTTACAAAGGATAGTGTGTCCCTCTTCTACATATTTAGTAGCAAAGTGTTTCAAATTTTCTATAATAGGTTCATCAACCATTTTTTATCAGGTTCAACAGCTTTATGTGTACTTTCATCAACCATACTAGCTATCATAGAATGCTCCTTTATCTTAACTAGGAAAGGCATTTTCTCAATGTAAGGTTCAGGTAAAACATGATTAGCAGTATAAACTTCAGTATTTCTTACAAGAACACACTTAACAATATCTTTATAAGGTTCATGATACTTATTCCACTTCTTTTTAGGCACTTCAATATAGGAAGCAAAAGCCTTAAAATAAGAAGCAATAGCTTGGGAGTCTATACCATAAGCATTTTTAATATTTTGAAAGTCATCAGTTCCCATAAAAGATTCAATGCATTCATAATCATAATTTATACCTGACTTTCTACCTTTGTCATTCTCCCATGCTTCAGCATTGTCTTGAATACGGTCCAGAAGATCCCATTTAGCTTCTTCTTCCATACGAGTGAATGATCTAGCACAAGAAGCATCCAATAAATCCTTGTCATGTAGAGGGAGCCTTGCATAAAAGTTATTAATAATAATATTGTTGGGGAGCTCATGAATGGACATTTGAGCATTAGTAACTTCAATCTCCCCCAAGCTTGAGCTGTACTCACTCCATCAAGAGGCCAAAAGTTGTATATTTGATTCTGATCTTTATGAATCTCACTAGGAGGATAAAACTTTGAATAAAAGAGAGGTACTATTTCCTCCCATTCCAGAGCTTGACCATTCTTCAGCAGCTTATACCATTCCTCAGCTCTTCCTTTCAGCGACAATGAGAATAACTTCTTCTTAACTTGATCTATAGTAACACCTGCACACTTGAACAACCCGCATAATTCGTGTATAAAGAGCAAATGATCACCGGGATGGACAGTTCCATCTCCAACATAGTAGTTATCCATAACACGATCAACAATCTTTGTAGGTATTTTAAAAACATCATTCTCAGCAGGTGGTGGTTTATCTACTACCTTAGAAGTGGTAGTAAAATTACCAAATAAGAAACTCAGCGAATTATCCATAACAAAAATAAAGCAAGTAACAAAACTAAACAATACTCACAGTAGAAGTTTCCTTTACCAGTTCCACTCTCCAATAGCGCTTCACTCCCCGGCAACGGCACCAGAAAATAGTCTTGATGACCCACAAGTATAGGGGGTGTATCGCAGTATTTTCGATAAGTAAGAGTGTCAAACCCAACGAGGAGCAGAAGGTGCTGGCTAGTGGTATGGATCTGGAATTCTCTGCAAATACTTAGCAAACGGATTTTTAGGGGTTTTTGATAAAACAAGTAAACAAAGTACGAGTAAATAAAAGACAATAAGAATAAATGCAGCAAGTGTCCCAATCCTTTATGCAGGAAAGGACAAGACGATTGTATTACTTAAGCTGACCAAACGTTCTCGAGGACACATGGGAATACTGTCGAGTGATTTCGCTTCATATAGTTGATTAATCTTCTTTAGCTTGCTAAGTATTGTGTGGGTGAACCTGTGCTAATGTATCGACCTTCCTAGGACTAATACATACTTGTGATTATACCCCTTGCAAACATCCGTAAGTACAAGAAAGTAATTAAGGTAAAAACCTAACCACAACTTTAAACTCTAAGACCCTGGCGTCCCTTGTGCAATGATTTCCTAACGGGGTTTCAGGTTTCTGTCACTCCGGCAACCCCTATGATTAGTAGCCAAATACACAATGCATTCCCCTAGGCCCATATAGGTGAAGTGTCATGTAGTCGACGTTCACATGACATCACTAGAAGAAGTACACCACAACTTAAATATCAAACTATTGAATCTTTCTCAACACAACTCCACTACTAACAACATGACTTCTCCCATGTCCTCAAGAACAAAACGAACTACTCACAAGACATCATATGGATCATGATCAGAGATGGAATAATGATGTATAACAATCTGAACATAAACAATAATTCAATGGTTCCACTCAATTGCATCAACTACAAGGAGTCATCAACACCGGGAAAGTTTCCCCTAAGAACCATGCAAGATTCAACACAATTGTTACAGCAATATGGAGATGGTGATGAGGGTGCTGATGGTGATGATGGTGGTGATGACGATGATGAGGATCCCGATGAATTCCAGCTTGATGGTGGTGTGGATGGCGACGATCTCCCCTCTCCGGGAAGGAAATCCCCCGGCAAAAATCTGTCTGCCGGAGAGATCTTTCTCTCTCAGTGTTTTCCACTCCGCAGAGGCAGTGGAATCTTTTTGTGGTCGCTCCCCGAGTCTTAGGGTTTCGGGAGGATAATATACGCCAGAGGGGAGTGCCAGGGGTGGACCAGGGTGGCCACACCACCTGGTGGCGCGGCCTAGGCTGGCCCACGCCAGGGGGTGGTGTGGGCCCCTTATGGCTGATCTCCATCCCCCTTCTGGCTTCCTTCGTCTTCTGAAAAATAGGATCTTCTGTATATTTTCCCGGATTTTCTGATCTTCGCGAATTTTGCCTCCAAACAACACCTTTTACATCAGAATCCTGACTGCAGCGGTCCATGCTCCAAAAGTCATCAACCATACAAAAACAGATGAAATAACATAAGTATCACCTCTCAATACGAAATGTATCAATGAATAACAGTGAATTATGACATAGAATAGTGATGCAAAATGGACATATCAGTAACGAGATGGAACTAAGGTATGGAGATACCGAAGATCAAGTCTCGGATGAATTAGGTATCGAATGACAAAGGGAACGGGGAACGACTATCTCACGGTTTGAGCGATTGTATTCGTGAAACACACGGGGGTCACATGGCCATCCAGGTCCCTCTGTTGATCATTGATATGAGAGTGGTCTCTATCATGTACGGAGTGTTTCTGAACCGAAGGATGACACGCTTAAGGGTAGGGACGCTTAGGGTAGATGAGGTATCGTATGAGAAATAGAGAGAGAGAGAAACCGGAATAGTTTCGGGTAACATCCGATGGAGATTGGAAGGGGTTCGGAAGTTGTTCCGGAGTGACGAGATAATATAATATGTGTATTTGAATGTTAATTGGAGAATTAATATTAAATATATGTTTTATTTTATTTTTAAAGGCTCCATATTGCTAATGGCCTCACCCGAAGGGAGGCCCAAGAGGGCAAGGCGCCTAGGGAGTGGGGGCCACCTGGCCTAGGGCTGGTGGGTCGCCCCAGTGGGGCCCACCTAGGGTCGGCGGCTTCCCCAAGGTGGTCGGCGGGTGTGGGGATTAGTCCCACACCGCATGTCCCCTAGGTGGTGCGCCCCCCCTCCCACTATATAAAGGGACCCCCTCCCCCTTGGAAATCACCAATTCCTCTCATTCTCTCTCTCATCTGATGAGGACTTCCCCGTAATATTGGGGAGGACCTCGTGGTTGAGTTCTCCACCTACACACTACCGTCGTGTGATCAGGCAATCCGGCATCTACTTCTTCCGTTGCTCGGCTAGATCGGAGTCCGGTTGATGTATCCTACACCGGACGTGTGACAAACTTCGGAGGCACCACACTTGGGGTGCTGCTCGTCTTCATCAATATACGCCTTCCTGCGTAAGGCATGCCTCTGTTTGCAAAGGTATGAATATTGTATTTCTTCTCCGTTACTTATGTCTACATAGTATAGATCCTGGTATTAGTGTTCGAGTAGATAGAATTTTTTTGTTTTCTGCTACGGAACCCTTCAGTGGTATCAGAGCGGGTCTATGGGTAGACATGTCGTACGGATAGAACACATAGTAATATGTGGACATTGATTCTCTAGTTGCTACCCTCTTTAGTATCATTGTTCATATCGTGGCACTGTTTGATGAAGTGACCCCTGACCGACCTCACGTGGTGATTCATGAGACTGGTCCACAAATCAAAGTGGCTTAGGGGGGTGTCTGTCTCTCTACAGTAGTTGATATGGCATTGATACTGGAGGGCCCTGAAAAGGGAAGAAGAACGGCAATCATTGAATCCATGTTGTGGCTCCACGTTCGTAGGAGGGAAGGGGTTCTACTGCGAAATCCCTAAAGCCGCGTAAAACATGCAATAGTTAATATAGAAGTGTCTATCTTCATTATTGCATAGGGGCAAGTATTATATCATGGTAACAAACAAGTTTGTGAAACTTTGAAGCTGTTGATGATGATCATAAAGCTATAGCCATGTGATAACACTTTACTTTTGAAGTATTACTTATTGTGCTAGTATACTTACTAGACGGTAGCATAATAAGATAATCCCTCGTAGTATTCTAGTTATCGTATTCTCCTTGTGTGTGCACCACCAAGAAAGTTCTTCGGTATGAGGCCGGCCGTGATGATCGGGGGTCAGACATATCTATGTTCGCATACAGTGGGTGCAAGCCATGTTGCACTACGAATACACATAAGTTAGAACTGGCGAGCCTAGCATGTATAGACATGGCCTCGGAATACAAAAGACTGAAAGGTCGAGAATGAATCACATAGTTGATGTGATTGACATTAGTGAATGTCCACCTTTGATACTGCACTGATGGTCGTGATGATCGGGGGAGGTGCAGGGGATAGGGATCATGTGATTACTAAACGAGTAGAGGGATGTTCGTTTATGTGCGAGTTCCTTTATTAAAATTTGAACTCATTATTATGAACATAGTCTAAATACTTTGCAAATCCTTTGTAGATGTCTCGCCCACCCACCTTCAACCTTAGCACTTTCCTCGAGAAGGACAAGCTGAAAACTGATGGAACCAACTTCACCGCATGGTTCCGCAATCTTAGCATCCTCCTAGTCCCCTACAAGTTGACTTATGTCATCGAGGCTGAGCTTCTAGGTAAGACTACAGATTCCACCTCCCAGGACGAAAAGAATGTTTGGCAGTCCAAGGCGGACGATTTCTCCCTCATCCAGAGTGGAATGCTCTATGCCATGGAGCTAGAGCTTCAAAAGCGTTTTTAGAAGATGAATGCTTTTGAGATCATTGAGGATCTCAAGGTTGTCTTTGCTCCACAGGCTCGTGTAGAGAGGTATGATGCTTCCGAGCTCTTCTTCTCTGCTAAAATGGAAGAGCACAGCAGTATTAGTGAGCATGTGGTCAAAATGTCTGGCTACGTTAAGCACTTAAACACCCTGGATTGCAAAATCCTGGAGGAGCTCGCTATAGATAGGGTGCTGCACTCCCTGCCCCTAGCTATAAGAGTTTTGTGATGAACTACAATATGCAAGGGATGACCAAGACCCTTGCTAAGGTGTTCGCCATGATCAAAACTACTGAGGTTGAAATCAAGAAGGAGCACACGGTGCTGATGGTCAACAAGACCACCAACTTTAAGAAACCGAGGCAAAAGGGAAAAGGCAAGGGTAAGAAGTCTAAGAGGGATGACAGGTTTGTTCCTAGCACCTCAAAGACTGCCAAGCCTGGCCCTAAGCCCGGCACTTCGTGCTTCTACTACAAAGGGGATGGGCACTGGAAATGCAACTTCCCTCAGTACCTTGAAGACAAGCGAGCTGGCAAGATAGCCATTCTGGACAAAGGTTTATATGATATACATGTTATTGATGTATTCCTTACGAGCGCAAGAAGTAACACCTGGGTATTTGATATCGAATTTGTTGCTCACATTTGTAACTCTCAGCCGGATCTGCAGAGTAGGAGGCGCCTGAGCAAAGGATGAGGTGACGATGCGCGTCGGAAATGGTTCGAGAGTCGAAGTGATGGATGTCGGCACCCTGCAACTCCATCTGCCGTCAGGATTATTGTTGGTTTTGAATAAATGCTATTATGTACCCGCACTGAGTATGAATATTGTGAGTTAGCCTTGCTTGTTGCAAGACCGTTATTCGTTTAAATCAGGAAAAAATGGTTGTTCAATTTATATGAATGATATTTTCTATGTTCATGCTCTTGTATGTGATGGTTTATTCTTACTTGATCTTGATTGTGATACACACATCCATAGTGTTGATGCTAAACGTTGTAAGCAAAGTGACGATAATTCCATGTTCATGTGGCATTGCCGTCTTGGTCATATTGGCATAAAATGCATTAAGAAGCTTCATTCAGAAGGGCTTCTTGGATCATTGGATTTCGAATCCCTTGATACATGTGAGCCATGCCTCATGGGCAAGATGACTAGGACACCATTCTCTGGAATAGTGGAGAGAGTTGTAGACCTACTTGGGATCATACATACGGATGTATGTGGACCAATGAGTGTCTCAACATGCAATGGTTATTGTTACTTTGTTACCTTTACTGACGACTTAAGCAGATATGGATATATCTACTTGATGAAGCACAAATATGAATCCTTTGAAAAGTTCAAGGAATTTCAGAAAGAGGTAGAGAATCAACTTAACAAGAAAATCAAGCACCTTCAATTGGATCGAGGAGGCGAGTATTTGAGTTATGAGTTTAACATGCACTTGAAGGACTGTGGGATTATCCCACAGCTTACGCCAGCCGGAACACCACAATGTAATGGTGTGTCAGAACGTCGTAACCGAACCCTATTGGATAGTGTACGGTCCATGATGTCTTTAACTTATTTGTCTGTGTCTTTTTGGGGATATGCGTTAGAAACCGCCTCTTTTATTTTAAACCGAGCACCATCCAAATCCGTGGAGATAACCCCGTATGAGATATGGTATGGGCAGAAGCCGAAGTTGTCTTTTCTGAAAGTTTGGGGATGTGAGGCGTACGTTAAGAAACTATAGCCTGACAAACTTGAACCAAAATCGGAAAAATGCATCTTTGTAGGATATCTAAGGGAAACCATTGGATATACCTTCTACAATCAAGCCGAGGGCAAAACGCTTGTCGCAAAAACCGGCACCTTTCTCGAGAAAGAGTTTCTTGCAAAAGGACTGAGTGGAAGGAAAATTGAGTTAGATGAAATTGTTGACCCTTCTCTCCGTATTCCGAGTAGTGCAACGGAAGCTATTCTGAAACCGCTCTCCAACATGGATGAAGAGCCTATTGATGATGATCAAAACAATGACATCGAGACTCCTGAGGTTCGCAGGTCTACAAGGGTTTGTGCATCTCCTGATTGGTACAGTAGCCTTGTAATGTCTGTCATCCTAGATGAACAGGAAGAACCTGCAAACTACAAACAAGCTATGGATAGTGCTGACTCCGAGAAATGGCTAGAAGCAATGAAATCCGAAATAGGATCCATGCATGAAAACCAAGTTTGTACCTTGGTGGATCTTCCAGAGGGCCGCAAGGCCGTGGAAAATAAATGGATCTTTAAGAAAAAGACAGATGCGAATGGTAATGTGACCATTCACAAAGCTCGACTTGTCGCAAAAGGTTTTCGACAAATCCAAGGAGTTGACTACAACGAGACTTACTCTCCCGTAGTGATGCTTAAGGCTGTCAGGATTTTAATAGCAATTGCTGCACATTTTGACTATGAAATTTGGCAGATGGATGTCAAGACTGCATTCCTCAATGGTCACATTGATGAAGAGTTGTATATGATGCAACCGGAAGGTTTTGTTGATCCTAAGGATGCTGGAAAGGTATGCAAGCTTCAACGATCCATTTATGGATTGAAGCAAGCATCTCGGAGCTGAAACCAACATTTTGATCAAGTGATCAAAAGTTTTGGATTTGTCCAAAACCAACAAGAGTTCTGTGTTTACAAGAAAGCGAGTGGGAGGTCGGTTGTTTTCTTAGTAGTATATGTGGATGACATATTACTCATGGGAAACGATGTGGATCTTATGAAAAGCGTGAAAGCATATTTGAACAACCAATTTTCCATGAAGGATCTAGGTGAAGCTGCATACGTATTAGGAATCAAGATCTATAGAGATAGATCAAGGCGCCTGATAGCATTGAGTCAAAGTACATACATAGAAAAGATTTTGAAGAGGTTCAAAATGGAGAACACCAAAAAGGGTTTCACTCCCATGATGAAGAATTGCAAATTGAGTATGACTCAATGTCCTGTAACGGACGATGATAGAAAGAAGATGGATTTCACACCTTATGCCTCAGCCATAGGGTCTATCATGTATGCAATGTTAAGTACGCGACCCGATGTGGCATTGGCTCTTAGTTTGATGAGCCGATACCAAAGTAATCCAGGACCGGATCACTGGACAGCTTTCAAGAACATCCTGAAGTATCTGAAAAGAACAAAGGATATGTTCCTAATCTATGGAGGAAGTGATGAAGCTCTAAATGTAATGGGTTACATGGATGTGAGCTGGAACTCAGATCATGATGACTCAAAGTCTCAAATAGGATTTGTGTTCCTGGTGAATGGTGGAGCGGTAAGCTGGAAAAGCAAGAAGCAGCTGGTGGTGGTGCAATCTTCAATGGAGTCTGAATATATTGCTGCGGCTGATGCAGCAAATGAAGCTGCTTGGCTGAGGAATTTCGTCATCGAACTGGGAGTGTTTCCCAATGCGCAAGACCTTGTGACGGTCTATTGTGATAACACGGGTGCTATTGCAAACGCAAGGGAACCAAGAACTCATTCCACAGCAAACACATCAATCTAAGATTGCATGTCATTCGGCAGAACATTGACGAAGGTGAAGTCAAGATTTGCAAAGTAGATACGGAACTGAATGTAGCAGATCCTTTGACTAAAGCTTTCCATCAAGAAAAGCACGAACAACACTGAGATTCCATCGGTGTTAGGTTCCTTCCTATTGTAAACTAGTTTTGTTTATACTCTAGTGCGAGTGGGAGACTGAAGGAGTTATGCCCTAGAGGCAAATAATAAAGTGTATTATTTGATATATCTCCTATATGTTCATAATACGTTTCATACTGTGCTATAACTGTGTTAATACGAAACGTTAATACACATGTGTTATGTAAACAAACTGTGTCTCTAGTTACCTCTAGTGAACTAGTTCATTGGTCATGAGGATGGTCTGTGTTTCAAGATCATGGGAATTTATGCCAACTGACAATGAGGTCATGTTATTAGTTGAATAACATGATAGACAAACATCCGACTGTTATATCTTAATGAGATCTAGTTACAAAGTTCACTATTGATGATAAAACATAGAGAACCTCGCAACCTGATCCTTTGACTGTGAGGTAATGCAAATCACCATTTCTGGAAGAAGCTTTGATGGTTATCAAAAATCATCTAGTAAAAGGGTGATCAAAAAGATGCCACTCAAGTTTTCCGAAGGGATGTGTTGAGGAGTACATATCAAGACCAGGATTTGTCTAGTCCATGTAACGGACAGATACATGTGGCCATCTCGGTGACGTTGCATTAATGAAGCTTGCAAGCATGTGACTAGGTCACGGAATGCAACGACATGAGAACAAGAAAACAAGTTCATCGGTAACGAGATGGAACTAAGGTATGGAGATACCGAAGATCAAGTCTTCGATGAATTAGGTATCGAATGACAAAGGGAACGGAGAACGACTATCTCACGGCTCGAGCGATTGTATTCGTGAAACACACGGGGGTCACATGGCCATCCAGGTCCCTCTGTTTATCATTGATATGAGAGTGGTCTCTATCATGTACGGAGTGTTTCCGAACCGAAGGATGTCACGCTTAAGGGTAGGGACGCTTAGGGTAGATGAGGTATCGTCTGAGAAATAGAGAGAGAGAAACCGGAATAGTTTTGGGTAACATCCGATGGAGATCGGAAGGGGTCCGGAAGTTGTTCCGGAGTGAAGAGATAATATAATATGTGTATTTGAATGTTAATTGGAGAATTAATATTAAATATATGTTTTATTTACTTTTAAAGGCTCCATATTGCTAATGGGCTTCACCCGAAGGGAGGCCCAAGAGGGCAAGGCGCCTTGGAAGTGGGGGTCGGCTATCCTAGGGCTGCTGGGTCGCCCTAGTGGGGCCTACCTAGGGCCGGCGGCTGCCCCAAGGTGGCCGGCGGGTGTGGGGATTAGTCCCACACCGCCTGGCCCCTAGGTGGTGCGCTCCCCCTCCCACTAAATAAAGGGGTCCCTCCCTCCCCTTGGAAATCACCCATTCCGCTCATTCTCTCTCTCTCTCATCTGCTGAGGACTTCCCTGTAATATTGGGGAGGACCTCGTGGTTGAGTTCACCACCTTCACACTACCGTCGTGTGATCAGATGATCCGGCATCTACTTCTTCCGCTGCTCGGTTGGATCGGAGTCCGGTTGACGTCTCCTACACCGGACGTGTGATGAACTTCGGAGGCACCACACTTGGGGTGTTGCTCGTCTTCATCAATATACGCCTTCTTGCGTAAGGCATGCCTCTGTTTGCAAAGGTATGAATACTGTATTCCTTCTTCGTTACTTATGTCTACATAGTATAGATCCTGGTATTAATGTTCGAGTAGATAGAAATTTTTTGTTTTCTGCTACGGAACCCTTCACAAGATACATCGACCTTGACCATTCTTCCAATGGTAAGTTTGGCTGCTTTCCAGAACTTGTTCCACCTAGAAGTAGCTGCCAAGCGCCCATCAATCTAGTTAACAGCGTAGCGTCCCTCGACTTGCGCTCCTTTTCTCTACATCATGAAGACTATTGTGCCATTTTGTTTGGCCTCGAGTTGCTTCGTGGCACTCTTAGGCAACTTTTGAGTCAAAGCAAGAGATAAACGCATTATTAATAATAGTAATGCACTAAATCATGTGAAACTTGAGAAGACATTCAGAGCAGTTTATCTGCCATCACTCACAAACATAATCTGGTGCGACCTTGAGATGACACATGTGTAGGATACAATATGACAAGGAGCTTGTGTCGGTGCCTGTGCTGGGACTGGTGTAGTAGCTAGTGCTGATGCAGGAACAGGGGTTGGTGTAGGAGATGGTACAGCTGCCTGTGCTGGGGATGGTGTTGGTGCAGGAGATGGTGCCAATGCATTTAATTGAAGAGGGGCTGGTGCACGCGCCAGAACACGGTGCCGGCTCTAGCAGCTTGATGCTATATTTCTTCTGACGGGTAGGTAAGCTGACTATAGGGATGGTAGAGGCATATGAGATGTGTGCAAGCAAAATGGCTCTTATACTCCAACAGTTACTCACAAGAGAGTGATTAGAGGATATGATGAGTATACAAGCAAATTAAGTTACTGATACGTTGTAAACGTATCTATAATTTTTGATGCTCCATGCTTGTTTTATAGCAACTTTCTTATGTTTTGTCTACATTATGAGATACTTTTATGCATTTTCTGGGACTAACCTATTAATAAGATGCCACAGTGTCAGTTGCTTGCTTTCTGCTGTTTTTGGTTTTAGAAAAGCTGGAAAAGAAATATTCTCAGAATTGGACGGGACAAAAGCCAAAGTTCCTATTTTACCGGGAGACTCACGGAGCCAGAAGACGAGACGGAGAGGGGCCAGGGGCTGACCACACCATAGGGTGGCGCGGGTCCCCCTGGTCGCGCCACCAGGTGGTGTGGGCCCCTCAGCACTCCACCGACCTTGCCCTTCCGCCTATAAAATCCCCCCGGGACAAAAACCCTAAGGACCCGATCAGAATTCCATGAAAAGTTCCGCAGTGCCACCGCCACCGAAGAGGAGCTTTGGGGGACAGAAGTCTCTGTTTCGGCACCCTGCCGGGACTGGGGAAGTGCCCCGAGATCCATCTCCATCCACTCCCATGATAAGGAGGGAGTAGTTATCTCTCGAGGCTAAGGGCTCTACAAGTACCTATGTGTTCATCTCTCTCTCTCTATGCGTGATCTTATTGAGATCATGAGCTTTGTAACCTAGGATCTATTATGCTACTCAAGTGCTTTAATTAATCTCTGCTTATCCCCACATGTGTGAAGTTGACAGTGTGCACATCGTGTGGCACTTTGGCTAAGGTTACAAAAATACTTATCATGAGTATAATTTGAGTTGGATGTCTCTATGAGATTGTGGTGTTTGTTGGAACCATCTAGCGCTCAAGGTGATAGTCAGGGGTTATCTAGAGGGGGAATGCGGACTTTAAAGTGTGTTGTTATAGCCCTACATCATTCAACCGGAGAGTAGTTCAGGGTAGCATCATGAAGAGAAGATATTTATATGAGTGACCACTAGTGAAAGTATGATACCTAGGCCTTGTTTCTAAGCATTGAAATACCATTTACAAACATATCTGTTACATGTTTACTCGCTGCCATTCTTATTTCAGATTGCAATTACCACTTATAATCATCCATATTACTTGTATTTCACTATCTCTTCGCCGAACTAGTGCACCTATACACATGACAAGTGTATTGGGTGTGTTGGGGACACAAGAGACTTCTTGTATCTTGATTGCAGAGTTGCTTGAGAGGAATACCTTTGACCACTTCCTCCCTGAGTTCGATAAACCTTGGGTGATCCACTTAAGGGAAACTTGCTCTTGTTCTACAAACCTCTGCACTTGGAGGCCCAACACTGTCTACAAGAATAGAAGTGTGCATAGACACCAGTTACTACCTCTAATCTTTATCCTTCGGTCAACAGGTGTCGTAGTAGGAACTAGGTCTGGTGCCGGTGTGGGTGCAGGTGCCGGTGCTAGCATCTTGATGTTGGTTACCTTCTGGGGGAGGTAAGGGGACTGCAGGAGTGGTCAGAGAGGCATATGATATGTGTACAAGAAAAATGGTTGCTTACACTCCTAGATAGTGATCAGATCATACAAGCAAATTAAGTTACTACCTCTATTCTTTCTCCTACCTAGGTCAACAGGTATCGTTGTAGGAACTGGGGCCGCTGCCGATGCCAGCAGCTTGATGTTGGCACCCTTATGGAAGCGGACTACAAAAGTGGTAAGACTCATATGATGAGTGAAGACAATGGTGCAGAATAGTTAGTCACAACAAAGTCATCAGAGGTTGTGATGAGTATAGAAGAAAATTAATTAGTAATACCTATGTTCTCGGTCCTTTGGCCAACAGGTGTGTGATGGCTTGCAAGTATCTGCCCATGCTTTCTAAAATCAAGTGCTACCTCACCCCCCTGCTTCAGACCATTCCGGACATACTTGGACCAACCTCGGTCACCCAAATAGGTTGTGGCTATCGTCTAGGAGACATCCGCAGCATCTAGTTGCCGCATGCCTTTTGGGTCCTCGGTATATATAGTTAGAAACTTGTCGTTTCCGAACAGCTTGTTTATAATGGGGAGAGCGACACAAGGGACAAGCTTCATGAGAAAATTGATAGACAAGTAAGACAATAGCAAGAAAAGTGAGATACAATATATTACATCAAGTCGTTCTAAATCGCTTGGAATCCATACCTCATACCATTGGTACCCTTCGCGAAGGGTGGGCATGCACCATTTTTCTTCCATCTGCCTTCGGAAGGTCATACAGGGCCCCCCTTTTAACCCACAAGTTTGACAAGAGGACAGTAGAAGAAAGGACTGAGTAGCTGGTGCATGGTACTGAATGAAATTAACTGGAAAGGTTAAATTATGTAAAGATCATGTAAATCTAATAATATCAGACAAAATCATTGCATGTAAAGAAGATAGATTTGATGTTTGTGAACTTCTGATGAGCGTAAAGATATATAGCTGATAACAATAACACAGAAAATCATAACATGTGAAATTGTTGAGTTCCAAATTATACCCACTTCTTAGAGACGTCCTTGCCCACCTGGGTACTATGTTTGTGCTTGCTCGTCGTGTAGACAATGTCCACTTTTGGTGGGGCATCAGCAATCTACTAGCCTCTACAGTAGCTTTAGCCTCCGTAGTAGCACCTTCAATCTTCATAAATAGCAACACAGTTCAACATTTCAATACAGTAGATAGTAGTCATATATGAGTGTGTATGAGACAGTCAGACAGATCCAGATCTGGATTCGTATAAATACAGTGCCAGACTTAATAAAATCACACATGTTTCTGAACATTTCATAAGCATGCATGACACCAAGTGAATAATAATTAAACCAGACTGCACCATGGTAAGTGGATTAAGAAAAAATACCTTTCTCTTTAAGCCAGGCCCTATGAGCTGAGCAGTGGCCTTGCGCTTGTTTGGTGAGTAGTGGTACTAGCTGGATCCTCCGGCATGTGGGGGTATCGTCCTGTTTGCCGCACCTAGAGCACCACAAGTTTGCAGGTATTGTACCACCGTGCTATAGTAAATAAACAACAAGATGGTGTCACAGAGGCTTCCACAAAAACATGATGCAGAGAGTGACAAATTTTAGCACACGGATACATCCATGTTGTAGATAACCACTTTCAGCATGAGAAAGAATGGAAGAACAGAACGAATATGCTGCTACAGTACCTTTTTAGGCAACTTTTAAGGGAACTAACGGGACCATCCCTGTCCGTAGTGGCCGTGCACGCTACTGACCCATAGTTATCCATACAGAATCTGACGCAAAATCCATTGCACATTATTAGAAATTAAAGGTTACAAAGTGAAGAACACCGACTTGGAACCCGACCAAATGCCCCAATCAGAACAATAGTGACCGTGCCCCGATCCTGAATCCAAATGAAATCAGTACCCCCGCCCGCCACCCCACACCCACCCCCACCCCAATGGCCCAATCGATCCGAGCAGAGGAGGGAAATACCCTGATTAGGTGAACAGATCCCAATTTCGAGGTGACACTTGCTTGCTTGCCTGATGATGGGAGCTAGAGATTGGAGGTTGTTGGTCGAAAGAGAAAGGGATGGGTAGCGGGATTAGTACTACTAGTAGTAGGGGAAGTAGTTCTACACTTTTTCTATAGTGTCAATTTCGAGTAGCAGTAGCGAGAAGAAATTCCCGGGTTTTTTGCAAATTTTTCAACACGTCGTGGCGTACAGCTTCAGGGGATAATAAATTATGCGGGATGCATATCCAACCTCCTCCTTTTTTCCCCTTGGTGTCCCGTGTTCCTCTCCTAGGACCGAGAAAATCGTCTCGTGTTCCTCTCCCAGGACCGAGAAAATTGCCCCGTTTCGAATCAAACTGGTTCGGCTCACGGAGATTTATTTTGAACAGAAGAGCTAATATATTAATATCAGAAACAAAGTACATTATAGCTCATACAACATATACTCTGAAGATCAGCATTTGAGAGAGGGGAAGGGCTAGCAGATGACAAGATGGTGTTTGTTATAGCATAGGGCACCGACTTGATGCCTCAAAAGCCCTTTGGGAAGCCTCAAAAGCATAAGCTAGGATTTTAGACTAGAAACACACACATGCACACATATGTATTACTAATATGCGGAATAGTTTCTAGTTACAGATCTGCTAACAAAGGCATAAAAATCATAAGGTAACTCCATATTACAGTACTATGATAGTAGCAGACCAATCATGGGATAACTCTACATATATTTAGAGAGATCTTAGGTGCACCCCAATAGTTTTGCAGCTAGGACTAGTGGTCAAGAGACTGCACACACGGCACCAAAAGTACACCCCTTATGATCAGCAGCCTTGCATCAACTCTATCCAGAAGTAGTGTACCCAATCCATAGCCTCACGGTGCAGGCTCATCAAAAAACAAGTCATCATGATTACCATCAAAGTCCTCTTTGGTTGTCTGCTTCTGCGATTAGTAGATTAACATATACATTTAAAGAGAAACATCAAATACGCACAACCTGCAAATTTTCCATTCTATAGATATAGTACCTTGTCATCTGGCTTAGCGTAAGTACTTGAAATGAAACCTGTTTCATGCAGCTTGCACTTTTTCTCTCCTCCCCCTTCTGCAAGTTGATCTAGATACTTAGGAGCTGCCTCTATTAGTTGATCGAGATGATCAACATCTGCTTCCCCTACTTGATCTTGATGATAAATATGTTGTTCCCCCGGTTCATATGCTTGACCATGAAATAACCATCTAACATATGTGCTTAGCATCCCAAACATATAAATATGGTCTTCCACTATACTGAAAGGCAGCACCCTCTGACTCACACACAAGCGGCAGGGGCAATGTACTTCTGAGATGTCACAATGAGCTCTAACAAACTCAATAAATCATACACCACCAAAGATATGTTTAGAGCTGCCTAATGGAGCAACCTGCATCCCAAATCTCTCCATTTGTTTAATTATGACATACATGATTGGTTCTTAATAAGCAAAACACAAGCAGGAAACATATAGATGGAGTACAAAAACTATATATGGTAGTGCATTTCAGTAAACATATTAACAACAAAAATTGGTGAAGGTACTTAAGAACACAGATCAAGCCCAGAGTCAACTATGACCATGCAGACTGAGGACAAATTAAACTACGTATTTGAGGAGATAGATCGGGTGAAATGGAAATAAATTTCCTACCAGATCGAGCTAGAGATAGAAGGACTACCATGGGATCGACGTGGCCACCGATGTGTCTCAAGAACACCAACGGGTAGGGAAATCTTCTTAAGGTGCATGGTGGTGAGATGAGGAGCGGCGGTGAGCGCATCTGTTTTGTGGGCAAGGGTGTGAGGGTCTAGGCGGCGGAGGGTGGATGTTAACACAACGCGGAGGGGCGGGGAGGGATAACATTGAAAATTCTAACCTACCCTACTTTGGGAACCACCATATACGTGGGCCCCCGTTAGTGACCATAGATCAAAATTGACCCATTTTCGCTAAACCGAGATGAGCTAGTTAAAGTGGTGAAATCAGCACGAAACTTGAAAATTCATGAAACTTGTGCATTCTCCGTTAAATATATGTATTAATTTGTGTGAAATTATGGAAGGTGGTATTTTGAGCCATATCTTATCTTATCTTACCACTTTGAATATTGACCGTTGGATCAAGACTCGCGAATCCCAACATTGCCAGCCACCGGATCTTCTATTCCATTCTATTAGCATCAGATGATATAAGATACTATTGATAGACTTTATCACAATAAACGCTATGCACAAACCACAAAACACATTTCTCCATCATTCTAGAGTCTTCTCCATCGTTTGTCTACATCAAGTTACCAAAATTGACATGTTTTTAGTAAATTGCCATATTGTAAATTTATTGCAAGAATTTAGCTAGTAAGATTGAATGGGTTTATCCATTAAACATGTTACTTTGTGTGACAATTGGCACGATGTCATATAGAGCCATAATATTTGAAGTTGCTTCACAACCAAAAACAATGTTGTCACTTGGAAAAATTAAAAAAATGGATTCTCCCTTTGAAAGCAAAGCTTGATTAGCCAAGATGCATCCAATGTATGGAGTACAAAACATGGACACGGTATCAGAAAATATGGTTGTGACCTTGGTCATCTTGTTTGAAAGACGGCAGATGTATATGAACTCGTTAAATGCTCGAAAGCGTACAAGCATCTGGGTCTATCTGACAGGGACAACATCGCCAAGTGGGAGTATCATACCTTAGAAGCTTCAACTTAAAAATTTTGAGAGAGCGCAAAAATATCTCGCCCATCCATTCAAACATCCAGCCCCAAAAATCAATTTATTGCACAAATTTATCTTCGAAGATTGAAAGGGTGTATACATTGAAAGGTTATACTTTATTTGTAAAAGGGCGGGTGGCATTTTGAGCCATCATCTTTGTAGTTGATTCACAATAAAAACATGTTAGAAGCTTCGACCTCAACATTTAGGTACAGTGCCCAAACATTGCATGCATCCATTCAAACATACTACACCTTTTTTTAAATGCAAAATTCCTATTCGATCCCTCCTCCGGAAACAAGAACCCGAGGAGCACTTCAATAATAGAGGGATATAGGTGGTAATTTTGCGTTCTCCCACATGCATCGCTCCATCGATGTTTCCCTGCCCTTCTTCAATAAGTATGTACCTGCCCGCCGACTCCAGCCTTACACTGACTTTGTGATCCCACAATGCAAGTGACACACATGTCAGTGACCCAAAATTACGAGAAGTAGAGATTCCCATCATTTGCAGTTCAAAATTCAAACATTTTTCGCTAAACCAAGATAAACTCGTTAAACTTGGCGAGACATGCTCATAAACTTGAAAATTTTATGAAACTTGGGCATTATTCGTCAAATCATTCATACTTTGTGATAAAATTGGTGTGGTGAGACTTTGAACCATATATAGTCTTTGAACCATAAAATTGGTGCGGTGATAAAATTGGTAACGCCATTCTATTCCACGAATATAACAATAAAGTTTGAACATTATTGGAAATTCCGGAAACACTAAACCCCTAAACCCTAAAACCTTAAACACTAATAAACCCCAAAACCCTGACCAAGCAGGTATCATCCACGTGTAGATCAAATTTGAGGTACTTTCATTAAATTGGGCAACGCCATTCTATTCGACGAATATATGCATAAAGCTTTAACATTATTGAAAAAATGCCCTAAACCCAAAACAACCCCTAAAACCTACACCCTCAACCACTAAATACTAAAACCCTAAACCCCTCAACCTATAATTAAACCCTAACCAAGTAGGTATCATGCACTTACATATCTAGATTTGAGATACTTTCATTAAATTGCGGTAACGACATTATGTTCCACAAATATAAGCATAAAGCTTGAACATTATAGAAAATTCCCTAAACCCTAAACCCCTAAACCCTAAAACACTAAACCCCTAAACAACCCTGACCAAGCAAGTATATCGTCCAATTATAGATCAACATTTGAGATATCATTTTAGTAAATTATGCTAACGCCATTCCATTCCACGAATCTAAGCATAAAGCTTGAAAATTATTGAAAATGCCCTAAAACCTAAACCTTAAACCATATAACCCTAAACCCCTAAACGACCCTGACCAAGCAGGTATATGTCATCCACTGATAGATCAACATTTGAGATATACTTTCATTAAATTATACTAAAGCCATTCCATTCCACGATCTAAGCATAAAGCTTTAACATTATTGAAAATGCCCTAAAACCTAAACCGTAAATCCCTAAACGCTAAACCCTTTAACCCTAAACCTTGACCAAGAAGGTATCATGCACTTATAGATCAAAATTTCAGATACTTTCATTAAATTGTGCTAACGCGTTTCTATTTCACGAATATAAGCATATAGCTCAAACATTATTGAAAATTCACTAAACCCTAAGCCCCTAAAACCTAAACCCTCACCCCTATGCCCCTAAACCCTAAAAACCCTAAACCCTCAACCCCTAATCCTGACCAAGCAGGTATCATGCACTTATAGATCAAAATTTGAGATACTTTCATTATTAAATTGTTGCTATGTCATTCTATTCCATGAATATAAGCATAAAGCTCAAACTTTATTGAAAATTCCAGAAACCCTAATCCCCTAAATCCCTAAAACCTAGCTAAACCCGAAACACTAAACCCCTAAACCCTGACCAGGCAGCTATCATGCACACTTATAGATCAAATTTTCGGATACTTCAATTAATTTGGGTAACGCCATTTTATTTGATGAACATAAGCATAAAGCTTGAACATTATTGAAAATTCCCTAAATCCTCAACCCTAAACAACCCCGAAAACTTAAACCCACAACCCACATACACCCTAACCAAGCAGGTATCATGCACTTATAGATCCAAATTTTAGATACTTTCATTAAATTGCTGTAGCGCTATTCTATTCCACGAATATAAGCATAAAGCTTGAATATTATTGAAAATTCCCTAAACCCTAAACCCCTAAAACCGAAACCATAATCCCCTACCTTATCTTATCTTACCACTATATAGTGTAAAAATAACTTTGAATATTGACCGTTGGATCAAAACTCACGAATCCCAACATTACCAGCCGTCGGATCTTCTTTTCCATTCTATTAGCATTTGCTAGAAGAGACTATTTATATAGTCTTTAGCACAATAAACGCTATGCATGTTGGGGGATACCCCCGGGTAGGGTCACTCCGGGGTATAGAGGCCAAGTTAGCCGAAGTTCGGTAGGGTCAAAGCGGATGCTGGCTGGGTCACCTCAAGGCAGGCCGGATCACAGAGTAACCCGGACCAGGGGGGTCGCCTAACATTGCCTCGGCCGACTTAAGGAGTAAGTCGGAAGTGCTTGTCTAACTTGTATGCAGGAACAGGTGTGGCCGGATCTACCATGATCCGGGTCCCGTTTAGCTTCTGGGAGAAGGAAGGAATCTCTCTGGTCAAAAAGAAGGCCCGGTACACACTGCATGAGCAAAGCAAGCAAGGGCAGGACCACCGGGTCATAGCCGACAAGGGTGACGACGCCCGTGTCGGCTGACGCGGGCGCCGCAGAGGCTCACGTAGCTAAAGCATGTTTGACGCGGGGAAAAGCACCCCGGTCGGGTTACCACTTTGAGAGGAGGCATATTCTTAGGAATATGCCTCCACGTATGCCCTAGGCAGAGACCGAGCCCCCTCTATATAAGGGGTTCAAGGGTTTCAGTAGAGGGGTTGAGCGCTAGTTGGGTTGATCTTTCTTCGATACTGATTTAGCTAAGGTTCTAGGAGTGAACTGTAGTTGAGAGTAAGAGAGCTTCTTCTTCCTCCTATCGCCAATACAGCTCTAGGAGCACTTGTAAACTTGAAAGGAATACAATCTTCTGTATGGAGAATCACTCCACTATCCCTCCTTGGATTCCCCTAGCGTGTATTAGTCTCCACCTTTAGCCTATCCATGGCATCTGCTGTGACACCACCACGACAATGCACAAACCTCAAAACACACTTCTCTATCGTTCTATATTCTTCTCCATCATTTCTCTAGACCTTGTTACCAAAATTGACATGTTTTTAGTAAATTGCAATATTATCAATTTATTGCAAGAATTTAGCCAGTAAGATTGAATGGGTTTATCCATTAAATAGGTTACTTTGTGTGACAATTGGCACGATGTCATATAGAGCCATAATCTTTGAAGTTGCTTCACAACCAAAAACAATGTTGTCACCTTGGAAAATTAAAAAAAATCAAATTTGGATTCTCCCTTTGTAAGGAAAGCTTGATTGGCCAAGATGCATCCAATGTACGGAGTACAAAACATGGACATGGTATCAGCAACTATGGATCTGACCTTGCTCATGTTGTTTGAAAGACGAGATATTTCTATCAACTCATTAAATTCTCGAAAGCGTACAGATGTCTGGGTCTATCTGACGGGGATAGCATTCCCAAGTGGGAGCAGCGTACCTTAGAAGCTTTAGCTTCAAAATTTTGAGAGAGCGCAGAAATATCCCGCCCATCGATTCAAACACCCCGCCCATTCATTCAAACATCCAGCCCCATAAATCAATTTATTGTACAAATTTATCCTAGAAGCTTGAAAGGGCGTATACATTTAAAGGTTATACTTTGTATGTAAAAAGGGGGCGGTAGCATTTTGATCCATCATCTTTGTAGTTGCTTCACAATAAAAACATGTTAGATGCTTCGACCTCAACATTTGGGTATGGTGCCCAAACATCGCATGCATTCATTCAAACATACTACACCTTTTTTAGAATGCAAAATTCCACTTCTATCCCTGCTCCGGAAACAAGAATCCTAGGAGCACTGCAATAATAGAGGGATATAGGTGGTAATTTTGTGTTCTCCCACGTGCATCAACCCATTGATGTTTCCCTGCCCTTCTTCAATAAGTATTTATCTGCCCACACACTTCGGCCTTACACTGACTTTGTGGACCCACAATGCAAGTGACCTGCATGTCTGTGACCTAGAATTATAGGAAGTAGAGATTCCCATCGTTTACAGTTCAAAATTTAACATTTTTTGTTAAACCGAGATAAACTCATTAAACTTGGCGAAACTGGCTCGGAAACTTGAAAATTTTACGAAACTTGAGCATTATCCGGCAAATCATTCGTACTTTGTGATAAAGTTGGTGGGATGAGACTTTGAACCATATATAGTCTTTGAACCATAAAATTGGTGCGGTGATAAAATTGGTAACGCCATTCTATTCCAAGAATATAATAATAAAGTTTGAACATTATTGTCAATTCCTGATACACTAAACCCCTAAACCCTAAAACCCTAAACACTAATAAACACCTAAACCCTGACCAAGCAGGTATCATGTACATGTAGATCAAAATTGAGATACTTTCATTAAATTGGGCAATGCCATTCTATTTGACGAATATATGCATAAAGCTTTAACATTATTGAAAAATCCCTAAACTCTAAACAACCCCTAAAACCTAAACCCTCAACCCCTAAATACTAAAACCCTAAACCCCTCAACCCATAATTAAACCCTAACCAAGTAGGTATCATGCACTTATAGATCCAGATTTGAGACACTTTCATTAAATGGTGGTAACGCCATTCTGTTCCACAAATATAAGCATAAAGCTTGGACATTATTGAAAATTTCCTAAACCCTAAACACATAAATGACCCTGACTAAGCAGGTATATCATCCACTTATAGATCAAAATTTGAGATATACTTTCATTAAATTATGCTAACGCCATTCCATTCCACGAATCTAAGCATAAACCTTGAACATTATTGAAAATGCCATAAAACCTAAAACTTAAACCCTAAAACCCAAAACCTTGACCAAGCAGGTATCACGCACTTATAGATCAAAATTTGAGATACTTTCATTAAATTGCTCTAACGCCATTCTAAATCACGACACCACGAACATTATTGAAAATTCCCTAAACCCTACCCCCTAAAGCCTAAACCCTAAGCCCTATACCCCTAAAAACCATAAACCCTCAACCCCTAACCCTAAGCTCGGACATATTATTAAAAGATTCCTAAACCCTAAACCCTAAACTACCCCTCAAAAACTAAAACCCTAAACCGTCAATACTACAACCTTAAACCCTCGACCCATAAACCCTAACCAAGCAGGTATCATGCACTTATAGACCAAAAATTGAGATACTTCCATTATTAAATTGTTGCTAAGTCATTCTATTCCGTGAATATATGCATAAAGCTCGAACTTTATTGAAAATTCCCGAAACCCTAAACCCCTAAATACCTAAAACCTAAACCCTAAACCCTAAACCCTAAAACCCGAGACACTAAACCCTAAAACCCGAAACACTAAACCCCTAAACCTTGACCAAGCAGCTGTCATGCACACTTATAGATCAAATTTCCTAAACCCTCAACCCTAAACAACCCCTAAAACTTAAACCCTAATCCCATAAATACTAAAACCCTAAACCTTCAATCCACATACACCCTAACCAAGCATGTATCATGCACTTATAGATCAAAATTTGAGACACTTTCATTAAATTGTGGTAACGCTATTATATTCTATGAATATAAGCATAGCTTGATCATTATTGAAAATTGCCTAAACCCTAAACCCCTAAAACCTAGACCCCTAAACCCTAAACCCATCAACCCATAATTAAACCCTAAATAAGCAGGTAGCATGCACTTATAGCTTCAAATTTGAGGTACTTTCATTAAATTACGGTAACGCCATTCTATCCCATGATTAAAAGAATAAAGCACCTTGAACATTATTGAAAATTCCCGAAACCCTAAAACCCTAAACACTAAACCCTTAAACCCTGACCAAGAAAGTATCGTGCACTTGTAGATCAAATTTGAGATAATTACATTAAATTGGCCAACATAATTCTATTCGACGAATATAAGCATAAAGCTTGAACATTATTGAAAATTCCCTAAACCCTAAACCCTAAACCCCTAAATACTAAAACCATAAACCCTTCAACCCATAATTAAACCCTAACCAAGCAGGGTATCATGCACTAATAGATCCAAATTGAGATACTTTCATTAAATTGTGATAACGCCATTATGTTCCACGATTATAAGCATAAAGCTTGAACATTATTGAAATTCCCCAAAACCTAAACCGTAAACCCCTAAACCCTAGAATAGTAAACCCTAAACCCTCAACCACTAAACGCTGACCAAGCAGGTATCATGCACTTATAGATCCACGTGACCTAGTCGCACGCTACACATCTTATGGATATAACTTATCCGAGTGGGCCCAGAGTATCTTCCTTCATGTAGATGGACAAATCTTGATCTTGACGCATATGCCTCTACCTGTTCCTCCGAATACCCAATGTCACCCTTATGATCACCGTTCCACCCAGTGATGTTAGATGCCATTAAAGTATTCTCGAGAGACAGTGATTAGATATGGTCTCACGGTCTAAGGAATGAGTCACTACGTTCCCTAATCATCGCAACTAGAACTTTGTGACATGATCGTGTTATGATGCTATAGTTAGGGTATGTGCACCATATCATTCTCCAATGAGATGACTCCATTGCCAATTAATGCCGAGGCACCAACATGATCACGAAACCTTGATCATCTGTTGACCAATGAAGTGACTAGAGTTTCACTGGAAACTCCTAGATGTTTGTATACCACACATGCATTGACGTTTCCATTCAATACAGTTATAGCATGATATAAAACTGAATCATAAACTTTATGAAATATGTTAATAATCAATATTATTATTTGTCTCTAGAGCATATTTACTTTACTTAGTTCCAAAGATGTCACTCGCTACAAGAGTATTGTAGGGGCTCTTCAGTACTTGACATTAACGAGGCATGATCTCTCCTTCTCTATTAATAAGGTGTGTCAGTTTCTTCATGCTCCAACTACTGCCCACTAGACAGCAGTAAAAAGAATTCTGAGATATATTCATGGTATACGCACAGTAGGTCTTACTTTCCAGCAATCCTCCTCCACATTACTCAGTGCTTTTTCTGATACTGAATGGGCTGGTGATTTAGATGACAGGCGCTCTACCGGAGGTTTTGCTATTTTCTTTGGTCCTAATCTTACATCTTAGAGTGCTAGAAAACACCCTACTGTGTCACGTTTTAGTATAGAGGCTGAGTACAAGGCTCTTGCCAATGTCATAGCACAATTTATTTGGGTTGAAGCTCTTATACGAGAGTTGGGTGTTCATCTTCGCGAGAAACCCTGCTTATGGTTTGATAATCTGCGCTACTTTTCTGTCAGCAAATCCAGTTTTCCATGCCCGTACAAAAAACATCGAGATTGACTTCTACTTTGTTCGTGAGAGGGTTGCAAATAAACAACTTGAAGTCAGATTTATCTCCAGCAATGATCAGATTACAGATGCTTTCACTAAAATTTTATGTTCTAAGAAACTTGATGAGTTCAAGCATAATCTAAACCTTTGTAAGATTTAGATTAAGGGGGGTGTTAGAATTTATTTTGGTTTTTGTATGGATATGGAGTAGTACTCCAGCTGTATGTATCCTTTTGTAATACGCCACGTCTGGGGGTTTTCCCAGCCTATAACATGCAACCGATGTCCTCCAGAAGGGTTACACATCGTTCTCCAAACAACCCACGGTAACTAACAGTACACACCTTATCATTTGAAACATTTGATTTTGTATTCGAGGCATCGTGACTAATGACCAATTTGTTCATATAGACTGCAAATTGGTCCATTTGTTACTATTGGTCTTATTAACCTGACTATTAAGATTTAAGACTAGTATAGTTTAGATGCGATATAATCCAAATTGTTAACCAAAAACAAGAAATCTCCATTCTTTTTCATGTCTACGTGTTTTTAACCATCATCGATAGACAAGTTCACGTGCTTAATAGTGGATTTGATGATGTAAACACGTGGTTACTCCTTAAGTTATATGTAGAATATCTAGAAAGTGTAATTTTTTTATGTTCAATATTTATTCAATAAAATGGTTTATCTTCTATGCCTTGATAGATTGAGATTTTGTTGTCTACATTGATATACTGCAAGTTTTCCAGATATTACTGTAAGTTTTCATTGAACTGGAGTTACATTTTTAGATATTTACTGAGGCTTAAAATACATGAACTCGATGTGAGAGAAAACAAAACCGTCTAAGGTGGCTAGATTTCGGGCTGGGCAAGGTACACACAATTGGAAGAGGATCCCCTGACGTGGCCTCTCCTGCCATTGAGTCCCTGATAAGTGGGGACCGCTAGTGCTAGAACCCACATATCAGTGACCAAAAGTCAGTGTACTACAGGGATAGCTACGTCAGAGGAGCCACGTCTCAAGCAATTACCTAGAATGGAGAGTGGGAGTCGATGGAAGTGCCTTTTGAAGGTAATGGATGATACTTTCGTACACCCTCAGTTTTAAATTATTTAGACGTATGCATAGGTTCAAAGTAAAACTAGTGAACTTACACACTAAAATACGTCTATATTCATATGTTTTAGAAAAAGAATAATAAAATTTCTTATACTTCCAAGACTAATAAAATTTCTTATACTTTCCTTCTAAAAAAACTTTTTATACTCCTTCCGTTCATTAATATAAGACATTCTAATCTTTTTCTGAAACACATGTAGTATGTCAACATGTTTTCGTGTATTTTCATTCATTTAAAGTATATCTAGTCTACTTTAAACTAACTACTCCCTCATATTCATATTAATGGCGTCAATTTTATCTAAATACGAATAGATCTAATCTAAATACTTAAGATATATATGAATCTAGATAAAATTGAGACTATTAATATAGACGAGAGAGAGTAGAAGGTCTTACGAGGAAGCATTTGAAAAGTTTTCTCGAATGCAATTCGTAAAACTTCGGGTTGACGCCAGAAAAACAACATTCGCGAACCGTTGCTTTCTATAGAAAAGCAAGCGTGTTTTGTCCTTGTCTCTGAATTTTTTTTAGTAAGTTCGAGCATCTATTCTGAACACCTTAGATCCGTAATTAAATATAGTACTACGTAGTAAGTTCAGATGAAACTCAAATTCAAACATCCACTACTCGTAGATTCCAAAAAAATCTTACAAACAGATCGATGACCATCAAAAATAAACTAAGCATATGGTCTACAACTTGTCTCAGCATGACCATGAGTATGTACATGCACGTTCAGAAACAACTAAGCTAGCTAAATCTAGATGTTGACGAAGGGCGTGCCGGTGATGAACTCGGTGACGGCGAGCGCGACGAGTCCGAGCATGGCGAAGCGTCCGTTCCAAAGCTCGGCGTCCGCGCTCCAGACGCCGCTGGACTTGCTCTCGACGGTCTGGCCCTGCAGCAGCGGCACCAGGGACGCTACCGAGAACAGCGCCGCGGTCGTCAAGAACCAGCCCAGCCCGGCGCCGCTGCCGGCCTGGTCGAGGAGGCCCCCGCCGCGCGCCGCCTCCACGGTGAGCGCCGCCACGAAGCCCACCATGGCCAGCCGGCCGTTGATGCGCTCCGGCGCTGGGCCGCTGAAGGCGAGCGCGTCCCAGATCGAGGGGTTAGCCTTGGGCTTGGGCTTGGGTGCCGCCGGGCAGGGGGTCGGGGTCGGGGTTGAGCTCGGAGAGGAGGTCTCCGCGGTGGTCACCTTGGTCGCATCGATGTCGGGCTGCAGGGCATCGTGACAGAGTGAGGACAGGAGCACACATAGGAGAACAAGCTGTGATGGGCAGAGTGTGGTAACGAAAAGGTTTTACCTCGGCCTGGGCCCTGACGACGAGGGCGCGGCTACGCGGCGCCGCCAGAGACCTGGCGGCGGAGCGGCCGACGACTGAGGCGCCGGCAAAGGAGCTCAAGGCCACCATGGTTGCCATTACACGCCGCGGTGAAGAATGCACGGGAGAAAGAAAGGTAGCTGGAGGAAAGTATTGCAGCTAGCAGGAACCGGCTAGATCACACTTCGTTGTGGTATGCTGCTGATCGTTGGTTGCTGTGTTGTTGGGAGTGATGAGTGGGCGATTTTATAGGGTGAGGGGAGGAGCGATCCCGTTCGTGAGGAGGTGGCCGGTGGCCGCGGTGGTGGCCACGTCGGCGGGCACTCCCCAGCCGTGAACGCGTCGAGGTTGTATTGCAGTGAGAGCCGGGTCACGACGTGGATGTCCATGCCACCATGCAGAGAGGCTCCGAAGCTCGCCAAAAAGCGCCAAGAAAAGTGGCGCAAGGTCCTAGAGACCACTACGCTCCAGAAAGCACGAGACTAGGGACGTGTTTGGTAGTCTGCCTCTGTTTTTCTGCCCCGATTGACAGTGCCACGGTGGGTTTGGCTAGCCGATAGTCTGGTTTGGGCCAACATTTGCAGCCTATTTGTTAACCTTGGATCGTATGTTTTAGACAGAAATTACAGCCAGTTTAGTTGTGTGGTGGCTTTTCCAGCAGATGTAACCAACTGATGTTTGGCTGTCTCCTACTTCTCTCTTATTGCACACACAAATAAAATACACTCACATATCTCAAATATGGTGAGCTTACCACATAGGACATGAACACACATCAACACAATAGGTAACTACATGCTTAACATTGCATGTTTATATCTAGAGGTGTTAGTTCTTAAACATGCGCGTCCCATACCACCTAATCAGTACTTGCCGTCAGGGGTGACCCAAAAGGATTGGTTCATACAACATCCAGTGCAAACTTATCATCTTACTAGAAGGACTGCTATGTGTAGCAAGTTCATCAACGACCTCCTCACCTAGCAGAGCAGCGCTGGAACATCACTATAGCAGACGTTGGCAGGTGATCAACTCATGCGTACTACTGAAAGCCCTGAAAAGAGTGACCTTGAACTCCCTCTGCTTGTTGATGACCTTGAAGGTCATGACGTCGCCCACCCAGAGCTTGATCTTCTTGGCAAACTCCCTCCAACCTTTCATGAAGTAGACCTCTCCCTCGTACATCTCTAGCTGGAAATCGTACTCATAGAATGTGGAAGTCTTCAGTACAGACTTGCCTCTTATTCTGCATCATCTTCACCACCACTAGCTCCATGACGGGGGGAGATGTAGGGCAGACATGTCCATAGCTTTGATATGGAAGAAAGAGCGGCGAGGGAGGTCACTGACGGGGTTGTGCCCAATCCGGGGATGGCGTCCTTGCGTTGACTCCTTTCCCTTAACAACAACAACTTCTAGTAACCGAGACAAGTTGGACCTCTCTTCCGCGGCGTCCATCTCTGGGAGGAAGTCATCATACCCCGGCATAGCACAGACTATGTTCCTGCAGAGGGTGTCTCAGTCCTGCTTGGGTACCTTGCCATGGACAATTGATCAGTCAAGAGCAAATATTTGGCGATAGACAAGCAAATGGCAAAGAAAATAGTTACGGGTAAGCTTACTACATGGATTACACAAGGTGCTACTCAATGTAGATCATAGAAAAGCAAATGGCAAGGCAAAGCAGTTAGTGATAAGCTTACTACATGGATTGCACAACTTGTTGCTCAATGTAGATCATACAAGAAAATGGCACAAAAAGCAGTTACCGGTAAGCTTACTACATGGATTGCACAAGGTGCTGCTCAACGTAGATCATAGACAAGCAAATGGCAAAGAAAGAAGCTACTGGTAAGCTTACTACATGGATTGCACAAGTTGATGATCAATGTAGATCGTTGACAAGCAAATGTAAAAGCAAAGCAATTACTTACAAGGTAAGTACATGGATTCAAAAAGTTGTTGATCAATATAGATCATAGACAAGCAAATGACAAACAAAAGAAATGTTGACATGCATGTAGTGACAAGGAAGACAACCAATGCCAATCAAAACAAGTACTCATATGTAGATACACACAGATTGTAGTGTTGATCAACATGGACATGCACGTCAAGGATTCAAGATGCATGCCAATCAAACATGCAAGCATGTCAATCAATTGTATAGCTAGCAAGGACAAATCTACGTATTTGAAGCCGGTAGAAAAAACCCTCACCTGAGGCGAAGCAGTATACGGCCTTATCATGTCGTAGGCCATTGATGAAGATAACGACACAGAAGATCCACCTATGTCGGTCGCTGCGGTGGCCGCAATAGGCATGGTCGAGCCGACTAGTCCTGACGAGAGGTTGACTGCTCCAGGAACTAGAAATACAGCCAAGAAAGGGGACGAACAGGGAGGCCAGCCTACCTGCACGAAGATCGAATCCCATCGGGTAAGACATGTCTCGTTGCGGGCAACGGCCAAAATCCCGGCAGCGTAGCCATCTCTCGGCTTGACCCGGGTGCCCCCGCGGTGATGGTCGCTGCCCTAACTAGCTCCACGATCCGCACGGGGATGAATCCCATCTTCGTGGGGAAAACCCCCGAATCAATCCCCATCGAAGCCATCATATCATAGCCACCATTGTTTCCCTTGTTAGCGCCATGCGAGGGAGATGGAAAAATGGTGATGGCTGCATCAAGGAGGGCACAAAGTTGAGGTCGACCTGAGCGGTCACACTCCTCATTCCCCCGCCTCGTACTTGGTGACAACATGGTGGACATCATGGGAGGTACATCCAAGGCGGGGCTTGATCTTGTGCGCGGGGAGACTAGTCGGAGGCGGCGATGAGGAAGCGAGGAGGCCATCGGTTTATTCAATGGGACGTAGAGAGAGAGAGAGAGTAGGGCGGTGATAGTAGAGTTAGGGAGTGGATAGAGGTAGTTACTGACACGTCTCCACACTTTCCCGCACGTGCAACATTTGGGTGGTGGAAGCCTATTTTGTGCTCAGCCGGGACAGGCTCCACGGAAATGGCTAATTTCGTCGTTGTCTATAGGCCTACCTTTGGGCTTCTCTACGACTAGTGTTGGGCACAATGTGGGGGCTTGCAGGGAACCAAACGGCCCATTTACCATGCGCGCGGGGCCTGTATGGACCTCATGTAGGCTACCAAACACATCCTAGGATGTGTTACTCGGACAAGCGTACCTAGGGGACATGCGCCAGCAAGAATCCAGTAATAGCAACATTGCCATGTGATTAGTGTGTTTATCTGCGACATTGTATAAGTGGTTAGGCATGTTTATCTGGCCATGTTTAGGTGGGGTGTCCCTAACGAGGAGACTCATTTGGTCTCCTCTAGGAAGTTTGGCCAGTTTTTTTATACATTTTCGCAAATTTAAACTATTCATTTACAATCAAATTAATTCATAGTCCACAACAAAATAAACATCATAGTTCACAAGCAAACATAGTTCACAATCAAACAATGTTAACAAATAAATAAAATTAGATATAATAATTAGAGGTTTCCTATGTGATCCCACATATGACATGTCATAGAGTGTATCATCCCACTCATGTTGTGCATTATTACACTGGTAGCAACAACTCTGTGTGTACCAACTTAATGCGACTCCAAGTGTAGAGTGTTGTAGCAAGTATCTTTTCCACACAAGGGAGACTTGAGGGTTTATATCGAACTCTCGAGGAATTGAGACAACCTCTTCTTTACCCTCTTTTAGCAACCTACAAAACAAAGTTTTCCCTTGTATCCCCAACTCCACCATGTGGTTGTCAAGCATAAGGTTTTGTATTAGTAAAAATAAAATAAATAAATAATAAACAATCTATAACTGCACGAGAAAGTAAAAAACAATGAACTAGAGTTATTTTGGGGTTTTTTTTGTGTTTGAAGAAGGTAAAAGTATTTTTGTATTTTTGAATTTAATTCTTGCATAAAATGTAAAGGATGGTAAAAACAAGTAAAAGTGGTTGCTTATAATAAAAAGTGGACCGGTATTCATGGGTTCACCTGTCTACTCTCATAAAGTGTGGTAGACATAAAACTACTCACAGATGATATAATATTACTTGGAACTTCATTATGTGTTTGATTAGCATTCACATGGGCATCACATCCTGATATAATGATGATGCAACATATCGTACTTATACTCCTCTAGAAAAGGAAAACTCCATGCAATCTAGAATTAAGAATAAATAGAGTATATCCTTAGGTAATTTGGCATGATCGTTGAATAAAAAATGTCCTGCCTTGAGAAAATAAGATCATCTTTGTTGTCATGGGATAATTATTATAACACATGCATTCACTTTATCCCTAGTGAGGTAACAAAAGAAAGTTAAAAACCATAGTAGATCTTAAATTTTCTATCACAATCCAATCACCACCACCATGTTACTCCAACTAATACACAAGTTCCCCCACACATGCTCTTGCATACAAGTATGATCAAAACAAGTACTTAAGAACAACATACATAATATGCATCTATCAATACATCTTACACTTAATATAATTCTAATCTCAAATCATCTCATAAAAAAAGATCCACCAAATAGAAATTACATAGATGACCATAATCATGTTGGGCCTCTCATATGGCACTAAACAATGATAACACGAGAGAGATAGAGATCAAGCTAATGCCAAAAACCCATAGTCCAGAAGTGGACTACTCCATATTCATCATGAAGGCGATGTTGATGATATTGGATAGGTGGATATGCAACTGGTGATGGCTCTGGTGGCGCTTCCCCTCCAATCTTTGCTGGTTCTGGCTCTATTTTGGTATTTTTGTGTTTCCTATGCCTCCTCTCAGGGACCACATCATGGGACCTTTTTATAGGAGTTTTTAGGTCTTTTAGGTTAAGACTTCGAGTCAGGGTTGAAGATGGATGGTTGTGGATGCCCAAGGAGGGAACGTACAGGGTGGCGCGACCTAGGGGGTGGGTCGTGCCACCTTTTCCTATTTGGGCCTCCTGGCTCTCCTTTGGTGATCCAAGTGCTCCAACTCATTGTATTGCAAAAAATAGTCCTAAAAAAATCCCATGTCCATTTGTCTCGTTTAGGTCCTTGAAATTTAATCATAAGCAAACCAGGGTTTTCCTATGATGCACAGTTATAACCCAAATAAAGAGGACCATTTGTAACTCCCCGTGGATCAATGTAAAACATGGATATAACATTGTATGTGATGCAAACATGTGGAAATATGTGACAATAAACTACAAAGTTTATGTACACATTTTACATGCAACAACATCCCCAAGGTTAACCTATGCTCGTCCTCGAGCATGAGGGTGATAAAATTAAACATGGACTTTGGAGTTTGTTGTTATGCTGAACATCTCAAGTCATGATCATTGCTACAAAAGTTAAATAGTTAATATTTTTAAAGAATGATAACAATCAAATAACTTATAAAGTGATATATCTTATAAAATTCATCTACGCTTGACAATATGTCAATCTTGTATAAAAACAAATGCACAAAGTACTATGGATAATTAAGCATGCAAAGTGCAAGTGAAAGTGTATTTCATATATGTGTACTCTTTGAAGTAATAGAAAGTAAGCAGGTAAATATATGTGCTAAACCTTTGAGAAGATAAAATAAAAATAAGAGAAGCAAAATATTAGTATTTTGGGATATGTAGCTCATGTCAACGGTAATCATAAGAGTTTTGCTCCATGCATCTTTGGTGATTATTGTTAAAGTGAAAATAAATATACTCCTTATATACTTGTCATGTTCCAAGTTAAGTGTCTCATGCCCGTTGACCACAATTGCCAAGTTCTCATGCTACTCAACTTAGGAGCACAAAACACTTTGTCATTATATGCATACAGTTCCAAACGAGGTGCACCGAGGTACATCTTTCTCCATTGTAAGAGGATTCTTTTGGGACTATCCATACTCACATGACAAGACAAACATCAATGTGGGCACTTGGTGTTTCTTTTTATTTCCCATTTTAGTAGCTTTTTATTTAAAACACTTCATTAAATGTCCATGCTATAAATTTCCACTATGATGTAGCATGGCTTAGGTTAGTGGCTCTATGCTTCCTCTCACACATATACATATTCCAAAAAACTTTGATTATATCCAACTTATTTCACACCGCCTAACATCCACACCCAAAAGATACATGATATCAACAGATGTTGCCCGAGTTGAAACCGTTCCCCATGATACATGGTTTTGCTAACACTCAACCGTTAACATGTCATGCATATTACTGACATACTCCCATCCATAATGTGTCAAGTTTAATTATTATTCTACATTTTTTAGTAGTTGTGCACTTTTGGATACACCCCATGATGGCTGCAAGTGCACGGATCGATTGTAGCTAGTTTCGAAGTAAGAGTATCAAACCCACAGAGAGATATTTGGTTAAGGTCTTTATGAACCTTGTCACTATCTATCAAAGTATACTTGTAAGTTGCCTTTGATCGCAAGTAAAGGGTGTTTAAAAGGTTTTTATGTTTGGATGCAAGAAAGTAATAAAAGCAAATAAAGTAAACAAGTAATAAAGCGTTTGAAAGAGGTGTTGGAACTCAATAAGGCTAAAATTTCCTCGGGGATGTAGGATACACCACTAGCATAAGAGGATTATTCATGATTAGGATAATCTATGTCTTTCGTCATGACATGTGTGGAGGGATATCCATAATAAGATGTTCACTATAAGTCTCGCTAGTAGTTGCTTCTAGGAGGCAAGTTTTATGGTCATATCTAAATAATCATTGCGATGCTTGCATGCAAATAAGTTATACAGACTACCATAATTAAGGGTTTCCCCATGGATATCATATGATCTTATTGAATCTCTCTTAAATCCCCTTTTGATCGCATAGTTTATAAGATGATGCTTCCAGTCACATAGTAGCATCGGGCATACTCCCTTACATCTCCAAAGAGTATTTCCCTATCTCTAGTCCAGAGGGAAAATGCTATATGGTCGAGTACACATACCATATATATATATAGAGAGAGAGAGATCTAACACAATATCATAAATCAATGGATGAAAGACCAAAGTTATAGATCATCTTTATTTCATTTCATAATAATGCTAGGGTTTCTCCATCTCCCCAAGAACAAGGGAAACTACTCACACATGGAAGCAACAAACAACATCATCATAGTCTTACAGATGGATAGAAAGTACGAATGTAAATCAAGTGCAAAACACAATTGTATTGGAATTACAACAAGATCTAATGAATGGGAGTTGGTGTAAATGGTGTTGATGGAGATGCAGCAGTTGATGATGAAGGGAATGATGCGTTGTCGTCCGATGCTCTGTGAAGTGGCAAGGATTTGCGCTTCTCCAAGTTCCTCCTCTAGATCCCTCTGTAGCGTGGTGTTTCGAGGCTAGAACTTTCTGTGAATGAGGGATCTCAGATCAGTCTTCGTGTGGTGAAATTATTTGACGAGACGGACGTCCAGATGGGTGGTACGAGCGGATGGTACAGGAGGGCCTTTCCCATACCGCAGGTTGTTAAACCCTTTGTCACTTCCTCTCACATCCTCTCTTCTCCTAGGTGCGTGTAAAATCATTTAAATGACTTTTATCACTTAGAAATATCATGTTGTTCCATAACATGACAATCCCAATTGATATATTCACAAAAGACTTAATAATTAGGGATCATGTTGAAAAATAAGGACAAAAGATGCGCGTGAACACCGTGAAATACAAAAATCCTAAAAAATGCTTAAAAAATGGACTCATCACCCCTGATCTTACTTTCCCGTGAGCTCTAAACTACACAAAAGGGATGATTTTGAAATATTGAAAGATATGACACATATAATATACTTGGAATAGAATTTTATATATAGATAGGTATGGTGTACACTACTGGAATAACTTAGTTTAAGGTATTATGAATGTGCAAGTCTTTTCTTGCTTAATTACATGGGCTAGCAAGAGGGAGATAGTTGACCATCTACGAGAATGCAAAAGTGTCTATAATACTTATCATTTATTAATATATATTATTAACTTAAAGTTAACCATATATGCTGTAAATAAAAGCTAGCACTAATTAAGACACTTGCAAATTATCACGCACTAAAACAAATGAATCAAACAACCAGCTATGACAACATGCATGTAATGCAATTATTGTTTCCATTTATTTATTAGAATCCAACTTTAACTTTCATTTTATGCCAGTAGCTCTTTCATATTCATTAAACACATATTCATATGGTGGTATTTTTATTCCAAAGGTAAAAAGGTAAAGGTAAACATAATAACTGGTACAAACACTCCAAGTTTATGAAAAAATAGAATAGTGCCCAAAAATAAAGTTAGAAGGTGTGCAAACTAAGAGTTTGATTGGTCTAGTGTCGTGGTATTTCCAACGAGTACACCATAGGGGGTCCTAACAACGAGTTTAGAGAGAAGTGGGGTAAAGCAGCAAGTGTCCGAGAAGGGCATAAAACACAGGGTTAGCCAGGTTTAGATCTCATGATGGTGGCGAGATCCTACTCATGTTTCTAGTCACTATATCGTTAGTAAGCCAGGTTACTGAGAATGTCTATTTTTTGTGTGTGTCCTTAGGCTATCGTAGGTCTGGCTTATAAAGGTGTCAGAACCTAGGTTTACATGGAGTGGTCCTAACAGGACATATTATAGAGTTCTACTCCTACTTGGATACTTCTACTTGTCGTGTACTCCAAGGCTCCGACTTTGTCTTAGTCAGTGCATGTAGCCTTCATGGATCCGGCTAGGCCTCCCTTCTGGAATCCTCTAACTAGGAAACCTAGAAGGCCATAGGCCTTGCTACCATTTGTGGGCCACCTGGGTTAGATGGATTAAGGCTATGTTATGGTGATACCCATTATGCAAATCCTCAATGGTATCCCTTAGAGAACTTGAAGATCTATGCCATCTTCATGATGATCTAGGATGCTCCGTCTAGGATAGTCTTGAATGGCAAGAAGCATCTCGCTCTCCCAAAAACTAAGAAATTGTGCCCTCCATCTTTGAGAAGAAAATCAAAGTACTTTGTTATGTGTATATGTTCATTCCAACTAGTCGGAAACATTCCGTTTAGGTACAGAAATCTTTAGGCTGCAACTTCTTGCCTATAGTTTTGTCAGATATGTGACGCTTTCATGTCACTATAGCTTCCTGGAAACTCCAAACGTGCAGATTATCCATCATTGCATTTCCCCACGCGCATAATTTAGAACGAAGTGGAGATTGTGGTGCCGTGGGGGATTAAATGGTGGATACGTGACATCACACATTATGCACATGTCGCTCCAATTTACCACCTCGCACGAATATAAATGCACAGTCCTATAAATCACCGCCATGGTAAGTTTAGGTTTTTTACCCCATTATCCCCATTGCCCCCACCTCTTCTTCTTCATCACAAGATCAAACTCATCGATGAAACTCTAGAGAACCCATCCTAAATCTTGTCCATCTAGCACTGACATGGCCGACTTGGGTACGCCGTCGAGCCTGGCAGCAAGAGCTGAACCGATTTACCCCATCACCGGAGCGAACCTGGAGGAAAAAGTGGAATCGCCGTAGGTCACTATCCTTATGGACACTCCTACCGCTGACGACCATAAATTGGAGGAGGGAGCGAGTGAGCTAGCAGAGGATGATGACGCTACTGCCCAGCATCTTCAAGGCGAGTGAATCACCTTCTCGCTTAAGGAAATGTAGATACCCTCTTCTCGGAGGGGTATCTGTCACTGGTGACATTCTAGTGACAACTGTCGATGGAGGGAGAGTTTTTCCCTCACCCTGAGCCCGGGGAGAAGGTATACTTCAAGTCGCATGTAGAGCATGTTCTTTCGCTCCTATTATCCAACTTATTTCTAGAAGTAGACGCGACACTAGGAGTCTAGCCAAATAATATCCCGCCTAATCGCATTACATGCCTTAGAAAATTCATATCCTTGTGCGAAGGGTACTTAGGCATTAATCCTAGGCTAGATTTGTTTCAATACTTTTCTTCGTCGAGGAGTCTTCTGTAGCCGATGTCTCCTTGGCCATTTGTGGGTCATTTTCTTTTATGATTAGACCCAATAACAAGTATCCGTACACCAAAGGACATGGGTCCATCAAGTTTTGGCAGTCCACATTTTTCTAAGGGTCCAATGTTCCTATTACTAGACGAGAGCATCAATACCCTAACTTCAACGGTGGTGCTTCCACCGAACTATCTAGATGGAGGAACAAGGGACATCTACCATCTGACCAAGAATCTTCCCGCGCTATTAGGCATATAGAAAAGCTAATTGATATCAGGTTGAAGGGCATCAACCTCATAATCTGCTAGTTTAAGATATAGATCCATCCACTGCAACGACATCCCTTGCTTCACGAGTGTAGGGAGAAGAGGGATGATATGCAAATAATCAGTCAGGATAATCTATCTAATGATGTACTCAAGCTCTGGCTTAAAGATATGATCAAGCTGAAGGACAAGATCAAGGGTTTCGAGATAACAATGAAATGTACACCAAGGGGAGATGTCCCAAGGTAATTATTGTTTTTGCATCTGTAACACCCCTGGGATTAAACAAATCCAGACCTTAGCCTGACATAAGCTTAACCTAGAGCTCGAGGATATCTAGTGAGAAATCGGTAACACAACAGAAACCCTACGACACAAAAATTATTACAGCAAGCTCATAACTGAGCGAAGAACAAAAATATTACAAGCAGAGGTCACTAACCACAAACATCAAACAACGGAAGGCAAATTATGCTATTAAGTATATCAAACTTAACAAATGGCCAAAGAGGCCTAAACCATAATGATGACGTCCCAACCCATAGATTCCAGGCTGCCGGCTGGGAACCCCAAGCTACTCGTCGATGTCGATGTCGTACCAAACTTGTCTTCAAGGGAAACACTTACTCTGGAAGTATCAACAAAGCAAGGGTGAGTACAGGGTGTACTCCGCAAGACTTATGGCTGGTGGGGTTATTTTGCATAAAGCCATCTTTGTTTATAAAACAATAGGAAGAAGAAGGTCGTCTACTCAGAATATTTTAAAAGTGGATAAGAGAGCGACATCTCCGAAGAATTGATCATCATCTTGATATCCACCAAAGTAATCCTCATCTCACAACTAGGATCACCCCCTGTACCCGTGAGGAAGCATCCTTAAGCACACGTTGAACTGCCAAGTTTTACGATTAGGTTAATGTTCTCTATGATCTAAGAATTCGGTCACCAAGCGTTCATAACCGTGAACACGGATTTTCGAAAAGATTTAACCCTACAGGGGTGTACAACTTTACCCGCACGTACCAACCGACTCTTAATGCCAAGCTATTACCCCTCTTCCTTGGAAGGCCAGAAGAGGGTGGTTGGACACGACCTTTACCTTGCGTTCGCCGAGACCATGAGTCACGCCCTAAGGATGGTTCCGCCGTAACGGGTCAAATCCCGAAGCCGGTCCCTAGAGATGTGAGTCAGGGTTGGTTTACCAGGGACGCCATCTACCCCAAGCAACCCCAGCCATGCTTACCTACCTGTTATGATGTGCCTTCACCTGCCAAATCTTTCAAAACATTTTCTATGCATATGTCGAATGGAAAGCCCGAACTATGTGACTCATGGAATCTACAAGGCAAGTTAGTTACTCGTGAGGTTTTCCAGGCCCCGTGTGGTTGTACACTCGTCTCAGTTCCAAAGGCAAGAACTCGGGTCCTAGTGGTGGCGAGCATGGGACTACAAAAACCACATCCCACTGTGGCCTCCCATACAAACCTTAGCATGTTTAACCTTTATCACTGATCTTACCTCATCAGTATACATTGTTCTCCTGTCATACTAGGTTCTCTGCATTTGGTACATCTTCTGGATGAACCAGCACTGACAGCTAAGCATGGCTAAGCCAGACACGGGTAATAGCTCTAGCAGTGCACACAAGCCAAACCTAGTTATGCTAGGAGCAGTGGATCAGGTAATATAAACTCAAAGGGAGTAATGCAACAGATAGGATACTCTATCTATCGATAAAAGACCACAGTAGAATCGTATGCATCATGACAAGAATTGAAATGCTTTTGAAACCATAGGATTGTATAATGGTGGGGCTATGCTTGCCTTGTTTGTTGATACCCAGATATAGATCTTCAGAAGCCTTGTGCTTGACTTGATTATAGTTGGTCAAGTATTGTTCGTCGATCTTCGATGGTGTTGATATCGGTCTTCGATCTCGATATCGTATTCTACCGGAAAGAAGCAAAGCCTAGAAAGAAATGGGAACAACAATCAACACATGGCATCGATGCAATGCTTAAGCAAAGATGATGATATGAAAAGTTGAATAGAGTTGAAATGTAACCCTAAAGCATGCTTGACCATTTTAAACAGGGTCCGAGGGTCACAAACCCTAGAACAGGGGAAACCCCGGAACATGTGTGAGGGTTGATTTAGTTCTCTAATTAAACTTGTAATTAAAGTTGTTGAACAATGCATTATTTTGATGCTATTGTAAAGATCTCATTTTTCTGAACATTTTGATATATTATACATATTTTTCTGATTTATAAATAATTAGATATTGATTTTATAAGATTTAAACAATTTCTAAAATTAATTAAACCACTTTAAATGAATTATTGCGCAAGGCTGACATCAGCATATGCACCAGATACTTTTTACACAGCGGGTTGGGCCAGCCTTAGACACAGACATATGGGTCCGGGCCACGTCAGCGTGCCACGCTGACGAACCACATCACCACGTCGACACCACGATGGCGCCACGTAGGCTCGCTGGAGAACGGCTAGGCGGTGGTGGTTGGCAACGCTAGGAGGCTCACTGGGCTGCACGGAAGGGTGCGTTCGAGCGAACGATGCGGGAAGCCTAATAGGGGCGGCGCCGCTTAGGATTAGTCGCCGGAATGAGGAGTTCGACGGCGGGCAGCGTCGGCATTGGCAGGTGCTCGTGGGGAGGATGACAGAGACCGAGAGGGGGAAAAGTAGGAGGTGCCCGGGTTCTCACCACGGTGGTGTTGGTGGTGTCGTCAAGGCCGGAGGAGGTTGGAGACGGCCGGAATCGATGGCGGACGCGGTGGCCGGACTTCGGGGAGACGAGCTCGACAGGGTCGATTGGTGATGCACGGCCTCGATTCCTTTGGCATGGTGACATTGTGCAACACGGCGAAGCTCTGGGTGTGCTCGGTTGGGCGAGGGGAGGCCGGAGGCGGCGGCGGTACGCGGTGGCCGAAGCTAGGGTTTCGAGGGATCACGGAGAAACGAGAGAGGGAGGTCTCTGGGGAGAGGAGAAGTGGATGAGGGCGAAGGAGACGTCTTCGTGGCTGCCTTATCCACCCCCGGAGCGCGGCGGACGGCCAGAAGAAGGTGGCGGGGATCGACGGCAGCGCCGGCGACACCGAGCTGCGTGTCTACCTGAGGAAGACCACATCGAACATGTAAGTTGGGCTGGGCCTCTGCTGGGCTTCAGCTGGGCGGCGGCTACTACTAACTGCTGCGTTTGTGAGGGAGATGGAGATGGGCTCGGCCTGGTTGATCTCTGCCTCTATTTTTTTTCTAAAAAAACCTTTTTACTTATTCTGTTTTCATTTTCTGTTTGTATTTTAAAATTCAAACCTGTTTTGGCTCATTTCAAAAATACTAGAACATTTGTAAACTCCAAAATAATGCATGGACCCCTTATAACAATTTGGGTTCCAGCATTTTGGTGCTATTTCAAAATATTCAAAACCTTTTGAATTATTTTCAAAAAGAGGGGAAGAACTAGGGTTTTATATTTGATCTTGTTTCTTGCATGCATTTTATATTATATGATGCTCATGATGCAGAAATCAAAACCCTAATTAAAGATTATCTAAATCTAGGGCGTTACAGCATCATACTCCATTTTCTCCAGCTAGGAATCTTCATCATTTAGGAACTAACCTTTGCATCTACTTCCTTCCAGATTGAGGCTCTTCCCGAGGATGACTTGGCTGCTCGGGTTTATGAGGGTAAGGGCAAGGGCATCCTAGTCCAAGTCCTGACCGATGATGAATCCAACAAGAACGATGTTGGACCAGTGCCACGCAAACAGAATGCTCGTGCTGCTGGCACTACAATCACCAAGAATAATAAGACGGAGGATTCCAAGGAACCAACTACCGTTTTAGAGGCAGAGAAGAAGAAATATGCTCTTTCGAGTCGTGAAGCCGGAGCGGCCCAATCCAAGGCGAATCTCAGCAAGTAAGCGTGTAGTTGCACTTCCACTTTGATCTATGTGTTCAATTTTTTCCTTTTATGCATGTATTGATATGACTTTATGCATTTGTAGGAAGAAACCATCTTTGAAGCGTACTTCAAAGGATATTGCAGGTATGCGGTCTCTAAACCTTCTCCTGCGGTAGCCCTTTCTACTCCTGTCATTTGTCAAGGTGGCCCAGGGAGTGCTTCTAAGAGTGCCCCAAAATTCTCTGACATGGATGTCGATCATCAACATATGAATGAGAGATTGGGAGCACTTTCTCTTGACCTCACTCCATTTTGCACCGAGGTAGCCAAGGATGCTGCCCCTACTAACAACGCGACTAAAGCTTCGGCTAAGGATGTCGTGAAAAAATACATGGCAGGGGAGGAGCCTAGGCGGAAAGAAGGTGAGGTTATATGTCAATCAAACACGTAAAGCTCAGCTCCGTCTTTGTAACCTGTGCTACATCCTACTCCTCCAACTACTAGGCTAGCTGATCTAATAAAGGAGACATATGCCATCATAGTCAGGGATGCTGCTTTCCAAAACAACGCCAGCAACTACGCTAGCACCATGAATATTGTAGCCACAATAAGTTGTTCATTCCTTAAGTTTTTATTTACATATCACCTTGTAGCCCCTGATCGCGAAGTCAGAAATTCAAAGTCCTTGTGTCTTGGTGCTCTAAGAAGACTTAGTGAGTAGAATATCCATCTAGATTTTAGAGAAAATTGAAAAGTAATCCGACTATAAGTTCTAGAGATGCTTTTAATTTATCATATTATAGGCCCCGAGTATCTGGTAAAAAATCATAGAATTATTATTAGAAACTCCATAGTAACTAAAGCACATATATAATCCAATTACGTTACTGTAGAATGAGATAGACAAGAAGATGAGGATAGAGGTCGACTTTGCCTAAGTCCGAAAATCTTACTGAATAACCAAGAAGTCTTTGGAGGAGGAGAAGAAGAAGGTCCTGACCCTAGAGGATAAGATTAAGGAGAACCAGAGTATGGCGTTCTCTATACTTAGTATCTTCTCCATAAACACATGTTATATATTTTCTCACTGCTGCCATTTTTTCGCCTTTAAGAATTTGTGAATAAGGCCAAAGAGGTGCTGATCGTGGAGAACAACAAAGCGGCTCTGATGAAGGTGGTGTAAAACTTGAAGGCGGAAAAGTTTGCTCTTCTGATCCAGTATGAACAAGCTATCAAAGCAGAGAAAGACAAATTATCGGCTCAGATTGAGCAACTGAAAATTCAATTGGATGGAACAGAGAAGCAAGCCACCGACTTGGACAAGCAAAGCCTCCAAAGTCATAGTGAACTCAAGGAACTGGAGGCTCAGTTCGACCATTTCTCGAAGGAGTGTAGCACTGTTGAAGGCCGTATTCTTGGTAAGTTTTTCTTACCAATCTTTCCTGCAAGTCGGCGATTTAATTACAGACCCTCTTGGTATGTTTGATAAAACATAACCTTCAGGCCAGATTGCCAAGATAGTCATGGTAGGATCTTACCTCGGCCACATTGCGGAGAACACTATGGAATTGGCAAAAGAGTTGGGCATCAACACCAAGGCCCGTGACTCCACCGTCAAATTTGGAGAAATTCTTAGGCTTTCTCCCCGATGCGTCAAGAAGTAGAAATCTTCCTATGTCAGCCGGAGCAAGGATGGCATTGGTGTTAGTGAAGGCGCACTACGACGACCTTGACATTGACTTGGTGGCTTCCAAAATGCCCAAATAATACATGGATGGCAACGAGATTGACTCGGAAGCCATCCAAGCTTCCATGGACGTCTACGACAATATTTTCACCAACATGGTCAATGTCAATGTCTTCGTGCCTACCACTTCTTCACCAAGCTCTCTAGCCGCTTCTAGTGATTCAAAACAAAACTTCTCCGACTCTGATAAGGAAGTACCTAATCCATTGAGTGAAAAGAGAATGATGTATTAAACTTGTCTTTTGTAAGTATTTTTAAACTTTGTAGGTGGAAAAAACTCCTAGCAACTATTCAGTCATGTTTGTATATTTTATAAGCAAGTACTAGTTTATGCATTTATCTGGTCTTTGTGCTTGACATTTTGTGGTACGACAAACGCAAAGAATAGAAATATTTTTCCATGGCAGTAGAGCTAAATAGCGAAACGATCTAAAACATTAGCAAAAAATCCGCCAGATTCGAGTGTTGAAAATCCACTACTCATGTATCCATATGCAAACAACAAATAACGTGTAAGCCAGAAAACTTAAGTTAACACACATAGGATTTTTTTTAACATGAGAACGACGCAAATCATGGAAGATTTATATGATCTAAAAGTGAACAAGTAAAGGAGGTAAAAGACTTAAAAAATATGAGTGAACCAAAAGCTTTATTTATTGATCATACATGGTACATATTGCAGAAAGTAAATATTCTAAGTATAAAAGGGACATACATGTGCTATGTTCCATGGCTGGTCTGTCTCCGGATAATTATCATCGGGGTCATGTTGCTTGCGTTTGTGGTCATCATTGGGCTTATCTTTAAACTCGCAAATATCAATGAGGTAATAGTAACCATTCAGCAATGGTTTTCTTATGATGAACGAGCCTTCTCAGGGCGAGGAAATTTTATATTCCTTCTTATTCTTGAGGCGTAGCACTAGGTCCCTTTCCTTAAACGAGAGATGACGAACATGGTGGCTATGATAGAGATGTGGGTTTTGCTAGTAGATGGCGGATTTTGGAGTGCTAAGTCATGTTCCTCTTAGAGCAGGTCCATATATAGGTGCATAGCTTCTTCAGCGTCATCCTCGTCATAGGCAGCAAAACACTGTGAATCATGGAGTATTTCTGTAGGCAAGACCGATTCTTCTCCGTATACCATAAAGAATGGTGTGAAGTCGGTGGATCTGTTAGGTGTCATCCACAAGCTCCAAAGGATAATGGGTAATTCCTCTGCACAAGCTCCTGCTGCAGGATGTCGTGGTTCTTCAAGGCATGGCTTTATTCCCTGTAGGATTAAACCATTGGCATGCTCAACTTGGTCGTTAGACTGTGGATGGGCCACATATGCTATGTTAAGTCAGATTCTTTTCCGGTGGCAGTAGTTCTCCAATTCTCCTTGCAAGTGGTTACTATCATTGTCAATGATAATGTTATGCGGGAGACCAAATCTCACCATGATACTCTGAATAAAGGTAATGTCAGTTGCCCCATCAAGCTTCTTGATGGGCTTAGCTTCAATCCATTTGGTGAATTTATCCACTTCAAGTAGCAAGTGGGTAAATCCACATGATGTTATCTTCATAGGACCAACCATGTGAAGCCCCTAGACTACAAACGTCCAAGTATTTAGTAAAGTTCACAAATCTTTGGTAGGTACATGTGGTTGCCTTGCGTAGTACTGACATCCTCGACAATTTTCCACTATATTTTCTACATTTGTCTTGGTGGTGAGCCAGTAGAATCCTTGGAGAAAAGCCTTCGAGACTAGGGATCTGGGACCGACATGATGCTCACAACCACCAAGGTGGATTTTGATACGTCGTAAACGTATCTATAATTTTTGATGTTTCATGCTTGGTTTATATCTACTTTCTTATGTTTTGTTCATACTTTGAGGTATTTTTATACATTTTCTGAAACTAACCTATTAACAAGATGCCATAGTGCCAGTTGCTTGTTTTCTACCGTTTATGGTTTTAGAAAAGCTACTAAGGAAAGATTCTAGGAATTGGACGGGATAAAAGCCAAAGTATTTTACTCGAAGCAACACAGAGTCCGAAGGGGAGACAAAGTGGCGCACCAGGGCAGCCACACCTGGTGGCGGCACGGCCTGGGGGGCGCGCCAATAGGGGTGTGGGCCCCCTGGTGCTCCACCGACCTTGCCATTTCGCCTATAAAATCCTCCCAGGACGAAAACCCTAGGCACCCGATCAGAAATCCATGAAAGAGTCTGTAGCCACCGCCATCTCCATCCCTAGATCGGGGGGATCCGAAGCTCTTCCTGGCACCCTTCCGGAGGGGAGAGATCACCCTGGAGGCCTTCTTCATCACCATGCAAGCCCCCGGAGTGATGCGTGATTAGTTCATCCTTGGACTACGGGTCCATGTAGTAGCTAGATGGTTGGTTCTCCTCATTTGTGCTATCATGTTTAGATCTTGTGAGCTCCATTCATGATCAAGATCATCTATTTGTAATCTTACATGTTGTGTTTGCAGGGATCCGATGGATATTGATATGCTATTTCCGATTGATTATTGATTCTATCATGTCTATGTTATTTATGATCTTGCATGCTCTCTATAGTTAGTAGCTATCTTGGCCAAGTAGATGCTAGCAACTCCAAGAGGGAGTATTTATGCTCAATAGTGGGTTCATGCCTCTAGTAATCTGGGGAAGTGACAGGAATCTCTAAGGTTGTAGATGTTCTGTTGCTACTAGGGAGAAAACAACAATCCTTTGTCCATGGGGCAATCGTATTGTTTACTTTACACACTTTGCTTAATGCAATTATTTGTTGCTTGCAACTTAATACTGGAGGGGGTTCGGATGATAACCTGAAGCTGGATTATTAGTCATAGATGTACTTGGATTACGATCTATGTATAATATTGTAATGCCCAATCAAATCTCATAGGAATTATGATGTCTAGTATATGCATTGATATGCTTTCTCAAATTTGTCAATTTCCTCACTGTAATTTGTTCATCCAATATGTTATCTATCTTAGGTAGAAAAACCTCTAGTGAACTATGGACCTCGGTCCATGCTTTTACCATTCATATACCATCTACTATTTATTGTTTACTGTTTACTTCCTGCAAGCAATTACTATCGTCCACACTATACGTTTAATCCTTTGTTTTCAGCAAAGCGGTGAGATTGACAACCTCACTGTAAGTTGGGGCAAAGTTTTGTGGTTGTGTTGTGCAGGATTTCAAGTTGCTAGCAACACCTTAGAGTTGTTTCCTTGCTCCTACTAGTTCGATAACCTTGGTTTCATAACTGAGGGAAAACTTGCTGTTGTTCTCATCATACCTTCCTCTTGGGGTTCTCAACGAGCTCGATATATTTTGAGCCATCAAGCTTTTTTCTTGCGCCGTTGCTGGGGAGTTAAGGACAGCTTCACAAGGGGAGTCTCTCACAAGCAATCCCTTTACTTTGTTTTTTGTTTTGCTTAGTTTATTTCTGCTTTGTTTGCTTGTTTCTTTTTATCAAAAACACACAAAAAATAGCTGTACTGGTTTTCTTCCTTTTATCAAAAACACAAAAAAATGACTACTCTTGAAAACACTAAATTGTGTGACTTCACTAGCACAAACAACAATGATTTCGTATGCACACCCATTGCGCCACCTGTTCCTGAAGCTACTTTCTTTGAAATTAAACCTACTTTGCTCAATCTTCTTATGAAAGAACAATTCTCTGGTGCTGGTACTGATGATGTTGCGGCTCACCTTAATAACTTTGTTGAACTTTGTGAGATACAAAAACATAGGGATATAGATGGAGATATTATTAAGTTTAAACTATTTCTTTCTCTTTGAGAGGAAAAGCTAAAGAATGGTTGCTATCCCTACCTAGAAATAGTATTGATTCTTGGATTAAATGCAAAGATGCTTTCATTGGAAAATACTATCCTCCTGCTAAGATTATATCTATGAGAAGTGAAATAATGAAATTTAAACAATTTGATAATGAACATGTTGCTAAAGCTTGGGAAAGAATGAAATCTTTGGTAAAGAATTGTCCCACTCGTGGACTGACTGCTTGGATTATTATCCAAACTTTTTATGCAGGACTAAATTATTCTTCAAGAAATCTGTTGGATTCTGCTGCTGGAGGCACCTTTATGACCATTACTTTGGGTGCTGCAACAAAGCTCCTTGATAATATGATGGTTAACTATTCTGAATGGCAAACTGAGAGAGCCCCACAAGGTAAGAGGGTAAATTCTGTTGAAGAAACCTCCTCCTTGAGTGATAAAATTGATGTTATTATGTCTATGCTTGTTAATGGAAAAGCTCATATTGATCCAAATCCTGTTCCCTTAGCCTCTCTGGTTGCTCAAGAAGAGCAAGTTAATGCGAACTTCATTAGAAGTAACAATTTTAGCAACAATGCCTATATGAACAATTTTGCTAGAAATAATTATAGGCCATATCCTCCCAATAATGGTAATGCTTATGGAGATTCCTACAACAACAATAGAAGTGCACCCTCTGAACTTGAAGTCATGCTTAAGGATTTTATTAGTAAACAAACTGCTTGCAATAAAACTGTCGAGGAAAAACTTTTGAATGCTGAAAAAAATATATGATCTTTGTCTGAAGCACAATCCTCTTTGATTAATAAAATGGCTGCTAAACCTAAAACTATGGAAAACCCCTTTGCTGCTACTAATGCCATACAAGTTAGAATTGATGAAAATGTTAGACTATTAGCTGAATTGCATGCTAAGTGGGAAAGAGAAGATGAAATTGCTAGAAATAGTAGTAATTGTACTATCACCACAACTAATATTGATGCTAGCAAGCCACATGAAGTCCCCATTCATTTTGCAACATTGCCTAAAACCAATGGAAACTTTTCCAATAAAAATGCTGAAGTTCTTCAAAATATGGGGGACAATAGTTCTACTACCTTGGATGGTAATTTTGATTTTGATCTTGATGGTTGCAATATTTCTGAAGTAATAATGTTCCTACAAAATCTTGCTAGAAGTCCTAATGCTAGTGCTATGAATATGGCCTTTACAAAACACATTACAGATGCTCTCATAAAAATTAAAGAAGAAAAATTGAAACATAAAGCTTCTATTCCTAGGAAATTAGAAGATGGTTGGGAACCCATCATTAATATGAAAGTGAATGATTTTGATCTCAAAGCTTTATGTTATCTTGGTACTAGTGTCTCTATTATTCCTATAAAGATTTAGGAAATGCTTGATTTGCCACCATTGGAAGATTGTTATTTAGATGTCCAACTTGATGATAATGCTAAAAATAAACTCATGGGGAATATTAATGATGCTCTTATTATGGTTAACAATACCTATGTCCCCGTTGATTTCTATGTTTTGGATGTTGAATGTAATGCTTCTTGTCCTATTATTTTTGGAAGACCTTTTCTTAGAACTGTTGGTGCCATTATTGATATGAAGGAAGGTACCATTAAATATCAATTTCCATTTAAGAAAGGTCTAGAACACTTTCCTAAGAAGATAGAAAAGATACCTTTTGCCCCTCCTATTAAATAAATTTTTTCTCTTAATGCTTGTTCATTTGAAAATACTTGAATCTTGCTTCCTATGCCTAGCTGAAAGGCGTTAAAGAAAAGCACTATTGGGAGATAACCCAACTTTTTATTTTTCAGTAAGTTTTTATTTTGTTGAGTCTTGGAAGTTATTGCTTCAGTAATAAACTCTCCTTATCCTTTTTGTGTGGTTTTTGTGCCAAGAATAACCTCTAATAAGAGAGAAGTAAGACTTGGGAAAAAGTTATTGTCCCGAAACAGATTTTTGTGCTTCACTGTAAAAAATCGTGAAAAATACCTGTACGTCGGATTGAGCTGTAATGATTTGTGCTTATGACCCAGGTTATTATCTAACTTTCGTTAGTTTATCAATTTTTGATTTGAGCAACATAAGGTTTTCGAAAAAAATCAGTTTTTACCTTCTGATCTGTTTTGGCAGATTTCTGCCATTATTTGCATTTGCCTCTTAATCTCTTTCTCTTTGAGATCTCTTTGATCACTTGAGCTTTTAGAAGGAATTGCTACAGTAGCTTGTGTTTTAATGGAAGTTTTTTACTTGTGTTTAACCTAAACCCAAAGGCTTATTATCTTGAATACACTAATGTTGCTAATGAAGATTGTGTGAAGTTTTGTATGAAGGGAATTTTAAAGTGTAGGGAAGAACAAAATGTGATGAGATGAAGTTTGGACAAAATATCAAGCTCGGGGATGTCACCCGTGTCACCCCAAGAAATATTCAAGAAGTACAAGCGTCAAAGCTTGGGGATGCCCAAGGCATCCCCTTCTTCATCAATAAAAATCTCAGGTTTTCTTCCAAACACTTCATTTTTATTGTTTCATTCACAATTGTGTTGTTCTTGGAGCGTTTTATTTTTGTTTTTAGTTTTATTTTGTTTGGTTTTCTTAAATAAATTGGTTGGACACCCGCATTCATATGTGGTTTCAAATAAGTTGATTTGTGATTAGAAAAGAGTAGGAAGTTTCATGCTTATCAGTGGTACACAAGGAGCTTGTTTAGAGTGTGGCCTAGACATTATCATGTCATGTTTGATATTGTTGTGACTTTATGCTTAGTGATTATTGCTGTAGCATGACTTGTTCCAAACAATTGAGATTGCTTAATGTGTCTTGAAAGTATCATGCGTGTTTTAGCATACAAAAACATAATATTGTGGTATTCTCCTTTGATGCTTTATTTGGATTGACTTGGTACATGCTTACACCATGTTAAGACTATAAACCAGTCACCATAGACTCTATGATCATTTAGTTTATGACTTGTAATATCACTTTATGCTTTAATTAATAATGTTTTATTGCTTTGCATGATTATGGCCATTATTGCTCTCTTAGTTGGTCGCTCCCAGTCTTTTGCTAGCCTCCACCTGTACCAAGTATGAGTTCCACTCATGCATCCAACCCCCAAGAAAACCAAGTTATTCCAAAGAGTCCACTATAAATTCCTATACATGGTGTGTTACACCATTCCAAGTATATTCATGTTTTTATCTACCTTCCAAATTAAACTTGTTATGTGAAATTTAGTGATTAAAGCTCTCACAAACTTGATGGCACACTTTACTTTCTTGCACTTAATAAACTTGAACCATTGTGTCCATCGATGTTGCTTATATGCTTGCACTTTATAAGTTGAGAATTAGCAGAACCATCATGTCATGGGGAACACTTTCAACATTGCACTTATTATTCAGTTGATATCATGTTCTTTTGCTTATGGATCCCGGTGGTGTGAAATAAAAGGGGAGCTTGTAATCTCATGGAGTTTGTATGTGTGTTAGAGAAACGACCGGGCGGCTATCCTAAGCCATGCCTAATCATGGTGGAAACTTGTAGCATAACCCTAGTGAGCATTATATGAAGCATCCTCAATAAAAACCTATGCAAATAGCAAATAAAAGATCATTGTCTGTTGCCTTGTCATTTTGATATGGGATAGCTCTTGTATCATGGGGCAAGGGGTACCCCGTTGGCGGTTCTCTATGATACACATGTACTTACAATGACAAGAACTTACTCGTGACTGAAGTTGAGTAGCATGAGGTTCGATACTCGTAAGCACGGGGCATGAGATTTTCAACTTATAACTTGTCAAGCATATCTTCATATTTGTGTCACTTTAACCTTAATCACCTCAAGATGCTTATGATAGGGACAATGAGAGATGAAAGCTAATAAGTACCATAATTTTTGGAAGCTCTTTATGAAACTTGAATCTCTGCTTCCCTTTGGGAAGGCCCTTTCTTTTTTACTTTTTATGTTGAGTCTCCATCTTCTATCTTTATGCACCTAATGCGAGAGCATAGTGGTCATTCTTAGTTTAATGTGCATTGTCCCAAAACTTGTTGATTGATTCATAACTTTGATATTTCTTGCTCTTAAATTATTTGTATCTAGTCACCCTTATGAACTTTGAAGGTGTCCTATGCATTTATGTTTTGCTATACCATGAGGGACAAGCTGAATACCACTCTTATTATGTTTTCTGTATGTGAAACAAACAAACATCTTTCAATGCATTGTTATTCATGATCTTTTGTTTGTACCTTTTCATGTTACAACATAGTTACTATGTCTTATTGTTAGAACTCTATCTTTCATGCTTATGTTTAGAGTACTTTGATCCCAACTATCAATGCTTTACAAATATGATGGTGCATATCACCTCAAAAATTATTCTTTTTATCACTTACCTACTCGAGGATGAGCAGGAGTTAAGCTTGGCGATGTTGATACGTCGTAAACGTATCTATAATTTTTGATGTTCCATGCTTGGTTTATATCTACTTTCTTATGTTTTGTTCACACTTTGAGGTATTTTTATACATTTTCTGGAACTAACCTATTAACAAGATGCCACAGTGCCAGTTGCCTGTTTTCTACTATTTTTGGTTTCAGGAAAGCTAGTAAGGAAATATTCTCGGAATTGGATGGGACAAAAGTCAAAGTTAATATTTTACCCGAAGCAACACGGAGTCCGTAGGGGAGATGTCAACACCCGGATTTTTAATCCCAGATGCCTGTTATGCCATGCATCGCAATCCCAGGATTACCATTTTTGCGAGACATAACAGATTGGATATCACAGTACATCATCCATTACAAATCATAATAAGGTCTTACACAAATAAAGGATCTCATGATCCAGTCTTAGTACAAACAAGTAGCGGAATAATAAGCGTAGCGGTGGGCTCCATCTTCAGTGTCATAAGCAATGCTGATGATGGGAGATAATCCTAGTTGTCATAGCCGTCCTGCTGTCCTTCCTCCTGGTAGTCCTCCTCATAGTCTGTCCACGGGAATAGCCAGGGACAATGCCATGAGTACTCTTTAAGTACTCGCAAACTATCACTAACAAGTAAGGTAGTTATAGTAGGAATGCTAAACTCTAAGTTTATTTATAAAGTTCAGTTTGAAACCTAAGCTGAGTTCAGAAACAAAGAAAGATAAAATAAAGTTCTAAATCACCTAAGTGGGAACTTAGTTGTCATAGTCACAACTCTATTCTGGTCAAGTCATGTCACAATTCATTTCGTAAGTCATTTTGAAAACATCTGACAACAGAATAGTATGGCCACTCCAACTGTCCATAACCGCGGACGCGGCTATTCGAATAGTTTGACACTCTGCAGAGGTGGTGCACATTCACCACAAAATTTGATACATCTGTCAGGGATAACCCCGAATCATCATACTTAGTATGCAGATAATCAAACATAACCTTTCCTTTACACACTCTAGTATAAGCACCTCTCCTATGAGCTTGGCCTCCTAGCCATGGTCATCTGCCATCCTGGGCATTGCATAGGTGGACAACATTGAGAGGTAGCCTCATCTCAAACCTCTCCCGCGAGGGAACCAATACTAATGCATATAAACTTCCGGCTAAGCCTTACCCAATTCAGGTATTGTGGTTGTACGGTAAAATTGGAATGGTATCACATCCGAACCCAACCATTAGTTTTTATAAAGGGCTAAGGCTCATGCCTCAACATTTTCAACATCATAAACCATTTGTGTTTCTCAACACATGTCAAAACATCTCAATAGAATGACCCATCATTCCAAGGTTTTCATAAGCATTTTCACCAAGTATTCCCATCTAGAGTGATCAAGTTTTTGGTTTAGCTCTAAACACCAAGTTAAGAGTGTTCACTAATGTGGGATGCTAATATAAATCTCATGCCATAGAATGACATCTAAGTCTAACTAGATAGGCCAAGTTTTATACTCTTTATGCTATCTATAAACAAAGTAAAGAACTTTGGTAAAGTAAAAGAAAGTAAAGCTTGTAAGTAAAACTTGGGATTGGTATAAATCAAAGAGGTATAACCAAAGCATGCATAATGCATCTTGCTTGGGTTATCTAGCTTGCAAGGGTTAGCTTGCATTGTTAATGATGGCTTGCAAGTATTAACTTGCCAATAATAGCTTGCAAGTGTTAAGTTGTACAATGCTAGCTTGCCTTGGTTGGTGAAGTGGTTGAAATTCTCCTCTTCTTCTTCGGGGTAGAACTCCTCCTCCTCGTAGACTTGGTGGGTACTATCGTCTATAAATACATACAGGACACACAATCACCAAACAATACTTAACTAGTCTATTTAGCACACTAAGGCACAAACTTGATGATCTAGTACCATCACATTTATCACAAGATTTTAATGAACTAGTTTCATTTTTTTTGTTGAGAAAAGTAATTTCTACTCATTGAAATTAACTAAGATTTAATATTCTCCATTTAAAATATGGGATCATGTGGACACATGTCATCACCATATATTCTAATACATGGGAATGTGCTTTAAATGTTGGATCACCTTTTATAAAGTTTAAGATTAATATTTAATGATTTAAAGTGACTAGAAATGCCTATATGGCATTATTTTGGTACTAGTCCAAAGTCACTGCATGCAAACCTAAATATTATTACATGTTCAGATAGGTATTATCAAATGTGATTTTTGAGAGTTGGAATCAACTCAAAAGCTATTATGGTTAATTTTTGAAAAATGTTTGAGGTAGAAAAGTCTTTGTTTTGTTATTTTTGTTATAGGTGATCTATCTTATATCTTATATTTACTAATTGGAGGCACCATACGAAGCACCATATTAAATCATAGAAACTTAAGAAAATTATCCGTCCGATATACGGCAATACTATCTACGGCCGTCGGATGGATTTCCTAGGAGTCCTGGCGAACTATCCGACCTGCATGTGCACTATACTCCATTGTGGGAAAAAAACTCTCTCCCTAGCTTTTCTGTTTCATTGGCCCGTCATCGAGCGATCCATTCCTAGCGTTTCCCGATTGTAGGTCTGCCTCCTCGACTTCAATGCTACACCTGCTCTTCAATCCACCAAGAAGAGCATCACCAAAATTTGGCCTCTCCACAATTCCTTTCCTCTCTAGTCCAAAATCTCATGATCCTCCCAGTTTTGCAATCTTAGATCGTTGACGAATTGAATGAGGTAGGGTCTCCCTGCGAATTTGATGATCATGTGGTCAATATCTGTGATCCATTGATGCTGCAGGTTGATCACAGAAAGGCCACGACCAATCCAGTCTCTTAACAAGCCTATTCCTGTGTAAAATTCCAATCTCCTTTAGCTCTCAAATTCTAAGTTCATTGAATTGTAGACTCTCTTTTTAATCCACTCAATTTCCGTTTGATTGGCATCTGTACAGCGTTAGGGGAAAATTGCAGAGTTCTAATTAAGCATTACGGCAAGGAGGTTTACAGCGGCCAGCAAAATGCCTTAAGGCAGATGGATGAATCATCTTGGCATTGACCAGGGGCCAGTGACGCACATGCTATAATGTATATCTTCCTCATCGTTGATTCTTATATTATATTAAAACATCGGTTGTAATCAACCACTCTTCACGTTCTCATATATAGTGAATTATTCTTTGACATTGGTTTACTAATGTATAGCTTAATTACCATCTACTTGATGTACTCGCTCTGTCTCAAAACACAAAATAGATGTCGCAGATTTGGTAACATTTAGATAAATCTAGACCCTAAAATCTAGACACTATTTAGTATATAGATTCATCTAAATTTTGATAACCTCCGACATCTATTTTGAGACGGGGGAGTAGTTGGTAAACCATGAGTGGAAGGATGAATTAATGATATTGTTATTTGTATTTTCACTAGATCAATACTTTGTGTTATTTTACAGACTCCGTTCTACTCATTAATTGTATTATTTTCTAGGTAACCGAAAACTGATGGAAAATGTCTTGCAAATATCGTACCTCTCATAAAAAAGAGTAGAAAAAGAGTATTTTTTTCTAGGCAACCGAAAACTGATGGAAAATGTCAATTTGAGGTATGATATTTGCAAGTCATATCTACTAAAAAAATACTCTTTTTCTACTCTTTTTTATGAGGGATACAATGCATGCTTTCTCTTATTTAATTTGCAGGATCTCCAGATTTTGATTTCTTGCCGGAGGACCCTCGGTGCATTATTGTTGTGTGTAATAATTGAGAATTTATGGGCATTGTCTGTTCCAAACATGAGGTTTTACAAATTGTATACTAGAATACTCATTTTTTTAGAGTCTTTTCTCCTTTTTATATATTTAAGTATTTAATTCATGTCGCAATGTCACTTACGCTGATTTTTAGGTTATCTACATACAAATTTTCATCTGTGTCCTGGAGATAAACTCTACGCGTCTACAGAGACACTTTATGAATGATCTAATGAAGTCAATTGTGCATGCATAGTAATGTACGTAACTACTAGCCTTCAGATTCATGACACGCACTTACTACATCTTTCTTTCTTTTTTTATCTTCAATAGTTATGTAATGAGGGTAAATTATGGTGTTCCTCATTGATCTTTCTAACTAATAAAGAACACCTTTGAACATATAATATTATGTTTTATCTTTCATCTTTGTGTTATCTAAATTGCACAAAGTTTTTTTTCATTTCTTAGCCATACCAGGTTAGCATCTTTAAAACTGGATACTTCATATGGACCCATTTTCCTCCGCACTTATCATTAGCCACAAAGCGTATGTCCTATTATTTCTATGTATTTACCCATAACTCATGAGGACAAACTTCTTGGCAGTGAAAAATGAATGTAATGTAAAAATATGTCAAATTATATTTAAAACCGAGTATATCTGGAAAAGGTATTGAATGATTTTCATGACACCTCAACCTTTCATAAGTTAAGATGTAAAAAAAGGAATATTTTCTTAATTAATAACTATGTACTTTATTCTGTACTATTCTGATATTATCACGCTTGACCTTCTGGGATCGATAAGTTAACTAATGTTTTTTCTTCCAATCAAATGAGTGCATTGAGGATTTTGATAAGAGAACTCAGTCATTACATCCAATAGTTGTACTTTCTCTACTTTAAAACCTAAGATTTAGACTATTACCTATAAGTCTGAAGTAGCCTTGCAATAACACAACTCCAATAAATATGCTAACCAAGAACTGACTGACGCAACATATAAATATTTTGACAATACCGGTTAATGTACAATGTTAGATGTTATGATTTTCAACTATATGTCTATAGATTTCCTGATATTTTATTTGTAAAAATTAGTTTTTGACCTGAATCGTAAAAACTAATCTACTCATAAGAAACCTCATCGATAATATTCATGTGTTTCAAAGTAATAGCTAGCCCGTGCAGGTGCACGGGTTAATGACTAGTAACTCTAATTGATTTAAATCCAACAGGCTTGGATAGAGATTTAAGTTATCTTTCCAACAAAATTGGAATTATTCAGTTTGGTTAAGCAGAACTCTCTGAATTGATTTTCAAACTAGTGGACAGACACTAGATTAAGTCTAAAAAGAAAAATCTGTATTTGAATCCTAGGGTCAGCGCGGGAATACTAAATGGGCCGGCCCAGTTTCAGTCCGCGGCGGAGAGGACAGCTGATAGGGGGGCCCCGCATGTCAGCGGCTCTTCTAACGCGAAGTGGTACGGGGCGATGTGGGCCGCACGATTAGAACCTAGATCGACGGTGAGGGTTCATCATCGACGACAGACTGGTCGCCGGCGAGACGGAACCCTAGCGGCTCGGTGAGGGTGCAATGGGGGCATACCAGTGCTCTAGCTAGTGTGGTGATGGGGGCGATCGAACGAGGAGACGACAGTGGACTCAGGCGAGGTCGCGGCGGCTCCTTGGGTGGCTGAAATCGACGGGCCCCTTTATTCTCTGCTATGGCAAACTCCGGCGCAATTCCGGCGAATGGTGGCTCGAGCAACTCCGGCAATGGGGTGAGGTGGTTCTGAGAGAGAGGGGAGTTGAGTGGTGTGAGGAATTTGTGCTGGGGAGGGATCCTTATATAGGCTCGACGAGGGGACCGTGAGGGCGACGGTGAGGTCGTCGGTGACGAGGGTACAGGGCGCTAGAGGCATGGGCGGTGTAGGCGGACGGTGGCTTGCCTCCTGGCGATCAGCTACGACATAAAGGCGACGCTAGGGCCAGTGGCGTTTGGTCGGGAAAGGGCGACGCTCTGCGTGGTAGAGGCGGTGCTTGACGCGGTTCACAGCGGCTGCTGGTCGCACGGCGGGGAAACGGCGTGTCTAGGGGTGAGCTGGGGTTATGGCGGAGCGACGCGTGCAAGCTGGGTTCGAGGCGCGGCATGTGCTGGCCTATCGGGGATGATGATTTGGCGTGCTCCGTGCATGGCGCAGAGGCGGTGGGCGCGAGCGTGCCTCGGTGGTCCAGGGCTCAGCTGCTTCCGTGGGGTGGACAGGGGGTCGCGGTAGGGTGCAGCGGAGCTAGGGGTGTGCTGGTTTGGCACGGCGTTGTCTCTAGCGCGTTGTCCATGTTTGGCCGGCGGCGACCAAGAACGGGCGGCGCGCCACTGCCGCTAGAGGCTAAGGGGTAGCCTGTTTATTGCTTGGTTGGGACTAGGGAGACCAGGGGACAAAGTTTTAACCAAATGGCTCGACAAAACCTTGATCAAAACAGTGTTAGTTAGGCAGGTTTTTATGTGATCACAAGGTGTTCGACACAATGGCCGCAAGAAACTTTTATTTGAAATTTGAAATGATTTTTGGGGTGTGACTTGATCTCATGCTTGGTAGTCTGTGTTTGCTTGGGATGGTCAAGGGGAACTCATTTGAGTGGTTTTTGAAAAAGTGGGAACTATGCATATGAAATGGATTCCATTTTCAAATGCCATTAAAATTTAGGGTTTAAATGTTTTTGTAAGATTTCAAAGTGGGCCTTGGTAGATCATTACTTTTACTAGCAAGGGGTGCAAAGATTTAGAATTGTTTCCGTTAAGAATTGATTTCTAGGAACAACTAAAGTGGCCTAGTGGATTAAAATGGCAAAAGTGACCATTTGCCTTTATTAATTCCAATTGATTTCTTTTTCTTTAGATTTTGCTTGGGAATGATCTAGATGATGTGGAATTCATCTTTGAATCCTTTTACAACCATTAGAACAAACAAACATGGCAATTCAAAACAATTCTATATTATTGCAACACACATATGCATTCCTAATTGTTTTAATGATAAAAAGTTTTTGTTAACCCTAAATTGGGTGATTTGAACTTGATTAACCTTGATTAAAGATTTGGGATGTTACAAACCTTCCCCCGTTAAACAAAATCTTGTCCCGAGATTTAAGAAAGAAAACTAGGAACTAAAGAGATCTGAAAACTCAGTCCTAATGTAATCTTCTCGCTTCCAAGTGGCTTCTTCTTTGGTATGGTTGCTCCATTGGATCTTGAGAAATTTGATACTACAGGTCCTGGTGGTTCTGTAAGCTTCCTCCAAGATATGGATGGGAACTTCACGATACGTCAGATCCTTGTTGATATCAACGGCTTGGTGATCGATGTTCTTGAAAACATCGGTCTTCTCCGGCACTTCTAGGCATTTGCGAAGTAATGAGATATGGAACACATTATGGATAGCAGACATCTCTCCAGGCAGTTCCAGTTGATACGATACTTCTCCTCGATGATTCAGAATCTTGAAGGGTCCGATATATCTGGGGGCTAACTTTCCTTTCAGACTAAAACGTTGCGTTCCCTTCAATGGCAAAACTTTGAGATACACAAAATCTCTGACATTGAAAGTCAGGTCTCTACGTCTCTTGTCAGCATAACTCTTCTGTCTGGATTGGGTAGTCGTGAGGTGCTCACGGACTTTGTGGACCTTCTCTTTGGCTTCTCGTAGGATGTCTGGTTCGAAAATCTGACTCTCTCCTACTTGCGACGAATTCAAAGGGGTACATCACTTCCTTCCATATAAGAACTCAAATGGGGCCATTTGCAAACTGGCTTTATAACTGTTGTTGTATGAGAATTCAGCGAAAGGCAGACAATCTTCCCATTTTGATCCATACTCGAGCACACAAGCTCTCAGCATATCTTCTAAGATTTGGTTGACTCTTTCAGTTTGTCCATCGATCTGAGGGTGATAAGCTGTGCTGAAATTCAATTTAGTTCCTAATCCTTCTTGGACTTTCTTCCAAAATCTCGAGGTAAATTGGGTTCCTCGATCTGATACTATGGTCTTGGGGGTCCCATGCAAACTGACGATTCTAGCAATGTACAACTCTGCTAGCTTTGAACTCTGGTAGGTTGTCTTGACAGGTATAAAATTGTCTACCTTGGACAGTCTATCAACGATGACCCAGATATAGTCATTTCCCCTACTAGAAGTAGGCAAACCAGTGATAAAGTCCATTCTGACAGAATCCCATGTCCATTCTGGAATCTGCAATGGTTGCAACAGTTCTGCGGGTCTCTGATGTTCCGCTTTGACTCTTTGACAGATATCACACTTGGCGATGTAGCTTCCAATTTCTCTCTTCATCTTGTGCCACCAAAATTGCTCCTTCAAATCCTGATACATCTTTGTTCCTCCGGGGTGGATAGAATAAAGAGTATCATGAGCTTCTTGCATGATAACTTTCTTCAGCTCTGAATCTGCTAGCACACAGATACTTCCTTTGTACCACAGAACTCCTTCTTCGTCTTCGGTGAATCCCGATACCTTTCCTGTGCCAATACGACGCTTGATTCCGTTGATACTTTCATTTCCCTTCTAGGATTCCTTGATTTGGCTAATCCAAGTGGGTTGAAGTTCAATGCTAGCTAAAAATCCTTTGCTAACTATCTCAGTTCTAAACTTCTCCAACTCTTCATGCAAACTTGGTTGCTTCTCCTTGATCATGGTGTTTTACCTACACGACAATCTGCTAAGAGCATTCGCTACCACATTGGCTTTTCTGGGGTGATAGTGAATGTCAAGGTCATAATCCTTGATTAACTCTATCCATCTCATTTGCCTCATATTCAGCTCCTTCTGAGTGAAAATATACTTCAAGCTCTTGTGATCTGAGTAAATCTCACAACGATTACACATAAGGTAATGATGCCATGTCTTCAAGGCTAAAACTATAGCTGTTAACTTCAGATCATGGGTAGGGTAGTTCTGCTCATGCTGTTTTAGTTGTCTGGACAGATATGCTGTGACTTTGCCTTCTTGCATCAACACACATCCGAGACCAATCTTGGATGCATCAAAATACACATCGAATGGATTCTTGATATCTGGCATAATCAATATTGGGGCTGAAATTAATCTCTTCTTGAGCTCTTGGAAACTTGCTTCACATTTGTCGGTCCAATCAAACTTCTTGTCCTTCTTCAACAATTGGGTCATTGGTCTTGGATGCTCGAAAATCCTTCTACGAACTTGCGGTAATATCCCGCGAATCCAAGAAATGCACGGACTTGGGTTTGAGTGGTCGGGGCTTCCCATTCTTCGACATCTTTGATCTTGGTGGGATCAACGGGGACTCCTCCGGCAGACACAATATGTCCGAGGAATCCTACTTCTTTCAGCCAAAACTCACATTTGCTAAACTTGGCATACAACTGATGCTCTCTAAGGGTCTCAAGGATGATTCTCAGATGTTGCTCATGGTCTTCTTCTAACTTGGAGTAGATAAGAATATCGTCGATAAACACAACGACAAACTTATCTAGAAAATTCATAAAGATCTTATTCATGATATTCAAGAAATAAGCGGGAGCATTGGTTAATACAAAAGACATGATCGTATACTCATATAATCCATATCTGGTGGTAAAGGTGGTCTTTGGAATATCCGTTGCACGAATCTTAAGTTGGTGATAACCAGTCCTAAGATCAATCTTAGAGAACACTCTAGAACCAGTCAACTGATCAAATAGATCCTCTATCTTTGGCAATGGGTACTTGTTCTTGATGGTGAGGTCATTCAGCTTCCGCTAATCTGTGCACAAACGGTTGCGTCCATCCTTCTTGTCGACGAACAACACAGGCGATCTCCATGGCGATGCGCTTGGTTGAATCAAGCCTTTCTTCAGCATAACATCCAGTTGCTTCTTCAGCTCCACTAACTCGGATGGGTTCATGCTATAGGGTCTCTGAGCTATGGGTCTGATCCAGGAATTAGTTCAATAATGAACTCAATATCCCGATCCGGGGGCATACCAGGCAATTCATCTGGGAATACATCGGGGTACTCACAGGTTACTCTGACTTGGTCTATGGTGGGTAGGGCTAGACTCTTGTTGCACTTGAATTGACGGGGCAAGGTTTCAGATATATGCTCTACTGATACTCCAATGCTACTGGTCATGGTGATGGCTTTCTTGGAACAGTCTATCAATCCTTTATGCTTCAACATCCAATCCATTCCTAGTACTACTTACAAACCTTTGGTTCCAAGTACTATTAGATTGGCATAAAAATCTATCCCATGTATTCTGATAGGTATAGCTTTGCAAATTTTTCTAGCTTTTGTGGTTGAACCAAGTATTTGAACTATCATAACATGCTTCAAGTTGGTTGGGTGACTCTTACTAGTTCATGCAAATTCTTTGGTAACAAACGAGTGTGATGCTCTAGAATGAAACGACACTCTTGCTAATACTGAGTTAACAGAAAACATACCGAGCACAATATCTGGCGCTTCTTGGGCTTCTTCGGCGTTCATGTGGAAGAGATGGCCGTTGCGGTTGTGAGGGTTCCCTAGGGCGAATTTTCTTCCGGGTTGAACATGGCACTAATGTTGAGCTGGGGCATTCACATTGGAAGTGGCGGCAATCTTCTTTGGACACTCATTGGAGTAGTGACCCTTCACTCCACACCCAAAACAAGTAATCCGAGACTTGTCTTTTGCTGCCACAGGGACAACATTACTTCCAGTCCTCGGGGAAGTGTTGTTGTTGTTGTTGTTGTTGGACTTGGGTGGTGCACGGTTAAAGTTGTTGTAGTTGCCGGGGTGGTTGTTGTTGTTTCCTCCGGTCTTCACATTTCCTCCACTATGGTTGGGGTAGCTTGGACGAGATATTGGGGGTCGATTGTTCCACGAGGCATATCCGGTAGACGGGTTTGGGCGATACTTCTCGGCACTGTGGGACCCAGCTTGGTGCATCATCTGGCATTTGCGATTGTCATTTGATTGATTGATCTTCCCTTCCATCTGGATGGCAGAGTCGACTAGCTCTTCGAGATCCTCAAAACGGATGTTGACTAGCACCGTCTGCATCTCATCATGCAGTCTGTTCAGGAATCTCTCCTTCTTCTTGGCTTCTGTATTGATATCATCAGGTGCATACCTGGCGAGGGACAAGAATCTGTCACGGTACTCCACTACAGTCATTCTTCCTTGCTTTAGTTCTCTGAATTCATCTCTCATTCTGGTGACTAGACCCTGCGACACATGGGTGCGGCTGAACTTGACTTTGAAGGCTTCCCACGTCATCGTGAGGGTGTTGTTCCACCAAGCTCTTGCATCTCCTGACAGATAGTGGGTGGCAAATAGAACTTTCTTGTTGGCATCCACTCCTGCGACTTCTAAGTTATTCTCCATGGTCTGTAACCAATCATCAGCATCCAGCGGGTCTTCAGACTTGCTAAAGATTGGGGGATTGGTATTTTGGAAGTTTTTGAGTTTGGATCCATGATGATCCTGATTTCCATGGCCCTGATTGTTGTGAGCCATCTAGGCGATTTGCTGTAGTGTGGATAGATTTGCTTGGCGATCTGTCCTACTAGCTTCACGGTCTGCAATGAGCGTCTGCAGAATCTACAGCATTGGGTCCTACGATGAGCTGCTCCCTCCTTGGTTTCCATGAGTCATCTGAAGATTGAGATAAATAATGGGGTAAGAGGGAAAGTTCTAAGGTTTATGGTTTTGGTTTCAAAGCTAAAAATTTGAGTTTGACTCAGGTTTTGCAACTAACTTCTTTTCATTCATTCAAGCAAAGCACACGATACAAACACACAAACCACAACAAAAGGAAAACAGATGGTTTTAAGAACCATTCTGTAAGCTAAGATACAATGGGACTGATACAACTCCTTTGTACGATAGTGCTCTAGTGCATCTACTCATCATCGATGAAGTCAGAGTCATCATCGTCTGTGTAGAAGTCCCTGGCATCATCCTCCAGATAGTCATCATCATTGCTGAGGTACGAGTGAATATCCCCTGGATGTCTTCACCTTCTTCCTCTTCTTCTTTTGCTACAAGCTGAGCTTCTTGCTCCTTGATGGTCTTCTCGAGGTCAGCCACCTTCTTGCAAAGACGGTCGATGGTGCGGTTGTTCTTTGCACATTGACGGCAAAGTGATTGACGATCCTTGACAAGCAGTGAGAAGGTCTGGGCCTTCTGGGCGGCAATGGAAAGGTTGTGGTTGGCGAACTCTCGAGCATTGTCCAATTCCTTCTATCTGTCGTACAACAGGAAGTCGAGGTTCTCCACTTGGCTCTTCAACTCCGGGTGACTTGGCATTTCCAGAGGCATTCCCATCGAATCACGCCTTGCATAGTGAGAAAAGTGGGTTCCTTGGATCAAGTTGACATTCTGTGCGCAAAGACGAGCGAGAGCTTCATGCATTGCCCTGGCTAACCATCTAGCCAGTTGTTCTCTCTCACAGTGAATTGAATCTTCTCGGAAAGTGGTGCCTCCAGCTTGCCTCGAAGATCAGCAACTACTAGCCATTGTAAATCTCCTCCTGGGGGGCCATTGAGTTGAGCTCCAAAGAATTCCGGATGTGGGCGCTCCAAGTACTCAGACAGTGCATCAAGATCCCTCTCGAAGATCAGTTGGCCTCCGTTGCCCAACTGGTAGAACTTGCAGTACTGAACTTCTATCTATAAGAATTTAGGATGAGTAAGTTAGTGAAGTGATCAAGTGTGTCAAAATTTTATGTAGTAATGTAAGAATTTTTTTGAGAGAAAGAATCCCAAGGGTAAGAGCGCAAATAGATTTTTACAAATACTCACTTTGGTTTTGAAATTAAGTTTTTGTTTGGACGACCATTCTAACTAGGGTCTCCTATGGTCAGTATGGCTCTGATACCAACTTGTCAACACCTGGATTATTAATCGCAGATGCCTGTTATGCCATACATCGCAATCCCATGATTACCATTTTTGTGAGACATAACAGATTGGATATCATAGTACATCATCCATTACAAACCATAATATCTTACACAAATAATGGATCTCATGATCTAGTCTTAGTACAAACAAGTAGCAGAATAATAAGCGTAGCGGTGGGCTCCATCTTTAGTGTCAAAGGCAGTGCTGATGATGGGAGATAATCCTAGTTGTCGTAGCCGTCCTGCTGTCCTTCCTCCTAGTAGTCCTCCTCATAGTCTGGCCACGGGAATAGCCAGGGACAAAGCCATGAGTACTCTTTAAGTACTCGCAAACTATCAGTAACAAGTAAGGTAGTTCTAGTAGAAATGCTAAACTCTAAGTTTATTTGTCAAGTTAAGTTTGAAACCTAAGCTGAGTTCATAAACAAAGAAAGATAAAATAAAGTTCTAAATCACCTAAGTGGGAACTTAGTTGTCATAGTAACAACTCTGTTGTGATCAAGTCATGTCACAATTCATTTCATAAGTCATTTTGAAAACATCTGACATTGGAACAGTATGGCCACTCCAACTATCGATAACCGTGGATGCAACTATTCGAATAGTTGGACACTCTGCAGAGGTGGTACACTTTCATCACAAAATTCGATACATCTGTCAGGGATAACCCTGAATCATCATACTTAGTATGTAGATAATCAAACATAATATTTCCTTTAAACACTCTAGTATAAGCACCTCTCCTATGAGCTTGGCCTCCTAGCCATGGCCATCTGCCATCCTGGGTAGTGCATAGGTGGACAACATGGAGAGGTAGGCTCAGCTCAAACCTCTCCCACGAGGGAACTAATACTAATGCATATAAACTTCCGGCTAAGCCTTACCCAATTCAGGTATTGTGGTTGTACGGTAAAATTGGAATGTTATCGCATCCGAACCCAACCATCAGTTTTTATAAAGGGCTAAGGCTCATGCCTCAACATTTTCATCATCATAAACCATTTGTGTTTCTCAACACATGTCAAAACATCTCAATAGAATGACTCATCATTCCAAGGTTTTTATAAGCATTTTCACCAAGTATTCCCATCTAGAGTGATCAAGTTTTGGTTTAGCTCTAAACACCAAGTTAAGAGTGTTCACTAATGTGGGATGCTAATATCAATCGCATGCCATAGAATGACATCTAAGTCTAAATAGATATGCCAAGTTTTATACTCTTTGTGCTCTCTATAAACAAAGTAAAGAACTTTGGTAAAGTAAAAGAAAGTAAAGCTTGTAAGTAAAACTTGGGATTGGTATAAATCAAAGAGGTATAACCAAAGCATGCCTAATGAATCTTGCTTGGGTTATCTAGCTTGCAAGGGTTAGCTTGCATTGTTAATGATGGCTTGCAAGTATTAACTTTCCAATAATAGCTTGCAAGTGTTAAGTTGTATAATGCTAGCTTGCCTTGGTTGGTGCAGTGGTTGAAATTCTCCTCTTCTTCTTCGGGGTAGAACTCCTCCTACTCGTAGAATTGGTCGGTACTATCGTCTATAAATACATACGGGATACACAATCACCAAACAATACTTAACTAGTCTATTAAGCACACTAAGGCACACACTTGATGATCTAGTATCATCACATTTATCACAAGATTTTAATGAACTAGTTTCATTTATTTTATTTGAGAAAAGTAATTTCTACTCATTGAAATTAACTAAGATTTAATATTCTCCATTTAAAATATGGGATCATGTGGACACATGTCATCACCACATATTCTAATACATGGGAATGTGCTTTAAATGTTGGATTACCTTTTATAAAGTTTAAGATTAATATTTAATGATTTAAATTAACTAGAAATGCCTATATAGCATTATTTTTGTACTAGTCTGAAGTCACTGCATGCAAACCTAAATATTATTACATGTTCAGATAGGTATTGTCAAATGTGATTTTTGAGAGTTGGAATCAACTCAAAAGCTATTATGGTTGATTTTTGAAAAATGTTTGAATGTACAAAAGTCTCTGTTTTGTTATTTTTTGCTATAGGTTATCTATAAATCTAATTGATTTAAATTCAACGGGCATGGATAGAGATTTAAAATATCTTTCCAACCAAATTGGAATCATTCAATTTGGTTAAGCAGAACTCTGTAAATTGATTTTCAAACTAGTGGACAGAAACTAGATTAAGTCTAAAAAGAAAAATCCATATTTGAATCCTAGGGTCAGCGCGGGAATACTAAATGGGCCGGCCTAGTTTCACTCCACAGCGCAGAGGACAACTGACGGGGGGGTCCCGCATGTCAGTGGCTCTTCTAACGCGAAGCGGTATGGGGCGATGTGGGCCGCACGATTAGAACCTAGATCGACGGTGATGGTTCATCATCGACGACAGATTGGTCGCCGGCGAGATGGACCCCTAGCGACTTGGTGGGGTGCAATGGGGGCATACCAAGGCTCCTGCTAGTGTGGCGATGGGGGCGATTGAACGACGAGACGACGGTGGACTCAGGCGAGGTCGCGACGGCTCCTAGGGTGGACGAAATCGATGGGCCCCTTTCTTCTCTGCTACGGCGAACTCTGGTGCAATTCTGGCAAACAGTGGCTCGAGCGGCTCTGGCGATGGGGGAGGTGGTTCTGAGAGAGAGGGGAGTTTAGTGGTGTGAGGAATTTGTGCTGGGGAGGGCTCCTTATATAGGCTCGACGAGGGGACCGTGAGGGCGACGGTGAGCTCGTCAGTGACGACAGTACAGGGCGCTAGAGGCATGGGCGGTGTAGGCGGATGGTGGCTTTCCTCCTGGCGGTCAGCTATGACATAAGGGCGACGCTAGGGGCGGTGGAGTTTGGTTGGGAAAGGGCAACGCTCTGCGTGGCAGAGGCGGTGCTCGACGCGGTTCACGGCGGCTGCTGGTCACGCGACAGGGAAAGGGCGTGACTGGGGGTGAGCTGGGGTTATGGCGGAGCGGCGTGTGCAAGCTGGGGTCGAGGCGCGGCTTGTGCTGGCCTGTCGGGGATGGCGCTCTGGTGTGCTCTGTGCATGGCGCAGAGGCGGTGGGCGCGAGCGTGCCTCGGTGGTCCAGGGCTCGGCTGCTTCCGTGGGATGGACAGGGGGTCACGGTAGGGTGCGGCGGAGCTAGGGGGTGTGCTGGTTTGGCGTGGCGCTGTCTCTGGCACGCTATCCACATTTGGCCGGCAGCAACCAAGAACGGGTGGCGTGCCACTGCTGCTAGAGGCTAAGGGGTAGCCCGTTTATTACTTGGTTGGAACTAGGAGATACCAGGGGACAAAGTTTTAACCAAATGGCTCGACAAAACCTTCATCAAAACACTGTTAGTTAGGCAGGTTTTTCTGTGATCACAGGGTGTTCGACACAATGGCCGCAAGAAACTTTTATTTGAATTTTGAAATGATTTTTGGGGTGTGACTTGATCTCATGCTTGGTAGTCTGTGTTTGCTTGGGATGGTCAAGGGGAACTCATTTGAGTGGTTTTTGAAAAAGTGGGATCTATGCATATGAAATTGATTCCATTTTCAAATGCCATTTAAATTTAGGGTTTAAATGTTTTTGTAAGATTTCAAAGTGGGGCTTGGTAGATCATTACTTGTACTAGAAGGGGTGCAAAGAGTTAGAATTGTTTCTGTTAAGAATTCACTTCTAGGAACACCTAAAGTGGCCTAGTGGATTAAAATGGCAAAAGTGACCATTTGCCTTTATTAATTCCAATTGATTTCTTTTTCTTTGGATTTTTCTTGGGAATGATCTAGATGATGTGGAATTCATCTTTGAATCCTTTTACAACCATTAGAACAAACAAACATGGCAACTCAAAACAATTCTATATTAATGCAACACACATATGCATTCCTAATTGTTTTAATGATAAAAAGTTTTTGTTAACCCTAAATTGGGTGATTTGAACTTGATTAACCTTGATTAAAGATTTGGGATGTTACAGGAGACGAAGTGGTGCACCAGGGCGGCCACACCTAGTGGTGGCGTGGCCTGGGGGGCACGCCACTAGGGGTGTGGGCCCCCTGGTGCTCCACCGAGCTTTCCCTTTCGCCTATAAAAGCCTCCCGGGACAAAAACCCTAGGCACCCGATCAGAAATCTATGAAAGAGTCTGTAGCCGCCACCATCTCCATCCCTAGATTAGGGGAGATCTGAAGCTCTTCCCGGCACCCTGCCGGAGGGGAGAGATAACCCTAGAGGCCTTATTCATCACCATGCAAGCCCCGGGAGTGATGTGTGAGTAGTTCATCCTTGGACTACGGGTCCATGTAGTAGCTAGATGGTTGGTTCTCCTCCTTTGTGCTATCATGTTTAGATCTTGTGAGCTCCATTCATGATCAAGATCATCTATTTGTAATCTTACATGTTGTGTTTGCAGGGATCTGATGGATATTGAGATGCTATTTCAGATTGATTATTGATTCTATCATGTCTATGTTATTTGTGATCTTGCATGCGCTCTGTCGTTAGTAGATATCTTGGCCAAGTAGATGCTAGCAACTCCAAGAGGGAGTATTTATGCTCGATAGTTGGTTCATGCCCCTAGTAATCTGGGGAAGTGACATGGATCTCTAAGGTTGTAGATGTGCTATTGCTACTGGGGAGAGAACATCAATCCTTTGTCCATGGGGCAATCGTATTGTTTACTTTATAGACTTTGCTTAATGCAATTATCTATTGCTTGCAACTTAATACCGGAGGGGGTTCGGATGATAACCTGAAGGTGAATTATTAGTCATAGATGTAGTTGGATTACGGTCTATGTATAATGTTGTAGTGCCCAATCAAATCTCATAGGAATCAAGATGTCTAGTATATGCATTGATATGCTTTCTCAAATCTGTCAATTGCCTTGATGTAATTTGTTCACCCAACATGTTATCTATCTTAAGGAGAAACACCTCTAGTTAACTATGGACCCCGATCCATGCTTTTACCATTCATATACCATCTACTGTTTATCGTTTACTGTTTACTTTCTGCAAGCAATTACTATCTTCCACACTATACGTTTAATCCTTTGTTTTCAGCAAAACCGGTGAGATTGACAACCTCACTGTAAGTTGGGGCCAAGTTATATGGTTGTGTTGTGGAGGATTCCAAGTTGCTAGCAACACCTTGGAGTTGTTTCCTTCCTCCTACTAGTTCGATAGCCTTGGTTTCATAATTGAGGGAAAACTTGCTGATGTGCTCATCATACCTTCCTCTTCGGGTTCCCAACATGCTCGATATATTTTGAGCCATCGGATTTCCCTAAGGATCTTGATGCCTTGTTCCTGAGATATGCACTTCAGGAATACTGTAAAGGTGCTTCTCTTGTAGAGCTGCCAATTGAAGATGGTATAGATGTTTGCTCTGCGTACAATTTGTTGTCTTTCGATTTTGTCAATTGGTATGTGCCGTATTGGAGGTATTCCATGAGAGATTTCATCCAAGTCAGAGGTATCAACATAATTTTGTTCATAGTGAGTACACACTCTCTGGGTTTTCTGGATCTTCTCCTTTGACGGAAGGTGCGCGGATATGTTCTAGGAATACGCTAGGTGGGATCGGTCTTCGAGATAAGACAAGCTTGGATAGCTCATCGCCCGCCCAGTTTTCCTCTCGTGGAACGTACTTGACTTCGTAGCCAGCAAAGCACTTGGCCATCTCGGTTACTTTGTTGCGGCATGCCCCAATGTTAGGTTCCTAGCATTCCATGTACCATCTACCTACTCGGCCACCAAGTTAGAATCTCCACAAAACATGATGTGATTTCCTCTGATTTCCTTGGCAATGCGAAGCTCATGAAGAAGTTCCTCATACTCCACCAAGTTATTGGTGGCATTCAGGATGTACTTGAGTTCTTCTCCCTTTTTGGAACCATGAAAGTGCATGGTCCAATACTCAGGTTCTGGTGTAGGTGTCTTAGCCGGATATTCCATCCAATATTCGATGAAGTCGACCAAAGCCCGTGACTTGATGGCCTCAGAAGGTTTGTAGGTGATTCTGAAGGCGACCAGTTCAATGCCCCAATCTGCAAGCCTTCATGTTTCTTCACTATTGTTGATGATGTCAGACAGAGGCACTTTGCTCAATACTATGATGAGGTGCTCTTGGAAGTAATGTCTTAGCTTACACAAAGCAAGAAAAACTATGTAAGAGAGATTTTGGTAGTGCGGGTAATGCTGCTTGGATTTCGTCAAGACCTCACCAAAATAGTAGATGTGCTGCTGAATTCCAGGACTGTGTGGCGCTTCCTTGCGATCTACCATGATGACGATTCTAACAACCCAGTTGGTTTCTACCATGTATAACAGCATATGATCTTGAGGATCTGGTGTTGCAAGGATGGGCGCAGAGGAGAGTATTATCTTCAACTCTTTAAGTGTTGCATTGGATTTTTCCATCCAGACAATTTGTCTACCTTCTTCAGCAACTTGTAAAGTGGCATAGCCTTTTATCCAAGGCAGCTAATGAAGTGGCTTATGGGTTCTATGCAACCCGTTAGCGGTTATATGTCCTTTAGACATGATGGTCGCGAGATGTTTAGGATAGCCTTGACTTTATCCGGGTTGACTTTATTTCCATGATGCGAAACAATGAAGCCAAGCAACTATTAGCTAGAACTCTAAAGGTTGTCGAAGATTTCCTGCAAGTCTCTGATGAGGTTGTTTCCTTTCTTCGACATCACCGCGATGTTTTCCAAATAGGCATGAACGTTCGACCATTTTGGTCATGTAGACAATGCTGCATTATGCGCTGGTATGTGGCACCTACATTTTCAGCCCAAAGGGCATTATTATGTAGTAGTTGAAGGGTTCCATAGAATAAAACAAAGAAATTCCTATGTTGGAACTTCCTAACGTCCAAGATCTATCTATGTAGTAATGTAGTAACGACCGGAGTATATAGAATACATACCCTTGTAGATCGTATGAGGTTAATGTTCAGAGAGGAACATGGTTGAAGTAGTCGAACTCGTAGTCGACCTCAAGGTCGTGAAGCTCCTCGAAGGTCACCCCTTGCTCCATATATCATCGTGCAGAAGTTTCGTCTCACGACATCCAAGGTGCCCCAAGTGTGGCCCCTCGCAGTTTTGTACACATACGGTGTACGATGACGACCTCCGGCTGCCCGATCCCGCTGGAAGTGCATAAGTAGATCTCCATCTTGGAATCTCCGCAGCACAATGGTGTTCCTCGGTGAAGCCTTGTTCGCATAGCCCGTACATGGGGCCATGGTCCCAAGGTATATAGAGAGAGGGAGAAAGTCAACCAAAGGACTTCTCTAATTGTGTGTTTAATACCACCCATGGGCACCCCTTTATATAGGAGGACGGGGGTGTGCCCTCCCCATTAGGTTATCCATGTGGGACTAATAATAAAGGAATATAACCGGAAAACTCGGAACAACCAGATGGGCCAGCAACTCCCAGCCCAATGCAGCAGGTAGCCAGCCTGGTGGGCTAGCAAGACGCATCGCGGCCCAGCAGCAAGTGGCGCACAGTGCCGGCTCGCGCGTGGCCGGGTGGGCTGCTAGCACCCCCATGGCCCAGTACGCGCTTGGCCCGCTGGCGGCGAGATGTATGCAGCGACAACATTGACCTGGGTGGGCCAGCTACGCGCACGTGGCCCATCTATGCCTACCCAGTTGCCAGTGGAGTGGTGGCCCATGTGGGCTGCAAGTGGTAGCGACCCTCTAGCGGTGCCCGCCAGCTTGCTACCCCAGCGCGGCATATAATGCCCACTACTTGCGTGCCTTAGTGGGCTACCAGGCCCACAGGTGGCAAGAGCTGCCCTTTTTGCTGATTCTCTTTTCCTTTTTCCAGGGTGACTTCCCTTAGGTCAATTCCCTCTGGGTTTTGTCCAAATGTGGAAGTTGCCCTATAAATTTCAATTCAAAAATTTATTTATAATATATTACTTCATAATTAACATATAATAAATTTATATATTAAATTGCCATTTATCCGAAACACCTTTCGGTCCTTCCTTTATTCTTTCTCCGAACAACTTCGGATCTTTCCACGGAACAATTCCAACTTTCTCTTTCTCTACTGTGATTCCAACTTACAGAGTATGTCTAGCTCATCAAACCCTTAAGTGTATTTTCCCATGGCTCGGGAATGGCACATACATGATCTTTATCAATGATCAATAGAGGGACCGGGATGCCCATAATTTCCCATGTGCATTCCACGATGATAATGTCGTTGGAACCGTACAACATCGAGTCCAATTCCCTTTGTTTCTCTGATATGACTTGTCCGATATTCGATCATTGGTATCACATACCTTGTTCAATCTCGTTACCGACAAATTCTATTTTACTTGTTACCGTGATATTACATCCCCGTGACCTAGTGACATGTTGCAACATTTATGGATGTAATCTCACCAAGCCGGCCATATGTATCTTACCTGTCACGTGGGTGAACAAATCCAGCTCTTGACACAAAATGCCTCTACATGCCTCTCTGAATACCTGAACACACTTTTATGATCACCGAGTTACCAAGTGAGGTTTGATGATATCTAAGTCTTCTCGGATGACATTGATTGATATGGTCTCACGGTCTAAGGAGAAGGATACTATGTTTCTATCTATTGCAACAATGAACTCTGTGACTTGATCGTGTCGCAATCTTTGGGTAATGTCCACCACATCATTCACCAATGATATGACCTTGTTGTCAATTGGCATACATTCCCCATGATCAGGAAACCTTGATCATCGCTTGACCAACGAACTAGTATGAATAGAGGCTACTAGGAACTTGGTTCGTTTCATACCACACCAGTACCAATGTTTCCACTTGATACATTTATAGCACAATATGAAACTATTACAAACTAATTGAGATATGATAATAAAAACCCATTTCGTATTTGCCTCTAGGGAATATCTCCTTCAGTCTCCCACTTTCCCTAAAATACAAATAATCTAGCTTGCATTTACTAATCATAAACCATATCACATATGCGTTTATTGATCATGCATGTTCATGGGAAATGTCCTGTCCATGTTTTGTTTTACCAGATCATTATGTCTTTTGCAAATCATTAATGTCTTCCTAATTTTGACATTCATTCCATTATCTTATAATAGGTTGAAGTATTCATTTGGTGATAAAGTAAGACTTTGTTTCTAGTGTTTACAATGACGGTCGCTTTTATGGTTGTCACGTAAACTTTGAAAGACACTTCGCACTTCTTTGTATATGTATAGCAGTTATGGGAACAGAGTGAGTTCGGTTTCCAGGATCCAACAATGACGTTAGATCAGCCAAAACGAGCTTTGTCATGGGCACTGTGCCCTAGGACATACCCTCTGCATAAAGGTGAACTATTCCCGCCACAACAATATACATCACGTTAGATGGTGCCCTTATACTTCTTTATCTATGTAGATCCTAGTGCATGAAATGCAACTATGTGCCTTACTTTGCTCCTTGCTATTTAGGGATAAACTTAATTCTAGTTCAGTGATTAACTCAGGAATCACTTCAAGACGTGTTCTTAGAGTTAAGAGCGTGTTCCTCCAACTAGAACCTCAGGTCACATTACGTTGAGTATACCATATGGTTGTATGGAAGAACCTATGGCTGAGGTATAGGACATGCAATACATATCTTTCTTTCTTTTAACCATGGTTGTAATACGGAGACTAACTCAATGCTTCAAACAAATAATAACTTATTTTTACCTTGTTCCATTCTGAACATTTTAAGAATCAAGTCCAAGAAGCATTCGACTATGTTGTTTATTAAACTTACCAATCTATATCAATAGATCTCATTGTTTAATAACTTGTTCAACTTCATTCATATTTACTAACTTAAATGTTATTAGTACAATGCACATCATTCATATATGTCATCCGCATAATTCAGAATAATGTCACACTCCCACTCAAATATGGCATCCATATATGAGATCTAGAGTTTTCACTTAGCTCCCACTCAAAATATGTCTGCTACATATTATGATTCAGCCAAGCTACTTAGCTCCCACTCAAATGTAGGTCTTCTCGATAATCTTGGACATTCCAAAATTCTTTGATCACCATCAAATCGAGGATTCTAGTTACGAGATTTCAATATCCATATATTGCTGGTGTAAATCCAATAGACTCAAGCATCGCTACAGTTGTAGTCATCTCCTTGAATTTGTCCATACTTTGTGACAAATCGAGCTTTACGTCTTCATTAAGTTTCAATTCCTTCCTTATGACTTTGTAGTCATTTAGAAATATCAAGTAAACATCTTTACTTAATAAGATCAAGTAACATATTACTTTGCAATCTTAAATGTAACTTAATATATAATTTTTTGACTCCTAGTCATTTCTCGCACTTAGGTCCATCACGGTTCTTTGTAATTCGTAGGTATGTCTTGTTCAAGTAACATGACAAGTGTATCAATAATATAATTCCACGAACTTGCAGAATATATTGTTGAATCCTACTTCCTTTAGTAAAAGTATTCGCTGAAACTTTTATGATCATTATCATTAGTTTCTCCTCTATTTGTAGAGTTTGGTTTCATGGAACAAATTCCGCTATGCCACTCAACAATATGGAAGCAAGGTCAAATACCTTGTTTTGATCTTTTACTTTCTTTCACCTGTATCTTCATCAAGACACATCAACTTAGGAGAACAACATGTTTGCCCCTTATGGAACATGTATTCATACTGGCCTAAGAATACGCTACAAAGACTTGTTTATTCGCCACGGTTTCGAATTATCAAAATCTCTAGAAACTCGAACGTGGCATAACTCTTATGGTGTTGTTTCCATGAATCTTTAGATGTTCCTTTGTGTTTCAAACGAATGTTTGCTCATTTCGATTTCTAACTCTAAACGATAACTATAACCCCAATAAGAGATAATATTAGACCATATGTATCTAATACAAAATGTTTATGATGTTTAGACATATCAATACACTTCGAATTTTCCCTATTATCATAATTTGTGAAACCTCTTTCACTTGTCCTTTTATGCCAAAATTAACTTAAATACTTTAGTCATGTCGATCAAATCGAAGAGACTTTGTATTTTTGTTAATTCAATATCCTCTTTGTTGGGAACTCATTTGAACAATTCAAATTGTTTCAAACTCATGTTTCATTAAGTAAATACGATTATTCACTTAAGTCCATAATTAACTAATGATTTATACTATTTGTTGAAAATACGATACATCACTATGTATAAGATTCAACATTTCTTCGCATATCACCGTTTTACCAGAACGCGGAGTTTTAATCATTCTGCCCGACGAGGCATGGTTTTGCAAAGTCTCTAGATTAAGTATCTAATACCCCAATCTTCATTTAGAATGAAGAACATGGAATAACCAAAATGACTTAAACTATAGTGTCATGTCATTATTAAACTTTGGATATCTTTTAGCATTCTAATCCTTTATAAATGCTTAAATTGTTACATTAACATAGTGATGAGAATAACTCATTTATAACCATAATGTGACCATAACAGTATTTTTCATAAGAACAACACAACTGGCTTGTAAATTATTCATACGAATAATCATCTCGCCTAAAACAAGACACACAAACAAGGATTACAAAATTATATTCAGGTCCACCAATCTGAATGATAAACTTTGAGGAAAGGGGTGATGTCCATCAACTGTTTTTCTCATCATCATCAAGCCACATTGCCTCAATTCCAGCAATTCTCAAGCAGACCATCCTATTTTCACAAAACGGGACAAGTATCCAATACTTTGTAAACTATAACGAGTTTTTGCAAGAATTGCATGTATATCTAACATATACCCTTTTCATCCATGACCTCCATTGCAATCGTTATGGAGTCATCAGACTATCTCCTAATGGTTATTGTATTAAGAGAAGATCATCTAATATGAGGATATCCCTTAGGCGTGGGTATTAATCAATGAAATTGGAACCTTTTTCTAATTTCCACATCAAGCAAGAATTTCCCATGGTCGCAAAAGACCTCAATGGGATAGGCCATGATCAACTAAGATATTCGCAAATAGACATCTAGACTAAGTTCATAATATGAGTTCAATTTATAATTGATCTCCCACTAAAATTGTCATCCCCTAGATGATTTTAGTGATCACACGATCCCAATCCGCTACACCATTGATGACTGTAAGTGCACAGATCGGTTGTAGCTAGTTTCGAAATAAAGATATCGATCCCATAGGGAGCAGGAGTCTAAAGTCTAATAACTCTTGAATTAAATACTACAATAGAAATGCTAAATAAAGTTCTAAATAACAAGATAAAATGTGAGTATTGTGTAAAAAGGTGTTTTTGGGGTTTTGGTATAAGCGAACAATAAGTAAAGTAAAGTAACTAAACAAAGAAAGTAAGTATCGTGTATGTAAAAGATATTTGGAACTGCAATAGGGGGAAAAGCGTTCTCAGGGAGTAGCAGATACACCACTAGAATTCTAAAGAGCTAAGGTAATGATTATTATCATGAACATTCTCAACTTTGTATGTGTTAGAGGAACTCCTTATTTGGACAAATAGGCAACAACCACTTCTCACATCATCCTCATAACCACAGTAGTCAGCAATCGACATCGATCGAATTACTGCGCTATTAAGGGAGTTAATCCCGTAAGACGTATCGCATGGCATGGATAGTGTTCCATGAGTTTCGGTTCCCAAGTTGATACGTAAGGGGTGCCAACAGCTTTATAGTCACTATAAGTGCTAACACACCTCCGTCTACCAACAAGTAGTTCCCTCCATCAAGTCGCCATAATAGGCTAATATTGAGAGGCCGACTTCTCTCAACATCAAGTTGAAGACAATCTAGCACATGGTTATAGCGATGAATATCGTAATAAACTTTATCTTATTTGAATCTCATACTAGGGTTTCTCCATCTCCCCAAGAACTAATGATCTTCTCAGACATGGAGGCAATCAACATCATGGAAATAATAATGGAATCTATCATAGATGAATAGTATTTGTATAAATCCACAACGAGTACGGGAATTACAACAAGATCTAGACAAGATGTAGATGGGATGGATGGAGATGGTGGTGATGCAGCGGTTGATGATGAAGATCGATGCCTTAGCCTCCTAGATCTGCACATGGCGAAGATGGATCCCCGGTGGACGAGTTCCCACTCTAGATGCCTTCCAAAGGTGAGGTTTCGGCGATTTCTGGTTGTTCTGTATGTTGTGTCTCCGATCCAGTTGCACGGGGTGAAACTATATGAGGAGGCGGTGGCGGTGCCAACTATATGGCTGAAAAATTCATTCCCGCCGTATAGTTGGTCGTTAAACCATCTGTAAGGCTCGATCGCTTCAGGTTTTCTTCTAGTGTTATTGTATTTCCCAAATGAGCGATTTATGTTGTTTTTGGCTCCTTTTCTCCCCAATACAACTGCTCCAAGAATTGTGTCCATTGTATCCATCATCTGTCCTGATCCTGGTGAAAATAGACATAAAATATGCGCGCGAACGCCGTAAAATACCAAGATCCTACATCTACAGTGCAAAATAATAATATAAAACATGATGCAAATATGCACTCATCAACTTCCCCGAGCTTAGAGTCTTGCTCGTCCCGAGCAAGTTTTAGCTTAATGGATGTGATCCTCATATTCATGAAGCTGAGTCAATAAAATAAATGAGGAAGTTACAGCATGTGTTTATCATATATGATACATACGAATAAGTTCATGAATATTACCTTACTCGAACCATCCGAATAATATTAGCAGGCTTCCACACCTTAGCTTTTAACAGTTCACAAAAGATCACTATCAATATGATGTAAAAGTATTCAGTTCGACCGAATGATTTAGCGAGGTAGTCCCAAGTGTTTTTGTATTAACATATTCACTTGGGATTTAAAATCTCAAACGCTTCGTTGTCATACTACATTATAGTAGTGTATGCCTATTTGCTCTTTGCACATTCACTCTTTTTCTTCTTTCTTTTCTTATTTTTTTGTATATATCCTCACACTTTTGTTTAAGTGTTGTGCGAAGGAGGTAGCCATACATTCCACTTCATGTAGGAATTCAAAGTTTAACGATCTCGATTACAAAATTCTAATTGTATATGAAGCAATCTTTATAGCTTGAATATTTTACCTCATCTTATTCTCACTCTAATTTGATAGCACTTTTTATTTTCCTTTGTTCAAGATTTCTTTTTCAACTTAACTGATTAGATAATTTTTCTTTCTAAATCAAACCTTGAATTTACAACATATTGACCAAATTATCTTTGTATGTTCCATTAATACCAATGGTGTGGAAGACTCCTATTGCTATCAGCAAGTGCAAGTAAAATTATACTCAAGCCATTCATATATTTAGTAAGACAAGCACAAACTCAATAATGCTCCATATATGATAATAAACTCGGAATTTCATAAAAGGGATCGACTATTCTTGAAGGGAATTCTAATGATGCAAACATTATTTCTAACTTGAACTAATGCAAAACTAAAATAGTAATATAAAACTTATAAGATAGATTACAAGGTCTTAAAGATGTCACCATGTTTGGAATCAAGCTAGGAGGGATCAAATAATCCCTTGTGATTATTGTAGATCACTGTGGTGCCGTGGCATGTAACACCGCGGTGCGTAGCTTCTTGTTTGTATCCTCCAGAGCGGTGATGCGGTTGTAGCACCTATGCGAATCAGATTACAAAGTGTCCACTTTATCTGCGAGTCTAGTCACCAATGGGAGAAGATCGTCCTTCTTCTCTATCTCCTTGAGACGGTGACGGACTTCAACGCGGTGGAGTAGCTCCTACTTTTGATATATCTCCAGTGCTCTCACAAGGTCCTTGGTCCTTGGAACAACTTCTTCTTCCTCATCCATGATTGATGGATCGGGGAAGTGGAAACCGTTCCTCGACTCTGCTTGAGACTTCACCCTCATACGAGCACCAATGGTAGGCTTCAAGAGTGGAACCTTCGCTCCCTTGCTAGCACCTGCACTAATATTAGGTAATTTCTTAAGCTTGTGCGGCCTAGGGTCCGTGGCGATGAACTTGACCGTCTCCACACGCCATTTTCCATGTGGCTTGTGATCTTCTCTCTCTTGTTGAGCCCTCTTCATTGCCGTCCAGTTGATCTCCAGGGGATCATAGACATCACGGCAGATGTAGATGTCACTCACATCTTCATCGGGATAGTTGTTGTAGAAGCTTGGCTCGATGTGATCCTTGTATCCTGAGCTAAACCTATCCACCTCGTCATCATCGTCCTCCATGACGGGCTGCTAGAGCGGTCCCTGGACGGAGTAATGAGACCCAGGGGTTTTCCACGGCATGGGACGGGATAGAGCATGGCTGGATTGTTTCCTGGTAATTATGATTTGAGAGAGAGACAATGACAGTATATAAGGGGGGTCAAAGGTCGGTAAAACTCGCGAGAAACACCAAATTCTTGCCCAAGAAAAGAATCTTAACGAAACAGGGAAAGAAATCGCGGATTTGGAGGAGTCCTGTCGCGTAACGACCAACTATACGGGTGCGGCCCGTATAGCTTCGGCCTTATAGTTGGTTCCGGGCAGATATTTCCAAATATCTCAAGTCAAAGTCGATTAAGTTATGACTCGGAACCGACAATACCGCTTTTTTATCGTAAAAACAAAAAAGTAAATAGAAGTGCCTGAGAGTTTAACGACCAACTGTATAGCCAGAATATTTTCTCCGGTCGTATAGTTGTGATCGTATAGATACATACATTAGAAATCAAAAATGTTTGAGAGTTTAACGACCAACTATACGGCCAGAATATTTATTCCTGCCGTATAGCTGCGACCGTATAGATCCATAAATCGAAAACAATTTTGCAAAGAAGATACAAAAGGTGTTGTGGGATACCCTCGGGTAGGGTTACGTTGGGGTGTAGTGGCCGAGTTAGCCGAGGTACGGCACGGTCAAAGCAAGTGCTGACCGGGTCCCCTCAAGGCAGGCCGACTCACGGAGTGACTCGGCCCGGAGAGTATTCACCTAACACTTACCCGGCCGGCATAAAACATATGTCGGCTACGATTAATCTACCATGTATGCAGGTACCCTCCTAGCCGAGTTAGCCAGGCGCTAACCGCGCTACCACTTGGCTTTCAAGAGAAGGAAGGAATCTCTCGTTGGTCAAACGGTGGCATTTTCCCGCTATAGCGTGAGCGAGGTGAGCAGAGGAGAGGACAAGCGGGGCGAGGCCGACAAAGGTGACGCAGGCGAAGCCGGCTGACGTAAACCATGTCTGGTGACGTCAAAAGACAAGGGGGCACGCAGAGGGTTACGTGCAATGCCCAGACAAGCCGTTAAAAGCAAATAAAGAAGCATCTACCTTTAATCAAGGGGCATATTTGGAGAATATGCCTCCACGTATGCCCTAACCTTTGTACCCTGGGCTCTCCTATATAAAGAGCACCAGACCCTCCATAGAGGGGATCGATCATTTTCTCTGTCTAAGGTAGAACTCTAGAGCATAGTAGTGGGGGGTAAGAGACCTAGTCTCCTTCTCACGGATAGCTCATGTAGCACTTGTAATCCACCATTGATAGAGCAAATATACCAACACTTGTGCGTGGAATCACCACGCTATCCCTCCCTGTATTTCCCTAGCGTACTTTGGCCCCATCTTTAGCCTATCCATGGCATCTGCCGTGCAACCACCATGACAGTTGGCATCCACCGTGGGGCTAGCGGCGCTAGCAGGGGTGAAAATCCGGATAATGGGGGAATACCAATCAGGGTATGCACACGAAGTGCAGTCGCCAGCTAGAGCGAGCCAACTAAAGCTAAGCCGGAGCGGTTCAACTCGCCGAATACGGCGACTGGCACGTACTGAACCCAGACGCCACGTCGATTGGAGGCCCAAGACGGTGACTCCAATAAAAGGCCCATTAGCACTTATAAACCCTAACTGGCTGCATATATAAAGCCACCAGAGGAACCCCTAAAAATCATCTCTCATTAGATCCAATCTCCCCCTCCGCCTCCGGCAGCTCCATGTAAACCAATCTATGATCATTTACTGAATTGACAGCAGGACGTAGCGATCCTCCATCGAGGGGACGTGAATCTGGGTACATCGCGTGCCAATATCGCTTCCGGATTCTCCTACGTTGCCTTGCCCTTTCCTCTGCGTAAGCTACCCCGTAGCATCTGCCGTGGTCAATACCACGACAGTTGGCGCCCACCGTCGGGCAAGCGGTGCATGGAGGTGATGATCCAAGCGGGATCCCTCGCCATCTTCAACAACCGGCAGATTGCATCTGAGCAATTCAGCTTCGTCAACTCGGGGCGGCCGATCTTGTCCTTAGCGGACTGGGCTTAGAGGCTTGAGAAGGCCGACCGGCGGCGAGTGGCCGGACGCGTGTGTCAATTGCCATCTAAAACTCACCAGATTGAGACCATCTACGCAATCAGCTGACTCCAAGCCTTATGTGTCCCCTGCATCAAGTTCCGAGACAAAGAAGCAAGTTTCTCACTTAACTCACGTGCATCAAGAAGACCACGTCTGATCTGAAAAATCAATCAGCAAGCGAAGCCGCCTAAAAATTTCAGTTCTTGTGTGCACATATCAGGTGTTATATTTTCTAACTAATCACTAAGCTTCATAAAGTTAAGTCTAGAGATATTTTCCACTTTTCTGTTTGTATTTTTGTGTGCACAATTATAAATCGAAGAAAAAGAAACAATTAGTACAAAAGAGAGACAAACGCACTCTGAATCACGTAGATTGGTGCTGGCCTGCTAGCCGATTAAATCAAGCGACTCTATCAGACCACACTTTTCCTAGATGAATAAATATAAGAGGAGGCTTCGGTCGTTTGCAACCATCAGGTGATATTTTCCTAGTTTGTTACGTCTCCAAATTTGACTTTACAAAGAAAATTTATCTGTCTTGCACTACACTGTGCATGCAGATTCACCCATCATGTGTACGACAACCTCATCAAACTCACGGTTCTGATTACTAAAATAATTAATTATTTTCTTTGAATCTAATCTTTTACACTTTGTTTTTTAATACATGCACCACACAATGTGAATCGGCGTGTACGCGGCCTAGCGACCGCAACGCTTACTAATCCAGTAACAAGAACGTCAGCACGGCTGTACCGGTACAACCGTGATACTCAAGACGTGGAGACGACTCATCCATCATGTCGACCCTGTCCGACGCATCAACTACACTCTGACGCGTCGAATCCATGTTCACGGATTCGCCACACACATGGGAACTCTCCTGCCGCTGACTCGCCCTGCTTGGCGATTCGCCCGCCGCGAATGTCTTCGCGGTCTCACGACGCTGGGAGACTCGCCTGCAGCAAACTCGCCATGTTTGGTGACTTGAACCTCGCAGAACTCTCCTGCCGCGAGCTCGCCCTCGCAGATTGGCACATCCGGGAAGTCGCCCGCAGCGAACTCACCATGGTCGCGGACTCGCCACGTTAGGCATCTCCCCTATCGCTGACTCACCATGGTACCGGCTACCGAACATCTCTGCAAAAGAAATTCCGCCACGCGAATTCGTCCGACCAATGGTCCGATCGAGCTTGCTAACACTACTCGCCGCCCTCGTGGACTCCCCACGCTCGTGGACTCTCTACCGTGGACTCACCACCTTCGAGGAGTCCACTCGCCTCGCTTGTCGTAGACTCGCCGCCCTCGCGGATTTTCCACATTCAGCGTCTCGCCGGCCGCGAACTCGCCATGGTACCGGCTAAATGCCGCATGACCCCCGTCCGCTGCGTCGACCATATGTCCGCCGCGTCGACTTCGCCATAGCGCGACCTCCGTCCGCCGCGTCGACCACTTGTCCACCGCGTCGACTTTGCCATAGCGTGACCTCCGTCCTCCGTGTCGACCCCGTGTCCGCCGCGTCGACTTCGCCATAGCGTGACCTCCGTCCGCTGCGTCGACCCCGTGTCCGACGCGTCAACTTCGCTATAGCGCGACCCCGTGTCCGCCGCGTCAACTCTTTCCGGCTATGTCAAATGCGTACGCCACGCCTACTAAGGGACCTTCATCGTCCGAGTCGCCAGAGAGGGTCGCATGCCATGCTGCATGGACTCACCACTGGGTGTCTCTTTCCTCCGGGAAAAATCAAGTCGCCTTTGTCAACCTTTGAAAGAGCGACTCGCAATGGCCAAGTAGTGCGGACGAGGACTCACAAACCGAGCCTCGGATCGTCCACGGAAAACGCTAACCGAGAGCCATCATTGGAGTCGCCTTGATCGACTGGCCTTCCGGGCCAAGACAAATGGCAGTGCTACACAAACAACACCATGTCCTCCTCAACCTTAGACAGTGCAACTCGCACGGCCAAGTACTGCGGATGAGGACTTAAAAACTAAGCCTCGGATCGTCCAGGAAGAACGTTAAGCCGAGAGCCATCTTTGGAGTCGCCATGCGACTGGCCCCCCGGGCCAAGATGAGAGACTCGCTAACAAAAACAGCGCAATCAACGTCATCGCGGACTCACCACACTCGGGGACTCTCCGCTCGCGAACCTGTCATCATCGCGGACTCGCCACACTCGGGGACTCTCCCCTCGTGGACTCGCAATCATCGCGGACTCGCCACACTCGGGGACTCTCCCCTCATGGACTCGCTCACCGCGAACTCTCCCCACGCGGACTCACCATGCTCGGCAACAACCACTACTATTTTCAGAATATGCATCTCTAAAGAGCCTCAAGTCGCCTCTACAAACCAACTCGAGCCTCGGGGACTACTCCTAGGCATACTGCGTGTGCGCATGGTTCCACCACCGCGGACTCGCCCTCGCGTACTTGCCACGCTCGGGGACTCGCCGCCACGGACTCGCCCTCGCGTACTCGCCACGCTCGGGGACTCCACGTCGCGGACTTGCCCTCGCGTACTCGCCGCCACGGACTCGCCCTCGCATACTCAACACGCTCGGGGACTCGCCGCCGCGGACTCGCCCTGGTATACTCAACACGCTTGGGGACTCGCCATCGCGGACTCGCCCTCACGTACTCGCCACGCTCGGGGACTCGCCACCGTGGACTCGCCCTCGTGTACTCAACACGCTCGGGGACTCGCCATCGCTGACTCGCCCTCGCTCACCACGCTCGGGGACTCACCACCGCGGACTCGCCCTCGCGTACTCGCCCTCGCGTACTCACCACGCTCGGGGACTCACCACCGCGGACTCGCCCTCGCGTACTCGCCACACTCGGGGACTCGCCGCCGCGGACTCACCCTCGCGTACTCGCCACGCTCGGGGACTCGCCGCCACGGACTCGCCCTCGCATACTCAACACGCTCGGGGACTCGCCGCCGTGAAGTCACCCTGTGTACTCAACACGCTCGGGGACTCGCCAACGCGGACTCGCCCTCGTGTACTCGCCATGCTCGGGGACTCGCCACCGTGGACTCGCCCTCGCGTACTCAACACGCTCGGGGACTCGCCACCGCGGACTCGCCCTCATGTACTCAACACGCTCGAGGACTCATGACCGTGGACTTGCCCTCGCGTATTCCCCTGCACCGACTTGGCGACTTCACCATCAATAATTTGGTGGCCTCCACGTCCTCTATGATAGCAAGTTGACAAGGCGCTGGTCAAACTTCTCCAAGGGGCGACTCCGTCCAATGATGACTCGCCCGACGTGTCGATGCGCCTTGGCAATTGGGCTAATTCATGAGCTATTTCTCTATTTTAGGAGCTCGCCAACGACTCGCCATCGACTCCATCCTGGAACCTCCTGCACCGATTCAGCGGCTTGAAGTCATCGCCAAGTCCCTGACACGCTCGGGGACTACTGATGGAGGCCCAAGACGGCGACTCCAATAAAAGGCCTATTAGCACTTGTAAACCCTAACTGGCTGCATATATAAAGCCACCTAGGGAACCCCTAAAAATCACCTCTCATTAGATCCAATCTCCCCCCTCCGCCTCCGGCGGCTCCATGTAAACCAATCTATGATCAAATACTGAATTGATAGCAGGACGTAGCGATCCTCCATCGAGGGGACGTGAACCTGGGTACATCGCGTGCCAATCTCGCTCCCGGATTCTCCTACGTCGCCTTGCCCTTTCCTCTATGTAAGCTACCCCGTAGCATCTTCCCTGGTCAATACCACGACACCGGACGGGAAGCATCTCTGGCACCGGCGATTGCGTCGTCTCCAGCCTGGTTCAGCGCTGGACTATGTCAGCGACAATGCTAGGAGCTCTGCGCAACAGCCTCTTCCTCAAGCTTGGAGCACACAAGATCTACGTCGGTGTGGCCGAGTCCTGCATTCATCCGCGGAATGTCGTCGAGGGAGGCTGACCGCCTCTCAGCACAGCTCGCGGTGTGCGTATCACTCACCCCGCTAGCAGGGTTACGGTCATGATGGCCACGCCAAACACAGGAGCAAGAAAGGACCTGGCGCCACATCCGGAAGTCACGCCAAATTAGGCACGGTGTAGATTTCCTCCACTAGAGAGGCCAGAGAATGTACTCCGGCAAGCAATAGATAGCTTAGCCACGTCGATAGCTCCTATAGTAGATCTAGCTTAGGTGCAAGCTGAGTTAGAAGAAACTAGGCAGAAAATGCTAGCTGGCGCATAGAAGGTAGCGGAGTTACATCAGTCCTTGAACATCACTTTGAGGGAATATGCAAAAGAAAACTGCATAGATGGGGTGAAAATCCAAGGTAGAAACCTGATTACAGAGATCGACAAGGAATGTGAACCTAGGCCGGGTTAGACAACCACAATAGTTACAGGAGGGATGGAGAGGTACAGTACCCCGACGAAGAACCTCAGGGCGGCAAACGTAGTTGCATCAGAGTTAGAGGGTCTGACCAGAGAGGCCCAAGAAAGGCAACATGAAAGAGTTAACCACTTGTTGAGGGTGGCTTGCCAGCAAAATGAGGAAATGAATAAGGCAAACTCGACGCCACTAGGAGCGTCAAACATGGTTCATTCGACCAGGAACAACCCGACGAGATCTGCTGGAGCTGCATCTTCCCCAGGTCATGCTCCTAGGAGAGAGGAAGTAGTAAACTCAGGTAGAAGGGATTAACATATGGTCCCCTATGACCCGGTGAGAGCCAGAAAAGGGAAAGCAGTGCTATTTGACGAGGATCGCCATAGTACTAGCTGAGGTGAAGCCGGCCGAGGTAACTGAAAGCAAGGCTATGTTAGTCAAAGGAACGTTACCAACGGTGATGCCGGACAACATGATCCAGCGGGAGCAGGGCAAAACGCACCTCGGCAGCAGCAGCAACAATACACACCTCGGCAAGAGAGAAGTGAAGGCCAAGTGATATAACAACAGAATGCTCATCAGGATCAAGGAAGATACAATGATGGTTACTCGGCGATGGTCAACGATGGATACCAAAGACCGGAGCACCATGTGATTGGGTCAAGGCTAGGAAGCAGAAATTTGCAGCCAGATGACGCGAGGCTGAAGTTGGATAGAATTTATAGGCCGGAGATGATCAAGGTGCAAGGTCCTCCAGGTCCGGGATGCTTTGGACCTCGGATAATGAGGGAACCTCCCGTACCAAACTTTCAGCTGGCCAGAGGAACAAAGACCTACGATGGAAGAACCAAGCCAGAGGATTGGCTCATTGACTATGCGACAGCGGTTAAGATCGCAATAGGAAATTTGAGATGGGCAGTGAGGTATGTGCCTTAGATGTTGGAAGGACCTGCGAGAGTTTAGCTGAATAACTTGCCGCCAGGAAGTGTAAAGTGCTGGCTAGATTTTGAGGAGTTATTCGTTAGCAACTTCTCAAGCACCTACAAGAGGCCCAATAGGCCACAGACTTTGGCGTTATGCCGGGAGAGACCAAATGATCCTGACCGAGATTTTCTTACTCGGTGGTGCAACGTGCGCAACTCATGTGAGGGGGTAATTGAATCATAAGCAATTGTGTGGTTCGCCCAAGGCTGCAGGTATGGAAGTATGTTGTGGAAAAGGTTACAGCAAGATATGCCAACCACTTTGCCTGAGACGATCTGGATCACAGATTCCTATGCTCTGGGAGACCCGACTCAACCCCGGATAATGCAAAGCGAGACAAATGAGGAATATTACAACAGAGATAGCTCTAGGTCATCCAGGAGAAACGATTTTCAGGGAAAGAGAAGGGACAAACGTCCGGATTACAGGTATAACTAACAGTAGGTGGTAGTAGTAGACCGAGATCAGCCCAATGTCGGCGCCAGCCAACGCCAGAAAACTGGAGGACAGAACTGGCAGTAGAAGGGTGAAGTAAAGAAGCCCTGGACCCTAGAGAAAAAAAGCAATGGCAAGAACAAAAGGATTGTCCAAGGTATACATTTGAGTGTATGTTGGACCAACCTTGGAAATTTCATACGCCAAGTTCGAATAGCCCGGTGAAACATACAACCCAGCAATGTGTATGGATCAGGAAGCTATAAAAGGGTAGCTCGGGGAATGCTCAGGCAACTCGAAATGAAGCACCTCGACAGCCATTACTCACAGGGGGGAATGGATAGCAACTAATGTTGCCTCCACCTCCCCCAAGGTACGAAAATTAGGAAAGAAGGGATGCGGTGCATCAGGTGAATAACAACCAGCAGCAAGATCAAGGTTACCACGCTAACTAGGGACGAAATGAGTACATGGAGCAGCACCAAAGCTACTATGTGTTTACCACGGAAGAAACTGACCAGAAGAGCTTACAACACCGACATATGGAGCTGAATGCAGTAATGCCGGCTGTGGTGAGGTATATGCCTGATACATTGCAAATGTATCCATAATTTTTGAAGTTCCATGCTTGGTTTTATCTATTGTCTTGTGTTTTGTACACACTTTGGAGTACTTTTCATATGATTTCTTGGACTAACCTATTAAAAAGAGCCACAGTGCTAGCTGCCTGTTTTCTGCTATTTTTGGTTCAAGGAAAGTCGGAAAATGAATACTCTCGGAATTGGACGGGACAAAAGGCAAAGTGCCTATTTTTCCAGAAGTCATTAGATGCCAGAATACGAGACGGAGAAGGGCTGGGACCGGCCCGCACCAGGGGGTGGTCTGGCTGACCCCAACACCCCCTCGGCCTCTCCTTCCGCCTATAAGATGCCCTCGAGACGAAAACCCTAAGTACCCGATCAAAAATCCACGAAAGAGTCTGTAGCCGCCATCATCTCCATCCCTAGATCGGGAGGGATCTGAAGCTCTTCCCGGCACCCTGCCGGAGAGGGGAATTCACCCTGGAGGCCTTCTTCATCATCATGCAAGCCTCCGGTGTGATGCGTGAGTAGTTCATCTCTGGACTACGGGTCCATGTAGTAGCTAGATGGCTGGTTCTCCTCCTTTGTGCTTTCATGTCTAGATCTTGTGAGCTCCATTCATGATCAAGATCATCTATTTGTAATTCTGCATGTTGTGTTTACGGGGATCCGATGGATATTGAGATGCTATTTCATATTGATTATTGATTCTATCATGTCTTTGTTATTTGTGATCTTGCATGCTTTCCATTGTTAGTAGCTATCTTGGCCAAGTAGATGCTAGCAACTCCAAGAGTTAGTATTTATGCTCGATAGTGGGTTCATGCCTCTGGTAATCTGGGGAAGTGACAGAAATCTCTAAGGTACTAGATGTGTTGTTTCTACTAGGGAGAAAACAACAATCCTTTGTTCATAGAACAATCGTATTGTTTACATTACACGCAATTCGTAAAGCAATAATCTGTTGCTTGCAACTTAATACTGGAGGGGGTTCAGATGATAACCTGAAGGTGGATTATTAGTCATAGATGCAGTTGGATGGCGGTCTATGTATAATGTTGTAATACCCAATCAAGTTCCAAAGGAGTCAAGATGATTAGTATATGCATGTATTTCTTTCTCGATGTTTGTCAATTACCCCGCTGTAATTTTTTCACCCAGCATGTTATCTATCTTAAGGAGAGCCACCTCTAGTGAACTGTGGATCCTGGTCCTTTCTTTTACATACAATCTACAAACTGTTTACTGCTTTGTGTTTACTTTCTGCAAAATTTTACTCCTTTCCATTCGATACGTTTAATCCTTTTATTTCAGCAAAACCGGTGAGATTGACAACCTCATCGCAAGTTAGGGACCAAGTTCTGTGGTTGTGTTGTGCAGGTCTCCACGTTGCTACAAGCACCGGTAGTGCGCCCTGTCAAAGCTCAGCTAGCAACACCTTTGGGGTGTTTCCTTGCTCCTACTGGTTCGATTAAACCTTGGTTTTGTACTGGGGGAAAACTTGCTGCTGTGCTCATCATACCTTCCTCTTGGGGTTCCCCAACGAGCTCTACATCAACACTGAGCCAACAAGCAAACTTTTCTGGCGCCATTGCCGGGGAGTCAAGGACATCTTCACAAGGGGAGTTCCTCATAACCAATCTCTTTACTTTGTTATTTTTGTTTTGCTTAGTTTCTTTTTTCTTTGTTTGCTTGTTTCTTTATCAAAAACACAAAAAAATTAGTTTTACAAAGTTTGCTTTCTTCATTCAAAAACACAAAAAATTTAGTTCCTATCTTGAGTTGCCATTATGTCTAGTACTCCAATCACTTTGTCACATGAGGAAATGATTTTTACTTTTAAACAAGGAATTGCGGAGAGCTTCAAGGAAGCTTGGTCTAGAATCTCTGATCTACATGAAAAAACTGAGCCTAAAATGACTCAAAGCTTGTTCCTTAGCAGTTTTTACCTTGGAATTGCTCTTTGATATAGATATGCTTTAGATGCTGTTGTGGGAGGAGATTTCCTCCAATGTAATGAGGATGATGCTATTAATGCTATAAAGAAATTTATCCTCACTTACAACTTGCCTAGCCAAACTGATATTTCTTTCGCAAGAATATTTGCTAGATTGAACACTCTTGAGACTAGCACTACTAGCCTAAAAGATTGCTATAATACGCTTAGGGAGCATCATAATTATGTTCCAATAAATTGTGAACCATCAAAGTGGCTCCCTATAGTAAAGATTGAGGTAAACACTGAAACTTTTCAAGCCCGCTGTGATATCATGTTTGAATTTTGTCTTATGCCCAAAGATATTTATGAATCTTTGAATATTTTGGGTCTTACTGAAGGAGGAAAAGAAATATCTCTTGCTAATAATGCTACCATATTACCTATTGGAATAGCTGAAGGAGTGTTTACAAAGATCCTTGGGAAAATGATTTCTATTGATTATCTTGTTATTGAATGTGCAGGAAAAGGACAAATTACACTTGGAAGGTCCCTATTAGAACTTCTTGGAGCAATAATAGATGTGGGAAAAGGGACCATGCACCTTTCTTCTCCACCAAACAATCATATTTTCCCCAAGGTTAAGAATAAAAGTAAGAGAGGTAAGGGCAAGAAATTTGGTTTTAATGCTTCTTCATTTGAGAACACTTGATTCTTTCTTGCTTCTTTTGCCTAACTTAAAGGTGTTAAAGAAAATTACTTATTGGGAGATAACCCAAAAGTTTTAGATGAGTCTTGGAAGTTATTACTTCATTAATAACTGCTCCTTATCCTTTTTATTTGCTTTTTGTGCCAAGAGTAACCTCTAATGAGAGAGAAGTAATGATTGGGAAAGTTGCTGTCCCGATACAGATTTCTGTGCTTCACCGTAAACATTCGTGTAAAATCTCTGAACGTCTTTTTGAGGCGTGAATTTTTGTGCTTCTGCCCCAGGTTCTTATCTAACTTTCCTTAGTTCAACACTTTTTGATTTGATGAACAGAAGGTCTTCGAAAAAATTCGTCTTTACCTGCTGGTCTGTTTTGACAAATTTCTGCCATTTTCTGCATTTGCTTCTTGTTGGTTCCTTTCTGAGTTCTTTTGGGGAATTGAGCTTTCTGAGGGAAGTGGTACAGTATCTAGTGTTCTAATGGAAGTTTTCTTGGTGTTAAAACTGAACCTTAAGACTTATTATCTTGAGTGCACTAATGTTGCTAATAAAGATTGTGTGAAGTTTTGTATGAAGGACAAAATTTCAGGTGTATGGAAGGAATGAGTAATGAGATGAAAGATGGAATAAAGCTCAAGCAAGAAATATCCAAGAAGTACAAGCGTCAAAGCTTGGGGATGCCCAAGGCATCCCCCTCTTCATCAATAAAAATCTCAGGTTTCTTCCAAACGCTTCATTTTTATTGTTTCATGCACACTTGTGTTGTTATTGGAGCGTCTTCTTTTTTGTTTTCGTTTTAGTTTTTCGTTTTCTTTGGTTTTCTTAGTTTGCTGAATAAATTGGTTGGGCCCCCTCTTTCATACATTGGTTTTCAAATAGTTTGGTTTGGATTGGAAAAGAGTAGGAAAGTTCATGCTTATGTGGTAAAACGAGCTTGTTTTTGACTGTGCCCTATGCTTTGTCATGCCATGACTTGATATTGTTTTGGCTTTATGCTTAGTATTCTTTGTTGTAGCATGACTTGTTATAAACAATTGAGATTTCTTAATGTGCCTTGTATGAATTATGCATTGTTTTAGCATATTAAAGCATAGTATAGCGGTATTCTCCTTTGATGCTTTATTTGGGTTGACTTGGCGCATGCTCACACCATGTTATGACTATCTCAAGTCACCATAGCCTTTATGATCCTTTAGTTTTCAACTTGTAGTATCACTTTATGCTTTGATCAATGATGTTTTGTCGCTCTGCATGATTATCGCCATTACGGCTCTCTTAGTTTGTCGCTCCCAGTCTTTTGCTAGCCTCCACAGCCAAGTATGAGTTCCACTCATGCATCCAACTCCCTAAACCAACTTATTCCAAAGAGTCCACCATACCTACCTACTAGATTAAGATATTCCAAGTATATTCATGCTTTTGTTTACCTTCCAAATTAAACTTGTTATGAGAAAACTAGTCTTTAAAGCTCTCACGAACTTGATGGCACACTTTACTTTTCTTGCCCTTAATAAACTTGAACCATTGTGTCGTCTATGTTGTATATGCTTGCACTTATTTGTTGGGAATTAGCAGAACCATGTTGTCATGGGGAACGCTTTCAACATTGCACTTGGTACTTTGTACCTAGTTGATATCATGCTCTTTTGTATATGGATGTCGTCAGTGTGAAATGAAAGGGGATCTTGTAAGTCCATGGAGTTATGTATATGTGTTAGAGAAACGCCTGGGCCGCTGGTCTACTCCATGATGACATGGTGGAAACCTGCAGCGTAACCATAATGAGCTGTCTATGAAGCATTCTTCTTATAAAAAAAAGAGTCCTATATTGAGAAAAAAGAGAAAAAGAGAAAAAAAAGATGAGATTATGAAAAGAGGAAAGAGAGAAAAAAGCACCATATTCCCATGGTAAATAAGAAGATTGCTGAGATGCTCATTGTCTACTTGCCTTGTCATTTTGATATGGGGATTCTTCCGTATCATCGGGCAAGGGGTACCTTGTTGGCGGTTCTCTATGATACACATGTACTTACGATGACAAGAACTTACCGGTGACTAAACTTGAGTAGCATGAGGAGCGGCCCTCGTATCCAAGGGACATGAGATTTCTAACTTATACTTCGTCAAGCATGTACACCATAGTTTGTTCACTTTAACCTTAATCACTTCAAGATGCTTATGATAGGGGCAATGAGAGCTGAAAGCTATAAGTACCATAATTTTTGGAAGCTCGTTATGAGACTTGAATCCGTACTTCCTTCTATGAAGGCCTTTCTTCCACCACTATATTGAGTCTCCACCTTCTACCTTTATGCACCTACTTTGAGAGCATAGTGGCCATTCTTAGTTCTATGTGCATTGTCCCAAGACTAGTTGATTGATGCATAACTTGATATTGCTTGTTTTAAACTATTTGTATCTAGTCACTCTTATGAACTTTGAAGGTGTCCTATGCATTTATATTTGCTACTCTATGAGGGACAAGCTGAATACTATTATGCTATGTTTTCTTTATGTGAAACAAACAAACGTCTTGCAAAGCATTGTTATTCATGATCTTTTGTTTGTGCCTTTTCATGTTGCATCATTGTTTCTTTGTATTATTGCTAGAACTTTGTCTTTCATGTTATGATTGAAGTACTATGATCCCAGCTTTGAATGTTTTACAAATACTTTGATCAAGTCTTTGATGGTGCATGTCACCTTAAAAATTATTCTTTCTTTTTATCACTTACCTACTCGAGGACGAGCAGGAGTTAAGCTTGGGGATGTTGATACATTGCAAATGTATCCATAATTTTTGATGTTCCATGCTTGGTTTTATCTACTTTATTGTGTTTTGTCCACACTTTGGAGTACTTTTCATATGATTTCTTGGACTAACCTATTAACAAGAGCCACAGTGCCAGCTGCCTGTTTTCTACTGTTTTTGGTTCCAGGAAAGTCAGAAAATGAATACTCTTGGAATTGGACGGGAAAAAGCCAAAGTGCCTATATTTACGGAAGTCATCAGATGCCAGAATACGAGACGAAGAAGGGCTGGGGGCCAACCACACCACCTGGCCACGCGGCCAGGCTTGGCCTGCGCCAAGGGGTGGTCTGGCCGACCCCAGCACCCCCTCGTCCTCTCCTTCCGCCTATAAGATGCCCTCGGGACGAAAACCCTAAGTACCCGATCAAAATGCATGAAAGAGTCGGTAGCCACCGACATCTCCATCCCTAGATCGGGAGGGATCTGAAGCTCTTCCCGGCACCCTTCCGGAGAGGGGAATTCACCCTGGAGGCCTTCTTCATCATCATGCAAGCCTCCGGTGTGTTGCGTGAGTAGTTCATCTCTGGACTACGGGTCCATGTAGTAGCTAGATGGCTGGTTCTCCTCCTTTGTGCTTTCATGTCTAGACTTGTGAGCTCCATTCATGATCAAGATCATCTAATTGTAATTCTGCATGTTGTGTTTGCGGGTATCCGATGGATATTGAGATGCTATTTCAGATTGATTATTGATTCTATCATGTCTTTGTTATTTGTGATCTTGCATGCTTTCCGTTGTTAGTAGCTATCTTGGACAAGTAGATGCTAGCAACTCCAAGAGTTAGTATTTATGCTCGATAGTGGGTTCATGCCTCTGGTAATCTGGGGAAGTGACAGAAATCTCTAAGTTACTAGATGTGTTGTTGCTACTAGGGAGAAAACAACAATCCTTTGTTCATAGAACAATCGTATTGTTTACATTACACGCAATTCGTACATCAATAATCTGTTTCTTGCAACTTAATACTGGAGGGGGTTCGGATGATAACCTGAAGGTGGATTATTAGTCATAGATGCAGTTGGATGGCGGTCTATGTATAATGTTGTAATGCCCAATCAATTTCCAAAGGAGTCAAGATGATTAGTATATGCATGTATTGCTTTCTCGATGTTTGTCAATTGCCCCGCTGTAATTTGTTCACCTAGCATGTTATCTATCTTAAGGAGAGCCACCTCTAGTGAACTATGGATCCCGGTCCTTTCTTTCACATACAATCTACAAATTGTTTACTGCTTTGTGTTTATTTTTTGCAAACTTTTACTCCTTTCCATTCGATATGTTTAATCCTTTGTTTTCAGCAAATCCGGTGAGATTGATAACCTCATCGCAAGTTGGGGACAAAGTTCTGTGGTTGTGTTGTGTAGGTCTCCACGTTGCTACTAGCACCGGTAGTGCGCCCTGCCAAGGCTCAGCTAGCAACACCTTTGGGGTGTTTCCTTGCTCCTACTGGTTCGATTAAACCTTGGTTTTGTACTGAGGGAAAACTTGTTGCTGTGCTCATCATACCTTCCTCTTGGGGTTCCCCAACAAGCTCTACATCAACACTGAGCCAACAGGCAATGCCTTGGTCGGATCAGGAGATTACTTGAAGTATCAAGGATCACCCAAAAATTATGCCAAGTCCAGGGACCTACGCTCTGGTCCTAGATCCGACATTCATCGGCCCGAACAACAACGTGAGGTTTTCCAAGGTGCTGATAGACAACGACAGTAGCATTAACATCATGTACAAAGATACCATGCACAAATTGGGGATATCAAAGAATATGCTACAAGCAATTAGGACCACTTTCCACGGCATTGTGCTTGGTATCTCCTGTGAGCCCATTGGTAAGGTCCGGGTTGATGTGTTGTTTGGTACAAGGGATAACTGTCAGACTGAAAATTTGGAGTTCGAAGTGGTGAACTTGGAGAGTGCCTATCACGTGTTACTCGGTAGGCCTGCTCTAAACAAGTTCATGGCAAGTACTCACATCAGTTACCTAAAGATGAAACTGATCGAACCAAGGGGAGTGATAACTGTATCAGGGGACTTCAGGCGTTCGATCGAGTGCGCTTCTGCCGGATCTAACTTAGCCAAGTCACTCGTGATAGCTCAGGAAAAGAGGAGAATATAGGAAGTGGGGGCATTGGCTTAGTCCGTGCGGCAACATATGCTGGCCCTGACCAACCCCCATGGAAGTGTGTCATTTCAAGCAACCAAGGACACTAAGAAAGTGCCAATTGATGATCAGTTCCTAGAATGCACCGTAGCCATTGGTGCCGGGTTAGGCGACAAATAGGAAAACGAGCTCGTCAACTTCCTCCGTGAGAATCGGGATATCTTTGCTTGGTCCATAGAGGACCTGCGAGGTGTGCCAAGGGAGTTGGCCGAGCACTCTTTAAATGTGAGACCCGGGGCTAAGCCGGTGAAGCAACCTCTTCGACGCTTTCCCGAGGACAGGATAAATGTCATTGGAGATGAGATAGCTAGGCTCCTTGCAGCCGGATTTATCAGGGAGGTACTTTACCCGGATTGGCTCTCTAATCCGGTGCTCGTGGAAAATAAAAAGGATGACTCGAACGTGGCCGTGGTGTGGCGTATGTGCATTGATTACACAAACCTGAATAAGGCGTGTCCAAAAGATCCATTACCACTGCCTAGGATAGACCAGGTCATAGACTCAATAGTCGGATGTGAACTATTGTCATTCATCGACGCGTATTCTGGTTTCCACCAGATACCATTGAATCCGGAAGATCAAATAAATACTGTGTTTATCACCCTGTACAGGGCTTATTGCTATCGCACTATGCCGTTTGCATTACGTAATGCTGGAGCAATGTATCAGCGATGCATGCAAAAATGTTTACATGACCAAATAGGTCGGAACGTCCAGGTTTACATGGATGATGTTGTGATAAAGACTAAGGAAAGCAATACCCTCCTTGATGACATCCGACAAACGTTCGCAAACCTCAGACGGTTCCGGATGAAGCTTAACCCGGAAAAATGTACCTTTGGCATGCCCGCTAGGAAATTACTAGTTTCCTCGGATAAAGTTGAGGTATCAAAGCTAACCTGACGAAAATCCGGGCTATAGAGAGAATGGAACTGCCAAAGTCCCTTAACGATGTGCAGAAGTTCACTGGTTGCCTGGCATCATTAAGCTAGTTTGTAAGTCGGCTGGGAGAGAAGGCACTACCCCTCTACCAGTTAATGAAAAAGGTAGACAAATTTACATGGATGCTGCAAGCGTATAGCGCGTTTCGAGAATTAAAGAAGATGATGTCCTCTGCACTAATACTAGCTGCCCCACTACCTAAAGAGCCAATGCTGCTCTACGTAGCTGCAACCAACCAGGTTGTAAGTGCAGTAATAGTGGTGGAGCGTGACGAGGAAGGAAAGTCGGTCCAGAGACTAGTGTGTTACCTAAGCAAGGTGTTGTCGACCTTAAAGCAGAATTACCCACATTACCAAAAGATGGCATATGGAGTGTATATGGCGGCCAAGAAACTCAAACACTACTTTGAGGAACACCCCAGCAAAGTAATATGTGAGGCACCCATATCGGAGATTATGAGCAACAAAGATGCTAGTGGCTGAGCTGGCCCCATACGCACCACAGTTCGATAGAAGAGAGGCGATCAAATCACAGGTTGTGGCGGATTTCTTTGTGGATTGGGCCGAGATGCAATATGAACCACCCTTCCTGGACTCGAATTATTGGTGGATGCACTTTGACGGGTCAAAGCTGAAAGAAGGACTAGGCGCCGTAGTAGTACTTACCTCGCCCAAGAAAGATCAGTTGAAGTATGTCCTTCAAATCCATTTCAGCGCCTCAAATAATGTTGCAGAGTATGAAGCACTTGTGCATGGGCTTAAAGTGGAAAAATAAGTAGGAATACGTCAGATATAATGCTTTGGAGACTCGGATTTGGTGTTGCAGCAAGTATCTGGCAATTGGGATGCCTTGGATGCTAACATGGCCCTTTACAAATTCCATGTTCAAAAGATAAGCGGGTTCTTTGAGGGGTGTGAATTCCATCACGTACCTCAGATTGAAAATGAGGAAGCCGACGTACTGTCCAAGTTGGGCTCATCCCGGCAACCAATCCCGCCAAATGTTGCATTGGAGCACTTAAGAAAACTATCTATTACACCATCACCGGAATCCGAATCAATCTATATCCCAGCTCTCTCCGGGTTAGAAGCTACACCTATGGAAATAGATTGGGGAGGCACTTCAGTAAACCCGGGGACTGCTTTAGCAAACCCGAGGACTATTCAGCTAAACCTGGCAGAAGTTATGTTGGTGGATGCGATGGAGATCGATGAAGAACTTTTTCCCATCCGGCATATACCCACTTGGGCTAAGCCAATATTTGATTTTCTAAAAGAAGGAATTTTGTCGGATGATGAGGTGCCTTCAAGGCAAATCCGGAGAAGAGCAAAGGCATATACTATCATCAACGCCGAATTGTATAAAAGAAGTGTAACCACAGTGCTGCAGCGATGCGTTGACCCGGAGGAAGGGCTTGACATACTCCGGGATATCCACCAAGGAGAATGTGGCCATCATGCATCTTCAAGAGCATTAGTGGCAAAGGCTTTCCGGCACGGATTTTATTAGCCAAATGCCTTGGAACAAGCAGAGGACCTGGTGAGGAAATGTAATGGATGTCAGAGGTACGCCACCAAAACCCATGTGCCAATGTCAGAACTAAAGACCATCCCCATTACTTGGCTGTTTGCTGTATGGTGCCTAGACATGGTAGGACCATTTAAGCCGGCTAAGGGAGGAATGACCCATATCTTGGTTATGGTGGACAAATTCACCATATGGATTGAAGTAAAGCCAATCAGGAAATGTGATGGGGCACCAGCAGTAAAGTTCCTCAAGGATATAATCTTGAGATATGTCTATCCCCATAGTAGCATAACTGATAATGGCACAAATTTTGCCGAAGGAGCATTTGCGAGGTTCTGCCGAGAGAAGTAGATCTGGCTATATGTTGCCTCTATGGCTCACCCCGCATCGAACAGGCAAGTGGAAAGATCCAACGGACTAGTGTTATACGAAATAAAACCCTGGCTCATAGAGCCGCTGCAAAGATCAGCGGGGTGCTGGATAGAAGAACTACCAGTGGTACTATGTAGTTTAAGAACAACTCCGAATCGATCAACAGACTATACGCCATTTTTTCTGGTATATGGGGCAGAAGTTGTACTACCAGCCGACATAGAGCATGATTCGCCAAGGGTTGCCCAATACATACAAGCCGAAGTGTGCGAAGCCCGGCAAAACAATGTTGATCTGCTGGGAGAAGCGAGAGACCTGGCCTTGTCCAGATCCGCCATATATCGGCATAACCTCTGACGCTACCATAGCCGAAAAGTAAACCCCCGAGTCTTCCGGGAAGGTGATCTGGTACTCCGGCTGGTGTAGTGCACTGCTGGCATGCATAAGTTATCCCCTCCATGGGAAGGACATTTCATTGTAAGCAAAGCTTTGCACAATGATTCCTACTATCTTATTGATGCACAGCCACAGGAGAAGAACAAGGCGGACAGGTACGGAGAGGAGTCTAAGTGTGGGGCCCCAGGATTAATCCTCTGAGAATCCCTGTTATGCATACAACCACGATCCCATGATCAGTTAGTCATGGCACATAACCGACAAGTATCATTACAACATCCGAGACATACCGACAAAACTTACATAAATGTCGTTATGTCTACATCAATAATCATCAGCGGAACTTCGTCAAGCGTAGAGCCCAATCCATGCCTTAACCTACAAGCAACTGACTAGGAGAATGTCCTAGCTCGCATAGTCGTCCACTTCACCTCTTCTTGATATCTGACCAAGTTAATAGCCAGGGACAATGCCAGTGAGTACTTTGAATGTACTCGCAAACCACCTTAAGATAATAATAATAACAAGAAGGTATGCAATATGGCTGTGGTAGTAGGAGGGCTCCAAGAGAGGTCCTTTTCTCACATAGTTTCTCTTGTAGATATAACATCTACATATATTTGTTGAAGACTTTTGTAAACCATTTTGAAAAGTTTTGGAAAACCTTAGGACCGGGTCACCCATTTGCTTCTCCTTTATAGTCATCCCATGACCAAACTCCTTCCATCCCTTTCTGACCATCCCATGGTCAAAACAGGGATCCTTTTCGACCATACCATGGTCAAAACATTTCCAAAGCCATTTCTTTTCCGAAAATCCATTTTGAAACCAAAACCAGCACCGTTCTATAGCAACCTTCCCAACCGTCCATGACCGCGGACACGGCTATTCGAATAGATTTACACTCTGTAGAGGTTATACACTTTACCCACACCATCCGGCTACACTACCCTGATCTTCACGATAGTGGGTCGAGTAACCGATCAAGACTCTCCGGATGCCCACACCAATATAAGTGCCTACCCTATGAGTGTTAATCCCCTCAAAACCGGGACATCGGGTACCGAGGACCAACCGGAGCGCCTTTTCCACTTCTCGAGTGTGCGCTTTCAATGAGGGGCTCATAGTAACGCGTGGAGGCCAGCAGACCCTTCGTTCCTTCTCCCGGTCGATGTCCCACATGGACCGTTTGTCTAGAGAAGGCCCACCCTCCAGGGATTGCAATACCCTGTAGTAGTTGCGAGGCAGCTTATACAAGAATAGACAACCATCAAATCCAGCCCTGTCCCATACCAGAGTAATGTGGTTGCACAGGTTAATTGTTCTAGCAAAACTGCAAAGAACCGGGTGCGTTTTCGTAAAAAAAAATCCTCCATCTTTCCTTCAGCATTTTGTAAAACAAAACCTTCTTCTTTTTCAACATCTCTTGGGACGTCCCACCTCTCCAAGGTTTTATCATAAAACATTTGGAAAAACTTTTTCCGGGGTCTTCCCATCCTCTATCTTTGCTTCGTCTAAATCAGGCTCTCCAAAGGGGTATGGTTTATTACACCATCTATTCTATCAGGGAAAAGTAGGTGTCACCAAGGGGGTTGTACTTAATAGTACAAAATATTAATGGTTGGGAGGAGCCAAACCACTACCATAAATACATCAGCATATAATAAAGCAATGCAGTTTCATAAATAGTGGATAAAACATGCATAAGTAAAACATTAGAACAAGGCTTATGAGCAGGAAGGTGGCTTGCCTGAGGATCAGCAATATGGCATAAATGTCCCTGCACTTCTTCTTTAGATACCCCGGAATACCAATATCAATAATAAATACCACTTCTTCTGCTCTCCGATTTCATCGCAACTATCGTCTTCCCAATAGCACATGCAAGCAAACCAAGCCACAATCAACACAAGACAAACAAGCACCATTACATACAGCAAACAATGAATAATATCATATTAAGATTTAGATGGTTTTGAGAGGATTGGAAATAGGAGATTGAGATGGCCTTGGAGAAGGGGATGAACACTCCTTAGGGTTTATTGTCGAGGAACTACCTAAGAGGGGGGGGTTGGACCAAGGACATATTCTGCATGGTACCATTGTAAAAACATGATACCAACAGTTAGGTAGTGATTAAATGAAACCAACAAAAGTGGTTTCACTATTTTATCATTTACCAAAGATTTAAAGTGATTTTTATAGTGAATAAGACTCTAGTTTTAGGGAATAATTCACCAGAGAAGTTCTGGAGATGGTTAGGTAGGCCTTAATGTACTTGTTCACTCAGAGTTGGAATCATGTCAAGATAATTACCAGAATGCCCTCAGGAAATTCCCAAAGGCAGTTCTATAGAAAACTTGTCTTTTTCACCAGATTAAATCTACAGAAGCTATTGATATGAAACCAAGGGCACGTGTTAGTTATTTATAATACCTTTCTGTAGAAATTGGATTTACTCTTTTTGGAGTTGTCAAACTCCTGGAGTGATTTATTTAGTGATAATACCCCTTACAGAAGTATTTAAATCACTAAAATTCAACAAAGGGTCAATAATTTCTTATCTTCTGGTTTTGGATAGGTACTGATGTACCACTTGTCTGGGAGTTTGAAATAGGTTAATACAAACTTTGGTTTGCCCTAGGGAATTTTCTAAAGACAGAAATGGACTATTTTTGTTATTTTTACTACAGGATAACCAATGCTCCACTTGGCATGAGACCTATGTTGGTTGATTAGTATGGCAAATATCTTTCAGGGGAACTTTGATTCATCCCAAATGGATATGTACAATTCCCAGAGGAATTTATTTAGTGTAAAATATACCCTTTAGAAGATTAAATGCCAGAAAATAATAAACATTATTTTTGGCAAGGGGCTGGTTCTGCATGTTGTACAAAACACTAGGGTACTTGGTGAAATATAGATCTGGACAATACATCTTGTTTTCCATTTTCATTTTGAATTAAACCATACAGACATATTAAGCAAATCTGGAGGTTTTTGAATAAAAGAAAAGGCACTAGAGGCAGCCGGGCCAGATTTGAGGCAAGCTGGGCTAGGGAGGGGGAAATTGGCCCACCCGGCGAGGCCAGTGCGCGGGACTGGGTTTCAAAACTGCACAGAAGGGCCCATCGGTCAGTGGCTGCGGCCAGCGAAGGGGTAAGGGGCGATTTCCGTCGGCAGATGAAGTGGAGATCAACAACGCCCAGCTATCTTCTTCCTCTAATCGCGCCAGACAGAGGAGGAAACCCTAGCCGTTGGTGGTTGTTGCAGGGGGACTCACTAGGGGCTCGTGAGGCGATTGGAATGGGCGGAGACGACATGGAGGATCCTGACGAGTCCGGCGAGGGGCAGAAGTCACTTCTTCATCTCCAGATGAGGCCTCGCGCGATGACGCCGGTGGAGCACCTTTGGGAGCATGTTGGGGACACTTCTAGAGGCCGTCCTAGGTCACAAAACGGGCCAGTTTAGATAGATCTGAGCAGGAGGAAGTCATGCATGCAGAGAGGAGGGACAAAGGAGTAAGGGAACGGCGGCAGAACCTCCTTCTTCTTTTCCACCTGAGGCATGCAGCTCTCCTCGTCCACATCGAGGGAGGGCCAGAGAAGGGCTGTGGAGCTCGGGATGGGTAAGTGGAGGTGTGAGGATGCAAATGAGGGCATGAGAGGCCCTGGGATGGCGTCTATCTTATTTAACCGAGGGGTTTCGGTCTATGGTGGACCGAGCTTAATGAGCCATGGGAGGAGGGTGGTGGGTGTTGGTTGGTCGATATGGACGGTGGAGAGGTGGTGTGGTGCCAAGGACCAGAGAAGGGGTGGTGTCTCTGCCCTAGGACCCTTGGGTGCTCCACCCTTTTTACCTCGGGTGAAAGAAAACGGAGGAGGAGGGAAGAGGGCTAGGATAGCTAGGTGAGTCTCAGTGGTGCAGAGGGGAGGGAAGTGGGGTCAGGTATTGACCAGAGAGGGAGAGGGGGCGTGCTGCAGCTATTGTGAAGATTTCACAAGATATGGCATTGATTTACTCTCTCTCTCTCTCACTTGCTCCAATAGCTAAAAGACAAAAAGGGGCAATGCTACAGTGGTCGTGCTACAGTGATGGTCGACCGGAGGAGATGGTGGTTGTTGTGGTGAGTGGTGGTGATTTTAATTTGGTCTAGGCCACTAATTCCTTAGTTTGCCACATTTGAAAAAAATGAGGCTTGTGAAGGAAGTTTAATATTTTTCACTAGGCGAGGTGGGAAGATGGTACTGGTAGATAGTGAGGTCAAGGTAGATACCCAGGAATTATTTGGGATTTTTCAGAGGACTTTAATTCACTTAAAATCCTTTATTCAAAAAGTGCAGAAGTAGTTTATAGAAGATCATTTGAAAATTTTACATTGGACAAGATTGGTTTTTGATGTGAGATGGTCCCAAATGTGAGTACACACTTAGGGGAATTTTCCCAAGATTTATTTAGGCTTAGCAGTATTTAAAACAATTATTATTCCAATTCAGCCATTTAAGAAAATGGGCAAAAAGAAATAATAAAGCTCTTCAAAAATATTTATTTTTGAAGTGGGAGGATAGGGTATGATATGTGGGACTTAATTGAGACAAAAGTTGAGGAAGTGTTTTGGAAAAAACCAAACTTTCCTTTATGAGAGGAGTTTTGGGGATTTTACTATTTAAGAAGATGAAATAGATTTGGAGCCAAAATAATTATGGGTGATATTTGATAAATCTTGATGATCAAGGTAGATGATGTATACAAGGTGTATCAAGTATTTGCAACCTTGGAATTGGGGAATCCAAGTTGATCTTGGTGGAATACCCTAGATTAAGGATCTAGGGAGGTGTTAATTTCATACCATCAAAACATGGTTGTATCTTGGAGTTCAGATCTCCCCTTGGGGCATGGGGTAGATGGATGGATAGACCAAGTCATATAGATGAGCATGGCATAAGGATTTTGGAGTGTTTACATTTGAGGTGGTCTGGAAGTGATGGCAAACTTTGTTGAAAATAAGGTTGCCATGCTAGATGAGTCATGATGCCTTATAAACCATGTGGGTTTAAGAAGCACAAAGATCCACTTGGAACATGTGAAGTAGATAATGGTATACCTATATGAGTACAACACAACCATGCCAAGAGTTGGTCCATAGGAGGTTGGATGGTGGTGTGAGCTTCTGTCAAAGTAGGCATGTTGACTAGATTTGCAGGAAAAGTTAATTTCTTGCCTGCAGAACCATCAGGAACAAGTGGGTTGGAGAACGATCTAACCAAGGGAAATAGTGGGCCTTGGTAGTCCTTAGGATGGTTAACAAGATGGTTCAGATGCATTTCCAAAAATGCACCTGGTTTGAGAAAGGGAGGCATTCAAAAAGATGATGTTGGAAATAGTTTTCCTAGACAGCCAATTTGGCAGATTTTGGGTTTTTGACTAGATTAGGAGAGGGGATGTTTTTGAGAGGTTGCATAGTACCAAAGCATCATCAAGTGGATGATATTGAAGTGTAGATGGAGTAGAAGGGTTCCATGCTTGATGTTGGTCCTCATGGACTTGGAAGCTGCTAAAATAGAAATCCTCAGAATTGATCTGGTTAAGGGTTTTAGATGATCACCTGGTGGCTAGAGATTAGATCCATATTGTATTTTGGCTTAGGGTTTCATGATCTTCAAGTATCTTGACCCTAGAGGATGAGCTCCTAGAGTAGCTCAGACTACTTCTAAGCAATCGGTTCAAACAGCAGATCAAGGCAACTCATCTTACAAACAAATCAACTACTACTAGGGTTACCATCAATCCTAGCTTGAGGTAAGGTTGAGTATTTTGAAAAGGTTGGGGTTTGGAAAAAGATGAGGGTCACTTGGTATCTCTATCAAGGGTAGAATTCAAATGCTTCATTAAAAGGTTTTGTTAAATCTAGAGATAAGAATAATAGAAGGTTCTGTCTTTAAAAACATAAGGAGATTATGCTATATAGCTCTCCATAGCTTGATTAATAGAAGCTACTAAAATAGTTGGTTTGAAAAGGCTTCTTGGCTCAGGTTTTGAAATGTCAGAACATTTGAGAATATGTAAAATGAGCCAGGATAGTTTTGTTAGATAGCTTTTGTCAACTGATGTTGAGGTGAGGAGTATCATATGGTATACACCCACATGCACAAGCACAAACAAACAACAAGCAAACACTGCACCAGGTACAAGAAAAAGTTTTTGTTCCCCCTGATTTTTCCATTCCGGACAACTAATCAGGGTTGCTGAAATTGGGATGTTACAGACCTTTCCCCCTGAAAAGAATCTCGTCCCGAGATTCAGGAGAGTAGGGTTAGGGGATTTTTAGTCGAGGTTAGCGCTTCTGGTTTCAAGCGTGCTATCTTACGGACTCCGTCTTTGAAAGTGACTACTCTGTCAGTGAAGTTGAGCTTCAGTTTTCCGGGATGCACGGAGAGTTGAGCAGAGTCTAGTCCTGATTGCGAGGGATGGCCTTCTTTTCCTTCCGGTCTCTATATCTCGAGGGCTTGGACTGAGCAGACTATCTCGATGCTGAACCTCATGGAGTACTCGTCGGAGGATAGAATCTACAACTGGGAGTACCTCACTCTAAGGATTCACAGCTCTTCCTTAAGGTTGTAGCGTATCCTATTTAATGATTTTAGGGTCGAGACTCCTGAGGTTGCTCCTGCGAAGGGCTACCCTATTTCTATGGGAAAGACACAGTCTTTCCCCCTTAGGATTAAAACTAGGGTAGATCGAAGAGTTGCCGTAGTCCTTCTTTCTTGGAGTCACAGATGGATGTTTTGAAGACTGTCGTTACTCTTTCTCTTAGAGTTGGAATCTTCCGATGACGTCCGCGAAGGTAGGTCCTATGGGGTTTATATACTACAATTACTCCTACTTAGTCTGTTGGAGCCATTGGTGTTTCACGTCCTCTAAGCGACTGGGAACTGAGCGGTTAGCGATCCTGTGGTCCTTCGGATAGGTTTTCAGCTGACGTAGCGAAGGGACTATGTTGCCAGGATACCCCCGGGTAGGGTCACGTCGGGGTATAAAGGCCGAGTTAGCCAAGGTTCGGCAAGGCTAAAGCGGATGCTGGCCGAGTTATCTCAAGGCAGACCGAATCTCAGGGTAACCCGGACCAGGGGGTGTCCACCTAACCGAGTCTCATCCGACATAAGCAGTGATCCAGATAGATAAATCTAACTTGGATGCAGGAACAGGTGTGACCGGATCGACTACGATCCGGGTCATGGCAAGCTTCTAGGAGAAGGAAGGAATCTCGCTGGTTAAAAGGAGCCCCGATACGCACTGCATGAGTGAAGCGAACAAGGGAAGGACCACCGAGGCGTGGCCGATAGAGGTTACGACGCCCGTGTCGGCTGACGCAGGCGCCACAGAGGCTCACGTAGCCTCTGCATGGGTGACACGGGGGAAAAGCACCCCGGTCGGTTTGCTATTTTGGGAGGAGGCATATTCCCTGGAATATGCCTCCACGTATGCCCTAAGGGGAGACCTAGCCACCCCTATATAAAGAGGGCTAGGGCCTCTGTAGAAGGGGCTGGGCTATTCTGATTGGTTTTAGGTTCTAAGGGTTGATCTCTAGTTGGTCTTGTACGGGTTAACTGTGGATGAGAGTAAGAGAGTTCCTTCTTCCTCCTCTCGCCAATACAGCTCTAGGAGCACTTGTAACCTTTGGAAGTGAATGAAATACAAACCTTCTGTGTGGGGAATCACCTCACTATCCCTCCCTGGATTCCCCTAGTGCTATTAGTCCCCACCTTTAGCCTATCCATGGCATCTGCCGTGACACCACCACGACAGACTTCGTAAAATCTTCAGCTAGATTCTCCTCTGACGACTCATGAGTTGCTATTTGGCGGGAATATGCCTGATCCAGGGATCTTTTCTGTAGTATCTTCTGGTAGACAATCTTCTAGAGATTGAGTTGGAAAGACGCACTCTTTCCACCTTAGAGCTTCGCTAAGGTTCGTCAAAAAGGGTGTGGATCTTCTATCTTGGAGTGCTGACCCGATGTTAGTAGAAGGTTGTACCTTCCCAGAGTCTTGAGCTGAGGTCGTCGAGTGACGCCCTATTCTATAAACCTTGGTGAGGGTGGTTTCCTATCGAAGCCTTATGGAGTTAGCTCCGGGCAAGCTAGTGGTTTATGACTCTCCTAGATAGTCTTGAGTCAGGGTGGATGCAGTCAACGTCCAAGAAGAGGTCTTCACTCGAATATCTTGTGTTGCTTCTACTGGAGGGCGGAGTGGACTCGTTGTCTTCATGCATCCTCGTCTTCAGGTTTTTGGATTAATTGATCCTTCTGGTGAGGAACTTCCCGTTGGGTTGGGTAGGGTCGACTAGAGTAGTTAGTCTCCTGAGGTGGTTGGAAGGTCTATTATACCAGGGGACAGCATAGTTAGGTCTTCACTTCCTATCTTGGTAGACATCTCTGGTGGTTTCTTGTGGGTAATGAGGATCCTTCGGTGATCGACTTTCAGCTCCAACGGAAATCTTGCTGTAGTAGACTGAGGAACAAGGGAGTGTGGTGCTATTGACGAGTCTTGCGAGGTGAGTTTGACGAGGTATGCCGTCCTGCTGAGGTTAAATCTTCGAGTTGATTATGACTTGACGATGTCAAACTCCTGGTTCTTGTGATGCTTTTCCTCTTATATACTCTCGAGGTGAGTCTGGGTCGCATTACCGACAGCTAACGCAGGGGTTTCCTGAGTTACTAGGTGGGTTATCGCTCCTCGAGTCACATTTTTAAGGAGGTTAAAGCAAACCAGAGCATACAAACAAGGCGAACAGAGCGAGGGAATCACAATGTCCTCGGCATACAACACACATCAAGCCACACATAATGCACTTAGGCAAGCAAACACGGTCAATGCTAGGTACCAAGGAGTTAACTACTCGCGATGTAGGGGAATCCTATTCTTAGGACTATTGACCCTAGATAACGTCTTTCTTCATGTCAGAGTCACTATCTTGCAGATGAATCCTTCGTCGTACCTTGGACGCTCCTTGATAGTGCAATACTTGATGTCTTCTGGTTATGCGGATTCCTCTGGTTGAGCGATGTTGTAGTCTCCTTGTGTTTGCTGGTAGTTGCTTGTCTTCATCTCGTTCCCATTGTCTTCACCGGATTCTTGATCCTAGTTATTTAAATTCCGTAGGTTTGAAGTTTGGACGAGAGTTGGAGGAAACCATTTTCGAAAGCATTTACTTAGAGTAAGAGAAGAAGTAGAACTTTTTGAAACTCATTGGGAAACTAGTTCTCGGAAGCCGGGGTTTTCGAAAATAAGGTTCCTGTCTAGCGACCATGCTAAGTAAGGTTCTCCTACAGTCAGGATGGCTCTGATACCAAGTCTGTGGTGCCCCCGGATTAATCCTCCGAGAATCCCTATTATGCATACAACCACGATCCCATGATCAGTTAGTCGTGGCACATAACCGACAAGTATCATTACAACATACGAGACATATCGAATTTACAAAACTTACATAAATGTCATTATGGCCACATCAATAATCATCAGCGGAACTTCGTCAAGCATAGAGCCCAATCCATGCCTTAACCTACAGGCAACTGACTGGGAGAACGTCCTAGCTCGCATAGTCGTCCACTTCACCTCTTCTTGATATATGACCAAGTTAATGGCCAGGGACAATGCCAGTGAGTACTTTGAATGTACTCGCAAACCAACTTAAGATAATAATAATAACAAGAAGGTATGCAATATGGCTGTGGTAGTAGGAGGGCTCCAAGAGAGGTTCTTTTCTCACATAGTTTCTCTTGTAGATATAGCATCTACATATCTTTGTTGAAGACTTTTGTAAACCATTTTGGAAACCGTTTTGAAAAGTTTTGGAAAACCTTAGGACTAGGTCACCCATTTGCTTCTCCTTTACGGTCATCCCATGACCAAACTCCTTCCATCCCTTTCTGACCATCCCATGGTCAAAACAGGGATCCTTTCCGACCATCCCATGGTCAAAACATTTCCAAATCCATTTCTTTTCCGAAAATCCTTTTTGAAATCAAAACCAGCACCGCTCTACAACAACCTTCACAACCGTCCATGACCACGGACGCGGCTATTCGAATAGATTTACACTCTGCAGAGGTTGTATACTTTACCCACACCATCCGGGTACACTACCATGATCTTCACCGATCGTGGGTCGAGTAACCGATCAAGACTCTCTGGATGCCCACTCCAATATAAGTGCCTGCCCTATGAGTGTTAATCCCCTCAAACCCGGGCCGTCAGGTACCGAGGACCAACCGGAGCGCTTTTTCCACTTCGCAAGTGTGCACTTTCAATGAGGGGCTCATAGTAACGCGTGGAGGCCAGCAGACCCTTCGTTCCTTCTCCCGGTCGATGTCCCACATGAACCGTTTGTCCAGAGAAGGCCCACCCTCCAGGGATCGCAATCCCCTGTAGTAGTTGCGAGGCAGATTATACAAGAATAGGCAACCATCAAATCCAGCCCTGTCCCATACCAGAGTAATGTGGTTGCACGGGTTAATTGTTCTAGCAAAACTGCAAAGAACCGGGTGCGTTTTCGTAAAAAAAATTCCTCCATCTTTCCTTCAGCATTTTGTAAAACAAAACCTTCTTATTTTTCAACATCTCTTGGGAGGTCCCACCTCTCCAAGGTTTTAACATAAAACATTTGGTAAAACTTTTTCCGGGGTCTTCCCATCCTCTATCTTTGCTTCGGCTAAATCGGGGTCTCCAAAGGGGTATGGTGTATTACACCATCTATTCTACTAGGGACAAGTAGGTGTCGCCAAGGGGGTTGTACTTAATAGTACAAAAGTGTAATGGTTCGGAGGAGCCAAACCACTACCATAAATATATCAACATATAATAAAGCAATCTAGTTTCATAAATAGTGGATAAAACATGCATAAGTGAAACATTAGGACAAGGCTTATGAGCAGGAAGGAGGCTTGCGTGAGGATCAGCAATATGGCATAAATGTCCCTAGACTTCTTCTTTAGATACCCCAGAATACCAATATCAATAATAAATACCACTTCTTCTGCTCTCCGATTTCATCGCAACTATCGTCGTCCCGACAGCACATGCAAGCAAACCAAGCCACAATCAACACAAGACAAACAAGCACCATTACATACAGCAAACAATGAATAATACCATATTAAGATTCAGATGGTTTTGAGAGGATTGGAAATAGGAGATTGAGATGGCCTTGGAGAAGGGGATGAACACTCCTTAGGGTTTATTGTCGAGGAACTACCTAAGAGGGGGGGTGGACCAAGGACATATTATGCATGGTAACATTGTAAAAACATGATACCAACAGATATGTAGTGATAAAATGAAACCAACAAAAGTGGTTTCACTATTTTATCATTTACCAAAGATTTAAAGTGATTTTTATAGTGAATAAGACTCTAGTTTTAGGGAATAATTCACCAGAGAAGTTCTGGAGCTCCAAAAATTATTTCCTTGGATGGTTAGGTAGGAATTAATGTACTTGTTCACTGAGAGTTGGAATCATGTCAAGATAATTACCAGAATGCCCTCAGGAAATTCCCAAAGGCAGTTTTGTAGACAACTTGTCTTTTTCACCAGATTAAATCTACAGAAGCTATTGATAGGAAACTAAGGCACCTGCTAGGTATTTATAATACTAGGGGCTCGTGAGGCGACTGGAATGGGCAGAGACGACACGGAGGCTCCCGACGAGTCTGGCAAGGGGCGGAAGTCACTACTTTGTCTCCAGATGAGGCCTCGCGCGATGATGCCGGCGGAGCACCTTTGGGAGCGTGTTGGGGACACTTCCAGAGGCCGTCCTGGGTCATGAAACGGGTCGGTTTAGATAGATCTGAGCAGGAGGAAGTCATGCATGCAGAGAGGAGGGACAAAGGAGTAAGGGAACGGCGGCGGAACCTCCTTCTTTTCCGCCCGAGGCATGCAGCTCTCCTCCTCCACATCGAGGGAGGGCCAGAGAAGGTCCGTGGAGCTTAGGGATGGGTAAGTGGAGGTGTGAGGATGCAAATGAGGGCATGAGAGGCCCTAGGGTGGTGTCTGTCTTATTTAACCGAGGGGTTTTGGTCTATGGTGGACCGAGCTCAATGAGCCATGGGCGGAGGGTGTTGGGCATTGGTTGGTCAATATGGATGGTAGAGAGGGTGGTGTTGTGCCAAGGACCAAAGAAGGGGTGGTGTCTCTTCCCTAGGAGCCTTGGGTGCTCCACCCTTTTTACCTCGGTTGAAAGAAAAGGGAGGAGGAGGGAAGATGGCTAGGGAGAGCTAGGTGACTCTCAGTGGTGCAGAGGGGGGGGAAGTGGGGTCAAGTATTGACCAGAGAGGGAGAGGGGGCGTGCTGCAGCTGCTGTGAAGATTTCACAAGTTATAGCATTGATTTGCTCTCTCTCTCTCTCACTTGCTCCAATAGCTAAAAGACAAAAAGGTGCAATGCTACAGTGGTTGTGCTATAGTGATGGTCGACCAGAGGAGATGGTGTATGCTGTTGTGAGTGGTGGTGAGCCTTGGTGGTGATTTTAATTTGGTCTAGGCCACTAATTCCTTAGTTTGCCACATTTGAACAAAATGAGGCTTGTGAAGGAAGTTTAATATTTTTCACTGGGTAAGGTGGGAAGATGGTACTGGTATATAGGTGAGGTCAAGGTAGATACCCAGGAATTATTTGGGATTTTTCGGAGGACTTTAAGTTCACTTAAAATCCTTTATTCAAAAGTACAGAAGTGGTTTATAGAAGATCATTTGAAAATTTTACATTGGACAAGATTGGTTTTTGATGTGAGATGGTCCCAAATGTGAGTACACACTTAGGGGAATTTTCCCAAGATTTATTTAGGCTTAGCAGTAATTAAAACAATTATTATTCCAATTCAGCTATTTAAGAAAATGGGCAACAAGAAATAATAAAGCTCTTCAAAAATATTTATTTTTGAAGTGGGAGGATAGGGTATGATATGTGGGACCTAATTGAGCCAAAAGTTGAGGAAGTGTTTTGGCAAAAACCAAACTTTCCTTTATGAGAGGAGTTTTGCGGATTTGACTATTTAAGGATATTAAATAGATTTGGAGCCAAAATAATTATGGGTGATATTTGATAAATCTTGATGATCAAGGTAGATGATGTAGACAAGGTGTAGCAAGTATTTGCAACCTTGGAATTGGGGAATCCAAGTTGATCTTGGTGGAATACCCTAGATTAAGGATCTAGGGAGGTGTTAATTTCATACCATCAAAACATGGTTGTATCTTGGAGTTCAGATCTCCCCTTGGGGCATGGGGTAGATGGATGGATATACCAAGTCATATAGATGAACATGTCATAATGATTTTGGAGTGTTTAAATTTGAGGTGGTCTGAAAGTGATGGCAAACTTTGTTGAAAATAAGGTTGCCATGCCAGATGAGTCATGATGCCTTATAAACCATGTGGGTTTAAGAAGCACAAAGATCCACTTGGAACATATGAAGTAGATAATGGTAGACCTATACGAGTACAACACAACAATGCCAAGAGTTGGTCCATAGGAGGTTGGATGGTGGTGTGATCTTCTGTCAAAGTAGGCATGTTGACTAGATTTGCAGGAAAAGTTAATTTCTTGCCTGTAGAACCATCAAGAACAAGTGGGTTGGAGAATGATCTAACCAAGGGAAATAGTGGGACTTGGTAGTCCTTAGGATGGTTAACAACATGGTTCAGATGCATTTCCAAAAATGCACCTGGTTTGAGAAAGGGAGGCATTCAAAAAGATGATATTGGAAATAGTTTTCCTAGACAGCCAATTTGGCAGATTTTGGGTTTTTGACTAGATTAGGAGAGGGGATGTTTTTGAGAGGTTGCAAAGTACCAAAGCATAATAAAGTGGATGATATTTAAGTGTAGATGGAGTAGAAGGGGTCCATGCTTGATTGAAGTTGGTTTGCAAAGGCTTCTTGGCACAGGTTTTGAAATGTCAGAACATTTGAGAATATATAAAATGAGCCAGGATAGTTTTGTTAGATAGCTTTTGTCAAGTAATGTTGAGGTGAGGAATTTCATATGGTATACACCCATATGCACAAGCACAAACAAACAACAAGCAAACACTGCACCAGGTACAAGAAAAAGTTTTTGTTCCCCCTGATATTTGCATTCTGGACACCTAATCAGGGTTGCTGAGATTGGGATGTTACACTAAGAGTCCATGGAATGTAGCACTACTTCATCCTTTTTACACCTGACAAAGAGGTGAATGTATCCGAGATGTTGGCAATGAGTTTACCAATGAAACTTCAGCACCCCTAGCAGAAACTCGGGGACTGCCATAATAATTGTCTTTCCCGTATTTCCTTTTTATATGTCGGCTGGCTTAAGTTACTTGGATTTTAGCCGGATTAGTAATGTGTGAGCACCAAAAACTCAACTCTTTGACTTTGCTGCTGTCCAACAAGAATTGGCTTCATGGCAAGCAAGAGAACAAGTTTGGAATTTCAAAGCACATGGAAAACAACTAAGGAAGAGAACGTAATCGAGCCAACATTTATTATTTGGACTAACCCCTTATTTACTTCATTCACTTTTCACCGGATTATTTTGAGCTAAGCTCAAAGTTTCAAGTATTGTTAAGTCAATTTTTTGAACCTCGGACTCGTAAGTCGAAAAATCGAATCAAGGTAGACGTGAGCCAAATCATAAAATTGGGGGAACAAGAAAAGGAAACTTGGGGACTTCTCCCATGTTAATCCGATGTTAAGAACTTAGTAGCAAACGACACTAATTGTAGCAAAACCAAACCATGGTGCTTAAGTACAACTTCACCTAGCATACCGGGGATCTGACGAATATTGTTAAGTGTTGTCAAGCTCAAGGGGTAGCAGCAGAAGCCAAATCGTCGGTCGAGGGAGGAGGTACTTCGGCATATGTAGGCAGGGCAATAGCCTCGGCCTCATCTTTAGGATTGTCCTCCTCCTCTTTCGGGTCTTTGGCATCATCTCCAAGTTCGGAGGCCTCGTCCTCACTTTCCTTGTCCTCCCCACCCTCAGAAATGTCAGCATCAACAAATACATCCAGGTAGCTCGGACCCTCATTCCAAGCATGGTAGAAGGCATATTGGATGATCTTGTTGGTGCGAGCCTTGCTCTGTGCGATGCACTCTGGATCATTGGACCACTTTGATCCGGTGCGCAAATGCTCAAGCGGATTGAGATCCAACTCTTCATACCAGGACAGAACAAACTACAGTGCTGTATCAACTCCGGCACGTGCAGCAGATTCCCACCATACCGTCAGCTGAGTCTCACACTCCATCAACTTTGCGAAAAAAGCAGCGCTTCCCTTGGGAGTGGGCTCAGTGGGACAGAGAGAATTAAACATCTGCATTGCCGCCGGCATAATGTCCGCCCCATAGTTCTTCACTTGTTCCATGCGGGTAGCGAAGCTCACCAACAAATCCTCTGTGTCATATGGAATTGACTCGGCGGTAGGATCAGCTGGAATACCTCGCTGAGCGCGGGACCTGGCTACAGCGGCAACAGCGACAGAGTCACCCTCTGGGAACTTGCCTATGAATGAAACAAAAAAGGTCAGTGAGCAAGAACGCTTGATCCGGACAAACAAGAATGGAAAAGAGGAAGTAAACTCACGTGAAATCTGGAAAAGGATACGAGTGAGCTCGGCATACACGTTGGCATTACTGGCCTAGAGTCTTTCATATTCAGAGGTCACCGATGTAAGTTTTACGTCGGCTTCCTGCAGTAAGTCCGTGTCCTTGGAAATTTCAGTGGTTAGGCGCTCCTTTTCCTCAGCGAACTCCTAATCCGCCTTATCCAGCTCGGATTTGTGGAGGTCCTTGATCCTTTGGATTTTGGCGTTCAGCCGAGTAATCTCCGATCCTTGAGGCATAGCTGAGCAATCTCGTCATCCTATTTCTTCAACTCAGCCTGGTGCTCCCCTGCTTGTTCGAGAAAATGTGTCATCATATCAGGAATGGGCACGCTATCTTCAAGTGTAACTGCAATAGTGAGTTGACCTAGCAGAACCAAGGTATAAATATCTACAAAATCAAGGAAAGATCACGCGATGGCCAAGAAATCAAGACAAGTTACCTTGAATTTCAGTCAGATTTTGCACATGATAATATTTTCAGCCTCGACCTCGGCTGCATAACTCGGGTAATAAGTTAATAAGAATAGCGAATATCTCGAAGGAAGGTAAATAAAAAAGGCTTAAGCGAAGCAACTTACCCTTCTTCTGGTGATCCACCAACAACTTGCCATATCTGGCACGGAGATCCTTGTATGAGTCCAGCTGGCAAAGGAACATAGCAGTTCGGTGGTTGGTGGTAATCTGAAACAGTGAAATGTTAGTTCAAAGAATGAAAGAGGGGGATATTCGAAGTCTACAAGATTCGAGCCAAGTGGAACTTAACCCGGCTCTAGGTGTGTGGATATACAAACTATACAAGATCTAGGCCAAGTGGAACTTAACTCGGATCTAGGTATGTGGATATTCAAAGTCTACAACATCCGGGCCAAGTGGAACTTAACTCGGCTCTAGCTGTGTGGATATTCAAAGTCTACAAGATCCGGGCCAAGTGGAACTTAACCCGGCTCTAGGTGTGTGGATATTCGAAGTATAAAAGATCTAGGCCAAGTGGAACTTAACCCGACTCTAGTTGTGTGGATATTCGAAGGATTCGGGCCAAGTGGAACGTAACCTCGCTCTAGGTGTGCGGATATTAGAAGTCTACAAGATCAGGACCAAGTGGAACTTAACCCTACTCTAGGTGTATGGATATTCGAAGTCTATAAGATCCGGGCCAAGTGGAACTTAACCCGGCTCTAGGTGTGTGGATATTCGAAGTCTACAAGATCCGTGCCAAGTGGAACTTAACTCGGTTCTAGGTGTGTGGATATTCGAAGTCTACAAGATCGGGACCAAGTGAGACTTAACCCGGCTCTAGGCCTATAGATATTTGAAAATGCTAAGGACTTACACTAAGTTCTCTAAGAGCATCCGACCGAGTAATAAATTACTCCCTCGAGGCTCGGGGACTAGTGGATATATCTATAGTTTCTTACGTGCATAAAACAGCTTAACGGGAAAAAGGATTACCTCCATCATTCGGCCAGCCAAAGAGATAGCCTTGGTGGCGGAGTTCATCTGAGCGCTAAACTCCACCGGGCCGAACTTCTCTGGCAGATCATCTCGCGGGTCGATAAACTCGGCATTATTCCAGTTGTGCACATATTATATAAGTGTCGGGCTAGAGCTTTCACCGCTAGGAGAATGAGTCGTCGCCAAGACTTTGGCATGAGCCTCCCGCCTCACGGACTGCGCAGCAGCAGGACTAGTATGCAGGACCAGTTGCTTACTGCCCTCAGATCCGGCAGCAGGAGACCCGGAAGCGGAACCCTTAGCAGGCTCGGTGGCTTTCTTGCTCTTGCCAGATGATGCTGGCCGCTGAAGAAGAGCCGAGGCTGCAGAGCCAGACTAGACTTGGGAGGCTGGCTGAAAAATGTCCTTGATGGACATGGTGTATCCGGAGGCAGCGGACTAGGACTTCTTCTTCGAAGAAGTCTTGGCTGCGGCTGGTGCTGGTGCTGGTGCTACTGCTGTTGGTGGTGGTGCTGCTGGTAGTGGTGCTGCTGGTGCTGCTGATGCTAGTATTACAGGTGATGATGCTGCTGGTGCTGCTGGTGCTAGTGCTGCAGGTGCTGCTGTTGCAAGTGTTGGTACTGCTGGTGCTGGTGCTGCTGGAGAGACTGAAACTGAAGTTGTTTGAGGTGGTGCCGATGAAGCTGGCACCTTGGAACTGGACAGTTGTAGTGGAGCGGAAGGGTTGGGGAGATCTGGCATCACCGTATCCTCGGCCGCTCCACTACCCCCCACGTCGACGTTGCCCTCCTCATGATGAGGTGGGCTCTGATCTGACGCAGCCGCGGAGTCCTCATGGATAGGACTCAGCGGACGAACATCGTCATCGTGGGGGGGGGGAGAAGAGTCGCTCCGGATTGGAGAAGAAATGTTGGGGCCACTCTAGGGAATAACCCTAGGAGCGCTATAGGGAAGAAAAAACAGCAAGTCAAAAGGAGAGGCAAGCGCTCTTGACCGTGGGTTTAGCCAGAGCCTTGACCCCGGATTTCTTCTGCCTCTTCTTGGGCGGTGGTGCCTCCGAAGCTGCGGCCGGTGTAGCCGCGTGCTTTTGGGAAGGAGCAGGAGCCGGATCACCCATGGCGAGAGGGGAACCTCGAGGACCTGACCGGCAGGGCTAGCTGAAGATTCGGACATAATCGGGAATGCGTAAGAGATAGGCACAAGATCAAGGACCTCCAAAACCTTAACATCAGAGACATCATCACCCGGCCAATCCCTTAGAGAAGAGGCCTTACCAGAGGGTCGTTTGGAGCTGTCCGAGGTGGGAAAGAATGTTTCCACGTCAGGCTCCTCCCCATCCGGTTCTGCGCGGTCAGGCATCCATTTGAGGGTCGACTCCTTGCCATCCTCAACTGTCTGCTGGAGAAGCAGCTGAGAGCAAAAGTACTAAAGGGTTAAGTTAGGGAGCTATCCGACATACTACGAAACCTGAGCGAGATATCAAGAAAAGAGTTTACCTTAGGAGGCGGGTTAGCCTGGGTAAAGGGTGCAAGCCCCCATTCCCAAGCCTCGGAGAACTCCTTCTCCACCTTGAAGATGGCCTTGACCCGGCGGAACACCTCGGAGTTGTTAACCTCGAAGGAGGAGGTCCGTGAGGGGTCAAGGGGGCCACTAAGATAGAAGAGCGCCTCTGAAGGGGAGAGACTCAGCTGCGGACAAATGCGATCATAATGTCTTCGCTGCATAGACGCAGCTCGAGGAGCTCCTTAATCCGGCAATCCACCTGGTTCGCCAAGGCAGTGGGCCGCTTCGGGATCTTCTCCCATAGAGAAGTGTTCAGGGCACCCATCTTGAAGGGGAGGAGCCGGATCAGATCCGTATCTATGTTGTTCCAGACATAGAAGAAGGTCCGGGCCCAGCCTTTGCAAGATTCAAGGCCGGTAACCCAGGAAAAGGAGAAGTCTTGCAGGGAGAGATCAAGGATCCACCGCATTGGGTCAGGTGCTTCTCGACTGGAGCAAGGTGTTTGTCTGGGACAACATTTTTCTTAAGACCAAAGAACTTTATCCAATGTTCTTTGGTAGGCCAGAGGCCGAGGTAACCCTCGATGCCGGAGGCGAAAGAGGAAAGAGAGGTAATGGCATTAGCAGGGAGATGATGCGGCTGAAGTTGGTAGATGGAAATAAAATCACGAAAGAAATCAGAGACAGGCAGACCGAAGCCGCGCTAGAAATGGGAGAGGAAGACAACATACTCGCCTAGATTTGGCGGAGGGGAGATTTCTTCGGCGGCGAGTCGGTATGTGATGCCCGTTGGGATGCGGTGCATCGCGTACAACCATGTACGATGTCGTCCTCGCAGATGAAAGCGCCCGCCCAAGCGCCGCGCTCGTGGCCTTTGTCGTTGTCCTCCTCCTCAGCAACAATGGCAGCCTCCTCCTCTGTCATGGTTAGGTCAAGATCTTAAAGAAGGTAATCGAAGAAGAGATAGCCGGTTGTGGGAAACTTGGAAACACAGGGCCCCGTGGCGAATGGCTTAAGTAGAGGCGGTGGCACGGTCGCAGTGATCGGTTGAACGCGGCAGGGGCGGCGCAACACTAGCATAGAAGCAATGGTGGCGCCGTGGAGAAGAAGAGGGTCAGGGGGCGTGCAAAGTGGGGGAACTTCCCCAAGGGCCGCCCATGCCCCCTATTTAACCACGCGTCGTGGGCACATAGTGGGATAAGTTGCTGTGGACCAACAGCATGCTGTGGCCGTGTATCCTCCACGTCAACCAATCAGGCACATGCCACAACAACATACATAGGGAACAAAGGATCCCATGACGTGATGTTATGATACAGTTAGCAAGGCGCTGCCGAGTTATTCCTGACATTCACTACATCAACCGGCGTAGTAAACTGGCGTGGCCCTTAAAATGAGGAAAAGTGATGATTACCCTCCACGTAAGACGTGGGGAAGCATATGAAAGAAGGAAAGGTAACCCGGATACATGGGCGGAAACCCGGCCAGCGAGAAGTTACTCGGATTGAGCCAAGGGAACATCAAAGCGAAGGTTCCGGGTTATGGAATAACTCGGCTAAGGAAGTACAAATTCGGATAGGGCAACCTGTTGTGGCCTTAACAGCTGAAGTTGCTAAGACTGCACCAGCTTCGGGGACTAATGTTGCGGGGATACCCTTGGGTAGGGTTACTCTAGGGTATAGAGGCCGAGTTAGCCGAGGTACGGCACAGTCAAAGCAAGTGCTGGCCGGGTCCCTGTAACTACCTCGGTGAATTACGCTCCTAGTACAAGCCTGGATGATCAGAAATGGTTGAAATAGTACGGTGGGTCCCAAATGCCACTCACAGGTAGACCTTTCGGCCGTCCCAACCATTTCCAAACATCGGGACAAGAACGGGCGGCGTAATCGGCAGGCGAAGGGATCAACTACATACACAAATGAGTATGTATGCAAGCCACCATACAATAGTACATCAAAGCCATTCCGTCTAAAAAGAAAGGAAATATAGCAACGCCATACGGCAAGATCCAAATATCCTAGATAGATATAATAGTGTAGGATATCTCCTCATACATCAATCAACAGAGTATCAAGCGGAAGCGGAAGACAAAATCCGAGTACAGATAAGAAGCAAATCGGCATAAGATGCCCCATAGATAAGCACATCCCGCCCACAGATCTCACGGATCCCCGTTCCCGGAATCTCTACACCGAATGATCGTTGCCCACATCGTCCGTCTCTTCCACCCAGTATCCATCTTGCGAGTGTACCTGTTCATCTGAACCAAATAATTTATCGTGTGAGACCCTAGGGGTACTCAGCAAGTCTTTATGCCTCTAAAGGGAACACAAGCTGGGGTGACGCAATTGCAGCAGAAGATAAACCCTAGCAATTCTATTGATACTCGCTAACCATCCGCCTAACCAGAGATAGACGGATGTCCGTGAATCAATAACAACGGTTATAACAGTTATAACGGTAATCTTAACAGATCCATCCTCCTCCTCGCTTACCGACGAGGAAGCGGACGAACAACCCCCCCATCCGTTGGCAGTTTTATTATCCATTCCATGAGTGTTGCACTATTTACTAGTCAGGTACCTAGTCTAGTCAATTTAAAAGCGGTACTTTAGTTATGCTTGTCTATGATCGAGAAACTGTGCTCCAAGTCGTCCATAACCGCGGACACGGCTTTCAGAAAGTTTTACCCTGCAGGGGTGCACAAATAGCAACACACACTCGATATGCCTCGGAAAAACCAAATCAAAACCCAACGAGGCAGTCACGACAAAGCAATTACAGGATTCAGAAATATTTCAGGGGGCCACCCCATTGAGCTACCCGCAACGAAGTTAGCTGACTCCGAGACGGACTCAAGGTTTGCGTCAATGGCTGTGAACGACTGGGAACCCGAAAATGTGACTGGGCTTGTCGACACCGCGAAAACACTCCGCTTTCCTAAACAGTACAGTGTGCAGTACCTCGCACAATTTAAATAAAGCAGTAAAGCATGGCATAAGTACAGGATAGTAAATAAAACCTCAAACTAGTTTGTGGCCCCAAGAAATAAGAATGAATCAAGCTCTGACTCAGGGGGGTCCATAAGGCCTCCCGGATGTGGATAGCGCGAATAATCTTGGAACAGGAATCAAGTACTCGGGGTCTTACGGGGCACAAGTGAGCCTGAAAAACCAAATAGCGAATATGGCTCACCGATGCCACTTTCATTAGTTATCCCATTACTACTCAGGTTAAGTTGTATAGGCACCTCGTTATCCATCAGACACTCACATACCCTACACATGCTGTTCTACGACTCTCATGGCTCAAACAACTCCTGTAGTAATGGCTCATGGGATGGAGGAACAAGCTTCGGTGGGGTTTAAAAGTAAAGGCTATGCAATACTTGGGATTCAATTTAATGCAATCGCGACTCAATGATGCAAGAATAAGATAGAGGCAATAGGTACTGTATGTATGCAAGCATGTGGTAGTGCTTGCCTGGCAGCTCAGTTGAAGCAAAGGATGGATCTGGGTAGTGTTCCTGGTTCTCTTGATATATCCCCTGCTCAGCGTCTATTCGAAGAAGAACCAAACAAACAAGGGCCAACATAAATAAAGTGCACAAGCATATGAATAAATGCGACAAGCAAACAATCATGTCATGATTAATGATGCACAATTTGCATGGCAATAAGGTAGCATGGCATGGGTGAGGTGTGAAGTACAAGATTAAATCATTTTATTAAGTTTTGGCCCCATTTTATTCACAATTAAGTTGCTGTTCACTTTATATTTATATTATGCATGCTGCAAAACAAACCATGGAATGCATAAACAGAAAGGTCTCGTCGAGCTAATCATTTTAGACATATTATTTGTTAAATTTGGAGTTATAAAACAAAAGTTATTAATTAATTAAGATAAAAGGGCATATTATTGTAATTTAAATAAACTTGGAAAATAAAGTGTCCAACATATATTTTAAAGGTCATATTTGAATTCCTCACATTTTTCTGATTTGAAAACATATATTATTTGTATTATTTGGATTAATATTTGAATAGTTATTTAAAACCAGAATTTAATTTGAATTTGAATTAATTTGAAAAAGATTTGACTTAAAACAGATTCCAGAAATACTTTTGTTACTCAGGTTTAGCCAGACACAGACGCTGACGGGTGGGCCTCTCTGCTGACTGGGATTCCACTGCGCGCAGAAACATTTTTACACCGCGAGCTGCGCTAGCTCAAGCGAATGACAGGCGGGGCCAGGGTGCTCGCGGGGCCACGTGACAGCGGACGACCAAGGGGGATGCCACGCGGCGCAGGGGGGACTGCGGGTTGAGCCTAGGGTTTTGGAGGAGCCTTTTTACAAAAGCGCCACGAGGCTGACGAGTGGGCCACGAGGGAGCGCGGGTTAAGCATAAAGAGAGGCAGGGGGTTTTCCGCAAAAGAGCGGCCGCGGTACTGTACTTCTTCTCTCTCTGTCGACAAAACGGTGCTCGACACGGACGCGCGGCGCGTGGGGGGAATCGAACTGGGGACCTGGCAGCGCGCGCGGAGGCGGCAGCCACTGGGCTAGGCGGGGGTTGCTGTCTGGGAGGCGGGCGAGGACTAGATATGGTTCTGCGCCTTGCGGGGGCGAGCAGAAGACAGTGCACTCCGACGAGCGGAGGCCGTTCGACGCAAGGCCCGGCGAGACTAGGGGGTACAGAGAGGCGGACCGTGTCAGGGGGGTGGGGTTGCTCACCGCGAGGATGCTGACGGTGTCTGTTCGGGCCGAGGCGCTGGCGATCGCCGATGATGCAGAGGCCGGCGATCTAGGGTTTCCGGTGGGCGCGGCGCTGGTTCTGGCGGCTCCGGCGATTCTCCTCCGCGACTGCGTGTACAGGCGGCCTCCCCGGAGTCTCCTCGTTCTCCTCGATCACCTCCCCGTCGTGCTCGTCGTCTGGAACGGTGTAGCCGTGAGGGGGCCGAGGGTTGCCAGCGATGGCGTAGCCGGTGGCGATGGAGAAGAGAGGGGGAGAGGCAGGGCGCCTTCGGGGTAGATCTGGGGAACCAGATGAGGCGTGTGGCGGGGGTAAAGCAGAGGGGTAGAGGAGAGGAGCGTGGGGAGCAGGTGGATGTAAAAGGTGGCTCGGGTGCCACCTTTCTTCTCCTCCTCGCTCACGTGCTGTGGTCGGCAGGGGCAGGCAGGCGCATGGGGAGCTGGCAGGTGGGGTAGGGTGGTCTGGGAGGCAGGGGCAGGCTCGGGCTAGGGCCACAAGGCAGAGAGGGAGGGAGCTAGAGAGAGAGGGGGAGCCTCGGTAGGTTAGAGCTAGGCTCGGGTAGAGCTAGGTTTGGAGCTAGGTTAGGGTTTGGGGGTTGGTAGCTAGGCAGGGAGAGGTGGCCAGGGAGAGAGGGTGGCCGGTGGGGCCAGCTAGGTGAGAGAGGGAGGTAGGGCCGAGAGAGAGGGGGACATGTTAGCTAGGGTTTGGTCATGGCGGGATTTAAGGAGAGAGGGGGGTGGCTTAGGGTTTAGGTTTAGAGAGGGGGAAGGTTAGATGCTAGGGTGTCCTTTTGTCAAGATCAAGCCAAGCACAAACCAAACCCCAACAAGAACAAGGCAAGAAAAGAGGGAAAAGGTGGTGATGGTAAGGATGGTATGGTGATGAGGTTTAGGCATGATCAAACAAGACCAAGCATAAGGGGTAGAGAGAGATGATCCATTTTAAAAACAAATAAAATCAAATGTTAAGCTAAAGGAGTACTTGCATGGGCCATGCATAATTAATTATTACCATGTTTTATCTTTGTGGAAAACAAGATTATTTACATGGCATTTTCTTATGCACTCCAAAGTGTGGAGTAAGGCCCCAGCAAAACAATTTTAAGGAAAGTTCCAAGTGGAAAATAGATGGAGATGACCATGTTTGAGTAAGCTTGGGACTTGCTAGTGTGTATGTGCCACTAGTCATTTAGTAAGCCCAACAATATTCCAACATGATAATAACCCCAAAAGAATCCCTATGGAAGCCATGAAAAAGGTTCCACTCACAAAGCATGCAAAGGTGGCCATGTGGCTCTCATATATCAATGAGGTAAAAACAACATGATGCCAAGATGAGAGCATGTGGTAAAAGAATTTGATCCATCACAACCCACATGAGCTAGAGGTAAAACCAATAAATGCCAAGATCATATTTAGTTGGATGGTGGAATTTATAAGGTGGTGAAGAAAAGGTGGTGGAGTTAATAAGAGATATGCCCCCAACTCAACTTGAGCATTGAAACAATATATCAAGAACCAAATACAATATCAAGAGGCAAATACAATTAATAATGCATATGAGAGAAGAACCAAAACAAAGAGGGTTTTATATGATGCTCAAATGCAAGGTGGCATGATGACATGGGCATGATATAATGAGGATGCAACAATTATATATTTGAAGTAGCCATTATATTACTAGACCAAGTAGCATTACAGTTGTTTGACAATTGGGATGCTACAACTCTCCCCCACTAAACAGGAATCTCGCCCCGAGATTCTAGGATGAAGAAGAAGACACAAAGAGGGTAGGATACTTGGCACGGAGCTCATCTTCACGTTCCCAAGTGGCTTCATCAACGGAATGGTGCGACCACTGCACCTTGCAGAACTTGATGAACTTGTTGCGAGTCCTTCTTTCTGCGACTTCAAGGATTTTTGTGGGGTGTTCTTGATAAGACAGGTCTTCTTGGAGATTGATAAGCTCATGGTCCACGGTCCTGCCGGGATCCTTGAAGCACTTCTTGAGCTGAGAGATGTGGAAAACATCATGGACCTTGAGTTTTTCCGGGAGCTCAAGAGCATAAGCAACTTCTCCTCTTCTTCCACGAACTTTCAAGGGACCGATGTATCTAGGAGCCAGCTTTCCTTTGATACCAAAGCGGTGCGTGCCTCTCATGGGAGTGACACGAAGGTAAACGAGATCACCAGGGACATACTCCATGTCCGTGTGCTTCCTGTCATAATTGCTCTTCTGGCGACTTTGAGCAATCCTCAGATTTTCAAGAATGATGTGAACCTTCTCCTCCGCTTGAGTCACAATGGCAGGGCCAAACAAGATCCTTTCACCTGCACCCGACCAACCAATCGGAGTTCTGCACTTGCGACCATAGAGGGCCTCAAATGGTGCCATCTTTAGACTTTTCTGGAAGCTGTTGTTGTAAGAGAATTCAGCATAAGGAAGACATTCTTCCCACTTCATGCCGAACGAGATGACGCAAGCCCGAAGCATATCCTCCAGAATCTGATTGATCCTTTCAACTTGTCCTTGCGACTGAGGGTGGTAAGCTGTGCTGAAGTTCAACTTTGTTCCCAAAGCATTTTGGAAACTTTCCCAGAACTTGGAAGTGAAGATGCTTCCACGGTCTGAACTGATCTCAAGCGGGACCCCATACAGAGAGACAATTCTGTTGATATAGAGCTCGGCCAGCTGAATTGCAGAAATGGTCTCCTTGACGGGGAAGAAGTGAGCCACTTTAGAAAGCCTGTCAATGACAACAAAGATTGCATTGTTTCCCTTCTGCGACCTAGGAAAACCAGTGATGAAGTCCATCTCTACTTTCTCCCATTTCCATTCCGGGGGTTTCAATGGTTGTAGAAGACCGGAAGGTTTCTGATGAACAGCTTTCACTCTGCGGCAGACATCACACTCTGAGACATACTTGGCACAATACCTTTTCAAACCAGGCCACCAATATTGTGTTTTCAAGTCCATGTACATCTTTGTGCTGCCAGGGTGGATAGAAAGAACAGAATCATGCACCTCCTTGAGAACTTGCTCTCTCAAACCCGGGTAGTTCGGAACAAACATCCGGTGTTCAAAGAAAAGCGTGCCTTGATCATCGACGTGGAAGGACTCATACTTCGGAAGCTGAATCCTGGAGATGATCTTTCTTGTGTATGGATCACCAAGCTGAGAAGAGCGAACCTTTTCTTCCAAGAGAGGAGTTGCTAGAAGGTTCAGGAGATACCCTTGTTCCACAATTTCAAGGTTGAGCTGACGGAATTCCTCGCACAAGAGAGGATGTTGTTCTTCCATCATGAGTTTGTTGACATAAGCTTTACGGCTGAGAGCATCTGCCATGACATTAGCTTTGCCCGGAGTGTAGTTGATGGTCAAATCGAAGTCATTGATTGCTTCAATCCATCTCCTTTGCCTGAGGTTGAGATCAGGCTGAGTAAAGATATACTTCAGACTCTTGTGATCAGAAAAGGTTTCACAACGGTTGCCAAGCAAGTAGTGCCTCCATACTTTCAAAGCAAAGACAACTACTGCGAGCTCGAGGTCATGTGTAGGATAGTTGATCTCATGCGTCTTCAATTGTCGAGAGGCATAAGCAACAACTTGCTTTTCTTGCATGAGGACCGCACCCAATCCATGCAAAGAGGCGTCACAGAAGATCTGGAATGGCTTGGATGTATCCGGAGGAACCAAGACTGGTGTGGAAGTGAGCTTCTCTTTGAGTGTCTCAAAGCTTGTTTGACATGCAGGAGTCCAAAGGTATTTCTTGCCTTTCTTAAGGAGATCGGTAAGAGGCTTCGCTATCTTCGAAAAGTTCTGAACGAAGCGACGGCAATAACTAGCCAAACCAAGGAAACTCCGCACTTCTTTGACATTAACAGGAGGAAGCCATTCAACAATTGTCTTCACAGTTTCCAGATTGACTGCAATGCCCTTGGCAGAGATAACATGACCAAGATAAGTTACTTGAGGCAGCCAAAACTCACACTTGGAGAACTTTGCATACAAGCGGTTCTCACGAAGCTTGTTTAGGACACACCGAAGGTGTTCTTCATGCTCTTCTTGTGACTTAGAATAGACTAGGATGTCATCCAGATAGACCACAACGAACTTATCAAGATACTCCATGAAAACCAAGTTCATGAGCCTCGAGAAGGTGGCAGGTGCGTTGGTGAGACCGAAAGACATGACCGTGTACTCATACAGGCCATAGCGGGTGGTGAAAGCTGTTTTAGTAACATCTTCCTTGCGAATCTTGATTTGGTGATAACCACTTCTCAAGTCAAGCTTAGAGAATACCACAGCTCCAGCTAGCTGATCAAAGAGATCATTAATCCGCGGAAGGGGATACTTATTCTTGATGGTTTTAGCATTGAGAGCCCGATAGTCAACACAAAGTCTATCAGTCTGATCTCGCTTCTTCACAAAGAGAGTTGGGCTACCCCAAGAAGAAGTACTATGCTGAATGAAACCCAACTTCTCTTGTTCATCAAGCTGACGTTTGAGTTCAGCCAACTCAGCAGGACCCATCTTATAAGGCCGCTTGGAGATAGGAGCGGTACCAGGTTCAAGCTCAATTACAAACTCAACCTCACGATCCGGAGGCATACCTGGCAACTCTTCAGGAAAGACATCTGGGAACTCACAGACCACCGAAACACTCTGAATAGCTTCCATAGCATCACCATTCAGAGCCGCCAAGGAGAAAAGCTGGATAGCAGGAGTCAGACTTGGAGAATAGACTATATGGCCTTCAGGAATCTTCAGAGAAACCGAGCGTTCAGCACAATCAATCACAGCTGCATTTGCTGTCAACCAATCCATGCCCAAGATGACATCAATGTCAGAATTGCCCAGAACAATCAAGGAAGCCGAGAACGAAGAGCCACCAATCTCAATTTGATTGCCATGGCTGACTTTAGAAGCTGCCATTGTTTCTCCAGGAGAAAGGACCATTAACCGCTTGAGGAGAGGATCCATAGCTAACTCATTCTCATTTGCAAACTTGTGAGACACAAAAGAATGTGATGCACCAGAATCAAACAAAACTCGTGCAGGGACTGAGTTAACGGATAGCATACCCATCACAACTCCAGGTGCATGCTCAGCTTGAGCGGCGTTGACACAGTTGGCACGAGCAATAGCAGACCCGGGCTTGGTGTTGATGTTGAGAGCCCGAGGTGGTGGTGCACGAACCAAAGGAGAGCTTGCCGCAGATCTTGGAGGTGGTGGAGGAAGAGCCTTGTTCTTCATCGGACAGTTCCATTGTTGATGCCCAGAGTCTCCACAAGTGTAACAAGCACCAGCTGGACGTGGAGCAACGTAGCCAGGGACTCCGCCAGGCGCTCCAGGGTAGTGGTGGTTGTAGCCACTGGGAGCAGCAGTGAGGAAGTTTGGTGGCCTTGCCGCGTAGCTTGAAGGTCTTGGTGGAGCCGGGAGCGACGGTGGGGTGTTAGGAACCCAGACACGACGCTTAGAAGGAGCTGACATAGCTGAAGAGCTTGCTGCATCACGGCTGTGTTTCTTTGACTCCTCGAACACTTGCCTACTTGCCTCTTCCTGCAGAGCTGTATGCTGAAGTTCCAGAAAAGTCGCCGGCCTTGCATGTGTGATTGCATACTTAATCGATGCATTGAGCCCTTGCCTGAACCTCTTTTGCTTCTTCTTGTCATCAGAGATCTCATCGCCACCATAACGAGACAGGTTCATGAAGTTCCTGATGTAGGTGTTGACATTATCATTGCCCTGCTTGAGGTTGAGAAACACTTCCTTCATCCTCTCCATGACAATTTCTGACAGATACTGCTCTTTGAAAGCTCCAGTGAACTGTCCCCAAGTAGGCTGAAAACCGGTGCAGTCTGCCTTCAGGTAATTCTCCCACTAGAGAGCTGCATCTCCCTTCAGAAGGTGAGTAGCACACTTTACCCATTCTTGCTCAGGAACATCAGCAGTTGCCAGTAACCTTGACATCTCACGCAACCAATCATCAGCATCAAGTGGTTGATCAGAAACATCAAACTGGCGAGGGTTGAACTTCAGGAAGCTCTTGATGTCTCCTCGCTTGGGAGGTGGAGGTAGCGGCACAAACTCATTCCTCCTGACACTTTCCTCAAACCGCTGCTGGTTCTGCTGCATTGCTGCCAAGGCATTGGCGATGCTTGACAACGCTGCCCCTAGTTCAGGTTGTATGTCCTCCTCAGAACGGCGTGGTGGTGCCATCCTGTTATTGATATAAAACACAAGTCAGTACTATGATGGAGAATAATAATAATCCAAAATAGTACCAAGATGGAATTAATCAAGATTAAAGGATACAATTTACTAAGATGATATTAAAATATCAACGAAGTTCAAAGCATCTAGAAGATATTAAGCATATCGCACACGACTGAAAAGGAGTGTGGTACACAAATATATCAAAGAAAATTTTTCCACAAATTTCGGCATTAAAATACCAATAGATGTGCAAAATCACTTAACGAATCAAGATTAGTGACTCTACCAACTCAATATACAAGAGCAATAATAAAAGTAGTGGTATGGTCGCGACTCCATCCCGCACTCAAATCATTACTCCGCACATGAATAAGTAAAACACATATCTCAACACCTTCTTCTCACGATAACCTAAAGATTAGCGACTACGGAAACAAACACCCTAAAGAAGATAACGTCGGATAACAAAGAGTAAGACAGATCGCGTCGGTATACAACGAATCAGATAGATCGCGTCGGTTTGCAAAAGCCTGTTGGTATGGAATGTACCAACAGTTGATAACCAAAAGGCCGATAAAGATAACAACTTGGATGCAACAGATAGACAAGGAATTACACACACACACACTCACACACACAGATACACAACCTATGGTACTACGAAAACCCAGAACACGTGAATCCTAGTTTGAATTTTAAGAAGAGGATTGAAAACGTTACACTTCCTTACCAGAAAAGAGTGGTGGTTGGGTAAGAAGAAAAGTGGAAGCAGTCCTACTCTCGCGTTTTGTTTTTCCCTAGTATACATAACTACCAAAAATATTTGCTAGACAGACAACGACCATTTGGCTGAGACCCTGAAGGTCGGGATGGCTCTGATACCAATTGTAACTACCTCGGTGAATTACGCTCCTAGTACAAGCCTGGATGATCAGAAATGGTTGAAATAGTACGGTGGGGCCCAAATGCCACTCACAGGTAGACCTTTCGGCCGTCCCAACCATTTCCAAACATCGGGACAAGAACGGGCGGCGTAATCGACAGGCGAAGGGATCAACTACATACACAAATGAGTATGTATGCAAGCCACCATACAATAGTACATCAGAGCCATTCCGTCTAAAAAGAAAGGAAATATAGCAACGCCATACGGCAAGATCCAAATATCCTAGATAGATATAATAGTGTAGGATATCTCCTCATACATCAATCAACAGAGTATCAAGCGGAAGCGGAAGACAAAATCCGAGTACGGATAAGAAGCAAATCGGCATAAGATGCCCCATAGATGAGCACATCCCGCCCACAGATCTCACGGATCCCCGTTCCCGGAATCTCTACACCGAATGATCGTTGCCCACATCGTCCGTCTCTTCCACCCAGTATCCATCTTGCGAGTGTACCTGTTCATCTGAACCAAATAATTTATCGTGTGAGACCCTAGGGGTACTCAGCAAGTCTTTATGCCTCTAAAGGGAACACAAGCTGGGGTGACGCAATTGCAGCAGAAGATAAACCCTAGCAATTCTATTGATACTCGCTAACCATCCGCCTAACCAGAGATAGACGGATGTCCGTGAATCAATAACAACGGTTATAACAGTTATAACGGTAATCTTAACAGATCCATCCTCCTCCTCGCTTACCGACGAGGAAGCGGACGAACAACCCCCCCATCCGTTGGCAGTTTTATTATCCATTCCATGAGTGTTGCACTATTTACTAGTCAGGTACCTAGTCTAGTCAATTTAAAAGCGGTACTTTAGTTATGCTTGTCTATGATCGAGAAACTGTGCTCCAAGTCGTCCATAACCGCGGACACGGCTTTCAGAAAGTTTTACCCTGCAGGGGTGCACAAATAGCAACACACACTCGATATGCCTCGGAAAAACCAAATCAAAACCCAACGAGGCAGTCACGACAAAGCAATTACAGGATTCAGAAATATTTCAGGGGGCCACCCCATTGAGCTACCCGCAACGAAGTTAGCTGACTCCGAGACAGACTCAAGGTTTGCGTCAATGGCTGTGAACGACTGGGAACCCGAAAATGTGACTGGGCTTGTCGACACCGCGAAAACACTCCGCTTTCCTAAACAGTACAGTGTGCAGTACCTCGCACAATTTAAATAAAGCAGTAAAGCATGGCATAAGTACAGGATAGTAAATAAAACCTCAAACTAGTTTGTGGCCCCAAGAAATAAGAATGAATCAAGCTCTGACTCAGGGGGGTCCATAAGGCCTCCCGGATGTGGATAGCGCGAATAATCTTGGAACAGGAATCAAGTACTCGGGGTCTTACGGGGCACAAGTGAGCCTGAAAAACCAAATAGCGAATATGGCTCACCGATGCCACTTTCATTAGTTATCCCATTACTACTCAGGTTAAGTTGTATAGGCACCTCGTTATCCATCAGACACTCACATACCCTACACATGCTGTTCTACGACTCTCATGGCTCAAACAACTCCTGTAGTAATGGCTCATGGGATGGAGGAACAAGCTTCGGTGGGGTTTAAAAGTAAAGGCTATGCAATACTTGGGATTCAATTTAATGCAATCGCGACTCAATGATGCAAGAATAAGATAGAGGCAATAGGTACTGTATGTATGCAAGCATGTGGTAGTGCTTGCCTGGCAGCTCAGTTGAAGCAAAGGATGGATCTGGGTAGTGTTCCTGGTTCTCTTGATATATCCCCTGCTCAGCGTCTATTCGAAGAAGAACCAAACAAACAAGGGCCAACATAAATAAAGTGCACAAGCATATGAATAAATGCGACAAGCAAACAATCATGTCATGATTAATGATGCACAATTTGCATGGCAATAAGGTAGCATGGCATGGGTGAGGTGTGAAGTACAAGATTAAATCATTTTATTAAGTTTTGGCCCCATTTTATTCACAATTAAGTTGCTGTTCACTTTATATTTATATGATGCATGCTGCAAAACAAACCATGGAATGCATAAACAGAAAGGTCTCGTCGAGCTAATCATTTTAGACATATTATTTGTTAAATTTGGAGTTATAAAACAAAAGTTATTAATTAATTAAGATAAAAGGGCATATTATTGTAATTTAAATAAACTTGGAAAATAAAGTGTCCAACATATATTTTAAAGGTCATATTTGAATTCCTCACATTTTTCTGATTTGAAAACATATATTATTTGTATTATTTGGATTAATATTTGAATAGTTATTTAAAACCAGAATTTAATTTGAATTTGAATTAATTTGAAAAAGATTTGACTTAAAACAGATTCCAGAAATACTTTTGTTACTCAGGTTTAGCCAGACACAGACGCTGACGGGTGGGCCTCTCTGCTGACTGGGATTCCACTGCGCGCAGAAACATTTTTACACCGCGAGCTGCGCTAGCTCAAGCGAATGACAGGCGGGGCCAGGGTGCTCGCGGGGCCACGTGACAGCGGACGACCAAGGGGGATGCCACGCGGCGCAGGGGGGACTGCGGGTTGAGCCTAGGGTTTTGGAGGAGCCTTTTTACAAAAGCGCCACGAGGCTGACGAGTGGGCCACGAGGGAGCGCGGGTTAAGCATAAAGAGAGGCAGGGGGTTTTCCGCAAAAGAGCGGCCGCGGTACTGTACTTCTTCTCTCTCTGTCGACAAAACGGTGCTCGACACGGACGCGCGGCGCGTGGGGGGAATCGAACTGGGGACCTGGCAGCGCGCGCGGAGGCGGCAGCCACTGGGCTAGGCGGGGGTTGTTGTCTGGGAGGCGGGCGAGGACTAGATATGGTTCTGCGCCTTGCGGGGGCGAGCAGAAGACAGTGCACTCCGACGAGCGGAGGCCGTTCGACGCAAGGCCCGGCGAGACTAGGGGGGTACAGCGAGGCGGACCGTGTCAGGGGGGTGGGGTTGCTCACCGCGAGGATGCTGACGGTGTCTGTTCGGGCCGAGGCGCTGGCGATCGCCGATGATGCAGAGGCCGGCGATCTAGGGTTTCCGGTGGGCGCGGCGCTGGTTCTGGCGGCTCCGGCGATTCTCCTCCGCGACTACGTGTACAGGCGGCCTCCCCGGAGTCTCCTCGTTCTCCTCGATCACCTCCCTGTCGTGCTCGTCGTCTGGAACGGTGTAGCCGTGAGGGGGCCGAGGGTTGCCAGCGATGGCGTAGCCGGTGGCGATGGAGAAGAGAGGGGGAGAGGCAGGGCGCCTTCGGGGTAGATCTGGGGAACCAGATGAGGCGTGTGGCGGGGGTAAAGCAGAGGGGTAGAGGAGAGGAGCGTGGGGAGCAGGTGGATGTAAAAGGTGGCTCGGGTGCCACCTTTCTTCTCCTCCTCGCTCACGTGCTGGGGTCGGCAGGGGCAGGCAGGCGCATGGGGAGCTGGCAGGTGGGGTAGGGTGGTCTGGGAGGCAGGGGCAGGCTCGGGCTAGGGCCACAAGGCAGAGAGGGAGGGAGCTAGAGAGAGAGGGGGAGCCTCGGTAGGTTAGAGCTAGGCTCGGGTAGAGCTAGGTTTGGAGCTAGGTTAGGGTTTGGGGGTTGGTAGCTAGGCAGGGAGAGGTGGCCAGGGAGAGAGGGTGGCCGGTGGGGCCAGCTAGGTGAGAGAGGGAGGTAGGGCCGAGAGAGAGGGGGACATGTTAGCTAGGGTTTGGTCATGGCGGGATTTAAGGAGAGAGGGGGGTGGCTTAGGGTTTAGGTTTAGAGAGGGGGAAGGTTAGATGCTAGGGTGTCCTTTTGTCAAGATCAAGCCAAGCACAAACCAAACCCCAACAAGAACAAGGCAAGAAAAGAGGGAAAAGGTGGTGATGGTAAGGATGGTATGGTGATGAGGTTTAGGCATGATCAAACAAGACCAAGCATAAGGGGTAGAGAGAGATGATCCATTTTAAAAACAAATAAAATCAAATGTTAAGCTAAAGGAGTACTTGCATGGGCCATGCATAATTAATTAATACCATGTTTTATCTTTGTGGAAAACAAGATTATTTACATGGCATTTTCTTATGCACTCCAAAGTGTGGAGTAAGGCCCCAGCAAAACAATTTTAAGGAAAGTTCCAAGTGGAAAATAGATGGAGATGACCATGTTTGAGTAAGCTTGGGACTTGCTAGTGTGTATGTTCCACTAGTCATTTAGTAAGCCCAACAATATTCCAACATGATAATAACCCCAAAACAATCCCTATGGAAGCCATGAAAAAGGTTCCACTCACAAAGCATGCAAAGGTGGCCATGTGGCTCTCATATATCAATGAGGTAAAAACAACATGATGCCAAGATGAGAGCATGTGGTAAAAGAATTTGATCCATCACAACCCACATGAGCTAGAGGTAAAACCAATAAATGCCAAGATCATATTTAGTTGGATGGTGGAATTTATAAGGTGGTGAAGAAAAGGTGGTGGAGTTAATAAGAGATATGCCCCCAACTCAACTTGGGCATTCAAACAATATATCAAGAACCAAATACAATATCAAGAGGCAAATACAATTAATAATGCATATGAGAGAAGAACCAAAACAAAGAGGGTTTTATATGATGCTCAAATGCAAGGTGGCATGATGACATGAGCATGATATAATGAGGATGCAACAATTATATATTTGAAGTAGCCATTATATTACTAGACCAAGTAGCATTACAGTTGTTAGACAATTGGGATGCTACAGTCCCCTCAAGGTAGGCCGACTCACGGAGTGACCCAGCCCAGAGAGTATTCGCCTAACACTTACCCGGCCAGCAAAAGACATATGTCAGCTACGATTAATCTACCATGTATGCAGGTACCCTCCTAGCCGAGTTAGCCGGGTACTAGCCGGGCTACCACTTGGCTTCCAAGAGAAGGAAGGAATCTCCTGTTGGTCAAAGGTGGCCTTTGCCCGCTGTAGCATGAGCGAGGTGAGGAGAGGAGAGAACCAGCGAGGCGTGGCCGACAAAGGTGACGCGAGCGAATCCTGCTGACATAAACCATGTCTGGTGACGCCAAAAGACAAGGGGGCATGCAGAGGGTTACGTCCAAAGCCCGGACGAGCCGTTAAAAGCAAACGAAGAAGAATTTAGCTTTAACCAAGGGGCATATTCAGGGAATATTCCTCCACGTATGCCCTAACCTTTGTACCCTGGGCTCTCCTATATAAAGAGCACCAGGCCCTCCATAGAGGGGATCGATCATTTTCTCTGTCTAAGGTAGAACTCTAGAGCATAGTAGTGGGGGGTAAGAGACCTAGTCTCATTCTCACGGATAGCTCGTGGAGCACTTGTAATCCACCATTGATAGAGAAAATATACCAACACTTGTGCATGGAATCACCATGCTATCCCTCCCTGGATTCCCCTGGCGTACTTTGGCCCCATCTTTAGCCTATCCATGGCATTTGGCGTGCCACCACCACGATAGAAGGTTTAACGACCAACTATATGGCAGGAGATTTTTCTCCAGTCATATAGTTGCGCCCGTATAGTTGGTAAAAACCTTTAGAAACTTCAGAAAAACATGAGGAATTCAAAGGAAAAAAATCCAGAAGTAAAGTCTATGAAAACAAATCACTTATTTGAGTAAGACCACATACCTTGCACTTACCATTTACTTAGTCGGGGATGACAGGCTCCTCCAACAACAAAGACTTCTTCTCTTTTGGATAAATCGACCTTAGTTCATTTAATAATTCTCGTAAGCGAAAATCACTAGGACTAAAGTTCCTCTCAATAAGATTAGTGTCTTGCTAGGCAAATATGGACACTGCATCCAACATCTTTATTTCTTGCCTCTGCATAATCTGCAACTCAAATTCTTTAAGTAAAAGGATCCAACTAATCGGTCTTGGTTTATGATTTTCCTCTCAAGGAGTTCTTTTAAACCATCATGACCCGTATGAACTCTTACTTTTGCATCACCAATATAAGATCGAAATTTATCGCAAGAGAAAAAATACAACAAAAAGTTCCCTTTCTTCCTTAGGATAATTCTTTTGAGCACTATTAAGAGTTCTACTAGCAAGGTGTATAATATTAAATCTGCGACCTATATGTTGTCCCAGAGTTACTCCTGCAGCTTCATCACTAGATTCACATATTAAGTCAAAAGTCATATCCCAGATAGGTGGTTTAATGGTAGGAGCATGGGATAAAGCATATTTAAGTTTATCAAAGGCTACAAGACATTTATCATCAAAGTTAAATCTTACTCCCTTTTGCAGAAGGTTAGTCTCAAAAAGGTTTAGATATTCTAGAGAAATGAACCTTCTATAAAAACCCACATGACCAAGGAAACTTCTTATACCTTTTATATCCCTAGGTTGTGGCATTCTCTCTATGGCCTCAACATTAGCTCTATCCACTTCAATCCCCTTACTTGATACCTTATGTCCAAGGACTATACCTTCTTTGACCATAAAATGGCACTTCTCCCAGTTTAGAACGACATTTGTCTCTTTGCAACTCTGCAAAATTCTTTTGAGATTATCCAAACAACTAGTAAATGAAGTTCCATAGACACAAAAGTCGTCCATAAATACTTCCATTATCAGTTCTATAAAATCTACAAAAATAGAAGTCATGCATCTTTGAAAAGTAGCTAGAGCATTACATAAACCAAAAGGCATACGCATGTAAACCATAAGGACTAATGAAAGTTGTTTTAAGTTGGTCATCAGGATGAACAACTATTTGAGAAAAACCAGAGTATTCGTCCAAGTAGCAAAAATGAGTGTGGTTTGCCAACCTCTCTAAAGTTTGATCTATGAATAACAAAGGATAGTGATCTTACCTAATTTCTTTATTCAATTTCCTGGAATCTATACACATCCTATGTCCAACAATAGTTCTAGTAGGTATTAATTCATTGATTTTATTAGCAACAACAGTAAAACCGCCCTTCTTAGGGACACAACGAACATGACTTACCCATTCACTTTATTTTACAGGATAGATTATACCTACGTCCAGTAAGCATACTATTTATTTTCTTACCACTTCCTTCATTTCGGGCTTCAGCCATCTATTAAATTCCGCAACTGGTTTAGCACCTTCCTCCATGAATATTTGATGGACGGTTATCATGGGACTAATGCCCTTCAAATCATCCATTGAGTACCCAAAGGCCTTGCAATGATCCTTAAGTATTTTCATGAGTTCTTATTTTTCATCCCCTAAAAATTTAGCACTAATATTAACAGGAAATTTATTTGTATCATCTAAAAATTTGTATATAAGATTATCTGGTAGAGTCTTTAATTCTAGGGGTGGTAATTCCTTGTCCCCTCTCTTTTATGGCTCTTCGAAAGCCTCATTAGTTGGAGGCCCTATAATGGGAAGTGAATTGAATTCATCTTCTAGTTCTTCTAGTGACTTGTCCTTCATAACTATTTCTTAATAATTTGAGTCTTCATTTATTTGTTATTCTTGATCACTAAAGAAGAGAGCTTCCATTTCCTCAATAGTTTTCTCTTTCTCTTCTTCTTGTATTTGTGGAGGTCTGTCTTTAAATTTGGAAAAGTGGAATTCCTTTTCTGCTCCCCCAAGCTTAAGAGACACAATATCCTTTTTGAAATCAACACTGGCACCTACATCACTAAAAATGTTTCTTCCAAATATAATTGGGCAAAAGAGTGTTAGTTGGCATATCAACAACTACAAAACCGATAGGAAATTTTTTATTGCCAATTGTGACAGTTACATCTTCAACTACTCCCGGAATTCTAAGAGTTTTATTGGCAAACATGATTGTCATATCAGTATTTTCAATTGTAGCCAGTTCTATTTCTTCTTTTATTTCTAAATAGAAATCATAAGATATAACATTAACTTCGGTGCCAAGATCACATAAACCATAGTTCGAGGTTTCCTCAAATATGCAGGGCAGAATAGGCTTACCCACATATTTTACCTTTGTTTTTCCTTCAACCAATACGGGAGTCTCTTCATCAAGTTCAACTATGTTACAATGTGCATACATAGCCATAATTGCTTCATTGGTTACCTCTTCATCTTTGGTTTCTTCTAGATGTTCCTCAACTTCTGGCATACTTTCTTCTTCTTTTTTCTCCAGTACTACTTTGACCTATTCATATTCAAAAATATGCTTCTTTGCAGTGTTCGGTAAAGGTATCTCATTTGTTGGTTCTAGGGAGGCTAATGTTGCTTTAACTTCTCTTTTCTTCTCTAGTTCAGGTGGTGGATCATACTTGACCAAACCTTCTTTTGGATCTTTGATGTGTTCTGTAAAAGCTTTAACAACATGCAACACAAGATCTGAATCCAAATAAAGTTCTTTAGATAATTCTTTAACATGGCCCTTTTTATTATAGTCATGAATACAATCATATTATATTTCTACGCCTCCTTCGCTTCCTAGACAAAAATTCCATGAAACTGTATGATCGTGAATTTTATTAAGTAAAGCCTAAGCTTTAGTTATAGGAAGATTCATAAAGGCTCCTTGCGCGAAAGAGTCTAACTCAATTTTATTAGGTTCAATTAAACCGCCATAAAAGATATGCAATAAATACCATTCAGGCAAATCATGATGAGTACATAGATGAAGTAAATCTTTAAATTGGATATAAGCTCTTACTAGTCCTTCATTAGGACGGTTCCTCCAAGTCATTATAAGATGCCAGATGCCAAAAGATTTTGATACTGGATAATATTTTGCTAGGAACTCACATGCTAAATTATTCCAAGTAGTAGTGGCTTCTGGGGTAGAGATCTATACGATGAGAGAGCTGTACTAGTCAAAGTCTGACTAAAAAGTTAAACCCTTACCTCATTAGCAGTATACCCTGTCAATTGCAAACTGCCACATATATTTTGAAACTTGCAATATGCTCATATGGATCAGGATCTTCTTCATCTCCAGTAAATTGCTTCTTATGTAGAATACCAAGTAATAGAGGATTTATTTCAAACCCCCTTGTCTTCTTGTTGGAGTTGTCTCTTTTATTAATATCATAATGGTTCCCAAAGTGGCTGAGTGGGTTAGCACTAGCCATATGCTCAAACTCCATCATGTTGGTGGAAACCTGTAACTCAAAACAAAACTTAGCAAGACAAAAATAAATAAGAAAAAACTAAAAGACCTACAGCTCTTAGCTCCCTGGCAACAGTGCCAGAAAATAGCTTGATGACTGCAAGTGCACATAATGTTTGTAGCTAGTTTCGAAATAAAGATATCGATCCCACAGAGAGCAGGAGTCTGAAGTCTAATAACTCTTGAATTAAATACTACAATAGAAATGCTAAATAAAGTTCTAAGTAACAAGATAAAATGTGAGTATTGTGTAAAAAGGTGTTTTGGGGGTTTTAGTATAAGAGAACAATAAGTAAAGTAAAGTAACTAAACACAGAAAGTAAGTATCGTGTATGTAAAAGAGATTTGGAACTGCAATAGGGGAAAAAGCGTTCTCAGGGAGTAGAGGATACACCACTAGCGTTCTCAACTATGTATGTGTGGGAGGAACTCCGTATTTGAACAAATAGGCAGCAACCACTGCTCACATCATCCTCATAACCACAGTAGTCAGCAATCGACATCAGTCGAATTACTGCGCTATTAAGGAACTTAATCTCGTAGGATGTATCCCATGGCATGGATAATATTCCGTGAGTTTCCTCGGTTCCTAAATTGATACGTAAGGGGTGCCAACAGCTTTATAGTCACTATAAGTGCTAGCACAACTCCATCTACCAACAAGTAGTTCCCTCCATCAAGTCCCCATAAGAGGCAAATATTGAGAGGCTGACTTCTCTCAACATCAAGATGAAGACAATCTAACACATGGTCAGAGTGATGAATATCATAATAAACTTTATCTTATTTCAACTCATACTAGGGTTTCTCCGTCTCCCTTAGAACTAATGATCTACTCAGACATGGAGGCAATCAAAATCAGGGAAATAATAATGGAATCTATCATAGATGAATAGTACTTGTATAAATCCATAATGAGTACGGAAATTACAACAAGATCTAGACAAGATGTAGATGGGATGGATGGATATGGTGGTGATGCAGCGGTTCATGATGAAGAACGATGCCTTAGCCTCCCGGATCTGCGCAGGGCAAAGATGGATCCCCGGTGGACGAGTTCTCCCTCCAGATGCCTTCCGGAGGTGAGGTTTCGGCAATTTCTGGTTGTTCTCTATGTCGTCTTTTCGATCCAGTTGCACGGGGTGAAACTATTTGAGAAAGCGGTGTCGGTGCCAATTATACGGCGGGAACTATACGGCCAGAAAATTTATTCCTGCCATGTAGTTGGTCGTTGAACCGTCTGTAAGCCTTGATCGCTGCGGGTTTTCTTCTGGTGTTATTGATATTTCCCAAATAAGCGATTTACGTTGTTTTTGGCTCCTTTTCTCCCCAATACAACTTCTCCAAGAATTGTGTCCATTGTATGCATCATCCGTCCTGATCCTGGTGAAAATAGACATAAAATGTGCGTGTGAATGCCGTAAAATACCAAGATCCTACATCTACAGTGAAAAATAATAATATAAAACATTATGCAAATATGCATTCATCAACCACCCCCGACCGTCACAGCCGGCAATGCAGTTTCCAAGGTAGACATTCCTCAATGTCAATCACATCATCCATGTGACTCATGCTCGACCTTTCAGTCTCTTGTGTTCCAAGGCCATGTATACACATGCTAGGATCGCCCATTCTAACTTGTGTGTATTTGTAGTGCAACATGGCTTACATGCACTATATGCGAATGCAGATATGTCTGACACCCGATCGTCATGGCCTGCCTCATAACATAGAACTTTCTTGGTGGTGCACACACAAGGGGAACACTACCATTGGAATTATTTAGAGATTGTCTTATTTGCTACCGTTAAGTATCTAATACTAGCATATAATAAGATGTAAAAAGGTATCAATATCACACGTATATTGTGATATGATATGGTCCCTCTTCTTGCTCCTTGATCACCATCGAGCGCTCCAGCATGATCTCCATCTTGCCATCGGTTTGACGCCAAGTCCACGACAGTAGGTCGTCCATCGGAACAATGACTATTAGTACACAAATTAGTAACATAAAAGTAAACTACTTTACCTTCATAATGACCAAGACCATATCAAATCACATGCCCCTCCTGCAAAATAAAGTTGGATGCCTCTACTTTATCTATTGAAAGTTTTACGTGGTTGTTAGGGCTTTCGTTATAGAATCGTTTCTAATCTACAAACTTTCCAACCACAACATGGATCCAACAGTTATCTCCACTATACCCCTTCTGGGGCCCTCTGTTGTAAATTCCATATCAACTATTGAATAAGAGACAGACACCCGCTAGCCACTTATACGGGATAAGGCATATGTTGAGCGTGGAACCAGTCTTGCATATGAATACACGTAAGGTCGGTCCGGGTTGCTTCGTCAAACAATACCATGATATAAACAAGTACACATTAGAGGATAATAACTAAGGGATCAATGCCCGCACAATACCTATGCGTACTAGCCATACAGCACTCCTACGCATAGATCGGCTCTGATACCACTGAAGGGTTCCATAGCAGAAAACAAAAAATTCCTATAGTGGAACTTCCTAACGTCCAAGATCTATCTAGGTAGTAATGCAGTAACGACCGAAGCGTATAGAATACATACCCCTGTAGAGCGTACGCGGTTAATGTTCCGAGAGGAACGTGGTTGAAGTAGTTGAACTCATAGCCGACCTCAAGGTCACGAAGCTCCTCGTAGGTCACCCCTTTCTCCATCTTAATCGTGCAGCAGCTTCGGATCATGAAATCCAATGTGCCCCAAGTGTGGCCCCTCGCGTTTCGTACACATGCGATGTACGATGACAACCACCAGCTCCCCGATCTCACCGGAAGTTAGATCTCCGGCTTGGAATCTCCACAGCACAACGGTGCGCCATGGTGAAGCCTAGTTCGCATAGCCCGTACATGGGGCCATGGTCACAAGGTATAGAGAGTGATGGAGAAAGCCAAAAAAAGGACTTCTCTAATTGTGTGTTTAATCCCACCCATGGGCACCCCTTTATATAGGAGGGGGTGTGCCCTCCCCATTAGGTTAGCCATGTGGGACTAATAATAAAGGAAAATAACACGAAAACTCAGAACACCTGGATGGGCCAGCAACTCCTAGCCCAATAGCAGCAGGTAGCCAGCCGGGTGGGCCAGCGAGCCGCACTGCAGCCCAGCACCAAGCGGCGCACAGTGCCGGCTCACGCGTGGCTGGGTGGAGCACCAACACTCTTGCAGCCTAGCATGTGCTTGGCCCGTTGGCCGCGAGACGGTTGCAGTGGCAGCATCGACCTGGGTGGGTCGGCTAAACGCGTGGTGCCCATCTACGCCTGCCTAGCGGCTAGCGGATTGGTGGCCCGTGTGGGCTGCAAGTGGCAGTGGCCCGCTAGTGGTGCCCGCCAGCTCGCTACGCCCGCGTGGCATCTAATGCCCACCGCCTGTGCACCTTAGTGGGCTGCCAGGCCCACATGTCGCAGGAGCTGCCCTTTTTGCTGATTCTCTTTTCCTTTTTCTAGGGTGACTTCCCCTAGGTCAATTCCCTCCAGGGTTTTGTCCTAATGTGGAAGTTTCCCTATAAATTTCAATTCAAATATCTATCTATAATATATTAATTCAGAATTAACATATAATAAATGCATATATTAAATTTCTATTTATCCGAAACACCTTTCGATCCTTTCCTTTATTCTTTCCTTTACCGTGATTCCAACTTACAGTGTATCTCTAGATCATTGTACCCTTAAGTGTATTTCCCCACGGCTCGGGAATGCCACATACATGATCTCCATCAATGATCAATAGAGGTACCGGGATGCCCATAATTACTTCGGTGCATTCCATGATGATAATGTCGTTTGAACCATAAAACGTCGAGTCCAATTCCTTTCGTTTCTCTGATATGACTTTTCCGAGATTCGATTATTGGTATCACATACCTTGTTCAATCTCGTTACCGACAAGTTCTATTTTACTTGTTACCGTGATATTACATCCCCGTGACCTAGTCACATGTTGCAACATTTATGGATGTAATCTCACCAAGCCAGCCATATGTATCTTACCCGTCATGTGGGTGAACAAATCCCTCTCTTGACACATAATTCCTCTACATGCCTCTCTGAATACCTGAACACACCTTTATGATCACCGAGTTACCAAGTGACGTTTGATGTTATCTAAGTATTCTCGGATGACAGTGATTGATATGGTCTCACGGTCTAAGGAGAAGGAGACTATGTTTCTAGCTATTGCAACAATGAACTCTTTGACTTGATCGTGTCACAATCTTTGGGTAATGTCCATCACATGTTTCACCAATGATATGACCTTGTTGTCAATTGGCATAAATTCCCCATGATTAGAAAACCTTGATCATCGCTTGATCGACAAACTAGGGACTTGGTTTGTTTCATACCACACCTGTACCAATGTTTCCACTTGATACATTTATAGCACAATATGAAACTATTACAAACTAATTGAGATATGATAATAAACACCTATTTCTTATTTGCCTCTAGGGCATATCTCCTTCAGTAGTATGTGTCGTAAGGTGTGATGAATGAGGTCGCCAGCTGGTCGGACTCTCGCATCTTGATCTGGTGGTAGTAGGAGTATACATCCAAGAAACACGAAAGTTCCAACCCAACCGTCGAGTCAATGAGTTGGTCAAGGCAAGGCAAAGCGAATAGATCTTTTGGACACGATTTGTTGAAGCTGGTGTAACCAACACACATTCTTAAAACAATAGTGTTCTTCTTGGGTACAAGTACTAGGTTAGACACCCACTTTGTATGTATTACTTGTTTGACGAAGCCGTATTTGACAACCTTGATAACTCCTTGCCAATGGCACATCATTTCTCATCTCCAAGCATCATAGAGGTTGTTTTACCAGTTTAGCATCAGGGCAAATGTTTCAGCTATAATCGCTGAGTTCCCTTTGTACTCCAGTCATGTCAAAAGGCCACCATCCAAAGATATCTTTGTATGCACGGAGGAACTCGACGATAATGCTTTCCTATTTGGGATCCAGGTTTGTGCCAACGGTGGTGGTCTTGGAGGCATCTCCTTTAACAAGTACCACCGGCTTGGTAGAGTTGGCTACCTTGAAGGTAGCCTCAGGGTAGAAAAATCTAATTTTTTGAAGCCGGCATTTTTGAAACATCTACTTCTTTCTAGATCGCCTAAAATTCTTGTCTAAAGAGGAAAGACTCAGCGAAGGTGGCTTCTTGAAGCTTCTTGAGATAGTGCTAACACTATTTGGCCCTAGCATCTTGAGCTTGTTTTATATGTAACATGGTCGGGCATGGAACGCGTGGTAGATCTGTCATCCGAATATGATGTGGTATGCACTTTTGAAAGACACAACTTCAAACCTCATTGGATTTTGTCAGAAATTGTTGGCATCACCAAATGCCACATTGAGAGTGATGGTCGCCAAAGACTATGCCTGCTCCCTAGGGATAACACCATGGAGTATGGTGCTGCTATGTTTCAACAGGTTTGTGGTCAGCCTTAGCTTCTCAAGAGTCTCAATGTACATAATGTTGATGCTACTTCCATATTCATGTAGACACTTTGTGAACTCATAATTGTTAATCAATGGGTTAATGACCATGTCATAGAATTCGACTTCAGGGATCATTTTCGGGTGATCCTGTTGATCCTAGAGTATCATTACTTTTGACCCTTACACATACATGGGAATCTTAGGGATAATGGCATTTAGCACTGTGAAGGATGTCTTTCTCACTTTCACTGTGGGAGTGCCAACGAAGGTGTGAAACACTTATTTTTTCTTTTCAAATGGATTCTTAGCCTTGCCACTAGAATCTGCCTTGGTGACATGCTTGAGGTGTTGGTATTCCTCCATGTCTTCTAGATCCTTGGATTCCTTGGCCGCATTTCCTTTTCCAAGTGGTATGTTCTTCCGTCTATGCTTGTAACCTTCTTATATGTTCACTTTGCGATCGTCCATGTTGTCGAAGAGATTTTCTTTGGACCCGGTTTCCCATCATAGGGAGAACTCTTCTAAGCCCCTAGATTCTCTGAGGGATGAGATCTTGCCTATGCAGTAGGATGAATAGTAAAGTTCTCCTCCATTGAGACCCCATGTTCATGAACTTGTAGTTGCGGTTTGTATGTGTGGACTTTCCGTTTGCATCCAAGTGAGCGAAACAAGGCATGTTGTGAAACTCCTCGTATGACTAGGGAAGGTGGGGTGGTAGGTGTATTTTCACTACTGCGCCGATGTCTACATCCACCTCCATGCCCACGTCCATGTTGTGTGCCTTGACCTTGTCCTTTGGACATCATGGCAACCATATCAGAGCCTTGATTCTCTTTTAGGGAAGCTTTGCTTTCATTATTTTTATTAGGTTGTACTACATGGGCCTTGAGTGTGCAACGGGCATCATCATCTACTGTAGCAAAGCTACTAGTGATTTCGATCATCTTAAGAAACTTCAGTTTTCCTGGTCTTGCTTGCGCTTGAAGTGATGTCGGAACAGAGATATTTCTTCAAGAACATCAATGAAGGCTAACATGGCAGTTTATTCATTGGAGGCAATGCAGGAGTTCTTTAGATCTAGCCATAGAGTAAGAAACTTCCGAGAAGTTCCATCATTCTGTTGGGTACATCTTTGTAGATCCCATTCGTATGCGGGCATTTGTATGTGCCTTCGAAGATCTTGGTGAATACCAACTACATGTCAAACCAACATTGGATGGATTTTTCCAACAAGTCATTGATCCACTTCCTAGCCATACCCGAGAGCATAAGAAGGAGTATCGCACATCAATGTTTGTATTCCTCCGGCTAGCTCAATCGCATAGAAGTAATATTGCAGCCAAGTATTGGGTTGAGCTTCATCGTCATAGGTTTTGATATTCCTTTCTATGTTGAAACTGGAGGCCATCACTTCTTTGTGAATGCATGGGCCAAAGCATCTCGGTGCAAGGCAAAAAGGTGTATGTTGTGCCTAGTTATTTTTGTATTGATCTAGGTGACGAGGGGTTAACTCATCAATGCCCATTGTTGATGGACTTAGGTTCGAGGAAGTGGGGAGTGCTGGAGGCATCGATCGGCTAGCAAACAAGCACATAGGTGACACAAGGTTTTACCCAGGTTCAGGCCTCGTAGAGGTTCCTACTCCTGCTTGTCTGCTCTTGATTATGAGGGAGTCAAAAGTTACAAGGGTGCGCAGATACAATATGGAGAGGTGTATGCGAGGGTCTATGGATCGGTCCTCCTCGCCGCCCCCTCTTAGCCTTTATATAGGGAGGCTAGGTCTCGGGATAACAGGTCGAGTCGGTTACATATAAGGGTTTTTCTTTAATTTTCTATCTACTCTTTGTCGTGTCCCTCAAGAAGTTGAACTCCTACGGGCCACCCGAATCACTGTTGGGCTTCATATGCACCGTGGACTCCTTCTTGGGCTGGACCATATAGGCCAATCTCGAGTACGTGTAAGGTATGCCCACTTCTGTAGCCCCCGAGTGTCTAGCCAAATCATAGATTCGGGTGGAGACTATATGTATTTTGAGTACGTGGGACATAGGCTTATTAGAAGTTCTTTGGGTATAGCAGTTCATGTAATAGGTATTTTTGATACGTGTGCCTGATTCATCTGACAGATCGGGATCAGTTAACTACCACAGGGAAAAACAACGCTATCTACTCAAATTCGAGTCCCCGGACTCGAGTTTAGAATAATGCTGGCATAATTCGACTCTTGCCGCAGAGGCCTTACAGAGTCGAATTCCAGTGTTTTAGATGTGAGCACTCGACGCGTCCGTCAAGGCCTTTTCATCGTGCCTGCCGGCGTAGATTATTTCTGGTAGAGCACATCAGGTGCGTTGCCAGGCCTTTTGCAGGTCTTACCTTCACATTGTTAACACGACATCCGAAAGTTTATTCACCGAGGAGGTGATTCGGGTGACCCAGGAGATGCTGTCCTTTGCAGGGTGTACTTAGTGTTTATGAGGAGGAGTCGCCGAATGCTTCGAATGTTCCTTTTATATGGTATCATTTTGCTCCCTATGGGACGTAGTCAACGCTTTTTTGCTTTTATATGGTATCCTTTTGTTTCATAGGGTGCGTGACCAGTGCTCCCTATGGGAGTAGCCCCCGAGTGCCTACTTGAGATGCAGACTCAAGTGGGAACTTTAATCAATTATCGGATGATATCATTTATTTTTGCCGATTGTACTTCCAGCGCTCCCTATGGGAGTAGCCCCCGAGTCCATCATCGAATTGTTAGTTCGACAGAGGGGTTGAATGAAATTGCCTTGCAACTCTACACTTTCTTATAATATTCAGGTGCGCGGCCAGCGCTCCAGTTAGAAGTAGCCCCCGAGTGCTTGGTCAACTCGCGGAGTCAATCAAGGACTCAATCAGTCGAAGATATCTCCTGCTGGAGTAGATGACGTCAGTGCTGACGACTAGATGATCTCATTTTCCTGCTTAAGCGGATTTGATGAGACATGATGGATGTGGGGCCCCATTTATGACTGTGATTTGACCAGACACACGTAATCTTTGTTTTAACCGCACCTCCTCGATTCTCGTGCGTAGTGGGGAATGTGCAGGGACGGTTCACTGTTTCCATCGCCACGTGTCTGCATTGATTTGCACCACGCGCCTATGTGAGTCATTGCGGGCCGTTGGATGGCATCTGTCATGTGGTTAAGTAGGGGTGGCGTGTGGTAAATTTTCACAATTCATCTTCGTCCTCTTTGCGCACTGCTGCCATTGCTCCTCGTTGCTGCTCCATCGGCCTTGCCCTCGCTACTGTGCTGGACGGGTTTAAGACATTTCCGAGCTACTTCCTGCAATCCCATGGCCACTGGATCTGCCTCCACTATGGCCAAGATGAAGACCACCGCCGCCATCGGGTCCGATACTGCTGCTGTAGCCGGGAAGAAGAAGGGCGCGAGAATGTGCGTCACCAATGGCTCGTGGTGGAACACTGCCATTAAGGCGCATGAAATCCAACAACACCGTCAGGACGGTCTGCTTCTTGCCGACGAAAAAGACTGCAAGATGCCTGGCTTGGAGGTAATCCTCGATCCCCCCATTGGATTTCGGGTGATGTTCCTTGCTTTTGTCCTTCGAGGCCTTTCTCTTCCCCTCCACAAGTTTGTGCGAGGGTTGCTCTGCTTCTATGGGATCCAGCTGCATCGGCTGACCCCAAATTCTATTTTGCACATCGCGTGCTACATCACTCTTTGCAAGTGCTGGCTCATAATCGAGCCACACTTCGGTCTTTTCAAAAAGCTCTTCAAGATGAAGCGGCAATCGGGTTCCGGATCTGTGGTCTATTACATTCGAGGCTGCGGCATCCATGTGGAACCGAACGTCCAATACTTCTCCCTCAAGAGCTTTGAGTCCGTCCAGGGATGGAGGGAGAAGTGGTTATACATCCGTGATCAGAAGTTCGATGGTGAACTTTACGGGCTTGGTCCTTTTGATTCTAAAGAGAATGGAAGAGGAGAAGTTCTTGGAAAAACGTAATGATGCCCGACAAGAGGAGGAAGTCGATGTGATGTACAAGCATGTATGTGATCTCTAGCTCATCCTAGGGAAAGAGATTGATGACCCGGACCTCATCCACACCTGGATGCGACGTCGGGTGTAGCCACTGTAGTCTAGGGCACACTCGATGTTTCTTTGGATTGGCACCGACGATGTCACTCACATCTCCTAGAAGAATTTGTCCTCAGTCAAAGTGGACAAAATATTCATGGGGTTGACCAAGTTCACCCTCAAGGAGAAGCTCCCTGGGGATTCAATCGTGTTGCCCTTTCATGCGGGTCACCCTCCTCCTGAGGTAACCTCATTATTTTTTCTGTTATTGTGCTTCATTTGCCCGCAGAGCGTTTTGCATTTTTTAACCTTGTGCGTTGGCAGGTTGGAAGGTGAACATCATTCTGCCTCCGCAACATGAGGGGATAATTCTCTCTGAGGCTATGGAGGAGGATGAGTCCGGGTCTACTTTTCCCGTTGCTGAGGAGCAAGAATCCCCCGAGTGCAGCGAGGGCACCACTCGCAAGCGCTCGCGAAGCAAGGACTCCGATGCTTCTTCTCTAGAGACGGTGGAGGATCCATCGATTGGGGTGGGTGCTACAGATCCGACTACAGTGGTGCCTGTGTGCGCTGTTGCTCCTCCATCGTGCAAGAAGCCAAGGAAACATAAAGGGGAGTCGGATAACTCCTTCGACCTCGACAACTTTGACGGCTGAATCTTCGACGTTAATGTTATCATAGAATTTTTGAGTCCTACTGCTTGTGTTGATGATGACATGGTTTATTCTTTGCTACAGCATGACTGCCTCGTCATCATTTGACAATTGTCGTCTCCTGAAGGAGGCGGGAGTCATGGACTCCAAGAACAAGGGTGTGGTGGAGCCTGTGCCTTCTCCAAAGATAGCGGCCAACTTTGGCGCAAATACCTCAAGTTCTCCCAACATGGGGGCGCACCTGGTTCTTGATTAGACGCTAACTCAGAAGGAAACTTCGGAGTCTTTGGATGGCCACGTAACTATTTGCAAACCTTTGTTACTCGAGTAGTTAGTGCTTGGAGTCAGAACAAGTTGTGATGGCTGTCCCTCTTCCGCCGCCCATTCTTTAGGAGTCTATTCGCCTTGGCGAACAGATTGTCGATCTGGGCCGGCAGCACGCTCAACTTGATACAAAAAGCGCTAGCTGAAAAGTATGTTTCGTCGATTTGTGTTTTGTGTTGTGTTGCTACACATTTGTTTTGATTGATCTTGATATATCTTCTTGTTTTTGTAGAGGATAATAATGACCTGCTCCTTCAGGTGAATTCCCTTGAGAACGGAATCAGCATGATGGAGACCAAATGGGACGAGGCACTTGAGGCCCTTGACCGCCTCAAGCAGGATTCAAAACAACGTGAAGAGGAGCTTAGGGTATTTGCCACAAACAGAGAGAAAGAGTTCGTGGAACAGCTTCTCTCCGTCGCAAAAGCGCTTTCGGGTATGCTGTTGTTGCATTCTTTGTGCTACTGGAGATTTTCTTTCTTCACTTGGTTGGTTTTTTATGGTGTTACATGGATCTACTTCGGATGCTTCTGGGGTGAGCTTCGACCTCCAGGCTCTTGATCGTGATGATGCGCTGGCCAGCGTCATAGCTACAGTCTAAGACCATAGCGTCTCGGTCTAGGACTCACTCAAAAAGGCCTAACATGTTGATGTCTATGCACTTCTATTCTTGTAGACAGTTGCTGGGCCTCCAAGTGCAGAGGTTTGTAGAACAGCAGCAAGTTTTCCCTTAAGTGGATCACCCAAGGTTTATCGAACTAAGGGAGGAAGTGGTCAAAGGTATTCCCTCTCAAGCAACCCTGCAATCAAGATACATGAAGTCTCTTGTGTCCTCAACACACCCAATACACTTGTCAGGTGTATAGGTGCACTAGTTCAGCGAAGAGATAGTGAAATACAAGTGGTATAGATAATTATAAGTGGTAACGGTGATAGAAAATAGCTTGATGGCGTGGAAGAGGCTAAAGGCAAACTGAAATAAAAATGGAAGCAAGCAAACATGTAATAGATCTAATTGCAAACGGTGTTTCAATGCTTAGAAACAAGGCATAGGGGTCATACTTTCACTAGTGAACACTCTCATATAAATATCTTCTCTTTATGATACTACTCTTAACTACTCTCCGGTTGGACACTCTAATCGATGGTAGGGCTATAACAGCACACCTCAAAATTCATCTTTACCATCTAGAAAACCCCACACTGTCACCTTGAGCACTAGATGGTTCCAACAAACACCACAATTTCATAAAGACATCCAACTCCAAATATAACTCATAACAAGTATTTTTAATCTCTAGCCTAAGTGCCACCATAGTGCGCACGCTCTCACTTTCACACACATGGGGAGAGCAGAGATCTATTAAAGCACTTGAGTAGCAAGGTAGATCTATAGATTACAAGCTCATGATCACAATATGATCACGCATATAGAGAGATGAACACATAGCTACCGGTAGAACCCTTAGCCTCGAGAGAGAACTACTCCCTCCTCATTATGGGAATTAGCAATGGTGATGGAGATCGATGGAGATGGCTCCAGGGGCACTTCCCTGTCCCGGCAGGGTGCCGGAACAGAAACTTTTCATGGATTTCTGATTGACCCCTTAGGGTTTATGCATCGGGAGGCTTCTTATAGGCGAAGAGGCAAGGTCGGTGGGTGGCCACGGGGCCCACACCACCTAGTGGCATGGCCAGGGCTATCCCGCGCCACCACATGGTGTGGTCGCCCTGTGGCCCCTCTCCGTCTCGTCTTCTAGCTCCGTGAGTCTTCCAGTAAAATATCAACTTTGGCTTTTGTCCTGTCCAATTCCGAGAATATTCATTTTCTGACTTTCCTGGAACCAAAAACAGTAGAAAACAGGCAACTGACACTGTGGCATCTTATTAATAGGTTAGTCCAAGAAAGTGTATAAAAATACTCCAAAGTGTGGACAAAACACAAGAAAGTGGATAAAACCAAGCATGGAACATCAAAAATTATAGATACATTTGCAATGCATCAACATCCCCAAGCTTAACTCTTGTTCGTCCTCGAGTATGTAAGTGATAAAAAGAAAGAATAATTTTTGAGGTGGCATGCACCATCATAATCAAGATCAAACCATTTGCAAGTATTGAAAGCTAGGATCAAAGAACTTCAATCATAACATGAAAGACAAAGTTCTAGCAATAAGACAAAGAAACTATGTTGCAACATGAAAAGGCACAAACAAAAGATTCATGAATAACAATGCTTTGCAAGACGTTTGTTTTTTTCACATAAAGAAAACATAACATAATAGTATTCAGCTTGTCCCTCATAGAGTAGCAAATATAAATGCATAGGACACCTTCAAAGTTCATAAGAGTGACTAGATACAAATAGTTTAAAACAGGCAATATCAAGGTATGCATCAATCAAATAGTCTTGGGACAATACACATAGAACTAAGAATGGCCACTATGCTCTCAAAGTAGGTGCATAAAGATAGAAGATGGAGACTCAATATAATGGTAGAAGAAACGCCTTCATAGAAGGAAGCAGAGATTCAAGTTTCATAAAGAGCTTCCAAAAATTATGGTACTTATAGATTTCAGCTCTCATTGCCCCTATCATAAGCATCTTGAAGGTGATTAAGGTTAAAGTGAACAAACTATGGTGTACATGCTTGACGAAGTATAAGTTAGAAATCTCATGTCCCTTGAATACGAGGGTCGCTCCTCATGCTACTCAAGTTTAGTCACCGGTAAGTTCTTGTCATTGTAAGTATATGTGTATCATAGAGAACCGCCAAGGGATACCCCTTGCTCGATGATACGGAAGAATCCCCATATCAAAATGACAAGGCAAGCAGACAACGAGCATCTCAGCAATCTTCTAATTTACCATGGGAATATGGTGCTTTTTTCTCTCTTTCCTCTTTTCATAATATCTCTTTTTTTCTTTTTCTATTTTCCTCAATATAGGACTCTTTTTTTATAAGAAGAATGCGTCATAGAGAGCTCATTATGGTTACGCTGCAGGTTTCCACCATGTCAGCATGGATTAGACCAGCGGCCCAGGCGTTTCTCTAACACATATACATAACTCCATGGACTTACAAGCTCCCCTTTCATTTCACACCGACGACATCCATAGACAAAAGAGCATCATATCAACTAGGTACAAAGTACCGGTGCAATGTTGAAAGCGTTCCCCATGACAGCATGGTTCTGCTAATCCCCAACAAATAAGTGCAAGCATATACAACATAGACGACACAATGGTTCAAGTTTATTAAGGGCAAGAAAAGTAAAGTGTGCCATCAAGTTCGTGAGAGCTTTAATCACTAGTTTTCTCATAACCAGTTTAATTTGGAAGATAAACAAAAGCATGAATATACTTGGAATAGCATAAGCTAGTAGGTAGGTATGGTGTACTCTTTGGAATAACTTGGTTTAGGGAGTTGGATGCATGAGTGGAACTCATACTTGGTTGCGGATGCTTGCAAAAGACTGGGAGCGACAAACCAAGAGAGCAATAATGGCCATAATCATGCAGAGCGACAAAACATCATTGATCAAAGCATAAAGTGATACTAAAAGTTGAAAACTAAATGATCATAAAGGCTATGGTGACTTGGGATAGTCATAACATGGTGTGAGCATGCGCCAAGTCAACCCAAATAAAGCATCAAAGGAGAATACCACAATACTATGCTTTAATATGCTAAAACAACACATGATTCATCCAAGGCACATTAAGCAATCTCAATTGTTTATAACAAGTCATTCTACGTCAAACAATACTAAGCATAAAGCCAAAACAATATCAAGCATGGAATAACAAAGCATAGGCCATAGTAAAAAACAAGCTCTTTTTACCACTTAAGCATGAACTTTCCTACTCTTTTCCAACCCAAACCAACCTATTTGAAAACTAATGTATGAAGGAGGGGGTCCAACCAATTTATTCATCAAACTAATAAAACCAAGAAAACTAAAAACCAAAACGAAAACGAAAAAGAAGACGTTCCAAGAACAACACAATTGTGCATGAAACAATAAAAATGAAGCATTTGGAAAAACATGGGATTATTATTGATGAAGAAGGGGATGCCTTGGGCATCCCCAAGCTTTGACGCATGTAATTCTTGGATATTTCTTGGGGTGACACACGTGGCATCCCCAAGCTTGAGCTTTAGTCCATCCTTCATCTCATTACTCATTCCTTCCATACACCTGAAATTTTTCCTTCATACAAAACTTCACACAATCTTTATTAGCAACATTAGTGCACTCAAGATAAAAGTTCTTAAGGTTCAGTTCTAACACCAATAAACTTCCATTAGAACACTAGCTACTGTAGAACTTCCCTCAAAAAGCTCAATTCCCCAAAAGAACTCAAAAAGGAACCAACAAGAAGCAAATGCAGAAAATGGCAGAAATCTGTCAAAACAGACCAGCAGGTAAAGACGAATTTTTTTGAAGACCTTCTGTTGCTCAAATCAAAAAGTGTTGAACTAAATAAAGTTAGATAACAACCTGGGGCAGAAGCACAAAAAATCACGCCTTGAAAAGGCGTACAGAGATTTTACACGAATTTTTACGGTGAAGCACAGAAATCTGTTTCGGGATAGCAACTTTTCCAAATCTTACTTCCCTCTCATTAGAGGTTACTCTTGGCACAAAAAGCAAATAAAAAGGATAAGGAGCGGTTATTACTGAAGTAATAACTTCCAAGACTCATCTAAAACTTTTGTGTTATCTCCCAATAAGTACTTTTCTTTAACGCCTTTAAGTTAGGCATGATAGTTTGAGAAGATGCTCACATAGGAAATATGAATTGAAGTAAAAGAGAGCATCAAGAAGAAAATTCAAAGCACAATTAAGTCTAACCCACTTCCTATGCATAGGAATCTTGTAAATAAACAATTCATGAAAGCAAAAAGAAACAAGCATAGGATAGCAAAACAAGTGCAACTTCAAAATTTTCAACATAAAGAGGGGAAACTTAATATTATTGAGATGCATAAAACCATGCTTCCCTCTCTCATAATAACTTTCAGTAGCATCATGAATGAAATTAACAATATAACTATCACATGAAACATTCTTATCATGAGCCACATGCATAAAAGAATTATTATTCTCCACATAAGCATAGTCATTCGTATTAATTGTAGTGGGAGCAAATTCAACAAAATAGCTATCATTATTATTCTCATCACCATAATCATCAAATATAGGAGGCATATTGTAGTCATAATTAATTTCCTCCACAATAGTAGGTGGACTTAAAATATCATATTCGTCATTGTAATCATCATATATTGGAGGTTTGGTATCATCATAAGCAATAGAATAGCTATCTTACAAAGCTGGGGAACTAAAAAGATCATTTTTATAAAAACTAGCTTCCCCAAGCTTAGACTTTTCCATAGCATTAGCAATAATGGTGTCCAAAGAATTCATACTAACAACATTTCTATTAGCATGCAAATAAAGTTTCGTAGGTTTTTTAATTTTCTCTTCAAACACTTCATGTCCTAACTCAAGATAAATACTATAAAGCTCTCTAATTTTTTTTGTTTTCCATTAAGCCTAACTAGTGAAAACAAGAAACAAAAAGAAAAAATTGCAGAATCTAAAGGAAATAACTTCGAGCACTCACACCGGAGGATGTGAGTACCTTTTACCTTACCTCCCCGGCAACGGCGCTAGAAAATAGGTGTTTGCCATGGGAGGTTCTTCTTCTTTAATCCTACGGTGTGAATACCTTTTACCTTACCTCCCCGGCAACGGCGCCAGAAAATAGCTTGATTCTACGCACTTATATTCTTGTAGACAGTTGTTGGGCCTCCAAGTGCAGAGGTTTGTAGAATAGCAGCAAGTTTTCCCTTAAGTGGATCACCCAAGGTTTATCGAACTCAGGGAGGAAGTGGTCAAAGGTATTCCCTCTCAAGCAACCCTTCAATCAAGATGCAAGAAGTCTCTTGTGTCCCCAACACACCCAATACACTTGTCAGGTGTATAGGTGCACTAGTTCGGCGAAGTGATAGTGAAATACAGGTGGTATAGATAATTATAAGTGGTAACGGTCATAGAAAATATCTTGATGGCATGGAAGAGACTAAAGGCAAACTGAAATAAAGATGGAAGCAAGCAAACATGTAATAGATCTAATTTCAAACAGTGTTTCAATGCTTAGAAACAAGGCCTAGGGATCATACTTTCACTAGTGAACACTCTCATATAAATATCTTCTCTTTATGATACTACTCTTAACTACTCTCCAGTTGGACACTCTAATCGATGGTAGGGCTATAACAGCACACCTCAAAGTTCATCTTTCCCATCTAGAAAACCCCACACTGTCACCTTGAGCACTAGATGGTTCCAACAAACACCACAATTTCATAAAGACATCCAACTCCAAATATAACTCATAACAAGTATTTTTAATCTCTAGCCTAAGTGCCACCATGGTGCACACGCTGTCACTTTCACACACATGGGAAGAGCAGAGATCTATTAAAGCACTTGAGTAGCAAGGTAGATATATAGATTACAAGCTCATGATCACAATATGATCATGCATAGAGAGAGAGATGAACACATAGCTACCGGTAGAACCCTTAGCCTCGAGAGAGAAATACTCCCTCCTCATTATGGGAATCAGCAATGGTGATGGAGATGGTGATGGAGATCGATGGAGATGGCTCTGAGGGTACTTCCCCATCCTGGCAGGGTGCTGGAATAGAGACTTTCTGTCCCCCGAATCTCACCTTCGGTGGCGGCGGAGCTGCGAAACTTTTCGTGGATTTCTGATTGACCCCTTAGGGTTTATGCATCGGGAGGCTTCTTATAGGTGAAGAGGCAAGGTCGGTGGGCAGCCAGGGGGCCCACACCACCTGGTGGTGTGGCCAGGGCTAGCCCGCGCCACCACATGGTGTGGCTGCCCTGTGGCCCCTCTCCGTCTCGTCTTCTGGCTCCGTGAGTCTTCCGGTAAAATATCAACTTTGGCTTTTGTCCCGTCTAATTCCGATAATATTCATTTTCTGACTTTCTTGGAACCAAAAACAGCAGAAAACAGGCAACTGGCACCGTGGCATCTTGTTAATAGGTTAGTCCAAGAAAGTGTATAAAAATACTCTAAAGTGTGGACAAAACACAAGAAAGTGGATAAAACCAAGTATGAAACATCAAAAATTATAGATACATTTGCAATGTATCAGACGTTCTTGGGCGTCTTCGAGAGGAGATGGTCCCCAAGGCCGATCTTATTGAAGACCTGGATGGCCTGATCGATTCCTTCGCCGAAGGTGTCCCTAGGGACTTCAAGGATGGCCCGAAAGGGATTGGTGCCTCCCTGGGTCTGGTGATGGCACAGGACCATGGTGTCGACCTGAATGCCAGCAAGGTCTCATCAAAGATGTCGGTGCCCGCGGATGGCCAGCAGGTAGTTTTCGCTCCCTTTGCCTCGCACAGTCACAAATATGGGCCTCGGCTCATAGATACATTCACGAGGTACTCAGAGGGGCGAAAACGGCTGAAAGCGGCAAAGGCCACGGTGTCGGGTGCCACCGTAGCTAGGGCTTCAGCGTCAGATGCCACTGTAGTGAAGGCCACGATGTTGGAGGCTGTCGCGGAGTCGAAAAAGCCCCCGGGTGCCGAAGCATAGGCATAGTTGTCCTTGTCGTCTCCTGTAGTGTAGAAAATGCTTTTTATCCTTTTGTCGATTAGACTTCTTTTGTGAGGGTTCTCTTGTGAAAAACTTGATTGTTGTAACCGATGTATAAATTATCTTCATTCTTGCATCATTTGAATCCTGTGTATAATTTTCTTATGCTCCTAATCTTCTTCTTGGCTAGGTCCCTTCGAGTGGTTCACACGACGTGCCTTCCACCGATGTGTCTCCCCTTGGTGAACCTGTGGCGCAGCCACGCTCGAAAGTGGAGTAGCTGTTGCTGTTGGCTCAATTGCGCGACCGTGTGAAGCACCTAGAGCGAGAGGCCCCAGTCGTTCGTGGTAATGCCAACGTATGGAAGTCGAAAGCGGAGAAAGCTTTGGAGCGGGAAGCTTATTTTCTTTGCGAGGTGGACCAAGTCAATGAGAAATTGCAATGTTAGTGTTCCTTCAATTTTGTTGCTATAGTGTGTATGAGTTGCTGTATTCTAGTGGCTGATGCGTTTGTGTTGTTGTATTTGTAGTTGTCAATCTCATTCCACGGAAAGAGAGAGATCGCATCAGCATTCGACTGAGTTGCTTGACTCAGGATAAACTAGAAGCTGGCGGATTCTTTTGGACCGATCGGGATTGTGCAGTTGCGTTGGCGACGTTGCAAGATCACATGTCACAGGTGCTGCACTTCTTGAAGAAGGTGCGGTCGTGCCTGAAGCATATCTTCCAAGCGCATGTTTCCATTGGACGCTGCACCTTCCAGCCTGCCGGCTCTGATGCGGAAGTTTCAGAGTGCTAGTGCGGTACGTGAGTGCGTGCACCAACAACTTGTCGCGGGTGCCAAGGCTGGGTTGGTGCTTGTGCGCATGCAACATCCTGATGTGGACCTTGATGCTGTAGCTGTAGGGCTGCCGCCTCCTCCTGTAGGGATGGCGTGGAATATGGTGCCTCACTATCGAGTTGTAGATCATCCAGCGGAAGACATCGTGAACTTGTTCGACGATGCACCAACGCCCTTCTCTTCCAACAGTAGGGTAGTTATTGACCTGCACAGGATGTATAAGTGTTGTAAAGCTTGTATATTTGTTTCGACTGGGTGTTGGTACCCATGTTTGTATGCAAAGCTATTAGCTTACATATGTCACGAGTGTGATTTGTATGTAATGACTTTTCGTTAGCCTGACGCTTGCGCATCGTATCGCCTTGCCAGCCTGCTAGTTGTGTTGCAACCGGGTTGGTTTTACTAAGCATTCGATTAGAAGTGTGGTCAGCTACTCAGTTCATTGTTATGTTCGTGTGGTGAAGTTTTGTCAAGGTGGCGCAGCCCCCGATTGTAGAAATAGTAGTAAATAAAAACAAAACCAACAGTTGGAGGAACTTAGCTTTATTTATTTGCAGAATATCAGGAGGTATAATGTTTGGCTAAGTAGCCTGGCTGAGTAGCCTTATTGTAAAAGTAAAAAAATCTAGGGGTAGAAACGACGTAGCTACGGGTTTTCCAGGGGTTGGAGTACGCGACTCCGCTCTCTACGTCCTTCAGGCGATAAGTGCCACCTAGGATTACTTCGGTAATCAGATAGGGTCCCTCCAAGGGGGACTCGAGCTTGAGGTGTCCTTTCTGCTTCAGTCGCAGGATGAGGTCTCCTTCGACGAAGGACCTTAGATGTAGTCGTTGGCTGTGCTAATTGCGGAGGTTTTGCTAGTAGATCGTGGACCGCTCCACCGCGATCTCGCGTGCTTCGTCGAGGAGGTCGATAGAGTCTTCGAGTCCGGTCGTTGACTCGGACTCACTGTACGCCACGACCCTTGGGGCTTTATAGCGTACTTCTGCAGGTAGTACTACTTCGGCGCCATGTAACATGAAGAACTGGGTGTAGCCTGTGGCACTGTTTGCAGTTGTGCGCAGGCTCAATAGTACTGATGGCAATACTTCAGCCCAACATCCCGCAGCATGCTTGAGTGGTCGGAGGAGTCTTTTCTTAATGCCGTTGGAAACGAGGCCGTTGGACTTTTCGACTTGACCATTGGTCTAGGGATGTGCTACCGAAGCGTAGCTGATGTTGATTCCCAATTTTTCATAGAAATCCTTGAATTCAGTCGAGGTAAAGTTCATCCCATTGTTGGTGATGATGCTATGCGGCACTCCGAACCTGAAGACGATGGACTCGAAGAATTTGATAGCAGCGGCTCCTGACTGGTTAGTCACTGGCATGGCCTCAATCCACTTGGTAAACTTGTCGACTACGACGAGGAGTTAGGTGTATCCTCCAGGTGAGGACTTCTGCAGTTTGCCCACCATGTCGAGTACCCATTGTGCGAAGGGCCAGGCCATAGGTATTGGCCTGAGTTCTGCGACTGGTGCGTGCGGCTTATCCGCAAATCTTTGGCAAGCGTTGCACTTCTGGGCGATGTCCTTTGCATCGCGCATCACCGTTGGAAATTAGAAACCATCTCGTAGAGCTTTGGTGATGAGGGCGCGACTCCCGACGTGATGACCGCAGGTGCCTTCGTGTATTTAGAGGAGTACGGCTCTTCCGTCGACATTGGAGATGCACCACTAAAGGACTCCCTTAATGCTGCGTTTGTACAACTCACCGTTGATAATTGTGAAGGCTTTAGAGCGCCGTCCTATGTGTCACGCATCAGTCGGGTTGTCTGGTAGCCTACTGTTATGTAAGGTCGCGTCCAATATGGCTCGATGAGCATGACCTCCATGGGGCCTTTTAATTCCTCGGGTCCTTGGTACGTATTGCTGGGACCTTTGGTTTCTTCGGGTGGCGCAGCCCCCGAGTCCTTTAGTGTGCCAGATGATCCTTTAGGAGTCTTTGGATTGATGGAGCACTCACAGATCTGCTCCATGAAAACTCCGGGCGTTACCAGAGCATAGGTGGATCCTATGTTGGCGAGGATATCAACTTCCTCGTTGCTTTCGCGGCCCACGTGCTATAGTTCACAACCGTTGAAGTCACCTTCGAGTGCATCGTAGAGGTTGCGGTATGTGATAATGTTGTCGCTCAGAGCATCGCACTCGTGCATGGTTTGGTTCACCATGATCTTGGAGTCGCCATATGTGATGAGTCGTGTTGCGCCGCAATATTTGGCCATCCTCATCCCATGGATTAGGGCCTCATATTCTGCTTCATTGTTGGAGGCACGAAAATGCATCTACAAGACGTACCTCATCTTGTCTCCTTGTGGTGATGTTAGGATAACACAAGCACCAGCACCCTCTTGACGCTTGGACCCGTCGAAGTGCATTGTCCATAAGAAGGAGAACTTGCGACTCGATCCCCCAAAGCGCGACTCGTCCTATGGCGTCGGGGTTGTTAAGGATGTGCCCCAGTGGAGCATTGTTTACCACGATGATGGGGTGCTCCCTAGAAGTAGTGGCGCAGCCACCTGGGTGTCAAGAAGACCTCATATGCCAACTTTTGATAGTACGGGTACCGCTGTTTTGTTGGCGTGAGCACCTCACTGAGGTAGTAGACTGGGCGTTGTCCGCCATGGACTTTTTTCCTCGGCTCGTTCTACCACCATCACGGTACTGACCACCTGGTTGGTGGCAGAGATGTATAGTAACATTGGCTCCTTTTCCCTGGGTGTCATGAGTACTAGAGAGGTAGAGAGCAGGCGCTTGAGGCCATTGAATGTGTCTTGGGCTTCGTCTATCCTTTCGAACTTCTCATCTTTGCGGAGGAGCTGATAGAACGGGAGTGCTTTTTCGCCCATTCGACTGATGAATCGACTGAGTGTCGTGATTCACCCGGCCAGCTGTTGGATGCCTTTGACGTTTTTTGGCTTCTCCATGGTCAGTATGGAATTTATCCTTTTTGGGTTGGCCTCGATTCCCCTGGCGGATATGAGGTACCCGAACAATTGCCCAGATGGCACGCCGAAGGCACACTTCTCCGGATTTAGCTTGATCCGGTAGCGGTCGAGGTTGTCGAAGGTGTCACGGAGATCGTCGAGTAGTGAAGCTTCCTCCTTGGTTTTGACGACGATGTCATCAACGTAGAACTGGATGTTCCGTCCAAGTTGGTTTTTAAGGCAGGCATACATGCACCGTTGATAGGTGGCCCCTGCATTCTTTAGCCTGAAGGTCATTGTTGTGTAGCAGTAGACACTGAAGGGGGATGAAGGTTGTTTTCTCCTGGTCCTCTTCCTTCATTTGAATCTGGTGGTAGCTTGTGTTGGGAATATGCCCTAGAGGAAATCATGTATGATGTTATTCCCTATGTATTCATAAAGTTATTGTCCATGTATGAAATACTAATATATATGATTGAATATGTGATTCGATTGTGGAACTATATATTCATGTTATTCATACTAGTTGTCCTTGGTCGTTGAGGTTGTGCTGGACACACAACTTAGACTAATGTGAATATCGGCTGATGACTCGGTTCCACTTGTCATGGGCATGGTGATGTCGTTCTGACTTACACGGATTAGGATAAACAGTTTAGCTAGTCGAACTGACCCATATTGACATGCAACGAACAAGTCGTCATCTGTATGTCTCAATCAATGTAATCCTTAGACCTGAGGTTATTGCACCATCCAAGTTGAGGATCACCGACTTATATTCTATCAAACGTTGTTCCGTCACTAGGTAGTTATAAAGTCAGATTTTGGGTCGACTGACAATCAATATGCGTGATGTGGATAACCAAGATGGGATTTTGCCCCTCCAACTTGAGAGGTATTCTATGGGACCTCTCGAAAGATATGGTTCGGAAAGCTGTTAGCCGAGGCGATCGACTAAGAGTTAGTTGGATGAATCACTTATCTCGAATTGAGAAAGAGAGTCGAACTATTTAACGGATGACGATTATTTGCCTATAGTTCGACAAGGCATATCGTGAGGCAAAAGGGACTTGGACGAAAGTCACATTGGAAGGTATGTCGTCATGACTCTTTGGTACTTGGGAGTCGGCGCATTCTGCTAGGAGCCGCTACTGACTGATCGGTCACGAGTGAGGCTCGGATCATGTCCGAGTCACCATGAGCCTGTCGGGTCATACACTTAAGAGCAGGAGAAAGTTTGGGTTAGACCCAAACCGGAAATCTATTTGGGTTGGACCCAAATCAGACACGGACTGAGTTAGTGAGTTGGACTAGCAGTGACTAATATAGGCCTTTTAGTGAATGGGACACAAGTGAGTGGAGCCCACTTTCACACCCTATATAAGTTGGGGGCGGAGGTGCTTAGAGCACACGGTTAGGTAATTTCATGTGTTGGAAACCATAGCTCAAGTTGAGTCCAGCCGCCGTACCGGACCTAGCAGTCCACCACCGGCGCTCCTCCTCATACGTGTGGATATTGGCAGAGGTGATGTACGTTCAACACTTTGACGGTCAGATCATGAGGACTGCACTGCATCAAGCGACGTGCTTCATTGATTCCTGAACTACGTGTCTAGTGGTAATTGTCGTGGCCTACTACCTCAGCTAGATCTTGGGATCACCGTGTAGGGAAAAGTTTTTGTTTATCTCTACATGGCCCAATAGTGGTATCAGAGTGTTAGCTTCTGGTTTTAGGCTCGAGGTTGTGCATATGTGATATGCAGTTGGCATTGGATTGGATCTAATTGCTGTTTTTGTGGTCGATCTATGAGATAGATCGTTTTTGTACAAAGTTGATTGGATCAACTGTACTCGGGGAATGGATGATCTGGTTTCCATGATGCTACCGGTCAGCTTCCGCCATCGGGGTAGACTATGACGCTTAAATCTAGATGCGATGATCGAAGATCAAAGAGTTTGATCAAATCGGAGGTTGGACGGATATGGGTAAAATTGTTTTATCCGATGAAGAAATCCACGTTCGGAATGCAGATGAGATCTGCGTTTTCAAAAAAATCGTCGGGCGATGCCTACACCCGCGAGGGGGCGCTGCCCCTTTGATCCCCACCCGCTATCTGGATAGCAGGACTGCCGACTTCGCCCTATCATAGCGCCTTAGATGTCTTTGTGAGTTTCACAACGCCGGTAGATATCGTATCTGTGCATAACTTGTTTTTTGCAGGATGATGTTGTAAATGGTGTGGCCTATGTGCATGTGATGTGTGTAATCCATACGTGATCTGCGTATCACGGTTTTTGTCAGCCGGCTGGAGCCTAGATGCTATCATTTTATTGTATAACGACCTGCGTATCAGATTCTCTCTGTAATTTACTTTACTGGCTAGTGTAGCTGTTTGGACAACCCGGATGGCATGCAAGTCGATGTACAAGTCAGCTACATGTTGTAAGGCGGCACGTGACAAGAGTTAACACAAGTCGAATTACAAGCTTTGTGGAGATAGAGATCACCATGAAGAGAGTCATACCATTTCATATTATAATTGCTTTATTTTGTGTTATTGTTATGTCTCTATTTTACCTCTATTAGATAGTTGGTAGAAAGTAATCCCTCAAAGAAAGTATAGTCGGTTTCCCCGCCAAGTGCTGCACCATCACAAGTTGGAAATTTTTGGTAGTGGGCTCATAAAATTGAGGTGATATCAATTCTTTCTGACTAGGTGGGTTCGAGTCGGACTCTTACAGCGGAAGCACTCGGTAATCTAGACGAGTCTATCACAACGGTTGTGGGACTCGGGGAAAGTCAGATGGGAGCAGGGCATGTGATGCCACCCTTCCAGGATGAGTCCTATGAGATACGATTGACAAGGAGTTGTCTACCTAGATCACTTGACAGCTAGCAGTGATGCTAAATCTCACTAGTGAGCTTGCTTATTTAGGGTCCTGAATTACCAAGTAACCATTGGAGGGGTGTTGGTTCTAGTGGGAGCATAAGTATTAAAATGTTTATTATGCTTGCTCTTTTATGGATACATGTCTTAAGTGTTTTGCATATTTTTCTGTTGTAGATCAATGGCACCTAGTAGTCTCCTAAGATTTACAATTTTGCTTTGAGAACCATCTTAGAGAAAGATAAGCTGAATGGAACTAATTTCACCAACTGGTATCGTAATCTGAGAATTGTTCTCAAGCAAGAAAAGAGGGACCATGTCCTAGACAACCCACTTCCAGATGAGCCGAATGAGAATGCGACTGTCGCATCCACCAATGCCTACCGTAGGACTTGTAATGAGTCTAAGAAAATTAGTTGTCTTATGCTTGCTCACATGGAACCGAACTTGCAGCAGCAGTTCGAGAATGTTGAGGCCTACGATATGATCGAAAGCCTCAGAAGGATGTTCCAAGATCATGCAAAGACTGAGGGGTATCAGGTCTCTCATGAGTATGCATGTGATCAAGATGGTTGGTTACGTGCAGTCTCTAGAATGGCTTGGCTACCCCATTAACGAACAGTTTTCTACGGACATAATTCTAAAATCTCTTCCTAGTGCGTATGGTCAGTTCATATCAAACTACCACATGCATGGTATGAATAAGAAGCTCACTGAATTACATGGGATGCTCAAGCAGGCTGAGGCGGATCTCAAGAAAGGCGCCACTCAAGTGTTGATGGTGCAGAATAAGGCTAAGTTCAAGAAGAGTTCTTGGACTAAGAAGAAGAAGGCAAAGTCGAGAGGTAAGGCCGAGGACCCGCTCCAAAGCGCTTCCTAAGGGACTAAGCCATCTCCAGAAGTCGGATCCACTTGCTTCTATTGCAAGGCGGATGGCCACTGGAAGAGGAATTGCAACAAGTATCTGGCTGATAAAGCCAAGAGTGGAGGTGTGACTTCTGTCTCAGGTACGCTTGTTTGTAATGTTATAGACATGTATATTGCTGATGCACCTAATAGTCCTTGGGTATATGATACTGGATCATTTATTCACATTTGCAACTCATTGTAGGGACTGGTAAGAACTAGGAGCATGGCGAGAGGCGAGGTTGACATTCGAGTCGGCAACAAAGCGTCGCTGCGTTGGAAGTCGGCACGATGCAACTACATTTACCTTCTGCATTCTTAATGGAGCTGAATAATTGTTATTATGTTTTAGTGCTTAGTCGAAACATTATTTCTGCCTCATGTTTGATGAGACAAGGCTATGAGTCGAATATTAAGAATAATGGTTGTTCTTTGTATTTGAATGATAAGTTTCACGGCTTTGCACCCATCCAGGACGGGTTATTAATTTTGAATCTTGATGGTGAATATGTCTATATAAATGTGAAAAGGTTGAAACCAAATCCACAGATCCGCGGTGTTATCGTGGCTTTCTTTGTCATTTATCGGCTGATGAGGTGCAACTTCTCAGATGAGCCGACGAAAGATGCGGGAACCACCATGGGCACTGCTGTCACGACCAACGGATCCGAATAGATCCGGTCCGAAAGGCAGAGATTCTCGGCTGCCTCGATGTGGAAGTGGAAGCACCCGAACATTAGATCTGTCTCCCAGTCGAAGTCATCGGAGGTCGGGAGAGGGGTGGGCGGGTGTGGATTCAGATCGATGGGATCGTAGCATATCTCACCAACCCCAATGGTCAGAATGCTGCTTGGTGAAGAGGGGGATGCCGAATCCATGACTCTAGCACTTAGATTTCCCACAAACAGCGTCAATTGACGAGGGGTAATCTCGGCAATGCCCATGGTTATGGATTTAGGGTTTCATGGAAAAGAGAATGTTGGGGATTCCGTCGGCTTAATATACAAACAAGGGAGGCAATTTACCTAGGTTCGGGCCCTCGTAGAGGAAACCCTACATCCTGCTTGTCTGCTCGTATTATTATTGGAGAGTACAAACTCGTTGAGTCATCTAGATGCGATCTCGCCGAGAGAGAGAGAGAGGCATGATGTCTATTGTCTAGATCTATTGTTGTGTGTCTATTGTATTGTGGGAATTCCCTCCTCGTTGGTCCCTCCTAGCCTTTATATATGGGGAGGCTAGGTCTCGGGTATCAATACGAGTAGGTTACAAGTTAGAGTTTGTATCTAGTCTAGTCTTGGACTTCCTTGTCTTGTTCCACCAGGATTCTGTGTCCTTGTAGGATTCATATTTGTTGAATCGTCATGGCCTTCATGGATCTTGGCATATCTTCAGGTGAACCTTCCTTCGGGTCGCACCGTATATGCCAATAGTGGGAACCCGAAGGGTTATTCCTATGTCACGGACTGTCCTTCGCACGACGGTGGTACAGAGGTGGAGAAAAATTCCAACAAGAGCCAATTCCAATCTAGGTGGAGAGAGAGATGTAGGGGAATAGAGAGAGAGGAGAGACAATTGTGTGTTTAGAGGGGAGGGGGTCCCTCTGTTTAGAGACAATTGTGTGTTTAGAGGAGGAGATGGGCAACCCTAGGGTTTGGTGTGGGGGGGTAACGTCCACAACCACCGCTAGGGGGAGTGCCCGCCGGCCCTAGGTGCCCCCACGTGGGGCGAAGCCCCTAGGGTTTGGCGCATGCCCCCTTCCCTCCGTTTTTCCTTCTTTGGTGCCTAGCCCCTTTGGGCCTTCCCTCCAAGAGAGGCCCAATAGGCATGAGCTGCCTCAAAATAAAATAAATATTTATGTTTTAATATTAATTCAACTAATTAATATATAACACATATATTATTATATCTTTCACTCTGGAACAACTTACGGACCCCTCCGATCATTATTTGGTGTTTCCTGGAACCTTTCTGGTTTCTCTCTCTCATTTCTCCTATAGTGTTGGTTTGATCCCTAAGTGTCGCCACCCTTAAGTGTGCCACCCTTCGATTTGGAGACGCTCTGGACATGACCGAGAACCCTCTCGCATCAATGATAATCAGTGGTACCTGGATGCCCATAATTACCACCCGTGCATTAACGAATCTCATCGCTTGAACCTTCAACTTCGTGTCATATTCCCTTTGCCATTCGATACCTAGGTCATCAGAGATTTGATCTTCGGTATCTCTATACCTCCGTTCGATCTTGTTTCCGATGAACTCATTTACTCGTTCTCGTGCTGTTACTTTCCATGACCTAGTCATATGCTTGGAAGCTTCGTTAATGCAACGTCACCAAGTTGGCCACGTGTATCTATTCGTTACTTGGATTGGCAAATCTCGGTCTTGATAAATACTCTTCAACCCGTTCCTTCGAGAAAACTGATGGTACCTTTATGATCACCCTTTCATAGCTTGATACTTGATACCATCAAAGTTTTCTTCTAGTAACGGTGATTATGCATTATCTCACAGTCAAAGGATTAGGTTATGAGGTTTCTATGTTATCATCAATGATTAACATTTGGTAACTAGATCTCATTGTGATTTACTTAGGGTGTATGTCTATCATATCATTCAACTAATAATATAACCTCATTCTCAATTGGCACTATCACCCATGATCTCGAAACCATAGATCATCAGTTAACCAATGAGCTAGTTCACTAGAGACAACTAGAGACTCGGTTTGTTTACATACCACGTGTATTAATGTTTCGTATTAACACGGTTATAGAATGGTATGAAACGTATTATGAACATATAAGAGATACATCAAATAAAACACTTTACTATTTGCCTCTAGGGCATATCTCCTTTAACATATGCAACAAGCAAAACAAGGTATGACATGATGGAATGATGCACAATTACATGGTACTAGGTGAGCCGGCGAGCTTCACCTCGATGCCTATTATTCATTTTGGCACAACTTGGTAGAACAATAGGCATTCTAGTCAGTGTCATTGATGTGTAGTTATTTAATGTTTTTTCATAGATCTATATATGTAGTCCTTTTTATAATTTAAAACTGACAGACATCTCATCATCTCCTAAGTTACACTACACTCAACCGAATACTACATATGTTCCCTAATATAGTGTTTGCCAAAACATGCTATATTAGGGAACAAAGTTAATACTAAACAAGTGCTATATTGGGGAACAAAAATAATTGTCTTCCTTTGACAGCCTATGGTCATGGAGACAGAGCAAGGTGGGCTCCTTTAGCATGTAACTTGAGAGACTCACCTTGCAGTAACAAAATAATTTCTTCATTGGTCCAAATTGATGGGTAGATTAGCTGGTTACCCACGATCTGATGGCCCACAAAGCTGCGAGTGGGGAAGCGATGAGAAGGCTTGCATGCCTCCAGGATTAATATATATAATAATAACATAACATGGCATGGGTGAGGTGTAGGAACAAGAATAAAGCATTTGTATTAATTGTTTAGTCAAGTTTTACTCCCATAAAATTTTCTTCCTTCTTAATATTTATATAATGCATGCTTCAATTGATATCATGGAATGCATAGTTAGAAAGGGCTTGTCGTGCTAATCATTTTAGACATATCATTTGTCGAATTCAGAGTTATGGAATTAAAGTTATGAATTTATTAAGATAAAGACATTTAATAGCATTTAATAATTCAAAAATTTTAAATGCCTAGAATTTACTTTAATTAGCATATTCATATTCCTGGCATTTTTCTAATTAGAAAACATATATAGTATTTTTATTATTTGAATTTATAAATTTAAAACAATATTAAATGCAAATATCTAAATACATATTTGAATTAACATTCAAAATTGATTAATATTTCATATAGAAAGTTTGTTCAAATTCAAAACCATTTGAAAGATATGAATATATTTTTATTTAAATAGATTATGAAATTCGAAATGAATTTGACAAATAGCTCATGGTTTTTCTTACTCGGACATTACCTACTCACAGTCACAGACGTGTGGGCCAGCGAGCGAGGAGGGGCCACGCGTGCGTGACCCATTCTGGGCGACGACATGTGGAGGAGTCAGGGACTACGGGTTGGTAGGAAAAGAATTCCATAGGTGCTTTTGGAAAAAGGCAAGATCTGATCGGTTATAAAATGCCGAAGCCGAAGTTTGAGTCAGCACGAATCAGGTAGTTGGTCCGATCTTCCCGAGATGATTCCTAGCTCTTCCGAACTCCATTTTGAACACTGTTTGATGCTACGTTTAGAAGGAACATAGGGGTACAACTTTTGTCAAGGATTACTCGTCGGATAGGATCTGCATCGTCGGTAACAAAACCAAGAACAGAGAGTTTTCCACCAGTTTCGGACTCACAGAAAAATTCAGAAAAACATAAAGATCAGGCTGTCTTCTCTGGATGATTCCAAGAGTTGTAGGGGTCGGATTGGGGCGTGGTTTAGCTTGTTAGAAAGATGGAAGCACCCTATCTTCCGGGGTGTGACAGTCAGCACCGGAGGGTTACGGAGTGTGCCGGAAATCTAATAGAAACAGAGGCGGATGAACTGTTGTTGCTGATGTGCGGTTCAAAGCGCGGCGCGCAGTGTCGTGCGGTGAGCGCGCGGGCGGCTGCAGTGCATGTGGATGACGAGCAGCGAGGCGGCGACGGTAGCACGTTCAACAACAAGAGAGAGGGGAAGATGCACCAGGAGGAGGCGAGCTCACCTAAAGATCGTCCACCAGCTGAGCTAGATGGAGCCGGTAGCGTGGACGCGATGGAGACGGTGGCCGGCGTCGGGTGCTGCAGGGTTCGCAACGATGGGAAGAAGTCCAGGTTTCGACTTCGAGTCTAGGTGGTCGTCCATGTCCAGCAGCATGAGAGGGAGTTCTAGAACATGGTGACAAGCTTGACGGTGGCGGATCAATAGCAGCCAGAGGTGGCCAGCGAGGGTGAGCTAGGGTTTGGTAGCTGGCTTGCTGGAGAAGAAGAAGGGAAGGCGATTTCGATCTAGATGGGGGCTGGAGATTGGGGTGGATGGGGTTGCTAGATGCTTTTGATTGCTTTGTGCAGAGGGAGTGGGTTCATGAGCCAAGCGTGGTTGCCGTCCTTGCTCGGCTTGGTCACGTGCTCATAAGGGAAGGAGAGGAACAGAGCGGTTCCATCAGGGCGGTTTGGTTCAGTCGGAGAGCAAGAGAGGGCACAACCAGGACTAGGCTGGGTCAGATCGATTGGTTCGGAGAAAAGAAAGGTTGCAGCTAGGGTGTCAAGTGGGATCCCCTACCCAAAAAAAATTCTTCCTACCCATTGTTTTAAGAAACTGCTCCATTATGTGGTATTTTTATAGATTGAGATGCCAGGAGAGCTGCCCTTTTATTTTTTAAGAAATAAACATGGACACACAAAATCTTTCTAAGAATATTAATACATAAGTTATATGTACTAATAAATATTTAATGATAGGTTTTATATTAATATATTCGGCATAGTGGCAACACACTCACTTCACATCTATTGGAAGTCTTGAGTTCGAATCCTCTTTGTGTACATATATTTGACATGGGTTTGTATTTTTTCTTGTGTAGCAATATTGCGTTATAGAGAGGTAGCATCGGGGACCCACCTGCCTGAACATACATGGTTGCATCAAGATATGTTAAGAATGTCAAAGTAACGGACGTGACCGGAATAAAAAGTCCAACATACAATTTCAAAAAATATGTCCAACATAGACACTTTTCATGTACAGAGTGGCTGACATCAGGGACCCATTAGTCAGAACATACATGGCTGCTGCATCGAGCAACGTTGGCAAGGGCATAATGATGGTCACAAACGGTAAAAAGAAGACCAAGATAGACATGTTTTCTTGCCCAGAGAGTCTGACATGTGGCCCCAAGCAACAAGACCATACACGGTTCCCGCACCGAGCAACGTTACCAAAGTCAAAATGGTGGACACGACCGAAATAGAAGTCCACCATTCATACATTTCCTCTATATGATATGTGGGACCTAGCAGCGTGACCTTATACGGGTGCTGCATCGTGCAACGTTGCCAAGTTCAAAACACGGAGGTGTGAGCGAAGAAAAAATTTCATCATACACACGTTTCTTCTAATAAGAGGCTGACATATGGGACCCAATAGCGTGACCAAACGGAAGATTTGTCGAGCAACGCTATCAAATTCGAAACAGGGAATCGCGAGAGAAAAAATTCCATCATACACAAAATTCTTCTAATGAGAGGCTAACATTACGGACCCACCAATCTGACTAAATGACAGACGCATCGAGCAACGTTATCGAGTTCGAATCAAGGAGGCACGGCCGAGGTGAAAAAATTCATCATGCACATAGTTTTTCTAATGAGGGGATATCATGTGGGACCCATCAGCCTTCTTAAATAGCAGATGCATTAAGCAACGCTATCAAGTTCAGAATAGGGTAGCACGAGCGAAGGAAAAAATCCATTATACACATGATTTTTCTTGTGAGAGGCTGACATGTGGGATCCACTAGGCTGACTAAATGGTAAATACATTTAGCAACGTTATCGAGTTCAAATAAGGGAGACGCGACCGAAAAGTATGGTTCGCTAGAGACACTGACATCAGGGACCCACACGTCTCAAAAGATTTCAGCAAGTCAACATCGCGCGAGGAACCAAAAATCTTGCTTCCGCCACGTGTCGATCGAGCTTCGTCCATGTTTTTAGTGGTTTCGCCGTAATAGAGGACCGCGAAACCGAAAAAAGTTTTTCATCGGCTACGGTCGAGCCAAGAAATTCGTTGCGGAAGACGCACCTTCTACGATGCTCGACGGACAAAATCATTGCGGATGGACACTTTTTCTTATAGTGTTAAGGATCTGTTTGACTAGGATGACCATGATGACGTATCGAATCAACATAGTCATTATGTTTTAGATCTACGCCATTGTAAATGTTGTTAGTGGTGTTTTCTACTGCACTGTTATAAACTCTCTTTGACGGTACTATTATAAACGTTTTTCTCCATACTTCGTGTTACAATTGTAATGTTGAGAAATCCTTTGGATGGTATTATTATAAACGTGTGTCATCGCGCTTTATGTTATTATTATACTATTGTCAACTACTTTTGACGGTATTATTATAAACGTATGGTGTCGCACTTTTTGTTACTATTGTACTGTTGGGAACTCCTTTTGACGGTATTATTATGAACATGTGTCATTGAACTTCATATTGCCTTAATTCTGAATTGTTTCAGCTTCGATGCACTTAATGTCAATATCAACGACTTTTTATTATGCTGTCGATCTTTGGTCATCCAAAATGCTCTCTGTCGGCTTTGGCAACGTGCATACATATATCGTCTTATCTTTGTTAGTCACATTTCGCCTTCGTCTCGAGGTGCATACTGACTACATGGATCCAAGCGTCAAGTTACGTGACAGTTTGGGTAACTTCGCGATGCTATTGCACTTACATCGAGTATGGGCGCACGCACACGACGGCTTCTGGGATCCACGGATATCGCATACAATTTATGGCTTCATATACCATCGCCTCGGCTATCAGCCATGCACCAGGGACGCAAAGAGAAGTTTAGTTACTATTATTTACTTATATCATGCTTTACTACTATTAATTTATTATTGTTTCTCAAGGTGCGTTTAGTATTCTATATCGTTGATGTGCGTCACGACTATGCTATCTAGGCACGCCTAGTCACACTTTCGGGCCTCTGAGAGTTTTTAGCCGTTCTCGCAAACATCTGGGTCCGTATTTGAAAATCGGCCGACTTCATCATGGGTAGCTTAGTTGGGTGGCCCTCTAAAATTTTCTTTCGTTCTTATAAGAGTCACGTCTTGATAACTTATTGTCTTTTGTCTTTCTTTGGTTTTTCTGAGATTGATCGTGTTGATGGATACATTTGTGCATCCATGCATTGCAATTTTTAAAAAACGTTGTGTTCACTGTTATAGACTATTTGGAGCATAGTTTCTTGATTATAGACAACTTACGCTAAAGTAGTGCTAGTTGAAATGCCCATGTGTTGCTGCGTCATATTTTCTTAGCACGTGTAAATATAAAATACACATAAATATTAATGCACGCATAAAATTTAGCCACTTGGTGTTTTAAAAATTAAGTTTTTAGTTTTCTTAATTCAGTGAAGCAAATTGAATAAAAAGTATGGTTTGTAGAAATAGATAGTTCTCTCATTGCACATGTTTCGTGTAATTGTTTTTTGTTTCGTTTCAATCCCTTTGTAGGGTCTATACCTAGCAAATTGCACGTGCGTTACAAACGGAAACCATACATACACCCGATTTTTCAGATACACGAGATCTATTTCATCCAAATACAAATGTTTTCAAAAATCTAAATATTCCATACAATTTTACACAACATCAATTATATTCCCAGAAACAACATTTCAAATCCACTTCACCATAACAACCAAGCGTTGAAGAATTCGTTAGTAAAAATAACAAATCTAATAAGTGGTATGCTTTCTCGGAGCACATTTCCAAGCTGGCGCCCTTAAGTTACTCCCTCCGATCCATACTAATATTCTCAACTTTGTCTAGATTTGCATGTACCTAGTTAAACATTTAGACTAGGTGCATCCTGATGACCCACAAGTATAGGGAGTGTATCGCAGTATTTTCGAGGGAAGTTAAACCCAATTTATTGATTCGACACAAGGGGAGTCAAAGAATATTTATAAGCCTTAAGAACTGAGTTGTCAATTCAGCTGCACGTGGAAACAATCTTGCTCACAGTAGTTTATCAGTAACCACAGTTTTGTAGTAGGAATAGTAAAGTAACAGCAGTAATAAAACAAGGACAGTAGTAACAAAAGCAGTAAACAGTGGGATTCGAGTGCGGTAGGCATAGGGATGGATGGACGGGCGTTGCATGGACAAGACAATTTACATAGCAATCAGAACATAGGGCAATTGCAGATAAATAAGATAAAGTATCCAAGTACTAGACAATCCTAGGCATGTGTTTCATATATAGTCATACGTGCTCGCAATGAGAACTTGCACAACATCTTTTGTCCTGCCAGCCCGTTTGCAGCAAGGCCTCTAGGGAACTACTGGCAATTAAGGTGCTCCTTTTAATAGAGCACAGGAGCAAAGCATTAACACTCCGTGAACACATGTAATCCTCACATCAAAGCATTTCCCTTCCGGTTATCCCGATTTCTATCACTTCGGGGCCATAGGTTCCGGACAACAACGTGTGTATACAAATTGTAGATAAGACCAAAAACAATACTATCATAATGAATCAATAACATGTTCAGATCTGAAATCATGGCACTCGGGCCCTAGTGACAAGCATTAAGCACAACAAGTTGCAACAAAGTCATAAAGCACTAATAAAAGATACTAGGCACCATGCCCTAACAATCTGATGCCATTACATGAACGATCTCATCCAATCCCTACCATCCCCATAGCCTACAGCGGGGGGTTACTCACTCATAGATGGAGGAAACATGGATGGTCGATGGAGATGATGGTGGAGATCGATGGAGATGGCTTCAGGGGCACTTCCCCGTCCCGGCAGGGTGCCGGAACAGAGACTTTCTGTCCCCCGAATCTCCCCTTCGGTGGCGGCGGCGCAGCAGAACTTTTCGTAGAAAAACGTCAAACCCCCCGAAGTTTTTAGGTCAGAAGGCTTCTTATAGGCGAAGAGGGAGACCGAGGGGGTGCCTGGGGCCACCACACCATGCCCTGGCACGGCCAGGCCCAGCCCGCGCCTAGGGGTGGTGTGGCCAGGCCCTGGCCCTCCTCCGTCTCGTATTCTGGCTCCATGAGTCTTCTGGAAAAATAGGCACTTTGGCTTTTCTCCCGTCCAATTCCGATAATATTCATTTTCTGACTTTCCTGGAACCAAAAACAGCAGAAAACCGGCAGCTGGCACTGTGTCTCTTGTTAATATGTTAGTCCAAGAAATCATATGAAAAGTACTCCAAAGTTAAAACAAAACACAAGAAAGTAGATAAAAACAAGCATGGAGCATCAAAAATTATAGATACATTTCCAATGTATCACATCCGTATCTAGACAAAGTTGAGAATAATAATATGGGCCAGAGGTAGTACAAAAAGACAAGTTCATTTCTTTATTTACTCGGTTATGTCTAATAGTTGCAGGGAAGCTCAACTTTATCCCCTTCTCCTAATATGTATATCACAAAGGAAGATCCGTTAATAATTATTGGCTAACCTTATGCTACTTTTACCATACAAAAGAAATGACTATTTTTTTATCTAAGCGGCATGCCTAATTAAATACTTATTAAAAGTTTAACAGAATCGTCATTATTATGTATGTAGTATGAAATTTCACAGATATCTGCTGCAACACAATATGCAAGTAAGAGCTGGCATAGTCTGATTGATGTAGAAGTTCTTAAATAGAATAACAAATTGATCTTTCAGCTTACCCAGTTAAGCCGTTAAAATGTTTATTTTGAAAGATCCAGCAATGTTGGATTTTCATTGATTAGTAGGTAGAATATTTACATGGTTGCCATAGGCAAAGAACAAGCGAAAAATAAAGTTCAAAGAAAAGCAAAAGCCACTAGGTTAGCTCGGCGATAGGATGAATCAATGGGGTTCCCACAATATCTCCCTCGGTTTCTTGGCTCCTATGAAGGCCCATTCTCGAGCCTCGTCGTGGACGGCTTGTGTGATCACACCGATAGGCCTCCGTTGGTCCCTAAAAATCCTGTTGTTCCGCTCCTTCTAGATCGCCAAAGGGACCAGGATTGTGAGGGACCGAATTCCAGATTGGTGTTCCGGAAGGGCCGCACTGGCCATTGTTGCCCAAGCTGCCACAACTGAATGCTCGTGCTCCCATGTGGTAGGGGCCCTCGCACTACAGCATGGCCAAGAACTGACGGTGGCCCATATCTGCTTAGCGATCGGGCACTCCATGAACAGATGATGTGCAGTTTCGAGGTTTCAAATGCATAGGGGGCAGAAGAACTCATTGGGACATTCCCTTCTCATGAGCCTATCGTCGCACCACAACTTTTTCTGAAGAAGTAGCCAAGCGAAGAATTTGCAACGTGCTGGAGCCCATGGTTGCCACACCATGGTCATCATGGCACTGTGGAACATACCCTCGAACTGCATTCTATACACTGATCGTGCCGAGTAGCAACCGTCCTCGGACAAAATCCAGGAGATCTAGTCCGGGACACCGTCCTGCAACATGATGCCCCTAAGTTCCCGCCAAAGAAGGATGAAGTCGCTGATGATGCCTGGGTGGATGTTGTGTCGTAGGTCTATCACCCAGGTATTATCCTTGAGAGCCTCTTCCACGGTTCTCTTCTTCCACCTGGAGTGCGTGAATATAATCGGATAACGCATCCGTAGAGGAGCGCAACAAATCGAAGAGGAGAACCAAAATAGGCCCATTTCACCGTTCCCCAGCTGGACTCTGGTGGCCGCCGCGAAGAGTCCCTCATCCTTGATATCACATGGGGTGTCCATGCTCGCCCATGGACGATCAGGGTGCTGCCATCGTAGCCATAGCCAACACAGTCTGAGGGTCTGCGCGAACTTTTCTAGGTGTAGCAAGCCAAGCCCACCATAGTCCAGAGGCGAGCATACTTTCGTCCAGTTCACCTTGCATTTGCTGCATGCATCCGTGTTTTCCTCAATGTCCTAGGTAAAACGCCTCCTAATGCTATCAACGGTTGTGAGGAATTTTTTGGGCAACCTTAGTGCTATTATAGAGAAGATGGATAGAGAGCTAAGGACAGACACTGAGTGTGCGGCGCCCGCCCAGGTTGAGCAGCTTTCCTTTCTGTGCCGCCAGCTTTCCACATGCTCCATCGAGGACGTGTTGCAGCTGGACAAGTCGCAGTTTACCCATTAAGACCGGCATCCCCAAGTACATGATGGAGAACCTGGTCACCCGCCCGTCAAAGCCAAGCAGCAGATCATCCATGTTGATGTCGTTGAAAGGAATGGGCGTGACCGAGCATTTGTCGAGGTTTACCCATAGACCTGAAGCCTCTCCAAAGGCTTGGATGACGCGGAGGAGGCGAAGCAGCTCGTTACGGACAGGGTTGACAAAAATTATGGCATCGTCTGCATATAAGCTAACACCCATCTTAGCCTCCCTCCCTGGTAGAGTGGAGAGGATACCCAACTCCATCGCTTCCTCTAGCAGCCGATGTAGCGGATCGATGGCCAAGATGAAGAGTAGGGGGCATAGGGGGTCTTCCTGGCGCAGTCCCCGGCGATGGGAAACGGTCGGCCCGATAGTGCCATTTAGTAGCACCGACAAGGAAGCCGTGCAGAATAGGAGGGTTATCCAGTAACGCCATCGTGGAGGGAAGCCAAGATTCTGGAGGAGGTCTAACATGTACTCCCAAGAGATGGAATCGAAGGCTTTTGCGAAATCTAGCTTCAGCAGGATGGACGGCTTCCTTTTCCTTTGGAGTCAGCGGGCCAGGTTTCTCACATAGAGAAAATTCTCGTGGATACTTCGTGACTTGAGGAACACACTCTACGCGGTGGAGACCATGTCGCCCATCCAAGGGCTTAGCCTTTGGGCCAAAACCTTGGAGAAAAGCTTGCCGAAGGAGTGGACGAGACTAATGGGCCGGAAGTCGTTGATCGATAGTGCATGCACTTTCTTGGGCAGCAGGTAGATGAACGCCTCATTCAGTGCGGCGAAGTCACCCTGCGTTAGGTGGAAGAGGTGACTGAATGCCTCCATGATGTCTTACTTCATGATGGGCCAGCAGGAGCGGTAGAAAATCCCTGTGAACCCATCAAGGACTAGCAACTTCTCGGGCGGTGATGATTGAATAGCCACCCAGACCTCCGCGGTAGTGAATGGAAGGTCGAGCCTAGCGTCAGGGAGTTTAGGCATGGTGATGTTCTCCCAGAGAACAGTGCACGATCACGGAGACGAGGTGCCTAGCATTGAGGCAAAGTGGGAGTGTAGGAGCGCCTCCTTGTCAGCGTAACCGGTGGTGACAGCGTTAGCCGAATGAAGCGCGTGGATGAAATTTTTCTGGCGACAATGCCCGTTAACCTTAAGGTGGAAGAAGCGTGTGTTGGTGTCGCCTTCTTTCAACCACGTCATTTGGGAAGCTTGCCGTCTTCTAGCTCGCTCCACTGTCGCAAGTCCCGGAATTCTGGTCTCGAGGAGTTTCCATAGGTGGTGCTCAGCCGCAGTTAGCGAGTGACTTTCCTGAGCCACTTGATCAAGGAATTTGGAAGAGGTGAAAATAAATATGGGCCTGTAAACAAATCATAAGATGCATACGGGTGACAGTACCAAATAACTGTGACTAAAATATTCAGTTTTCTCCTAATTCTTGGACTAGCAAACCGATAATGAAGCCTATAACCTAAAGCTCGTGTATCACTATAATTTCTGAACCTCGCGTGTTAAACATGCATCTACAACGGACAACAATTACCTAAAACAAGCACATCTTGTCCTAAGCCGAAGGTATCAATGCTGAAAGAATCACCTCATGGCAACAATACAAAGTTTTAGACGTGAACAGCCAGCCGTTCACATGAGCATAGGAAATTTGTACTCGAGCCTTCGACTTGGCCCCTGGCAGGATAGGTGAGGAATCACAATCGACACTATTCTAAACTTATCTTAATTGTAACTTGTCGGATATACAAAAAGACATATGGAACCAAGATCAGAATTCAGAACAAGCTAGCATATATGAATCAGAAAATGACCATAGAGATAGTACCAGCGGCTAGCACTCTAGAAGGAACTCACTGGTAGACCATGTCCAGAAGTGAGGAGCTGGCAATAGACCATGTCCAGAAGTGAGGATCTGCCAATTCCTAGCGTAGTACTCCAGATTGACATTCATCAGGTACAACGTGTTGTCCATGGCCACTTTGTGAACTTGGCCTCCGCGCCGTGGTGCTAGGTCTACGACATCGTCTGGCTTGTTCTTCACAGGTGGTGTGCCAAAACCCAAGAACGAAGGAGGAAAAGATGGTGGTGGAGGGAGAGGGAGGGAGGGACGACACAGGGGAGGTGGCAGCAACCCGACATTGCTCCATGCTGGAGGAACATGGCCGCTGTAGTGGAATCCAGTGAGGGCGGGGAGCTGGGGATGCGCCATGGAGCGAGGGACGGGAGCCAGTGAAGCATGGGATCCCTGGGATTTCGATCAAAGAAGGCCCGGGCTGTGGTGACACTTAGATGCATGTGTGCACGCTGGGGAGGACCGATGAACCGCGCCACGAAGCCCTCAGCGGCCTGTGGGCGGTGCAAGGTAGGTGGTGGCATGTGTGTGGAGAGAAGGGGATTAGGTCATATCCCCCAGGCCGACCCAAATGGCCAACCCAAATGGTCTGTTTCTATCTTGGGTCAGGCCACAGTCGCTTTTGGGTCGTGGTTCGGCCTGTCAGCCGACCGCGCCTAGAGGTGTGACCCAATTTTCCGCCCTGACGTTCGTTGGCGCCATCGCTGGAAAAGGCATTGCCAATCATTAAACAATCAAATTGACAAGCCAAACACAAATTGACTATCAAATAAAATGGCAGATGTGTCCCTTTGTTCGTTAGACATCGCCAACTAGTGGCCAATGGATCTGAAATGTGCAAAAGGGGGCAATATCATACACAATGTCCAAAAAATGGCAGCTTCTTTGCCAAAAAAGTTGCATTCACTGTTGCCATTGCCCTTCAGGCATCACGAGTCCGGATGGTCTGCTGCCTCCTTGTGACCCAAGCCCTGCGATCAGGGTCAATGATGTTATCTAGGTCAGTGAGCATGATGGCATTCTCCTCGGCCATGATCTTGGCTTCGGCCCCCTTGCCCTTCGCCTCTGCCTCCAGCACCCTAGACCTGGCCTCGGCCTCCTTGGCCTTAGCTTCGACCTCCTTCGCCTTAGCCTTGGCCTCGATCTCCATTAGCCTAGCCTTGGCGTTGGCCTCCTCCACCTTGATAAACCTCGTCTGTAGCTTGACAAAGGTCTTGGCGGTGGCCTCTTTCTATTTGCGCCACCTCTCCTCCCTCTCAGAGATGGCCTCTTTCTTCTTCTTCAGGATCTTCTTAAAGGTCTCCTGGAATGCCAAGGAACCAGCGTAGCGGGCGAGGTCGGCCTTCGTAGCCTTGTGTACACCAGGCCAGTAGGCACGACCGGCAGTCCCATCACCAGCAGGGTTGACGAAGCCTTCGTCATGCCGATGACACCGCCCGTCGAAGCATTGCTCTTGCCCTTGTTCTTGTTGTCCATTTCTTTCCAAAGGGCATATCTAGTCTCAACAGTGGCCCAACGAGAAGGCCTTGTTATCATTCACCTTCTTGAAGTGCTATGTTGCTTTCATGACCTACACACATGGATGCCAACAATGGCTCAACGCAAATGCAAGATATCAACAAAGAGATGAAGAGGTTTTACCATGCCAACCGGCATCATGCCGCTTATTTTCCTTTTGATCTCCATCTCATAGGAGCCTTGGAACTTGCTACACTCGGCATGGATGGTGCCCCAACGCTTGGAGAGGGAGATATCATTTCTATCACTATATAAGGTGTCCTTCCTGAATTTCCTATGCTCATGGAAGAACTTGCCCACCTTTTTCCAATAGGCAAAGCCCTTTTCTCTACGCCGCATAGTGCATCTTGTGAAATCTCCATCCACTCCTTGCATTGGATCTTGTCCTCGTCGGTGGTGTAGCTCGAGGTTCGTTGGCTCAACTTCTTTATCTCACTGATGGCTCGGGCCCCCTGGAAGGGGGCCTTCTTCGCCTTCCACCTAAGTTGCACAAGAAAGGCCCAAAGCCATAGGAAATAGAATTTCGATCTAAATCCATCTAATCTACTTACTTCGTTCCCTAATTTCATTCAAGAGATCCTCGAGGAAAATAATTTGGTTTCCACCGAGCTGAAGCAATATGTTGATGGTTCTAGTAAACCAAAACTATCATTTTTTAGCTAGGTAGACAAAGTATTGTTGACAAGATTTGTGTTTTTTTGAATACCCTTCGAAGTTTTCCATGTGTATTTCTACTTGAGTCAGAGAGAAGAAGCATTTATCCGTTTATCAAATGATGATACATAGTGCAATATGGTAAGAATCCACAAATTCCACCCCGCATTTTTGGAAAAATTGCTCGTCTTCGTTTTCAGCTCTGCTAGCTCGAGAATTGCCACAAGCACAAATTCCTCTTTTTATGGATCCAAAGATTCTTTCGCAAAAGAATCCATATTTTTCTGTAAAAAAATCGCAAAAACTAAGTCTATTTTAATGAAGACACTAATGTTCCTAAATTTTATAGACTTCCCCAATCTCGACGATTCGCGAGATAATAGCTATTATTCTTTTAAGTTACCCATTATTTGAAGTTAGCCGCTGATGGCCCAAAATATATCGACCTTGTTGGGGAGCCCCAAGAGGAAGGTATGATGAGCACATCAGCAAGTTTTCCCTCAGTTATGAAACCAAGGTTATCAAACCAGTAGGGGCAAGGAAACACCTCCCAGGTGTTGTTTCCAACTTGGAATCTTGCATAACACAACCACAGAACTTTGCCCCCAACTTACAGTGAGGTTGTCAATCTCACCGGTTTTGCTGAAAAAAAGGATTAAACGTATTGTGTGGAAGATAGTAATTGCTTGCAGAAAGTAAACAAAAAGCAGTAAACAGATGTAGATTGATGATAAAAGAAAGGACTAGGGGTCCATATTTCACTAGTGGTGGTTCTCCTTAAGATAGATGACATGTTGGGGTGAACAAATAATAGCGGGGCAATTGACAAACATCAAGAAAGCATACAATCATATATTAATCATCTTGACTCCTTTGAGATTTGATTGGGCATTACAACATTATACATAGACCGTAATCCAACTGCATCTATGACTAATAATCCACCTTCAGGTTATCATCTGAACCCCCTCCAGTATTAAGTTGCAAGCAACGGATAATTGTATTACGCATTGCGTGTAAAGTAGACAATACGATTGTTCTATGAACAAAGGATTGTTGTTTTCGCCCTAGTAGCAACAGCATATCTAGTACCTTAGAGATTTCTGTCACTTCCCCAGATTACTAGAGGCATGAACCCACTATCGAGCATAAATACTAACTCTTGGAGTTACTAGTATCTACTTGGCCAAGATAGCTACTAACAACGGAAAGCATGAAGATCACAAATAATAAAGACATGATACAATCAATAATCAATCTGAAATAGCATCTCAATATCCATCGGATCCCCGCAAACACAACATGTAGAATTACAAATAGATGATCTTGATCATGAACGGAGCTCACAAGATCTAAACATGGTAGCACAAAGGAGAAGAACCAACCATCTAGCTACTACATGGACCCGTAGTCCAAGGATGAACTACTCACGCATCACACCGAAGGCTTGCATGGTGATGAAGAAGGCCTCCAGGGTGAATTCTCCCCTCCGGCAGGGTGCCGGAAAGAGCTTCAGATCCCTCCCGATCTAGGGATCGAGATGACGGCGGCTACAGACTCTTTCGTGGAATTTTGATCAGGTACTTAGGGTTTTTGTATCGGAGGCATCTTATAGGCGAAAGGGGAGGCCGAGGGGGTGCCCTAGCCAGCCACACCACCCCCTAGCGCGGGCCAGGCCTGGCCGCGCGGCTAGGTGGTGTGGTGGCCCTCTGGCCCCTCTCCGTCTCGTATTCTGGCTTCGTGTCCCCCTCGGTGAAAAACTGACTTTGGCTTTTGTCCCGTCCAATTCCAAGAATATTCATTTTCTGACTTTTTTACAACCAAAAAAATAGAAAACAGGCAACTGGCACTGTGGCATCTTGTTAATAGGTTAGTCCAAGAAAGTGTATAAAAATACTCCAAAGTGTGGGCAAAACATAAGAAAGTTGATAAAACCAAGCATGGAACATCAAAAATTATGGATACGTTTGCAACGTATCAACATCCCCAAGCTTAATTCCTACTCGTCCTCAAGTAGGTAAGTGATAAAAAGAAAGAATAATTTTTGAGGTGACATGCAGCATCATAAACTTGATCAAAGTATTTGTAAAACGTTGATAGCTGGGATCATAGTAGTTCAACATAGCATGAAAGATAAAGTTCTAGCAATAAGACATAGCAACTATGTTGCAACATGAAAAGGCACAAACAAAAGATTCATGAATAACAATGCTTTGCAAGACATTTGTTTGTTTCACATAAAGAAAACATAGCATAATGGTATTCAGCTTGTCCCTCATAATGTAGCAAACATAGATGCATAGGACACCTTCAAAGTTCATAAGAGTGACTAGATACAAATAGTTTAAGAACAAGCAATATAAAAGTTATGCATTAATCAACAAGTCTTGGGACAATGCACATAGAACTAAGAATGGCCACTATGCTCTCAAAATAGGTGCATAAAGATAGAAGGTGGAGACTCAACATAAAAGTAAAAGAAAGGCCTTCATAGAAGGAAGCAGGGATTAAAGTCTCATAAAGAGCTTCCAAAAATTATGGTACTTATTAGATTTCAGCTCTCATTGCCCCTATCATAAGCATCTTGAAGTGATTAAGGTTAAAGTGAACAAACTATGGAGTATATGCTTGACAAAATATAAGTTGGAAATCTCATGTCCCTTGAATACGAGGGCCGCTCCTCATGCTACTTAAGTTTAGTTACTGGTAAGTTCTTATCATAGTAAGTACATGTGTATCATAGAGAACCGCCAACGGGGTACCCCTTTCCCGATGATACGGAAGAATCCCCATATCAAAATGACAAGGCAAGCAGACAACGAGCATCTCACCAATCTTCTTATTTACCATGGGAAAATGGTGCTTTTTTCTCTCTTTCCTCTTTTATCATATCTTTTTTTTCTTTTTCTCTTTTTCTCAATATCTGACTCTTTTTTATAAGAAGAATGCTTCATAGACAGCTCATTATGGTTACGCTGCAGGTTTCCACCATGATTAGGCATGGATTAGACCGGCGGCCCAGGCGTTTCTCTAACACACATACATAACTCCATGGACTTACAAGCTCCCCTTTCATTTCACACCGATGACATCCATAGACAAAAGAGCATAATATCAACTAGGTACAAAGTACAAGTGCAATGTTGAAAGCGTTCCCCATGACAGCATGGTTCTGCTAATCCCCAACATATAAGTGCAAGCATATACAACATAGACGACACAATGGTTCAAGATTATTAAGGGCAAGAAAAGAAAAGTGTGCCATCAAGTTCGTGAGAGCTTTAATCACTAGTTTTCTCATAACAAGTTTAATTCAGAAGGTAGACAAAAACATGAATATACTTGGAATAGAAAATGCTAATAGGTAGGTATGGTGGATTCTTTGGAATAACTTGGTTTTAGGAGTTGGATGCATGAGTGTAACTCATACTTGGTTATGGAGGCTAGCAAAAGATTGGGAGCAACCGACTAAGAGAGAAATAATGGCCATAATCATGCAGAGCGACAAAACATCATTAATCAAAGCATAAAGTGATACTACAAGTCGAAAACTAAAGGATCATAAAGGATATGATGACTTGGGATAGTCATAACATGGTGTGAGCATGCGCCAAGTCAACCCAAATAAAGCATCAAAGGAGAATACCACAATACTATGCTTTAATATGCTAAAACAACGCATGATTCTTCTAAGGCACAGTAAGCAATCTCAATTGTTTATAACAAGTCATGCTAAAGCAAAGAATACTAAGCATAAAGCCAAAACAATATCGAGCATGGCATGAAAAAACATAGGCCACAGTCAAAAACAAGGTCTCTTTACCACTTAAGCATGAACTTTCCTACTCTTTTTCCAATCCAAACCAAACTATTTGAAAACCAATGTATGAAAGAGGTGGTCCAACCAATTTATTCAAGCAAACTAAGAAAACCAATCAAATGAAAACCAAAACAAAAAACAAAGACGCTTCAAGAACAACACAACTGTGCATGGAACAATAAAAATGAAGTGTTTGGAAGAAACCTGGGATTTTTATTGATGAAGAAGGGGATGCCTTGGGCATCCCCAAGCTTTGACGCTTGTACTTCTTGGATAATTCCTGGGGTTACACGGGGTGGCATCCCAAAGCTTGAGCTTTAGTCCATTCTTCATCTCATTACATCATTCTCTCCATACACCTGAAATTTTTCCTTCATACAAAACTTCACACAATCTTTATTAGCAACATTAGTGCACTCAAGATAAAAGTTCTTAAGGTTCAGTTATAACACCAATAAACTTCCATTAGAACACTAGATACTGTAGCACTTCCCTCAAAAATCTCAATTCCCCAAAAGAACTCAAAAAGGAACCACCAAGAAGCAAATGCAAATAATGGCAGAAATCTATCAAAACAGACCAGCAGGTAAAAACCAATTTTTTCAAAGACCTTATGTTGCTCAAATCGAAAAGTGTTGAACTAACTAAAGTTAGATAACAACCTGGGTCAGGAGCACAAAAATTCACGCCTGAAAACGACGTACAAAGATTTTATACTAATTTTTACGGTGAAGCACAAAACTCTGTTTCGGGACAGCAACTTTCCCAATCATTACTTCTCTCTCATTAGAGGTTACTCTTGGCACAAAAGGCAAATAAAAAGGATAAGGAGAGGTTATTACTGAGGTAATAACTTCCAAGACTCATCTAAAACTTTTGGGTTATCTCCCAATAAGTACTTTTCTTTAACGCCTTTAAGTTAGGCATAAGAAGCAAGAAAAATAATCAAGTGTTCTCAAATGAAGAAGAATTAAAACCAAATTTCTTGCCCTTACCTCTCTTACTTTTATTCTTAACCTTGGAGAACATATGATTGTTTGTATGGAGAAGCAAAGTGCATGGTGCCCTTTTCCACATTTATTATTGCTCCAAGGAGTTTCAATAGGGATCTTCCAAGTGTGATTTGTCCTTTTCCTACACATTCAATAACAAGATAATCAGTAGAAACCATTTTCCCTAGGACCTTTGTAAACACTCCTTCAGCTATTCCAATTGGTGATATTGTGCATTGTTAGCAAGAAATATTTCTTCTCCTCCTTCAGAAAGTCCCCAAAGATTTAAAGATTCATAGATATCTTTAGGCATAAGACAGAATTCAGAGATGATGTCACAGCGAGCATGAAAAGTTTCATTATTTATAACAATCTTTACTGTGGGAAGCCACTTCGAGGGTTCAAAATTTATTGGAACATAGTCATGATTCTCTCTAAGTGTATTATAGCAATCTTTTAAACTAGCAGTGCTGGTCTCAAGAGTATTCAGTCTAGCAAATATGTTTATGAAGGAAGAATCAGATTTTCTAGGCAAGTTTAAGTAAAGACCAACTTATTTATGGCCTTACAAGTATCATCCTCATTGAATTGGAGGAAATATCCTCCTACTACAGCATCCAAAGCATATCTATAGCAAAGAGCAATTCCAAGGTAAAAACTGCTAAGGAACAAGCTTTGAGTCATTTTAGGTTTAGTGTTTTCATGTAGATCAGAGATTCTAGACCAAGCTTCTTTGAAACTCTCTTCAATTCCTTGTTTAAAAGTGAAAATCATTTCCTCATGTGACATAGTCACTAGATCAATGCTAGACATAATGGCAACTTAAGATAGGAACTAAATTTTTTTGTGTTTTTAATTAAGAAAGCAAACTAGTACAACTATTCTTTTGTGTGTTTTTGATAAAGAAACAAGCAAACAAAGCAGAAACAAACTAAGAAAAACAAAAACAACAAAATAAAGAGATTGGTTATGAGGGACTCCCCTTGTGAAGATGTCCTTGACTCCCCGGAAACGGCGCAAGAAAAATAGCTTGATGGCCCAATATATATCGAGCTTGTCGGGGAACCCCAAGAGGAAGGTATGATGAGCACAACAACAAGTTTTTCCTCGGCTATGAAACCAAGGTTATCGAACCAGTAGGAGCAAGGAAACACCTCCAAGGTGTTGTTGCCAACTTGGAATCCTGCACAACACAACCACAAAACTTTGCCCCCAACTTATAGTGAGGTTGTCAATCTCACCGGTTTTGCTGAAAACAAAGGATTAAACGTATTGTGTGGAAGATAGTAATTGCTTGCAGAAAGTAAACAGAAAGCAGTAAATAGTTGTATATTGATGATAAAAGAAAGGAGTGAGGTCCATAGTTCACTAGTGGTGGTTCTCCTTAAGATAGATGACATGTTTGGTTAACAAATTACAGCGGGGCAATTGACAAACATCGAGAAAGCATACAAGCATATACTAATCATCTTGACTCCTTTGAGATTTGATTGGGCATTACAACATTATACATAGACCGTAATCCAACTGCATCTATGACTAATAATCCACCTTTAGGTTATCATCCGAACCCCCTCCAGTATTAAGTTGCAAGCAACAGATAATTGTATTACGCATTGCGTGTAAAGTAAAAAATACGATTGTTCTATGAACAAAGGATTCTTGTTTTCTCCCTAGTAGCAACATCACATCTAGTACCTTAGAGATTTCTGTCACTTCCCCAGATTACTAGAGGCATGAACCCACTATCGAGCATAAATACTAACTCTTGGAGTTGCTAGTATCTACTTGGCCAAGATAGCTACTAACAACGGAAAGCATGCAAGATCACAAATAATAAAGACATGATAGAATCAATAATCAATCTAAAATAGCATCTCAATATCCATCGGATCCCCGCAAACACAACATGTAAAATTACAAATAGATGATCTTGATTATGAACGGAGCTCACAAGATCTAAACATGGTAGCACAAAGGAGAAGAACCAACCATCTAGCTACTACATGGACCCGTAGTCCAAGGATGAACTACTCACGCATCACACGGAGGCTTGCATGGTGATGAAGAAGGCCTCCAGGGTGAATTTTCTCCTCCGGCAGGGTGCCTGGAAGAGCTTTAGATCCCTCTAGATCTAGGGATGGAGATGATGGCGGCTACAGACTCTTTCGTGGATTTTTTGTCGGGAACTTAGGGTTTCTGTATTGGAGGCATCTTATAGGCAAAACGGGAGGCCGAGGGGGTGCCCTAGGCGGCCACACCACCTGGTGCGGGCCAGGTCTGGCCGTGGCCAGGTGATGTGGCGGCCCTCTGGCCCCTCTCTGTCTTGTATTCTGGCTCCGTGTCCCTCTCGGTGAAAAACTGACTTTGGCTTTTGTCCCGTCCAATTCTGAGAATATTCATTTTCTGACTTTCCTGGAACCAAAAACAGCAGAAAACAGGCAACTGGCACTGTGGCATCTTGTAAATAGGTTAGTCCAAGAAAGTGTATAAAATACTCCAAAGTGTGGGCAAAACATAAGAAAGTAGATAAAACCAAGCATGGAACGTCAAAATTTATTGATACGTTTGCAACGTATCAGCCGCCATGGTGAAATTGGTGGACACGCTGCTCTTAGGAAGCAGTGCTCAAGCATCTTAGTTTGAATCCGAGTGGCCGCATTCTCGAAAAAGAATACAATAGATTAGAAAATGGATTCAATTCGAAATTTGCCAGCTCAAATCATGATCTTCACCAACTTGGATTTGGTTCTCTCGTGAAAATCGCGAGTTCTGGTGTCAGCAAGTGATGCCGCAAGTGAAGCGGCCAACAATGCGGCCGTGACCCCCTCACCCATGGAAGTTCCATCGTTTCCAAACAATGACTCCTTCGCAATGTTGTAGGCATCTTGTTGAATGTCTTGCTGGGTTCTTGTTTCATCTGTTGCTGGGTCTCGCTGTTGTTGGCATAGTCATCGCCACCCTCATTGTTCATATCGTGCATGGCGTCCTCGTCACCGTTGGCCACAAAATCCAACACCCAATTTGTCCATCATAAAGAGGCGGGAGCAGTATACTGGCAATAGCGAAGAAATGTCATGGCTATACCGTGTTGTCGGCGGTTGATGGCTTGTCGAGCATTTCGCCGAATAGGTTGACTGGTGTCGGCATTTTTGTGGCGGATATGAACCGCCACTTCTTCAACGTATCTGGGGTTGCGTCGATGGTCATTGGAGTGCGGTTCAGGTCGATGGCGAGCTCTCTGTCCTCCGATGACGCTGTGGGGGGTGGACGAACCGGGAGAGAGAGGCCAAGTTCCAAGTGTGGCCTCCAAGTTAGGGCATGTGCGGGCCTGGCATCTTGGGCTAACCTGGTGGCCAACCGCTAGGCGTGGAAGTGACAGAGCTTGTAAAGGATGTGACGGCCATGGCCAGGCCGGGAAGAGTGATATCCCACAAGTATAGGGGATCGTGTGTAGCCTTTTCGATAAGTAAGATTGTCGAACCCAATGAGGAGCTAAAGGTAGGATAAATGTTCTCTCAAGTTCTATCAACCACTGATACAACTCTATGAACACTAAACGTTTACATTATTTAGGAAATAAAACTAGAGCAACAATACGAGTACTAGAGATAGCTTTGCATGATAAAAAATAACAAGAAAGTAAAGTTAGTTGCTACAGCAATAAAATACACTAAACTAACAGAACCATGAGTGTGGAATAGTGGTGGTAATTATGGTGGCTTTATCCAAGTTTAATTAGTGAATAAATCGGGTTCATTATCTTCGATGCAGTTTTCTATGTGGGAGAGGCTAAATATACATGGGCTTCACTACTTGGAATTACATGTACTATATGATTGGATTGTTAAAAAACATCCATAACTACTAACAATGCATTAAGGTTTCCCCAACCATAGCCTTAAGTTGAATGATCCTCTTACTCCCATACGTGCAATGTTTTGGTTCGCGTCCTCAGGTTTCTGTCACTCCGGCAGAACTCCCGCTTCCTCTTACACATACTACAAACCCTATGATGTTTAATCTATGCGCGCACAAATATAATGGACACCAAAGTATTGTGCCATATCAACATACAACTCTAATGAACCAAAGACGTTCAACCATTCAATCTAAGAACAAAGAAACTACACAAACATGACATAGATCATAGGATTAACTTATAGCATCAAACACCATGTTTACATAGGATGGTATAGAGGTGTGTGGGAGGATGAACCACTGCATACTAGGAGTATTAGATGATGGATATGGCGGTGAAGAGGGTGGCGGTGGCAGCGGTGGCAGCACGGGGGACTCCTTCCCGCCCGCCGGTATCATGGGGGAGCACTGCCCTTTAGCCCCTTCCTTTATGGTTTACTGGGAGCCCTCCTCCATGGAGATGGGATCCATGGGGGAGTCAAAAACGTGGCTTTGCTGGCTGCAAATTCGTGGGTGGAGATGTCCTGGACGAATTAGGTTTCCTCCCTTTATATAGATTCTCGGATTCCCGTCACCTCATCTTGGGCTGTAGTAAATCAGGCCTAGCGGGCCCGTCCGGACTCAGAATCAGCTAAATTTTACGTTTGACGCTATCTTCGACCCGAAACGTGACCATTTTCAAAAAGAGTTCTGAGACAGATTTCTGGAAAAATCCCAATTTGACTCCAACAAGGTTTCCACTTGTAATCTTGGTAATTCCTACACATAAAAGTGTAAAATAAGAACATTGTGCACTTTTGCAACTATTAGTAGGTTAGTCCAAATAAATCATAAACTTTATACAAAAAGGAGTGTCAAAAGCATATTATTAGCATAAAACCATCAAAAATTATAGATACGTTATGGACGTATCAAAGAGAGATGGCGCCATCGAAAGCAACGGTGCCACCGAAAGCGACGGTCATCGCCTCCAGCTTAATCATGTTGACAGCATGCTTGGCAGCATTCACTACCATCTCGTTGGTATCAACCCTATTTTCGTTGGCAAGGAAGCGCTCGTTCTCCTCCCGGTGCTCCTTGTCGAGCTTGGCAGCGGCGAGTCAAGCTCTCACCGCTACCCAACAGCCAGCGCGCTTGTTCGACTCAACTTTTCGCTCCTCCGCTGTCAGGTCCTTGGAGAGTTTCTTCGGCCAGCCATGCTTCTTGGTGGCATGAATGCTTGAGGGCGTAGCATCAGCCATGGCGGAGGGATCCATCGCCTTCCCTCTGTCTCCTTCTAGTGGAAATTTGGGAGAGAGTTTTTGGAGGGCGAAAGTGGAGTGGTTTCTGTACCACTGGCGGGAGGGACCCTAAAAGGTAAAGGCAGGATGCGCAAGGACAAAGCGTTGTCCGGGCCGACCCAAGCAATGCCCAAATTTGATGCATGGCTGGGTCGGTCCACGCGTGTTTTTCCAGATGGTTCGCCCTGCTGGGCCGCCGTGCACCTGTCTGCCAGCCCGCTCGAACGAGTTCGAATGCGCAGGTGGTTTGGTCCGGTGGAGATGCCCTTAGGGTGGGGAGACTGGAACCGCTAGTTGATTTTCTGATTGCAACACGGACGGATGACGTTGATGACTGCAAGTGCACAAATCGTTTATAGCTAGTTTCGAAATAAAGATATCGATCACATCGGGAGAAGGAGGCAGAAGTCTAATAACTCTTGAAATAAATATTACAATATAAATGCTAGATAAAGTTCTAAGTGACAGAATAAAATGCGAGTATTGTGTAAAAAGGTGTTTTGGGGTTTTGAGTATAAAAGCAATAATAAAGTAAAGTAAACAACTGAGTACAGAAAGTAAGTATCACGTATGTAAGATATTAGAACTACAGTATGGAAAAGAGCATTCTCAGGGAGTAGCGGATACACCACTAGCATTATAAAGATTTAAGATAAAGATTATCATCATGAACATTCTCAACTATGTATGTGTGGGAGGAACTCCGTATTTGGACGAATAGGAAACAACTGCTGCTCACATCATTCTCATAACCATAGCAGTCAGCAATCGACATCAATCAAATTACTACGCTATTAAGGGACGTAATCCCGTAGGAAGTATCCCATGGCATGGATAGTGTTCCATGAGTTTCCTCGGTTTCCCAAGTTGATACGTAAGGGGTGCCAACAGCTTTATAGTCACTGTAAGTGCTAGCAAACCTCTATCTACTAACAAGTAGTTTCCTCCATCAAGTCCCCACGAGAGGCAAATATTGAGAGGTCGACTTCTCTCAACATCAAGATGTAGAAAATATAACACATGGTCACAGCGATGAATATCATAATAGACTTTACCTTATTTCAATCTCATACTAGGGTTTCTCCATATCCCCAAGAACTAATGATCTACTCAGACATGGAGGCAATCAACATCATGCCAATGGTAATGGAAACAATCATAGATGAATAGTACTTGTATAAATCCACAAAGAGTACGGGAATTACAATAAGATCTAGACAATATGTAGATGGGATGGATGGAGATGGTGGTGATGCAGCGGTGGATGATGAAGATCGATGCCTTAGCCTCCCGGATCTGCGTAGGGCGAAGATGGATCCTTGGTGGATGAGTTCCCCCTCCAGATGCCTTTTGGAGGTGAGGTTTCTGTGATTTCTGGGTGTTCTGTATGTCTTCTCCTTGAACCAATTGCATGGGTGAAACTATTTGACGAGGCGGAGGTGGCGCCAACAATACGGGCAGAAAATTGCTCCCGCCGTATAGTTGGATGTTGGACTCTCTGCTTCCCTCGTTCGCTTCTGGTTTTCTTGCTATCATCAAGTGCAAGTAAAATTATACTCAAGCCATTTATATATCAATAAATCAAACACAAACTCAATATTGCTCCATATATGATAATAAACTCGAAATTTCATAAAAGGGATCAACTATTCCTGAAGGGAATTATAATGATGCAAACTTTATTACTAGTTTGAACTAATGCGAAACTAGTAATGTAAAACTTATAAGATATATTACAAGGTCTTAAAGATCTTCCCAAGCTTGAAATCAAGCCAGGCGGGATCAAATAATCCCTTGCGATTATTTGATACCGTGATTGTTGTAGATCACTGTGGCACCATGGCATGTAATATCGCGGTGTGTAGCTTCTTGTTGGTCTCCTCCAAAGCAGTTATGCGGTTGTAGCACCTCCGCAAATAAGACTGCAGAGTGTCCACCCTATCAGCGAGCTTAGTCATCAATGGAAGGAGGTTTTCCTTCTTCTCCATCTCATTGAGACGGTGACGGACTTCAATGTGATGGAGTAGCTCCTGATTCTGATATATCTCCAATGCCCGCACGTGATCCTTGGTCCAGGGGATAGCTTCTTCTTCCTCGTTCATAATTGATGGATCGGGGAAGTGGAAACCGTACCTCCACTCTTCTTGAGGCTTGACCTTCATACGAGCACCAATGGTTGGCTTCGAAAGTGGTTCCTCTGTTCTCTTGCTAGCACCTGCACCAATATTAGATAATTCCTTATGCTTGTGCGTCCTTTTATCTGTAGTGGTGAACTTGACCGTCTCCACACGCCCTTTTCCATGTGGTTTGCGATCTTCTCTCTCTTGTTGAGCCTTCTTCATTGCCGCCCAGTTGATCTCCAGGGGATCGTAGATATCACGGTGGATGTAGACGTCAACCACATCATCATCGGAACCATTGTTGTAGTAGCTTGGCTCGATGTACTCCTTGTACCTCGGGCTAAACCTCTCCACCTCCTGATCATTGTCCTCCATGGACGGGCTGCTAGAGCGGTCCCTAGAAGGAGCAATGAGTCCCATGGGTTTCCCACGGCCTGGGATGGTATAGAGAATGGCTAGATTGGTTCCTGGTGATTATGATTTACAGAGAAAGACAATGGCAGTTTATAAGGGGGTCAGAGGTTGGTAAAACTTGCGAGAAACATCAAATTGTCGCCCAAGAAAATAATCCAAATGAAATAGGGAAACAAATCACGGATTTGGAAGTTCCCTGCAATGTAACGACCAACTATACGGGCGTGACTCATATAGCTCCGGCCGTATAGTTGGTTCCGGAAAGATATTTCCAAATATCTCGAGTCCAGGTTGATTAAATCACGACTCGGAACCGACAATAGCGTTTTTTTAGATAAAAATGAAAGATCAAATGAAAAAGTGTCTAAGAGTTTAACGACCAACTATATGGCCGGAATTTTTGCTCTGGTTGTATAGTTGAGACCATATAGATACAAACACCGAAAATCAAAAGTGTCTGAGAGTTTAACGACCAACTATACAGCCGGAATTTTTACTCCGATCATATAATTGCGACCGTATAGATACAGACACCTAAAGCAAAACCATTTGAGAGTTTAATGACCAACTATACGGCCGGAATTTTTGGCTCCGCTCGTATAGTTGCGACCGTATAGGCCCAACTAGCGGAAAAAAATTCACGAAGATGATATAGAGAGTTTAACGACCAACTATACGGCAGGAGCTTCCTCTCCGGTCGTATATCTCCGCCCGTATAGTTGGTAAAACCCCCCAAAATCTTCAGAAAAACACAAGGAATTCAAAGGCAGAATTTTCAAAAGTAAAAATTGTGAAAACAAATAAATTATTTGGGAAAGAACACTTACCTTGCACTTACCATTGTTTATTCGGGGATAAAAAGTTCCTCCCACAACAAAGACTCCTTCTCTTTTGGAGGAATTGACCTTAGTTCATTGAATAATTCCTGCAAACGAAAATCACCAGGACTAAAGTTCCTCTCAATAATATTGGTGTCTTGTGGGGCAATCATGGACACTACATCCAACATCTTTATTTCTTGCCTCTGCATAATCTGCAACTCAATTTCTTGAAGTGAAAGGATCCAATGGATCAGTCTTGGCTTATGGTCTTTCCTCTCAAGGAGTTCTTTTAAGCCATCATGATTCGTGTGAACTCTTACCTTCGCGTTAACTATATAGGAACGAAATTTATCACAAGAGAAAAATACAGCAAAAAGTTCCTTTTCTTCCTTAGTGTAGTTCTTTTGGGCACCATTGAGAGTTCTACTAGCATGATGTATAATATTAAATCTACGACCAATATGTTGTCCTAGAGTTACTCCTACAACATCATCACTAGCTTCACATATTATATCAAAGGTTGTATCCCAGATAGGTGGTTAAATAATAGGAGCACGAGATAAAGCATTTTTAAGTCTGTCAAAGGCTTCAAGACACTTATCATCAAAATTAAATCTCATTCCCTTTTGCAATAGACTTGTCAAAGGTTTAGATATTCTAGAGAAATTTCTAATGAACCTTCTATAAAAACTCACATGACCAAGAAAACTTCTTATACCTTTAATATCTCGAGGTTATGGCATTCTTTCTATTGCTTCAACCTTAGCTCTATCAACTTCAATTCCCTTACCGGATATCTGGTGTCCAAGGATTATACCTTCTTTGACCATAAAATGGCATTTCTCCCAGTTTAGAATAAGATTAGTTTCTTCACAACGCTTCAAAACTCTTTTGATATTATCCAAGCAACTAGTAAACAAAGTTCCATAGACAGAAAAGTCATCCATAAACACTTCCATTATAAGTTTTATAAAATCAGCAAAAATAGCAGTCATGCATCTTTGAAATGTAGCTGGAGCATTACATAAACCAAAAGGCATACGTCGGTAAGCATGTAAACCATAAGGACTAATGAAAGTTGTTTTAAGTTGGTCATCGGGATGAATATCTATTTGAGAGAAACCAGAGTATCCGTCCAAGTAGCAAAAATGAGTATGGTTTGCTAACCTTTCTAAAGTTTGATCTATGAATAGTAATGGATAGTGATCTTTTCTAGTCTCTTTATTTAATTTCCTGAAGTCTATGCACATCCTATGCCCAACAATAGTTCTAGTAGGTATCAATTTATTGTTTTCATTTGGAATAGTAGTAAAACCGCCCTTCTTAGAGACACAATAAACAAGACTTACCCATTCACTTTCTTTAACAGGATAGATTATACCTGCGTCTAGTAGACGTACAATTTCTTTTCTTACCACTTCCTTCATTTCATGCTGTAGTCTTCTATTGAATTCTGCTACTGATTTAGCACCTTATACCATGAATATTCGATGGACGGCTATCATGGGACTAATGCCCTTCAAGTCATCCATTGAGTACCCAAAGGCCCGGCGATGCTCCTTAAGTATCTTTACGAGTTCTTCTTCTCCTGAAAGTTTAGCACTAATAATAACAGGAAATTTATTTGTATCATCTAAAAACCTGTATTTAAGATTTCCTGGTAGAGTCTTCAATTTTGGGGGTGGAAGTTCTTCGTCCCCTCTCTTTTCTGGCTCTTTAAAAACCTCATTGGTTGGAGATCCCAAAATGGGAAGTGAATCGAATTCATCTTCTAATTCTCCCAGGGACTTGTCCTCCATAACTATTTTTTCATAATTTGGATTTTCATCTATTTCTTCTTCTTGATTAATAAGAAAAGAGCCGCCATTTCCTCAATAGTTCTCTCTTCCTCTTCTTCTTATATTTGTGGAGGCTTGTCTTTAAATTTGGAAAAATGGAATTTATTTTCCATTCCCCCAAGTTTAAGGGACATAATCTCCTTCTTGAAATTAACATAGGCCCTATATCACCAAAAAAGTTCCTTCCAAATATAATTGGACAAAGAGTGTCAGGTAGTATGTCAACAACTACAAAATCGATAGGAAAGTTTTTATTGCCAATTGTGACAGTTTCATCTTCAACTACTCCCATTGGAATTCTCAGATTTTTATTGGCTAACATAATTGTCATATCAGTATTTTCAATTGTAGCCAGTTCTATTTCTTCTTTTATTTCTAAGTAGAAATCATAAGATATAGCATTAATTTCGGTGCCAAGATCACATAAACCGTAATGCGAGGTCTCTTTAAATATGCAGGGAATAATAGGCTTACCCACATCTTTTACCTTTGTTTTACCTTCAACCAATATGGAAGTCTCTTCATCAAATTCAACTATGTTACAATGTGAGTACATAGCCATAATTTCTTCCTTGGTTACCTCTTCATCTTTGGTTTCTTCCAGATGTTCTATTGACTTCTGGCATACTTTCCTCTTTCTTCTTCTCCTGTACTGCTTTGACATGTTCATACTCAAGAATATGCTTTTGTGCAGTGTTAGGAAAAGGCAATTCATGCATTGGTTCTAGGGAGGCTAGTGTTTCTTTATCTTCTTTTTCCTTCTCAGGTTCAGGGGTTGGATCATACTTAACTGGACCCTCTTTCGGAGCTTTGATATATTCTATAAAAGATTTAATAACTTGTAACACAAGATCTGAATCCAAATAAAGTTCTTTAGATAATTCTTTAACATGGCATTTTTTTGTTGTAATCATGAATATAATCATGCTCTATTTCTACGCATGCTTCACTTCCTAGACCAAAATTCCATGAAACTCTATGATCACGAATTCTATTAAGTAAAGTCCAAGCTTTAGGTATTGGAAGATTCATAAAGGCTCCTTCCGCGAAAGAGTCTAGTTTAATTTTATTAGGTTCAATTAAACTGCCATAAAAGATATATAGTAAATACCATTCAGGAAAATCATGATGAGGACATAGTCGTAGTAAATCTTTAAATCTAATATAAGCTCTTACCAGTCCTTCATTAGAACGATTCTTCCAAGTCATTATAAGACACCTGATTCTAAAAGATTTTGATAATGGATAATATTTTAATAGACATTCACAAGCCAAATTATCCCAAGTAGTACTGGATTCAGGGGGTAGAGATCTATACCATGAGAGAGTTGTACTTGTAAAAGTTTTACTAAAAAGTTTAACCCTTACCTCATCAACGGTATATCCCGTCAATACAAAAGTGCCACATATATCTTTGAAATATGCAATATGCTCATATGGATCAGGATCTTCTTCATCTCTAGTAAATTGCTTCTTATGTAGAATACTAAGTAGTAGAGGATTTATTTCAAACCCCCTTATCTTCTTATTGGAGTTGTCTCTTTTATAAATATCATACGGCTTCCCAAAGTGGTTGAGTGGCCTAACACTAGTAATATGTTCAAACTCCATTATATTGGTGGAAACCTGTAACTCAAAACAAAATTTAGCAAGACAAAAATAAATAAGCAAAAACTAAAAGACATACAACGCTTAGATCCCCGACAATGGTGCCAGAAAATAGCTTGATGACTACAAGTGCACAGATCGCTTGTAGCTAGTTTCGAAATAAAGATATCGATCGCACAGTGAGCAGGAGTCGGAAGTCTAATAACTCTTGAAATAAATATTAAATTCTAGATAAAGTTCTAAGTGACAAGATAAAATGCGAGTACTGTGTAAAAAGGTGTTTTGGGTTTTGAGTATAAAAGCAATAATAAAGTAAAATAAATAACTGAGTACAGAAAGTAAGTATTGCATATGTAAGAGATTGGAACTTCAGTAGGGAAAAAAAGCATTCTCAGGGAGTAGCAGATATACCACTAGTATTATAAATATTTAAGATAAAGATTATCATCATGAATATTCTCAACTATGTATGTTTGGGAGGAACTCCCTATTTGGACGAATAGGCAACAACCGTTGCTCACATCATCCTCATAACCACAACACTCAGCAATCGACATCAATTGAATTACTTCGCTATTAAGGGATGTAATTCCGTAGGACGTATCCCATGGCATGGATAGTGTTCCGTGAGTTTTCTCGATTTTCCAAGTTGATACGTAAGGGATGCCAATAGCTTTATAGTGACTGTAAGTGCTAGCAAACCTCTGTTTAACAACAAGTAGTTTCCTCCATCAAGTCCCCACGAGAGGAAAATATTGAGAGATCGACTTCTCTCAATATCAAGATGTAGAAAATCTAACACATGGTCATAGCGATAAATATTATAATTGAATTTACCTTATTTCAATCTCATACTAGGGTTTCTCCATTTCCCTAAGAACTAATGATCTACTCAGACATGAAGGAAATCAACATCATGGCAATGGTAATGGAAACAATCATAAATGAATATTACTTGTATAGATCCACAATGAGTACGAGAATTACAACAAGATCTAGACAATATATAGATGCGATGGATAGAGATGGTGCTAATGCAGCGGTGGATGATGAAGATCGATTCCCTTAGCCTCCCGGATCTGCGCAGGGAGAAGATGGATCCTTGGTGGATGAGTTCCCCTCCATATGCCTTCCGGGCTAAGGTTTCTGCGATTTATGGGTCTTCTGTATGTCGTCTCCTCGAACCAATTACACGGGGTGAAACTATTTGACGAGGCGGAGGCGACGTCAACTATACGGCCGAAAAATTGCTCTCGCCGTATAGTTGGTCGTTGGACTCTATGCCTCCCTCGTGCACTTATGATTTTATTCTTGTATTATTAATATTTCCCAAATAAATTATTTACGTTGTCTTTGACTCCTTTTCTCCATAGTACAACTGTTCCAAGAATTGTTTCTATTGGATCCATCATCTGTCCTGATCATGATGAAAACAGACATAAAATATGCGCGCGAACGCCATAAAATACCAAGATCCTACATCTATAATAGAAAATAATAATATAAAAATGATGCAAATATGCACTCATCAGACGTACGTACCAGACCATAGCAACGTAGTCGGTTCAGTCCACACTATTCACGACCAAAGCATAGTTTCTCGGTCGAACTTAGACTAAAGGCTATACCTAATAATCTATATCTATACGCAGTAATAAAGGACAGATTGTTTCTTGGGTCCAATACTTTTTTGAACTAATTTACCCTTCAATTAGACATCATATTACCCACCATGCCACCCATAAGTAAAATACCGGTTCTTCCTTTTTTGGTCGAGGGCGACCTTGTTGACGTCATACTTCCTCCGTTTGGGATTATAGGTCATGCACGGTTAACTATGTTGTCAATTTGACCAACAAAATATAAATACTGCTCCGGTCCGGTTTATTAGGCACACTTCAAAAAATCATGCAATTCCAAATAACCATTAGAGCTAGGCGCGTTAGCATTAACTGCTCACCGTAATCTCTCATTGACTTCCTTCTTCTCTGTCTGGTGGTAGGTGTGAAATCAAATCTGCATGCACTAGATGGGAAGCAAATCTGCATGCTGGGTGCGAACACAATTCTGCATGCGTGCTTGGCCTCTCTTCTCTCCCTGACAGGTGGGCCTAACCTCTCATATTTGGACTCTCCTAATTATCCACAAGAAAAAAAGTTAATGATTGCATGTTGTTTCTCTTCCAATCAAAGAGGGCCTTGGTCGTAGAGAATTGCCATGCACTCCTAATAAACCGGACCTAAGGGAGTAAAATAACACAAAATTTATATCATTAGAAACTTTAGATGCTATATTTTTTAACGGTATAATTTTTATACTATATAACTTATATTTTATTGGTCAAATTAACGATCTAGGTATATGTGTAGGACCTATAATCCTAAACAGAGGGAGTACATCAATCACAACACGATTAGAACAAGAACCTAGATCGGCTTACCCATCTGTAGTATGTACGTACGTGTGTTAAAAAAAGTATGCACGTACGCGTGAAGCATCGCAGTTGTGGCCTCTGCTAGATAGGTTTTTCTCCCGCGCTTGTCGTCGTTGCCCATCTCCTGTCACCTAGCATCTGCGTCCTCCACCACGCAGCGGCGGCGTCGCATCTTCGGCCTAGCACGCACTTGGGCCCGCAGCCATGTCGGGGCAGGGTGGGGGCAGGGCTTCCGACCGTCGTCGCTTCTGGTGCAGGGTCGCTTGGAGGAACTCGGAGGCGCGCTGCGCCCCGGCCATGGCGGGGCTTGAGAGGGTCTGCACTTGGAGGGCGCAACCATGGCGAGGCAGGTCAGCATCCCCTTGCTCTCACACGAGGGTGCCCGTTGAAGGAGTGCTCCTGTACTTTTCGTCTTTTTTTTAGCACGCTTTCCAAAATAGTCTGACGGCTGAGATTAAGGTCACCTAAAAAAACGGAAAGCACAGGAGCACTCACGTTGAATACACATAATACTAACATGGATTTTCCTATTTTCAGTCTAATGCGATATTTATTGGGTATCACTAAGGAGGAACGTCAGCAAAGACGTGAAGAGATACTCAACCAGGTATAGATTTATGTGGTCCAGTTTCCACATAACTTCATCAGTTAACTTATGAGATTATCACAGGTTTATGTTTTATGCAAAATCACTCATTTTGTTGTTTATCATGTAGCAGCGTGGAGGATTTTAAAAGAGTTTGCTGATGCTGTTGAAACCATCAACGACGCTGGGGTCGTGGTCACTGTCGCATCACCTGTGATGTTGAGGCAGCAAATAAAGAGAAGTTAATTTTAGTTTATCCATCTCTTCACTCTTCAATCTGTGCTGGAACGGTGTAATCTATCTTTGTAGTATGTGAGTTTAGTCTTTCCTTTTTAATCTGTTTTCGATAGAAATTAATAGACTTTTGTTATGATTTGAAAAAATATTCTAGGATACACCCTGGGAGGTGTACCAAACACATAGATAGATTTGGAAAATTAGATTTATTGATGTTGCGAGGGATTTATTGGTATTACTAGACATTGATTGTTTCTTTATATATACCTATTGGACAAGCTCTAAGTTGTGTCCTGGGTTAATCACGTTATTTCATTTCTCATGTAGCTTGTCACGTTTATCTAGATGAACATGAATAAGTAACGGTGTATCTTACCATTATGGGAATCAAACCGATGAAATGTGAGGCTCTTAGTTCGGGGTGGAGAACCAATGTTGACGCCGATTGAATTTGATGGGAATTTCTTGGCAACTGTCTCGGCATTGCCATTGCTAGTATGATTATGGACCTAGGCGATTTAGATTCTTCTCTCCCGGTGCAACGCATAGACATTTTTTCTAGTTTATATATATAGTCTATAGTGGAGCTATTTGACACCCAGGGGTAGAATAGTTATTCTACACCCATCCTTTATCTTTAGAACCGTATATTATTTTCATATCACGTAAATTTTGTCATACTTCGTATGTCGAGAAGAACATAAGAAAATTTATAAATAACAAAAAAATTATGTTTACATGCCATATAAAAATACGACATAAAATACGTATGTTTTGGTGTTTTTTACACTATAATGACTTATAAACTCCATTTTTATGGATTTTTTTGGTTCTAATGAATATATGAACATAATTATTCGTATACAAAACATAATTTTTATAATATAATAACGTAAAAATGTGTTGGGTGTAAAATAACTATTATGCACTCTGGGTGCTGAATAGTGTTTCTATATATATATATATTATAATTATATAATAATAAAGGAAGAAGCGTGTCTCACCGTTCTTACACTTTTTGGAACGGTTTTGCCCATTCAGTTCAGGTATATTACGCCCTTCGCCACCTATAAGCTATTCATCGATTTTTTTAACCGTGAAGCTAACACCGCTTTGTTTCTTTTTCACCGATCGGATCCTGTGCTATTTCATCATGGTATCGGACAGCCAAAGCTTCTATTGCACTATAATCTGCTCAACTAAAGCTGCATGGCGCATATTTTTAAAGCCTTGCAGCACCGGGGCTGGTGCAGTATCAACAATCAAGTGATTGATATAAAAAACTTGATGGGCAGTCGGGCTCCGGCATGTGTCTAATTCGCCAGCCGAGGACCGGTCACACTGCGTGATCAGTGGATCGCGCTTTTCACGACAAGATAGTACGCCATGCATGTGTTGCATGCAGATGCATTGGCCGCCTCCTTGAGCTGGACCGAGCCAGCTCGTGTCCAGGTATCCTAGCACTACGCTGTCGTCAGACAATATCAACCTGATCGATGAAGATGATTCAGTATGCATTGCACCTCGGCCTTGGCCTTCTCGAACATGTCCTTGACCCTACATGCGCCCGGTCCGATGATGACCCACAAGTATAGGGGTGTATCGCAATATTTTCGATAAGTAAGAGTGTCGAACCCAACGAGGAGCAGAAGGTGCTGGCTAGTGGTATGGATCAGGAATTCTCTGCAAATACTTAACAAACAGAGTTTTAGGGGTTTTTGATAAAGCAAGTAAATAAAGTACGAGTAAATAAAAGACAGTAGGAATAAATGCAGCAAGTGGCCCAATCCTTTATGCAGCAAAGGACAAGCCGGTTGTATTACTTAAGATGACCAAACGTTCTCGAGGACACATGGGAAGACTGTCAAGTGCTTTCGCTTCATATAGCTGATTAATCTTCTTTAGCTTGCTAACTGTTTTGTGGGTGAACCTATTCTAATGTACTGACCTTCCTATAACTAATACATATTTGTGATTATACCCCTTGCAAACATCCATAAGTACAATAAAGTAATTAAGGTAGAAACCTAACCACAACTTTAAACTCTAAGACCCTTACGTCCCTTGTGCAATGGTTTCCTAACGGGGTTCAGGTTTCTGTCACTCTGGCAACCCCTACGATTAGTAGCCAAATACACAATGCATTCCTCTAGGCCCATATAGGTGAAGTATCATGTAGTCGACGTTCACATGACACCACTAGAAGAAGTACACCACAACTTAAATATCAAACCATTGAATCTTTCTCAACACAACTCCACTACTAACAACATGACTTCTCCCATGTCCTCAAGAACAAAACGAACTACTCATAAGACATCATATGAATCATGATCAGAGATGGAATAATGATATATAACAATCTGAACATAAACAATAATTCAAAGATTCACTCAATAGCATCAACTACAAAGAGTAATCAACACCGAGAAAGTTTCCCCTATGAACTATGCAAGATTCAACCCAATTGTTATAGCAATATGGAGATGGTGATGAGGGTGTTGATGGTGATGATGGTGGTGATGATGATGATGATGATCCCGATGAAGTCCAGCTTGATGGTGGTGTTGATGGCGACGATCTCCCCTCTCCGGGAAGGAATTCCCCCGGCAGAAATCTGTCTGCCGGAGAGATCTTTCTCTCTCAGTGTTTTCCGCCCCGCAGAGGCGACGAAATCTTTCTGTGGTCACTCCCCGAGTCTTAGGGTTTCGGGAGGATAATATATGCCAAAGGGGAGTGCCAGGGGTGGACCAGGGCGGCCACACCTCCTGGTGGCGTGGCCTAGGCTGGCCCGCGCCAGGGGGTGGTGTGGGCCCCATGTGGCCCATCTCCAGCCCCCCTTCTGGCTTCCTTCGTCTTCTGAAAAAATAGGATTTTCCGTATATTTTCCTGGATTTTCTGATCTTCGCGAATTTTGCCTCCAAACATCACCTTTTCCATCAGAATCCTGACTGCAGCGGTCCATGCTCCAAAAGTCATCAACCATACAAAAACAGATGAAATAACATAAGTATCACCTCTTAATATGAAATATATCAATGAATAACAGTGAATTATGACATAGAATAGTGATGCAAAATGGACATATCAACTCCCCCCAAGCTTAGACTTCGCTTGTTCCCAGGCGAAACTGAGCTCAATAAACATGACCTCAGGTTTATGGAGTGAAGAGTCGATAAAAGAATACGGACAAGAAGCATCACATTCATCAATACATAGATCATAATAGAAGACAACTCACTATTATATAACTCAACTTGCAATGAGTAATGGAAACACAACAAAGATACATGAAGTAAATCATAATTGGTAATGGCAAACTTAGCTTTTGGTGAAGAATAGTTGATAATTTGCTGGAGTTCACAAATAATTGGTTTTCAATGATAGCTTTCAAAGTAGTAGTCACCAAGATAAGAGCAATGTGCAAAATAAGGAACATAAGAAACATGATTGGATAAATCATCATATGAATGAATGAAACACAACAACTCAAAATACTTGCTGAGATGGAAAGGAATAGGTTTACTGACTCAACTAAAAGGTAAAAGAAAGGCCCTTCACAGAGGGAAGCAGGGATTTCAAGTTTCATAAAGAGCTCCCAAAGATTATGATACTTACTACCTTTCAGCTCTCATTGCCCCTATCATAGGCATCTTTAGGTGATTAAGGTTAAAGTGATCAAATATGAGGATATGCATTGATAAGTTGTAAGTTGAGAATCTCATGTCCCTTGAATACGAGGGCCGCTCCTCATGCTACTCAAGTTTAGTCACCGGTAAGTTCTTGTCATCGTAAGCATATGTGTATCATAGAGAACCACCAACGGGGTACCCCTTGCCCGATGATACAGAAGAATCCCCATATCAAAATGACAAGGCAAGCAGACAACAAGCATCTTAGCAATCTTCTTATTTACCATGGGAATATGGTGCTTTTTTCTCTCTTTCCTCTTTTCATAATATCTCTTTTTTCTTTTCTCTTTTTCTCAATCTCTATCTCTTTTTTTTATCAGAAGAATGCTTCATAGATGATCGTTATGGTTACGCTGCAGGTTTCCACCAGGTTAGCATGGATTAGACCAGTGGCCCAGGCGTTTCTCTAACACACATTCATAACTCCATGGACTTACAAGCTCCCCTTTCATTTCACACCGACGACATCCATAGACAAAAGAACATGATATCAACTAGGTACAAAGTACCAGTGCAATGTTGAAAGCGTTCCCCATGACAGAATGGTTCTGCTAATTCACAACTTACAAAGCGCAAGCACATACGCAACATAGGTGAGCACAATGGTTCAAGTTTATTAAGTGCAAGAAAGTAAAGTGTGCCATCAAGTTCGTTATAGCTTTAATCACTAATTTTCACATAACAAGTTTAATTTGGGAGGTAGACAAAACAAGAATTTACTTGGAATAGCAATAATGCTAATAGGTAGGTATGGTGGAAACAAATGGCATGGTTTTTGGTTTAAGGAATGGATACACGAGAAGAATTTCCTCTCAATACAGGTTTTTGGCTAGCAAGGCTGGGTAGCAAGTATAAGAGTTGAAGGAAAAAAACAAACATGCAATGATAAAGACAAACATGCAATATTGCTTGGAAGCACAAAAGATCTTAACTAGAGAGTACTAAACTTATGATAAAATCAAGAAAGAAAGATGATGAAATTATATTTTGTTTAGAGTACCGCGGCACTCCCCCAAGCTTGGAACAAACCAAGGGGATGCCAAACCTGATGACGAATTACTCCTTCGGTGGTGGTGGTATCCTTTTCGTAGTTGACGTGAGGAAATCTTCTAGCATCTTGCGAAGCCTATTATTCTCCCATTGAAGAATGTCCACCTTCCTCTGCAAGTCTCGGTACTTATCGCAGAACTCTTTAGTGACTCGTAGGGCTTGCGTTGATGTAGGGCAAGTGACTAAAGGTACCAACCCTTGCTTGGGGTCTTGGAGGTCTTCCTCCATAGGCTCCTTCCCTTTATCCTTAGCGGACACCATTGTGCTTCTAAGCTTCAAAGATAGTTCCTGGCAGAAACAGATCGAAACAAAAACACGACGAAAACACAATATACGAACCTCGGGAGATTCGAGGGATTATATATTACGAAGTTTCATATCAAAAGGAAGGTACTGGGAGAAAACGGGTCAGAGACGGAGTCTGGGGTGGCCACACCACCTGGTGGCGTGGCCAGGGGTGGGCCCGTGCCACAGGATGGTGTGAGCCACCCTGGCTCCGTTTCCATCCCTCTTTCGCTTCGTAACTTTCCTTATTGACTGAAAACTGCAAAAATATAGTTGGATAGTATTTTCGTGGAACTTTTCTTACCAGAACTGTTACCTATTTGAAAGCGGACTCTGCAGGTGTCTGAATTTGGTCCTTGGTAATTTTTTCCGGAGTTATAACTTGAAAGGCATCAACATCTTCATTATAAGAATCCCCATCAATATAGTGTTTGAGTCGTTGCCCATTCACTACTTGTGTAGTATTATCTTTTAAAGAAGAAATTTTTATTGCTCCTGAACGGTATACTTCTTCAATAACGAAAGGTCCTTCCCATTTTGACAGTAGCTTTCCTGCAAAAAATCTGAGATGAGACCTATACAATAGAACCTTCTCACCAACATGAAATTCTCTCTTAAGTATTCGCTTGTCATGCCATCTTTTAACTTTTTCCTTAAAGAGCCTAGCATTTTCATAGGCCTCACTCCTCCATTCATCTAAAGAACTTAAGTCAAATAATCTTTTCTCACCAGCGAGCTTACAATCTCTATTTAGTTCTTTAACTGCCCAGTAAGCTTTATGTTCTAATTCTAAAGGTAGGTGACAAGCTTTCCCATAAACCATTTTATAAGGAGACATCCCCATAGGATTTTTGTAGGCAGTTCTATAAGCCCATAAAGCATCATTCAACTTTTTAGCCCAGTTTTTTCTAGATCTATTAACAGTCTTTTGCAAGATGGATTTAATTTCTCTATTTGATAACTCTACTTGCCCGCTAGTTTAGGGGTGACAGGCTGAAGCAATTCTATGATTAACATCATATTTAGCAAGGGTCTTTCTAAAACCACCAAGAATGAAATGAGAACCCCCATCAGTCATGAGATACCTAGGCACTCCAAACCTAGAAAAGATAACATCCTTAAGCATTTTTAGAGAAGTTTCCCCGTCAGCACTCTTCGTAGGAATGGCTTCTACCCACTTAGTAATATAATCAACGGCAATAAGAATATGAGTATAACCTTTTGAGGGAGGGAAAGGACCCATAAAGTCAAATCCCAACAATCAAAGGGTTCAATAACTAGAGAGTAGTTCATAGGCATTTCATTGCGTCTAGAAATATTACCAACACGCTGACATTCATCACAGGATAAAACAAATTTTCTTGCATCTTTAAAAAGGGTAGGCCAGTAGAAACCTGATTGTAGCACCTTTTGTGCAGTTCTATCTCCTGCATGATGTCCTCCATAAGCACTACCATGACATTTACGCAATATCTCCTTTTGTTCATATTCTGGAACACATCTTTGCATAATACCATCCACTCCTTCTTTGTATAAGTGTGGGTCATCCCAAAAATAATGCCTCAAATCATATAAGAACTTCCTTATTTGCTGAGCTGTAAAAGTTGGAGGCAAATACTTGGAGATAATAAAGTTAGCATAATCAGCATACCAAGGGCTCCCTCGCGATCTTACCCCTACTGCGGCTAACTGCTCATTTGGGAAACTATCATAAACAGGCATAGGGTCAAAAGAGATGTTTTCCAATCGAGATAAATTATCAGCTACAGGGTTTTCAGCACCTTTTGAAATGGATCGTATGGGCACCTAGAGGGGGGTGAATAGGTGCTACACCAATTTTTAATTCTTTTTCAATTTTAGGCTTAGCATAAAGGTAAATTCTCTAGATAAACTAATGAGTGGAATTTCCCTAAATGCAAACCTATCTACTAGCGAGTAAAGAGCTAGTGGAAGAGGAACGAGTGAACCAAAGTGAAGCACGCGGAGACACAGGATTTGTGTGACCGCAGTTCCTTCCTTGTTAAGGGAAGTACGTCTGCGTTGGAGGGGTGGGCGGTACTAAGACCACCACGCCACAAAAGGCCTCACCCTGTTATCCGATGGATCTCGCCACAATAGGCCTGATCCACCTTCCACTATAGGTACCCTTCGAGGCGGGCACCGGCGCCTTTACACAACTAGCGGGGCAGCAACTCCACAACAACTTGGAGGCTCCCGAAATGACAACAAGATGCCACAAGAACAAAGTTCTCAAACACAATAACAAGATCTAGGTATTGACAAGAATACTAGATCAGGGATTTCTCCAAGTGAATGGAGAGGAGTTGAAGCGCTTGATTCTTGATGTTGATGATGAACTTCTCCTCCTTCAATTCCACCAAAGACCAAGACCTTCGGGTGGTTGAAGTGGGAGATCAATAATGAGAGCTCTTGCACAAGGTCTGGTCAATTTCGAATGAATCAAGAGTTCTGAACGTTGGGGAAGAAGGGGTACTTATACCCCCTTCCAAAAACCAGCCGTTGCACACTTTGGGGGCCGGATTATCCGGCCTGGGGAAAACACTGCCCCAGACTCGGAATATCCGGCAGAAAATCCGCCCCCTCATAGAGCGTCGCGCCGAGCTTGCCCTTGATCAACTTCTAGGGGCCGGATTATCCGGTCCTCTGCGAAGGCCGGATTATCCGACCTAGGGAAGAAAAACCGCCCCAGTTCAGATTTTCCGGGAGAAAATCCGACCAGATACCGAGCGACGTGCCCTGGCTCCTTTTGCTCAAAAACTGGGGGCTGGATTATCCGGCCCTTGCGAAACCCGGATTATCCGGCCTGGGGAGGAAAAAACCGCCCCAGTTCGGATTTTCCGGGAGAAAATCCGACTGGACATAGAGCGACGCGCCTTGGCTTCCTTGAGAGATGAGGTAGGCTGGATTATCCGGCCCCCCTCAAAACTTCCTGCACACTTAGCACACATGAAAAGTCTCCATGGTATTGTTATCTAACACGCAAAACATAGGAAAACATGAAATGTTCTTTCAATCTCCCCCTTTTTGGTGTTAGATGACAATACCAGGATTTGCAGGAGAAAGACACAAGACAAATAGAGATAACTATGAAAGGGACTCCCCCTCAATGTGTGCATAATAGAGTTTTGCATTGGAATACAAATGCACACAAATAGGTGAATCTATTCCATAGACATAAGGGCAAAAACACATACCACCGAAGTAGAGAATAGACATCCTTGACATAAATCACAATTATTATTGGATAACCATTATGAGCGCGCGCCTTCCGTGGTAAACCTCCAGCAATAGAATATGAATAGATATAACCATGATATGAAGTCCATAGGTATCATCCAGACAACCACATAAAGTCTCAACCACAAATCACAAACCACGAATTTAAAGTTCAACGCTAAATGGGCATAAGAAAGAAATAACGAATAGAAAAGTGCAAGTGCTTATGCCCGACCCATGCAAATCCATAGACAACCTAATAGAACTACTTCTCCCCCTTTGGCATCGAGACACCAAAAAGGGAGAAGAGCGATGCTAACGCCCCATGGGATCACTCATCGTAGTCCTCGTCCATGTCCTCTTCTTCATTCTCTTCCTTATCCTCATCTTCGAGCTCCTCAGTGTCACCTTCCTCATCTTCAGCATCAGCAGCAGGCGCATAGGGGAACAAGTGACGCTCCAGCTCACCATAGTTTAGCCCGGAGGAAGAGTTCCACCGAGGATACAGAGTGGGAGGTGTAGGAGCCGGAGGAGCACCCGAAGCGCTAGACACGTGGTGAAGAATGAGCTGCTGGGAGTGAGACAACTCATGGCGCTGCCTGTATGCCTTGTACCGACCCTTGTGCGTGTCCACGCCCATGTAGAGAATGTGACGTTGGAACCAGTTCAGCACTTGATCTCACGGGCTACGGGAGGCACTGGGGGCCTGCGAGCATCCCTCATGAGGCCCTCGGGAGCAGAGGATGGGTGAGAGGTCTTCCGAACCTTGTTGTATATCTTCTTGGCCTTGTGCACCGAGGTAATGTGGAACTCCTCAGTAGGAAGCAGGTGGCGGATGAGCAGCATAATGTAGGGCGCATAGGGAATGGACAGACGGTTGGACATAGCATCACACAGCTCATGGTAAATGAAGTCCATGACATCCAGCCTGTACTGCACTGACTCGTCCTCGCAGGAGGCAACCTCATGAGAAAATTGAAGTACCTGAACAAGGTGACCACGGATGCTGTCATTGTTGCCCCACTCGGTGTAATAGAGTCACGAAAGAGACCCACCAATGCAGCATAGATGGGAGCAAGACCAGCCACAGTACCCACAATGCCATTGTCCACAGTGCACGGAGAGAGAGTTGCATCCTTGTTGGGCTTCAGCTGAGTGATGATGCGGTGGCCACTGGCTCTATCCCTGCTGCGGAAGGAGTACCCCAGAACCTTAGCAAACACGTGAAAATCAGCAACCATGGGCTTGTCATGAGTCATCCACTTCATAGTGCGACGCTCATCCCCACAAATCACCAGAGTGGAGAAGAACTGTTTCACCACTTCAGAGTCAAAAGATCACTGGAGAGACATGACATGGTGCAGCCCCATCCTCTCAGCCACATACATCGCATCCACAAGATGCGCCTTTTCCAAAGCCTCAGCAAGTACCAGTGGGTGCATAGGGCTAATGTTCAGCCTGGCATAGATGTCTTCATAAATCCCCTTCTGTTCTGCACACCAAAACCGGGTATCCCCCAGCTCATCATCACGAGGCAGCTCAGCAAACAAGTCACGGTGACGAATGGCGGAATAGGAGACCGCATCCAAAGTCCGGTAGTTGATCTTGGGCTCCTTGCCCTTCCTCTTGGACACCCCCTTCCTAGTCCTCTTGGATTGTTCATCCATGCGCCTCTCTTCGTTCTTCCTTCTCCTCAATTCAACTTCGTCCACTAAGTGACCCTGTCCATCGTCCCGAAAGTACTTGGCGCGAGGACGGCGCTTGTAGGTCTTGGAGACACCGGAACCACCTGTGAGGAGAATAAGGGCGATAACATGGGGATAAGCATACACACAAGTCCAGGAGAGAGCATGGAAAAAGTAGTCAAAAGGTTCATAGGACAAACTACTCAATGCATACACCATAGTGAAACTGAAGCAGACTTGACTCTGTCAGGCCGGATTATCCGGCCTGGCCAGGGGCGGATAATCTGGCCCTGGCAGAAATTTTCGATTTCACCTAGAATGCATGCAAAAAAGTAGATCGGGCCTAGAAACTGCAAGACTATGAGTTTTATGCGAAAACACATCCTTCTAGACAACGTTCCAACCAACAAGATACACATCTAGCCAAAGATGGGGAGAGAGGGAGTTACCCTCACTCATTGGAGGAAGAACGCGGAGGAGAAGGTACCTGGAGGCACAGAGAAGAAGATCCGGGGAGGCCCAGAAAATCCGGTGGCCGGAGAGGCTCCGAGGAGGGTGAGGGGCGGCAGGCGGCGGCTGGGGAGAAGGAGAGGGCTGGGGGAGAAGTGTTACTCGTTATGAGCCCTTCCCCCCGAGCCCTTCCCTTTAAGATCAATCTGCCAGGGCCGGATTATCCGGCCAACACTTGGGCCGGATTATCCGGCCTAAATTCTGGGATTCTGTTATACACAAAACCAGGCCCGCGCGTCCTCAAACAACACCCCCACAAGGTGTACAAGGGACTTGTGTGCAAGAATAGATGGCTTAGGGGTAGGGAAGGCTTAGGATTAAGAGAGCCAAACTGAGATGGTACTAGACACTCAAAATTGCAAAAACCAAATAAAATAAAAGCCAAGATTGAGTGTGATTCCCATAAGAACATGAGAGAGCAAATAACATCCAAAAAGATCCAATTCTCCACAAGGGAGAGGGCGGTGGCCGAAGCCACCTTGTTGGAGTGTATGGTGTGACACCGCGAAGATATATCTTGGGTTCACGACCAATACTCATCAATAAGCTCACATATCACAACATGATATTAAGAGAAATGATATATCTTGCTATTTGCATTATGGGGGGAGGGTTAGCCCAATGAGTTAGGACCACACTCCCCCTATATCCATGCCCACACCTAGACCAACCAAGTATTGAGATGTACGAGTGGGTGCATGGGTAATCAAGACAAGCTCCCGGAATCAATGATATTTAGCTCATTCCTCAAATAGTAGAATCTTGCTTCATCAAGTGGCTTTGTAAAAATATACGCCAGTTGGTTCTTCGTGCTCACAAAAGATAGATCAATATCGCCTCGAGCAACATGGTCACGAATAAAATGATTCTGAATCTCAATATGCTTCATCCTTGTGTGCTGAACTAGATTGTACGCAATTTTGGTTGCACTTTCATTATCACATAAAAGAGGCACTTTGTCACAATTGACACCGTATTCCTTTAAAGTTTGCCTCATCCACAATAATTGGGTACAAGCGCTGGCAGCAGCAACATATTCAGCTTCGGCGGTGGAGAGAGATATATACAATTCTGCTTCTTGGAGGACCAACAAACAAGAGATCTTCCCAAGAATTGACAAGCTCCAGAAGTGGACTTCCGATCATCCTTATCACCAGCCCAATCTGAGTCAGTGTAACCACATAAAGAGAAATTGGAGCCCTTTGGGATACCAGAGACCAAAGTTGGGGGAATGAACCAAATATCGAAAGATCCTCTTGACTGCCACTAAGTGGCTCTCTTTAGGAGCTGCTTGATACCTTGCACACACTCCCACACTCAACACAATATCGTGTCTAGATGCACAGAGGTAAAGAAGAGAGCCGATCATGGACCGGTATACCTTTTGGTCCACATCTTTACCTTGAGGGTTGAGTTCAAGATGACACTTTGTTTGCATCGAAGTGGCGACACCATTTAGATCTGACATCTTGAATCTCTTGAGCATGTCTTGGATGTACTTTGCTTGATTAATAAAGGTTCCTTCTCTAAGTTTCTTGATCTCGAATCCAAGAAAGAACCGTAATTCCCCCATCATAGACATCTCAAACCTGTCAGTCATAAGCTTTGAAAATTCATCGTTAAAAGCTTTGTTAGTAGAACCAAAAATGATATCGTCTACATATAGTTGGCATACAAAGAGCTCCCCCTTAACCTTCTTAGTAAAAAGAGTGGGGTTGATTTGCCCAACTTCGAAGCCACAATCTAACAAAAGCTCTTTAATGTGCTCATACCACGCACGTGGGGCTTGTTTAAGGCCATAGAGTGCCTTATCGAGTTTGTAGACATGGTTCGGGAAGTTAGGATCCTCAAACCTCGGGGGTTTCTTTACGTATACCAACTCATGTAGAGGACCGTTAAGGAAGGCACTCTTGACGTCCATTTGCTGCAACTTAAAATTGTTATGAGAAACAAAAGCAAGTAGGATACGGATGGACTCAAGGCGAGCCACGGGAGCATAGGTCTTGCCGAAGTCGATGCCCTCAACTTGGGAGTACCCTTGTGCCACAAGTCTTGCCTTGTTCCTCACAACAATGCCATTCTCATCTTGCTTGTTCTTGAAAATCCACTTGGTGCCGATAACATTGCGGCACTCTTTGGGTTTCTCCACTAGTTTCTAGACTTTGTTGCGCTCGAAATTATTTAATTCTTCATGCATAGCAACAACCCAGTCTGGGTCTTCAAGAGCTTCAAAGACCTTCTTAGGTTCCACCATGGAGATATGAGCTTGGTGCTCACCAAAACTGGCCAATTCTCTTCTTGTAGAAACCCTTCGTCGAAGATCACCAACAACCTTGTCGAGAGTGTGACCCCTCAACTCAAGGTTACAATCAGCCCGAGCCTTGCGACGAAGTTCAATAAGTTTGTTGTCTCTTGGTGGAGGAGATTCATCACTTGAGTCTTCATTGGAAGCATTTTCTCCGCCTTGATCAGTAACTGGAACATCAGTAGAAGGTGGTGGAGACGCATGCCTTTGAGGTGAATCCGTAGCCATCATAGGAGGCTGCAGAACTGGAGAGTCAGGGCCGGATAATCCGGTTGATGAAGAGGCCGGAAAACCTGGGAGTACTTGCAGCAGCTCCATCAGGAAGCCTGGGACTTGCTTGAACTGGCGAGGAGCCGGATAATCCGGGGACAGCCGGAAAATCCGGCCTGGAGCTTGCGTTGATATCTTCACCACCAGGAGCAGCAAGGTCAGCTGGAGCGGGGTGGCCGGATAATTCGGTGTCAACTGGAAAATCCGGCCTGGATTTTTCTGGAGCATCTTGACCTTCAGCAGTTGATGGAGATGGTGTAGAAGTTGCCCCCATGGTTGGAGCATGTTGCGAATGTGTAGATGAGGGCTCTATATGAGTAGAGCATTGTCCTTCCCGGTCCGCCACAAGGGGTTCCTCAATGGGGCGGAAGAATCCCACACCCATTCTTCTTATGGCATCTTGGGGTATTTATCTGCATCACAAACACCAACTTTCTCCACACGGGAACCGTCATTTTCTTCGAACACCACACTACAAGATTCTACAACAGTTCCGGAGAGCTTATTGTAGACTCTATAAGTGTGGGATTCGGCACCATAACCAACAAAAATACCTTCTAGAGCCTTATATTCAAACTTAGATAAACGAACTCCTTTAATAAGGAAGAAACACTTACACCCGAATACCCGAAAGTATGAGATGTTTGGCTTGTTACCGGTAAGTATTTCATACGGAGTCTTGTCCAAAATATTGCGTAGGTATAAATGGTTGGATGAATGACAAGAAGTAGAGATTGCTCCAGCCCAGAAGTTATATGGAGATTTGAATTCGGCTAGCATTGATCTTGCCATGTCCATTAGAGTTTGATTCTTCCTCTCGGCTACACCATTTTGTTGAGGGGTGTACGCAGTGGAATATTGATGTCTTATCCCCTCTTCACTTAGGAACTCATTTAAGGTGTAGTTCTTGAACTCCGAGCCGTTATCACTCCTTATAGCCAAAATGGGGACGTTGTGTTGACGTTGAACCTCGTTGGCGAAGTCGATGACAGTTTGTTGAGTTTCACTCTTCAACTTGAAGAAATAAACCCAAGTGTATCTCGAGTAATCATCAATAATCACTAGACAATACTTCTTCCCACCGAGGCTTGCATGAGATGGAGGACCGAAGAGGTCCACATGAAGGAGCTCCAAAATCCTTTTTGAAGAGATAATGGTTTTCCTTCGATGAGGTGAATCATGCATTTTCCCTTCAACACAAGCCCTGCAAACACGATCTTTGGAAAAAGAGACATTTTCTTTTAGTCCAAGAATATGGCCACCCTTGTGGAGACTTTGCAAAGTTCTCATATTGACGTGGGCTAGTCGGCGATCCCATAGCCAGCCCGCGTCAGCTTTCCGAAGAGACACATCGGGCCTGTAGTGGTTTTCCCCGAAAAGTCCACCACGTACAGGTCGTTTTCAACATATCCCACGAAAGCGACTTTAAGAGACTTGCTCCACAAGAGCACCACTAAATCAGCATCAATGTAAACTGCAAAGCCCATCTTACCAAGGGAACGAACTGAAAGTAAGTTATACCCGAGGGTCTCTACAAGCATGACGTCCATGAGAGAGATATCGTGAGCCACCACAACTTTGCTGAGACCCAATACCTCAGATTTTGACTTGTCATCATAGGAGACGGTAATATGATCAAGGTTTGGCTGCATCTCCATGATGATCTCCTTGCTTCCGGTCATATGACTCGTGCAACCGCTATCGAGTACCCATTTAGAACCACCGGAAGCATAGCCCTGCAAGAAAATTACTTCTTGGTTTTAGGTACCCATTTTTCAATGGGTCCTCTCATGTTAGTAACAAGGGTCTTGGGAACCCAAATAGACCAAGGAATGTAACAATCATAAGACCCTACATAACTAGCATAAACATCACCATAAAAATCACAATATAGTTCGAATTTAGGATTGTTGATCCCTGCAAAACCATCATAATTAGTCTTCTCATTGGTAATGTTGCTAGTCTTTGATTGAGCAGTCTTGTTCTTCTTCTTGTTGTTTTTTTTCTTGCTCTTTATCTTGGGTATGTAACCAAGACCTTCTTTACTGTTGTTTGTCCTTTGCCTGCTCATTATCTCATCAATAACCCCTTTACCTTTGGGTTGAGAACTTCTTCCAAGATCTTCTTTTCCAAAGGATGAAGTGGAGGTACTTGGCACATCATACCGTTTCAATTGAGTTTGGAGCTGGTCATGAGACTCATTTAGAGTAGAATGATCACTCTTCAATGCCTTGTGAGCACTTTTAAGATCATCAAACTTCTCCAAAAGTCTAGCATGAATAGCCCCAAAATCAATCTTTTCTTTCTTAATTTCTTTACCTTGGCAAGAGCATGGTCACGTTCTTTAATGAGCTGAGCTACAGCTTCTTCTTGTGACTCCTCTAGGGATTCGAGTCTTTCTTCCAAAGAAACTCGAGCTTCCTCTTCCTCTTCCAAGGCATTCTTCAAAGAAGCTATCTCCAAGGCATCTTCTCTTTCAATTCTGCCCTTTTCTTCAAGGAGATCTTCAGCTTGAGCAAGTTGACTCATAAGAGCATCAAAATGGAGTTTGTGCTCACCTTGTAGGTTAGTGAAAATAAGTATCCAAGGCAATAACTTCTTCTTTCATTTCAAGACTGTCATGATCATCCATATCCAAAATTATGTTAGTCTTAGGAAATGAAGAGTTAGAAGTTGATACCTCGGATCCTCTTGCCATTAGACAAGTGGCGTTGTTGTTGATGGCGTTCTCGTTCGGCGAGTCGAAGAGAGAGGAGGGAGTCGATGTGGTGGCTATAGTAGCCACTTCATGGGAACTATCATCATCCTCTTCATCTTCACTTGCGGAGGAGTATTCCTCTTGAGCTACAAGGACCATCTTGGGTTGCTTCTTGAAAGGGCCATTCTTCTTAGTAAATGGCTTCTTCTTAGGAGCTTTGGATTTCTCTTTAAGAATGAGCCTGCCACCATTGTCTTCTCTATTTTGATAAGGACACTCGGCTACAAAGTGCAGTCTATCTCCACAGTTGAAACAAGTTCTCAATCTTGGGCCACTTTCTCTTCTTCCATTTGACCCGTTCTTGCGCTCAAGTTCAGACTTGGCTTTGGCAGGGTCCTTCCAAAAGTCCCTTGCATAGAATGCCATGTACTCACCATGAGCACATTTGACCTCATCGGGGCAGTCCATGGATACCCCCTCAAAAACTCCTTCATTGTCCTCTTGCTCAACAACATTGGCTTTGAGAGCCACATTGACACCCTTTTGCATTCCAATGGCCCGAGCACGGGCATATTCAGCATTCTTTGCCGCCACTTTGAATGACGCCATTTCTTGCATGACTTTGTTGGATGTCATTTGATGATAGTTGTGTCTACCTTGCAAGATCTTCAAATCCGTTGGTTCGAAAGGCATTAGAGCACTCACATACTTTCTATTTATCCATGCATCATCAATGTGAGTTGCCCCATGCTTCCGAAATGTTGTTGCGATGCCCTTAAGTCTTCTATACATGTCCTCATGGTTTTCACCATCCAACATGTAGAATCCCTCAGCTTCATTACTAAGGGCATCATACCTGTTTCTTCTCATGCTTTCATTTCCAACGAAAAGGTCCGTAAGAGCATCCCACGCCTCTTTAGCTGTGTTGAGTTGTTCAATGTGTGGCATGTCCTTGGGACCCACACCCAGCTGTATCATGTGGAGAGCGGTGGCATTCAACTGGCTATCCACAACTTCCCTTCTCGTTAGATTGGTTTGATCTCCAATATGAAGACCTTCTTCAATAATCCTCCACAATTCAATAGAGGAGATGCAAACATGAGATTTCATTAGAAATTGCCATTGGTTAAAAGAGGATGCAGTGAGCTTGGGTGGATCACCCCTATTGTTTATATGAGGATGAGGGATAGGTGGGTCGGGGGAATATACGTGGCGAACCTCACTATATTCCTCCTTACCACTTCCCTTTTTGGAGGTGGAGCCATTTAGTTTTTCACCTTCCACATCATCATCCTTGGATCCGGTGTTACCCTTTTCCTAAGATGATGGTGTGGGAGCCTCAGAGGAGGATGGAGATGGGGCTATGGATGATGTAAGGCGAGCAATCATTTGATTCATCTCCTCCATCTTGGCCTCAAAGGATTTCAACAAGGTTGTTTCCAACGACTTGAGGTCATCCATTATGACCTTATCCACAGCCTCATTTCCATCATCCTTGGTACCCATACTACTCTTAGGCGGTTAGGCCTGAATTAAGAGTCGGGGCTCTGATACCAATAGAAATGGATCGTATGGGCACCTAGAGGGGGGTGAATAGGTGCTATACCAATTTTTAATTCTTTTTCAATTTTAGGCTTAGCACAAAGGTAAATTCTCTAGATAAACTAATGAGTGGATTTTCCCTAAATGCAAACCTATCTACTAGCGAGTAAATAGCGAGTGGAAGAGGAACGAGTGAACCGAAGTGAAGCACACGGAGACACAGGATTTGTTTGACCGCAGTTCCTTCCTTGTTAAGGGAAGTACATCTGTGTTGGAGGGGTGGGCGGTACTAAGACCACCACGCCACAAAAGGCCTCACCCTGTTCTCCGATGGATCTCGCCACAACAGGCCTGATCCACCTTCCACTATAGGTACCCTTCGAGGCGGGCACCGGCGCCTTTACACAACTAGCGGGGCAACAACTCCACAACAACTTGGAGGCTCCCGAAATGACAACAAGCTGCCACAAGAACAAAGTTGTCAAACACAATAACAAGATCTAGGTATTGACAAGAATACTAGATCAGGGATTTCTCCAAGTGAATGGAGAGGAGTTGAAGCGCTTGATTCTTGATGTAGATGATGAACTTCTCCTCCTTCAATTCCACCAAAGATCAAGACCTTCGGGTGGTTGAAGTGGGAGATCGATAATGAGAGCTCTTGCACAAGGTCTGGTCAATTTCGAATGAATCAAGAGTTCTGAACATTGGGGAAGAAGGGGTACTTATACCCCCTTCCAAAAACCAGCCGTTGCACACTTTGGGGGTCAGATTATCCGGCCCAAGTGAGGGCCGAATTATCCGTCCTGGGGAAAACACCGCCCTAGACTCGAAATATCCGGCAGAAAATCCGCCCCCTCACAGAGCGTCGCGCCGAGCTTGCCCTTGATCAACTTCTGGGGGCCGGATTATCCAGTCCTCTGCGAAGGCCAGATTATCTGGCCTGGGGAAGAAAAACCGCATCAATTCGGATTTTCCGGGAGAAAATCCGACCGGATACCGAGCGACGCGCCTTGGATCCTTTTGGTCGAAAACTGGGGGCCGGATTATCCGGCCCTTGCGAAACCCGGATTATCCAGCCTGGGGAGGAAAAACCCGCCCCAGTTCGGATTTTCTGGGAGAAAATCCGACTGAACACAGAGCGACGCGCCTTGGCTTCCTTGAGAGATGAGGTAGGCCGGATTATCCGGACCTTGGAAGGGAGGATTATCCGGCCCCCTCAAAACTTCCTGCACACTTAGCACACATGAAAAGTCTCCATAGTATTGTTATCTAACACGCAAAACATAGGAAAACATGAAATGTTCTTTCACCTTTCCTATCTACTATATGTAGATCAAACTCTTGTAAAAGCAGCACCCATCTAATAAGCCTAGCCTTAGCGTCCTTCTTCATAATAAGGTATTTAATAGCAGCATGATCAGTATGAATGGTGAATTTTGAGTCTACAATATAGGGTCTAAACTTATTACAAGCAAAAACGACAGCTAGAAATTCTTTTTCAGTAGTAGCATAATTCCTTTGAGTAGCGTCTAAAGTCTTACTAGCATAATGAATAATGTTTAACTTTTTATCAATTCGTTGCCCAAGGATAGCACCTACAGCAAAATCACTAGCATCACACATTATTTCAAAGGGTAAACTCCAATCATGTGGTTAAACAATAGGGGTTATAGTTAAAGCCTTCTTAAGAGTTTCAAAAGCTCCCTTACAATCATCATCAAAAATGAAGGGTACATATTTTTGAAGAAGATTAGTGAGGGGTTTTGATATCCTAGAAAAGTCTCTAATAAACCTTCTATAGAAACCAGCATGACCAAGGATACTACGAATACCTTTGATGTCTCTTGGGCATGGCATCTTCTCAATTGCCTCAACCTTAGCTCTATCAACTTCTATGCCTCTTTCAGAAACTTTATGCCCAAGGACAATCCCTTCATTAACCATGAAGTGGCATTTCTCCCAATTAAGAACAAGATTAGTTTCTTCACATCTCTGCAAAACTTTATCAAGGTTGTGTAGACAATTATCAAAAGAAGTTCCATAGACAGAAAAGTCATCCATGAACACTTCTACAATTTCCTCACAAAACCCATGAAAAATAGCAGACATGCACCTTTGAAAAGTAGTGAAAGTTGTTTTTTCTTGATCTTGTTGTTTAACAGCAATTTGAGAGAAACCAGAATAACCATCATGAAAACAAAAATGGGTCTTTTTAGACAACCTTTCCAACATTTGATCAATAAAAGGAAGCGGGTAGTGATCTTTCTTAGTAACTTTATTGACTTTTCTAAAATCAATGCACATCCTATAGCCTACTACTATTCTTTGAGGAATAAGCTCATCATTATCATTAGGAACAACGGTAATACCTCCTTTTTTTAGGAATACAATGAACAAGACTAACCCATTCACTATCAGCAATAGGTTAAATAATACCAGCATCAAGGAGTTTCAATACCTCATTCCTTACCACTTCCTTCATCTTAGGGTTTAAATGTTGTTGGTGCTCTACTACTAGCTTTGCATCTGGTTCTATGTTGATAGAATGCTGACATATAGTAGGTGAAATCCCTTTTAAATCATCCAAAGTATAGCTCATAGCTCCTCGGTGTTTCTTCAAAACCTCCAATAACCTTTCTTCTTCCTTTCCTGAAAGTTTAGAGCTAATAATACCAGGATATATCTTTTTATCATCAATATAAGAATATTTAAAATCATCTGGGAGAGGTTTTAGATCAAAGACCGGATCCTTTTTAGGTGGCAACATGGTACCCAAGTATTCTACAAGCAAGTTATGCTTAAGCATCTTAGGCTGATCACAGAGAATCTCGTCAATCTCATTCCTTTCTTCCATGAAGATTTCACTTTCATGATCTTCCATAAATTTTTGCAAAGCATTGTTAGGAGCAAGAGAAATAGAAGCAAGTTGTTCAACTCTAAAATCCTCATTACGGGTTTCCTCTTCACAAGGTTCTTTTGATGGGTTCGTAGCATGGAAAACAAAAAAATTCTACCGCAAGAACGGACAAAACCCAGATCTAATCTAGATAAAAGCCAAGATCTAATCTATTAGACATGTGCAACGAGATAGATCTGTACTAACCCTCGTAGAACCGAAAGCGTTACGAGATTAGATCTCGGGGTTGATGTAGTCGATCACTTGCCGATCTCAAGATCGTGTGGACGATCCTTCCGGCTCCGCGTTCCGGCAGCGCTTTCGCAGTCGGTCACACGTGCGGAGTCGAAGCAGACATTCCTCTCCCCGTTCCAGCAAGCAGCGGAGGTAGTAGATCTTGTCCACGGAATCCCAGCAGCACGACGGTGTGGTGGTGGTGGTGGAGTAGAGATTTAACTCCCCTCCCTCCTTGGCCGGCGGATTGGAAGGGGGGAGGAGTCCTCCTCCCCCACGAATCCGTGTCTTGCCCCACAAAGACTCCTTGATCCTTTCTTGGTTTTCAAGCAAACTCCAAGAAATCTTCTAGAACCTTCCAGAACATTCTGAAACCTTCTAGAATCTCCATACAAACACTCTGGAACATTTCCTAACTTAGAAAATGATCCCCAATATATGAATCTTATTCTCCGGACAATTCCGGATCTCCTCGTGATGTCCCGGATCCAATCCGAGACTCCGAACAACATTCGGTCTCCAACGCATATTCCATATCTACTTAAAAACAACTTCGAACCTTAAGTGTGTCACCCTACGGTTCGTGAATATGCAGACATGATGAAGACACCTCTCCGATCAATAACCATCAGCGGGATCTGGAGATCCATAATGGCTCCCACATACTCAACGATGACTTCGTGATCGATAGAACCATTTAACATACGAAACCAATTCCCTTTGTCACGCGATATTCTACTTATCCGAGGTTTGATCGTCGGTATCTCCATACCTTGTTCTACCTCGTTACTGATAAGTACTCTTTACTCGTTCCATGTTATGTCATCCCTTGTGACCTAGTCACATGCTTGCAAGCTAACTAGATGACATTCCACCGAGAGGGCCCAGAGCATATCTATCCGTCATATGGATGGACAAATCCCAATCTTGGTCCATGCGCTTCAACACATACTTTCAGAATACCCAATGACACCTTTATAACCACCCAGTTACGAAGCGGCGTTTGATGTCACCAAAGTACCCATCCGGTGATGGTGATTAACATAACCTCATGGTCGAAGGATTAGGTTACTATGCATTTGAAAGCTTGTAGCAAAACAAACTTAATGACTTGATCTTATGATATGCTTACTATGGGTGTGTGTCCATCACATCATTCTCCTAATGATATGATCTTGTCATCAATGACATCCAATGTCCATGATCAGGAAACCATGATCATCCATTAATCAACAAGCTAGTTTAACAAGAGGCTTACTAGGGACTCTTTTATGTTTACAAAACACACAAGTATTAATGTTTCCGGTTAATACAATTATAGCATGGGATGTAAACATTTATCATAAACATAAAGATATAATAATAACCACTTTATTATTGCCTCTTGGGCATATCTCCAACAGTCTCCCACTTGCACTAGAGTCAATAATCTAGTTAAAAAAACTTGTGCATTCAACACCTATGGCTTTCTGGTGTTGTATAGACACTATTACTAGTGGTAAACATAATCTTCGGATCTGACACTTCCAGGTCCGTGTGTATTCGCATGTCCTTGCGTCTCTACGCATTACTCATTCTCCAATGAGATGGCATTGTATAAATTTGGTCCTTTGGTGAGACCTTTAGTTCCTCCGGATTAAATCATGTTGATACAATTGTCATACAATGTATCTTCATAGTATTATCCCGCTATGAACCACACCTAGTTTGATAACTAACTACTTGATGCAAATGCCCTCATTTGCTGCTACAATAGCAGTCATATACTTAGCCTTTTGTTGTAGTATCTGTCACAATGTTTTAACTTTGATACTCAACCAAATCCGTTATGGAACTTCCTTTCCATTACATTGTGCCACCCATAGTTTAAATTGAGATAAACTTAATTTGTGATAAAACTAGTATCAATGTAACAATTTACAATGAACTATTTGTCACCACTATATAAATAATATATTCTTAGTTCTTCCAAAGATCATAGGAATATCCCTACTATTTTCCAATGATCATCTTATGAGTCATTCTGGTATATGCTCATAACATTTAGAGCATAGGACATATCTGGATGTGTACATCTCAAAAAATGATTGATCAAAATATTCTTGCGATTTCACCAAGTGTCAAAACACTTGAATCTCGTGTCAACACACTTGAATCTTGATTCAGTCCTTTCCGTGCGTCAAGAACCTTTCTTGTTGTTTCCATATTGAACTGATTCAACATCTTATCTATGTACATTTGGCAAAACCATATTAGCGCCTCAATCTATCCATATAGACATTGATGCCTAATTCTTGGGTTATGCCTAAGTCTTTCATCGAAATGAAATTCTTAACCTGTGTCAATAAAAGATACATCATTTCTAATCAACAATATGTCTTTCACATAATGTATTAGAAATATGTCTTAGTGCTCCCACTTAATTTCTCGCAAAATGCAAACATCTTCATCGTCTCTGATGAAATTAAACCTTTTAACGGTTTCATCACGGTGAAGATTCCAACTCCGCGATGCTCACTTCAACCATTGAAGTTTTGCATACTCTTTTAGCATCCTTTGAATTAACAAAACCCTTTGGATCATGTCATGGACACATCCTAGGTAACCATTCTATTAGAAGAACTTGTTTTGTTTGTTCAACTACCATATACCAAAATATATGTAGTGGTTGCTACATTAATCCGTCCAGACTAAATATCGCTATGAAAAATCAAATCTTATCATAGTCAATTCCCTGAACATTGTCGTAAACTCTTTCTGACATGTCGACTATTTCATAGATGTGAAACATCCATGTCTATTTCTTTATAGATCCATATACGACTATAAGGTCTTGCACCTTTCTAGAGGGTCTTTCAAATTCAAAGCTTGATTTCTCGTGTATGAAATTATCACGGATTTTATGGCTTCAAGCCACTTAACAAAGTCAGGGCCCATCATTGCTTCTTTGCATGCAGTCGGATCATCATTGTCAAACAACAATGATTTAACTCTCAAATCTTGGCATTTGATTACTTACCCGACCTACTTGGTTCAATAGTAACTTAGATCTCCGTGACCACAACCTTTGAGGCACGTGAGCCATGTGCATTGTTGCTGCCTCCGGGACACTTACCGACGCTGCGCAACTCAGCACATATTAGCCAAGGTTCAACAACCTTATCAAAGTTCTATTGTCCTCCCACTTAACTTTTCACCAAAAATTCCTTCTCAAGAAACTCGACATTCTAAGTGACAAACACTTTTGTCTTCGGTGTTATGGAGGAATACCCAATGGTTATTCGAAATAACCTACAAAGACATGCTCATCCGACTTTGGTTGTAAACATTTTACTTATGCCTAGCATACCAAAAATTTAAGAAAGGACAACCTGGGTTTTATCCCAAACCATGACTTATATGGTGTCATTTCAACGGATCACGATGGAGCTCTTTTCAGTGTAAAAGCGGTAGTCACTAAAGTTTTAATCTTTAAAATATAATGGCAGTTTTATAAATGACACCTTTGATCTTATCATGTCAAACAAGGTTTCATTACATATCTTGAACACTCCATACTCCTATGGTGTTTTTGGAAAATGCAAATCCATGGAACGATTCCTCAAATCTTAGGTGTTTTGCTAAACTTGTAACTCAAACATCTTTCTTTATGATCCAATCATAAACTTTTTATTTTCTTGTTACAATAATTTTCCACTTCATCTTGAAAGTCTTTGAACATTTTCAAATGTTTCATACTTCTTCCTTATTGAGTAAGTATATACATATACTCACTCAAATCTTCGGAGAAAGCATATGAAGTTGAAATCCATCGCCCATGACTACACATAATGGACTATATACATCAATATGTACAAATTCCAATCAGTTAGTCATCCGTTCCTCTTTTGGCCTACGAACGGAGCTCCAGGAAAGTATCACAAGCGTCATTTGATCAAAATCAAAGACTCCAAAAATCCATCAACATGGAGTTTCTTCATGTATCCCTAATATAATTTAAACGGTGATGTCACTTTGCAAGTGATCTTTCAATTATTTGTCTTGCGACATTTTAGCATTAGTTTTATGGTCGTTATTTCTCCAACCAGACTTGTATATCATCCATCTATTATGGAATACGGTAATTATTTGAACAACCTTTTGTCGTCATAATACCTGATCAAAATAACAATTATTGAAACAAATCTTGAAGGCAAGCTTTGATGTTAACGAGCAACACAACAACCCTTTGTTTGTTTTCGATGAGCATCATAACATATTCTCTTGCTAGTTACTTAGGCCATTGCAGTTCATGAATTGTGTTGTCCTGTATGACACTTCATACCAACCAATTCGGTATCCAATACCGCAGAACTACATTGTTTAACAAGCAAGGAATACAGTCATAACATGTATCTTCTATATACCTAAGTTGGACATCTCCAATCTTTTCTTTTCTGCCAAATATTTTATAGATTCTCTTTCAACAATTCCTTTTTTTAAAAGAATCTATCAACATCAATAGTGGTGTCATTCACATGACACATAGTACAAAGTGTGTATAGTCAAATACTAATACCTTTGGACTTGCACTTTGAAGTGGATCACCTTCATCAAATGTTTGGCATTCTTTCAAAATTCCATTCTTTAGTAATCTTTTAGTGTAGTAAACATTTTACTTACATCTTCTATTCATCCTTATCATGACAACTTTCATGATCAAGCTGCTATAGCTTATAAAGGTGAATTGCGAGTATAATGTTTCTTTTCCAAAACCTTTTCGGAGGATTAGGATGAATAGCGTCTCCAACCTTCACAAATTCTCATCAAATATGAGGACATATACTCTATCATGTTGTAACCAACACATTGTTTTAGATATCGCAATACCTTTCACATATGATGGTTTCTGAAACATCGCTTTCAGCTCTTAGATAAACTTGATATTAAAAACAATCTTTTGAGTATCAAGAATCATGGAGGCAAACATGATACATTAGATACTAACACTGGAATTGTTACTCTTGATTTAATACTGTTTATTAAACTTCACAGAGTAAACGGAGTTTGCTAAAACTTTGCAACGGGACTTTTAAACTTTAGATTGACACTCAAAACAATACGATACCAGTTCGTAAAGCAAATATCCAGAATTTCTATAGTTCTACTATCTCAACTATAACTAAGCGTAAGGTGGTGAACGGATGCCAATGACTACAACAAACTATGCAAATTCACTTTGATTGTGTTTATGATAAATTGAGTTTGACTAATCCAAATTACAAAAGAACTACCACTCAAAACAACATCCCTCGAGTTGTTTTAGTGATTACACGAACCAAATCCACTACACCAAGTCCGATCATCACGTGAGATGATGTAGCTTTAAAGGCGAACAATCAACATGTTCATCATATCATCCATATGACTCATGCTTTACCTTTCGGTATTCCGTGTTCCGAGACCATGTCTGTACATGCTAGGCTCATCAAGATTAACCTTAGTATCCGCATGTGCAAATCTGGCTTGCACCCGTCGTATGCACACGTAGAATCTATCACACACGATCATCACGAGATGCTTCGAAACGACGAGTCTTAGCGACGGTGCCTACTAAGGACGAACACTTTATTACTTGATATTTAGTGAGAGGGATCATCTTATAATGCTACCGTCGTGATCTAAGCAATACAAGATGCATAAAGGATTAACATCACAGGCAATTCATAATTAGTGTGATATGATATGGCCCTTTCTTCTTATGCCTTTGATCTCCATCTCCAAAGCACGGACATGATCTCCATCATCACCAGCATTGCGTCAAGGTCAGTGGCGCCGCTTCATGGTTGTCCATCATCACTAGCAACTATTACAACTACTTGGAATAAAGCTATTACAAGATGAATAGACACGCAGGTCTTAACAGAATTAAAGACAACCATTAGGCTCCTGCCGGTTTCCATATTACAACAAGGATCATTGCATACATCAAATATAATCACAATCACATGATGGCCATATCACATCACAAAATCCCTGCAAAAACAAGTTAGACGCCTCTAATTTTCTTTGCATGTTTTTCATGGTTTGGGGCTTTCGAATAAGAACGGATCTTACCTAGGAAACTGAACCACAACGTTGATACAAGTGCTATCAAGTACAAAGTGTAGATTGGATCTATACTATGATGGGAGAGACAGACACCCGCAAAGCCACTTGTGCAATACGAGTTGCACGTCAACTGTGGAGCAAGTCTCATGTGCGATGACATGTAAGGTTAGCCCGAGCCGCTTCATCCCACCATACCGCAAGATGCAAAGTACACAAAGCAAAAGACGGCACGAGCACCAACACCCACAAAACCATTGTGTTCTACTCGTGCAACAGATCTACGCATAGACACCGCTCTGATACCACTGATGGGTTCGTAGCATGGAAAACAAAAAATTTCTACCGCAAGAACGAACAAAACCTAGATCTAATCTAGATAAAAGCAAGATCTAATCTATTAGACATGTGCAACGAGATAGATCTGTACTAACCCTTGTAGAACCGAAAGCGTTACGAGATTAGATCTCGGGGTTGATGTAGTCGATCACTTGCCGATCTCAAGATCGTGTGGACAATCCTTCTGGCGCCGCGTTCCGGCAGCGCTTCCGCAGTCGGTCACACATGCGGAGTCGAAGCAGACCTTCCTCTCCCCGTTCTAGCGAGCAGCGGAGGTAGTAGATTTTCTCCATGGAATCCCAGCAGCACGACGGTGTGGTGGTGGTGGTGGAGTAGAGATTTCTGCAGGGCTTCACCTAAGCCAGAGCAGAGCGAAGGAGGAGGAGAGAGGCAGCGGCTAGGGTTTGTTATGGGAGAGGCTTAGGGGGTGGCGCCCCCTCCCCTCTATTTAAAGGAGGGAGGCGCCATGGGAGGGGGAGTCCTAGTAGGACTCCCCTCCCTCCTTGGCCGGCGGATTGGAAGGGGGGAAGGAGTCCTCCTCCCCCACGAATCCGTGTCTTGCCCCACAAAGACTCCTTGATCCTTTCTTGGTTTTCAAGCAAACTCCAAGAAATCTTCTAGAACCTTCCAGAACATTCTGAAACCTTCTAGAATCTCCATACAAACACTCCGGAACATTTCCTAACTTAAAAAATGATCCCCAATATATGAATCTTATTCTCCGGATAATTCCGGATCTCCTCGTGATGTTCCGGATCCAATCAAAGACTCCGAACAACATTCGGTCTCCAACGCATATTCCATATCTACTTAAAAACAACTTTGAACCTTAAGTGTGTCACCCTACGGTTCGTGAATATGCAGACATGATGAAGACACCTCTCCGATCAATAACCATCAGTGGGATCTGGAGATCCATAATGTCTCCCACATACTCAACGATGACTTCGTGATCGATAGAACCATTTAACATACGAAACCAATTCCCTTTGTCACGCGATATTCTACTTATCCGAGGTTTGATCGTCGGTATCTCCATACCTTGTTCTACCTCGTTACTGATAAGTACTCTTTACTCGTTCCATGTTATGTCATCCCTTGTGACCTAGTCACATGCTTGCAAGCTAACTAGATGACATTCCACCGAGAGGGCCCAGAGCATATCTATCCGTCATATGGATGGACAAATCCCAATCTTGGTCCATGCGCTTCGACACATACTTTCAGAATACCCAATGACACCTTTATAACCACCCAGTTACGAAGCGGCGTTTGATGTCATCAAAGTACCCATCCGGTGATGGTGATTAACAAAACCTCATGGTCAAAGGATTAGGTTACTATGCATTTGAAAGCTTGTAGCAAAACTAACTTAATGACTTGATCTTATGCTATGCTTACTATGGGTGTGTGTCCATCACATCATTCTCCTAATGATATGATCTTGTCATCAATGACATCCAATGTCCATGATCAGGAAACCATGATCATCCATTAATCAACAAGCTAGTTTAACAAGAGGCTTACTAGGGACTCTTTTATGTTTACAAAACACACAAGTATTAATGTTTCCGGTTAATACAATTATAGCATGGGATGTAAACACTTATCATAAACATAAAGATATAATAATAACCACTTTATTATTGCCTCTTGGGCATATCTCCAACATCTTTAGCGAATTTCGATAAATTAAACTCATAAGATTCCCCATCAAACTTAGTCAAGATTTTCTCCCTTTTGCAATCTATAATAGCTCCACAAGTACTCAAGAAAGGTCTATCAAAAATAATATGATAAGTTTTACTAGCAGCTGAATCGAGTACTAGAAAATTAGCAGGGTACTTAATCTTACCACAAAGAACTTCCACGTCTCGTACAATACCAATTGGAGAGATGGTCTGTCTATTAGCAAGGTGAATAACCACATCAATCTCTTCCAATTTGCAGGGACTGATTTCATGCATAATTTCTCTGTAAAGCTCATAAGGAATAACACTAGAACTTGCACCAATATCACATAAACCATAATAGCAATGATCACCAATTCTAACAGAAAGCACAGGGACACTAGCTTTTTTAGTTCTATTAGGATGTGAAACAATATTAGAAGCATCCTCACAAAAGACTATGTGTCCATCTTCTATGCTTTTAGTGATAAGGTCTTTCACAATTGCTACCACATGTTCAACTCTTATTTGTTCATCAGGTTTTACAGTTCTTTTTTCACTTTTGGTGATTACATTAGTTATCATAGGATGATCCTTTACCTTATCTAGTAAGGGAATCTTCTTGATATAAGGTTCAGATAAGATGGGATCAATAGTGCAATACTCAGCACTCCCAACAGGAACACAGTCAACAATATCTTTATAAGGTTCATGGTACTTGTTCCATCCCCTTTTTGGAATTTCAATATAAGAAGCAAAAGCCCTAAAGCAATTCGTAATAACTTGTAAATCAAGACCATAAGCATTTTTAATATTTTGAAAGTCATCAGTTCCCATAAAAGATTCAATGCATTCATAATCATAATTTATACCTGACTTTCTACCTTTGTCATTCTCCCAAGCTTCAGCATTATCTTGAATACGGTCCAGAAGATCCCATTTAGCTTCTTCTTCCATGCGAGTGAATAATCCAGCACAAGAAGCATCCAATAAATCCTTGTCATGTAGAGGGAGCCTTGCATAAAAGTTATTGATAATAATATTGTTGGGGAGATCATGAATGGGACATTTGAGCATTAGTAACTTCAATCTCCCCCAAGCTTGAGCTGTACTCTCTCCATCAAGAGGCCAAAATTTGTATATTTGATTCCGATCTTTATGAATCTCACTAGAAGGATAAAACTTTGAATAAAAGAGAGGCACTATTTCCTCCCATTCCAGAGTTTGACCATTCTTCAGCAGCTTATACCATTCCTCGGCTCTTCCTTTCAGTGATAATGAGTAACTTCTTCTTAACTTGATCTGTAGTAATACCTGCACACTTGAACAACCCGCATAATTCGTGTATAAAGAGCAAATGATCACCGGGATGGACAGTTCCATCCCCAACATAGTAGTTATCCATAACACGATCAATAATTCTTGTAGGTATTTTAAAAACATCATTCTCAGTAGGTGGTGGCTTATCTACTACCTTAGCAGTGGTAGTGGCATTACCAAATAAGAAACTCAGCGAATTATCCATAACAAAAATAAAGCAACTAACAGAGGTAAACAATACTCACAATAGAAGTTTCCTTTACCAGTTCCACTCTCCATAGCGCTTCACTCCCTAGCAACGGCGCCAGAAAATAGTCTTGATGACCCACAAGTATAGGGGGTGTATCGCAGTATTTTTGATAAGTAAGAGTGTCGAACCCAACGAGGAGCAGAAGGTGCTGGCTAGTGGTATGGATCAGGAATTCTCTGCAAATACTTAACAAACGGATTTTTAGGTTTTTTTTTATAAAGCAAGTAAACAAAGTACGAGTAAATAAAAGACAGTAGGAATAAATGCAGCAAGTGGCCCAATCCTTTATGCAGCAAAGGACAAGCCGGTTGTATTACTTAAGATGACCAAACGTTCTTGAGGACACATGGGAAGACTGTCAAGTGCTTTCGCTTCATATAGTTGATTAATCTTCTTTAGCTTGCTAAGTGTTGTGTGGGTGAACCTGTGCTAATGTACCGACCTTCCTAGGACTAATACATACTTGTGATTATACCTCTTGCAAACATCCGTAAGTACAAGAAAGTAATTAAGGTAGAAACCTAACCACAACTTTAAACTCTAAGACCCTTACGTCCCTTGTGCAATGGTTTTCTAACAGGGGTTCAGGTTTCTGTCACTCCGGCAACCCCTAAGATTAGTAGCCAAATACACAATGCATTCCCCTAGGCCCATATAGGTGAAGTGTCATGTAGTCGACGTTCACATCACACCACTAGAAGAAGTACACCACAACTTAAATATCAAACTATTGAATCTTTCTCAACACAACTCCACTACTAACAACACGACTTCTCCCATGTCCTCAAGAACAAAACGAACTACTCACAAGACATCATATGGATCATGATCTGAGATGGAATAATGATGTATAACAATCTGAACATAAACAATAATTCAAAGGTTCACTCAATAGCATCAACTACAAAGAGTAATCAACACCGGGAAAGTTTCCCTATGAACTATGCAAGATTCAACCCAATTCTTACAGCAATATGGAGATGGTGATGAGGGTGCTGATGGTGATGATGGTGGTGATGCCCCCGATGAAGTCCAGCTTGATGGTGGTGTTGATAGCGACGATCTCCCCTCTCCGGGAAGGAATTCCACCGGCAGAAATCTGTCTGTCGGAGAGATCTTTCTCTTTCGGTGTTTTCCGCCCCGTAGAGGTGGCGGAATCTTTCTGTGGTCGCTCCCCGGGTCTTAGGGTTTCGGGAGGATAATATATGCCAGAGGGGAGTGCTAGGGGTGGACCAGGGCGGCCACACCACCTGGTGGCGCGGCCTAGGCTAGCCTGCGCCAGGGGGTGGTGTGGGCCCCCTGTGGCCCATCTCCAGCCCCCCTTCTGGCTTCCTTCGTCTTCTGGAAAAATAGGATTTTCCGTATATTTTCCCGGATTTTCTGATCTTCGTGAATTTTTCCTCCAAACAACACCTTTTCCATCAGAATCCTGATTGCAGCGGTCCATGCTCTAAAAGTCATCAACCATGCAAAAACAGATGAAATAACATAAGTATCACCTCTTAATATGAAATATATCAATAAATAACAGTGAATTATGACATAGAATAGTGATGCAAAATAGACGTATCATCCGACAAGCATCCCGCCAGCCCAGCCTCCCTGGCGACGACGCGGACGAGATGCGTCTTCCTGGTCCTGGGCAGGATGACAAGCAGGCATACCTTGGGGATCTTGGTCCCGCGCACGGTGCTACGTTGTAGTTTTCGTGGTTTTCGAGGAAATCGGCGCCACCCCAGCTTGCGGGCATCAGCGCAACGAGGTGTTGACGAGCACCATGAACCCACAATGAATAATCTCCTCGCATTGCCATGCTGGTTTTCTGGTGTCCTACTTTTAATCTCCAGGTGCATCTAGCAAGTTCACGATGGGATCGGAGGGAGTAGCATTATCAGTTTGTAATGTTCCCAAGTGTGATGTACAGTTTTGATCTTTCCTCTTCTGTTCTGCTATCACTATAATGCATGATATTTTGTATTGGTACCATAGTCGCATTGTATTTATTGTTTTGTAAATCTCAATGCAAAATTGTGCACAAGATCTATTTGACATTAATTTTCCTTGTTATATATGTTATGATACAGTATCTACCTATGATACCGATATCATCTTTTTTATCATTACACTGACACATCAACTTTTTGTAGCCATTAAATACATGATACTATCTATGATACCCCACTACGGGTAGTCTCACGAAGAGAGGGAGAGAGAACAATCGAAAAGGCTCCAAGAACACACTTTGTGTGGTATCATCACCTCAAATATGCCCCCACTTAGGTACATTTATCATTGTTTTAGTCACAAGTTCGGCATCACTAACATGCGAGGGCAGATGCACGCTACAAAAAGCCCCCCATACTGATAATTTTTTGGATGGCAAAAGTTTTCTGGCCGGCGGATGAGCATTCATGGCAACAAACAAATCTGGCACATATAAATTCGCTGTGTGATATCCAATATTGGCAGATAATTACGTCAAGGTAGGTGGCAAGATGCACCGACAGATAATTATACCATGATAGGTGAATGGGAATAATTGACCGAATTAGGTTTTAAAAATATTCATATTTATGTGTTGTTTCGAAAGGTTATAATACCAAAATCATAAGATCCGGTTTATTTCATTTTATCATATATATAGTTAGCATGGGATCGACGGAGACAAACACCGAGCTAGCAAAGATGCACATGTCGAGGTGATCCAACCGTCGGTGGTGTTTGAGGAAGGGAGAGATTTGAATCGTCGGAGAACGATTAGCGAAAGTGTTTTTTGTAGATCTACTTCGGATAAACAATAGATAGAAATTATTAAATAATTTTTTCTCTAGCAACGCACAGGGATATGTGGTATTTGTGATAAAAAAAATACGGGTATATATAGTACCAGCCAAGAAAGCTAAAGCCATTTTCCTCCACTGTGAATTCCTGAAACTTAAATTGTCCAAGACCAGCCTGAGGACGTTACAATTTTCCTCCTCCTTTTATGTTTCAGCTAGCAAGACCAAAATATGCATGGTCCTTGAGTACGTAATGTCACATATATGCATTCAGCGCTGGTCTGAATTGATTTCTTCGTGGTGATATACATAACATAAAACGGAAAGTGGACATTTCTTAGAAAATTCATCATGTTCATCGTGAATTAAGAAACAGTAAAACTCCCCTGGCTAGGAGGCACCATAGCGATTTGATGTTCCTTGAGTACGTAATGTCACATATATGCATTTAGCGCTGATCTGAACTGATTTCTTCCTGGTGATATACATGACATAAAGCGGGGAGTGAACATTTCTTATAATTCATCATGTTCATCATGAATTAAGAAACAGTAAAACTCTCCTAGCTAGGAGGCACCACAGCGATTTGGCGTCCATAACTGTGCGATCGTGCTTCTGAATCCTTTGATCACGTACCTCTGGCCCCGCTCGACCCATCGTTACTACTCCGACAATTGACCTAGGCGAGCTTTGATTAACTGGGCCAATTGGGCCTTCCGTGCGCGACATAGGGTTTGCTTCCTCTTCATTGCGTCGATACAACCAGTCGCCAAACCTTGCTTGGAGATAAGAGCGGACGGAGATGGGAAACAGCACGGCCTCCATCAGCTAGCCGCGCTTGGGCGGGTGACCGGGTGTGGCAGTGAAGAGCACGCCTTGCAGTGGTGAACCGGTGATACAAAGGAGAAGGCAGGTGGTTTCAGTGGTGGTGCACGTGAGACCCCACGGGCCACGGTGATGGGTCAACCATGAGGAATTTCTGCTCCGCATCTTTGCTGCTGGGAACTCTCCGTCGTCTCCACCACAGCAACCCCCCATGGATACTCTCTCTGGCTCTCTGGCCGTCGTCTTGCCCTATCGGCGCTGATGCTCGTGGGATGGTGCCACCATCTCTGCTGCCATCCCCTCAACAGATCGGAGTTGGGACGGTGAGGTAATTGTATCTTTTTCAGTTTTAATGTTCCTGAATAATATGAGTCTTACGACGTTATGCGCATTGAATCTTCTTCCCTATTCGATTATGAGATTTGATTTATAAGGTTTTTTTTTTCGTTACGCTCATGCTCCTTGACCTTCTCATCACATACTTGGGGGCGCTAGCTGGGATACTGCCGCCTCCAGCAGTTCAGTCCTCTATGATATAGAGAAGACCGGGAGAGGGGGCTCCTGTAGTCCTGTTAAATTAGTGATCTGTGCTTTGCTTTTAGTTTTTTTTTTTTTGGCTGAAGATTGTAGGCTGATTTAGTTGGTCCGTAGATTCAGGAATCAAGTACTCCTATCTAACTCATTTGTATCATTACTTGGAAAATGGCCTAGCCAAGATCCGCTTGATTGGCACCAAATATTTACATCGAGTATTAAACTTAAGTTCAGCATGGTTAAAGTTTGTCAAAGTGCAAGAGAGTTCTCACCATCACCTTAACAAGGGAAAAGTATAAATGGAATTTCACACAAGTAATTTTCTTAGTAAAAGATTTCTCTACTTGTTTTTTTGCGAGAAGATTGCTCTACTTTTTAATTAATACTCCCCCGTCTCAAAATAGATGTCTCAGTTTTGTTAAAATTTGGATGAATCTATATACTAAATAGTGTCTAGATTCATTCAAATTTTGACAAATTTGCGACATCTATTTTGAGACGGAGGAAGTATATTTTTCTCATATTAATTATTTGCTTGGCTGTATAGCTGAAGTGTTGTGAACTTGTAACCTAAGGTTTCAGAAAGCAATTTTGTATCCTTGCAGTTACTGAGGTAATACTATTAAATTGATAAAAATCCATTTAGCCTTTGTTTCGTTACTCCAGCCATTTTCTTCAGGCCGGGACACATCATGATGACATATGGTGAGAAACTTGTGACGGTTTCTATTTCATCTTTCATAGCATCCTGTTGGTGCAGCCTGGTAAGGATCACTATGATCACGATAAAAGCTCACTGCAAAAAACAGGTGTCTAAGTTGGAAAATAAGTTCATCTTTTCATTTATTCGTCCAACGCATCAGAAAAGGGGTCTTTGCAGGAGTACTCTGGCGATATTGATGCTAAAAGTCTGAAGAGCTCCTTTGAGGAATGTTGTCTGAGATTCTACAAAGGGTAGGTATTAACCAAAGCCTTAGCGAGCTTCCTCGTGTGTTCTTACTGTCAATGAAGGACACACTAGCGATGTGTGTGTGTTCTCGGTGGGATGACCGCGGTCGGTTATTTTTTATGATCTAGGATCTTCACGAGTGGTGCTTGGAGCAATTCGATAGAGTAAAAAAAAACTACGTACAGAGTAGTCTATTTTACACAATAACAATGCCCGCTGAAGATACAAATGAGAAAACAAAATCGAATTCAGATTGGGCAACATTTCGTCAATTGTATATATTAGTATATGCCTTCAATTCTTTCCAAACATGGACAGGCGCTGCAACCCGCGTTTTCATGGTCTAGTATGAAATAACGTGACCTCGATAAATAACGTAACCTCGATAATGGTGGCAAAGATGACGAGAGTAATCGCAAACTGTTTAGAGCATTTCATTTTTTTCTCCCGGTGCAACACACGAGTATTTTAGTAGTTATATTAATAATAAAGGGATGAAGGTTTCTTGTTCGTCCAATATATTTTTGGAAAGATTTACCGTCCCACCAAACCACTTATTACCACATGCCACCGTTAAGTAAAAAAAGTTTCACTTGTCGTGTCAGGCGTGCATCAAACGATCTTTGATCAACGTGATTGTTTCATCCCTCAAGGAAAAAAGAGTTCACATTTCGTCCTGTATCCTAGCCGAGTACAACTTGTACTGGTATGGTCCATAGCTGAAGTGATCCGGTTCCTCAGAGAAAGCATGACACAATCCATGAAAAAAATCACACAACACGCAAAGGTATGAAACTTTTGCCTCCCCTCAGATTTCTTATATTTGTACGTATTCTGCCGTGGTCACCATGCCTTGGCCATCGGCTTAGCGCAACGGTCTGAAGTCTGAACCCTCATGGCAGGCGTAGGTGCCGACTGCCGTTAGAGCAGTAGAAACCTTTGCAGGACCCGGGGTTCGGTTTTGACGTGCAAGAGTTGCTTCAGGGCCAGCATGAGCAGTTCAAATCTGATCTCCACATGTCCTCAACGTAACTGTCTTTAACCCTTCTTCGCATGACATCTCGTCGAGACAGGGACGGGGACTTACCTAACACTTGTTAGGTTATTTCCCATTGTCAACATCGAGGCAGTACTTGCCTCGGTACTTTCTCTTGTGAGCAACAGTTGGACCGACTTTGACAGGTATGAGATGGGCGAGGTTAGCGAGGTTACCTTTTCGGCCTGGCCTTGGGAGGGTTATGAGATGGGCGAGAGCATCCGAATTCTAAGTCTCACTAAGTACTTGCCTCAGTACTTAACCTCTTTTTTTCCTTTCTCTTGTAAGCAACAGTTGGACCGACTTTGACAGGTATGAGATGGGCGAGGTTAGCGAGGTTACCCTTTTGGCCTGGCCTTGGTTGGGTTATGGATGCTGTTGATTATTCTTCAGAACTAGTCCCATTTGTAATCTTATCTGTACTCAAAAGTTGTATCATTTCTAATGTGATTTGGATCTTTGGAATGTATATTTGTATCCTTGAATTGTTGAGTTGTTGTTTATATATGTTTATTGTAGGTCACATCGTGAATTCTAATGGTATTACTTCTTTTTTCACCCGCACGTGAGTACGTGGTGAGCGTTTTTGAATCGTTTTTATGGGGGTTCAGTGAGAATCTCTAAAATCGACATAGGACCGATTTGAGGGCGTTACAATATCTACAATAGCTTTTTATATGAACTTGATCAAAGATAAAAGATCATTGTTGAAAACTAATACACCTTATAAATGCTACATTTTTATCGATAAATAAGATTTATAAATTTAGTCGAAAATCAAAGCTTATTATGTTTAACCATATATGGTGAATCTATTGACATTGATTTGGTATTATAATTGTATATAGTTTTGCCCAAGGCATTGGTTAAACTTAGAACCCGTTGAGTTTTGACGAAATCTATAATCTGAACATATAGAGTAGATCTTAGGGAAATTTCACCGTGTCAGACTGCCATTTTGTCTGATTCGGTCTGTTTGAAGTGGCAAGCAGACAGGACCGAGGCCTCTGTCCGGCCAACAGGTGCTTGTGCACCCAACCGAATGCCACATTAGATGGGCCCATCGTTTGCATAGCTTCCCCCGCAACCGCTCTAGCTACCCCAATTAATGGAGCATGAGGCACTTCTCGCCGTGCACGCCATAGTTTCTTGCCCATGAGAGCCATTTCCCGCCCAGCCGCATCGTTTCCCACCACGGATAGCCGCTTCTATCAAGACTAAGCCGCAGGGGAGCTGGACGACACCACAACCGCGGTAGCCGCCATGGTCCATTGTCGTGGTGTGGAATACGGTAGTACCATCAGGGATGGCTTAAGAGAGACAATCAGGATGCAATCGGTGGCTATCGCGATGGGTTGGATCGATGTACCCAGGTTTGGGGCCCTGTCGACGAGGTAACACCCCTACTCCTGCGAGGATCTACTATATGCGGGGTGAATGCCCAATACAAGTGCTCCTAGAGTTGTTTCTTTAGCAACTATCGAGAGCTAGAGGAAGAAGATGAACTAGGGGAGAACTTGAATCTACCTAGAACCCTAGCTCTACCCTCCCTTATATACTGGCTGGGAGAGGTAAGTTACAATGTGGGATCTAGGGTTTATTGTTTGGGCTTTGGGTTACAAAGCGGGCCGACTACGGAGTTTAGTGGGTGGACCAGGACCCAATCAGCCTCGTAGTACAGGAGGACAATGCTACAGTGTCCTAGTCCTAGCACTTTAGGTGTCATCTCTCACTTTAACGGCTAGCCGACGCTTTAGCGTTCAACCGACAGCGCTGCGCTCAGCTTCCGGCTTTGCCCCGCTTAGTGCGGTTGTCTTCAAGCACCGTCAGGGCGGCGCACCAGCCTGTCTGCTGAAGCGAGGAGCTAGAGGTTCACTCAGCAGGGAGCGTCACCTCCTCCGTACATTGCCACCGAATCTGAGGCGAGCCGGGTGGAAACGGCCACCCATCCGGTTCTTTAGGTCATTCGGCTAGACAGGCCAGCCAGGGAAGCATGAGGGTGGACCGGTTGGAGCGGTCCACCCGGCTGGAGATCCTTTGTCTCGCGGCCATCCGGCCAAGCATTTTTGGAGCCATCCAGGTAGGCCTGGCTTGGTCCATCCGGGGGGTCATCCCCGACACTAGTCTCCGGCACATTGGGACTTTGCCTTGGGAGAAGTTCTTGCGTGCTCATTGATTAAACTGAAGGGGTTGGTGATGGAATCTGGCTGTAGGACTTATTGAGTGTGCTTATTTCCTTTTCCGGCTGGATTCAACCGGCTACGGAGTCGATGGCCACCCACTGGGTGCAGTACCCGAGGTTCGGGCCGGTTGGAGAATCTAGCCGGGTCGAAGCTCCTTTTCTACCTTCTGCCTTTGAGGTTGTGACCAACATCCGGCTCGGGCACTTGGCGAGGTTTTGGCTCGTGCAAAAGAGAAACACAAGTGATAGTTTCTATGTTAGATATGTACGAGTAGGACATAGTTTGCAATTTATTCAGAATGCTAGGGAACTTTTCCGGTTCGCATTAGGCCGACAACTTTTGTCCTTTTCTTGGCGAGAATTGGCCATTAAGCTGTTTCCTTGCCGGTTGCGAGCCGGGTTGCAGTCTATAGTCGGAACTGAAGGGGTAGCTAGTAAGCTTACTGCATGATACTTCGGATTTCAGTTGACGGTGTCGGGCGAGCGAGCACAACCAGAATGTCTAGACGTTTTTATCTTCCTTGTGATTTTTCATGTAGCGGTCGTCGGGCTTTTGCTTTATCTGAACTGACAGTCGGGTTGCGGTCTGCAGTCGGAACCAAAGAGTGGGCCTTTGGTGCCACGTATAGTACTCTGCCGCTTGGAATGCACTGGCGTCTGGGCCAGCTGGCGAGTCCCTAGGAGGAACTGCCGGAGCCGGGTGAAAACAATGCAGCAGAAAATGCCAAACGACGACGGAGTCCCCGAGATTGTGTCGAGGCTCCTCAACTATTTCATTCATGTTACATCAAAGTAAGGTACATATACTTCTTGTTCAAGTGTAAAATGGGTGAAGCAGGTTTGCATTCTAGGGGCGTTTAGTCTCTTCGTCAGAACAATCCATCTTGTTCTTTGCCAGCTGTTGGGCGTCGATGAGGTAGTACGAGTTGTTTTGCAGTACCCGACTGATGATGAATGGCTCTTCCTAGTGAAAGAGTATGAGTTTGGCGGAATATGATGAATATATTATTGAGCCTCATGGGCGAGAATATCATTTTGTGGCCTGGAAGTTGGGGCGCCTAGGCAACGCGGTACCCAAGTTGCGTGTAATCAGCCGCGATGACTACAGCTGGCGGGCCAAATAGTCAGGAGGGCTTTTTTCGGCATAAATTCAACTTTACGTTTCAATACAAAATATCAGGCTAACGACCGTCAAGTTGTGGCCCCCTGTCAGTTCTCGCCGTTATGTCGCTCCCGTCGCTTAGGCGTCAATTAGGCTTGTAGCGTTGGCGCCTGCATCCATTACACGTCTTCTTCTTCGCCAGAACGGCAATCTGTGGTCACGGCCATGGCGTGGAGCTGGGATGTGACGAAACTGCTCGGTCCCTCTCTCCTCCCTATCCCGAGTCGGAGCTCGCCCTCACCATGACCGCACCCATGACACAGCTCAGGGTCGAGAATTGGTTCCCGGTGAGAGCTGTCACTGTGTCACCATGCTCGGTCCTGTTTTCCTTCTCCAGAATCCGAGCTCACCGTCACTGTGGTCGCACCCACACCAATTCTTCCACCCCTACCGAGGTCTCTGTGGTAGCTCAAGTTCGGCCATGTTGACCTGTAAGCGAATTCGGAGCTGGGCGGCGGCAACCCATTGTTGAACCTGTAAGGAATTTGCTGAAGACTGTGTGTCGTACCAAGGTCTTGGGCTGATGCATTCGGCTTCTGCCAACGTCCACCGCCGATGTGAGATCATTTAGTTACTTCAATACAAAATTTCGACCAATTTAACGTGTTGATGTATTCCTTGACAATTATAGTATAATCGAGCACTACAAATATTTTGTAGTGTGCATGAGCATGATAAATAATATAATTGAACACTAGAAATTTAAGACACTCCATATAAAGGAGTAGATTAATATATATACATATATATATATAGAAGGTTCACCACAGACACCACGCAGATATATTGTCTTACATGCCACACACATGTAATAATAATTAACTGAGACAAAATAAAAGCATGGGCAGCAGCAGGAGGCCGGGACACGGAGATGCCTAGCAGGGCAGGGCATATCAGCAGGAGGCAGGTACAACCTAGTCGATGGGATACATGCCACGCCAAGGTAATCGGCCTATGCCTTCTTCCTCCGCCTCTTTGGGATAACCTACAAAGACGTGCTTATCCGACTTTGGTTGTAAATATTTTACTTATGCATAGCATACCAAAATTTAAGAAAAGATAATTCGGGTTTTATCCCAAACCATAACTCATATGGTGTCATTTCAATGGATCATGATGGTGCTCTTTTTAGTGTAAAAGTGGTAGTCTCTAGAGCTTCAATCCTTAAAACATAATGGCAGTTTTATAAATGACACCCTTGATCTTACCATGTCAAACATGGTTTGATTTTATCTCTCGAATATGCCATACTCCTATGGTTTATCGGGAAACACAAATCATGGAACAATTCCTCAAGTCTTAGGTGTTTTTTCTAAACATGTAACTCAAATATCTTCCTTTATGATCGAATCATAAACTCTTTATTTTTTTGTTACAATGATTTTCCACTTCATCTTGAAAGTCTTTGAACAACTTTCAAATGTTTCATACTTCTTCCTTATTAAGTAAATATACAGATATATTCACGCAAATTTTTGAATAAAGCATATGAAGCAAAAAGATCCATCACATATGGCTACACATAATGGACTATGCACATCAGCATGCACAATTTCCAATAAGCTAGTCATCCGTTCCTCTCTGGCCTATGGACGGAGTTTTAATTATCTCGAGGAAAGTCTCACATGCGTCAATTGATCAAAATCAAAAGATACCAAAATCCATCAACATGGAGATTCTTCATGTTTTCTTTCAAATATAATTTAAACAGCGATGTCACTTCATAAGTGATCTTTCAATCATTTGTCTTGCGACATTTTAGCAATAGTGTTTATGGATGTGATTTCTCCAACTAGACTTGTAAAAGTTCATCCATCCTTTATGGAATGCAGTAATTATTTGAACAGCCATTGTTCTCATGATACCGGAACAAAATAACAATTATTTAAACAAATCTTGAAAGCTTGGTTTGATGACAATGAAAAACACAATAACACTTTATTTGTTTTCGATGAACATCATCACTCATTCTCTTGGTGGTTACTTAGGCCATTGTAGTTCATGAATTGCGTTGTCCTGTATGACACTTCATACCAACCAATTCGGTATCCAATACTGGTATCCAATACCTAAGAACCACATTGTTTAATAAGCAAGGAATATAGCCATAACATGTATATCTTCTATATACCTAAGTTGGACATCTCCAACCTTTTATTTTCTGCCAAATATTTTATAGATTCTCTTTCAACAAGTCCTTTTCTTTTAAAAGAATCTATCAACATCAATAGTGGTGTTATCAACAAGACACATGGTATAAAGCGTATATAGTCAAATACTAATACCTTTGGACTTGCACTTTGAAGTGGATCACCATCATCAAATGTTTGGTGTTCTTTCAAAAATCCATTCTTTAGTAATCTATTAGTGTAGTAAACATTTTACTTACATCTTCTATTCATCCTTATCATAACAACTTTCATGATCAAGCTACTATAGCCTATAAGGAAGAATCACGAGTATAATATCAGTTCCCAAAACCTTTTTGATAGATTCGGATGCCTAGCATCTCCATCCTTCACAAATTCTCATACAATATGAGAACATGTATTTTGCTAAATTATACTCTATCATAATGCAACCAAAAACATTGTTTCAGATATCACAATATCTTTCACACATGATGGTTTCTGAAACAATTTCCAGCTCCAATATAATCTTGATATTAAAACAACTTTTTGAATATCAATAATCATGGAGGCAAACATGATACTTTAGATACTAACATTGGAATGCTTACTCTTGATTTAATACTACTTATTAAACTTCATGGAGTAAATAGAGTTTGCTGAAAGTTTGCAATAGGATTTATAAACTTTAAATTGACATTCAAAACAATACGATACCAGTTCGTAAAGTAAATATCCAGAATTCTATAGTTCTATTATCTCAAATAAAAACTAAGCATAAGGTAGTGAACAGATGCGAATGACTACAACAAATTATGCAAATTCACTTCGATTTAGTTTATGACAAATTGAGTTTGACTAATCCAAATTAGAAATGAACTCCCACTCAAAAACGACATCCCTCGTGCCTTTTTGGTGATTACATGAACCAAATCCACTATACCAAGTCCGATCATCACGTGAGTCAGTGTAGCTTCAAAGGCGAGCATCAATATGGTCATCACATCAACTATATGACTCATGCTTAACCTTTCGGTCCGTGTTCCAAGGCCATGTCTGTACATGCTAGGCTCGCCAAGTAAGAACCTTAGTATTCGCGTGTGTAAAACTGTCTTACACCCGTTGCATGAAAGCGTAGAGTTGAGAACACCCGATCATCACGTGATGTCTCGAAACACGATCCATAGAACGGTGCATACTTAAGGAAGAACACATTTTATCTTGATATTTAAATGAGGGATCATCTTACAATGCTACAGAAAGCGCCAAACTAGCAGTATAAGATGCTAACATCTAATGTGTAAAGTGAGATGATATGGTCCATGCATTTGATCTCTATCATTTGCATCGTGGTATGATCTCTATCATTCCTTTGTGTGTAAGGCCAAGGTCTATGGAACTTACACGTTGAATGTGTTGTAAGAGTATCTATCATACATCTACTTACAACAATACCATATCAAGACACAAGCCCAGCAACGATCTAAACTAGACGCCTCTAATTTATCCATTGCAAGTTTTACGTGGCTTAGGGCTTTCGGAGATAGAATTGTTCTTACCTACGAACATGAACCACAACGAGGATAACTAAGTTATTAGCAACTCATTGTAAATCAGATATTGACTATAGTAGGAGAGACAGACACCCGCCAGCCACTTATGCAAAACAAGTTGCATGTCAGTCGTGGAACCGGTCTCATGTACGATGACATGTAAGGTTGGTCCGGGCCGCTTCATCCCACTATGCCACCAATATCCAAAATACATGAAAGAAGCAATAACATGATCATCATCGCCCACATATAAACATATGTGTACTACCCGTGCTAAGCACCTATGCATAGATCAGGCTCTGATACCACTGTTGGTTCCGCAACATAGAAAACAAAAAATTTCCTACGGTGTGAACTACACGTCAAGATCTATCTACTAGGTACAAAGCAATGGGTGGACATACATCCAACGAGAACTTACCCTCGTAGACAACGAGCTTTGTTAACGAGTAGGAACTCGTGGTTGATGTAGTCGTACACTTGCCAATCTCAAGATCGTGATGAATTCCAGCAGGTCCGGCTCCAGCACGTCCATCAGATCCAGCTCCAGCACCACCAAGTCCAGCACCGCAAAGCAGCGGTGCATCCGTGATCGCACACACGTCGGATACCCCGACAACCTACGTCCCTCGCTCCAGCAAAGCAGCGGAAGCAGCAACTCCTTTCTAGATAAAGCCACCGGGAACATGTATCTCGCTAATCCGAGACCATGGGGGAATAATACTAGAGGGGGAGAGAGATCCTTCACAAGGAGGTGTGTGTGAGAAGTGAGGAGGGGGTGGCCTTATATAGGAGGAGGGGGGTGCCCCTCCTTCATGTCCGGCGCATGGAGGAGGTGACTCTTCACCTCCTCCATTCATGTGGTGGTAACTCCCTCCACATAAATTTGCCCCTTCACATTCTCTTTTAAAGTATCCACTTTAAATGCATTAAATTTCTCCAAATTTAATGCTCTCTCATTTAATAAAACTCTTTTATTATTTTTATTCAGAATTTTGTTAATTACTTTAATTAACAAACATTCACATAAACCCCCTACAACATTTCAATATTACATGCAGAACCAATTTCAGCAATTTCACCCGAAACAGTTTCGGTGTCTATTGAAATAATTCTAGCGCTTTCTTAAATCTTTATCTGAAACATATTTGCTCCAAATGGTGTCGGTATCCCTTAAGTGTGTCACCCTACGGTTCGCGAATAATGCAGACATGATCGAGACCCCTCTCAGATCAATAATCAGAAGCGGGACCTGGAGATCCATACTGACTCCTACAGATTCAACGATGACTTCTGTGATTGTGAGAACCTTTAACGCTAGTAACTAAATCCTTTTGTCTCGCGATATATTACATGTCCGAGATTTGATCATCGGTATCTCCATACCTAGTTTGATCTCGTTACCGACATGCACTCTTTTCTCGTTCCTGTGATATAACATGCTAGTGATCACATCACTTGCTTGCAAGCTATTTCAATGTGATATCACCGAGAGGGCCCAGAGTATATCTATCTATCATCGGGATGGACAAATACCACTCTTGATCCATGAGCCTCAACATAACACCTTCATAGCACTGAACCCACCTTTATAGTCACCCTGTTACGGTGTGACGTTTGATGTTATCAAGATACTCTTCCGGTGTTAGCAATTAACATGATCTCATGGTCTAAGGATAAAGATTACTTCGTATGATATTATAGCAATATAAACATAATGACTTTGATCGTAATGCTATACTTCGGATGAATGTTCATCACATCATTCCACCAATGGTGTGACCTTGTTATTAACAACATCCAATGTCCATGATCAGGAAACCTTGATCATCTTGTTAATCAACAAGCTAGTCTATAAGAGAGGCATAACTAGGAACCCTTTTTGTTTATTAAACACACATGTATTGATGTTTCCGATCAATACTATTCTAGCATGTAAAATAATCATTTATCATAAACATGGAATAAGATAATAACCACTTTATTATTGCCTCTCGGGCATATTCCCTTCAGTCTCCCACTTGCACTAGAGTCAATAATCTAGTTTGAAAAACTTTGCGTATTGAACACCTATGGCTTTCTGGTGTTGCATATACGCTATTGCTAGTGGTTAACATAATCTCTGGATCTGACAGTTTCAGGTCTGTGTGTATTTGCATGTCTCTGCGTCTCTACGCATCACTAATTCTCAAATGAGATGGCATTGTATAAATTTGGTCCTTTGGTGAGACCTTTAGTTCGTTCGGCTCAAAATATGTTGATATTATTGTCACACAATATATCTTCATAGTATTAGCCCACTTTGAACCATACCTAGTTTGATAACAAACTACTTAACACAAATGCCCTCCTTTGCTGCTACTATAGCAGTCATATACTTAGCCTTTTGTTGTAGTATCCGTCACAATGTCTCAACTTTGGAACTCATCCAAATCCATCATGGAACATCCTTTCCATTACATTGTGCCACCCATAGTCTAAATTGAGATAAATTTAATTTGTATCTTGTGACAAAACTAGTACCAATGTAACACTTTACAATGAACTACCTTTAACTATTTGTCACTTCTACATTATATATTCTTAGTTCTTCCAAAGCTCATAATAATATCTTTACTATTGTCCAATGATCATCTTATGAATCATTCTAGTATATGCTCATAACATTTAGAGCATAGGACATTCTGGATATATACATATCATGGTATAATCGATCAAAATCTTCATGTGATTTTACTCACCAAGTGTTGAAACACTTGAATTTTGATTCAATCCTTTCCATGTAGCAAGAACCTTTCTTGTTGTTTCCATATTGAACCCTTTCAATATATCATATATGTATGTCTGGCACAACCATATTAGCGCCTTAATCTATCCATATAGATATTGATGCCTAATATTCTGGGTTTGCCCAAGTCTTTCATCGAAATCTTATTTTAATAAAATTCTTAACTTCTGTCAATACAAGATACATCATTTCCAATCAACAATATGTCCTCTACATAATGTATTAGAAATATGCCTCAGCGCTCCCACATAATTTCTTGCAAATGCAAGCATCTTCATCATCTCCGATGAATTTAAACTCTTTTAACAGTTTCATCATGGTGAAGATTCCAACTCCGCTATGCTTACTTCAACTATTGAAGTTTATATGCCCTTTCAGCACCCTTTGAATTAACAAAACCCTTCGGACCATGTCATGTACATGTCCTAGGTTACCGTTCTATTAGAAGAACCTTGTTTTGTTTATTCAACTACCATATACCAAATTATATGTAGTGGTTGCTACATTAATCCGCCAAGACTATATATTGCTATGAAAGATCAAATCTTGTCATAGTCAACTCCTTAAACATTGTCGTAAACTTATTTCCGACATGTCGACTATTTCATAGATGTTAAACATCCATGTATTATTTCTTTATAGATCCAAACACGACCGATAGGCTTCACGCCTTTCCGGAGGGTCTTCCAAGTTCAGAAACTTGTTTTCTCGTGTATGGATACTATCACGGATTCTATGACTTCTAGTCATTTTATGGAGTCAGGGCCCATCATAGCTTCTTTGCATGTAGTCGGTTCATCATTGTCAAAACAATAACAACTTGCTTATCAAATCTTACTATTTGATTCTTACCGACCCACACGGTTCTATAGGAACTCTAATCTCCGAGATCACACCTTTTGTAATCACGAGAGCCATGAGCATTGTGGCCGCCACCGGGACACTTTTCGGTGCTGCGCTACTTAGAACATATAGCTAAGGTTCAACAACTTTATCAAAGTTCTATTGTCCTCCCACTTAACTTTTCACGAAAAATTCCTTCTCAAGAAACTTGACGTTCCAAGTAACAAACTCTTTTGTCCTTGGTGTTATGGAGAAATTCCCAACAAATTCTTTGGGATAACCTACAAAGACGTGCTTATCCGACTTTGGTTGTAAACAGTTTACTTATGCATAGCATACCAAAATTTAAGAAAAGACAATTCGGGTTTTATCCCAAACCATAACTCATATGGTGTCATTTCAATGGATCACGATGGTGCTCTTTTTAGTGTAAAAGCGGTAGTCTCTAAAGCTTCAATCCTTAAAACATAATGGCAGTTTTATAAATGACACCCTTGATCTTACCATGTCAAACATGGTTTGATTTTATCTCTCGAATATGCCATACTCCTATGGTTTATCGGGAAACACAAATCATGGAACAATTCCTCAATTCTTAGGTGTTTTTGCTAAACATGTAACTCAAATATCTTCCTTTATGATCGAATCATAAACTCTTTATTTTCTTGTTACAATGATTTTCCACTTCATCTTGAAAGTCTTTGAACAACTTTCAAATGTTTCATACTTCTTCCTTATTAAGTAAATATACAGATATATTCACGCAAATTTTTGAAGAAAGCATATGAAGCAAAAAGATCCGTCGCATATGGCTACACATAATGGACTATGCACATCAGCATGCACAATTTCCAATAAGCTAGTCATCCGTTCCTCTCTGGCCTATGGACGGAGTTTCAATTATCTCGAGGAAAGTCTCACATGCGTCAATTGATCAAAATCAAAAGACTCCAAAAATCCATCAACATGGAGTTTCTTCATGTTTTCTTTCAAATATAATTTAAACAGCGATGTCACTTCATAAGTGATCTTTCAATCATTTGTCTTGCGACATTTTAGCAATAGTGTTTATGGATGTGATTTCTCCAACTAGACTTGTAAAATTTCATCCATCCTTTATGGAATACGGTAATTATTTGAACAGCCATTGTTCTCATGATACTGGAACAAAATAACAATTATTTAAACAAATCTTGAAAGCTTGGTTTGATGACAACGAAAAACACAATAACAATTTATTTGTTTTCGATGAACATCATCACTCATTCTCTTGCTGGTTACTTAGGCCATTGTAGTTCATGAATTGCGTTGTCCTGTATGACACTTCATACCAACCAATTCGGTATCCAATACTAGTATCCAATACCTAAGAACCACATTGTTTAACAAGCAAGGAATATAGCCATAACATGTATATCTTCTATATACCTAAGTTGGACATCTCCAACCTTTTATTTTCTGCCAAATATTTTATAGATTATCTTTCAGCAATTCCTTTTCTTTTAAAAGAATCTATCAACATCAATAGTGGTGTCATCAACATGACACATGGTACAAAGCGTATATAGTCAAATACTAATACCTTTGGACTTGCACTTTGAAGTGGATAACCATCATCAAATGTTTGGTGTTCTTTCAAAAATCCATTCTTTAGTAATCTATTAGTGTAGTAAACATTTTACTTACATCTTCTATTCATCCTTATCATGACAACTTTCATGATCAAGCTACTATAGCCTATAAGGAAGAATCACGAGTATAATATCAGTTCCCAAAACCTTTTTGGTAGATTCGGATGCCTAGCATCTCCATCTTTCACAAATTCTCATACAATATGAGAACATGTATTTTGCTAAATTATACTCTATCATAATGCAACCAAAAACATTGTTTCAGATATCACAATATCTTTCACATATGATGGTTTCTGAAACAATTTCCAGCTCCAATATAATCTTGATATTAAAACAACCTTTTGAATATCAATAATCATGGAGGCAAACATGATACTTTAGATACTAACATTGGAATTCTTACTCTTGATTTAATACTACTTATTAAACTTCATGGAGTAAATAGAGTTTGCTGAAAGTTTGCAATAGGACTTATAAACTTTAAATTGACATTCAAAACAATATGATACCAGTTCGTAAAGTAAATATCCAGAATTCTGTAGTTCTATTATCTCAAATAAAAACTAAGCATATGGTAGTGAACAGATGCGAATGACTACAACAAATTATGCAAATTCACTTTGATTTAGTTTATGACAAATTGAGTCCGACTCATCCAAATTAGAAATGAACTCCCACTCAAAAACGACATCCCTCGTGCCTTTTTGGTGATTACATGAACCAAATCCACTATACCAAGTCCGATCATCACGTGAGTCGGTGTAGCTTCAAAGGCGAGCATCAATATGGTCATCACATCAACTATATGACTCATGCTTAACCTTTCGGTCTGTGTTCCAAGGCCATGTCTGTACATGCTAGACTCGCCAAGTAAGAACCTTAGTATTCGCATGTGTAAAACGGTCTTACACCCGTTGCATGAAAGCGTAGAGTGGAGAACACCCGATCATCACGTGATGTCTCGAAACACGATCCATAGAACGGTGCATACTTAAGGAAGAACACATTTTATCTTGATATTTAAATGAGGGATCATCTTACAATGCTACAGAAAGCGCCAAACTAGCAGTATAAGATGCGAACATCTAATGTGTAAAGTGAGATGATATGGTCCATGCATTTGATCTCTATCATTTGCATCATGGTATGATCTCTATCATTCCTTTGTGTGTAAGGCCAAGGTCTATGGAACTTACACGTTGAATGTGTTGTAAGAGTATCTATCATACATCTACTTACAACAATACCATATCAAGACACAAGCCCAACAACGATCTAAACTAGACGCCTCTAATTTATCAATTGCAAGTTTTACGTGGCTTAGGGCTTTCGGAGATAGAATTGTTCTTACCTACGAACATGAACCACAACAAGGATAACTAAGTTATTAGCAACTCGTTGTAAATCAGATATTGACTATAGTATGAGAGACAGACACCCGCCAGCCACTTATGCAAAACAAGTTGCATGTCAGTCATGGAACTGGTCTCATGTACGATGACATGTAAGGTTGGTCTGGGCCGCTTCATCCCACTATGCCACCAATATCCAAAATACATGAAAGAAGCAATAACATGATCATCATCGCCCACATATAAACATATGTGTACTACCCGTGCTAAGCACCTACGCATAGATCAGGCTCTGATACCACTGTTGGGTCCGCAGCATAGAAAACAAAAAATTTCCTACGATGTGAACTACACGCCAAGATCTATCTACTAGGTACAAAGCAACGGGTGGACATACATCCAACGAGAACTTACCCTCATAGACAACGAGCTTTGTTAACGAGTAGGAACTCCTGGTTGATGTAGTCATACACTTGCCGATCTCAAGATCGTGATGAAGTCCAGCAGGTCCGGCTCCAGCACGTCCATCAGATCCAGCTCCAGCACCACCAAGTCCAGCACCGCAAAGCAGCGGTGCATCCGTGATCGCACACACGTCCGGTACCCCGACAACCTCCGTCCCTCGCTCCAGCAAAGCAGCGGAAGCAGCAACTCCTTTCCAGATAAAGCCACCGGGAACATGTATCTCGCTAATCCGAGACCATGAGGGAATAATACTAGATGGGAGAGAGATCCTTCACAAGGAGGTGTGTGTGAGAAGTGAGGAGGGGGTGGACTTTTATAGGAGGAGGGGGTGCCCCTCCTTCATGGCCGGCGCATGGAGGAGGTGACTCTTCACCTCCTCCATTCATGTGGTGGTAACTCTCTCCACATAAATTTGCCCCTTCACATTCTCTTTTAAAGTCTCCACTTTAAATGCATTAAATTTCTCCAAATTTAATGCTCTCTCATTTAATAAAACTCTTTTATTATTTTTATTCAGAATTTTGTTAATTACTTTAATTAACAAACATTCACATAAAACCCCCTACAACATTTCAATATTACATGCAGAACCAATTTCAGCAATTTCACCCGAAACAGTTTCGGTGTCTATTGAAATAATTCTAGCGCTTTCTTAAATCTTTATCTGAAACATATTTGCTCCAAATGGTGTCGGTATCCCTTAAGTGTGTCACCCTACGGTTCGTGAATAATGCAGACATGATCGAGACCCCTCTCAGATCAATAATCAGAAGCGGGACCTGGAGATCCATACTGACTCCTACACATTCAACGATGACTTCTGTGATTGTGAGAACCTTTAACGCTAGTAACTAAATCCTTTTGTCTCGCGATATATTACATGTCCGAGATTCGATCATCGCTATCTCCATACCTAGTTTGATCTCGTTACCGACATGCACCCTTTTCTCGTTCCCGTGATATAACATTCTAGTGATCACATCACGTGCTTGCAAGCTATTTCAATATAATATCACCGAGAGGGCCCAGAGTATATCTATCCGTCATCGGGATGGACAAATCCCACTCTTGATCCATGAGCCTCAACATAACACCTTCGTAGCACTGAACCCACCTTTATAGTCACCCTGTTACGGTGTGACGTTTGATGTTATCAAGATACTCTTCCGGTGTTAGCAATTAACATGATCTCATGGTCTAAGGATAAAGATTACTTCGTATGATATTATAGCAATATAAACATAATGACTTTGATCGTAATGCTATACTTCGGATGAATGTTCATCACATCATTCCACCAATGGTGTGACCTTGTTATTAACAACATCCAATGTCCATGATCAGGAAACCTTGATCATCTTGTTAATCAACAAGCTAGTCTATAAGAGAGGCATAACTAGGAACCCTTTTTGTTTATTAAACACACATGTATTGATGTTTCCGATCAATACAATTCTAGCATGTAAAATAATCATTTATCATAAACATGGAATAAGATAATAACCACTTTATTATTGCCTCTCGGGCATATTCCCTTCAATTGCGGCCTCATAAGTTTCTTCAGGGATGGAGTTAGTGAACCAAGTAATAATTGCACAACCTATATTATTCTTGTACATCGCCCCAGGTTCACTAACTCATCCCTAAAAATATCTGACACCAATGTGTCTGCCTCTCTTTTGGGACAAATTTGAATCATTGGCCACAATAATAAATTAAAATGTAATCGTACAAAACATTATTCAGGGATATACATAGTTAGGTACAAAAACAAGCCTAAATATTGTAATTATAAATAAAAATCCAAACAATTAATCTTCAGGTTCATGTTAAAAATGTTTATGATCAAAACCATTCATTTACATATGCATCATACGAATCATTCAAAGATCAGAAACAAATCAAGGATCATATATGTAGTTGATGGGTTCGTAGCATGGAAAACAAAAAAATTCTACCGCAAGAACGAACAAAACCCAGATCTAATCTAGATAAAAGCCAAGATCTAATCTATTAGATATGTGCAACAAGATAGATCTGTACTAACCCTCGTAGATCCGAAAGCGTTACGAGATTAGATCTCGGGGTTGATGTAGTCGATCACTTGCCGATCTCAAGATCGTGTGGACGATCCTTCCGGCGCCACGGTTCGCCAGCTCTTCCGCAGTCGGTCACACGTGCGGATTCGAAGTAGACCTTCCTCTCCCCGTTCCAGCGAGCAGCGGAGGAAGTAGATCTTCTCCACAGAGTCCCAGCAGCACGATGGTGTGGTGGTGGTGGTGGAGTAGAGATTTCTGCAGGGCTTCGCCTAAGCCGGAGCAGAGCGAAGGAGGAGGAGAGAGGCGACGGCTAGGGTTTTTTATGGGAGAGGTCTACGGGGTGGCGCCCCTCCCCTCTATTAAAGGAGGGAGGCGCCATGGGAGGGGGAGTCCTAGTAGGACTCCCCTCCCTCCTTGGCCGGCGGATTGGGAGGGGGGGAAGGAATCCTCCTCCCCCACGAATCCGTGTCTGGCCCCACAAAGACTCCTTGATTCTTTCTTGGTTTTCAAGCAAACTCCAAGAAATCTTCTAGAACCTTCCAGAACATTCTGAAACCTTCTAGAATCTCCATACAAACACTCCGGAACATTTCCTAACTTAGAAAATGATCCCCAATATATGAATCTTATTCTCCGGACAATTCCGGATCTCCTCGTGATGTCCCGGATCCAATCCGAGACTCCGAACAACATTCGGTCTCCAACGCATATTCCATATCTACTTAAAACAACTTCGAACCTTAAGTTGTCACCCTACGGTTCGTGAATATGCATACATGATGAAGACACCTCTCCGATCAATAACCATCAGCGGGATCTGGAGATCCATAACGGCTCCCACATACTCAACGATGACTTCGTGATCGATAGAACCATTAACATACGAAACCAATTCCCTTTCTCACGCGATACTCTACTTATCCGAGGTTTGATCGTCGGTATCTCCATACCTAGTTCTTCCTCGTTACTGATAAGTACTCTTTACTCATTCCATGTTATGTCATCCCTTGTGACCCAGTCACATGCTTGCAAGCTAACTAGATGACATTCCACCGAGAGGGCCCAGAGCATATCTATCCGTCATATGGATGGACAAATCCCAATCTTGGTCCATGCGCTTCAACACATACTTTCAGAATACCCAATGACACCTTTATAACCACCCAGTTACGAAGCGGTGTTTGATGTCATCAAAGTACCCATCCGGTGATGGTGATTAACATAACCTCATGGTCGAAGGATTGGGTTACTATGCATTTGAAAGCTTATAGAAATACGAACTTAATGACTTGATCTTATGCTACGCTTACTATGGGTGTGTGTCCATCACATCATTCTCCTAATGATATAACCTTGTTATTAATGACATCCAATGTCCATGATCAGGAAACCATGATCATCATTTAATCAACAAGCTAGTTTAACAAGAGGCTTACTAGGGACTCTTTTATGTTTACAAAACACACAAGTATTAATGTTTCCGGTTAATACAATTATAGCATGGGATGTAAACATTTATCATAAACATAAAGATATAATAATAACCACTTTATTATTGCCTCTTGGGCATATCTCCAACAGTAGTTCCATATGAGAATAAATCAAGGACCTCATAATTTGTTTCAGAGATGGAGTTGGAGAACCAAAGTACCAACAACACAACCTATATTGTTTGTTTGCATTACTACCTCAGGTTCACCAATCCATCCCTAAAACACGACACCATCATATGTGTCTCCCCTTGAACTCTTTTGGGGCAAATTTCAAACATCAGCCTCGGTGACAAACTGAAATGTAATTCTTATACACTATGAATGCATGGAATAGATAATTCAAATATCATAATTCTATGAATGTAGAATAAAGATTGTGGACTCATAAGTTTCTTCAGGGATGGCGTAAGAGAACCAAGTAACAATTGCACAACTTATATTGATCTTGTACATGGCCCTAGGTTCGATAACTCAACCCTGAAAAAATCTGACACCAATGTGTCTGCTTGTCTTTGGGGCAAATTTGAATCATTGGCCCCAATAAGAAATTGAAATGTAATCATACAAAACAATATTCAGGGATATACATATGCATCATACGACACATTCATAGAGCAGAAACAATACAACGATTATATATATAGGTTCCATATGAGAAAAAATTAGGGCCTCATTTTTTTCAGCGATGGAGTCCGAGAACCAAAATACCAACAACACAACCTATATTTTATATGTTCATTGCTGTCCCAGGTTCACTAACCATCCCTAAGAAAACGACACCATCAAATTCCCTTGCACTATTTTGGGGCAAAATTGAATCATTAGGCTCAGTAAGGAATAGAAATGTAATGTTATAGGCATGTTGTGTATCAAAATCAACACTCAACTAGCAAACTCAACTAGATGGCAAATGAGCAGATTGGGGTTTTGTGACTAGACGGATTGGGGTTTTGTGACTAGATGGCAGATGTATCAATCGACCGATCGAACCATATATATACTACCCCTACTTTAAGAGCAAAAGAATCTGTACACGATTGAGCAAATCCTATGTATGAACAGTCAAATCTGCGGCTGCGACTAGAGAAGCTAGCAATGTAGTACCTCGGACTCCTCATTAGGGACCTCCTCCTCGAACTCGTCATTCTCGGCGATTGTGTTGAAGATTTTTTAGACGGTGCTGGGGTCCTTGATGTAGAGCACGGGATTGCCTCCACCTGCCGCCTGCCCCCCATCCAGATCTACCGCTGGCACCACAACATTGTCGGCGACGACGTTGTCAGCCACCTGCTGCTCGGCGGCGACGGCTACTGGCTGGACAGATGAGCTCAAACCCTCGATGACGCGGCGACGAGTGGCGTTCGTTCCCGGAGAAGACGCCTTCGCCTGCTTGGCGACGACCGAGCCATCTGCTGCTGCGCCTTCAACTGGCTTCACCTTCGGCTCGTCTCCACGCGTACGCGTCATGACGCACCTAGGGAAGGAGGTAGTGCAAACGAGGGAGCTTCGGCACGCATGGTAGGTGAAGATTGGGGTTTTGGGACTAGACAGATTGGGGGGAAATGACACGAGCACATGGAAGAAAAAGGTCGAGCGGGTTTATAAACACCGGACCGTTCGTAGTCGTCAAGTGGACACGTGTGGTGGGCGGGGGGGGCTACCATGATCTCCACCTTTTTTGGGTTCCTTTTTTTTGAAACAGCCACGATCTCCACTTTAGAGGTGCATTGAAAACACGCTCATGGCAGACCTCGATTCCACTGCATGCAAGTGGCGCGGAACCAATTTCTAGCAACGTTAGATCTACTCGAGGGCGGCCTGGACTCATGGAAGTTACTTGCGGTAGGGACCAGTTGGAAGTGAGATTGAGAGCGCTGCGTAGAAATGGGATATGTCTTATTAAAATCAAGTGGCAATAAATTGCAGCATCCCGTCGACAACCATGCACTTGATGACCCCGTTGCCCTCTGCATGTGTTAAACATGACATGACCACTCATGCAGTAGTAGCAGTAGTAGCCTTTGTAGACTAGATTAAACGTGACATGACCACTCGACGACTTTTTCCATGGACGGCATCGTGTTCCTTCTTGTAGAGGGAGACGTTCGTGTTGTCTCACACTGAGGGAGACATCCGTGTTGTCCAACGCTGTACTGTGAAGGGCACAACGTGTGCAACGATTGGTGCACACGATTCATGTGACAACTATGACAACCAATCAGGGTGTAGCAGACAGTGAGCAGACAGAGTGAGCACAGGTTTATGACGAAAGAGAGAGAGAGGGGAAGGGCAAAACTGAGTAGTATCAAAAAACCAAGGGCAAAACTAAGTAGTATAAAAATCGAAAGTGAGTGTCTTGCATGTGTCCACTAGAGTTTATTGCATACATCAAATGTGAGTTTATTGCATGTGTGTTCTACTCATAAACCACATATGGATCAGCTAGAGTCATTGCATGTGAGTTCTTCTCATGAACCACACATGGATCCACCAGTGTCATTGCATGTCTGTTCTTTTCATGAACCACAACTATAGTCATTGCATGTTTGTTCTTTCCACAAACCACATAAGGATACACCATTGTCATTGGATGTGTTTTCTTTTCATGAACCACAACCAGAGTCATTGCATGTGTGTTCTTCTCACAAACCACACGAGGATCCAAGAGTGTCATTACATGTCTGTTCTTTTCATGAACCACAGCTAGAGTCATTGCATGTATGTTCTTCCCACAAACCACATATGGATACACCAGTGTCACTGGATGTGTGTTCTTTTCATGAACCACACCCAGTGTCATTGCATGTCTGTTCTTTTCATGAACCACAACCAGAGTCATTGCATCTATGTTCTTTTCACAAACCACATAAGCATCCACCAGTGTCATTGGATGTGTGTTCTTTTGATGAACCACACCTAGTGTCATTGTATGTGTGTTCTTCTCACAAACCACACATGGATCCACCAATGTCATTGCATGTCTGTTCTTTTCACAAACCACAGCTAGAGTCATTGCATGTTTGTTCTTTCCACAAACCACATATGGATCCACCAGTTTCACCGGATGTGTGTTCTTTTCACAAACCACAACTAGAGTCATTCATGTCTGTTCTTTTCACAAACCATAACTAGAGTCATTGCATGTCTGTTCTTTCCACAAAACACACATGGATCCACCAGTGTCATTGCATGTGTGTTCTTGTCATGAACCACAGCCAGAGTCATTGCATGTGTGTTCTTCTCACAAACCACACATGGAAACAGCTAGAGTCATTGCATGTCTGTTATTTTCATGAACCACAGCTACAATCATTGCATGTCTGTTCTTCTCACAAACCACATAAGGATCCACCAGTGTCATTACATGTGTGTTCTTTTCATGAACCACAGCCAGAGTCATTGCATGTGTGTTCTTCTCACAAACCACACATGGATCCACCAGTGTCATTGCATGTCTGTTCTTTTTATGGACCACAGCTAGAATCATTGCATGTTTGTTCTTCTCATAAACCACATAAGGATACACCAGTGTCATTGGATGTGTGTTCTTTTCATGAACCACACCTAGTGTCATTGCATGTGTGTTCTTCTCACAAACCACAAATGGATCCACCAATGTCATTGCATGTCTGTTCTTTTCACAAACCACAAGTAGAGTCATTGCATGTATGTTCTTTTCACAAACCACAACTAGAGTCATTGGATGTTTGATCTTTCCACAAACCACATATGGATCCACCAGTATCATTGGATGTGTGTTCTTTTCATGAACAACACCCAGTGTCATTGCATGTGTGTTCTTCTCATAAACCACACATGGATCCACCAGTTTCATTGCATGTCTGCTCTTTTCATTAACCACACCCAGTGTCATTGCATGTGTGTTCTTCTCACAAACCACGCATGGATCTACCAGTGTCATTGCATGTCTGCTCTTTTCACAAACCACAGCTAGAGTCATTGCATGTCCGTTCTTTCCACAAACCACATATGGATCCACCAGTGTCACTAGATGTGTGTTCTTTTTACAAACCACAACTAGAGTCATTGCATGTGTGTTCTTCTCACAAACCACACATGGATCCACCAGTGTCATTGGATGTGTGTTCTTTTCACAAACCACAGCCATAGTCATTGCATGTCTGTTCTTTCCACAAACCACACATGGATCCTCCAGTGTCATTGCATGTGTGTTCTTTTCGGAACCACATCTAGAGTCATTGCATGTCTGTTCTTCTCACAAACCACACATGGATCCACCAGTGTCATTGCATGTCTATTCTTTTCATGAACCACAGCTAGAGTCATTGGATGTGTGTTCTTCTCAAAAACCACATAAGGACACACTAGTGTCATTACATGTGTGTTCTTTTCATGAACCACACCTAGTGTCATTGCATGTGTGTTCTTCTCACAAATCACACATGGATCCACCCATGTCGTTGCATGTCTGTTCTTTCCATAAACCACATATGGATCCACCAGTGTCACTGGATGTGTCTTCTTTTCACAAACCACAACTAGAGTCATTGTATGTCTCTTCTTTTCACAAACCATAGCTAGAGTCATTGCATGTATGTTCTTTCCACAAACCACATATGGATCCACCAGTGTCATTGCATGTCTGTTCTTTTCACAAACCATAGCTAGAGTCATTGCATGTCTGTTCTTTCCACAAACCACATAAGGATCCACCAGTGTCATTGCATGTCTATTCTTCCCACAAACCACACATGTATCCACCAGTGTCATCGGATGTGTGTTCTTTTCACAAACCACAACCATAGTCACTGCATGTCTGTTCTTTCCACAAACCACACATGGATCCTCTAGTGTCATTACATGTGTGTTCTTTTCATGAACCACGGCTAGAGTCATTGCATGTGTGTTCTTCTCACAAACCACACATGGATCCACCAGTGTCAGTGCACGTCTGTTCTTTTCATGAACCACAACTAGAGTCATTGGATGTCTGTTCTTCTCACAAACCACATAAGGATACACCAGTGTCATTAGATGTGTGTTCTTTTCATGAACCACACGTAGTGTCATTGCATGTGTGTTCTTCTCACAAACCACACATGGATCCACCAGTGTCATTGCATGTCTACTCTTTCCACAAACCACATATGGATCCACCAGTGTCACTGGATGTGTGTTCTTTTCACAAACCACAACTAGAGTCATTGCATGTCTGTTCTTTTCACAAACCACAGCTAGAGTCATTGCATGTCTGTTCTTTCCACAAACCACATAAGGATCCACCAGTGTCATTGCATGTCTGTTCTTCCCACAAACCACACATGTATCCACCAGTGTCATTGCATGTCTGCTCTTTTCACAAACCATAGCTAGAGTCATTGCATGTCTATTCTTTCCACAAACCACATATGGATCCACCAGTGTCATTGGATGAGTGTTCTTTTCATGAACCACAGCCAGTGTCATTGCATGTGTGTTCTTCTCACAAACCACACATGGATTCACCAGTGTCATTGCATGTATTCTCTTTTCATTAACCACACCCAATGTAATTGCATGTGTGTTCTTCTCACAAACCACACATGGATCCACCAGAGTCATTGCATGTGTGTCTTCTCACAAACCACACATGGATCCACCAGTGTCATTGTATGTGTGTTCTTTTTACAAACCACAGCCAGTCATTGCATGTCTGTTCTTTCTGCAAACCACATATGGATCCACCAATTTCATTGGATGAGTGTTCTTTTCATGAACCACACCCAGTGTCATTGCATGTGTGTTCTTCTCAAAAACCGCACATGGATCCACCAGTGTCATTGCATGTCTGCTCTTTTCATTAACCACACCCAGTGTCATTGCATGTGTGTTCTTCTCACAAACCACACATGGATCCACCAGTGTCATTGCATGTCTGCTCTTTTCATTAACCACAATTAGAGTCATTGCATGTGTGTTCTTTTCACAAACCACATATCACCAGTGTCATTGCATGTGTGGCCTTTTCATAAACCACATATGGATGCTAACCTTAGGAGAGCCCTAACCTTAGCCCCCCAATGGTGGCCGTTAGACCGAGTCTTCTAGAAGGCATGCCCTAACACAGTTGTTCTGCATGACGATTGTTACATACCGTTCGATCGGGGAGCTTGGACGAATGGGATGGTCTTCGTGAGAGTGATGCGCGAGTATGCTAATCTGCGGCATGATTGGCCATGCTTGCTTCCCACTTGCTCTGGACAAACTGGCAACACCGGGCGCTCCCCTGTTGCGAGTGTCACGACTCACGAGTTTAGTGGGCCATATTCTAGTGTCATGTCCCCATTACTTCTCTTCCTCCCTGTACTTCTCTTCCTTCCCCTCGAAGCCACTTTCCCCACTTCACACCCATCCCACCGTAGCCGCAAGCCGACGGTGCCTCCATCCCAATCCCCTCTCTGGTAGCCACCCCTCCCCTCTCGCCATGGGTTCAAGGGGAGACCGCGAGGAAACGTGTCGTGATGACAGGGACGGTGATTTTGATGTGAGTCGTCTCATCTCTTTCTCTATCATCTACGGATAGTTATCTATTTTGAGCTAGATCTACTCTATTTACTCATGTGCGTATGATGTGTTAGGCTAACCAGACGTTGTATGACTCCGACTATCATGGTTTAGCGGATGAAGACAGTCCTCTACTATGTAAACATGGATATGTGCCCACTAAATTTGTAGCGTTCGAAGGACGAAATGCAGGCAGGAGGTTTTTTCGGTGTCAAGGACATCGTGCAATGATGCAAGGCGGAAGTTGTGGTGTTGTCAAATGGGTAGATCCAGAGTGGCCAAAATTGATGCAGAAAACGCTGGACAAACTATGGGAAATGACTATTGAGTTGAAAGAATCTGTATTCAGCTCACTTCTTGACAGTGTTGAGATGAAGCTATGGGAACCATATGACACGACCAAGCTTAACCGAGATCTCAGGAGGGTGCAAGATGAGGTTAGCAAAGTTGAGAAGGAGAGGGACGTGCCGTTGGCCATGAAGGCTAAAGCAGAGCAAGAACTGACTCAAGCAAGGAATGATCTTCACCAGGCCAAAGTCCTGCAGTTCACAGCTATGAGTATTGACAAGTGCATGAGGAAAAATGCAGAGAAACAATTGAAGTTGTGCAAGGAAGATGCTAAAAGGAAGGAGCAGACGATTCGATCCTTGCAGTCGCAGGAAGATGCGCATCGGGCTAAGATTAGGAAGATCAAGGAGATGTGTGATAACTAGTTCTATTTAGCTTGAGCTCCATGCCTTTTAAGTTGTAATAGTTGCACTTGTTGACCTAGCGGTCTGAACTAGCTGTCCCGGAGTCCTGGGAGGAAAAAAAATTTGTCGCTCGTTAATCTGTCTTAACCCTCCATTACTTCCTTTTGTCTGATCATGGTGGTATTCTGACATTGGTGGTTTGTTTAAACGTAATCTACGTGGATTGTGCCGCATGCAAATGGCACAACCACAATTTATAAAGTGGAAGCACATACACCCGGTTACTGGAGATCTGGGAGCTTCGCCAGATGCAGGGGATGCAGGAGTAGGGAGGCGATGAGATAGACGGGTTCAAGATTAGGCTAGAAAGTGGTACCGATTTCCTCCTCATCTGGGCATTATCGGTTGCCATTGCTGTTTATGTTGCCATGTCGTTGTGCAACAGCTGAAATAAGTTGCTGCTTCATAGAGTGTAGCAGCTTAAATAATTTATTTTTGTGCCACTTACATTCCATCGAATTTGGAGACATCCTTCCCCTCAGTAATCGTGGAACCGGTGTTGCATGTTTTCAGATAGTAGTGGCACAATCACAATTTGGGATTCAACTACTGAATCGGGCATTTCCAAACCCTAAGTCGCGGTACATTTTACTCAGAGAATCTGGGTAGATTGTTTCGCCCAGCAAAGTTCCACACACAGAACTCTAGAATTTAACCGAATTACATATATAGGTTCAAGTTCAACACATTACTATGCATCTTCATTGCCAGCAGCCTTCTTCCACAGCCTAGGTGCCAAGCCTTCATGTCCACTGGCTTCTTCATTTCCTGCCTTCTTCCTCTTCCTCGGTGCCAATTTTCTTAGCTTCACGTACTCTGCATCGCCGGGACAATCAGCACCAGAATCGTGTCCAGCATCATCTTTCCACTCGTTTTTACCTTCTTCGGGCAGCAAAATGACTGATCCGACAGTCATGTTTCTAACCTTGCGGTGCTTCCTGTCAAAGAAACAGGACTGTTGCATAACTGCCCAATATCTACAGAGTAAATAAAACAAAAAATTACAATTCAGCACAAACATGCGAACCCCAAGATACTTTTGCTTACCAGGAGCTAATTGGGTTCGAGCGACCACCCTGTCCAAGAATAGAAGGGTGACTCCTAGTTGCAGCAGCTTCCACATCCAGTACATCACAATTCAGCTCAAACATGCAATCCGAAGCATACCTTTTCATTAACCCAATTAGCCGACTGTCACATGTTAGAGGAACCATGATGCCATGTTCATCCATGAAGCTGAACTTTGTAGTCTGCTTTGGCCATAATTCATCATGATTATCCAGAGCAACAACCATACCAGATATATGTTGGGCCACATAGAGATAAACAAAACTTTTCCCTACACGGTACTCCCAAGATCCAGCTCAGGTGATAGGCCACGAGATTTACCACTAGACGCGTAGGTGCGGATTGTTGATGAAGCGCGTGAGTTGATTCCATGCCGAATGATCACTGTACACCATGCCTAGATCCCCACGGACCTCCTTGTCCCTAGTGCCGCACGTGCAATGCCTCCATTGGTATCCACACGTACAGGAAGGAGCTCCAGGCAGAGGACTGCTAGATCCTGTCTAGCCTGAAATGGGAGTCGAGAAATTGACGGCTAGGTCAGGAACAATCCCTTGTCACTCCACATATATACACTCCTAGATGGGCTCAACGCTTGAGGCCCATCTAGGCCGTACCACAACCTCCATATGGATCTAATGCACATGGGCTCCTTACCCTTAAGTGTCTGACCCTGTAGGTTTACATGCACCTGGACACGACACGAGTCACCACACCGAGTCGATAGTTGGTAGCGGCCTCTAGCAAGACGTGCCAACTCCCAAGCGCTGTAAAGTCAGAAGACAAACCTTTATCAATGTGACTTTCGTCCAAGTCCCTTTGCCTCGCGATATATCTTGTCAAGTTATAGGCGAGTTGTTGCCATCCCTTTAATAGCTCGACTCTCTCTTCTCGTTCTGTGATATACGATTCACTGGACTAACACTTAGTCCGACTCCTTGGTTAACACTTAACCAGGTCACGCATGGCCATGATTCCGAATCATATCACACGAGAGGACCCAGAGAATATCTCTCCATTATGGAGGGGCAAATCCCATCTTGGTAATCCACGTCATGCAGCTTGCTTCACAACCAACCCGAACCCTACCTTTATAACTTCCCATTTACGGAACAACGTTTGATTGGACCTAAGTTGGCGATCCACAACTCGGATCCTACGATCACCTCAGGTCAAAGGATTCCATTGCTTGAGACTGCAAATGACAACATGCTCGTTGCATCTCAACTGTGGGTCAGTCTGATTCGCTAAACTCTTTAGCCAAATCAGTGTAAGTCGGAATATCATCTCCATGCCCATGACAAGTGGAACCGAGTCATCAAGCCGCCTTTCACATTAGTCTAAGTTGTGTGTCCAGCACAACCTCAACGACCAAGGACAACTAGTATGAACAACTTGAATATATAGCTCCACAATCAAATCACATATTCAATGATACATATTAGTAGTTCATACATGGACAATAACTTTATGAATACATTGGGAATAACATCATACATGATTGCCTCTAGGGCATATTCCCAACAGTCTTCCACTTGCACTAGAGTCAATCATCCGACATCACATTTCTAGGCATCTAATGCCCATAGCTCTCAGGTGCGCCTCATGCTTCGGCTATGGAAGTGGCTTTATCAATGGATCCGCAATGTTTGCATCCGTGTGTACCTTGCATAATTTGACATCACCTTGATCCATGAACTGGCGAATCAGGTGGTACCGGATGAGTATATGTTTGTTCTTTTGGTGTTGTCTAGGTTCCTTGGACTGTGCGATAGCACCATTGTTGTCACAATACACGTCTAACGAATTGGACGAGCCCTGAACCACACCAAGATCCATGAGGAAATTCCTCATCCACACAGCTTCTTTTGCCGCCACTGAGGCAGCAATATGCTCAGCCTCTGTCATAGATGCAGACATCGTCTCTTGCTTGGAACTCTTCCAGCTTACAGCCCCTCCATTTATCACAAACACATATCCGGATTGCAAATGAGAATCATCCGAGTCAGTGAGATAACTCGCATCCGTGTAACCCCTTACACTGAGTTCATCCTCACCTCCATAAACTAGGAACATATCCTTAGTCCTTCTCAAGTACTTAAGGATATTTTTAGCTGCTACCTAGTGGATCTCTCCAGGGTCAGCCTGGTATCTGCTCACAACACTTAGAGCATAGGAAACATCCGGCCTAGTACATGATGGATCTGACTACAGAAGCATATGGAATCGCACTCATCCGACTTCGCTCATCAGTTGTCGAAGGACACTTCGTCTTGCTAAGTTTTACGCCATGGACATCGGTAAGAACGCATTCTTAGACTATTCCATGTTGAACTTTTTCAACACTTTGTCCAAATATGTACTCTGACTCAATCCAATGAGCCGCCTTGATCTATCTCTATAGATCCGGATTCCTAGTATGTAAGTCGCCTCACCCAAGTCTTTCATCGAAAAACTCTTTTCCAATTATTCCATGGTTTCTCGCAACATCTGGACATCATTTCCAATCAGTAATATGTCATCCACATATAAGATCAGAAAGTTTACTTTGCTCCCACTAAACTTCTTGTATAAACAAGAATCATGATCACTCTTGATGAAGCCAAACGATTTGACTACCTCATCAAAGCGAATATTCCAACTCCGAGATGCTTGCTTCAACCCATAAATGGATTTCCGAAGCTTGCATACCTTGTCAGCATTAGCCGGATCGACAAAACCCTCGGGCTTTATCATATACACGTCCTCGGTTAAATTTCGATTAAGGAAAGTCGTCTTGACATACATCTGCCATATCTCATAGTCGAAATAAGCTGCTATAGCTAACATGATCCGAGCTGACTTAAGCATCGCTACGGGTGAGAAAGTCTCATCGTAATCAAGTCATTGAACCTGTTGAAACCCCTTCACGACAAGCCGTGCTTTATAGACAAAAATATTTCCATCCATATTAGTTTTCTTCTTAAAGACCCATTTGCACTCGACGGGTCTTGCACCGTCTGGCAGATCAACCAAGTTCTAAACTTGATTTTCATCGATGGACTTTAAATCGGATCTCATGGCTCCAAGCCATGACTCAGAATCAGAACCCACCATCACTTCTGAATAAGTTACCGGCTCATCACTGTCCAACAGTAATACATCACGAACACTTCGCAATCTTTCTAATCTTCACAGTGTAGGTGCAGCTGCTGGCTCAGCTACCATGACTGGCTCAACCTCCAAGGCTTTCACCAAATCGCTACTGACCGGTTCCTCTCGAACTTCTTCGATCCACATCGTACTCCTAGTGACTTCCCGACTGAGAAACTCTTTCTCAAGGAAGTCACTGTTCCGAGCGACAAACACTTTGCCCTCTTCTCGGTTATAGAAGTAGTAACCCAAGGTTTCCCTCAGATACCCCACAAAAATACACTTATTCGACTTGGCTGTAAGCTTGTCCAACTGAAGTCGCTTGACAAAAGCTTCACAACCCAAATCTTAAGAAAAGACAAACTCGGCTTCTTGCCAGTCCACATCTCATGTAGTGTCTTCTCTACCGACTTTGATGGTACTCTGTTTAGTGTGAACGCTGCAGTTTCTAGACAATAACCCCAAAATGACAAAGGTACATCTGTCCGACTCATCATTGATCGTACAATGTCCAACAAGGTCTAATTCCTCCTTTTCGACACACCGTTTCTCTGCGGCATTCCAGGAGGAGTGAGCTGGGGAACTATTCCACAATTCCTTAGATGGTCATCAAACTCATGGCTCATTACTCGCCTCCTCGGTCTGACTGAAGAAACTTTATTTTCTTGCCGAGTTGATTCTGTACCTCATTCTGGAATTCCTTGAACTTTTCAAAGGCTTCTGACTTATGTTTCATCAAGTAGATATATCCATATGTACTCAAATCATCAGTGAAGGTAATGAAGTACTCATAACCACCTCTGGCTGTCATGCTCATCGGGCCACATACATCACTATGTATTAGTCCCAATAAGTCAGACGCCCTTTCACAACTCTTTGCAAAAGGTGTCTTGGTCATCTTGCCGAGTAGGCATGATTCACATGTCTCGAACAACTCCAAGTCAAATGAAGTTAGGAGTGCATCATCATGGAGCTTCTTCATGCGTTTCCAACTTATATGACCAAGCCGACAATGCCAAAAGTAAGTCATATTCAGATCATTTGGTTTTAACCTTTTCACATTTATATTATAGACAGATTCACCATCAAGGTCCAAAATAAATAACCCGTCCTAGACGGGTGCAAAGCCATGAAACATATCATTCAAATATAAAGAACAACCATTATTCTTAATATTCGACTCATAGCCTTGTCTCATCAAACATGAGGCAAAAATAATGTTTCGACTAAGCACTGGAACATAATAACAATTATTAAGCTCCATTATGAATCCAGAAAGTAAATGAAGTTGCATCGTGCCGACTTCCAACGCAGCAACTCTTGCTTTGTTGCTGACTCGAATGTCAACCTCGCCTCTCGCGATGCTCCTAGTTCTTACCAGTCCCTACACCGAATTGCAGATGTGAATAATTGATCCGGTATCATATACCCAAGAACTACCAGGTGCATCCGCAAGATAAATGTCTATAACATTGCAAACAAGTGTACCTGAGCCGGAAGTCACACCTCCACTCTTGGCTTTATCAGCCAGGTACTTGCTGCAATTCCTCTTCCAGTGGCCATCCTCCTTGCAATAGAAGCAAGTGGATCCGGCTGCAGGAGATGGTTTAGTCTCTGAGGAAGCGCTTTGGACCGGGTCCTGAGCCTTACCTCCCAACTTTGCCTTCTTCTTCTTAGTCCAAGAACTCTTCTTGAACTTAGCCTTATTCTGCAGCATCAACACTTAACTGTCACCTTTCTTGAGATCTGCCTCAGCCTTCTTGAGTATCCCATGTAATTCAGTGAGCTTCTTATATTGAGGGCAAACCTCTAGGGTGGCCCGATCTTTCACGATTCCCTTTCAAATCGAGGATGGAGTGCGGGAAGAGGATGGGAGGATGAACATGAAGAACGCACGCATGAAGAACGTGATGAACACACACACACAAAACCACGATACACACTAATATCTCACACTGGCGGTAACCGGTTCGGCGCAATCCCTAGGATCTGTGTCGGGTAGAGGACTCTCTCTCGAACCGGCACAACGAGATGGGAGACTCGATGAGGTCTTGACATCTAGGCATAGGGACTCCGATGCCTAGGCCTTGTACAACACAGAGGAACGATGCAAACTCTAACGAGGTTTGTGATATTGGTGCTCCTTGGTCAAGGAGCATGAGGCAAGAACTAGATAGATCCACAAGGGGTTTCCACTAATTCCAATATCATGCCTAGGGTTTACAATGGAGGTGGGGACTATATATAGTCTAGCCACTTAAACATGGGTACTTTAGGAATAAAAGACAAGTTCTGGACGGGCTAAGGGGTACATGGGACGCAGGCCCAAAGGCCTTTTCATGCCTGGTGTCGGTCGGACCGGAGACTCCGGTGTGGTGGACCGGGAGACTCTGGTCTAGGCCGGAGATTCCGATCAGTCTCTGGACCAGCCTCTAGAGGGTCCTTCAGATTGTCCAGGGCCCGGTGCAGGGGTCAGACCGGAGAGTGGGCCGGAGTCTCCGGGGTCTTCAGTCGGAGACTTTGGTGGACTAGAGACTCTGGTGTGCGCAGACCGGAGACTCCGGTCTGAGCCGCTCCAGTGGCTTCTGCTTCACGCTCTGCTCCTTGTTCTCCATGCTGGGGTGCTTGGGGATGTGTCGAGGCTTTGTACCTGATAATTCATAGAGTAGTTGCATGAAGTAGCACACCATCCAAGGAGGTATCAAATTGGCACGAGGAGAGGAGCGAATTCACCTTAGCTTGTAGGAGTTTGGCTCGGGCACGAGTCATGGGTCCACTTGGGGGACTTGTTGGTGTAGATGTAGGAGCATCCGTAGGACGGGCTGTATCACCTCCCCCCTTGGGAAAGAGTCGTCCTCGACTCTTCATGGTTAACATCTTGAACATCTCCACGATAGGGTGAGAAATCATTGACATTGAATGTATTGCTTGCAAGGTACTTGGAGGTCGCTATGTCGATGATGTAGGCATTGTTGTTGATTCTTTTGAGGACCTTGAAGGGACCATCTCCTCTTGGCTTGATCTTGGAGTCATGTTCCTTGGGGAAGCGGTCTTTGCTTAGGTGTATCTACACAAGATCACCTTCTTCAAATATCATCTCCTTCTTGTCCTTGGTTAACCTTGCAGCTTGGCGAAGGACTTGTTGTTCGATAGTAGCTCTTGTTTCTTCATGAAGTTTCTTCATAGATTGTGCGCGCTCCTGAACATCCATGTTCATGCGCTCATGGAGAGGTAGTGGTAGGATGTCGAGCGCGGTGACTGGATCGAAACCATAGACGATCATGAATGGACTAATCTTGGTTGTTGAGTTCTTGGCTCGGTTGTAGGCGAACTCGGCGTGGGGAATGCAATCCTCCCAATCTTTCAAGTTCTTCTTGATCAACACACGTAGGAGAGATCCGAGGCTTCGGTTGACAACTTCGGTTTGGGGATGCGACGCAGATGAAAAGAGGAGCTTGACGCCGAGCTTGTCCATGAGGGTCTTCCATAAGTAGCTCATGAATTTGACGTCGCGGTCGAAGACGATTGTTCTTGGCACACCGTGAAGACGGACGATTTCCCTGAAAAACAGATTTGCAACATGTGAAGCATCGTCGGTCTTATGGCACGGTATGAAGTGTGCCATTTTGGAAAAGCAATCCACAACAACAAATATAGAATCATGACCATGCTTAGATCTAGGAAATCCTAACACAAAATCCATGCTAATGTCGGACCAAGGTGTATGAGGAACAGGCAATGGCATATAAAGACCATAAGGGTTAGCTTGCGACTTAGCTTGAACACATGTCATGCATCGTTGAACGTAGCGCTCCACGTCACGCTTCATCTTGGGCCAAAAGTAGTGATTGGAGAGCATGTCCAATGTCTTGTCGTGGCCAAAGTGACCCATGAGGCCTCCACCATGAGATTCTTGGAGAAGCAAAAGTTGAAGCGACGACTTCAGAATGCATAGCTTGTTTTGTTTAAATAGAAAGCCCTTATGCAAATATAAATCATCAACTCCCTTGTCATTGGAGCACTTTGCGAAAATTGGTTTAAAGAACGGGTCAGAAGCATACAAAGATTTTAATTCCTCAAGACCCAACACGTTGATTTCATGTCTCGTAAGAAGGCTTGTATGTTTGCGAGACAATGCATCCGCAACTAAATTATCTTTGCCCTTCTTATACTTGACAATATACGGAAAAGACTCCAGAAATTCAACCCACTTAGCATGTCTCTTACTCAAGTTGGCTTGGCCTTTGAGATATTTCAAGGACTCATGGTCGGAATGTATGATAAATTCCTTGGGCCATAGGTAGTGTTGCCAAACTTGAAGAACACGAACTAAGGCAAAAATCTCTTTGTCATAAATTGGATAATTAAGGCGAGCACCATCAAGTTTCTCTCTATGGTAGGCTATAGGACGTCCATTTTGCATAAGGACTCCTCCAATGCCAATACCACCAGCATCACACTCTATCTCAAAAGTTTTAGTGAAATCTGGTAACGCAAGAAGAGGTGCTTCAGTGAGCCTCTTTTTAATTTCGTCAAAAGCTTTTTTATTGTGCCTTGCCCCACACGAAGGTGACATTCTTTTTTGTCAATTCATTGAGGGGACAAGCAATGGTTGAAAAGTCTTTCACAAAGCGACGATAGAAACCGGCCAACCCATGAAAACTTCGGAGTTCACTCACATTTGTTGGGATGGGCCAATCTTGTATGTCCTTTACCTTGGAAACATCAACTTCAATTCCCTTCGAAGAAATGACAAATCCAAGAAAAATCAACTTGTCTTTAGCAAAAGTGCACTTGGGAATATTAGCATAAAGCTTTTCATGTCGAAGGATTTGCAAAACTTCCTTGACATGTGTTATATGGTCCTCAAGTGATTTGCTATAAACAAGAATATCATCAAAATAGACAACAACACTTTTTCCAATGAGAGAACACAAGATATGATTCATAAGGCGCATGAAGGTGGATGGGGCATTCGATAAACCAGGGCATAACCAACCATTCATAGAGACCAAGTTTGGTCTTGAAGGCGGTTTTCCACTCATCACCTTCAACCATGCGTATTTGATGGTAACCACTACGAAGATCAATTTTCGAAAAAATAGTGGCTCCACACAACTCATCAAGCATGTCATCGAGACATGGTATGGGATGTCGATAACACACGGTGATAGCATTGATTGGACGGCAGTCCATGCATAACCGTAACGTATCATCCGTTTTTGGAACAAGTATCACGGGTACAACACTTGGACTAGTGCTAACTTGGATCAAACCTTTGGAGACGAGTTGGTTGATTTGACGTTCAATCTCCTTTGTCTCCTCCGGGTTCGTGCGGTAAGCGGCGCGGTTGGGAAGTGGTGCACCGGGGATGAGGTTAATGCGATGTTCGATGCCACGAAGAGGAGGTAGTCCATGTGGAAGCTCTTCGGGGAACACATCCTTGAATTCCTACAAAACACTCATCAAAGATGGAGGAACATTGGTTAATTCATTAGTTCCTTGCGCTAGTCCCTTGCAAAGGAGGACATAGTGTAAGATAGATGGGTTGTTCCGAACATCTCTCATCTCACTTTTCGTGTCAAGGAGAACACTCTTAGTTTTTCCACTCGAGTTTGGCTTGTGGCTCTCACTCACTATGAGGTGGTTCTCTCTTTCACTGCTCTTCTCACACATAGGTGGTGTGCTTTCCGCCCTCACTAAAGCCTTTGCATTATTCGCAATTATTTGGCTAGGAGTCATTGGTTACAAAACACATGTTTTGTTGAGCCATTTGAAGGTGTATACATTGGTGCGACCATCATGTTGAACCGCCTTGTCAAATTTCCATGGTTGACCAAGAAGCATGTGGCAAACTGTCATAGGAACCACATCACACTCCACCGTGTCTTTGTAAGGACCAGTGGCTAAGGAGACCGATACAGTATGCTTGATCTTCATGGACCCTTGGTCACTTAGCCATTGCACGTGGTAGGGGTGCTTGTGCAGATGGAGGGTGAGGTTGAGCTTCTCACACAACTTGGTGCTAGCAAGGTTGTGGCAACTCCCTCCGTCAATGATCACCTTGATAGATTTTCCATTGATGTCGGCTCGTGTTTGGAAGATATTGGAGCGTTGGTCTTCATGCTCTTGTGCATGAGTGGTCAAGATCCTTGTGACGACAAGCGATGGACTTGCGTCATGTTCACACATTAGGAGTTCTTGGTCATCTTCCACTCGTTGCCTTGCCATTGCTTCCTTGACACGGGCATCAAATTCATCTTCACTCAAGTACTCTTCATCGCCATTGTCATGGATGAACAATACCTTCTTGTTTCCACATTTGGCCGACTTGTGTCCTTTGCCTCCACACTTGTAGCATTCACCGTTGAAGGGTGTATCACTCTTTGCTTGTTTGCCACTTGGGGGCAGTTTTCCTTGAGGAAGTGTGGGCTTGAAGGAAGGCTTGGGGGTATTTAGGGAGCTTCCATTGAGGTTTGTTGGAGTAGCGGTTGAAGCTTTCTTGTAGGTGAAATACGTCTTGGGCTTGTTGTCCTTGATGTCCTCTTGCACTTGACGTTCAGCCTTGGTTGCGATGTGCACAAGCTCAACCATGGTGTTGTATGTTTGGAACTCGACAATGTGCTTGATTGGGTGATTCAAGCCAATAGGAAACATGTCATTGTTTGCTCCATGTGCTCATCAATGTTAGTGCGAATCAAGTTGAGTTCCATTTCTTTGAAGTACTCTTCCACGGTCTTTGTCCCTTGACGAAGCGATAGAAGGTTTTTGAAAAGGTCACGCGTGTAGTGCGCGGGGACGAACCGGGATCTCATGTGAGCCTTCATGTCATGCCAAGTTGTGATTGGCGGTTCTTGTCTTGCATCACGAGCAACTTGAACTTGTTCCCACCAAAGGTTGGCGTAATCACCAAACTCAAGCGAAGCCATGGTGACCATCTTTTCGTTGCTATAATTGTGCATGCAGAAGATCTTGTCGACTTTGAGTGCCCATGAAAGGTATTCTTTGGGGTCATTGGATCCGGTGAACTTGGGCATTGTGAACTTGATCTTGCCGAAAGTTTCTTCATCATTGCGGTCATTGCGACGAGCTTGGTGATCTTGATGTTGATGCGGTGGAACTTGGTTCTCGTGACCTTGGTGAAGAGCTTGCTCTTGATGTTGTTGTTGTGGAGCTTGCTCTTGCTCTTGGCACGGTTGTTGACGTGGTTGAGGCGCTTGGGCCTCATGGTGGCGAGCGTGTGGAGCCTCTTGACGCGGTTGACAGCGAAGGGGAGGCTCGTTCCTCAGTTGATGATGTTGGTTAGGCACACGGGCCTCACGACGAAGATCATGGTCTTGAACCTCTTGACGTGGTGGCAGTCGATCAACTTGTACCACTTGATGCTCCAAGTTTTGTTGAGGTGGAAGAGGCACCTCGTGATGACCATGGTGTAGGTGCGGACGTTCATGACGTTGATGACGAGGAGGAGGATCTTGGAGAGCTTGGCGTCGATGACGAGCTTGATTCTCCAAGTTGGAGTCATCACTTGTTGTGTCAAGTATGTGTCGCGGTCGATGGTGGTAGGCTTGCGGTTGCACTTGCGGTTCTTCTTGTGGTTGCTCTTGTTGGGTCACAAATTCCCTTGCCTGATGACGGCGTCTTCTTGCCTTGCTCTTGTTCTTGAAGAGAAATCACCATCATAGCTTGACGTTGTGGCATGCCGTGGGGAAGGTACATTGTTCGAAGAACTTCCATCTTCAACCACGAGGGCATCATTGCGTCTTGGAGCACTTGGATGAAGATCTTGTTGAAGAGGTGCATGACAACACGAAGAACTTATAAACCTTGATGCACGTGAACACAGTCTTGCCATTCCGTCGATGAGGCGTCGAAGATTGTCATTTGTTTCGGCGATGGAGCGTTGAAGCGCTTCATTTTGGTTGCCGAAGTTGTGATGCATTTCTTGCATTTGCCTTTCGAGGACATCGAAGCGGTTGTCGATGTTCTTGAACTCGGCTTTCCTCTCGCCAAATTGTTCATCTTGTTGCGTCTCAAGGGCTTGGCAACGTTCACGAAACCCTTGGCGGACGATGAAGTGACTTGCGCGCGTCATGTACGGTCCATGTTCTTCTTCTTGAGGAGGTGGTTGGCTCGCCTCACCTTGCCTATCCATCATGCAAAACACACAAGTATTGTATATGGAAGTGGAATATGGTGGTGTTAGCCTTGTACCTCACCTTGGGGATTGCACCAAACTAGAAACCACAAGTGAGAGCTATAAGCGTGCAAAGTGGAAATGCAAAGAAAACTCACACTAAAGAAATAACTAACTCTCAAAAGCTTGTTGGTGGTAGGTTAGGATTGTGGAATGCCAAAGAACCAACCAAAAGAAAAGGGATAGTCAAATGTGGGTAAAATCCAAACAAAACTCAAGTCAAAGGTGAAGGTCAACAACTCAAAAGGGTGACGGGAACCTACGACTATATACACACACGTGGAGATTGTTGGGATTGACACGACTATGAAAATGAGCAAACAAAATGTCCTAACGAAGACTAAGCTCATTGTCGTGCCAATGCAAGGAGAGACGATGGCTCGTTTGCAAAGAGGAAAAATGAGCAACGGATTCGTGCACTTGCCTTGGGCGCTCTTCTTTTCTCTCTTGCTTACAAGCTTTGAGACTCTCTCTTGCAACGGGAGACTATTTTTCTTTTGCTTTTTCTTTGTATCTTTTTTTTGCTCTCCCTTGATGCTACCTAGTCACACTTGATATTGCTCTTGCATTCTCACTATCCAGGACAAATGCACAATGCTCAAGCAAACACAAGATGAGCCACTCTCATGGGATATGTACACACAAAGGAAGATAGGGGTTAACAAGGTGACGCAAGTTATACCTTCTTTGATGATGAACTTGGCGTCGGTGGTGCGGGATGATGTTCGTGGGTCGTGGTGTCAATGAGCGTGGGGTTTGTTGATGCAGAAGCTTGGTGTTAGTTGACGACACGCACACGGGCACAAATAAACAAGAGGAAATTAGCCAATGCAAGATTAGAGGCAAAACTGTCAAAATCAGGCGTCAGGGCCGGAGACTCCGGGGTTTCAGGCCGAAAACTCCGGTCCAGGATGGAGACTCCGATGTAGGCCGGAGGCTCTGGTGTGTAGGCCAGAGACTCCGTTCTGGAGTCAGATCGTGAACTGCTCGTGTTCTTGACCGGAAATCTTCGCCTTGGGGCCTCAAATCCGCAAAAAAATGGCCAAATTGGCTGGGAAAACGCAGGATAAAGCTGGACCAACTCCTTAGACAAGGTTTGGTCGGATCAAAACCAGAAATAACACTGCAAATCAAGAGATCGATCCAAAGGCAAATATGGGCTGTTTTTTGGGGATTTTTGAATTTTTGGTGGATAGAAGAAAAATTTGTGCGGGAAATCGTGAGCAACGAAGCGCTTGATACCAATATGTTGAGGGCAAACCTCTAGGGTGGCCCGATCGTTCATGATTCCCTTTCAAATCGAGGATGGAGTGCGGGAAGATGAGGGGAGGATGAACACGACAAATGCACGCACGAAGAACGTGATGAACACACACTCACAAAACCATGATACACACCAATAGCTCACATCGGCGGTAACCGGTCCAGCGCAATCCCTAGGATCGGTGTCGGGCGGAGGACTCTCTCTTGAACCGGCATGGTGAGATGGGAGACTCAGTGAGGTCTTGACGTCTAGGCAAAGGGACTCCGATGCCTTGGCCTTTTACAACGCGGAGGCATGATGCAAACTCCAACGAGGTTTGTGATATTGGTGCTCCTTGGTCAAGGAGCATGAGGCAAGAACTAGATAGATCCACAAGGGGTTTCCACTAATTCTAATATCATGCCTAGGGTTTACAATGGAGGTCGGGGACTATATATAGGCTAGCCACATAAATAGGGGTACTTTAGGAATAAAAGACAAGTTCTGGACGGACTAAGGGGTACATGGGCCGCAGGCCCAAACGCATTTTCATGCCTGGCGTCGGTCGGACCGGAGACTCCGGTCTAGGCCGGAGATTCCGGTCCGTCTCCAGACCAGCCTCCGAAGGGGCCTTCAGATTGTCCCAGGGCCCGGTGCAGGGGTCAGACCGGAGAGTGGGTTGCAGTCTCCGGGGTCTTCAGGCCGGAGACTTTGGTGGACTGGAGACTCCGGTGTGCGCAGACCGGAGACTCCGGTCTGAGCAGCTCCAACGACTTCTGCTTCTCTACTCCTTCTTCTCCATCCTTGGGTGCTTGGGGATGTGTCGAGGCTTCGTATCTGATGATGCATAGAGTAGTTGCATGAAGTAGCACACCATCCAAGGAGGTATCAAATTGGCACGAGGAGAGAAGCGAGTTCACCTTAGCTTGTAGGAGTTTGGCTCGGGCACGAGTCATGGGTCCACTTGGGGGACTTGTTGGTGTAGATGTAGGAGCGTTCGTCGAACGGGCTGCATCATCTTATCCATACCATGCATGTGGAGTTAGATATGAACTGACCATACGCACTAGGAAGAGAGTTCAAAATTATGTCCGTAGCAAACTCTTCGCTAATGGGGTAGCCCAACCTTTCCAGAGAATGCATGTAACCAACCATCTTGATCACATGCAGACTCAGTGGATCGCCATCCTTAAGCTTGCAGCTCAACAAAGCCTGAGAGACTTGATACCTCTCAGTCTTTGCCTAAGCCTAGAACATACTTTTGAGGCTTTCGATCATATCATAGGCCTCAACATTCTCGAACTTTTGCTGCAAGTCCAGTTCCATGTGAGCAAGCATAAGACAGCTAATCTCCGTAGACTCATCACATGTCCTACGGTAGGCATTGGTGGCTGCGACAGTCGCATTCTCATTCGGCTCATTTAGAAGTGGGTTGTCTAGGACATGGTCCCTCTTTTCTTGCTTGAGAACAATTCTCAGATTACAATACTAGTTGGTGAAGTTAGTTCCATTTAGCTTATCTTTCTCTAAGATGGTTCTCAAAGCAAAACTGGAAATCTGAGGGAGACTGCTAGGTGCCATTGATCTACAACAGAAAAATATGCAAAACACTTAAGACATGTATTCATAAAAGAGCAAGCATATTAAACATTTTAATACTTATGCTCCCACTAGAACCAACAACCCTCCGATGGTTACATAGTGATTCAGGATCCTAAATGAGCAAGCCGACTAGAGAGCTTTAGCATCACCGTTAGTCGTCAAGTGATCTAGGTAGACAACTCCTTGTCAATTGTATCTCATACGACTCCTGTTGGATGGGTGGCATCACATTCCCCGGCTCCCATCCAACTTTTTCCCCGAGTCCCACAACCATTGTGATAGACCTGTCTAGATTACCAAGTGCTTCCGCTGTAAGAGTCCGACTCGAACCCACCTAGTCAGAAAGAATTGATAGCACCTCAATTTTATGAGCCCACTACCAAAAATGTCCGACTTGTGATGGTGCAGCACTGGCGGGGAAACCGACTAGACCTTCTTTGAGGGATTACTTTCTACCAACTATCTAATAGAGGTAAAACAGATACATAAACATAACACGAAATAAAGCAATTATAATGTGAAATTGTATGGCTCTCTTCATGGCGATCTCCATCTCCACAAAGCTTGTAATTCAACTCGTGCCAACTCTTGTCACGTGCCGCCTTACACCATGAAGCCGACTTGTACATCGACTTGCATGCCATCCGGGCTCTCCAAACAACTACAGTAGCTAGTAATGTAAATTACATAGAGAATCCGACACGCAGGTCGTTATACAATAAAATGACAGCACCTAGGCTCCAGTCGGCTGACAAAAACCGTGATACGCAGATCACATATGGATTACAAACATCACATGCACATAAGCCATACCATTCACAACATCATCCTGCAAAACAAGTTATGCAAAGGTACGATATCTACCGGCGTGGTGAAACTCGCAACGACATCTAAGGCGCTATGACAGGGCGAAGCAGGCGGTCCCGCTAGCTGGATAGCGGGCGGGGATCGAAGGGGCAGTGCCCCTTGCGAGTGCGGGTAGCGCCCGCCGATTTTTTCGAAAACGCAGATCTCATCTACATTCTGGACATGGATTTATTCATCGAATAAAACAATTTTATCCAAATCTGATCCGGACTCCGATTCGACCAAACTCTTTGATCTTCGATCACCGCATCCGAATTTACGTGTCACAATCTACCCCGATGGTGGAAGCCGACTGGTAGGGGTATGTCGTTCCACGACCTTAGCAGTTAGATCACAGAAACCAAATCATCCATTCCCTGAGTACAGTTGATCCAATCAACCTCGTACAAAACCGATCTATCTCATAGATCGACCACCAAAACTGCAATTAGATCCAATCTAACGCCAACCACATATCACATATGCATGATCTCGATCCTAAAACCAGAAGCTAACACTTTGATACCGCTGTTGGGCCACGTAGAGATAAACAAAACTTTTTCCCTACGCGGTACTCCCAAGATCCAGCTCAGGTGATAGGCCACAAGATTTACCACTAGACGCGCATGTGTGGATTGTTGATGAAGCACGTCAGTTGATGTCGTGCCGAACGATCCCCGTACAACACCCCAGATCCCCACGGACCTCCTTGTCCCCAGCGCCGCACGTGTAATGCCTCCGCCGGTATCCACACGTACAAGAAGGAGCTCCAGGCAGAGGACTGCTAGATCCTGTCTAGCCCAAAATGGGAGTAGAGAAAGTGACGGCTAGGTCAGGGACAATCCCTTGTCACTCCACATATATACACTCCTAGCTGGGCTCAATGCCCGTACCCCAATCTCCATATGGATCTAATCCACATGGGCTCCTTACCCTTAAGTGTTTGACCCTGTAGGTTTACGTGCACCTGGACACGACACGAGTCACCACTCCGAGTTGATAGTTGGTAGCAGCCTCTATCAAGACGTGCCAACTCCCAAGCGTTGTAAAGTCAGAAGACAAACCTTTCTCAATGTGACTTTCATCCAAGTCCCTTTGCCTCACGATATATCTTGTCAAGCTATAGGCGAGTTGTTGCCATCCATTTAATAGCTCGACTCTCTTCTTGTTCCGTGATATACGATTCACTAGACTAACACTTAGTCCAACTCCTTGGTTAACACTTAACCAAGTCGCGCATGGCCATGCTTCCAAATCATATCACACGAGAGGGCCCAGAGAATAACTCTCCATTACGGAGGGGCAAATCCCATCTTGGTAATCCACGTCACGCAGCTTGCTTCACAACCAACCCAAACCCTACATTTATAACTTCCCATTTATGGAACAACGTTTGATAGGACCTAAGTTGGCGATCCACAACTCGTATCATGCGATCACCTCAGGTCAAAGGATTCCATTGCTTGAGACTACAAATGAGAATATGTTCATTGCATCTCAACTGTGGGTCAGTCCGATTCGCTAAACTCTTTAGCCGAATCAATGTAAGTCGGAATAGCATCTCCATGCCCATGACAAGTGGAACCGAGTCATCAAGCTAACTTTCACATTAGTCTAAGTTGTGTGTCCAGCACAACCTCAACAACCAAGGACAACTAGTATGAAAAACATGAATATATAGTTCCACAATCAAATCACATATTCAATGATACATAATAGTAGTTCATACGTGGACAATAACTTTATGAATACATCGGGAATAACATCATACATGATTGCCTCTAGGGCATATTCCCAACAATATAGTGCAGATCTGTGCAGGCGCTTCTTCCATCGTGATACAGTGGTGTCCATACCACTTGCCCTTCACCCTTGCTGGTTTAGAGTCGTACCTGAAGAGGACTACTGTAACCAGGTAAGGGTGGTCCGCGAAGATCCCACTTGACAGAAAACTGTGGACAAAATTTGTTTGTCAGCATTGGGCTAACATACAATGGTAGGTTCAGTAACTAGCTAGCAGTTATAATTAGTATGAATAGAAAAGAGAAGGGTAGATCACCCGCATGTAGCCAGAACTTCTTCTTCCTTGGTAATAGGATCTGCCATCCCCCGAGCTGCTCGGCTCGTCGGCGGCGGAGGCGGGCTAGAGCCTCACAACGGAGGCTACAGCATGCGCCATTGGAGCTCGGGATCAACGACTAGGCATAGCAACTTGGCGCTGAAAGTCAAATGTCCGAAGGGATCGTCGTGCTTGGAGGGTGGATTTCGTCGTCGCCGGTGCCAGGGGAAAGGAGGGAATGGATTTTTGAAATTGGTCAACACATCCAATCCACTTAGTTACTCGATTTTCCTAAGAGGTTACCGCGTTAGCGCCCACATCATGGATAGATGACCGACATGTGGGTCCTGACCTTCTACTTCACGGGGCAGTTTAATAGAATGTTTGTATTTGGCAGGGGTAAGATGAGTTTGCCTCGAAATGGCCCCTCTGAGTAGTTGGTAGCCCAACTTTACGAAACGCGGCAATTACAGGGAAATTGGGTACCGCCATGCACTCGCCCATGAACTTTCGGGCCGCAAACAAACAATCCCCTCATGGGCGAGTATATAGGTGTACAAAGGATTCTCTTGGAGTACGAGTCAAGTTAGGATTGTACGTAAACAGATCCTAACTCTATCTAAACTACCATAACAACCGTATATACCTAATACTCTAAAATCCCCCGTAGTTGTAGCGGTAGCATCGTGAACAACTGGAACGTCACGGACGGGCAGACTGGAGATAAACCGAAGTACCATCTAGTAGGCTAACATCCCCCGTAGTCGTAGCAGGAACGTCATGGACGGTGTCGTGTCACGGTTGCTTGGACTGTAGAAGAAGCTGGTGATCCTCAAGTGAGGTGGTAGCCCTTGTGCCGATGTCGAGGGAGCCGAGAGCGTGAGGCGGTGCCATGGTCGAGGTAGTTGTGCGATGGGTCGCCGTGGTCGATGTCGTGGTCGGGGATGCCCATGGCGAGGTAGCCGCATGTGAAGCCGCATGGACATAGTGGACGAGGAGGATGACGGAGACGCATCGAGGAAGTCTTTAAGGGTGTCGATGCCAAAGTCGATGCAGTCCGATCCATCAAGGACGAGGTGCAACCATAGTTTTTCCAAAACTAGGCGCACGTCAGGGATGAACGCACACTCCGGTTTTGCCAGAATCGAGTATGCAAAGAAGAACTCGTCGGTGATGTGGTCAAGGCAGTCATAGAGGGATCGATGCCGAAGAAGACGTTGTCGAAGCTGATGAATACGTAGAAGGCGGCAAAACCAGCGGTGACCTGGGTTAGTCATGCTGGATGCCTAGAGTGGCAATGGGGTAGTCGACGGGACCTGCGTTGGCGAGAGGGAGCCCTGCAGCTTACCTTGTGAAGCGCGGTGGTGGTGCTCAAAGTAGGCAAGGAAGACCCGACGACGTGACGAAGACCATGTGCAGACAGCGGCGATCCACGCCATAGGAGATGGCATGGAGAAAGTCGAGGCCGTTGATGCACGAGGATGGTGAAGTAGACTGCGTGCAGCCACGCTACGACCCGAGGGGGCGGCATAGTTGCAGGGCGCAAGTCGGTGCAGCAGCTGGGAGACCACCAGCGACGTACACGCCAAGGAAGGTGCGTTGGAAGCCGGTAGCATGGACCAAAGGCGGCTTCACTTCGGCCCGATGGGGCGACACAACGGCATCCTGTAGCTCGATCGGTGGTAGGCGCGTGCTCGGGGACGTGCTTGGCATAGATAGGCGCGAGATCGGTTGATCAGACCAACGGTGCACCATATGCGCCATGGCGTGGACAACGCGTAGATCAGATTCGATGGCAACGTTGTCGGTGAAGTCCCGAACAATGACGATGAAGAGGATCTGAGGGGGCGGCCGCGGTAGCCTTCCGAGGAAGGCGTAGCAGCCGTCCATGGTGCACGGCAGCCTACCGTGAGGCCGCGACAGCCTGCCGAGGCAGGCGCAGCAGCGGAGGGGGCAGGCGCACAGACGCGATGTAGATCCTCGATGTCGACGGTCGGAGTAGAGGCACAACGATGACGACGGTTGTGGGCGACTCAATCCGATCTAAGATCGGTAAACCAAAAAAGAAAGCCGATCAAGAGACCGGAGAAAAATACTTACAGGGCAGCCGATCATGGATCGGCGGACGAACCCTGCATACGGGTTGCGCAGCCCCCGGCGGAGATCATGGAGATCGACCTCCCCGGGGGTAGCGTGGCGGAAGCTAGGGTTTGAGATCGATTTAGGCTGATACCATGAAAGAGTATGAGTTTGGCGGAATATGATGGATATATTATTGAGCCTCATGGGCGAGTATATATAGACGTACAGAGGATTATCTTGGAGTACGAGTCAAGTTAGGACTGTACGTAAACAGATCCTAACTCTATCTAAACTACCATAACAACCGTATATACCTAATACTCTAACACCTAGGGGGAGACAACTTGTGCATCCCCTTGGTGCTCTATACCAACAGCAGCACCAGGTCACCCTCTCAGAACGAGACGGGGTGAATCCGGCTGGCATGGTAGTGGCGCAGGTTCTATTGGTAGATGGCCGATCTAGAAAGGCTAGCGCGCGCGCTTCCTTGAGGAGGTCAACATTGTCTTCGCGTGCTTCTTTAGCATCTTGCTCCGTGTACAACGGCTTGTGGGGTTTATCGAACTCGATGTTAGTTAGCAAGACCACATCCGCGCCGTAGACAAGGAAGAAGGGTGTGTAGCTGTTTGAGCGGTTTGGCATGGTGCGCAAGCTCCATAGTACAGTCGACAGCTCCTCTATGCAGCATCTGGGTATCTCATCAACAGCTCGATCAGCCGGGGCTTGATTCCGACTAGGACCAGGCTGTTTGCTTGTTCACATTGCCTATTTTACTTGGGGTGTGCAACGGAGACGAGGTCTAGGCGGATGTCCTTTTCTCCATAGAAGCATGTGAAGGCCCCTTTGGCGAAGTTTGTCCTGTTGTTGGTGATGATGCTATGGGGGTAGCTGAAGCGTGTGATGATGTCCGTGAAGAACTTGATCACTATGGCCCCATCCTGCTCCTTGATGGGCTTGGCTTCGATCCACTTGGTAAACTTGTCCACTGCCACCAGCAAGTGAGTCATGCCATATCGCACCATCATGAAGGGTTGGACCATGTCCAGCCCCCAAACGGCAAACGGCAAGGTGATTGGGATTGTCTTGACTATCGCGGTCGGAGTGTGCTTTTGCTGACTGAAATGTTGGCAACCATTGCACGCTTTCACCATTTGTTTATTGTCTTCTAGCGCAGTCGGCCAATAAAAACCGTGGTGAAATGCCTTAGCCACTATAGCCCTTGACAATGCGTGGCGGCCGCATTCGCCTTGGTGGATTTCTACCTGTAGCCGGATTCCTTCATCTTGTCTTACACATCGTTGATAAATGCCCCCGACACTGTGCTTGTACAGCTCATTGTTAATGATGGTGTACGTGCTTGCGTTGCGCTTTACTTGTCTTGCCACCACTTCTTCGTCGGGGAGTTCCCCCCTTTGCTAGGAAGTCCATGAAAGGTTTGTCCCATGTAGGGGTTTCCCGTATCGTGTACATGGTCTACATGATCAACCCGACCTCCTCGCGCATGGCTAGGTCGGGCTCGTCGGGTTCCCTACCGGATAGGGGAGCAGAGCCAGCAGTCCCTGGGCTGCTGGAGCTGGTCGGGGGCGTCGGGGCCTTCGACCTGGCAGTCCTCGGGATTGACGCGGCAGTCCCTGGGACCTTTGAGATAGCATCATGTCCTCTGGATCCGGCAGTCCCAAGGTCCGCATCCAAGATGATGGAGTCGGATTCTGGAGACGGCTTGATGGATGGCCTGTGAAGGTGCTTGAGAGAGACCCCAGTAGGAATTGCTTATCTTGTCGAGCCGAATCAGGCGAGTGCGTCATTAGCCTCGTTGTTAGCTCGAGGAACATGGTGGAATTCGCACCCTTTGAAGCAGGCGCATAGCTGCCAGACGAAGAAGCAGTGCATGGCCATGTTCACGTCCTTGGCATCCAGTCGCCCGATACTTGCTGCACCACCAGGTCCAAGTCGCTGAAACAAAGGATCCTTTGGAAGTCGATCTCTTTTGCCATCTTGAGGCCATGGATGAGTGCTTCGTATTCGGCGACGTTGTTAGATGCACGAAAGTGGATCTACAGCGCGTATTCTAGCCAGTCTCCTTTTAGAGAGGTGATGACGATTCCAGCTCCGAGCCCCCACGCATCTTGGAGCCATCGAAGTGTAGCTTTCAGTGCGTGGAGTCAGGAACCAGCGACATGTATTGGGTTTCTTCCCAATCGACGAGGAAGCCAGCCAATGCTTGAGACTTGATTGTAGTCCTTGTCTCGTATTGGATGTTTTGGGCGGCGTGCTCTATTTCCCATTTCACCACCCGACCTATGGCGTCCTTGTTTCTTATGATTTCCTAGAGTGGTGCTGGTGCCACTATCTGAATGGAGTGCTCTTGGAAGTAGTGTTTCAGTTTCTTGGCGGCCATGTACACGCCGTACACCAGCTTCTGGTAGTGGGGGTAGTTCTGCTTCGAGAGCGAGAGTACCTCACTCAAGTAATATACTAGGCGTTGGACCGGCTAAGCCTTTCCTTCTTATGGCCTCTCAACCATGAGCACGACACTAACGACCCGGTTGGTGGTTGTGATGTACATTAACATAGGTTCTTCTGCATCCAGGGCTGCCAGCATGTGTGGGGAGGACAACATGCGCTTAAGGTCGTGGAAGGATTCGTCCGCTTGGGCCGTCCAAACGAATTTGTCCATTTTCTTCATGAGCTGGTACATGGGTGCTTTCTCACCCTGTCGGCTGACGAACCGACCGAGGGAGGCTAGGCACCGGTGAACTTCTGCTTGACGCACTGATTTTGTGGCGGCTGCATGCGCTCGATTGCACCTATTTTCTCCGGGTTGGCCTTGATCCCTCGTTCTGAGACGAGAAAACCGAGGAGCTGCCCGGCTAGAACGCCGAACACACATTTTTCCGGGTTTAGCTTCATCTAGAATCAGCGAAGGTTGGAGAATGTTTCCTCCAGGTCCTCGAGGAGCGTGTGGTCCTCTTTTGTCTTGACTACCACATTATCGATGTAGGCATGTACATTTCTACCAATTTGCATTTGCAAGCATTTTTTCATGCAGCGCTGCTAGGTTGCACCTGCATTTTTCAGTCCGAATGGCATAGTGGTATAATAGTAAGCCCCATACGGGGTTATGAAGGATGTTTATATTTGATCCATTACATTCAGCTTGATCTGTTGGTAGCTAGAGTAGGCATCCAGAAAAGATAGCAAGTCGCAACCGACTGTGGAATCAATCACTTGATCTATTTATGGCAGGGAAAATGGATCTTTGAGGCGAGCCTTTTTGAGGCTGGTGTAGTCCATGCACATGCGCAATGTCTTGTTCTTCTTCAGTTCCAACACCGGGTTTTCCAACCATTCTGGGTGGTAGACCTCCATGATGAATCCGGCTGCAAGGAGCCATGTGATTTTTTTGCCAATCATTTCCCTTTTCTCCTCTACAAAACGGCATAGAGACTATTTGATCGGCTTTACATCTGGCTGGACGTGATGAGAATGCTCGACGAGTTCCCTCGTGACACCTAGAATGTCTTTGGGGCACCATGCAAAGATATCCCGATTCTCATGGAGGAAATCGACAAGCGCGCTTTCCTATTTGCTATCGAGGCCATCTTTTATCAAGACAAACATGTCCATCTCGGCCTCATTTAGCAGGATCTTATTGGTACCCTTGGATGGCTTGAACTATGCCTCTCCGGCTGGCTTTGGCTCGCCGGCTGGCATGTCCGCCTGCAGGGCCGCCATGTTCTGCATGATGATGCACTTTTCTTCCGCGATGATCATGGACTCGGCTAGGTTGGAGTCGTTAGTGGCGCATTCCATTGACCGCTTGTAGTAGCCAGCGATGGTGATTACCCCCTTGGGCCCGGGGAGCTTCATCTTGAGATACGCGCAGTACGGTATCGCCATGAACTTGTTGAGTGTCGGGCGTCTGAGGATGGCGTGGTATGTGCTAGAGAGGTTGACCACCTCAAACTATATGGGTTCACGGCGGAAGTTCCCCTCCATGCCAAAGATGACGTCTAGCCGGATCCTGCCGATTGGCGAATGCGATGGACCTGGGACAACTATGTGGAACGAGGTGCTGGAAGCCTGTTGCTAAGACTTGTTGATGCCGAGCCAGTCCAGCGAGCTGCGGTACAGGAGGTTGATGCTACTGCTTCCGTCAACGAGGACATGTGAGAACCTGCAGGAGTGCTTATTGGAGATAATGATGAGGACCAGGACCATCGCGTAGCTACCGGGGTTTGGTAGTATGGCCGGCTGGTGTCTCCTGCTCCATGTGATTTCTTGCTCGGACCAATTAAGGTACTGAGGGACAGGGGAACAATGGTGTTCACCTCTTCCTTATGACGCCTCTTGCTGTGCTTGGTCTCTGGCTCGGTGACGAAGATGTGGTAATTACCCACTTGTGGAGGGTAATCACCATCATCATTGTCCTAGCGGTGTTGGCGCTCTCGGTCGTCCAGTGGCCCACCGGCTGGAGGAGGCGGGGGAGGTCGTGGTAGTCCACCGGCTTCAGCCATCTTTTTTGTCTGGCTACACCGGCGGGTTGTGTGATTTGCTGGCTTGTTTCCGCCACTGTGGAACTTGCATGGCCCATCAAGCATTGACTCGATGGTGTACTTGGGCCACGGGGGCCTGTCATCAGGCTTCTACCTGCGGATGCCTCCTACAGCTGGATCATCGTGGACTCCTGCACTTGCTTGGTACCGTACCGGTTATCCGGATGGTCGTCCATTCCTTTTGCCATGATAGTAGTCATGGCCGTGCAACCTGGTGTGGTGATGCTCACTCGGCTGGCGTCGGTTTGCGGAGTAGTCTGTGATGATTTGTCCTTGGTCGTCCACCAAGATGGGCTTCTTCATTGCCGAGTCGGATGTGGCGTACTTGTTTGTGATGGCCATGGCCTAGGCCATGGTCTGAGATCTTCCTGACTGAGCTTGTGCTTGAGCATTGTGCTGTATCGGCAGTCGTTGGTGAAGAAATCGATTGCTTGATGCTCGTGTACTCCCTCGCAGGAGTTGTGCGTGCTTGTTCACCGGGTGAGGTAGGCTTGGTCTGACTAATCCTTGCCCTGAACATAGAGACAGAGTTCGTGGGGCCTGCCTGGACGCCTGTAGGTGCTAGTGAAGTTGCAGACGAATGCTTCTTCGTAGTCCAGACATGCATTGATGCTATTGTCCGAGAGGCTGTTGAGCCATGTTCTTGCCGAGTCGAGGAGCACGAGGGAGACATAGCGCATGGCCACACGGCGATTGCCGTTCGTGATGCCCATAGCGGTGATGTAGTCCACCAACCAGTCCTCCGGCTTGACGGTGCCGTTATACTTTGTCGTGTCTCTAGGAAGCAAAAATCCCTTTGGGAATGGTTCGTTCTGGATGCGCGGACCGAAGCACTTCGGGACAGCCGAGGTTTCTTCCTCCATCACACGCGACTGGACCAAGAGGTCGATGCACGCGCGTGCATCTACAGCCGGATCTCTGGGACCGAGTAGCCCTAAGAGGTAGGAGACGGGGGAGATTGGCTCCCACCGGCTCCATCATCGGGTGCATGGTGTTGTGTTCCTTGGCCGGCTGCGCTGGCTGAAGTGCGGTTCTTGCCGGTGTCTGCAGCCTCATGGTGTTGCCCATGACTGTCTAATCTGCCACGCGGGCGACTGTTTTTCCTTGGCCCGTTAGGTGAAGAAGCCTGATGGTGCCTGCTCCCTCCTGGAGCCTCCGGATCGGCCATTCTATGATGGGCCATGCCTTTGCTGTTGCCTCCCTGGCGTGGGGCTCCTTTGGTCTGCTACTTGTTGGCAGTGGTGACAAGGAGCTGGACGCGATCTTGCTGGCGACGAAGTTCTTCGCTCTCGAGGTGGCTCAGCTCTGCGACAGCCGCTTCTGTCGCCCTTATGTTCTTGGCGGGAGTGCTGTAAACCAGCTAGACCATGGGCATGCGTGGGTCAGCAACATAGTCTAGCTCCGAACCGAGGTCACGGCCTTGGTATTGGAGTTGCGGTTGAAGTCGTGGGCAGTGTTGTACTCGCGCATGGTTGCGTTCAGCCGGTTCTGGGTGGCCGCGATCTTGTTGGCCTCCTCTAGGAGATTCTGACGAGTATCCTCCAGCGTGGCCTCAATGGTGGCTGGATCTACCTCGGGGACGACGGGGTCACGCAGGTGCTGGATGGAGGTGATCAGCGGATCTTGTCCTTGTTCGTGCATGGCGCCATTGCCTCTTGTCCGGCGCTCTGAGGGCGGGTGGCGGTTCTCGTATGAACCGGCCATCATGACCTCGAAGCTACAGTTGTCTATAGCGAGGCAGGGAGCGGTGAAGCCGGGCGGTGCGTCGGAGACCGTGATGATCCTACTAGGGAAAACCACAACGACGGTGGCAACATAGACACAATGGTCCCCGAAGTGGAGGACAGGGCCATCGACGGGAAACATTTCCCCGGCGAAGTACGACGCGTTGGCGATGATGCAGTCGAAGGTGGAGAGAGTGAGGACGAGCCCGAAGGCGACTCACTCACCGGCGACAAGCAGAAGTCCCGTGTGAAAGATGACCCTGACCAAAGTGTTGTGCCCCACGGTGGGAGCCAACTATCGTGGTGTGGAACACATCAGTACCATGGAGGACGGCTTAAGAGGGACAATCAGGATGTAATCGGTGGCTATCACAATAGGTTGGATACAGAAACTGCGAACATAATGATGTACCCAGGTTCAGGGCCCTCTCAGCGAGGTAACACCCCTACTCCTGCAAGGATCTACTATATGCGGGTCGAATGCCCAATACAAGTGCTCCTGGAGCTGTTTCCTTAGCAACTATCGATAGCTAGAGGAAGAAGATGAACTAGGGGAGAACTTGAAACTACCTAGATCCCTAGCTCTACCCTCTCTTATATACTGGCTGGGAGAGGTAGGTTACAATATGGGATCTAGGGTTTACTATTTGGGATTTGGGTTACAAAGCGGGCCGGCTGCAGGGTTCAGTGGGCGGACCAGGACCCAGCCAGCCTCGCAGTACAGGGGGATAGTGCTATAGTGTCCTAGCACTAGCACTTTAGGCGTCATCTCTCGCTTTAACGGCTAGCTGATGCTTTAGAGGTCAGCCGACAAGGCTACGCTCAACTTCTAGCTTTGCCCCGCTCAGTGCAGTTATATTCTAGCACCATCAGGGCGGCGCGCCAGTCTGTCTGGTGATGCGAGGGGCCAGAGGTTCACTCAGCAGGAAGCGTCACTGATACGTCCAAAACGTATCTACTTTCTCGAACACTTTTGCTATTGTTTCTCCTCTAAACTTGTGTGATTTGGATGCAACTAACGCGGACTGACGCTGTTTTCAGCAGAATTGCTTTGGTGTCTACTTTTTGTGCAGAAAATCAACTATCAGGAAAATGCCGGAAAATATGCCAAAAATCCTATTTCACCAGAAGACTCCCGGAGCCAGAATACGAGACGGAGTGGGGCTGGGGCCTAGCCACACCACCTGGCTGCGCGGGCTGGGCCTGGGCGCGCCAGGGGTGGTCTGGCCGCCCCAGACTCCCCCTCGGTCTCTCTCTTCGCCTATAAGTTGCCTTCTGACCTAAAAACTCAGGAGGGGTCGACGTTTTTCCATAAGGAGTTCCGCTCCGCCGCCACCACCAGATTCCACGAAACAGCCCCAGAAACTCCGTTCTGGCACCCTGCCGGGATGGGGAATTGGAGGAGATCATCGCCATCATCATCATCACTTCTCCATCGATGATCCATGTTTCCCCCATCTATGAGTGAGTAATCCCCCGCTGTAGGCTATGGGGATGGTAGGGATTGGATGAGATCGTTCATGTAATGGCATCAGATTGTTAGGTCATGGTGCCTAGTATCTTCTATTAGTGCTTTATGAATTTGTTGCGACTTGTTGTGCTTAATGCTTGTCACTAGGGCCCGAGTGCCATGATTTCAGATCTGAACATGTTATTGATTCATTATGATAGTATTGTTTTTGGTCTTATCTGCAAGTTGTATACACACATTGTTGTCCGGAACCAATGGCCCTGAAGTGACAGAAATCGGGATAACCAGAGGGAATGGCTTTGATGTGAGGATCACATGTGTTCATGGAGTGTTAATGCTTTGTTCAGGTCCTCTATTAAAAGGAGCACCTTAATTGCCAGTAGTTCCCTTGAGGCCCCGCTGCAAACGGGCTGGCAGGACAAAAGATGTTGTGCAAGTTCTCATTGCGATCACGTATGACTATATATGGAACACATGCCTAGGATTATCTAGTACTTGGATGCTTTATCTTATTTATCTGCAATTGCCCTATGTTCTGATTGCTATGTGAATTGTCTTGTCCATGCAACACCCGTCCATCCATCCCTATGCCTACCGCACTCGAATCCCACTATTCACTGCTATTGTTACTGCTGTCTTTACTTTACTACTGCTCCTACTTCACTATTCCTACAAAAAAACTGTTGCTATTGATAAACTGCTGTGAGCAAGATTGTTTCCAGGTGCAACTGAATTGACAACTCAGTTGTTAAGGCTTATAAATATTCTTTGGCTCCCCTTGTGTCGAATCAATAAATTGGGTTTCACTTCCCTCGAAAATACTGCGATACACCCCCTATACTTGTGGGTCATCAAGACTATTTTCTAGCGCCGTTGCGGGGGAGCATAGCTTTATTTATCAAGTTCACTTGGATTCTCTATTGTTCGCTGTTATCCATCCATCATGGGTAAGACTCATGATGGAAAGGTTGCTATTTTACCATCCACTACAAGAAGACGTACGGTTCTGAACACCTCTATTGCTCTTGATTCACCATCTGTTATGAGTAAGCTCGTTACACCACCACATACACATGCTACACACACTGCTACTACTGAATCTGAAACTTCTGATACTTATGATGCTGCTTCTACTATGCTTGATAAGAGTTGTTCATTAGGTACTTTCCTAGATGCTATGATTGCTAGAACTATAGCTGGAAATACTGAAACTCCTAATGAAGACACTACTACTACACCTGTTAGTTCACCCGAGTCTAGTGAAAGTTATGATATTGAAGATGGTTATGTTGACATGACCGATGAATTTATTAAAGAATGTAAAAACACCCATGATAGGAGCGCTGCTAAGTGTCTCCTTGAGAGGCGTACTACTAGACCCAAATTGTCTCCTATTGCTAAGTTTGTTGCTTCTCCCATAAACATTATAGATAAAGATTATGATTTCTCTCTCGATCTATCTTACATATCTATTGTTGAGAAAAAACCTTTTTGTGGGACTAAGAATGAAAGTGCGGTAGCACATATGAATGAACTTTATACCATGAGTGGCTTGTTTTCTGATGATATTAAGATGCGTACTTACTTTGTTGCTAATATTTTCCCCTTTTCACTAAAAGGAGAAGCTAAAATTTGGTTTAGTAATTTATCTCCTGGATCTACTGATAGCCCTGATTGCTTGATTAGTACTTTCCTGCAGAAATATTTTCGTCCTAGTGCTAGACATGCTATTTTGCAGGAACTTTTTGATTTTAAACAGGGAGAAAAAGAGGTATTACCCGAATCTTGGGCAACGTTTTGTGCTTTGATTCATGCACATGCTGGATGTCCATTACCTAAGAATGAGCTTCTTGATATATTTTATAATGGACTAACCGAGGAATCTAGGACATACCTAGATAGTTGTGCTGATTGTGTTTTTAGGAATAGGACTCCCAAGGAAGCTAAGGAATCAATGGCTAAAATAAGCAAGAACTACGAAGATTGGAATCCTACCGAACAAGGTATACCTGAAGTAATTGTACCTGAACCTACTATACCAGTGCTTATTCCAACATCAAAGAAGAGGATAGTTATTGAATTAAATGATGAAGTGATGAAGGAAGCTAAGAAATGTCTTAAGGAGAAGGGAATTAAAGCTGTAGATGTCAAGAATTTACCTCCTATAGAAGAATTATGTAAGCCAATTCCCTACTCATCCACTGTTGATGTACACTCTATCCAACACTTTCATGAAGGTGATATCCCTTACTCTAAACCTCCTGGTTAATGCTTAGAAGAATTCGATATCTTTATTGTTAAGCAAGATAATTTTAATTAAAGGATGCAAAATCATCTAATGGAAAACACTAGAGCTATTGTTGAGTTGAAGGATATTGTGGAAAGAACCTCTAATGATGTTAAAATGATTGTTAAACACTTTCAAATGGTTCAAACTCAAATAGATCAACTCGTTAAAGTGCAAAAAGACTTGCTAGTTAATGCTGCTAAAGAAAACATGCTTATGAAATTAGAACTAGAAGTGGTGCTGCTACCCAGGATCCTCTTTATCCTGAGGGGCATCCCAAAAGAATTGAGCAGGATTCTCAACAAGCTGAAAATAGTGGCTCTACTCGTAAGAAAAGGAAAAAGAAACATAAAACTATTGTAGAACCCTTTGGACCTGCTATAGATCCTAATAGTATACCTATCTTTGATGCTGAAACTGAAAGTGGTAATGAAGAAAATGAAGTTCCTAATGAAAGTTGAAGAAGAACCTGAAAATCACACTAAGAATACTAAATAGACTAAAGAAGATTTTGCTGCTAAGAAACATGGTAGTGAAAGAGAGCCTTGGGTCCAAAAACCTATGTCTTTTCCTAATAAGAAACACAAGTCAAAGGAAGATGAACACTATAATAAGTTTTGTGAGTAGATGAAACCTTTATTCCTGCAAATTCCTTTGACTAATGCTATTAAATTGCCTCCTTACTCAAAGTATATGAAGGATATTGTCTCGAATAAAAGGAAGATCCCTAATGAAGAAATTTCTACTTTGCTTGCTAATTATTCCTTTAATGGTAAGATTCCTAAGAAACTTGGAGACCCTGGGATTCCAACTATCCCTTGCTCTATTAAGAATAGTTATGTTAGAACTGCTTTGTGTGATTTGGGAGCTGGAGTTAGTGTTATGCCTTTCTCTCTCTATAAGAGGCTTCAACTAGAAAAATTAATACCAACTGATATATCTTTGCAAATGGCTGATAAATATACCACTATTCCTGTTGGTATATGTGAGGATGTACCTGTTCAAGTAGCTCATAATTGCTTGATATTAACTGATTTTGTTGTGCTTGAAATGCCTGAAGATGATAATATGTCTATTATTCTTGGGAGACCTTTTCTTAATACTGCAGGAGCTGTTATTAATTGTAATCAAGGAAAGGTGACTTTCAATGTTAATGACAAGGAACATAATGTCTATTTCCCCAAGAATATTGAAATGACTTATGGTTTGAATTCAATTGAACATGTTGTGAGGGCATTCAAGTTGGAGAAATATATTGTCCCATACCAAGAGAAAATTTTGAAACTATTATGATTGGGACCATTGCTATCAAGGTTGAGGTAACATAATGATTAGTGGAATACAAAGTTTTGTCTCATATGAAATTGCTTTGGTAACAAGACCTGATCAACCTTGTTAACAAAAGGATTTCGTTGAACAAAACAATGTTTTCACTGTGATTATCTCTGTTTACTTCTATTGCTATCCATTTTAGTTTTTGCTTTCGTTTAGTTTCTTTGTTGTTAGTTGCTTGCATGTTAGAGTGTCTTAGAACTTCTGTAGTTCTAGCATTGTTTTGTCATTGCATCATTTTCCAAAAAAATCTATCTGTCAGAAAATCATTCTTCTATACCTGAAAAATGCCCAAAAATAAAGTGTCTCGAAAAATTCCAAAAAATTCATATTAAATTTTTACGTGAAAAAAGGGGCAGAGGAGTGCCTGAGAGGTACCAGGGGGACCCACCAGGAAGGCTCACCACCTGGTGGCACGGCCTACCCTGGGTGGTGCCATGCCATGGTGTGGGCCCCTGACCCACCAGGCAAGCTCCAGTTCATTGCTCAAAATCGCGTTCTTGTTGTGCTTGCTCTTGATTTTTTCGATCTCCTTGCTCAGCCCATCTTTGTTGCTGAAATTTGGAGCACTTGTTCTCTAGTATGCGACTCCTCCCCTTGTCCAAGTAGATTTGTGTTTAGTGGATTATATCTTAAGTATTTTGCTGCTGTAGGTGACAGGTTATGAGAGCTTGTAAGCTTGTTTGATGCTTAGAGATATAGTTTTGATGCATGTTTAGGCCTCTTACAAGTCCCTATGAGTAGAATCCTTCATTTTATTTACTTTGCAATGACTTGTTTAATAGGTGTTTAAATTTCAGAATACCAAGCATGAACAACCATACCTTTGGAGAGATATTTGAGAGGGATGCACCTAGGAGGTCGAGGCCCTCAAGATCATCCTCTCAGTTTAGTGCCTCATCATCTAGACCTACAGTTCCCCATAGAAAGGCTTGATTTTAATTCCATGATACAACATAAATTTGTTTCCTCGTGGGCTAGTTTGAATGAGTTGTCTTATGAAATAACTTTTCTCAAATCTGGTTGGAGAAAGAGCAAGTCCGAGCGTGTTGTTCTTTTGCCTGCATCTGTTTTGTTTAACCTTGATAACATGGAAGGATGGTCCCACACTAAGGAGGAGCTAGACACGTACTTGGGAGAGCTCTCCCAACAGGAGCAGGATACTAGAAGGGAGGTCACGGATGATTCGGTCCAGCCCTCGAACGAGGGGGAGTCTTCATATCAGTAGCCTACCTATGACTAGGGAGCCTCTTCTTCTTCCCACAGGCCCAACTACGACCATTCTTACCATGATCCTCCTGCTTGGAACCCTTACCCGTATCTGGATTGATACCCACTTAGGCCAAAAGCCTAAGCTTGGGGGGATGTACGTTGACATCGCACTCATCTCCCTATCATGTTGCGTCGGTACTTTGTATATTCATGTTCCATTTTCTTTTTGGTTTTCGTTCTTTCTTTGCTTTTGCTTTCTAAAACACAAAAAGACCAAAAATAATTCCGTTCTTTCTCTTTGGTTTGCTTCTTCTTCTTCTTGCCTTGGTTTGTTTTTCCCTTTTTGCTTTGTTTGAATTATTCGAAAAACCCAAAAAGATTTTGCTTTGCTTGTTTTTCCTTTTTGGTTCTTGTTTTAAAAATCGAAAACAACAAAAATATTTGTCGTTCTTCTTTGGCTTTGTGAGTTTGTTGCAGGGTTCAGCAGTCCTCAGTGGATATTGGTTTCATATTATTATTCAACTTGATGCGTGGTAAGAGGCTGGTAACAAACTCTATTTGTTTTCATTTTTGTACATATACTCATCACTGTGGGCATGCTTAGTCTGTTCGTGTAAGGTGTATGTTATCTTTGGATGCATAGTAGTTCTTGCTTTCATATGATTAGTTCCAACTTGCTAATAGTTTGTAGCATGTCTTATGAATGTTTGCTTGCATTACTCTACTCATAATTTGGTATGACACCGCAGTATCCTCCTCTGAATGTTTCATTTGAATTGACTTGGCACATGCTCGCGCATGCACATGACTGTAATAATCAGTTAAGCCTCAATGAATTTTTTTGCCTTGAGGATCTTGAATCACTTTCATGCCATGATTAGTCCTGTTTTGTTGCAAGCATGATTATGACAGCTATTGCTCTCTCGTTTGTCGCTCCCTTACTATTGCTAGCCTTCACTTTCACTGAGTATGTTTTACTCATGTTTCCAACTCGCTAAAACCAAATATTGCCAAAGTGTCCACCATACCTACATATTAGCATCATTTGCTACTTCCGTGCATATTCAATATGCTTTGTTTTCTTCCAAATAAAATGTTTGCTTGTTATGAGAAAGTTAGCTAGTAAAGCTCTCACAAACTTGATGGCACGCTTTATTTTGTTGCATTTAATAAACCTGAACCATTTCGTCCTTCTTTGTTGCGTATATGCTTGCGCTTTATAAGTTGAAGTTAGCAGAACCATGTATCATGGTGAATGTTTTCAACATTGCATTGGTACTTAGTACCTCGTTGATATCATGTTCTTTTGCTTATGGATCCCGGTGGTGTGAAATAAAAGTGGAACTTGTAAGATCATGGAGTTTGTATGTATGTTAGAGAAAGGCCTGGGCCGCTAGCCTAAGCCATGCCTAATCATGGTGGAAACTTGCAGCATAACCATAATGAGCATTCTATAAAGCATCCTCAATAAAAATCTATGCACATAGTAAATAAAAAGATCGCTGAGATGCTCATTGTCTGCTTGCCTTGTCATTTTGATTATGGGATAGCTCCTGTGTCATGTGCAAGGGGTATCCCGTTGACGGTTCTCTATGATACGTATATACTTACAATGACATGAGCTTACTTGTGACTGAAGTTGAGTAGCATGAGGATCGGTCTTCGTAAGTAGGGGGCATGAGACTTCGATTTATAACTTGTCAAGCATATCCTCTTAGTTGTGTCACTTTAACCTTAACCATTTAAAGATGCTTATGATAGGGGCAATGAGAGCTCAAAGCTAACAAGTACCATACTTTCAGCATTTGGAAGCCTTTCAAACTATTCAAAACCTTTTCTTTTACTTGTTGAGTCTCCACATATTCTTTGAGCACCTTCTTGAGAGCATAGTTGTCATTCTTTGTGCTTGTATCAAAACTTGATTATTTGTGTTATGACTTTGATGCTTGTATCTTTGATATCTTTACCTCTAGTCTTCACCTGAACTTCAGAGGTGCCTTAAATCAAAGGCAAGCGAGATACCACTCTATCATACCTTTTTATGAGCATTATAATGTTGATTATGTTTATACTTCATGCTACTTATTATTTTTGAGTTGGAATCTCTTTATAGCTTGCAATGCCTATTAAGTAAACTTAGTTGCATACTCCTTATTATGAATTGTCTAAGTAGTTGATCACATGCTGAGAATATATACATCATATGAAGCAAATGTGTTCGTGAAAGTTCTTTTATCGCACTCAGTTTTCAACTAAATTTCTTGAGGACAAGCAATAAGCTAAGCTTGGGGGGAGTTGATACGTCCAAAACGTATCTACTTTCCCGAACACTTTTGCTATTGTTTCTCCTCTATACTTGTGTGATTTGGATGCAACTAACGCGGACTGACGCTGTTTTCAGTAGAATTGCATTGGTGTCTCCTTTTTGTGTAGAAAATCAACTATCAGGAAAAATCCCGGAAAATATGCCAAAAATCCTATTTCACCAGAAGACTCCCGGAGTCAGAATACGAGACGGAGTGGGGCTGGGGCCTAGCCACACCACCTGGCTGCGCGGGCTGGGCCTGGGCGCGCCAGGGGTGGTCTGGCCGCCCCAGACTCCCCCTCGGTCTCTCTCTTCGCCTATAAGTTGCCTTCTGACCTAAAAACTCAGGAGGGGTCGACGTTTTTCCATAAGGAGTTCCGCTCCGCCACCACCAGATTCCACGAAACAGCCCCAGAAACTCCGTTCTGGCACCCTGCCGGGATGGGGAATTGGAGGAGATCATCGCCATCATCATCATCACTTCTCCATCGATGATCCATGTTTCCCCCATCTATGAGTGAGTAATCCCCTGTTGTAGGCTATGGGGATGGTAGGGATTGGATGAGATCGTTCATGTAATGGCATCAGATTGTTAGGGCATGGTGCCTAGTATCTTCTATTAGTGCTTTATGAATTTGTTGCGCCTTGTTGTGCTTAATGCTTGTCACTAGGGCCCGAGTGCTATGATTTCAGATCTGAACATGTTATTGATTCATTATGATATTATTGTTTTTTGGTCTTATCTGCAAGTTGTATACACACGTTGTTGTCCGGAACCAATGGCCCCGAAGTGACAGAAATCGGGATAACCGGAGGGAATGGCTTTGATGTGAGGATCACATGTGTTCATGGAGTGTTAATGCTTTGCTCCGGTTCTCTATTAAAAGGAGCACCTTAATTGCCAGTAGTTCCCTTGAGGCCCCGCTACAAACGGGCTGGCAGGACAAAAGATGTTGTGCAAGTTCTCATTGCGAGCACATATGACTATATATGGAACACATGCCTAGGATTATCTAGTACTTGGATGCTTTATCTTATTTATCTGCAATTACCCTATGTTCTGATTGCTATGTGAATTGTCTTGTCCATGCAACGCCCGTCCATCCATATCTATGCCTACCGCACTCGAATCCCACTGTTCACTGCTATTGTTACTGCTGTCTTTACTTTACTACTGCTGCTACTTCACTATTCCTACTACAAAACTGTTGCTACTGATAAACTGCTATGAGCAAGATTGTTTCCAGGTGCAGCTGAATTGACAACTCAGTTGTTAAGGCTTATAAATATTCTTTGGCTCCCCTTGTGTCGAATCAATAAATTGGGTTTCACTTCCCTCGAAAATACTGCGATACACCCCCTATACTTGTGGGTCATCAGTCACCTCCTCCGTATGTTGCCACCGAATTCGAGCTGGGCCGGGTGGAAATGGCCACCCAGCCGGTTCTTCGGGTCATTTGACTAGACGGGCCAGTCGGGGAAGCTTGAGTGCGGATCGGTTGGAGGGGTCCACCCGGCTGGAGATCCTTTGTCTCGCGGCCATCCGGCCAAGCATTTCTAGAGCCGGCCAGTTAGGCCAGGCTTACTCCACCCGGGGGGTCATCCCCTCGACATCCATCGTATTTCCACCACCTATCCACAACTTAGCCGCTACCCTCCCATCCTGGTGGCGCGTGAAGAAGAAGAGGAGGACGAGGTTGACTGGGAGAAAGGAGTAGAGGAGGATCCCCTATGGGTGGCGATAGCCGAGGAGAAGGATGTCCTCTTCCAGTACTTCCAGAGCGCGACAATGCGACCTGGAAGCCTCCAATGTGCCTATTGAGGCCTACATCATCGCGATGTCACACGCGATCGCCGAGCTAGAAGAGCATGGTGACCGTTTTGTCGAAGACGAGTAATAGCGCTAGGTAGACCAGGACGTGCGCTGGCAAGAAGAAGAGACGTGTTACGCATAGACGACTCTCCTTTCCATTGGAGGTGGAAGAGGCGCACTGGCGGCAGACTGCTCTAACTGCCACGCAAGTGGCAATTGATATGCTGCGGGCGCACGCAGCTGAGCTCCAATGAAGCCGCTTCAATGGCGGCTTAAGTAGAAGCAGCCTTAGCGACCCCGGCGATGACAGAAGCGGAGAGGGACTGGCAGGCTACCGAGCAAGCTCGCATGAACCTGCCCAGCTAAACAAGCGTTGTGTGGCCACCAAGAGGCACAGTCGGGCCAAGGAAGCCAAGATGTCCTGCATCACCAAGTGGCATGGTGACGCGGGACTGAAGAGACATGGAAGCTCTAGGAGTGAGGTGGTCTACAAGGGGCAAGGGAACTCTAGCGGCGTGTCCGGCGAGTGCCAAGAAAGATACGCCGAATTGGCGATGCTGACGGTGATGGCCAAGCTAACAATAAAGATGCGGGCGGCCCAGAGGCCCCCTAGTTATCTTAGGTTTATTTATATTTTTATTATAAAACTCCATCCAATGAAATTAATGTAAAAAATGTCAACTGAATTGTTTATGTCATGTAGTCTGTGTCCCTTCAAATTCAGCCCAAACTTAGACTAAAAACAGGATCATCTGGACAAAAATGCGGAAGCGTGGGTCTTGCTTCTATCCGGTCCGACAGATTCGGACCATCGTAGGGTGTCAAGTAGGATCCCACCAAAATTCTACTTCTAGTTTATTTGCTAAAATCAACTTTGGTGAAATCCAATTTGATACCTAGACTGTCGTGGTGAGGAACGATTGGAGTTGCCCTCATGGTTCATCACATTGCGATCTAACAAAATATTCATGTTTAAAACAATGCAACTATAATAATAGTATGGTAGAGAATTAGTCTGTGCCAACAGATAAAACAAGAAACATTAATACCACTCTAAAATAAGAAACATTAATGCCACTCTAGGTAGTACCAACCGTCTTTAAGGCTAGTTAAGTGGGGTATCATATTACTAGTATCATCGGGGGGAGGGGAGGATGGCGAGCAGGGGCTAGACATAGCAATTAGTACGAAATTACTGTATGTGTGATAATGCACGACGTTAATTACTCAATTAATTAGGCCATTTATCGTTTATTGGACATGTGTCTAGCTAATTATGGGATCCAGTAGCCCATCAGACAAAGCGATCGTGGTCTTATGCACTTTGGCCGTATCAAAAGTATCTCTATCCATCGGCCCTACAAATTCTAGATCGATCGATGGACCGCACAGAAGTTCGACTATGCGCCTCACTGGCCTACCGCCGGCCGCTGCCACTCACCGTCAACTAGCCCCAGAAGATGAAAGCAGGATACGCCCCCGGTGCCTAGCCATGTCGGTGCTCCGTCCAACTTGCCACTCCAGTGTTATGCTAATCGCATAGTAGTCCGTCAATCAGGTACGATTTTTTTTACTAACTGGTTAGTGTTTTTTCTATATGATATGATGTCTACTACTCCCTCCATCCAGGTTTATTGGGCTTAATCGGAGCAGCGCTGCAATCAAGGTGGAATTCTAGTGGTGGAGAAAAATCGCATAGACGGGTTGTAATTGTTGATTTCCTCTCATTAACTACGAGGATTAATTACTACTCTGTTACATGCAATGTCATGCATAGGGTAGTCTCATGGAGTCATGCACAAAAGGTTGCCACGAGGCTGGTTTACAGAAATCGAGACAATTAAACCACAAATTAAGTAGCAAATCTAGTTTAATTTTTTGGAATTTTTCTAATTCTACTACTAGCCCAATAAACCTGAATGGAGCGAGTATGTATTACTCTTGTATGATTAGAATGCTTGCTTATAAAACAACAAATTATATTAATTAGATTCTATATTTTTACTTTTGTTATTGCTCCTTTAATCCATGATTTTAGAAAGAAGATCCAAGACACGCTATAGAGAATGGTGGGGGGGGGTGGCGAGCAGGGGCTAGACCCCACCTAATGGTTCGCCTCCCTCAACACCGTGCAATAGCAATTAGTACGAAATTACTGTATGTGTGCTAATGCATGACGTTAATTACTCAATTAATTAGGCCAGCTATCGTTTATTGGACCTGTGTCTAGCTAATTATGGGATCCAGTAGCCCATCAGGCAAAGCGATCGTGGTCTTATGCACTTTGGCCGTATCAAAAGTATCTTTGTCCATCAGTCCTACAGATTTTAGATCGATCGATTGACCGCACAGAAGTTTGACTATGTGCCTCACTGGCCTGCCGCCACTCACCACCAACTAGCCCCAGAAAATGAAAGCAGGATACCCCCGGTGCCTAGCCATGCTGGTGCTCCGTCCAACTTGCCACTCCAGTGGTATGCTAATCGCATAGTAGTCCGTCAATTAGGTACGATCTTTTTTACTAACTGGTTAGTGTTTTTCTATATGATATGATCTCTACTATGTATTACTATTGGTTGATTAGAATTTTGTCTTATAAAACAAAAATATATATTAATTAGATTCTATATTTTTACTTTTGTTATTACTCCTTTAATCCATGATTTTAGAAAGATCCAAGACACGCTATAGAGAATGCTAGTATGAGAGATATATTAATAGAATCCAACCGTAATTACCGAATTAACTATCCTATTTGAAAACGTAGACTATTAAATAGAAATTATTTCAAAATGCAAGAAAAAAAAGACAATAGTTATTATAAATCTTGGATCCGCGTCCGCTCACATCTTATGAGAAAAACAAGACAACGGTTTACTTTAGAGATGAATTTAAGTATATAATTATGTATCTCTTTTGTGATGGAGTCTAGCAATTGGATAATGTAAACCTATTTGACGAGACTAGTATACATATCTTCTCCTGTGACCGACAAGGCTAGCAATTGGTGATTTTAAACATATTTAACGAGATTAGTACTGATTTTTTTTCACCTTTTGTGATCATTGTTTTTGACGCCCCCCTATGCGTAAAGCCTGGCTCCACCCCTGAGTATCATGCATATGATACTAGTCATACTAGCCCCAATGAGGGTATCATAGGTAGTATCATGCATGCCATGTTGGTAAAATTCTGATGTGGCATGCTAATTAATGATGAAAGATATTGAGTTGGTATCATAGGCAGATACGATATCATAGCATGTAGAACTAGAAAAACTGATCTTAAATAAATCTTGTACACAATTTTACATTGAGATTGTACAAAACAATAAATATACTAAGACCATGATACTACATGATACTATGCATTATGGAGATGGTATCATATACTAGTATCTTATACATGATACTACTATATGATACTTTCCACTGCATCATATAGTGGTGTCATAGTTGCATAATATTTAATTATTTGTAGAATCCAAATATAAATATGTGGACATGATTCATTTGGTATTAAAATATTTAGTTTTATGTGCTACGAAACTATATCATAATATGATACCACAACCATCTCTTTCTTCATTAACTAGCATGCCATGTCAGAATTTTGCCAACATGGCATGCATGATACTACCTATGATACTCCCACTAGGCTTCGCCTAATTAGTGTACTCTTATGTGTCCTCGCTATGTACAAGTTGTGCTATCCGCTCGAGAACAAACAGGTTTACACGTTAATGAAGGGTGCGCCCGTGACGATCTCGGTTGCGGCGAGTGCGACGAGGCCGAGCATGGCAAAATGTCCATTCCAAAGCTCGACATTAGAGTTCATGATGGTGCCGACGCTACCCTCTGCACTCTCACCCTGGAGCAGCGGCATCAACGATGCTACGGACAGCAGTGCCACGGTGTACGCGAACCACTCCTTCCCAGTGCCGCTGTCGAGCTGCGAGAGGAGCCCGTCGCTGCACCCCACCTCGACAGCCAGCGCCATCACGAAGCCTGATACCTCCAAAACGTATCTACTTTTCCGAAGCTTTTTGCTATTGTTTCTCCTCTATACTTGTGTGATTTGGATGCAACTAATGCGAACTGACGCTGTTTTCAGCAGAATTGCCTTGGCGTCTACTTTTTGTGCAGAAAATCAACTATCAGGAAAAATCCCGGAAAATATGCCAAAAATCCTATTTCACCCGAAGACTCCAGGAGCCAGAATACGAGACGGAGAAGAGCCCTGAGGTGGCCACACCACCTGCTGACGCGGCCAGGCCAGGCCGCGCCAGGGGGTGGTGTGGGCCCCCAAGGCACACCCTCGGTCTCTCTCTTCTCCTATAAGGAGCCTTCTGACCTAAAAACTTCGGAGGGTTCGACGTTTTTCCAGAAGGAGTTTCGCTCCGCCGCCACCACCAGATTCCACGAAATAGCACCAGAAAATCCGTTCTGGCACCCTGTCGGGACGGGGAATTGGAGGAGATCATCGCCATCATCATCACCATCGCTCCTCCATCGACCATCCATGTTTCCTCCATCTATGAGTGAGTAATCCCCCGTTGTAGGCTATGGGGATGGCAGGGATTGGACAAGATTGTTCATGTAATGGCATCAGATTGTTAGGGCATGGTGCCTAGTATCTTCTATTAGTGCTTTATGACTTTGTTGCGACTTGTTGTGCTTAATGCTTGTCACTAGGGCCCGAGTGCCATGATTTCAGATCTGAACTTATTATTGATTCATTATGATAGTATTGTTTTGGGTCTTATCTGCAAGTTGTATACACACGTCGTTGTCCGGAACCTATGGCCCCGAAGTGATAGAAATCGGGATAACCAGAAGGGAAAGGCTTTGATGAGAGGATCACATGTGTTCACGGAGTGTTAATGCTTTGCTCGGGTGCTTTATTAAAAGGAGCACCTTAATTGCCAGTAGTTCCCTAGAGGCTCCGCTACAAACGGGCTGGCAGGACAAAAGATGGTGTGCAAGTTCTCATTGCGAGCACGTATGACTATATATGGAACACATGCCTATGATTGTCTAGTACTTGGATGCTTTATCTTATTTATCTGCAATTGCCCTATGTTCTGATTGCTATGTGAATTGTCTTGTCCATGCAACGCCCATCCATCCATCCCTATGCCTACCGCACTCGAATCCCACTGTTTATTGCTTTTGTTACTACTGTCTTTGCTTTACTACTGCTGCTGCTTTACTATTCCTACTACAAAACTGTTGCTACTGATAAACTGCTATGAGCAAGATTGTTTTCAGGTGCAGCTGAATTGACAACTCAGTTGTTAAGGCTGATAAATATTCTTTGGCTTCCCTTGTGTCGAATCAATAAATTGGGTTTCACTTCCCTCGAAAATACTGCGATACATCCCCTATACTTGTGGGTCATCAAGACTATTTTATGGCGCCGTTGCTGGGGAGCATAGCTTTATTTATCAAGGTCACTTGGGTTCTCTATTGTTCGCTGCTATCCATCCATCATGGGTAAGTCTCGTGATGGCAAGTTTCCTATTTTACCATCCACTACAAGAAGAGGTACGGTTCTGAACACCTCTGCTGTTCTTGATTCACCATCTGTTATAAGTAAGCTCGGTACACCACCACATACACATGCTACACACACTGCTACAATTGCTGAATCTAAAACTCCTGATGCTTATGATGCTGCTTCTACTGTGCTTGATAAGAGTGGTTCATTAGGTCCTTTCCTAGATGTTATGATTGCTAGAACTATAGCTGGAAATACCGAAACTCCTAATGAAGACACTACCACACCTGTTAGCTTACCTGAGTCTAGTGAGAGTTATGATCTTGAAGAAGATTATGTTGAGATGACCGATCAGGTTATTAAAGAATGTAAGAACACCAATGATAGGAGCGCTGCTAAGAGTCTCCTTGAGAGGCGTACTATTAGACCCAAATTATATCCTGCTGCTAAGTTTGCTGCTTCTCCCATAAACATTACAGATGAAGACTATGATTTCTCTCTCGATCTATCTTACATAGCTATTGTCGAGAAAGAACCTTTTTGTGGGACTAAGAATGAAAGTGCGGTACCACATATGAATGAACTTTCTACCATGAGTGGCTTGTTTTCTGATGATATTAAGATGCGTACTTACTTTGTTGCTAAGATTTTTCCTTTTTCACTGAAAGGAGAAGCTAAAACTTGGTTTAGTAATTTACCTCCTAGATCTATTGATAGCCCTGAGTGCTTGATTAGTACTTTCCTGCTTAATATTTTCCTCCCAGTGCTAGACATGCTATTTTGCAGGAACTTTTTGATTTTAAACAGGGAGAAAAAGAGGTATTGCCCGAATCTTGGGCGAGGTTTTCTGCTCTGATTCATGCATAGGCTGGAAGTCCATTACCTAAGAATGAGCTTCTTGATATATTTTATAATGGACTAACCGAGGAATCTAGGACATACCTAGATAGTTGTGTTGATTGTGTTTTCAGGAATAGGACCCCTAAAGAAGCTGAGGAATTAATGGCTAAAATAAGCAAGAATTATGAAAATTGGACTCCTCCTAAACAAGCTATACCTGAAGTAATTGTATCTGAACCATCTATTCCTGTGCCTATTCCAACATCAAAGAAGAGGGGAGTTATGGAATTAAATGATGAAGTGATGAAGGAAGCTAAGAAATGTCTTAAGGAGAAGGGAATTAAAGCTGTAGATGTCAAGAATTTACCTCCTATAGAAGAATTATGTAAGCCTATTCTCTACTCAGCCACTATTGAGGTACACTCTCTCTAACACTTTGATGAAGGTGATATCCCTTACTTGAAACCTCCTGATCAATGCTTAGAAGAATTTGATATCTTTATTGTTAAGCAAGATAACTTTAATAAAAGGGTGCAAAATCATCTAATGGAAAACACTAGAGCTATTGTTGAGTTGAAAGATATTGTGGAAAGAACCTCTAATGATGTTAAAATGATTGTTAAACACTTTAAAATGGTTCAAACTCAAATAGATCAACTCGTTAAAGTGCAAAACGACTTGCTAGTTAATGCTGCTAAAAAACATGCTTATGAAATTAGAACTAGAAGTGGTGCTGCTACCCAGGATCCTCTATATCCTGAGGGGCATCCCAAAAGAATTGAGCAGGATTCTCAACAAGCTGAAAATAGTGGTTCTACTCGTAAGAAAAGGAAAAAGAAACATAAAACTATTGTAGAATCCTCTGAACCTACTATAGATCCTAATAGTATATCTATCTCTGATGCTGAAACTGAAAGTGATAATGAAGAAAATGAATTTCCTAATGAAGAAAAAGTTGAAGAAGAACCTAAAATCACACTAAGAATACTAAATAGACTAAAGAAGATTTTATTGCTAAGAAACATGGTAGTGAAAGAGAACCTTGGGTCCAAAAACCTATGCCTTTCCCTGATAAGAAACACAAGTCAAAGGAATATGAACACTATAATAAGTTTTGTGAGTGGATGAAGCCTTTATTCTTGCAAATTACTTTGACTGATGCTATTAAATTGCCTCCTTACTCAAAGTATATGAAGGACATTGTCTCGAATAAAAGGAAGATCCCTAATGAAGAAATCTCTACTTTGCTTGCTAATTATTCTTTCAATGGTAAGGTTCCTAAGAAGCTTGGAGACCCAGGGATTCCAACTATCCCTTGCTCTATTAAGAACAGTTATGTTAGAACTGCTTTGTGTGATTTGGGAGCTGGAGTTAGTGTTATGCCTTTCTCTCTCTATAAGAGGCTTCAGCTTGAAAAATTGATACCAACTGATATATCTTTGCAAATGGCTGATAAGTCTACCACTATTCCTGTGGGTATATGTGAGGATGTACCTGTTCAGGTGGCTCATAATTGCTTGATATTAACTGATTTTGTTGTGCTTGAAATGCCTGAAGATGATAATATGTCTATTATTCTTGGGAGACCTTTTCTTAATACTGCAAGAGCTGTTATTAATTGTAATCAAGGAAAGGTGACCTTCAATGTTAATGACAAGGAACATACCGTCTATTTCCCCAAGAAGATTGAAAGGACTTATGGTTTAAATTCAATTGAACATGTTGAAGGCATTCAAGTTGGAGAAATATATTGTCCCATACTAAAAGAAAAATTTGAAACTATTATGATTGGGCTATCAAGGTTGAGGTAACATAATCATTAGTGGAGTACAAAGTTTTGTCTCATATGCAATTGTTTTGGTAGCAAGACTTGATCAACCTTGCTAACAAAAGGATTCCATTGAACAAAACAATGTTTTCATTATGATTGTCTCTGTTTAATTCTATCCTTTGCATTTTAGTTTTTGCTTTCCTTTAGTTTTCTTTGTGTTGTTAGTTGCTTGCATGCTAGAACTTCTGTAGTTCTAGCCTTGTGTTGTCTTTGCATCTTGTTTCCAAAAAAGAAGAAAAAAAATCTGTCTGTCAGAAATTCATTCTTCTATTTCTGAAAAAAGCCCAAAAATAAAGTGTCTCGAAAAATTCTAGAAAATTCATATTAAATTTTTACATGAAAAAAGGGGCAGAGGAGTACCTGGTAGGTACCAGGGGGCCCACCAGGCAGGCACACCATGTGGTGGTGCGGCCAGCCCTGGGTGGCGCCATGCCCTGGTGTGGGCCACCCCTGGCCCCCCACTACTTCTCTCACCTGCCACTTTCTTCTCTCTCCCGAGTAAGCTCTAGTTCATAGCTCAAAATCGCATTCTTTCTGTGCTTGCTCTCGATTTCTTCGATCTCCTTGCTCAGCCCATCTTTCTTGCTGAAATTTGGAGCAATTGTTCCTTGGTATGTGACTCCTCCCCTTGTCCAAGTAGATTTGTGTTTAGTGGATTATATGTTGAGTATTTTGCTGCTGTAGGTTACTGGTTATGAGAGCTTGTAAGATTGTTTGATGCTTAGAGATATAGTTTTGATGCATGTTTAGGCCTCTTGCAAGTCCCTATGAGTAGAATCCTTCTTTATATTTACTTTGTAATCACTTGTTTAATAGGTGTTTAAATTTCAGAATAAAAGATGAGTGAGCACCACCTAAACCAACATGAGCTTTGGGTGCCTGAGGTCATGAAGGTCCACAGGGAGGAGGAAGTTTTTCCCTCCATTTATCCATGCCCTGAGTTCATGAGAGCTGCAGGAATTCTACAAGATTTCCACACTTTGGTTTCTAATGCAGGGTTAGAGCGTTTCTTGGAAGATGAACCTTGTCAATTTGTGAAGCTAACCATGTCTGTGGTGCAGGATTTCCAATTTAGTCACTCTTTGCCTAACCCCATGGTCCATTACAAAATTTACAATATTGCTGTCAATCTTTCTCTTGATGATTTTTGTGCAGCCATTAAGGTACCTCAATGGGGATCATGTAAGAAGATTAAAGAGAGACCAGAACCACTCATGGATTTATACGAAGAAATTTGTCAAGGGAGTAGCTTCTCAAAGGAGAATGGAAAAATCCGTAACATTCATCTTCCCTCCATTCGCTACTTTTCCTACTTTATTGCCAAGTGTGTTCTTGATAGGAAAACTCCCAATAAGTTATCTTCGTTTGATCTAGCATTTATCTCTGCTCCTCTTAGATGAGATAGGTCTTACAACTTGGGTGCTTTGATAGCTTTCCGTCTTGCTACTAACCGTGAGAAAGGTGGATTTGTGGAGGCCTCATTGCTTCTCGTTTGCTAGCATTGCATGGTTTAGTGCCTCATCATCTAGACCTACAGTTTCCCATAGAGAGGCTTGATTTTAATTCCATGATACAGCATAAATCTATTTCCTCGTGGGCTAGTTTGAGTGAGTTATCTTATGGAATAACCTTTCTCAAAGCTGGTTGGAGAAAGAGCAAGTCTGAGCGTGTTGTTCTTTTGCCTGCACCTGTTTTGTTTGACCTTGATAACAGGGAAGGATGGTCCCTCACCGAGGAGGAGCTTAACACATACTTGGGAGAGCTCTCCCAACAGGAGCAGGACACTAGAAGGGAGGTCACGGACGATTCGGTCCAGCCCTCGAATGAGGGAGAGTCTTCATATCAGCAGCCTGCTTATGCTTGGGGACCTTCCTCTTCTTCTCATGGGCCCAGCTACGACCATTCTTACCAAGATCTGCCCGCTTGGAACCCCTATTCGTACATGTATTGATACCCACTTAGGCCAAAAGCCTAAGCTTGGGGGGAGGTACGCCGACACCGCACTCATCTCCATATCATGTTGCATCGGTACTTTGTATATTCATGTTTTCGTTCTTCTTTGCTTTTGCTTTCTAAAAACACAAAAAGACCAAAAATATTTTTGTTGTTTCTCTTTGGTTTGCTTCTTCTTTTTGCCTTGGTTTGTTTTTCCCTTTTTGCTTTGTTCTAACTATTCGAAAAACCCAAAAAGATTTTGCTTTGCTTGTTTTACTCTTTTGGTTCTTATTTAAAAATCGAAAACACCAAAAATATTTGTCGTTCTTCTTTGGTTTTTGCGAGTTTGCTACAAGGTTCGGCAGTTCTCAGTGGACTATTGGTTTCATATTATTATTCAAGCCACACAAGTGAAGAGCAATAATAAGGATCAATGACAACTTGAGGCATGGTAAGAGGCTGGTAACGAACTCTATTTGTTTCATTTTTGTACATATACTCATCACTGTGGGCGTGCTTAGTCTGTTCATGTAGAGTGTATGTTTTCTTTGGATGCTTAGTAGTTCTTGCTCCAGCTCGCTAATAGTTTGTAGCATGTCTCATGAATGTTTGCTTGCATTGCTCTATTCATAAATTGGTATGACACTGTGGTATCCTCCTCTGAATGTTTCATTTGAATTGACTTGGCACATGCTCACGCATGCACATGACTGTAGTAATCAGTTAAGCCTCGATGAATTATTTTGCCTTGGGGATCTTGAATCACTTTCATGCCATGATTAGTCCTGTTTTGTTGCAAGCATGATAATGACAGCTATTGCTCTCTCATTTGTCGCTCCCTTACTATTGCTAGCCTTCACTTCCACTAAGTGTTTTACTCATGTTTCCAACTCCCTAAACCAAATATTTCCAAAGTGTCCACCATACCTACCTATTAGCATCACTTGCTACTCCCGTGCATATTCAATATGCCTTGTTTTCTTCTGAATAAAATATTTGCTTGTTATGGGAAAATTAGTTAGTAAAGCTCTCATGAACTTGATGGCACACTTTATTTCCTGCACTTAATAAACCTGAACCATTGTGAACTCTCCATGAAAGTTATCTGCTTGCAAATTATAGGTTGGGGATTAGCAGAACCGTGCTGTCACGGGGAACGCTTTCAACACTTGTAAATATATACCCAGTTGAGACCTTGCTATTTTGTTTGCGGATGTCGTCGGTGTGAAATAAAAGGGGAGCTTGTAAGTCCATGGATTTATCTATGTGTGTTAGCGTAACCATAATGATATCTATGAAGCATTCTTCTTATAAAAAAATAGAGATAGCTATTGAGAAAAAGAAAAAAAAGGATTTATGAAAAGAGGAAAGAGAGAAAAAAGCACCATTTTCCCATGGTAAATAAGAAGATTGCTGAGATACTCATTGTCTGTTTGCCTTGTCATTTTGATATGGGGATTCTTCCGTATCATCGGGCAAGGGGTACCCCGTTGGCGGTTCTCAATGATACGCACATACTTACGATGACAAGAATTTATCGGTAACTAAAGTTGAGTAGCATGAGGAGCGGCCCTCGTACTCAAGGGACTTGGGATTTCCAGTTTATAGTCTGTCAAGCATATAACTCAGATTGGACCTCACTTTCACCTTAACCATGTTAAAGATGCCAATGATAGGGGCAATGAGAGCTCAAAGCTAACAAGTACCATACTTTCAGCATTTGGAAGCCTTTCAAATTTCTCAAAACCTTTTTCTTCTACTTGTTGAGTCTCCACATATTCTTTGAGCACCTTCTTGAGAGCATAGTTGTCATTCTTTGTGTTTGTCCCATTACTTGATTACTTGTGTTATGACTTTGATGCTTGTATCTTTGATATCTTTACTTCTAGTCATCACTTGAACTTCAGAGGTGCCTTGGCATTCATAATAAAAGGCAAGCGAGATACCACTCTATCATACCTTTCTATGAGCATTGTAATGTTGCTTATGTTTGTGCTTTGTGCTACTTATTATTCTTGAGTTAGAATCTTTTCATAGCTTGCAATGACTATTAAGTAGACTCAGTTGCATACTCTTTATTATGAATTGTCTAAGTAGTTGATCACATTGCTGAGAATATTTACATCATATGAAGCAAATGTGTTCGTGAAAGTTCTTTTATCGCACTCAGTTTTCAACTGAATTGCTTGAGGACAAGCAATAAGCTAAGCTTGGGGGGAGTTGATACGTCCAAAACGTATCTACTTTCCCGAACACTTTTGCTATTGTTTCTCCTCTATACTTGTGTGATTTGGATGCAACTAATGCGAATTGACGCTGTTTTCAGCAGAATTGCCTTGGTGTCTACTTTTTGTGCAGAAAATCAACTATCAGGAAAAATCCCGGAAAATATGCCAAAAATCCTATTTCACCCGAAGACTCCAGGAGCCAGAATACGAGACGGAGAAGAGCCCTGGGGTGGCCACACCACCTGCTGGCGCGGGCCAGGCCAGGCCACGCCAGGGGGTGGTGTGGGCCCCCAGGCACCCCCTCGGTCTCTCTCTTCGCCTATAAGGAGCCTTCTGACCTAAAAACTTTGGGGGGTTCGACGTTTTTCCAGAAGGAGTTCCGCTCCGCCGCTACCACCAGATTCCACGAAATAGCACCAGAAACTCCGTTCTGGCACCCTGCCGGGATAGGGAATTGGAGGAGATCATCGCCATCATCATCACCATCGCTTCTCCATCGACCATCCATGTTTCCCCCATCTATGAGTGAGTAATCCCCCGCTGTAGGCTATGGGGATGGTAGGGATTGGATGAGATCATTCATGTAATGGCATCAGATTGTTAGGGCATGGTGCCTAGTATCTTCTATTAGTGCTTTATGACTTTGTTGCGACTTGTTGTGCTTAATGCTTGTCACTAGGGCCCGAGTGCCATGATTTCAGATCTGAACTTATTATTGATTCATTATGATAGTATTGTTTTGGGTCTTATCTGCAAGTTGTATACACACGTCGTTGTCCGGAACCTATGGCCCCGAAGTGACAGAAATCGGGATAACCGGAAGGGAAAGGCTTTGACGTGAGGATCACATGTGTTCATGGAGTGTTAATGCTTTGCTCGGGTGCTTTATTAAAAGGAGCACCTTAATTGCCAGTAGTTCCCTAGAGGCCCCGCTGCAAACGGGCTGGCAGGACAAAAGATGTTGTGCAAGTTCTCATTGCGAGCACGTATGACTATATATGGAACACATGCCTAGGATTGTCTAGTACTTGGATGCTTTATCTTATTTATCTACAATTGCCCTATGTTCTGATTGCTATGTGAATTGTCTTGTCCATGCAACGCTCGTCCATCCATCCCTATGCCTACCGCACTCGAATCCCACTGTTTACTGCTTTTGTTACTATTGTCTTTACTTTACTACTGCTGCTGCTTTACTATTCCTACTACAAAAATGTTGCTACTGATAAACTGTTGTGAGCAAGATTGTTTCCAGGTGCATCTGAATTGACAACTCAGTTGTTAAGGCTGATAAATATTCTTTGGCTCCCCTTGTGTCGAATCAATAAATTGGGTTTCACTTCCCTCGAAAATACTACGATACACCCCCTATACTTGTGGGTCATCAAAGCCCACCATAGCGAGGCACCCATACAGAGCCCCCCGCCTCGCCCGCCTCTAGTGACACGGGGGCAACCCTAGCCGCCACTGACATCAGGAGCCTCCCCTCGTCTCCTCCGCACCGCTGCTGCCGAAGGGGATGACGGAAAAGTCGTGCTCGCCCCAAGGAAGGTGGCGGAGGGACATCTTTGCTCGCGTTTCCTAGGCGTCGGTGCTCGGCTGGTGTTGGGCGGGCTGGCGCTTGGGACCGGCGGCACTGAGGCGTCCCCACTGCTACGGGCGGCGTCATGGTCATGTGGGCTCGATCTGGGTCCGCGATGGGCCGGGAGGGTCGCGCCAGATCCCATCATGCGGCTGGCGCGGGAACTATTTGGGCGGCTGCCTCAAGCTCGCCTAGTGCTGGCCGTCTCTCTCGCCCCCCGGCACTAGTGGCGGTCCTCTTCTAGGACCGGTGGTGGCCAGAGCTGCGGATTCGGGGCATCAGTGTCCGGCTTCACCCTGGCATATCATCTTGGTCTGCATCTAGTGAGTTGGGAGACTGCTGTGGTGGTGTGCAACATTCTCCTCCACCAGCGATGAGTTGCTTCCTACGGTGGTAGTTCGAGCCGACAGCTTTTCTACTTTGCTCCGCTTTGCCAAGGGCGCGGCCTTTGGCTTGGGTGAAAACCCTGCTCGGTTACTCCGATGCTGACCACAGTGACGCCTGCGGGTGCCATTCCCCTCCTTGGAGGCGTGGTCTTGGGCCCGACCGTCCTCCCTCCCTCGACTTCGGGGAAACTCTAGGTCTGCTTGTCAGACCGGATAGCAGCGGTGCATTGGCATTGTTTCCCTTCTTGAAGGCGCTGTTTAGGATGGGCGGGGTGTCCCCAATGTGGCATGCGGAGGTGACCTTGCCGGTGTTGGCTACTACTCAAGATGTGAGTCTCCGGGGCGCAATGTATGTCATCGTCAACTTACTCTAGCCGACCCCTTCCCAAGTTCGGCCAGACCCTAGCAGTTGCTCGCTTCATCTTTTAGGCGCATGTAGTGTTACGTTGGTGTGGGAAACTCTGGTTTTGGTCGTGCTTTGATGGTCTTTGATAGGCAAGGCGAGCTTGTTGCTTGTGTAGTAGGAGTGTGTTGTAAGCCGAAAGGTGAGTGTGATATTGTAGCTATTCTTTGGCATTCTTGTCAACTTAATATAAAGACGCGTACTTCTGTTGCGGGTTCTCAAAAAAATAGCGAGGCGCCCGTTGATGCACTACGGTGCGGGACCGATGAACACCAGCGCGTCCCAGATGGAGGTGCTCGCCTTAGGCTTGTTTGGCGGTGGCGCGCTCGGCTTGTCGGCTTGGGCCCTGGCGATGACGGCGCGTCGGCGCAGCGCCAGAGGCAGAGCGACAAATGAGGTCATGGCCATCACGGTCGCCATTAATGAACCACTCTAGAAATGAAGCACGAAAGGGCGGGATGGTAGCTAGGAATCTCCTCAATGTGTTGTCGAGATGATGTTGTTGATGTATTGTATTGAGAGAGCCATGTGCAATCCAAAGGTGTAATTGATGCCCCCCATGGGGCTAATAGAGAGATTAGGTGTTGTGGACCGTTGGATCGACCTCCCAGAGTGCATCTCATCCGTTCAATTGTGATAAGTCGCTTCTACCCACATGAATAGTAAATAGCCAATTTGTTGCGGGCACTCCCCCTTGCTACCTAGACCTGCGCATCTCTCTGCCCAGCTGTGATTCTACCCGCCGAAAAGGTCTAGGCTGACAGGTCGGTATCCCATCTAATGTTTTCAACGCGCATGTGGCCGGTGCATTTGGTCTGGCAGGGTATCTATCTCCCCCCACGAGGTGAAAAAGTCAAGACAAAAAGGCAGTCCCATGTGAAACCCTAGCCAATCACCACCATCCTCTTCCTGCAATCCTCCCTCTCCTCCCAGACGAGGCATCATCGCCACCGTCCTGCCTGCGCTTCTCCCCTACGTCGAGTCGGCACCTCCCCATCTTCCTAGCCATCCATACTCCTACGCTCGTGCCTCCTCACCTCCCCCCGCAGTCTCTCCCCCTCCTGTCCCCACCCATCCCCATGGCTGAGGTCATACCGCCGAGGACGAGCCACTGTCGCGCTTCTCCTTGGTAGGCACACACTAGTGGATATTTTGGGGAGCAGGGGGATCTGCAAATGGCGTCTGCGGGAGCAAGGGGCTGGGTAGGTCGTGGCCTAGCTGGCAGGAGAAGGGCCACGTCCTCGACACAACGAGGAAGGAGGACCAGCGCCGAGATGAGCATGGGAGGAGCACAGGCCCGGGATGACCGTCTGTAGCACGTCGCCTTCCTCCTCCACCACACCCTCCTCCAACGATCTGACGCCATAGCTACATCTATCTCCATCTGCATCACGTCGAGGAGGCAGAGCGGATGCTGGATCCCAGGTTGGTCTCTCATCTCTTTCTCTCTACCCCACTTTAGGGAACATTTGTCTCGACATAGGGCAGTGCTCTCAAGGATGTGGTGCAGGCGGCCATGGCCATGGGTGGATAGAGATGGCCTTGTTCCAACCTAGCTAGGCCCTTTTCTCCCTCTCTTGATCCATACATCACAACAAAAAACTTGGTTTCTAATGAGCTTAGAGTATCAATAATCTGAAATGTGTAGCCATTGCAAAGGGGATTAGTTTGTTTTCCCCAATTATCAATTTATAGTTTTCCTACTACATAAGATATGTTTTTTGTTCTTGTGGTATGTATATATGTGATTCTGCAGCTTGCATATATATATTTGGCAAAGCACGCAGCTCAATTCCACAACAATCATGTTAGTGCGGGCATTTCCCTACAAAAAGAAAGTTATTTCTTATTGAATTATCTACTCATGTTGTCACTGCCTACAGTTATTTCTTTTGATCTTTTTATTTGTAGGATTTATTTTGATTTGTGAACAATGGATGAAAGAAAATAGGCTCCAACAGAGATGGGACTACCATCCCATGACATTAATCTGGTATTTATTCTTTGCACTTCATGAATATGCAAGGAATTAGTTAGGTTTGTTGTATATCAAACCACTTTTTGGCATTGTTGATTGCTGATTTGTCTATTTGTGATATACATGTTGCTAGAACTTTGAATATGCAAGTTTGAAGCAAACACACATGATAAATTTTATTCATGGACCAACTATGTTAGTAATATAACACCAAGCATGTTTGTTGTTCTACAAGTAACATTGCTAATCATTTTTATTTTGGTGTGTAGACTAGATCATATGTTCGTTGTTTATGAAATTAAGTTACTTTTTGTAATTCAAATTTAAGTAGTACCTGTAATGTCATGTCAGTTTACATTTCACCTCTGCCCCAATATCTTAAAATAGAACCCCCTCCCCTTTTCCGGTACTTTATTTATTTATTTATTGATCAGTACTTTGTACTTGGTTCTTTAGTTTATAACGATCAGTAATCTTTGCTATTTATCGTGTCTTCATACCTCTTTCAAGTTTATCACCATGTTTCCGTTATTCGTTTGGTTTTTTTCCTTCAAAAGTCATAGCTTTATTCCTCTATAGTTACCTCAGATGAATAGTTGATTTCCTCTTAACCCATGTGATGGCTAAGCGAGATTTTGGTTAGGCTCCCTGTCTCGGTTGAACATGTGTGCCATTTTTTGGCAAGGGATGGCCTAAAACGTGTGTGTATATCAGTATATGTTGTACCCTATCTTATTCATGATGGAGCTTTAGTTTATAAGATCCATATATACCGTGAAGTGAATGACTCGTCTACCTTCTTTATCTTAGTTTCTAAGAAATTTGTCCTCTAGATTTTAGAACTGTAATAATTCTTCTGTCCTGATGGAACTTTTGTGTTTGTTGCAGTTAACTAGTGCCAGAACTATCCATTTAAACTTCCTATTTTGTTTTGATGGTCATATGGTGGACATCACTTCAGTTTTTGACATTTTGGTTTAGAACTACACAGTTACATATGTTTCATTTAGGTGTACATAGATGTTATATTAGAAGCTAAATCAGTGTGTGTATTTGATTTTGTTTTTTCTACTGGTAATTTCAGATAGTATGTTTCATTCCACTGTATGGAAATGAGTGTGAGAACCTTTGGCTGATGTGCATATGCTATGAATTCGTAGACAACACAACTTCAACCCCATGCCAGCAGCTGACTGGTATCCTCCACCTCTTCTCCTCTCGCCACCGGAGATGCTATGCAACAATGCTGAGTGTATTGGTGCAGGTGAGCCTCTTTACATTTCTTCTCTTCTCTTCAATTAATTATTTTCGTCCCTTTCCATTCAGATTTCCCGTCATAGGTTTGCATACGGGGTTAACATTTTGTTTTGCGTAAATTCCCAAGGGCTATTTTGAGCTAATGGTTGTGATTACTTCAACGTTTGCAATCTGATTTTCTTGTAGTGCTGATGAGAAGACAAATATTAGGAAGCATGCATAGCAATCTGGTTAGGAGTCATGGTTGCGGAGCATCAGTAGTGAGGTGATGACATGATACATATACTACTCTTATAGTCTTATCTCTGTAAGTGGTTCTGCTAATATCGGGAATAAGTTTGTAATTCTTGAGTGATGTTAAAAGCAATTAAGTAATTCGTTTGCATCTTATAAAGGAAATTTGTGGATCTCAGTTTACCTTACATCTTCATGGGGTCAGGTATATTCTAATTTTGTAATGCTACTTTTATGGTATGAGTTTTTTTGACTGCTCTCAGCTAAGTGGTAACTACTAGTGTACTATCTCAAGCTAAGTCTAGCGCCCTCTTGTGGTTGGAACAATGCATGATATTCCTGAACCTTGATTTATATGAGTTTGTTCATTTTTTGTTAACCATACATTATCGAAGGATGGTCTCACTGCAATCTGGGTTGTTATTTCGATAGATTCCATGCAGTTTATCTCTATATTTTAGGAAGATAGAAGGTACAAATTTTTAGTCGTGTGGTCACTTCGATCTTCTATATATGTTTTTTTTCGATGGGCTGGCTAGCTCACTCAGTTTTCCATATGATTGTATTGAGTATGTTGTTAATATATTGGGTTTCCTCTTTTAAAGTTGGCTCTATTTGGAAACCTGAAACTGCATACCAACCGTTGTGTTCTTTCTTTGATCTACTTTTTTAGTATCTTGAATGAAAGATATATGTTTAATGGAAGCTGAAGTTACTCGTCTAATGGAACATATAGGTACGTCCAAAGAGAGTTTCTGTGGTCTCAATTGGGATGATGTATACTTATCAAATCATAAACAATAATTCTCAAGTGCGATGGTAGTATGTTTTCTCCCGGCGTACAGAAGCTTACATTTTTATTTAATCCGCTTGTGACTTTTCATTAGGTTTCTATTTACTTATCAATTATTGTCACTCTATATTAGGCTGGTGTGCCTGTTGTCGTTGATACAAATGCGCCTCCTGCCCCTGCTGCTACCTATTTGACAGAGAAAACTTCATCCAGGTTTGTCTTTGGTTCTATTTAGTGACCGTATGTTCATTTCCTACATACAAAATACAGAAAACAAAAATATGCTTGCTTCCACGCCTGGCATCCCTAGTGCTTAATGGCTCTATGAACTTGGCTGTTATCAGAAGTATGTGTCTGCTGATTGCAGCTAATTGCTCTATAAGAAATGTAAATGGGTGAATAAAATGTGATGTTACTCTTGTTCTTTGATCTGTTGTGGTTAATTCTTGCAATATGATTTTCCATAAATAATTTTCTACTTGCTTTCCTAACTTGTTGTACAGCCCAGCTTATTATTCCTATTGTTAAATGTTGTTAAAATTCTACAGTGGTGCATTGATGCATACAATTAGTTCATGTGCTGTTCCTTATTTTTGTTTTTCAAACCGTTCACCTGGTTCTAACACATGTGTAGGGAGAGCATACAACCGAGGCTCTTCAGAAAGAGAATTCTTTTCCTTGATATATATACTTATCTACTATTATAAATGACATTAGAGAAAAAGAATGAATGTTTTAAACAACTTCGTAGTTTGAGATATCACACATAATTAGCCAACCGTCAGCGCGTCTATTAACCTTAGAATTGCTAATTACTATAGATTAACTGCACCTTGAGATGTTGTATAAGAAAGTTCATTTCATAGTAGTATACAAATGTATACAAATCTGTGTACAAAGGTTCAGTTGTTTGGTTGCTGTTTTTGTTGCACGTGTATTTAGAGTTCAAGATCTTTCAATATCAGCCTTTAAACGCTTGCGATTCTTGAGAGAAAACTCACTGGTTTAGTCCTTCATATACTATAGCAGGAAGATGACACAATCAGTGAGAGCTCAGGTAGCTGCTGCAGATGGAACATCCAAGAAGAAGCCCTGAATCAACAAAACGTATAATGTCATTCCGACTTTCTAGCAGAAACACCAGCACCTTATTCTGGCGAGTGTTTATGGTACCTTTTACTGGTCCTAGGTGAGGGACAAGTATGATTACATCTAACGGCTCAGATATTCTTCCGAGATTAGGCCCAAGTGGCCTAGCAACTGAAATTCATCGGAAAATATTGACGAACAACTAGCTCGTTGGAAGGGAAACTCCAAGGAATGCATAGTTGATTCCACGAATCTATAGAACAGGAACCTTGTAGCCTCGGTCGTCATGGTCTCATGGAGGCAACATTCATCTCTATGGAGGCTACACGGTAGGATGCTAGGCAACAAAACCGTTATGTTTGCTTTGTTCAGAATTTGAATTCGCTTGTTTGATGTTATGTACTACCTCTGTTCGTAATTCACAATGTCTTCAGTTGTACTCAGTGCTTTGATACTATATATCCAAAGGCTAGGCAATGCATTAAAGTTGCAGTTTGCTGGCTTGGTGTGTGCTTTATTGTCAGGCACTCTAGTTTAAATGCAATCTGTTAAGTACTCCCTCCATCCAGGTTTATTGGGCTACTAGTAGAATTAGAAAAATTTCCAAAAAATTAGGCTAGATTTGCTACTTATTACATGGTTTAACTGCCTCGATACCTGGAAACCAGCCTCGTGGTAACCTTTTCTGCATGCTTCTGTGAGACTACCCTATGCATAACATTGCATATGCATGAGATTGCATGTAACCTAAGATCTGCTCATAGTAATTAATCCTCATAGTTAATGAGAGGAAGTTAGGGATTACAACCCGTCTATGCCATTTTTCTCCACCAATCGAATCCCACCGTGGCCGCAGCGCTGCTCCTATTAAGCCCAATAAACCTGGATGGAGGGAGTACTATTAATTGAAACCAAATATAGTGTATTCATTCGTTTGTGATTGTCTGAACCTTACTCAGGAATTGCTGCTTGCCTAACCTTTTATTAAATTGAACTATGAATAGAGATAGTGGTAACCATTAAACCATATGCATTGGCGTTGCAAATTTAAATAAACTTATCACACATAAGAGCTTAAGTTCCAGAAGTGGATGCAACATACAAACTGGGGTTCACATATACTACTACATTACAGATCAAAATTCGGCTAGATAACATAGGATGACAACAAAATGAGCTACATCAAACATCTATATTACAAGAAAAATACATATTGCTATTTAACTGCGTAGAATTAGATCCACATACAAGTATGAGTATACCAGGACGATGCGCCAAGCCGCACCCATAAATCTAGTTTATATAGGTTGCTCTGGGTGGGTAGTGGGGGTGAGCAGTGCCCGTGACGATGGAGGTGGCCGGTGGATCCCAGCCGTGAATCGATCGAACCCGACGTGGAGTGAGCTAGGTCCTGATACGGCCAGTGAACGTGGACGTCAGGGGCACCGTGCGTGCAGCGGAGGGCTCCGGCATGATACTACACGTCCGCTTCGATGTGTCAGACACCACATGGAAGCGCGAGGAGTGGGTGCTATATATTCGTATGATTTGTGTTTTGGTTTATCTGACGTGGTTTCTAGCTTTGATTCGTTGATTATTCATCTCCTGATTCGGGACTTGTTTCTAGTTAGCGGTAGCAAAAGAGAAGCACCCGGGGGTACACGTAGGTGGAGATACGTACCGTGATCGAATTTGTGTAACTCACCAGCTGTGGTGCTGACAACACCGTTGCTTGTAAGATCGACATCAATTAACAGCTCCTTTGTAAACAGCTTACGGAAGGCCAGTTTTCTATCTCTATGAAAAATAGCTACTACTTGTAATAGGTAATTCAACGTTGATAACACATGTCATTATATCAAATAAAAAATACGTTATTCTTTGCAAAGAGGAAAGCCCGGCCTCTATATCTACTTACTAGATAGGAAAGCGTGGCTTGCCGCATGCTTGCCCTCACAGGCAAGCCCATGCATATATAAACAAACATTATGAAAAAAAGTTAAGAAAAGTATATATTTATATCTAATAACACAGTGGATTTTACTTTACAAATACATTGCAAAATTTTTACTAAAATTCTGGTCTCGGAACATTTGTCGTTCTTTCAATCTAGAGAGAAAGGTCACGACTACATAGACTTGTTTGAGGCAAAAAAAAGAACATGTATAAGACACTTGATTTTTTATGACACAGACAACCGTGATTATCATTAATCAAGCTAGGCACTGAACAACTCTGAACAACTGTCAACGCACCTAGAGATCTCTCCATGAATATTGGGTCATAAAGCAAACTAAATACATAACAGTTAAGTAGAACACCAAACCAATTCTCGGATAATGTCTTACAATAGGAAAGAAACGCCAAGCATAATCAACCAGACCAATGACAGTCCACATTCTTTTTTTGCGAAATTCCACCGATCTATTAATAATCAGCAATAGCAGTACAAAGAATTTTAAAAGTAATAGAAATTACAAATAGGTCACTGGACCACCTAGTGACGACTACAAACACAGGCACGAGCCGAACGCGCGCCGCCGTTCTCGCCCCTCCATCACCGGAGCCGGTCAAAGCTTGTCGTAGTACAGCTTGTTGTAGTAGACATGCGGGAAGTCGTTGTGCTAAAGCCCCAAAGGACCAGCGCACCAGAGCAATAACCATCGTCAAAGATGACCAACGTAGATCGAAAAAGACTGACCTCAAAACACACCAACGAAAACGAAAAACGACCGGATCCGAAGAGATCCGTCGGACACACGACTCCACACGCCATCCATCGATGCTAGGCGCATAACCAGAGCGAGGATAGGATGAGAGGAATTTATTCTGACTTCAGGACGTAGCTACCGCCTCAACATCCTGAAAAAGACACCGAAAACAGTTTAAATAAAACACTGAGACCTCCCGCCAACGAGAGGCCGTGGTCCGCCCCGTCTCCAAGGCCCTAAGGCCACCAGAATGACATTCCACATTCATTTTCTATTCTATAACAAAGATGTACCAAGTAACATTAATACATACAAGGTACATTAAAAACAAAGACGTAGAAACCAAACAACAAAATGGAACTATCATTCTTTGTTTATCAGTCTGAGAACAAAATCCTAGATTTAAGCATAAAGATATGAACACACATGTGAATAGAGAAGAAACACACCAGAAAGTGCTAGCAGACACGATAAGGATAGATAAATGACGAAAGTGAGTACATTAATTGCTGGAACGATTTCACCGATAGAATAAAAGAATATTCAATTACATATAGAAGGTTTATAAATAAACAAACATAAACATGACCATGCATCTGCAGCAAGAAAAGATGATGCCTTGTCATACAACAAAAAATCATCGTGATAAATATTCATTCATCCATTCATCCATGAATGAGCAAGCAAATATGAATAATTGATATAACAGAGTTAGAATTAACATGCAAGAAAAATAATGGGAAACGATGGGCAAACTGTAATAAGTAAACATTCTTAAAACAGTTTATCAAACGGAATAAAAACTACCAGCATGTCATAAGTAGTGACTTATAGAACAATATATTATGTTAGTACTCGAGGGATATTAAAGTACCTTACAAATATACTACACACCACTAAATCAGTTTTTGGAAGTGGAAAAGGGCTAATATAGAATTATTATTTGTGGTGGGCATGATAATCTTCCACGTATACAACATATGAAAGAGGACGATGAGGTAGTGGTCCCTTAGGCGCATGTAGTACAATCAGCAATCAATGTTAAAAATTTAATGGGATATTTACAGAATTATTTACAACGTTAGAGTGATTAAAGACAACATGGATGACATATTGCTTTCAAGATCACTAATCGAGTTGCTGGATCAAGTTCCTTGTACGTTTCAATTTCCATGTTGAGAAAGGAAAAAACAATAAGCCACAGATTATTCAATTTTAGCAAGGGATTCAGTTGAGGAATTTCTTAGGTACATAACTCACCCCTGCGAGCCAACAATTGGTAGATTGCCTTCTGCAACCTGAAGATTAGGCCATTTTTTAGCTCAGCAACCAAACGCAGTACTATCTCTAGTATAAAATTGTTATTCGCAATGGACAAATCACATACCATATGCCACCAGTCCTTTAGTTTCCTACATAACACGGTTACCCATCTTCCGTTCCCCATGCCCGTTCGAGCTACAGGAGGAATTCACTGCAAAATGCAAATAAAGAGCATTCAGAAGTCACATATAGTATTTGGCAAGCTTATCAACCATTACTCTAGTATTGGTCCCAAGTAAGACTGTAGGAGAAACGTGTGATGTTGTGATAGCGTTCCCAACATCAGCACATGAGTTCTAATTTTGCATTTCTATGTGGAGGATACATACTGATACTGCTCATATTCCTCCTCCAATGTTTAACAGAGAACTCACTAGGGGACACCGCTTCAGGAGCTCGAGCGCCACACCAGCAACCAGATGCCAACACTGGCGTCGCCATGGACCTGCTCGAAGGAGCGGAGTAGCAGGCAGTCGGTTGTCTGCTTGCCGCCATGGTGGCTCCATCTCTGATAGTCCACATATTGTCTTGGTGGGGCCTGTGCATCTTCTCCCGCACATCAAACTACAGTAAAAAACTGCCCTTTCAAGGATGTGGCAACAAAAAAATTCTAGTGATAATTCAAAGAAGAGGGAGAGAGAGGAGGCGAATCATAGGTTTTGGAGACAAAGATTCTCACGCCGTTGTTGACCCCATACCTTTTGCTTTTTATCGTCAATAGCAAATCCACAAGCACCTCTCGCATCCGTGAAGAGTGAGCAAAACCCATGCATTTTTTTTGCTTTTCCTTGTCGGCACCAAATCGCCAAGAACCTCTTGCATCCATGGAGAGCAAGTGACCCCGTGCCTTTTCTCTTCTCCTCGTCGACACCGAAACCACAAGCACCTCTCGCATCTACGGATAGAGAGCGGAACCTTGAGATGTGAGAGAGGGAAATAAAATCAAGTATGCATGACAACCAAAGAATTCGGCATTGTTTGGTTGGAGATAAACATATATCATGGCTAATAAGTACTAACACATAAGTATTTATATTTTTACCACAAAATCAGTAGTAAAAAATTCCTAGAAGTAAACTGTGAGAATACCACTCAAATCAAGCAACTACAACGTCAATAAAACCAGTCAATATTATTAGAGCTAGCTGATAGTGCCAAATTATGTAGTATATATGAGATGTTAATAGTTGCAGGGTGCTTACTTCAGCCAACATGCAAGAAAAATAAGCCACGAGCAACACAAGCAACTTCACAGTTAGTGGAGTGCCTGGTCGGAGTTCAGACAAATGGTGCAAAGTCGTCTGCATCAAGAAGATTAACTAAACATGAATCCATAGAGGGACAACCTCCATCAATGGCACATATGATGAATTCAAAACAAGCATGCTTGTTGTATTTAATGAAGAACCAAAAAAGACCAACTAATAGAGGATAAATAAAGAGACGCAAACTGATATTAACCAGAGAAGTATACGTACTAAATAAAAAACAAAGCATAAGGAATGATGGATTATACATGCTGATAGCTGAACGCGCTTATAGTAGGAAATGTAATATGAATCAGAAACAATAAAGCAAGGACCACAACAAATTAGTGTGGTCATCAGAGACAAACTGCAATTAGGAGTCAAGGTAGACGGTACTAATTTTAATTGTAACTCCTTTTACAATGAATAACCTAAGTTACTTTTATGATGTAGTCCTTAAATAGATAATCAGTACTAAAATTTAGATAATTTCATGTACCAAAAAAATTTAGAGCCGTTCCAGATAAACTAGAAAAAGGGTTATCTGAGAAAAGATAGGTGCAGACACCACACTATGCACTGAATACTCAAGTTACATGTCATTCATAGTGCTTGTTTTACATAATGAAATCACTAAAGGGAAACCATCCCTGAACACATTTATTAGTCGGATACTTACACATGAAAATATCATAAGAATGCATGAACTTCTAATGTTCCGACATGATATGCATCCAAGCCATATAAGGACAAACAAAAGACACATTAACCTAACTAATAAGTCCCACATTTCAATATATGACTTGAATAAAAAATCTCGTATAGGGACCAACCCAAATGTCAAATGTAAAAGTATCATGTGACTGCTGCATGATATGGCAAAGAATCAGAATAGACAATTATATACCAAATTAAATGGTTGTACCAATATTATTTAATATTTATAGACATTTTAGCAGTTGTCCTTACATTTGAGAAGAATGTTGCCATAAGAAATGCAAAGTAGAACACAAACAGCTTGTTAATATACCCATCTATGAATCGTGTTAAGAAGAGAGTAATATCTAGGGAACCTTGTTGTCGTAAATGCAGCATGTCATATTTTATCACCCATGCTCATTATATCTTTGAAGCAACATATGTAGAATTATTCTGCTCACAATCATGTAGAGCTGTTTGTTACTAAGCTAATCCCCAATCTGCACCTCTCGTGCCTATCTGCATGGGCCACAAATAAAAGGGTAACATCAAGAAGATTGCACACTCACCTAGCATAAAGCAGAGAGCAGAATGCATAGAAAAATGAAAGAACATGCATGAAGGAGTTGTTATATACCTGGGACGGGTTGGAGATGACAAGGTTGCCGGCAATGACGCCCATCTCTAGCTGAGGACACCGTCCCCACGCCTTGTTGACATCTTGGAAATAGCCACAAGATCGGTCATTGGGGTGGCGCCCTTGTTCTCCATAGAAGGATCAGCATGGAGCATATACGTCTTGACCATGTTCTTGTAATGTGCCAGCATCATTTCCACCCAGCGGCCTACCACCAACACTGATTTAATCTACCTGGTTCGAAAATCCAGCATCATTTCCACCCAGCGGCCTACCACCAACACTGATTTAATCTACCTGGTTCAAAAATCTCACTTTGAGTAAGGCATTGGAACAAACATGTGCTAGGCAAAGCACATAGTTGCCATCTCGATCTAGGCCTAATACATCTCGAAAAACTAAAGGGAAATTTACATCCTAGGATAAAATAGAAGAAATCACTAACTCAGGCTGAGATGAATACATGTACAATCGAATAGAGAAAGGAGAATTCCTGATAGGCTATTGGGCATCATGCAGCCACCATATAATTGAGAGAACATGTCACTATTAAGCCCTGCCAATAGTCAGAAGAATGAGATCAAATGGGGAGGCTAATTAGCATGGAGGGAGAAGGGAAGAACACTGCTGATTCCACGACCTGTGTAGCCTGGATCTGCACCCCTCACATTTCTCTCTTTTACCAAGTCAAAGAGACCTCTCTCTCTATGCAAAGAAATATTTCTCTCTCTCACATACAACCATACCAAGCTAGTCCTTGCAAATCAACGAGAAGCTTATCTCCTCTTTCTCTCTCCAAACAGAAGTACCTGAAAGAAAAGATCAGAGGGTGGCCTTACGTGATGGAGAGCGGAGACGGCGGTTCGAGAAGTAATCTGAACACAACCACAACCCAAAAAATCAATTCGGCTTCAGATCTTCCAATAACAAACAACACAGAAAGGGATTAATCCATTTGACGGTCCAAGAAAGCATGGCAAGGGAACCTCAAAAATACTTTGAGAGAGATAAAGAAAGAGAGACAGAAAGAGAGAGGAACTCACAACAAGCCATCACCTGCTCCTTTCCTCGCGTTGCCGCTTGCTCCTTTCTTCTGCGCCGCCACACCGCGGAGCGACGAGGGAAAGAGAGTGGTGGAGGAGGAGCACACCATGCTCAGGGCCGCTCGGTAGGCCTGCACGTGAGCCCGATGAGGATACACCAGTGGCGGTGGCTAGGGTTCGAGGAGGAGGGGGAGGGTTGAGAAGAGAACACGGGAGGGGTTAACCCAGTGCCACTCCCTTTGTAGCACTCTTTCCACTGAACCCTCAGTCACTGGCCTCCAGCTCTGCCCCCTTCTTGCGCTGTCGATTGCCTCCACCTTCGCCATTCCTCCGGGTCGTGGCATGAGGCGCCGCCACACAGGAGGGGGATGTGAGGAGGGGAGAGATAAGAGGCTAGGGTCAATCGGGACTACTGAGTTTCCAAATTTTCCCTGGTGGACTGGGAAACCACGCGCGTGCCACCATGGACGTTCCTTCGCTCCTATTCTCACATGGCGACGTGCAGCCATCACTGACCAGCGGTCCGGTGAAACGAAGGACCTCAAATCAGGGATGGTAGCTAGCGTGTGTGGTGTGCAAGTTCAAAGGAGTGGAGGGAGCAGACGGCCTGGATGACTTTGGAAGCCCAATCCGATAGTTCCTAGGGCACATGGCCTCTAAAGCCTCCATTGGGGGGGCTACAATATATTATTTAGATGCAAATAGATATAAAATATACATCTATATTTTACTATGGATCTAATGATGTTCAGTTATAGATGTTGATAGGCTTTCTACAGAAAAGTGAAAACTAGAAAAGCTTGAATTTTTTAAGAAAGAGAACTAAGGCACCCATACCATGGGAGTATTTTATTACTTCGCATAGGCTGCACATGTACATGCATTGCGTTTCTATGTAATCTTTATTATACTATAACATTCTTTTATACTAATAATTCATTGTTTGAGTATAGAAGGAGAGGTAAACTGAGAGTAGTTCGGCTGTTTAGGTTCCTTGTGGTGAAACCTGTTAACCGAGGTTTAAATCATAAACTTAGGTGCTCGTATTTTCCTGGAATTATTTTGGTGTTCTTTCGGCGGGAGACAACATTGGTGAGTTCGTCGATCTAAGTTATCAGTAGCCAGGCTTCGGAAGAATTGATGGCCGCACATAGTATTTTTTAGAAACAAGGGCCTTTTCAAGCCAGCCCAACAAGAAAACAGACTCTAGGCAAGCCATGCCCTAGGTTGGCTCCAACAGAGCTCTACCCATCAAATATGCTTATAGTGTAGGGTGTACCATGTTCGTAGGGGTAAGTACATGTGGAGCATCCGTGTTTGTAAGGTTTATCAAAGAAAGCCAGAAAGAGTGGATGCAACTAAGTTGTATTTTATTTTTCCCTTTGCATCTTCATATGTAAGAATTCAAGAATGCATGACCCTCAGAAGCATAGACATTGTACGTGTTAGAGTTTGTTTTGGTGAGTAGTATTCCAGTTGTACGCGTCCTTTTGTAAGACGCCACGTCTTGGGGTTTTTTCCAGCCTATAACATGCAACCGATGCCCCCCGGAAGGGTTACACATCGCTATCCAAACAACCCATGATAACCAACATGGTATCGAGAGCAAGTTCTCTTCTCCTCTAGCCGCCACCGCAAGCAATCTGCCGCCGCCGTCGGCCTCCAACCTCGATCTCCTCTCTCCAAAAAATTCCAAGGCCTCTACAATCCAAAGAACATCAACCTTAGGATCCAATTCCCCTACCCACCTCTCCTTCTGTTTCTCTCAATGATCTTTTGATGTCAACATCTACACCCACCGGTCCGGCCACCATTGGTGTGCCTCCTACCATGAAGCTTACTCGCGACAATTCCTCTCATGGCAGGCCCAAGTGTTGCCCTCTCTCCGTGGCGCCTGCGTCATGGGGCTCCTCGAGGGCACCGATGTGGCTGCCCCCAGAACAACTTGAGGCTACCGATGAAAAAGGAAAACAAATATATGTCCCCAATCCGACCTATGATGCATGGGTATCGAAGGATCAACAAGTCGTGGGGTTCCTTGTGAACTCCCTTTCTGAAGATGTGCTCTCTGATGTCTACAGACTTGAGCACACTGCCTAAGTTTGGAGTGCGATCAATGGTCTCCACTCCACACAGTCCAAGGCACAGTCCAAGGCACGGGTTTCCTCTATCTGTGGCTCCCTCAATAACACATTAGATGATGATACACAAGAGTAGGTCGCTACAGGCCAAGAAATCATGTCAAGCGAGGCTGATTCACATAGAATCTGCATCAGATCATGCATTGCCAGGGTCTGACGCGGTGTAGTCTGACCCGGGCCAGTCTTCCGCTGCCACGTCACCTGGTGGCCCGAGCTCTCCCGAACGGGAGTCTCCGTGCCAACCATTTGCCGCCATGTCACCCCGGTGGAGCACGTCGCGATCGCCTGGCCTCTAGAGGTCGTTGTCGATCTCGACATGCCCTAGGAATCGGTCGCTGTCCCCTCCGCCCATAGGACACGATTGCGCGTCGTCTCCTACATTGTTGTCTCCTCGAGGTGACGATGACGAGGATCCCGACAGGATCAGCCAGGACGCGCACAGGGGATTCTCTGTGCAAGATGCTGCTGTGTCTGCTCCTGCGGCTGATGAACCAAGAACCCGTTTTTAGAAAGGTATAAAATATCCAAAAACCCGTACTGATGACACAATTCGATGGTGCTTGTTAACTTACACAGGAGAACTAGAAAATTTACATGAGGCTCTCACAAGCACAAATGGAAGGATGTTATGCAAGATGAATATGATGCTTTACTTGCTAACAATACGTGGAATCTTGTTCCTCCAAGAAAAAACTAAAATATTAGTGATTGCAAGTGCGTCTATCGCATTAAGAAAAATGCTGATGGAACCATTCACAGGTATAAATCTCGTGTTTGTTGCAAAAATATTCAAACAAAGGTATGGATTAGACTATGAGGATACTTTCAGTCATATAGTTAAAGCTCCTACTATCGGACTTGTTATTTCTATATCAGTGTCTAGAGGTTGGATCCTAAGGCAGCTAGATGTCAAGAACGCGTTCTTACATGGCGTTCTGGAAGAGGAAGTTTATATAAAACAACCACCTGGTTTTGAGTCTTCCGCTATGTCACACTACATTTGCAAACTTGAAAAAGCTATTTATGGACTGAAATAGGCACCACGAGCATGGTACTCTCGGCTTAGTTCCAAACTTCACAGTCTTGGTTTTGCCCCTTCCAAGGCAGATACAGCTATGTTCCTCTTTGACAAGTCAGGTATTCATATGTTTCTTATATTATTGTGAAAAGTTCGTTAGACACAGTCCTTACAGCATTGCTAAGGAACTTAAGTGATGATTTTGCCCTCAAGGACCTTGGTGATCTTCATTATTTCTTAGGTCTTAAAGTTCACAAACGTCCTAATGGTTTGCTTTTGAATCAAGACAAATATGCCATGGATTTTCTTACATGTGTTGGTATGAAGACTTGCACATCTTGTCATATGCCTTTGTCCAACATTGATACATTGTCCTTAAATGATGGTACACCACTTAGTGTTAGGGTTCAAGGGCAGAAAACAAAAAAATTCCTACAATCGAAACCCTAATGCCAGGATCTATCTACTAGTAATGTAGTAACAGGGGATACGGTATTCATACCTTTTAAGACCGAGCATGGTTAATGTACCATGGGGAACGTGGTTAATGAAGTTATTCCGACGCTGACCTCGAGGTCATGAAGTCCAACGGCCCCGATAACTCCTAGCGCCGAAAGCACGGTGCCGCCTGAGGGAGGCACACACATACGGTGCTTGACAACGACTCCCGCTTCTACCCGATCCAGCCGAGATTGCGGAAGTAGATCACCCAACTCCGAATCCTGCAGCACGACGGTGCTCCGCGGTGAAGAACTCCTCGCTCACACAGCCCTAACAAGGGGGCCATGGTCACAAGAGAGAGATGGAGAGAAGAGATAGGCAACCAAAGGCCTTTTTTATTTTTATTGTGTATCTTAATCCTCCTATGGGCACCTCTATATATAGGCGGAGGGAGGGGGTCCCTCCCCTTTAGGTGCCCCATGTGGAGAATATAATTGTGTGGCCCGAATATTGAGGCGCCAATGCATAGCGGTACCTAAGTTGCTTGTAATCGAATGGGTTGCCAACAACTGGCGTGCCAATTGCCCAGAGGGTCTTTTTTGGCAAGAATTCAACATAATGTTTGAATACAAAATATCGGGCTAACGCCCGTCAAGTTGGCCCCCTGTCAGTTTTGGCCGTTATGTCGATGTCGTTATGGCTGCCATGTAACTTGCAGCGTTGGCGCTTGCATCCGTTCCTCATTACGCATCTTCTTCTCCCCAGAGTGACGATTTGTGGTCGCAGCCATGCCACGGAGCTGGGACGCCCTTTGGTTCGGTGGTGAGATTCGGGACGTGGACGAACCTTCTCTGCCCCGCTCTCCTCCCCATCCCAAATCGGAGCTCACCCTCACCATGGCCGCACCCATGGCACGCCGCGGGGCCAAGAATTCATTCTCGGGTGAGATCTGTCATCATGCCGACCATGCTTGGTCCTGTTGTCCCCCTCCAGAATCCGAGCTCACCATCGCCGTGGTCGTACCCGAACCAGCCATGTTGCCTTCCTCTCCGAACCCCAAGGCCACATCCACTCCGTTCGACACAACGCCAACAAGGTGAAATTCCGTCCAGGTTTCTTCTTGTGATTGTGGTAGAAGAACATGTACCAATATGTTGTTTACTAGATTTTCATTTCAAATTAGTAGCTCCATGCTGAAGAAACAGAGAGAACCTAAATGGAATGACGATGAAGACCATGGTCTGTACTTTGCATTGCATCAACAAGGGCTCCTTGATGAAGCATATTACCAAGAGAGTGGAGTTCATCAGCCATTGCCAAAAATATGGGAACAAATACATGAGCGATTCAATGCAAATACGTGAAGAGAAGCTAGATCCATGTCATCAATCATCAATAGGTGGCACATTCTAGTGATGCGTTCAAACGCATACACCATGTATCATTCATAATAGTAACACTATCGAAAATTTTCCTAGATGTTTGTATGAGATATTCATTTTATATGATCATGGCACCTTACTTTCCTAGATAGTAATCTTGAAACTGTAATTAACTTGAAGTGGTTGTTATCCTGAGTAAAATGTCTGGTATGCACATACCTTTGTCTGCTCTATGCTACAATTCTGATGTTGTGGGTAGGGAAAGAAAAGACGGGCTTCACTGAATACTACGCAATTAGGCATGACTTAGTCTTACACATATAGTCTTAACTTGTTCTTACACAAATAAGAAAAGCAGTCTTACACAAGTAAGCGTAACTGAGTCTTCACCAAAGAAGCATTTACTTCGTAGAACTAGGGGGAACTAAAGATAAAGATAAATGGTTCACCGGATCTGCTAGTTGATCACTAGGTCCCTAGAGCTGGTGGTATCATCGGAACGAACCAGAATGCTGCGTTTGGTCGTCTCTCATTCTCTATCAAATTGTACGACCCCACTAATGAGCCAATGGTAGGCCCCCTCCCCCCGACATGGATTCGGCTCCATGTCGGATCTGGAGTGTCAACACAATAGGCAAGTGAGTGTGCAACAAACACATAGTCTGCTACCAACATTGGAAGTGCTGGCACCTCAGCAACAACACCAACATGTTCTTCCTAGACTTCGGCAGCAGCCTCAGCAAGTATTTCGTTAGCTTCATGATGACCCACAAGTATAGGGGGTGTATCGTAATATTTTCGATAAGTAAGAGTGTCGAACCCAACGAGGAGCAGAAGGTGCTGGCGAGTGGCTAGGAGCAGGAATTCTCTGTAAATACTTAGTAAACGGATTTTTAGAGGGTTTTGATAATGCAGGTAAATAAAGTACGAGTAAATAAAAGACAATAAGAATAAATGCAGCAAGTGGCTCAATCCTTTCTTTAGCAAAGGACAAGCTAGTTGTATTACTTAAGATGACCAAACGTTCTCGAGGACACATGGGAATATTGTCAAGTGGTTTCGCTTCATATAGTTGATTAATCTTCTTTAGTTTGCTAAGTGTTGTGTGGGTGAACCTGTGCTAATGTACTGACCTTCCTAGGACTAATACATACTTGTGATTATACCCCTTGCAAGCATCCGCAAGTACAAGAAAGAAATTAAGGTAGAAACCTAACCACAACTTTAAACTCTAAGACCCTGACGTCCCTTGTGCAAAGGTTTCCTAACGGGGGTTCAGGTTTCTGTCACTCCGGCAACCCCTACAATTAGTAGACAAATACACAATGCATTCCCCTAGGCCCATATAGGTGAAGTGTCATGTAGCCGACGTTCACATCACACCACTAGAAGAAGTACACCACAACTTAAATATCAAACTATTGAATCTTTCTCAACACAGTTCCACTACTAACAACATGACTTCTCCCATGTCCTCAAGAACAAAACGAACTACTCAGAAGACATCATATGGATCATGATTAGAGATGAAATAATGATGTGTAACAATATGAACATAAACGATAATTCAATGGTTCACTCAATAGCATCAACTACGAGGAGTAATCAACACCGGGAAAGTTTCCCCTAAGAACTATGCAAGATTCATCCCAATTGTTACAGCGGTATGAAGTGGTGATGATGGTGCTGGTGGATATGATGGTGATGATGATGATGACGATGATGATCCCGATGAAGTCCAGCTTGATGGTGGTGTTGATGGCAACGATCTCCCCTCTCTGGGAAGGAATTCCCCCGGCAGAACTCTGTCTGCCGGAGAGATCTTTCTCTCTCGGTGTTTTCCGCCCTATAGAGGCGGCGGAATCTTTCTGTGGTCGCTCCCCGAGTCTTAGGGTTTCAGGAGGATAATATACGTGAGAGGGGAGAGCCAGGGGTGGATCAGGGCGGCCACACCACCTGGTGGCGCGGCCTGGGGTGGCCCCTGTCAGGGGGTGGTGTGGGCCCCCTGTGGCCCATCTCCACTTCCCCTTCTGGCTTTCTTCGTATTCTGGAAAATAGGATTTTCCATGTATTTTCCTGGATTTTTTGATCTTCGCGAATTTTGCCTCCAAATAGCACCTTTTCCATCAGAATCCTGACTGCAGTGGTCCATGCTCCAAAAGTCATCAACCATGCAAAAATAGATGAAATAACATAAGTATTATCTCTTAATATGAAATATATCAATGAAGTAACAGTAAATTATGATATAGAATAGTGATGCAAAATGGACGTATCAACTCCCCCCAAGCTTAGACTTTGCTTGTCCCCAAGCGAAACTGAACTCAATAAACATGACCTTAGGTTTATGGAGTGAAGAGTCGATAAAAGAATACGGACAAGAAGCATCACATTCATCAATACATAAGTCATAATAGAAGACAACTCACTATTATATAACTTAACTTACAATAAGTAAAGGAAACACAATAAAGATACATAAAGTAAATCATAATTGGTAATGGCAAACTTAGCTCTCGGTCAAAGAATAGTTGACAATTTGCTGGAGTTCACAAATAACTGGTTTTCAAATATAGCTTTCAAAGTAGTAAACACTAAGATAAGAGCAAAGTGCAAAACAAGGAACATAAGAAACATGATTGAATAAATCATCATATGAATGAATGAAACACAACAACTCAAAATACTTGCTGACGTAGAAGGGAATAGGTTTACTAACTCAACTAAAAAGTAAAATAAAGGCCCTTCGCAGAGGGAAGCAGGGATTTCAAGTTTCATAAAGAGCTTCCAAAAATTATGGTACTTATTAGCTTTCAGCTCTCATTGCCCCTATCATAGGCATCTTTAGGTGATTAAGGTTAAAGTGATCAAATATGAGGATATGCTTGACAAGTTGTAAGTTGAAAATCGCATGTCCCTTGAATACGAGGGTCGCTCCTCATGCTACTCAAGTTTAGTCACCGGTAAGTTCTTGTCATAGTAAATACATGTGTATCATGGAGAACCGCCAACGGGGTACCCCTTGCCCGATGATACAGAAGAATCGCCATATCAAAATGACAAGGCAAGCAGACAACAAGCATCTCAGCAATCTTCTTATTTACCATGGGAATATGGTGCTTTTTTCTCTCTTTCCTCTTTTTTCATCTTTTTTTCTTTTTCTCTTTTTCTCAATCTCTATCTCTTTTTTTATAAGAAGAATGCTTCATAGATGCTCATTATGGTTACGCTGCAGGTTTCCACCATGACAGCATGGATTAGACCGGTGGCCCAGACGTTTCTCTAACACACATACATAACTCCATGGACTTACAAGCCCCCCCTTTCATTTCACACCGACGACATCCATAGACAAAATAACATGATATCAACTAGGTACAAAGTACCGGTGCAATGTTGAAAGTGTTCCCCATGACAGCATGGTTCTGCTAATTCACAATTTACAAAGAGCAAGCATATACGCAACATAGATGGACACAATGGTTCAAGTTTATGAAATGCAAGAAAGTAAAGTGTGCCATCAAGTTCGTGAGAGCTTTAATCACTAATCTTCACATAACAAGTTTAATTTGGAAGGTAGATAAAAACATGAATTTACTTGGAATATAAATAGTGCTAATAGGTAGGTATGGTGGACACAAATGGCGTAGGTTTTGGTTTAAGGATTGGATGCACGAGAAGCATTCTCTCTCAGTACAGGTTTTTGGCTAGCAAGGCTAGGTAGCAAGCATAAGAGTTGAAGGAAACAAACAACAACATACAAGTGACAAAAACAAACATGCAATCTTCCTTGGAAGCACAAAAGATCTTAACTAGATAATACTAAACTTATGAGCAAATCAAGAAAGAAAGATGATGAAATTATATTTCTTTAAGAGTACTTTTATCTTTTTCATTCAACTCTCAAAAATAGTGTTGCTACTGACCGAGCCAGGTTTGCCAAAACCAACTAAATTAACTAAATGATCCCAACGTGATACCAATACTAACGACAAGATCAATCATATAACTGTGAATTGAAAACTAATAAAAGATATGCAAAAGAGTAAATGATATAACTTCTCATTAACATTCCATAACGGCAACTCACACCAAGGGATACATAGATATCTAACGAGAGGGGGGACACTTCCATAATTCAAACCATCCTACATGATAACATCTCTACTCATGATATGCCTCTACTTAAAAAGGTAAAAAGATAGAAGATAGTGATGTGATACCGCTGCACTCCCCCAAGCTTGGAACAAACCAAGGGGATGCCAAAATCTGATGAAGAATTACTCCTTCGGTGGTGGTGGTGTTCTCTCGATGAGCTCTTTGATTAGTTTCCCCAAGTCCTCAATCTCGAAGGTGAGATTAGGAATCAGCTGCGAGTTTTTCTCAATGTGGCTCATGATCATGTCGGGTTGCGAATTCCAGCTCTTGCGATTCTTTCCCCACTCTTCCTCCTTGAAGTCTTCTTTTCCTGCATGGCTAGAATGAGGCAAATCCCAATTGGAGGGCAGTTTCTTCTTGGGCATATTCTGGTATTGATGCTCATGGATAAGGGTATGGAAAGGATTCTTGGTGCATGGAGGAAGTGACAGTGGAGCCAAACAGTGATGCGGAGGTTTCCCTCTAGTTGACATCCGTGTAGTCCTCCTAACCCTGGCGGATCTTGCCAACACTCCAATGCTTGCAATGGTAGTGCCGGTGTGCGGATGTTGGCTTTGATTTGCCTTCTCTTCATCTTCACTCTTGATCTCCTCCTCCTGCCCGGGGTCTTGGGGATCTTCCTACATAGGCTCCTTTCCTTTATCCTTGGCGGACACCATTGTGCTTCTAACTTTCAAGAATAGTTCCTGGCAGAAACAGATCGAAACGAAAAAATGATGAGAACACAATATATGAACCTCGAGGGATCCGTGGGATTATATATTACGAAATTTTACAACAAAAGGAAGGTACTGGGAGAAAACATTCAGAGACGGAGTCCGGGGTGGCCACACCACCTGCTGGCGTGGCCAGGGGGCCCGCGCCATGGGGTGGTGTGAGCCACCCTGGCTCCGCTTCCGTCCCTCTGTCGCTTCGTTGCTTTCCTTGTTGGATAAAAACTCCAAAAATATAACTAGACAGAATTTTCGCAGAACTTTTCTAACCAGAACTGTTACCTATTCGAAAACGGACTCTGCAGGTCTCTGAATTTGGCATTTAGCAGATTCTTCCAGAGTCACTGCTTGAATAACATCAATATCTTCATCTTCATACCATATTTCTTGAGTCATGAAACCTTTCACTTTCTTATCACCATTTCCTCCATTAACCTGAAAATTTCTTTCACACAAAACTTCACACAATTCTCATTAGCAACATTAGTGTAAGCGAGGTAATAAACCTTTTTAAGTCTAATTTCAACTGAAATTCATCAAAACATAATCTATTGTAGCAACTCCTTCCAAAAACCCAAAAAGAATTCAAAAAGGAAATCGATTTAAAGAAGCAAATGCAAGAGTGGCAAAATCTGTCAAAACAGACCAGCAGGTAAAAATCAATTTTTTTGAAAATCTTCTGTTGCTCAAATCAAAAAGTTCAAAACTAGTGAAAGTTAAATAATAACCTGGGGCAGAATCAAAAAAAATTCAGCTCAATCCGACATACATAAATCTCTCATGAATTTTTACGGTGAAGCACAAAAATCCACTTTGGGACAGCAACTTCCCCAAATCTTACTTCTCTCTCATTAGAGGTTGATCTTGACACAAAAACCAAACAAAAAGGATAGGAGAGGTTATTACCGAAGTAGTAATAACTTCCAAGACTCAAAGAAACAAAAACAAACTGAAAGCAAGAATAAATTGGGTTGTCTCCCAAAAAGCTCTTTCTTTATAGCCATTAAGATGGGCATGACAATTTCAATGAAGCTCACATAAGATATCAATTGAAGTGAAAGAGAGCATTAAGAAGCAAAAATATACATGTTTAAGTCTAAACCACTTCCTATGCAAGGGAATTTTGTAAACAAACAAGTTGTTGAAACCAGAGGCTACAAGCATAGGAAGGCAGAACAAGTGCAACATAAAGATTTTAAGCATACAACGAGGAAACTTGATATTATTGAGATGCATAAGAACAGTCTCCCCTCTCTCATAATGACTTTCAGTATAATGCATAAACTTAATGATATAGCTATCACAAGAACCATTGTAGCAATGATCACTTATCCTAACAGAAAACACAGGGACACTAGCTCTTATAACACTACTTTGTGAAACAATATTAGGAATATCTTTACAGAGGATAGTGTGTCCATCTTTTTCATATTTAATGACAAAATCTTTCACATTTGCTATTATAGGTTCATCATAAATTTGTTTATCAAGTTCAACAACTTTATTTGTACTTTCATTAACCATACTAGCTATCATAGAATGTTCCTTTATCTTAATTGGGAAAAGGATTTTCTCAATGTAAGGTTCAGGTGAAACATGATTAGCAGTATAAACTTTAGTATTTCTTGAAGGAACACACTTAACAACATCTTTATATGGTTCATGATACTTATTCCACTTCTTTTTAGGAACTTCAATATAGGAAGCAAAAGCCTTAAAATAAGTTGCAATAGCTTGAGAGTCTAGACCATAAGCATTTTTAATATTTTGAAAGTCATCAGTTCCCATAAAAGATTCAATGCATTCATAGTCATAATTTATACCCGACTTTCTTCCTTTGGCATTCTCCCATGCTTCAGCATTGTCTTTAATACAGTCTAGAAGATCCCATTTAGCTTCTTCTTCCATGCGAGTGAATGATCCAGCACAAGAAGCATCCAATAAATCCTTATCATGAAGAGAAAGCCTTGCATAAAAGTTATTGATAATAATATTATGAGGGAGCTCATGAATGGGACATTTGAGAAATAGTAACTTCAATATCCCCCAAGCTTGAGTTGTACTCTCTCCATCAAGAGGCCAAAAGTTGTATATTTGATTCCGATCTTTATGAATCTCACTAGGAGGATAAAACTTTGAATAAAAGAGAGGTACTATTTCCACCCATTCAAGAGCTTGTCCATTCTTCAGCTCTTCCTTTCAGTGATAATGAGAATAACTTCTTATTAACTTGATCTATAGTAATACCTGCACACTTGAACAACCCACATAATTCGTGTATAAAGAGCAAATGATCACCGGGATGGATAGTTCCATCTCCAACATAATAGTTATCCATAACACGATCAATAATTCTTGTAGGTATTTTAAAAGTATCATTCTCAACAGGTGGTGGTTCATCTACTACCTTAGCAGGGGTAGTAGCATTACGAAATAAGAAACTCAGCGAATTGTCCATATTGAAAATAAAGCAACTAACAGAAGTAAACAATACTCATAATAGAAGTTTCCTTTACCAGTTCCACTCTCCAATAGCGCTTCACTCCCCGGCAACGGTGCCAAAAAATAGTCTTGATGACCCACAAGTATAGGGGGTGTATCGTAGTATTTTCGATAAGTAAGAGTGTCGAACCCAACAAGGAGCAGAAGGTGTTGGCGAGTGGCTAGGAGCAGGAATTCTCTCTAAATACTTAGCAAACGGGTTTTTAGGGGTTTTTGATAATGGAGATAAATAAAGTACGAGTAAATAAAAGACAATAAGAATAAATGCAGCAAGTGGTCCAATCCTTTCTTTAGCAAACGACGAGCCGGTTGTATTACTTAAGATGATCAAACGTTCTCAAGGACACATGGGAATATTGTCAAGTGCTTTCGCTTCATATAGTTGATTAATCTTCTTTAGTTTGCTAAGTGTTGTGTGGGTGAACCTGTGCTAATGTACCGACCTTCCTAGGACTAATACATACTTGTGATTATACCCCTTTCAAGCATCCGCAAGTACAAGAAAGTAATTAAGGTAGAAACCTAATCACAACGTTAAACTCTATGACCATGACGTCTCTTGTGCAAAGGTTTCCTAATAGGGGTTCAGGTTTCTGTCACTCTGGCAACCCCTACGATTAGTAGCCAAATACACAATGCATTCCCCTAGTCCCATATTGGTGAAGTGTCATGTAGTCGACGTTCACATGACACCACTAGAAGAAGTACACCACAACTTAAATATCAAACTATTGAATCTTTCTCAACACAATTCCACAACTAACAACAAGACTTCTCCCATTTCCTCAAGAACAAAATGAACTACTCACAAGACATCATATGGATCATGATCAGAGATGAAATAATGATGTGTAACAATCTGAACATAAACGATAATTCAATGGTACACTCAATAACATCAACTACAAGGAGTAATCAACACCGGGAAAGTTTCCCCTAAGAACTATGCAAGATTCAACCCAATTGTATCAATGGTATAAAGTGGTGATGATGGTGCTAGTGGAGATGATGGTGGTGATGATGATGATGATCCCGATGAATTCCAGCTTGATGGTGGTGTTGATGGCGACGATCTCCCCTCTCTGGGAAGGAATTCCCCCGGCAGAATGCTGTCTGCCAGAAAGATCTTTCTCTCTCGGTGTTTTCCGGCCCATAGAGGCGGCGAAATCTTTATGTGGTCGCTCCCTGAGTCTTAGGGTTTCGGGAGGATAATATACGCCAGAGGGGAGAGCCAGGGGTGGACCAAGGCGGCCAAACCACCTGGTGGCGCGGCCTAGGGTGGCCCGCGCTAGGGGGTGGTGTGGGGCCCCTGTGGCCCATCTCCACTTCCCCTTCTGGCTTTCTTCGTCTTCTGGAAAAATTGGATTTTCCATGTATTTTCCCGGATTTTCTGATCTTCATGATTTTTGCCTCCAAACAACACCTTTTCCATCAGAATCCTGACTACAGCGGTCCATGCTCCAAAAGTCATCAACCATGCAAAAATGGATGAAATAACATAAGTAGCATCTCTTAATATGAAATATATCAATGAATAATAGTAAATTATGATATAAAATAGTGATGCAAAATGGACGTATCACTTCACCAGTAGTAGCATTAGCAAGTATTTCGTCAGCTTCACCAGCAGCAGCATCACCAAGTAATTCGTCAGCTTCACCAGGAGCAGCAACAGCTAGTTCTTCATCAGCTCCACCACCACCACCGGCAGCATCAGGAGCCGAGGCTGCCTGAGAAATTACAGATTCAACAGCTCTAGGGGCTCCGACAAAGAAAGGGTAGTTGATCCCAAGAAACAAAGATTGTCCCTTCAGATTGTCGACTCTACTCTAGACCTGTTCTACTGGGTCTTAGGAAGGACATGCAGACCTTGAGAAAACGTGACATCACAGCGATGGGTATGAAGAAAGTTGTGTCTCCATATATTCTATTGTATCACCAACACTGTTTAGTGCTCCCCTGATATGAATCCACATGAGTTCAACATCATGTTTCTTGTCGCCTCTGAGAGGTACCAGGAACCAGCACCGTGATCCAAGATCAGCATCTACTACTGCATCTTCGATCACCAGACCTAGAATGACGGGCGGGGCTGCTTGTGTACCTGTGTGTTACTTAAGTTAGTAAGCAGAATTTTGAATGGGATTTTACATGTTATATGACACCATGACTCACCCCAGGTAAATGGCTCCCAAACACGCACGTCGCCGCTAGGTTCAGTGACTATGTAAATGCGTTGCGGTGCGTTGGAATAGTATCTAGAGGTGAAGATGGCGTCGACATACTTCTTCGGCCGCAGGAAGTCATCATGCAAAATTGTCCATTCCTTGTCGTCTAGGCAACTAATGAATGTGATTGCCTTGTGAAACATCGCTAAGTGGTTGTACTCCCAATTCTGCCACCCCTGTCGAGGTCTCTGTGGGAGTTGTACCTTCAGGAGCTCAAGTTCTACCATATGGAACCTTTAAGTGAATTCAGAGTTGGGCGGCGACAACCCCTTGTTGAATATGGTAGTGTAAATCTCAATGACATGTAGGCATTTTTGAGAGTTCAAGTACTCCCGTCCTGGGTTAAAAGGACCAGCCAGTCGCCATTGCCACCCACCCAGTTCTGGTCATCATTCATTTCCATCTTGTCTTCCTCCTTGATATTCACCATTACTGATTGCGACCACTTATCCAACAACATCAGTTTTGCATGAATATTCTGCAAAGTTTGTTGTCAGTTGGTAGAATTACCTAGCGTGGATTCCATTGAAAATACAATTTGACACCTATACACTCAGATTAAAGTAATATTTATGACTGTCTACTTAGCTATTGCCTAAATTGTGCCTGTATCACTTCGAAAATATCCAAAATATCAAGTAGGAGCAGAGCTTCCCCCGAACAAACTTCTGACGCTGATCATAAACAACTAGGGACAAAATAGTCTTAAGTCGTCTAATTTGTTTATTTTTTTAGAAAATAGAATATCACCTAGCAAGAATTCCATTGCTAATCCAAATTGACACCTCATCTATCACCTAAATTAAGACTATATCACTACGAAAATACCAGAATATCAAGTACGAGCAGAGCTTTCGCTGTATAGAATAGTCTTAAATGGTTCAATTTGTTCAAACTGCGTGTGCACACAACACGTTCGATAGAAGTAACATAGGATTCCGATGTAAGTCCAACCCCGTGGCAATCCTGTGCATGTCCACAGCGCTAAGGTTCGCTCATCCCTATTCCTTGCGGTGGCGGTCGCATGGCCAGCCGTGTCGTCATCGTTGCCTGCCTTACGCTTCAACCTACTACTACCCCAAGCTTTACCCATAGCGGAAAATGGAGTATGGAATCTGGCATATTAATGGATGCGATGTGATCTAGAGGCGGATGGATTCGGGAGGGGAGCAGTTGTTCGAGTAGGGAGTTAGAAACCGTCACCGCCGGTCTCGTCTGCGTGGAAGACAAGGAAGGGGCCGTAATTAGTGAGGGTGGGCACAGGAACCGTCTAAAGGAAGTAAAAAATAATCATAAGGGGAAAATATGTAGGGTCCCACCTGTAAGCAAGCAAAGGTCGGCACGCGCAAACGTTACTACATTTGACTTGGATCGTGCATGGCAGACCTCGATGCCACTACATGCAAGTGGCGCAGAACCAATTTTAGGAAGCACTAGTGTCGCATTGTAAAACCGCCGTTTACCTCCACCTCCACTAGTTAAGTCACTCTCCTTATACCATATTGTGAATCACAACGAGCACAAGAAAATAAAATCATCACAAGCATAATCAACACTATTATAAATTCCCAGAAAGCCCCTCAAATGACTCAATGGACTCCATGTGTCAAACCATTGTCAGAAAGCCCCTAGAATTCAACTGCCACGTGGAATGATGCACCAGTGTGACAGAAGTTACATCACCACATCCATTGGAGTGTGTGTGGTCATGTGGATCAAGGTGGTTTGGAAAAATAACACATGAAATCACTCTAGGGGATCCATGTGTCAAACCATGGTAAAAAATCCCTAAAAAGCCCTGGAATGCAATTGCCACATGGAATGATGCACTAGTGTGACAGAAGTTGCATCATCACATCCATTGGAGTGTGTATGGTCATGTGGATCATTGTGGTTTGGAAAATAACACATTCAATGACTATATGCATTCCATATATCAAACTATGGCCAAAAATCCCTAGAAAGCCCCTAGAATGCAACTGCCACATGGAATGATGCACCGGTGTGACAGAAGTTGCATCACCACATCCATTGGAGTGTGTGTGTGGTTATGTGGATCATTGTGGTTTGGAAAAGAACACATGAAATGACTCTAGGGACTCCATGTGTCAAACCATGGTCAGAAATCCCTAGAAAGCACATGGAATGCAACTGCCACGAGGAATGATGCACCGGTGTGAAAGAAGGTGCATCATGATAACCATTGTAGTGTATGTGATCATGTGGATCAAGGTGGTTTGGAAAATAACACATGCAATGTTGAAGCATAACCACATTATGTGATGCACCAGTGTGACAAAAGTTGCATCACCACATTGCATGTTGCACTAGTGTGGTAGAAGCTGCATGTTGCACCAGTGTGGCAGAAGATGCATAACAAAATCAACGGTTTTGTAAATAACACATGCAATGTGGTCATGTGGATCAATTACACTATTGGATAAATGTGGTTTAGGAAAAGAACAGATGCAATGACACTAGTGGATCAATGTGGTTTATGAAAAGATCACATGCAACGACACTATTGGATCCATGTGTCAAACCATGGTCACACAGACCAAGAACACATAGAAAAGCAGCTTCCACATTGTATGTTACACCAGTGTGGAAGAAGCTGCATCATAGAATCTACTGGAGCATATGTGGTCATGTGGATCAATGTGATTTTGGAAAAGAACACATGCCATGACACTAGTGGATCAATGTGGTTTTAGGAAAAGAACACATGCAATGACACTAGTGGATCAATGTGGTTTTGGAAAATAACACATGCAATAAAACTAGTGGATCAATGTGGTTTATGAAAATAACACATGCAATGACTCTAGTGGATCAATGTGGTTTATGAAAAGAGCACATGAAATGACTCTAGGGGATCCATGTGTAAAACCATGGTCACAGAGACGAAAAACACATAGGAAAGAAGCTTCCATAGGGAATGATGCACTAGTGAGGTAGAGGCTATATCATAGAACCCACTAGAGTGTGTGTGGTCATGTGGATCAATGTGGTTTTGGAAAATAACACATGAAGTGTGTTCATGTGGATCAATTACACTATTGGATCAATGTGGTTTAGGAAAAGAACACATCCAATGACACTAGCGGATCAATGTGGTTTATGAAAAGAACATATGCAATAATGACTCTAGGGGATGCATGTGCCAGACCATGGTCACAGAGACCAAAAACACATAGAAAAGCAGCTTCCACATGGAATGATGCACTAGTGTGGCAGAAGTTGCATCACAGAATCCATTGGAGTGTGTGTGGTCAAGTGGATCAATGTGGTTTTGGAAAAGAACAATGCAATGTGGTCATGTGGATCAATGACACTAGTGGATCAATGTGGTTTATGAAAACAACACATGCAATGATACTAGTGGATCAATGTGGTTTATGAAAAGAGAACATGCAATAATGACTCTAGGGGATCCATGAGCCAGACCATGGTCATAGAGACCAAGAACACATAGGAAAGCACCTTCCACATGGAATGATGCACCAGTGTGGCATAAGCTGCATCACATAATCCACTAGAGTGTGTGTGGTCATGTGGATCAAAGTGGTTTTAGAAAAGAACGCATGCAATGTGGTCATGTGGATCAATGACACTAGTGGATCAGTGTGTTTTTATGAAAAGAACACATGCAATGCCACTAGTGGATCAATGTGGTTTATGAAAAGAGCATATGGAATGACTCTAGGGGATCTCCACATGTCAAACCATGGTCATAGAGACCAGAAATTCATAGGTAAGCATCTTCCACATGGAATGATGCACCAGTGTGGAAGAAGCCGCATCATAGAATCTACTAGAGAGCGTGTCATCATGTGGGTCAATGTGGTTTTTGAAAATAACACATGCAATGTGGTAATGTGGATCAATGTGATTTTGGAAAAGAACACATGCAATAACAATATTGTTTCAATGTGGTTTGTGGAAAATAACAGATGCAAAGACACTAGTGGATCAATGTGGTTTGGCAAAAAGAACCCATGCAATGTGGTCATGTGGATCAATGACACTATTGGATCAATGTGGTTAAGGAAAAGTACACATGCAATGACACTTGTGGATCAATGTGGTTTATGAAAAGAACACATGCAATAATGACGCTAGGGGATCCATGTGCCAGAACATGGTCACAAAGACCAAAAACACATAGGAAAGCATGCAGCTTCCACATGGAATGATGCACCAGTGAGGTAGACGTTGCATCACAGAATCCACTGGAGTGTGTGTGGTCATGTGGATCAATGTGGTTTTGGAAAAGAACACATGCAATGTGGTCATGTGGATCAATGACGCTAGTGGATCAGCGTGTTTTTATGAAAAGAACACACGCCACTAGTGGATCAATCTGGTTTATGACAAGAGAAATAATGATTCTAGGGGATTCATTTGCCAGACCATGGTCAAAGAGACCAAAAACACATAGGAAAGCAGCTTTCTCATGGAATAATACACTAGTGTAGCAGAAGCCGCATCACATAATCCACTAGAGTGTGTGTGGTCATGTGGATCAATGTGGTTTTGGAAAAAACACATGCAATGTGGTCATGTGGATCAATGCCACTATTGGATCAAGGTGGTTTTGGAAAAGAACACATAGAATGACACTAGTGGATCAATGTGGTTTATGAAAAGAGCACATGAAATAATGATTCTAGTGGATCCATTTGCCAAACCATGGTTATAGAGACCAAAAATACATAGGAAAGTAGCTTTCACGTGGAATGATGCACTAGTATGGCAGAAGCTGGATCACATAATCCACTGGAGTGTGTCTGTTCATGTGGATCAATGTGGTTTGGGAAAATAACACATTCAATGTGGTCATGTGGATCAATGACACTAGTGGAGCAGTGTGTTTTTATTAAAAGAACACATGCAATGACACTAGCGGATCAATGTGGTTTATGAAAATAACACATGCAATAAAGACTCTAGTGGATCCATTTGTTAGACCATGGTCACACAGACCAAAAACACATAGGAATCCATGCAACTTGCACATGGAATGATGCTCCAATGTGGTAGAAGCTGCATCACAGAATCCACTGGAGTGTGTGTGGTCATGTGGATCAATGTGGTTTTGGAAAAGAACACATGCAATGTGGTCATGTGGATCAATGACGCTAGTGGATCAACGTGTTTTTATGAAAAGAAAACATGCAATGCCACTAGTGGATCAATGTGGTTTATGAAAAGAGGAGATGCAATAATGACTCTAGTGGATTCATTTGTCAGACCATGGCCATAGAGACCAGAAATACATAGGAAAGCAGCTTCCACATGGAATGATGCACCAGTGTGGCAGAATCTGCATCAGAGAATCCACTAGAGTGTGTATGGTCATGTGGAACAATGTGGTTTTGGAAAATAACACATGCAATGTGGTCATGTGGTTTCAGAAAAGAACACATGCAATTACACTAGTGGAGAAATGTGGTTTTGGAAAAGAACACATGCAATGACACTAGTGGATCAATGTGGTTTTTGGAAAAGAACACATGGAAAGACACTAGTGGATCAATGTGGTTTATGAAAAGGACACATTTATGCAATGACACTAGTGGATCAATGTGGTTTATGAAAATAACACATGCAATAATGACTATAGTGGATCCATTTGCCAAACCATGGTTACACAGACCAAAAACACATAGGAAAGCGACTTCCCCATGGAATGATGCACCAGTGTGGCAGAAGCTGCATCACGAAATCCAGTAGAGTGTGTGTGGTCATGTGGATCCATGTGGTTTTGGAAAATAACATGTAACTACCTCGGTGAATTACGCTCTTAGTTACAAGCCTGGATGAGCGGAAATGGTTAAAATAGTACGGTGGGGCCAAATGCCACTCACAGGTAGACCTTTCGGCCGTCCTAACCATTTCCAAACATCGGGACAAGAACGAGCGGCGTAATCGGCAGGCGAATGGATCAACTACATACACAAATGAGTATGTATGCAAGCCACCATACAATAGTCCTCAGAGCCATTCCATCTAAAAGAAATAGAAATATTTCAACACCATACGGCAAGATCCAAATATCCTAGATAGATATAATAGTTTAGGATATCTCCTCATACATCAAACATCAGAGTATCAGGCGGAAGCGGAAAACAAGATCCGAGTACGGATAAGAAGCAAATCGGCATAAGATGCCCCATAAATAAACACATCCCGCCCACAGATCTCACGGATCCCCGTTCCCGGAATCTCTACACCGAATGATCGTTGCCAACATCGTCCGTCTCCTCCACCCAGTATCCATCTTGCGAGTTTACCTGTTCATCTGAATCAAACAATTTATCGTGTGAGACCCTAGGGGTACTCAGCAAGTCTTTATGCCTCTAAAGGGGACACAACCTGGGGTGACGCAATTGCAGCAAAAGATAATACCTAACAATTCTAGGGATACTCGCTAACCATCCGCCTAACCAAAGATAGACAGATGTCCATGAATTAATAACAACAGTTATAACGGTAATATTAACAGATCCATCCTCCTCCTCGCTTACCAACGAGGAAGCGGATGAACAGCCCCCCCATCCGTTGGCAGTTTTATTATCCATTCCATGAGTGTTGCACTATTTACTAGTCAGGTACTTAGTCAAATTAAAAGCGGTACTTTAGTTATACTTGTCTATGATCGAGAAACTGTGCTCCAAGTCGTCCATAACCGCGGACACGGCTTTCAGAAAGTTTTACCCTGCAGGGGTGCACAAATAGCAACACACACTCGATCAACCTCGGAAAAACCAAATCAAAACCCAACGAGGCATTCACGACAAAGCGATCACAGGATTCAGAAATATTTCAGGGGGCCACCCCACTAAGCTACCCGCAACGAAGTTGGCCGGCTCCGAAACGGACCCAGGGTTTGCGTCAGTGGCTGTAAACGACTGGGAACCTGAAAGTGTGACTGTGCTTGTCGATACCGCGAAAACACTCCGCATACAAAACAGTACAGGTGCTCCTCGCACAATCTTAAATAAAGCAGTAAAGCATGGCATAAGTACAGGATAGTAATAAAGCCCCAAACTACTTTGTGGCCCCAAGAAATAAGAATGAATCAAGCTCTGGTTCAGGGGGGTTCATAAGCCTCCCGGATGTGGATAGCGCGAATATTCAAGGAACAGGAATCAAGTACTCGGGGTCCTACGGGACACAAGTGAGCATGAAAAACCAAATAGCAGATATTGCCCACCGGTGCCACTTTCATTAGTTATCCCATTACTACTCAGGTTAAGTTGTTTAGGTACCTCGTTATCCATCAGACACTCACATACCCTACACATGCTGTTCTACGACCCGCATGGCTCAAACAACTCCTGTAGTAATGGCTCATGGGATGGAGGAACAAGCTTCGGTGGGGTTTAAAAGTAAAGGCTATGCAGTACTTGGGATTCAGTTTAATGCAATCACGACTCAATGATGCAAGAATAAGATAGAGGCAATAGGTACTATATGTATGCAAGCATGTGGTAGTGCTTGCCTGGCAGCTCAGTTGAAGCGAGAGAAGGATCTGGGTAGTGCCCCTGGGTTTCTTGATATATCCCCTGCTCAGCGTCTATTCGAAGAAGAACCAAACAAACAAGGGCCAACATAAATAAAGTGCACAAGCATATGAATAAAATGCGACAAGCAAACAATCATGCCATGATGAATGATGCACAATTTGCATGGCAATAATGTAGCATGGCATGGGTGAGGTGTGGAATACAAGAATAAAGCATTTTATTGAGTTTTAGTCACATTTTATACTCGAATAAGTTGCTGTATACTTTATATTTATATGATGCATGCTGCAACTCAGAACATGGAATGCATAAATAGAAAGGTCTCGTCGAGCTGATCATTTTAGACATATCATTTGTCAAATTCGGAGTTATAAAACAAAAGTTATTAATAAATTAAGGAAAAGGGCATTTTATTGTAATTTTAATCAACTCGAAAATTAAAGTGTTCAAAATATATTTTGGAGGGCATATTTGAAATCCTCTCATTTTCCTGATTTCAAAACATATATTATTTGTATTATTTGGTTTTGAAATTTAAAATTTATTTAAAAACAGATTTGAATTTGAATTTAAAACAAATTTGAAAAGTTTTAAATTAAAACAGAAAACCTTTTTGTACTCACACAGATCTAGCCACAGACACAGACGGGTGGGCCAGGTGCTGACTGGACGATCTGGCGCGGTAAAGCTTTTCTCACCGCGGGGCTTCCTAGCCACAGAGGGTGACAGATGGGCCCGGGCTGACCTGGCGAAAAACGACGCGGAGATACATCTCTCACCGCGAGCTGGGCTAGCCCATGCGGCTGACAGGTGGGGCCGGTGGGGTTTAAGGGTCCACGACACGCGCAGCCAGCCGGGACGCGACACGTGGTGGATCCGGGGGACCGCAGGCTGAGGCTATGGAAAACCCAGGGACTCAACTGCAAAACAGACGCGGAGGCTGACGGTGGGGCTCGGTGGGATCGCGGGTTGAGCAGAGAAAAACCGAGGGGGCTATCTGCAAAAAGGGCGCCACGTACTGTTTCTCTTCTCTGCGATCTGACGACCGATCGGTGTCCGCACGCGCAGAGCGCGACGCGCGGGGAACTCGATCCAGGGACCTGGGGCTCGCGCGCGGAGGCGGCAGCCACTGCGGTAGGTGGGGGACGTTGTTAGGAGGGGGGTGGGCGACTAGGAAAGACGCTGCGCGGCGCGAGGCGTGCAGACGCCAGCGCACACCGGCGCGCAGAGATCGTTCAGCGAAAAGACCGGCGGGGCTAGGGCGGTACATCGAGGCGGACCATGCCAGGGGGGAAGAGAGGCTCACCGCGAGGCTGCTGGCGGTGTTGGTTCGGGCAGAGGAGCGGGCGATCATCGACGACGCAGACGTTCCGGCGGGCTAGGGTTTGGCGACGGTGGCGGCGGTACCGGCGGTTCTAGGGCTCCTCCTTCGCGTCGGCGTGTCCAGGGCGAAGCAGAGGAAGGTCCTCGTTCTTCCTCGACACCCACAGCTCCTCGCCACCGGCTGCAAGAGGGGGGGGGGGGGACGGTGGAGACCGACGGTAGCCGACCGGTGGAGAGAAGAGTAGAGGGGAAGGGGAGATGGCTGCGGCGCGAGGCCAGGGGTGGATCTGGGACGCAACAGGCGAGAGAGAGGGAGTAGATAGGAACGAGAGGGAGGGGTAGATGGCGTGGGGGTTCGGGTGGAAAAGGTGGCTCGGTTGTCACCTTTCCTCCTCGAGCACGTGATTGGGCTGGCCGGCAGGGGCAGGGGCAGGGGCTACCAGGTGGGGTCGACGTGGTGCTGGGGCTGGCATGGCAGGTAGAGGGAAAAGAGAGAGGGGAGGTGAGCTCGGGTGCACTTGGCTAGGTTAGAAGTAGGGTAGCTCGGGCTAGGGTTTCGTTGGGGGTTAGGGTAGGGTGGCTGGGGTGTGGGCCTAGGGAGAGGGGGTAGCCAGGTGGGGACATCACGGTAGAGAGAGGGAGAGGTGAGAGGGACTAGGTCTTGCTAGGTGTAGATAGAGAGAGAGGCAAAAAGAGCTAGAAGAAAAAGAGAGAGAGGGTGGCAAAGGGTTTGGTTTGATAGGGTTTAGAGGGGTAGATGGGGTAGCCTAGGGCTGGGGTTGATGCTTCGGCATGGAGGGGGTAGATCATGGGGTAGGGTTAAAGAGAGGGAAAAAGGGGAGAGGGTTTAGGGTTAGAGAAAGAAAAGAGAGAGAGAGACTAGGAGAGAGGGGGCTTTGGTATGCATGATCAAGAGAGAGAAAAGATGGGCAAGGGGATGATCTTGTAGGATCATGCATGGCACTACACAAGAGGGGTGGATGGGGTAGAGGTGAAGAGAGAAAAATAGGGAGGTTCCACTCAAAACAAAGAAAAACAAAGAAAAGAAAAGGTATTGAAGATGGTTGCATGGCCATGCAAGATAATTAATGCCATGTTTATTTTTGTGAAAACAATGATATTAACATGGCATTATTCTTATGCATTCCCAAAAGTGGAATAAAAGCCAAGCAAAAGAATTAGAATTAGATCCACCCCACCCACATGAGCTAGAGAAATAAATTCAAAAGAAAGAACTACAAGCTCATGGTTTAATGGGATGGTGGAATTATAAGGTGGTGACAAAGAGAGGTGGTGGAATTGGAATAAAAGATATGCCCCCAACTCAACTTGGGCATTAAACAATATATCAATAACCAAATACAATATCAAGAGGCAAATACAATTTACAATGCATATGAGAGAAGAACCAAAACAAAAAGGGTTTTATATGATGCTCAAATGCAAGGTGGCATGATGACATGAGCATGATATAATTATGATGCAACAATTATATATAGGAAGTAGCCATTATATTACTAGACCAAGTAGCATTACAATTGTTAGACAATTGGGATGCTACAACTCTCCCCCACTAAACAAGAATCTCGCCCCGAGATTCTAGGAAGAAGAAGAAGACTCAAAGAGGGTAGGATACTTGGCACGGAGCTCATCTTCACGTTCCCAAGTGGCTTCATCAGCAGAATGGTGCGACCACTGCACCTTGCAGAACTTGCTAGACTTGTTGCGAGTCTTGCGTTTTGCTTCAAGAACAACGGGTTAGACGAATTGAAGGATTGTCGTGAGACAAGAAGGATAGGATGAACATAGCTTCGGTTTTTCGAGAAACAAGATAAAAGGCTAGAACCACTTGTGAAAGAAAAGGAGAAGATGATGTATCATGGATAAGAAAGACACATCGTTAAGATTAAAGATTTACTGATACGAGAGAGGATGAAATCTTTGTCTCGCCGGAAGAAAAGAGCTAGGTTGGAGAGGTTTTGAACCACTATGACAATAGCATCATATCTTCTCTCGGATTTGAGAAATGAAGTTCGGAAACCATATCGCCTTCAAACAATAGAGTTCCTTGATATCAACAGAAAGATTTAGTTAGACATCGTCGGATTAGATTCTTGTTGCGCCGGTAAGAACCAAAGGATCACGCAATTGAGGTGCGCGGATATAACTTTCAGAGACGGATGTGAAGCTAGATCATGGTGGAATCCCGAGAAGCAAAGAATATGGAGGATCTGGAGTTTATTGTAGATATACTTATTGCTTCTTTAGCCTTGAGGCTAACGCAATAGATTAGCGACTGATGGCATCAACCATAATTGGCTTTACCACAGAAAATTTTTTGATGAAACAAAGAGAGAGACAGTTTCCTTTCATCTTGTTTGGGGATGCCGAGCATCGGTAGAATGACGAGGACAGAAAAGAGTTTGCGTTTGTTTCCACCAGATAATTGAAGATTTTGCTCCATCTAGAATAGACAGACCACCAATAAGAGATTATTGATTACTTTCTTCGAGAGAGCACTCCGGAAAAACAAAGACGGAAGTAAAAGTATCAAGGGATAAAGGCCACTTCTAACTTCCGTGGAATGAGTGAAATCACATTAATTCACCAATTCAATGTACAAGAGCGAATGATAAGAGTAGTGGCATGGTAGCTACTCCATCCCGCACTCAAAGCATTACTCCGCACACGAATAAGAAAACCATGCAACCCAACTACCGAAACAGACTGAAGGTATTGACAAAAACTCATGGAACTTCGTTAGAAAACAAGGATAGATGCAAACGATTCGCCGGATTCATAGATAGATAAAGATGATGATGTTGTCGTCATGTCTGAAGTACCAAGCCACCAGAAAGATATGAAGTAAGATTACGGATAAGAACTGCAAGATTCAACAGCTACAGAAAAGATAGCACCAACTTGAACAGAAGGAATACAAGATCTGGAAGGTCTTCATGGCCTCCGGTGGATTGAGCATAGACGACAGAGCAAGAGGGTTTCAAAAGATTACTTGACGAGACTGAGGTGAAAGAACTCCATGTTCTTCTTGAAAAGATTGAGAGAGGTTTAGCGGTCTTGAGGAAAATCTACGGCGGAACGACGATGATAACTCGCCAACAAGGAAAACTCCGGGTTTGATTGGAGATGGAAGATGGAATTAACAATGAACTTGCTGATTCCAGAATTGAAGCGATCTATTTAGCAGAAGGACGTGGCCGAGATAGGTGACTTCAAAAAGTCAGAGTTCTCACTTTGAGACTTTGCACACAGGCAGTGCTCACGAAGCTTGAGAGAAAGAGACACAGATGATCTTCCATGTCCTTCCATTGATATGGAATAGGCAAGCATATTATCAACATATACCACCATGGATTAACAAGATATTCCCAGAAGGATAGGATGAACATAGCTTCGGTTTTTCGAGAAACAAGATAAAAGGCTAGAACCACTTGTGAAAGAAAAGGAGAAGATGATGTATCATGGATAAGAAAGACACACCGTTAAGATTAAAGATTTACTGATACGAGAGAGGATGAAATCTTTGTCTCGCCGGAAGAAAAGAGCTAGGTTGGAGAGGTTTTGAACCACTATGACAATAGCATCGTATCTTCTCTCGGATTTGAGAAATGAAGTTCGGAAACCATATCGCCTTCAAACAATAGAGTTCCTTGATATCAACAGAAAGATTTAGTTAGACATCGTCGGATTAGATTCTTGTTGCGCCGGTAAGAACCAAAGGATCACGCAATTGAGGTGCGCGGATATAACTTTCAGAGACGGATGTGAAGCTAGATCATGGTGGAATCCCGAGAAGCAAAGAATATGGAGGATCTGGAGTTTATTGTAGATATACTTATTGCTTCTTTAGCCTTGAGGCTAACGCAATAGATTAGCGACTGATGGCATCAACCATAATTGGCTTTACCACAGAAAAAGAATTGATGAAACAAAGAGAGAGACAGTTTCCTTTCATCATGTGGGTCAATGTGGTTTTTGAAAATAACACATGCAATGTGGTAATGTGGATCAATGTGATTTTGGAAAAGAACACATGCAATAACAATATTGTTTCAATGTGGTTTGTGGAAAATAACAGATGCAAAGACACTAGTGGATCAATGTGGTTTGGCAAAAAGAACCCATGCAATGTGGTCATGTGGATCAATGACACTATTGGATCAATGTGGTTAAGGAAAAGCACATATGCAATGACACTTGTGGATCAATGTGGTTTATGAAAAGAACACATGCAATAATGACTCTAGGGGATCCATGTGCCATACCATGGTCACAAAGACCAAAAACACATAGGAAAGCATGCAGCTTCCACATGGAATGATGCACCAGTGTGGTAGACGTTGCATCACAGAATCCACTAGAGTGTGTGTGGTCATGTGGATCAATGTGGTTTTGGAAAAGAACACATGTAATGTGTGTGGATCAATGACGCTAGTGGATTAGCGTGTTTTTACAAAAATAACACACGCCACTAGTGGATCAATCTGAATTATGAAAAGAGCAATAATGATTCTAGGGGATTCATTTGCCAGACGATGGTCAGAGAGACCAAAAACACATAGGAAAGCAGCTTTCACATGATATAATACACTAATGTAGCAGAAGCCGCATCACAGAATCCACCAGAGTGTGTGTGGTCATGTGGATCAATGTGGTTTGGAAAAAAACACATGCAATGTGGTCATGTGGATAAATGTCACTATTGGATAAAGGTGGTTTTGGAAAAGAACACATACAATGACACTAGTGGATCAATGTGGTTTATGAAAATAGCACATGAAATAATGACTCTAGTGGATCCATTTGCCAAACCATGGTTACAGAGACCAAAAACACATAGGAAAGTAGCTTTCACATGGAATGATGCACTAGTATGGCAGAAGCTGCATCACAGAATCCACTGGAGTGTGTGTGGTCATGTGGATCAATGTGGTTTGGGAAAATAACACATTCAATGTGGTCATGTGGATCAATGACACTAGTGGAGCAGTGTGTTTTTATTAAAAGAACACATGTAATGACACTAGTGGATCAATGTGGTTTATGAAAAGAACATTTGCAATAATGACTCTAGTGGATCCTTTTGTTGGACCATGGTCACATAGACCAAAAACACATAGGAAAGCATGCAACTTCCACATGGAATGATGCTCCAATGTGGTAGAAGCTGCATCACAGAATCCACTGGAGTGTGTGTGGTCATGTGGATCAATGTGGTTTTGGAAAAGAACACATGCAATGTGGTCATGTGGATCAATGACGCTAGTGGATCAACGTGTTTTTATGAAAAGAACACATGCAATGCCACTAGTTGATCAATGTGGTTTATTATAAGAGCACATGCAATAATAACTCTAGTGGATCCATTTGTCAGACCATGGCCACAGCGACCAAAAACACGTAGGAAAGCAGCTTCCACATGGAATGATGCACTAGTGTGGTAGAAGCTGCATCAGAGAATCCACTAGAGTGTGTATGGTCATGTGGGACAATGTGGTTTTGGAAAATAACACATGCAATGTGGTCATGTGGTTTTGTAAAAGAACACATGCAATGACACTAGTGGAGCAATGTGGTTTTGGAAAAGAACACATGCAATGACACTAGTGGATCAATGTGGTTTTTGGAAAAGAACACATGGAAAGACACTAGTGGATCAATGTGGTTTATGGAAAGAACACATTTATGCAATGACACTAGTGGATCAATGTGGTTTATGAAAATAACACATGCAATAATGACTATAGTGGATCCATTTGCCAAACCATGGTTACACACACCAAAAACACATAGGAAAGCGACTTCCACATGGAATGATGCACCAGTGTGGCAGAAGCTGCATCACGAAATCCACTGGAGTGTGTCTGGTCATGTGGATCCATGTGGTTTTGGAAAATAACACATGGTCATGTGGATCAATGACACTAGTGGATGAGTGTGTTTTTATGAAAAAAACACATGCATCGACACTAGTGGATCAATGTTGTTTATTAAAATAACACATGAAATAATGACTCTAGTGGATCCATTTGTTAGACAATGGTCATGGTGACCAAAAACACATAGGAAAGCATGCAACTTCCACATGGAATGATGCACGAGTGTGGCAGAAGCTGCATCATAGAATCCACTAGAGTGTGTGTGTGGTCATGTGGATAAATGTGGTTTTGGAAAACAACACATGAAATGTGGTCATGTGGATCAATGACACTAGTGGATCAGTGTGTTTTTATGAAAAGAACACGTACAATGCCACTAGTGGATCAATGTGGCTTATGAAAAGAGCACATGGAATGTGGTCATGTGGATCAACATGGTGTTGGAAAAGAACACATGCAATGTTGTCATGTGGATCAATATGGTTTTGGAAAAGAACACATCCAATGCGGTCATGTGGATCAATGACACTAGTGGATCAGTGTGTTTTTATGAAAACAACACATGCAATGCCACTAGTGGATCAATGTGGTTTATGAAAAGAGCACATGCTATAATGACTCTAGGGGATCAATTTGCCTGACCATGGTCATAGAGACCAAAAAGACATAGGAAAGCAGCTTCTAGATGGAATGATTGACCGGTGTGGCAGAAGCTGCATCACGGAATCCACTGGAGTGTGTGTGGTCATGTGGATCCATTTGCTTTTGGAAAATTACACATGCAATGTGGTCATGTGGATCAAGGACACTAGTGGATCAATGTGTTTTTATGAAAAGAACACATGCAATGACTCTATTGGATCAATGTGCTTTATGAAAAGAACACATGCAATAATGAATCTAGTGAATCCATTTATTAGACCATGGTCACAGAGACCAAAAACACATGGGAAAGCATGCAACTTCCACGTGGATTGATGCACTAGTGTGGTCGAAGCTGCATCCCAGAATCCGCTGGAGTGTGTGTGGTCATGTGGATAAATGTGGTTTCGGAAAAGAACACATGCAATGTGGTCATGTGGCTCAATGACACTAGTGGATCAGTGTGTTTTTACGAAAATAACACGTACAATGCCACTAGTGGATCAATGTGGTTTATGAAAAGAGCACATGGAATAATGACTCTAGTGGATCTATTTGCCAGACCATGGTCATGGAGACCAAAAACACATAGGAAAGTAGCTTCCACATGGAATAATGCACTAGTGTGGCAGAAGCTGGATCAAAGAATCCACTAGAGTGTGTGTTGTCATGTGGATAAATGTGGTTTTGGAAAATAACACATGCAATGTGGTCATGTGGTTAAATGACACTATTGGATAAAGGTGGTTTTGGAAAAGAACACATACAATGACACAAGTTGATCAATGTGGTTTATGAAAAGAGCACATGCAATGATGACTCTAATGGATCCATTTCCCAAACCATGGTCAGAGAGACCAAAAACACATAGGAAAGCAGCTTCCACATGGAATGATGCACTAGTGTGGTAGAAGCTGCATCACAGAATCCACTAGAGTGTATGTGGTCATGTGGATGAATGTGGTTTGGGAAAGAACACATGCAATGTGGTCATGTGGATCAATGGCACTAGTGGATCAATGTGTTTTTATGAAAAGAATACATGCAATGACACTAGTGGATGAATGTGGTTTATGGAAAGAACACATGCAATAATGACTCTAGTGGATCCATTTGTTAGACCATGGTCAGTGAGACCAAACACTCATACGAAACCATGCAGCTTTCACATGGAATGATGCACCAGTGTGGCAGAAGCTGCATCATAGAATGCACTAGAGTGTGTGTAGTCATGTGGATCAATGTGGTTTTTGAAAAGAACATATGCAATGTGTTCATGTGGATCAATGACACTAGGGGGTCAATGTTGTTTATGAAAATAACACATGCAATGCCACTAGTGGATCAATGTGGTTTATGAAAAGAGCACAAGAAATAATGACTCTAGTGGATCCATTTGTCAGACTATGGTCACAGAGAGCAAAAACACATAGGAAAGAAGCTCTCACATGGAATGATGCACCAGGGTGGCAGGAGCTACATCACAGAATCCACTTGAGTGTGTGTGGTCATGTGGATCAATGTGGTTTTGGAAAATAACATGTGATACCCCCGGGATCAGGGCTAGACAAATCCTAGACCTTTGTCTTATATAAGACTAACATAAATCTCAAAAGCATACAGAGAAAGAATCAGTAACATTACAGTGACCCTACGACACAAAAATTAATATAGCAAGCTCATAACTGAGCAGAGAACCAAAATATTACAAGCAGAGGTCAATGACCACAAACACTAAACAACGGAAGGAAAATTGTGCTATTAAGTATAGCAAACTTAACAAATGACCTAAGAGGCCTAAAGCATAACAGTGACGTCCCATTCCATAGATTCTAGGCTGCCGGCCGGGAACCCCAAACTACTCGTCGATGTCGATGTCGTACCAAACTCGTCTTCAGGGGAACACTTATTCTGCTACAAAAGTATCAACAAAGCAAGGGTGAGTACAGTGTGTACTCCGCAATACATATGGCTGGTGGGGTTATTTTGCATAAAGCCATCTTTGGTTTTTAAAACAAGAGAGAGAAGAAGCTCGTCTATTCAGAATATTTTAAAAAGGGGATAAGAGAGCAACATCTCGAAAGAATTGCTCATCATCTTGATATCCATCAAAGTAATCCTCATCTCATGACTAGGATCACCCCCTTGTACCCATGAGGAAGCATCCTTAACAAACATTAGTTGCCAAGTTTTACGATTAGGTTGAGGTTCTCTATGATCTTAGAATTCGGTCACCAAGTGTTCATAACCGTGAACATGACTTTTCGAAAATATTTAACCCTGGAGGGGTGTACAACTTTACCCACACGTACCAACCGACTCTTAATGCCACATGATTAGCCCTCATCCTTAGAAGGCCGACAGAGGGTGATTGGACACGACCTTTACCTTGCTTTCACCGAGACCATGAGTCACAACCTAAGGAGGGTTCCGCTGTAACGGGAGAAATCCCGAAGCCGGTCCCTAGATATGTGAGTCAAGGTTAGTTTACTAGAGGAACCGCCTCAAGCAACCCCGGCCATGCTTACCTACCTGTATGAATGCACCTCCTTCACCGCCTTCAAGAATAACCAGAATGCATATGTTGAATGGAACACCAAACTAGGTGAGTCATGGAATCTACTAGGCAAGTTAGTTACTCGTGAGGTTTTCCAGGCCCCGTATGGCTATACGCTCATCTCGGTTCCAAAGGCAAGAACTTGGTTCCTAGTAGTGGCGAGCATGGGATGACAACAACCACATCCCACTGTGGCCTCCCATACAAGCCTTAGCATGTTTAACCTTAACCACTAATCTTACCTCATCAGTATACCTCGTTCTCCATTCATACTAGATTCTATGCATCTGATACATCATTTGGATGAACCAGAACTGATAGCTATGCATGGCTAAGAAAGACACAGATACAAGCTCTAGCAATGCACACACGCCAAACCTAGTTATGCTAGGAGCAGTGGATCGGGTAATATAATCTCAAAGGGAGTAATGCAACAGATAGGATACTCTATCTATCGATAAAACACCACAGTAGAATCATATCCATCATGGCGAGAATTGAAATGATTTTGAAACCATAGGATTATATAATGGTGGGGCTATGCTTGCCTTGTTTGTTGCTACCCAAATATAGATCTTTGGAAGCCTTGTACTTGACTTGATTACAGTTGGTCAAGTATTGTTCTTCGGTCTTTGATGGTGTTGATCTCGGTCTTCGATCTCATTCTCGATATCGTGTTCTACCGGGAAGAACCAAACACCGGAAAGAAAGGGAAAACAATCAACACATGGCATCAATGTAATTCTCAAGCAAGGATGATGATATGACAAGTTAACTTGTATTGAAATGGAACCCTAAGGCATGCTTGGTAATTTAAGCAGCGTCTGAGGGGTGCGAACTCTAATATGGGAGAGACCCTGGAATCACCTATGGGGGTTCATTTGTTATTCTAATTAAACTCGTAATTAAAGTTATTGAACAATGCATGATATTGATGCTAAAGTGTAGACCTTGTTTTTCTGAACATTTTGATATATTATTCATATTTTTCTGATTTAAAATGAATTAGTTATTGAATTAACTATATTTAAACAATTTCTGGAATTATTAAACCATTTATGAAATTGAAACAAAACTGATTAAAACATTTTACACACGGGCTGGCCCTAGCCACTGCAACTGACGGATGGGCCCGAGGCCACATCAGATGCCACCGTGGCGGTCAGCGATCAAAGGGTCCAGGGCGCGTCGGCGTGACGTCTTGGTGAAGTCATCTTGACGGCAACCGTCAGGTGGTCACCGGCAACGGCGAGGAAGGGCGCGCGGGGCTGCGTGAAGTGGTGCGTTCGGGTGAGCACGTCCAGGCGGACCAGAAACTAGCGGCGCCGCTAGCTTTTGGTCGCCGGAGCAGCGAACCCGGCGAGCAACAACAACGGTGCTTGTAGATGAACAATACACGGCAGCTACAACGAGCTAGCAAGCGAACCAAGGGTGCCATGAGTACTAGAAGCTCACCCTGGAGCGGCCTAGGTTGATGGGGAGGCGAGGCAACGACCAGAGAAATGACATGAACGGTGGAGGTGGTTGTCGGGCTTAGGGAAGAAGGGGTCTTTGCGATTACGGCCTTCGGGGCTAGATTCCTTCGGCGAGGAGGTAGTAGGCATCGAGGCAGAGCTCATGGCGTGGTCAGCGGAGGCAGGGGAGGTTGGTGACGGCAGCGATTCGAATCGACGGTGAGCTAGGGTTTTGGCCTTAGGGAAAAAGAGGAAGAGAGGGCCAGGGAGAGGGAGGAAATGCTCGGATGGGGACGAGGGCGCCGACACGATGATCTTATCCTCCTCCAGAGCACGGCGGCAGAGGCGTGGCCACCGAGCTACTTCTCGCTCTATTCGTCCCGAGGAAGAAGAAAAGAGAGGCACGCTGAAGGGGTACGCGGGCTTGTGTCGGGGTAGGCTGGCTACGGGCTACAGGGAGATGTGCACGGCGGTAGATAGGGAGGGGGAGAGAGATGGGCTGCTAGGCTGCGTTGCTGCTCTGTTTTTATTTGAAAAACATTTTTTATGTCTATTTCCTCCTTTTCTCTTTGTATTTTAAATTTCAAACCTGTTTTGGTTATTTCAAAAATTACTAGCTACTTTGTGAAATATTGAAAACATTATGGGGCCCTCTTAGTCCATTTGGGTTCCATGCATTTTGATAATTTTCAAAATACAAAAACTATTTGGAAGGCTTTCAAAGAGAGGGAAGGATTAGAGTTTTGCTTTACTTTCTTTGCATGCATTTTAAGGGATGATGCTTATGAGTGCACAATCAAAGCCCTAATTAAGATTAACTAAAATAGAGGTGTTACATAACACATGCAATGTGGTCATGTGGATCAATGTGGTTTTGGAAAAGAACACATGTAATGACACTGGTGGATCAATGTGGTTTTTGGAAAGGAACACATGTAATGCCACTAGTGGATCAATGTCGTTTTTGGAAAATACCACATGCAATGACACTAGTGGATCAATGTTGTTTATGAAAAGAACACATTTATGCAATGACACTATTGAATCAATGCGGTTTATAAAAATAACACATGCAATACAGATTAGCGGATCGATTTGCCAAACCATGGTCACAGAGACCAAAATCACATAGGAAAGCAGCTTTCACATGGAATGATGCACTAGTGTGGCAGAAGCTACGTCACGGAATCCACTAGAGTTTGTGCGGTCATGTGCATCAATGTGGTTTTCGAAAATAACACATGTAATGTGGTCATGTGGATCAATGACACTAGTGGATCACTGTGTTTTTATGAAAATAACACATGCAATGAGACTAGTGGATACTGTGGTTTATGAAAATAACATATGAAATAATGACTCTAGTGGATCCATTCGTTAGACCTTGGGCACAGAGACCAAAAACACATAGGAAAGCAGGCAGCTTCAACATGGAATGGTGCACCAGTGTGGCTAAAGCTGCATCACAGAATCCACTGGAGTGTGTGTCGTCATGTGGATCAATGTGGTTTTGTAAAATAACACATGTAATGTGGTCATGTGAATCATTGTGGTTTTGGAAAAGAACACATGCAATGACACTAGTGGATCAATGTGGATTTGGAAAAGAACACATGCAATGACACTAGTGGATCAATGTGGTTTTTGGAAAAGAACACATGGAATGACACTAGTTGATCAATGTGGTTCATGAAAAGAACACATTTATGTAATGACATTAGTGGATCAATGTGGTTTATGAAAATAACACATGCAATAATGACTCTAGTGGATCCATTTGCCAAACCATGGTTAAAGAGACCAAAAACACATAGGACAACAACATCCACATGGAATGATGCACCAATGTGGTAGAAGTTGCATCACGGAATCCACTTGAGTGTGTGTGGTCATGTGGATCAATGTGGTTTTGGAAAATAACACATGCAATGTGGTCATGTGGATCAATGAAACTAGTGGATCAATGTATTTTTATGAATGAAATGACACTAGTGGATCAATGTGGTTTATAAAAAGAACACATGCCATAGTGGATCCATTTGTTAGGGCATGGTCACAGAGACCAAAAACACATAGGAAAGCATGCAACTTCCACATGGAATGATTTACCAGTGTAGCAGAAGCTGCATCACAGAATCCACTGGAGTGTGTGTGGTCATGTGGATGAATGTGGTTTTTGAAAATAACACATGCAATGTGGTCATGTGGATCAATGACACTAGTGGATCAGTGTGTTTTTATGAAAACAACACATGCAATCCCACTAGTGGATCAATGTGGTTTATGAAAAGAGTATATGCAATAATGACTCTAGGGGATCAATTTGCCAAACAATGGTCATAGAGACCAAAAACACATAGGAAAGCATGCAGCTTCCACATGGAATGATGGACTAGTGTGTTAGAAGCTGTATCACAGAATCCATTGGAGTGTGTGTGGTCATGTGGATCAATGTGGTTTTTGAAAAGAACATATGCAATGTGGTCATGTGGATCAATGACACTAGTGGATCAATGTTATTTATGAAAATAACACATGTAATGCTACTAGTGGATCATTGTTGTTTATGAAAATAGCACATGCAATAATGACTCTAGTGGATCCATTTGTCAAAACATGGCCACAGAGAGAAAAAAACACATAGGAAAGCAGCTTTCACATGGAATGATGCACCAGGGTGGCAGAAGCTGCATCACAAAATCAACTGGAGTGTGTGGTCATTTGGATCAATGTGGTTTTTGAAAATAACACATGCAATGTTGTCATGTGGATCACTGTGGTTTTGGAAAAGAACACATACAATGACACTAGAGGATCAATGTGGTTTTGGAAAGGAACACATGCAATGCTACTAGTGGATCAATGTTCTTTTTGGAAAAGACCACATGCAATGACACTAGTGGATCAATGTGGTTTTTGAAAAGAACACATTTATGCAATGACACTAGTGGATCAATGTGGTTTATGAAAATAACACATGCAATAATGACTAGTGGATCCATTTGCCAAACCATGGTCATAGAGACCAAAAACACATAGGAAAGTAGCTTCCACACAAAATGATGCACTAGTGTGGCAGAAGCTGCATCATGGAATCCACTGGAGTTTGTGTGGTCATGTGGATCAATGTGGTTTTTGAAAATAACACATGCAATGTGGTCATGTGGATCAATGACACTAGTGGATCACTTTGTTTTTATAAAAAGAATAGATGCAATGACACTAGTGGATCAATTTGGTTTATGAAAATAACACATGCAATAATAACTCTAGTGGATCCATTCGTTAGACCATGGTCACAAAGACCAAAAACACATAGGAAAGCATGCAGCTTCCACATGGAATGGTGCACCAGTGTGGCAGACGCTGCATCACATAATCATCTCCACTAGAGTGTGTGTGGTCATGTGGATGAATGTGGTTTTTGAAAATAACACATGCAATGTGAGCATGTGGATCAATGTGGTTTTGGAAAAGAACACATGCAATGACACTAGTGGGTCAATGTGGTTTTGGAAAAAAACATGCAATGACACTAGTGGATCAATGTGGTTTTTGGAAAAGAACACATAGAATGACACTAGTTGATCAATGTGGTTTATGAAAATAACACATTTATGCAATGGCACTAGTTGATCAATGTGGTTTATGAAAATAACACATGCAATAATGACTAGTGGATCCATTTGCCAAACCATGGTCATAGAGACCAAAAACACATAGGAAAGTAGCTTCCACACGAGATGATGCACTAGTGTGGCAGAAGCTGCATCATGGAATCCACTGGAGTTTGTGTGGTCATGTGGATCAATGTGGTTTTTGAAAATAACACATGCAATGTGGTCATGTGGATCAATGACACTAGTGGATCACTGTGTTTTTTTAAAAACAACAGAAGCAATGACACTAGTGGATCAATTTGGTTTATGAAAATAACACATGCAATAATGACTCTAGTGGATCCATTCGTTAGACCATGGTCACAGAGACCAAAAACACATAGGAAAGCATGCAGCTTCCACATGGAATGGTGCACCAGTGTGGCAGAAGCTGCATCACAGAATCATATCCACTAGAGTGTGTGTGTTCATGTGGATCAATGTGGTTTTGGGAAATAACACATGCAATGTGAGCATGTGGATCAACGTGGTCTTGGAAAAAAACACATGCAATGACACTAGTGGATAAATGTGGTTTTGGAAAAAACACATGCAATGACACTAGTGGATCAATGTGGTTTTTGGAAAAGAACACATGGAATGACACTAGTTGATCAATGTGGTTTATGAAAATAACACATTTATGCAATGACACTAGTGGATCAATGTGGTTTATGAAAATAACACATGCAATAATGACTCTAGTGGATCCATTTGCCAAACCATGGTTGCAGAGACCAAAAATATAGGACAATAGCTTCCACATGGAATGATACACCAGTGTGGTAGAAGTTGCATCACGGAATCCACTGGAGTGTGTGTGGTCACGTGGATCAATGTGGTTTTGGAAAACAACACATGCAATGTGGTCATGTGGATCAATGACACTAGTGGATCAGTGTGTTTTTATGAAAAGAACACATGCAATGACACTAGTGGATCAATGTGGTTTATGAAAAGAACACATGCAATAATGTCTCTAGTGGATCCATTTGTTAGACCATGGTCATAGAGACCAAAAATACATAGGAAAGCATGCAACTTCCACATTGAATTATTTACCAGTGTGGTAGAAGCTGCACCACGGAATCCATCGGAGTGTGTGTGGTCATGTGGATCAATGTGGTTTTGGAAAATAACACATGCAATGTGGTCATGTGGATATCAAAAGAACACATGCAATGACACTAGTGGATCAATGTGGTTTATGAAAAGAACACATGAAATAATGACTCTAGTGGATCCATTGTTAGACCATGGTCACAGAAACCAAAAACACATAATAAAGCATGCAGCTTCCACATGAAATGATGCACTAGTGTGGCAGAAGATACATCACAGAATCCACTGGAGTGTGTGATCAATGTGGTTTTGGAAAACAACACATGCAATGTGGCCATGTGGATCAACGTCCTTTTGGAAAAGAACACATGCAATGACACTGGTGGATCAATGTGGTTTTGGAAAAGAACATACAATGACACTAGTGGATCATTGTGTTTTTTCGAAAAGAACACGTGGAATGACACTAGTGGATCAATGTGGTTTCTGAAAAGAACACATTTATGAAACAACACTAGTGTATCAATGTGGTTTATGAAAATAACACATGCAATAATGACTCTAGTGGATCCATTTGCCAAACCATGGTCACAGAGACCAAAAACACATAGGAAAACAGCTCCCACATGGAATGATTTACCAGTGTGGCAAAAGATGCATCACGGAATCCACTGGAGTGTGTGTGGTCATGTGGATCAATGTGGTTTTTGAAAATAACACATGCAATGGGTTTTGTTCGTCTGCGGTACCAAAGTTGACAGGCCAGCGCATGGTGGTACCTAAGTTGCCTGAAATTACTGCGTTTCGAAAAGTTGGGTCGCCAACTACCGAGAGGGGCCATTTCTATGCAAACTCGTCTCACCCCTACCAAATCCAAACATGCCGTGAAACTGCCCTGTGAAGTAGATGGTCGGGACCCTCATGTCAGTAATATTTCTGTGACTCGAGCGCCAACGCGGCAACCACGTAGGTGAAACGAGATACTAAAGGAGCATGGTGCGTTGACCAAATTCACAAATCCACTCCCAGCTTTCCCCTAGTTCCGGCAGCGTCGGAATCCACCCTCCAGGCAGGTCGATCCCTTCGGACATTTGACTTCCGGGGCCAAGTTGCTGCGCCCAGTTGCTGCGCCCAGTCGCTGATACCGAGCTCCAATAGCGCATGCCATAGCCGCCGTTGCGAGGCTCTAGCCCGCCTCCGCCGCCGATGAGCCGAGCAGTTCGGAGGATGGCAGATCCTACTATCAAGGAAGAAGAAGTTCTGGCTACAAGCGGGTGAGCTGCCCTTCTCTTTGCTATTCACACTAATTATAACTGCTAGCTGGCTACTGATCCTCAAATTGTTTGTTATCCCAATGTTGACAAACATATTTTGTCCATAGTTTTCTATCAAGTGGGATCTATGCGGACCCCCCTTACCTGGTTACGGTAGTCCTCTACAGGTACGACTCTAAGGGCAAGAGGTATAAACACCATTGTTTCGCGATGGAAGAAGCACCTGCGCAGATCTGCACTATATCTGGTATGGTTGCTGCTCTGCGTAATCATGTTAAATTATGGCCGAAGCAGACTGCAAAGTTCAGCTTCATGGATGAACGTGGCATCATGGTTCCTATAACATGTGACAATCAGCTAATTGGGTTGATGAAAAGGTATGCTTCGGCTACCATGTTTGACCTGAAATGTCATGTACTGGATGTGGAAGCTGCTGCAACTGGGCGTCACCCTTCTATTCTTGGACAGGGTGGTTGCTCGAACCCAATTAGCTCCTGGTAAGCAAAGGTCGCTTGGGGTTCGCATGTTTGTGCTGAATTGTAATTTTTGTTTTATTTACTATGTAGATATTGGGCAGTTATGCAACAGTCTTGTTTCTTTGACAGGAAGCGCCGCAAGGTTAGAAACATGACTGCCGGGTCAGTCATTTTGCTGCCCGAAGAAATTAAAAATGAGTGGAAAGATGATGTTGGACACGATTCTGGTGCCCATTGTCCCGGCCATGCAGAGTACGTGAAGCTAAGAAAATTGGCACCGAGGAAGAGGAAGAAGGCATGAAATGAAGAAGCCAGTGGACGTGAAGGCTTGGCACCCAGGCTACGGAAGAAGGCTGCTGGCAATGAAGATGCATAGTAATGTGTTGAACTTGAACCTATATATGTAATTATGTTAAATTCTGGAGCTCTATGTGTGGCACGTTGCTGGGCGAAACAATCTACCCACGTTATCTGAGTAAAATGTACCGCGACTTAGGGTTTGGAAATGCCCGAGTCAGTAGTTGAATCCGAAATTGTGATTGTGCCATTGCTATCTGAAAACAAGGATCCACCGGTTCCACGATTGCTGAGGGGCAGGAGGTCTCCAAATACGACGAAATGTAAGTGGCACAGAAATAAATTATTTAAGCTGCCACACTCCACGAAGCAGCAACTTATTTCAGATGCTGCAGAACGACGTGGCAACATAAACAACAATGTTCTCACCGATAATGCCCAGATGAGGAGGAAATCGGTACCACTTTCTGGCCTAATCTTGAGCCCGTATATCTCGCCGCCTCTCTGCTCCTGCATCCCCTGCATCTGGCGAAGCTCCCGGATCTCCAGTAACCGGGTGTACGTGCTTCCACTTTATAAATTGTGGTTGTGCCATTTGCATGTGGCCAAATCCACGTAGATTACATTTAAACAAACCACCAATGTCAGAATACACTAGTAGAAAAGGGGTCTTTGGTCCATGTTCATGTTCCCAATTCGGGACAGAGATCTAAATCGAGGCAGAAATTGATCTAAATTACAAATTCTTCCACAAATTAATCGAGACAGAGATCTAAATCGAGGCATTTCATTAATTCAACCACAAATTCTTCTAAACAAAGGTGCGATTTCACATCCTACATTAATTCAACCACTAGTCAATAATTTCACTTCCGCTGCCGCTGTCCTCCGAGCCGCCGGCTTCCTCGTCGTCGTCCGACGGAACCTCCACGATTTCTGCATTGTTCGCGAGATGGAGCACCTCTTCACGGTGAGCGGCGGCGATGACGGTGAACTTGGTCCGTCCAGGGATGGACCAGAACCTCTCCCGCCCTTCTCGGTTGCGGAGATCCCGGTGCACCACGCGCCCGTAAACGATGCGGTTGCCAATCTTGGCCTTCCACTCCTTCTTGAACAACGCCGGCCAGTATGGGCTGGCCGCCGCGTACCGGGGCAACGCCCTCTTCCACGCGGGCATCTGGCGGCGGCGCGCCGCAATTTTGCTCTCCATCACTGCTCCGCTGGGGAGGAGGAACGGAGCCACCGGCATCCCCGCATAACTGATGCGCCATCCGTGGGGCACCGTCGCGGCCAGCGGCGTGAGGATGTCAAAGTGCGCGAACATCGCCGCCTCGTAGAAGTTCAGCGAGGGCATCTCCATGGCAGCGCAGTGGAGATTGGAGAGGGAGCGAGGGGGTGGACGACGAAGCGATGGCGCGGTGGAGATTGGAGAGGGCGAGGGGATGGGCGACGAAGTGATGTGCTGTGGCGCCTCCTATTTGTACACGAGGACGACGAAGCGACGGGCGGAATATCCAAGGGGCATTGGTCAGATAAAAGGAAGTAATGCAGGGTTAAGACAGATTAACGGGCGACCAATTTTTTTACTCCCAGCACTTCGGGGCTAATAGTTCAGACCGCTAGGTCAAGAAGTACAACTATTACAACTTAAAAAAGGCACGGAGTTTAAGCTAAATAGAACTAGTTATCACACATCTCCTTGATCTTCCTAATCTTAGCCCTATGCGCATCTTCCTGCGAGAGCAAGGATCGAACCGTCTTCTCCTTCCTTTTAGCATCTTCCTTGCACAGCTTCAATTGTTTCTCTGCATCTTTCCTCATGCTCTTGTCAATACTCGTAGTTGTGAACTGTAGGACTTTGGCCTGGTGAAGATCCTTCCTTGCTTGAGTCTATTCTTGCTCTACTTTAGCCTTCAGGGCCAACGTCGCGTCCCTCTCCTTCTTGACTTTGCTAACCTTGTCTTCCACCCCCATGAGATCTTGCTTATGCTTGGTCGTGTCAACTAGTTCCCATAGCTTCATCTCAACACTATCAAGAAGTGAGCTGAATGCGGATTCTTTCAACTCAACAGTCATTTCCCATAGTTTGTCTAGCGTTTTCTGCATTGATTTGGGCCACTCTCGATCTACCCATTTGACAACACCACAACTTCCACCTCGCATCATTACACGATGTCCTTGACACCGTAGAAACCTCCTGCCTGTGTTTCTTCCTTCGAACGCTACAAATTAGCGGGCACATATCCATGTTTACATAGTAGAGGACCGTCTTCATCTGCTAAACCGTGATAGTCGGCGTCATACATCGTCTGGTTGGCCTAACACATCATACGCGCATGAGTAAACAGAGTAGATTTGGCTCAAAAAATAGATAACTGGCCACGGATGATAGAGATAGAGATGAGTCGACTCACATTGAAATCACCGTCCCTGTCGTCATGATGCGTTTCCTCGCCGTCTCCCCTTGAACCCATGGCGAGAGGGGAGGGGGGTGGCTGCCGGAGAGGGGATTGGGATGGAGGTGCCGTCGGCTTGCGGCTACGGCCGGATGGGAGTGAAGTGGGGAAAGTGGCTTCGAGGGGAAGGAAGAGAAGTACGGGGAGGAAGAGAAGTAATGGGGACGTGGCACTGGGATATGGCCCACTCAACTCGTGAGTCGTGACACTCGCAACAGGGGAGCCCCCGGTGTTGCCAGTTTGTCCAGAGCAAGCATGGCCAATCATGCCGCAGAACAGACTACTCACGGATCGATCTCACGAAAACCATCCCAATCATCCAAGCGCCTCGATCGAACGGTATGTAACAATCGTCAAGCAGAACAACTGTGTTAGGGCGTGCCTTCTAGAAGACTCGGCCTAACGCTAAGGTTAGGGCTCTCCTAAGGTTAATTAGGATCCATATGTGGTTTCTGAAAAGAACATGCATCCAATGACACTGGTGGATCCATATGTGTTTTGTGAGAAGAACACACATGCAATGACACTGGTGGATCCATGTGTGGTTATTGAGAAGAACACACATGCAATGACACTGGGTGTGGTTCATGATATGGTTTGTGAGAAGAACACACATGCAACGACTCTAGCTGTGGTTCATGAGAAGAGCAGACATGCGATGACTCTAACTGTGTTTCATGAAAAGAGAAGACATGCGATGACACCGGTGGATCCATGTGTCGTCTATGAGAGGAACACACATGCAATGACACTGGTGGATCCTTACGTGGTTTGTGAGAATAACACACATGCAATGACACTGGTAGATCCATATGTGGTCTGTGAAAAGAACACACATGCAATGACACTGGTGGATCCATGTGTGGTTCATGGGAAGAACACACATGCAATGAAACTGGTGGATCCATGTGTGTTCTGTGGGAAGAACACACATGCAATGACACTGGTGATATGTGGTTTGTGAAAAGAACAGACATGCAATGACTCTAACTATGGTTCATGAAAAGAGCAGGCATGCAATGACACTGGTGGATCCATGTGTGGTTCATGGGAAGAACACACATGCAATGACACCAGTGGATCCATGTGTGGTCTGTGGGAAGAACACACATGCAATGACACTGGTGATATGTGGTTTGTGAAAAGAACAGACATGCAATGACTCTAACTGTGGTTAATGATAAGAGAAGACATGCAATGACATTGGTGGATCCATGTGTGGTTAATGAGAAGAACACACATGAAATGACATTGGGTGTGGTTCATGATATGGTTTGTGAGAAGAACACACATGCAATGAATCTAGCTGTGGTTCATGGAAAGAGTAGACATGCGATGACTCTAGCTGTGGTTCATGAAAAGAGCAGACATGCGATGACACTGGTGGATCCATGTGTGGTCTATGAGAAGAACACACATGCAATGACACTGGGTGTGGTTCATGATATGGTTTGTGAGAAGAACACACATGCAATGACTCTAACTGTGGTTCGTGAAAAGAGCAGACATGCGATGACTCTAACTATGGTTAATGAAAATAGCAGACATGCAATGACACTGGTGGATCCAAGTGTGGTAAATGAGAACAACACAAATGCAATGAACTCTAGTGGGTCCATGTGGTTTTTGAGAAGAACACACATCCAATGAACTCTAGTGGATCCATATCTGGTTTGTGAGAAGGACACACATGCAATGACACTGGTGGATCCATGTGTGGTTCATGGGAAGAACACACATGCAATGACATTGGTGGATCCATGTGTGGTATGTGGGAAGAACACACATGCAATGACACTGGTGATATGTGGTTTGTGAAAATAACAGACATGCGATGACTCTAGCTGTGGTTCATGAAAAGAGCACACATGCGATGACTCTAACTGTGGTTCATGAAAAGAGCAGACATGCATTGACACCTGTGGATCCATGTGTGCTCTATGAGAGGAACACACATGCAATGACACCGGTGGATCCTTATGTGGTTTGTGAGAATAACACACATGCAATGACACTGGTGGATCCATATGTGGTCTGTGAAAAGAACACACATGCAATGACACTGGTGGATCCATGTGTGGTTCATGGGAAGAACACACATCCAATGACACTGGTGGATCCATGTGTGGTTCATGGGAAGAACAGACATGCAATGACAATGGTGGATCCATGTGTGGTCTATGGGAAGAACACACATGCAATTACACTAGTGATATGTGGTTTGTGAAAAGAACAGACAAGCAATGCCTCTAACTATGGTTAATGGAAAGAGCAGACATACAATGACACTGGTGGATCCATGTGTGGTTAATGAGAAGAACACACATGCAATGACACTGGGTGTGGTTCATGATATGGTTTGTGAGAAGAACACACATGCAATGACTCTAGCTGTGGTTCATGAGAAGAGCAGACATGCGATGACTCTAACTGTGGTTCATGAAAAGAGCAAACATGCGATGACACCGGTGGATCCATGTGTGGTCTATAAGAGGAACACACATGCAATGACACCGGTGGATCCTTACGTGGTTTGTGAGAATAACACACATGCAATGACACTGGTGGATCCATATGTGGTCTGTGAAAAGAACACACATGTAATGACACTTGTGGATCCATGTGTGGTTCATGGGAAGAACACACATACAATGACACTGGTGGATCCATGTGTGGTCTATGGGAAGAACGCACATGCAATGACACTGGTGATATGTGGTTTGCGAAAAGAACAGGAATGCAATGACTCTAACTGTGGTTCATGAAAAGAGCAGGCATGCAATGACACTGGTGGATCCATGTGTGGTTCATGGGAAGAACAAACATGCAATGAAACTGGTGGATCCATGTGTGGTCTGTGGGAAGAACACACATGCAATACCACTGGTGATATGAGGTTTGTGAAAAGAACAGACATGCAATAACTCTAACTATGGATAATGAATAGAGGAGACATGCAATGACACTGGTGGATCCATGTGTGGTTAATGAGAAGAACACACATGCAATGACACTAGGTGTGGTTCATGATATGGTTTGTGAGAAGAAGACACGTGCAATGACTCTAGCTGTGGTTCATGAGAAGAACAGACATGCGATGACTCTAACTGTGGTTCATGAAAAGAGCAGACATGCGATGACACATGTGGATCCATGTGTGGTCTATGATAGGAACACACATGCAATGACACTGGTGGATCCATGTGTGGTCTGTGGGAAGAACACACATGCAATGACACTAGTGATATGTGGTTTGTGAAAAGAACAGACATGCAATGACTCTAGTTGTGGTTAATGAAAAGAGCAGACATGCAATGACACTGGTGGATCCATGTGTGGTTCATGGGAAGAACACACATGCAATGTAACTGAGTGTGGTTCATGATACGGTTTGTGAGAAAAACACACATGCAATGACTTTAGCTGCGGTTCATGAGAAGGGCAGACATGCGATGACTCTAATTGTGGTTCATGAAAAGAGCAGACATGCGATGACACCGGCGGATCCATGTGTGGTATATGAGAGGAACACACATGCAATGACACCGGTGGATCCTTACGTCGTTTGTGAGAATAACACACATGCAATGACACTGGTGGATCCATATGTGGTCTGTGAAAAGAACACACATGCAATGACACTAGTGGATCCATGTGTGGTTCATGGGAAGGACACACATGCAATGACACTGCTGGATCCATGTGTGGTCTGTGGGAAGAACACACATGCAATGACACTGGTGGTATGTGGTTTGTGAAAAGAACAGACATGCAATGACTCTAACCGTGGTTCATGAAAAGAGTAGGCATGCAATGACAATGGTGGATCCATGTGTGGTTCATGGGAAGAACACACATGCAATGACACTGGTGGATTCATGTGTGGTCTGTGGGAAGAACACACATGCAATGACACTGGTGATATGTGGTTTGTGAAAAGAATAGACATGCAATGAATCTAACTGTGGTTAATGAAAAGAGCAGACATGCAGTGACACTGGTGGATCCATGTGTGGTTAATGAGAAGAACACACATGCAATGACACTGGGTGTGGTTCATGATATGGTTTGCGAGAAGAACACACATGCAATGACTCTAGCTGTGGTTCATCAAAAGAGCAGACATGCGATGACTCTAACTGTGGTTCATGAAAAGAACAGACATGCGATGACACTGGTGGATCCATGTGTAGTCTATGAGAAGAATACACATGCAATGACTCCAACTATGGTTCATGAAAAGAGTAGACATGCGATGACACCGGTGGTTCCATGTGTGGTCTATGAGAGGAACACGCGTGCAATGACACCGGTGGATCCTTACGTGGTTTGTGAGAAGAACACACATGCAATGACTCTAGCTGTGGTTCATGGGAAGATCACACATGCAATGACACTGGTGGATCCATGTGTGGTTCATGGGAAGAACACACATGCAATGACACTGGTGGATCCATGTGTGGTCTATGGGAAGAACACACATGCAATGACACTAGTGATATGTGGTTTGTGCAAAGAACAGACATGCAATGACTCTAACTGTGGTTAATGAAAAGAGCAGACATGCAATGACACTAGTGGATCCATGTGTGGTTCATGGGAAGAACACACATGCAATGACATTGGGTGTGGTTCATGATATGGTTTGTGAGAAAAACACACATGCAATGACTCTAGCTGCGGTTCATGAGAAGGGCAGACATGCGATGACTCTAACTTTGGTTCATGAAAAGAGCAGACATGCGATGACACCGGCGGATCCATGTGTGGTCTATGAGAGGAACACACATGTAGTGACACCGGTGGATCCTTATGTCATTCGTGAGAATAACACACATGCAATGACACTGGTGGATACATATGTGGTCTGTGAAAAGAACACACATGCAATGACACTAGTGGATCCATGTGTGGTTCAAGGGAAGGACACACATGCAATGACACTGCTGGATCCATGTGTGGTCTGTGGGAAGAACACACATGCAATGACACTGGTGGTATATGGTTTGTGAAAAGAACAGACATGCAATGACTCTTACCGTGGTTCATGAAAAGAGTAGGCATGCAATGACAATGGTGGATCCATGTGTGGTTCATGGGAAGAACACACATGCAATGACACTGGTGGATTCATGTGTGGTATTTGGGAAGAACACACATGCAATGACACTGGTGATATGTGGTTTGTGAAAATAATAGACATGCAATGAATCTAACTGTGGTTAATGAAAAGAGCAGACATGCAATGACACTAGTGGATCCATGTGTGGTTCATGGGAAGAACACACATGCAATGTAACTGAGTGTGGTTCATGATACGGTTTGTGAGAAAAACACACATGCAATGACTTTAGCTGCGGTTCATGAGAAGGGCAGACATGCGATGACTCTAACTGTGGTTCATGAAAAGAGCAGACATGCAATGACACCGGTGGATCCATGTGTGGTCTATGAGAAGAATACACATGCAATGACTCCAATTATGGTTCATGAAAAGAGTAGACATGCGATGACACCGGTGGATCCATGTGTGGTCTATGAGAGGAACACACATGCAATGACACCGGTGGATCCTTACGTGGTTTGTGAGAAGAACAAACATGCAATGACTCTAGCTGTGGTTCATGGGAAGATCACACATGCAATGACACTGGTGGATCCATGTGTGGTTCATGGGAAGAACACACATGCAATGACACTGGTGGATCCATGTGTGGTCTATGGGAAGAATACACATGCAATGACACTAGTGATATGTGGTTTGTGAAAAGAACAGACATGCAATTACTCTAACTGTGGTTAATGAAAAGAGAAGACATGCAATGACACTGGTGGATCCATGTGTGGTTCATGGGAACAACACACATGCAATGACATTGGGTGTGGTTCATGATATGGTTTGTAAGAAAAACACACATGCAATGACTCTAGCTGCAGTTCATGAGAAGGGCAGACATGCGATGACTCTAACTATGGTTCATGAAAAGAGCAGACATGCGATGACACCGGCGGATCCATGTGTGGTCTATGAGAGGAACACACATGCAGTGACACCGGTGGATCCTTACGTCGTTTGTGAGAATAACACACATGCAATGACACTGGTGGATCCATATGTGGTCTGTGAAAAGAACACACATGCAATGACACTAGTGGATCCATGTGTGGTTCATGGGAAGGACACACATGCAATGACACTGGTGGATCCATGTGTGGTCTGTGGGAAGAACACACATGCAATGACACTAGTGATATGTGGCTTGTGAAAAGAACAGACATGCAATGAGTCAACCGTGGTTAATGAAAAGTGTAGACATGCAATGACACTGGTGGATCCATGTGTGGTTAATGTGAAGAACACACATGCAATGACACTGGGTGTGGTTCATGATATGGTTTGTGAGAAGAACACACATGCAATTACTCTAACTGTGGTTCATGAAAAGAGCAGACATGCGATAACTCTAACTGTGGTTCATGAAAAGAGCAGACATGCAATGACACTGGTGGATCCATGTGTGGTCTATGAGAGGAACACACATGCAATGACTCTAATCGGGGTTCATGAAAAGAGCAGACATGCGATGACACTGGTGGATCCACGTGTGGTCTATGAGAGGAACACATATGCAATGACATCGGTGGATCCTTACGTGGTTTGTGAGAAGAACACACATGCAATGACTCTAGCTGTGGTTCATGGGAAGATCACACATGCAATGACACTAGTGGATCCATGTGTGTTTCATGGGAACAACACACATGCAATGACACTGGTGGATCCATGTGTGGTCTGTGGGAAGAACACACATGCAATGACACTAGTGATATGAGGTTTGTGAAAAGAACAGACATGCAATGACTCTAACCGTGGTTAATAAAAAGAGCAGACATGCAATGACACTGGTGGATCCATGTGTGGTTCATGGGAAGAAGACACATGCAATGACACTAGGTGTGGTTCATGATATGGTTTGTGAGATGAACACACATGCAATGACTCTAGCTGCGGTTCATGAGAAGGGCAGACATGCGATGACTCTAACTATGGTTCATGAAAAGAGCAGACATGCGATGACACCGGCGGATCCATGTGTGGTCTATGAGAGGAACACACATGCAGTGACACCGGTGGATCCTTACGTCGTTTGTGAGAATAACACCCATGCAATGACACTGGTGGATCCATATGTGGTCTGTGAAAAGAACACACATGCAATGACACTAGTGGATCCATGTGTGGTTCATGGGAAGGACACACATGCAATGACACTGGTGGATCCATGTGTGGTCTGTGGGAAGAACACACATGCAATGACACTGGTGATATGTGGTTTGTGAAAAGAACAGACATGCAATGACTCTAACTGTGGTTCATGAAAAGAGTAGGCATGCAATAACAATGGTGGATCCATGTGTGGTTCATGGGAAGAACACACATGCAAAGACACTGGTGGATTCATGTGTGGTCTGTGGGAAGAACACACATGCAATGACACTAGTGATATGTGGTTTGTGAAAAGAACAGACATGCAATGACTCTAGCTGTGGTTAATGAAAAGAGCAGACATGCAATGACACTGGTGGATCCATCTGTGGTTCATGGGAAGAACACACATGCAATGACATTGGGTGTGGTTCATGATATGGTTTGTGAGAAAAACACACATGCAATGACTCTAGCTACGGTTCATGAGAAGGGCAGACATGCGATGACTCTAACTGTGGTTCATGAAAAGAGCAGACATGCGATGACACCGCCGGATCCATGTGTGGTCTATGAGAGGAACACACATGCAGTGACACCGGTGGATCCTTACGTCGTTTGTGAGCATAACACACATGCAATGACACTGGTGGATACATATGTGGTCTGTGAAAAGAACACACATGCAATGACACTAGTGGATCCATGTGTGGTTCAATGGAAGGACACACATGCAATGACACTGCTGGATCCATATGTGGTCTGTGGGAAGAACACACATGCAATTACACTGGTGGTATATGGTTTGTGAAGAGAACAGACATGCAATGACTCTAACCGTGGTTCATGAAAAGAGTAGGCATGCAATGACAATGGTGGATCCATGTGTGGTTCATGGGAAGAACACACATGCAATGACACTGGTGGATTCATGTGTGGTCTGTGGGAAGAACACACATGCAATGACACTGGTGATATGTGGTTTGTGAAAAGAATAGACATGCAATGAGTCTAACTGTGGTTAATGAAAAGAGCAGACATGCAATGACACTGGTGGATCCATGTGTGGTTAATGAGAAGAACACACATGCAATGACACTGGGAGTGGTTCATGATATGGTTTGCGAGAAGAACACACATGCAATGACTCTAGCTTGGTTCATCAAAAGAGCAGACATGCGATGACTCTAACTGTGGTTCATGAAAAGAGTAGACATGCGATGACACTGGTGGATCCATGTGTGGTCTATGAGAAGAATACACATGCAATGACTCCAACTATGGTTCATGAAAAGAGTAGACATGCGATGACACCGGTGGATCCATGTGTGGTCTATGAGAGGAACACACATGCAATGACACCGGTGGATCCTTACGTGGTTTGTGAGAAGAACACACATTCAATGACTCTAGCTGTGGTTCATGGGAAGATCACACATGCAATGACACTGGTGGATCCATGTGTGGTTCATGGGAAGAACACACATGCAATGACACTGGTGGATCCATGTGTGGTCTATGGGAAGAACACACATGCAATGACACTAGTGATATGTGGTTTGTGAAAAGAACAGACATGCAATGACTCTAACTGTGGTTAATGAAAAGAGCAGACATGCAATGACACTGGTGGATCCATCTGTGGTTCATGGGAAGAACACACATGCAATGACATTGGGTGTGGTTCATGATATGGTTTGTGAGAAAAACACACATGCAATGACTCTAGCTACGGTTCATGAGAAGGGCAGACATGCGATGACTCTAACTGTGGTTCATGAAAAGAGCAGACATGCGATGACACCGGCGGATCCATGTGTGGTCTATGAGAGGAACACACATGCAGTGACACCGGTGGATCCTTACGTCGTTTGTGAGCATAACACACATGCAATGACACTGGTGGATCCATATGTGGTCTGTGAAAAGAACACACATGCAATGACACTAGTGGATCCATGTGTGGTTCATGGGAAGGACACACATGCAATGACACTGGTGGATCCATGTGTGGTCTGTGGGAAGAACACACATGCAATGACACTAGTGATATGTGGCTTGTGAAAAGAACAGACATGCAATGAGTCAACCGTGGTTAATGAAAAGTGTAGACATGCAATGACACTGGTGGATCCATGTGTGGTTAATGTGAAGAACACACATGCAATGACACTGGGTGTGGTTCATGATATGGTTTGTGAGAAGAACACACATGCAATGACTCTAGCTGTGGTTCATGGGAAGATCACACATGCAATGACACTAGTGGATCCATGTGTGTTTCATGGGAACAACACACATGCAATGACACTGGTGGATCCATGTGTGGTCTGTGGGAAGAACACACATGCAATGACACTAGTGATATGAGGTTTGTGAAAAGAACAGACATGCAATGACTCTAACCGTGGTTAATAAAAAGAGCAGACATGCAATGACACTGGTGGATCCATGTGTGGTTCATGGGAAGAAGACACATGCAATGACACTAGGTGTGGTTCATGATATGGTTTGTGAGATGAACACACATGCAATGACTCTAGCTGCGGTTCATGAGAAGGGCAGACATGCGATGACTCTAACTATGGTTCATGAAAAGAGCAGACATGCGATGACACCGGCGGATCCATGTGTGGTCTATGAGAGGAACACACATGCAGTGACACCGGTGGATCCTTACGTCGTTTGTGAGAATAACACCCATGCAATGACACTGGTGGATCCATATGTGGTCTGTGAAAAGAACACACATGCAATGACACTAGTGGATCCATGTGTGGTTCATGGGAAGGACACACATGCAATGACACTGGTGGATCCATGTGTGGTCTGTGGGAAGAACACACATGCAATGACACTGGTGATATGTGGTTTGTGAAAAGAACAGACATGCAATGACTCTAACTGTGGTTCATGAAAAGAGTAGGCATGCAATAACAATGGTGGATCCATGTGTGGTTCATGGGAAGAACACACATGCAAAGACACTGGTGGATTCATGTGTGGTCTGTGGGAAGAACACACATGCAATGACACTAGTGATATGTGGTTTGTGAAAAGAACAGACATGCAATGACTCTAGCTGTGGTTAATGAAAAGAGCAGACATGCAATGACACTGGTGGATCCATCTGTGGTTCATGGGAAGAACACACATGCAATGACATTGGGTGTGGTTCATGATATGGTTTGTGAGAAAAACACACATGCAATGACTCTAGCTACGGTTCATGAGAAGGGCAGACATGCGATGACTCTAACTGTGGTTCATGAAAAGAGCAGACATGCGATGACACCGCCGGATCCATGTGTGGTCTATGAGAGGAACACACATGCAGTGACACCGGTGGATCCTTACGTCGTTTGTGAGCATAACACACATGCAATGACACTGGTGGATACATATGTGGTCTGTGAAAAGAACACACATGCAATGACACTAGTGGATCCATGTGTGGTTCAATGGAAGGACACACATGCAATGACACTGCTGGATCCATATGTGGTCTGTGGGAAGAACACACATGCAATTACACTGGTGGTATATGGTTTGTGAAGAGAACAGACATGCAATGACTCTAACCGTGGTTCATGAAAAGAGTAGGCATGCAATGACAATGGTGGATCCATGTGTGGTTCATGGGAAGAACACACATGCAATGACACTGGTGGATTCATGTGTGGTCTGTGGGAAGAACACACATGCAATGACACTGGTGATATGTGGTTTGTGAAAAGAATAGACATGCAATGAGTCTAACTGTGGTTAATGAAAAGAGCAGACATGCAATGACACTGGTGGATCCATGTGTGGTTAATGAGAAGAACACACATGCAATGACACTGGGAGTGGTTCATGATATGGTTTGCGAGAAGAACACACATGCAATGACTCTAGCTTGGTTCATCAAAAGAGCAGACATGCGATGACTCTAACTGTGGTTCATGAAAAGAGTAGACATGCGATGACACTGGTGGATCCATGTGTGGTCTATGAGAAGAATACACATGCAATGACTCCAACTATGGTTCATGAAAAGAGTAGACATGCGATGACACCGGTGGATCCATGTGTGGTCTATGAGAGGAACACACATGCAATGACACCGGTGGATCCTTACGTGGTTTGTGAGAAGAACACACATTCAATGACTCTAGCTGTGGTTCATGGGAAGATCACACATGCAATGACACTGGTGGATCCATGTGTGGTTCATGGGAAGAACACACATGCAATGACACTGGTGGATCCATGTGTGGTCTATGGGAAGAACACACATGCAATGACACTAGTGATATGTGGTTTGTGAAAAGAACAGACATGCAATGACTCTAACTGTGGTTAATGAAAAGAGCAGACATGCAATGACACTGGTGGATCCATCTGTGGTTCATGGGAAGAACACACATGCAATGACATTGGGTGTGGTTCATGATATGGTTTGTGAGAAAAACACACATGCAATGACTCTAGCTACGGTTCATGAGAAGGGCAGACATGCGATGACTCTAACTGTGGTTCATGAAAAGAGCAGACATGCGATGACACCGGCGGATCCATGTGTGGTCTATGAGAGGAACACACATGCAGTGACACCGGTGGATCCTTACGTCGTTTGTGAGCATAACACACATGCAATGACACTGGTGGATACATATGTGGTCTGTGAAAAGAACACACATGCAATGACACTAGTGGATCCATGTGTGGTTCAAGGGAAGGACACACATGCAATGACACTGCTGGATCCATGTGTGGTCTGTGGGAAGAACACACATGCAATTACACTGGTGGTATATGGTTTGTGAAGAGAACAGACATGCAATGACTCTAACCGTGGTTCATGAAAAGAGTAGGCATGCAATGACAATGGTGGATCCATGTGTGGTTCATGGGAAGAACACACATGCAATGACACTTGTGGATTCATGTGTGGTCTATGGGAAGAACACACATGCAATGACACTGGTGATATGTGGTTTGTGAAAATAATAGACATGCAATGAATCTAACTGTGGTTAATGAAAAGAGCAGACATGCAATGACACTGGTGGATCCATGTGTGGTTAATGATAAGATCACACATGCAAGGACACTGGGTGTGGTTCATGATATGGTTTGCGAGAAGAACACACATGCAATGACTCTAGCTGTGGTTCATCAAAAGAGCAGACATGCGATGACTCTAACTGTGGTTCATGAAAAGAGCAGACATGCAATGACACCGGTGGATCCATGTGTGGTCTATGAGAAGAATACACATGCAATGAATCCAACTATGGTTCATGAAAAGAGTAGACATGCGATGACACCGGTGGATCCATGTGTGGTCTATGAGAGGAACACACATGCAATGACACCGGTGGATCCTTACGTGGTTTGTGAGAAGAACACACATGCAATGACTCTAGCTGTGGTTCATGGGAAGATCACACATGCAATGACACTGGTGGATCCATGTGTGGTTCATGGGAAGAACACACATGCAATGACACTGGTGGATCCATGTGTGGTCTATGGGAAGAACACACATGCAATGACACTAGTGATATGTGGTTTGTGAAAAGAACAGACATGCAATGACTCTAACTGTGGTTAATGAAAAGAGAAGACATGCAATGACACTGGTGGATCCATGTGTGGTTCATGGGAAGAACACACATGCAATGACATTGGGTGTGGTTCATGATATGGTTTGTAAGAAAAACACACATGCAATGACTCTAGCTGCGGTTCATGAGAAGGGCAGACATGCGATGACTCTAACTGTGGTTCATGAAAAGAGCAGACATGCGATGACACCGGCGGATCCATGTGTGGTCTATGAGAGGAACACACATGCAGTGACACCGGTGGATCCTTACGTCGTTTGTGAGAATAACACACATGCAATGACACTGGTGGATCCATATGTGGTCTGTGAAAATAACACACATGCAATGACACTAGTGGATCCATGTGTGGTTCATTGGAAGGACACACATGCAATGCCACTGGTGGATCCATGTGTGGTCTGTGGGAAGAACACACATGCAATGACACTGGTGATATGTGGCTTGTGAAAAGAACAGACATGCAATGAGTCTAACCGTGGTTAATGAAAAGTGTAGACATGCAATGACACTGGTGGATCCATGTGTGGTTAATGTGAAGAACACACATGCAATGACACTGGGTGTGGTTCATGATATGGTTTGTGAGAAGAACACACATGCAATTACTCTAACTGTGGTTCATGAAAAGAGCAGACATGCGATAACTCTAACTGTGGTTCATGAAAAGAGCAGACATGCAATGACACTGGTGGATCCATGTGTGGTCTATGAGAGGAACACACATGCAATGACTCTAACCGGGGTTCATGAAAAGAGCAGACATGCGATGACACTGGTGGATCCACGTGTGGTCTATGAGAGGAACACACATGCAATGACACCGCTGGATCCTTACGTGGTTTGTGAGAAGAACACACATGCAATGACTCTAGCTGTGGTTCATGGGAAGATCACACATGCAATGACACTGGTGGATCCATGTGTGGTTCATGGGAACAACACACATGCAATGACACTGATGGATCCATGTGTGGTCTGTGGGAAGAACACACATGCAATGACACTAGTGATATGAGGTTTGTGAAAAGAACAGACATGCAATGACTCTAACCGTGGTTAATAAAAAGAGCAGACATGCAATGACACTGGTGGATCTATGTGTGGTTCATGGGAAGAACACACATGCAATGACACTAGGTGTGGTTCATGATATGGTTTGTGAGAAGAACACACATGCAATGACTCTAGCTGCGGTGCATGAGAAGGGCAGACATGCGATGACTCTAACTATGGTTCATGAAAAGAGCAGACATGCGATGACACTGGCGGATCCATGTGTGGTCTATGAGAGGAACACACATGCAGTGACACCGGTGGATCCTTACGTCGTTTGTGAGAATAACACACATGCAATGACATTGGTGGATCCATATGTGGTCTGTGAAAAGAACACACATGCAATGACACTAGTGGATCCATGTGTGGTTCATGGGAAGGACACATATGCAATGACACTGGTGGATCCATGTGTGGTCTGTGGGAAGAAGACACATGCAATGACACTGGTGATATGTGGTTTGTGAAAAGAACAGACATGCAATGACTCTAACTGTGGTTCATGAAAAGAGTAGGCATGCAATAACAATGGTGGATCCATGTGTGGTTCATGGGAAGAACACACATGCAATGACACTGGTGGATTCATGTGTGGTCTGTGGCAAGAACACACATGCAATGACACTGGTGATATGTGGTTTGTGAAAAGAACAGACATGCAATGAGTCTAACTGTGGTTAATGAAAAGTGTAGACATGCAATGACACTGGTGGATCCATGTGTGGTTAATGTGAAGAACACACATGCAATGACACTGGGTGTGGTTCATGATATGGTTTGTGAGAACAACACACATGCAATTACTCTAACTGTGGTTCATGAAAAGAGCAGACATGCAATGACACTGGTGGATCCATGTGTGGTCTATGAGAGGAACACACATGCAATGACTCTAACCGGGGTTCATGAAAAGAGCAGACATGCGATGACACTGGTGGATCCACGTGTGGTCTATGAGAGGAACACACATGCAATGACACTGGTGGATCCTTATGTGGTTTGTGAGAAGAACACACATGCTATGACACTTGGTGTGGTTCATGATATGGTTTGTGAGAAGAACACACATGCAATGACTCTAGCTATGGTTCATGCAAAGAGCAGACATGCGATGACTCTAACTGTGGTTCATGAAAAGAGCAGACATGCAATGACACCGGTGGATCCATGTGTGGTCTATGAGAGGAACACACATGCAATGACTCCAACTATGGTTCATGAAAAGAGCAGATATGCGATGACACCGGTGGATCCATGTGTGGTCTATGAGAGGACCACACATGCAATGACACCGGTGGATCCTTACGTGGTTTGTGAGAAGAACACACATGCAATGAATCTCACTGTGGTCTGTGAGAAGAACACACATGCAATGACACTGGTGGATCCATGTGTGGTTCATGGAAAAAACACACATGCAATGACACTGGAGGATCCATGTGTGGTCTGTGGGAAGAACACACATGCAATGACACTGGTGATATGTGGTTTGTGAAAAGAACAGACATGCAATGAATATAATTGTGGTTAATGAAAAGAGCATGCATGCAATGACACTGGTGGATCCATGTGTGGTTAATGAGAAGAACACACATGCAATGACACTGGGTGTGGTTCATGATATGGTTTGTGAGAAGAATACACATGCAATGACTCTAGCTGTGGTTCATGGAAAGAGCAGACATGCGATGACTCTAGCTGTGGTTCATGAAAAGAGCAGACATGCGATGACTCTAACTGTGGTTCATGAAAAGTGCAGACATGCGATGACACTGGTGGATCCATGTGTGGTCTATGAGAAGAATACACATGCAATGACTCCAACTATGGTTCATGAAAAGAGCAGACATGCGATGACACCGGTGGATCCACATGTGGTCTATGAGAGGAACACACATGCAATGACACCGGTGGATCCTTACGTTGTTTGTGAGAAGAACACACATGCAATGACTCTCACTGTGGTTCATGGGAAGAACACACATGCAATGACACTGGTGGATCCATGTGTGGTTCATGGGAAAAACACACATGCAATGACACTGGTGGATCCATGTGTGGTCTGTGGGAAGAAGACACATGCAATGACACTGGTGATATGTGGTTTGTGAAAAGAACAGACATGCAATGAATCTAACTGTGGTTAATGAAAAGAGCAGACATGCAATGACACTGGTGGATCCATGTGTGGTTAATGAGAAGAACACACATGCAATGACACTGGGTGTGGTTCATGATATGGTTTGTGAGAAGAATACACATGCAATGACTCTAGCTGTGGTTCATGAAAAGAGCAGACATGCAATGACTCTAACTGTGGTTCATGAAAAGAGCAGACATGCGATGACACTGGTGGATCCATGTGTAGTTTATGAGAAGAACACACATGCAATGACACTAGGTGTGGTTCATGATATGGTTTGTGAGAAGAACACACATGCAATGACTGTAACTGTGGTTCATGAAAAGAGAAGACATGCGATGTCTCTAACTGTGGTTATTGAAAAGAGCAGACATGCAATGACACTGGTGGATCCATGTGTTGTTAATGAGAAGAACACACATGCAATGAACTCTAGTGTGTCCATGTGGTTTATGAGAAGAACACACATCCAATGAACTCTATGTTGGGTCCGCAACATAGAAAACAAAAAATTTCCTACGATGAGAACTATACGCCAAGATCTATCTACTAGATACAGAGCAACGGGTGGACATACATCCATGGAGAACTTACCCTCGAAGACAACGAGTTTTGTTAACGAGTAGGAACTCGTGGATGATGTAGTCATACGCTTGCCGATCTCAAGATCGTGTGGAAGTCCGAGCGCCGTAAATCAGCAGCGCATCCGTCCTCGCACACACGTTCAAGCCACCGGACAACCTCCACCTCCTCGCTCTAGCGAATCAGCAGAAGCAGCAACTCCTTCCAGACGCAAGGCCACCAGGAACATGTATCTCGCTAATCCGAGACCATGGGGTAATATCTAGAGGGGGAGAGAGATCCTTCACGAGGAGGTGTGGTTTGTGAGAGGGGAGAGGGGGGCTTTATATAGGAGGGAGGGAGACCCCTCCCCTCCCATAGCCGGCGCATGAGGGGGGGGGGGACTCCTCCCCTCCTTCATTCATGTGGTGAACCTCCACTCACATAAACATGGCCTCCACCCAAAATCCCAGTCACATGTATTTAATTTCCACCAAATTAAATGCAACTCTCAATTAATAAAACTCTTTTATTTATTTTATTCAGAATTTTTTTAATTACTTTAATTAACAAACATTCACATAAAACCCCTTGCAACATTTCAATGTCACATGCAGAACCACTTTCTGCAATTTCACCCGAAACAATTCCGGTTTCTATCGAAACAATTCCTGTTTCTATCGAAACATTTCTTGCACTTTGCAAACCTTTTGTCTGGAACATATGTGCTCCTAAATGGTGTCCGGCAACCCTTAAGTGTGTCACCCTACGGTTCGCGAATAATGCAGACATGATGGAGACTCCTCTCAGATCAATAATCAGAAGTGGGACCTGGAGATCCATACTGACTCCTGCATATTCAACGATGACTTCTGTGATCATGAGAACCTTTAACGTCAAAAATTTAATCCCTTTGTATCATGATATAATACATGTCCGAGATTTGATCATCGGTATCCAAATACCTAGTTTGATCTCGTTACCGACATGCACTCTTTTCTCGGTCCCGTGATATAACATTCTAGTGATCACATCACTTGCTTGCAAGCTATCTTAATGTGATATCACCGAGAGGGCCCAGAGTATATCTATCCGTCATCGGGATTGAAAAATTCCACTCTTGATCCATGAGCCTCAACATAACACCTTCATAGCACTGAACCCACCTTTATGGTCACCCTGTTACGGTGCGACGTTTGATGTTATCAAGATACTCTTCCGGTGTTAGCAATTAACATGATCTCATGGTCTAAGGACTAAGACTACTTTGTATGATGTTATAGCAATATAAACATAATGACTTGATCTTAATGCTATACTTTGGATGAATGTTCATCACATCATTTCACAAATGCTGTGACCTTGTTATTAACAACATCAAATGTCCATGATCAGGAAACCTTGATCATCTTGTTAATCAACAAGCTAGTCTATAAGAGAGGCATAACTAGGAACCCGTTTTCTTTATTAAACACACATGTATTGATGTTTCCTATCAATACAATTATAGCATGCAAAATAAACATCTATCATATACAAGGAATACATAATAACAACTTTATTATTGCCTCTCAAGGCATATTTCCTTCACTCTAGTGGATCCATATGTGGTTTGTGAGAAGGACACACATGCAATGACACTGGTGGATCCATGTGTGGTTCATGGGAAGAACACACATGCAATGACACTGGTGGATCCATGTGTGGTCTGTGGGAAGAACACACATGCAATGACACTGGTGATATGTGGTTTGTGAAAAGAACAGACATGCAATGACTCTAGTTGTGGTTCATGAAAAGAGAACACATGCGATGACTCTAACTGTGGTTCATGAAAAGAGCAGACATGCAATGACACCGGTGGATCCATGTGTGGTCTATGAGAGGAACACACATGCAATGACACTGGTGGATCCTTACGTGGTTTGTGAGAATAACCCACATGCAATGACACTGGTGGATCCATATGTGGTCTGTGAAAAGAACACACATGCAATGACACTGGTGGATCCATGTGTGGTTCATGGGAAGAACACACATCCAATGACACTGGTGGATCCATGTGTGGTTCATGGGAAGAACAGACATGCAATGACAATGGTGGATCCATGTGTGGTCTATGGGAAGAACACACATGCAATTACACTAGTGATATGTGGTTTGTGAAAAGAACAGACAAGCAATGCCTCTAACTATGGTTAATGGAAAGAGCAGACATACAATGACACTGGTGGATCCATGTGTGGTTAATGAGAAGAACACACATGCAATGACACTGGGTGTGGTTCATGATATGGTTTGTGAGAAGAACACACATGCAATGACTCTAGCTGTGGTTCATGAGAAGAGCAGACATGCGATGACTCTAACTGTGGTTCATGAAAAGAGCAAACATGCGATGACACCGGTGGATCCATGTGTGGTCTATAAGAGGAACACACATGCAATGACACCGGTGGATCCTTACGTGGTTTGTGAGAATAACACACATGCAATGACACTGGTGGATCCATATGTGGTCTGTGAAAAGAACACACATGTAATGACACTTGTGGATCCATGTGTGGTTCATGGGAAGAACACACATACAATGACACTGGTGGATCCATGTGTGGTCTATGGGAAGAACGCACATGCAATGACACTGGTGATATGTGGTTTGCGAAAAGAACAGGAATGCAATGACTCTAATCGTGGTTCATGAAAAGAGTAGGCATGCAATGACACTGGTGGATCCATGTGTGGTTCATGGGAAGAACACACATGCAATGACACTGGTGGATCCATGTGTGGTCTGTGGGAAGAACACACATGCAATGACACTGGTGATAAGTGGTTTGTGAAAAGTACAGACAGGCAATGACTTTAACTGTGGTTAATGAAAAGAGCAGACATGCAATGACACTAGTGGATCCATGTGTGGATATTGAGAAGAACCCACATCCAATGACACTGGGTGTGGTTCATGATATGGTTTGTGAGAAGAACACACATGCAATGACTCTAGCTGTGGTTCATGAAAAGAGCAGACATGCGATGACTCTAACTGTGGTTCATGAAAAGAGCAGACATGCAATGACACTGATGGATCCATGTGTGGTCTATGAGATGAACACACATGCTATGACTCTAACTGTGGTTCATGAAAAGATCATACATGCGATGACACCGGTGGATCCATGTGTGGTCTATGAGAGGAACACACATGTAATGACACTAGTGGATCCTTACATGGTTTGTGAGAAGAACACACATGCAATGACACCGGTGGATCCATGTGTGGTCTGTGGGAAGAACACACATGCAATGCCACTCGTGGATCCATATGTGGTTTGTGAGATGGACACACATGCAATGACACTGGTGGATCCATGTGTGGTCTGTGGGAAGAACACACATGGAATGACACTGGTGATATGTGGTTTGTGAAAAGAACAGGCATGCAATGACACTAACTGTGGTTCATGAAAAGAGCAAACATGCAATGACACTGGTGGATCAATGTGTGGTTAATGAGAAGAACACACATGCAATGACACCTGGTGTGGTTCATGATATGGTTTGTGAGAAGAACACACATGCAATGACTCTAGCTGTGGTTCATGAGGAGAACACACATGCAATGACTCTAACTATGGTTCATGAAAAGAGAAGACATGCGATGACACTGCTGGATCCATGTGTGGTCTATGAGAAGAACACACATGCAATGACACTGGGTGTGGTTCATGATATGGTTTGTGAGAAGAACACACATGCAATGACTGTAACTGTGGTTCATGAAAAGAGAAGACATGCGACGACTCTAACTGTGGTTAATGAAAAGAGCAGACATGCAATGACACTGGTGGATCCATGTGTGGTTAATCAGAAGAACACACATGCAATGAACTCTAGTGGGTCCATGTGGTTTATGAGAAGCACACATATCCAATGAACTCTAGTGGATCTATCTTAGCATAATTTGATGTATGCCACAATGTATTTCATTGTACAAGACACTCACTTTCTATTTTTATACTACTCAGTATCGTCCTTGGTTTTATGTGGTACTACGCTGTTTTCCCCCCTCTCTATCTTTCATAGAAGCAGAAACCTGTGCTCACCCTGTTTGCTACTCCCTGATTGGTTATCACAGTTGTCATGCGGATCGTGCGCACCAACCGTTGATTCTGTGCGATTGAACTATGATCGTTGCACACGTCGTGCCCTTCACAGTATAGCGTGAGATAGCATGGACGTCTCCCTCAGCGAGACTTCTACAAGAAGTTACACAATGCCGTCCATGGAAAAAGTCGTCGAGCGGTCATGTCATGTTTAATCAAGTCTGAAAAGCCTACTACTGCTACTACTACGCCATAACGCATGCATCATCGCGTGCACGGTCATTGATGGACAACTCCAATTTATTGCCACTTGATTTTAATAAGACATATCCCATTTTTTACGCAGCGGCTCTCAATCGCCAATTTTAGGGCCGTGTCAAACTTCGTACATAGAAATTGTGTGTGCGCCCTTTGCATGCGGCTCAATACAGAACAACCATGCATGGCCCAGGAAAAAAACGTGACATACCGTGCGTGTGTCGCGGTGCACGGTGTAGTAGACTGCGCGGCGCGTTGCATGGTGGTGCAACGAAACGTGCCTTGCTTCTATCCACCTTAACTATAGAACCCCTCTCCGCACACCCACTCCCACTCTCGCTCACTGACCCCACGCAACCCTCTCCACTGTCCCACCAGCATCCGCAAAGTCCCGAGAATACCCCGTCCGCGCCGGTGATGGCTGAGGAGGATAAGGTGGCCATCGTCTCCTCTGTGGCCACCGGCGAGGAGGCCCCCGTCTCCTCTGTGGCCACCGGCGAGGAGGCCCCTGTCTCCTCGCCGGTCCCTCTCGATGTGTTGAAAGCAGCCGCCGTCCCTGTCCAGGCCCTAGTCGAGGCATCGATGGCAGCCGCTGTTCCCGTCCAGGCCCCTGTCCCCGTTACCGACGGAGCCGCCGAAGTGGAGCCCCTCGCCGGCGAGGAGGCCCCCGCCAGTCACAAGCAGATCATGCACTTCTTGCACACCTACGATCTAGATAAGTATGTCGCTCCGCTGAACCCCTACGACATGGGCATCGATGACCAATGGTCGAAGGTAACTAGGGTTTGCTCCCTTCCCCTGGTTCTTCTACCGTTCCCATCGTTGGATGCTAGATCTTGGTTTATTAGGATTCGCTTGTTCGCATTTCGATTGCTCGATCTTCTTACATCATCTACTCCCCCATTTTCCTTTTCTTCCAATAGGTTTCCGGCAGCGACGTCTGCAGCGATGACGAGTCCATTCACACCAAGGCTCGTCAGGTGCTGAGGAGGCTGCGGGCCGACCAGTATGACGACTACCTCACGGGCCCCTACTACAGCTGCACCTTCCGCAAGGGGATCGCCTACTGCTTGACGAGTCACGCCACCGGCAGCACCGACTTCAACACCTTACTAAAGCATGTAGAGTCCATGGGCTCCGGCATCCACAAAGGCGGCAAGCGCGAGATCGTGAACATCAACGCCTACATCGCTGAACACCGGGCTCTCGGCATTCACCTCCGAAACCTCCAGCGGGTGGCCATCAAAGAGGGTCGCATGCCTCCAATCAGGCCGACGACCCTCAAGATCAAGGGACTAGGCAGCAAGAAGTGGCGGAGGCGACGGAGGGAGGCAGAGGCGCTGGCAAATGAACGGGTTGGATGTGTCCTTGAATGTATCTGCATCTGCGGCGGCTGCTGCTGCTAAGCAGCTTCTTTTGATTTTCTATATTTTGCTTGCATCCTATTTCTGGCTGAATGCATCGAACCTCGTTAAGCAACTTACTACTTTCTATCGCTATATCCTATTTAGCTGTGCACAGCTATATCTACATTTGTTTTTTCTTCTGAATGAATGTATTCTGTCTGGTGTGATTTGCTGCTTTAGATTTGCTACCTGATCGGAGGCAAAAAGAGGTCCAAAAGGGAACGAATTATCAAAGAGAGAATCTTCTCTAGATTTGTTACCAATTTGGGAAAAATGAAACATATCTGTTTAGCGAGAGAGGAAAAGGGTACTCTTTCAAACTGCCAGTTAACGAGCTACCATCTTGACGAGGCCCCATCTTGACTTCTCCCTCTACAAGAAGGAACACGATGCCGTCCATGGAAAAAGTCATCGAGCGGTCATGTCACGTTTAATCAAGTCTGAAAAGCCTACTACTGCTACTACTACGCCACAACACATGCGCCATCGAGTGCACGGTCGTTGATGGACAACTGCAATTTATTGCCACTTGATTTTAATAAGACACATCCCATTTTTTACGCAGCGGCTTCCAATCTCACTTCCAACTAGGGCCCATGGTAAGAAGCTTGCACGTGCTAGCCGGAGGCCGAACAACTGAGCTCGACGAGACCTAACGTCTCCGGTTCATCGAGTCACTCGCAGTCATCAACACATCCCTTTACCGAATCTACCACAACCCCACAAATCTCGTCATACAGCCACCTACCTCTCCCTCTACATTTCCACTTTTAACTATCGCCAATTTTAGGGCCATGTCAAACTTCGTACATAGAAATTGTGTGTGCGCCCTTTGCATGCGGCTCAATACAGAACTGCCATGCATGGCCCGGGAAAAAACATGACATACCGTGCGCGTGTCGCGGTGCACGGTGCAGTAGACTGCACGACGCGTTGCACGGTGGTGCAACGAAACATGTCTTGCTTCTATCCACCTTAACTATAGAGCCCCCTCCGCACACCCACTCCCACTCTCGCTCACTAACCCCACGCAACCCTCTCCACTATCCCACCAGCATCCGCAAACTCCCGAGAATACCCCGTCCGTGCTGGCGATGGCCGAGGAGCATAAGATGGCCATTGTCACCTTCGTGGCCACCAGCGAGGAGGCCCCCGTCTCCTCGCCGGTCCCCCTCGACGCATTGAAATAAGCCGTCATCCCTGTCCAGGCCCTAGTCGAGGCATCGATGGCAGCCGCCGTTCCCGTCCAGGCCCCCGTCCCCGCTACCGACGGAGCTGCCGAAGAGGAGGCCCCCGCCGGTCACAAGCAGGTCACGCACTTCTTGGGCACCTATGATCCAGATAAGTACATCACTCCGCTGAACCCCTACGGCACCGGCATCGACGACCCATGGTCGGAGGTAACTAGGGTTTGCTCCCTCCCCTGGTTCTTCTACCGTTTGTTAGAAATAATGGGCTAATCTATTTAAAATTTAGCTGCTATTGTCATGTTTAATATTCTGGAATTATTCATGGAAATTGTGCCTAATTATCCAACACCGTTCCCATCGTTGGATGATAGAACTTAGTTTATTAGGATTCGCTTGTTCACATTTCGATTGCTCGATCTTCTTACATCATCTACTCCTCCATTTTCCTTTTCTTCCAATAGGTTTCTGGGAGCGACGTCTGCAGCGATGACGAGTCCATTCACACCAAGGCTCGTCAGGTGCTGTGGAGGCTGTGGGCCGGCCAGTACGATGACTTCCTCAGGGGCCCCTACTACAGCTGCCCCTTCCGCAAGGGGATCGCCTACTGCTTCACGAGTCACGCCGCCGGCGGCACTGACTTGAACACCTTACTGAAGCATGCAGAGGCCACGGGCTCCGGCATCCACAAAAGTAGCAAGCGCGATACCATGAACATCAACGCCTACATCGCTGAACACCGGGCTCTCTGCATTCACCTCCGAAACCTCCATCGGGTGGCCATCAAAGAGGGTCGCATGCCTCCAATCAGGCCCAAGGCCCCCAAGTCCAAGAAACTGGGCAGCAAGAAGTGGAGGAAGCGCCAGAGGGAGGAGGCCGAGGTGCGGGCGCTTGCAGGATGTGCCTAGAGCTGTGGCGGCTGCTGCTGCTAAACATCTTCTTTCTAGCTATAACCTATTTCTGGCTGAATGCATCGAACCTCGTTACTTTCTATCGCTATATCCTATTTAGCTGCACACAACTATATCTACATTTGTTTTGTTTTCTGAATGAATGTATTCTGCCTGGTGTGATTTGCTGCTCTAGATTTGCTACCTGATCGGAGGCAAAAAGAGGTCCAAAAGGTAACGAAATATCGAAGTGAGAATCTTCTCTAGATTTGCTACCAATTTGGGCAAAATGAAACATATCTGTTTAGCGAGAGAGGAAAAGGGCACTCTTTCAAACTGCGAGTTAAGAAGCTACCATCTTGACAAGCTACAAGACACATACATAAACATAACACAACTAGGGTTAAATTTATTTTACTAGTATCACTTGAGGCGCTAGACATCTTGGCAAGCTAATTGAGTTCCACAAAACAGAAACATAACACTAACAAGTAAATTTAATTCACTCCTCATCAGACCACTTGAGGCGCTTGCCATCGTTCCTAGGCGACGAACTGCGACCATTCCAGGTACTCCACAGCTCATGAACTGCTTTGTCCCACCTGTCATCTGACATGGCTTCCCTATCTTCATTGTCCTGCGGCACAATTAGCGGTGCATCACAATCCTGATTGTTGTCGCTAGAAGATGATGCCTCTCTGTTTGCCGCTTCGGCTGCAGCCTCTTTGGCAGCTGCTTCTTCAGCTGCAAGCTCTCTTTCAGCCGCTTCTGTAGCCTCTCTGTTAGCTGCTTCAGATGCAGCCAATTTCTTTTCATATGTAGCTTCAAACTCAACTATTCTGCATTTTCTACAAAGGGCTCCCCTAAGCTCGTCTCCCTCTTGCAAAGAGGGCAAAACACAAGGTAACGTAGAAAAAAATGGATCTTCTTGTACAACTGGTAGGTCACATGAAATGACACTAGTGGATCAATGTGGTTTATGAAAAGAACACATGCAATAATGACTCTAGTGGATCCATTTGTTAGCCCATGGTCACAAAGACCAAAAACACATAGGAAAGCATGCAACTTCCACATGGAATGATGCACCCGTGTGGCAGAAGATGCATCACATAATCCACTAGAGTGTGTGTAGTTATGTGGATCAATGTGGTTTTTGGAAAATAACACATGCAATGTGGCCATGTGGATCAACGTGGTTTTGGAAAAGAACACATGCAATGACACTAGTGGATCAATGTGGTTTTGGAAAAGAACATGCAATGACACTAGTGGATCAATGGGGTTTTTCCAAAACAACACATGCAATGCCACTAGTGGATCAATGTGGTTTATGAAAAGAACACATTTATGAAATGACACTAGTGGATCAATGTGGTTTATGAAAATAACACATGCAATAATGACTCTAGTGGATCCTTTTGCTAAACCATGGTCACAAAGACCAAAAACACATAGGAAAGCAGCTTCCACATGGAATGATGCACCAGTGTGGCAGAAGCTGCATCACAGAATCTACTGGAGTGTGTGTGGTCATGTGGATTAATGTGGTTTTGGAACATAACACATGCAATGTGGTCATGTGGATCAATGACACTAGTGGATCAGTGTGTTGTTATGAAAAGAACACATGCAATGACACTAGTGGATCAATGTGGTTTATGAAAAGAACACATGCAATAATGACTCTAGTGGATCCATTTGTTAGACCATGTCCATAGAGACCAAAAACACATAGGCAAGCATGCAGGTTCCACATGGAATGATTTACTAGTGTGGTAGAAGGTACATCATGGAATCCACCGGAGTGTGTGTGGTCCTATGGATCAATGTGGTTTTAGAAAATAACATATGGAATGTGGTCATGTGGATCAATGACACTAGTGGATCAGTGTGTTTTTATAAAAGAACACATGCAATGACACTAGTGGATCAATGTGGTTTATGAAAAGAACACATGCAATAATGACTCTAGTGGATCTATTTGTTAGACCATGGTCACAGAGACCAAAAACACATAGGAAAGCATGCAGCTTCCACATGGAATGATGCACCCGTGTGGCATAAGATGCATCACATAATCCACTAGAGTGTGTGTATTCATGTGGATCAATGTGGTTTTGGAAAATAATACATGCAATGTGGCCATGTGGATCAACGTGGTTTTTGGAAAAGAACACATGCAATGACACTAGTGGATCAATGTGGTTTTGGAAAAGAACATGCAATGACACTAGTGGATCAATGTGGTTTTTCGAAAACAACACATGCAATGACACTAGTGGATCAATGTGGTTTATGAAAAGAACACATTTATGAAATGACACTAGTGGATCAATGTGGTTTATGAAAATAACACTTGCAATAATGACTCTAGTGGATCCATTTGCCAAACCATGGTCACAAAGACCAAAAACACATAGGAACGCAGCTTTCACATGGAATGATGCACCAGTGTGTGAAAGAACATTTCATGTTTTCCTATGTTTTGTGTGTTAGATAACAATACTGTGGAAATTATTCATGTGCGCTAAGTGTGCAGGAAGCTTTGAGGGGGGCCGGATAATCCGGCCTACCTCATTTCTCAAAGAGAGCCAAGGCGCGTCGCTCGGTATCCGGTTGGATTTTCTCCCGGAAAATCCAAACTGGGGCTATTTTTCCTCCCCAGGCCGGATAATCCGGCTGTCGCATGGGCCGGATAATCCGGCCCCCATTTTTCGAGCAAAAGGAGCCAAGGCGCATCGCTCGGTATCCGGTCGGATTTTCTCCCGGAAAATCTGAACTAGGGCGGTTTTTCCTCCCCAGGCCGGATAATCCGGCCCTCGCATAGGACCGGATAATCCGGCACCCAGAAGTTGATCAAGGGCAAGCTCGGCGCGATGCTCTGATAGGGGGCAGATTATCTGCCGGATATTCCGAGTCTAGGGCGGTGTTTTCCCCAGACCGGATAATCCGGCCCTCACTTGGGCCGGATAATCTGGCCCCCAAGTGTCCAACGGCTGGTTTGTGAAGGGGGTATAAATACCCCTTCTTTCCCAACATTCAGAACTCTTGATTCATTCAAAATTGTCCAGACATTGTGCAAGAGCTCTCATTCTTGATCTCCCACTTCAACCACCCGAAGGTCTTGATCTTTGGGGGAATTGAAGGAGGAGAAGTTCATCATCATCATCAAGAATCAAGCGCTTCAACTCCTCTCCATTCACTTGGAGAAATCCCTGATCTAGTATTCTTGTCAATACTTAGATCTTGTTTAAAACTACAACGGAATGGTGATTAAAACTGCTCACTACTTGTGCTATTAGGATGACTCATGCTATGTATATTTGACTAGTAAGTGCTTCAACTATAATGGAATGAATAAAACTGCCAACTATGTGAGTTCCTTGGTCCGACTTCCTCGTTTGGTCTCGAGGGGGAAATACCAGGATGGGTATGTTTGGTGTTAGTATTAGGTAGGATCTGAATAGGTCTTTCTTACCCCTCTCTAATAGCCGCCAGTGATACCGAGTCTCTATAGGTTGTTTAGTGCCGCTGCGCTGCCGCTTTAGTCCACCATACCTATGTAGGCGAGAGCCGCCGAATCCTAGCCTCGCCATGTACTGGCCTCAGTACTGACGCTCCTCTTTTTCTTTTGCCCTTTGTCGGCACCCCCTTTTTGTTTTAGCAGGTTTGAGATCGACGTCGTTAGCAGGGTTACCCTTCCGGCTTGGCCTGGGCAGGGTTATGGACGCCATTGGTTATTCTTCAGGGCTCTTAGCCCCATTTGCATCTTGTCCGTAGTCGGACGCTCTATCGTTTTCGAGGTGATTTAGATCTTTGTATAGTATATCTGTATTCTTGAGTCATGGAGTCGTTGTTGTATATATATGTTCCATGGGTTCCATCGTGGACTAATGTGTAATGGTATTACTTCGTTTTCCACCTGCACGAAAGTGCCTGGTGGGCGTCCTTGAATCGTTTCTATGCGGGTTTGGCGGGAAGCGCTGAAACTTGCATAGGACCGATTTGAGGGTGTTACAATGATGAATTTTCAAAGCTTATGACTGACATGTTTGAGATGTCCATGATGGGGGAATTACGGTTCTTTCTTGGATTCGAGATCAAGCAACTTAGAGAAGGAACCTTATTAATCAAGCAAAGTACATCCAAGACATGCTCAAGAGATTCAAGATGACGGATCTAAATGGTGTCGCCACTCCGTTGCAAACAAAATGTCATCTTGAACTTAACCCACATGGTAAAGATGTGGACCAAAAGGTATACCGGTCTATGATCGGTTCTCTTCTTTACCTCTGCGCATCTAGACCCGATATTGTGTTGAGTGTGGGAGTGTGTGCAAGGTATCAAGCGGCTCCTAAAGAAAGCCACTTAGTGGTGGTCAAGAGGATCTTTCGATATTTGGTTCATTCTCCTAACTTTGGTCTTTAGTATCCCAAAGGCTCCAATTTCTCTTTATGTGGTTATACTGACTCAGATTGGGCTGGTGATAAGGATGATCAGAATCCACTTCTAGAGCTTGTCAATTCTTGGGAAGATCTCTTGTATGTTGGTCTTCTAAAAAGCATAATTGTATATCTCTCTCTACCGCCGAAGCTGAATATGTTGCTACTGCCAGTGCTTGCACTCAATTATTGTGGATGAGGCAAACTTTAAAGGAATACGGTGTCAATTGTGATAAAGTGCCTCTTTTATGTGATAATGAAAGTGCAATCAAAATTGCATACAATCCTGTTCAGCACACAAGGACGAAGCATATTGAGATTCGGAATCATTTTATTCGAGACCATGTTGCTCACGGCGATATTGATCTATCCTTTGTGAGCACGAAGAACCAACTTGCGGATATTTTTACAAAGCCACTTGATGAAGCAAGATTCTTCTACTTGAGGAATGAGCTAAATATCATTGATTCCAGGAGCTTGTCTTGATTACCCATGCACTCACTCGTATATCTCAATCCTTCTTTGGTCTAGGTGTGGGCATGGATATAAGGGGAGTGTGGTCCTAACTCACTGGGCTAACCCTCCCCCCATAATGCCAAAAGCAAGATAAATCATTTCTCTTAATATCATTTGTGATATGTGAGCTGATTGATGAGTATTGGTCGTGAACCCAAGATATATCTTCGCGGTGTCACACCATACACTCCAACAAGGTGGCCTCGGCCACCACCCTCTCCCTTGAGGAGAATTGGCTCTTTTTGGCTGTTCTTTGTGATCTCATGTTCTTATGGGAATCACACTCAATCTTGGCTTTTATTTGATTTGGATTTTGCAATTTTGAGTGTCTAGTACCATCTCAGTTTGGCTCTCTTAATCCTAAGCCTTCCCCTACCCCTAAGCCATCTATTCTTGCGCACAAGTGCCTTGTACACCTTGTGGGGGTGTTGTTTGGGGACGCGCGGGCCTGGTTCTGTGTATAACAGAGTCCCAGATTTAAGGCCAGATAATCCGGCCCAAGTGTAGGCCGGATAATCCGGCCCTGGCGGATTTCATCTTAAAGGGCAGGGCTCGGGGGGAAGGGCTCGTAACGAGCAGCACTTCTTTCCCAACCCTCTCCTCCTCCTCAGCCACCGCCTGCCGTCCCCCACCCTCCCTGGAGCCTCTCCGGCCACCGGATTTTCCGGGCCTCCCCGGATCTTCTTCTCCATGCCTCCGGGTACCTTCTCCTCCGTGTTCTTCCTCCAATGAGTGAGGGTAACTCCCTCTCTCCCCATCTTTGGCTAGATGTGTAACTTGTTGGGTGGAACATTGTCTAGAAGGATGTGTTTTCGCATAGAAATCATAGTCTTACAGTTTCTCGGCCCGATCTACTTTTTTGCATTCAATCTAGGTGAAATCAAAAATTTCTGCCAGGGCCAGATTATCCGCCCCTGGCCAGGCCGGATAATCCGGCCTGACAGATTCGATTCTGGTTCAGTTTCACTATGGAATATGCATTGAGTAGTTTTGTCCTATGAACTTTTTGACTACTTTTTCCATGCTCTCTCCTATACTTGTGTGTATGCTTATCCCCTTGCTATCACCCTTATTCTCCTCACAGGTGGTTCCGGTGTTCCCAAGACCTACAGGCGCCTCCCTCGTGCCAAATATTTTCGGGACGACGGTCAGGGTAACTTAGTGGATGAAGTTGAGTTGAGGAGAAGAAAGAACAAAGAGAAGCACATGGCTGAACAGGCAAAGAGGACTAGGAAGGGGGTGTCCAAGAGGAAGGGCAAGGATCCCAATATCAACTACAGGACTTTGGATACGGTCTCCTATTCCGCCATCCGTCACCGTGACTTGTTTGCTGAGCTGGCTCGTGATGATGAGCTGGGGGATACTCGTTTTTGGTGTGCAGAACAGAAGGGGATCTATGAAGACATATATGCCAGGCTAAACATTAGGCCTCTGCACCCACTGGTACTTGCTGATGCTTTAGAGAAGGCGCATCTTGTGGATGCGATGTATGTGAAGCAGTTCTTCTCCACTTTGGTTATTTGTGGGGATGAGCGTCGCACTATGAAGTGGATGACTCATGACCGGCCTATGACTGCTGATTTTCACGTGTTTGTTGAGGTGCTTGGATACTCTTTCCGCAGCAGGGATAGAGCCAGTGGCCACCGGATCATCACCCAGCTGAAGCCCAACAAAGATGTAGCTCTCTCTCCTTGCATTGTGGACAATGGCATTGTGGGTACTGTGGCTGGCCTTGCTCCCATCTATGCTGCCTTAGTGGGTCTCTTCCGTGACTCCATTACACCGAGTGGGGGCAACAATGATAGAATCCATGGTCACCTTGTTCAGCTACTTCAATTTTCTCATGAGGTTGCCTCCTGCAAGGACGAGTCTGTGCAGTATAGGCTGGATGTCATGGACTTCATTTACCATGAGCTGTGTGATGCTATGTTCAATCGTCTGTCCATTCCCTATGCACCCTACATTATGATGCTCATCCGGCACCTACTTCTTGCTGAGGAGTTTCACATTGACTCGATGCACAAGGCCAAGAAGATCTACAATAAGGTTCGGAAGACCTCTCACCCCTCCTCGGCTCCTGAGGGCCTCATGAGGGATGCTCGCAGGCCCCCCGTGCCTCCCGTCGCCCGTGAGATCAAGAAGCTGAACTGGTTCCAGTGTAACATTCTCTGCATGGGCGTGGACACGCGCAAGGGTCAGTATGAGGCATACAAGCAGCGCCATGAGTTGGCTCACTCCCAGCAACTCATTCTCCACCACGTGTCCGGTGCTTTGGGTGATCCTCTGGCTCCTACACCTCCCACTCCGTATGCTCGGTGGAACTCTTCCTCCGAGCTGAACTATGGTGAGATGGAGCGTCACTTGTTCCCCTCTGTTCCTGCTACTGATGATGAGGATGAGGAAGGTGACACTGAGGAGCTTGAGGATGAGGATGAAGATGAGAATGAAGATGAGGAAGAGGACAAGGACGAGGACTACGAGTGATCCCGTGGGGCTCTAGCATCGCTCTTCTTCCTTTTCGGTGTCTCGATGCCAAAGGGGGAGAAGTAGTTCTATTAGGATGTCCGTGGATTTGCATGGGTCGGGCATAAGCACTTGCACTTTTCTATTCATCTTTTTCTTGCTTATGCCCATTTAGCGTTGAACTTTAAATTTGTGATTTGTGGTTGTTTGAGACTTTATGTGGTTGTCTGGATTATGCCTATGGATTTCATATCATGGATTATGCTTATGGATCTATCTATTCATATCCTATTGCTGGAGGTTTATCACGGAAGGCGCGCTCATATTGGTTATCCAGTAATAATTGTGACTTATGTCAAGGATGCCTACTCTCTACCTCGGTGGTATGTTTTTGTTGCTCATATGTCTATGGCATAGATTCACCTATTTGTGTGCATTTGTATTCCAATGCAAAACTCTATTATGCACACATTGAGGGGGAGTCTCTTTCATAGTTATCACTGTTTGTCTTGTGACTTTCTCCTGCAAATCCTAGTATTGTCATCTAACACCAAAAAGGGGGAGATTGAAAGAACATTTCATGTTTTCATATGTTTTGCGTGTTAGATAACAATACTGTGGAAATTATTCATGTGCGCTAAGTGTGCAGGAAGCTTTGAGGGGGGCCGGATAATCCGCCCCACCAAGGGCCGGATAATCCGGCCTACCTCATTGCTCAAAGAGAGCCAAGGCGCGTCGCTCGGTATCCGGTCGGATTTTCTCCCAGAAAATCCGAACTGGGGCGGTTTTTCCTCCCTAGGCCGGATAATCCGGCTGTCGCATGGGCCAGATAATCCGGCCCCCAGTTTTCGAGCAAAAGGAGCCAAGGCGCGTCGCTCGGTATCCGGTCGGATTTTCTCCCGGAAAATCCGAACTGGGGCGGTTTTTCCTCCCCAGGCCGGATAATCCGGCCCTCGCATAGGACCGAATAATCTGGCCCCCAGAAGTTGATCAAGGGCAAGCTCTGCGTGACGCTCTGATAGGGGCGGATTATCTGCCGGATATTCCAAGTCTGGGGCGGTGTTTTGCCCATACCGGATATTCCGGCCCTCACTTGGGCCGGATAATCTGGCCCCCAAAGTGTCCAACGGCTAGTTTCTAAAGGGGGTATAAATACCCCTTCTTCCCCAACATTCAGAACTCTTGATTCATTCGAAATTGTCCAGACATTGTGCAAGAGCTCTCATTCTCGATCTCCTACTTCAACCACCCGAAGGTCTTGATCTTTAGGGGAATTGAAGGAGGAGAAGTTCATCATCATCATCAAGAATCAGGCGCTTCAACTCCTCTCCATTCACTTGGAGAAATCCCTGATCTAGTATTCTTGTCAATACTTAGATCTTGTTTATTGTATTTGATAACTTTGTTCTTGTGGCAGCTTGTTGTCATTTAGGGAGCCTCCAAGTTGTTGTGGAGTTGTTGCCCCGCTAGTTGTGTAAAGGCGTCGATGCCTACCTCGAAGGGTACCTATAGTGGAAAGGTGGATCAGGCCTTTGGTGGCGAGATCCATCGGAGAACAGGGTGAGGCCTTTTGTGGCGTGGTGGTCTTAGTACCGCTCATCCCTCCAACGCAGACGTACTTCCCTTAACAAGGAAGGAACTGCGGTCAAATAAATCATGTGTCTCCGCATGCTTCACTTCGGTTTACCCGTTCCTCTTCAACTCTCTATTTACTCGCTAGTAGATAGGTTTGCATATAGGGAAAATTCCACCTAATAGTTTATCTAGAGAATTTTTCCTTTGTGCTAAGCCTAAAATTGAAAAAGTATTAAAAAATTGGTGTAGCACCTATTCACCCCCCTCTAGGTGCCCATACGTTCCATTTCAGTGTGGCAGAAGTTGCATCTCGGAATCCATTGGAGTTTGTGTAGTCATGTGGATCAATGTGGTTTTGGAAAAGAGCACATGCAATGTGGTCATGTGGATAAATGACATTAGTGGATCAGTGTGTTTTATGAAAAGAACACATGCAATGACACTAGTGGATCAATGTGGTTTATGAAAAGAGCACATGCAATGACTCTAGTGGATCCATTTGTTAGATCATGGTCACAGAGACCCAAAACATAGGAAAGAAGCTTCCATATGGAATGATGCACTAGTGTGGTAGAAGCTGCATCATAGAATCCACTCGAGTGTGTGTGGTCATGTGGATCAATGTGGTTTTGGAAAAGAACACATACAATGATGCTACAACATGTGTCAGACCCTGGCCAGAGATCCCTATAACATGCTAGAGTGCAACATTTGAATGCAATGGAGTACAACATTTCAATGCAACGACACTCCAACATGTGGATCATTGAGGTTTGATCGTAACCTTAGCATTCAATGTTGGCCGTTAGATAGAATCTTCTAGAAGGGATGTTGACATGGCTATACCTTAGAAGTACTCGAGATTAGCCTATATGGTCCAGCCAAAGAGGAGTCCATGGTGCGAGCGAAGCCCCGTAAGGATTCGGGTGGCCCATTGAGCACGACTTCTTGAAGAACATGGCAAGGAGTAGATAGAAATTTAAAAGGAAAACCCTAATTTGTAACCGACTCGGCCTGCTATCTGATACCTTTGATCCCGATTACTAATGTAGTATAACTCTTTTTCCCTAGTAGACCTAGGTTATCAAATCCTCGGGAAGCGGAAAGCATAGTGAAGTTACTTTAATGGACCTTCAAAAGTTTTACAATTCTTTTTGTGTTTTACCGGACCAAGAGTTTGCTGTCTTTTGTTGTTGTCGATGATGGAGAGAGAGGGCCTAGGGCTTTCGGTTTCACCTGCAGCTGTGCAAAACATCTAATGGGAAAAAAGATAATAATAAAGTATGCATGTAATTGTTAGAGGAAGATAATTATATGTGAGCAGTGCATCCATAATTCCTATTGCCTCCGCAACACTTATAGCAATAACCTACTAGTCTCATCCATAGAAGAAAGAGAACTAATGATATGCATAGTGATGTCACCATTAATCCCAAGTAAATCCCTCACATAAAGCCATACTACCCCTTTTGTCACTGGGTTCCCAACTGCAGATTAGTCATTACTCATACTCCCTATACTTGGCTCAATCCTCGCGGTCTTGGGTACCTGACAAGTCCTTGGATTGAGGTAAGAGAGGATACAATAATCATCATGTCATACAAACTAATACATGATCCCATCTATGATAAATAACATGCACAAAAGCTACATAGCTATGCCGAAGCCCTTATCCCAAAGAGAATTACTCACACATAGAGATGAAATCAACAATCATAAAGATTTCAATGGAAACCATGAGATTGATAGCAAATAGTCTTACAATGTCGCCAATTGAAGATGAGATCTACTATTACAAGTGGTGGAATATGGCTATGGTGGTGGAGAAGGGTTTGGAGATTAGATCCAAGTCTATTCCTCCGGCGGCTCTGCGGTGTTGTGGATGTAGGTTTCTGGGGTTCTGGGGGCGCGCTTTCTTGTCACCCGAAGCCTCTTTATATAGGGGTCCCTTCATGAAAGTTGTTCTGTTTGACCTAGCGGTGTCGATGGAAACTATATGGCCGGAATTTTATTCCCACCGTATAGTTGGTCGTTAAAGCTTTCGTCTCCACTTCATGACCCCTGATTTCTTTGAGAAATTTGGAAATCTCGTATCTTTGACTTTAATGTTGTGATTCCCATCATCAAACGTCATTATTTGCGCAGGGAAAAATAGAAAGGAAGGATTGCATACCCCTTTGATCATTAGGCATTAGTGGCAGGGTTTAGAGAGATATTTCATAAAAAATATGAATAATATCCAGTTTAAATGTGGATGTAGATGCCTATATTTCATAGCCATCAACCTCCCCAAGATTAAACTTGATCGTCCTCAAGCAAGAAAACCAAAATCAAAAAGGAACTTAGCATTTAAACTGAAATAACAAGATGAAGATCTTACTCATGGTTGGTAGTCTCATGTTTCCTCCACTTTATTAATCTAAAAAACTTCAGCATAGATAGAGTAATGGCAAGCATATCATACGCGTTTTTATGCATCCGTATAGCGCAGCAAAATTATTGTTAACATGGATGATTCAAATGAGTAAACCTTATTCCATGTCATGTAGTCAACTCATAGGCTTGCCTTTGAACAATAAAGTATCATCGTGTAAAATTGAGAGTGTGAGAGTTTGTCATGAAAAACATATACACTAGAGTATCTCAATTCTCCCACATCAATAAGTCAAGACTTTTCAAGCACTACTTTTCTGTTCATTATCCTTCAAGAATGTCAGTTCTTAAGTAATTGAGAGCATGCCAAAAAAATAATTAGTTTATCGGGCTGTGATGGACACTCATGGCATCACCAAGGTTTTTGTTCCTTTTGCATAATGATTACTCATATCATCCAAAGGAGTGATTCCATCATGAACACAACTACCCGAGAATGCCAAGAATCTTAGCCATTATAGCATTGTTGCTACATATGTTTAATCAACTCATAACCGAAATCTAGGAGTTTCCTCCATGAAGATCGTTCGCAGGCTAGCGGAGTTGTTGGCATCCCATGAAGTTTGACACGCATAAAGCTATATCATTCTTATGATTCACAAGTCAAACTTTGGCATGCTAACAAAAACCGCTAAACATTAATTTAATTGAACCAATCCTTTTAAAGAGAGCTATCAAGTCAATCATTATTTTCTGTGGTGTTGAGTGTCTCTAGAAATAAGCCTTCAAGACTAAACACTACAACACCCAATCCTTCAATTGTGAGACTTTTTCTTATTACAATTGTTTAGCAAATTTTTAGGCAAGACTTGGTTAACTACAAGAGATTGAACAAAACAATACCCAACTAAATACCCATGCAAACAAAATTTTACTACAATATAAAGACTCAACCAATATAATATCTTACATTTACTACTAACTAGCATGGTTTCTCAAAATTCAAAAGTGGGAGTCTTAAGGCATACCTCTCATGTTTGGTTCCATTTCTCTCTTTCCTTTTGATTTGCTTCTTGGAAACTCGAAGTCGATCACTCTCCTACAAATATTGTGAAAGCCACAAGGAGAATAGAAAGGAAGGTAGAGGGAAAATAAAGATAAATGGAAAACTCTTTTTGTTGTTTTTAAGAGAGGGAATTAAAGAATATAAAAATTGGCGGCAAAGCTCGGCTAGAAAGTCTCGAAAACAAATAGAAATAACTAAAGATAAAGTGTTGGAGAAACCAACACAAGTGCTTATAAACTCGAATTAAAAACATAACCTCGAAATAAATAAACGCAAATGAACGACAAATAAAGATAATGAGGAAACTTCCCCATGCTTAGGCTTTTGCAAGCCCTTCAAATCATTGTGGTGGCGGGAAAAGCTGTAACTACAGTTTGCAAATTGAGTTGATAAATTACTAGTTGTTTCTCGGATGTTCAAGGAGAGGTTATGCATCCTCTCCATAGTTCCTCCAAGTTCTTCGAAGTCTTTGTATGTAGCGAACCGGGTTGGTGGTTGATCCTCTTGATAAGGAACTTCTTGCTCCTTTTCTTGGTCCTCATCCTCATCTGGAATCTCCTCCTCGGGTTGGTGTTGCTCAACCTGCAAGCCATATATCAAACATCCTTCCTCGATAGAGAAAATACCATTAGGCAAAGGAGCGGGGTAGAGACGCCCAATCCAGTAATATGCAAGTAATAAACACCACCTCTCCTAGTAAGCCTTCCATAAGCTTTTAAAGTAGAGAAATCAACACGTCACTTACCTAGCACTAGTTGCAACTCACCTAGGTCAATGCCTAGGCCAATGGAAAGCATGGTGATGACGCCTCCACCTGTGATTGGTCCTTGACTTTGGGAGGATTGGTACTCTAGGTAGCACACAATAATTGCGCCAGGGTAGAGTGATAAGTCAATGTTGTTGAAAGTAGATTTTACAAGGACTAACATGTCCTCCTCATTGAGTCTCGTGAACTCATTTCGTGCCGATTTGATTCAATATAATGTGGCAAGCCCACTTGGTTATCTTCACTTCTCGGTTCTTGATCCTATTGAAGCGATCATGTTGAAGTTCATCCCTGAACCATATCCCCATGCGTTCTTGAGCAGTAGCCCGAGAAGAACTAGCGGCGACACGAGCACGAGTTTGGCTCCTTGTGTTCATCATCTAAAATAATAAGGAAAGAAAAAAATAAAACCTTTTGATCCAACAATAATAAGAATAACATATTCCTCATCTTAGCACACTAAAGAGTCCCCTCAAAATAATAATCTAGGCAAGAGAATCATGGCAATTAGTTCATAGTAGGTCTCACCCTTGATTGATAATGATAACATATCGAAAATGAATTTGCAAAAAGTAATTGGAGGATCGGAGGAGAAACATACTATCGATCACTTGTGTGCGAGGAAATCAAACGAAATTAAGTAGAGATGAAGATCTCTTGAGGTTTTGAGAGAGTTTGGAGGTAGAAGAGAGAAAAAGGATTGAAGTTTTGGTGTTGGGGGTACCTTCCTGTGGCGATTTTGTGGTCAGACGCATCTATACGGCCAAACTATATGGCCGGAACAATTTGTTCCCACCGTATAGTTGGTCTAATGTCAAAAATTTAGGGATTTCACCTGGCATCATAACTATACGGCAAGAACTATACAACCGTGATTTTTATCCCCGCCGTATAGTTGGTCATCAAACCTTCTGTATCCTGGAAAAGAAATTTTACATAGGCAACGATAACTATACGGCCGGAACTATATGGCTGGAATTTTTATTCTCGCTATATAGTTGGTGTTAAACCTTCAGTACCTAAGAAAGAAAATTTCTCGATGGCAAAGATATCTATAAGCCAAACTATACAGCTGGAATTTTTATTCTTGCCGTATAGTTGGTCGTTAAACCTTCTGTAGTCATCAAAAAATTTCCATTTCTTCGAGAATTCTTTCTTATCCTAAAACTTAGCGAAACACCTTGTTTTTGATAGAAAAATTACAGTAAAATTGTCGACCAACATCAGCATGTATAAAGCAGGATATTTAGTACTACCTGATGAGTGCATATTTGCATCACGTTTTATATCATTATTTTGCATTATAGACATAGGATCTTGGTATTTTACGATGTTCGCGTGCATGTTTTATGTCTATTTTCGCCAGGATTAGGACAGATGATGGATACAATGTAAATCGCTTATTTGGGAAATATCAAAAACACCCGAAGAAAACCCGAAGCAATCAAAGTATACATACGGTTTAACGACCAACTATACCACGGGAATAAATTTTCCGGCCGTATAGTTCCCGCCGTATAGTTGGCACCACCACCGCCTCCTCAAATAGTTTCACCCCGTGCAACTGGATCAGGGAGACGACATACAAAACACCTAGAAATTGCCGAAACCTCACCTCCGGAAGGCATCTGGAGGGGGAACTCGTCCACCAGGGATCCATCTTCGCCCTGTGCAGATCCAAGAGGCTAAGGCATCGATCTTCATCATCAACCGCTGCATCACCACCATCTCCATCCATCCCATCTACATCTTGTCTAGATCTTGTTGTAATTTCCGTACTCGTTCTAGATTTATACAAGTACTATTGATCTATGATAGATTCCATTATTATTTCCATGATGTTGATTGCCTCCATGTCCGAGTAGATCATTAGTTCTTGGGGAGATGGAGAAACCCCAGTATGAGATTGAAATAAGATAAAGTTTATTATGATATTCATCGCTGTGACCATGTGTTAGATTGTCTTCATCTTGATGTTTAGAGAAGTCGACCTCTCAATATTTGCCTCTTATGGGGACTTGATGGAGGGAACTACTTGTGGGTAGACGGAGGTGTGTTAGCACTTACAATGACTATAAAGCTATTAGCACCCCTTACATATCAACTTGGGAACCGAGGAAACTCACGGAACACTAACCATACCATGGGATACGTCCTACTGGATTAAGTCCCTTAATAGCACAGTACTTCGATTGATGTCGATTGTTGACTGCTGTGGTTATAAGGATGATGTGAGCAGTGGTTGCTTCCTATTCGTCCAAATACGGAGTTCCACCCACACATACATAGTTGAGAATGTTCATGATAATAATATTTACCTTATCTCTTTATGATGCTAGTCGGGTATCCGCTACTCCCTGAGAACGCCTTTTCCCTATTGCAGTTCCAAATCTCTTTTACATATGCGATAATTATTTTCTATGTTTAGTTATTTTACATTACTTGTTGTTCTCTTATAACAAAAACCCAAAACACCTTTTTACATAATACTCACATTTTATCTTGTCACTTAGAACTTTATTTAGCATGTCCATTGCAATATTTCATTCAAGAGTCATTAGACTTCGGACTCCTGCTCCCTATGGGATCGATATCTTTATTTCGAAACTAGCTATAAATGATATGTGTACTTGCAGTCATCAGGCTATTTTCTGGTGCTATTGCCGGGGAGCTAAGCACTGTAGGTCTTTTAGTTTTTGCTTATTTATTTTTGTCCTGCTAAGTTTTTTTTGAGTTACAGGTTTCCACCAACATGATGGAGGTTGAGCATATGGCATGTGCTAACCCACTCAGTCACTTTGGGAAGCCTTATGATATTAATAAAAGAGACAACTCCAACAAGAAGACAAGGGGGTTTGAAATAAATCCTCTATTACTTGGTATTCTACACAAGAAGCAATTTACTGGAGATGAAGAAGATCCTAATCCATATGAGCATATTGCATGCTTCAACAATATATGTGGCACTTTACAATTAATGGGGTATACTGCTAATGACGTAAGGGTTAAACTTTTCAGTTAGACTTTGACTAGTACATCTCTCTCATGGTATAGATCTCTACCCTCAGAAGCCATTACTACTTGGGATAATTTAGCCTGTGAGTTCTTAGCAAAGTATTATCCATTATCAAAATCTTTTGGAATCAGACATCTTATAATGACTTGTAGGAACCATCCTAATGAAGGACTAGTAAGAGCTTATATCAGATTTAAAGATTTACTTCATCTATGTCCTCATCATGATTTGCATGACTGGTATTTATTGCATATATTTTATGGCAGTTTAACTGAAACTAATAAAATTGAACTAGACTCTTTCGTGCAAGGATCCTTTATGAATCTTCCTATAACTAAAGCTTGGGCTTTAATTAATAAAATCCGCGATCATAGAGTTTCATGGAATTTTGGTCTAGGAAGCGAAGGAGGCGTAGAAATAGATTGTGATTGTATTCATGACTATAATGAAAAGGGCCATGTTAAAGAATTATCTAAAGAACTTTATCTGGATTCAGATATTGTGCTGCAAGTTGTTAAAGCTTTTACAGAACACATCAAAGCTCCAAAAGAGGGTTTGGTCAAGTATGATCCACCACCCGAACTTGAGAAGAAAAACGAAGTTAAAGCAACACTGGCCTCCCTAGAACCAACATATGAGATACCTTTCCCTAACACTACGCAAAAGCATATTTTTGAATATGAATAGGTCGAAGCAGTACAGGAGAAAAAGGAGGAAGAAAATATGCCAGAAGTTGAAGAATGTCTGGAAGAAACCAAAAATGAAGAGGTAACCAAGGAAGCAATTATGGATATGTATGCACATTGTAACATAGTTGAACTTGATGAAGAGACGTCCGTATTGGTTGAAGGCAAAACAAAGGTAAAAGATGTGGGTAAGCCTATTCTTCCCTGCATATTTAAGGAAACCTCGAATTATGGTTTATGTGATCTTGGCACCGAAGTTAATGTAATATCTTATGATTTCTATTTAGAAATAAAAGAAGAAATAGAACCGGTTACAATTGAAAATACTGATATGACAATCATGTTAGCCAATAAAACTCTTAGAATTCCTATGGGAGTAATTGAAGAAGCAACTAATCATAATTGGCAATAAAAATTTCATATCGATTTTGTAGTTGTTGATAAGGAAGCTGACTCTCTTTGCCCAATTATATTTGGAAGAAACTTTTTGAGTGATATAGGTGCCAACATAGATTTCAAAAAGGAGATTGTGTCTCTTAAGCTTGGGAAAGCGGAAAAAATTCCACTTTTCCAAATTCAAAGACAGACCTCCACAATTACAAGAAGAAGAGAAAGATAAAATTATCGAGGAAAGGGCAGCTCTCTTCTTTAGTGGTAAAAAACAAGAAATAAATAAAGACATAAATTATGAAGAACTAGTTATGGAGGACAAGTCCCTAAAAGAACTAGAAGATGAATTCGATTCACTTACCATTATAGGGCCTCCAACTAATGAGGCTTTTAAGATCCAGAAAAGACAGGGGACGAGGAATTACCACCCCTAGATTTGAAGACTCTACCAGATAATCTTAACTACAGATTTTTAGATGATACAAACAAATTTCCTATTATTATTAGTGCTAAACTTTCAGGGGATGAAGAAGAAGAACTTATGAAAATACTTAAGGAGCATCGCAAGGCCTTTCTGTACTCAATGGATAATTTAAAGGGCAATAGTCCCATGATAACCGTTAATCGAATATTCATGGAGGAAGGTGCTAAACCAGTCGCGGAATTTAATAGATGACTGAAGCCTGAAATGAAGGAGTGGTAAGAAAAGAAATAGTACGCCTACTGGACAAAGGTATAATCTATCCTGTAAAAGGAAGTGAATGGGTAAGTCCAGTTCGATGTGTCCCTAAGAATGGCGGTTTTATTGTTGTTCCTAATGAAAACAATGAGTTGATACCTACTAGAACTATTGTTGGACATAGTGTCATCAGATTGATGACAAGTACACCATGAGCGGGTCCTCGAGGCGTGTGGAAGAGAGGGGTGTGAGATGTATGGTATTCCGAGACGGTGAGCACACAAGTTTACCCAGGTTCGAATCCGCCAGCTTTGGACGGGTCCTACTCCTGCCAGCAATCCAGTAATACGGCGGAGCCGGAATATGGGTTACAAGGGTTTCGCCTGTGCGAGTTGAGATTGTAGACTATTGTGAGGGTGCCCTAAAGGCTTACCCTAGGACGGCTTATATAGATATCCGGCCTAGGGTATACAGGAGAGATCTATCCGGCTACGACTAAGAGTCGGATATAGACTACATCTTGGACTACAAGTAAAAATACGGGCATCTGTCGGTAAGTCTTATGGGCCTTCCCGTACTGGACTCCGTCTGTTTTCCCTGACTGGGCCGCCCGTGAAGAAAATCTCTAACCCGGAGTGGGCCACCCTAGTCAGTGAGGCACAGTGAGGATACCCGGAAAGTATATCCCCAACAGCAGCCCCCGGAAGCCTCCATGATCCAAAGTCGGATTTCATCATCGTCTAGCTTGATCTTAGGCTTGCAGAATCGTGAAGGGTTCCTAAAACTTCAAAAAAGAAAGGAGTAGATCTGAGTCTTAAATAAGCCGGACCTATGAATATGTTATTCAGGTTTCTAGCTCGAATTCAAACTAAGCCGGAACTTGGTCTCTGACGTAACCTAACACTAGTCATGGTCAAGTCACATCACTAACAGACATTTCCTGTCAGCACGACCGTTGGTGGGTCCGCCTTTCGTGGAACCGAGGAGCCGTTTCAATGCGTGTGTGGAGATTCAGGCGATGTAATCATCACGCGGGGGTTTCCCAGTTCCTTCCACGACACGTGGCACGTTCACTGTAGCATTTACATGAATCTTGACGCGTCTGGAGGATATAAGTGGTGAGGATCTCTTTCCCCATCTACTTCACCAGCACTTGTGCCGTTTCCTTCTCTCCTACGCCTCCCCATGAACCTAGAGCTTCTCTGCCCCCAAACAACTTCCAACACCGCCCATCCAAGGTCACTGACGCACACAAAAAAATGGCTTGAGCATCATCCTCTGGTACGGCGGCGATGGCAGTGATGGAAGCGGCAGCAGAGAAGGAGAGCAATCACGGGGTATGGATCCAGTGCGTTCTCGACAACGAGAAACTCCGCTCCATGGAAGAAGAAGGGCTCCTCCGTGCCGGCGACTAGCGGACGAGCTTCAGTGAAACCATCCCCAACTTTCGCGACAGTGAGCGGGTTCACTTCAGCACTCACCTCGACAAAGGTTTGAGCTTTCCCCCCTCAGATTTCTTTTCTGAGGTAATAGATCACTACGGAGTTCAACTCCATCATCTCGCCCCGAACTCTCTCTCTTAGAGATGAGCGCGTACGCATCTTTATGCGAGGGGTATCTCAGCATTATGCCAAGCCTTATTCTCTTCCGGTATTACTTTCATGTCCGGAGAAATTCCATCACTGCCGGTAATCCTTACATTACCGGTACTATTAGTTTTTTGGTTAGGCGAGAGCGCGTCTATCCTCGGATTATGGCCAGTGAGTCGGTCAAGCAATGGTCGTCCACTTTTTTCTATCACAAGGATATTCCCGCTCCCGGCAAAGCTACTGCTTTGCCGGCTTCCATCGACAGCGGGCCACGCCCCAAGAGTCCTGGGATGCAGATGCGCCAGCTCTTAGTGACAATCTGCTTCTTGCCAAGAGGCGGATCGAGTATTTGATGAAGCACAAGGGCCTGAAAGGGTCCGACTTAATTCACTGCTAGGTGGCACGCTGGATCCAACCTCTTCAACATCATGGAGATCGACTGATGCACTCCATCACATCATCGAAGAAATATTCCTTCTGAACCAGCCCCAAGGCCTACTCGCCAAAAGATTATGTATGCCAAATCAAGTGGCTGATAAGGGAGCGGATTGAGAGGAAGATTCCGGAGCTGTCCTTGGACATGCATACGTCGGAATATCCTATAGTGCCGGTAAGCTTCTAGCAACAACTTGTATTATGTGCTCATCTTTATATTATTTTGCAATACTGAGATATTTCTTCTTTTCAGCTTGCCGACCTCCCCGAGTCGGAGCTTTCTCCGGTTGATGGATATCCTTCTGAGTTTTCTCAGGATGAGGGAGAGTTGGTCCAACTGCCGGATGTTATTCCTCGGAAGCGTAAATCTCCAACAGTGGCTATTGGCACAAAGGAGGTGCCCGTTGTGAAGAGGTAATCTTTCTTCACAAGGTCTTTGTACTATATGTCTTAATTCTTTCCGAGATGTAACGTTTTCTGTTCTATTACCTTCTCAGAGCTAAACAACTCACCAAGGGCAAAGGGAAAGGGGTTACTTCGAGGCCCCTACGCCAGTCGAAGCTAAACTTGGCTTCTCCTGCCATAGCTCCTCCGACTCCTGCCCCTCAGCCTTCTGCAGCGCCGAAGATTACTCCATCTCCCACCGTTCCAGAAGATTCAGCTCAATCAGTAGAGCCAGTGATCCTCGGATCATAGACTGACGTCACCATGGGTGACTCAGGTTTTGACAAGGGTGAACCCTCTTCGGGTAATGATCCATCGACAGAGGTCTTTGCCGACAATATCCTAAGCAATCCAGGACTTGCGAAACTTGGTCTTTCTCGAAGATCTGTGGTGGAAATCCAGTGGCTGGCCCGATAATGCTTAGAAAGCTAGACCATTCCTACCGATGAAGAAGCACAAGAAGCAGAGGACATCAAGCACTCTGATCTTCTTGAACAAGTCCGTGTTCACGACGGGAAGTTGAGGACTGGCGAGCTTCCAACTGTGCCAGTGACCCCCTTAACCCTCGCCGAGAAGGTTACCACCGAAGTGAACATGAGCCTGAACAAACTCGCTCGTGAACAATACGTAAGTCGGAATTCCAACTCATGTTTTTACTTATTTCATATCATATCCTCTAGGCCCTAAGCATGAAGCTAGATATACAAATCAGGATTTATGCTTCCTTAGGATTCCAAAGAATGAACTAGTGTAGCCCCTAAGGCTCGTGCTGATATTAGTAAAAATATTAGCCCGAGTCTTTAGTAGACTTCTGACTCTGGGTATTCTGACTTATAGAAAGTATATTCCTATAACCAGGATTTGTTGAATAATATTTGTAACAAGCAGAAAGAAATCAAAGTTCTCCGACTTGAAAATGCTTAACTGAAAGTATCCGGGGATGAGGTTGAAGGTAAACATTCCAGAACTCAAACTTGTCTTGTATTTTGTAGTCGGATTTTTATTCAACTTCTATTATTTTGATTTCAGCACTGGTAAAGTAGTCCTCTGCTATGATTGAAGAGGCCGAGAATCTGAAAACCCTGGAGGTGGAAAACAAGGGCCTCCACCAAGAGCTGAATAAGCTTAAGGCAGATCATGAGAAGAGCATTGCTCAAGTTCTTGAGTCCTCCTCCATGGATACCGATGAGCGTGATCGCAAGATTGCGCTCCAGGATAAGAAAATCTCGGATCTTAGCAATGACTTGTTCAGAGAGAGGGACATTGCCGAGGCACTCCGGGCTGAACTCCAGAGTCTTCGGAAGGAGAAGACCAAAGTCGACGATGTCATCTTTGGTACGTTTCCCTCTTTCTGACTTATCTGCATCTTCCGACTCTTTGGAGTCCGTATTTATTTGTTTAACCCCTTTGCATTACATGCGTAGGTCCTCTAAACTTACTGGACTCAGCCTCTGCTGAATCTCGCACCAGCCGGCTTACCCAAGTCGGTAATTTGCTGCATGACTTTTGCCAATCAATCGAAGATATTGGCGAAGTTCTCAAGGTTCCGGACATGCATAGCATGTCCAACTTTGAAGTACGAGATAAGGCCAAGGAGATGCCCCAGCTCATTCAGGACTGGAACATGTCCTACGCGCAAACCGAAGCCCAGAACGCTCTCACCATGGTCATGAGTCACCATGGAAGCATGTAGATCTAGCAAGTGACCAGAGGGTATTCTACTATGGATGAAGACAGCCAGAAGAAGGACATCAAAGCCATCATGGACTCCTACGCCGGATACGGGAGCCACGTAGCTGACTTGACCAACTACGATACTCCCTTCTTCACTCGCATAGAGACACCGCCTCCGCCCGCCGAAGAAACCGGAGAAGCTTCCGACGATGAACAAACCATCTCAGATTTGAACGTCTTGGAAAGATACCGAGGCGAGGCTGATGTTTCTAGCGAGCCGGCAGCTCCTTCTTCCCCTGCATCGTAGAGCAACAGAACAAATATTGTATTATTCTGAAAACAATCCGGGTTGTAAATAAGTAGTATGATACTTTTTGCTAGTGCTAAGTTTAAATATATCTATTTAGCACTTTTGGCTTTATAATTTTCGTGCCTAAAATATTTTCGCAAGCACTTATGTTTTTCGTCTATACTTATCGTTTATCTGGCTTTCCGCCTCGTCCCTTTCGTGAGCCGGCCAACTTTTAGCACGGAAAATTTGCCGAGCAACGGAGCTCAATTGCTTAATCAGTTTAAACTCGGAAACAAAGCCGGCCTCTAGTACCAACAATTCACTACTCGGAAAATGCCCGCATCCAGCAATCAGACAAATAACCAAAGTATAGACTAGAAAATTTAGATTTATACCCGAAGGTAGCAATTTTAGAATGGGAAATCTAAACCAGAACAAACATGAGCATAAAGTACTTTCAAGTATTCTCGGATTTTCGACTGTGACATGGTCATTCGGAAATAAGATGGTAAAAAACTTCTCAGAATTTTTTTGACGCAACCAACACTTTATTTCTCATTGAACATGTACACATATATGATTACAAAGAAAAATAAACTAAGAATAAAAGGGACGTAGCTGAGCAATATTCCATGGTCTGTCTAATTCATCCGGGTTTGTACTGCCTCCAGCTCTCTTTCTTTTCTTAGTAGCAGGTCTTTCTTTGACTGGCCGCATATCAGCTAGGTAGTAAGAGCCATTTGGATTATTCGACTAACTAAAAATGGCCCTTCCCATATTGGGGAAAGTTTGTGCTTTCTTTGCTGCACAAGCTGGAGAACCAAATCACCCTTACTGAAAGACCGGTTTCTGACTCTATGGATATGATACTTGCATAACTTCTGCTGATAAGCTGTTCATCTCATCTCAGCAACGACGCGAACTTCTTCGACTAAGTCGAGATCATTTTGTCAAGAATTTTTGGCATCCTCTTCAATATACATGGCAACTCTAGGAGAAGTGTGAATCAAATCACTAGGAAGAACTGCTTCTGCACCATAGACCAAGAAGAAAGGTGTGTATCTAGTTGACCTGTTTGGAGTTGTTTATAAACTCCATATTACAGAAGGTAATTCCTCTGCCCAAGCCCCCGCAGCACGTCGTAGTGGTGCTTCGAGTCTTGCTTTTAGGCCTTGTTGGATTAAACCATTTGCTCTTTCGACTTGTCCATTAGCTTGTGGATGTGCGACTGACGCAATGTCAAGCCGGATATTTTGTTCATTGCAGAATTCAGCAAGCTCTCCCATAGAGAAATTACTCCCGTTGTCCGTGATAATGCTATGCGGATAACCGTATTGGATTATGACATCCTCGACAAATCTTTTGGTTGTTGCTCCGTCACAACTAGTGACGGGTTTAGCCTCAATCCATTTTTTGAATTTATCCACCATCACTAAGAGATGAGTGAATCCACTTGGAGGCCGTTTAAACGGTCCTACCATATCAAGCCCCCAGACCGTAAAAGCCCATGTTATAGGAATTGTTCGCAGCTGATCAGCCAGAACGTGAGCTTGTTTGGCGTATTTTTGGCAGCCCTTGCATGTATTGACTAGCCGTCCGGCATCTACCTTGGCTGTAAGCCAGAAAAAACCGTGTCAAAAAGCTTTTGCCACTAGAGATTTGGCTGCAATATGGTGACCACACTCGCTTTCGTGGATCTCTCGTAAGATTTCCACTCCTTCTTCCGGAGATACACAGCACTGAAAGACCCCAAATGCACTCCGCTTATAGAGCTCACCACTAATTATAGTGTAGGGTTTTGCTCGTCGGATGATCTGTCGGCTCAGAACTTCATCTTCGGGTAATTTTACATCTACCAAGTAATCAAGGTAGGGTTGAGTCCAGCTGGGAATCATAGCCAGAACTGCTACTAAAGGTGAGTCAGATTTGGTCGGATATTCCTTGTCCACTCCTTTTATAGAGGGAACCTTGAGGTGCTCTAAAAAAACGCCATCCAGGACCTTTTTTCGGGCAGATCCTATTCGAGATAGTGCATCTGCTTCCTCATTTTTTGTTCGAGGGATGTGTTGAACTTCAAACCCTTCAAACGATTTAGATAGTTCATCCACGACAGCCCTATATGTTGCCATGTGTTTGTTTGCCTTATAGATATCCGACACTTGTTGAGCAACAAGATCCGAATCTCCATAACACATTAAATGTCGAATGCCAATGTCCTTAGCAATCCGGATTCCATGCAGTAGTGCTTCATATTCGACAATGTTATTCGTCGCCGTGAAGTGGATCTACAATACATAGAAAAGTTTATCTCCTTGGGGTGATTTGAGCACCACGCCAGCCCCCGAGCACTTTAGACCCGTCAAAATGTAAGGTCCAGTATTCCAACTCTAGCAAGGTCATGTTCTCCGTTGTCTCTGTCCGATCAGCGACAAAGTCAGCGAGGATTTGAGATTTGATTGTTGTACGAGGTTTGTACTAAATGTCGAAGGCTGAAAGCTTTATGCCCCATTTGGCGACGCATCCTGTGGCGTCACTGTTGTTGATTATGTCTCTCATGGGATCTGTTGTCACCACGGTAATTGGATATTCCTGAAAATAATGCCGCAACTTACGAGATGCTAAGAACACACCGTAAGACAGCTTTTTATAGTGCGGATACCGCTGCTTTGATTCAGTTAAGACCTCGCTGAGATAGTAAGTCAGACGCTGCACCAGGTGTTCCTGATTTTCCTCCAATCTCTCCACCACCATGACGATACTAACGACCTTGTTTGTCACAGCGAGATACAGCAACATCGGTTCCTGTGGTTCCGGTGCTGCAAGGATGGGAGCAAATGAGAGTACTGCTTTCAGGTCTTGTAGCGCAGCTTCAGCTTCGTCGGTCCAAACGAATTTTTTGGTCTTTTTCAGGATCTTGTATAGTGGTGCGGCTCTTTCACTGAGCCGGCTCACAAACCAACTGATTGCGGCAAGGCAACCAGTTAGTATTTGAATGTCCATCAGGCGAGTTGGCCTAGAAATATAGAGTATAGCCTTGACCGTGTCCCGGTTTACCTAAGACACGATAAAACCTAACAATTTTCTGGCTGGAATTCCAAAGAAACATTTCTTCGGATTAAGCATTATGTTGTATTTTTTGTAGATTGGCAAACGTTTCCTCCAAGTCGGAAATCAAGGTTTCCTTATTTTTGTACATCACCGTAATGTCGTCCATATATGCATGTACATTGCATCCGATTTGATCGTGGAGGCAACGTTGCATAGTGCGCTGGTACGTAGCTCCTACGTTCTTGATCCCAAAGGGCATCGTAACAAAGCAGAAGGTTCTGAAGGGGGTAATGAATGAAGTTTTGACTTTGCCAGATTCCTTCATCCGGATTTGGTGATAACCGGAATATGCGTCGAGAAAATATAGGAGTTCCGAGCCTACCGTAGAATCGATAACTTGATCAATCCTAGGCAGAGCGAACGGATCTTTGGGACAAGCCTTGTTCAAGGCAGTATAATCAACACACATCCTTAAAATCAGTGGTGTCCTTTTTAGGGACCATTACAGGATTGGCCGACCACTCAGTGTGGATGGCCTCTTTGATGAATCCGGCTAACTTGAGCCGGGCTAGTTCCTTAGCTATTGCTTTACGCTTTTCATCGCCGAAACGTCATAGGGACTGTTTGACGGGTTTAGCGTTTGGGTGTACATTTAGAGCGTGCTCGGCAAGTTCCCTAGGTACTCCTATCATGTCAGATGGCTGCCATGCGAAGATATCTTGATTTGCTTGGAGGAACTTGATGAGCGCGCTTTCCTATGCGCTATCTAGGCCTACGCCTATCTGGATCACCTTGGAGGGGACATCATCCTTTAATGGCGTATTCTTTGTCTCTTCTGATGCCTTGAACTCCGGATTCGGCTTTGTCACCTCCTTCTTCATCGCAGGCATCTCGGACGGATCAATGGTTTTCTTGATCTCCTGGTACTCTTGGGTGTGCAGCATGGCTTCGGCAAAGGCGGCATTTCCGTCCTCGCACTCTCACGCCTTCTTCGGGTCTCCCCTGATGGTGATCACGCCATTGGGACCTGGAATTTTCATCATATTGTAAATGTAACACATACGAGCCATTAAATCCCAGTAAGCCGGACGTCCGAATATAGCATGGTACGCGCTCTTGAACGGGGCCACTTCGAAGGAAAGTGCTTCCGTCCGATAGTTCTTTGGAGTTCCACAGGTCACATCCAAAGTGATTTCTCCCAGGTAATTTGCTTGTCTTCCTAGGACAACTCCGTGAAAGATCACAGAGCTGTAATTCAGATGGGTCTCTGACATCTTCATCCGGCGTAGCGTTTCGACAGACAGAATGTTAATGCTGCTGCCGCCGTCCATTAGAGTCTTGGAGAAACCATAGCCGTCAATAAGTGGATTGACGACTAAGGCGTATATTCCTCGCCTATGCAATTTAGGCGGATGATCGGCACGGTCAAAGGTGATTGCCACTTCCAACTAGTCCAAGAATTGGGGGATAGTCGGAACAGTCGCGTTGAGCTCATTTAGAACTGCTTTCTTGACCTTAGCTAGTTGAAATCCGAGGAAGGTGACGTAAGTGTCTTTCTTTGTTGGGAAGTTTTTCTTCCCTTCCGGCTTGGGATTTGAAGCATCGGCTTCCTCCATGTCGGAATCTTCCTTGGTTTTTTTATCTTTTTCAGGATTCTTCTTTCCCTTCTTCTGCTTAGCCCTGTAGCCAACAATATCATCTTTCTTGATGTCATCATTAAAACAACACTCGGTGTTTGTGTGAGACGAGCCCCAATTGGCATCTAAGTGATGCACACATGGGTTATTGGAAATGTTGGCCCAGGAGTACGTTTTGCCAGGTTGCTGGTCTCCTCTACCTTGGACTCTTGATGTCCCACGACCGTGTTCGCAGCCACCGCCGCACCCTCCTCGTCCTCCAGACCTGAAAGTAGCAGTGACCACTGCCGTTTCCGCGTTGGGCTTTTCTTCCGAGGTGTTCTTGCGCTTCTAAGCTTGCTGCTTTGGTTGTTTTGGTGACTGTGGCCCAACTAGGGCGTTCAGTAATCCCTCTGCGTCATCGTCAGCATCTACATATTTGCTCGTTGTTTCTATCATCTTTCCCAAATCAGTTACCTTGTCGCACTTCAAGCAATGACGTACCAAACCAATTGGGAGTCCTGCAATGAATGATTCAATCGCAGTTTGGTCATTTACCCCTTCACAGGAGTTCTTAGTGTCGATCCATCATCCAAGATAATCTCGGCAAGTTTCTCTGGCTTTCTGGGTGCAACGCTGTAGGTCTCCTACCGTATAGGGCCTCCGATACGTGCCCTCGAAATTCCGAAAGAACATGCTTTGCATGTCATACCAGTTGTGGATGGTGTTCTCCGGAAGTTCATTGAGCCATGATCGTGCCATCTTCCACAACATGAGTGGGACATATCGGGTTGCGACCAGGTTGTTTCCGCGTTTGGCGATGCAGCAAGCTTGGAAAAAATCCTGGAGCCAAGTATCTGGCCGAGCTATACCGTCGTAGGCCTGGATGTGTCTTGAGATAGAGAATCCTTCCGGAAATTTTGTCACTCTTATGCGTGGTCCGAAGCATTTTGGGCCCATGTATATAGCATCATTTTCGTAGCGCCGCGCCTCTATACTGGAATTAATCATGTGCCTCACGTCACTTGGGGACAGAGATCGTCCTGATTGATGGCTACGGCTGCGGTGGCTTGGAGCCGGACTTCGGCTTCTTCCACCACCTCCTCCGCCACGACGCCCTCCTTGGCCTCCTTGGGAGCCGTTGTGATGGCTACTTGGTGGAGAGGGTGGAGCAGCTGGATTGTTTCCGGCTGATCGCTGGCCTCCGTCTGGAGCGTCATTATTCCGGCTTCGGGGAGGGTCTTCATTACAACGAGCCCCCTGTCGGCTTGACTCGGCACAGTGTCCGTCGTTCCTTCGTCTGTCATTCCCATTGTAGTGGGGTTCATCTAGGCGGCTTGTATGCCTAGGAGGTTGCATTGTTTGTCGGACCTCCTCCCGGCGCTTCTCTTTGTCTTCTTCCCAGCAATCGTTCGACTCTTGTCGGGGAGGATTCTTCATATAGGGCAGCGATCACCTCTTGCTCGGCGGCTGGAGCAACGTTGCGCCAATCACGTGCAGCTCTGTGATGCTGTCCAGAAGATTTAGTTCTTGAGTAATTGTCTTCCCGATGGTCGGAACAGTGATGCTGTTCCGGAGCCTACTGGGGCCTTACATCGTTCCAGGCCGGATCCGTGTGACATTGGTCGGATTGAGAAACCAGTTTTCCGCTTCCGGATTTCACGGCCTTCTGTTGTTCCAGACCCTTGGTGAGTAGCTTGATGCCCAATCGAACCTGTTCCGGGCCTGGATTATTTGCTAGGATGTCTCGAGCAGCGGCAGTGTTTTACACTAGTGTTGGATACACCAGATCTCCCTTGATATCGAGCCGAGGCATCCCCGGATCTCCCTCAAAGAGAACCTTACGTACTTCTAGAAATTGATTGTCATGTGTATGTCGTTTCCGATTCTTCTGATGTTGCAGAGAGATGAGCTTCTCCGCCTTGGACATGCGCTTCTTCTCTTCCTCAATGTTTTTAGCTTCATCCAGGAGTACTTGGCTACGCGCTTCTAGGGCGTGGGCCCTTTCGTCCAATTCAGCAGCAGTTAGTTCTACTGTAGTAGGGATAGGTGTGGTTAATGCAACATCGATGAGTTTACGGGCACCTGTGATGACCACGTGTCCATCCACCGATTCTTCTTTGGGCTCGTCTAGGATAAGGGCTCCATCTGAGTCTTCCTCGTATTCCTCGGCAATCACCTCCTCTGCCAGAAGTTCTTTTGCCGAGGTCTTGTTCTTCTTCTTCCTCTTCTTTGCCTTCTTGGCAGCACCGGTAGCAAAGACGGCTTTGGGTCCGTTTCCCGGAGTCAAGCTCTGATCGGTACTTTCGGACATCTAGACCTCGGGATTATCTCTGATATCCGTGTCATCCTGTGCTTTGGGAGAGTTTTCCCCGGATCCTTCATCCATGGCTTCTCCTTCTTCTGCAGCTTTGGAGTTGTACTCCTCTTCATACTCCGTAGAGAACTTTCAGAAATCCGCCGACGTCATCGAGTCATCCGAGGATGCGGGTAAGTCGGTGTTTGTTCTGATCGCCTCCAACACTGAGTTAGTGTTGTCTCCTGCATCAGCAGAGCCGGATCCGGATCCAACATATCCGATGAAGTGTGATGTGTGGGTCCTGAGGTAGTTGCGGCTCTCCTCGTGGGCTTCCTCGAAGATCTTGATGGTTTCGAGAACCTCGTCCACACTTGCGTCTTGCATCATCATACGCCTCAACGTTTGCCTCGGGAACGGTTCATCTGTTCCGGCGTTGGCAGAGCCGAAACCAAGGTTGTTGTTGTGATCCTCTTGGATTTTGATCTTAGCGGGTGGATCGATCTGGGATTCGGCCTTGCTACATAGATTCACTCCAGATTCGACTTGAACCACAAGATCTGCTTCAAGCTCAGATTTCTCCACTATCTCCACAATGGGTGCAGGCTGGGTGGGATTAGGGTTTTCTGAGATCCGGAACTCTGCCGCCTCTGCGGACAAAGGGGACCCAGAAATTTCTTCTGCCTCTATCATCACCGCTGGGGTGGGTGGGACAGGTTCAGCGAATCTAATGTACATCTTGGACTACAAGTAACACTACGGACCTATGTCGTTAAGTCTTTTGGGCCTTCCTGTAGCCGGACTGGACTCCTTCTCTTCTCCCTGACTGGGCCGCCCGTGAAGCAAACCTCTAACCCGAAGTGGGCCACCCTGGTCAGGGAGGCACACTGAGGATACCCGGGAAGTATATCCCCAACACATAGGATGTGTTAGGAAATTGAATAAAGAAACTAGGAAAGATCATTATCCTTTACCATTCATAGATCAAACTTTAGAGAGGTTAGCGAACCACACTCATTTTTGCTACTTTGATGGATACTCTGGTTTTTCTCAAATAGCTGTTCATTCTGATGACCAACTTAAAACAACTTTCATTAGTCCTTATGGTTTACATGCTTACCGTCGTATGCCTTTTGGTTTATGTAATGCTCCAGCTACTTTCCAAAGATGCATGACTGCTATTTTGGCTGATTTCATAGAACTGATAATGGAAGTATTTATGGATGACTTTTCTGTCTATGGAACTTCTTTTACTAGTTGCTTGGATAATCTCAAAAGAGTTTTGCAGCATTGCGAAGAGACTAATCTTGTTCTAAGCTAGGAGAACTACCATTTTATGGTCAAAGAAGGTATAGTACTTGGACATGAGGTATCAGGTAAGGGAATTGAAGTGGATAGAGCTAAGGTTGAGGCCATAGAGTGAATGCCATAACCTAGGGATATAAAAGGTATAAGAAGTTTCCTTGGTCATGTGGGTTTTTATAGAAGGTTCATTAGAAATTTCTCTAGAATATCTAAACCTTTGACTAACCTTCTGCAAAAGGGAGTAATCTTTAACTTTGATGATAAATGTCTTGTAGCCTTTGATAAACTTAAATATGCTTTATCCCATGCTCCTATCATTAAACCATCTATCTAGGATATGACTTTTGACTTAATATGTGAAGCTAGTGATGATGTTGTAGAAGTAAGTCTGGGACAACATATAGGTCGCAGATTTAATATTATACACCATGCTAGTAGAACTCTTAATAGTGCTCAAATGAATTATCCTCATGAAGAAAGGGAACTTTTTGCTGTATTTTTCTCTTGCAATAAATTTCGTTCTTACATTCTTGATACACAAGTAAGAGTTCATACGGATCGTGATGGTTAAAGGAACTCCTTGAGAGGAAAAATCATAAGCCAAGACTAATCTGTTGGATCCTTTTACTTCAAGAATTTGAGTTACAGATTATGCAAAGGCAAGAAATAAAGATGTTGGATGCAGTGTCCATATTTGCTCAGCAAGACACTAATATTATTGAGAGGAACTTTAGTCCTGGTGATTTTCGCCTACGAGAATTATCAAATGAACTAAGGTCGATTTCTCCAAAATAGAAGAAGTCTTTGTTGTTGGAGGAGCCTATCATCCCCAACTAAGTAATGGTAATTACAAGGTAAGTGTTCTTACTAAAATAAGTGATTTGTTTTCACAAATTTTACTTCTGAAAATTTTGCCTTTGGATTCCTCGTGTTTTTCTGAAGTTTCTGAAGGTTTTTACCAACTATACAGGCGCAACTATACGACCGGAGAAAAAAATCTGGCTGTATAGTTGGTCGTTAAACCTTCTGTATCTTCTTCGCTAAATTACTTTCGATGTCTGGATCTATACGGGAGCAGCTATACGGCGGGAATAAAATTCCGGCCGTATAGTTGGTCGTTGAACTCTCAGACACTTTCGATTTTCGATGTCTGGATCTATACGGGTGCAACTATACATCGAGAATAAAAATTCCAGCCGTATAGTTGGTCGTTGAACTCTCAGACACTTTCAATTTTCGATGTCTGGATCTATACGGGCGAAGCTATACGGCGGGAATAAAAATTTAGGCCGTATAGTTGGTCGTTGAACTATCGGACATTTTTGTTTACTTGATTATGATCTATTAAAAAAAGAGGGGTATTGTCGGTTCCAAGTCGTAACTTAATCGACCTGGACTTGAGATATTTGGAAATATCGTCCCAAAACCAACTATACGGCCGGAGCTATACGGGCCGCACCCGTATAGTTGGTCATTACGGGGCAGGACTCCTCCAAATCCATGATTTCTTTCCTTGTTTCGTTAAAATTCTTTTCTTGGGCGATAATTTGGTGTTTATTGCGAGTTTTACCGACCTTTGACCCCCTTATATATTTCCCTTGTGTTTCTCTCTAAATCATAATCACCAGGAACCAATCCACCCCTGCTCTATCCTATTCCAGGCCATGAAAAACCCCTGGGTCTCATTGCTCCTTCCAAGGACCGCTCTAGCAGCCCATCTGTGGAGGACTACAATGACGAGTTGGAGAGGTTTAGCCCGGGGTACAAGGAGTTCGTCGAGCCAAGCTTCTAAAACAACAATTCCGATGACGATGTGATTGTTGTCTACATCTGTCGTGATGTCTATGATCCCCCAGAGATCAACTTGGCGGCAATGAAGAGAGATCAAGAAGAGAGAGAAGGTCACAAGCCGCATGGAAAAGGGCGCGTGGAGACGGTCAAGTTCCTCGCCATGGACCCCAGGACGCACAAGCGTAAGGAATTACCTAATATTGGTGCAGGTGATAGCAAGGGAGCGAAGGCGACACTCTTGAAGCCTACCATTGTTTCTTGTATGAGGGTGAAGCCTCAAGAAGAGTGGAGGAATGGTTTCCACAATCATGGATGTGGAAGAAGAAGTTGTTCTGAGGACCAAGGACCGAGTGCGGGCACCAGAGATATATCAAAAGCAGGAGCTACTCCATCACGTTGAAGTCCCTCACCATCTCAATGAGATAGAGAAGAAGGATGATCTTCTCACATTGGTGACTAGACTCGCAGATAAAGTGGACACTTTGCAATCTGATTTGCGCAGGTGCTATAGCTGCATCACTGCTATGAAAGATAACAACAAGAAGTTACACACCATGGTGTTACACGCCATGGCACCACAGTGATCTACAATAATCACGGTATCAAATAATCGCAAGGGATTATTTGATCCCGCCTAGCTTGATTCCATGCTTGGGGAGATCTTTAAGACCTTGTTATCTATCTTATAAGTTTTACATTACTATTTCAGTTTTGCATTAGTTCAGCTTAGAAATAAAGTTTGCATCATTAGAATTCCCTTCAGGAATAGTCGATCCCTTTTATGAAATTCCGAGTTTATTATCATATATGGAGAAATATTGAGTTTGTGCTTGTCCTATTGGATATATGAATGGCTTGAATATAATTTTACTTGCACTTCATGATAGTAATAGGAGTCTTCCACACCATTAGTATTAATGGAACATACAAAGATAATTTGGTCAATATGTTGTAAGTTCATGGTTTGATTTACAAAGGAAAATTATCTAATCAATTAAGTTGAAAAAGCCTTGAACAAAGGGAAAAAAGTGCTATCAAATTAGAGTGAGATCAAGACGAGGTAGAATATTCAAGCTATAAAGTCTGCTTCATATACAATTGGAATTTGGTAATTGAGATCTTTAAAACTTTGAATTCCTAAATGAAGTGGAATGTATGGCTAGCTCTTTTCCACAACACTTAAACAAAAGTGTGAGCATATATACAAAAGAAAATAAAGAAGAAAAAGAGCGAATGTGCAAAGAGGAAATAGGCATAAAACACTATATTGTAGTATGAAAAAGAAGCGTTTGAGATTTTAAATCCCAAGTGAATATGTTAATCAAAAAACACTTGGGACGCTAACTCATTCGATTGAACCGAATACTTTTACATCATGTTGCGATTCATCCTTTGTGAACTGTTGACTACTAAGGTGTGGAAGCCTACTAATAATATTCAGATGGTTCGAGTAAGGTACTATTCATCAACTTATTCCCATGTATCATATATGATAAACACATTCGGCAACTGCCTCATTTATTTTATCGACTCGGCTTCATGAATATGAGGATCACATCCATTAAGCTAAACTTGCTCGGGACAAGCAAGAGTCTAAGCTTGGGGAAGTTGATGCGTGCATATTTGCATCATGTTTTATATTATTATTTTGCATTATAGATGTACGATCTTGGTATTTTACGGCGTTCACGTGCATGTTTTATGTCTGTTTTCCCCAGGATCAGGACAGATGATAGATACAATGTACACAATTCTTGGAGAAGTTGTATTAGGGGGAAAAGGAGTTAAAAACAATGTAAATCGCTTATTTGGGAAATATCAATAACACCAGAAGAAAACCCGAAGCAATCAATGTATACAGACGGTTTAACGACCAACTATACGGCGAGAATAATTTTTCCAGTTGTATAGTTCCCGCTGTATAATTGGCACCGCCATGGCCTCCTCAAATAGTTTCACCCCGTGCAACTGGATCAGGGAGACGACATACATAACACCAAGAAATTGCCGAAACCTGACCTCCAGAAGGCATCTTGAGGGGGAACTCGTCCACCAGGGATCCATCTTCACCCTGTGCAGATCCGGGAGGCTAAGGCATCGATCTTCATCATCAACCGCTGCGTCACCACCATCTCCATCCATCCCGTCAACATCTTGTTGTAATTTGCGTACTCGTTGTGGATTTATACAAGTACTATTCATCTATGATAGATTCCATTGTTATTTCAATGATGTTGATTGACTCCATGTATGAGCAGATCATTAGTTCTTGGGGAGATGGAGAAACCCTAGTATGAGATTGAAATAAGATAAAGTTTATTAAGATATTCATAGCTGTGACCATGTGTTAGATTGTCTTCATCTTGATGTTGAGAGAAGTCGACCTCTCAATATTTGCCTCTTATGGGGACTTGATGGAGGAAACTACTTGTTGGTAGACGGAGATGTGTTAGCACTTACATTGACTATAAAGCTGTTAGCACCCCTTACGTATCAACTTGGGAACCGAGGAAACTCATGGAACACTATCCATGTCATGGGATACGTCCTACGGGATCAAGTCCCGTAATAGCATAGTAATTCGATTGGTGTCGATTGCTGACTGCTGTGGTTATGAGGATGATGTGAGCAGTGGTTTCTGCCTATTCGTCCAAATACGGAGTTCCTCCTGCACATACATAGTTGAGAATGTTAATGATAATAATCTTTACCTTAGCTCTTTATAATGCTAGTGGTGTATCCACTACTCCCTAAGAACGCATTTCCCTATTGCAGTTCCAAATCTCTTTTACATATACGATACTTATTTTCTGTGTTTAGTTAATTTACTTTACTTATTGTTCTCTTATACCAAAAACCCCAAAACCCAAAAACACATTTTTACATAATACTCGCATTTTATCTTGTCACTTAGAACTTTATTTAGCATTTCCATTGCAATATTTAATTTAGGAGTTTTTAGACTCCGGACTCCTGCTCCTTGTGGGATCGATATCTTTATTTTGAAACTAGCTACAAACGATCTGTGCACTTGCAGTCATCACTACCGAACTTCTTCTCCTCAACTGAAGCTTTCTAGCACTCTTTATTAAACATAAAACTTAAAAACTTTACTCAAACATTTATTTCACATGGGTTGCCTCCCATGAAGCGCTCTTTTATGGTCAATAGCTTGACCTCGATGTTGCTCACTTAGGCCAGATGAGTGGAAAACCCACTCCAAAATAGTTTGCCTTCAAAGTGATGGCCTCCTTTTCATCATGCTTTGCTTTCTTCTTCCTGGGAAAATGAATAACAAAAGGATCCCGCGAAGGAAATTGAAGCTTCACGTTCCCTTCATGTAGATTAATCAAAGCCTTAATAGTTCTTAATAATGGATGACCTAATATAATAGGAGCAGTAGCATCTTCAGGCATGTCAACAATAACAAAATCAATAAGAGTAGGACAACTTTTAATGTATACTAAAGTATTTTCTTTAATCCCTACAGCTTGTTTGTAGGTAGAATCTGCTAGATGTAATTTTAACTCGGTGATTTCAAAAGAGCCAAGATTTAACTGATTAAACCGACTTTTTGGAATTGTTGAAACGCACAAAGTGCAGCTATCTCATTGGTCCCAATCTTAATATTAATAGTAGGATCAAATATATTATCAAGCTTCACAGGTAATTTTTCAGCAATTTTCTTATATTCTTCCTCAAACTCGCATACCTTTATTGCAACTTGATTAACAAAGCGTTGATACATAGCTTCCTCATTTCCTTCACTTACCGGAATCTTGATATTGATCCTTTTTTACAAGATCTTCAATAGTGTAATTTGGTGAAGGAGCATTACTATAATCAAGTTCTTTAGGCTCCTCCCTTTAATATTCTCATCATCTTGAGGTCTTCAACAAATTTACCTGCAAATTTAGCTATAATGAGAGTTTGACTCTCGGTTATCTTACCTAGTTGTGCCTCAACAATCGTTGTTGTTTCTTGGAGGGGCTGCAAATCATTCCTCAAATTTATAACTTGGTTGGATAATTTACCAAGCATAACATCATGGTTCTTTGTTATTTTAACAAGGATATTGTTTTGCTCATTTTGTGAGTCCATAAAGGACTTAAGTGTTTCTTAGAGACTACCATTACTTGTTCCCATAATATTATTAGAGTTACCTGCAAGACTAGAATAATGTTTCTGAAAATTAGGGTTATAATTCTTCTTCCAAGCAGGGTTATAATCTTTAAGAGCTATGAAGTCTATTTCTTCAATATTTGATTCTGGGATAGCTCTTATCTGGTTTTCCTTACCTTTTACGGCTAATATAAGCTCATCCAGCTTAGCATTGAGTTCTTCATTTTCTTGTGGTGAGACAGAGTTCACCTTCTTCGTATTTGATCTATCCACATGCCACTAAGCATGGTTTTCTTGCATATTGTCTAGCAGATGCTTTGCTTCGGTAATATGTTTGCCCATAAATGTTCCTCCAGCTGCAGTATCAAGCATAGACTTAGACACAGGGTTAAGAGCATTATAAAATAAATGGAGAATTAACCAATCTTCCATCCCATGACTGGGATAGTTTCTCATGCATTCTTTCATCCTCTCCCATGCAAGCACTAGTGGCTCACGCTCTTCCTGTCTAAAACCAGTAATATTAGATCTTAGTTGCATAGTCTTTGCAGGTGGGAAAAATTTAGTCATAAATAAAGAAGTACACTCCACCCATGATGCAATAGTATTTCTAGGCAAAGATAGCAACTATTATTTTGCTCTTCCTCTAAGAGAGAAAGGAAATAGGCGCAATTTGACTGCATCGGGTTCAACATCTTTAATGCGCATCATATCACATATTTAAGTGAAAGTGTTCAATTGCATACCTGCGTCCTCAACAGCAGAGCCTCCAAATTGATGAGTTTGAACCAAACTTAAATAGTCTGGCTTAATTTCATAATCATTAGTAGTAATTGTTGGCTGGGTAATAGGAGTATGCAAATAATCATTGTTGGGAGTTGCAAACTCCCCAAGCTTCTTTTCAGCCATATTTCCTATGTTTTTGGGTTTTCTTAAACAAAGACTTATGATAGTAAAAACAAGAATTTAAAGACTAACTAATTTTTTTTGGTTTTTCAAATAAAGACTGAAAACAAACTAACAAAATAAAAAACAAGAATTAAAACTAGCAAGGTTCCTACTAACCTCACCGGGGTACCTATTGCTTCCCCGACAACGGTGCCAGAAAAAGGGTTGATACCTTCGATCCAGATTATAGTTGTAGTATAGCTATTTTCCCCACTAGATCTAGATTATCGAATCCTCAGGAAGCGGAAAGCATAGTGAAGTTACTTTAACGGACCTTCGGGAGTTTTACAATTCTTTTTGTGTTTTACCAGACCAAGAGTTTGCTGTCTTTTGTTGTTGTCGATGATGGAGAGAGAGGGCCTAGGGCTTTCGGTTTCACCTGTAGCTGTGCAAAACATCTGATGGGAATAAAAGATAATAATAAAGTATGCATGTAATTGTTAGAGCAAGAAATTATATGTGAGCAGTGCATCCATAATTTCTATTGCCTCCACAACCTCTTATAGCAGTAACCTACTAGTCTCATCCATAGAAGAAACAGAACTAATGATATGCATAGTGATGTCACCGTTAATCCCAAGTAAATCCCTCACATACAACCGTACTACCCCTTCTGTCACTAGGGTTCCCAACCTGTAGATTAGTCATTATTCATACTCCCTATACCTAGCTCAATCCTTGAGGTCTTGGGTACCTGACAAGTCCTTGGATTGAGGCAAGAGAGGATACAATAATCATCATGTCATATAAACTAATACATGATCCCATCTATGATAAATAACATACACAAAAGCTACATGGCTACGCCGAAGCCCTTAGCCCAAAGAGAATTACTCACACATAGATATGAAATCAACAATCATAAAAATTGCAATGGAAACCATGAGATTGATAGCAAATAGTCTTACAATGTCGCTAGTCGAAGATGAGATCTACTATTACAAGTGGTGGAATATGGCTATGGTGGTGGAGAAGGGTTTGGAGATTAGATCTAAGTCTATTCCTCCGGCGGCTCTTCGGTGTTGTGGATACAAGTTTCTGGGGTTCTAGGGGGCGTGCTTTCTCGTTGCCCGAAGCCTCTTTATATAGGGGTCCCTTCACGAAAGTTGTTCTGTTTGACCTAGCGGTGTTGATGGCAACTATATGGCCGGAATTTTATTCCCGCCGTATAGTTGGTCGTTAAAGCTTCTGTCTCCACTTCATGACCCCTAATTTCTTTGAGAAATTTGGAAATCTCGTATCTTTGACTTTAATGTTGTGATTCCCATCATCAAACGTCATTATTTGCGCGGGGAAAAATAGAAAGAAAGGATTGCATACCCCTTTGATCATTAGGCATTAGTGGCAGGGTTTAGAGAGAAATTTCATAAAAAATATGAATTATATCCAGTTAAAATGTGGATGTAGATGGCTATATTTCATAGCCATCACTATCCCAAGACCTAGCCTCCCTATATAAAGGCTAGGAGGAGGCGGTGAGGAGGACAATCCACAACCCCCGCATACATCTCGCTAGATTGCATCTGCGCACCATTGTAACTTTTGACTCCCTGGTAATCAAGAGTAGACAAGCAGGAGTAGGGTACTCTTCGAGGCCTAAACTTGGGTAAACCTCGTGTCACCTATGAGCTTGTTTGCTAGCTGATTGATGCCTCCAGCACTCCCCACTTCCTCGAACCTAAGTCCATCAATGATGGGCACTATGAGTTAACCCCTCGCTAATTGGTGCCATCTGTGGGAAATGGGAGTGCTGATGTTGTGGCTTCCTCGGCCCCATCAACCGCGATCTATGACTCGACTGTAGTGGAGACTCGCTTCCTCTTTGGTGCTTTCAACTTCACCGTCCATGCACCAGTGACTCGCCCGGATTTGAAGTCCGTTGGCGACGGGATCGGCCTGGCGATCAGAAGCCTAGCTTTCAGGTCAGCCATATCGGCACGCTTCGCCTCCCTGACCAGCTGCATGCTCCTTCGATTGCCCCGGCATCATGGTTCCCTCCACCAATCGGCACTTTGAGTGAGCTCAACGCCTTGGCATCAGTCGAGGACACGAATAGCAACAATAGTTACAAGTCCATTCTATGCGATCTAGCATCGGAGGATGGAGCCTACAGCTCTGGATCTGAGAGTTGTGGGACCAGTGGCCTCCCCAGCCACTACATGTGCGCCACCATCAACACCGACAGCAGCGGTGGAACTCAAGGGAACACCGAAAACGGCTGTGGCACCCAAGGAAACACTGATAACGACACCCCAGTCAACAATGGTTCCCCCATCAACGGTGCCCCCATCCCTCCCAACCTCGACAACAACGGCAAAACACCAATAATGGAATAAAACAATAGCAGATCCACCTCAGCCAGGAAGAATGGGAGAGGTGCAAACAGGCCTTGAACGACAATCCCCTGCGCCAAACTTGCCACAGTAGATGCTAATGGGATACCATTGGCTACTCATCCAAAAGTGCAATCGCCAGCAGATGGTGAACGCACAACTCAAATTTCATAGGAGAGCTGCGGACACGTTGAGTGCCCGAAGGGCAGCACTCTCCTCGATTGGTGGATCCTCCTCCAAGGGCAACGGAGCTGCGGTCGCCAGAAGGCGATCTCGTCTGGAGCATCTCACCGACAAGGAGCGAGAAGAGGCCAAGGGAGCCCTTGGCTTCTCGTTCATGACGGTGGACTCGCGAGGCAACCTGCTCCCAAAAACCCCGCAAGCAGTGGTGACAACATCCACCATGTACCTGCTCAACAATCAACCACCAGTTGGGGATCAACGATCCGCCACGCACCAATCTACGTTCGCTGACCTTGGACTGGTCGAAGCCGCGCTCGCCAAATATCCAACATCGGAGCCGAAGAAAAACAAGGACTCACCCAAGTACTACTCGCTCTCCTCCAGCGAAGATGAGCACGACTTATCGTGGCGACGCTGCTCACGTTGACATGATCGTGATTACGACACGCGTGAAGACATCACGTAGCACAAAGTCGACAAGAAGCACGCCAAGCGTGCCTGATCAACGGAGTCAGAGGACGAAGGGATAGAACTCTGATGCGCTAGCTACTTTAGCAGGGCAATACGGAAAACGCAAATGCCCAAAGGGTTCAAACTCCCGTCGGAGAACACAAAGTTTGAAAGCCTCCAGGACCCGAAGATCTGGCTGGAAGACCATATTTCCGCCGTCAAGATGCACAGTGGAAACAAGAATATAACCATGCAGTGCCTCTAGCTAAAGCTACAGGGCGCTGCCCGTGCATGGATCAATAACCGGCCCAGCGGGTCAATCCACAGCTAGGAGGAGCTGGTCTACAACTCATGCGAAACTTCAAGGGCACTTACAAAAGGCTCACATTAATCGAAGAGTTGAAGGCCTGCTATCATAAGATCGACGAATCACTTCGCTCTTACATTCAGAGGTGGTCCATCATTAAAAACTCGGCGGAAGACATCTCCGAGGATCACGCAATCGACATATTTAACGGCGGCGTACGTCGCAGAGAGCTCAGGGAGGAGCTAGGCCATACGAAGCCCAAAACAATCGACCACCTGATGGAAATCGAGAATAGATGGGCATACGAAGAGGACTCGGTGAAAAATAATCGCGTCCACTTAGATGATGAGGAAGACCTCAGTCGTAGATACGACCGCCTACGAAAGCATCGAAGGCACGGCTATGAAGATCACAAAGAGGTCGACATGGTCGCAGCTGGCTACACCGACAAGCGCGACGATAGCAACCGCAGCACCGGGTGCCGTAGCAGTGGCTACCGCGACAGTGGGAAAACCACGTAGGTATGGAAACACCACACCTGCGATGAAGCTCATGGGACATCGATCTAGGATAAACTATGTGGACCTTGCAACGTCCACTTCTATATCGACAAGAACGACAGCAAGAATAAGTACAACCACCTACTAAAGGACTACCGCGAGTTCCTCAAGCTTCATGAAGGCCTTGCCCATATGAATCGCGACACGATAAATCAGGGCTATGGAGCTGCCCCAGGTGCCATAGCTCATGGAGCACCACCACCACCGTCCGGACCACCACCACCTGCGGTCACGCCAGCCTAGAACAATCGAGGCGAGTAGTACCCACAAGCGTTTGGGAACATGGGAATGATCCAAAAAGGACGCCCCTCCAATAGGGTGCAAAAGTCAATCACTCACCAAATCAATCTGGCAGTGAACTCTCCACCCTCGACCACTGAATACCTCAGCGTGTGCGAGTCCTGCATCACCTTTGACAAGCGTGATCACCCGCGCCAAGTGCCTTGCCCGAGCCACTCTCCCCTGGTGCTCAAGGCACATATAAGTGGCTACGAGATGAGTCGCGTCTTCATGGACGGTGGCAGCGGCATCAACCTCATGTTCGCCAGCACCCTGCGCGCCATGTGGATCCTCCTCTCCTGCCTAGAGGCCTCCGACACAATGTTCCACGGCATCATTCCAGGAAAAGGCGTATACCCCTTGGGAAAAATCAACTTGGACGTCATCTTTAGCACGCCCACAAACTTTGAGAGAGCTCCTCGAATTCAAAGTGGTCGACTGGCCCTCGCAATATCACACAATCCTCGGACGTGTCATGTTCACGAGGTTCATGGTGGTCCCACACTATACATACCTGTAGATGAAGATGCTAGGACCTAATGGCATCATTACTGTCAGCGGAAGCTTCGCCAAGTCAGACATGTCCTTTGGCATGTAAGAGGAGCTGGAGAGACTCAAGGAGTCGACAAACAACAGTCTTCCTCCTCTGAGTAAACCAAACACACCCGATCAGTCTTTCGACTCGTCGGTGAACACCAAAGCGGTCCAGGTCCACTCAACAGACCCGACCAAGATGACCCTCATCGCCAACAACTTGAGTTCCACATAGGAACTTGTGCTTGTCGAATTCCTCCATGAGCGTTGGGAGATCTTTGCATGGTGTCCCACGGACATGCCAGGAGTCTCCAGGTAATTCGCCGAGCATGCACTCAATGTGAAATCAGAAGCAAGACCTATCAAGCAGTCGATGCGTTGATTGTCCGAACCAAGGGCAAAGGTAGTAGGCATGGAAGTCAACAGACTCGTCGACATTGATTTTATACACAATAAAGGAAAGCACCTGGATGGTTAACCCCGTGCTTGTTCCAAAAAAGGACACGGATATCCTGCGGATGTGCGTGGACTTCACCTCCCTCAATAAGCATTGCCCAAAGGATCACTTCCCATTACCGCGGATCAACCAGATAATCGACTCCACCGCGGGATGCGAGCGCCTTTGCTTCCTCGATGACTACTCAGGCTACCATCAGATTCGAATGAAGGAGGAGGACCAGGAGAAAACGGCCTTCATCATGCCCTTTGGCATCTACTACTACACAACAATGCCCTTCGGGCTGAAGAATGCAGGAGCCACCTATCAACGGTGTATGCAGGCCTGCCTCAAAAACTAGCTTGGCCGAAACATCCAAGTTTATGTCAACGACATCGTCGTCGAAACCAAGGAGGAAGCCACATCATCGACGATCTCCGCGAGATCTTCAACAACCTCGATCGCTACCGGATCAAGCTAAATCCGGAGAAATGCGCCTTTGGCGTACCATCCGGGCAATTACTCGGGTAAGTCATTCCGCTAGGGGAATCGAGACTAACCAAAATAAGATACAGGCCATACTAGCCATGGAGAAGGCGAAGAACGTCAAAGGAGTCCAGCAGCTAGCTGGGCGAATCGCGTAGCTCAGTCGATTCATTTGTCAAATGGGCGAGAAGGCACTGCCATTCTACCAGATCATCTGCAAAACTGAAAAGTTTGAGTGGACGGACAAGGTGCAGGATGCATTCGACGACCTCAAGCGCCTACTCTCCACCTCGGCAGTGCTGGTGACCCCCAGGGAAAAGGACAAAATGTTACTATACATCTTCGCCACCAACTAGGTGGTCAGTGCCGTATTGGTGGTAGAACGAGCCGAAGGAAACAAAGTTCATGGAGTTCAACGCCCAGTCTACTACCTCAGCGAGGTACTCACACCAACAAAACAACGACACCCACACTACCAGAAGCTAGCTTATGGTGTCTTCATGACAGCACGGTGACTGTGCCACTAGTTTCAGGAGCACCCCATTATCGTGGTGAACGATGCTCCACTAGGTACATCCTCAACAACCCCGATGCCACGGGATGAGTCACCCCTTGGGGAATCGAGTTGTCTCCATGGGACATTACATGTGAGAACGATTGGCGATCAATTCACAAGTTCTCCTAGACTTCATCGTTCACTGGATGGTGAACCAACTCCCAGACACACCGGGCATGTCCTGCCTATGGACAATGCACTTTGACGGATCCAAACGTCAAGAGGGGGCTGGCACCGGCGTCATCCTGACGTCACCGCAGGGTGACAAGATGAGATATGTTTTGCGGATGCAGTTCTGTGCCTCCAACAATGAGGCAGAATACGAGGCCCTACTTCACAGGATGTGGATGGACAAAGCCTACGGCACAACACGACTCATCATCTACGGCGACTCCAAGCTAGTGGTGGACCAAACTGTGAACCAGTGCGATGCTTTGAGCGACAATATGATCGCATACCACAACCTCTATGACACACTCGAAGGAGACTTTCACGGCTGCAAAATGCGGCACGTAGGCCACGAGAGCAACGAGGAGGCTGATACCGCTCGCCAACATAGATGCCACCTGTGCTCCGGTGCTGCCTGGCATATTCCTGGAGCAGATCTGTGAGTGTTGCATTAAGCCAAAGACTCCTGAAGAACCATCCAGCACATCAAAGGACCCGAGGGTTGCGCCAGCCGAAGAACTCGAAGGTCCCAACAATGCGGAACAAGGAACCGAACCAAAAGGTCCCATGGAGGTCATGCTCATCGAGCCATCCTGGACACAGCCATATATCACATACCTGCTCACCAACAGGCTGCCAGATGACCCGATAGAAGCGCAAAACATAGCGCGGCGCTCCAAAGCTTTCACCATCATCAATGGCGAGCTTTACAAACGTAGCATTGCCAGAGTCCTTCAGCGATGCGTCTCCAATGGTGACGGGAGAGCCATACTCCCCAAGATACACGAAGGCACCTGTGGTCATCACGCCGGGAGTCGCGCCCTCATCGCCAAGGCTCTACGGGCTGGTTTCTACTGGCCAACGGCAATGCGCGATGCCAAGGACATCGTCTATAAGTGCAATGCTTGCCAAAGCACAGATAAGATGCACGTGTTGGGTTTGTTGCATGGAAAACAAAAAAATTCTATCACGAGAATGAACAAAACCAAGATCCAATCTAGGAAAATGGACAACATCTAATCTACGAGATAAGTGCAACGAGGTAGATTGGTACTAACCCTTGTAGATCCGAAAGCTTTAACAAGATGGGATCTCATGGTTGATGTAGTCGATCGCTTACCGATCTCATGGTTGATGTAGTCGATCGCTTACCGATCTCATGGTTCCAGGAGCGCTTCCACACTCGATCACACGCACGGAGTCGATGTAGACCTTCTTCTCCCTGTTCCAGCAGGCATCAGAGGTAGTAGATCTCGACGAAATCCTAGCAGCATGATGGCATGGTGGTGGTGGAGAAGAGATCCTGCAGGGCTTCGCCTAAGCCGAAGCAGGAGGAAGGAGGAGGAGCAGGGTGGCGGCCAGGGCAGGGTGGAAGGGGCAAGGGGGGAGGCGTCCCCTCCCCTCCTTTATATAGAGGGGACGACAAAGGGTTGCCCCCTTTGCCCTCCTAGGGATGGCACACATCGGATCGAGCGTTAAATTTTCCATCCTACCGGTCGATAGCACGACGGATATCTCTGACGCATACGATGCCCTCATGCCTGCTCTCGGTCAAAGAAGAGAGGTACTATAGTCACTATACACGTATTGGCATTTTATGTTCTTCTCTACATGCACTCCATACTCTCTTACTGATGATGCATTTTCCATGCAGGAAGTCAGGGCGAGAATCTCGGCCAAAGTAGATGAAATCAACAACCATAACATCAACATTCTATAGAAAAACTTCGAGCTCAACCTAGAGTGTGATCGCCTCCGAGTCGATTTGGATTTCAAATGAAGCTCGCATGATATTACGAGCATGACTCCTCGATGCTTAGTGCTAAGTAAGAAAATTTGAAGAAGGAAGTCACGGAGCTCCACAGCCAGTAGCTACCATTGCGGAGGTCGTCGAGGCCCTGCCTCCGCAGGGTGGCCATAGTGTTGCAATCGTCGAATCTTGGAGTGGGAACTAGGAAGGGAGAGGACTTCCCGACGTGGCCCTCTTTTTTCTTTCTTTTGGTTGCATGGATCATTTTTTTCTCATCCATCTTTGCATAATTATATTGCACTCTTAACAATCGAATGCGCTATGTGGAGCTTTTGTAACGATATACTTGCCATATAATAGTCACTATTTAGTGTACATATACATTCAAATTTAGTCAAATATGTGACATCCTTTTTAATTAGGTTGGAGGGAATTTTAAGAAAAATTAGGATGGAGGGAGAGTATGTCCAATAAATCAAAACAATTAAATCTTCAATGAGTGATCTTTAACTTTGGTCTTACTTTCTACTTTGTCAGATGTGTAGGGATCCAGTGTCTAGTATCTTCCCTTTATGTGGCCCCTACGTCGTTGAGTGAGTTATTGGGTGATTTTTTTGCTCTTCCCTATTAAAATATTGTGGTTATGATATAGGAGAGATAATATAAGGTTGTTGCTAGAGATAAGAAAAATTTCGGGGAAGAATCTTTTTAGACTAGTCATAGTGCAAATAACTTCATGAGTAACTAAGGGTCCAACTCAGTAAAATTTCTTATATGGCAGTGAGTTATTCACACATACCAAGATGAAATGAGTCTATTACCTAATAAATGAACTACTCCTGTATTAACATAGACTAATAACTTATGCATGTTATAGTCTATGTTTAACTTACAAGTTTTTTTCAACCTTGTTCTCTTGTCTAGTTCCTTTTGTTGGGTCCGCAGCATAGAAAACAAAAAAATTCCTACGGTGTGAACTACACGCCAAGATCTATCTACTAGGTACAAAGCAAACGGGTGGACATACATCCATAGAGAACTTACCCTCGAAGACAACGAGCTTTGTTAACGAGTAGGAACTCGTGGTTGATGTAGTCGTACACTTGCCGATCTCAAGATCGTGAGGAAGTCCGAGCGCCGCAACTCAGCAGCGCATCCGCACTCGCACACACGTTCAAGCCACCGGACAACCTCCACCTCCTCGCTCTAGCGATCCAGCAGAAGCAGCAACTCCTTCCAGACGAAATGCCACCGGGAACATGTATCTCGCTAATCCGAGACCATGGGGGAATAATTCTAGAGGGGGAGAGAGATCCTTCACAAGGAGGTGTGTGGATGAAGGAGGGAATGGGTGGCCTTTTATAGGAGGAGGGGTGGTGCCCCCTCTCTCCATGGCCGGCACATGGGGGGGTGACCCCTCACCTCCCCCATTCATGTGGTGGTAACTCCTCCACATTAAAATGCCTCTTCACATTCCCTTTTAAAGTCTCCACTTTAAAGGCATTAAGTTTCTCCAAATTTAATGCTCTATCATTTAATAAAACTCTTTTTATTAAATTTATTCAGAATTTTGTTAATTACTTTAATTAACAAACATTCACATATAGCCCCTTGCAATATTTCAATATCACATGCAGAACCACCTTCTGCAATTTCACCCGAAACAATTTCCAGTTTCTATTGAAACAATTCCTACGCTTTGCAATTCTTTCGTCTGAAACATATGTGCTCCAAAATGGTGTTCGGTAACTCTTAAGTGTGACACCCTATGGTTCGCGAATAATGCACACATGATCGAGACCCTTCTCCGATCAATAATCAGCAGCGGGACCTGGAGATCCGTATTGGCTCCTACACATTCAACGATGACTCCTGTGATCGTGAGAACCTTTAATGCTTGTAACTAAATCCCTTTGTCTCTCGATATATTACATGTCCGAGATTCGATCATCGGTATCTCCATACCTAGTTTGATCTCGTTACCGACATGCACTCTTTTCTCGTTCCCGTGATATAACATTCTAGTGATCACATCACTTGCTTGCAAGCTATCCTAATGTGATATCACCGAGAGGGCCCAGAGTATATCTATCCGTCATTTGGATTGACAAATTCCACTCTTGATCCATGAGCCTCAACATAACACCTTTGTAGCACTGAACCCATCTTTATAGTCACCCTGTTACGGTGTGACGTTTGATGTTATCAAGATACTCTCCCGGTGTTACAATTAACATGATCTCATAGTCTAAGGATAAAGATTACTCCGTATGATGTTATAGCAATATAAACACAATGACTTGATCGTAATGCTATACTTCGGATGAATGTTCATCACATCATTCCACCAATGGTGTGACCTTGTTATTAACAACATCCAATGTCCATGATCAGGAAACCTTGATCATCTTGTTAATCAACAAGCTATTCTATAAGAGAGGCATGACTAGGAACCCTTTTTGTTTATTAAACACACGGATAAAGATTACTTCGTATGATGTTATAGCAATATAAACACAATGACTTGATCGTAATGCTATACTTAGGATGAATGTTCATCACATCATTCCACCAATGGTGTGACCTTGTTATTAACAACATCCAATGTCCATGATCAGGAAACCTTGATCATCTTGTTAATCAACAAGCTAGTCTATAAGAGAGGCATGACTAGGAACCCTTTTTGTTTATTAAACACACATGTATTGATGTTTCCTATCAATACAATTATAGCATGTAAAATAAACATCTATCATATATAAGGAATACATAATAACAACTTTATTATTGCCTCTCAGGGCATATTTCCTTCAGTCTCCCACTTGCCCTAGAGACAATAATCTAGTTCACATAGTGATAAATCTAACACCCATGGAGTTCTGGTGTTGATCATGTTTTGCCCTAGGGAGTACTTTAGTCAACAGATCTGCTACATTCAGGTCCGTGTGCACTTTACAAATCTTTATATCTCCATCCTTGACATGTTCGCGGATGGAGTGAAACCGGCGCTTAATATGCTTGGAATTCTTGTGAGACCTTGGTTCCTTGGCGTTGGCTATGGCTCCATTGTTGTCAAAATAGATCACCATAGGGTCCAACGCACTGGGAACCACACCCAGTTCTGTTATGAACTCTTTCATCCAAACTGCTTCCTGCGCCGCTTCTGAAGCAGCAACATATTCTGCCTCCGTTGTTGATCCAGCTACCACAGGTTGTTTGGAGATCCTCCAACTAACTGCTGCTCCGTTCAAGAGAAATACGTATCCGGATTGAGACTTGGAGTCATCCGGATCAGTGTCAAAGCTAGCATCGACATAACACTTAGCGACTAGCTCTTCTTCACCTCCGTATACAAGAAACATATCCTTAGTTCTTCTCAAGTACTTAAGGATATTCTTGACCGCTATCCAGTGTTCCGAACCTGGATCAGATTGGTACCTACTAGTCAAACTAATAGCATGTGCCACATCCGGTCTTGTACATAGCATGGCATACATTATAGAGCCTATGGCTGAGGCATAGGGGATCCTATCCATTATCTCTCTTTCTTCCGCCGTAGCCGGACTTTGAGTCTTACTCAATGTCTTGCCTTGCAACATAGGTAAGAACCCCTTCTTACTTCCGTCCATATTAAACTTCTTTAATATCTTATCAAGGTATGTACTTTGCGATAGCCCAATTAGGCGTCTTGATCTATCTCTATAGATTTTAATGCCTAATATATATGAAGCTTCACCAAGGTCCTTCATCGAAAATTTGCTGTTTAGATAACTTTTAACACTGTTTAAAAGATCTAAATCATTTCCAATCAATAATATGTTATCCACATATAATATTAGAAATGCCACATTGCTCCCACTCACTTTCTTGTAAGCCTCTCCATAAGTTTGGACAAATCCAAACTCTTTGATCACCTCATCAAAGCGGAGATTCCAACTCCGTGATGCTTGCTTCAGTCCATAGATGGATCGCTGAAGTTTGCACACCTTATTAGCATCCTTAGGATCGACAAAACCCTTAGGTTGTATCATATACAACTCTTCTTCAATATTACCATTGAGGAACGCAGTTTTGACATCCATCTGCCATATTTCATAATCGAAATATGCAGCAATTGCTAACATAATCCTAACCGACTTAAGCATCGCTACGGGAGAGAATGTCTCATCGTAGTCAACTCCTTGAATTTGTCGAAACCCCTTTGTGACAAGTCAAGTTTTATAGATGGTCACATTACCATCAGCATCAATTTTTTTTTGAAAATCCATTTATTCTCAACGGCCTTTCGGTCGTGAGGTAAGTCCACCAAGTTCCACACTTGGTTCTCGTACATGGATTCCATCTCGGATTTCATGGCTTCTAGCCATTTGTTGGAATCCGGGCTCATCATCGCTTCTTCGTATGTCGCAGGGTTATCTATTTTATTAATCATGAAATTCATAACAGGATTGTCGTACAGTTCAGGAGTTGCATGTGTCCTGCTTGACCTGCGAGGTTCGGTAGTGTCCTCTTTCAGAGTTTCATGATTAATATCATTAGCTCTCTCTTCATCAGGTGAAGTCAACTCCGAAACAACTTCCGGTGCTGCGCCACTCGCCATTCCATGAAGAGAAGGTTCAATGACCTCTTCGAGTTCTACCTTCCGACTACTCACACCTTTCGCGAGAAACTCCTTCTCAAGAAAGGATCCATTCTTGGCAACAAAGACCTTGCCCTCGGATCTGTGATAGAAGGTATACCCAATAGTTTCCTTAGGGTATCCTATGAAGACGCATTTTTCCGCTTTGTGTTCGAGTTTATCCGGTTGAAGTTTCTTCACATAAACATCGCATCCCCAAACTTTAAGAAATGACAGCTTAGGTTTGTTTCCAAACCATAATTCATACGGTGTCTTTTCAACGGATTTAGATGGTGCCCTATTTAAAGTGAATGTAGCGGTTTCCAGTACATAACCCCAAAATGACAGTGGCAAGTCAGTCAGAGACATCATAGATTGAACCATATCCAATAAAGTATGATTACGACGTTCTGACACACCATTACGTTGTGGTGTTCCGGCAGGCATGAGTTGTGAAACTATTCCACAGTCTTTCATATGTGTGCTAAACTCGTAACTAAGATACTCTCCTCCATGGTCGGACCGCAGAAATTTGATCTTTCTGTTACGATGATTTTCCACTTCATTCTGAAATTCTTTGAACTTTTCAAAAGTTTCAGACTTGTGTTTCATCAAATAGATATACCCATATCTACTCAAATCATCCGTGAACGTAACAAAATAACGATATCCACCTCGCGCCGACATACTCATTGGTCCACACACATCAGTATGTATGATTTCCAATAGATCTGTCGCCCGTTCTATTGAACCGGAAAACGGCATTCTAGTCATCTTGCCCATAAGGCATGGCTCACATGTATCAAATGATTCAAAATCAAGTGATTCCAAAAGTCCATCAGAATGGAGTTTCTTCATGCGTTTAATGCCAATATGACCTAGACGGCAGTGCCACATATATGTAGATATATCATTATCAAGTTTAATCCTTTTAGCATCAACATTATGAATATGCGTAATACTACTATCGAGATCCAACAGAAATAAACCATTCAACATAGGTGCATGACCATAAAAGATATTATTCATATAAATCGAACAACCATTGTTTTTAGACTTAAATGAATAACCACTTTGCATCAAACATGATCCGGATACAATGCTCATGCTCAGTGCAGGCACCAAATAACAATTATTTAGGTTTATAACTAATCCCGATGGCATATGGAGAGGCAGCGTTCTGACGGCGATCACATCAACTCTTGATCCATTGCCGACCCGCATCGAGACCTCATCCCTTGCTAGTTGTCGCTTGTTCCGCAACCCCTGAACTGAGTTACATATATTAGCAACCGATCCCATATCAAATACCCAGGTGCTACTGCGAGTACTAGTCAAGTACACATCAATAACATGTATATCACATATACCTTTGTTTGCCTTGTCGGACTTCTTGTCCGCCAAATACTTGGGGCAGTTGCGCTTCCAATGGCCAGTCCCCTTACAATAGTATCACTTGGTGTCAGACTTAGGGCCAGCTCGGGGTTTCTTTTCAGGCGTGGCAACAGACTTGCCACCCTTCTTTCCCTTGTGCTTGCCTTTCTTGTCCTTCTTGAAACCGGTGGTCCTATCGATCATCAACACTTGATGTTCTTTCCTAATCTCCACTTCTACAGTCTTAAGCATTGACAGAAGCTCGGGAAGAGACTTCTTCATGCCCTACATATTATAGTTCATCACGAAGCTCTTGTAGCTAGGTGGCAGAGATTGGAGAACACGATGTATGCCTAAGTCAATGGGAACCGTTATTCCCAAGGACACAAGCTTATCGGCGTACCCAGACATTTTGAGTACGTGCTCACTAACAGAGCTGTTTTCCTCCATCATGCAGCTAAAGAACTTTTCTGTAGCATTATAACTCTCTACGACAGCATGGGTATCGAAAATCATTTTCAATTCTCCCATGGTATCAAAGGCATTGCCATTTTCGAAACACTTTCGAAGTTCTTGCTCTAGCCCATACAGTATGCCGCAATGAACTAAGTTGTGGTCCTCCTGGCGAGTTATATAGACGTTCTTTTCCTCGTCAGGGGCATCAGGAGCTGGTGGGGGGCCTAGCGGCGCATCTAGCACATATTGCTTTTGTGCAGCAGTGAGGAGAATCCTCAAATTCATAACCCAGTTGGTGAAGTTGCTACCATTCGCAGCAAGTTTCTCTTTCTCCATGAACACATTGAAATTAAAAGCAGGTGGTGCCATCTACAACAGAATTTGAAAAGTATATTTAGACTAAGTTTATGATATATTGAGTTCAACTAATCCAAATTACTAATGAACTCCCACTCAAAAACGACATCCCTCGTGTCCTTTTGGTGATTACATGAACCAAATCCACTACACCAAGTCCGATCATCACGTGAGTCGGTGTAGCTTCAAAGGCGAGCATCTATATGGGCATCATATCAACTATATGACTCATGCTTAACCTTTCGGTCCGTGTTCCGAGGCCATGTCTGTACATGCTAGCCTCGTCAAGTAAGAACCTTAGTATTTGTGTGTGTAAAACTGTCTTACACCCGTTGTATGAAAGCGTAGAGTAGAAAACACCCGATCATCACGTGATGCCTCAAAACACGATCCACAAAACGGTGCATACTTAAGGAAGAACACATTTTATCTTGATATCTAAATGAGGGATCATCTTATAATGCTACCAAACGCGCCAAACTAGCAATATAAGATGCTAACATCTAATGTGTGAAGTGAGGTGATATGGTCCATGCATTTGATCTCTATCATTTGCATCGTGGTATGATCTCTATCATTCCTTTGTGTGTAAGGCCAAGGTATATGGAACTTACACGTTAAGTGAGTTGTAAGAGTATCTATTATACATCTACTTACAAAAATACCATATCAAAACACTAGCCCAGCAACGATCTAAACTAGACGCCTCTAATTTATCAATTGCAAGTTTTACGTGGCTTAGGGCTTTCGGAGATAGAACCTGTCTAACCTACGAACATGAACCACAACGAGGATAACCAAGTTATTAGCAACTCGTTGTAAATCAGATATTGACTATAGTAGGAGAGACAGGCACCCGCCAGCCACTTATGCAAAACAAGTTGCATGTCAGTCGTGGAACCGGTCTCATTTACGATGACATGTAAGGTTGGTCCGGGCCGCTTCATCCCACTATGCCACCAATATCCAAAGTACATAGAAGATGCAATAACATGATCATCATCACCCACATATAAACATATGTGTACTACCCGTGCAAAGCACCTACGCATAGATCAGGCTCTGATACCACTGTTGGGTCCGCAGCATAGAAAACAAAAAAATTCCTACGGTGTGAACTACACGCCAAGATCTATCTACTAGGTACAAAGCAAACGGGTGGACATACATCCATAGAGAACTTACCCTTGAAGACAACGAGCTTTGTTAACGAGTAGGAACTCGTGGTTGATGTAGTCGTACACTTGCCGATCTCAAGATCGTGAGGAAGTCCGAGCGCCGCAACTCAGCAGCGCATCCGCACTCGCACACACGTTCAAGCCACCGGACAAGCTCCACCTCCTCGCTCCAGCGATCCAGCGGAAGCAGCAACTCCTTCCAGACGAAATGCCACCGGGAACATGTATCTCGCTAATCCGAGACCATGGGGGAATAATTCTAGAGGGGGAGAGAGATCCTTCACAAGGAGGTGTAAGGATGAAGGAGGGAATGGGTGGCCTTTTATAGGAGGAGGGGGGTACCCCCTCTCTCCATGGCCGGTGCATGGGGGTGACCCCTCACCTCCCCCATTCATGTGGTGGTAACTCCTCCACATTAAAATACCTCTTCACATTCCCTTTTAAAGTCTCCACTTTAAATGCATTAAGTTTCTCCAAATTTAATGCTCTCTCATTTAATAAAAACTCTTTTATTAAATTTATTCAGAATTTTGTTAATTACTTTAATTAACAAACATTCACATATAGCCCCTTGCAATATTTCAATATCACATGCAGAACCACCTTCTGCAATTTCACCCGAAACAATTTCCGGTTTCTATTGAAACAATTCCTACGCTTTGCAATTCTTTCGTCTGAAACATATGTGATCCAAAATGGTGTCCGGTAACTCTTAAGTGTGCCACCCTACGGTTCGCGGATAATGCAGACATGATCGAGACCCTTCTCCGATCAATAATCAGCAGCGGGACCTGGAGATCCGTACTGACTCCTACACATTCAACGATGACTCCTGTGATCGTGAGAACCTTTAACGCTTGTAACTAAATCCCTTTGTCTCTCGATATATTACATGTCCGAGATTCGATCATCGGTATCTCCATACCTAGTTTGATCTCGTTACCGACATGCACTCTTTTCTTGTTCCCGTGATACAACATTCTAGTGATCACATCACTTGCTTGCAAGCTATCCTAATGTGATATCACCGAGAGGGCCCAGAGTATATCTATCCTTCATCTGGATTGACGAATTCCACTCTTGATCCATGAGCCTCAACATAACACCTTCGTAGCACTGAACCCATCTTTATAGTCACCATGTTAAGTGTGACGTTTGATGTTATCAAGATACTCTTCCGGTGTTAGCAATTAACATGATCTCATGGTCTAAGGATAAAGATTACTTCGTATGATGTTATAGCAATATAAACACAATGACTTGATTGTAATGCTATACTTCGAATGAATGTTCATCACATCATTCCACCAATGGTGTGACCTTGTTATTAACAACATCCAATGTCCATGATCAGGAAACCTTGATCATCTTGTTAATCAACAAGCTAGTCTATAAGAGAGGCATGACTAGGAACCCTTTTTGTTTATTAAACACACATGTATTGATGTTTCCTATAAATACAATTATAGCATGTAAAATAAACATCTATCATATATAAGGAATACATAATAACATCTTTATTATTGCCTCTCAGGGCATATTTCCTTCAAAAACTAGTTTCTTGCCCGTGGTGTCCTTGTTGTGGGCTCTGGTCTGATCTCGGCAACAATGTAATTGACCTCAAGTGCATCCCACTTAGGCATGCAACCAGCGTAGCCAGCAGGCCCCATATTATGATGGTACACTTTCTTAGCAGTGTTCTCCGTATTTATTCTAGACCTTTCCTTAGATTTCTCCGATATCTTGTACTTCACAAAATCCTCCCACTGGTGTCTTAACTTAGCATAGCCGCCTTGATTAAAATCCAAAGTATTCTCTACCTTGACAAAGTTATTGTACAGTTTCTTCTTCTAGTTCTTGAATGCATCGGCCATCTTGATGAGAGCAAACTTCTTGACTCTTTGCACAAGCTCCATTCTTGCTCTCTCCTCCTCATCTGGATTCACATCTGGCATCAGCAGGAGGAAATTAATCATGAGCTTGTCAAAAAGCTTATCTTTGGCGGTGTCGCCGACATACGGGACTCCACCGCCGCTTGGCCGATTCCATTCTTGAACGATGATCGGGATGTAGTCCCTCGCAAGAACTCCGCATTGCTTGACAAATTTTCTTGCGACATCGATGGGAGCTTGCGGTTCGCCGTCTACACCGACCACTTCGATCCTATACCTCACAGTGTCATCCAACTTTTTTGTTGGGCCTAGTTTCGTTCTTACGGAAGAAGTTCTCGATCCGGAGGGCTAAAAGAAGAAAGAGTGTTAATATATGCATGTATATATACAAACATCAGCATTTTAATTACAAAAATACATATATACACCTCGCCGGTGTTTGCAAGATTTAAGGTTCCGCCGGAGCCATCGCCTTCTCCCTCATCGGCTTCTCCCCTGTCCCAGGCTTCGGCTTCTACCTCACCGGAGTCATCTCCTCGATTCAGAGGCTCATCTTCCTCACCGGAATCGTTCAGAAACTTCCTGGTGACATCGATATTGATATCTTCATTTTCGCAGATCATTCCGTGGGATGTTTTCCTGATGTTCTGGAATCATATTATCTTGGTGTGTTGGATCCATGGTATCTGCAAATTAAGATTTGCATGTTACTATAATGCAAATAATGCAAAACACTATGCACTTATTTTCTAAATCGGTTCGGAATGCCCTAGGTGGACAAACCATCGAACCCATGGTACTTAGGGGGTTTCGGTGTTCCTCTATGTAAATTAAGGTTCAAAGTTGTATGAATATGAAAGCTTACATTTTTTAAATGGTAGAGCTCATTTTTCTGAACATTTTGATATATTATACACATTTTTCTGATTTAAAATGAATTAGTTATGATTTTTCCCAATTTTAATCCATTTTTAAATAATTTTTAAATAAATAAACATTTTTGGAATTATTAAAATTATTTTCCATCTGGCCCCACATGTCAGACTTTTATTAATTTCAGAAAACATTTCCAAAAAGAATAAAAACCTGGCTTGCTGGACCCACCTGTCAGCATTTTCAATTGATAAAACAATTACAAAAAAGATTAACTAAAATAAAAAAAGAGAAATAACGTCAGCCTGACGTCATCGACGCCATTGCTCGGGTTGAGCACAGATCCATCAATCCCGTGCGCGCCTCGACACACGGGTGGGCGCGTTGGACGCGTCTCGTCGCAGGGAACCAGGAAGTGGCGGTGCTGCTTGCAAGGGGTCGCGGGAGCAACGACACTGACGAGGTTTGGCGGCGCGCTCGGTGGTCATCATCGGCAGCACAAACCAGAGCACGAGGGAGAGGACGGAGAGGTGCATGGGCACCGGAATCTCACCGGGGTTGCGATAGAGGGGTCAGGGAAGCAAGGGTAGGCCGGACGGAGGCGAATCGACGGTGGCCGGAGCTCAGGAAGGTGATGACTTCGGGCTCGATTCCGGCCACGGGAGAGTGTCTCGATTCCGACCATCGTTGGTGGTGGCATAGCGGCGACGGGCGTCGACAGCGTGAAGCAGCTCTGGATTTGGGCAGCCTGGCGGCATGATTTTGCTCCGCCGCAAATTTTCCTTAGCCGCGCATCGATGTGCTCTGTGATTTAGGGGAGTTGGGGAGGAAGAAGGGTCGGCGCTGTATACTGTACAGGTCTTTGGTCCCGGTTCGTCCCAGCAACCGGGACGTTGCTGGGATGAACCAGGACCAAAAGTCTGGGCAGCAGCGTTGCTGGGCCGCCACGTGCGCGTGCGCACCTAGGGCCTTTGGTCCCGGTTCATCGCACCAGCCGGGACCGTTGAGCCTTTAGTCCCGGTTGGTGGGACGAACCGGGACCAAAGGAGCATTGCTGGTAGCGCGCGCGCCCAGGATCATCGGTCCCGGTTCGTGGGACGAACCGGGATCTTTGATCCGTTTTTCAGATTTTGGCCAAACTTTTGGTCTTTTCGCCATTTTCAAATTTGTTTTCTTCTTTAATTAATAAGATGTTTCAATTTAAGATGATTATTTATTTGAAATTTCAAAAACCTTTTAACAGAAAAAGTGCTTCAATTTAAATAACTAATCAAAAACCATTTTCTGTTTTCAAATATTTTTATTTTAACTATACAATTTTACTATATTCAATTAAAACTGCATTAACAAATATTTATTGCATAATTTGGAATTTGAAAAAACTGTCAACAGGAAAAGTGTTTCAATTTAAATAACTAATCAAAAACCATTTTCTGTTTTCAAATATTTTTATTTTAACTGTACAATTTTACTATTTTCAATTAAAATTGCATTAACAAATATTTATTGCATAATTTAGAATTTGAAAAAACTTTCAACAGGAAAAGTGCTTCAATTTAAATAACTAATCAAAAACCATTTTCTATTTTCAAAAAAAATTATTTTAACTATACAATTTTACTATTTTCAATTAAAATTGCATTAACAAATATTTATTGCATAATTTGGAAAACAGGGTGTTTAAAACCTTTTTCTGTATTATAAAAGAATTATTCCACCTATTCAAATTATTAACATTTATGCCATTTTCAATTAAAAATTCATTAACTAATTTTTCTGCATATGTCATTAACTAAGAAGTCGGGCTAGGAATCTTCATCCCCGCCGTTTTGAATATGGTTTCAATCGGGCATAACAAATTCAAAAACGATCCAAACAACGTGAATCCTTCGCATGGTGTCATATTATGTATCATAGTTGCAAGGAAAATATTGAACTTGAAAAATTACAAACATCATAAAAAATCCTTCACAAAATGACCTATCATGTTCGAGGTTTCATGGCATTTAGGTCAAACCACCAATGTTATGGCTAGAATCAGGGCATAGTTTGTGATAATATGCTCATTTTGTGCACACATATGCATCTTGGGATGGCTTACGATGTTGCAGGAGGAAGTTTTCCTTTACGATGCACGAAAAAGCCAATTTCCATTTTTAAGGTGCCAAAATCGGGGTGTTCTGTGAAGCAACCACCAAATTAAAGTTTGGCATTGGTACCAACCCATTTTTCAAAAATACTAGACCACCTTAGATGGACAATTTCCCAACCGGTGTATCTGAAATCTTTCCGTCCATCCCACATGAAAAAGACAAATTCCTGCCAAATCGGTAGGAGGTTACCTAGATTTGAACTACAAGTACATGATATAATGCTTGTGAATTTTTTTAAAAATCATTTATAGGTTCACAGCATGCTATTTCATCATAGATCCACTTCACGTTCAGCGAGGCTCAGCCCCGGGCTAGGAATCTTCATCCCCACTGTTTCGAATATAGTTTGAAACGGGCATAAGAAATTCAAAAACTATCCAAACAACGTGAAACCTTCACCTGGTGTCATATTATGTGTCATAGTTGCAAGGAAAAATATTGAACTTGAAAAATTGCAAACATCATAAAAAATCCTTCACAAAATGACCTATCATGTTCGAGGTTTCATGGCATTTAGGTCAAACCACAAATGTTATGGCTAGAATCAGGCATTGTTTGAGATAATGTGCCCATATTGTGCACACATGTGCATCTTGGGATGACTTACGATATTGCAGGAGGAAGTTTTCCTTTTCGACGCATGAAAAGGCCAATTTCCATTTTTGAGGTGCCGGAATCGGGGTGTTCTGTGAAGCAACCACCAAATTAAAGTTTGGCATTGGTACCAACCCATTTTTCAAAAATACTAGACCACCTTAGATGGACAATTTCCCAACCGGTGTATCTGGAACCTTTCCGTCCATCCCTCATGAAAAAGACAAATTCCTACTGAATCGGTAGGAGGTTTCCCATATTTGAACTACAAGTACATGATATAATGCTTGTGAACCGGGATCTTTGACCCGTTTTTCAGATTTTGGCCAAACTTTTAACAGGAAAAGTGCTTCAATTTAAATAACTAATCAAAAACCATTTTCTGTCTCCAACCAGGACTAAAGATAAACCTGTAGTCCAGATTGGAGACACCATCCGAGACTAAATGTGGGTGGCGACACTATGCTAGTGAGTGCCGACACTATTCCATGAGTGTCGACACTATTTCGTGAGTGGCGACACTATTTCAGTGGGTTGCGGCATTATGACAATGGTGAGTGTCGACATTATGTCGTGACTGTCGACACTATGTCATGCTGCTTAATCTATAAATAGGCATATCTGTGAAGTTATCAACTGCAAACACGATGGTGTGCGAGAGCAGGGACAACACTATGGCCATCTTTAGGGAGATGCCTAAGGATCTAGTCCTCAGGCATCTCTCTGAAGCTGGCCATAGAGGCATTCCCTAATATGTGAAATTAGGTAGCTCCTCGACAACACTACGGCCAGCTTCAGGGAGAAGTTATGAACTACAAGATGGTGTGTGAGAGCAGGGACAACACTACGGCCAGCTTCAGGGAGATTCTAGAGGATCCAGTCCTCAGGAATCTCTCTGAAGTTGGCCATAGAGGCACACCCTAATATGTGAAATTAGTTAGCTCCCCGACATATTGATCTAGCTAGAGAAGTTATGAACTACAAGAGCAGGGACAACACTACGGCCAACTTGAGGGAGATGCCGCCGGAGCCCAGTCTTGTGGCATCTCCAACAAGTTGGCCATAGATGTACTCCCCTATATGTGAAATTAGTTAGCTCCTCAACAACACTACGGCCAGCTTCAGGGAGAAGTTATGAACTACAAGATCGTGTGTGACAGTAGGGACAACACTACAGCCAGCTTCAGGGAGATGCCGAAGGATCCAGTCCTCGGGCATCTCTCTGAAGCTAGCCATAGAGGCACTCCCTAATATGTGAAATTAATTAGAATAGAACAACATCTTCATATATAGTTCGGGAAAGTTGTAGAGAGACCAACATAGTAGGAAATGATATATTAGTCTCGGTTTCCTAATTGGGACTACGGAATCGGGACTAAAGGCCCCCTTTATTCCCGCCGGTCCAGCCACAAACCGGGACTAACACTCAAGACATTTATTATTATTAAAAAACTGGGACTAAGGAATCAGGACTAAAGGCCCCCCTTTATCCCTGCCGGTCCAGCCACAAACCGGGACTAATGGAATCGGGATGGCTTACGATGTTGTAGGAGGAAGTTTTCCTTTTCGACGCACGAAAAAGCCAATTTCCATTTTTGAGGTGCCGAAATCGGGGTGTTCTGTGAAGGAACCACAAAATTAAAGTTTGGCATTGGTACCAAAAAATCCTTCACAAAATGACCTATCATGTTCGAGGTTCTCATATAAAGTTTTCATACATCACATAAAGTTTCCATACATTACATAGATTTACATAGGGTTTAGGGTTTAGGGTATGAATCCTTCGTCGCGTATGTCGATCCCTTGCCTATGATCGCTTCTTAGGCCGTAACCATGGAGCATCTTCTTTGCTTAACAGGATGATTGGGTCAGTTTTCACGGTGAAAGGCGGAATTTCATCAAACTTATCATAATCTGCTGACATGTTTGTCTTGTCCTCGACTCCCGCCATGGTTCTTTTCCCTGAAAGAACTATGTGACGCATGGGCTCATCTTCTGATGTATTCGTTTCCTTATTTTTTCTTTTTTCGGTCTAGAGGACATGTCCTTCACATAAAAAAACATGAGCCACATCATTGGCTAGGACGAATGGTTCGTCTCTGTAACCAAGATTCTTGAGATCCATTGTTGTCATTCCGTACAGATGGTCTACCTTTACCCCTTCTCTATTCATGTTGACCCAACTGCACTGAAACAAAGGGACCTTAAAAGTAGGTCCATAGTCAAGTTCGCATATCTCCTCTATGTAACCATAGTATGCGTCCTTTTTCCCATTCTCACATGTTGCATCAAAGCGGACACCAGTGTTTTGGTTGGTGCTCTTTTTATCTTGGATAATCGTGTAAAATGTATTCCCATTTATCTCCTACCCTTGGAAAGTCAATACAGTCGCAGATGGTGTCGCGGCCAACAAGTAGAGCTGATCTCCAATAGTGGTGTCATTCATGAGATGTAATTGCAACCAAGTGCCGAAAGTCTCCATGTGATTTTCTTTAATTCAGTAGTCATCCTTTCCCGGGAACTTGGAGCGTACAACATTCATGTGTTCCTCGATATACGGAGCCACGAAGGTAGAACTTTGTAGAACTATGTAGTGTGCTTGATTCAAAGAATGACCGTCCCTAAATATCATTGCTTTCTTTCCTAGCGTGCCTTTCCACTCAATCTCCCCTCATACCGTGATTTAGGAACACCAATCGGCTTAAGGTCAGGAAGAAAGTCTACATAGAACCCAATGACCTCCTCTGTTCCATAGCCCTTGGAGATGCTTCCTTCTGGCCTAGCACGGTTACGAACATATTTCTTTAAGACTCCCCATGAACCTCTTGAAGGGGAACATATTGTATAGAAATACAGGACCGAGAATGGAAATCTCTTCGACTAGGTGAACTAAGAGATGTGTCATAATATTGAAGAAGGACGGGGGAACACCAACTCAAAACTGACAAGACATTGGACCACATCCTTTTGTAGCCTTTCTAGACTTTCTCGATCGATTACCTTCTGAGATATTGCATTGAGGAATGCACATAGCTTCGCAATGGCTAATCGAACATTTTCTGGTAGAAGCCCCCTCAATGCAACCGGAAGCAACTGCGTCATAATCACGTGGCAATCATGAGACTTCAGGTTCTAGAATTTTTTCTCTGCCATATTTATTATTCCCTTTATATTTGACGAGAAGCCAGCCGGGACCTTGATACTGTAAAGGACTTCAAAAAAGATTTCCTTCTCTGCTTTGGTAAGAGCGTAGCTACTTAAGTATTCACGACCTTTATTAGTATGCTTGTTGTATGGGTCTTTGATACGTTGCTGGTCCTCTCGTGCTTCTGGTGTATCTTTTGTCTTCCCATACACGCTCAGGAAACCTAGCAGGTTCACGCAAAGATTCTTCGTCACGTGCATCACGTCAATTGAAGAACGGACCTCTAGGTCTTTCCAATACTCAAGCTCCCAAAATATAGATTTCTTTTTCCACATGGCCGTGTGTCCGGTAATGGGGTCTTTCGGAACAGATTGACCGCCAGGACCCTTTCCAAAGATTACTTCTAGGTCCTTTATCATACCAAATACATCAGCACCTTTAGGGAGCTTAGGCTTCTTCCGGTAATCTGCCTCACCATTAAAATGCTTGTCTTTCTTTCTTACTTGATGATTGGTCGTAAGAAATTTACGACACCCCAGGTATACAACCTTCTTACATTTATCCAAATATGTACCTTTAGTCTTATCTAAACAGTGTGTGCATGCATTGTATCCATTGTTTGACTGTCCTGAAATGTTACTGAGAGTAGGTCAATCATTGATGGTTACGAACAACAACGCTCGTAGGTCAAATGGCTCCTGTTTGTGCTCATCCCACACCTTTACACCTAGTTCTGCCCACAACTGCAAAAGTTCATCGACTAATGGTCTTAGGTACATATAAATGTCGTTGCCGGGTTGCTTCGGTCCTTGGATGAGCACTGGCATCATAATAAACTTCCGCTTCATGCACAACCAAGCAGAAAGGTTGTAGATACATAGAGTCATTGGCCAGGTGTTGTGATTACAGCTCTGCTCCCCAAAAGGATTCATGGCGTCTGTACTTAGACCAAACCATAAGTTCCTCGCGTCACCTGCAAAGTTCGAGTACTTTCTCTCGATGTTTCTCCACTGCGACCCATCGGCAGGGTGTCTCAGTTTCCCGTCTTTCTTACGCTCTTGTTTGTGCCATCGCAACAACCTGGCATGCTATTTGTTTCTGAACAGACGTTTCAACCATGGTATTATATGAGCATACCACATAACCTTAGCAGGAACCCTCTTCCTGGGGGGCTCGTCATCGCCCTCAACATCACCAGGGTCATATTGTCTGATCTTGTATCGACATGCAGTGCATACCGAACATTTATCCATATTCTCGTACTTCTCACCGCGGTACAGGATGCAGTCATTAATGCATGCATGTATCTTCTCCACATCTAATCCTAGAGGGCAGATAGTCTTCTTTGCTTTGTATGTTGTCACGGGACAATCAATCGGGACCAATGACCTGGGTGGGGGGCGCTACTGGGCCACCACGTGTTGCGGGGAGGGGCTTTGGTCCCGGTTCGTGGCATGAACCGGGGCCAATGCCCAGCACCGTCGCTTCGTCGTCCTCGTGTACAAATAGGAGGCCACAGCGCGTCGCTTTCGCCATCGCCTCGGCCTCTCTGCAATCTCTCCACTGCGCCATCGCCTCGCCCTCTGCAATCTCTCCACCGCGTCGTCGTCTTGCCTCCCATCCTCTCCAATCTCCACCGCGCCGCCATGGAGATGCCCGCGCTAAACTTCTACGAGGCGGTGATGTTCGCACACTTCGACATCCTCGCGCCGCCGGGCACGACGGTGCCCCACGGATGGCGCATCAGCTATGCGGGTGTGCCGGTGGCTCTGCTCCAAGTCCCCGGCGGAGCCGAGATGGAGAGCGAAATCACGGCGCATCGCCGCTAGATGCCCGCGTGGAAGAGGGCGCTGCCCCGGTACGCGGCGGCCAGGCCGTACTGGCCCCGGCTGTTCAAGAAGGAGCGGAAGGCCAAGATTGGCAACCGCATCGTTTACGGGCGCGTGGTGCACCCGGATCTCCGCAACCGAGAAGGGCGGGAGAGGTTCTGGTCCGTCCCTGTACGGACCAAGTACACCGCCATCGACGCCGCTCGCCGTGAAGAGGAGCTCCGTCTTGCGAACAATGCGGAAATCGTGGAGGTTCCGTCCGACGATGACGAGGAAGCCGGCGGCTCGGAGGACAGCGGCAGCGGAAGTAAAATTGTCGACTAGGAAGAATTTGTAAAATCGCACCTTTGTTTAGGATGAATTTATGATCGAATTAATGAAATGCCTCGATTTAGATCTCTGTCTCGATTAATTTGTGGAAGAATTTTTAAAAAATACTCGATCAATTCAATTTCTGCCTCGATTTAATTTAGATCTCTGTCCTGGATTGAGACGGTCGGGGAGTTTTTGGTCCCGGTTCGTGGCATGAACCGGGACCAATGCTCCGCAGAGCGCCACGTGTGTGTCGCGGGGGCATTGGTCCCGGTCCGTGCCACGAACCGGGACCAATGCTTATAGATGAACCGGGACCAATGCCCTGACGGCATGAACCGGGACCGGTTCCTGGCATTTGTTCCGATTGCGGAACCGAACCGGTACCAATGGAATTTGGGTGCTGGACCAAAAACCCTTTTTCTACCAGTGTGAAAATGGTAAACAATCCATGTTGTGCATGTCGATTAGTAGCCTACATTCAGTTCTCTTGCACGAGGAAAAAAGGGAGCCTAGTGTTTGACTGCACTCAATCGATTTGGCCGTCACATGAACATTCATTAAATACACACCCAAACAACCATTAACAAGCAGTTTAAGGGAGGAGAGATAAATTAACCTTACGTACAGGTTGAGAAGCAAGCTCATGGATATGTTGTGAGCTATAGATTAATTTTTCTATGGCGAACGAAACAAGAAACTTATAACATGAGAGTTGCATGAAATAGCGAGATCAAACTACTCGTGGAATGAAACTTCGAATGGTCGATTGTATGCGACAAATATGATGAAGTTCGTCCAACAAAAACTCCAAACAAGAAGGATTTGAGAAGATACAGTTAACGAAATCAATGACATGCATCTTTTTCATGTACAGATTTTTTGAATCAAAAGCATGTTCTGTAATTACAAAGGGTTAGACAAGGAGTTTAAGGGAGGAGAGAGAAATCGACCTCACGTGATGTTGAGAGCTAAATCGATGTGTATATGTCGACCGAAACAAAAAACTTCAACATAAGAATTGTATGAAACACCGAGGTAAATCTACTCATGGATGGAAACTTTGAATGGTCGACCATGTGCAACGAATCTGAAAAAAAATCGTCCAAGAAACTCCAAAGAAAAACGCTGATTAGAAAATATACACTTAATGAAACTATATACCGATTATCAGAAATAAACTACATTCATGTACAGGTTTTTTGAATCGAAGCATCTTGTGCTAATTATAAAGGATCTAATTAAAAGGGATTGGGGAAAGAGTTTAAAGTAGGAGAGAGAAAACTAACTCAAATGCAGGTTACATTCAGGAAGCACACGAGGAGGCTCGCCAGGAAATTTGCAATTCGAACGTTCCCAACAGGCCTACTCCAGAGGTGTTTATGCTTTGGCACGCACGCACTAGCCACAACTAGGAGACCGGGCATCCACGTCGGGCCGAAGATTTTGGCTCCCACCTGGCAAGGGTACGCACATATGCAATATGCACATGTAGAACCTCGACGCGATAGTGAAGGTGTTGTTGGGTTTATAATTTTCATATAAATTATTCTACTTACTAGTTTATAATTTTCATATAAGTTATTTTACCCATCTATAAAGTTCCAACTGAGTACATTCAGGCAGAACTACTAGCCGTCTGCTGGGACCGGGACTGGCCATGGCTGGTCGTGTTCTTTCCGGAAACTCTATTTAGATCCTGAGCCGGTTCATATATACAATTACGGTGGCCCGGGCCAGGCCTGGCCTGGCCATTTATCAAAAGTCCTCCAAAAAACTCCAAAGAAAAACACGGATTAGAGAAGATATACTTTTTTTTGTACGCAGAAAAGATACACTTAAGAGCATGACTAACGGAGGTCAAAACCGTATTTTTCCGACGAGTATACGGGCTCTGGCATTTTCAGATGGATCAAGATTCAACAGGACTCTCGAAAAAACCCTAGGGCGGAGCCTTGCGTCGCTCCCGCGAGCGGCACCGGCTCCTGGCGGCGCGCCTTTCCCCTTTCCCCCCTCCCGTCGCCGCCAGAGGGGGTCACCGGGCGAAGCCCGTGCGGCTCCGATGGCAACAGGGCCCTTCTCCCCCCTCTCGTGGTCGTGGCGGCGTGGGCGTCGGCGGCCAGCGAGGGCGTTGCGCTAGGCGTCGAGCGCGGCGGCGCGGTCCTTTGGCGGCGGCGTGGTGGAGACGTGGTGGCGGGGTCGTGGTGGTGGCGGCTCCCTGGAGTCTCCGCGGCGGCGGCCGACGCTGGGCTCGGGCGACGGGGGTCCGGCAAGGGCGGGAGATGGCATCACGGCGGCGCAGCTACAGGCGGCGGGACGGTGATGTAGGTGGCAGGCGGCAGGCGATGCGTGGCTGCGCTGGTCAGCCCCAATCGGCCCAGATCTGGGGGCCCTTGGGCTCCATCTAGGTCTGCGGCGGGCTAGCGGGCCTGGCCCTCTGCTTGATACGCGGGCAGCTACAGGGTAGCTCGTGCAGGGATCCAGCGACCGCTATGTTCGGGCTTGTTGCAGCGTGGTGGCGGACTTTGCGGGCTCGTCTGGGCCCGACCGGACCCTCTTGGGACTGGTGTGCCCCCGCGGGGGCTTCATGGGTCTGCTAGACCCGGCCAGATTTAACTGGGACTGGGGTGTCTGCGGTCACGTCCGGTCGACTACCGCCCAGGCGGTGGAGGTAGTTTCCTCCCGCACGAACGTGGCTCTGCTGGCCCGATTCTAGCTACCTGTCGCCGCTGCTTTGCAAACCTTGCGACGGGTGTCCCGGTGAGCTGACGATGGTAGCCTCGTGTCCGTGATGGCACATGCTCGTGGATGGCAAGTTTTGGTGGTGGAGAGGCCTCGTCCTCGCGGGGCTCCTGTGCAACGGCTCGTCCGAGGGTGGTGGATATGGTTTCGGGAGAAATCCTTGTCGGCATGCCCAACACCGACGCGGTGCCACCCGCGGGTGGCATCTCTCCTTCCTGAAGGGCGTCGTGGCTACCCTTCTTCCACCTCCATCTGTGTGCCGAGGGAAAACCTAGGACCATTCTGGTCTGGGTAGCAGCGGTTGCTTTCCCTCTTGAGGGTGTTAATTGGTGCTCGACGGGTTGGGGCAAGGAGCATGGTGATCTTTCTCTAGAGGGCGCAGCGGTCGCGGGTTACCAACATGTAGTTGATCCGCCTACGTCTCCATTCCTTTTCGTTTTTCTTTGTTTTTGTTCGGGCGTGTGTGTGCTGCTGCCCGAACACCTTGTATTGTGTCTTCCTTTGGGCGTTGTGCTGTCTGGCCCAGCAGCGGTCTCACCTGTGTGCTTTATTTATAAAGCGAGGTGAAAGCCTGATTCGAGGAGTATACGGGCTCTGGCCCACGTGGGCGAGCGAATAGAGCCCGTATAGGGCCTAGCCCGTAAACGAAATTCACGGGGCCCTGTTAAAAGCCCGTGCCAACCCCTACTAGTACCGTTCCAGGCCGCCGACACGGGTCAGCACCCGTATCCCTCCGCCGCTTCCAAACCCTACCCTCACGCCGCCGCCGCTCACATCCATCTCCTCCGGCAAGCGATTCCGGCTACTTTGGTGTCAGATCGGCACGGTCGACGAGCAGATGTCGTCCCTACGCCATGAATGCGGCCTAGGAGGTGGCCGTAGCGGCGAGGGAGGAGGTGACTGTCGGCCGCCTGGGAGGACCTCGCCGCATCCGTGTGGCGACGAGGCGGTGAAGGAGCTGGTCCGTTCCATCGGGGCCAAGCGGCGTGCGGCGTGCGGCCCGGTGCTGGACCAACTAGGGCCTCCGTCCCCCGCCGTCGCTCGCCCCCTACATGGACGGAGCCCGCACTACGCCGGTACCGCGAGCTCCTAGTCCGCCACTCGCCATCGGTGAGGCTTCATCCTCATCCTCGTCCTCGTGCCGGCACCGTGCCGACGAGGAGATCGAGGAGCTCCGCAAGGTGCTCGCTGCCTCCGCGGCCGACGCGGAGGAGAAGAGGCGCCGTGAGGAGGAGGAGATAGCGGCCGCCGTCGCTGTGGTGGAGACGGCCAAGTGGCAGGAGGAGCTGGAGGAGTCCATCGCGGCGATTCGCGCCGCGGAGGGGGAGGCGGACGGACCCTGCGCCATGGAGTTGGACATCGTCATCCTCGACGACTAGGTCAACGGCGAGGCGCTCCGGCGAGGCGTTAAAGAGCTCGGATTTTGGCCATTGAGGACGTGGTGGAGTCCTCCGGCGAGCTCTCCCCTTCTATTTTTGTTTTTAGTGTAATTTTACTATGTATTGTATATATGAACGATGATCAACAAACGCGCGAGTTCGTTCTTCCCGGAGATTTTCGAATTTCGGTTTTACAGGTCGATTTAAGGGCACTGATATGTGTCAGCGCCCTCAAACGTGAAAATCGCGAATACAGGGGTCGATACTAGCGTTTTACGGGTCTGGAGTTTAAGGACTCCGTTAGTCATGCTCTAATGAAACTCAATGCCGATTGTCACAAAGAAACCCTATTCATGTAGAGGTTTTTTGAATCGAAACATGTTGTGCTAATCAGAAGGGATTAGGGGAAGAGTTTAAAGGAGAAGAGAGAAAACTAACTCAAATGCAGGTTACATCCAGGAAGCTCCAAGAAAATTTGGCTCTAGGAAACCTCCAAGAAAATTGCCAATTCAAGCGTTTTTAATGGGTCTGGCCTGCTTATTCTTTGGCACGCGCACTAGCCACAACGGAGGGAGACCGGGCATCCACATCGGGCCGACTTTGGCTCCCAGCACCTGGCCATGGCCAGGATACACATATATGCAATACGGTTTATAATTTTGATATAGTAAGTTATTTTAGTTTATAATTTTCATATAAGTTATTTTACCCATCTCTACATTTCCAACAGGCAAAACTACTAGCCGTCTGCGGCGACTGGTGGCAATTCCTATACACCGCCTAACGCGGGCGCTTATCTCACGCGACGCGCACCCTGTCCGTCTTCTGGGCCTAGCCCATTTCATTCTCGCACGTTAGTTCGCTTCCTAGGTATTTTTCTTTTTATCAAATTCTAGCATGTGACTTTCTTCTACTCGTTTGTTTCTTTTTTATACGGACTTTGTTTCCTGTTTTCTTTAGCTGGTTTTCTAGTTTTGCTAGTTCTCCATTTTCTTTTCTTTTTTAAAACTATATTTCTGTTCTTTCCTTTTTCTGCTCTACTCTTTTATATTTTTTATTTCTTTTCAAAAGTAGTTCAAACGTTCAGTATTATGAAAAAAATACGTTTAATGTATCCTAAAAATGTTCATGAGAATCAAAAAATGGTCATGGGGTTTTTCAAAAAGACTCTTAATTGGGATTCAAATATATGTCTACCAGTTTTAAAAACATCTTCACCGGATTTTTAAAAATCCCGTGTTAAAAATGTTTCATAGTTCAAAGAATTCATATTTTTTAAAATTGTTCATATGTTCAAAATAATTCACGTTCCTGGAAAATGTCCGCAACATTCAAAAATAAGTTCATGGTGGTTCAAAAAAAGTGTTCATGGTGTGTTTTTCCAGTTTTGAAAATGTTCAAATTTCGAATTTGTTAATATTTTGGAATTGTTCAAACTTCAAATCTGTTGAAAATTTTCAGATTAGAAAATGTTTAGAATTTGAAAATGTTCAGATTTCGAAATGATCATATTTGAAAAATGTTTAGAATTGAAAATTATCTAGATTTTAAATTTGTTTAGATTCAAAAAAATTCAAAATTTGAAGAAAAATTGATTTGTTAACAATATATAAATTTCTGTAATTTATGCAAAATTTATAAATAAGATAATAATATATGCTGAAACATTTTTCCAACAAGTACATTGTGGGTGTGGGTGTGGGGGGCAAAAGAATGCACGAAACTGTGGAAATAGATATTTCTAGTATGTTTGTGCTTAAAAATATTGTGGAATTGATATTTTCGGTATGCTTGAAAATATTTTAGGAATACATATTTATAGTATGATTATGCTTGAAAATATTTGGTCACATGTGCTCTTACATTTGTCCATTTGTTAGCAATAGTAGTTCATATTATGAGGTGGTTTATAATATGCTCTTACATTTATCCATATGCTCTTACATTATTCCATTTGTTAAGAATATGTGTAGAACTAAGTGTGTTTGTTTCTAATATTTATTTATATTATAATTTGTTCATTTTTTTTTTGAGAAACACAGTACAATCGTAGACGCTCACAACGTACATGCACCCACCCCTATGAATGCACACACGCACACCCTACCCCTATGAGCACCTTCGAGAGCCTGAGCCGACGGATCGGGTCTTGAGATTGACGGAGTCACCACGGGCGCCTCGCTATCGACGGGAACGTCGCCTCCTACTGTAAGAATATTCCGCCTTTTATGTAACACACAGTGCCAAACCTGGGGTTTGAACTCTGGTGGGCTAGGGGTACAACCACCCTCCTAGCCACCCAACCACATGTTGGTTTGCATAATTTGTTCATATTATTAGGTGGTTTATAATATGCTCACATATTTATATGTATTATCTTTTTTTAATTATCTAGGATGTCAGAATCAGAAGAGGAATAAATCCATGTAGAAACGGGGTTTGTCGAAGGTATGGTGCTTCTTGAGCCATCCTATGATCTTCATCACCGTGGCTACTTGATGGCCGAGCAGAATAGGGTAATAAAAATGAACCCACTATTTCATATAATGTTGCTCTATTGTAATGTACATGTTATAATCAAGCTTGTATTTGTGTAGACGCTTCTTCCCCTACGACTGAGGTATCAAGGGCATTTCTCAGAGATGATGACATACGGTGAGCGGTACACGGTGCACATCCAAGCACTAGGACTGCTCACATTCATACATATGGTCAACTGATCGACATAGCACATGAACCCTGCTGCCATCACCGCGCTTGTCGACCGGTGGAGGCCGGAGATGCACAATTTTCACCTCCGTACTGGTGAAATGATTGTGACTCTTCAGGACATGTCAATGATCCTTCACTCCCTATCGAGGGGGATCCTCTGTATATTAACACATCCTCTAGCAACTGGCACGACCGGATATCTGACCTTACTGGTGGTAAGTATCCAGGGGACACTATAAACTCTTAAGGGGAAGAAATTAAGGGTCACCGCCGGGGCTACTTTCAAGTGGATAGCACAGAACCTTAGTACATGTCCTAAGCATGCTAGGAAGTATGATATCATGATTTATGCCCATGTGTATGTGTAGTATGTTATCCATGAAGACTATATTTGTTGATGGTAAGGGCAACATTGCTCACTGGCACTGGCTAAAGGCCTTAATCAAAATGGAACTGGGGTTCGACGGCATTGGCCCTCTTGTACCAGCAGGTAACAAACTGTTTATATTTATCCCATCTTTGCATGTGCTCTTCAAATTTTCCCATGACTGAACTTTATTTGTTTTCGTGTGGAGCTAGACGAGGCTTGTCGAAGGACTAGTGGTGAGGCTTCCATTGGTGGTTCGTTGCTACTTCTCTTGGTCTAGATGCGGGAACGCTTTCTAGTTGGATGGCCGAAACATATGCCTCACCCGGATTATAACGAGGGCGGATGAAATAAAACAGATGTCCATTCAATCGGAATTGAGAACAGAATACTCATCTTTATTGAGATTCCACGTCCAACATATGAACGGGGAGCTTTATCTCGATCCTGCTTTTTTTCATGGAATTGGGTTCCTCTGAAAGTGTTTTAAGTAGTGACCTTGCCCAGCGCCAAATAAGAATGTTTCCGGATCAAGAGGAGAGATTTTTTACTTTTTAGACCCACAAATGAAGGACGATCGAGAGAAAGTAGGCTCCGTTCCATCAAAAGAAAGATATGTGTTGATTTTGTCTCAGTTCACTCAGTTCGAGGTAAGGAGGCTACTAAATAGTGAGAGGGGCCACCCCTTCCTAGTAAAGCTAGAACAACTCGTTGGCACAACCGGACCTTATTAAAGGCCTCGGCCGTCTGATCGACTGAAATATCTTATCTTGGAGTTCTAGTATGGGTCGGAAGAAAAGAAGTTGACGACCCGTAGGCCTTCCACCTCCACGCGGCATTGCTCTGTCAGCCTTTCGCCCATTGCGGAAAGTTCCCCACTGCTGCCTCCCGTAGGAGTCTGGGCCGTGTCTCAGTCCCAGTGTGGCTGATCATCCTCTCGGACCAGCTGATCCATAAATCGATTTTGTATGGTTCTTATTTCTTTGAAAACGTTTCCATGAGACTTTCTTTCATTGAAGAAGTCCATGACTTGTTCTAGGTGATATGAGGTTGAACAGGCTTCTCCGCTAGTTGAACCGCGTCCAGTAAACGACCTCTTCCGCTCATCCCCTTCGTCAGCTCTTTGATAGGGATACTATAACCTAGGTCCCTAAACTTGGAATGGGCTGGGCTGGCTAATTAAATGAATGAGTTTTGAAGCAAAATCTTTGCTAATTCGACAAAGATCGTGTTCTACTTATCGGAGGGATAGGAGCAGTAGTCTGGTATAAGTTTGTCAATCATTTCCCACAACCTTTTCTCTACAATTGGGATGTGGTCTCTAATCCCCCAACCGACCAACAAGCGGCGTACCTGATATACACCAATGAGTTTGATAACCTTCTCCTGGAGCAAGTAAGAATTTCCAACCCATCACCATTTTGCATTCCCTTCATGTACTTTTATCATTGAAATATTTTTGGTATGATTAAGGTTGTATGGGAGTCATATGGTCCTAGGGACAATTTTGGTTGTGAGGAGTTTCATCTTAACTCGATGTGCGATGCGGTAATTTTTGGTATATGGAGTGCCCCATGATATGCATGTGGGTTGTTGAGCATCATATGCCGCAGCGGGTTATAAGACAGTTTGGTCTATATCAGTCTACGCCACCGGCTTGGCAGGACACCAACACTATTCTTCATGGGTAAGAATGGATTATACACATCTTTCCCAATATGATGGATGGTACTTGTTTACTAAAATTGTGTTTTGTTCATATACAGTCGGTACAGGATCAAGAGCAAGAAGACGTACTGGGACAACATTCACAGGAGGCACATGTCAAGGTTTCTCATTTCCATCCATGTCACTTCTAAAACGCTTTGTCTTGCGTCTACAATGTTTAATCACCTTCCATTCGGGATGGTTCCATAGTTGGATTCCATGATACTCCGGCCATTGCGATTGGTCAAGATATGGGTTAAATCTAGGAGTCCATATCTCCTTGGTCTTCATGATAGAGAACTCAGACTCTTTAATGGTACGCTCGTGATTATAGTCGACATGACGCTTTCGGCTCGCACATAGCAAGTGAGAGCACGCGATATGAAGCAACGATGGCCTTCCACATATGCAATCACAATCCCTTAGGGAGACCTTGAAGGCTCGGCCTTCGTGCTAGACACCATCAGACGTGGTTCCTCCAGGCTCGACCACTTGGTATATGAGCTCGTCGTTATTAAAAACCGTGGCAACTTGAGAGTTCGCCTTCTGTGTCTAAAATGTCCTCCAATCGTCAACCTTGGGTGAGTACTCGTACTTGTAGTTGTGGTTGTTCTGTCCCACAATCTTCTTATCCTTTTCAAGTGAATAGTTCAGAAAATACCCATTCAACTTGTCGTGTGTATCGAACTATTGCAGTCATGGGCAATGCACGGACACCCTTAAGCACCTAGTTGAAGGCTTCTACCATGTTGCTTGTCATTTGACCGTACCTCCGGCGATCCTCATCATAAGCTTGTTCCCACTTACTCTTCCAAGTGAATAGTTCAGAAAATACTCATTCAACTTGTCGTGTATCGAACTATTGCAGTCACGGGCAATGCACGGACACCCTTAAGCACCTAGTTGAAGGCTTCTACCATGTTGCTTGTCATTTGACCGTACCTCCGGCGATCCTCATCATAAGCTCGTTCCCACTTACTCTGGAGTTAAAGTGTCTATTGAGAAACTCTTGACCCTTCGAATCAAGTTTTTTGTTGTGCAACAATCCGAGGTATAAGTTTTTGAAACTCCGGTCCATGAAAGCAAGACAACAATCTTGAAGATCATTAGATAACACCTTGCACTTACATGCCATATAGAAGTTAGAACAAAAATGTCTGATGCACCATCGGTGGTTCAAGGAAGGATGCCCAAGAACGTCGATCGTCACAACATTGAGAATTCTGTTGGGGATCGGTGCGGAAAACAAAAAAATTCCTACGGAGGATCCCCTGAAACTTTAGCCTAGGATCTATCTATGTAGTAATACGGTATAGGCCATTGCATAGAGAGTACATACCCTTGTAGACCGTACGCGGTTAACGTTCCACGGTGAATATGGTTGATGTAGTCGTACTCATAGCCGACCTCAAGGTCGTGAAGCTCCTCGCAGGTCACCCCTTGCTCCTTCTTGATCTTCACCATCTTCACCGTGCAACAGCTTCGGCTCACGATATTTAAGCGCCCCAAGTGTTGCGCCTCGTGTCTTCGTACACATCCGGTGCATGATGAGACCTCTGGCTCCCTGATCCCGCCGGGAGTGCGGAAGTTGATATCCGGCTAGGAATCCATGCAGCGCAACGGCGTACTGCAGGTGTGCCTCGATCGCACAGCCCAAACTTGGGGCCATGGTCACGAGGTATAGAGAGAGAGAGAGAGAAGGAGGAAGTCAACCAAAGGACTTCTCCAAATATGTGTTTCATCTCACCCATGGGCACCCCTTTATATAGGCTAAAGGGGTGTACCTTTCTCAAAGGCTAAAACATGTGGGACTAATACTAAAGGAAAAACTCAGAAAAAATCCGTCCTGGCCGAATGGGCCGAATCTATTCAGCCCAATAGTCAAAACAGGTAAATACCTAATAAAAAGAAAAGGGGAAATGCAACAGCAGCTGGCCAGCCGGGTGGGTCGGCCTACCCCCGCGGCCCAGCGCAGCAACTGCTGCTGCCAGCGCCCGGGTGGGCAGACGCACACCCGCGGCCCAGCAGCCACCGGCCAGCCGGGTGGGCTGGATGCCCTGGTGGCCCAGCTCGGCGAGGGGAGGGGAGAAGCAGCCCGGGGTGGGCCGTTCGCCCGTCCGTGGCCTGCTGGCGACCCTCGCGCGGCGCGCGGTTATCCGCCGCCCGCGCGGCATGCAGTCTGCCGATGCTTTCCTTTAGTGGGCCGCCTGGCCCACGGCAGCTGCCTTTTCTTTTTCTTTTTCCTTTTTCTTTTCTGCAGTTTTATTTCTAGACTATTTCCCTCCGGGATTTAGTCTAATATAAAAGTTGCTTTTATAAATCTTAATCTAAATATTATTTATAATATATTAATTCATAATTAACATATAATAAATATATATTTAAATTTCCATTTATCCGAAAACACTTTTCGGGACTTTTCCTTTATTCTTTCTCCGAACAACTTTGGATCTCTCCGCGGAACGATTCCGGCTTTCTCTCTTTCTCTACTGTGATTTCGTCTTACGAATGATCGCTCTCATCGTACCCTTAAGTGTATCCTCTCACGGCTCAGGAATGCTCTAGACATGATCTATATCAATGATCAACAGAGGGACTAGGGATATCCATGTGACCCCTATGCATTCCTGATGACAATGTCGCTTGAACCATCTAAATGTAGCATCCTCTTCCTTTTGTTTCTCGATACAACTTGTCCGAGATCCGATCACCGGTATCTCATACCTTTGTTCAATCTCGTTCACAACAAGTTATGTTTTCTTGTTACTGTGATATTACATCCCCGTGACCTAGTCACATGTTGCAACATTTATAGATGTAATCTCACCAAGACGGCCGTATGTATCTTTACCCGTTATATGGGTGAACAAATCCCGGTCTTGCAGTCACATGTCATCTATTGTTCCTTCGGAATACCCAACATACACCTTTATGACCACCGCATTACCAAGTGGCGTTTGATGCAGTCAAAGCAGCCTAGGGAAACAGTGAGTAATATGAGCTCACAGTCTAAGGAGGAGTCTAGGTATAGCTGTTGCAACAATGAACTATATGACTTGATCGTGTTGTAATCCTTCGAGGAGTGTCCAACCACATCATTCTCCAATGATATGATCTCGTTGTCAGTCGGCATAAATGCCCATGATCTTGAAACCCAGATCATCTTCGTGACCAACGAACTAGTATGAATAGAGACTACTAGGGACTTGGTTGTTTCATACCACACCTGTACCAATGTTTCTACTTGGCACAGTTCTAGCACAATATGAAACTATTATAAACTAATTGAGATATGACAATAAAAACCTATTTATTATTTGCCTCTAGGGCATATCTCCTTCAGTCTCCCACTTGCACTAGAGTACAAATAACCTAGCTTGCATTTTCCTCGTATAAACCATATGCGTTTACAGATCATGCATACTCATGGGAAACGTCATGTCCATGTTCTGTTTTACCAGATCATTATGTCTTTTGCAAATCGTTAATGTCTTCCTAATTTTGACATTCACACCATTATCTTATAATGGGTCAAAGTATTTGTTTGGCGACAAAGTGAGACTTTTGTTTCTAGTGTTTATGATGACGGTCGTTATTCACTGTGGTCATCTAAACTTCGAAACACACTTTGCTATCCTTTGTGTATATACTATAATCATGGCAGCAGAACGAGGCCGGATTCCAGGAGCTTACAGTGACGTTGGATCAACCTCGAGGGCTTTCTCATGGGCACTGGGCCCTGGGACACATCATTCTACGTTGAAAGAAAACTAGCCCCGCGATAACATTATACATCACATCAGATGTAGCTTTTATACTTCTATATCTATACAGATCCTAGTGCATGGAATGCAACTATGCCACTTACATTGCTTCTTACTACTTAAGTACAAACTTAATTCTGGTTCAGTGATCAACTCAGGAATCACTTAAAGACATGTTCTTACAGTTAAGACTTTGTCCTACCAACCAGAACCTCGGGTCACATTACGTCGAGTATGCAACATGGTTATTTAGAAGAACCTATGACTGAGGCATAGGAGATGCTACGCATCTCTTTCTTTCAACCATAGTTGTAATACTCAATGCTTCATATAGTAAGAACTTCTTTCTTACCTTGTTCCATTCTGAAGAAGTTCAGAATCTTGCTTAGGGCATCCTGAACGTCTTTCAGAATCAAGTCCAGGAAGCATTCGGCATTCAGTGTTTATTAAACTCACCAATCTATCTCGATAGATTTCTTTGTTTAATAACTTCAACTTCATTCTTATTTAACTAACTTAAACGTTGTTAACACCAATCACATCATTCACATATGTCGTCCACATATCCCAGAATGATTTCACGCTCCCACTCAAATATGACATTCATGTTTAAGATCCAGGGAATTCACTTAGCTCCCACTCAGAATATGTCAGCTACATATTATGAATTAGCCAAGCTGATTTGCTCCCACTCAAATCTAGGTCCTCTCGATAATCTTGGACATTCCAAAATTCTTTGATCACTATCAAATCGAGAATTCCACCAACGAGATCTCAATGATAATTCATTTCTCGTACTTAGGTCCATCACACTTCTTTGTAATTCGTAGGTATGTCTTGTTCAAAACACGACAAGTGAATCAATAATATAATTCCACAAACTTGTAGAATATATAGTTGAATCCTACTTACTTTAGTAAAAGCATTCACTGAAACTTTATGATCATTATCATTGGTTTCTCCTCTATTTGTAGAGTTTGGTTTCACGAAACAAATTCCGCTGCACCTACTCAACAATTTTGAGGTAAGGTCAAAACCTTGTTTTGATCTTTTACTTTCTTCGACCTGTATCTTCATTAAGACACGTTGACTTTGGACAACAATAGTTTTGCCCCTTGTGGAAGATGCATTCATAGCTTCCTAAGAATGCTCTACAAAGACTTGTTTATTCGCCACGACTTCGACTTCTCGAAATCTCCAGAAACTCGAACGTGCCATAACACTTATGGTGTTGTTTCCACGAATCTTTGGATGTTCCCTTGTATTTCAAATGAGTGTTTGCTTATTTTGATCTCTAACTCTAAACGACAACTATAACCCCTATAAGAGATAATACTATACCATATGTATCTTAATACACAATGATGTTTAGACATTTCAACATAGTTTGAATTCGCCCAATTATCATAATTTGTGAAACATCTTTCACAAGTTCCTTTCATGCTTAACTTGAATACTTTAGTCATGTCGATCAAATCAAAGGGACTTCGTATTCTTATTAATTTCAATATCCTCTTACTGTTGTGAACTTGTTTGAACAATTCAAATCGTTTCAAACTTTTTCTTTCATTAAGTAAATACACTTATTCACTTAAGTCCAAAATAAATGATTTCCACTACTTGTTGAAAATTTGATACATCATTATGTATAAGTTTCAACATTTCTTCGCATATTACCGTTTTACCAGAATGCGGAGTTTTAGTCATTCTGCCCAAGAGGCATGGTTTTGCAAAGTCTCTAGATTAAGCATCTAGAACCCCGATCTTTCATAAAGAACCTGCAATAACCAAAATGACTTAAACTGTAGTGTCTTTTCATTATTAAGCTTTGGATATCTTTCAGCATTCTAATCCTTTATAAATGTTTAAACTATTATCATTAACATAGTGATGAGAATAACTTATTTGTAATCGTAATGTGACCATAAGGTATTGTTCATAAGAATAGTACAAACTGGTTTGTAACTTGTTCATATGAATAATCATCTCGCCAAAAGCAAGACACACAAACTAAGATTACAAATCTATATTCAAGTCCACTAATCCAAATGATAGACTTTGAGGGAAGAAGTGATGTCGGCCATCAACTGTTTTGCTTGCCGTCATCAAGTCACATTGCCTCAAATCCAGCAATTCTCAAGCAGATCATCCTGTTTTCACAAAACGGGACAAGTATCAAATACTTCACAAACTGGAATGAGTTTTGTAAGAACCACATTTATAATTTGTATATCTAACATATACATTTTTCATCCATGACCTCCTTTTGTAATCAAGCCCTTCCAAGAGTTCTCAACTCTAATGCAAGATCGCTAAGTGTTTTTCCAAACATTCTCTTTTCATCCATGATGGAGGAAAACTCATCCAACGGCTCATACTCTATGTGCCTTATTCTATAGAATACAAAATACAGCCCAACTCTCCATCAAATGGAGAATGGCTTATTGGATGATTATGGAGAAAACACAAACATTCTAGAGTCATCGAATTATCTCTTAATGGTTATTGTGTCAAGAAGAGAAGATCACCTTTTACGAGGATATCCCTCAGGCGTGGGTATTAATCTGTAAAGTTGGACCCTTTTGCTAAGTATCAAATCACGCAATATATTCCCATGGTCGCAAAGGACCTCAATGGGATAGGCCAAGATCTACTAAGATATTTGCAAATAGACATCTAGACTAAGTTTATAATAAGAGATTAATTTATAATTGGTCTCCACTAAAACGGTCATCCCCTGGACGATTTTAGTGATCGCATGATCCCTATCCTCTGCACCTCCCCCCGATCATCACGGCCATCAGTGCATTATCAAAGGTAGACATTCACTAATGTCAATCACATCATCCATGTGACTCATGCTCGATCTTTCGATCTCTTGTGTTCCGAGGCCACGCTTCTATGGCATGCTAGGCTCGCCAAATCTAACTTGTGTGTATTCGTTGTGCAACATGGCTTACACCCACTGTATGCGAACGTAGATATGTCTGACCCCCGATCATCACGGTCGGCCTCATACCGAAGAACTTTCTTGGTGGTGCACACACAAGGGGAACACAGAACATTGGAATTCTATAGGGATTATCTTATTTGCTACCGTTGAGTATCTAAATACTAGCACACAATAAGATGTAAAATAGGTATCAACATCATATATATAATGTGATATGATATGGTATTTCTTGCGCCTTGATCTCCATCGAGCGCTCCGGCATGATCTCCATCTCGCCCTTGGTTTGACGCCAAGTCCACGACGTCGCCACCAGGTCGTTCATCGGAACGATGACTATTACTATACTACTTAGCAACAGAAAAGTAAAATACTTTACCTTCGTAACGACCATTGCCATATCATAATCACATGCCCCCTGCAAAATAAAGTTAGACGCCTCTACTTTATCTATTGCAAGTTTTACGTGGTTGTTAGGGCTTTCGCACTAGAACCGTTTCTAAACTACGAACTTTCCAACCACAACATGGATCCGATAGTTGTCTCTATTACACCCCTTTCGGGGCCCTCCGTTGTAAATGCTATATCAACTATCGAATGAGAGACATACACCCGCTAGCCACTTATACGGTACAAGCCGTATGTTGAGCGTGGAACCAGTCTCGCGTACGAATACGCGTAAGGTCGGCCCGGGCCGCTTCATCAAACAATACCGCGATATAAACAAGTACACGTTAGAGGGTAACAACTAAGGGATCAAGGCCCGCATAATACTTGTGCATACTGGCCGTATAGCACTCCTACGCATAGATTGGCTCTGATACCACTGTTGGGGATCGGCGCGGAAAATAAAAAAATTCCTACGGAGGATCCCCTGAAACTTTAGCCTAGGATCTATCTATATAGTAATGCGGTAATGGCCAATATGTAGAGAGTACATACCCTTGTAGACCGTACACGGTTAACGTTCCACGGGGAACATGGTTGATATAGTCGTACTCGTAGCCAACCTCAAGGTCGTGAAGCTCCTCGCAGGTCACCCCTTGCGCCTTCTTGATCTTCATCATCTTCACCGTGCAACAGCTCCGGCTCATGACATTTAAGCGCCCCAAGTGTTGCGCCTCGTGTCTTCGTACACATCCGGTGCACGATGAGACCTCCGGCTCCCCGATCCCGCCGGGAGTGTGGAAGTTGATATCTGGCTAGAAATCCCTGCAGCGCAACGGCGTACTGCAGGTGTGCCTCGATCGCACAGCCCAGACTTGAGGCCATGGTCACGAGGTATAGAGAGAGAGGGAGGAGGAGAAAGTCAACCAAAAGACTTCTCCAAATATTGTGTGTTTCATCCCACCCATGGGCACCCCTTTATATAGGCTAAAAGGGTGTACCTTTCTCAAAGGCTAAGCCATATGGGACTAATACTAAAGGAAAAACTCAGGAAAAATCCGTCCTGGCCGAATGGGCCGAATCTATTCAGCCCAATAGTCAAAACAGGTAAATACCTAATAAAAAGAAAAGGGGAAAATGCAACAGCAGCTGGCCAGCCGGGTGGGCCGGCCTGCCCCCGCAGCCCAGCGCAGCAACTGCTGCTGCCAGCGCCCGGGTGGGCCGGCGCACACCCGCGGCCCAGCAGCCATCGGCCAGCCGAGTGGGCTGGATGCCCTGGTGGCCCAGCTCGACGAGGGGAGGGGAGAAGCATCCCTGGTGGCCCTGCTGGCGACCCCCACGCGGCGCGCGGTTATCCGCCGCCCGCGCGGCATGCAGTCCGCCGATGCTTGCCTTTAGTGGGCCGCCTGGCCCACAGTAGCTGCCTTTTCTTTTTCTTTTTCCTTTTTCTTTTCTGCAGTTTTATTTCTAGACTATTTCCCTCCGGGATTTAGTCTAATATAAAAGTTGCTTTTGTAAATCTTAATCTAAATATTATTTATAATATATTAATTCATAATTAACATATAATAAATATATTTTTAAATTCCCATTTATCCGAAAACACTTTTCGGGACTTTTCCTTTATTCTTTCTCCGAACAACTTCGAATCTCTCCGCGGAACGATTCCGGCTTTCTCTCTTTCTCTACTGTGATTCCGTCTTACGAATGATCGCTCTCATCGTACCCTTAAGTGTATCCTCTCACGGCTTGGGAATGCTCTAGACATGATCTGTATCAATGATCAACAGAGGGACCAGGGATATCCATGTGACCCCTATGCATTCCTAATGACAATGCCGCTTGAACCGTCTAAATGTAGCATCCTCTTCCTTTTGTTTCTCGATACAACTTGTCCGAAATCCGATCACCGGTATCCCATACCTTTGTTCAATCTCGTTCATAACAAGTTATGTTTTCTTGTTACCGTGATATTACATCCCCGTGACCTAGTCACATGTTGCAACATTTATAGATGTAATCTCATCAAGCCGGCCGTATGTATCTTTACCCGTCATATGGGTAAACAAATCCCGATCTTGCAGTCACACGTCATCTACTGTTCCTTCAGAATACCCAACGTACACCTTTATGACCACCGCATTACCAAGTGGCGTTTGATGCAGTCAAAGCAGCCTAGGGAAACAGTGAGTAATATGAGCTCACGGTCTAAGGAGAAGGAGTCTAGGTATAGCTGTTGCAACAATGAACTATATGACTTGATCGTATTGCAATCCTTCGAGGAGTGTCCAACCACATCATTCTCCAATGATATGATCTCGTTGTCAGTCGGCATAAATGCCCATGATCTTGAAACCCAGATCATCTTCGTGACCAACGAACTAGTATGAATAGAGGCTACTAGGGACTTGGTTGTTTCATACCACACCTGTACCAATGTTTCTACTTGGCACAGTTCTAGCACAATATGAAACTATTATAAACTAATTGAGATATGACAATAAAAACCTATTTATTATTTGCCTCTAGGGCATATCTCCTTCAAATTCCTTGATGGCGATCTGAGATGACACATATTTCCCTATCAAGAGGTAATACCTTGGTTCTCAAAAGACAGAAGAACCACTCCTAATTAACATTGTTCTCTGCCTCAACCAAAGCCAAAGCCAAAGGAACCAACCGGTTATTTGCATCATTTTCTATTGCAATCAAGAGAGTGCCACGGAACTGCCCGGTCAAGAAGGTTCCATCCACGGAGATGACTGGCCTACAATGTTCGAAGGACCTCACACATTGCTCGAATGCCCAAAAAGCATGCCCAGATACTTATACATTTCTTCCGTCATGAACCATTGTTTCGCGGCCATAAGGCTCGACCACATGAACCATGCTCGGGTTAGCTTCGGCCATTGCTAACAGCAACCTAGGGATTTGGTTATATGATTCTTCCCAACCATCGAACAACATCCTGAATGTGGCTTGCTTCGCCTTCCATGCCTTCTCGTACTATGCCTCGTATTTAAAAGAGATTTCACGATCTCCTGCACCATCTTGATTCTCATTGTTGGAAGTGACGACACTTGGTTTGGAAGCCTAAAGGCAAGGAACTCAAAGGTCAATTATCAGTGCTTGTGCTTCACATCTTTGTTGTCCACCCTTTTCCATGGCACAGGTGAGCTGACACACAACTTGATATGCGCCAATCGGTCCTCCCTTGAATGGTCTTGCATGCACAATCCAAGGGCATCCATCATCCTCGCATTTAACCGTGTAACGCTTCTTCACGTCCGAATGAACCCCATGAACGGACGATGATACCTAATGGAGTAGTCCTTGATCCATTGTTTAAATTCCAACAAGGTGGCGAACCTCGGTCCTTTTGAAATCCCACTCTTCTCATGATTATCATCTTAGTAGGAAGTTGGCCTTCGTCCAAGCACTACACCTTTGTCGGCATCAATTGTGGCTTCATACGCTAGACTAAGATCACGAAACAAGGGTATCCGAGGATCCCTACCCAATACCTTCTCGTGCACTTCGGCCTCATCCTTTGTGAACCCCTCCTCATCACCTTGTTCATTGGGACCATCCTCATCCGAGTCCGATGCATACATTCGAGAATATGGTATGTCATGATCCATCTTCTCTTGTGTATGATATAGGTCCAAATCTCCAACAGTGTTGTCATGGAGCTCAACCTCTCTCTCATCATCGCCACACTCATAATTATCCTCTTCCAACGCGTCATCTTGGTTCTTTGAAATGGGGCTCGGAGATGTCCTCACTTAATGTTGTTAGGTCAAAGGAGGCTCGGTCAATTCCTCTTGGTTCATGGGTGGAGGACTCCTACCATCAAATGGGGAGGCAACCCATATGATACTCATTTGAGAATTAGCATCAACCTTTTTTGTGGCAAATAACTCAAGAGATTTGTCTTGTGATTCGGCCACCACCCCCTTGTATGCAACCCAACATTACTCGAAGCTAATACGCATTGTATTCCAACGGTTGTGCAATCCAAATCCCACATTGTGCCTACCCTCCAACTCAACAACATCATTCGCATCCATCCAATTCAAATCTACCCGAACTTGTTTCAACACCTCGGCATAGGTAGGACTACGATCGAACACCAAGTCAATCTCATCCGGGTCTGGCTCAATATTGTCTCTCAAGAACGCGTCCTTATCCACATGATGAACATGGACAATTCTAGCCATCCCTAAAAAAAGTATAACAACACAATGGTAGATGAATTCAATACGTATCCATGCCAAAATTTACACTAACATCATACTCACAAAACCAAAACCTTACCATAACCCCAACCCTAACCCTAACAATCTTAGCTATACACATGAAGAATTACTATACCAATACTAAAGCTAAAGATCAATCAAACATGCTAGTTCTCCATACTAATTTATAAATCCAATGGGATTTAGGGTTTGAACGAATTTTGCAAACTAGGACCAAATAACTTGAAATTTTCGGATAAAATGGAGGGATATGAAGGAGAGTACCTAGGGGAAGGAATTGGGGAAGGAATCCCCTAAATTTTCCTTTAAATCTTGTGCCTTTTGGTGGAGATTAGAGAAGGGAGATAGAAGAGCCGCCACCTCCTTGATCGGGCTGGGAATGGGAGGAAGAACGGAGTAGGGCTAGGTCGGGATGGGAAGCCAGTGCCTAAGTGGCTATGCACGTGCGACGCTGGGTCTGGCCCCACCTAGACAGTGTGTAAAGAGCGCGGTGCCATCGCAGATGGAACAGTAGTAGTGTTTGCGGCACCGTGGTCATTGGCGCCGCACACTCGGGCCGGGGCCCGACCACGCCAGCATGGCACTTGTGCGGCGCCGCAGCAGATGCAGCTGCAGCCTATTGTGTAGCTCCATGTCGGCGAGAGCTGTAGAAAAAGGTTAGCCGTTGTTAAATATTTTGGCAAAAAGTTTATTATTTAAATTTGTTACACAAATATATTATTTTTATTTAAATTGCCGCAGAAACGAAGGAAGCAGTCAAGACAGAAGATGGACAGGAAACAACAACAGTCTCGACCAATAATATTGGGCCTCACGTGGAGTGGCCCACAAAGCTATCGCTTCAGGCGACCGAAGCGAATTCTACCGCTAAGAGCAAGTAAAATAGGATACAATCAGCTACCTATAAAAGATAAAATAGTATAGTTTGTGTGAGGTGAAGGAGAGAGAAGAGGAGAGAGAATGTAAGTTAAGATCCAGCTCTAGCATGTGCTCTAGGAACTTTATGAGAGTGACATGTGGGCCATATATTGATTAAGTAGTACACTTTTGTAGCCAACTATTATATATATTATATTGGCTATAGATGACGTGTCACTTCCTTATAACCAACAACCGGCTATATTATTGAACTGCTCTAAGGGCATCTTCACCGGGCCGACCCAAACACCTGACCGAAACTGTTCGTTTCTATCCGTTTAGGTCGGCCCGCTGTCACTTTTGGTTCATGATCCAGCCTGTCCGGCCAACCGCGCCCAGCGGCGAGACCCATATGTCCGTGCTGGGCAAATAGGCCCTCACCGACGCTAGTGCCAGTGTATTTCCAGTGTGTTCCCGCCGCCCCGCTGCCTCATGTCTTTCTTTCTCGCCGTTTCCCGCCTCTTCTAAGCATTTCCCGTCGTGTCCAGGCATGCCGATAAAAAGGGGAGGCCAGCCGAGGTAGGCACAACCATTCCTTCCCCACCCCGCACCACCACCACCACAAACCACCATGTCTGGCCATCCGCGTCGCCGCACTGTTCTCCGTGGCAACCTCGGCATTCAAGAAGAAGAGCCCGAGCGCTCGTTGCCCTCGTGGTGGCCGAACCCACCGGAGTTACGGACGTGCCGTGGCCTCCGATTCCGGGGTGCCCGCAGATATACAAGATGAGGTTCAAACACCGGCGGCGCACTCACTACAACATGACCACCGCCAAGCCTTTCTCGTGGGAGGTGACGGACCGCGTCTTTCTGTCGGAGCACTGGCGGCGTGGTACACTCGTAGACGTGCGCGACGAGCTCCGGGAAGCGGTGCAGGACAATCCCGATGACGCGTACCTGTGTACCCGCCTCGCCCAAGCTGTAGAGGAGTTGCAGACACAGGAAGCGATCTACCGCTCTCTCGAAGAAGAAAGGGGGCTTGCCGACCTGCCGGCGTCACCGCCACGAGCGCCGTAGGTGGCGCATAGAATGTTGTTCTAGGCTTGTACAATATTTGAATAAAAACTTGTCATTGCAAATGGCTGACGCACACATTGCAAATTTCATTCAAAACACGATACATGGCAAGTACACATCCTACTCTAGCGTGGTCTACTCGTCGGAGCCAGAGTCGGAGTGGTAGTAGCGATGACACATGGTGTCATCGAACACGCTGACGGTGAGCAGGCTTCGCCATCGTACTTGAAGACGAAGAAGTTGCCAACTTCGATCTGGTGCCGGTGAGCGAACTCCTCCCATCCGTTGGCGAGGAACATATGGACGAGGAGGTCGAACAACACCTCCACCGGCCACGCGCGGGTAGTGACACTGGCCGCCCACAGCATGACCTGCTGGGGCTCTGCGCCGTCGACTAGTGACGCGAATTCGAAGATGACGAGGGTGGTACCCGAGTGGATGGTCACGACGAACTCGAAGACGACGAGGCTGGTGTCGATGGGCTCGAGCTCGGGCGACGATGATGGTGAGGGAGAGCGTGGCGGCGCGCTGCTTTGGTCGCGTCCTCCGCGCCTGCCTCGACGGCCACGGCCAGGCCCCTGTGGTCGTCCTAGACGCTCTCCCCTCGATCCAATGCCGCCGGCATGGCTAGCTACTGGTAGCGGTGCGATGTGGTGTGGAAGAAAGATGGCTGCAAGTGGCCAGTTAAAAAGGCTCGGCATTGGATGCCGGCGCGAAGGCCGAAGCGACGGCATTGAAGTGTGGCGGCAGGAGGGCAGGCGTCGGGTAGCGCCCGCAGCGGCGCGGCCAGCCTTTGAAGCAGCCTTCTTCTCCACACTGATTGATGGCTAGTGGAAGAAAGCCGTTGGGTTACTGCCAAGCGGGAGGCCGCGCGCGCTATCCAGGCCGACATAACCATTGCCCATTAGATGCACGGATAGGTCGAGCCGTCCGGAGGGATCAGGCCGCTAGGAGGTCGCGCACATCCCACATGTCCGCACGGACATGTTAGCTCGACCCGGTGGAGATTTTTTTTAGACAACCTGCTAGACTTTATTGATCAAGCAAAATGTTTACAGGAAAGTGTTCAGAATATGTAGTACCAAGCCAAATATGGCGGCCAACTCCCTGGGAAAGCATAAATCTAGCTAGGTTATGGGATTTAAAATTAGATAAACAGCCCTCGAAAACAAAAGTACACTGCTGAAGAGTAGTACCGAGCCAAACATGGCGGCCAGGGAAAGCATAAACCTAGCTAGGTTGTGGGCTTCGAAATTAGATGAGCAGCCCTAAGTACACTGCTGAAACTTCACAGTTCGCAGCTCTCGCGCTGATCTCCGAGATGACAGTAGCATTCATCGACCTGGTGGAGATGGTACAGGAGGTCCTGGCTGGTCGTGGCAAGTCTATTTAGATCATGAGCCTGGTCCAGTGGGCCAGGCCAGGCCTTGCCTGGCCATTTATCAAGGAAAAAATTAGACAACTCAGCTGCCAACCAACCAGAGGAGGCCACCTTATCCCGCATCAGAACAGCATCATTTCTATTACCCGACACAATCCAGTAACAAGACACCCTTACCACAGCAAGAGCAAGATATTCCAAGGGGAGGCCACAAATTTCGCCACGCCACAGGCAACAACAGATGCAGCATACCAAGAATTCATCTGCCTCTATGTTCTAAATGGTATGACAAACTCAGGCATTAAGAACAAAAAGCTACAACGCTACAAATCACCATCATCCCTTTATGGTTAAACGGAAAAAAGGAACGAATAAACCATGAACATTTGACCATCAGGATCCTAGGCTACAATAGACTTGGGAGGTTGGAACTTACGCTAAATGTCACAGGCAATGCACAGGACTAAGCCATCTAATTAGTTAGAATCGATCAATACACAAGGACAAACAACACTGCTGACGAGCCTTGAAGCACCAATGAACTAGACTGTAACAAAGATCAGGGTTGCCAAACTTCTCAGCCCATGCAACGATCACATAATCCCACCAGCATGGCAACCTGCAGGAGAGTTAAATCGGTTAAGATGTGTGGTAGTTGGAAAATAAGTGTTCCATATGCAAATGATAATGATGAATACAAGTTCACTCCACCTTATTAGTCCAGCAATTTCCTTTCTGTTTTTATCATATTTATTATGATTCATGAAACTGTCTAATGCTGCTGAAGCACAAGAGACCATCCATACTAACATCCTCAACAATGCATCTTAAAATTTTCATTCTATCTTCAGATGATAGTTTTCCACAATAAACTAATGAATAATTTGCTGTGTATCTTTGGGTGGGTGGGGGGAGGGGGGAGGCATACATGGATTTTCTGCTTTAGCAAGTAGAGCTTCATGATTTTGACTGCTCAAACGGTGCACGAACAAATAGCTGCCCATGGAGAGTGACAACTGCCGAGGTTTGGTGAGGATCAATGCGGGAGGGCAAACTAATGACCTGTAGAGTGCATACCATTTTCAGTATAAAGAGAAACTGTTGTAAATGTAAACATAAGAACATCAGGATAAAATGTAAATACTTGACAAACCTTCTTGAATGGAGTAACACCCCAAGGATTATCTAGTTGCTCAGGCTCTCCAGTAACTATCAAACGACCAGCAGGATCTGACTGAACATGTACCTGCACCAAAACATGTATCAAGGTATATTTGTCAACAATCTCATAAATATAACAGGGATGCTTAATAACTGCATAACCACACTGCAGCCTACCTCTTCGCGAAGAAGGCCGGGAACCAATGCATAGACTTCATAACAATCTTTCTGCAAAAGGAAACAGAATTTTTCTTTAAAAAAAATATATGCCACTGATTTTTAGGTTAAACGATGCATGTTTCCAAACACTCAATAGCCACATAATCTAACTGAGATTTACACATTTCAGATAGAATAAGCAATTTGCTGCATAACTTCAGAAGTTCCAAAAAAATACTGAGAAGGCTGAGATCTGTGGGGACATGGTAGAAATGTACTAAACAACATGAAGTAATAAAATTTAAATGACTTACAAAAATGAGATACTTACAGTTCTCCGAACATTTATCTTCACCCAGTCAGCAGGAGGGCCCATGTCAACTACTGTTGAGTCATTTCTGCCAAATAGCAATCATGTTCATCCAATCAAATACATGAAAGGAGATAGGAGGGAAATATCTATTCTACTGGCAGTCAAACCTAGTTGGCTGAGTGGCTATGCCTTGTAAGGCTATAATTCTAGTATGCTGTGCAAAGGAACAGAATTAAAACTATGGGCTGGTTAGCAATATTGTGCAGTCCTTAATGATTGTCCGCAGCAATGGAATGAAAAACTTTGCAAGATTTATTTGATGGTTATAACAGGATCAAAAGAAGAGATTTACTGTAGTTTCTCGGATTTGTATGGCCTTTCATCTTCCAATGTTGGTGTCTTTTTCCTCTTGGCCAAACCTATATGAATGCAATGGTCAATAAAATATTTATCTAAATGGATGGTTAACAAATAATGTCCAGAAAGTTACCACTGCTTTTCGGATTTTTATCCTTCTTCAGGGCAGGCATAACCGTTTTGTCCTGAAAGAAAAATTGGAATTATTTATACAACAAAACGTGGAACACTAACGACCTTTGACTTCAAGGTTAAAGCAACAGATACCTTAATTACTGGATCCGCGATTTCACCATTGCCGAGCATGCGCTGGGAATGCCAGCCTTGCATGGCACGAGTTGCAGATTCTCTTCTAGCTCTTCCAGATCCTAACTGTACCTGTAGAAAATTACAAACTTGGTGCTCAAGCTCAAAACATGCCCATCTACAAAAGTATATTTCCACCCATGCTACTTTCTTCATAGGACGATCAAAGTTTTGGACGCAAAAATGAAATATTACCGCATTTGAAACAATTTCTTATTAAATTAGTTATTTACACATTAGTCCTCTCTATCTGATCGAACAACATGCAATAGCTACCGTCAGAAATAAACCATAATCTGTACCTGACTATCAGAAGCAATTCGCTCTGTTGAAGTAGATGCAGCCACATGGAACTCGCCTGTTTCAATTTTGTGTTTCTCGTATTCAAGGAGTGCCTGCAGGAGAAAATACAATATAAGAGGTCTACAGGAAACAGGGGTTTAGAAATATCTTGTATTCTCAGCTTCTCCCCTGCTGAGAACACAAACTACATTTGCATTTCTGACACTAAAGGGAACATCTGATCCCCATAGCATGTAGCCTTAAGTTTAAACCAGATTGACGGTTATGGAGATTGGAACTAGAGCAGGATCCTATTTCAACTTGGTAAAACTTCCAAAGAATTACATTTCTTTGATCTGGTAAGACATGTTTTACAAAAAGCATGTAGAACTTGCGTAAGTGCAAAAGGTCTCGTTCAAGCAACAACCATCAGTCATAGCACAAGACAGGATTCAACCACAAGAGTGCTGCAAGTAGGGAGTTATAAACGATGACAAACATCTTCGAGAATCTAGAGAAGTACCTTCTCATAGAAGTTACGGAAGGTCCACGAAACAGTTGTGCATGTCCTGCATAAAACATGTAGGTCACATGACAGGAGAGGGTACAGAAAGAACAGCTTATGTCAACTACATTCAATTTCCTCATTGCACAATTTTAATAGAGATTTGTCAAATGGGAAGGCAAGGATGGAATTATTGCAGAAGAGAATTGATCAAAATCATACTTTGGAGGTTTGAACGACTCTCCCACTTGACGCCACAGTTTGCATGATGTCACCTGTTGATGCAGCTCGTAAGGAAGATTGCATACACACATTGGCTAAAAGCTTATACAACAAACTTACGCACATTGGCTAAAGTTACAAAATGAGAAGTAAATGCATGCATACTTCTATAGTCAAACTAAGAAATATCAAATAGCCTAAATATATCTCACACCCATTCTGGAGCCATTTGATATTTCCCCTTTACTATCCCGGTATTTTCTAGTTGTGTAAGCCTATACTCATGGTGAATTTCATCATTAAAAACTACCAGTAGTGCAATTGCTTCCTCTGCAAATGGAAAAGCTATTTTCCAGATCCGTGCTAAATCTTGCCAAAAACAGAAATGTTGGTTAGCAGTTAGTGCTATTGCTTCCTCTGCAAATGGTTAATCTATTAATCAGAATGGTGTTTTATCTTGCCAAAAACATAAATTTTAGTTTGTTTGAACTCCTTATTATAATTATATATTGGTGATTTGCTCGATAAAGTCAACTTTTTGGCCTCTGGCGTGATTCTTATCATTGCTTTTGTCAAATCGAATCATTCGCGATCAACTTAATGAATAGACAAAATATGATAATAATACCCGGCAGGGATCGCGGGTGGAGGAATGCCTCACTGGATGCATGAGACACGTAGGAGGGAGGTCTTGGGTGGTATTTCTATTACTAGCAAAACTGAATGAAATCTCACCCTAGTTTTATACTGGTGGTAGATTTAGACAACTAGTCATTGTCTACAGACAAAACATTTACATAATCAATTAAATGGTTGAACAAGGATTATAAACGCCATATGGAAGAGAAGAAAATAAAAGGACAATATCAGATTAAACTAGCAGTCCATACTTTGTCTATTGGTGTCTCCAGTCAAGAGAATCTGATGTTCAGAAAAGGTATATGGTCCAAACAAACTGAGCAGAAGAATAGACAAGCGAATTATACGAGTATGATGATAGCATGACAAAGGTAACAAAGACAGAGGGTGTTAACTTAATGCTCTATGCCTATATGAGGGGAACATCTACAACCATAATGTATTCACTCCTAGCAGAACACAAAATCAACTTTCAGGTAAGCATTTTCAAAATAAAACTCAACAGTAAACCAACCAGAAATGGAACCGCATGTGTAATCTTATCATCTTCATGTTTCTAGATCACATTGTTCTACAGAAAGCACCACGATAAATGTACAAGAAACTAGAATACAAAATGCCCTGACATAATGTTAGAAAGGCATGAAAATGAGTACCTGATCATAGCCACCCAATCCAGTTACTTGTCTCCAGAGCCTGCAAAAGGAAAATCAAGATAATGTCAAATCATTTAGCAGTCATAAGAACTTACATATCATACAAAAATAACAAGAAGTCCTTGTGGTACTAACTTGAGGCAGTTCAATCCTTCACCATAAAATTTTGGGGGCTTGAACTCCATTAACTTCGTTGTGTAGAAGCGTTCAAGCTCCTTGATGAACTCAGCCTGCTCCTCTTCTGTCCCAGAGTCATCAGCCCCACTAGTGTAATCAAACATGAAGGAGTTGTTTGCGACCTTGTCAGGCAAGTTCCGGTCCTCATCTTCCCCAGCTGGCACCGACACTGGCTGATCCTCTCCATTGGCATCCTTCTTACTATCTCCACCGATGCCGCTTTCCACTTTCACCGAGCTGCCCTTGTCAACATCCATCTCGGCCTCAGTGTGCACATCTCCGTTTCCGGCTTTATCAACCTCCATCTCAGCCTCCTCATCTCCCTGGGTACCATCCTTCGCCTCAGCCTCCTCATTACCCTGGGTCTCACCTTTCATCTCCGCCCCTTCATTTTCCTGAGCCTCACTCTTGATCTGATCAGCCACAGAAACATTCACCAAGGCATCACCTTCGTGCTCCTCCACACCGTTTCCTTCGCCCTTCGCCGAATCATCCAGGGATTCAACGGCGCCGGAAGCTACATCCACTAGGGCGTCGCCCTTGTGCTCATCCCGGTCTTCCTCAGCACACTCTTCTTCGACCACCGCCAAATCCTTCGGAGAACCAACGGCTTCGGCGTCGGCGTCGGCGTCCGCGTCCACCATGGGTTTGTCCTCCCCCTTTTCCGCAGCCTCCACCTCCGTCTCCGCGGCTTCGGGATTTGTCGACTCGTTCACGGAATCGGCGGTGTCGGCGGCCTCGGTCTGGCCACCCTCACCGGGGGCGGGCTCTACTCTGGGCATGGCACGCAAACGTATGCCTCTGAGCCGCAACTAGACACCCGGCACGGCGGAAAGTGGAGGTGGCGACGCTCGTTAGGCGAGCTAGGGTTTGGGGTGAGGAAGGGGACGAGGGAGAAGGAGGGCTTGAGTGGAAGAACAGAAGATGCCGACGGCTTGGGTCAGGTGGCTGGGTAAACTTGAATCAGACAGTCAGACTCCAAAACCGATCTGCACCATCCTGTCCCGACGTGAACCGGTGCACATATCTTGACGCAAAACCGAGAGTAATAGGTATAGGTGGTAAGCCCATCTCTAGCATATCCAGGAAAACTCCGTAACCAAAAATGTGTTTAGATGGATAGATCAAAAATATTTTTGTGTGTAGGGTTCATCTATCTTATCTGCAGAGATTTTCTTTTTTTCTCTCATTCTCCACACTATCTTCCCTAATTACAACCATAGTCCTGCCAGGGTGCCTCCTCCCCTCCATGTTTGCGTCGGCCCAACGGTCGTCCCTCCCTTCCCTTGCGCTTGCCTGTCATTGGGACTCCTCCATATTCCTATCGCGGGGCCTTTGCCCAGGCTACATGCAAATCACCTTGGAACCCTGTCGCAACTATTGTGGCCCTAGTTGCGCCCGCCCATGGACCTTGGTACCCTGTCGAAAGCCCGTCGACATTGAAGCTCGACGACTTGGCGCCGTAGCCTCGTCCCTGCGAGCTAGCACACACAGCAAGCTCACCCTTGCCTCGCGTTGGCTTCCTCCTTGTCTGGTGGATGTGCTCTGCATGGAGTTGCTCATGTGGACATTGCTTAGCCGTGGAGCTTCCATGGATAGTGGATCGAGCTTAAAATTGACCAGAAATTGGTCCAATTAGGGTGACTCGCTAGAGATTGGGCTGGATCTGGCCAAAGCGTGGTGGCAGATTTTTGCCAAATTTTGGCGAGTCGGCGTCGGTCCAGTGACGTTTAGGCTAAAAGTTTCCTCCAACCATTTTCCTCTTTTCCAGCGCATTGAATATTTAGGACACGGAACTAGAGTAAATGGGTACTTGTTCGGTGCACTTTTTGAGCAAACCTACAAAAGATGGTTATTTTGTTGTTTTGTGCCCTTTTGTTGGATCTGCTAGAGATTCTCTAACCTATTTTTTTCCTCTATTTCCGCACGAGGATCTTGGCTCCCTAATCTACTCTTCTTCTCAAATAAAACGTTGTGAACATTATCAGCCCATGCCACCTGATTTTAGGGAAGGCACGGCCCTTTTACAAGAACACCTTAATTGAAAAACAACTACGTAGAAAGGCAGGGAGACACAAGTATCATCTCTCGTTGAACTCAGTTGTAAGGAAAAACACAGGTCGAGTAATTGCTCAAGGGTTATAACCGGTTTAGGAACGACTTCCGTGTGTTGCGTTCCTTACAGGGCATGACTTGTCTACGACAAGCCAAAACCTCAACTACCACCATCACCAACATGTAAACTCTTGTATACGCTTCGTAGGCAGCGGCCATAGTGGGGACATGGCACAACCCAAGACTCTCGTGATCGAGGATGTGTTATCTTTGCCCATCAATCCATTGATAAGATTGAAGCTTGGCATAGTTGACAACCCAAATTTCCTACACAATCGTTGGGAAGCCCCCGACATATGAATCGGAGTAAATAATAAAGCATGAAAGTTTCGGCCAAATTTGCTATCCATATCATCCGATTCTTTCTGATAGTGGAATGGACGATGATAGTACACGCGGCGACATATCTTGTACTTGAGAGCATTCCCTATTTACTTAGACACTTGTGTATGATAGAAACTTAATGACAATTAGTTTAACACTTGCTTAAATCTTTCATTTCTAAAACAACCGGGTCGTATGGAAACGTCATCTCGTTCTCTTGGTCGTTGATCACATAATGATATTTCATTTCCAAAATAACTGATTAGTTTTTTTAGTACCATCTTTGTTATATCAAGACAATTGCTATTTTTTGGTTGAAATGATGCGATGCATTTGAAAAGAAATATCCACCAGAAAAGAGACTGGGTGAAAATGTGCGCTTCGCCACGTAGCCTGCACTTCATTCTGGCATAGCGTGGATCGTTGTAGTATTGTACATGTTTTGCTATAAAAACTGAACAAAATATTTGGTCTAACATGAAATTAAACTATCGGGTATTGAATAGTTTTTATTCATGGATCCACAAAATAGAAAATTAGAGAATTATAAATTGATTGCTTGTCGAGCCCTTTATTCCTTTCCTGCACGTACCTCAAATAGTGGCAGACCGATTTTTTTGGAAGGGCGAGCAAACGTGTTTAAGATGCCATTTTGGCCGGCAAAATAATTGTAAGCAATCGCATAACACAAAGTGTGTCACACTAGCATCGACGACTAACCGGACATTTGGAGGTTTAGCTTCCTAGTCAGGGAACCACTCCTGATCCGGAAGAACTATGCAAAGCTCTCAAACAAAATGGAAAAAATTAATGGCAAATCAATAAACTGTATCACATTGGAATTTTTCACAGTTTTGCAGGTAGATAGTTCCATATAGGTTGCAGAACTTAGATACTCAAATGCCTGGCATATCAAGTAGATAGGTCTAAATAGACGTGCAGCGCATTTCATACACAACATTACCTAGTAACCTATATCCTACCATAAGTATAGTGCATGTGTGGTAGCAATCATTAGAGACCAAAACAAGTATTGATTGTGTGGCTTATCAAGACAAACAAGCATCAGTTAAGCCTTTAAGCTCTGTGTCATGCTTGAGTACCCGGACTTCTGCAAAATCTCTCAAATACATAACATCATATTGGCCTCGCTCTTTAGCAAAGAGATCTATGAACACAGTAAAAATATGGGTAAACACTAGCATGTCACCTTGCAAAACACCTAATGGGGTTCACCAAAGAGCAGCTAGGCCCTGTCACCTTTTAAGCTTCTCCTTCTTGGCGGACAACATTGTACCACAGCCAAACTTGCTCCCTAACTTTTTTTGTCAGGAGTGTCCTACCAAAAGAGTAGAACATGAACCTAGAGAAAATCATGAGAATGAAGTACTTTCTCTCTAAACACATTTATTAGTGTCCTGCAAATTTGGATCACGTGCAAAAAATCACCCGAGAAACAGGCAGGCACAAGCATAATCCCGGGAAATCAACATTAGTGGGTGAATTGCTTCAGTTTGCTCATCCACAGCAGCATACACCTTTTCTGCAAGGGAACAAAAAGTGAGACGAACTATGTCACCATAAGTGGCACATAGTATTGCCAAGGTATAAGATTTTACAATAAAAATATAGGCCACAGCGAGATGACAAAAAAATATCCACAATTAAAGCCTAACATAATAGCCAGTGCATGCACACACACATATATAGAAGGACTATTTAAGAACCCCTTAAGAGATTTTCTATATAGCTTATATAGTTACCCACCCACATCACCCGAAAATAAACCCCCACCTAACCATCTTCTTCATTGTCCTGACCCGACCCCCTGCCCTGCCCTCCTTCCGCCGGCACAGCGTCCTCTCTCCCCCCATCAGCGGCGCCCCTCTCCCTACCGCCAGCGCCCCTCTCCCCCACCAGAGTACCCCCTCTTCCCTCACTGGAGACACCCCTCTCCCCCATGAGTGGCGCCCTTTCCCCAAACGGCGGCCATCCCCTTCACTGGAGCACGCATCCCCGGCCTGCCCTCCATCGGATCCCGTTGGTGTGACCTCACCACCACCGGAGCATGCATCCCTGGCCTCCCCCTCCACCAGATCTTGTCGGTGCGACCTCACCACCACTGGAGCGTGCCTCCCCCACATTCCCCTCCACTGGAGCATGCAGCCAGGGCCTCCCGTCCATGGAAGCACGCATACCCAGCGTCTCCTCCACCGATCCGAGCGGAAGTTAACATGAAAAGAAATGGAAGTTAACTCGTGTTCGCGGACAAATAGGAGTTAACAATCAGAGAAATCCCACCACCCCCGCCCCTGAGCGGAAGTAAACATGGGAAAGAAATGGAGGTTAACTCGTGTTCGCAGACAAATAAAAGTTAACAATCAGAGAAATCCCACCACCACCCGCCCCTGAGCAGAAGTTAACATGGAAAGAAACGGAAGTTAACTCGTGTTCGCGGAAAAATAGAAGTTAACAATTAGAGAAATCCCACCACCCCCGCCCCCAGCAGAAGTTAACGTAGAAAGAAACAGAAGTTAACTCGTGTTCGTAGAAAAGTTAAGAGGGGGTCATGGAAGTTAAGTTGCACAAACGAAAATTAAGTTGCACAGTCCGCGAAAAACACAAAAAGGTCGATGCTCCGTACTAGCATAAAAGAGGGACTTAACTTGTACACACAGGAAAGTTAAGAAGGGTCACAAAAGTTAACTTGCACAGGCGGAAGTTAACATTTATTATTACTGTTACATACTGGAAGTTAACTTGGAAAAAAAAGAAGTTAACTCGTGTTCGCGTGGAAGTTAACAAATGGTTCCTGGTGTTCGCATGAAAGCTAACATGGGGTTCCTGAATAGCTAAAATATTTATGTGTATATAGATCCTATTTAGTTATTTTGCACCCAACATATTTTTACGTTGTTAGATTGAAAAAATCATGTTTTCTACAGGAATAATTATGTTCATATATTCACCATAACCAAAAAAATCAACAAAACTGAACTTTATGAGTCATTATAGTGTAAGAATACCAAAAATACCTCTTTTATGTCGTATTTTTAGGCACGTAAACCAAAAATATGCCATTTCTAAATTTTCTTATATTCTTCTTAACTTATGAAGTAAGACAAAAATTTACGTGACGTAAAAATAATATACAGTTCTAAAGATAGAGGGTGGGGGTCAAATAGCACCATATATATAAGCGAAAATGGTATACCCTAATACCATAGAGTATAGGTATATGATGTGTTTTGTCTATATATATAAAGAAAGCAATGTCTAAATTATGTGCAAAACAATCCTATATATATAAAGAAATGTCTAAATTATGTGCAAAACAATCCTACTAAGCAAAGATCAGGATGATTATGCACAAGGCAAAGAACACATGTGCATGTACTCTTGTTAACAGAAGCATTGTAGTAAAGTTATAAGCATCTAACTAGAAAAATGTAGATTCACCAATTTCACATGTGCAACAAAGATAGGAGTGAGTACTGCCAAGGTAGGCACAATGCAAACACTCGACAACTGCACACCATCATAACTCAAAGCCCCAGTCCAACAAAAGGCATCAATTGATTGCGGCAAATAAAGTTTCGAAAAAACAACATATCAGAATTTTAACTATTTCAGCAAGCCTCTAAGCCCTCTATACAAAAAACTGATCTTTTTGGATGATTTCCGCAGCTTTGGAGAGATTGACACGATGGCAACGACATGGAAGCCATAACGGGAATAGGGAAGACCACTTGAGGGCATAGACGCGTAGGGGTGGCAGCAAGGTCGCACATAAGTTTTGCGCCAGTGATGGCCATAACGGCATGCATCTTGACCTAAGTTCGTAACCAGATCAGTGACAATGTCCAGAGCGGCAATGATGCATCATATAATAGCTAGTTGAGAATGAGAGGCGAGGCTGGACTAAAAATCATGTTGGATCTAGGACCACAACCAGGTCATCATTATTATCCAGTGCAGTATGTTTATTTCATGGTGTTTCTCCCCTAAAGCTTCCCATAGAGTTTCATAGTGACACTAATAGTCAAGCTTCAATTAAATTAAATAAAAACTTATAAATATAAGCATACAACTAACTATATTCCTCTAAAACATTAGTCCAATCATTGGTTAGGATTTGTAACTACGATAGAGACTGCTCTACCTCTATTCCTAAGAAAAAATGAAGCACAAAATAAGAGTACAACCTGGTATCACTGAAAGGACAATGGATGTCACCTACAGGGGTGAAGAGGCTTTTAAAATAATTACAGTTTAGGCTCTAATAAATATGAAATAAAACTAACGTTTAATTTATCAAAGCACAAAACCTAAAACCACTAAGTTCACTAAGTGCACCAACAACCTATGCTAAGCAAGACAAGCAACAAGGTGACAGAAAATATAATAGTTTAAACATGCTGGCTATCACATTGTAAATTGCATAAGTAAAGGGCTTAGTTGAGAGATAATCGATGGATGCGGATATGATAATTTTTATCCCGAAGTTCACTTCCAAATAATCTACATCTATGTTGCATAGGTGCAATGGCGCAATGCTCTCCATATGCCACAAATGGCTCACCTTGAGTTGTGGTGGCTCGATGCTCACCCAACGCCACACAAGGACTCACCCCAAGATGAGAAGGCACACAACTCACCGATGCCACAACATGCTCACCCTATTCTCTCGTGATCTCACCACAAAGGCTTACTCATGATCCACTATGGGACACTTGAGGGCGGTCACCGAACCCGTACAAGCTTGGGGCAAACTCCACAACTCAATTAGAGGGCTCCCAAGAATCACCACAAAGGCCTCGAGCTTGAGGAATCTCCACAATTCAATTGGATGCCCCAAGGGTATCCCACCACTACCACACAACTGTCTAGGGTTCCAAGAACCCAATAGAAACAAGCCTAAGAGGTTGAACTCGTCGAATCTCCGAGAAGAACTCAAACCTATGCACCAAATGCAAGAAGCAAATCCTTCGCTCTCAAATTCCACCAAAGCTACAAAAGCTATTGGGGAATAAGAGAGGAGGAACACAAGATGAGAACACAAAACTCTCCAAGATCTAAATCCCAAGGATTCCTTCACAAAGAAGGGATTTGGTTTGGTGAGGTTGTAGATCTAGATATCCTCTCTCCAATCCCTCAAAAAGATGCAAGAATCATAGGAGGGGGAAGGGGAGAGGACAAGCTCTTCAAGGTCAAGAATGGAGGAGATAGAGAGAAAAACGGATCAAAAGAACTAGTACACACGAAGGGGAAGATCAGTCCCTTTTAAAGGGCTCCTAGATTTGACTGTTTGGGTCAAAACACGCCTGGCCGGTAGTACCGGTGACGTGAGGTTAACACGTCAATGCCCATAGTTTATGGACTTGGGTTTTGAGGAAGAGGGGAGCGCTGGAGACTCGTTTGGCTAACAGGCAAGCAACTCAGGGACACGATGTTTACCCAGGTTTAGGCCCCCGGAGGGATAACCCTACTCCTGCTTGTATGCTCTTGGTTGATGATGAACCGAAGCTTACAAGGGTGCCTTGATGGCGATGGTGCGCAGATGTAATCTGACGGGTGTATGTGCTAGGGTTTGCGATTGTTCTCCTTGTTGTTACCTTCGAGCCTTTATATGAGGAGGCCGGGTCTCAGGATACAACCGAGTGGTTACAAGTTAGGGTTAACTCTTTTAAACATTCTATCTAAAGCTTGTAGTATCTATCAAGGAGTCGCATCCTTCATGGGTCTGGGGCCACCCGAATCTTAATGTGCTTCACCATTGGCGGCAGATCATCACATGGGATCCTGCTGGGCCGAACCAGGTAGGCTCATCTTAGGCAACCATAGGGCATACCTATGTTAGTAGCCCTCGAGTGTCAATTCGAATCATAGATTCGGGTGGAGACTTTGAAGTATTAAGTTGTCAGGAGCGAGTGCTTATCACCCAAAAAATTATCGCGTCGTATTGTTTGAGTCATAGGGATGATTGATGCACGCGCCTGACTCATTCGATATATCGGGACTAGTTAATTGCAGGAAAAAATGACATCATCTACTTAAATTCGAGTCCCCGGACTCGAATTCGGAAATTGCTAGTGTAATTCGACTCATGCCGCGGATGCCTTACTAAGTCAAATTCTAGTGGTAATGGTTATGTACCCAACATGTCCATCAGGATTTTTCATCACACTTGTTGGTATGGTATTTATCTAGTAGAGCGCAGCGGATACGATTGTCAGGCCAGCAGGTGATATATGTAGGTCTTATCTTTACATCGTAGATGTAGCATCCGAATGTTTGTCACCATAGAGGTGATTCGGGTGGTCAAGGAGACGTTGTCTCTGAACTTGACATTCTAATCGAGTGGAGTCGCCAAGAATTTTGATTGTAGATGCGCAAATCCATGTTGCCGACATAGTTGACATAGAGGTTCGAGTGAGTGAACGCCCTTATTTTTTCTTTGTTTTCATAGGGTGCACGACCAGCGCTCCCTATGGGAGTATCCCCCGAGTGCTTGTTCGAGTCGTAGACTCGAGCAGGTACTTATAGCTGTCGAGCCTTGCGAAGCCATAAGCACTTTGTTGAATGCACGACCAACACCCCCTATGGGAGTAGCCCCCGAGTTCGTAGTCAAATCGTTGATTCAAAAAAGGAGTAGAAGCGTACCATCTCAAGGCGTGTAATTGTTGGGTTGTACATTGGACCTGAAAGTTCCTTGGGTCCACGACTAGTGATTCTATTAGGAGTAGCTCCCGAGTGTTTTATCAAGTCGCAGACTCGAACAAAAACTGAGTATTTGAATACAGTCAAAGAAAGAGCCGTTCTCGACTCCACCCTTCGGCTGAGAGTGTGAAAAAGATGACATCATTGATGACGAGCAGTGAAATCAACTGTCAGTGTGAGCAGTGTGATGGGACCTGACACTACAGGCCCCAAAAAGCTGACCAGGATTTGACTAGTCATTGCGTAAATTGGAGTATTAACTGCGTCTCCTCGATTTCCATGTGTAGTGGAGATCGTACGACGCTGGTTCGTTTTTCATGCCACCACATGTTTGTGCCGATTCCCGCCACGCGTCATAAGGTGGGAATTAACCGCTAAGATTGTGCATCTTCCCTATTAAGTAATAGGTTGCTCCAGTAAAAAAAATCCCCATCTTCATCTTCGTCTTCCTTGCTCCCTCGCATCTGCTCCTCTTCACATCACGCCCTTTCTCTTTAGCTACTTCTTGCACTGGACATGCTTCATGTTTTTCCAAGTTCATTCTTGCGGTCCCAGTGGAGGAGGTGTGCCACGACAATGGGGAAGGGCAAGAAGACCACTGGCGTTGGGTCGAGAAACACACCCCCAAGATGAAAGCTGCAGGGAGTCGCGTCACCAATGGCACGTGGCAGCACTCCTTAGTGAGGGCCTCCAACCTATGGCCTCTCTGCCAAGCCGGCTTGATTCTCATGGACGAGGTTGATTGCAAGATTCCTGTCACCAAGGTAATCCCCGATCCTCCTGCTAGATTTTGGGTGATGCTCATTGTCTTCATCATTCGAGGAATTTCTCTCCCCCTCCATGAGTTTGTGCATGGTTTGCTCTTCCTGTACGGGATTCAGCCGCACTAGATGTCTCCTAATTAGATTCTTCACATTGCCTGCTTCATCACCCTCTGTGAGTGTTGGCTCGGAATTTATCCGCACTTCGGGATCTTCAAGAAGCTATATGGATTGAAGAGGCAGTTGGGCTCTGGATCCGTGGTGTATGAGGTGGGCAGATGCAGCATATCCATTCACTCGAGCGTGCAGTATTTCAGCTTCAAATTTGTCGACTCTACGCAAGGATGGAGGGATAAGTGGTTCTACATCCGCGATCAGAAGCTGGCACGCCAGAAGTATGGCCTGACCCTGTTTGAGGTGAATGCGGAGACGAAGAAGAAGTGATCCTGGAAGAATGATGTTCCTTCAGGTGAGACTGCAGAAGTCAAGGCTTTGTATGAGAAGATGTTGAATCTGTAACTAGTCCATGACAATGAGGTCACTGACGTCGACATCATTTGAACATTTTTCCGACGTCCGATATAGCCTCTACAGACCAGAGCGCATCCGATGTTCCTGTATGTTGGTTCATATGACCCAACTTACATGTCTCCAGAAGATCTGTCATCGAGAGAGAAGAAAATCAGGTCTTTGACCAAACTGATTGTTGAGGAGGCTCTCCTGGAAGAGATGTCGACTATGCCATTTTGTGCCGGCGAGCCTATGCTAGAGGTAATGTTCTTGTTAGTATTCCCTTTATCTTTGATTACTTGGTGGAAACTTGATGGTGTCATTGCTTATGTTGTAGGATTGGAAGGTTAAAGGCATGATGCCCCCTTTACCCGAGAAGTGGGACACCCTTGAGGGTGCGAAGTTAGACGAATCAGACTCCACTATCCCTGCTGCTGAGTCGCAACAAGCCCCCAAGTCTAGCGACGATGGCACTTTCAAGAGGGGGCAGAGTGAAGATTTGGATGCCTCCACTCCAGAGATTCCGAAGGGTCCTGCCCCTAATGCAGGTGCTACTGGTCCGATTCCAGTAGTACCCCTCCATACTGCACCGCGCCTGCACCTCCGGCTAAGAAAAAGAAGAAGGAGGTGTTCGACCTTGACGACATTAGCACATAAGAGTTTTCGACCTCTACCATACCATTTTAAGTATGTTGGTTGGGTCTTGAAGGATGGTTTTGTTTGCTGAATCATTAGGGAGTCCTTCCTAGAAGAGCCCTCAAGGACGGTGACGAGGGTTTAACTCATCAATGCCCATGGTTATGGACTTGGGTTTTGGAGAAGGAGGGAGCGCTGGAGACATCTATCGGCTAGCAAACAAGCACAGAGGGGACTCGAAGATTTACCCAGGTTCAGGCCTCATAGAGGTCCCTACTCCTGCTTGTCTTCTCGTGGAATTATTGAAGGAATCGAGGATTACAATGGTGCGTAGATGCAATCTGGCGAGGGTTGTGGAAACTAGGGTTGTGTGTGTCCTCCTCGCCGCCCCCTCCTAGCCTTTATATAGATAGGCTAGGTCTCGGGTAGCAGGTCGAGTCGGTTACAGGTTAGGGTTTTCCCTCTTTGAACTTTCTATCTTTAGCTTCTTCTTGTTCTTCAAGCAATCGAGAGTCCGTAGGTTACTCGAGTTCTCCATTTGGGCCTTGGCGACACCATGGGCCTCTGCTGTATTCAGACCGTATATACCAAGCTCAAGTACCTATAGGGTATACCCATGTCAGTAGCCCCCAAGTGTCCAGTGGAATCGCAGATTCGACTGGGGACTTTAGGAATCCTTTCGAGTGCATGACTGAGTATGTTTTTCGACTGCTCTGTTTATGTCATAGGGATTGTTGATGTGCGTGCCTGATTTAACCGATGTATCGGTATCAGTTAACTACCTTAGGGTAAAACAACGCCATCTAATCGAACTTGAGTCCCCGGACTCGAATCCGGAAAAGTGCTGGTGTAATTCGACTCAAGCCGCAGAGGTCTTATAGGAGTCGGATTCCAGTATATGGGTGTGAGCACTCGACGCGTCCGTCAAGGCATGTTCATCATACCTATAGGCACAGATATATTTCTGATAGTGCACAGCGAATGCGTTGCCAGGCCTTATTCAGGTCTTACCTTCACGCTGCAAGTGTGGCATCCGAATTTTGTCACCGCGGAGATGATTCGGGTGACCCAGGAGACGCATTCTATTTGTAGGGGAAAATATGAGGTGATGTCGGCATAAACTTCGAGTGTGGATGTTATCAACACGCAGTATGATGTACCAATAATCATAGGGTGTGCGACCAGCGCTCCCTATGGGAGTAGCCCCCGAGTGCCTGGTTGAGTCGAAGACTCAGGCAGGGACTAAAGAACTTTTGCGACTGTTGTCGTCTTTTGTTTGCTTATTTCAGTCGAATTTATTTCCAGCGCTCCCTATGGGAGTAACCCACATCCATAATCGAATCACGAATTCGAGTAGTTGGGTTTGTTTTGATTGTCCATGTTCCTGCAGAAAAGAAAAAGAAAAAATCGTAGGGTGCGCGACCAGCGCTCCCTATGGGAGTAGGCCCCGAGTGCTTGGTGGAGTCGAAGACTCGAGCAAGGACTAAAGTAGTCGAAGTCTTCTGCTGCGTAATTTTGGATGACGTCAGTGCTGACGATGCAATGACCTCAGTTGCCCGCGTGAGCGAGTTTGACGGGACGTGACGAGCGGTGGGTCCCATTGTAACTGTGCCTCCTCGATTTCCACGCGTAATGGGGGTAGTGGGGGACGGTTCACGCTTCAAGTCCTCCACGTGTCGATCACGATGAACGCCACGCGTCTAGTAGGGTTTTTCCTTACCGTTAGATTTCATCTTCTAGGGGGTTAAGTAGCGATGTTGTGACGGTAATTTTCACATCTGCTCTCTCTGCCTTTGCCTCCGTCGCCATTGCTACTGCTCCTCTGCTTCTTTGTGTTCCTCTCTTTCGCGGCATTGGACCAGCTCCGCGTATTTCCCAGTTACTTTCTCCGGTCACACTGCCACCGTAGAATGGGGAAGAAGAAGGGAGGTGTCGCGGCCGATTCTGCCGCCGCCACGGTTGCTGCGAAGAAGAAGGGTAGCTCTGCCGTTGTGGACACCAGCACCACTGCCGCCGGAAAAAAGAAGGGCACGGGCACTCGTGTCACCAATGGCGCGTGGCGTGCATCCGTGATCAAGTCCTTTGAACCCCGTCTTCTACACCAAGACGGAGTTTTGTCTTCTGTAGTCGCTGATGCGCGCGTCCCTGGCAGCGAGGTAATCCCTTCTCCTCCTGCCGGCTTTCGGGTGATGTTCATAGCGTTCATCATCCGCGGTCTCTCATTTCCCCTGCATCCTTTCTTCAGTGGCCTTCTCTGTTTTTACGGGCTCCAGCTCCATCAGCTGTCCCCAAACTCCATCCTTCATGTAGCTTGCTACATTACTCTTTGTGAGTGCTAGCTCGGAATCGAGCCGCACTTCGGTCTCTTCAAGCGCCTCTTCAAGCAAGCGCCAATCGGCATCTGGCTCCGTAGTCTACGATGTAGGCGGCTGCGGTATCCACGTCGACTCCTCTACCACATACTTCGATATCAAACTCACGGCATCCATCCAAGGGTGGAGGGACAAGTGGTTCTACATCCACGACCTGAAGGCCGATGGAGACCACTTCGGACTCGCGCCTTTCGATCCTGCGACGCCGTGCAAGAGGAGGCGCTCCTGGAAGAACATAGTGATGCCCAGCGAGTCCGCGGAGACAGATGTGCTATACGAGCGTGTCTGCGACCTCGAGAGTCGCATGGGCAAAGAGGAGGGAGGTTGCGTCCTCATTCGCACATGGCTGCGCCGTCGCGTCCAGCCCCTGCAGGCCAGAGTCCACCCTATGTTCCAGTGGGCTGACACGGACGATGTCACTCGCGTATCTACCGATGGCATTTCTGCGAGTGAAGTAGATAAAAGGGTGCGACTGGTCACCAAGTACACCGCCAAGGATGTGCTTCCCAATGATCCAGACGTACCTCCCTTCGATGCTGCTAACCCTCCTCCTGAGGTACAGTTGTGCTACGTAGTAGCTTTGTTTGTCGACTGCTTCTTTTGCTGTTTTGTTCTTGACTTGGCGCGAAATTGTTTTCTGTATGCAGGATTGGGGGGTGTCACCCTATATGCCCCCTCTTCCTGAGGGGGTTATCCCTCGTGAAGCCTTGGAAGAGGACAAGTCGGAGTCGACTGTCCCATCTGATGTGGAGGAGGAAGCCCCCGAGTCGAGTGGTCCGGACACTCACAAGCGTTCGCGCAACAAGGATTCAGATGCATCGTCTCCTTCGACTCCGGAAGGTGCAGCTGTTGGCGCAGAGTCGCCGATACCTGCCATTCTTGTGAATGCCGTGGCGCCATCTTCTCGCAAGAAGATGCGGCTGTCGAAGGAGCCGTCGTCAGAGTCGGGGGGATCAAACCTTCGATTTTGACAAGTTTGATTGGTAAGTATATGAGTCTTCCTTTTGGTTCTTCTTTGGAGTTGCATTCTCTTGATGTTGGTTTTGTTCTCCAGTCAGCCGGCGTCGTCATCTTCTGGCGACGTCCAATTTTTGAAGGAATCTGGAGTCGCGACCTCCAAGGCCAAGAAAGTGGATGAGCGCACTCCTTCTCCTCCATTGGTGGGCCACTCTAGGCATAATTCGTCAAGTTCTCCACACAATGTGGAGCACCAAATGGTTATCCGGACGTCTGCGAATCCATCGACTTCGGATTCTTTGGAGGATCATGTAAGTGTAGTATCTCTTCTTCTGATTTTGCAGTCGAATTTTCATCTATGCCATCTGTTGACCCTTTACTATGTTTTTGTCGTAGCTCATTGTGAAGGAAGCCGCTCGTATTGCGGAGCAGGTGCTTGCGATGGGTCATCAGCATGCAATGCTGGACAATCGCCATCGCATAGTGGAAAGTGAGTGTTCTTTACTTTTCCTCTTTATCCTTTTGATGTATTCGACTGACGGTTTGTCTTCATTTGTATCACAGCTGAGCATAATGCACTCCTCCGTAGTGCTGCTTCCCTCGAGAAAACCCTTGCCGCGGTGGTGAAGATCCGTGATGAGGCAATCGCAGCACGGGAAAAATCGCGGAAACGCGAGGAGGATATGCGCGCCTCCATTGCCGCCAGGGAGAAGTTGTTCGAATAACAGCTTTTCTCGATTGCCAAGGCCCTCTCAGGTATTCCCTTGTCTAGATTTTCGTCGTGTCACTTCTTTCGAATTTGTTTGATGTACTTGACTTTTGTGTTGATGCTTGATTTGTGTGTAGATGCCAGTGGTCTGAACTTCGACCCCCAGGCACTCTGTCGTGATGACGCCCTGGCGGGTGCCATTTCGGTAGTCGAAGATCGCAGCGCTGCCGTTCAGGGGACGCTCACCAAGGCCAAGGGCATGCTCAGTCGCCTCCAGGAAGAGCTGGCGCCCAAAGTTGAGTTGATCGAGAATATGGATGAGCTGGTGGAGTCCTTTACCGGAGGCATTCCTTCAAGCTTCAAGAAATCACTCCGTGCGGCTGGTGCTTCAATGTCACTCGCCATGGTTCAAGCACATGGAGTCAAAGTTGATCCTACATCAGTCTCCAAGGCGATGCATGTCAGTGCTGATGGCCAGCAGGTAGTTTTTGCTCCCTTCACGACTACTTGTGGCAAGTACAGCCCACAGCTGATCAATACAGTTGCGAAGTACTCTGAGGAGCTTCAGCAAGCCAAGAAGATGGATAAGGCTGCGACGTCAGGGGTCGAGGGGAAGTCTGTGGCGTCTGACACTGCCACAGACTCGATGAGGCCCCCAAAACCAAAGTCGAAGTCGAAGAAGCCAATCACTCCTCAGTAGTCGCATCTTATAATAGTTAAATAGCTTATGTCTTTTTGTCGAGAACATGCCTTTTGGCGAATGTATCTGCTGATACTTTGTTGATCTTGAATGCACTTGAGTCTTTTGTCCATGCCTCGCCTTAGTCCTCTTATTGTCTCTTGCTTGACTTGTGATAGGGCACATTGAGTGATCCTTTGAGGGAGCCTCAGGATTCGCCGCCCCTTGATGACACTTTGGCACCACTGCGCTCAAGGTGGATGAGCTGTCTCTACTCTCGCGACTCTGTGACCGCGTGAAGCAGTTGGAGCATGAATTGCCCGGACTCCGCGGAAATGCGGATGTATGGAAGTCAAAGACGGAGAAGGCCGCCGCCCAAGAACAATATCTGCTAGGGGAGGTGACGCAGCTGGGCGACCAATTCAAATGTTAGTTTTCTTCCTCCCTGTCTTTTCCCTGTAGTCACTCGTAGTAGTTCGTTGTCCTCATACTTTGCCTTTGCTTTGTATAGTTGTCAGCGCACTCCATCCGCAGGATGAGAAGGATAGGATTGCCATTCGCATGAATGACCTGACCCAAGAGCAGCTTCAGGCAAGTGGATACTTCTGGGTAGATCATGATCGCGCAATCGCGCTGGCGACCCTGCAGGATCGTGCATCACGAGTGCTTCACTTCTTGAAGAAGTCGCAATCGTGTTTGAAGAATATTTACCAGACGATGTTCCCCTTGGACGTCGTTCCATCGAGCCTGTTGGCCCTTCTTGCTAAATTCCAGGACTTGAGTGCGGTCCGCGAGTGTGTACGGCAGCAGTTGGTGGTTGGTGCCAAGGCTGCTCTGTCGCTGGTGCGATTGCACAGGCCTGATGTGGACATTGCAGCAGTTGCGGCCGGACCACCAGCGCCGCCAGCAGGGTCGACTTGGAACATGGTTCCGCACTACCAGGCGGTGGATCGCCCAGCGGAGGAGATCGTTGACTTCTTCGAGGAGCAGACCAACGTTCCTTTGCTGCAACAGTAGTTTAGTTTGTATCCTGCACATAGTTGTACTAGTGTTGTAAAGTTCATAGACATGTCGTGTATAATTGATTAATATTGATGTATATAAAGAGCTTGTTAGCGTGTATGTTTTGCGAGTGCGTTGCACTATGCGACTCCTTTTCGTTAGCCTGACTTGTGTTTATCTCAGTCCCTTGTCAACCTGTCAGGTGTGTTGCAACTGGGTTGATGTTTGTCAAGGGTTTCGATTGGTGTGCCAGCTACTCAGGATGTCGCGTTAGTTCGTAGAACATATGTGTATAGGGTGGCGCAGCCCCCGAGTGGATAATTTGCGAAAAATAAAAGAAATACAAAGTTTCGAGGCACTTAGCTTTATTTATTCGTGGGATAGTACGAGGTACAATGTGTGGCTAAGTAGCCTTGGCTGAGTAGCCTTATTTGCAATGTAAAAGCAGAAATGACTAAGGGTAGAAACAACACAGCTGCGCGACGTTCCAAGGGTTGGAGTATGCGACTCCTATCTCTAAATCTTTAAGGCGATAGGCGCCACCTGGGATTACTTCTGTAATCACGTATGGTCCCTCCCAGGGAGACTCGAGCTTGAGATGCCCTTGCTATTTTAGTTGCAGGACCAGGTCGCCTTCGACGAAGGACCTGGGGTGTAGCCTTCTGTTTTGGTAGTTGCGCAGGTTCTGCTGGTAGATCGTTGATCTCTCCGTGGCGATTTCCCTTGCCTCGTCAAGGAGGTCGACGGAGTCTTTGAGTGCAAGAGTTGACTCTTGCTCGCTGTAAGCGACCACACGTGGTGCTTTGTATCATACTTCGGCGGGTAGCACCGGTTCGGCCCCGTGCACCATGAAGAACAGAGTGTACCCTGTGGCGTTGTTTGGAGTTGTGCGTAGGCTCCAGAGTACTGATTGCAGTTCATCTGGCCAGCAACACGCGGCCGGTTCGAGTGGTCTGAGGAGTCGCTTCTTGATGCCACGACAAATGAACCCGTTAGCTTTTTCGACCTGACCGTTGGTCTGTGGATGTGCTACGGAGGCGTAGCTGATGTTGATTCCCAGATTCTCGTAGAATTCCTTGGATGTGAAGTTCGTCCCATTATCCGTGATGATGCTGTGTGGTACTCTGAAGCGGTAGACGATGGACTCGAAGAACTTGACTGTGTTGTATCCTGACTGATTGGTCACTGGCATGGCCTCTATCCACTTGGTGAATTTGTTGACTGCGACCAGGAGGTAGACGTAGCCTCCTTGTGAGGACTTTGGGAGCTTGCCGATCATGTCGAGTCCCCATTGCGCGAAGGGCCAGGCCAATGTAATTGGCCGGAGCTCTGCCCAGGTGCGTGTGGCTTGTCTACGAATCATTGGCACGCGTTGCATTTCTGGACGATGTCCTTGGCATCGCGCATAGCCGTAGGCCAGTAAAATCCAGCTCGTAGAGCTTTGGCAACGAGGTCGCGACTGCCGGCATGGTGCCCGCAGGTCCCCTCATGGATGTCGAGGAGAATAGCTCTTCCATCGGCCGTGGAGACGCATCGTTGGAGTACTCCTGTGATGCTGCGCTTGTATAGTTCGCTGTTGATAACGGCGAATGCCTTGGATCGCCCCGCGATGTGTCGTGCATCAGTCGGATCGTCCGGTAGCCTCTTGCTGAGAAGGTACGTAATGTATGGTTGAGTCCAGGATGGCTCGATCATCATGACGCTCATTGGTCCTTCAAGTTCTGTATCCAGCTCCAAGTCGTCAAGTGTCATTGGCTCATTGGGAGGCATAGCCCCCGAGTCTGTTGCTGCGCTTGTTTTCTTCTCTACGGCCTTTGGCTTGATGGAGCGTTCGCAGATGCGCTCGAGCAATACCCCAGGTGGTATGGGGGTGCAGGTAGAGCCTATGTTGGCGAGTGTGTCCGCCTCTTCATTGCTTTCGCGACCTATGTGTCACAGCTCGCAACCATCAAAATCCCCTTCGAGTGTGTCATAGAGGTCGCAGTAGGCGATCATGTTGTCGTTCAGTGCGTCGCACTCGTGCATTGTCTGGTTGACGACCAACTTGGAGTCGCCATATATTATGAGCCTCTTGGCGTCGCAGGCTTTTGCCATCCTCATCCCATGCAGTAGGGCCTCGTATCCAGCTTCGTTGTTGGAGGCGGTGAACTGCATTCGCAGGATATATTTCAGCTTGTCTCCCTGGGGCGATGTCAGTATGACACCTGCGCCGGCCCTGTCTTTTCGCTTGGAACCATCGAAGTGCATTGTCCAGAGGTAGGACATATCTGGTTTTTTGGGGAGTTGGTTCTCCATCTAGTGCACGAGGAAGTCAGGGAGAACTTGCGACTCTACTGCATCGCGTTTTTCATATGTAATGTCTCGTGGAGACAGTTCAAATCCCCAAAGTGCAACTCGTCCTATTGGCGTCGGGATTGTTGAGGATGTGTCCAAGCGGGGCATCGTTGACTACCATGATTGGGTGTTCCTGGAAGTAGTAGTGCAGTCGCTGGGCCATCATGAAGACGCCGTACGCCAGTTTCTGGTAGTGCGGATACCGCTGTTTTGTTGGCGTAAGTACCTCTCTAAGGTAGTAGACTGGGCATTGTACTCAATGGAGCTTGTTTTCCTCGGCTCGTTCTACCACGAGCACCATGCTGACCACCTGGTTGGTGGCGGAGATGTATAGCAACAGTGGTTCCCTTTCGCGTGGGGTCACCAATACTGGCGAGGTGGATAGTAGGCGCTTGAGGTCTTCGAATGCTTCCTGTGCCTCGTTGGTCCACTCGAATTTGTCGGCTTTGTGGAGGAGTTGGTAGAAAGGTAGTGTCTTCTCACCCATTCGACTGATGAATCGACTAAGCGCCGCGATTCACCTAGCCAGCTGCTGGAGGCCTCTTATGTTTTTCAGTTTCTCCATGGCCAGTATGGCTTTTATTTTTTTCGGGTTCGCTTCGATCCCTCTCGCGAAGATAAGATACCCGAGTAGTTGCCCAAATGGTACGCCGAAGGAGCATTTGTCCAGATTGAGCTTGATCCGGTAGTGGTCGAGGTTGGTGAAGGTTTCGCGTAAATCATCGATTAGTGAGGCTTCCTCTTTGGTCTTGATTACTATGTTGTCGACATAGACTTGAATGTTGTGACCAAGTTGGTTCTTGAGGCAAGCCTGCATGCACCGCTGGTAGGTGGCTCCTGCGTTCTTTAGCCCGAAGGGCATTGTGTTGTAGCAGAACACACCAAAAGGCGTTGTAAACGCTGTTTTTTCTTGATCTTCCTCCTTCATTCGAATCTGGTTATAGCCTGAGTAGGCATCGAGGAAGCAGAGGCGTTCGCATCCCACGGTGGAGTCGATGATCTGGTCGATTCGCGGTAGCGGGAAGTGGTCCTTCGGATAGTGCTTATTCAAAGAGGTGAAGTCCACGCACATCCACAGGATATCCGTGTCCTTTTTTGGTACTAGCACCATGTTGGCAAGCCAAGTGCTTTCCTTGATCTCGCGTATGAATTTGGCGTCGAGGAGTCTGTTGATCTCCATTCCGACTTCCTTTGCTCTTGGTTCAGATAGTCGCCGAATTGTTTGCTTGACTGGCCTTGTGTCTGGGTTGATGTTGAGTGCATGCTCGGCGAATTCCCTGGGAACTCCTGGCATGTCCGCTGGACACCAGACGAAGATTTCCCAGTGCTCACGGAGGAATTCGACGAGCGCAAGTTCCTATGAGGGCCTCAAGTTGTTGGCGATGAGGGCCGTCTTGGCGGGATCCGATGGGTGGACCTGCACTTTCTTCGTGTGCACCGATGAGTCGAAGGACAAGTCGGGTGAGCTTGGCCGGCTTTGGGGAGGCAGACTTTTGTCTGTCGACTCCTTCAATCTTGTGAGTTCCTCCTGCATGCCGAAGGACTAGGAGATTCTGTTGAGTTCCCTGTCACAACTGCCAGACCTCTCGAAGCTCCCTGATGACCCACAATTATAGGGGGTGTATCACAGTATTTTCGATAAGTAAGAGTGTCGAACCCAACGAGGAGCAGAAGGTGCTGGCTAGTGGTATGGATCAGGAATTCTCTGCAAATACTTAGCAAACGGATTTTTAGGGTTTTTTGGTAAGGCAAGTAAACAAAGTACGCGTAAACAAAAGACAATAGGAATAAATGCAGCAAGTGGCCCAATCCTTTATGCAGCAAAGGACAAGCCGGTGGTATTACTTAAGATGACCAAACATTCTCGAGGACACATGGGAAGACTGTCAAGTGCTTTCGCTTCATATAGTCGATTAATCTTCTTTAGCTTGCTAAGTGTTGTGTGGGTGAACCTGTGCTAATGTACCGCCCCATCCAAGACTAATACATACTTGTGATTATACCCCTTCCAAACATCCGTAAGTACAAGAAAGTAATTAAGGTAGAAACCTAACCACAACTTTAAACTCTAAGACCCTTACGTCCCTTGTGCAATGGTTTCCTAACGGGGGTTCAGGCTTCTGTCACTCCGGCAACCCCTACGATTAGTAGACAAATACACAATGCATTCCCCTAGGCCCATATAGGTGAAGTGTCATGTAGTCGACATTCACATGACACCACTAGAAGAAGTACACCACAACTTAAATAACAATCTATTGAATCTTTCTCAACGCAACTCCACTACTAACAACAAGACTTCTCCCATGTCCTCATGAACAAAACGAACTACTCACAAGAAATCATATGGATCATGATCAGAGATGGAATAATGATGTATAACAATCTGAACATAAACAATAATTCAACGGTTCACTCAATATCATCAACTACAAAGAGTAATGAACACCGGGAAAGTTTCCCCTATGAACTATGCAAGATTCAACGCAATTGTTACATAAATATGGAGATGGTGATGAGGGTGCTGATGGTGATGATGGTGGTGATGATGATGATGATCCCGATGAAGTCTAGCTTGATGGTGGTGTTGATGGCGACGATCTCCCCTCTCCGGGAAGGAATTCCTCTGGCAGAAATCTGTCTGCCGAAGAGATCTTTCTCTCTCGGTGTTTTCCGCCCCGCAGAGGCGGCGGAATCTTTCTATGGTCCCTCCCCGAGTCTTAGGGTTTCGGGAGGATGATATACGCTAGAGGGGAGAGGCTGGAGTTGGCCAGGGTGGCCACACCACCTCTAGGCGCGGCCTAGGGCTGCCCGCGCCATGGGGGTGGTGTTGGCCCCCTGTGACCCATCTCCACTCCATCTTCTGGCATCCTTAGTCTTCTGGAAAAATAGGATTTTCCGTATATTTTCCCGGATTTTCTGATATTCGCAAATTTTGCCTCCAAACAGCACCTTTTCCATCAGAATCCTGACTGCAGCGGTCTATGCTCCAAAAGTCATCAACCATGCAAAAACAGATGAAATAACATAAGTATCACCTCTCAATACGAAATATATCAATGAATAATAGTGAATTATGACATAGAATAGTGATGCAAAATGGACGTATCAACTCCCCCAAGCTTAGACTTCGCTTGTCCTCAAGCGAACTAAGCTCAATAAACATGGCCTCAGGTTTATGGAGTGAAGAGTCGATAAAAGAATACGGACAAGAAACATCACATTCATCAAATACATAGATCATAATAGAAGACAACTCACTATTATATAACTCAACTTGCAATGAGTAAAGGAAACACAAATAAAGATACATAAAGTGAATCATAATTGGTAATGGCAAACTTAGCTCTTGGTCGAAGAATAGTTGATAATTTGCTGGAGTTCACAAATAGCTGGCTTTTTAATGATAGCTTTCAAAGTAGTAAACATCAAGATAAGAGCAACGTGTAAAGTAAGGAACATAAGAAACGTGATTGAATAAATCATCATATGAATGAAACACATCAACTCAAAATACTTGTTGAGATAGAAGGGAATAGGTTTACTGACTCAACTACAAAGTAAAAGAAAGGCCCTTCGCAGAGGGAAGCAAGGATTGCAAGTCTCATAAAGAGCTCCCAAAAATTATGATACTTACTAGCTTTCAACTCTCATTGCCCCTATCATAGGCATCTTTAGGTTATTAAGGTTAAAGTGATCAAAAATGAGGATATGCATTGACAAGTTGTAAGTTGAGAATCTCATGTCCCTTGAATACGAGGGCCGCTCCTCATGCTACTCAAGTTTAGTCACCGGTAAGTTCTTGTCATCGTAAGCATATGTGTATCATAGAGAACCGCCAACGGGGTACCCCTTGCCCGATGATACGGAAGAATCCCCATATCAAAATGACAAGGCAAGCAGACAACAAGCATCTCAACAATCTTCTTATTTACCATGGGAATATTGTGCTTTTTCTCTCTTTCCTCTTTTCATAATATCTCTTTTTTTTCCTTTTTCTATTTTTTCTCAATATCGGACTCTTTTTTTATAAGAAGAATGCTTCATAGATACTCGTTATGGTTACGCTGCAGGTTTCCACCATGTCAGCATGGATTAGACCAGCGGCCCAGGAGTTTCTCTAACACATATGCATAACTCCATGGACTTACCAGCTCCCCTTTCATTTCACACCGACGACATCCATAGACAAAAGAACATGATATCAACTTGGTACAAAGTACCAGTGCAATGTTGAAAGCGTTCCCCATGACAGCATGGTTTTGCTAATTCACAACTTACAAAGCGCAAGCATATACGTAACATAGGTGAGCACAATGGTTCAAGTTTATTAAGTGCAAGAAAGTAAAGTGTGCCATCAAGTTCGTGAGAGCTTTAATCACTAATTTTCACATAACAAGTTTAATTTGGGAGGTAGATAAAACAAGAATTTACTTGGAATAGCAATAATGCTACTAGGTAGGTATGGTGGACACAAATGTCATGGGTTTGGTTTAAAGGAGGTGGATGCACGAGAAGAATACCCTCTCAGTACAGGTTTTTGGCTAGCAAGGCTGGATAACAAGTATAAGAGTCGAAGGAAACAAACAAACATACAAGTGATAAAGACAAACAGGCAATCTTCCTTGGAAGCACAAAAGATCTTAACTAGAGAATACTAGACTTATGAGCAAATCAAGAAAGAAAGATGATGAAATTATTTTTCTTTAGAGTACTTCTATCTTTTTCTTTCAACTCTCAAAAAGGTGTTGCTACTGACCAAGCCAGGTTTTCCAAAACCAACTAAATTAACTCAATGATCCCAAGGTGATACCAATACTAACAACAAGATCAATCATATAACCACGAATTGAAAACTAATCTAAGCTATGCAAAAGAGTGAATGATAGAACTTCTCATTAATATTCCATAACGGCAACTCACACCAAGGGATACATATCTAATGAGAGAGGGGACACTTCCATAATGAAAACCATCCTACAAAATAACTCCTCTATTCATGATATGACTCTACTAAAAAGTTAAAAAGATAGAAGATAGTGATATGATACCGCCGCACTCCCCCAAGCTTGGAACAAACCAAGGAGATGGCAAACCTGATGACGATTTACTCCTTAGGTGGTGGTGCTATCCTCTCATCTTCGTCCATCTTCCAAGGTAAAGGCTTCCCATCAACAAAGGACATCATGGTTTCCAACATCCTGAAACTTGCAGCAGCACTTATGAGTTTAAATCTAGCCTCATACTCACAGTTTGGATTTTGAACGTCATAGAACTGTGCTTGCAGTTTGTTGGTTGTTTGGCGGAGTGAGAGGACTTCGTCTTTGAGTTCAGGAGTCTCCTTTTGGTGCTCGGTGATGAGTTCGGAACAAATCTTATGGATGATATCCACTTCGCGCTCCGCCATCTACTTGTACCTAAAGACGTCTTGTTCCAATGCTTCCATCTTGTCCTCTAGACTTCCTTTACCTTTAGGGCCTTGGCGGACACCATTGTGCTTCTAGGCTTTCAAAGAGTATGTCCTGACAGAAACAGATCGAAACAAAAACATGACGAAAACACGATATACGGACCTCGGGGGATCCAGGGGGTTATATATTACGAAGTTTCATATCAAAAGGAAGGTACTGGGAGAAAACGAGTTGGAGGCGGAGTCCGGGGTGGAATCACCACCTGGTGGCGCAGCCAGGGGTGGGCCCGCGCCATAGGGTGGTGTGAGCCACCCTGGCTCCGTTTCCATCCCTTTTTCGCTTCATAGCTTTCCTTATCGACTAAAAACTGCAAAAATATAGTTGGATTGTATTTTCGTGGAACTTTTCTTACCAGAACTGTTACCTATTTGAAAATAGACTCTGTAGGTGTAACACCCCATCCACTCCTAGGCCCGGGGGGTGTCACTCCTGGCAGCTTAATAGGATATGTAGACTGGCCCCACAGACCAACACTAGTCTTTTCTGTGCACTTTGTCCTCACTCGTGCACACCCGGTTACCCACTTCCCGGTCGGTCACCCATCCTAGAATTGCTCTAGGCCAAGCACGCTTAACCTTAGAGTTCTTTTTGAATGAGCTTCTGGAAAAGAAGTTGCACCTTGTTGATATGGGTATCTTATCAATCCTATTAAGCCATGTGCCTGGATCTCACAGCAGGTCTCTGAATTTGGTATCTAGTAGATTTATTCCAGAGTCATCTCTTGAATAACATCAATATCTTCATCTTCATACACTTATTACTTGAGTTATAAAACCTTTCTCTTCCTTATTGCACCATTATCTCCACTTCCTGCAAATTTCTTTCACACAAAACTTCACACAGTTCTCATTAGCAACATTAGTATATATGAAGTGATAAAACCTTTTGCATCCAACTTCAACTGAAAACCATCAAAACAAAAGAAAATGTAGCATCTCCTTCCGAAAATCCAAAAAGAATTCAAAAAGGAAATCGAATAAAGAAGCAAATGCAAGATTGGCAAAATCTGTCAAAACAGACCAGCAGGCAAAGATCAATTTTTTCGAAAATCTTCTGTTGCTCAAATCAAAAAGTGCAAAACTAATGAAAGTTAAATAACTACCTGGGGCAGAAGCACAAACAATTACAGCTTAATCCTACATACACAGATCTCTCACGAATTTTTATGGTGAAGCATAAAAATCTGTTTCAGGATAGCAACTTCCCCAAATATTACTTCTCTCTCATTAGAGGTTGATCTTGACACAAAAAACCAAACAAAACGGATAAGGAGCGGTTATTACCGAAGTAATAACTTCCAAGACTCAAAGAAACAAAAACAAACTAAAAGCAAAAACAAATTGGGTTGTCTCCCATAAAGCTCTTTCTTTATAGCCATTAAGATGGGCATGGTAATTTTGAAGAAGCTCTCATAGGGATATGAATTGAAGTGAAAGAGAGCATTAAGAAGCAAAAACACAAACACATTTAAGTCTAACCCACTTCCTATGCAAGGGGATTTTGTAAACAAACAAGTTATTGAAACCAGAGGCTTCTTGCATAAGAAGGCAAAACAAGTGCAACATAAAGACTTTCAGCATAAAACGGGGAAACTTGATATTATTGAGATACATAAGAACACTTTTCCCTCTCTCATAGTAACTTTCAGTATCATGCATAAACTTAACAATATAGCTATCATAAGGACCATCATAGCAATGATCACTTATTCTAACAGAAAACACGGGAATACTAGCTCTCATAACACTACTTTGTGAAACAATATTAGAGGTATCCTTACAAAGGATAGTGTGTCCCTCTTTTTCATATTTAGCAACAAAGTCTTTCACATTTTCTACAATAGGTTCGTCAACCATTTGTTTATCAGGTTCAACATCTTTATTCATACTTTCATTAACCATACTAGCTATCATAGAATGTTCCTTTACCTTAACTAGGAAAGGCATTCTCTCAATGTAAGGTTTGGGTAAGACATGATTAGTAGTATAAACTTCAGTATTTCTTGCAGGAACACTCTTAGCAACATCTTTATAAGGTTCATGATACTTATTCCACTTCTTTTTAGGCACTTCAATGTAGGAAGCAAAAGCCTTAAAATAAGAAGCAATAGCTTGAGAATCTAGACCATAAACATTTTTAATATTTTGAAAGTCATCAGTTCCCATAAAAGATCCAATGCATTCATAATCATAATTTATACCTGACTTTCTACCTTTGCCATTCTCCCGAGCTTCAGCATTGTCTTGAATACGACCTAGAAGGTCCCATTTAGCTTCTTCTTCCATATGAGTGAATGATCCAGCACAAGAAGCATCCAATAAATCTTTATCATATAGAGGGAGCCTTGCATAAAAGTTATTGATGATAATATTGTTGGGGAGCTCATGAATGGGTCATTTGAGCATTAGTAACTTCAATCTCCCCCAAGCTTGAGCTGTACTCTCTCCATCAAGAGGCCAAAAGTTGTATATTTGATTTCGATCTTTATGAATCTCACTAGGAGGATAAAACTTTGAATAAAAGAGAGGCACTATTTCCTCCCATTCCAGAGCTTGACCATTCTTCAGCAGCTTATACCATTCCTCAGATCTTCCTTTTAGTGATAATGAGAATAACTTCTTCTTAACTTGATCTGTAGTAATACCTGCACACTTGAACAACCCACATAATTCGTGTATAAAGAGTAAATGATCACCGGGATGGACAGTTCCATCCCCAACATAGTAGTTATCCATAACACGATCAATAATTCTTGTAGGTATTTTGAAAACATCATTCTCAGCAGGTGGTGGCTTATCTACTACCTTAGCAGTGGTAGTAGCATTACCAAATAAGAAACTCAGCGAATTATCCATAACAAAAATAAGGCAACTAACAGTAGTAAACAATACTCACAGTAGAAGTTTCCTTTACCAGTTCCACTCTCCAATAGCGCTTCACTCCCCGGCAACGGCGCTAGAAAATAGTCTTGATGACCCACAAGTATACGGGGTGTATCGCAGTATCTTCGATAAGTAAGAGTGTCGAACCCAACGAGGAGCAGAAGGTGCTGGCTAGTGGTATGGATCAGGAATTCTCTGCAAATACTTAGCAAACGGATTTTTAGGGTTTTTTGATAAGGCAAGTAAACAAAGTACGAGTAAACAAAAGACAATAGGAATAAATGCAACAAGTGGCCCAATCCTTTATGCAGCAAAGGACAAGCCAGTGGTATTACTTAAGATGACCAAACGTTCTCGAGGACACATGGGAAGACTGTCAAGTGCTTTCGCTTCATATAGTCGATTAATCTTCTTTAGCTTGCTAAGTGTTGTGTGGGTGAACCTATGCTAATGTACCGCCCCATCCAAGACTAATACATACTTGTGATTATACCCCTTGCAAACATCCGTAAGTACAAGAAAGTAATTAAGGTAGAAACCTAACCACAGCTTTAAACTCTAAGACCCTTACGTCCCTTGTGCAATGGTTTCCTAACGGGGGTTCAGGTTTCTGTCACTTCGGCAACCCCTACGATTAGTAGCCAAATACACAATACATTCCCCTAGGCCCATATAGGTGAAGTGTCATGTAGTCGATGTTCACATGACACCACTAGAAGAAGTACACCACAACTTAAATAACAATCTATTGAATCTTTCTCAACACAACTCCACTACTAACAACAAGACTTCTCCCATGTCCTCAAGAACAAAACGAACTACTCACAAGACATCATATGAATCATGATCAGAGATGGAATAATGATGTATAACAATCTGAACATAAACAATAATTCAACGGTTCACTCAATAGCATCAACTACAAAGAGTAATCAACACCGGGAAAGTTTCCCCTATGAACTATGCAAGATTCAACACAATTGTTACAACAATATGGAGATGGTGATGAGGGTGCTGATGGTGATGATGATGATGATCCCGATGAAGTCCGGCTTGATGGTGGTGTTGATGGCGATGATCTCCCCTCTCCGGGAAGGAATTCCCCCGGCAGAAATCTGTCTGCTGGAGAGATCTTTCTCTCTTGGTGTTTTCCACCCCGCAGAGGCGGCGGAATATTTCTGTGGTCCCTCCCTGAGTCTTAGGGTTTCGGGAGGATGATATACGCCAGAGGGGAGAGGCTAGAGTGGGCCAGGGTGGCCACACCACCTCCAGACGCGACCTAGGGCTTCCCGCGCCATGGGGTGGTGTGGGCCCCCTGTGGCCCATCTCCACTCCATCTTCTGGTATCCTTAGTCTTCTGGAAAAATAGGATTTTCCGTATATTTTCCCGGATTTTCTGATCTTCACGAATTTTGCCTCCAAACAGCACCTTTTCCATCAGAATCCTGACTGCAGCGGTCCATGCTCCAAAAGTCATCAACCATGCAAAAACAGATGAAATAACATAAGTATCACCTCTCAATACGAAATATATCAATGAGTAATAGTGAATTATGACATAGAATAGTGATGCAAAATGGATGTATCACTCCCGTTGATTGTGATGACGCCATTAGGGCCTGGCATTTTCATCTACAGATAGGCATAGTGCGGTACTGCCATGAACCTAGCGAACGCGACACGTCCGAGGATGCAGTGGTACTATGAGGGCCAGTCGACGACTTCAAAGTCGATGCGCTCGTGCCGAAAAAATTTCGGTGCGCCGAAGATGACATCGAGGTTGATTTTACCAAAGGGATATACACCCTTGCCTAGGACGATGTCGTGGAATGTTGTGTCTGAGGCCTCTAGGCAGGTCAGAGATATCCTCATTGCTCGCAAGGTACTCGCGCACGTAAGGTTGATGCCGCTTCCGCCGTCTATGAAGACGTGACTCATGTCGAAGCCTCCAATTTGTGCCTCGAGGACGAGGGGAGAATGGCCTGGACGAGGTACTTGGCACGGGTGGTCGTGCTTGTCAAAGGTAATGCAGTAGTCGCTTCCACTAAGGTACTCAGTGGTGGATGGTGGTGAGTTTGTCGCCAAGTTGACTTGGCGAGTGATGGCCTTCTGCACCCGATTCGAGGGGTGTCCCTTTTGGATCATCATGGTACCCATGGCCCATGGGTATGGTTCGCCTCCGTGGTGCTGGTCCGGCGCAGCTGCATTTGGGGGTGGTCTAGGTGGTGGTGCCGGAGCTCCCTATGCCACGGCGCCTAGGGCGGCTCCATAGCCCCTTTTGACTGCATTGAGATTCATCCGAGCCAGTCCCTCATGTAGTTTGAGGAACTCGCGACAGTCCTTGAGGAGGTGGCTGGACTTCTTTTTTCTGTCGTGCTTGTCGATGTAGAATGTTGCGGGTGCCTCATCGCGACTGTGGCGCTGCCATACTTGCGTGGTTTTCCCGGAGTCGCGGTATCCACTGCTGCGGTAGCTGCTATTGCGGTTGTCGTCGCGTCTATTAGCGTAGCCGGCTGCGACCATGTTGACATCGTCACGGTCATCGTGATGCGCATGTGGTGTTTGCTTCGGCGGTCGCGTCTGCGTTCGATTTCTGCTTCATCGTCGGAGTGGACGTGGTTCTTCACCGAATCTTCCCCAGCTGCCCATCGATTGGTGATTTCCATCAGGTGGTCGATGGTTTTAGGCTTCGAGCGGCCTAGCTCCTCCCTGAGCTCTATGCGACGAACGCCGCCATTGAATGCGTTGATTGCGCGGTCCTCCGAGATGTTTTCCGCAGAGTTCTTAATGATAGACCACCTCTGGATGTACGAGCGTAGTGATTCGTCTGATCTTTGCTGGCAGCACCTCAGTTCTTCGATTGATGCGGGCCTTTTGTAGGTGCCCTTGAAGTTGCGCACAAAGCTATAGACCAGCTCTTCCCAACTGCGAATGGATCCACGTGGGAGGTTGTTGAGCCATGCTCGGGCGGTGCCTTGCAGCTGTAGCTGCAGGCATTGCATGGCCGTACTTCGACTTCTGCCATGGAGCCTGATGGAGGAGATATGGTCCTCTAGCCAGATCTTTGGGTCCTGTAGACCGTTGAACTTCGGGTTTTATGATGGGAGCTTAAACCCCTTGGGCATTCGCCTTTGCCTGATGGACCTGCTGAAGCATCTAGCACCACAGAGCTCCACATCTTCGTCCTCTGAGTCAGTCGACCGGGCACGTCGCGCCCTTGATTTGTCAATCTTGCGCTGCGTGAGGTCATCGCACGCATCATAGTCGTGGTCGTGTCGCCGTGAGCGGCGTCGTCGAGACAGATCGTGACTATCGTCGCTAGATGACAGTGAGGAGTAGCGTTTTGCCAGAGCCTTGCCTTTCTTCAGTTCCGATGCTGGCTATTTGTCGAGGGCGTCCTCGATTAACCCCAAGCCTGCGATCGTAGATCGGTGCATGGCAGCCCGAGGGTCTCTAGTTGGTGGCTGGTTGTTGAGGAGGTACATGGTGGCCGCTATTACCGCGGCTTGCGGCGTTTTTGGTAGCACGTTGCCACGCGTATCCACCGTCATGGAGCCAAAGTCGAGGACTTTGGCGGCTTCTACACGTTGTTGTTCGGTGAGGTGGGCGAGTCGAGATCGTCTCTTGTTGGCGATGTACTCGTTGCACCTAGAGGAGGATCCTCCGTGGGAGGAGAGCCCAGCTCGTCGGAGGCTTGATTCATTAGCCGCCTTTTTACGCGACTCGAGTTGCGTGATTGTTTGTAGTTCGCGCTTGTATTCCTCTTTCAAGAGCCAATGGTAAGCCATCAGTAGTTCTTGCGGGGAGCCGAAGGGTAGAGGGTGACCTCGTAGGGCTTCTCGTTAATGAGCCCACTCGAGGTCGTTGAGCCTGATCACGACGTGTTCACCGGTTTGCTTGTTTATCATAGTTGGAGGTTCGACTTCTCCTCCGTTGTTGACGGGGGCGCCATTAGGTATACCACCGTTTGGTGGGTCAGTTTCATTTCTTCCGTTGCCCATGTTGTCACGGTTGGCGGTGGGATCGCCCACGTTGATGACAACGCACATGAAGTGATTGGGGAAGCTGCTGCTCCCACAACTTTCAGATCCGGAGCTGTAAGCTCCATCTTCAGTTGCCAGATCGCCCAGATCGGATTCACGACTGCTGTCGCTGACCGTATTCTTGACAGTTGTCGAGGCGTTGAGCTCACTGAGGGTGCCGATCGGTGGAGGGAACCACAATGCTGGAGCAATCGATGGTGTCGTCGGCTGGTCAGGCATGCGAAGCGTGCCCATCTGACCAACTTGGAAGCGGAAGCTCCCGATCGCCAAGCTGATTTCGTCGCCCACGGACTCGAAAGCCGGGCGAGTGGCCGGCATGTGGACGATGAAGTCAAACACGCCGAAGAGCTGGCGAATCTCCACTGTTGCGGAGTTGTAGATCGCGGTTGATGGGGCCGAAGAAGCCACAACATCAGCACTCCCAATTCCCACAGATGGCGCCAGTTGACGAGGGTTTAACTCATCAATGTCCATTGTTATGGACTTGGGTTTTGGAGAAGGAGGGAGCGCTGGAGACATCTATCGGCTAGCAAACAAGCACACAGGGGACTCGAAGATTTACCCAGGTTCAGGCCTCGTAGAGGTCCCTACTCCTGCTTGTCTGCTCGTGGAATTATTGAAGGAATCGAGGATTACAATGGTGCGTAGATGCAATCTGGCGAGGGTTGTGGAAACTAGGGTTGCGTGTGTCCTCCTCGCCGCCCCCTCCTAGCCTTTATATAGATAGGCTAGGTCTCGGGTAGCAGGTCGAGTCGGTTACAAGTTAGGGTTTTCCCTCTTTGAACTTTCTACCTTTAGCTTCTTCTTGTTCTTCAAGCAATCGAGAGTCCATAGGTTACTCTAGTTCTCCATTTGGGCCTTGGTGATACCGTGGGCCTCTGCTGTATTCAGACCGTATATACCAAGCTCAAGTACATGTAGGGTATACCCATGTCAGACGGTGTGGAGGAGGGAGTCGTAGACTCTAAGGCTGCGAGTGCGGGGGCGATTGCTCCTCCTCTAAAGACAATGGCCACCGGTGATGACAACTGCTCAAGTTCATCCAAGCTAGGTGGGCACACGATCGTCGTCACTCAGAATGTGGAGCAGAATCTGCCAGAGTCTTTGGGTGAACATGTAAGTTTTCTTTTTGTTTCCTCTTGGAAGCCCCCAAGCTCTTTTCATTGACTCGAATACTTGCGTAGGTGTATCTGTGAAACATGGTGCAGATGGGCCAGTAGTATGTGCGCCTGGAGTCTGACTTCAGGCAGCTCCAAGGTGAGTTTTTCTCCTTTGTATATCGGTTAATTGCTATGTGTATCGTTTGATGGACGATGCTATGTTGTGTGCCAGAGGAGAACAACCAAGCCCTGCGTCACCTAGAGGCTCTCGAAAAGAGTCTCAGCAACACCAAGGCGAAGGAGAAGAGCACGGTGGAAGCAGTTGAACACCTGAAGTTGGAATCGAAGCAGCATGAAGAGAGCCTTGCAGTAGCTTCGGCGAAGCGGGAGAAGGCATTGGCTGACCAACTCATGACTGTCGCCCAGGCGTTATTTGGTAAGTTTCCTTTTGCTTGTTACTCGCATCTTCCTCTTCGTGTGTTTTCTTAGGCCATTTACCCTTGCATCTACAGATGCGGCTGGCATCGACTTCAACCGCCAAGCACTTGAATGTGAGGACTCGCTAGTTGGCGCCATGAGCGCAATCGAAGATCGCAACGCCTATGCCAGGGAAGCTCTCCTTAAGTCCAAGGTTATGCTTAGTCGCTTCCACCAAGAGATGTTCCCCAAGGTTGTTGCCCTCAAAGATGTTAGCGGCCTTGCGGATGCTTTTGCAGATGACGCTCCCAAGGAATACAAGCATATGTAGAAGGCCCCGGGTGCCTCCTTGGGACTTGCTATGGCACAAGTGTATGACACCAACCTAGATGTCAACAAGGTCACCTCCGCAATGCCAGTGACAGCGGACAATAAGGAGGTAGATTTCGGCCCTTTCACCAAGTGTTGCAAGAAATATGGCACTCGGCTAATTGATTTGCTTGCCAACTACTCCAAGGATCATAAACGGTTGGCCTCAGCGAATGCCACCATGGCAGAAGTTGTCATGGGCGCCACAAAGACTTCGGATAGTGATGCTTAGGTAGCTCGGCACCGCTTGTGATTGCCTTTCTTTTGTAATCCTAGTACTTGGTTATAGTCATAGCGCTCGTAGCTGGTGGGTGGTGACTGCCAATGACTGTGTTGCTTTTGGATGAATTTTTATAAATGTCTTCTGTTGATATCTTCATTTGTGCCTGTTTTCTCAATCGTTTTGCTTGTCGACTGGTACGATAGGCTCTTATTCTTTGGTTGTTTTCGTGTATAGGGCACCACCAGCGATGCGTCGAGCGCCGCCTCTTCCGCTGGTCCTTCGATTCCCCTACGGCCTTCGAGAGCTGGCGAGTTGTCCCAACTTACCCTTCTATGAGATCAAGTTAAGGATTTGGAGAGAAGACTCACGATCATCAAAGAAAATGCTGATGTGTGGAAATCTAAAGCGAGGAAAGCATTCGAGCGGGAGAAGTATCTTATTGGTGAGGTGGCCAAGATCGGCGAGCAGCTCCGGTGTGAGTGTCTCTGGTTGATTTTGCTCTTGGATTTTTTCATGCTATCTACTAGATGCCTTTGACTTGGTTGTGTAGTTGTCAATATCATTCTGCAGGACGAGAAAGAGCGCGTCAACATTCGGTTGAATTGCCTTACTCAAGCAGAGCTGGAGGCTGGTGGATTCTTCTAGATCGATCGGAGCCGAGCGACCGTGCTGGTGATGTTGCATGATCACGTTGATCAAGTGCTACATCACTTGAAGAGAGCACGGTCCTCCTTCGCATCCATTTATGGCGTGATGTTTCTGTTGGACGAAGCTCCCTCTAGCCTACTGGCGTTGCTACAGAAGTTCCAAGATGTGGATGATGTACACGAGTGCATGCGCCAGCAGCTTGTTGCGGTTGCCAAGGCTGCACTTGCTCTTGTTCACATGCAGCATCCGGATGTGGACCCGGAGGCTGTCTCTAAAGGACCACCGGTGCCTACGGATGGCATGGCATGAAATATGCGGCCACACTATCGGGCGGTTGCCCAGCCAGCGGAAGATATCATTTGGTTGTTCGACAAGCACACAAATGTCATACTCCAACGACAGTGATATACTTCGGCCTGCGTAGGACATTTAAGAGATGTAAAATATGTATAGTTTCGAGAGAGCCTTGTGGACCATATAATGATGATGTATGTTTGTATATGCATTGATTTAGGCATGTTGTTGCTTACGCCTTTTAGTTAGCCTGATGCCTACCAATCTCTGTACCTTGCCAACCTATCAGTTGGGCTGCAACTAGGTTGGATTTTTTCAAGGATTTGATTGTTGGCAGAGTCAGCTACTCAGGCAGTCGCAGTAGGTGTAGAGTTTATTTATGTGATGAGGTCATCAGGGAGGAGAAGCCCCCGAGTGCAGTTAATGAAAGAAATTGAACTCATAGTTGAGTAACTTAGCTTATTTATTGAAGGGTAGCAGGTACATGTAGGGGTAGAAACATAGCAGGTACATGTGTTGGCTAAGTAGTCTTATTGAAAGGAAAATACATCTAGGGGTAGAAACGTCATAGCCGCACAACATTCCAAGGGTTGGAGTATGCGACTCCAGTTTCCACATCCTTGAGGCCACCTGGGATCACTTAGGTGATGACGTAGGGTCCCTCCCAGGGGGACTCGAACTTTAGGTGTCCTTTCTTCTAGAGTTAGAGGATGAGGTCGCCTTCGACGAAGGACCTTGGGAGCAGTCGTCGACTATGGTAGTTGTGGAGGCTCTGCTGGTACACCGTCGATCGTGCAGCGACAATGTCAAGAGCCTCGTCTAGTAGGTCGACATCGTCTTCGAGTGTGGCCGTGGATTCTTCTTCGCTGTAGGCAACCACCCACGGGGCCTTGTAGCGTACCTCAGCGGGTAACACTGCCGTAATGCCGTGCACCATGAAGAAAGGTGTGTAGCCGGTGGCATTGTTTGGAGTTGTGCACAGGATCCACAGTACCGAGGGAAGTTCGTCAGCCCGTGCTCCGGTGGGTCATTCGAGAGGTCGAAGGAGTCGCTTCTTGATGCCATTATAGACGCGACCATTGGCCTTTTTGACTTGACCGTTGGTCCGGGGTGTGCCATAAAGGTGTAGCTGATGTTGATGCCCACCCGCTCACAGAACTTGTAATCCCGGGACCTCACGTTTCTAAATCAAAAGCCTGTATAACCCGATTATGGGTAGGACTTACTACCGTGAAGGCCGTGAGGCCACCCACAAGAAGGCTGTAATGGCAGGCAATGATACCAGCCAACCATCCACCCCATAATTCATGCTTATAGATTTGAGTGCGAGAATCGTGATCGTCTGGCTACGAGTCTAGCGTACACAAGTGAGTATGTACGCTAGCGACATACAAAAGTGAAGGAGATATTCCCTAGAGGCAAATAATAAATAGTTTTTTATTGTCATATCTCAATTAGTTTATAATAGTTTCATATTGTGCTATAACTGTGCCAAGTAGAAACATTGGTACATGTGTGGTATGAAACAACCAAGTCCCTAGTAGCCTCTATTCATACTAGTTCGATGGTCACAAAGATGATCTGGGTTTCAAGATCATGGGCATTTATGCCGACTAACAACAAGATCATATCATTGGAGAATGATGTGATTGGACATTCCTCGAAGGATTGCAACACGATCAAGTCATATAGTTCATTGTTGCAACAGCTATACCTAGACTCCTTCTCCTTAGACCGTGAGCTCATATTACTCACTGTTTCCCTAGGCTGCTTAGACTGCATCAACCGTCATCTGGTAACTCGGTGGCCATAAAGGTGTACGTTGGGTATTCCGAAGGAACAGTAGATGACATGTGACTGCAAGACCGGGATTTGTTCACCCACATGACGGGTAAAGATACATACGACCGGCTTGGTGAGATTACATCCATATATGTTGCAACATGTGACTAGGTCATGGGGATGTAATATCACGGTAACAAGAAAACATAACTTGTTGTGAACGAGATTGAACAAAGGTATGGGATACCGGTGATCGGATCTCGGACAAGTTGTATCGAGAAACAAAAGGAAGAGGATGCTATATTTAGATGGTTCAAACGACATTGTCATCAGGAATGCATAGGGGTCACATGGATATCCCTGGTCCCTCTGTTGATCATTGATACAGATCATGTCTAGAGAATTCCCGAGCCGTGAGAGGATACACTTAAGGGTATGATGAGAGCGATCATTCGTAAGACAAAATCACAATAGAGAAAGAGAGAAAGCCGGAATCGTTCCGCGGAGAGATCCGAAGTCGTTCAGAGAAAGAATAAAGGAAAAGTCCCGAAAAGTGTTTTCGGATAAATGGGAATTTAAATATATATTTATTATATATTAATTGTGAATTAATATATTATAACTAATATTTAGATTAAGATTTATAAAGGCAACTTTTATATTAGGCTAAATCCCAGAGGGAAATAGCCTAGAAATAAAACTGCAGAAAAATAAAAGGGAAAAGAAAAAGCAGCAGCCCACGTGGGCGGCAAATACCTGCCGCCGCACAGGGCAGTGTGCAACTGGGCGCCGCCAAGCCGCGGGCGAGTGGGCAGGCCAGCCGCCGCTGACCGCCAGCCCACCTTGGCAAGGCAGGTCGGGCCGCCGGGCGCCGCAGGCCGGCCCACCCGCCTCTCCGCTCACGGGCCGCCAAGCCGGGTCGGCCCACCCGGGCTGTTCGCCGCTGGCCGCCACCGTGGGAGCGGACTAGGCCACCGCGAGCCAGCTGGGCCGCGTGCAACGCCAGGGCTCACCCAGGCTGAGCTGCTGCTTGGGCCGCTGCAGGCTGCTATGCTGGGCCCTTGTGGCCCAGCCGTCTGGGGAGCTCCTTTTCCCCCCTTTTCCTTTGATATTTAGTCCCACATGGCTAACCCAATGGGGAGTGCATAGCCCCTCCGCCTATATAAAGGGGTGCCCATGGGTGGGTTTGAAACACACCAAAAATACACAACTTGAGAAGTCCTTTGGTTGACTTTCTCCCCTCCCTCTCTCTATACCTCGTGACCATGGCCCCAAGTCTGGGCTGTGCAATCGAGGCACTCCTGCAGTACGCCGTTGCGCTGCAGGGATTCCTAGCCGGATATCAACTTCCGCACTCCCGGCGGGATCGGGGAGCCGGAGGTCTCATCGTGCACCGGATGTGTATGAAGACACGAGGCGCAACACTTGGGGCGCTAGAATGTCGTGAGCCTGAGCTGTTGCACGATGAAGATGATGAAGATCAAGAAGGAGCAAGGGGTGACCTGCGAGGAGTGATGACCCACAAGTATAGCGGGTGTATCATAGTATTTTCGATAAGTAAGAGTGTCGAACCCAACGAGGAGCAGAAGGTGCTGGCTAGTGGTATGGATCAGGAATTCTCTGCAAATACTTAGCAAACAGATTTTTAGGGTTTTTTGATAAAGCAAGTAAACAAAGTACGAGTAAATAAAAGACAGTAGGAATAAATGCATCAAGTGGCCCAATCCTTTACGCAACAAAGGACAAGCCGGTTGTATTTCTATAGATGACCAAATGTTCTCGAGGACACATGGGAAGACTGTCAAGTGCTTTCGCTTCATATAGTCGATTAATCTTCTCTAGCTTGCTAAGTGTTGTGTGGGTGAACCTGTGCTAATGTACCGCCCCATCCAAGACTAATACATACTTGTGATTATACCCCATGCAAACATCCATAAGTACAAGAAAGTAATTAAGGTAGAAACCTAACCACAACTTTAAACTCTAAGACCCTTACGTCCCTTGTGCAATGGTTTCCTAACGGGGGTTCAGGTTTCTGTCACTCCGGCAACCCCTACGATTAGTAGCCAAATACACAATGCATTCCCCTAGGCCCATATAGGTGAAGTGTCATGTAGTCGACGTTCACATGACACCACTAGAAGAAGTACACCACAACTTAAATAACAATCTATTGAATCTTTCTCAACGCAACTCCACTACTAACAACAAGACTTCTCCCATGTCCTCAAGAACAAAACGAACTACTCACAAGACATCATATGGATCATGATCAGAGATGGAATAATGATGTATAACAATCTGAACATAAACAATAATTCAACGGTTCACTCAATAGCATCAACTACAAAGAGTAATCAACACCGGGAAAGTTTCCCCTATGAACTATAGCAAGATTCAACCAATTGTTACAGCAATATGGAGATGGTGATGAGGGTGATGATGGTGATGATGGTGGTGATGATGATGATGATCCCGATGAATTCCAGCTTGATGGTGGTGTTGACGGCGACGATCTCCCCTCTCCGGGAAGGAATTCCCCCGGCAGAAATCTGTCTGCCGGAGAGATCTTTCTCTCTCGATGTTTTCCGCCCCGCAGAGGCGGCAAAATCTTTCTGTGTTTGCTCCTCGAGTCTTAGGGTTTTGGGAGGATGATATACGCCAGAGGGGAGAGGCTGGAGTGGGCCAGGGCAGCCACACCACCTCCAGGCGCGGCCTAGGCCTGCCCGCGCCATGGGGTGGTGTGGGCCCCCTGTGGCCCACCTCCACTCCATCTTCTGGCATCCTTAGTCTTCTGGAAAAATAGGATTTTCCGTATATTTTCCCGGATTTTCTGATCTTCGCGAATTTTGCCTCCAAACAGCACCTTTTCCATCAGAATCCTGACTGCAGTGGTCCATGCTTCAAAAGTCATCAACCATGCAAAAATAGATGAAATAACATAAATATCACCTCTCAATACGAAATATATCAATGAATAATAGCGAATTAAGACATAGAATAGTGATGCAAAATGGACGTATCAACTCCCCCCAAGCTTAGACTTCGCTTGTCCCCAAGCGAAACTGAGCTCAATAAACATGGCCTCAGGTTTATGGAGTGAAGAGTCGATAATTGTTCTCTCTCTTCCGCTCTAGCCTTTTTTTCTTTAGAAGGCTTCATCATGAACAAGGCCTTCTCCACCTCAATGGCTTCGAAGAAGGGCCTGCCTGCACAACTGCTCATTCATCTCGCGTGTCACCTTCACCGGCACCGAGTTCAGGACAGCATTGACATCAATCTGCTCTGGTGCACTATAAAGCCCGGTATAGAAGTTCTGCACAATGCCGTTCATTTCTTCTTTTGTTTCGCAAACTTCTCTCATTCATAGGCAAGAGCAGGCCGGCCTGAAGGCATGAACTGAAGGCAGGCAAGAAGGCATTCAATTTGAAGGATGCGGTGTAGCCTGTGCGGAGTACAATATCTTTCTTTCTCCAAAAATATATGGTGGCCCCCCCGGACCGCCCGGATCCCACGAGTGAATAGAAAGTTAGATCTACATGGGATCTCACCTGAATCGCCCCATCTATCCTCCTGAGGAGAAGTTTGTTTGGTTTCAAACTCCGATTCAAACAGGAGGAGTACGCCATGCTAATGTGGGTTCCTTTTCCCAATTTTTCCTTTTAGCAATCCTGACATTAGAAGTAGCGCATTTCGTGATTAAATCGCGAATTGCTATAATAGAAGACAACTCACTATTATACAACTCAACTTGCAATAAGTAAAGGAAACACAATAAAGATACATAAAGTGAATCATAATTGGTAATGGCAAACTTAGCTCTTGGTCGAAGAATAGTTGATAATTTGCTGGAGTTCACAAATAGCTGGCTTTTCAATGATAGCTTTCAAAGTAGTAAACATCAAGATAAGAGCAATGTGCAAAACAAGGAACATAAGAGACATGATTGAATAAATCATCATATGAATGAATGAAACACATCAACTCAAAATACTTGCTGAGATAGAAGGGAATAGGTTTACTCACTCAACTACAAAACAAAAGAAAGGCCCTTCAAAGAGGGAAGCAGGGATTGCAAGTCTCATAAAGAGCTCCCAAAAATTATGATACTTACTAGCTTTCAGCTCTCATTGCCCCTATCATAGGCATCTTTAGGTGATTAAGGTTAAAGTGATCAAAAATGAGGATATGCATTGACAAGTTGTAAGTTGAGAATCTCATGTCCCTTGAATACGAGGGCCGCTCCTCATGCTACTCAAGTTTAGTCACCGGTAAGTTCTTGTCATCGTAAGCATATATGTATCATTGAGAGCCGCCAACGGGGTACCCCTTGCCCGATGATACGGAAGAATCCCCATATCAAAATGACAAGGCAAGCAGACAAAAAGTATCTTAGCAATCTTCTTATTTACCATGGGAATATGGTGCTTTTTTCTCTCTTTCCTCTTTTCATAATCTCTTTTTTTCTTTTCTTTTTCTCTTTTTTTTCTCAATCTCTTTTTTATAAGAAGAATGCTTCATAGATACTCGTTATGGTTACGCTGCAAGTTTCCACCATGTTAGCATGGATTAGACCAGCGGCCCAGGCGTTTCTCTAACACATATGCATAACTCCATGGACTTACAAGATCCCCTTTCATTTCACACCGATGACATCCATAAACAAAAGAACATGATATCAACTTGTGTGGCATCCCGCTAAAACCACTACTAGAAAATCGCTGTGTTTTTGTGCATTGCATCATCATGACTGCATGCTCATGTCATCATGCCACATTGCATTTGAGCATCATCATCATCATGCATCTGTTGTCTAAAACTATTTTCGAAAAACCCTATTTTTGTTTTCTAAATACCTAGTCTTTATTTCAAATTAAAACACTGGTCTTCCGGATTATTTTGTTTCGTCTAAAAATGGTTTACAAAAGCCCCGTTTTAAATAAATAAAATATTTTAAAATTGTTTTTAGGAGGCAGCCCGCCAGGCCCGAAAGCCCGGTCGGCCACCTCTAGATAAAAATCTAGTCCTAACCCTAGGTACCCAATCCTACCTACCCCTGATCCTACCCACTCCCCATCACCGCCGCCACCCTGGCACCCCTCCACCTCACCCCATCCAATCCGTGCTCGCCACCTCACCCCACCTGGCCCCTCCTCCCTCTTTTTCCCTCCCCTAGCCGCCAACTCCCGCCCACACACGCCACACGCACGCATGCAACGTGACGGCCTACACCTTCCCTACGCGCGAGGCAAAGCCTCCTGACCGCCCGCTTCCTTGTCTGGCGCCTGGCCCCACACCCCCTGCTCGGCCACACCCGCCTCATCCTCACACCCCGTGCCGACCGCTCCCTCGGGATCCCCGCCACCTGACCCCCCGGTCTCACCTACCACACACCCGTCCCCGGTCGTCCGCTCCTCTCGATCCATCCCCTCCCGTACCCCGCGCCTCCCCTTCCTCTGCTCACCACCAACCCCCGCACCCCCATCGATCTCCACCGCCGCCGCCCCTCTCCTCTACCTCCGCTCGCTTGCCTCCCCCACATCCCCATCGAGGTCCTCCTCTGCGCGCTTTCCCCGAGCTCCCCCGGGCGCCCTCCTTCTGCCGCGAGCCACCGCTCCACCAGGGACGCTCGTCGTCGGCCGCCGTGCCCTTCCCGTCACCTCCCTCTCCTCGCACGGTCGCCCTCTCGCTCGTCTCCGGCGCAGTTGGCCCGGCTCCCCGCCGCCCTTGCCCAGCGAGCGCCCGCCAGAGGCCAGGCCGGCCTCTCCCTGCCCGCGGTCGCCGCCGCTGCTTCCTCCATGTCGCCGTGAGCTCGCCGCCTCTGCCTCCTTCCTCGAGCCTGCGACCGCCGCCCTCCGTCGCGCCCCATCCCCGGCCCCTGACCTGACCTTGCTGCCGCCACCAGTGGCCTGGGTCACCTCGATGCCCCTGCTCCGGCCTTGTTCCTCCAGCACCTATGCCGCGAGCCCGAAGGCGCTGGCCAGCGTGTGGTTTTCATCCGTGATGCCCGACCGTCCTCCTCATGCATGTTCGAGTTGCTCTGATCTGCCTGGTTGTTTTGTTCCCGACAAAGGAGACATGGTGGTTAGTTGGTGCTATCCTGCTGAGGCTGTGGTGAAGATGTTGTGTGTTGCAGTGAGGCAATGTTGATCGTCCGAAGACCACGCGGCCTATGTACCTCTCGACAAGATCTACCTCACGGTCGCCAAGTACTCCGTTTTCGAGAACCGAGGCACCAAGATCTACCGGCACCGAACCCAAGACCGACAACGTCACCCGAGGACTCCGACAAGGACGCCAAGTTCTTCATCTCGGATGCTAAGACCGACCCGATACACGGACCCGACAAGATCTTCGCGACGACAAGATTGACACCGACCAGGGCGAATTTGATGCGCCCCCTGACGCCAAACCAAGTCCTTCTTCCCGGAACGCTAAGCTCTCCTTCCATTGTCCGAGACCGATCCCGTCGAACCGCTCCCTGTCAAACCCTGAGACCGAACCCCGAACCTCCGAAACCCAAGATCTCCCGAACCCAGATGTGCGACCCTAAGCCCCTATTTTTATAATATGACATTATCAACTGTCGCATATTAAATTGTTCATGCATGCATACATGTCTGTGGTTTGGGGGCATTATGCCGATTCACCGCATAATTAATATGGAGTCTATATGCGGAATATCTTTGTCTTATTCCGGACTCCATTTAAATTGGTGTAGCGAGCCGATGCCATGTTTCGCCCTGTTAATACAACATTTAAATTGCGGGGGTTCTAAATAACTTGAACCATTTAATTAATTGTCGGGACCCCGGTTCCTCTTAATATTGCCTAATTGCACCGTATCTGTGCCATGTCATGCATCATATCATAAGCATGCCGGATCTTCTGCCGTAGTATTAAATATTGCATCCGGTGTTTCTTCTAGTGTTTGCTTCTTCGCGGATTAGGCCGATGAGTTGATGCGAGTACCGACAAGTTCTCCGGATATGATCCTTCGGCAGTGTTTCCCAGGCGAGCATTCTCCCCTTCTAGCTATTTTGCATTTATAGTCTTTATTTCCTCCTGTTGATCTATTGCTATCCGTGTCGCAATGCTTTAGTTTCCGTGCACCAGTTATATCCCGTGCAGCCTCTATATTGCCATGGACACCTCCTAATCCCTGTTGTTTGGTAGATAGCTGGCCTTGCGAGTCGTAGTTGCTTGCTCAGGTGCGATCTCGTGTTGTCGAGTACCACAGTTGTTGGAATGCTGGCAGATGTTTATGGTGGAGATGATCATGTCTTTAAATACAATTATTAAATTGCTAGGATAACTAATGATCGTGGCACCGGTGGGCAATTATATGTTATTTGGTTTTTCATGCCCACTTGTGTCCCGTAGGCCCCGAGTACTTGATACCTGTTCCTTGACTATCGCACTATCCGCATATGGGACCATGAATCCCCTTAGCCAGAGCTTGATTCATTTCTTATTTCTTGGGGCCACAAAGTAGTTTGGGGCTTTATTACTATCCTGTACTTATGCCATGCGTTGCTGCTTTATTTAAGATTGTGCGTGGAGCACCTGTACTGTTTTGGATCGTGCCACGTTTTTGCGGTATCGGCAAGCCCAGTCACACTTTCGGGTTCCCAGTCGTTTACAGCCGTCGTCACAAACCCTGGGTCCGTTCCGGAGCCGGCCAACTTCGTTGCGGGTAGCTTAGTGGGGTGGCCCCCTGAAATCTTTTATGAATCCTGTGATTGCTTTGTCGTGAAAGCCTTGTTGGGTTTTGATTTGGTTTTTCCGAGGTTGATCGTGTGTGTGTTGCTATTTGTGCACCCCTGCAGGGTAAATCTTTCTGAAAGCCGTGTCCACGGTTAAGGACGACTTGGAGCACAGTATCTCGATCATAGACAAGCTTAACTAAAGTAGTGTTATAAATTTGACTTAATATGTGACTAGTAATCAGCTTCACTACAATGGAATGGATAATAAAAATGCCAACAACTGGTGGATCTGTGGTGATCTGTGTCATACTATACCTGCCTAGTAGGTATTGCAACTCCGATGGAATGTGATAAAAGTGCCAACACTGCTAGGTTTTGGGATTCCTCAGGACAACTATATCTGACTAGTAAATGTTCCAACTACCACGGAATGGTTAATTAAAACTGCCCACTACTTATGCTTCAGGATGACTCATGCTATCTATATCTGATTAGTAAGTGCTGCAACTATAACGGAATGAGTAAAATTGCCAACCGTGTGAGTTCCTCGGTTGGACTTCCTCGTTTGGTCTCAGGAGGGGGGGGGGGGGAAATGCCAGGATGGGTTTGATTGGTGTTAGTATCAGGTTGGTCCCGAATAGGTCTTTCTTACCTCTCTCTAATAGCCGACAGTTAATCGAGTCTCTATAGGTTGTTTAGTGCATGCTTCGCTGCCGCTTCAGTCCACCATACCTGTGTAGGCGAGAGTTGCCGAATTCTAGCCTCGCCGTGTACTGGCCTCAGTACTGACGCTCCTCTTTTTCCTTTGCTCTTTGTCGGCACCCCTTTTGTTTTAGCAGGTTTGAGATCGACGTCGTTAGCAGGGTTACCCTTCCAGCTTGGTCTGGGCAGGGTAATGGACGCCATTGGTTATTCTTCAGGGCTCTTAGCCCCATTTGCATCTCGTCCGTAGTCGGACGCTCTATCATTTTCAAGGTGATTTGGATCTTGTATTGTATATCTGTATTCTTGATTCATGGAGTCGTGTTGTATATATCTGTTCTGTGGGTTCCATCGTGGACTATTGTGTAATGGTATTACTTCGTTTTCCACCCGCATGAAAGTGCCTGGTGGGCGTCCTTGAATCGTTTCTATGCGGGTTTGGCGGGAAGCGCTAAAACTTGCATAGGGCCGATTCGAGGGTGTTACAACTTGGTACAAAGTACCAGTGCAATGTTGAAAGCGTTCCCCATGACAACATGGTTCTGCTAATTCACAACTTACAAAGCGCAAGCATATACGCAACATAGGTGAGCACAATGGTTCAAGTTCATTAAATGCAAGAAAGTAAAGTGTGCCATCAAGTTCGTGAGAGATTTAATCACTAATTTTCACATAACAAGTTTAATTTGGGAGGTAGACAAAACAAGAATTTACTTGGAATAGCAATAATGCTACTAGGTAGGTATGGTGGACACAAATGGCATGGGTTTTGGTTTAAAGGAGGTGGATAGACGAGAAGAATACCCTCTCAGTACAGGTTTTTGGCTAGCAAGGCTGGGTAGCAAGTACAAGAGTTGAAGGAAACAACCAAACATACAAATGATAAAGACAAACATGCAATCTTCCTTGGAAGCACAAAAGATCTTAACTAGAGAATACTAGACTTATGAGCAAATCAAGAAAGAAAGGTGATGAAATTATTTTTCTTTAGAGTACTTCTATCTTTTTCTTTTCAACTCTCAAAAAGGTGTTGCTACTGACTGAGCCAGGTTTGCCAAAACCAACTAAATTAACTCAATGATCCCAAAGTGACGCCAATACTAACAACAAGATCAATCATATAACCACGAATTGAAAACTAAAAGAAGCTATGCAAAAGAGTGAATGATAGAACTTCTCATTAATAAACCATAACGGCAACTCACACCAAGGGATACATATCTAATGAGAGAGGGGACACTTCCATAATGCAAACCATACTACATAATAACTCCTCTATTCATGATATGACTCTACTAATAAGGTAAAAAGATAGAAGATAGTGATGTGATACCACGACACTACCCCAAGCTTGGAACAAACCAAGGGGATGCCAAACCTGATGACGAATTACTCCTTTAGTGGTGGTGGTGTCTTATCATCTTCGTCCGTCTTCCAAGGTAAAGGCTTCCCATCAACAAAGGACATCGTGGTTTCCAACATCCTGAAACTTGCAGCAGCACTTATGCGTTTAAATCTAGCCTCATACTCACAGTTTTGATTTTGAACGTCATAGAACTATGCTTGCAGTTCGTTGGTTGTTTGGCGGAGTGAGAGGACTTCGTCTTTGAGTTCAGCAGTCTCCTTTTGGTGCTCGGTGATGAGTTCAGAGCAAATCATCTGGATGATATCCACTTCGCGCTCCGCCATCTTCCTGTACCTAAAGACTTCTTTCTCCAGTGCTTCCATCCTGTCCTCCAGACTTACTTCACCTTTAGGGCCTTGAACCTCTTTAATCCGGACCTCCCCACCTTCGGGCAACAACTCCTTGGGATGAATCTTCAATTCTCTCATGTATGGGTTGATCATATTTTCTAAGGAATCTCCCTTGGATGATCCAGAGGAAGACATTGTGGCTCCAAATCTGGTATTCTACCTGGCAGAAATAGATCGAAACAAAAACACGACGAAAACACGATATACGAACCTCGGAAGATCCGGGGATTATATATTATGGAGTTTCACATCAAAAGGAAGGTACTAGGAGAAAACGAGTCGGAGGCGGAGTCCTGGGTGGACTCACCACCTGGTGGCGCGGCCAGGGGTGGGCCCGCGCCACAGGGTGGTGTGAGCCACCTTGGTTCCGTTTCCGTCCCTTTTTCGCTTCGTAGCTTTCCTTATTGACTGAAAACTGCAAAAATATAGTTAGATTGTATTTTCGCGGAACTTTTCTTACCAGAACTGTTACCTATTTGAACACGGACTCTGTAGGTCTCTGAATTTGGTATTTAGTGGATCCTTCCGGAGTCACCACTTGAATATCATCGATATTTTCATCTTCATACACTTATTACTTGAGTCATAAAACCCTTCTCTTTCTTATTACACCATTATCTCCACTTCCTGGAAATTTCTTTCACATAAAACTTCACACAGTTCTTATTAGCATCATTAGTATAAGTGAAGTGATAAAACCTTTTGAGTCCAACTTCAACTGAAAACCATCAAAACATAAGCTACTGTAGCAACTTCCTCCGAAAACCCAAAAATAATTCAAAAAGGAAATCGAATAAAGAAGCAAATGCAAGAGTGGCAAAATCTGTCAAAACAGACCAGCAGGTAAAGATCAATTTTTTAGAAAATCTTCTGTTGCTCAAATCAAAAAGTGCAAAACTAACTAAAGTTAAATAACAACCTGGGTCAGAAGCACAAAAAATTATAGATCAATCCGACATACATAGATCTCTCACGAATTTTTACGGCGAAGCACAAAAATCTGTTTCGGGACAGCAACTTCCCCAAATCTTACTTCTCCCTCATTAGAGGTTGATCTTGACACAAAAACCAAACAAAACAGATAAAGAGCGGTTATTACCGAAGTAATAACTTCCAAGACTCAAAGAAACAAAAACAAACTAAAGCAAAAACAAATTGGGTTGTCTCCCATAAAGCACTTTCTTTATAGCCATTAAGATGAGCATGATAATTTTGAAGAAGCTCTCATAGGGATATGAATTGAAGTGAAAGTGAGCATTAAGAAGCAAAAACACACACACATTTAAGTCTAACCCACGTCCTATGCAAGGGGATTTTGTAAACAAACAATTTATTGAAACTAAAGGCAACTTGCATAAGAAGGCAAAAGAAGCGCAACACAAAAACTTTCAGCAAAAAACGAGGAAACTTGATATTATTGAGATGCATAAGAACACTTTTCCCTCTTTCATAGTAACTTTCAGTATCATGCATAAACTTAACAATATAGCTATCACAAGGACCATCATAGCAATGATCACTTATTCTAACAGAAAACACAGGAATACTAGCTCTCATAATACTACTATGTGAAACAATATTAGAGGTATCCTTACAAAGGATAGTGTGTCCCTCTTCCTCATACTTAGTGACAAAGTCTTTCAAATTTGCTATTATAGGTTCATCAACCATTTGTTTATCAGGTTCAACAACCTTATTCATACTTTCATTAACCATACTAGCTATCATAGAATGTTCCTTTACCTTAACTTGAAAAGGCATTTTCTCAATTTAAGGTTCAGGTAAAACATGATTAGCAGTATAAACTTCAGTATTTCTTGCAGGAACGCTCTTAGCAATATCTTTATAAGGTTCATGATACTTATTCCACTTCTTTTGTAGGCACTTCAATATAAGAAGCAAAAGCCTTAAAATAAGAAGCAATAGCTTGAGAGTCTAGACCATAAGCATTTTTAATATTTTGAAAGTCATCAGTTCCCATAAAAGATTCAATGCATTCATAATCATAATTTATACCTGACTTTCTACCTTTGTCATTCTCCCAAGCTTCAGCATTATCTTGAATACGGTCCAAAAGATCCCATTTAGCTTCTTCTTCCGTGCGAGTGAATGATCCAGCACAAGAAGCATCCAATAAATCCTTGTCATGTAGAGGGAGCCTTGCATAAAAGTTGTTGATAATAATATTATTGGGGAGCTCATGAATGGGACATTTGAGCATTAGTAACTTCAATCTCCCCCAAGCTTGAGCTGTACTCTCTCCATCAAGAGGCCAAAAGTTGTATATTTGATTCCGATCTTTATGAATTTCACTAGGAGGATAAAACTTTGAATAAAAGAGAGGCACTATTTCCTCCCATTCCAGAGCTTGACCATTCTTCAGCAGCTTATACCATTCCTCAGCTCTTCCTTTCAGTGATAATGAGAATAACTTCTTCTTAACTTGATCTGTAGTAATACCTGCAAACTTGAACAACCCGCATAATTCGTGTATAAAGAGTAAATGATCACCGGGATGGACTGTTCCATCCCCAACATAGTAGTTATCCATAACACGATCAATAATTCTTGTAGGTATTTTGAAAACATCTTTCTCAGCAAGTGGTGGCTTATCTACTACCTTAGCAGTGGTAGTAGCATTACCAAGTAAGAAACTCAGCGAATTATCCATAACGAAAATAAAGCAACTAGCAGAAGTAAACAATACTCATAGTAGAAGTTTCCTTTACTAGTTCCACTCTCCAATAGCGCTTCACTCCTCGGCAACGGCGCCAGAAAATAGTCTTGATGACCCACAAGTATATGGGGTGTATCACAGTATTTTCGATAAGTAAGAGTGTTAAACCCAACGAGGAGCAGAAGGTGCTGGCTAGTGGTATGGATCAAGAATTCTCTGCAAATACTTAGCAAACGGATTTTTAGGGGTTTTTTATAAAGCAAGTAAACAAAGTACGAGTAAATAAAAGACAGTAGGAATAAATGCAGCAAGTGGCCCAATCCTTTATGCAGCAAAGGACAAGCCGGTTGTATTTCTATAGATGACCAAACGTTCTAGAGGACACATGGGAAGACTGTCAAGTGCTTTCGCTTCATATAGTCGATTAATCTTCTCTAGCTTGCTAAGTGTTGTGTGGGTGAACCTGTGCTAATGTACCGCCCCATCCAAGAGTAATACATACTTGTGATTATACTCCTTGCAAACATCTGTAAGTACAAGAAAGTAATTAAGGTAGAAACCTAACCACAACTTTAAACTCTAAGACCCTTACGTCCCTTGTGCAATGGTTTCCTAACAAGGGTTCAGGTTTCTGTCACTCCGGCAACCCCTACGATTAGTAGCCAAATACACAATGCATTCCCCTAGGCCCATATAGGTGAAGTGTCATGTAGTCGATGTTCACATGACACCACTAGAAGAAGTACACCATAACTTAAATAACAATCTATTGAATCTTTCTCAACGCAACTCCACTACTAACAACAAGACTTCTCCCATGTCCTCAAGAACAAAACGAACTACTCACAAGACATCATATGGATCATGATCAGAGATGGAATACTGATGTATAACAATCTGAACATAAACAATAATTCAACGGTTCACTCAATAGCATCAACTACAAAGAGTAATCAACACCGGGAAAGTTTCCCCTATGAACTATAGCAAGATTCAACCAATTGTTACAACAATATGGAGATGGTGATGAGGGTGCTGATGGTGATGATGGTGGTGATGATGATGATGATGATCCCGATGAATTCCAGCTTGATGGTGGTGTTGACGGCGATGATCTCTCCTCTCCGGGAAGGAATTCCCCCAGCAGAAATCTGTCTGCCGGAGAGATCTTTCTCTCTCGGTGTTTTCCGCCCCGCAGAGGCGGCGGAATCTTTCTGTGGTCGCTCCCCGAGTCTTAGGGTTTCGGGAGGATCATATACGCCAGAGGGGAGAGGCTGGAGTGGGCCAGGGCGGCCACACCACCTCCAGGCGTGGCCTAGGCCTGCCCTCGCCATGGAGTGGTGTGGGCCCCCTGTGGCCCACCGCCACTCCATCTTATGGCATCCTTAGTCTTCTAGAAAAATAGGATTTTCTGTATATTTTCCTGGATTTTCTGATCTTCACGAATTTTGCCTCCAAACAACACCTTTTTCATTAGAATCCTGACTACAGCGGTCCATGCTCCAAAAGTCATCAACCATGCAAAAATAGATGAAATAACATAAGTATCACCTCTCAATACGAAATATATCAATGAATAATAGTGAATTAATACATAGAATAGTGATGCAGAATGGACGTATCAAGGAGCTTCGCGACCTTGAGGTCGGCTTCGAGTATGACTACATCAACCACGTTCCCTACGGAATGTTAACCGCGTATAGACTACAAGGGTATGTATTCTATACGCTCCGTCCATTACCGCATTACTACATAGATAGATCCTAGGTAGCTTCTAGGGTTCCATTGTAGGAAATTATTTGTTTTCTGCACCGATCCCCAACAGTGGTATCAGAGCGGATCTATGCGTAGGAGTGCTGTACGGCCAGTACGCACAAGTATTGTGCGGGCATTGATCCCTTAGTTGTTACCCTCTAACATGTACTTGTTTATATCGCGGTATTGTTTGATGAAGCAGCCCGGACCGACCTTACGCGTATTCGTACGCGAGACTGGTTCCACGCTCAACATACGGCTTGTACCGTATAAGTGGCTAGCGGGTGTCTGTCTCTCATTCAATAGTTGATATAACATTTACAAAGGAGGGCCCTGAAAGGGGTGTAATAGAGACAACTGTCGGATCCATGTTGTGGTTGGAAAGTTCGTAGTTTAGAAACGGTTCTAGTGCGAAAGCCCTAACAACCACGTAAAACTTGCAATAGATAAAGTAGAGGCGTCTAACTTTATTTTGCAGGGGGCATGTGATTATGATATGGCATTGGTTGATACGAAGGTAAAGTAGTTTACTTTTCTGTTACTAAGTAGTATAGTAATAGTCATTGTTTCGATGGACGATCTTGTGGAGGCGTCATGGAATTGGCGTCAAACCAAGGGCAATATGGAGATCATGCTGGAGCGCTCGATGGATATCAAGGCGCAAGAAAGACCATATCATATCACATTATACATATGATGTTGATACCAGTTTTACATCTTATTGTGTGCTAGTATTTAGATACTCAACGGTAGCAAATAAGATAATCCCTATTTAATTCCAATGTTTCGTGTTCCCCTTGTGTGTGCACCACCAAGAAAGTTCTTCGGTATGAGGCGATCCAGGGTTACATGCCTGGGTGTCAGACATATCTACGTTCGCATACAGTGGGTGTAAGCCATGTTGCACAGCGAATACACACAAGTTAGATTTGGTGAGCCTAGCATGTACATACATGGCCTCGGAACACAAGAGATCGAAGGATCGAGCATGAGTCACATGGATGATGTGATTGGCATTAGTGAATGTCTACCTTTGATAATGCACTGATGGCCGTGATGATCGGGGGAGGTGTAGAGGATAGGGATCATGCGATCACTAAAATCGTCCAGGGGATGACCGTTTTAGTGGAGACCAATTATAAATTGATCTCTTCTTATAAACTTAGTCTAGATGTCTGTTTGCAAATATCTTAGTAGACCTTGGCCTATCCCATTGAGATCCTTTGCGACCATGGGAATATATTGCTTAAAATGGAACTTAGCAAAAGGGTCCAACTTCTTAGATTAATACCCACGCCTGAGGGATATCCTCGTAAAAGGTGATCTTCTCTTCTTGATACAATAACCATTAGGAGATAATCCGATGACTCCAGAATGTTTGGAGAAACACTTAGCAATCTTGCATTAGAGTTGAGAACTCTTAGAAGGGCTTGATTGCAAATGGAGGTCTTGGATGAAAAGGTATATGTTAGATATACAAATTATAAATGTGGTTCTTACAAAACTCGTTGTAAATTGCAAAGTATTTGATACTTGTCCTGTTTTGTGAAAACAGGATGATCTGCTTGAGAATTGCTGGATTTGAGGCAATGTGACTTGATGACGGCAAGCAAAACAGTTGATGGCCGACATCACTTCTTCCCTCAAAGTCTATCATTTGGATTAGTGGACTCGAATATAGATTTGTAATCTTAGTTTGTGTGTCTTGCTTCTGGCGAGACGATTATTCATATGAACAAGTTACAAGCCAGTTTGTACTATTCTTATGAACAATACCTTATGGTCACATTATGATTACAAATAAGTTATTCTCATCACTATGTTAATGATAATAGTTTAAACATTTATAAAGGATTAGAATGCTAAAAGATATCCAAAGCTTAATAATGAAATGACACTAAAGTTCAAGTCATTTGGTTATTGCAGGTTCTTTATGAAAGATCGGGGTCCTAGATGCTTAATTTAGAGACTTTGCAAAACCATGCCTCTTGGGCAGAATGACTAAAACTCCGCATTCTGGTAAAACGGTGATATGCAAAGAAATGTTGAATCTTATACATAGTGATGTATCATATTTTCAACAAGTAGTGGAAATCATTTATTGTGGACTTAAGTGAATAAGTGTATTTACTTAATGAAACATAAGTTTGAAATGATTTGAATTGTTCAAATGAGTTCACAACGAAGGAGGATATTGAAATTAACAAGAATACAAAGTCCCTTCGATTTGATCGACATGACTAAAGTATTCAAATTAAAGCTTAGCATAAAAGGGACTTGTGAAAGATGTTTCACAAATTATGATAATTGGATGAATTCAAATCATGTTGAAATATCTAAACATCATAATCATTATGTATTAAGATACATATGATATCATCTCTTATAGGGGTTATAGTTATTGTTTAGAGTTAGAAATCAAAATAAGCAAACACTCATTTGAAATACAAAGGAACATCTAAAAGATTCGTGGAAACAACACCATAAGTGTTATGGCACGTTCGAGTTTTTGGAGATTTCGACAAGTCGAAGTCGTGGCGAATAAACAAGTATTTGTAGAGCATTCTTAGGAAGCTATGAATGCATCTTCCACAAGGGACAAACCTGTTGTTGTCCTAAGTTGATGTGTCTTGATGAAGATACAGGTGGAAGAAAGTAAAAGATCAAAACAAGGTATTTGACCTTACCTCCGGATTGTTGAGTGGCGCAGCGGAATTTGTTTCGTGAAACCAAACTCTAGAAATGAAGGAGAAACTATTGATAATGATCATAAAGTTTCATCGAATACTTTTACTAAAGAAAGTAGGATTCAATTATATATTGTACAAGTTTGTGGAATCATATATTGATTCACTTGTCATGTTTTGAACAAGACATACCTACGAAATACAAAGAAGCATGATGGACCTAAGTACGAGAAATGAATGGTCATTGAAATCTCGTTAGTGGAATTCTCGATTTGATGATGATCAAGGAATTTTGGAATATCCAAGATTATCGAGAGGACCTAGATTTGAGTGGGAGCAAATCAGATTGGCTAATTCATAATATGTAGCTGACATATTTTGAGTGGGAGCTAAGTGAAATCCCTGGATCTTAAACATGAATGTCATATTTGAGTGGGAGCGTGAAATGATTCTATGATATGTGGACGACATATGTGAATGATGTGATTGGTGTTAGTAGTTTTTAAGTTAGGATGAAGTTGAAGTCATTAAACAATAATATCTATCGAGATAGATTTGTGAGTTTAATAAACACTGAATGTTGAATGCTTCCTAGACTTGATTCTGAAAGATGTTCAGAATGTCCTAAGACAAGATTCTGAAGTAGTTCAGAATGGAACAAGGTAAGAAAGAAGTTCTTACTATATGAAGCATTGAGTATTACAGCTATGGTTGAAAGAAAGAGATGTGTTGCATCTCCTATGCCTCAGTCATAGGTTCTTCCATATAACCATGTTGTATACTCGACATAATGTGATCCAAGGTTCTAGTTGGAAGGACTAGCTCTTAACTGTGAGAACATGTCTAAGTGATTCCTGAGTTGATCACTGAATCAGAATTAAGTTTGTACTTAAGTAGCAAGAAGCAATGTAAGTGGCATAGTTGCATTTCATGCACTAGGATCTACATAGATATAGAAGTATAAAGGCTACATCTAATGTGCTGTATAATGTTATGGCGGGGCTAGTTCGCTTTTAACATAGAATGATGTGTCCCAGGGCCCAGTGCCCATGAGAAAGCCCTCGAGGTTGATCTAACGTCACTGTAAGCTCCTGGAATCCGGCCTCGTTCTGCTGCCATGACTATAGTATATACACAAAGGATAGAAAAGTGTGTTTTGAAGTTTAGATGACAACAGTGAAAACGACCGTCATCATAAACACTAGAAACAAAAGTCTCGCTTTGTTGCCAAACAAATGCTTCGACCCATTATAAGATAATGGTGTGAATGTCAAAATTAGGAAGACATTAACGATTTTCAAAAGACATAATTATCTGGTAAAACAGAACATGGACATGACGTTTCCCATGAGCATGCATGATTTGTAAACGCATATGGTATATGGTTTATACGAGTAAAATGCAAGCTGGATTATTTGTACTCTAGTGCAAGTGGGAGACTGAAGGAGATATGCCCTAGAGGCAAATAATAAATAGGTTTTTATTGTCATATCTCAATTAGTTTATAATAGTTTCATATTGTGCTATAACTGTGCCAAGTAGAAACATTGGTACAGGTGTGGTATGAAACAACCAAGTCCCTAGTAGCCTCTATTCATACTAGTTCGTTGGTCACGAAGATGATCCGGGTTTCAAGATCATAGGAATTTATGTCGACTGACAACGAGATCATATCATTGGAGAATGATGTGATTGGACATTCCTCGAAGGATTGCTACACGATCAAGTCATATAGTTCATTGTTGCAACAACTATACCTAGACTCCTTCTCCTTAGACCGTGAGCTCATATTACTCACTGTTTTCCTAGGCTGCTTAGACTGCATCAACCATCATCTGGTAACTGGGTGGCCATAAAGGTGTACGTTGGGTATTCCGAAGGAACAGTAGATGACATGTGACTGCGAGACTGGGATTTGTTCACCCACATGACGGGTAAAGATACATACGGCCGGCTTGGTGAGATTACATCCATATATGTTGCAACATGTGACTGGGTCACGGGGATATAATATCACGGTAACAAGAAAACATAACTTGTTGTGAACGAGACTGAACAAAGGTATGGGATACCGGTGATTGGATCTCGGACAAGTTGTATCGAGAAACAAAAGGAAGAGGATGCTACATTTAGACGGTTCAAACGACATTGTCATCAGGAATGCATAGGGATCACATGGATATCCTTGGTCCCTCTGTTGATCATTGATACAGATCATGTCTAGAGCATTCCCGAGCCGTGAGAGGATACAATTAAGGGTACGACGAGAGCGATCATTCGTAAGACGGAATCACAATAGAGAAAGAGAGAAAGCCGGAATCGTTCCGTGGAGAGATCCGTAGTTGTTCGGAGAAAGAATAAAGGAAAAGTCTCGAAAAGTGTTTTCGGATAAATGGGAATTTAATTATATATTTATTATATGTTAATTATGAATTAATATATTATAAATAATATTTAGATTAAGATTTATAAAGGCAACTTTTATATTAGGCTAAATCCCGGAGGGAAATAGCCTAGAAATAAAACTGTAGAAAAATAAAAGGGAAAAGAAAAAGCAGCAGCCCACGTGGGCGGCAGATACCTGCCGCCGCACAGGGCGGTGTGCAACTGGGCGCCACCAGGCCGCGGGCGAGTGGGCAGGCCAGCCGTTGCGGGCTACTATTGACCGCCAGCCCACCCGGGCAAGGCAGGTCGGGCCGCCGGGCGCCGCAGGCCGGCCCACCCGCCTCTCCGCTCACGGGCCGCCAAGCCGGGTCGGCCCACCCGGGCTGTTCGCCGCTGGCCGCCGCCGTGGTAGCGGACTGGGCCGCCGCGAGCCAGCTGGGCCGCTTGCAATGCCAGGGCCCACCCGGGCTGAGCTGCTGCTGGTTGCTGCTTGGGCCGCTGTAGGCTGCTATGCTGGGCCCTTGTGGCCCAGCCGGCTGGGGAGCTCTTCCCCCCTTTTCCTTTGATATTTAGTTCCACATGGCTAACCTAATGGGGAGGGCACACCCCCTCCGCCTATATAAAGGGGTGCCCATGGGTGGGATTGAAACACACCAAAAATACACAGCTTGATAAGTCCTTTGGTTGACTTTCTCCTCCTCCCTCTCTCTCTATACCTCGTGACAATGGCCCCAAGTCTGGGCCGTGCGATCGAGGCACTCCTACAGTACGCCGTTGCGCTGCAGGGATTCCTAGCCGGATATCAACTTCCTCACTTCCGGCGGGATCGAGGAGCCGGAGGTCTCATCGTGCACCGGATGTGTACAAAAACACGAGGCACAACACTTGGGGTGCTAGAATGTCGTGAGCCGGAGCTGTTGCACGATAAAGATGATGAAGATCAAGAAGGAGCAAGGGGTGACCTGCGAGGAGCTTCGCGACCTTGAGGTCGGCTTCGAGTATGAGTACATCAACCATGTTCCCCGCAGAAGGTTAACCGCGTATAGACTACAAGGGTATATATTCTATATGCTCCGGCCGTTACCGCATTACTACATAGATAGATCCTAGGCAGTTTCTGGGGTTCCATCGTAGGATTTTTTTTGTTTTCTGCACCGATCCCCAACAAAAAGCACATCAGAGCTATTGCATCTAAAAGAAATAGAAATATATTGCAACTCCATTATGGTAAGAACCAAATTTATATAGATAGTAGTAATAATATTTTACGATTATCTCCTTATACATCACCCAACAAATCATCAAGAGGAAGCGGAAACACATATCCGAGTATGGATTAAGAGTCTAATCGGCATAAGATGCCATAGAAATAAGCACATTCCCGCCCATAAATCTTAGAGATCTCCATCCCTAGAATCTCTACGCAAGAAGGTCGTTGCCTCAATCATCGGCCTCATCGACGTAGTAGCCACCATAGGGGTATACCTGACAATCTGAGCAATAATTGGTGTGAGACCCTAGGGGTACTCAGCAAGTCTTCATGAATCTAAAGGGAACAACCTCAGGGTGATGCCATTGCAACAAAAATAACATCTAAACAGTTCTATAGAGACACGCTACAACATCCGCCCAACCAGATATGGACGGACGCTTGTTAATTGAAACAAAAGTTATATAAACAACATAATTAAACATAGCTCGCCCTCCTTCTTGCTTACTAAAAGAGAAGGCAGAAGAACATCCCATCCGTTGGTAGTTTTATTAACCATTCCATGAGGATTGCACTAATTACTTGTCAGGTTGTAGTCAACTTCAACATGGTACTTTAGTTATAGTTGTCTATGATCAAGAAACTATGCTCGAAGTAGTCCATAAACCATGGACACGGCTTTCAAAAAGATTTACCTTGCAGGGGTGCACAAATAGCAATGCACGCATGATCAACCCCGGGAAAAACCAAGTGGAAAGCAACGAGGCATCACGACAAAGCATTTGCAAGATTCAAAAATGATTTTAGGGGGCCACCCACTAAGCTACCCGAACAAAGTCGGACGGGCTTCGAGACGGACCCAGGATTTGCGTCAGTGGTTGTAAATGATTGGGAACCTGAAAGTATGACTGGGCTTATCGATACCGCGAAAACACTCCTCATTCCAAAACAGTACAGGTAAATGCTCCACACGGAAAATTAGTAAAATAAAGTAGTAAAACATGGCATAAGTACAAGATAGTAGTAAAGCCCCAAACTATTTGTGGCCCCCAAGAAATAAGATGTGAATCAAGGTCAGGCGAAGGGGGATCGATAAAGTCTCCCACTTGTGGATAGTGTGATAGTCAAGGAACAATAATCAAGTACTCGGGTCCTACGGGATATAAGTGAGCAGGTAAAAACCAGATCTCAGCTATTGCTCACCGGTGCCTCTTTCTTTAGTTATCCCATTACCACATAGTTCAGTTGTTTAGGTGCCTCATTATCCAAAAGACTCTCACAAATCCTACACATGCAATTCTACGACTCGCATGGCTTGAACAACTCCTTTAGTAATGGCTGATAGGATTGAGGATGGTTTCAAAAGTAAAGGTTGTGCAGTACTTGGGATTGCAATTTAATTCGAATCGTGACACAATAATGCAAGAATAAAGATAGAGGCGTAGGTGTTATATATAATGCAAGCATGGGGAAATGCTTACCTGTAAGCTCAATAGTAGGATAACCGGTATCTAGGTAGTACTCTTGGGTCTCCTAATAACTCCCTTGCTTGGTGTCTATCCAGAATAAAAGCCAACCACACAAAGGGCCATAATAAATAAAGTGCACAATCATATGAAATATATGCAACAATAAAAACAAGGTATTCCATGATGGAATGATGCACAATTATATGGTATAACATAGCATGGCATGGGTGAGGTGTAGGTACAAGAATAAATCATTTTATTAGTTATTTACAAGTTTTTACTCCCATAAACCTTGCTGCATACTTAATATTTGTATTATACATGCTTCAATTGATATCATGGAATGTATAGTTAGAAAGGGCTCATTGCGCTGATCGATTTAGATATATTATTTGTTGAATTCGGAATTACCGTTTAAAAGTTATAGATTTAATAAGAAAAAGGCATTTAATGGTAATTAATAATTCGAAATTTTTAAATTCCCAGAAATTGTTTTAAATAGCAGATTCATATTCCTGGCATTTTTTTGATCATAAAACATATATCATTTGTATTATTTGAAATATGAATTTAAAGTTATTATTAAATGCAGATTAATTCGAAAAGGTCTAAAAGTCAAAGTTTGAATAGTGAGGGTCACAATTGGAATAAATTGAACATATATTTGAATTCATATTCGAAAATGCTTCACTTTTCATTTTATAAGTTTTTTGCAAAATCCAAATATTTCAAAAGTTATGTTTGAATTTGTATGAATCATTCCCCAATTTTTTGTTAAATTTGAAAAGGACCTAGGACTTTTTGCACTCGGGTTGATTCTGCCCACAAACCATGAAGGGTGGGACCGCAGGGTTCGCTGAGCCACTGCACGCGCGGCCAGCGGGCGACTGACACGTGGGCATATTAGGGACCGCGGTTGCTGTGCGAGAAAGCATGGGGGCCTTACTGCAAAACTACATCAGCTACTGCACTAACGAAACTGTCGAGATGACAGTCGCACCACGAAAACTGGCCGATTTCTGGCGATGATGGAGATGGATCCATGGCATATCTCGCGATGCCGCAAAAACGAAGATGACAACACATGATACAACTTTCGTTCAGGATGTGTCGCTAGAGGAGGACCGTAGGCTCCAGAAATAAACGATGAACATGCCGGTTTCAGATGCTCGTGACAGAAAAATTTAGAACACCTAAACTGCACGATTTTCGTTGGAAGATTACTTCACCTGCGGAGCTCCAAATCGGATGCGATTTGATGTTGGAGGTCTCTGGATGCTAGGGCTACAGGTTTGTTTCAGGGAGCTCTCGACAAGGAGCATCAGGAACGCCAAAAAATGGACAGGAACAGACGGTCGTGGCAGTGTCTCCTACACTATTGTCTGCGCGGGTGCTGCTGCTATTGTCGTGCGAGTGCTACTGCTACTGTCATGGCTAGAGCGCGGCACATGTGTGCGGTGAGCGGCACAGGCCTGACCAGTGACGGCGGCAAGCAAGGCTGATGGTGGCGCGACATTGCTCCACGGCTTGTGGGAGCATGCGGGGAGGCAAACGATGAGGCGGTCTGCACTAGGTGCGGTAGCGAGCAGCAACGCATAAAGGATGCTCAATGAATGGCGACAGTGTTACAGGGTAAACGACAGTGGGGAAACATGTCAAAGGGGTCGAGGAATCTCACCAACGTACTGCCAGGCGAGCCGACCTTGCTGGAGAGGTGGGTATCAATGGGAGGGAGCGCATGGACTAAAAGCTACGAGTCCATTCGACCATGGCAATGACGAGCTCCTTATAGCGGTTCCAGGCTCGGCAGCTGGTACTAGGCGACGAAGAGGAAGCAAGGGAGGCGCTTGCTGATCCTGGTACTGCTCGACGCTCTCCAGAACATTGGCTAGAAGAGGAGGCCATAGCTAGGGTTTTGAAGGGCCATGGCTATGGCATGGAGGAAGGGGAAGAAGGAGGAGACCTGGGCTACTGGATCTCGATCCACAGATCTAGTTAGGTGGGGATATAAGTGAGATTTTCTCATATGGGTTTTTTCCTTTTGCACAAAGGAGAGGAGAAGGACTCGGGTGGTTGGGGGTCTTCTCTCCTCTCTCTTTGTTCTTTGCTTGAAGGGGGAAGGAGAGGGGGACCAGGAGAGATGAGGGTAGACGTGGTGGAGCTGGTCTTGATCTTCTTGCAATGCAATACAAGGGAGTGGGGTCATGTGGAGGGCTATGGGCCTAGTATGCCATGGAAACATCTCATGGTGGCCACGACATGAGCTAGGGATATGCGAGAGGATGGTGTTTAGTGGTGGGGTTGTGTAGATTAGGGTGTATAGGAAGATAGAGGTAGGTAGATAGGAGTCCTTTTATTTCTATTTGACTTCTTTTGTTTTGATTTCAAACTTCTCCCAAACCATGCAAAAATCTAACAAGAACAAATAGGACGATACGAGAAGGCACTTGCATGGCCATGTGTGCATGCTTCAAATGCTTGGTTCTAGTTTGTGAGAATAACTAGATGTGAGCACTTGATTCATGCCTCATTTGAAACCAATTATGATTCCATCTATTAAATGGGTATATTTGCATTAAGGAGACCAAAATAGTGTGTATTTTCCACTATGGTTTAATATGGCCTCATTAAGTCAAATAAACTCACAATTGAATAAAACCATGAGTGGAATAAGATATGGCATCTACTACTACGTAGAATGCAAAGGTGGCCATATAGGCTTCCATAGGAATATTGTGAAAACATCATGTATCATGTATGGAAGCATGTATAAATAGAATTGGATCCACCCCAATATGTGAGCTAGAATTAAAATACCCAATAAACATGCAATTGCTCATAATATTTGGGATGGTGGAATTTAGTTGGAGCCAAAAGAAAGGTGGTGGAATTAAAATGGATATGCCCCCAACTCAACTTGGGCATCAATCAATATATCAAGAACCAACTACAATTTATCAAGAGGCAAATAAAATTAATAAGGAAAATTCATTATGAAGAGAAGAACCAAATGAAGAGGGTTTTGATATGATGCTCAAATGCAATGTGGCATGGTGACATGAGCATGGTATTATGATGATGCAATATGACAAGTCTATGGTAGCATTAATCTTTATTTATTATGTAGCATTCCAATGTTAGATAATTGGGATGCTACAACTCTTCCCCACTTAACAAGAATCTCGCCCCAAGATTTCTAGGAAAATAAGAAGACACAAAGAGTGGTAGGTGCTCGGAACGAATGTGATCCTCACATTCCCAAGTTTCTTCATCAACGAAATGGTGTTACCACTACACCTTGAAAAACTTGATAGACTTGTTGTGAGTCTTGTGTTTGGCTACTTCAAAACAAAGGACTTGAAGAGATTCAAGAGAAGCAAACTTTTTACTTCAAGCCAAAGGATGAGACACTTCGATAGGGTTAAAGATCAAAAGTTGCAAGTGAATATGATTCTTTCATTCGCTGGAAGAAAATAAGGACTTTGGAGAAGTATCAACTAGTATGAAAATAGCATTATTTCCTCCTTAGATTTAAGAAATGAAATTTGGGAAAACAACGTCGCCTTCAAACAATAGAGTTCCTTGATATCAACGGAAAAGATTTGGGTAAGGGTTTCTCGGATTAGGTTCTTATTTACGCCTGTAAGAATCAAAGGATCATGCAATTAAGGTGTGCAGATTTATTCTTCAAGAGAAGGAGGTAACACAAGTTTATGGTGGAATCCCGAGGAAGAAGTTGAATGTTGAATATCTAGAGGTTATTATAGAGATGCTTATTTCTTTCCTTAATCATGAGGTTATTGCGATAGATTTTGCGATTGATGGCATCAACCATAATTGGATTAACCAAGAGAAAAGGTTTTGACAAATGAATTCAGATATATCTTCCATCCATCTTGTTTGACGATGATGAGCTCTGTTAGAATGAAGAGGACAGAGAAGATTTTGCATTTGCTTCCAATAGATCATTGAATATTTGTTCTATCTTGAAATAGACGAGATCACCAACAAGATATTATTGATTATGTTCTTTGAGAGAACCCTCCAAAAAAACAAGGATGAAAGTAGAAATATCAAGAGATAACAACCACTTCTAACTTCCATAGAATGAGTGAAATCACATTAATCCACCAATTCAATGTACAAGAGTGAATGATAAGAGTAGTGGTATGGTAGCTACTCCATCCCGCACCCAAAGCATTACTCGGTACATGAATAGGACGTGCAACCCAACTCTCAGAAATTTATACTAAAGATCTTGACAAGTAGAATTCAAGAAGCTTTGTAAGAAAACAAGGACGTGATGCAAACACTTTGTCGGATCCAAATTAGAAAAAGATGATGATGATGTTGTTGTTGTCTTGGATGTCCCAGACCATCGGAAAAGATATGAACAAAGATCACGGAGATAGATAAAAGATTCAATAAATAGATTAAGGATAGCACCCAAAACTTTGAATAGAAGAATTACGAAAGATCTGGAAAGTCTCCGTGGTATCTGGAGGATTGGGGATAGAAGATAAAGAGAGCGATTTTCAAAAGGTTTCTTGGTGAGAAGACGACCAAAATAATTTCTTATCCTTCTCAAGAATATCTGAGAGAGATTTAGCAATCTTGAAGAGGTCTTTAGGGAACGATGACAAACTTGCCAAACTGTAGAAATAGGTTTGGAGTTGGTTGGAAATGCTAGAAACACTTTGTAAGCTCAACACTCTTTGAAAGATCAACATTAAGAGAACGGATTGTGTTGAAAAATATGCATTGTACGAATACATTATCTACACCTTCAAATGAGAAAAAGGGATACCGACTTGTTCACATAGTCAACCGGTTCACCGTTTGAAAAGGGAAAGAGATTTTGGATAAAGAATGATGATAACTCGTACATTTAAGCGAAGCTATTAGGGATGAAAGAATGAGATTCTCCTGTATCCAAGAGAACCTTTGTGGATAAGAAATTGAAATGAAGTGTGACGATCGGATGATAATCCATCATAGTGCCTTCAGAATCTTCGAATTGCCAAAGATACTTGGATATGACATAGGTATATGATCACAATACAACTCAAATACACAAGAGTTAACCACAATCATTTCAAGAATTGGATTGATTGCATTAAACATATTCCACTCACAATAAGCGTCATATAGCTAAACAGAAAACCAAATTACAATCTCAAGCATCGGATCGATGCAAGTTATGCATTTAGCCCAAAAGAATTGAAGATGAAGTAAAAACTTAGATTTATGCGTCGATGGCAAAAGGTCTATTTAGCATGAACATGTCGACAAAAAGAAGATAGATAGTGTGTCACACACGACTGAAAAGGAGTGCGGAAACACAAATGCATCAAGGAAAAAATTCCGCATTTTTCAACATTAAAATACCAACTAGATGCGCAAAACCACTTAACAGATAGGGATTAGCAACTCCACATTCAGTAAAACATGCCGGAAGGAAAAACACCCTTAACAATATTGCATCGGTTAACAAAGAGTTGGATAGATCACGTCGGTTTACACACAGGCTTGTCAGTATGGAATGTACCAATAGTTGAAAACCAAAGGCAGATTGCAAATCAAACTTGGATGCAACAGATCAACAAAGGATTAACACATCCTATGGTACTATAGATACCCTGAACACGTGAATCCTAGTTTGAATTTTTAGAAGAGGATAGACAAACGTTATACTTCCTTACCATAATAGGGTGGGTGGGTGGGTAAGAATAAAAATGGAAGCAGTCCTACTCTCACATTTAGTTTTTCCCTAGTATATATAACTACCAAAAATATTTCTAGACATACAATGACCACCTTGGTTGAGACCCTGAAGGGTGGAATGTCTCCAATACCAGATATAATCCCCGGTCCTCACGTTTCTAAATCAAAAGACAGTATAACCCGAATCTGGGGAGGATGTACTACGGTGGATGCCGCGAGGCCACCCACAAGCATGCCACAATGGCAGGGCACAATACCGGCCAACCATCCAGCCCAAAATTCATGGTTATAGTTTCGAGTGCGAGAAACGTGACCGGTTGACTGTGAGTCTAGCATACACAAGTGAGTATGTACGCCAACGACATACAAGAGGACATTAGAGCTATTCCATTTAAAGGAAATAGAAATATATTGCAACGCCATTACGGCAAGAACCAAATTTATATAGATAGTAGTAATAATATTTTAGGATTATATCCTCATACATCACTCAACAAATTATCAAGAGGAAGCGGAAACACAGATCTGAGTACGGATTAAGAGTCAAATCGACATAAGATGCCACATAAATAAGCACATTCCCTCCCACATATCTCAGAGATCTCCATCCCCGGAATCTCTACGCAAGAGGGTCGTTACCTCCGTCATCAGCCTCATCGACATAGTAGTCACCATAGGGGTATACCTGACAATGTGAGCAATAATTGGTGTGAGACCCTAGGGGTACTCAGCAAGTCTTTATGCATCTAAAGGGAACAACCTGCGAGTGACGTCATTGTAGTGAAAAAAACAGCTAAATAGTTCTATAGAGACACACAATAACATCCACCCAACCAGATATGGACAGACGCTCGTTAATTGAAACAATAGTTATATAAAAAACATAATTAAACATTGCTCACCCTCCTTCTCGCTTACCGAATGATAAGACATAAGAACATCCCATCCATTGGCAGTTTTATTAATCATTCCATGAAGATTGCACTAATTACTAGTCAGGTTTTAGTCAAGTATATAGCTACCAAAAACATCCTTAGACATAGAATGACCACCTTGGTTGAGACCTTGAAGGGCGGAATGTCTCTAATACTAGATGTAATCCCCAATCCTCATGTTTCTAAATCACAAGCTTGTATAGCCCAAATCTGGGGAGGATGTACTATCATGGATGCCGTGAGGCCGCCCACAAACAGGCCACAATGGCAGGGCATAGTACCTGCCAACCATCCACCCCAAAATTCATAGTTATAGCTTTGGGTGTGAGAAACGTGACCGCTTGACTGCGAGTCCAGCGTACACAAGTGAGTATGTATGCCAGTGACATACAAGAGCACATCAGAGCTATTCCATCTAAAAGAAATAGAAATATATTGCAACACCATTACGGCAAGAACCAAATTTATGTAGATAGTAGTAATATTAGGATTATATCCTCATACATCACTAAACAAATCATCAAGCGGAAGCGGAAACATAGATCCGAGTATAGATTAAGAGTCAAATCGGCATAAGATGCCACATAAATAAGCACATTCCCTCCCACAGATCTCAGAGATCTCTATCCTCGGAATCTCTAGCAAGAGGGTTGTTGCCTCCATCATCAGCCTCATCGACGTAGTAGCCACCATAGGGGTATACCTGACAATCTGAGCAATAATTGGTGTGAGACTCTAGGGGTAATCAGCAAGTCTTTATGCTTCTAAAGGGAACAACATGAGGGTGACACCACTGCAGCAAAAAATAACAGCTAAATAGCTCTATAGAGACACGCAACAACATCCACCCATCCAGATATGGATGGACACTCGTTAATTGAAACAACAGTTATATTTACAACATAATTAAACATGGATCACCCTACTTCTCGCTTACCGAATGAGAAGGCGGGAGAACATCCCATACGTTGGTAGTTTTATTAACCATTCCATGAGTATTGCACTAATTAATAGTCATGTTTTAATCAAGTTAAAATTGGTACTTTAGTTATAGTTGTAGATGACCGAGAAACTGTGCTCCAAGACGTCCATAACCACGGACACGTCTTTCAGAAAGATTTACCCTGCAAGGGTGAACAAATAGAAACACACGCATGAATAACCCCGGGAAAAACCAAATGAAAATCAACGATACATCATGACAACGCATTTGCAAGATTCAAAAATGATTTCATGGGGCCACCCCACTAAGCTACCCGCAACAAAGTTGGCCGGGCTTCGAGACGGACCCAGGATTTGCGTCAATGGCTGTAAACGACCGAGAACCCAAAAGTGTGACTAGGCGTGTTGATACTGTGAAAACACTCCGCATTCCAAAACAGTACAGGTAAACACTTGACGCACAACAGTAGTAAAATAAAGTACTAAAACATGGCATAAGTACAGGATAGTAGTAAAGCTCTAAACTATTTGTAGCCCCAAGAAATAAGATGTGAATCAAGCTTAGGCAAATGGGATCCATAAAGTCTCCCACATGTGGATAGTGCGATAGTCAAGGAACAAGAATCAAGCACACGGGTCCTATAGGATACAAGTGAGCGGGTAAAAACACGAGCTCAGCTATTGCTGACCGGTGTCTCTTTCTTTAGTTATCCCATTACTACATAGTTCAGTTGTTTAGGTGCCTTGTTATCCAAAATACTCTCACAAATCCTACACATGCAATTCTATGACTCACATGGCTCAAACAACTCATGTAGTAATGGCTGATAGGATTGAGGATACAAGCTTCCATGGGGTAAAGTAAAGGTTGTGCAGTACTTGAGATTGCAATTTAATTCGAATCGCGACACAATGATGCAAGAATAAAGATAGAGACATATGTGCTATATGTAATGCAAGCATGGGGAAATGCTTGCCTGGAAGCTCAGCAGTAGGATAACTGGGATCCAAGTAGTACTCTTGGGTCTCCTGATAACTCCCTTGCTCGGTGTCTATCTAGAATAAAAGCCAAACACAGAAATAGCCATAATAAATAAAGTACGCAATCATATTAATCATATGGAACAAGCAAAAAAAGGTATGCTATGATGGAATGATGCACAATTTCATGGTATAACATAGCATGGCATGGGTGAGGTGTAGGTACAAGAATAAAGCATTTTATTAATTATTTAGTCAAGTTTTTACTCCCATAAACCTTGCTGCACACTTAATATTTATATGATGCTTGCTTCAATTCTTATCATGGAAAGCATATTTAGAAAGGTCTCGTCGCGCTGATCGATTTAGACATATTATTTATCGAATTTAGAATTATGGTTTAAAACTTATAGATTTAATAAGAAAAGGCATTTAAGGGTAATTAATAATTCGAAATTTTGAAATGCCCAGAAATTATTTTAAATAGAAAATTCATATTCATGGCATTTTTATGATTAGAAAACATATATTATTTGTATGATTTGAAATATAAATTTAAAGTTATTATGAAATGCAAATTAATTCAAAAGGGCTAAAAGTCAAAGGTTTGAATTGTTAGGGTCAAAACTGGAATAAACCGAACATATATTTGAATTCATATTCAAAAATGCTTCACTTTTCATTTTATAAGTTTTTGCAAAATCCAAATATTTCAAAAGTTATGGTTGAATTTGTATTTAATCATTTCCTGAAATTTTGTTAAATTTGAAAAGGACCTAGAACTTTTTGTACTCGGGTTGATTCTGCCCACAAACCATGAAGGGTGGGACCGCGGGGTTCACGGAGCCACTGCATGCGCGACCAACATGTGGCTGACACGTGGGCAGATTAGGGACCATGGGTTACTGTGTGTGAAAGCACGGGCGGCTAACTACAAAACTACAACGGCTGCTGCACTGACGAAATTGTCGAGACGATAGTTGCATGGTAGAAACTAGCCGACTTCCAATGACGGGTCCGTGGCGTATCTCGTGATGCCGCAAAAACAAAAAAAATAAGATGACAACATAGGCTACAACTTTCGTTCAGGAAGTATCATCGGAGGAGGACCATAGGCGCCGGAAATAAACGATGAACAAGCCGGTTTCAGATGCCCGTGACAGAACAATTTAGAACACCTAAACTACACGAGTTTCGTCGGAAGATTACTTCACCTGTGGAACTCCAAATGGGATGAGGTTTGTTGCTGGAGGTCTCTAGATGATAGGGCTACAGGTTTGTTTCAGGGAGCTCTCACCAAGGAGCATCAGGAACACAGGAAAACGGATGGGAACAAAGGATCACGGTAGTGTTAGTTGCACTATTGTCTGCGCGCGTGCTGCCGCTATTGTCGTGCGAGTGCTGCCGCTACTATCGTGTCCAGAGAGCAGCATAGGCCTGACCGGCGACAACAGAGAGGGAGGCTGATGGTGGCACGACATTGCTCCACGGCTCGTGCGAGTACACGGGAAGGCCGGCGACGAGGTGGTCTGCGTGAGGTGCGGTAGCGAGCGACGGCGCACTGAGGATGCTCGACGAACTGCAGCAGCCTTATAGGCAAACGACAGCGGGGAAACATGTCAGAGGGGTCAAGGAATGTCACCAACATACGGCTAGGCGAGCCGATCTTACTGTAGAGGCGGGTATCAGCGGGAGGGAGCTTGTGGATAGAAAGCTTCGGGTCCATTCGACCATGGCGACGGCAAGGTCCTTCCAGCGGGTTCCAGGCTCAGTTGCTGGTACTAGGCGTTGAAGAGGAAGCAAGGGAGGAGCCTAGTGCTCCTGGTACTTCTCGATGCGCTCCAGAACATCGGCTAGAAGAGGAGGCCATAGCTAGGGTTTTAAGGGCCATGTCTATGGCATGGAGGAAGGGAAGAAGGAGGAGACCTGGGCTACTGGATCTTGATCTAGAGATCTGGTTAGGTGGGGAGATAAGATAGAAGGGCTCACATGGGGTTTTGCCTTTTGCACAAAGGAGACGAGAAGGACTTGGGTGGTTGGGGGTCTTCTGTTCTCTCTCTTTGTTCTTTGCTTGAAGGGGGACGGCAAGGGGGACTAGGAGAGATGAGGGTAGACGTGGTGGAGCGGTCTTGATCTTCTTGCAAGGCAAGACAAGGGAGATGGGATTATGTGGAGGGATATGGGCCTAGTATGCCATGTAAACATCTCATGGTGGCCACGACATGAGCTAGGTATATGAGAGAGGATGGTGTTTAGTGGTTGGGTTGTGTAGATTAGGGTTTATAGGAAGATAGAGGTAGGTAGATAGGAGTCCTTTTATTTCTATTTTACTTCTTTTGTTTTGAATTCAAACTTCTCCCAAACCATGCAAAAATCCAACAAGAACAAATAGGACGATACGAGAAGGCACTTGCATGGCCATGTGTGCATGCTTCAAATGCTTGGTTCTAGTTTGTGAAAACAACTAGATGTGAGCACTTGATTCATGCCTCATTTGAAACCAATCATGATTCCATCATTAAATGGTTATATTTGCATTAAGGAGACCAACATAGTGTGTATGTTCCACTATGGTTAAATATGGCCTCATTAAGTCAAATAAACTCACAAATTGAATAAAACCATGAGTGGAATAAGATATGGCATCTACTACTACATAGCATGCAAAGGTGGCCATGTAGGCTTCCATAGGAATATTGTGAAAACATCATGTATCATGTATGGAAGCATGTATAGATATAATTGGATCCACCCCAACATGTGAGCTAGAATTAAAATATCCAAGAAACATGCAATTGCTCATAATATTTGGGATGGTAGAATTTAGATGGAGCGAAAAGAAAGTTCGTGGAATTAGAATAGATATTCCCCCAACTCAACTTGGGCATCAAGCAATATATCAAGAACCAACTACAATTTATCAAGAGGCAAATACAATTAATAAGTCAAATGCATTATGAAGAGAAGAACCAAATGAAGAGCGGTTTTAATATGATGCTCAAATGCAATGTGGCATGAGCATGATATTATGATGATGCAATATGACAAGTATATGGTAGCATTAATCTTTATTTATTATATAACATTCAAATGTTAGACAATTGGGATGCTACAGAAGTCCTGGAACTCCTTTGAGGTGAAGTTTGAGACGTTGTCGGTGATGATTCTATGATACACTCCGAATCTGTAGACGATGGACTCAAAGAACTTGACAATGGTGGTGCCAGTTTGGTTGGTGACGAGCGTAGCCTCGATCCACTTGGTGAACTTGTCGACAGTGACGATGAGGTAGACATTCGCTCTAGGTGAATATTTCTGCAGCTTGCTGACCATGTCGAGTCCCCATTTCATGAACGGCTAGGCTAATGGAATTGGCTGCACCTCGGAGCGTGGCGAGTGTGGCTTGACCGCAAACCTTTGGCAGGCGTTGCACTTGGTTATGATGTCCTTGGCATCTCGCATTGCGGTTGGCCAGTCGAAGCCAGTTCGTAGGGCCTTGGTGACGAGGGTGCGACTGCCGTCATGATGCCAGCAGGTGCCTTCGTGAATGTCTCCATTGGTGATGCACCGGTGGAGGACTCTGGTGATGATGCTTTGCTTGTAAAGCTTGTCATTGATGATTGCGAAGGCATTTGATCAACGAGCAATGTGTCATGTGTTAGTTGGGTCATTTGACAGCTTCTTGATGAGCAGGTATGTGATATATGGCTGAGTCCAGGAGGGTTCGATGAGCATGACCTTTATGGGTCCTTCGGGTGAAGGAGCTAGCGCTGCTTCAGCTGATGCCTCTGGCTTGTCGGGTGGCGTAGCGCCTGAGTGCGTTGCGGGTTATGGTGGTCTAGTGGATGTCTTGATCTTGATGGAGCGCTCGCATATCTTCTCAAAGAATACTCCGGGTGGTACTAGGGCACAGGTGGAGCCGATGTTGGCCAATTTGTCGGCCTATTTGTTACTTTAATGGCTGATGTGCTAGAGTTCACAACCGTCGAAGTCTACTTCGAGTGAGTTGCAGAGGTCGCGGTAGGCGATCATGTTGTCACTGATGGCATCACACTCGTTCATTGTTTGCTGTACAACGAGGTTGGAGTCATCGTATATCACCAGGCGAGTGGTGCCACAAGCCTTTGCCATCCGCATCCCGTGGACGAGGGCTTCATATTCTGCTTTGTTATTTAAGGCGCGGAACTTCATCCGCAGTATGTACCACATCTTGTCTCCTTGCGGGGATGTCAAGATGACACCAACGCCCGATCCTTCTTGGCGCTTGGATCTATCAAAGTGCATCGACCAAACACTCGACATGTCTAGGGTGTCGGGCAACAGGAGATACATCCAGTGGACTAGGAAATCTGGGAGTACCTGTTGACTTTATCAATGTGTGGCGCTCGTAGGTGATGTCACATGGGGACAACTCAATTCCCTAGAGGGCGACTCACCCTGTTGCTTCAGGGTTGTTGAGTACGTGAGACAATGGAGCATCGTTGACCACCACAGGTGCTCCATGAAGCAGTGGCACAATCGACATGCTATCATGAACACGTTGTATGCTAGTTTCTAATAATGCGGGTACCACTGCTTGGTGGGCATGAGTACCTCGCTGAGGTACTACATGGGCCGTTGTACCCTGTGTATTTTTCCTTCCTCCGCCCTTTTGACGATGAGAGCGGTGCTGACCCCTGGTGTTTGGGGGATATATACAAACATAGGCTCCTTCTCTTGGGGGTGACCAGGACTGACAAGGTTGATAGCAGGTGCTTGAGGTTGTAGAAGGCTTCTTGTGCTTCGTTCCGTTCAAACTTGTCCATCTTGTGGAGGAATTGGTAGGAAGGTAGGGCCTTTTCGCCCATCCGACTGATGAACCTGCTGAGTGATGGGTTCGTAGCAGGGAAAACAAAAAATTTCTACCGCAAGAATGAACAAAACCAAGATCTAATCTATGGAAAATCCAAGATCTAATCTATGAGATAAGTGCAATAAGATAGATCTGTACTAACCCTTGTAGATCCAAAGCCTTGTTCGAGATTGGATCTCATGGTTGCTGTAGACGATCACTTGCTGATCTCAAGATCGAGTAGACGATCCTTCCGGCGCCGCATTCTGGCAGCGCTTCTGCACTCGGTCACACGTACGACTCGATGTAGACGATCCTCTCCTTGTTCCAGCGGGCAGCGGAGGTGGTAGATCTCCACGGAATCCTAGCAGCACGACGGTGTGGTGGTGGTGGTGGAGAAGAGTTCCTACAGGGCTTCGCCTAAGCCGCAGTAGGAGGAAGGAGGAGGAGGGAGTGGCAGCTAGGGTTTGGGTGGAAGGGGCAAGGGGGGAGGCGCCCCCACCCCTCTTTATATAGAGGGGGGGTGCGGCCTAGGGCTGGCCCCCTCCCTTGGCCCTCTAGGGCCGGTGCGCCAAGGGAGGGGGGGGGGATTTCTTCCCCCCAAGTTTCCCCTTTTCCTTTCTTGGTTTTCAAGCAAACTTCGTGGAACCTTCCAAAACTTTCCGAAACCTTCTAGAAGCTCCATAGAATGCTCCGGAACATTTCCGAAAGCTAGAAATTGATCTCCATTATATGAATCTTATTCTTTGGACAATTCCGGATCTGCTCATGATGTCCTGGATCCAATCCGAGACTCCGAACAACATTCGGTCTCCAACTCGTATTCCATATCTACCTAAACAACATTGAACCTTAAGTGTGTCACCCTATAGTTCGCGAACTATGCAGACACGATCGAGACTCCTCTCCGATCAATAACCAATAGCGGGACCTGGAGATCCATAATGGCTCCCACATATTCAATGATGACTTCGTGATTGATAGAACCATTAACATCTGAAACCAATTCCCTTTGTCATGTGATACTATACTTATCCGAGGTTCGGTCATTGGTATCTCCATACCTAGTTCAACCTCGTTACTGATAAATACTCTTTACTCGTTCCGTGATATGTCATCCCTTGTGACCCAGTCACATGCTTCCAAGCTAATTAGATGACATTCTACCGAGAGGGCCTAGAGAATATCTATCCGTCATATGGATGGACAAATCCCAGTCTTGATCCATGCGCTTCAACACATACTTTCAGAATACCTAATGCCACCTTTATAACCACCCAGTTATGAAGCAGCGTTTGATGTCATCAAAGCACTCATCCATTGATGGTGATTAACACGATCTCATGGTCGAAGGATTAGGTTACTACGCATTTGAAAGCTTGTAGCAAAACAAACTTAATGACTTGATCTTATGCTATGCTTCCTATGGGTGTGTGTCCATCACATCATTCTCCTAATGATATGATCTTGTTATTAATAACATCCAATGTCCATGATCAGGAAACCATGATCATATATTAACCAACAAGCTAGTCTTGACAAGAGGCTTACTAGGGACTCTTTTATGTTTACAAAACACACAAGTATTAGTGTTTCCTATTAATACAATTATAGCATGAATGTAAACATTTATCATAAATGCAAAGATATAATAATAACCACTTTATTATTGCCTCTTCGGCATATCTCCAACACTAAGTGCCGCGATTCGCTCGGCCAGCTGATGGACACCCTTGATGTTCTTCTGCTTCTCAATGGCTAGTATGGCTTTAATTTTCTTTGGGTTCGCCTCGATTCCCCTTGCGGATATGAGGTACCCAAGTAGTTGTCCGGATGGGACAACGAAGGTGCACTTTTCTAGATTCAACTTGATTCGGTAGCGGTTGAGGTTGTCGAAGGTCTCACGGAGATCATCGATGAGTGTTGTGCTCTCTTTTGTCTTGACCACTATGTCGTCGATGTAGACTTGAATATTGCGGCCCATTTGGTTCTTCAGGTAGGCCTACATGCACCTTTGATAGGTGGCTCATGTGTTCTTCAGCCTAGAGGGAATTGTGTTCTAGAAGTAGACACCAAATAGTGTGATGAAGGCTGTCTTTTCCTGGTCATCCATCTTCATCTGGATCTGATTATAGCATGAGTAGGCGTCGAGGAAGGAGAGGCATTTACACCCTACGGTGGAATTGATGAATTGGTCGATCCACGGTAGTGGGAAGTGGTCCTTCGGGCAGTGCTTGTTGAGGGACGTGAAGTCCACACACATACGCAATATATTTATGTCCTTCTTTGGCACCAGCACGGGGTTAGATACCCAGGTTCTTTCCTTGATCTTGCAGATGAAATCGACACCGAGGAGTCTATTGACTTCCATGCTACATCTTTGGCCTTCTCTTCTGACAGCTGACGCAACAACTGCGTGATTGGTCGTGCATTAGGGAACACGTTTAGTGCATGCTTGGTGAATTCCCTAGGAACTCCTGGCATGTCCGAAGGACACCAGGTGAAGATTTCCTAGCGCTCACGGAGGAATTTTATGAGTGTGAGTTCCTACGCGTAACTCAGGTTGTTGGCGATGAGGGCCATCTTGGTGGGGTCCGTCGGGTGGACCTGGATCTCCTTGGTGTTGACCGTGGAGTCAAAGGACTCCTTAGGTGCATTATGCCTACTCACAGGAGGAAGACTGTTGTGTGTCAACTCCTTGAGCCTTGCCAGCTCTTCTTGCATGCCGAAAGACTACGAGATTCTGTTGAATTCCCTATTGCAGTTATCGGATCTAGTGAAGCTCCCTTGGACAGTGATGACACTATTTGGTCCTGGCATCTTCAGCATGAGGTATGCATAGTGTGGTACTACCAGGAATCTTGTGAATGCCACACAATTGAGTATGGCGTGGTATTGGGATGGCCAGTCGACCACCTCGAACTCGAGACACTCACACTTGATGTTATTAGGCGTGCTGAACATAACATCCAGGTGGATCTTGCCCAGGGGGTAGATTCCCTTGCCTGGTACAATGCCGTGGAAGGTGGTTTCAGATGTCTCCAAGCTAGAGAGTGGAATTCGCATGGCACACAGAGTGCTGGTGAACATGAGGTTGATGCTGCTGCCTCCATCCATGAAGACTCTGCTCATATCTTACCCGTCGATTTGAGCTTCAAGCATCAGGGCTGCGTGGCCTGGGCATGGTGTCGTTGGATTGATGAAAAGTACGCCATGAGGGGGTCCTCGAGGTGTGTGGAAGATAGGGGTGTGAGACGTACGGTGTTCCGGGACGGTGAGCACACAAGTTTACCCAGGTTCGAATCCGCCGGCTTTGGACGGACCCTACTCTTGCTAGCAATCCAGTAATACGGCAGGCCGGAATATGGGTTACAAGGGTTTCGCCTATGCGAGTTGAGATTGTAGACTATTGAGGTGTTAGGTGCCCTAAAGGCTCTCCCTAGGACGGCTTATATTGATATCCGTCCTAGGGTTTAGAGGAGAGATCTATCCGGCTACGACTAAGAGTCGGTTACATAGTACATCTTGAACTACAAGTAACACTACGGGCCTATGTCGGTAAGTCTTCCGGGCCTTCCCGTAGCCAGACTGGACTCCGTCTCTTCTCCCTGACTAGGCCGCCCGTGAAGCAAAGCTCTAACCCGAAGTGGGCCACCCTGGTTAGTGAGGAGCTGTGAGGATATCCGGAAAGTATATGCCCAACAGCAGCCCCCGGAAGTCTCCAAGATCCAAAGTCAGATTCATCATCTAGTTTGATCTCCGGCTTGCAGAATCTTGAAGGGTTCCTAAAACTTCAAAACAAAAGATACGATCTGGGTCTGAAAATAAGTTGGACCTATCAATACATTTATTCATATTTCTAGCTCGAAATTCAAACTAAGCCAGAACTAGGTCTCTGACGTAGCCTGACACCAGCCATGGTCAAGTCACGTCACTGACAGACATTTCCTATCAGCACGACCGTTGGTGGGTCCGCCTTTCACGGAACCGAGGCGTTGTTTCAATGTGTGCGTGGAGATCGAGGCGGCGTAATCATTGCGTGGAGGTTTCCCTATCCTTTCCACGACGTGTGGCACGTTTACTGTAGCGTTTACACCAATCTTGACACGCCTGGCAGATATAAGTGGTGTGGATTCTTTCCCCCATCTTCTTCACTAGTTCCAGCGCCGTTTCCTTCTCCTCTATGCCTCCCATGAACCTAGCGCTCCACTGCCCCCAAAAAAACACCTCCAGTGCCGCCATCTAAGGTCGTCGGTGCACCAGAAAGAATGGCTTCCTCATCATCCTCCGGCTTGGCAGCGGCGACGGCAATGGCGGCGGCGACAGAGAGAGAGAGAGCCACCGTGGAGTTTGGATCCCTTGCGTCCTGGACAATCCCAAACTCCAGGTTGTTGAAGACGAAGGGTTCCTCCACGCCGGCGACTGGTGGAGCGGCTTCGGCAAAACCGTCCCTAACTCCCGCGACGACGAGCGAGTGCATTTCAGCACTCACCTTGACAGAGGTCTTTCCTTTCCTCCCTCGGAATTCTTTTCCGAGGTTATAGATCATTATGGTGTTCATCTCCACCATCTCCCCCGAACTCCATCTTAGAGATGAGTGCGTACGCTTCTTTGTGCGAGGGGTATCTCGGCATTAGGCCGAGCCTTACTCTTTTCCGGTATTATTTTCATGTTCGGAAAAATTCTATCACTGCCGGTAATCCTTATATTACCGGTACCATTAGTTTTTCGGTTAGGCGTGAGCGTGTTTATCCTCGGATCATGGCAAGTGATTCGGTCAAACAATGGTCGTCCACTTTTTTCTACCACAAGGATATCCCCACTCCCGGCAAAGATACAGCTTTGCTGGCTTTCGTCGATGGAGCTGCCACGCCCCAAGAATCTTGGGACGAGGCTGCTCCGACTCTCAATGACAATATGTTTCTCGCCAAGAGACAGATCGAATACCTGATGAAGCACAATGTCCTAAAAGGGTCCGACTTAGTTCACTGCTGGGTGGCACGCCGGATCCAACCCCTTCAACGTCATGGAGATCGACTAATGCATTCCATCATGTCATCGAAGAAGGATTCTCTCTGCATCAGCTCCAAGACCCTAAAGCCGAAAGATTATGTATGCCAAATCAAATGGCTGATAAGGGAGCAGATCGAGAGGAAGATTTCGGAGTTGTCCCTGGACATGCATACAGCGAAAGATCCCTTTGTGCCAGTAAACTTCAGCCGTAACTCTTTTTATGTGCTCATCTATATGTTATCTTGGCAATACTGAGATGCTTTTTCCTTTTCAGCTTGCTAACCTCGTCGAGTCGGAGTTTGCTCCTATCGAGGATATCAAACACTCCGATCTTCTTGAACAAGTTCGTCTTCACGACGAGAGGCTGAGGACCGGCGAACTTCCAACTGCGCCAGTGGTCCCCCTGACCCTCGCCGAGAAGGTGCTATTGAAGTGAATGTTAGTTTGAACAAACTCACTCGCGAACAATATGTAAGTCGGAATTCCAACTCCCGTTTTTCCTTATTACATATTATATCCTCTAGCCCCCAAGCATGAAGCTGAACAATCAAATTCGGTTTTATGCTTCCTTAGGATGCCAAAGAATGAACTAGTGGAGCCCACAAGGCTCGTGCTAATATTAGTAAAAATATTAGCCCGAGTCTTTAGTAGACTTCTGACTCTGGGTATTCTGACTTACAGAAAGTATATTCCTATAACCATGATTTGTTGAAGAATGTTTGCAACAAGCGGAAAGAGATCAAAGCTCTCCGGCTTGAAAATGCACAACTGAAGGTTTCCAAGGATGAGGCCGAAGGTAAACATTCCGAAACTCAAACCTTGTCTTTTCTTTCATAGTCGAATTTTGTTCTTTTTTGACTTACATCACTGGTAAAACAGTCCTGTGCTATGATCAAAGAGGTCGAGAATCTTAAGACCTTGGTGGTGGAAAACAAAGAACTTTGCCAAGAGCTGGATAAGCTCAAGGCAGATCATGAGAAGAGCATTGCTCAAATTCTTGAATCCACCTCCATGGCCACCGATGAGCGTGATCGCAAGATTGCGCTTTAGGATAAGAAAATCTCGGATCTCAGCAATGAGTTATTCAGAGAAAAGGACATTTCCGAGGCACTCCGGGCTAAACTCCAGAGTCTTCGTGAAGAGAAGGCCAAAGTCGACGATGTCATCTTTGGTATGTTCCCTTTTCTCTGAGTTATCTGCATCTTCCGACTCTTTTTTCGAGTCCGGGTTTTTGACTTACCCTTTGCATTATATGCGCAGGTCCTCTAAACTTGACGGATTCCGCCTCTGTCGATCCTCGCACCCACCGGCTTACCCAAGTCGGTAATTTGCTTCATGACATCCGCCAATCTATCGAAGATATTGGCAAAGCTCTCAAGGTTCCGGATATGCATAGCATGTCCAGTTTTGAGGTGTGAGACAAGGCCAAGGATATGCCGCAACTTTTTCAGGACTGGAACATGTCCTAAGCGCGAACCGCAGCGCAAAATGCTCCCACCATGGTTATGAGCCACCATGGAAACATGGAGATCTGGCAAGTAACCAAATGGTACTGCAAGGTGGACGAACACGGACAGGAGCAAGACATCAAGGCCATCATGGACTCCTGTGCCGGATATGGGTGCCACGTAGCTGATTTGACCAGCTACGACACTCCCTTCTTCACCCGCGTGGACACGCCGCCTCCGCCTTCCGAAGAAACAGCTGAAGTTTCTGACGATGATCAAACCATATCGGATTTGAACATCTCAGAACGTTATCAAGCCGAGGCTGATGTATCCAGCGGGACGGCAGCTCCTACCTCTCCTCCTGCATCATAGAATATCAGAAGAACAATGTGTTATTCTGAAAAACAATTTGGGTTTGTAAATAAGTAGTATAATACTTTTGCTAGTGCTAAGTTTTAATTTATCTATTCAGCACTTTTGGCTTTGATATTATGTGCCTGAAATGTTTACATAAGCACTTGTATTTTTTGTCTGCACTTATCGTTTATCTGGATTTCTGCCTCGTCCCTTTCGTGAGCCGGCTAACTTTCAGCACGGAAACTTTGCCGAGCAACGGAGCTCAATTGCTAAACCAGTTTAAACTCGGAAACAAAGCTGGCTTCTAGTACCAAAAATTCACTACTTGGAAAATGCCCGCATCCAGCAATCAGACAAATAACCAAAGTATAGACTAGAAAATTTAGATTTATACCCAAAGGTATCAATTTTAGAATCGGAAATCTAAACCAGAACAAACATGAACATAAAGTACTTTCAAGTATTCTGGGATTTACGATTGTGACATGATCATTCAGAAATAAGATGGTAAAAACTTCTCAGAAAGATTTTTCGGGAACCAAGACTTTTATTTCTCATTGAACATGTACACATATATGATTACAAAGAAAAGTAAACTAAGAATAAAAGGGACGTAGCTGAGCAATATTCCATGGTCTATCTAACTCATCCGGATTTGTACTGCCTGTAGCTCTCTTTCTCTTCTTAGTAGCAGGCCTTTCTTTGACTGCTCACATATCAGTTAGGTAGTATGAACCATTGTGCAATACTCGACTAACTAAAAATGGCCCTTCCCATATTGGGGAAAGTTTGTGCTTTCTTTGTTGCACAAGCCGGAGAACCAAATCGCCTTTATTGAAAGACCGGTTTCTGACTCTCTGGCTATGATACTTGCGTATCTTCTGTTGATAGGCTATTGATCTCATTTCAGCAACGACGCGAACTTCTTCGACTAAGTCGAGATCATTTTGTTGAGACATTTTGACATCCTCTTCAATATACGTGGCCACTCTAGGAGAAATGTGAATCAAATCACTAGGAAGAACTGCTTCTGCGCCATAGACCAAGAAGAAAGGTGTATATCCGGTTGACCTGTTTGGAGTTGTTCGTAAACTCCATATTATAGAAGGTAATTCCTCTGCCCAAGCCCCCACAACACGTCGTAGTGGTGCTTTGAGTCTCGGTTTTAGGCCCTGTAAGATTAAATCATTTTATCTTTTGACTTTTCCATTAGCTTGTGGGTGTGCGACTGGCGCAATGTCAAGCCGGATATTTTGTTCATTGCAGAATTCAGCAAGTTCTCCCATAGAAAAGTTACTCCCATTGTCCGTGATAATGCTATGCGGATAACCGTATCAGATTATAATATCCTCAACAAATCTTCTGGTTGTTGCTCCATCACAACTAGTGACGGGTTTAGCTTCAATCCATTTGGTAAATTTATCCACCATCACTAAGAGGTGTGTAAATCCACTTGGAGCCTGTTTAAACGGTCCTACCATGTCAAGCCCCTAGACCGCGAAAGGCCATGTTATAGGTATTGTTCGTAGCTGATCAGCCGGAACGTGAGCTTGTTTGGCGTACTTTTGGCAACCCTTGCACGTCTTGACCAGCCGTTCGGCATCTGCCTTGGCTGTGAGCCAAAAAAACTGTGTCGGAAAGCTTTTTCCACTAAAGATTTGGCTGCAGCATGGTAACCACACTCGTCTTCGTGGATCTCTCATAAGATTTCCACTCTTCTTCTAGAGATACACAGTGCTGAAAGACCCTAGATGCACCCCGCTTATAGAGCATACCACTAATTATAGTATAGGCTTTTGCTCGTCGAACGATCTGCCGGCTCAGAACTTCGTCTTCGGGTAATTTTCCGTCTATCAAGAAATTAAGATAGGGTTGAGTCCAGATGGGAATCACAACCAGAACTGCTACTAAAGGTGAGTCGGATTTGGTCGGATATTCCTCATCTACTCCTTTTATAGAGGGAACTTTGAGGTGCTCTAAAAAAGCGCCATCCGGGAGTTTTTTTCTGGGCAGAGCCTATTTGAGATAGTGCATCTGCTTCCTCATTCTCTGTTCGAGAGATATGTTGAACTTCAAACCCTTCAAACGATTTAGATAATTCATCCACGACAGCCCTATATGTCGCCATGTGCTTGTTTGCCTTACAGATATTCGACACTTGTTGAGCAACAAGATCCGAATCTCCATAACACATGAAACGTCAGATTGCGATATCCTTAGCAATCCGGATCCCATGCAGTAGTGCATCATATTCGGCAATGTTGTTCGTCGACGGGAAGTGTATCTGCAATACATAGAAAAGTTTATCACCTTGGGGGGACTTGAGCACCACGCCAGCCCCGATCCCCCGAGCACTTTAGACCTGTCAAAATGCAAGGTCCAGTATTCTGACTCTGGCAGGGTCATGCTCTCCGTTGTCTCTATCCAATCAGCGACAAATTCAGCAAGGATTTGGGATTTGATTGCTGTACGAGGTTTGTACTCAATATCGAAAGCTGAAAGCTCTATGCCCCATTTGGCGACGCGTCCTGTGGCGTCACTATTGTTGATTATATCTCTCATGGGAGCTTTTCTCACCACAGTAATTGGATGTTCCTAAAAATAATGCCGTAACTTACGAGATGCAAAGAACACACCGTAAGCCAGCTTTTGATAATGCGGATATCGCTGTTTCGATTCTGTTAAGACCTCACTGAGATAGTAAGTCGGACGCTGCACCAGGTGTTCCTGATTTTCCTCCGGTCTCTCCACCACCATGACAACACTGACGACTTTGTTTATCGCAGCAAGATAGAGCAACATCGGTTCCTATGGTTCCGGTGCTGCAAGGATGGGAGCAGATGCGAGTACTGCTTTCAGGTCCTATAGTGTAGCTTCAGCTTCGTCGGTCCAAACAAAATTCTTGGTCTTTTTCAGGAGCTTGTATAGTGGTGCGGCTCTTTCACCGAGCCGGCTTACAAACCGACTGATTGCGGCAATGCAACCAGTTAGTCTCTGAACGTCCTTTAGGCGAGTCAGCCTGGAAATATTGAGTATAGCCTTGATTTTGTCTCGATTTACCTCTATGCCTCTTTGAGACACGATAAAACCCAACAATTTTCCGGCTTGGATTCCAAAGAAGCATTTCTTCGGGTTAAGCATTATGTTGTATTTTCGTAGATTGGCGAACGTTTCCTCCAAGTCAGAAATCAGGGTTTCCTTCTTTTTGGACATCACCGCAATATCATCCACATATGCGTGTACATTGCGTCCGATTTGATTGTGGAGGCAACGCTGCATTGTGCGTTGGTACATAGTTCCTGCGTTTTTCAGCCCAAAGGGCATTGTAACGAAACAGAAGGTTCCGAAGGGGGTTATGAATGAAGTTTTGAATTTGTCAGATTCCTTCATCCAGATTTGGTGATAACCGGAATATGCGTCGAGAAAACATAGGAGTTCCGAGCATGCCGTATAATCGATAACTTGATCAATCCTAGGCAGAGTGAGCGGATCTTTGGGGCAAGCCTTGTTCAAGGCAGTATAATCAACACACATCCTTAAATCAGTGGTGTCCTTTTTAGGGACCATTATAGGATTGGCTGACCAATCAGTATGGATGACCTCTTCTATGAATCCGGCTAACTCGAGCCATGCTAGTTCCTTAGCTATTACCTTACGCTTTTCATCGCCAAAACATCGTAGGGACTGTTTGACTGGTTTAGCATTCGGGTGTACATTTAAAGAGTGCTTGGCAAGTTCCCTAGGTACTCCGGTCATGTCAGATGGCTGCCATGCGAAGATATCTTGATTTGCTTGGAGGAACTTGACGAGCGCGCTTTCCTATGCGCTATCTAGGCCTACGCCTATCTGGGTCACCTTGGAGGGGTCATCATCCTTCAACGACGTCTTCTTCGTCTCTTCTGATGCCTTGAACTCCAGTTTCGGCTTTGTCACCTCCTTCTTCGTTGTGGGCATCTTGGACGGATCTATGCTCTTCTTGATCTCTTGATACTCCTGGGCATGCAACACGGCTTCAGCAAAGGCGGCATTTCCGTCCTTGTACTCTCGCGCCTTCTTCGGGTCTCCCCTGATGGTGATCACGCCGTTGGGACCTGGATTTTTATCATATTGTAAATGTAACAAGTACGAGCCATAAAAGCCCAGTAAGCCGGACATCCGAATATAGCATGGTATGCGCTCTTGAACGGGACCACTTCGAAGGAAAGTGCTTCCGTCCGGTAGTTCCTTGGAGTTCCAAAGGTAACATCCAAAGTGATTTCCCCCAGGGAATTTGCTTGTCTTCCTGGGACAACTCCGTGAAAGATCACAGAGCTCTGGTTCAACTGGGTCTCCGAGATCTTCATCCGGCGTAGCGTTTCGACATACAGAATATTAATGATGCTGCCGCCGTTCGTGAGAGTCTTGGAGAAACCATAGCCGTCAATAAGTGGATTAATGACTAAGGCGTATTTTCCTCGCCTGTGCAACTTAGGCGGATGATCAGCATGGTCAAAGGTGATTGCCACTTCCGACCAGTCCAAAAATTGAGGGACAGCCGGAACTGTTGCGTTGAGCTCATGTAGAACTGCTTTCTTGACCTTAGCTGGTTGAGATCCGAGGAAGGTGACGTAAGTGTCTTTCTTTGTCGGGAAATTCTTTTTCCCTTCAGGCCTGGGATTTGAAGCATCGGCTTCCTCCATGTCGGAATTATCCTTGGTCTCTTTATCCTTTTCGGGATTCTTCTTTCCCTTCTTCCGCTTGGCCCTGTAGCCCGCGGTATCGTCTCTCTTGATGTCTTCATTGAAACGACACTCGGCGTTTGTGTGGGACGAGCCCCATTGGCATCCAAGTGATGCACACATGGCTTATTGGCAATGTCGGCCCAGGAGTAGGTTTTTCCGGGTTGTTGGTCTCCTCTACCCTGGACTCTTGATGTCCCGTGACCGTGTCCACGACCACCGCCGCGCCCTCCTTGTCCTCTAGATCCGAAAGTAGCAGCGACCACTTCCGTTTCCGCGTTGGGCTTTTCTTTCGAGGCGTGCTTGCACTTCTGAGCTTGTTGCTTTGGTTGTTTTGCCGACTATGGCACAACTAGGGCGTTAAGTAATCCCTCTGCGTCGTCGTCAGCATCTGCATACTTGCTCGCTATTTCTATCAAATCTCCCAAATGAGTGACCTTTTCACACTTCAAGTGATGACGTAGTAAACCAATTGGGAGTCCTGCAATGAAAGCTTCAATCGCAGTTTGGTCATTTACTCCTTCATAGGAGTTCTTGGTGTCGATCCATCATCCGAGATAATCCTGGCAAGTTTCTCCGGCTTCCTGGGTGCAACACTGCAGGTCTCCTACCGTACAGGGCCTCCGATACGTGCCTTCGAAATTACGAGAGAACACACTTTGCATATCATACAAGTTGTGGATGGTGTTCTCCGAAAGTTCATTGAGCCACGATCGTGCCGTCTTCCGCAACATGAGTGGGAGATATCGAGTCGCGACTAGGCTATTTTCGCCTTTGGCGATACAACAAGCCTGGAAAAAATCCTGGAGCCAAGTATCTGGCCGAGCTATACCGTCGTAGGCTTGAATGTGTCTTGAGATAGCAAATCCTTCTGGGAATTTTGTAGCTCTTATGCATGGTCCGAAGCACTTTGGGCCCACGTATATATCATTGTTTTCGTAGCGCTGTGCCTCTATGTTGGAGTTAATCCTGTGCCTTGCGTCACTTAGGGATAAAGATCGTCCCGAATGACGGCTATGGCTGCGGTGCCTTGGAGCCAGACTTCGGCTTCTGCCACCACCTCCTCCACCACGACGCCCTCCTTGGCCTCCTTGGGAACCATTGTGATGGCTACTTGGTGGAGAGGGTGGAGCAGCTGGATTGTTTCCAGCTGATCGCTAGCCTCCGTCCGGAGCGTCATTATTCTGGTTCTGGGGAGGATCTTCATTACGACGAGCCCCTTGCCGGCTTGACTCGGCATGGTGTCCGTCGTTCCTTTGTCCGTCAGCCGGACGACTTGCATGTCTAGGAGGCGGCATCCTCTGACGGTCCTCCTCCTGACGTTTCTCTTTTTCTTCTTCCCTGCGATCGTTCGACTCTCGCCGGGGAGGATTCTTCGGATTAAGTGCAGCAATTGCCTCTTGTTCTGCAGCTGGGGTAACGTTACGCTAGTCGCGTGCAGCTTTGTGGTGCTGTCCTGAAGATCCGATTCTTGAGTAGTTGTCTTCCCGACAGTTGGAACGGTTATACTATTCCGGAGCACGTTGGCGTCTTACATCATTCCAGGCCGGATCCGTGCGACATTGGTCAGATTGGGAGACTAGTTTTCTGCTTCCGGACAGGGCGGCCTTTTGCTGCTCCAGACCCTTGTTGAGTAGTTTAATGCCCAATCGGATCTGCTCTGGGCCTGGATTAGCAAATAGGATTTCTCGAGTTGCAACTATGTTTTGCACTGGTGTTGGATACACCCAATCTCTGTTGCTGTCGTGCCGAGGCATCCCATGGTATCCTCCAAAGAGGACTTTGTGAATCTGCGGGAATTGGTCGTCATGAGTATGACGTTTCCTGGTCTTCTGATGTTGCCGGGAGTTGTACTTCTCTGCAGTTGCCATGCGTTTCTTTTCTTCCTCAAGGTTTTTGGCTTCATCGAGGAGTACTTGGCGATGCACTTCTAGGGCCTGGGCCCTTTCGTCCAGCTCTTCAGCAGTAAGTTCTGTAGCTTTAGGTATAGGTGTGGTTGATGCAACATCGATGAGTTTACGCGCACCTTCGGTGATCACGTGTCCATCCACCGACTCTTCTTTGGGATCGTCTGGGATAAGTGCTCCATCCGAGTCTTCCTCATATTCCTCGGCAATCACGTCCGCTGCTGGAGGGTCTTTTGCCAGGGTCTTGTTCTTCTTGTTCTTCTTCTTTGCCTTCTTGGCAGCGCCGGTAGCAAAGACGGCTTTGGGTCCGTTTCCCGGAGTCAAGCTTTGATCGGTACTTTCGGACTTCTGGACCTCGGGATTATCTCTGATATCTGTGTCATCCTGCGCTTTGGGAGAGTTTTCCCCAGATCCTTCATCCATGGCTTCTCCTTCCTCTGTAGCTTTGGAGTTATACTCCTCTTCATACTCCGTGGAGAATTTTCGGAAATCGTCCGACGTCATCGAGTCATCCGAGGATGCGGGTAAGTCGGTGTTTGTTCTGATCGCCTCCAGCACCGATTCGGTGTTTTCTCTAGCATCGGCAGAGCCGGATCCGGATCCAACGTATCCGACGAAGTGTGAAGTGTGGGTTTTGAGGTAGTTGCGGCTTTCCTTGTGGGCTTCCTCGAAGATCCTGATGGTTTCGAGAACCTTATCCACGCTAGCGTCTTGCAGTATCATGCGCCTCAACGTGTGCCTTAGGAATGGTTGATCTGTTCCGGCATTGGCAGAGCCAAAACCAATGTTGTTGCTATGCTCCTCCTAGGTTTCGACCTCAATAGACAAATCGATCTAGGATTCGACCTCACCAGGGAGGTCCACTCTAGATTCAACTTGAGCCGCAAGATCTGCTTTAGGCTCAGCTTTATCCACTATCTCCGCAATAGGTGCGGGCTGGGTGGGATTATGTTTTTCCGAGATCCGAAACTTTGCCGCCTCAGCGGACAAAGGGGACCCAGAAATTTCTTCTGCCTCTATCATCACTGCTGGGGTGGCTGGGGTAGGTTCAGCGAATCCGATGTACACATCGATCTCACCGAAAGACATGATGGTGTAGGCAGTCACGGCCTCCCTAGCCGGAATCCAGGTCTCGTCGAGAACGATGAGAGGGACGTCGCTGGCGTAGAGGATGCGACTGACGGTGATATTCTCGCTGATTCCATTTCTTGCAGATTCCACTCGGAACGCAGATCCAAAGCTCACTTGCCCCACGGTGGGCGCCAACTATCGTCGGATTGATGACAAGTACACCATGAGGGGGTCCTCGAGGCATGTGGAAGAGAGGGGTGTGAGACGTACGGTGTTCCAGGATGCTGAGCACACAAGTTTACCCAGGTTCGAATCCACCGGCTTTGGAAGGACCCTACTCCTGCTAGCAATCCAGTAATACGGCAGAGCCAGAATATGGGTTACAAGGGTTTCGCCTGTGCGAGTTGAGATTGTAGACTATTGAGGTGTTAGGTGCCCTAAAGGCTCTCCCTAGGACGACTTATATAGATATCTGTCCTAGGGTTTACAGGAGAGATCTATCCGGCTACGACTAAGAGTCGGTTACAAAGTACATCTTGAACTACAAGTAACACTACGGGCCTATGTTGGTAAGTCTTCTGGGCCTTCCTGTAGCTGGACTGGACTCCATCTCTTCTCCCTGACTGGGCCGCCCGTGAAGCAAAGCTCTAACCCGAAGTGGGCCACCCTAGTCAGTGCGGAACTGTGAGGATACCCAGAAAGTATATCCCCAACACATGGAACTTGGCGCGTGTGGTCAGATATGTCGAAGGTGATGCAATATTATGATACGTTGAGGTATTCAGGGATTGCGGGTGGTGATAATACCACCATGCTTACTTATGTATTGATCATCTTCTGGCCCCTATTGGAAAGGCAACCCTTCTGGATCATCATGGTCCCATGTAGTGGGGGATATGGCTCACCCCTATTGTTGTGTGCCATGGGAGTTGCTGGTGGTGGTGGCGCGTTGGCCGGAAGGCGTGGTTGTGGTGCTCCATATGCTATGGGCCCTACGGCTGCCCCATACACCTGGTTTGTTGCTTTGCGTTGTAGTTGCATGTAGGCATCTTTGAGCTTCTGGAACTCGCGGCAATCCTTGTGGAGGTAGATTGACTTATTCTTGTCGTCCTTGTTGTCGATGTAGTAGTGGATGTTGCAAGGGCCTGACAGTCACGCCATTGTAGTTGAAGCATCATCACGGGTGCGGTATTGCCACACTTGGGTCGTCCTGCCACTGTCGCGGTAGATACCACCGCCATATCCTCTATTGTGGTTGTTGTCATCGTGCTTGTCGTTGTAGCATGCTATGACCGTGTCGACTTCGTCGCAGTCATCTTAGCCGCGCATCCTGCGCTTTCCTCGACGATCATGCCTACGACCTAGGTTGTCCTCGTCATTCAAGCGTGTTTGGCTATTGTGGATGGCATCTTCACCGTCCACCCAGTGATTCGCTATGTCCATCAGGTGGTCTTGGGATTGGTGCGGCCTAGCTCCTCCTTAAGCTCTCGACGACGTACACCGCCATTGCATGCGTTGATTGCTCGCTAGTTAGAAATATCTTCCGTAGAGTTCTTGATGATGGACCACTGCTGAATGTATGAGCGGAGGGATTCGCTAGACCTCTAGCAACGGGCTCAGAGTTCTTCGATTGAGGCCGGGTGCTTGTAGGTGCCTTTGAAGTTTCAGATGAAACTGTCCACTAGTTCTTCCCAACTGCAGATCGAGCTAGAGGGGAGGCTGTTTAGCCAGGCTTGTGTGGCGCCTTGTAGTTGTAGCTACAGGCACTACATGGTTGCGCTCTTGGATCCGACGTGGAATTTTACGGACTGTATGTGATCATCCAGCCAGATCTTTGGCTCCTACAGATCATAAAATTTTGGGTTGTCTGAGGGCAGCTTGAAGCCCTTGGGCATCTGAGTTTTCCGTATGGCACAGATGAAGCATATGGCGCCGTAGAGTTCCGTGTCCTCATCTTAGGACTCAGAGGAGTAGGTGCTTTTGGCCTGTAGCTTGTCAACCTTGTGCTACATGATCTCATCGCAGGCATCATAGTCGTGGTCTCTCCGTCGTGGGCTGTGACATCGCCATGGCAGGTCATCCTCGTCGTATGACGATGAGAGGTTTCTTGCAACTGTTGCATATGTCTTCTTTGGCTCCAGGGTGGGCTCTCCCGCGAGTGCAACCTCTACCAGTCCGAGTCCAGTGAAAGCAAATCTATGGATGGAAGTGCACGGATCCACTGCCTGCGGGGGGTTGGACAGTAGATAGGTGGTTGCCGCCATGACAATAGCCTGTGGGGTCTTGGGCGTTACATTACCCCGTGCATCCATAGACATGAACGAAAGTCCAGTCATCGAGTGGCTTCACGTCTAGCTTCCTAGTCCATCAGTTCCGCTTGAGGGCGTCTTTTGGACGCCCAACATCGTGGTTCCCCTTCGAGGAAGACCAGCCAATCGACTAGAGTTTTGCCCATCGGGCAGTCGACTCAGCATCAAGTCGTTTATGTTCTTTGAGTTGGGCCTAGAGAGCCCGCTAGTGGCGGAACTCCTTTTCAGGTACTAGTGGTATGCCATCAGTACTTCTTGATATGAGCCGGGGGGAAGAGGCATGCCACCTGACAGGGCCTACTTGACCCTTTCCCACTCCACATTAGTGAGGTGGATCTGCGGCCTGTTGCCATTGTTGTTTTCATTGTCGTGGGTGGCTCCATTCTCGGCTTTGGCACTAGTGCTGACGCTGTTGCCGGTACCATTACTGGCGATGCCACCAGTATTGGCATTGATGACAACACATTAGTAGTTATTGGGGCATATGTTGCTTCTAGAGCTTTCCATATCGGATTCGATGACGTGATCGCCTTCGAGCAGATTGCTCAGATCAGAGTCACAAATGTTGTTGCTATCCCGGCTGTAGGCCTAGGAGGAGGCGTTCAACTCACTGAGAGTCGCAAGTGGAGGCGAGATCCATGAAGCTGGCGCAATCAATCGTGGGATTGACTATTCCAGGACCGATCAGATCTGGTTCGGTATTGGAAGAGTGCAAGTCATGCTGACCTAGAAGTTGAAGCCGCCGATCATCATGTCAGCCTTGGCTTTGAGGGAGTCAAAGGTTGGGCGCGTGTCCGGCGAGTGACTGGTAAAGTCAAAGGTGCCGAGGCTGAGGCGTCTCTCCGACATGGATGAGTCGAAGATGGCGGGTGATGGGGCCACCGAAGTCATAACATCAGCATGCCCATTTCCCAGAGATGGTGCCAATTGACGTGGGTTTAACACATTAATGCCCATAGTTTATGGACTTGGGTTTTGAGGAAGAGGGGTGCGCTAGAGACTTTGTTTCGCTAACAGGCAAGCAACTCATGAACATGATGTTTATCCATGTTCAGGCCCCACCCTACTCCTGCTTGTCTGCTCTTGATTGATGATGAACCAAAGGTTACAGGGGGTGCCTAGATGGCGATGGTGCGCAGATGTAATCTGGCGGGTGTATGTGCTAGGGTTTGCAATTGTTCTCCTTGTTGTTCCCTCCGGGCCTTTATATGAGGAGGCCGGGTCTTAGGATACAATTGAGTTGGTTACAAGTTAGGGTTAACTCTTTTAATCTTTCTGTCTAAAGCATGCTGTATCTATCAAGGAGTCACATCGTTCATGGGCCTGGAGCCACCTAAATCTTCATGGGCTTCACCATTGGCGGTAGATTGTCGCATGGGCTCCTGTTGGACCGAACTAGGTAGGATCATCTTAGGAACTCGTAGGGCATACCTGTGTCAACCGGTGAGCCATCAGAAGTTCCGAACAGCCCGGTTCCAACGGCTCGAAAACTGTTGAAAAGACCTGGTTGTACAAGCCAGAAGTTCCGCCTGACCTGGGCTGGAACTTTCGGTCGGTAGTACCGATCTAGTACCGACCAAGTACCGATAAATAAAATGCGACAAAATAGAGAGATGATTGTGGGGTGTCACTGGCTGAGCGGAAGTGGGCCGGAATTTCCACCGATACTACCGGCAGCAAAATATGCCCGAGCGGTACTTCCGATCAATTACCGGCCTAAGAACCGGTAAATATGCATCAAAAATAGAATTGGGTGCTGGGGGCATTCCCATGCTCACTAGAACTAGACCGGTACTTCAACCGTTACTACCGGTGCCAAAAGTGGCTTAGCGGTACTTCCGGTGAAGCATCGGTAGTTCTGGTCAGGGAAACTCCAAAACCAAAACTGCCATAACTTTTGGATCCAAACTCCAAAGAAGATGAAACCATTTTTTTGGAAAGATAATGACATGTCAAATTATTGGGTATCACCAAGAGTGAAAAGACAATGAATAAATATGTGAGGTATCTCCCAAGGCGTGGAGCCAAAAAACCCGCAAGATAAGAATGCAATAACATATGCAAGGGAAAACCGTTTTTGATGAACTAGAGATTGTTATGAAGATAACTACAATCTCTAGATCCTCTCATGTACAAGATCCAAACAACAAACAAGAAAGATGATGCTATGTAAGAAAAGGTTTGAGCTCTCCCAAAGATATTGAACGAGCTACTCACTCGAGATCCCCTCTTGATAGTATGGCTATCTATCCCAAACCCGGTCTCCCAATAACTACAAGAGACTGGTAAAATAGAAAACCTATCAAGATCATACCTTTTCCTTGAGCATTCCACTTGAGCTTGATGTAAACGATCTTGTCTTCTTCAAGATGGAATACCTTTCTTGATTGCTCTTGCTCAAGCTTTGCTTGATGAAGACTTGCGAGTTACTCCCCCATACTCCATGGGGAAACCTCTTCTTTGAACTTGTCTTCATCACTCCATGATCACCGAGGAAGGAAAGCTTGAAGCATGGGATCTTCTAGAGATGGCGCATCTTGAGCTTGCACTTCATTTCTTGATGATGATGTCTTGAAGATAGCCATGAGGAACTCCATTCTAGATGTCGTTATCTTTCCAACAAAATTGGTTTCATATCGTTTGGAGTTCGAATGTGAAAGTTATTGTGTTTCTGGTTTCTGAAGTTTTCGTGAACGGTAGTTCCGGTGGGCCACCGGTAGTACCGCTGGGCATTTTTGCCGCTGGTAGTACCGGTGTTATTTCCGGGCCAACTTTTGGTAAACCCGATTTCGGTTCAGTACTCTCTCTGTTTTCGGTGCGCTATTTGTCGGAACTTTGACCGGAACTTCCAGCGGTAGTTCCGACCAGTTTTGTTTCTCTTTTTGCACCGCTATTGTGACCGTTGGCTGGGTGCCACCGGTAGTACCGGCCACCCATAGGTACTACCGTACGTGCGTGTTTCTATGAGTAACGGGCAGATCGAGGAGCCCTTTAAAAGGAGCTCCCCTTCCCCTTCGGGGCCCAACTTCATTTTTCTTGGTTTTGCCCTTCTCTCTCTCCTCCATTGTTGACCTTGAAGTGCTTGTCCTCTCATGTTCCCCCTCCTATGATTCTTGCATCTTTTTGAGGGATTTGAGAGAGGAGATCTAGATCTACAACCCCCACCAACCAAATCCCTTCTTTGTGAAGGAATCCTTGGGATTTAGATCTTGGAGAGTTTTGTGTTCTCCTCTTGTGTTCTTCCTCTCTTATTCCCCCAATAGCTTTTGTAGCTTTGGTGGAATTCGAGAGAGAAGGAGTTGCCTCTTGCATTTGGTGCATAGGTTTGAGTTCTCCTCGGAGATTCGGTGAGTTCAAGCTCTTGGGCTTGTTTCTCTTGGGTTCTTGGAACCCTAGATGGTTGTGTGGAGTTGTGGTATGTTATTGAGGCCTCCAATTGAGTTGTGGAGATTCCTCAAGCTTGTTGGCCTTTTGTGGCATTGTGGAGCCTTTGTGGCGTTTCTTGGGAGACCCTCCAATTGAGTTGTGGAGATTGCCCCAAGCCTTGTACGGGTTTGGTGACCACCCTCAAGTGTCCCATAGTGGAACGTCGGTAGGCCTTTGTGGCGAGCTCATGAGAGAATAGGGTGAGCCTTTTGTGGTGTCGGTGTGTTGCGTGCCTTCGCATCTTAGGGTGAGGCCTTGTGTGGCATTGGGTGAGCATCGAGCTACCACACGTCGAGGTGAGCTATTTGTGGCGTTCGATGTACATTGCGCCATCGCACATCTCCAATGATGACATAGCTTCTTTGGAAGTGAACTTCGGGAAATAAATCATCGTCTCCGCGTCCATCAGTTATCTCTCAACTGAGCCCTTTACTTATGCAATTTACATTGTGATAGCCATCATGCTTGATATACTATATCTTGATATCACCTTGTTGCTTATCTTGCTTAACATATGTTGTTGGTGCACTTAGTGAACCTAGTAAATATAGGTTTTGGCTTGATAAATTAAACGTTAAGTTTTATTCCACATTTATTAGAGTCTAAACCATAATAATTTTAAAACGCCTATTCACCCCCTCTAGGCGACGTCCGTATCCCTTTCAAACATGCACACATATAGCTTCAAATCGCTCCCTACTCACCATGCTTAAGTCTATAAATAATTACTCCAAGGATAAAACATATACCGATTCATCAAAGGACCCTCCCCTAACAAAAGGATAGTGTGTTCCATAATAGGCACTACCAGGCTCTAGGTGCAGTCGGTTCAGTGACCATGCTATAGGTGCAGTCTATTCAAGGAAAATATTTTCTACTTATAAAGTTAAAATTTTGAGTTGGTAATTGTCTGTTCACCCCTTAGGTTGTCTCCACCTGACATGGGGTGATCACGTTAATGCCCGTACTTGATGGACTTGAGTGTTTCGGGAAGAGCAGTGCATTGGAGACTTCATCGGCTAACAGACAAACAACAAGGACATGAGGTTTACCCAGGTTTAGGTCCTCGGAGGGAAAACCCTACTCATTCTTGTATGTTCTTGATTGATTGAGAAATCAAAGATTACAAGGACGTAGATGGCTATGGTGCATAGATTAGATCTGGCGTGTGTGTATGCGAGTGTCGATGAGCCTCTCGACGTTCCTTCCTGGCCCTTATATGGGGAGGCCAGGTCTCAAGAGACGTCCAAATCGGTTACAAGTTTGGGGGCATAACCCTAAAGGTTTCCTATCTAGGCTTATTGTTTCTGTCAAGGAGTCGAATCCTGCATGACCTTGGCTTCATCCGAATCTTCATGGGCTTCACATATCAACAAATTTTCATGTAGGCCTCCTGCTGGGCTAGACTCGATATACCAAGGGTGAACATATGTTAGGCATACCTATGTTTGTAGCCCCCAAGTGAAAGTATCGTATGGGCACCTAGAGGGGGGTTAATAGGTGCTACTTCTGATTTTACTCCTTTTCAATTTAGGGTTTGACACAAAAGGTAAATTCTCTAGATATGCAACTAAGGTGAATTTACCTAAATGTCACACTAACACTACTAACTAAGCAAGATCAAGATATAAGTAAGGTGTAGTAAAGGATAGAGGTAACCGAAATGAAGCACGCGGAGACATAAGGGTTATTTCCCGCAGTTCCTTCCTTTTGAGGGGAAGTACGTCTGCATTTGGAGAGGGGGTGGTTTCAAACCACCAACACCACGAAAGGCCTCCCTTGTTCTCCGATGAACCGCACCCCAAGGGGATCAATTCGCTCTTCCACTATATCGGTAACCTTCGAGATGGAAACCGACACCTTTACAACACGTTCGAAGCACACATCCACAACTGAATTGGAGGCTCCCCGAATCCAAGCAAGCTTCCACAACAATCAAAGACAAGCTTGTAAGAACCAAATCAAGGCCTAGGGTTTCCAATGAAACCCTAGAGAAAGGGGCCCTCAAGTGAATGAGGGGGAAATGAAGATCTCTATTGGTGAAGTTGTAGATCAAGGCCTCCTCCTTCGATTCCCCAAAGATCAGGGACTTTGGATGGTTGTAGAGGGATATTTTAGAGATTTGGTGGCTCTCTAATGGAATTCTTCCTTTTATGAAAACGAGTATCTTGAGGTAGGGGATGAGGTCCCCTATTTATAGGCCCACTGCTCCAGACCATTTTCTGCCCATTGGGGAATTTCTACACCGAAAACTCCGGTCAAGAGATCAGAGACTCTGGTCTGCAATCAACTCACACCGGAGACTCTGACCCAACTCTGGTCTATCTTTGGACCCCCTGTCAGAATGTCTTGGGCCTGGTCTTGATAGCCTCTCTGGAGACTTGTCCGAAATTCTGGACCTGAGAACACCGGAGACTCCGGAGTTTGCACACCAGAGACTCCGGTATGAGTTTGCACACCGGAGATTCCGGTCAATCTCTGGCCTATATCTGGACCCCTAGTCAGAATGACCCTAGGCATCAGCATCGATCTACTCCGGAGGTTTGGGCCAAAACTCCGGTGCACACCGGAAACTCCGGTCTTTGTACACTGGAGATTCCGGTCTGAACTTTTCATCAGACTTTTGTTTCAGCCAATGAAACTTCCTGCTGCTATGGACTTTTCTATTTTTAGTAGATTAACCTGACATAATTAGCACACGGTAAAAAGTGTCCCCAAGTTGTTAATGAACACAAAAACTGACTAAGACAATAAATGTCCTTTCAATCTCCCCCTTTTTGGTGTTCGATGACAAGTGGTTTTGCATGAAAGTTCTTAAGATAAGAGACATAGCTATGCTCCCTCTGACGATGTGCAGCAATTTATACATGTAATACAAATCATATTAGGAAAAAGGAAAGTAAAGTCTTACATAGAATAGAGAGATTACCACCTGATCCTTTACTTTTACCAATACAGTAATAATACGGGCATAACATGTCCATATGCAAAGGATAGTTTCACAAGAACCAAATAAAGCAAATGTTTGAATTTTTAAGATATAAGGGCATAAGCAAACAAGAAGCAGCCTAATGCTAATTCCCATCCCATGCAAATCCTGGATGATCCTACTAGACATCTTCTCCTCCTTTGGCATCAAGATACCAAAAAGGGAAAAGGCCAAGCTATCGCCCCAAAGGAATCACTTGAATTCATCATCGTCGTCGTCATCCTCATCCTCATCCTCCTCATAGTCGTCATCACCACCTGGAACCTTGGGACCTTTGCCATGAGGGTGAGAGGAGGAAGCACCCTGAGAAGCAAAGCCAAATGTGACCTTTGAGAAGGTCTTCCAATCAACCAGACTGTCATTCCTTGCATTCTGTGCACCAAAAGAGAGTGTGTTATCTGATTCTACAGATGGTTCAGCCCCATGCTCATCTGTGTATTCTGCCTCTCCTTCCTATTCTTCCTCTTCACCTTTATCTCCTCAAGGAGCTTCTCAATTCTGCTGTTGCTCTTATAGGAGGCATGCTGTTCCTTGTGAATGTCCACGTTCATGCAACACATCGTGTTTTCCCAAAAGGATGCCTTCTTGACCTTCTCCTGGACATACTCACATGTGATAGGTACCATAGGAGCATTGGAGGCATTCTTCCTTCTAAAGCCCCTTGGAGGAGTGGGAGCCTGCTTTGCCTCAGAAATCTCATCATCCTCACTAGCATATGGCTGCCTAGGAGCTGGACACATTCTCCCTTTCTTTTGGACAGCCACCGCTTCTAGAATTCCAGACGATGACCGGTACTCGCCGACTCCCTGGATGCAGGTTGAGAGGTGATTTCTCCATGGCTGTTGTGCCATGTCTGAGCAATAGATATGGCAGGATGAAATGACCTTCTAACAGGCGACTGTGCAGCTAGAGGAACAAGCAGAGATGGCGACCCACGGTGAGATGCTCTACACCGGCTAGGGAGAAGTCACTGCCCCAAAAAACCACCGCCAAAGATCAACTCACCCACGCATGTGAAAGTGATGGAGAAGACCAGAAAAAAGAAACTCCTCACCCCGGTTAGAAACACAGAAAAGACACCAGGAAGGAAGGAACCCACCGCCATTGAGAGCCCGAGCCCACACCACGAGGGACCACGAACCAGAAGCCAAAGAAAACAAGGAAAACACCCACCCTCTCGCATAGGAAGAGAAATACACATCGCCCACTACCACCATCTATACTGCATAGTCAGAGATAACACAATAGCAACATGCATGCATATAGCTTCAAATCACTCCCTACTCACCATGCTTAAGTCTAAAATAATTATTCCAAGGATAAAACATATACCAATTCATCAACAGACCCTCCCCCAACAAAAGGATAGTGTATTCCCGAATAGGCACTATGAGGCTCTAGGTGCAATCGGTTCAGTGACCATGCTCTAGGTGCAGTTTGTTCAAGGATAATATTTTCTACTTATAAAGTTAAAATTTTGAGTTCGTAATTAACTGTTCACCCCTTAGGTTGTCTCCACCTGACATGGGGTGATCACGTTAATGCCCATACTTGATGGACTTGAGTGTTTCGGGAAGAGCAGTGTGCTAGAGACTTCATAGACAAACAACAAGGACATGAGGTTTACCCAGGTTTAGGTCCTCGGAGGGAAAACCCTAGTCATTCTTGTTTGTTCTTGATTGATTGAGAAATCAAAGATTACAAGGACGCCAAGATGGCTATGGTGTGCAAATTAGATCTGGCGTGTGTGTATGCGAGTTTCGATGAGCTTTCCGGCATTCCTGCCTGGCCCTTATATGGGGACGCCGGGTCTCAAGAGACGTACAAATTGGTTACAAGTTTAGGGGTGTAACCCTAAAGGTTGCCTATCCAGGCTTACCGTGTCTATCAAGGAGTCAAATCCTGCATGGCCTTGGCTTCATCCGAGTCGTCATGGGATTCGCGGATATCAACATATTTTCATGTAGGCCTCCTACTAGGCTAGACTCGATAGACCAAGGGTGAACACCTATTGGGCATACCTATGTTAGTATACCCCAAGTGTCCATTCATATTGTAGATTCATATGGAGACTTAGAAATTGTCTGTCATATGAGGTAGAGAATACTGACTCGAAAGTTCACCAGGTCAGGTGGTCATGAGTCTATTAGTAGTTCATAGGGATTTTGATAAACCGGTCTGGTAAACTCGATAGATTGGGACCAATTAATTGCTCTTGGGAAAAAACAACTACCTACTCAAGCTCGAGTCCTTGTATTCGATTTCGATATAGGCTGGTGTAACTTGACTCATGTCATGGAGACCTTACTGAGGCAAATTCTAGTTCATAGATATGCACCGAACACGTCTGTTAGGATTTTCATCATGCCTGCAAGCATAATACTTGTTTAGTAGAGCGCAACAGATGTGGTTGCCAGGCCATCAAATTCGATATGTAGGTCTTATATTTGCATCATAGACGCGACATCTGAATGTTTATCACCACAGAGGTGATTCGGGTGGTTAAGGAGACGTCATATATGAACCTGACAATATGGTGTACAGAAGGCAAAGTCACCAATGCGTTCGGTTGCTATAAGGGAGTCGTCATCATGGATGCGGTCGACACAATGGACAATGTTGTAAATGTTTTATTTTCTATAGGGTGCGTGACCATCGATTCCTATGGGAGTAGCCCCTGAGTGTCTATTCTAGTCATAGACTCGAGTAGAGACTTATAGTTGTCGGTTGTGCGATCTTTATTTACCACGATGATCCGGAAGTGCTTCGGATGACCCTGCGAATGCCATCAAGACAAATTCTTCTTTTATTTTTGAATGTGCCACCAGCACACCCTATGGGAGTATCCTTGGGTCTTTAGTCGAATCGAGGATCCGAGTGAAGATTTACGGTTTTTTATTCTTTATTATTTGAGTGCGGGTTTAGCGCTCTAGTTTGGAGTAGCCCTCAAGTGTATGAGAAAGTCGTAGACTCTAACAGGGACTCAGATTTTGTCATTGTCTATAGCTTGTATCTTCATGGCATTCGAGGAGGTACTCGACTCGGGATGTCTTACTTGAATTTGCAATCGAATGTTTTGCTCGTCTCCTAGTAGGATGTGATGAAGTTTGAATGATAGCTGATGTTAGGCATGACACCAAGTGAGCTCAACCGTCAGCCTGAGCAGCTGATGGAATGCAACAGTGTGGGCCCTGGTGTTAAAGCTGAACTTGGACTTGACCACATGTTGCGCAAACAATGGGGTTTTAACAACGGTTCCTCGATTGCATGCATAGTGGAGTTACTGTGGTGGCGGTTTGTATCTTGTCGTCCATGTTTCCTCCTGGATGAACGCCACATGTCCTTGATTGCTATTCCACGGCCGAGATTGGTTTCACTAGCAGTATAAGGATAAGGCAGGGGCATAGTATCTTTTTCCCATTCTCTTCGTCATCTTCATCTTCTTTGTATCCTTGCTCTCCGGCATTGCTATTCTCCTTCGCTGCACTATACATACTAAGAGTATTCCCCAGCGCTTTCCTCAGTTACTTGAAGAAGAATTGTGCCGCCATGAAGCGGAAGCGCGCTGTTGTGATGGTGAAGCCTAAGAACACTGGAGGAGCGGGTTCTAGTACCTCTGCCACCCCCAAGAATAATGGAAACACTGCAACAAGGGTCACCAATGGTGATTGGAGGTGCTCTATGATAGGTCCAAATATTGACACTTTTTCTCAAGGATTTTCCATTGGTTTTTGCCAGGTTTCATTGATTTTGATCTTTCAACTAATGCTAATATTGCAAGTAATCGAAACTTTGTTTGTTTGTGATGACTTTCAGGTACTGGACACTTATGGAAAGAACCGAGAGCATTTATGGGCTAATGACACCTAAATGGACAAATCTCCAATTGAAGACATTTCCATCCAAGACCTACTGAGCCCTTAACGACCTGTAGTACAGCCGGAGACTGCCCATACGCCCACCTATACGACCCTCCATCACCTCTGTTATATCAATACAGGCAACTTTCATGAAGGAGAGGGGCAGAATACGAACACAGCCGCCACAAACCATCCCATAAGAGAGGATATCAGATCTGGAGAACGATAAGAACTTCATCTCATCCTTTGAAGATCCCTAGCCTCTTGATCATCAAGTCCACCATAATTCCCCACTTGTACTGAGAGAGAAAAGAGATTTGTACTCGTAAGATTAGGGATTAAACCTCTATTCCTTCTTTGGTTTGTATTTTATTTGATCTTCGACGATATTGTGGGTTCCTACGGTAAAGTTGAGATGACATCCATTTGTAATATGATTATATCTTTGATTTATTCTCCTCTCATGTGTGAGTAAATCCCCATAGGCGTGGGAGATGTACAGAATTTGTGAGATGTGATGTGCCTCCTTTATTTCCATCCATTTGTGACTATTGTTGTGATTATTATATTGTGAGAATGATTATCTATGTTTTCTTAATGCTTGTTATCCAATTTAAGGGCCCAGGTAACATTATCCTGAGATCTCATAGAGATGAACTTGTTTACTAGCGAATCGGTGACCTCCCGAGTGACACGATCGATATCAAAGAGGAGCTAGTACAACTCAAGGACAACAAGGAACCATCAATTTTAAAGGCTTTATCTGGTCTAAAGACCTTTATTGATGTGCTGACCATGGCTTTGGTAATAGGCAGAAGGATCATTGGAACCAAGAAGAATCTACCAAGAGGACTCTTAATTGGTATATGGGTTGCTTGCTGTTGGGGATGTGACCCCAGGTACCCCAGAGTTGAGGAATAGTGAGACCTCTATAATGTGTGGGACGATTTCTATGAGGTATATATGAAGAGAAAAGACATTTAAAATGAGTAAAGGGTTGAGAAATAAAGTCTAAAGAGTATAGAATATAGAAAAGGAGGAGGAAAATGTCTTTGGGCCGAGTTACACTAAACTCAGCCTAAAGGAGATTTTGTAGGCCGAATTAAGCCAGACAGGTGCACTCACCCCAGTTGGACCCCGGCTGGCCCGAGATATCCCCAGCCGACCCATCTCCACGTTGCTAGCTCCTCCCGCCATCTCCACTTTGCCCTGCCAACGCTACCTCGCCAGAACTCCCGCCAACATCACCGCCAGGTCCACGCCAGGACTCCCGCTTCGCTAACCCAGGTGGGCCGAGGTGGCGATGGTTCGGCCCACCGTGGACCGCAACCACCACGTCAGCTTTCTCCTGCATGATGCCAACGCCCTCCACCAAATCGCCGTCTCCGGATGGGCCGAGGTAAGGATTACTTGGCCCACCCCGGGTCGTTTCCTCCTCATCTCCACGCCCTGGCACCACTTCACCCGGGTGGGCCAGAGTAATGGTCACTCGGCCTACCGCGGGACTTCACCGCATAGCCCTAAGGAATATGCCGAAGGGATAAGACCGGTGACTCATTAAAGGCCAAGATGACTGGGTGTCAACACCCGGATTTTTAATCCCAGATGCCCGTTATGCCATACCTCGCAATCCCAGGATTACCATTTTTGCGAGACATAACAGATTGGATATCACAGTACATTATCCATTACAAACCATACATAAGGTTTTACACAAATAAGGATCTCATGGTCCAGTCTTTAATACAACAAGTAGCGGAATTAAACGATAGCGTAGCGGTGGGGTCCATCTTCAGGGGCACAGGCAATGCTGACGAAGGCAGATAGTCCTAGTTATCATAGCCGTCCTGCTGACCATCATCTTGGTAATCTCCTTCATAGTCTGGCCATGATAATAGCCAGGGACAAAAGCCATGAGTACTCTTTAAGTACTCGCAAACTACTACTAGCAAGGGTTATGATTCTAAGTTAAAGTGCTGAATTGAAAGAATAACTATCAAGTTAAGTTTGAAACCTAAGCTGAGTTCTGAAGCAAGAAAAGATAAATTAAAGTTCTAGAATCACTTAAGTTGGGAAGCTATTATCATCTACACAACCCTGTTGTGGTCAAGTCAAAGTTCATCATTCTTTTCAAGTTATTTAGAAAACATCTGACAACGAAACAATATGGCCATTCCAACTGTCCATAACCGCGGACGCGGCTATTTGAATAGTTTGACACTCTGCAGAGGTGGTACACTTTCACCGATACATCTGTCAGGGATAACCTTGAATCATCATACTTAGTATGCAGATAATCAAACATAACCTTCCCTTTACACACCCTAGTACAAGCACCTCTCCTATGAGCATGGCCTCCCAACCATGACCATCAGTCATCTTGGGCACTGCATAGGTGGACATCATTGAGAGGTAGCCTCAGCTCAAACCTCTCCCGTGAGGGAACTAATACTAATGCATATAAATTTCTAGCTAAGCCTTACCCACTTCAGGTAATGTGGTTGTACGGTAAATTTGGAATGGTATCGCATCCGAATCCAACCATCAGTTTTATAAAAGAGTTAAGGCTCATGCCTTATCTTTTTCATCATCATCAACCCATTGTGTTTCTCAACACATGTCAAAACATCTCAATAGAATGACTCATCATTCCAAGGTTTTCATAACTCATTTTCACCAAGTGTTCCCATCTAAAGTGACTCAAGTTTTGATCTATTCTAAAATACTAAGTTAAGAGTGTTCACTAAGGTGGAAAGATGGGATCAATCTCATGCCATAGAATGACATCTAAAGGTTTCTAAGTAGGTCAAGTTTTATACTCTTTATGCTACCTTCAAAATTAATTAAAGAACTTTGTGTAACTAAGGGGGTAAAACTTGTTAATAAGACTTGAGGTACTAAGAGTTAAAGGGGTGTGATCAAAGTATGCTTAAGGAATCTTTACTAAACTATCTAGTTTTATTCTAGCTTGCTAAAATAGCTTACTAAAGCATGTTTGCAAGGGTTAGCTTGCCACTAATAGCTTGCCTTGGTTGGTGCAGTGGTTGAAGTTTTCTTCTTCTTCTTCTTCTTCTTGGTAGAACTCCTCCTCCTCGAAGGCTTGGTCGGTACTATCATCTAGAAATACATAGGGAGTGCACAATCACCAAACAATCCTTAACTAGGCTAAGTATTATTCTAAACCACACAATTGATGATCTATTATCATCACAAGCATCACAAGTTTAATTCAATAGTTTCAACCTTTTTATTTTGGAAAAGTAATTTCTACTCATTGAAAAATTAACTACAATTTAATATTCACCACTAAAACATGTGATCATGTGGACACATGTCCTCACCACATATTCTAACATGTGGGAATGAGATTTAAAGGTTGAATCAATATTACTTTGGTTTAAGTTCATTATTTAATGATTTAAAGTGACTAGAAATGCCTATATAGCATTATTTTGGTACTAGTCCAAAGTCACTGCCTGTAAACCTTAATATTATTACATATTTGGATAGATATGGTGAGATGTGATTTTTGAGAGTTGGAATCAACTCAAAAGCTAACTTGGTTGATTTTATAAAAATGTTTCAAGTTGCAAAAGCTTCTGTCTTCTTATTTTTATTAGGAGAAATCTATAACTCTAAATGAATTAAATCCAACGGGCTTGGATAGAGCATTTTTGGGTGATCTCCACTAGTGCTAGGTAGTCTCTGGTTGCAAGGGTTTTGAAAATGGTGCTCAATTAGATGGTTTTTGAAATAGGGGTGATCTATGCATATGCATTAGATTCAATTTTAAACTGTCATTTAAAATAGTTTACAGAAGGTTTTTAGTAGATCAAAAGGTGGGCCTTGGTACCACATTATGTGTACTAGCAACAGGTGCAAAGATCAAGAATTGTTCCTATTAAGAATTGAGTACTAGGAATAGCCAAAGTAGGCACGAGAGTTAAATTTGTCCAAATGACCATTACTTCATTTTAATTCTTTTTGATTTGATTTCTTTTAGAAAAAGTTTGGGAATGATGTAGATGATGTTTAAATCACCTAAGAAACATTTTAGAAGCAAAGGATCACACAATCATGGCAATTCAAAACAACTCCTATTTTAAATGCACACATATATGAATGCTTTCATTTTAATTTTGGAAAAGTTTTTGTTAACCCCATTTTTGGATGATTTGATTATGATAAGCTTGGATTGAAGTTTTGGGATGTTACAAACCTTCCCCCCTTAAATAAAATCTCGTCCCGAGATTTACAAGAAAACTAGGAACTAAAGAGATCTGGGAACTCTGTCCTAATGTAATCCTCGCGCTCCCAAGTGGCTTCCTCCTCGGTATGGTTGCTCCACTGAATCTTGAGAAACTTGATACTCCTGGTCCTGGTGGTTCTGTAGGCTTCTTCTAAGATACGAATGGGCACTTCCCGATAGGTCAGGTCATTGTTGATTTCCACTGCTCTGTGATTGATATTCTTGAAAACTTCAGTCTTCTCAGGCACTTCCAAGCATTTGCGAAGTAACGAGATATGGAACACATTGTGGATGGCTGACATCTCTTCAGGAAATTCCAGCTGATACGATACTTCTCCTCGGCAGTTCAGAATCTTGAAAGGTCTGATATATCTGGGAGCTAACTTTCCCTTCAGACTAAAGCGTTGGGTTCCCTTCAATGGTGAAACCTTGAGATATACGAAATCTCCGACATTGAAAGTCAGGTCTCTCCTTCTCTTGTTAGCATAGCTTTTCTGTCTGGATTGGGCGGTCTTGAGGTGCTCACGAACTTTGTGAACTTTCTCTTCTGCTTCTCGGAGAATGTCGGGTCCAAATATCTGACTCTCTCGTACTTGCGACCAATTCAAAGGGGTACGACACTTTCTTCCGTATAGGAATTCAAATGGCGCCATCTGCAAACTAGCTTGATAACTGTTGTTATATGAGAATTCTGCGAAGGGCAGGCAGTCTTCCCATTTTGATCCATATTCCAACACACAAGCTCTAAGCATATCCTCCAAGATCTGGTTGACTCTCTCAGTCTGTCCATCTGTTTGCGGGTGATAAGCGGTACTGAAATTCAACTTGGTTCCGAAACCTTCCTGAACTTTCTGCCAAAATCTTGAAGTAAACTGGGTTCCTCGATCTGATACGATGGTCTTGGGGGTTCCATGCAGACTAACAATCCTAGCGATGTACAACTCTGCTAGTTTTGCACTCTGGTAGGTTGTCTTGACTGGTATGAAGTGGGCTACCTTAGATAGTCTATCAACTATGACCCAGATTGAGTCATTTCCCCTACTAGAAGTAGGTAAACCGGTGATAAAATCCATTCCGACGGAATCCCATTTCCATTCTGGAATCTGCAATGGTTGCAACAATCCTGCAGGTCTCTGATGCTCTGCTTTGACTCTTTGACAGATGTCACATTTGGCGATGTAGCTTCCGATCTCTCTCTTCATCTTGTGCCACCAAAAATGCTCTTTCAAATCCTGATACATCTTTGTTCCTCCGGGGTGGATAGAATAAAGAGTATCATGAGCTTCCTTCATGATAATTTCCTTCAGCTCCGAATCTGCTGGCACACAGATACGTCCCTTGTACCACAGTACACCTTCTTCATCTTCGGTGAATCCAGGTACTTTGCCTGTACCAATACGACGTTTGATTCCGTCGATACTTTCATTCCCCTTCTGGGCCTCCTTGATTTGGCTAATCAAAGTGGGTTGAAGTTCAATGCTAGTGAGGAATCCTTTGCTGAATAACTCAGTCTTGAACTGCTCCAACGCCTCATACAAACTTGGTTGCTTCTCTTTGATCATGGTGTTCAGCCTACACGGCAATCTGCTAAGAGCATCCGCTACCACATTGGCTTTGCCGGGGTGATAGTGAATGCCAAGGTCATAATCCTTGATTAACTCTATCCATCTTCTTTGCCTCATATTCAACTCCTTCTGGGTGAAGATATACTTCAAGCTCTTATGATCTGAGTAAATCTCACAGCGATTACCCATCAAATAATGACGCCATGTCTTCAACGCTAGAACCACCGCTGCTAGCTCAACATCATGGGTCGGGTAGTTCTGCTCATGTTGCTTCAGTTGTTGAGACAGATACGCGATGACTTTGCCTTCTTGCATCAATACACATCCTAGACCAATCTTTGATGCATCACAATACACATCAAATGGCTTCTTGATGTCGGGCATGATCAAAATTGGGGCTGATATTAATCTCTTCTTCAGCTCCTAGAAACTGGCTTCACACTTGTCTGTCCATTCAAACTTCTTGTCCTTCTTCAACAATTGGGTCATTGGTCGGGCTATGCTCGAGAATCCTTCTACGAATTTGCGGTAATATCCCGCTAATCCGAGAAATGAACGAACTTGGGTTTGATTGGTTGGGGCTTCGCATTCTTCGACATCTTTGATCTTGCTGGGATCAACAGAGACTCCTCCGGCAGACACAATATGTCCTAGGAATCCTACTTCTTTCAGCCAAAACTCACATTTGCTGAACTTGGCATATAACTGATGTTCTCTCAGGGTTTCCAGGATGATTCTCAGATGTTGCTCATGCTCTTCTTCTGACTTGGAGTAGATAAGGATGTCGTCGATAAACACAACTACAAACTTATCTAAGAAATTCATAAAGATCTTATTCATGAGATTCATGAAATAAGCAGGGGCATTGGTTAATCCAAAAGACATAACCGTATACTCGTGTAGACCATAGCGAGTAGTAAAGGCGGTCTTCGGAATATCCGTTGCACGAATCTTAAGTTGGTGATAACCAGTCCTAAGATCAATCTTTAAGAATACCTGAGCTCTAGTCAACTGATCAAATAGATCCTCTATCTTTGGCAAGGGGTACTTGTTCTTGATGGTGACATCATTCAACTTTCTGTAGTCTGTACACAGACGGTTGCCTCCATCCTTCTTGTCGACGAATAGCACTGGTGATCTCCATGGCAATGCGCTTGGCTGAATCAAGCCTGTTGCTAACATGGCATCCATCTGCTTCTTCAGTTCTACTAACTCTGAGGGGTTTATGGTATAGGGTCTCTGGGCTATAGGTCGGGTTCCGAGGATTAGTTCGATAATGAACTCTATATCCCTATCCGAGGGCATACCTGGCAATTCATCTGGGAATACATCGGGGTATTCACAGACTACTCTGACTTGGTCAATGGTAGGCAGGGCTACACTTTTGTTGCATTTGAATTGACGGGGTAAGGTTTCAGAGATATGTTCTACTGTTACTCCAGAACTACTGGTCATGGTGATGGCTTTCTTAGCACAGTCTATCAGTCCTTTATGCCTTGACATCCAGTCCATACCTAGTACTACTTCCAAACCTTTGGTTCCAAGTACAATTAGGTTGGCATAAAAATCTATCCCATGTATTCTGATAGGTACAGCTTTGCAATTTTTTCTAGCTTTTGTTGTTGAACCGGGGATTTTAACTATCATGACATGCTTCAGCTTGGTTGGACGAATCTTACTAGTGCATACAAATTCTTCAGTGACAAATGAATGCGATGCTCCAGAATCAAACAATACTCTTGCTAAAACTGAGTTGACAGAAAACATACCCAGCACTACATCTGGTGCTTCCTGGGCTTCTTCTGCGTTCATGTGGAAGAGACGACCGTTGCGGTTGTGCGGGTTCCCTGGGGAAAATCTCCTGCCTGGTTGAACATGACACTGCTGCTGAGCTGGGGCATTCATAGGGGCATTGGCGGCAGTCTTCTTGGGACACTCGTTGGAGTAGTGACCCTTCACTCCACACTCGAAACAAGTGATCTGGGACTTTTCCTTGACTGCAACAGGTACAACATTGCTGCCAGTTCTGGGGGCAGTGTTGTTGTTGACCTTGGGAGGGGCACGGTTGAATTTGTTGGCGTTGCCGGAGTTGTGATTGTTTCCTCCGGGCTTCACATTTCCTCCGCTACGGGTGGGGTATCTTGGGCGAGAATTTGGGGGTCGGTTGTTCCTTGGTGCATATCCTGGTGAGGGGTTAGGATGGTATTTCTGGTTACTACTGGATCCAGACTGCTGCGTCATACGACGCTTGCAGTTGTCCTTTTCCTGGTTAATCTTCCCTTCCATCTGAATGGCAGAGTCGACTAGCTCTTCGAGATCCTGGAAACGGATGTTGACGAGGACAGTCTGCATCTCATCATGCAGTCCGTTTAAGAATCTCTCTTTCTTCTTGGCCTCCGTGTTGATCTCATCCGGTGCATATCTGGCAAGTGACAAGAATTTGTCACGGTACTCTACTACCGTCAATCTTCCTTGCTTCAGTTCACGGAATTCATCTCTCATCCTGTTGACAAGACCTTGCGGCACGTGGGTGCGGCTGAACTTGACCTTGAATGCTTCCCAGGTCATCACCTAGCCATGGTTCATGTTGCGGATGCTATTCCACCAAGCTCTTGCATCTCCCGCCAGATAGTGGGTGGCGAAGAGAACTTTCTCATTCTCCTCAACTCCTGCAACTTCGAGGTTGTTTTCCTTGGTGTGTAACCAGTCAGCAGCATCTAATGGGTTTTCAGATTGGTTGAAGATTGCGGGATTGGTGTTCTGAAAGTTTTTGAGTTTAGATCCATGGTGATCCTGATTTCCATGTCCTTGGTTGTTGAGAGCCATTTGGGCGATCTGCTGCAATGTCGCTAAGTTGGCTTGACGCTCGGCCCTGCTTGCTTCATGGTCCGCGATGAGATTCTGCAAGATCTGCAGCATTGGGTCCTGCGATGAGCTGCTCCCTCCTTGGTTTCCACGAGTCATCTGAAGATTGAGATAGATATAGGGGTAAGAGGGAAATTCTAAGGTTCATGGTTTTGGGTTTTCAAAGCTACAACTTTGAGTTAGACTCAGGTTTTTTTCAACTAACTTCATTCTCATTCATGCAAGCAAGCACACGATACAACACACACCACAACAATCAAAGGGGAAAACAGATGGTTTGAAAAACCATTCTGCAAACTACGATACAATGAGATGATACATCTCATGCTACGATAGTGCTCTAGTGCATCTACTCATCGTCAATGAAGTCGGAGTCTTCATCATTAGTGTAGAAGTCCACAGCATCCTCTGCCAGAAAATCGTCATCGTTGCTGAGGTAAGAATCCATATCTCCCTGGATGTCTTCACCCTCATCATCTTCTTCTTTGGCGGCAAGCTGAGCTTCCTGCTCCTTGATGGTCTTCTCGAGGTCGGACACCTTCTTGCGAAGGCGGGCGATGGTGCGATCCTTCTTTGCACGCTGGCGACAAAGAGACTGGCGATCTTGGACGAGCAGTGCGAAAGTCTGGGCCTTCTGGTCGGCGATGGCACGGTTCTGGTTGGCTAACTCTCTGGCATTGTCCAATTCCTACTGTCGGTCATGAAGCAAGAAGTCAAGGTTCTCCACTTGACGCCTCAACTCTGGGTGACTTGGCATCTCCATCGGCATTCCCATGAAGTCACGTCTTGCATAGTGGGCAAAACGGGTTCCTTGAATCTTGTTGACGATGAGGGCACATAGATGTGCGAGAGCTTCATGCATTGCCCTGGCTAATCCATCTAGCCAGTTGTTCTCTCTCACGGAGAACTGAATTCTTCCATAAGTTGGTGCTTCAATGCTTCCTCGAAGATATGCGGTGACTAGCCATTGTAGGTCTCCTCCTAGGGGTCCAGGAAGTTGAGCTCCAAGAAACTCCGGATGTGGGCGTCCCAGTAACTCTGACAGTGAACCCAGATCCCTCTCGAAGATTAGCTGACCTACGTTTCCCAACTGGTAAAACTTGCTGAACTGAGTCTCCATCTACAAGAATTTAGGATGAGGAAATTAGTGAAGTGATCAAGTGTGTCAAATTTTAAGTAGTAATGTATGAATTTTGAGGAACATGTATTTTTGAGAAAGAATGAGTTCACAAGGGTAAGAGGGGAAATAGTTTTTCATAAATACTCACTTTGGTTTTGAAGCTAAGTTTTTGGTTTGGACGTCCATTCTAACTAGGGTCTCCTATGGTCAGGATGGCTCTGATACCAACTTGTCAACACCCGGATTTTTAATCCTAGATGCCCGTTATGCCATACCTCGCAATCCAAGGATTACCATTTTTGCGAGACATAACGGATTGGATATCACAGTACATCATCCATTACAAACCATACATAAGGTTTTACACAAATAAGGATCTCATGATCCAGTCTTTAATACAACAAGCAGCGGAATTAAACGATAGCGTAGCGGTGGGGTCCATCTTCAGGGGCACAGACAATGCTGACGAAGGCAGATAGTCCTAGTTATCATAGCCGTCCTGCTGACCATCATCTTGGTAATCTCCTTCATAGTCTGGCCATGATAATAGCCAGGGACAAAAGCCATGAGTACTCTTTAAGTACTCGCAAACTACTACTAGCAAGGGTTATGATTCTAAGTTAAAGTGCTAAATTGAAAGAATAACTATCAAGTTAAGTTTGAAACCTAAGCTGAGTTCTGAAGCAAGAAAAGATAAATTAAAGTTCTAGAATCACTTAAGTTGGGAAACTATTATCATCTACACATCCCTGTTGTGGTCAAGTCAAAGTTCATCATTCTTTTCAAGTTATTTAGAAAACATCTGACAACGAAACAGTATGGCCATTCCAACTGTCCATAACCGCGGACGCGGCTATTCGAATAGTTTGACACTCTGGAGAGGTGGTACACTTTCACCACAAGATTCGATACATCTGTCAGGGATAACCCTGAATCATCATACTTAGTATGCAGATAATCAAACATAACCTTCCCTTTACACACCCTAGTACAAGCACCTCTCCTATGAGCATGGCCTCCCAACCATGACCATCAGTCATCTTGGGCACTGCATAGGTGGACATCATTGAGAGGTAGCCTCAGCTCAAACCTCTCCCGTGAGGGAACTAATACTAATGCATATAAATTTCTAGCTAAGCCTTACCCACTTCAGGTAATGTGGTTGTACGGTAAATTTGGAATGGTATCGCATCTGAATCCAACCATCAGTTTTATAAAAGGGTTAAGGCTCATGCCTTATCTTTTTCATCATCATCAACCCATTGTGTTCCTCAACACATGTCAAAACATCTCAATAGAATGACTCGTCATTCCAAGGTTTTCATAACTCATTTTCACCAAGTGTTCCCATCTAAAGTGACTCAAGTTTTGATCTATTCTAAAATACTAAGTTAAGAGTGTTCACTAAGGTGGAAAGATGGGATCAATCTCATGCCATAGAATGACATCTAAAGGTTTCTAAGTAGGTCAAGTTTTATACTCTTTATGCTACCTTCAAAATTAATGAAAGAACTTTGTGTAACTAAGGGGGTAAAACTTGTTAATAAGACTTGAGGTACTAAGAGTTAAAGGGGTGTGATCAAAGTATGCTTAAGGCATCTTTACTAAACTATCTAGTTTTATTCTAGCTTGCTACAATAGCTTACTAAAGCATGTTTGCAAGGGTTAGCTTGCCACTAATAGCTTGCCTTGGTTGGTGCAGTGGTTCAAGTTTTCTTCTTCTTCTTCTTCTTGGTAGAACTCCTCCTCCTCGAAGGCTTGGTCGGTACTATCGTCTAGAAATACATAGGGAGTGCAGAATCACCAAAAAATCCTTAACTAGGCTAAGTATTATTCTAAACCACACAATTGATGATCTATTATCATCACAAGCATCACAAGTTTAATTCAATAGTTTCAACCTTTTTATTTTGGAAAAGTAATTTCTACTCATTGAAAAATTAACTACAATTTAATATTCACCACTAAAACATGGGATCATGTGGACACATGTCCTCACCACATATTCTAACATGTGGGAATGAGATTTAAAGGTTGAATCAATATTACTTTGGTTTAAGTTCATTATTTAATGATTTAAAGTGACTAGAAATGCCTATATAGCATTATTTTGGTACTAGTCCAAAGTCACTGCCTGTAAACCTTAATATTATTGCATATTTGGATAGATATTATGAGATGTGATTTTTGAGAGTTGGAATCAACTCAAAAGCTAACTTGGTTGATTTTATAAAAATGTTTCAAGTTGCAAAAGCTTCTGTCTTCTTATTTTTATTAGGAGAAATCTATAACTCTAAATGAATTAAATCCAACGGGCTTGGATAGAGCATTTCAATACCTTTCAGACAAAATTAGTTTCATGTAATTTGGATTTGTCAAACTCACAGAATTGAATTTTGAAACACTGGACAGAAACTATATTCTAACTAAAAAGAAAAGCTAGATTTGAATCTACGGGCTTGCGCGGGAAAGGAAATGGGCCGGCCCAGTGGCGCTACGCGGCACGGGGCTCAGCTGACAGGGGGGTCCCACTTGTTAGTGGCACTTAACACGCGAAATGGTACGCGCGCTGTGGGCCATGCGATTAGAGGCTAGATCTACGGCTGAGGGTCGTCGTCGACGACGGACAGGTCGCCGGCGAGCTCGAACCCTAGCAGCTCGGTGGGGGTCTACTGGGTGCGTACCAGGGCTCCAGCGGGGTCGGCGATGTGGGCGAACAAAGTGGAAGACGACGGCGAGGCGAGGCGTGGTCGCGGCAGAGCTTGGGGTGGCCGGAATCAACGGCACCCTGCTTCTCCAGAGGCGGCGGCTCCGGCTCCAATTCCGGCGAGCTGCTGCTCCACTTGCTCCGGCGAGAGGTGGGTGAGGTTCAGAGAGGTGAGGGGAGTGGAATGGTGTGAGTCTTTTGTTCTGGGGAGGGCTCCTTTTATAGGCTCGACGTTGAGACCGAGTGGGATGGGCGGTCGACGGTGGCGACATGGCTACGGCGAGCTAGCGGCATGGCTGGGGATGGCGATCGATGGGTGGTTCCCTGGCAGTGCTCTAGTGCTTCAATGCGGCCGTAGGGGCGATGGCATGCGGTCGGGGCGAGGTGGCGCTCTGCGCGGTCGAAGTGGCTGTGTCCACGGCGAGCGGTGGCTGTGGGGCTTTGGGCGGCGAATGGAGGTGTCTGGGGTGTTCTCCAGGTCGAGGCGGAGCGGTGGGCGCAGGCTGGTGTCGAGCGGCGGCTTGTGCACGCGGGGACAGTGCGCGCTCTGCGGGCGGCGTCGACATGCTCGACAAGCTCCGGGCGCAGCGGTTCCTGGCCGCTCTGCCCTCTGTCTCTGGCCTGGGGCTGGTTGGACGGTGGAGGTGGACCACTGGCCAGGTACTAGACATGGCGAGAGGGGCTGGAGAGGGTTGCTGCTGCAGGTGCACGGTCGGCCGGCGAGATGGTGCTCGGCATGGCTGTGCAGTGCGGCTAGGGTGTAGAGAAGAGGCTGGTTTGGTATGGTCTGGCTTGAGGGGGGACAAGATGATCAAAGCACTACAGAATTGCTAGACAAAATCAGCCCAAAACAGTAATAGTTAGGCGTTAATGATCTTGCTAACAAGGTGTTTGACAAAATGGCCGCAAGAGAAAAAGTTTTGAATTTTGAGTTCAAAATTTTTGGGTGATCTCCACTAGTGCTAGATAGTCTCTGGTTGCAAGGGTTTTGAAAATGGTGCTCAATTAGATGGTTTTTGAAATAGGGGTGATCTATGCATATGCATTAGATTCAATTTTAAACTGTCATTTAAAATAGTTTATAGAAGGTTTTTAGTAGATCAAAATGTCGGCCTTGGTACCTCATTATGTGTACTAGCAAGGGGTGCAAAGATCAAGAATTGTTTCTGTTAAGAATTGAGTACTAGGAATAGCCAAAGTAGGCATGAGAGTTAAATTTGTCCAAATGACCATTCCTTCATTTTAATTCTTTTTGATTTGATTTCTTTTAGGAAAAGTTTGGGAATGATGTAGATGATGTTTAAATCACCTAAGAAACATTTTAGAAGCAAAGGATCACACAATCATGGCAATTCAAAACAACTCCTATTTTAAATGCACACATATATGAATGTTTTCATTTTAAATTTGGAAAAGTTTTTGTTAACCCCATTTTTGGATGATTTGATCATGATAGGCTTGGATTGAAGTTTTGGGATGTTACACTGGGCAAGCCCCCACTAGACAGCTCATAGGAGTACTTGTCATGACATACCATGTCCCCTGGGCTGCCCTTTATAAGGAGCACCAGGGGTAACGTTACACGAGAGGCCCCCGAAGGGCTCCTCTTCCTCTGCTCACTAGGAGCATGGTTTCTTCTTCCTTTTCTCTCTCCATGAGAGGCATAAGAGTACAGCTCAAGGAGCACCATTGTAGCCACAAGCATGGCAAGATATATGAGATTAGATGCAGGAGTAGAGGTGTTATCTCACTAGGAGAGCCTCGAACCTGGGTATATCGCGTCTCTCTGAGTTCTTCCGTATGAGGTCTTCACTTCATCATCCCTCCCCGGATTCCTCCATTGTCCATTGGCCCCAACTTTAGCCTATACTAGGCATATGCCGTGACACCACCACGACACTTGCCTACTCACATATGAATAAGAAGTATCATAATCACTTATCCCATTTTATTCACCCGACACATTCACTATCACCATGAACCATTTCTCTCTGTGCCCAACCCTTCATCTGCAGGAAACCTCGAACAACCTCTATATTATTTACTTTTATGTTATTTAATTTAAATATCATTCAATACTTAAAACTACTTCCTTTTTCACTCACCCATTTCCACCTAAATACTTGTAGTTAATTCACTCAAGACAAGTGACACCTTGAGTGCGACAAAAATGCCACAGATAAACATTTTCCTAGGCTCCTTATTGGGATCGATATAAAAATGGAATTAGTACTTCCACGAAACATGCTCTGACGAACATGTGCTCTTGAAGGCCATCAAGCTATTTTCTGGCACTGTTGCCAGGGAGCTAAGTGCTAAATGTTTGTTTCTTGACATTTGTAAGTGTTTAAACTATCCATGATCTCTGTTGAATATAGAGGTACTACCCATTCCAGAAGAACTTATTTACCTCCTTATATTTAACGTGTACCAATTGAAAGATGCCTAGAATTCATTGAAAAATCTCTAACTCATGTTCTATAGATGTGAAAAGTTTGATTCCTTTGATGGCAGATTTGACCATCACCGAAGGGGTAGAAGAGCCTAAGAAATTATTGGGATATTATGGGCATCCATCTAGGCATCTTAGAAAAATACCTATTATCTATCCCGATCTTGAAAGCATGGAATTTGAAATAGATCCTATGATAATCTACATGATGGAAGAAATTTCTTTTGCAGGAAGAGAAGATGAGGATCCAAGTGAACATTTGATGAAGGTCCATGACCTTTGCGATACTCTTAAACCAGTAGGGCTACCAAAATAGTTTGTACTTCTTAATATTTTATGTTGGTCATTAAAAGATAAAGCATTTACTTGGTTACAATGCTTTCCTAACCACACTATAAAAGGCTGGGTTGATTGCATCCAAGAGTTTATGCAAAACTTTTGCTCATTTACTAAATTTATGCAGATAAAGCGTGATATATCAAATTTCTTTCAAAGAATTTAAGAAAGATTTTATCAAGCATGGAAAAGATTTTATAGGATGATTATGAAAGTCCCAAATCATGGTTTTGAGGAGCATTTAATCATACAATACTTTTATACACTACAAGAAAAGTTGGCTTTTACAACGGACGATTTTCGTGGTTGAAGGCCCGCTTTTCGTGGCTAAAAATCTTCCACGATGGATGGCCTTAGTGGTAAAAGCCCCATCACAAATGAATCAACCACTGTTTTTTCCGACCGTGACGGATCGCACCCTTCGGCCACGAAAACTTGTTCCGTCATAGATTTGTTCACCAGCCGTGCTAACTGCTGACATCACCACGTGGCAACCGCCGCTAACGTCCGGTTACCGCCATTAATAGTCTCAGAAACTGTGGTAGAAGCCAGGCCCAGCCAAGGCCTGCTAATTATTAAATGGGCCGGCCCATGATGAGAGCACAATAGGAATACGACCCTTTACTGTTATGTCTTGCACTGTCTAGAATCAGCTTAGTACTACAGCCAGTCGCGGCCTGTACTCTTTCGGGCCCGATACTATTTCGGCGTACATGAGGCCCAAGTTAGCCCAACACTGTGCTGCCACTTGAGGCCTTCACCAAGACAGCCCGGTACTGTTCATTCCTGGTGCCAATCTAGTCTTTTACTGTTCAGGCCTATTTCTGTTCCAGCCTTTTAGGATTTTCGCCCCGTTACTGTTTAGGCCCTTTAGAGTTTGGGATTTTGCCTATTCAGGCCGATACTATTCGGCCTGTTACTGTAGTGGCCTTCCACTATACTGGTCTTTCAATGTTCTGGCCTTTTATTATTCTGGCCTTTTACTGCTCTGTCCTTTAAAAGATCTGGCCTTTCGCTGTTCCGGCCATCTTCTTTTGAGGCCATTCACGGTTCCAACCTTCCAATGGTCAAGCCTTTCATTGTTCTGGCTTTCTACTGTTTAGGCCTTTTATAGTTTTGGTCCTCTACTGTTCCGACCTTTCACTCTCCCGGCCTTTCACTATTCTGGCCTTCTACTATTCTGGCCTTTTACTATTCTTGACTTCTACCATTCTGGCATTTTACTGTTCTGGCCTTCTACTGTTCTGGCCTTTTACTATTATGGCCTTCTACTATTCTGGCCTTTTACTGTTTTTGTCTTTTACTGTTCTAGCCTTCTGCTGTTCTCCCCTTTAAATTTTCGTTTTGGGCCGTCTATGCGCATGTTGTTTCAACATTCGGCATGTTACTGCTCCGTCCTGTTACTATTTCAGCCTTTTTTGCTAGCGCCTACATTTTGGCAGAACACAAGAATATCAAGACAGCAATTAATAAACACACACAAATTAAAACTACTTATTACACAATAATAAAAGTTTATTACAATAGATTATACAACAAGATCGAAATTCTGAAAGATTACAAAGTGTTGGTATCATTAATAAGATATCGATACATGGCGATTCTCTTCAATGTATCATCTGTCCCCTTCTTCAACATTTCAGCTACAGATCTAAGAGCATCTACACCCTTTCTTTCTGCATGCAATACATCCTTTATATATTTATCACCTGCAGGAGTTGTTCTAGGTGGATTGTTAAGTAAGTTCTTTGCTTCGGAAATGCAATGGGAGGATGAATGGGAAGAGGGATCACAACTTCCAGTGCTGCCTTCCAAGGACTCCTGCTTGGTTTTAACTGCAGCCTGCTAAAATATGGTGAAATAAGTTAAAACAAAGAACAACGGAAACAAGTAATATTATGAGTAAAATACACCAGAGGTCCTAAAAGTTTGGAGGAAACCGTATGCAGGTCCTAAAAGTTTCAACTTGTGTACCGGAGGTCCTAATTCTCATATCCATGTGCGATGTAGCCGGGGCTATAGCTGAGAATTAGGACCTGCAGTGCACAACTAACTGAGAATTAGGACTTGCAGTGCTCAACTAAGTGAGAATTAGGACCTTCGGTACACAAGTTGAAACTTTTAGGACTTGCATACAGTTTCCTCCAAAATTTTAGGACCTCCGGTGTATGATTCAAACTAGAGAGCTGATTTGGAAGGATGAAAGCAAGTGAAAACACCTAAATATAGCATTAAAAATGACCAGATTTATGATTCAAACTAGATGGACATTTTATGAATTAAGCATTCGTAGATAGAAACACAATAGAACATGAATGCAAATGTCATGGCAAGGGTTTATGTAGAATGACTTATTAACTTATTTGGCATGCATGTTATATAACTTATTAACATGACAAGAAACTGTCCTAAGTAACACAAGGAAACCTCGCACTTCAGCCTTGTTTGGCATCAGATTGCCAGTGTTGGATCCTCTATGAGTTGTTTGCATGACCCATGCGAGCGCTCAGAAAGAATAGCATCTATGAGTTGGTGTTGGAGGATTATACGGATAGCGTGAGAACGTAAGAAAGGGAATAAAAGTGAGTAGCTAATGATGTGGATAGGACCTACCAAATGTGGGGTGCAAATGAAATGGCAATGACATGCAGGATATTGAGCAATATTCTAATAATTTCGTAGCTTATGAGTACCAAACAATAGCAAATGGGCAAGATAAATTACCGCTGCGCGGGAAGGACAAGTGGGACGGGAAAGAGGGCGACGACTCGACATTTCAGGGTCAGCAATGAGTGATCCAGTGATGCACCCCCATAGGGTAGATGATGGTGTTGGTGAAGCAGATCTGGTGCGGCGAGGGAGTCGGTGAAATAGTTCTGGTGAGGAAGAGAGCGCTGGTAGTGAAGGAGCTCCGGTGTGGAAAGAGAGGGCTAGTGGTGAAGTAGCTGGAGGAAGGTCGAGGTTGGAGGGGTGTGGGCAGGGAAGAGGCGATGGGGAGATATAGGTGGGATGATACACATTTATCCTCTATTATTATAGTACTCCTCTAGTCCTTGTTTTTGGACCAGGGATAGAAGAGGAATTTTGCATTTGCAAAACATGGGCCGTGATATCTGAATAGATGCGCGGGATGTTTTGGTGCTCTAAGGAAATTTTGAGCTTGAAGCTTCAGATGTACGCTACTTTGATGCGTCCACTCTCATGTGTTGGCCTGTCTAGACCCACACGCTAGTGCAAGTATGCTTACGAACATTTAAATGAGTTTCCACACATTTTCCAAAATTAATAAACATTATATTTTGAAGGCTTTCATACAAGATGACCAAGGTCATGGCCATATCTCTGCTATAGTTTATGATAGCGTATCCATATCTAGTAGATCGCTGCATCTTGGCATTTCAAAAGAAGATTCTAGATTTGATGGATAATGCCCAACTTTGATGAATTTCCAAACTTCCTAGCTAAATCTATGCAATAAAATGACTTTTTGACAACCTGAAGTAAGTATGTCTAATTTCGAACTACAAAGTGTATGTTATACCTTTCTCTTGACTTTTTAAAAATAATTCAAAGGTACCAAGTAGTCAAATATTAGAGAACCACCGAGAGTTTCACAATATTCAACTTTTTGATATGAATGCTAATGACACCAAATTTCAGCCATTTTTTTAAAAAATACAATGAAACAAAATATAAGACGAAATACAACCATTCTTTTCTCTCTTGGTGTCTCACTATGTGCACTAGGTAGTTTCCATGGAAAATATAATCTTAAAATTTGATAACTTTTGAAAAAAAAATTATCACAATATATGGAGTACCATGTTTGAATATGCATGGCTTTCAAACCAGATGACCAAGGTCATGGCCATTTTGTTTCTATAGTTTATTTAGGGTTGAGGGTTTAGTGGTTCATGGTTTAGGGTTTAGGATTTTAGGGTTTAGGGTTGTTTAGGGTTTTAGGGTTTATGATTGTCTAGGTTTTAGGGTTTAGGAAATTTTCGATAATAATGTTCAAGCTTTATATATATGCTTATATTCGTGGAACAGAATAGTGTTATCGCAATTGAATGAAAGTATCTCAATTTTTTAATCTATAAGTGCATTATACTTGGTTGGTAAGGGTTTAGGGTTCAAGGGTTAGGAGGTTAGGGTTCTTGGGTTAGGAGGTTAGGTTTCTGGGTTAAGGGTTTTTGATTTTCAATAATGTACAAGCTTTATGCTTATATTCATGGAATAGAATGGCGCTACTGCAATTTAATGAAAGTATATCAAATTTTGATCTATAAGTGCACGGTACCTGCTTGGTTTAAGGTTTATGGATCGAGGATTTAGGTTTTTATGGTTTATATTTTATGGCTTGTTTAGGGTTTAGGGTTTAGCGAATTTTCAATAATGCTCAAAGATTCTTTCTTATATTCATCGAATAGAATGGTGTTACCTGATTTAATGAAAGTATCTCAAATTTTGATCTATAAGTGCATGATACCTTATTGGTTAGCATTTATGGGTTGAGTGTTTTGGGTTTTACGGTTTAGGTTTCATGGTTGTATAGGGTTTAGGGTTTAGCGATTTTCAACAATGCTCAAGCCTTATTCTTATATTCGTTGAATAAAATGGTGTTACCTAATTTATTGAAAGTAGCTCAAATTTTCATCTATAAGTGCATGGTACCTTCTTGGTTAGGGTTTATGGGTTGAGGGTTTGGGGTTTCAGGGTTTATTAGGGTTTAGGTTTTAGAGGTTGTTTAGGGTTCAGGGAATTTTCGATAATGCTCAAGATTTATGCTTATATTCGTCAAATAGAATGGTGTTACCAATTAAACGAAAGTATATCAAATTTTGATCTATAAGTGCATGATACGTGCTTGGTAAGATTTCAGGATTTCGAGAATTTTCAGTAATCTTCAAGCTTTATGCTTATATTCGTGGAATAGAATGGCGTTACATCAATTTATTGAAAGTATCTCAAATTTTGATCTATAAGTGCATGCTACCTGCTTGGTTAGGGTTTATGGGTTGAGGTTTAGTTTTATGGGTTGTTTAGGGTTTAGGTTTAGCGAATTTTCAATAATGCTCAAGATTTATGCTTATATTGGTCGAATATAATGGCGTTAGCTCATTTAACGGAAGTATCTCAAATTTTGATCTATGAGTGCAGGACACCTACTTGGTTTGGTTTTATTGCTTAGGGTTTACGAAATTTTCGATAGTGCTCAGGATTTATGCTTATATTCGTCAAATAGAATGGTGTTACCCAGTTTAACAAAATTATCTCAAATTTTGATCTATAAGTGCATGCTACGTGCTTGGTCAGGGTTTAGGGTTTTGGGTTTTAGGGTTTAGGATTTGGGTTTTAGGGGTTTAGGGTTTCGGGAATTTTCAATAATGTTCAAGCTTTATGCTTATATTCATGGAATAGAATGGTCTTACCTAATTTAACGAAAGTATCTCAAATTTTGATCTATAAGTGCACGATACCTACTTGTTCATGGTTTAGGGGTTTAGAGTTTATGGTTTAGGATTCCGTGAATTCTCAATAATATGTTCAAACTTTATGGTTATATTCGTGGAATAGACTGGTGTTACCACAATTTAATGAGATTATCTCAAAATTTGATCTACAAGTCGATGTTACCCTACTTGGTCATATTTTTTGTTAAATACAACTGAAGGTACCCAAGTACTAAAACAAGGGAGAAACGCCAAGAGTTTCGTGAGATTTAGGCACTGTTTGATTGGGATCTAATTCTGGCTTTTCATTTTTTTTGCTTATAAAGCCAGAAACATGTTTTTTGCTTTTACTCTGCCATAGTTGAATGATGGTATAAGCCAAAAGCCAAAAATCTAAAGTGGCTTATAAAACAAAGCTAAAAGCGATAGATAAGCTTAACCAAACATCCCCTCAACTTCTTGATATGAATGCTAATGCAGCCAAATTTGTGACCTTTTGAAAGAAAAATCCAAATAAAAAATATATAAATTGAAGCAATGTCTTTCTTTCGCAGAGTATTTTTTTATATGCACTGCCTAGTTTCCATGTAAAAGTGTGCTAAAACTTGACAACTTTTGAAGAAACCCATTTCACAATATGGTGTACCATGTATGAACATTCATGGATTTCAAACGAGATGACCAAGGTCATGGAAATATGTTTGCCATAGTTTATGATAACGTGTCCATGTTTGGTATATCGGTGCATAACTGCATATTAGCATTTCAAACAATGTTTACAAAGGGTGCATCCAAATTCGAAGTTATTTTAAATTGTCCAAGTGACAACAATGGCTTCCATTGTGAAGCAACTACAAAGACTATATGTGGTTCAAAATCTCACTGCACCAATTTTCTCACAAAGTATAAAAAAATTGACGGGTAATGCCCAAGTTTCATGAATTTTCAAGCTTCCGAGCCAGGTTCACTGGTTTTATTGAGTTTATCTCGGTTTAGCGAAAAAAGTTTGAATTTTGAATAACAAGCGATGGGAATCTCCACTTCCCGTAATTATGGCTCACTGACATGTGGGTCACTTGCATGGTGAGTCCAAAAAGTTAGTGTAGGTCGGAGTGGGCGGGTAGGTAAATATTGAAGAAGCGTAGGGAAACATCAATGGGGTGATGCACTTGGGAGAACACAAAGTTACCACCTATCTCCCTCTGTTATTGTAGTGCTCCTCGGATTCTTATTTCCGGATTAGGGATAGAAGAGGAATTTTGCATTATAAAAAGAGGTGAAGCATGTTTGAATGGATGTGCGGGATATTTTAATGGATGGTGCGATGTTTGTGCGTCGTACCAAATTTTTTAGGTCGAAGCTTCTAGCATACGCTACTCCGACATGGGGCCACTCAGATGCACGGTCACCGTCTAGACCCACACGCCAGCGAGATTTGCTTTCCAGCATTTAAATGAGTTTCTAGGTATTTCCTGAAATTTTCGAACAATTCAAGGCTTTCAAGAAGATGGCCATCATCCAAAAAAAGGTGGCCAAGGTCATGGAAATAGTTTATGATGACGTGTCCGCATTTGGTAAATCGGTGCATCTTGGCAAATCAACCAATATGTCTGGTTCCAAATTTGAAGTTTGTTTTCGAATTTCCAAGTAACAACTGTGTGTTTTGTTATGGAGCAACTACAAAGATGATGGCTCAAAATGCCACCGCCCCCATTTTTCACACAATGTATAACACCCTTTCAAGCTTCTAGGCTCAATTTGTGCAATAAAATAATTTTTGGGGATGGATGGGTGGGATATTTCGGTGCTCTGCCAAAATTTTGAAGTTGAAGCTTCTAAGGTACACTACTCCCACTTGGGATGATGTCCCCGTCATATAGACCCACAGGCCTATATGCTTTCCAGCATTTAATGAGTTTATAGAAATCTACCGAAATTAATGAACATTAATTCAAGGCTTCAAACAAGATGACTGGATATGTCGTAAACGTATCTATAATTTTTGATGTTCCATGCTTGTTTAGTATCTACTTTCTTATGTTTTGTCCACACTTTGGGGTATTTTTATACATTTTCTAGAACTAACCTATTAACAAGATGCCATAGTGCCAGTTGCCTATTTTCTGCTATTTTTGGTTTCAGAAAAGCTAGTAAGGAAATATTTTCGGAATTGGACAGGACAAAAGCCAAAGTCAATATTTTACCCGAAGCAACACGGAGTTCGGAGGGGAGCCGAAGAGGGGCCACGAGGCGGCCAGCCCTAGGCGCGCTGCCACCTGGTGTGGGCCCCTCGAGCTTGAAGGAAATATGCCCTGAGAGGCAATAATAAAGTTGTTATTATGTATTCCTTGTATATGATAGATGTTTATTTTGCATGCTATAATTGTATTGATAGGAAACATCAATACATGTGTGTTTAATAAACAAAAGGGTTCCTAGTTATGCCTCTCTTATAGACTAGCTTGTTGATTAACAAGATGATCAAGGTTTCCTGATCATGGACATTGGATGTTGTTAATAACAAGGTCACAACATTTGTGAAATGATGTGATGAACATTCATCCGAAGTATAGCATTACGATCAAGTCATTATGTTTATATTTCTATAACATCATACAAAGTAGTCTTAGTCCTTAGACCATGAGATCATGTTAATTGCTAACACCGGAAGAGTATCTTGATAACATCAAACGTCACACCGTACAGGGTGACCATAAAGGTGGGTTTAGTGATATGAAGGTGTTATGTTGAGGCTCATGGATCAAGAGTGGAATTTGTCAATCCCGATGACGGATAGATATACTCTGGGCCCTCTCGGTGATATCACATTAAGATAGCTTGCAAGCAAGTGATGTGATCACTAGAATGTTATATCACGAGAACGAGAAAAGAGTGCATGTCGGTAACAAGATCAAACTAGGTATTTGGATACCGATGATCGAATGTCGGACATGTATTATATGATGAGACAAAGGGATTAAATTGCTAACGTTAAAGGTTCTCACGATCACAGAAGTCATCGTTCAATATGCAGGAGTCAGTATGGATATCTAGGTCCCGCTTCTGATTATTGATCTGAGAGGAGTCTCAATCATGTCTGCATTATTCACGAACCTTAGGGTGACACACTTAAGGGTTGCCGAACACCATTTAGGAGCACATATGTTCCAGACAAAAGGTTTGCAAAGTGCAGGAAATGTTTCGATAGAAACATGAATTGTTTCGATAGAAACCAGAATTGTTTCAGGTGAAATTGCAGAAAGTGGTTTTGCATGTGATATTGAAATGTTGCAAGGGGTTTTATGTGAATGTTTGTTAATTAAAGTAATTAACAAAATTCCGAATAAAATAAATAAAAGAGTTTTATTAATTGAGAGTTGCATTTAATTTGGTGGAAATTAAATACATGTGAGTGGGATTTTGGGTGGAGGCCATGTTTATGTGAGTGGAGGTTCACCACATGAATGAAGTAGGGGAGGAGTCCCCCCTCATGCGCCGGCTATGGGAGGGGAGGGGTCTCCCTCCCTCCTATATAAAGCCCCCCTTTCCCCTCTCACAAACCACACCTCCTCGTGAAGGATCTCTCTCCCCCTCTAGATATTCCCCCATGGTCTCGGATTAGCGAGATACATGTTCCCGGTGGCCTTGCGTCTGGAAGGAGTTGCTGCTTCCGCTGATTCGCTGGAGCGAGGAGGTGGAGGTTGTCCAGTGGCTTGAATGTGTGTGCGAGGACGGATGCGCTGCTGATTTGCGGCGCTCGTACTTCCACATGATCTTGAGATCGGCAAGCGTACGACTACATCAACCACGAGTTCCTACTCGTTAACAAAACTAGTTATCTTCGAGGGTAAGTTCTCCATGGATGTATGTCCACCCGTTGCTCTGTATCTGGTAGATAGATCTTGGCGTATAGTTCTCATCGTAGGAATTTTTTTGTTTTCTATGCTGCGGACCCAACAGTGGTATCAAAGCCTGATCTATGCGTAGGTGCTTTGCATGGGTAGTACACATATGTTTATATGTGGGCGATGATGATCATGTTATTGCATCTTCTATGTACTTTGGATATTGGTGGCATAGTGGGATGAAGCGGCCCGGACCAACCTTACATGTCATCGTACATGAGACCGGTTCCACGACTAACATGCAACTAGTTTTGCATAAGTGGCTAGCGGGTGTCTGTCTCTCCTACTATACTCAATATCTGATTTACAACGAGTTGCTAATAACTTGGTTATCCTCGTTGTGGTTCATGTTCGTAGGTAAGACCGTTTCTATCTCCGAAAGCCCTAAGCCACGTAAAACTTGCAATTGATAAATTAGAGGCGTCTAGTTTAGATCGTTGCTGGGCTAGTGTCTTGATATGGTATTGTTGTAAGTAGATGTATGATAGATACTCTTACAACTCACTTAACGTGTAAGTTTCATAGACCTTGGCCTTACACACAAAGGAATGATAGAGATCATACCACGATGCAAATGATAGAGATCAAATGCATGGACCATATCACCTCACTTCACACATTAGATGTTAGCATCTTATATTGCTAGTTTGGCGCTTTTGGTAGCATTATAAGATGATCCCTCATTTAGATATCAAGATAAAATGTGTTCTTCCTTAAGTATGCACCGTTTTGTGGATCGTGTTTTGAGGCATCACGTGATGATCGGGTGTTCTCGACTCTACGCTTTCATACAACGGGTGTAAGACAGTTTTACACACGTGAATACTAAGGTTCTTACTTGACGAGCCTAGCATGTACATACATGGCCTCGGAACACGGACCGAAAGGTTAAGCATGAGTCATATAGTTGATATGATGCCCATATAGATGCTCGCCTTTGAAGCTACACCGACTCACGTGATGATCGGACTTGGCGTAGTGGATTTGGTTCATGTAATCACCAAAAGGACACGAGGGATGTCGTTTTTGAGTGGGAGTTCATTAGTAATTTGGATTAGTTGAACTCAATCTATCATAAACTTAGTCTAAATATATTTTACAAATTCTGTTGTAGATGGCACCACCTGCTTTTAATTTCAATGTGTTCATGGAGAAAGAGAAGCTTGCTGCGAATGGTAGCAACTTCACCAACTGGGCTATGAATTTGAGGATTCTCCTCACTGCTGCACAAAAGCAATATGTGCTAGAGGCTCCGCTAGGCCCCCATCAGCTCCAGATGCCCCTGACGAGGAAAATAACGTCTATATAACTCGTCAGGAGGACCACAACTTAGTTCATTGCGGCATACTGTATGGGCTAGAGCCAGAAATTCGAAAATGTTTCGAAAATGGCAATGCCTTTGATACCATGGGAGAATTGAAAATGATTTTTGATACCCATGCTGCCGTAGAGAGTTATAATGCTTCTGAAAAGTTCTTTAGCTGCATGATGGAAGAGAACAGCTCCGTTAGTGAGCACGTACTCAAAATGTCTGGGTACGCCGATAAGATTGTGTCCTTGGGAATAACGATTCCCATTGACTTAGGCATACATCATGTTCTCCAATCTCTGTCACCTAGCTACAAGAGCTTCGTGATGAACTATAATATGCAGGGCATGAAGAAGTCTCTTCCCGAGCTTCTGTCAATGCTTAAGACTGCAGAAGTGGAGATTAGGAAAGAACATCAAGTGTTGATGATCAATAAGACCACCGGTTTCAAGAAGGACAAGAAAGGCAAGCAGAAGGGAAAGAAGGGCGGCAAATCTGTTGCCGCGCCTGAAAAGAAACCCCGAGCTGGCCCTAAGTCTGACACCGAGTGCTACTATTGCAAGGGGACTGGCCATTGGAAGCGCAACTGCCCCAAGTATTTGGCAGACAAGAAGGCCGTCAAGGCAAACAAAGGTATATGTGATATACATGTTATTGATGTGTACTTGACTAGTACTCGCAGTAGCACCTGAGTATTTGATACGGGATCGGTTTCTAATATATGTAACTCGGTTCAGGGGCTGTGGAACAAGCGACAACTAGAAAGGGATGAGGTCACGATGCGGGTCGGCAATGGATCAAGAGTTGATGTGATCGCCGTCGGAACGCTGCCTCTCCATATGCCGTCGGGATTAGTTATAAACCTGAATAATTGTTATTTGGTGCCTGCACTAAGCATGAACATGGTATCCGGATCGTGTTTGATGCAAAGTGGTTATTCGTTTAAGTCTGAAAACAATGGTTGTTCGATTTATATGAATAATATCTTTTATGGTCATGCACCTGTGTTGAATGGTTTATTTCTGTTGGATCTCGATAGTAGTATTACGCATATTCATAATGTTGATGCTAAAAGGATTAAACTTGATAATGATATATCTGCATATATGTGGCACTACCGTCTAGGTCATATTGGCGTTAAACGCATGAAGAAACTCCATTCTGATGGACTTTTGGAATCACTTGATTTTGAATCATTTGATACATGTGAACCATGCCTTATGGGCAAGATGACTAGAACGCCGTTTTCTGGTTCAATAGAACGGGCGACAGATTTATTAGAAATCATACATACTGATGTGTGTGGACCAATGAGTGTGTCGGCGCAAGGTGGATATCGTTATTTTGTTACTTTCACGGATGATTTGAGTAGATACGGGTATATCTATTTGATGAAACATAAGTCTGAAACCTTTGAAAAGTTCAAAGAATTTCAGAATGAAGTGGAAAATCATCACAACGTAATGGTGTGTCAGAACGTCGTAATCGTACTTTATTGGATATGGTTCGATCTATGATGTCTCTGACTGACTTGCCACTGTCATTTTGGGGTTATGCACTGGAAACTGCTGCTTTCACTTTAAATAGGGCACCATCTAAATCCGTTGAAAAGACACCATATGAATTATGGTTTGGAAACAAACCTAAGATGTCATTTCTTAAAGTTTGGGGATGCGATGTTTATGTGAAGAAACTGCAACCGGATAAACTCGAACCCAAAGCGGAAAAATGCGTCTTCATAGGATACCCTAAGGAAACGATTGGGTATACCTTCTATCACAGATCCGAGGGAAAGGTCTTTGTTGCCAAGAATGGATCCTTTCTTGAGAAGGAGTTTCTCGCAAAAGGTGTGAGTAGTCGGAAGGTAGAACTCGAAGAGGTTATTGAACCTTCTCTTCATGAAATGGCGAGTAGTGCAGCACCATAAGTTGTTTCGGAGTTGACTTCACCTAATGAAGAGAGAGCTAATGATATTGATCATGAAACTCCGAAAGAGGACACTACCGAACCTCGCAGGTCAAGCAGGACACGTACAGCTCCTGAACTGTACGGCAATCCTGTTATGAATTTCATGATTGATGAAATAGATGACCCTGCGACGTATGAAGAAGCGATGATGAGCCCTGATTCCAACAAATGGCTAGAAGCCATGAAATCCAAGATGGAATCCATGTACGAAAACCAGATTTGGACCTTGGTGGACTTACCTCACGACCGGAAGGCCGTTGAGAATAAATGGATTTTCAAAAGAAAAACTGATGCTGATGGTAATGTAACCATCTATAAGGCTCGACTTGTCGCAAAGGGGTTTCAACAAATTCAAGGAGTTGACTACGATGAGACATTCTCTCCCGTAGCGATGCTTAAGTCGGTTAGGATTATGTTAGCAATTGCTGCATATTTCGATTATGAAATATGGCAGATGGATGTCAAAACTGTGTTCCTCAATGGTACTATTGAAGAAGAGTTGTATATGATACAACCTAAGGGTTTTGTCGATCCTAAGGATGCTGATAAGGTGTGCAAACTTCAGCGATCCATCTATAGACTGAAGCAAGCATCCCGGAGTTGGAATCTCCGCTTTAATGAGGTGATCAAAGAGTTTGGATTTGTCCAAACTTATGGAGAGGCTTGTATTTACAAGAAAGTGAGTGGGAGCAATGTGGCATTTCTGATATTATATGTGGATGACATATTATTGATTGGAAATGATATAGATCTTTTAAACAGTGTTAAAAGTTATCTAAACAACAAATTTTCGATGAAGGACCTTGGTGAAGCTTCATATATATTAGGCATTAAAATCTATAGAGATAGATCAAGACGCCTAATTGGGCTATCGCAGAGTACATACCTTGATAAGATATTAAAGAAGTTTAATATGGACGGAATTAAGAAGGGGTACTTACCTATATTGCAAGGCAATACATTGAGTAAGACTCAAAGTCCGGCTACAGCGGAAGAAAGAGAGATAATGGATAAGATCCCCTATGCCTTAGCCATAGGCTCTAAAATGTATGCCATGCTATGTACAAGACCGTATGTGGCACATGCTATTAGTTTAACTAGTAGTGTAACACCCCAAAACTTCAATCCAAGAGTATCAAAGATCAAATCATCCAAATTTAGGATTAACAAAAACTTTTCCATATTTAAAATGAAACCATTCATATATGTGTGCATTTAAAATAGGAGTTGTTTGGAATTGCCATGATTGTGTGATCCTTTGCTTCTAAAATGTTTCTTAGGTGATTTAAACATCATCTACATCATTCCCAAACTTTTCCTAAAAGAAATCAAATCAAAAAGAATTAAAATGAAGGAATGGTCATTTGGACAAATTTAACTCTCATGCCTACTTTGGCTATTCCTAGTACTCAATTCTTAACAGAAACAATTCCTGATCTTTGCACCCCTTGCTATAACACATAATGAGGTACCAAGGCCCACCTTTTGATCTTCTAAAAACATTCTGGAAACTATTTTACAGGGAAGTTCAAAATTGAATCTAATGCATATGCATAGATCACCCCTATTTCAAAAACCATGTATTTGAGCTCCATTTTCAAAACCCTTGCAACCAGAGACTACCTAGCACTAGTGGAGATCACTCAAAATTTTTGAACTCAAAATTCAAACTTTGGTCTCTTGCGGCCATTTCATCGAACAGGTGGCAGACACAGATCAAACATTTGTCAAAACACTATAGTGTGCAGTGCTTCTTGTCACCATTTGGGCCTAACTCGTCCCCTTGTCCCCCCAGCTCAAACCCCGGCCCTAGCTCTCTCTTCCTCTCCCCTAGCTGCGCCAGTGCCAAGCCGCCCGACGCCATGCGCCAGGTCGACCATGGATAGCTCGCACAAAGCCGCCCCGCGCTCTCCTTCGCTCGCTGGCAGACATGCGCCATCACACCGCGCCACCTCGACCAGCCCCCGACCAAAATCGAGCGGAGGACTACCCCCAGTTGCTCGCGCCCATGTCTCTGTCCGCCATGCCGATCACCCCGGAGCGCCGCGCCCGCCAGAGCAGCACCGGCCTCGCCAAGCCCTAGCCTTGCGTGGTAGCACCCGCAGCAGGCCCAACAACCGACCAGACATCCTAATTTGCAGCCTCGCGACCAGCAGCCCCGAGGAACCGCGTCGAACACCGCCGCCCACGCCCAGTGCACCGCCCGCTCCCGACCAATAGAGATAGCCCCTTGCCGCGCCATCAAGCCATAGAGGATCGCCAGGAGACCGGCCACCGTCCGCCTACCTCACCCATGCCCTTAGCTCGCTGTGTCGTCGCCCACGTCGAGCTCTGCCCATGCCGCTCTGCACCCTTCGCTCGCCTATATAAGGAGGCCTCCCCATCAAGCTCTCTTCACACCATTCTCATCCCCACCTCTCACTCTCACTCCCCACAGCCAGCCGGAGCCGCTCGAGCACCAGGACGCTGGAATTGCAGCCGGAGCCGCCGCCTCGGGGGGAGAAGGGCGCCGTTGATCCAGGCCATCCCAGGAAGCGCCGCTTGTACCAGGAGAACCGCCGTCGTCTTCCACTTTGTTCGCCCGCATCGCCGACTTCGCTGGAGCCCCGGTACGCCCCCACTGCACCCTCACCGACCGCGCTAGGTTTAGCTCCCGTCGTGTCCTGTTCCGACGAGGACGATAGCTGTGAGCCGTCGATCTGCCCTCTAATCGCACAGCCACCATTCATCCATACCCCTTCGGTACCCCCCTGTTCCACTGACGGGTGGGGCCCTCACTTAAGCCATCCCGCGATGCTGCGCGGAGCGCAGTGGGCCGGCCCATTTCGTTCCCGCGCACGTTTTAAATTCAAATTAGGAATTTTCCTTTTAGTTAGAATATAGTTTTTGTCCAGTGTTTCAAAATTCAATTCTGTGAGTTTGACAAATCCAAATTGCATGAAACTAATTTTTTCTGAAAGGTATTGAAAAGCTCTATCCAAGCCCGTTGGATGTAATTCATTTAGAGTTATAGATTTCTCCTAATAAAAATAAGAAGACAGAAGCTTTTGCAACTTGAAACATTTTTGTAAAATCAACCAAGTTAGCTTTTGAGTTGATTCCAACTCTCAAAAATCACATTTCATCATATCTACCCAAATATGTAATAATATTTAGGTTTACAGGCTGTGACTTTGGACTAGTACCAAAATAATGCTATATAGGCATTTCTAGTCACTTTAAATCATTAAATAATAAACTTAAACCAAAGTAATATTGATCCAACCTTTAAATCTCATTCCCACATGTTAGAATATGTGGTGAGGACATGTGTCCACATGATCCCATATTTTTGTGGTGAATATTAAATTTTAGTTAATATTTCAATGAGTAGAAATTACTTTTCCAAAATAAAAAGGTTGAAACTATTGAATTAAAACTTGTGATGTTTGGGATGATAATAGATCATCAATTGTGTGGTTTAGAATACTACTTAGCCTAAGTTAAGTATTGTTTGGTGATTGTGCACTCCCTATGTATTTCTAGACGCTAGTACCGACCAAGCCTTCGAGGAGGAGGAGTTCTACCAAGAAGAAGAAGAAGAAGAAGAAAACTTCAACCACTGCACCAACCAAGGCAAGCTATTAGTGGCAAGCTAACCCTTGCAAACATGCTTTAGGAAGCTGTTGTAGCAAGCTAGAATAAAACTAGATAGTTTAGTAAAGATGCCTTAAGCATACTTTGATCACACCCCCTTAGGTTACACAAAGTTCTTTAATTAATTTTGAAGGTAGCATAAAGAGTATAAAACTTGACCCAATTAGAAACCCTTAGATGTCATTCTATGGCATGAGATTGATCCCACCTTTCCACCTTAGTGAACACTCTTAACCTAGTGTTTTAGAATAGATCAAACTTGAGTCACTTTAGATGGGAACACTTGGTGAAAATGAGTTGTGAAAACCTTGGAATGATGAGTCATTCTATTGAGATGTTTTGATAGTGTTGAGAAATACAATTCGTTTATGATGATGAAAATGATGAGGCATGAGCCTTAACCCTTTTTATAAAACTGATGGTTGGATTCGGATGCGATACCATTCCAAATTTACCGTACAACCACATTACCTGAATTGGGTAAGGCTTAGCTGGAAATTTATATGCATTAGTATTAGTTCCCTCACGAGAGAGGTTTGAGCTGAGGCTACCTCTCAATGATGTCCACCTATGCAGTGCCCAAGATGACTGATGGTCATGGTTGGGAGGCCATGCTCATAGGAGAGGTGCTTGTACTAGGGTGTGTAAAGGGAAGGTTATGTTTGATTATCTGCATACCAAGTATGATGATTCAGGGTTATCCCTGACAGATATATCGAATCTTGTGGTGAAAGTGTACCACCTCTGCATAGTGTCAAACTATTCGAATAGCCACGTCCGCAATTATGGACAGTTGGAATGGCCATACTATTTCGTTGTTAGATGTTTTCTAAATAACTTGAAATGAGTGATGAACCTTGACTTGACCACAATAGGGTTGTGTAGATGAAAATAGCTTCCCAACTTAAGTGATTCTAGAACTTTACTTTATCTTTTCTTGTTTCAGAATTCAGCTTAGGTTTCAAACTTAACTTGATAGTTATTCTTTCAATTCAGTACTTTAACTTAGAATCATAACCCTTGCTAGTAGTAGTTTGCGAGTACTTAAAGAGTACTCATGGCTTTTGTCCCTGGCTATTATCATGGCCAGACTATGAAGGAGATTATCAAGATGATGGTCAGCAGGACGGCTATGATAACTAGGACTATCTGCCTTCGTCAGCATTGCCTGTGCCCCTGAAGATGGACCCCACCTCTATGCTATCGTTTATTTCCGCTGCTTGTTGTATTAAAGACTGGATCATGAGATCCTTATTTGTGTAAAACCTTATGTATGGTTTGTAATGGATGATGTACTATGATATCTGATCCGTTATGTCTCGCAAAAATGGTAATCCTGGGATTGCGAGGTATGGCATAACGGGCATCTGGGATTAAAAATACGGGTGTTGACAATATAGATCTTCGAAAGCCTTGTGCTTGACTTAATTATAGTTGGTCAAGTATTGTTCTTCAAGCTTCGATGGTGTTGATCTCGGTCTTCGATCTCGGAGTCGGTATCGTATTCTACCGGGAAGAAGCAAACAAGTTGGTATCAGAGCCATCCTGACCATAGGAGACCCTACTTAGAATGGACGTCCAAACCAAAAACTTAGCTTCAAAACCAAAGTGAGTATTTATAAAAAAAAACTATTTCCCCTCTTACCCTTGTGAACTCATTCTTTCTCAAAAATACATGTTCCTCCAAATTCTTACATTACTAGTTAAAATTTGACACACTTGATCACTTCACTAATTTCGTCATCCTAAATTCTTGTAGATGGAGACTCAGTTCAGCAAGTTTTACCAGTTGGGAAACGGAGGTTAGCTGATCTTCGAGAGGGATCTGGATTCACTGTCAGAATTTCTAGGACGCCCACATCCGGAGTTTCTTGGAGCTCAACTTCCAGGACCCCCAGGAGGAGACCTACAATGGCTAGTCACCGCAGATCTTCGAGGAAGCATTGAAGCACCAACTTCCGGGAGAATTCAGTTCTCTGTGAGAGAGAACAACTGGCTAGATGGATTAGCCAGGGCAATGCATGAAGCTCTCGCACGTCTATGTGCCCTCAGCGTCAACAAGATTCAAGGAACCCGTTTTTCCCACTATGCAAGACGCGACTTCATGGGAATGCCGATGGAGATGCCAAGTCACCCAGAGTTGAGGCGTCAAGTGGAGAACCTTGACTTCTTGCTTCATGACCGACAGGAGGAACTAGACAATGCCAGAGAGTTAGCCAACCAGAACTGTGCCATTGCCGACCAGAAGGCCCAGACTTTCACATTGCTCGTCCAAGATCGCCAGTCTCTTCGTCGCCAGCGTGCAAAGAAGGATCGCACCATCTCCCGTCTTCGCAAGAAGGTGGCCGACCTCGAGAAGACCGTCAAGGAGCAGGAAGCTCAGCTTGCCGTCAAGGAAGAAGATGATGAAGGAGAAGACATCTAGGGAGATATGGATTCGTACCTCAACAACGATGATGATTTTCTGGCAGAGGATGATGTGGACTTCTACACTAATGATGAAGACTCCGACTTCATCGACGATGAGTAGATGCACTAGAGCACTGTCATAGCATGAGATGTATCATCTCATTGTATCGTAGCTTGCAGAATGGTTCTTCAAACCATCTGTTTTCCCCTTTGATTGTTGTGGTGTGTGTTGTATCGTGTGCTTGCTTGCATGAATGAGAATGAAGTTAGTTGAAAAACCTGAGTCTAACTCAAAGTTGTAGCTTTGAAAACCCAAAACCATGAACCTTAGAATTTCCCTCTTACCCCTATATCTATCTCAATCTTCAGATGACTCGTGGAAACCAAGGAGGGAGCAGCTCATCGCAGGACCCAATGCTGCAGATCTTGCAGAATCTCATCGCGGACCGTGAAGCAAGCAGGGCCGAGCGTCAAGCCAACTTAGCGACATTGCAGCAGATCGCCCAAATGGCTCTCAACAACCAAGGACATGGAAATCAGGATCACCATGGATCTAAATTCAAAAAATTTCAAAACACCAATCCCCCAATCTTCAACCAATCTGAAAACCCATTAGATGCTGATGACTGGTTATAGACCATGGAAAACAACCTAGAAGTTGCAGGAGTTGATGAGAATGAGAAAGTTCTCTTCGCCACTCACTATCTGGCGGGAGATGCAAGAGCTTGGTGGAATAGCGTCCGCAACATGAACCATGGCCAGGTGATGACCTGGGAAGCATTCAAGGTCAAGTTCAGCCGCACCCACGTGCCGCAAGGTCTTGTCAACCGGATGAGAGATGAATTTCGTGAACTGAAGCAAGGAAGATTGACTGTAGTAGAGTACCGTGACAAATTCCTGTCACTTGCCAGATATGCACCGGATGAAATCAACACGGAGGCCAAGAAGAAGGAGAGATTCTTAAACGGACTACATGATGAGAAGCAGACTGTCCTCGTCAACATCCGTTTCCAGGATCTTGAAGAGCTAGTCGACTCTGCCATTCAGATGGAAGGGAAGATTAACCAGGCAAACGACAACCGCAAGCATCGTATGATGCAGCAGTCTGGATCCAGTAGTCACCAGAAGTACCGTCCTAACCCCTCACCAGGATATGCACCAAGGAACAATCGACCCCCAAATTCTCGCCCAAGCTACCCCACCCGTAGCGGAGGAAATGTGAAGCCCGGAGGAAACAATCACAACTCCGGCAATGCCAACAACTTCAACCGTGCCCCTCCCAAGAGCAACAACAACAACACTGCCCCCAGAACTGGCAGCAATGCTATACCTGTTGCAGTCAAGGACAGGTCCCAGATCACTTGTTTCGAGTGTGGAGTGAAGGGTCACTACTCCAATGAGTGTCCCAAGAAGACTGCCGCCAATGCCCCTATGAATGCCCCAGCTCAGCAGCAGCGTCGTGTTCAACCAGGCAGGAGATTTTCCCTAGGGAACCCGCACAACCGCAACGGTCGTCTCTTCCACATGAACGCAGAAGAAGCCCAGGAAGCACCAGATGTAGTGCTGGGTATGTTTTCTGTCAACTCAGTTTTAGCAAGAGTATTGTTTGATTCTGGAGCATCGCATTCATTTGTCACCGAAGAATTTGTATGCACTAGTAAGATTCGCCCAACCAACCTGAAGCATGTCATGATAGTTCAAATCCCTGGTTCAACTACAAAAGCTAGAAAAATTTGCAAAGTTGTACCTATCAGAATACATGGGATAGATTTTTATGCCAACCTAATTGTACTTGGAACCAAAGGTTTGGAAGTAGTACTAGGTATGGACTGGATGTCAAGGAATAAAGGACTGATAGACTGTGCTAAGAAAGCCATCACCATGACCAGTAGTTCTGGAATAACAGTAGAACATATCTCTGAAACCTTACCCCGTCAATTCAAATGCAACAAAAGTGTAGCCCTGCCTACCATTGACCAAGTCAGAGTAGTCTATGAATACCCCGACGTATTCCCAGATGAATTGCCAGGTATGCCCCTAGATAGGGATATAGAGTTCATTATCGAACTAATCCCCGGAACCGGACCTATAGCCCAGAGACCCTATACCATGAACCCCTCAGAATTAGTAGAACTGAAGAAGCAGTTGGATGCCATGTTAGCAACCGGCTTGATTCAACCAAGTGCATCGCCATGGAGATCACCGGTGTTGTTCGTCGACAAGAAAGATGGAGGAAACCGTCTGTGTACAGACTACAGAAAGTTGAATGATGTCACCCTCAAGAACAAGTACCCCTTGCCAAAGATAGAGGATCTATTTGATCAGTTGACTGGAGCTCAGGTATTCTCAAAGATTGATCTTAGGACTAGTTATCACCAACTTAATATTCATGCAACGGATATTCCGAAGACCGCCTTTACTACTCGCTATGGTCTATACGAGTATACGGTTATGTCTTTTGGATTAACCAATGCCCCTGCTTATTTCATGAATCTCATGAATAAGATATTTATGAATTTCTTAGATAAGTTTGTAGTTGTGTTTATCGACGACATCCTTATCTACTCCAAGTCAGAAGAAGAGCATGAGCAACATCTGAGAATCATCCTAGAAACCCTGAGAGAGCATCAGTTATATGCCAAGTTCAGCAAGTGTGAGTTTTGGCTGAAAGAAGTAGGATTCCTAGGACATATTGTGTCTGCCGGAGGAGTCTCTGTTGATCCCAGCAAGATCAAAGATGTCGAAGAATGGGAAGCCCCAACCAATCAAACCCAAGTTCGTTCATTTCTCGGATTAGCGGGATATTACCGCAAATTCGTAGAAGGATTCTCGAGCATAGCCCGACCAATGACCCAATTATTGAAGAAGGACAAGAAGTTTGAATGGACAGACAAGTGTGAAGCCAGTTTCCAGGAGCTGAAGAAGAGATTGATATTAGCCCCAATTTTGATCATGTCAGACATCAAGAAGCCATTTGATGTATATTGTGACGCATCGAAGATTGGTCTAGGATGTGTATTGATGCAAGAAGGCAAAGTCATCACGTATCTGTCTCGACAACTGAAGCAGCATGAGCAGAACTATCCGACCCATGATCTTGAGCTAGCAGCTGTGGTTCTAGCATTGAAGACATGGCGTCATTATTTGATGGGTAATCGCTGTGAGATTTACTCAGATCATAAGAGCTTGAAGTATATCTTCACCCAGAAGGAGTTGAATATGAGGCAAAGAAGATGGATAGAGTTAATCAAGGATTATGACCTTGACATTCACTATCACCCCGGCAATGCCAACGTGGTAGCGGATGCTCTTAGCAGATTGCCGTGTAGGATTAACACCATGATCAAAGAGAAGCAACAAGTTTGTATGAGGAGTTGGAGCAGTTCAGGATGGAGTTAGTTAGCAAAGGATTCCTAGCTAGCATTGAACTTCAACCCATGTTGATTAGCCAAATCAAGGAAGCCCAGAAGGGGAATGAAAGTATCGACGGAATCAAACGTCGTATTGGTACAGGCAAAGTACCTGGATTCACCGAAGACGAAGAAGGTGTACTGTGGTCAAGGGACGTATCTGTGTACCAGCAGATTCGAAGCTGAAGGAAATTATCATGAAGGAAGCTCATGATACTCTTTATTCTATCCACCCTGGAGGAACAAAGATGTACCAGGATTTGAAAGAGCAATTTTGGTGGCACAAGATGAAGAGAGAGATCGGAAGCTACATCGCCAAATGTGACATTTGTCAAAGAGTAAAAGCGGAGCATCAAAGACCTGCCGGATTGTTGCAACCATTGCAGATTCCGGAATGGAAATGGGATTCCGTCGGAATGGACTTTATCACCGGTTTACCTAATTCTAGTAGGGGAAATGACTCAATCTAGGTCATAGTTGATAGACTATCCAAGGTAGCCCACTTCATACCAGTCAAGACAACCTACCAGAGTGCAAAGCTAGCAGAGCTGTACATTGCTAGAATTGTTAGTCTGCATGGAACCCCCAAGACCATCGTATCATATCGAGGGACTCAGTTTACTTCAAGATTTTGGCAGAAAGTTCAGGAAGGTTTAGGAACCAAGTTGAATTTCAGTACCGCTTATCACCCGCAAACCGATGGACAGACTGAGAGAGTCAACCAGATCTTGGAGGATATGCTTAGAGCTTGTGTGTTGGAATACGGATCAAAATGGGAAGACTGCCTGCCCTTCGCAGAATTCTCATATAATAACAGTTATCAAGCTAGTTTGCAGATGGCACCCTTTGAATTCCTATACGGAAGAAAGTGGCGTACCCCTTTGAATTGGTCGCAAGTAGGAGAGAGTTAGATCTTTGGACCCAACATTCTCCGAGAAGCAGAAGAGAAAGTTCACAAAGTTCGTGAGCACCTCAAGACCGCCCAATCCAGACAGAAGAGTTATGCTGACAAGAGAAGAAGAGACCCGACTTTCAATGTCGGAGATTTCGTATATCTCAAGGTTTCACCATTGAAGGGAACTCAACGCTTTAGTCTGAAGGGAAAGTTAGCTCCCAGATATATCGGACCTTTCAAGATTCTGAACCGCCGAGGAGAAGTATCGTATCAACTGGAACTGCCTGAAGAGATGTCAGCCATCCACAATGTGTTCCATATCTCGTTACTTCGCAAATGCTTGGAAGTGCCTGAGAAGACTGAAGTTTTCAAGAATATCGATCACAGAGCAGTGGAAATCAACAATGACCTGACCTATCGGGAAGTGCCCATTCGTATCTTAGAAGAAGCCTACAGAACCACCAGGACCAGGAGTATCAAGTTTCTCAAGATTCAGTGGAGCAACCATACTGAGGAGGAAGCCACTTGGGAGCGCGAGGATTACATTAGGACAGAGTTCCCAGATCTCTTTAGTTCCTAGTTTTCTTGTAATTCTCGGGACGAGATTTTATTTAAGGGGGGAAGGTTTGTAACATCCCAAAACTTCAATCCAAGAGTATCAAAGATCAAATCATCCAAATTTAGGATTAACAAAAACTTTTCCATATTTAAAATGAAAGCATTCATATATGTGTGCATTTAAAATAGGAGTTGTTTGGAATTGCCATGATTGTGTGATCCTTTGCTTCTAAAATGTTTCTTAGGTGATTTAAAAATCATCTACATCATTCCCAAACTTTTCCTAAAAGAAATCAAATAAAGAAGAATTAAAATGAAGGAATGGTCATTTGGACAAATTTAACTCTCATGCCTACTTTGGCTATTCCTAGTACTCAATTCTTAACAGAAACAATTCCTGATCTTTGCACCCCTTGCTATAACACATAATGAGGTACCAAGGACCACCTTTTGATCTTCTAAAAACATTCTGGAAACTATTTTACAGGGCAGTTCAAAATTGAATCTAATGCATATGCATAGATCACCCCTATTTCAAAAACCATGTATTTGAGCTCCATTTTCAAAACCCTTGCAACCAGAGACTACCTAGCACTAGTGGAGATCACTCAAAATTTTTGAACTCAAAATTCAAACTTTGGTCTCTTGCGGCCATTTTATCGAATAGGTGGCATACACAGATCAAACATTTGTCAAAACACTATAGTGTGCAGTGCTTCTTGTCACCATTTGGGCCTAACTCGTCCCCTTGTCCCCCCAGCTCAAACCCCGGCCCTAGCTCTCTCTTCCTCTCCCCTAGTTGCGCCAGTGCCAAGCCGCCCGACGCCATGCGCCAGGTCGACCATGGACAACTCGCACAAAGCCGCCCCGTGCTCTCCTTCGCCCGCTGGCAGACAGGAGCCATCGCACCACACCATCTCGACCAGCCCCCGACCAAAATCGAGCGGAGGACTACCCCCAGTTGCTCGCGCCCATGTCTCTGTCCGCCATGCCGATCACCCCGGAGCGCCGTGCCCGCCAGAGCAGCACTGGCCTCGCCAAGCCCTAGCTTTGCGTGGCAGCACCCGCAGCAGGCCCAACAACTGCCCAGACATCCTGGTTCGCAGCCTCGCGACCAGCAGCCCCGAGGAACCGCGTCGAACACCGCCGCCCGCGCCCAGTGCACCGCCCGCTCCCGACCAATAGAGATAGCCCCTTGCCGCGCCATCAAGCCATAGAGGATCGCCAGGAGACCGGCCACCGTCCGCCTACCTCGCCCATGCCCTTAGCTCGCTGTGTCGTCGCCCACGTCGAGCTCTGCCCATGCCGCTCTGCACCCTTCGCTCGCCTATATAAGGAGGCCTCCCCAGCAAGCTCTCTTCACACCATTCTCATCCCCACCTCTCACTCTCACTCCCCACAGCCAGCCGGAGCCGCTCGAGCACCAGGACGCTGGAATTGCAGTCGGAGCCGCCGCCTCGGGGGGAGAAGGGCGCCGTTGATCCAGGCCATCCCAGGAAGCGCCGCTTGTAACAGGAGAACCGCCGTCATCTTCCACTTCGTTCGCCCGCATCGCCGACCTCGCTGGAGCCCCGGTACGCCCCCACTGCACCCTCAAAGACCGTGCTAGGGTTAGCTCCTGTCGTGTCCTGTTCCGACGAGGATGATAGATGTGAGCCGTCGATCTGCCCTCTAATCGCACGGCCACCTTTCATCCATACCCCTTCGGTACCCCCCTGTTCCACTGACGGGTGGGGCCCTCACTTAAGCCAGCCCGTGACGCTGCGCGGAGCGCAGTGGGCCGGCCCATTTCGTTCCCGCGCACGTTTTAAATTCAAATTAGGAATTTTCCTTTTAGTTAGAATATAGTTTCTGTCCAGTGTTTCAAAATTCAATTCTGTGAGTTTGACAAATCCAAATTGCATGAAACTAAGTTTGTCTGAAAGGTATTGAAAAGATCTATCCAAGCCCGTTGGATGTAATTCATTTAGAGTTATAGATTTCTCCTAATAAAAATAAGAAGACATAAGCTTTTGCAACTTGAAACATTTTTGTAAAATCAACCAAGTTAGCTTTTGAGTTGATTCCAACTCTCAAAAATCACATTTCATCATATCTACCCAAATATGTAATAATATTTAGGTTTACAGGCAGTGACTTTGGACTAGTACCAAAATAATGCTATATAGGCATTTCTAGTCACTTTAAATCATTAAATAATAAACTTAAACCAAAGTAATATTGATCCAACCTTTAAATCTCATTCCCACATGTTAGAATATGTGGTGAGGACATGTGTCCACATGATCCCATATTTTGGTGGTGAATATTAAATTTTAGTTAATATTTCAATGAGTAGAAATTACTTTTCCAAAATAAAAAGGTTGAAACTATTGAATTAAAACTTGTGATGTTTGGGATGATAATAGATCATCAATTGTGTGGTTTAGAATACTACTTAGCCTAAGTTAAGTATTGTTTGGTGATTGTGCACTCCCTATGTATTTCTAGACGCTAGTACCGACCAAGCCTTCGAGGAGGAGGAGTTCTACCAAGAAGAAGAAGAAGAAAACTTCAACCACTGCACCAACCAAGGCAAGCTATTAGTGGCAAGCTAACCCTTGCAAACATGCTTTAGGAAGCTATTGTAGCAAGCTAGAATAAAACTAGATAGTTTAGTAAAGATGCCTTAAGCATACTTTGATCACACCCCCTTAGGTTACACAAAGTTCTTTAATTAATTTTGAAGGTAGCATAAAGAGTATAAAACTTGACCTAATTAGAAACCCTTAGATGTCATTCTATGGCATGAGATTGATCCCACCTTTCCACCTTAGTGAACACTCTTAACCTAGTGTTTTAGAATAGATCAAACTTGAGTCACTTTAGATGGGAACACTTGGTGAAAATGAGTTGTGAAAACCTTGGAATGATGAGTCATTCTACTGAGATGTTTTGACAGTGTTGAGAAACACAATTGGTTTATGATGATGAAAATGATGAGGCATGAGCCTTAACCCTTTTTATAAAACTGATGGTTGGATTCGGATGCGATACCATTCCAAATTTACCGTACAACCACATTACCTGAATTGGGTAAGGCTTAGCTGGAAATTTATAAGCATTAGTATTAGTTCCCTCACGAGAGAGGTTTGAGCTGAGGCTACCTCTCAATAATGTCCACCTATGAAGTGCCCAAGATGATTGATGGTCATGGTTGGGAGGCCATGCTCATAGGAGAGGTGCTTGTACTAGGGTGTGTAAAGGGAAGGTTATGTTTAATTATCTACATACCAAGTATGATGATTCAGGGTTATCCCTGACAGATGTATCGAATCTTGTGGTGAAAGTGTACCACCTCTGCAGAGTGTCAAACTATTCGAATAGCCGCGTCCGCGGTTATGGACAGTTGGAATGGCCATACTGTTTCGTTGTCAGATGTTTTCTAAATAACTTGAAATGAGTGATGAACCTTGACTTGACCACAACAGGGTTGTGTAGATGAAAATAGCTTCCCAACTTAAGTGATTCTAGAACTTTACTTTATCTTTTCTTGTTTCAGAATTCAGCTTAGGTTTCAAACTTAACTTGATAGTTATTCTTTCAATTCAGTACTTTAACTTAGAATCATAACCCTTGCTAGTAGTAGTTTGCGAGTACTTAAAGAGTACTCATGGCTTTTGTCCCTAGCTATTATCATGACCAGACTATGAAGGAGATTATCAAGATGATGGTCAGTAGGACGGCTATGATAACTAGGACTATCTGCCTTCGTCAGCATTGCCTGTGCCCCTGAAGATGGACCCCACCGCTACGCTATCGTTTATTTCCACTGCTTGTTGTATTAAAGTCTGGATCATGAGATCCTTATTTGTGTAAAACCTTATGTATGGTTTGTAATGGATGATGTACTATGATATCCGATCCGTTATGTCTCGCAAAAATGGTAATCCTGGGATTGCGAGGTATGGCATAACGGGCATCTGGGATTAAAAATCCGGTTGTTGACAAGTAGGTACCAATCTGATCCAGGTTCGGAACACTGGATAGCGGTCAAAAATATCCTTAAGTACTTGAGAAGAACTAAGGATATGTTTCTTGTATACGGAGGTGAAGAAGAGCTAGTCGCTAAGTGTTATGTCGATGCTAGCTTTGACACTGATCCGGATGACTCTAAATCTCAATCCGGATACGTATTTCTCTTGAACGGAGCAGCAGTTAGTTGGAGGAGCTCCAAACAACCTGTGGTGGATGGATCAACGATGGAGGCGGAATATGTTGCGGCTTCAGAAGCGGCGCAGGAAGCGGTTTGGATGAAGGAGTTCATAACGGAACTAGGTGTGGTTCCTAGTGCCTTGGACCCAATGGTGATCTATTGTGACAATAATGGAGCCATAGCCAACGCCAAGGAACCAAGGTCTCATAAGAATTCCAAGCATATTAAACGCCGGTTTCACTCCATCCGCGAGCATGTCAAGGATGGAGATATAAAGATTTGTAAAGTGCACACGGACCTGAATGTAGCAGATCCGTTGACTAAAGTACTCCCTAGGGCAAAACATGATCAACACCAGAACTCCATGAGTGTTAGATTTATCACTATATAAACTAGATTATTGTCTCTAGTGCAAGTGGGAGACTGAAGGAAATATGCCCTAAGAGGCAATAATAAAGTTGTTATTATGTATTCCTTGTATATGATAGATGTTTATTTTGCATGCTATAATTGTATTGATAGGAAACATCAATACATGTGTGTTTAATAAACAAAAGGGTTCCTAGTTATGCCTCTCTTATAGACTAGCTTGTTGATTAACAAGATGATCAAGGTTTCCTGATCATGGACATTGGATGTTGTTAATAACAAGGTCACAACATTTGTGAAATGATGTGATGAACATTCATCCGAAGTATAGCATTATGATCAAGTCATTATGTTTATATTGCTATAACATCATACAAAGTAGTCTTAGTCCATAGACCATGAGATCATGTTAATTGCTAACACCCGAAGAGTATCTTGATAACATCAAACGTGACACCGTAACAGGGTGACCATAAAGGTGGGTTCAGTGCTATGAAGGTGTTATGTTGAGGCTCATGGATCAAGAGTGGAATTTGTCAATCCCAATGATGGATAGATATACTCTGGGCCCTCTCGGTGATATCACATTAAGATAGCTTGCAAGCAAGTGATGTGATCACTAGAATGTTATATCGGGAACGAGAAAAGAGTGCATGTCGGTAACGAGATCAAACTAGGTATTTGGATACCGATGATCGAATCTCGGACATGTATTATATCATGAGACAAAGGGATTAAATTGCTGACGTTAAAGGTTCTCACGGTCACAGAAGTCATCGTTGAATATGCAGGAGTCAGTATGGATCTCCAGGTCCCGCTTCTAATTATTGATCTGAGAGGAGTCTCAATCATGTCTGCATTATTCACGAACCGTAGGGTGACACACTTAAGGGTTGCTGGACACCATTTAGGAGCACATATGTTCCAGACAAAAGGTTTGCAAAGCGCAGGAAATGTTTCGATAGAAACCGGAATTGTTTCGGGTGAAATTGCAGAAAGTGGTTCTGCATGTGATATTGAAATATTGCAAGGGGTTTTATGTGAATGTTTGTTAATTAAATTAATTAACAAAATTCTGAATAAAGTAAATAAAAGAGTTTTATTAATTGAGAGTTGCATTTAATTTGGTGGAAATTAAATACATGTGAGTGGGATTTTGGGTGGAGGCTATGTTTAGGTGAGTGGAGGTTCACCACATGAATGAAGGAGGGGAGGAGTCCCCCCTCATGTGCCGGCTATGGGAGGGGAGGGGTCTCCCTCCCTCCTATATAAAGCCCCCTCTCCCCTCTCACAAACCACACCTCCTTGTGAAGGATCTCTCTCCCCCTCTAGATATTCCCCCAAGGTCTCGGATTAGCGAGATACATGTTCCCGGTGGCCTTTCGTCTGGAAGGAGTTGCTGCTTCTGCTGATTCGCTGGAGCGAGGAGGTGGAGGTTGTCCCGTGGCTTGAACGTGTGTGCGAGGACGGATGCACTGCTGATTTGCGGCGCTCAGACTTCCACACGATCTTGAGATCGGCAAGCGTACGACTACATCAACCACGAGTTCCTACTCGTTAACAAAACTCGTTGTCTTCGAGGGTAAGTTCTCCATGGATGTGTTTCCACCCGTTGCTCTGTATCTGGTAGATAGAACTTGGCGTATAGTTCTCATCGTAGGAATTTTTTTGTTTTCTATGCTGTGGACCCAACAGAGCCTCCATCGACCTTGCCCCTTCGCCTATAAAAGCCTCTCGGGACGAAAAACCTAAGTACCAGATCAAAGACCCAATCAGAAATCCATGGAAGAGTCTGTAGCCGCTGCAATCTTGATCCCTAGATCGGGGGGATCCGAAGCTCTTCCCAGCACCCTGGAGGCCTTCTTCATCACCATGACTGCCTCTAGTGTGATGCGTGAGTAGTTCATCCTTGGACTACGGGTCCATGTAGTAGCTAGATGGTTTGTTCTCCACCTTTGTGCTATCATGTTTAGATCTTGTGAGCTCCGTTCATGATCAAGATCATCTATTTGTAATATTACATGTTGTGTTTGTGGGGATCCGATGGATATTGGGATGGTATTTTAGATTGATTATTGATTCTATCATGTCTATGTTATTTGTGATCTTGCATGCTTTCCGTTCTTAGTAACTATCTTGGCCAAGTAGATGCTAGCAACTCCAAGAGGGAGTATTTATGCTCGATAGTGGGTTCATGCCTCTAGTAATCTTGGGAAGTGACAAGAATCTCTAAGGTGCTAGATGTGCCGTTGCTACTAGGGAGAAAACATCAATCCTTTGTCCATGGGACAATCGTATTGTTTACTTTACACACTTTGCTTAATGCAATTATCTGTTGCTTGCAACTTAATACTGGAGGGGGTTCGGATGATAACCTGAAGGTGGATTATTAGTCATAGATGCAGTTGGATTATGGTCTATGTATAATGTTGTAATGCTCAATCAAATTTCATAGGAGTCAAGATGATTAGTATATGCATGTATGCTTTCTCGAGTCTATCAATTTCCCCGCTATAATTTGTTCACCCAACATGCTATCTATCTTAAGGAGAATCAACTCTACTGAACTATGGACCCCGGTCCATTCTTTTACCATTGCTATACCATCTACTATTTAATGTTTACTATTTACTTTCTGCAAGCAATTACTATCTTCCACACTATACATTTAATCTTCGTGTTCAGCAAAACCGGTGAGATTGACAACCTCACTGTAAGTTGGGGCAAAGTTCTATGGTTGAGTTGTGTAGGATTCCAAGTTGGTAGCAACACCTTGCAGTTGTTTCCTTGCTCCTACTGGTTCGATAACCTTGGTTTCATAACTGAGGGAAACTTGCTGTTGTGCTCAGCATACCTTCCTCTTGGGGTTTCCAACGAGCTCAAAGTATCCTGAGCCATCAAGCCTTTTTCTGGCACCGTTGCCGGGGAGTCAAGGACAGCTTCACAAGGGGAGGCCCTCATAACAAATCTCTTTACTTTGTTTTTTTGTTTTTCTTAGTTTATTTTTGCTTGTTTCTTTTATCAAAAACATAAAAAAAATAGTTGTACTGGTTTGCTTTCTTAAAAAAAACATAAAAAATGACTACTCTTGAAAACACTAAGTTGTGTGACTTCACCAGCACCAACAACAATGATTTCATGTGCACACGTATTGCTCCACCTGTTACTGAAGCTACTTTCTTTGAAATTAAACCTGCTTTGCTCAATCTTGTTATGAAAGAACAATTCTCTGGTGTTGGTACTGAAGTTGCTGCTGCTCACCATAATAACTGTGTTGAACTCTATGAGATGTAAAAACATAAGGATATAGATGGAGATATTATTAAGCTTAAATTGTTTCCTTTCTCTTTGAGAGGAAAAGCTAAAGAATGGTTGCTATCCCTAACTAGAAATAGTATTGATTATTGGACTAAATGCAAATATGCTTTCATTGGAAAACACTATCCTCCTGCTAAGATTATATCTATGAGAAGTGAAATAATGAAATTTAAACAATTTGATAATGAACATGTTGCTCAAGCTTGGGAAAGAATGAAATCTTTGGTAAAGAATTGTCCCACTCATGGACTGACTGCTTGGATGATTATCCAAAATTTTTATGCAGGACTGAATTATTCTTTGAGAAATCTGCTGGATTCTGCTGCTGGAGGTACCTTTATGACCATTACTTCGGGTGCTACAACCAAGATCCTTGATAGTATGATGGTTAACTATTCTAAATGGCACACTGAGAGAGCTCCACAAGATAAGAAGGTAAATTATGTTGAAGAAACCTCCTCCTTGAGTGATAAAATTGATGTTATTATGTCTATGCTTGTTAATGGGAAAACTCATATTGATCCAAATCATGTTCCCTTAGCCTCTTTGGTTGCTCAAGAAGAGCAAGTTGATGTGAACTTCATTAGAAACAATAATTTTAGCAACAATGCCTACAGGAATAATTTTGGTAATAATAATTATAGGCCATATCCTCCCAATAATGGTAATGCTTAGGGAAATTCCTACAACAATAATAGGAGTGCACCCTCTGAACTTGAAGTCATGCTTAAGGATTTTATTAGTAAACAAATTGCTTTCAATAAAACTATTGAGGAAAAATTTCTAATGCTAAAAAAAAAATCCTCTTTGTCTAAAGCACAATCCTCTTTGATTAATAAAATGGCTGCTAAACCTAAAACTATAGAAAACCCCTTTGCTGCTACTAATGCTATACAAGTTAGAATTGATGAAAATGTTAGACTATTAGCTGAATTGCGTGCTAAGTGGGAAAGAGAGGATGAAATTGCTAGAAATAATAGTATTTGTACCATTACCACCACCAATGTTGATGCCAACAAACCACATGAAGGCCCTATTCCTTTTGCAACAATACCTAAGACCAATGGAACCTTTTCCAATAAAAATGCTAAAATTCTTCGAAATATGGGAAACAATAGCTCTACTACCTTGTACGGTAATTATGATTTTGATCTTGATGGTTGCAATTTCTCTGAAGTAATTAAGTTCCTACAAAATCTTGCTAAAATTCCTAATGCTAGTGCTATGAATATGGCCTTTACAAAACACATTACTGATGCTCTCATAAAAATTAAAGAAGAAAAATTGAAACATAAAGCTTCTATTCCTATGAAATTAGAAGATGGTTGGGAACCCATCATTAATATGAAAGTGAATGATTTTGATCTCAAAGCTTTATGTGATCTTGATAGTAGTGTCTCTATTATGCCTAGAAAGATTTATGAAATGCTTGATTTGCCACCATTAGGAAATTGTTATTTAGATGTCCAACTTGATGATAATGCTAAAAAGAAACTCATAGGGAGTATTAATGATGTTCTTATTATGGTTAACAATACCTATGTCCCCGTTGATTTCTATATTTTGGATGTTGAATGCAATGCTTCTTGTCCTATTGTTTTGGGAAAACCTTTTCTTGGAACGGTTAGTGCCATTATTGATATGAAAGAAGGCACCATTAAATATCAATTCCCACTCAGGAAAGGTATAAAACACTAACCTAAGAAGAGAGATAATATTTCTTTTGCCTCTCCTATTAAAACAAAATTTTCTCTTAATACCTCTTCATTTTAGGATACTTGAATCTTACTTCTTATGCCTAGCTCAAAGGCGTTCAAGAAAAGGACTTATTGGGAGATAACACAAATTTTTATTAAGTAAGTTTTTATTTTGTTGAGTCCTAGAAGTTATTGCTTCAGTAATAACCTCTCCTTATAATTTTTGTGTGGTTTTTGTGCCAAGAATAACCTCTAATAAGAGAGAAATAAGACTTGGGAAAGTTGCTGCCCCGAAACAGATTTTTGTGCTTCACTGTAAACATTCGTGAAAAATCTTTGTACGTTGTTTTGAGATATAATTGTTTGTGCTTGTGCCCTAGGTTATTATATAACTTTCGTTAGTTTATCACTTTTCGATTTGAGCAACACAAGGTCTTTGAAAAAATTGGTTTTTACCTGCTGGTCTATTTTGACAGATTTCTGCCATTATTTGCATTTGCCTCTTAATCTCTTTCTCTTTGAGTTCTTGCCAATTACTTGAACTTTTAAAAGGAATTGCTACAGTAGCTTGTGTTTTAATGGAAGTTTTACTTGCGTTGGAACTGAACCCAAAGACTTATTATCTTGAGTACACTAATGTTGCTAACGATGATTGTGTGAAGTTTTGTATGAAGGAAAATTTAAAGTGTAGGGAAGAATAATGTGATAAGATGAAGTATGGACAAAATCTCAAGCTTGGGGATGCCACCCGTGTCTCTCCAAGAAGTATTCAAGAAGTACAAGCGTCAAAGCTTGGGGATGCCCAAGGCATCCCCTTCTTCATCAATAAAAATCTTAGGTTTTCTTCCAAACACTTCATTTTTATTGTTTCATGCACAATTGTATTGTTCTTGGAGCATCATCGTTTTTGTTTTTAGTTTTATTTTGATTAGTTTTCTTAAATAAATTGGTTGGACCCCCGCATTCATACATAGTTTCAAATAGTTTGATTTGGATTGGAAAAGAGTAGGAAAGTTCATGTTAATAAGTGGTATAAAAAGAGTCCTGTTTTGACTGTGGCCTACACTTTATCATGTCATGTTTGACATTGCTTTGACTTTATGCTTAGTGATTGTTGCTGTAACATGAATCGTTCCAAACAATTGATATTTCTTAATGTGCCTTGAAAGAATCATGCGTTGTTTTAGCATACAAAAGCATAATATGGTGGTATTCTCCTTTGATGCTTTATTTGGGTTGACTTGGCGCATGCTCACACCATGTTAAGACTATACCAGTCACCATAGCCTCTATGATTGTAATATCACTTTATGCTTTAATTAATAATGTTTTGTCGCTTTGCATGATTATGGCCATTATTGCTCTCTTAGTTGGTCGCTCCCAGTCTTTTGCTAGCCTCCACATGTACCAAGTATGAATTCCACTCATGCATCCAACTCCAAACAAAACCAAGTTATTCCAAAGAGTCCACCATACCTACCTATTATCATTATTGCTATTCCAAATATATTCATGTTTTTATCTACCTTCCGAATTAAACTTATTATGTGAAAATTAGTGATTAAAGCTCTCACAAACTTGATGGCACACTTTACTTTCTTGCACTTAATAAACTTGAACCATTGTGCCCATCTATGTTGCGTATATGCTTGCGCTTTATAAGTTGTGAATTAGCAGAACCATGTTACCATGGGGAACGCTTTCAACATTGCACTTTATTTAGTTGATATCATGTTCTTTTGCTTATGGATCCCGGCGGTGTGAAATAAAAGGGGAGCTTATAAGCTCATGGAGTTTGTATATATGTTAAAGAAACTCCTGGGCAGCTAGCCTAAGCCATGCCTAATCATGGTGGAAACTTTCAGCATAATCATAGTGAGCAATCTGTGAAGCATCCTCACTAAAAACCTATGCAAATAACAAATAAAAAGATTGCTGAGATGCTCATTGTTTGTTGCCTTGTCATTTTGATATGGGATAGCTCCTGTATCATGGGGCAAGGGGTACCCCGTTGGCGGTTCTTTATGATGCACATGTACTTACAATGACAAGAACTTACTCATGACTAAAGTTGAGTAGCATGCGGTTCGGTACTCGTAAGAAAGGGGCATGAGATTTTCAACTTATAACTTGTCAATCATATCCTCATATTTGTTCACTTTAACCTTAACCACCTAAAGATGCTTATGATAGGGGCAATGAGAGGTGAAAGCTAATAAGTACCATAATTTTTGGAAGCTCTTTATGAAACTTGAATCCCTGCTTCCTTCTATGAAGGGCCTTTCTTTTACTTTTATGTTGAGTCTCCATCTTCTATCTTTATGCACCCATTGAGAGACCATAGTGGTCATTCTTAGTTTAATGTGCATTGTCCCAAAACTTGTGGATTGATTCATAACTTTCATATTGCTTGCTCTTAAATTATTTGTATCTAGTCATCCTTATGAACTTTGAAGGTGTCCTATGCATTTATGTTTTGCTATACCACGAGGGACAAGCTAATACCATTTTCATTATGTTTTCTATATGTGAAACAAACAAACGTCTTTCAAAGCATTCTTATTCATGAATCTTTTGTTTGTACTTTTTCATGTTACAACATAGTTGCTATATCTTATTGTTAGAACTATATCTTTCATGTCTATGTTAGAGTACTATGATCCCAACTATCAATGTTTTACAAATACCTTGATCAAGATCATGATGGTGCATGTCACCTAAAAAATTATTCTTTTTATCACTTACCTACTCGAGGACGAGCAGGAGTTAAGCTTGGGGATGTTGATACGTCGTAAACGTATCTATAATTTTTGATGTTCCATGCTTGTTTAGTATCTACTTTATTATGTTTTATCCACACTTTGGGGTATTTTTATACATTTTCTGGAACTAACCTATTAACAAGATGCCATAGTGCTAGTTGCCTGTTTTCTGCTGTTTTTGGTTTTAGAAAAACTAGTAAGGAAATATTCTCGGAATTGGACCGGACAAAAGCCAAAGTCAACATTTTACCTGAAGCAACATGGAGTCCGGAGCAGAGCCTAAGAGGGACCACGAGGCGGCCACACCCTAGGGTGGCACGGCTAGCCCTAGGCGCGCCGCCACCTGGTGTGGGCCCCTCGAGCCTCCATCGACCTTGCTCCTTCGCCTATGAAATCCTCTCAGGACAAAAACCCTAAGTACCGGATCAAATACCCAATCAGAAATCCACGAAAGAGTCTATAGCCATCGCCATCTCGATCCCTAGATTGGGGTGGATCTGAAGCTCTTCCCGGCACCCTATCGGAGGGGAGAGATCACCCTGGAGGCCTTTTTCATCACCATGACTGCCTCCGGTGTGATGGGTGAGTAGTTCATCCTTGGACTACGGGTCCATGTAGTAGCTAGATGGTTGGTTATCCTCCTTTTTGCTATCATGTTTACATCTTGTGAGCTCCGTTCATGATCAGGATCATCTATTTGTAATCTTATATGTTGTGTTTGCAGGGATCCGATGGATATTGAGATGCTATTTCAGATTGATTATTGATTCTATCATGTCTATGTTATTTGTGATCTTGCATGCTTTCCATTGTTAGTAACTATCTTGGCCAAGTGGATGCTAGCAACTCCAAGAGGGAGTATTTATGCTCGATAGTGGGTTCATGCCTCTAGTAATCTAGGGAAGTGACATGAATCTCTAAGGTGCTAGATGTGCTGTTGCTACTAGGGAAAAAACATCAATCCTTTGTCCATGGGACACTCGTATTATTTACTTTACACACTTTGCTTAATGCAATTTTCTGTTGCTTGCAACTTAATACTGGAGGGGGTTCAGATGATAACCTGAAGGTGGATTATTAGTCATAGATGCAGTTGGATTACGATCTATTTATAATGTTGTAATGCCCAATCAAATCTCATAGGAGTTAAGATGATTAGTATATGCATGTATGCTTTCTCGAGTCTGTCAATTGCCCCGCTGTAATTTGTTCACCCAACATGCTATCTATCTTAAGGAGAATCACCTCTAGTGAACTATGGACCCTAGTCCATTCTTTTACCATTGCTATACCATCTACTATTTACTGTTTACTTTCTGCAAGCAATTACTATCTTCCACACTACGTTTAATCCTTTGTGTTCAGCAAAGCCGGTGAGATTGACAACCTCACTGTAAGTTGGGGCAAAGTCCTATGGTTATGTTGTGCAGGATTCCAAGTTGGTAGCAACACCTTGCAGTTGTTTCCTTGCTCCTACTGGTTCGATAACCTTGGTTTCATAACTGAGGGAAACTTGCTGCTGTGCTCATCATACCTTCCTCTTGGGGTTCCCAACGAGCTCAAAGTATCTTGAGCCATCAATGACCAAGGTGACAGCCATAGTTTCTGTACCGTGTCCATGTTTTGTACTACTCCGTACATTGAAGCATCTTCGCCAATCAAGCTTACAAACGTATCCATATATGGTAGATCAGTGCATCTTGGCATTTCAAGCAATTGTTTACAAAAGGAGATTCCAGATTTGATGGATAATGCCCTAATTTCATGAATTTCCAAGATTCCAACTAAAGATGTGCAATAAAATGACCTTTTGACAATTTAAAGTAAGTATGTCTAATTATGAACTACAAAGTGTGTGATATAGCTTGCTCTTGACTTTTTAAAAATAATTTAAAGGTACCGAATTAGTCAAATATTGGAGAACCACCGAGAGTTTTGCAAGATTTCAACTTTTTGATATGAATGGTAATGACACCAAATTTGGGCCATTTTTTAAAATAAAATAAAGAAACAAAATATAAAATGAAATACAACCATTCTTTTCTCTGTTGGTGTCACACTATGAGCATTAGCTAATTTCCATGAAAAATATATAATGTTAAAATATAGTCTTATGGTTTAGGTTTTATGAGTTGTTTAGGGTTGAGGGTTTAGTTGCTTTATGCCTATATCCCTCTAGGGTTTAGGGTGCTCCTTAGGTTCTTCGGGTTCTTGTTTCTGGAGTAGGGATTGAAGCGGAATTATGCATTCTAAAAAAAGACAAAGTATGACTGAATGGATGTGCGGGATATTTGAATGGATGCGTGTGATGTTTGGGTGTAGTACCAAAATTTTGAGGTCAAAGCTTCTAACATATGCTTCTCCAACATGGGATCGCTCAGATGCGCTGTTACCCTCTAGACCCGCATTCCAATGAGAGTTGCTTTCCAACATTTAAATGAGTTTTTAGGCATTTGCTGAAATTATCGAACAATTCAAGGATTTGAAAAAGATGATCATCGTTCGAAAAAAGGTGACCAAGGTCATGCCATAATTTATGATGATGTGTCCGCATTTGGTATATCGGTGCATCTTGGAAAATCAACCAGTTTGTCTGGTTCCAAATTTGAAGTTTATTTTTGAATTTCCAAATTTGGTCCCTTTTCAAAAAAAATAGGGATGAAATTAAATATATGTTGAAATAAAGCCATTCTTACGCAAAGTGCAATGCTATGTGCATTAGTTTCCATGGTAAAACATAAACTTGTATTTTGACAACTTTTGGATCAATTATGATCTATGGTGACTGGCAGGTGGGCCACGTATATGGTGGTGCTCAAAGCAGGGCAGGTCAGAATTTCCAAAGTTATCCCTCCCCACCCCTTCGCGCTATGTAATAAGTTCCACCCTCCGCCGCCTAGACCCTCACCCCTTGCCCACAAAACAGACGCGCTCACGACCGCTCCTCATTACCACCGTGCACGAAGAAGCTTTCCCTACCCGTCGGTATTCTTGAGGCGCACCGGTGGGCACGCCCATCCCATGGTAGTCCTTCTATCTCCAGCTCGATCTAGTTGGCATTTTATTGCCCATTCACCCGATCTGCCTCCTCAAATACATAGTTTAATTTGTCCTCAATCTGCATGGTGATAGTTTATTCCGCGCTCGATCTGTGTTCTTAAATACCTTCGGTGATTTTTGTTGTCAATATGTTTGCTGCAATGCATAGGCATATATAGTTTTTGTACTCCATCTATATGTTTCCTGCTTTTCTTTTAATAAGAACCAACCTTGTATGTCATAATTAAACAGATGGGTAGATTTTGGTTAGAGATTGCTCCATTAGGTAGCGCTAAGCATATCCTTGGTGTTCTAAGATTTATGGAGTTCGCGAGAGCTCATTGTGACAATTCAAAAGTACATTGCCCCTGCCGGTTGTGTGTGAATCGTAGGGTGCTGCCTCAAAGTATAGTGGAGTACCTTATTTTTATATTTGGGAAGCTAAGCACATATGTTAGATGGGTATTTCATGGTGAAACATATGATCATCCATATGAACCGGGGGAAGCACATCTTTATCATCAAGATCAAGTAGGGGAAGCAGATGTTGATCATCTAGATCAACTGATAGAGGCAGCTCCTGAGCATCTAGATCAACTTGGACAAGGGGAAGAGAGAAAAGCACAAGCTGCATGAAATAGGTTTCATTTCTAGTACTTCCGCTATGCTAGATGACAAGGTATATATGTAGAATGACAAATCTTCAGGTTGTGTGTCTTTGATGTTTCTCTATAAACGTATTTGTTAATCTACTGATCGCAGAAGAAGACAACCAAAGAGGACTTTGATGGTAATGACGATGACTTGTTCATTGATGAGCCTACACCCGAGGTTATGTATCGGGTACACTGCTTCTGGATGGAGTTGATGCAGGGTTGCTGATCATCAGGGGTGTACTTTTGGTGCTGTCGCGGTAGTCTCATGACCACTAGCCCAACTGCAAAACTCGTGGGGTGTAGAGCTATCCCATGGTTCTGTAACATGGAGATACCTTATGATTTCTAGGCCTTTGTTAGTAGAACTGAATTGGAAACTATTCCGTATATTAGTATATATATGTGTGTTTGTGTGTGTTTCTAGTCTGAAATCCAAGCTTATGCTTTTATCTGTTCCTAAACAATTTTTCAAGCCCCAGCGCTGGTGCCCTATGGTACAACTACCATCGTCTTATCCTCTGCTAGCCCTTCCCCTCCCTCAATGCTCCCTCAGCCGAATCAACAAAAGGATATATAAGCTGGGATCAATTTGATTCGAAGAGGTGCGATTTTCTCGGTCCTTGGAGAGTAACCTAGGAAACTAGTAGTACCAAGGGAAGGAGGAGGTTGGCTCGGTCAATTCGTTATCTCACCCCCTAGATGTGGGACCCGCTTTAACTCACCCCCTAAAGGTGGTCCCGCTTGAAATAGTTGTAGGACACCATGTGATAGTTGGGATAAAAAAATTCGGGAATCTCTCCCGACAAAATGTTCCCGCCACTGCCACTTAAAAATACTTACTGTAGAAGAAGTGTACGCCCTATCCCTAGTACTACTAGTACTACTAATCCCCTACCCATGCCTTTCTACCGATGACAAGACAAGAAACCACCACTAGCTAGCTCCCATCCAGCAAGCAACTATTGGAACTGGTGCAACCTCCGATTGGGGAGTTCCTGCTGAAATAGGTGGGTGTATTTGCTCACCTCAAAATCCGGCTTTGTTTAATTTGCTTCCGATTGGGACATTGGGGGTACTATTAGTACTAGTAGTAGTATTCAATATGCTTTGATTGTGGAGTTCTTGCTTATTGCTCACCTCGTAATCACCTAATCAGGATATTTTCCCTCTGCTCTGATCGATTGGGTAATTTGGGTGGGGGTGTGGGTGGGGGGTTTGGGGGGGAGGGGGTACTCATTTCATATGGATTCGGGATCAGGGCATGGTCACCGCTGTTCTGATTGGGGCATTTGGTCGGGTTCGATCTCGGTGTTCTTCACTTCTGTAACCTTTAGTTGCTACTCGTAATGTGCAATCGATTTTGCGTTAGATTCTGTATGGAGAACTATGGGTTAGTGGCGTGCATGGACACTACGGATAGGGATGGTCCCGTCAGTTCCCTTAAAAGTTGCCTAAAAAAAGGTAATGTAGAAGTATATTCGTTGCATTCTTCCATTCTTTCCAATGCTGAAAGTGGTTGGCTGCAACCTGGATGTATCCCTGTGCTAAAAGTTGTCTCTATCTACATCCTGTTTTTATGGAAGCCTCTGTGACACCATCTCTTCTTTATTTGTCGTAGCACGTTGGTACATACCTATGAACGTGCGGTGCTCCAGGTGCGTCAAACATGATGGTACCCCCACATGCCGCAGGATCCGGCCAGTACCACTACTCACCAAACAAGCGCAAGGTCACTGACCAGCTGGGAGGGCCCAACTTAAAGAGAAAGGTATTTTTTCTTAATACCCTTATTACAATGGTGCAGTCTAATTTAATTATTACCAGATTGGTGTCATGCATGCTTATCAGATGTTCAGAAACATATGTGTGATTTTATTAGTTCTGGCACTGTGTTTATATGAATCCAGATCTGGATCTGTCTGACTGTCTCATATAGTCAGTATATGACTACCATGTACTGTATTGAACTATTGAGCTCTGTTGCTATTTATGCAGATTGAAGGTGCTGCTGCGGAGGCTGAGGCTGATGTAGAGGCTAGTAGATTTCTGATGTCCGCACCAAAAGAGGACATCATCTACACGACGAGGAAGCGCCAACACAGTACCTAGGTGGGCAGTGACCTCTCTAAGAAGTGGGTATAATTTGGAAATCCACAATTTCACATGTTAAGATTTTCCGTGTTATTGTTATCAGCTAGTACTATATCTTTACTTAAACTCATCAGAAGTTCACAAAAATTAAATATGTTTGCTTTATAGGCAATGGTTTTGTCTTATATTATTAGATTTACTTGCTCTTTACAGAATTTAACCTTTACACTTAATTTCAATCAGTACCACGCACCAGCTGCTCAACCCTTTCTGCTACCGTCCTCTTGTCAAGCTTGTGGATTGAAAGGGGGGCCATGTATGCCCTTCCAAAGGCAGAGTGAAGAAAAATGGTGCATGGCCACCCTTCGCAAAGGGTACCATGGTATCAGGTATGGAATCCAAGTGGTTTAGACCGACTTGATGTAAGATATTGTATCTCACTTTTTTTGCTGTCGCCTTACTTCTCTATCAATTTTCTTATGAAGGCTGTCCCTTGTGTCATTCGTCCCATTATAAACAAGATGTTCGGAAACGACAAGTTTCTAACTCTATATAGCGAGGGCCCTAAAGGCATGCAACAACTATATGATGTGGATGTCTCCCAGACAATGAACACCACCTATTTGGGTGGCCGAGATTGGTCCAAGTATGTCCGTGAGAAAGGTATGAAGCAGGGGGACGAGGTAACATTCGATTTTAGCAAGCCTAGGTAGATACTTGCACGCCATCATACACCTGTTGACCTAAGGACCAAGAACAGAGGTAGTACTAATTAATTTTCTTCTGTACTCATCACAACCTCTAATGATTTTCTTGCAACTAACTATTCTGCACCATTGTGTTTACTCATCATATGACCCTGACCACTTCGGTAGTCTGCTTCCCCTTATGTACCCCCTAGAAGGGTGCCAGCATCAAGCTGATGGCATCGGCCCTAGTTCCTGCAACATCATCTATTGACCTCAGTAGGAGAAAGAATAGAGGTAGTAACTTAATTCGCTTGTATACTCTCATCTCTGTCTAGGAATAACTGTTGTATAAGAAACCATTTTGCTTGTACACATCTCATATGCCTCTCTGACCACTCCTGCAGTCCCCTTACCTACCCCTAGAAGGTGACCAACATCAAGCTGCTGGCACTCGCACTAGCCCTAGTTCCTGCTCTATCACCTGTTAACCTAAGGAGAAAGAATGGAGGTAGTAACTTAATTTGCTTGTATACTCATCATCCTCTGATCACTATCTTGTGAGTAACTGTTGTATAAGAGACCATTTTGCTTGTACACATATAATCTGCCTCTACCATCCCTGCAGTCAGCTTAGCTACCCCTTAGAAGGAATCTAGCATCAAGCCGCTGGCACCGACACCGGTTCTAGGCCTTCTGGCTGCTGCACCAGCCCCTCTACAATTAGAAGAACCATCTCCTACACCAGCACCAGATACCGTTCCATCCCCAGCATAGGCACCGACACAAGCTCCTTCATCACCCCGGGCAGTGCCTTGTCAGACCATATCTTACACACGTGTCATCACAAGGTCGCACTGGATTGTGTCTATGTATATGGCGGCAGATAAACTGCTCTGAATGTCTTCTCAAGTTTCACATGATTCAGTGCATTGCTCTTAGTAATTATGCGTCTATCTCTTGCTTTGACTCAGAAATTTCCTAAGAGTGCCACAAAGCAACTTCATCCCAGATGAAAGGGCACAATAGTCTTCACGATGTAGAGCGAAGGAGTGCAAATCGAGGGATGCTACGCCATTAACTTGACTGATGGGCGCTTAGCAACTACTTCTAGGTGAATTGAGTTTTGGAAAGCAGCCAAACTTAATATTGGAAGAATGGTCAAGGTTGATGTATCTGGTTGCCCTAAATGCCACATGTTGTTCATGAACTTCCTATCTATCTAGCTCTTTGGTCGAATGCTATTGTAATTAATTATGTGGTTGCATTATCTCCACTGATCATATATGGGTGGTAAAACTATGATAACCTTTTGCTGGAATGGAGCTGTGACTAGTACGTACTGGTATGGTATATCTATATCTATATGACAGTTCCCCATATGACCAAATATTATGACAATGATTGTGTTCCAATGATCGAGTGTGTTTGGAGAAAAGGGCAAACTGATCATGTGACATGGTTTTTAGAGCTAAAACAAGAACTGTCTCTCTCTGTACTGCTATTGAATTTCACTGTCTATATTGCTGAATTAGTCACTTTGAAATGCTTCTGAATTGGTCAAGTGCTGCTCAATATGAACTAGAAATCTGTCGATATTTTTATGTCTTATTATTCTGTACTCCTTAATCTTTCAAATGCCACTGAATTTGTCAAAAGTTCTGTCATTGTTGATGGCTGCTTGCTCTAGTGCTTTTTCCTGTGTGTCATCGGAACCGTTGGATGTGTTTTGCACAGAGATGAGAGGATAAAGATATACAACATGATTTCACCAAGTGAAGTCATTGGATACTAGTCCTGTTTTGGCATACGTGGTGTATGTTCTTTAGATATTTTTACATGAATATTTGTCAAAGAAATTATCGCATTTTTTCCTCCCTAGGTGAGGTCTGTGTTTGAATCTGGTGAGCCACAACCCAGTGGATTTTTAGATAGGATCCCATTGACCATAGCCCAAAAACTTCTTAATTTGGCCTTTCTGGCATTTCCCCCCACCTCTAAAAAAACTCGGCCTACCCATGTTTTTAAGAAACTAATACATTATGTTGGTTTTTACAAATTGAGGTTCTAGTAGCACTGCCCTTTTATTTAATAGAGATAAACATGGACTCAAAAAATATTTTTAAGAAGACTATTACCTAAGTTATAGGTACTATAAATCTTTTAATGATAATTTTCATCTGATTTCTTTTCTGTAGTGGCAACGCATACGGTTTATATTTGTTGAGGTTTTGAGTTTGAATCCTGTGTGCTTGACATATATTTATTTGGGTTTACTTTTTTTATGTAGCAATACTGTTTTACGAACAGGCTGACATCACAGACCACCAGCCTACAATGTCACTCAAGTTTAATGGGCGGGTTCGAAAAAAAGAAGTTAAGTACTTGTATAGAGAGGATGGCACTAGGTACCCACAAGCTAGAACATACTAGGTAGGCTGACATACACAAGCCAGAATATACCAGGGAGGCTGGCATGTGGGCCCCAATAGCAAGACCACAAGCGGCTGCAGCATCGAGCAATGTTTCCAAGGTCAAAACAGCAAACATAGCCAAAATAAAGTCCATCATACACACATTTCATTTACAGAGAGACTAACATGTGGGACCCAGTAGCGATACCTTATACAGGTGCTACATCGAGCAACATTGCCAAGTTCGAAATAGGGAGGCACGAGTGAGGAAAAAGTTCAGCATGAACACTTTCTTCTAATGAGAGGGACATGGGGAACTCCATTTTTTGGAGAGAAGGCATGGTGGACTGCTGAGCAAAACCTAGAGAAATTTGAGAAAGGAGCCCATGAAGCATAGCCTATGTAGTATAACCCATGTAGATAGGCAAACCCTTTTTTAATTCGGCCTTTTGGGCATTGCCCCCACCTCTCAAAATAAAAAAACTCTGCCCACCCATGTTTGAAACTGCTCCATTATGTGGCATTTTATAAATTGAGATGCGTGAGAGCTGCCATTTTATATTTTAAAAGAGATAAACATAGACACACAAAATATTTTTTAGAAGCCTGATACATAAGTTGTAGTCCTAATACATGTTGAATGATTTAATTTCTATAAATATCTTTGGTATAGTGGTAAAGAACTTAGTTTACATCTATTTTATTTGAAGGTATTTAGTTCGAATCCCCTGTGTGTACATATTTATATATATCTTGGGTTTACAATTTTATGAGAAGGGGATTACATTTTAATATCACATTATGAAGAGGCTGATATCACGGACCCACCAGCCTGTAGCATCCCTCGAGTTTCATTGTCGGGTTTGAAAAAAAGAAGTTAAGTACTTGTAGAGAGAGGCTGGCATCAGGTACCCACAAGCCAGAACATACCAGGGAGGCTGACATGTGGGCCCTAGCATCAAGACCACAAGCGGTTGTGGCATCGAGCAATGTTTCCAAGGTTAAAATAGCATACGCATGCAAAAAAAATTCCATCATACACACGTTTCATTTACAGAGAGACTGGCATGTGGGACCCAGTAGCGAGACCTTATATAGCTGCTACATTTAGCAACGTTGCCAAGTTCGAAACAAGGAGGCACGAGCAAGGAAAAAGTCTAGCATGGACACTTTTCTTCTAATGAGAAGGACATGGGGGACTACTTTCTTGAGACAGAAAGACATGGTGGACTGCTGAGCACAGCCTAGAGAAATTTGAGAAAGGATCCCATGGAGCATAGCCTATATAGTATAGCCCATGTAGATAGGCAAACTGTTTTTAATTCGGCCTTTTGGGAATTGCCCCCACCTCTCAAAATAAAAAAACCCTTCCTACCCATGTTTGAAACTGCTCCATTATGTGGCATTTTATAAATTGAGATGCCCGAGAGCTGCCATTTTATATTTTAAAAGAGATAAATGTAGACACACAAAATATTTTTTAGAAGACTGATACATAAGTTGTAGTACTAATACGTGTTTAATAATTTAATTTCTATAGATATCTTTGGTGTAGTGACAAAGCAGTTAGTTTACATCTATTTTATTTGATTTGAAGGTCTTTAGTTCGAATCCCCTATGTGTACATATTTATATATATCTTGGGTTTACATTTTTTTGAGAAAGGGTTTACATTTTAATATCGCATTATTGAGAGGCTGACATCACAGACCCACCAGCCTACAGCATCCCTCGAGTTTAATGGTAGGATTTGAAAAAAAGTTAAATAATTGTACACAGAGGCTGGCATCGGTGACCCATCCGCTAGAACATACAAGGCTGCATCAGGGACCCACAAGCCAGAACATACTAGAGAGATTGACATGGGGGATCAGTAGCAAGACCATACATGGCTACCGCATCGAGCAACGTTGCCAATGTCAAAACAGCGGACGCGACCAAAAAAATTCCATCATACGCAGGTTTCATTTACAGAGACCGACATGTAGGACCTAGTAGTGCAGCCTTATACATGTGCTGCCTCGAGGAATGTTGCCATGTTCGAAATAGGGAGGCGCGAGCGAGAAAATATTCCAGTTTCTTCTAATGAGAGGCTCACATGGGGGACCCAGCATCCTGAAAAATGACTGGTGCATCAAGCAACACTATCAAGTTCGAAACACGGAGGAACGATAGAGGGAAAAAATTTCATCATACACACGTTTCTTCTAATGAGTGGATGGCATGTGGGTTCCAGAAGTGTGATTAAATGGTAGATGCAGCGAGCAACGCTATCAAGTTCGGAACACGGAGGCACAACCAAGGGAAAAAATTCTATCATACACATGTTTCTTCTAATGAGAGGATGAGATGTTGGTTCCAAGAGTTTGATTAAACGGCAGATGCATCAAGCATCGCTATCAAGTTCAGAACAGGGTAGCACGAGCGAAGAAAAAATTCCATCATACACACGATTCTTGTAATGTGAGGCTGACATGGGGAACCCAGTAGTGTGACTAAATGGAAGATATATCAAGCAACGCTATCGAGTTGAAATCAAGGAGGCAATAGCCAAGGAAAAAATTCCAGCATGCACATGTTTCTTCTAATGTGAGGATGACATGTGGGACCTAACAGCCTAATTAAACGGCAGATGCATTGAGCAACACTATCAACTTAGGAACAGGCTAGCACAAGCGAAGCAAAAAAATCCATTATACACACGATTCTTCTAATGAGAGGCTGACATGTGGGACCCATCAGCCTGACTAAATGACAAACGCATCGAGCAACGCTATCAATTTCAAATCAGGGAGGCATGGGCGAAAAGTATGGTTCGCTAGAGACACTAACTTCTGGGACCCACATGCCTCAAAAGACTTTGGTGAGTAAACATCATGTGAGGAATCGAAAATCTTGCTTCTACCACGTGCTAGACGAGCTTCCTCCATGTTTTTAGCGGTTCTGTTGTAGTAGAGGGCCGCGAAAACAGAAAAAAGGTTTTCCATCGGCCACGGTCGAGTCGAGAATTTCATCGCGGAAGAGGCACCTTCTACAATGATCGTCGGGCCAAGTTGTTGTGGAAGGAAACATTTCGTAGTGATAATGGGCTCACTAATGATTCAAAACAAATGATTGATTTAACTACAGGAGGAGCTTTGAGTAATTTGACGCTACCTGAATGCATAGATCTTTTCATGGTAAGATCCTTCAATGTTGAACAGTATAGTTCTGTTGAAGATATCAAACCAAGAAAAGGTATGCTTCATATACTTTTGGAACTTATGCCTGAAGTTAAAAAGTCCATGGAAGAAAAAAGGATAATAGCGGAACTCATAAAAGAAAATCAAGTGGATGTTCTCCAAACTTTTGTATTAGAATATGAAATGAATCTTGTTTGCAAAAATTTAAACATCAACAATGTCAGTTTTGTGATAGATATTATAAGTACCTAATGCTCTCGAAGTAAAATATAGATGATGTGGCTGCAACCTTTGATGATCTAGGACATGCTACTAGACATCTTGATAAACATATTAGTATGGTTAAAATGCAGTGTGATCAAATAGCTGAAACTCAAGCTTTGATTTTAAGTCAAAGTAATCATGATCGCAATACTGTGTCTACTAATATTGTTACTAGACATGGTACAGAAACACAGGAACCTCTAGGGCCACCTTAGTATCAAGAAGAACAGACCCAAAAAGCAAGGGAGACTTAAGAAATGAGTCAAGAAGAAGAGGACCTTGTTGATCCACAAGATGATATTGATGCTAAAGCTCAAACAAATGAAAAAATAAGCTTCAAATAAAAATGAAGAAGAGGAAGAGGCAGAAGACAAAGATAAACAATACTACTCTAGCGCTGAAACTGTCGATCCAAGAGAAGAAGTTGAGCTTAGTCGTGAACAAGAGGAACACGTTATCATATCAAAGGAGAAACAAGTTGTCATAGTATGTGAAATGATAGTGCCTAAACATGCTAGATAGAGGTGTGGGGACTGGCAGGAAAGCTACAACAGTGTACACAGACGGGATTGCATACGAGCCAACATAGCAAGACGCAGGAAGTACCTAGGTTCGGGGCCCTCGTGAGGAGGTAACACCCCTACTCCTGCCGATCTGACTATGGGATGATCAACACAAGAGCTACAAAGTGCTCCTCGAGCTGTATGCGAGCTATCTAACCTTATAGAGTCCACCCCTTGATACGTGAGACCCACTCCCCCTTATATAGGCTAGGGGCAGTGGTTACATTGGCTAGGCCAGCTGGTGGGTCCCACAGGCGGGCCCTAGCCGGCTGGTCATCTATAATACCATGGAGTGTAGGTCGTGTCGATAGTGTCCGCCATGCGATATGTCGTGGGTATAGTGCATGTTGTGCGAGGCGTTGCGAGCACATCGTGAGCAATCATCTAGTGTTCCCCTCGTCAGCTGTAAAGTCACCGGCATGGGCCTCGTCCTATGATTCCATTATGTGTTGTCGATAGGCCAAGGCGTACCATGCACTATGCCACACGTCATACCGTGTACCGCCTCCGTCTTGACTTCATTCGACTAGGATTGTCTAGCTGGATCGACACCTTGGTGGTCTTCTTTTATCCGGCTAGTTGGTGTGCCGGCTCACCTTGGTTTAGATTCCTCATTGTGCCTTATCTTGTGCTTCCGTCCGGCTAGGCCCCGCCAGCAGACCGGAACCTACACTGCCTTGTTCTTATCCGGCTAGCCTATCTGGCGGTCATCCCCCCGACACCAGCCCCCGAGAGCGTGTAGATTTCGCCCTTGGGTGAAATTTGCGCGCGCTCCCTCCGCAGCTTGAATTTTCATCCGACTGATGTCTGGTAGTTGAGATGCCCGATGGGATCATCGCTGACACAAGCCACGCCTACGCGTGCTCATCATTACGCTGCCATGGGCAGCGCTGCATCCCGTCGCATTGGGAACCGCTGTCTGGAGGCTTGGGGTCTGCCCCCGGATCTTCTATGCGTGTGATGCCTGCGTATGAGATCCTGAGCGGTGGGTGGGGGTGCGGCACGACCCAGGGACACCACGCGGCGCCAGATGGTTGCCCTCCCCTAGGGTTAAATAGCGCCCTAGGTAGCGGTTCCCTCCCACATGTGTTGATTCTCCCCCTCTTCTTGCTCTCACCGTCCTCCTTGTGCAGCGTCCTCGCTCTCCTCCAGCAGCCCTCGCCACGCCACTCGTTCGTGGTCGTCGGCGACGATAGGCCCTCGCTTCTTGATGCCCTCAATGACAGAGGAGGATGTAATGGAGTCATATCGAGGCGCCTAGTGCGGGTCCTCGATGACGGAGTAATAGGTCACCAAGTACCACGTGTCGCGGGTGCTTCCGTCGGAGTCAGAGGTGGCATTGCGCCTCGCGCCGGCAGAGGAGGATTCGCCGCACCTGCATGAGGGTGAGCGTATCATCTTCCTCACACACCTTGCATGTGGCCTCGCCCTTCCGGTGAACCCCTTCCTCTTTACCTTCCTTGCCTTCTACGACCTTCGCCTTCACCATCTTGGCACCAACGCAATCGGCATTCTCGCCCATTTTGTTGCCTTTTGCGAGTGCTATCTTGGGATCTAGCCGGATCTCGGGCTCTTCTGCCACCTCTTCATCATCCAGCCCTAGGTCCAATTTTCCAAAGGCCCGCTCATCCCCTATGGTGGCGCCTCCATATATTCCCGCTCGCAGACCGGCTACTCGAAATTCCGGCTGCATGATACGGTCAAGCTTTGTCAACATTCATACTTTTATTATGCAATGTGACCGATGTTGACCGGATCAATATTTCGGTGTTCTAGGACATGGAGTCCAGCTGGCAGCAGCGGGACTTGAAGGTCCATGGCTCCAAGGCAGAGTTGGACGAGATGCTGAAGCGGATGAGGGCGCTTGTCACGGCTAGCTTGACCGGTCTAGACATCACCCTCAGCTAGTTGTCCTGGCTAATGCTGCTGCTGCAGCAGCACGTCCACAAGATGTGCTACTACTCCGGCCGGCTCAACCCGACCCGGCTCTCCTGCCGCAATCCCCGCTTCACCAACCTTTGGGAGTGGGTGTGGATGATCACGAAGGACAAGCACCTCTCCTATGAGCATGGCCTCCCAACCATGACCATCAATCATGTTGGGCACTTCATAGGTGGACATTATTGAGAGGTAGCCTCAGCTCAAACCTCTCTCGTGAGGGAACTAATACTAATGCATATAAATTTCCAGCTAAGCCTTACCCAATTCAGGTAATGTGGTTGTACGGTAAATTTGAATGGTATCGCATCCGAATCCAACCATTAGTTTTATAAAAGGGTTAAGGCTCATGCCTTATCTTTTTCATCATCATCAACCCATTGTGTTTCTCAACACATGTCAAAACATCTCAATAGAATGACTCATCATTCCAAGGTTTTTATAACTCATTTTCACCAAGTGTTCCCATCTAAAGTGACTCAAGTTTTGATCTATTCTAAAATACTAAGTTAAGAGTGTTCACTAAGGTGGAAAGATGGGATCAATCTCATGCCATAGAATGACATCTAAAGGTTTCTAAGTAGGTCAAGTTTTATACTCTTTATGCTACCTTCAAAATTAATTAAAGAACTTTGTGTAACTAAGGGGGTAAAACTTGTTAATAAGACTTGAGGTACTAAGAGTTAAAGGGGTGTGATCAAAGTATGCTTAAGGCATCTTTACTAAACTATCTAGTTTTATTCTAGCTTGCTACAATAGCTTACTAAAGCATGTTTGCAAGGGTTATCTTGCAACTAATAGCTTGCCTTGGTTGGTCCAGTGGTTGAAGTTTTCTTCTTCTTCTTGGTAGAACTCCTCCTCCTCGAAGGCTTGGTCGGTACTATCGTCTAGAAATACATAGGGAGTGCACAATCACCAAACAATCCTTAACTAGGCTAAGTATTATTCTAAACCACACAATTGATGATCTATTATCATCACAAGCATCACAAGTTTAATTCAATAGTTTCAATTTTTTTATTTTGGAAAAGTAATTTCTACTCATTGAAATATCAACTAAAATTTAATATTCACCACCAAAATATGGGATCATGTGGAAACATGTCCTCACCACATATTCTAACATGGGGGAATGAGATTTAAAGGTTGGATAAATATTACTTTGGTTTAAGTTCATTATTTAATGATTTAAAGTGACTAGAAATGCCTATATAGCATTATTTTGGTACTAGTCCAAATTCACTGCCTGTAAACCTTAATATTATTACATATTTGGATATATATGATGAGATGTGATTTTTGAGAGTTGGAATCAACTCAAAATCTAACTTGGTTGATTTTATAAAAATGTTTCAAGTTGCAAAAGCTTTTGTCTTCTTATTTTTATTAGGAGAAAACTATAACTCTAAATGAATTAAATCCAACAGGCTTGGATATAGCATTTCAATACCTTTCAGACAAAATTAGTTTCATGTAATTTGGATTTGTCAAACTCACAGAATTGAATTTTGAAACACTGGACAGAAACTATATTCTAACTAAAAAGAAAAATCTAGATTTGAATCTACGGGCTTGCGCGGGAAAGGAAATGGGCCGGCCCAGTGGCGCTACGTGGCACGGGGCTCAGCTGACAGGGGGGTCCACTTGTCAGCGGCACTTAAAACGCGAAACGGTACGCGCGCTGTGGGCCATGCGATTAGAGGCTAGATCTACGGCTGAGGGTCGTCGTCAACGACGGACGGGTCGCCGGCGAGCTCGAACCCTAGCGGCTCGGTGGGGGTCTACTGGGGGCGTACCAGGGCTCCAGCGGGGTCGGCGATGCGGGCGAACTAAGTGGAAGACGACGGCGAGGCGAGGCGTGGTCACGGCGGAGCTTGGGGTGGCCGGAATCAACGACACCCTTCTTCTCCAGAGGCGGCGGCTCCGGCTCCAATTCCGGTGAACTGCTGCTCCACTTGCTCCGGCGAGAGGTGGGTGAGGTTCAGAGAGGTGAGGGGAGTGGAATGGTGTGAGTCTTTTGTGCTGGGGAGGGCTCCTTTTATAGGCTCGACGTTGAGACCGAGCGGGATGGGCGGTCGACGATGGCGACATGGCTACGGCGAGCTAGCAGCATGGCTGGGGATTGCGGTCGGTGGGCAGTTCCCTGGCGGTGCTCTAGCGCTTCAATGCGGCCGTAGGGGCGGTGGCATGCGGTCGGGGCGAGGTGGCGCTCTGCACGGCCAAAGCGGCTGTGTCCACGGCGAGCGGTGGCTGTGGGGCTTTGGGCGGCGAACGGGGGTGTCTAGGGTGTTCTCCAGGTCGAGGCGGAGCGGTGGGCGCGGGCTGGTGCCAAGGGGCGGTTGGTGTGAGCGGGGACAGTGCACGCTCTGCGGGCGGCGTCGGCATGGTTCGGTGGCACTGGGCGCGGGTTCTCCTCTGTGGTCCACGGCGGCTCTTGGCTCGGGCAAGGGACAGATAGGGGCGGTGCGGTGCTGGCTACCTCCTAGACATGGAGAGGAACGAGGAGGTGGTTTGCTGCTGTGGGGCAAGTTTGGCCGGCCAGGGTGGTGCTCGGCATGGCATGGCATTGCTACTAGGGTGTAGGGGATGGGTTGCAAATGGCATGGTTTGATCAGAGGGGGACATAGAGATTAAATGGAGATCAATTGGGGGCAAAACTCTGTTCAAAACAGTGAGCTAGGATTAGAGGTGTGATTCTGCCTGCCAAGTGTTTGATGAAATGGCCGCAAGAGAAAAAGTTTTGAATTTGGAGTTCAAATATTTTGGGTGATCTCCACTAGTGATAGGTAGTCTCTGGTTGCAAGGGTTTTGAAAATGGTGCTCAATTAGATGGTTTTTGAAATAGGGGTGATCTATGCATATGCATTAGATTCAATATTAAACTGTCATTTAAAATAGTTTATAGAAGGTTTTTAGTAGATCAAAAGGTGGGCCTTGGTACCTCATTATGTGTACTAGCAAGGGGTGCAAAGATCAAGAATTGTTTATATTAAGAATTGAGTACTAGGAATAGCCAAAGTAGGCATGAGAGTTAAATTTGTCCAAATGACCATTCCTTCATTTTAATTCTTTTTGATTTGATTTCTTTTAGGAAAAGTTTGGGAATGATGTAGATGATGTTTAAATCACCTAAGAAACATTTTAGAAGCAAAGGATCACACAATCATGGTAATTCAAAACAACTCCTATTTTAAATGCACACATATATGAATGCTTTCATGTTAAATTTGGAAAAGTTTTTGTTAACCCCATTTTTGGATGATTTGATCTTGATAAGCTTGGATTGAAGTTTTGGGATGTTACATATATCTAGGTATCAACAAACAAGGCAAGCATACCCCACCATGATAAAATCCTATGCTTTCAAAAGCACTTTAATTCTTGCCATGATGCATACGATTCTACTATGGTCTTTTATCGATAGATAGAGTAACCTATCTGTTGCATTACTCCCTTTGAGCTTATATTACCTGATCCACTACTCCTAGCATAACTAGATTTGGCTTGTGTGCACTGCTAGAGCTTATATCTGTGTCTTTCTTAGCCATGCTTAGCTGTCAGTGCTGGTTCATCCAGAAGATGTACCAAATGTAGAGAATCTAGTATGACAGGAGAACAAGGTATACTGATGAGGTAAGATTAGTGGTAAAGGTTAAACATGCTAAGGCTTGTATGGTAGGCCACAATGGGATGTGGTTTTTACAGTCCCATGCTCGCCACTACTAGGACCCGAGTTCTTGCCTTTGGAACCGAGACAAGCATATAGCCACACGGGGCCTACAAAACCTCACGGGTAACTAACTTGCCTAGTAGATTCCACGAGTCACATAGTTCAGGCGTTCCATTCCACATATGCATTCTGGTTGTTCTAGAAGGCGGTGAAGGAGGTGCATTCATACAGGTAGGTAAGCATGGCTGGGGTTGCTTAGGGTCGATGGAGCCCCTGGTAAACCAACCTCTCCCACATCTCTAGGGACCGACTTCGGGATTTGACCTGTTACGATAGAACCATCCTTAGGGCGTGACTCATGGTCTCGGTGAAAGCAAGATAAAGGTCGTGTCAAAAAACCCTCTGCCAGGCCTTCCAAGGAAGAGGGCTAATCATGTGGCATTAAGAGTCGGTTGGTATGTGTGGGTAAAGTTGTACACCCTTGCAGGGTTAAATCTTTTCGAAAATCCGTGTTCATGGTTATGAACGCTTGGTGACCGAATTCTAAGATCATAGGCAACTTTAACCTAATTGTAAAACTTGGCAGATCAACGTGTGCTTAAGGATGCTTCCTCATGGGTACGAGGGGGTGATCCTAGTTGTGATATGAGGATTACTTTGGTGGATATCAAGATGATGATCAATTCTTGAGAGATGTCGCTCTCTTATCCCCTTTTAAAATATTCTAATTAGACGAGCTTCTTTCCTCCTTTTTTATAAACAAAGATGGCTTTATGCAAAATAACCCCACCAGCCACAAGTCTTGCGGAGTACACCCTGTACTCACCCTTGCTTTGTTGATAATTTGTAGCATAATAAGTGTTCCCCTGAAGAAAAGTTTGGTACATCATCGACACCGATAAGTAGCTTGGGGTTCTCGGCCGGCAGCCTGGAATCTATGGGTTGGGACGTCATCGTTATGCTTCAGGCCTCTTAGGCCATTTGTTAAGTTTGCTATACTTAATAGCATAATTTGCCTTTTTTGTTTGATGTTTGAGGTCAGGGACCTCTGCTTGTAATATATTGGTTCTTCACTCAGTTATGAGCTTGTTGTAATAATTTTTGTGTCGTAGGGTTACTGTTGTGTTACCGATTCCTCACTGGATATCCTCGAGCTCTAGGTTAAGCTTATGTCAGGCTAAGGTCTGGATTTGTTTAACCCTGATCCTGGGGGTGTCACACTACGTCCACATTTGAACTGGATATTATTCATATTTTTGATGAAATATCTCTCTAAACCCTGCCACTAATGCCTAATATTCAAAGGGGTATGCAATCCTATCTTTTATATTTTTCCTACGCAGATAATGTTGTGTGAAGATGGGAAGGACTACTTTAAAGTCAAAGATACAAGATTTCCAACAAGCAGAAGAAACCAGGAGCCGTGAAGCGGAGGTAGATGCTTTAACAACCAACTATACGACCAGAGCAAAAATTCCGGCCGTATAGCTCCGGTCGTATAGTTGGCGCCGCCACCGTTAGGTCAAATAGAACAACTTTCGTGAAGGGACCCCTATATAACAAGCCTCGGGCGGCGAGAAAACAAGCCAGACCCTTGCCAAAAGTCTCTACCACAGATCACCAGCTGCCTCCAGATCTCAAAACCCTTTTCCATCTCCATGTCCATATTCCACCACTTGTAATGGTAGATCTCTTCTTCGATTGGCGACATTGTAAGACTATTGCTATCAATCTTATGATTTTCATTACAATGTAGCGTCTATGCATGTTATTTATGATAGATGGGATCGTGTATTTTTTTGTATGATATGATGATTATTGTATCCTCTCTTGCCTCAGTCCAAGGACTTGTCAGGTACCCAAGACCCCGAGGGTTGAGCCACGTATAGGGAGTATGTGTAATGACTGATCTGCAGGTTGGGAACCCTAGTGAAAGAAGGGGTAGTACAGCTATATGTGAGGGATTTACATGGGATTAACAGTGACATCACTATGAATATCATTAGTTCTCTTTCTTCTATGGATGAGACTAGTAGGTTATTGCTATAAGCGGTTGTGGAGGCAATAGCAATTATGGATGCACTGCTCACAAATAATTTATCTTGCTCTAACAAGTACATGCATACTTTATTTCCCATCAGATGTTTTGCATAGCTATAGGTGAAACCGGACACCCAAGGCCCTCTCTCCCCATCATCATCAACAACAAAAAGACGCAAGCTATTGGTCCGGTCAAAACACAAAACAAATTCTAAAACTCCCGAAGGTCCGTTAAAGTAACTTCACTATGCATTCGCTTCCCGAGGATTCGATAACCTTGGTCTACTAGGGAAAAAGAATCTACACTACATCCATAATCCAGATCGAAGGTATCATCTAGTCGGACCACGGCGGCGGAGGAGCCTGCGCCCAAGAGGAACCGTACCGGTGCTCCAAGGTCGAATCGAGGCGGTGCCTCCTGTGGTCTAAGGGTATGTTTCTGGCTTACCTTTGGTGTGTTTTGTGCCTTTCTTCACGTTTCTTCTTATTTTTCCTTTCCGGCTGATTGTGCGTGAGTTTATTTTTGTAGTGCCCTTATCTCCTTTAGCGCGGCGAGCCCTGTCCCACTGCCGCTTCCGCTGCCGCCCCTTCTCCTCCTTGGGAGAATGCGCTGCGATGACACGCGGATCCAACTGTCTCCATCGAGCCTCGTGCCGATGCCCAGCTGACCATCACAGCCCAACCGGACAGCGCTGCGCCAAGCCCAGGCAGAACCCAATGAGGAGCAGAAGGTGTATCGTAGTATTTTTGCAGTATTTTCGATAAGTAAGATCGTCAAACCCAACGAGGAGCAGAAGGTGCTGACGAGTGGCTTGGATCAGGAATTCTATGTAAATACTTAGCAAACGGATTATTAGGGGTTTTCGATAGTGCAAATAAATAAAGTGCGAGTGAGTAAAAGACAATAATAATAATTACAGCAAGTGGCCCAATCCTTTCTTTAGAAAATGACTAGCCGATTATATTACTTAAGATTACCAAACCTTCTCGAGGACACGTGGGAATATTGTCAAGTGCTTTCGCTTCATATAGTTGATTAATCTTCTCTAGTTGGATAAGTGTTGTGTGGGTGAACCTGTGCTAATGTACTGACCTTCCTAGGACTAATACATACTTGTGATTATACCCCTTTCAAGCATCCGCAACTACAAGAAAGTAATTAAGATAAAAACTTAACCACAACCTTAAACTTTGAGATCCTACACTCCCTTATGCAAAGGTTTCCTAACGGCGGTTCAGGTTTCTGTCACTCCGGCAACCCCACGATTAGTAGCCAAATACACAATGCATTCCCCTAGGCCCATAAAGGTGAAGTATCATGTAGTCGACGTTCACATGATACCACTAGAAGAATAACACCACAACTTAATTATCAAACCATTAAATCTTTCTCAACACAATTCCACTACTAACAACATGACTTCTCCCATGTCCTCAAGAACTAAACGAACTACTCACGAGACATCATATGGATCAAGATCAGAGATGAAATAATGATAAGTAACAATCTGAACATAACAATAATTCAATGGTTCCACTCAATAGCATCAACTACAACAAGTAATCAACACCGGGAAAGTTTCCCCTAAAAACTATGCAAGATTCAACCCAATTGTTATAGCGGTACGGAGTGGTGATGATGGTGCTGGTGGAGATGATGATGATGATCCCGATGAAGTCCAACTTGATGATGGTGTTGATGGTGATGATCTCCCTCTCCAAGAAGGAGTTTCCCTAGCAGATTTCTGCCTGCCGGAGAGCTCTTTCTCGCTCTGCAGTTTTCCACCCTGTAGAGGCGGCATAATCTTTTTTTGGTTGCTCCCCGAGTCTTAGGGTTTCGAGGGGATTATATACGCCAAAGGGCGATGCTAGGAGTGGGCCAGGGTGGCCACACCACCTAGTGGCGTGGCCAGGGGGACCCACGCCACCAGGGGGTGTGGGTCCCATGTGGACGATCTCCGCTCCTCCTTCTGGCTTCCTTCGTATTCTAGAAAAATAGGATTTTCCATATATTTTCTGGGATTTTCTGATCTTCGCGAATTTTGCCTCCAAACAGTGCTTTTTCCATCAGAATCTTGACTCTGGTAGTTCATCCTCCAAAAATCATCAATCATGCAAAAATAGATGAAATAACATAAGTATCATCTCTTAATATGAAATATACCAATGAATAATAGTGAATTATGATATAAAATAGTGATGCAAAATGGACGTATCAACTCCCCCCAAGATTAGACCTCGCTTGTCCCCAAGCGAAAACTGAGCTCAATAAACATGACCACATGTTTATGGAGTGAAGTGTCGATAAAGAGAATACGGACAAGAAGGATCACATTCATCAATACACAAATCATAATAGAAAACAAATTACTATTATATAACTTAACTTGCAATGAGTAAGGGAAACACAATAAAGATACACAAAGTAAATCATAATTAGTAATGGCAAACTTTTGTTCTTGGTCATAGAATGGTTAACAAATTGCAGGAATCAAACATAATGGGTTTTTCAATGATAACTTTCAAAGTAATATTCACTTAGATAAGAGAAGTGTGCAAATCAAGGAGCACAAGAAACATGATTGAATATATCATCATATGGGTGATTGAATCACAACTAATCAAAATCTTGCTTAAGATAGAAAGGAATAGGTTTACTAACTCAACTAGAAAGTAAAAGAAAGGCCCTTCGCAGAGGGAATCCGGGATTTCAAGTCTCATAAAGAGCTTCCAAAAATTATGGTACTTACTAACTTTTAGCTCTCATTTCCCCTATCATAAGCATCTTCAGGTGATTAACGTGAATGTGAATAAAATATGAGTTATATGCTTGACAAATTATAAGTTAAAAGTCGCATGCCCCTTGAGTACGAGTACCAGACCTCATGCTACTCAAATTTGGTTTATGGTAAGTTCTTGTCATTATAAGTGTATGTGTATCATAGAGAACCGCCTACGGGGTACCCCTTGCCCCATGACACAGGAGCTATCCCATATCAAAATGACAAGGCAACATACAGTGAGCATCTCAACGATCTTTTTATTTGCTATTTGCATAGGTTTTTATTGAAGATGCTTCATAGAATGCCACTATGGTTATGCTGCAAGTTTCCACCATAATTAGGCATTGTTTAGGCTAGCCACCCGGGTGTTTCTCTAACACATATACAAACTCCATGAGCTTACAAGCTCCCATTTTATTTCACACCGCCGGCATCCATAAACAAAAGAACATGATATCAAGTATATAATAAGTGCAATGTCTAAAGCGGACCCCATGACAACATGGTTTTGCTAACTCCTAACTTATAAAATGCAAGCATACAAGCTTCATAAGATAGTCATAATGGTTCATATTTATTAAGTACAAGAAAATAATGTGTGCCATCAAGTTTGTGAGAGCTTTAATCACTAGTTTTCACATAACAAGTTTAATTTGCAAGATAGATAAAGCTCGAGAATTTACTTGAAGTAGCAATAATGCTAATAGGTAGATATGGTGGACACAAATGGCATAGGTTTTGGTTCAAGGATTGGATGCACGAGAAGCATTCCCTCTCAGTACAGGTTTTTGGCTAGAAAGGTTGGGTAGCAAGCATAAGAGTTGAAGGAAACAAACAAACATACAAGTGATAGAAACAATCATGCAATCCTCCTTGGAAGCACAAAGATCTTAACTAGAGAATACTAAGCTTATGAGCCAAACAAGAAAGAAAGATGATGAAATTATATTAAAAGTACTTTTCTCTTTTCCATTCAATCCTTAAATAATGTTGCTACTGTAACTCCCTCGAATCGGCCCTATGCAGATTTTAGCGCTTCCCGCCAAACCCGCATAGAAATGATTCAAGGACACCCACCAGGCACATGCGTGCGGGTGGAAACGAAGTAATACCATTACACATTAGTCCACGATGGAACCCACATAACATTTATATACAACAACGACTCCATGAGTCAAGAATACATATATACAGTACAAAGATCCCAATCTCCTTGAAAACGATACAACATCCGAGTACAGATAAGATGCAAATGGGGCTAAGAGCCCTAAAGAATAACCAATGACGTCCATAACCCTGCCCAGGCCAAGCCAGAAGGGTAACCCTGCTAACGACATCGAACTTATACCTGCTAAAACAAAGGGGTGCCAACAAAGGGCAAAGGAAAAAGAGAGCGGTCAGTACTGAGGCCAGTACACAGCGAGGCTAGAATCCAGCGGCTCTCGCCTACATAGGTATGGTGGACTGAAGCGACAGCGCAGCAGCACTAAACAACCTATAGAGACTCAGTAAAACTAGCGGCTTTCTAAGAGGGATAAGAAAGACCTATTCGGATCCAACCTGATACTAACACCAAACATACCCATCCTAGAATTTCCCCCTCGAGACCAAACGAGGAAGTCAAACCGAGAAACTCACACAGTTGGCAGTTTTATTCATTCCATTATAGTTGTAGCACTTACTAGTCTGATATAGATAGCATGAGTCATCCTGATAGCATAAGTAGTGGGCACTTTTAGTTAACCATTCAGTTGTAGTTGTAGTACTTACTAGTCAGATACAATTAGCATGTGACATCCCAAACCCAGCAGTTGTTGGCACTTTTATTTCATTCCATTGGAGTTGCAATACTTACTAGATAGGTATAACATGACACGATACACCCCAATTCCACCAGTTGTTGGCACTTTTATTATCCATTGCATTGTAGTGAAGCTGATTACTAGTCACATATTAAGTCAAATTTATAGCACTATTTTAGTTATGCTTGTCTATGATCGAGATACTGTGCTCCAAGTCATCCATAACCGCGGACACGGCTTTCAGAAAGATTTACCCTGCAAGGGTGCACAAATAGCAACACACACACGATCAACCTCGGAAAAACCAAATCAAAACCCAACGAGGCTTTCATGACAAAGTAATCACATGATTCATAAAATATTTCAGGGGGCCACGCCACTAAGCTACCCGCAACGAAGTTGGCTAGCTCCGAGACGGACCCAAGGTTTGTGACGACGGTTGTGAATGACTGGGAATCCGAAAGTGTGACTGGGCTTGTCGATACCGCGAAAACGTGGCACGATCCAAAACAGTACAGGTGCTCCACGCACAATCATAAATAAAGCAGTAAAGCATGGCATAAGTACATGATAGTAATAAAGCCCCAAACTAGATTGTGGCCCCAAGAAATAAGAAATGAATCAAGTTTTGGCTAAGGGGATTCATAGAGTCTCCCGGATGTAGATAGTGCGAATAATCAAGGAACAGGTATCAAGTACTCGGGGCCTATGGGACACAAGTGGACAAGAAAAACCAAATAGCATATATTGCCCACCGATGCCTCTTTCCTTTGTTATCCCAGCAATTTAATAGTTGTATTTAAAGTCATGATCATCTCCACCATTAAGCATCTCCACCATTAAGCATCTCCACCATTTATCATATGTCAACTTGCCGTCAACGGTGGAACGACAACGACGCGAAGCAACACATAAGCAAGCAACTACGACTCGCAAGGCCGACTATCTATCAAACAACAGGCAATAAGATGTGTCCATGGCAATTTAGGGGCTGCAAGGAGTATAAATGGTGCACGGAAACTAAAGCATCACAACATGGATAGCAATAGATCAACAGGAGGAAATAAAGACTATAAAAGCAAAATAGGTAGAAAGGGGGAGATGCTCGCCTGGAAAACATAGTCGAAGATACACCGAAGAACTTGTCGATACTCGCATCCACTCAACGTCCTAATCCGTGAAGAAGCAAAGCACTAAAAGAAACACCGGATGCACTATTTAATACTACGACAGAAGATCGGGCATGATGCATGCATAATGTATGACATGGCAAAGATGCGATGCAATTATGCAATATTAAGCGGAACCAGGGTCCCGACAATTAATTAATGGTTCATGTTGTTTAGGTATCCCGCAAATTAAATGTTGTATTAACAAGGCAAAACATGGCAATAGTTCGCTACACAATTTTAAATGAAGCCAAATATAAGACTAGAAATGCCCACATATAGCTCCATATTTAATTATTAGGTGAATCGACATAATGCTCCCAACCGACACAACATGTATGCATCATGAACAATTTAAATGCAACAAGTATATGTCATTATAAAAATAGGGGTCTCGGAAAGGGAATCACATTAGGGTATCGACGATCTTGGGGTTCACTGGGGGTCGACGGGTTTGGTCTTGGCGGAATCGGTCTTCAGATCAAAAAGGAGAACTTGGCGTTCTGAGAGGTTCAGGTTTGGATCTAGGGTCTTGAGTTCCATGTTGATGATCTTGTCATGCCGGATCGAAGGCCTTGGGGTTTCACCTTATTCATCGATGGTGGACTTGGAGTCGGTGTCGGGGTCTTCGGGGTGCGCCATGTACATCCTTCAAACCCTCGTCATCTAGAAGGTTTGTCGATGACGAGAGCCTGACATGTTATCGGTGCCCTCTGTGCTAGGTTGTGCTTGGCACCAGTGCGGTCTTCGGGTGATCTTGGTGGAAGGCCCTGATCACATACATAGGTCCGAGTTCGAAAAGGCAAAAACTAAGCAGATACACATATGAACGCCAAGAAAAGCAACAAGGAGCTCCTGGGGGTGACGTTGCAGGGGATCAGAGGTCAACGGTGGAGCTTGAGGCTGGGACGGTGGCGCTCTGCAAAGGAATAGAGGGCCAACGGCAGCCAGGGTGCGGGGCTCGCACGTGGAACGGAGGACGGCAGCGCTCGTAGCGTTGGTTGATAGCGAGGCGGCTCGAGCAGCGGTCGGATGCTGCAGGACAGGGGCTTAGGGTCGAGCTCAACGGAGAGGTAGGCAGCCTCGCAACAAGGCTCCATGGGGAGGTCGACGCCGGACAGAGCAGCGACGCCATGCCTGTATGGCACGTGGTGGCCGACGAGGTCCTGGTGGGTGCGCGTTGAGGCTGCGCGAGAGACTCCGGGCAGAGGCTCTGGACGGCGGCGGCGAGTGAGAGAGCTCTGGCTCGGGACGAGCGATGGCAGGCGCGTGCTCGCGGGCAGAGGTATTGCCGAGAGGTGGCACCTCTAGCGGCTGCATGGCAGGGAGGGATTCACGCGGGGAGGAGCTCCGGCCGGGAGAGAGAGCGAGGCAGAGGAGGAAGAACCAGCAGCGCTAGCGAGCAGGGTCACAGAGGAGGGGGTCCCTGGCGCGGCAGGGCCGGAGGACAGCGAATGGCAGGTGTCAGCGGCTCGCAGGATGTCCGGCCGGCAAATAGGAACCGCGGGGCGTCGGCGGTGGGCGCGGGGCTTGGTCTCTAGCGAGGAAGGTGGCCATGCGACGAGCGAGGCTAAGGAGACAGCGGCTCGACGCGAGATCCAGAGCGGTGGCTCGCGGCGGATTTGGTGGCGAGCCAGGGAGAGAGGAGACGGGGTGGGGTTCGCGACGAGCGGAGCAAGGCGATCGAGTTGGGGTGGGGCCCACGTGGTGTCGGTAGCAACATGGTGGGGATGGGGTCGCGCGGCGCTCGCGTTGATTAGCAGCAGGTGGGCCGGGCGGTCGAACGGGTTGGGATAGCGTGAACTGGCGGTGTACCACAGGGTGGGGCCAGGGAGCGTACAAGGCGTGTTTGTGCTGCCCGCCTGAGCGAGAGTGCGTGCTTGCGTGTAGCTTCAGGGTGGCGGCGGTAGAGGGGTGTGGTGGGGTTGGTCGGGTTAGGGTAGGGTTTGATCCTGGGGTTGTAGGTGGCTCGACCGACTAGGCTTTTGGGCCTAGTTGGCTGGGCTGCCTCCCCCAGGTAAAACATTTCATTTAACCACTTTAATTTAAAGGACTTTTAAAAATAGTTTTTAGACAAATAAAAGATCCGGAAAAGACCGGGTTTTTTGATTTGAAATAAAAGACGGAGAGGATATCTAGAAAACAAAAATAGGCTTTTGGAAAATAGTTTTGGCAAACAGATGCATGATGATGATTCTCAAATGCAATGTGGCATGCTAACATGAGCATGTGGTCATGATGATGCACAAAAATAAAAACAACACGCGATTTTCTAGTAGTGGTTTTACCAGGGTACTACAGCTACTGACCAGAGCTAAATTTGCCAAAACCAACTAAATTTACTAAATGATCCCAAAGTGATACCAATACTAACAACAAGATAAGTCATATAACAGAAATTGCAAACTAAAATGATATGTGCAAAAATTAAATGATAGAACTTCTCATTAATATTCCATAATGACAACTTACACCAAGGGATACATAGATATATAACTAGAGGGGAGATACTTCCATAATGCAAACCATCCTATATGATAACTTCTCTATTCATGATATGACTCTACTAAAAAGGTAAAAAGATGAAAGATAATGATATGATACCACGGCACTCCCCCAAGTTTGGAACAAACCAAGGGGATGCCAAAACCGGATGACGAATTACTCCTTCGGTGGTGGCAGTGTTCTCTCGTCATCATCCGACATCCAAGGTAAAGGCTCCCCATCAATAAAGGACATCTTGGTTTCTAATATCCTGAAACTAGTAGCTGAACTTATGTGTTTAAACCTAGCCTCATACTCACAGTTTTGATTTTGTATGTCGTAGAGCTGTGCTTGTAGTTGGTTGGTTGTTTGATGGAGTGAGAGAATTTTGTCCCTAAGCTCAGCAGTCTCCTTCTTATGCTCGGTGATGAGTTCTGAACTTATCTTATGGATGATGTCCACTTCACGTTCTGCTATCTTCTTATACCTAAAAACTTCTTGCTCCAGTGCTTCCATCCCGTCCTCCAGACTACCTTCTCCTTTAGGGCCCTGAACCTCTTTTATCTATACCTTCCAATGTTCGAGCAATAACTTCTTGGGTGAATCTTCAGCTCATACATGTATAGGTTGATGATGTCCGCAGAGGAATCCTCCTTGGGTGATCTAGAGGAAGACATTGTGGCTCCAAAACTGAGAATCTGCCTGTCAGAAAAAGATCGAAGCGAAAACACAAAGAGAACACGATATACGAACCTCGAGGGATCAGGGGATTATATATTACGAAGTTTAACAACAAAAGGAAGGTACTGGGAGAAAACAGGTCAGAGACGGGCTCCGGGGTGGCCACACCCCCTGGTGGCGTGGCCAGGTGGGCCCGCACCACGGGGTGGTGTGAGCCACCCGGGATCTGTTTCCGTCCCTTTTTCGACTCATTATTTTCCATGTTAGATAAAAACTGCAAAAATATAAATTGGAAAGTTTTTCACGGACCTTTTCTTACCAGAACTGTTACCTATTCGAAAACAGACTCTGCAGGTCTCTGAACTTGGTCTTTAATAAATTCTTCAAGAGTCACCGCTTGAATAACATCGATATCTTCATTGTAGTAATCTTCAAAAATATAGTGCTTGACTCTTTTGATCATTCTTCATCTCATTACATCACTTTCTCCTACCACTTGAAAATTTCTTTAATACAAAATTTCACACAATCTTCATTAGCAACATTAGTGCATGTAAGATAATAAACGTTTAGGTTAAATTTCAACTGAAATCCATCAAAACATAAGCTAATTAAACAACTCCTTTCGAAAGCCCAAAAAGAATTCAAAAAGGAAATCGATTTAAGAAGCAAATGCAAAAATGGCAGAAATCTGTCAAAACAGACCAGCAGGTAAAGATCATTTTTTTCTAAAAAATTCTATTTCTCAAATCAAAAAGTGCAAAACTAACGAAAGTTAAATAATAACCTGGGGCATGCACACAAAAAATTACAGATCAGTATGACATTCTGGGATTTTTCATGATTTTTTATGGTGAAGCATAAAAATCTGTTTCGGGACAACAACTTCCCCAAATCTTGCTCCTATCTTATTAGAGGTTGATCTTGACACAAAAACCAAACAAAAAGGATAAGGAGAGGTTATTACTAAAGCAATAACTTCCAGGACTCAAATAGACAAAAATAAACTAAAAGCAAAAATATAATGGGTTGTCTCCCAAAAAGCTCTTTCTTTATAGCCATTAAGATAGGCATGATAAATTTTAATTATGCTCACATAAGAATATGAATTGAAGTAAAATAGAGCATTACGAAGCAAATATACACATATTTAAGTCTAACCCACTTCCTATGCAAGGGAAGTTTGTAAGAAAATAAATTATTGAAACCAGAGGCTACTAGCATAGGAAGGCAAAACAAGTGCAACATAAAGACTTTCAGCATAAAGCGAGGAAACTTAATATTATTGAGATGCATAAAAACAATTTCCCTCTCTCATAATAAATTTTAGCATCATGCATAAATTTAATGATATAACTATCACATGAACCATTGTAGCCATGATCACTTATTCTGACAGAAAACACAGGGACACTAGCTTTCCTAGTTCTACTAGGATGTGAAACAATATTAGGATCATCCTCACAAAATATAATGTGTCCATCTTCTACACTTTTAGTGACAAGGTCTTTCATAATTGGTACTGCAGGTTCAACATTTATTTGTTCATCGGGTTTTACTGCTCTCTTTGTACTTTTTTTAACCACACTAGTTATCATAGAATGCTCCTTTACCTTACCAGGGAAAGGTGTTTTCTCGATGAAAGGTTTAGGTAAAATACAATCAATGGTGCAAACTTCAGTACTTCTAGCAGGAACACAATTAACAATATCTTTATATGGTGCATGATACTTGTTCCATTTCTTTTTAGGAATTTCAATATAAGAGGCAAAAGCCTTAAAACAATTTGTAATACTTTGAGAATCAAGGCCATAAGCATTACTAATATTATGAAAGTCATCAATTCCCATAAAAGATTTAGTGCATTCATAATCATAATTTATACCTGACTTTCTTACTTTATCATTCTCCCATGCTTCAGTATTGTTTTTAATACGGTCTAGAAGATCCCATTTAGCTTCTTCTTCCATACGTGTAAATGATCTAGAGAAAGAAGCATCCAACAGATCTTTAGCATGAAGAGAAAGCCTTGCATAAAAGTTATTGATAATAATATTATCAGGGAGCTCATGAATAGGACATTTGAGCATTAGTGACTTCAATCTCCCCCAAGCTTGAGTTGTACTCTCTCCACCACGAGGACAAAAGTTGTATCTTTGATTCCGATCTTTATGAATCTCACTAGAAGGATAAAATTTGGAATAAAAGAGAGGTACAATTTCCTCCCATTCAAGAGATTGGCCATTCTTCAGCAGCATATACCATTCCTCAGCTCTTCCTTTCAATGATACAGAGAATAACTTCTTGTTAACTTGATCTATTGTAATACCTGCACACTTGAACAACACGCATAATTCATGTATAAAAAGCAAATGGTAACCGGGATGGACAGTTCCATCTCCAGAATAGTAGTTATCCATAACACGATCAACAATTTTTGTAGGTATTTTAAAAAGATCAATTTTAGCAGGTGGTGGTTCATCTACTACCTTAGCAGTGGTAGTAGCATTCTGAAATGAGAAACTAAGTGAATTATCCATATTGAGGATAAAGTAACAATCAGAAATAAAAAATATTCACAGTAGAAGTTTCGTTTACCAGTTCCACTCTTCAATAGCGCTTCACTCCTCGACAACAGCGCTAGAAAATAGTCTTGATGATCCACAAGTATAGGGGGTGTATCGCAGTATTTTCGGTAAGTAAGAGTGTCGAACCCAACAAGGAGCAGAAGGTGCTGACGAGTGGCTTGGATCAGGAATTCTCTGTAAATACTTAACAAACGGATTTTTAGGGGTTTTTGATAGTGCAAATAAATAAAGTGCGAGTGAGTAAAAGACAATAATAATAATTGAAGCAAGTGTCCCAATCCTTTATTTAGCAAAGGACAAGCCGGTTGTATTACTTAAGATGACCAAACGTTCTCGAGGACACGTGGGAATATTGTCAAGTGCTTTCGCTTCATATAGTTGATTAATCTTCTCTAGTTGGATAAGTTTTGTGTGGGTGAACCTGTGCTAATGTACTGACCTTCCTAGGACTAATACATACTTGTGATTATACCCCTTTCAAGCATCCGCAACTACAAGAAAGTAATTAAGATAAAAATCTAACCACAACCTTAAACTTTGAGATCCTACACTCACTTATGCAAAGGTTTCCTAACGGCGGTTCAGGTTTCTGTCACTCTGGCAACCCCACGATTAGTAGCCAAATACACAATGCATTCCCGTAGGCTCATAAAGGTGAAGTATCATGTAGTTGACGTTCACATGATACCACTAGAAGAATAACACCGCAACTTAATTATCAAACCATTAAATCTTTCTCAACACAATTCCATTACTAACAACATGACTTCTCCCATGTCCACAAGAACTAAACAAACTACTCACGAGACATCATATGGATCAAGATCAGAGATGAAATAATGATAGGTAACAATCTGAACATAACAATAATTCAATGGTTCAACTCAATAGCATCAACTACAACATGTAATCAACACCAGGAAAGTTTCCCCTAAGAACTATGCAAGATTCAACCCAATTGTTATAGCGGTACAGAGTGGTGATGATGGTGCTGGTGGAGATGATGGTGGAGATGATGATTATGATCCCGATGAAGTCTAGCTTGATGTTGGTGTTGATGGCGACAATCTCCGGGAAGGAATTTCCCTGGCAGATTTCTGCCTGTCGGAGAGCTCTTTCTCTCTCTGCAGTTTTCCGCCCCGTAGAGGCGGTGGAATCTTTTTTGTGGTTGCTCCCCGAGTCTTAGGGTTTCAAGGGGATTATATATGCCAAAGGGCGATGCTGGGAGTGGGCCAGGGTGGCCACACCACCTGGTGGCACTGCCAGGGGGACCCGTGCCACTAGGGGGCATGGGCCCCCTGTGGCCCATCTCCGCTCCTCCTGCTGGCTTCCTTTGTCTTCGGGAAAAATATGATTTTCCATATATTTTCTAGGATTTTCTGATCTTCGTGAATTTTGCCTCCAAATAGTGCTTTTTTCATCAGAGTCCTAACTCTGGTGCTTCATCCTCCAAAAATCATCAATCATGCAAAAATAGATGAAATAACATAAGTATCATATCTTAATATGAAATATACCAATGAATAATAGTGAATTATGATATAGAATAGTGATGCAAAATGGACGTATCAATATCGTCGCGCTGCAGGTTTGAATCTATTTTTTCCCACGACCGCGTCATCTGTGAACTAACCCCACCTGTCAGCGCACTATGCACGGTAGCACTTCACGGAATCTGGGTGTGGTTCTTTGGCCGGTCCCACATGTCAGTCTATTTGATCCAAACTTGCATGTAGTGCATGGCTAATTCATGCGCTAGTGCAGCGGCAGTTCCCGCTTCTTCTCCCTCGTCTCCTCGTCTCCTCGCAGTGGCAGTTCCGCTTCGTCTCCCTCGTCTCTCCTCCTCTTCTTCTTCTCCTTGTCTCTCCTTGTTCTTCTTTCTTCCTCGATCAAAACATTCCCGCATGTAAGCCATGGCCAATAGCCGGATAAAGAGGAACTAGTCCGATCTCCCAGCCGACCCACTTCGCAAGATCGTTGACTACTTGATGGAGAAAGAGGAGTACATCGACACCTATCCTGCTTGTCGAGAAGTCTGCACTGATTGGTGCCGCACTTTAAAAGTGCCCGAATTCCATCTTAACAACTGGATCATGATAGATCACACACTTCCAGACATCGGCGACTTCACCTTCCTCAACCTCGCCACTAGTCGTTGCTTCACGACGAATCTAATGGATGTCCATCACAGGTTCACATTCACATCCAATATATATAACGTTCATTTATTTGTATTTTCCATTGTAAACATCTTAGTGCTAACTGTCCTCTTCTTCCAAAGATTCTACTTCATCACTGTTTCTCGTGGCGTCATCGTTCTTGCTCAGAGGGTGGAGCCATACAAGATCCCGCTTCTGAACCCAATCACTCATAAGTCCAACACTGAGTTTCAAGCACAACTATCATCTCATATGCTGCTATTTGTCGTCATGACGAAGTCCCCAATGATGGTGTTTGTTTGCACAAATTGTCCCCGGAATGTTGCATGGGCCGATGAGAGCACCCCAACGGGGCAATTCAATGAATCATTTTGAGAAGGAATGTATTCGCCACCACCCGATGTGCTTCTGTTCTGCATGACGGTATTTCGAGGGGAAGTATATGCATTACTTGAGAATGGAGACATCATGTCGACCAACATCCAGTTAGAGTAGCGCGCGAGCACTATCACGATGGCCAAAATAATTTCAGCCCCAGTCTTTGAACATATCGCGGAACCTACAAATTTTACCTAGTGGAGTCAGATGGTAATCTGCTTCTTGTGTTGAACAGGGATTTCACCAAAGGTCAACTGGAGTTGTACCGGGTGGACAAGAAGAACCGCTCTCCCAAGGCCGTCAGTGACATTGGAAGTCGTGCCCTCTTCATTGATTTCCATCGGTCTATCTCCATCGACACCAGGTTGCACCCCACAGTAAAACCTGGTTGCATATACTACAAAAATTATATCAGACTGTACAATCATGATGATCAAGCCTGGAAAGAGGAACCAATAATGGTTTTTCATGGCTTAGGTCATCATCAGCTGGAACATACGCCGATGCCTTACCCTCTCGACGAGATACTAGCAGCACACTGCAGACTGAGAGAGTTCAATGAATATGTGATGCAACACTTGGGAGCCGGCGACGATGAAATATATAGGGCAGAATGAATCCTATATTCATCCTAGGTTATTTTAGAATTCAAAGCATTTATTTTCAGTAGCTTCTTTCAGAATTCTCTGGATTAGCTTTTAGAATTATGTGCAAGTACTATCTTTCAAGTTTTACAATCATAGTTCTCAAGTTGTAATTACTAATTCAAAAAATCTAACGGAGATCAGAGTCTCATGGAAATCTCTCGAACTCGCGACGAGGGACCCTCTCGCGAGCATCCCAAACGACCGAAATGCATGTGGACTGGAAATCTTTCAGAATTCTTTTGTACTAGTAGCTTCCATATAATTATTTATAGTAGCTTCCAGTTCACACAATCATAACCATACCCGGCAAAATCTTCCAAAAGTAGACTAAACAGGCAAATATATTATATATACACTAGGTTTCGAACGACTAATTAACTGTTTCAGACTATGTTGTACTAGTTAAACTTAACAGTTCCCAACCACAACTATACTCTAGATGGTCTCTAACACAAACTTCACGTCCAACATCTCTTTTGTGGTCTTCCTGCCAGTGATTAGCAAGGCTTGTCCAACCTTTAGATCATCTTCACTCTGGTGGAATTTCTTCCACCCCTGATTGCTGAAGACAACACGACCATCTAGGTCAGTCTTGTATGCAATTAGGGTGATGTCAAAATCTCCTAGTTGTACTCTAGCCACGCCATCGTGAGGGATGCCCATGGAGGAAAGCACTTTCGTAGGTAATCTCTGCGATGTCGCATCGTGGATTAAAAAGAAGAAGTAATCATATCAGACGATGACCACCACAAGTTATAATATGGAGCCATACAAGGAACAAACAAAAGGTAGTTACCATACCATCTTATGTTGGACAAGATGTGTCCTTGTCAAACGGGTCACAAATGGAACCCTGATGAAGGTGTTGATTGGCGGTAGGGTAGCTAGGAGGTGTTCCTTCTCATCATCGGTAAGGTGGCATCTTTGGGCGACAACCGTAGATTCATATACATCTTCCTCGCCACCAAGACCATAGATATAGAGAACATTTATCCTCAGCACGGGTCCTATCAAATAAAAACATAACGTTTGTTCCCCGGTAAGATCGTTCTGTCTAATGAATTGCTTCCATCCTTCACCTCCCATGATAGTCATGTTCTTTCTTTTCTCGAGATCAATCTTGTAGGTGCACCCAAGCACCTTGAAGGGCACACTCTCACATTCAGATGTGGCTAGATTGAACATGAAGCTTGAATTGCATGGCACAGTCTGTACACCAAAAATAAAAGAATCAGACATTAAACAAACGGTTACAGACTTACAGTGTAGTTTGAAAGAAAATTGCTTGTTACCACTTACCACTGAGTTCTGGAACCCCTCTGACTCTAACAAGTAGATACAAAAGGACATGCCCGATGACAACCTGGATTCGCAATTGCTCTTGCATACTAGACACGGCACCAGATCTTGTTAGGCAAAAATGATGAATGTCTAAAGGATATATGGACTAAACTCCCAAAACAAATAGACTGTATATATATACATTAAACATATTATAATTTAAACACTTGAGTTGGGATCCTAATTTTCTTAGCTTTGGTGATTCTAACAACCACAACATCAGGTGCTCTGAACCTCGCTTTCTTAGGTCTCTTGACTAGTTGCTTCACATCATCATCACATGTTGTGAACCTCGCTTTCTTAGGTCTCTTGACTACAGGTTGCTTCACATCATAATCATGATCATCATTATCAGATGTGACATCGATTAAGCCAGCGTGGGTTTTAGAAACCTAAATGGACATTGCAGTAATTAGAATGTTTTGTTTTGCTGCTGTATAGTAGGTTTAACTACTATCTTAGAGTCAGTAGTAACAATTTTAAAACCTGCATTTCGATGCTATGCTGTACAATAGGTTCCTTCTGCATCAGCCCTTCCATTTTGCAGTATTCATAGTTTCTACAGGCGCCTCTTTTTAATTCATCCCTTGACAGTGCAGCCATTTGGAGACTTGGTAACTAGAAAAATCAAATAATAATTAGTGAACTACAAAAATCAAATTTAAAAGCATATGGTTTGGTCACAACTGAAATGGATCGTATGGGCACCTAGAGGGGGGGGTGAATAGTTGCTACTTCAAATTTTAATGCCTTTTTAATTTTAGGCTTAGCACAAAGGGTAAATTCTCTAGATAAACTATTAGGTGGAATTTCCCTATATGCAAACCTATCTACTAGCGAGTGGAAGAGGAACGGGTAAACTGTAGTGAAGCACGCGGAGACACAGGATTTGTTTGACCGTAGTTCCTTCCTTGTTAAGGGGAGTACGTCTGCGTTTGAGGGGTGGGCGGTACTAAGACCACCACGCCACAATAGGCCTCACCCTGTTCTCCGATGGATCCCGCCACCAAAGGCCTGATCCACCTTTCCACTATAGGGACCCTTCGAGGCGGGTACCGGCGCCTTTACACAACTAGTGGGGCACAACTCCACAATCAACTTGGAGGCTCCCGAAATGACAACAAGCTGCCACAAGAACAATGTTATCAAATACAACGAACAAGATCTAGATATTGACAAGAATACTAGATCAGGGATTTCTTCAAATGAATGGAGAGGAGTTGATCCGCTTGATTCGTGATGACGATGATGATCCTCTCCTCCTTCAATTCCCCCAAAGATCAAAGCCTTCGGGTGGTTGAAGTGGGAGATCTAGAATGGGAGCTCTTGCAAGGGGTCTGAACAATTTCGAATGAATCAAGAGTTCTGAACGTTGGGGAAGAAGGGGTATTTATACCCCCCCTTCCAAAACCAGCCGTTGGAGACTTTGGGGGCCGGATTATCCGGCCCAAGTGAGGGCCGGATTATCCGGCCTGGGGAAAACTCCGCCCGAGACTCAGAATATCCGGCAAATAGTCCGCCCCTCTCTGAGTGTCGCGCAGAGCATGCACTATCCGGCCTGGGGAGGAAAAACCGCCCCAGTTCGGATTTCCGGGAGAAAATCCGACCGGACTCCGAGTGACGCGCCTTGGCTTGCTTTGCTCAAAAACTAGGGGCCGGATTATCCGGCCCATGCGACAGCCGGATTATCCAGCCTGGGGAAGAAAAACCGCCCCAGTTCGGATTTTCCGGGAGAAAATCCGACCAGACTCCGAGCGACGCGCCTTGGCCTCCTTTGAGCAATGAGGTAGGCCGGATTATCCGGCCCTTGGTGGGGCGGATAATCCTGCCCCCCTCAAAGCTTCCTGCACACTTAGTGCACATGAATAATCTCCATAGTATTGTTATCTAACACACAAAATATAGGAAAACATGAAATGTTCTTTCAATCTCCCCATTTTTGGTGTTAGATGACAATACTAGGATTTGCAGGAAAGGATCACAAGACAACCAGCAATAAACATGGAAGGGACTCCCCCTCAATGTGTGCATATTAGAAATTTGTATTTGAATACAAATGCACACAAATAGGTGAATCTATTCCATAGACATATGAGCAATATAATCACACCACCAAGGTAGAAGAGAGGCATCCTTGAAATAGCCTCAATTATCAACATGATAACCAATATAAGCGCCTTCCTTGATAAAGATTTCCAGCATAATAGGATATGAATAGATGAATCCATAAGCATAATCCATGAGATAAAACCAGACAACCACTGACATAGAGTCTCAAACAAACCACAAATCACAAATTTAAAGTTCAACGCTAAATGGGAATAAGCGAGAAAACGACGAATAGAAAATGCAAGTGCTTATGCCCGACCCATGCAAATCCTCAAAGATCCTAATAGAACTACTTCTCCCCCTTTATCATCGAGACACAAAACAGGAAGAACAGCGATGCTAGCACCCCAAGGGATCACTCGTAGTCCTCATCCTCGTCCTCGTCTTCATTCTCATCCTCGTCCTCTAAGTTACCCTGTCCGTCGTCCCGAAAGTATTTACCATGAGGGCGGCGCTTGTAGGTCTTGGGAACACTAGAACCACCTATGAGGAGAACAAGAGTGATAGCAAGGGGATAAGCATACACACAAGTCCAGGAGAGAGCATGGAAAAAGTAGTCAAAAAGTTCATAAGACAAATCTACTCAATGCACACTCCATGGTGAAACTGAACCGGATTATCCGGCCTGGCCAGGGGAGGATAATCCGGCCCTGGCAGAAAATTTTGATTTCACCTAGATTGAATGCAAAAAAAGTAGATCAGGCCTAGAAACTGCAAGACTACGATTTCTATGCGAAATAACATCCTTCTAGACAACGTTCCACCCAACAAATATTACATCTAGCCAAAGATGGGGAGAGAGGGAGTTACCCTCACTCATTGGAGGAAGAACGCGGAGGAGAAGGTACCCGGAGGCGCGGAGAAGAAGATCCGGGAGGCCCAGAAAATCCGGTGACCGGAGAGGCTCCGGGGAGGGTGGGGGACGGCAGGCGGCGACTGAGGAGGAGGAGAGGGTTGGGAGAAGTGTTGCTCGTTATGAGCCCTTCCCCCGATCCCTGCCCTTTAAGACAAAATCCGCCAGGGCCAAATTTTCCGGCCTACACTTGGGCCGGATTATCCGGCCTCCACTCTGAATTTCTGTTGAACACAGATTCAGGCCCACGCGTCCCCAAACAACACCCCCACAAGGTGTATAAGGGACTTGTGTGCAAGAATAGATGGCTTAGGGGTAGGGAAAGGCTTAGGATTAAGAGAACCAAACTTAGATGGTACTAGACACTCAAATTTGCAAGATCCAAATCAAATAAGAGCCAAGGTTGAGTGTGATTCACAGAAGAACATGAGAGAGCAAAAACAACCAAAAAGATCCATAAAAAACCAATTCTCCTCAAGGGAGAGGGCGGTGGACGAAGCCACCTTGTTGGAGTGTATGGTGTGACACCGCGAAGATATATCTTGGGTTCACGACCAATACTCATCAATAAGCTCACATATCACAAAATGATATTAAGAGAAATGATGTATCTTGCTTTTGGCATTATGGGGGGAGGGTTAGCCCAATGAATTAGGACCACACTCCCCCTATATCCATGCCCACACCTAGACCAAATAAGACTGAGATGTACGAGTGAGTGCATGGGTAATCAAGACAAACTCCTAGAATCAATGATATTTAGCTCATTCCTCAAGTAGCAGAATCTTGCTTCATCAAGTGGCTTCGTAAAAATGTCTGCAAGTTGGTTCTTCGTGCTCACAAAAGATAGATCAATATCGCCTCGAGCAACATGGTCTCGAATAAAATGATTCCGAATCTCAATATGCTTTGTCCTCGTGTGTTGTACCGGATTGTACGCAATTTTGATTGCACTTTCATTATCACATAAAAGAGGCACTTTGTCACAATTGACACCGTATTCCTTTAAAGTTTGCCTCATCCACAATAACTAAGTGCAAGCGCTAGCAGCAGCAACATATTCAGCTTCGGCGGTGGAGAGAGATATACAATTCTGCTTTTTAGATGACCAACACACAAGAGATCTTCCTAAGAATTGACAAGATCCAGAAGTGGATTTCTGATCATCCTTATCACCAGCCCAATCTGAATCAGTATAACCACATAGAGAGAAATTGGAGCCCTTGGGATACCATAGACCAAAGTTAGGGGAATGAACCAAATATGGAAAGATTCTCTTGACCGCCACTAAGTGACTTTCTTTAGGAGCTTCTTGATACCTTGCACACACCCCCACACTCAACACAATATCGGGTCTAGATGCGAAGAGGTAAAGAAGAGAGCCGATCATGGACCGTATACCTTTTAGTCCACATCTTTACCATGTGGGTTAAGTTCAAGATGACATTTTGTTTGCATCGGAGTGGCGACACCATTAAGATCCGTCATCTTGAATCTCTTGAGCATGTCTTGTATGTATTTTGCTTGATTGATGAAGGTTCCTTCTCTAAGTTGCTTGATCTCGAATCCAAGAAAGAACCGTAATTCCCCCATCATAGACATCTCAAACCTGTCAGTCATAAGCTTTGAAAATTCATCATTAAAAGCTTTATTAGTAGAACCAAAGATGATATCGTCTACATATAGTTGGCATACAAAGAGCTCCCCCTTAAACTTCTTACTAAAAAGAGTGGGATTGATTTGCCCAACTTCGAAGCCACGGTCTAGCAAAAGCTCTTTAAGGTGTTCATAGCACGCACGTGGGGCTTGTTTAAGGCCATAGAGTGCCTTATCGAGTTTGTAGACATGGTTCGGGAAGTTAGGATTCTCAAAGCCCGGGGGTTGCTTTACATATACCAACTCATGTAGAGGACCATTAAAGAAAGCACTCTTGACGTCCATTTGCTGCAATTTAAAATTGTTATGGGCATTATAAGCAAGAAGGATATGGGCAGCATAAGAAAGAAGCATAAGAAAGCCCGTTCCGCACGGGACCTCTTCATCAACATCATCACCGACGCTGATTCGAGTTGCCCGGGGGCTCGCCGCCCTTGTGCCGTTGTCACCATTTCCACTGTCAAGTTTCTCGGGAGCTCGGTGGCTGCCACGCCGTCATCGCCTCCGCCTAGCCAAGGGGCCCAGGGGCTCGCCGTCTCTGCGCCGCCGTGTTCGTCCTCGACCCGTTCGGCGTGGCCGCGTTCGAGCCTACAGCAGTCGCGCCCGTCCGCATCGCGCCTCGGCCTCCCGCATCTGCGAGCACGCCACGACAAACCTCCCGCACGCCCGTGCACCGCCGCGCCGGCTGTAGCCTCCCTCACTGCGCCGCCCGTGCGCTTGCTCGTGTGTGCTCGCAGCAGCAAGGCAGCTAACAGCCGCTTCTCCCAAGCGCTTGTGCACATGCATGCAGGCAAGATAGCAAGCGGCATGCGCAAGCTCGCGCGTGCCCACGCATCCGACGCTCTCGCTGACTTCACGCCGTCGTGTGCGCCCTCGGCCTCTCTGGCTCAGCCATGCGCCGGCACATCCGCGAGCACCTCCAGCGACCGTCCCCGTTATCCCGCCCATATTCAACCTCCACGCCAGACTACATGAGGCCGTGTCCGCGCGCACCGGTGCCGTCCATGCCGCTCGGCCTCACAGCCCCGCGCCCGGCCGTCCTCAACTATCGGAGCCGCGCGTCCACATACGCACGACCGCCCTCTCCTCCCGGAGCGCTCGCAGCGGCACCTCCGTGCCCGCCGGCAAGCGAGCGTCCCTGCGCCTCTCCTCCCGCCCCAGCCCGAGCTCACATCCGACTGTGCCCGTACGTACGCCCCTCCCCGACCGCAACAACTTCACCCGCCACCGCTCCCGCGGACGCCGCCGAGCCACCGCACTGTCGCCGCGCTAAGAGCAAGCTCCGGCGCTGGCTCCCGCGCCTCCTCCTGGCGCTCGCCCGCCCACCCGGCTGCGCTCGCCGCTGCCCGCATCACTTGCTGCCGCGCTGTAGCCGTGCATCCTCGCCTCACTGCGGTCGAGCGTCCTCACCCAGCCGTCGTGCACGCGCCGGCTGTGTCGCTCTCAACTGCGTGCATACGTTCCCAGGGAAGAGAAAAAGAGGAGGAGAGAGAAGGTGGTGGGGCCGGCTAAGGAGGTCAGCGGGAATCTGGCCTGTGCGGTTGTGAAAAAAATAAGAAAAAGTAAAAGAGTAAAATAAGGGGAGTAGGGAGTGGTGGAGCCGGTTAGGAGAGAGGAATTTGTTGGTTGGGAGAAAGAAAGAAGGACAGGGCTAGGGAGCATCCGGATGCCCGTTTATACCACCAAGCACTCGGCCTAATCCAAAAAAAATCCACCCCTAGGTCCCCCCGCTCCCTAATCGCCCTGGGGGAGGCTGGTTCCCAGGTATCGACAAAAAAGCCCCAACTAGCCCACCCCCGTCACCCCTCCCTCCCCCGCGCCCCACCTCCCCTCTCCACCTTCTTTGTCTGCAAGTAAAAGAGATCAATCTGCCCCCCTCCCCCATCACCCCCCTCTTGTTCTTCTTCCTCCTCCAGATCTCCATGGCTCCCAGATCTCATCCATAGTTGCAAATTTCTCTAGCTCTGAAAAAAAGAAGGGCCAGAGAAACAGCAAAAAGAAAAAAAGGTAACCTTCATCTCCTCCTCCACTCGTTTTTACAGCATACAAATAGTTTCATGCCAGAAAATATAACCAGATTCATGCCAGATTTGTAACACACAATCATAGTTCTGTAGGGGAGCAATCATAGTTTCCTGTTTTTGAAGAACTTGCTTGTCTAGAATAGGCATATCTGTGATGAAAAAAAGCCCTAGTTTTACAACCATACCTGTGATGAAAAGGCCTAGTTTTGAGTGAACAAACAGAAAGGCTAAACATGGATTGTACAGAAAAAAGAAACCACATGGTTTTGTGGCGTTCCTGTGATGAAAACTAGAATCTTTTGCAACTTGCTGAGTAGTTCCTACAAACTTGACTTTTGGTGGCATGTTAAATCATCTCTTCAACTTGAATCGGTTTTTGGTTACTTGTTTTTGCTTGCCACTTCACTGTCCTCTCTCCGGTGTAGTAATCTGATAGGAAAAACAACAACAAAAAAAACAGGAATCAAAAAAGGTACCAAAAAAAGGAAAAACATGGATCCATAGATTACAGAGGCTAAAAAAAGAAATCCTAACACAAAATCTTCTTCTCTTTGTATCGGATGTCAAATTTGGATCTTAATGCTCCCCCTACAGAAGATGGCGATGTCCACAACATGGAGCCGTTGTATTGCACTCAGGCAGGGCCAAAAGAGATTGTTGGAGAATCTCCAGATCTAGTGGTTGAGGAGAGGGCAACAACGCTTCGTGGTCAGTCTATTGAACAGAGCGGTAGGGGCCCGCAACACAACAGAGATATACCCCATGTTGGTGACCATAGTATTCCCACGACTACTGTTCCTACGGATTCCACCACTTGCCCCGACTTGGCAGAAGGTGTTATTGACGGAGCTGGCATGAACGAGAAAGTTGCATCCCGTCCACAAGAACCATTCCTTGGGATGAGGTTCGACACGATTGCAAGTGCGAAAGCGCATTATAATGCTTATGCTCTCAAGCTGGGTTTTTCTATCAAGGCCCATACATCTCATAAAGGGAGGAACACCGGTCAGATCGTTAAGCAACAGTTTGTGTGCAACAAGTTTCATAGACCTAAAACAGAAGAGGAGGAGGAACATGATAGAATGAATATTGCAGAAGATATAAGCCCTGTTCAGCTTGATGAAGGCAATGTTGAAGCTCGGAAGAGTGATTCATCAAAAAAAAGTAGTAGCAAATTTGGGTTTAAGCGCAAGAGGGAATGTATCAAACAAACAAATTGCCAAGCTAGAATGTTTGTCAAACTCATCGATAACAAGTGGCAGGTGACCTACTTCATCGCTGAACATAATCATCCTTTGATAGAAAGTCCATCGCTCACAAAGTACTTGAGATCGCACAGGGGTATACCTCGTGATGAGAAGGAGTTTCTGAAGTGTCTACATAATTGCAACTTGGAAACAGGTTTTTGTCGCATTTTTTGTTTTGAAAAAAGCTGACTGTTATTAAGTTGGATTCTGAATGTTAGCTAACTTGCTACTGGTACTATGCTAAGTTGTTTCAGTGGCATCATTCTAAGTTGTTTTTCTTATGCTGTGCAGGGCGCATGATGGAGGTCATGTCTGAATTTTATGGCGAGGATGCTTTTGTACCATATGGCCCCAAGACAATATCAAACTTGCGGTCTGAATTCAGGAGTGAAAACAAGGAGTTTGACATTGGTGAAATGCTTGAGCACTTTAAAGAGCTGCAGGCAAAAGACCCCAGATTCTTCTACAAATTTTCTTTTGATTTAGAGAACAGAGTTGAGAATATATTCTGGGTTGATAGTTTGGCAAGGAAATCTTATGTAGAAGCATATCACGATTGTGTGTCATTTGACACAAATTTCTGTACAAATCGCTTCAACATGCCTTTTGCGTCGTTTATTGGTATAAATAGGCATGGGCAGTCGTTTTTGCTGGGCTATGGTTTCCTTAGAGATGAGAAAGACGACAACTTTTAGTGGCTTTATAGAGAGTTCCTCGAAGCAATGCATGGCAAGCAGCCCCACAACATAATCACGGACCAGGACTGGGCTATTAGGAGTGCGATTTCAGCTATTTTCCCTGATAGTGTGCACAGAAATTATCGTTGGCACGTAATTAAAAAAGCCAATGAGAAGCTAGGGTCTTTCCTTGGGCGTCATCCTGGTCTAGCTTAGGAGTTCAATGAGTGCATTGATGAGAGTATGACTGTTGAAGAGTTTGAAGCAACTTGGGTAGCAATGGTCGTGAAGTGGGGATTGTCTGGGAATGAAACTTTTGTTTGGTTAAAAAAGTATGCTCATACATGGGTTCCGTGTTATTTCAGGGAATGCTTCTTTCCTTTCTTACAGTCAACTCAAAGGAGTGAAGGATTCAACGCAGTCCTAAAGAGGTACATCAATCCCCAAAACTCTATCAAGCACTTTGTGTGAGACTAGGCACATGGCTTAATAGGATTGATAGAATACTCATACCAACAAGTTGCAACTTCTTTTCCGGAATCTCATTCAAAAAGAACTCTAAGGTTAAGCGTGCTTGGCCTAGAGCAATTCTAGGATGGGTGACCGACCGGGAAGTGGGTAACCGGGTGCGCACGAGTGAGGACAAAGTGTGCATAAAAGACTATTGTTGGTCTGTGGGGCCAGTCTAGATAGCCTATTAAGCTGCCAGGAGTGACACCCCTCGGGCCCAGGAGTGGACGGGGTGTTACAAAGTGGTATCAGAGCCGACCTCGTGGTTAAACGGGTGTGTGCGGGTTAGTGGCGGGACATGTGGAGCATGGCGCGTGTGGCCCGGAGTGGACACGACATGGCACATGTGCCGGCACTGGACGCATAGACGCGTGCCAAGAGGGAACGTTCCTGGAGTGTGCTTGATCGATGAGGGCATCGATCTTCTAAAGGGTGGGTGTACGTGAGACCAGGCACATGGCTTAATAGGATTGATAGAATACTGATACCAACAAGTAGCAACTTCTTTTCCGGAAGATCATTCGAAAAGAACTCTAATGTTAAGCGTGCTTGGCCTAGAGCAATTCTAGGATGGGTGACCGACCGGGAAGTGGGTAACCGGGTGCGCACGAGTGAGGACAAAGTGTGCAGAAAAGACTATTGTTGGTCTGTGGGGCCAGTCTAGATATCCTATTAAGCTGCCAGGAGTGACACCCCTCGGGCCTAGGAGTGGATAGGGTGTTACACTTTGTAAGGCAGTATGAGAAGATTCAGGCAAAGATTTTGGGTAGAGAGGGCTGCAGTGATTACCGGACGGATGAGCTTGAGATGAGGCCATGGTCCCCATTCCCAATAGAGAAGCATGCACTGGCTGTTTACATTAGGGACATCTACTTGAGGTTCAGGGTGGAATTTGAGCTCATTGGGCGCTACAATGTGCAAGCACAAGGGCAGAACATGTACTTGTTGGTTCCTAACAATGTCAAGTGCTACCCTTATGGCTCTAGGACCTACATGGTTAATGCAAATGTTGGACACTTCAACTGCGATTGTTCCAAGTTCCAGTGTGATGGTATCCTTTATTGCCATGTGCTGAAAGTGTTCACACATATAGGTATTGATGCACTACCGGAAAAGTTCATTCTTAAACGGTGGACTCAACAAGCAATTGAGGATGTGGTGCTGCCAGCTGAGCAGGTACAAGATGATGTGATGCCTGAATTGTCTCGGCAGAAACTACGGTTTGCAAACTTGTCTAGATCGTTTGTGCAAATGGCTAAAATTCTTAGTGAATCAGATTAGTCAGAAGCTATTGCTCGTAGGCACATCAGGGAGATGAAAGCTGAGTTTGCACAACTGAACAAAGTTCGGAAAAAAAGAAACCAGCCCACACAAACAACGCCCCTAATCTGTCACATAACACTGCAACTCCTAGCGCATCGCAGCGAACAACAACTCCTAATGCACCGCAGCAAACAGCAGCTACTAATGTGCATCATCCCACTTCTTCAGCTCCTAACGTGCGCCGATCAACAACAGAAAGTCCTTTGCCAACAGGGCCACGACATTCAGGCCCTATGCCGGCCCCACCGCCACCTCCGTTTACAAGTCAGTGTGTGCCTTGTGCATCGCCAACTGTAACAATTCGTGGTCCTCGTTTGGGTGCATTTTTGGGTGGCGCTACTTTGTCAGCGGGAGAAACATCATCAAGTGTGTGGAGTTATAGGGTGAGTTCAGTTGTGTTGTTTTTACTGTATCAGTTAACTTGGTTACCATCTTGCTTAAGTTGGCTATATGTAAGTTGTGTTTTTAGATTCAGAGGCATTTGTATCTTCCCTCGCTTTGCGTATTCTATTTTTGCGGCAGTGAGAACATAAAAATCCATTGTTGGTTCCTGGCTATAATCCAGGTTGGTTCCTGATTATAACTAAGTTGGTTCCTGAAATTAACCAAGTTGTTTTTTTGCCTGTTGATGAAATAATTTAGATAACCCAAGTTGGATAAACACACACACTCTTTTTTGTTTTTTTGCATGTTGATGAAATAATTAGCATATATATTAGGAGAAAGAGACAAGTGCTTACCTTATTTCTTGAGGATGGTTTTCCAATTGCTGTTGTTTTTCGGCGAGGTAACCCATGTGTGTGCAATTTCCTTATATTTGGTAGATTTCCTGGTCCGTACACCGGTAAACTCCTCCCGTTCCAATGTTCAGCATTGAACAAAGCGCATAGACCGCAATCATAGCTGCATGTTTTTAAAAAGAAAAAATGACGGTGATTAGATGGTGCGTGAAAAAAAAGCAACTTGGCTTCCTGGGAAAAAAAGAAATTTAAGTTGATTTGCTGTAGATTTTTTAAGTCTTTTATAAACACATGCCTAAGAAAAATTGAATCACATGCCCAAGAAGGAGGCATCAGTTGCCATTCTCTATCATGTGGCTTCTGTGGGGGATCAGGAATAGTTAAAAAATGAGGTAATTCTTAGTACCAGCCTCGAAGGGCCATGTAGCTAGTTGATGAATTAGTCTAGACAGGAGGTTGTAGTTTGCGACAAGTAGAGAGATGCCATAATCGTGTTGGACAAAACACATGCCTAAAACACATGCCTAAAACAGATGTCCTAGAAAGTTGAATTACAGCTAACTTGTGTGCCCGTAGCCAACTTCATGCGTTTGATGTACTCACTTTGTTGACTACTTTGGGGGGTTGATGCCTTCAACTTTGTAAGATCCGATCTGCACTGCTGAATTTGCATAGTTTTCTTTCCATAAAATCTTGATGGGAGTGACTAATTCCTTGACAATTTCATTGAACTTCTTGTCAGATAATGACCTGATTGAATCAAGAACTTCGAACCTTTTATCCCTTATGTTGATGAAAAATAACCAGTAATGATTGATGTGGTCACGCTCGCCCGGTGCCAAGTTCTCGAGTACGGGCATCATAACCTGTGTTTTCAAACAAAAAAGGAAAAAGAAAAAGGGTGGATCATGAAAGAGTTTTATGGTGGCAAATCGGATTAAATCAACTTAGGCTAACCAAAAATGCAACTTAGGCTGATCGGATTAATCAACTTAGTTCTATTATGAAAGCAACTTAACTAAGGTGGCAAGACAATTAGTTGGGAAAAAAAGGACGTGTGAATCAAAGCATGGGATTAAAGCAAAAGCATTTCTCTGCAAAAAAAGCAAAATGCAAAACTTAAGCTAGTCTAGCTAATTAACTTAGTTCTATGCTGCAAACAACTTACCTACCGTGACAAGACAACTTTCTAGTCTAGCTAATCAACTACGTTCTATGCTGAAAACAACTTACCTACCTTGACAAGACAACTTAAGCTAGTCTAGATAATCAATTTAGTTTCTATGCTGAAAATAACTTGACTATGGTGACAAGACAACTTAAGTACACCTAGCTACATGGGGTTGAGATGTCCTTGACCATAATCTCATGCCCAAAAAAAGAAGGAATTATGATGCGTTCTAGGCATGCTTTTCGAACCAACTTAGTTATGATGCGTCCGACAAACTTAGTTATATTCATAATCAAAAAGTTGATAGATAAAAAGGAAATTAGAATCCAAAACTAAAAAAAGACCAACTTGGGTATGGGAAAAAAATAATTTGGACTTACACTATCTTTCCTGTCGAGATGGGCAGTGACCTTGCCAAAGTGCTTTTTCAGCTCTCTTTTGTTGTATTCCAGATTTTTAAGTAGACTCTGAAAACACAGGAGAGAGTTATTAGATACAGCGTGCAAAAACGAGAAAAGAAAAGGATGGTGAATGTTACAATGTACTGTTGTAGATGTCATTACCGTAACCCTCAAAGGCATGACAAGCTTCTTAACCTTATTAAGTTTCTGTAACATTATGGACTCTATTCCGAGTTCCATTACAGTATTCGGCAACTGTCCGCAGGGCATCATGGAGTTTGCGAGATCTCTGAGTGTAACGAAATACTTTTCATAGGATACTACTATTGGTGTATTGTCGATGTCTTGGCTCCTTTTAGTTCTTTTTCCATGTGCAGTAACTGTGTTGTACAGTTCTTTCACATCAGCTGAGCATGTGTATAACCTTTGATCGACACACGCAAAGTAAGGTGATTTCACTGCAGCAGCCTGCCTAACGATCCTTCTTTCTTGTACTTGTGGGCGATCTCCTGCAGTGGTGCTTCCATAAGAATCAGGGTCCAATACGATGGCACTTCCTACCCTTGCTGGCGTCTGGAAACTGCTCTTTATTTGCTCACCAACTGCAACCTTTGGGACAGCCTTCATATGACCCCTTTCTTTTTCTACCTTTTTAGCTGCGGCACATGCTTCTCTCATTGTTTCCTCATCCCATGCCCAATCATCATTGAACCTTTCATCGTTCAGGTTGATCGGCGTTATGCTTACAGAAATTGAATGGTCTGGAAGTGTGCACTTGTTATCGTCCTTCTCTGGGCTGTCAAACCCCAGGTCGAAGGATGGTGGATCGTAGGCTTGGTCCACTCTATCTTGCCAAGAGCTTTTTTTATCTGGTGGTGCGAACTTTGGTATAGGTGGTAGTGGACATGCATCGCTCGTTTTTGTTTTGTGTGTGCTGCATATTCCTGAGTTTTCAATACTTGCGCGGTGCAGCGGTGTAGTTGCGGTCACCTTCAGCTGTGTGCTGCCAGTTTTGGGAGGGGTTTGAAGGGGTTTTGGTAAGTTCGTAGGGGCTCCCCGCTGTAGTGGCAATCCCTTCTATTGCTGCTGCGGTATCTGTGGGCTTGGTATGCACAGCTGGGTGGCTTGGATAGGGGCAACAACAGAAATGGTTCCTGCATCACTCGTTTTTGTGTTGTGTGTGCTGCATATTCTTGGATTTTTTTTGTACTTGCGCGACACAGCGGTGTAGTTGCGGCCACCTTCAGCTGTGTGCCACCAGTTTTTGGATGGGGAAGAGCGGGTTTTGGTATGTTCATATGGGCTCCCTGCTGCTGAAGTGGCAATACCTTCACTGGCTGCTGCAGTATCTGTGACTGGGTGGCTTGGACCACGGCGGCAGCAGTAATGACTGTTTGGGCTTTGCCATTGGTGGTTTAGTTGATGCTACTGCGTTTGTTGGGTGTTCATTCAATGAATTGTTCCCTGCTTCGGTTGATCCATCTTTTGGGCGGCCACGGTGCGTGGACATCTTCTGTCTCCTTGTTCCCTATGCTTGCAAGTCATCTCTTGTATACAGTTTCTGAAGGTTGAAGCACTCTACTGTTAGCTTGTGTATTTCGTCGTCGCTTCCAATCATATCTGCCACGGGAACATTTACAGTACGTGCCCTCAGCTCCCTGTCTACCACCTCAATGAAGACAACATTAGCGTCGCTCTTGCCATCGTCATCAACAAACTCGGGAGCTTCAATGTACAGGCGGCCAATTTGCTCTCTTGTTTCTGCTGTAACCATTTCTCTCAACTCTGAAAAAGGATTCCATGTTGAGTTTTGGTCTTCTGTCTGTTGACCTTGTCCTGCGCGTGACCTTATTGTCCATTCTTCCTCCGCTTTCCTTCTTGTTCTTTGAATCAAGCCCTGCACTGAGAGATCATCGGGCTTGCTGCCACAGAAACCGTCATGGTTTGCTATGTCAGCACCCCTCTTCCTGAGGTTGCTAGCTGGTCCGTCATGGTTTCCCTTTGGTGTCAGCCTAGCTGATCTTCTTGGCATCTTATTCAAGTTGCACCCCGGATCTTCCTCTTGTTCATCTTCTCCATCTCTTCCATTTCCGTTGTTTGCATATCTGGTGGCTCCATCTTCTTCATCTTCTTTGCTGTCGCTATCTTCCTCGTCCTCATCGTCACTATCGTCATCACCGTCAGAATCATCATCATGGTCGCTGTCATCTTCTTCGTAGTTTTCATTGTCAACATCTCCATGAGTCCTTAGCTTCTTTCTTCTCCCCTCAACATAGCTAGACCTTTCTTCACTGTATATATTCCCAATAGCCTCGACAAATGTTCCAATCCTATTGGATATGTCTATTCATAGCTCGCCCACGCATATAGCAAATTTCCTTTTTCTCCGTATAATCAAAAAAGGAAGAGGGGAAAATTAATAAAACTCCAGCAACCAACTTAGTCTTCTTCAGTAGCCAACTTAATACCCTTTGGCCATCCAACTTGGATGATTTGAGTAACCAACTTTAAAAAATTAAAAATACGCAGCCAAACATTAGGGGAAGAGAAAAAAGAGGGAAATCGTAAACTAACTAAGTTGATTCTAAATATAAACTAAGTTGCCGGCTGCAGCCAACTTAAGTTGGTTCATCTGATGTCTAAGTTCGTCCAAACTTAGTTATTAGTTGGAACCAGGTTAGTTATCAGGTTAGTTTCTAGGTTAAATTGCCACTATTTTTCTCTACATAATCAAAAAAGGCAGAGAAAAACAACTTAGTAGTATTAATAGACAAACTTAGGCATGATACTAGACGACTTAGTACTAGTGGTAATCAACTTCACGATAGTGGTTGCACAAAAACTTCACTACCACTATGTACCAGCGTTGGGTACTAGTGCTAGCTGGCTTAGTACCAGCGTTAGGTAACTTGGGGATTAGCATAGGCAGGTTATATAGAAACTTCACTACCATGTTGATATCTAACTTAGTACCAATGGTGGGCAACTTGGGCATCAGGATAGGCAGGTTTATAGCAATGGTGTGCAACTTCAACCATAAAAAAATGGCGCTATCAAACTTAGTACTAGTTGAACAATGGATGCAACTTAACCCCTAGTTGGACGATGGACAAATGAAAAGCTGCCCCGAAAACATATTAAATAGAGAAAAATGCAACTATGTATGTTCCATCTACAACATACAGCTAAAACAATGGATGCAACTTAAACTCTAGTGGGTATACAACTTAGCAAATCGTTGGTATGCAACTTAGCATTAGCAGGAGTAAAAAAATAGCATGAAAAATAAGAAGATCCACTAAAAATGAAAAGAATAACAACTTAACTGACTGCACACAATTATACCTCGTTTGAAAAGCTCCGTGGCAGCTTTGCAGACACGAATTCCTCGGTCCTTTTCATACCCACAAAAAGACTGTCTCTTATATTAGCCCCGACAGATTCTTTTAGCTGTATGTTGTTGTGCGGTCCAAAAAAACAAAAGGCGTGTTAGACACCCCATTCTGGGGGGGTGAAGTAAATCAACACATGGAGATTTTGGTTTTGATAGGCAGAGATACTTACTTCGAACTTGTGGCGCCCCGCAAAACCACTACTAGAAAATCGCGGTGTTTTTGTGCATTGCATCATCATGACTGCATGCTCATGTCATCACGCCACCTTGCATTTGAGTATCGTCATGACATCTTGCATTTGTTTGCATAAAACTATTTTCGAAAAGCCTGTTTTTGTTTTCTAAACGCCTCGTCTTGTTTTCAAATTAAAACCCGGGTCTCCAGAATATTTTGTTTCGCTTACCAACGGGTTGCAAAAGCGTAGTTTCAAATAATAAAATATTTCTTTTATTTTTAGGAGGCGGCCCGCCAGGCCCGAAAGCCTGACCGGCTACCTCCAAACCCTAGTCTAAACTATCTAAACCTTTTCCTACCCCAACCTATTCTACCCACCCTGCCTCCACCTCACCCCACCCAATAGCCACCCGCCACCTCACCACTACCTTCCCCGTATCCAATCCCAGCGCGCCACCTCACCGCTGGCCCCACCCACACCACTCACACCCACACAGCCACCGCCCCCTGCACATCGCCCCACCCCACCTGGTCGCTCCCCATCCCCACTCCCGACAAATCCCACCGGGATTCCCTCCCCGCGGGCCCACCTGCCGCCCCGACCCACTCCCCTGGACCCGGCCCCACCATCCCCACTTCTCTCTCTCGCGGACGCCACCTACCCTGCTCCCTCCCCGCCGCCTCCTTCCGCATCGGCCACCGCCAGCGCCTGGCCGTCTCCCTGCCCGGCGACCAACACCCCGCCCTGGCCGTCCGGCCCCGCGCGCGCCGACCCGGTCCGCCCCCGCATCGAGGCCCCATCCCCGCCGCCAGGACGAGCCACGCGCCCCCTCCCTGGCCGCCATCGCCGCCTTGTGCTCCATCCTCGCCGGACCCCGTCGCGCTCCATCTGCAGGCCGCCGCCGCCTAGCTCTCCTCCAGGCCCCGCCGCCGGCCTCCGCGTCACCGCCTCCCTCTATCTCTCCCGCAGACGCACCGCCCGAGCGCCGCCGGGGGCCCGTCTCCCTTTCCTCGTCGCTCACCTCTGCGTCCTCTCCTCCTCGGCCGAGCCCTCCCGTCGACCTCCGGCAACAAGCTCCGCCCCAACCGTCCTCGACCCCGTCGGCCGCGCCCGCCCTGCTTCGCGCCCGCCAGCGAGCCCGCCTCCTGCCGCCCTCTGCTCTGCCTCGTCGACACCGCCGCCTCTGTCCCGGCCTTCCCAGCCCGTCTAGGTCAGAGGCCACCCGAGCCTGCTGCGCCACGCCCCTGTTGTTCTCCTGGCCGGGCTTGTGTGCGTGAGGCCTCCGTGTGTTTCTCGTGGCAACACAGGTTCACAAGAGTTAGCTCTGTTGTCTGTTTTGGCGTCGCTCCCCGATGTTGTGGTTCATCCGGCCACTTCGAGAGACCGAGACCGACCGAGACGAGGACCCGAAGATCCGCACAAGGTCGATGCCTAATTCAAGTTCGCCGTCGACAACCGAACCGTGATACCTCGAGATCTCCTTCATGGACACCAAAGCCGGAACATCAAGGCCTACCCCATGGAACCTCAAGATCTTCACCACTCGAAGTGTTCCGCCAAGATCGCCATCGACAATGGAACCAAGACCGAACCCGGTGGCTTTTGCTGGACCATCAACAATATCTACAACGGGACGCCATGACCTTCGTCACCGAACCCGAAGACCGCGGGTGCGACAAGATCGTCTCGCGGACGCCAAGTCCTTCGGCCCGGAACACCGACGACCTGACCAAGATCCGAAGACCGAACCCTGGCGCGCCAAGTTCTTCGACCCCGAGAACCGGTCCACAGATGCGACAAGTACTTCTTTCCAGATCCGAAGACCCCGGTACCTGATCTACTCAAGTTCACCATCGCGAGTCCGAACTTCATCGTTTCCCCGTCGAACCCTGAGACCGAACCCCGGAACCCCTCCGAACCCCCAAGACCTTCGACCCCAGATGTGTGAACCTTTTCCCGAGCCCCTATTTTATAAATGCTATATATAAAACCTGTTGCATAATAATTGTTCATCTCACATGCATATTTGTGTGGTTTGGGGGCATTATGCCAATTCACCTCATAATTAAATATGGGACCATATGCGGACATTTCTAGTCTCATATTGGTTCCATTTAAATTTGTGTGGCGAACCGGTAACTTATCTTGCCCTGTTAATACAACATTTAAATTGCGGGGTAGCTAAACAACTATAACCATATATTTGATTGTCGGGACCCCGGTTCCGTTTAATATTGCCTAATTGCACCGCATATTTGCCATGTCATACATCATACATGCATCATGCCCGATCTTTTGCCGTAGTATTAAATAGTGCATCCGGTGTTTCTTCTAGTGCTTTGCTTCTTCACGGATTAGGCCGATGAGTTGATGCGAGTGTCGACCCGATCTTCGGATGAACCTTCGGCAATGTTTTCAGGCGAGCACCTCCCCCTTTCTACCTATCTTACTTTTATAGTATTTATTCCCCCTGTTGATCTATTGCTTTCTGTGTTGCGATGCTATAGTTTTCGTACCCGTGATATCCCTTGCAGCCTTATATTGCCTTGGACACAGCCTATTTACCTGTTGATTGGTAGATAGTTGGACTTGCGCGTCGTAGTCGCTTGCCCAAGTGCTGTTGCGTGTCGTAAAGTACCACAGTTGTTGGAGTATTGCCGCAGGTTTAAAGTTGGAGATGATCATGGCTTTAATTACTGTTTAATAACTAAAATTGAAGTAGGTAAATGCAGAGGCACCGGTGGGTGATAGACAATATTTGGTTTCCAACCGCTCACTGGTGTCCCGTAGGACCCGAGTTCTTGACACCTGTTCCGAGATCGAGCGCGCTAACCACAGGTGGGGTGTGTGGGCACCCCCATCGATTAGTACCTGATTTCAAAGTATTGTACTGGGGGCCACAAAGTAGTTTGGGGCTTTATTACTATTCTGTACTTATGCCATGCTTTACTGCTTAATTTAAATTGTGCGATGTGCTGCACCTGTACTGTTTAGGGAAGCGGAGTGTTTTCATGGTATCGACAAGCCCAGTCACACTTTCGAGTTCCCAGTCGTTTACAGCCACTGACGCAAACCCTGAGTCCGTCTCGGAGACCGGCCGACTTCGTTGCGGGTAGCTTAGTGGGGTGGCCCCCATGTACTTGCTTTGGGTCTGGGAAACGTCATGACTTAGGCCCCGCCGACATACCGATGGGTGTATGTTAACTGATCTGGCAAAAAGGGTCGAAGTGCGTGTGGATACTTTGGTACACCCCTGCAGGGTTAAATCTTTTCGAAAAGCCGTGTCCGCGGTTATGGACGACTTGGAGCACAGTTCTCGATCATAGACAACTATAACTAAATTTTACTGTTATAATTTGACTCGTATCCGATTTGCCTAGTAATCAGCTTCACTACAACGGAATGGCTAAATAAAAGTACCAACAACTGCTGGGTTTGGGGTATCTCATGCTAATCGTATCTGACTAGTAAGTGTTGCAACTACAATGGAATGGTTGACTAAAACTGCCCACTGCTTATTATATCAGGATGACTATCTATACCTGACTAGTAAATGCTGCAACTATAACGGAATAAATAAAACTGCCAACCGTGTGAGTTCCTCGGTTGACTTCCTCGTTTGGTCTCGAGGGGGAAATACCAGGATGGGTATGTTTGGTGGTAGTATCAGGATGGTTCCGAATAGGTCTTTCTTACCCCTCTCTGATAGCCGCTATTTGTATCGAGTCTCTACAGGTTGTTTAGTGCATGCCGCGCTGCCGCTTCAGTCCACCATACCTATGTAGGCGAGGACCGCCGAATTCTAGTCTCGCCGTGTACTGGCCTCAGTACTGACCGCTCTCTCTTTTTCCTTTGCCCTTTGTCGGCACCCCTTTTTGTTTAAGCAGGTTTTGAGATCGATGTCGTTAGCAGGGTTACCCTTCCGGCTTGGCCTGGGCAGGGTTATGGACGCCATTGGTTATTCTCCAGGGCTCTTAGCTCAATTTGCATCTTGTCCGTACTTGGACGCTGTATCGATTTCAAGGTGATTTGGATCTTTGTACTGTATATCTGTATTCTTGACTCTTTGAGTCGTTGTTATATATATATGTTCTGTGGGTTCCATCGTGGACTATTGTGTAATGATATTACTTCGTTTTCCACCCGCACGAAAGTGCCTGGTGGGCACCTTTGAATCGTTTCTATGCGGGTTTTGGCGGGAAGCGCTGAAACTTGCATAGGGCCGATTCTGAGGGTGTTACAGAGTGGTATCAGAGCCTAGCAGTTACAATACCCCACAAGTCCAACCTGTAGGATAACCTAGCTAACGGCCGCAGTAGAGTGTCAAAACTATTTTGCAAAAATCGGTTGGATAGATCTGATTAGGTCTGTTGTTGCTCCTTACCCCTCTGCTGCTCTCCTCTCACCTCTGCGTGTTTTGAATCCGCTCTTTTCTCTCTCCTCGAGTCCAGGATTTCTCGTGGTTGGGTTCCATCGTACCTTCAGGGTTTCGCTTCCTCCTTTGGTAATGGTGTTGCTACATCTGATCTTCATGCTATCTGAGGAATCCTTCGTCTGGTGGACTTCTCTTTGTTCCTTCTCATGCCTTCCGGTGTTTTCCGACGCGACGACATCATCTACGCCAGATCCAATGCAGAGTCTGCATCACTCCTTTGTTTCCGACCCTCGATTGTCGAGATCTTCAGTCTGATTCCGAGAATGGCTGCATGCTTTTCTACTGATTTTGCGGAGTAATAGTTTGGGTGCGTGATGGATTGGCCCCCATGCCGACTACCCCTTCTATTCGCTTTTGTACATTGAAGTGGATGAGAATGCATCGGTTCCCTCTTTCTATCGAAGCTAGAGGTGGCTTTATTGGTTGATACCTCTACCTTCGCCTTTGTTTCCCGGAGTGTTCTCTCGACAATCACGGACAACGACCTCTTGTTAGTGGTGTCGCGAGGATCTACACGAAGCGAGAAGACGCAGAACGCCGACCTTCCTTCCGGTACCATGAGGCGGATCTCGAGGACGAGATCCATTGTTAGTGGTGTCGAATTGTGGCGCCCCGCAAAACCACTACTAGAAAATCGCGGTGTTTTTGTGCATTGCATCATCATGACTGCATGCTCATGTCATCACGCCACCTTGCATTTGAGTATCGTCATGACATCTTGCATTTGTTTGCATAAAACTATTTTCGAAAAGCCTGTTTTTGTTTTCTAAACGCCCCGTCTTATTTTCAAATTAAAACCCGGGTCTCCGGAATATTTTGTTTCGTTTACCAACGGGTTGCAAAAGCGCCGTTTCAAATAATAAAATATTTCTTTTATTTTTAGGAGGCGGCCCGCCAGGCCCGAAAGCCTGACCGGCTACCTCCAAACCCTAGTCTAAACTATCTAAACCTTTTCCTACCCCAACCTATTCTACCCACCCTGCCTCCACCTCACCCCACCCAATAGCCACCCGCCACCTCACCACTACCTTCCCCGTATCCAATCCCAGCGCGCCACCTCACCGCTGGCCCCACCCACACCACTCACACCCACATAGCCACCGCCCCCTGCACATCCTCCCACCCCACCTGGTCGCTCCCCATCCCCACTCCCGACAAATCCCACCGGGATTCCCTCCCCGCGGGCCCACCTGCCGCCCCGACCCACTCCCCTGGACCCGGCCCCACCATCCCCACTTCTCTCTCTCGCGGACGCTACCTACCCCGCTCCCTCCCCGCCGCCTCCTTCCGCATCGGCCACCGCCAGCGCCTGGCCGTCTCCCTGCCCGGCGACCAACACCCCGCCCCGGCCGTCCGGCCCCGCGCGCGCCGACCCGGTCCGCCCCCGCATCGAGGCCCCATCCCCGCCGCCAGGACGAGCCACGCGCCCCCTCGCTGGCCGCCATCGCCGCCTTGTGCTCCATCCTCGCCGGACCCCGTCGCCCTCCATCTGCAGGCCGCCGCCGCCTAGCTCTCCTCCAGGCCCCGCCGCCGGCCTCCGCGTCACCGCCTCCCTCTATCTCTCCCGCAGACGCACCGCCCGAGCGCCGCCGGGGGCCCCTCTCCCTTTCCTCGTCGCTCACCTCTGCGTCCTCTCCTCCTCGGCCGAGCCCTCCCGTCGACCTCCGGCAGCAAGCTCCGCCCCAACCGTCCTCGACCCCGTCGGCCGCGCCCGCCCCTGCTTCGCGCCCGCCAGCGAGCCCGCCTCCTGCCGCCCTCTGCTCTGCCTCGTCGACACCGCCGCCTCTGTCCCGGCCTTCCCAGCTCGTCTAGGTCAGAGGCCACCCGAGCCTGCTGCGCCACGCCCCTGTTGTTCTCCTGGCCGGGCTTGTGTGCGTGAGGCCTCCGTGTGTTTCTCGTGGCAACACAGGTTCACAAGAGTTAGCTCTGTTGTCTGTTTTGGTGTCGCTCCCCGATGTTTTGGTTCATCCGGCCACTTCGAGAGACCGAGACCGACCGAGACGAGGACCCGAAGATCCGCACAAGGTCGATGCCTAATTCAAGTTCGCTGTCGACAACGGAACCGTGATACCTCGAGATCTCCTTCATGGACACCAAAGCCGGAACATCAAGGCCTACCCCATGGAACCTCAAGATCTTCACCACTCGAAGTGTTCCGCCAAGATCGCCATCGACAATGGAACCAAGACCGAACCCGGTGGCTTTTGCTGGACCATCAACAAGATCTACAACGGGACGCCATGACCTTCGTCACCGAACCCGAAGACCGCGGGTGCGACAAGATCGTCTCGCGGACGCCAAGTCCTTCGGCCCGGAACACCGACGACCTGACCAAGATCCGAAGACCGAACCCTGGCGCGCCAAGTTCTTCGACCCCGAGAACCGGTCCACAGATGCGACAAGTACTTCTTCCCAGATCCGAAGACCCCGGTACCCGATCTACTCAAGTTCGCCATCACGAGTCCGAACTTCATCGTTTCCCCGTCGAACCCTGAGACCGAACCCCGGAACCCCTCCGAACCCCCAAGACCTTCGACCCCAGATGTGTGAACCTTTTCCCGAGCCCCTATTTTATAAATGCTATATATAAAACCTGTTGCATAATAATTGTTCATCTCGCATGCATATTTGTGTGGTTTGGGGGCATTATGCCGATTCACCTCATAATTAAATATGGGACCATATGCGGACATTTCTAGTCTCATATTGGTTCCATTTAAATTTGTGTGGCGAACCGGTAACTTATCTTGCCCTGTTAATACAACATTTAAATTGTGGGGTAGCTAAACAACTATAACCATATATTTGATTGTCGGGACCCCGGTTCTGTTTAATATTGCCTAATTGCACCGCATATTTGCCATGTCATACATCATACATGCATCATGCCCGATCTTTTGCCGTAGTATTAAATAGTGCATCCGGTGTTTCTTCTAGTGCTTTGCTTCTTCACGGATTAGGCCGATGAGTTGATGCGAGTGTCGACCCGATCTTCGGATGAACCTTCGGCAATGTTTTCAGGTGAGCACCTCCCCCTTTCTACCTATCTTACTTTTATAGTATTTATTCCCCCCCTGTTGATCTATTGCTATCTGTGTTGCGATGCTATAGTTTTAGTACCCGTGATATCCCTTGCAGCCTTATATTGCCTTGGACACAGCCTATTTACCTGTTGATTGGTAGATAGTTGGACTTACGCGTCGTAGTCGCTTGCCCAAGTGCTGTTGCGTGTCGTAAAGTACCACAGTTGTTGGAGTATTGCCGCAGGTTTAAAGTTGGAGATGATCATGGCTTTAATTACTGTTTAATAACTAAAATTGAAGTAGGTAAATGCAGAGGCACCAGTGGGTGATAGACAATATTTGGTTTCCAACCGCTCACTGGTGTCCCGTAGGACCCCGAGTTCTTGACACCTGTTCCGAGATCGAGCGCGCTAACCACAGGTGGGGTGTGTGGGCACCCCCATCGATTAGTACCTGATTTCAAAGTATTGTACTGGGGGCCACAAAGTAGTTTGGGGCTTTATTACTATTATGTACTTATGCCATGCTTTACTGCTTATTTTAAATTGTGCGATGTACTGCACCTGTACTGTTTAGGGAAGCGGAGTGTTTTCGCGGTATCGACAAGCCCAGTCACACTTTCGGGTTCCCAGTCGTTTACAGCCACTGACGCAAACCCTGAGTCCGTCTCGGAGACCGGCCGACTTTGTTGCGGGTAGCTTAGTGGGGTGGCCCCCATGTACTTTCTTTGGGTCTGGGAAACGTCATGACTTAGGCCCCGCCGACATACCGATGGGTGTATGTTAACTGATCTGGCAAAAAGGGTCGAAGTGCGTGTGGATACTTTGGTGCACCCCTGCAGGGTTAAATCTTTTCGAAAAGCCGTGTCCGCGGTTATGGACGACTTGGAGCACAGTTCTCGATCATATACAACTATAACTAAAGTTTACTGTTATAATTTGACTTGTATCCGATTTGCCTAGTAATCAGCTTCACTACAACGGAATGGCTAAATAAAAGTACCAACAACTGCTGGGTTTGGGGTTTCTCATGCTAATCGTATCTGACTAGTAAGTGTTGCAACTACAATGGAATGGTTGACTAAAACTGCCCACTGCTTATTATATCAGGATGACTATCTATACCTGACTAGTAAATGCTGCAACTATAACGGAATAAATAAAACTGCCAACCGTGTGAGTTCCTCGGTTGACTTCCTCGTTTGGTCTCGAGGGGGAAATACCAGGATGGGTATGTTTGGTGGTAGTATCAGGATGGTTCCGAATAGGTCTTTCTTACCCCTCTCTGATAGCCGCTATTTGTATCGAGTCTCTACAGGTTGTTTAGTGCATGCCGCGCTGCCGCTTCAGTCCACCATACCTATGTAGGCGAGGACCGCCGAATTCTAGTCTCGCCGTGTACTGGCCTCAGTACTGACCGCTCTCTCTTTTTCCTTTGCCCTTTGTCGGCACCCCTTTTTGTTTAAGCAGGTTTTGAGATCGACGTCGTTAGCAGGGTTACCCTTCCGGCTTGGCCTGGGCAGGGTTATGGACGCCATTGGTTATTCTCCAGGGCTCTTATCTCAATTTGCATCTTGTCCGTACTCGGACGCTGTATCGATTTCAAGGTGATTTGGATCTTTGTACTGTATATCTGTATTCTTGACTCTTTGAGTCGTTGTTATATATATATATGTTCTGTGGGTTCCATCATGGACTATTGTGTAATGATATTACTTCGTTGTCCACCCGCACAAAAGTGCCTGGTGGGCACCTTTGAATCATTTCTATGCGGGTTTTGGCGGGAAGCGCTGAAACTTGCATAGGGCCGATTCTGAGGGTGTTACAGAACTTCCCAAACTCCCCATCCCCTTTTGCATCCTTCCGCATGACTGCCTGTATGAGTTTGTCGTTCCATGTTGCAGCCCGTATTGGACATACTTCTTCGGACTCCACAACCTCGTCGACCTCCAGGGAATCAAGATAAAGAATCTAGATTGAAAAAAGGTCAAAAAAAGGGTTAAAAATGATACTACAAGCTGCCAAAAAAATGTGTGTTTTAGATTTAGGGGGAAAAAAGGGGTGTCTCCGAGCAAATTAGTACGAGATGGTGGAGGCAGCAACAGACAGATTTCTTCTTTACTCCCATTTTCTTGACTTCTTTGATTATTTGATCAACGGAAAATTGGGCGAAGTTTGTCCGTCGGAACTGGTTGAGGTCGACTAATGATTGGTAACACTTGGGAGTGATGCTTGATGCTGTTGTAGGACTCACAAAGCAGCTGATTATGCCAGCAAAATATGCGCGAAGAAACTTCATGTCTGCAGCCCCTCCCATTTCTTTTATCATCGTGCACCAATCGACCCACTCGGGTGCTGAGCCACTCTCTATATTATACTCTTTATTCATGAACTCAATAGCCTCTGTTTCCATTTCATAACTAACAGGGCTCCCCTCGTTCTTGATCCCAAACACTTTGCTGTAGCTGTCTGCATTGACCAGGATGCTCCCCCTTCCTGGTACAACAATCTCGCTCCATATGGGGTCAAAACATGATAAGACCCACATACTAAGGTCTACAGGCATCTCTTTTGCCTGCACCTTAAGCATGCCTCCCCATCCCCATTCTTCTATCAGATCTTTCTGATCTTGCACTAAAAGTTGGTTCAGTTTGAACAACCTGGCAGGAGAAGCGCGGTTCCTTCCTATCTGTGACAACAAAAAAACGAGGTCGCATGCTTAATTATTTAGGTTATGCTTCCGGTGATAGCTTTGTGTGAAAAAGAACATAAAATAGAAGAAAAGGATGCACCGTAGTTCGTCGTATGCGGGCAGGCCTTGCTGCTGGCGGCGCATGTTGCACAACAGTTGTATCCGCGACAGTTGTGTCCTGCTCAAAAAAGTCGTTTTCAAAAACACACACAATTGTAAAACACAGAAAAAGGCAGAAGAGGTATCCTAGAAGAGAAAGAGGACGTTTACCTGCTGTCCAGTTTGTGGAGCTGGTAAGTGCAGGCGGGCGCGCTTGGCATTCTCTTTCATCATTTTTTGACTTGAACTTGTCTGTTGGAAGAAATATATTCAGGGTTAGACAGCTTATTAACAAAAAAATGGGCAGGGTTGAAAAAAGAACTTATTTATGATGTAGTCATTGCATTGAGACAAATCAAAAAGTTGTTAAAAAAAGAGAACCTAGAAAAACAGTTTAGCACAATTTACATGCCGACGGAACCAACTTAATTCCTTTTAGTACTCAACTTAGGCATATTGATAATACAACTTAATTAACCCGAGTATCCGACTTGTGCATGTTGCTCCATAAAAAGGAAAAAAAAATCAGCTAGACTATATAACCCTAATTAAGCATTAATTCATTTCTGTAGCCAAATTAGGCATCTTAACAATTCAACAAATTAACCCAATTAAGCAAGTTGCTCCAAAAAAAGCTAACTAGACTATAGAACACAACTTACATGCCGGTGGGACCAAAGTTAATTCATTTTGGTACTCAACTTAGGGATATACACAAAAAACAACTTAAATTAACCCGAGTAGCTCGACTTCTACATGTTGCTCCATAAAAAAGGAAAAAAGAAAATCACCTAGACTATGTAAAACCTAATTAAGCATGTTGGTAAAACCAACTTAATTCATTTCTGTAGCCAACTTAGGCATCTTAAACAAATCAACAAATTAACCCAAGGTAGTCACCTTATGCATGTTGCTCCCAAAAAAAAGGTAACTAGACTATAGAACACAACTTACATACCCGAAGGGACCAAGCTTAATTCATTTTGGTACTCGACTTAGGAATATACACAATACAATTACCCCGAGTAACCAACTTGTGCATGTTGCTCCATAAAAAAGGAAAGAAAATCACCTAGACTATGTAAAAACCTAATTAAGCATGTTGGTAAAACCAACTTAATTCATTTCTATAGCCGACATAGGCATCTTAAACAAATCAACAAAATTAACCCAATGTAGACACCTTATGCATGTTGTTCCCAAAAAAACCTAACTAGGACTATAGAACACAACTTACATGCCGGTGGGACCACACTTAATTTATTTTGGTACTCAACTTAGGCATATACACAAAATACAACTTAATTAATCCGAGTAGCCAACTTGTTCATGTTGCTCCATAAAAAAGGAAAGCAAATCACCTAGATTAATAACACACAAATTAAAGCATGTTGGTAAAACCAACTTAATTCATTTCAGTAGCCAGCTTAGACATCTTGAATATGTTAGTTGTCTTGCTCCATAACCAAGTTAGTTATGTTCCTACACTAGTTTTAAATATGCTAGACAGTCGGGATAAACACTAGTTTCCATGCTAGTCGGGATAACACACTAGTTTCCATGCTAGTAAAAAACTAAAACTATTTGTGTAAGTTAAATAAGATTCTGGTGTGTAAGTTAAAAATAAGATTCAGGACAACCAAACTTCCCTCTAAAAAACCCTGGAATCTCTTGAAAATCAAATTGAACTAGCCCTACACTAGTTTTCAATCTCCTATATAGTCAGCATCAACAGTTAAGTTCCATGGAGAGTAAAAAAATCCCCATGCCTTGCTAATTCCTACTACAAACCCGACGCTCGTCAGCCATGCAGGGAGTGATAAACGTTTCACCGGATTTGCTAAATTCTTACACACAAAAATGAATTACCCTAGATAAAACCCCTCGGATCGACACTAGTTCCATGCGGGTGAGTATACTTTCACCCGCCTTGCAAAATTCTCTACATGAAAAGTTTGAAAAATCCTGCCATCTAAAAAAATTCCCCCAGTACTTGCTAATTTCCTACACGAGTTTGAAAAATCATCCATCATCATCGTTCAGATCAAGTGCTGGTTCCCTATGAGACAGGAATCGATGGAGAAAAGATGACATGGGTGGGTGAAAAAAAATGGGTGGGTTTTTTGCATGATTACCTCAAGGCAGAAGCTCCGGGGCTCGATGTAGGTGCTCAATGCGATGTGGTCGATGAAGGCGCTCAATGCGAGGTGCTCGATGCGAGGACCTTCCGATCCGCCGACGACCTCCACCGATTCCTCCTCCGCCGACGCCTCTACCGACGAGCTCGTATCTCTCACTGGGCTCGATGTGTGGTGCTCGGTGCGAGATACTCGATGCAGGCGCTCGGTGTGAGGTGCTCGATGCGAGGTTCTCGATGCGAGGACCTTCCGATCCGCCGATGACCTCCACCGATTCCTCCTCCGCCGACGCCTGTACCGACGAGCTAGCCTCTCTCACCGGGCTCGATGCGCGGTGCTCGGTGCTCGGTACTCGATGTAGGTACTCGATGTGCGGTGCGAGGTGCGAGGCCCTTCTGATCCACCGACGAGCTCCACCGACTCCTCTTTCTGCCAACGCCTCCACCGACGAGCTCGAATCCCTTCGCCGGGCGCCCCACCCAACCCTATTCGTAGATCTCGCCGAGCCGCGCCTTCCACCGAGCCTCACCGCACCCCTCTCTTCGCAGATCTCGACGAGCCACTCTTCTCGCCGAAGCCCTCGCCGCCCCCTCTCCACCTCCTACCGATGCGGGCGCGGCCTCTCTCTAGATGAAATGGGGAACGACAAAAACAACGCTGCGACACAACGGCTCCCCCGAGTGGGTTTTCCAGGCTGGTTTCGGTCGCGAGGCTGGTTTCGGTCGGCGGGCTTCCAGATTCGTGCACGATCGACGGTCCACGGACGGGTGCTCGGTCGTGTCGACCAGCACCCGGATGTTTTTTAGCACTTGGGAAGAAAGAAATAGGAGGAGGGAGGAACCGCTGTGCGGTGGAGTAAAAAGAGGGCACGACCGGGTGGAAAATCAAAAGGAAGAGAGGTCCGGCTGTTCTCGGCCAAATAGAAAAAAAAAGAAGTCCGGTTGGTTGCATGTCGAGTGGAAAAGATAGAAAGAGAAAGAAAGAGGGTTAGAAAAAGGAAAGAAGGATAGGCCGGCTAGAAAAAATCCGGTTAGAGCAGAGGCCAGTCCGGCTAGCTAGAAAGCTTCGGTAGAAAAAAAATGGAAAAGAGAAAATCCGGCTACAAAAAAAATTGCAGATCCGGCTACACCGTTTTGACGGGTTGCTTGATCTGTCCGGCTAGGTTTGTCCGCTACGTCCGGTTCGGGCCCATTCCGGCTAAGTCGGACTGACTCCACGTGACTTCGTCCCGTTTGGATGCCGGTTGGACTGGCTGGGCCAGGTTGGCTCGTCACATCCTGACGCGTTTGGTTGTCTGGCCGGCTGGGGACAAATCCGGCTACGCCGCATTTGGTTGCCTGTCCGGCTAGAGCCAGACTATCCGTCGAGAACGCCTGTTGGACCGTTTCAGCACCAGCAACAACTACGGAATCGCGTCTCCGACCCTACTGCGCCAACTACTCCAATGTGAGTGTTTTTCCGACCTCGAGCAACCCTCGGGGGACCCACCAGATGTTGATTTGCTTCCTGCTTTCAGTTTTCCGACACCGACAACCCCTACGCCGGTTGGCCCGACCTACTAAATCTGTAAACCGACTGAGTAGTGTGCGACTGTGTCAGAGGCCTACTCTTCGTCTTAGCTATAGACCGCAACCCGGCTGTCCGGCTAGCAAGAGCAAAAGCCCGAGGCATCCCACTTGAAAAATGGCGAAGGATGCGACAAATTGGACATTCCGGCCTTGTGCCTATTTGGTATTTTCTAGCTATTCAGCCTCCAGTACCGTGCGCAATGTATTGTCAGCTCCCCCTTTGGTTCTGGCTCCAGAGCGCAACCCGGCTAGCCGGAAAGGACACAGCGTAAACAACAGAGCGCACGAGAAAGTGACTAAGTGTTCAGAAAAGCACGAGCTAGTTTTCTAAAAAAATAAAACCGTTATCCGGTTGATAACATGTGTACTGTATGTTATTGTACTGACAACAAATTCATATCTGTTTGTTCGTTTTTGCACGACTACACCGAGTCAGATTTCAAGTGCCGATGAAGATTCGAAGCACCTGTCTTCGTCAGCTACTCCGAATCTCGGGGGCTACACCCCGCGGGTGCGCTCGTGTGCCCCCGCGGGAGTTGTGTTGCTTCCGAGCCAGAGGTGTCTAGTCGGACGCCATTCAAGAACTTCATCTACAACGACACCATCAAGTTTTTGGAGCTCGTGCGAATTTCCCCCTCTGGGTGAAATCAACGCGTGCTCGGGGGCTAGTGCCGGGGGGATTATCCCTGGGTACCCCAAAGACGCCCCAATGATGCCCAATATAGTCAAAAAGGCGAAATATAAAAGGAAAACACCACCTGGCGCAATCCGGGGCGGCTGGAGCCTTCCACCCTGCCCACCACGGCACCAACCTCTCTATCCGGCTGGGCTCCCTCAGCTCCCGGCTGGCCCCCGGATGGGCCTCCTCCTCCCTGGCTGGGCCACCTACGCCACCATCCGGCTAGGCTGGCCGCCCCGGCTGGGTCGCGTCCTCCTCACCCGGCTGGGCCTCGACGCCCCCCTCCAGGCCGGCTCGCCCCCAGCGCCCTAGCCGGATCGACCGCTGGTGGTTCACTAGGATCGATCCACTCGATCTCCCCTGCAGTTCGGCTACCCCAGCTGCTACTCCTCCCCACGACCAAGACCACAAGATAAGAAGGACTAGCAGCTACGTACGTAAAGGCAGAAGAACCAGACATCGACAAGACTGAAGACACCAAGCCCATGATGCTTACCTACTAACTAGTGTTGCACTATGCATATACCCTGTACACTGTACATGACACTAGCAGATGACACATACATAGTACTAGTTAGGCAAGCGGGTCCCACCATGTCCCTTGGGCCAACTGTATAAGGCACCAAGGGAGGGCCTCACTGATTCATTCTCACCAGGGACACACACACGCACTAGCTCACTTTGATCAGCTCCTCTGCTAGCTAGCTCTCATACACACTTAGCATTCGTTACCAGATACAGATCTAGGAGCACATTTGTAGCCCGATTGTACCCGCATATACTGCCAGACATGCAGGAGTAGGAGTTTTACCTCACCACGAGGGCTCCGAACCTGGGTACTTCATATGTCTCACCGCACTTGCTTGTACTCAATCCCGCCTGCGGACACTGTCGTAGTCACCCTGCTCGCTCCCACACCTCTATCTAGCCTTCTCAGGCAATGTCGTTTCCAACACAACGACAGTTAATATCATAAGATTATCCATCAACACTAACATATAGCTACGAAAAGCATCAATTTTGGTGGGCCTCATACTAACAAAGCACACATAAATCAATGACATAATCGAGCATATAGCAAGAAGCATGCACAACAAATGTGTTTGTAAAGAACATGTGCTATATGCACATTATCCCATGGACACAGATAGTGCCACACTTTAATCATTGGCCAAATGCATGTGAAGAGAAGACAATGACCTACATCAATATATAATGTGGCACTACAAGAAAAGTTTTCTTCCGCAACAAATTTGCTCGATGGTCGTCGTAGAAGGCGCGTCTTCCACGATGAAATTCTCGGCTCGATCGTGGCCGATGGAAAACTTTTTTTCCCGTTTCGTGGCCCTCTACTACGACGAATCTGCTAAAAACATGGAGGAAGCTCGGCTGGTGTGTGGAAGAAGCAAGATTTTTGTTTCCTCACACGATGTTGAATCGCCGAAGTCTTTTGAGGCGTGTGGGTCCCGGACGTTAGTGTATCTAGTGGACCATACTTTTCAGTCGCGCCTCCCTGAGTTGAACTCGATAACGTTGCTCGAGGAGTCTGCCGTTTAGTCAGGCTGCTAGGTCCCACATGTTAGCCTCTCATTAGAAGGATTGTGTGTATGATGCAATTTTTTTCCTTCGCTCGCGCTACCATGTTCCGAAGTTGATATTGCTGCTCGATGCATCTATCGTCTAATCAACCTCTTGGGACCCACATGTCATCCTTTCATTAGAAGAAACGTGTGTATGATGGATTTTTTCCCTTCGCTGGTGCTACCCCCTTATGAGTTGATAGCGCTGCTCGACGCATCTACCGTTTAACCAACCTCCTGAGCCCCACATGTCATCCTCACATTAGAAGAAACGTGTGTATGATGGATTTTTTTTCCTTGGCTCAAGCTAACCTGTTCTAAACTTGATAGCGTTGTTCCATGCATCTACCGTTTAATCATGATGCTAGGCCCCACATGTCATCCTCTCATTAGAAGAAACGTGTGTATGATGGATTGTTTACCCTCTGTCGCGCCTTCGTGTTCTGAACTTGATAGCATTGCTCGCTGCATCAACGGTTTATTTAGGCTGGTGGGTCCCTTATGTCAGCCTCACATTAGAAGAATAGTGGGTATGATGGATTTTTTTCTTCACTAGCGCTACCCTGTGTCGAACTAGATAGCGTTGCTCGACGAATCTGCCGTTTGCTCACGCTGTTGGGTCCCCCATTTCAGCCTCTCATTACAAGAAACGTGTGCATGCTAAACTTTTTTCTCGCTCGCGCCTCCCTGTTTCGAACTGGCAATGTTGCTCAATGCGGCATGTCAGCGTCTCTGCAAATGCAAAGTGTGTATGATGGACTCTATTGTTTTGACCTTAGCAATATTGCTGGTCCCAGATGTCAGCCTTCTCTGTTTAAGAAACGTGTGTATGCTTGAAAAAATGTAAAAGAACAACAGAGATTATACTATATATTATATATTTATATTGAAAAAACTAGGAATCAAACTCAAGACTTGAACAAATGGGAACCGCGTGTGCTTCCACTATGCCAGAACCATCTATGCCACTACTGGAAAAGATTACATTTAGAAATGTTGAAATCACTTAAAATGAAAAGGCAACGAACTTGACGACTTGCCATAAAAAATGCTAAATGCTCTATACAAATACAACATGGGAAGGAGAAGCTTGTCCTATAATTTATTAGAATGGCATAGAAATACTAAATTAAGACGATTTTGGGCAATAAAAAATAACTTGGGTCCAATCTTGTGAACCAATGGGCTTCTTATCGTGGGCTCCTTACCAAAACTTCTTTAGTGTGGTTCAAGCTTAAAAAACCAAGTAATAATGTGTTAAGGGTTGGCAGCCCACAGCCAACATGAACCCGGAAGGATAAATTAGCGAGGTTTTGGGCCACAGTTGGGTAGAATGTAGTACTATTTTCTAATAACCTCATCACTCAAAATTCAATGTACTCAATATGTCACGGGTCGGCAGTCCACCTGACCCGACAAGCTCAATTTGCAAGGTTTTGGGCCAGTGTTGGGTCGAATGTGCAATCTTTTGCTAGGTCCTTAGTGAAAATTCAATGCAGTTCGTACCCCATCTTCCAAATAAAATGCAGTTGGTACCCTAAAAAATATATACTCTGCTCACCACGAAAGGCTAATTAAGGGGTTTTCTTTTGAAACAAGAATATCAGAAGTTTTTTGTCCGAAGTGGGGTTGAAATATTTTTTTTCATAGGCTGAGTAGTAAAAATATATTGTACTGAAGGTCGATGGTCCACCTGACCTGGCTGTACCTACGCCGAATCCGAAAGAATGAAGTTGGAAATGGAATAAAGTGATCGATATTGCGCCTTATTATACATAGCTAACATAGCGAGAAACTTGGGCAGCGCAGAATTCGAACATGGAAAGTACTGGAGGGAGTTTGAGTGACTGACATAAAATAGTTTCATATCAAGTCTTATAGTGCGCAATCATCTTTTCAGCAAAGTATATATTTCGAGATGGTTTGGGTGGCTTTGAATCGGCCTAAGTGCCCAATCGATTTGATGTACTCAAAACCTTGTAATCATGCCATATAAACTGCTGGCGATAGACACACGGTGGCCTTGACTTGCCCAGCCACAGACAGCTCGGGTAAGCACCAACTTAAACTGATCACTCAAAGTTGTATGCTTCCATACGATGAAATATTACATGCCGCAATTAGCGCCAACATGTGGCATTGTCATCATGTAAAACGGCTCAGAATTCGCACATTTAGTTCATAGTTTCGAACACAATAATATAACCAGTTTGTACACTGGCATATACAGTACAATGTCAGCACATCAAAGCTTGACTTGTTCATGTCACATCAGAGATTGAGTTGTTCATTTCACATATAGAAGAATGAGCAAGGATACATACTGTATTGAACAAGTAATTTGATGGTAGCGCCAAAAGTATGCCATGTATCAGAGACAATATGGGGTCTGCATAAACAATTTTTATTTTTTGGAAGGGTGTGCATTAACTCTTTTTTTTAGAATATCGGCATAAACATTTGCAGCAATCATCCTAGGGAGTCTCGTCCTGCTTTGGCGTACCGAGCCAAGATCAATTACGGCCAAGTTAAGGCCTGTTTCGTGGCCCTATAAGAAGTAGTGACCTACTTTGCCCTGTTCGCTAAGAGGAAAGAAGGAATATTCCTCTCAAAACACAAAGCTGCACGAGGTGCGATGGTTCAAAAAAATGCACGAGTCGCGTATATACAAGCCAGTAACAGTACTGAAAACTATAGTACAGAAATCACGCTATGAAATAAGCACGGCTACATGGATTATACCGTGGAAGGCAATACTAAATACAAAAAAGCACGGCAGGGCTCATATAAACTGATTCAAGCTGGCCACTAAAACCAGTATACTAACAGTCAACTGTTGAACCACGATGCAAAAAAAGATGACACAATGATACACCAGAAAGATCCACAGCTCAGTCTAGGGATGGCACAATGAGCATACCAAACCTAAACTAGGCCTAAATCAAATTCCCGCATGTCACACAGAGTTCCAACCATCTTTGGGAAGGCTGATAACTGCCACAGGCTCACCTTCAGTTGGCTGCAGGTTATAGCATTTAATCTGAGGGAATTGTATTCCGCGAAATCTCCTGTATGTTGTGTACACACAGTTTTTCCTCATGAATGGGAACAATGTGCCATCAGCAGCCTTGCATCAGCGTTTCTTCATCATCTTGTCAATGATTGGATAATTGAGACCGAGAAATAGAGAGTTGTCCCCGGGATGTTAACCTGCCTCCAAATGATGACCCCTGGAGGTCCTGTAGAGCTTGGATCCTCTTAAAAAATGTAGACACGAGAGGCAGGATATAGGCGTAGGTTAGTCCTATTTTGAGCATGATGAATGATTTCACCCTCTTCGCCATGGGCAAACCCCATGCCATACGTTGTAATTATGATCATCAAGCGTTCACCATCAGCCAATCGAACAAGGAACCACATGCTTGGCCGATCATTCAGAATAGGTGCTGGGATTACAAACGGAAGCTCCTTGTTTCCAGGAACATCCGAATTCGAGACAAAAAGTGCATTACTGACATACATATTCTAACACCAGCATTCTTCATTGTTTATGCTAACAGTGTGAATAGGCAAATCCTGACAATAATATTACTCAATAAATTAACAACATTAGGAATTGCATTTCTTACTCTGCTATTCCGAATATTTGGATTTCTTGCTTATCTTAGTTTCCTAGTTGTTGTAAGTTTCAAAAGAGGAAGTGCCGCTTTTTTTGATATAGAGGCATGTCCACTTGAATCATATAGGATTGGATGCCTACAGTATTTTGGATCAAGTGGTGTTTGATTGCACAGGAAAACCAAAGGAATTATACAAATAGGTTGGAGTGGTTGGAAATTTTCCTCCAAAATAGAGTGCAAAGGAACCCTTTGAAGGAATTCCTAAGGATTATACTCTTTCGAATCAAACAACATTTTATAGAAAAAAATCCTAAGGATCCAAATCCTAAAAAAACCTACACAATTCCTCTGAATCCCAAGGAAAAATCCAAAAAGGAAAGATTGGTGTCCTACATAAATCCTATGTGATTCCTACAATCCGAGGAGGGCCTGAAAGTACAAACAGATAAGGAAACCCGTCTTCCCTGTGTTGCACTCACAATTGAGATGCTGGTTAATAATACCTTTCATATTTTGACAATGAACGAACTTAGTAGTGTAGGGACGCCGTCATACACTATATTTTTGGAAGGCATATTACTGGTACTAATTCATTACTGCCAATGGTTCATTCATTTTTTTAGGACATAAAGCGTGTGCTCATTCAGTCATACAAAAGGTAAAACATAAACAAGGTAGTTAAAGAACAACTTGACTGAATCACTCCCAATGTATCATCATGAAACTAGAATTACCTTCTGATGTTGGATCCCAGCAGTAGGTACAACATTGAATTGTGACTTCAAAAATTAGGCCACCATGTTCAATGGCATCATAATACTGTCGTCTTCCAAGACCTGAATGCTCCAGACATCTCCAAACTTGGCTACCGCCTTCCAGGTAGGCGATTTCACCGTTGAACAATGCGAGGAGCTTATAGTCTGTGTAATCCCCAGCTTCTATGGGCACTCTACAGATTACGATCTTCAACAGCTCAAGATATCCATCCCACGACTTATTGAACTTTTCTCCATACTTGCGGATTCGCCAAAAAAAACTTTTGAAATGTAAATGAGTTCATAAATGACTACATGTAACTGGGGGAACCCTGGCTAGATAGTAGCACTACATGTTATATACTGGATGTGAGGCGGCCGCAATGTGACAAGGATCCATCGATGGAAGGTCGATTACTCGATAGGTGTAGATGTTAGCTAGGCACCAGGCCCCGCACTGGTCCACCACGGGGAGCCAGTCGTCGTTCATGCCAACCCAGAATTTTTCGTGCATGAAGGGCAGGATGGCGGTGTGACGAGAATGGTCGAGGGGCACCACGTCGTACACCGTGTCATGCAGACGATGTACCCTCGTATTGTCATAGTGCTCGTCGAACCAATAAGTAGGTTGAGGCATCAGTAGGCAGGGTTCATTCCAATGGTGAATAGTCAATTTCATACCTTCGTTGTTGGCGATACGATCGTACAACATCTTGCAGCATGCGGCTAGCCTGATGGTGCTGGAAATGTCTAGACGCTGAACGATGAGGTCGACATCGTCTGCGCTGAGTTGATTCCACTTGCATCGCCCGCAGAGCTTCGAATCGGCCATCACATCCGAATGGATTTAGGCGGATGCCAAGTGTGGCTGGGGTTTTCTGCAGGAGGAGGGGAGCGTTAGAAGAGAGAGTGTGGGGGAGATCATGGGCGGAGTGGGGACTGGGGAAGAAGATGGAGAGACCAAGAAAAAAACGAGGGAGGGGATTTTACTTGCTTGCTGTGTCTAGTCAACAGCAGTATCGAGGACACCGCCGCCTAGACTTCACTGTATGTTAGACTAGCACGCTACACAGCTAGTAATTTGACAATACTCCTACTTACTATGTATCAGAGGTGCAGTATTGTCTAGTCACATCAATTTGACCAGAGGGTTTTCTTTTTACAGTTTTCATTTCAAAATAGTGTACTAGTATTTTCAACGGAAAATAGGAGGACGAACTACTACTAGTAGTAGCCTCGACATGGACACATGTACTTTCATCTTGTTCCCCTACATGCAGAACTCGTAGCATAGAACCGAAAATATACACACCAGATATAATGCACAATACGGGTGTGTTCGTGGTATTTTTGGCATGTTGCATGTGTTCATATATGTTCTAGTACAAGGTACATGGAATTACACGTGTACAACATGCAATCGCGCAGTAAAATAAGAGACGTGCAAGGACACCAGATTTGGTCAAGTCAGGCAATGTGCATGACTTTGTGTAGCTCTGATTCACTAACATGTGGGCCCTGTTAAGATTGACTCCACCTACTAGTGAGCATCTGCATACACCATACGCTTGGAGCCACTAGGTACGTCCACGACAGAAATTACAATTTGCAACTAGCTGCACCGACAACAAGCTGTTGCATGTGGCACTTCCAAGTTTTCAAAAAATGTGAAGTAAATTATGAACATAGATCATATTTATATAGTTCATCTATAAATTTCCATTCTAAAAATATTACTAGTACATGGCCTGGCCACCACAAAATGAACAAATGAACACAAGATATTGTTCGCTTAGGTTTTTTCTTTTTCATTGACACATGTCACATAAGATCTTATTGTGGGACCGAATATTGTAGATGCACAAGATACAACATAGCCAATGTTCCGGATTTATTTCACATTTTTTGAGAACTCGAAAGTGCAACAAATAATAAAGGGGTGCGGGCGCAACAAGTTGCAGAATATTCAACCCGCACTGACTAAAACTATGACTTGCATACATAAGGAGTTTGATCAAATCACAGGCCTTGCACTACATTGTGGCGAAATGAGTGTTAGAGTATAGCAAGTTAACGACTGAGGCCATACGATACAAATAAGGCGAAGGAAATAATTCAAGATACGCAGATACCTATTCCATATGATCTCCCTTGAACTGTTAATTATGCCGGTTCCAATCCTTCGTGTTGGCCAAGCTTGGGATGAACCACAACGGAGTCTGCCACCAATTCTAGCCAATGTTTTTTTGAGGGAAATTTCAGTCAATGTTGGTTGAGAAACCAATAGCAGCGTCTTAAGCATTCATACTGATGCGGCATATTTCAGGACAAATATTAAATCCACCGAGACTAACTGCATGCGGTGAGGTGTATACACAGTTGCTCGTTATTAGATCTCCAGGGCCAAGTCCTGCCACGCCAACTGGAATGGTAATTGGATAGTTCAATCCAAGGGAGATAGAAAATACTCCAAGTTCTAAAACCCTCTGTCATTGTCTCGGTGGAAGTAACCTACTAGTGTCAATCGAGAACACATGGTAGCAAAACACAGTAGAATAGGTGTGAATATTGCGGCTGTGATGATAACTAACATTTTCAGCCACAGGATAAGTAGTGTCATACCGCCTAGCACTAACGCCCACAGTATTAATCAGAATAAGGCTACCACTATCAGGAGATCTTGCTAACCATCACAGATCAGGACTGTACTCATGATTACCGTCTAATTAGGGTGGCCCCGGAAGACGCCCAGGACCTTGCAAGGAAAGCACATTCAGAGCTCAGCGGAGCAAAATTTGAATGATGAAGCTTGAAAATTTAAGGATGGAAATTTTACCCCATGCCCGAGGATCCTATGCATAAACATTGCCAAGCTGAGTTACAACATAGACAACTCCATTGTGGATAATTGCATCGCGGTAGCTGAACATGCTGAACTGGTTCTCAAGAACCATCCAAATACCATGAGAACCATCAATGAAGGCAATTACCGTGTCGAAGATGGCCAGGATAGAGAAATCCTTATAGTTCCCAGCAGTTGTGGGAACTCGGCAAATGGCTATCTTTAGTAGATTAGTAGGCTGACTAGCCGCGATAAACGTAAGTACCTCGGGTGTGGCCTCAAAATCGAAGATCGCTGGTAGAGGAATCCGGCAATGAGTGAACACATTCACAAGCTCCCAGTTCAAGGCGAGGCCAACAGTGGCGATCCAATCTCCTTGGGCACCTGCCCACTTCTTACCCTCACAATCTGGCATCACATCATCGAAGGAGGACCTGTCCAGCAGCGTAATCTCACACAAGGTCCACCCGAACTTCTTCTGTGGCTTCTGCTTGCTCCTGCCGCAATAGTAGCTGCCCCTGTAAAACTGCTTCATGCGATTGTCATGGTAGAAGACATTTTACTCACGGGGTACCTCAGTTGAGTGAGAGTGAAGAACACAGGGGAGACCAAACAGATCAGATTTCGACAGGGATGCACTATGTGTTGCTGAGTAAAGATAACATTTGCAGCAGGCAGCGAGGCTCGCGGCGGTGATGACGTCGCATCTAGTAGAGATTTCTTCAAGGGGGCCATCGGAAAACACCCTAGAAGTGTCACTGTCATCGATCAATTGGGCCATCCCAAGGAATATCTCGAGCATGTGGGGGCGATGGCGTTTAGTTTTGATTGGGGGTTTTGGAGGAGAGAGCGAGCGGCAACTGGCAGGGCGAGATAGAAAACAGTCTATCAAACTAGGCACCGGAGCTGATCCTAAAGCGGCATGGAGGTGTTGGCGCGCGCCTGTATTGGTGTTCGAGTCGTAATGGCCATCGCCGGGATGCTTGAGGTGAAGTGAGGATGGAGATCGAGGCAAAGATAAATACAGAATGAAATAAAACCAAGCATGCCTTCTTTCTCTCTGCTAAATCTACAGTGCCTATCGAACTAGACTACGGAGATGCTCTGAAAGTGACATGGCGGCGTTGGCGTGTGCTAAAGGTGGGCGAGTGGGGATCAGCGAGAAGATGGAGAGGAAGAGGACGGAGAGCAAAGGAAAATACTAGAATAAATCGATTGAAATTGTACCGCCTACCGAGCGTGGTTTTTCTCTCTTCTCTGCGTTTCCTGGTGCCTATCGAGTAAATAGGTCAAGCCTTTCTAGGAGTAGTACAACATAAGCTAGCCTAGCACGGGGTGGAGCTGTACTGTCCTCTCAAATAAATGGTCATGGCAGAGAGACGGTTTGGAGTATACTCGGAGCTCCTCTTGCCGAACGTAATAATCCTTGGATCTTCTATATTTATCATCTTGTGCAGTCACATTTGGAACAATTACTAATGTACTACTACTACTGTAACTAATAAACACATAATAGTTCCACTCGTAATTAAGGAACCAAAACTAGAATACTACTACTCTCGAAATCTTGTGTAGTACAACAACAAAATGCTCACAAAATGGGCTACCAGTACGGCAGTAACATCTGTACATCCACACACTTTCACCTCAAATAAGCTTGCCTGCCACACCGCCAATTTACTCTCCCTTGTCGTCCTCTACGCCCCTGTTACCGGACCCAAAACCGAACATCTCTCAGTTCAATAAAGAAAAAAAGTCGACAATCTCTCAAAAAAATCAACCATCCACCAAAAGAAAATCCATTGTCTAATGTTTCCCGTTCATTATGAGTGGACGGTCGCAAGTGCTCGAGCGCCACGTGGGAGTAGTAGTCGTTTGAGCTACTGGTTGTAGTTCTGCGAAAGCAAGCGCCTAGAAGCGGTAGGAGAATTTATTCTCTATCAGTGACAGAAGAAGATCGACGATATACAGTACCAAATCAACAAGTCAGTGGCTTTATCCTCTGATCAGTGAGAGCCGACACGAGTGGTGAATAGCTTGAAGCGTAACGCAACAGGTGCCTTTAAGGCATACAATACGTACACCTGCGTTCTGATTTAGGATGGTCACATAGTGCTAAATAACTTAGACTACTCTAGTAACTTGCACATTTATTTTCATCATAGTGGGTAATAACATGTGTGTAGTGTCACGCAAAGGCCTAATTAATTAGGTTGTACTCCCTCCGTTTAGAAATATAAGACGTTTTATCTTTGTGAATCGAATGTATCTAGACGTTTTTTAGTGTATGGGTTCGTAGAGGTTAAGAGTGAACCTATACACTAAAAGGTGTCTAGATACATTCATCTCACAAAGCTAAAATGCCTTATATTTCTGAATGGAGGGAGTAGAATCATATACTACTAGTCTTGGTATGTGTGATGTTATGGTAACTAGCTAGGTTATTACGTCACTTTTTTTTTCATTAATTAACTCTGAAAAGACATTTAATTCGAGACAAGTATCTACGCATACTTGTAGTTCAAGTTTGTCAAGATGCAAAATCTTAGGAAGAAGTTAAACCTCTTGTCAAAACTCTCTGTGGTTTCTGATATGAAGTATATTAATTGACTGTCCGATGGGTGCCTCCAAAAGCTTTTTCTTAAAACTTTAAAAGCAACCTACAATTTACTTATAGTTAAAATTTGACCTAATTTTGATAAATCTACATAGAGTCATTCAAGTGGCGGAGTTAGCTAGGAAGTTTGAAAACTCATAAAACATTGGAATCGTTAGTACAACATGTTGGTCCACTATATATACTAGTAAGTTGCACGTGCCTTGCACATGAGACTCAGATAGTAGATGTATGACATGTCATCACTATATACAATTATAATTGGTAAAGCACAAAAAATTATAAATTCGATCAACATCTATAAAGTATGGGTGTATATTTGGTCCTTGTACTTTGTATCATCATGTAGAAGTTAAAGATTATTAGCTACCTAACACATGAAATTTTTGATAACATGGTCTAGAGAAACAAGGGAAAAGATTCTAGTATGATGGAGAGAAGTGTGTTTTGAGGTTTGTGCATAACATTCATTATGCAGAAGACTATCAATAGAACCTTCTAGATGCTAGAATGGAAAAGAAGATCGAACGGCTAGAAAAGTTGGGATTCGCGAGTCTTGATCCAACGGTCAACATTCAAAGTTATTCGTACACTATATAGTTGTTTGTAATGACGACTATCAATAGAATCTTCAAGATGCTAGAATGGAAAATAAGATCCAATGACTAGAAATGTTTGGATTCGCGAGTCTTGATCCAACGGTCAATATTCAAACTTGTTTGTACACTATATAGTGGTAAGATCATATAGAAGTCAACGATTATTAGCTACTAGTAAGTTTCACATGAGACTTAGATAGTAGACGTATGACATATCATCACTATATACAATTATAATTTGTAAAGCACAAAAATTTATAAATTTGATCAACAACTATAAAGTATGGGTGTATATTTGGTCCTTGTACTTTGTATCATCATGTGTAGAAGTCAAAGATTATTAGCTACCTAACACATGAAATTTTTGATAAGATGGTGTAGAGAAACAAGGGAGAAGATTCTAGTATGATGGAGAAGTGTGTTTTGAGGTTTGTGCGTAAAATTCATTATGCCGAAGAGTATCAATAGAATCTTCTAGATACTAGAATGGACAAGAAGATCCAACAGCTAGAAATGCTGGGATTCGCGAATCTTGATCCAACGGTCAACATTCAAAGTTATTCGTATACTACATAGTGGTTTGTAATGAAGACTATTAATATAATCTTCAAGATGCTAGAATGGAAAAGAAGATCCAACGACTGGAAATATTGGGATTCGCGACTCTTGATCCAACGGTCAATATTCAGTAAGTTGTTTGTACACTATATAGTGGTAAAGTTAACGATTATTAGCTACTAGTAAGTTACACAGGAGACTCATAGATAGTAGACGTATGACATATCATCACTAGATAAAATTATAATTGGTAAAGCACAAAAAATTATAAATTTGATCAACATCTATAAAGTATGGGTGTATTTACTTTGTATCATCATGTAGAAGTCAAATATTATTAGCTACCTAACACATGAATTTTTTGATAACATGGTCTAGAGAAACAAGGGAGAAGATTCTACTATGACGGAGAAGTGTGTTTTGAGGTTTGTGCATAGCATTCATTATGCCGAAGATTATCAATAGAATCTTCTAGATGCTAGAATAGAAAAGAAGATCCAACGGCTAGAAATGCTGGGATTCACGAGTCTTGATCCAACGGTCAACATTCAAAGTTATCCGTACACTATATAGTGGTTTGTAATGAAGACTATCAATAGAATCTTCAAGATGCTAGAATGGAAAAGAAGATCCAACGACTGGAAATGTTGGGATTCGCGAGTCTTGATCCAACGGTCAATATTCAAAGTAGTTTGTACACTATGTAGTGGTAAGATCATGTAGAAGTCAATAATTATTAGCCACTAGTAAGTTGCACGTGAGACTTAGATAGTATACGTATGCCATATCATCACTATATACAATTGTAATTGGTAAAGCACAAAAAATTATAAATTTGAGCAACATCTATAAAGTATGGGTGTATATTTGGTCCTTATACTTTGTATCATCATGTAGAAGTCTAAGATTATTAGATACCTAACACATAAAATTTTTGATCACATGCATGGTCTAGAGAAACAAGGGAGAAGCTGCTAGTATGGCGGAGAAGTGTGTTTTGAGGTATGTGCATAGTATTCATTATGCCAAAGACTATCAATAGAATCTTCTAGATGCTAGATTGGAAAAGAAGATCCAACGGCTAGAAATCCAGGGATTCATGAGTCTTGATCTAATGGTCAACATTCAAAGTAATTCATACACTATATAATGGTAAGATACGATAAGATATGTTAAGATACTAGTAAGTTGCACATGTCCTGCACGTGAGGCTCAGATAATAGACGTCTGGCATATCATCACTATATAAAATTATAATAGGTAAAGTGGAAAAAATAACATCTATGAAATATGGGTGTATATTTGGTTCTTCTACTTTGTATAATCATGTGTAGAAGTCAAAGATTATTAGCTACCTAACACTTGAAAGTTTTGGTACCATGGTCTAGAGAAACGAGGGAGAAGATTCTAGTATGATGGAGACGTGTGTTTTGAGAGGTTTATGCATAGTGCATTCATTGTGTTCAAGACTATCAATAGAATCTTTTAGATGCTAGAATGGAAAAGAAGATCCAATGGCTAGAAATGTTTGGATTCACGAGTTTCGATCCAACAGTCAATATTCAGAGTTGTTCGTACACTATATAGTGGTAAGATAAGATTTCTAAAAACACAGCTTGTGGCATTCGGATCCATACTCTTCAGACTGTCTTTACAAAAAGGAACAATCTCGTCGTAACTCAAAAAATTAAGAATGATATTTCCTGATATTTGGAAACTCAAATCGACAAGATTGTTTACTACAAGAAGATGCACCCTTCTACCTCCGAAAAGATAATTAACTCAAGAGCAATCTATCGCATTTACTTGTAGCTCAAGTTTGATATAATTTCGTTAAATTGTCAAGATGCAAAATCTTAGGAAGAAGTTGAACTTGTTGTAAAAATATCGGTGGTGGTTTGTGATATATTAAATCAGCCCCCAATGGTTACCTCCAAAAAACGTAGAACTTTCAATGCAACCTGTAATTTACTTGTAGTTCAAAATTGAACTAATTTCAATAAATCCACATAAAATCAATTTCAAGTGGGCAAAGTTAGCTATAGGAATAAGTTTGAAAAATCAAAAAACACGGGAATCATAAGTACAACATGACGTTCCACTATATACGACTGAAAGCTTGGCTTGTGGCGTTCAGGTCCATATCCTTTGAACTTTGTTTATGAAAACAAACAATAATCTCATCATCACTCGGAAAATTGAGAATGTTCTTTCCTGATAGTTGGAAACTCACACTGGCGGTACTCATTACTATAAGAAGATGCATCCATCTACCTCCAAAGAGACATTTAATTAAAGAAAAATCTATCGCGCTTACTTGTAGCTCAAGTTTCAGCTAATTTTTCGTTAAATTGTCAAGATGCAAAATCTTAATTAGACAGGAGTTAAAAACCTATTGTCAAAACTTTCGGTTAGTTTCTGATATATTAATTGAGCCCCCAATGGGTACACCTCCAAATTTTTTTTGTAATTCTTTAGAAGCAACCTACAATAATTTAGTTGTTGAAGTTCAAGTTTGACCAAATTTCGATAAATTTAGGCATGAAGTCATTCAAGTGGGGCAAAGTTAATTAGCTATATAGGGAGTTTGAAAACTCATAAAACATGGGAATCGTATGTAAAACATGTTGGTCCACTTAATATGTCTAAAAGCTTGGCTTATGGCATTGAGATCCATATTCTTTAGACTTTCTTTACATAAAAGAACCATCTCGTCATCACTCGGAAAACTAAAGATTTTGTTTCCTCATAGTTAGAAACTCACACCGATGACATTGTTACTAGAAGAAAATGCACCCATCTACCTAGGAAAATACATTTAATTCAAGAGCAATCTATCGCGCTTACTTGTAGCTCAAGTTTGACCTAATTTCGTTAATCGACAAGAAGTCACCGAAGTGTGCAAAGTTTTCTAGGAAGCTTGAAAAATCCTAGTACTAAACCTTGGGCATTACGTATAAGAAACCATTGGTCCAGTTTGTGTGATAATTGGGGTGGTTGCATTTTCTTTTAACTATGGTAGGCATAGGAGAGAGGTGCTTGAGAGTTAACACGATCGATGGAATTACAACTTATATCAAGGACCTCATAAAAATGAAAATTGCATCCAACTCCATCCATTTAACACAATGACCCTAAAACTGAATAATGAAGTGTGTGTTTTTTGAGGTTTGTGAATCTTTCTCGATGCTAAGGGAAAATAGAAGATCTAACGGTTAGCCAAGTTTGGATTTGCCAGTTTTGATCCAGCGATGAATGTTCGAAGTTAATTCATACACTATACAATGGTGGTATGGTATTGTAAGAGATAAGACAAGATAAAGATAAGATAAGAAGTACCGCGAATGGCCAATCTAATGGTTGGTCTCGTAGGAGCGAGGTGCTTGAGAGTTAAGACGGTCAGTGGAAGTACAAGTTACATCAAGGACCTCATAAAAATGAAAACTGCATCCAAGTCCATGCATGCATTTAGCATAAGGACCCTGAAACTGAGCAATGAAGTGTGTGTTTTGAGGTTTGCGCATACTAGCGTCCATTGTGCTAAAGATTATCGGTAGAATCTTTCTAGATGCTAATAAAGGAAAAGAATATCCAAGGGTTAGCAAAGTTTGGATTTGCCAGTCCTGATCCAACGGTCAAGGTTTGAAGTTTGGATTTTCCAGTCTTGATCAAACAGTCAATGTTCAAAACGGGTTCAAAATTGCCTTCCCTCCCGATGTTCGGCTGATCTTTTGAATAACCTTCCCTCCCGATGTTTGGGAAGCAAGTGAAAATTTTGAAAATCGGAAAACTTTGAATTTTTGTGCCGCCAAGGACCAAAGTGGTTTCCTTCCTATGTACTCCTCGTCCCTACTCCACACCAATGCACCGTTGCCGAACACGCCAAAGACACATAGCCGTCGTACCAAGGCACACGTGCACATCGCCACACTGTTGACGAGGGGAGAGAGATCAGTTGGACCTGTGCGCGAGGGGAAAGGGGAGGAGAGATGGAGCATAGGGAAGGAGAGAGAAAACACACGATTTGTTTTGCGTGCATACACGAGTACCTCGTGTCAAAAACCCATCACAACTTTGCTCTGACATGGTGTCAAATCAAGCATTTCATAAATCTTTCTAGGCATAATAGAGCCACTATTACCAAGATCACATAAAGCTTTGAGATCAAAATCATTCACTTTCATATTAATGATGGGTTCCCAACCATCTTCTAATTTCCTAGGAATAGAAGCTTTATGTTTCATTTTTCTTCTTTAATTTTTATGACAGCATCTGTAATGTGTTTTGTAAAGGCCATATTCATAGCACTAGCATTAGGACTTCTAGCAAGATTTTTAGGAACATAATTACTTCATAAATATTGCAACCATCAAGATCAAAATCAAACCATCCAAGGTAGTAGAACTATTATCTCCCATATTTCGAAGAATTTCAGCATTTTTATTGGAAAAGGTTCCATTGGTTTTAGGCATTGTTGCAAAAGGAATGGGGACTTCATGTGGTTTGCTAGCATCAACATTGGTGGTGGTAATTTTACAAATACTACTATTTCTAGCAATTTCATCTTCTCTTTCCCAGTTAGCATGCAATTCAGCTAACAGTCTAACATTTTCATCAATTCTAACTTGTATGGCATTAGTAGTAGGAAAGGGGTTTTCCGTAGTTTCAGGTTTAGCGGCCATTTTATTAATCAAAGAGATTGTGCTTCAGACAAAGATGAAATATTTTTTTTCAGCATTCAAAATTTTGGATTGCAAACCAGGAATTTCCCTATTTAAACTCTCAAGTTGATGACTAATATTTTCAAATAGTTGATTATTCCACCATGGTTTTAGTAAACAATTTATTCTGCTCATATTGCATTTGCATAAAGTTTTTAGTGGATCTTTCAACTTCTAAAATTCTTTCTTCACTAGGCATTCCAGATTTACCATGATAACTATTGATATTATTAGGAGGATAAGGCCTATAATTGTTATTACCATAAGCATTGTTGCCAAAATTATTATTTCTAATGAAGTTCACATCAACTTGCTCTTCTTGAGCAACCAAAGAGGCTAAGGGAACATGATTTGGATCAATATGAGCTTTTCCATTAACAAGCATAGACATAATAACATCAATTTTATCACTCAAGGAGGAGGTTTCTTCAACAGAATTTACCTTCTTACCTTGTGGATCTCTCTCAGTGTGCCATTCAGAATAGTTAACCATCATATTATAAAGGAGCTTTGTTGTAGCACCCAAAGTAATGGTCATAAAGGTGCCTCCAGCAGCAGAATCCAATAGATTTGTTGAAGAATAATTCAGTCCTTGCAACAATCTTCTTTCTCCCTGAAAAGTGATTGACGAGGAGGAAGAGATTGAAGCTGTCCTTAACTTCCCGGCAACGGCGCCAGAAAAGTGCTTGATGGCTCAAGATGTAGAGCTCTTTGGGAATCCCAAGAGGAAGGTATGATGAGCACAACAACAAGTTTCCCTCAGTTATGAAACCAGTAGTAGTAAGGAAACAACTCCAAGGTGTTGCTAACAACTTGGAATCCTGCACAACACAACCAGAAAACTTTGTCCCAACTTACAGTTAGGTTGTCAATCTCACTAGTTTTGCTGAAAACAAAGGATTAAACGTATAGTGTGGAGATTTGATTGGGCATTACAACATAATACATAGACTGTAGTCCAACGGCATCTATGACTAATAATCCACCTTCAGGTTATCATCCGAACCCCTTCCAGTATTAAGTTGCAAGCAACAGATTATTGCATTAAGCAAAGTGTGTAAGGTAAACAATACAATTGCCCCATGGACAAAGGATTGTTTTTTCTCCCTAGTAGCAACAACACATCTACAACCTTAGAGATTTCTATCACTTCCCCAAATTACTAGAGGCATGAACCTACTATCGAGCATAAATACTCCCTCTTGGAGTTGCAAGCATCTACTTGGCCAAGATAGCTACTAACAACGGAGATCATGCAAGATCACAAATAGCATAGACATGATAGAATCAATAATCAACCTAACATAGTATCTCAATATCCATCGGATCCCCACGATTACAAATAGATGATCTTGATCATGAACGGAGCTCACAAGATCTAAACATGATAGCACAAAGGAGGAGAACCAACCATCTAGCTAATGTATGGACCCATAGAACAAGGGTGAACTACTCACGCATCACTCCGGAGGCTGGCATGGTGATGAAGAAGGCCTCCGAGATGATCTCTCCCCTCTGGCAGGGTGCCAGGAAGAGCTTCGGATCCCCCCGATCTAGGGATGGAGATGTCAGCGGCTACAGACTCTTTTGTGGATTTTAGATCGGGTCCTTAGGGTTTATGCATCGGGGTACTTGTATAGGCGAAGGGGCGAGGTCGGTGGCCGCCCGAGGGGCCCACACCAGGGCCTGGCATGCCTAGGGGGGACACGCCACCCTATGGTGTGGCCGCCTCGTGGCCCCACTTCGGCTGCCCTTCGGACTCTGTGTTCCTTCTGGTAAAATATTGACTTTGGCTTTTGTCCCGTCCAATTCTGAGAATATTTCCTTACTAGCTTTTCTAAAACCAAAAATAGCAGAAAATAGGCAACTGGCACTGCGGCATCTTGTTAATAGGTTAGTACCAAAAAAAAGTATAAAAATACCTCAAAGTGTAAACAAAACATAAGAAAGTTGATATAAAACAAGCATGGAGCATCAAAAATTATAGATACGTTTACGATGTATCAAAGACTATCAATAGAATCTTCTAGATTCTAGAATGGAAAAGAAGATCCAACGGCTAGAAATGTTGGGATTCACGAGTCTTGATCCAATGGTCAATATTCAAAGTTATCCGTACACTATATAGTGGTAAGATAAGATATGTCTATAGTGGAGCAGTTTTGAATTGGATCCACAGCACCAATCCTGACTGTTGGGTTGTTGGATCCAAATGGTTCAGAGAAGCTGGATTCATGTTGAATAGTACCTAGAGTAAACTCCACCATGCATGTTCTAGAACCATCATGTCACCACCCCCAACATTTCATAGCACAATAGGCTATATTCTCTCTATTACTATAGCAGAACAATTTTAAATTGGATCCATATCACTAATCATGACCGCTGGGCTGTTAGATCCAATGGTTCAGAGCAACTAGATTCATGTTGAATAGTTGTAACATCCCAAAACTCTAATCCAAGGTTATTAAGATCCAAATCATCAAATTTAGGGTTAACAAAAAACTTTTCCATTTAAAATCATTAAGCATTCATATGTGTTGCATTTAAATTAGGAGTTGTTTTGAATTGCCATGATTGAGTGATCCATTGGTTGTAAAATGATTCTAAGGTGAATTACACATCATCTAGATCATTCCCAAACTAATCCCAAAGAAAAAGAAATTAAAAAGAATAAAATAAGGAAATGGTCATTTGTGCCATTTTATCTAACAAGGACACTCTGGGTGTTCCTAGGACTCAAATGCCAACAGAGACAACTGTGGTTCTTTGCACCCCTTGCTAGTACAAGTAGTGATGTGCCAAGGCCCACTTTGTGATCTCCCAAAAACATTCAAACTCTAATTTTAAATGACATTTGAAAATTGAATCTACTGTATGTATCAAGATCACATTAATTCAAAAACCACTCAAATGAACTCCTTTTTAAAAACCCAAGCACACCTAGAAGCTCAAGCATAAGATACATCACTCCACCAAAAATCAGCTAAAAATTCAAAAACTTTTCTCATGCGGCTATTGTGTCGAACAGGTGGTAGACAGAAATAAACCTGCCTAACTAACACTGCTCCTAGTTAAACCCTTGTCCCCATTTGCACCGTCTCCGCTCTCCTTTGTCCCCTTAAGTCCAACCAGACCCCCACAGGCCTACCCCCTTAGCCACAGCACCAGTGGAGCGCTGCCACTTTGTGGTCACCACCGGCCAGAAGCGGGCAACGCACCAGGGACCGCGTCGCGCCAAACCAGCACGTCCCCTAGCTCCACCCAACCCTACCGCCGCCCATGGTCCACCCCTCGATCAACCTCAGCCCCTGGACCACTCCCCAACGTCGCCGCCCTTTCTCTCTGCGAGCTCGCCAGAGCACACCAGAGCACGATAACCGCCAGCACGCAGCATACCGTGCCTTGATGCCATACCGCACACGCAGCTCTGCCTCGACCCTAGCACCCTGCCAGACACGACCGTGCACCGCCGCGCGACCCACAATCGCCGAGCGCCGCGTCGAGCATTGCCTCTGTCTCCCAGAGCGCGCAATGCTCCCGACCACATGCCACCGCCCCTAGCCACGCCATTGCGCCATAGCTGACCGCCAGCAGACCGCCCATCCTCTGCCTACCTCGCCCACGCTGGTAGCCCCGTGTTTCACCTTCACCGACGAGCCGCGCCCATGCCTCACTGCCCACTCGTCGAGCCTATATAAGGAGGACACCCCAACACTATTTCTTCACACCATCTCACTCCCCTCTCTCCACTGACCATTTCTCCTCTCTCGCCGGAGCCGCTCGAGCCATAGTTCACCAGAATTGCACCGGAGGAGCCCGCTGCAGAGGAGGAGACGCTGCCATCGATTCCATCCACCGCAACCCCTGCCGTGACCTCGCCTGAGTCCGCCATCGCCGTCCGGTTCGATCGCCCACCTCGCCGCACTAGCTAGAGCCCCGGTACGTCCCCAGTAGACCCTCACCGGCCGTTTAGGGTTCGGTCTCGCTGGTGACAAGTCCATCGTCGACGACGACCGTGGACCGTCGATCTGTATTCTAATCGTAGCGCCCAGAATGCCCCGTACCGTTCGGGTTTTATGTGCCGCTGACATGCGGGACCAGCCTGTCAGTCGCCCTCTGCGCCTCTGAGCGTTACTGGGCCGGCCAAATTAGTTTCCCGCACTGACCCAGTTAATTCAAATTAGGTTTTTCTATTTAGACTTAAAATCAATTCTATCCCTTAGTTCAAAAATCAATTCAAAGAGTTTTACAAAGGCAAATGAAGTGATTCCAATTTTGTTAGAAAGGCAATGAAAATCTCTGTCCAAGCCCGTTGGATTTAAATCATTTAGAGTTAGAGATCTCTCCTAGTAAAAATAACAAGATAGAAGCTTTTGCACATTCAAATTTTTTTATAAAATCAACCATGATAGCTTTTGAGTTGACTCCAACTCTCAAAAATCACATTTAATCATACCTATCTGAATATTTAATAATATTAAGGTTTGCATGCGGTGACTTTGGACTAGTACCAAAATAATGCTATATAGACATTTCTAGTCACTTTAAATCATTAAAAATTAAACTTAAAAATTAATGTTAGAATATGTGGTGATGACATGTGTTCACATGATCCCATATTTTAATTGGAGAATATTAAATCTTAGTTAATTTCAATAAGTAGAAATTACTTTTCTCAAATAAAAAGAATAAAGCTAGTTAATAAAACCTTGTGATGCTTGTGATGATAATAGATCATCAAATGTGTACCTTAGAGTGCTAAGTAGACTAGTTAAGTATTGTTTGGTGATTGTGTATACCGTTTGTATTTATAGACGATAGTACCGACCAAGCTTTCGAGGAACAGGAGTTCTACCAAGAGGAGGAGGAAGAACACTTCAACCACTGCACCAACCAAGGAAAGCTATTGTTAGCAAGCTAGAATTAATCTAGATAACCTAAGCAAGATGCATTAGGCATGCTTTGGTTATACCACTTTGACAAGTACCTACTCCAAGTTTAACTTTCAAGCTTTTACTTTCTTTACTTTACCCAAGTCCCTTACTTGTTTGAAGGTAGCATAAAAAGTATAAAACTTGACCTATCTAGATAACCTTAGATGTCATTCTATGGCATGAGATTGAGATTAGCATCCCACCTTAGTGAACACTCTTAACTTAGTAGTTTAGAGCTAAATCAAAACTTGAGTCACTTTAGATGGGAACACTTGGTGAAAATGGATTGTGAAAACCTTGGAACGATGAGTCATTCTATTGAGATGTTTTGACATGTGTTGAGAAACACAAATGGTTTATGATGATGAAAATGTTGAGGCATGAGCCTTAGCCCATTTACAAAACTGATGGTTGGATTCGGATGCGATACCATTCCAATTTTACCGTACAACCACAATAGCTGAATTGGGTAATGCTTAGCTGGAAGTTTATATGCATTAGTATTAGTTCCCTCACGGGAGAGTTTTGAGCTGAGGCTACCTCTCAATGTTGTCCACCTATGCAGTGCTCAAGATGACAGATGGTCATGGTTGGGAGGCCATGCTCATAGGAGAGGTGCTTATACTAGGGTGTGTAAAGGAAAGGTTATGTTTGAGTATCTGCATACTAAGTATGATGATTCAGGGTTATCCCTGACAGATGTATCGAATCTTGTGGTGAAAGTGTACCACCTCTGCAGAGTGTCAAACTATTCGAATATCCGTGTCCGCGGTTATGGATAGTTGGAGTGGCCATACTGTTTCGTTGTCAGATGTTTTGAAAATGACTTAGGAAATGAATGATGAATCTTGACTTGACCACAACAGGGTTGTGACTATGACACTTGCTTCCCAACTTAAGTGATTCTAGATCTTTATTTTACCTTTCTTTGTTTCTGAACTCATCTTAGGTTTCAAACTTCACTTTACAAATTAACCTAGAGTTAGCATTTCCCACTAGAACTACCTTACTTGTTAGTAATAGTTTGCGAGTACTTAAAGAGTACTCATGGCTTTTGTCCCTGGCTATTCCTATGGCCAGACTATGAAGGAGACTACCAAGATGACGAACAGTAGGACGACTATGATAACTAGGACTATCTTCCATCGTCAGCATTGCCTGTTGTTGCGGATATACTTTCCGGGTATCCTCACAGTTCCTCACTGACCAGGGCGGCCCACTTCGGGTTAGAGCTTTGCTTCATGGGCGGCCCAGTCAGGGAGAAAATACGGAGTCCAATCCAGCTACGGGAAGGCCCAGAAGACTTACCGACTTAGGCCCATAATGTTACTTGTAGTTCAAGATGTACTCTGTAACCGACTCTTAGTTGTAGCCGGATAGATCTCTCCTGTAAACCCTAGGTCGGATATCTATGTAAGCTTTCCTAGGGAGAGCCTTTAGGGCACACCTCAATAGTCTACAATCTCAACTCGCACATGCAAAACCCTTGTAACCCATATTCCGGCTCTGCCGTATTACTGGATTGCTAGCAGGAGTAGGATCCGTCCAAAGCCGGCGGATTCGAACCTAGGTAAACTTGTGTGCTCACCGTCCCGGAACACCGTACGTCTCACACCCGTCTCTTCTGCACGCCTCGAGGACCCCCTCATGGCGTACTTGTCATCAATCCGACGACACCTGTGCCACTAAAGATGGACCCCACCGCTACGCTTATTATTTATTCTGCTGCTTGTTGTATTAAGACTGGATAATGTGATCCTTTATTCGTGTAAGACCTTATATTGGTTTGTAATGTATGATTTACTGTGATATCCAATCTGTTATGTCTCACAAAAATGGTAATCCTGGGATTGCGATGTATGACATAACAGGCATCTGGGATTAAAAATCCGGGTGTTGACAAGTTGGTATCAGAGCCATCCTGACCATAGAGACCCTAGTTAGAATGGACGTCCGAACAAAAACTTAATTTCAAAACCAAAGTGAGTATTTATGAAAAACTATTTCCTCTCTTACCCTTGGGAATTCATTCTTTCTCAAAAATTCATGTTCCTCAAAGTCTTACAGTACTACATAAAATTTTACACACTTGATCACTTCACTAATTTCCTCATCCTTAATTCTTGTAGATGGAGACTCAGTTCAGCAAGTTCTACCAGTTGGGCAACGGAGGCCAACTAATCTTCGAGAGGGATCTAGATTCATTGTCTGAGTTATTAGGACACCCACATCCGAAGTTTCTTGGAGCTCAACTTCCTGGACCCCCAGGAGATTTATAATGGCTAGTCACTACTGATCTTCGAGGAAGCATAGAAGCACCAACGTCCAAGAGAATCTAGTTCTCCGTAAGAGAGAACAACTGGCTAGATGGATTAGCCAGGGCAATGCATGAAGCTCTCGCACGTCTATGTGCCCTCTGTGTCAACCAAATCCAAGGAACCCTCTTTGTGCACTATGCAAGGCGTGACTTCATGGGAATGCCAATGGAGATGCCAGGTCACCCGGAGTTGAAGCGTCAAGTGGAGAACCTTGACTTCCTACTATATGATTGCCAGAAGGAATTGCACAATGCTAGGGAGTTTGCCAACCACAACCGTGCCATTGTCGCCCAGAAGGCCCAGACTTTTTCACTGCTTGTCAAGGACCATCAGTCTCTTCGCCGCCATCGCGAAAAGAAGGATCGCACCATCGTCCGTCTTTGCAAGAAGGTGGCCGACCTCGAGAAGACCATCAAGGAGCAAGAAGCTCAGCTTGCAGCAAGGGAAGAAGAAGAGGAAGGTGAAGACATCCAGGGAGATATGGATTCTTACCTCAGCAATGATGATGACTTTCTAGAGGAGGATGTCGTGGACTTCCACACCGACAATGACGACTCCGACTTCATAGATGATGAGTAGATGCACTAGAGCACTGTCGTAGCATGAGATGTATCAGTCCCATTGTATCGTAGCTTACAGAATGGTTCTTAAAACCATCTGTTCTCCCTTATTGTTGTGGTGTGTGTGTGTGTTTGTATCGTGTGCTTGTTTGAAGGAATGAAATGGAGTTAGTTGCAAAACCTGAGTCAAACTCAAAGTTTTAGCCTTGAAACCAAAACCATGAACCTTAGAACTTTCCCTCTTACCCCTTTTATCTATCTCAATCTTTAGATGACTCGTGGAAGCCCCAGAGGGAGCACCTCATCGCAAGACCCAATGCTGCAGATTATGCAAATGTTAGTTGCAGACCGTGAAGCAAGTAGGGCAGAGCGCCATGCCAACTTAGCAACAGTGCAACAGATAGCCCAGATGGCCCAGAACAACCAAGGGCATGGAAATCAGGATCATCAAGGATCCAAGCTGAAGAACTTCTAGAATACCAATCCCCAAATCTTTAGCACTTCGGAGAACCCATTACATGCTGATGACTGGTTGCAAACGATGGAGAACAATTTGGAAGTAGCCAGAGTTGATGACAACGAGAAAGTTCTCTTTGCCACCCACTACTTGGCAGGAGATGCAAGAGCCTGGTGGAACAGCATCCGCCTGATGAACCATGGTCAAGTGATGACATGGGAAGCCTTCAAAATCAAGTTCAGTCCCACCCACGTGCCACAGGGCCTAGTCACCAGAATGAGGGATGAATTCAGAGAGTTGAAGCAAGGCAGAATGACTGTGGTGGAGTACCGTGATAGATTCCTGTCGCTTGCCAGGTACGCACCTGATGAGATCAACACGGAGGCCCAGAAGAAGGAGAGATTCTTGAACGGACTGCATGAAGATATGCAGACTGTCCTCGTCAACATCCGCTTCGAGGATCTCGAAGAGCTAGTTTCTGCCATTCAGATGGAAGGGAAAAGTAACCAGGCAAACGACAACCGTAAACGTCGTATGATGCACCAAGTTGGATCTAACAGTCACCAGTAGTACCGTCCCAACCCGTCTGTAGGGTATGCACCCAGAAACAACTGACCCCAATGTCTCGCCCAAGCTACCCCAATGTGAAGTTCGGAGGAAACAACAACAACCCTGGCAACACCAACAATTTCAACCGTGCACCTCCCAAGAGCAACAACAACAACAACAAGAACAACAACAACACTTCACCTAGAACTAGAAGCAATGATGTGCCTGTCGCAGCTAAAGACAAGTCCTAGATAACTTGTTTCGAGTGTGGAGTGAAGGGTCACTATTCCAATGAGTGCCCCAAGAATATTGCCGCCACTTCCAATGTGCATGCCCTAGCTCAACATCAGCGTCGTGTTCAACCAGGGAGAAGGTTTGCCCCAGGGAACCCTCACAACCGCAATGGCCGTCTCTTCCACATGAACGCCGAAGAAGCCCAAGAAGCACAGATGTAGTGCTGGGTAGTTTTCTGTCAACTCAGTTTTAGCAAGTGTGTTGTTTGATTCGGGAGCATCGCATTCATTTGTCACCCAAGAATTTGCATGCACTAGTAAGATCCACCCAACCAACTTGAAGCATGTCATGATAGTTCAAATTCCCGGTTCAACTACAAAAGCTAGAAAAATTTGCAAAGTTGTGCCTATCAGAATACATGGGATAGATTTTTATGCCAACCTAATAGTACTTGGAACCAAGGGATTGGAAGTAGTACTAGGTATGGACTGGATGTCAGCATAAAGGACTGATAGACTGTGCTAAGAAAGCCATCACCATAACCAGTAGCTCTAGAGTAACAATAGAGTATATATCTGAAACCTTACCTCGTCAATTCAAGTGCAACAAGAGTCTAGCCCACCCCACCATAGACCAAGTCAGAGTAGTCTGTGAATACCCCGACGTATTCCCAGATGAATTGCCAGGTATGCCCCCAGATAGGGATATTGAGTTCATTATCGAACTAATCCCCGGAACCGGACCCATAGCCCAGAGACCCTATAGCATGAACCCCTCAGAGTTAGTGGAATTGAAGAAGCAGTTAGATGCTATGTTAGCAATAGGCTTGATTCAACCAAGCGCATCGCCACGGAGATCACCAGTGTTATTCGTCGACAAGAAAGATGGAGGCAACCGTTTGTGCACCGATTATAGGAAGTTGAATGACGTCACCATCAAAAACAAGTACCCTTTGCCAAAGATAGAGGATCTATTTGATCAGTTGATTGGTGCCCAGGTATTCTCAAAGATTGATCATAGGACTGGTTATCACCAACTTAAGATTCGTGCGATGGATATTCTGAAGATCGCCTTTACTACTCGTTATGGTTTATACGAGTATACGGTCATGTCTTTTGGATTAACCAATGCCCCTGCTTATTTCATGAATCTCATGAATACGATCTTTATGAATTTCGGATGACCCACAAGTATAGGGGGTGTATCGCAGTATTTTCGAGGGAAGTGAAACCCAATTTATTGATTAGACACAAGGGGAGCCAAAGAATATTTATAAGCCTTAACAACTAAGTTGTCAATTCAGCTGCACCTGGAAACAATCTTGCTCACAGTAGTTTATCAGTAGCAACAGTTTTGTAGTAGGACTAGTAAAGTAGCAGAAGTAGCAAAGTAAAGATAGTAGTAACAAAAGCAGTAAATAGTGGGATTCGAGTGCGGTAGGCATAGGGATGGATGGACGGGCGTTGCATGGACAAGACAATTCACATAGCAATCAGAACATAGGGCAATTGCAGATAAATAAGATAAAGCATCCAAGTACTAGACAATCCTAGGCACGTGTTCCATATATAGTCATATGTGCTCGTAATGAGAACTTGCACAACATCTTTTGTCCTGCCAGCCCGTTTGCAGCGGGGCCTCTAGGGAACTACTGGCAATTAAGGTGCTCCTTTTAATAGAGCACCCGAGCAAAGCATTAACACTCTGTGAACACATGTGATCCTCACATCAAAGCCATTCCCTTCCGGTTATCCCGATTTCTGTCACTTCGGGGCCATAGATTCCGGACAACAGCATGTGTATACAACTTGAAGATAAGACCAAAAACAATACTATCATAATGAATCAATAACATGTTCAGATCTGAAATCATGGCACTCGGGCCCTAGTGACAAGCATTAAGCACAACAAGTTGCAACAAAGTCATAAAGCACTAATAAAAGATACTAGGCACCATGCCCTAACAATCCGATGCCATTACATTAACGATCTCATCCAATCCCTACCATCCCCATAGCCTACAGCGGGGGATTACTCACTCATAGATGGGGGAAACAAGGATGGTCGATTGAGAAGCGATGGTGATGATGATGGCGATAATCTCCTCCAATCCCCCGTCCCGGCAGGGTGCCAGAACGGAGTTTCTGGTGCAGTTTTGTGGAATCTGGTGGTGGCGGCGGAGCGGAACTCCTTCTGGAAAAACGTTGACCCTCCCGGAGTTTTTAGGTTAGAAGGCTTCTTATAGGCGAAGAGGGAGGCCGAGGCGGTGCCTGGGGCCACCACACCATGCCCTGGCGCTGCCAGGCCCGCCCGCGCCTTGGGGGGGGGTGTGGCCAGCCCCTGGCCCTCCTCCGTCTCGTATTCTGGCTCCTGGAGTCTTCTGGAAAAATAGGCACTTTGGCTTTTGTCCCGTCCAATTCCGAGAATATTCATTTTCTAACTTTCCTGGAACCAAAAACAGCAGAAAACAGGCAGCTGGCATTGTGGCTCTTGTTAATAGGTTAGTCCAAGAAATCATATGAAAAGTACTCCAAAGTGTGGACAAAACACAAGAAAGTGGATATAACCAAGCATGGAACATCAAAAATTATAGATACATTTGCAATGTATCAACATCCCCAAGCTCAACTCCTGCTCGTCCTCGAGTAGGTAAGTGATAAAAAGAAAGAATAATTTTTGAGGTGACATGCACCATCAAAGAATTGACCAAAGTATTTGTAAACATTCAAAGCTAGGATCATAGTACTTCAATCATAACATGAAAGATAAAGTTCTAGCAATAAGACAAAGAAACTATGTTGCAACATGAAAAGCCACAAACAAAAGATTCATGAATAACAATGCTTTGCAAGACGTTTGTTTGTTTCACATAAAGAAAACATAGCATAATGGCATTCAGCTTGTCCCGCAATAGAGTAGCAAACATAAATGCATAGGACACCTTCAAAGTTTACAAGAGTGACTAGATACAAATAGTTTAAAACAAGCAATATCAAGGTATGCATCAATCAACAAGTCTTGGGACAATGCACATAGAACTAAGAATGGCCACTATGCTCTCAAGAAAGTGCTCAAAGAATATGTGGAGACTCAACAAGGAAATGAACAGGTTTTGAAAAGTTTGAAAGGCTTCCAAATGCTGAAAGTATGGTACTTGTTAGCTTTGAGCTCTCATTGCCCCTATCATAAGCATCTTTAAATGGTTAAGGTGAAAGTGACACAACTAAGAGGATATGCTTGACAAGTTATAAATCGAAGTCTCATGCCCCTTACTTACGAAGACCGATCATCATGCTACTCAACTTCAGTCACGAGTAAGCTCTTGTCATTGTAAGTATATACGTATCATAGAGAACAGCCAACGGGGTACCCCTTGCACATGATACAGGAGCTATCCCATAATCAAAATGACAAGGCAAGCAGACAATGAGCATCTCAGCGATCTTTTTATTTACTATGTGCATAGATTTTTATTGAGGATGCTTCATAGAATGCTCATTATGGTTTGCTGCATGTTTCCACCATGATTAGGCATGGCTTAGGCTAGCGGCCCAGGCGTTTCTCTAACATACATACAAACTCCATGATCTTACAAGTTCCACTTTTATTTCACACCGCCGGGATCCATAAGCAAAATAACATGATATCAACTAGGTACAAGGTACCAATGAAGTGTTGAAAGCGGTCCCCATGATACATGGTTCTGCTAACTTCAACTCATAAAGCGCAAGCATATACGTAACAAAGAAGGACGCAAAGGTTCAGGTTTATTAAGTGCAAGAAAATAAAGTGTGCCATCAAGTTCGTGAGAGCTTTACTAACTAACTTTCTCATAACAAGCAAACACTTTATTCGGAAGAAAACAAGGCGTAATGAATGTGCACGGAAGTAGCAAATGATGCTAATAGGTAGGTATGGTGGACACTTTGAAATATTTGGTTTTAGGGAGTTGGAAACATGAGTAAAACATACTCAGTGAAAGCGAAGGCTAGCAAGCGACAAACGAGAGAGCAATAATGTCCATAATCATGCAGAGCGACAAAACATCATTGATCAAAGCATAAAGTGATAATACAAGTTGAAAACGATAGGATCATAAAGGCTTATGGTGACTTGGGATAGTCATAACATGGTATGAGCATGTGCCAAGTCAACCCAAATAAAGAATCAAAGGAGAATACCACAATACTATGCTTTAATATGCTAAAACAACGCATGATTCATCCAAGGCACATTAAGCAATCTCAATTGTTTATAACAAGTCATGCTACAACAAAGAATACTAAACATAAAGCCAAAACAATATCAAGCATGGCATGATAGAGCATATGCCACAGTCAAAATCAAGCTCTGTTTACCACTTAAGCATGAGCTCTCCTACTCTTTTCCAAACCAAACCAAACCAAACCAAGCTATTTGAACACCAATATATGAAAGAGCAGGTCCAACCAATTTATTCAGAAAACTAAGCAAACCACGCAAACTAAAAACCAAAATGAAAACAAAAAATAAGACGCTCCAAGAACAACATAACTGTGCATGAAACAATAAAAATGAAGTGGTTGAAAGAAACCTGAGTTTTTTATTGATGAAGAAGGGGATGCCTTGGGCATCCCCAAGCTTTGACGCATGTACTTCTTGGATTTCTTGGGGTGACACGTGTGTCATCCCCAAGCTTGAGCTTTAGTCCATCCTTCATCTCATTACTCATTGCTTCATACACCTGAAATTTTTCCTTCATACAAAACTTCACACAATCTTTATTAGCAACATTAGTGCACTCAAGATAATATGTCTTAAGGTTCAGTTCTAACACCAAATAAACTTCCATTAGAACACGAGATACTGTAGAACTTCCCTCAAAAATCTCAATTCCCCAAAACAACTCAAAAGGGAGTCAACAAGAAGCAAATGCAGAAAATGGCAGAAATCTGTCAAAACAGACCAGCAGGTAAAGACGAATTTTTTCGAAGACCTTCTGTTGCTCAAATCAAAAAGTGTTGAACTAACGAAAGTTAGATAACAACATGGGGCAGAAGCACAAAAATTCACGCCTCAAAAAGACGTTCAGAGATTTTACACGAATGTTTATGGTGAAACACAGAAATCTGTTTCGGGACAGCAACTTTCCCAATCATTACTTCTCTCTCATTAGAGGTTACTCTTGGCAGAAAAAGCAAATAAAAAGGATGAGGAGCGGTTATTACAGAGGTAATAACTTCCAAGACTCATCTAAAACTTTTGGGTTATCTCCCAATAAGTACTTTTCTTTAACGCCTTTAAGTTAGGCATAAGAGAAAACTAAAATGGATAGAATAGAAGTAAGCAGAGATAATCATGGTGAAAACATTGTTTTGTTCAATGAAATCCTTTTGTTAACAAGGTTGATCAGGTCTTGCTACCAAAACAATTCCATATGATACAAAACTTTGTATTCCACTAATGATTATGTTACCTCAACCTTGATAGTAATAGTCGCAATCATAATAGTTTCAAATTTTTCTCTTGGTATGGGACAATATATTTCTCCAACTTGAATGCCCTCAACATGTTCAATTGAATTCAAACCATAAGTCCATTCAATCTGCTTGAGGAAATAGACAATGTGTTACTTGTCATTAACATTGAAGGTCACGTTCCCTTGATTACAATTAATAACAGCCCCTGAAGTATTTAAGAAAAGGTCTCCCAAGAATAATAGACATATTATCATCTTCAGGCATAAAAGTTTGAGAGGATGCTCTCATAAGAAATATGAGTTGAAGTAAAAGAGAGCATCAAGAAGAAAATTCAAAACACATTTAAGTCTAACCCACTTCCTATGCATAGGAATCGTGTATGCAAATAAATTCGCAAAGAACAAAGTGACAGGCATATGAAGATAAAACAAGAGTGACTTCAAAATTTTCAGCACATAGAGAGGTGTTTCAATACCATGAAAACTTCTACCACCATATTTTCCTCTCTCATAATAATTTTTAGTAGCCTCATGAATAAACTCAACAATATAACTATCACATAAAGCATGCTTTTCATGATCTACAAGCACTAGAGCTTTATCATAAACATCTTCAAAGGAATCTTCAGGAACATAACATTCATCCTCCTTTAGTAAGCATGGAGGACAATCAAATAATGTAAGGGATAAAGAGTTACTCTCATTAGAAGGTAGGCATGGGTAGCTAATCCATTCTTCCTCCTTTTGTTCATCACTCTCCTCCTCTTTTTCAACTAATGAAATTTCAGGTTCATCAATTTCTTCTTCCATAGGATCCTGCAAGGCATTAGTCTCTTCCATTTGTGGAAAGCATCTATTAAAATATTCAAGAATATAGCAATTTTCATCCTTGTAATTATCAAAGAAAAATTTAAGTATACCATACACCTCATATTTGTAAGGTGAATCATCAATATTTTCAAGCAAACTAGCAAGTTCAAAAGCACCCTTCCAAGCAATAAATTCTTCAATTTGTTCCACATCATAAGAGTCATAAATTCCTTTAGCATAGGAAGATATGGTATCATTATCATTATACTCACATTGAAAAGGGAGGTGTTTATACCTCTTTCTACAACAAGATTCATCACAGCAATAAGTAACATTATAAGTAGAGCACACGTTTCTAGCAATGGTATACAATCTATCAATTTGTTCCCATAAGTGTTTCCCTTTGTGTGACAAGAGGTGTTCCTTATAATAATATTTTTGATCTTCCGTGAACCCACCTTGCCAATAAGCTTCAGTTTCAAAGAAACCAACCATTGACAACAAGCATGATAAGGCAAGACAATAACAGACCAACAAAAATAACAACTAGAGTAGGAACTACTTTTTTGTATTTTTGAAAAATAAACAAGCAAACAAGGAGAAAATAAACTTAGCTTGAACAATAGTGAATCCAAGTGAACTTGATAAATAAAGCTATGCTCCCCGGCAACGGCGCTAGAAAATAGTCTTGATGACCCCCAAGTATAGGGGGTGTATCGCAGTATTTTCGAGGGAAGTGAAACCCAATTTATTGATTCGACACAAGGGGAGCCAAAGAATATTTATAAGCTTTAACAACTGAGTTGTCAATTCAGCTACACCTGGAAACAATCTTGATCACAGCAATTTATCAGTAGCAACAGTTTTCTAGTAGGACTAGTAAAGTAGCAGCAGTAGCAAAGTAAAGACAGTAGTAACAAAAGCAGTAAACAGTGGGATTCGAGTGCGGTAGGCATAGGGATGGATGGACGGGCGTTGCATGGACAAGACAATTCACATAGCAATCAGAACATAGGTAAATTGTAGATAAATAAGATAAAGCATCCAAGTACTAGACAATCCTAGGCACGTGTTCCATATATAGTCATACGTGCTCGCAATGAGAACTTGCACAACATCTTTTGTCCTGCCAGCCCGTTTGCAGCGGGGCCTCTAGGGAACTACTGGCAATTAAGGTGCTCCTTTTAATAGAGCACCAGAGCAAAGCATTAACACTCTGTGAACACATGTGATCCTCACATCAAAGCCATTCCCTTCCGGTTATCCCGATTTCTGTCACTTCGAGGCCATAGATTCCGGACAACAACGTGTGTATACAACTTGCAGATAAGACCAAAAACAATACTATCATAATGAATCAATAACATGTTCAGATCTGAAATCATGGCACTCGGGCCCTAGTGACAAGCATTAAGCACAACAAGTTGCAACAAAGTCATAAAGCACTAATAAAAGATACTAGGCACCATGCCCTAATAATCTGATGCCATTACATTAACGATCTCATCCAATCCCTACCATCCCCATAGCCTACAGCGGGGGATTACTCACTCATAGATGGGGGAAACATGGATGGTCGATGGAGAAGTGATGGTGATGATGATGGCGATGATCTCCTCCAATCCCCCGTCCCGGCAGGGTGCTAGAACAGAGTTTCTGATGCTGTTTCATGGAATCTGGTGGTGGCGGCGGAGCAGAACTCCTTCTAGAAAAACTTCGAACCCCCCGGAGTTTTTAGGTCAGAAGGCTTCTTATAGGCGAAGAGGGAGACCGAGGGGGTGCCTGGGGCCACCACACCATGCCCTGGCGTGGCCAGGCCCAGCCCGCGCCTGGGGTGTGTGGCCAGCCCCTGGCCCTCCTCCGTCTCGTATTCTGGCTCTTGGAGTCTTCTGGAAAAATAGGCACTTTGGCTTTTGTCCCGTCCAATTCCGAGAATATTCATTTTCTGACTTTCCTGGAACCAAAAACAGCAGAAAATAGACAGCTAGCATTGTGGCTCTTGTTAATAGGTTAGTCCAAGAAATCATATGAAAAGTACTCCAAAGTGTGGACAAAACACAAGAAAGTGGATATAACCAAGCATGGAGCATCAAAAATTATAGATACATTTGCAATGTATCAATTTCCTAGATAAGTTTGTCGTTGTGTTTATCAACGATATCCTTATCTACTCCAAGTCAGAAGAACAACATGAGCAACATCTAAGAATCATCCTAGAAACCTTGAGAGAGCATCGGTTATATGCCAAGTTCAGCAAATGTGAGTTTTGGCTAAAAGAAGTAGGATTCCTAGGACATATTGTGTCTGCCGGAGGAGTCTCTGTTGATCCCGCCAAGATCAAAGATGTCGAAGAATGGGATGCCCCAACCACTCAAACCCAAGTCCGTGCATTTCTCGGATTGGCGGGATATTACCGCAAGTTCGTCGAAGGATTTTCGAGCATCGCCAGACCCATGACCCAATTGTTGAAGAAGGACAAGAAGTTTGAATGGACTGACAAATGTGAAGCCAATTTCCAAGAACTGGAGAAGAGATTGATTTCAGCCCCAATATTGATCATGCCAGATATCAAGAAGCCATTTGATGTGTATTGTGATGCATCCAAGATTGGTCTCGGATGTGTATTGATGCAAGAAGGCAAAGTCATCGCTTATCTGTCTCGACAACTGAAACAACATGAGCAGAACTATCCGACCCATGATCTTGAATTAGCAGCCATAGTTTTGGCATTGAAGACATGGCGTCATTATCTGATGGGAAATCGCTGTGAGATTTACTCAGATCACAAGAGCTTGAAGTATATTTTCACTCAGAACGAGCTGAATATGAGGCAAAGGAGATGGATAGAGTTAATTAAGGATTATGACCTTGACATTCACTGTCACCCCGACAAAGCCAATGTGGTAGCGGATGCTCTTAGCAGATTGCCATGTAGGCTAAACACCATGATCAAGGAGAAGCAACCAAGTTTGTATGAGGAGTTGGAGCAGTTTAGAACTGAGCTTGTTAGCAAAGTATTTTTAGCTAGCATTGAACTTCAACCCACTTTGATTAGCCAAATCAAGGAAGCCTAGAAGGGAAATGAAAGTATCGACGGAATCAAACGTCGTATTGGTACAGGAAAGATACCTGGATTCACCAAAGACGAAGAAGGAGTTCTGTGGTACAAAGGACGTACCTGTGTGCCGGCAGATTTGGAGCAGAAGCAAGTTATCATGCAGGAAGCTCATGATACTCTTTATTCTATCCACCCCAGAGGAACAAAGATGTATCAAGATTTGAAAGAGCAATTTTGGTGGCACAAGATGAAGAGAGAAATCGGAAGCTACATCACCAAGTGTGACATCTGTCAAAGAGTCAAAGCAGAGCATCACAGACCTGCAGGACTGTTGCAACCATTGCAGATTCCGGAATGGAAATGGGATTCCATAGCAATGGACTTTATCACCGGATTGCCTACCTCTAGTAGGGGAAATGACTCAATCTGGGTCATCGTTGATAGACTGTCCAAGGTAGCTCACTTTATACCTGTCAAGACAACCTACCAGAGTTTGAAGCTAGCAGAGCTGTATATTGCTAGAATTGTTAGTCTGCATGGAACCCCCAAGACCATAGTATCAGATCGAGGGACCAATTTACCTCGAGATTTTGGCAGAAAGTCCAAGAAGGATTGGGAACCAAGTTGAATTTCAGCACCACTTATCACCCGCAAACTGATGGACAGACTGAAAGAGTCAACCAAATCTTAGAAGATATGTTGAGAGCTTGTGTGTTAGAGTATGGATCAAAATGGGAAGACTGCCTGCCTTTCGCAGAATTCTCATATAACAACAGTTATCAAGCTAGTTTGCAAATGGTACCATTTGAGTTCCTATACGGAAGAAAGTTCTTCACCCCTTTGAATTGGTCGCAAGTAGGAGAGAGTCAGATCTTTGGACCCGACATTCTTCGAGAAGCCGAAGAGAAGGTTCATAAAGTCCGTGAGCACCTCAAGACCGCCCAATCCAGACAGAAGAGTTATGCTGACAAGAGAAGGAGAGACCTAACTTTCAATATCAGAGATTTTGTATATCTCAAGGTTTCGCCACTAAAGGGAATGCAACACTTTAGTCTGAAAGGAAAGTTATCCCCCAGATATATCAGACCCTTCAAGATTCTGAACCGTCAAGCAGAAGTATCGTATCAACTGGAACTACCAGAGGAGATGTCAGGCATCCACAATGTGTTCCATATCTCGTTACTTTGCAAATCCCTAGAAGTGCCAGAGAAGACTAAAGTTTTCAAGAACATCGATCACTGAGCTGTTGATATCAACAAGCACCTGACATATCATGAAGTGCCCATCCGTATCTTGGAAGAAGCTTACAGAACCATCAGGACCAGAAGTATCAAATTTCTCAAGATTCAATGGAGCAACCATACCGAAGAAGAAGCCACTTCGGAGCGAGAATATTACATTAGGACAGAGTTCCCAGATCTCTTTAGTTCCTAGTTTTCTTTCATAAATCTTGGGACACGATTTTGTTTAAGGGGGAAGGTTTGTAACATCCCAAAACTCTAATCCAAGGTTATTAAGATCCAAATCATCAAATGTAGGGTTAACAAAATACTTTTCCATTTAAAATTATTAAGCATTCATATGTGTTGCATTTAAATTAGGAGTTGTTTTGAATTGCCATGATTGAGTGATCCATTGGTTGTAAAATGATTCCAAGGTGAATTACACATCATCTAGATCATTCCCAAACAAATACCAAAGAAAAAGAAATCAAAAAAAAATAAGGAAATGGTCATTTGTGCCATTTTATCTAACTAGGACACTCTGGGTGTTCCTAGGACTCAAATGCCAACAGAGACAATTGTGGTTCGTTGCACCCCTTGCTAGTACAAGTAGTGATGTGCAAAGGCCCACTTTTATATCTCCGAAAAACATTCAAACTCTAATTTTAAATGACATTTGAAAATTGAATCTAATGTATGTATCAAGATCACATTAATTCAAAAACCACTCAAATGAACTCCTTTTTAAAAACCCAAGCACACCTAGAAGCTCAAGCATAAGATACATCACTCCACCAAAAATCAGCTAAAAATTCAAAAAAAATTATCATCCGGCCATTGTGTCGAACAGGTGGCAGACAGAAATAAACCTGCCTAACTAACACTGCTCCTAGTTAACCCTTGTCCCTATTTGCACCCTCTCTACTCTCCTTTGTCCCCCCTGAGTCCAACCAGACCCCCACCGGCCTACTCCCTTAGCCACAGCACCAGTGGAGCGCCGCCACTTTGTGGTCACCGCCGGCTAGAAGCGGGCAACACGCCAGGGACCGTGCCACACCAAACCAGCATGTCCCCTAGCTCCGTCCAACCCTACCGCCGTCCATGGTCCATCCCTCGATCAACCTCAGCCCCTGGATCAGTCCCCAGCATCGCCGCCCTTTCGCTCTACAAGATCGCCAGAGCGCCCCAGCACGCAGCAGACCGCGCCTTGACGCCATACCGCGCACGCAACTCTGCCTCGACCTCAGCACCCGCCAGACATGGACGTGCACCGCCGCGCGACCCATAGTCGCCGAGCGCCGCGTCGAGCACCACCTCTATCTCCTAGAGCGCGCAACTCTCCCGACCACATGCCACCGCCCTAGCCGCGCCATTTCACCGTAGCTGACCGCCAGCAGACCACCCACCGTCTACCTACCTCGCCCATGCCGGTAGCCCCTGTTTCGCTGTCACTGATGAGCCGCGCCCGTGACTCACTGCCCACTCGTCGAGCCTATATAAGGAGGCCACCCCAGCACCATTTATTTACACCATCTCACTCCCCTCTCTCCACTGACCATTTCCCCTCTCTCGCCGGAGCCGCTCGAGCCGTAGTTCACCAGAATTGCACCAGAGGAGCCCGCTTCAGAGGAGGAGACGCTGCCGTCGATTCTGTCCACCACAGCCCCTGCCCTGACCTCGTCTGAGTCCGTCGTTGTCGTCCAGTTTGATCGTCCGCCTCGCCGCACTAGCTGGAGCCATGGTATGTCCCTAGTAGACCCTCACCAGCCGTTTAGGGTTCAGTCTTGCCGGTGACAAGTCCGTCGATCTGTGCTCTAATCGTAGCACCCAGATTGCCCTGTACTACTTCAGGTTTATGTGCCGCTGACATGCGGGACCAGCCTGTTAGTCGCCCTCTGTGCCGTTAAGTGTTACTGGGCCGACCCAATTAGTTTCCCGTGGTGACCCAGTTAATTCAAATTAGGTTTTTCTATTCAGACTTAAAATCAATTCTGTCCCTTAGTTCAAAAATCAATTTAAAGTGTTTTACAAATCCAAATGGAGTGATTCCACTTTTGTTGGAAAGGTAATGAAAATCTCTATCGAAGTTTGTTGGATTTAAATCATTTAGAGTTAGAGATCTCTCCTAGTAAAAATAACAAGACAGAAGCTTTTGCACATTCAAACATTTTTATAAAATCAACCATAATAGCTTTTGAGTTGATTCCAACTCTCAAAAATCACATTTAATCATACCTATCTGAATATGTAATAATATTAAGGTTTGCATACAGTGACTTTGGACTAGTACCAAAATAATGCTATATAGGCATTTCTAGTCACTTTAAATCATTAAATATTAAACTTAAACTTAATTAAATGTGATCCAACCTTTAAATCACATTCCCATATGTTAGAATATGTGGTGATGACATGTGTCCACATGATCCCATATTTTAATTGGAGAATATTAAATATTAGTTAATTTCAATAAGTAGAAATTACTTGTGATGCTTGTGATGATAATAGATTATCAAATGTGTACCTTAGAGTGCTAAGTAGACTAGTTAAGTATTGTTTGGTGATTGTGTATATCGTATGTATTTATAGACGATAGTACCGACCAAGCTTTCGAGGAGGAGGAGTTCTACCAAGAGGAGGAGGAAGAAAACTTCAACCACTACACCAACCAAGGCAAGCTATTTATAGCAAGCTAGAATTAAGATAGATAACCTAAGCAAGATGCATTAGGCATGCTTTGGTTATACCACTTTGACTAGTACCTACTCCAAGTTTTACTTTCTTTACTTTACCCAAGTCCCTTACTTGTTTGAAGGTAGCATAAAAAGTATAAAACTTGACCTATGTAGATAACCTTAGATGTCATTCTATAGCATGAGATTGAGATTAGCATCCCACCTTTGTGAACACTCTTAACTTAGTAGTTTAGAGCTAAATCAAAACTTGAGTCACTTTAGATGGGAACACTTGGTGAAAATGAATTGTGAAAACCTTGGAATGATGAGTCATTCTATTGATATGTTTTGACATGTGTTGAGAAACACAAATGGTTTATGCTGATGAAAATGTTGAGGCATGAGCCTTAGCCCGTTTACAAAACTGATGGTTGGATTCGGATGCGATACCATTCCAATTTTACCGTACAACCACAATACCTAAATTGGGTAAGGTTTAGCCAGAAGTTTATATGCATTAGTATTAGTTCCCTCGCGGGAGAGGTTTGAGCTGAGGCTACCTCTTGATGTTTGTAGCATCCCAATTGTCTAACAATTGCAATGCCACTAGCCTAGTCTATATAAATGCTACTTCCTATATATAATTGTTGCATCATAAGTATATCATGCTCATGTCATCATGCCACCTTGCATTTGAGCATCATATAAAACCCTTTTCATTTGGTTCTTATCTCATATGCATTATTAATTGTATTTGCCTCTTGATATTGTATTTGGTTCTTGATATATTGTTTAAATGCCCAAGTTGAGTTGGGGGCATATCTCTTTCAACTCCACCACCTTTCTTGTTATCACCCATCATTCCACCATCCAACTAAATGTGAGCTTTGCACTTTTATTTGGGTTTTACCTCTAGCTCATGTGGGTTGGAATGGATCCAATTCTTGTCCACATGCTCTCATCTTAGCATCATGTTGTTTTCACAATATTGATATATGAGAGCCACATGGCCACCTTTGCATGCCTTGTGAGTGGAACCCTATTTCTAGCTTCCATATGTGTTGTTTTGGGGTTATCATCATGTTGGGATATTTTGTGGGCTTATTAAATACCTAGTGGCATATACACACTAGCAAGTCCCATTGTATTTTTCAAATATGGTAATCTCCTACTACTCCACATGGGGCATCCTTCCAATTCTTCTAGCTTGGCTCATTCTATGTTTTTGGAATGCATAAGTATAAATGCTATGGATATTCATCTTTGTTCTCACAAGAGGAAACCTAGCATTTAATGCATTTTCATGGGCCATGCAACCATCACCAACTTTGGTCATCTTTTGGTTTTATTTGAATCTTGAGTGGATCATCATCTATCTCCTTCTCTCCTTCTCTTTGGCTTGATCTAGTTGTCTTGCAAAAATCCATCATCACCACCTTTTACCTCTTCTTCTTTTTGGTCTAGCTCTTGTTTGATCTTGTTTTGCTCTTGCTTGAGCTTGCCAAAAGAAGTTCCATCACCCAATCCTCTACACCACATCTCTCCCTCTTTTCTCTCCTTCTTCTCCTTTCCACCTCCATCCATGCTTGGTCTTGTGGATAAGATCTAACCCTAAACCCTACCACCCTAATCACCATACCCCTCCCTCTAAACCCTAAGTCCCCTCCCTCACCTCTCCTCTCTCTAGCCGAGCCACCCCACCATGACCAACCCTAGTCCCCCTCTCTCTCGGCCTCTCTCCCTGCCAAGGCTACCCCACCTAGCCACCCTCCCCCTGGTCGAGCTACCCTCTCCCTACCCTAGCTACCAACCCCCAAACCCTAACCCGAGCCTAGCTCTAGCCCTACCCGAGCCTCACCTCTCTCTCCCTAGCTCTCTCTTGCCACCAAGCGGGTCCTACACCGAGCCACCCTCCCTGGCCTCGCCTCTGGTCCCACCTGGAAGCCCCCATGCACCTGCCCGACCCGAGCACGTGAGGAGGAAGGAGAAAAAGGTGGCCGAGCCACCTTTTCCCATCTACCACCTCCCCACGGCACCTTCCTCCCCTCTCTGCTTTATCTCCTCCTCCACGTCTCCTCGCTCGCGTCCAGATCTACCCCAGGACCTATCCTCCCCTCCCCCCTTCTTCTCCACCGCCGCCAGCTACCCCATCGCCGGCCACCGTCGGCATCACCCTACCACCACCGTAGCAGGAGGAGGGCGCGGCGACTGGACGTTGGGGAAGACCAAGACGAGCACCTGCACCACCCCTGTACCCGGAGCCGAGCAGGAGGAGCACCAGAGCGCCGGTACCAGCGCGAGCCCGACGCCCAAACCCTAGCTCCGGTCCGTCTGCGTCGACGCCGATCAACCGCTCCCCAAGCCGATCCATCTACATCAACGTCTCCTCGGTGAGCCCCTAAGCCCCCTGGACATGTTTCGCCTCGCTGTCGTCGCCTGTGCTCGCCGGCCGTATCGTCGAACAGCCTCGGTGCGCGGCGGCCGACGTCGTTCCTGCGTTGCTACGCCGCGCAACGACTTAGTAGGCCCCGTCCGCCCTCCCTAGCAACTACCTCACCTAGCCGCACTGGCTCGCACCCCCAGCACGCACCAGCACGTCCCCAGATCGAATCCCCACCCCGCGCTGGCGCGCACCGATCCGTCCGCGGCGAGAGGAAGAGAAACAGTACCGCGGGCGCTGTTTTGCTAATACCCCCTGCACCTTTTTCGGCATCAACCCGCGCTCCCTCTAGGCCCACCAGACAGCCACCGTGTCCATCTCCCAGAAAACCCCCTGGCTTTTTGTAACCCTTAACCCGCGCTCCAGTCTAGCCCCACCTGTCAGTTCCTGGCCCGCTCGTCTATGTCGCGTGGTCCCCTGTGGCCCTGACCCCACCTGTCATTCGCTGGGGCTGGATTAGCTCGCGGTGAGGAAAACCTTCCCTGTGCGCGTTTGGTCCAGTCAGCCAGAGGCCCCACCTGACAGTGTCTGTGGCTAGATAAACCTGAGTAGAAAAAGTATTTTCTGTAATCTGTTTTTAATTCAAATTGAATCAAATTCAAATTTAATTCTGTTTTTAATTATCTTTTAAAATACTAATCCGAATAATACAAGTAATATATGTTTTCAAATCAGAAAAATATGAGGAATTCAAATATGACCTTCAAAATATATCTTGAACATTTAAAATTCCAAGTTGATTAAAATTACATTAAAATGCCCTTTTCCTTAATTAATTAATAACTTTTGTTTTATAACTCCAAATTTAACAAATAATATGTCTAAAATGATTAGCTCGACGAGACCTTTCTGTTTATGCATTCCATGGTTTGTTTTGAAGCATGCATCATATAATTATAATGTGAACAGCAACTAAAATGAGGATAAAATGGGGCCAAAACTCAATAAAATGCTTTATTATTGTTTTCCACACCTCACCCATGCCATGCTACTTTATTGCCATGCAAATTGTGCATCATTCATCATGGCATGATTGTTTGCTTGATGCATTTAACTCATATGCTTGCGCACTTTATTTATGTTGGCCCTTGTTTGTTTGGTTCTTCTTCGAATAGACGCTGAGCAGGGGATATATCAAGAGAACCAGGAGCACTACCCAGATCCATCACTTGCTTCAACTGAGCTGCCAGGCAAGCACTACCACATGCTTGCATACATATAGTACCTACTGCCTCTATCTTATTCTTGCATCATTGAGTCGCGATTGCATTAACTTGAATCCCAAGTATTGCATAGCCTTTACTTTTAAACCCCACCGAAGCGTGTTGCTCCATCCCATGAGCCCTTACTACAGGAGTTGTTTGAGCCATGCGAGTCGTAGAACAGCATGTGTAGGGTATGTGAGTGTCTGATGGAAAACGAGGTACCTAAACAACTTAACCTGAGTAGTAATGGGATAACTAATGAAAGTGGCATCGGTGAGCCATATTCGCTATTTGGTGTTTAGGCTCACTTGTGTCCCATAGGACCCCGAGTACTTGATTCCTGTTCCTTGAATATTCGCGCTATCCACATCCGGGAGGCTTATGAACCTCCCTGGGCCAGAGCTTGATTCATTCTTATTTCTTGGGGCCACAAACTAGTTTGAGGTTTTATTTACTATCCTGTACTTATGCCATGCTTTACTGCTTTATTTAAATTGTGCGAGGTACTGCACACTGTACTGTTTAGGTCCGTGACCCGTTTTCGCTGTATCGACAAGCCCAGTCACACTTTCGGGTTCCCAGTCGTTTACAGCCGGCCACACAAACCTTGAGTCCGTCTCGTAGCCGGCCAGCTTCGTTGCGGGTAGCTTAATGGGGTGGCCCCCTGAAATATTTCTGAATCCTGTAATTGCTTTGTCGTGACTGCCTCGTTGGGTTTTGATTTGGTTTTTCCGAGGCATATCGAGTGTGTGTTGCTATTTGTGCACCCCTGCAGGGTAAAACTTTCTGAAAGCCGTGTCCGCGGTTATGGACGACTTGGAGCACAGTTTCTCGATCATAGACAAGCATAACTAAAGTACCGCTTTTAATTTGACTAGACTAGGTACCTGACTAGTAAATAGTGCAACACTCACGGAATGGATAATAAAACTGCCAACGGATGGGGGGCTGTTCGTCCGCTTCCTCGTCGGTAAGCGAGGAGGAGGATGGATCTGTGGATATTACCGTTTAAACTGTTATAACTGTTGTTATTAATTCACGGACATCCGTCTATCTCTGGTTAGGCGGATGGTTAGCGAGTATCTATAGAATTGCTAGGGTTTATCTTTTGCTGCAATTGCGTCACCCCAGGTTGTGTCCCCTTTAGAGGCATAAAGACTTGCTGAGTACCCCTAGGGTCTCACACGATAAATTATTGGTTCAGATGAACAGGTACCCTCGCAAGATGGATACTGGGTGGAAGAGATGGACGATGTGGGCAACGATCATTCGGTGTAGAGATTCCGGGAACGGGGATCCATGAGATCTGTGGGCGGGACGTGCTTATTTATGGGGCATCTTATGCCGATTTGCTTCTTATCCGTACTCGGATTTTTTCTTCCGCTTCCGCCTGATACTCTGATGTTTGATGTATGAGGAGATATCCTAAACTATTATATCTATCTAGGATATTTGGATCTTGCCGTATGGCGTTGCTATATTTCCTTTCTTTTTAGATGGAATGGCTCTGATGTACTATTGTATGGTGGCTTGCATACATACTCATTTGTGTATGTAGTTGATCCCTTCGCCTGCCGATTACACCGCCCGTTCTTGTCCCGATGTTTGGAAATGGTTGGGACGGCCGAAAGGTCTACCTGTGAGTGGCATTTGGGCCCCACCGTACTATTTCAACCATTTCTGCTCATCCAGGCTTGTAACTACGAGCGTAATTCACCGAGGTAGTTACAATTGGTATCAGAGCCATCCCGACCTTCAGGGTCTCAGCCAAATGGTCGTTGTCTGTCTAGCAAATATTTTTGGTAGTTATGTATACTAGGGAAAAACAAAACGCGAGAGTAGGACTGCTTCCACTTTTCTTCTTACCCACCACCCACCCTTTTCTGGTGAGGAAGTGTAACGTTTTCAATCCTCTTCTTAAAAATTCAAACTAGGATTCACGTGTTATGGGTTTCCGTAGTACCATAGAAAGTGTGTGTGTGTAATTCCTTGTCTATCTGTTGCATCCAAGTTGTTATCACAATCTGCCTTTGGTTATCAACTGTTGGTACTTTCCATACTGACAGGCTTTTGCAAACCGGCGCGATCTATCTCACTCCTTGTTAACCGGTGCCATCTTCTTAAGGGTGTTCTTCCTTCTAGCAACTCCTCTTTCTGTGGAACCATCTGTTGCTAATCTCTATCTGATAAGTGATTTTGCGCATCTATTGGTATTTTAATGCCGAAAAATGCGGAAAATTTTTCTTTGATACATCTGTGTTTCCACACTCCTTTTCAGTCGTGTGTGAAACATTATCTATCTCCCATTTATCAGCATGTCCATGCTAACTCATTCTTTCGTCACCGGCGTTTAATCCTGGAGTATCTTTTCATCTCCAATTCTCTTGGGCTAATTACATAACATGTGTCGATCCGATGCTGGTGATTGTAATTTGGCTCTCGGCATAGCTATATTCCACTCATGATAAGTGTCGATTGGAATATGGAAAAATGCTATCAACCGTCACCATCTGAAGGATAAGGTAATCTCCTGTGATTTTGAGTACACCGTGATCATATCTATGCATATTCAAGCATCTTTGGCAATCCGGAGTTTCTCAAAGCACTACGGCGGTATATCATCTGTTCATCATGTTGCACATCTTTTTCAACTCCATATCTGCACATCTTTTTCGTCTCTGATAGCTCATACCATAAGCAAAGCTATATCATCGGTTCTTATCCAAGATCTCTTTATCTTTGTAATCGGTGACCCAATCGACAATGTGAACCAGGTGACATCTCTTTCTCTTCTGAAGGACCAGATAATCTATTCGTCCAGTGCATCTTCTTCAACACGAACCCATGCTCTTAATATTGATCTTTCTAAGAGCGTTGAGCTCAGAAAGTGTTTCGAGCATTTGTTCGTTTCTCCCGCCTCTTCAACTTGATATTCTGGGAATATCCTGTTAATCCATGGTGGTATATGTTGATAATATGCTTGCCTATTCGATATCAATGGAAGGACATGGAAGGTCATCTGTGTCCCTTTCTCTCAAGCTTCGTGAACACTGCCTGTGTGCAAAGTCTCAAAGCGTGAATCCTGACTTTTGAAGTCACCTATCTCGACCACGTCCTTCTGCTAAATAGATCGCTTCAATTCTGGAATTAGCAAGTCCATTGTTAATTCCATCCTCCATCTTCAACCAACCCGGAGTTGTCCTTGTTGGCAGGTTATCATCGTCGTTCCGCTAAATATCTTCCTCAAGACTGCTAAATCTCTCTCAATCTTTTCAAGGAGAACATGGAGTTCTTTCACCTCTATCTCGTTAAGTAATCTCTTGAAACCCTCTCGCTCTATCGTCTATGCCCAATCCACCGGAGGCCATGAAGACCTTCCAGATCTTGTATTCCTTCTGTTCAAGTTGGTGCTATCTTTTCTGTAGCTGTTGAATCTTGTAGTTGTCTCCATGAACTTCCTTCATATCTTTCCGGTGGCTGGCTACTTATGATATGACAACAACATCATCACCCTTATCTATCTTGAACCCGGCAATCGTTGCATCTATCTTTGTTTTCTAACGGAGTTCCATGAGTTATCCTTGTCAATACCTTCAGTCTGTTTCGGTAGTTGGGTTGCATGGTTTTCTTATTCATGTGCGGAGTAATGCTTTGAGTGCGGGATGGAGTAGCTACCATACCACTACTCTTATCATTCGCTCTCGTACATCGAATTGGTGAATTAATGTGATTCCACTCATTCCACGGAAGTTAGAAGTGGCCTTTATCCCTTGATACTTTTACTTCTATCCTTGTTTTCCGGAGTGCTCTCTCGAAGAAAGTAATCAATAATCTCTTGTTGGTGGTCTGTCTATTCTAGAAGGAGCAAAATCTTCATTTATCTGGTGGAAACAAACGCAAACTCCTTTCGTTCCTCGTCTTTCTACCGATGCTCGACATCCCCAAACAAGATGGAAGGAAACTATCTCTCTCTTCGTTTCATCCATTCTTTTTCTGTGGTAAAGCCAGTTATGGTTGATGCCATCAGCCGCAAATCTATTGCGTTAGCCTCAAGGCTAAAGAAAGCAATAAGTATCTCTACAATAAACTCCAGATCCTCCATATTCTTTGCTTCTCGGGATTCCACCATGATCTGCCTTCACCTCCGTCTCTAGAAGTTATATCCGCGCACCTCAATTGCGTGATCCTTTGGTTCTTACCGGCGCAACAAGAATCTAATCCAACGATGTCTATCTAAATCTTTCTGTTGCTATCAAGGGACTCTATTGTTTGAAGGCAGTACTGTTCCCGAACTTCAGTTCTCAAATCCAAGAGGAGATACGATGCTATTGTCATAGTGGTTCAAACCTCTCCAATCTAGTTCTTTTCTTCCGGCGAGATAAAGATTCATCCTCTCTAGTATCGGTAAATCTTTAATCTTAACGGTGTGCCTTTCTATATCCATGATACATCATCTTGTCTTCTTCTTTCACAAGTGGTTCTATTCTTTTATCATGTTTCTTGGGAAAACCGGAGCTATGTCCATCCTATCCTTCTTGTCTCACGACAATCCTTCAACTTTTCTAACCGTTGTTTCTCAAGCAAAACGCAAGACTCACAACAAGTCTAGCAAGTTTTGCAAGGTGTAGTGGTTGCACCATTCCGTTGTTCATCAGCTTGGGAACGTAAGGATCACCTCGTTCGAACACCCGCCTCTCCTTCTGTTGTTTTCTTTTTCCTAGGAATCTCGGGGCGAGATTCTTGTTTAGTGGGGGAGAGTTGTAGCATCCCAATTGTCTAACAATTGCAATGCCACTAGCCTAGTCTATATAAATGCTACTTCCTATATATAATTGTTGCATCATAAGCAAATCATGCTCATGTCATCATGCCACCTTGCATTTGAGCATCATATAAAACCCTTTTCATTTGGTTCTTATCTCATATGCATTATTAATTATATTTGCCTCTTGATATTGTATTTGGTTCTTGATATATTGTTTAAATGCCCAAGTTGAGTTGGGGGCATATCTCTTTCAACTCCACCACCTTTCTTGTTATCACCCATCATTCCACCATCCAACTAAATGTGAGCTTTGCACTTTTATTTGGGTTTTACCTCTAGCTCATGTGGGTTGGAATGGATCCAATTCTTGTCCACATGCTCTCATCTTAGCATCATGTTGTTTTCACAATATTGATATATGAGAGCCACATGGCCACCTTTGCATGCCTTGTGAGTGGAACCCTATTTCTAGCTTCCATATGTGTTGTTTTGGGGTTATCATCATGTTGGGATATTTTGTGGGCTTATTAAATACCTAGTGGCATATACACACTAGCAAGTCCCATTGTATTTTTCAAATATGGTCATCTCCTACTACTCCACATGGGGCATCCTTCCAATTCTTCTAGCTTGGCTCATTCTATGTTTTTGGAATGCATAAGTAAAAATGCTATGGATATTCATTTTTGTTCTCACAAGAGGAAACCTAGCATTTAATGCATTTTCATGGGCCATGAAACCATCACCAACTTTGGTCATCTTTTGGTTTTATTTGAATCTTGAGTGGATCATCATCTATCTCCTTCTCTCCTTCTCTTTGGCTTGATCTAGTTGTCTTGCAAAAATCCATCATCACCACCTTTTACCTCTTATTCTTTTTGGTCTAGCTCTTGTTTGATCTTGTTTTGCTCTTGCTTGAGCTTGCCAAAAGAAGTTCCATCACCCAATCCTCTACACCACATCTCTCCCTCTTTTCTCTCCTTCTTCTCCTTTCCACCTCCATCCATGCTTGGTCTTGTGGATAAGATCTAACCCTAAACCCTACCACCCTAATCACCATACCCCTCCCTCTAAACCCTAAGTCCCCTCCCTCACCTCTCCTCTCTCTAGCCGAGCCACCACACCATGACCAACCCTAGTCCCCCTCTCTCTCGGCCTCTCTCCCTGCCAAGGCTACCCCACCTAGCCACCCTCCCCCTGGTCGAGCTACCCTCTCCCTGCCCTAGCTACCAACCCCCAAACCCTAACCCGAGCCTAGCTCTAGCCCTACCCGAGCCTCACCTCTCTCTCCCTAGCTCTCTCTCGCCACCAAGCGGGTCCTACACCGAGCCACCCTCCCTGGCCTCGCCTCTGGTCCCACCTGGAAGCCCCCATGCACCTGCCCTGCCCCTGCCCGACCCGAGCACGTGAGGAGGAAGGAGAAAAAGGTGGCCGGGCCACCTTTTCCCATCTACCACCTCCCCACGGCACCTTCCTCCCCTCTCTGCTTTATCTCCTCCTCCACGTCTCCTCGCTCGTGTCCAGATCTACCCCAGGACCTATCCTCCCCTCCCCCTTCTTCTCCATCGCTGCCAGCTACCCCATCGCCGGCCACCGTCGGCATCACCCTACCACCACCGTAGCAGGAGGAGGGCGCGGCGACTGGACGTTGGGGAAGACCAAGACGAGCACCTGCACCACCCCTGTACCCGGAGCCGAGCAGGAGGAGCACCAGAGCGCCGGTACCAGCGCGAGCCCGACGCCCAAACCCTAGCTCCGGTCCGTCTGCGTCGACGCCGATCAACCGCTCCCCAAGCCGATCCATCTACATCAACGTCTCCTCGGTGAGCCCCTAAGCCCTCTGGACATGTTTCGCCTCGCTGTCGTCGCCTGTGCTCGCCGGCCGTATCGTCGAACAGCCTCGGTGCGCGGCGGCCGACGTCGTTCCTGCATTGCTACGCCGCGCAACGACTTAGCTAGGCCCCGTCCGCCCTCCCTAGCAACTACCTCACCTAGCCGCACTGGCTCGCACCCCTAGCACGCACCAGCACGTCCCCAGATCGAATCCCCACCCCGCGCTGGCGCGCACCGATCCGTCTGCGGCGAGAGGAAGAGAAACAGTACCGCGGGCGCTGTTTTGCTAATACCCCCTGCACCTTTTTCGGCATCAACCCGCGCTCCCTCTAGGCCCACCAGACAGCCACCGTGTCCATCTCCCAGAAAACCCCCTGGCTTTTTGTAACCCTTAACCCGCGCTCCAGTCTAGCCCCACCTGTCAGTTCCTGGCCCGCTCGTCTCTGTCGCGTGGTCCCCTGTGGCCCTGACCCCACCTGTCATTCGCTGGGGCTGGATTAGCTCGCGGTGAGGAAAACCTTCCCTGTGCGCGTTTGGTCCAGTCAGCCAGAGGCCCCACCTGACAGTGTCTGTGGCTAGATAAACCTGAGTAGAAAAAGTATTTTCTGTAATCTGTTTTTAATTCAAATCTTTTTCAAATTGAATCAAATTCAAATTTAATTCTGTTTTTAATTATCTTTTAAAATACTAATCCGAATAAATACAAGTAATATATGTTTTCAAATAAGAAAAATATGAGGAATTCAAATATGACCTTCAAAATATATCTTGAACATTTAAAATTCCAAGTTGATTAAAATTACATTAAAATGCCCTTTTCCTTAATTAATTAATAACTTTTGTTTTATAACTCCAAATTTAACAAATAATATGTCTAAAATGATTAGCTTGACGAGACCTTTCTGTTTATGCATTCCATGGTTTGTTTTGAAGCATGCATCATATAATTATAATGTGAACAGCAACTAAAATGAGGATAAAATGGGGCCAAAACTCAATAAAATGCTTTATTATTGTTTTCCACACCTCACCCATGCCATGCTACTTTATTGCCATGAAAATTGTGCATCATTCATCATGGCATGATTGTTTGCTTGATGCATTTAACTCATATGCTTGCGCACTTTATTTATGTTGGCCCTTGTTTGTTTGGTTCTTCTTCGAATAGACGCTGAGCAGGGGATATATCAAGAGAACCAGGACCACTACCCAGATCCATCACTTGCTTCAACTGAGCTGCTAGGCAAGCACTACCACATGCTTGCATACATATAGTACCTACTGCCTCTATCTTATTCTTGCATCATTGATTCGCGATTGCATTAAATTGAATCCCAAGTATTGCATAGCCTTTACTTTTAAACCCCACCGAAGCTTGTTCCTCCATCCCATGAGCCCTTACTACAGGAGTTGTTTGAGCCATGCGAGTCGTAGAACAGCATGTGTAGGGTATGTGAGTGTCTGATGGAAAACGAGGTACCTAAACAACTTAACCTGAGTAGTAATGGGATAACTAATGAAAGTGGCATCGGTGAGCCATATTCGCTATTTGGTTTTTCAGGCTCACTTGTGTCCCGTAGGACCCCGAGTACTTGATTCCTGTTCCTTGAATATTCGCGCTATCCACATCCGGGAGGCTTATGAACCCCCCTGGGCCAGAGCTTGATTCATTCTTATTTCTTGGGGCCACAAACTAGTTTGAGGTTTTATTTACTATCCTGTACTTATGCCATGCTTTACTGCTTTATTTAAATTGTGCGAGGTACTGCACACTGTACTGTTTAGGTCCGTGACCCGTTTTCGCTGTATCGACAAGCCCAGTCACACTTTCGGGTTCCCAGTCGTTTACAGCCGGCCACACAAACCTTGAGTCCGTCTCGTAGCCGGCCAGCTTCGTTGCGGGTAGCTTAATGGGGTGGCCCCCTGAAATATTTCTGAATCCTGTAATTGCTTTGTCGTGACTGCCTCGTTGGGTTTTGATTTGGTTTTTCCGAGGCATATCGAGTGTGTGTTGCTATTTGTGCACCCCTGCAGGGTAAAACTTTCTGAAAGCCGTGTCCGCGGTTATGGACGACTTGGAGCACAGTTTCTCGATCATAGACAAGCATAACTAAAGTACCGCTTTTAATTTGACTAGACTAGGTACCTGACTAGTAAATAGTGCAACACTCATGGAATGGATAATAAAACTGTCAACGGATGGGGGGCTGTTCGTCCGCTTCCTCGTCGGTAAGCGAGGAGGAGGATGGATCTGTGGATATTACCGTTTAAACTGTTATAACTGTTGTTATTAATTCACGGACATCCGTCTATCTCTGGTTAGGCGGATGGTTAGCGAGTATCTATAGAATTGCTAGGGTTTATCTTTTGCTGCAATTGCGTCACCCCAGGTTGTGTCCCCTTTAGAGGCATAAAGACTTGCTGAGTACCCCTAGGGTCTCACACGATAAATTATTGGTTCAGATGAACAGGTACCCTCGCAAGATGGATACTGGGTGGAAGAGATGGACGATGTGGGCAACGATCATTCGGTGTAGAGATTCCGGGAATGGGGATCCGTGAGATCTGTGGGCGGGACGTGCTTATTTATGGGCATCTTATGCCGATTTGCTTCTTATCCGTACTCGGATTTTGTCTTCCGCTTCCGCCTGATACTCCGATGTTTGATGTATGAGGAGATATCCTAAACTATTATATCTATCTAGGATATTTGGATCTTGCCGTATGGCGTTGCTATATTTCCTTTCTTTTTAGATGGAATGGCTCTGATGTACTATTGTTTGGTGGCTTGCATACATACTCATTTGTGTATGTAGTTGATCCCTTCGCCTGCCGATTACGCCGCCCGTTCTTGTCCCGATGTTTGGAAATGGTTGGGACGGCCGAAAGGTCTACCTGTGAGTGGCATTTGGGCCCCACCGTACTATTTCAACCATTTCTGCTCATCCAGGCTTGTAACTACGAGCGTAATTCACCGAGGTAGTTACAATGTTGTCCACCTATGCAGTGCCCAAGATGACAGATGGTCATGGTTGGGAGGCCATGCTCATAGGAGAGGTGCTTATACTAGGGTGTGTAAAGGAAAGGTTATGTTTGATTATCTGCATACTAAGTATGATGATTCAGGGTTATCCCTGACAGATGTATCAAATCTTGTGGTGAAAGTGTACCACCTCTACAGAGTGTCAAACTATTCGAATAACCGCGTCCGCGGTTATGGACAGTTGGAGTGGCTATACTGTTTCGTTGTCAGATGTTTTCAAAATGACTTAGGAAATGAATGATGAATCTTGACTTGACCACAACAGGGTTGTGACTATGTGATACATTGCAAATGTATCTATAATTTTTGATGTTCCATGCTTGGTTTTATCCACTTTCTTGTGTTTTGTTCCAACTTTGGAGTACTTTTCATATGATTTCTTGGACTAACCTATTAACAAGAGCCACAGTGCCAGCTGCCTATTTTCTGTTGTTTTTGGTTCCAGGAAAGTCAGAAAATGAATCTCGGAATTGGACGGGACAAAAGCCAAAGTGCCTATTTTTCGGAAGACATCAAGTGCCAGAATACGAGACGGAGAAGGGCCAGGGAGCCACCACACCACCTGGCCGCACGGCCAGGCCTGACCCGCGCCAGGGGGTGGTGTGGCCACTCCTGGCACCCCCTCGGCCTCTCCTTCCACCTATATATTTCCCTCGGGACGAAAACCCTAAGTGCCCGATCAAAAATCCATGAAAGAGTCTGTAGCCACCGTCATCTCCATCCCTAGATCGGGAGAGATCTGAAGCTCTTCCCGGCACCCTGCCAGAGAGGGGAATTCACCATGGAGGCCTTCTTCATCACCATGCAAGCCTCCGGTGTGATGCGTGACTAGTTCATGCTTGGACTATGGATCCATGTAGTATCTAGATGGCTGGTTCTACTCCTTTGTGCTTTCATGTCTAGATCTTGTGAGCTCCGTTCATGATCAAGATCATCTATTTGTAATTCATACATGTTGTGTTTGCGGGGATCCGATGGATATTGAGATGCTATTTCAGATTGATTATTGATTCTATCATGTCTTTGTTATTTGTGATCTTGCATGCTTTCTGTTGTTAGTAGCTATCTTGGCCAAGTAGATGCTAGCAACTCCAAGAGTTAGTATTTATGCTCGATAGTGGGTTCATGCCTCTGGTAATCTGGGGAAGTGACAGAAATCTCTAAGGTACTAGATGTGCTGTTGCTACTAGGGAGAAGACAACAATCCTTTGTTCATAGAACAATCGTATTGTTTACTTTACACGCAGTTCGTAAAGCAATAATCTGTTGCTTGCAACTTAATACTGGTGGGGGTTCGGATGGTAACCTAAAGGTGGATTATTAGTCATAGATGTAGTTGGATGGCGGTCTATGTATAATATTGTAATGCCCAATCAAGTCTCAAAGGAGTCAAGATGATTAGTATATGCATGTATTGCTTTCTCGGTGTTTGTGAATTGCCCCGCTGTAATTTGTTCACCCAGTATGTTATCTATCTTAAGGAGAGCCCCATCTAGTGAACTATGGATCCCGGTCCTTTTCTTTACATACAATCTACAACTGTTTACTGCTTTGTGTTTACTTTTTGCAAACTATTACTTCTTTCTATTCGATACATTTAATCTTTTGTTTTCTGCAAAACACGGTGAGATTGACAACCTCATCGCAAGTTGGGGACAAAGTTCTATGGTTGTGTTGTGCAGGTCTCCATGTTGCTACTAGCACCGGTAGTGCGCCCTGCCAAGGCTCAGCTAGCAACACCTTTGGGGTGTTTCCTTGCTCCTACTGGTTCGATTAAACCTTGGTTTCATAACTGAGGGAAACTTGCTGTTGTGCTCATCATACCTTCCTCTTGGGGTTCCCAACGAGCTCTACATCAACACCGCCATCAAGCATTTTTCTGGGCGCCATGCATTGAGCCATCAAGCGATTTTCTGGTGCCGTTGCCGGGGAGTCAAGGACATCTTCACAAGGGGAGTCCCTCATAACCAATCTCTTTACTTTGTTTTTTTTGTTTTGCTTAGTCTCTTTTTGCTTTGTTTGCTTGTTTAGTTATTCAAAAACCCAAAAACAAATTAGTTTTTCTTGTTTGCTTTCTTATTTGAAAACCCAAAAAAATGACTACTCTTGAAAACACTAAGTTCTGTAACTTCACTAGCACCAACAACAATGATTTTATGAGCACACCTATTGCTCCACCTGTGCCTGAAGATACTTTCTTTGAGATAAAACCTGCTTTACTCAATCTTGTTATGAGAGAACAATTTTCTAGTATTGGTAATGAAGATGCTGCTTCCCATCTAAATAACTTTGTTGAACTTTGTGAGATCCAAAAGCATAGGGATATAGATGGTGATATTATTAAACTGAAATTGTTTCCTTTCTCTTTGAGAGGAAAAGCTAAAGAATGGTTGAATTCCTTAACTAGGAATAGTATTGATTCTTGGACTAAATGCAAAGATGCTTTCATTGGAAAATACTATCCTCCTGCTAAGATTATATCCATGAGAAGTGAAATAATGAAGTTTAAACAACTTGATAATGAGCATGTTGCTCAAGCTTGGGAAAGAATTAAATCTTTGGTAAAGAATTGTCCCACTCATGGAATGACTTCTTGGATGATCATCCAAACTTTTTATGCAGGATTGAACTATTCTTCAAGGAACCTATTGGATTCTGCTACTGGAGGTACCTTTATGACCATCACTTTGGGTGCTCCAACAAAACTTCTGGACAATATGATGGTTAATTATTCTGAATGGCATACTGAGAGAGCTCCACAAGGTAAGAAGTTAAATTCTGTTGAGGAAACCTCCTCCTTGAGTGATAAAATTGATATTATTAAGTCTATGCTTGTTAATGGGAAAGCCCATATTGATCCAAATAATGTTCCTTTATCCTCTTTGGTTGCTCAAGAAGAGCAAGTTGATGTGAACTTCATAAGAAATAACAATTTTGGCAACAATGTTTATGGTAATATTGCTTATGGAAATTCTTACAACAATAATAAGAGTGCTCCCTTTGAACTTGAAGTTATGCTTCAAGAGTTTATTAGTAAACAAACTGCTTTTAATAAAACTATTGAGGAAAAACTCTCTAATGCTAAAAGAAATATATCATCTTTGGATGAAGCTCAATCTTCTTTGAATAAAATGGCTGCTAAACCTGAAACTAATGAGAATCCCTTTGCAGCTAATAATGCTATACAAGTAAGAATTGATGAAAATGTTAGACTATTAGCTGAATTACATGCTAAGTGGGAAAGAGAAGATGAAATTGCTAGAAACATTAGTGTTTCTACTATTACCACCACTAGTGTTGAGGCTAGTAATAGTTCTACTACTTTAGATGATAAATTTGATTTTGATCTTGATGGTTGCAATATCTCTGAAGTTATTAAGTTCCTACAAAAGCTTGCTAGAAGTCCTAATGCTAGTGCTATGAACATGGCCTTTACAAAACACATTACTGATGCTCTCATGAAGATTAAAGAAGAAAAGATGAAACATAAAGCTTCTATTCCTATAAAACAAGACGATGGTTGGGAACCCATCATTAATATGAAAGTGAATGACTTTGATTTCAAAGCTTTGTATGATCTTGATAGTAGTGTTTCTATTATTCCTAGAAGGATTTATGATATGCTTGATTTGCCTCCTCTTGAAGATTGCTATTTGAATATCCCACTTGATGATAATGTTAAAAAGAAACTCATGGGGAGTCTTAATGATGTTCTTATTATGGTTAACAATTCCTATGTCCCTGTTGATTTCTATGTTTTAGATGTTGAATACAATGCTTCTTGTCCTATTACTTTGGGAAGACCTTTTCTTAGAACTGTTGGTGCCATCATTGATATGAAAGAAGGCACCATTAAATATCAACTCCCACTCAAGAAAGGTATAGAAAACTTCCCTAAAAAGAGAGAAAAGATTTATTTTGCTTCTCCTATGAAAACAAAATTTGGTTTAAATGCTTCTTCATTTGAGAACACTTGATTCTTTCTTGCTTCTTATGCCTAACTTAAAGGCGTTAAAGAAAAGTACTTATTGGGAGATAACCCAAAAGTTTTAGATGAGTCTTGTAAGTTATTACCACTGTAATAACCTCTCCTTATCCTTTTTATTTGCTTTTTGTGCCAAGAGTAACCTCTAATGAGAGTGAAGTAATGATTGGGAAAGTTGCTGTCCCGAAACAGATTTTTGTGCTTCACCGTAAAGATTCGTGAGAGATATCTGTATGTCGGATTGAGCTGTAATTTGTTGTGATTCTGCCCTAGGTTTCTATCTAACTTTAATTAGTTCAACACTTTTTTATTTGAGGAACATAAGCTCTTCGAAAAAATTGGTTTTTACCTGCTGGTCTGTTTTGACAGATTTCTGCCATTTTCTGCATTTGCTTCTTGTTGGTTCCTTCTTGAGTTCTTTTCGGGAATTGAGCTTTTTGAGGGAAGTTCTACAGTAGCTAGTGTTCTAATGGAAGTTTATTTGGTGTTAGAACTGAACCTTAAGACTTATTTATCTTGAGTGCACTAATGTTGCTAATGAGATTGTGTGAAGTTTTGTATGAAGGGAAAATTTTAGGTGTATGGAAGGAATGAGTAATGAGATGAAGGATGGACTAAAACTCAAGATTGGGGATGCCACGCGTGTCACCCCAAGAAATATCCAAGAAGTACAAGCGTCAAAGCTTGGGGATGCCCAAGGCATCCCCTTCTTCATCAATAAAAATCCTAGGTTTCTTCCAAACGCTTCATTTTTTTTGTTTCATGCACAGTTGTGTTGTTCTTGGAGCGTCTTCTTTTTCGTTTTCATTTTGGTTTTTTGTTTGCTTTAGTTTTCTGAATAAATTGGTTGGACCCCCCTCTTTCATACATTGGTTTGCAAATAGTTTGGTTTGGTTTCGAAGAGTAGGAAAGTTCATGCTTATGTGGTAAAAAGAGCTTGTTTTTGACTATGGCCTATGCTTTGTCATGCCATGCTTGATATTGTTTTGGTTTTATGCTTAGTATTCTTTGCTGTAGCATGACTTGTTATAAACAATTGATATTCCTTAATGTGCCTTGGATGAATCATGCGTTGTTTTAGCATATTAAAGCATAGTATAGTGGTATTCTCCTTTGATGCTTTATTTGGGTTGACTTGGCGCATGCTCACACCATGTTATGACTATCTCAAGTCACCATAGCCTTTATGATCCTTTAGTTTTCAACTCGTAGTATCACTTTATGCTTTGATCAATGATGTTTTGTCGCTCTGCATGATTATGACCATTATTGCTCTCTTAGTTTGTCGCTCCCAGTCTTTTGCTAGCCTCCACAACAAAGTATGAGTTCCACTCATGCATCCAACTCCCTAAACCAAGTTATTCCAAAGAGTCCACCATACCTACCTATTAGCTTATGCTATTCCAAGTATATTCATGCTTTTATTTACCTTCCAAATTAAACTGGTTATGAGAAAACTAGTGATTAAAGCTCTCACGAACTTGATGGCACACTTTACTTTACTTGCCTCTAATAAACTTGAACCATTGGGTCCTTCTTTGTTGCGTATATGCTTGCGCTTTATAAGTTGAAATTAGCAGAACCATGTACCATGGGGAACGCTTTCTACATTGCACTTGTACTTTGTACCCCGTTGATATCATGTTCTTTTGCTTACGGATCCTGACTGTGTGAAATAAAAGTGGAACTTGTAAGATCATGGAGTTTGTATGTGTGTTAGAGAAACGCCTGGGCCGCTAGCCTAAGCCATGCCTAATCATGGTGGAAACTTGCAGCATCACCATAATGAGCACTCTATGAAGCATCCTCAATAAAAACCTATGCAAATAGCAAATAAAAAGATCGTTGAGATGCTCATTGTCTGCTTGCCTTGTCATTTTGATTATGGGAAAGCTCCTGTATCATGTGCAAGGGGTACCCCGTTGGCGGTTCTTAATGATACACATGTACATACAATGACAAGATCTTACTCGTGACTGAAGTTGAGTAGCATGAGTATCGGTCTTCATAAGTAAGAGGCATGAGATTTCGGTTTATAACTTGTCAAGCATATCCTCTTAGTTGTGTCACTTTAACCTTAACCACTTCAAGATGCTTATGATAGGGGCAATGAGAGCTGAAAGCTATAAGTACCATAATTTTTGGAAGCTCTTTATGAGACTTGAATCCCTACTTCCTTTTACAAAGGCCTTTCTTCCACCATTACATTGAGTCTCCACCTTCTAACTTTATGCACCTATTTTGAGAGCATAGTGGCCATTCTTAGTTCTATGTGCATTGTCCCAAGACTAGTTGATTAATGCATGTTTTGATATTGCTTGTTTTAAACTATTGTATCTAGTCACTCTTATGAACTTTGAAGGTGTCCTATGCATTTATATTTGATACTCTATTGAGGGACAAGCTGAATACTATTATGCTATGTTTTATTTATGTGAAACAAACAAACGTCTTGCAAAGCATTATTATTCATGAATCTTTTGTTTGTGCCTTTTCATGTTGCATCATAGTTTCTTTGCTTATTGTTAGACCTTTGTCTTTCATGTTATGATTGAAGTACTATGATCCCAGTTTTGAATGTTCTACAAATACCTTGATCAAGTCTTTGATGGTGCATGTCACCTCAAAAATTATTCTTTCTTTTTATCACTTACCTACTCGAGGACGACCAGGAGTTAAGCTTGGGGATGTTGATACATTGCAAATGTATCTATAATTTTTGATGTTCCATGCTTGGTTTTATCCACTTTCTTGTGTTTTGTTCCAACTTTGGAGTACTTTTCATATGATTTCTTGGACTAACCTATTAACAAGAGCCACAGTGCCAGCTGCCTATTTTCTGTTGTTTTGGGTTCCAGGAAAGTCAGAAAATGAATATTCTCGGAATTGGACGGGACAAAAGCCAAAGTGCCAATTTTTCCGGAAGACATCAAGTGCCAGAATACGAGACAGAGAAGGGCCAGGGAGCCACCACACCACCTGGCCGCGCGGCCAGGCCTGGCCCACGCCAGGGGGTGGTGTGGCTGCTCCCGGCACCCCCTCGGCCTCTCCTTCCGCCTATATATTGTCCTCGGGACAAAAACCCTAAGTGCCCGATCAAAAATCCACGAAAGAGTCTGTAGCCGCCGTCATCTCCATCCCTAGATCGGGAGGGATCTGAAGCCCTTCCCGGCACCCTACCGGAGAGGGGAATTCACCCTAGAGGCCTTCTTCATCACCATGCAAGCCTCCGGTGTGATGCGTGAGTAGTTCATTCTTGGACTACAGATCCATGTAGTAGCTAGATGGCTGGTTCTCCTCCTTTGTGCTTTCATGTCTAGATCTTGTGAGCTCCATTCATGATCAAGATCATCTATATGTAATTCATACATGTTGTGTTTGCGGGGATCCGATGGATATTGAGATGCTATTTCAGATTGATTATTGATTCTATCATGTCTTTGTTATTTGTGATCTTGCATGCTTTCCGTTGTTAGTAGCTATCTTGGCCAAGTAGATGCTAGCAACTCCAAGAGTTAGTATTTATGCTCGATAGTGGGTTCATGCCTCTAGTAATCTGGGGAAGTGACAGAAATCTCTAAGGTACTAGATGTGCTGTTGCTACTAGGGAGAAAACAACAATCCTTTGTTCATAGAACAATCGTATTGTTTACTTTACACGCAGTTCATAAAGCAATAATCTGTTGCTTGCAACTTAATACTGGAGGGGGTTCAGATGATAACCTGAAGGTGGATTATTAGTCATAGATGCAGTTGGATGGCGGTCTATGTATAATGTTGTAATGCCCAATAAGGTATCAAAGGAGTCAAGATGATTAGTATATGCATGTATTGCTTTCTCGGTGTTTGTGAATTGCCCCGCTGTAATTTGTTCACCCAGCATGTTATCTATCTTAAGGAGAGCCCCCTCTAGTGAACTATGGATCCCGGTCCTTTTCTTTACATACAATCTACAACTGTTTACTGCTTTGTGTTTACTTTCTGCAAACTATTATTTCTTTCCATTCGATACATTTAATCCTTTCTTTTCCGCAAAACACGGTGAGATTGACAACCTCATCGCAAGTTGGGGACAAAGTTCTGTGGTTGTGTTGTGCAGGTCTCCACGTTGCTACTAGCACCGGTAGTGCGCCCTGCCAAGGCTCAGCTAGCAACACCTTTGGGGTGTTTCCTTGCTCCTACTGGTTCGATTAAACCTTGGTTTCATAACTAAGGGAAACTTGCTGTCGTGCTCATCATACCTTCCTCTTGGGGTTCCATCAAGCATTTTTCTGGGCGCCGTGCATTGAGCCATCACTATGACACTAGCTTCCCAACTTTAGTGATTCTAGAACATTATTTTATCTTTCTTTGTTTCTGAACTCAGCTTAGGTTTCAAACTTCACTTTACAAATAAACCTAGAGTTAACATTTCCCACTAGAACTACATTACTTGTTAGTAATAGTTTGCGAGTACTTAAAGAGTTCTCATGGATTTTGGCCCTAGCTATTCCTATGGCCAGACTATGAAGGAAACTACCAAGATGACGGACAACAGGACGGCTATGATAACTAGGACTATCTTCCATCGTCAGCATTGCCTGTGCCACTGAAGATGGACCTCACTGCTACGCTTATTTTTTATTCCGCTGCTTATTATATTAAGACTGGATCATGAGATTCTTTATTCGTGTAATACCTTATATTGATTTGTAATGGATGATGTACTGTGATATCCAATCTGTTATGTCTCGCAAAAATGCTAATCCTGGGATTGCGATGTATGACATAACAGACATCTGGGATTAAAAATCCGGGTGTTGACAATAGTACTCCCTCTGCCAAAATATAAGGCACCTAAGTATTAGACAAATGTCAACATTTTTTAAGTTTGACCATGATTATACAGAAAAATATAAAAATTTATAACACTAAATTAATATCAATAGATTCACCATAAAGTATATTTTCTTAATATGTCCATTCAATATTGCAGATGTAGATGTTTTTTCTAAATATTTGGTCAAAGTTTGTAAGGTTTGACTTTTGACCAATCCTTAGGCGTCTTATATTTTGGGACGAAGGGAGTACAGACCTAGAGCAAACTCCACCATGTTCTAGAACCATCATGTCACCACCCCCAAAATGCATAAATTAAGTCTATTAATAATAACTATCTACACATATTGAGAATACAACCTACTGTGCTTTGAAATTTTGGGGTTGGTGACATGATGGTTCTAGAACATGGTGGAGTTTGCTATAGGTACTATTCAACACAAATCCAGCTACTCTAAACCATTGGATCTAACAGCCGAACGGTCAGGATTGGTGTTATGGATCCAATTCAAAACTGATCCATTATAGTAGTAAATAAAAAGCACACCTTAATAAGGCCTACTATGTGGCATCCGCTAAGGTTCACCTTATACATAGTGGAAACTATAAAGTATCTTTAAGCCTAAGGTGCACCTCAAGCTTGTGTGTTGACCATAGAGAATAGAAAATTCATTTCCCCTCTCTCCTTATTTCATGGGATCATTTTGAAAAGTGGTTCAAAATTTTCAAGATGCAAAATCTTAGTAGCTAGAAGTCGAACAGTCTCAACTGATATATTAATTGACCGCTCGATGGGTACCCCCAAAAGCTTTTTACATAAAACTTTAAAACCAACCTACAATTTATTGCTTGTAGTTCAAATTTGACCTTTTATTTCTATACATTGATATAAAGTCATTCAACAAGTGGACGGGGTTAGCTAGGAACCTTGAAAGTTCATAAAACATGGGAATCGTAAGTAAAACACATTGGTCCACCTAGCTAATATGTCTAGAAGCTTGGCTTATGGCATTGAGATCCATATTCTTCGGACTTTCTTTACGGAAAAGAATCATGTCGTCATCACTCAGAAAACTAAGAATTTTCTTTCCTGATAGTTGGAAACTCACACCGACGACATTGTTTATTACAAGAAGATGCACACATCTACCTCCAAAAAAAGAATTAATTCAAGAGCAATCTATCACACTTACTTGTAGATAAAGTTTGACTTAATTTTGTTAAATTGACAAGAAATCATCGAAGTGCACGAAGTTAGCTAGGAATCCTAGTACTAAAAACTTGGGTATTACGTATAAGAAACCGTGGTCCAGTTTGTGTGATAATGGGGGCGGTTCATTTTCTTTTAACCTTGCTAGGTCTCGTAGGAGCAAGGTGCTTGAGAGTTAACACGGTCAGTGGAAGTACAAGTTACATCAAGGACCTCATAAAGAATGAAAATTGCATCCAAGTCCATGCATTTAGCACAAGGACCCTGAAACTAAGCAATGAAGTACTGTGTTTTGAGGTTTGCGCATACTAGCGTTCATCGTACTAATGACTATCAGTAGAATATTTCTAGATGCTAAGAATGGAAAAGAAGATCCAACGGTTAGCAATGTTTGGATTTGCCAGTCTTGATCCAATTGTTAATGTTCAAAGTTAATCTCTACACTATATGTAGTGGTATGGTATTGTAAGAGATAGGAGACAAGATAAAGATAAGACAAGAAGTACTGCGAATTGTCGATCTAATGGTAGGTCTCGTAAGAGCGAGGTGCTTGAGAGTTAACACGGTCGGTGGAAATCCAAGTTACATTAAGGACCTCATAAAAAATGAAAATTGCATCCAACAAGTTCGTGCATTTAGCACAAGGACCCTTAAACCGAGTAATGAAGTACTATGTGTTTTGAGGTTTGTGCATACTAGTGTTCATCGTGCTAAAGACTATCAGCAGAATGTTTTTAGATGCTAAGAATGGAAAAGAAGATCTAATGGTTAGCAATGTTTGGATTTTCTAGTCTTGATCCAATGGTTAATGTTCAAATAAGTTAATCCCTACACTATGTAGTGGTGGTATGCATGGTATTGTAAGAGATAAGAGACAAGATAAAGGTAAGATAAGAAGTACTATGAATGGACGATCTAATGGTAGGTCTCGTAGGAGCGAGGTTCTTTGAGAGTTAACACGGTGGGTAGAATTACAATTTACATCAAGGACCTCATAAAAATGAAAATTGCATCTAAGTCCATGCATTTAGCACAAGGACGACCCTGAAACTAAGAAATGAAGTGTGTGTATTGAGCTAGAGGTTTACGCATACTAGCGGTCATCGTGCTAAAGACTATTAGTAGAATCTTTCTAGATGCTAAGAATGGAAAAGAAGATCCAACGGTTAGCAATGTTTGGATTTGCCAGTCTTGACCAACGGTCAATGTTCAAAGTTAATCCGTACACTATATGTAGTGCGTGGTATGGTATAGTATTGTAAGAGATAAGACAAGATACAGATAAGATAATAAGAAGTACTATGAATGGTCGATCTAATGGTTGGTCTCGTAGGTGCGATGTGCTTGAGAGTGAACACGGTCGGTGGAAGTACAAGTTACATATCAAGGACCTCATAAAAATGAAAATTGCATCCAAGTCCATGCGTTTAGCATAAGGACCCTAAAACTGAGAAATGGAGTGTGTGCTTTGAGGTTTGCACATACTAGTGTTCATCGTTCTCATCAAGACTATTAGTAGAATCTTTCCAGATGCTAAGAATGGAAAAGAAGATCCAACAGTTAGCAAAATGTTTGGATTTGCGAGTCTTGATCCAACTTGTCGTCAAAACTCTCATTGGATGATTTCTCATATATTAATTGTGATCCCTGATGGGTACCTCCAATAGCTTTTTCGTAGAACTTTCATATTAACCTAAAATTTACTTATACTAGTTCAAATTTGACCTATTTTCGATAAATCGACATAAAGTCATTCAAGTGGGTGGAGTTAGGTAGGCAGTTTTGAATTGGATCCATAGCACCAATCGTGACGGGCTGTTAGATCCAATGGTTAGATTAGTTGGATTTATGTTGAACAGTATCTAGAGCAAACTCCACCATGTTCTAGAATCATCATGTTCCCCTTACCCCCCCCCCCTGACAAAAAAATTTGATAGCACAGTAGGTTGTATTCTCAATATGTGTAGATAGTTATTATTAATCTACTTAATGTATGCCTTTTTCTCTAACAAGACTATTGGTTAATAACAAGCTAATGTTCGCTAAATCACATTTCATATAGTATATACGAGTGTGGCACGTGCATGTGTGTGTGCGTGTGCGTGTGAAAACTTTGGCTTGTGGCATTTATTTAGATCAATATTCTTCGGACTTCCTTTACGGGAGAGAATGATCATGTCATCACTCGGAAAATTGAGAATGTCCTTTCCTGGTAGTTGGAAACTCACACCGACAACATTGTTTACTACAAGAAGATGCACCCATCTACCTCTGAAAAGACATTTAATTCAAGAGCAGTCTATCATGTTTACTTGTAGCTCAAGTCTAACTTAATTTCATTAAATTCATGCAAATCTGAGCAAGAAGTTGAACCGTACCAATATATCATCAAAACTCTTGGTGGTTTCCCATAGATTAATTGACCCCCTCCCCTCGATATATTGGTACCTCCAAGAGAGAACTTTCGTCAAACTTTCAAAGCAACCTACAATTTACTTGTGGCAATTCAATTTGTACCTAATAATTTCGATAAATCGGCATAAAATCAATCAAGTGGCAAAGTTAGCTAGGAAGTTTGAGAACTCATAAAACATGGGAAATTGTAAGTACAACATGTTGGTCCACAATATATGTCTAAATACTTGCCTCGTGTGTCATTCAGATCCATATTCTTTAGACTTGGTTTAAACAATCTCGTCATCACACTCAGAAAATTGAGAATGTTCTTTCCTGAGATAGTAGGAAACTCATACTGATGGAATTGTTTACTACAACAGTATGCACCTATAGACCTTTGAAAAGACATTTAATTCAAGAGCAATCTATATCTTGCTTACTTGTAGCTCAAGTTTGACTTAGTTTCGTTAAATTGTCAAGATGCAAAATCTATCTTAGCAAGAAGTTAAAACTATTGTCAAAACTCTTGGTGTTTTGTGATATATTAATTGACCGCCCGATGGGTACCTCCAAAAGCTTTTTCAAAAGACTTTCAAAGCAACCTACAATTTTCTTAGAAACGAGGCAAGTAAATTTCTAAGCTACATATAGTAAGGGCGTGTGTAGTGTCTAGAAGTAGCTATGAAAACTACTTTTGATCCAGCATTTAGAACTGAAGTGGGTCCGCACAACCATGCTAAAAAGAAAAACAAACTGTTATCCACTGAATAGTGGCCCTCCCAATTGATTCCCTTAGACATAAGTCTAGCACTAGAATCACCTTGAAGAATCTTTTTGTTAGCACTACCCACTCCACCGTTAAGATATATGTTTAAAACTTGACACCGTGCTTGCTTTGATGTCTGGGGCCAATGGGATCAGTACCGTGGGGCCCCGTTGTTATTAGTGGTCTAGTTATATCCTATAGCATCCAAGGAATGTTAGCTCTGACTCCTCTAGCTCTTCCTTCTCGATGAAGCCTCGACGCTCGGCTTTGAAGGATGGTTATGAGGGTAGTAGGAGGCGATGTTCCCGTCGATAGCAAGGTGCCTATAGTGACTTCGTCAAGATCAAGCCCCCCACCGAACAGTCTAAAGACACAATCTTTCGGAGGTGCTCATAGGAGTAGGATGTGCTTTCGTGCGTTCATAGGGGTGAGTGTGTGTATGCATTTGTGAGTGTGTGCATTTTGTAGTGGATTTTCGCAAAAATGAGAGAGATGGGCCTTCCATTTGTATTAAGTTTTGCTCGGTTTTTCCAAAGTAATTGTAATGGTCACTGGTGTCTAGGATCTATGGGCTCACTACCGGGGGCCACATTATTAGTGGTTCAATTACATCCCATAGCAGCCAACGAATGTGAGCTCCAACCCCCTAGCACTTCCTTTGCCACGAAGCCTCGACGCTCGACTTTGAAGGATGGTTATGAGGGTATTGAGAGGCGACATTCCCGTCAATATATAGTGAGGTGCCTATGGTGACTTTATCAAGCTCAAGCCCTGCGGGATCAGTCTCAATATCCAGTCTTTTTGAAGTGATCATATGTCTAGGGTGTGCGTACCTGCATTCATAGGGGTGAGTGTGTGTACGCATTTGTGAGCGTATCCGTTTTGTAATAGGTTTTCGCAAAAAGAGAGGGGGGCTTTGGTTTATTTATTGAGTTTTGATCTATTTTCCAAAAGTACTCCATGTAATGCATGTCAAACTAGGTGAGTGATGTTTGGGGGCCCACGGGCTCTCTAGCACGGGCCCTAGTTATCAATGGTCGAGTTAAATCCAATACGGAGTAGTAGTCAGCTAATGTGAGGACCGACTCCCCTACCTCTTCCTTCTCCATGAAGCCTCTGCGCTAGGCTTTGAAGGCACACTCTTTTTTAGAGCAATGTCAGCGGATTCAGTCATGCTAGTTCGGCGAACAACGAGGGATCTTGATGCGCAAGGCGGTCAGGTTAGGGTAAGTACGCCAGAGTTCATGTTCTCAGTTTATTTTCTTGAATTCACCTTATGGGTTCTCTCCTTTTGGGGTTTTTCTCTATTTTGCCCGTCTCGGTCGACGATGTTTCCTGGGTTCAGATGTCGGCACAGATGTTAGAGGTGGAGTGGTACGGCATCGTTACTGATGCGGATCTCCGGCTCTGGTGTGACTACACCCTAGCACTGCGTCGTGTTTGAGGGAATAAACTTCGGCCGCAGGTTCTTGGGTTGCAACTACGAATGTGAGCGCTGCATGTTCGTCCACTGGGTAGATCTACTGCACTCACTTTCGCTACAACGCGCAATGATGTCACTATGGTTACAGCTCAAGATCCACGATGACGTCAAAGAGGAGGAGCAGGAGCGCCATCAGATGCATGCCGAGGAGATGGCTACAGAGTTAAGGATGTCTCCGACTCACTGCACTCAGTCGTAAATAGGTTAGATGCTCTTAGATTTGGGTAATTAGAGCTGGACATTAGGTTCTTAGCCAAGTACGGTCTGTAATCTAGATATTTAGCATGCTCATGATGCTTTTGGTCGCTGGTTGTAGATTCCACTAATAATTAGGTAATCCCCTTTTGTTTACTAGTACTCACCATCTCATAGTACTACCACATTAAATTACACTAGGTTAATTAATATGGGAGTAGTTGACAGACTACTTACAACTTGTCTGGAGATTGTGGTTACTACTAATTGATCTGGTTTGTGTGTTACTACGATCTCTATCTATATACGAGTATCGCTACATTTTTTGCACATTTGTGCACCTCCCCCGTCGCACACCTTCTTTACCCAGCAGCATCCACCTTTCCATCGCATTAGTGCAATCTCTGGTGAGTCCGCAACCATCCAGGTAGTTGTTTAGGTAATTGCTATTTGAAATAGTAGATCTATATGCCACATTAGGAAGCTGGGATCACCATGGATGTAGCCATGGAATTAGTTATAAGGTCCACTGAAATTAGGTAAGTATATGCTGCCAAGAAGAGTCTTATGAGGATGGGAAGCTTGCCCCTAGCTTTATTTCAGAGAACGGTCCTCTATTGACCAATGCAGATGTAATCCGATGCATATCGTTCATAAATAGATTGTTGTTTGCTAGTGCCCTGCATTGCCGAGTTTTTTAAATTATATTTTTCATTAAAGGGGAACACGCCCAATCCTTGGCATCTGATTAATGCATGTATCCTTCTTTGCATTGCGAAGTTGATGTGTTCTTTCCTAAAATTTACTGGTTTTGCTGCATTTCATTTAGCATCATGCGCATGTCCCACCCGTGGAGGAGGCATTATCGAGTGACAAGTGCTTTTATGTATCCAGCTTCTTTGCTAGAATTTCAGTAACCTATGCTTTGTCCCCGATTTTTTTTCGATAAAGAGCGCTTTATTACTGAAAATGTCCCCTAAAATATACTGATCATTTTTGTTGCATCATGATTTTCAGAAACAAAGTCATTCTGATCTATTGCCACTTATTACTAAGGCCAGGACTGCTCATGTGCCAGCTAAGAAGGCAAAGCTTGAAGTACAACCCTTTTCATGTCGGTTCTGTTTCCCATGTTTGGGAAATATGCCTATATGGTTCTTTGCCATTTGTGGTACCACTATGGAGCTTGCACGATGTGTGCAGCTGAATTTGGATCTTTTTTTGTGAAACGAGAATTTGGTTTATTTTTTTTGAAATGAGAATTTGGTTTAATTTTGGATTTGTTATCTACAGTTTCCACCTTACTCATATTTCTCATGGCGTAATCATGTTGGTCACTACAAGGATTTGACAATTGCCCATCTTCGATAGAAATAAAAAGCTCATAGACACATGATTTCGTGCCTTCAAGAGAAAGTGAAACACCAGGACGAACAGATTAGGCGCCTGAAGGAAGAAGTGTCCACATCCACTAAGCGGATAGCGGACTTGACTACAGGATGCAATACATCAATTTCAGTTGCTCATGATGCTGCTATTGATTTTCAAAAGTTCGTGGCTGACAACTTAGTTCCCGAGTTGCCTGATGTCGATGGCGACGAGCTGATTGGCCAGGTGTATGACCGGATCTTGGAACAGGTGGGAATTGAAGCTGACAATCTTTTCAATTCGGCTCTAGAAGTAGATGAGACCCTGACAAAAATTGGAGATTCTCCACGCCCATACAGTCCTGATCCTGCAAAAGATAAGAAAATCTGTAAACCATATTGACCGCTCTACTTTCATTTTTGAAGGGTTTGGATCTCTTGTGAGGAAGATTGTTTGTTAAGTCAGGTACTATAACTGTTTTTTTTGCTCTGCTGGTGTGTGGTGTCCACGAATCTATATATTTAATGTACTATTATGACATATATATTGGACCTGGCTTTATGTAACTATATTTGGCAAAAACAGTCATCTTATTCGAACTTGCGGTGGTTTTTTATATTTCAATTTTTTCCGTCTGAGATCTTTTAATGATGATGTTAATGCCAGTTGCGAGTGATTTGTTAGCATGTTTCTGGTCAAATTTCAGGTAGTAAGCCAAAACTTGTAGTTGTAGATTGTGGAATTTTAGGTCGATGTTTGAACACTATATCTTGATGTCATAGAAAGGGCAGGCTTCTACCACCTGGAATATTTTACTCAGCAATTGATTGTATCACACGAATAAGTGCACAAACTTGATATCTGTAGGCGGGAAACTGAGCAACGCAAGTGCACAAACTTGTATCAGTTGTGTGGTTGCTACTATTAATACAGCCGGGGTTTGCCCTAAAAAAAGCGGGGTTCGCAAAAAAATATAGTGGGGCAAAAGTTAGTTTCGAGTTTGAGGAAGCTCAGTCGTGTGCCCCTCGACCCCATCGTCATCTTCTCTACCTGGCCGCCCTCCCACGACCGGACCGTCCCCGCCGCTCCACCATTGAACACCATCGCGCCGCCATTCGCTGGTATGTACGTCCCCAACCTCTAGCCATTATGGGCTTTCTAAAGGATAGAATGCATTTAGTTTTGGGCATTGCGAGCTAAATAAGCTGGTGGCGTTTACAGGAAATGGAATCGGTGTTGGCGGATGCATTTGCTGCATCGGTGGATGCTTGTAAAGCAGAGGTGGATGCTGAAGCAGCACCAGCGGATACATGTGAAGCGGATGAGGAGGCCGATGTGAAAGATCAGAGTCTTGGGTAGTGTTGAGTGATGCTTGGAAAGCGATGGAGGCGCAGTCGAAATCCTCGCCGGCTACTGCTGGAACAAATTCGGCTATGTTGGCTGCCGTTGCCAAAGCGACGGCTGCGTCGGATGCTAGGAATGCATCAGCTCGTGGTCGTGCCTCCTCAGCATCAACGTCTGTGGCTCATCATTCATCAGCGGCGCCTGCTCCATCTGCTCAGAACTCGTTGACCCCATTGTAAGGTCTGCGCTAGATTTTGTCTCCCTGACTTCCTCCCTCTTTTGTGTATTCTGCTCTGGGTTGTTTTCTGGAAGCAGTGGATATTAGTTTAAACTAGTAGTACTAGGAACATAAAAATCTATTTAATCACAAACTAGTGATCCGAATAGGGTGAAACTTATATAGGATTCAAACCTAGGCACCGATGATTTACTGATTTTTTGTCAATTTTTTCGAATAGTTTTACTTTTTAGTTCAAAATCTGAGCTACTTTCATACGTTTGATCTAAGATGGAAGGTGGATCCTAGGGCAAGTCGCCGTGAGACTTGGGTTCACCAAGTCACTGAAGCTGCGTCCTTTTTTCTCCCCTTCTTTATGATAAAACCAGAAAATTCAGATGCGGTCCTTTTTGTCCTCCCCGGTGACCTCAAAAAAGTTCTTCATTCCCTTTGCCCAGTTCTGACATGCTGAAGCATTTTGCGGTGCTTTCATACTACTCTGGTTGATTCCTTGTGTTGTTTAGGTTATTTTGTTGATAGACTCTACTTTTTAGGTAGTTTTTCAGATGCTTGCAATTTAGGAAATTTCGATGATAAATTTTCCTATCAAATTGTTTGATGCATTGTGGTGTTTACTTAATTCTTTTTTAGGGTTGTGCATTGTGCATTGTGCTGTTTACTAAATTCTGATGATGTGTTTGTGCTATTTGCATCATCCTACCAGCTTCGGTGGAAGAACATATGCAACAATCAACGACTTGACAGGCGATGTATTTGGTCAGATTCTTGTCAGGCTTCCTCCGCACCATCCTGCATACTGAGGGCATCAGTCGCCCAAAAATGTTGGATGGACTTCATGGGAAGCAACGATTTCAAAATGCTAACCCTGTCACATAATAGAGGAATGCTGTTACTTGGATTTTTCACCAAAAGCTCCGAGGACGCTCGATTCTTAACAGATCATAATCTTGACCAATCCATCTTCCAGAAGTTGAACAGGCTAGTGGAAGTACATAAAGCCTACAAACCATATGTACTCGGATGTCTCAATGGTAGGGAGCTACTTCGTTATCCGCAAGGGTCTAACATGATAAAGGCCTAGGATCCAATCAGTGGAAGTGAAACAAGGATATCAGAACCACCAATTTGGCGGAGATGTGAGTATGATAGCAGCACAATTCTATGTTCGAGAAATCATGGGCAATTGTCTTCACACTGTTGCAGCAATTTCTGGATTGTTTGGATAGTAACCAATGGTAACCAAGCACTGGTGCAGAGGTACTCATCGGAGTTTGGAAAATGGGAGGACTGGATTGAACCTGCTAAGATGCTGGCTAAGATTGATTGCAGGCCGTCAACTCTCATAGGGGACATTTTGTATTGGCCAACAATGAACTCTAGATATATAATTTCCTTCGATAACGTGACAACAAAACTGTGTTATATTGAGTGCCCCCATGAGACACATGATATTTCCAGACGCAATTTTGTCATTTCTAAGGGGCATAATGGAGATGTTTCCCTTGCGGTTATAAGAGACTTCACTCTAAACACGTGGTCCAGTGCAAGATCATCAACAGGCAAATGGGAAGCTTGGGTGCCTCATATAAAGGTTGAGTTGGATACTCTCCTTGGCCTTGAGAAATCATGGGCATATGGTGGGAAAGATGCAGTAAGGTTACTCTACGCATTTGAGGATAGAGAAATGGTGGTTATATGTGCGAAGGAGGGAGTATTCGAATTAGATCTCAGCATCATGAAGTCTAATAAGTTCATAACGTTGGTGTACTTTACATCCCTACATTATGACACCTGGTTAGTGCAGTCATTCATGTGCAACCCTTGCATTTTTGTACACCTATGATTTTGCTGATCATTTTGTTCATTTCCTTCAGCAACCGACGTGATTCGGAGTGCTAAATCAAAGAAACGAAAAGGAAGTCCTGTCAGTAACACAGCTGATTCAGACTGCAACATCAAGGAGATGAAAATAACACTCAGGTGAATAACCAATGCTTGTTTGGGTAAGCATGTGTTTGTCCAGGTTGTGTTATTTGGACCTGCAGTCTGATATTTGTTTGTTTTGGTAGCTGATGGAACTATGGCGGCACCTTTGTTTGTGCTGTAGTCACAGCGGTAGGGGCTGGAATATTAGAGCTATTTGTTCGTTTTGGGGACCTATGTGTGTCTGATAAAACATTGTTTTATATGTTGAAATAGTGTTCTCTATATAGTAGGTATGTGTGATGAAATCTTGTTTTATTTGTTCTACATATACTTTAGCTGGTCTTTGTGTTTTGATAGTATGCTGTAGTAGGATTATTTGTTTCGCAGCAAGATTTTTATTTGATCTGAATTAGTACTACCATTTAGTTAGTGCTTCCTGTAGAAGAGTCTGCGCCGACACCTAAATAATTAGTAGACCTTGGTTGCACACCATTTTCACATGCTTGAATCAGAGGTACTTCAGACATTTGTTTGTTGTTATGTTAAACAAACATTTTTGTATTGGAGATCTGCATACGCATGGTAGATAATCACTCTCCCTAACTTGGATCCCTGAAATAGAGGGAGAACGGCCTATTTGTTTAATTATTCTTTGGACAATCTCTAAATTCAAAATCATTGTCGACCGCCAAAACCTACCGCCTGCCCCGTTTGAATCGAAGGAATCAGTTGATGTGACTCTCCCCTTAAATTCCTGACTAGATGGTGTTCGACCTACACAACCTTTTTTCTAGTAATAAAAACTTGGCCAGCAGCCAAATTAAAAATTGTAATCGAGCGGAAAAATAACCCACCGACCCCGAAGCATTTCGCACCCCTCTGTTTTAATCATTTTCAGGCACAATCACCCACCGAGGTAGTATTTTTATATTATTTCATGGACGCTAGCCAAATTTTAAATCTGAGTCAAGTGGCAAAATTTACCGCCTATGCTATGTGAATGGAAGGTATCCAAGTTTCTGTGTAGAAAAATGTTTATGGATGATCAGTTGATGTGACTCTCGGCCTTGAATTCCTGGACAGATAGCGTACGATCTACTACCTTTTTTCTATTAGTAGATGGAGGCTAGCCGAATTCAAAATCTCAATTGAGCGACAAAATCACCCACCTACCAAGCATTCCCGCCCCACCGTTTCAACAACTTTGAGCCGAAATGTCAACACCTGGATTTTTAATCCCAGATGACTGTTATGCCATACATCGCAATCTCAAGATTACCATTTTTTCGAGACATAACAGATTGGATATCATAGTACATCATCCATTACAAACCATAATAAGGTCTTACACGAAACAAGGATCTCATGATCCAGTCTTAATACAACAAGCAGCGGAATAAATAATAAGCATAGCGGTGGGGTCCATCTTCAGGGTCACAGGCAATGCTGACGATGCAAGATAGTCCTAGTTATCATAGCCGTCCTGCTGTCCTTCCTCTTGGTAGTCTCCTTCATAGTCTGTCCACAGGAATTGCCAGGGACAAAAGCCATGAGTACTCTTTAAGTACTCGCAAACTAATACTAACAAGTAAGGTAGTTCTAGTAGGTTTGCTAACTCTAAGTTCATTTGTAAAGTTAAGTTTGAAACCTAAGCTGAGTTCAGAAACAAAGAAAGATAAAATAAAGTTTGAAATCACCTAAGTGGGAACTTAATTGTCATAGTCACAACTCTGTTGTGGTCAAGTCATGACACAATTCATTTCATAAGTTGTTTTGAAAACATCTGACAACGGAACAGTATGGCCACTCCAACTGTCCATAACCGCGAACGCGGCTATTCGAATAGTTTGACACTCTGCAGAGGTGGTACACTTTGAAGGAGTTATGCCCTAGAGGCAAATAATAAAGTGTATTATTTGATACTTCTCCTGTATGTTCATAATACGTTTCATATTGTGCTATAACTGTGTTAATACGAAACGTTAATACACGTGTGGTATGTAAACAAACTGTGTCTCTAGTTACCTCTAGTGAACTAGTTCATTGGTCATGAGGATGGTCTATGTTTCCAGACCATGGGCATTTATGCCAACTGACAATGAGGTCATGCTATTAGTTGAATAACATGATAGACAAACATCCGACCGTTATATCTTCATGAGATCTAGTTACAAAGTTCACCATTGATGATAAAACACAGAGAACCTCGTAACCCGATCCTTTGACTGTGACGTAATGAAAATCACCATTCCGGAAGAAGCTTAGATGGTTATCAAGAGTCATCTCGTAACAGGGTGACCAAAAAGGTGCCACTCAAGTTTTCCGAAGGGATGCGTAGAGGAGTACATATCAAGACCAGGATTTGTCTAGTCTGTGTAACAGACAGATACATGTGGCCATCTCGGTGACATTGCATTAATGAAGCTTTCAAGCATGTGACTAGGTCATGGAATGCAATGACATGAGAACGAGAAAACAAGTTCATCAGTAACAAGATCGAACTAAGGTATGCATATACCAAAGATCAAGTCTCGGATGAATTAGGTATCGAGTGACAAAGGGAATGGGGAACGACTATCTCACGGTTCGAGGGATTGTATTCGTGAAACGCGCGAGGGTCAAATGGACATCCAGTTCCCTCTATTGATCATTGATATGAGAGTGGTCTCTATCATGTCCGGAGTGTTTCCGAACCGAAGGATGTCACGCTTAAGGGTAGGGACGCTTAGGGTAGATGAGGCATCGTATGAGAAATAGAGAGAGAGAGACCAGAATAGTTTCGGTAACATCCGATGGAGATCGGAAAGGGGTCCAAAAATTGTTCTGGAGTGAAGAGATAATATAATATGTATATTTGAATGTTAATTGGAGAATTAATATTAAATATATATTTTATTTTATTTTTGAAGGAACTATATTGCTAATGGGCCTCACCCGAAGGGAGGCCCAAGTGGGAAAGGCGCCTAGGGAGTGGGGGCCAGCAGGCCTAGGGCTGGTGGGCTACCCTAGTGGGGCCCACCTAGGGCCGGCGGCTGCCCCAAGGTGGCCGGTGGGTGTGGGGATTAGTCCTACCCCGCCCGGCCCCTGGGTGGTGCTCCCCCTTCCACTATATAAAGGGGCCCCCCTCCCCTTGGAGATCACCCATTCCTCTCATTATCTCTCTCTCATCTGCTGAGGAATTCCCTGTAATATTGGGGAGGACCTCGTGGTTGAGTTCTCCACCTTCACACTACTGTCGTGTGATCAGCGATCCGACATCTACTTCTTTTGCTGCTTGGCTGGATCGGAGCCTGGTTGACGTCCCCTACATCGGACGTGTGACGAACTTTGGAGGCACCACACTTGGGGTGCTGCTCGTCTTCATCAATATACGCCTTCCTACGTAAGGCGTGCCTCTTTCTTCAAAGGTATGAATACTGTATTCCTTCTCCGTTACTTATGTCTACATAGTATTGATCTGGTATTAATGTTCGAGTAGATAGAAATTTTTTGTTTTCTGCTACGGAACCCTTCAGTGGTATCAGAGCGGGTCTATGGGTAGACATGTCGTACGGATAGAACAAATACAATATGTGGGCATTGATTCTCTAGTTGCTACCCTCTTTAGTGTTATTGTTCGTATCGCGGCACTGTTTGATGAAGCGGCCCCCAACCAACCTCACGTGGTGATTCACAAGACTGGTCAACAAATCAAAGTGGCTTAGGGGGTGTCTGTCTCTCTACAATAGTTGATATGGCATTAACACTGGAGGGCCCTGAAAAGGGAAGAAGAACGGCAATCATTGAATCCATGTTGTGGCTCAACGTTCGTAGGTGGGAAAGGGTTCTACTACGAAAGCCCTAAAGCCGCATAAAACATGCAATAGTTAATATAGAAGCGTCTATATTTATTATTGCATAGGGGCAAGTATTATAACATGGCAATGACAAGTTTGTGAAACTCTCGTTGAAGCTATTGATGATGATCATAGAGCTATAACCATGTCATAGCACTTCACTTTAGAAGTATTTCTTATTGTGCTGGTATACTTACTAGAGGGTAGCATAATAAGATAATCCCTCATAGTATTCCACTTATCGTATTCCCCTTGTGTGTGCACCACCAAGAAATTTCTTCGGTATGAGGCGATCCAGGGTTATAGGCCTGGGTGTCAAACATACCTATGTTCGCATACAGTGGGTGTAAGCCATGTTGCACTGCGAATACACACGAGTTAGGACTGGCGAGCCTAGCACGTTAGAGAAACGTGGCCTCGAAATACAAGAGACCGAAAGGTTGAGCATGAATGACATGGTTGATGTGATCGACATTAGGGAATGTCCACCTTTGATACTGCACTGATGGCCGTGACGATCGGGGGAGGTGCAGAGGATAGGGATCCTGTGATCACTAAATGAGTAGAGGGATGTTCGTTTAAGTGGGAGTTCTTTTAGTTAAATCTTGAACTCATTATTATGAACATAGTCTAAACACTTTGCAAATCCTTTTTTAGATGTCTCGCCCACCCACCTTCAACCTTAGCACTTTCCTCGAGAAGGACAAGATGAAAACTGATGGAACCAACTTCACCGCATGGTTCCGCAATCTTAGGATCCTCGTAGTCCCCTACAAGTTGACGTATGTCATCGAGGCTGAGCTTTTGGCTAAGCCTGCAATTCCGCCTCTGAGGACGAAAAGAATGTCTGGCAGTCCAAGGCGGATGATTTCTCCCTCATCTAGAGTGGAATGCTCTATGCCATGGAGCCGGAGCTTCAAAAGCGTTTTGAGAAGATGAATGCTTTTGAGATCATTGAGGATCTTAAGGCTGTCTTTGCTCCCCAGGATCATGTAGAGAGGTATGATGCTTCTGAGCTCTTCTTCTCTGCTAAAATGGAAGAGCACAACAGTATTAGTGAGCACGTGGTCAAAATGTCTGGCTACGTTAAACGTTTAAACACCCTGGATTGCAAAATCCCGGAGGCACTCGCTATAGATAGGGTGCTACATTCGCTTCCCCCTAGCTATAAGGGTTTTGTGATGAACTACAACATGCAAGGGATGACTAAGACCCTTGCTGAGGTGTTTGCCATGCTCAAAACTGCTGAGGTTGAAATCAAGAAGGAGCACACGGTGCTGATGGTCAACAAGACCACCAACTTTAAGAAACCGGGGCAAAAGGGGAAAGGCAAGGGCAAGAAGCCTAAGAGGGATGGAAAGTTTGTCCCCACCACCTCAAAGGTTGCCAAGCCTGGCCCTAAGCCCGGCACTTCGTGCTTCTACTACAAAGGGGATGGGCACTGGAAACACAACTGCCCCAAGTACATTGAAGACAAGCGAGCTGGCAAGATAGCCATTCCGAACAAAGGTATATATGATATACATGTTATTGATGTATTCCTTACAAGCACCAGAAGTAACACCTGGGTATTTGATACCGGATCTGTTGCTCACATTTGTAACTCTCAGCAGGATCTGCAGAGTAGGAGGCGCCTGAGGAAGGACGATGTGACGATGCACGTCGGCAATGGTTCGAAAGTCGAAGTGATGGCCGTCGGCACCCTGCATATGCGTCTACCGTCAGGATTATTGTTAATTTTGAATAAATGCTATTATGTACCCGCACTGAGTATGAATATTGTGAGTGGGTCTTCCTTGTTGCAAGACCATTATTCGTTTAAATCAGGAACAAATGGTTGTTCAATTTATATGAATGATGTTTTCTATGTTCATGCACCTATACGTGATGGTTTATTCTTACTTGATCTTGATTGTGATACACACATCCATAGTGTTGATGCTAAACGTTGTAAGCACAGTGACGATAATTCCATGTACATATGGCATTGCCGTCTTGGTCATATTGGCATAAAGCGCATGAAGAAGCTTCATTCAGAAGGGCTTCTTGGATCATTGTATTTTGAATCCATTGATACATGTGAGCCATGCCTCATGGGCAAGATGACCAGGACACCATTCTCCAGTATAGTGGAGAGAGCTGTAGACCTACATCGGATCATACACATGGATGTGTGTGGACCAATGAGTGTCTCAACATGCAATGGCTATCGTTACTTTGTTATTACTGACGACTTGAGAAGATATGGATATATCTACTTAATGAAGCACAAGTCTAAAACCTTTGAAAAGTTCAAGGAATTTCAGAAAGAGGTAGAGAATCAACTTAACAAGAAAATCAAGGACCTTCGATCGGATCAAGGAGGCGAATATTTGAGTTACGAGTTTAACATGCACTTGAAGGACTGTGGGATTATACCATAGCTTATGCCAAGCAGAACACCACAGCGTAATGGTGTGTCGGAACATCGTAACTGAACCCTATTGCATAGCATACGGTCCATGATGTTTTTAACTGACTTGTCTGTGTCTTTTTGGGGGTACACGTTAGAAACCGCCGCTTTTATTTTAAACCGAGCACCATCCAAATCCGTGGAGACAACCCCATATGAGATATGGCATGGCAAGAAGCCATTGTTGTCATTTCTGAAAGTTTGGGGTTGTGAGGCTTACGTTAAGAAACTACAGCCTGACAAACTCGAACCCAAATCGGAAAAATGTATCTTTGTAGGATACCCAAGGGAAACCATTGGGTATACTTTCTACAACCAAGCCGAAGGCAAAAAGTTTTTCGCAAAAACTGGCACCTTTCTCGAAAAGGAGTTTCTTGCAAAAGGAGTGACTGGAAGGAAAATTGAGTTAGATGAAATTGTTGACCCTTCTCTCTGTATTCCGAGTAGCGCAATGGAAGATGTTCCGAAACCGCTCTCCAGTATGGAAGAAGATCCTATTGATGCAGATCAAAACAATGAAATCGAAACTCCTGAGGTCCGTAGGTCTACAAGGGTTCGTGCCACTCCAGATTGGTACAGTAGCCTTGTAATGTCTATCATCTTAGATGAAGCGGCCCCCAACCAACCTCACGTGGTGATTCACAAGACTGGTCAACAAATCAAAGTGGCTTAGGGGGTGTCTGTCTCTCTACAATAGTTGATATGGCATTAACACTGGAGGGCCCTGAAAAGGGAAGAAGAATGGCAATCATTGAATCCATGTTGTGGCTCAACGTTCGTAGGTGGGAAAGGGTTCTACAACGAAAGCCCTAAAGCCGCGTAAAACATGCAATAGTTAATATAGAAGCGTCTATATTTATTATTGCATAGGGGCAAGTATTATAACATGGCAATGACAAGTTTGTGAAACTCTCGTTGAAGCTATTGATGATGATCATAGAGCTATAACCATGTCATAGCACTTCACTTTAGAAGTATTTCTTATTGTGCTGGTATACTTACTAGAGGGTAGCATAATAAGATAATCCCTCATAGTATTCCACTTATCGTATTCCCCTTGTGTGTGCACCACCAAGAAATTTCTTCGGTATGAGGCGATCTAGGGTTATAGGCCTGGGTGTCAAACATACCTATGTTCGCATACAGTGGGTGTAAGCCATGTTGCACTGCGAATACACACGAGTTAGGACTAGCGAGCCTAGCACGTTAGAGAAACGTGGCCTCAGAATACAAGAGACCGAAAGGTCGAGCATGAATGACATGGTTGATGTGATCGACATTAGGGAATGTCCACCTTTGATACTGCACTGATGGCCGTGACGATCGGGGGAGGTGCAGAGGATAGGGATCCTGTGATCACTAAATGAGTAGAGGGATGTTCGTTTAAGTGGTAGTTATTTTAGTTAAAACTTGAACTCATTATTATGAACATAGTCTAAACACTTTGAAAATCCTTTTTTAGATGTCTCGCCCACCCACCTTCAACCTTAGCACTTTCCTCGAGAAGGACAAGATGAAAACTGATGGAACCAACTTCACCGCATGGTTCCGCAATCTTAGGATCCTCGTAGTCCCCTACAAGTTGACGTATGTCATCGAGGCTGAGCTTTTGGCTAAGCCTGCAATTCCGCCTCTGAGGACGAAAAGAATGTCTGGCAGTCCAAGGCGGATGATTTCTCCCTCATCTAGAGTGGAATGCTCTATGCAATGGAGCCGGAGCTTCAAAAGCGTTTTGAGAAGATGAATGCTTTTGAGATCATTGAGGATCTTAAGGCTGTCTTTGCTCCCCAGGATCATGTAGAGAGGTATGATGCTTCCGAGCTCTTCTTCTCTGCTAAAATGGAAGAGCACAACAGTATTAGTGAGCACGTGGTCAAAATGTCTGGCTACGTTAAACGCTTAAACGCCCTGGATTGCAAAATCCCGGAGGCACTCGCTATAGATAGGGTGCTACATTCGCTGCCCCCTAGCTATAAGGGTTTTGTGATGAACTACAACATGCAAGGGATGACTAAGACCCTTGCTGAGGTGTTTGCCATGCTCAAAACTGCTGAGGTTGAAATCAAGAAGGAGCACATGGTGCTGATGGTCAACAAGACCACCAACTTTAAGAAACCGGGGCAAAAGGGGAAAGGCAAGGGCAAGAAGCCTAAGAGGGATGGCAAGTTTGTCCCCACCACCTCAAAGGTTGCCAAGCCTGGCCCTAAGCCCGACACTTCGTGCTTCTACTACAAAGGGGATGGGCACTGGAAACACAACTGCCCCAAGTACATTGAAGACAAGCGAGCTGGCAAGATAGCCATTCCGGACAAAGGTATATATGATATACATGTTATTGATGTATTCCTTACAAGCACCAGAAGTAACACCTGGGTATTTGATACCGGATCTGTTGCTCACATTTGTAACTCTCAGCAGGATCTGCAGAGTAGGAGGCGCCTGAGGAAGGACGATGTGACGATGCATGTCGGCAATGGTTCGAAAGTCGAAGTGATGGCCGTCGGCACCCTGCATATGCGTCTACCGTCAGGATTATTGTTAATTTTGAATAAATTCTATTATGTACCCGCACTGAGTATGAATATTGTGAGTGGGTCTTCCTTGTTGCAAGACCATTATTCGTTTAAATCAGGAACAAATGGTTGTTCAATTTATATGAATGATGTTTTCTGTGTTCATGCACCTGTACGAGGTGGTTTATTCTTACTTGATCTTGATTGTGATACACACATCCATAGTGTTGATGCTAAACTTTGTAAGCACAGTGACGATAATTCCATGTACATATGGCATTGCCGTCTTGGTCATATTGGCATAAAGCGCATGAAGAAGCTTCATTCAGAAGGGCTTCTTGGATCATTGTATTTTGAATCCATTGATACATGTGAGCCATGCCTCATGGGCAAGATGACCAGGACACCATTCTCCAGTATAGTGGAGAGAGCTGTAGACCTACATGGGATCATACACACGGATGTGTGTGGACCAATGAGTGTCTCAACATGCAATGGCTATCGTTACTTTGTTATTACTGACGACTTGAGAAGATATTGATATATCTACTTAATGAAGCACAAGTCTAAAACCTTTGAAAAGTTCAAGGAATTTCAGAAAGAGGTAGAGAATCAACTTGACAAGAAAATCAAGGACCTTCGATCGGATCGAGGAGGCGAATATTTGAGTTACAAGTTTAACATGCACTTGAAGGACTGTGGGATTATACCATAGCTTACGCCAAGCAGAACACCACAGCGTAATGGTGTGTCGGAACATCGTAACTGAACCCTATTGGATAGCGTACGGTCCATGATGTTTTTAACTGACTTGTCTGTGTCTTTTTGGGGGTACGCGTTAGAAACCGCCGCTTTTATTTTAAACCGAGCACCATCCAAATCCGTGGAGACAACCCCATATGAGATATGGCATGGCAAGAAGCCATTGTTGTCATTTCTGAAAGTTTGGGGTTGTGAGGCTTACGTTAAGAAACTACAGCCTGACAAACTCGAACCCAAATCGGAAAAATGTATCTTTGTAGGATACCCAAGGGAAACCATTGGGTATACTTTCTACAACCAAGCCGAAGGCAAAAAGTTTTTCGCAAAAACTGGCACCTTTCTCGAAAAGGAGTTTCTTGCAAAAGGAGTGACTGGAAGGAAAATTGAGTTAGATGAAATTGTTGACCCTTCTCTCTGTATTCCGAGTAGCGCAATGGAAGATGTTCCGAAACCGCTCTCCAGTATGGAAGAAGATCCTATTGATGCAGATCAAAACAATGAAATCGAAACTCCTGAGGTCCGTAGGTCTACAAGGGTTCGTGCCACTCCAGATTGGTACAGTAGCCTTGTAATGTCTATCATCTTAGATGAAGCGGCCCCCAACCAACCTCACGTGGTGATTCACAAGACTGGTCAACAAATCAAAGTGGCTTAGGGGGTGTCTGTCTCTCTACAATAGTTGATATGGCATTAACACTGGAGGGCCCTGAAAAGGGAAGAAGAATGGCAATCATTGAATCCATGTTGTGGCTCAACGTTCGTAGGTGGGAAAGGGTTCTACAACGAAAGCCCTAAAGCCGCGTAAAACATGCAATAGTTAATATAGAAGCGTCTATATTTATTATTGCATAGGGGCAAGTATTATAACATGGCAATGACAAGTTTGTGAAACTCTCGTTGAAGCTATTGATGATGATCATAGAGCTATAACCATGTCATAGCACTTCACTTTAGAAGTATTTCTTATTGTGCTGGTATACTTACTAGAGGGTAGCATAATAAGATAATCCCTCATAGTATTCCACTTATCGTATTCCCCTTGTGTGTGCACCACCAAGAAATTTCTTCGGTATGAGGCGATCTAGGGTTATAGGCCTGGGTGTCAAACATACCTATGTTCGCATACAGTGGGTGTAAGCCATGTTGCACTGCGAATACACACGAGTTAGGACTAGCGAGCCTAGCACGTTAGAGAAACGTGGCCTCAGAATACAAGAGACCGAAAGGTCGAGCATGAATGACATGGTTGATGTGATCGACATTAGGGAATGTCCACCTTTGATACTGCACTGATGGCCGTGACGATCGGGGGAGGTGCAGAGGATAGCCTGACAAACTCGAACCCAAATCGGAAAAATGTATCTTTGTAGGATACCCAAGGGAAACCGTTGGGTATACTTTCTACAACCAAGCCGAAGGCAAAACGTTTGTCGCAAAAACTGGCACCTTTCTTGAAAAGGAGTTTCTTGCAAAAGGAGTGAGTGGAAGGAAAATTGAGTTAGATGAAATTGTTGACCCTTCTCTCTGTATTCCGAGTAGCGCAACGGAAGATGTTCCGAAACCGCTCTCCAGTATGGAAGAAGAGCCTATTGATGCTGATCAAAACAATGAAATCGAAACTCCTGAGGTCCGTAGGTCTACAAGGGTTCGTGCCACTCCAGATTGGTACAGTAGCCTTGTAATGTCTATCATCTTAGATGATCAGGAAGAACCTACAAACTACAAAGAAGCTATGGATAGTGCTGACTTCGAGAAATGGGTAGAAGCCATGAAATCTGAAATAGGATCCATTCATGAAAACCAAGTTTGGACCTTGGTGGATCTTCCAGAAGGCCGCAAGGCCATGGAAAATAAACGGATCTTTAAGAAAGAGACAGATGCGAATGGTAATGTGACCATTCACAAAGCTCGACTTGTCGCAAAGGGTTTTCAACAAATTCAAGGAGTTGATTACGACGATACTTATTCTCCCGTAGTAATGCTTAAGGTTGTCAGGATTTTGATACCTATTGCTGCACATTTCGACTATGAAATTTGGCAGATGGATGTCAAGACCTCATTCCTCAATGGTCACATTGATGAAGAGTTGTATATGATACAACCAGAAGGTTTTGTCAATCCTAAGGATGCTGGAAAGGTATGCAAACTTCAAAGGTCCATTTATGGATTGAAGCAAGCATCTCGGAGCTGGAACCAACGTTTTGATCAAGTGATCAAGAGTTTTGGATTTGTCCAAAACCAACAAGAGTTCTGTGTTTACAAAAAAGCGAGTGGGAGCTCGGTTGTTTTCTTAGTAGTATATGTGGATGACACATTACTCATGGGAAACGACGTGGATCTTATGAAAGCGTGAAAGCATATTTGAGCAACCAATTTTGCATGAAGGTTCTAGGTGAAGCTGCATATATATTAGGAATCAAGATCTATAGAGATAGATCGAGACACCTAATAGCATTGAGTCAGAGTACTTACATAGATAAGATTTTGAAGAGGTTCAAAATGGAAAACACCAAGAGGGGTTTTACACCTATGATGAAGAATTGCAACTTGAGTATGACTCAATGTCCTATAACAGACAATGATAGAGAAAAGATGTCTTACATCCCCTATGCTTCAGCAATAGGATCTATCATGTATGCAATGCTTAGTACCCGACCTGATGTAGCATTGGCTCTTAGTTTGACGAGACGATATTAGAGTAATCTAGGACCGAATCACTGGACAGCTGTGAAAAATATCCTAAACTATCTGAGAAGAACAAAGGATATGTTCCTAATCTATGGAGGAAATGATGAAGCTCTAAACATAACAGGTTACGTAGGCGAGCTGGAATTCAGATCATGAAACTCAAAGTCTCAGATAGGATTTGTTTTCTTGGTAAATGGTGGGGCGGTAAGCTGGAAGAGCAAGAAGCAACCGGTGGTAGCACAATCTTCAATGGAATCTGAATACATTGCTGCAGCTGATGCAGCAAATGAAGCTGTTTGGCTAAGGAATTTCGTCATCAAACTGGGAGTTTTTCCCAATGCGCAAGACCCCGTGACGATCTATTGTGATAACACGGGAGCTATTGCAAATGCAAGGGAAACAAGAACTCATTCCACGGCCAAACACATCAAGCTTAGATTTCACGTCATCCGGCAAAACGTTGACAAAGGTGAAGTCAAGATTTGCAAAGTAGATATGGAACTGAATGTAGCAGATCCGTTGACGAAAGCTCTCCATTTAGACAAGCATGAACAACACCGAGATTCCATTGGTGTTAGATTCGTGCCTATTGTAAACTAGTTTTGTTTATACTCTAGTGCAAGTGGGAGACTGAAGGAGTTATGCCCTAGAGGCAAATAATAAAGTGTATTATTTGATACTTCTCCTGTATGTTCATAATACGTTTCATACTGTGCTATAACTGTGTTAATACGAAACGTTAATACACGTGTGGTATGTAAACAAACCGTGTCTCTAGTTACCTCTAGTGAACTAGTTCATTGGTCATGAGGATGGTCTATGTTTCAAGACCATGGGCATTTATGCCAACTGACAATGACGTCATGTTATTAGTTGAATAACATGATAGACAAACATCCGACCGTTATATCTTCATGAGATCTAGTTACAAAGTTCACCATTGATGATAGAACACAAAGAACCTCGTAACCCGATCCTTTGACTGTGAGGTAATGCAAATCACCATTCCGAAAGAAGCTTAGATGGTTATCAAGAGTCATCTCGTAACAGGGTGACCAAAAAGGTGCCACTCAGGTTTTCCGAAGGGATGCGTAGAGGAGTACATATCAAGACCAGGATTTGTCTAGTTTGTGTAACAGACAGATACATGTGGCCATCTCGGTGACATTGCATTAATGAGGCTTGCAAGCATGTGACTAGGTCACGGAATGCAATGACATGAGAACGAGAAAACAAGTTCATCAGTAACGAGATCGAACTAAGGTATGCAGATACCAAAGATCAAGTCCCGGATGAATTAGGTATCGAGTGACAAAGGGAATGGGGAACGACTATCTCACGGTTCGAGCGATTGTATTCGTGAAACGCGCGGGGGTCACATGGCCATCCAGTTCCCTCTGTTGATCATTGATATGAGAGTGGTTTCTATCATGTCCGGAGTGTTTCCGAACCGAAGGATGTCACACTTAAGGGTAGGGACGCTTAGGGTAGATGAGGCATCGTATGAGAAATAGAGAGAGAGAGACCAGAATAGTTTCGGTAACATCCGATGGAGATCAGAAAGGGGTGCAGAAGTTGTTCTGGAGTGAAGAGATAATATAATATGTATATTTGAATGTTAATTGGAGAATTAATATTAAATATATATTTTATTTTTGAAGGCACTATATTGCTAATGGGCCTCACCCGAAGGGGGCCCAAGTGGGCAAGGCGCCTAGGGAGTGGGGGCAGTCAACCTAGGGCTGGTGGGCCGCCCTAGTGGGGCCCACCTAGGGCCAGAGGCTACCCCAAGGTGGCCGGCGGGTGTGGGGATTAGTCCCACCCTGCATGGCCCCTGGGTGGTGCGCCCCCCTCCAACTATATAAAGGGGTCCCCCCTTCCCTTGGAGATCACCCATTCCTCTCATTATCTCTCTCTCATTTGCTGAGGACTTCCCCGTAATATTGGGGAGGACCTCGTGGTTGAGTTCTCCACCTTCACACTACCGTCGTGTGATCGACGATCCGACATCTACTTCTTCCGCTGCTCGGCTCGATCAGAGCCTGGTTGACGTCCCCTACACCGGACGTGTGACGAACTTCGGAGGCACCACACTTGGGGTGCTACTCGTCTTCCTCAATATACTCCTTCCTGTGTAAGGCGTGCCTCTTTCTTCAAAGGTATGAATACTGTATTCCTTCTCCATTTCTTATGTCTACATAGTATAGATCCTGGTATTAGTGTTCGAGTAGATAGAATTTTTTTGTTTTCTGCTATAGAACCCTTCACACTTTCACCACAAGATTCGATACATCTGTCAGGGATAATCCTGAATCATCATACTTAGTATGCAGATAATCAAACATAACCTTTCCTTTACACACCCTAATATAAGCACCTCTCCTATGAGTATGGCCTCCCAGCCATAACCATCTGTCATCCTGGGCACTACATAGGTGGACAACATTGAGAGGTAGCCTCAGCTCAAACCTCTCCCGCGAGGGAACTAATACCAATGCATATAAACTTCCGGCTAAGCCTTACCCAATTCACGTATTGTGGTTGTACGGTAAAATTGGAATGGTATCGCATCCGAACCCAACCATCAGTTTTGTAAAAGGGCTAAGGCTCATGCCTCAACATTTTCATCATCATAAACCATTTGTGTTTCTCAACACATGTCAAAACATCTCAATAGAATGACTCATCATTCCAAGGTTTTCACAAGTCATTTTCACCAAGTACTCTGATACATTGCAAATGTATCTATAATTTTTGATGTTCCATGCTTGGTTTTATCCACTTTCTTGTGTTTTGTCCACACTTTGGAGTATTTTTATACAATTTCTTGGACTAACCTATTAAGAAGATGCCACAGTGCCAGTTGCCTGTTTTCTGCTGTTTTTGGTTCCAGGAAAGTCAGAAAATGAATATTCTCGGAATTGGACGGGATAAAAGCCAAAGTTGATATTTTACCGGAAGACTCATGGAGCCAGAAGACGAGACAGAGAGGGGCCACAGGGCGGCCACACCATGTGGTGCCGCGGGCTAGCCCTGGCCGCGCCACCAGGTGGTGTGGCCCCCCTGGCCGCCCACCTACCTTGCCTCTTCACCAATAAGAAGCCTCCCGATGCATAAACCCTAAGTGGTCAATCAGAAATCCACGAAAAGTTCCACAGCACCGCCGCCACCGAAGGGGAGATTCGGGGGACAGAAATTCTCTGTTCCGGCACCCAATCGGGACGGGGAAGTGCCCCCGGAGCCATCTCCATCAATCTCCACCACCATCTCCATCACCGTTGCTGATTCCCATGATGAGGAGGGAGTAGTTCTCTCTCGAGGCTAAGGGTCCTACCGGTAGCTATGTGTTCATCTCTCTCTATGCATGATCTTATTGATATCATGAGCTTGTAATCTATAGATCTACCTTGCTACTCAAGTGCTTTAATAGATCTCTGCTCTCCCCATGTGTCTGAAGTTGACAGTGTGCACACCATGGTGGCAATTAGGCTAGAGATTACAAATACTTGTTATGAGTTATATTTGGAGTTGGATGTCTTTATGAAATTGTGGTGTTTGTTGGACTCATCTAGTACTCAAGGTGACAGTGTGGGGTTTTCTAGATGGGAAAGATGAACTTTGAGGTGTGCTGTTATAGCCCTACCATGGATTAGAGTGTCCAACCGGAGAGTAGTTAAGCATAGTATCATAAACAAGAATATATTTATATGAGAGTGTTCACTAGTTAAAGTATGATCCCTAGGCCTTGTTTCTAAGCATTGATACACCGTTTGCAATTAGATCTGTTACATGTTTGCTTGCTTCCTTCTTTATTCCAGTTTTACTTTAGTCTTTTCCCACGTCAACCACATGCCAGCAAGCTATTTTCTATCACCGTTACCACTTATAATTATGTATACCACTTGTATTTCACTATCTCTTCGCTGAACTAGTGCACCTATACACCTGACAAGTGTATTGGGTGTGTTGGGGACACAAGAGACTTCTCGTATCTTGATTGCAGGGTTGCTTGAGAGGGAATACCTTTGACCACTTCCTCCCTGAGTTCGATAAACCTTGGGTGATCCACTTAAGGGAAAACTTGCTGCTGTTCTACAAACCTCTGCACTTGGAGGCCCAACAACTGTCTACAAGAATAGAAGTGCGTAGACATCATACTCCCATATAAAGTGAATCAAGTTTTGGTTTAGCTCTAAATTACTAAGTTAAGAGTGTTCACTAATGTGGAATGCTAATCTCAATCTCATGCCATAGAATGACATCTAAGTCTAACTAGATAGGTCAAGTTTTATACTTTTTATGCTACCTTTAAACAAGTAAAGGACTTTGGTAAAGTAAAGAAGGTAATACTTGGAAATAAACTTGGAGTAAGTATAAGTCAAAATGGTATGACCAAATCATGCCTAATGCCTTTGCTTAGGTTATCTAGCTTGCAAGGGTTAGCTTGCATAGTTAATGATGGCTTGCTAGTATAATACTTGCAAGTGTTAGCTTGCCTTGGATAGTGCAGTGGTTGAAGTCTTCTTCCTCCTCCTCTTGGTAGAACTCCTCCTGCTCGAAAGCTTGGTCGGTACTATCGTCTATAAATATATACGGGATACACAATCACCAAACAATGCTTATCTAGTCTACTTAGCACACTAAGGCACACATTTGATGATCTATTATCATCACAAGCATCATAAGGTTGAATTAACTAGCTTCATTCTTTTTATTTGAGAAAAGTAATTTCTACTCATTGAAAATAACTAAGATTTAATATTCTCCAATTAAAATATGGGATCATGTGGACACATGTCATCACCACATATTCTAACATATGGGAATGTGATTTAAAGGTTGGATCATATTTTAATAAGTTTAAGTTTAATAATTTAATGATTTAGAGTGACTAGAAATGCCTATATAGCATTATTTTGGTACTAGTCCAAAGTCACTGCATGTAAACCTTAATATTATTACATATTCACATAGGTATGGTTAAATGTGATTTTTTAGAGTTGGAATCAACTCAAAAGCTAATATGGTTGATTTTCGAAAAATGTTCGAATGTGCAAAATATTCTGTCTTGTTATTTTTACTAGGAGAGATCTCTAACTCTAAATGATTTAAATCCAATGGTCTTAGATTGATATTTAAAGTAGATTTCCAACAAAATTGGAATCACTCAATTTGGATTTATAAAACTCTCTGAATTGATTTTTAAACTAAGGGACAGAATTAAGTTTTAACTAAAATAGAAAAACCTATATTTGAATTCAGTGGGTCACGCGGGAAATAAATGGGCCGGACCAGTTTACTCCACACAGCGCCCGGGCTGGTTTTAAGTGAGGGCCCCACCTGTCAGTGGGACAATGGTTACCTAAGCGGTATGGGCGAACTATGGTCGTAGGATTAGAACTGGATCTAACGGCCCACGGTCGTCGTCAACGACGGACACATCGCCGGCGAGACTGAACCCTAGCACGGTCGGTGGGGGTACGTGAGGTCATACCAGGGCTCCAGCTAGTGCGGCGAGGCGGGAAAACGAACAAGTCGACGACGACGGTTCTCCTGGTACTGGCGGCGTCCCTAGAGATGGCCTAGATCAAAGACTCCCTCCTCCTCTTTCCGTGGCAGACTCTAGCAAAATTCTGGCGCTGTGGGCTACGGCTTGCTCCGGTGGGGCTCTGAGAGTGTTCTGAGGGGGAGTGGAGGAGAATGGTGTGATGAATTGGTGCTGGGAGGCGCTCTATTTATAGTGGGGCGAAGCGGCAGTGCGGCATGGGTGGAGCTCGTCGGTGACGACGATACAGAGGGCTACCGGTGTGGGCGAGGTAGGCGGACGATGGACGGTCTGCTGGCGGTCCTCTACGGCGTAATGGCGTGGCTAGGGGCGGTGGCAATTGGTTGGGGGCTTCCCGTGCCCTGAGGGACAGAGGCGGTGCTCGACGGTATTCCTGGCGACTGTGGGTCATGCGGCGGTGCACGACCGTGTCTGGCAGGGTGAGGGGGTCAAGGCGGAGCAGCGTGCATGGTTTGGTGTTGAGGCGCGGTCTGTGGCGTGCTAGCGGCGAGGGCGCTCCTGCGCACTCTAGCTGCACGCAGAGAGAAAGGGTAGTGCTGCTCTGGGGTGGTCCAGTGGCTAGCAGTGACCATGGGGTGGACCATGGGCGGCATTGAGGTCATGCCGTGCTTCCTGGAGTGACGGAGAGGGGCTGGCGGTCTGCTGTGGCATTGGCAAGGTTGGCCGGCGAGCATGTCCTCGGGGTGGCATGGTACTGCTGCTAGGGACAAGGGGGTGGGTTGATTAAGGTTTGGTTAGAGCTAGGAGGGACAGAGGGAGTAAATTGAGGTCAAATGGGTGGCAAAACCCTGTAGAAACAGTGAGCTAAAACTAGAGTGTGATTCATGCCTGCCAAGTTCGATCAAATGGCCGCATGAACAAAATATTTGAATTTTTCAAAGATTTTTGGTGGAGTGGTTCATCTTATGCTTAAGCATCTAGGTTTGCTTGGGATTTTGAAATGGAGTCCATTTGGTTGGTTTTTGAAATAGTGTGATCTTGATACATACACTAGATTTAGTTTTCAAATGTCATTTAAAATTAGGTTTTGAATGTTTTTGGGAGATCACAAAGTGGGCCTTGGCACATCACTACTTGTACTAGCAAGGGGTGCAAAGAACCATAATTTTCTCTGTTTGAATTTGAGTGCTAGGAATAGCCAAAGTGGGCTAGGTGATTAAAATGGCAAAAGTGACCATTTCCATTATTTATCTTTTTGATTTCTTTTTCTTTGGGATTTGCTTGGGGATGATATAGATGATGTGATATTCATCATAGAATCATTTTACAACCAATGGATCACTCAATCATGGCATTTCAAACAACTCCTAATTTAAATGCACACACATATGAATGCTTAAATATTTTTAAATGGAAAAGTTTTTGTTAACTCTACTTTTGATGATTTGAATCTTAATAATCTTGGATTAAAGTTTTGGGATGTTACAAACCTTCCCCCTTAAAAAAAATCTTGTCCCGAGATTTAAGAAATAAAACTAGGAACTAAAGAGATCTGGGAACTCAGGCCTAATGTAATCTTCTCGCTCCCAAGTGGCTTCTTCTTCGGTATGGTTGCTCCATTGAATGTTGAGAAATTTGATACTCCTAGTCCTGGTGGTTCTGTAGGTTTCCTCTAAGATACGGATGGGCACTTCACGATATGTCAGATCCTTGTTGATATCAACAGCTCGGTGATCGATGTTCTTGAAAACTTTGGTCTTCTTTGGCACTTCTAGACATTTGCGAAGTAACGAGATATGGAACACATTCTGGATGGCAGACATCTCTTCAGGCAGTTCCAGTTGATAAGATACTTCTCCTTGGTAGTTCAAAATCTTGAAGGGTCCAATATATCTGGGGGCTAACTTTCCTTTCAGAATAAAACGTTGCGTTCCCTTCAATGGCGAAACCTTGAGATATACAAAATCTCTGACATTGAAAGTCAGGTCTCTCCTTCTCTTGTCAGCATAACTCTTTTGTCTCGATTGGGCGGTCTTGAGGTGCTCACGGACTTTTTGAACCTTCTCTTTGGCTTCTCGGAGAATGTGAGGTCCAAAAATCTGACTCTCTCCTACTTGCGACCAATTCAAAGGGGTACGACACTTTCTTCCGTATAGGAACTCAAATGGTGCCAGTTGCAAACTGGCTTGATAACTGTTGTTATATGAGAATTCTGCGAAAGGCAGGCAATCTTCCCATTTTGATCCATACTCCAAAACACAAGCTCTCAACATATCCTCTAGGATTTGGTTGACTCTTTCAGTCTGTCCATTAGTCTGCGGGTGATAAGTTGTGCTGAAATTCAACTTGGTTCCTAATCCTTCTTGGACTTTCTGCCAAAATCTCGAGGTAAATTGGGTTCCTCGATCTGATACTATGGTCTTGGGGGTTCCACGCAAACAATTCTAGAAATGTACAACTCTACTAGTTTCAAACTCTGGTAGTTTGTCTTGACAGATATAAAATGAGCTACCTTAGACAGTCTATCAACGATGACCCAAATTGAATCATTTCCCCTACTCGAAGTAGGCAAACCTGTGATAAAGTCGATTCCAACAGAATCCCATTTCCATTCCGGAATCTGCAATGGTTGCAACAGTCCTGCGGGTCTCTGATGTTCCGCTTTGACTCTCTGACAGATATCACACTTGGCTATGTAGCTTTCGATTTCTCTTTTCATCTTGTGCCACCAAAATTGCTCTTTTAAATCCTGATACATCTTTGTTCCTCTGGGGTGGATAGAATAAAGAGTATCATGAGCTTCTTGCATGATAACTTGCTTCAGTTCTAAATCTGCTGCACACAGATATGTCCTTTGTACCACAGAACTCCTTCTTTGTCTTCTATGAATCCAGGTACCTTTCCTGTACCAATACGACATTTGATTCTGTCGATACATTCATTTCCCTTCTGGGCTTCCTTGATTTGGCTAATCAAAGTGGGTTGAAGTTCATTGCTAGCTAAAAATCCTTTGCTAACTAGCTCAGTTCTAAACTGCTCCAACTCCTCATACAAACTTGGTTGCTTCTCCTTGATCATGGTGTTTAGCCTACATGGCAATCTGCTAAGAGCATCCGCTACCACATTGGCTTTGCCGGAGTGATTGTGAATGTCAAGGTCATAATCCTTGATTAACTCTATCCATCTCCTTTGCCTCATATTCAACTCCTTCTGAGTGAAAATATACTTCAAGATTTTGTGATCTGAATAAATCTCACATCGATTACCCATAAGATAATGACACCATGTCTTCAATGCCAAAACTATGGCTGCTAATTCAAGATCATGGGTCGGATAGTTCTGCTCATGCTGCTTCAGTTGTCGAGACAGATAAGCGATGACTTTGCCTTCTTGCATTAATACAATCCGAGACCAATCTTGGATGCATCACAATACACATCAAACGGCTTCTTGATATCTGGCATGATCAATATTGGGGCTGAAATCAATCTCTCCTTGAGCTCTTGGAAACTTGCTTCACATTTGTTAGTCCATTTAAACTTCTTGTCCTTCTTCAACAATTGGGTTATGGGTCTTGCTATGCTCGAAAATCCTTCTACGAACTTGCAGTACTATCCCGCTAATCCGAGAAATGCACGGACTTGGGTTTGAGTGGTTGGGGCTTCCCATGCTTCAACATCTTTGATCTTGGTGGGATCAACAGCTATTCCTCCAGCAGACACAATATGTCCTAGGAATCCTACCTCTTTCAGCCAAAACTCACATTTGCTGAACTTGACATACAACCGATGCTCTCTAAGGGTTTCAAGGATGATTCTCAGATGTTGCTCATGTTCTTCTTCTGACTTGGAGTAGATAAGGATATCATCGATAAACACAACAACAAACTTGTCTAGAAAATTCATAAAGATCTTATTCATGAGATTCATGAAATAAGCAGGGGCATTGGTTAATCCAAAAGACATGACTGTATACTCGTATAAACCATAACGAGTAGTAAAGGCGGTCTTTGGAATATCTGTTGCACGAATCTTAAGTTGGTGATAACCAGTCCTAAGATCGATCTTAGAGAACACATTTGCTCCAGTCAACTGATCAAATAGATCCTCTATCTTTGGCAAAGGGTACTTGTTCTTGATTGTGACGTCATTCAACTTCCTGTAATCTGTGCACAACCAGTTGCCTCCATCCTTCTTGTCGACGAATAAAACTGGCGATCTCCATGGCGATGCGCTTGGTTGAATCAAGCCTATTGCCAACATAGCATCTAGCTGCTTCTTCAATTCCACTAACTCCGAGGGGTTCATGCTATAGGGTCTCTAGGCTATGGGTCTGGTTCCAGGGATTAGTTGAATAATGAACTCAATATCCCTATCTAGGGGCATGCCCAACAATTCATCTAGGAATATGTCAGGGTATTCACAGACTACTCTAACTTGGTCGATGGTGGGTAGGGCTAGACTCTTGTTGCACTTGGATTGACGGGGTAAGGTTTCAGATATATGCTCTACTGAGACTCCCGAACTACTGGTCATGGTGATGGCTTTCTTGGCAAAGTCAATCAATCCTTTATGCTTTGACATCCAATCCATACCTAGTACAACTTGCAAACCTTTGGTTCCAAGTACTATTAGATTGGCATAAAAATCTATCCCATGTATTCTGATAGGCACAACTTTGCAAATGTTTCTAGCTTTTGTAGTTGAACCAGGGATTTGAACTATCATGACATGCTTCAAATTGGTTGGGTGGATCTTACTAGTGCATGAAAATTCTTCGGTGATAAATGAGTGCGATGCTCCAGAATCAAACAACACTCTTGCTAAAACTGAGTTGACAGAAAACATACCCAGCACTACATCTGGCGCTTCCTGGGCTTCTTCGGCATTCATGTGGAAGAGACGGCCATTGCGGTTGTGAGGGTTCCCTGGGGCGAATCTTCTTCCTGGTTGAAAATGACGCTGCTGTTGAGCTGGGGCATTCACATTAGTAGTGGTGGCAATCTTCTTGGGACACTCATTGGAATAGTGACCCTTCACTCTGCACTCGAAACAAGTAATCTGAGACTTGTCTTTTGCTGCCACGGGCACAGCATTGCTTCCAGTTCTGGGTACAGTGTTGTTATTGTTGTTGTTGCTCTTGGGAGGTGCACGGTTGAAATTGCTGGTGTTACTGGGGTGATTATTGCTTCCTCCGGACTTCACATTTCCTCCGCTACGGTTGGGGTAGCTTGGGCGAGACATTGGGGGTCGATTGTTCCTTACTGCATATCCCGCAGAAGGGATGGGACGGTACTTCTGGTGACTGTTGGATCTAGCTTGGTGCATCATACGACGTTTGCGGTTGTCGTTTGCCTGGTTGATCTTCCCTTCCATATGAATGGCAGAGTCGACTAGCTCTTCGAGATCCTAAAAACAGAGGTTGACGAGGACAGTCTGCATCACATCATGCAATCCGTTCAGGAATATCTCCTTGTTCTTGGCCTCCATGTTGATCTCATTAGGTGCATACCTGGCAAGGGATAACAATCTGTCACGGTACTCCACCACAGTCATTCTGCCCTGCTTCAATTCTCTTAATTCATCCCTCATTCTGGTGACTAGACCCTGTGGCACATGGGTGCGACTGAACTTGATTTTGAAGGCTTCCCAGTCATCACTTGACCATGGTTTATTGTGCGGGTGCTGTTCCACCAGGCTCTTGCATCTCCTGCCAAATAGTGGGTGGCAAAAAGAACTTTCTTGTTGTCATCAACTCTGGCTACTTCTAAGTTCTTCTCCATTGTCTGCAACCAGTCATCAGCATCCAGTGGGTTCCCCGAAGTGCGATTGGGGGATTGGTATTCTGGAAATTCTTCAGTTTGGGTCCTTGATAATCCTGATTTCCATGACCATGGTTGTTTTGGGCCATTTGAGCGATCTACTGCAGAGTTGCTAGGTTGGCTTGGTGCTCTGCCCTGCTAGCTTCACGGTCGGCAACTACCATCTGCATAATCTGCAGCATCGGGTCCTGCGATGAGCTGCTCCCTCCAGGGTTTCCACGAGTCATCTGAAGATTGAGATAGATAAATGGGTAAGAGGGAAAGGTCTAAGGTTCATGGTTTTGATTTCAAAGCTAAAACTTTGAGTTTGACTCAGGTTTTGCAACTAACTTCATTTCTTCCATTCAAGCAAAGCACACGATACAAACACACACACACCACAACATCAAAGGAAATCAGATGGTTTTAAGAACCATTCTACAAGCTACGATACAATGGGACCGATACTCCTCACTCTACAATAGTGCTCTAGTGCATCTACTCATCATCGATGAAGTCAGAATCATCATCGTCGGTGTAGAAGTCCATAGCACCCTCCTCTAGATAGTCGTCATCATTGCTGAGGTAAGAGTCCATATCTCCCTGGATGTCTTCACCATCCTCTTCTTCTTTTGCTGCGAGCTGAGCTTCTTGCTCCTTGATGGTCTTCTCGAGGTCGGCCACCTTCTTGCGAAGACGGTCGATGGTGCGATCCTTCTTTGCGCGTTGATGGCGAAGAGACTGACGATCCTTGACAAGCAGTGAGAAAGTCTGGGCCTTCTGGGCGGCAAGGGCGAGGTTGTGGTTGGCGAACTCTCTAGCATTGTCCAATTCCTTCTATCTGTCATACAGCAGGAAGTTAAGGTTCTCCACTTGACGCTTCAACTCCGGGTGACTTGGCATCTCCATGGGCATTCCCATAAAATCACGCCTTGCATAGTGAGCAAAGCGGGTTCCTTGAATTGGTTGACACTCATGGCACCCAGACGTGCGAGAGCTTCATGCATTTCCCTGGCTAATCCATCTAGCTAGTTGTTCTCTCTCATGGAGAAATGGATCCTCCCGGACGTTGGTGCTTCTATCTTGCCTCGAAGATCAGCGGTGACTAGCCATTGTAAGTCTCCTCCTGGGGGTCCAGGAAGTTGAGCTCCCAGAAACTCTGGATGCGGGCGTCCCAAGTACTCCGATAGTGCATCAAGATCCCTCTCAAAGATCAGCTGGCCTCCGTTGCCCAACTTGTAGAACTTGCTGAACTGAGTTTCCATCTATAAGAATCGAGGATGAGAAAGTTAGTGAAGTGATCAAGGGTGTCAAAATTTTATGTAGTAATGTAAGAATTTGGAGGAACATGAATTTTTTTGAGAGAAAGAATTCCCAAGGGTAAGGGAGGAAATAGTTTTCATAAATACTCACTTTGGTTTTTGAGACTAGGTTTTTGTTCGGGCATCCATTCTAACTAGGGTCTCCTATGGTCAGGATGACTCTGATACCAACTTGTCAATACCCGGATTTTTAATCCCAGATGCCTGTCATGCCATACATCGCAATACCGGGATTACCATTTTTGCGAGACATAACTGTGGGGCCCCCGGATTAATCCTCCGAGAATCCCTGTTATGCATACAACCACGATCCCATGATCAGTTAGTCGTGGCACATAACCGACAAGTATCAAAGTGGATATCCAATACATAACGAATACATGACATACCTTATTTGCCAATATGGCTACATTGATCAACAACAGCGGAACTTCATTAAGCGTAGAGCCCGAGCCATGCCATAACCTACAGGCAACTGCCTGGGAGAACTTCCTAGCTCGCCTAGTCTTCCACTTCACCTTCTTCTCGATATCTGACCAAGTTAATAGCCAGGGACAATGCTAGTGAGTACTTTCAATGTAATCGCAAACCACCTTAAGATAACAATAATAACAAGAGGATATGCATTATGGCCGTGGTAGTAGGAGGGCTCCAAGAGGGGTTCTTTTCTCAATTAGTTTCCCTTGTAATATAGCATCTACATATCTTTGTTGAAAAACTTCTGCAAAACATTTTGGAAACCTTTTTGAAAAGTGTTGGAAAACACTAGGATTGGGTCACCCACTTGCTCCTTCCTTTCGGTCATCCCATGACCAAACTCCTTTCATTCCTTTCTGACCATCCCATGGTCAAAACAGGAACCCTTTTCATACCATCCCATGGTCAAAACATTTCCAAAGCCATTGCTTTTCAGAAATCCTTTTAGAAAACAAAACCAGCACCGCTCTACAGCAACCTTCCCAACCGTCCATGACCACGGACGTTGTCATGGACACTTTACCGCTCTACAGAAATAGATTTACACTCTGCAGAGGTTGTACACTTTACCCACACCATCCAGGTACACTACCCTGATCTTCACCGATCGTGGGTCGAGTAACCGATCAAGACTCTCCGGATGCCCACTCCAATATAAGTGCCTACCCTATGAGTGTTGTCCCCCTCAAAACCGGGACGTCAGGTACCTAGGACCAATCGGAGCGCATTTTGCACTTCCCAAGTGTTGTGCTTTCAATGAGGGGCTCATAGTAACGCGTGGAGGTCCATAAACCCTTCATTCCTTCTCCAGGTCGATGTCCCACATGGACCCTTATGTGAGAAGGCCCACCCTCCAGGGATTTTTATCCCATGTAGTTGTTGCGAGGCAGCTTATACCAGAATAGAGAAACATCAAATCCAGCCCTGTCCCATTCCGCAGTAATGTGGTTGCACGATTTAATTGTTCTAGCAAAACTGCAAAGAACCGGGTGCGTTTTTGTAAACCTTTTTCCTCCAGCTTTCCTTCAGCATTTTGTAAAAAAACAAAACCTTTTTATTTCTCAACATCTCTTGGGAGGTCCCACCTCACCAAGGTTTTATCATAAAACATTTGGTAAAAACTTTTTCCGGGGTCTTCCCATCCTTTAGGTTTGCTTCGGCTAAATCGGGGTCTCCAAAGGGGTATGGTGTGTTACACCATCTACCATACTAGGGACAAGTAGGTATCATCGAGAGGGTTGTACTTAGTAGTACCACTAAGTAATGGTTTGGAGGAGCCAAGCCACTACCAGACATACAACATCATATAGTAAAACGATGCAGTTTTCATAAAACAGTAGATAAAACATGCATAAGTAAAACAGTAGGACAAGGCTTATGAGCAAGAAGGTGGCTTGCCTGAGATCAGCAATATGGCATAATTTTCCCTGGACTTCTTCTTAGAATACCCAAATACCAATAATAATAAGACCTCTTCTTCTCGGTGTCAATACAAGCGCAACTATCGTCGTCACCGAGTATACATGCAACAAGCAAGAGCACAATCAACACAAGGCATACAAGCACCAACAATACAACAAGCAACTGAAAATACCAAAATACGATTTAGAGGGTTTTGAGAGGATTTGATTTAGAAGGTGGAGATGGCCTTGGAGAAGGGGATGAAAATCCCTTAGGATTTATAGTCTAGAAACTACCTACGAGATGGATTTTGGAACAAGACCATATTCTTTATGATACCATTGTATACAAATGATACCTACAGGTAGATGTTGATAAAATGAAACCAACAAAAGTGGTTTCACTAATTTATCACTTTTCTTTAAATAGTTATGAATTTCCTAGTGAAATAACTTCTAGTTTTAGGGAATAAATCACCAGAAAAGTTCTGGAGAACCAAAAATTATTTACTTGGGTGGTTAGGTAAAGGTTGATGTACTTGTTCACTGCGAGTTGGAATCATGTCAAGATAATTACTAGAATGCCCTCAGGAAATTCCCAAAGGCAGTTCAAGAGCTGTTTTGTCTTTTTAACCAGATTTAATATATAGAAGATTTGGAGTTGATTCCAAGGACACATTGTAGGTATTTAGAATACCTTTCTGCGGAAATTGGAATCATCCTTTTTGGAATTGTCAAACTCTTGGAATGATTTATCTAGTTAGAATACCCCTTATAGAAGTATTTAATTCACTAAAATTCAACAGAGGGTCAATAAATCCTTATCTTCTGGTTTTGGATAAGTATTGATGGTCCACTTCTCTGGGAGTTGGAATTAGCCTAATAGATGCTGTAGATATGCCTAGGGAATTTTCTAAAGGCTTAACTGCATGTATTTTGTTATTTTAGGTACAGATGAACCAAGGGTCCATTTGACCTAGGACCAAGTCTAGATTGTAGGTATGACCATTGGGCACTAGAGGGAATTGGATTTTCCCCATTTGAATCTAGACAACTCAGTGAGGACTTTAATTACTATAGTGGATACATTCTAGTAAATATATTTTCTAAATTTAAAGGAATTTAGTTCTAGAGAGGGATTGGCTCTGCATGTTGGAAAAACATGGGTTTACATGTCTATATTTTTATCTAGGAAAAACAGGGAAGTTTTCATTTTATTTGGTAATTAAACCAAACTGCTTAATAAACAAATCTAGGGTTTGAATCAAAAAGAAAAAGGGCAGGGGAGGGACATGGGCTAGATCTGCGAGGGAATTGGGCCGGCCAGAGGGGATTCGGCCCACAGCGGGCGAGCCAGCGCGCGGGAGGAAACCTTTGAAGGCCTGCCAGGTGAGCCCCAGTGGTCAGTGACAACGAGCGGCCGAACAGGTATGGGAAGATCTGGGCTGTTGACGAAAAGAGAGATCGACGACGCGAGTTCGTCTTCCTCCAAGGAATAACACCACGACGGCGGAGGAACCCTAGGTCGTGGGAGGAGGACGGGGCGCTTACCAGAGGGTGCGGGGGCAGCCGAGGAGGCCATGGGGCGACGCGGTGCACGACAGCGAGCAGATCGAGGGGCGGCACGAGGTGGTTCGACGTCGGGATCTGGCTCGCGCGAGGATGCCCGAGAGCGCTCTCGTCAGAGCTCGACGCCGGCGATGGTAGGGGCAGTACCTGGCCACTAAAACAGCAGCATCAGAGAGAGGGGAAGGAGGGGAGCGTAGCACGGTGACATGCAGAGAGGGAGGGGCAGAGGGGAGCGCACCATGGTCGATTTTTGGAGGAGGCCGAAATGTGCCTCTCTCTCCTTCGAGCAGTACAAGGCAGGGAGAGGGAGTGGAGTGTAGGGGAGGTGAGTGAGGAGGAGAGGGGGAAAATGAGCTAGGGAGGGGTGTTGGGGTTAGCCTCTGGCCTATTTAAATGGGGAGGGAGATGGGGATGTGCAATGTCCATTTTGGACATGGGAGGGAGGTGTTGGCCAGGGGTTGGTCGATCTGGGTGGTGGAGGGTTGCCGGTTATCTCCATTTCGTGGTCTAATGTGACTAGGAGAGGGGGTGGGGTGGATTCTTGGACTGGGTGGCCGAGATGGGGAGCTTTATGCTCATTGGGGGTATCCCCATGGATGGGTGCATGGTTTTCGAGCTGGGCTGGTTCTGGGTGGTGTGTGGGACCATTACTTGACCAGAGAGGGAGATGGGAGTGGCTGCTGCTGCTTTTAGGATTTTGCAAGATATGGTCTATCTCTCCTTCTCTCTTTCCCAGAGCAAAATACAAGGGGAGGGGGTGTGCTACAGTATTTGATACAGTGCACACGACCAGGGGGTGTTAGAGTTGCTGGGGTGGTCACATGTCCACATTTGGTGTGGGTTTGGTTGGGTTTTGGTTTAAGGTGGATAAAAGTCCAAATCTGCCATATAGAATGATCATGGTCAAGTTCTCCAATTTGATCTTTGAAATATGAGTTAAGGGTACTGGTAGATGGACAAGGTTAAGATACACCTCCAGAAATTATTTGAGATTTTTCAGAGGAGTTTTAGTCCACTTAAATCTATTTATTCAGAAAGTGCAGAAGTAGTTTATAGACCCTCAGTTGAAAATTTTACATTGGACATGATTGGTTTTTGATGTGAGATGGTCCCAAATGGGAATACACACTTAGAGGAAATTTTCCCAAGATTTATTAGAAGATAAAAGTATTTAAAACAATTATTATTCCAATTCAGCCATTTAAGAAAATGGGCAAAAAGAAATAATAAAACTCTCCAAAATATTTATTTTTGAAGTTGTAGGTTAGGATATGATATATGGGTCTCAATTGAGCCAAAAGTTGAGTAAGTGTTTTGGCAAAAACCAAACTTTCCTTTATGGAAGAAGTTTTGGAGGTTTTGCCTATTAAAGGAATTTGATTAGTTTTGGTCCATAATAATTATGGTTAATTATTTATAAATCTTGATGATCAATGTAGATGATGTAGACAAGGTGTACCAAGAATTTGCAACCTTCGTATTGGAGAATCCAAGTTGATTTTGGTAGAAAACCCTATATTAAGGATTTAGGGTAATGTTAATATCAAACCATCAAAATTATGTTGGATCTTGGAGCTCAGAGCTCCCCTTGGGGCATGGGATATATGGATGGATATACTAAGTGATGTAGATCACAAGGGTGGAGTGGTTTGAGCTTGATCCTCCTTGAGCTCACCAAGACAGGCTTTCAAACTTTGAATAAAATAAGCCTGCCAAAGAAGATTATCAACTAGCCTTCAAAATCTTGTGGGTTTAAGAGGCACAAGGATCCACTTGGAACAAGTGAAGTAGATATTGATAGACCTATATGAGTAGAACACAACCATGCAAATAGTTGGTCCATAGAAAGTTTGATGGTGGTGTGAGCTTCTGTCAAAGTATGCATGTTGATAAGATTTGTAGGAAAAGTTATTTTCTTGCCTATAAAACCATCAAGAACAAGTGGGTTTGAAGATGATCTAACCAAGGGAAAGAGTGGGCCTTGCTATTCCTTAGGATGATTAACAATATGGTTCAAGTGCATTACCAAAAATGCACAAGGGTTGGGAAAGGGAGACATTCAAAAAGGTGATGTTGAAACAGATTCTAGACAGCCAAATTTGGCAGATTTAGGGTTTTTGACTAGAGCATGAGAGGGGATGTTTTTGATGGGTTGCAAGATACCAAAGCATCATCAAGTGGATGAGGTTGAAGATTAGATTGAGTAGAAGGGATCCATGCTTGATATTTGTCTTCATTGACTTGGAAGCTTCTAGAATGGATATCTTTAGAATTGATCTGGTTAAGGGTTTTAGACGATCGCCTAGTAGCTAGAGATCAGATCCAGTTTTGTAATCTTGCTTAGGGTGTTGTTATTTGGAAACCTTGATCCTAGAGAGGGAGCTCCTAGAGTATCTCATACTACTTATAAGCAAACATATCAAGCAGCAGATCAAGGCAACTCATCTTATACACTAATCAACTACTACTAGGGTTACCATCAAGCTTAGCTTGAGGTAAGGATGGACAATTTTGAAAGGTTGGACTTTGAATAAGGTAAGAGTCCTTGGTATCCCTACCAAGAGTAGAATTCAAAAGTTTTATACAAGGTTTTGAAAATCTTAGAGGTAAGAGTAGTTGAAGGTTCTATCTTGAAAACATAAGGAGATTATATTATATATTTCTCCATAGTTTTGTCAGTAGAAGCTACTAAAATAGTTTTGGTTACATAAGCATCTTGGCTCATGTTTTGAAATGCCAGAACATTTGAGAAAATGTAAAATGAGCCAGGATAGTTTTCTTAGATAGATTTTGTCAACTGATGGTGAGGTAAGGAATACCATATGGTATACATTCACATGCACAAGTACAAACAAACAACAAGCAACCACTGCACCAATGAACAAGAAAAAGTTTTGTTCCCCCTGATTTTTGCATTCTAGACAAATAATCAGGGTTGCTGAAATTGGGATGTTACAATAACAGATTGAATATCACAGTACATCATCCATTACAAACCATAATAAGGTCTTACACGAATAAAGGATCTCATGATCCAGTCTTAATACAACAAGCAGCGGAATAAATAATAAGCATAGCGGTGGGGTCCATCTTCAGGGTCACAGGCAATGCTGACGATGGAAGATAGTCCTATTTATCATAGCCGTCTTGATGTCCTTCCTCTTGGTAGTCTCCTTCATAGTCTGGCCATGGGAATAGCCAGGGACAAAAGCCATGAGTACTCTTTAAGTACTCGCAAACTATCACTAACAAGTAAGGTAGTTCTAGTAGGATTGCTAACTCTAAGTTCATTTGTAAAGTTAAGTTTGAAACCTAAGCTGAGTTCAGAAACAAAGAAAGATAAAATAAAGGTTGAAATCACCTAAGTGGGAACTTAATTGTCATAGTCACAACTCTGTTGTGGTCAAGTCATGTCACAATTCATTTCATAAGTTATTTTGAAAACATCTGACAACGGAACAGTATGGCCACTCCAACTGTCCATAACCGCAGACACGGCTATTCGAATAGTTTGACACTCTGCAGAGGTGGTACACTTTCACCACAAGATTCGATACATCTGTCAGGGATAACCCTGAATCATCATACTTAGTATGCAGATAATCAAACATAACCTTTCCTTTACACACCCTAATATAAGCACCTCTCCTATGAGTATGGCCACCCGGCCATAACCATCTGTCATCCTGGGCACTGCATAGGTGGACAACATTGAGAGGTAGCCTTAGCTCAAACCTCTCCCGCGAGGGAACTAATACTAATGCATATAAACTTCCGGCTAAGCCTTACCGAATTCAGGTATTGTGGTTGTGTGGTAAAATTGGAATGGTATCGCATCCGAACCCAACCATCAATTTTGTAAAAGGGCTAAGGCTCATGCCTCAACATTTTCATCATCATAAACCATTTGTGTTTCTCAACACATGTCAAAACATCTCAATATAATGACTCATCATTCCAAGGTTTTCACAAGTCATTTTCACCAAGTACTCCCATCTAAAGTGAATCAAGTTTTGGTTTAGCTCTAAACTACTAAGTTAAGAGTGTTCACTAATGTGGAATGCTAATCTCAATATCATGCCCTTAGTTTAAAAATCAATTCAGAGAGTTTTATATTAGGATACCATTCCCTATTAGTGAACACTCTTAACTTAGTAGTTTAGAGCTAAACTAAAACTTGAGTCACTTTAGATGGGATGAATATTAAATCTTAGTTAATTTCAATGAGTAGAAATTACTTTTCTTAAATAAAAAGAATGAAGCTAGTTAATAAAACCTTGTGATGCTTGTGATGATAATAGATCATCAAATGTGTGCCTTAGTGTGCTAAGTAGACTAGTTAAGTATTGTTTGGTGATTGTGTATCCCGTATGTATATATAGACGATAGTACCGACCAAGATTTCGAGGAGGGGGAGTTCTATCAAGAAGAGGAGGAAGAAAACTTCAACCACTGCACCAACCAAGGCAAGCTATTGTTAGCAAGCTAGAATTAAGCTAGATAACCTAAGAAAGATGCATTAGGCATGCTTTGGTTATACCACTTTGACTAGTACCTACCCCAAGTTTTATTTCCAAGCTTTTACTTTCTTTACTTTATTAAAGTCCCTTACTTGTTTGAAGGTAGCATAAAAAGTATAAAACTTGACTCATCTAGATAACCTTAGATGTCATTCTATGGCATGATATTGATCTTAGCATTCCCTATTAGTGAACACTATTAACTCAGATGTTTTCAAAACAACTTATGAAATGAATTGTGACATGACTTGACCACAATAGAGTTGTGACTATGACACTAAATTCCCAACTTAAGTGATTCTAGAACTTTATTTTATCTTTCTTTGTTTCTGAACTCAGCTTAGGTTTCAAACTTAACTTTACAAATAAACCTAGAGTTAGCATTTCCCACTAGAACTACCTTACTTGTTTGTGATAGTTTGCGAGTACTTAAAGAGTACTCATGGCTTTTGTCCCTAGCTGTTCCTATGGCTAGACTATGAAGGAGACTACCAAGATGAAGGACAGTAGGACGGCTATGATAACTAGGATTATCTTCCATCATCAGCATTGCCTGTGCCACTGAAGATGGACCCCACCGCTATGATTATTATTTATTCCGTTGTTTGTTGTATTAAGACTGGGTCATGAGATCCTTTATTCGTGTAAGACCTTATTATGGTTTGTAATGGATGATGAACTGTGATATCTAATCTGTCATGTCTCACAAAAATTGTAATCCTGGGATTTTGATGTATGAGATAACAGGCATCTGGGATTAAAAATCCGGGTGTTGACAAGTTGGTATCAGAGCAATCTTGACCATAGGAGACCCTAGTTAGAATGGACGTCCGAACAAAAATTTAATTTCAAAACCAAAGTGAGTATTTATGAAAAACTATTTCCTCTCTTACCCTTGGGAATTCATTCTTTCTAAAAAAATCATGTTCCTCCAATTCTTACATTACTACATAAATTTTGACACACTTGATCACATCACTAACTTCCTCATCCTAAATTCTTGAAGATGGAGACTCAGTTCAGCAAGTTCTACCAATTGGGCAAGGAGGCCAACTGATCTTCGAGAGGGATCTAGATTCATTGTCTGAGCTCTTGGGATGCCCACATCCGGAGTTTCTTGGAGCTCAACTTCCTGGACCCCAAGGAGGAGACTTACAATGGCTAGTCACCGCTGATCTTCAAGGAAGTATAGAAGCACCAACGTCCGGGAAAACCTAGTTCTCCGTGGGAGAGAACAACTGGCTAGATGGATTAGCCAGGGCAATGCATGAAGCTCTTGCACGTCTGTGTGCCCTGAGTGTCAACCAAATCCAAGGAACCCTCTTTGTTCACTATGCAAGGCGTGACTTCATGGGAATGCCAATGGAGATGCCAAGTCACCCGGAGTTGAAGTGTCAAGTGGAGAACCTTGACTTCCTGCTGTACGACCGCCAGAAGGAATTGGACAATGCTAGGGAGTTTGCCAACCACAACCTTGCTATTGCTGCCCAGAAGGCCTAGACTTTCTCACTGCTTGTCAAGGACCATCAGTCTCTTCGCCGCCAGCGCGAAAAGAAGGATCGCACCATCGACCGTCTTTGCAACAAGGTGGCCGACCTCGAGAAGACCATCAAGGAGCAAGAAGCTCAACTTGCAGCAAAGGAAGAATAAGAGGAAGGTGAAGACATCCAGGGAGATATGGACTCTTACCTAAGCAACAATGATGACTTTCTGGAGGAAGATGTCGTGGACTTCTACACCGATGATGACGACTCCGACTTCATCGATGATGAGTAGATGCACTAGAGCACTATCGTAGCACGAGGAGTATCGGTCCCATTGTATCGTAGCTTGCAGAATGGTTCTTAAAACCATCTGTTTTCCTTTGATGTGTGGTGTGTGTTTGTATCGTGTGCTTGTTTGAATGAATGAAATGAAGTTAGTTGCAAAACCTGAGTCAAACTCAAAGTTTTAGCTTCGAAACCAAAACCATGAACCTTACAACTTTCCCTCTTACCCCTTTATCTATCTCAATCTTCAGATGACTCGTGGAAACCCCCGGAGGGAGCATCTCATCGCAGGACCCAATGCTGCAGATTATGCAGATGTTAGTTGCAGACGTGAATCAAGCAGGGTGGAGCGCCAGGCCAACTTAGCAACACTGCAGCAGATCGCCCAGATGGCCCAAAACAACTAAGGGCATGGAAATCAGGATCATCAGGGATCCAAGCTGAAAATTTTCCAGAATACCAATCCCCTAATCTTTAGCACTTCAGAGAACCCATTAGATGTTGATGACTGGTTGCAGACAATGGAGAACAATTTGGAGGTAGCCAGAGTTGATGACAACGAGAAAGTTCTCTTTGCCACCCACTACTTGGCAGGAGACGCAAGAGCCTGGTGGAACAGCATCCGCCTAATGAACCATGGTCAAGTGATGACATGTGAAGCCTTCAAAATCAAGTTCAGTCGCACCCACGTGCCGCAGGGCCTAGTCACTAGAATGAGGGATGAATTCAGAGAGTTAAAGCAAGGCAGAATGACTGTGGTGGAGTACCATCACAGATTCCTGTCCTTAGCAAGGTATGCACCTGATGAGATCCTTTATTCGTGTAAGACCTTATTATGGTTTGTAATGGATGATGTACTGTGATATCCAATCTGTTATGTCTCGCAAAATGGTAATCCTAGGATTGCGATGTATGACATAACAGGCATCTGCGATTAAAAATCCAGGTGTTGACACTTGTCATGTTTGTTAGACGTGTTTGTCAATAATTGAACCATTGACCAGTTGTAAACTCCAGTTCATAGCTCCTGTCATATCAGTCAAATGAGTAGTTTGTCTTGTTTGATGTATTAACTTGTTATTACTTAGTTTTAGACTGCAATTATTGCTAGCCCCACCAAAGAGGGGCTGCAAGATCATGTCTCCTCCAATGTAGCTGTCATACTCAATGGAAGATGTGGGTGATCGATTGAGAAAGAAAATTGAGGACTCTGCAATCAACTTGATTGTCAACTGACATACCTATTTTTCTTTCCCCTGAGGTGATAATATGTAATAATTTTAAGAAGTTTGCAGCTGATGTAATATCTAGATAACTCGCGTAGGCCATGTAGGCATTTAGGTTATGCCGTCCACACATTGCGGTAGTCATTATGGTAACTGCGCCAGGCAGGTTGATTAGGGAACAGTACTGTGCTTTGTTATTGGCTCGTCATGTATTCGACCGATGACGAATAGTAAAAAATGCTGGATTATTATACACGTTTTATGATATTGGCATGGGCTTCAGGAATAACAAAACTGTAAAAGGCCATAAATGTAATGGGCCAATCCGCATGTGGTAACAGGTCGTAACAGTAACAGGATGCAAATGTAACAGGCCTAACAGGCCGTAACAGTAACAGGTCGTAACAGTAATAAGCCGTAACAGTAACATGCCCTAATAGTAGCAGGCTAGAACAGAAACAACCCATTACAGTAATAGGCAAGAAGCTACAAAAATCACAGAATAGTAACATGCCAAAACAGTAGCATGCCACAACAGTAAAGGACTGCAATAGTAAAAGGCCAGAACAGTGACGAGCCTAAATAGTATGGGCCGAGAAATTTCCGGATGAGGGTAGTAACAGGCCGAAAAATTTACCAGGCTAGAACAGTAAAGGGTGGTTTGTGGGCCTGAATAGCTAAAGACCAGAACAGTAAAAGGCCAGAACAGTAATAGGCCAGAACAGTAACAGACCATCTCAGAGAAGGTCCATCAGTAGGCGGTCGATGATGAGCTGCGATAACAGTGATGGGCTGACCGCAGGCCTAATGTTTACAGGAGCGACTTGGCGCAGGATGCTAATGGGCCGCACAGTGTTGGACCAACATGGACCTTCTGTAGGCCGAAATAGAATCAGGCGTGAAAGTTCGTGGGCCGCTACTGGCTGCATTTTTTGGCCCGTTTCAAATAGTGCAGGACAAAACAGTAATAGGCCATCTTCTTATTGGGCTCTCCTGATGGGCCGGCCCAGTTAGTATTTAGCAGGCCTTGCCTGGGCATGGCTTCTCCCACAGTTTCTATGGTCGTTAACATCGGTAACCGGACACTAACGGCGGCTGCCACCTGGCAGTTTGCATGACGTCAGCAGTCAGCGCGGCTGGCGAACAAATCTACGACAGAACAAGTTTGCGTGGCTGAAGGGTGTGATACACCACGGTCCAAAAAACCGTGGTTAATTCAGTTGTGACGGGGCTTTTACCACGAAGGCCATCCGTCGCAGAAGACTCTTTGGCCACGAAAACTGGGCCTTCAACCACAAAAATCGTCCATTGTAAAAGCCAACTTTTCTTGTAGTGAGTGTGTTGGCGAGGAACAAGGTGTAGTAGTGAATTGTTGAGTTCTGAATGGTGGACATCTTGTTCTGGTAGAACTCCCTGCCACCATTAACAGAAATAACCTCCCAAGTTTCTCCACTTGTGATGCTATAGAAGTTAGTAACAGTTGACTCCCCAACGTGAGGGAAGCCGAAAGCATCACAAATAATTTCAAAAGTTATTTCATAGTGCTGCTGGTTCATGGTGAAGCTTACCATGCAAGCGTTACCTTTCTCCCTGTGGTCATCATAGAAGGAGGCAAGGAAATCATAGGTAAGCTCGGCGTAGGTGTTGTGGCTCGTGTAGCCGAGTACTGTTAGCCCAACCTTATTACACATGAGGTCGAAGTCCGCCTTCAGACCCACCGCGGTGCGAAAGCTATGGTCGGCCCAATGTGTGGGCAGCACCCTCCTCGATGAAATTATGGCCAACTTGGGGTTGAGCTCGGTTCTCTGCACCAAGCTCTCGCCACGTTGGCGCTTGCTCTTGCGGAAGATATTACCGATTTTGTTCATCTTGATGCACTATAAAATTTCACCATAAAACCTTATGGATATAGTTTGTACATGATATATGAATGATTCTACATGGAAAAATTCAATCATAACGTGAGAAATCAATTGGAAAAACGAATTAAGCTTGAGTTCATCCACTAGATCAATGTGAGAGTTTCAACCATGGAATTCTGAAAATAAAGCATGGATAGGGAGAGAAACATACTAATCTGTCGATTCCCCCACTCAAACGAACCAAATTTGCAAAGAATCAAGAGTTCTAGGTGGGTTTTGAGAGGTTTGGAGAGAGAATATGAGAGAAAAAGTGAGGAGGGAGAAGAAACCTAGCCGCCCTGGCGCGATCATGAGGTCGCCCCGAACTATATGGCCGGAACTATAGGGGCAGGATATGTAGTTCCTGTCGTATAGTTCCAGCGGCGCTGCCAACTAGGGTTTCTTTATGCAGAACACAGCTATACGGACACAACTATACAGCCGGATCATAATGATCCCGCAGTATAGTTGGTCATTAAATCTTCTGTACCCTCGAGATAAATTTTCTAAAATAGGCATCAATATCTATACGACCGGAATTTTTATTCCCGCCGTATAGTTGGTTGTTAAACCGTCAGTACCTTTGAGAAGAAATTGTATGAAGGCATCGATATCTATACGACCGGAGCTATACGGCCAGAATTTTTATTCCCATCGTATAGTTGGTTTTTTAAATTCTCTGTTCCTTCGAAAGAAAATGTGTTGATGGCAAATATATCTATACGGCCAAACTATACGGCTGGAATTTTTTATTCTCGTTGTATAGTTGGTCGTTAAACCATCAGCAGTCATCAAAAAATTTCTATTTCTTCGAGAATACCTTCTTATTCTGAAACTTAGCGAAATACCTTATTTTTGATAGAAGAATGGCAGTGGAAACTATCGATCAACATCAACATATAAAGAACAGAATTTTAGTACAACCTAATTGCTTCTCCTCAACTGAAGATTTACTTTTTAGTCTGGACTAAATGATGGAGCTAGTCTTTTTAGATAAAACTCAAACTTTATTATACTTATTCTACACTTGTTCAATCGATGTTTCTACTACTTTTTGACAGCTGCATCTTCATGGGTGCACTTCCGCAAGAATGTCTATGGAAAATTTGTAGGAATGTGATGAACATTTTATTATTTAACTTATTTTATTAAAGTGATGGGTTGACTCCCATTAAGCATTTTATTAAGAATGGTGGAATAATTCAACCCCTTCTAATAAGTTCTCGAATTCTTACCTTGGGTTGCCCTTTATCGAAGGCACTTACCACATGAACTCGTTTTGCCGGTGGAATATATCTTCCTCCTACTTCTAGCTTATTTGGAAAATACTGGATGGTTTCAGCATCATATACATTGAAGATTATTTTTCCCTTAGCACAATCAACTAATGCTCCTTCAGTACTAAGGAAAGGTCTTCCAAGTATTATGGATAATTTTTCATCTTCTGGCATCTCAAGAATAATAAAATTAGTGGGAATAACATGCTCATCTATTCTAAGTAGAACATCCTCAATCATATCAATGGGTTATTTAGTGGACTTTTTGTCCATCTATAAAGTGATAGTAGTAGGGGAATACTCCCCTAATCCTAACATTTTATAGAGGGAGTATGGCATTACACTAACTCCTGCACCTAAATCACACAAGGCATTGTGAATATCAGTTTTTCCTATTAAGCATGAAATAGTTGGTATTCTGGGATCTCATAGCTTTCCATTAGCAGGATAACTAGTCACCATGACAATAGCTTCAGTTATCTCTTTCTTTCTACTAAGAATATCATAGAGGAATTTAGAATAGGTAGGAACTTTGATTGCATCCGCAAATGGAATTTCCAGACGAAGGTCAGCAAGTGCCTTTGTAAAAGAATCATAGATTACCTGATCTGGTGCTTTCTTTTTTCGATCTGGATAAGCAAGCTTTTGGTCACCTTTCTTATTCTTTTATTTTACCTTTTGTGGGGGGTCGGTCTCTTTTGTTGCTTTCTTTTGTTGTTGCTTATCGCTTTCCTTCTTTTCTACTACAACAACTTCATCTTCATTCCTTATCTCTTTTTCTTCTCTTGGATCAATCGTCTCTGCATCAGAGTCATAACGGTCGTCCTGTACATCACCTTGGCTCTCCTTGGTTTGATCTTGTGTTTCTTGAGCAGATTCATCTTAAGGATCCATCAATGTATCATCTTCTTGACTTGCTTTGAGAAAGGCTTTTTCCCTTTGATATTTTTCAGCTTCATATTCTGGTGGTCCTAATGGTCTTGTAACAACTGCACCTCTTCTTGTAACAACATTAGTAGAAATAGGAATATCTATATCATCTCGAAGAAAAAATTGATAACTAGATGCAATTTGTTCACACTGGGTTTCAATCATACTAAGATACTTGTGAAATAATTTTATTTCTTGGCCAATCTCATCATAATTTTCTGTGAGTTTCGCCAAAATATTTTTATGTTTTTGAAAGTGCTTATGCAGGTTATTATGAGATTTTGCTTGTCAATGTTTTAATTCTTGAAAAACTTTTCTAGTTTCATCTTCTTAAGTAAGAACTTGTAACAAGCTACTTTGTTTTCCGTAACAAGTTCAAAGTTATACCGTTTTATTTCATTGTTTTGCGTACTTCAGGCATAAGATCAGGAGTTATCTAAAGTATCCCTGTTTCCAGCTTAGTGCCGAAATCAGGATTATATAATGAATCTTTCTTAGCCCTAGTAGACATCAATTCCAAACATTCTTTAATAGTTAAAGTATTTATCGGTCCTCCTACTAACAAGTCAAGCAACTCTCTACATTGAGTATTAAGACTGTGGTAAAATAAATGGCAAATAGTTGATTCAGAATAGCCATGATTGGGGGAATACTATTGATCATTCCAAAGAATCTATCCTAGGCTTGTGGGTAGTTTTCTCCCACATTCTGACTAAAGTTGCCTATATTCTTTCTAATTTTAGTTACCATTTTAAAAGGATTAAACATGTTTATGAATTTAACAATATAGTTTTCCCAACATTTAATGTAATGGCGAGGGAGAGAATATAACCAGTCTAGAGCATTACCTTTAAGGGACCATTGAATAATTTTAGACAAGAGAAGTCTCTTGGCAAAACTTTTTGTCCAAATGATGTTATCACATCGTCGAACTCTCTAAGATGTCTTCCTTGGTATTCATCTTCCCTTCCACTTAAATATTTTTATGAAAAAGTTTAATAATTCCACCATCAAATCGATATTCTCTAAATCCAGGATTAGGGAATTTTATTGGTTGTTTAAGAAATTTAGAACTTGGAGCACTTTATTCTATGAGAGTTTTCTCAGGTTTCTTGGGAGTTGTCCTGTAAATAGACATGATTTCCATAATATCACTCAGGTTTTCAACTTCAGCTTTATTTTATCTTAAAAGTTTTTCAATAATTTCCTCGCGCCATTGAGTAGGAACGTGCTGACTCGTGTACTAACGAGCTCGTTGGGGAACCCCAAGAGGAAGGTATGATGAGCACAACAGTAAGTTTCCCTCAGTTATGAAACCAAGGTTATCAATCCAGTAGGAGCAAGAAAAGACCCCAAAGGTGTAGCTAGTTGAACTTTGGTAGGGAGCACTACCGGTGACAGCAGCAACATGGAGACCTGCACAACACAACCACAGAACTCTGTCCCCAACTTGCGATGAGGTTGTCAAAATCACCAGTTTTGCTGAAAACAAAGGATTAAACATATCGAGTGGACGAAAGTAATAGTTAGCAGAAAGTAAACACAAAGTAGTAAATAGTTGATTGTAGATTCAATGTAGAAGAAAGGATCGGGGTCCATAGTTCACTAGTGGTGGCTCTCCTTAAGATAGATGACATGTTGGGTGAACAAATTACAGCGGGGCAATTGACAAACATCGAGAAAGCATAGAAGCATATACTACTCAACTTGACTCCTTTGAGATTTGATTGGGCATTACAACATTATACATAGACCACCATCCAACTGCATCTATGACTAATAATCCACCTTCAGGTTATCATCTGAACCCCCTCCAGTATTAAGTTGCAAGCAACAGATAATTGCATTATGAATTGCGTGTAATGTAAACAATACGATTGTTCTATGAACAAAGGATTGTTGTTTTCTCCCTAGTAGCAAAAACACATCTAGTACCTTAGAGATTTCTGTCACTTCCCCAGATTACCAGAGGCATGAACTCACTATCGAGCATAAATATTAACTCTTGGAGTTGCTAGTATCTACTTGACCAAGATAGCTACTAACAACGGAAAGCATGCAAGATCACAAATAACAAAGACATGATAGAATCAATAATTAATCTGAAATAGCATCTCAATATCCATCGGATCCCCGCAAACACAACATACAGAATTACAAATAGATGATCTTGATCATGAACGGAGCTCACAAGATCTAAACATGAAAGCACAAAGGAGGAGAACCAGCCATCTAGCTACTACATGGACCCGTAGTCCAGAGATGAACTACTCATGCATCACACCTGAGGCTTGCATGATGATGAAGAAGGCCTCCGGGGTGAATTCCCCTCTCCGGCAGGGTGCCGGGAAGAGCTTCAGATCCCTCTCGATCTAGGGATGGAGATTACGGTGGCTACACGCTCTTTCATGTAATTTTGATCGGGTACTTAGGGTTTTGGTATCGGAGGCAATATATAGGCGGAAGGAGAGCCGAGGAGGTGCCTGGGGCGGCCAGACCACCCCCTGGCACGGGCCAGGCTGGGCCGCACGGCCAGGTGGTGTGGCCAGGCCTCAGTCCCTCTCCGTCTCGTATTCTGGCTCCAGGTGTCCCTCGGTGAAAAACTGACTTTGGCTTTTGTCCCGTCCAATTCCGAGAATATTCATTTTCTGACTTTCCTGGAACCAAAAACAGTAGAAAACAGGCAGCTAGCACTGTGGCTCTTGTTAATAGGTTAGTCTAATAAATCATATGAAAAGTACTCCAAAGTGTGGACAAAACATAAGAAAGTAGATAAAACCAAGCATGGAACATCAAAAATTATAGATACATTTGCAATGTATCAGTGCGCGCTCAATATAATCTGGTAAATAGGTCCTACCAGAGAGTGTAGACCCTTTATATCCTAAGGAGAAAATTTTGTAGTAGTACCACCTGAAATGTCAAGAGACAAACACTTAGCGCTTAGCTCCCTGGCAACAACGCCAGAAAATAGCTTGATGTCTGCAAGTGCACATTTTGTTTGTAACTTCAGAAATAAAAAGCATAAAAGTAAAGAACGGTTTAGTTTTTTGTTGTTTCCTATAGATGACAAAGAAGGCGCGGGGATATACATTTCATGGTGATAGTGACTATGCCAGGTGGACGAATGATAACGTAAACAATTATAATCTTATAAGTATATGTGTAGGCGAGCAACCCATAATTAGCCGGAACTCCTCTTGGTAGATTTCGTCCCAACTTCAATAATCCTACTAGTCTGTTACCAAAACCATGGTCACACACTAGACGATTAAGACCCTTCAGGGTCCTTACCAATTAAGCTCCTTGGATCGGACTAATGCAATAATCTCGGTAGTTCCTTGTTATCCTCGAGTCTACTAGTTTTCCATTGATATCCCCGTGTCACTCGAGGGTTACCGGTCTACTAGCGAACAAGATCCTATCCATGTAGAACAAAGTATCATGTTTTATGGGCCCTTAATTGGACAACAAGCATTAGGCATCCCACAGATAGTCAAGCACACATAATATAGTAATTAAAATCGGTCACAAACTAATGGAAAATAGATGAAGGCACATCACATCTCACCAATCCCTTACATCTCACCAATCGATATAATTAAATAAAGGGAGTTCTTCTCGATATTACCATGGAGATCCACAATAAGAATAGATAAGTGATACGTCGTAAACGTATCTCACCAATCTATAACTTTGGAGTATTTTTACACATTTTCTAGAACTAACCTATTAACAAGATGCCACAGTGCTAGTTTCCTGTTTTCGACTGTTTTGGATTCAGAAAAGCTAGTAAGGAAATATTCTCGGAATTGGACCGGAAAAAAGCCAAGGTCAATATTTTACCCGAAGCAACATGGAGTACGGAGGGGACACGAAGTGGCATAACAAGGCGGCCACCTGGTGGCGGCGCGGCCTGGGGGGCACGCCACCAGGGGGTGTGGGCCCCTGGTACTCCATCGACCTTGCCCCTTCGCCTATAAAAGCCTCGAGGGACGAAAACCCTAAGTACTCGATCAAACTTCCACGAAAGAGTCTGTAGCCGCCGTCATCTCCATCCCTAGATCGGGAGGGATCTGAAGCTCTTCCCGGCACCCTGTGATAGGAGAGAGATCACCCCGGAGGCCTCCTTCATCACCATGACTGCCTCCGTTGTGATGCGTGCGTAGTTCATCCTTGGACTATGGGTCCATGTAATAGCTAAATGGTTGGTTCTTCTCCTTTGTGCTATCATGTTTAGATCTTGTGAGCTCCGTTCATGATCAAGATCATCTATTTGTAATCTTACATGTTGTGTTTGAGGGGATCCGATGGATATTGAGATGCTATTTTAGATTTATTATTGATTCTATCATGTCTATGTTATTTGTGATCTTGCATGCTTTCCGTTGTTAGTAGCCAGTTTGGCCAAGTAGATGCTAGCAACTCCAAGAGGGAGTATTTATGCTCGATAGTGGGTTCATGCCTCTAGTAATCTGGGGAAGTGACAGGAATCTCTAAGGTACTAGATGTGATGTTGCTACTAGGGAGAAAACAACAATCCCTTGTCCATGGGACAATCGTATTGTTTACTTTACACACTTTGCTTAATGCAACTATCTGTTATTTGCAACTTAATACTAGAGGGGGTTCGGATGATAACCTGAAGGTGGATTATTAGTCATAGATGCAGTTGGATTACAGTCTATGTATAATGTTGTAATGCCCAATCAAATCTCATAGGAGTCAAGATGGTTAGTATATGCATGATGCTTTGTCGGTGTCCGTCAATTTCCCCGCTGTAATGTGTTCGCCCAACATGTCATCTATCTTAAGGAGAATCACCTCTAGTGAACTATGGACCCCGGTCAATTCTTTTACCATTTCTATACCTTCTACTGTTACTATTTACTGTTTACTTTCTACAAGCAATTACTATCTTCTACATAATACGTTTAATCCTTTGTTTTCACCAAAACTGGTGAGATTGACAACCTCACTGTAAGTTGGGGGCAAAGTTTCGTGGTTGTGCTGTGCAGGATTCTAAGTTGGAGACAACACCTTGGAGTTGTTTCCTTGCTCCTACTAGTTTGATAACCTTGGTTTCATAACTAAGGGAAAACTTGCTGTTGTGCTCATCATACCTTCCTCTTGGGCTTCCCCAACGAGCTCGATATATTTTTAGACATCAAGCCTTTTTTCTGGCACCGTTGCCGGGAAGTCAAGGACATACTCACAAGGGGAGTCCCTCACAACCAATCTCTTTACTTTGTATTTTTTGTTTTGCTTAGTTTATGTCTGCCTTGTTTGCTTGTTTCTTTATCAAAAACACACAAAAAATAGTTGTACTAGTTTGCTTCCTTTATTAAAAACACACAAAAAATGACTACTCTTGAAAACACTAAGTTGTGTGACTTCACTAGCACCAACAACAATGATTTCATGTGCACACCTATTGCTCCACCTGTTCCTGAAGCTAGTTTCTTTGAAATTAAACCTCCTTTGCTCAATCTTGTTATGAAAGGTGTTGGTATTGAAGATGTTGCTGCTCACCTTAATAACTCTGTTGAACTTTGTGAGATGCAAAAACATAGGGATATATGGGGATATTATTAAGCTTAAATTGTTTCCTTTCTATTTGAGAGGAAAAGCTAAAGAATGGTTGCAATCCCTAACTAGAAATTGTATTAATTCTTGGACTAAATGCAAAGATGCTTTCATTGGAAAATACTATCCTCCTGCTAAGATTATAACTATGAGAAGTGAAATAATGAAATTTAAACAATCTAATAATGAACATGTTGCTCAAGCTTGGGAAAGAATGAAATCTTTGGTAAAGAATTGTCCCACTCATGGATTGACTGCTTAGATGATTATCCAAACCTTTTATGCAGGACTGAATTATTCTTCAAGAAATCTGCTAGATTCTGCTGTTGGAGGTACCTTTATGACCATTACTTTGGGTGCTTCAACAAAGCTCCTTGATAATATGATGATTAACTATTCTGAATGGCACACTGAGAGAGCTCCACAAGGTAAGAAGGTAAATTCTGTTGAAGAAACCTCCTCCTTGAGTGATAAAATTGATGTTATTATGTCTATGCTTGTTAATGGAAAAGATCATATTGATCCAAATCATGTTCCCTTAGCCTCTTTGGTTGCTCAAGAAGAGCAAGTTGATGTGAACTTTATTAGAAATAATAATTTTAGCAACAATGCCTACAGGAATAATTTTGGTAATCATAATTATAGGCCATATCCTCCTAATAATGGTAATGCTTATGGAAATTCCTACAACAACAATAGGAGTGTACCCTCTGAAATTTAAATCATGCTTAAAGATTTTATTAGTAAACAAACTGCTTTCAATAAAACTATTGAGGAAAAACTTTCTAACGCTGAAAGAAATATATCATCTTTGTCTAAAGCACAATCCTCTTTGATTAATAAAATGGCTGCTAAACCTAAAACCATTGAAAATCCCTTTGCTGCTACTAATGCCATACAAGTTAGAATTGATGAAAATGTTAGATTATGAGCTGAATTGGATGCTAAGTGGGAAAGAGAAGATGAAATTGCTAGAAATAGTAGTATTTGTACTATCACCACCACTAATGTTGAAGCTAGAAAGCCACATGAAGTCCCCATTCCTTTTGCAACAATGCCTAAAACCAATGGAACATTTTCTAATAAAAATGCTAAAATTCTTTGAAATATGGGAAACAATAGCTCCACTACTTTAGATGGTAATTATGATTTTGATCTTGATGGTTGCAATATCTCGGAAGTAATTAAGTTCCTACAAAATCTTGCTAAAAGTCCTAATGCTAGTGCTATGAATATGGCCTTTACAAAACACATTATTGATGCTCTCATAAAAAATAAAGAAGAAAAGATGAAACATGAAGGGTCTATCCGTATGAAATTAGAAGATGGTTGGGAACCCATCATTAATATGAAAGTGGATTGTTTTAATCTCAAAGCTTTATGTGATCTTGATAGTAGTGTTTCTATTATGCCTAGAAGGATTTATGAAATGCTTGATTTACCACCATTGGAAGATTGTTATTTTGATGTCCAACTTGATGATAATGCTAAAAAGAAACTCATGGGGAGTATTAATGATGTTCTTATTATGGTAAACAATGCCTATGTCCCCGTTGATTTCTATGTTTTGGATGTTGAATGCAATGCTTCTTGTCCTATTATTTTGGGAAGAGCTTTTCTTAGAACTATTGGTGCCATTATTGATATGAAAGAAGGATCCATTAAATATCAATTCCCACTCAAGAAAGGTATAGAACACTTCCCTAAGAAGAGATAGAAGATTCCTTTTGCCTCTCCTATTAAAACAAAATTTGCTCTTAATGCTTCTCCATTTGAGAATACTTGATTCCTATTTCCTATGCCTAGCTCAAAGGCGTTAAAGAAAAGCACTTATTGGGAGATAACCCAAATTTCTTTAGGAATCTTTTGTTGAGTCTTGGAAGTTATTGCTTCAGTAATAACCTCTCCTTATCCTTTTTGTGTGGTTTTTGTGCCAAGAATAACCTCTAATAAGAGAGAAATAAGACATGGGAAAGTTGTTGTCCCGAAATAGATTTTTGTGCTTTGCTGTAAAAATTCGTGAAACATCTCTGTATGTCGTATTGATCTGTAATTGCTGTGCTTCTGCCCCAGGTTGTTATCTAACTTTCATTAGCTCAACACTTTTCGATTTAAATAACAGAAGGTCTTCGAAAAAATCGGTTTTTACCTGCTGTTCTGTTTGACAGATATCTGCCATTATTTGCATTTGCATCTTAATCTCTTTCTCTTTGAGTTCTTGCCAAATTCTTGAACTTTTTAAAGGAAGTACTATAGTAGCTTGTGTTTTAATGGATGTTTTACTTGTGTTTAAACTGAACCTAAAGACTTATTATCTTGAGTACACTAATGTTACTAATGAAGATTGTGTGAAGTTTTCAATGAAGGAAAGTTTAAAGTGTAGGGAAGACCAATGTGATAAGATGAAGTATGGACAAAAGATCAAGCTTGGGGATGCCACCCATGTCACCTCAAGAAATATTCAAGAAGTACAAGCATCAAAGCTTGGGGATGCCCAAGGCATCCCCTTCTTCATCAATAAAAATCTCAGGTTTTCTTCCAAATACTTCATTTTTATTGTTTCATGCACAATTGTGTTGTTCTTGGAGAGTCTTTGTAACATCCCAATTTCAGAAACCCTAATTAGTTGTCCAGAATGCAAAAATCAGGGGGAACAAAAACTTTTTATTATTGAATGCTGAAGTGTTTGCTTGTTGTTTGGATATGCTTATGCACCTGAATGTGTATTAGATGATATCCTCCTTACCTTAACCCCAGTTGACAAAAGCTACTTCCCAAAACAGCCTTGGCTTAATTTCCATATTCTCAAATGCTCTGGCATTTCAAAACCTGAGCCAAGAAGCCTTTGCAAACCCACTATAGTGGCTTCTATTGATCAAACTATGGAGAGCTATATAACATAATCTCCTTATGTTTTCAAGACAGAACCTTCAACTACTCTTACCTTGAGGATCTCCAAAACCTTTTTGTAAGCTTTTGAATTCTACTCTTGGTAGAGATGCCAAGGACCTTACCTTGTTCAAACTCCAACCTATTCAAAATACCCATTTTAACCTCAAGCTAAGCTTGATGGTAACCCTATTAGTAGGCTTGCTTAGCTTCTAGGTTGAGTTGCCTTGATCTGCTGTTTGACTTGTTTGCTTAGGAAGTAGTATGAGCCACACTAGGAGCTCATAACTAGGATCAAGATGTTTCCAAATCATCACACCCTAAGGAAGAATACAATCTGGATCTGATCCCTAGCTATTAAGTGATCGTCTAAAACCCCTAACTAGAATCCATTCTGAAGTGATTCCTTCTAGAAGCTTCCAAGACAATGAGGACCAATATCAAGCAAGGAATACTTTCTACTAAATCTACACTTCAACATCAACCACTTGATGATGCTTTGGTACCTTGGCACCCATCAAAATCATCACCACCCACCTTCTAGTCAAAAACCCTAATTCTGCCAAATTTGGCTAAGTCTGGAAATCTGTTTCCAACATCACCTTTTTAAATGTCTCCCTTTCTCAACCCTTGTGCATTCTTTGAAATTCATCCGAACCATCGTGTTAACCATATTAAGGACTACCAAGGCCCATTCTTTCCCTTGGTTAGATCATACTCCAACCCACTTGTTCTTGATGGTTTTGCAGGAAAGAAAATAACTTTTCCTGCAAATCTAGTCAACATGCCTACTTTGGTATAAGCTCACATCACCATCCAACCTTATATGGACCAAATCTTTGCATGGTAGTGTTCTACTAATATAATTCTATCAACATCTACTTCACTTGTTCCAAGTGGATCCTTGTGCTACTCCAACCCACAAGGTTTTGAAGGCTAGTTGATAATCTGCCTTGGCAGGCTTATTTTATTCAGAGTTTGAAAGCTTGTATTGGTGAGCTCAAGCAGGATCAAGCTCAAAACTCTATACCATGTTGATGTACATCACATAGTCTATCCATACATCCACCCCATGCCACAAGGGGAGATCTGAACTCCAAGATACAACCATGTTTTGATGGTATGAAATTAACATCACCCTAGATCCTGAATCTAGAGTATTCCACCATAATCTACTGGGATTCTCCAATACCAAGGTTGCAAATGATTGCTACACCTTGTATACATCATATACCTTGATCCTCAAGATTTATCAAATATTACCCATAATTATTTTGGCTCCAAATCAATTTAATTCTTTAATAGACAAATTCTTCAAAACCTCTTCCCTAAGGGAAAGTTTGGATTTTTCCAAAACACTTCCCCAACTTTTGGCTCATTAGAGAGCCACCTATCATACCCCACCTTCCCACTTCAATAATAAATATTTTTCAAGAGCTTTATTATTTCCTTTTTCCTATTTTCTTAAATGGCAGAAACAAGAAATAACTCTTTGAAAATACTTTCCCACCTCAATAAATCTTAGGAAAATTCCCCTAAGTGTGTATTCCTATTTGGGACCATCTCACATCAACACCTCCTCTATCAAATGACTCTTTAAAAACTACTTCTATAGTTTTTGAACAAATGGATTTAAGAGGACTTATAAATCATGGAAACACCCCAAATAATTCCTAGAGGGGTATCTTGGCCCCTCTATCTACCAGCATCTTTTGTTCATCTTGCCTAAGCCAAGATTTGAGACTTCCATCATGATCATATACATTGCCAATCTTTCCTATTTCCAAGATGTTAATCAATATCAAGTCAAAACCACTCAAGCCTTCCACAGCAAGCCTCCACTACCCCAGCACACCCCTCTGGTCGAGTTGCACTGTAGCAATGCACTGTAGCACCCCCTTCCCCTTGTCCTTTAGTGCTTGGAGGAAGGAGAGATGCAACCATTGGTCACACCATCTCTTTACTTCTTATAGCAGCCATCCCACCTCTACTCTGCCCTCAGCCCACACCAGAAACCACTCCCACGCCCACAGCAACCTCCCCTGGTATTCACCTCCCTCCCCTCCTCTCCATGGGACAAGTTCATGATGAACCATCCCTCCTCGAAATATATAGCCAGAGGCTCCCCCTTGCCTCTTCTTGGCCCTCATTTGCATCCTACCCACCTCCACTCTCTCCCTGCAGAGCCCTCACCCAGCCCCTGCCTCTGCATGTCAAAAGAGAAGGAGAGCTCCCCCTCTCGGCCATCTCCAAGAAATGGTTCGTGTGCTCCCTCCTTTGCCTCGACCCCTTTTGCATGTTGCAGTGCTGAAGTCCCCTATCCCTTCTGAGTCTAACCCACCCTTTTTCCGAGCTCAAAACCGCCGCAAGTACCAACTCCAGCGATCACCGAGGGTAGCTCCGGGAGCGTGCTCATGCACGAGGCATCCCTGCGTCGGACCGAGCTCTGCTGCCCGTCACCAGAACCGCCTCCGACCCCTGCGTCACCCAGCACCCTCCCCGCCAACATCCACGCCTCCCCGGCCCTGCTCCGGCGAGCTCCCGAGAGCACCGTCGCGGGCGTCGTCGCGCGAGGTCTCCTCTGTCACGAAAACCACTGTTTGCGACCATCCCCGAGGTCCCCTCGGTGCACCGCGTCGCCTCCCCGCCTTCCCCGCTGCTGGCGGGAGCTCAGGTGAGCTCCCCGACGCTGCTAGATCCTCCCTAGGGTTTCTGCCCCGCTGCCGTCTCGCGGGGGAGAAGAAGGCCTCCCGGCCATTGATCCCCCTTCAGATCGGACGGTCCCCAGGCCCCCATACCGCTTCACCCCGCCAGCCACTGACTGCCGGGCCCCGCGGCGTGGGATTGAAATCCCCTTCCCACGCGCGCCGGTGCGAGCTGGGCCGGCCGAGACGCATAGAGCTTCCCAGGTGGGCCGCGTCCCTCCTCCACGGCCCAGTTCCCCCTCCAGATCCAGCCTGCGGCGCCCTCTGCCCTTTTTCTTTATAATTTCCTTCTAGACCTATTATTTATCTGGGCATTTTTAAATGGATTTATAAATGGAAAATGAAGTATTTTTCCTAAATGGAATCTTTACCACGTTCCCATATGAATTGTCTAGCATGCAGAACCAGTCCCTTGCCAAAAATAATCCTTATTATTTTCTGGCATTTAATCTTCTAAATAGTGTCTTTGACAATCAATAAATTTCCCAGGGAGTTCTATATACTCAAATAGCATGAATCAAAGTTCTCACGGAAGGTATTTGTTGTACCAATCAACCAGCATAGGTCTCATGCCAAGGTGACCAGTAGTTTGCCCTTGGTAAAAATAACAATATCCCTTAAGTTCTAACTTTAGAAAATTCCCTAGACCAAATCATGAGTCCAATTGACCCAAGTCAAATTATCCTGGATGTGTTACACTAAGGCCTATCCAAATCCAGGAGCTCATGATTTATCGAGCCTCAGGTATTTATCTATGAATTAAACTATTCTATGCATGGTCTATTCACCCCTAAATTACTTCAGTAGCTATAAAGCTCCAAAAAGGGTGATTCTAAATTCTACGGAAAGGTATTCTAAATACCTATAATCTGTCCTTGGATTCATCTCAAAAGCTTATGTAGTTGAAATCTGGTGAAAAAGACAAATTGTCTACAGAACTGCCATTGGGAATTTCCTGAGGGCTTTCTGTTAATTATTTTGGAGTGATTCCAACTCTTAGTGAACAAGTACATCAAACCCTACCTAACCATACAAGGAAATAATTTTTGGAGCTCCTGAACCTTCCTGGTGAATTATTTCCTAAAACTAGAGTCTTATTCACTATAAAAACCACTATAAATCTTTTGTAATTGATAAAATAGTGAAACCACTTTTGTTGGCTTAATCTTATCAATACCTATCTGTTGCTATCATATTTTTACCATGGTACCATACAGAATGTGGTCTTGTCCAGAAACCCATCTCTTAGGTATTCCCTAGGCTATAAATCCTAAGGGGGTTTCCTTTCATATTTCCAAGACAAAGCCAATCCTAATAAATCCATTCTTCCTAAGACCTAATGATCTATGAATTTGTATTGTTCATTGTTTGATGTATGTATTGGTGCTTGAATGCCTGGTGTTGATTGTGGCTTGGTTTGCTTGCATGTGTTGTTAGGACGACGATAGTTGCGATGAAATAGGAGAGTAGAAGAAGTGGTATTTATTATTGATATTGGTATTCTGGGATATCTAAAGAAGAAGTCCAGGGACAATTATGCCATATTGCGGATCTCAGGCCAGCCACCTTCTTGCTCATAAGCCTTGCCCTACTATTTTACTTATGCATGTTTTATCTACTATTTATTAAAATTGCATCGTTTTACTTTATGTTGACGTATATATACATGGTAGTGGTTTGGCTCCTCCGAACTATTGGACTTCTGTACTATTAAGTACAACCCCCTTGGTGATACCTACTTGTCCCTAGTAGAATAGATGGTGTATTACACCATACCCCTTTGGAGACCCCGATTTAGCCGAAGCAAAAGCTAGAGGATGGGAAGACCCTAGAAAAAGTTTTACCAAATGTTTTATGATAAAACCTTGGTGAGGTGGGACCTCCCAATAGATGTTGAGAAAGAAAAAGGTTTCGTTTTACAAAATACTGGAGGAAAAACCGGAGGAAGAAGGTTTACAAAAATGCACCTGGTTCTTTGCAGTCTAGCTATAACAACTTAACCATGTGCAACCACATTACTCTAGTATGGGACAGGGCTGGATTTGAAGTTTGTCTATTCCGGTATAAGCTGCCTCGTAACTACTACAGGGGATTGGGGATCCCTAGAGGGTGGGCCTTCTCTGATATAGGTCCATGTATCAACCTGGAGAAGGAACGAAGGGTCGGCAGACCTCCACGCGTTACTATGAGCCCCTCATTGAAAGCGCCACCTGGGAGGTGGAAAAGGCGCTCCGGTTGGTCCTCGCCCGACGTCCTGGTTTTGAGGGATTAACACTCATAGGGTAGGCACTTATATTGGAGTGGACATCCGGAGAGTCTTGACCTGTTACTCGACCCACGATCGGTGAAGATCAGGGTAGTGTACCCCGATGGTGTGGGTAAGTGTACAACCTCTACAGAGTGTAAATCTATTCGAATAGCCGTGTCCGCGGTTAAGGACGGGTTGGACAAACTTCTGTAGAGCAGTGCTGGTTTTGGTTTTCAAAAAGGATTTCAGAAAAGCAAAGGCTTTAAAAAGGTTTTGGCCATGGGATGGTCGGGAAGGATTCCGGTTTTGACCATGGGATGGTCAGAACGGAATGGAAGGAGTTTGGTCGTGGGACGACCGGGAGAAGGAAACAAATAGGTGACCAAATACTAATGTTTTCCAAACTTTTCAAAAAGGTTTCCAAAATGTTTTACAAAGGTTTTCCACAAGGATATGTAGATGCTATATCTACAGGAGAAACTATTTGAGAAAAGAACCTCTATTGGAGCCCTCCTAATACCACAGCCATATTGCATAGCCTCTTGCTATTATTATTTTATTAAGGTGGTTTGCGAGTACATTCAAAGTACTCACTGGCATTGTCCCTGGCTATTAACGTGGTCAGATATCAAGATGAAGGTGAAGTGGATGACTATGCGAGCTAGGACGTTCTCCCAGTCAGTTGCCTGTAGGTTAAGGCATGGCTCAGGCTCTGCGCTTGATGAAGTCCGCTGCGGATTATTGATGTAGCCATAACAACATTTATGTAAGTCTTGTAATTCGTTATATTCTCGGATGTTGTAATGATACTTGTCGGTTATGTGCCACGACTAACTGATCATGGGATCGTGGTTGTATGCATAACAGGGATTCTCGGAGGATTAATCCGGGGGGCCCACAGTCTTTGTTTTGGTTTTAGTTTTTGTTTGCTTGGTTTTCTTAAATAAATTGGTTGGACCCCCGCATTCATACATAGTTTCAAATAAGTTGATTTGGATTGGAAAAAGAGTAGGAAAGTTCATGCTTATAAGTGGTATAAAAGGAGCTTGTTTCTGACTGTGACTTAGACTTTATCATGTCATGCTTGATATTGCTTTGACTTTATGCTTAGTGATTATTGCTGTAGCATGACTTGTTATAAACAATTAATATTTCTTAATGTGCCTTGAAATAATCATGTGTTGTTTTAGCATATAAAAGCATAATATTGTGGTATTCTCCTTTGATGTTTTATTTGGGTTAACTTGGCACATGCTCACACCATGTTAAGACTATACCAAGTCACCATAGCTTCTATTATCATTTAGTTTTAGACTTGTAATATCACTTTATCCTCTAATTAATAATGGTTTGTCGCTTTGCATGATTATGGCCATTATTGCTCTCTTAGTTGGTCGCTCCTAGTCTTTTGCTAGCCTCCACATGTACCAAGTATGAGTTCCACTCATGCATCCAACTCCAAATAAAACCAAGTTATTTCCAAAGAGTCCACCATACCTACCTATTAGCATTATTGTTATTCCAAGTATATTCATGTTTTTATCTACCTTCCGAATTAAACTTGTTATATGAAAATTAGTGATTAAAGCTCTCACAAACTTGATGGCACACTTTACTTTCTTGCACTTAATAAACTTGAACCATTGTGCCCATCTATGTTGAGTATATGCTTGCGCTTTATAAGTTGTGAATTAGCAGAACCATGTTACCATGGGGAACGCTTTCAACATTGCACTTTATTTAGTTGATATCATGTTCTTTTGCTTATGGATCCCAGCGGTGTGAAATAAAAGGGGCGCTTGTAAGCTCATGGAGTTTGTATTTGTATTATAGAAACGCCTTGGCGGCTAGCCTAAGCCATGCCTAATCATGGTGGAAACTTGCAGCATAACCATAGTGAGCAATCTGTGAAGCATCCTCAATAAAAACCTATCCAAGTAGCAAATAAAAAGATCGCTGATATGCTCATTGTCTGTTGCAATGACAAGAACTCACTCCTATCATCGGGAAAGGTGTACCCCGTTGGCGGTTCTCCATGATACACATGTACTTACAATGACAAGAACTTACTCGTGACTAAAGTTGAGTAGCATGAGGTTTGGTACTCATAAGCAAGGGTCATGATATTTTCAACTTATAAATTGTCAAGCATATCCTCATATTTTCTCACTTTAACCTTAATCACCTAAAGATGCTTATGATAGGGGCAATGAGAGCTGAAAGCTAATAAGTACCATAATTTTTGGAAGCTCTTTATGAAACTTGAATCCCTACTTCTTCTATGAAGGGCCTTGATGGCTCAATGCACGGCGCCCAGAAAAGTGCTGGTGCGTGGTTGATGTAGAGCTCGTTGGGAACCCCAAGAGGAAGGTATGATGAGCACAGCAGCAAGTTTCCCTCAGTTATGAAACCAAGGTTTAATCGAACAAGTAGGAGCAAGGAAACACCCCAAAGGTGTTACTAGCTAAGCTTTGGCAGGGCGCACTACCGGTGCTAGTAACAACGTGGAGACCTGCACAACACAACCACAGAACTTTGTCCCCAACTTGCGATGAGGTTTTCAATCTCACCATGTTTTGTGGAAAACAAAGGATTAAACGTATCAAATGGAAAGAAGTAATAGTTTGCAGAAAGTAAACACAAAGAAGTAAACAGTTTGTAGATTGTATGTAAAGAAAAGGACCGGGATCCATAGTTCACTAGAGGTGGCTCTCCTTACATAGATAACATGCTGGGTGAACAAATTATAGCGAGGCAATTGACAAACATCGAGAAAGCAATACATGCATATACTAATCATCTTGACTCCTTTGAGATTCGATTGGGCATTACAACATTATACATAGACCGCCATCCAACTGCATCTATGACTAATAATCCACCTTCAGGTTATCATCCGAACCCCCTCCAGTATTAAGTTGCAAGCAATAGATTATTGCTTTACGAACTGCGTGTAAAGTGAACAATACGATTGTTCTATGAACAAAGGATTGTTGTTTTCTCCCTAGTAGCAATAGCACATCTAGTACCTTAGAGATTTCTGTCACTTCCCCAGATTACTAGAGGCATGAACCCACTATCGAGCATAAATACTAACTCTTGGAGTTGCTAGCATCTACTTGGCCAAGATAGCTACTAACAACGGAAAGCATGCAAGATCACAAATAACAAAGACATGATAGAATCAATAATCAATCTGAAATAGCATCTCAATATCCATCGGATCCCCGCAAACACAACATGCAGAATTACAAATAGATGATCTTGATCATGAACGGAGCTCACAAGATCTAGACATGAAAGCACAAAGGAGGATAACCAACCATCTAGCTACTACATGGATCCGTAGTCCAAGGATGAACTACTCACGCATCACACCGGAGGCTTCCATGGTGATGAAGAAGGCCTCCAGGGTGATTTCCCTCTCCGGCAGGGTGCCGGGAAGAGCTTCAGATCCCTCCCGATCTAGGGATGGAGATGACGGCGGCTACAGAATCTTTCGTGGATTTTTGATTGGGTACTTAGGGTTTATGTCCCGAGGGCAATATAGGCGGAAGGAGAGGCCGAGGGGGTGCCTGGGCTGGCCACACCACCCCCTGGCGCGGGTCAGGCCTGGCCGCGCGGCTAGGTGGTGTGGCCGCCCTCTGGCCCCTCTCCGTCTCGTATTCTGGCACTTGATAACTTCCGGAAAAATAGGCACTTTGGCTTTTGTCCCGTCCAATTCCGAGAATATTCATTTTCTGACTTTCCTGGAACCAAAAACAGCAGAAAATAGGCAGCTGAGACTGTGGCTCTTGTTAATAGGTTAGTCCAAGAAATCATATGAAAAGTACTCCAAAGTTGGAACAAAACACAAGAAAGTGGATAAAACTAAGCATGGAACATCAAAAATTATAGATACATTTGCAATGTATCAGGCCTTTCTTTTACCTTTATGTTGAGTCTCCATCTTCTATCTTTATGCACCTATTGAGAGAGCATAGTGGTCATTCTTAGTTTAATGTGCATTGTCCCAAAAATTGTTGATTGATTCATAACTTTGATATTGCTTGTTCTTAAACTATTTGTATCTAGTCACCCTTATGAACTTTGAAGGTGTCCTATGCATTTATGTTTTGCTACACTATGAGGGACAAGCTGAATACCATTTCATTATGTTTTCTATATGTGAAACAAACAAACAACTTTCAAAGCATTATTATTCATGAATCTTTTGTTTGTACCTTTTCATGTTACAACATAGTTGCTATGTCTTATTGTTAGAAGTATATCTTTCATGTCTATGTTAGAGTACTATGATCCCAGCTATCAATGTTTTACAAATACCTTGATCAAGATTGTGATGGTGCATGTCACCTCAAAAATTATTCTTTTTATCACTTACCTACTCGAGGACGAGCATGAGTTAAGCTTGGGGATGTTAATACGTCGTAAACGTATATATAATTTTTGATGTTCCATGCTTGTTTTATATCTACTTTCTTATGTTTTGTCCACACTTTGGAGTATTTTTACACATTTTATGGAACTAACCTATTAACAAGATGCCACAGTGCCAGTTGCCTATTTTCTGCGCTTTTTGGTTTCAGAAAAGCTAGTAAGGAAATATTTTCGGAATTGGACCGAACAAAAGCCAATGTCAATATTTTACCCGAAGCAACACAGAGTCCAAAGGAGAGACGAAGTGGCGTACCAGGGCGGCCACACCTGGTGGCAGTGCGGCCTGGGGGCGCGCCACCAGGGGGTGTGGGGCCCCTGGAACTCCACCGACCTTGCCACTTCGCCTATAAAAGCCTCTCGGGACGAAAACCCTAAGTACCCGATCAAAATTCCACGAAACAGTCTGTAGCCGCCGTCATCTCCATCCCTAGATCAGGATGGATCTGAAGCTCTTCCCGCCACCCTACTGGAGGGGAGAGATCACCCTAGAGGCCTCCTTCATCACCATGAATGCCTCCGATGTGATGCGTGAGTAGTTCATCCTTGGACTACGGGTCCATGTAGTAGCTAGATGGTTGGTTCTTCTCCTTTGTGCAATCATGTTTAGATCTTGTGAGCTTCGTTCATGATCAAGATCTTGTGGGGATCCGATGGATATTGAGATGCTATTTCAGATTGATTATTGATTCTATCATGTCTAAGTTATTTGTGATCTTGCATGCTTTCCGTTGTTAGTAGCTATCTTGGCCAAGTAGATGCTAGCAACTCCAATAGGAGTATTTATGCTCGATAGTGGGTTCATGCCTCTAGTAATCTGGGGAAGTGATAGGAATCTCTAAGGTACTAGATGTGATGTTGCTACTAGGGAGAAAACATTAATCCCTTGTCCATGGGACAATCATATTGTTTACTTTACACACTTTGCTTAATGCAATTATCTATTGCTTGCAACTTAATACTGGAGGGGGTTCAGATGATAACCTGAAGGTGGATTATTAGTCATAGATGCAGTTGGATTACAGTCTATGTATAATGTTGTAATGCCCAATCAAATCTCATAGGAGTCAAGATGATTAGTATATGCATGATGCTTTCTCGGTGTCTGTCAATTGCCCCGCTGTAATTTATTCACCCAACATGTCATCTATCTTAGGGAGAATCACCTCTAGTGAACTATGGACCCTGGTCCATTATTTTACCATTGCTATACCTTCTACTGTTACTATGTACTGTTTACTTTCTGCAAGCAATTACTATCTTCCACACAATACGTTTAATCCTTTGTTTTCAGCAAAACCGGTGAGATTGACAACCTCACCGTAAGTTGGGGGCAAAGTTCTGTGGTTCTGTTGTGCAGGATTCCAAGTTGGAGACAACACCTTGGAGTTGTTTCCTTTCTCCTACTGGTTCGATAACCTTGGTTTCATAACTGAGGGAAAACTTGCTGCTGTGCTCATCATACCTTCCTCTTGGGGTTCCCCAACGAGCTCGATATATTTTGAGCCATCAAAAAGTAATCCAACACAATTCAAGATAGGAAGAAACAATCTCAAACCCTAGTCTTGCAAGGTGAAGATCTCTCTCTCTCTCTCAAGTACAAGTAATGGCTATGGGGGCGTATTGTCTAGGAGGTCGATGATCGTGGAGCAAGATCAAGAGCGTCTTCCCCTTCTTCTCCGGATCTCCTCTTTCTCCTTTCTGGATGTGATGGCGGCTGCTGTGTTGTGTTTTCGCGCCTAGCCTCTTCATGGAAGTTGTCCCTTTTGACAAGATGGAGGCGGCGGTAGCTATACGGCAGGAACTATATGGCCGGAAAAATGTTCATGCGGTATAGTTGCTCGTTAAAGCCTCTATATGCCTCCCTTGATTTCTTCGAAAGAGAGACTTGCTTGTTTTCTCCGAAATATTGTGTTTCTCTAGTTAAAACCTTCTGTTGATGTTCAAAATCGAAAACACACATCAAAAACCAAGTTTTCTTCACTACTGAAGTATTAGCGTTAGGTAAAGCTAGAAAACGATCAAATACACGAGAAAACCATCAATGAAAACCATTAAAAATGTGTTGAATCTCACAGCTATCACCCAGCTCATTGCATACCAAGACAAGGGGGTCTTGATGCTGCTATGAATGAGGATGGTGAGCTAGTTCCTGTAAAACCTATTGTTGGATATCGCATGTGCATTGATTTTAGGAAAACTAAACCGTGAGACACGAAAAAATCATAAACCTATACCATTTATGGATAAATTTTTAGAAAGACTTAGTAATAATTCTTATTTTTGTTTTCTTGATGGTTATTCTGGATATTCTCAAATTGCTATACAACCGGAAGATCAAGAGAAAACAACTTTCACGTTTCCTTATGGCACATATGCTTATAGATTAATTCTGTTTGGCTTATGTAATGCAGATGTTACTTTTCAAGAATGTGTTTTAAAGATCTTTGATGATCTTGTTGAGAAGCCTATGGAAGTTCTAACAAATGATTTTGTTGTTTGTGGAACAACATTTGATAATTGCCTCTATAATTTAACTAAAGTTTTTGCAGAGATGTAGGCAATCAAATTTGGTTTTGAATTGGGAACAATGCCATTTCATGGAAAGAGAAGGTAAAGTTTTTGGGCATAAAGTTTCGGAGAAGGGTATAGAAATAGATAAAACTAATATAGATGTTATAGAAAACCTTCCAATACCTCAAGACATAAAAAACTTAAAATATTTCTGGGACATGCAGGTTTTTATAAGCATTTTATAAAAGATTTTGCTAAAATAGCTATCCCTCTCACCAACCTTCTTGATAAAAAACTCCATTCTACATAGATCATGACTACATTGCAGCCTTTGAAAACCTTAAAAACAAATTAGTTTCAGCACCCATCATGCAATCTCCAAAATAGGATGAACCTTTCGAAATCATGTCTAATGCTAGTGACTATGCTCTAGGGGCTGTGTTAGGACAGTGAGACGGAAAGAATTTAAATGTTACTTATTATGCTAGTAGAACTCTTAATAAGATTCAGAAAAATTATGCTACTACAGAAAAAGAGTTCCTAACTATAATTTTTTCTTGTGACAAATTTAGATCTTACATCATTAATTCTAAGGTAATAGTTCATACGGATCACCAAGCTTTGCGTCACCTCCTTGTGAAAAAGGATGCGAAGCCCAGATTGATTAGTTGGGTTTTATTACTGCAAGAATATGATTTACAAATAGTAGATAGGAGGGGTAAGGATAATCCGGTAGTAGATCATCTCTCTAGGATGGCGGGAATAATTACTAACCCTGTACCTATACATGAGTCATTTCCAGGAGAATATTTAGCAAATGTTGAAATTGCTGATCCTTGGTTTGCGGATTATGCTAACTATCTCACAGTAAAATTTATACCCCCTAGTATGACAAGAAATTAAAGAATGAATTTTTTTAATGATCTTAAATATTACTTTTGGGATGATCCGTATCTATATCATCATGGACCAGACAGAATGATTCGGAAGTGTGTTCCTAACCATGAAATGAATGCAATTTTGCAAGCTTGCCATGACAGCCCGTATGGAGGACATCATGCAGGCAAGCGACTGCAACAAAGGTACTTCAATCCGGATTCTATTGGCCCACCTTGCTCAAGGACGCACACAGGTATGTAGAACACTATGATGCTTGCCAAAGAAGGGGTAATATAGATAGGAGACAAGAGATGGCAATGAATTATAGTCTTATAATCAAACCCTTTGATGTATGGGGAATGGATTACATGGGACCTTTTATAGAATCAAATGGTTACACGCATATTCTTGTTGCTGTCGATTATGTTACTAAATGGGTTGAAGCTATTTAAACAAGTCATCTGGATGCAGCTGCCTCAGTGAAGATGATCAAGGATGTTATATTCCCCAGGTTTGGAGTTCCCAGATTTTTACTCACTAACGGTGGTTCTCATTTTATGGAAGGAACTTTTAGGAAAATCCTCGGCAAATATGGAGTAACTCACCGTGTTGCTTCACCATATCATCCTTAAACGAGTGGTCAAGTGGAACACTCCAATAGAGAATTAAAGACCATACTTGAGAAGACGGTGTACAAATCAAGAAAAGATTGGTCGTACAAGTTAAATGACACTCTATGGGCATACCGTACTGCGTTTTAAAATCCAATGGGTAAGATGGTATACGGTAAGGCATGCCATTTACCTTTAGAATTGGAACACAAAGCTTTCTGGGAGATCAAGAACCTAAACTATGATCTTAAAGCAGCGGGAGAAAAACGTTTATTAGATATTCATGCTTTAGATGAGTTTAGAAGTGAGGCTTATGAGAATGCTAGATTGTTTAAAGAAAAAGTGAAAAAGATGGCATGATAGAAAAATAGAAAATAAGGCCTTTAAAAGTGGAGACAAGATGTTGCTCTATAATTCTCGTCTTAAGTTGTATCCCGGAAAACTCAGATCGAAGTGGGAAGGCCCCTATATAGTTGAGGAAGCTTATTCATCGGGAGCAGTGAAACTCCAGGCAAAAACACCCTCTCTTTCATGGATGGTAAATGGACAACACTTGAAGCATTATCGAGCAAAATAAGATATAAGTGTAGTCACCATACATGTGATCACCCCAGAAGAGGTGATTTAAGCAAAGATATACAAGGCGTGGCAACTGCAAGAAGGATAGAATCGAGACGAAATGAGCAACACTATGGTCAAGCTATTGACCATAAAAGAGCGCTTCATGGGAGGCAAGCCATGCGAAATAAAGGTTTGGGTAAGTTTTAAAAAAATTCAAATCAAGTTTTAGTTGAGCTTATGTTAAATAAGGAACATTTAAAGCTCTAGTGAAGAAAAAGAGGATTGATAATGCTAAAATCCCGTTCAAGGGATGCTAATATTAGTCGAAAATTTAAGCTCTCATTTTTCTATCAAAACTTGATATTTCATTAAGTTTCAGATTAATAAATAATTCTCGAAGATTGATAATGCGGTCGTATAGATGTTTCGACATCACCCCTTGCGTTTACAAAAGGTACAGAAGGTTTAACGACCAACTATACGACGGGAATAAAAATTCCGGCCGTATAGTTGCTGTCGTATAGATATCAATGCCTTCGTCAAAATTCTTTTCTAGGGTACTAAAGGTTTAACGACCAACTATATGGCAGGAATAAAAATTCTAGCCATATAATTGTCGTCGTATAGTTATTGACCCGTCTCCAAAAATTCTTATTCAGAGTACTGAAGGTTTAACGACCAACTATACGGCGGAATAAAAGTTCCCGCCCATATAGTTCCGGCCGTATAGTTAGTTCCACTATAGAAGGAAAATCTATAGTCGGTTCATAACTATACGGCGGGATCTATACGGGCCACGACCGTATAGTTGCTCGTTACGAACGGAGTCTAGGGTTTTCGACCTCCCCTTTTAAAGTTGACCGTATCTAACCTTTTTCATTAAGTTTTCGCAGAGCTACAGCCTCCAACCTCGAAAAATCCTCGCCATCCCTATACAAGCCCCTCTAACAATATCTGTGCAGCAAAGCCATGCAACCCTTCCATGCCAACAAGATTTGGAGGAAGAAAGAAGAGAATCCCGTGAAGAGGATCGAATAAGTAGAATCTAAAGGACCATCATCATCGTCCAGTCCGGAGATCAAGCCTCTCCCAAACTGGGAGGACATGTTCCCGCAAAGGATGGAGATGATGAGGCAAGCAGAGCGGGGAAAGAGTAAGGATGAGTATCTCCCTAATCCCTATCGTCACAACATAGGATCATATTATAAACCTCCTCTCGGTCCATCACCTCTTAAACCTAAGAAGGTGTGGCAAGATGAGATTCATGATAAGATCTATCAGTTGGAAACAACTTCGAAATCATGTGTTGAAACAATTGGAGAAGGGATTGACTCCTACTGGATGATGAGCAAAGACCTTGAGAAAAAGGTCAATGATATCGATGGTAGAGTTGGTTTCTTAATTAAAACTGTTTTTTAGTTGACAGATGAGAAGAAATTCCTCCAGAAGAAAAAATTTAAGCTTCAATACGACATGGCCGAGCTCAGCATCCGCCTCGCAAGCTTAGCTAAAGTTTGCAACACAGGGCAAGAAGGCAATACTCTTCCTACCTAGGAGGAGGAATAGGTACCAACAAGGAGTTATTTGATCCCGCCGGGCTTGATTCCAAGCTTGGCGAGATCTTTAAGACCTTGTAATCTATTGTATAAGTTTTATATTACTATTTTAGTTTTTCATTAGTTCGAACTTAGAAATAAATTTGCATCATTTGAATTACCTTAAGGAATAGTCGATCCCGTTTGTGAAATTCCGAGTTTATTATCATATATGGAGCATTATTGAGTTTGTGCTTGTCTTATTGGATATATGAATGGCTTGAGTAAAGTTTTACTTGCACTTGATGATTGCAATAGGAGTCTTCCACACCATTGGTATTAATGGAACATATAAAGATAATTTAATCAATATGTTGTAAGTTCATGGTTTGATTTACAAAAGTAAAAAATCTGATTAGTCAAGTTGAGAAAGAAACCTCGAACAGAGGAAAATTTTTAAAGTGTTGTCAAAATAGAGTGAGAACAAGTCCAGGTAGAGTCTTAAAGTCATAAAGATGCTTCATATACAATTGGAATTTGATAATTGAGATCGTTAAACTTTGAATTCCTACATGAAGTGGAATGTATGGCTAGCTCCTTTGCGCAGCACTTAAACAAAAGTGTGAGCATATAAATATAAAAAAGAGAAGAAAAAGAGCGAATGTGCAAAGAGCAAATAGGCATATACCACTATATTGTATTAAGACAAAGAGACGTTTTGAGGTTTTGAATCCCAAATTAATATGTTAATCCTAAAACACTTGGGACTACCTCGCTAACTTATTCGGTCGAACTGAATACTTTTACATCATGTTGAGATTCATCTTTTGTGAACTATTGATCACTAAGGTGTGGAAGCCTGCTAATATTATTCAGATGGTTTGAGTAAGGTACTATTCATGAACTCATTCCTATGTATTTTATAGGATAAACACATGCTGCAATTGCCTAATTTATTTTATCGACTCGGCTTCATGAATATGAGGATCACATTCACTAAGCCAGCCTTGCTCGGGACGAGCAAGAGTCTAAGCTTGGGGAAGTTGATGAGTGAATATTTGCATCATGTTTTATATTATTGTTTTGTATTATAGTGGTAGGATCTTGGTATTTTATAGCGTTCGCGCACATGTTTTATATCTATTAGCACTAGGATCAGGACAGATGATGAATATAATGGACACAATCCTTGGAGCAGTTGTATTGGGGAGAAAGGGAGTCAAAAACAACGTAAATCGCTTATTTGGGAAATATCAATAACACCAGAATAAAACCCGAAGCGATCGAGGCATCCAGATGGTTTAACGACCAAATATACGGCGGGAATAATTTTCCGGCCGTATAGTTGGCACCACCACTGCCTCTTCAAATAGTTTCACCCCATGCAACTAGATCGGAGAGACGAGATACAGAACACACTGAAACATCACCTCCAGAAGGAATCTGGAGGGGGAACTTGCCCAAGGGATCCATCTTCGCCCCACGCAGATCTAGGAGGCCAAGGCATCGATCTTCATCTTCATCAACCGCTGCACCACCATCATCTCCATCCATCCCATCTTCACCCCATCTGGATCTTGTTGTAATTTCCGTACTCATTGTGGATTTATACAAGAACTATTCATTTACAATTGTTTCCATTACCATTGCCATTGTGGGGCCCCCGGATTAATCCTCTGAGAATCCCTGCTATGCATACACCACGATCCCATGATCAGTTAGTCGTGGAACATAACCGACAAGTATCAAAGTAAACATCCATTACTTAAGCGGATACATGTCATACCTTACATGCCATTATGGCTACATCAATCATCATCAGCGGAACTTCATAAAGCGTAGAGCCCGAGTCATGCCTTAACCTATAGGTAACTGACTGGGAGAACGTCCTAGCTCGCATAGTCGTCATCACCACCTCCTTCTCAATATCTGACCAAGTTAATAGCCAGGGACAATGCCAGTGAGTACATTGAATGTACTCGCAAACCACCTTAAAATAATATCAATAAGAGGATATGCAATATAACTATGGTAGTAGGAGGGCTCCAAGAGAGGTTCTTTTCTAAAAATAGTTTCTCTTGTAGATATAGCATCTACATATCTTTGTTGAAAACTTTTGTAAAACATTTGAAAAGTTTTGGAAACCACTAGGATTGGGTCACCCATTTGTTTCTTCCTTCCGGTCATCCCATGACCAAACTCCTTTCCTTCCTTTTCGACCATCCCATGGTCAAAACATGTATCATTTCCGACCATCCCATGGTCATAACATTTCCAAAGCCATTGCTTTTCCGGGAATCCTTTTTGAAAACAAAACCAGCACCGCTCTATAGCAACCTTACCAACCGTCTATGACCGTGGACACGGCTATTCGAATAGATTTACACTCTGTAGAGGTTGTACACTTTACCCACACCATCTGAGTACCCTACCCTGATCTACACCGATCGTGGGTTGAGTAACTGATCAAGACTCTCCGGATGCCCACTCCAATATAAGTGCCTACCCTATGAGTGTTTTCCCCTCAACACCGGGATGCCCTATATAGTTCCCAAGCCAACCGGAGCGCTTTTTCCACTACACAAAGTGTGTGCTTTCAATGAGGGGCTCATAGTAACGCATGGAAGCCCGTAGACCCTTCGTTCCTTCTCCAGGTCGATGTCTCACATGGACCTTTATAGGAGAAGGCCCACCCTCCAGGGATTTTCTTTTATTCCCCTGTAGTCGTTGCGAGGCAGTTTATACTAGAATAAACAAACTTCAAATCCGGCCATGTCCCATTCCAGAGTAATGTGGTTGCATGTGTTAATTGTTCTAGCAAAACTGCAAAGAACCGGGTGCGTTTTCGTAAACCTTTTTCCTCTATCTTTTCCTTCAGCATTTCGTAAAACAAAACCCTTTTTATTTTCTCAAACTTCTCTTGGTAGGCAAAACCTCACCAAGGTTTTGCCATAAACATTTGTAAAACTTTTTCGCGGGTCTTCCCATCCTCTAGTTTTGCTTTGGCTAAAACAGAATCTCCAGAGGGGTATGGTGTTATACACCATCTACCATTCTAGGGACAAGTAGGTGTCGTCAAGGGCGTGGTACTTAATAGTACAAAAGTGTAATGGTTTGGAGGAGCCAATCCACTAACAGATATAGCTCAACATATATTAAAACAATGCAGTTTCATAAACAGTAGATAAAACATGTATAAGTAAGATAGTAGGACAAGTCTTAGGAGCAAGAAGGTGGCTTGCCTGTGATCAGCAATATGGCATATATGTCCCTAGACTTCTTTTTTAGATAACCAAGAATACCCATACCAATAATAATAAGATCACTTCTTCTCAGCGTCAAATAAGCGCAGCTATCGCCGTCATTGAGTATACATGCAAACAGGCAAGGCCACAACCAAAACAGGGCATACAAGTGGACATACGTACAGCAAACAAAGATACAACACATGATTTACTTCAGTAGGTTTTGAGAAGAGTGGATTTAGAAGATTGAAATTGTCTTTGAAGCATTTGAATGAAATCCTATAAGATTTATAGTCTAGAAAATTGTTTAGGAGAGGGTATTTAGACCAAGGCCATATTATGTATGATACCATTGTATATAAAGATACCAACATATATCTGTTAATAAAATGAAACCAACAAAAGTTGTTACACTATTTTATCAATTTCCAGAGATTTATAAAGGATTTTCTAGTGAGAAAAGCCCTAGTTTAAGGAAATAAATCCCTGAAAAAGTTCCATGGTTGCAAAAATTAATTCCTCTTAGGATTAAGTAGGTATTGATGTAGTGGTTCAAGGGGAGTTTGAAACACTTCACAATATTTACCAAAATGCCCTCAATAAATTCCCAAAGTCAGTTGTGGAGTTGTTTTGTCTTTTTTGCTAGATTAAAACTAAAGAAGATTTTTATATGATTACAAAGTCACATGCTAGGTATTTTAAATACCTTTCTTTATAAATTATAATCACCAATTTAGGATATACAGAACTACTCGAGTGATTTTACTAGTGCATCAATCATGCACAGAACACTTTAATTCACCATAAATCAATCAGGTCTTAATAAATCAGGAGCACCTAGTTTTTTTGTAGGTATTGATGAATATAATCATTGAGAGTTGGAATCAGGTTATAAAGAACTTTGGTTTGGCCTAAAGAAATTCCTAAAGGTAGAATAGAGGTATTTTTGTTATTTTATACAGAGCTACTCGAGTGATTTTACTAGTGCATCAATCATGCACAGAACACTTTAATTCACCATAAATCAATCAGGTCTTAATAAATCAGGAGCACCTAGTTTTTTTGTAGGTATTGATGAATATAATCATTGAGAGTTGGAATCAGGTTATAAACAACTTTGGTTTGGCCTAAAGAAATTCCTAAAGGTAGAATAGAGGTATTTTTGTTATTTTCGCTAGGGGCAAACCGTGTGGCTTTTGGAGCAGGGTCAATTATCCAAACAAGGTACTTCCGATACCTTTCAGTACAGGGTGGATATACTCAATTTGGATCTACTAAATTCTCTGGAGGATTTTATTTGTGAAAAGGACACATTTTAGCATTTAAATTTCTAAAGCTAATCTAGACATTGATTAACTCCAACTCTTGTACTGTATGTTGCAGAAGACAGGTACGTACCTACCCAAAATAAGATCTAGGCATTTTATGGCATTTTATATTTTCTTTTGGAATTAAACTAAACTACAATTTATCAGATTTGAAAGCTTAGACTAAAAGAAAAAGGGGCAACTGGGCGCACGGGCCAGATCTGAGCGGCCATGGGCCGCACAGCACCGGATCCGGCCCACCGGGGTGAGGCGCGCGCGGGAGCCAGCCATTTCGAATGGCCTGGCAGGGACCGACGGTTAGCGGCTCACCCTCCCGAAGGGGTATCGGGCGCTATCAGCCGTCCGATCTAAAGAAGATCGACGGCGGCACGCCGTCTCCTACCTCACGACGTGGATGGTGAGGCGAAAACCCTAGGGGTGGCGGAATCTCGCTGGGGAGAGCTTACTAGGGGTGGAGAGGGGATGGGGAAGCTCCGAGGGGGCTCGGCGCGACGAGGCGGTTCCGGAGAGGGGCGGCATGGGGAAGTTCCACGTCGGGGAGAGGCTCGCGTGAGGATGACCGGAGGGTAACTTTGGGAGCTCTCCGGCGAGGTGGCTCTAGACGTTGGGTGAGCTAGGGTGCTGGTTCGGTGAGTTGGGCGGTGCTGGGACGTGTGGAGGGACTGGTTCTCGACCAGAGAGGGAAAATAGGGTTGGGGCTGTTGTCAATAGCTTAAGTTTCCAAGATAGGCAATAAGTGTGTATCTCTCTTTATTACTCTCTCTTATCAAGAGGTAAAGGACACAAGGCCTGGGTGCTACAGTAGCACACGACCAGATGGAGTATGGGTTACTGTGGAGGAGGGATGGACAAGGTGGGATGAGGTTTGTAAGTGATTTGATTAGTGTTTTTGTGTCATGATCCAACTTGTCATGATGGATGGTTATGAATAAAGTCCTCATTTGTGATCTCGGAAATATGATGAAATGGTTCTGGTGGAAGGGTATAGTCCATATATACCTCCTCTATTTATTTGGGATTTTTAAGATGATTTTTAGTTCACTTAAAATCATTTATTCAATAAGTGCAAAAATGATTTCTAGAAGCTCATTTGATATTCCTGAATTGGACAAGTCTGGTTTTTGGTGTAAGATGGTGATAGACACCAAAACACACTTTGGAGAATTTTCCTGGAATTTATTGAGATGGAAAAGTATTTTTGAGCTATTATAACTTGTTTCTGCCATTTAAGAAAATGGGCAGAAAGAATTATTAAAACTCTTCAAAAATATTTATTTTTAAAGTGGGAAGATAGGGTATGATATATGGGCCTCAAAAGTGCTTGGAGTTGGGGAAGTTCTTTGTCAAAAACCAAACCTTCATTTGTAGATGAAGTTTCTGAGATTTTTCCCATTAAACGAATTAAATAGTTTTTGAGCCATAATAATTATGGATAATATTTGGTAAATCCTTATAATCAAGGTAGATGATGTTCAGAAGGTGTATATAGCATTTTAAACCTTGGGTGTTGATAATCCAACTTGAATTTGGTAGGAAACAAGGAATAAGGGATCTAGGTTGATGTTATTTTCATACCATCAAAACCTTGTTGGGTCTTGGAGCTCAGATCGCCCCTTGGGGCATGGAATATATGGACGGATATACCAAGTGATGTAGATCGCCATGGTATAGAGGTTTGAGCTTGGTCATGCTTGATCTCACCAAGGATTGATTCCAAACTTTGAATAAGATAAGGGTGCCATAACATATTGTCAAATAGCCTTCAAAACCATGTGGGTTTTAGAAGCACAAGGATCCAATTTGAACAAGTCAAGTAGGTATTGCAAGACCTTTATGAGTAGAACACAATCATGTAGGGAGTTGGTCCAAGGAAGATAGCATGGAGCTATGAGCTTCTTCCAAACTAGGCTAGTTGATAAGATTTGTAGAAGTTACTATTTTCTTGCCTGCAAAACCATCAATAACAAGTGGTTTGGAGGATGATCTAGACAAGGGAAAAAGTGGGCCTTGGTAGTCCTTAAGATGGTTTACAAGATTGTACAAGTGCATTACCAAAAATGCACAAGGGTTGAGAAAGACAGGCATTCAAAGAAGTGATGTTGAAACAGTTTCTAGACTTAGTCAAATTTAGCAGATTTAGGGTTTTTGACTAGAATATGAGTGGGGATGTTTTTGAGATGATGCGAGGTTCCAAAGCATCATCAAGTGGATGATGTTGCAGGGTATATTGAGTATAATAGATTCATGCTTGATATTGGTCTTCATGAACTTGGAAACTTCTAGAATGGATCACTTCAGAATTGATCTGGTTAAGGGTTTTAAATGATCACCTAGTGGCTAGATATCAGATCCAGCTTGGTTAACTTGTTTGGGGTTGACACTCTTGGATTATATAGAGGCTAGATGGTGAGATCCTAGTGTATATCATACTAATTCCTAAGCAAACAAGCCAGACAACAGATCAAGGCAAATCATCTTAACAAGCAACTCAAGCTATTACTAGAGTTACCATCAAGCCTAGCTTGAGGTAAGGATGGGTATTTTGAAATGTTGGAGTTTGAATGAGCTGAGAGTCCTTAGTATCTCTACCAAGAGTAGAATTCAAAAGCTTTATAAAAGGTTTTGGAAACCCTAGAGGTAAGAGTAGTTGAAATCTCTGTCTTGAAAACATAAGGATATTATATCATATAGATATCCATAATTTTGTCAATAGAAGCTACTAAAATAGTTGGGGTTGCAAAGGCGTCTTGGCTCGGGTTTTTGAAATGACAGAACATTTGAGAATATGTAAAATGAGCCAAGACAGTTTTGTTAACTAGCTTTTGTAAATTGATGGTGAGGTAAGGAGTATATCATATGTTATACATTCAGATGCATAAGCACAAACAAACAAGAAGAAAACACTACAACACTTAACAAGAAAAAGTTTTGTTCCCCCTAATTTTTTCATTCTGGACAACTAATCAGGGTTGCTAAAATTGGGATGTTCCAGCCATGATGTTGATTGCCTCCATGTCTGAGTAGATCATTAGTTCTTGGGGAGATGAAGAAACCCTAGCATATGATTGAGATAAAAATAGAGATTATTATGTTATACATCATTATGTGTATGTGTTAATTGTCTTCATCTTGATGTTGGGAGTTGTGCACCTCCTTAATATTTGCCTCTTATGGGGACATGATGAAGGGGATTACTTGTTGGTAGACGGAGGGATGATAGCACTTACTGTGACTATAAATCTGTTGTCTTTCTTTACGTACTAACTTGGGGAAACAAGGAGAACTCATAAAGCCATGTCCATCCCATAGGAGAAATCCCTTAATAGCGGGATAATACAATTGATGTCGTTTATCTGTCAGCTGTGGTTATGAAGGATGATGTGAGCAGTGGTTGCTGCCTATTTGTCCATATATGGAGCTCCTCCCACATTCATACATATCATGAGAATATTTGTCATAATAATCTTGATTACTTAGTCTAAATTGCTAGCGGTGTATCCACCACTCCCTGAGAACGCCTTTTCCCTATTGCAGTTCCAAGCTCTTTTACACACACGATTCTTACTTTCTGCATTAAGTTTTACTTTAATTTAATTGCTTCATTCAATCAAAAACCCAAAAACAGCTCTACTTTTCTTGCATCTCAAGATTATTCCTTAAGTACTTCGTTTAGTTTTAGTTAAAAGCATTTTAGTCTTTCGCCTACTGCTCCCTGTGGGATCGATATCTTTATTTTGAAACTAGCTACAAACGATCTGTGCACTTGCAGTCATCAATTAGATATCACTTTTATTCCCTTTCTTACATTCTCACTCTATCGGTTTAATCCTCCAACACCAACTCATAGATGCTATTGTTTCCGACTGCTCGCATGGCTCATGCAAACAGCTCATAGAGGATCCAACACTGACAATCTGACGCCCAGTAAGGCTGAAGTGTGAGGTTTCTTTGTGTTACTTAGGTCAGTTTCTTGTCATGTTAATAAGGTGTATAATCTGCATGCCTAATAAGTTAATAAGTCATTCTACCTAAGACCTTGCCATGACATTTGCATTCATGTTCTATTGTGTTTCTATATACGAATGCTTAATTCAGAAAATGTCCATCTAGTTTGAATCATATATCTGGTCATTTTTAATGCTATATTTTGGAGGTTTCACCTGCTTTCATCCTTCCAAACCAGTTATCTTGTTTGAATCATACATCTGGTAATTTTTAATGCTAAGTTTTTGGTGTTTTTCAAGAGTTTTCATCCTTCCAAACCATCTAACTAGGTTTTAAATGTCACGCCTTAATGCAGAGAAATGACAATGGAGTACAAGGACCAGAGTTCCAACTGCTTGGCTCGGATTCTTCTGGCAGATTGACCAGGAGTCGCACCTGCTCAAGAAGGAGCTACTTTCAGCATGAACGTGCTACTGTAAGTTCATACTTACTTTAAATGATCTCTGCTTTATATAATACTACTTCTTTCCATTGTTCTTTGTTTTAACCTCTTTCACCATATTTATGTAGGGTTCAGTAGCAGAAAACAAAAAAATCTAACTATGCAAACACTAATACCAAGATCTATACTATGTAGACATAAGTAACGGAAAAAGAGAGACGGTATTCATACCCTTGAAGATCGAGCCACGCCTTACAAAGGAAGGAGTATGTAGATGAATCCGAGCAGCTCCAAGCACCCTAAGTCTAGTGTCTCTGAAGTACTACACACGTCCGGTGTAGGCGACGTCTCCCGGGCTCCAATCCAGCCGAGCAGTGGAAGAAGAAGATGACAGATCAAAGATCACATGACAGTGGTGTGAAGGTGGAGAACGCACAACCCGAGAGGTCCTCCCCAATATTACGAAGAAGTCCTTGATGGAAGTGAGAGAGAGAGAATGGGAGAATGGGATGATTCCAAAGGGGAACGAAAACCCCTATATATAGTGGGAGGGGAAGGCACACCACCCAAGGGGCAAACAGTGTGGGACTAATGCCCACACCTGCCGACCACCTAGGGGCAGCCACCGGCCCTAGGTGGGCCCCACTTGGGCGGCCCACCAAGCCTTGGTCGGCTGGCACCCTTCCCCAGGCGTCTTGTCCCTTTAGGCCTCCCCTCCAGGTGAGGCCCAATAGCAATGGGCAGCCTATAAAAATAAATATTTTAATATTAATTCCCCAATTAACATAAAACACATATATTATTATATTCCTTCACTCCGGAACACCTTCTAGACCCCTTCCGATCTACATCGGATGTTATTCGAAACTATTCTGATTTCTCTTTCTCTATTTCTCCTATGATAGCACATCTACCCTAAGCGTCCCCACCCTTAAGCGTGACATCCTTCGGTTCGGAAGCACTTCGGACATGATTGAGACATCTCTCACATCAATGATCAATAGAGGGACCTGGATGGCCATGTAACCCTTGTGCGTTTCACGAATCCTATCGCTCGAACCGTGAAAAGTCGTTTCCCATTCCCTTTGTCATTTGATACCTAGTTCATCCGAGACTTGATCTTTGGTATCCCCATACCTTAGTTCGGTCTTGTTACTGATGAACTTGTTTACTCATTCCCCTGTCATTGCATTCTGTTACCAAGTCACATGCTTGCAAGCTTCATTAATGCAACATCACTGAGATGGCCACATGTATCTATCTATTACATGGATTGGCAAATCCTGGTCTTGATATGTACTCGTCTAAACGTCTCTTTGGAAAACCTGAGTGGCACCTTTTTGATCACCCTGTTATGAGATGATGCTTGATGCCATCAAAGCTTCCTCTAGAACGGTAATTTGCATTACCTCACAGTCAAAGTTGGGTTGCGAGGTTTTCTGTGTTTATCATCAATGGTGAACTTTGTAACTATATATCACTAGCATATAATGGTCGGATGTTTGTGTATCACATCGTTCAACTAATGATATGACCTCATTGTCAATTGGCATAAATTTCCATGATCTTGAAACCCAGATCATCCTCATGACCAATGAACTAGTTTGCTAGAGATAACTAGAGACATGGTTTGTTTACATACCACACGTGTATTAATGTTTCGTATTAATACAGTTATAGCACAGTATGAAACTTATTATGAACATATAAGAGATATATCAAACAATACACTTTAGTATTTGCCTCTAGGGCATATCTCCTTCAATCTCCCACTTGCACTAGAGTACAAATAAATCTAGTTTACAATAGGCAGGAACCTAACACCAATGGCATCTCGGTGTCGTTCATGCTTGACTTGTAGGAGCTTTAGTCAAAGGAGATGCCACATTCAGATCCGTGTGTGCTTTGCAAATCTTGATTTCAACTTTGTCAACATTCTGCCAGATGACATGAAACTAAAGCTTAATGTGTTTGGCCATGGAATGAGTCCTTGGTTCCTTTGCGTTTGCAATGGCACCCACAATAGATCGTCACAGGGTCTTGCGCACTTGGAATGACTCCTAGTTCGATGATGAAATTCCTTAGCCAAACAACTTCATTCACCGCATCAGCTAGAGCAATGTATTTAGACTCCATTGAAGACTACGCCACCACCGACTATTTCTTGCTCTTCCAGCTTACCGCCCCACCATTCACTAGGAACACAAATCCTGTCTGGGACTTCGAGTCATCAAGATCTGAGTTCCAGCTCGCATCCACGTAACATGTTATGTTTAGAGATTCATCACTTCCTCCATAGACTAGGAACATATCCTTCATTTTTTAGATACTTCAGGATATTCTTAACAGTTATCAACTGATCTGATCCTAGATTACTTTGGTATCGGCTCGTCAGACTAAGAGCCAATGCCACATCAGGTTGAGTACTTAGCATTGCATACATGATAGATCCTATGGCTGAAGCATAGGGGACGTAAGACTTCTTTTCTCTATCAGCATCCGTTACAGGACATTGAGTCAAACTCAATGTGCAATTCTTCATCATAGGCGCAAAACCCCTTTTGGCATTTTCCATTTTGAACCTCTTCAAAATCTTTTCGATGTAAGTACTTTGACTTACTGCAATTAGGCGCCTTGATCTATCTCTATAGATCTTGATTCCTAATATGTATGCAGCTTCACCTAAGTCCTTCATGGAAAATTGACTACTCAAATATGCTTTCACGCTTTTCATAAGATCCACATCATTTCCCATGAGTACAATGTCATCCACATATACTACTCGAAAAACCGCTGAGCTCCCACTCACTTTCTTGTAAACATAGAACTCGTGTTGATTTTGGATGAATCCAAAACTCTTGATCACTTGATCAAAACGTTGTTTCCAACTCCGATATTCTTGTTTCCATAAATGGATCGCTAAAGTTTGCACACCTTTCCAGCATCCTTAGGATCAACAAAACATTCTGGTTGCATCATATACAACTCTTCATCAATGTATCTATTTAGGAACGCGGTTTTGACATCCATCTACCATATTTCATAGTCGAAATGAGCAGAAATTGCTAGTAAAATCTGGACAGCCTTAAGCATCACGACGGGAGAGAAATTCTCATCATACTCAACTGCTTGGATTTGTCGAAACCCCTTTGCGACAAGTCGAGCTTTGTGAATGGTCACATTACCATTTGCATCTATCTTTTTCTTAAAGATAGATTTATTTTCCACGGCCTTGTGGCCTTCCGGAAGATCTGCCAAGGTCCAAACTTGGTTTTCATACATGGATCCTATTTCGGATTTCATGGCTTCTATCCATTTCTCGGAATCAGCACTATCCATAGCCTCTTCATAGTTTGCAGGTTCTTCCTGTTCATCTAGTATGACAGACATCACAAGGCTACTGTACCAATTAGGAGTGGCACGAACTCTTGTAGACTTGTGAACCATAGGAGTTTCGATGTTGTTGTATTGATCATTATCATTAGGCTCTTCCTCCATGTTGGAGAGCAGTTTCGGAACCGATTCCATGTGCTACTCGGAATTTGGAGAGAAGGTTCAACAACTTCATATAACTCAATTTTCCTTCCACTAACACCTTTAGCGAGAAACCCTTTCTCAAGAAAAGTGCAATTTTTCACGGCAAGCGTTTTGCCTTCGGTTTGGTTGTAGAAGGTAGACCCAACTGTTTCCCTTGGGTATCCTACGAAGATACATTTTTCCGCCTTGGGTTCAAGTTTGTGAGGCTGTAGTTTCTTGACGTAAGCCACACATCCCCAATCTTTCGAAAATGACAACATTGGCTTTTGCCATACCATATCTCATATGGGGTTGTCTCCACGGATTTGGACGGTGCTCGGTTTAAAATAAAAGCGGCGATTTCTAACGCATATCCCCAAAACGACATAGACAAATCAGTTAAAGACATCATGGACAGCAAACTATCTAATAGAGTACGGTTACATTGTTCCGACATACCATTACGTTGTGGTGTTCCGGCTGGCGTAAGCTGTGGAATAATCCCACAGTCCTTCAAGTGCATGTTAAAATCATAACTCAAATACTCACCTCCCCGATCCGATCGAAGATGCTTGATTTTCTTGTTAAGTTGATTCCCTACTTCTTTCTAAAATTCCTTGAACTTTTCAAAAGTTTCGGATTTGTGCTTCATTAAGTAGATATATCCATATCTACTTAAGTCATCAGTAAAGGTAACAAAATCACGATAACCATTGCGTGTTGAGACGCTCATTGGTCCACATACATCCGTATGTATGATTCCCAGTAGGTTTGCAGCTCTCCCCATTATGCCGGAGAAGGGTGTCCTAGTCATCTTGCCCATAAGGCATGGCTCACATGTATCTAGGGATTCGAAATCCAATGATCCAAGAAGTCCATCTAAATGGAGCTTTTTCATGCGCTTTACGCCAATGTGACCAAGACGGCAATGCCACATAAACATGGAATTATCATCATTATGCTTACAATGTTTAGAATCAACACTATGGATGTGAGTATTGCAATCAAGATCCAGTAAGAATAAACCATTACACACAGGCGCATGAACATAGAAAATATCATTCATATAAATAGAAAAACCATTTGTTCTGGATTTAAAAGAATAATGATATTGCAACAAGCAAGATCCACTCAAAATAATCATACTCAATGCGGGTACATAGTAGCATTTATTCAAAACTAAAATCAATCCTGGCGGAAGATGTAGAGGTAAAGTGCCGACGGACATCACTTCGACTCTCGAACTGTTTCCAACGCGCATCGTCACCTCGTCCTTCCTCAGGTGCCTCTTACTCTGCAGTGCTTGCTGTGATTTACAAATGTGAGCAACAGAACCGGTATCAAATACCCAGGCGTTACTCCTGGCGCTAGTAAGGAACACATCAATAACATATATATCACATATACCTTTGTCCTTGGCGGCTATCTTTCTGGCTTTCTTGTCTTCAAGGTACTTGGGGAAATTGTGTTTCCAGTGCCCATCCCCTTTACAGTAGTAGCACGTGGTGTCGGGCTTAGGGCCAGGCTTGGCAGTCTTAGAGGTGTTGGAAAATAACTTTCCATCCTTCTTAGGCTTCTTTCCCTTCCCTTTTCCTTTTTGCCCTGGCTTCTTAAAATTGGTGGTCTTATTGACCATTGATGTCTACGCACTTCTATTCTTGTAAATAGTTGTTGGGCCTCCAAGTGCAGAGGTTTGTAGAACAGCAGCAAGTTTTCCCTTAAGTGGATCACCCAAGGTTTATCGAACTCAGGGAGGAAGTGGTCAAAGGTATTCCCTCTTAAGCAATCCTGCAATCAAGATACAAGAAGTCTCTTATGTCCCCAACACACCCAATACACTTGTCAGGTGTATAGGTACACTAGTTCGGTGAAGAGATAGTGAAATACAAGTGGTATGGATATAAGACAACGGTGCCAACAAATAGCTTAATGGCGTGGAAGAGACTAAATCAAAACTGAAATAAAGATGGAAGCAAGCAAACATGTAACAGATCTAGCTGCAAACGGTGTATCAATGTTTAGAAACAAGGCCTAGGGATCATACTTTCACTAGTGAACACTCTCATATAAATATATTCTCTTCATGATACTACTCTTAACTACTCTCCGGTTGGACACTCTAATCAATGGTAGAGCTATAACAGTACACCTCAAAGTAAGCCTTTCCCATCTAGATAACCCCACACTGTCACCTTGAGTACTAGATGGTTCCAACAAACACCACAATTTCATCAAGACATCCAACTCCAAATATAACTCATAACAAGTAATTGTAATCTCTGGCCTAAGTGCCACCATGGTGTGCACGCTGTCACTTTCACACACATGGGGAGAGCAGAGATCTATTAAAGCACTTGAGTAGCAAGGTAGATCTATAGATTACAAGCTCATGTTCACAATATGATCATGCATAGAGAGATAGATGAACACATAGCTACCGGTAGAACCCTTAGCCTCGAGAGAGAACTACTCCCTCCTCATCATGGGAATCAGCAATGGTGATGGAGATGGTGGTGGAGATCGATGGAGATGGCTCCGGGGGCACTTCCCCGTCCCGGCAGGGAGCCGGAACAGAGACTTTCTGTCCCCCGAATCTCCCCTTCGGTGGCGGCGGCGCTGCGGAACTTTTCGTGGTTGGAGGCTTGACTATCTAGGGTTTATGCATCGGGAGGCTTCTTATAGGCCAGAGGGCAAGGTCGGTGGGCGGCCAGGGGGTCCACACCATGCCCTGGCGCGGCCTGGGGGGACCCGCACCATGGGGTGGTGTGGCCACCCTGTGGACCCTCTCCGACTCTCCTTCTGGCTCCGTGAGTCTTCCGGGAAAATATCAACTTTGGCTTTTGTCCGGTCCAATTCCGAGAATATTCATTTTCTGACTTTCTGGAACCAAAAACAGCAGAAAACAGGCAACTGGCCCTGTGGCATCTTGTTAATAGGTTAGTCCAAGAAATCATATGAAAAGTACTCCAAAGTGTGGACAAAACACAAGAAAGTAGATAAAACCAAGCATGGAACATCAAAAATTATAGATACATTTGCAATGTATCAACCATCAACACCGTGTGCTCTTTCTTGATCTCTACCTTAGCAGTTTTGAGCATGGCGAACACTTCAGGAAGGGTCTTAGTCATCCCTTGCATGTTGTAGTTCATCACAAATCTCTTGTAGCTAGGGGCAGCGAGTGCAGCACCCTATCAATCGCGAGCTCCTCAGGGATATTGCAATCCAGGGCATTCAAACGCTTAACATAGCCAGACATTTTGACTACGTGATCACTAATACTGCTGTACTCTTCCATCTTGGCAGAGAAGAAGAGCTCGGAAGCATCATACCTCTCTGCCCGAGCCTGTGGAGCAAAGACAGCCTTGAGATCTTCAATGATCTCAAAAGCATTCATCTTCTCAAAATGCTTTCGAAGCTCCGGCTCCATGGCATAGAGCATTCCACTTTGGATGAGGGAGAAATCATCCGCCTTGGACTGCCAGCTTTTCTTTTCGTCCTGGGAGGTGGAATCTGTAGGCTTAGCTGGAAGCTCAGCCTCGATGAAATAAGTCAACTTGTAGGGGACTAGGAGGATCCTAAAATTGGGGAACCATGCGTTGAAGTTGGTTCCATCAGTTTTCAGCTTGTCCTTCTCGGGGAAAATGCTAAGGTTGAAGGTGGGTGGGCGAGACATCTACAATGGATTTGCAAAGTGTTTAGACCATGTTCATAATAATGAGTTCAAGTTTTAAACTATACTACCATACTTAAAACAAAAAGAACTCCCACTCAAACAAACACCCCTCCATTCGTTTGGTGATCACATGACCCCAGTTCACTATTCCACCCCCGATCGTCACGGCCAGCGAAGTAGTTTCAAAGGTGGACATTCCTTAATGTCGATCACATCAACCATGTGATTCATGCTCGACCTTTTGGTCTCTTGTATTCCGAGGCCATGTCTACACATGCAAGGCTCGATAGTTCTAACTTGTGTGTATTCGCAATGCAACATGGCTTACACCCACTGTATGTGAACGTAGATATGTTTGACACCCGATCATCATGGCCTGCCTCATACCGAAGAACTTTCTTGGTGGTGCACACACAAGCAGAATATGATAACTTGAATGCAGTGAGGGATTATCTTACTATGCTACCATCGAATATATTGTCATACTAGCATAATAAGTAATGCTTCATAAAGTAAAGTGTTATGACGTGGTTATAGCATCTTGATCACCATCAATAGCTTCAATGAAAGTTTCACAAACTTGTCATTGCCATGTCTCAACACATGCCCCTATGCAATAATAAAGATAGGCGCCTCTATATTATCTATTGCAATTTTTACGCGGCTTTAGGGATTTCGCGGTAGAACCCCTTCCCACCTACGAACGTGGAGCCACAACATGGATTCAATGATTGCCATTTTACTTCCCTTTTTAGGGCCCTCCAATGTTGATGCATTCAACTACAGTAGAGAGACAGACACCCCCCCCCTAAGCCACTTTGATTGTGGACCAGTCTCGTGAATCACCACGTAAGGTTGGTTGGGGGGCGCTTCATCAAACAGTGTCGCGATATGTACAAGAACATAAAAGAGGGTAGAAACTAGAAAACCAATGCCCATATATTGCTATGTGTTCTTTCTGTACGACATTTCTACCCATAGACCCACTCTGATACCACTATAGGGTTTCGTAGCATAAATCAAAAAAATCTAACTATGCGAACAATAATACCAGGATCTGTAATATGCTGACATAAGTAACGGAAAGAGAGAGACGGTATTCATACCCTTGAAGACCGAGGCACGCCTTACATAGGAAGGCGTATGTTGATGAGGCCGAGCAGATCCAAACACCCCAAGTGTGGTGCCTCCGAAGTACTACACACGTCCGGTGTAGGCGATGTCTCCTGGGCTCTGATCCAGCCGAGCAGCGGAATAATAAGATGCTGGATTGAAGATCACATGACGGTAGTGTGAAGGTGGAGAACTCACAACCCGAGAGGTCCTCCCCAATATTACGGAGATGTCCTCGATGGAAGTGAGAGAGAGATAATGGGAGAATGGGATGATTCCAAAGGGGAGGGGGAGACCCCTATATATAGTGGGAGGGGGGGCGCGCCACCCAAGGTGCAGGCGGTGTGGGACTAATGCCCACATCCACCGGCCACCTAGGGGAAGCGTTTGTCCCTAGGTGGGCCCCACTTTGGCGGCCCACCAAGCCTTGGCCGGCTGGCCCCCTTCCCCAGGAACCTTGTCCCTTTAGGCCTCCCCTCCAGGTGAGGCCCAATAGCAATGGGCAACCTATAAAAATAAAATAAAAATATATATTTTAATATTAATTCCCCAATTAACATAAAACACATATATTATTATATTCCTTCACACCGGAACACCTTCTGGACTACTTCCGATCTACATCGGATGTAACCCAAAACTATTCTGGTTTATCTTTCTCTATTTCTCCTATGGTACCGCATCAACCCTAAGCGTCCCCACCCTTAAGCATGACATCCTTCGGTTTGGAAGCACTTCGTACATGATTGAGACATCTCTCACATAAATGATCAACAGAGGGACCTGGATGGCCATGTGACCCCTATGCGTTTCACGAATCCTATCGCTCGAACTGTGAAAAGTCGTTTCCCATTCCCTTTGTCATTTGATACCTAGTTCATCTGAGACTTGATATTTGGTAGCCCCATACCTTAGTTCGGTCTCGTTACTAATGAACTTCTTTACTTGTTCCCATGTCGTTGCATTCCGTGACCAAGTCACATGCTTGCAAGCTTCATTAATGCAATGTCACCGAGATGGCCACATGTATCTGTCCATTACATGGATTGACAAATCCTGGTCTTGAGATGTACTCCTCTACGTGTCCCTTTGGAAAACCTGAGTGGCACATTTTTTATCACCCTGTTACGAGATGATGCTTGATACCATCAAAGCTTCCTCCGGAATGGTGATTTGCATTACCTCATAGTCAAAGGATCAAGTTGTGAGGTTTTCTGTGGTTATCATCAATGGTGAACTTTGTAACTATATCTCATTGAGATATAACTATCGGATGTTTGTCTATCACATCATTCAATTAATGATATGACCTCATTGTCAATTGGCATAAATGCCCATGATCTTGAAACCCAGATCATCCTCATGACCAATGAACTAGTTTGCTAGAGATAACTAGAGACACGGTTTGTTTACATACCACATGTGTATTAATGTTTCGTATTAATACAGTTATAGCACTGTATGAAATGTATTATGAACATATAAGACATATATCAAATAATACACTTTATTAATTGCCTCTAGGGCATATCTCCTTCAATTTTAGCAGGCTGCAGTTAAAACCAAGCAGGAGTCCTTGGAAGGCAGGACTGAAAGTTGTTATCCCTCTTCCCATTCATCCTCCCATTGCATTTCAAAAGCAAACAACTTACTTAACTATCCACCTAGAACAACTCCTGCAGGTGATAAATATATAAAGGTTGTATTGCATGCAGAAAGAAAGGGTGTATCTACTCTTAGATCTATAGCTGAAATGTTGAAGAAGAGGACAGATGATACATTGAAGTGAATCGCCATGTACCGATCTCTTATTGATGATACCGACACTTTGTAATCTTTTAGAATTTCGATCTTGTTGTATAACCTATTGTAATAAACTTTTATTGTTGTGTAATAAGTAGTTTTAATTTTTGCGTGTTTATTAATTAATGTCTTGATATTCCTCTCTTCTGCCAAAATGTAGGCGCTAGCAAAAAAGGCCGAAACAGTAACATGCCGGAGTAGTAACATGCCGAACATTAAAACAACGTGCGCATGGATGGCCCAAAATGACTAGAACAGTAAAAGGCCAGAACAGTAGAAGGCCGGAACTATAAAAGGCCAGAACTGTAAAAGGTCGGAACCGTAAAAGGCTAGTATAGTAAAAGGCCAGAACAGTAAAAGGCTAGAATAGTAGAAGGCCAGAGCAGAGAAAGTTCGGAACAGTGAAAGGCCTAAATAGTAGAAAGCCGAAACAGTGAAAGGCATGAACTGTGGAAGATCAGAACCATGAATGGCCTCAACAATAAATGGCCGGAACAGTAAACGACCAGAACAATAAAAGGCCAGTACGGTGGCAGGCCACTACAGTAATAGGCCAAAAAGTACCGGCTTGAATGGATAGAAGCCCAAACTCTAAAGGGCCTAAACAGTAATAGGGAGAAAATCCTAAAAGGCTGGAACAGTAACATGATTGAATAGTAAAACACTAGATTGGCACCAAGCATGAACAGTACCGGGCCGTCTTGGTGCAGGCCTCAAGTGGCAGCACAGTGTTGGGCTAACTTGGGCCTTATGTAGGCCGAAATAGTGTTGGGCCAGAAAGTGTATGGGTCGCTGCTGCCAATAGTACTGGGCCGGTTCCAGACAGTGTGGGACAAAACAGTAAAGGGTTGTATACCTATTAGGCTCTCCAATTGGGTCGGCCAATTTAATAATTAGCAGGCCTTGGCTGGGCCTAGCTTCTACCATGGTTTCTACAACCGTTAACGGTGGTAACCGAATGTTAATGGTGGCTGCCACGTGGCAGTTTGCGTGACATCAATAGTTAGCGTGGTTGGCGAACAGATCTACGATGGAACAAGTTTTCACGGCCGAAGGGTGCGATCCACCATGGTTAGAAAACACCGTGGTTGATTCATTTGTGATGATGCTTTTACCACGAAGGCCATTCGTTGCGGAAGACTTTTTAGCCACGAAAAAGGGCCTTCAACCACGAAAATAATCCGTTGTAAAAGCCAACTTTTCTTGTAGTGTGACTATATTTTTCCCCCAGCTAAAACTATGCAACTAAGATCCAACATTACAAGTTTTAGACAAGAAGATCGCGAGCCACTGGCGTTTGCATGGGAAAAGATGAAAGAAGCCATAATGAATTGTTCTAGTCATGGGATGTAAGAATGGCTTATATTACATTTATTTTATAATGGCCTTAACCCAATGTCTAAGTCTATGCTAGATACTGCAACAGGAGGAACAATCATGGGAAAGCAAGTGGGTGTTGCAAAGAAATTACTTGATGATATGCAAAACAACCATGCACAATGACATTTGGAAAGAACCTCGAAAAGGGTGAATTCGATCACCGAGGTAAACAATGAAGAGCTTACATCTAAGGTAGACAGGTTACTCAACATAGTAAAGGGTAAGGAAGATACCCAAGTTAATGCTATCACTACTGATGTTAATGATGTTAATTTTATAGCTTACACTCCTTATAATCCAGCTTCGAAAAACCAAAAATTTAAGTCTAATGTTCCAAGACATTATTCTAATCCTATAGGAGCTCCTTACAATAATTATGATAATCATAATGGAGCAAATCATGGCAATCTCTCATTTGAGCGAACTGTTAGACCTTTTATGCAAGCCCAAACCAAGCAAAATAATATTCTTATTAAAATCACGGAGAAACATGAAATAGTATTGGAAAATTATCTAATCAAGCCGTTGCAATAAGAAATGATGTGTAGGCTCTATAGGAAAGGACAAAGACCATGGAGGCTCAATTGGGCGAGGTAGCTGAGAGCCAAGCTCTCATACTAGCAAAGTTTGCTGGGAAGCCCGAGCCAAATTCGGTAGAAAACCTGAAGATGATGAGGATGGAAACAAATGAAGAGAATCCTAAAGAGTTGGATTATAGCAATGCACCTTTGCCTGAATATACCGTGGAAGATCTACTACAGATGATCACCGTAAAGAATCCCGGTATAGAAAAAGGTAATGATGCTATGTACCAACAATTTATTCAACAAGTAGCATCTAAAGTTGGAGATTTAGAGATGGAGTATAAGATACTAGCTAATAAGCTTCCTGCTAAGCTAGATGAGATATTTAAGCCCACTATTAAAATTAAAATTAGGGTTAATGAGATATCTGCACTTTGTGATCTTGGTGCAAGCGTCTCAACAATTTCCAAAAGTCTATTTGATAGGTTAAACTTGGGGCCTTTTGCAACCACTGAATTAAGACTCCATCTAGCGGATTCAACTTTGGGATAAAAACATAGTTGTTCAAATTAAAGGAAGTCATGCTCTTATTGATCTTGTTATAGTGGACATGCCTAAAGATCCCATAGCACCTATAATTGTAGGTAGGCTATTCCTAAGAACTATTAAAGCTTTAATCAATTTACATGAAGGGAATGTGATAATATGACTATTGTCTAGAGATCCTTTTACCACTTCCCTAGGAACAAGAAGGCCAAACCTACTGATGATGATGATGGTATAGTTACACTTAAATCCAATTACTTTGGAGTGGGTGTTCCGCTCACTAAAACTAAATGATCACCATCTAGGTCAAGCTAATTGACCTTAACTAGAAGAGCTTCATGGGAGGCAACCCATGTGAAATAAAAGTTTTTACTCTTGTGTTAGTTTCGTTTAGTTTTGTTTGTTTTGTTTTTGTTTTGATAATAAGTGTTCAAGAAGACCTTTGGAGAGACGAGAAGAAATAAGGTAATCCTCGTCTTTTATTTTACTAACACATGGCCTACGAAGTATTGCTGATCTTTATGAAGAATATTTGTTGTTATTTTGTCCTTTGCTAAGATGTGTAAAGATGCATGAATCTACTAACAAAATTCTATGAGCTTTTCAGTTTACTGGTCGAATAACAACCAGTGGTACGGCCGGAAGGCCCTGTACCGTGCGCCCGTACCACATCAAGGCTTCGGAAAATAGAAACTTTGATTTTTGCCGCTGGACTCAGGGGTCGTAACGGCCACTCGTATGGATAGAGCTGCCCGTACCGCGCGCTCGTACCATACCCTCGAACAAAACATCAAATTTTAAGAAAATGTATTGTCCGCATAATGACCAGTAGTACGGGCATGTGCAACTGTACCGCACGCCCGTATCGAGTGCATCGCCGGAAGGAAATCATTTATCCCAAGGTTTGTTACTCGGTACGGGCGGGATCCGGCCATGCCACCTGCCTGTACCACATATGTGGTCACCATATCATCCAGGAGGAGGTAACCCTAAAATTCCAAAACACAAACTTTTCTCTTTCTTCTTCCTCCAAAATTCAAACCACCTCCATTGGATCTTCAAATTTATTCAATCGTTCTTCTATTCCTCGCACCCAATTGATTTAAGGTATATTTCTCCTCTGATCCCTAAGTAATTTGCAACAAAACTCTGCTCAATCTTTCACCATTATCAATCTATACTTAGGTCTTGTTCTTGAGCTAATCTTGATATTGAGCATGCTTAGTATTGTTTTTAGAGGAGTTTCTTTTATAACAATGTTGGGAATATGCCCTAGAGGCAATCATGTATGATGTTATTCCCAATGTATTCATAAATTTATTATCCATGTATGAACTACTGATATGTATCATTGAACATGTGATTCGATTGTAGAACTATATATTCATGTTGTTCATACTAGTTGTCCTTGGTTGTTGAGGTTATGCTGGACACACAACTTAGACTAATGTGAAAGTCGGATGATGACTTGGTTCTAATTGTCATGGGCATGGAGATGCCATTCTAATTTACACGGACTCGGCTAAAGAGTTTAGCGAGTTGGACTGACCCACAGTTGAGATGCAACGAGGATGTTGTCATTTGCAGTCTCAAGCAATGGAATCCTTTGACCTGAGGTGATTGCATGATCCGAGTTGTGGATCGCCAACTTAGGTTCTATCAAACATTGTTCCGTAAATGGATAGTTATAAAGGTAGAGTTCAGGTTGGTTGTGAAGCAAGCTGCGTGACGTGGATTACCAAGATGGGATTTTTCCCCTCCAACTAGAGAGATATTCTCTGGGCCCTCTCGGAATATAATACGGAAAGCATGGCCATGCGCGACTTGGTTAAGTGTTAACCGAGGCAATCGACTAAGATTTAGTCGGATGAATCACTTATCTCGGATCGAGAAAGAGAGTCGAACTATTTAACGGATGACGATTATTTGCCTATAGTTCGACAAGGTGTATCGTGAGCCAAAAGTGAATTGGACGAAAGTCACATTGAGAAGGGTTTGTCTTCTGACTTTACGGTGCTTAGGAGCTGGCATGTCTTGCTAGAGGATGCTACAGCTATCGACTCGGAGTGATGACTCACGTCGTCTCCAGGTGTACGTGAACCTACAGGATCACACACTTAAGGGAAAGGATCCCATGTGGATTCGATCCATGTGGAGATTGGGATACGGCCTAGATGGGACTCAAGCATTAAGCCCAGCTAGGAGTGTATATAAGTGGAGTGACAAGGTATAGTCACTGATCTAGCCATCACTTTCTCCACTCCCATTTCGGGATAGATAGGATCTAGCAGTCCTCTGCCTGAGCTCCTCCCTGTACGTGTGGATACCGGTAGAGGTGTTGCACGTGCGGCGCTGAAGACAAGGAGGTCAAGGGGATCTGGATGTGCTATACGTGGGATTGTTCAGCACGGCATCAACTGACGCGCTTCATCAATAATCCGCACCTGCGCGTCTAGTGGTAAATCTCGTGGCCTATCACCTGAGCTAGATCTTGGGAGTTCCATGTAGGGTAAAAAGTTTTGTTTATCTCTACATGGGCCAACAGTGGTATCAGAGCATTAGCTTCTGGTTTTAGGCTCGAGATCATGCATATGTGATATGCGGTTGGCTTTAGATTGGATCTAAAAAAAATTTGGTGGTCGATCTATGAGATAGATCGGTTTTGTACGAAGTTGATTGGATCAACTGTACTCGAAGAATGGATGATCTGGTTTCCATGATCTACTGCTGAGGTCATGGAACGACATACCCCTACCGGTCGGCTTCCGCCATCGGGGTAGACTGTGACACGTAAACCCTAAACCCGCCGGCTTCGCCCTGTCGTAGCGCCTTGGATGTTGTTGCGAGTTTCACAACACCGGTATATATTGTATCTATGCAGATCTTGTTTTTGCAGGATGATGTTGTGAATGGTATGGCTTATGTGCATGTGATGTGTGTAATCCATACGTGATCTGCATATCATGGTTTTTGTCAGCTGGCTGGAGCCTAGGTGCTATCATTTTATTGTATAATGACCTGCATGTCGGATTCTCTATGTAATTTACTTTACTACCTAGTGTAGCTGTTTGGAGAACCCGCATGGCATGCAAGTAGGTGTACAAGTCGGCTACATGGTGTAAGGCAGCACGTGACAAGAGTTGACACGAGTTGAATTACAAGCTTTGTGGAGATGGAGATCGTCATGAAGAGAGACATACCATTTCACATTATAATTGCTTTATTTTGTGTTATTATTATGTCTCTGTTTTACCTCTATTAGATAGTTGGTAGAAAGTAATCCCTCAAAGAAGGTCTAGTCGGTTTCCCCACCAGTGCTGCACCATCACAAGTTGGACCTTTTTGGTAGTGGGCTCATAAAATTGAGGTCCTATCAATTCTTTCCGACTAGGTGGGTTCGAGTCAGACTCTTACAGCGGAATCACTCGGTAATCTAGACGGGTTTATCACAACGGTTGTGGGACTCGGGGAAAAGTCGGACGAGATCCGGGGCATGTGTTGCCACCCATCCAACAAGAGTCGTATGAGATGCGATTGACAAGGAGTTGTCTACCTAGATCACTTGACGACTAGCGGTGATGCTAAAGCTCACTAGTCGCCTTGCTTATTTAGAATCCTGAATCACTAAGTAACCATCAAACGGGTGTTGCTTCTAGTGGGAGCATAAGTGTTAAAATGTTTAATATGCTTGCTCTTTTATGGATACATGTCTTAAGTGTTTTGCATATTTTTATGTTGTAGATCAATGGCATCTAGCAGTCTCCCTCAGATTTCTAGTTTTGTTTTGAGAACCATCTTAGAGAAAGATAAGCTGAATGGAACTAACTTCACCAACTTGTATCGTAATCTGAGCATTGTTCTCAAGCAAGAAAAGAGGGACCATGTCCTAGACAACCCACTTCTAGATGAGCCGAATCAGAATGCGACTGTCGCAGCCACCAATGCCTACCGTAGAACTTGTGATGAGTCTACGGAAATTAGATGGCTTATGCTTGCTCACATGGAACCGTACTTGCAGCAGCAGTTCGAGAATGTTGAGGCCTACGATGTGATCGAAAGTCTCAAAAGTATGTTCCAGGCTTAGGCAAAGACTGAGAGGTATCAAGTTTCTCAGGCTTTGTTGAGCTACAAGCTTAAGGATGGCAATCCGATGAGTCTGCATGTGATCAAGATGGTTGGTTACGTGCAGTCTCTAGAGAGGCTTGGCTACCCCATTAGCAAAGAGTTCGCCACGGACATAATTCTAAACTCTCTTCCTAGTGCATATGGTCAGTTCATATCAAACTACCACATGCATGGTATGGATAAGAAGCTAACTGAATTACATGGGATGCTCAAGCAGGATGAGGCAGATCTCAAGAAAGGCGTCAGCCAAGTGTTGATGGTGCAGAACAAGGCTAAGTTCAAGAAGATTTCTTGGACTAAGAAGAAGAAGGCAAAGTCAGGAGGTAAGGCTAAGGACCTGGTCCAAAGCGCTTCCTCAGGGACTAAGCCATCTCCTACAGCCGGATCCACTTGCTTCTATTGCAAGGCGGATGGCCATTGGAAGAGGAATTGCAGCAAGTATCTGGCTAATAAAGCCAAGAGTGGAGGTGTGACTTCTGTCTCAGGTACGCTTGTTTGCAATGTTATAGATGTTTATCTTGTTGATGCACCTAATAGTTCTTGGTATATGATTCCGGATCAGTTATTCACATATACAACTCATTCCAGGGACTGGTAAGAACTAGGAGCATGGCGAGAGGCGAGGTTGACATTTGAGTTGGCAACAAAGCGAGAGTCGCTGCATTGGAAGTCGGCACAATGCAACTTCATTTACCTTCTGGATTCTTAATGGAGCTGAATAATTGTTATTATGTTCCAGTGCTTAGTCGAAATATTATTTCTGCCTCATGTTTGATGAGACAAGTCTATGAGTCGAATATTAAGAATAATGGTCGTTCTTTGTATTTGAATGATATGTTTCACGGCTTTGCACCCGTCTAGGATGGGTTATTATTTTGAATCTTGATGGTGAATCTGTCTATAATATAAATATGAAAAGGTTGAAACCAAATGATTTGAATATTACTTACTTTTGGCACTGTCGGCTTGGTCATATAAGTTGGAAACGCATGAAGAAGCTCCATGATGATGGACTCCTAACTTCGTTCGACTTGGAGTCATTCGAGACATGTGAATCCTGCCTACTCGGCAAGATGACCAAGACACCTTTTACAAAGAGTTGTGAAAGGGCGTCCGACTTATTGGGACTAGTACATATAGTGATGTATGTGGCCCGATAAGCATGACAACCAGAGGTGGTTACGAGTACTTCATTACCTTCACTGATGATTTGAGTAGGTATGTATATATCTACGTGATGAAACATAAGTCGGAAGCCTTTGAAAAGTTCAAGGAATTCCAGAATGAGGTACAAAATCAAATCGGCAAGAAAATAAAGTTTCTTTTCGGTTGTACCGAGGAGGCGAGTACATGAGCCATGAGTTTGATGACCATCTGAAGAGTTGTGGAATAGTTCCCCAGCTCACTCCGCCAGGTATGCCGTAGAGAAACGGTGTGTCGGAATGGCGGAATCAGACCTTGTTGGACATGGTACGATCAATGATGAGTTGGAGAGATATACCTTTATCATTTTGGGGTTATTGTCTAGAAACTGCAGCGTTCACACTAAACAGAGTACCATCAAAGTCGATAGAGAATACACCACATGAGATGTGGACTGGCAAGAAGCTGAGTTTGTCTTTCCTTAAGATTTGGGGCTGTGAAGCTTTTGTCAAGCGACTTCAGTCAGACAAGCTTATGCCAAGTCAGATAAGTGTATTTTCATGGGGTATCCGAGGGAAACCTTGGGTTACTACTTCTACAACTGAGAAGAGGGAAAAGTGTTTGTCACTCGGAACGGTGTCTTCCTTGAGAAAGAGTTTCTCAGTCGGGGAGTCAGTGGGAGTATAGTGCAGCTCGAAGAAATTCGAGAAGTACCGACCAGTACAGAGTCAACAAAAGTCTTGGAGGTTGAGCCGGTCGTGGTAGCTGAGGTGGCAACTGCACCTACACTGCAAAGATCGGCAAGATTGTGAAGTGTTCGCGATGTGTTACTGTTGGACAGTGATGAGCCGGCAACTTATTCGGAAGTGATGGTGGGATCCGATTCTGAGTCGTGGCTCGGAGCCATGAGATACGAGTTAAAATCCATGGATGAAAATCAAGTTTGGAACTTGGTTGATTTGCCAGACGGTGCAAGACCCGTCAAGTGCAAATGGGTCTTTAAGAAGAAAACTGATATGGATGGAAATATTTCTATCTATAAAGCATGGCTTGTTGCGAAGGGGTTCCGACAGGTTCATGGAGTTGACTACGATGAGACTTTCTCACCTGTAGCGATACTTAAGTCAGTTCGGATCATGTTAGCTATAGCAGCCTATTTTGACTATGAGATATGGCAGATGGATGTCAAGACGGCTTTCCTTAATGGAAATTTAACCGAGGACATGTATATATTACAACCTGAGGGTTTTGTCGATCCGACTAATACTGATAAGGTATGAAAGCTTCAAAAATCCATTTATGGGTTGAAGCAAGCATTTCGGAGTTGGAATACTCACTCCAATGAGGTAGTCAAATCGTTAGGCTTCATCAAGAGTGATCATGATTCTTGTTTATACAAGAAGTTTAGTGGGAGCAAAGTAAACTTTCTGATCTTATATGTGTAGGACATATTACTGATTGGAAATGATGTCCAGATGTTGCAGGAAACCAAGGAATCATTGGAAAGGAGTTTTTCGATGAAGGACTTGGGTGAGGCGACTTACATACTAGGAATCTGGATATATAGAGATAGATCAAGGCGGCTCATTGGATTGAGCTAGAGTACATATTTGGAAAAAGTGTTGAAGAAGTTCAACATGGAATCGTCTAAGAAGGGGTTCTTACCGATGTCCTATGGCGTAAAACTTAGTAAGGCTCAATTTCCTTTGACAACTGATGAGCAAGTCGGATGAGTGGGATTATGTAAGCTTCTGCAGTCGGATCCATCATGTATGCTATGATTTGTACTAGGCCAGATGTTTCCTATGCTCCCAGTGTTGTGAGAAGATACCAGGATGACCCTAGAGAGATCCACTGGGCAACGGCTAAAAATATCCTTAAGTACTTGAGAAGGACTAAGGATATACTCCTAGTTTATGGAGGTCAGGATGAACTAGTTACATAGATGCGAGTTATCTCACTCACTCGGATGATTCTCGTTCCCAATCTGGATATGTGTTTGTGATAAACAGAGGGGTTATGAGATGGAAGAGTTCCAAGCAAGAGACAATGTCTGTGTCTACGACTGAGGCTAAGTATATTGCTGCCTCGAAGGCGGCAAAGGAAGCTGTTTGGATGAGGAATTTACTCATGGATCTCGGTGTGGTTCAGGGCTCGTCCAATCCATTAGATGTGTATTGCGACAACAAGGGTGCTATAGCACAAGCCAAAGAACCTAGACAACACCAGAAGAACAAACATATACTCATGCGGTACCACCTGATTCGCTAGTTCGTGGATCAAGGTGATATAAAGTTACGCAAGGTATACACGGATGCAAAAATTGTGGATCTGTTGACAAAGCCATTACCACAACCGAAGCAAGAGGTGCACCTGAGAGCTATGGGCACTAGATGCCTAGACATGTGATGTCGGATGATTGACTCTAGTGTAAGTGGGAGACTGTTGGGAATATGCCCTAGAGGCAATCATGTATGATATTATTCCCAATGTATTCATAAATTTATTGTCCATGTATGAACTACTAATATGTATCATTGAATATGTGATTCGATTGTGGAACTATATATTCATGTTATTCATACTAGTTGTCCTTGGTTGTTGAGGTTGTGCCGGACACACAACTTAGACTAATGTGAAATTCGACCGATGACTCGGTTCCACTTGTCATGGGCATGGAGATGCCATTCCGACTTACACGGACTTGGATAAAGAGTTTAGAGAGTTGGACTGACCCACAGTTGAGATGCAACAAGCATGTTGTCATTTGTAGTCTCAAGCAATGGAATCCTTTTGACCTAAGGTGATTGCATGATCCGAGTTGTGGATCGCCAACTTACGTTCTATCAAACGTTGTTCTGTAAATGGGAAGTTATAAAGGTAGAGTTCGGGTTGGTTGTGAAGCAATCTGCGTGACGTGGATTACCATGATGGTATTTTCCCCTCTGATGACCCACAAGTATAGGGGATCACAACAGTCTTCGAGGGAAGTAAAACCCAAATTATTGATTCGACACAAGGGGAGACAAAGAATATTTATAAGCCTTAACAACTGAGTTGTCAATTCAGCTGCACCCGGAAAAAATCTTGCTCGCAGTAGTTTATCAGCAGCAATAGTTTTGCAGTAGTAATAGCAAAGTAATAGCAGTAGTAAAAGTAAAAACAGTAGTACCAATTGCAGTAAACAGTAGGATTAAAGCACGGTAGGCATAGGGATGGATGGCGGGCGTTGCATGGACAAGATAATTCATGTAACAATCAAGACATAGGACATTTGCAGATAAATAAGGTAAAGCATCCAAGTACTAAATAATCATAGGCATGTGTTCCATATATAGTCATACGTGCTCGTAATGAGAACTTGCACAACATCTTTTATCCCACCAGCCCATTGCAGTGGGGCCTCAAGGGAATCTACTGGAAATTAAGGTGCTCCCTTTAATAGAGCACCAGAGCAAAGCATTAACACTCCGTGAACACATGTGATCCTCATATCACAGCCATCCCCTCCGGTTATCCCGATTCTTGTCACTTTGGGGCCTTTGGTTCTGGACAACAATATGTGTATACAACTTGCAGGTAAGATCATAAACAATAATATCATCATGAATCAATAACATGTTCAGATCTGAAATCATGGCACTCAGGCCCTAGTGACAAGCATTAAGCATAACAAGTTGCAACAAAGTCAAAAAGCACTAATAGTAGATACTAGGCACCATGCCCTAACAATTTGATGCCATTACATGAACGATCTCATCCAATCCCTACCATCCACATATCATACAGCGGGGGATTACTCACTCATGGATGGGGGAATCATGGATGGTTGATGGATAACCGATGGTGATGATGATGGCGATGATCTCCTCCAATTCCCTGTCCCGGCAGGGTGCCAGAATGGAGTTTCTCGTTCCGAATCGCGGTTTCTGGTGGTGGCAGCGCAGCGGAACTCTATCTGGAAAAACATCGAACCCCCCTCTGTTTTTAGGTCAGAGGGCTTATATAGGCGAAAGGAGAGGTCGAGGCAGAGTCTGAGGCGGCCACACCACCCCCTGGCGTGGCCTGGCCTGGCCCGCGTGGCCAGGTGGTGTGGTCCCCTCGTGGCTCTTCTTCGTCTCGTCTTCTGGCTCCGTGATTCTTCTGGAAAAATAGGAGTTTTGCGATATTTTCCAAGATTTTTCCTGAAAGTTGAATTCCTGCACAAAAACAAGACACCAAAGCAATTATGCTGAAAATAGCGTTAGTCCGCATTAGTTGTATCCAAATCACACAAATTAGATAAGAAACAATAGCAAAAGTGTTCGGGAAAGTAGATACGTTTTGGACGTATCAACTGCCCTCACGCTTAGCTTATTGCTTGTCCTCAAGCAATTCAGTTGAAAACTGAGTGCGATAAAAGAAACTTTCACAAACACATTTGCTTCATAAGATGTATATATTCCTAGCATATGATCAAATCCTTATGCAATTCATAATAAGGAGTATGCAAATAAGTCTACCCAATGGTCATGCAAGCTATGAAAAGATTCCAACTCATTAATAATAAGCAACATGGTATATAAGCATATGCAAGATTGTAATGCTCATAAGAAGATATGATAAAGTGGTATCTTGCTTGCCTTTCCTTGGAGCAAAAAATAAATGCCAAGGCACCTCTGAAGTTTAAGTGAAGACTAGAAATAAAAAATCAGAGATTTAAGTGTCAAAGTTATGTCATAATTAACCAAGTTTTGAGACAAGCACATTACACTAAGAATGACAGCTATGCTCTCGGGAAGGTGCTCAAAGGATAAATGGTGACTCAATATAAAAGTGAAAGAAAATATTTGAAAAGTTTGAAAGGCTTCCAAATGTTGAAAGTATGGTACTCATTAGCTTTGAGCTCTCATTGCCCCTATCATAAGCATCTTTAGGTGATTAAGGTTAAAGTGATCAAATATGAGGATATGCTTGACAAGTTATAAGCTGAAAATCTCATGCCCCTTACTTACGAGTACCGTTCATCATGCTACTCAAGTTTAGTCACAGGTAAGTTCTTGTCATTGTAAGTACATGTGTATCATAGAGAACCGCCAACGGGGTACCCCTTGCCCGATGATACGGAAGATTCCCCATATCAAAACGGCAAGGCAAGCATACAATGAGCATCTCAGCAATCCTTTTATTTCCTATTTGCATAGGCTTCTTTTTTATTTTTCTCTTTTTTCTTTCCTATTTGCATAGGTTTCTCTTTTTTATAGAGGATGCTTCATAGATTGCTCACTATGGTTACGATGCAGGTTTCCACCATGATTAGGCATGGTTTAGACCAACCGCCCAGGCGTTTCTCTAACACATATACGAACTCCATGAGCCTTACAAGCTCCCCTTTCATTTCACACAGCCGGGATCCATAAGCAAAAGAACATGATATCAACTAAATAAAGTGCAATGTTGAAAGCGTTCCCGATGATACATGGTTCTGCTAATTCACAACTTACAAAGTGCAAGCATATACGCAACATAGATGGGCACAATGGTTCAAGTTTATTAAGTGCAAGAAAGTAAAGTGTGCCATCAAGTTTGTGAGAGCTTTACTGACTAATTTTCACATAACAAGCAAACATTTTTATTGGAAGAAAACATAGCATAATAAATATGCAAGGAGTAGCAATAATGCTAATAGGTAGATATGGTGGACTCTTTTTGGCAACTTTGGATTTAGGAAGTTGGATGCACGAGTAAAGCTTATACTAAGCACAAGTGAAGGCTAGCAATAGAAGGGATCGACAATCAAGCGAGCAGTAACTGTCATAATCATGCTTGCGACAAAATAAAATTAATAGTGGCATAAAAGTGACACAAGAACTCTGAGGCGGAATAAATCATCGAGGCTTAACTGACCTTCTGTTTAGTCATATGCATGCGTGAGCATGTGCCAAGTCGATTCAAATATAACATTTAGAGGAGGACACCACAATGTCATACCAAGTTATGAATACAACAATGCGAGCAAACATTTATATGACATGTTACAAACTATAATGGATTGGAACTGATCATAAGAAATCAAGGAGCACTAAGTATCCATTAAATAACATACACCTTACATAAACAGACTAAGAATGCTCACAATGACGAGTATATGTACAAAAATGAAAACAAATAGAGTTCATACCAGCCTCTTACCACACCTCGAGTTGTCATAAATCATCATTGCATTTCACTTGTGTGACTTGAATAATAAGATAAAACCAAACTCCAAGGACTCACTGAGGACCGCTGAACCCTGCAACAAACTTTACAAAACCATAGAAGAACACAAATATTTTTGGGTTTTTGATTTTTAAAGGCAAGAACCGAAGGGAAAAGCAAGCAAAGCGAAATATTTTTGGGTTTTTTGAATAATAAAAACAAAGCTAAAAAGGATGAAGCAAACCAAGGCTGAAAGACAAATAAGCAAACAAAGAGAAATAACGAAAATATTTTTGGTCTTTTTGTGTTTTGGAAAGCAGAAATAAAGCAAGAACAAAAGTTAAAAACAAAACGAAACATGGATATGCAAAGTACCGACTCAACATGATATGTAGATGAGTGTGATGTCGGTGTACCTCCCCCCAAGCTTAGGCTTTTGGCCTAAGTGGGTATCAATCCCAACACGGGTAGGAACTCCAAGCCGGTGGGTCATCATAAGAATGATCGTAGTTAGGCCCTTGCGAAGAAGAAGAAACTCCCCAATCATAGGCAGGCTACTGGTACGAAGACTGCCCCTCATTTGAGGGCTGGACTGAATCATCTGTAAGCTCCCTTCCAGTATCTTGCTCTTGCTAGGAGAGCTCCCCCAGATGTGTATCGAGCTCTTCCTCAGTGAGTGACCATCCTACCCTGGTATCAAGGTTAAACAAAATAGACGCAGGCAAAAGAACAACACGCTCGGACTTACCCCTTCTCCAACTAGCCTTGAGAAAGGTTATTTCATAAGATAAATCACTCAAATTAGCCCAAGAAGAAACGAATTTATGTTGTATCATGGAATTAAGGTCAAACCTCTCTATGGGAAACTGTAGGTCTGAACGATGAGGCGCTACACCATGCAAAGCTAATAAACAAGAGGCGATGAGCCTCCACAAATTCCACCTTTCTCGCGGTTAGCAGCAAGACGGAAAGCTATCAAAGCACCCAAATTATAAGTCCTATCTTGTTTTAAAGTAGCTGAGATGAAGGCTAGATCATATGAGGATAATTTACTAGCAGTTTTCCTAGCGAGAACGCACTTGGCAATAAAGTAGGCAAAGTATCGAATAGACGGGAGATGAATATTATGAATTTTACCACTCTCCTTTGAGAAGCTGCTCCCTTGGCAAATCCCTGCATACAAGTACAAGAGTGGTGTAGTCCGCTCTCTAATCCTTTCACACGAACCCCACTATGGTACTTTAATAGCTGCACAAAAATCATCAAAAGGGAGATCAACAGCTATATTGTAAATTTTGTAATGAACCATGGGGTTAGGCAAGGAGCAACTAAATCGAAAATCCTGCACCACAGACATAGTTAGTTTCACATACTGGTAAGGTTCATCTTCCACAAAATGCTCCAATCCTGCATTAGAAGTTAAAGTATGGAAATCTTGAGAACTGCAGCCTTCATGAATTAGGGGCATGGATAAATAGAAGGGAAAACTTCTTCCTCACGGTGAACCTTCATAACTTCAGGCACCCTTAATTCATGTTGGTTGAGTTGGTGTTCATTCGTCTCCTTTTCTGAAATTTTAGACAACCATCACACAAGTGATTGCAAGGTGATTACATAATAAAAGGAACTACTTGTAGGAACATGTAAGAGGCCTAAACATGCATCAAAACAATTTCTCTAAGCATTGAACAAGCTAACAAGCTCACATAACATGTCACCTACAGTAGCAAAATACTCAAGATATAATCCAGTAATTACAAATCTACTTGGACAAGCAGAGGAGTCACATACCGGAGATCAAATGCTCCAAATATTAGCGGCAAAGGTGGGCTGAGCAAGGAGATCGAAAATCGCGAGTAGGAACAGCAAGAACACGGGGTGGAGCAATGAACTGGTGTTTTCTCGGTAGAGAGAAAGAAGTGGCAGGTGAGAGAATAAGTGGAGGGCCAGGGGTGGCCCACACCATGGCCAGGCGTGGCCCCGGTGTGGCTGCGCCACCAGGTGGTGTGCCTGCCTGGTGGGGCCCCCTAGGTCAGTCCAGGTACTTCTTTGTCCCTTTTTTGACGTAAAAATTTAATATGAATTTTCTAGAATTTTTCGAGATACTTTATTTTTGAGTAATTTTCAGGTATTGATGAATGATTTTCTGGCAGAAAGATAGAATTGAAATGATGCAATAACAAAACAAAACCTAAACTTTAGAAGTGTTAAGACAATCTAATATGCAATCAACTAGCAAAATAGAAAAGTACCTAAGTGAAACCAAAAATTAAAATGGCTAAAATAAAAGTAAGCAAAGTTAATCATGGTGAAAGCATTATTTTGTTCATTAACATCCTTTTGTTAACAAGGTTGATCAGGCCTTGTTACCAAAACAATTTTATATGAAGCAAAACCTTGCAATTCACTAAATGATTATGTTACCTCAACCTTGATAGCAATAGTCCCAATCATAATAGTTTCATATTTTTCTCTTGGTATGGGACAATATATTTCTCCAACTTGGATGCCCTCAACAATTTCAATTGAATTTAAGCCATAAGTCCTATCAATCTTCTTGGGGAAATAGACAGTATGTTCCTTTTCATTAACATTAGAAGTTACCTTTCCTTGATTACAATTAATGACAGCACTTGCAGTATTAAGAAAAGGTCTCCCAAGAATAATAGACATATTATCATCTCCAGGCATTTCAAGCACAACAAAGTCAGTTAATATCAAGCAATTATGAGCCACTTGAACAAGAACATCCTCACATATACCAACATGAATAATAGTAGATTTATCAGCCATTTGCAAAGATATATCAGTTGGTATTAATTTCTCCAATTGAAGTCTCTTGTAGAGAGAAAAAGGCATAACACTAACTCCTGCTCCCAAATCACACAAAGTAGTTCTAACATAATTATTTTTAATAGAACAAGGAATAGTTGGAATCCTTGGGTCTCCAAGTTTCTTTGGAACCTTACCATTGAAGGAATAATTAGCAAGCAAAGTAGAAATTTCCTCATTAGGGATCTTCCTTTTATTAGAAACAATATCCTTCATATACTTTGAATAAGGAGGCAATTTAATAGCATTAGTTAAAGGAATTTGCAAAAATAAAGGTTTCATCCACTCACAAAACTTGTTATAGTGTTCTTCCTCCTTTAACTTGTGTTTCTTATCAGGGAAAGGCATAGGTTTTTGGACCCAAGGCTCTCTTTCACTACCATGTTTCTTAGCAACAAAATCTTCTTTAGGGTATTTAGTATTCTTAGTGTGCCTTTCAGGTTCTTCTTCAACTTTTTCTTTATCAGGAGCATCATTTCCTCATCACCACTTTTAGTTTTAGCATCAGAGATAGATATACTATTAGGATCTTTAGCAGGTTCAGAAGACTCTATAATAGTTTTATGTTTCATTTTCTTTCTCTTAAGGGAAGTACCACTATTTTCAATTTGTTGAGAATTATGCTCGATTCTTTTAGGATGCCCTTCAGGATATAGAGGATCTTGAGTGGCAGCACCACTTCTAGTTATAATTTCATAAGCATGTTTTTCTTTAGCAGCATTCGCTAACAAGTCCTTTTGTACTTTAATAAGGTAATCAATTTGAGTTTGAACCATTTGGAAATGTTTAACAAGCATTTTAACATCATTGGAGGTTCTTTCCACACTACCTCTCAACTCAATAATAGCCCTAGAGTTTTCCATTAAATGATTCTGCACCCTTTTATTAAAATTATCTTGCTTAACAACAAAAATATCAAATTCTTCTAAGCATTGGTCAGGAGGTTTAGAATAAGGAATATCACCTTCATCAAAATGTTGGAGAGAGTGTACCTCAATAGTGGATGAGTGGGAGATTGGCTTACATAATTCTTCTATAGGAGGTAAATTCTTCACATCTTCTGATTTAATACCCTTCTTCTTAAGACATTTCTTAGCTTCCTTCATCACTTCATCAAGTTCAATCACTCCCCTCTTCTTTGGTGTTGGTGTTGGCTCAGGCACAGCTAACTCAGGTGTAGTTGACTTAGGTGAAGTCCAGTCATCATAATTCTTGCTTATTTTAGCCATTAATTCCTCAGCATTAGGAGTTCTCTTCCTGAAAACACAATCAGCACAACTATCTAGGTATGTCCTACATTCTTCAGTTAGTCCATTATAATATATATCAATAAGCTCATTTTTAGGTAATGGATAGCCATGTTGTGCATGAATCAAAGCACAAAACCTTGCCCATGATTCAGGCAATATCTCCTTTTCTCCCTGTTTAAAATGAAAAAGTTCCTGCAAAATGGCATGTCTAGCACTAGGAGGGAAATATTTCTGAAAGAAAGTACTAATCAAGCAATCAGGGCTATCAATAGATCCAGGAGATAAATTATTAAACCAAGCCTTATCTTCTCCTTACAGTGAAAAAGGGAAAATTTTAGCAACAAAGTAGGTGTGCATCTTAATATCATCAGAAAATAGGCCACTCATGGTAGAAAGCTCAGTCATATGTGCTACAGCACTTTCATTCTTAGTCCCACAAAAAGGTTCTTTCTCAACAATGGTTATGTAAGATAAATCAAGGCAGAAATCATAATCCTTATCTTTAATGTTTATGGGAGATGTAGCAAACTTGTCTTTAGGAGATAATGTGGGTTTTATAGTACGCCTATCAAGGAGACTCTTAATAGCACTTTTACCATGAGTATTTTGATATTCTTTAATAAATTCATCGGTCGTTTCTATATATACGTCTTCAATATCATAGCTCTCTATAGACTCAGGTGAACTGACAGGTGTAGTAGTGTCTTCATTAGGAGTTTCAGTATTTCCAGCTATAGTTCTAGCAATCGTAGCATCTAGGAAAGGACCTAATGAACCACTCTTATCAAGCATAGTAGAAGCAGCATCATAAGTATCAGAAGTTTCAGATTCAGTAGAAGTAGTAGTATGTGTAGCATGTGTATGTGGTGGTGGTGTAAGGAGCTTACTCATCACAGATGGTGAATCAATAGCAACAAAGGTGTTCAGAACCGTACCTCTCCTTGTAGTGGACGGTAATATAGGAACCTTGCCATCACGAGATTTACCCATGATGAATGGATGGCAGCAAACAATAGTGATTCCAAGTGAACTTGATAAATAGAGCTATGCTCCCCAGCAATGGCGCCAGAAAATAGTCTTGATAACCCACAAGTATAGGTGATCACAACAGTCTTCGAGGGAAGTAAAACCCAATTTATTGATTCGACACAAGGGGAGCCAAAGAATATTTATAAGCCTTAGCAACTGAGTTGTCAATTCAGCTGCACCTGGAAACAATCTTGCTCGCAGTAGTTTATAAGCAGCAATAGTTTTGTAGTAGTAATAAAAAAGTAATAGTAGTTGTAAAAGTAAAGACAGTAGTACCAATTGCAGTAAACAGTAGGATTAAAGCACGGTAGGCATAGGGATGGATGCACGGGCATTGCATGGACAAGATAATTCATGTAACAATCAAGACATATGGCATTTGCAGATAAATAAGGTAGAGCATCCAAGTACTAAATAATCATAGGCATGTGTTCCATATATAGTCATACATGCTCATAATGAGAACTTGCACAACATCTTTTGTCCTGCTAGCCCATTGCAGCGGGGCCTCAAGGGAATCTACTGGCAATTAAGGTGCTCCTTTTAATAGAGCACCAGAGCAAAGCATTGACACTCTGTGAACACATGTGATCCTCATATCACAGCCATCCCCTCCAGTTATCCCGATTCTTGTCACTTCGGGGCCTTTGATTCCGGACAACAATATGTGTATACAACTTGCAGGTAAGATCATAAACAATAATATCCTCATGAATCAATAACATGTTCACATCTGAAATCATGGCACTCGGGCCCTAGTGACAAGCATTAAGCATAACAAGTTACAGCAAAGTCAAAAAGCACTAATAGTAGATACTAGGCACCATGCCCTAACAATCTGATGCCATTACATGAACTATCTCATCTAATCCCTACCATCCCCATAGCCTACAGCGGGGGATTACTCACTCAGGGATGGGGGAATCATGGATGGTTGATGGAGAAGCGATGGTGATGATGATGGTGATGATCTCCTCCAATTCCCCGTCCCGGCAGGCTGCCAGAACGGAGTTTCTGGTTCCGAATCGTGGTTTCTGGTGGTGGCGGCGCAGCGGAACTCTATTTGGAAAAACGTCGAACCCCCCTCTGTTTTTAGGTCAGAGGGCTTATATAGGCGAAAGGAGAGGTCGAGGCGGAGTCCAAGGCAGCCACACCACCCCCTGGTGTGGCCTAGCCTGGCCCGCGCGGCCAGGTGGTGTGGGCCCCTCGTGGCTCTTCTTCGTCTCGTCTTCTGGCTCCGTGAGTCTTCTGGAAAAATAGGAGTTTTGCGATATTTTCCAGGATTTTTCCTGAAAGTTGAATTCCTGCACAAAAACGAGACACCAAAGCAATTCTGCTGAAAACAGTGTTAGTCCGCATTAGGTGTATCCAAATCACACAAATTAGAGAAGAAACAATAGCAAAAGTGTTCGGAAAAGTAGATACGTTTTGGACGTATCACCCTCCAACTGGAGACATATTATCTAGGCCCTCTCGGAAGATATGCTTTGGAAAGCATGGCCATGTGCGACTTGGTTAAGTGTTAACTGAGGCGATCGACTAAGAGTTAGTCGGATGAATCACTTATCTCGGATCGAGAAAGATAGTCGGACTATTTAAGGTATGACGATTATTCGCCTATAGTTCAAAAAGTAGTATGTTGGGCAAAAGGGAATTGGACAAAAGTCATATTAAGGAAGGTTTATCTTCTAACTTTACAATGCTTGGGAGCTGGCATGTCTTGCTAGAGGCCGTTACCAGCTATTAACTTGGAGTGGTGACCCGTGTTGTTTCCAGGTGTACGTGAACCTACAGGGTCACACACTTAAGGGAAAGGAGCCCATGTGGATTCGGTCCATATGGAGATTGGGATACAGCCTAGATGGGCCTCAAGCGTTGAGCCTAGCTAGGAGCGTATATAAGTGGAATGACAAGGGATAGTCCCTAACCTAAGCGTCACTTTCTCCACTCCCATTTCGGGTTAGACAGGATCTAGCAGTCCTCTGCCTGAGCTCCTCCCTGTACGTGTGGATACCGGTAGAGGCGTTGCACGTGTGGCGCTGGAGACAAGGAGGTCGAGGGAATCTGGATGTGCTATACGTGGGATCATTCGGCACGGCATCAACTGACGCGCTTCATCAATAATCCGCACCTGCGCATCTAGTGGTAAATCTCGTGGCCTATCACCTGGGCTAGATCTTGGGAGTTCCGCATAGGATAAAAAGTTTTGTTTACCTCTACGTGGCCCAACAAACAAGTGTAGAGGATCATTTATTCTATGTTTCGATTAGACTAAATTTTAATTAGCAATTATTAATTATTTTGTTTTAGATGAACACCAGGAGACGTACACGTGTGATGGCTGAAGAACCTGCCGCACCACCCATTGATATGTTGACCCCCGAGTCACTTGGTATCGAGTTCACCAAGGAGTTTCAACTGAACTGTTTTGATGTATCAAGCTCTGAGAAATCAAGTCCACTAAGTGGGCGTGTCCCTATATCCTGAACCAACTTGGCCTTCGTGGTGATTTTGATTTACATTGCAACAATGTTGGTTTGTATTACTTTTTCTTCTAGGATGTCACCATGTATCGCCGCTTGATGCTTGAGTTTCTTAGCACCTTGACTCATATGATGTGCTCTCACTATTGTTCGGAGGAGCAAATGCCTAGAGTTGATCACATCAACTTCCGCCTTATAAACTGTGAGTACTCCTTGACACTCGACCAGTGGGATCAATGCTTTGGGTTTTCCAACAACAACACCGACATACGCTCCACCACATTTGTTTTAAATTCTGCACCTTTGGAGTACTTTATTAGAATGAGAATTCGTGGAAACACACCCAAGGGGAATCAAATTGGTCATCCTGCTATTCGCTATTTGTTTTATGTTATTGCTAACACCTTGCAAGCACGTGGTGAGTTTACTAGAGTCAATGAGGAGTACATGATGGTCTCGCAAAAGCTGCTATTACTAATTGTAACCTAACGCCAAATTTGGGCAGTCTTGTGTTTTACCTTAAGAATCAAGCTCTATAGTCTCGAGGACCCATATGCGGAGGAGGAGTTATAACTGTTCTTGCACGCGCACTTCACATCAACCTAGGTAACATCCAACCATTGGCAGGAAGTCACCGTCTTGTTTTTCTACTCTGAGAGCTTGTGGTATGATTTCTAGAACTAATGCTAGATATTCCCTTGATATACCTGGAGCGGATAACTTGGTCCCAGCTCCTTTGCCTAATGGTATATTCTCTACCGAGGATGTACGTTTTAATAATGTTGACGTAGGTCTACCCCAACATGAAATACCCACGGGAGAGGGAGGAGAAGATGAAGAAGTAGAACCACAAGGACCCAAACAAGATGTGCAGCCACCAAACTACTACACCACCTATGAAGATATCTATGTGAAGGGAATATGCCCTGAGAGGCAATAACAAAGTTGTTATTATATGTATTCCAAGTATATGATAGATGTTTATTTTGCATGCTATAATTGTATTAATATGGAAACGTTAATACATGTGTGTTTAATAAACAAATAGAAAGTTCCTAGTTATGCCTCTCTTATAAACTAGCTCATTAATTAACAGGATGATCAAAGTTTCCTGATCATGGACATTGGATGTCATTAATAACGAGGTCACAACATTTGTGAAATGATGTGATGAACATTCATCTGAAGTATAGCATTATGATCAAAGTCATTGTGTTTATATTGCTATAACATCATACGAAGTAATCCTAGTCCTTAGACCATGAGATCATGTTAATCACTAACACCGGAGGAGTATCTTGATAACATCAAATGTCACACCATGAAAGGGTGACTATAAAGGTGGGTTCAGTGCTGCAAAGGTGTTATGTAGAGGCTCATGGATCAAGAGTGGGATTTGTCCATCCCGATGATGGATATATATACTCTGGGCCCTCTCAGTGATATCACATTAAGAATAGCTTGCAAGCAAGTGATTTGATCACTACAATGTTATATCGCGGGAACAAGAAAAGAGTGCATGTCGGTAACGAGATAAAACTAGGTATAAAGATACCGATGATCGAATCTCGGACATGTAATATATCGTGAGACAAAGGGATTAAGTTACTAACGTTAAAGGTTCTCACGATCATAGAAGTCATCGTTGAATGTGTGGGAGTCAGTATGGATCTCCATGTCCTACTTCTGATTATTGATCTGAGAAGGGTCTCGATCATGTCTTCATTATTCGCCAACCATAGGGTGACACACTTAAGGGAAACCAACACCATTTGGAGCAAACATGTTTCAGACAAAAGAATTGCAAAGCGCTGGAATTATTTCAATGGACACCAGAATTGTTTTGGGTGAAATTGCTGAAATTGGTTCTACGTGTGATATTGAAATATTGCAGGGGGTTTTATGTGAATGTTTGTTAATTAAAGTAATTAACAAAATTCTGAATAAAATAAATAAAAGAGTTTTATTAATTGAGAGTTGTATTAAATTTGGTGGAAATTCAATGCATGTGAGTGGGAATTTGAGTGGAGGCAAAATTGATGTGAGTGGAGCTTCACCACATGAATGTGGAAGAGGTGGGGGAACCTCCTCTTGGCCGCCGGCCATGGGAGGGGCTCCCCCCCCCTCTCCCCTATAAAAGGCCCCCTCTCCTCCCTCTCAAATCACACCTCCTCGTGAAGGATCTCTCTCCCCCTCTAGAATTATTTTCCCATGGTCTCGGATTAGTGAGATACATGTTCCCATGGCATTTTGTCTATAAGGAGTTGTTGCTTCCGCTGCTTCCTTGGAGCGAGGAGGTGGAGGTTGTTCGGTGTCCTGAACGTGTGTGCGAGGACGGATGCGCTGCTGATTTGTGGTGCTAGGAATTCCACACAATCTAGAGACCGGCAAGCGTCCGACTACATCATCCACGAGTTCAATCTCGTTACACTTTGTAGGTCTTCGAGGGTATGTTCTCTATGGATGTATATCCACCCGTTGTTTGTATCTAGTAGATAGATCTTTGAAGGGTTCCTTAGCAGAAAACAAAAAAAATCTATCTACACGAATGCTAATACCAGGATCTATACTATGTAGACATAAGCAACGGAAGAGAAAGAAGGTATTCAAACCTTTGAATACTGAGGCACGCCTTACGCATGAAGGCATATATTGATGAAGACGAGCAGCACCTCAAGTGTGGTGCCTCTGAAGTTTGTCACACGTTTGGTGCAGGTGACGTCAACTAGACTCCGATCCAGCCGAGTAGCGGAAGAAGTAGATGCCGGATCGCTGATCACACGACGATAGTGTAAAGGTGGAGAACTCATGATCCACGAGGTCCTCTCCAATATTCCGGAGAAGTCCTCAATGGATGAGAGAGAGAGAATGAGAGGGAATGGGATGATTCCAAAGGGGGAGGGGAGACCCCTATATATAGTGGGAGGGGGCGCACCACCTAGGGGCCAAGCAGTGTGGAACTAATCCCCACACCCGCTGGCCACCTAGGGGCATCCGCCGGCCCTAGGGTGGGCCCCTCTGGGGAGGCCCACTGAGCCCAGGCCGGCTGGCCCCCTCTCCCTAGGCGCCTTTCCTCTTTGGCCTCCCCTTCGTGTGAGGCCCATCAGCATTGGGCTGCCTTTAAAAATAACATAAAATACGTATTTAATATTAATTCTCCAATTAACATTCAAATACTCATACTATTTTATTCCTTCACTCCGGAACACCTTCCGGACCCCTTCCGATCTCCATCGGATGTTACCCGGAACTATTCTGGTTTCTCTCTCCCTATTTCTCCTACGATACCTCATCTACCTTAAGCATCTCCACCCTTAAGCATGACATCTTTCAATTCGGAAACACTCCGGACATGATCGAGACTACTCTCACATCAATTATCAATAGAGGGACCTGGATGGCCATGTGACCCCCGTGCATTTCACGAATATAATCGCTCGAATCGTTGGATAGTCGTTTCCCGTTCCCTTTGTCATTTGATACCTAATTCATCTGAGACTTGATCTTCGGTATCCCCATACCTTAGTTCGGTCTCGTTACTAATAAACTTGTTTACTTGTTCTCATGTTGTTGCATTATGTGACCAAGTCACATGCTTGCAAGCTTCATAAATGCAACGCCACCGAGATGGCCACATGTATCTATCCGTTACATGGATTAGACAAATCCTGGTCTTGATATGTACTCCTCTACACGTCCCTTTGGAAAACCTGAGTGGCACCTTTTTGATCACCCTTTTATGAGATGATACTAGATAACCATCTAAGCTTCCTCCAGAACGGTGATTTGCATTACCTCACAGTCAAAGGAATAGGTTGTGAGGTTCTCTGTGTTGTATCATCAATGGTGAACTTTGTAACTAGATCTCATTAAGATATAATTGTCGGATGTTTACTATCATGTCATTCAACTAATGACATGACCTCATTGTCAATTGGCATAAATTCCCATGATCTTGAAACTCAGATCATCCTCATGACCAATGAACTAGTTTGCTAGAGATAACTAGAGACATGGTTTGTTTACATACCACACGTGTATTAACATTTCCTATTAACACAGTTATAGCACGGTATGAAACGTATTATGAATATATAGGAGATATATCAAATAATACACTTTATTATTTGCCTATAGGGCATAACTCCTTCAGTCTCCCACTTGCACTAGAGTACAAATGAAACTAGTTTACAATAGGCAAGAACCTAACACCGATGGAATCTCGGTGTTGTTCGTGCTTGTCTTGTAGGAGAGCTTTGGTCAAAGGATCTGCCATATTCAGTTTTGTATCTACTTTGCAAATCTTGACTTCACCTTCGTCAACATTCTGCCGGATGACGTGAAATCTGAGCTTGATGCGTTTGGCTGTGGAATGAGTCATTGGTTCCTTTGCGTTTGTAATAGCTCTTGTGTTGTCGCAATAGATCTTCACGGGGTCTTGCGCACTTGGAATGACTCCTAGTTCGATGATGAAATTCCTTAGCCAAACAGCTTCATTCGATGCATCAGCTGTAGCAATGTATTCAGACTCCATTGAAGACTACGCCACCACCGGCTACTTCTTACTCTTCCAGCTTACCGGCCCACCATTTACTAGGAACACAAATCCTGTTTGAGACTTCGAGTCATCATGATCTGAGTTCCAGCTTGCATCCATGTAACCCATTACGTTTAGAGCTTCATCATTTCCTCCATAGATTAGGAACATATCCTTTGTTCTTTTGAGATACTTTAGGATATTGTTCACAGATGTCCAGTGATCTGTCCCTGAATTACTTTGGTATCGGCTCGTCAAACTAAGAGCCAATGCCACATCAGGTCGCGTACTTGATGTCTATGCACTTCTATTCTTGTAAACAGTTGTTGGGCCTCCAAGTGCAGAGGTTTGTAGAACAGCAGCAAGTTTTCCCTTAAGTGGATCACCCAAGGTTTATCCAACTCAGGGAGGAAGTGGTCAAAGGTATCCCCTCTCAAGCAACCCTGCAATCAAGATACAAGAAGTCTCTTGTGTCCCCAACACACCCAATACACTTGTCAGATGTATAGGTGCACTAGTTCGGCGAAGAGATAGTGAAATACAAGTGGTATGGATAGTTATAAGTGGTAACGGTGATAGAAAATAGCGTTGATGGCGTGGAAAAGACTAAAGGCAAACTGAAATAAAGATGGAAGCAAGCAAACATGTAACATATCAAGTTGCAAACGGTGTATCAATGCTTAGAAACAAGGCCTAGGGATCATACTTTCACTAGTGAACACTCTCATATAAATATATTCTTCTTTATGATACTACTCTTAACTACTCTCCGGTTGGATACTCCAATCAACGGTAGGGCTATAACAGCACACCTCAAAGTTCATCTTTCCCATCTAGAAAACCCCACACTATCACCTTGAGTACTAGATGAGTCCAACAAACACCACAATTTCATAAAGACATCCAACTCAAAATATAACTCATAACAAGTATTTGTAGTCTCTAGCCTAAGTGCCACCATGGTGTGCGCGCTATCACTTTCACACACATGAGGAGAGCAGAGATCTATTAAAGAACTTGAGTAGCAAGGTAGATCTACTTGATTACAAAGCTCATGATCACAATATGATCATGCATAGAGAGAGAGAGAGAGATGAACACATAGCTACCGGTAGAACCCTTAGCCTCGAGAGATAACTACTCCCTCATCATCATGGGAATCAGCAATGGTGGTGGAGATCGATGGAGATGGCTCCGGGGGCACTCCCCCGTCCCGGCAGGGTGCCGGAACAGAGACTTTCTATCCCCCGAATCTCCCCTTCGGTGGCGGCGGTGCTATGGAACTTTTCATGGATTTCTGATTGACGACCTAGGGTTTTGGTATCGGGAGGCTCTTATAGGCGAAGGAGGCAAGGTCGGTGGCCAACCAGGGGGGCCACACCATGCCCTCGCGTGGCCTGGGGGGGCGTGCCATGAGGTGGTGTGGCCACCCTGTGGCCCCTCTTCGACTCTCCTTCTGGCTCCGTGAGTCTTCCGGGAAAATATCAACTTTGGCTTTTGTCCGGTCCAATTCCGAGAATATTGATTTTCTGACTTTCCTGGAACCAAAAACAGCAGAAAACAGGCAACTGGCACGGTGGCATCTTGTTAATAGGTAAGTCCAAGAAATCATATGAAAAGTACTCCAAAGTGTGGACAAAACATAAGAAAGTAGATAAAACCAAGCATGGAATATCAAAAATTAGAGATACATTTGCAATGTATCAACATCCCCAAGCTTAACTCCTGCTCGCCCTCGAGTAGGTAAGTGATAAAAAGAAAGAATAATTTTTGAGGTGACATGCACCATCATAAACTTGATCAAAGTATTTGTAAAACATTGAAAGCTGGGATCATAGTACTTCAATCATAACATGAAAGACAAAGTTCTAGCAATAAGACAAAGAAACTATGTTGCAACATGAAAAGGCACAAACAAAAGATTCATGAATAACAATGCTTTGCAAGACGTTTGTTTGTTTCACATAAAGAAAACATAGCATAGTGGCATTCCGCTTGTCCCTCATAGAGTAGCAAACATAAATGCATAGGACACCTTCAAAGTTCATCAGAGTGACTAGATACAAATAGTTTAAAACAAGCAATATCAAGGTATGCATCAATCAACTAGTCTTGGGACAATGCACATAGAACTAAGAATGGCCACTATGCTCTCAAAGTAGGTGCATAAAGATAGAAGGTGGAGACTCAATATATACAGTGGAAGAAAGGCCTTCATAGAAGGAAGTAGGGATTCAAGTCTCATAAAGAGCTTCCAAAAATTATGGTACTTATAGCTTTCAGCTCTCATTGCCCCTATCATAAGCATCTTGAAGTGATTAAGGTTAAAGTGAACAAACTAAGGTGTACATGCTTGACGAAGTATAAGTTAGGAATCTCATGTCCCTTGTATACGAGGGTCGCTCCTCATGCTACTCAAGTTTAGTCACCGGTAAGTTCTTGTCATCGTAAGTACATGTGTATCATAGAGAACCGCCAACGGGGTACCCCTTGCCCGATGATACGGAAGAATCCCCATATCAAAATGACAAGGCAAGCAGACAACGAGCATCTCAGCAATCTTCTTATTTACCATGGGAATATGGTGCTTTTTTCTCTCTTTCCTCTTTTCGTAATCTCTTTTTTTCTATTTTCTCTTTTTTCTCAATATAGGACTCTTTTTTTATAAGAAGAATGCTTCATTGACATCTCATTATGGTTACGCTGGAGGTTTCCACCATGTCAGCATGGATTAGACCAGCGGCCTAGGCATTTCTCTAACACATATACATAACTCCATGGACTTACAAGCTCCCCTTTCATTTCACACTGACGACATCCATATACAAAAGAGCATGATATCAACTAGGTACAAGTATGAAGTGCAATGTCGAAAGCATTCCCCATGAAAGCATGGTTCTGCTAATTCCCAACAAATAAGTGCAAGCATATACAACATAGACGACACAATGGTTCAAGTTTATTAAGGGCAAGAAAAGTAAAGTGTGCCATCAAGTTCGTGAGAGCTTTAATCACTAGTTTTCTCATAACAAGTTTAGTTTGGAAGGTAAACAAAAGCATGAATATACTTGGAATAGCATAAGCTAATAGGTAGGTATGGTGGACTCTTTGGAATAACTTGGTTTAAGGAGTTGGATGCATGAGTGGAACTCATACTTGGTTGTGGAGGCTAGCAAAAGACTGGGAGCAACAAACTAAGAGAGCAATAATGGCCATAATCATGCAGAGTGACAAAACATCATTGATCAAAGCATAAAGTGATACTACAAGTTGAAAACTAAAGGATCATAAAGGCTATGGTGACTTGATATAGTCATAACATGGTGTGAGCATGTGCCAAATCAACCCAAATAAAGCATCAAAGGAGAATACCACTATACTATGCTTTAATATGCTAAAACAATGCATGATTCATCCAAGGCACATTAAGAAATCTCAATTGTTTATAACAAGTCATGATACAGCAAAGAATACTAAGTATAAAGCCAAAACAATATCAAGCATGGCATGACAGAGCATAGGCCACAGTCAAAAACGAGCTCTTTTTACCACATACGTATGAGCTTTCCTACTCTTTTCCAAACCTAACCAAACTATTGGAAAACCAATGTATGAAAGAGGGGGTCCAACCAATTTATTCAGAAAACTAAGCAAACAAAATCAAACAAAAAACCAAAATGAAAACAAAAAAGAAGACGCTCCAAGAACAACACAACTGTGCATGAAACAATAAAATTGAAGCGTTTGGAAGAAACTTGGGATTTTTATTGATAAAGAAGGGGATGCCTTGGACATCCCAAAGCTTTGACGCTTGTACTTATTGGATATTTCTTGGGGTGACACGCGTGGCATCCCCAAGCTTGAGCTTTAGTCCATTCTTCATCTCATTACATCATTCTCTCCATACATCTGAAATTTTTCCTTCATACAAAACTTCACACAATCTTTATTAGCAACATCAGTGCACTCAAGATAATAAGTCTTTTTGGTTCAGTTCCAACACAAGTAAAACTTCCATTAAAACAAAAGCTACTGTAGCACTTCCTTTAAAAATTTCAAATGATCAAAGAGAACTCAAAAAGGAACCAACAAGAAGCAAATGCACATAATGGCAGAAATCTGTCAGAACAGACTAGAAGGTAAGACGAATTTGTTCGAAGACCTTCTGTTGCTCAAATCAAAAAGTGTTGAACTAACGAAAGTTAGATCAAAACCTAGGGCAGAAGCACAAAAATTCACGCCTCAAAAGGATGTACAGAGATTTTACACAAATTTTTACGGTGAAGCACAGAAATCTGTTTTGGGATAGCAACTTTCCCAATCATTAATTCTCTCTCATTAGAGGTTACTCTTGGCACAAAAAGCAAAATAAAAAGGATAAGGAGCGGTTATCACAGAGGTAATAACTTCCAAGACTCATCTAAAAATTTTGGGTTATCTCCCAATAAGTACTTTTCTTTAACGCCTTTAAGTTAGGCATGATAGTTTGAGAAGATTATCACATAAGAAATATGAATTAAAGTAAAAGAGAGCATCAAGAAGCAAATTCAAAGCATATTTAAGTCTAATCCACTTCCTATGCATAGGAATCTTATAAATAAACAAGTCATGAAAGCACAAAGCAACAAGCATAGTAAAGCAAAACAAGTGCAACTTCAAGACTTTCAACATAAAGAGGGGAAACTTAATATTATTGAGATGCATAAAACCATGTTTCCCTCTCTCATAATAACTTTCAATAGCATCATGAATAAAATTAACAATATAACTATCACATGAAACCTTCTTATCATGAGCCACATGCATAAAATGATTACTAATCCCCACATAAACATATTCATTCCGATTCATTGTAGTGGGAGCAAATTCAACAAAATAGCTATCATTATTATTCTCATCACCATAATCATCAAATATAGGAGGCATATTGTAATAATAATTAACTTTCTCCTCAATAGTAGGTGGACTGAGAATATCATATTCATCATTGTAATCATCATATATTGGAGGTTTGGTATCATCATAAGCAATAGAATAGCTATCTTCCAAAGCTGGGGAACTAAAAAGATCATTTTCATAAAAACTAGCTTCCCCGAGCTTAGACTTTTCCATAGCATTAGCAATAATGGTGTCCAAAGAATTCATACTAACAACAATGCTATTAGCATGCAAGTAAAGTTCCATAGGTTTTTAAATTTTCTCTTCAAACACTTCATGTCCTAAATCAAGATAAATACTATAAAGCTCTCTAATTCTTTTGTTGTTTTCCATTAAGCCTAACTAGTGAAAACAAGAAACAAAAGGACAAAATTGCAGAATCTAAAGGAAATAACTTCGAGCACTCACACCGGAGGATGTGAGTACCTTTTACCTTACCTCCCCGGCAACGGCGCCAGAAAATAGGCATTTGCCATGGGAGGTTCTTCTTCTTTAATCCTCCGGTGTGAATACCTTTTACCTTACATCCCGGCAATGGCGCCAGAAAATAGCTTGACCTCTACGCACTTCTATTCTTGTAGACAATTATTGGGCCTCCAAGTGCAGAGGTTTGTAGAACAGCAGCAAGTTTTCCCTTAAGTGGATCACCCAAGGTTTATCGAACTTAGGGAGGAAGTGGTCAAAGGTATCCTCTCTCAAGCAACCCTGCAATCAAGATACAAGAAGTCTCTTATGTCCCCAACACACCCAATACACTTGTCAGGTGTATAGGTGCACTAGTTCGGCGAAGCAATAGTGAAATACAAGTGGTATGGATAGTTATAAGTGGTAACGGTGATAGAAAATAGCTTTGATGGCGTGGAAAAGACTAAAGGCAAACTGAAATAAAGATGGAAGAAATCAAACATGTAACATATCTAGTTGCAAATGGTGTATCAATGCTTAGAAACAAGGCCTAGGGATCATACTTTCACTAGTGAACACTCTCATATAAATATATTCTTCTTTATGATACTACTCTTAACTACTCTCCGGTTGGATACTCTAATCAACGGTAGGGTTATAACAGCACACCTCAAAGTTCATATTTCCCATCTAGAAAACCCACATTGTCACCTTGAGTACTAGATGAGTCCAACAAACACCACAATTTCATAAAGACATCCAACTCCAAATATAACTCATAACAAGTATTTGTAGTCTCTAGCCTAAGTGCCACCATGGTGTGCACGCTGTCACTTTCACACACATGGGGAGAGCAGAGATCTATTAAAGCACTTGAGTAGCAAGGTAGATCTACTTGATTACAAAGCTCATGATCACAATATGATCATTCATAGAGAGAGAGAGATGAACACATAGCTACCGGTAGAACCCTTAGCCTCGAGATAGAACTACTCCCTCCTCATCATGGGAATCAGCAATGGTGATGGAGATGGTGGTGTAGATCGATGGAGATGGCTCCAGGGGCACTTCCCCGTCCCGTCAGGGTGCCGGAACAGAGACTTTCTGTCCCCCGAATCTCCCCTTCGTTGGCGGCGGCGCTGCGGAACTTTTCGTGGATTTCTGATTGACGGCCTAGGGTTTTGGCATTGGGAGGCTCTTATAGGCGAAGGAGGCAAGGTCGGTGGCCATCCAGGGGGCCCACACCATGCCCTAGCGCGGCTTGGGGGGACCCGCACCATGGGGTGGTGTGGCCACCCTGTGGCCCCTCTCCGACTCTCCTTATGGCTCTGAGAGTCTTTCGGGAAAATATTAACTTTGGCTTTTGTCCGGTCCAATTCTGAGAATATTGATTTTCTGACTTTCCTAGAACCAAAAACAGCAGAAAACAGGCAACTGGCACTGTGGCATCTTGTTAATAGGTTAGTCCAAGAAATCATATGAAAAGTACTCCAAAGTGTGGAGAAAACACAAGAAAGTAGATAAAACCAAGCATGGAACATCAAAAATTATAGATACATTTGCAATGTATCAGTAGTTAACATTGCATACATGATAGATCCTATGGTTGAGGCATAGGGGATGTAAGACATCTTTTTCTCTATCATTATTTGTTACCGGACATTGAGTCACACTCATTTTGCAATTCTTCATCATTGGCACAGAGCCCTTTTTGGCATTGTACAGTTTGAACCTCTTCAAAATCTTTTTGATGTAAGTACTCTAACTTAATGCAATTAGGCGTATTGATCTATCTCTATAGATCTTGATTCCTAATATGTATGCAGCTTCAGCTAGATCCTTCATGGAAAATTGACTACTCAAATATGCTTTCAAGCTTCTCATTAGATCCACATTGTTTCCCATGAGTAGTATGTCATCCACATATAATACTAAGAAAACAACTAAGCTCCCACTTGCTTTCTTGTAAACACAAAACTCTTGTTGATTTTGGACAAATCCAAAACTCTTGATCACTTGATCAAAACATTTGATACAGCTCCGAGATGCCTGCTTTAATCCATAAATGGACCGCTGAAGCTTGCACACCTTCCCAGGATCCTTAGGATCATCAAAACCTTCTAGTTGCATCATATACAACTCTTCATCAATGTGACCATTGAGAAATGCGGTCTTGACATCCATTTGCCAAATTTCATAGTCGAAATGATCAGCAATTGCTAGTAAAATCCGGACAGCCTTAAGCATCACTACGGGAGAATAAGTCTCATCATAATCAACTCCTTGAATTTGTCGAAACCCCTTTGCGACAAGTCGAGCTATGCGAATGCTCACATTACCATTCGCATCTGTCTTTTTCTTAAAGATCCATTTATTTTTCGTGGCCTTGCGGCCTTCCGGAAGATCTACCAAGGTCCAAACTTGGTTCTCATACATGGATCCTATTTCGGATTTCGTGTCTTGTAGCCATTTCTCGGAGTCAGCACTATCCATAGCTTCTTTGTAGTTTGCAGGTTCTTCCTGTTCATCTAGGATGACAGACATCACAAGGCTACTGTACCAATCAGGAGTGGTACGAACTCTTCTAGACCTGCAAACCTCAGGAGTCTCGATGGTGTTGTTTTGATCATCATCATTGGGCTCTTCCTTCGTGTTGGAGAGCGGTTTTGGAACAGCTTCAGTTGCGCTACTCGGAATTTGGAGAAAAGGATCAACAACTTCATCTAACTCAATTTTCCTTCCACTAACTCCTTTAGCAAGAAACTCTTTCTCGAGAAAGGTGTCTGCTTTTGCGACAAATGTTTTGCCTTTGGCCTGGTTGTAGAAGGTATACCCAATTGTTTCCCTTGGGTATCCCAGAAAGATACATTTTTCTAATTTGGGTTCAATTTTGTCAGGCTGTAGTTTCTTGACGTAAGCCTCACAACCCCAAACTTTTAGAAACGACAACTTTGGCTTCTGGCCATACCATATCTCATATGGAGTTGTCTCCATGGATTTGGATGATGCTCGGTTTAAAATAAAAGCGGCGGTTTCCAACGCGTATCCCCAAAAAGACACAGACAAATCACTTAAATACATCATGGATCGCACGCTATCCAATAGAGTTCAGTTACATCATTCCGACACACCATTACGCTATGGTGTTCCGGCTGGAGTAAGCTGTGGGATGATCCCACCGTCCTTTAAGTGCATGTTGAACTCAGAACTCAAATACTCGCTTCCCCGATCTGATCGAAGATGCTTGATTCTCTTGTTAAGTAAATTCTCTACTTCTTTCTGATATTCCTTGAACTTTTCAAAGGTTTCAGACTTGTGCTTCATTAAGTAGATATATCCATATCTACTGAAGTCGTTAGTAAAGGTAACAAAGTAACGATAACCATTGCATGTTGATACGCTCATTGGTCCACATACATCCGTATGTATGATTCCCAGTAGGTCTGCAGCTCTCTCCATTGTCTCGGAGAATGGTGTCCTAGTCATCTTGCCCATGAGATATGGCTCACATGTATCAAGGGATTCGAAATCCAATGATCCAAAAAGTCCTTCAGAATGAAGCTTCTTCATGCGCTTTATGCCAATGTGACCAAGACGGCAATGCCTCATAAACATGAAATTATCATCATTATGCTTACAACATTTAGCATCAACACTATGGATGTGCGTATCACAATGAAGATCAAGTAAGAATAAACCATTACACACAGGGGCATGAACATAAAAAATATCATTCATATAAATAGAACAACCATTTGTTCCTGATTTAAATGAATAATGACCTTGCTACAAGCAAGATCCACTCACAATATTCATACTCAATGCGGGTACATAGTAGCATTTATTCAAAACCAAAAATAATCATGATGGTATACGAAGATGCAGGGTGCCAACGGCCATCACTTCGACTCTCGAACCATTGTCGACGCACATCGTCACCTCGTCCTTCCTCGGGCACCTCCTACTCTGCAGTTCCTGCAGAGAGTTACAAATGTGAGCAACAGATCCGGTATCAAATACCCAGGTGTTACTCCTGGCGCTTGTAAGGAACACATCAATAACATGTATATCATATATGTCTTTGGCCTTTGCGGCTATATTGTCGGCTTTCTTGTCTTCTATGTACTTGGGGTAGTTGCGTTTCCAGTGCACATCCCCTTTGCAGTAGTAGCACGCAGTGTCGGGTTTAGGGCCAGGCTTGGTAGTCTTAGAGGCGTTGGCAACGGACTTGCCATCCCTCTTGGGCTTCTTGCCCTTGCCTTTTCCCTTTTTCCCCGACTTCTTGAAGTTGGCGATCTTATTGACCATCAACACCGTGTGCTCCTTCTTGATGTCTACCTCAGCAGTTTTGAGCATGGCGAACACCTCAGCAAGGTTCTTAGTCATTCCTTGCATGCTGTAATTCATCACAAAGCTCTTATAGCTAGGGGCCAGTGAGTGTAGCACCCTATCAATCGGGAGCTCCTTTGGGATTTTGCAATCCAGGGTGTTCAAACGCTTAACGTAGCTAGACATTTTGACTACGTGCTCGCTGATACTATTGTGCTCTTCCATTTTAGCAGAGAAGAAGAGCTCGGAAGCATCATACCTCTCTGCACGAGCCTGTGGAGCAAATACAGCTTTGAGATCCTCAATGATCTCAAAAGCATTCATATTCTCAAAATGCTTTTGAAGCTCCAGATCCATGGAGTAGAGCATTCCACTTTGGATAAGGGAGAAATCATCCGCCTTGGACTGCCAGACATTCTTTTCGTCCTAGGAGGCGGAATCTGCAGGCTTAGCCGGAAGCTCAGCCTCGATGACATAAGTCAACTTGTAGGGGACTAGGAGGATCCTAAGATTGTGGAACCAAGCGGTGAAGTTGGTTCCATTAGTTTTCAGCTTGTCCTTCTCAAGGAAAGTGCTAAGGTTAAAGGTGGGTGGGTGAGACATCTACAATGGATTTGCAGAGTGTTTAGACCATGTTCATAATAATGAGTTCGAGTTTTAATTATAATATCGTACTTAAAATAAAAGAACTAACACTCAAATGAATATCCCTCCACTCGTTTAGTGATCACATGATCCCAATCCCCTGCACCCCCCCCCCCCCCGATCATCACGGACATCAGTGCAGTTTCAAAGGTGGACATTCCCTAATGTTTATCTGATACGTTGCAAACGTATCTATAATTTTGGATGTTCCATGCTTGTTTAGTATCTACTTTGCTTTGCTTTGTCAACACTTTGAGGTATTTTTATATGTTTTCTGGGACTAACCTATTAACAAGATGCCACAGTGCCAGTTGCATGTTTTCTTCTGTTTTTTGTTCCAGAAAAGGCAGAAAATCAATATTCTCGGAATTGGACGGGACAAAAGCCAATATGCCTATTTTTCCTAGAGCAACACGGAAACACGAAGCAGAGACGGAGTAGGGCACTAGGGTCAGCACACCATATGGCGGTGCGGGCTAGCCCTGGCCGCACCACCAAGTGGTGTGGGCCCCCTGGCCGGCCACCGACCTCGCCTCTTTCCGTATAAGAAGCCCCCGAGGCAAAAACCCTAAATCATCCAGCCTCTAGCCACGAAAAGTTCCACAGCGCCGCCGCCACCGAAAGGGAGATTCAGGGGACAGAAAGTCTCTGTTCCGGCACCCTGCTGGGATGGGGAAGTGCCCCCGAAGCCATCTCCATTGATCTCAACCACCATCTCCATCGCCATTGCTAATTCCCATGGTGATGAGGGAGTAGTTCTCTCTCGAGGCTAAGGGTTCTACTGGTAGCTATCTGTTCATCTCTCTCTCTATGCGTGATCTTATGAGATCATGAGCTTTGTAATCTATAGATCTATTCTTATACTCAAGTGCTTTAATGAATCTTTGCTTATCCCCACGTGTGTGAAGTTGACAGTGTGCACACCGTGTGGCACTTTGGCTAAGGTTACATAAATACTTGTTATGAGTTATATTTGGAGTTGGATATTTCTATGAAATTGTGGTGTTTGTTGGAACCATCTAGAGCTCAAGGTGAAAGTGTGGGGTTATATAGATGGGGAAAGCGGACTTTGAGGTGTGATGTTATAGCCCTGCCATGGATTAGAGTGTCCAACCAGAGGGTAGTTCAGAGTAGTATCATGAAGAGAAGATTTTTATATGAGAGTGTTCACTAGCGAAAGTATGATCCCTAGGCCTTGTTTCTAAACATTGAAACACCATTTGCAATTAGATCTTTTACATGTTTGCTTTCTTCCATCTTTATTTCAGTTTGACTTTAGTCTCTTCCACGCCATCAAGCTATTTTCTAGCATCGTTGTCTTATATCCATACCACTTGTATTTTACTATCTCTTCGCCGAACTAGTGCACCTATACACCTGACAAGTGTATTGGGTGTGTTGGGGACACAAGAGACTTCTTGTATCTTGATTACAGGGTTGCTTGAGAGGGATACCTTTGACCACTTCCTCCCCGAGTTCAATAAACCTTGGGTGATCCACTTAAGGGAAAACTTGTTGCTGTTCTACAAACCTCTGCACTTGGAGGCCCAACAACTGTCTACAAGAATAGAAGTGCGTAGACATCAAGCTATTTTCTGGCGCCGTTGCCGGAGAGGTAAGGTAAAAGGTACTCACATCCTCCGGTGTGAGTGCTCAAAGTTATTTCCTTTAGATTCTGCAATTTTGTCTTTTTGTTTCTTGTTTTCACTAGTTAGGCTTAATGGAAAACAACAATAAAATTAGAGAGCTTTATAGTTTTTATCTTGAGTTAGGACATGAAGTGTTTGAAGAGAAAATTAAAAAACCTATGGAACTTTATTTGCATGCTAATAGCAATGTTATTAGTATAAATTCTTTGAACACCATTATTGCTAATGCTATGGAAAAGTCTAAGCTTGGGGAAGCTGGTTTTGATGAGCATGATATTTTTAGTCCCCTGAGCATGGAGGAGAAAATTAACTTTGATGATACTATGCCTCCAATATATGATGATTACAATGATGAATATGATATTCTCAGTCCACCTACTATTAAGGAGAAAATTAATTATGATTACAATATGCCTCCTATATTTGATGATTATGGTGATGAGAATAATAATGATAGCTATTTTTTTGAATTTGCTCCCACTACAATTAATAAGAATAACTATGCTTATGTGGAAAGTAATAATGATTATATGCATATGGCTCATGGTAAGAATGTTTTATGTGATAGTTATATTGTTAATTTTATTCATGATGCTATTGAAAGTTATTATGAGAGAGGGAAACATGGTTTTATGTATCTCAACAATATTAAGTTTCCCCTCTTTATGTTGAAAATTTTGAAGTTGCACTTGTTTTGCTTTCCTATGCTTATAGATTTGTACTTTCATGACTTGTTTCTTTACAAGATTCCTATGCATAGGAAGTGTGTTAGAATTAAATGTGCTTTGAATTTGCTTCTTGATGCTCTCTTTTACTTCAATTTATATTTCTTATGTGAGCATCTTCTCAAACTATCATGCCTAACTTAAAGGCGTTAAAGAAAAGTACTTATTGGAGATAACCCAAAAGTTTTAGTTGAGTCTTGGAAGTTATTGCTTCAGTAATAACCTCTTCTTATCATTTTTGTATGGTTTTTGTGCCAAGAGTAACCTCTAATGAGAGAGAAGTAATGCTTGGGAAAGTTGCTGTCCCGAAATAGATTTTTATGCTTCACCGTAAAAATTCGTGTAAAATCTCTGTACGATGTTTTGAGGCGTGAATGTTTGTGCTTCTGACCCAGGTTGTTATCTAACTTTTGTTAGTTCAACACTTTTCGATTTTAGCAACATAAGGTCTGTGAAAAAATTGGTTTTTACCTTCTGGTCTGTTTTTACAGATTTCTGCCATTATTTGCATTTGCTTCTTGTTGGTTCCTTTTTGAGTTCTCTTTGGGGAATTGAGCTTTTCGAGGTAAGTGCTTCAGTATCTTGTGTTTTAATGGAAGTTTTATTGGTGTTGAAACTGAACCTAAAGACTTATTATCTTGATTTCACTAATGTTGCTAATAAAGATTGTGTGAAGTTTTGTATGAAGGAAAAATTTCAAGTGTATGGAGAGCATGATGTAATGAGATGAAGAATGGACTAAAGCTCAAGCTTGGGGATGCCACCCCATCTCACCCCAAGAATTATCCAAGAATTACAAGCATCAAAGCTTGGGGATTCCCAAGGCATCCCCTTCTTCATCAATAAAAACCACAGGTTTCTTCCAAACACTTCATTTTTATTGTTTCATGCACAGTTGTGTTGTTCTTGGAGCGTCTTTGTTTTCGTTTTAGTTTTTGTTTGCTTGGTTTGCTTAGTTTTCTTGAATAAATTGGTTGGACCCCCTCAATCATACATTAGTTTTCAAATAAGATTGGTTTGGATTGGAAAAGAGCAGGAAAAAGTTCATTCTTAAGTGGTAAAAAGGAGCTTGTTTTTGACTGTGGCCTATGCTTTGTCATATCATGCTTGATATTGTTTTGGCTTTACGATTAGTGATTTTTGATGTAGGATGACATGTTATAAACAATTGAGATTGCTTAATGTGCCTTGAAAGAATCATGCGTTGTTTTAGCATATTAAAGCATAGTATTGTGGTATTCTCCTTTGATGCTTTATTTGGGTTGACTTGGCGCATGCTCCCACCATGTTAAGACTATACCAAGTCACCATAGCCTCTATGATCCTTTAGTTTTCGACTTGTAATATCACTTTATGCTTTAATTAATGATGTTTTGTCGCTTTGCATGATTATGGCCATTATTGCTCTCTTAGTTGGTCGCTCCCAGTCTTTTGCTAACCTCCATACCAAGTATGAGTTCCACTCATGCATCCAACTCCAAATAAAACCAAGTTATTCCAAATAGTACACCATACCTACCTATTAGCATTTGTTATTCCAAGTATATTCATGTTTTTATCTACCTTCCGAATTAAACTTGTTATGAGAAAACTAGTGATTAAAGCTCTCATGAACTTGATGGCACACTTTACTTTTCTTGCCCTTAATAAACTTGAACCATTGTGTCGTCTATGTTGTATATGCTTGCACTTATATGTTGGGGATTAGCAGAACCACGATGTTATGGGGAATGCTTTCAACATTGAACTTGTACTTTGTACCTAGTTCATATCATGCTCTTTTGTCTATGGATGTCATCGATGTGAAATGAAAGGGGATCTTGTAAGTCCATGGAGTTATGTATGTGTGTTAGAGAAACGCCTGGGCCGCCGGGCTAATCCATGCCTAATCATTGTGAAACCTGCAGCATAACCATAATGAGTTGTCTATGAAGCATTCGTCTTATTAAAAAAAGAGTCAGATATTGAGAAAAAGAGAAAAAGGAAAAAAGAGTTATGAGAAAAGAGGAAAGAGAGAGAAAAGCACCATTTTCCCATGCTAAATAAGAACATTGTTGAGATGCTCATTGTCTGCTTGCCTTGTCATTTTGATATGGGGATTCTTCCGTATCATCGGGCAAGGGGTACCCCGTTGGCGGTTCTCTATGATACACATGTACTTACTATGACAAGAACTTACCGGTGACTAAACTTGAGTAGCATGAGGAGCGGCCCTCGTATTCAAGGGACATGAGATTTCCAACTTATACTTTGTCAAGCATATACTCCATAGTTTGTTCACTTTAACCTTAATCACTTCAGCATGCTTATGATAGGGGCAATGAGAGCTGAAAGCTAATAAGTACCATAATTTTTGGAAGCTCTTTATGAAACTTGGATCCCTACTTCCTTCTATGAAGGCCTTTCTTTTACTTTTATGTTGAGTCTCCATCTTCTATCTTTATGCACCTATTAAGAGAGCATAGTGGCCATTCTAAGTTTAATGTGCATTGTCCCAAGACTTGTTGATTGATGCATAACTTTGATATTGCTTGTTCTTAAACTATTTGTATCTAGTCACCCTTATAAACTTTGAAGGTGTCCTATGCATTTATGTTTGCTACTCTATGAGGGACAAGCTGAATGCCACTATGCTATATTTTCTTTATGTGAAACAAACAAACGTCTTGCAAAGCATTGTTATTCATAAATCTTTTGTTTGTGCCTTTTCATGTTGCAACATAGTTGTTATGTCTTATTGTTAGAACTTTATCTTGCATGCTATGTTGAAGTACTATGATCCTAGCTATCAATGTTTTACAAATACTTTGATCAAGTTTATGATGGTGCATGTCACCTCAAAAATTATTCTTTCTTTTTATCACTTACCTACTCAAGGATGAGCAGGAGTTAAGATTGGGGATGTTGATACGTTGCAAACGTATCTATAATTTTTGATGTTCCATGCTTGTTTAGTATCTACTTTGCTTTGCTTTGTCAACACTTTGAGGTATTTTTATATGTTTTCTGGGACTAACCTATTAACAAGATGCCACGGTGCCAGTTGTCTGTTTTCTTCTATTTTTGGTTCCAGAAAAGGCAGAAAATCAATATTCTCGAAATTGGACGGGACAAAAGCCAATATGCTTATTTTTCTCGGGGCAACACGGAAACACGAAGCAGAGACGGAGTAGGGCACCAGGGTGGGCACACCATATGGTGGCGCGGGCTAGCCCTAGATGCGCCACCAGGTGGTGTGGGTCCTCTAGCCGGCCACCGACCTCGCCTCTTCGCCTATAAGAAGCCCCCAAGGCAAAAACCCTAAATCATCTAGCCTCCAGCACGAAAATTCCGCAGTGCTGCCGCCACCAAAGGGGAGATTCGGGAGACAGAAAGTCTCTGTTCCGGCACCCTACCGGGACAGGGAAGTGCCCCCGGAGCCATCTACATCGATCTCCACCACCATCTCCATCGTCGTTGCTAATTCCCATGATGATGAAGGAGTAGTTCTCTCTTGAGGCTAAGGGTTCTACCGGTAGCTATATGTTCATCTCTCTCTCTATGCGTGATCTTATAAGATCATGAGCTTTGTAATCTATAGATCTATTCTTCTACTCAAGTGCTTTAATGAATCTTTGCTTATCCCCACGTGTGTGAAGTTGACAGTGTGCACACTGTGTGGCACTTTGGCTAAGGTTACATAAATACTTGTTATGAGTTATATTTGGAGTTGGATGTTTCTATGAAATTGTGGTGTTTGTTGGAACCATCTAGAGCTCAAGGTGACAGTGTGGGGTTACCGAGATGGGGAAAGCGGACTTTGAGGTGTGTTGTTATAGCCCTACCATGGATTAGAGTGTCCAACCAGAGGGTAGTTCAGAGTAGTATCATGAAGAGAAGATATTTATATGAGAGTGTTCACTAGCGAAAGTATGATCCCTAGGCCTTGTTTCTAAACATTGAAACACCGTTTACAATTAGATCTATTACATGTTTGCTTGCTTCCATCTTTATTTCAGTTTGACTTTAGTCTCTTCCACGCCATCAAGCTATTTTCTGGCACCGTTGTCTTATATCCATACCACTTGTATTTTACTATCTCTTCGCCGAACTAGTGCACCTATACACCTGACAAGTGTATTGGGTGTGTTGGGGACACAAAAGACTTCTTGTATCTTGATTGCGGGGTTGCTTTAGAGGGATACCTTTGACCACTTCCTCCCTGAGTTCGATAAACCTTGGGTGATCCACTTAAGGGAAAACTTGCTGCTGTTCTACAAACCTCTGCACTTGGAGGCCCAACAACTGTCTACAAGGATAGAAGTGCATAGACATCACTATCACATCAACCATGTGATTCATGCTCGACCTTTCGGTCTCTTGTATTCCGAGGCCAAGTCTGTACATGCTAGGCTCGCCAGTTCTAACTTGTGGGTATTCGCAGTGCAACATGGCTTACACCCACTTTATACGAATGTAGATATGTCTGACACCCGATCATCACGTCTTGCCTCATACCGAAGAACTTTCTTGGTGGTGTACACACAAGGGGAATACGATAACTGGAATACTGTGAGGGATTATCTTATTATGCTACCATTGAATGTATATAAATGTAGATATAATTATACCAACACAATAAATAATACTTCATAAAGTAGTGTTATGACATGGTTATAGCATCTTGATCATCATCAATAGCTTCAATGAAAGTTTCACAAACTCGTCATTGCCATGTCTTAACACATGCCCCTATGCAACAATAAAAATAGACGCCTCTATATTATGTATTGCAAGTTTTACGCGGCTTTAGGGATTTTGCAGTAGAACCTCTTCCCACCTACGAATGTGGAGCCACAGCATGGATTCAATGATTGCCGTTCTTCTTCACTTTTCAGGGCCCTCCAATGTTGATGCCATATCAACTACTGTAGAGAGAAATACACACCCCTAAGCCACTTTGATTCGTGGACCAGTCTCGTGAATCACCACGTGAGGTTGGTTGGGGGACGCTTCATCAAACAGTGCCACGATATGAACAAGAACATAAAAGAGGGTAGCAACTAGAGAATCAATGCCCACATATTGCTATGTGTTCAAACCGTATGACATGTCTACCCATAGACCCGCTCTTATACCACTGAAGGGTTCCGTAGCAAAAAACAAAAAAATTCTATCTACACAGACGCTAATACCAGGATCTATACTATGTAGACATAAGAAACGGAAGAGAAAGACGATATTCATACCTTTCAAGACCGAGGCACGCCTTACGTAGGAAGGCGTATATTTATGAAGACGAGGAGCACCTCAAGTGTGGTGCCTCCAAAGTTCGTCATACGTCCGGTGCAGGTGATGTCAACCAGACTCCAATCCAGCCGAGCAGCGGAAGAAGTAGATGCCGGATCGCTGATCACACGATGGTAGTGTGAAGGTGGAGAACTCACGATCCACGAGGTCCTCTCCAATATTCTAGAGAATTCCTCAATGGATGAGAGAGAGAGATTGAGAGGGAATGGGATGATTCCAAAGGGGGAAGGAGACCCCTATATATATTGGGAGGGGGCGCACCACCTAGGGGCCAAGCAGTGTGGAACTAATCCCCACATCCGCCGTCCACCTAGGGGCAGCCACCAGCCCTAGGTGGGCCCCACTGGGGAGACCCACTGAGCCTAGGCCGGCTGGCCCCCTCTCCCTAGGCGCCTTGCCTCTTGGGCCTCCCCTTCGGGTGAGGCCCATCAGCATTGGGTTGCCTTTAATAATAAAATAAAATATGTATTTAATATTAATTCTCCAATTAACATTCAAATACTCATACTATTTTATTCCTTCACTCCGGAACACCTTCCGGACCCCTTCCGATCGCCATCGGATGTTACACGAAACTATTCCGGTTTCTCTCTCTATATTTCTCCTACGATACCTCATCTACCTTAAGCGTCTCCACCCTTAAGCGTGACATCTTTCGGTTCACAAACACTCCGGACATGATCGAGACTACTCTCACATCAATGATCAACAGAGGGACCTGGATGGCCATGTGACCCCCGTGCGTTTCACGAATATAATCGCTCGAACCGTGGGATAGTCGTTTCCCGTTCCCTTTGTCATTTGATACCTAATTCATCTGAGACTTGATCTTTGGTGTCCCCATACCTTAGTTCGGTCTCGTTACCGATGAACTTGTTTACTCGTTCTCATGTCGTTGCATTCCGTGACCAAGTCACATGCTTGCAAGCTTCATAAATGCAACGCCACCGAGATGGCCACATGTATCTATTTGTTACATGGATTAGACAAATCCTAGTCTTGATATGTACTCCTCTACTCGTCCCTTTGGAAAACCTGAGTGGCACCTTTTTGATCACCCTTTTACGAGATGATACTTGATAACCATCTAAGCTTCCTCCAGAACGGTGATTTGCATTACCTCACAGTCAAAGGATCAGGTTGAGAGGTTCTCTATGTTTTATCATCAATGGTGAACTTTGTAACTAGATCTCATTAAGATATAACTATCGGATGTTTGTCTATCATGTCATTCAACTAATGACATGACCTCATTGTCAATTGGCATAAATGCCCATGATCTTGAAACTCAGATCATCCTCATGACCAATGAACTAGTTCGCTAGAGATAACTAGAGACACAGGTTGTTTACATACCACACGTGTATTAACATTTCATATGAACACAGTTATAGCACGGTATGAAACGTATTTTGAACATATAGGAGATATATCAAATAATACACTTTATTATTTGCCTCTAGGGCATAACTCCTTCAATCTTGCCGTATAATAGTTCCCATCGTAGGAATTTTTTGTTTTCTATGCTACGAACCCAACAGTGGTATTAGAGCCTGATCTATGCGTAGATGCTTTGCACGGGTAGTATACATATGGGTATGTGGGAGATGATGATCATGTTATTACTTCTTTCATATATTTGGATATTGGTGGCATAGTGGGATGAAGTGGCCCAGACTAACTTTACATGTCCTCGCACATGAGACCAGTTCCACGTTTGACATGCAACTAGTTTTGCATAAGTGGCTAGCGTGTGTCTGTCTCTCCTACTATAGTCAATATCTGATTTACAACGAGTTGCTAATAATTTAGTTATCATCGTTGTGGTTCCATGTTCGTAGGTAAGACCGGTTCTATCTTCGAAAGCCCTAAGCCACGTAAAACTTGCAATGGATAAATTGAAGCGTCTAGTTTAGATTGTTGCTGGGCTAGTGTCATGATATGGTAATGTTGTAAGTTGATGTATAGTTGATACTATTACAACACACCTAACATGTAAGTTCCATAGACCTTGGCCTTACACACAAAGGAATAATAAAGATCATACCACGATGCACTTGATAGTGATCAAGTACAAGAACCATGTCATTTCACTTTACACATATGAAGTTTGCATCTTATATTGCTTGTTTGACGTTTTAGTAGCATTATAAGATAATCGCTCATTTAAATATCAAGATAAAAATGTGTTCTTCCTTAAGTATGCACCGTTCTATGGATCGTGTTTTGAGACATCACGTGATGATCAGGTGTACTCAACTCTGCGCTTTCATACAACGGGTGTAAGACAATTTTACACACGCGAGTATTAAGGTTCTTACTTGGCGAGCCTAGCATGGACGGACATGGCCTCGGAACATGGACCAAAAGGTTAAGCATGAGTCATATAGTTGATATGATGCCCATATAGATGCTCGCCTTTGAAGCTACACCGACTCATGTGATGATCGGACTTGGTGTAGTGGATTTGGTTCATGTAATCACCAAAAAGACATGAGGGATGTTGTTTTTTAGTGGGAGTTCATTGTTAATTTAGATTAGTTGAACTCTATCTATCATAAACTTAGTCTAAACTTTAAAAATTCTGTTGTAGATGGCACCACCTTCTTTTAATTTCAATGTGTTCATGATGAAAGAGAAACTTGCGACGAATGGTAGCAACTTTACCGACTAGGCCATGAATTTGAGGATTCTCCTCAATGCTGCACACAAGATATATTGTTAGAAGTGCCACTAGGCCCCCCACTATCTCCTGATGCCCCTGACGAGGAAAATAACGTCTATTTGACTCGTCAAGAGGACCACAACTTACTTCATTGCGGCATACCGTATGGGCTAGAGCCGAAACTTTGAAAGAGTTTTGAAAATGGCAATGCCTTTGATACCATGGGTGAATTGAAAATGATTTTCATTACCCATGCTGTTGTAGAGAGTTATAATGCTTCTGAAAAGTTCTTTAGATGCATGATGGAAGAGAATAGCTCTGTTAGTGAGCATGTACTCAAAATGTCTAGGTACGCCGATAGGCTTGTGTCCTTGGAATAACAATTCCCATTGACTTTGGCATACATCGTGTCCTCCAATCTCTATCACCTAGCTACAAGAGCTTCATGATGAACTATAACACGCAGGGCATGAAGAAGTCTCTCCCTAAGCTTCTATCAATGCTTAAGACTGCAGAGGTGGAGATCAAGAAAGAACATCAAGTGTTGATGATCAATAAGACCACCGATTTCAAGAAAGATAAGAAGGGTAAAAAAAGGGAAAGAAGGGTGGCAAATATGTTTCCGCGCCTAAAAAGAAATCCCGAGCTGGCCCTAAGTCTGATACCGAGTGCTACTATTGCAAGGGGACTGGCCATTGGAAGCGCAACTGCCCCAAGTATTTGGCGGACAAGAAGGCCGACAAGGCAAACAAAGGTATATATGATATACATGTTATTGATGTGTACTTGACTAGTACTCGTAGTAGCACCTGGGTATTTGATACGGGATCGGTTTGCTAATATATGTAACTCGATTCAGGGGATGTGGAACAGGCGACAGCTAGCAAGGGATGAGGTCACGATGCGTGTCGGCAATGGATCAAGAGTTGATGTGATCGGTGTCGTAACGCTGCCTCTCCACCTACCGTCGGGATTAGTGATAAATCTGAATAATTATTATTTGGTGTCTGCACTGAGCATGAACATTATATCTAGATCGTGTTTGATGTGAAGTGGTTATTCATTTAAGTCTGAAAATAATGGTTGTTAGATTTATATGAATGATATCTTTTATGGTCATGCACCTGTGATGAATGGTTTATTTCTATTGGATCTCGATAATAGTGTTACACGTATTCATATTGTTGATGCTAAAAGGATTAAACTTGATGATGATATATCTGCATATATGTGGCATTGCCATCTAGGTCATATTGGTGTTAAACGCATGAAGAAACTCCATTCTTATGGACTTTTGGAATCACTTGATTTCGAAACATTTGATACATGTGAGCCATGCCTTATGGGCAAGATGACTAGAACGCCGTTTTCTGGTTCAATGGAACGGGAGACAGATTTATTGGAAATCATACATACTGATGTATGTGGTCCAATGAGTGTGTCGGTGCGAGGTGGATATCGTTATTTTGTTACTTTCACGGATGATTTGAGTATATACGGGTATATCTATTTGATGAAACACAAGTTTGAAACCTTTGAAAAGTTCAAGGAATTTCAGAGTGAAGTGGAAAATCATTGTAATAGAAAGATCAAATTTCTGCGGTCTGGCCGTGGAGGTGAGTATCTAAGTTACGAGTTTAGCGCACATATGAAAGAGTGTGGAATAGTTTCACAACTCACACCTATCAGAACACCACAGCATAATGGTCTGTCAGAACATCATAATCATACTTTATTAGATATGGTTCGATCTATGATGTCTCTGACTGACTTGCCACTATCATTTTGGGGTTATGCATTAGAAACCGCTGCATTCACTTTAAATCGGGCACCATCTAAATCTGTTGAAACGACATCGTTTGAATTGTGGTTTGCAAACAAACCTAAGCTGTCATTTCTTAAAGTTTGGGGTTGCAATGTTTATCTGAAGAAACTTCAGCCTGATAAACTCGAACCCAAAGCGGGAAAAATGCGTCTTTATAGGATACCCTAAGGAAGACATTGTGTATTCCTTCTATCATAGATCCAAGGGCAAGGTTTTTGTTGCCAAGAATGGATCCTTTCTAGAGAAAGAGTTTCTTGTGAAAGGTGTGTGTAGTCGGAAGGTAGAACTCGAAGAGGTTACTGAACCTTATCTTCATGAAACGGCGAGTGGCATAGCGCCGGAAATTGTTCCAGAGTTGACTTCACCGAATGAAGAGGGAACTAATGATAACGATCATGAAACTCTGGAAGAGGATACTACCAAACCTCGTTGGTCAAGCAGGACACGTGCAGCTCCTAAACTGTACTGAAATCCTGTTATGAATTTCATGGTTGATGAAATAGATGACCCTGTGACGTATGAAGAAGTGATGATGAGCCTAGATTCCAACAAATGGCTAGAAGCCATGAAATCTGAGATGGAATCCATGTATGAAAACCAAGTTTGGACCTTGGTGGACTTACCTCACAATCGAAAGGCCGTTGAGAATAAATGGATTTTCAAAAGAAAAACGGATGTTGATGGTAATGTAACCATCTATAAAGCTCGACTTGTCGCAAAGGGGTTTCGATAAATTCAAGGAGTTAACTATAATGAGACATTCTCTCCTGTAGCGATGGTAAAGTTGGTTTGGATTATGTTAGCAATTGCTGCATATTTCGATTATGAGATATGGCAGATGGATGTCAAAACTGTGTTCCTCAATGGTAACATTGAAGAAGAGTTGTATATGATACAACCAAAGGGTTTTGTCGATCCTAAGGATGTTGACAAGGTATGCAAGCTTCAGCGATCCATCTATGGACTGCAGCAAGCATCCCGGAGTTGGAATCTTCGCTTTGATGAGGTGATTAAAGAGTTTGGATTTGTCCAAACTTATGGAGAGGCTTGTATTTACAAGAAAGTGAGTGGGAGCAATGTGGCTTTCTGATATTATATGTGGATGACATATTACTGATTGAAAATGATGTAGATCTTTTAAATAGTGTTAAACATTATCTAAACAGCAAATTTTTGATGAAGGACCTAGGTGAAGCATCATACATATTAGGCATAAATATCTATAGAGATATATCAAGGCGCCTAATAGGGCTATCAAAGAGTACATATCTTGATAAGATTTTAAAGAAGTTTAAAATGGACAGAAGTAAGAAGGGGTTCTTACCTATGTTACAAGGCAAGACATTGAGTAAGACTCAAAGTCCGGCTACGATGGAAGAAAGAGAGATAATGGAAAAGGTCCCCTATGCTTTAGCCATAGGCTCTATAATGTACGCCATGCTGATACATTGCAAATGTATCTATAATTTTTGATGTTCCATGCTTGGTTTTATCTACTTTCTTGTGTTTTGTCCACACTTTGGAGTACTTTTCATATGATTTCTTGGACTAACCTATTAACAAGAGCCACAGTGCCAGCTGCCTGTTTTTTGCTATTTTTGGTTCCAGGAAAGTCAGAAAATGAATATTCTCAGAATTGGACGGGACAAAAACCAAAGTGCCTATTTTTCCGGAAGACATCTGATGCCAGAATATGAGACGGAGAAGGGCTGGGCGCCGGCCACACCACCTGGCCGCGCGGCCAGGCCTGGCCCGCGCCAGGGGTGGTCTGGCCGACCCCAGCACCCCCTCGGCCTCTCCTTCTGTCTATATATTGCCCTCGGGACAAAAACCCTAAGTACCCGATGAAAAATCCACGAAAGAGTCTGTAGCCATCGTCGTCTCCATCCCTAGATCAGGAGGGATCTGAAGCTCTTCCGGGCACCCTGCCAGAGAGGGGAATTCACCCTGGAGGCCTTCTTCATCATCATGCAAGCCTCTGGTGTGATGCGTGAGTAGTTCATCTCTGGACTACGGGTCCATGTAGTAGCTAGATGGCTGGTTCTCCTCCTTTGTGCTTTCATGTCTAGATCTTGTGAGCTCCGTTCATGATCAAGATCATCTATTTATAATTCTGCATGTTGTGTTTGCGGGGATCCGATGGATATTGAGATGCTATTTCAGATTGATTATTTATTCTATCATGTCTTTGTTATTTGTGATCTTGCATGCTTTCCGTTGTTAGTAGCTATCTTGGCCAAGTAGATGCTAGCAACTCCAAGAGTTAGTATTTATGCTCGATAGTGGGTTCATGCCTCTAGTAATCTGGGGAAGTGACAGAAATCTCTAAGGTACTAGATGTGTTATTGCTACTAGGGAGAAAACAACGATCCTTTGTTCATAGAACAATCGTATTGTTTACTTTACACACAATTCGTAAAGCAATAATCTGTTGCTTGCAACTTAATACTAGAGGGGGTTCGGATGATAACCTGAAGGTGGATTATTAGTCATAGATGCAGTTGGATGGCGGTCTATGTATAATGTTGTAATTCCCAATCAAGTTCCAAAGGAGTCAAGATGATTAGTATATGCATGTATTGCTTTCTCGATGTTTTTCAATTGCCCCGCTGTAATTTGTTCACCCAGCATGTTATCTATCTTAAGGAGAGCCACCTCTAGTGAACTATGGATCCCGGTCCTTTCTTTTACATACAATCTACAAACTGTTTACTGCTTTGTGTTTACTTTCTGCAAACTATTACTTCCTTCCATTCGATACGTTTAATCCTTTGTTTTCAGCAAAACCGGTGAGATTGACAACCTCATCGCAAGTTGGGGACAAAGTTATGTGGTTGTGTTGTGCAGGTCTCCATGTTGCTACTAGCACCCGTAGTGTGCCCTGCCAAGGCTCAGCTAGCAACACCTTTGGGGTGTTTCCTTGCTCCTACTGGTTCGATTAAACCTTGGTTTCATAACTGAGGGAAACTTGCTGTTGTGCTCATCATACCTTCCTCTTGGGGTTCCCCAACAAGCTCTACATCAACACTGAGCCATCAAGCATTTTTCAGGTGCCATTGCCAGGGAGACAAGGACATCTTCATAAGGGGAGTCCCTCATAACAAATCTCTTTACTTTGTTATTTTTGTTTTGCTTAGTTTCTTTTTGCTTTGTTTGCTTGTTTCTTTATCAAAAAGACACAAAAAATAGTTTTTACAAGTGTGCTTTCTTTATTGAAAACACAAAAAAATTAAGTCTCCTTTAGTTGTTGCCTCTTCCTTAGCTCACCATGTTGATCCCTAAATTCACCCTGACAGACCTTTCAATTGGTAGTGGTTCTATAATTGGGAAAGATAATATTGAAGAATTCTTTAATCATGTTAGTAAGCATGAAGCTATTGAGGATAGATCCCTTGCAGAACTTGCTCCAAACTATGAGATTTCTGCAGCTTCTTTAATTCACAAGTTAGAAGCTAGGTTTGTTTACCTCAACCCCTTAATGCAAGTAATGTTTCTTAAGCTTAAAGAAATTGAGGACCCTGAAAAGACGGATTTTATTCTAGAAACTTTGTTTAAGGAGTTCTATGATGTTGCCAAGGAAGCTAGAAAGGTCTTTGAATGTTTCAATATGCTAGGCTCATGTGTAGATGTTGTTGGTACATGAGAAAACATGAACAAAACCGAACCTAATGGGGAGGAACCTAAGATACCAATACCCTTTAAACTAGTAGCAATACATGAAGCCATAGAAAAGAATCTTGATTGGATTGTTCCTAAAAACCCTTTTGATGAAAATAGTGAACCTAAGAGCATTGAGAGAGGATCCTCTAGAACTTATTTGGATGATATACCTTGCCTTGTTGAAGATATTTCTGGTATTAATCTTAATGCTTCTTCATTTGAGAACACTTGATTCTTCTTCTTGCTTCTTATGCCTAACTTAAAGGCGTTAAAGAAAAGTACTTATTGGAAGATAACCCAAAAGTTTTAGATGAGTCTGGGAAGTTATTACTTCTGTAATAACCGCACCTTATCATTTTTATTTGCTTTTTGTGCCAAGAGTAACCTCTAATGAGAGAGAAGTAATGATTGCGAAAGTTGTTGTCCCGAAATAGATTTCTGTGCTTCACCATAAAAATTCATGTAAAATCTCTATACGTCCTTTTGAGGCGTGAATGTTTGTTATTCTGCCTCAGGTTATTATCGATCTTTCGTTAGTTCAAAACTTTTTGATTTGAGCAACGGAAGGTCTTCAAAAAAATTCGTCTTTACCTGCTGGTCTGTTTTGACAGATTTCTGCCATTTTCTGCATTTGCTTCTTGTTGGTTCCTTTTTGAGTTCTTCTGGGGAATTGCGATTTTTGAGGGAAGTGCTACAGTATCTAGTGTTCTAATGCAAGTTTATTGGTCTTAGAACTGAACCTAAAGACTTATTTATCTTGAGTGCACTAATGTTGCTAATAAAGATTGTGTGAAGTTTTGTATGAAGGAAAATTTTCAGGTGTATGGAAGGAATGAGTAATGAGATGAAGGATGGACTAAAGCTCAAGCTTGGGTATGCCACACGTGTCACCCCAAGAAATATCCAAGAAGTACAAGCGTGAAAGTTTGGGGATGCCCAAGGCATCCCCTTCTTCATCAATAAAAATCCCAGGTTTTTTCCAAACGCTTCATTTTTATTGTTTCATGCACAGTTGTGTTGTTCTTGGAGCGTCTTCTTTTTCGTTTTCGTTTTGGTTTTTTGTTTTCTTAGTTTGATTAGTTTGCTGAATAAATTGGTTGGACCCCCCTCTTTCATACATTGGTTTTCAAATAGTTTGGTTTGGTTTGGTTTGGAAAAGAGTAGGAAAGCTCATGCTTAAGTGGTAAAAAGAGCTTGTTTTTGACTATGGCCTATGCTTTGTCATGCCATGCTTGATATTCTTTTGGCTTTATGCTTAGTATTCTTTGCTGTAGCATGACTTGTTATAAACAATTGAGATTGCTTAATGTGCCTTGGATGAATCATGCGTTATTTTAGCATATTAAAGCATAGTATAGTGGTATTCTCCTTTGATGCTTTATTTGGGTTGACTTGGTGCATGCTCACACCATGTTATTACTATCCAAAGTCACCATAGCCTTTATGATCCTTTAGTTTTCAACTTGTAGTATCACTTTATGCTTTGATCAATGATGTTTTGTCGCTCTTCATGATTATGGCCATTATTGCTCTCTTAGTTTGTCGCTCCCAGTCTTTTCCACAACCAAGTATGAGTTCCACTCATGCATCCAACTCCCTAAACCAAGTTATTCCAAAGATTCCCCCATACCTACCTACTAGCTTATGCTATTCCAAGTATATTCATGTTTTTGTTTACCTTCCAAATTAAACTTGTTATGAGAAAACTAGTGATTAAAGCTCTCACGAACTTGATGGAACACTTTACTTTTCTTGCCCTTAATAAACTTGAACCATTGTGTCGTCTATGTTGTATATGCTTGCACTTATTTGTTGGGAATTAGCAGAACCATGATGTCATGGGGAACGCTTTTAACATTGCACTTGGTACTTTGTACCTAGTTGATATCATGCTCTTTTGTCTATGGATATTGTCGGTGTGAAATGAAAGGGGAGCTTGTAAGTCCATGGAGTTATGTATATGTGTTAGAGAAACGCCTGGGCCGCTGGTCTAATCCATGCTGACATGGTGGAAACCTGCAGCGTAACCATAATGAGCTGTCTATGAAGCATTCTTCTTATTAAAAAAGAGCCCTATATTGAGAAAAAAGAGAAAAAGAAAAAAAGATTATGAAAAGAGGAAAGAGAGAAAAAAGCACCATATTCCCATGGTAAATAAGAAGATTGCTGAGATGCTCGTTGTCTCCTTGCCTTGTCATTTTGATATGGGGATTCTTCCGTATCATTGGGCAAGGGGTACCCCGTTGGCGGTTCTCTATGATACACATGTACTTACAATGAGAAGAACTTACCGGTGACTAAACTTGAGTAGCATGAGGAGCGGCCCTCGTATTCAAGGGACATGAGATTTCTAACTTATACTTCGTCAAGCATGTACACCATAGTTTGTTCACTATAACCTTAATCACTTCAAGATGCTTATGATAGGGGCAATGAGAGCTGAAAGGTATAAGTACCATAATTTTTGGAAGCTCTTTATAAAACTTGAATCCCTACTTCCTTCTACGAAGGCCTATCTTCCACCATTATATTGAGTCTCCACCTTCTACCTTTATGCACTTACTTTGAGAGCATTGTGGCCATTCTTAGTTCTATGTGCATTGTCCCAAGACTAGTTGATCGATGCATAACTTGATATTGCTTGTTTTAAAACATTTGTATCTAGTCACTCTTATGAACTTTGAAGGTGTCCTATGCAATTATAATTGCTACTCTATGAGGGACAAGCTGAATGTTATTATGCTATGTTTTCTTTATGTGAAGCAAACAAACGTCTTGCAAAGCATTGTTATTCATGAATCTTTTGTTTGTGCCTTTTCATGTTGCATCATAGTTTCTTTGTCTTATTGCAAGAACTTTATATTTCATGTTATGATTGAAGTACTATGATCCCAACTTTGAATGATTTACAAATACTTTGATCAAGTATTTGATGGTGCATGTCACCTCAAAAATTATTCTTTCTTTTTATCACTTACCTACTCGAGGACGATCAGGAGTTAAGCTTGGGGATGTTGATACATTGCAAATGTATCTATAATTTTTGATGTTCCATGCTTGGTTTTATCTACTTTCTTGTGTTTTGTCCACACTTTGGAGTACTTTTCATATGATTTCTTGGACTAACCTATTAACAAGAGCCACAGTGCCAGCTGCCTATTTTCTGTTGTTTTTGGTTCCAGGAAAGTCAGAAAATGAATATTCTCTGAATTGGATGGGACAAAAGCCAAAGTGCCTATTTTCTGGAAGACATCTTATGCCAGAATACGAGACAAAGAAGGGATGGGGGCCGGCCACACCACCTGGCCACACGGCTAGGCCTGGCCTGTGCTAGGAGGTGGTCTGGCCGACCCCAGCACCCCCTCGGCCTCTCCTTCCGCCTATATATTGCCCTCGGGACGAAAACTGGAAGTACTCGATCAAAAATCCACGAAAGAGTCTGTAGCCACCGTCGTCTCCATCCCTAGATCGGGAGGGATCTAAAGCTCTTCCCGGCACCCTGCCGGAGAGGGGAATTCACCTGGAGGCCTTCTTCATCATCATGCAAGCCTCCGGTGTGATGCGTGAGTAGTTCATCTCTAGACTACGGGTCCATGTAGTAGCTAGATGGCTGGTTCTCCTCCTTTGTGCTTTCATGTCTAGATCTTGTGAGCTCCGTTCATGATCAAGATCATCTATTTGTAATTCTGCATGTTGTGTTTGCGGGGTCCGATGGATATTGAGATGTTATTTCAGAGTGATTATTGATTCTATCATGTCTTTGTTATTTATGATCTTGCATGCTTTCCGTTGTTAGTAGCTATCTTGGCCAAGTAGATGCTAGCAACTCCAAGAGTTAGTATTTATGCTCGATAGTGGGTTCATGCCTCTGGTAATCTAGGGAAGTGACAGAAATCTCTAAGGTACTAGATGTGCTGTTGCTACTAGGGAGAAAACAACAATCCTTTGTTCATAGAACAATCGTATTGTTTACTTTACACGCAATTCGTAAAGCAATAATCTATTGCTTGCAGCTTAATACTAGAGGGGGTTCGGATGATAACCTGAAGGTGGATTATTAGTCATAGATGCAGTTGGATGGCGGTCTATGTATAATGTTGTAATGCCCAATAAAGTTCCAAAGGAGTCAAGATGATTAGTATATGCATGTATTGCTTTCTGGATGTTTGTCAATTGCCCCGCTGTAATTTGTTCACCCAGCATGTTATCTATCTTAAGGAGAGCCACCTCTAGTGAACTATGGATCCTGGTCCTTTCTTTTACATACAATCTACAAATTGTTTACTGCTTTGTGTTTACTTTCTGCAAACTATTACTTCCTTCCATTCGATACGTTTAGTCCTTTGTTTTCAGCAAAACCGGTGAGATTGACAACCTCGTCGCAAGTTGGGGACAAAGTTCTGTGGTTGTGTTGTGCAGGTCTCCATGTTGCTACTAGCACCGGTAGTGCGCCCTGCCAAGGCTCAGCTAACAACACCTTTGGGGTGTTTCCTTGCTCCTACTGGTTCGATTAAACCTTGGTTTCATAACTGAGGGAAACTTGTTGTTGTGCTCATCATACCTTCCTCTTGGGGTTCCCCAACAAGCTCTACATCAACACTGAGCCATCACATGCTATGTACAAGACCGGATGTGGCACATGCTATTAGTTTGACTAGTAGGTAGCAATCTGATCCAGGTACGGAACACTGGATAGCGGTCAAGAATAACCTTAAATACTTAAGAAGAACTAAGGAAATGTTTCTTGTATACGGAGGTGAAGAAGAGCTGGTCGCTAATTGTTATGTTGACGCTAGCTTTGACACTGATCCGGATGACTCTAAGTCTCAATCCGGATACGTATTTCTCATGAATGGAGCAGCAGTTAGTTGGAGGAGCTCCAAACAACATGTGGTGACAATATCAATGATGGAGGCGGAATATATTACTGCTTCGGAAGCAGGGCAGGAAGCGGTTTGGATGAAGGAGATCATAACCAAACTAGGTGTGGTTCCTAGTGTGTTGGACCCAATGGTGATCTATTGTGACAACAATGGAGCCATAGCCAACTCCAAGGAACCAAGGTCTCACAAAAATTCCAAGCATATTAAGTGTCGGTTTCACTCCATCCACAAACATGTCAAGGACGGAGATATAAAGATTTGTAAAGTACACACGAATCTCAATGTAGCAAATCCACTGACTAAAGTTCTCCCTAGGAAAAAACATGATCAACACTAGAACTCCATGGGTGTTAGATTTATCACTATGTAACCAGATTATTGTCTCTAGTGCAAATGGGAGACTGAAGGGAATATGCCTTGAGAGGCAATAATAAAGTTGTTATTATACGTATTCCAAGTATATGATAGATGTTTATTTTGCATGCTATAATTGTATTAATACGGAAACGTTAATACATGTGTGTTCAATAAACAAATATAAAGTTCCTAGTTATGCCTCTCTTATAAACTAGCTCGTTGATTAACAGGATAATCAAAGTTTCCTGGTCATGGACATTGGATGTCGTTAATAATGAGGTCACAACATTTGTGAAATGATGTGATGAACATTCATCCGAAGTATAGCATTACGATCAAAGTCATTGTGTTTATATTTCTATAACATCATACGAAGTAATCCTAGTCCTTAGACCATGAGATCATGTTAATCACTAACACCAGAGGAGTATCTTGATAACATCAAACGTCACACCTTGAAAGGGTGACTATAAAGGTGGGTTCAGTGCAATGAAGGTGTTATGTAGAGGCTCATGGATCAAGAGTGGTATTTGTCCATCCCGATGACGGATAGATATACTCTGGGCCCTCTCGGTGATATCACATTAAGAATAGCTTGCAAGCAAGTGATTTGATCACTAGAATGTTATATCGCGGGAATGAGAAAAGAGTGCATGTCGGTAACAAGATCAAAGTAGGTATTTGGATGCCGATGATTGAATCTCGGACATGTAATATATCGCGAGACAAAGGGATTAAGTTACTAGCATTAAAGGTTCTCACGATCATAGAAGTCATCGTTGAATGTGTGGGAGTCAGTATGGATCTCCAGGTCCCGCTTCTGATTATTGATCTAAGAAGGGTATCGATCATGTCTGCATTATTCGCGAACCGTAGGGTGACACACTTAGGCCTCCTTTGATTCATAGGATAGAAAACTCAAAGGAATAGGAAATGCAAAGGATTGCAATGCCCTGCCCAACTGAACCCTACGGACACAGGAATCTCACACATGGTTGTTTGATTACAGCAAAGGATTTTTACCATGAGTTCTCACCTCATGCAAAGTTTCCTGTGAAAATGAACTAGAGAGTTCCTATGGGAACTAATCCTATAGGATGCAATACTATGAATCAAATGGCTCTAAAAGGAAAAATTCCTCTGGGTACAAATCCTAAGGCAATCCTGAGAATCAAAGGAGGCCTTAAGGGAAACCAACACCATTTGGAGCAAACATGTTTCAGACGAAAGAATTGCAAAGCGCTAGAATTATTTCAATGGACACCGGAATTGTTTTGGGTGAAATTGCTGAAATTGGTTCTGCATGTGATGTTGAAATATTGCAGGGCGTTTTATGTGAATGTTTGTTAATTAGAGTAATTAACAAAATTCTGAATAAAATAAATAAAAGAGTTTTATTAAATGAGAGTTGCATTAGATTTGGTGGAAATTTAATGCATGTGAGTGGGAATTTGAGTGGAGGCAAAATTGATGTGAGTGGAGCTTCACCACATGACTGTGGCAGAGGTGGGGGCACCTCCTCTTGGCCGCCGGCCATGGTAGGGGATGCCCCCCTCTCCTCCCTCTCAAATTACACCTCCTCGTGAAGGATCTCTCTCCCCTCTAGAATTATTTTCCCATGGTCTCAGATTCGCGAGATACGTGTTCCCGGTGGCATTTCCTCTGGAAGGAGTTGCTACTTCTGCTGCTTCACTGGAGCGAGGAGGTGGGGGTTATTCGCTGGCTTGAACATGTGTGCGAGGACAGATGCATTGCTGATTTGTGGCGCTAGGACTTCCACACGATCTTGAGATCGGCAAGCGTTCGACTACATCATCCACGAGTTCAATCTCATTACACTTTGTCAGTCTTCGAGGGTATGTTCTCTATGGATGTATATCCACATGTTGCTTGTATCTAGTAGATAGATCTTGGCGTATAATAGTTCCCATCTTAGGAATTTTTGTTTTCTATGCTGCAAACCCAACACTATGCTCTCGAAGGAAATATCCAAAACATGAATAACCTCTCCATCAACCTTCGAGATGGTACTACCAACCTCGCCACCCAATTCCATGATTGGAGCAGCCAATGGAATGTGGGAGATTATCCACCACCACCACCACAATGAGCAACAAAAGGGCTTGCAAAATCCTGAGTTTGGGGATGTGTTCCCCCAACAATTTTATTTGTGTAATAATGAGGTTGTACTCCAGCTCCTTCAAAGATTTGAAACACTCTATTTGTTTGTTCCAACACTTTGCTTTTTCCTTTGCTTCCATTTTTAGTTTGATTTTGTTTTTGTTTGTTTTTATTTTCATATTTCCTTGCTTGATCGCAAGTTCTTTTATATTCTTTAATCCCTATCATAAAAAATACAAAAAGATTTTTCTATTTTTCCTTTTTTCTTGAACGTGGATTCACACTTTGCCTCTTTGCTTTAATTTTATTATGGAAAAATTGTACTTGAGTTTTGAAGGAACACATACCTATAAAAAGAGGATTATGAAGTCACTCGTGAGAGGTATGTCCTATGTCTCCCACTTTTGAAGTTTGAGTTGTTTATTTTAGTTGGTTGATTTGCTAAGATGCCATGCTAGTGGGAGTAATTTAAAATAGTTAGACTACAGCTTTTTATTGGTATAGATGATTAGTTATGGAAGATTTTGCTCTAGTTCTTTTAGCTAACCGAGTCTTGCCTTGGAAATAATATTATCATACAAGTACAACAAGAAAAATCCTAAAATTTATGACATGTTTGATGAATGATTGTCTTGAGAGTATACCCTTGAAGATACTTAACCCCATAGATGTTTTGATAGACTTGAAGACACTCTTGAAAGGAATTATTTGATTGAAATGAAGTCTAGCGGTAATTGTGATGCATGCCAAATCTAACCTTGTGGATAAAACTGTGGTACTAGTTAAAAAAAGTTCTATGTTTCTCATTCACACCTTTGGATGCCAACAACTCTGCTAGCCTTTGAACGATCTATGGTATAACCCTGAATTTCGGATATGAGTTGATGACGTGAGTGGCATGCGTGTCAATATATGGGAAAACTATTGGTACTCTCAAAGGTTGTGCAAGCGCTTGTAAAACAAACACTCAATGATCCTTGAAGAAGGAATAAAAGATATATGAATATCCACATAACAAGTCCTTAGCGTGGTCTCGTTATTACTTTATGAATTTTCTTGAAAAACAATGATTGGATTAGAAGTGTTTTGATAGCCTTAATTTACTGATGTGGGTGTCAATAAGACACTTCACTATTATGCTACTTAGGACATGAACTCTCTTACTCAATTATGCTATTAAAAACATTCTAGTGTTCCTTGGCAAGCTGAGAGTTAACTAGAAGAATTGGATGGATTGTTACACTTCTAGTTACTTATGCTTATATTAAACTCTACTTTGATTGTCTTGACTTACCGAAGCTTGTATAGTATCCTTGCCATCTCTCTAACTTTGATAAGCCTTTAAAACGGATTAAGCGCTAGACGCATATGATTACCAACCGTAAGTGAATTCTTATTCTCGTTGTTTCAAGTTTAAACGATGAATTCCTTATAGTTCATTTGTTTCTTCATGCTCGAGGGCGATCAAGGTTTGAGCTTTGGGGAGGTTGATGGTGTAACATCCCAATTTCAGCAACCCTGATTAGTTGTCCTGAATGCAAAAAAATCAAGGGGAACAAAAACTTTTTATTCCTTAGTGTTGCAGTGTTTACTTGCTTTATTGTTGGTGATGATACATCTGACTAAATATTAGATGATATACTCCTTACCTAACCCTCAGTTGACAAAAGCTATTTCACAAAATAGACTTGGCTTATTCTTCATATTCTCAAATGTTCTAGCATTTCAAAACTTGAGCCAAGATGCCTTTGCAGCAACAAACTATTTTCTTAGCTTCTATTTACAAAACTATGGAGATCTATATGATATAATCTCCCTATGTTTCCAAGATAGAACCTTCAACTACTCTTACCCCTAGGTTTCTCCCAAAACCTTTTATAAGCTTTTGAATTCTACTCTTGGTAGAAATACAAAGGACTCTTATCTACTTCAAAACACAACCTTTTCAAAATACCCATCCCCACCTCAAGCTAGGCCTGAGGGTATCCATAGTAGTAGATCGGTTTGCTTGCTAAGATGAATTGCCTTGATATGATGTTAGCTTGGTTGCTTAGGAAGTAGTATGACCCACCCTGGGAGCTCATCCTCTAGGATCAGACTAAATTAATATTACAAACCCTAAGCAAGATCCCCAAGCTTGATCTGATCTCTAGCCACTAGGTGACCATCTAAACCGCTTAACCGGATCCCTTCTTGAAGTTATCCCTTCTAATAGTTTCCAAGGCAATGAAGACCAATCCCAAGCATGGATCCTTTATATCCACACCTCAACCTCATCCACTTTATGACAAGTTTGGAACCATGCATCCTCACAAAATCACCCCTCTTGTATCCTAGTCAAAAATCCCAAAGCTAGCAAATTTGGCTAAGTCTGGAAAATGGTTATCAATATCACATCTTTGAGTCTCCATCATTTCCAACCCTTGTGAATTTTTTGTAATGCACTTGAACCATCTTGTGAACCATCTTAAAGAATTCCAAGTCCCACTCTTTCCCTTGGCTAGAACAATCCTAAATCCACTTGTTCTTGATGGTTTTATAGGAAAGAAAATAATCCTTCCTGCAAATCTTATCAACATGCCTACTTTGGCAGAAGCTCACATCTTCATCCTTTCTCCTCTTGACCAACCCTTGGTATGGTTGTGCTATACTCATGAAGGTATATCCATCCCTACTTCACTTGTTTCAATTGGAGCTTTGTGCTTCCAAAACCCACATGGTTTTGAAGGCTAGTTCATAATCTATTTTGGCACCCTTATTTTATTATAACTCTAGCATCAATTCCAGGAGAGCTCCACCATGATCAATATCAAACCTATGCACCATGGTGATTTACATAACTTGGTCTATCCATCCATATATCCCATGACCCAAGGGGAACGTTGAGCTCCAAGATCCAACCAAGTTTTGGTTCCATAAAATTAACTTTGCCCAAGATCCTCTTTTTCATTCTTTCTACCCAAATCAAGATTGATATTCAAAACCAAACGTTGATAATGGTGTTAACAATCATGTCGTGATCGTATACCTTAAATATCAATATTTATTAAATATTACCCATAATTATTTTGACCCAAAAGGTATTTAATTCCTTTCATATACAAAAACATAAAAACTCCCTCTATAAAAGAAAGTATAGTTTTCTCCAAAACACATCCCCATATTTAGGCACAACTGAGGCCTATATACCGTATCCTATATTCCCACTTCAAAACTAAATATTTTGAATGGTTTTAATAATTATTTTTGCCTATTTCCTTAAATGGTAGAAATGATAAAATAAATGTTTTAAATACTTTCCTTCATCAATAATTCTTGGGAAATTTCTCCAATTTGTGAACTCAAATTTGGGACCATACCAAGCCAAAAACCATCCTTGTCTAATTCAAAAATATCAAATCAAATCCTAAAAACCATACCTGCACTATTTGAATATTTGATATAAAGTAGACCAAAAATCATCAAATAAATCCTACATAATTCTTGGAAGTGTATTTTGACCCTACCTATCTACCAGTACCCTTAAATCACCTTGACAAGATCAAAATTCAAAGGTATCTTCATGACCTTCAAGAATGGCAAAAATTGGATAAGTGACAATTCTTGGACTAATACTCCATCAAACCAACTTGTCTAACCCTCCTCTCCAGCACCAGGACACCCTCAGGTCGACCAGCACTGTAGCCCTAGCCCTGTAGCAGTTATGCCCCCTTTGTATTTTATGTTTGGAGAAGAAGAAAAAGTGAGGGACAAGAAAAATCTTTGCCATTTATTACTCTTGCTGCAACAACCTCTCTCTTTGTGCCCTCTTCATGACCTGGACCCCTCACACTCCCTCTCCACTACCCTCGGCACCCAATGAGGAGGCCATGGACCTGCCCTAACTCATCCATGGACCTTGTCCACCATACACCCTTCCCTTCTCCAAATAAAAGGCCACAAGCCAGTACAACTCCTCTCTCCTCCCTCATTTGCATCTCCTTGCTCCCACCTACCACCCCCAAGCTCCTCGTCCTCTCCCCTGCTCTGCCACGCTTGGGAGAAGGAGACAAAGACCCCTCGGCCTTGGGAAAAAACCCACTCGTGTACTCCTCTCTTCACTCCTCTCCCTCTGCATGTCCCACTATTGAGCTTGCATCGACGAGATATACATAACCGTGCCTTTTTCGTGGCCCAGGAAAACCGGATGGTCTCCTTCATCAATCTCCGCCGCACCTTCTCTCAGGCGTCCGCGCGTGAGCAAGATCTAGTCGTGGAAGGCACTTGTTCTGCCCCTCGTCGGGACCGTAGTGAAACATCATGCCGACATGCACCCTCCATGTCGCCTCCCCGCTCTTTAGTAAGCGCCACCGCTGCACTGTAATCTCCCCTAGGGTTTCCGCCCCTCCGTCCGTGTTGGGAGGAGGAATACGGCTCATGGTCGTCGATATTGTCTAGATCCGACGGTTCGCAATGCCGGATACCGCTTCGGCCACGACCAGGCGTTGGTAGGCAGGCCCTACCATCGCGATTTCAAAGTGCGCCTCCTAGGCGGCGTGTTTACGACATGGACCGAAATCCCCCTGGCCCAATTTCCTCTGGATCCAACCCAGTAGTCCCCGACACATTTTTCCTTTTTACAAATCTTTTCTAGATCTATTTATGTGGCTTCTAGGATTAAATGACAAGGAAAATGAAATTTACCTAATTTTGCCCAGGACAAATTTTCTACTTGTTCTCTAAGGTTTTCCAAAATATGTAGAACAAGCCTCAAATCCAAAATCATTTTCATGATTTTCTGGTAATAATAACTAGTATCTTTTCCAATGAATAAATCCAACAGGGAGATTTACAGAGCCAAATAGGGTAAACTCACTTCCTACTAGAAGCTATCCTCGGTACCTATCACTTTTCCTTGGTCCCTTGTCAAGTTGAGCTATAGATTACCTATAACAAAAATAACAAAATATATTCAGGACTAACTTTGAGAAATTCCCTAGGTAAATCCACAGAACCTATTGAGTTGTTTTCAACTCTCAGTGATGTGTCACATCAATACCTATAAAAACCTAGGAGCTCACTATTTATTGAACCTCTGTTGATTTATGGTAAATTAAACATCTTTGTCTAGGGTTATTCCAATAGATAAATCACTACAGGAGTTTTAAAACTCTAAAAAGGATGAATCCAATTTCTATAGACAGGTGTTTGCAATACCTTCTATGTGTCCTTGGATTCATATCAAAAGCTTTTGTAAAATAAATCTGGCTAAAAAGACAAATTTCCGGGAGATGTGACTTTGGGAATTTCCCAAAGGCATTCTGTTAATTCTTTTGAGCTGATTCCAACTCTCAAAAATCACAAACCCCAAGATATACAAAATACTATGAGAAAAAAATTATTTGAGCTATAGATCCTTACTGGTGATTTATTCACCTAAACTAGTGTTATTTCCACTAGAATAATCATAACTAATTAAGAAAAATTGATAAAATTATGAAACCACTTGTGTTGTCCTTGTTACTTCAATACCCATATGATACCATTTTGTACATTGATATCATATAGACCCAAGCCTGAGTTCAAACCCCTTCATTAGGAGGTATTTGACAAGTAGTTCATAAAACAAAATCCCCCAATGCAATTAAAGTAATTCCAAAGGCTATGAACCCACTCCCTCAAAACATACTGAAGTTAGTAATGTGTGGTATGTTTGTTTGCTGCATTGTAGGTTCTTGTATGCCTGGTGTTAATTATGTCATTGTTTTCTTGCATGTATGATCCATGACCACGATAGTTGCGATTACATCGAAGACCAAAGAAGATGGTTATTATTATTATTATTATGGATTTCTAAGAAGAAGTCCAGGGACATATTGCCAGATTGCTGATCATCAGGCAAGCCACCTTCTTGCTCATAAGCCTTGTCCTACTGTTTACTTATGCATGTTTTACCTACGGTTTATGAAAACTATATTGTTTTATTATATGATGATCTTTATCTTGTAGTGGCTTGCCTCATCCAAACCATTACACCTTTGTACTACTAAGTACAGCCCCATTGATGACACCTACTTAACCCTAGTATGGTAGATGGTTTATACCACCATACCCCCTTGCAGACCCCTTTTTAGCCGAAGCAAATCTATAGGATGGGAAGACCTTGGAAAAGTTCTACAAAATGTTTTACGGTAAAACCTTGGTGAGTTCTGACCTACCAAGAGAAGTTTGAGAAAGATAAAGGTTTTTGTTTTACAAAAGATGCTGGAGGGAAAATGTTTACAAAAACGCACACGGTTCTTTGCATCTTTAGCTATAAAAACTTAACCCATGCAACCACATTACTCTGGAATGGGACATGGCTGGACTTGAAGTTTGCTACTCTGGTATGGGAATTCTCACAACTACTTATAAGGGATCATCTCCCTCGAAGCCGGGTCTCCCCTGGGGGAAAACAATTTGCTATGGCAGTTGTCTAGGGGAGAATACGAACTACCTGTGGGTGGTCGGGCGATACTATGAGCCTCTCATTGAAAGTGCCCACTCTCAAGGAGTTGGAATGTTCTCTAGTTGGCTTTTGAACTGTACAGGGTGTCACAGCATTGAGAGGAACAACTCATAGGGTAGGGCCTATGCTAGAGTGGCATCTGGAGAGTCTTGATCATTTACTCGACTCACGATCCATAGGGAATCAAGGAAATAGGGAAGGGTACCCGGATGGTGTGGGTAAAGTGTATAACCTCTGTAGAATATAAATCTATTCGAATAGTTGTGTCCATGATTATGGATGGGTTGGACAAACTACTGTAGAGTGGTGTTGGTTTTGATTTCAAGAAGGACTTCAGAAAAGCAAAGGCTTTGGAAATGTTTTGACCATGGGATGGTCGAAAAGGAAGGAAAGGAGTTTGGTCATGGGATGACCGGAAGGAAGAAACGAATGGGTGACCCAATCCTAGTGTTTTCCGAAACTTCTCAAAAGAGTTTCCAAAATGTTTTACAAAAGTTTTTCAACAAAGATAGGTAGATGTTATATCTACCAGAGGAACTATTTGAGAAAAGAACCTCTCTTGGAGCCCTCCTACTACCACAACCATATTGCATATCCTCTTGTTATTATTATTCAATTAAGGTGGTTGCAAGTACATTCAAAGTACTCACTGGCATTGTCCCTGGCTATTAACTTGGTCAGATTTCGAGAAGTAAGGTGAAGACGAAAGTGAAGTTGACAACTATGTGAGCTAGGATGTTCTCCTAGTCAGTTGCATGTAGGTTAAGGCATGGCTCGGGATCTATGCTTTGATAAAGTTCCGATGATGATGAATAACGTAACCATGAGGGCAAACAAGGTATGCCATGTATTCGCTTAAGTAATGGATGTTTACTTTGATACTTGTCGGTTATATGCCACAACAAACTAATCATGGGATCATGGTGTATGCATAACAGGGATTCTCGGAGGATTAATCCCGGAGCCCAACAGACTTGGTATTAGAGCCATCCTAACTGTAAGAGAACCTTAGTTAGCATGGTAGTTAGACAGGAAAACTATTTTTGGAAACACCAGCTTTCGAAAACTACTTTCTCAAAAGCTTTTTGAAAAGTTATACTTCTTATCTACTTCTACTCTAAATGATTTCGAAAATGGTTTCTTCTATCTCTCTTCCAAACTTCAAACATACGGATTTCAAATAACTAGGACCTAGAAACCAGTGAAGATAATGATATCAAGATAAATACAAGCAACTACCAGCAAACACAAGAAGACTACAAGATCGCCCAACCAACGGAATCCTCGTGACCCAAAGAATTGGGTGCTACACTATCAAGAAGCGTCCAATGATACGGCAGAAGCTTCTTATGCAAGTTATCAACCCAAACCCTAAGAATGATGATATCTAGGATCGATAGTCCTAAGATGAGTTGTTTTTCAGTTGCAAATGAGGGGGGAATCGTTTCTGATCCCATGCACATATGCTCTCGTCATCACAACAGTCCATTCACTTTAAGATTTGTTTGTTGCTGTTGTATTTCAGCTCGTATTACATTTTCAAGTAAAATTGTTACACACCTCGTGGCGCACTGTTGTACCTCCACATAATGAGTCTGACATCGCTGGAGCAGCACACATAGACCAGTAATTCATGCCCAAGAGGCCAACACCCACCTCGGATTTATTGAGTTTGGTCACCTGTCTCGACCGCCCCTCTAACAATCCTAGGCTCACCGGCGAGGATGTCGTTGCGTTGCACACACTAGCCTCCGACGCTGGGGCGAGCTTAGCAGAGGTGAGCTGGGCGGCCATGAAGCACATGATGACGTTCATGAACTCAGGAACATCGAGCTAGGCGTCGACCTGGGACTGGGAGGCAACATGCATGAGGTGCCGGGATACACAGACTGCCCTCTCGACTACGACGACCGAAGCTGTCTACTAGCAGGGCTAGGGTGTACCAAAGGTGTTGATCAAGAGTGGGAAGGGGATGCTCAAGCAGCGACGTCGCGACGCACATGTCGAGCGGCAGCAAAGATAGTGTTGGCAACCCAGTCATTGGCCCAGCGAGTTATGAACGCCCGTATACCCCTTAGCCCACCGTACACAATGAATTCCATACAAGTATAGGTACTTCACGAATGTCAGACACAGGTATGCAGGTTCTTTCATTGGTCCAGAAAAATGGAAGCATTTGAGCCCTTGATCCAAACGCCATGCACCAAGTGAGATTACAACTAAGTTATAACTCTGTTTCTAAATATATGATCTGTTGGTAGGCTATTTTAGCTTACAGAAATATTTTATTTTTGTCTATTTAGCCTAAGAAAACATTATTTATTTGTAGAGAAAGTAGAAGTTTACAAGTGGGGTTGAGTTTAACGTGAGACACCGTCCTCTTTCGGCCATACCATCCATGAAAAGAAGCATAGTGACATTTCCATGCAGGACAACAGCGCTCGGCCATGCATGCAAGGCAGAAGTGAAGGCAGCCTAGCAGCGGGACGATGCGAGCTAGCGTGATAAGTCTCAGTCACCTACGTCCTAGAGAGATACAGGAAAAAAGAAGGGGGAAAGAATAGATAATGGTACTCCCTTCGTCCCAAGATAAGGACATTAATTTATCTAGACTAGTTAAATGCCCGTGTATTGCTACGGGTTTTTAATTTTTTTCACATCTCATATTTAAGCATTCAATGACAAAAAGTATCCAACCCAGGATAAAATCATGTAAATTTGGTCACTCAAACTACAAATCATTACAAATCAAGATCTTTGTTCTATCATCATCACTCACCCTCCATCTAGAACATAAGTAGGCATGTAATTTTCATCTTCATAACATTTCGAATAGATCATTCAATACACTCTCTTCGTCCAAAAATAAGTGACTTGGATTTATCTAGACTCACATGTATCTAGATGCGTTTTTAATATGTAGATAAATGTGATTCTAGACAAATCCAATTCACTTATTTCCATATGGAGGAAGTATCAAATACCAATGCATTTTACTTAGAAGGGTTGAAGAGTGCAACAAAGATACAACATAGCACAATTTCTTTTTTTTATCAGCATGATGTCACTACCATCAATATGTAAATTTCTCTACATGTATAATAACAAAACATTTCACACTCAAAACTCTATTACAAAAACAACAGCCATGGTTATCCAAAGATGCTCTCGAGAGAAGAAAGGGTCTGCTTGAATTAGTTGAATATGACTTTTGTTATACATAGATAAGAGATACAAAATAAAAAAGAAAGAGCAGAAACATAGGTACATATATCAGATACATATCTACCATTAATCCAAACCAGTTAAGCAACTATTTCTTATGTGTGTCGCACCCTTCCTTCATTGGCTGGTGCTCGCTCTCACACAAGGACAATACGTTTTTGGATTTTGTTTGGCTCTCTTCTCCAAGTGCTACTTCCTTGTTCCCTATACTTGGTATTAGCTTCATCCGATACAACATGAAGAACAAAATTAACTATTAATCTTTATATATATTCTTGTTGTCAAGTACCCAACTAAGTTAGGATATACTATTTTCAGAAACATATTAACTGTATAGTTCGGTTTGCAAGAGTCACTTCTATCTCTTATGATCAAATTACTTGTCCTAGTGAGCTGGTGAGAAATATGTTACGGTTCTTGAAATTGCATGTACAAGTAGTAATATTGCATAAAAGTAATTGCAACCAAGTTTTATTAATCTAGATAGTTAAAGGTCAAGAACTCCTAGAAGTTTTTATTTACGGAAAAGACACGACTACCGATGACAGCTTATTGCGTGATGCAACTGTAATGATATATTTCATTATTTCTAGATTGTATCTTGGTTAGGGAAAGCTCATGTAGTATATATTGGCACAAATAAAATATCCACAAATAAAATACCTTGGTACAATTTTTTAAATTCAAACAGCAGTCATATGCTTGTGACTCCTCTCCAATTCATCACGATTAATACGCAAATATCATTAGCAATAACATTTGTTGTAGATTTCTCTTGCTTCACAATTACCGTCATTAGTTGTAAGTTGCAAGTAGAACAATGGAACTAAAGCTAATAGGTAATAAGCATATTCAAATGGGAAAAAAGACAGAAAAATCATATGTATATTTCTAGCCATAAGTGCACTTGCTTCAAGTAGCTATACGCTAAGCATATATATGCAGCTCTACACTAATTACGTGAAATTGGTATTGCACGGGAATTCATTTTCTGTCTAGTGAATAGAGGGGCCATTTACCACCGGAGCATCTTATCATTAGTAATCCAAGTCATTCTCTTGAAAAAGTGGAAATAGTTGCAAAACAACTATTTAGCATATTGCCAGGATGCAATGTTTGTAGTGTATAGTTAATTTTAGAGTTCTGACAGTACTAACGAGCATGGGTGGCATGCCACCGCTGACAAAGCCCTCAGAGGATGTGAGAATGAAAACAGGGTTTGATCCTAGACCAACGATCACAGTCTGATCAAAGGAAACTATGTATGCCTGCAATTGACACTGTATTTTGCAATGTTTCACACCTTTGTCTGCACCGAAACACATCGTCAATGGCCTGTTGTGCATGTAGCTGTTGTCGAACACTGTCCCATCAGGGAACCTTTCGTGCCAAGCTAAACTGAGCAGATTGGATCCAGTCATATGGGTGGTTGGATGAGTCCCAATCACATCAATAAGTGCATACAAGTCATTGATGTTACCAAGATAAAACATTCTGCAGCTGCAACTTCTAATAAGTGAAGAGACATCATACCTGGGATGGTTGGGCGCCACGCAAGTTCAAGGTCATCACTTGGCGCCTCCACCAATTGTTACTAGATGGTAGACCGCTTGGCTCGCCGGGTTTAGAACATCCAGACAAGTGCCCTTTGTGCGAGCAAAGAAGATGAGTCCATCTCCCATTTGCTCATAGGGTGTGTGTTTGCTCACCAAGTGTGGCATCACGTCCTAAGCAAATGGTCCCTGCAAGTCATCTCCCCTCAACCTAATGAGGAGTTTAATTCATGGTTCATTTCAGAGACAGAGGGTGTAGGTCCAAAATAAATCCAAGGAGCAAGAACACCGATTTCACTTACCTTCTTGCAGGGTTGAAGCAATATGAACAAGAAACTCCCAAAAATAGCAGAAACGAATCAGACTATTTTGAGTGAAAAAATCCAAATGGGTAAACCTGCACATTCCCTACTCATGTTAGTAATCAGGATGAATCAATATGAACAAGAAACTACCAAAACAACGGATATGGATCGTATTATTTAACTGAAAAAATAATCAAAATGAACAACTCGAATGAGGGGCCTTGGATCTAGACCCCTCTAGGCCCATAACGGGCCCTTCCTGCCCAGTTCTGGAGCGCGGACGCCGAGCTTGGCAATGAATAGCACGGAGTCGTGGCCATCATCATATGTGCTTGGTCAGCAGCAGAAACGAATCAGATTATTTTGAGCGAAACCTGCACAATCCCGACTCATGTTAGTAATCGGGCTGAATCAATATGAACGAGAAACTCCTGAAACAGGAGATATGGATCGAATTATTTAACTGAAAAATAATCAAATGAACAACTGGAATGAGGGGCCTCGGATCTAGACCCCTCTAGGCCCATATCACCCTTCCTGCCCAGTTCTGGAGCGCAGACACCGAGTTTGGCCATGAATAGCACGGAGTCGTGGCCATCATCATCTGTGCTTGGTCGGCAAGACGCGAGCACCCTGCTGTCGTCCTCCACGCGAGTCCTCCGTCATCGCGGAAGGGTAGGGGAGGACCGGATTGAGAGGAGAACGACAAAGTTACACTGTTTATCTGTTAGCGACAAAGTTACAATGATTATTATCTGCTAATAGCTAGCTTTCTTAAGGCCTGCATATACGGTCCTAAATTTGATTCCAACTACCAAAGTACTAAGACATAAAAATAGAGAGAACCCACGTTTGTTATCTTCAATTTCTGAAACTGGGTGATACAGGAGCTCGTCATATCTCAAACTTGTTTACGAAAACACACAGGTCAATCACTAAAATGAAATTGAAAGGGAAAGCCTGCACACAGAGAGAGATATCATCGTAATTCGGCAAGAAATAAAGAAAGCCAAACACGATTAGATATCAGGCCAAATAAAACTATTCCTAACACGAAGTGGCGGTTTATTTCTTGATATTTTCACAAGAAAATATTTTCTTGTGCACGTATGAAATAACAAACAAATTAACCTTGATACCTGCTGGTGATACTGTAGTTATCATCGGGCATGCGGATCACTACCACTCTACCACTGGAGCACAACCCCTTCTCACCCGTGAGTATCGACCAGTTGATTCTGCAGGTCAGGATCAGATCTCTAGAAGGAGGAGGTCGTCTGTCATGGAGGTTCTCACGATGGTACTGGAGGAGGCCAAAGCTCTCATTGGAGAAGAAATAGACTTGAAAGAGGCTAGACCTCGAGCTGGAGGTCGTCCGGCCGGGAGGCGGTGCTGCTGCCGGTGGTCGAGTGTCCGACTGTGTGAATATCCAGGGAGACGGCGATGGGAGCGTGGCTGGGGCGGCGGCGACATGCCGGTCATCAGCAGTCGACAGTGTGGCAAGGACGCGTCCGTCGCCCAGGCCGGCGACGCGAGTTACTCTGCTAGCCCGTGAAGCCGTAGTTAGGAAGAGAGCGGCTTTGCATCTTTATTGGCGTCAGCTTTTTCCATTGTGGTATTTTTGTTCAAGGCTGTGGGAGCGATTTCAGGCGTTGGACGAAAGAAGAACGAAATGGTCTGTGGCAGGAAACGGAACGCAATCTTCTTTTCAGATAGTAGAGATAGAGATTCACACTAACTAGACAGATATACGCGCTTCGCCGCGCCCCCTATAATGTATTTGTCGTAGGCGCGGTGTTCCAGCAGCATCGCTCTAAGTACCATGCCTAGTTTTCCTGCTTTGTTAAGCTGTGCTAGGAATAAATGCCACTAATATTTTCGAGTGCTTACATGTTTTTTCCGTCAGCTGATTTTCCCTAGTTTAGGTGTATGAATTAGCATCCAGAAAACAAAAAAAGGCCAGTAATAATCAAATTAGCCATACATACTATACTAATCCTATGCATTTTCTTTCAGTAAATACTCCTTCGGTTCTAAAATAAGTGACCTCACTTTCTCTAGATACACATGTATCTAACACTAAAACATGGCTATATACATGTGTATCTAGATAAAATGAAGTCACTATATACATGTGTATCTAGATAAAATGAAGTCACTTATTTTAGGACGGGAGGAATATTTATACATCATAGATTTTTCATATATTATTAACCGGTTCAATAAAACACACAAGAAATGATTCATGCTCCTGGCGCACACATGTACTCCCTCCGTTCAGAAATATAAGATGTTTTAGCTTGTGAATCGAATGTATCTAGACGCATTTTAGTGTATAGGTTCCTAGAGTTTCGGAGTGAAACTATACACTAAGAGGCATCTAGAGACATTTATTTCACAAATCTAAAATGTCTTATATTTCTGAACGGAGGGAGTATGAATTATGTTTACATCTCTCTACCAATGGACGGCTTACACAATATGAAGCTAAATACCCAAAGAATTTTTTTATGCCAGGAGCAATTGATCAATCCTAATATAATGGGTGACCTAGGATATCCATCGATACATTAGTTGTGGTAATAAAGAAACATAAGAATATTTTTTTTGAACAAACATAACTTCAAATGTGAAACGCATATTCTCTATTCGACTACACATCATTTTCACCGGGACTGGACCTATCATTTGATTGGCCAAAATTGATTAAGCTTAAAAGCAAGTTTAAAACTACAAACATGTGAATGGAAATTTAAAAAGCAATAATATATATTGTTCATGCATGGAAATTATAACCTCTTTCTACGCAATCAACAGTAAAGAGGCATGCAGCTGAAAACAAATGGTTTAGGGATATGCTTTAAATAAGACTTAACACATTGACACACTACTCTGCGCTTCTGAGTAGTGATTGCAGGTGCAATGCACGTGTTTACAACATATCAATGTGGAATACTCGTGAACATTGAAAAGACCAATATCATACAAGTTTACCACCAATACAGCATCTATAGCTCCACTTAGGTGATCCCACTCAAAATTTCCTCTTCCACAAAGTTCAATAAAACCAAGTTGTGCATAGCCCAATTTTCCATGGGCCGAAGAAACTATACACAAAACAGCTCCTGTCTAACAAACCTGGACAAGCAGAAGGTACAATTAGCAACGCAGTGAAATCGCTCCTAAAATCCTACAGAAAAATAAGACTACTGAATATCAGGAAACAAGCAACAAAGTTTTTGGGGGGCACGGATCCCAGATGTTTGGAAATTCCACCGACAATGACACAACATTATGCACAATGGCACCATGGCCTTCCACATCCATGCGAATGGTCGTGCAAATAACTAAAAAGTAAATAGTAAAAAACAGAACATTTCTTGTTAAAATGTGAAAACATATTATTTGTGATACAAATTAAGATCTGATAAGCAACATACACAATCCTTCTCCACATTTTTCCCCCTTTTACATCTATAAGTGCAACCCCTCAACACAAAAACTTTGAATGCTCCATGCCAAAAGCCCAAAGAAAATATTGTTTAACATGCCTAGAACACAATGGACACATGATGACCACCAGCTGCTGAAAAAAGAAACTTGGTGTAGATTGATCATGTTAAAATAAAAAAATACACATTAACTCACATCCTATAATTAGTAGTGCCAATGGAGATACATGCCCATGGGATAGGAATCCACCAATAGTGTTCCATCCAGATCAACCAAACTGCAAGTGGAGTAGAGGACACAGGCCCATAGTTGGGCTGCGAGGCAGCTTCCTAGAAAAATCATGATCCTTCTTTCCTATCCAGTGATGCCCTCTCGAGCATGCTACAGCAGTCTTCTGAGGGCCTTCACACTGGTGAACTTCCTAATGATCTAAAAAAGCAAAACACTCTATAAATGCTAAAAATAGAACACGTCTCTTATATTTACCAAAACAAAATTAGAAAACCTCTCCACATACTTAAACCTGAGCCTAGCAAAAGAACAACAGAACCAAGAAAGTACGAACAAAGCCATTTCCAATGCTAAATCTGAGGAGGGGGAGGTCATTTTCAGTGGATCATTCCTCTCCACATATATGTGCCTTCTCTCATTGCATCACATAAATATGAAATGACCTTTTGTTGTTTAGCAAGATATTTTTCTAATATAAATCAGTTAGAAGACCATAACTTAAAATATGCTAATAGCAAACGGTCGTGAGATTACCATGCTAGCTAAGGGCACTATTGATCGATGTGTTAAACTAAACAGAACTGGGCAACCACACTAATAGGGGCTTGCATGAAAATACCAGGTTACTGGTGGAATCCGATCGAGGAGTTGTGCTCGAGTTTGGCAGGCACAATCTTGCACACACAAAGCATATCAGGTGATAGACTACATAGATAAAACATGAAACTACGTATACCATGCATCTCTTTCACAAACGTCATCTGCCCTCTATGACAAATTGTCCTTTTAAACAAACATAAAGCCTGCAATACAAAAAGAAAATGGCCAACATTAGAGAATGCTTCGAGCAAGAAACTTAGTTCTACATTGATTTTCTCAAATAAGGATTTGCTAGATTGGTTCTTATAGAAACATTGCAATTTGTTCATCGCCATTCCCTCTGATGAGGTGGTCATATAACTTCATCACTTCCGGTAGGCTTCCACGATGAGTTACCTCATGATCACCAGATGATTTCCGGTACTAATTACAGTAGCCATATCGGGAAACAAACATATGTACTCCCTCCGAACTATGATAAGTGCGATATAAACTATCTGTAGCAGGTTGACACGGTAGAAGGTTGTATTGGCTAAAAGCTGTCTGCTTTTGTGAAAACGATATAAGAGGGAACTATTAGTAGGTAAAATTCAAGTAATGAGTTTGGCTGACACTCGCATGTATGGAATCTTATTATGTTTCTGACCAATAAATAGTAGTATCTAAGGTGCTTGTTTCTTCCTTCTGCTATGAGTCCAGGATGTCTAGAAGGGAAGATAAAAAGTAAATGTTAGCGGAAGCACACTTCTTCCACCACATCCTAAAGAAAGCCAGCCCCATAAACATCACTCATTCACTATGTGATCTTCACGAATATTGTTAATATCATGAAGGCTTACTGCGCTAGTTAGTACATAAATTTAAGGTGGTGCACAGGTGGTTTCTAACTGCTCCAGCACAAAAGAATCGATGATAGATGCAATTCTAGCTCCTGGTAGGGAACTGGCTCTACCCTCAATCAAGGACTGCAAGATTCAGATGTCGCATAATGTACATGCATATGTACTTGGGAAAGAAGCTTGAAGAGTATTCACATGTATTCAATAATGCAAGGAATCAGTCTCCTTGTAGTCTGACCACTCACCCATATGGATTCACCGGTATGGAGAGCTTGGAGTTGCCTGCAACACGAGTCGAGTAGTTGGTCCTGCGACATGTCGGGGGAGACAGTGCCGACATGTGAGAAGCAAAAATCATGTCCAGGCTTGCAAATTTGTTCACTACGGTAAGATCAGAGGAGAGTTTTTGATATTCTATAAAAATATGATAATGCAATAATTTGAAACTAGAGAAAGTCTTCAGAGACCAGATGGTACATAGACAAATAATTTCACGTGTACCTGAAGGAAGGTTTAAAATCACCTAACACCTGAAGTTATATGTTTTGCTATCCCTAAAAGGCAGTATGCACATCAAAAATTAAATTGATCACTGAGACTAAATGAGAAATGCAGCCAGTAGCTAAATTAAATAAGGATCACAATGGAAAAATATTCAACACAAATTTTTCCCTGAGGTTATGCAGATGTATGTACTTCTTGAAGAAATCACCACAATTATTCATGAACCGGCCGAATGTGGGTTGGCAACCTGAAGACTTTTGCAGGTAACATATATCTCAAAACTACATACTAACGACATAATAACAACAATAAGCTAGAGTTTAGAATTAAAATAATATGTTCCATGCACCAGGAATGCATATTATGGTAGGATGAAATCCTTTATTTACCATAATACCCTTTCTTTGTACTGTAGATACATTTGCAATATAAATCTGTACCAGTAAATTCAATCTACCAGTTAACCCAAGGTTCCACCCAATGATCAGATAACCCAATAAGGAAGAGTACCAAATTCTGGTGAAGAGCCAAAATGAACCCTCTAAGATCAATCTTAGACCATTGTTGTTATCATCTACTTCACAACTCCATTCTCCACAACATCCTAGAGATCTTGCTTCAGTGCATCATCCAACAGAACATGATTCGGGCTGCAAGTGGAACTCAACTGAGATCAATAGAATTCACACCAATGCTTAGCATGGTGATATTGCGTGTACACATAAGTACGAAAATAATGAAATAGCTCAGGAATTTCCTACTTCTATGGCAACATGAAGCATAATTGTTTGAGTAGACAACTCTAGTAGCAACCCAAGGTTCCCACTCAGACCAAGGGGTTTGTTTCCTAGCCATGACACAACAGCAATACTCGATATAGTACTGTCAGATATCCTGCTGCATGGGGCAACGATAACTGAAAAGAACACTACATAGACATCATTTGTTCTCTTCCCATAGCATGGCTCAAAATGCCAGAGAAATTTGAGTACATGAGTTTATTTGCTAAATGGATACATATGAATGAAAAGAACGAATAAAAAGGTCAATCCTATGTCATATTTGGTAAATAAATATATGACTACAACTTAGCACAGGCAGATAGTCCTCACTACCTCCATAATAATTAGAACAGAAAGCAGCGGAGCACAATTTACCAAAGAAAAAAGGCACTAATCTGGGAATGCAGACCGGCAGGCTTGCAACTTAAATTAGTTCTTGGTTAAGTGGACTGATTGCATCGCTCTATCCTAGTATTTACAGATGGACATTTACACACAACAGGGCATGAGCCAAACCTAACCTACATCAATGGACTAATAAATAAATAGGTATATATAAAATGTAAAGTCCATCTAGAAAGATAAAAATCTTCAAGACCATGTCTAACCATCAGGGAGGGCTAAAGAAAGGGAATCCAAACTAAGATATTAGGACGGGGCTAATCAAGGAAAGAAGAAAGGAACTACAATGACACTTCAGGCTTATCTTCATAGTAACGAACCATAAACACAAAGAATAAGTATATAAGCTTGCACAATCCTCACCTTTGATCATCCAAGGACGGTGAATCATGATGTATGCAGGTGCATCATAGTATTAGTAGGACTCGTCCTCTTCATGTCTCTTAATCAGCTAGCTTGGAAAATAACTTCATATCTCCTAAGATCAAAATTCTAAGTGTGATTTCGGAACTGCAATACGATCTCCTAATACTATGGGCAGTGAAGTAACTTTACCTTTGGTCGATGCGATAGTTGATCCTTGAAATGTCCAGCTGTATCGGTGAAAGGTTGCTGGCGCAGATTAGGAACACATGAAAAAAATTCATCCAATCATCATGGGGACAAATTCAAACAAAATCAAATAATAGTTATTGCTCACTGCTCATGATGTTTCTTAATGCTTCATGCATTCTCCTTAATTCATTGGCAACCCAGCCAAACACACTGTTTTTTTTGAAACCGTCAATGCACCAAAATAAGTTAATTGGTACCCAAAACCTTATATTTTCTCCAAGAACCTTTCGTCAAGTAGTAATTATTCTTTTTCACATGCTAACACTAGGCCTTCTGAAAGGGCATTTATGTCCTTACTATTATTTTGATGTTTAGTGACAACACTTGGATAAGTTTAATCATCTGTTAAATGTTTCAGGAGATTCTAGCTGCCCCTATGTATGTTGCAATAAAGGAAAAAGAGCTGCCCAAGATCTGGTATGTGCAGGGGACAAGCCTCAGTCGTACTGTCCGGCTGATCCAGGCCAGAGTGTTCGCCAAGGTCGGACTGTCCGGTGGGTTTCGCCCAAACTGTCCGCCCCTGGGAAGTGGGCAACTTCTTGATGGGTTCGTAGCATGGAAAACAAAAAAATTCTACCGCAAGAATGAACAAAACCCAGATCTAATCTAGATAAAAGCCAAGATCTAATCTATTAGACATGTGCAACGAGATAGATCTGTACTAACCCTTGTAGACCCGAAAGCGTTACGAGATCGGATCTCGTGGTTGATGTAGTCGATCACTTTCCGATCTCAAGATCGAGTAGACGATCCTTCCGGCGCCGCGTTCTGGCAGCGCTTCCGCAGTCGGTCACACGTGCGGAGTCGAAGCAGACCTTCCTCTCCTCGTTCCAGCAAGCAGCGGAGGTAGTAGATCTCTCCACGGAATCCCAGCAGCACGACGGCGTGGTGGTGGTGGAGTAGATAATTCTGCAGGGCTTCGCCTAAGCCAGAGCAGAGGGAAGGAGGAGGAGAGAGGCAACTTGAGATCTAGAGAATCGAAGGGGCAAGGGGGCTTGTGCCTCCACCCCTCTATTTAAAGGAGGGAGGCGCCATGGGGAGGTGGAGTCCTTGTAGGACTCCCCTCTCCCTTGGCCGGCGGATCAAGGAGGTGGGGGGAGAGTCCTACTCCCCCACGAATCCTTGTCTTACCCCACAAGGATTCCTTGATCCTTTCTTGGTTTTCAAGTAAACTCCAAAAAATCTTCTAGAACCTTCCGGAACATTCCGAAACCTTCTAGAATCCCCATACAAATACTCCGGAACATTTCCTAACTTAGAAAATGATCCCCAATATATGAATCTTATTCCCCGGACAATTCCGGATCTCCTCGTGATGTCCCGGATCCAATCCGAGACTCCGAACAACATTCGGTCTCCAACGCACATTCCATATCTACTTAAAACAACTTCGAACCTTAAGTGTGTCACCCTACGGTTCGTGAACATGTAGACATGATGGAGACACATCTCCGATCAATAACCATTAGCGGGATCTGGAGATCCATAACAGCTCCCACATACTCAACGATGACTTTGTGATCGATAGAACCATTTAACATACGAAACCAATTCCCTTTGTCACACGATACTCTACTTATCCGAGGTTTGATCGTCGGTATCTCCATACCTAGTTCTACCTCATTACTGATAAGTACTCTTTACTCGTTCCGTGATATGTCATCCCTTGTGACCTAGTCACATGCTTGCAAGCTAACTAGATGACATTCCACCGAGAGGACCCAGAGCATATCTATCTGTCATATGGATGGACAAATCCCAATCTTGGTCCATGCGCTTCAACACATACTTTCAGAATACCCAATGTCACCTTTATAACCACCCAGTTACGAAGCAGCATTTGATGTCATCAAAGTACCCATCCGGTGATGGTGATTAACATAACCTCATGGTCGAAGGATTAGGTTACTATGCATTTGAAAAGCTTGTAGTAAAACGAACTTAATGACTTGATCTTATGCTATGCTTACTATGGGTGTGTGTCCATCACATCATTCTCCTAATGATATGATATTGTTATTAATAACATCCAATGTCCATGATCAGGAAACCATGATCATCCATTAATCAACAAGCTAGCTTAACAAGAGGCTTACTAGGGACTCTTTTATGTTTACAAAACACACAAGTATTAATGTTTCCTGTTAATACAATTATAGCATGGGATGTAAACATTTATCATAAACATAAAGATATAATAATAACCACTTTATTATTGCCTCTTGGGCATATCTCCAACAGTTCTCTGGACACTCAGAATAGCTTTTCGGACACTCCCCAGACACATACCAGATACTGGCCGGAAACTTGGCCAGGACGGAGTGTCTGTCTGGTCTCGCCCGGAGTGTCCGGCTAGGCCGAACTGTCCGGGGTAAGTGGCTCCCAACGGCTCTAATTCTAGGGGGGCTATATAAAGGCCCCTTCTTCTACCTTGGAAGCTGCTCGTCCACCTCAAGAACTCCAGCACCATTTGAGCCACCAAATGCACAGAGATCTCCTCACTCAACCATCCAAAGTCATTGATCTTTGGAGAATCAAAGGAGGAGGCCTTGATCTACATCTTCACCAAGAGAGATCCTCATTTCCCCCTCATTCACTTGAGGGCCCCTTTCTCTAGTGTTTCATTGGAAACCCTAGCTTGTGATTTGGTTCTTACTAGCTTGTCTTTGATTGTTTGACAGCTAGCTTGTACTTGGGAGCCTCCAATTAAGTTGTGGATGTGTGCCCCGAACTCGTTGTAAAGGTGCCGGCTTCCACCTCGAAGGTTGCCGTATAGTGGAAGAGGTGAATCGAACCTGTTGGGGTGAGGTTCATAGGAGAACAAGGGAGGCCTCTCGTGGCGTTGGTGGTTTGAAACTACCCCCTCTCCAAACGTAGACGTACTTCCCCTCAAAAGGAAGGAACTACGGGAAACAAATCCTTGTGTCTTCGTGTGCTCCACTTTGGTTACTTCTATCCTTTACCGCACTTTACTTATCTAGTTATTGCTTAGTATATGTGCTAGATTGACATAGAGGTAAATTCACCATAGTTGCATAATCTAGAGAATTTACCTTTCATGTCAAACCCTAAATTGAAAAGGAGTAAAATTTGAAGTAGCACCTATTCACCCCCCCTCTAGGTGCCCATACGATCCTTTAAATTGGTATCAGAGCCTCAGCTCTTTATTCGGGATTAACCGCCTAAGAGATTATGGGCAACCCAGATGAGGGAGAAAGTGAGGCTAGCCATTCGGTGACCATGGTAGATCTCAAGAACTTGGAAACAAGCTTGAGCTCTACCTTAGGCAACGAAATCCAACAGTTGCGCCAACTCGTTGAGAAACTTGTTAGGGATAAGCAAACCTCACCTCCTCCCTCCCATATGGAAACACCACCTAACCCAAAGGCAAATGCTCCAACTAAGCCTTTGGAGGAAGTGGCGGGGGATGAACATAATTCCACTAACTCCACCACCAAAAAGGGTGATGGGAAGGAAGAGCACCATGCGGTTCCCAGATGGTACTCTCCCGACCCCCCTATCCCTCACCCACATATAAATAATAGAGGTGACCCACCTAAGTTAGCTACACATACTTTTGCTCAATGACAAGTTTTAATGAAATCTCATGTACGCAGCTCTTGCATTGATTTGTGGAATATTATTGAAGAAGGTCTCAAAATTAAGGATCCAACCAACTTGACTAGAAGAGAAGTGGTCAATAGCCAACTCAATGCAACTGCCTTGCACATGATCCAACTTGGGGTGGGGCCAAAGGATTTTCCCCGCATTGAGCACTACAATACCGCCAAGGAAGCTTGGGATGCTCTCATTGACTTGTTTGTTGGCAATGAGAGTATGAGAAGGTAGATATGATGCCTTAAGCAATGAGGCTGAAGGTTTCTTCATGAAGGATGGTGAGGATCATGAAGACATGTATCGAAGACTCAAATCCACAGCCACTGCCTTGAAGAATGTTGGTGCCTCTCACATTGATGATGCCTGGATCAAGAGGAAGTATGTGAGTTTTCTCATGCCCTTCGGTCCTACTGACTTGAAGAGTCTCCAAGGAAGACACAACTACCATCTCATAACCTCCAATGAAGTTATGCAAGAGATGGCCGCCTTGAAGGTTGCCGCCAAGAATGCCAAAGACGCCCGTGCTCGTGCCATTAGAATGAGTAGTGGTGTCAATCTTTCCTTGAAGGCTAAGGTTGTGGAGTATGATGAAGATGAAGGAAGTGATGAGGGGCTTTCAATGAGCCACCCCGAAGATGTCAAGGTTGCTCATGGTGAATACATGGCCTTCTATGCAAGAAACTTTTGGAAAGATCCCGCCAAGGCCAAGATGGAAATGCAACAAATAAGCAACCCCAATGGGAGAAGAGATAATGGGTCCAAGTTGAGAACTTGCTTCAATTGTGGTGACCGCTATCACTTTCTTGCTGCTTGTCCTTATGAGAAAAGAGAAGATCATGGGGATAAACTTGTGTTGAAGAAGACCTCCAAAGCTCCTTACAAGAAACCCTTCATCAAAAGGAATGCAACCAACAAGAAGCCGGGTGAAATTGTCTTGATCACACATGAAGAATTCTCCTCCGATGATGATGATGAAGATGATGAAGAGGAAACATCAAGTGGTGTGGCGGCTCTTTCCACTACTTCTACCCCTACATTCTCACTCTTCGACTCTCCAAATGAGAATATCTCTAACAAGAACGTCACTTGCCTTATGGTAAGAGGAACAGAGGTATTATCATCATCACACTCCATCTCTTTAATCTATGATGAATTTGATGATGAGTTATCTCTTGAGGTTAAAAAGGAATTAGTTGCTTTTGATGTGTTTATGAACAACTTTCAAGGGGAACACAAGAAACATGTTTTGGACCTCTTAAATCAACTAGCACACACACAAGAACTTCTAGATGAACGATAGGAAGAGAGCACATGATTGAGGTAGAAGCTCTAAATAATGCTCTAGAAGAAGAACAAGAAACTAGAATATCCCTTGAAACTAAACTTGAGGGTCTTGATGAAGCAAATGATCTCATTATTAATAAACTCATCAAGGAACGTGACCATGTTATTGCCAAATATAAAAAGGACAAGATTGAGTTTTATGTTGTTCATGAAAAACTTGCCGAGGACTTTAGGATGCTTGACAAGGCTCACAAGGCATTGGAGAGTGAACTCTTGTTGCTCACAAAGTCTCGTGAAAAGCCTCAAACTCAATGGACTAATATTTCTTCACCTAGTACTTTCATTCCCTCTAGTTGTACTAGTATACTTGAAGAAAATGCTAGGTTGAAGGGGGAGCTAGCTAAGGCCACCTTTCCCAAAGGAAACAAGTCAATTGATGACCTCTTGAGTAAGCAAAGGTCAAGTAGTGAGAAAGGGGGCATTGGCTTTGTCTCTAAAGGCAAGAAGAAGAAGAAGAAGAAGAAGAAGAAGAAGAAGAACAAGAAAAGGAAGGCCAAGCCCACACAAGAAAAGGACAAGGTCATTGTGGATAGTAAGACCACTAATGGAAAAACTATGTCTCATGATGATTTTGCAAGGAGTGTTAACCCTCACTATGTTTTAATGCGTGATTATTATGGCGATGTGTATGCACAATATGTTGGGCCATATGATGGTTATATTGCTTGGTCTATTTGGGTTCCCAAGACCCTTGTTACTAACAAAATAGGACCCATTGAAAAATGGGTACCTAAAAACTAGTTTGATCTTTTGTAGACCTACGCTTCCGGAGGGTCAAAATGGGTGCTTGATAGTGGATACACAAGTCATATGACCGGAAGCGCATCAAGTGTCAAGGAGTTGAGACCAAATATTGATCAAATATCCATGACATATGCCTACAAGTCAAAGTCTAAGGTAATGGGTTTTGGCAAAGTTGTGGTTGCACACGATATCACTCTTGTGGACGTCATGCTTGTTGAGACCCTTGGCTATAATTTACTTTCAGTCTGTGCTCTTGGAAATATGGGTTTTGATGTATTTATTGATAATTATATTGTGATCCTCTTGTGGAGCAAGTATCTCAAGGTCGCTTTTGTTGGGTATGTCAAAATGACTTGTATGTGGTGGACTTCTCGGGGAAAACCACTATAAGTCCGATGTGCTTATTCGGAAAGGCCGATGTGGGTTGGCTATGGCATCACCATCTAGACCATGTCAACATGAGAACTTTGCAAATCCTCCACAAGGATGGTCATATTGTTGGACTAAAAGAAAATGTTTGCTTTGCCAAAGATCGTGTTTGTAGGGCATGTGTCGAAGGAAAGATGCATGATTCTCCCCACAAGCCAAAGAACTACATCAAGTCCAAGAGGATCTTGGAGCTCCTTCATGTGGATCTCTTTGGTCCTCCATCTCATGCAAGCCTTGGTGGGAAGAAATATTGCTTGGTGATTGTTGATGACTACTCAAGATACACTTGGGTATATTTCTTCAAACTAAAAAGTGAGACACAAGAGAACTTCATTGACTTCATCAACATGGCTCAACGCCAACACAATGTCCCGGTATTAACAATAAGAAGTGACAACGGTACCGAGTTCAAGAACTACACATTGAATGGATTTCTTAGTGACGAGGGAATAAAACATCAATATTCCGCTGCATATACCCCTCAACAAAATGGTGTAGCTGAGAGGAAGAACTGGACTCTTATTGATATGGCAAGGGCTATGTTGGCGGAATTTAAATCTCCATACAATTTTTGGGCTGAAGCTATCTCCACCGTATGCCATGCATTAAACCGTCTCTACCTCCGCAAAGAATTGATCAAGACTCCATATGAAATCCTTACCGGTAACAAGCCCAATGTTTCTTACTTCCGGGTCTTCGGTTGTAAGTGCTTCTATCGCATTAAGGGTATTCGTTTGTCCAAGTTTGATTCCAAAGCATTAGAGGGTATTTTTGTTGGTTATGGTCTCGAATCCCACACTTATAGAATCTATGACAAGCTCTCTGGAACCGTCATAGAATCTTGTAGTGTGGTGTTTGAAGAATATGATGGTCCCCAAGCGAGGTGTGTTGATGTATGTGATGTAGATGATGAAATGCCTCAGGATGCCATAGGAAGAATGGGTGCGGGTTTCATCCGCCCTGTTGAGGAACCCCTTATGGCGGATCGAGAAGAACTATGCTCTACTCAAGTGGAGCCCTCATCTTCACAACGTCAACAAGCTCCTATCGAGGAGGACAATGACCCATGCCAAAGACAAGGTGTGGACCCTCAACCTGCTGATCAAGAAGAAACTTCTAGCCAGGAGTTACTTGAGTCTCCATTTGCCAGAATGTCCAGTGGTGCTAAGTCTATTACACAAGGAAGGTCTATAAAAACTGCCATAAGGGAAGCTCAGTGTATGTCTAGAAGTATGATTGATCAAGACCAAGGTCAATCTTTGCCTCTTGTAGAAGAGAATAATTCCAATAATGATCAAGGTCAAGTTGATGGTCAAGACGAGGACCAAAATTATGAAGTGATCCCCCAAGAAACAACAAGGAGATCAAAACTCGTCGCCAAGCTAGAATGGATAGAATATTGGAATTAAGAGACCACACTCTTGAGAATGTGGTAGGAGATCTAAGAAGAGGGATATCTACTCGAGCTCAACTGAAGAACTTTGGTGAGCACCAAGCACACATTTCCATGGTGGAACCAAAGAAAGTATTGGAAGCTCTTGAAGATTCGGATTGGGTGGATGCAATGCACAAAGAGCTCAACAACTTTGAGAGAAACAAAGTATGAAAGTTAGTTGAAAAGCCAAAAGATTGCCGCAATATTATAGGCACCAAGTGGATTTTCAAGAACAGAAGATGAGCATGGAATTGTGGTGAGGAACAAGGTAAGATTGGTTGCACAAGGGTTCTCTCAAATTGAAGGCATTGATTATGGAGAGACTTATGCACTCGTGGCTCGCCTTGAGTCATCTGTATCCTTCTTGCTTATGCGGCACATCATAAATTTAAATTACAACAAATGGATGTAGAAAGTGCATTTCTTAATGGTCCATTGAATGAGTTGGTATATGTGAAGCAACCCCCGGGGTTTGAGGATCCCAACTTTCCAAACCACGTCTACAAACTCGATAAGGCACTCTATGGGCTCAAACAAGCCCCACGCACGTGGTATGAGCACCTTAGAGAGTTGTTGTTAGATCGTGTGTTTGAGGTTGGGAAAATCGATCCCACTCTTTTTACTAAAAAGGTCAATAGGGAACTTTTTGTATGCCAAATTTATGTAGATGATATTATTTTGGCTCATCTAACAAAGCTTTTAATGATGAATTCTCAAAGCTTATGACTGACAGGTTCAGGATGTCTATGATAGGAGAACTGAGAGTATTTCTTGGTTTTGAGATCAAGCAAGTGAGAGGAGGAACATTCTTCAACCAAGCCAAGTATACTCAAGATATGCTCAAAAGATTCAACGTGAAAGATCTAAATGGAGCTCCCACTCCCATGGCAACAAAGACTCATCTTAAACTAAACCCAAATGGTAAAGATGTGGATCAAAAGGTATACCGGTCCATGATTGGCTTTTTGCTTTACCTTTGTGCATCTAGACCCGATCTTGTGTTGAGTGTAGGAGTGTGTGCAAGATATCAAGCGGCTCCTAAAGAAGCCATTTGATGGCGGTCAAGAGAATCTTTCGATATTTGGTTCATACCCCAAACTATGGTATTTGGTATCCTAGGGGCTCAACTTTCTCTCTTTGTGGATACACGGATTCGGATTGGGCTGGTGACAAGGATGATAGGAAATCAACCTCCGGGGCTTGCCAATTCCTTGGGAGTTCCTTGGTGTGTTGGTCTTCTAAGAAGCAAAATTGTATATCTCCATCACCGAAGCCGATTATGTGGCAGTTGCTAGTGCTTGTACACAATTGCTATGGATGACGCGAACTTTAAAGGAATACGGTGTCCATTGTGACAAAGTGCCTCTTCTATGTGACAATGAAAGTGCTATAAAGATTGCCTATAACCTAGTGGATCATACAAGGACAAAGCATATTGAGATTCGTCATCACTTCATTAGAGATCATGTTGCTCGAGGTGATATTGTGTCAACCAAAGACCAACTTGCCGACATTTTCACGAAGCCACTTGATGAAGCAAGGTTTTGTTATTTGAGGAATGAACTAAATATCGTAGATTCTAGGATCTTGACTTGATCACCTTGCATACTCGCATATATCTTGACCCTTATTTGGTTTTGGTGCAGGCATGGAGATAGGGGGAGTGTGGTTCTAATACATTGGACTATCCCTCCCCTCATAATGCCAACATTAAGAAATTCAATTCTCTTAATATCATTTAGTGATATGTGAGCTTCATTGATGAGTAGTGGCAATGAACCCAAGGATAATTCTTCGCGGTGTCATCCCACAATCTCTTACATGGTGTCTTTGGCCACCGCCCTCTTCATATTTGAAGAGTTGGTTCTTGATTTGTGTGGTTTGGATCTTAATTTGCCATCTTTTGACTATCTATGGTTTTTTGATTCTTCACAGTACATCTTCTGAATCCCAGGCCTATACTCATCCTTTAAACATGCTCCTCTTGCCACACATTTGTCCAACTTTTGTACCTAAAGTTTTCTGGTCATGGGGGCGGAATGTCCGCACTGTACCGACCGGAGAGTCCGGCTAGGACGGACACTCCGGCCGGGCCGGACACTCCGGCTAATTTTGCCTGGACACTCCGGCCCCAGCGGTTTTAGTCCTGTAAAGGGGGTCGGGGAGAAGTGGACGGTTCAGTCCTCCTTCTTCCCCCTGACTCTCTTATCTCCACAACCTGCTACCCCTGACCAGGATCTCCACCGGGAGGGCCTCTCCACCCCGGATTTGACCGTTGCCGCCGGCCATTACCGCCCCTTTGCCGCTGGGACCTGTTCCCCTCCGGTGAAGGCTCCATGGATGCTGGTTTTTTGCCTCCCCCTCTTCTACATCTCTAGGGTTTCCTCTAGATGCTTGTTGGAGGCAATGACCTATCTTGATCCATGGATTCATCATACTGCATGCATATGGCGTCATTGTAGTAGTCCTAGCAATCCCGATCTGCTCTGGTTGAGTACTTTTGCGCTGCCCGAAAAATCACCAGGTCTCCCACTGGACTGTCCGGTGTGCACAGGGCGGACACTCCGGCCCTGCCGGAATGTTCGGCCTGTACACACCGAACTGTCCGGGCGTGGCGGAGTCTTCGGCTCGATTTTGCCGGATAGTCCGGGTTTCCTCAACCAGTTTTGATCTGGCATTCCTTTCACTACCGCTATGTGCATTCACCTCCTGGACAAATGTGCTTACCCAGCTGTTATCTTTCTACTCTGACTTCACAGGTGGCTCCCGTCCTCGTCGCTCTAGGGCCGCTCAGAAAGCTCGTCCTCGCAGGTACCGTGATGAAGAGAATGAGGTTCATATGGATCCATCCATGGTCAGGCAGGCTGCTCGTGACCGTGTTGCAGCAAAGTAGGAGAAGGTCAGAAAACTAAAGAGGGATGAAGCCAAGCGCATGAAATTTGAGTCATTAACCACTTTGGCAAATTTGGGCACCGAAGAGTTTGTGGAGATGCGTGTCTAGCAATTCTATTCTCTATAGCGCACTTCTGAGGATGAACGCTTCTAGAGGAATGAGCAGGCCCTACTCTTCTCTAAGGTGTTTTCTGCTTTCAGGACTCCTGTGTGCCCCATGCATTGGTTGGATATTCTGAAGCTCTAGGCCCACATATACTTTGAGGATGCTCTGGGTGACTGAGAAGATGGGACTGCATGCCATCTTTCAAACAAGAGAAGATTACAACATTTAGTTGGTCCAGCAGTTCTATGCCACGGTGGTTTTGGGGACACTCCTGATATTCCCCTTGAGTGGATCTCTGGCACTACTAGGTGTCGTTCCAGCATGGCTCAGTTTGCCCATCTCCTTGGTGTGCCTTTCAACCCTAATGCTTAGAGTGGTCACCGGATGCATGTGCATGGTTAGGCATATGACAAATAGTTGTTGGCTCCAATCTACTCTCAGAATGGTGTGGTTGGCCAAACCACCAACATCAAGCTCATTTACAACATCTTGCTCCGCATGTTTCGCCACACTCTCACTCCCAAGGCGGGCAACAAGGATGAGATGTGGGTGCTGAGATCAATCTTATGGCCCATGCCCACTCCGTGTATGTTCGCGGTCCAGCTCACCCAGGTGGTGCCATAGATGTCATGGAATTTATCTATCAGGATATGTACAAGTGCATCACTGACAAGAAGTGTCCTCTGTTTGCTCCATATGTGATGAAGCTCATTGTTGCTCAGGATCCAGTCACTCCACTGCTCTATACTGACCTTGTTGCACACCTCCCTGCCAAGCTACAGAGGAAGGGTGCCCCCACCTCCAAGGCACCTCGTGGCTACCCCCTGCTCAGGATATATTTGAGGATGATGAGATAGATGCCTCTGACAGTGATGATGGTTCTGAGGAGGTTCCGGAGGCTGTGACCCGTGGCCCTCGCATGAAGCATGCCAACAATGCATATCGCTTCACCACCTCCAAGGAGGAAGTGCACAAGAAGGTGAAGAAGGCCTCCTGGTGGAAGAAGCTGCTTCTTTGCTAGAACATTGACATTCGCCATGGTCAGTACGATGCATACAAGGCGAACAGGAATGTGATGAAGGAGCTCAAGCGGATCAACCAGCCCATGGATGTTGACCCTTCTCAGCAGCAGGCGTCTGATGGCACACTCTCCTATGGTCATTGGAGTCAGGGGCATGTGGATTGATCCATGTTTGAGGATGTATCTTCTTCTTCTCGCCCTCACGGCCAGAGCTCTACTCAGGAGGATCAGGATGATGAGGATGGTGATGAGGACGAGGACGAGGAGGAGGAGGAGGAGGATGACGACGACTACAATGGCTAGAGTTGGCCTTGGGACGCTTTAGTTGTGATCTTTTCCCTTTTGGCGTCTCGATTCCAAAGAGGGAGAAGTAGCCCCTTTATTAGGTCGCTACCAGGGATTTGTATGGGTACACGAGCTTCACGTTATTTCGATTTGCCTCTTTGAAGCTTCGTGTCTTTATCCTACTTGTTGAGTACTATGTTGTGTTGAACTCTGTGTTGTGTGTTGTGACATGCTTACCCGGTTGTGTTAAATGACTATGTTATGCCTATGCCTAGCTTATTGATCTAGTTGTTATTATATATCTTGTCATAACTTGTTAGCTACAAAATCTAGAAAGGATGTAATCCTAGGGTGTGTGATCCTGTATTCAAATGCAAAGCAAAAAATTGGTCACACATATAGGGGGAGCCTCACTATATTTTGTATATCTCTACTTGTGAACATTTATAGCTATCCCTTTTGCAAATCCTTGGGTTGTCATCAAACACCAAAAAGGGGGAGATTGAAAGGGCATTTATGCCCTTACTATTATTTTGATGTGTGGTGACAACACTTGGATAAGTTTAATCATCTGTTAAATGTTTCAGGAGATTCCAGCTGCCCCTATGTATGTTGCAATAAAGGAAAAAGAGCTGCCCATGATCTGGTCTGTGCAGGGGACAACCCTCAGCCGGACTGTCCGGCTGATCCAGGCCGGAGTGTCCGGTAAGGCCGGACTGTCCGGTGGGTTTTGCCCGGACTGTCCTCCCCTGGGAAGTGGGCAACTTCTCTGGACACTCAGAATAGCTTTTCGGACACTCCCCGGGCACATACCGAATACTGGCCGGAAACTTGGCCAGGCCAGAGTGTCCGGCTGGTCTCGCTCGGAGTGTCCGGCTGGGCCGGACTGTCCGACTGGTGTTGGTCGAACTATCCGGGGTAAGTGGATCCCAACGGCTCTAACTCCAGGGGGCCTATATAAAGGCCCCCTCTTCTACCTTGGAAGTTGCTCGTCCACCTCAAGAACTCTAGCACCATTTGAGCCACCAAATCCACAAGATCTCCTCACTCAACCATCCAAAGTCATTGATCTTTGGAGAATCGAAGGAGGCGGCCTTGATCTACATCTTCACCAAGAGAGATCCTCATTCCCCCCCCCCCATTCACTTGAGGGCCCCTTTCTCTAGTGTTTCATTGGAAACCCTAGCTTGTGATTTGGTTCTTACTAGCTTGTCTTTGATTGTTTGACAGTTAGCTTGTACTTGGGAGCCTCCAATTAAGTTGTGGATGTGTGCCCCGAACTCGTTGTAAAGGTGTCGGCTTCCACCTCGAAGGTTGTCGTATAGTGGAAGAGGTGAATCGAACCCGTTGGGGTGAGGTTCATCGGAGAACAAGGGAGGCCTCTCGTCGCGTTGGTGGTTTGAAACCATCCCCTCAAAAGGAAGGAACTACGGGAAACAAATCCTTGTGTCTTCGTGTGCTCCACTTTGGTTACTTCTATCCTTTACCGCACTTTACTTATCTAGTTATTGCTTAGTATATGTGCTAGATTGACATAGAGGTAAATTCACCATAGTTGCATAATCTAGAGAATTTACCTTTCATGTCAAACCCTAAATTGAAAAGGAGTAAAATTTGAAGTAGCACCTATTCACCCCCCCTATAGGTGCCCATACGATCCTTTAAATTGGTATCAGAGCCTCAGCTCTTTATTCGGGATTAACCGCCTAAGAGATTATGGGCAACCCAGATGAGGGAGAAAGTGAGGCTAGCCATTCGGTGACCATGGTAGATCTCAAGAACTTGGAAACAAGCTTGAGCTCTACCTTAGGCAACGAAATCCAACAGTTGCGCCAACTCGTTGAGAAACTTGTTAGGGATAAGCAAACCTCACCTCCTCCCTCCCATATGGAAACACCACCTAACCCAAAGGCAAATGCTCCAACTAAGCCTTTGGAGGAAGTGGCGGGGGATGAACATAATTCCACTAACTCCACCACCAAAAAGGGTGATGGGAAGGAAGAGCACCATGCGGTTCCCAGATGGTACTCTCCCGACCCCCCTATCCCTCACCCACATATAAATAATAGAGGTGACCCACCTAAGTTAGCTACACATACTTTTGCTCAATGACAAGTTTTAATGAAATCTCATGTACGCAGCTCTTGCATTGATTTGTGGAATATTATTGAAGAAGGTCTCAAAATTAAGGATCCAACCAACTTGACTAGAAGAGAAGTGGTCAATAGCCAACTCAATGCAACTGCCTTGCACATGATCCAACTTGGGGTGGGGCCAAAGGATTTTCCCCGCATTGAGCACTACAATACCGCCAAGGAAGCTTGGGATGCTCTCATTGACTTGTTTGTTGGCAATGAGAGTATGAGAAGGTAGATATGATGCCTTAAGCAATGAGGCTGAAGGTTTCTTCATGAAGGATGGTGAGGATCATGAAGACATGTATCGAAGACTCAAATCCACAGCCACTGCCTTGAAGAATGTTGGTGCCTCTCACATTGATGATGCCTGGATCAAGAGCCCCCTCTTCTACCTTGGAAGTTGCTCGTCCACCTCAAGAACTCTAGCACCATTTGAGCCACCAAATCCACAAGATCTCCTCACTCAACCATCCAAAGTCATTGATCTTTGGAGAATCGAAGGAGGCGGCCTTGATCTACATCTTCACCAAGAGAGATCCTCATTTCCCCCCCCCATTCACTTGAGGGCCCCTTTCTCTAGTGTTTCATTGGAAACCCTAGCTTGTGATTTGGTTCTTACTAGCTTGTCTTTGATTGTTTGACAGTTAGCTTGTACTTGGGAGCCTCCAATTAAGTTGTGGATGTGTGCCCCGAACTCGTTGTAAAGGTGTCGGCTTCCACCTCGAAGGTTGTCGTATAGTGGAAGAGGTGAATCGAACCCGTTGGGGTGAGGTTCATCGGAGAACAAGGGAGGCCTCTCGTCGCGTTGGTGGTTTGAAACCATCCCCTCAAAAGGAAGGAACTACGGGAAACAAATCCTTGTGTCTCCGTGTGCTCCACTTTGGTTACTTCTATCCTTTACCGCACTTTACTTATCTAGTTATTGCTTAGTATATGTGCTAGATTGACATATAGGTAAATTCACCATAGTTGCATAATCTAGATAATTTACCTTTTATGTTAAACCCTAAATTGAAAAAGAGTAAAATTTGAAGTAGCACCTATTCACCCCCTATAGGTGTCCATACACCTTCCACGGTAGCTTTATTTATTCTAAATACTCAATAGTATAATTTAGAAATTCTTTTCATGCAATGGATTATGAGAATGCCCAACAAAACAATTCATGCACGTGTTAAGTACTGAAACATATGTTATGTCTTATGTGTACTCAAACAAACGGTACAAAGAGTAATTAATATGGTATATGTTCATTAGAGAACAAATAAATATCTTATTTAACCAGTTGCAAATACGGAGTAAAGAGTAGAATATACTAAGCTATATCTCCTCTTAAATCGTGCAGATACAGGGTTTTTATGGATAGTGACAGATGGGTGACCACACTGGCCAAAACTACTGACCATGGTATCAAATTCTAATCATTGAGTCGCCCTCTCATCTACTTGCAATTCAAACTTTTGTACTTCAGTAAGAGGTATCAACTCCTTCTCTGGTAGAGGAATAGGATCCCTGAAACAAAATTAGAAGGCTATTATTAACCTTCTTCCTAGATAATCAAGAGGTCCTAGAACAAGGGATTGCATATGATATGTACTCCTTAAGTATAGGTTGTGCCTTGACAGTTCTCTTTTGAGCCTCTTCCTTCGCAATCCTCTCCCTTTCTTCCATCAACCTTTGCTTCTCCACTTCATGTCTCATCAAGCTCTCCAGTTGAAAACCTTATGGCCTCGTGCATGGTTTCGGTTCAGGCTTTGGTGGCACCTGAGTGGAAAATATAGCTGTATGTTAAGATATGGCCTACAACCAGGATATACTCAGCATATATCACTTTGCACATACCATTGGATAGTCTGTGGTATAGGGGTAGGGATTAGCCTTGAATTTTTTGGCCTTCTCTTCCTCCATCTTCTTCAGTAAGAGTTGTGCCTCTAGTTGACTCTACTTGTCATGCCCTCTTTCCTATAACATGTGTATACCAATCTTATTTCCTTGTAGCAAAATGGGAAAGAATGCTAACGTTGTAAAGTGCAAACACATTTCACACACACATATGTATGTAGATTGAAAGGGTTGGGACGTCTTAGCACATCTTTCTTGTCATGATACGAAGAAGATTAAGAATACAGAGAAAGCCGCAAAATAGACGATACATTAAAAAGGTAAGAAAATCCCTGAGAAGGCTGTTTGTTTTAGTACTTCAAAAAGGGTGGCACTTGTATGATTTGCACCCACCTTATCAAAAAGATAAGCAACTGCAGGAGGACCCAAGCGGTCATCAGTATGGAAATGGAACTCCTTGGGCATTGTTGCCCAAGACTTTGGATGGGCAAAAACACCAATATCACCCTTGCTCTCAAGAATCTTCAAGGCATGATGTTCATCAGACTGATGCTCCAGAGCATAATACAGTTATTTATAAGATTCAAATGTGATTAAAATCTTTTTGTTTAGAGGCTTAGCCTTAAACTTGGGGGAATTCTCCAATTCCCCGAGTTCTAATTCCTGAGAAATTTTTGTCTTGTCATTTATTTTTTTGCAGCTCTTGTAAGTATTCAGTTTAGTCACTGCAACGTTTATTTTCTTGAAGCGGGTGCCTTGAATCGACGACAAAAAATTACAGCCCATGCCTCGAAAATTTAATAGCAAGTGGCAACCATCATCGGTTACTTCTTAAACTTGCTGAATATCCCTCTGTTATATCCATGAATATCCTTCGAGACACGTGAATATCCCTCTGTTTTTACCTTCTTGTACAGGGAATGGAGCAGTGCAAAATGAAGCAGTTCCTCAACAAAATCATGATGACAAAATAAAACAAATACATAGTTCAGTCTTTTCAAAAAAATTGACTAATGTGTTTCATTTCATTGCAAAGGTAGAGTATTCAGATATGCAAGTCTCCTAGGAGGTGGAGTCGGCATAGTGGCAGCATGAAATAAGAACAAAAATGGCAAATCAAAATAGGATCGTCAGTCTAGCCAACTAATCATACATAGAAGGCCATTAAAAATCATGAACTGATCGAACCATTTGTTATCTATATGCAGTCAAGTCGGGGATTTACAATCATATTAGAAATCCATATGGGGGAATGGAATAAATGTCTATATATGTGAATGCATTCATGAGAAATTTAGAGATCACAGTTGCAGGGTGGAAAGGAAGGGCTCCCATGGAGATTACGCCCTCTCCTAGATATGTGAAGAGGAGCATGACGAGGTGCATCAATTTCAGGAGAAGATAACAGAGGGATATTCAGCAAGTTTAAGTGCAAGAACCAAATCACTTAATATACATGAGCAGACCTGGGCATCCTCTACGTGCATCTCTAACCAGTGCGCGGAGATCTTGGTGAAGGCGAGATGGGAAGGCGAGGTGGGGCTCGGGTTTGGGCCTCCATCCCCCAAGAAGTGTCGCCGCTGCTCCCATCTACCAGCGACAAAGACAGGACGGGGAGGAGCGAGCGTTCTGCCCTAGGACGGGAATGAAGCAAGGGAGGGAAGATGGGGGAAGGGCGGCAGTTCCGGAAGGGCGCCATCTGCGACCGGATGAAGCACCGGAGGGCGCCGGCGAGGCAGGATGGGCGGCATGGGGGCGATGTGGAAGAGAAGATATGGTGGCGATGGGCGAGGGGAGGCAACACGTTTCCTTCCCGAAGGGTGATTCACCGATGACAGCGCTGACCGCCCCATTTCCCAGCCTCTCCACCGATAGGGAGAAAGAGAAGGAGGATGAGGTTCAGGAGCAGTGGAGGTGATAGATAGGGGGCGGCGCTGCCGTGGGGAGAGGAGAGACGATGTAGGGGATGTGATATACATCCAGCGACAACACATGCCGCCTCACGCCCGGAAGTGCTCTCGAAAGCTTCTCTTTTGCTCAGGCTTAAGCAATTAAATAATATCGAGATAAGAGCCTATGCAACGTTTAGACTCAAGCTAAGAAAATATGTTAGAAAAAATTGATCATGCATGCTGGTAGTGCTGGTAGTAGTAGAGGCAATATTTTATAGCACCCACTAAGAAGCAAAAAGACGAAGTGCCACTTTCCAGACAAATGTGAGACTGATAGTCTGTCTAACTAACAACTTATTTCCTTACACTTGTGTCTTATACCAGGCTCAACTCGGAATCTTTCTGTTAGGGTGTCTCCACCGGGTCAACCCAAACGGATGATCGAAATGGCTCGTTTCTATTCGTTTGGTTAGGTCGCGGTCACTTTTGGGTCGTGATCCGGTCTATCCGGCCAACCACGTCCAGCGACGTGATCCATTTGTCCATGTTAGCTGACCAGAATTTTTATCTTTCTGCAGATTTTTAAACACAAAGTACATAGACAAATATATATTTTGATAAGTAAATAAACTAGATTAGGTAATCTAATTAAAATAGTGCTTACATATGAATAGTTTATACTCACATGGTTCAATAAAAATTAACCAAACTTTAGTGAAATTACAGAAAACAAATAAATGATTAACCATTTTGGTTTCTCACGTGAGCCCATATGCTCAACCAAATCTAGTTGAATCCAGTCATGGGTGTGCATGTGACGCAAATTTTCATGCACTTGCATGAATTCTTCCCAAGACGATACACCTGCCTCTAGCTCAACCAATTGACCCTGAAAATCCCAGCCTTGGTCCAAGATATCGTCATCACGCTCGTCCTCGACGATCATGTTGTGCATGATCACATAAGCAATTATCACATCTCACATTCTCTCCGTGCTCCAGGTTCTAGCAGGGTATCAAACAATATCCCACCTTGACTGAAGCACACCAAATGTTCGCTCCACATCCTTCCTAGCGGCCTCTTGTTCTTTCGCAAACCTATTGCATTTCTCATCTCCAGGATTGCGGATTGTCTTCACAGAGGTGGCCTAAGATGGATAGATACCGTTAGCTAGATAGTAACCCATATCATATGGATTACCATTGATCTCATAGAAAACTTGTGGGGCATTTCCTCCTGCCATCCTAGCAAACACCGGAGACCGCTGTAGCACATTCATTGCATTGCTTGATCCAACCATGCCAAAAAAAAGGAGTGCCAAATCCAGAGATCCTGTGAGCCATGCCAAAAAAGGAGTATCAAATCCAGAGATCTTGTGATGCAACAGCCTCCACTATGACGGTGCAACCCTCCATGTGCCCTTTGAAATGCCATTGCCAACCAAAAAGACAGTTCTTCCACTATCAATGCACGCAGTCGATGCTGCCAAGCATCATAGGAAGCCCCCTACTCTCATTGATGGACAAAAGTCGAGCAGTGCCTTTGGTATTTGACTCTCTCAGATAAACTTTTCCAAACACCGCAATAAGTGCGCTGCAAAACCGGTACATGGGACTCGCTCATGCGCATGTAGTCGTTGAGGAGATCACCGGGCACTTCATATGCAAGCTGCCGAATTGCAGCAGAACATTTCTGGTAAGAGGAGAAGCCAATCTTACCAGCACAATCGTACTTGGCCTCAAAATAGTCATCGTACACCCTCACCCCATTGAGAATATCCAAGAATAGGTCCCTGGATATCCGATAGCAGCGATGGAATGCTTTCTCTTTGAAGACTGGATTAGTTGGGTGGAAGTAGTCCTTGTAAAGGCGGATGTGACCAGCTTCTCGGTCGCGTTCATGGTTGACTTCGCGCCGCTTCGCCGAGCCACCTCTACGCAGCGGCAGGAGGTAATGGTCTTGCACCATATGGCAGCTGCCAACAGAACTTCGGTCTCACCGTCAGACTCCTCCTCGGACGATGACTCGACAAAAATCTTGTAGAAGAACTCGATTTCCCTTCGACGGTTACCCACCTGTTCAATATACGGTCACCAATGGCCATGCCAACTCCCGCAGCAGATCAGATAACCTAGAAAGGACCGGCGAACGCACCTCAGGCAAACGGCCGAACAGGTTGTGTGCGACGCACTCTAGAGGCTGTGGCGCGTCTAGTCGACAAGCGGAGGTCGGGGCGGCGGGATGGCTTGCGGCGCATCTAGTCAACTCCGGCAACGCTCGTGGCCTGCGGTGCTCCTCGATATCGTGGGGCGATGATGGAAGAGGGCAGTGGTCGCGGCAACGATTGTGTCTGCTCTAGCCGCGGGATATAGAGGGCGGGGGTTTGAGGGAGGAGAGCGTCTCTTGTGCCACTGGCGAGAGGACCTGGGCGAACAAGAGGGAGGACGCGTGAGGACAAGCGCGCTGTCCGGGCCGACCCAACCGAGTCCCAAATTTGATGCATGGATGGGTCGGTTCGCGCATGTTTGTCCGGATAGGTCGCACCGCTTGCCGCCGCGCAGCCGTCCACTAGTCCGATCGGACGCGCTCAGACGGGTTGGATCGGTCGACGGAGATGCCCCTAGACTCAGGTTCCGCAGCGTTTAGACTCACCGGCTTTTTTACACGATGTTGCACGTGTTCTTAGCACCGGCTTTTTTTACACGCTGCATGTGTTCTATATGACGTGGATCTGTCTAAATTCGCATTTATCTATATGCGTATCGAATCGAAATAAATCTAAATCTCGTTTCAGACATAAGAGAGTGATTTTTTGTCGGAATGAGTTGTAGCCCGAAACTAGTTTGCTCCCAATTTCAAGTCTGACATGTGTCACTGACAGGCAAATAAAACTTTGAAGTAAAGTGTGGCAAATAATAATAGGGAAATGATATAATCACCCGGGGATCGCGCGTCCTGATCCCCGGCTCGCTTCAACGAGGCGGCCCACCTTCCACGTCTTATCTCTTCCCCAGCCTTATCTCTTCCCCGCATGCCTGAAACGAAAAAAACAACATCAGCAGTTCCTTCCTCGCACGATGCTCCCGTGAAGAACAGCCTTTGCCTGCGTGCTGTCGCCCACCACGAGTTGCCTCCGCCGCCACTTCCGCCGCCGCTGTTCCCCCGCCACGACTGGTTCCTGCAGCGCTCTACCGCGCGGCACCTGCGAGCTCCGGCCAGCAGAGCTTGAGCGCCGCCATGACCGCGTTATCCTCCGCCTATGTTCCCCTCGCCGACGGTTTCGGCAGTGCCCGTGGTTCCCGCGAGCTCCGGCCAGGCCGGGCCTTCATCCTCGTCTTCGGCGTCGACGAACGCTACGACGAAGGCGCTCGCTTCTCCCTCCTCTCTTCAACAGGCACCAGCCGCGTTGTCGCCATGGCCGGCCATGCTGCGTGTGCCGGCGTCGAGGATGTCATGGCCGCCTTCTCACCATGGCCTCACTCCGACGGAGTTGCTCAGCCACGCGCCGGTGTTGCTAACCAAGAGCACCGGCGTTGCTACGTACGTCGTCGAATTTTGCTACCCATGGCCAGGGACGTTGCTACTCATCGCGGGTGGCTTTTTGCTACCCTGGGTATATACCGTTGCTACCGACAGACGGCTCTGCTCCCTTGGGTCTACGATGTTGCTACCATGAGTGCATGATATTGCTACTTGGGCGAAGCGGTGACTGGTTTTGCTACATACTCATTTATGTTTTGCTATGTATCCGTTTTGTTTTTGCTACCTTGTTGTTCTCCAAATGCTACACTTTTTTCTGCACCTATGAATTTCGACGAGATCCCAGCGATGTCTCTGGCGAAAAAAAAAACTACACCAATACAAAAAATTTGCTACAATTGCTCTCTGATTTTGCTACATTAGCATAATTCTTTTGCTACATAGTTTTCGGCGAAACTCGGCGAGGTATCCGGTGAGGTCTACCGGCGAAAGTCTCCGGCAAGGTCGAATATGCTACACTAGTATAACTTTTTTGCTACACGGTCGTCGGCGGCGTCTTCGGCGAAATCTCCGGTGAGGTCCAGTCTATTTTTCTATTCTACATATAACAAAAAAGAGGCATTATGTAGAAAAACTGGACGTAGTGTAGCAAAAGAAAAAAAAAAGAGACACATATCAGCAGGAAGACCGGTTGATGGGAAGTTTTGATCCGGGTGACGCGTAGCACTCCCCATAATAATATCCCGATGTTTCGCTCGTTCTCTCAAAATTCACGCGGCCGTTAGTTGGAGGCTGTAGCGGCTCCTCTGCTCCGCCTTTCTCTGCTCAATTGCTCATGCTCCTCTAGGCGGCGCGGCGGCGCGGCGGCTGCAGTACGGTGCGCCTCCTCACACCACCGCGCAAGCGTAATGACCTGTCCGTCCTCCCCTCCCGCTCCCGCTGAGCGCCGCCACAGGCACACGATCTACCATGGCCATCGCCGCGCGTCCCCGCACCGTCCCACCGTCCGCGGTGGCCTCATCACCCATCTGCGCGCCACCTCCCCCGGACTACACCCTTCCCCCTCCTCCTCCGCCACCACTACCATCCCCTTCCACCTCCCTGACTGGGATCCCTCCTCCCCATCGCACTCCCCTCGCTCGCCGCCGACTCTGCCGCATTCCGTATCCGCCTCCTCTCGCCGCCTCTCCCCGCTCGCGCGGTTTCTCCTCGACGCCCTCCGCCGACACCAGCGCTGGGGCCCTCCCGTCGTCGCCGACCTGTCCAAGCTCCGCCGCGTGCCACCCACGCTTGTGGCTGAGGTCCTCAGCGCGCACCCGCCCCCACCTCCCCCGCTCGCCCTTCCCTTCTTCCACTGGGCCGGCCGCCAGAAGGGCTTCCGACACTGCTTCCCCGCGTTCCACGCTCTCGCCTCGCTTCTCTCCGATGCTGGCCTCCCGGGTGCCGCCGACCAGGTCCCCGACCTCATTCGCGCCCACGGCAAGCCCGTCTCCCACCCTCAGCTCACCCTCCTCGTTCGGCTACACACAGCCGCACGACGCCCCCTCCGTGCGCTCTACACGCTCCGCAGGTTTCGACACGAGTTCTCCGTCCAGCCGCAGGTCCACGCTTGCAACCGCGTCCTGGGTGCCCTGGCTGCGGCAGGACATGTCGATGACGCGCTCAAGCTGTTCGATGAAATGTCAGATGCTGGTGTCAGGCCTATGCCGGTGACATTTGCAATCATTGTGCGTGCTCTGGGACAGGCAGGCATGACGGAGAGGATCCTAGCGATGATTAAAAGGATGCGGGACGAGGTGTGCCAGCCGGACGTGTTTGTGTACACCGCGCTGGTCAAGACGATGGTGCGCAGGGGGCACATGGAGGGTTGCATCAGGGTGTGGGAGGAGATGGCAAGAGATGGTGTGAAGCCAGACGCAATGGCATATGCTACAATGGTTGGGGGGCTATGCAATGCTGGGATGGTAGAAGATGCCGCTAAGTTGTTTGAGGAGATGCGTAAAAAGGGGTTGTTGGTCGACAGGGTTGTGTATGCGTCGCTCATTGATGGGTATGTTGCTGCTGGGAGGGTTGGGGATGGCTGTAGAGTGCTGAAGGAGATGGTGGATGCTGGCTACCGCGCTGACATCGGAACATACAACACACTCATTGGTGGGCTGTGTGATATAGGTCGGGAGGACAAGGCATACAAGATGTTTCAGATTGTCCTTCAGGAGGAGCTGGTGCCAAGCTCTGAGACAGTTTCACACTTGCTAGTTTGCTACGCTGATAAGAGTGAGATGGTCAATTTTTTTGGATTGGTTGACAAATTGGTCGAGCTGGGCTTGCCTGCCGTAGAATTTTTAGCGGACTTCTTGAGGCTCTTTGCATGCAAGGACGGCAGGGAATTGAAGGCTGTGGAAGTGTTTGAGACTTTGAGACAAAAGGGTTATTGCAGTGTTAGCATTTACAACATTATTATTGAGAATCTACTCAAGATCAAGGAGAGGAAGACCGCACTAGTACTGTTTGAGGAAATGAAAGTTTCAGATGACTGCAAACCAGAATCATGTACGTATAGTTATATGATCCCATGTTTTGTGGATGAAGGAAATATTGAAGAGGCTTGCTCCTGCTACAACTCCATGGTGAAGGCAGAATGGATACCAAGTATTTCAGCCTACTGTTCTCTTGTGAAAGGGCTATGCAAGATCGGGGAGATAAATGCAGCTGTTTCACTTGTAACAGATTGTCTTGGAAATGTAGAGAATGGGCCAATGGAGTTCAAGTACACCTTAACTATTATTGAAGCTTGCCGGTCAAAAAACCCATTGAAGGTCATGAAAGTGGTGGATGAGATGATTGAATTACGTTATTCAGTAGAAGAACTTACCTTCTCTGCTATCATTTATGGCTTCTGCAAGCATGCAACTTCAACTGGAGCTAGAGAAGTGTTCTCTGTTATGAGAGATCGGGATATCATTTCAGAAGCTAATTTTATCGTTTACGAGGATATGCTGAATGAGCACCTGAAGAAGGTTACTGCAGACTTAGTGATATCTGGATTGAAATTTTTCAACCTTGAATCAAAATTGAAATGGAGAAGCAAAATTGATTGAATATATTTTGTACAGATACTAGGTACAATGTGCTTATCTTACACTTTGGATTTGTGTCGTTTAAATTTAAGATTGTGTTGAGACTTTCCTATGAGTTTAATATGTTGCATCATTTTATAAGTTCCATCACTGCTTTAACCTCTTCTGAAAAGTTGCATAGCCTGCTTATTCCAGCAATGCATGCAAGGAACAGGACGCGGCTTGCCAGACTTGAAATGTAAACTTATTTATACCAAGTTATGAGTGATTCAGTAGGAAATACTACCTTCGTTCTTGAAAAGAAGGCATATAAATGTTGTCCAAAATCAAACAGTGTAAAAGTTTGATCAAGTTTATAGAAAAAATGTTATTGTAAAAGTTTCTATATGTCAAGCTTCATGCACTAACCAACTATTCCAAAAGACCGATCTGATGGAAAGTGGTAAGCAACCCACAATACACTTCAACACTATAAACTTGGTCAAACTTTATATTGTTTAACTTTGGACAAATTTATGCACCTTCTTTTCGATAACGAAGGGAGTATTTCTTACTGGCCATGACGTTTTCTCAAGCTCGACTGCTAAGAAAACACAAATTAATATAGTACGTATTGCATTGAGAAAGAAGGCAACCACTGGGAGCAGTTCTGGAGGTTTCATAACTTAGTGTGGCTTTTACAAGCATCAGTGTACCCACATTTATTAGAAATTTGGATATCTGGTACTGCAGCAAAATAAAAACTTTTAACATATCCCATATATGCATTGCTTAAAGTACTTGTATCCTCATCATTTCATGGGCATATGTGGTATCGCTCGGGAGAAAATAAAGAGAAAGCAACAGTATGTGTTTTTTAATTTATGACATGCTAATGAGTTTGATACTGAGATTTTCAGTGTAGCCTTGTATTCATGATGCAGTGAATTCATAGATCTTTTGAGATTTGTTTGGTACATTTAGGATGTTACTAAAACCGCATCCAAACTTAGTGGGTGTAGGTGCGCTCATGCTTAGCTGGACGTGTACTCTTTATGGACTTTTTGGTCCTTACTCCTCCATTGATGTATTATGAGATAGAAATCATATCGCAGAGTGAGCCATGTGGCTTGAACTGCAATGCATATAGGGAAATCCACGGCCTGCCTAGAGTTCGGAACTGTGTAGCATAAACACTGTACATCTAGTTTTAACTTTTAAGCAAAGTGTTGGTAGTACTGTGGTACCAAACTAACTTTCAATTGATTTTCTGAGTGTAGATTAAAGAGTTGATAATTTACTAACTGTGTGTACCATCATATTGTATCCTCTCTTCTCAAGTACATTGGTTATATTTTGTTGTATGAAGTTATGAGTGACTGATGCTGATATTTTGGCTGCTATAGTGCGTCATGGTTGTGCATGCAGCATTCATATTGTTATTTGCTAGCTCTTGCATGTTTGTACAAAGTCAAATGTTAGTGCTTTAGCTAAAATTATGTGAGCTAGTATTTTTCATAGACAAATATCCAAATGACTATAAACATGCATTTCTTCAATTTTGCAGTTTCTAGGGTCCAATCAGGCATCTACCTGGTAGAAAAAACCCTACTTTTTTCAAGGAGGGCTGTGCTTCATTACTGATGTTACTGGTGGCGCATTAGTAATAAATTCATTCATCTCCTTCCATGTAAGATGTCATAACTTCACTGCATCCTCAGTGCAAAGAAGGATTTGACAAGAAATTGTAAATATTGGATTCCTTTGGCGTTTTGCAGTATATTTCAGTATTGCGACCAATATAGGTGTAGTGGTACTTTACAAATTAGGTCCTAATGTACTCTTTGACTACTGACAGTTACTTGGAAGATTTGTAGCTGGACAAGGCTGTGGGCTGCATACTGAATATATTGACTAGCTAGGATCTCTCATTGGGCTTACTGGTGAATGGGTCTGATCACATTACCTCATTGTTGCTGACCTGCAGATTGGCCCTTCCCAACACAAGACATCGACCGCACCAAACTATGAAAATAAGTGATGCCACGTGAAAGTAAACAAGTTCTCCAATGGGCAATGAAGGCAGAGTTGGTGAGTGATCGTATAGCCTATAGGCGCTGTTCAACCTATTTATAGAGGAATATGTAGTCACAACAGCTGGTTCCGACTGAGTTTGTTGCGTTATTCTTTCGACCCAACTGAAAAGTGTTAAAAGGTCTGAACGGTGTGAGGTGTGTTAGACCCGACGTAAGTATGGGGAGAACCAGATATGAATTGCGTTATTCATTAGCCAATCTATATTTCTTATCCCTCTACGTACTCTGAAGCAATCCACCATCGACACAGTTGATGCTATTAAATGAAACGGAAGAAATAAGTAAAGGGCCAAAATACATCCTGTATGGTTTCAGAAAATAATCTGTTTTTAAACTATATAAAGATATATCTCTCTACACTTAAGCCCCTGTACTTTTAAGAACATATATGCATTAGCCCCCTTTACTTTCAGAAGCAAAATCGAACTACCGATATTTGTAGAACTTAAACTCTAGGCTCCCAGTCCTTTGGTTTGTCGTGGCATTTCAGTTTATGAGCCTATGTTTATGTGGAAATGTTCAACTAACAGAGGCATTCGGCAACTCGTTTATCCCATTAAATCTGTCATCTGCATTATTTTCTTTGAAATAGCTTCATCTACGTTGTCTAAGGTTCACTTTGTCATACCTGTATTTATATAATGGAACTCATTTATCCCCCTGGTCCCTTGATTGCATAAATCAATGAACATCGCTTGTAATCAACTATTCTTTCAGTTGGTTAAGTTTTATCTTTGTGATGCTAAACTCGCTCCCATGCAATTGCTTGTAGCACCACTATACTATGACAAAATTATGTTGTTACTATTGGTTAATATGTGATGAGCTGGTTTGACTGATGTTAAACACTATAGCGACTTCATGAACATATTATGGGAATTCAATAATTTGATCAGTGACCAGGTCCCGTTTTCACAGTGACCCCTAGAGAGTCCAGAGCTTTGGGCATCATCCAGACGAGGTCAAAAAACAACATGGCCAGCTGGTGGAGCAAATGAGATCCGTGTGGTACCTGCAAGGTTGATGCAGAGGTAATTTAGTATTGATTCCTATAGTTGCTACTTGAATTTTCACAAACCAGTCTTTTCTGTTCTGCTGGTGATCTTAAAAACCTTATGACTGGTCTAGAAAAAAGGCCATTGGCTCTATTTTTCTAAAGCTGATAGTTCAACAGAAAGTGCATAAAATGACAAAATGCAGACGGTGCCACCTTATACGAGAGCATCCTACTAAACGAGTAAGTTCAGGAGGAGAAGTACATATTTCCTCCCGAAGCCAATCCACTACCAACACAACAGAAAGCAGAAGGCAAGAAGCAACATAACTAAAACTTAACAAACTCCCAGCATCTCCTATGTAATCCTGCCCCATCAGGGTTGCTTTGCAGTTTTAGAATCCGAGCGTTATGCCTGGCCACTTCCTCGAGGCTGGTCCTGTTTCACCCGCTATATTTTCCATTTCTGCATGAAGAATGCTATTTTGAAATCAGAAGGGTGAGCCAACAACTTTTGCTCAAACATTATTTTATGTCTAACATTGTCCCACAGGGTTGAGCAAAGGGGTACCGGCCCAAACCAAATAATCTTCCTGGAATTATAGAATTCCCTCTTACCAAATAAAAGAAGTCCTCCAGATCCCAGTCAAAAACTTCATTCAGAAGATTCTTGTTTACGTGGAACTTAGAGAGATTAATCGTAGCAAGTCAGCAACTCATCAATACGTGTAGCTAGCCTCTCAATCAATGAATATGTTCATTCTGTAGATGTATACGTCTCATGTTTCCGTATCTACAATATCATGTATCTCACCTCTTAGGAGGCTTGTAACCAAAACTCTACCTTTTCAATAATGAAACGCAAAGGTCCCTTGCGTTTTCTCGAAAAAACTATACTGCAAGTGGTTGGACCTATATAATTCACATGCTGCTGTTGCTGCAGAAACTTATATGCTTGCTACACTGATTTGGATATGGAAAGCATACACTGTCTTCAATTTGGCCTCTTATTCCGCAAGTCGGACATGGGTGTAGCTGTTGCTATATAGCATTAGGTATAACCGCTGATGCATGCTGATGCCAATTGGTTGCTGTGGATGTATGTTTGTGTACATCCCTATTGATTGCCACCAGATCACCAATAATTTTGTGGTTATGGGCAGCCTGGTGTTAGTGGTTGGTGAATGTAGTACATGCTGTTGTGGACCTTGTAGCCTTACTGGACAAATGTTTAGATAGTATGGATTAAGAATACAAAAGAAAGTCCACTTTTCGACTTTGAGCTCTGGCAAAAGTTTAATTTTCAACCATGAACTCTATAACTGTTTGACATGCAACCTTGAACTGTCGAAACAGTCCACCTTTTACCTCAACTGGTTTTTGCTGACATGGGATGCTACTAGTGTCCACCGCCCTGCCAGGTTGCTGCCGTGTCACGAAGTTTCATTTTGTAAGACATCGTACCAACTTTTCTTCCATTTTGTCACGAAGTTTCATTTTGTAATACAATCATACCAAGTTTCTTCCATTATTAGTAAAATGGAATAGTTCTTTTGTGGAAGTCAGTTATCAAAATAGTGTATTCTGAATTAGATATTTCTTTTGTAGTGTTTGTCTGTTCAGGGCACCGAGAAGCACCTGTGGTACAACATAGTGTAAGAAGTGAACAATTTCAATAAGTCGAGGTTGCAGCCCAAATGGTTTCAGAGTTCAGGGAATATTGAACATCTACTAGCCTGGGATTGAAAAGCGGATTTTTTTTCTAAAGAAAGTGAGAATACCTATGAGGTAGTAGACATATTTTCTCCGTGGAGGAAGACAGGCACACAAAGTTGAGTTGAAGAGGACCGAGTCTTCAGGTGGTGGGATTGTACATCCGCACCAGACCCATCTTTGTTAATTTCAATATCTACTATAGATGGTATTGATTTAACTTTTGAATTTCAGTTTACTTCATTCATGTTTGTCCAGGTAATTGGGGTTAGAAGTTGCAAATAACTAGGCATGGTGCTGCATTCAGAAACTAGTACAAGAGAACTTTTGAATAGAAATGGCAGGGGAACTCTACATTCAGTTGTTACTATGTAGGTTTCACGTGGACCTAGTGTAACGACATGGGTGCAACTGTTATGAAAATAGACATATACTCCCTCTGTTCCACAATATAAGCCTTTTTAGCAAGCTAAGGGAGTAATAAGTATGTCATACATCATAGTTTGACTACCTACAGCGGTCGCATTCTGGTACTGCTTAGTTTGGCTGGATCTAAGTCACTCCTCAACAAATCTAGCTCAGAAAGCATGCATATGCATGGCCACTGTTGATGTGGTCATGCGTATCATTTTCGATGCAGAACAGTCGAGTAGATTTATTTGTTTTTGCCATCTGCGAGAAGGTTAAATATGATCAGCATGCCACTGTGCTATCATACAGCTAACATATATCTCTAGGCTTTAGCTGTATTATCTTCTTTTGGGGTAACCTTCATTGTAACATATCTGTATGTAACGAAGAACGCCCCGAGTGTCAAAGAAATCATCACATTCCTGAAATGGCAGTTAGGTGTGAAGGCTCTGACTTGTGAATTAGGGAGATGCATGAATTAATCAACTGACCATTAAAGATCAGCTTTGCCCTTTATGCTCTTAGCATCAGTCTTTTGGGCAAACTGTAGCCAGACCAGTCCTACCTAATTGCTGCAAAGACGAAACCTTTTGATTGAGTAATCAAGAACCCTTGTTTCCTCCTTGACTAATTGGCTTCATGCCGGATAAAAATATATTCACTCACTGAAAGGTTCATGGAAGTTAAGCACTGAGGTTAATTAATTAGGTTTCCATAGAGAGCAAGCAGGTCAAGCATGTATGGTCGGCATTTTAAGCTTTTGGACTTCTTTTGTATCACAGAGAACTGAAAGCAATATCAAAAGCAAGTAGCTGAAAGAAAATGTATCCACAATAAGAGAAATAATGTACAAACGACTCTTTGGAGCCTAAAATAACTTAAATTATTTAAGAAGATAGAGCGGAGATATTATTGTGTCCCAATGCGATTCAAACTCCAGGCAGCGCATAGAACTCTAGTATTCCCTGTGGTTTGTGTACATACACTGATAAAAAAGAAATACACACTCGCATACAATCATTATAGTTTATTTATTTATTTCTCTTAAACATTTTGTTTGGTTTACATGATGCAGCGCATCTCACGCGGATCTTCTCCACATGCCACCGATCAGGACTGCTGGAGTGGCATAGCGTGGAATTAAGAGCACAGCCAACTTTCGGCTGTAGCAGACAGGGACAGAGAATCTGATGTTGTGCACACCAACCAATCAAACGACTAACCGATCAATCAGCTGATAATTAACTACAGCTACCTCCTCTCCGCAATTATATGGTCACAGATTGGTGAGGTTATTAACCCCAAAGCAAAAGGTAAGAGAGCATGCAGCTGCTGTTCAGGAGCCATGGAATGGAATCGCAAACAGAAAGAGTGCATGGATGCTTGCATGCACAATCTAGCTAGCACTCATCTTACATACTACTACCTCCGTTTCTAAATGTAACATGTTTTGGTATGCTAAGATATACTACCAAAACATCTTACGTATATTGTGGAACATGGGTAATAGTAGTTTGTATATCTCACCCGACTTCACAACGGCACAAACTATAAATGCCAATTCTAAGATAAGTCAAAAGAAAGATGTGATGTCGTCGATGGTTAATCATAAACTATGTACTGTACATGCCAATGACCGAGCTTTGCACTTGCTTTTCGATCGTCGTCATCTTCGTCATGTGTCGGGAATATGGTAAACTAAAGCACTTTAGGTAGACGACCAGTTCAGCACCTGGAACAATTGCTGGGCCATTCGAGCTGATCAAGCATGGCGTTGCTACTACCGGAGCGCCACACGGCTTCATTCCACCTCCAGTTCTTCCCTTTCTCGTTAACTTGTTGCTCGGTCGGATCGCTCTATGTCTTCTCCGCAAGAACATCCCATGACCTTGTGAGCTAGAAATCTAAAGAGAGATTAAATCCATGTCAGATTTTACTGCAAGAAATGAAGGAATTGCAGGATAAACGCCGCAAACGGATGAGAAGAGTATATCTTGTGGATCCACAAGCAGATGAAACTGCACAGCATGATCTGATCACTAGTGTTGACAAGCAATTAAGCACTGCTAGGCACTCATCAGATCATGCTGGCAGCTTCAGCCCCTAGAAGATGCACTACAACAATTGAACACCTCCAGAGCGAGAGAGAAAATGAGAGCTTGAGAGAGAGAGATCACAAGGTGGGGGTGGGGGAAGAAGAAGGGTGGGAGAGAAGGGGCTTATATAGAAGCGGCTGAAAGTCATGCAATTGAGTAGCTCTAGCTAGATCGATGTGACAACTAACTAATGTGGTGGTCCCTCTTGCAATACATTTGTTGTCACTGTCAAACACCCCTAACCACCACCTTTCAGTTATTAGGGCTTCTGCAATATATTTGCTGTAGATGTCGTGCATACAAAAATAATTGGTGGCCATCCTAATAATTAGCTCTATGCATATGTCCCGGTATGCATGCATCTAGGATCATATTTAGACCGTACATACTACATCGGACAGTTTTTGAGTCCCACTGCTACATCAAGCTATGTGTAATTTTATTCAGTTTTGCTAACTTTTCCTCCTCTAGTAATCTCGTGACCGTTGTATTTTGTCGGCATATATCGAGCTTTTGAGTGAATTGTTGGCTAGTGCATAAAACGCAATAAGGTGTGCAACAGGTCACGAGTTTGAGATCCAACAACGATATAAATAGAACATTCACGATCCACACAATCCCACTACATCATAGCGTTGGAAGAGCACATGGTGTTGAATTATGTCTGTTTGCCCACACCTTGCTCCAATTGTCTAGCTTTGTCGCGTGAGCTGTTTGGTGCATGAAACTCAACAGTCAGTCATATGATAGGCCATGCCTTTTGAACGAAATTCAGTGAGTTTGCAGCTTACAAAATTCCAACTTCTGACATGTGGGACCTACACCGTACCCAACAAAAATGCTAGTCTCATTCAAATCTGATTACTCTGCAGTTGTATATCATCTTTCAGGTTTCCGTTCCAATGTCATAGATTTATATGCTAATAGAGGGTTAATCAACCATTTATCTGATGCCCAAAAGGTTCAAGTAGAATCATTGAAGTGGCAGTACTCCTTTGTCACAAGAAAACAGTTTCAGCAACCAGTGAAAGCGAGATGCGTGCCATTAGAATCGATGAATTACTAGATGGATACGACGGGCTTCGCCTCGCCCGGTCTATATTGTGTTTTGGCATTATGTGATAGAAATAGTGGGTTTGCATGTGTTTTAAATATGTCATTGTCATTGTAACATGTTTAGTTATTTTCATACAACCATATAAAAAATTAAATATTAAGCGTGCTTTGCTACATCTGTCAAATCTTTAGGTTACACTTCGCTACATCATATGGAATTAGGTTGATGCAATGTGCAATGTTAGCATGTTTAGCTAGTAAAGATACATACTCCATCTGTCCTGAAAAGGATGTTGCAGATTTATTTAGATATACATGTATCTAGACATGTTTTAGTGTATAAATCTCTGCAAATCTAGACAAAGCTGTAACATCATTTTCAGGATAGTGGGAATAATAAATACTCTCTATTTTTAAAATATAAAATGTTTTAGCCTTTTTCTGAAAGACATGTATGTACACAACTTTTTGTGTATAGGTCCACCGTACACACTAAAAGGCATCTAGATACATATGTTTTAAAAAAAAACATCTTATATTCTAGACTAAAGGCAACATACGACATGCAAGAGATTTTAATACGACTCTATGACATGATTGCCACAGTTTTTTTTAAGCACTAAAAGTTATAAGGTAAATTTGCATTAACCAATAGTAAAGAATAAAGTTATGCGGTATTTAAAGTATCCTTTAGCCTAAATTGCTATTGGAGTAGATCTTGAATTATCATTCAAATCTAGGCACGAATCAGGTGGTCAAGCCTGACACAGCTTTTAGTATTCTTATGCGCCACTGTTTCTCTAGAGTCCGAGTCCCCCTTTTTTGCGGGGGTGAGTCCCATTTTAGATTGACAAAGGTACAAAAACATTGTATAGGAGTACTACTTCTAATTTTCTAATAGAGAAACACAACAAACCCATGAAAGATAATTCCTGTGGGGATGCACGATTCTGACTCCCGGCAAGATGTCCCAGACAGGGGCTAGCGGTGACCTCGTCACTGGGGCAGCCCTCCCAGACTCTGCCACTATGGTCAAACCGCAGGAAGGAGCTAAGAGGCAGTGCAGCAGTCTCCTCCAAGTTCCAGTATTTCCACACGAACAACACGAGTGAGTGCTTAACCTTACAACAGTGAGTTCAGTTCAGAAATTCTAAACATCTTTCGCCTATTTGACGTTCTAATTTTCAGACCCAAAATTCAGGAACCCAACTTAGAATCACGGGTTTTCATGGTTGGAACTTCTGTTGAACTTATAGTTTGTTTATCCCAATTCTAAAATTAATTATGCAATTAACATGTGAACAGCAGGTTTCCATACTCATAAGTCAGAATATCATAAGCTTTCACGCAGAACAAAACAGAAAACATCAGCAGCAGCAGGAAAATTACATTTCCAAATTCTACTTCAGTAATTCGGCATGTAAATTAAAAGCCAATTGCTTCATTCCTTGAGTATACACATACCAGAATGTGAGCATAATTAATTTGTAGCTATATCAAGACCCAAGTGTATGCAACCAGGAAAAACTTGTCAGTAATACAGTGTATAAAATTCCAGCTAGGCTCAACCCCTTCATCGAGCAACGGAAATAACTGTCATATTTACAGCAGTCTGGGCGGAAGGGAGAAAGAACGGGTTGAGGCGTTAACATCCTAACAGATCAAGTTTAGAAAAAGAGCACCAACGAAAAGAGAGTCTAAGAACGGCCACCATGGAGCCAAGATAACAGACAAAATGCAGGCATAAGATAAAATCAAAGCACCAGATATCATCATTTCACCCTGCGTTGGCATGGCACCATTCCTTGCATCCTCTCGGAACATCTATCATAGCATTGAAAATACTTTCTGACTACTCCTAACATGCCAGACTCTCTGGCACCGAAGCGAGCAAAACTCAGCCCCGCCATCTGTAACCTCCCAGCAACCCTAACGGCTGCACAATCGGACCTCTGATTCACCAAGTGCATCTACCTGGTAGAGAGACTGGAAGTAGATTGACAACACCCAGCCAGGAAACTCTAGGAATCTGAGTTAAAACAATGTGACATAATTAAGACATGACTGCACATATAACTATAGGTATGGAAGGCACAACCCAGTGCTCACATGGACACACTGTCGCCAAATTCCTCAAGGAGATCAACAGTGTCCACGAGTGTCATACCATGTTCATGGTTAATGTGCACTATTTCTGCTGAAGTGGCATCTTGATGCCCTGATTTGGACACAAAGTGGAGCAGAAGCACTGGTTACAAACCATACCGATGGTATCAAGCCGATGGACTGGCGAGCCCTCGTCTCCTGATGTTGAACCATGGCTACACATCTTCATTTCCAAGGTTCAAGCGCTGAAAAGACAAGGGAAATATTATAAATCAGCTTCCAAAAAACAAAGCCTGATAAATTTCCCCCATGATATGTCCGCCTGAATTATACTTAAATGGTTGTCCACTCAGTGTGCCAAGTAACCCAGAAGCTATATAGCAGATTTATCTATTTAACGGTTTGTTGTCACAGTATATTGACAGTTGCCTTGCTCTGAGAAGGCTGTAAGCTTCAAAATGCTTGTAATTATTAGAATATCCTGTTGGATGAAATCCTGTGCACAAAAGCACAGGTAAAATCAAATTGAGCTACATAGGTACATGTGGGTACCATTCCTATAAGGATGTGTTAGGTTGGTCCAATCTGACTGCATCTGTACTCTTAGTACAATATACTTGTCAAAATAAATGGACATAAATGCTTAACAAAAGTAGATAAGTATAGTGCATAGAAAAATTCAAAAATACAAAATATAGCAGGCAGGGGCGAATGGCTAGTTGGAAAGTTGACGTCAGTAAGGTGTAACCATATACCACATTGCTCGAACCAGTATGCATAATTCCAGAAAAATACCAATAAGAACAACTAAACATTGCATGGAGCACAGTTTTTTTTACGATGTTCGTTTACATAGTGAAGCAAGATATAAACTCTGAATACAAATGAAATGCGCCAGCCCAGCCCCTGCCGTAACACTTTCTTCAGTCTTAAGACACTTTTCAAGTTTTCTTACAGATTTATACATCAATGATCAATTACAGAATGGCTTATTTTGCCCAAGGCATTCGTACCATACATTTTAACAATATGATGCAAACAGAAACTGAACACATAGACTTCAACATCCTACTCAAGGCAAGACAGCGCAAACCATATTAGAGTTAGAAATGGAAGTGTATATTCACTTAAACTTGAAAGTGTATATATGTGTGTGCGGATATAGGAAAAATACCTCTTACGAATGGGTAGTTACAACCATGTCTAATATACACAAACATATACACAAACATATACCTCTTACGAGATCCCCACGGCGAGCTCCGGCGCTCGTAGGGACAAGGAGGGAGACGGCGAGCTCCGGCGGCGAGATCCCCATGGCGAGCTCCGGCGGCGCGCGGTGATGCGGGCAAAGGGCAGGAGCATGGTTGCCGGCAGAGGGGAGTTGGGGGCGGCTGGCCGGCTGGCAACCTCCTCGGACTCTGGCGGAGAACGGCGGCGGTGGGCGCGTATCTGGCGGAGGAAGGAGATGTTCGGGCGTCGGCGCAGGGCGCGTGCGGTTGGAGACCCGGACGATGCATCGTCCGGGGGATGGGGATCATTTCCCTATTTTTATATACAATGCTTGTTAGGTACAGAAAGAATATCCATGCCTATGAAAGATCTCTTTCTTTTGTCTACACAACATTCTCTCCTTAACATTGGTCCTTCAATCATTCTCTTGTATAACTAATCTTATGCATGAGGTGCGATCACAACTAAGAGCACATTTACGCCGATTCTCAAAATCCAAGTAGAATCTGAATTTTCAATGCACAATATTTTGCTTTATACTAAAAGGTTCCCCTATAATAGCAATTGGAGATTCTGGCTCAGTGTATTAGTTTCAAATAGTTCTGGGAAAAGCATGCATGGTTCAAAATTGTTGACTCAAATTAGATGGAGGAAATGCGTCATGCAAACCGACAAACAACAAAACTACAACATGTACGAAAATCTGAACTTTATATATAAAGTGACTGAACTTTGCTAGCCCATTCAGGTAATTTTCTCGGATCAACTATGCACAAATTACAATGAAAAGAATTCTCAACTCCCCCTAAAGTTTAATTTCAATTCTTCCCAACACAAAACGAAATTGCCTTCACAAATAGTCTGTGTCACTGAATGACAATATCGCTTTGTTAGCCCGACGTTCTCTATAAAAATAATACTTTTAATACAACAACTCAAAAATATATTCCACTACGTGGTTTTACAGTTTTCTAGACTCTCCAAAAAAAAAATCATTGTATTCCACTCCTGAAGCACAAGTCTCATGGTAACGTCTATCCACACAAGAACTCAGCATGTGTGACATGCAACACAAGAAAAGGGGCACCACATGCCAAAAATCTCCCGGCCTAAACTTCTCAATTTTGCAAACCATGAGACACTCTGATTCAGTACACCGCAAAAAAGCACCATGATACAGTAATAACATAAACTTGGGACAGAAAAATCAAATAATTTTTTTTAAGTGCCATATTTCTAAGCGTTTGGATTAACACTAGACTATCTTCTAAATCAGCACACAAATGGCACATGTTTATTATGACCATTGTGAACTCCAAAGTTGTTTTTACACCTCAAAAAAAGCGCCATGATATTGTAAAAAATTAAACTGGGGATAGAAGAATCAAATAAAAAATTGTGCAAGTGACTTAATTCTTGGCCATATTTATAAGCATTTGGATTAAGACTGGACTATCTTCTAAATCAGCACACAAGATAGCACATGTTTATTATGACCATTGTAAAATCCAAAGTTTTCACATGTTTTTAAAAGTATTTGACCGTGGCATCAGATATTAGTAATTTCAATCACAAGGAAACTGTTCCAAAAAAGAAATCGGTGCTAAGAATTGGCATATGGAAGGATAAGAGGACACAAAATAAAAAGGACCACGTACAGACCTACGTGCCGGTGACGGCAGCGAGTCGGCGGGGCACGGAATGTTGTAGGGCGACGAAGGATGCAGATCATACTGGAGAAGAAACCAAGGGAGCCGAGTCAGGCAGCCAAGCTAACGGACAAACACAAAAATAGGGACCGAGCTAGGTAGCAGACGGCGACAACCGTGCTCTCTAGATTAGGGTCATTTGGAGAAAGCTAAACACCTCATCGCTGCATATGTAGCAGTAGTTTTCTAGGATGCAGAAGGCCACTCGGCCAGCCGAATGAGCTAGACAGCTGCTGCTGCACCCGCCGTCGGCCTTACTCCATTATTACGGTAGCAAAGTTGTTGAATCTGAAAAATCAAGAAATCAAACAATCACAATATAGTATTTCAGTTTCGATTATATTTGTCACAGATTTCATTAGTTCAGTTCTCTATCATGTACATTCTCCATCTATCTCTCAAGATGTGATGCTATCATATACCAGAAAAGATACTAAATAATAAAGGAAAAAATAATTGATCAATCCAAGCACACCTTTCTTTTAATTAGGGGCCATGCGAAGAACACCTTGTGGCTCAGGCTCTACCACCATCAACCCAAGCTAGCTAGGGTTCTCGGCACACTTACACACATTACGAAAAGAATGTGGCAGGATCCCATCAGCGAGACAGAAAATAGGCGTGAGGTCAAGGACGGAGCGCTGCGTCGGCGACGCGGTGTCGGCCAGCAGCCTTCCTTCACCTCGTCGCGGCACTGGCTGCTCGTCTGGAGGAACAACCCATCGTCGTCCTTCTCCTGGAAGGACGTCCACTAGAGCAGGGACGGTCAGGCCTCGATGGATCGGACCGCCGACGTGCAGAGGCACCAGAGAAGGGTTGCAAGGCGTAGGAGGATGGTGTGCGTGGTAGAGAAGAAGGAGATGGCGAGGGATCCCTAGGGGCGGCGACGGTGGCATTGGATGGCAGGAGAGGGGCTAGGGTTTGTGAGTGGCGGCAATTGGAGGTGCACGACAGCTGCTCTGGAGGGGAGATAGAATAGGGAGAGGGCGACAGAGCTGCATCGGCTAGCGGTAGGACTAGGAAGGCTGATGAGGCGCGGGTTTGGGCTGCCGCCGGCGTGGTCGCAGGAGTACTGGATAGGGGCGGCTAACTCAGGAGATAGAGAGGAGGGTCAGGGGAGTGAAGAGAGAGGAAGAGGTTAGAAGATTTGGGCTTAGTGTTTTTCACCGGATGAACCGTTCGCCCGGCGATGATTGTTCACACCAAAGACAAGTGGGGCCAAAACGTCAGCGATTGCAGAGATACATAGATGGTGTAGCGGTTACTGCTTCGATCTATCAAAACGGACGGACCATGCTGGCTCACATCCACGATTGGGCCGCCCAGAAAGGCGCGCACGGGGATAGCCTCAACTGGTTGGGTTGGTACCACGCTTAAGCTTTAGAGGAATTCATATGATGCACACTACCTTACCAAATCTAAAGAAAAATTGGAATAAATCCAGGAGCAAGAAAAGAAGGTGAACAGAAGTATCCCAAACTATCAACATATTGTCAAGTAGAGAGAGAAGTTTTAACCTGGAACTTGCACTTGACAGTAGATTATCCCTCCTAGTATTTGTACCAAGTGTGTATCACCAGTTGGTGCAAGGTGAGGATCAGACAATGCATTGATATACAAACAAACATGTGTGCATGCACGCTATATATTATTGTTCGTAATGGAAAGTACCATCATACAAATATATACATAAATAACCATTGTCTTCTTCTGAGATGGAATAGCAGCAATTCCATAAAAAGTAGATTCGTCAACTGCATTAGCAGGCCTCAGATCCAAGGTCTGACCCAAAAAAGCTTCACGATCAACCAAAATTTGCAAGGCAACTTTGAGGTTCAAACTCTCCAGAGAAAAAAAACTCGAGGTTCAAAGCATAAGTTTCTAGGATTACATGACTCATAAAGATCATTTTTAACATTGGAATCTAAACACAAGCTTTGAATTTTGACTGATCTCCCCAAATTAGTAAGCATAAGAGAACCAGCGCAAATGAAGCTTCCGTCCTCATCTTATCACAAATCCACAACCTCCTGAACCAGTATTCTCACTGAAGGAGCAACCATACCTTCTTTTCAGTAAGTCGTGATCAGCAGTTTGCGATGTTAGACTTATAGAAACATGACACATTTATGAAGATCAGGCGCAAGTTAGTAAATATCCAAGGTATTTTGTGGCAAAAGAAATACCCAGCATTTCATAATTTAACGGTTGCATAATTTTAAAAATCTGATATTTATCAAAAATCAGTAATGTCATTTGTTTTATTCTGTATTGGATCAGGATGATTATTTAAAATATTATTTGTAATAAGAATGGGATAGCAAGTTAGTAAATATATACCATGTCCCAAACTATCTATCAAGATGGTATGGTGGAAAATAATCACTGGTAAGAAATCTTTATGCTTCGCTCTTTTCTGAAGAAGAAATACTTCATGACAAGCCAATCTCTATTAGACTTTGTACATGTCATTAGAAACTTCTTCTATAGCTCTTGCAAGTCTACACACCAAGTTTCACAACTGTCAATGCAAGTCTAGATGCAATTATTTTTTCCACGTAATCCAGCATCATGTCCTTGTAAATAAAACATATCACAAAGATGCAGTCAAATGAGAGAGCGCCTTCTAACCTTGTTTGAATGAATGATAAAATGCGTAGGTGAGCTACAGGCCTGCAGCTGCAATATTTGGACATGCCTTCAATATAAATATATATTGTTCAGGATTTAATCTTTCCTTGGTTGGAAACATCAAAAGTTCCCTTAGCTAAAGACTGATGCTTGAAAACTGTGGGCATCTTGCTCTGTTTAAGGACGATGTCGTGATCGATCTGGTGGTGTAGTCATCGTCGTTCTAGATGGTCGTGTGGTGCGGGGCAGCGGAGATGGTGCCCGACGGTTGCCATGGCGCGGGTCGTCGAGCACGGCGCAGCAGCGACGGCGGCGGCACGCAACGGTTGCAGATGTGCGGGTCATCGAGCGCAGGGTGGCAACGACGGCTGGGGAGTGCCGGGCGGCAGCGATGGCTGGAATGTGCATATGCACATATTTGAGAAAATATATGCATGACTACATAGTTTCTTGTGTAACTTCAAGAATTACAAAAGTATTAGAACCATAAATGATGAATCAACAAAGATTAAAATGCACAAACTTTAGGATATATCTCACGATGTCAAGCAAAATTTAGCTATACAAATACTTCTTCAGCTGGAAACCTTTTTTAAATTGCAAACCTAACAATAACATTTGGATAGTCAAAAGCAAAAGGAGAGGGAGGTACATACTACCACTCAGTTCTAGGAGGCAATCAGTCAACACCATGGACATAAACCATATTTTCTCATATTGGAAAGCCATCCGGAAGCATGATACCAAACCAATATTAAGATATTGCTCAAGTTGATGACTGACGGAGGAAAACACACCATAACCACATTAAAACAAGACCACAAGGAGATGCTAAAGTATGTTGTCGTTGTATAATATCCTAAAGAAACGGTAAGCAAAAAATACAAAGATGTCAGAGTATGCTCACGGGTTTGACGCTTCACTGGTCGATTTCACAGATTCAGGCTTCTTATATCATAATAAATTCCTTGAAGACCTTGCTATGCTGCGTCGAAGTTTGCTCGCCAATGTGAAAATCTTCCTTAAAATGCTATTGAATCATGTCAAATGATCAAATAAATCTAATCGTGAGTAACTCACTACAATAGCCTACATGTCTTGAACCATAACCTCGTTGCACTAACTGCACTTCATCTATCAAACAAGCAAGGCTCATTCATTTTCTTCATCCGAGTTGCATACATAAAAATCACACCTAACAACAAGCCGACCTCCAATTATAATTGGATGAATGCGTATATAGAAAATTAGCAGTGAGAATCTGACATCAAGATTAATCAGCCATACGTACTTGCTGGACATAATCAAAACACCACAGTCTGCACTAAATCAAATCAAAACACCACAGTCTGCACTAAATCAGACAGGAAGAGGGTTGCGGGGATGAAGATAACAGTACGCACGGGATGTTGAGCGCTAAGCACTAACCCGAGAACGTCGATGTCATCGCTTCGTTCTGCACCTGAGCACATCTACTAAGCCCGCGCCACAGTATTCTCCCCCTTCCCTCGGAGGAACCTAGCAGGTATGCAGGGCCTCGAAAGGGATGGAGCACGGCAGCAACAGTGTTGAAGCGAGGCGGAGGCGATGATGGAGCGCGGCGGCAAGGGTGGAGCACGGTGGCGGCAGGGGCATCGGGGATGCAGACACTGGTTCCTAGAGTTGGCTCCGCCGGAAGGGAGAAGTGGGTGAGTAGAGGGGGAGTAGGAAGATGATGGAGCAGCGGCGGTGCTTGGGGTGTGCGACGGCTGCCGGCCGGAAACCCTAGCAGCAATGTGTCTGGAGTCCAGAGGTGTGTTTTCTCTTTCTAGCGAGAGGAAACACAGCCACGACGCGTTCAGAGGCGCACAATCAGCACCAGATTTAGATTTAGGGGTGCGCCTTGCACCCTGTGATGTTCGCACTAATTTACATTATGTGTTACGATGGTAAAAACCGAGATGGATTTTTTGTTGTTGTTCAACCGCCCAAAAAAATATCTTATATTGAGGAACATGTAATGAGTTGTGATCACAAATTCATTGTGACCAAGTTAGGGAAAGTAGACTAAACTTTGTATACATATGTTTTCGTTGAGATGAGATACAACTTTGATAGCTAGTCTGCGGAGGGGGGTGTTGGCAGGATTTTCTGTTGCATCAAGCTTCCTTCTTTTCCTACTGGTAGAAGAATGATTTGCTGGGTCTTGCTGATGGTCTAAATATTGATAGCTATGGTTGAGTAAATGAGAGGGCGGGGCATATTACAATGATGGAGTTTGATAGCTGTGCACACATCTTTCATGCGTGTGGAGGAGGGCATGTTGTAATGACATAGTTTGATACCTGTTGTTGCATGAACTCCTTATCAACCAGATCTAATGGCATGTAGAAGGTGGCATTGTTGGTGTTTTATCCCTGCTCATACCATGGGACATGTGTTGCTGGTATGTAATCTACACCTGCCATGGCTCCGTGGATGTAGTGCTTAAGATCCAGGTTGATCTGATAGATGAGAACCCTTCTGTAAGGCTTGGTTCCCATGAGCTTCCCTTTGTCAAGTTTGGTTATAGCGATGCACAGAAGTATCGAGCTTGGAATCGGGATCTTGTTTTGTGCTCAGGCGATGCATCTGCAGTTCTGAAGGTTTGTGCGGCATCGAGTGTTGTCTGTCCCGTACTCGAGTGCGCAGTATGGGTTGAGGGTACGGTTGCAAGCGGCAATCCGCATAAGCCCGTGAAACTAAAATTTAGTTCAAACTTGACTAATTTTGCTGAAAAAAGTAGAATTGGTGCCGCTTTGCAATCCTTGTTGTGAGTATGACCTATTTGTTATGTAGATCACCATGGATAGCGAGGTCGAGTTCTTTTACAAGCAATTCATCGATACATGTGGCGTCTCCTCCGATGATAATACCGAGATCATCGTGGCCACAGTCGCAGTCATCGAGCAGCTCAAAGAAGATGCGCTCCCCACAATACGGGGGCTCTTTGAAGGTCCGGGCGGCTGCGCTGGATCGGGATAGGGAGGTCGACCACGTCCGGCTGTACAATGACTACTTCCACCATACCCATGCCTTGTACACTCTGGCTCAGTTCCGTAGGTGGTTCCGGATGAGGAGGCATGTTTTCATGAGGATTCTTTAGGGAGTCAAGGCTGCAGATGATTATTTCACGTTGAAGAAAGATGTGACCGGTAAGCTTGGCTTTACTTCCTACCAAAAATGCAACATTCCAAGATTTCCTACATACTCAACATGAAATTCGTGACCGAACAACCCACGATGCACTCCAAGCAAATCTCGTCAAGCACATGTGGACGCATCTAGGCCACCAGTAGTTTTATTGTTGGTGTGTTGAACTTGTTAATATGTACAACTATTTGTATGTGTTATTTGTATGGACAATTTCTTGTGTGGCCGAATTGTATTATTCATATGGAGAATTGCATGATTTATATGTATAACAGCGAAATAAGCCCCATGTGGTCTGTTTGAGGCCAAAAACCATGAAAAAATAGGGTGCACCCTTGGGCATGCTCTAAAGCAGCTGACCATTCTTATGTCTCATACTTCTTTATATTAATACTGTGAAGTGGCCGTAAAGTCATGATAGGGACATGCCTATATATCCAGAGTGATCAGGACAGTATATCTAGCAAAACTGTTGTCACCGAGAAAGAAAACAAAATTTACTCGACGTCGAAGAGGATGGCAGCCCTGTTTGGTGTTTCAGACTCCTTTATCTTCAGGTTCATTGGACCCTATTTTTTTGAAACATGTCCAGCGGGCCTAGGGAGCTGAGGAATAGCCATGGTTGACCTGCTGTTGGGGTGCCCAACTTAGCTGCCACACGAGTATTTGTAACATTAAAGTTAATAGGTATGAATATGTACCCTAAAATGGTGGATCTCCTTATTCATGTAACCATGACAATGGTGATATATTATGAAGGTATGTGTAACCAATTTATTATTTTTATGGAGCTGTATGCTGGAGGCATGAATTTCTGTCAACCGAGAAATATAGATAGATAAGTTTTTCTGTATTTAGTTTGTTGAGTTAATGAACCACATGGTAGATGGTACAACAAAGCAGCCTGAGCATGTTTGGTAACGTAGCGAAGAAAAAATATTTTAAAAGTTTAGACATTCATGGACGAGGTAAATACTCTTTTGGTGCAAATTACTCTCTGAAAACTTTGATTGAGAAACTGTTGTATATAAATAAAATAGTGTTGTATGTGTACAAAAAAAAATATGCAAAAAATGGGCTGAAATGTTCAAAATTTATGCACTTTTTCTAGCTTTGGCTAGCAGTAGTGTCCTTGATCTACGGGTTGTCTTTAGGACCATCGTCTTCAAATCCCAAGGGTTGTAGATAGCAGAAAGCAAACAGCTACGCATAATTTGTGTCACCAAACATCAGCACTCCCTCCTGCAAAACAAAACAAAGATTAGGTAGTGATTAGTGTGAAAACAAACAGACAAATGATCTGGACCACGGACTTCAAAGCTACCTAGTGCAAGAAACCTAAACATGCTAAAACACCCAATAATACGGTAAACCACACGTAAATCAGTTCAGATACCATACCTGTTAATGATTTAAGTTTTTTTTATTCTTGGGAGTCTTTGTCCACCAGATTTTTCTGCAGGTATCCCTGCGTCTATAAACATTTCACACAAGACCTTGATTAGCATAAGCACCGGAGATGCACAACAGACATATGACAATAAGGACCTTTCAGCGGCAAGAACAGAACCAACCTCTTATTATTTGTTGAATTTGGATGCAAGATGAGCATCTGGATCATCACTCTTATCTGCGGAAGCTGCAGAAGATTTGGCAGGTAGAAGATTTGGACCATCAATTAGAGGCAGAGCAATCTAACAAAGATGGATATCATGTATACACAATGACACGTATCAGCTCATGTTAAAAGCCATATAAGCAACAGAAACCAAGACATATATGTCCAGCCAAGCACTCATAAAGAATCACAGTTAGCTATCTATGACATATTTTTGACAAAAATACAAAGCCCTTACACCTATTTCAGGCTCTTAACAAGAAAAATCAGATAATAATAGTCTTATCATCAGTCACTAAACAGAGTACCTCATGGAGTCTGTCTCAAACATTGCAATTTGGCATCTCAGTTGAGTGGCGATGTTAGTCGCTTGCTGTAAAGCTAGAGCTTTCACGTAGTGGATTAGCGACATGTTCCAGATTGCCTGCACCTACTGCCAGTAATGTATCCTAGTCATTCCCGATGGTGAATTCCCAACCTCCAGATTTTTATAACTCACTGAAAGCGTCATCGATGTTTATCTTCAAAATGCCTGCGGGTGGTGATTTCCACTTTTGCACCTTTTCCTTTGCGGACACCTTTTTCTGATTCCTCAGACAGTCAATTAAGTGATAGTAGAAGAGGATAACCCAACTATCGATCTTACCATTTCACCATTATTTATCTTATTTCTCTCATGCCACCACAACAACAAGTGAAGGCAAACCTTAGTCCCTCCTCTTCAAGTTTAAAAAATTCCTAACAATTTTTTTAGACAGAGCAGGACACTAAACTAAGTCTAACATGTCCAAGTTGATCCATATGAGATTTTGAATTTTTTACACTTCAAGGAGATGTGTCCTCCATCCTTAATAAATCTATAACAGAGAGGGTATCGAGTATCAACATGAATACCTTTCTTGAAAATCTATAACATTCAAATGAGCTTTTAATATTTTTCTGTCAGTCCAATTGAGTTCTTCTATGTGAACTTCAGAAAAGTTAGATGGAAATTAGAAAACCAACTTTTGTAATCTGAAGTTTAGCATTTAATCATGGAATAGAAGCTATTACAAAACCACCTCGTAGTGTATGGCGCTCAACTCTAAGAAATCTGAATATGAGCTATCAACACTAATTATGATTTGTTTCTCTATATGTGGCTTAACTTGCATCTACTGAATTTATAAACAATGCTGAATTCAATATACAGATTTATCTGCTCTTATACAAAAAACTATTATGTAAATCTGGATGTAGCCTTCCACTGACATAGATATGCTGGAGACGTAAGTGATTCTCAGATAATGCCAGGCAAAATAGAATTTGTACAGATTAAAGAAATGAAAATAGGTACAGAAAACATCTATCTATCTTTAACATTTGAACCCCTTTGTTTAATTGTCTAGAAACATGATGGCTATCTATTCTCAATTTACGGAACTAAGCATAAGCAACAAAAGTTGTGCATGACAAAAAATCCAAATGTTTTTTCTGAATGGATTTATGTATAAATGTGACAATGTTATAAAATATCTCTCTAGTTTCTAGTAGTTGATGATGATTGGAAATAGCAACCATTAAAAAAATTTTATAGGAGAGCTATATGGTAGGAGCATTTGGCAGATTCAGATGATCATAAGAAAGAAAAATAAACCAAGACGAAAGGAAAAAATGCAGTTTCTTGGAGCCTCTAGCTGACCCATTTGGGGTAATCGAAATTTCTTATTTACTTCTAAGAGTGTGATCCATTGGTTTTAAAATCTTGATGATTGAGTTGTTGCTACTCTAAATCTTAAAGGTCCACTTCTAGCCCGGATATAGAACATGACAACATCTGAAAGTGTATAAAGAAAAAATAATGTGTACTACATAGTTTTAGAAGAGAAAAATGTGGTAAAAATTTGCTAATTAACACAAAGATAAGAGAATGAACACCAGATCAAAAGGAGAAGCAGTGTTTGACGTTGCTAGTGCTTCTTCCCATTTGAATTTATATTCTTTCGCATCATATCGAGAAATGGCATTGAGCCTGAGAGAGATGTTGAAGGACAACTACCACACTCTCTCACCGAACAGAGAGAAGCAGAGGCCCTCGTGGAAAGAATGAATCTAGTATCGATGGAATGATATCTATCTTCTTAATATTTGTTTTCCGGGGGAATAGACACCAGTAGCAATTTAAATCTATGGTTTCTTGGCCAATTAGTCAGGTGAAATAAGAATATACATTGGAAAAATAAAATGGCCCGATCAAATTCATAATTATATAGAGAGTGCTTATGCAATGGCCTGGTAGTGCATAGTTTCTTATAGTTTTACGAAGATAGATTTCAAATACTCTTGGAAAGGTTCGACGTGCCAAATTTGTATGATCAAGCCCACTATAGCCTTTTTTATTGTGTGCCCCTCATCTTATTGCTTCCTATTTAGTGGTATCGTTGTGGTGCAGTGTGCGACACAGTTTATCTCGTTGGTCCTGTCGTATGCGCCAACTCTATATGGTCGAGCCCATTTATCCTCTGTTATTCCGTGCCCCTGATCATATCGTTGCATATTTAGTGGAATCATTGTGGTGCAGTGTGTGACACGGGTTAAATTATTAGATGGTGCACTAAGCTGATGAAAAGATAATTGTAAATGATTTAAGCTTGAGATATCTAACAGATTCATGGATACTAAAAGAAAATACAATTATACAACAACCTGAATTAGCTAAAATCAATTAATCATTTGCCTAGAGAAGATTATATCAAACCATATGTATGTAGTTCAATACTTCTAAAAATAGGTACATGTCCTTAATCTATAATTCTATACAAATATGCATGTGCTAAGGAATGAAGAAATAGGAAGCTTACATGCGCCAATAAATCTTTGCTGCTCTTTGGCATCCTCCGGTGTCGAGAGCTGAAGAAGTAGAGGAGGCAATGAACTTTATTTGATCAAAGCTCCCAAGCTATCCAGTTTCCAAAGAAAATACTCTTGTAATATAAGAATAATCATCATTCCAAAATAATACTGCCCAGTGAGGTTCTCATACAGTATAGGTTAGATTTTTCTATAGAAATACTTATAAATTAACATGATATAATTCCGATTTTGTCCAGAAGAAACTGTTGCTCCATTAATAACCTTAGAGTAGTAACGATGAATCTAACTCTATACGAGCATAAGTAGGAGCGATATCTAGGAGAATAAACCACATCCGCGTTCAAATCATCCTAAAGTATATTTGCTAAATTTAGCAGAAAATAACACTGGCAAAGACAACAAAACAGAAACCTCTTAGAGTGCTTAGGAAACTCATATAAGCAACATACATATCAAAGAGCTATTTTCGACCTCGCCTACAGCTGTAGAGCACAGTCAATCAAGTTAATTTGGTAGAGATATATAGAATGAAATACCAATGCAAGAAATTTGTAATGTCCTGTTGAGCAGCTCACACCTCCGTGACATTTCAAGAACTTGGAGAACGTTAACGACCTATAGGGGGGACGGAGATTCTGGTGGAGCTTGCTTGTAGGCAGCCTGTAATCACTGACTTGTTATTTTGTATAACAACCTGTCATCGTTGACTTGATCTTATTTCACTGGATCATATAACTCAACCGGTCATGGTTGACTTGGATAAATTAAATTAAACGACATGGTAATTTTTCCCTGCAGCATGGTTGAATTTTCATCGAACAAGTTGCAGGAATTGATAAATCAAGTATCTATGTACACATTAAAGACGTCATGTTCTAGGTAAAAGAGAGGATGGAAGCAAGAAAGAAAGAGGGGGAGTATAGGCACCTGCTAGAGGGCCAAGTCCGGGAAGGAGCCGAGTTTCGAGGTTGGCTACGTCCTGCGTTTCTCCTGTTGACCGCCATAGGAGGAGGAGGAAAAATGGAGTGCAGCACCGGCGTTAACTCAACAACCAGAGGAATAGGGGAGAAGGGTGAGGGCTGGCAACATCTCACCTCAACACAACACCGTGTTGGCCTACATGTGCACTGTGTGCTACTCCTAAAGCAAGGAAAGAAAAACAAATCATATTGATGCAGAAATAGCTTTTGTAAGACCTCAAGCTCATGATAACGATGGTTTATTATATATCCTTTATATTCCCTACCAGCAGAAATAGATATGCACAGTGAACCAAAAAAAAGGAGGAAAGCTCAAAAACTTGACCAAAAGACCAATTACTTATGCAAATGCTTCACCTTCCCATGTGTGACAAATAGACCTGTAGAGGAATATAATAGCTTGGAAGTACCATTCTGTTTATTAAGAGACTGCGTTAATAAAATTTAAAGGAGGGCAGGGGGATTCATTGCAGCGGTGTCTTTCTAGTAATTGCACAAATTCTCGGGACTTCCCAGGAAACTTCAACCCAGTTCATTTATACACATGAAATAAGATTGGCATATGAGCAATAGTGCATGATAATCCAGGGTTAAGGGCAACTCAGGAGACATCATTTACCACAGAATTATTCGCATGTACAAAACATGAACAACAATCTTCCAGGATTAAACATATTGTTCCTAGTAGTGTTTTGTTTGAGTAAACAATACAAACATAAGGACAAAAATAACAGAACCAATTGTAAGTGAAACCCACCTTTCAACATTCATTGAATCCATATTTTCATCATGCAAGAGCAATAGCGAGTTAATATAAACCTGAAAACAACAACCATATGATGTGACAACTGACTGATATGCAATATTCTCAAGCTTCGGTCGTGCACCATTAACTTGAATAGAGAAGTATACGTTAAAAATCAATTTCCCATCATAGACGCAACCGAGAAAGTGCAAACAAAATCAGTCTTTTGCAGCCATATTCCTCTGTGAACAAGCACATAGAGGGCCCCCATACCTGAACTGTGTGAAGCTCAGGCGTAGTGTCCATATTATTGCAATGTAATTTTAATATCAATCATCATTTTTTTAAATATCCTCAGAGGTAGCACGCATAAACCTTAAAATAAATATAGAGGCTTATTCTCATGTCAAATCCCATATGTAAATATCATTTCATCTAATATCTCCTCTTTGATATACATACAGAAACTCGACACAACTAAAATACAGAAAGAATCACAGAGAATAACACAAAAAACACCTACCTGAATCCGTATGTATATACTACCATCTCAGTCGTCTTCTCTCACCACAAGGGCAACTGCATGCCTGCTCTCTAGATGGAACACTAAGCCAATCTTTCACCTAGTCGTCCACAGTAATAAATCCAATAATGGCTCCTTATGAGACAATCTGTAAAAAAGAGATTTAAGGAAAGTATAATTTGCCCTTTAATATAAACCGAACCATAAAAGAAGATGCACGTAACATATTTAATACGCATAACTATACAGATCAATTGTTATTCAATGTGGCACTTATTTTTACCATCGCATTGAGATAATAAGAAAATAGACTGAATTTCAAATTGAAATTTCTTAAGCATGATCATGTAGAGGGAGCAACAATCGTTGCTGAAATATTTTGAACCAAGAATGCTGGATAAAAAAATAACCTAATGAACTTCATGTTTGTTGCACATCCAATTAGGTGAGAAATTTCTTCCACTCCTCATTAGACAAATGCTGCTGGAGCTACACCAGCTAAAATAATCCACCTCTGGCAACAAGTGAGATCATGTGGTTAAATACCTGCTAACAAAATTAGAAGAAAATGGCCACATAGAAGAAAATAAGTGCATGGAAAATCACCTGTTGTAGCCTGCAATGTCCAAGCCGTGATGAACGTCGGCTCGGGGCAAGGCCCCGACGATCACGCCGAGCGCTTCTTACCTTCATGTAGCACATAGTATTATACCAAGCAGAAACCTAAATAGTGCAAACTCGGTCATCTGTTTAGAAGATCGAAGGTTGCTTTACAAAATCTGAAATTAACTCCTGAACTATCACCATTATACAAAATTCACATATCAAGGCATGAAACATGACCTGGCCGCGTCTTCCTAAAAAGACTCCCGAATAGATTCTGCAGCTCCAATTGAGCCAAATGTTGAGCAATATAGGCATGAAACATCTCAAATGAGCCTAGGTCTGCACGTTAATATAAAGTAGAGGGGATATTAGGTGAACCAACCTTTATGCTATAGCTAAATAGCTCGACGAGAGATTCCGAGTAGTGAGGGAGACGCCGAACCTGAGAGTATTCAGACCGCTTGTACGTGCAGAAGACCGAGAGAAGCCCTGCCCTCCACGACAAAGCAGCGAACGGCGTTGGAGAAGAGACAAAGATGGATCGGAGATGGAGGGGGGCAGCAAAGCTTCTATGCGCTCACTGCTCCTCCACATGCTTCTGCTGCTCTTGGTGGCGATATGTCGCACGACTCCTCACGACATGCCCATCCTCTCCAAGCCTCCATGGGGGCCTGGTGGGGGAGCTTGGAGGCGGCGACCCGTCTTTTTCCTCCTTGTTGTTGTTCGGTGGTGCCACCTGAAACCCTAGCGCCTCAGGTAGGAGGCTCGGCGGCAGCGAGCTAGATGGCGAGGTAGCGCAGCCATGGACTCGGTGGTGGAGGAGTCGACCAGGGTAGCGGCCGGCTAGTTGGAGAAGACAAGGAGGTGGTCGCCAGAGCAGAAGGGGACGGGGAGGATCCGTGGAGGACGGGGGCGGCGTAGGAACCAGGAAGGGATTGGAGGAGAGAGGAGAGAGGAGGATGCGTATGGATTGGGGAAAAGGCTGGGCAAAGTTTAGCTGTCCACTTTCCACCTTAGCCCGTGGCACCCCAAAAAAAGGTCACAAACGCAAAAATAACACACTGAAAGGCGGGGCCGGGATTAGCTGGCACAAAACCAGTGTGCACGCAGGAGGGCTAGTGTGTAATCCAGAGTGCACACAGCAGTATACCTCGCAAGGACAGAAACGTCTAAGCACGAATCAACGATCCGGATTTGCTGCTGGAGCTTGATCGGACGGCCCAGAGTGGCTAATCGCTGAGGAGCAGGCTGGAGGGTGTCCCTATTATACCTTTGGATTATACCAGTACAAGCTGTGTTTACTAGTATACTTGAAAATGGACACCGTTGGTTGTTCTTAAGCTACGCCAGACGAGTAATTTATTAGAATCCACTGTGAAGGCACTTTGAAATTAAACGCCTAGATGCTAAGTTTCCAGTTCAACATTTCTACATGTTCAGCAGCTGGATAGAGTCACTCCACATCAATGACGAATATTTGAACTACTGTAAGCACATTTGGTAGATCTCAGGTGATTCTCGGGTTGTGAACAATAGCGTCAGGTTCAGACCAACCCAATCCCCACCTGACATGTAACTGAATAATCAACATCTAATATGCCGAGTACCAAAGAATGCTAATACCTGTCGATTCACGGTGTCGAGGTAGGGGCAGTCCCGACGCAGCTCGATCAGCCTCAGCCTCCTCCTGTCCTCTTCCTCTTCCTCTTCTTCTTCCTCGTTTTCTTCCTCATCCCCACCATCATCCACCTCCTCCTCGCGGGGTCCGCCATTCGCGTGTTCCCTATTCGCGCCCCCTCTTCCTCCTCCTCGTCCGTGTAGTTGGCGAGGCCCAGCAACGAGGCGCCCTCTGACTCGTCCGCGCGCGAGCGTTTCTCGGCCGACGGGGGCCGCATCCCCGTCGGCGACCTCCTCCTCCTCCTCCTCGTGCTCGTGCTTCCGCGCCGAGAACGGCTGCTCGTCCGTGCCCATCCACGCCGGTGATCGCCGAAACCCTAGCTGCGCCGCGTGGGAGCAAGTAGGAGAGGTTTTGTGGAGGCTTCTGGAGCCGGTGCGTGCCGCCTTGCCTTGTGCGCTCGATGCCGATGCGGCTCTCGCGAATCTCAGAAACTTTTTCTTTTACACATTATCCCCTGATGCAGCGCGCCTCAGGAGGCCTGAGAAGGCTTCCAGCAGCTCACACTTAAGCTTATAAATAATATCATGCATTATGTTGTAGCTGCCTAGCTAGCATTGTGTATTTGGATCACTGTTGTCCTATTGTATAAATGCATAGTGCTACAAGAATTAACGAATACTACAAGTGTGCAACTTCATTTGTATATCTTCACCAATAGTGCAGCTACATAGCTATAGATAGTACACCTACAATTTTTCGGAAGGGAACAAAATAATACTACGCTACATAGTGCTACCATGATTGTATTCTCCCAGATATAGTACATCTATGTGGCATGCAGGTCCGCGATGTTGAGATAACGATAATTTGTATTTCTAGGAGGGAAAAAGGCCTCATATATATAGTACATGTGGGAGCCAAAAGGTCAATATGTAGGAGGCCAAAGGCCAACATAAATATATCACTAACACCCCCCCAACTCATGATGGATTCACAACACTGAGTTTGAAGAAGTGAAATCCATGTAGCGCTCTAGTCTGGGCCTTCGTGAAGAAATCACCCAAGTGTAACTCGGAAGGCACATACTGAAGAGCAATAAATCGATCCTGCACACCAACACGCACATAAGAAGCATCAACACCAATATGCTTGGTAAGCTCATGCTTCACAGGGTCACGCGCAATACTGATAGCGCCGGTACCATCTGACAAGAGGGTAGTAGGTGTGGTAAAAGAAGCACCAAAAATCCTCAAGTAACCATCGTAACCAAGTCACCTCTGCTGTTAAAAGAGCAATAGCTCACAACCCAGCCTCGACACTCGAACTGGAAACTGCAGTCTGTTTCTTCGTCTTCCAGGCAATAAGAGAACCACCAAGAAAAACACAGTAAGCAAAAAGTGAACGGCGTTCCGAAGGATCACTAGCCCACGTAGCATCCGAATAGACCTAGAGTTGTAACAAGCTAGAACGGGAAAAGAAAAGGCAGTGAGAGATTGTCCCACAAAGATACCGTAGAACACAAAGAAGGTTACTAATGAACCGGAGTGGGAGCGAAAACAAACTAACTCAAAATATGGACCGGATAGGAGATATCTTGACGAGTAACAGCTAGATAGACAAGACTCCCAACGAGATGACGATAACGCGTCGGATCAGACAAGGGATCACCATCAGAAGCCCGAAGGTGAACATTGAGCTCCATAGGAGTCTCAATAGTGCGCTCATCACTAAGAGAGGCATGAGCAAGAAGATCCTGGATATACTTTTCTTGGGAAATAAAAAAGGCATCAGAGGTAGAGGAAACCTCAATCCCAAGAAAGTAGCGAAGCGGACCAAGATCAAACATAAGAAACTGCTCACTAAGACGGGCCTTGACAAAAGCAATGTACTCAAAGTCCTCGCCGGTGATGATCATGTCATCAACATATAGAAGAAGAAGAAGAAGAGTCTGACCATGATCAGAAAGGTGGACAAACAATGCTGGATCATGAGCACTGGATGTAAAACCAATAGCAGTCACCACAGAGGCAAAACGCTAAAACCAGGCTTGAGGGGCTGATACGTCCAAAACGTATCTACTTTCCCGAACACTTTTGCTATTGTTTTTCCTCTAAACTTGTGTGATTTGGATACAACTAACATGGACTGACGCTATTTTCAGCAGAATTACCTTGGTGTCTAGTTTTTGTGCAGAAAATCAACTATCAGGAAAAATCCCGGAAAATATGCCAAAAATCCTATTTTACCAGAAGACTCACGGAGCCAGAAGACGAGACGGAGTAGGGCCACGAGGGGCCCACACCACCTGGCCGTGCAGGCCAGGCTAGGCCATGCCTGGGGGTGGTGTGGCCGCCTCGGCTGCCCCCTCGGCCTCCCTCTTTGCCTATAAGTTGCCTCTTGACCTAAAAACCAAGGGGGGTTCGATATTTTTCCAGAAAGAGTTCCGCTGCGCCGCCACCACCAGATTCCGCGATTCGAAACCAGAAACTCCGTTCTGGCACCTTGCCGGGACAGGGAATTGGAGGAGATCATCGTCATCATCATCACCATCGCTTCTCCATCGACCATCCGTGTTTCCCCCATCTATGAGTGAGTAATCCCCCGTTGTAGGCTATGGGGATGGTAGGGATTGGATGAGATCTTTCATGTAATGGCATGAGATTGTTAGGGCATGGTGCCTAGTATCTACTATTAGTGCTTTATGACTTTGTTGCAACTTGTTATGCTTAATGCTTGTCACTAGGGCCCGAGTGCCATGATTTCAGATCTGAACATGTTATTGATTCATTATGATAGTATTGTTTATGGTCTTACCTGCAAGTTGTATACACATATTGTTGTCCGGAACCAAAGGCCCCGAAGTGACAGCAATCGGAATAACCAGAGGGAATGGCTTTGATGTGAGTATCACATGTGTTCACGGAGTGTTAATGCTTTGCTCCGGTGCTCTATTAAAAGGAGCTCCTTAATTTCCAGTAGTTCCCTTGAGGCCCACTGCAAACGGGCTGGCAGGACAAAAGATGTTGTGCAAGTTCTCATTCTAAGCACGTATGACTATATATGGAACACATGTCTATGATTATTTAGTACTTGGATGCTTTATCTCATTTATCTGCAAATGCCCTATGTCTTGATTGCCATATGAATTGTCGTGTCTATGCAACGCCCGTCCATCCATCCCTATACCTACCGCGCTTTAATCCTACTGTTTACTGCAATTGTTACTACTGTCTTTACTTTTACTACTGTTGTTACTTTACTATTGCTACTACAAAACTGTTGCTACTGATAAACTGCCGTGAGCAAGATTGTTTCCAGGTGCAGCTGAATTGACAACTCAGTTGTTAAGGCTTATAAATATTCTTTGGCTCCCTTTGTGTCAAATCAATAAATTGGGTTTCACTTCCCTCGAAAATACTACGATACACCCCCTATACTTGTGGGTCATCAAGACTATTTTCTAGCGCCATTGCCGAAGAGCATAGCTTTATTTATCAAGTTCACTTGGAATCACTATTGTTCGCTGCCATCCATCCATCATGGGTAAGTCTCGTGATGGCAAGGTTCCTATTTTATCATCCACTACAAGGAGAGGTACGGTTCTGAATACCTCTGTTGCTCTTGATTCACCATCTGTTATGAGTAAGTTCCTTACACCACCACATACACATGCTACACACACTGCTACTACTGCTGAATCTGAAACTTCTGATACTTATGATGCTGCTTCTACTGTGCTTGATAAGAGTGGTTCATTAGGTCCTTTCCTAGATGCTACGATTGCTAGAACTATAGCTGGAAATACTGAAACTCCTAATGAAGACACTACTACACCTGTCAGTTCACCTGAGTCTAGAGAAAGCTATGATATTGAAGACGGTTATATAGAGATGACCGATGAATTTATTAAAGAATGTCAAAACACCCATGATAGGAGTGCTATTAAGAGTCTCCTTGAGAGGCGTACTATAAAACCCAAATTGTCTCCTAATGCTAAGTTTGATGCATCTCCCATAAACATTAAAGACAAGGATTATGATTTCTCTCTTTATCTATCTTGCATAGCTATTGTTGAGAAAGAACCTTTTTGTGGGACTAAGAATGAAAGTGCGGTAGCACATATGACTGAGATTTCTACCATGAGTGGCCTGTTTTCTGATGATATTAAGATGTGCACCTACTTTGTTGCTAAAATTTTCCCTTTTTCACTGAAAGGAGAAGCTAAAACTTGGTTTAATAATTTAGCTCCTGGATCTATTGATAGCCCTGATTGCTTGATTAGTACTTTCCTGCAGAAATATTTTCCTCCTAGTGCTAGACATGCTATTTTGTAGGAACTTTTTGATTTTAAATAGGGAGAAAAAGAGATATTACCTGAATCATGGGAAAGGTTTTGTGCTTTGATTCATGCACGGGCTGGATGTCCATTACCTAAGAATGAGCTTCTTGATATATTTTATAATGGACTAACTGAAGAATCTAGGACATACCTAGATAGTTGTGCTGATTGTGTTTTCAGGAATAGGACTCCCAAGGAAGCTGAGGAATTAATGGCTAAAATAAGCAAGAATTATGAAGACTGGACTCCCCCTGAACCAGCTATACCTGAGACAATTATACCTAAACCAACTATTCCTGCGCCTATACCAACATCAAAGAAGAGGGGAGTTATTGAACTAAATGATGAAGTAATGAAGGAAGCTAAGAAATGTCTTATGGAGAAGGGAATTAAAGCTATAGATGTGAAGAATTTACCTCCTATAGAAGAATTATGTAAGCCAATCCCCCACTCATCCACAATTGAGGTACATTCTCTCCAACATTTTGATGAAGGTGATATTCCTTACTCTAAACCTCCTGATCAATGCTTAGAAGAATTTGATGTTTTTATTGTTAAGCAAGATAATTTTATTAAAAGGGTGCAAAATCAATTTAACGAAAAACTCTAGAGCTATTGTTGAGTTGAAGGATATTGTGGAAAGAACCTCTAATGATGTTAAAATGCTTGTTAAACATTTTCAAATGGTTCAAACTCAAATTGATCAGCTTATTAAGGTACAAAAAGGCTTGCTAGTTAATGCTTGAAAGGATCGTATGGGCACCTAGAGGGGGGGTGAATAGGTGCTACTTCAAATTTTACTCTTTTTCAAATTAGGGTTTGACAAGAAAGGTAAATTCTCTGGATTATGCAACTAAGGTGAATTTCCCTATATGACAAACAAGCACAAACTAAACAATAACTAGAGAAGTAAAGTGTAGCAAAGGATAGAAGTAACCAAAGTGGAGCACACGGAGACACAAGGATTTGTTTCCCGTAGTTCCTTCCTTTTGAGGGGAAGTACGTCTACGTTTGGAGAGGGGGTGGTTTCAAACCACCAACGCCACGAGAGGCCTCCCTTGTTGTCCGATGAACCTCACCCCAACGGGTTCGATTCACCTCTTCCACTATATGGCAACCTTCAAGGTGGAAGTCGGCACCTTTACAACGAGTTCGGGGCACAAATCCACAACTTAATTGGAGGCTCACAAATACAAGCAAGCTGTCAAACAATCAAAGACAAGCTTGTAAGAACCAAATCAAAACCTAGGGTTTCCAACGAAACACTAGAGCATGGGGACCTCAAGTGAATGAGGGGGAAATGAAGATCTCTCTTGGTGAAGCTGTAGATCAAGGCCTCCTCCTTTGATTCTCCAAAGATCAAAGACTTTGGATGGTTGGATGAAGAGATCTTATTGATTTGGTGGCTCAAATGGACATGGTGTTCTTGAGGTGGACGAGCAACTAAAAGAAGAGGATAAGGTCCTCTATTTATAGCCCTTCCGTCAGCGAACCGTTTTTATGACCGTTGGAGAAGAAGCAGACCGAAGACTCCGGTCTCCACATCGGAGACTCCGGTCAACCTCCGGACCAGCCTCCGGACCTATCGACAGAATGACCCAGCCTACTTGGGAGCCAAGTGAACCGGAGACTCCGGTCCCTCTACACCGGAGACTCCGGCCTGAGACACGGACCGAAGGCTCCGGACCAACCTCCGGACCACCTCTCTGGTTGACCCAGGCAAGAAAATAGAGGCCCCTCCGGAGACTCCTGGGGAAACTCCGGACCACACCGGAGACTCCAGTCTGTGTAGACTAGAGACTCCAGTCTGGAATCCCCGAGAGACAAGAAGAAATGCAGGGAATGTTCCACAGGCCAATGGTCATTTTCCCTTTGTAGAATATCAACCTATAGACAATAACAAACTGTAAAAGGGTCTACTAGTTGTTAATGAACACCAAAAGTGATTATGACAGTAAATGTCCTTTCAATCTCCCCCTTTTTGGTGTTCGATGACAACTAGCGAATTTGCATGAAAAAAGTTCGCAATTACTTATGACAGAGTATGGACATGCTCCCCCTGCCTATGTGCACAAAGATAAACAAGTAAAGCAGGCATGGTAGGTAGAACATGGATAAAACACATAGTTCTCACATGAGTTACAATAATTTAGGAGCACCCACAGAGTTACACACAAATAGCAAAGAGTGTCTCGCAATAACATAAGGCAAATAGAGAAGGCAAATAGATACGAAAGACGAGATAGCAAATAAGAATCAAGTAACCCAACCCCATGCAAATCCCGATGACAATGTCTTCTCCCCCTTTGGCATCGAAACACCGGAAAAGGGAAAAGACCTAAGATAGCGTCCCAATGGATCAGTAGTCCTTGTCATCCTCCTCCTCGTCCTCCTCATCCATATCCTGATCATCATCATCATCATAGTCCTCATCACCCTCTGGAGCTGCAGGCCCTTTGCCGTGAGGGCGAGAAGAGGATGTACCTTGGTACCCAAACCCATACGTGACATCAGAAAAGGTCTTCCAATCCACCAAGCTGTCCTGATGGGCATTCCATGCCCCAAACGAAAGAGTGTGATCTGACTCGGTGGATGGCTGAGCGCCATGCTCATCAGTGTACTCATCCTCACCTTCCTCATCATACGCTTCACCCTGAGCCTTGATCTCCTTGAGTAGCTTCTCGATGTGGTGGTTGCTCTTGTAGGAATCATGCTGTTGCTTGCGGATGTCCACATTCATGCAACACAAGGTCCTCTCCTAGAATGAGGCCTTCTTGACCCTCTCATGGACATAGTCACGTGTCATGGGTGAAAGAGGTGCATTGGAAGCATTCTTCCTCCAAGACCTAGGAGGAGAGGGGGGCCTGTCAGTCTCTGAAATCTCCTCTTCCTCATGTGCATGGGAGCGTCTAGGAGGAGCCCTCATAGCCCCTTTCTTCTGCAGAGATACGAGAGTGTGCTCGGTAAGGTTGGGAGGCATAGCAAGCGGCGAACCATGTTGTTGAGTGTTGATGAGTCTCATGACCAGGGGTGCATATGGAGGGGCCTTCTTGTATAAGATGGCATGATACATCTCCTCAAATATGTAACCCATCACATCAATAGGATCAACATCAGCATCGGGGCCAGCCATGTAAGTCTTGTGGGTGTGATACAGCAAGTTGACCAAACCACATCTGATGGCATCATCATTCCCAGCACTAGGGGAAATGGGCTGGCGGAAGATCCTCAACATGAGATTGTAGAGAGGCTTGAGTCCCTTGGACCCTCCCACAACACCCTCACTACCATATAAAGGGGCAAGCTTGTTCTTGTTCACCCCAAGAGCTGTTAAGTGCATGCGAACTCCAACATGAATAGATACCCCCTGAAAAGTCTCGAAGATGGCCTCAACAAAGTCATATAAAGAGGCAGAACAACGGTGGTTGCCAGTCATCCAAGTCATAGTCCTGGCTTGGTCAGTCCCAAACACAACTGTGGCGTAGAACTGCTGCACAAGGGTGATGTTGTAGTCTTCACGGATCTCCATCAAGTTGAACAGCCCCAACTTCTCACTAATCCACAAAGCATCAGAGAAGAAGGGGCGCTTCCTCATCTGCTCAACACTCAAGTACTTCTAGGGGCATACAGGAGATCTCTTGAGCACACTGTAAATGTCTTTCATGAAGACAACTTGCTCCTTCCTCCAAATAACAAGGGTCATCACTAGTGCGAGGCAATTCATAGAAATTAGTCTTCCGCAGCTCACGGTACTCCTGCTTAGACATGCGGGCCAAAGACTGAAGATTGTCGTATTTTGCCCTCTTGGCACGGTTCTCTTCCTCAACCCTGTCCTGCTCCCGCCACATATAGGCTGCATCACGGGCCTGCTGTCTACGGTTGGAAGGTGGCACAATGTACTGACCTTCAGACTCATCATAGCGAGGATCCCCTCTCTTCATATTGGCCTTGGTGCGAGGAGGACGACGAGAGCCAGAACCTATGAAAAGAAGCAAGGGAGATAGCATGGAGGTAAGTATATATGTCCCATGAAGGCAGCACAGGATCCTTGCGACCTTGCAAAATATGTTAGATTCAAACCACACCGGAGTCTCCGGGGTCCACACCGGAGTCTCCGGCTCAGACCGGAGTCTCCGACCAGGAGACTCGGGGGAAGATCAATGGGGTTGAATCCAACAGATTGGGCAGGGTAACAATGATAAAGTACTCAGGTGCACGCAAACAAGGAATTCCTGTGGTCAAAACTAGTACCAATCCTCAAAAAACAAGGTAAGGGAAGAACCCTAGATGAAGAAGAGGAGGAGAGGTACCAGATATGTCCATGGAAGGGATTCCACCGGTGGGAATCACCCAATGGTGGAAAGGAGATGATTGGCCGGCGGCACGACGGATCCCGGGGGCTTCTTGTAGCATCCCAATTGTCTAACAATTGCAATGCTACTAGCCTAGTCTATATAATGCCACCTTCCTACATGTTTAGATTGCATCTTCATTATATCATGCTCATGTCATCATGCCACATTGCATTTGAGCATCATATAAACCCCTTTTTCATTTGGTTCTTATTCCATATGCATTTATATTAATTGTATTTGCTTCTTAATATATTGTATTTGTGTCTTGATATATTGCTTCATGCCCAAGTTGAGTTGGGGGCATATATTTTATTCAACTCCACCACCTTTTCTTTGTCACCACCCTATAATTCCACCATCCCAAAATATTTGTGGGTTTTTGCATCTTCTCTTTTGGGTCTTGTCTAGCTCACATATATAAAGATGGATCTCCTTCTATCCCACATGCCCCAATGGTGTTTGCTATTGTTTTCACAATATAAATGATGTGGGTCTACATGTGGGGATACTTCTACATCTTCATAGGGTTTACTCCTATATGAGTGGGCATATCTAAATGTAAATGGGACCATATAATTATCTAGTGGCATACACACACTAGCATTTCCATTATATTTATTCATGTTTATTTCATCAATTCTTGGACATATGGGTTTAGTTCCAACCATGTGTTAATTCCTTGTGCATGTAGGTTATGTGTGGTACCATTATTTCATGTCGCATGAAATATAAGCTCCACATCTCCATCTTATTCTAGTTCTTCTATTTGATGTTTCTATTCAACCTCTTCCAACCTTTTGCTTGGGTTTTATTCAAATGTGAGTACATGGGTCTAAATGGGGTATTTTGAGCTTGTATTTGTGTTCACAAATATAATGTGGCCTATCTAAGGTTCATGCATGGCCACATGATCATGTGGACACTTCCCCATCTATTTCATATGTGGGTTCTTTTATTTGATTTTGAGGTTTCACTCATGCCCACACTCTAATTGGATGGTTCCATGTTAATATTTCTTGCCAATGTTGCATCAAATCAAATCTTAGAACCTTGGGCTCACCTACATGCTCCCATGCATATGTCTAATTTGTTTTCACAAAATAGAGCATGGGGTATGAATTTAATGTTTTTGCATGGCCCATGCAACATATCCATTCCATATATTCTTCTTCTTCTAGTTGCTTATGTGAGAGTTTTGGTTTTTGAACTCTTTGAAAGCTTGTGTTAAATCTTGAATAAACCTTCTACACTAAAAAAATTCTCCTTAATTCTACATACACCACATCTACTCCTAATCTAAACTCTCTTTTCTTTTCCTAGCTTGGCTGAACCCTCTCTATCTATCTATCTAACCCAAAACCCTAAGCTAGACCTAATCACCTACACCCCTCTCTTTTTCTCTCCTTTCTACCTTTCCTAAACCTATCCTACCGAAGGTTTTTTCCCCTGGGCCAACCCTTCCTCTGCACCCTGTACACCCTAGCCTGGTGCCCCCTACTAGCTGGCTCGACAACAGCCTGCTCTCGCACGCCTCCCCTCTCCTTCTCTCGGTCGAACCAAACCAGCTGGTCGGGTCCTGTTTCTCTTCCTGGACGCAGCGCGTGATCGAAGCCAGCCGGACAACACCCCACGCTAAACGCGTGCTCCCTTCCTGCATAAAGCGACGCCGCAGACCGCCTCAATCAACCTTCCGCCCATCTAGATCGAGATCCAGGTCGGCCCCTTCATCCTCCTGCCTCGTAGCCTTGCCGGTGTTTTGCACCACTCGACCCTCGCCACCTTGCCAGGGAGCTGCAAGGGACTATGTTGGTCCTGCTCAAGTCACGGGACATGGGGGAGAGCGCTCGGAGCACCGTCGCCGTGCACGGCAGCGCCTTGATCACCATCGACGTTGTCGCCATCCACATCCTCCACGCCGGCCACCACGTCAACCTCGCTGCACCTCCGAGCTCTCGGCCTAGCTGGGCTAGCCACGAGCGCACAGTGAGTAGCCTCACGCCTGCCATCACTCTGACCTTCCTTCGCCCGCTCGCCGCTGCTGCGCGCCACGCTCTGCTGCTAAACACGGACACGCGCGTGCCGCGCGCGCACGGGTGGCAACAGCAACAGCAGCTCGTGCGCCCCTGTTCCCGATGTTTTTACCGTCAGACAGGACTTCCTCCAGCGTAATCATGAACATGTGAGTTATTCCCAGTATTTCAGGCATCACTCCGGCGAAAACCCCATCTCAAACCATCGACCACATCCCCCAAAATCTGCCGACAAAGTTTGCCAGATATCACTGCATCGTTGTTGATTTTACAGTGCAGTTTCGTCAGTTTCTCCGCGTGTTTTCCCTCTGTTCTTCTCCTCGCCCCGTCCGCTGCAGACCTCCGTTGACGAAGCTCCAAGCACCAAAGTTGTAGTCCAATGTTGGCTCTACAACTTTCGTTTTTGCAGCGTCGCAAAATTCCCGGTGGTTTGCTCGTCATCGTCGCCGGAAAACCAGACAAGCTGGCTGTTTTACCTCTGAAAACTTCAGTTTCGTCAGATCCGATCTAGCCTTTTGCAGTAAAACCCCTCCAGTAATGGGTCAAGCACGCGCAGGTCCTTCCCCGGCCAGCTGTCGCCACCCCGTTGGCCTGCGCGTTAGGTGGCCGCTAGCCCACACGTCGGTGCCTATGGGTACATTGCCCCGGTGTGAGAAAAGTTCCACGCGGCCGCTGCATCAGCTGCCGCTGACTCAGCGCTGGCCCACATGTCAGCGGCTAGGGTCAGCTAGGCCTCGATGTAAAAAGTCTGTGAACTTTTTCTGTTAATAAAAATAACTTCAGAATATGTTCAATATGATTTTAAATCCAGAAAATTAATATCTTTTAATTGTTAACTCCAAACAATACAAATAATATATGTTTCTCAATCAGAAAAATGTGAGGATTCCAAATATGCCATCCAAAACGATGTTTGACTATTTTAAATTTTCTAAATTGTTTAATTGCAATAAAAATGCCTTTTCTTAATTAATTAATAACTTTAATTCCATAACTCCAAATCTGACAAATAATATGTCTAAATCGATCAGCGCGACGAGCCCGTTCTAACTATGTATTCCATGTTCTGAATTGCAGCATGCATCATGTCATTATTAAAAATCAGAACTGTTTATGGCAATAAAACTTGACTAAAACTTAATATAATGCTTTATTCTTATTCCCACACCTCACCCTTGCCATGCTACTTTATTGCCATGTAAATTGTGCATCATTCATCATGGCATGCTTGTTTGCTTGTCGCATTTTATTCCTATGCTTGTGCACTTTATTTATGTTGGCCCTTGTTTGTTTGGTTCTTCTTTCGAATAGACGCCGAGTAGGGGAAATATCAGGAATCCCAGGAGTACTACCCAGATCCATCTCTCGCTTCAACTGAGGTGCCAGGCAAGCACTACCACATGCTTGCATACATATAGTACCTATTGCTTCTATCTTATTCTTGCATCATTGAGTCGCGATTGCATTAAATTGAATCTCAAGTACTGCATAGCCTTTACTTTTAAACCCTATTGAAGCTTGTTCCTCCATCCTATGAGTCATTACTGCAGGAGTTGTTTGAGCCATGCGAGTCGTAGAACAGCATGTGTAGGGTATGTGAGTGTCTGATGGATAACGAGGTACCTAAACAACTTAACCTGAGTAGTAATGGGAAAACTAATGAAAGAGGCACCGGTGAGCAATATCTGTTATTTGGTTTTTCATGCTCACTTGTGTCCCGTAGGACCCCGAGTACTTGATTCCTGTTCCTTCACTATTCGCACTATCCACATACGGGAGACTCTATGAATCCCCCTTTGCATGAGCTTGATTGGTACTTTATTTCTTGGGGCCACAAAGTAGTTTGGGGCTTTATTACTATCATGTACTTATGCCATGCTTTACTGCTTTATTTAAGATTGTGCGTGGAGCACCTGTACTGTTTTGGATCGTGGAATGTTTTCGCGGTATCGACAAGCCCAGTCACACTTTCGGGTTCCCAGTCATTTACAACCATTGACACAAACCTTGGGTCCATCTCGGAGCCGGCCAACTTCGTTGCGGGTAGCTTAATGGGGTGGCCCCCTGAAATATTTTATGAATCCTGTGAATGTTTTGTCGTGAAAGCCTCGTTGGGTTTTGATTTGGTTTTTCCGAGGTCGATCGTGTGTGTGTTGCTATTTGTGCACCCCTGCAGGGTAAATCTTTCTGAAAGCGGTGTTCGCGGTTATGGATGACTTGGAGCACAGTTTCTCGATCATAGACAAGTATAACTAAAGTACCGTCTTTAATTTGACTAAATATCTGACTAGTAAATAGTGCAATATTCATGGAATGATTAATAAAACTGCCAACGGGTGGGTTGTTCGTCCGCTTTCTCGTTGGTAAGCGAGAAGGAGGATGGATCTGTTACTTTATACTTTTATAACTGTTGTTTCTAATTAACGGACATCCGTCTATCATTGGTTAGGCGGATGGTTAGCGAGTATCTATCGGCTTGTTAGTTATTATCTTTTGCTGCAATTGCGTCACCCCAGGTTATGTCCCCTTTAGAGGCATAAAGACTTGCTGAGTACCCCTAGGGTCTCACACGATAAATTGTTTGATTCAGATGAACAGGTGTATTCGCAAGATGGATACTGGGTGGAGGAGACAGATGATGTTGGAAACGATCACTCGGTGTAGAGATTCCGGGGATGGGGATCCGCGAGATCTGTGGGCGGGATGTGCTTACTTATGTGGCATCTTATGCCGATTTGTTTCTTATCCGTACTCGGATCTTGTTTCCTGCTTCCGCTTGATACTTTGATGTTTGATGTATGAGGAGCTATCCTACATTATTATCTCTATCTAGGATATTTGGATCTTGCCGTATGGCGTTGCAATATTTCTATTTCTTTTAGATGGTATGGCTCTGAGAACTGTTGTAAGGTAGCTTGCATACATACTCACTTGTGTATGTATTTGATCTCTTCGCCTGTTGCCTACGCCGCTCGCTCTTGTCCCAATGTTCTTGGAAGTGGTTAGGACGGCCGACGGGTCTACACGTGGGTGGCCCCTGGGCCCCCGCTGTACTATTTTAACCACTTTCGGTTCATCCAGGCTTGAACTTAGAGCGTAGGGTCCGAGGTTGTTACAATTGGTATCAGAGCCATCCCGCCCTTCAGGGTCTCAGCCAAATGGTCGTTGTTAGTCTAGCAAATATTTTGGTAGTTATGTATACTAGGGGAAAACAAAACGCGAGAGTAGGACTGCTTCCATTTTTCTTCTCACCCACCCACCCACCCTTTTCTGGTAAGGAAGTGTAACATTTTCAATCCTCTTCTAAAAATTCAAACTAGGATTCACGTGTTCTAGGTTTCCGTAGTACCATAGAAAGTGTGTGTGAGTGTGTAATTCCTTGTCTATCTGTTGCATCCAACCTTGTTATCGCAATCTGCCTTTTAGTTATCAACTGTTGGTACATTCCATACCGACAGGCTTTGTGTAAACCGACACGATCTATCCGACTCTTTGTTAACCGGTGCCATCTTGTTAAGGGTGTTCTTCCTTCCAGCATGCTTTCACAGAATGTGGAGTTGCTAATCCCTATCTGATAAGTGGTTTTGCACATTTATTGGTATTTTAATGCTGAAAAATGTTGAAAAATTTTCTTTGATACATCTGCGTTTCCACACTTCTCTTCAGTCGTGTGTGAAACATTATCTATCTTCCTTTTATTGGCATGTCCATGCTAACTCATTATTTTGTCACCGGCGCCTAATCCTGGAGTTTTACTTCATCATCAATTCTTCTGGGCTAAATACATAACATGTGTCGATCCGATGCTTGTGATCGTAATTTGGTTCTCGGCAAAGCTATATGACACTTATCATGAGTTGAGTATGGTCAATGCTATCGACACAATCCTCCAAATGGTGGCGGTTATCTCCTGTGATTTGAGTTACACCGTGATCATATCTATGCATATTCAAGTACCTTTGGCAATCCGGAGTTTTCTCAAGCCACTACGGTGGTCTATCATCTGTTTATCATGCTTCACATCTTTTTGGAACTCCATATCTGCAAAATTCTCTTTGATACGAGGGAATTGCATCTTTTCGCCTCTGATACCTTTTCTTAAGGTATGAGCTATCATCGTTTCTTTATCCAAGATCTCTTTATCTTTGTAACTGGCGATCCAATCGACAATGTGAACCAAGTGGCATTTCTTGTTCTCTTCCGAAGGACCAGATAATCTATTCTGCCAATGCATCTCTTTCAACACGAATCCTTGCTCTTAATGTTGATCTTTCAAAGAACGTTAACCTCAGAGAGTGTTTCGAGCATTTGTTCGTTTCTCTCGCCTCTTGAACTCGGTATTCTGGGAATATCTTGTTAATACATGGTGGTATATGTTGATAATATGCTTGCCTATTCTATATCAATGGAAGGACATGGAAGATTATCTGTGTATTTTTCTCTCAAGCTTCGTGAACACTGCCTGTGTGCAAAGTTCTCAAAGTGTAATTCTGGCTTTTTTGAAGTCACCTATCTCGGCCACGTCTGTCTGCTAAATACATCGCTTCAATTTTTGGAATCAGCAAGCCCATTGTTAATTCCATCTTCCATCTTCAATCAAACCCAGAGTTTTTTCCTTGTTGGTGAGTTATCATCGTCGTTCCGCTGAAGCTTTTCCTCAAGACTGCTAAATCTCTCTCAATCATTTCAAGAAGAACATGGAGTTTCTTTTCACCGTTGTCTCGTCAAGTAATCTTTTGAAACCCTCTCGTTCTATCGTCTATGCTCAATCCACCGGAGCCATGAAGAATTTCTAGATCTTTTGTAATCCTTCTGTTCAAGTTGGTGCTATCTTTTTCTTTATCTGGTGAATCTTGCAGTTGTCTCTGTAATCTTCCTTCATATCTTTCCGGTGGCTTGGTACTTCTGGTATGATGACAACATCATCATCCTTATCTATCTTGGATCCGGCGAATCGTTTGTGTCTATCCTTGTTTTCTAATAGAGTTCCATGAGTTCGTTTTGTCAAGATCTTCAGTCTGTCGTTGGGAGTTAGGTTGCATGATTTTCTTATTCATGTACGGAGTAATGCTTTGAGTGCGGGATGGAGTAGCTACCATACCACTACTCTTATCATTCGCTCTTGTACATTGAATTGGTGAATTAATGCAATTTCACTCATTCCACGGAAGTTAGAAGTGGCCTTTATCCCTCGATACTTTTACTTCCGTCGTTGTTTTCCGGAGTGATCTCTCGAAGAAAGTAATCAATAATCTCTTGTTGGTGATCTCGCCATTTCTACATGGAGCAAAATCTTTAATTATCTGGTGGGAATAAACGCAAACTCTTTTCTGTCCTCGTCTTTCTACCGGTGCTCGACATTCCCAAACAAGATGGAAAGAAACTATCTCTCTCTTTGTTTCATCAATTCTTTTTCTGTGGTAAAGCCAATTATGGTTGATGCCATTAATCGCAAATCTATTCCACATTCCACTTCTTCTAAGGATTCTACCATAAGCTAGCATTCCCCTCTTTCTCTTGAAGTTATATTTGCGCACCTCAATTGCGTGATCCTTTGGTTCTTACCGGTGCAAGAAGAATCTAATCCGACAATGTCTAACTAAATCTTTCCGTTGATATCAAGGAACTCTATTGTTTGAAGGCGATATTGTTTCTGAACTTCCTTTCTCAAATCTGAGGGAAGGTACAATGCTATTTTCATAGTGGTTGATAACTTCTCCAAAGTAGCTCTTTTCTTCCGGCGAGACAAGATTTATCTTCTCTTGTATCTATAAATCTTTAATCTTAATGGTGTGTCGTTCCTTTCTTCGTGATACATCATCTTTATATTTCTTTCACAAGTGGTTCTACTCTTTTATCATGATTCTCGAGAAACCGGAGCTATGTTCATCCTATCCTTCTTGTCTTACGATAATCCTTCAATTCTTCTAACAATTTGTTTCTTGAAGCAAACGCAGACTCGCAACAAGTCTAGCAAGTGTTTGCAAGGTGTAGTGGTCGCACCATTCCGTTGTTCATCAACTTGGGAACGTGAGGGTCACCTTCGTTCCGAACACCCGCCTCTCCTTGTGTTGTTTTCTTTTTCCTAGGAATCTCGGGGCGAGATTATTGTTTAGTGGGGGAGAGTTGTAGCATCCCAATTGTCTAACAATTGCAATGCTACTAGCCTAGTCTATACAATGCTACCTTCCTACATGTTTAGATTGCATCTTCATTATATCATGCTCATGTTATCATGCCACATTGCATTTGAGCATCATATAAAACCCTTTTTCATTTGGTTCTTATTCCATATGCATTTATATTAATTGTATTTGCTTCTTAATATATTGTATTTGTGTCTTGATATATTGCTTCATGCCCAAGTTGAGTTGGGGGCATATCTTTTATTCAACTCCACCACCTTTTCTTTGTCACCACCCTATAATTCCACCATCCCAAAATATTTGTGGGTTTTTGCATCTTCTCTTTTGGGTCTTGTCTAGCTCACATATGTAAAGATGGATCTCCTTCTATCCCACATGCCCCAATGGTGTTTGCTATTGTTTTCACAATATAAATGATGTGGGTCTACATGTGGGGATACTTCTACATCTTCATAGGGTTTACTCCTATATGAGTGGGCATATCTAAATATAAATGGGACCATATAATTATCTAGTGGCATACACACACTAGCATTTCCATTATATTTATTCATGTTTATTTCATCAATTCTTGGACATATGGGTTTAGTTCCAACCATGTGTTAATTCCTTGTGCATGTAGGTTATGTGTGGTACCATTATTTCATGTCGCATGAAATATAAGCTCCACATCTCCATCTTATTCTAGTTCTTCTATTTGATGTTTCTATTCAACCTCTTCCAACCTTTTGCTTGGGTTTTATTCAAATGTGAGTACATGGGTCTAAATGGGGTCTTTTGAGCTTGTATTTGTTTTCACAAATATAATGTGGCCTATCTAAGGTTCATGCATGGCCACATGATCATGTGGACACTTCCCCATCTATTTCATATGTGGGTTCTTTTATTTGATTTTGAGGTTTCACTCATGCCCACACTCTAATTGGATGGTTCCATGTTAATCTTTCTTGCCAATGTTGCATCAAATCAAATCTTAGAGCCTTGGGCTCACCTACATGCTCCCATGCATATGTCTAATTTGTTTTCACAAAATAGAGTATGGGGTATGGATTTAATGTTTTTGCATGGCCCATGCAACATATCCATTCCACATATTCTTCTTATTCTAGTTGCTTATGTGAGAGTTTTGGTTTTTGAACTCTTTGAAAGCTTGTGTTAAATCTTGAATAAACCTTCTACACTAAAAAAATTCTCCTTAATTCTACATACACCACATCTACTCCTAATCTAAACTCTCTTTTCTTTTCCTAGCTTGGTCGAACCCTCTCTCTCTCTATCTAACCCAAAACCCTAAGCTAGACCTAATCACCTACACCCCTCTCTTTTTCTCTCCTTTCTACCTTTCCTAAACCTATCCTACCGAAGGTTTTTCCCCCTGGGCCAACCCTTCCTCCACACCCTATACACCCCAGCCCGGCGCCCCCTGCTAGCTGGATCGGCAACAACCTGCTCTCGCACGCCTCCCCTCTCCTTCTCTCGGTCGAACCAAACCAGCTGGTCGGGTCCTGTTTCTCTTCCTGGACGCAGCACGTGATCGAAGCCAGCCGGACAACACCCCACGCTGAACGCGTGCTCCCTTTCTGCATAAAGCTACGCCACAGACCGCCTCAACCAACCTTCCGCCCATATAGATCGAGATCCAGGTCGGCCCCTTCATCCTCCTGCCTCGTAGCCTTGCTGGTGTTTTGCACCACTCGACCCTCGCCACCTTGCCAGGGAGCTGCAAGGGACGATGTTGGTCCTGCTCAAGTCACGGGACATGGGGGAGAGCGCTCGGAGCACCGTCGCTGCGCACGGCAGCGCCTTGATCACCATCGACGCTGTCGCCATCCACATCCTCCACGCCGGCCACCGCGTCAACCTCGCTGCACCTCCGAGCTCTCGGCCTAGCTGGGCTAGCCACGAGCGCACGGTGAGTAGCCTCACGCCTGCCATCACTCTGACCTTCCTTCGCCCGCTCGCCGCTGCTGCGCGCCACGCTCTGCTGCTAAACATGGACACGCGCGCGCCGCGCGCGCATGGGTGGCAACAGTAACAGCAGCTCGTGCGCCCCTGTTCTCGATGTTTTTACTGTGAGACAGGACTTCCTCCAGCGTAATCATGAACATGTGAGTTATTCCCAGTATTTCAGGCATCACTCCGGCTAAAACCCATCTCAAACCATCGACCACATCCCCCAAAATATTCCGACAAAGTTTGCCAGATATCACTGCATCGTTGTTGATTTTACAGTGCAGTTTCGTCAGTTTCTCCGCGTGTTTTTCCCTCTGTTCTTCTCCTCGCCCCGTCTGCTGCAGACCTCCGTTGACGAAGCTCCAAACACCAAAGTTGTAGTCCAATGTTGTCTCTACAACTTTCGCAAAATTCCCGACGGTTTGCTCGTCATCGTCGCCGGAAAACCAGACAAGCTGGCTGTTTTACCTCTGAAAACTTCAGTTTCGTCAGATCCGATCTGGCCTTTTGCAGTAAACCCCCTCCAGTTCTGGGTCAAGCACGCATAGGTCCTTCCCCGGCCAGCTGTCGCCACCCTGTTGGCCTGCGCGTTAGGTGGACCCGCAGCCGCTGGCCCACACGTCGGTGCCTATTGGTACATTGCCCCGGTGTGAGAAAAGTTCCACGCGGCCGCTGCGTCAGCTGCCGCTGACTCAGCGCTGGCCCACATGTCAGCAGCTAGGGTCAGCTAGTCCTTGGTGTAAAAAGTCTGTGAACTTTTTCTGTTAATAAAAATAATTTCAGAATATGTTCAATATGGTTTTAAATCCAGAAAATTAATATCTTTTAATTGTTAACTCCAAACAATACAAATAATATATGTTTCTGAATCAGAAAAATGTGAGGATTCCAAATATGACATCCAAAATGATGTTTGACTATTTTAAATTTTCGAAATTGTTTAATTGCAATAAAAATGCCTTTTCTTAATTAATTAATAACTGTAATTTTATAACTCCAAATCTAACAAATAATATGTCTAAATCGATCAGCACGACAAGCACGTTCTAACTATGCATTCCATGTTCTGAATTGCAGCATACATCATATCATTATTAAAAATTAGAACTGTTTATGGCAATAAAACTTGACTAAAACTTAATAGAATGCTTTATTCTTGTTCCCACACCTCACCCTTGCCATGCTACTTTATTGCCATATAAATTGTGCATCATTCATCATGGCATGCTTGTTTGCTTGTCGCATTTTATTCCTATGCTTCTGCACTTTATTTATGTTGGCCCTTGTTTGTTTGGTTCTTCTTTTGAATAGACGCCGAGGAGGAGAAATATTAGGAATCCCAGGAGTACTACCCAGATCCATCTCTCGCTTCAACTGAGCTGCCAGGCAAGCACTACCACATGCTTGCATACATATAGTACCTATTGCTTCTATCTTATTCTTGCATCATTGAGTCGCTATTGCATTAAATTGAATCCCAACTACTGCATAGCCTTTACTTTTAAACCCCACTGAAGCTTGTTCCTCCATCCTATGAGCCATTACTGCAGGAGTTGTTTGAGCCATGTGAGTCGTAGAACAACATGTGTAGGGTATGTGAGTGTCTGATGGATAACGAGGTACCTAAACAACTTAACCTGAGTAGTAATGGGAAAACTGATGAAAGAGGCACCGGTGAGCAATATCTGTTATTTGGTTTTTCATGCTCACTTGTGTCCCGTAGGACCCCGAGTACTTGATTCCTGTTCCTTCACTATTCGCATTATCCACATACGAGAGACTCTATGAATCCCCCTTTGCATGAGCTTGATTGGTACTTTATTTCTTGGGGCCACAAAGTAGTTTGGGGCTTTATTACTATCATGTACTTATGCCATGCTTTACTGCTTTATTTAAGATTGTGCGTGGAGCACCAGTACCATTTTGGATCGTGGAATGTTTTCGCGGTATCGACAAGCCCAGTCACACTTCCGGGTTCCCAGTCGTTTACATCCATTGACACAAACCTTGGGTCCGTCGCGGCCAACTTTGTTGTGGGTAGCTTAATGGGGTGGCCCCCTGAAATATTTTATGAATCCTGTGAATGTTTTGTCGTGAAAGCCTCGTTGGGTTTTGATTTGGTTTTTCCGAGGTCGATCGTGTGTGTGTTGCTATTTGTGCACCCCTGCAGGGTAAATCTTTCTGAAAGCCGTGTTCGCGGTTATGGATGACTTGGAGCACAGTTTCTCGATCATAGACAAGTATAACTAAAGTACCGTCTTTAATTTGACTAAATATCTGACTAGTAAATAGTGCAATATTCATGGAATGATTAATAAAACTGCCAACGGGTGGGTTGTTCGTCCGCTTTCTCGTTGGTAAGCGAGAAGGAGGATGGATCTGTTACTTTATACTTTTATAACTGTTGTTTCTAATTAACGGACATCCGTCTATCATTGGTTAGGCGGATGGTTAGCGAGTATCTATCGGCTTGTTAGTTATTATCTTTTGCTGCAATTGCGTCACCCCAGGTTATGTCCCCTTTAGAGGCATAAAGACTTGCTGAGTACCCCTAGGGTCTCACACGATAAATTGTTTGATTCAGATGAACAGGTGTATTCGCAAGATGGATACTGGGTGGAGGAGATAGATGATGTTGGCAACGATCACTCGGTGTAGAGATTCCAGGGATGGGGATCCGCGAGATCTGTGGGCGGGATGTGCTTACTTATGTGGCATCTTATGCCGATTTGTTTCTTATCCGTACTCGGATCTTGTTTCCCGCTTCCGCTTGATACTCTGATGTTTGATTTATGAGGAGCTATCCTACACTATTATCTCTATCTAGGATATTTGGATCTTGCCGTATGGCGTTGCAATATTTCTATTTCTTTTAGATGGTATGGCTCTGAGAACTGTTGTAAGGTAGCTTGCATACATACTCACTTGTGTATATATTTGATCTCTTCGCCTGTTGCCTACGCCGCTCGCTCTTGTCCCGATGTTCTTGGAAGTGGTTAGGATGGCCGACGGGTCTACACGTGGGTGGCCCCTGGGCCCCCGCTGTACTATTTTAACCACTTTCGGTTCATCCAGACTTGAACTTAGAGCATAGGGTCCGAGGTTGTTACACTTCTTGACCTCCGGGGAGAAGATTTGGGAGAGGAGGCGACGAGGGCAGAGAGGGGAGGACAGGGGTGGATGAATGAAACTGCTGTTTCAGTTCACCCCGTCCTCCCTTTAAGTGGATACAAACCGCCCAGACTTAAGACTCCGGTCTACACTGGAGACTCTGGTCCTCCTTGACCAAAGACTCCCAAGGTGTGTGTATGGGGACATATATTAGATAGAGAGAGTTTTCAAGACTGAGAGAGGGCTTGGGTTAAGATGACATACTGTGAAAAATCAAGAAAACCACGAAAATCTCTTCAAATGTTCATCAAAGCGCCAAATAAATCCGAGCTAAGAACCAACTCTTCGCATGAGGAGAGGGTGGTGTCCGAAGCCACCATGTAGGAGTTTGTGGCATGACACCGCGAAGAATTATCCTTGGGTTCATAGCCACTACTCATCAATGATGCTCACATATCACTAAATCATACTAAGAGAATTGAATTTCTTAATGTTGGCATTATGGGGGGAGGGATAGTCCAATGAATTAGGACCGCACTCCCCCTATCTGCATGCCTACACCTACACCAAATATGGGTCAAGACATAGGTGAGTATGCAAGGTAATCAAGTCAATCTCTTAGAATCCACGATATTTAGTTCATTCCTCAAATAACAAAACCTTGCTTCATCAAGTGGCTTCGTGAAAATATCGGCAAGTTGGTCTTTGGTTTACACATATGAAAGCTCAATATCACCTCGGGCAACATGATCTCTAATGAAGTGATGATGAATCTCAATATGCTTTGTTCTTGTATGGTCCACTGGGTTATATGCAATCTTGATAGCACTTTCATTGTCACATAGAAGAGGCACTTTGTCACCGTATTCCTTTAAAGTTTGCCTCATCCATAGCAATTGTGTACAAGCACTAGCAGTTGCCACATACTTGGCTTCGGCGGTGGAAAGAGATATACAGTTTTGCTTCTTACAAGACCAACATACCAAGGACCTCCCGAGGAATTGGTAAGCCCCAGAGGTTGATTTTCTATCATCCTTGTCACCAGCCCAATCCGAATCCGTGTACCCACAAAGAGAGAAACTTTAGCCCCTAGGATACCAAATACCATAGTTTGGGGCATGAACCAAATATCGAAAGATTCTCTTGACTGCCATCAAATGGCTTTCTTTAGGAGCCACTTGATATCTTGCACACACTCCTACACTCAACACAATATCGGGTCTAGATGCACAAAGGTAAAGCAAGGAGCCAATCATGGACCGGTATACCTTTTGGTCCACATCTTTACCATTTGGGTTTAGTTCAAGATGAGTCTTTGTTGCCATGGGAGTGGGAGATCCATTGAGATCTTTCATGTTAAATCTTTTGAGCATATCTTGTGTATACTTGGCTTGGTTGAAGAATGTACCACCTCTCACTTGCTTGATCTCAAAACCAAGAAATACTCTCAATTCTCCCATCGTAGACATCCTGAACCTGTCAATCATTAGCTTAGAGAATTCATCATTAAAAGCTTTATTAGAAGAGCCAAAGATAATATCATCTACATAAATTTGGCATACAAAAAGTTCCCCATTAACCCTCTTGGTAAAAAGAGTGGGATCGATTTTCCCAACCTCAAACCCACGATCTAACAACAACTCTCTAAGGTGCTCATACCACATGCGTGGGGCTTGCTTGAGCCCATAGAGTGCCTTATCGAGTTTGTAGACATGGTTTGGAAAGTTGGGATCCTCAAATCCCGGGGGTTGTTTCACATATACCAACTCATGCAATGGGCCATTGAGAAATGCACTTTCTACATCCATTTGTTGTAATTTAAATTTATGATGTGCCGCATAAGCAAGAAGGATACGGATGGACTCAAGGCGAGCCACGTGAGCATAAGTCTCTCCATAATCAATGCCTTCAATTTGAGAGAACCCTTGTGCAACCAATCTTGCCTTGTTCCTTATCACAATTCCATGCTCATCTTGATTGTTCTTGAAAATCCACTTGGTGCCTATAACATTGCAGCAATCCTTTAGCTTTTCCACTAACTTCCATACTTTGTTCCTCTCAAAGTTGTTGAGCTCTTTGTGCATTGCATCCAACCAATCCGAATCTTCAAGAGCTTCCCACACTTTCTTTGGTTCCACCATGGAAATGTGTGCTTGGTGCTCACCAAATTTCTTCAGTTGAGCTCGAGTAGATATACCTCTTCTTATATCTCCAACCACATTCTCAAGAGTGTGGTCTCTTAATTCCAATGTTCTATCCATTCTAGCTTGGCGACGAGTTTCGATCTCCTTGTTGTTTCTTGGGGGGGGTCACTTCATCATTTTGGTCCTCGTCTTGGCCATTAACTTGACCTTGATCATCATTGGAAATATTCTCTTCTATAGGAGGAAAGGATTGACCTTGGTCTTGATCAATCCCACAACTGGCCAGGTATTCAGCTGTACTTATGGCAGTTTGTATAGATCTTGCTTGTGTAATGGCCTTAGCACCACTGGACATCTTAGCAAACGGAGACTCAAACACCTCTTGGCTGGAGGCATCTTCTTGATCAGTAGGTTGAGGGCCCACAACTTGTCTTTGGCATGGGTCGTTGTCCACCTCGACAGTAGCTTGTTGATGTTGTGAAGATGAGGTCTCCACTTGAGTAGAGCATAGTTCTTCTCGATCCACCATAAGGGGTTCCTCAACAGGGCGGATGAAACCCGCACCCATTCTTCCTATGGCATCCTGAGGCATTTCATCATCTACATCACAAACATCAACACGCCCCGCTTGGGGACCATCATATTCTTTAAACACCACACTACAAGATTCTATGACAATTCCTGAGAGCTTGTCATAGATTCTATAAGTGTAGGATTCGAGACCATAACCAACAAAAATACCCTCTAATGCTTTGGAATCAAACTTGGATAAACGAATGCCCTTAATGCGATAGAAGCACTTACAACCGAATACTCAGAAGTAAGAAACATTAGGCTTGTTACCGGTAAGGATCTCATATGGAGTCTTGATCAATTATTTGCGGAGGTAGAGACGATTTGATGCATGGCATGCGGTGGAGATAGCTTCAGCCCAAAAATTGTATGGAGATTTGAATTCTGCCAACATTGTCCTTGCCATGTCAATGAGAGTCCGGTTCTTCCTCTCAGCTACACCATTTTGTTGAGGGGTATATGTAGCAGAATATTGATGTTTTATTCCCTCATCACTAAGAAATCCATTTAATGTGTAGTTCTTGAACTCGGTACCATTGTCACTTCTTATTGTTAATACTGGACATTGTGTTGACGTTGAGCCATGTTGATGGAGTTAATGAAGTTCTCTTGGGTCTCACTTTTTAAGTTGAAGAAATATACCCAAGTGTATCTTGAGTAGTCATCAACAATCACCAAACAATATTTCTTCCCACCAAGACTTGCATGAGACGGAGGACCAAAGAGATCCACATGAAGAAGCTCTAAGATCCTCTTGGACTTGATGTAGTCTTTGGCTTGTGGGGAGAATCATGCATCTTTCCTTCAACACATGCCCTGCAAACACGATCTTTGGCAAAGCAAACATTTTCTTTTAGTCCAACAATATGACCATCCTTGTAGAGGCTTTGCAAAGTTCTCATGTTGACATGGGCTAGACGGGGGTGCCATAGCCAACCCACATCGGCCTTTCCAAATAGGCACATCGGACTTGTAGTGGTTTTCCCCGAGAAGTCCACCACATACAAGTCATCCTCGACGTACCCAACAAAAGCAACCTTTAGAGTCTTGCTCCACAAGAGGATCACAATATCAACATCAATGAAGGCAGCAAAACCCATCTTTCCTAGAGCACGGACTGAAAGTAAATTGTAGCCAAGGGTCTCAACAAGCATGACGTCCACGAGAGTGATATCGTGTGCAACCACAACTTTGCGGAAACCCATTACCTTAGACTTTGATTTATCGGCATATGTCACAGATATTTGATCAACATTTGGTCTCAACTCCTTGACACTAGAAGCGCTTCCGGTCATATGACTTATGCATCCACTATCGAGCACCCATTTTGACCCTCCGGAAGCATAGGTCTACAAAAGATCAAACTAGTTTTTAGGTACCCATTTCTCAATGGGTCCTCTTTTGTTAGCAACATGGGTCTTGGGAACCCAAATCGACCATGCAATATAACCATCAAATGGGCCAACATATTTTGCATACACATCACCATAATAATCACGCATTAAGACATAGTGAGGGTTAGCACTACCTGCAAAATCATCATGAGACATAGTTTTGCCACTTGCGGTCTTACTTCCCACAATGACCTTGTTCTTTTCTTGAGCGGGCTTGGCCTTCTTCTTCTTGTTATTCTTTTTCTTCTTGGCTTTAGAGACAAAGCCTAAGCCCCTTTTTTCACCATTTGACCTTTGCTTGTTTAAGAGGTCATCAATAGACTTGTTTCCTTTGGGAAAGGAGGTCTTAGCTAGCTCCCCCTTCAACCTAGCATGTTCTTCAAGAGTATTTGTACAACTAGAAGGAATGAATGTACTAGGTGAGGGAGTATTGATCAATTGAGTTTGAAGCTTTTCACGAGACTTTGTGAGGGACAAGAGTTCACTTTCCAAGGCCTTGTGAGCCTTGTCAAGTGTCCTAAAGTCCTCGACAAGTTTTTCATGAACAACATCAAACTCAACCTTATCCTTTTTAGCCTTTTTGTATTTAGCAATAGCATGATCATGTTCCTTGATGAGTTTATTAATAATGAGGCCATTAGCTTTATCAAGGCCCTCTAGTTTAGTTTCAAGAGATATTCTAGTTTCTTGTTCTTCTTCTAGAGCATTATTAAGAGCTTCTACCTCAATCATGTGCTCTCTTCCTAATTGCCATCTCTCATCTAGAAGTTCTTGTGTGTGTGAAAGTTGATTTAGGAGGTCCACAACATTTTTCTTGTGTTTCCCTTGCAAGTTATTCATGAACACATCAAAAGCAACTAATTCCTTTTTGACCTCGAGAGATAACTCATCATCAAAATCATCATTGATAAAGGAAGTGGAGTGTGATGATGATAATACCTCCGTTCCTCTTGCCATAAGGCAAGTGACGTTCTTATTGGAGATATTCTCATTTGGAGAGTCGAAGAGTGAGAGTGAAGGAGTAGAGGTAGTGCAAGAGCCACCACACCACTTGGTGTATCCTCTTCTTCCTCTTCATCATCATCATCGGAGGAGTACTCTTCATGTGTGATCAAGACAATTTCTCCCGGCTTCTTGTTGGTTGGGTTTATTTTGATGAAGGGTTTCTTGTAGGGAGCTTTGGAGGTCTTCTTCAACACAAGTTTACCCCCATGATCTTCTCTTTTCTCATAGGGACAAGCTGCAACAAAGTGATAGTGGTCACCATAATTGAAACAAGTTCTCAACTTGGACCATTGTATCTTCTCCCATTGGGGTTGCTTCTTCGTTGCATTTCCATCTTGGCCTTGGCGAGATCTTTCCAAAAGTTTCTTGCATAAAGGCAATGTATTCACCATGAGCAATCTTGACATCTTCAGGGTGGCTCATTGAAGGTCCCTCATCACTTCCTTCATCTTCATCATACTCCACAACCTTGGCCTTCAAGGCAAGATTGGCACCACTACTCATTCCAATGGCACGAGCACGGGCGTCTTTGGCATTCTTGGCAGCAACCTTGAAGGCTGCCATGTCTTGCATCACTTCATTGGATGTCATGAGATGGTAGTTGTGTCTTCCTTGGAGACTCTTCAAGTCAGTAGGCTCGAAGGGCATGAGAGCACTCACATACTTCCTTTTGATCCAAGCGTCATCAATGTGAGAGGCGCCAACATTCCTGAAAGTGGTGGCTGTGGATTTGAGTCTTTGATACATGTCTTCATGATCCTCACCATCCTTCATGAAGAAACCCTCGGCCTCATTGCTTAAGGCATCATATCTATTTCTCATCATACTCTCATTGCCAACAAACAAGTTAATGAGAGCATACCTAACTTCCTTGGCGGTGTTGTAGTGCTCAATGTGGGGAAAATCCTTTGGCCCCACCCCAGGTTGGATCATGTGCAAGGCAGTCGCATTGATTTGGCTATTGACCACTTCTCTTCTCGTCAAGTTGGTTGGATCCTCAATTTTGAGTCGTTCTTCAATAATATTCCACAAATCAATGCAAGAGCTGCGCACATGAGATTTCATTAACACTTGCCATTGAGCAAAAGTATGTGCAGCTAACTTAGGTGGGTCTCCTCTATTGTTTATATGTGGATGAGGGATAGGAGGGTCGGGAGAGTACCATCCGAGAACCGTATGGAACTCTTCCTTCCCATCACCCTTTTTGGTGGCGGAGTTAGTGGAATTATGTTCATACCCTACCACTTCCTCCAAAGGCTTTGCCGGAGCATTAGCCTTTGGGTTTGGTGGTGTTTCCACTGGAGAGGGAGGAGGTGAGGTTTGCTTATCCTTAACAAGTTGCTCAACGAGTTGACGCAACTATAGGATTTCATTGCTCAAGGTAGAGCTCAAGCTTGTTTCCAAATTCTTGAGATCTACCATGGTCACCGAATGGCTAGCCTCACTTTCTCCCTCCTCTAGGTTGCCCATAATCTCTTAGGCGGTTAAGCCCAAATAAAGAGTCGAGGCTCTGATACCAATTGAAAGGATCGTATGGGCACCTAGAGGGGGGGTGAATATGTGCTACTTCAAATTTTACTCTTTTTCAAATTAAGGTTTGACAAGAAAGGTAAATTCTCTAGATTATGCAACTAAGGTGAATTTCCCTATATGACAAACAAGCACAAACTAAACAATAACTAGAGAAGTAAAGTGCGGCAAAGGATAGAAGCAACCAAAGTGGAGCACACAGAGACACAAGGATTTGTTTCCCGTAGTTCCTTCCTTTTGAGGGGAAGTACGTCTACGTTTGGAGAGGGGGTGGTTTCAAACCACCAACACCACGAGAGGCCTCCCTTGTTCTCCGATGAACCTCACCCCAACGGGTTTGATTCACCTCTTCCACTATATGTCAACCTTCAAGGTGGAAGCCAACACCTTTACAACGAGTTCGGGGCACACATCCAAAACGTAATTGGAGGCTCCCAAATACAAGCAAGCTGTCAAACAATCAAAGACAAGCTTGTAAGAACCAAATCAAAACCTAGGGTTTCCAACGAAACACTAGAGCATGGGGGACCTCAAGTGAATGAGGGGGAAATGAAGATCTCTCTTGGTGAAGCTGTAGATCAAGGCCTCCTCCTTCGATTCTCCAAAGATCAAAGACTTTGGATGGTTGGATGAAGAGATCTTGTTGATTTGGTGGCTCAAATGGACATGGTTTCTTGAGGTGGACGAGCAACTGAAAGAAGAGGATAAGGTCCTCTATTTATAGCCCTTCCGTCAGCGAACCGTTTTCCTGACCGTTGGAGAAGAAGCAGACCGGAGACTCCGGTCTCCACACCGGAGACTCCGGTCTACACCGGAGACTCCGGTCAACCTCCGGACCAGCCTCCGGACCTATCGACAGAATGACCCAGCCCACTTGGGAGCCAAGTGGACCGGAGACTCCGGTCCCTCTACACCGAAGACTCCGGCCTGAGACACGGACCGGAGACTCCGGACCACCTCTCTGGCTGACCCAGGCAAGAAAATAGAGGCCCCTTCGGAGACTCCTAGGAAACTCCGGACCACACCGGAGACTCCGGTCTGTGTAGACCGGAGACTCCGGTCTGGAATCCCCAAGAGACAAGAAGAAATGCAAGGAATGTTCTGCAGGCCAATGGTCCTTTTCCCTTTGTAGAATATCAACCTATAGACAATAGCAAACTGTAAAAGGGTCTACTAGTTGTTAACGAACACCAAAAGTGATTATGATAGTAAATGTCCTTTCAATGCTGCTAAAGAAAAACATGCTTATGAAATTAGAACTAGAAGTGGTGCTGCCACCCAGGATCCTCTATATCCTGAGGGGCTTCTTAAAAGAATTGAGCAGGATTCTCAACAAGCTGAAAATAGTGGTCCTACTCCTAAGAAAAGAAAAAAGAAACATAAAACTATTGTAGAACCCTCTGAACCTGCTAAAGATCCTAATAGTATATCTGTCTCTCATGCTAAAACTAAAAGTGGCAATGAAGAAAATGATGCTCCTGATAAATAAAAAGTTGAATAAGAACCCGAAAGGCAGACTAAGAATACTAAATACACTAAAGAAGATTTTGTTTCTAAGAAACATGGTAGTGAAAGAGAGCCTTGGGTCCAAAACCTATGCCTTTCTCTGATAAGAAACACAAGTCAAAGGAAGATGAACACTATAATAAGTTTTATGAGTGGATGAAACCTTTATTCTTGCAAATTCCTTTGACTGATGGTATTAAATTGCCTCCTTATTCAAAGTATATGAAGGATATTGTCTCGAATAAAAGGAAGATCCCTAATGAAGAAATTTCTACTTTGCTTGCTAATTATTCCTTTAATGGTAAGGTTCCAAAGAAACTTGGAGACCTAGGGATTCCAACTATTCCTTGCTCTATTAAAAATAGTTATGTTAGAACTGCTTTGTGTGATTTGGGAGCAGGAGTTAGTGTTATGCCTTTTTCTCTCTATAAGAGACTTCAATTGGAAAAACTAATACCAATTGATATATCTTTGCAAATGGTTGATAAATCTACTACTATTCCTGTTGGTATATATGAGGATGTACCTGTTCAAGTGGCTCATAATTGCTTAATATTAACTGATTTTGTTGTGCTTGAAATGCCTGAAAATGATAATATGTCTATTATTCTTGGGAGACCTTTTCTTAATACTACAGGAGCTGTTATTAATTGCAATCAAGGAAAGGTGACTTTCAATGTTAATGACAAGGAACATAATGTCTATTTCCCCAAGAAGATTGATAGGACTTACGGTTTGAATTCAATTGAACATGTTGAGGGCATTCAAGTTGGAGAAATATATTGTCCCATACCAAGAGAAAAAAATGAAACTATTATGATTGGGACCATTGCTATCAAGGTTGAGGTAACATAATCATTAGTGGAATACAAAGTTTTATTTCATATAAAATTGTTTTGGTAACAAGACCTGATCAACCTTGTTAACAAAAGGATTTTAATGAACAAAACAATATTTTCACCATGATTATCTCCGCTTACTTTTATTTTATCCATTTTAGTTTTTGCTTTCATTTAGTTTATTTTTCTGTTATTAGTTGCTTGCATATTAGAGTGTATTAGAACTTTTGAAGTTTTACCTTTGTTTTGTTATTGCATCATTACAAAAACATCTTTCTATCAGAAAATCATTCATCTATACCTAAAAATTGCTAAAAAATAAAGTGTCTCAAAAAATTCCAGAAAATTCATATTAAATTTTTACGTGAAAAAAGGGGAAGAGAAGTGCCTGGAGAGTACCAAGGGGGCCCACCAGGCAGGCACACCACCTGGTGGCACGGCCAGCCCAGGGGCACACCTGGCCATGGTGTGGGCCACCCCTGGCCCTCCACTCACTCTCTCACTTCCCACTGCTTTCTCTCTCCCGAGAAAACACCAGTTCTTTGCTCGAAATCACGTTCTTGCTGTTCATGCCCATGATTTTTCGATCTCCTTGCTTAACCCATCTTTGCTGCTAAAATTTGGGGCATTTGTTCTCCGGTATGTGACTCCTCCGCTTGTCCAAGTAGATTTGTGTTTAGTGGTTTATATCTTGAGTATTTTGCTACTGTAGGTGACAGGTTATGAGAGCTTGTAAGCTTGTTTAATGCTTAGAGATATTGTTTTGATGCATGTTTAGGCCTCTTACAAGTCCCTATGAGTAGTGCCCTTCATTATGTATTCACTTTGCAATCACTTGTTTAATGGATGTTTAAATTTCAGAATATCAAAGATGAACAACCACACCTTTGGAGAAATATTTGAGAGGGACACGCCTAGGAGGTCAAGGCCCTCAAGATCAGCCTCTCAGTTTAGGCCTTCATACAATGAAGATCTCATTGCACCATGCTTTGGCAATGAAGGAGATGAGGGGGATGCTCACCCATCTACTTTTCCTTGTTTTACCTTTTTGCAAGCTGCAGGGATCCTTGATGATTTCTTACTACTGGTTCAGAGGGTTGGTTTGACCTCATACATGGAAGATGAGAGTGAGCAATATGCCATGCTCACCAAAACTTTTGTTGAGAGTTTCGTTTTCACTAACACCCCCTATCAGTCAACTATTTCTTTCAGAATTTATAATCTGCCTATTACCATGTCATTGGAAAGATTTTACAGTATTATAGGTATAGGCATGACGGGGCTCGTGAAGAAGATCCAAGGTCGACCCGCTGATTTGCTGGAGCTCTATTGAAGTGTGACAAATGACGATGACCGCGTAGCTCAGCGCGGGAAGATAAGAAACATCCAACTCCCAGCTCTTAGATACTTTGCTTATTATCTTGCCACTAGCATTCTTGGTAGGGAGAACACAAGTAATATATCCAATTATCATTTAGCCTTCCTCGCTGCTGCACTTAATAATGATACCCGGTACAATCTTGGCTCTCTCATTGCTCGCCGCCTAGCTGCTAGGGGACCTATTTATGGGGGCATTATTGCTTCACGTATGGTTACTGCGTTAGAACTTTCTGTGGATCCTAATGATACTATATTGGCACCACAAAGGCTTGATCTTGCTGCCATGAAAACACATCACTTCGTCACTGCTGACTCTGATACGGACAGTTTAGTATACAGGATGTTGTTCACTGACAGGGATGAAAGGGAGATTCCTTTGCCGCAATCTACTTTGTTCAGTGTTCACAGGAGGTCGTGGTCGCGTTCCAAGGAGGAGGTGGACGAGCAGCTCCGCTTGCTTGGTTTCCACAGTCAGCATTAGGAGGATGTGCTCTCTTACGACTACTCGGTGCACTACGGTGGGGCGTCCTCGAGCTCGTACCAGGACGAGGGTACCTCCTCGCCGTACTACGGAGGCACTCCATCTTGGCCAACTTGGGATTGATACCCACCTAGGCCAAAATCCTAAGCTTGGGGGGAGGTACACCGACATCACACTCATCTCCATATCATGTTTAGTCGGTACTTTGTATAGCCATGCTTCGCTCTCTTTTTAGTATTCGTTCTTTCTTTGCTTTTGTTTTCTAAAACACAAAAAGACCAAAAATATTTCCGTTGTTTCTCTTTGTTTGCTTCTTCTTCTTCTTGCCTTGGTTTGCTTTTTTCCTTTTTGCTTTGTTTGAACTATTCGAAAAACCCAAAAATATTTTAATTTGCTTGTTTTTCCTTTTTGTTCTTGCCTTTGAAAATCAAAAACACCAAAAATATTTGTTGTTCTTCTTTGGTTTTGTGAAGTTTGTTGCAGGGTTCAGTAGTCCTCAGTGGAATTTGGTTTCATGCTATTATTCAAGCTACACAAGTGAAGGGCAATAATGAGTATTAATGACAACTTGAGGTGTGGTAAGAGGCTGGTAACGAACTCTATTTGTTTTCATTTTTGTACATATACTCATCATTGTGGGCATGCTTAGTCTGTTCATGTAGGGTCTATGTTATTTATGGATGCTTAGTAGTTCTTGCTTTCTTATGATTAGCTCCAGCTTGCTAATAGTTTGTAGCGTGTCACATGAATGTTTGCTTGCATTGCTCTATTCATAACTTGGTATGACACTGTGGTATCCTCCTCTGAATGTTTTACTTGAATTGACTTGGCACATGCTCACGCATGCATATGACTGAAACAATAGCCAGTTAAGCCTTGATGAATTATTTTGCCTCAGGGGTCTTGAATCACTTTCATGCCATGATTAGTCATGTTTTGTTGCAAGCATGATTATGACAGTTATTGCTCTCTCGTTTGTCTCTCCCTTACTATTGCTAGCCTTCACTTGCACCGAGTATGAGCTCTACTCGTGTTTCCAATTCCCCAAAACCAATATTGCCAAAAGTGTCCACCATACCTACCTATTAGCATCATTTCCTATTCCGTGCATATTCAGTATGCCTTGTTTTCTTCCGAATAAAATGTTTGCTTGTTATGAGAAAGTTAGTTAGTAAAGCTCTCACGAACTTGATGTCACACTTACTTTCTTGCACTTAATAATCTTGAACCATTGCGTCTATCTTTGTTGCGTATATGCTTGCGTTTTATAAGTTGAAGTTAGCAGAACCATGTATCATGGGGAATGCTTTCAACATTGTACTAGTACTTTGTACCTCGTTGATATCATGGTTCTTTTGCTTATGGATCCCGGCGGTGTGAAATAAAAGGGGAACTTGTAAGATCATGGAGTTTGTATATGTGTTAGAGAAACGCCTAGGCCGCTAGCCTAAGCCATGCCTAATCATGGTGGAAACTTGCAGCATAACCATAATGAGCATTCTATGAAGCATCCTCAATAAAACCCTATGCAAATAGCAAATAAAAAGATCGCTGAGATGCTCATTGTCTGCTTGCCTTGTCATTTTGATTATGGGATAACTCCTGTATCATGTGCAAGGGGTACCCCGTTGGCGGTTCTCTATGATACATATGTACTTACAATGACAAGAGCTTACTTGTGACTGAAGTTGAGTAGCATGAGGTTCGGTACTCGTAAGTAAGGGGCATGAGATTTTAACTTATAACTTGTCAAGCATATCCTCTTAGTTGTGTCACTTTAACCTTAATCATTTAAAGATGCTTATGATAGGGGAAATGAGAGATCAGCGCTAATGAGTACCATACTTTCAGCATTTGGAAGCCTTTCAAACTATTCAAAATCTTTTCATGTCTTTGTTGAGTCACCACCTATTCTATGAGCACTTTCTTGAGAGCATAGTTTTCATTCTTAGTGTAATGTGCTTGTCTAAAAAACTTGATTAATTGTGTTATGGCTTTGATTCTTGTATCTTTGATATCTTTACTTCTAGTCTTCACTTGAACTTTAGAGGCGCCTTGGCATTTATGTTTGCTCTACAATCAAATGCAAGCGAGATGCCACTCTATCATACCTTGTTATGAGCATTGCAATGTTGCTTATGTTTATGTTTCATGCTACTTATTATTTTTGAGTTGGAATCTCTTCAGAGCTTGCAATGACTATTAAGTAAACTTAGTTGCACACTCTTTATTATGAATTGCCTGAGTAGTTGACCATATGCTAAAAATATATACATCTTATGAAGCAAATGTGTTCGTGAAAGTTTCTTTTATCGCACTCAGTTTTCAACTGAATTGCTTGAGGACAAGCAATACGCTAATCTTGGGGGAGTTGATACGTCCAAAACGTATCTATTTTCCCGAACACTTTTGCTATTGTTTTTCCTCTAAACTTGTGTGATTTGAATACAACTAACATGGACTAACGCTGTTTTCAGCAGAATTACCTTGGTGTCTAGTTTTTGTGCAGAAAATCAACTATCGGGAAAAATCCCGGAAAATATGCCAAAAATCCTATTTCACTAGAAGAATCACGGAGCCAGAAGACGAGACGGAGTAGGGCCACGAGGGGCCCACACCACCTGGCCGCGCGGGCTAGGCTAGGCTGCGCCTGGGGGTGGTGTGGCCGCCTCGGCTGCCCCCTCGGCCTCCCTCTTTGCCTATAAGTTGCCTCTTGACCTAAAAACCAAGGGGGTTTGACGTTTTTCCAAAAAGAGTTCCACTGCGCCGCCACCACTAGATTCCGTGATTCGGAACCAGAAACTTCGTTCTGGCACCCTGCCGGGATAGGGAATTAGAAGAGATCATCACCATCATCATCACCATCGCTTCTCCATCGACCATCCATGTTTCCCCCATCTATGAGTGAGTAATCCCCCGCTGTAGGCTATGGGGATGGTAGGGATTGGATGAGATCGTTCATGTAATGGCATCAGATTGTTAGGGCATGGTGCCTAGTATCTACTATTAGTGCTTTATGACTTTGTTGCAACTTGTTATGCTTAATGCTTGTCACTAGGGCCCGAGTGCCATGATTTCAGATCTGAACATGTTATTGATTCATTATGATAGTATTGTTTATGGTCTTACCTGCAAGTTGTATACACATATTGTTGTCCGGAACCAAAGGCCCCGAAGTGACAACAATCGGGATAACTGGAGGGAATGGCTTTGATGTGAGGATCACATGTGTTCATGGAGTGTTAATGCTTTGCTCTGGTGCTCTATTAAAAGGAGCACCTTAATTGCTAGTAGTTCCCTTGAGGCCTCGCTGCAAACGGGCTGGTAGGACAAACGATGTTGTGCAAGTTCTCATTGCGAGCATGTATGACTATATATGGAACACATGCCTATGATTATTTAGTACTTGGATGCTTTATCTCATTTATCTGCAAATGCCCTATGTCTTGATTGCCATATGAATTGTCTTGTCTATGCAATGCCCGTCCATCCATCCCTATGCCTACCGCGCTTTAATCCTACTATTTACTACAATTGTTACTACTGTCTTTACTTTTACTACTGTTGTTACTTTACTATTGCTACTACAAAACTGTTGCTGCTGATAAACTGTTGTGAGCAAGATTGTTTCCAGGTGCAGCTGAATTGACAACTCAGTTGTTAAGGCTTATAAATATTCTTTGGCTCCCCTTGTGTCGAATCAATAAATTGGGTTTCACTTCCCTCGAAAATACTACGATACACCTCCTATACTTGTGGGTCATCAGGGGCTTGCTTAAGGCCGTAGAGAGAGCAACGAAGACGACAAACCATGCCATCAGGCATAGAATACCTAGGTGGTGGCTGCATATAAACCTCCTCACGTAGCTCACCATTAAGAAATACATTATTAACATCAAGTTGAGACACAAACCAATGGCGAACATAAGCCACAACAAGAAGTGTGTGAATAGTGGTCATATGGGCCATGATGGCCCACAAGTATAAGGGGTGTATCTAAGTATTTTCGATAAGTAAGAGTGTCGAACCCAACGAGGAGCAGAAGGTGTTGACGAGTGGCTTGGAACAAGAATTCTCTGTAAATACTCAGCAAACGAATTTTTAGGGTTTTTGATAATGCAGGTAAATAAAGTACGAGTAAATAAAAGACAATAAGAATAAATGCAGCAAGTGGCCCAATCCTTTCTTTAGCAAAGGACAAGCTGGTTGTATTACTTAAAATGACTAAACGTTCTCGAGGACACATGGGAATATTGTCAAGTGCTTTTGCTTCATATAGTTGATTAATCTTCTTTAGTTTGCTAAATGTTGTGTGGGTGAACGTGTCCTAATGTACCGACCTTCCTAGGACTAATACATACTTGTGATTATACCCCTTGCAAGCATCCGCAAGTACAAGAAAGTATTTAAGATAGAAACCTAACTACATCTTTAGACTCTAAGACCCTGACCACAGCTTTGAACTCTGAGATCCTACACTCCCTTGTGCAAAGGTTTCCTAACGGGGGTTCAGGTTTTTGTCACTCTGACAACCCCTACGATTAGTAGCCAAATACACAATGCATTCCCCTAGGCCCATATAGGTGAAGTGTCATGTAGTCGACGTTCACATAACACCACTAGAAGAAATACACCACCACTTAAATATCAAAACATTGAATCTTTCTCAACACAATTCCACTACTAACAACATGACTTCTCCCATGTCCCCAAGAACCAAACGAACTACTCAAAAGACATCATATGGATCAATATCAGAGATGAAATAATGATATGTAACAATCTGGACATAAACGATAATTCAATGGTTCACTCAATAGCATCAACTACAAGGAGTAATCAACACCGGGAAAGTTTTCGCTAAGAACTATGCAAGATTCAACCCAATTGTTACAGCGGTATGAAGTGGTGATGATGGTGTTGGTGGAGATGATGGTGGATATGATGATGATGATGATCCCGATGAAGTCCAGCTTGATGGTGGTGTTGATGGTGACGATCTCCCCTCTCCAGGAATTAACTCCCTCGGCAGAATTTTGTCTGTCGGAGAGATCTTTCTCTCTCTGTAGTTTACCGCCCCGTAGAGGCGGCGGAACCTTTCTATGGTCGCTCCCCAGGTATTAGGGTTCCGTGGGGATAATATACGCCAGAGGGGAGAGCCAGGAGTGGGCCAGGGTGGCCACACCACCTGCTGGCGTGGCCTAGGGTTGCCCGCGCCAGGGGTGGTGTGGCCCCCCTATGGCCCATCTCCACTCCCCCTTCTAGCAATCTTCGTCTTCTGGAAAAATAGAATTTTCCGTATATTTTCCTGGATTTTCTGATCTTCGCGAATTTCGCCTCCAAACAGCCCCCTTTTCCATCAGAATCCTGACTACAACGGTCCATGCTCCAAAAGTCATCACCCATGCAAAAACAGATGAAATAACATAAGTATCATCTCTTAATAGGAAATATATCAATGAATAACAGTAAATTATGATATAGAATAGTGATGCAAAATGGACGTATCAACTCCCCCCAAGCTTAGACTTCGCTTGTCCCCAAGCGAAAACTGAGCTCAATAAACATGACCTCAAGTTTATGGAGTGAAGAGTCGATAAAAGAATACAGACAAGAAGCATCACATTCATCAATACACAAATCATAATAGAAGACAACTCACTATTATATAACTTAACTTGCAATAAGTAAAGGAAACACAATAAAGATACATAAAGTAAATCATAATTGGTAATGGCAAACTTAGTTCTTCGTCGAACAATAGTTGACAATTTGCAGGAGTTCACACATAAAGGGTTTTCAATGATAGCTTTCAAAGTAGTATTCACTAAGATAAGAGCAATGTGCAAAACAAGGAACATAAGAAACATGATTGAATAAATGATCATATGAATGAATGAAAGACAACAACTCAAAATACTTGCTTGGGATAGAAGGGAATAGGTTTACTGACTCAACTAAAAAGTAAAAGGTAGGCCCTTCGCAGAGGGAAGCAGGGATTTTTCAAGTTTCATAAAGAGCTTCCAAAAATTAGGATACTTATTAGCTTTCAGCTCTCATTGCCCCTATCATAGGCATCTTTAGGTGATTAAGGTTAAAGTGATCAAATATGAGGATATGCTTGGCAAGTTGTAAGTTGAAAATCTCATGTCCCTTGAATACGAGGGCCGCTCCTCATGCTACTCAAGTTTAGTTACCAGTAAGTTCTTGTCATAGTAAGTACATGTGTATCATAGAGAACCACCAACGGGGTAGCCGATGACACAGAAGAATCCCCGTATCCAAATGACAAGACAAGCAGACAACGAGTATCTCATCAATCTTCTTATTTACCATGGGAAAATGGTGCTTTTTTCTATCTTTCCTATTTTCTCATCTCCTTTTTTCTCAATCTCTATCTCTTTTTTATAAGAAGAATGCTTCATAGATTGCTCATTATGGTTACGTTGTAGGTTTCCACCATGATTAGGCATGGATTAAACCAACGGCCCAGGCGTTTCTCTAACACACATACATAACTCCATGGACTTACAAGCTCCCCTTTCATTTCACACCGACGACATCCATAAACAAAAGAGCATGATATCAACTAGGTACAATGTACAAGTGCAATGTTGAAAGCGTTCCCCATGAGAACATGGTTCTGCTAATTCACAACTTACAAAGCGCAAGCATATATGCAACATAGATGGGCACAATGGTTCAAGTTTATTAAGTGCGAGAAAGTAAAGTGTGCCATCAAGTTCGTGAGAGCTTTAATCACTAATTTTCACATAACAAGTTTAATTCGGAAGGTAGATAAAAACATGAATTTACTTGGAATAGCAATAGTGCTAGTAGGTAGGTATGGTGGACACAAATGGCATAGGTTTTGGTTTAAGGATTAGACGCACGAGAAGCATTCCCTCTCAGTACAGGTTTTTGGCTAGCAAGGCTAGGTAGCAAGCATAAGAGTTGAAGGAAACAAACAAACATACAAGTGATAAAAACAAACATGCAATCTTACTTGGAAGCACAAAAGATCTTAACTAGATAATACTAAACTTATGAGCAACTCAATAAAGATGATGATGAAGTTATATTTCGTTAGAGTACTTTTATCTTTTTCATTCAATCATAAAAATAGTGTTGCTACTGACCGAGCCAGGTTTGCCAAAACCAACTAAATTTACTCAATGATCCCAAAGTGATACCAATACTAATAACAAGATCAATCATATAACAGAAATTGAAAACTAATATAAGATATGCAAAAGAGTAAATGATAGAACTTCTCATTAATATTCCATAACGGCAACTCACACCAAGGGATACATAGATATCTAACAAGAGGGGGGACACTTCTATAATGCAAACCATCCTACATGATAAATTCTCAATTCATGATATGACTCTACTAAAAAGGTAAAAAGATAGAAGATAGTGATATGATACCGCGGCACTCCCCCAAGCTTGGAACAAACCAAGGGGATGCCAAAACCTGATGACGAATTACTCCTTCGGTGGTGGTGTTCTCTTGATGTGCTTTTCGATCAATTTCCTCAAGCCCTCAATATCGAAGGTGAGAGTTCGAATCAGTTGTGAGTTTTGCTCAATGCAGTTCATGATCATGTTGGGTTGTGATTCCCAGCTCGTACGATTCTTTCCCCACTCTTCCTCCTTGAAGTCTTGTTTTCCTGCATGGTTAGAACGAGACATATCCCAATTGGAGGGTAGTTTTTCCTTGGGCATATTCTGGAATTGATGCTCATGGATAAGGGTATGGAAGGGATTCTTGGTGCGTGGAGAAGGTGACCGTGGAGCCAAACAGTGACACGGAGGCTTCCCTCTAGTTGACATCCGTGTAGTCCTTTTGATCCTGGTAGGGTTTGCCAGCACTCCAATGCTTGCAATGGTAGTGTCGGTGTGCGGATGCTGGCTTTTCTTTGCCTCCTCTTCATATTTACTCTCGATCTCCTTCTCCTGCCCAGAGTCTTGGGGATCCTCCTCCGCAGGCTCTTTTCCCTTATCCTTGGCGGAGACCATTGTGCTTCTAAACTTTAAGAATAGTTCCTGGCAGAAACAGATCAAAACGAAAACATGACGAGAACACAATATACGAACCTCGAGGGATCCAAGGGATTATATATTACGAATTTTTACAACAAAAGGAAGATACTGGGAGAAAATGGGTCGGAGACGGAGTCCAGGGCAGCCACACCACCTGCTGGCGCGGTCAGGGGGCCGCGCCAGGGGGTGGTGTGAGTCACCCTGGATCCGTTTCCGTCCCTCTTTCGCTTCGTTGCTTTCCTTGTTGGATAAAAACTACAAAAATATAACTGGACAGATTTTTCGCGGACTTTTCCTTACTAGAACTGTTACCTATTCGAAAACCGACTTTGCAGGTCTCTGAAGTTGGTCTTTGATAAAAAAATCTGGAGTTACCATTTGAATAGCATCAATATCTTCATATTCATACACATATTGCTCGAGTCATGAAACCTTTCACTTCCTTATTACACCATTTTCTCCACTAACCTAGAAATTTCTTTCACACAAAACTTCACACAATTCTCATTAGCAATATTAGTATAAGCGAGGTAATAAACCTTTTAAGTTTAATTTAAACTGAAATCCATCAAAACATAAGCTACTGAAACAACTCCTTCCGAAATCCCAAAGAATTCAAAAAGGAAATCGATTTAAGAGGCAAATGCAAGAGTAGCAAAAATCTGTCAAAACAGACCAGCAGGTAAAGCTCATTTTTTTCGAAAATCTTATGTTGCTCAAATCAAAAGGTGCAAAACTAATTAAAGTTAAATAACAACCTGGGGCCGAAGCACAAAAAATTACAGCTCAAACCGATGTACAGAAAGCTCTCACTAATTTTTACGGTGAAGCACAAAAATCTGTTTCAGGACAGCAACTTCCCCAAATCTTACTTCTCTCTCATTAGAGGTTGATCTTGACACAAAAACCAAAAAAAAGGATAAGGAGAGGTTATTTCTGAAGTAATAACTTCCAAGACTCAAATAAACAAAAACAACTGAAAGCACAAATAAATTGGGTTGTCTCCCAAAAAGCTCTTTCTTTATAGCCATTAAGATGGGCATGATAATTTCAATGATGCTCACATAAGAATATGAATTGAAGTGAAAGAGAGTATCAAGAAGCAAAAATACACATTTTTAAGTCTAACCCACTTCCTATGCAAGGGAATTTTGTAAGCAAATAAATTGTTGAAACCAGAAGCTACAAGCATATGACGGCAAAACAAGTGCAACATAAAGACTTTCAACATAAAGCGAGGAAACTTAATATTATTGAGATGCATTAGAACCGTCTTCCCTCTCTCATAATAACTTTCAGTATCATGCATAAATTTAATGGTATAACTATCACATGAACCATTGTAGCAATGATCACTTATCCTAACAGAAAACACAGGGACACTAGCTCTCATAACACCACTTTGTGAAACAATATTAGGGATATCCTTACAAAGGATAGTGTGTCCCTCTTCTACATGTTTAGTGACAAAGTCTTTCACAACTGCTATTATAGGTTCATCATCCATTTTTTTATCAGGTTCAACAGCTTTATTTGTACTTTCATTAACCATACTAGCTATCATAGAATGTTCCTTTACTTTAACCGGGAAATGTATTTTCTTAATGTAAAGTTCAGGTAAAACATGATTAGCAGTATAAATTTCAGTATTTCTTGCAGGAACACTACTAACAATGTCTTTATAAGGTGCATGATACATATTCCACTTCTTTTTAGGAACTTCAATATAGGAAGCAAAAGCCTTAAAATAAGTTGCAATAGCTTGAGAGTCTAAACCATAAGCATTTTTAATATTTTGAAAGTCATCAGTTCCCATAAAAGATTCAATGCATTCATAATCATAATTTATACCTGACTTTCTTTTTTTGTTTATCATTCTCCCATGCTTCAACATTGTCTTTAATACGGTCTATAAGATCCCATTTAGCTTCTTCTTCCATGCGTGTAAATGATCCAGTGCAAGAAGCATCCAATAGATCCTTATCATGAAGAGAAAGTCTTGCATAAAAGTTATTGATAATAATATTGTGAGGGATCTCATGAATAGGACATTTGAGCATTAGTAACTTCAATCTCCCCCAAGCTTGAGTTGTACTCTCTCCATCAAGAGGCCAAAAGTTATATAATTGATTCCGATCTTTATGAATCTCACTAGGAGGATAAAATTTAGAATAAAAGAGAGGTACTACTTCCTCCCATTCAAGAGCTTGACCATTCTTCAGCAGCTTATACCATTCCTCAGCTCTTCCTTTCAATGATAATGAGAATAACTTCTTCTTGACTTGATCTGTTGTAATACCTGCACACTTAAACAACCCGCATAATTCGTGTATAAACAACAAATGATCACCGGGATGGACAGTTCCATCTCCAAAATAGTAGTTATCCATAACACGATCAATAATTCTTGTAGGTATTTTAAAAGTATCATTCTCAGCAGGTGATGGTTCATCTACTACCTTAGCAGTGGTAGTAGCATTATGAAATAATAAACTCAGCGAATTATCCATATTGAAATAAAGTAACTAACAGAAGTAAACAATACTCACAGTGGAAGTTTCCCTTACCAGTTCCACTCTCCAATAGCGCTTCACTCCCCGGCAACGGTGCCAGAAAATAGTCTTGATGACCCACAAGTATAGGGGGTGTATCGCAGTATTTTCGATAAGTAAGAGTGTCGAACCCAACAAGGAGCAGAAGGTGCTGACGAGTGGCTTGGAACAAGAATTCTCTGTAAATACTTAGCAAACAGATTTTTAGGTTTTTTTGATAATGCAGGTAAATAAAGTATGAGTAAATAAAGACAATAAGAATAAATGCAGGAAGTGGCCCAATCCTTTCTTTAGCAAAGGACAAGCCGGTTGTATTGCTTAAGATGACCAAACGTTCTCGAGGACACACAAGAATATCGTCAAGTGCTTTCGCTTCATATAGTTGATTAATCTTCTTTAGTTTGCTAAGTGTTGTGTGGGTGAACCTATGCTAATGTACTGACCTTCCTAGGACTAATACATACTTGTGATTATACCCCTTGCAAGCATCCGCGAGTACAAGAAAGTAATTAAGATACAAACCTAACCACAACTTTAAACTCTAAGACCCTGACATCCCTTGTGCAAAGGTTTCCTAACGGGGGTTCAGGTTTCTGTCACTCCGACAACCCCTACTATTAGTAGCCAAATACACAATGCATTCCCCTAGGCCCATATAGGTGAAGTGTCATGTAGTCGACGTTCACATGACACCACTAGAAGAAATACACCACAACTTAATTATCAAACCATTGAATCTTTCTCAACACAATTCCACTACTAACAACATGACTTCTCCCATGTCCCCGAGAACTAAATGAACTACTCACAAGACATCATATGGATCAAGATCAGAGATGAAATAATGACATGTAACAATCTTAACATAAACGATAATTCAATGGTTCACTGAATAGCATCAACTACAAGGAGTAATCAACACCGGGAGAAAGGCGCACCCCTGAAGGAATTCCCGGAGAGATCTTTCTCTCTCTGTAGTTTTCCGCCCCGCAGAGGTGGCGGAATCTTTCTGTGGTCGACCCCAGGTATTAGGGTTCCGTGGGGATAATATACGCCAGAGGGGAGAGCCAGGAGTGGGCCAGGGTGGCCACACCACCTGCTGGCGCGGCCTAGGGCTGCTCACGCCAGGGGTGCTGTGGGCCCCCTGTGGCCCATCTCCACTCCCCCTTCTGGCAATCTTCGTCTTCTAGAAAAATAGAATTTTCCATGTATTTTCCCGGATTTTCTGATCTTCGCGAATTTCACCTCCAAACAGCCCCTTTTCCATCAGAATCCTGACTGCAGCGGTCCATGCTCCAAAAGTCACCACCCATGCAAAAACAGATGAAATAACATAAGTATCATCTCTTAATATGAAATATATTAATGAATAACAGTAAATTATGATATATATAATAGTGATGCAAAATGGACGTATCAGGCCATAGGAGCAAAAGTCTCGTCATAGTCACGACCATGCTCCCGCTGAAAGCCACGAGCCATAAGACGAGCTTTGTAATGCTCAAGAGAACCATATGAGCGAGTCTTAATCTTATAGACCCACTTACAAGTGATGGGACGAACATGTCAAGGAAGTGGAACCAGATCCCACGTGCTAGTGCGCTCAAGCGCATTAATCTCCTCTGCCATCGCAAGCTGCCATTCAGAATGAACAATATCAACTTGATATGAAGTCGGCTCAAGGATAGTAGAAAGACCATAACAAGAAGGAGAATATCGATCAGGTGGGGGCACGACAGAGCACGGAGATTATAATTCGGTTGGGAGGAGGAAGACGGTGCACCAAAAGTAGATGGTATGTCAGTAGATTCATCCACAACACGTGGATGATGAGTATAATGAAAAGGAAAGGTAGGACGAGAAGGAACCATCAGAGGTGATGGAGATGGGTGATACATTGCAAATGTATCTATAATTTTTGATGTTCCATGCTTGGTTTTATCTACTTTCTTGTGTTTTGTCCACACTTTGGAGTACTTTTCATATGATTTCTTGGACTAACCTATTAACAAGAGCCAAAGTGCCAGCTGCCTGTTTTTTGCTGTTTTTGGTTCCAGGAAAGTCAGAAAATGAATATTCTCGGAATTGGACGGGACAAAAGCCAAAGTAGCTATTTTACCGGAAGACATCATGTGCAAGGGGTACCGACACATATGTACTTACAATGACAAGAGCTTACTCGTGACTAAAGTTGAGTAGCATGAGGTTCGATCTTCGTAAGTAAGGGGCATGAGATTTCGGTTTATAACTTGTCAAGCATATCCTCTTAGTTGTGTCAGTTTAAACTTAATCACTTCAAGATGCTTATGATAGGGGCAATGAGAGCTGAAAGCTAACAAGTACCATAATTTTTGGAAGCTCTTTATGAGACTTGAATCCCTACTTCCTTCTATGAAGGCCTTTCTTCCACCATTACATTGAGTCTCCACCTTCAACCTTTATGCACCTACTTTGAGAGCATAGTGGCCATTCTTAGTTCTATGTGCATTGTCCCAAGACTAGCTGATTGATGCATATCTTGATATTGCTTCTTTTAAACTATTTGTATCTAGTCACTCTTATGAACTTTGAAGGTGTCCTATGCATTTATATTTGCTACTCTATGAGGGACAAGCTTAATACTATTATGCTATGTTTTCTTTATGTGAAACAAACAAACGTCTTGCAAAGTGTTGTTATTCATGAATCTTTTGTTTGTGCCTTTTCATGTTGCATCATAGTTTGTTTGTCTTATTGCTAAAACTTTGTCTTTCATGTTATGATTGAAGTACTATGATCCCAGCTTCGAATGTTTTACAAGTACTTTGATCAAGTTTATGATGGTGCATGTCACCTCAAAAATTATTCTTTCTTTTTATCACTTACCTACTCGAGGACGAGCAGGAGTTAAGCTTGGGGATGTTGATACATTGCAAATGTATCTATAATTTTTGATATTCCATGCTTGGTTTTATCTACTTTCTTGTGTTCTGTCCACACTTTGGAGTACTTTTCATATGATTTCTTGGACTAACCTATTAACAAGAGCCACAGTGCCAGCTGCCTGTTTTCTGCTGTTTTTGGTTCCAAGAAAGTCAGAAAATGAATATTCTCGGAATTGGACGGGACAAAAGCCAAAGTCGCTATTTTACCGGAAGACATCTGGAGCCAGAATACGAGACGGAGAGGAGCCAGGGGCCACCACACCACCTGGCCGTGCGGGCCAGGCCTGGCCACGCCAGGGGGTGGTGTGGCCAGCCCAGGCACCCCCTCGGCCTATCCTTCCGCCTATATATTGCCTTCGGGACCAAAACCCTAAATACCCAATCAAAAATCCACGAAATAGTCTCTAGCCGCCGTCATCTCCTGTAGCATCCCAATTGTCTAACAATTGCAATGCTACTAGCCTAGTCTAGGTATAATGCTACTTCCTACATATAATTGTTGCATCATAAATATATCATGCTCATGTCATCATGCCACCTTGCATTTGAGCATCATATAAAACCCCTTTTTGTTTGGTTCTTATCTCATAGGCATTATTAATTGTATTTGCCTCTTGATATTGTATTTGGTTCTTGATATATTGTTTAAATGCCCAAGTTGAGTTGGGGGCATATCTTTTATTAACTCCACCACCTTTCTTTCACCACCTTATAATTCCACCATCCAACCAAATATGAGCTTTGCACTTTATTTGGGTTTTACCTCTAGCTCATGTGGGTTGGGATGGATCCAATTCTTTTCCACATGCTCTCATCTTGGCATCATGTTGTTTTCACATTATTGATATATGAGAGCCACATGGCCACCTTTGCATGCCTTGTGGGTGGAACCCTATTTCTAGCTACCATATGTGTTGTTTTGGGGTTATCATCATGTTGGGATATTTTGTGGGCTTAATAACTACCTAGTGGCATATACACACTAGCAAGTCCCATTGTATTTCAAAAATGGTCATCTCCATCTACTCCACATGGGGCATCCTTTTAATTCTTTTTGCTTGGATTTTATTCCAATTTTTGGAAATGCATAATAATAATGCCATGTGATAATATTGTTTTCACAAGAATCAACATGGTAATAAATATTTTGCATGGGCCATGCAAGTACCCTTTAGCTTGTCATTTGGATTTTATTTGATTTTTGAGTGGATCATCCTCTATCTCCCCTCTCTTTTGGCTTGATCTAGTTTGATCTTGCTCAAACCCATCACCACCTTTATCTCTTCCTTCCTTTGGTCTAGCTCATGTTTGTTTTGGTTTGTTCTTGCTTGAGCTTGTCTTAATCATGCTTGATCTAGGCAAAAAGAACCACTCCATCTATCACTCTCTCTAAACCTAAACCTTACACTCATCTCTCCTCTCTTTACCACCCTCTTTCCTTAACCCTCTCTCTCTCCCTCTACCTGCCATGCCAGCCCCACCCCCACGTCGACCCCACCTGCAGCCCATGCGCCTGCCCTGCCCTAGCTACCCCAGCTCGACCACGTGATCGGAGAGGAGGAGAGAAAAGGCACCCGAGGCTACTTTTACTCTCCACCGATCCCACACGGCACCTCCCTCTCCCTCTCTGCTATCTACCCCATCTCCCGGCTCTCCTCTGCCCCCCAGATCCGCCCAGAGCGCCTGCCGCTCCTCCCCTCCCTCTCCACCTCCGGCCACCCTCTTTCGTCAGCCACCGTCGGTCTCCAACCACCCCCGCCGTTCCAGGAGGCGTAGGCGGGCGGGAGGTTGTCGGCAAGGTCGAGGAGGACCTCTGCATCCGCTCTGTACACGACGTCGAGGAGGAGGAGTTCGATATCGCCGTTCACCGACGCCACGCCACCGCAAACCCTAGCCGCCAGTTCGCCTGCATCCTCGCCGCTCCGTCGATCCCCTGCACGCTCCGATCACACCAACCAACTCCTGGTGAGCTGCTTAGTCTCCCTGACAAACCCCCGCTCGGCTATGCTCCCTGTTGACGCTGATCCGTCCGACGAGCACCCTCAGTGCACGGTACTCGTCGATACCCGCCACTCTGCGCGCCGCGCTAGGCTTACCTAGCCGTCCTGCCGTTTTCCTAGCACCAAGCCCTAGCCAGTCCAGTGGTCGCCGCCGCAGTGCGCACGCGCGAGGTCGCGAGTTCGAACCCCGTGTGCCGCGCCCCGTGTCGGTCGGCACCGATCTGTCCGCGGTTCAGAGGAAGCAGATCTACAGTGGGCCGTGGTCGCTTTACAAATAACCCCCACCCTTTTTTCTGCATCAACCCGCAGTCCATCGGCCCCACCTACCAGCCTCTAGTTTCTTTTTACAAAGGGGCACCCCAGGTTCTCGTGAACCCAACCCGCGGTCCCTGGCTCTGCCGCGTGGCCCAGCTTGCCCAGCCACTGACGCGTGGACCCCCGTGGCCGCTGGCCCCATCTGTCAGCCGCAGAGGCTAGGTTAGCCGCGGTGGGGAAAGCTTTTTGCGCGCAGTCTGCCCAGTCAGCTCTGGCCCCACCTGTAATTGACTGTGGCTAGCTTTGAGCTGGGTAACAAAAGTATTTTCGGTAATCTGTTTAAATTCAAACTTTTCCAAAATTAATTCAAATTCAAATTTAATTCTGTTTTTAAATATCTTTTAAAATACAAATCCAAATAATACAAATAATATATGTTTTCAAACCAGAAAAATGTGAGGATTTCAAATATGGCCTTCAAATTATATTTTGGACACTTAAAATTTCAAGTTGTTTTAAATTACATTAAAATGCCCTTTTTCCTTAATTAATTAATAACTTTTGTTTTATAACTCCAAATTTAACAAATAATATGTCTAAAATGATTAGCTCGACGAGACCTTTCTGTTTATGCAATCCTTTGTCTGTTTTGCAGCATGCATCATATAAATATAATGTGTACAGCAACTAATATGAGGTTAAAATGGGCCCAAAACTCAATAAAATGTTTAATCTTGTATCTCACACCTCACCATGCCATGCTACTTTAATGCCATGCAAATTGTGCATCATTCATCATGGCATGATTGTTTGCTTGTCGCATTTATTCATATGCTTGTGCACTTTATTTATGTTGGCCCTTGTTTGTTTGGTTCTTCTTCGAATAGACGCTGAGCAGGGGATATATCAAGAGAACCAGGAGCACTACCCAGATCCTTCCCTTGCTTCAACTGAGCTGCCAGGCAAGCACTACCACATGCTTGCATACATATAGTACCTATTGTCTCTATCTTATTATTGCATCATTGAGTCGCGATTGCATTAAACTGAATCCCAAGCATTGCATAGCCTTTACTTTTAAACCCCACCGAAGCTTGTTCCTCCATCCCATGAGCCATTACTACAGGAGTTGTTTGAGCCATGCGAGTCGTAGAACAACATGTGTAGGGTTTGTGAGTGTCTGATGGATAACGAGGTACCTATACAACTTAATCTGAGTAGTAATGGGATAACTAATGAAAGTGGCATCGGTGAGCCATATCTGTTATTTGGTTTTTCAGGCTCACTTGTGTCCCGTAGGACCCCGAGTACTTGATTCCTGTTCCTTGAATATTCGCGCTATCCACATCCGGGAGGCTTATGACCCCCCCTGAGCCAGAGCTTGATTCATTCTTATTTCTTGAGGGCCACAAACTAGTTTGAGGTTTTATTTACTATCCTGTACTTATGCCATGCTTTACTGCTTTAATTTAAATTGTGCGAGGTAATGCACACTGTACTGTTTAGGTCTGTGACCCGTTTTCGCTGTATCGACAAGCCCAGTCACACTTTCGGGTTCCCAGTCGTTTACAGCCGGCTCCACAAACCTTGAGGCCGTCTCGGAGTCAGCTAACTTCGTTGCGGGTAGCTCAATGGGGTGCCCCCCTGAAATATTTCTGAATCCTGTGATCGCTTTGTCGTGACTGCCTCGTTGGGTTTTGATTTGGTTTTTCCGAGGCATATCAAGTGTGTGTTGCTATTTGTGCACCCCTGCAGGGTAAAACTTTCTGAAAGCCGTGTCCGCGGTTATGGACGACTTGGAGCACAGTTTCTCGATCATAGACAAGCATAACTAAAGTACCGCTTTTAATTTGACTAGACTAGGTATCTGACTAGTAAATAGTGCAACACTCATGGAATGGATAATAAAACTGCCAACGTATGGGGGGGTGTTCGTCCGCTTCCTCGTCGGTGAGCGAGGAGGAGGATGGATCTGTTGAGATTACCATTATAACTGTTGTTGTTATTTCACGGACATCCGTCTATCTTTGGTTAGGCGGATGGTTAGCGAGTATCTATTGAATTGCTAGGGTTTATCTTTTGCTGCAATTGCGTCACCCCAGGTTGTGTCCCCTTTAGCGGCATAAAGACTTGCGTAGTACCCCTAGGGTCTCACACGATAAATTATTGGTTCAGATGAACAGGTACACTCGCAAGATGGATACTGGGTGGAAGAGACGGACGATGTGGGCAACGATCATTCGGTGTAGAGATTCCGGGAACGGGGATCTGTGAGATCTGTAGGCGGGATGTGCTTATTTATGGGGCATCTTATGCCGATTTGCTTCTTATCCGTACTCGGATTTTGTCTTCCGCTTCCGCTTGATACTCTGTTGTTTGATGTATGAGGAGATATCCTAAACTATTATATCTATCTAGGATATTTGAATCTTGCCGTATGGCGTTGCTATATTTCCTTTCTTTTTAGATGGCATGGCTCTGATGTACTCTTGTATGGTGGCTTGCATACATACTCATTTGTGTATGTAGTTGATCCCTTCGCCTGCCGATTACGCCGCCCGTTCTTGTCCTGATGTTTGGAAATGGTTGGGACGGCCGAAAGGTCTACCTGTGAGTGGCATTTGGGCCCCACCATACTATTTCAACCATTTCTGCTCATCCAGGCTTGTAACTAGGAGCGTAATTCACCGAGGTAGTTACATCTCCATCCCTAGATCGGGAGGGATCTGAAGCTCTTCCTGGCACCCTGCCGGAGAGGGGAATTCACCTTGGAGGCCTTCTTCATCATCATGCAAGCCTCCGGTGTGATGCGTGAGTAGTTCATCTCTGGACTACGGGTCCATGTAGTAGCTAGATGGCTGGTTCTCCTCCTTTGTGCTTTCATGTCTAGATCTTGTGAGCTCCGATCATGATCAAGATCATCTATTTGTAATCCATACATGTTGTGTTTGTGGGGATCCGATGGATATTGAGATGCTATTTCAGATTGATTATTGATTCTATCATGTCTTTGTTATTTGTGATCTTGCATGCTTTCCGTTGTTAGTAGCTATCTTGGCCAAGTAGATGCTAGCAACTCCAAGAGTTAGTATTTATGCTCGATAGTGGGTTCATGCCTCTGGTAATCTGGGGAAGTGATAGAAATCTCTAAGGTACTAGATGTGTTGTTGCTACTAGGGAGAAAACAACAATCCTTTGTTCATAGAATAATCGTATTGTTTACATTACACGCAATTCGTAAAGCAATAATCTGTTGCTTGCAACTTAATACTAGAGGGGGTTCGGATGATAACCTGAAGGTGGATTATTAGTCATAGATTCAGTTGGATGGCGGTCTATGTATAATGTTGTAGTGCCCAATCAAGTCTCAAAGGAGTCAAGATGATTAGTATATGCTTGATGCTTTATCGATGTTTGTCAATTGCCTCGCTGTAATTTGTTCACCCAACATGTTATCTATCTTAAGGAGAGCCACCTCTAGTGAACTATGGACCCCGGTCCTTTCTTTTACATACAATCTACAAACTGTTTACCGCTTTGTGTTTACTTTCTGCAAACTACTACTTCCTTCCATTCGATACGTTTGACCCTTTGTTTTCAGCAAAACCGGTGAGATTGACAACCTCATCGTAAGTTGGGGACAAAGTTTTGTGATTGTGTTGTGCAGGTCTCCACGTTGCTACTAGCACCGATAGTGCGCCCTGCCAAGGCTCAGCTAGCAACACCATTGGGGTGTTTCCTTGCTCCTACTGGATTGATAACCTTGGTTTCATAACTGACGGAAACTTACTATTGTGCTCATCATACCTTCCTCTTGGGGTTCCCCAACGAGCTCGTTAGTAGACGAGTCAACAATGGAGAAGACATCGGTGATGAAGGTTGAGAGTCATGTGACAAGGGAGGATAAGAAACCGTCGGAGAAGACGGTGTTGAGTTGATAACATTGATATGAGGAGGAGTAGGAACACGAAGCACAATAGAGGTGTATTAGGAAACATGAGAAAAGCAATGTCCTCGACTAAAAAGGTTGAGGAGTATGGTCGTGGGTTGAATGGGCGATACTCATCAAAAGTCATATCCCGAGAAATACGCATCCGGCAACCTATATGATCCCAACATCGGTAACCCTTATGCTCATCACTATATCCTAGAAAAACAAATTCAACGGATTAAGTTGTCAGTTTGGTGCGTTCGCGAGGGGCAAGGAGAACGTAGCAAACACAACCAAACAAACAAAGCATGAATAATCAGAGCGATAGAAAAGACGCTCTAGAGGAATACCACCGTGTAAAACAGTTGAGGGATCAATATTGATGAGATAGGTGGAAGTGGAGACAACCTCAACCCAAAAATGAGGCGGAAGAGAGGCGGAAATCATCATCGCATGAGCCGTCTCAAGAAGGTGACAATGCTTGCGCTTAGCCACGCCATTCTGAGCGTGCGCACCTAGACAAGAGAACTGAGCAAGAGTACCCTGCTCAGCAAGAAAACCACGCAACATCTTGGAGATATACTCTCCTGCAGAATTAGCATGGAACACACGAATATGCGTAGAGAACTGAGTGTGTACCATGGCAGCAAAACACTTATAAATAGTGAGAACCTCACTACAAGAAGACATAAAGTAAAGCCAAGTGTAGCGAGAGAAATCATCTATAAAGATACTATAGTATCGATGACCCTCTTTTGAAGCGAAAGGGGCCGGACCCCACACATTGGAATGTACTAAATCAAAAGGACGCTGAGAGACTGACTCACTAGTAGGATAAGTTAACTAGACCTGTTTACCAAGACTACAACCCTAACACTTTGAAGAGACATCTCCCAAGACAGGTCCTAGGAGACCTGGCGAACTAAAGACAAAAGACGAGAACCACAAAGGTGACCAAGTTGATGATGCCATTGCTGGAAGGAGTTGGTAGCTGAAGCAACAAAAGCAGATGGACCGACGGGTGTGGTGGCAGCAGAAGGAACATGAAGCCAGTCTATCTCCCAAAGCCCCTAAGAGTCATGGCGCCGAGGGCCAGCCCCAACCAGAGCCTTCGTGCGATGATCCTGGATAGAACAAGAATCGGCGTCAAGAATGACGCGACACCCAGAATCATTAAGTTGACCGGCAAAAAATAGGTTCATGGTAAGACGAGGAACATGTGAAACATCTGGAACTGAAAATGAAGGAGTGGAAAGCCTGCCTTGACTAGCAACGGAAAGAGGAGTACCATCAGCAGTAAGAACAGTAATAGGAATATCGAGAGATCTAAGAGAGGACAAGACAGAAGAACTAAAAGACATATGAAAGGAAGCTCCAAAATCCAGAACCCATGGGGATGTACCTGACTGTGTAGATGATGGTCGCTTAGCACTAGAAGCACTAGTCATAGAGCCCGTAGTACCCGTCGAAGAGCCTGAAGAAGCAAGTAGACACTTAAGTGATACAATATGCTGCTCAGTTAGGGAGATGGTAGATGGCGTCGGAGAAGCACGGGTCACACGAGAAGAAGTGTGCTCCCTATTGCGCATACCACGCTTCTTCTTGAAGCAATCAGACTAAGGGTGACCATCCCTATCGCAATATCCATAGTGAGCACGAGTACGACGACGCCCCCATCGCCAGAGGGAGTAGGAAGTGGTGGCAGAGCACTCGAGCGAGAAAACACTGATGTAGCAGACAGAGTAGCAGTAGTTCGACCAACAGCGAGCATAGAGGGAACCTAGAGCAAACCAGCACCACGGAGGCGAGTCTCCTCTGCACGAAGCTTGGCAAACACCTCAGAAATAGGAACACGACCACGAGAAAATAATTGAGCATGTTGAGGCTCAAAATCCTTATGGAAACGAGACAAGAACTCGTGTGTGCGATGAAACTCCAAGTCTGACCTCATAGTCTGGCAACATGGGCAAGTACCATAAACAGCTGAGCAAAGAGAGTCGAGCTGGCGCCAGATAGCAGAACTCTGCATGTAAAACTCATTAATAGTGGAGTCACCCTGCTAAAGCTCATGCTCCTCACAGAGCACAGACAGATAGAGGGTATCACTAGAAGGTTGATAGCGATGGCGAAGGTGAGTCCACATCTGAAAGATAGTACTGAGGCCCATAAACTCAGAAGCAAATTAAGGTAAAACACTGGAACTGAGGACAGCTGCAGCACGAGCATCCTCATCACACCATTGAGTGTAAGTGGTCAGATCGTCACGATAAATAGAAAGAGCATCTGAATAATCCAAGACCTGTTGGTCATAAGCAGCAACTACATCATCATGAGCAATCGTGTGTGCATTCCTATCAGCCTCAGAAACATCAACGGCAAAAATTGGTGGCGTTGGCGGGGTAGGAGCCACGGGAGGAACTGGACATGGCGGACAAGGGACCTCGCCAGAAAGAACACCCTATAAACAGATTCGACGAATATGAATGCGCATAAAGCCAACAAATTCAGCATAGTTTGTCCCGTCAAAAATCAGTGGGCAGCGAGGGATCGCCACATAGCCTGATGATGAAGACATTGTACCGGTGACTTTTTTCTTTTAACAGATAACCAAACAGTCTGATATGATAGCTAATAGGAAACGACTAGATTACCGAGGCCCAAACTGCAGTCCTGTCGGACGACGGCCACACACAGACCAAACGAGATCCTAAACTCCAGCCCTGCCAGATAGACCACGACCACACACACATGGACCAGAACAGACCCTTGCCAACCAATACGACCAAGCCAAAACGAGCGACCAAGCCAAAACAGATCCTTGCCAACCAACACAGGAAACACCCAACCCGGGTCAACACACCAGCACGGACATGGGAGTCCCTGAACAGCAGCAATCGGCGGAGGATCAAATCCCAGCAGCCGCAATAGATGAAACCCGGTAGCGACGGATGAAATCCAGGCAGCGACAGATCGATTCCCGGCGGTGACGAATCAATTCCCGGCGGTGACGGATCAAATCCAGGGGGGCTGGAGGTCGACGAGGAGCACTGGCCCGTCGATCTGGAATTCGTCCGTGGGTTGAGGCCGGCGAGAGATGCCAACAACGAGCCGAAGATCGAGCGCCGGTGGAGTCCTGCGACGGAAGCCAGCGACAGACCACTGTTCTAGAGAGGTGAAGCGGCGGTGGCCAACAGACCTGAGATCAGCAATAAGCACACACATGTGATACCATGTTGAGATAAGGATAACGTGTATTTCTAGGAGTCAAAAAGGCCTCGTATATATAATACATGTAGGAGCCAAAAGGGCAATATGCAGGAACATAAATATATCACTAACACGCGCAACCTGGAGATCATAATTAACTTGCAAACTGATACGTTGTAACATCCCGCGCAACCTGGAGATCATAATTAACTTGCAAACTGGTACGTTGTAACATCCCACGCAACCTGGAGATCATAATTAACTTGCAAACTGATACGCTGTAACATCCCAAATTTTACAATCTAGACGTTAAGGTGAATTATAGAGAAAATTGACCTGAGAGATCATAATTAACTTGTAAACTGATACGCCCCAATAATTGATGTTTTTGGATATCGGCACAGTCTTCAAAATGTAATTTCTACAAGTAGTGTATGCTGCAATTCTTATAATATTTTGAAATTACTTTTCAAGAAAAACATATGCATATGATTTTCAACCAGAAAAGTTGTAGTTGAGCACCAACTCACCGACATCATAACACCTTTTTAAGTTCGTCCTTTTTATTTTATTTCTCCCAGACTAAAAAGTATGCAAACTTCATATTTTTTTAGGTGAGCAGTATAATAGAATATGGATTTGCAAAAAATAGAATTAATTCTTTGTGCAATTTAAATATGTAAAAATATTTTATTTAAAATACTAGTATTATATATATTTATATGGCATAAAATAAAATTGAACTATTTTCTCACACTTAAGTTCTAATGTTTCAGTAACCTGCAATACATATATTGTTTTATTTGAGATAAACAAAAAAGGAAAATTGCTACATAGTTAAAAGGATTTATATTTTCATGCCCCTGGTTCGTTAGTTCTACTGAGTTTTTTTCAGCCGCTTAACTTTTTCTCACTTTTGCCCCTCTTCTTCTCGGAGACCCATCAAAGAGCTCGAACGACAGTTGTCGTTAGGTTGACCGTTAGCTGACGTGTGGGGTCGCGCGGTGTGAGACCACGCGGGGTTGTTTGGTCAAGAACGTGTTATGCTAACGTGTGTGGCCGTGCCATGTAGGACTGTGTGGGGCCGGTATGTTGGGAACGCATTATGGGGGACGTGGTGTGGGACCATGTGGGGCGTGTTTGGTGGTTACGTGCGCCATGTCGCCTAAATTGTAAGTTTTTTGTTATTTTTAAGATTGGCCTTTTTAAGAGTGTCTTTTTCCCTCTCTCGCTTACAGTTGTGTTTTTTTGCCCAAAAAAGTAGCGAAATCTAGAGAAGCTTCTCTCTTTATTTATTATTCCTTTTGGCTCTCGTTTTCCCCAATCTGGTAGCAAATCTAGAGTAGCAAATCTAACTAGCACCATAAATATATTCAGTAAACAGAGCAGATATAGACAAAGCAGTTAATATATGATATATATAGTACGGTACTTAACAAGGTTCGACAATTAGGCTGCTCAGCAGGAGCAGCGGACAACTTCAAGAGAGACAATACAAAAGAAGCTGCTTTACAGCAGCAACAACACAAGATTAGTGGCCCCTCATGGCCTCTGCCAGGAGGGCCTCCGCCTCCTCTCTCTGGCGCTCCTCCACTTCTTGCTACCCGGTCCCTTGACCTTGGGCGCCCTGGAATTCATGGGGGCATACGACTCTCCTTGATGGCCACCTTCTGGAGGTTGCGGAGGTGAAGACCGAGCGCCTGGTGCTTGGCTCTGAAGCCGTGGACGTTCACGTCCTCGGCATGCTTCACGAGGGAGTTGAAGTCGGTGACGTAGAGCCTCCTGGTGATGCAGAAGGGCACCTATAGACGTCGTCGACGAAGAAGTTGTCGTACTGCCCAGACTTCAGCCTCCTCAGCACCTGACGAGTCTTGGTCTCCTTAGACTCATCGTCGCTACAGACGTCGCTGCTATCCTCCTGTTAAAAAAATGTAGAGTGCAATAAAGACATGATTGAGCTACCTTAATTATCGGGATTGATTATTTACATAAATTAACTGATTGAGATCCCCTGATTATTCCCAATCCCTAAATCTCAAACCAAATCGAATACTGATCCCAACTACAGATCGACGCTAATACTAACTAGGAAATCCCTTTACTGCAACTCGGAGGAAAAATAAAATAGGATCAAAATATGAATAGGGGGATTCATCGAAATATGAGATCTAAGACAAGAGGATTAGCTACTATAAAAATACCTAGCATCCAACGATTGAAAATACGAACAGTCAAACCATAATAACATACGATTTAGCATCCAAAGATAGGAATGGAGAAGAACAAGAGAAGGGGAGAAAACCCTAGTTACCTCCGACCATGGGTCGGCGATGCTGGTGTCATAGGGGTTCTCTAGCCTAATATAATCATCCTCCTCGTAGGGGTCCGAGTCGAACGGGATTGGCCCGAGACCGGCGTGGGCATCCTCGCCGGTGGCTACGACGGAAGCGGTGATGGGGGTCTGGACGGGGACAGCATCTGCCTTCGATGCCTCGATGGGGGCTTGTACGGGGACGTGGGCCTCCTCATTGAAAGCCTTGGAGGCGATGATGGCCACCACGCCGTTCTTCTCCATTGCCAGCGTGGTTGGGGTTTTATTGGAGGTTTGCAGAAGATGATGGGACAGTGGAGACGGTTGAGTGAGCGAGTGAGTGATGAGTGAGAGTGAGGAGGACTCTATAAAGGAGAAGGAAGAGACGTTTCATTGCACCACCATGCACCGCGTAACCGTGTACGCTACTGCACCATGCATGGCCACATGTGTCCGCTACCGTCTCGTGCACCGTGACACGCATACTGTGACTCACGTTTTTCCCTCGTGTCTAAGCCTGGCGACTTAGTTGTGCTCAGTTATATCCTCGAATGTAACACTGGCAGTTTGGTTGTATTCAGTTTTGCCCTCCAGTACTAATACTATCGTGTGCAATATACTCAATTTTACCCTCCAGTGGCTGGTCAACAGAGAGTCAACGAATGGGTTTAGCTAGCTAATTTATGCACAACAAATTTAAAAAGATCAAAACATAGTGGCATCTACCTAGGGAGTCTTATTATATGACCTACCACCATAAGAAAATATATATATATCAAGTTTTAATCTAAATCACCACTTCTCAAATCACCTATTATCTATGAAGGTTCATGACTTTCTACTCAAGCCTCTTCCCAAAACATCCCTCCCTAAAACATAGTTTGTCTAAATAAGGCAATAATTATCAAACTGGTGTATATTTGAATTACAAATAGTTTGATGTATGACAAGATGTATTTTATTGTATAAAAGACGCATTTTCCATTTTTTAAATCTCTTTCTATTTTGTATTTGAATCCCTTTGTCAGTCTTGCTCTTGGTTTTTAAGTTCTACTCAGTTTTGCCCTTGGTTCTTAAGTTCTACTAAGTTTTCCCCTCTCTCTTAGTCACAATCTCTCACATATGTACTCATCTTGGCTGTTGCGCTTTGATTGGTTGGGACAGTTGTCACGTAGATCGTGCCCACTAAGTGTTGATCCTCTGTGATCTAGCGGACAAGATAACCCCTATATTTGCAGGGGACACCCACCTATCCATGCAAAATAATGAGTTTGCCACCTACACTTTAACTCCATAAACAAATAATTTTGAATATAATTTGAAGGGAAACTATTCAAAGGTTTATAATTTTCGCATATACAAGTTTGTGGATTACATTCCACTCTATTAAAATGATAATCTCTCAAGATTTTCTTAGCACAATATTATCACATATTAATTGTGATTTTAAAGAGTTTAAATGTGTATAATTTTCGTATATGCAAGTTTATACATTACATTCCACTCTATGAATATGGGGGAGAAAATGATAATCTCTCAAAATTTTGCTAGCACATCATTATCACGTATTAAGTGCGATTTCACAGTGTTCAAAGGCTTATATTTTTTGTATATGCAAGTTTATGCATTATATTTCACTCTATGAAAATGATAAATGATCAGAATTTTATTAGCACAACATTATCATGTCCTAAGTGCAATTTCAAAGAGTTCAAAGGTGTACAATTTTTGTATATATGCAAGTTTATGCATTAGATTCCACTATATAAAAATGATAATCTCTCAAGATTTTCTTAGCATAACATTATCATGTATTAAGTACGATTTGAAAGAGTTCAAATGTGTATAATTTTCGTATATGCAAGTTTATGCATTACATTCCACTCTATGAAAATGAGGGAGAAAATAATAATCTCTCAAATTTTTGTTAGCACGTCATTATCACGTATTAAGTGCGCTTTCATAGTGTTCAAATGTTTATAATTTTTGTATACACAAGTTTATGCATTATATTTCACTCCATGGAAATGATAAATGATCAGGATTTTATTAGCACAACATTATCAAGCCCTAAGTGCGATTTCAAAGAGCTCAAAGGTGTATAATTTTCGTATATGCAAGTTTATATATTACATTTCACTATATAAAAACAAAGCTAGACAAAGGACCGCCATCACCGAAGAAGAAGAAGAAAGGGGAGGCAATAGCACGGACGCGAGTGCGGGGCTGGCTCGGGGTCCCATCTTGCAACGCCAACTTAGGTAAACTGTGGGTTCGACGCTTACGTGGATAAGTTGTGGGTCCGATGCTGATCTGGATAAGTGGAGAGAGGTGTCCACTAGAACCGACTGAACGTGACTCCACTTGTCAGCATGTAACAGCAAGGGTCCACTACGGGACCCAACAGAACGTGACCCTCTTGTCAGCACGTAACGACGAGGGTCCCGTACACTATGGGACCCAACAGAACGCGACCCTACTTGTCAGCACGTAACGGCGAGGGTCCCGTACACTACGGGACCCAACAAAACACGACCCTACTTGTCAGCACGTAACGGCGATGGTCCACTACGGGACCCGATTGAACGCGGCCCCACTTGTTAGCACGTAACAGTAAGACTGACAGACAGCGGATTTTCAGACCGTGTGAGAGTTTCATAGAAGGAGATGGGCAAAAGTGAGAAAAAGTTAAGCGGATGGGAAAAATTGAGTACAACTAACGAACTGAGGGCACGAAAATAGAAATCACTAGTTAAAATAGTATCTAGAATAGATCTTGATGTAAGATTGAACATCACAGATAGGGGTGCTTAGCCCAGTCCTTCCTAAGAAAACTCATCTCCTTTCAATTTCCCACTCCAAATATTTAAATGAATATTGCAGGTGAATGCTTTAAATTTTTGGCTTAAGACATATCCAGAACGTCATTTTTTTAATCTAGAGAGATCAGGAATTGTACCATTGTTATAAATTGATGTTGTAATGCCCATGTGAACTTACATGTGATGGTTGTATCTATATTCGGTACCACCGATATATATGTTGGATTCCATATATGCTTATGTATAGCCACTGTCACTTTTAGAGAATTGGACAGCAATGATGACTTGTTGCAGACATGTGTTCCGGAGGTGCTAGGAAAAAACAAAAAAAACTAACCACGCATGGTATAACTAAGAAGACTATCGAGGTGAAGGAAACAAGATCATACGCTTGACGAACAGGTCACCGCAACAGAGTTGATGATGTTGCAGATGAAGTCCTTCGACCATAGATAGGTTATACTCCCTCGGTCTAGAAATATAAAACATTTTAGCTTTATGGAATGAATGTATCTAGACGCTTTTTAGTGTATAGGTTCACTCAGAACCTCTACGAACCTATACACTAAAAGACTTCTAGATACATTTGAATCACAAAGCTAAAACGTCTTATATTTATAAACAGAGGGAGTACCTCTTAGCCGTGATAGTTTTTTCCTCACGAAGATCCACACGGTCGACCATTGTTGTAGACGACGCCTCTGATATATCTACATGTTTCGGTGTAGCATCATAACATCTTCATGTGATCAAGCATACCAATGCCACGGAGAAACGAGCTTGATGATGATCCTAAGCCTCCACAACAACGTAGAACATCCAGTAGAGCTTAGTGGCAAGAGAAAGGAGCACGTGTGGCATGGAGCGCCTCAGAGTTTGTCCGTTCCCATGACATCATCATGGGCTAACCTAAAGCTATCTGATAGTCCTAGGAGGGAAACATCTGTAATGTCAATACAACTCAAACGAGTTTTCCTCCATGCATCTAAAAAGACATATCATTGTAGGAGTAAATTGGGATAGGACCGTGGAGAGATGGCCATAAGTAGCTTGATCTATCTTTATTCCATTTTATATATGTTTGAGGATACGGGAGGGGGCTTGCTATCTAGTTGCCAAGCCTTCACTGACCCCTTCTGTAACTTTTTCTTCTTTCGTCCGTCCACGAGACAGTCAAAAGAAAGAGACAAAGGGGCGGCTATAACGTGTGTTGGTTGTATGCCACAAGGTCCCTATAGACAAGGGGACAAGTGAATCATAGCTTCTGGGCATAGGTAACCCTCTACCATTCATCCTGTTGTATTCCTCTGGTAGAGTATTGTACCATCTTAGACGAGACACATCTTTGGAAAGATAGGATTTTACAGAAAATGTGGGAGCCCCGGATTTATCCTCCGAGAATCCCTGTTATGCATACAACCACGATCCCATGATCAGTTAGTCGTGGCACATAACCGACAAGTATCATTACATCATCCGAGAATATACCGAATTACAAGACTTACATAAATGTTGTTATGGCTACATCAATAAACAGCAGCGGATCTTCATCAAGCGTAGAGCCCGAGCCATGCCTTAACCTACAGGCAACTGACTGGGAGAACGTCCTAGCTCGCAGAGTCGTCCCTTTCACCTTCTTCTCGATATCTGACCATGTTAATAGCCAGGGACAATGCCAGTGAGTACGTTGAATATACTCGCAAACCATCTTAGGAAAATAATAAAATAAAAAGGATATGCAATATGGCTATGGTAATAGGAGGGCTCCAAAAGGGGTTCTTTTCTCAAATAGTTTCTCTTGTAGATATAGCATCTACATATCTTTGTTGAAAACTTTTGTAAAAATTTTGGAAACTGTTTTGAAAAGTTTTGGAAAACATTAGGACTGGGTCACCCATTTGTTCTTTTCTCCCGATCGTCCCACGACCAAACTCCTTCCATCCCTTTCTGACCATCCCATGGTCATAGTAGGGATCCTTTCCGACCATCCCATGGTCAAAACATTTTCAAAGCCATTCCTTTTTAGAAATCCTTTTTGAAAAAAAAACCAGCACCGCTCTACAACAACCTTCCCAACCGTCCATGACCGCGAACACGGCTATTCGAATAGATTTACACTCTGCAGAGGTCGTACACTTTACCCACACCATCCGGGTACACTACCCTGATCTTCACCGATCGTGGGTTGAGTAACCGGTCAAGACTCTCCGAATGCCCACTCCAATATAAGTGCCTACCCTATGAGTGTTAATCCCCTCAACACCGGGACGTCGGGCAAGGACCAACCAGAGCGCTTAGTGCATGTCCCACGTGCGCACTTTCAATGAGGGGCTCATAGTAACGCGTGGAGGCCTATCGACCCTTTGTTCCTTCTCTAGGTCGATGTTTTACATGGACCTACATTGGAGAAGGCCCACCCTCCAGGGATCCCCGATCCCCTGTAGTTTTCGCGAGTCAGCTTATACCAGAATGGACAGACATCAAATCCAGCCCTGTCCCATACCAGAGTAATGTGGTTGCACAGGGTTAAGTTGTTATAGCTAGACTGCAAAGAACCAGGTGCATTTTTGTAAACCTTCTTCCTCCGATTTTCCTCCAGCATTTTGTAAACCCCTTTTTCTTTCTCAACATCTCTTGGGAGGTCCCACCTCACCAAGGTTTTATCATAAAACATTTGGTAAAACCTTTTTCCGGGGTCTTCCCATCCGCTAGTTTTTGCTTCGGCTAAAACAGGGTCTCCAAAGGGGTATGGTGTAATACACCATCTATTCTACTAGGGTCAAGTAGGTAACACCAAGGGGTTGTACTTCGTAGTACAAAGTTGTAATGATTCGGAGGAGCCAAACCACTGCCAAGTATATATATATCAACATATAGTAAAACAATGCAGTTTTAGTAAACAGTAGATAAAACATGCATAAGTTAAGGCTTATGAGCAATAAGGTGGCTTGCCTGTGATCAGAAATAGTCCCTGGACTTCTTCAGATGACAAAGCATACCCAATAATAATAATAAGAAAACCCTTCCTTCTTGTCGTCAGACTCTCACACTATCGTCGTCATCGGGTACACATGCAAGCAGACAATACCACACTCAATACAAGGCATACAACATCAAATCATACAGCAAACAAACATAAGAATACTACTGAACTTGGGAGGTTTTGGAGGAGTGGGCTTCAAACGGTGGAATTTACAAGAGTGCCATCGGGGTGTTTTCTTTTGGAGGATAGTTGTCAAGGCTAGATATAAAGAGCTTGGATTAGGGATCTAGGGTCAGTAGGTTATAAATGGATAACCATGATATCCTCAGATAGGTCTTGATAAGATAAAACCATCACAAGTGGTTTCACTTGATTATCAATTTTCTAGAATTAGATATGCTTTTTATAGTGAATTAAACTCTAGTTTAAGGAAATAATTCACCAGAATAGTTCTGGAGCTCCAAAAATTATTTCCTTGGATAGTTTGCTAGTACTTGATGTACTGAACCACCTAGAGTTGGAATTAAGTCAAAATAATTACCAAAATGCCATCAGGAAATTCCCAAAGACAGTTCTGTATGATTCTTCTCCTTTCTACCAGATTAAATCTACAGGAGCTATTGAGTTGGTTCCAAGGGCATATGCTAGGCATGTCCAATACCTTTCTGTAGGAATTGGATTTACTCATTTTGGAGTTGCCAAACTCCTGGAGGGATTTATTTAGTGAAAATACCCATCACAGAGGTATTTAAATCACTAAAAATCATCCAGAGCTCAATAAAATTTGAGCTGCTGGGGTTTGGTAGGTAATGATAATATGAAGTACTTGGAGGAGTTGCAAGGTATCAGAGCTTCAACCAATGGGGGATATTGAAGTGTAGAGTGAGTAGAAGAGATCCTTGCTTTATGTTGGTCTTCACAGAATTGGAAACATCTAGAATGGAGATCCTCAGAATATATCTGGTTGAGGGTTTTAGATGATCACCTAGTGGCTAGGGATCATAACAAGGTTTGTATTCTTGTTTAGGGATTGAAAATTTGGAAACATCTTGAGCCTAGTGATGAGCTCCTAAGGTAGCTCCTTTTACTTCCTAAGCAAACAAAACAATCAGCAGATCAAGGCAACTCATCTTATACTAAGCATACCACTAATGAGGTTACCATCAATCCTAGCTTGGGGGTAAGGTTGGGGTATTTTGAAGAGGTTGAGTTTTGAATAAGGTGAGGGTTCTTGATATCTTTACCAAGAGTATAATTCAAATGGTTCATAAAAGGTTTTGTTTAATCTAGAGCTAAGAGTATTAGAAGGTTCTGTCTTGAGAATATAAGGAGATTATGTTATATAGCTCTCCATAGTTTGATCAATAGAAGCTACTAAAATAGTTGGTTTTGCAAAGGCATCTTGGCTCAGGTTTTGAAGTGCCAGAACATTTGGTAATATGGAGAATAAGCCAAGGTAGTTTTGTTAAATAGCTTTTGTCAAGTGGTGTTGAGGTAAGGGGTATATCTTCTAATACACAATCACAAGCATAAACATATTCAAACAACAGGCAAACACTGCAACATTAAACAAGGAAAAGTTTTTGTTCCCTCTGATTTTTGCATTCTGGACAACTAATCAGGGTTGCTGAAATTGGGATGTTACAGAAAATCTGTATTTTCTACTTTTTATCCTTGTGCATTCCGTTATTCCTATAACTATGGATTGATTGTCCCTACCTCACTAAATGCAGTGGTCTAGGGAACATAATTGCTAGAGCACGAGAGAATGAAGAGTATTGATTTAAGCAAGAACACATGACGAACTACTATAGTAAATCTAAATGGCCGCACGATTAGCTCATCTAAATGTCTTCAACATTCTTACTGGCCCCTCTTTCTTATGACATTGACCATCACGAACACTAATACAAAAGCCTATTTGTGGCAGTAAGAACAATACAATGATTACAACCCAAATCACATGAGTATTGCCACCATGCGGTTTATTTAAATATTCTAATTTTGGAGAGGATATTTGTTACTTTATGTTACTTTCTCATGGTTCATTTGTGCATCTATACAAGACAATGGATGAGTAGAGAGTTTATGACTTAATATACTATATTCAATATTTGGATAATTATTTTGTGATCAATGGTTTTATTTTATACATCTTTTGTATTTATGCTTTGGAATATGGGGATACAGAGACATGGAGGGGAGCGAGTGAGAGAGAGATATGTGGGTGGGGAAAGGGAGCGTAGCGGCGCCACCATCTAATTCAGCATGTGTCTTTGTTGTCTTCACCTAACTTGGCAGCAAAAAAGTAATCATCACCGTCAAATTTGGATTTTCATCATATCTTAGACCATGATTCGATTGGCTCCACTATTTTTATTAGATTTTCTTTATTTGCAGGATAAGGAGATGAGGGGAATCTAGCAGATGAGTTGCATCATCTCCATCACCATCAACTAGGATTTTGTTTTTGTTCTATCACATGGTTGAATGTCGTAACATTCTTGTTGTTTTCGCACTCGGTACCTACTCCTCCGTTTAGAAATATAAGACGTTTTAGCTTTATGAATTGAATGTATCTAGACGTCTTTTAGTGTATAGGTTCATAGAGGTTCGGAGTGAACGTACACACTAAAATACGTCTAGATACATTCATTTCACAAAACTAAAATATCTTATATTTTTGAATGGAATGAGTACTTTATTACTCCCTTAGTTTGGGATTATATTCCAGAGGACTAATCAGGCAGACCCAAGAGACAATTTTCATCGATGAAGATGTTGAGTAAAAGAGCAATTTTCCAAGACATTTAACCATAGTAAAAGATAGATAGAACATAGCCAGAATAATAGAAAAAGATCAGAAGATACGACAGACTATCCGAATATGATAAACAAGACTAAGAAAAAAGATATACATCACAGCAGAGGAACCGTCGGTGTTCGCGTTAGCGTTGGCACCGTCGTCGGCCATGTTGTCAAAGAAAAGGTTGTTGATATCAGGGAAGAAATCATCGTTAGGGAAGACGTCAGTGCAGTCGCTATGCATGGAGGAGTCTGTGATGAAGCCAGCAGTTGCGCTGGTAGTGCTCCCGAAAAACCTTATCGCCCTTCTCCCGTACAGGACTCGAAGCAACGGGATCTCGGAGGCCTATTGTCCCAGCTCACGGTGCACGCCGCAAGACGGAATGGGGAAGATCTAGGCAACGCAGTGCTCTAGAATTGGAGGCGCAAGGGTGTGCGTTGGTGTGTCTGAGGAGATGAGCGACCTCTCACTCTTATAGGCACGGGTAGGCAGGCGAACAGTCGGTGTTGGGAGAGGAAACAAACAGGCATCGGCGAAAGCTGAACAACCTCCACTAAGCTCGAATTAAATCTCCACTAAGTTCGTATTAAACATCCACTCACGCAAACTGTTCAAATTATTATCCATTCATGCGTGGCAAAAAGAAATAGAAGCTCTCGGCTCTAGGCATTCCCGCAACCCGCGGCGCACGCGCACGTCGTGACGAGGCGAGGTGTGGCGAGGCGAGCGGCGGAGGAGGAGCAGCGCATGTGTATATGTCTTCTCTTCTTAAGCTCATACAAGTGGTGGAAGAGCTCACCTTATAAGTTGGTCCAACTTCCACTCAACTAGCAATGTGGGACTAAACTTTTGTCCCACCTCTTGCCTTGCATGAATGGGCCAAGTGGGCCTCTAGGATTTCAGGAATTGTTGAATAATATAAATGGGCTGGACCTTTATTAGGAAAAAGTCTAACAATCCTCCACCAGATACCAGAGGCACACAAAAATTTGCTTGTAGTTCCAAAACATTGTTTATATACTGGTACTAGTGGAGACTGTTAAGTTGAACTTCCACCTAGAACTCTATGCTACACTAGTTTGCAACTTGTACAGTGGACTATGCCTTGAACTGCAAGTTTGCTGCATTCTAGCTTTACACAAAGCCTTGACCAATAATGGGTTGCCGTGGGACTTCCCCTCGGGTGGAGCTGATGCGTCATACTCCATAGACTTTCATGAGTTTATTAGAGAGCACTGATACATTGCAAATGTATCTATAATTTTTGATGTTCCATGCTTGGTTTTATCCACTTTTTTGTGTTTTGTTCCAACTTTGGAGTACTTTTCATATGATTTCTTGGACAAACCTATTAACAAGAGCCACAGTGCCAGCTGCCTGTTTTCTGCTGTTTTTGGTTCCAGGAAAGTCAGAAAATGAATATTCTCGGAATTGGACGGGACAAAAGCCAAAGTGCCTATTTTTCCAGAAGTCATCAAGTGCCAGAATACGAGACGGAGAGGGGCCAGAAGGCGGCCACACCACCTGGCCGCGCGGCCAGGCCTGGCCCGCGCCAGGGGGTGGTGTAGCCAGCCCAAGCACCCCCTCGGCCTCCCCTTCCGACTATAGGATGCCCTCGGGATGTAAACCCTAGGTACCTGATCAAAAATCCACGAAAGAGTCTATAGCCGCCGTCATCTCCATCCCTAGATCGGGAGGGATCTGAAGCTCTTTCCGGCACCCTGCCGGAGAGGGGAATTCACCCTGGAGGCCTTCTTCATCACCATGCAAGCCTCCGGTGTGATGCGTGAGTAGTTCATCCTTGGACTACGGATCCATGTAGTAGCTAGATGGCTGGTTTCTCCTCCTTTGTGCTTTCATGTTTAGATCTTGTGAACTCCCTAAACCAAGTTTTTCCAAAGAGTCCACCATACCTACCTACTAGCTTATGCTATTCCAAGTATATTCATGCTTTTGTCTACCTTTCACTTGTTATGAGAAAACTAGTGATTAAAGCTCTCACAAACTTGATGGCACACTTTACTTTATTGCCTCTAATAAACTTGAACCATTGGGTCCTTCTTTGTTGCATATATGCTTGCGCTTTATAAGTTGAAGTTAGCAGAACCATGTTTCATGGGGAATGCTTTCAACATTGCACTTGTACTTTGTACCTCGTTGATATCATGTTCTTTTGCTTACGGATCCCGGCGGTGTGAAATAAAAGTGGAACTTGTAAGATCATGGAGTTTGTATGTGTGTTAGAGAAACACCTGAGCCGCTAGCCTAAGCCATGCCTAATCATGGTGGAAACTTGCAGCATCACCATAATGAGCACTCTATGGAGCATCCTCAATAAAAACCTATGCAAATAGCAAATAAAAAGATCGCTGAGATGCTCATTGTCTGCTTGCCTTGTCATTTTGATTATGGGAAAGCTCCCGTATCATTGCAAGGGGTACCCCGTTGGCGGTTCTTAATGATACACATATACTTACAATGACAAGAGCTTACTCGTGACTGAAGTTGAGTAGCATGAGGATCGGTCTTCGTAAGTAAGGGGCATGAGATTTTGGTTTATAACTTGTCAAGCATATCCTCTTAGTTGTGTCACTTTAAGATTAATCACCTTCAAGATGCTTATGATAGGGGCAATGAGAGCTGAAAACTACAAGTACCATAATTTTTGGAAGCTCTTTATGAGACTTGAATCCCTACTTCCTTTTACAAAGGCCTTTCTTCCACCATTATATTGAGTCTCCACCTTCTATCTTTATGCACTACTTTGAGAGCATAGTGGCCATTCTTAGTTCTATGTGCATTGTCCCAAGACTAGTTCATTGATGCATAACCTGTTATTGCTTGTTTTAAACTATTGTATCTAGTCACTCTTATGAACTTTGAAGGTGTCCTATGCATTTATATTTGCTACTCTATTGGGGGACAAGCTGAATATTATTATGCTATGTTTTCTTTATGTGAAACAAACAAACGTCTTGCAAAGCATTGTTATTCATGAACCTTTTGTTTGTGCATTTTCATGTTGCATCATAGTTTCTTTGCTTATTCTTAGAACTTTGTCTTTCATGTTATGATTGAAGTACTTTGATCCCAGCTTTGATGTTTTGCAAATACTTTGATCAAGTCTTTGATGGTGCATGTCACCTCAAAAATTATTTCTTTTTATCACTTACCTACTCGAGGACGAGCAGGAGTTAAGCTTGGGGATGTTGATACATTGCAAATGTATCTATAATTTTTGATGTTCCATGCTTGGTTTTATCCACTTTCTTGTGTTTTGTTCCAACTTTGGAGTACTTTTCATATGATTTCTTGGACTAACCTATTAACAAGAGCCACAGTCCCAGCTACCTGTTTTCTGCTGTTTTTGGTTCTAGGAAAGTCAGAAAATGAATATTCTCGGAATTGGACGGGACAAAAGACAAAGTGCCTATTTTTCCGGAAGTCATCAAGTGCTAGAATACGAGACGGAGAGGGGCCAGAGGGCGGCCACACCACCTGGCCGCGCGGCCAGGCCTGGCCCGCGCCAGGGGGTGGTGTGGCCAGCCCAGGCACCCCCTCGACCTCCCCTTCCGACTATAAGATGCCCTCGGGACGTAAACCCTAGGTACCCGATCAAAAATCCACGAAAGAGTCTATAGCCACCGTCATCTCCATCCCTAGATCGGGAGGGATCTGAAGCTCTTTCCGGCACCCTGCCGAAGAGGGGAATTCACCCTGGAGGCCTTCTTCATCACCATGCAAGCCTCCGGTGTGATGCGTGAGTAGTTCATCCTTGGACTACGGATCCATGTAGTAGCTAGATGGCTGGTTTCTCCTCCTTTGTGCTTTCATGTTTAGATCTTGTGAGCTCCGTTCATGATCAAGATCATCTATTTGTAATTCATACATGTTGTGTTTGTGGGGATCCGATGGATATTGAGATGCTATTTCAGATTGATTATTGATTCTATCATGTCTTTGTTATTTGAGATCTTGCATGCTTTCCGTTGTTAGTAGCTATCTTGGCCAAGTAGATGCTAGCAACTCCAAGAGTTAGTATTTATGCTCGATAGTGGGTTCATGCCTCTGGTAATCTGGGGAAGTGACAGAAATCTCTAAGGTACTAGATGTGCTATTGCTACTAGGGAGAAAACAACGATCCTTTGTTCATAGAACAATTGTATTGTTTACCTTACACGCAGTTCGTAAAGCAATAATCCGTTGCTTGCAACTTAATACTGGAGGGGGTTCGGACGATAACCTGAAGGTGGATTATTAGTCATAGATGCAGTTGGATGGCGGTCTATGTATTATGTTGTATTGCCCAATCAAGTCTCAAAGGAGTCAAGATGATTAGTATATGCATGTATTGCTTTCTCGGTGTTTGTCAATTGCCCTGCTGTAGTTTGTTTACCCAGCATGTTATCTATCTAAGGAGAGCCACCTCTAGTGAACTATGGATCCCGGTCCTTGTCTTTTACATACAATCTACAATCTTTTACTGCTTTGTGTTTACTTTCTACAAACTTTTACTTCTTTCCATTCGATACGTTTAATCCTTTGTTTTCCGCAAAACACGGTGAGATTGACAACCTCATCGCAAGTTGGGGACAAAGTTATGTGGTTGTGTTGTGCAGGTCTCCACGTTGCTACTAGCACCGATAGTGCGCCCTGCCAAAGCTCAGCTAGTAACACCTTTGGGTTGTTTCCTTGCTCCTACTGGTTCGATTAAACCTTGGTTTCATAACTGAGGGAAACTTGCTGCTGTGCTCATCATACCTTCCTCTTGGGGTTCCCAACGAGCTCTACATCAACACCGCCACCAAGCATTTTTCTAGGCACCGTGCATTGAGCCATCAAGCACCCAAATCTTATAGACTGCGACGTTTAACACTCAGACTCATATAGGTGTGTTCTTCAAAAGATGTTCTGCAGGACAACATCTCTGCTTAAACTAAGCCACTTAGAGAACATTAAGATAAATCAACCTGCCATGAAGAATAGGAAAGTCTTGCATCTTCACGAAGTGGTGATTAAAGTAAGGATACTTTCCTCTCAGTTAACCAATAGCTTGTCTCCAAATTCTAATTCACGGGATCTCCGATCACATAGAGTGGTTTACCACTATGGAAAGCTTAAATTGTGGGTCTCATACCCATCTCCTTCGATGCATTTTCTATCACGTTACGTGATAGACCCTTTGTGAAGGGATCTGCCAGATTTTTTGATGTTTGGATATAATCTAACGCAATAACTCCAGAGTTTCTCATTTTCCTGCCAGATTTCAATCTCCTCTTCACATGTCTTGAGGACTTCATATTATCCTTAGAACTGTTCACTTTAACAATCACAATTTGATTATCACAGTTCATTGGGATTGAGGGTATAGGTTTCTCAACCACAGATAACTCCATCAAGAGTTCATGAAGCCACTCTGCTTCAACAGTGGCTGTGTCTAATGCTGCGAGTTCTGCTTCCATAGTTGCCCTCATTAAGATGGTATGCTTGCAAGACTTCCAAGAAACAGCGCCACCACTAAGTGTAAATACATATCCACTCGTGGCCTTTATCTCATCAGCATCAGATATCCAGTTTGAATCACTATAGCCCTCCAACACCCTTGGGTACCCAGTATAGTGAATGTCGTATCTCGCAGTGCCTTTTAGATAGCGCATGACTCTGTCAAGAGCTTGCCAATGACCATCTCCAGGATTGAAACAAATCGACTGAGTTTGCTCACAGCAAAAGTGATGCCAGGCCTCATAGCGCTAGCTAAATACATAAGCGACCCAATAATCTGAGAGTATGTCAATTGATCTCTAGTAGTACCTCTATTCTTTCGAAGCAACATACTAGGATCAGACGGTGTTGGAGAAGACTTGCAGTTGCTATACCCAAAGCGACTCAAGATCTTTTCCGCATAGTAAGACTGAAGCAGTGTGATCCCACCATTATCATCTCTCAGTAGCTTGATGTTCAAGATAACATCAGCTACTCCTATATCCTTCATCTCAAAATACTGAGATAAGAAATTGTCAACACCCGGATTTTCAATCCCAGATGCCCGTTATGCCATACCTTGCAATCCCAGGATTACCTTTTTGCGAGACATAACGTATTGGATATCACAGTACATCATCCATTACAAACCATACATAAGGTTTTACACAAATAAGGATCTCATGATCCAGACTTTAATACAACAAGCAGCGGAAATAAAAGATAAGCGTAGCAGTGGGATCCATCTTCAGGGGCATATGCAATGCTGATGAAGGCAGATAGTCCTAGTTATCATAGCCGTCCTGCTGACCATCATCTTGACAATCTCCTTCATAGTCTGGCCATGATAATAGCCAGGGACAAAAGCCATGAGTACTCTTTAAGTACTCGCAAACTACTACTAACAAGGAGTATAATTCTAAGTTAAAGTGCTGAATCTAAGTTAACTATCAAGTTAAGTTTGAAACCTAAGCTGAGTTCAAAAGCAAAGAAAGATAAAGTAAAGTTCTAGAATCACTTAAGTTGGGAAGCTATTATCATAAACACAACCCTGTTGTGGTCAAGTCAAAGTTCACCATTCATTTCAAGTTATTTAGAAAAACATCTGACAACGAAACAGTATGGCCATTCCAACTGTCCATAACCGCGGACGCGGCTATTCAAATAGTTTGACACTCTGCAGAGGTGCTACACTTTCACCATGAGATTCGATACATCTGTTAGGGATAACCCTAAATTATCATACTTAGTATGCAGATAACCAAACATAACCTTCCCTTTACACACCCTAGTATAAGCACCTCTCCTATGAGTATGGCCTCCCAACCATGACCATCAGTCATCTTGGGCACTGCATAGGTGGACAACATTAAGAGGTAGCCTCAGCTCAAACCTCTCCCGTGAGGGAACTAATACTAATGCATATAAGTTTCTAGCTAAGCCTTACCCAATTTAGGTAATGTGGTTGTACGGTAAATTTGGAATGGTATCGCATCCGAATCCAACCATCAGTTTTATAAAGGGTTAAGGCTCATGCCTCATCATTTTCATCATCATAAACCAATTGTGTCTCTCAACACATGTCAAAACATCTCAATAGAATGACTCATCATTCCAAGGTTTTCACAATTCATTTTCACCAAGTGTTCCCATCTAAAGTGACTCAAGTTTTTGATCTACTCTATAATACTAAGTTAAGAGTGTTCACTAAGGTGGAAGGATGGGGTCAATATCATGCCATAGAATGACATCTAAAGGTTTCTAAGTAGGTCAAGTTTTATACTTTTTATGCTACCTTCAAAATAAGTAAGGAACTTTGCATACTAAGGGGAGTAAAACTTGTAAGTAAGACTTGGGGTACTAATAGTTAAAAGGGGTGTGATCAAAGCATGCCTAAAGCATCCTTGCTCATTCATCTAGCTTAATTCTAGCTTGCTAACAATATCTTGCCTTGGTTGGTGCAGTGGTTGAAGTTTTCTTCTTCTTCTTGGTAGCACTCCTCCTCCTCGTAAGCTTGGTCGGTACTATCTTCTATAACAATACATACGGAGTAGACAATCACCAAACAATACTTAACTAGGCTAGACAGCATTCTAAGACACACAATTGATGATCAATTATCATCACAAGCATCACAAGTTTAATTCAATAGTTTCCTTCTTTTTATTTTAGAAAAGTAATTTCTACTCTTTGAAAAATTAACTAACATTTAATATTCACCACTTAAAACATGGGATCATGTTGACACATGTCATCACCACATATTCTAACATGTGGGAATGAGATTTAAGGGTTGGATCAATATTACTTTGGTTTAAGTTCATTATTTAATGATTTAAAGTGACTAGAAATGCATATATAGCATTATTTTGGTACTAGTACAAAGTCACTTCATGTAAACCTTAATATTATTACATATTTAGATAGATATGATGAAATGTGTTTTTTGAGAGTTGGAATCAACTCAAAAGCTAACTTGGTTGATTTTATAAAAATGTTGCAAGTTGCAAAAGCTTCTGTCTTCTTATTTTTATTAGGAGAGATCTATAACTCTAATTGAATTAAATCCAACGGGCTTGGATAGATCATTTAATATCTTTCAGACAAAATTGGTTTCATGCAATTTGGATTTCTAAAACTCTCTGAATTGATTTTCAAACTAGGGGACAGAAACTAGATTTAACTAAAAAGAAAAATCCAGATTTGAATAGGTGGGCTAGCGCGGGAAAAGAAATGGGCCGGCCCAGTGGCGCTTCGCGGTGCGGGGCTCAGCTGACAGGGGGGTCCCGCGTGTCAGCGGCACTTAAAACGCGAAACGGTATGCGCGCTGTGGGTCGTGCGATTAGAATAGGAATCTACGGCTGAGGGTCGTCGTCGACGACGAACAGGTCGCCGGCGAGCTCGAACCCTAGCGACTCGGTGGGGGTCTACTGGGGGCGTACCAGGGCTCCAGCGGGGTTGGCGAGGCGGGCAAACGACGTGGAAGACGACGGCGAGGCGAGGCGTGGTTGCGGCGGAGCTTGGGGTGGTCGCAATCAACGGTGCCCTTCTCCTCCTGCTACGGCTGCTCCGGCTCCAATTCCGGTGAAGTGCTGCTCCCTTTACTCCGGCGAGAGGTGGGTGAGGTTCAGAGAGGTGAGGGGAGTAGAATGGTGTGGAGAGAAGAGGCTGGGGAGGGCTCCTTTTATAGGCCTGACGGTGAGACCGAGCAGGATGGGCAGGCGACTCCGGCGACAAGGCTACGGCGGGGTAGAGGCATGGCTGAGGGTGGCGATCGATGTGTGGTTCCCTGGCGGTGCTCTAGAACTTGAATGCAGCCGTAGGGGCGGTAGCACGCGGTCTGGGTGAGGTGGCGCTCTGAGAGGCAGAGGCGGCGGTGTCCACGGCGAGCGGTGGCTGTGAGGCATTGGGCGGCCAGCAGGGGTGTCTGGGGTGTTCTCCAGGTCGAGGCGGAGCAGCGGGCGCGGGCTGCTGCCAAGGGGCGGTCTGTGCGAGCGGGGATAGGGCGCGCTCTGGGGGCGGCACTGGCATGGTCTGGTGGCACTGGGCGCGGCTTGTCCTCGGTGGTCCACTGTACGGCTGGGCTCGGGCAAGGGACAGGGGGTGGCAGTGAGGTGTGAGCTACCTCCTAGACATGGAGAGAGGGAGAGGGGCGGTCTGCTGCGGTGAGGGCAAGGTTGGCCGGCGAGAGGCGGCTCGGCATGGCATGGCCGTGCCACTAGGGGATAGGGGAGTGGGTGGTTAGACTCTGGTTATATCAAGAGGGGACAGGGGAGATAAATGAAGATCAATTGGGGGCAAAACCCTGTAGTAAACAGTGAGCTAGGATTAGAGTAGAGATTATGCTGTAGGGGTTCGTAGCATGGAAAACAAAAATTTTCTATCGCATACAAACAAACAAGCCAAGATCTATCTACTAGATTGTAGCAACGAGTCGATGGAATAACTCACCCTCGAAGATTCCAAAGTGTTTAACGAGAGCAGATTCTCGTGGGTGATGTAGTCGTACTCTTTCCGATCTCAAGATCGCGTAGACGATCCTTCCGGCGCCGCGTTCCCGCAGCGCTCCCGCAGTCGGTCACACGTTCGGTACTCGACGAAGACCTTCCTCTCCCTTGTTCCAGCAGGCAGCGGAGGTTGTAGCACTCTCCTCGCGATTCCGGCAGCACAACGGCGTGGTACCGGAGGTAGAGGGGAGATCCCGCAGGGCTTCGCCTTAAGCCGGTGCGAGTATGGTGGAGCTTATGAGAGAGGCTATTAGTGGTCTAGTAATTAGACACACCAATTAGAGGGCTCTAAACCAATTAGAAGGCTCTAAACCGAAACAGCTCTAAACCGGGGTCTAGATCTAGGGTTTAGTTTAGAGGATAGGAAACTTGTGTTGTGTCTAGAGGAGGAGGCCCTGCCCCTCCTTTTATAGGTGGGAGGGCCGGCGCCATGGGGAGGAGTTCCTCCCCAACTCGGCCTAGGGAGGTGCGCCGGCCTAGGGGAGGAACCCTCCTCCAACTCGGCCTCCACCTCTCCTCCTCTTTCTCCACTTTCCGAAACTGGCAGTTTGACCGAAAACTGGCAGTTTGACTTTTCCAATTAGGTTTTGAATTAACCCTTTATTTCGGACAGCGAGAACACTTAGTACATGATGCAATCATTCCAACATGCAATGACACATTCATGTACCCCTTCCCCCCCGGAGTGCCGGACATTCCGAGACCTTCTAGAATGTTCCCGATGAAAACACCGGAACCATTCCCCAACTCCGAAATGGGACTTTCCTTATATGAATCTTATTCTCCGGACCATTCCGGATCACCTCGTGATATCCCGGATCCCATCCGAGACTCCGAACAACATTCGGTCTCTTTCTCATAATACCATAACTACTCAAACAACGTCGAATCCTTAAGTGTGTCTCCCTACGGTTCGTGAATTATGCGGACATGATCGAGACACTTCTCCGAACAATAACCAATAGAGGAATCTGGAAATTCATATGGCTCCCACATATTTCTACGATTACTTTGCGATCGAATGAACCACTTACATACGATACCAATTTCCCTTTGTCTCACGATATGTTACTTATCCGAGGTCATGATCGTCGGTATCTCTGCATACCTAGTTCAACCTCGTTACTGATAAGTACTCTTTTCTCGTTCCCGTGATATGTGATCCCTTGTGACCAAGTCACATGCTTGCAAGCTAATTGGATGACATTTCACCGAGAGGGCCCAGAGAATATCTATCCGTCATGTGGATGGACAAATCCCACTCTTGATCCATGTGTTTCAACCAATACTTTCCGAACACCCAATGCCACTTTTATAGCCACCCTGTTACGGTGTGGTGTTTGATGACATCAAAGCATCCATCCAGTAAAGGCAATATGCATGATCTCATGGTCGAAGGAATTAGGTTACTATGTATCAGAAAGCATATAGCAATTGAACTATTGAAATGACTTTGATCTTTATGCTACGCTTGTCTATAGGAGTATGTCCACCATATCATTCTCCTAACGATATGATCTTGTTGTTGATAACATCTCAATGTTCATGACAAAGAAACCACATCATCAATCAACCAACAAGCTAGCGAAGTATAGAGGCCATACTAGGGACTTCAAATTAAGTTTACAAATCACACAAGTATTAATGGTTTCCTTGTTAATACTATTATAGCATGAATGTAAACATTTATCATAAACACAAAGATATATAATAATAACTACATTTATTATTACCTCTAGGGCATATCTCCAACAGTCTCCCACTTGCACTAGAGTCATCTAATCTAGATTACATGGTAATATACCGAACACCCACGGCAGTTTGGTGTTGGTCATGTTTTGCCCTCGGGAGAGGTTTAGTCAACGGATCCGCCACATTCAGATCTGTGTGTACTTTGCAAATCTTTATATCCCCATCCTGGATATGTTCTCGAATAGCGTGGAAACGCAGCTTGATATGCTTCAGCTTCTTGTGTGACCTTGGTTCTTGCGCATTGGCTATGGCGCCCATGTTATCACAGTAGATAGACATTGGGTCCAGCGCACTTGGAACCACACCCAGCTCTGTAATGAACTCTTTCATCCATATCGCTTCTTGTGAAGCCTCCGAAGCAGCCATGTATTCCGATTCAGTTGAAGATCTCGCCACAACGCTTTGCTTTGCACTCCTCCAGCTAACTGCTGCACCATTCAAAATAAATACGTATCCAGATTGTGATTTAGAATCATCCGGATCGGTGTTCCAACTAGCATCGGTGTAACCATTAACAACGAGCTGTTCATCACCTCCATAAGAAAGAACCATATCCTTAGTTCTTCTCAAGTACTTAAGGATGTTTTTGACCGCTGTCCAATGATCCACTCCTGGATCACTTTGATATCTGCTAGTTAGACTAACAGCATATGCGATGTCGGGTCTAGTACATAGCATGGCATACATTAGAGATCCTATGGCTGAGGCATAGGGAGTCTTACTCATCTTTTCTCTATCTTCTGCCGATGTCGGACTTTGAGTTTTACTCAAGGTCGTATTGGGCAACATGGGCAAGAACCCTTTCTTGCTATCTTCCATTCCAAACCTCTTTAGAACTTTGTCCAAATATGTACTTTGTGACAATGATATTTGGCGTTTCGATCTATCTCTATAAATCTTTATGCCTAATATGTAAGCTGCTTCGCCAAGATCCTTCATTGAAAAACTATTATTCAAATATTCCTTGACACTATTAAGAAGGTCTACATCATTCCCAATCAACAATATGTCATCCACATACAGTATTAAGAATGCTACAGAGCTCCCACTCACTTTCTTGTAAATACAAGCTTCTCCATAAGTTTGTATAAAACCAAAACTTTTGATTACCTTATCAAAACGTTGATTCCAACTTCGGGATGCCTGCTTCAATCCATAGATGGACCGTTGAAGTTTGCATACCTTGTTAGCATCTTTAGGATCGACAAAACCTTTGGGTTGCATCATATACAACTCTTCATCAATGTCTCCATTGAGGAATGCTGTTTTGACATCCATCTGCCATATCTCATAATCATAATATGCAGCGATTGCTAACATAATCCTCACAGACTTTAGCTTCGCTACCGGTGAGAAAGTCTCATCGTAGTCAACTCCTTGAATTTGTCGAAACCCTTTTGCGACAAGTCGAGCTTTATAGACAGTAACATTACCATCAGCATCTGTTTTCTTCTTGAAAATCCATTTGTTCTCGACAGCCTTCCGGCCATCCGGTAAGTCCACCAAAGTCCATACTTGGTTTTCGTACATGGATCCAATCTCGGATTTCATGGCTTCTTGCCATTTATTGGAATCTGGGCTCATCATCGCTTCCTCATATGTCTCGGGGTTATCGGTGTTGTCCACCAACATGACATTCATAACGGAATCATACCAATCTGGAGTGGTACGAGTTCTCGTTGACCTCCGAGGCTCTGTAGTAACTTCAACCGAAGTTTCATGATCACCATCATTAGCTTCCTCTCTTATTGGTGCAGGCACCACAGGAACTTCTTCCGGTGCTGCGCTACTCGCAATTTCGAGAGAAGGTTCGACAACCTCGTCGAGTTCTACTTTCCTTCCAGTCACTTCTTTCGAGAGAAATTCCTTCTCTAGAAAGGATCCATTCTTGGCAACAAAGATTTTGCCTTCGGATCTATGATAGAAGGTATACCCAATAGTTTCCTTCGGGTATCCTATGAAGACGCATTTTTCCGCTTTGGGTTCAAGCTTGTCCGGCTGTAACTTCTTTACATAGGCTTCGCATCCCCAAACTTTAAGGAACGACAATTTAGGTTTCTTCCCAAACCATAATTCATACGGTGTCGTTTCAACGGATTTAGACGGTGCCCTATTTAAAGTGAATGCGGCTGTTTCTAATGCATAACCCCAAAATGATAGTGGCAAATCTGTAAGTGACATCATAGAACGAACCATATCTAAGAGAGTTCGATTACGACGTTCAGACACACCATTACGCTGTGGTGTTCCCGGCGGTGTCAACTGCGAAAGTATTCCACATTTCTTCAAATGCTCGCCAAACTCGTAACTTAGATATTCACCTCCACGATCAGATCGTAGAAATTTAATCTTCTTGTTACGTTGATTCTCTACCTCACTTTGAAACTCCTTAAACTTCTCGAAAGTTTCGGACTTATGTTTCATAAAATAGATATACCCATATCTACTCAAGTCATCCGTGAAGGTAAGAACATAACGATAACCACTGCGCGATGCTACACTCATTGGACCACACACATCGGTATGTATGATTTCCAATAAGTCTGTAGCTCGCTCCATCATACCAGAAAATGGAGTCTTAGTCATTTTACCCATCAGACATGCTTCGCATCTTTCAAGTGATTCAAAATCAAGTGATTCAAGAAGTCCATCGGAATGGAGTTTCTTCATACGCTTCACTCCAATGTGACCAAGACGACAGTGCCACATATAGGTCAAATTATCGCTTGATTTCAAACGTTTAGCCTCAATGTTATTAATATGTGTATTTCTACTATCGAGATTCAATATGAATAGACCATCTATCAAAGGTGCATGTGCATAAAACATATTACTCATATAAATCGAACAACCATTATTCTCGGATTTAAACAAGTAACCGTCTCGCAATAAACAAGATCCCGATATAATGTTCATGCTCAACGCAGGCACCAAATAACAATTATTTAAGTATAAAACTAATCCCGATGGTAGATGAAGAGGTAGCGTGCCGACCGCGATCACATCAACCTTTGATCCGTTTCCCACGCGCATCGTCACCTCGTTCTTCACTAGCTTCCGTTTATTCTGCAGCTCCTGTTTCGAGTTACAAATATGAGCAACCGAACCAGTATCAAATACCCAGGCACTACTACGAGTACTAGTGAGATACACATCAATAACATGTATATCAGATATACCTTTCTTCTTGATGTTGCCGTTCTTCAAATCCGCCAAGTACCTTGGGCAATTCCGCTTCCAGTGACCTTCTCCCTTGCAGTAAAAGCACTCAGTATCAGGCTTGGGTCCAGCCTTGGTCCTCTTCGTCGGCGTGGTAACTTTCTTACCACCCTTCTTGAAGTGTCCCTTCTGCTTAGACTTGCCTTTCTTGAATTTGGTGGTCTTATTGACCATCAACACTTGGTGCTCTTTCTTGATCTCCACTTCTGCAGATTTTAACATAGCAAATAGTTCTGGCAACTCTTTGTTCATGTTCTGCATGTTGTAGTTCATCACAAAGTTCTTGTAACTTGGTGGTAGTGATTGGAGGATGCGGTAAACTCCCAAAGTATTAGGAATCACTATACCCAAACTTTGAAGTTTATTTGCGTGCCCAGACATTTTAAGCACATGCTCACTGACGGAGCTACCCTCTTCCATCTTGCAGTTAAAGAACTTTTCAGAAGCTTCATAACTTTCAATTGCCGCATGAGTCTCAAAGATTAATTTGAGATCCTCGACAATATCATATGGATCTGACTCTTCAAACCTTTTCTGAAGCTCCGATTCTAAACCATACAAGATAGCACACTGAACTATGGAGTACTGATTCTTCCGAGCGAGGTAAACATTCTTTACTTCATCGGTAGCATCAGCTGCAGGTGGGTCACCTAGCGGTGCATCCAGCACATAGGTCAAATTACCAGCTGTGAGGACAATCCTCAAATTGCGGAACCAATCCGCGAAGTTGCTTCCATTGTTTTTCAACTTTTCTTTCTCTAGGAACGCATTAAAATTGATGGTAGGGGCTGCCATTGATCTACAACATATTTGCAATAGTTTAGACTAAGTTTATGACAAATTGAGTTCAAATTAATTAATGAAATTAAACTAGGTGAACTCCCACTCAAAACAACATCCCTCACATTGTTTTAGTGATCACACGAACCAAATCCACTACATCAACACCGATCATCACGAGAGCTGATATAGTTTTAATGGCGAACAATCATCATGTTCATCATATCTACTATATGATTCATGCTTTGCCTTTCGGCGATCCGTGTTCCTGAGGCCATGTCTGTACATGCTAGGCTCGTCAAGATCAAACCTTAGCTTCCGCATAAGCAAATCTGGCTTGCTTACGTTGTAGTCACCCGCGGAATCAAAGACACCCGATCATCACGTGGTGCTTCGAAGCAGCAAGCTTTGGCAACGGTGCATACTAAGGGTGAACACTTTTAGAACTTGAAATTTATGTGCATGAGGGATCATCTTATAATGCTACCGTCGTCTACTAAGCAATACAAGATGCATAAAGGATTAACATCACATGCAATTCATAATATGTGATATGATATGGCCTTTCTTCTTTGTGCTTCCGATCTCCATCTTCAAGCACGAACATGATCTCCATCATCACCGGCATAGCATCAAGGTCAATGACGCTTCTTCATGGTTGTCGTCCGCCAACTTCAACTATTACAACTATTTTGAATAGACACACAGGCCTTAACAGAAATTAAAGACAACCATATGGCTCCTGCCGGTTGCCAACTTACAATAAGGATCATTGCATACATCAAATATAATCACAATCATGGCCATATCACATCACTGCACACCCCTGCAAAACAAAGTTAGACGCTTCTACTTTCTTTGCATATTTTACGTGGTTTGGGGCTTTCCATAAGTGTCGTTCTAACTTACGAACAAGAACCACAACATTGATACTAGCATTGTTGATCACCCGTTGTAAATTGGATCTTTACTATGCTAGGAGAAACAGGCACCCGCAAAGCCACTTATGCAAAACGAGTTGCATGTCAAGCGTGGAGCAAGTCTCATGAACGATGTCATGTAAGGTTAGCCCGGGCCGCTTCATCCCAACATACCGCAAGATGCAAAGTACACAAAAAGCAATCTACAATAAAAGCATCAACGCCCACAATGACCATTGTGTTCTACTCGTGCAACAGATCTACATATAGACACGGCTCTGATACCACTGTAGGGGTTCGTAGCATGGAAAACAAAAATTTTCTATCGCATACAAACAAACAAGCCAAGATCTATCTACTAGATTGTAGCAACGAGTCGATGGAATAACTCACCCTCGAAGATTCCAAAGTGTTTAACGAGAGCAGATTCTCGTGGGTGATGTAGTCGTACTCTTTCCGATCTCAAGATCGCGTAGACGATCCTTCCGGCGCCGCGTTCCCGCAGCGCTCCCGCAGTCGGTCACACGTTCGGTACTCGACGAAGACCTTCCTCTCCCTTGTTCCAGCAGGCAGCGGAGGTTGTAGCACTCTCCTCGCGATTCCGGCAGCACAACGGCGTGGTACCGGAGGTAGAGGGGAGATCCCGCAGGGCTTCGCCTTAAGCCGGTGCGAGTATGGTGGAGCTTATGAGAGAGGCTATTAGTGGTCTAGTAATTAGACACACCAATTAGAGGGCTCTAAACCAATTAGAAGGCTCTAAACCGAAACAGCTCTAAACCGGGGTCTAGATCTAGGGTTTAGTTTAGAGGATAGGAAACTTGTGTTGTGTCTAGAGGAGGAGGCCCTGCCCCTCCTTTTATAGGTGGGAGGGCCGGCGCCATGGGGAGGAGTTCCTCCCCAACTCGGCCTAGGGAGGTGCGCCGGCCTAGGGGAGGAACCCTCCTCCAACTCGGCCTCCACCTCTCCTCCTCTTTCTCCACTTTCCGAAACTGGCAGTTTGACCGAAAACTGGCAGTTTGACTTTTCCAATTAGGTTTTGAATTAACCCTTTATTTCGGACAGCGAGAACACTTAGTACATGATGCAATCATTCCAACATGCAATGACACATTCATGTACCCCTTCCCCCCCGGAGTGCCGGACATTCCGAGACCTTCTAGAATGTTCCCGATGAAAACACCGGAACCATTCCCCAACTCCGAAATGGGACTTTCCTTATATGAATCTTATTCTCCGGACCATTCCGGATCACCTCGTGATATCCCGGATCCCATCCGAGACTCCGAACAACATTCGGTCTCTTTCTCATAATACCATAACTACTCAAACAACGTCGAATCCTTAAGTGTGTCTCCCTACGGTTCGTGAATTATGCGGACATGATCGAGACACTTCTCCGAACAATAACCAATAGAGGAATCTGGAAATTCATATGGCTCCCACATATTTCTACGATTACTTTGCGATCGAATGAACCACTTACATACGATACCAATTTCCCTTTGTCTCACGATATGTTACTTATCCGAGGTCATGATCGTCGGTATCTCTGCATACCTAGTTCAACCTCGTTACTGATAAGTACTCTTTTCTCGTTCCCGTGATATGTGATCCCTTGTGACCAAGTCACATGCTTGCAAGCTAATTGGATGACATTTCACCGAGAGGGCCCAGAGAATATCTATCCGTCATGTGGATGGACAAATCCCACTCTTGATCCATGTGTTTCAACCAATACTTTCCGAACACCCAATGCCACTTTTATAGCCACCCTGTTACGGTGTGGTGTTTGATGACATCAAAGCATCCATCCAGTAAAGGCAATATGCATGATCTCATGGTCGAAGGAATTAGGTTACTATGTATCAGAAAGCATATAGCAATTGAACTATTGAAATGACTTTGATCTTTATGCTACGCTTGTCTATAGGAGTATGTCCACCATATCATTCTCCTAACGATATGATCTTGTTGTTGATAACATCTCAATGTTCATGACAAAGAAACCACATCATCAATCAACCAACAAGCTAGCGAAGTATAGAGGCCATACTAGGGACTTCAAATTAAGTTTACAAATCACACAAGTATTAATGGTTTCCTTGTTAATACTATTATAGCATGAATGTAAACATTTATCATAAACACAAAGATATATAATAATAACTACATTTATTATTACCTCTAGGGCATATCTCCAACATATGCATGCCAAGTGTTTGATGAAATGGCCGCATGAAAGAAAGTTTTGAATTTTGGTTTCAAAATTTTTGAGTGATCTCCACTAGTGATAGGTAGTCTCTGGTTGCAAGGGTTTTGAAAGTGGAGCTCAAATAGATGGTTTTTGAAATAGGGGTGATCTATGCATATGCATTAGATTCAATTTTAAACTGTCATTTAAAATAGTTAACAGAATGTTTTTAGCAGATCGAAAGGTGGGCCTTGGTACCTCATTATGTGTACTAGCAAGGGGTACAAAGATCAAGAATTGTTTCTGTTAAGTTTTGAGTACTAGGAATAGCCAAAGTAGGCATGGGAGTTAAATTTGCCAAAATGACCATTCCTCCTTTTTAATTATTTTTTATTTGATTTTCTTTAGGAAAAGTTTGGGAATGATGTAGATGATGTTTAAATCACCTAAGAAACATTTTACAAGCATTGGATCATTCAATTATGGCAATTCAAACAACTCCTATTTTAAATGAACACACATATGAATGCTTTCATTTTAAATTTGGAAAAGTTTTTGTTAACCCTATTTTTGGATGATTTGATCTTGATAAGCTTGGATTAAAGTTTTGGGATGTTATAGAAATCCTTGACTTCCTTAATCACATTAAGATTGGTCCCAAAAATCAGTATGTCATTGACATACAAACATGGAATGACTCCCTCGCCCCCACCATAGCGATAGTACACACATTTGTCAGCTTTGTTTACAACAAAGCCTATAGTGGTTAGGGTTCTCTCAAACTTCTCGTGCCACTGCTTAGGTGCTTGTTTAAGGCCATACAAAGACTTCAACAACTTACACACTTTTCCTTCTTGGCCACTCACTACAAATCCATTTGGCTTATCCATATAAATTTCCTCATCCAACTCTCCATTTAGGAAAGTTGTCTTAACGTCCATTTGATGAATGAGAAGACCATGTGAGGCAGCCAAAGGTACTAGTACGCGAATGGTGGTCAATCTGGCTATGGGTGAGTAAGTATCAAAGAAGTCCTCACCTTCTTTTTGGGGATAACCTTTGGCTACAAGTCTTGCCTTGTACTTCTCAATAGTACCATCAGGCCTAAGTTTCTCCTTAAACACCCATTTGCATCCTATAGGTTTGCACCCATAAGGACGATCGGTGATCTCCCATGTTCCATTAGCTAAGATGGCATCCATCTCACTTCGAACGGCTTCCTTCTAGTAGTCAGCATCAGGATATGCATAGGCTTCTGAAATAGAAGTGGGAGTATCATCCACAAGGTACACAATGAAATCATTACCAATAGACTTTGTAGTCCTCTATCTCTTACTCCTCTTAGGGATTTCATTATCATCCTCCTCAGGTTTTTTCGAGTGTTCAATGGGAATGGTATGTTCAGGAATCGTGGGTAATTTCGGATTCAATGAGTTAGGTATCTCCTGATTTGATGAGCTAGGTATATCCTTCATGGGAAATATATCCTCAAAGAAAGTCACATCATTTGACTCCATGATTGTGTTGGGTTCGTGATACCTTTGATCTGGATTACGGATATAGTGTAGCTTCTTTTTCCCTAGTAGACCTAGGTTATCAAATCCTCGGGAAGCGAATGCGTAGTGAAGTTACTTTAACGGACCTTCGGGAGTTTTAGAATTCCTTTTGTGTTTTTATCGGACCAATAGCTTGCGTCTTTTTGTTGTTGTCGATGATGGAGAGAGAGGGTCTAGGACGTTCAGTTTCACCTGTAGCTATGCAAAACATCTGATGGAAATAAAAGATAGAAATAAAGCATGCGTGTACTTGTTAGAGCAAGATAAATTATATGTGGGCAGTGCATCCATAATTGCTATTGCCTCCGTAACTGCTTATAGCAATAACCTACTAGTCTCATCCACAGAAGAAAGAGAACTAATGATATGCATAGTGATGTCATCGTTAATCCCAAGCAAATCCCTCACATACAGCCGTACTACCCCTTCTGTCACTGGGGTTCCCAACCTAAAGATCAGTCATCACTCATACTCCCTATACCTGGATCAACCCTCGGGGTCTTGGGTACCTGACAAGTCATTGGACTGAGGCAAGAGAGGATATAATAATCATCATGTCATACAAACTAATACACGATCCCATCTATGATAATTCACATGCATAATTGCTACATGGCTAGGCCGAAAACCCTTAGCCCAAGGAGAATTACTCACACATAGAGATGAGATCAACAATCACAAACATTGTAATGAAAATCATAAGATTGATAGCAATAGTCTTACAATGTCGTTAATCAGAGAAGAGATCTACTATTACAAGTGATGGAATATGGCTATGGAGATGGAGAAGGGTTTGGAGATCTAGAGCCGGCTGGTGATCTGTGGCAGAGACTTTGGGTGGTGCCGACTCTTGTTTTCCCGTCACCCGAGGCTTCTTTATACAGGGGTCCCTTCATGAAAGTTGTTTTGTTTGACCTAACGGTGGCGACGCCAACTATACGACCGGAGCTATATGGTCGGAATTTTTGCTCCGGCTGTATAGTTGGTCGTTAAGGCGTCTGCCTCCGTTGTAAGGCTCCTGGTTTCTTCTGGTAGTTGGAAATCTCGTATCTTCGACTTTAATGTAGTGATTCCCTCCTTTAAACGATGTTATATGCGTAGGAAAAATATAAAAGAAAGGATTGCATACCCCTCTGAATATTAGCATTAGTGGCAGGGTTTAGAGAGATATTTCATCAAGAATGTGATTAATATCCAGTTTAAATGTGGACGTTAGATGACTATATTTCAGAGCCATCAACCTCCCCAAGCTTAAACTTGATCGTCTCGAGCAAGAAAACCAAAATCAAAAAGGAACTCAACATTTAAACTGAAATAACGAGATGGTGATCCTACTCATGATTAGTAGTCTCATGTTTCCTCCACTTCATAAATCTGAAAAACTTCAACATAGATAGAGTAATGGCAAGCATATCATACAGTTTTCATGCATCCTCATAGCGCAGCAAAATTATTGTAAACATGGATAATTCAAATGAGTAAACTTTATTCCATGTCAAGTAATCAACACATAGGCTTGCCTTTGAATAGTAAGGTATAATCATGTAAATTAAGAGTGTGAGAGTTGTCATGAAAAGCATATACACTAGAGTGTCTCAATTCTCACACATCAATAAATCAATACTTTTCAAGCACTTGTCCTTCAAGATTTCAGTTTTCAAGTAATTGAGAGCATGCCAAAAAGAATAGTTTATCGGGCTGTGATGGACACTCATGGCATCACTAAGGTTTTTGTTCCTTTTGCATAATGATTTCTCATAACAGCCAGAGGAGTGATTCCATCATGATTACAGCTACCCGGGAATACCAAGAATCTTAGCCACTATAGCATTGTTGCTACAAGTGCTTAATCAACTCATAGCCGAAATCTAGGAGTTTCCTCCATTAAGATCGTTCGTAGGCCAGCGGAGTTGTTGGCATCCCATGAAGTTTGACATGTGTAAAGTTATATCATTCTTATGATTAACAAGTCAAACTTTGGCGTGCTCACAAAAACCACTAAACATTAATTCAATCGAACAAATTCTTTCAAAGAGAGCTATTAAGTCAATCATCATTTTTAGTGGTGTTGAGTATCTCTAGAAATAAGCCTTCAAGACTAAGCACTACAACACCCAAGCCTTCAATTGGGAGACTTTTTCTGATTACAATCTCTTAGCAATTTTTAGGCAAGACTCGGTTAATTATGAGAGCTGGAACAAAACGTACCCAATTAAATACCTATGCAAACGAAAATCTTACTACAATACAAAGACTCACTCCACCAATATAACATCTCAACATTTACTACTAACTAGCATGGGTTTCTCAAACTTCAAAAGTGGGGAGTCATAAGGTATACCTCTCATGTTTGGTTCCACTTCTCTCTTTCCTTTTTATTTGTTTCTTGGAAACTCGAAGTCGACCACTCTCCTGCAAATATATGAAGACCTCGAGGCAGAAAGAAAAGAAAGAGGGAAAATGGAGAAATCTTTTTGTGGCTTTTTAAGAGAGGAACTTTAAATAATCGAAAAATTGGCGGCAAAGCTCGGCTAGAAAATTTCAAAAGCAAAAATAGAAAGAACTAAAGATAAAGTGTTGGGGAAACCAACACGAGTGCTTATAAACTCAAATAAAAACACAACCTCTAAAAATAAATAAAAGCAAATGAACTCCATGTAAAGATACATGAGGAAACTTCCCCAAGCTTAGGCTTTTGCAAGCCCTTCAATTTATTGTGGTGGCGGGAAAAAGTCGTTACTCCAGTTCGCGAATTGAGTCGAGAGGTTACTTGTTGATTCTCGGAGGTTCAAAGAGAGGTTGTGCATCCTCTCCATAGTCCCTCCAAGTCCTTGGAAATCTTGGTATGTGGCGAACCGGGTTTGTGGCTGCTCCTCTTGATAAGGAACTTCTTGCTCCTCTTCTTGCTCCTCGTACTCTTCAGGAATCTCTTCCTCGGGTTGGTGTTGCTCAACCTGCAAATCATATAGAAAATGTCCTTCCTCGATAGAGAAAAGACCATTAGGCATAGGAGCAGGGTAGATACGCCAAGCTCCAGCAATATGCAGGTAATAAACACCACCTCTCCTAGTGAGAATTCCATAGGCTCTCAAGGTGGAGAAACCAACACGTGTCTCACCTAGTACGGGTTGCAACTCACCTAGATCGAGGCCTAGGGCAGTGGCAAGCACGGTGATGACGCATCCTCCTATGATTAGCCCTTGGCTTTGGGAGGCTTGGTTCTCCAGGTAGCGCACAAGGATGGCGCCCAAGTTGAGTGACAGGTTGCAGTTGATGTATGCAACCTTTGCAAGGACTAAGATGTCCTCCTTGTTGAGTCTCGTGAACTCATTACGTGCCTACAAGGTGTTAGCAATAACATAGAACAAATAGCGAATTGCAGGATGTTGAATATTCTTCCCCTTGTTCACTCTACTAGTGAAACTCATTCCATTATAGTATTGATTGGGGGAAGGACTTAAGCCAGTAAAAGACGTGCGTAAAGCATGAATATCATTGTTTGGAAAATTAAAACATGCGCACCATTCATCTAATGTTAAAGTGTAATTGTTGTTCATCAGACGGAAAGAATAGTATCCTCTCCTTGCCATTGTTTAACGGTGCTTTGCAACAAGCTTAGAAATTCAATGGTTAAGAGGCGATAAGTAGGTAAATCATTGTACACAAAGTTTTGTAGGTGATGACCCACAAGTATAGGGGGTGTATCGTAGTATTTTCGAGGGAAGTGAAACCCAATTTATTAATTCGACACAAGGTGAGCCAAAGAATATTTATAAGCCTTAACAAGTGAGTTGTCAATTCAGCTGCACCTGGAAACAATCTTGCTCATAGCAGTTTATCAGTAGCAACAGTTTTGTAATAGCAATAGCAAAGTAATAGCGGTAGTAAAAGTAAAGACAGTAGTAACTATTGCAGTAAATAGTAGGATTAAAGCGCGGTAGGCATAGGATGGATGGACAGGCGTTGCATGGACAAGACAATTCATATGGCAATCAAAACAGGGCATTTGCAGATAAAAAAGATAAAGCATCCAAGTACTAAATAATCATAGGCATGTGTTTGCTGGCTCGATTTGATGTTGAGCTCGTTGGGGAACCCCAAGAGGAAGGTATGATGAGCACAGTAGTAAGTTTCCCTCAGTTATGAAACCAAGGTTTAATCGAACCAGTAGGAGCAAGGAAACACCCCAAAGGTGTTGCTAGCTGAGCTTTGGCAGGGCGCACTACCGGTGCTAGTGGAAACGTGGAGACCTGCACAACACAACCACAGAACTTTGTCCCCAACTTGCGATGAGGTTGTCAATCTCACTAGTTTTGCTGAAAACAAAGGATTAAACGTATCGAATGGAAGAAAGTAATAGTTTGCAGAAAGTAAACACAAAGTAGTAAACAGTTTGTAGATTGTATGTAAAAGAAAGGACCGGGGTCCATAGTTCACTAGAGGTGGCTCTCCTTAAGATAGATAACATGTTGGGTGAACAAATTACAGCAGGGAAATTGACAAACATCAAGAAAGCATACAAGCATATACTAATCATCTTGACTCCTTTGAGACTTGATTGGGCATTACAACATTATACATAGACCGCCATCCAACTGCATCTATGACTAATAATCCACCTTCAGGTTATCATCCGAACCCCCTCCAGTATTAAGTTGCAAGCAACAAATTATTGCTTTACGAATTGCGTGTAATGTAAACAATATGATTGTTCTATGAACAAAGGATTGTTGTTTTCTCCCTAGTAGCAACAACACATCTAGTACCTTAGAGATTTCTGTCACTTCCCCAGATTACCAGAGGCATCAACCCACTATCGAACATAAATACTAACTCTTGGAGTTGCTAGCATCTACTTGGCCAAGATAGCTACTAACAACGGAAAGCATGCAAGATCACAAATAACAAAGACATGATAGAATCAATAATCAATCTGAAATAGCATCTCAATATCCATCGGATCCCCGCAAACACAACATGCAGAATTACAAATAGATGATATTGATCATGAACGGAGCTCACAAGATCTAGACATGAAAGCACAAAGGAGGATAACCAGCCATCTAGCTACTACATGGACCTGTAGTCCATCACACCGGAGGCTTGCATGATGAAGAAGAAGGCCTCCAGGGTGAATTCCCCTCTCCGGAAGGGTGCCGGGAAGAGCTTTAGATCCCTCCCGATCTAGGGATGGAGATGATGGCGGCTACAGACTCTTTCGTGGATTTTTGATCAGGTACTTAGGGTTTTGGTCCCGAGGGCAATATATAGGCGGAAGGAGAGGCCGAGGGGGTGCTGGGGTCGGCCAGACCACCCCCTGGCATGGGCCAGGCATGGACGCGTGGCGAGGTGGTATGGCCGGACCCCAGCCCTTCTCCGTCTCGTATTCTGGCTTCAGATGTCTTCCGGAAAAATAGGCACTTTGGCTTTTGTCCTGTCCAATTCTGAGAATATTTATTTTCTGACTTTCCTAGAACCAAAAACAGCAGAAAACAGGTAGCTGGCACTATGGCTCTTGCTAATAGGTTAGTCCAAGAAATCATATGAAAAGTACTCCAAAGTGTGGACAAAACACAAGAAAGTAGATAAAACCAAGCATGGAACATCAAAAATTATAGATACATTTTCAATGTATCAACATCCCCAAGCTTAACTCCTGCTCGTCCTCGAGTAGGTAAATGATAAAAAGAAAGAATAATTTTTGAGGTGACACGCACCATCATAAACTTGATCAAAGTACTTGTAAAACATTCAAAGCTGGGATCATAGTACTTCAATCATAACATGAAAGACAAAGTTCTAGCAATAAGACAAAGAAACTATGATGCAACATGAAAAGGCACAAACAAATGATTCATGAATAACAATGTTTTGCAAGATGTTTGTTTGTTTCACATAAATAAAACATAGCATAATAGTATTTAGCTTGTCCCTCATAGATTAGTTGTCAACACCCGGATTTTTAATCCCAGATGCCTGTTATGTCATACATCGCAATCCTAGGATTACCATTTTTGTGAGACATGATAGATTTGATATCACAGTACATCATCCATTACAAACCAAATATAAGGTCTTACACGAAATAAAGGATGTCATGATCCAATCTTAATACAACAATCAGCGGAATAAATAATAAGCGTAGCGGTGGGGTCCATCTTTAGGGGCACAGGCAATGCTGACGATGGAAGATAGTCCTAGTTATCATAGCCGTCCTGCTGTCCATCATCTTGGTAGTCTCCTTCATAGCCTGGCCATAGGAATAGCCAGGGACAAAAGCCATGAGTACTCTTTAAGTACTCGCAAACTACCACTAACAAGTAAGATAATGCTAGTGGGAAATGCTAACTCTATGTTTTATTTGTAAAGTTAAGTTTGAAACCTAAGCTGAGTTCAGAAACAAAGAAAGATAAAATAAAGTTCTACAATCACTTAAGTTGGAAGCTAGTGTTATAGTCACAACCCTGTTGTGGTCAAGTCAAGATTCATCATTCATTTCATAAGTCATTTTGAAAACATCTGACAACGAAACAGTATGGCCACTCCAACTGTCCATAACCGCGGACGTGACTATTCGAATAGTTTGACACTCTGCGGAGGTGGTACACTTTTACCACAAGATTCGTTAGATCTGTCAGGGATAACCCTGAATCATCATACTTAGTATGCAGATAATCAAACATAACCTTTCCTTTACACACCCTAGTATAAGCACCTCTCCTATGAGTATGGCCTCCCAACCATGACCATCTGTCATCTTGGGCACTGCATAGCTGGACAACATTGAGAGGTAGCCTCAGCTCAGACCTCTCCCGCGAGGGAACTAATACTAATGCATATAAATTTTCGGATAAGCCTTACCCAATTCAGGTATTGTGGTTGTACGGTAAAATTGGAATGGTATCGCATCCGAATCCAACCATCAGTTTTTGTAGAAGGGCTAAGGCTCATGCCTCAACATTTTCATCATCATAAACCATTTGTGTTTCTCAACACATGTCAAAACATCTCAATAGAATGACTCATCATTCCAAGGTTTTCACAATTCATTTTCACCAAGTGTTCCCATCTAAAGTGACTCAAGTTTTGATTTAGCTCTAAGCTACTAAGTTAAGAGTGTTCACTAAGGTGGGATGCTAATCTCAATCTCATGCCATATAATGACATCTAAGGTTATCTAGATAGGTCAATTTTTATACTTTTTATGCTACCTTCAAACAAGTAAGGGACTTTGGTAAAGTAAAGAAATTAAAAAGCTTGAAAGTAAAACTTGGGGTAGGTAATATTCAAAGTGGTATAACCAAAGCATGCCTAGTGCATCTTGCTTACGTTATCTAACTTAATTCTAGCTTACTAACAATAGCTTGCTCAGTTTACTTGAAGTGCTAGGCTTGCAAGTAAAACTTGCAAGGGTTAACTTGTATAGTGCTAGCTTGCCTTGGTTGGTGCAGTGGTTGAAGTTTTCTTCCTCTTCCTCTGGGTAGAACTCCTCCTCCTCGAAAGCTTGGTCGGTACTATCGTCTATAAATACATACGGAGTACACAATCACCAAACAATGCTTAACTAGGCTACTTAGCATACTCAGGCACACATTTGATGATCTATTATCATCACAAGCATCACAAGGTTTTATTAACTAGTTCCATTCTTTTTATTAAAGAAAAGTAATTTCTACTCATTGAAAATATCTAAGATTTAATATTCTCCGCTTAAAATATGGGATCATGTGGACACATGTCATCACCACATATTCTAACATAAGAGAATGTGATTTAAAGGTTGGATCACATTTAATTAAGTTTAAGTTTATTATTTAATGATTTCAAGTGACTAGAAATGCCTATATAGCATTATTTTGGTACTAGTCCAAAGTCACTGCATGCAAACTTTAATATTATTACATATTCAGATAGGTATGGTTAAATGTGATTTTTGAGAGTTGGAATCAACTCAAAATCTATTATGGTTGATTTTATAAAAATGTTTGAATGTGCAAATACTTCTGTCTTGTTATTTTTACCAGGAGAGATCTCTAACTCTAAATGAATTAAATCCAACGGGCTTGGATAGATCTTTTCAGAGGCTTTCCAACAAAATTGGAATCACTCAATTTGGTTCAGTAAATCTTCATGAATTGATTTTTAAACTAAGGGACAGAACTGAGTTTTAGCTAAAATAGATAAATCTAAATTTGAATTAAATGGGTCGCGCGGGAACACTAATGGGCCGGCCCAGTGACGCTCCGCGGCGCGGATGACAACTGACAGGGGTGGTCCACATGTCAGCGACACAACTCAACCCGAAGCGGTACGGGGCGATGTGGACCTTGCGATTAGAACCTAGATCGACGGTGGTGGTTCATCGTTGACGACGAACTGGTCGCCGGCGAGACGGAACCCTAGCGGCTCGGTGAGGGTGTAATGGGGGCATACCAGGGCTCCAACTAGTGTGGAGATGGGGGTGATCAAACGTGCGGTCAACGGCGAACTCAGGCGTGGTCGCGGCGGCTCCTGGGGTGGACGAAATCGACGGGGCGCTTCCTCCTCTGTTGCGGCGGCTCCGGTGGAAATTCCGCCGAACTAAGGCTCGAGTGGCTCCGGCGAGAGAGGGGAAATGCTGAGGGGAGAGAGGGGAGTGTTGGAGTGTGGAGAATGGGTGCTGGGGAGGGCTCCTTATATAGGTCGACGAGGGAACCGTGCGGCACAACGGCGAGCTCGTCGGTGACGTTGATATAGGCTGCTAGAGGCATGGGCTGGGTAGGCGGACGATGGGCTGCCTCCTGGCGGTCAGCTACGGCACAATGGTGCGGCTAGGGGCGGTGGCATTTGGTCGGGAGCGTCTCGCGCTCTAGGAGACAAAGGCGGTGCTCGACGCGGCGCTCGGCGACTGTGGGTCGCACGGCGGTGCACAGCCGTGTCTGGCGGGGTGCTGGGGTCGAGGCGGAGCGGCGTGCGTGGTATGGCGTCAAGGCGCAATCTGTGGCGTGCTGGCGGTGAGGGCGCTCTGGAGGACTCTGGCTGCGCGTAGAGAGAAAGGGCGGCGAGGCTGGGGAGTGGTCCAGGAGCTGTGGGTGATCGAGGGGTGGACAGTGGGCGGCGGTAGGGTTAGGCGGAGCTAGTGGTGGTGCTAGAACGGCGCGGCGCTGTCTGTGGAGCTTTGCCCATGTTCGGCCGGCGGTGAACAAAATGTGGTGGCGCTCCACTGCTGCTATGGCTAAGGGGTAGGCCGGTGAGGGTCTGGCTGGACTCAGGGGGACAAGGATGATCAATGCAACTCAATTTGCTCGACAAGATTTGATCAAAAACAGTAATAGTTAGGCTAATTTGATTCTGCTAACAGGGTGTTCGACACAATGGCCGCATGAACCAAATATTTGAATTTTGGGCTGAATTTTGGTGGAGTTGGTGATCACATGCTTGAGCATCTCTAGTTACTTGGGATTTGAAAATGGAGTTCATTTGAGTGGTTTTTGAATAAGTGTGATCTTGATACCTACACTAGATTCAATTTTCAAATGTCATTTAAAATTAGTGTTTGAAAGTTTTTGGTAGATCACAAAGTGGGCCTTGGTACATCACTACTTGTACTAGCAAGGGGTGCAAAGATCAACATTTGTTTCTGTTAAGATTTGAGTTCTAGGAATAGCCAAAGTAGGCATGGTAGTTAAAATGGCACAAATGACCATTTCCTTCTTTTATTCATTTTGATTTGTTTTTCTTTGGGATTTGTTTGGGAATGATCTAGATGATGTTTAAATCACCTAAGAATCATTTTACAATCAATGGATCACTTAAACATGGCAATTCAAAACAACTCCTAAATTAAATGCACACACATATGAATGCTTCAATATTTTAAATGGAAAAGTTTTTTGTTAACCCTAATTTTGAGGATTTGGATCTTAATAGCCTTGGATTAGAGTTTTGGGATGTTACAGTAGCAAATATAAATGCATAGGACACCTTCAAAGTTCATAAGAGTGACTAGATACAAATAGTTTAAAACAAGCAATATCAAGATATGCATTAATCAACTAGTCTTGGGACAATGCACATAGAACTAAGAATGGCCACTATGCTCTCAAACTAGGTGCATAAAGGTAGAAGGTGGAGACTCAATGTAATGGTGGAAGAAAGGCCTTCATAGAAGGAAGTAGGGATTCAAGTCTCATAAAGATCTTCCAAAAATTATGGTACTTGTTAGCTTTCAGCTCTCATTTCCCCTATCATAAGCATCTTGAAGGTGATTAAGGTTAAAGTGACACAACTAAGAGGATATGCTTGACAAGTTATAAACCGAAATCTCATGCCCCTTATTTACGAAGACCGAACCTCATGCTGCTCAACTTTAGTCACGAGTAAGCTCTTGTCATTGTAAATACATATGTATCGGTACCCCTTGCACATGATACAGGAGCTATCCCATAATCAAAATGACAAGGCAAGCAGACAATGAGCATCTCATCGATCTTTTTATTTGCTATTTGCATAGGTTTTTATTGAGGATGCTTCATAGAGTGCTCATTATGGTGATGCTGCAAGTTTCCACCATGATTAGGCATGGCTTAGGCTAGCGGCCCGGGCGTTTCTCTAACACACATACAAACTCCATGATCTTACAAGTTCCACTTTTATTTCACACCGCTGGGATCCATAAGCAAAAGAACATGATATCAACGGGGTACAAAGTACAGGTGCAATGTTGAAAGCGTTCCCCATGATACATGGTTCTGCTAACTTCAACTTATAAGGCGCAAGCATATACGCAACAAAGAAGGACCCAATGGTTCAAGTTTATTAGGTGCAAAAAAGTAAAGTGTGTCATCAAGTTCGAGAGAGCTTTAATCACTAGTTTTCTCATAACAAGTTTAATTTGGAAGATAAACAAAAGCATGAATATACTTGGAATAGCATATGCTAATAGGTAGGTATGGTGGACTCTTTGGAATAACTTGGTTTAGGGAGTTGGATGCATGAGTGGAACTCATACTTGGTTGTGGAGGCTAGCAAAAGACTGGGAGCGACATACTAAGAGAGCAATAATGGCCATAATCATGCAGAGCGACAAAACATCATTGATCAAAGCATAAAGTGATACTACAAGTTGAAAACTAAAGGATCATAAAGGCTTAGGTGACTTGAGATAGTCATAACATGGTGTGAGCATGCGCCAAGTCAACCCAAATAAAACATCAAAGGAGAATACCACAATACTATGCTTTAATATGCTAAAACAACGCATGATTCATCCAAGGCACATTAAGCAATCTCAATTGTTTATAAAAAGTCATGCTACAGCAAAGAATATCAAGCATAAAGCCAAAACAATATCAAGCATGGCATGACAAAGCATAGCCACAGTAAAAAACAAGCTCTTTTTACCACATAAGCATGAACTTTCCTACTCTTTTCCAAACCAGACCAAACTATTTGAAAACCAATATATGAAACAGGGGATACAACCAATTTATTCAGCAAACTAATCAAACAAAGAAAACTAAAAACCAAAACTAAAACGAAAAAGAAGACGCTCCAAGAACAACACAACTGTGCATGAAACAATAAAAATGAAGCGTTTGGAAGAAACCTGGGATTTTTATTGATGAAGAGGGGGATGCCTTGGGCATACCCAAGCTTTGACGCTTGTACTTCTTGGATATTTCTTGGGGTGACACGCGTGGCATCCCCAAGCTTGAGCTTTAGTCCATCTTTCATCTCATTACTCATTCCTTCCATACACCTGAAATTTTTCCTTAATACTAAACTTCACACAATCTTTACTAGCAACATTAGTGCACTATAGGTCTTTAAGGTTCAGTTATAACACCAAGAAAACTTCCATTAGAACACTAGCTACTGAAGCACTTCCCTCAAAAAGCTCAATTCCCCAAAAGAACTCAAAAAGGAACCAACAAGAAGCAAACGCAGAAAATGGCAGAAATCTGTCAAAACAGACCAGCAGGTAAAGACGAATTTTTTCGAAGACCTTCTATTGCTCAAATCAAAAAGTGTTGAACTAACGAAAGTTAGATAACAACTTGGGTCAAAAGCACAAAAATTCACGCCTCAAAAGGACGTACATAGATGTTACACGAATTTTTACGATGAAGGACGGAAATCTGTTTCGAGACAGCAACTTTCCCAATCATTACTTCTCTCTCATTACAGGTTACTCTTGGCACAAAAAGCAAATAAAAAGGATAAGGAGCGGTTATTACTGAAGTAATAACCTCCAAGACTCATCTAAAACTTTTGGGTTATCTCCCAATAAGTACTTTTCTTTAACACCTTTAAGTTAGGCATAAGAAGCAAGAAAGAATCAAGTGTTCTCAAATGAAGAAGCATTAAGACCAAATTTTGTTTTCATAGGAGAAGCAAAAGAAATATTTTCTCTCTTTTTAGGGAAGTGTTCTATACCTTTCTTGATTGGGAGTTGATATTTAATGGTGCCTTCTTTCATATTAATAATGGCACCAACAGTTCTAAGAAAAGATCTTCCCAAAGTAATAGGACAAAAAACATTATATTCAACATCCAAAACATAGAAATCAACGGGGACATAGGCATTGTTAACCATAATAAGAACATCATTAAGACTCCCCATGAGTTTATTTTTAGCATTATCATCAAGTGGGACATTCAAATAACAATCTTCAAGTGGTGGCAAATCAAGCATATCATAAATCCTTCTAGGCATAATAGAAACACTACTATCAAGATCATATAAAGCTTTGAAATCAAAGTCATTAACTTTCATATTAATGATGGGTTCCCAACCATCTTCTTGTTTTATTGGAATAGAAGCTTTATGTTTCATCTTTTCTTCTTTAATCTTTATGAGAGCATTAGTAATGTGTTTCGTAAAGGCCATGTTCATAGCACTAGCATTAGGACTGTTAGCAAGCTTTTGTAGGAACTTAATAACTTCAGAGATATTGCAACCATCAAGATTAAAATCATAATTATCATCTAAAGTAGTAGAACTATTACTAGCCTTAACACTAGTGGTAGTGATAGTAGAAACACTAATGTTTCTAGCAATTCCATCTTCTCTTTCCCACTTAGCATGTAATTCAGCTAATAGTCTAACATTTTCATCAATTCTTACTTTTATGGCATTAGTAGATGCAAAGGGATTATCATTAGTTTCAGGTTTAGCATCCATTTTATTCAAAGAAGTTTGAGCTTCAGCAAGTGATGCTATATTTCTTTCAGCATTAGATAGTTTTTCCTCAATAGTTTTATTGAAAGAAGTTTGTTTACTAATAAAGTCCTTAAGCATAACTTCAAGTTCATAGGGTGCACTCCTATTATTGTTGTAGGAATTTCCATAAGCATTACCATTCTTGGGAGGATATGGTTTATAATTGTTGTTACCAAAATTATTCCTATAAGCATTATTGCCAAAATTGTTATTTCTTATGAAGTTCACATCAACTTGCTCTTCTTGAGCAACCAAAGAGGCTAAGGGAACATTATTTGGATCAATATGGGCTTTCCCATTAACAAGCATAGACATAATAATATCAATCTTATGACTCAAGGAGGAGGTTTCCTCAACAGAATTTACCTTCTTACCTTGTGGAGCTCTTTCAGTATGCCATTCGGAATAGTTGACCATCATATTATCCAGAAGCTTAGTTGCAGCACCCAAAGTAATGGTCATAAAGGTACCTCCAGCAGCAGAATCCAATAGGTTCCTTGAAGAATAGTTCAATCTTGCATAAAAAGTTTGGATGATCATCCAAGCAGTCAGTCCATGAGTGGGACAATTCTTTACCAGAGATTTCATTCTTTCCCAAGCTTGAGCAACATGTTCATTATCAGATTGTTTAAACTTCATTGTTTCACTTCTCATAGATATAATCTTAGCAGGAGGGTAGTATTTTCCAATGAAAGCATCTTTGCATTTAGTCCGAGAATCAATACTATTCCTAGTTAAGGAATTCAACCATTCTTTAGCTTTTCCTCTCAAAGAGAAAGGAAACAATTTCAGCTTAATAATATCACCATATATATCCCTATGCTTTTGCATCTCACAAAGTTCAATAAAGTTATTTAGATGGGCAGGGCATCTTCATTACCAATACCAGAAAATTGTTGTCTCATAACAAGATTGAGTAAAGCAGGTTTAATCTCAAAGAAAGTAGCTTCAGGCATAGGTGGAGCAATAGGTGTGCTCATAAAATCATTGTTGTTGGTGCTAGTGAAGTCACACAACTTAGTGTTTTCAAGGGTAGTCATTTTTTGTGTTTTTTGATATAGAAACAAGCAAACAAAGCAAAAAAGAAACTAAGCAAAACAAAAATAACAAAGTAAAGAGATTGGTTATGAGGGACTCCCCTTGTGAAGATGTCCTTGACTCCTCGGCAACGGCGCCAGAAAAATACTTGCTGGCTTGTGTTGATATCGAGCTCGTTATGAAACCAAGGTATGATGAGCACAGTAGTAAGTTTCCTTCAGTTATGAAACCAAGGTTTAATTGAACCAGTAGGAGCAAGGAAACACCCCAAAGGTGTTACTAGCGGAGCTTTGGCAGGGAGCACTACCGGTGCTAGTAGCAACATGGAGACCTGCACAACACAACCACAGAACTTTGTCCCCAACTTGCGATGAGGTTGTCAATCTCACTGGTTTTGCTGAAAATAAAGGATTAAACGTATCGAATGGAAGAAAGTAATAGTTTGCAGAAAGTAAACACAAAGTAGTAAACAGTTTGTAGATTGTATGTAAAAGAAAGGACCGGGGTCCATAGTTCACTAGAGGTGGCTCTCCTTAAGATAGATAACATGTTGGGTGAACAAATTACAGCGGGGCAATTGACAAACATCGAGAAAGCATACAAGCATATACTAATCATCTTGACTCCTTTGAGACTTGATTGGGCATTACAACATCATACATAGACCGCCATCCAACTGAATCTATGACTAATAATCCACCTTCAGGTTATCATCCGAACCCCCTCCAGTATTAAGTTGCAAGCAACATATTATTGCTTTACGAATTGCGTGTAATGTAAACAATACGATTGTTCTATGAACAAAGGATTGTTGCTTTCTCCCTAGTAGCAACAAAACATCTAGTACCTTAGAGATTTCTGTCACTTCCCCAGATTACCAGAGGCATGAACCCACTATCGAGCATAAATACTAACTCTTGGAGTTGCTAGCATCTACTTGGCCAAGATAGCTACTAAGAACGGAAAGCATGAAAGATCACAAATAACAAAGACATGATAGAATCAATAATCAATCTGAAATAGCATCTCAATATCCATCGGATCCCCGCAAACACAACATGCAGAATTACAAATAGATGATCTTGATCATGAACGGAGCTCACAAGATCTAGACATGAAAGCACAAAGGAGGAGAACCAGCCATCTAGCTACTACATGGACCTGTAGTCCAGAGATGAACTACTCACGCATCACACCGGAGGCTTGCATGATTATGAAGAAGGCCTCCAGTGTGAATTCCCCTCTCCGGCAGGATGCCGGGAAGAGCTTCAGATCCCTCCCGATCTAGGGATGGAGATGACGGTGGCTACAAACTCTTTCGTGGATTTTTGATCGGTGACTTAGGGTTTTGGTACCGAGGGCAATATATAGGCGGAAGGAGAGGCCGATGGGGTGCTGGGGTCGGCCAGACCACCCCCTAGAGCGGGCCAGGCTTGGCCGCGTGGCCAGGTGGTGTGGCCGGCCCCCAGCCCTTCTCCGTCTCGTATTCTGGCTTTAGATGTCTTCCAGAAAAATAGGCACTTTGGCTTTTGTCCTGTCCAATTCCGAGAATATTCATTTTCTGACTTTCCTCGAACCAAAAACAGCAGAAAACAGGCAGCTGGCACTGTGGCTCTTGTTATAAATCATATGAAAAGTACTCCAAAGTGTGGACAAAACACAAGAAAGTAGATACAACCAAGCATGGAACATCAAAAATTATAGATACATTTGCAATGTATCAGTGTTCCATATATAGTCATACGTGCTCGCAATGAGAACTTGCACAACATCTATTGTCCTGCCAGTTCGTTTGCAGCAGGGCCTCAAGGGAACTACTGGCAATTAAGGTGCTCCTTTTAATAGAGCACCGGAGCAAAGCATTAACACTCTGTGAACACATGTGATCCTCACATCAAAGCCATTCCCTCCGGTTTTTCCCGATTGCTGTCACTTCGGGCCTTTGGTTCCGGACAACAATATGTGTATACAACTTGCAGGTAAGACCATAAACAATACTATCATAATGAATCAATAACATGTTCAGATCTGAAATCATGGCACTCGGGCCCTAGTGACAACCATTAAGCATAACAAGTTGCAACAAAGTCAAAAAGCACTAATAATAGATACTAGGCACCATGCCCTAACAATATGATGCCATTACAGGTACGATCTTATCCAATCCCTACCATCCCCATATCCTACAGCGGGGGATTACTCACTCATAGATGGGGGAAACATGGATGGTCGATGGAGAAGCGATGGTGATGATGATGGCGATGATCTCCTCCAATTCCCCGTCCTGGCAGGGTGCCAGAACGGAGTTTCTGGGTCTGAATCACGGAATCTGGTGGTGGCGGCGCAACGGAACTCTTTCTGGAAAAACGTCGACCCCCCCCCTTGATTTTTAGGGCAAGAGGCAACTTATAGGCGAAGAGGGAGTCCAAGGGGGTGACCGAGGCGGCCACACCACCCCCAGGCGTGGCCTGGCCTGGCCCGCGCGGCCAGGTGGTGTGGGCCCATCATGGCCCTCCTCCGTCTCGTCTTCTGGCTCCATGAGTCTTCTGGTGAAATAGGATTTTTGGCATATTTTCCGGGATTTTTCCTGATAGTTGATTTTCTGCACAAAAACTAGACACCAAGGTAATTCTGCTGAAAACAGCGTCAATCCGTGTTAGTTGTATCCAAATCACACAAGTTTAGAGGAAAACAATAGCAAAAGTGTTCGGGAAAGTAGATACGTTTTGGACGTATCAAATCCCCCAAGCTTAGCTTATTGCTTTTCCTCAAGCAATTCAGTTGAAAACTCAGTGCGATAAAAGAAACTTTCACGAACACATTTGCTTCATAAGATGTATATATTCTCAGCATATGATCAACTACTTAGGCAATTCATAATAAAGAGTATGCAACTAAGTTTACTTAATAGTCATTACAAGCTATGAAGAGATTACAACTCAAAAATAATAAATAGCATGAAACATAAACATAAGTGATACGTTGCAAACGTATCTATAATTTTTGATGTTCCGTGCTTGTTTTATATCTACTTTCTTATGTTTTGTTCACACTTTGGAGTATTTCTATATGCTTTCTTGGACTAACCTATTAACAAGATGACACAGTGCCAGTTGCCTATTTTCTGCTATTTTTGGTTCCAGGAAAGTCAGAAAATCAATATTCTCGCAATTGGACCGGACAAAAGCCAAAGTCGATATCTTACTGGAAGACTCACGGAGCTAGAAGACGAGACGGAGAGGGGCCACAGGGTGGCCACACCATGTGGTGGCGCGGGCTAGCCCTGGCCGCGCCACCAGGTGGTGTGGGCCCCCTGGCCGCCCACCGACCTTGCCTCTTCGCCTATAAGATGCCTCCCGATGCAAAAACCCTAAATCGTCAAGCCTCCAGCCATGAAAAGTTCTGCAGCGCTGCCACCACCAAAGGGGAGATTCGAGAAACAGAAAGTCTCTGTTCCGGCACCCTGCCGGGATGGGGAAGTGCCCCCGGAGCCATCTCCATTGATCTCCACCACCATCTCCATCACCGTTGCTGATTCCCATGATGATGAGGGAGTAGTTCTTCCTCGAGGCTAAGGGTTCTACCGGTAGCTATGTATCTCTCTCTATGCATGATCATATTGTGATCATGAGCTTTGTAATCAAGTAGATCTACCTTGCTACTCAAGTGCTTTAATAGATCCCTGCTCTCCCCATGTGTGTGGAAGTGACAGCGTGCACACCGTGGTGGCACTTAGGCTAGAGATTACAAATACTTGTTATGAGTTATATTTGGAGTTGGATGTCTTTATGAAATTGTGGTGTTTGTTGGAACCATCTAGTGCTCAAGGTGACAGTGTGGGGTTATCTAGATGGGAAAGGCTTACTTTGAGGTGTGCTGTTATAGCCCTACCATGGATTAGAGTGTCCAACCGGAGAGTAGTTCAGAGTAGTATCATGAAGATAATATATTTATATGAGAGTTTTCACTAGTGAAAGTATGATTCCTAGGCCTTGTTTCTAAGCATTGAAACACCGTTTGCAACTAGATCTGTTACATGTTTGATTGCTTCCATCTTTATTTCAGTTTGCCTTTAGTCTCTTCCACGCCATCAAAGTATTTTCTGGCACCTTTGTCTTATATCCATACCACTTGTATTTCACTATCTCTTCGCCAAACTAGTGCACCTATACACCTGACAAGTGTATTGGGTCTGTTGGGGACACAAGAGACTTCTTGTATCTTGATTGCAGGGTTGCTTGAGAGGGATACCTTTGACCACTTCCTCACTGAGTTCGATAAACCTTGGGTAATCCACTTAAGGGAAACTTGCTGCTGTTCTACAAACCTCTGCACTTGGAGGCCCAACAACTGTCTACAAGAATAGAAGTGCGTAGACATCAATAAGAAACATTGCAATGCTCATAACAAGGTATGATGAGTGGTATCTCGCTTGCCTTTGGTTGTAGAGCAAACATAAATGCCAAGGCACCTCTGAAGTTCAAGTGAAGACTAGAAGTAAAGATATCAAAGATACAAGCATCAAGGTCATGACACAATTAGTCAAGTTTTGAGACAAGCATATTACACTAAGAATGACAACTATGCTCTCAAGAAAGTGCTCATAGAAAAGGTGGTGACTCAACAAGGAAATGAAAAAGGGTTTTAAAAAGTTTGAAAGGCTTCCAAATGCTGAAAGTATGGTACTCGTTAGCTTTGAGCTCTCATTGCACCTATCATAAGCATCTTTAACTGGTTAGGGTGAAAGTGAGGTCCAATCCGAGTTATATGCTTGATAGACCATAAACTGGAAATCTCATGTCCCTTGAGTATGAGGGATGCTCCTCATGCTACTCAACTTTAGTTACAGGTAAGTTCTTGTCATAGTAAATACATGCGTATCATAGAGAACCGCCAACGGGGTACCCCTTGCCCGATGATACAGAAGAATCCCCATATCAAAATGACAAGGCAAGCAGACAACGAGCATCTCAGCAATCTTCTTATTTACCATGGGAAAATGGTGCTTTTTTCTCTCTTTCCTCTTTTCTCATCATCTTTTTTTTCTTTTTCTCAACAACTATCTCTCCTTTTTTTATAAGAAGAATGCTTCATAGATTGCTCATTATGGTTACGCTGCAGGATTCCACCATGATTAGTCATGGATTAGACCGGCGGCCCAGGCGTTTCTCTAACACACATACATAACTCCATGGACTTACAAGCTCCCCTTTTATTTCACACCAACGACATCTGCAAACAAAAGAGCATGATATCAACTGGGTACATATTTATAGGTGTTGAAAGCGTTCCCCGTGAAAGCACGGTTCTGCTAATATCCAGCCTATAATTTGCAAACATATAACTTTCATGGACAGTCACAATGGTTCAGGTTTATTAAGTGCAAGAAATAAAGTGTGCCATCAAGTTCATGAGAGCTTTACTAACTAACTTTCTCATAACAAGAAAACATTTTATTTGGAAGAAAACAAGGCATACTGAATATGCACAGAAAAGCAAATGGTGCTAATAGGAAGGTATGGTGGACACTTTTGGCAATATTGGTTTTGGGGAATTGGAAACACGAGTAGAGCTCATACTCAGTGCAAGTGAAGGCTAGCAATAGTAAGGGAGTGACAAACGAGAGAGCAATAACTGTCATAATCATGCTTGCAATAAAATAGGACTAATCATGGCATGAAAGTGATTCAAGACCCCTGAGCCAAAATAACTCATCGAGGCTTAAGTGATTATTGTTTCAGTCATTGATGGCTCAATGCACGGCACCCAGAAAAGTGTGAATGGCTCGTGGTTGATGTAGAGCTCGTTGGGAACCACAAGAGGAAGGTATGATGAGCATATCAGTAAGTTTCCTTCAGTTATGAAACCAAGGTTTAATCGAACCAGTAGGAGCAAGGAAACACCCCAAAGGTGTTACTAGCGGAGCTTTGGCAGGGAGCACTACCGGTGCTAGTAGCAACGTGGAGACCTGCACAACACAACCACCGAACTTTGTCCCCAACTTGCGATGAGGTTGTCAATCTCACTGGTTTTGCTGAAAATAAAGGATTAAACGTATTGAATGGAAAGAAGTAAAAGTTTGCAGAAAGTAAACACAAAGCAGAAACAGTTTATAGATTGAATATAAAAGACAAGGACCGGGATCCATAGTTAACTAGAGGTGGCTCTCCTTAGATAGATAACATGTTGGGTGAACAAATTACAGCGAGGCAATTGACAAACACCGAGAAAGCACTACATGCATATACTAATCATCTTGAACCCACTATCGAGCATAAATACTAACTCTTGGAGTTGCTAGCATCTACTTGGCCAAGATAGCTACGAACAACGGAAAGCATGAAAGATCACAAATAACAAAGACATGATAGAATCAATAATCAATCTGAAATAGCATCTCAATATCCATCGGATCCCCGCAAACACAACATCTATGAATTACAAATAGATGATCTTGATCATGAACGGAGCTCACAAGATCTAGACATGAAAGCACAAAGGAGGAGAACCCAGCCATCTAGCTACTACATGGACCTGTAGTCCAGAGATGAACTACTCACGCATCACACCGGAGGCTTGCATGGTGATGAAGAAGGCCTCCAGGGTGAATTCCCCTCTCTGGCAGGGTGCCGGGAAGAGCTTCAGATCCCTCCCGATCTAGGGATGGAGATGACGGCGGCTATAGACTCTTTCGTGGATTGTTGATCGGGTACCTAGGGTTTCGTCTTGAGGGCAACTTATAGGCGGAAGGAGAGGCCGAGGGGGTGCTGGGGTCGGCCAGACCACCCCCTGGCGTGGGCCAGGCCTGGCCGCGCGGCCAGGTGGTGTGGCCGGCCCCTGGCCCCTCTCCGTCTCGTATTCTAGCACTTGATCCCTTCCGGAAAAATAGGCACTTTGGCTTTTGTCCCGTTCAATTCCGAGAATATTCATTTTCTGACTTTCCTGGAACCAAAAACAGCAGAAAATAGGTAGCTGGCACTGTGGCTCTTGTTAATAGGTTAGTCCAAGAAATCATATGAAAAGTACTCCAAAGTTGGAACAAAACACAAGAAAGTGGATAAAACCAAGCATGGAACATCAAAAATATAGATACATTTGCAATGTATCAACATCCCCAAGCTTAACTCCTGCTCGTCCTCGAGTAGGTAAGTGATAAAAAGACATAATTTTTGAGGTGACATGCACCATCAAAGACTTGATCAAAGTATTTGCAAAACATCAAAGCTGGGATCAAAGTACTTCAATCATAACATGAAAGACAAAGTTCTAGCAATAAGCAAAGAAACTATGATGCAACATGAAAAGGCACAAACAAAAGGTTCATAATAATAATGCTTTGCAAGACGTTTGTTTGTTTCACATAAAGAAAACATAGCATAATAGTATTCAGCTTGTCCCTCAATAGAGTAGCAAATATAAATGCATAGGACACCTTCAAAGTTCATAAGAGTGACTAGATACAATAGTTTCAAACAAGCAATAACAAGTTATGCATCAATCAACTAGTCTTGGGACAATGCACATAGAACTAAGAATGGCCACTATGCTCTCAAAGTAGGTGCATAAAGATAGAAGGTGGAGACTCGATGTAATAGTGGAAGAAAGGCCTTTTGTAAAAGGAAGTAGGGATTCAAGTCTCATAAAGAGCTTCCAAAAATTATGGTACTTGTAGTTTTCAGCTCTCATTGCCCCTATCATAAGCATCTTTAAGGTGATTAAGGTTAAAGTGACACAACTAAGAGGATATGCTTGACAAGTTATAAACCGAAATCTCATGCCCCTTACTTACGAAGACCGATCCTCATGCTACTCAACTTCAGTCACGAGTAAGCTCTTGTCATTGTAAGTATATGTGTGTCATTAAGAACCGCCAACGGGGTACCCCTTGCACAAGATACGGGAGCTTTCCCATAATCAAAATGACAAGGCAAGCAGACAATGAGCATCTCAGCGATTTTTTTTTGCTATTTGCATAGGTTTTTATTGAGGATGCTTCATAGAGTGCTCATTATGGTGATGCTGCAAGTTTCCACCATGATTAGGCATGGCTGAGGCTAGCAGCCCAGGCATTTCTCTAACACACATACAAACTCCATGATCTTACAAGTTCCACTTATTTCACACCGCCGGGATCCGTAAGCAAAAGAACATGATATCAACGGGGTACAAAGTACAAGTACAATGTTGAAAGCGTTCCCCATGAAACATGGTTCTGATAACTTCAACTTATAAAGCGCAAGCATATACACAACAAAGAAGGACCCAATGGTTCAAGTTTATTAGAGGCAATAAAGTAAAGTGTGCCATCAAGTTCGTGAGAGCTTTAATCACTAGTTTTCTCATAACAAGTGAAAGGTAGACAAAAGCATGAATATACTTGGAATAGCATAAGCTAGTAGGTAGGTATGGTGGACTCTTTGTAAAAACTTGGTTTAGGGAGTTGGATGCATGAGTGGAACTCATACTTTGTTGTGGAGGCTAGCAAAGACTGGGAGCGACAAACTAAGAGAGCAATAATGGCCATAATCATGCAGAGCGACAAAACATCATTGATAAAAGCATAAAGTGATACTACAAGTTGAAAACTAAAGGATCATAAAGGCTATGGTGACTTGTGAAATTTATAACATGGTGTAAGCATGCGCCAAGTCAACCCAAATAAAGCATCAAAGGAGAATACCACTATACTATGCTTTAATATGCTAAAACAACGCATGATTCATCCAAGGCACATTAAGAAATCTCAATTGTTTATAACAAGTCATGCTACAGCAAAGAATACTAAGCATAAAGCCAAAACAATATCAAGCATGGCATGACAAAGCATAGCCACAGTAAAAAACGAGCTCTTTTTACCACATAAGTATGAACTTTCCTACTCTTTTCCAAACCAAACCAAACTAAATGCAAACCAATGTACGAAAGAGGGAGTCCAACCAACTTATTCAGAAAACTAAGCAAACCAAGCAAACTAAAAACCAAAACGAAAACGAAAAGGAAGACGCTCCAAGAGAAACACAATTGTGCATGAAACAATAAAAATGAAGCGTTTGGAAGAAACCTGGATTTTTTATTGATGAAGAAGGGGATGCCTTGGGCATCCCAAAGATTTGACGCTTGCACTTCTTGGATATTTCTTGGGGTGACACGCGTGACATCCCTAAGCTTGAGCTTTAGTCCATCCTTCATCTCATTACTTATTTCTTCCATACACCTGAAAATTTTCCTTCATACAAAACTTCACATAATCTCATTAGCAACATTAGTGCACTTAAGATAAATAAGTCTCAAGGTTCAGTTCTAACACCAAATAAAGTTCCATTAGAACACTAGCTACTGTAGCACTTCCCTCAAAAATCTCAATTCCCCAAAATAACTCAAAAAGGAACCCACAAGAAGCAAATGCAGAAAATGGCAGAAATCTATCAAAACAGACCAGCAGGTAAAGACGATTTTTTTCAAAGACCTTCTGTTGCTCAAATCAAAAAGTGTTGAACTAAGGAAAGTTAGATAACAACCTTGGGCAGAATAACAAAAAATTACAGCTCAATCCGACGTACAGAACTCTCTAAGGAATGTTTATGGTGAAGCACAGAAATCTGTTTCGGGACAACAACTTTCCCAATCATATCTTCACTCTCATTAGAGGTTACTCTTGGCACAAAAAGCAAATAAAAAGGATAAGGAGAGGTTATTACAGAGGTAATAACTTCCAAGACTCATCTAAAACTCTTGGGTTATCTCCCAACAAGTACTTTTCTTTAACGCCTTTAAGTTAGGCATAAGAAGCAAAGAAAGAATCAAGTGTTCTCAAATGAAGAAGCATTTAGACCAAATTTTGTTTTCATAGGAGAAGAAAAAGAAATATTTTCTATCTTTTTAGGGAAGTGTTCTATACCTTTCTTGAGTGGGAGTTGATATTTAATGGTGCCTTCTTTCATATCAATGATGGCACCAACAGTTCTAAGAAAAGGTCTTCCCAAAGTAATAGGACAAGAAGCATTGTATTCAACATCCAAAACATAGAAATCAACGGGGACATAGGAATCATTAACCATAATAAGAACATAATTAAGACTCCCCATGAGTTTCTTTTTAGCATTATCATCAAGTGGGACATTCAAATAGCAATCTTCAAGAGGAGGCAAATCAAGCATATCATAAATCCTTCTAGGCATAATAGAAACACTAGTATCAAGATCACACAAAGCTTTGAAATCAAAGTCATTCACTTTCATATTAATGATGGGTTCCCAACCATCCTCTTGTTTTATAGGAATAGAAGCTTTGTGTTTCATCTTTTCTTCCTTAATCTTTATGAGAGCATCGGTAATGTGTTTTGTAAAGGCCATGTTCATAGCACTAGCATTAGGACTTTTAGCAAGCTTTTGTAGGAACTTAATAACTTCAGAGATATTGCAACCATTAAGATCAAAATCAAATTTATCATCTAAAGTAGTAGAACTATTAGTAGCCTCAACACTAGTGGTGGTGATAGTAGAAACACTAATGTTTCTAGCAATTTCATCTTCTCTTTCCCACTTAGCATGTAATTCAGCTAATAGTCTAACATTTTCATCAATTCTTACTTGTATGGCATTAGTAGCTGCAAAGGGATTCTCATTAGTTTCAGGTTTAGCAGCCATTTTATTAATCAATGAAGATTGAGCTTCAGACAAAGATGGTATATTTCTTTCAGCATTAGAGAGTTTCAATTGTAAACTAGGTATTTCCCTATTTAGACTCTCAAGTTGATGGCTAATGTTCTTCAAGATGGTGGATTGTTCCTCCATAGTTTTAGTAAATAGTTTATTTTGCTCATATTGCATTTGCATGAAGTTTTTAGTGGCTCTTTCAACTTCTAAAATTCTTCCTTCACTAGGTAATTCAGATTTACCATTAAAGCCATAAGTAGTATTAGGAGGATAAGGCTTATAATTGTTGTTACCAAAATTATTCCTATAAGCATTATTGCCAAAGTTGTTATTTCTTATGAAGTTCACATCAACTTTCTCTTCTTGAGCAACCAAAGAGGTAAAGGAACATTATTTGGATCAATATGGGCTTTCCCATTAACAAGCATAGACATAATAATATCAATCTTATCACTCAGGGAGGAGGTTTCTTCAACAGAATTTACCTTCTTACCTTGTGGAGCTCTCTCAGTATGCCATTCAGAATAATTAACCATCATATTATCCAATAGTTTTGTTGCAGCACCCAAAGTGATGGTCATAAAGGTACCTCCAGCAGCTGAATCCAATAGGTTCCTTGAAGAATAGTTCAATCCTGCATAAAAAGTTTGGATGATCATCCAAGCAGTCAGTCCATGAGTGGGACAATACTTTACCAAAGATTTCATTCTTTCCCAAGCTTGAGTAACATGCTCATTATCAAGTTGTTTAAACTTCATGATTTCACTTCTCATGGATATAATCTTAGCAGGAGGGTAGTATTTTCCAATAAAAGCATCTTTGCATTTAGTCCAAGAATCAATACTATTCCTAGTTAAGGAATTCAACCATTCTTTAGCTTTTCCTCTCAAAGAGAAAGGAAACAATTTCAGTTTAATAATATCACCATCTATATCCCTATGCTTTTTCATCTCACAAAGTTCAACAAAGTTATTTAGATGGGAAGCAGCATCTTCATTACCAATACCAGAAAATTGTTCTCCCATAACAAGATTGAGCAAAGCAGGTTTTATCTCAAAGAAAGTATTTTCAGCCATAGGTGGAGCAATAGGAGTGCTCATAAAATCATTGTTGTTGGTGCTAGTGAAGTCACACAACTTAGTGTTTTCAAGAGTAGTCATTTTTTTGGGTTTTCAAATAAGAAAGCAAAACAAGTAAAACTATTTTTTTGTGTTTTTTAAAGAACAAAACAAGCAAACAAAGCAAAAAGAAACTAAGAAAAACAAAATCAACAAAGTAAAGAGATTGGTTATGAGGGACTCCCCTTGTGAAGATGTCCTTGACTCCCCGGCAACGGCGCCAGAAAAATGCTTGATGGCTCAATGCACAGTGCCCAGAAAAGTGTTGATGGCTCGTGGTTGATGTAGAGCTCGTTGGGAACCCCAAGAGGAAGGTATGATGAGCACAGCAGCAAGTTTCCCTCAGTTATGAAACCAAGGTTTAATCGAACCAGTAGGAGCAAGGAAACACCCCAAAGGTGTTACTAGCTGAGCTTTGGCAGGGCGCACTATCGGTGCTAGTAGTAACATGGAGACCTGCACAACACAACCACAGAACTTTGTCCCCAACTTGCGATGAGGTTGTCAATCTCACCGTGTTTTGCGAAAAACAAAGGATTAAACGTATTGAATGGAAAGAAGTAAAAGTTTGTAGAAAGTAAACACAAAGCAGAAACAGTTTATAGATTGAATATAAAAGACAAGGACCGGGATCCATAGTTCACTAGAGGTGGCTCTCCTTAGATAGATAACATGCTGGGTGAACAAATTACAGCGGGGCAATTGACAAACACCGAGAAAGCAATACATGCATATACTAATCATCTTGACTCATTTGAGACTTGATTGGGCAATACAACATAATACATAGACCGCCATCCAACTGAATCTATGACTAATAATCCACCTTCAGGTTATCATCCGAACCCCCTCCATTATTAAGTTGCAAGCAACAGATTATTGCTTTACGAACTGCGCGTAAGGTAAACAATACAATTGTTCTATGAACAAAGGATCATTGTTTTCTCCCTAGTAGCAACAACACATCTAGTACTTTAGAGATTTCTGTCACTTCCCCAGATTACCAGAGGCATGAACCCACTATCGAGCATAAATACTAACTCTTGGAGTTGCTAGCATCTACTTGGCCAAGATAGCTACTAACAACGGAAAGCATGCAAGATCTCAAATAACAAAGACATGATAGAATCAATAATCAATCTAAAATAGCATCTCAATATCCATCGGATCCCCACAAACACAACATGTATGAATTACAAATAGATGATCTTGATCATGAACGGAGCTCACAAGATATAGACATGAAAGCACAAAGGAGGAGAAACCAGCCATCTAGCTACTACATGGATCCGTAGTCCAAGGATGAACTACTCACGCATCACACCAGAGGCTTGCATGGTGATGAAGAAGGCCTCCAGGGTGAATTCCCCTCTCCAGCAGGGTGCCGGGAAGAGCTTCAGATCCCTCCCGATCTAGGGATGGAGATGATGGCGGCTACAGACTCTTTCGTGGATTTTTGATCGGGTACCTAGGGTTTTCGTCCCGAGGACAACTTATAGGTGGAAGGAGAGGCCGAGGGGGTGCTGGGGTCGGCCAGACCACCCCCTAGCACGGGCCAGGCCTAGCCGCACGGCCAGGTGGTGTGGCCGACCCTTGGCCCCTCTCCGTCTCGTATTCTGGCACTTGATCCCTTCCGGAAAAATAGGCACTTTGGCTTTTGTCCCGTCCAATTCCGAGAATATTCATTTTCTGACTTTCCTGGAACCAAAAACAGCAGAAAACAGGTAGCTGCCACTGTGGCTCTTATTAATAGGTTAGTCCAAGAAATCATATGAAAAGTACTCCAAAGTTGGAACAAAACACAAGAAAGTGGATAAAACCAAGCATGGAACATCAAAAATTATAGATACATTTGCAATGTATTAGTCATATGCATGCATGAGCATATGCCAAGTCAATTCAAGTGAAACATTCAGAGGAGGATACCACAATGTCATACCAAGTTATGAATAGAGCAATGCAAGCAAGCATAAATATGACATGCTACAAACTATTAGCAAGCTGGAGCTAATCATAAGAAAGCAAGATCTACTAAGAATCCATAAATAACATACGCCCTACATGAACAGACTAAGCATGCCCACAATGATGAGTATATGTACAAAAATGAAAACAAATAGAGTTTGTTACCAGCCTCTTACCACACCTCAAGTTGTCATTAATCCTCATTATTGCCCTTCACTTGTGTGGCTTGAATAATAACATGAAACCAAATTCCACTAAGGACTGCTGAACCCTGCAACAAACTTAACAAAACCAAAGAAGAACAAGAAATATTTTTGGGTTTTCGATTTTTAAAGGCAAGAACCAAAAAGGAATAACAAGTAAAGCAAAATCTTTTGGGGTTTTTCGAATAATTAAGACAAAGCCAAACAGAAGAAGCAAGCCAGGGCAAAAAGAAGCAAACAAAGAGAAACAAAGAAAATATTTTTGGTGTTTTAAAAAGCAAAAGTAAAGAAAGAACGAAAACTAAAAAATAGAACGAAGCATGGATATACAAAGTACCGACTAAACATGATATGTAGATGAATGTGATGTCGGTGTACCTCCTCCCAAGCTTAGGCTTTTGGCCTAAGTGGGTATCAACCCCAAGCTAGCCAAGATGGAGCGCCTCCATAGTATGGCGAGGAGGTACCCTCGTCCTGATACGAGCTCGAGGACGCCTCACCATAGTGCGCAGAGTAGTCGTAAGAAGGCACATCCTCCTGGTACCCCTTGCCCGATGATACAGAAGAATCCCCATATCAAAATGACAAGGCAAGCAGACAACGAGCATCTCAGCAATCTTCTTATTTACCATGGGAAATGGTGCTTTTTTCTCTCTTTCCTCTTTTCTCATCATCTTTTTTTTCTTTTTCTCAACAACTATCTCTCCTTTTTTATAAGAAGAATGCTTCATAGATTGCTCATTATGGTTATGCTGCAGGTTTCCACCATGATTAGGCATGGATTAGACCGGCGGCCCAGGCGTTTCTGTAACACACATACATAACTCCATAGACTTACAAGCTCCCTTTTTATTCACATCGACGACATCCGCAAACAAAAGAGCATGATATCAACTGGGTACATATTTATAGGTGTTGAAAGCGTTCCCCATGAAAGCACGGTTCTGCTAATCTCCAGCCTATAATTTGCAAGCATATAACTTTCATGGACAGTTACAATGGTTCAGGTTTATTTAGTGCAAGAAATAAAGTGTGCCATCAAGTTCATGAGAGCTTTACTAACTAACTTTCTCATAACAAGCAAACATTTTATTCGGAAGAAAACAAGGCATACTGAATATGCACGAAAAAGCAAATGATGCTAATAGGTAGATATCATGGACACTTTTGGCAATATTGGTTTGGGGGAATTGGAAACACGAGTAGAGATCATACTCAGTGCAAGTGAAGGCTAGCAATAGTAAGGGAGCGACAAACGAGAGAGCAATAACTGTCATAATCATGCTTGCAACAAAACAGGACTAATCATGGCATGAAAGTGATTCAAGACCCCTGAGGCAAAATAATTCATCGAGGCTTAACTGATTATTGTTTCAGTCATATGCATGCATGAGCATATGCCAAGTCAATTCAAGTGAAACATTCAGAGGAGGATACCACAATCTCATACCAAGTTATGAATAGAGCAATGCAAGCAAACATTCATATGACATGCTAGAAACTATTAGCAAGCTGGAGCTAATCATAAGAAAGCAAGATCTACTAAGCATCCATAAATAACATACGCCCTACATGAACAGACTAAGCATGCCCACAATGATGAGTATATGTACAAAAATGAAAACAAATAGAGTTTGTTACCATCCTCTTACCACACCTCAAGTTGTCATTAATCCCCATTATTTCCCTTCACTTGTGTGGCTTGAATAATAACATGAAACCAAATTCCACTCAGGACTGCTGAACCCTGCAACAAACTTCACAAAACCAAAGAAGAACAAGAAATATTTTTGGGTTTTCGAATTTTAGAGGCAAGAACCAAAAAGGAAGAACAAGTAAAGCAAAATCTTTTGGGGTTTTTCGAATAATTAAGACAAAGCCAAACGGAAGAAGCAAGCCAGGGCAAAAGAAGCAAACAAAGAGAAACAAAGAAAATATTTTTGGTGTTTTTGTGTTTTAAAAAGCAAAAGTAAAGAAAGAACGAAAACTAAAAAATAGAATGAAGCATGGATATACAAAGTATCGACTAAACATGATATGTAGATGAATGTGATGTCGGTGTACCTCCCCCCAAGCTTAGGCTTTTGGCCTAAGTGGGTATCAACCCCAAGCTGGCCAAGATGGAGCGCCTCCGTAGTACGGTGAGGAGGTACCCTCGTCCTGATACGAGCTCGAGGACGCCCCACCATAGTGCGCAGAGTAGTCGTAAGAAGGCACATCCTCCTGGCGCTGCCTGTGGAAACCAAGCAAGCGGAACTGCTCATCCACCTCCTCCTTAGAACATGACCATGGCCTCCTGTAAATACTGAACAAAGTGGATTGTGGCAAAGGAATTTCCCTCTCCTCTCCGTCAGTAAACAACATCATGTATACTAAACTGTCCGTATCAGAGTCAGCAGTGACAAAGTGATGTGTTTTCATAGCAGCAAGATCAAGCCTTTGTGGTGCCAACATAGTGTCATTAGGCTCCACAGAAAGTTCTAATGCAACAACCATACGTGAGGCAATAATGCCCCCATAAATAGGTCCCCTAGGAGCTAGGCGGCGAGCAATGAGAGAGCCAATATTGTACTTGGTATCGTTATTAAGTGCAGCAACGAGGAAGGCTAAATGATAACTAGAAACATTACTAGTGTTCTCCCTACCAAGAATGCTAGTGGCAAGATAATAAGCAAAATATCTAAGAGCTGGGAGTTGAATGTTCCTTATCTTCCCGCGTTGAGCTACGCGGTCATCGTCATTTGTCACACTTCGATAGAGCTCCAGCAAATCAGCGGGTCGACCTTGGATCTTCACTGTCCCCGTCATGCCTATACCTATAATGCTGCAAAATCTTTCCAATGACATGGTAATAGGCTAATTATAAATCCTGAACGAAACAATTGACTGATAAGGGGTGTTAGTGAAAATGAAACTCTCAACAAAAGTTTTGGTGAGCACGGCATATTGCTCACTCTCATCCTGCATGTATGTGGTCTAGCCGGCCCTCTGAACCAGTAGTAAGAAATCATCGAGGATCCCTACAGCTTGCAAAAAGGTAAAACAAGGAAAGTAGATGGGTGAGCATCTCCCTCATCTCCTTCATTTCCAAAGCATGGTGCAATAAGATGTTCATTGTATGAAGGCCTAAATTGAGATGCCGATCTTGAGGGCCTTGACCTTCTAGGTGTGTCCCTCTCAAATATTTCTCCAAATGTGTGGTTGTTCATCTTTGATATTCTGAAATTTAAACATCCATTATACAAGTGATTCCAAAGTGAATACAAAATGAAGGGAACTACTCATAGGGACTTGTAAGAGGCCTAAACATGCATCAAAACAATATCTCTAAGCATTGAACAAGCTTACAATCTCTCATAACCTGTCACCTACAGCAGCAAAATACTCAAGATATAAACCACTAAACACAAATCTACTTGGACAAGCGGAGGAGTCACATACCGGAGAACAGATGTTCCAAATTTCAGCAGCAAAGATGGACTGAGCAAGGAGATCGAAAAATCATGGACAAGAACAGCAAGAACGCGATTTCGAACAATGAACTGGTGTTTTCTCGGGAGAGATAAGGAAGTGGCAAGTGAGAGAGTGAGTGGAGGGCCAGGGGTGGCCCACACCATGGCCAGGCGCGCCCCTGGGCTGGCCGCCCCACCAGGTGGTGTGCCTGCCTGGTGGCCCCCTGGTACTCTCCAGGCACTTCTCTGCCCCTTTTTTCACGTAAAAATTTAATATGAATTTTCTGGAATTTTTCAAGACACTTTATTTTTAAGCAATGTTCAGGTATAGATGAATGATTTTCTGACAGAAAGATTTTTTCAGAAAGATGCAAAAGAAAAACAAAACTAAAACTTCAGAAGTTCTAAGACACTCTAATATGCAAGCAACTAACAACAGAAAAGTAAACTAAGCAAAAGCAAAAAACTAAAATGGATAAAATAAAAGTAAGCAAAGATAATCATGGTGAAAACATTGTTTTGTTCATTAAAATCCCTTTGTTAACAAGGTTGATCGGGTCTTGTTACCAAAGAAATTTTATATGAAACAAAACTTTGTATTGCACTAATGATTATGTTACCTCAACCTTGATAGCAATGGTCCCAATCATAATAGTTTCATATTTTTCTCATGGTATGGGACAATATATTTCTCCAACTTGGATGCCCTCAACATGTTCAATTGAATTTAAGCCATAAGTCCTATCAGTCTTCTTGGGGAAATAGACAGTATGCTCCTTGTCATTAACACTAAAAGTCACCTTTCCTTGATTACAATTAATAACAGCTCCTGGAGTATTAAGAAAGGTCTCCCAAGAATAATAGCCATATTATCATCTTCAGGCATTTCAAGCACAACAAAATCAGTTAATATCAAGCAATTATGAGCCACTTGAACAGGTACATCCTCACATATACCAACAAGAATAGTAGTAGATTTATCAGCCATTTGCAAAGATATATCGGTTGGTATTAATTTTTCCAATTGAAGTTTCTTATAGAGAGAAAAAGGCATAACACTAACTCCTGCTCCCAAATCACACAAAGCAGTTCTAACATAACTATTTTAAATAGAGAATGGAATAGTTGGAATCCCTGGGTCTAAGTTTCTTTGGAACCTTACCATTAAAGCAATAATTAGCAAGCAAAGTAGAAATTTCTTCATTAGGGATCTTCCTTTTATTCGAGACAATATCCTTCATATACTTTGAATAAGGAGGCAATTTAATAGCATCAGTCAAAGGAATTTGCAAGAATAAAGGTTTCATCCACTCACAAAACTTATTATAGTGTTCATCTTCCTTTGACTTGTGTTTCTTATCAGGGAAAGGCATAGGTTTTTGGACCCAAGGCTCTCTTTCACTACCATGTTTCTTAGCAACAAAATCTTCTTTAGTGTATTTAGTATTCTTAGTGTGCCTTTCAGGTTCTTCAACTTTTTCTTTATTAGGAGCATCATTTTCCTCATTACCACTTTTAGTTTCAGCATTAGAGACAGATATACTATTAGGATCTTTAGCAGGTTTAGAGGATTCTACAATAGTTTTATGTTTCTTTTTTCTTTTCTTAGGAGTGGTACCACTATTTTCAGCTTGTTGACAATCCTGCTCAAATCTTTTAGGATGCCCCTCAGGATATAGAGGATCCTGGGTAGCAGCACCACTTCTAGTTCTAATTTCATAAGCATGTTTTTCTTTAGCAGCATTAACTAGCAAGTCTTTTTGTACCTTAATAAGCTGATCAATTTGAGTTTGAACCATTTGGAAATGTTTAACAAGAATTTTAACATCATTAGAGGTTCTTTCCACAATATCTTTTAACTCAATAATAGCTCTAGAGTTTTCCATTAAATGATTTTGCACCCTTTTATTAAAATTATCTTGCTTAACGATAAAAACATCAAATTCTTCTAAGCATTGATTAGGAGTTTTAGAGTAAGGAATATCACCTTCATCAAAATGTTGGAGAGAGTGTACCTCAATAGTGGATGAGTGAGAGATTAGCTTACATAATTCTCCTATAGGAGGTAAATTCTTCACATCTTCAGCTTTGATTCCCTTCTCCTTAAGAAATTTCTTAGCTTCCTTCATCACTTCATCATTTAGTTCAATAACTCCTCTCTTCTTTGAAGTTGGTATAGGCGCAGGAATAGTTAACTCGGCTGTAGTTGTCTCAGGTATAGTTGGTTCAAGAGGAGTCCAATCTTCATAATTCTTGCTTATTTTAGCCATTAATTCTTCAGCTTCTTTGGGAGTCCTATTTCTGAAAACACAATCAGCACAACTATCCAGGTATGTCCTAGATTCTTTAGTTAGTCCATTATAATACATATCAAGAAGCTCATTCTTAGGTAATGGACATCCATCCTGTGCATGAATCAAAGCACAAAACCTTGCCCATGATTCAGGCAATATCTCTTTTTCTCCCTGTTTAAAATCAAAAAGTTCCTGCAAAATAGCATGTCTAGCACTAGGAGGGAAATATTTCTGAAGGAAGGTACTAATCAGGCAATCAGGGCTATCAATAGATCCAGGAGGTAAATTATTAAACCATGTTTTAGCTTCTCCTTTCAGCGAGAAAGGGAAAATTTTAGCAACAAAGTAGGTGCGCATCTTAATATCATCAGAAAATAAGCCACTCATGGTAGAAAGCTCAGTCATATGTGCTACCGCACTTTCATTCTTAGTCCCACAAAAAAGTTCTTTCTCAACAATAGTTATGTAAGATAGATCAAGAGATAAATCATAATCCTTATCTTTAATGTTTATGGGATATGTAGCAAACTTAGAATTAGGAGAGAATTTGGGTTTTATAGTACGCCTCTCAAGGAGACTCTTAATAGCACTCCTATCATGGGTGTTTTGACATTCTTTAATAAATTCATCGGTCATCTCTATATGACCGTCTTCAATATCATAGCTCTCTCTAGACTCAGGTGAACTGACAGGTGTAGTAGTGTCTTCATTAGGAGTTTCAGTATTTCCAGCTATAGTTCTAGCAATCGTAGCATCTAGGAAAGGACCTAATGAACCACTCTTATCAAGCACAGTAGAAGCAGCATCATAAGTATCAGAAGTTTCAGATTCAGCATTAGTAGCAGTGTGTGTAAGATGTGCATGTGGTGGTGTAAGGAACTTACTCATAACAGATGGTGAATCAAGAGCAACAGAGTTGTTCAGAGCCGTAACTCTCCTTGTAGTGGATGGTAAAATATGGACCTTGCCATCAGGAGACTTACCCATGATGGATGGATGGCAGCAAACAATACTGATTCCAAGTGAACTTGATAAATAGAGCTATGCTCCTTGGCAACGGCGCCAGGAAATGGTCTTGATGACCCACAAGTATAGAGGGTGTATCACAGTATTTTCGAGGGAATTGAAACCCAATTTATTGATTCGACACAAGGGGAGCCAAAGAATATTTATAAGCCTTAACAATTGAGTTGTCAATTCAGCTGCACCTGGAAACAATCTTGCTCACAGCAGTTTATCAGTAGCAACAGTTTTGTAATAGCAATAGCAAAGTAATAGCAGTAGTAAAAGTAAAGATAGTAGTAACAATTGCAGTAAACAGTAGGATTAAAGCGCGGTAGGCATAGGGATGGATGGACGGGCGTTGCATAGACACGACAATTCATATGGCAATCAAGACATAGGGCATTTACAGATAAATGAGATAAAGCATCCAAGTACTAAATAATCATAGACATGTGTTCCATATATAGTCATACGTGCTTAGAATGAGAACTTGCACAACATCTTTTGTCCTGCCAGCCCGTTTGCAGTGGGGCCTCAAGGGAACTACTGGAAATTAAGGTGCTCCTTTTAATAGAGCACCGGAGCAAAGCATTAACACTCCTTGAACACATGTGATCGTCACATCAAAGCCATTCCCTACGGTTATCCCGATTGCTATCCGGGGCCTTTGGTTCCAGACAACAATATGTGTATACAACTTTCAGGTAAGACCATAAACAATACTATCATAATGAATCAATAACATGTTCAGATCTGAAATCATGGCACTCGGGCCCTAGTGACAAGCATTAAGCATAACAAGTTGCAACCAAGTCAAAAAGCACTAGTAATAGATACTAGGCACCATGCCCTAACAATCTGATGCCATTACATGAACGATCTCATCCAATCCCTACCATCCCCATAGCCTACAGCGAGGGATTACTCACTCATAGATGGGGGAAACATGGATGGTCGATGGAGAAGCGATGGTGATGATGATGGTGATGATCTCCTCCAATTCCTCGTCCCGGCAAGGTGCCAGAATGGAGTTACTGGGTCTGAATCGCGGAATCTTGTGGTGGCGGCACAGTGGAACTCTTTCTGGAAAAACGCCGAACCCCCCTTAGTTTTTAGGGCAAGAGGCAACTTATAGGCGAAAAGGGAGGCTGAGGGGGTGACCGAGGCGGCCACACCACCCCCAGACGCGGCCTGGCCTGGCCCGCGCGGCCAGGTGGTGTGGGCCCCTCGTGACCCTCCTCCGTCTCGTCTTTTGGCTCCGTGAGTCTTTTGGTGAAATAGGATTTTTGGCATATTTTCCAGGATTTTTCCTGATAGTTGATTTTCTGCAAAAAAAATAGACACTGTAGCATCCCATCTGTCTAACATATGTAATGCTACATGGTCTAGTAATATAATGGCTACTTCCTACATATAATTGTTGCATCATAATTACATCATGCTCATGTCATCATGCCACCTTGCATTTGAGCATCATATAAAACCCCTTTTCATTTGGTTCTCCTCTCATATGCATTAGTAATTGTATTTGGCTCTTGATGTATTGTATTTGGTTCTTGATAAATGCTTGATGCCCAAGTTGAGTTGGGGGCATATCTTTTATTCAACTCCATCACCTTTCTTTGACACCACCTTATAATCCCACCATCCTAATTATCCATGAGCTTTATTTTTCCTCTGGCATTTAAATCTAGCTCATGTGGGTTGGGATGGATCCACTTCTATTTTTCCTCATGCACTCACACTAGCATCATGTTGTTTCCACATTATTCATATGTGGAGCCACCTTTACATGTTTTGTAAGTGGAACCCCTTTTTCTAGTTTCCATATGGATTATTATGGATATATGCTCATGTTGGAATATTTTTGAGACTATCAAACATTTAGTGGAATATACACACTAGCAAGTCCCAATTATATTCAAATATGATCATCTCCATCTACTCCACATGGAACCTTCTTTTAAATTCCTTTAGCTTGGCCTTCTCTCCATATTTTGGAATGCATGCGAATCAATGCCATGGGAATTCATTATTGTTTTCACAATATTAAACATGACATTTACTATTCATGCATGGGCCATGCAAGGTCACCACCTTTTCTTTTCCTTGGTTTTCTTGTAGTTATGAAGTGGATCTTTGTCTTTTGGGAATCAAGTCAACTGGGGCTTTCTTAAGCTCTATTCTATTGCTCTTGCTAAACCCTCATCATCTTGATCATGCACTTGATCATGCATCAACAAAACCACCTCTCCATCCCTTTTCACCTCTTTGCTTGATCTTGTTTTCTTGCCATGTGCACCAAGACCCTCACCTCACTCCATATCCATCTTCTTTCCCCTTTAATCAAATCTTGCAAAAATTTCCAAAAAGGTTTATTTTATGGGCTTGCTTGAATCTGCAACAAAACAAAAGCAAAACAATTAAATAAATAAAAAGAAGATAAACAAGAGAAGGCCCCAGCAGCAGCCCACCCCTACCTGGTCGTAGCCCAGTAGCAGCTCCGGCCCCCCCTTCCTTCCTCCTGGGCCGGCCCTTTTCTTTCCCCTGGCCCGATACCCCTTTGCTGTTTACCGCCGTCTCCCTCTGTTCCTCTTCTCCGTCGCCTCCCCTCTCTACTCAGCGACAGACGGTAGCGGGCAGGTGGCCGTCCCCGCCGTCATCCGCGTCAGCAAGCATGCCAAACGCGTGACCTCCCCGCCTTTATCTTCTTGCGCCTCGCTGTCGAACCGTAGCTTCCCGTCTACATTTTCCCCTCTCCCTCCTCTCCTGCGTGCCATGGCCGCCGCTGGTCAGAACCCTACGACGCCGATCCCGTCCTAGTTGGTGACCGAGGACTCGCCGGGAAGCACCGCCGCGGACCTTGGCGTTGCTCCAGCCTGCTAAGAGGAGCCGGACCCACTCGGAGCTGCCTCCTCGTCGGTGAACCGTGCACCACCGCTGCGACATCGTCGTCTCCCTCCGCTCCGGCCGTCCCATCCCCTGATTCCCTAGGGAATCAGTCAAGGTGAGCGCCACCCTCGTTCTCTTCCTTTTCCTCCCCTATGTGTGCCGAGCGCCACCTGATTTTGGCTCCCGCCGGTGATGTGCTCCGCCGACGGGCAGTTCTAGGCCGTGCGTTCCCCCGCTGTTCCTCGAGGCTCTCCGTCCGGTATAGTCCCTCTCCGACGTTCCTTCCTGAACGAGATCTGTAGCTGGTAGACCCCTCTCCGCGTTTTGTTTTAGAGGCATCGCGAGATTCGCCGTAACGCCGACGCTAACCTCTCCGGAACTCGCCGACGTTGACGGGTTGTCGCCACGGTTCAGAGAGCAGGCGACAGGTTCAGTTCGGAGCACGGGCGTCGTTTTCCCGAAAAACCCCCTGGCACTCTTGGTCGATCAACGTCTGGTCCCCCAAACCCCACCGGTCAGTGTCCCGTGCTTTTTGCAAAAAGGCACTCGTAGTTTCCCTATTCTCCACCGCGCGGGCCTCAGATCCACCACGTGTCGCCTCCAGGCTGGCGTCGCACGCGTGTGGCCCCGTCGTTACCCTGACCCACCAGTCAGCCTCGGTGGCTAGTAAAGCCCCGCGTACGAAAAGGGCCACTGCGCCGCTTTTCGCCAGCTCAGCGCCGCGCCAGTTTCGGGCCCGCATGTCAGTGACTGTGGCTAAGTCTAGCTGGGTATAAAAAGTCTAGCAGTTTTCTATTTAATTAAAACATTTTCAGAAATGATTTAAATATGTTTCAAATCTGTTTTAATAACTTTTAATGTGTATTTCCAAATCACACAAATAATATATGTTTTGGAATCAGAAAAATGTGAGGAATTCAAATATGCTATTCAAAATATTATTTGAACACTTTAAATTTTCGAGATGATTAAAATTACAATAAAAAGGCCTATTCTTAATTAATTAATAACTTTAGATCTATAACTCCAAATTTAACAAATAATATGTCTAAATCGATCAGCGCGACGAGCCCGTTCTAACTATGCATTCCATGCTCTGAATTGCAGCATGCATCATACAAATATAAAGTATACAACAACTTATATGAGAGCAAACCGGACTAAAAACTTAATAAAATGCTTTAATCTTGTACCCCACACCTCACCCATGCCATGCTACATTATTGCCATGCAAACTGTGCATCATTCATCATGGCATGCTTGTTTGCTTGTCGCATTTTAATTCATATGCTTGTGCACTTTATTTATGTTGGCCCTTATTTGTTTGGTTCTTCTTCGAATAGACGCCGAGCAGGGGATATATCAGGAATCCCAGGAGCACTACCCAGATCCGTCTCTCGCTTCAACTGAGCTGCCAGGCAAGCACTACCACATGCTTGCATACATATAGTACCTATTGCCTCTATCTTATTCTTGCATCATTGAATCGCGATTGCATTAAATTAAATCCCAAGCACTGCATAGCCTTTACTTTTACACCCCACCGAAGCTTGTTCCTCCATCCCATGAGCCATTACTATAGGAGTTGTTTGAGCCATGCGGGTCGTAGAACAACATGTGTAGGGTATGTGAGTGTCTGATGGATAATGAGGTACCTAAACAACTTAACCTGAGTAGTAATAGGATAACTAATGAAAGAGGCACCGGTGAGCAATATCTGCTATTTGGTTCTTCATGCTCATTTGTGTCCCGTAGGACCCCGAGTACTTGATTCATGTTCGTTGACTATTCGCACTATCCACATCCGGGAGGCCTTATGGACCCCCGTGAGCCAGAGCTTGATTCATTTCTATTTCTTGGGGCCACAAAGTAGTTTGGGGCTTTGTTACTATCCTGTACTTATGCCATGCTTTACTGTTTTATTTAAGATTGCGCGTGGAGCACCTGTACTATTTTGGATGCGGAATGTTTTCGCGGTATCGACAAGCCCAGTCACATTTTCGGGTTCCCAGTCGTTTACAGCCATTGACGAAAACCTTGGGTCCGTCTCGGTGTCGGCCAACTTCATTGCGGGTAGCTTAATGGGGTGGCCCCCTGAAATATTTCTGAATCCTGTGATCGCTTTGTCGTGAATGCCTCGTTGGGTTTTGAGTTGGTTTTTCCGAGGTTGATCGAGTGTGTGTTGCTATTTGTGCACCCCTGCAGGATAAATCTTTCTGAAAGCCGTGTCCGCGGTTATGGACGACTTGGAGCACAGTTTCTCGATCATAGACAAGTATAACTAAAGTACCGCTTTTAATTTGACTAAGTACCTGACTAGTAAATAGTGCAATACTCATGGAATGGTTAATAAAACTGCCAACGGATGGGTTGTTCGTCCGCTTTCTCGTTGGTAAGCGAAAAGGAGGATGGATCTGTTAATTATACTGTTATAACTGTTGTTACTAATTAATGGACATCCGTCTATCATTGGTTAGGTGGATGGTTAGCGAGTATCTATAGACTTGTTAGTTATTATCTTTTGCTGCAATTGCGTCACCCCGGGTTATGTCCCCTTTAGAGGCATAAAGACTTGCTGAGTACCCCTAGGGTCTCACACGATAAATTGTTTGATTCAGATGAACAGGTGTATTCGCAAGATGGATACTGGGTGGAGGAGACGGATGATGTTGGCAACGATCACTCGGTGTAGAGATTCCGGGAACGGGGATCCGTGCGATCTGTGGGCGGGATGTGTTTATTTATATGGCATCTTATGCCGATTTGCTTCTTATCCGTACTCGGACCTTGTTTTCCGCTTCCGCCTGATACTCTGATGTTTGATGTATGAGGAGATATCCTAAACTATTATCTCTATCTAGGATATTTGGATCTTGCCGTATGGCGTTGCAATATTTCTATTTATTTTAGATGGAATGGCTCTGAGGACTGTTGTATGTGGCTTGCATACATACTCACTTGTGTAAGTAGTTGATCCCTTTGCTTGCCGATTACACCGCTCGTTCTTGTCCCGATGATCTGAAAGTGGTTAGGACGGCCGAAAGGTCTACCTGTGAGTGGCCCTTGGGCCCCACCGTACTATTTTAACCACTTTCGCTCATCCAGGCATGTAACTAAGAGCGTATTTCACCGAGGTAGTTACAATTGGTATCAGAGCCATCCCGCCCTTCAGGGTCTCAGCCAAATGGTCGTTGTCAGTCTAGCAAATATTTTTGGTAGCTATGTATACTAGGGAAAAACAAAACGTGAGAGTAGGACTGCTTCCATTTTTCTTCTTACCCACCCACCCACCCTTTTTCTGGTAAGGAAGTGTAACATTTTCAATTCTCTTCTAAAATTCAAACTAGGATTCACGCGTTCTGGGTTCCATAGTACCATAGGTTGTGTGTGTGTGAATTCCTTGTCTATCTGTTGCATCCAACATGTTATCACTATCTGCCTTTTGGTTATCAACTGTTGGTACATTCCATACCGACAGGCTTTTGTAAACCGACGCGATCTATCTGATTCGTTGTATACCGGTGCGATCTGTCTTACTTTTTGTTATCCGATGTTATCTTGTTTGGGGTGTTCGTTTCCGTAGTTACTAATCTTTAGGTTCATCTTAAGAAGAAGGTGTTGGGATATGTGGTTTACTTATTCATGTGCGGAGTAATGATTTGAGTGCGGGATGGAGTCGCGACCATACCACTACTTTTATCATTCGCTCTTGTATATTGAATTGGTAGAGTTACTAATCTTGATTCGTTAAGTGGTTCTGCGTATACAGTGGTATTTTAATGCCAAAATTTGCGGAAAATTTTTCTTTGTTAGCTTGTGTACCACACTCCTTGTTCAGTCGTGTGCGATATGCTTAATATCTTCTAGGATGGCACCACCACGCTGTTCTGAGGAGGACATACCACCTGAACTGGGGGCTGCGTTGGCAAGTATTGCTAATGCCTTGGGAACAATGCAGCAGAACCAGCAGCGATTTGAAGAAAGTGTCAGGAGGAATGAGTTTGTTCTGCTACCTCCACCTCCCAAGCGAGGAGACATCAAGAGTTTTCTGAAGTTCAACCCGCGCCACTTTGAGGTGTCTGATCAGCCTCTGGACGCAGATGACTGGCTGCTTGAGATGTTAAAGTTGCTGATGACTGCCGATGTTCCTGAGCAAGAATGGGTAAAATGTGCCACTCACCTTCTGAAGGGAGATGCAGCTCTGTGGTGGGAGAATTACCAGAAGGCAGACCACTCTGAGTTTCAGCCTACTTGGGAACAGTTCACTGGAGCTTTCAAAGAGCAATATCTATTAGAAATTGTCATGGAGAGGATGAAGGAAGTGTTTCTCAACCTCAAGCAGGGCAATGACAATGTCAATACCTATATCAGAAACTTCATGAACCTTTCTCGGTATGGTGGCGATGAGATCTCTGATAACAAGAAGAAGCAAAAGAGGTTCAGACAAGGGCTCAATGCATCAATCAAATATGTAATCACTCATGCAAGGCCGGGGTCTTTTCTGGAACTCCAACATACAGCTCTGCAGGAAGAAGCAAGTAGGCAAGTGTTTGAGGAGTCAAAGAAACACAACCGCGATGCAGCAAGCTCTTCAGCTATGTCAGCTCCTTCTAAGCGCTGCGTGTGGGTTCCTAACACCCCACCGTCGCTCCCGGCTCCACCAAGACCGTCAAGCTACGCGGCAAGGCCACCAAACTCCTTCACTACTGCTCCCAGGGGCTACAACCACAACTACCCTGGAGCGCCTGGCGGAGTCCCTGGCTACGTTGCTCCACGTCCACCTGGTGCTTGTTACACTTGTGGGAACACTGGACATCAACACTGGAATTGTCCAATGAACAACAAAGCTCTTCCTCCACCACCTCCAAGACCTACGGCAAGCTCTTCTATGGTTCGTGCACCTCCACCGCGGGCTCTCAACATCAACACCAAGCCCGGGTCTACTGTTGCTTGTGCCAACTGTGTCAACGTCGCTCAAGCTAAGCATGCACCTGGAGTTGTGATGGGTATGCTTCCTGTTAACTCAGTTCCTGCACGAGTTTTGTTTGATTCTGGTGCTTCGCATTCATTTGTGTCTCACAAATTTGCAAATGAGCATGAGCTAGCTATAGACCAGCTGGATAAAAAGTTAATGGTTCTTTCTCCCGGGGCAAGAATGTTATCTACCAAGATCAACCATGGCAATCAAATTGAGATTGGTGGTTCTTCTTTTCTGGCCTCATTGATCCTTCTGGGCAACTCTGACATTGATGTTATCTTGGGCATGGATTGATTAACAGCAAATGCAGCTGTGATTGATTGTGCTGAACGCTCGGTTTCTCTGAAAATTCCTGAAGGCCATATAGTCTATTCTCCAAGTCTGACTCCTGCAATTCAGCTTTTCTCTTTGGCGGCTCTGAATGATGATGCTATGGAAGCTATTCATAGTGTTCCGGTGGTCTGTGAGTTCCCAGATGTCTTTCCTGAAGAGTTGTCAGGTATGCCTCCGGATCATGAGGTCGAGTTTGTGATTGAGCTTGAACCTGGTACCGCTCCTATCTCCAAGCGGCCTTATAAAATGGGTCCTGCTGAGTTGGCTGAACTCAAACGTCAGCTTGATGAACAAGAGAAGTTGGGTTTCATTCAGCACAGTACTTCTTCTTGGGGTAGCCCAACCATCTTTGTGAAGAAACGAGACAAGACTGATAGACTTTGTGTTGACTATCGGGCTCTCAATGCTAAAACCATCAAGAATAAATATCCCCTTCCGCGGATTAATGATCTCTTCGATCAGCTAGCTGGAGCTGTGGTATTCTCTAAGCTTGATTTGAGAAGTGGATATCATCAAATCAAGATTCGCAAGGAAGATGTTCCCAAAACAGCTTTCACCACCCGCTATGGCATGTATGAGTACACGGTCATGTCTTTCGGTCTCACCAACGCACCTGCCACCTTCTCGAGGCTTATGAACTCGGTTTTCATGGAGTATCTTGATAAGTCCGTTGTGGTCTATCTGGATGACATTCTAGTCTATTCTAAGTCAAAGGAAGAACATGAAGAACACCTTCGGTGTGTCTTAAACAAGCTTCGTGAGAACCGCATGTATGCAAAGTTCTCCAAGTGTGAGTTCTGGCTGCCTCAAGTCACCTACCTTGGTCACGTCATCTCTGCCAAGGGCATTGCCGTCAACCCAGAAACTATTAAGACAATTGTTGACTGGCTTCCACCCATAAATGTCAAAGAAGTCCGGAGTTTCCTTGGTTTGGCTAGTTACTGCCATCGCTTCGTTCAGAATTTCTCGAAGATTGCGAAGCCTCTTACCGATCTCCTCAAGAAAGGCAAGAAATACCTTTGGACTCCTGCATGTCAAGCAAGCTTTGAAACACTCAAAGAGAAGCTCACTTCCACACCAGTCTTAGTTCCTCCAGATACATCAAAGCCTTTCCAGATATTCTATGACGCCTCATTGCAAGGATTGGGTGCGGTCCTTATGCAAGAAAAACAAGTTGTTGCTTATGCCTCTCGACAGTTGAAGACGCATGAGATCAACTATCCTACACATGACCTTAAACTCGTAGCAGTTATCTTTGCTTTGAAAATATGGAGGCACTACTTGCTTGGCAACCATTGTGAAATCTTTTCTGATCACAAGAGTCTGAAGTATATCTTCACACAGCCTGATCTCAACCTTCGTCAGAGGAGGTGGATTTAAGCAATCAATGATTTCAATTTGACCATCAACTACACTCCGGGCAAAGCTAATGTGATGGCCGATGCTCTCAGTCGCAAAGCTTATGTCAGCAACCTCATGGTGGAAGAACAACAACCTCTCTTGTGTGAGGAATTTCGTCAGCTCAACCTTGAAATTGTGGATCAAGGGTATCTTTTGAACCTTTTGGCAACTCCTCTCTTGGAAGAAAAAGTTCGATCCATTCAACTTGGTGATCCTTACACTAAAAACATCATCTCCAACATTCAGCTTCCGAAGTATGAGTCCTTCCACGTCGACAACCAAGGCACTCTTTTCTTTTAACACCGGATGTTTGTTCCGAACTACCCGGGTTTAAGAGAGCAAGTCCTCAAGGAGGCGCATGATTCTGTTCTTTCTATCCACCCTGGCAGCACTAAGATGTACATGGACTTGAAAACACAATATTGGTGGCCTGGATTGAAACGATATTGTGTCAAGTATGTCTCGGAGTGTGATGTCTGCCGCAGAGTTAAAGTTGTCCATCAGAAACCTTCCGGTCTTCTACAGCCATTGAAACCTCCGGAATGGAAATGGGAGAAAGTAGAGATGGACTTCATCACTGGTTTTCCAAGGTCGCAGAAGGGCAACAATGCAATCTTTGTTGTCATCGACAGGCTTTCTAAAGTGGCTCACTTCTTTCCCGTCAAGGAAACAATCTCTGCAATTCAGTTGGCTGAGCTCTATATCAACAGAATTGTCTCTCTGTATGGGGTTCCTCTTGAGATCAGTTCAGACCGTGGAAGCATCTTCACTTCCAAGTTCTGGGGAAGTTTCCAAAATGCTTTGGGAACAAAATTGAACTTCAGCATAGCTTACCACCCTTAGTCGCAAGGACAAGTTGAAAGGATCAATCAGATTCTAGAAGATATGCTCCATGCTTGCGTCATCTCTTTCGGCATGAAGTGGGAAGAATGTCTTCCTTATGCTGAATTCTCTTACAACAACAGCTTCCAGAAAAGTCTAAAGATGGCACCATTTGAGGTTCTATATGGACGCAAATGCAGAACTCCGATTGGTTGGTCGGGCGCAGGTGAAAGAACATTGTTTGGCCCCGACATTGTAACTCAAGCTGAGGAGAAGGTTCACATCATTCTTGAAAACCTGAAGATTGCTCTAAGTCGCCAGAAGAGCAATTATGACAGAAAGCACACGGACATGGAGTATGTTCCAGGTGATCTCGTTTACCTTCGTGTCACTCCCATGAGAGGCACACACCGGTTTGGTATCAAAGGAAAGCTGGCTCCTAGATACATCGGTCCTTTCAAAATTCGTGGAAGAAGAGGAGAAGTTGCTTATGCTCTTGAGCTCCCGGAAAAACTCAAGGTCCATGATGTTTTCCACATCTCTCAACTCAAGAAGTGCTTCAAGGATCCCGGCAGGACCATGGACCATGAGCTTATCAATCTCCAAGAAGACCTGTCTTATCAAGAACACCCCATAAAAATCCTAGAAGTCGCAGAAAGAAGGACTCGCAACAAGTCCATCAAGTTTTGCAAGGTGCAGTGGTCGCACCATTCCGTTGATGAAGTCACTTGGGAACGCGAGGATGAGCTCCGTGTCAAGTATCCTACCCTCTTCGTGTCTTCTTCTTCTTCCTAGAATCTCGGGGCGAGATTCCTGTTTAGTGGGGGAGAGTTGTAGCATCCCATCTGTCTAACATATGTAATGCTACATGGTCTAGTAATATAATGGCTACTTCCTACATATAATTGTTGCATCATAATTACATCATGCTCATGTCATCATGCCACCTTGCATTTGAGCATAATATAAAACCCTTTTTCATTTGGTTCTCCTCTCATATGCATTAGTATATTTATTTGGCTCTTGATGTATTGTATTTGGTTCTTGATAAATGCTTGATGCCCAAGTTGAGTTGGGGGCATATCTTTTATTCAACTCCATCACCTTTCTTTGACACCACCTTATAATCCCACCATCCTAATTATCCATGAGCTTTATTTTTCCTTTGGCATTTAAATCTAGCTCATGTGGGTTGGGATGGATCCACTTCTATTTTTCCTCATGCACTCACACTAGCATCATGTTGTTTCCACATTATTCATATGTGGAGCCACCTTTACATGTTTTGTAAGTGGAACCCCTTTTTCTAGTTTCCATATGGATTATGTAACATCCCAAAACTTCAATCCAAGCTTATCATGATCAAATCATCTAAAAATGGGGTTAACAAAAACTTTTCCAAATTTAAAATGAAAGCATTCTAATATGTGTGCATTTAAAATAGGAGTTGTTTTGAATTGCCATGATTGTGTGATCCTTTGCTTCTAAAATGTTTATTAGGTGATTTAAACATCATCTACATCATTCCCAAACTTTTCCTAAAAGAAATCAAATCAAAAAGAATTAAAATGAAGGAATGGTTATTTGGACAAATTTAACTCTCATGCCTACTTTGGCTATTCCTAGTACTCAATTCTTAACAGAAACAATTCTTGATCTTTGCACCCCTTGCTAGTATACATAATGAGGTACCAAGGCCCACCTTTTGATCTACTAAAAACCTTCTGTAAACTATTTTAAATGACAGTTTAAAATTGAATCTAATGCATATGCATATATCACCCCTATTTCAAAAACCATCTAAGTGAGCACCATTTTCAAAACCCTTGCAACCAGAGACTACCTAGCACTAGTGGAGATCACCCAAAAATTTTGAACTCAAAATTCAAATTTTTTTCTCTTGCGGCCATTTTGTCAAACACCTTGTTAGCAAGATCATTAAGGCCTAACTATTACTGTTTTGGGCTGATTTTGTCTAGCAATTCTGTAGTGCTTTGATCATATTGTCCCCCCTCAAGCTAGACCAGACCAAACCAGCCTCTTCTCTACCCCCTAGCCGCACTGCATAGCCATGCCGAGCACCATCTCGCCGGCCGACCGTGCACCTGCAGCAGCAACCCTCTCCAGCCCCTCTCGCCATGTCTAGTACGTGGCCAGTGGTCCACCTCTACCGTCCAACCAGCCCCAGGCTAGAGACAGAGGGCAGAGCGGCCAGGAACCGCCGCGCCCGGAGCTTATCGAGCATGCCGACGCCGCCCGCAGAGCGCGCACTGTCCCTGCGTGCACAAGCCGCCGCTCGACACCAGCCCGCGCCCACCGCTCCGCCTCGACCTGGAGAACACCCCAGACACCTCCGTTCGCCACCCAAAGCCCCACAGCCACCGCTCGCCGTGGACACAGCCGCTTCGGCCGCGCAGAGCGCCACCTCGCCCCGACCACATGCCACCGCCCCTACGGCCGCATTGAAGCACTAGAGCACCACCAGGGAACCGCCCATCGATCGCCATCCCCAGCCATGCCGCTAGCTCGCCGTAGCCATGTCGCCACCGTCGACCGCCCATCCCGCTCGGTCTCAACGCCGAGCCTATAAAAGGAGCCCTCCCCGGCACAAAAGACTCACACTATTCCACTCCCCTCACCTCTCTGAACCTCACCCACCTCTCGCCGGAGCAAGTGGAGCAGCAGTTCGCCGGAATTGGAGCCGGAGCCGCCGCCTTTGGAGAAGAAGGGTGTCGTTGATTCTGGCCACCCCAAGCTCCGTCGCGACCACGCCTCGCCTCGCCGTCGTCTTCCACTTCGTTCGCCCGCATCACCGACCCCACTGGAGCCCTGGTACGCCCCTAGTAGACCCCCACCGAGCCGCTAGGGTTCGAGCTCACCGGTGACCCGTCCGTCGTCGACGATGACCCTCAGCCGTAGATCTAGCCTCTAATCGCACGGCTCACAGCGCGCGTACCGTTTCGCGTTTTAAGTGCTGCTAACAAGTGGGACCCCCCTGTCAGCTGAGCCCCGTGCCGCGTAGCGCCACTGGGCCCGCCCATTTCCTTTCCCGCGCAAGCCCGTAGATTCAAATCTAGGTTTTTCTTTTTAGTTAGAATATAGTTTCTGTCCAGTGTTTCAAAATTCAATTCTATGAGTTTGACAAATCCAGATTACATGAAACTAATTTTGTCTGAAAGGTATTGAAATGCTCTATCCAAGCCCGTTGGATTTAATTCATTTAGAGTTATAGATTTCTCCTGATAAAAATAAGAAGACAGAAGCTTTTGCAACTTGAAACATTTTTATAAAATCAACCAAGTTAGCTTTTGAGTTGATTCCAACTCTCAAAAATCACATCTCATCATATCTATCCAAATATGTAATAATATAAAGATTTACAGGCAGTGACTTTGGACTAGTACCAAAATAATGCTATATAGGCATTTCTAGTCACTTTAAATCATTAAATAATGAACTTAAACCAAAGTAATATTGATCCAACCTTTAAATCTCATTCCCACGTGTTAGAATATGTGGTGAGGACATGTGTCCACATGATCCCATGTTTTAGTGGTGAATATTAAATTGTAGTTAATTTTTCAATGAGTAGGAATTACTTTTCCAAAATAAAAAGGTTGAAACTATTGAATTAAACTTGTGATGCTTGTGATGATAATAGATCATCAATTGTGTGGTTTAGAATAATACTTAGCCTAGTTAAGGATTGTTTGGTGATTGTGCACTCCCTATGTATTTCTAGACGATAGTACCGACCAAGCCTTCGAGGAGGAGGAGTTCTACCAAGAAGAAGAAGAAGAAGAAGAAGAAGGAAACTTCAACCACTGCACCAACCAAGGCAAGCTATTAGTGGCAAGCTAACCCTTGCAAACATGCTTTAGTAAGCTATTGTAGCAAGCTAGAATAAAACTAGATAGTTTAGTAAAGATGCCTTAAGCATACTTTGATCACACCCCTTTAACTCTTAGTACCTCAAGTCTTATTAACAAGTTTTACCCCCTTAGTTACACAAAGTTCTTTAATTAATTTTGAAGGTAGCATAAAGAGTATAAAACTTCACCTACTTAGAAACCTTTAGATGTCATTCTATGGCATGAGATTGATCCCATCTTTCCACCTTAGTGAACACTCTTAACTTAGTATTTTAGAATAGATCAAAACTTGAGTCACTTTAGATGGGAACACTTGGTGAAAATGAGTTATGAAAACCTTGGAATGATGAGTCATTCTATTGAGATGTTTTGACATGTGTTGAGAAACACAATGGGTTGATGATGATGAAAAAGATAAGGCATGAGCCTTAACCCTTTTATAAAATTGATGGTTGGATTCGGATGCGATACCATTCCAAATTTACCGTACAACCACATTACCTGAATTGGGTAAGGCTTAGCTGGAAATTTATATGCATTAGTATTAGTTCCCTCACGGGAGAGGTTTGAGCTGAGGCTACCTCTCAATGATGTCCACCTATGCAGTGCCCAAGATGACTGATGGTCATGGTTGGGAGGCCATGCTCATAGGAGAGGTGCTTGTACTAGGGTGTGTAAAGGGAAGGTTATGTTTGATTATTTGCATACTAAGTATGATGATTCAGGGTTATCCCTGACAGATGTATCGAATCTTGTGGTGAAAGTGTACCACCTCTGCAGAGTGTCAAACTATTCGAATAGCCGCGTCCGCGGTTATGGACAATTGGAATGGCCATACTGTTTCGTTGTCAGATGTTTTCTAAATACCTTGAAATGAATGATGACCTTTGACTTGACCACAACAGGGTTGTGTTAATGAATTTAGCTTCCCAACTTAAGTGATTCTAGAACTTTACTTTATCTTTTCTTGCTTCAGAACTCAGCTTAGGTTTCAAACTTAACTTGATAGTTATTCTTTAAATTCAGCACTTTAACTGAGAATCATAATCCTTGTTAGTAGTAGTTTGCGAGTACTTAAAGAGTACTCATGGCTTTTGTCCCTGGCTATTATCATGGCCAGACTATGAAGGAGATTACCAAGATGATGGTCAGCAGGACGGCTATGATAACTAGGACTATCTGCCTTCGTCAGCATTGCCTGTGCCCCTGAAGATGGACCCCACCGCTACGCTATCGTTTAATTCTGCTGCTTGTTGTATTAAAGACTGGATCATGAGATCCTTATTTATGTAAAACCTTATGTATGGTTTGTAATGGATGATGTACTGTGATATCCAATCCGTTATGTCTCGCAAAAATGGTAATCCTGGGATTGCGAGGTATGGCATAACGGGCATCTGGGATTAAAAATCGGGGTGTTGACAAGTTGGTATCAGAGCCATCCTGACCATAGGAGACCCTAGTTAGAATGGACGTCCAAACCAAAAACTTAGCTTCAAAACCAAAGTGAGTATTTATGAAAAACTATTTCCCCTCTTACCCTTGTGACTCATTCTTTCTCAAAAATACATGTTCCTCAAAATTCATACATTACTACTTAAAATTTGACACACTTGATTACTTCACTAATTTCCTCATCCTAAATTCTTGTAGATGGAGACTCAGTTCAACAAGTTTTACCAGTTGGGAAACGGAGGTCAGCTAATCTTCGAGAGGGATCTGGATTCACTGTCAGAGTTACTGGGACGCCCACATCCGGAGTTTCTTGGAGCTCAACTTCTAGGACCCCCAGGAGGAGACCTACAATGGCTAGTCACCGCAGATCTTCGAGGACGCATTTCAGCACCAACTTCTGGAAGAATTCAGTTCTCTGTGAGAGAGAACAACTGGCTAGATGGATTAGCCAGGGCAATGCATGAAGCTCTCGCACGTCTATGTGCCCTCAGCGTCAACAAGATTCAAGGAACCCATTTTGCCCACTATGCAAAACGTGACTTCATGGGAATGCCGATGGAGATGCCAAGTCACCCAGAGTTGAGGCGTCAAGTGGAGAACCTTGACTTCTTGCTTCATGACCGACAGCAGGAACTGGACAATGCCAGAGAGTTAGCCAACCAGAACCGTGCCATCATCGACCAGAAGGCCCAGACTTTCACACTGCTCGTCCAAGATCGCCAGTCTCTTCGTCGCCAGCATGCAAAGAAGGATCGCACCATCGCCCGTCTTTGCAAGAAGGTGGCCGACCTCGAGAAGACCGTCAAGGAGCAGGAAGCTCAGCTTGCCGCCAAAGAAGAAGATGATGAGGGTGAAGACATCCAGGGAGATATGGATTCTTACCTCAGCAATGATGACGATTTTCTGGCAGAGGATGTTGTGGACTTCTACACTGATGATGAAGACTCCGACTTCATCGACGATGAGTAGATGCACTAGAGCACTGTCGTAGCATGAGATGTATAATCTCATTGTATCGTAGTTTGCAGAATGGTTCTTCAAACCATCTGTTTTCCCCTTTGATTGTTGTGGTGTGTTTTATCGTGTGCTTGCTTGCATGAATGAGGATGAAGTTAGTTGAAAAACTTGAGTCTAACTCAAAGTTGTAGCTTTGAAAACCCAAAACCATGAACCTTAGAATTTCCCTCTTACCCCTATATCTATCTCAATCTTCAGATGACTCGTGGAAACCAAGGAGGGAGCAGCTCATCGCAGGACCCAATGCTGCAGATCTTGCAGAATCTCATTGCGGACCGTGAAGCAAGCAGGGCCGAGCGTCAAGCCAACTTAGCGACATTGCAGCAGATCGCCCAAATGGCTCTCAACAACCAAGGACATGGAAATCAGGATCACCATGGATCTAAACTCAAAAACTTTCAGAACACCAATCCCCCAATCTTCAACCAATCTGAAAACCCATTAGATGCTGATGACTGGTTACAGACCATGGAAAACAACCTCGAAGTTGCAGGAGTTGAGGAGAATGAGAAAGTTCTCTTCGCCACCCACTATATGGCGGGAGATGCAAGAGCTTGGTGGAATAGCATCCGCACTATGAACCATGGCCAGGTGATGACCTGGGAAGCATTCAAGGTCAAGTTCAGCCGCACCCACGTGCCGCAAGGTCTTGTCAACAGGATGAGAGATGAATTCCGTGAACTGAAGCAAGGAAGATTGACGGTAGTAGAGTACCTTGACAAGTTCTTGTCACTTGCCAGATATGCACCGGATGAGATTAACACGGAGGCCAAGAAGAAAGAGATATTCTTAAACGGACTGCATGATGAGATGCAGACTGTCCTCGTCAACATCCATTTCCAGGATCTCGAAGAGCTAGTCGACTCTGCCATTCAGATGGAAGGGAAGATTAACTAGGCAAACGACAACCGCAAGCGTCGTATGATGCAGCAGTCTGGATCCAGTAGTCACCAGAAGTACCGTCCCAACCCCTCACCAGGATATGCACCAAGGAACAAACGACCCCCACCTTCTCGCCCAAGCTACCCCAATCGTAGCGGAGGAAATGTGAAGCCCGGAGGAAACAATCACAACTCCGGCAACGCCAACAACTTCAACCGTGCCCCTCCCAAGAGCAACAACACTGCCCCCAGAACTGGCAGCAATGCTGTACCTGTTGCAGTCAAGGACAATGAGTGTTGTTTCGAGTGTGGAGTGAAGGGTCACTACTCCAATGAGTGTCCCAAGAAGACTGCCGCCAATGCCCCTGTGAATGCCCCAGGTCAGCAGCAGCGTCGTGTTCAACCAGGCAGGAGATTTGCCCCAGGGAACCCGCACAACCGCAACGGTCGTCTCTTCCACATGAACGCAAAAGAAGCCCAGGAAGCACCAGATGTAGTGCTGGGTATGTTTTCTGTCAACTCAGTTTTAGCAAGAGTATTGTTTGATTCTGGAGCATCGCATTCATTTGTCACCGAAGAATTTGTATGCACTAGTAAGATTCGCCCAACCAACCTGAAGCATGTCATGATAGTTCAAATCCCCGGTTCAACAACAAAAGCTAGAAAAATTTGCAAAGCTGTACCTATCAGAATTCATGGGATAGATTTTTATGCCAACCTAATTGTACTTGGAACCAAAGGTTTGGAAGTAGTACTAGGTATGGACTGGATGTCAAGGCATAATGGACTGATAGACTGTGCTAAGAAAGCCATCACCATGACCAGTAGTTTTGGAGTAACAGTAGAACATATCTCTGAAACCTTACCCCGTCAATTCAAATGCAACAAAAGTGTAGCCCTGCCTACCATTGACCAAGTCAGAGTAGTCTGTGAATACCCCGACGTATTCCCAGATGAATTGCCAGGTATGCCCCCGGATAGGGATATAGAGTTCATTATCGAACTAATCCCCGGAACCGGACCTATAGCACCAGAGACCCTATACCATGAACCCCTCAGAGTTAGTAGAACTGAAGAAGCAGTTGGATGCCATGTTAGCAACAGGCTTGATTCAGCCAAGCGCATCGCCATGTAGATCATCAGTGCTATTCGTCGACAAGAAGGATGGAGGCAACCGTCTGTGTACAGACTACAGAAAGTTGAATGATGTCACCATCAAGAACAAGTACCCCTTGCCAAAGATAGAGGATCTATTTGATCAGTTGACTGGAGCTCAGGTATTCTCAAAGATTGATCTTAGGACTGGTTATCACCAACTTAAGATTCGTGCAACGGATATTCCGAAGACCGCCTTTACTACTCGCTATGGTCTATACGAGTATACGGTTATGTCTTTTGGATTAACCAATGCCCCTGCTTATTTCATGAATCTCATGAATAAGATCTTTATGAATTTCTTAGATAAGTTTGTAGTTGTGTTTATCGACGACATCCTTATCTACTCCAAGTCAGAAGAAGAGCATGAGCAACATCTGAGAATCATCCTAGAAACCCTGAGAGAACATCAGTTATATGCCAAGTTCAGCAGATGTGAGTTTTGGCTGAAAGAAGTAGGATTCCTAGGACATATTGTGTCTGCCGGAGGAGTCTCTGTTGATCCCAGCAAGATCAAAGATGTCGAAGAATGGGAAGCCCCAACCAATCAAACCCAAGTTCGTTCATTTCTCGGATTAGCGGGATATTACCACAAATTCGTAGAAGGATTCTCGAGCATAGCCCGACCAATGACCCAATTGTTGAAGAAGGACAAGAAGTTTGAATGGACAGACAAGTGCGAAGCCAGTTTCTAGGAGCTGAAGAAGAGATTAATATCAGCCGATCATGCCCGACATCAAGAAGCCGTTTGATGTGTATTGTGATGCATCAAAGATTGGTCTAGGATGTGTATTGATGCAAGAAGGCAAAGTCATCGCGTATCTGTCTCGACAACTGAAGCAGCATGAGCAGAACTACCCGACCCATGATCTTGAGCTAGCAGCGGTGGTTCTAGCGTTGAAGACATGGCGTCATTATTTGATGGGTAATCGCTGTGAGATTTACTCAGATCATAAGAGCTTGAAGTATATATTCACCCAGAAGGAGTTGAATATGAGGAAAAGAAGATGGATGGAGTTAATCAAGGATTATGACCTTGACATTCACTATCACGCCGGCAAAGCCAATGTGGTAGCGGATGCTCTTAGCAGATTGCCGTGTAGGCTGAACACATGATCAAAGAGAAGCAACCAAGTTTGTATGAGGAGTTGGAGCAGTTCAGGACTGAGTTAGTCAGCAAAGGATTCCTCGCTAGCATTAAACTTCAACCCACTTTGATTAGCCAAATCAAGGAGGCCTAGAAGGGGAATGAAAGTATCGACGGAATCAAACGTCGTATTGGTACAGGCAAAGTACCTGGATTCACCGAAGACGAAGAAGGTGTACTATGGTACAAGGGACGTATCTGTGTGCCAGCAGATTCAGAGCTGAAGGAAATTATCATGAAGGAAGCTCATGATACTCTTTATTCTATCCACCCCGGAGGAACAAAGATGTATCAGGATTTGAAAGAGCAATTTTGGTGGCACAAGATGAAGAGAGAGATCGGAAGCTACATCGCCAAATGTGACATCTGTCAAAGAGTCAAAGCAGAGCATCAGAGACCTGCAGGATTGTTGCAACCATTGCAGATTCCGGAATGGAAATGGGATTTCGTCGGAATGGATTTTATCACCGGTTTACCTACTTCTAGTAGCGGAAATGACTCAATCTGGGTCATAGTTGATAGACTATCTAAGGTAGCCCACTTCATACCAGTCAAGACAACCTACCAGAGTGCAAAACTAGCAGAGCTGTACATTGCTAGGATTGTTAGTCTGCATGGAACCCCCAAGACCATCGTATCAGATCGAGGAACCCAGTTTACTTCAAGATTTTGGCAGAAAGTTCAGGAAGGTTTAGGAACCAAGTTGAATTTCAGTATCGCTTATCACCCGCAAACAGATGGACAGACTGAGAGAGTCAACCAGATCTTGGAGGATATGCTTAGAGCTTGTGTGTTGGAATATGGATCAAAATGGGAAGACTGCCTGCCCTTCGCAGAATTCTCATATAACAACAGTTATCAAGCTAGTTTGCAGATGGCGCCATTTGAATTCCTATACGGAAGAAAGTGCCGTACCCCTTTGAATTGGTCGCAAGTAGGAGAGAGTCAGATCTTTGGACCCGACATACTCCGAGAAGCAGAAGAGAAAGTTCACAAATTTCATGAGCACCTCAAGACCGCCCAATCCAGACAGAAAAGCTATGCTGACAAGAGAAGGAGAGACCTGACTTTCAATGTCGGAGATTTCGTATATCTCAAGGTTTCACCATTGAAGGGAACCCAACGCTTTAGTCTGAAGGGAAAGTTAGCTCCCAGATATATCAGCTGGAATTGCCTGAAGAGATGTCAGCCATCCACAATGTGTTCCATATCTCGTTACTTCGCAAATGCTTGGAAGTGCCTGAGAAGACTGAAGTTTTCAAGAATATCGATCACAGAGCAGTGGAAATCAACAATGACCTGACCTATCGGGAAGTGCCCATTCGTATCTTAGAAGAAGCCTACAGAACCACCAGGACCAGGAGTATCAAGTTTCTCAAGATTCAGTGGAGCAACCATACCGAGGAGGAAGCCACTTGGGAGCGTGAGGATTACATTAGGACAGAGTTCCCAGATCTCTTTAGTTCCTAGTTTTCTTGTAAATCTCGGGACGAGATTTTATTTAAGGGGGGAAGGTTTGTAACATCCCAAAACTTCAATCCAAGCTTATCATGATCAAATCATCCAAAAATGGGGTTAACAAAAACTTTTCCAAATTTAAAATGAAAGCATTCTAATATGTGTGCATTTAAAATAGGAGTTGTTTTGAATTTCCATGATTGTGTGATCCTTTGCTTCTAAAATGTTTCTTAGGTGATTTAAACATCATCTACATCATTCCCAAACCTTTCCTAAAAGAAATCAAATCAAAAAGAATTAAAATGAAGGAATGGTCATTTGGACAAATTTAACTCTCATGCCTACTTTGGCTATTCCTAGTACTCAATTCTTAACAGAAACAATTCTTGATCTTTGCACCCCTTGCTAGTACACATAATGAGGTACCAAGGCCCACCTTTTGATCTACTAAAATCCTTCTGTAAACTATTTTAAATGACAGTTTAAAATTGAATCTAATGCATATGCATAGATCACCCCTATTTCAAAAACCATCTAATTGAGCACCATTTTCAAAACCCTTGCAACCAGAGACTACCTAGCACTAGTGGAGATCACCCAAAAAATTTGAACTCAAAATTCAAAACTTTTTCTCTTGCGGCCATTTTGTCAAACACCTTGTTAGCAAGATCATTAAGGCCTAACTATTACTGTTTTGGGCTGATTTTGTCTAGCAATTATGTAGTGCTTTGATCATCTTGTCCCCCCTCAAGCTAGACCAGACCAAACCAGCCTCTTCTCTACCCCCTAGCCGCACTGCATAGCCATGCCGAGCACCATCTCGCCGGCCGACCGTGCACCTGCAGCAGCAAACCTCTCCAGCCCCTCTCGCCATGTCTAGTACCTGGCCAGTGGTCCACCTCCACCGTCCAACCAGCCCCAGGCCAGAGACAGAGGGCAGAGCGGCCAGGAACCGCCGCGCCCGGAGCTTGTCGAGCATGCCGACGCCGCCCGCAGAGCGCTTACTGTCCCCGCGTGCACAAGCCGCCGCTCGACACCAGCCCGCGCCCACCGCTCCGCCTCGACCTGGAGAACACCCCAGACACCTCCGTTCGCCGCCCCAAGCCCCACGGCCACCGCTCGCCGTGGACACAGCCGCTTCGGCCGCGTAAAGCTCCACCTCACCCCAACCACATGCCACCGCCCCTACGGCCGCATTGAAGCACTAGAGCACCGCCAGGGAACCGCCCATCGATCGCCATTCCCAGCCATGCCGCTAGCTCGCCGTAGCCATGTCGCCACCGTCGACCGCCCATCCCGCTCGGTCTCAACGTCGAGCCTATAAAAGGAGCCCTCCCCAGCACAAAAGACTCACACCATTCCACTACCCTCACCTCTCTGAACCTCACCCACCTCTCGCCGGAGCAAGTGGAGCAGCAGTTCGCTGGAATTGGAGCCGGAGCCGCCGCCTCTGGAGAAGAAGGGTGCCGTTGATTCCGGCCACCCCAAGCTCCGCCGTGACCACGCCTCGCCTGGCCGTCGTCTTCCACTTGGTTCGCCCGCATCGCCGACCCCGCTGGAGCCCTGGTACGCCCCCAGTAGACCCCCACCGAGCCGCTAGGGTTCGAGCTCACCGGCGACCCGTCCGTCGTCGACGACGACCCTCAGCCGTAGATCTAGCCTCTAATCGCACGGCCCACAACGCGCGTACCGTTTCGCGTTTTAAGTGCCGCTGACAAGTGGGACCCCCCTGTCATCTGAGCCCCGTGCCGCGTAGCGCCACTGGGCCGGCCCATTTCCTTTCCCGCGCAAGCCCGTAGATTCAAATCTAGGTTTTTCTTTTTAGTTAGAATATAGTTTCTGTCCAGTGTTTTAAAATTCAATTCTGTGAGTTTGACAAATCCAGATTACATGAAACTAATTTTGTCTGAAAGGTATTGAAATGCTCTATCCAAGCCCGTTGGATTTAATTCATTTAGAGTTATAGATTTCTCCTAATAAAAATAAGAAGACAGAAGCTTTTGCAACTTGAAACATTTTTATAAAATCAACCAAGTTAGCTTTTGAGTTGATTCCAACTCTCAAAAATCACATCTCATCATATCTATCCAAATATGTAATAATATTAAGGTTTACAGGCAGTGACTTTGGACTAGTACCAAAATAATGCTATATAGGCATTTCTAGTCACTTTAAATCATTAAATAATGAACTTAAACCAAAGTAATATTGATCCAACCTTTAAATCTCATTCCCACATGTTAGAATATGTGGTGAGGACATGTGTCCACATGATCCCATGTTTTAGTGGTGAATATTAAATTGTAGTTAATTTTTCAATGAGTAGAAATTACTTTTCCAAAATAAAAAGGTTGAAACTATTGAATTAAACTTGTGATGCTTGTGATGATAATAGATCATCAATTGTGTGGTTTAGAATAATACTTAGCCTAGTTAAGGATTGTTTGGTGATTGTGCACTCCCTATGTATTTCTAGACGATAGTACCGACCAAGCCTTCGAGGAGGAGGAGTTCTACCAAGAAGAAGAAGAAGAAGAAGAAGGAAACTTCAACCACTGCACCAACCAAGGCAAGCTATTAGTGGCAAGCTAACCCTTGCAAACATGCTTTAGTAAGCTATTGTAGCAAGCTAGAATAAAACTAGATAGTTTAATAAAGATGCCTTAAGCATACTTTGATCACACCCCTTTAACTCTTAGTACCTCAAGTCTTATTAACAAGTTTTACCCCCTTAGTTACACAAAGTTCTTTAATTAATTTTGAAGGTAGCATAAAGAGTATAAAACTTCACCTACTTAGAAACCTTTAGATGTCATTCTATGGCATGAGATTGATCCCATCTTTCCACCTTAGTGAACACTCTTAACTTAGTATTTTAGAATAGATCAAAACTTGAGTCACTTTAGATGGGAACACTTGGTGAAAATGAGTTATGAAAACCTTGGAATGATGAGTCATTCTATTGAGATGTTTTGACATGTGTTGAGAAACACAATGGGTTGATGATGATGAAAAAGATAAGGCATGAGCCTTAACCCTTTTATAAAACCGATGGTTGGATTCGGATGCGATACCATTCCAAATTTACCGTACAACCACATTACCTGAATTGGTAAGGCTTAGCTGGAAATTTATATGCATTAGTATTAGTTCCCTCACGGGAGAGGTTTGAGCTGAGGCTACCTCTCAATGATGTCCACCTATGCAGTGCCCAAGATGACTGATGGTCATGGTTGGGAGGCCATGCTCATAGGAGAGGTGCTTATACTAGGGTGTGTAAAGGGAAGGTTATGTTTGATTATCTGCATACTAAGTATGATGATTCAAGGTTATCCCTGATAGATGTATCGAATCTTGTGGTGAAAGTGTACCACCTCTGCAGAGTGTCAAACTATTCGAATAGCCGCGTCCGCGGTTATGGATAGTTGGAATGGCCATACTGTTTCGTTGTCAGATGTTTTCTAAATACCTTGAAATGAATGATGACCTTTGACTTGACCACAACAGGGTTGTGTTAATGAAATTAGCTTCCCAACTTAAGTGATTCTAGAACTTTACTTTATCGTTTCTTGCTTTAGAACTCAGCTTAGGTTTCAAACTTAACTTGATAGTTATTCTTTAAATTTAGCACTTTAACTGAGAATCATAATCCTTGTTAGTAGTAGTTTGCGAGTACTTAAAGAGTACTCATGGCTTTTGTCCCTGGCTATTATCATGGCCAGACTATGAAGGAGATTACCAAGATGATGGTCAGCAGGACGGCTATGATAACTAGGACTATCTGCCTTCGTCAGCATTGCCTGTGCCCCTGAAGATGGACCCCACCGCTACGCTATCGTTTAATTCCGCTGCTTGTTGTATTAAAGACTGGATCATGAGATCCTTATTTATGTAAAACCTTATGTATGGTTTGTAATGGATGATGTACTGTGATATCCAATCCGTTATGTCTCGCAAAAATGGTAATCCTGGGATTGCGAGGTATGGCATAACGGGCATCTGGGATTAAAAATCCGGGTGTTGACAGATTATTATGGATATATGCTCATGTTGGAATATTTTTGAGACTATCAAACATTTAGTGGAATATACACACTAGAAAGTCCCAATTATATTCAAATATGATCATCTCCATCTACTCCACATGGAACCTTCTTTTAAATTCCTTTAGCTTGGCCTTCTCTCCATATTTTGGAATGCATGTGAATCAATTCCATGGGAATTCATTATTGTTTTCACAATATTAAACATGACATTTACTATTCATGCATGGGCCATGCAAGGTCACCACCTTTTTCTTTTCCTTGGTTTTCTTGTAGTTATGAAGTGGATCTTTGTCTTTTGGGAATCAAGTCAAGTGGGGCTTTCTTAAGCTCTATTCTATTGCTCTTGCTAAACCCTCATCATCTTGATCATGCACTTGATCATGCATCAACAAAACCACCTCTCCATCCCTTTTCACCTCTTTGCTTGATCTTGTTTTCTTGCCATGTGCACCAAGACCCTCACCTCACTCCATATCCATCTTCTTTCCCCTTTAATCAAATCTTGCAAAAATTTCCAAAAAGGTTTATTTTATGGGCTTGCTTGAATCTGCAACAAAACAAAAGCAAAACAATTAAATAAATAAAAAGAAGATAAACAAGAGAGGGCCCCAGTAGCAGCCCACCCCTACCTGGTCCCAGCCCAGCAGCAGCTCCGGCCCGCCCCTTCCTTCCTCCTGGGCCGGCCCTTTTCTTTCGCCTAGCCCAATACCCCTTCGCCGTTTACTGTCGTCTCCCTCTGTTCCTCTTCTCCGTCGCCTCCCCTCTCTACTCAGCGACAGACGGTAGCGGGCAGGTGGCTGTCCCTGCCGTCATCCGCGTCAGCAAGCACGCCGAAGGCGTGACCTCCCCGCCTTTATCTTCTCGCGCCTCGCTGTCGAACCGTAGTTGCCCGTCTTCATTTTCCCCTCTCCCTCCTCTCCTGCGTGCCATGGCCGCCGCTGGTCAGAGCCCCACGACGCCGATCCCGTCCTAGTTGGTGACCGAGGACTTGCCGGGAAGCACCGCCGTGGACCTTGGCGTTGCTCCAGCCTGCTAGGAGGAGCCGGACCCACTCGGAGCTGCCTCCTCGTTGGTGAACCGTGCACCACCGCCGCGACATTATCGTCTCCCTCCGCTCCGGCCGTCCCATCCCCTGATTCCCTGGGGAATCAGTCAAGGTGAGCGCCACCCTCGTTCTCTTCCTTTTCCTCCCCTCTGTGTGCCGAGCGCCACCTGATTTTGGCTCCCGCCGGTGATGTGCTCCGCTGATGGGCAGTTCTAGGCCGTGCGTTCCCCCGCTGTTCCTCGAGGCTCTCCGTCCGGTATAGTCCCTCTCCGACATTCCTTCCTGAACGAGATCTATAGCTGGTAGACCCCTCTCTGCGTTTTGTTTTAGAGGCATCGCGAGATTCGCCGTAACGCCGACGCTAACCTCGCCGGAACTCGCCGACGTTGACAGGTTGTCGCCACGGTTCAGAGAACAGGCGACAGGTTCAGTTCGGAGCACGGGCGTCATTTTCCCGAAAAAACCCCTGGCACTCTTGGTCGATCAGCGTCTGGTCCCCCAAACCCCACCGGTCAGTGTCCGGTGCTTTTTGCAAAAAGGCACTCGTAGTTTCCCTATTCTCCATCGCGCGGGCCTCAGATCCACCACGTGTCGCCTCCAGGCTGGTGTCGCACGCGTGTGGCCCCGTCGTTACCTTGCCCCACCAGTTAGCCTCGGTGGCTAGTAAAGCCCCGCGTACGAAAAGGGCCACTGCGCCGCTTTTCGCCAGCTCAGCGCCGCGCCAGTTTCGGGCCCGCATGTTAGTGACTGTGGCTAAGTCTAGCTGGGTATAAAAAGTCTGGCAGTTTTCTGTTTAATTAAAACATTTTCAGAAATGATTTAAATATGTTTCAAATCTGTTTTAATAACTTTTAATCTGTATTTCCAAATCACACAAATAATATATGTTTCGGAATCAGAAAAATGTGAGGAATTCAAATATGCTATTCAAAATATTATCTGAACACTTTAAATTTTTGAGATGATTAAAATTACAATAAAAAGGCCTATTTTTAATTAATTAATAACTTTAGATCTATAACTCCAAATTTAACAAATAATATGTCTAAATCGATCAGCGCGACGAGCCCGTTCTAACTATGCATTCCATGCTCTGAATTGCAGCATGCATCATACAAATATAAAGTATACAGCAACTTATATGAGAGCAAACCGGACTAAAAACTTAATAAAATGCTTTAATCTTGTACCCCACACCTCACCCATGCCATGCTACATTATTGCCATGCAAACTGTGCATCATTCATCATGGCATGCTTGTTTGTTTATCGCATTTTAATTCATATGCTTGTGCACTTTATTTATGTTGGCCCTTGTTTGTTTGGTTCTTCTTCGAATAGACGCCGAGCAGGGGATATATCAGGAATCTCAGGAGCACTACCCAGATCCGTATCTCGCTTCAATTGAGCTGCCAGGCAAGCACTACCACATGCTTGCATACATATAGTACCTATTGCCTCTATCTTATTCTTGCATCATTGAGTCACGATTGCATTAAATTGAATCCCAAGCACTGCATAGCCTTTACTTTTACACCCCACCGAAGCTTGTTCCTCCATCCCATGAGCCATTACTACAGGAGTTGTTTGAGCCATGTGAGTCGTAGAACAGCATGTGTAGGGTATGTGAGTGTCTGATGGATAATGAGGTACCTAAACAACTTAACCTGAGTAGTAATAGGATAACTAATGAAAGAGGCACCAGTGAGCAATATCTGCTATTTGGTTCTTCATGCTCACTTGTGTCCCGTAGGACCCCGAGTACTTGATTCCTGTTCCTTGACTATTCGCACTATCCACATCTGGGAGGCCTTATGGACCCCCATGAGCCAGAGCTTGATTCATTTCTATTTCTTGGGGCCATAAAGTAGTTTGGGGCTTTGTTACTATCCTGTACTTATGCCATGCTTTACTGTTTTATTTAAGATTGTGCGTGGAGCACCTGTACTGTTTTAGATGCGGAATGTTTTCGCGGTATCGACAAGCCCAGTCACATTTTCGGGTTCCCAGTCGTTTATAGCCATTGACGCAAACCTTGGGTCCGTCTCGAAGCCGGCCAACTTCATTGCGGGTAGCTTAATGGGGTGGCCCCCTGAAATATTTCTGAATCCTGTGATCGCTTTATCGTGAATGCCTCGTTGGGTTTTGAGTTGGTTTTTCCGAGGTTGATCGAGTGTGTGTTGCTATTTGTGCACCCATGCAGGGTAAATCTTTTTGAAAGTCGTGTCCGCGGTTATGGATGACTTGGAGCACAGTTTCTCGATCATAGACAAGTATAACTAAAGTACCGCTTTTAATTTGACTAAGTACCTGACTAGTAGGTAGTGCAATACTCATGGAATGGTTAATAAAACTGCCAACAGATGGGTTATTCGTCCGCTTTCTCGTTGGTAAGCGAGAAGGAGGATGGATCTGTGAATTATACTGTTATAACTGTTGTTACTAATTAACGGACATCCGTATATCATTGGTTAGGCGGATGGTTAGCGAGTATCTATAGACTTGTTAGTTATTATCTTTTGCTGCAATTGCGTCACCCCAGGTTATGTCCCCTTTAGAGGCATAAAGACTTGTTGAGTACCCCTAGGGTCCCACACGATAAATTGTTTGATTCAGATGAACAGGTGTATTCGCAAGATGGATACTGGGTGAAGGAGACGGATGATGTTGGCAACGATCACTCGGTGTAGAGATTCCGGGAACGGGGATCCGTGCGATCTGTGAGCGGGATGTGTTTATTTATATGGCATCTTATGCCGATTTGCTTCTTATCCGTACTCGGACCTTGTTTTCTGCTTCCGCCTGATACTCTGATGTTTGATGTATGAGGAGATATCCTAAACTATTATCTCTATCTAGGATATTTGGATCTTGCCGTATGGCGTTGCAATATTTCTATTTTTTTTAGATGGAATGGCTCTGAGGACTGTTGTATGTGGCTTGCATACATACTCACTTGTGTAAGTAGTTGATCCCTTCGCTTGCCGATTACGCCGCTCGTTCTTATCCTGATGATCTGAAAGTGGTTAGGACGGCCGAAAGGTCTACCTGTGAGTGGCCCTTAGGCCCCACCATACTATTTTAACCACTTTCGCTCATCCAGGCATGTAACTAAGAGCGTAATTCACCGAGGTAGTTACAGACACCAAGGTAATTCTGTTGAAAACAGTGTCAGTCCATGTTAGTTGTATCCAAATCACACAAGTTTAGAGGAAAAACAATAGCAAAAGTGTTCGAGAAAGTAGATACGTTTTGGACGTATCAGCAGGCCAGCTCTATTGCAAAGTAAATTGAAGTCATCAGTAATACCGAGTTGGTTCAATATGATGGGGCAAGCCCACTTGGTGGCATTCACTTCATGTTTCTTTATCTTGTTGAAGCGATCACGATGGGCCTCATTCTTGAACCGTATCCCCATGCATTCCTGAGCGGTAGCCCGAGAAGTGCTAGCGGTGGTACGAGCACGGCTTTGGCTCCTTGTGTTCATCATCTAAAACATTGAAGAAAGGCAAAAATAAAACTTTTTGATCCAACAATAGTAAGTGCATCATATTCCTCATCATAGCATACTAAAGAATTCTCCTCAAAATAATAATAATCTAGGCAAGAAAATCATGGCAATTGGTTCATAGTAGGTCTTACCCTAGATTGATAATGATAATAGATTGAAGATGAATTTGTGAAAAGTAATTGGAGGATCGAAGGAGCAGCATACCTGTAGATCACTTGTGTGCGAGGAAATCGAACGAAATTGAGTAGAGATGAAGATCCCTCGAGGTTTTGAGAGAGTTTGGAGGTAGAAGAAAGAAAAAGGATTAAAGTTTGGGAGTTTGGAGTACCTTCCCGTGCGATTTTATGGTCGGATGCAACTATATGGGCGCAACTATATAGGCGAAACATGTGTTCCGATCGTATAGTTGGCGTTCTGTCAAAATATTAGGGTTTCCTCCTGGCGGCTCATCTATACGGGTGGAACAAAATGTTCCAGCCATATAGTTGGTCGTTAAACTATTTGTTCCTGTGAAAGAAAATTTGCAAAGGCATCGATATCTATACGACTGGAACTATACGGCCAAAAATTTTATTCCCGTCGTATAGTTGGTCGTTAAACTCTCAGTACATATGAAAGGAAATTATACGGAGGCAATGATATCTATACGACCGGAGCTATACGGCCAGAATTTTTATTCCTGCTGTATAGTTGGTCGTTAAACTCTCAGTACATATTGCAGAATAATTTTCGATGGCAAAGATATCTATACGACCTGAGCTATACGGCCGGAACTTTTATTCCTGCCGTATAGTTGGTCGTTAAACCTTCTGTGTATCAAAAAAATTATGTTTCTTCGTAAACTATTTATTTTCCTGTAACTTAGTGATATACTTTGTTTTTGACAGAAAACTGACAGTAAATATTGTCGACCAATAATAGCATGAATAAAGCAGAATTTCAAGTACTACCAAACTTCTTCTCCTCGAATGGAGTTTTCTAGCACTCTTTATTAAACAAAAACTAAAACTAAAACTAAAAACTTAACTCAAACCTTTATTTCACATGGTTTGCCTCCCATGGAGCGCTCTTTTATGGTCAATAGCTTGACCTTGATGATACTCACTTGGGCCAGATGAGTGGAACACCCACTCCAAAGTAATTGGCCTTCAAAGTGATGACATATTTGAGATTAGATGACATATTTGACCTGTAAAATTAGCGAAGGTTGACACGGTCATAAAATTAGCGATAATTAAAAGGGAAAATGTAGAGGAGAAGGTAGGTGGTTGTACGACGAGATTTGTGGCGTTGTGCTAGATCGGGCAGAGGGAGGTGTGGATGAGTGTGAGGGACTCGATAAAGGCGGAGACGTTAGGTATCCTCGAGGGGTCCCCCCCTCCTCTAAACCCATTTCTCAGCTCTTCAGCCTCCGGCTGATACGTGGAAGTTTCTTGCGATAGGGCCCAGTTGGAAGTGATATTGAGAGCATGTTGCGTAAAATGGGATATGTCTTATTAAAATCAAGTGGCAATAAATTGCAGCGCCCGTCGATGACCATGCACTCGATGACCCTGCTACCCTATGCATGTGTTGCGGAGTAGTAGTACTAATGGTAGGCTTTTTAGACGTGATTAAACATGACATGATCACTCGACGACTTCTTTAATGTATGGCTACATGTTCCTTCTTGTAGAAATCTCAGTGAGAGAGACGTCCATGTTGTCTCACGCTGTACTGTGAAGGGCACGACGTGTGCAACGATCCGTGTTGGATCACAGAGGATCGATGGTTGGTGCGCACGATTCGCGTGACAACTGTGTCAACCAATCAGGGCGTAGCAGCCAGATTGAGCACATGCTTGGGCTTTTATGTTATTTGTGACCGAAAGAGAGTGCAAAACTTAGTATCAAAAAACCAAGGGCAAAATCTATTTGATTGCAGGGTTTTGTTTTGTTTTGTTCCGAAGCAAAGATATCTGCGGGTAGAAAATAGAAAGAGATTTTAAAAATGGAAAGTGAGTGTCTTTGATACGTCGTAAACATATCTATAATTTTTTATGTTCCATGCTTGTTTAGTATCTACTTTCTTATGTTTTATTCACACTTTGAGGTATTTTTATACATTTTCTAGGACTAACATATTAACGAGATGCCATAGTGCCAATTGCATGTTTTCTGCTATTTTTGGTTTCATAAAAGCTAGTAAGGAAATATTCTTAGAATTGGATGGGACAAAAGCCAAAGTCAGTATTTCACGTGAAGCAACACGGAATCCGGAGGGGGACGAAGTGGCGCACCAGGGCGGCCACACCTGGTGCCCGCACGGCCTAGGGGACACGCCACCAAGGGGTGTGGGCCCCCTGGTGCTCCACAGAAGCTTATTTTCAGCCATATTTCCTATGTTTTTGGGTTTTCTTAGACAAAGAATTATAATAGTAAAATCAAGAATTTAAAGACTAACTAATTTTTTTGGTTTATCCAATAAAGACTGAAAGCAAACTAATAAAATTAAAAACAAGAATTCAAACTAGCAAGGTTCCTAATAACCTCACCAGGGTAGCTATTGCTTCCCTGGCAACGGCGCCAGAAAGAGGCTTGATACCTTCGATCCGGATTACGGATGTAGTGTAGCTTCTTTTTACCTAGTAGACCTAGGTTATCGATTCCTCGGGAAGCGAATGCATAGTGAAGTTACTTTAACGGACCTTCGGGAGTTTTAAAATTCCTTTTGTGTTTTTATCGGACCAATAGCTTGCGGCTTTTTGTTGTTGTCGATGATGGAGAGAGAGGGCCTAGGGCGTTCGGTTTCACCTGTAGCTATGCAAAACATCTTATGGAAATAAAAGATAGAAATAAAGCATGCATGTACTTGTTAGAGCAAGATAAATTATATGTGGGCAGTGCATCCATAATTGCTACTGCCTCCACAACTACTTATAGAAATAACCTACTAGTCTCATCCATAGAAGAAAGATAACTAATGATATGCATAGTGATGTCACCGTTAATCCCAAGCAAATCCCTCACATACAGCCATACTACCCCTTCTATCACTGGGATTCCCAACCTGCAGATCAGTCATCACTCATACTCCCTATACCTGGATCAACCATCGAGGTCTTGGGTACCTGATAAGTCCTTGGATTGAGGCAAGAGAGGATATAATAATCATCATGTCATACAAACTAATACACAATCCCATCTATGATAATTCACATGCACAATTGCTACATGGCTAGTCCGAAGCCCTTAGCCCAAGGAGAATTACTCACACATAGAGATGAGATCAACAATCACAAACATTGTAATAAAAATCATAAGATTGATAGCAATAGTCTTACAATGTTGCTAATTGGAGAAGAGATCTACTATTACAAGTGGTGAAATATTGCTATGGAGATGGAGAAGGGTTTAGAGATCTAGAGGCAGCTGGTGATTTGTGGCAGAGACTTTGGGTGGTTCTGACTCTTGTTTTCCCGTCGCCCGAGACTTCTTTATATAGGGGTCCCTTCACGAAAGTTGTTCTGTTTGACTTAACAATGGCGACGCCAACTATACGACCGGAGCTATACGGTCAGAATTTTTGCTCTGGCTGTATAGTTGGTCATTAAGGTGTCTGCCTCCGTTGTAAGGCTCCTGGTTTCTTCTGGTAGTTGTAAATCTCATATCTTCAACTTTAATATAGTGATTCCCTCCTTTAAACGATGTTATCTGCGTAGGAAAAATATAAAAGAAAAGATTGCATATACCTCTAAATATTAGCATTAGTGGCAGGGTTTAGAGAGATATTTCATCAAGAATGTGATTAATATCCAGTTTAAATGTGGACGTTAGATGGCTATATTTCAGAGCCATCAGTTCGCAACATAGAAAACCAAAAAATTGCTATGATGGGAACTATTATACGCCAAGATCTATCTACTAGATACAAGCAACAGGTGGATATACATCCATAGAGAACGTACCCTCAAAGACAACAAAGCTTTGTTAACGAGATGGAACTCGTGGATGATGTAGTCGTTCACTTGCCGATCTCAATATCGTGTGGAAGTCCTAGCGCCGTAAATCACCAGCGTATCCGCACTCGCACACACGTTCAAGCCACCGAACAACCTCCGCCTTCTCGCTCCAGCGATGCAGCGGAAGCAACAACTCCTTCTAGATGAAATGCTGTCGGTAACATGTATCTTTCTAATCCAAGACCAAGGGGAAATAATACTAGAGGAGGAGAGAGATCCTTCATGAGGAGGTGTAAGGAATAAGGAGTGAGAGGGAGCCGTTTATAGGAGGAGGGGGTACCCCTCCCTATGTTCGGCGCCCAATGGGGGGTGACCCCTCACCTCCCCCATTCATGTGGTGGTAACCCCCTCCACATAAATTTTCCCCTTAACATTCCCCTTTAAAGTCTTCACTTTAAATGCATTAAATTTATCCAAATTTAATGCTCTCTCATTTAATAAAACTCTTTTATTAATTTTATTCAGAATTTTGTTAATTACTTTAATTAATAAACATTCAAATAAAACCCCCTACAACATTTCAATATTACATGTAGAACCAATTTCAGCAATTTCACTCGAAATGATTCCAGCGCTTTGCAATTCTTTCGTCTGAAACATATATGCTCCAAATGGTGTTTGGCAACCCTTAAGTGTGTCACCCTACGGTTTGCGAATAATGCAGACATGATCGAGACTCCTCTCAGATCAATAATCAGAAGCGGGACTTGGAGATCCATTCTAACTCCTGCACATTCAACGATAACTTCTGTGATCGTGAGAACCTTTAACGCTAGTAACTAAATCCCTTTGTCTCGCGATATATTACATGTCCGAGATTCGATCATCGGCATGCAAATACCTAGTTTGATCTCGTTACCGACATGCACTCTTTTCTCGTTACCGTGATATAACATTCTAGTGATCACATCACTTCCTTGCAAGCTATTCTCAATGTGATATCACCGAGAGGGCCCAGAGTATATCTATCCATCATCGAGATGAACAAATCCCACTCTTGATCCATGAGCCTCTACATAACACCTTCGTAGCACTGAACTCACCTTTATAGTCACCCTTTTACGGTGTGACGTTTGATGTTATCAAGATACTCTTCCGGTGTTAGTGATTAACATGATCTCATGGTCTAAGGACTAGTATTACTTCGTATGATGTTATAGCAATATAAACTCAATGACTTTGATCGTAATGCTATACTTCGGATGAATGTTCATCACATCATTTCACCAATGTTGTGACCTTGTTATTAACGACATCCAATGTCCATGATCAGGAAACTTTGATCATCTTGTTAATCAACGAGCTAGTTTAAAGAGAGGCATAACTACGAACTTTCCATTTGTTTATTAAACACACATGTATTAATGTTTCCATATTAATACAATTATGGCATGCAAAATAAACATCTATCATATACTTGGAATATACATAATAACAACTTTATTATTGCCTCTCAGGGCATATTCCCTTCAGTCTCCCACTTGCACTAGAGACAATAATCTAGTTACATAGTGATAAATATAACACCCATGGAGTTCTGGTGTTGATCATGTTTTGCCCTAGGGAGAACTTTAGTCAACGGATCTGCAACATTGAGATCCGTGTGTACTTTACAAATCTTTATATCTCCATCCTTGACATGCTCTCGGATGGAGTGAAACCGGTGCTTCATATGCTTGGAATTCTTGTGAGACCTTGGTTCCTTGGCGTTGGCTATGGCTCTGTTGTTGTCACAATAGATAACCATTGGGTCCAATGCACTAGGAACCACACCTGCTTCGGTTATGAACTCCTTCATCCAAACCGCTTCCTGCGCCGCTTCTGAAGCAACAACATATTCCGCCTCCATCGTTGATCCAGCCACCACAGGTTGTTTGGAACTCCTCCAACTAACTTCTGCTCCGTTCAAGAGAAATACGTATCCGGATTGAAACTTAGAGTCATCTGGATCGGTGTCAAAGCTAGTATCGACATAACACTTAGCGACCAGCTCTTCTTCACCTTCGTATACAAGAAACATATCCTTAGATCTTCTTAGGTACTTAAGGATATTCTTGACCGCTATTCAGTGTTCCGTACCTGGATCAGATTGGTACCTACTAGTTAAGCTAATAGCATGTGCCACATCCGGTCTTGTACATAGCATGGCGTACATTATAGAGCCTATAGCCGAAGCACAGGGGATTTTATCCATTATCACTCTTTCTTCCGTCGTAGCCGGACTTTGAGTCTTACTCAATGTCTTGCCTTGCAACATTGGTAAGAACCCCTTCTTACTTCCGTCCATTTTAAACTTCTTTAAAATCCTATCAAGGTATGTACTCTGTGATAGCCCTATCAGGCGCCTTGATCTATATCTATAGATCTTTATGCCTAATATGTATGACGCTTCACCTAGGTCCTTCATCAAAAAATTGCTGTTTAGATAACTTTTAACACTGTTTAAAAGATCTATATCATTTCCAATCAATAATATGCCGTCCACATATAATATTAGAAATGCCACATTACTCTCACTCACTTTCTTGTAAATACAAGCTTCTCCATAAGTTTGGATAAATACAAACTCTTTGATCACCTCATCAAAGCGGAGATTCCAACTCCGGGATGCTTGCTTTAGTCCATAGATGGATCGCTGAAGCTTGCACACCTTGTCAACATCCTTAGGATTGACAAAACCCTTTGGTTGTATCATATACAACTCTTCCTCAATGTTACCATTGAGGAATGCAGTTTTGACATCCATCTGTCATATCTCATAATCGAAATAAGCAACAATTGCTAACATAATCTTAACCAACTTTAGCATCGCTACGAGAGAGAATGTCTCATCGTAGTCAACCCCTTGAATTTGTCGAAACCCCTTCGCAAAAATTCGAGCTTTATAGATGGTTACATTACCATCAGCATCAGTTTTTCTTTTGAAAATCCATTTATTCTCAACGGCCCTTCGGTCGTGAGGTAAGTCCCCCAAGGTCCAAACCTGGTTTTCGTACATGGATTCCATCTTGGATTTCATGGCTTCTAGCCATTTTTTGGAATCCGGGCTCATCATTGCTTCTTCATACGTCGCTGGGTCATCTATTTCATCAACCATGAAATTCATAACAAGATTTCCGTACAGTTCAGGAGCTGCACATGTCCTGCTTGACCTGTGTGTTTCGGTAGTGTCCTCTTTCGAAGTTTCATGATCATTATCATTAGTTCCCTCTTCATTCGGTGAAGTCAACTCTGGAACAATTTTCGGCGCTGCGCTACTTGCCATTGTATGAAGAGAAGGTTCAATAACCTCTTCAAGTTCTACCTTCGGACTACACACACCTTTCGTGAGAAATTCTTTCTCTAGAAAGGATCCATTCTTGGCAACGAAAACCTTGCCCTCGGATCGGTGATAGAAGGAATAGTCAATAGTTTCCTTAGGGTATCCTATGAAGACACATTTTTCCGATTTGGGTTCGAGTTTATCCGGTTGAAGTTTCTTCACATAAACATCGCAACCACAAACTTTAAGAAATGATAGCTTAGGTTTGTTTTCAACCCACAATTCATACGGTGTCTTTTCAACGGATTTAGATGGTGCCCGATTTAAAGTTAATGCAGCAGTTTCCATTGCATAACCCCAAAATTACAGTGGCAAGTCAGTCAGAGACATCATAGATCGAACCATATATAATAAAGTACGATTACGACATTCCAACACACCATTACGCTGTGGTGTTCCGGCAGGTGTGAGTTGTGAAACTATTCCACACTCTTTCATATGTGTGCCAAAGTCGTAACTCAGATACTTGATACGTTGCAAACGTATCCATAATTTTTGATGTTCCATGCTTGGTTTTATCTACTTTCTTGTGTTTTGTCCACACTTTGGAGTACTTTTCATATGATTTCTTGGACTAACCTATTAACAAGAGCCATAGTGCCAGTTGCCTGTTTTCTGCTGTTTTTGGTTCCAAGAAAGTCAGAAAATGAATATTCTTGGAATTGGACGGGACAAAAGCCAAAGTCAATTTTTCACCGAGGGACACCTGGAGCCAGAATACGAGACGGAGAGGGGCTGGGGCCCGGCCACACCACCTGGCCACACGGCCAGGCCTGGCCTGCGCCAGGGGGTGGTCTGGCCGCCCCAGGCACCCCCTCGGTCTCTCCTTCCGCCTATAAGTTGCCTCCGATACATAAACCCTAAGTATCCAATCAAAATTCCACGAAAAAGTCTGTAGCCGCCATCATCTCCATCCCTAGATCGGGAGGGATCTGAAGCTCTTTCCGGCACCCTGCCGGAGAGGGGAATTCACCCTAGAGGCCTTCTTTATCACCATGCAAGCCTCCGGTGTGATGCGTGAGTAGTTCTCTGGACTACGAGTCCATGTACTAGCTAGATAACTAGTTCTCCTCCTTTGTGCTATCATGTTTAGATCTTGTGAGCTTCGTTCATGATCAAGATCATCTATTTGTAATTCTGCATGTTGTGTTTGTGGGGATCCGATGGATATTGAGATGCTATTTCAGATTGATTATTGATTCTATCATGTCTTTGTTATTTGTGGTCTTTCATGCTTTCCGTTGTTAGTAGCTATCTTGGCCAAGTAGATGCTAGCAACTCCAAGAGTTAGTATTTATGCTCGATAGTGGGTTCATGCCTCTGGTAATCTGGGGAAGTGACAAAAATCTCTAAGGTACTAGATGTGTTGTTGCTACTAGGGAGAAAACAATAATCCTTTGTTCATAGAACAATCGTATTGTTTACTTTACACGCAATTCGTAATGCAATTATCCGTTGCTTGCAACTTAATACTGGAGGGGGGTCGGATGATAACCTGAAGGTGGATTATTAGTCATAGATGCAGTTGGATGGCGGTCTATGTATAATGTTGTAATGCCCAATCGAATCTCAAAGGAGTCAAGATGAGTAGTATATGCTTGTATGCTTTCTCGATGTTTGTCAATTGCCCCGCTGTAATTTGTTCACCCAACTTGTTATCTATCATAAGGAGAGTCACCTCTAGTGAAGTATGGACCCCGGTCCTTTCTTTTACTATCAATCTACAATGAACTGTTTACTGCTTTGTGTTTACTTTCTGCAAACTATTACTCTCTTCCACTCGATACGTTTAATCCTTTGTTTTCAGCAAAACCGGTGAGATTGACAACCTCATCGCAAGTTGGGGATGGAGTTCTGTGGTTGTGTTGTGCAGGTCTCCACGTTGCTGCTGGCACCGGTAGTGTGCCCTGCCAAAGTCCAGCTAGCTACACCTTCGAGGTGTTTCGTTGATCCTACTGGATTGATAACCTTGGTTTCATAACTGAGGGAAAACTTACTGATGTGCTCATCATACCTTCCTCTTGGGGTTCCCCAACGAGCTCGTTAATACACGAGTCAGCAATACTCACCTCCACGGTCAGACCATAGAAATTTGATCTTTCTATTACGATGATTTTCCACTTCATTCTGAAATTCCTTGAACTTTTCAAAGGTTTCAGATTTGTGTTTCATCAAATAGATATACCCGTATCTACTCAAATCATCTATGAAAGTAACAAAATAACGATAACCACCACGCGCCGACACACTCATTGGACCGCATACATTAGTATGTATGATTTCCAATAAATTTGTCGCCCGTTCCATTGAACCAGAAAACGGTGTTCTAGTCATCTTGCCCATAAGGCATGGCTCACATGTATCAAATGATTCAAAGTGAAGTGATTCCAAAAGTCCATCAGAATGGAGTTTCTTCATGCGTTTAACACCAATATGACTTAGACGGCGTGCCACATATATGCAGATATATCATCATCAAGTTTAATCCTTTTAGCATCAACATTATGAATATGTGTAACACTATTATCGAGATCCAGCAAAAATAAACCATTCATCACAAGTGCATGACCATAAAAGATATCATTTATATAAATCGAACAACCATTGTTTTCAGATTTAAATGAATAACCACATCGCATTAAACAAGATCCAGATATAATGTTCATGCTCAGTGCAGGCACCAAATAACAATTATTTAAGTTTATAACTAATTCTGACGGTAGGTTGAGAGGCAACATTCCAACGGCGATCACATCAACCCTTGATCCATTGTCGACACGCATCTTGACCTCACACCTTGCTAGCGGTCGCTTGTTCCGCAACCCCTGATTCGAGTTACATATATTAGCAACCAATCCAGTAACAAATACCCAGGTGCTAATGCGAGTACTAGTCAAGTACACATCAATAACATGTATATCATATATACCTTTGTTTTCCTTGTCGGCCTTCTTGTCTGCCAAGTACTTGGGGCAGTTGCGCTTCCAATAGCCGGTCCCCTTGCAATAGTAGCACTCGGTATCAGACTTAGGGCCATCTCGGGATTTCTTTTCAGGCGTGGCAACAAATTTTCCACCCTTCTTTCCCTTTTGCTTACTCTTCTTGTCTTTCTTGAAACCGGTGGTCTTATTGATCATCAACACTTGGTGTTCTTTCTTGATCTCCACCTCTATAGTCCTAAGCATTGATAGAAGCTCGGGAAGCGACTTCTTCATGCCTTGCATATTATAGTTCATCACGAAGCTCTTGTAGCTAGGTGGGAGACATTGGAGAACATGATGTATGCCTAAGTCAATGGGAATCGTTATTACCAAGGACACAAGCCTATCGGCGTACACATACATTTTGAGTACATGCTCGCTAACGGAGTTGTTCTCTTCCATCATGCAGCTAAAGAACTTTTCAGAAGCATTATAACTCTCTATGGCAGCATGGGTATCGAAAATCATTTTCAATTCGCCCATGGTATCAAAGGCATTGTCGTTTTCGAAACGCTTTCGAAGTTCTGGCTCTAGCCCATATAATATGCCGCAATGAACTAATTTGTGGTCCTCCTGACGAGTTAGATAGACGTTCTTTTCCTCGTCAGGGGCATCAGGAGCTGGTGGGGGGCCTAGCGACGCTTCTAGCACATACAACTTGTGTGCAGCATTGAGGAGAATCCTCAAATTCATGGCCCAGTCGGTAAAGTTGCTACCATTCGTTGCAAGTTTCTCTTTCTCCTTGAACACATTGAAATCAAAAGCAGGTGGTGCCATCTACAATAGAATTTGTAAAGTTTAGAGTAAGTTTATGATAGATCGAGTTCAACTAATCCAAATTATAAATGAACTCCCACTCAAAAACAACATCCCTCGTGTATTGTTGGTGATTACATGAACCAAATCCACTACACCAAGTCCGATCATCACGTGAGTCAGTGCAGTTCCAAAGGTGAGCATCAATATGGGCATCATATCGACTATATGACTCATGCTTAACCTTTCGGTCCGTGTTCCGAGGCCATGTCTGTACATGCTAGGCTCGCCAAGTAAGAACCTTAGTACTTGCATGTGTAAAACTGTCTTACACCCGAAATATGATCGTGAATTCAAGTACACCCGATCATCACGTGATGTCTTGAAGCGACAAAACATAAACGATGAGTACTTAAGGGAGAACACATTTTTATCTTGATATCTAAATTAGGGATCATTTTATAGTGCAACTAAAAATGCCAAACTAGCCATATAAGATGCAAACATCATATGTGTAAAGTGGAATGATATGGTCCATGCATTTGATCACCATCATGTGCATCGTGGTATGATCTCTACCATTCCTTTGTGTGTAAGGCCAAGGTCTACGGAACTTACACGTTAGGTGTGTTGTAAGGGTATCTACCATACATCAACTTACAACATTACCATATCATGACACCAGCCCAGCAACAATCTAAACTAGACGCCTCTAATTTATCCATTGCAAGTTTTACGTGGATTAGGGCTTTCGGAGATAGAACCGATCTTACCTACGAACATGGAACCACAACGATGATAACTAAGTTATTAGCAACTCATTGTAAATCAGATATTGACTATAGTAGGAGAGACATACACCCGCTAGCCACTTATGCAAAACTAGTTGCATGTCAGTCGTGGAACCGGTCTCATGTGCGATGACATGTAAAGTTGGTCCGGGCCGCTTCATCCCACTATGCCACCAATATCCAAAATACATGAAAGAAGCAATAACATGATCATCATCGCCCATATATAAATGTGTACTACCCGTGCAAAGCACATATGCATAGATTAGGCTCTGATACCACTATTGGGTTCGTAGCATAGAAAACAAAAAAAATCCTATGATGGGAACTATTATACGCCAAGATCTATCTACTAGATACAAGCAACGGGTGGATATACATCCATAGAGAACATACCCTCGAAGACAACAAAGCTTTATTAACGAGATGGAACTCGTGGATGATGTAGTCGTTCGCTTGCCGATCTCAAGATCGTGTGGAAGTCCTAGCGCCGCAAACCAGCAGCGCATCCGCACTCACACACACGTTCAGGCCACCGAATAACCTCCGCCTCCTCTCTCCAGCGATGCAGCAGAAGCAACAACTCCTTCCAGATGAAATGCCACCGAGAACATGTATCTCGCTAATCCGAGACCATGGAGAAATAATACTAGAGGGAGAGAGAGATCCTTCACGAGGAGGTGTGAGGAATAAGGAGTGAGAGGGGGGACTTTAATAGGAGGAGCGGGGTTACCCCTCCCCATGGCCAGCTCCCCATGGGGGGTGACCCCTCACCTCCCCCATTCATGTGGTGGTAACCCCCTCCACATAAATTTGCCCCTTAACATCCCCCTTTAAAGTTTTCACTTTAAATGCATTAAATTTCTCCAAATTTAATGCTCTCTCATTTAATAAAACTCTTTTATTAAGTTTATTCAGAATTTTGTTAATTACTTTAATTAACAAACATTCACATAAACCCCCTACAACATTCAATATTACATGTAGAACCAATTTCAGTAATTTCACTCGAAACAATTTCGGTTTCCATCGAAATGATTCTAGTGCTTTGCAATTCTTTTGTCTGAAACATATATGGTCCAAATGGTGTTTGGCAATCCTTAAGTGTGTCACCCTACGGTTCGCGAATAATGCAGACATGATTGAGACTCCTCTCAGATCAATAATCAGAAGCGGGACCTAGAGATCTATTCTGACTCCTACACATTCAACGATAACTTCTGTGATCGTGAGAACCTGTAATGCTAGTAACTAAATCCCTTTGTCTCACGATATATTACATGTCCGAGATTCGATCATCGGCATGCAAATACCTAGTTTGGTCTCATTACCGACATGCACTCTTTTCTCGTTCCCATGATATAACATTCTAGTGATCACATCACTTGCTTGCAAGCTATTCTCAATATGATATCACCGAGAGGGCCTGGAGTATATCTATCCGTCACCGGGATGGACAAATCCCACTCTTGATCCATGAGCCTCTATATAACACCTTCGTAGCACTGAACCCACCTTTATAGTCACCCTTTTACGATGTGACGTTTGATGTTATCAAGATACTCTTCCGGTGTTAGTGATTAACATGATCTCATGGTCTAAGGACTAGGATTACTTCGTATGATGTTATAGCAATATAAACTCAATGACTTTTATCATAATGCTATACTTCGGATGAATGTTCATCACATCATTTCACCAATGTTGTGTCCTCGTTATTAACGACATCCAATGTCCATGATCAGGAAACTTTAATCATCTTGTTAATCAACGAGCTAGTTTAAAGAGAGGCATAACTACGAACTTTCCATTTGTTTATTAAACACACATGTATTAACATTTTCGTATTAATACAATTATAGCATGCAAAATAAACATCTATCATATACTTGGAATATACATAATAACAACTTTATTATTGCCTCTCAGGGCATATTCCCTTCAGATTGTACCAATATGCATGTCTAGTACTCCAGATTTTACTATTAGGAATCTATAGCCGATGCTATGAAAAGCATATCCCAGAAAATCACAGTCTACGGTTTTTGGTCCAAGTTTGCGCTTCTTTAGGATTGGCACATGAACCTTTGCCAAACAGCCCCAAGTTCGCAAGTAAGAAAGATTTAATCTTTTCTTTTCCCATTTTTCAAATGGAGTAATCTCTTTGTTCTTAGTGGGAACTCGGTTTAGGACATGACACACAGTCAGTAATGCCTCCCCCCACCATTCCTTGGAGACCCGATGTGTCTAACATGGCGTTAACCAAATCTGTTAGAGTACAATTCTTTCTTTCGGCTACCCCGTTTAACTGGGGCGAGTAGGAAGGCGTCTTCTCATGGATTATACCATATTCCGCATAAAAATAATCAAACTCGTTGGAAAAATACTCTCCACCACGATCAGACCTAAGCCTCTTAATCTTTTGATCAAGTTGGTTTTCCACTTTAGCTTTATAGATTTTGAAGAAACTCAAAGTCTCATCTTTTGATTTTAGGAGATACACATGACAATATCTTGTAGAGTCATCGATTAATATCATGAAATATTTCTTTCTACCTTTTGTTAACACACCATTTATCTCACAAAGATCTGAATGTATGAGCTCTAGTGGTGCAAAATCTCTCACCTCTGTAGTCGTATGTGACTTGCGAGATTGCTTCGCTTGCACACAAGTTTGGCATTTAGATCCCTTCACAATAGTGAATTTTGGGATTACATTCATTTTAGCTAACAACGTCATACAACCAAAATTAACATGACAAAGACGTGAATGCCAGACATTTGATACAAGATCAGATGAAACATGATTCACGACTTTATTACACACATCTGACAGTGATAGGCGGAACAAACCTCCACACTCATAGACTTTACCAATAAATGTTCCAAACTTAGACAGTACAAATTTATTGGACTCAAACACAATCTTGTAGCCATCATGACATAGAAGTGATCCACTAACAAGATTCTTATTTATTGAGGGAACATGATGCATGCTCTTTAAGCGCACGGTCTTTCCCGAAGTGAACTTCAGATCGACCGTACCAACACCATCAACAGAAGCATGCGAGCCTTTCCCCATCAGCACGGACTGAGTCCCTCTAACCTGATATGAAGAAAACATGGAAACATCAGAACAAACATGTACATTAGCGCCCGTGTCAATCCACCAATCAGGAGAATGCCATAATGAAAGAACAATAGGTAATATACCATACCCGACATCTTCATCTCAACGTCGCCCATGAAAATATTAGCAGTCTTGCTGCCTTTTCCATGCTGGCACTTGTCAAAGCGGTTGGGACAAGCAGGAGCCCAATGATCAGGATCACCGCACACATGACAAGCGCCTTTCTTCTTATCAATCTTCTTCTTGAAACTAGTAGACTGTGAGGCTTTGTTCTTTCCATCGAACTTTCCTTTTCTATCAAACTTTCCCTTGTTCTTAAACTTGTGAGACTGGAAGTTCTTTTTCTATACCAGGTTGGCACTTGAACCTCCCTTAGCACCTCAAGCACGTGTGTATTTTGCTCTCACCTTCTCTTCCACATCAAGAGTTCCAATGAGATCCCATACGGAAAACTCTTGTCTCTTGTGTTTCAGGGAAGTAGCAAAGTTCCTCCATGAAGGGGGGAGTTTGGCAATAATGCCCCCCAGCAATGAACTTGTCTGGTAACACACAAGAGAAGTACTCAAGCTCCTTGGCCAGTGACTGTATTTCATGAGCCTGCTCAACCACGAGCGGTCATCAGTCATCTTGTAGTCATATTGATGTGGGCATACCCTACAGGTACTCGAGTTTGACATATACGGCCCGGATGTGGCAGAAGCCCACGGCGTTGCCAGGGCCCAATACGGGATTCAGATGACTCACGGAAACTCTGATTGCTTGCAGCACAAGATGAAGCTTAAGATAGAAAGTTTAAAGGGATGAACCCTAATCTATAACCGACTCGACCTGTTACCTGAGACCTAGCCTATCTATATAAAGGCTAGGAGGGGACGACGAGGAGGACAACCACAACCCTAGTTTTCCACACCATCGCCAGATTGCATCTGCGCACCCCTGTAACTTTCGACTTCCTCGATAATTCCAAGAGCAGACAAGCAGGAGTAGGGACCTCTACGAGGCTTGAACCTGGGTAAAACTTGCGTCCCTGTGTGCTTGTTTGCTAGCCGATTGATACCTCCAGCGCTCCCTCCTTCTCCAAAACTCAAGTCCATAACAATGGGCATTGACGAGTTAAACCCTTGTCACATAGAGTTGTTCCATGACGTATAGTTCACTGTCAGCGTCCGAGACCCCAAACTTGGCCTCGAGCGCAGCCCACATGTCCTTGCCATTATCAAATGACATATAGGGTTCAACAATGTTCTCCCCGAGAATAGACAACAAATCAGCCTTGAATAGGGTATCAGTTTTTTGGAAAACTTGTTCCTGAGCAGGAGTAAGCTCTCCCTCAGGCTTGCCAATAGTGGTGTCATAGCAGTTCATGTTCTAAAACCAGAGAACTGCTCTCACGCGCCACCTCTTATAATGTGTACCCTCAAAGACAGATGGCTTCATAGAAGCAACAAAACCACTTGGAGCAAATTGTCTAATAAGATTTTTGGATTGTTGAGTAAAAGAGCAATTTTTCAAGAAATTTAACCATAGTAAAAAATAGATAGAACATAGGCAGAATAATAGAAAAAGACTAGAAGATACGACAAACTATCTGAATATGATAAACAAGACCGAGGAAAAAGATATACATCACAACAGAGGAACCGCCGGTGTTTGCGTTAGCGTTGGCACCATCGTCAACCATGTTGTCGAGGAAAATGTTGTTGACATCGGGGAAGAAATCGTCGTTGGGAAGACGTCGACGCAGTCGCTATCCGTGAAGGAGTCCGTGATGAAGCCAGTAATTGCGCTGGTAGCGCTCCCCAAAAACCTTATCGCCCTTCTCCCGTACATGACTCGAAACAACACGGACTCGGAGGCCTACTGTCCCAACTCGTGGTGCATGCCGCAAGACGGGATGGGGAAGATCTAGGCAATGCAGTGCTCTGGAACTGGAGGTGCAAGGGTGTGCGTTGGTGTATATGAGGAGAGGAGCGACCTCTCACCCCGCAAACCCGCGGCGCGCGCGTGCATCGTGATGAGGCGAGGCGGGCGGCGGAGGAGGAGGAGCGCGCGTGTATATGTCTTCTCTTCTCAAGCTCGTAAAAGTGGTGGAAGAGCTCACCTTATAAGCTGGTCCAACTTTCACTCAACTAGCAATGTAGGACTAAATTTTTGTCCCACCTCTTGCCTTGCATGAATGGGCCAAGTGGACCTTTAGGATTTCAAAAATTATTGAATAATATAAATGGGCTGGACCTTTATTAGGCAAAATGCCAACATAAGAGAGTAGTAACGACAAATTTCGCCATAGGTAAGATAGTAGTACTCCTCTCATTTTTTAAAAGATGCTTTCTCACGATTTCTGAGAGGCGAGGTGCCAATTTTTCCTGAAACGAGAGGAGTCAAGACATTCACCTTACATTTGTGAAAATCTCACCCTATAAACCCAAAAGGAGGGAGTTCTTGTAGAGATCTTGATATTTTTATTCAAATATTGATCGAGTAAAAAACATATACCTTTAGCAAGAGAATCCTGACAGTGTTATAATTTTATTGGCGCTCCCCTTTTTTTACATGTGTCGGATTTCTCATTGTATTGCCTTTTTTTTTTCTCAAAAGAAAAGAAAAAAGCCTCCCTTGCCTTTTTTTTTTTGAGATTTCCCTGCCTTTTTTTTTTCTGAGGGGGGCCTTCCCTGCTAAGCCATTGCGATGAAGCGCTAGTGGATTACAGCTTCTTGGCCCATTTATCTGCAGGGACCGATTGCCGGGCTTGCGGAGCCTTTCGGCCCATAGGTTATGGGTCAGAACCGTACCCTCCCATACTTTCTTTCCTCTTCCTCTCCTCCGGACTCCTGATTCCTGACCTAGAGCTGCCGCCCGCCGTGCCGTAGCTCGTAGCGTCACGCCGTCACCGCCGACGCCTCACCGCCCAACCCACTTAGCCTCTTACGCGCGCCGCCGGAACCATATCCCTTGCAGCGTCTCTGCCGTCTCCACCCCGTCCGCAACCTCGGACACTGCTTCTCGAGGTACCCGCCTTTTGCCATCCAGTGATTCGTTGTTGAACCCCACTGACCACCTCCACAATTTTTGTGTGCACACCATCTAGATCCGCCCCTGCCTATCTAACTGGCGGGTCTTCCTCTTGGGATGTTTGTTGCTGACGATGTTCTCACGGTTGCACACACTGACACCCCTGCAGGTAAAAAGAAAGTGGGGAAACCATGCCGAAGTTCAAGAAGAATCCGAACCCTCATATCTTCATGGACATATCCATCGGTGGACGAGCTGCTGAGAGAATCACGTTTGAGGTCGTAAAGCTTGTACCTTCATACGTGCCTGATCTTATATTATTTTAAAGTGGTGGCTGTTTCTCCTTTCAGAACGTAGGTGGCCTGTGCCTGATTAGCTTCCTGCTTTGGTTTTGCAGCTCTTTGCCAATGTAGTTCCGAGGACGGCAGAGAACTTCCGAGCGCTTTGTACTGGTAAGATTCAGATTCCTTGCTGTGAAGTAGTGTGTGCGTGTGTGTGTGTGTAACGGTGGAGTTATTGATGAAACATAAGGGTTGCAATGTGCAATTTATTAAGTTTAACATCCTTGATGTTGAGGATGTTTAAGGGTTCATGTAAATGCTAGGAAATACGGATATGGTCTATGTCCACAAGAGCCGTCTTTGGTGAACCGACATGGATTAAGTTGAACTTTTATTTTTTTGTGCGTGTTTGGTAAATGACATGACATTGTTTTAAATAGAATGATGATTGAATAGGGGGAGCTGAACTAGAGTCTTGCTGAGGTGTTGTCTAGTATAATTGTTTTTTCTCTTTATTATTACCACTTATGGTTATCGCTATGCATGATTAAATCTTATGACTATGTTATCTGTTGGGAGATATTTGTAAATCTGTTGTTCTCTTCTGTCCCACCTTGCTTGTCATGGTAGATTATGTTATCTGTTTGGAAGCACCGATTTTACATGATATTTCCTGGTATAAATATAAGGCATTTCACTTTTATTTCTTCACAACTAATTGGCGTTTCATTTGATCAAGTTTATTGTAAGACTCTAGAGTTCTTCATATGGAAGTAGCAATATAAATGATACGTTAGCATGTACTTGTTGTCTGTATGTATTACCTTTTATTGTTTATAAGGCCTTACTTCTGGTAACATGTAGGTGAGAGGGGCCTCGGAGAATCTACAAAGAAGCCACTTTATTTTAAGGGAACACACATCCATCGCATTATCCCAGGATTTATGGCCCAGGTACCAAAATATTGCAGCTGATGTGGTTCATGCATATGTTTATTGTAGCTAGTGACAGTATGTTTGGATCTTTTGTGGATCACAAATATGAGCTTTATAGATTATTATTGATATTATTGAATCTGTGCTCTCTTTTATTTTACTGCCCATTTTGTTCGAAGTAAAGTCCACTAATCAGATTTCTTAACTGCAGGGTGGTGATTTTTCCACAGGAGATGGTATTGCTTCATTAGCCCAGGCTTCTTCTTTCAACTGACTTATTGATGTAGTGTACTCTATAAGCTCAACGTTGCATGCTATTTCCAGGACGTGGTGGGGAGAGCATATATGGTGGAAAGTTTCCAGGTATGGCTATATCATTTTTTTTGGATATTATAGAATTTGTATGTTAGCCACTTAAGGTTAAAGTCCCATGATACTGTGCTATTATCATACTACCCTTCTGTTTAAAAAAATGTACTACTGTTTTGTGTTCTACAGATGAAAACTTCAAGTTAAAGCATGATCAGCCTGGTATTCTGTCCATGGCAAACTCTGGAAAAAACACCAACGGATCCCAATTTTTTATAACATTAAAGGCTACACCACATCTTGATGGGTATTACTTCTTTCCTTGTCATTTAGCACTAATAGTTTTGGAGCTGCACTTTTTGTTCCTTTCCCTATTACTACAACTAATTCTATATTTTGTGATGAAATTGTGAGAAGTAATGATTGAGAGTTTGTGATAGATCCATCATGGGTGGTATATTATCCACAGCAGTATTAATGTCTATTTGATACTCCCCTATGGAGAAGACAATATTTTCACTGCCCCCCATGGTCTATCAACATTTAATGAGCCCGCATTGTAATTTTTTGTAGCAAGCATGTGGTCTTTGGGAAGGTGCTTGATGGAAAAGCTTTGCTTAAGAAGCTTGAAGCAGTGGGTACTGATTCTGGAAAGCCTACAAGCCCAGTTAAAATTGTAGATTGTGGTGAAGCCTCTAACACAGATACTCAGAATCAGTTGCATGGAGAGAAAGGCAAGTAGGGGTTAACATGGAGATCTCCAAACAGTTCACGTGTGATCTCTTCTAAGCTTTCTCAGCACTTGTTTTTGCAGAAAAGAAGCTTAAAAAGGCAGTAGAGGATAACTCTGATTCTGAAGGGAAGGTCAAAACCAAAAAATTATCCAGCGAGGATAAACAAAAGAAAAAGAGAAAGCACTACTCCTCTGACTCATATAGTTCAGAAACTTCTGACTCACGGTCCTATTCCTCAGATAGTGGTTCCGGGTCAGAATCGTATTCTTCAGCATCATTGGATACCAGCTCATCTAGTGATCATAGGCACAAGAGAAGAAAAGGTTCTAAGAAGGTTAAGCGAAAGTCTACAAAGAGGAAGAGCAGCCATAAGAAGAGTAAGAGCAATAGTAAAGGAACAAAAAGAAAATCCAAGCGGTAAATCTTGACCTTTATAACCTGTATAGTTATGTTCACTCAGTATTAATACTAACTGAACGATTCCCTTTTGGTGCTGTACTTAGGAGCTATGGGAGCTCAAGTGATGATTCAGAAAGCTCAAGCAGCAGTTCTGAGAATGAAAGTGCAGGCCGCCATACCAAGCATTCATTGAAGAAAGGTAGGAGAACTCCCATTCAGTTTTCTATTTGTGTTCACCATCTATCAACATAGTCTGGTATGCCGCATGCTGCTTGAATTTAGCTGTTTATATTTCGGACCGTGCTACCCGACTGCGTTCTAGAGATAACCAAAATCGGCGGACACTCTGACCAAACCGCGCGAGACGCGTTCACGTGTCCTGACCGATCGGTGCAACGTTCCATTGTCAGCCAAAGCCAAGATCTCGTTAGGGATAATACTAGGTAGGATTTATTGCAAAGCACTACACGACAAACCTGATAGCTTAACCGAAATTAAATATGGAAATCCATAAATTCGAAATATTTTGTACGTCAAACCGTTTATCCGATTTAGAATATGTTTTCATCGTTGGACTAGTCATGACGAGATCTTTAAAACTAGATCCCATGTCGATATGTTCTGATAAATTTTTTTTGAACCCAAAAGTTACCCATCAGTAACACATGAGTTATCCATGCCGCCATATTTAAGTTATCCACCCCTATGAAAAGAATGTAAAGATGTTTTGATGCATGTGAAAAATTAAATGTGAGATTCAAAAGGTTAAAAATTTGTGTAGTTCAAATCGTTTATCGATTTACCATCCCTCTGAACATTGTACTAGTCAGACTAGATCATTACAACTATATCCTATCTTGATTTGTGTAGTTCAAAACGTTTATCCGATTTATGATCCATCTGAACATTGTACTAGTCACGACTAGATCATTACAACTATATCCTATCTTGATATATTTCGATGATCATTTTTCTAGATTCAAAAGTTACCCACATGTAACATCTGAATTATATCGGTAAGCAATAGGTGGATAACTTTGATTGGTTGGTAACTATACCTGATCAGGAGGGTAACTCTATAAGCAATCAGTGAATAACTTTTATCTAGAAGGTAGGATAACTACATCCAATTGGTGCTGATAGCTATACTGTCACCACCTGAATAACTCCATAAGTAGTGTACCTAGAGAGCATGGTAACTACAATGATCTGGTGATGATAACTATATGGTTAACACACATGGGTAACTCTACCCTGAACACCTAGATAAATCCATATGGAATCGGTTTGTAACTGTAACATGATCAGGTAGGGTAACTTTATAAGGAATGGGTGGATAACTTTTATCTAGAGGATAGGGTAACCACACCGAATTGGTGATGATAGGTATATTGTAAACACCTATCCCGATAACTCTATACATAATAGGTGGATAACTATTACCTAGAGAGCATGGTATGGTAACTACATCAATCTCGTGGTGATAGTTATACGGTGAACACATGGGTAACTTTTGCCTGAACACTGAGATAATTCCATATGAAATCGTTGGTAATTATACACTAATTGGGTGGATAACTCTATAAGAAATGGACGGATAACTATTATCTAAAAGGTAGGGTAACTACATCGAAGTGGTGATGATAGCTATATTATAAACACCCAGCCGGATAACTCTATAAGTAATAAGTGGATAACTATTACCTTGAGAGCATGGTAACTACATCTATCTAGTGTTGATAGATATAGACATGGGTATCTCTACCCTCAACACCTGGATAATTTATATGAATCGGTTGATAATTATACCCTCATCAGGTGGGTAACTCTATAAGAAATATATGGATAAATTTTATCTAGAGGGTAGGATAATTACATCGAATTGGTGATGATAGCTATACTATAAATACCTGGCCGGTTAACTCTATAAGTAAGGTGATTATTACCTATAGAGCATGGTAACTACATCAATCTGATGATGATAGATATAGACATGGGTAGCTCTACCCTCAACTCCTGGATAATTCCATATGAATCAGTTGATAACTATACCCTAATCAGGTGGGTAACCTATAAGCAATGGATGGATAACTTTTATCTAGAGGGTAGGATAACTACATTCAATTGTTGATGATAGCTATACTGTAAACATCTGGCCGGATAATTCTGTAAGTAAGATGGCTATTACCTAGAGAGTATGGTAACTACGTCGATCTGGTGGTGATAGATATAGACATGGGTAGCTCTACGCTGAACACCTGGATAATTCCATATGTATCAGTTGATAACTATACCCTAATCAGGTGGGTAACTCTATAAGCAATGTATGGATAACTTTTATCTAGAGGGTAGGATAACTACATCGAATTGGTGATGATAGTTATACTGTAAACACCTGGTCAGATAACTCTATAAGTAAGATGACTATTGCCTAGAGTGCATGGTAACTACATCGATCTGGTGATGATAGATATATACAGGATAGCTCTACCCTCAACACCTGGATAATTCAATATGAATCAGTTGATAACTATACCCTAATCATGTGGGTAACTCTATAAGAAATGGATGGATAACTTTTATCTAGAGGGTAGGATAACAACGTCGAATTGGTGATTATAGCTATACTGTAAACACCTGGCTGGATAACTCTATAAGTAAGATGACTATTACCTAGAGAGCATGGAAACTACCTCGATCTGGTAATTATAGTTATGGTGAACATATGGATAACTCCATATGGAATCATTGGTAACTATACCCTGATTAGGTAGATAACTATATAAATACTATGTTGGTAGTTATATCTTTGTCACCTGGCTAACTTTATCGCTACCTGATTAGTAACTACTCCCTCCGTTTCAGAATATATGATGTTTTAGCTTTTGTGAAACAAATGCATCTAGACGTCTTTTCATGTATAGGTTCGGAGTGAATCTGCACATCAAAGATGTCTAGATACATTCGTTTCACAAATGGTGAAACATCTTATATTTTGGAACAGATGAAGTATTAGCTGAAGGGTAGGGTAACTCCATAAGCTAGAGGAAAGGACAATTTTTTGTTCTTATCCTTTACTTTGTTTTACAAACATCAGAAACCGACAAAATGATTCTAATCTCTTTAAGTAACCTTGTTCGAGCAGCTATACTAGATAACCTTGGTGTATATCTCCAAGAAACTAGCTGCGATTTCGTCTAATATTGTAGAGACCTGTTTCTGCAGCCAAACTGATGCATCATGTAACTGACCAAGCCACAAAATCTAGATTAGCTAGTAAATAGTTGTTGTGGAAAGGAAGTTTCACTACGTACACTGATCCGTAGCTAGCTAGCACTAGTACACACAAAAAAGCTAGATACTCTCTAGATCAGTACTAGCTAATTGATAATGCTCATTGATATGTAAATTGGCAGCACAACTTATCTGCACGTCCCAACAACATGGTTCACACGGTGGTGATTTAGTTTACATGGAGGAGATTATGATGGAGGCTCTCGCAGAGTCTTGTGGTGGACGTGATAAGCGGCAGAGATTGTTGGCGACACCATTGTTTGAAGAAAGCCGTCAGCAAATCAATCCAACGAGGATCTCTGTCGTCGTTGGCGGCCAGGGCCGGAGGAGCAGGCGAGCAGCGGGCCGTGCCGGGAGAGGAGGGGCACGTAGAAGAGGCGAGGTAGCGAGGGTCGAGGGCGGCTGGCCGGGGCGCCCGATGCGGTCGACGGGGCAGCACGGGAGCGAGATGTGGTGGCTGTCAGGCGTTGAGGAGGACGACGCCTGCTGCTAGCCCAGCGAAAGTGTGGGAGCTCGATGCTACAATTCCTATGATGGGGATGGTCAACGGGATTGGGAGGAGCGGCTTCCGGGCTCGGCTGGTCGCGGGGTGGCGCGCCGGCATATCTCGTGCCTCCTGGCAGCATGCGGAGGGAGTTCATGAGAGGATGAAAGGGGGCGTTCGGGATGAAGACTCGTGACGCGTTCTGCTCCCGATCGCACGACCCTGATCAGACGGCTGACGGGAGTCCGCCGGGTTTGTTCCGTTTCAGACCGGTCGGTAGATAGATTTCCCGTATATTTCTGTTCTGTTAACTATTTTGAGTTACTTTTCTGTCATCCCCAAGGCAATCTGTATTTGCACTTACGCTTGCAAATTCCTGGGCATGACCTTCTCGTGTAGTCATGTTTGATTTGGTTCAACATACTTGTAATAATAATAAAAGGTAAGCATCAATGGAATAAAAAATATTTTTTGTTGGCAAACTTTTTTGTGTTTATGTCTGTCATCACTATTCACATGGCATATCTTGATTCGAAAAGCCTTTGCTTGCTATTACATATGATAATCGTAATTAGAAAGATTGTAGCATAACACTTCACGTCTGATAATATGTGTCACTTTTTCTGTCTTTTTTTTTATAATTTTCAACAACCTGCAATGTATGACATAAGATACTATTTATGTGACCTTGATATTTTCTGTTTGGTTATGCACTTGGAATGTACTTACTGAGGTGACCACACTTCAAAGTTTCTGTACAATTTTGAACTAATAATTATTTTTGTTGATACTTAATAGCAGACAAAGAAAATACCAAAATAATAAATTTGGAGAAAGGCAAAACCTTGGAAGGTGCAGATAAGGGCAAAGAAACGGTTGCAGGAAGCAAACCATTACACAAAGATGAAAATCGGGCTCATGTCAGAGTTGGAAATCAAAATTCTGAAGCTAGATCTAGCAAATTCAGGTTTAACTTCTTTAAAATATATACTTTTTGTCTGGGTCCTCTCACTACTATGCAGCGATGATGTAACATCTCCTGTTCATAATTGCAGGGATGATACCAACCCCGTCAGGGCTGATGCAACTCTGTCAAGGCCAGATGGCAACATCACTGCTGATACTGCAGGGGTTGGCATATCTGAAGCTGGTACAGAACCAAACCCTGTAAGCAATGAATCTGTACCTACCAATGGTAAAGATTTAGCTAAGAGCTCTACAGCGGATGGACGTGTCAGGAAAGGACGTGGTTTTACACAACAGTATGCATTTGCACGCAGATACCGAACACCGTCTCCAGAGCGTTCACCTGTTCGGTCTCGCTACAATGGAGGAAGGAATGATAGATGGGGTAACTTTAATAGGTATGGATATTTGATATTGATTTACCACATTTTGACATATATGATATTAATACTGGAATCCCATCATGTTCAGGTATGGAAGAAATGGTCCTTATGGTGCACGATCACCAGTAAGGAGATACCATGGCTCCTCAAGAGCCAGTAGCCCACCAAGGTTGGTATTTCTGTTTCACTAAAAATGTGGGTTCCTTTCAAGAACTTACCTAAATCCCTGAAGTAACGACATTTCTGCCTACCAGCTGTTCTACTTTTGCACTAGTTTAACAGTATCTATGTGGAGTGCTGGGAACTCCAGTCTGCAGTGCATGGCATGGCATGCTTGACATTTATCAGTCTCCAATCCAGAACTTTGACTATGTTTTTCACTTGTAAGATGCCTAAAAAGTAATACAAAGAAATATACCATACATGACTTTTCAACACAAATATACCATACATGTTATTGATCACATGCCACTTTTAAGGCTTTAAGGCCTTAAATGCTCTATAGAGCATGTGCGCTGCTAATGGTTATTTCAGGATTCTTTCATGGGTACAAGAGTTCCATCAATAACTAAGTCTAATATTATCATATGCATCCTTGATGAATGTGGCATTTCTTCGAATTTTAATTTGTCCTCTTCCTTGTCATGTGACCAAAGCTGTTTCAGTTTAGCGATTGGTGGTAAAATAGTTTGCTGTGTTAGTTTAGCACTTCTAAGCTAGGGAAGCACCGATACGGCTAGGTCAGCGTACACCTTTGTTGTACATGGGCAAGGATACACACATCCTCTTTTCTGACTTCTAAATTAATAAATAAATAGGGGTACCGGGGTGTGGGGTAGCATACCTGAGATAAGGGGATCGAGGCACAGGCAGGAGGTGCCACAGGCTCGACCAGTGGCTGCCAACCTCATCTTTCTCCTGTAGTTGCTGTTGTTCATGTGTATGCTGGCACACACGGGACCTGAGGAGGTGACACAGTCGCTCCAGCGCCACAGCTACTTTTGGTAGAGGTCTAGAGGAGCCGTACGGAGAAGATAATAGGAGAGACAAAGAATTAGGCTGCGAAGTGGCACGGACACGCTGTAGGACGCCTGCATTGGATCAGGAATTGAGGACCATTCATTAATTGAGGACCACACTATGTAAGCTTACATAGTTTGACTTTTCAAAAAAAATATAGGCCTTATTCATTGGAACAGAAGTAGTATTTTAAAGATGTGAGAACAAAGTACTGCTCATTTGTTGCTTCCTTGTCTCCACTAGTTTCTGTTTGGGTTTCATATCTAGCCTACCCCAACTTGCTTGGGACAAAAGGCTTAGTTGTTGTTGTTCAAACTATGTAAGCTTGAGCAAGTTTTTACAATAAATTATTAACATGCACAAACAAAACTAATACCGTTATCTACATCATGAAAGATACTTTCATATGATATCTATATAATATTATAGTTGTTGATTGTTTTTAATAAAAGTTTGGTCAAACTTTACATAATTTGACTTTTCAAAATAAATATAGGCCTTATTCATTGGAATAGAAGGAGTATATTTTTGACTTTGTTTTGTGCTGTACCTTTTCAATTTATTTACTCCCTCCGTCTCAAAATAGATGTCAGGAATTTGTCTAAATTTGGATGTATCTATATACTCCCTCCGTTTCATATTACTCCAGTCAATCTTTGTAATGTTTAAGCAAGTATAACATACAAAACATCGATATCTACAATATCAAACGTACTATGCTATGAAAGTATGTTTCATTATGTTTCCAATAGTATTGATTTAATTTTGTGATTATAATTTTAAATTTATAGTTGGTCAAACTCGATAATGTTTGGCTTTGACTAAACCTAATATGCGGAGTAATATGAAACAGTGGGAGTACTAAATAGTGTCTAGATACATCCAAATTTTGACAAATTTGCGACATCTATTTTGAGACAGAGGGAGTACATGTAGACGCTGTATCCTTAGCTGTTTCTGGAAAATGCTGTATCCTGTGTCCCCATATCTATGTCCCCATAGCAGTGCTTCTTAGCTTTCAAGTGTTTAATTGTTTCGATCAAGTACCCAAGTATGTTAGCGTTCTCAACACAAACAGTTACTTTTAAGTTGCTTTTGTTGTGCATGGACAAACTTTCAATACAGCTAAGGCGTGATGTGTTAAACAAGTTTTACTCTTTGCTGTAGTGAAATAACATATCATTATCATGACATTGTACACTTTGCTCAGGTCAAGCAGCTTTACCTTGTGTTTTCCTTGTGCAAATCCATGTTACATTTTCAGTGACTAATAACTGATACTAAACATTACTGAAAATTTAATCAGCGTCCATGATGGTAGGTACACAAGGAGAGACCGAAGCAGGAGCAGGTCAAGCAGTCCAGTGAGGCGCCGTGACGGTGGAGGACATCGCCGTACCAGCCCAAGACGCAGCCGTAGCCCCGCAGAAGAACATAAACGAGATGTGACCTACAGGCCTCGATCAGGTCGTGGTGGCGGCGGTGGTGCCATCCCTGGTCACCGTGGTAACAGCCCCTCTGCCAATAGAGCAAGGTCAAGATCCAGGTCTAAGAGCCATGATGCCTCGAGGTCTAGGTCTCCTGATGCAGCCCCAGCCAAAAGGGTCAGCTCGAAGTATAACCGGAGGCGCAGCAGCAGCTCGAGATCCAGTAGCCCCTCCGCGAGTAAAGGCGGTTTGGTCTCGTATTGAGATGTGATCTCAGGAACTGGAAAGTCAGGAGGTTTCATGCAAGCTCAGTACTCTATTACTCTTATCATGAGACACAGAATCATGTAGCTACTCGGCTTTTCTTATATAATGTCTGTCTGCATGAGAATGTTCCGTGTATTCTCTCGACTCAGTGAATTTTGTCGATATGATGCTCAACCCTTAGGTTGCTGCCTTTTTTATGACGATGCTGGTATTTTCATTCCGTGAAACCTGTTGCAAGAGCTGCGAGTTATCCCAGCTTATTACAATTTCCTCTTTCCCGTGTGCTGTCTTGTGGCCGTGTGCTGTCTTGTGGCCGGGGAAAAAAGCTGTCTGTAAGATATTTTTATCACACCTGCTTACTGGTGGACCCCTGGTAAGTGGTGACCGGATATCTCAAACAACCACAGGGAGATGCGCCACCGAATTTTTCGTAACTCCTATTCCCTTTTATGGCGATTCCCTGCCCAGTGGTGACAGGATATCTCAACATCCACAGGGAGATGGGCCACCAAATTTCAACCAGATAGACGGGAATGATTTTACAGGCACATATTTTACATTCTCATGCGTTCTGATAATGGGGACATTATAACCCCGGCCTCTATAATGTGTTTACAAGTGCACAAAGTCCCTTCGCAATTCCAAGGTAAGAAAAGAGGAGAAAACATACATTAGTAGGGAAATCACACCGAGTCCTAGAGGTGGTTAACATACATACAGAAGCCCAGATTGGACCTTCGCTACTATCCCTCAAATCGGCTGGCCTTTGGGAACAACCTGATCCTTGATCCACATGTAAACAGGCACTAGCACGTAGTACGACGCACATATCGTCCCGATGGCAAAGCGGAAGAGGAAGGTGAGAAGATTCACCGGTTCCTCGACATCCTCAGCCTTGGGACCGAGCTGCAGCAACAACATATATAGCAGTGGATAAGAGACCGCAACACACTTGGAACAATGAGACGGAGAAAAGGAAGCCGGAGGAGAGCTACCGGCGCACCAAACGTACCTGCAAAGGTGAGTCTCCAGAAGCTCTCTTGACGCCTGTCACGGAGCATCCCATGATCAGGCCGTGCCGACGAACACCACGGTACCACTTGGGCCCGATCCTTTTGAGCTTAACATCCTCAAACCCTGCCTTCGTGAACCACTCTATGTACTCTTCTTCCGTGGGGAAGAGCATCCACATGTCAGCGAAGAAGCGAGATAGCCAAAATGTTGGGTGGACTGGTCCGATCAAACAGGCAACCCCGCCGGGCTTCACAACCCTGTAAGCTTCCTTGATTCCTCGCTGCGGGTCAGGTCAGTACTCGATGCTGAAGAATAACACCATTTGTAAGCACTGTTGATGAAAAAGGATACAGCATGGTTGTTGATGAAAAATGGTACGAGTAGAAAATACCAAACCTAGATCAGGACATACAAAGAGGTACCCTTTACAAGTGGTAAGATCATCACCTTCCAGCGGAGACATAGCGGTCAAACGTATCAGTTGGAAAGGGGAGGTCCTTATCATCGCCCTCCATGATGCTCACCCCCTTCAGTGCCGCCTTCTGCCGGGCCTTCTCAAGCTGGTGGGGTGACTGGTCCAGCAGTGTGACATTCTCCTTGTCCACATGCTTGACAATCCCCAACGTGGTGAACCCAGTTCCACCGCCCACATCAACAACCTTGAGCTCATTGCCATAGAGTCCAGCGGGTTCCAACGCAACGCAACATCCCTCATGTCTTCGGTCCAATGCCCCGGGTTTATGACATGGTCATACACTATGGAAAGGAACCTGTAGAACCAGAAGGCCTCCTTCTTGTGCTGTATAAATCTAGGCTGTGATGCTGGCCTAGCAGAGGAGATTGCACACGTTGGTCCCACATACTTCGCTCCCGACCACGCACCACCTTTGCTTCTCAAAGGATTCAGACCAATCCTGGAAGGCCCCAAGAATCCTAACCCACTGGGAACTCTAAATGTGGATGAACAAGCCATTTCCTGATCTCTGTATGCAAAGTTGGATCAAATCATACGAGGTTTAGTACTTAGGGGGAAGAAAATGCTGGAATGCTAACTCAACAAATGGGAAAAGAATTAGGTAACTCCTACACAAATGTTCTTCCATGGACTTGTAAGGAAAATAAATAGAGATCACATACCACTGCTCTTGTGAGTTGTGAGGTAGCAATGGAGACAAGTTCTTGGCCTTGGTCACCTCATTTTCCAAGTCCAGCACAACTTCAGGCCATAGAAACATGAGAAGTACCAGCAGACATGTGTGCAAGATTTGTGTGTGTGCCGCGTTACAAATTTCTTGCGTGCTGCAACAAAAGGTTTTGAGTTTCTATTCCTTGAGAAATTTGATGGTTTTGTCTGTACTCATTCCATTGATGTGGACATGGGGGGTTGTGAATCTATGGTTCTGCATTTGCCACATGATATCTTGCTTGGACTTGCCATCCAAATATTACACCATATTTGCTAGATATACTGTACATACACAATTAATCATTGGTTTTACGAGTCTCATAAGCATTTTTTATTGTACACATTCATAATACAAGAAAACAGCATGAATAAGCCTTTTTACCATTTGCATCAGACAGAATTACCAGTCATATGAAAAACAATACTGGTCATTTCCCTAAAAATAATTTATTGTTCCTAAATTATAAGTGTGTACATCTTAACTACAATGACCGATGAGGACAGTTGCTCTTGTTAAATCAGGGCCAACAAAAGTAAACTGTGTGTACCTGGTTTCTGCCAAAAGGCCCAAAAGTAACACTGGAGCAGAATGAAGCAAACGCTACAATATTGCATGATTTCTTAGAAAGTACACATCAGATGATTACGTCACATATGAGAGAAAATTAATTTTTAGTTGTTCCATTATTCCAAATGACCTCAAGGTGACTTTACATTCAGATGGCAACGCCAGAAAAAAAAATGTGTACATTTAGTTACTCCAGCTTACCAACATTGAGTTTGTACGGTTATGCCCTCCAGATTAGAGTAGTATACTGTTACAGGATCATAGGCCACTATTTGAAGACCATTCGTTCAAAAAGGTAACCACGGCGCTATTTCTAATTACTTTTTGTTCATACCAAGTCGTGGATCACTTCAGATTTGTGTATGCACCTAACAGGATTCCAGCATGCTTTCCTCTCTAAACACCTTCCTGATTAGCTATTGTTGCCTTCTGTTGGTGAGCTTGCTCTGCCTCGAGCTTCCTTAAAGCAGATGAACTCAATTTTTCTCCATCGGTGTCTCCAGATAAAAGATCAACCACCTCAACCTGCAACCAAGCTCATCAATTCAGTTATATGCTCCATCCACTAGTAGGTTCATATATATAAAAAAGGATATGTAGAACACATGATCACACCTTCAACAATGGTAGTTCTTTCTCTTCTCTTTTCTGATTTACAGCAACTCCACCATTTATTGTCTCCTTACTAAATATAAACGACAACAATGCCATGTCAAATGAGGTCCGGGAAAGTAAACAGTGATTAATTTTCATGATTAGGACACATCATATTTTGAAGTCCAATATTGAACTGTAAATATGTAAGTTCAATATCAACACATTTCAGGTGTTTTTAGTACAGTTTTGAAGTTAGTGGAAGGATGACTTTTACCTTTTGGCAATATCACATGCATGAAATGAACAAAAATGGCATAGTTATCAATAGCTAAATGCTAGAAAAGAATTATGCAAATGTACATACCTGACAATAATGGCATCCAACATATCATCAATAATGGATGGGCCATATGGATCCTCAATAGGCTCCACTTGCACTACCAATAATGGTTTAATAGACTGCATATCACAACAAATCAATCATGAGCTTTTGCAAAGTGCTATACTGGATAACTGAAACAAACACAACACACGAGCATTTTACACAAAATCATTGTATCAGATTAAACGTTTGACGTGAAACTGGCAAGCGGTAACCCTTACAGGTTCACAGTCCATAAGCGATTGTTCCCAACGCCTAAAAACCAGCTGTATGCAAACTCAATTACAAGCTACTTTCTTTTCCAGCAAATCTTTAACAAATTAACCCTTTCAATACTAAAGAGAACTATTAGATAACTGTGAAGACTCTTTAGCAGTACAAGGATATTCTCTATTAACCATAAAACTAAAGAACACATCAAAATGCACAAATCATAACAAGTCCTCAAATGCCACAAAACTTCATTTCAAAGCTTACTGTAGAACATTGAAATACTCATCGAAAGCATCATGACGCACAAGAACAAATACTTGCTCACACGAACGAAAATTCTCTCTATGACTGCAGATCTCTACTCCTTGGACCAAAACAACCAAAAATTCCCAGTACCTTGCAACTTTTCGGCAACCAAATCATATTTACAGCTTCAATGGATGCAGGACCTTACTCTATCACATCGACCTCGTGTTACTATTTATCCGTCCAATCATTTTGAAGTCTATGCTACCAGACAACACAGAAAGGAAGGGGGCAAGATAATCACAGACCTTGATGTAATCCTGCACGGCCTTGATGCGCTTCTCCACGGGTTCGATAATCTCAGCGTACTAGATACGGAACCAAGAAGCATCAGAACTTGAAGAACTGATGAACAAGGGTGGAAAATGAAGAGCATCTTTGTGGGGGATAAAGGCGAGATTTCGCACCTCCTTCTTGGCAAGCATGGGTCCCGTGCAGACGCCCACCACGATGCGATCCCTCGCCAAATCTGCCGAGGCCTGCCACCCAACAATCCCAATAGTTAATCGGAAGGGATGCAAAAAAAGAAGAGGCAATTGTTCATTTCTATGTTCTGCAGCGGTCACCTTGAGGAGGCGCCGGTGGCCGTCGTGGAGGCGGTCGAAGGTGCCGCCGAGGACCACCGATCCGTACGACGGAGAGTCCTCCTCCGCCTGACCAGGCGAAGGGGGCTCACCGGCCGGGATGTCGCCGGTGACGGGGGCAGCGATCATTTCTTTTCTTGTTTTTCTCTTTCTCTTCGGCGTTTTTTCTCCTCAGGAACACGCACGGCTCCTCATCCTCGTGCTTGACTAAGGTCTGAGGGCCCAGACCCCAGATTGACTCAGATCTTCTCTGTGTCATGTTTTTCTGTTGACCTTTCTCGAAAGTCCTTCGGCCGAACATTTTATTAGAGAGAGGGAAGAAGCGTACAAGGTGTACACACAGTACATAGAGTGTACAGAAAGGGGAATACCCCTAGGTCAACTATAACGAAGACCTTAAACTCGTGAAATTGTAAAACGCGGGTACATATCACGGAAAATAGCTTTATAGTTTCTGAAACAGCCGGCGTAGAACGGTGACCGCAAACTCGATCCGTGAAAGAGTATTCTACCGCCTATCCTCGATCTCCTTGACGGCGAGGACGACGACTAGCTGCTCGGCGTTGTCGTCGTGGAGCAAGTCGTCGATGTCCGAATCGTCGTCATCGGAGGAGGATCGAAATAGAACTACTCGCTCTCCGTCAGCGACGAACTCATCTGAATCAATCAAAGATGACCGTCAAAATCTATGGACTCAAGCCGTGGGGGAGATCAAGCGAGTACATTCCTCGGCGGGAACGGCGGCGGCGACGGGGATGACCAGATCTATCGTCCGCGTGGCATTGCGACGGCAAAACGCGCTGAAAAGGAAGGGGGATGCGGCGGGAACGGCGGCGGCAGCGGGTGGAAGGAGGAGAGGGGAATATGAAATTTCAGCGCGCCAATACTCGCGGGGGGATAGGGTTCACGCTTGATTCGGACTCTCGCTCCGCGTATGTTCCAGCCGTTGGGGGAATTCACCGTTGCCCTAAAAAAAGGGCCGACACCTTTTATGGGGATCACTAGAGCGCCAGATTTCTGCGGAGAAGAAAAATGAGCGGTTATTTTGCAGTTTTAGGCTATTTACGGTCTTCGCTAGAGTTTCTCTTACGGGTAGTAAACGCACGCACGCACCACAGGCTCAACGGCACCCAAGATGACAAAGGTCTGGCCAAAGAAGCTGCAAGGAGCTAAAAAAGTTGCAACACAACATTGCTGCTCTCCAGGAGTGAAGATCTTCGATGATCATCTCAAAGACTCGACCTACGGGGCTGCTTATTTGTTGGAATATTCTAGCTTCCGCTCTTTCCAAATCCTCCAATGTACCAGAATTAAGAAGGTGTCGAAATCTCGACGAAGTTCTTTCGAAGCCCTTTTCCTTGCTGCAAGCCACCAATCCTCAGTATTCTGGAAGTTATCTCCCGGGATCGGAAAGTCTACCCTGGCCTAATTTCTCAGGACACAAAAAGATGTGAGCAATCCTCATACAAGCAAAGATTGTTACGTGGCCAGCCTCTTCGCGCGATATTATGCACTGTGAGGGAGCACCTATGTACTACTAGCCAAATGAAAAATTTACATGTGGTCCTTGCATTGGTGTTTGGTCCGGGTCTCGAATTTTCAGAACCCGAGTAAACTTTAGGCCATGAGAGAGAGAGAAGATCTAGGCCACACGGGAACACGGTCCAGGCCATGTTGTGTCATTTGTTTGGTTCTTTGCATTGGCGTTGATAGTAAGGGTTGTCTAGGCCATGTTGTGTCATTTGTTTGGTTCTTTATATTGGTGTTGGTAGTAAGGGTTGGACAACTATCCACCTTTTTTTGGTAGCTGCACATCTACCTCTTGATCTCGCCTGATGCAAATATTCCGTGTTTGGTTGCCCACAAGAGACTAAATGCGGTTACCTTGGCCCAAATTTGGTGAGCTTACCATGTAATTGCATATTACATTCAATCATACACAACAATTAAAAAATAAGCTTCACAATGATAACGACTAGTCGATGATTATGAAGTCTTTGACCCTACTCTGTTGGGCGTAATCCGCTTGTTTGGCTGCAAGCTGGTTGCTCTTATTTTTATCCATGATATGTATTGGGAGTCATGTAATATCCCATAGTTTAAGATATTCGAAACAGGTAGAACATAGATGTGTGCGATGCATATAAAATCCAGAGAAAATAAAAAAATTATAGAACTTGTCAAAGTGATGAAGTTTCACTTAAGTTGATGAGATAGACCCAGGTCATCAAGTTCACTTTGAGATAACCTTTGCTAGAACTCTATTTTAGAAAGGTACAAGTAATACTCATAAACCAGATTGAACTCTAACACACACATTACCAAGAAACAACCATTCAATATATTCTTACCTTACTCTACCTTGTTGTGTTTGATCATCCTAATCTATCATCACCCGTGCTAGACTATACTCTAAACACTTGAAGCATCAAAGCTTTAAACCAAATCTCGATCTATCTAATTCTTGATATTTCTATTCTTCTCTATTTCATCAATTTAATCCTAATAAGCAAAAGGAAGAGATATAAGTATGTTAGAAGTACTACCACTATCTTTAGGATGACATCCTAGTAGATAGTCAGGGTATCTATACATTAGAGAAGCTAACTACACTACCATAGAATCCACTCCCGGTGACAGTTTTACACCATGAGCGAGCGATGGTTTTGGCTTCCTTCTCTCGGTGACAGTTGCTGATAAATCAACTTTTTACGAAGCGGTTGGCCTAACCGCTGTCATAAGTACTCACCAGATGGTTCATATTAAGGACCACCTCCATTAATACGATTTCTGGAGGCGTACGGAATAATGAACCGACCGCGGTCTGGGAGATGGGCGACCATTCAAACTGGCTCCAGTAGGCCTGGCCATCCGGATTTCTCTAGACCCCCCGACAAGCTTGGAGACGGTTTCTAAGGCGAACCTACTCCAAGAGTCAGGAGACGGTTTATAGGACGAGCCTACTCCAAGGGTAGGAGACGGTTAAAAATATAAGATGCCTCATCTAGACCGGGAGGTCGGAGTTTGCTGGTTTGACCTGGGTTTTAGTTTTTGAAAGGGTAAGATGGTTAACCTAGAGGGGGTGAATAGGTACAAATTATAATATTTTGCAAGTTTTAATCTTTGTGGAATATAAGTGTGCCTAATTGCAAACTAGGTGAGGCAATATAGATGATGACACAAGATACTTCAAGCACGAAGGCTATCACAAAGTAAACAACACAAGTAAGAGGTTCGGTTTAGGGATAACTGAAGCACTCGGAGACGAAGATGTATTCCCGTGTTCACTCCTTCGGGGGAGCTACATCAGATTTGGAAAGGTGTGAGATCCCATGAAAGATTTTCCCTAACCATGAAGGGCGCCTTATCTCCGAGCCTATCCCTATGAAGTAATAGCTCACTTACTTGTGGTAGACTTTAAGGTAGTCTCCAAACCCTCACAAACTTTCCACGGGGATAATCACAAGCCGAACACTCCGGGCGACCATAGCCGCCTAGGGTTTCCCACAAACCCAAGAGTAACAAGCACCAGGGGAATGAAATATGTCTTGGTGGAAACATAGATCGGGACCTCCTTGTAACTACCTCGGTGAATTATGCTCTTAGTTACAAGCCTGGATGAGCGGAAATGGTTAAAATAGTACGGTGGGGCCAAATGCCACTCACAGGTAGACCTTTCGGCCGTCCTAACCATTTTCAAACATCGGGACAAGAACGAGCGGCGTAATCGGCAGGCGAAGGGATCAACTACATACACAAATGAGTATGTATGCAAGCCACCATACAACAGTCCTCAGAGCCATTCCATCTAAAAGAAATAGAAATATTGCAACGCCATACAGCAAGATCCAAATATCCTAGATAGATATAATAGTTTAGGATATCTCCTCATACATCAAACATCAGAGTATCAGGCGGAAGCGGAAAACAAGATCCGAGTACGGATAAGAAGCAAATCGACATAAGATGCCCCATAAATAAACACATCCCGCCCACAGATCTCACGGATCCCCGTTCCCGGAATCTCTACCCCGAGTGATCGTTTCCAACATCATCCGCCTCCTCCACCCAGTATCCATCTTGTGAGCGCACCTGTTCATCTGAATCAAACAATTTATCGTGTGAGACCCTAGGGGTACTCAGCAAGACTTTATGCCTCTAAAGGGACACAACCTGGGGTGACGCAATTGCAGCAAAAGATAATACCTAACAATTCTATAGATACTCGCTAACCATCCGCCTAACCAAAGATAGACGGATGTCCGTGAATTAATAACAACAGTTATAACCGTAATATTAACAGATCCATCCTCCTCCTCGCTTACCAACGAGGAAGCGGACGAACAACCCCCCATCCGTTAGCAGTTTTATTATCCATTCCATGAGTGTTGCACTATTTACTAGTCAGGTACTTAGTCAAATTAAAAGCGGTACTTTAGTTATACTTGTCTATGATCGAGAAACTGTGCTCCAAGTCGTCCATAACCGCGGACACGGCTTTCAGAAAGATTTACCCTGCAGGGGTGCACAAATAGCAACACACACTCGATCAACCTCGGAAAACCAAATCAAAACCCAACGAGGCATTCACGACAAAGCGATCATAGGATTCAGAAATATTTCAGGGGGCCACCCCATTAAGCTACCCGCAACAAAGTTGGCCGGCTCCGAGACGGACTCAAGGTTTGCGTCAATGGCTGTAAACGACAGGGAACCCGAAAGTGTGACTGGGCTTGTCGATACCGCGAAAACACTCCGCTTACCTAAACAGTACAGGTGCATCCTCGCACAATCTTAAATAAAGCAGTAAAGCATGGCATAAGTACAGAATAGTAATAAAGCCCCAAACTACTTTGTGGCCCCAAGAAATGAGAATGAATCAAGCTCTGGCTCAGGGGGTTCATAAGCCTCCCGGATGTGGATAGCGCGAATATTCAAGGAACAGGAATCAAGTACTCGGGGTCCTACGGGACACAAGTGAGCATGAAAAACCAAATAGCAGATATTGCTCACCGGTGCCACTTTCATTGGTTATCCCATTACTACTCAGGTTAAGTTGTTTAGGTACCTCGTTATCCATCAGACACTCACATACCCTACACATGCTGTTCTACGACTCGCATGGCTCAAACAACTCCTGTAGTAATGGCTCATGGGATGGAGGAACAAGCTTCGGTGGGGTTTAAAAGTAAAGGCTATGCAGTACTTGGGATTCAGTTTAATGCAATCACGACTCAATGATGCAAGAATAAGATAGAGGCAATAGGTACTATATGTATGCAAGCATGTGGTAGTGCTTGCCTGGCAGCTCAGTTGAAGCGAGAGAAGGATCTGGGTAGTGCTCCTGGTTTTCTTGGTAAATCCCCTGCTCAGCGTCTATTCGAAGAAGAACCAAACAAACAAGGGCCAACATAAATAAAGTGCATAAGCATATGAATAAAATGCGACAAGCAAACAAGCATGCCATGATGAATGATGCACAAATTTCATGGCAATAAAGTAGCATGGCATGGGTGAGGTGTGGAATACAAGAAATAAGCATGTTATTGGGTTTTAGTCACATTTTAACCTCATAAAAGTTGCTGTATGCTTTATATTTATATGATGCATGCTGCAATTCAGAACATAGAATGCATAAACAGAAAGGTCTCGTCGAGCTAATCATTTTAGACATATTATTTGTCAAATTTGGAGTTATAAAACAAAAGTTATTAATTAATTAAGAAAAAGGGCATTTTATTGTAATTTTAATCAACTTGAACTTTTAAGTGTTCAAAATATATTTTGAATGGAAGATTTGAATTCCTCACCTTTTTCTAATTTCAAAACATATATCATTTGTATTATTTGGGATAATATTTGAAAAGTTATTTGAAACAGATTTAAATTTGTATTTAAACATTTTCTAGAATTATTTTTATTAAACAGATAAACAGGCAGATCTTTTTATACTCAGCCAGAGCTAGCCCCAGCCACTGACGGGTGGGCCAGGCGCTGACTCAGCAATAGGTTGGTCGACGTGGTCCACGCGGGGCTTTTCTCACCGAGGGGAAACCCAGCCACAGAGGATGACTGATGGGCCTCCGGGCGGCAGAAAGGCCCGCACGACAGAGGGCGATAAGGGCTGCCACGTGTAGGAGCTGGGGAGCACGGGTTGAGGGTCCGAAACTTGCGGTCTCTTTTTGCAAAGTGGCCACAGCCGATGACAGATGGGTCCGAAGGGGTCGCGGGTTTAGCCGGCAAAAAGGGCAGGGGGCTAAACAGAAAAGAACGGCGCTACTGTTTTTCTTCTCTCACGCAACTGACGGAAACGACAGAGAACGGCGCGGCGAGGCGGGGTTCGAACGCGCGACCGATTGCTTGCGCAGAGGGGCGGAACCACTGCGGTGGATGGGGATTGGTGTTAGGAACCGCAGGCGTGGCCAGATAAGGCGTATACGGCGAGAGGATGGTCCTCGACGACGGCGAGCGCGATGCACCGAAGGCGCTCGTCCGGTGGCGTGGTGCGTACAGGAAACGATGAACGGAGGGAGGTTGTCTGGGAGGTTCGGACGCTCACCATGGAGGCGTCGGTGGAGGTGGTTTGGGCTGGGGGGCAGCCGATCGACGACGATGCAGACGGCCGGCGGCTAGGGTTTCGCGTCGGGCTCGGCGGGGTGCAGCGTTTCTGGGGCTCCTCCTTCTCGGCTTCGTGTACAGGGGCGACGCTGGTGCTCGGCTCGGTCTTCCCCAACGCCCAGACACCTCGCCCTCCTTCTGCTATGGTGGTGGTGTGATGCCGACGATGGGGTAGATGGAGATGGAAGAGAGGGTAGCAGGGGTAGGTGGGGAGGGAGGAGTAGATGGGCACGGCCCTAGGGAGTTCTGTGGTTGCTAGGCAGAGGAGGGGTAGATAAGAACGAGCAGAGGGAGGCACATGGGTTGGATCGGCATAAAGGTGGTGCTCACCCTTTTCTTCTCCCTCTCTCACGGTAGGCACGGCTCAGGTAGACCAGGGGAGGCTGCAGCGATGGGGCCCGAGGGAATGGGCAGGTGTGGCTTGGGCTAGAGGGGCCCTCACGGCAGGGAGAGAAAAGAGAGGGAGAGAGAGAGCTAGGGTAGGAGGGAGGCTCAGGCTAGGGTTTGGTAGCCTCGGGTTAGGGTTTTTGCTAGAGTTGGGGTAGGGGTAGCTCGGCCAGGGGGAGTAGGTGGCTAGGTGGGGCCTGCATGGTAGGGAGAGGGGGCACCTCGGCATGGTAGAGAGGGAAGGTAGATGGGGTAGGTCATGGTGGTGGTGGGTCGGGTTAGAGAGAGGAGAGATGAGGTCTTAGGGTTTTGAGAGAGAGATTAGGTGGAGTGTTTTCTTTTGACAAGACCAAGCAAGATCAAGCCAAGGGAGGGAGAAAGAGATAAGAGATGATCCACTCAAGAAAAAAAAACCAAATAAACCCAAGAGGAAAACAAATGACTAAAGATGGTGGTACTCTTGCATGGCCCATGCAAAATAATTAATGCCATGTTTATCCTTGTGAAAACAATAATATTAACATGGCATTATTCATATGCATTACCCAAAATGTGGAGTAAAGCCAAGCAAAAGGATTTAAAGGAAAGTTCCAGATGGAGTAGATGGAGATGATCACATTTGATTATAATTGGGACTTGCTAGTGTGTATATTCCACTAGATGTTTAATAGTCCCAAAAATACCCCAACATGAGCATAAATCCATAATAATCCATATGAAAGCTAGGAAAAAGGGGCACTACTCATAATGCATGCAAAGGTGGCTCCACATATCAATAATGTGAAAACAACATGATGCTAAGATGAGAGCATGTGGGAAAAAGAATTGGATCCATCCCAACCCACATGAGCTAGAGGTAAAACCCAATAAAGTGCAAAGCTCATATTTAGTTGGATGGTGGAATTATAAGGTGGTGACAGAGAAAGGTGATGGAGTTGAATAAAAGATATGCCCCCAACTCAACTTGGGCATTAAACAATATATCAATAACCAAATACAATATCAAGAGGCAAAATACAATTTACAATGCATATGAGAGAAGAACCAAAACAAAAAGGGTTTTATATGATGCTCAAATGCAAGGTGGCATGATGACATGAGCATGATATAATTATGATGCAACACTTATATATAGGAAGTAGCATATATAGACTAGGCTAGTAGCATTGCAATTGTTAGACAATTGGGATGCTACACTCCTCTTGATTTCTATCAAAGGGATTTGGTTTTGGTCGGGTAGAATGTGAGATTCTCAAGCTTTTGGTGTTTCAACAATGGAGTGAGAGAGAGATCAAAGAATGAATATGAATGGTTGACCTACCATATCAGTGGAGAAGAAAGGGGATATTTATAGTCTAGGTGGTAAACTAGCCATTTTAGGGTGACTGTGACGGAACCGATAGTAAGTTTGGCGGTGCCATATTCTGGGCCAGAAAATTCTGGCACCAATCCTAGCGAGCCAAAAACCTGGTTAGAAATTTCCGGCGCCACTCGGCAGGACGGAAACCCAGCCGAGAATTTCTGGTGCAGCCTGAATTTCTGGCAACCAGCCAAAACACTAGTCAGCACAGTGATTCGGTGGGCACCGGGAAATTTTGACGGCTGGATTTTTGGCGGCACCAGGATTCTTGCCAGTTTCATAGAAACCCTTCTCGAGTATTTTTTCCATCTTGACTTATGGCTCATCTCAGGTGGGTGTGGTGGCCTTTTGGTATTAGGATGTGTATTTGGTGTTTTGCATCCCCAAAGATCTTATCGAGACTGCCCCTTTTAATAATGCGGTGTTTCCTAATTGACTCAATATATAATAAGAGTGATATGTAACAAAAACACGATCTATTCTCATGATTAGCAAATGGGGGGGGGGGGTCTCACACCACCTATCATCATCTCTTGTGGACTATAACTTGTGTAAACACTAGTAGGTAACATTAGTCCATGCTCCAGCTCTGGTGTCAGCATTAACCAAAATAATGGATAAGGGCATTTTGCTATTACAATCTCTCCTTTTGGTTAACGATGACAAACCAAGCTAGAGTCACAATAGGATATTATGATAATCCTAAAAACAATGTTCCCATGGATGATACTAGATGAGCTCCCCCATAATGTATGTACTTTCTTGAGTTTTCTTTTGAATGCAAAGTGCAACAATAGGAATATGAAGAGCTCCCCCAATATCTTTAGGAAACAAGCATGTCATAAACAAGTTAAAGGCATGGAAATCTAGAGATAATTAAACATAATAGCATAAGGATATCCAAGTACTTAAATAATACAAAATTTTCCATCACACCACACACATATAAATAGGTTCGATAGAAATAGCAAATAGTCACACAATCCATAAGAACCAAATAAAGTAGCAAGGCAAGGCTTGTGCAAACATCAAACCCCGAAAAACCCTGGCAATGAACCTGCATCCTAAGTAGACTCTACTTTCTTCTCTCCCATTGTCACCGGAACACCAAAAAGTGACAACAGAGTAGAGGATGCTAGTGCTCAAAATGTAAAGTGAGAGTCATCACGAGCACGAGCGGTCTCAACATCTTCTTCGTCTTCGTCCTCCTCATCATCACCATCCTCCTCCTCACGGGCATAGGTTGGAGTGTGGTGAGGCTAGAATTCAGAAAACTGAGAGAAGTCATACCCCTGGAACATGTCGTCATGAATGGGCGACATGACATGGTTCACATAGGGAACCGGAACCAAGTAGGTGCCTAATGGTTGTGAAAATAGCCATCTTTCTCCATGTTTAAATTGCATTTTTACTCAAGTAATTGACCAAGAATCCCTCTAGCCTTGCTACTAATGACTAATTATTGCATGTGCAATCCTTTGTTTTAAATTGTGTTGCACAGGAAATTACAAAATTAAGGCAAAATCAGGAGCATTCATTGAAGAATATCACATCATCAACTTGGACAAGATAATTGGGGATGAAACAGAGTTAACTGCAAGCGTAACGACTAGCCGTACGGGCAAGGCCCGCCCATATGGCCCGCCCATATGGCCTGTCATTGGCTTCCTTAGGTCAAACCCTGCAACTTTCGTGAAGATGCATATATATTTCGAGACTCTAGCCGCCGTGTAGAGGGCCGCCATTCTCAGATTGCATCACAACACCACTGAAGGATATCCACCACTATAGTTCATCCTCTCCATCCTCCATCCACTCTATAGCCATAGGCATTATCTTGTAGTTGAGATCTCCTTATGATTTGGCGACCATTGTAAGAATATTTGATTTCAATGTAAGTATTTGCACAATGTTTTCTATCATTGATCTTTTTGTTATGAGTGAGTAGTCCTCATGGGCAGTGGGTTGGGGTGAAACCTCGCAGCGATTATGTGCTACTAATACATGGTAATATTGTGTGGTGATTGAATATGAAATATGTATCTTTATATCTTTGTCTCTTCTCTCGATCCATGGACTTGTAGGTACCCAAGATCCTAGGGATTGATAAAGTCTTGAGGTAAGATGAGTGGTGAATGGCGATCTCATGCGAAACCCAGTGACAATAAGGGGATACGGTTTTATTTTAGGGATCCACTTGGGAGCACTACAAGAAATGTTTCCATCCGCAATGATTTGGCCTGTCGATCATCGTAGAAGACGCGTATTCCACGACTATCGGAGACTAGCGTCCCATGAAGGAACAAGGGGTCCAACGAGACCTGAATTCGAGAGGGGGTTGAACACGCATCTGGAACTTCTCAGCGATGATGTCGATGGTAGAGATCGCGCATGACAGAGAGTGGACACGAGTTTTTTACCTAGGTTCAGGACCCTCGTGACGAGGTAAAGCCCCTATTCCTGCTTTGTTGTATTGCTCGCAGTGTCCCGCGAGGGTACAATGATGGATGAATGTCTAGGGTTTTAGATCCCAAGGATCGATCCCTTCTAAGGTAGGGGTGGCCTCACTTTTATAGTGGCACTGAGCCTCTTCCCCAATCTGTGGGCAGGAAGGGTTTCCACATTGCTGCCCACGAGGGCCATGGTCTACAAGACTACTTTGCATGGACTTGGTCTAGGTCTTCTGGTACCTGCCGATCTTCTGTAAAGCTGGAGCTATCGGCGACGTTCGTAGCTACACGACGCCACCCACGCCCTCCCTTGCACCAAAATGGAAAAATATGGCTCTACCGGTGCTGAGGTCACCCACCCTGCTTTAGCACTGGAGAGGCCTGACCGTATCCTCTTTACGGAGGCGGTCCATATGATGCAGAAAGTAGTGGGGCAATCTGCCAGGTCTCGTTGTTTCTGCACCTTTTGATATGAAGTTATGGTCACGCCCTTGGGGCATGTTCCAAGGGATCCGAGGCTTCCGAGGAGCCCGGAAGGGGTGTGGGCATGCCCCTCGCGAGGCTTCCTCTCGAAGGCTTACCCGGCAAGACTAGCGTCATTCGGAGCGGGGGTCTTGAGGGGCCAAATGCCCCAACACTTGGCTAATGAGTTAATGTGTCGAGGCGTTGCGACCCGGTGAAATCGTAGCTGTACAAGTGGTGGGCCCAATGGCCATTAGGTCGTGGTACCCCGGTTACCAGGACCCCCCCGGGCATTTGCCATGCACGTGTCCGTTGGTAGAAACGAAGGGGCAAGGGCCCAAACGGTCGATGGGTCCTAGCGCCACCCGAGTCAAGACTGCGTTGCCCTCATGCATATCTGTTTGTGCACACGAAACGGCCGTGCATGATGACTGCAAGTGCACAGATCATTTGTAGCTAGTTTTGAAATAAAGATATTGATCCCATAGGGAGCAGGAGTCTGAAGTCTAATAACTCTTGAAATAAATATTACAATAGAAATGCTAAATAAACTTCTAAGTGACAAGATAAAATGCGAGTATCGCGTAAAAATGTGTTTTTGGGTTTTTGGTATAAGAGCAATAATAAGTAAAGTAAAACAACTGAACACAGAAAGTAAGTATCGCGTATGTAAGAGAGATTGGAACTGCAATAGGGAAAAAGCGTTCTCAGGGAGTAGCGGATACACCACTAGCATTATAAGGAGTTGATACATTGCAAATGTATCTATAATTTTTGATGTTCCATGCTTGGTTTTATCTACTTTCTTGTGTTTTGTCCACACTTTGGAGTACTTTTCATATGATTTCTTGGACTAACCTATTAACAAGAGTCATAGTGCCAGCTGCCTGTTTTCTGCTGTTTTTGGTTTCAGGAAGTCAGAAAATGAATATTCTCGGAATTTAACGGGACAAAAGCCAAAGTTATTATTTCACCGGGGGACATCTGGAGCCAGAATACGAGACGGAGAGGGGCTGGGGCCTGGCCACACCACCTGGCCGCGCGGCCAGGCCTGGCCCGTGCCAAGGGGTGGTCTAGCCGCCCCAGGAACCCCCTCAGCCTCTCCTTCCGCCTATATATTGCCTCTGATACGGAAACCCCAAGAACCGGATCAAAAATCCACGAAAGAGTCTGTAGCCGCCGTCATCTCCATCCCTAGATCGAGAGGGATCTGAAGCTCTTCCCGGCACCCTGCCAGAGAGGGGAATTCACCCTGGAGGCCTTCTTCATCATAATGCAAGCCTCCGGTGTGATGCGTGAGTAGTTCATCTCTGGACTACGGGTCCATGTAGTAGCTAGATGGCTGGTTTTCCTCCTTTGTGCTATCATTTTTAGATCTTGTGAGCTCCGTTCATGATCAAGATCATCTATTTGTAATTCTGCATGTTGTGTTTGCGGTGATCCGATGGATATTGAGATGCTATTTCAGATTAATTATTGATTATATCATGTCTTTGTTATTTGTGATCTTGCATGCTTTCCGTTGTTAGTAGCTATCTTGGCCAAGTAGATGCTAGCAACTCCAAGAGTTAGTATTTATGCTCGATAGTGGGTTCATGCCTCTGGTAATCTGGGGAAGTGACAGAAATCTCTAAGGTACTAGATGTGCTGTTGCTACTAGGGAGAAAACAACAATCCTTTGTTCATAGAACAATCATATTGTTTACTTTACATGCAATTCGTAATGCAATAATCTGTTGCAACTTAATACTGGAGGGGGTTCAGATGATAACCTAAAGGTGGATTATTAGTCATAGATGCAGTTGGATGGTGGTCTATGTATAATGTTGTAATGCCCAATCAAGTCTCAAAGGAGTCAAGATGAGTAGTATATGCTTGTATGCTTTCTCGATGTTTGTCAATTGCCCCACTGTAATTTATTCACCCAACATGTTATCTATCTTAAGGAGAGCCACCTCTAGTGAACTATGGACCCCGGTCCTTTCTTTTACATTCAATCTACAATCAAACTGTTTACTGCTTTGTGTTTACTTTCTGCAAACTATTACTTCCTTCCATTCGATACGTTTAATCCTTTGTTTTCAGCAAAAACGGTGAGATTGACAACCTCATCGTAAGTTGGGGCAAAGTTCTGTGGTTGTGTTGTGCAGGTCTCCACGTTGCTGCTGGCACTGGTAGTGCGCCCTGCCAGTGTTCAGCTAGCTACACCTTTGAGGGTGTTTCCTTGCTCTTGCTGGATTGATAACCTTGGTTTCGTACTGAGGGAAAACTTGCTGCTGTGCTCATCATACCTTCCTCTTGGGGTTCCCCAACGAGCTCGATATATTTTGGGCCATCAGGAGTTAAGGTAAAGATTATTATCATGAACATTCTTAACTATGTATGTGTGGGAGGAACTCTATATTAGGACAAATAGGCAGCAACCACTGCTCACATCATCCTCATAACCACAACAGTCAGTAATCAACATCAATCGAATTACTGCGCTATTAAGGGGCTTAATCCCGTAGGACGTATCCCATGGCATGGATAGTGTTCCGTGAGTTTCCTCGGTTTCCAAGTTGATACGTAAGGGGTGCCATTAGCTTTATAGTCACTGTAAGTGCTAACATACCTCCATCTACCAACAAGCAGTTCCCTCCATCAAGCCCCCATGAGAGGAAAATATTGAGAGGTCGACTTCTCTCAACATCAAGATGAAGACAATCTAACACATGGTCACATCGATGAATATCATAATAAACTTTATCTTATTTCAATCTCATACTAGGGTCTCTCCATCTTCCCGAGAACTAATGATCTACTCAGACATGGAGGCAATCAACATCATGACCATAATAATGGCTACCATAGATGAATAGTACTTGTATAAATCCACAACGAATACAGAAATTACAACAAGATCTAGACAAGATGTAGATGGGATGGATGGAGATGGTGGTGATGCAGCGGTTGATGGTGAAGATTGATGCCTTAGCCTCCCGGATCTATGCAGGGTGAAGATGGATCCCCGGTGGACGAGTTCCCCCTCCATATGCCTTCCGGAGGTGAGATTTCAGTGGTTTCTGGGTATTCTGTATGTCGTCTCTCTGATCTAGTTGCACGGGGTGAAACTATTTCAGGAGGCGGTGGCGGCGCCAACTATACAGCAGGAACTATACGGCTGGAAAATTTATTCCTGCCGTATAGTTGGTCGGTAAACCGTTTGTATGCCTTGTTCGCTTCGGGTTTTCTTCTGGTATTATTGATATCTCCCAAATAAGTGATTTACATTGTTTTTGACTCCTTTTCTCCTTAGTACAACTGCTCCAAAAATTGTGTCCATTGTATCCATCATCTGTCCTGATCCTGGTAAAAACAGACATAAAATATGCGCGCGAGCGCCATAAAATACCAAGATTCTACATCTACAATGCAAAATAATAATGTAAAACATGATGCAAATATGCACTCATCAACTTCCCCAAGCTTAGACTCTTGCTCGTCCCGAGCAAGTTTAGCTTAATGGATGTGATCCTCATATTCATGAAGCTGAGTCGATAAATAAATGAGGCAGTTGCAGCATGTGTTTATCATATATGATACATAGGAATAAGTTCATGAATAGTACCTTACTCGAACCATCTGAATAGTATTAGCAGGCTTCCACACCTTAGTGATCAACAGTTCACAAAATATGAATCTCAACATAATGTAAAAGTATCCGGTTCAACCGAATGAGTTAGGGAGGTAGTCCCAAGTGTTTTAGGATTAACATATTCACTTGGGATTCAAAATCTCAAAAGTGTCTCTTTGTCATACTATAATATAGTGGTGTATGCCTATTTGCTCTTTGCACGTTTGCTCTTTTTCTTCTTTCTTTCTTCTATTTTATGTATATGCTCGTACTTTTGTTTAAGTGTTGTTCAAAGGAGCTAGCCATACATTCCACGTCATGTAGGAATTCAAAGTTTAATGATCTCAATTATCAAATTCCAATTGTATATGAAGCATTTTTATGACTTAAAGATTCTACCTCGACTTGTTCTCACTCTATTTTGATAGCACTTTTTATTTTCGTTTGTTCAAGGTTTCTTTTTCAACTTGACTGCATAGATAATTTTTTTCTTTGTAAATCAAACCGTAGACTTACAACATGTTAACCAAATTATATTTATATGTTCCATTAATACCAATGGTGTGGAAGACTCCTATTGCTATCATCAAGTGCAAGTAAAATTATACTCAAGCCATTCATATATCCAATAAGACAAGAACAAACTCAATATTGCTCCATATATAATAATAAACTCGGAATTTCATAAAAGGGATCGACTATTCCTGAAGGGAATTCTAATGATGCAAACTTTATTTATAGTTTGAACTAATGAAAGACTAAAATAGTAATGTAAAACTTATAAGATAGATTACAAGGTCTTAAAGATCTCCCCAAGCTTGGAATCAAGCCAGGCGGGATCAAATAATCGCTTGCAATTATTTGATACAGTGATTATTGTAGATCACTATGCCGCCATGGCATGTAACACCGTGGTGCGTAGCTTCTTGTTGGTATCTTCCAAGGAAGTGATGCGGCTGTAGCACATGTGTAAATCAGATTGCAGAGTGTCCACTTTATCTGCGAGCTGAGCCACCAATGGGAGAAGATCATACTTGTAACATCCCAAAACTTTAATCAAGGTTATCAAGATCCAAATCACCCAATTTAGGGTTAACAAAAACTTTTTATAATTAAAACATTTAAGAATGCCTATGTGTGTTGCTTTAAAATAGAATTGTTTGGAATTGCCATGTTTGTTTGTTCTAATGGTTGTAAAATGATTCAAAGATGAATTCCACATCATCTAGATCATTCCAAAAACAAAATCCAAAGGAAAAAAAATAAAATAAGATTAATAAATGCAAATGGTCACTTTTGCCATTTTAATCCACTAGGTACTTTAGGTGTTCCTAGAAGTCAAATTCAAACAGAAACAATTATAACTCTTTGCACCCCTTGCTAGTACAAGTAAAGATCTACCAAGGCCCACTTTGAAATCTTACAAAAACATTTGAACACTAATTTTAAATGGCATTTGAAAATGGAATCTATTTCATATGCATAGATCACACTTTTTCAAAAACCACTCAAATGAGTTCCCCTTGACAATCCCAAGCAACCATAGATGCTTAAGCATATGACTAACACATCCACCAAAAATCATTTCAAAATTCAAATAAAATCTTCTTGCGGCCATTCTGTCGAACACTTGGCAGGCAAAAATAAATCTGCCTAACTAACACTATTTGGATCAATGCTTTGTCGAGCCAATTGGGCTCAATCTTGTTACCTTGTCTCCCCTAGCTCTAACCAGACCATAAACAAGCTACCATTTAGCCCCCAGAAGTAGTGCCGCGCCACCCCGACGCCATGATCACCGGCCGACCATGCCCATGTCGCAGTACACAACCCCACCCTCTTCCGCCGCACCAGGGAGGTAGACGTGATCACACCGCCGCCCTTGGTCCCTTCCCCGAGCCGTGCCAACCCCTGGACCACCGCAAATCACCCACACACCGAGCCTCTGCGCCATGCACGGAGCACGCCAAAGCGCCGTCCCCGACAGGCCTGCACAAGCCGCGGCTTGATCCCAGCTTGCGCGTGCAGCATTGCCTTAACCCCAGCTCACTCCCAAACAACCCCTCTCCTCGCCGCGCGACTAGCAGACGCCGTGAACCGCGTCGAGCACCGCCTCTGCCGCGCAGAGCGTCACCCTTTCTCTACCAAACGCCATCGCCCCTAGCGTCGCCTTTACGTCATAGCTGACCGCCAGGAGGCAAGCCACCGTCTGCCTACCCTACCCATACCTCTAGCGCCCTATACCACCGTCACTGACGAGCTCACCGTCGTCCTCACGGTCTCCTCGTCAAGCCTATATAAGGAGCCCTCCCCAGCACCATTTCGCCACACTACCTCACTCCCCTCTCTCTCAGAACCACCTCACAACATCGCTGGAGCCGCTCGAGCAGCCGTTCGCCGGAATTTCCACCGAAGCCACCGTAGCAGAAGAAGAAGGGGGCCGTCGATTGCGACCACCCCCAGGAGCCACCGCGACCTCGCCTGAGCCCGCAGCCGTCTCCTCGTTCGATCGCCTCCATCACCATGTTAGATGGAGCCCTAGTAAGCCCCCACTAGACCCCACCGAGCTGCTAGGGTTCCGTCTCACCGGCAACCAGTTCGTCATCGATGATGAACCACCATTGTCGATCTAGGTTCTAATCGCATGGTCCACATCGCCCGATACCGCTTCGCATTGAGTTGTGCTGCTGATAGGCGGGACCCCCTTGTCAGTTGCTAGGTGCGCCGCAGAGTGCCACTGGGCCGGCCCATTTTATTTCCCGCGCTGGCCCTAGATTTCAAATTTAGGTTTTTCTATTTAGACTTAATCTAGTTTTTGTCCCCTTGTTTAAAAACCAATTCAGAAAGATCTAATGAACCAAATTGAATGATTCAAATTTTGCTAGAAATTTAATCTAAATATCTATCCAAGCCCGTTGGATTTAAATCAATTGGAGTTATAGATCACATATAGCAAAAATAACAAAACAGAGACTTTTCCACATTCAAACATTTTAAAAAAATCAACCATAATAGCTTTTGAGTTGATTCCAACTCTCAAAAATCACATTTGAATATACCTATCTGAATATGTAATAATATTTAGGTTTGCATGCAGTGACTTTGGACTAGTACCAAAATAATGCTATATAGGCATTTCTAGTCACTTTAAATCATTTAAATATTAATCTTAAACTTATTAAAATATGATCCAACATTTAAATCACATTCCCATGCATTAGAATATGTGGTGATGACATGTGTCCACATGATCCCATATTTTAATTGGAGAATATTAAATCTTAGTTATTTTCAATGAGTAGAAATTCCTTTTCTCAAATAAAATAAATGAAACTAGTTCATTAAATCTTGTGATGAATGTGATGATACTAGATCATCAAGTGTCTGCCTTAGTGTGCTAAATAGACTAGTTAAGTATTGTTTGGTGATTGTGTATTCCCTATATATTTATAGACGATAGTACCGATCATGTCTACAAGGAGGAGGAGTTCTACCCCGAAGAAGAAGAGGAGAATTTCAACCACTACACCAACCAAGGCAAGCTATTATTGGCAAGCTAAAACTTGCAAGCCTTCACTAGATGCAATATAACCCAAGCAAGATGCCTTAGGCACGCTTTGGTTATACCTTTTGATTTATACCCATCCCAAGTTTTATTACAAGCTTTACTTTCTTTTACTTTACCAAAGTTCTTTACTTGTTTATAGATAGCATAAAGAGTATAAAACTTGGCCTATCTAGTTAGACTTAGATGTCATTCTATGGCATGAGATTGATATTAGCATCCCACATTAGTGAACACTCTTAACTTAGTGATTAGAGCTAAACCAAAAACTTGATCACTCTAGATGGGAATACTTGGTGAAAATGCTTATGAAAACCTTGGAATGATGAGTCATTCTATTGAGATGTTTTGACATGTGTTGAGAAACACAAATGGTTTATGATGATGAAAATGTGAGGCATGAGCCTTAGCCCTTTATAAAAACTGATGGTTGGGTTCGGATGCGATACCATTCCAATTTTACCGTACAACAACAATACCTGAATTGGGTAAGGCTTAGCCGGAAGTTTATTTGCATTAGTATTAGTTCCCTTGTGGGAGAGGTTTGAGATGAGGATACCTCTCGATGTTGTCCACCTATGCAGTGCCTAGGATGGCATATGGCCATGGCTGGGAGGCCAAGCTCATAGGAGAGGTGCTTATACTAGAGTGTGTAAAGGAAAGTATGATGATTTAGGGTTATCCCTGCCAGATGTATCGAATTTTGTGGTGAAAGTGTACCACCTATGCAGAGTGTCAAACTATTCGAATAGCCATGTCTGCGGTTATGGACAGTTGGAGTAGCCATACTGTTCTATTGTCAGATGTTTTCAAAATGACTTATGAAATGAATTGTGAGATGACTTGACCACAACATGGTTCTGACTATGACAACTAAGTTCCCACTTAGGTGATTTAGAACTTTATTTTATCTTTCTTTGTTTCTGAACTCAGCTTAGGTTTCAAACTTAACTTTACAAATTCCTACTAGAACTACCTTACTTGTTAGTGATAGTTTGCGAGTACTTAAAGAGTACTCATGGCTTTGTCCCTGGCTATTCCCGTGGCCAGACTATGAGGAGGACTATCCGGAAGAAGGACAGCAGGATGGCTACGACAACTAGGACTATCTCCCATCGTCAGCATTGCCTGTGACACTGAAAATGGAGCCCACCGCTACGCTGTTTATTTCGATACTTGTTTGTACTAAGACTGGATCATGAGATCCTTTATTTGTGTAAGATCTTATTATGGTTTGTAATGGATGATGTACTGTGATATCCAATCTGTTATGTCTCGCAAAAATGGTAATCCTAGGATTGCGATGTATGGCATAACAAGCATTTGGGATTAAAAATCTGGGTGTTGACAAGTTTGTATCAGAGCCATCCTGACCATAGGAGACCCTAGTTAGAATGGACGTCCAAACAAAAATTTAGTTTCAAAAACAAATAAGTGAGTATTTATGAAAAATCTATTTCCCCACTTATCCTTGATATTCTTTCAAAAAGATTCATGCTCCTCAAAAACTCTTACATTACTATATAAAATTTGACACACTTGATCACCTCACTAACTTTCTCATCCTAAATTCTTATAGATGGAAGTTCAGTACTACAAGTTCTACCAGTTGGGAAACAGAGGCCAACTGATCTTCGAGAGGGATCTAGATGCACTGTCTGAGTACCTTGAGTGTCCGCATCCAGAATTCTTCGGAGCTCAACTCAATGACCACCCAGGAGGAGATTTACAATGGCTAGTAGTTGCTGATCTTCAAGGCAAGATGGAGGCACCACTTTCCGAGAAGATTCAATTCACCGTGAGAGAGAACAATTGGCTAGATGGATTAGCCAGGGCAATGCATGAAGCTCTCGCTCATCTTTGCACACAAAATGTCAACTTGATCCAGGGAACTCGCTTTGCTCACTATGCAAGGCGTGATTCAATGGGAATGCCTTTGGAGATGCCAAGTCACCCGGAGTTGAAGCGTCAAGTGGAGAACCTCGACTTCCTACTATATGACAGACCGAAGGAATTGGACGATGCTCGAGAGTTTGCCAACCACAACCTTGCCATTGCCGCCAAGAAGGCCCAAACTTTCTCACTGCTCGTCAAGGATCGTCAATCACTTCATCGTCAACGCGCAAAGAAGGATCGCACCATCGACTGTCTTTGCAAGAAGGTGGCCGACCTCGAGAAGACCATCAAGGAGTAAGAAGCTCAGCTTGTAGCAAAAGAAGAAGAGGAAGAAGGTGAAGACATCCAGGGGATATTCACTCGTACCTCAGCAATGATGATGACTACCTGGAGGATGATGCCATGGACTTCTACACCGACGATGATGACTCCGACTTCATCGATGATGAGTAGATGCACTAGAGCACTATCGTAGGAAGGAGTTGTATTGGTCCCATTGTATCTTAGCTTACAGAATGGTTCTTAAAACCATCTATTTTCCTTTTGTTGTGGTGTGTATGTGTGTTTGTATCATGTGCTTTGCTTGAATGAATGAAAGGAAGTTAGTTTGCAAAACCTGAGTCAAACTCAAAGTTTTAGCTTTGAAACCAAAACCATGAACCTTAGAACTTTCCCTCTTACCCCATTATCTATCTCAATCTTCAGATGACTCGTGGAAACTAAGGAGGGAGCAGCTCATCGCAGGATCCGATGCTGCAGATTCTGTAGACGCTAATTGCAGACCGCAAAGCTAGTAGGGCAGAGCGCCAAGCAAATCTAGCCACCCTACAGCAGATCGCCCAGATGGCCCACAACAATCAAGGCCATGGAAATCAGGATCATCATGGATCCAAACTCAAAAACTTCCAGAATACCAATCCCCCTATCTTTAGCAAGTCTGTAGACCCGGTGGATGCTGATGATCGGTTACAGACCATGGAGAATAACTTAGAAGTCGCAGGAGTGGATGCCAACGAGAAAGTTCTGTTTGTCACCCACTATCTGGCAGGAGATGCAAGAGCATGGTGGAACAACACCCGCACGATGAACCACGGTCAAGTGATGACGTGGGAAGCCTTCAAAGTCAAGTTCAGTCGCACCCATGTGTCGCAGGGTTTAGTCACCAGAATGAGAGATGAATTCAGAGAACTAAAGCAAGGAAGAAGGACTGTAGTGGAGTACCATGACAGATTCTTGTCCTCGCCAGGTATGCACCTGATGAGATCAACACGGAGGCCAAGAAGAAGGAGATATTCCTAAAGGGACTGCGTGATGAGATGCAGACGATACTCGTCAACATCCATTTTGAGGATCTTGAAGAGCTAGTTGACTCTGCCATTCAGATGGAAGGGAAGATCAACCAAGCGAACGACAACCACAAACGTCGGATGATGCACCAAACTGGGTCCCACAGTGCCCAGAAGTATCGCCCCAACCCGTCTACCGGATATGCCCCGGGGAACAATAGACCCCCAATGTCTCGCCCAAGCTACCCCAACCGTAGCGGAGGAAATGTGAAGTCCGGAGGGAACAACAACAACAACCACCCCAGCAACTCCAACAATTTCAACCGTGCACCGCCCAAGTCCAACAACAACAACAACAACAACACTGCCCCGAGGACTGGAAGTAATGCCGTGCCCGTGGCAGCAAAAGACAAGTCTCCGATTACTTGTTTTGAGTGTGGAGTGAAGGGTCACTACTCCAATGAGTGTCCCAAGAAGATTGTCGCCACTGCCAATGTGAATGCCCCAGCTCAACAGTAGCACCGTGTGCAGCCCGGAAGAAGATTTGCCCTAGGGAACCCTCACAACCGCAACGGCCGTCTCTTCCACATGAACACCAAAGAAGCCCAAGAAGCGCCAGATGTCGTGCTGGGTATGTTTTCTGTCAACTCAGTATTAGCAAGAGTGTTGTTTGATTCTGGAGCATCGCACTCGTTTGTTACCTAAGAATTTGCATGCACTAGTAAGATTCATCCAACCAACTTGAAGCATGTTATGATAGTTCAAATACCTGGTTCAACCACCAAAGCTAGAAAAATTTGCAAAGCTGTACCTATCAGAATACATGGGATAGATTTTTATGCCAATCTAATAGTACTTGGAACCAAAGGTTTGGAAGTAGTACGAGGAATGGATTGGATGTCGAAGCATAAAGGATTTATCGACTGTGCCAAGAAAGCCATCACCATGACCAGTAGCTCTGGAGTATCAGTAGAGCATATATCTGAAACCTTGCCCCGTCAATTCAAATGCAACAAGAGTCTAGCCCTACCCACCATAGACCAAGTCAGAGTAATCTGTGAGTACCCTGACGTATTCCTAGATGAATTGCCCGGTATGCCCCCAGATCGGGATATTGAGTTATTATTGAACTAATCCTTGGAACTGGACCCATAGCTCAGAGACCCTATAGCATGAACCCATCAGAGTTAGTGGAGCTGAAGAAGCAATTGGATGCTATGCTGGCGAAAGGTTTGATTCAACCAAGCGCGTCGCCATGGAGATCGCCCGTGTTGTTCGTCGACAAGAAGGATGGAGGGAACTGTTGTGCACAGATTACAGGAAGCTAAATGATGTCACCATCAAAAACAAGTACCCATTGCCAAAAATAGAGGATCTGTTTGATCAGTTGACTGGTGCTAGAGTGTTCTCTAAGATTAATCTTAGGACTGGTTATCACCAACTTAAGATTCGTGCAACGGATATTCTAAAGACCACCTTTACCACCAAATATGAATTATATGAGTATACGGTCATGTCTTTTGGATTAACCAATGCCCCCGCTTATTTCATGAATCTCATGAATAAGATCTTTATGAACTTTCTAGATAAGTTTGTCGTTGTGTTTATCGACGATATTCTTATCTACTCCAAGTCAGAAGAAGACCATGAGCAACATCTGAGAAACATCCTTCAAACCCTTAGAGAGCATCAGTTGTATGCCAAGTTTAGAAAATGTGAGTTCTGGCTGAAAGAAGTAGGATTCCTTGGACATATTGTGTCGGCAGGAGGAGTCGCTGTTGATCCCGCCAAGATAAAAGATGTTGAAGAATGGGAAGCCCCAACCACTCAAACCCAAGTCCATGCATTTCTCAGATTAGTGGGATATTACTGCAAGTTCGTAGAAGGATTTTCGAGCATCACAAGACCCATGACCCAATTGTTGAAGAAGGATAGGAAGTTTGAATGGACCGGCAAATGTGAAGCAAGTTTTCAAGAGCTCAAGAAGACATTTAATTTCAGCCCCAATATTGATCCCAGATATCAAGAAGCCGTTTGATGTGTATTGTGATGCATCCAAGATTGGTCTCGGATGTGTGTTGATGCAAGAAGGCAAAGTTATCGCATATCTATCTCGACAACTGAAGCAGCATGAGCAGAAGTACCCCACCCATGATCTTGAATTAGCAGCTATAGTTTTAGCTTTGAAGACATGGCGTCATTACCTTATGGGTAATCGCTGTGAGATTTACTCAGATCACAAGAGCTTGAAGTATATTTTCACTCAGAAAGAGCTGAATATGAGGCAAAGGAGATGGATAGAGTTAATCAAGGATTATGACATTGACATTCACTATCACCTCGGCAAAGCCAATGTGGTAGCGGATGCTCTTAGCAGATTGCCGTGTAGGTTAAACACTATGATCAAGGAGAAGCAACCAAGTTTGCATGAAGAGTTGGAGCAGTTTAGAACTGAGCTAGTTAGAAAGGGATTTTTAGCTAGCATTGAACTTCAACCCACTTTGATTAGTCAAATCAAAGAAGCCCAGAAGGGAAATGCAAGTATCGACGGAATCAAGCGTCGTATTGGTACAAGAAAGGTACCGGGATTCACCGAAGATGAAGAAGGAGTTCTGTGGTACAAAGGACGTATCTGTGTGCCAGCAGATTCAGAACTGAAGCAAGTTATCAAGCAAGAATATCATGATACTCTTTATCCTATCCACCCTGGAGGAATGAAGATGTATCAAGATTTGAAGGAGCAATTTTGGTGGCACAAGATGAAGAGAGAAATCGGAAGGTACATCGCCAAGTGCGATATCTGTCAAAGAGTCAAAGCGGAACATCAGAGACCCGCTGGACTGTTGCAACCATTGCAGATTCCAGAATGGAAATGGGATTCCATCAGAATGGACTTTATCACCGGTTTGCCTACTTCTAGTAGGGGAAATGAGTCAATCTGGGTCACCGTTGATAGACTGTCCAAGGTAGCCCATTTTATACCTGTCAAGACCACCTACCAGAGTTCGAAGCTAGTAGAGTTGTACATTGCCAGAATTGTTAGTTTGCATGGAACCCCCAAGACCATAGTATCGGATCGAGGAACCCAATTTACCTCGAGATTTTGGCAAAAAGTCCAAAAAGGATTAGGAACCAAGTTGAATTTTAGCAGAACTTATCACCCGTAAACCGATGGATAGACGGAAAGAGTCAACCAAATATTAGAAGATATGATGAGAGCTTGTGTGTTAGAGTATGGATCAAAATGGGAAGATTGTCTTCCTTTCGCAGAATTTTCATACAACAATAGTTATCAAGCCAGTTTGCAGATGGCCCCATTTGAGTTCTTATATGGAAGAAAGTGTCGTACCCCTTTGAATTGGTCGCAAGTAGGAGAGAGTCAGATTTTTGGACCCGACATCCTACGAGAAGCCGAAGAGAAGGTTCACAAAGTCCGTGAGCACCTCAAGACCGCCCAATCTAGACAGAAGAGTTATGCTGACAAGAGAAGGAGAGACCTGACTTTCAATGTCGGAGATTTTGTATATCTCAAAGTTTCGCCATTAAAGGGAACACAACGTTTTAGTCTGAAAGAAAAGTTAGCCCCCAGATATATTGGACCCTTCAAGATTCTGAATCATCGAGGAGATGTATCGTATCAACTAGAACTGCCTGAAGAGATGTCTGCCATCCACAATGTGTTCCATATCTCGGTACTTCGCAAATGCCTAGAAGTGCCAGAGAAGATCGAAGTTTTCAAGAACATCGATCACCGAGCCGTTGATATCAAAAAGGATCTGACATATTGTGAAGTGCCCATCCGTATCTTGGAGGAAGCTTACAAAACCACTAGGACCCGGAGTATCAAGTTTCTCAAGATCTAATGGAGCAACCATACCGAAGAAGAAGCCACTTGGGAGCGAGAAGATTACATTAGGACCGAGTTTCTACATATCTTTAGTTCCTAGTTTTCTTTCTTAAATCTCGGGACGAGATTTTGTTTAAGGGGGGAAGTTTGTAACATCCCAAAACTTTAATCAAGGTTATCAAGATCCAAATCACCCAATTTAGGGTTAACAAAAACTTTTTATAATTAAAACATTTAAGAATGCCTATGTGTGTTGCTTTAAAATAGAATTGTTTGGATTGCCATGTTTGTTTGTTCTAATGGTTGTAAAATGATTCAAAGATGAATTCCACATCATCTAGATGATTCCAAAAACAAAATCCAAAGAAAAAGAAATCAAATAAGATTAATAAATGCAAATGGTCACTTTTGCCATTTTAATCCACTAGGTCACTTTAGGTGTTCCTAGAAGTCAAATTCAAACAGAAACAATTCTAACTCTTTGCAACCCTTGCTAATACAAGTAAAGATCTAACAAGGACCACTGTGAAATCTTACAAAAACATTTGAACAATAATTTTAAATGGCATTTGAATATGGAATCCATTTCATATGCATAGATCACACTTTTTCAAAAACCACTCAAATGAGTTCCCCTTGACAATCCCATTCAACCACAGATGCTTAAGCATATGACTAACAAGAGCCACATTGCCAGCTGCCTGTTTTCTGCTGTATTTGGTACCAGGAAAGTCAGAAAATGAATATTCTCGGAATTGGACGGGACAAAAGCCAAAGTGCCTATTTTTCCAGAAGACTCCAGGAGCCAGAATACAAGACGGAGGAGGGCCAGGGGCTGGCCACACCCCCCAGGCGCGGGTTGGGCCTGGCCACGCCAGGGCATGGTGTGGTGGCCCTAGGCACCCCCTCGGTCTCCCTCTTCGCCTATAAGAAGCCTTCTAACCTAAAAACTCTGGGGGGTTCGACGTTTTTCCAGAAAAAGTTCCACAACACCGCCACCACCGAAGGGGAGATTCGGGGGACAGAAAGTCTCTGTTCCGGCACCCTGCCGGGACGGGGAAGTGCCCCCGGAGCCATCTCCATCGATCTCCACCATCATCTCCATCGACCATCCATGTTTCCTCCATCTATGAGTGAGTAATCCCTCGTTGTAGGCTATGAGGATGGTAGGGATTGGATGAGATCTTTCATGTAATGGCATCAGATTGTTAGGGCATGGTGCCTAGTATCTTTTATTAGTGCTTTATGACTTTGTTGCGACTTGTTGTGCTTAATGCTTGTTACTAGGGCCGAGTGCCATGATTTCAGATCTGAACATGTTATTGATTCATTATGATAGTATTGTTTTTGGTCTTATCTACAAGTTGTATACACACGTTGTTGTCCGGAACCTATGGCCCCGAAGTGACAGAAATCGGGATAACCGGAAGGGAAAGGCTTTGTTGTGAGGATCACATGTGTTCACGGAGTGTTAATGCTTTGCTCCGGTACTCTATTAAAAGGAGCACCTTAATTTCCAGTAGTTCCCTAGAGGCCCCGCTGCAAACGGACTGTCAGGACAAAAGATGTTGTGCAAGTTCTCATTGCGAGCACGTATGACTATATATGGAACACATGCCTAGGATTATCTAGTACTTGGATGCTTTATCTTATTTATCTGCAATTGCCCTATGTTTTGATTGCTATGTGAATTGTCTTGTCCATGCAATGCCTGTCCATCCATCCCTATGCCTACCACACTCGAATCCCACTGTTTACTGCTTTTGTTACTACTGTCTTTGCTTTACTACTGCTGTTACTTTACTATTCCTACTACAAAACTGTTGCTACTGATAAACTGCCGTGAGCAAGATTGTTTCCAGGTGCAGCTGAATTGACAACTCAGTTGTTAAGGCTTATAAATATTCTTTGGCTCCCCTTGTGTCGAATCAATAAATTGGGTTTCATTTCCCTCAAAAATACTGCGATACACCCCCTATACTTGTGGGTCATCAATACTATTTTCCGGCGCCGTTGCCAGGGAGTGAAGCGCTATTGGAGAGTGGAACTGGTAAAGGAAACTTCTACTGTGAGTATTGTTTACTTCTGCTAGTTGCTTTATTTTCGTTATGGATAATTCGCTGAGTTTCTTATTTGGTAATGCTACTACCACTGCTAAGGTAGTAGATAAGCCACCACCTGCTGAGAATGATGTTTTCAAAATACCTACAAGAATTATTGATCGTGTTATGGATAACTACTATGTTGGGGATGGAACTGTCCATCCCGGTGATCATTTACTCTTTATACACGAATTATGCGGGTTGTTCAAGTGTGCAGGTATTACTATAGATCAAGTTAAGAAGAATTTATTCTCATTATCACTGAAAGGAAGAGCCAAGGAATGGTATAAGCTGCTGAAGAATGGTCAAGCTCTGGAATGGGAGGAAATAGTGCCTCTCTTTTATTCAAAGTTTTATCCTCCTAGTGAGATTCATAAAGATCGGAATCAAATATACAACTTTTGGCCTCTTGATGGAGAGAGTACAGCTCAAGCTTGGGGGAGATTGAAGTTACTAATGCTCAAATGTCCCATTCATGAGCTCCCCAACAATATTATTATCAATAACTTTTATGCAAGGCTCCCTCTACATGACAAAGATTTATTGGATGCTTCTTGTGCTGGATCATTCACTCGTATGGAAGAAGAAGCTAAATGGGACCTTCTAGACCGTATTCAAGACAATGCTGAAGCTTGGGAGAATGACAAAGGTAGAAAGTCAGGTATAAATTATGATTATGAATGCATTGAATCTTTTATGGGAACTGATGACTTTCAAAATATTAAAAATGTTTATGGTCTAGACTCTCAAGCTATCGCTTCTTATTTTAAGGCTTTTGCTTCCTATATTGAAGTGCCTAAAAAGAAGTGGAATAAGTATCATGAACCTTATAAGATATTGCTAAGAGTGTTCCTGCAAGAAGTACTGAAGTTTATACTGCTAATCATGTTTTACCTGAACCTTATATTGAGAAAATGCCTTTCCCAGTTAAGGTAAAGGAACATTCTATGATAGCTAGTATGGTTAATGAAAGTATGAATAAAGCTGTTGAACCTGATAAACAAATGGTTGATGAACCTATAATAGCAAATGTGAAGGACTTTGTCACCAAGTATGAAAAAAATGGACACCCTATCCTTTGTAAGGATACCTCTAATATTGTTTCACAAAATAGTGTTACGAGAGCTAGTATTCCTGTGTTTTCTATTAGAATAAGTGATCATTGCTATGATGGTCCTTGTGGTAGTTAAATTGTTAAGTTTATGCATGATACTGAAAGCTACTATGAGAGGGGAAAAGTGTTCTTATGCATCTTAATAATATCAAGTTTCCTCGTTTTATGCTGAAAGTTTTTATGTTGCACTTCTTTTGCCTTCTTATGCAAGTTGCCTTTGGTTTCAATAACTTGTTTGTTTACAAAATCCCCTTGCATAGGAAGTGGGTTAGACTTAAATGTGTGTGTGTTTTTGCTTCTTAATGCTCTCTTTCACATCAATTCATATCCCTATGAGAGCTTCTTCAAAATTATCATGCCCATCTTAATGGCTATAAAGAAAGAGCTTTATGGGAGACAACCCAATTTGTTTTTGCTTTCAGTTTGTTTTTGTTTAGTTGAGTCATGGAAGTTATTACCTCTATAATAACCGTTCTTTATCCTTTTTATTTGCTTTTTGTGCCAAGAGTAACCTCTAATGAGAGAGAAGTAATGATTGGGAAAGTTGCTGTCCCGAAACAGATTTCTGTGCTTCACCGTAAAAATTCGTGTAAAATCTCTGAACGTCCTTTTGAGGCGTGAATTTTTGCGCTTCTGCACCAGGTTGTTATATAACTTTCGTTAGTACAACACTTTTTTATTTGAGCAACAGAAGGTCTTCGAAAAAATTCGTCTTTACCTGCTGGTCTGTTTTGACAGATTTCTGCCATTTTCTGCATTTGCTTCTTGTTGGTTCCTTTTTGAGTTCTTTTGGGGAATTGAGCTTTTGAGGGAAGTGCTACAGTAGCTAGTGTTCTAATGGAAGTTTATTTGATGTTAGGACTGAACTTTAAGACCTTTAATCTTGAGTGTACTAATGTTGCTAATAAAGATTGTGTGAAGTTTTGTATGAAGGAAAAATTTCAGGTGTATGAAAGGAATGAGTAATGAGATGTAGGATGGACTAAAGCTCAAGCTTGGGTATGCCACGCGTGTCACCCCAAGAAATATCCAAGAAGTACAAGCGTCAAATCTTGGGGATGCCTTGGGCATCCCCTTCTTCATCAATAAAAATCCCAGGTTTCTTCCAAACACTTCATTTTTATTGTTTCATGCACAATTGTGTTGTTCTTGGAGCGTCTTCTTTTTCGTTGTTTGTTTTGGTTTTCATTTTCTTGGTTTACTTAGTTTGCTGAATAAATTGGTTGGACCTCCTCTTTCATATATTGGTGTTCAAATGGTTTGGTTTGGTTTGGAAAAGAGTAGGAAAGCTCATCCTTAAGTGGTAAAGAGAGCTTGTTTTTGACTGTGGCCTATGCTTTGTCATGCCATGCTTGATATTGTTTTGGCTTTATGCTTAGTATTTAGCATGACTTGTTATAAACAATTGAGATTGCTTAATGTGCCTTGGATGAATCATGCGTTGTTTTAGCATATTAAAGCATAGTATAGTGGTATTCTCCTTTGATGCTTTATTTGGGTTGACTTGGCACATGCTCACACCATGTTATGACTATCTCAAGTCACCATAAGCCTTTATGATCCTTTAGTTTTCAACTTGTAGTATCACTTTATGCTTTGATCAATGATGTTTTGTCGCTCTGCATGATTATGGCCATTATTGCTCTCTCGTTTGTCGCTCCCTTACTATTGCTAGCCTTCACTTCCACTGAGTGTTTTACTCATGTTTCCAACCTCCTTAAACCAAATATTTCCAAAGTGTCCACCATACCTACCTATTAGCATCATTTGCTACTTCTGTGCATATTCAATATGCCTTGTTTTCTTCCGAATAAAATGTTTGCTTGTTTTGGGAAAATTAGTTAGTAAAGCTCTCACGAACTTGATGGCACACTTTATTTCCTGCACTTAATAAACCTGAACCATTGTGAACTCTCCATGAAAGTTATATGCTTGCAAATTATAGGCTGGGGATTAGCAGAACCGTGCTGTCACGGGGAACGCTTTCAACACTTGTAAATATATACCTAGTTGATACCTTGCTCTTTTGTTTGCGGATGTCGTCGGTGTGAAATAAAAGGGGAGCTTGTAAGTCCATGGAGTTATGAATGTGTGTTAGAGAAACGCCTGGGCCGCTGGTCTAATCCATGCTGACATGGTGGAAACCTGCAGCATAACCATAATGATATCTATGAAGCATTCTTCTTATAAAAAAAGAGAGATATAGCTATTGAGAAAAAGAAAAAAAAGAGTTTTATGAAAAGAGGAAAGAGAGAAAAAAGCACCATTTTCCCATGGTAAATAAGAAGATTGCTGAGATACTCATTGTCTGCTTGCCTTGTCATTTTGATATGGGGATTCTTCCGTATCATCGGGCAAGGGGTACCCCGTTGGCGGTTCTCAATGATACGCACATACTTACGATGATAAGAACTTACCGGTAACTAAAGTTGAGTAGCATGAGGAGCGGCCCTCGTACTCAAGGGACTTGGGATTTTCAGTTTATAGTCTGTCAAGCATATAACTTAGATTGGACCTCACTTTTACCTTAACCACATTAAAGATGCTTATGACAGGGGCAATGAGAGCTCAAAGCTAATGAGTACCATACTTTCAGCCTTTGGAAGCCTTTCAAACTATTCAAAACCTTTTCATTTCCTTGTTGAGTCTCCACACATTCTTTGAGCACTTTCTTGAGAGCATAGTGGCCATTCTTAGTTCTATGTGCATTGTCGCAAGACTTGTTGATTGATGCATACCTTGATATTGCTTGTTTTTAACTATTTGTATCTAGTCACTCTTGTAAACTTTGAAGGTGTCCTATGCATTTATGTTTGCTACTCTTTGAGGGACAAGCTGAATGCCACTATGCTATGTTTTCTTTATGTGAAACAAACAAACGTCTTGCAAAGCATTGTTATTCATGAATCTTTTGTTTGTGCCTTTTCATGTTGCATCATAGTTTCTTTTTATTATTGCTAGAACTTTGTCTTTCATGTTATGATTGAAGTGTTATGATCCCAGCTTTGAATGTTTACAAATACTTTGGTCAAGCCTTTGATGGTGCATGTCACCTCAAAAATTATTCTTTCTTTTTATCACTTACCTACTCGAGGACGAGCAGGAGTTAAGCTTGGGGATGTTGATACATTGCAAATGTATCTATAATTTTTGATGCTCCATGCTTGGTTTTATCCACTTTCTTGTGTTTTGTCCACACTTTGGAGTACTTTTCATATGATTTCTTGGACTAACCTATTAACAAGAGCCACAGTGCCAGCTGCCTATTTTCTGCTGTTTTTGGTTCTAGAAAAGTCAGAAAATGAATATTCTCGGAGTTGGACGGGACAAAAGCCAAAGTGCCTATTTTTCCAGAAGACTCCAGGAGCCAGAATACGAGACGGAGGAGGGCCAGGGGCTGGCCACACCCCCCAGGCGCGGGCTAGGCCTGGCCGCACCAGGGCATGGTGTGGTGGCCCCAGGAACCCCCTCGGTCTCCCTCTTCGCCTATAAGAAGCCTTCTGACCTAAAAACTCTGGGGGGTTCGACGTTTTTCCAGAAAAAGTTCTGCAGCGCCGCCACCACCGAAGGGGAGATTCGGGGGACAGAAAGTCTCTGTTCCGGCACCCTGCCGGGACAGGGAAGTGCCCCCGGACGCATCTCCATCGATCTCCATCGACCATCCATGTTTCCTCCATCTATGAGTGAGTAATCACCCGCTGTAGGCTCTGGGGATGGTAGGGATTGGATGAGATCTTTCATGTAATGGCATCAGATTGTTAGGGCATGGTGCCTAGTATCTTTTATTAGTGCTTTATTACTTTGTTGCGACTTGTTGTGCTTAATGCTTGTCACTTGGGCCCGAGTGCCATGATTTCAGATCTGAACATGTTATTGATTCATTATGATAGTATTGTTTTTGGTCTTATCTACAAGTTGTATACACACGTTGTTGTCCGGAACCTATGGCCCCGAAGTGACAGAAATCGGGATAACCGGAAGGGAAAGGCTTTGATGTGAGGATCACATGTGTTCACGGAGTGTTAATGCTTTGCTCCGGTGCTCTATTAAAAGGAGCACCTTAATTGCTAGTAGTTCCCTAGAGGCCCCGCTGCAAACGGGTTGGCAGGACAAAAGATGTTGTGCAAGTTCTCATTGCGAGCACGTATGACTATATATGAAACACATGCCTAGGATTGTCTAGTACTTGGATGCTTTATCTTATTTATCTGCAATTGCCCTATGTTCTGATTGCTATGTGAATTGTCTTGTCCATGCAACGCCCGTCCATCCATCCCTATGCCTACCGCACTTGAATCCCACTGTTTACTACTTTTGTTACTACTGTCTTTGCTTTACTACTGTTGTTACTTTACTATTCCTACTACAAAACTGTTGCTACTGATAAACTGTTGTGAGCAAGATTGTTTCCAGGTGCAGCTGAATTGACAACTCAGTTGTTAAGGCTTATAAATATTCTTTGGCTCCCCTTGTGTCGAATTAATAAATTGGGTTTTACTTCCCTCGAAAATACTGCGATACACCCCCTATACTTGTGGGTCATGAAGCCTCTGCGCCATGCACAGAGCACGCCAGAGCACCGTCCCCGACAGGCCCGCACAAGCCGCGCCTCGATCCCAGCTTGCGCGTGCAGCATCGCCTTAACCCCAGCTCACTCCCAGATAACCCCTCTCCCCACCGTGCGACCAGCAGCCGCCGTGAACCGCGTCGAGCACTGCCTGTGCCGTGTAGAGCGTTGCCCTTTCCCGACCAAACGCCACTGCCCCTAGTGTCGCCTTTACGTCATAGCTGACCGCCAGGAGGCAAGCCACGGTCCGCCTACCCCGCCCATACCTCTAGCGCCTTGTACCACCGTCATCGACGAGCTCACCATTGCCGTCACGGTTTCCTCATCGAGCCTATATAAGGAGCCCTCCCCAGCACCATTTCACCGCACTACCTCACTCCCCTCTCTCTCAGAACCACCTCACAGCATCGCCGGAGCCGCTCGAGCAGCCGTTCGCCGGAATTTCCACCGGAGCCGCCGCAGTAGAAGAAGAAGGGGGTCGTCGATTGCGACCACCCCAGGAGCTGCCGCGACCTCGCCTGAGCCCACCATCGTCTCCTCGTTCGATCGCCCCCATCGCCATGTTAGCTGGAGCCCTGGTAAGCCCCCACTAGACCCCCACCGAGCCGCTAGGGTTCCGTCTCGCCGACGACCAATTCGTCGTCGATGATGAACCACCACCGTCGATCTAGGTTCTAATCGCACGGTCCACATCGCCCCGTACCGCTTCGCATTGAGTTGTGCTGCTGACAGGCAGGACCCCCTTGTCAGTTGCCAGCTGCGCCGCAGAGTGCCACTGGGCCGGCCCATTTTCTTTCCCGCGCTGGCCCTAGATTTCAAATTTAGGTTTTTCTATTTAGACTTAATCTAGTTTTTGTCCCCTTGTTTAAAAACCAATTCAGAAAGATCTACTAAACCAAATTGAATGATTCAAATTTTGCTAGAAATTTAATCTAAATATCTATCCAATCCCGTTGGATTTAAATCAATTGGAGTTATAGATCACATATAGCAAAAATAACAAAATAGAGACTTTTCCACATTCAAACATTTTTCAAAAATCAACCATAATAGCTTTTGAGTTGATTCGAACTCTCAAAAATCACATTTGAATATACCTATCTTAATATGTAATAATATTTAGGTTTGCATGCAGTGACTTTGGACTAGTACCAAAATAATGCTATATAGGCATTTCTAGTCACTTTAAATCATTTAAATATTAATCTTAAACTTATTAAAATATGATCCAACATTTAAATTACATTCCCATGCATTAGAATATGTGGTGATGACATGTGTCCACATGATCCCATATTTTAATTGGAGAATATTAAATCTTAGTTATTTTCAATGAGTAGAAATTACTTTTCTCAAATAAAATAAATGAAACTAGTTCATTAAATCTTGTGATGAATGTGATGATACTAGATCATCAAGTGTCTGCCTTAGTGTGCTAAATAGACTAGTTAAGTATTGTTTGGTGATTGTGTATTCCGTATATATTTATAGGCGATAGTACCGACCAAGTCTACGAGGAGGAGTTCTACCCCGAAGAAGAAGAGGAGAATTTCAACCACTGCACCAACCAAGGCAAGCTATTATTGGCAAGCTAAAACTTGAAAGCCATCACTAGATGCAATATAACCCAAGCAAGATGCCTTAGGCACGCTTTGGTTATACCTTTTGATTTATACCCATCCCAAGTTTTCTTACAAGCTTTACTTTCTTTTACTTTACCAAAGTTCTTACTTGTTTATAGATAGCATAAAGAGTATAAAACTTGGCCTCTCTAGTTAGACTTAGATGTCATTCTATGGCATGAGATTGATATTAGCATCCCACATTAGTGAACACTCTTAACTTAGTGATTAGAGCTAAACCAAAAACTTGATCACTCTAGATGGGAATACTTGGTGAAAATGCTTATGAAAACCTTGGAATGATGAGTCATTCTATTGAGATGTTTTGACATGTGTTGAGAAACACAAATGGTTTATGATGATGAAAATGTGAGGGATGAGCCTTAGCCCTTTATAAACACTGATGGTTGGGTTCGGATGCGATACCATTCCAATTTTACCGTACAACAACAATACCTGAATTGGGTAAGGCTTAGCCGGAAGTTTATATGCATTAGTATTAGTTCCCTCGCGGGAGAGGTTTGAGCTGAGGATACCTCTCGATGTTGTCCACCTATGCAGTGTCCAGGATGGCAGATGGCCATGGTTGGGAGGCCAAGCTCATAGGAGAGGTGCTTATACTAGAGTGTGTAAAGGAAAGGTTATGTTTGATTATCTGCATACTAAGTATGATGATTCAGGGTTATCCCTGTTAGATGTATCGAATTTTGTGGTGAAAGTGTACCACCTCTACAGAGTGTCAAACTATTCGAATATCCGTGTCCGCGGTTATGGACAGTTGGAGTGGCCATACTGTTCCGTTGTCAGATGTTTTCAAAATGACTTATGAAATGAACTGTGACATGACTTGACCACAACATGGTTGTGACTATGACAACTAAGTTCCCACTTAGGTGATTTAGAACTTTATTTTAGCTTTATTTGTTTCTAAACTCAGTTAGGTTTCAAAGTTAACTTTACAAATTCCTACTAGAACTACCTTACTTGTTAGTGATAGTTTGCGAGTACTTAAAGAGTACTCATGGCTTTGTCCCTGGCTATTCCAGTGGCCAGACTATGAGGAGGACTATCCGGAAGAAGGACAGCAGGACGGCTATGACAACTAGGACTATCTCCCATCATCAGCATTGCCTGTGACACTGAAGATGGAGCCCACCGCTACACTATTTATTTTGCTACTTGTTTGTACTAAGACTGGATCATGAGATCCTTTATTTGTGTAAGATCTTATAGTGGTTTGTAATGGATGATGTACTGTGATATCCAATTTGTTATGTCTCACAAAAATGGTAATCCTGGGATTGCGATGTATGGCATAACAGACATCTGGGATTAAAAATCCGGGTGTTGACAATCCTTCTTCTCTATCTCCTTGAGACGGTGGCGGACTTCGACGCGATGAAGTAGCTCCTGCTTCTGATATATCTCAAGTGCTCACACACGATCCTTGGTCTTGGGAACAACTTCTTCTTCCTCATCCATAATTGACGACTCGGGGACGTGGAAACCATACCTCCACTCTTCTTAATGCTTCACCCTCATACGATCACCAATGGTAGGCTTAGTGGTGCCTTCGCTCCCTTGCTAGCACCTGCACCAATATTAGATAATTTCTTACACTTGTGCGGCCTGGGGTCCATGGCGATGAACTTGACCGTCTCCAAGCGCCCTTTTCCATGCGGCTTGTGACCTTCTCTCTCTTCTTGAGCTCTCTTCATTGCCGCCCAGTTGATCTCCAGGGGATCATAGACATCACGACGGATGTAGACGCCAACCACATCATCATCGTAATCATTGTTGTAGAAACTTGGCTCAATGTACTCCTTGTACCCTAGGCTAAACCTCTCCACTTCCTCGTCATCGTCCTCCATGGACGGGCTGCTTGAGCGGTCCCTGGAAGGAGCAATGAGCCCCATGGGTTTCCCACGGCCTGGGACGGGATAACGCATTGCTAGATTTGTTCCTAGAGATTATGATTAGAGAGAGAGACAATGGCAGTATATAAGCGGGGTCAGAGGTCGGTAAAACTCGCGAGAAACACCAAATTCTCCCCCAAGAATAGAATCTTAACGAAATAGGGAAAGAAATTGTGGATTTGGAGGAGTCCTGCCACATAACGACCAACTATATGGGCGCGACCATTATAGCTCCAGCCGTATAGTTGGTTTCGGCAGATATTTCCAAATATCTCGAGTCCAGGTCGGTTAAGTAACGACTTGGAACCGACAATAACGTTTTTTGGTGCGATGAAAAATGAAAAGGTAAACGAAAATGTCTGATAGTTTAACAACCAACTATACGTCTGGAATATTGTTTCCGGTTGTATAGTTGAGACTGTATAGATACAGACATCAAAAATCAGAAGTGTCTGATAGTTCAACGACCAACTATACGGCCAGATTTTTATCTCCGATCGTATAGTTGTGACATATAGATACAGACATCAAAAACAATTTCACGAAGAAGATACAAAGGGTTTAACGACCAACTATACGGTGGGAGCTTTTCCTCCGGTTGCATGGTTGTGCCCTTATAGTTGGTAAAAACCTCCAGAACTTCAGAAAAACACGAGGAATTTAAAGGCAAAAATTTCAGAAGTAAAATCTGTGAAAACAAATCAATTATTTGAGTAAGAAGACTCACCTTGCACTTACCATTTACTTATTCGGGGATGCCAAGCTCCTCCATCAACAAAGACTTCTTCTCTTTTGGAGGAATTTACATTAGTTCATTGAATAATTCTCGTAAGCAAAATTCACCAAGACTAAAGTTCCTCTCAATAAGATTGGTGTCTTGCTGGGAAAACATGGACACTACATCCAACATCTTTATTTCCTGCCTCTGCATAATCTGCAACTCAAATTCTTGAAGTAAAAGAATCCAACGGATCAGTGATATCCCACAAGTATATGGGATAGTGTGTAGCTTTTTCGATAAGTAAGAGTGTCAAACCCAACGAGGAGCTAAAGGTAGGGTAAATGTTCTCTCAAGTTCTATCAACCACTGATATAACTCTACGCACACTAAACATTTGCATTATCTAGGAAATAAAACTAAAGCAACAATACGAGTACTAGAGATAGCTTTGCATGATAATAAATAACAAGAAAGTAAAGTTAGTTGCTTCAGCAATAAAATACACTAAACTAACAGAACCATGAGTGTGGAATAGTGGTGGTAATTATGGTGGCTTTGTCCAAGTTTAAATAGCGAATAAATCGGGTTCATTGTCTTCGATGCAGTTTTCTATGTGGGAGAGGCTAAATATACATGCACTTCACTACTTGGAATTACATGTACTATATGATTGGATTGTTATCAAACATCCGTAACTAATAATAATGCATTAAGGTTCCCCAACCATAGCCTTAAGTTTAATAGTCCTCTTACTCCCATACATGCAACGTTCTGGTTCGCGTTCTCAGGTTTCTATCACTCCGGCAAAACTTCCCCTTCCTCTTACACATACTAAACACCTATGATGTTTAATCCATGCGCGTACAAATATACTGGACACCAAAGGACTACCGTATCAACATACAACTCTAATGAACCAAAGACGTTCAACCATTCAATCTAAGAACAAAGAAACTACACAAACATGACATAAATCATAGGATTATAACTTATAGCATCAAACACCATGTTTACATAGGACGATACAGAGGTGTGTGGGAGGATGAACCACTGCATACTAGGAAGATTAGGTGATAGAGATGGCAGTGAAGATGGTGAAGAGGGCGGCGGCGGCGACGACGCGTGGAACTCCTTCCCCGCCGCCGGTATCATGGGGGAGCACCACCCCTTAGCCCCCTTACTTCATGGATTCTTGGGAGCCCTCCCCCATGGAGATGGGATCCATGGGGGAGGCAAAAACATGGCTTTGGTAGATGCAAATTCGTGGGTGGAGATGTCCCCCACGAATTAGGTTTCCTCCCTTTATATAGCTTCTCGGATTCCCATTACCCCATCTTAGGCTGCAGTAAATTGGGCCTAGCGGGCACGTCCGGACTCTGAATCGGCTATATTTTATGTCCAGAACGTTTATCGTGAAATTTCCAACAACTTTGTAGTTGAAGAGTTTTCCGTTTGACGCCGTCTTCGATCCAAAACGTGACCATCTTAAAAAAGAGTTCTGAGACAGATTTCTGGAAAATCCCAATTTGACTCCAACAAGGGTTCCACTTGTATTCTTGGTAATTCCTACACATCAAAGTGTAAAACAAGAACATTGTGCACTTTTGCAATTATTAGTAGGTTAGTCCAAATAAATCATAAACTTTATATAAAAAGGAGTGTCAAAAGCATATTATTAGCATAAAACCATCAAAAATTATAGATACGTTATGAACATATCAATCAGTCTTGGCTTATGGTCTTTCCTCTCAAGGAGTTGTTTTAGACCATCATGATCCATATGAACTCTTACTTTTGCATCAACTTTATAAGAATGAAATTTATCATAAGAGAAAAATACAGTAAAAAGTTCCCTTTCTTCCTTAGGATAATTCTTTTGAGCACCATTAAGAGTTCTACTAGCATGATGTATAATATTAAATCTGCGACCAATGTGTTATCCTAGAGTTACTCCTACAGCATCATCACTAGCTTCACATATTAAGTCAAAATTCATATCCCAGATAGGTGGTTTAATGATAGGAGCACGGGATAAAGCATTTTTGATTTTATCAAAGGCTACAAGACATTTATCATCAAAATTAAAACTTACTCTCTTTTGTAGGAGGTTAGTCAAAGGCTTAGATATTTCAGAGAAATTTCTAATGAACCTTCTATAAAAACCCACATGACCAAGGAAAATTCTTATACCTTTAATATCCCTGGGTTGTGGCCTTTTCTCTATGGCCTCAACCTTAGCTCTATCCACTTCAATTCCCTTACATGATACCTTATGTCCAAGGACTATACCTTCTTTGACCATAAAATAGCACTTCTCCCAGTTTAGAACAAGATTGGTTTCTTTGCAACGCTGCAAAACTCTTTTGAGATTATCCAAGCAACTAGTAAACAAAGTTCCATGGACAGAAAAGTCATCCATAAATACTGCCATCATCAGTTCTATAAAATCCGCAAAATAGCAGTCACGCATCTTTGAAAAGTAGCCGGAACATTACATAAACCAAAAGGCATACGTCGGTAAGCATGTAAACCATAAGGACTAATGAAAGTTGTTTTAAGTTGGTCGTTAGGATGAACAACTATTTGAGAAAAACTAGTGTATCCATCCAAGTAGCAAAAATGAGTGTGGTTTGCTAACCTTTCTAAAGTTTGATCTATGAACGGTAAAGGATAGTGATCTTTCCTAGTTTCTTTATTCAATTTCCTAAAGTCTATGCACATCCTATGCCCCAAAATAGTTCTAGTAGGTATCAATTCATTGTTTTCATTAGGAACAACAGTAAAACCTCCCTTCTTAGCGACAGAATGAACATGACTTACCCATTCACTTTCTTTAACAGGATAGATTATACCTGCGTCTAGTAGGCGTACAATTTCTTTTCTTACCACTTCCTTCATTTTAGGCTTCAATCTTCTATTAAATTCCGCAACTGGTTTAGCACCTTCTTCCATGAATATTCGATGGACGGTTATCATGGGACTAATCCCCTTCAAATCATCCATTGAGTACCCAAAGGCCTTGCGATGCTCCTTAAGTATTTTCATGAGTTCTTCTTCTTCTCCTGAAAGTTTAGCACTAATAATAATAGGAAATTTATTTGTATCATCTAAGAATCTGTATTTAAGATTATCTGGTAGAGTCTTCAACTACGGGGGTGGTAATTCCTCATACCCTCTCTTTTCTGGCTCTTCAAAAGCCTCATTAGTTGGAGGCCCTATAATGGGAAGTGAATCGAGTTCATATTCTAGCTCTTCTAGGGACTTGTCCTCCATGACCATTTCTTCATAATTTGAGTCTTCATTTATTTCTTCTTCTCTATTACTAAAGAAAAGAGCTGCCATTTCCTCAATAGTTTTCTCTTTCTCTTCTTCTTGCATTTGTGGAGGCCTGTCTTTAAATTTGGAAAAGTGGAATTCTTTTTCTGCTCCCCCAAGCTTAAGAGACACAATCTCCTTTTTGAAATAAACATAGGCACCTACATCACTCAAAATTTTTCTTCCAAATATGATTGGGCAAAGAGTGTCAGCTGGCATATCAACAACTACAAAATCGATAGGAAAGTTTTTGTTGCCAATTGTGACAATTGCATCTTCAACTACTCCCATTGGAATTCTAAGAGTTTTATTGGCTAACATGATTGGCATATCAGTATTTTCAACTATAGCAGGTTCTATTTCTTCTTTTATTTCTAAATAGAAATCATAAGATATAACATTAACTTCAGTGCCAAGATCGCATAAACCATAATGCAAGGTTTCCTTCAATATGCAGGGAAGAATAGGCTTACCCACATATTTTACCTTTGTTTTACCTTCAACCAATACGGAAGTCTCTTCATCAAGTTCAACTATGTTACAATGTGCGTACATAGCCATAATTACTTCCTTGGTTACCTCTTCATCTTTGGTTTCTTCCAGATGTTCCACGACTTCTGGCATACTTTCCTCTTCCTTCTTCTCCTGTACTGCTTTGACCTGTTCATATTTAAAAATATGCTTATGTGCAGTGTTAGGGAAAGGCATCTCATATGTTGGTTCTAGGGAGGCCAGTGTTGCTTTAACTTCTCTTTTCTTCTCAGGTTCGGGTGGTGGATCATACTTGATCAAACCCTCTTTTAGTGCTTTGATATGTTCTGTAAAAGCTTTAACAACTTGTAACACAAGATCTGAATCTAAATAAAGTTCTTTAGATAATTATTTAACATGTCCCTTTTTATTATAGTCATGAATACAATCATGATCTATTTCTATGCCTCCTTCACTTCCTAGACCAAAATTCCATGAAACTCTATGATCATGAATTCTATTAAGTAAAGCCCAAGCTTTAGTTATAGGAAGATTCGGATCCTTCCGCGAAAGAGTCTAGTTCAATTTTATTAGGTTCAATTAAACCACCATAAAAGATATGCAATAAATACCTTTTAGGCAAATCATGATGAGGACATAGGCAAAGTAAATCTTTAAATCTGATATAAGATCTTACTAGTCCTTCATTAGAACATTTCCTCCAAGTCATTATAAGATGCCTGATTCCAAAAGATTTTGATAATGGATAATATTTTGCGACAAATTCATAGGCTAAATTATCCCAAGTAGTAGTGGCTTCTGGGGCTAGAGATCTATACCATGCGAGAGCTGTACTACTTAAAGTCTGACTAAAAAGTTTAACGCTTACCTCATTAGCAGTATATCATGTCAATTGAAAAGTGCCACATATATATTTGAAATATTCAATATGCTCATATGGATCAGGATCTTCTTCATTCCTAGTAAATTGCTTCTTGTGTAGAATACCAAGTAATAGAGGATTTATTTCAAACCCCCTTGTCTTCTCATTGGAGTTGTCTCTTTTATAAATATCATAGGGCTTCCCAAAGTGGCTGAGTGGGTTAGCACTAGTCATATGCTCAAACTCCATCATGTTGGTGGAAACCTGTAACTCAAAACAAAACTTAGCAAGACAAAATAAATAAGCAAAAACTAAAAGACCTACAACGCTTAGCTCCCTGGCAACAACGCTAGAAAATAGCTTGATGATTGCAAGTGCACAAATCGTTTTTAGTTAGTTTTGAAATAAATATATCGATCCCACAGGGAGCAGGAGTCTGAAGTCTAATAACTCTTGAAATGAATATTACAATAGAAATGCTAAATAAAGTTTTAAGTGACAAGATAAAATGCGAGTATTGCGTAAAAAGGTGTTTTTGGGTTTTTGGTATAAGAGCAACAATAAGTAAAGTAAAACAACTGAACACAAAAAGTAAGTATCGCGTATGTAAGAGAGATTGGAACTGCAATAGGTAAACAGCGTTCTCAGAGAGTAGCGGATAAACCACTAGCATTATAAGGAGTTAAGGTAAATATGATTATCATGAACATTCTCAACTATGTATGTGTGGGAGGAACTCCGTATTTGGACAAATAGGCAGCAACCACTGCTCACATCATCCTCATAACCACAACAGTCAGCAATCGACATCAATCAAATTACTGCGCTATTAAGGGACTTAATCCCGTAGGACGTATCCCATGGCATGGATAATGTTCCATGAGTTTACTCGGTTCCCAAGTTGATACGTAAGGGGTGCCAACAGCTTTATAGTCACTATAAGTGCTAATATACCTCCGTCTACCAACAAGAAGTTCCCTCCATCAAGTCCCCATGAGAGGCAAATATTGAGAGATCGACTTCTCTCAACATCAAGATAAAGACAATCTAACACATGGTCACAGCAATGAATATCATAATAAACTTTATCTTATTTCAATCTCATACGAGGGTTTCTCCATCCCCCTAAGAACTAATGATCTACTCAGACATGGAGGCAATCAACATCATGGCAACAATAATGGAATCTATCATAGATGAATAGTACTTGTATAAATCCACAACGAGTATAGGAATTACAACAAGATCTAGACAAGATGTAGATGGGATGGATGGATATGGTGGTGATGCAGCTGTTGATGATGAAGATCGATGCCTTAGCCTCCTGGATCTACGCAGGGCGAAGATGGATCCCTGGTGGACGAGTTTCCCCTCTAGATGCCTTCCGGAGGTGAGGTTTTGACAATTTCTGGGTGTTCTGTATGTCATCTCTCTGATCTAGTTGCATGGGGTGAAACTATTTGAGGAGGTGGTGGCGGCGCCAACTATATGGCGGAAACTATACGGCCGAAAAATTTATTCCACCGTATAGTTGGTCATTAAACCATCTGTATGCCTTGTTCGCTCCGGGTTTTCTTCTAGTATTATTGATATCTCCCAAATAAGTGATTTACGTTGTTTTTGACTCCTTTTCTCCTCCGTACAACTGCTCCAAGAATTGTGTCCATTGTATCCATCATCTGTCCTGATCCTAGTGAAAACAGGCATAAAATGTGCACGCAAGCACCGTAAAATACCAACATCCTACATCTACAGTGCAAAATAATAATATAAAACATGATGAAAATATGCACTCATTAGTGCGCTACCTATCATAGGATCTGAGGGTCGCTGCACGACCCATGACATCTCGGGAGTTGCTCCCCCATGACATGATGGTGCGTGGGGAGGACCAACGGTTAATGCCACATGACCGAGGCGGTGACGTGACGTCTCACCTTGTTAAAATGGGGCACATGTGTAGTGCGGTCTTCCTGACGCTATTTCCCCCGATCCTTTTCCCTTCTCCCCTATTTCCTAAGTCAGGGCCTCGAACTTCCCATGGCACCAGTGCGGCCTTTCCACTAAGGAGGGTAAGTCCGTGATGGCAGAATGAGAAGCGGCTCCACCGGTGAAGCACGGCTGGGAGAGGCCGAGGAGGGCGTGGCGGACGTGGTGGTAGAATGGTCGGCGCCTTGACTTCCGTAGTCGTAGTCGCAGTTGAGGGAGGAGTTCTAGTGAAGAGCAGCCACGATCGCCCTCACGGCAGTGGCCAAGGGCATCACGCGGGTCACGGCGACGACCTAAGCAGCAGCCCGGAGCCTAAATTAATCCCCCCTCCACCTCCTCCGGTCATCATGGTGAAGGTTGAGGATGAGACGGAGCAGGTAATTGACTTCATCCTCATCCTCCACGACCTGGGCTGGTTCGTTAGGGTGAGTCTTCTGGAGTGCTTCGCACTCGGGACCAGGGACTCCATTCCGGAGGGTGTCTGGCTGAGGCACTCCGGTGGTGGCAACCGTTGGAACATGAATGTTGAGGTCTCGGTGTCCGAACATATGTTCCTAACCGACTGTTGGGATCGCTTCATCCGCGACCACAACATCGGGCACGGCTTCGTGCTACGATTCCACTACCACGGGGGCAGGGACCTCTCCATGTCTGTGTTCGACATGTTTTGGTGCCGCGTTGACTACCGGCGCCACCTCTGAAGTGTGCAGACGGTCTCGCCCATGTTGATGGCCACGCCGGTGAAGATGGCGCGCATATTTTGTGTTTGTCGGTGAACAACCATACTTGAGACCCTTGTCGTGTAGGTGTGCTTGTAAAGGACTCGCTGTCGATGAATCCTTGTTTACATGTCCACTCTTTATTTCCCGCACCATATGTTTTCCTTAGCACATTTTTCTGTGTCACGTGAATAGGGATCGACCTTCTTATGGCCTCCACAACGGTGGAGCCTCGGGGAGGGTCTGCATTGTCCATCCATCATGCGTTACTACCTTGTCTCGTTACTCCTCCTACGCCGGCCCCTTGTGGAGGGAAACAGAGGGCGATGCCCCCTGTTGGCTCCTTGGGGAGGAAATCGCGGGTTCGTACTTGCGTTACTTAGTGGGTGAGTGTCCACGTGGGCCATCCTATAGATCCCTCATTGAGGATATTGTGGGGCAATGTATCCCTTATAGGCTCTCCGAGGAGTACACCATAGGTCCAACATGAACTCAGATTACTTGAGGGTGAGTGCCCTTGTGATCCATCCCGTAGGTCTCTTCAAGGAGAAGACCATAGGGCAAATGCTTATCCTGTTGGCTCCTCGAGGAGGAAACCATAGGTCTAGCATGAATTTGTCTGCTATAGGGGAGTATCCTCGTGAGACGCCCCTTAGGTCTCTCGGGGAGAAGACTATAGGGAAATGTATATCCTATAGGACCATCGAGGAGGGATCGTTGGTCTTGCATGAATTTTGCCGCTAGAGGGGAGTACCCTCATGCGCCGCCCCGTAGGTCTCTCGAGGAGAAGACCGTAGGGCAATGCATATCCTGTAGGACCCTCAAGGAAGGACCGTAGATCTTGCATGAATTTTGCCGCTAGAGGGGAGTACCCTCGTGAGCCGCCCCGTAGGTCTCTCGGGGAGAAGATCATAGGGCAATGCATATCTTGTAGGACCCTTGAGGAGGGACCATAAGTCTTGCATGAATTTGGCCGCTAGAGGGAAGTACCCTCATGAGCCGTCTCATAGGTCTCTTGAGGAGAAGACCGTAGGGCAATGCATATCCTGTAGGACCCTCGAGGAGGGACCATAGGTCTTGCATGAATTTGACCGCTAGAGGGGAGTACCCTCGCGAGCCACCCCATAGGTCTCTCGAGGATAATACCATAGGGCAATGCATATCCTATAGGACCCTCGAGGATGGACTGTAGGTCTTGCATGAATTTTGCATGCACCGCTTAGTTTCCGTATATGTGCCGCTCGAGGGTTTCAAGCATCAAGAGCCGTGGGTGAGGTGACTTATCGCTGGAGCTAGTCCGTTTGTTCAGATCTCGACACTTTAGGCCTTGGCATTGACGGGGAGTTGCCCAATGATGGACACCGTGCCTAGCCCCCCGTTCGCGTGGCACATGCAGGAGAACTCTTGTAATGCACGACTAAAATATTTTCCAGAAAAAGTAGGGAGAATAGCAGAGTTGGCGCAAGGCGCAAGATCCAAAAACAATCAGGGAGGTCCAAGCTTATTACAATGCCACCGTAATCTGCACGGGGTCTTGTAGGATATAAGGCTGAAAAGGATGAGAGTCGGGAGTCACCTTCAAAAAGTAGGGTGGTTAGCCACGCCGCTTGGAGAGGTTTTGTCCACCTTCCTGGCGCCTGATGTCGTCCCTAGGCCCGTGGCCATCAAGCGCTGTTGGGGAGGTGGTTGATGTTGCTCGCACGCTGGGTGCAGTCCGCGGGGAAGTCGGGAGCCCCCGTGTCCCCGTCACCCAGCCCCTCCCGTGCCGGTGAGGGAAAACTGAGGCGGCCCTAGCCTCCTTCCATGATCATGGACATCGGAGGCGACCCAATCCTTGTCGAGGGGGTATAAGGTAGCCGTAGCCCTTTTTGCCTTGGCGCTACCGAGCCACCATCTACTTCTTCCTTGTTGTGCCCCTGATGTAGTCATGGGAATCCATGTCTTCTAGGTGAGCGGTGGCCGCGGTTTCGTAGGCATGCTCAAGGGAGCGTAGAGCCTCTTTCTCATCACAGCGGACGGTGATGACCTCCCCATTGCCTCCCAACACATTAACAATGTTGTACGCATGATGGGTGGCCGCCATGAACTTGGCCAACATGGGGTATCCTAGGATGACACTGTACGGGAGGCCGACATGTGCCACGTCAAAGTCGATGAGCTCGATTCTATAGTTGTTGAGAGACCCGAACATGACGGTGAGGCATACCTTCCCGATGGGTATGGTGGTTCCGTTGGTTACCCCAGAGAACGTCATGGTTCGCATCAGCCGGCCGTACGACACTTGCAGCTTGGAGAACGTTTTTGTAGAGATCACGTTCAGGACAGCACCACCATCGATGAGCATCTTGGGGACCACAATGTTTTTGATGGTGGGAGTGTAGATCATGGGTAGGGTCCCCACAGCCCTGGTTGAAGTAGGGTGGTCATTTGCATTGAAGGTAATGGCGTGTTGGGACCATTTGATCTTCGGAGACGGAGTCCTGGGTCGGGCAGCAGCGACCTCGCGAGCGAGCTGCTTGAAGTGCATGTTGGATGCTGGGGCATGGGAGCCATCGAGGATGTAGGCTATGGCACCTGTCTACTCCTGGTAGCCCCTATATTCTCACTAGTCTGGCCCTTTTCCGTGGTACGATGATGCTGCTGCACGGTGTTGTCCTGGTGACCCTACTGGTAGGTACCATTTCCCCCACGGCTGTTGTTCCAGCGTCCCCCTCCTTGGTGGCCTCCATGGCCATTGTTCGGCTCTCCCATGTCTCCCTTTCCTCTAGATGATACACTGGTTGCGTAGCCTCTTGAGCTCATAACAGTCGTTAGTGGGATGCCCATGTTTTTTGTGGAAGATGTAGTATGAGTGGTCTTCGTGCTCTCTTTCCCTATCGCCCTCACGAGGGATTTTCCGTTCAAGCTCCTCGGCAAGTACGGCCGCATGCTTCCGCTTGACATCCTTGCTCTTGCTCTTAGAGGAGCTCGAGGATTTGGGTGTGGTCTCTTCTTCGACGAGGCTGAACATGCGTCCGGCCTCGATCTTGGCACACTTATCCGCCATGAAGAAGAGCTCCACCGCCGTGGTGAGGTTTTCCCCCATATGCCAATTTTATCCCTCATCCTAACGTCCTAGACACCTTTGGAGAAGGCGGTGATGATGTTGGAATTGGAGATGTTGGGAATCTTGTTGCAGACCTGAGTGAACCATTGTAAGAACTTGAAAAGGGTTTTCGCCAGGCTGTTGGCGCACTTGGCGGAGGTTGTAGTACGCGAGGGGGTGCTCGTAAGTTCCCTTGAAGTTGGTGATGAAGAGCACGCATAGGGCGGGTCACAAGACAATGGATTCCTCGGGGAGGTTCATCAGCCAGGTGCACACCACATCCTTCAAGCCTATGGGGAACCAGTTGGCCATGATACGGTCATCGCCTCCTGCAGCCTCGATGCCCGTGGTGTAGAGCTGCAAGAACTCCTCGGGGTTAGCAGTCTCGCCCTAGCATAACGGCATCTTTGGCAAGAATTTGTATGGCCATACGACACAGTGAAGGTCTTTGGTGAATGTGAGACATCCGTTGCTCTACCCCTCCTTGCCGTTGGCGAGGGAGGTGCGGTTCTGCTGGCTTGCCGTGGCAATTTCTTTGACGATGTGGTCCTCTCATCCCTGGCGGGGCACGTCGACCACGCGAGTGGCCTTGGGAGTCGAAATGATCTAGCGGCTGTTGCAGGGTGGGAACATGGTGTCGTTAGGCTTGAGGGCGTTCTCAGATCCCATGCTCTTGCCCGAGGGTGGGCACGAACCCGCATCCCCTAGCACCGCCTCGTCGGCCCAAGCCCCTATGCCGTCTGATTTGGGGCAGCAATGTCGAGAATCTTGGCCATGCATTCGCGCCACTTCTCTTGCCCAGATTCGGCCAGTGGGTGCTGTAGCAGCTCATGCACCATGCGCTTAACAGCCTCCAGGGTAGGCAGGTCGATCTTGTCGCTACAGGATGCGGTGCAGGAGAGCGACGTGTTTCCATGCGTGGAGAGCTGCCACTCCCGCGACGGGCAGAAGGAGGATCCATACTTGTCTTCTGTCCATAGAGAGAGGATGCAGTGCAGGAGAGTGACATGTTGCCACGTGTGGAAAGCTGCCACTCCCGCGATGTGCGGAAGGAGGAGCCATGCTCGTCTTCCATCCATTAGGTTTTCTCCATGTAGTGCGTCGTGGAGCAGGCTCTGTCTGAGCATTGCTTGCCATGTGGCGGAGGGTGCGATCGTCCTGAGTCTTGTTGCGAGCCGACATGCTGATGAGGTTGGAGAAGATCTTGGAAGCGCACCTCAGCCCCCTACCTGGAGTGCAAAATGTCGAAGACTAGTGTCTTGTGCAGGAAAAAGGGGTCCAACGAGCCATGAGTTTGAGAGGGGCTGAACACGCATCCGGAACTTCTCAACAATAACGGTGATGGCAGAGCTCATGCACGACAGAGAGTGGGCATAGTTATTTACCCAGGTTCAGGACCCTCGTGCGGAGGTAAATCCCCTACTCCTGCTTTGTTTTATTGCTCATGGTGTCCCGCGAGGGTACTATGGTGGATGGATGTCTAGGGTTTTAGATCCCAAGGATTGATCTTTTCTAAGGTAGGGTGGCCTCCCTTTTATAGTGGTGCTGGGCCTCTTACCCAATCTGTGGGCGGGGAGGGTTTCCACATTGTCTCCCATAAGGGCCATGGTCTACAAGATTACTTTCCATGGACTTGGTCCAGGTCTTCCGGTAGCTATCGATCTTCTGTAAAGCTGAAGCTGTCGGTGACGTCCGTAGCTACACGATGCCACCCGTGCCCTCCCTTGCACCAAAACAGCAAAAGATGGCTCTACTGGTGCTGAGGTCACCCATCCTTCTTTAGCACTAAAGAGGGCGGACCGTCTCCTCTTTACCGAGGTAGTCCGCATAGCGGGGCAATTAACCAGGTTTCGTTGTTTCTGCACCTTTTGATATGAAGTTACAGTCACGCCCTTGGGGCATATTCCAAGGGATTTGTGGTTTCCGAGGAGCCCAGAAGGGGTGTGGGTGCACCCCTCGCGAGGCTACCTCTCGAAGGTGTCCCCAATGAGATCAGCGTCGTACGGAGTGGGGGTCTTGAGGGGCCAAAGGCCCCATCACTTGGCTCATGAGGTAACATGCTGAGGCATTGCGACCCGGTGAAGTCGTAGCCATCCAAACGGTGGGCGCAGCAGCCGTTGGGTCGTGGTACCCCGGTTACTAAGACCCCACAACAACGAATCTCTTCACATGACCGTGGCTAATGGAATTTACCCCTGTTTTGTGGCCCTCTACTATGAAGAAATCGCTAAAAACATGGACGAAGCTTAGTTAGCGCGTGGTAGAAATAGGCTTTTTAGTTCCTCGCGTGATGTTGACTGATGAATGCAAGTGCACATATTGATTGTAGCTAGTTTTGAAATATGAGTTTCGAACCCACATAGGCTATTTAGTTAACGTCTTTATGCCCAAAGGATACTTGTAAGATGCCTTTGATTTCAAGTAAAGGGTGTTTGATAGGTTTTTGGTTGAATGTAGGAAAGTAATTAAAACAAGTAAAATAAAGTACAAAACAAAAGCATTGGAAATGGTGGTTGAACTCAATAAGGCTAAAGCATTCTCGGGGATATAGGATACACTACTAGCATGTTGTAATTAATCATATTAGGATAACCTATTTCTTGTATCATGACATGTGTGGAGAGAGTTTCATAATAAGATGTTCACTACAAGGCTCACGGGCAACTGCTTTCTTGAGCCAGGTAATGAGGTCACCTCTCAATAACCACTGCGATGCCTCAGAGCAGCAACTCATAAATACCACCATAATTAAGGGTTTTCCCATGGATATCGTAATTATCTTAGTGAATCTCTATTTATTTCTCCTTAGACCGTGCAGGTTATAAGCCAATGCTTGTAGTCACGAATAACACTGGACATACTCCCATACACGTCCTAAGGATTTCACCCTCTCTTTAGTCTCGAAGGCAATTGATATGTCGCCGACTACACATACCATTTAAAGAGAAAGATAAAACACAATATCATAAATCAATAGATCATGGACACAAGTAATAGATCATATTTATTTCATTTCATAATAGGGCTAGGGTTTCTCTATCTCCCCCAAAACAAATGGAACTACTCACAAATGGAAGCAATCAACAACATCATCATAATCAAATGGATGGATAAAAGTATGGGAATAAATCTAGTGCAAACCATAATTGAATTTGGAATTACAATAAGCTCTAATGTATGGAAAATGGGAGTACCAATGATGATGGAGATGCATGAAGGGGATTATGCGATGTCCTCAAATGATCCGTGAAGCAGCAAGGATTTTCCCGTCTCCAAGTTCCTCCTCTAGATCCCTCTCTAGTGTGGTATTTCGAGGCAGAAAGTTTCTTTGAATGTCAGATCTCAGATCTATCTTCGCGAGGCGAGAGTATTTGACGAGGCAGATGCGCTTCCACATGGTACGGGCGGGCGGTACGGGAAAGCTTGTCAACACCCAGATTTTTAATCCCAGATGCCCATTATGCCATACCTCGCAATCCCAGGATTACCATTTTTGCGAGACATAACGGATTGGCTATCACAGTACATAATCCATTACAAACCATACATAAGGTCTTACACAAATAAGGATCTCATGATCCAGTCTAAATATAACAAGCAGCGGAAATAAAAGATAAGCGTAGCAGTGGGGTCCATCTTCAGGGGCACAGGCAATGCCGACGAAGGCAGATAGTCCTAGTTATCATAGCCGTCCTGCTGGCCATCATCTTGATAGTCTCCTTCATAGTCTGGCCATGAGAATAGCAATGGACAAAAGCCATGAGTACTCTTTAAGTAGTCGCAAACTACCACTAACAAGTAATATAGTTCTAAGTTAAATTGCTAAGTCTGAGTTTAACTATAAAGTTAAGTTTGAAACCTAAGCTGAGTTCTGAAGCAAAGAAAGATAAAATAAAGTTCTAGAATCACTTAAGTTGGGAAGCTAAATCATAAACACAATCCTGTTGTGGTCAAGTCAAGATTCATCATTCATTTCATAAGTTGTTTGAAAAACTTCTGACAACGAAACAATATGGCCATTCCAACTGTCCATAACCGCGGACGCGGCTATTCGAATAGTTTGACACTCTGCAGAGGTAGTACACTTTCACCACAAGATTCGATACATCTGTCAGGGATAACCCTGAATCATCATACTTAGTATACATATAATCAAACATAACCTTCCCTTTACACACCCTAGTATAAGCACCTCTCCTATGAGCATGGCCTCCCAATCATGACCATCAGTCATCTTGGGCACTGCATAGGTGGGCAACATTGAGAGGTAGCCTCATCTCAAACCTCTCCCACGAGGGAACTAATACTAATGCATATAAATTTCCAGCTAAGCCTTACCCAATTCAGGTAGTGTGGTTGTACGGTAAATTTGGAATGGTATCGCATCCGAATCCAACCATCAGTTTTATAAAAGGGTTAAGGCTCATGCCTCATCATTTTCATCATCATAAACCATTTGTGTTTCTCAACACATGTCAAAACATCTCAATAGAATGACTCATCATTCCAAGGTTTTCATGATTCATTTTCACCAAGTGCTCCCATCTAAAGTGACTCAAGTTTTTATCTACTCTAAAGTACTAAGTTAAGAGTGTTCACTAAGGTGGAAATGATGGGTTCAATCTCATGCCATAGAATGACATCTAAAGGGTTCTAAAATAGGTCAAGTTTTATACTCTTTATGCTACCTTCAAAAAAAAAGTAGAGAACTTTGGGTAAAGTAAAGGAAGTAAAGCTTGTGAATAAGACTTGGGGTAACTAATAGTCAAAGTGATATGACTCAATTATGCTTATAGCATCTTGCTAAACCATCTAGTTTAATCCTAGATTGCTAAGCATTATACTTGCAAGTGTTAGCTTGCATTGTTAATGGTGGCTTGCCTTGGTTGGTGTAGTGGTTGAAGTTTTCTTCTTCTTCTTGGTAGAACTCCTCCTCCTCGTAGACTTGGTCGGTACTATCGTCTATAAATACATACGGAGTACACAATCACCAAACAATACTTAACTAGTATAATTAGCATTCCAAGACACACATTTTATGATCTATTATCATCACAAGCATCACAAGTTTAATTCACTAGTTTCATTCTTTTTAATTTAGAAAAGTAATTTCTACTCATTGAAAAATTAACTAAGATTTAATATTCACCACTTAAAATATGGGATCATGTGGATACATGTCATCACCACATATTCTAACATGTGGGAATGTGATTTAAGGATTGGATCATAATTACTTTGGTTTAAGTTCAATATTTAATGATTTAAAGTGACTAGAAATGCCTATATAGCATTATTTTGGTACTAGTCCAAAGTCACTGCATGTAAACCTTAATATTATTACATATTCAGATAGGTATGGTGAAATGTGATTTTTGAGAGTTGGAAACATCTCAAAAGCTATCATGGTTGAATTTTGAAAAATGTTGCAAGGTACAAATGCTTCTGTTTTATTATTTTTACTAGGAGAGATCAATAACTCTAATTGAATTAAATCCAACGGGCTTGGATAGATCATTTCAATACCTTTCAGGCAAAATTGGTTTCATGCAATTTGGATTTGTAAATCTCTCTGAATTGATTTTCAAACTCAGAGACAGAACTAAGTTTAAACTAAATAGGAAAATTCTAATTCAAACTAACTGGGTCGCACGGGAAACTCTAACGGGCCGACCCAGTGTCACTCTGCAGCGCGGGGCTCAGCTGACAGGGGGGAGGGGTCCACCGGTCATCGGCTCATAACGCGTGAAGCGGTACGGGGCAAGGTGGGACGTTGGATTAGAGTGGGGATCAACGGCTGTGGCTTGTCGTCGACGACGGACCTGTCGCCGGCGAGCTCGAACCCTAGCGGCTCGGTGGGGGTGCATAGGGGGTGTACCAGGGCTCCAGCAAGGTCGGCGAGGTGGGCAAACAGACTGGTGGTCGACGGCGAGCTCAGGGACGGTCGAGGCAGCTCCGGGGGTGGTCGCAATCAGAGGCGCCCTTTCCTCTTCTACTGCGGGCTACTCCGGCCAAATTCCGGCGAGCAAGTGCTCGCGCTGCTCCGGCTAGAGGCGGGGAATGGTCAGTGAGGTGAGGGGAGTGGAGTGGTGTGCTTCAAATGGCTGGGGGTGCCCTCCTTTTATAGGCTCGACGACGAGACCGAGAGGGATGGGCAGGTGACGGTGGCGACATGGCTATGGGCGGCTAGCGGCATGGCTGAGGGTGGCGATCGACGGGCGGTCTCCTAGCGGTGCTCTAGGAACTTAATGCTGGCTTAGGACGGTGGTATGCGGTCGGGGGCAGCTGGCGCTCTGAGCGGGAGAGACAACGGTGTCCACGGCGAGTGGTGGCTGTGGTGCGTTGGGTGGCGAATGGGCATGCCGTCGTGTTCCCTGGATCGTGGCGGAGCGGTGGGCGCGGGCTGCGGTCGAGCGGCGGCTTGTGCACGCGTGCCGGGTGCGGCGCTCTGGCGCGTGCTCGGCATGGCGCGGTGGCACTAGGCGCGTGGATTGCTCGGTGGTCCACTGCTGGGCTTGGCTCGGGGAAGGGACAGAGGGTGGCGGTGAGGTCCTGGCTACCTCCTAGACATGGCGAGAGAGAGGGAGGTGGTCTGCTAGGGTGAGTGCATGGTCGGCCGGCGAGCTAGTGCTCGGGGTGGCTCGACACTGTGGCTAGGGACAAGGGGGTGAGGTGCTAATGGTCTGGTTAGATCATGAGGGAACAAGGGGATTAAATGGAGATCATTTGGGGGCAAAACCCTGTTCAAAACAGTGAGCTAGGATTTAGAGTTTAACCCTGCCTGCCAAGTGTTTAATTAAATGGCCGCAAGAAATAAACTTTTGAATTTTGAAAAGATTTTTGGTGGGTTTTCTAGGCATAAGCTTGAGACTCTGTGGTTGCTTGGGTTTTGAAAAATGGAGCTTGTTTGAGTGGTTTTTGAAATAGTGGGATCTTCCCATATGAAATAGATTCAATTTTAAACTGTCATTTAAAATTAGTATTTGAATGTTTTTAGCAGATCACAAAGTGGGCCTTGGTAGCAAGGGGTGTAAAGATCTAGAATTATTTCTGTTGAGAAATGAGTGCTAGGAACACTCAAAGTAGTGTAGTGGATTAAAATGACCAAAATGACCATTCCTCCTTTTTAATTGTTTTTGATTTAATTTTCTTTGGGATTGGCTTGGGAAAGGTTTAGATGATGTTTAAATTACCATACAAACATTTTACAACCAAAGAATCACAGAACCATGGCAATTCAAATCAATTCCTAAATTAAATGCTCATACACATGAATGCTTTCATTTTTAATTTGGGAAAGTTTTTGTTAACCCTAATTTTGATGATTTAGATCTTGATAAGATTGGACTAAAGTTTTGGGATGTTACAAAGCTTCCCCCCTTAAACAAAATCTTGTCCCGAGATTTACCAGAAAACTAGGAACTAAAGAGATCTGGGAACTCTGTCCTAATGTAATCTTCGCGCTCCCAAGTGGCTTCCTCCTCGGTATGGTTGCTCCACTGAATCTTGAGAAACTTGATGCTCCTGGTCCTGGTGGTTCTGTAAGCTTCTTCTAAGATACGGATGGGCACTTCCCGATAGGTCAGGTCATTGTTGATTTGTATAGCTCTGTGATCGATGTTCTTGAAAACTTCAGTCTTCTCGGGCACTTCCAAGCATTTGCGAACTAACGAGATATGGAACATATTATAGATGGCTGACATCTCTTCAGGCAATTCTAGTTGATACGATACTTCTCCCCGACGGTTCATAATCTTGAAGGGTCCGATATATCTGGGGGCTAACTTTCCTTTCAGACTAAAGCGTTGAGTTCCCTTCAATGGCGAAACCTTGCGATAGATAAAATCTCCGACATTGAAAGTCAGGACTCTCCTTATCTTGTCAGCATAACTCTTCTGTATGGATTGGGCGGTCTTGAGGTGCTCATGGACTTTGTGAACTTTCTCTTCTGCTTCCTGGAGAATGTCGGGTCCAAAGATTTGACTCTCTCCTACTTGCGACCAATGCAAAGGGGTACAACACATTCTTCCGTATAGGAATTCAAAGGGTGCCATCTGCAAACTAGCTTGATAACTGTTGTTATATGAGAACTCTGCGAAAGGCAGGCAATCTTCCCATTTTGATCCGTATTTGTCAACACCCGGATTTTTAATCCCAGATGCCCATTATGCCATACCTTGCAATCCCAGGATTACCATTTTTGCGAGACATAACGGATTGGATATCACAGTACATCATCCATTACAAACCATACATAAGGTCTTACACAAATAAGGATCTCATGATCCAGTCTTTAATACAACAAGCAGCGAAAATAAAAGATAAGCGTAGCGGTGGGGTCCATCTTCAAGGGCACAGGCAATGCTGACGAAGGCAGATAGTCCTAGTTATCATAGCCGTCCTGATGACCATCCTCTTGATAGTCTCGTTCATAGTCTGGCCATGAGAATAGCCAGGGACAAAAGCCATGAGTACTCTTTAAGTACTCACAAACTACTATTAACAGGTACTATAGTTCTAAGTTAAAGTGCTAAATCTAAGTTTAACCATAAAGTTAAGTTTGAAACCTAAGCTGAGTTCTGAAGCAAAGAAAGGTAAAGTAAAGTTCTAGAATCACTTAAGTTGGGAAGCTATTGTCATAAACACAACCCTGTTGTGGTCAAGTCAAAGTTCATCATTCAGTTCAAGTTATTTGGAAAACATGTGACAATGAAACAGTATGGCCATTCCAACTGTCCATAACCGCGGATGCGGCTATTTGAATAGGTTGACACTCTGCAGAGGTGGTACACTTTCACCACAAGATTCGATACATCTGTCAGGGATAACCCTGAATCATCATACTTAGTATGCAGATAATCAAACATAACTTTCCCTTTACACACCCTTGTATAAGCACCTCTCCTATGAGCATGGCCTCCCAACCATGACCATCAGTCATCTTGAGCACTGCATAGGTGGACAACATTGAGAGGTAGCCTCATCTCAAACCTCTCCCACGAGGGAACTAATACTAATGCATATAAATTTCTAGCTAAGCCTTACCCAATTCAGGTAGTGTGGTTGTACGGTAAATTTGGAATGGTATCGCATCCGAATCCAACCATCAGTTTTATAAAAGGGTTAAGGCTCATGCCTCATCATTTTCATCATCATAAACCATTTGTGTTTCTCAACACATGTCAAAACATCTCAATAGAATGACTCATCATTCCAAGGTTTTCATGATTCATTTTCACCAAGTGCTCCCATCTAAAGTGACTCAAGTTTTTTGATCTACCTTAAACTACTAAGTTAAGAGTGTTCACTAAGATGGAAGTAATGAGTTCAATCTCATGCCATAGAATGACATCTAAAGGTTTCTAAATAGGTCAAGTTTTATACTTTTTATGCTACCTTCAAAACAAGTAAAGAACTTGGTGTAAACTAAGGGAGGTAAAACTTGTAAAGAAAGACTTGAGGTACTAATAGTCAAAGGGGTGTGATCAAAGCATGCCTAAGGCATCTTTACTAAACCATCTAGTTGATCCTTGCTTGCTAAGTACTAAACTTGCAAGGGTTAACTTGACACTAATAGCTTGCCTTGGTTGGTGTAATGGTTGAAGTTTTCTTCTTTCTTCTTCTTCTTCTTCCTCTTCTTCTTCTTCTTCTTCTTCTTCTTCTTCTTCTTCTTTTTCTTGGTAGAACTCCTCCTCCTCGTAGACTTGGTCGGTACTATCGTCTATAAATACATACGAAACACACAATCACCAGACAATACTTAACTAGGCGAGATAGCTTTCTAAGACACACAGTTGATGATCTATTATCATCACAAGCATCACAAGTTTAATTCACTAGTTTCATCCTTTTTGTTTTTAGAAAAGTAATTTCTACTCATTGAAAAATTAACTAAGATTTAATATTCACCACTTAAAATATGGGATCATGTTGACACATGTCATCAACACATATTATATCATGTGGGAATGAGATTTAAAGGTTGGATCATAATTACTTTGGTTTAAGTTTATTATTTAATGATTTAAAGTGACTAGAAATGCCTATATAGCATTATTTTGGTACTATTCCAAAGTCACTGCATGTAAATCTTAATATTATTACATATTTAGATAGATATGGTGAAATGTGATTTTTGAGAGTTGGAATCAACTCAAAAGCTAACTTGGTTGATTTTATAAAAATGTTGCAAGTTGCAAAAGCTTCTGTTTTATTATTTTTGCTAGGAGAGATCTATAACTCTAATTGAATTAAATCCAACGGGCTTGGATAGTTCATCTCAATACCTTTCAGACAAAATTAGTTTCATGCAATTTGGATTTATAAATCTCTCTGAATTGAATTTTAAACTAGTGGACAGAAACTAGATTTAACTAAAAAGAAAAATCCAGATTTGAACGGTTGGGCTAGCGCGGGAAAGAACTTGGGCCAGCCCAGTGGCGCTCCGCGGCACGGGGCTCAGCTGAGAGGGGGGTCCCACTTGTCAGTGGGGCTTAACACACGAAACGGTACGCGCGCTGTGGGCCGTAGGGTTAGAACTGGGATCTACGGCTGAGGGTCGTCGTCGATGACGAACAGGTCGCCGGCGAGCTCGAACCCTAGCGGCTCGGTGGGGGTCTGCTGGGGACGTACCAGGGCTCCAGCAGGGTCGACGAGGCGGGAAAACAAACTGGTGGTCGACAACAAGGCGAGGCGCGGTTGCGGCGGAGCTTGGGGTGCCCTAAATCGCAGGAGCCCTTCTCCTCCTGCTACGGCTGCTCCGGCTCCAATTCTGGCGAGGCAGAGCTTGCTTGGATCCGGCTAGAGGTGGGTGAGGTTCAGTGAGAGGTGGGGAGTGAGTGGGTGTGGAGAGAAGAGGCTGGGGAGGCCGGTTTATATAGGCCCGATGGTGAGACCGGGCGGGATGGGCAGGCGACAGTGGCGACATGGCTACGACCGGCTAGAGGCATGGCGGAGGGTGGCGATCGACAGGCGGTTTCCTGGCGGTGCTCTAGGAAGTGAATGCAAGCGTAGGGGCGGTGGTATGAGGTCTGGGCGAGGTGGCGCTCTGCGTGGCAGAAGCGGCAATGTCCACGACGAGCGGTGGCTGTGGTGCGTTGGGCAACGAACGGGGTGTCTGGGGTGTTCCCTGGGTCATGGAGGAGCGGTGGGCATGGGCTGTGGTCGAGCGGCGGTCTGTGCACGTGTGCCGGGTGCGGTGCTCTAGCGCGTGCTCGACATGGTGCGGTGGCACTAGGCGCGGGCTTTCCTCGGTGGTCCACGGCGAGGCTCGGCTCGGGCAGGGGACAGAGGGTGGCGGTGAGCTCCTGGCTACCTCCTAGACATGGCGAGGGAAGGGGGAGTGGTCTGCTACAGCGGGGCAAGGTTTGGCCGGCGAGCATGTCCACGGGTTGGCATGGCATGGGGGCTAGGGACAAGGGAGAGGGGTGCTAAGGGCCTGGTTAGACCAAGAGGGGACAAAGAGATTAAATGGAGATCAAATGGGGGCAAAACCCTGTGCAGAACAGTGAGCTAGGATTTAGAGTTTAAACCTGCCTGCCAAGTGTTTGATTAAATGGCCGCAAGAAATAAACTTTTGAATTTTGGTTTCAAATTTTTTGGGTGTTCTCCACTAGTGCTAGGTAGTCTCTGGTTGCAAGGGTTTTGAAAGTGGAGCTTGTTTGAATGGTTTTTGAAAAAGTGGGATCTTACCATATTAAATAGATTCAATTTTGAACTGTCATTTAAAATTAGCATTTGAAAGATTTTTGCAAATCACAAGGTGGGCCTTGGTACCTCATTATGTGTACTATCAAGGGGTGTAAAGATCCACACATGTTTCTATTAAGTTTTGAGTACTAGGAATGGCCCAAATAGGCATGAGAGTTAATTTGGCCAAAATGACCATTCACTTCAAATATTCATTTTGAGTTATTTTTCTTTGGGAAAAGTTTGGGAATGACTTATATGATGTTTAATTCACCTAAGAAACATTTTACAAGCATTGGATCACTTAAACAAGGCACTTCAATTCAACTCCTATTTTAAATGCACACACATATGAATGCTTTCATTTTTAATTTGGAAAAGTTTTTGTTAACCCTATTTTTGGATGATTTGATCTTGATAAGCTTGGATTAAAGTTTTGGGATGTTACAGTATTCCAACACACAAGCTCTAAGCATATCCTCTAGGATCTGGTTGACTCTCTCAGTCTGTCCATCAGTTTGCGGGTGATACGCGGTACTGAAGTTCAACTTGGTTCCTAATCCTTCCTGAACTTTCTGCCAAAATCTTGAGGTAAACTGGGTTCCTCAATCTGATACGATGGTCTTGGGGGTTCCAATGCAGACTGACAATCCTAGCAATATACAACTCTGCTAGCTTCGCACTCTGGTAGGTAGTCTTGACAGGTATGAAGTGAGCTACCTTGGATAGTCTATCAACTATGACCCAGATTGAGTCATTTCCCCTACTAAAAGTAGGCAAACTGGTGATAAAGTCCATTCCTACGGAATCCCATTTCCATTCCAGAATCTGCAATGGTTGCAATAGTCCTGCAGGTCTCTGATGCTCTGCTTTGACTCTTTGACAGACGTCACACTTGGCGATGTAGCTTCCGATTTCTCTCTTCATCTTGTGCCACCAAAATTGCTCTTTTAAATCCTGATACATCTTTGTTCCTCCGGGGTGGATAGAATTAAAAGTATCATAAGCTTCCTTCATGATAACTTCCTTCAGCTCCGAATCTGCTGGCACATAGATACGTCCCTTGTACCACAATACTCCTTCTTCGTCTTCAGTGAATCCAGGTACCTTTCCTGTACCAATACGACGTTTGATTCTGTCGATACTTTCATTCCCCTTCTGGGCTTCCTTGATTTGGCTAATCAAAGTGGGTTGAAGTTCAATGCTAGCTAAGAATCCTTTGCTAACTAATTCAGTTCTGAACTGCTCCAACTCTTCATACAAACTTGGTTGCTTCTCCTTGATCATGGTATTTAGACTACACGACAATCTGCTAAGAGCATCCGCTACCACATTGGCCTTGCCGGGGTGATAGTGAATGTCAAGGTCATAATCCTTGATTAACTCTATCCATCTCCTTTGCCTCATATTCAGCTCCTTCTAAGTGAAGATATACTTCAAGCTCTTGTGATCTGAGTAGATCTCACAGTGATTACCCATCAAATAATGACGCCATGTCTTCAATGCCAAAACTACTGCTGCTAATTCAAGATCATGGGTCGGATAGTTCTGCTCATGCTGCTTCAGTTGTCTAGACAGATACGCGATGACTTTGCCTTCTTGCATAAATACACATCCTAGACCAATCTTGGATGCATCACAATACACATCAAGCGGCTTATTGATGTCTGGCATGACCAATATTGGGGCTAATATTAATCTCTTCTTCAGCTCCTGGAAACTGGCTTCACATTTGTCAGTCCATTCAAACTTCTTGTCCTTCTTCAGCAATTGGGTCATGGGTCTAGCGATGCTTGAGAATCATTCTACAAACTTGCGGTAGTATCCCGCTAATCCGAGAAATGCACGGACTTGGGTTTGAGTGGTTGGGGCTTCCCATTCTTCGACATCTTTGATCTTGGCGGGATCAACAAAGACTCCTTCGGCAGACACAATATGTCCTAGGAATCCTACTTCTTTCAGCCAAAACTCACACTTGCTAAACTTGGCATATAACTGATGCTCTCTCAGGGTTTCTAGGATAACTCTCAGATGTTGCTCATGCTCTTCTTCTGACTTGGAGTAGATAAGGATGTCGTCGATAAACACAACTACAAACTTATCTAGGAAATTCATAAAGATCTTATTCATGAGATTCATGAAATAAGCAGGGGCATTGGTTAATCCAAAAGACATAACCATATACTCGTATAAACCATAACGAGTAGTAAAAGAGGTCTTTGGAATATCTGTTGCACGAATCTTAAGTTGGTGATAACCAGTCCTAAGATCAATCTTTGAGAATACCTGGGCTCCAGTCAACTGATCAAATAGATCCTCTATCTTTGGCAAGGGGCACTTGTTCTTGATGGTGACGTCATTCAACTTTCTGTAATCTGTGTACAAACGATTGCCTCCATATTTCTTGTCGACGAATAACACTAGTGATCTCCAGGACGATGCGCTTGGTTGAATCAAGCCTTTCTCTAACATGGCATCCAACTGCTTCTTCAGTTCCACTAACTCTGAGGGGTTCATGCTATAGGGTCTCTGAGCTATGGGTCCGGTTTCGGGGATTAGTTCGATAATGAACTCAATATCCCTATCCGAGGGCATACCTGGCAATTCATCTGGGAATATGTTGGGGTATCCACAGACTACTCTGACTTGGTCAATGGTGGGCAGGGCTTGATACATTGCAAATGTATCTATAATTTTTGATGTTCCATGCTTGGTTTTATCCACTTTCTTGTGTTTTGTTCCAACTTTGGAGTACTTTTATTATGATTTCTTAGACTAACCTATTAACAAGAGCCACAGTGCCAGTTGCCTGTTTTCTGTTGTTTTTGGTTCTAGAAAAGTCAAAAAATGAATATTCTCGGAATTGGACGGGGCGGAAGCCAAAGTGCCTATTTTTCTGGAAGGGATCAAGTGCCAGAATACGAGACGGAGAAGGGCTGGGGGCCAGCCACACCACCTGGCCGCGTGGCCAGGCCTGGCCCGCGCCAGGGGGTGGTCTGGCCACCCCCAGCACCCCCTCGACCTCTCCTTCCGCCTATAAGTTGCCCTCGGGACGAAAACCCTAGGTACCCGATCAAAAATCCACGAAAGAGTCTGTAGCCGCCGTCGTCTCTGTCCCTAGATCGGGGGGATCTGAAGCTCTTCCCGGCACCCTGCCGAAGAGGGGAATTCACCCTGGAGGCCTTCTTCATCACCATGCAAGCCTCCTGTGTGACGCATGAGTAGTTCATCCTTGGACTACGGATCCATGTAGTAGCTAGATGGCTGGTTTCTCCTCCTTTGTGCTTTCATGTTTAGATCTTGTGATCTCCGTTCATGATCAAGATCATCTATTTGTAATTCATACATGTTGTGTTTGCGGGGATCCGATGGATATTGAGATGCTATTTCAGATTGACTATTGATTCTATCATGTCTTTCTTATTTGAGATCTTGCATTCTTTCCGTTGTTAGTAGCTATCTTGGCCAAGTAGATGCTAGCAACTCCAAGAGTTAGTATTTATGCTCGATAGTGGGTTCATGCCTCTAGTAATCTGGGGAAGTGACAGAAATCTCTAAGGTACTAGATGTGCTGTTGCTACTAGGGAGAAAACAACAATCCTTTGTTCATAGAGCAATCGTATTGTTTACCTTACACGCAGTTCGTAAAGCAATAATCTGTTGCTTGCAACTTAATACTGGAGGGGGTTCGGATGATAACCTGAAGGTGGATTATTAGTCATATATGCAGTTGGATGGCGGTCTATGTATTATGTTGTACTGCCCGATCAAGTCTCAAATGAGTCAAGATGATTAGTATATGCATGTATTGCTTTCTCGGTGTTTGTCAATTGCCCCGCTGTAATTTGTTCACCCAACATGTTATCTATCTAAGGAGAGCCACCTCTAGTGAACTATGGATCCCGATCCTTTACTTTACGTACAATCTATAAACGGTTTCTGTTTTGTGTTTACTTTCTGCAAACTTTCACTTCTTTCCATTCGATACATTTAATCCTTTGTTTTCCGCAAAACACGGTGAGATTGACAACCTCATCGCAAGTTGGGGACAAAGTTCTGTGGTTGTGTTGTGCAGGTCTCCACGTTGCTACTAGCACCGGTAGTGCGCCCTACCAAAGCTCAGCTAGTAACACCTTTGAGGTGTTTCCTTGCTCCTACTGGTTCGATTAAACCTTGGTTTCATAACTGAGGGAAACTTGCTGTAGTGCTCATCATACTTTCCTCTTGGGGTTCCCAACGAGCTCTACATCAACACCGCCATTAAAGATTTTTCTGGGCGCCGTGCATTGAGCCATCAAGCATTTTTCTGGCGCCGTTGCAAGGGAGTCAAGGACATCTTCACAAGGGGAGTCCCTCATAACCAATCTCTTTACTTTGTTGTTTTTGTTTTGCTTAGTTTCTTTTTGCTTTGTTTGCTTGTTTTGTTCTTCAAAAATCCAAAAAATTAGTTTTACTTGTTTGCTTTTTTATCAAAAACACACAAAAATTAAGTCTCCCTTAGTTGTCACCTCTCCCTTAGCTCACCATGTTGATCCCTACATTCATCCTGAAAGACCTTCCAATTGGTAATGGTTCTATAATTGGGAAAGATAACATTGAAAAATTCTTTAATCATGTTAGCAAATATGAAGATATTGAGGATAGATCCCTTGTAGAACTTGCTCCGAATTATGAGATTGCTGCAGCTTCTTTAATTCACATGTTAGAAGCTAGGTTTGTTAACCTCAACCCCTTAATGCAAGTAATGTTTCTTAAGCTTAAATAAATTGAGGATCCTGAAAAGAGGGATTTTATTCTAGAAAATTTGTTTAAGGAGTTATATGATGTTGCTAAGGAAGCTAGAAAAGTTTTTGAACATTTCAATATGCTAGGATCATGTGTAGATGTTGTTGGTACACGAGAAAAGATGAACAAAACCGAACCTAATGGGGAGGAACCTAAGATACCAATACCCTTTAAACTAGTAGCCATACATGATGCCATAGAAAAGAATCTTGATTGGATTGTTCCTGCAAACCCTTTTGATGAGAATAGTGAACCCAAGAGCATTGAGAGAGGATCCTCTAGAACTTATTTGGATGATATACCTTGCCTTGTTGAAAATATTTCTGGTATTGATTTTAATGCTTCTTCATTTGAGAACACTTGATTCTTTCTTTGCTTCTTATGCCCAACTTAAAGGCGTTAAAGAAAAGTACTTGTTGGGAGATAACCCAAGAGGTTTAGATGAGTCTTGGAAGTTATTACCTCTGTAATAACCTCTACTTATCCTTTTTATTTGCTTTTTGTGCCAAGAGTAACCTCTAATGAGAGTGAAGTAATGATTGGGAAAGTTGCTGTCCCGAAACAGATTTCTATGCTTCACCGTAAAAATTCCTGAGAGAGCTCTGTACGTCGGATTGAGCTGTAATGTTTTGTGCTTCTGACCCAGGTTGTTATCTAACTTTCGTTAGTTCAACACTTTTTGATTTGAGTAACAGAAGGTCTTCGAAAAAATCCGTCTTTACCTGCTGGTCTGTTTTGACAGATTTCTGCCATTTTCTGCATTTGCTTCTTGTTAGTTCCTTCTTGAGTTCCTTTGGGGAATTGAGCTTTTTGAGGGAAGTGCTACAGTAGCTAGTGTTCTAATGGAAGTTTATTTGGTGTTAGAACTGAACCTTAAGACTTATTTATCTTAAGTGCACTAATGTTGCTAATGAGATTGTGTGAAGTTTTGTATGAAGGAAAATTTTCAGGTGTATGGAAGGAATGATAATGAGATGAAGGATGGACTAAAGCTCAAGCTTGGGGATGCCACGCGTGTCACCCCAAGAAATATCCAAGAAGTACAAGCGTCAAAGCTTGGGGATGCCCAAGGCATCCCCTTCTTCATCAATAAAAATTCCAGGTTTCTTCCAAACGCTTCATTTTTTCGTGCACAGTTGTGTTTCTCTTGGAGCATCTTCTTTTTGTTTTTGTTTTGGTTTTTAGTTTGCTTGGTTTGTTTAGTTTTCTGAATAAGTTGGTTGGACCCCCTCTTTCACACTTTGGTTTGCAAATAGTTTGGTTTGGTTTGGAAAAGAGTAGGAAAGTTCATACTTATGTGGTAAAAAGAGCTCGTTTTTGACAGTGGCCATGCTTTGTCATGCCGTGCTTGATATTGTTTTGGCTTTATGATTAGTATTCTTTGATGTAGCATGAATTGTTATAAACAATTGAGATTGCTTAATGTGCCTTGGATGAATCATGCGTTGTTTTAGCATATTAAAGCATAGTATAGTGGTATTCTCCTTTGATGCTTTATTTGGGTTGACTTGGTACATGCTCACACCATGTTATGACTGTCACAAGTCACCATAGCCTTTATGATCCTTTAGTTTTCAACTTGTAGTATCACTTTATGCTTTGATCAATGATGTTTTCTCGCTCTGCATGATTATGGCCATTATTGCTCTCTTAGTTTGTCGCTCCCAGTCTTTTGCTAGCCTCCACCACCAAGTATGAGTTCCACTCATGCATCCAACTCCCTAAACCAAGTTATTCCAAAGAGTCCACCATACCTACCTACTATCTTATGCTATTCCAAGTATATTCATGCTTTTGTTTACCTTCCACTTGTTATGATAAAACTAGTGATTAAAGCTCTCACGAACTTGATGGCACACTTTACTTTTTGCCTCTAATAAACTTGAACCATTGGGTCCTTCTTTGTTGCGTATATGCTTGCGCTTTATAAGTTGAAATTAGCAGAACCATGTTTCATGGGGAACGCTTTCAACATTGCACTTGTACTTTGTACCCCGTTGATATTATGTTCTTTTGCTTACGGATCCCGGCGGTGTGAAATAAATGTGGAACTTGTATGATCATGGAGTTTGTATGTGTGTTAGAGAAACGCCTGGGCCGCTAGCCTAAGCCATGCCTAATCATGGTGGAAACTTGCAGCATCACCATAATGAGCACTCTATGAAGCATCCTCAATAAAAACATATGCAAATAGCAAATAAAAAGATCGCTGAGATGCTCATTGTCTGCTTGCCTTGTCATTTTGATTATGGGAAAGCTCCCGTATCATGTGCAAGGGGTACCCCGTTGGCGATTCTTAATGATACACATATGCTTACAATGACAAGAGCTTACTCGTGATTGAAATTGAGTAGCATGAGGATCAGTCTTCGTAAGTAAGGGGCATGAGATTTCGGTTTATAACTTGTCAAGCATATCCTCTTAGTTGTGTCACTTTAACCTTAATCACCTTCAAGATGCTTATGATAGGTGCAATGAGAGCTGAAAGCTATAAGTACCATAATTTTTGGAAGCTCTTTATGAGACTTGAATCCCTACTTCCTTTTACAAAAGGCCTTTCTTCCACCATTATATTGAGTCTCCACCTTCTATCTTTATGCACTTACTTTGAGAGCATAGTGGCCATTCTTAGTTCTATGTGCATTGTCCCAAGACTAGTTGATTGATGCATGACTTGTTATTGCTTGTTTGAAACTATTGTATCTAGTCACTCTTATGAACTTTGAAGGTGTCCTATGCATTTATATTTGCTACTCTATTGAGGGACAAGCTGAATACTATTATGCTATGTTTTCTTTATGTGAAACAAACAAACGTCTTGCAAAGCATTGTTATTCATGAATCTTTTGTTTGTGCCTTTTTATGTTGCATCTTAGTTTCTTTGCTTATTGCTAGAACTTTGTCTTTCATGTTATGATTGAAGTACTATGATCCCAGCCTTGAATGTTTTGCAAATACTTTGATCAAGTCTTTGATGGTGCATGTCACCTCAAAAATTATTTCTTTTTATCACTTACCTACTCGAGGACGAGCAGAGTTAAGCTTGGGGATGTTGATACATTGCAAATGTATCTATAATTTTTGATGTTCCATGCTTGGTTTTATCCACTTTCTTGTGTTTTGTTCCAACTTTGGAGTACTTTTATTATGATTTCTTGGACTAACCTATTAACAAGAGCCACAGTGCCAGCTGCCTGTTTTCTGTTGTTTTTGGTTCCAGAAAAGTCAAAAAATGAATATTCTCGGAATTGGACGGGACGGAGGCCAAAGTGCCTATTTTTCTGGAAGGGATCAAGTGCCAGAATACGAGACGGAAAAGGGCTGGGGGCCAGCCACACCACCTAGCCGCGCGGCCAGGCCTGGCCTGTGCCAGGGGGTGGTCTGGCCGCCCCCAGTACCCCCTCGGCCTCTCCTTCCGCCTATAAGTTGCCCTCGGGACAAAAACCCTAGGTACCCGATCAAAAATCCATGAAAGAGTCTATAGCCGCCGTCGTCTCTGTCCCTAGATCGGGGGGATCTGAAGCTCTTCCCGGCACCCTGTCGAAGAGGGGAATTCACCCTGGAGGCCTTCTTCATCACCATGCAAGCCTCCGGTGTGATGCGTGAGTAGTTCATCCTTGGACTACGGATCCATGTAGTAGCTAGATGGCTGGTTTCTCCTCCTTTGTGCTTTCATGTTTAGATCTTGTGAGCTCCGTTCGTGATTAAGATCATCTATTTGTAATTCATACATGTTGTGTTTGCGGGGATCCGATGGATATTGAGATGCTATTTCAGATTGATTATTGATTCTATCATGTCTTTGTTATTTGAGATCTTGCATGCTTTCCGTTGTTAGTAGCTATCTTGGCCAAGTAGATGCTAGCAACTCCAAGAGTTAGTATTTATGCTCGATAGTGGGTTCATGCCTCTGGTAATCTGGGGAAGTGACAGAAATCTCTAAGGTACTAGATGTGTTGTTGCTACTAGGGAGAAAACAACGATCCTTTGTTCATAGAACAATCGTATTGTTTACTTTACACGCAGTTCGTAAAGCAATAATCTGTTGCTTGCAACTTAATACTGGAGGGGGTTCGGATGATAACCTGAAGGTGGATTATTAGTCATAGATGTAGTTGGATGGTGGTCTATGTATTATGTTTTAATGCCCAATCAAGTCTCAAAGGAGTCAAGATGATTAGTATATGCATGTATTGCTTTCTCGGTGTTTGTCAATTTCCCCGCTGTAATTTGTTTACCCAGCATGTTATCTATCTAACGAGAGCCACCTCTAGTGAACTATGGATCCCGGTCCTTTACTTTACATACAATCTATAAACTGTTTCTGCTTTGTGTTTACTTTCTGCAAACTTTCACTTCTTTCCATTCGATACGTTTAATCCTTTGTTTTCCGCAAAACACGGTGAGATTGACAACCTCATCGCAAGTTGGGGACAAAGTTCTGTGGTTGTGTTGTGCAGGTCTCCACGTTGCTACTAGCACCGGTAATGCGCCCTGCCAAAGCTCAGCTAGTAACACCTTTGAGGTGTTTCCTTGCTCCTACTAGTTCGATTAAACCTTGGTTTTATAACTGAGGGAAACTTGCTGCTGTGCTCATCATACCTTCCTCTTGGGGTTCCCAATGAGCTCTACATCAACACCGCCATTAAAGATTTTTCTGGGCGCCATGCATTGAGCCATCAGGGCTACACTCTTGTTGCACTTGAATTGACGGGGTAAGGTTTCAGAGATATGCTCTACTGTTACTCCAGAACTACTGGTCATGGTGATGGCTTTCTTAGCACAGTCTATCAGTCCTTTATACCTTGACATCCAGTCCATACCTAGTACTACTTCCAATCCTTTGGTTCCAAGTACAATTAGGTTGGCATAAAAATCTATCCCATGTATTCTGATAGGCACAGCTTTGTAAATTTTTCTAGCTTTGGTTGTTGAACCGGGGATTTGAACTATCATGACATGCTTCAGGTTGGTCGGGTGAATCTTACTAGTGCATGCAAATTCTTCGGTGAAAAATGAATGCGATGCTCTCGAATCAAACAATACTCTTGCTAAAACTGAGTTGACAGAAAACATACCCAGCACTACATCTGGCGCTTCCTGGACTTCTTGTGCGTTCATGTGGAAGAGACGACCGTTGCGGTTGTGAGGGTTCCCTGGGGCATATCTTCTTTCTGGTTGAACACGACGCTGCTATTGAGCTGGGGCATTCACATTGGCATTGGCTGCAGTCTTCTTGGGACACTCATTGGAGTAGTGACCCTTCACTCCACGTTCAAAACAAGTGATTTGGGACTTGTCCTTGACTGCGACAGGTACAACATTGCTGCCAGTTCTGGGTGCAGTGTTGTTGTTGTTGTTCTTGGGAGGTGCACAGTTGAAATTGTTGGCATTGCTGGAGTTGTGATTGTTTCCCCTAGACTTCACATTGCCCCTGCTACGGTTGGGGTAGCTTGGGCGAGACGTTGGGGGTCGGTTGTTCCTTGGTGCATATCCTGGTGAAGGGTTGGGACGGTACTTCTGGTGACTGCTGGATCCAGATTGCTGCATCATGCGACACTTGCGGTTGTCGTTTGCCTGGTTAATCTTCCCTTCCATCTGAATGGCAGAGTCGACTAGTTCTTCGAGATCCTCGAAATGGATGTTGACGAGGACAGTATGCATCTCATCATGTAGTCCGTTCAGGAATCTCTCCTTCTTCTTGGCCTCCGTGTTGATCTCATCAGGTGCATATCTGGCAAGTGACAGGAATCTATCACGGTACTCCACCACAGTCATTCTTCCTTGCTTCAATTCGCGGAATTCATCTCTCATCCTGTTGACTAGACCTTGCGGCACGTGGGTGCGGCTGAACTTGACTTTGAATGCTTCCCATGTCATCACTTGACCATGGTTCATATTGCGGATACTATTCCACCAAGCTCTTGCATCTCCTGCTAGGTAGTGGGTGGCGAAGAGAACTTTCTCATTTTCATCAACTCTTGCAACTTCTAAGTTGTTTTCTATTGTCTGTAACCAGTCATCCGCATCTAACGGGTTTTTAGATTGGCTGAAGATTGGGGGATTGGTGTTCTGAATTTTTTTGAGTTTGGATCCCTGGTGATCCTGATTTCCATGGCCTTGGTTGTTGAGAGCCATCTGGGCGATCTGCTGCAATGTTGCTAAGTTGTCTTGGCGCTCTGTCCTGCTTGCTTCACGGTCTGCGATGAGATTCTGCAAGATCTGTAGCATTGGGTCTTGGGACGAGCTGCTTCCTCCTTGGTTCCCACGAGTTATCTGAAGATTGAGATTGATATAGGGGTAAGAGGGAAATTCTAAGGTTCATGGTTTTGGGTTTTCAAAGCTAAAACTTTGAGTTAGACTCATGTTTTTCAACTAACTTCATTTTCATTCATGCAAACAAGCACACGATACAACGCACACCACAACAATCAAAGGGAAACAGATGGTTTGAAGAACCATTCTATAAGCTACGATATAGTGGGACCGATACAACTCATGCTACGACAATGCTCTAGTGCATCTACTCATTGTCGATGAAGTCGGAGTCCTCATCATGAGTGTAGAAGTCCACAGCATCCTCCTCCAGAAAGTCATCATCGTTGCTGAGGTAAGAGTCCATGTGTCCCTAGATGTCTTCACCCTCATCTTCTTCTTCCTTGGCGACAAGCTGAGCTTCCTGCTCCTTGATGGTCTTCTCGAGGTCGGCCACCTTCTTGCGAAGACGGGTGATGGTGCAATCCTTCTTTGCATGCTGGCGGCAAAGAGACTGACGATCTTGGACGAGCAGTCCGAAAGTCTGGGCCTTCTGGTCGGCAATGGCACAGTTCTGGTTGGCTAACTCCCTAGCATTGTCCAGTTCCTGCTGTCTGTCATGCAGCAAGAAGTCAATATTCTCCACTTGACGCCTCAACTCTGGGTGACTTGGCATCTCCATGGGCATTCCCATGAAGTCACGTCTTGCATAGTGGGCAAAACGGGTTCCTTGGATCTTGTTGACGCTGAGGGCACATAGACGTGCGAGAGCTTCATGCATTGCCCTGGCTAATCCATCTAGCCAGTTGTTCTCTCTCACGAAGAACTGAATTCTCCCAGAAGTTGGTGCTTCGATGCTTTCTCTAAGATCCGCGGTGACTAGCCACTGTAGGTCTCCTCCTGGGGGTCCTAGAAGTTGAGCTCCAAGAAACTCCGGATGTGGGCGTCACAGTAACTTCGACAGTGAATCCAGATCCCTCTCGAAGATCAGCTGACCTCCATTTCCCAACGGGTAGAACTTGCTGAACTAAGTCTCCATCTACAAGAATTAAGGATGAGGAAATTAGTGAAGTGATCAAGTGTGTCAAATTTTAAGTAGTAATGTAAGAATTTTGAGGAACATGAATTTTTGAGAAAGAATGAGTTCACAAGGATAAGAGAGGAAGTAGTTTTTCATAAATACTCACTTTGGTTTTGAAACTAAGTTTTTGTTTGGACGTCCATCTAACTAGGGTCTCCTATGGTCAGGATGGCTTTGATACCAACTTGTCAACACCCGGATTTTTAATCCCAGATGCCCGTTATGCCATACCTCGCAATCCCAGGATTACCATTTTTGCGAGACATAACGGATTGGCTATCACAGTACATCATCCATTACAAACCATACATAAGGTCTTACACAAATAAGGATCCCATGATCCAGTCTGAATACAACAAGCAACGGAAATAAAAGATAAGCGTAGCGGTGGGGTCCATCTTCAGGGGCACAGGCAATGCTGACAAAGGCAGATAGTCCTAGTTATCATAGCCGTCCTGCTGGCCATCATCTTGATAGTCTCCTTCATTGTCTGGCCATGAGAATAGCCAGGGACAAAAGCCATGAGTACTCTTTAAGTACTCGCAAACTACCACTAACAAGTAATATAGTTCTAAGTTAAATTGCTAAGTCTGAGTTTAACTATAAAGTTAAGTTTGAAACCTAAGCTGAGTTCTGAAGCAAAGAAAGATAAAATAAAGTTCTAGAATCACCTAAGTTGGGAAGCTAAATCATAAACACAACCCTGTTGTGGTCAAGTCAAGATTCATCATTCATTTCATAAGTTGTTTGAAAAACTTCTGACAACGAAACAGTTTGGCCATTCCAACTATCCATAACCGCGGACGTGGCTATTCAAATAGTTTGACACTCTGCAGAGGTAGTACACTTTCACCACAAGATTCGATACATCTGTCAGGGATAACCCTGAATCATCATACTTAGTATACAGATAATCAAACATAACCTTCCCTTTACACACCCTAGTATAAGCACCTCTCCTATGAGCATGGCCTCCCAACCATGACCATCAGTCATCTTGGGCACTGCATAGGTGGACAACATTGAGAGGTAGCCTCAGCTCAAACCTCTCCCACGAGGGAACTAATACTAATGCATATAAATTTCTAGCTAAGCCATACCCAATTCAGGTAGTGTGGTTGTACGGTAAATTTGGAATGGTATCGCATCCGAATCCAACCATCAGTTTTATAAAAGGGTTAAGGCTCATGCCTCATCATTTTCATCATCATAAACCATTTGTGTTTCTCAACACATGTCAAAACATCTCAATAGAATGACTCATCATTCCAAGGTTTTCATAATTCATTTTCACCAAGTGCTCCCATCTAAAGTGACTCAAGTTTTTATCTACTCTAAACTACTAAGTTAAGAGTGTTCACTAAGGTGGAAATGATGGGTTCAATCTCATGCCATAGAATGACATCTAAAGGGTTCTAAAATAGGTCAAGTTTTATACTCTTTATGCTACCTTCAAAAAAAAGTAGAGAGCATTGGGTAAAGTAAAGGAAGTAAAGCTTGTGAATAAGACTTGGGGTAACTAATAGTCAAAGTGATATGACTCAAGCATGCCTATAACATCTTGCTAAACCATCTAGTTTAATCCTAGCTTGCTAAGCATTATACTTGCAAGTGTTAGCTTGCATTGTTAATGGTGGCTTGCCTTGGTTGGTGTAGTGGTTGAAGTTTTCTTCTTCTTCTTGGTAGAACTCCTCCTCCTCGTAGACTTGGTCGGTACTATCGTCTATAAATACATACGGAGTACACAATCACCAAACAATACTTAACTAGTCTAATTAGCATTCCAAGACACACATTTTATGATCTATTATCATCACAAGCATCACAAGTTTAATTCACTAGTTTCATTCTTTTTAATTTAGAAAAGTAATTTCTACTCATTGAAAAATTAACTAAGATTTAATATTCACCACTTAAAATATGGGATCATGTGGACACATGTCATTACCACATATTCTAACATGTCGGAATGTGATTTAAGGATTGGATCATAATTACTTTGGTTTAAGTTCAATATTTAATGATTTAAAGTGACTAGAAATGCCTATATAGCATTATTTTGGTATTAGTCCAAAGTCACTACATGTAAACCTTAATATTATTACATATTCAGATAGGTATGGTGAAATGTGATTTTTGAGAGTTGGAAACATCTCAAAAGCTATCATGGTTGAATTTTGAAAAATGTTGCAAGGTGCAAATGCTTCTGTTCTATTATTTTTACTAGGAGAGATCTATAACTCTAATTGAATTAAATCCTACGGGCTTGGATAGATCATTTCAATACCTTTCAGGCAAAATTGGTTTCATGCAATTTGGATTTGTAAATCTCTCTGAATTGATTTTCAAACTCAGAGACAGAACTAAGTTTAAAATAAATAGGAAAATTCTAATTCAAACTAACTGGGTCGCACGGGAAACTCTAACGGGCCGGCCCAGTGTCACTCTGCAGCACGGGGCTCAGCTGACAGGCGGGGTCCACCGGTCAGCGGCTCATAACGTGTGAAGCGGTACGAGGCAAGGTGAGACGTTGGATTAGAGTGGGGATCAACGGCTGTGGCTTGTCGTCGATGACGGACCTGTCGCCGGCGAGCTCGAACCCTAGCGGCTCGGTGGGGGTGCATAGGGGGCATACCAGGGCTCCAGCAAGGTCGAAGCGGCGGGCAAACGGACTGGTGGTCGACGACGAGCTCAGGGATGGTCGAGGCAGTTCCAGGGGTGGTCGCAATCAGCGGTGCCCTTTCCTCTTGCTGCGGGCTACTCCGGCCAAATTCCGGCAAGCAAGTGCTCGCTCTGCTCCGGCTAGAGGTGGGGAATGGTCAGTGAGGTGAGGGGAGTGGAGTGGTGTGCTTCAAATGGCTGGGGGTGCCCTCCTTTTATAGGCTCGACGACGAGACCGAGAGGGATGGGCAGGTGACGGTGGCGACATGGCTATGGGCGGCTAGCGGCATGGCTGAGGGTGGCGATCGACGGGCGGTCTCCTAGCGGTGCTCTAGGAACTTAATGCTGGCTTAGGGCAGTGGTATGCGGTCGGGGGCAGCTCGCGCTCTGAGCGGCAGAGACGGCGGTGTCCACGGCGAGCGGTGGCTGTGGTGCGTTGGGCAGCGAACGGGCGTGTCCGTCGTGTTCCCTGGGTCGTGGTGGAGCGGTGGGCGTGGGCTGCGGTCGAGCGGCGGCTTGTGCACACGTGCCGGGTGCGGCGCTCTGGCACGTGCTCGGCATGGCGCGGTGGCACTGGGCGCGTGGATTGCTCGGTGGTCCACTGCTGGACTTGGCTTGGGGAAGGGACAGAGGGTGGCGGTGAGGTCCTGGCTACCTCCTAGACATGGCGAGAGAGAGGGAGGTGGTCTGCTAGGGTGAGTGCATGGTCGACCGGCGAGCTAGTGCTCAGGGTGGCTCGACACTGTGGCTAGGGACAAGGGGGTGAGGTGCTAATGGTCTAGTTAGATCATGAGGGAACAAGGGGATTAAATGGAGATCATTTGGGGGCAAAACCCTGTTCAAAACAGTGAGCTAGGATTTAGAGTTTAACCCTGCCTGCCAAGTGTTTGATTAAATGGCCGCAAGAAATAAACTTTTGAATTTTAAAAAGATTTTTGGTGGGTTTGCTAGGCATAAGCTTGAGACTCTGTGGTTGCTTGGGTTTTGAAAAATGGAGCTTGTTTGAGTGGTTTTTGAAATAGTGGGATCTTCCCATATGAAATAGATTCAATTTTAAACTGTCATTTAAAATTAGTATTTGAATGTTTTTAGCAGATCACAAAGTAGGCCTTGGTACCTCATTATGTGTACTAGCAAGGGGTGTAAAGATCTAGAATTATTTCTGTTGAGAAATGAGTGCTAGGAACACTCAAAGTAGTGTAGTGGATTAAAATGACCAAAATGGCCATTCCTCCTTTTTAATTGTTTTTGATTTAATTTTCTTTGGGATTGGCTTGGGAAAGGTTTAGATGATGTTTAAATTACCATACAAACATTTTACAACCAAAGAATCATAGAACCATGGCAATTCAAATCAATTCCTAAATTAAATGCTCATACACATGAATGCTTTCATTTTTAATTTGGGAAAGTTTTTGTTAACCCTAATTTTGATGATTTAGATCTTGATAAGATTGGACTAAAGTTTTGGGATGTTACAAAGCTCCACCCGTACTAGTGGTCATTAAGCTCCCTAGAGCTTCCCTCTGCGTTTGCCAATCTCCCAGGTGCGAGGATAAATCAATTAAATGACTTTTATCACTTAGAAATACCATATTACTGTATAATATGACAGTTCCAATTGATATTTTCATAAGAGACTTAGTGATATGGGATCCTGTTGAAACAAGGATAAAAGGTGCATGCAAGCGTGGTAAAATACTAAAAATCCTACTCCACTTATGCAAAAACAAAAGGTAAATATGCTTCAATTTTGGACTCATCAACTTCCCAAACCTAGAATCTTGCTCGTCCCCGAGCAAGGTTATGGCTTATGGACAAGGTCATCATGTTCATGAGGCATGAGTTATTACAATAAATGACACAAAATTGAAACAAAGAGTACAACATCAGATACAATTGCATCATGAGTAATATCACAAGTAATATCACAACCTTACACATCACATGAATTAGAAGCTTCTACACCTTTTGTATCAATATGCCATAAGAAGTTTTTATGGAGTAAGAATATTCTAGAATCATCATATTTAATTAGTTGAGCACTTATTTCGAGTAATGAATCATCATTGCTTGAGTTACTCTCTCTATTTTTTCCTTTTCAATCTTGTACTTTCTTTTGGCTTGAATTTCGTTGATAGCTGAATATTTTCTTTTCCATTGAACCAAGTCATTTGATCAATTTCAATACTCTTTATGGCTCTTATGAACTTAAACTTGTGATCATAACATGCTATCAAGATTTTCTTCTCATAACTAATCAATACTTTGTTGGTGTGGAAGGCCCTAAAATCATAATAGTGGTACAAGTATCATAGCACTCATCCTAATTCATACATCTAATATAATAATCATGGATCAAAAATTACTTCAAACTATTATAAAGTCTCAAAACTCAACGGATATAACTCTTTCCTTGAACTGAAGGAATTTGAAGATGATGCATCTAATGCAAATTCTGGAATTAAAAACCTAACATGCATGCAGGAAAGTAAACATGCTAAAACTAGAAGATAGATTACAAGGTCTTCACAGATCCCCCAAGCTTGGAATCAAATCTAGGGAGATCCCAAAACTCCTTCTGAGTAACTATTGCTTCTTAGGGGGTGAAGAAATCAACATCTTCTTCTTCTTACGCTCTGAGGCTGCAAGCTTGAGCAATACATGCAAAATGGGTGGACAATTCCGTGATGCTAACATGTTGCTCTTTAATTTTATTGCAAAGCATCTTCCTGTCATCAGCCATCTCAGCAATAATATTAGTTAGGAATTGAACTCTAGCATCGATGTCATCAATCCTCTTTTTGAGGTCTTTGCCCATCATCTAGTAGGAGTCAACTACTTCTCCAATAGTTTCAACATAAGCGTTGGAAATGTTTTCAAGGTTCTCGATCTTGTCTCTAATCTCATCATGTTTTTCTTCTTTCTAGGAAGAGGAACCAGGAGGATATTTGAGAGAAGATCCATGAAGGTTATACCTATAAGGATTGTGTGGGTATTATTCTTTGTTCTTCCTTTGTTCCACATGCTTGAGCATCTCCAATTTGTGTGGAAACATGTCCTCCCAGTTGGGGAGTGGAACCACTTGATTAGTCTCTCTAGTTGAGGAAGACGAAGAATGCCTCTCTAGTTCCCTTCCTTTGGTTTTTGCTGCTGGTGTCTCATCTTTTCTGGTCCAGATCTTCTTGATGTGAAAATGTTACATATTCCTTGAACGATCAAGTGAGGTCTGATGCATGATAGTAAGAGGCAAGGGTAGAAGAAATATGAACCCTAGATCTGGAAGGCAAAATCAAAAAGTGAAACAGGAGAAGGGGAAAAATATGCTAGGATAAAAGGTAGGTTATGTCGGTCAATAGTGTCGGTACGGGCGAGCTCCGTCTATACTGCACGTCCATACCGGCATCTTCCGACCTACGCTTTTTATCTTTTTTTTAAAGTAATACAAGAAAAAACAAACAAACATGGGGACAATGCTAATAACGATCTTCTGTACAGTCGGAGACACCCATACGGTCTAGTTGTACAGAAATTCGATAAAACAAACAAGAGGTACTGGCGACTTAACGACCACTGGTATGGTAGCGCGCGTCCGTACCGCCCGGTCGTACTGAATTTCGAGAAATCAAGCGAAACGAGAAAGTTTACTAAGGGTTTAACAACCACTGTTACGGGCATGTTTGCCCGTATGACCTGCCCATACCAAGTCGAAAAACAGCTCAAATTAATAAGAAAAAAGCGAGAAAAAACAAAGAACAAAACAAGAGGACCTGAAAAGTTTCCAGAAGTGCAATATGAAACAATTAAGATCATCAAGTGTCTAGTTACCTTGCTTTTGTTTGATGAACTCCTCGGCCGTAATCAAGGAGATTAACTCCACAGTGTCGACCTCCTCAACTCTATAGTGTTTCAAACATTGCCCGTTAACAATCTACGAAGAAGAAGCGGTATTACCTTTTAGTTTCACCGCTCCCGAGGGATAAGCTTCTTCCACTTCATTGGGTACTTCCCACTTAGATCTTAACTTTCTTGCAAAAATCTTAAGCCTAGAATTGTAGAGTAAAAATGTATCTCTAGATTTGAATTCATTATTCTCTGTTTTTCTATCATGCCATTTTTTACTTTCTCTTTGAATATTTTAGCATTTTCATAGGCATCATTTCTGAGTTCATCTAAAGCATTAATATATAAGAGGAATTTTCTCTCACAGTCTTAAATCAAAATTCATAGTTTTAATAGCCCAATGAGCCTTATGTTCTAACTCTAATGGGAGATGACAAGATTTACCATAGACCATTTTATATGGCTCATTTAGCTTCATAGCCCAATCCTTCCTTGACTTATTCACCATCTTCTGAAGTATAACTTTAATCTCATGGTTAGAAAGCTCCACTTCCCCACTAGTTTGTGGGTGGTAAGGTGAAGCTACTCGATGCCCGACTCCATATTTTTGAAGTATCTTCCTAAAAGTACCCTTCATAAAATGAGTTCCACCATTAGTAATAAAAATCTAGGTACTCCAAACCTAGGAAAAATGATGTCCTTGATCATCTTGATAGAACTTGCTACGTCAGCACGAGAGGTGGGTATAGCCTCTAACCATTTAGTAACATAGTCAACATCAAAAGAATATGAGTGTAACCGTTAGAAGAAGTAAAAGGTCCCATGAAATCCATCCCCCAAACGTCAAATGGTTTTATTATGATATTGTAATTCATGGAAATTTCTTGTCTTTTCCCAGTGTTACTCATTCGTTGACAAGTGTCACAATCCCTAACATAATTATGAGCGTCTTTGAACAAAGTTGGCTAGTAAAACCCCGATCGTAGGACTTTGACGGCCGTGTGGCCACCAGCGTGATGTCCCCATAAGGGTTGTCGTGATAGGCTTTTAAAATATCTCTCATCTCATGATCAGGTACACATTTCCTAATCATCCCATCAAGCCCATGCCTATATAGATAAGGATCATCCTAAAAGTAATACTCAAATCATTAAATAATTTCTCCCTTTGCTAATAGTTCATTCCTTTTGGTAAAAACTTACCTACAAGAAAGTTAGCATAATCCACAAACCAAGGATCATGCGACTCCAAAACTTCAAGATATTCACTAGGCATAGATTGATTAATAGGAGTAGGATCTTCTATAATACATTCCATGCGCGAGAGATGGTCAGCAACTAGATTATCCTTGCCTCTTCTATCAACTATATGTAGGTGATACACTTGTAGGAGCAGGACCCATTTAATTAAATGGGGTTTCACGTATTTTTTAGCTAAGATATGTCTAAAGGCTTGATGGTTGGTGTGCACTATTACTTTCGAGTTTATAATGTAATGTCTAAACTTATCACATGCAAAAACTACAACTAGAATTTTTTTCCAGTTGTCGCATAGTTTCTCTGACCTTCATAAATTTTTTGACTAGCATATTGAATGAAGTTTAGATTTTGTCCTTCTAGTTGCACCATAATAACCCCAATAGCATAGTCACTAGCATGATAAATAATCTCAAATAGTTCATCCCATTTAGGAGGCAAATAATAGGTGAGGAGACTAGTGCTTTTTTTAATTGTTCAAAGGAGTCAATGCAATTTCTATCAAAGGTTAAAGGGGTATCCTTGTTTAAAAGGTAAGTTAAAGGTTCAGCCAGTGTAGCAAAATCCTTAATAAAACGCCTATATAATCCCGTATGCCCAAGAAAATTCTTAACCCCTTTTATGTTTTGTGGTATTGGTAACCTTTCTAAGGTGATCAAGCTCGAATCATTTACCTCAATTACCTTCTCAGAAATTTCATGACCGAAAACTATACCTTCCCTTATCATGAAGAGGTTGTGCTCCCAATTGAGGACTAACTTGGTTTTTCTACACAGCTGCAAAAACCTGGTAAGATTATAAAGACATTATTCAAAAAAGTTTCGTAAACAACAAAGTTACCCATGAGAACTTCCATAGAACTTTTGATGAAACTGTCAAATATCTTCAAAACACATTCTTGAAAAGTAGCAACTGCATTACATAAACCAAAGGGCATTAGTAAGCATACGTTACATAAGGGCAAGTAAAACTCTCTTGGTCTTCGGGATGAACAGAAATTTGAGAATATCCCGAATAACCGTCAAGAGAATAAAAATAAGAGTTGCTAGATAGTATTTCTAAAATGCAATTAATGAGAGGTATTTGATTATGACTATTCACGGTTTCCTTATTTAATTTTCTAAAGTCTATACACATTTTGTACCCCGCTATTGTTCTATTAGGGATTATCTCATCCTTGTCATTATTAATTATGGTTATGTATCCTTCTCTAGATATGCAATGAGTTGGACTAACCCATTTACTATCAGAAATTTGATAAATAAAACCAGTGCCTAACATGCGTATGACCTCCTTTCTCACCACTTCTTTCATTCTAGGTTTCAACCTTTTTTGAGTGTCAACAAAAGGTTTCACATCCTCAACCATAGGTGTTTTATGGGTAACTATAGAAGGATCAATCCCTTTTATATCGCTAAGGGTGTATCCAAAGGCTTCACGTTGTTCGACAAGTACTTCTAATAATTTATTATTTTCTTCAGGAGAGAGTTTATCTTTGATAATTATAGGATACTTACCTTCCTTGTCTACAAATTCATACCTAAGCCCTGTAGGAAGAGGTTTTAAAATTAGAGGAGGTGGGTCCTCGTCTCCTTTTCTTTCTAAATCTTCGAATTCATCTTTAAAAAGATTCTCCACTTCAGGTGCAACATTAGGGATATTATCTAGATTTTCTTTTGCAAAATCATTTTGGCACGAATCATGGTTCGTCAAGCTTCTCTTCAGTTCAGTTTGTGGGGTGCTAAAATAAATTTCCACCAATTCTTCAGTAGTTTTTTCTTCTTCGATCTCAATCTTCTTCTCATACGGAAACCTTTTAAATTGTCTGCAATTGACTTTGAACCTCTCCCCAAACTGTAAAGACATAATTTGTTTCTTGTCATTAATATCAATGTTCATGGAAATAAAAGTGACTACGAAGAATCATAGGGGAAAAGAAATTCAAATGCATATCAATAATGTGAAAGTCAACCGGGTAAATGAATGTTCCTATGAAAATATAAACATTACGAAGAATTCCACGAGTCTGTTGCATGGTTCTATCGGAAAGCAAAATGGTTACATTAGACGGTTCAAGGTATGTTTCATCAAGATAACATTGTAACTCCTAATAGATAGAGTAAGGCATAATGTTAATGGAAGAGCTTGAGTCTCAAAGTCCAACATAAGTATATTCTCCTAAACAAAATGGGATTTTATGTTGACCTTTACACTTACCATTAGGCTTACCTCCAATTATATCAGAGGATTCTCTACTTATCATTATCATCTTGTTCTCAACCACCTAGGTAGGGATGTAACCAGATCGGATCGGATCGGATTTCCTCTCTATCATATCCTATTCCATATTTTCCCCGTGGATTCAGACCGGATCGGATAATGACCGGTTACGGATTCGAATACAGATATACTACACCGTGTATTCAGAACTAAAACGGAGCAGACTCGGGATGGAAAAAGAAGTAATCGGATCGGCACATGCATAAGTAGATTGAAAACAAAAATTGATTGATAAAACAAGTTTACAAAATACTAATGGATTCAACAATTGTAACATGATTGAATGAGTAAATATAACTTAACCACATGAACAAATAAGTCGATGTGTATGAAATAACACGCACACAAGAGCTAAAATAGCACCGACGCATTCTTAAGTAACTCAATATCCTAACAAGTTTGGACTTTATATTCGATAAAATGACTATGTAAGTGTGTAAATATTTAACGAATGAACTCACCAACTCACTAACTATTATTCATGTTTTATTAACTCTGATGTTTCGGATGAAAAATCGGATTATTTGGTGTAAATCCTTCGGATAATCCTAAATAATTTTCGGATATAGATATCCGGGTGCTAATACGCATACCATATCCTATACCATTTTTGGGTTCCAAGTTCGGATGCGGATATCCTTATCCATCAGATTCACTCAAATCGGATATGGAGTCTCTAAAACGGGTTCAGAAACAAATTCGGTGCAGAAATTATCCTATCCGCTTACATCCCTAAACCTAGGGCTCTAGTAGTTCTTTAACTATGCCAATATTTGCCTTGATAGTTCCCAGATCTCTGGTTAACTTCCCTATCCTTCTTGTTCCTTCATTTTCATTCTCTATTTTTTGTAAGGATAGTTTCACCTTCAACTAGCAACCTCTTCTCCATTCGCTAAAACATGTCCTTGGGACTAGCTTTAGGGGGCTTGACTTACACGGTGGCATGTAATATTCCCACTCCTTTGGAATCTGCAAATGCTCAGCATAGGTTTTAACAATTTGAACAATCATATGAGGGTCAAGGTTGAATGAGTAGTTGTTCTACTCTTCCCGATGCTAGAATTTTTCTTAAGCAATCATACTCTCTAGGATTCTCTTCATGAAGTTCAGATCCACAATAAGATTTTTCCATCCTATGAACTATATCTAGCAAATTCTAGGCTCTTCCAATGCTAAATTCAGTAAATGACCCATTAGTAAGAGGGTCTAATTCATTTCTATTATCAGTACTCAAAACTGCATAGAGGTATGTATTACCAACCAAGGTGGGAAATTATGGTGGGGGCAACGGTCAAGGAACTCCCAAAACCTTGTGTATCTTTCATGGAGGCTTTCCTCGGGTCTTCCCTTAAAATTTGTAATCATACATCTAGCTCCAAGGGTTCTTGTCCTAGGAAAGAAATCAACTAAGAATGAAGAGGACAACCTCTCCTAGGAGTCAGTAATCTTTTAGGACTTTGAATATACCAAGAGCGGGCCTCATCAATAAGAGTTTGAAAAAAGAGAGCATATCTAACCTCATTCTCAGTAAATATATTAAGACGGAAAGTCCCACATGTATCTTCAAACAACCCTACATGCTCATATGGATCCTCCATACTGTCCCCTGCAAACCTTTTAGCCCGCAAAAGATCCAGAAGCATAGGGTTAATATCATACCCATTAGGGAAGTTAAATTTTAAATAAGCGTCCATGGGTGGACCAGAATTCTTTATAGCCTCAAGCTTAATTATATGTCGGTACTCACCCATGGTGTTTACCTGAAACTAGGAAAATTAGTAGAATAAGCAACTAAGAACAAAGACCAAAAGATCTTAGCTCCACGACAATGTCGCCAGAAAATAGCTTGATGACTACAAGTGCGAAGATCGATTGTAAGTAGTTTTGAAATAAGAGTATCAAACCCACAAAAGAGCTATTTGGTAAAGGTCTTTATGCCCCTCCACATTGTCTACCAAAGGATACTTGTAAGCTACCTTTGATTTTGAGTAAAGGGTGTTTGAAAGGTTTTTGGTTGTATGCAGGAAAGTAATTAAAACAAGTAAAATAAAGTACGAAACAAAAGCGATGGAAATGGTGGTTGAACTCAATAAGGCTAAAGCGTTCTCGGGGATGTAGGATACACCACTAGCATGCTATAATTAATCATAATTAGGATAACCTATTTCTTGTGTCATGACATGTGTGGAGAGAGTTCCATAATAAGATGTTCACTACAAGGCTCGTGGGTAGCCACTTTCTTGAGCCAGGTAATGAGGTCACCTCTAAATAACCACTACAATTCCTCAGAGCAGCAACTCATAAATACCACCATAATTAAGGGTTTCCCCATGGATATCGGAATTAGCTTAGTGAATCTCTCTTTATTCCTCCTTAGACCGTGCAGGTTATAAGCCAATGCTTGTAGTCATGAATAACACTAGACATACTCTCATACACGTCCTATGGGTTTCACCCTCTCTTTAGTCGTAAAGGAAAATGATATGCGGTCGACTACACATACCATCTAAAGAGAGAGATCAAACATGATATCATAAATCAATAGATCATGGACACAAGTAATAGATCATCTTTATTCTATTTCATAATAGTGTTAAGGTTTCTCCATCTCCCCAAGAACAAAGAGAACTTCTCACACATGGAAGCAATCAACAACATCATCATAATCAAATGTATGGATAAAAGTACGGGAATAAATCTAGTGCAAACCACAATTGAATCTGGAATTACAACAAGATATAATGTATGGAAGATGGGACTAGCAATGGTGATGGAGATGTAGCGGTTGATGGTGAAGAGGATGATGCGATATCCTCCAATGATCCATGAAGCAGCAAGGATTTGCTCTTCTCCAAGTTCCTCCTCCAGATCCCTCTCTGGTGTTGTATTTTGAGGCTAGAAGTTTCTTTGAATGTCGGATCTCAGATCCGTCTTTGCAAGTCGAGTGTATTTGACAAGGAGGACACGCTGCCACAAGGTATGGGCGGGCGGTACGGGAAAGCTCCACCTGTACCGGTGGTCATTAAGCTCCCTGGAGCTTCCCTCTGCATCTGCCAATCTCCCAGGTGCAAGAATAAATCAATTAAATGACTTTTATCACTTAGAAATACCATATTACTGTATAATATGATAGTTTCAATTATCATAAGAGACTTAGTCCTTCAGGATCCTATTGAAACAAGGATAAAAGGTGCGTGCAAGCGCGGTAAAATACTAAAAATCCAACTCCACTTATGCAAAAACAAAAGGTAAATATGCTTCAATTTTGGACTCATCATTGACCGAGCGAAATCTTATGAGGCGTGCAGGTCCCGAATGTCAGTGTTCCTAGCGGACCATACTTTTCAGTTGCGTCTCCCTGATTTGAATTCAATAATGTTGCTCGATGCATCTACCGTTTAGTCAGGATACTGGGTCCCTCATGTCATCCTCTCATTAGAAGAATCGTGTGTATGATGGATTTTTTCTTTACTCACGCTACGTTGTTCCGAACTTGATAGCGATGCTCGATGCATCTTCCGTTTAATCACGCTGCTGGGTCCCACATGTTAGACTTTCATTATAAGAAATGTATGAATGATGGATTTTTTCATCGCTCACGCTATCCTATTGCAAACTTGATAGCGATGCTCGATGCATCTGCCATTTAGTTAGGCTGATGGGTCCCACATGTTACCCTCTCATTAGAAGAAACATGTGTATGATGGAATTTCCTTTTTCTCTCGCCTTCCCTGATTCGAACTCGATAACATTGGTCGACACATCTATCGTTTGGTCGTGCTGATGTGTCCCACATGTCAGTCTCTATTTAATGAAGCATGTGTATGATGGACTTATTTTTTCAGTGCGCGATATTGACACCTTGGTAACGTTTCTCGGTGCAGCAGCTATTTAAGGTCTTTGCTGGGTCCTGATGTCAACCTCTCTTTGAAAGAAATGTGTGTATGTTGGGCTATTTTTCATGTCTAGTCCACCATTTTGACATTGGTATTGTTGCTCGATGCAGAAGCCGTTTATATGGGTCCCAGATGTCAGTCTCCTCTGTATAGAAGCCATGTGTATGCTCGATTTTTTTAGTACGTGTCCGTTGTTTTGACCTTCTCAACATTGCTTGTTGTAGCCATGTATGGTCTAGCTGCTGGGTCCCCGATGGTAGCCTCCCTATACAAGTATGTTGGATAATTTTTACAGCTGATTGCTGGCTATTAACTATTTTTGTTCAAACCCACCTATTAAAATCGAGGAACGCTGCAGGCAGATGTGTCCGTGATATCAGCCTCTCACTAAGCAATTTTGCTAAAATAAAAAATTGAAAAACTAAAATAAGATATTTACGCAGAGAGGATTCGAACTAGATACTTAAATACAATTCAACTAAGAGCATTTCCAATGCAGCAAACAGAATTTATGTAAAAATAATATTAATGAGCTATAGTAACTATGACTTATGTATTAGTCTTGTTAAAAAGATTTTGTGCGTCCATATAAATATATCTCTAAAATAAAAAGGCAACGCTCCTTACCCATGGGCTATGCACCATGGGTTATTCTATATGGGCTACTTTTTAAAATTTACTAGAAGCAGGACAATGCCTAGAATGGCCGAATTTAAAAACATTTTGGAATATTCTAGATGGACTATACTCTATTGGCTATGCTCCATGGCCTCTTCACCAAGGGCTCTTGCCATGGGATATGATCCATGTGCTCCTTTCTCAAATTTCATTTAAAAGATTTTTTGCTAAAGAGGGGCCGAATATGCTAGTTTTCATTTGCTCGTTAGTTATTCAAAAAAACTACTCATTAGTAAATTCTCAAAAAAACTGCTTGTTAGTAAAAATTTCATTGTGCTATGGCTTGGCTGGATTGGAAACAAAACCTCACCAAGCGAAGGACAAAAATAATAAATTCTGTTGACAGATGTTCATGCAAAAAATCTAAAAAACCAGGGACACACACATCGCACGTGACAAAACTGTACTGCTATCCAATGACCTGACTTGGTGGTTGCGCCCTGAATAAGAAAAAAGCTGCATGACAAGATTCATCCCATTTTGGCGAGAGGGAGGAGGTTGTATCTTTACCCCTCTCATCTCTATCCAAACCACATCCAACAGTTTGAATAACACAAAGGGAACAACAATTTTTTTGACAGATTCAGTAGCATTTGAAAGATAGAATAAGACAAAAAATGTCAATAGATTACTAGTTCATATTCAAGGGCACTTGACAGATTCAACAACATTCCAAAGTTGCCGATTTAGCAATGCAAAAATTGAAATTCAATAGTAGTACATAGAGAACTAGATCTTGTTTCAGCAATATAAACCTTTTGGCCCAATCAGTTTGCCCTTTTTCTTCGAACACACTCGATCATTGGAGCAAGCAAAATGGACGATCAAGTCTGCTTTTGTGTGCATAGCTCCTTCTCACACCAATGTTTATGTGTGACCTCCATATGCAACCCAAAATGCCCAAACCTTGTCTAGATTATGAGTTTATGACAAGGCAAAATTACAAAATAGAATCGGTACATATCGGTACATCTAAAGAAGTATCGGTACATCAGTATTATTTTTACAAAATACTTTAGTAATAGTAACGACAGAACAAAGGAAAAGAAGACAATCTCCTGCCCTTGATCTAAACAAGTACTACCAAACAAAAATACTCCAAAGTATAAGAACTAGTATTATACTAGTACTACTTTGCAACCGAAATCCACTCTCCAGCACACTGAAATCCCTTGTATCTAGAGAGAGATATACATAAATTCTATGGTAAAAGAAGCATCAATGAAGAATTCTCTCTCGTGATGGATGCAGATTGAGTAATACGGGCCATGTGTGATCTCATGTATCTCCTATAACACCAATATGGAATGCTTTTCCTTCTAGATGATGCCCGACGCCGTCCTGATCCCGTGCGTGAAGGAATTTCTCATTGCACCATCCCAAAATCTGGCTCTATTGTTGGGAGATAGACGGGCGACGAGCATGCATCCGGCCTGACGCACACGATGGATACGACCATGTCGTCCCTCTCAAGATTGTCAATTAGCACAATGAACATCATACCATCGTCCCCAGATCCGATGTTATCTACTCTTGACGAGCGCGATGCCAACGACTGAGAGATGTACCTGCAATTTCTAAAGTAAGTAAAAATCGACAGACTAAATTGCAGCATGCTAAATATTCAAATAAAGAATGATCAAGTAAATATGAGTAACTGAACCGACTGCGATAAAACATACATAGTACGTACATGTGTATTGCCATGTTTTAAAGGAAAAGCTACTTTATCTAAACGAGTACTACTAGCTACCAATACAGGGCGGTTTCAAAGAAAATGTTAGATCAACTTCAGCATTTGATCCAGTACATACTGCAAAATACTTTAGCACTAGCACAACTAGAAACAAAATACTTGCAAGTACAAGAACTAGTACTATCAATACTACGTTGCAGCCAAAATCCACCCTTCCAACACACTAAAACCCCTCACTAGAATCAAGATCAATATTCAATCCGAAATTTGAACAGTAGACCATCATCATAATCAAGACGACCATATTTGCCATCTCCCACCTTGTGGAAGAAAAATGAGTAATCCAGGGTGATGCTATCATGTTTATTAATTAGGAAATTCCAGAAATCTTCAATAATCCTGACGGTGGCTGGTGAGGCACTGCTCTTTGGCTTGAAAATAGGCTATCTTGGATGAACTCCTCCAACTACCTTCCCATCGTTGAAGGTTCATAAAAGTGCAAATCCACCATGTACCGTGGAAATAAGCACGCCACCGACCCAACGGACAGGACGGATATGGCGAGGCCATAGTCGAGTATGTCAAATCGCATGGCGAACACCATACCATCGTCCCCTGATCTGACGGTCTATACTCTCCATGAGCCAGGTGCCAGCAAAGGTTGAGAGATGTACCCGTGTTTCTTGCCATAGTGAAACTGTGCACCTCCATCGAGTGGGCTTCTACGAGATGGGCGAGGAGCACCGTGGGAGGGGTAGAGAACTCGCAGCCAAGCTCGGTGCAGTTGCACGGGCCGTGCGGGTACTTGATCTTATGGTTGTGGAGGTTGTGTGAGACCAATTTCCCACAACCGTTGTTGGAGCATCTGCTGCCTTTCTATTGGCGACCTGAAGGCGCAACTCCTTGGAGCATGCGGCAAGCCAGACGACGCTGGTAGTGTCCATACATATAGAGACTTCACCGAACGTGTCATCGCCGACCTTGCTCCAGCCATCGTAGCGCCTGTTATGCCCCAAATCCTCCATCGCATGCGGATGGACTGGGGTGAGGGGGATTTAAATATGTATGTTGGGGGTTCTTGAAGGAGGGTGGTGGTGGCTTGCAAGAATCTATGCAGCGGGCGAGATGACTAGGAAAAATTGTGAAGTGCAAGCTCGAGAGGATCTAAAATGCGGCTAGACAGTATTGGCGAATGGAGATGGAAAATATGGGAGTCTCTTTGAACGAGGGGTGTTAATTTTGCCTGTTCCCTAGAGGCTTTCTGCAGTGCAAAGCTGCATTGAGGAGGCACGCCAACTGAAGTTATAGCTAGACTGGCAAGCTGTCACATCTTGGCGCAGTATTATATCGTTACAATAGTATGATTTACACCTTCCATTTTAACAGTACTCCAAAAATAGAAGTAGTAAGTACGCACTATAGAGATATAGGCAACCTATAGAGGTATAGCAGCTAGAAGTACACTAGTTGTTATACCTGTAGAGGTATAGCAGCTACTAGAATATAGATTATTTTAAAACAAATTTTTGCTCTAGAATGTAGAATATTTTGGAACAAAACCCGTATAGGGAACCTGTAGATGTATAGCAGCTAGGAGTGCTATACCTGTACAGGTTGCCTATATGGGTTTTGGGCATGTTCGTTTTGCTGCAGGAGTAGTAGTACGTACATTAGCTATATGAAACCATAAATAAGTTTTATTGCGTTTTAGGAAAGGACGCGAACTCACATTTCTCCCTCCTTGGATTGGGTGCATGGTAGAATTGCAATTTTCGCACGCAAAAGGATTTGAACGCACATGTCAAAAGAAAAGGATGTTAATCCTCAATCCATCTCGCGCGTATGATAAAATGTGTGATGCTAAAAGTGAGATGACGAGATGAAGTGCACTCTGGAGAGGATCCAAATGCGGCCTGGCGACGTTGGTGAGTGGGGATAAATGGATACGGGAAAGATAGGATGACTCTTTGAATGAGGGTATTTTTGCATGTTCCTTCAGTGGTCTTTTATAGAGAAAGTTCAATAATATACCCGACTGCTAGACACTGCCATCGCCAACATGAGCAAGTATAATAAGTCCTAGTCATCTAGCTGTAAAGACTAAAAGTATTATACTTTTGCTTAGTTGGATGAGAGAGAAAAGAGGTGGACTCTCATGCAAGAGCTAGCTGCAGCACCTTACTATTGTACATGTTGGCTATTATCTTAACTCTAAGTGACTTGCCGATGGCTTGTAGCCAACAACAAGCTTTATTATTGAACTTGCTCAATTAGCTAGTTATAAAAATATTACTTTATTAATATATAGCCCACTTCACAAAGTGTCTAGGAGCACGTGCAAGAGGCGGATCTTGCATGAGAGCCCACTTCCTTTCTCTCTCATATTCTCTCTTTGCCAACTCACCATAAATATATTATTTTAAACCATATTGCTAGCTGACTCATCCTTAGACTAGTCATGGTTGGAGTAACTTAGCTAGTAACTTAACATGTAATGCCAACTAACATGCATGTCCATGCAATGCCTGACATGACATGATAATTAATGAAGAAAGGGAGGGAGGTACTAACTTAGCTAGTTACCATAAAACATCACAAATATCAAGACAATATGAGCTCTATAACCTAATTAATTAGGATTTGTATGACACCACACAGATGTTATTACCCACCACTTCCTCTGTCCGCAAATAAGTCTACTTCTAGTATTTAGCCTAAGTCAACCTTAACAAAATTTGACCAACTTTATAGGAAAATGTCGCAATATTTATGATACTTAATTACTATCATTAGATTTATTTTAAAATGAAGATTCATAATATGCTGATTTAATTATATATATGTTCTTGTATTTTCCTAAAAGTCGGTCAAATGTTGAGAATTTTGACTCAAAGCAAAACCTAGAAGTACACTTATTTGCGGACGGAGGGAGTATCAAGGTAGTAACATGAACTGTAACATGGACAACTTACTAGTCCAAGTCACTTAGCACTATGACCAGTCTTACTTTACTTGCTCGTAGGGCACGCCTGCATCGAGGACGCCAGCTAGAATTTAGCCAGACTAGGACGTCGCCATGTAGTAAATTCTTTACGGTCCTGTTTGATTCAAAAGATTTGCATATGAAATTTTCCTTTGGTTCGTAGGATTGATTCTGGAGGAAAATTTCCTAAGGATTTCTTTGCACTAGGTTTCATAGGAAATCAAATTAACATCCACTTCCACCTCTTTTTCAGAATTCTTTTTTCCTATTGAAGAGTCTAACAAACTTTGGTTCACTAGTAAGTTGACATATCATAACTATATAAAATTATAATAGGTAAATCTCAAAAAATATAAATTTGATAGAAATCTATAAAGTATGGGTGTACATTTGGTTCGTGTACTTTGTATTATATAGAAGTCAATGTTTATTAGCTACCTAACACTTGAAACTTTTGGTAACATGGTCTAGAGAAATGACGGAGAAGATTCTAAAATGACAGAGAAGTGTGTTTTGAGGTTTGTACATAGCGTTCATTGTGCTAAAGACTATCAATAGAATCTTCTAGATGCTATAAGGAAAAAAAGATCCAACAACTGAAAATATTGGGATTCGCGAGTCTTGGTCCAACGGTCAATATTCAAGGTTATTCATACACTATATAGTGGTAAGCTAAGATAAGATATGAATTTCTAGAGGATTGGAGTGGCCATGACATTGCAGTCCTACATTTTTTTATTTCTACGTTTAACCTATCCTATGAATCAAACATGCCCCACATCTTAGAGACATGTTTTACTTACCATTCCCAAATTTCAAGAGCAGTTAGCACTTACTTGTAGTATAGTACTAATTAAAATTAACTTGACCTAATTTGGATAAATCGACATAAAGTCATTTAAGCTAGGAAGCTTAAAAACTCTTAACATTCGGGAATGGTAAGTAAAACAGGGATAGTCCACAGTATTATCACAAAACTTGGGCTTTGTGGCATTCCGAGTCATGTCTTCACACTTTCTTTATAGAAAACCATCACCATTATATCGTCACTATGAAAATAGAAAACATTTTCCCCTACTTGTTAGAAACTCCCACGGGCTACATTGCTTACTATGCCAAGAGACACCCATCTACCATATTAACTACTCCCTCCATTCCATAATATAAGATGTTTTCTCTTTTGGGAAATAAAGTATTGAGACACCTTTTAGTGCATAAGTCGACTCTGAACCTACACACTAAAAGATGTCTAGATACATTTGTTTCACAAAAGATAAAACATCTTATATTTTGGAACAGAGGGAGTAATAAGTTGTACGTGCACTTCAGCACATGAGACTCAGATAAATAGATGTATGACATATAATCACTATATAAAATTATAATAGGTAAAGCTCAAAAGATTATAAATTTGATCGACATCTATAAAGTACGTCTGTATATTTGGTTATTTTACTTTGTATCATGTAGAAGTCAACATTTAATAGCTACCTAACACTTGAAAAGTTTGGTAACATGGTCTAGAGAAACAACTAAGAATATTCTAGAATGATGGAGAAGTGTGTTTTGAGGTTTGTGCATAGCGTTCATTGTGCTAAATACTATCAATAGAATCTTCTCGATGCTAGAATGCAAAAGAAGATCCAATGGCTATAAATGTTAGGATTCACGAGTCTTGATCCAAATGTCAATATTCAAAGTTATTCGTACACTATATAGTGGTAAAATAATATAAGATAAGATGTGGGAACGATATCATAAACTATGATGTTTATGTGGCCATAACCTTGGTCGTTCAGGTTCAAGCCCAAGAATAATGTTCATACACGGTGGGACAATGTTGTGAAGCCGTTTTTTCAAAAGTTGTCAAAACCCCATGGTTATCGCGTGTTCATGGCAGGTAGTACATGTGACGTGATAGGACGCCGTGCATAAATCTTTTGTTTTTCTATTTTCTTATTTATTTGATGTGTGATTGTTTTGAAAACAAATCAAACATTATCAGGATGCAAATTCTTACGAAGAAGTTCAACCTGTCAAAACTCTTAGTGGTTTCTCATATATTGACTACCTAATAGGTCCCTCCAAAAGCTTTTCATTTAACTTAGTTAAAAAGCAATCTACAATTAACTTACTTCTATTAGTTCAATAAATTCGACCTATGGCTAGTTTCGATAAGTCGGCAAAGTCATTCAAGTGGGCGGCATTTGCTAGCTAGCTAGGAAGCTTGAAACTCATAAAACTTGGGAATCGTAAGTTAAGCATGATCCGCTATGTCTTTAAACTGGTCCTGTGGCATTCAGATCCATATTCTTCGAACTTACTTTATAGAAAAGAACTTACCTGTCATCACTTGGAAATTTGAAAACCGTTATTTATGATAGTTGGAAACTACCACCAACACTAATGTTTACCACAAGAATATGCACGCATCTACCAGATGTGGGAACTACATCATAAACTATGATATTGATAGGGTCATGAACTTGTTGGACGTTTGGGTGGAAACCCAAGAATTAATGTTCATACACCATAGGCCAATACTGCGAAGCAGCCAAAGCAGTTTTTTCTACTCAAAGCTGTCAAAGCACACAGTTCTCATTTTTCAAGGCAAGTAATACACATAAGAGTACGCCACGGGAAATTATTTTGTTTTTTATTTGTTTTATTTGAATGTTTTCAAAATAGGATCAAATTCGTCGGCGTGTAGATTCTTAAAACGAAGTTAGTTGCATTTTCAGAACCCTCGGTGGTTCTTGATGTATTGACATCGTGTGTACATTCAGATGACATTTGGAAAATTCAATAGGAATCCATGGTGCTTACTTGTATTTCAAATTTGACCTAAATTCTTTAAATCGATATAGAGTCATTTAAGTGGGCATAGTTAGCTAGGGGAGCTTGAAATGTGCCAAGACTGCTTGGGAATTGTAAGAAAACATGGTCCAATTTTTCTAAAAACTGGGTGGTGGCACTTTTTTTAACTGGGTTATGTCCCAAGGGAACGAGATGCTTCAATTGACGCGGTTAGTGGATGTACATGTTACATCAAGAACCTCAAAAAAGAGAAAATTACATCCAAGTCCATTCATTTAGCACAAAGGAACATAAAAACAAGTAAGGAAAACTAGTTGGGTCCAACTCCTCCATCGTGGAGCTGAGCCATGCTCTTCGTAGTAATACAAGTAAGTTGCACGTGTCTTCCACGTGAGACTTGCATAATAGAAGTATGACATATCATCATGATGTCTACGCACGCTTCTATTCTTGTAGACAGTTTTGGGCTTCCAAGTGCAGAGGTTTGTAGAACAACATCAAGTTTCTCTTAAGTGCATCACCCAAGGTTTATCGAACTCAGGGAGGAAGTGGTCAAAGGTATCCCTCTCAAGCAACCCTGCAATCAATATACAAGAAGTATCTTGTATCCCCAACACACCCAATGCACTTGTCAGGTGTATAGATGCACTAGTTCGACGAAGAGATAGTGAAATACAAGTAATATGGATGATTATAAGTGGCAATTGCAATCTGAAACAAGAGTGGCAGCAAGCAAACATTACCATGACTGACTGTAAACGGTGTTCCAATGCTTAGAAACAAGACCTAGGGAACATACTTTCACCAGTGGACACTGTCATATAAATATCTTCTCTTCATTATGCTACCCTGAACTACTCTCTGGTTGGACGATGTAGGGCTATAACAGCACACCTTAAAGTTCACATTCCCCATCTAGATAACCCCTCACTGTCACCTTGAGTGCTAGATAGTTCCAACAAACACCACAATCTCATAGAGACATCCAACTCAAATTATACTCATGATAAGTATTTATGTAACCTAAGCCAAAGTGCCACACGGTGTGCACACTGTCAACTTCACACACGTGGGGATAAGCAGAGATTAATTAAAGCACTTGAGTAGCAGAATAGATCTTAGATTACGAAGCTCATGATCTCAATAAGATCACGCATAAAGAGAGATGATGTCAACACCCGGATTTTTAATCCCAGATGCCTGTTATGCCATACATCGCAATCCCAGGATTACCATTTTTGTGAGACATAATAGATTGGATATCATAGTACATTCCATTACAAACCATAATAAGGTCTTACACAAATAAAGGATCTCATGATCCAGTCTTAGTACAAACAAGTAGCGAAATAAATAGCATAGCGGTGGGCTCCATCTTCAGTGTCACAGGCAATGCTGATGATGGGAGATAGTCCTAGTTGTCGTAGCCGTCCTACTGTCCTCCTTCCGTATATTCCTCCTCATAGTCTGGCCACGGGAATAGCCGAGGACAAAGCCATGAGTACTCTTTAAGTACTCGCAAACTATCACTAACAAGTAAGGTAGTTCTAGTAGGAATGCTAAGTTCTAAGTTTATTTGCAAAGTTAAGTTTGAAACTTAAGCTGAGTTCAGAAACAAAGAAAGATAAAATAAAGTTTTAAATCACCTAAGTGGGAGCTTAGTTGTCATAGTCACAACCATGTTGTGGTCAAGTCATGTCACAATTCATTTCATAAGTCATTTTGGAAATATCTGACAACGGAACAGTATGACCACTCTAACTGTCCATAACCACGGACGCGGCTATTCGAATAGTTTGACACTCTGCAGAGGTGGTACACTTTCACCACAAAATTCAATACATCCGTCAGGGATAACCCTGAATCATCATACTTAGTATGCAGATAATCAAACATAACCTTTCCTTTACACACTCTAGTATAAGCACCTCTCCTATGAGCTTGGCCTCCTAGCCATGGCCATCTGCCATCCTGGGCAATACATAGGTGGATAACATCGAGAGGTAGCCTCATCTCAAACCTCTCCCGCGAGGGAACTAATACTAATGCATATAAACTTCCGGCTAAGCTACCCAATTCAGGTATTGTGGTTGTACGGTAAAATTGGAATGGTATCGCATCTGAACCCAACCATCAGCTTTTATAAAGGGCTAAGGCTCATGCCTCACATTTTCATCATCATAAACCATTTGTGTTTCTCAACACATGTCAAAACATCTCAATATAATGACTCATCATCCCAAGGTTTTCATAATCATTTTCACCAAGTATTCCCATCTAAAGTGATCAAGTTTTTGGTTTAGCTCTAACTACTAAGTTAAGAGTGTTCACTAATGTGGGATGCTAATCTCAATCTCATGCCATAGAATGACATCTAAGTCTAACTAGAGAGGCCAAGTTTTATACTCTTTATGCTATTTATAAATAAAGTAAAGAACTATGGTACAGTAAAAAAAGTAAAGCTTGTAAGTAAAACTTGGGATAGGTATAAATTAAAAGGTATAACCAAAGCTTGCCTAAGGCATCTTGCTTGGGTTATATTGCATCTAGTGATGGCTTGCAAGTTTTAGCTTGCCAATAATAGCTTGCATAGTTAAGAAACTTGCAAGTGTTAGCTTGCCTTGATTGGTGCAGTGGTTGAAGTTCTCCTCGTCTTCTTCGGGGTAAAACTGCTCCCCCTCGTAGATTTGGTCGGTACTATCGTCTATAAATATATACGGAATACATAATCACCATTAACTAGTCTACTTAGCACACTAAGGCACATATTTGATGATCTAGTATCATCACAAACATCACCAGATTTAATGAACTAGTTTCATTTATTTTATTTGAGAAAAGTAATTTCTACTCATTGAAATTAATTAAGATTTAATACTCCAATTAAAATATGGGATCATGTGGACACATGTCATCACCACATATTCTAATACATGGGAATGTTATTTAAATGTTGGATCACATTTTAATAAGTTTAATATTTAAAAGATTTAAAGTGACTAGAAATGCCTATATAGCATTATTTTGGTACTAGTCCAAAGTCACTGCATGCGAACCTAAATATTATTACATATTTAGATAGGTATATTCAAATGTGATTTTTGAGAGTTGGAATCAACTCAAAAGCTATTATGGTTGATTTTGAAAATTGTTTGAATGTAGAAAAGTCTTTGTCTTGTTATTTTTGCTATATGTGATCTATAACTCTAATTGATTTAAATCCAATGGGATTGGATATAGATTTTAATTATCTTTTCAACAAAATTTGAATCATATCATTTGGTTAAGTAAATCTTTCTGAAATGATTTTTAAACAAGGGGACAGAAACTAGATTAAGTCTAAATAGAAAAACCTAAATTTGAAATCTAGGGCCAGCGCGGGAACACTAACGGGCCGGCCCAGTTACACTCTGCAGCACAGAGGGAAGCTGACAAGCGAGGTCCACATGTCAGTGGCACAACTCAAAGCGAAGCGGTACAGGGCGATGTGGACCGTGCGATTAGAACCTAGATCGACGGTGGTGGTTCATCGTGGACGACGAATTGGTCGCCGGCGAGACAGAACCCTAGTGGCTCGGTGGGGGTCTTGTGGGGGCTTACTAGGGCTCCAACTAATGTGGCTATGGGGGCGATCAAACGAGGAGACGACGGCGGACTCAGGCGAGGTCGCGGCGGCTCCTGGGGTGGTTGCAATCGACGCCCCCTTCCTCTTCTGCTACGGCGGCTCCGGTGGAAATTCCGGTGAGCGGCTGCTCGAGCGGTTCTAGCGATGCTGTGAGGTGGTTCTGAGAGAGAGGGGAGTGAGGTAGTGTGGCGAAATGGTGCTGGGGAGGGCTCCTTATGTAGGCTCGACAAGGAGACTATGAGGGCGATGGTGAGCTTGTCGGGTACAGGGCGCTAGAGGTATGGGCGGGGTAGGCTGAAGTTGGCTTGCCTCCTAGCGGTCAGCTATGATGTAAAGGGCGACGCTCTGCATGACAGAGGCGGTGCTCGACGCGGTTCACGGTGGCTGCTGGTCGCACGGGAGGGAGAGGGGTTGTTTGGGAATGAGCTGGGGTTAAGGCGATGCTGCACGGTCAAGCTAGGATCGAGGCGCGGCTTGTGCGGGCCTGTCGGGGACGTCGCTCTGGCGTGCTCCGTGCATGGTGCAGAGGCTTGGTGCGTGGGTGATTTGTGGTGGTCCAGGGGCTGGCACGGCTCGGGGAAGGGACCAAGGGCGGCGGTGTGATCACGCCTACCTCCCTAGTGCGGCGGAAGAGGGCATGGCTGTGTACTGTGACGTGGGCATGGTCGGCCGGCGATCATGGCGTCAGGGTGGCACGACACTGCTGCTGGGGGCTAAATGGTAGCTTGTTTATGGTATTCTTAGATCTAGGGGAGACAAGGGAACAAGATTGAGCCCAATTGGCTCGACAAAGCATTGATCCAAATAGTGTTAGTTAGGCAGATTTATTTTTGCCTGCCAAGTGTTCCAAAAAATGGTCGCAAGAAGATTTTATTTTAATTTTGAAATGATTTTTGGTGGATGTGTTAGTCCTATGCTTAAGCATCCGTGGTTGCTTGGGATTGTCAAGGGGAACTCATTTTGAGTGGTTTTTGAAAAAGTTGATCTATGCATATGAAATGGATTCCATTTTCAAATGCCATTTAAAATTAGTGTTCAAATGTTTTTGTAAGATTTCAAAGTGGGCCTTGGTAGATCTTTACTTGTACTAGCAAGGGGTGCAAAGGGTTAGAATTGTTTCTGTTTGAAATTGACTTCTAGAAACACCTAGAGTAACCTAGTGGATTAAAATGGCACAAATGACCATTTGCATTTATTAATCTTATTTTATTTATTTTTCTTTGGATTTTTCTTGGGAATGATCTAGATGATGTTGAATTCATCTTTGAATAATTTTACAACCATTAGAACAAACAAACATGGCAATTCCAAACAATTCTATCTTAATGCAAAACACATATGCATTCTTAATTATTTTAAAGATAAAAAGTTTTTGTTAACCCTAAGTTGGGTGATTTGGATCTTGATAACATTGATTAAAGATTTGGGATGTTACAGATGAACACATAGACTGGTAGATCCCTTAGCCTCGAGAGAGAACTACTCCCTCCTCATCATGGGAATCAGCAACGATGATGGAGATGGTGGTGGAGTCGATGGAGATGGATCCGGGGGCACTTCCCCGTCCCGGCAGGGTGCCGAAACAGAGACTTCTGTCCCCTGAATCTCCTCTTCTGTGGCGGCGGTGTTGTGGAACTTTTCATGGAAATCTGATCTGGTACTTAGGGTTTTCGTCCCGGGAGGCTTTAATAGGCGAAGGGGCAAGGTCGGTGGAGCACCAGGGGGCCCACACCCCCTGGTGGCACGCCCCCAGGCCGCGCGGCCACCAGGTGTGGTCGCCCTGGTGCGCCACTTCATCTCCCCTCCGAACTCCGTGTTCCTTCTGGTAAAATATTGACTTTGGATTTTGTCCCATCCAATTCCGAGAATATTTCCTTACTAGGTTTTCTGAAACCAAAAACAGCAGAAAAAAGGCAACTAGCACTGTGACATCTTGTCAATAGGTTAGTTCTAGAAAATGTATAAAAAATGCCTCAAAGTATAGACAAACCATACGATAGTTTATACAAAACAAGCATGGAGCATCAAAAATTATAGATATGTGTACGACGTATCGACATCCCCAAGGTTAACTCCTGCTCGTCCTCCAGTAGGTAAGTGATAAAAAGAATAATTTTTGAGGTGACATGCACCATCATAATCTTGATCAAGGTATTTGTAAATCATTGATGGCTAGGATCAAAGTACTCTAACATGAACATAAAAGACAGAGTTTTAACAATAAGACATAGCGACTATGTTGTAACATGAAAAAGGTACAAACAAAAGATTCATGAATAACAATTCATTAAAAGACGTTTGTTTGTTTCACATATAGAAAACATAATAAGAATGGTATTCAGCGTGTCCCTTATGGTATAATAAAACATAAATGCATAGGACACCTTCAAAGTTCATAAGGGTGACTAGATACAAGTAATTTGAGAACAAGCAATATCACAGTTATGAATCAATCAACAAGTTTTGGGACAATGCACACTAAACTAAGAATGGTCACTATGCTCTCTGATTTGGTGCATAAAGATAGAAGATGGAGACTCAACATAAAAGTAAAAAGAAAGGCCCTTCATAAGAGGGAAGCAGGTATTTCAAGTTTCATAAAGAGCTTCCAAAAATTATGGTACTTATTATCTTTTAGCTCTCATTGCCCCTATCATAAGCATCTTTAGGTGATTAAGGTTAAAGTGAACAAATATGAGGATATGCTTGACAAGTTATAAGTCAAAAATCTCATGCCCCTTGCCTACGAGTACCGGAGCTCATGCTACTCAACTTTAGTCACAAGTAAGTTCTTGTGATTGTAAGTACATGTGTATCATGGAGAACCGCCAACGGGTACCCCTTGCCCCATGATACAGGAGCTATCCCATATCAAAATGACAAGGCAACAGACAATGAGCATCTCAGCGATCTTTTTATTAGCTATTTTCATAGGTTTTTATTGAGGATGCTTCACAAAATGCTCACTATGGTTATGCTGCAAGTTTCCACCATGATTAGGCATGGCTTAGGCTAGCCGCCCAGGCGTTTCTCTAACACATATACAAACTCCATGAGCTTACAAGTTCCCCTTTTATTTCACACTGCCGAGATCCATAAACAAAAGAACATGATATCAACTGAATAATAAGTGCAATGTTGAAAGCGTTCCCCATGACAACATGGTTCTGCTAATTCTCAACTTATAAAGTGCAAGCATATACGCAACATAGATGGACGCAATGGTTCAAGTTTATTAAGTGCAAGAAAGTAAAGTGTGCCATCAAGTTCGTGAGAGCTTTAATCACTAATTTTCACATAACAAGTTTAATTTGGAAGGTAGATAAAAGCATGAATATACTTGGAATGGTGTAACACACCATGCATAGGAATTTATAGTGGACTCTATGGAACAACTTGGTTTTCTTGGCGGTTGGATGCATGAGTGGAACTCATACTTGGTACATGTGGAGGCTAGCAAAAGACTAGGAGCGACCAACTAAGAGAGCACTAATGGCCATAATCATGCAAAGCAACAAAACATTATCAATTAAAGCATAAAGTGATATTACAAGTCAAAAAAACTAAATGATCATAGAGGCTAAGGTGATTGGTTCATAGTCTTAACATGGTGTAAGCATGTGCCAAGTCAACCCAAATAAAGCATCAAAGGATAATACCACAATATTATGCTTTTGTATGCTAAAACAACACATGATTCTTTCAAGGCACATTAAGCAATCTCAATTGTTTGGAACAAGTCATGCTACAACAATAATCACTAAGCATAAAGCCAAAGCAATATCAAACATGACATGATAAAGTCTAAGTCACAGTCAAAACAAGCTTCCTTTTGTACCACTATAAGTATGAAACTTCTTACTCTTTTCCATCACCAATCGAAAACTAAAGCTAAATTCAGTGCTAGCAAAGGAGAACACTCACAGAATAATAAGAGTGAAAACTAGAGTGTTCCAAGCAATGAATAACAGGGTGTGTCTCTCTCCAAAATAAGTGTGTTGGGATCTAACCAACTTATTTAAGCAAATCAAACAAAAGAAAACTAAAAACAAAAACAAAGACGCTCCAAGAACAACACAATTGTGCATGAAACAATAAAAATGAAGTGTTTTGGGAGAAAACGTGAGATTTTTATTGATGAAGAAGGGGATGCCTTGGGCATCCCCAAGCTTTGACGCTTGTACTTCTTGAATATTTCTTGGGGTGACACGGGTGGCATCCCCAAGCTTGAGATTTTGTCCATACTTCATCTCATCACATTATTCTTCCCTACACTTGAAAATTTCGTTCATACAAAACTTCACACAATCTTCATTAGCAACATTAGTGTATTCAAGATAATAAGTCTTTGGGTTTAGTTTCAACATAAGTAAAACTTCCATTAAAACATAAGCTACTGTAGCAATTTCTTTTAAAAACTCAAGTGATCCAAGAGGACTGATACGTTGCAAACGTATCTATAATTTTTTATGTTCCATGCTTGGTTTATATCTACTTTCTTATGTTTTGCCCACACTTTGGAGTACTTTTTATAAACTTTCTTGGACTAACCTATTAACAAGATGCCACAGTGCCAGCTGCCTATTTTTTGCTATTTTTGGTTCCAGGAAAGTCAGAAAATGAATATTCTCGGAATTGGACGGGACAAAAGCCAAAGTCAATATTTCACCGAGGGGGACACGGAGCCAGAATACGAGACGGAGAGGGGCCAGGGGCCTCCCACACCACCTGGCCGCGCGACCAGGCCTGACTCGCGCTAGGGGGTGGTGTGGCCACCTAGGGCACCCCCTCGGCCTCCCCTTTCGCCTATATATTCCCTCCGATACAGAAACCCTAAGGACCCGATCAAAAATCCACGAAAGAGTTTGTAGCCGCCGTCATCTCCATCCCTAGATCGGGAGGGATCTGAAGCTCTTCCCGGCACCCTGTCGGAGGGGAGAATTCACCCTGGAAGCCTTCTTCATCACCATGCAAGCCTCTGGTGTGATGCGTGAGTTGTTCATCCTTGGACTACGGGTCCATGTAGTAGCTAGATGGTTGGTTCTTCTCCTTTGTGCTTTCATGTTTAGATCTTGTGAGCTCCGTTCATGATCAAGATCATCTATTTGCAATCATACATGTTGTGTTTGCGGGGATCCGATGGATATTGAGATGCTATTTCAGATTGATTATTGATTCTATCATGTCTTTGTTATTTGTGATCTTGCATGCTTTCCATTGTTAGTAGCTATCTTGGCCAAGTAGATGCTAGCAACTCCAAGAGTTAGTATTTATGCTCAATAGTGGGTTCATGCCTCTAGTAATCTAGGGAAGTGACAGAAATCTCTAAGTTACTAGATGTGTTGTTGCTACTAGGGAGAAAACAACAATCCTTTGTTCATAGAGGAATCGTATTTTTACCTTACACGCAGTTCGTAAAGCAATAATCTGTTGGTTGCAACTTAATACTGGAGGGGGTTCGGATGATAACCTGAAGGTGGATTATTAGTCATAGATGCAGTTGGATGGCGGTCTATGTATTATGTTGTATTGCCCGATCAAGTCTCAAAGGAGTCAAGATGATTAGTATATGCATGTATTGCTTTCTCGGTGTTTGTCAATTGCCCCGCTGTAATTTGTTCACCCAACATGTCATCTATCTTAAGGAGAACCACCACTAGTGAACTATGGACCTCGGTCCTTTATTTTACCATCAATCTATAATTGTTTACTATTTACTTTCTTCAAGATATTACTTTCTTCCACACAATACGTTTAATCCTTTGTTTTCAGCAAAACCGGTGAGATTGACAACCTAACTGTAAGTTGGGGGCAAAGTTCTATGGTTGTGTTGTGTAGGATTCCAAGTTGGAAATAACACCTTGGAGGTGTTTCCTTCCTCCTACTGGTTCGATAACCTTGGTTTCATAACTGAGGGAAACTTACTGTTGTGCTCATCATACCTTCCTCTTGGGGTTCCCCAACGAGCTCGATATCAACCACGAGTCCGCAAGTACTTTTCTGGCGTTGTTGCCGGTGAGTCAAGGACATCTTCACAAGGGGAGTCCCTCATAACCAATCTCTTTACTTTGTTGTTTTTGTTTTTCTTAGTTTATTTTTGCTTTGTTTGCTTGTTTCTTTATCAAAAACACACAAAAATTAGTTGTACTAGTTTGCTTTCTTTATTAAAAAAAAAAATGACTACTCTTGAAAACACTAAGTTTTGTGACTTCACTAGCACCAACAACAATGATTTCATGTGCACACCTATTGCTCCACTTGTTCTTGAAGCTACTTTCTTTGAAATTAAACCTACTTTACTCAATCTTGTTATGAGAGAACAATTTTCTGGTGTTGGTACTAAAGATGCTGCTACTCATCTTAATAACTTTGTTAAACTCTGTGAGATGCAAAAGCATAGGGATATAGATGGGGATATTATTAAGCTTAAATTGTTTCCTTTCTCTTTGAGAGGAAAAGCTAAAGAATGGTTGCAATCCCTAACTATAAATAGTATTGATTCTTGGACTAAATGCAAAGATGCTTTCATTGGAAAATACTATCCTCCTGCTAAGATTATATCTATGAGAAGTGAAATAATGAAATTTAAACAATCTGATAATGAACATGTTGCTCAAGCTTGGGAAAGAATGAAATCTTTGGTAAAGAATTGTCCCACTCATGGACTGACTGCTTGGATGATTATCCAAACCTTTTATGCAGGACTGAATTATTCTTCAAGAAATCTACTGGATTCTGCTGCTGGAGGTACCTTTATGACCATTACTTTGGGTGCTGCAACAAAGCTTCTGGATAATATGATGGTTAACTATTCTAAATGGGACACTGAGAGAGCTCCACAAGGTTAGAAGGTAAATTCTGTTGAAGAAACCTCCTCCTTGAGTGATAAAATTGATGTTATTATGTCTATGCTTGTTAATGGGAAAGATCATATTGATCCAAATCATGTTCCCTTAGCTTCTTTGGTTGCTCAAGAAGAGCAAGTTGATGTGAACTTTATAATAAATAATAATTTTAGAACAATGCCTACATGAATAATTTTGGTAACAAAAATTATAGGCCATATCCTCCCAATAATGGTAATGCTTATGGAAATTCCTATAACAATAATAGGAGTGCACCCTCTGAACTTGAAGTTATGCTTAAAGATTTTATCAATAAACAAATTGCTTTCAATAAAACTATTGAGGAAAAACTCTCTAATGCTGAAAGAAACATAGCATCATTGGCTGAAGCACAATCTTCTTTGAATAAAATGGCTACTAAACCTGAAACTATTGATAATCCCTTTGCTGCTACTAATGCCATACAAGTTAGAATTGATGAAAATGTTAGATTATTAGCTGAATTGCATGCTAAGTGGGAAAGAGAAGATGAAATTTCTAGAAATATTAGTGTTTCTACTATCACTACCACTAATGTTGAAGCTAGTAAACCCAATGGAACCTTTTCTAATAAAAATACTAGAATTCTTCAAAACATGGGAAACAATAGCTCTACTACTTTAGATGATAATTATGATTTTGATCTTGATGGTTGCAATATCTCTGAAGTTATTAAGTTCCTACAAAAGCTTGCTAAAAGTCCTAATGCTAGTGCTATGAATATGGCCTTTACAAAACACATTACTAATGCTCTCATAAAAATTAAAGAAGAAAAGATGAAACATAAAGCTTCTATTCCTATGAAACTAGAAGATGGTTGGGAACCCATCATTAATATGAAAGTGGATGATTTTTATTTCAAAGCTTTATGTGATCTTGATAGTAGTGTTTCTATTATGCCTAGAAGGATTTATGACAAGCTTGATTTGCCACCATTAGAAGATTGTTATTTAAATGTCCCACTTGATGATAATGCTAAAAAGAAACTCATGGGGAGTATTAATGATGTTCTTATTATGGTTAACAATACCTATGTCCCTGTTGATTTCTATGTTTTCGATGTTGAATGCAATGCTTCTTGTCCTATTACTTTGGGAAGACCTTTTCTTAGAACTGTTGGTGCCATTATTGATATGAAAGAAGGCACCATTAAATATCAATTTCCACTCAAGAAATGTATAGAACACTTCCCTAAGAAGAGAGAGAAGATTCCTTTTGCCTCTCCTATGAAAACAAAATTTTCTCTTAATGCTTCTTCATTTGAGAACACTTGATTCTTTTTCTTGCTTCTTATGCCTAACTTAAAGGCGTTAAAGAAAAGTACTTATTGGGAGATAACCGAAAAGTTTTAGATGAGTTTTGGAAGTTATTACCTCTATAATAACCGCTCCTTATCCTTTTTATTTGCTTTTTGTGCCAAGAGTAACCTCTAATGAGAGAGAAGTAATGCTTGGGAAAGTTGCTGTCCGGAAACATATTTTTGTGCTTCACTGTAAAAATTAGTGTAAAATCTCTGTACGTTGTTTTGAGGGGTGATTTTTTTTGCTTCTGTCCCAGGTTGTTATCTAACTTTCGTTAGTTCAACACTTTTCGATTTGAGCAACAGAAAGTCTTCAAAAAAATTGGTTTTTACCAGATGGTCTGTTTTGACACATTTCTGCCATTATTTGCATTTGCTTCTTGTTAATACCTTTTTGAGTTCTTTTTAGGGAATTGAGCATTTTGAGGGAAGTGCTATAGTAGCTTGTGTTTTAATGGAAGTTTTATTGGTGTTGAAACTGAACCTAAAGACTTATTATCTTGAGTACACTAATGTTGCTAATAAAGATTGTGTGAAGTTTTGTATGAAGGTAAAATTTCAGGTATATGGAGAGAATTGATGTAATGAGATGAAGAATGGACTAAAGGTCAAGCTTGGGGATGCCAACCGTGTCACCCCAAGAAATATCCAAGAAGTACAAGCATCAAAGCTTGGGGATGCCCAAGGAATCCCCTTCTTCATCAATAAAAATCTCAGGTTTCTTCCAAACACTTCATTTTTATTGTTTCATGCAGAATTGTCTTGTTCTTGGAGCATCTTAGTTTTTGTTTTTGGTTTTTCATTTGCTTGGTTTGCTCGAATAAATTGGTTGGACCCCCTCTTTCATACATTAGTTTTCTAATAGTTTGGTTTGGATTGGAAAAGAGTAGGAAAAGTTCATGCTTAAGTGGTAAAGAGAGCTTGTTTTTGACTGTGGCTTATGCTTTGTCATGTCATGCTTGGTATTGTTTTGGCTTTATGCTTACAGATTTTTGTTGTAGCATGACATGTTATAAACAATTGAGATTGCTTAATGTGCCTTGAAAGAATCATGCGTTGTTTTAGCATATTAAAGTATAGTATTGTGGTATTCTCCTTTGATGCTTTATTTGGGTTGACTTGGCACATGCTCACACCATGTTATGACTATCCCAAGTCACCATAGCCTCTATGATCCTTTAGTTTTCGACTTGTAATATCACTTTATGCTTTAATTAATGATGTTTTGTCGCTTTGCATGATTATGGCCATTATTGCTCTCTTAGTTGGTCGCTCCTAGTCTTTTGCTAGCCTCCAAAACCAAGTATGAGTTCCACTCATGCATCCAACTCCAAATAAAACCAAGTTATTCCAAAGAAGTCCACCATACCTACCTATTAGCATTTGCTATTCCAAGTATATTCATGTTTTTATATACCTTCTGAATTAAACTTGTTATGAGAAAACTAGTGATTAAAGCTCTCAGGAACTTGATGGCACACTTTACTTTTCTTGCCCCTAATAAACTTGAACCATTGTGTCGTCTATGTTGTATATGCTTGCACTTATATGTTGGGGATTAGCAGAACCATGATGTCATGGGGAACGCTTTCAACATTTCACTTGTACTTTGTACCTAGTTGATATCATGCTCTTTTGTCTACAGATGTCGTCGGTGTGAAATGAAAGGGGAGCTTGTAAGCCCATGGAGTTATGTATGTGTGTTAGAGAAACGCCTGCGCCATCAGTCTAATCCATGCCTAATCATGGTGGAAACCTGCAGCGTAACCATAATGAGCAATCTATGAAGCATTCTTCTTATAAAAAAAGAGATAGAGATTGAGAAAAAGAAAAAAAAATGAGAAAAGAGGAAAGAGAGAAAAAAGCACCATTTTCCCATGGTAAATAAGAAGATTGTTGAGATGCTCGTTGTCTTCTTGCCTTGTCATTTTGATATGGGGATTCTTCCCTATCATCGGGCAAGGGGTACCCTGTTGGCGGTTCTCTATGATACACATGTACTTACTATGACAAGAACTTACCGGTAACTAAACGTGAGTAGCATGAGGAGCGACCCTCGTATTCAAGGGACATGAGATTTCCAACTTATACTTTATCAAGCATATACTCCATAGTTTGTTCACTTTAACCTTAATCACTTCAAGATGCTTATGATAGGGGCAATGAGAGCTGAAAGTTAGTAAGTACCATAAGTTTTTGAAGCTCTTTATGAAACTTGAATCCCTGCTTCCTTCTATGAAGGCCTTTCTTCCACTTTTATATTGAGTCTCCACCTTCTATCTTTATGTACCTATTGAGAGAGCTTAGTGGCCATTCTTAGTTTAATGTGCATTGTCCCAAGACTTGTTGATTGATGCATAACTTTGATATTGCTTGTTCTTAAACTATTTGTATCTAGTCACCCTTATGAACTTTGAAGGTGTCCTATGCATTTATGTTTGCTACTCTATGAGGGACAAGCTGAATGCCACTATGCTATTTTTTCTTTATGTGAAACAAACAAACATCTTGCAAAGCATTATTATTCATGAATCTTTTGTTTGTACCTTTTCATGTTACGACATAGTTGCTATGTCTTATTGTTAGAACTTTATTTTTCATGCTATGTTGAAGTACTATGATCCCAGCTATCAATGTTTTACAAATACTTTGATTAAGTTTATGATGGTGCATGTTGATCCCAGCTCAAAAATTACTCTTTCTTTTTATCACTTACCTATTCGAGGACGAGCAGGAGTTAAGCTTGGGGATGTTGATATGTTGTAAACGTATCTATAATTTTTGATGTTCCATGCTTGGTTTATATCTACTTTCTTATGTTTTGCCCACACTTTGGAGTACTTTTTATAAACTTTCTTGGACTAACCTATTAACAAGATGCCATAGTGCCAGCTGCCTATTTTCTGCTATTTTTGGTTCCAGGAAAGTCAGAAAATGAATATCCTCGGAATTGGATGGGACAAAAGCCAAAGTCAATATTTTACTGAGGGGGACACGGAGCCAGAATACGAGACGGAGAGGGGCCAAGGGCCGCCCACACCACCTGGCCGCGCAGCCAGGCCTGGCCCATGCCAGGGGGTGGTGTGGCCACCTAGGGCGAGAATATCATTTTGCAGCCCGAAAGTTGGGGTGGCCAGGCAACACGGTACCCAAGTTGATTTTTATCACCGCGATTCGAAAAGTTGGGACGCCAATTGCTGAGAGGGGTCTTTCGAGTGAATGATGGCCAAACCCAATATTTTCAAATCGTGCCCGTTAAGTCAGGATATTCCGTTACATTAGTTCCTACTGTGCCCCTCCTTCGTCGGTCACTCTTCTTAGCCACCCTGCACGTGTTGTAGGGGCAAATCCATTACTGTACTTTCCTAACTCTCGACACTGAATCTTGGTGCGGAGGCGGTGGCGGTCCCTTTTCTTCCCTTCCCTGACCCTAAATCTGTCGGCGGCAGAGGACCTTTTTTCTCCCTCCCCCGACACTGAATCCGGCGGCGGCGGCCTAGCATGTCTTGCAAGGCGAAGGTTGTAGCTACGTCGCTGACTGAAAAGGGTCCGTTGGGGCCCAAGTCTGGGGCTCAACGCGTAGCAGCGGCGAGGTCTTCAGCCCCGGTTAGCGAGGAGGCCAGCAAGGATTCTGCTCCCAAGGTACCTACGAGCAGCGGGTTGAAGATAAAAGCAAGGTCGGTGGCGGATTGTTCGGCTCTGGTGGGCGGATGCAGCACTCAGATATCGAAGAAAAAACCCAGGAGAAGAGCGAGAGGTGAATTTTTCTTATCTGTGCCTTATCTTGCAAGTAGATTAGTTACGGCATAATAGAATCGAATGAACTGAAATGTTCCCCTTTTTAATCAAATTAGGCACAACTTTGATACAAGGGACCTATATGAGTTCACAGTTCATGTTCGGCAGTACACCACAAAGCTTGATTTTGGTTGCGAGAGGGTTGTGTTCGGGCAAGATGTGCATCTGCTTGTGAATTGCAAAGAGGTTGTGTCTGTTTCGCAGCTGGTAGATATGCTTGCCGCTAGAATTCCCTGGGGTTCTAGACAGAGGACAAAATTGGTGTGGCGCAACATGAATGATACCTATCAGCAAATTGAGCACTCCCATGAGCTTCAGATGGTTTGGGAGTGTTGTGCAGCTGATCGTAACGTGAAAGTTGAAGCGATGATTGATGATATGTATGCAGATGCTGGAGATCTTGCTGCCAGAGCTTCTGCTGCTAGAGAATACAGACCTAGATGCTGATCTAGATAAGTTCAGTATACGCATAGAGGTGGATTCATACATGGCAAAACTTGATGAGGGAGTTAATAAGCCAGTTTCATCATGTACTGTGGAGATCACTGTCGATTCCAAAAACATAACTCTTGATGAAATGAGAGAGATGATCGGTAAGGAAATCAGTATTGGCCCTAAGCAGATGGCAAAAATCTGGTGGTGGCATCATAAGAAGCAGCAATTCATAGATGTTATGGATACTGAAGATCTTATGAAGATTATGCGGCGAAAGAAGCGAACCAGGAAGGTGTTCTTCCTTGGTACCATTTCTGATGTTGTTGAACAGGTTATAGTGGATGTAGATGCCTCTATAGTGGCTGAACAGAACGAGGTGGTCGATGTTGATGAGATCTGATGAGAGCTGTTACCCTGGGCTTGTCATATGGACTGCGGGGTTCCCCTGCCTGCATTTGTAATATTGACTATTGTTGCATTTAGAGCGTGCATCTGTGATTATGTTTGTTGAGAGATTGCGATATAATGTTGTGCGAGCTGTTGAGATTTTCGGACATGTCACTCACTGAAACCATCGTTGTTGTTATAAGACATAAGTACATTGTAGTTGACATGATTATGTTTCTTAAGATGACGTACCGTACTTGTTTCTGTTATTATGTTTGTTGGGACATTGTAATGTAATGTTTTGCGAAACCATGACTGGACTAGTGATGCATAAATACATTGTAGTTGACATGATTATGTTTCTTGAGATGATGTACTATACTTGTTTCTGTTATTTTGTTTGTTGAGAGACTATAATGTAATGTTTTGTGAAACCATGACAGGACAAGTGATGTGTAAGTACCTTGTAGTCGACATGATTTTGTTTCTTGAGTTGATGTAATATACTTGTTTCTGTGATTATGTTTGTTGAGAGATTGTAATGTGATGTTTTGTGAAACCATGTTATGGTTATGTTTGTTGAGAGATTATAATGTAATGTTTTGTGAAACCATGACTGAAGAAGTGATGCATAAGTACCTTGTAGTTGACATGATTTTGTTTCTTTGGATGATGTAATATACTAGTATGTTTTTGTTAGGCAATGAAATTGGGATGGAGGGAGTGCAGGTTTAATATTTGAAATGAGAATGTGTGAACAGAATCCATATCAGGCAGGAGACAGTAATCCAGGGAAAGGGCATGGTATCCATTAAACTATTGTAACATGCCAATTTAGTCATTGTTGCAGCGGTAGAAGGGCTGCTCTCTCTCTCTCTCTCTCGCGCGCGCGCACGCGCACACCGATGTCGTCGCCGTCGCCTGTGACGATGCATTCGCCATGCTATCCTTGAACGGCGAGGACGACTAGTCGAGCAGCGACAACCTTCTCTCCGACATCGAGTATTCCTTCCATGATGTGAGTTCCTCCATTTTATCGGGCTAGGGTTAGGCAATGGGAAATCTCTCGATCTGAGCTCCATATGTGCATGCAATCGTGTTTGATTTCAGCTTTGCGTTTACCTATAGGTACCAAGGATGATCTACGACTCCGAATGGGAGGGCCTAGATCTCGATGGAGAAGTGCCATGTGACCATGGGCTAAAACTGAGGAGATATGTTGCATTCGAAGGCAGTAACACTAGGAGAAGGTTTTTGGGCTGTACAAATCAGGTTTGTTTACATTATGTGCAACTGTGACATGAAGTAAAATGTATCGTGCATGTTCATAACACTATAGTGTGTGTGTTTTTAGGTTGGCCCGGTGTGTAAAGCAATAGAGTGGGTGGATCTTGAGTGGCCAGATGCACTTAAGAAATGTTTGGCACAGTTATGGGAGATGTATGAGTTGGAAAGGTCGGGGAGAGTTACTGATGTAAGTGATGAAGCTAAAAAAAATTACAAGCTGTCGGTATGAAATAAGGAGCTGGAACAAGAAATCGAGAATTTGCAGTCAGAGCTAACTGACAGAATCGATGGGAGCTTGGTTGTTGGAACTGCAAAGAAGCTTCAGGATAGTCATAGGTTGCTGATTCATAATGCAGAAAAGGAGAGGGATCAGCTCAGGGAAGACAAGAAGAAGCTAGAGTACTGCATTGCGGATCTGTTGAAGGAACTGAAGAAGGCGCGCAAGGGTGAACAAGGACAGACTATAGAGGATAAAGGAAACTCGAGATGAATAATTTATGTTGTACCAATGCCTAAAACTAGTTAACTGTAAGACTTGCAGTTGCGCTTTCTAAACTAAGCCAAACTCAATCCTCGAGCAAAATAATTTTAGACGAACACACATATCGTGCATAGAGTTAAGTTCACGCTTACAAAATCACCACTACAGAGGATAAACCAGACAGTTCAGTACTAAATAGACATATGTTGTGTTCAAGCGAGCCTGGCCCGGAGCAGCTTGTTTTCCTCCCTAAGATTGGCCAGCTCCTTCGGTACTATGTCGTGCTTCAGCTGTAGGTTCTAGTGCTCCATCACGGATTGGAGAATTTTGTCCGTAGCCATACGATTTTCCTTCAAGATCCCTTTCATGATCTCCGTCTGCTTCCTAGCCGAGGCGCGACCTTCACTGTGTAGCTTCGCCCAGTCGGTGTTTAACTCCTTCAGTTTCTGGCACTTGTCAGAAAGGACCGCGACTTTAGCGCGCAGTTGGTCAAAGGCCAGTTTCTAGGAATTCTGCTTCTCCCTTTGGATTGCTATCTTGTCATTTAGCCAGGTCGCCAGGTCCTGGTCGATCTTTCGCCTCTTTCCCTGCAACAAAAATACATAGTATGGTTTGTTCAGTTCACCAGGACAAGCTGGTTAGTTTCCACAATTAACTGAATCGACTAGTGGCACTGTCATAATTTCAAGGAAGAAGCAATCTAGGACTAATCAACATTTTATGAATCGACTAGTGGCACTGTCATAATTTCAATTTCGAAGACAAATAAGATTTATCAGCAGTTTAGTGTGTTGTGTGTTTTTCCCAATATCACCAAATAGTAGTGGGAGAGTGACAAACTCATAATGCAGAAACCCATGTCCAAATACATAATGGAAAGAGAACATGGTGTCCATTCATGAACATGAACACCAACACATGTCCAGATAGATAAGGAGTTGCCCTAGGATTATTATTGCACCCTATAATGGGAAGCAGACATGGGCATTGCTCCCTGAACCCTAAACATTACAAAAGGAGAGGAGGACGAACTGGTATTCGCGTCCCCGCTAACGGGAATCAGACTTGGGCATTGCTCCGATACGCCTCCAGACATGCCCTTAGCTCCTCGTTCTCTTTCCGAACACCCTCGAGTATGGTGATCCCTCTGCTCATGTCCGCCTTCATCTCCTTGACTGCAGCCAGGCAACAGTTCCTGTCATGGTAGGCTCAGATGGTAGCCTTGGTTTCCTTGATGCGTCCTCTGAGTGCCTCGCTGACTTCGTCCTGCAGGAGAATGCACCTTTCCACGAGATTCTTCTTCTCCTCCGTGAGCTCTTTGATTATCTTGATGGCCTGTTCTTGCCTGTTCAAGTTACAGTCGAGCACTTTCTGTAGCCTAATGACGTCACGTGCAAAATCTAGCGAGATCTCCTTCTGCACAGATAATTGCTTGCGTAGTCTCTCATTAGCTTGGGTGAGGGAGCATGCACGCTCATGTTGGTTGGCAATCTTGGAAGTGATCGCGGCCACCTTCTCACGGTACTCGGCCGTCGATTGCTGCATCGTTCATGTTAATTGAAATAGGAATTCTACAATTACACTCCAGGTCCGACGTGAATACTAATACAGATAAAAAAATCCCCATTGAATCTATTGGCCGTAGTGTTAAAAAATGGACCTGGAGATCTATTCATGACCATGATAAACTAATCCTAATCACAAAAAATCCATAGTGAATCTATGAACAACAGTATTAAGGAAAGACCAAGAGATCCAGTCATATTCATGAAAACTAATACAACTCGCAAAATAAGAAGAAAAACCAATGCGGGGCGGACAACATCTAAGAAATACACATCATAACTCGGAGAAATAACAACGTGGAGATTTGCTACCTCGTCGAGACATGGAACGGGTCCTGCAACGCCTCCGTCATGGTGGATTCGGGCTCCACGGCCGACCTGTAATACGTAGAAGAGGAAGAGCCAGAAGAAGAAGAAAAACAAGAAGAAGTTGATTAAGATCAAGATGGAGAGGGAGATGGAGAAGAAGTAGAATAAGGAGACCGTACCGGGAGGAGCCCTCGCCTGCTAGAACATCCGGCACCATTGTCGGGGGAGATTGGGCCTCAATGAGAGGGTGGGCTTGAGCAGCTAGTAGAGCAAGAAGTGCCTCACGGCGATTTCTCTCCCTTTTCTCCGCAAGGATCGTCGAGTGGCCTCTCCCCCTCCTCAGTGGAGCCATGGCTTGCAGGGTGAGTGTGGCGGCGGCAGGAGGAAGGAGATAGTGATTATTAGTGTGGGAGAAGAGTAAAGAGTACATGCCGTGGTCCAGTAGTACTAGTACTATTATTCAAGAACACCGTGTACGGTCTACCTTCTCAAAGAAGCCAGGGAGGCAGGGGTAGGGAATCGATGGGACTTGTCTTTATTCTGATGGACACTTCAATGGTCTTCGGCGCCGCCCAAAATCCAGTATATAATAAGGGGAGTGCGAGCCGGGTGGTCGTCATGGGAATCGGCGCGCACTTCCCGCGTGCGTGTGTCACGTGTTGATGGGGAAATGGCCGCGCAACTGCTGCACGATCACATCGGCCACGTCCAACTCCGTCAAACTCCACGTGACAGGCACGCACGGGATATTTACGAGTCTAGAATACGCTGTGCCACTTTTGTTGTGATCAAATTATGTTCAGTACGCGAGATATTACTTTTTTTTGATAATCGACAAATGCATGCGTGACACCACGCACGAAACTGCTGCCCGTCCTTGATCAGATCGGCACCCCACTCTGTGCACCCGCCATCGACCATTCGGAGCAACTACCTCGAGCACGATGCCCCCTCGCCGTGGCAATGGTAGGTCCAAGCCGTCCACTGACTGTCCTGCGTCCCCGACTCTTCGTTGCATCGTCCGCGCTCGCGAGTCGCCTGCTGAGGCAGCACGTCGTGTCCGACCGCGCCAGGATCCATCGACATCGGCACTCGAGGACACCGCGACGTCGTAGCTCGTACCGGCCGTGTAGGAGGAGCATGGGGTACCTGCAGCGTCGGACGAGCGCAAAGCAGCAGCCAGGACGGGGGCGCGTGTTGTACCGGTGAGTACGGACAAGAAGAGGAATGAGAAGAAGACCAGGAAGAAGAGAGGAGATAGCTATTTGGACGAGTCCGACTCGGCCAACGAGGAGGCGTTCATCGATCAGTTGGAGGCATAAGCGGAGGAGAGTGACGTGGACCCGTGGGACTACGAAGAGGAAGAGGACTCCTACGAGGAGATAGCACGCTTATTCGAGGAAGGGGCGGTGTCGAGTCATCAGAGGAGGATACCGACAGTGGCAATGGCAGGGACCATGGCATTGAAAAGACGAGGACGAACCGGAAGACGAAGACGATGGCTTCTTCGAAATGATCATTTATTTTATTTATTTTAGTTAGATAGATGGATTTTCACTTGTTTATGGAGGTAAAGTATCAGTGGCACGGATTGACCATACATAAAAAAAGTGGAGAAGGGAGGGGTTATCCTGCTCGTTGGATCACATGGGATCAACAGTTGGTGGAGACGATCCGGGTGACATCTGTGTTAGCCAATCAGGGCATAGCACCAGAGTGAGCACATGTTTGGGCTTTTGTGAGATTTGTGACCGAGAGAGAGAGAGAGGGAAAATCTCTTTTCACAATCTTCCTATGGACCCACCAGTACCATTCAAATGTGTGCTCTTTTTACTAGCAACAACCAGAGTCATTGCATGTGTGTTATCTTCAGAGACCACACATGGATCCACCAGTGCCATTGCATGTGTGTTCTTTTTAGTAACAAAAACTCAGTCATTTCATCACTGTTCTTTTCACATACCACATATGGATGCAATAGTGTCATTGAAATGTGTGTTCTCTTTAGAGACCACACATGCATCCACCAGTGTCATTGCAGAGACCCGTCATTGCATGTGTGTTCTTTTCACATACCACATATGGATCCACGAGTGTCATTGCATGTGTGCTCTTTTCACAATCCAAATATGGATCCACCAGTGTCATTGCATGTGTGTTCTTTTTAGTAACAACAACCAGAGTCATTGAAATGTGCGTTCTTTTCACATACCACCTATGGATCCACCAGTGTCATTGCATGTGTGTTCTTTTTAGTAACAATAACCAGAGTCATTGACATGTGTGTTCTTTTCACATACCACATATGGATCCACCAGTGTCATTGAAATGTGTGTTCTCTTTAGAGACCACACATGGATCCACCAGTGTCATTGGATGTATGTTCTTTTGACTTACAACAACTAGAGTCATTGCATGTGTGTTCTTTTCACATACCACATATGGATCCACCAGTGTCATTGCATGTGTGCTCTTATCACAATCCACCTATGGATCCACCAGTGTCATTGCATGTGTGTTCTTTTTAGTAACAACAACTAGAGTCATTGAAATGTGTGTTATTTTCACATACCACCTATGGATCCACCAGTGACATTGCATGTGTGTTCATTTTAGTAACAACAACCAGAGTCATTGCATGTGTGTTCTTTTCACATACCACATATGGATCCACCAGTGTCATTGAAATGTGTGTTCTCTTTAGAGACCACACATGGATCCACTAGTGTCATTACATGTATGTTCTTTTCACTAACAACAACAGAAGTCATTGCATGCCTGTTCTTTTCACATATCACATATGGATCCCCCAGTGTCATTGCATATGTGCTCTTTTCACAATCCACCTATGGATCCACCAGTGTCATTGCATGTGTATACTTTTTACTAACAACTGGAGTCATTTCATGGCTGTTCTTCTCACATACCACATATGGATCCACCAGTGTCATTGCATGTGTGTTCTCTTCACAATCCACACATGGATCCACCAGTGTCATTGCATGTGTGCTATTTTTACTAACAACAACCAGAGTCATTGCATGTGTGTTATCTTCAGAGACCACTCATGGATCCACCAGTGTTATTGCACGTCTGTTCTTTTTACTAACAACAACCAGAGTCATTGAAATGTGCGTTCTCTTCAGAGACCACACATTGATCCACCAGTGGCATTGCATGTATGTTCTTTTCACTAACAACAACTGGAGTCATTGCATGTGTGTTATTTTCACATACGACATATGGATCCACCAGTGTCATTGCATGTCTGCTCTTTTAACAATCCACCTATGGATCCACCAGTGTCATTGCATGTGTGTTCTTTTTAGTAACAACAACCAGAGTCATTGAAATGTGTGTTCTTTTCACATACCACCCATGGATCCACCAGTGTCATTGGATGTGTGTTCTTTTTAGTAACAACAACCATAGTCATTGCATGTGTGTTCTTTTCACATACCACATATGGATCCACCAGTGTCATTGAAATGTGTGTTCTCTTCAGAGACCACACATGGATCCACCAGTGTCATTGCATGTATGTTCTTTTCACTAACAACAACTGGAATCATTGCATTTGTGTTCTTTTCACATACCACATATGGATCCACCAGTGTCATTGCATGTGTGATCTTTTCACAATCCACCTATGGATCCACCAGTGTCATTGCATATGTGTTCTTTTTACTAACAACAATCCGAGTCATTTCATGACTGTTCTTCTCACATACCACATATGGATCCACCAGTGTCATTGCATGTGTGTTTTCTTCACAATCCACACATGGATCCACCAGTGTCATTGCATGTGTGCTCTTCTTACTAACAACAACCAGAGTCATTACATGTGTCTTATCTTTAGAGACCACACTTGGATCCACCAGTGTCATTGCATGTGTGTTCTTTTTACTACTAACAACCAGTGTCATTGAAATGTGTGTTCTCTTCAGAGACCACACATGGATCCACCAGTGTCATTGCATGTATGTTCTTTTCACTAACAACAACTGGAGTCATTGCATGTGTGTTCTTTTCACATACCACATATGGATCCACCAGTGTCATTGCATGTGTGATCTTTTCACAATCCACCTATGGATCCACCAGTGTCATTGCATGTGTGTTCTTTGTAGTAAGAACAACCAGAGTCATTGAAATGTGTGTTCTTTTCACATACCACATATGGATCCACCAGTATCATTGCATGTGTGTTCTTTTTAGTAACAAAAACCAGAGGCATAGCATGTGTGTTCTTTTCACATACCACATATGGATCCACCAGTGTCATTGAAATGTGTGTTCTCTTCAGAGACCACACATGGACCCACCAGTGTCATTGCAAGTATGTTCTTTTCACTAACAACAACTGGAGTCATTACATGTGTGTTCTTTTCACATACCACATATGGATCCACCAGTGTCATTGCATGTGTGCTCTTTTCACAATCCACCTATGGATCCACCAGTGTCATTGCATGTGTGTTCTTTTTACTAACAGCAACTGGAGTCATTTCATGACTGTTCTTCTCACATACCACATATGGATCCACCAGTGTCATTGCATGTGTGTTCTCTTCAAAATCCACACATGGATCCACTAGTGTCATTGCATGTGTGCTCTTTTTACTAACAATAACCAGAGCCATTTCATCTGTGTTATCTTTAGGGACCACACTTGGATCCACCAGTGTCATTGCATGTTTATTCTTTTTACTACTAGCAACCAGTGTCATTGAAATGTGTGTTCTCTTCAGAGAACACACATGGATCCACCAGTGTCATTGCATGTATGTTCTTTTCACTAACAACAACTGGAGTCATTGCATGTGTGTTCTTTTCACATACCACATATGGATCCACCAGTGTCATTGCATGTGTGCTCTTTTTACAATCCACCTATGGATCCACCAGTGTCATTGAATGTGTGTTCTTTTTAGTAACAACAACCAGAGTCATTGAAATGTGTGTTCTTTTCATATACCACCTATGGATCCACCAGTATCATTGGATGTGTGTTCTTTTTAGTAACAACAACCAGACTCATTGCATGTGTGTTCTTTTCACATACCACATATGGATCCACCAGTGTCATTGAAATGTGTGTTCTCTTCAGAGACCACACATGGATCCACCAGTGTCATTGCATGTATGTTCTTTTCACTAACAACAACTGGAGTCATTGCATGTGTGTTCTTTTCACATACCACATATGGATCCACCAGTGTAATTGCATGTGTGCTCTTTTCACAATCCACCTATGGATCCACCAGTGTCATTGCATGTGTGTTCTTTTTACTAACGACAACTAGAGTCATTTCATGACTGTTCTTCTCACATACCACATATGGATCCACCAGTGTCATTGCATGTGTGCTCTCTTCACAATCCACACATGGATCCACCAGTGTCATTGCATGTGTGCTCTTTTTAGTAACAACCAGAGTCATTGCATGTGTGTTCTCTTCAGAGACCACACATGGATCCACCAATCTCATTGCATGTGTTTTCTTTTTACTAACAACAACCAGAGTCATTGAAAATTGTGCTCTCTTTCAGAGACCACACATGGATCCACTAGTGTCATTGCATGTATGTTCTTTTCACTAACAACAACTGGAGTCATTGCATGTGTGTTCTTTTCACATACCACATATGGATCCACCAGTGTCATTGCATGTGTGCTCTGTTCACAATCCACCTATGGATCCACCAGTGTCATTGCATGTGTGTTCTTTTCGGTAACAACAACCAGAGTCATTGAAATGTGTGTTCTTTTCATATACCACCGATGGATCCACCAGTGTCATTGAATGTGTGTTCATTTTAGTAACAACAACCAGAGTCATTGCATGTGTGTTCTTTTCACATACCACATATGGATCCACCAGTGTCATTGAAATGTGTGTTCTCTTTAGAAACCACACATGGATCCACCAGTGTCATTGCATGTATGTTCTTTTCACTAGCAACAACTGGAGTCATAGCATGTGTGTTCTTTTCACATACCACATATGGATCCACCAGTGTCATTGAAATGTGTGTTCTCTTTAGAGACCACACATGGATCCACCAGTGTCATTGCAAGTATGTTCTTTTCACTAACAACAATTGGAGTCATTGCATGTGTGTTCTTTTCACATACCACATATGGATCCAACAGTGTCATTGCATGTGTGCTCTTTTCACAATCCACCTATGGATCCACCAGTGTCATTGCATGTGTGTTCTTTTTACTAACAACAACTATATACATTTCATGACTGTTCTTCTCACATACCACATATGGATCCACCAGTGTCATTGCATGTGTGTTCTCTTCACAATCCACACATGGATCCACCAGTGTCATTGCATGCGTGCTCTTTTTACTAACAACAACCAGAGTCATTGCATGTGTGTTATCTTTAGAGACCACACTTGGATCCACCAGTGTCATTGCATGTGTATTCTTTTTACTACTAACAACCAGTGTCATTGAAATGTGTGTTCTCTTCAGAGACCATACATGGATCCACCAGTGTCATTGCATGTATGTTCTTTTCACTAATAACAACTGGAGTCATTGCATGTGTGTTCTTTTCACATACCACATATGGATCCACCAGTGTCATTGCATGTGTGCTCTTTTCACAATCCACCTATGGATCCACCAGTGTCATTGCATGTGTGTTCTTTTTAGTAACAACAACTAGAGTCATTGAAATGTGTGTTCTTTTCATATACCACCTATGGATCCACCAGTATCATTGGTTTTGTGTTCTTTTTAGTAACAATAACCAGAGTCATTGCATGTGTGTTCTTTTCACATACCACATATGGATCCACCAGTGTCATTGAAATGTGTGTTCTCTTCAGAGACCACACATGGATCCACCAGTGTCATTGCATGTATGTTCTTTTCACTAACAATAACTGGAGTCATTGCATGTGTGTTATTTTCACATACCACATATGGATCCACCAGTGTCATTGCATGTGTGCTTTTTTCACAATCCACCTACGTATCCACCAGTGTCATTGCATGTGTGTTCTTTTTACTAACAACAACTAGAGTCATTTCATGGTTGTTCTTCTCACATACCACATATGGATCCACCAGTGTCATTGCATGTGTGTTCTCTTCACAATCCACACATGGATCCACCAGTGTCATTGCATGTGTGTTCGTTTTAGTAACAACAACCAGTGTCATTGCATGTGTGTTCTCTTCAGAGACCACACATGGATCCACCAGTGTCATTGCATGTGTGTTCTTTTTACTACTAACAACCAGTGTCATTGAAATGTGTGTTCTCTTCAGAGACCACACATGGATCCACCAGTGTCATTGCATGTATGTTCTTTTCACTAACAACAACTGGAGTCATTGCATGTGTGTTCTTTTCACATACCACATATGGATCCACCAGTGTCATTGCATGTGTGATCTTTTCACAATCCACCTATGGATCCACCAGTGTGATTGCATGTGTGTTCTTTTTAGTAAGAACAACCAGAGTCATTGAAATGTGTGTTCTTTTCACATACCACCTATGGATCCACCAGTATCATTGCATGTGTGTTCTTTTTAGTAACAAAAACCAGAGGCATAGCATGTGTGTTCTTTTCACATACCACATATGGATCCACCAGTGTCATTGAAATGTGTGTTCTCTTCAGAGACCACACATGGATCCACCAGTGTCATTGCAAGTATGTTCTTTTCACTAAAAACAACTGGAGTCAATACATGTGTGTTCTTTCCACATACCACATATGGATCCACCAGTGTCATTGCATGTGTGCTCTTTTCATAATCCACCTATGGATCCACCAGTGTCATTGCATGTTTGTTCTTTTTACTAACAACAACTGGAGTCATTTCATGACTGTTCTTCTCACATACTACATATGGATCCACCAGTGTCATTGCATGTGTGTTCTCTTCAAAATCCACACATGGATCCACCAATGTCATTGCATGTGTGCTCTTTTTACTAACAATAACCAGAGTCATTGCATGTGTGTTATCTTTAGAGACCACACTTGGATCCACCAGTGTCATTGCATGTGTGCTATTTTTAGTAACAACAACCAGAGTCATTGCATGTGTGTTCTCTTCAGAGACCACACATGGATCCACCAGTGTCATTGCATGTGTGTTCTTTTTACTAACAACAACTAGAGTGATTGAAAAGTGTGCTCTCTTCAGAGACCACACATGGATCCACCAGTGTCATTGCATGTATGTTCTTTTCACTAACAACAACTGGAGTCATTGCAAGTGTGTTCTTTTCACATACCACATATGGATCCACCAGTGTCATTGCATGTGTGCTCTATTCACAATCCACCTATGGATCCACCACGGTCATTGCATGTGTGTTCTTTTTAGTAACAACAACCAGAGTCATTGAAATGTGTGTTCTTTTCACATACCACCTATGGATCCACCAGTTTCATTATATGTGCGTTCTTTTTAGTAACAACAACCAAAGTCATTGCATGTGTGTTCTTTTCACATACCACATATGGATCCACTAGTGTCATTGAAATGTGTGTTCTCTTTAGAGACCACACATGGATCCACCAGTGTCATTGCATGTATGTTCTTTTCACTAGCAACAACTGGAGTCATTGCATGTGTGTTCTTTTCACATACCACATATGGATCCACCAGTATCATTGCATGTGTCCTCTTTTCACAATCCACCTATGGATCCACCAGTGTCATTGCATGTGTGTTCTTTTTACAAACAACAACTGGAGTCATTTCATGACTGTTCTTCTCACATACCACATATGGATCCACCAGTGTCATTGCATGTGTGCTCTCGTCACAATCCACACATGGATCCACCAGTGTCATTGCATGTGTGCTCTTTTTAGGAACAACAACCAGAGTCATTGCATGTGTGTTCTCTTCAGAGACCACACATGGGTCCACCAGTGCCATTGCATGTGTGTTCTTTTTACTAACAACAACCAGAGTCATTGAAATGTGTGCTCTCTTCAGAGACCACACATGGATCCACCAGTGTCATTGCATGTATGTTTTTTTCACTAACAACAACTAGAGTCATTGCATGTGTGTTCTTTCACATACCACATATGGATCCATTAGTGTCATTGCATGTGTTCTCTGTTCACAATCCACCTATGGATCCACCAGTGTCATTGCATGTGTGTTCTTTTTAGTAACAACAACCAGAGTCATTGAAATGTGTGTTCTTTTCACATACCACCTATGGATCCACCAGTGTCATTGCATGTGTGTTCTTTTTAGTAACAACAACCAGAGTCATCGCATGTGTGTTCTTTTCACATACCACATATGGATCCACCAGTGTCATTGAAATGTGTGTTCTCTTCAAAGACCACACATGGATCCACCAGTGTCATTGCATGTATGTTCTTTTCACTAGCAACAACTGGAGTCATTGCATGTGTGTTCTTTTCACATACCACATATGGATCCACCAGTGTCATTGCATGTGTGCTCTTTTCACAATCCACCTATGGATCCACCAGTGTCATTGCATGTGTGTTCTTTTTAGTAACAACAACCAGAGTCATTGAAATGTGTGTTCTTCTCACATACCACATATGGATCCACCAGTGTCATTGCATGTGTGCTCTCTTCACAATCCACACATGGATCCACCAGTGTCATTGCATGTGTGTTCTTTTTAGTAACAACAACCAGTGTCATTGCACGTGTGGTCTCTCCACACATGGATCCACCAGTGTCATTGCATGTGTGTTCTTTTTAGTAACAACGACCAGAGTCATTGAAATGTTTGCTCTCTTCAGAGACCACACATGGATCCACCAGTGTCATTGCATGTATGTTCTTTTCACTAACAACAACTAGAGTCACTGCATGCGTGTTCTTTTCACATACCACATATGGATCCACCAGTGTCATTGCATGTGTGATCTTTTCATAATCCACCTATGGATCCACCAGTGTCATTGCATATGTGTTCTTTTTACTAACAACAACCAGAGACATTTCATGACTGTTCTTCTCACATACCACATATGGATCCACCAGTGTCATTACATGTGTGCTCTCTTCACAATCCACACATGGATCCACCAGTGTCATTGCATGTATGTTCTTTTCACTAACAGCAACTGGAGTCATTGCATGTGTCTTCTTTTCACATACCACATATGGATCCACCAGTGTCATTGCATGTTTGTTCTTTTCACTAACAACAACTGGAGTCATTTCATGTGTGTTCTTTTCACATACCACATATCGATCCACCAATGTCATTGCATGTATGCTCTTTTCACAATGCAACTATGGATCCACCAGTGTCATTGCATGTGTGTTCTTTTTAGTAACAACAATCAGAGTCATTGAAATGTGTGTTCTTTTCACATACCACCTATGGATCCACCAATGTCATTGCATGTGTGTTCTTTTTAGTAACAACAACCAGAGTCATTGCATGTGTCTTCTTTGCACATATGACATATGTATCCATCAGTGTCATTGAAATGTGTGTTTTCTTCAGAGACCACACATGGATCCACCAGTGTCATTGCATGTATGTTTTTTTCACTAACAATAACTGGAGGCATTGCATGTGTGTTCTTTTCACATACCACATATGGATCCACCAGTGTCATTGCATGTGTGCTCTTTTCACAATCCACCTATGGATCCACCAGTGTCATTGCATGTGTGTACTTTTTACTAACAACAACTGGAGTCATTTCATGGCTGTTCTTCTCACATACCACATATGGATCCACTAGTGTCATTGCATTTGTGTTATCTTCACAATCCACACATGGATCCACCAGTGTCATTGCATCTGTGCTCTTTTTACTAACAACAACCAGAGTCATTGCATGTGTGTTCTCTTCAGAGACCACACATGGATCCACTAGTGTCATTGCATGTGTGTTCTTTTTGCTAACAACAACCAGAGTCATTGAAAAGTGTGCTCTCTTCAGAGACCATACATGCATCCACCAGTGTCATTGCATGTATGTTCTTTTCACTAACAACAACTAGAGTCATTGCATGTGTGTTCTTTTCACATACCACATATGGATCCACCAGTGTCATTGCATGTGTGCTCTTTTCACTATCCACATATGGATCCACCAGTATCATTGCATGTGTGTTCTTTTTAGTAACAACAACCAGAGTCATTGAAATGTGTGTTCTTTTCACATACCACCTATGGATCCACCAGTGTCATTGTATGTGTGTTATTTTTAGTAACAACAACCAGAGTCATTGCATGTGTGTTATTTTCACATACCACATATGGATCCACCAATGCCATTGAAATGTGTGTTCTCTTCAAAGACCACACATGGATCCACTAGTGTCATTGCATGTATGTTCTTTTCACTAACAACAACTGGAGTCATTGCATGTGTGTTCTTTTCACATACCACAGATGGACCCACTAGTGTCATTGCATGTGTGCGCTTTTCACAATCCACCTATGGATCCACCAGTGTCATTGCATGTGTGTTCTTTTTAGTAACAACAAGTGGAGTCATTTCATGACTGTTCTTCTCACATACCACATATGGATCCACCAGTGTCATTGCATGTGTGCTCTCTTCACAATCCACACATGGATCCACCAATATCATTGCATGTGTGCTCTTTTTAGTAACAACAACCAGAGTCATTGCATGTGTGTTCTCTTCAGAGACCACACATGGATCCACCAGTGTCATTGCATGTTTGTTCTTTTTACTAACAACAACCAGTGTCATTGAATTGTGTGCTCTCTTGAGAGACCACACATGGATCCACCAGTGTCATTGCATGTATGTTATTTTCACTAACAACAACTGGAGTCATTGCATGTGTGTTCTTTTCACATACCACATATGTATCCACCAGTGTCATTGCATGTGTGCTCTTTTCACAATCCACCTATGGATCCACCAGTGTCATTGCATGTGTGTTCTTTTTAGTAACAACAACCAGAGTCATTGAAATGTGTGGTATTTTCACATACCACCTATGGATCCACCAGTGTCATTGCATGTGTGTTCTTTTTAGTAACAATAACCAGAGTCATTGCATGTGTCTTCTTTTCACATACCACATATGGATCCACCAGTGTCATTGAAATGTGTGTTCTCTTCTGAGACCAGACATGGATCCACCAGTGTCATTGCATGTATGTTCTTTTCACTAACAACAACTAGAGTCATTGCATGTGTGTTCTTTTCACATACCACATAGGGATCCACCAGTGTCATTGCATGTGTGCTCTTTTCACAATCCACCTATGGATCCACCAGTTTTATTGCATGTGTGTACTTTTTACTAACAACAACCAGAGTCATTTGATGGCTGTTCTTCTCACATACCACATATGGATCCACCAGTGTCATTGCATGTGTGCTATCTTCACAATCCACACATGGATCCACCAGTGTCATTGCATCTGTGTTCTTTTTAGTAACAACAACTAGTGTCATTGCATGTGTGTTCTCTTCGGAGACCACACATGGATCCACCAGTCTCATTGCATGTATGTTCTTTTAACTAACAACAAGCAGAGTCAATGAAATATGTGCTCTCTTCAGAGACCACACATGGATCCACCAGTGTCATTGCATGTATGTTCTTTTCACTAACAACAACTGGAGTCATTGCATGTGTGTTCTTTTGACATACCACATATGGATCCACCAGTGTCATTGCATGTGTGCTCTTTTCACAATCCACCTATGGATCCACCAGTGTCATTGCATGTGTGTTCTTTTTAGTAACAACAACCAGAGTCATTGAAATGTGTGTTCTTTTCACATACCACCTATGGATCCAGCAGTGTCATTGTATGTGCGTTCTTTTTAGTAACAACAACCAGAGTCATTGCATGTGTGTTCTTTTCACATACCACATATGGATCCACTAGTGTCATTGAAATGTGTGTTCTCTTTAAAGACCACACATGGATCCACCAGTGTCATTGCATGTATGTTCTTTTCACTAACAACAACTGGAGTCATTGCATGTGTGTTCTTTTCACATACCACATATGGATCCACCAGTATCATTGCATGTGTCCTCTTTTCACAATCCACCTATGGATCCACCAGTTTCATTGCATGTGTGTTCTTTTTACAAACAACAACTGGAGTCATTTCATGACTGTTCTTCTCACATACCACATATGGATCCACCAGTGTCATTGCATGTGTGCTCTCGTCACAATCCACACATGGATCCACCAGTGTCATTGCATGTGTGATCTTTTTAGGAACAACAACCAGAGTCATTGCATGTGTGTTCTCTTCAGAGACCACACATGGATCCACCAGTGTCATTGCATGTGTGTTCTTTTTACTAACAACAACCAGAGTCATTGAAAGGTGTGCTCTCTTCAGAGACCACACATGGATCCACCAGTGTCTTTGCATGCATGTTCTTTTCACTAACAACAACTGGAGTCATTGCATGTGTGTTCTTTCACATACCACACATGGATCCACCAGTGTCATTGCATGTGTGTTCTTTTTAGTAACAACAACCAGAGTCATCGCATGTGTGTTATTTTCACATACCACATATCGATCCACCAGTGTCATTAAAATGTGTGTTCTCTTGAGATACCACACATGGATCCACCAGGGACATTGCATGTGTGCTCTTTTTACTAACAACAACCAGAGTCATTGCATGTGTGTTCTCTAAAGAGACCACACATGGATCCACCAGTGTCATTGCATGTGTGTTCTTTTTGCTAACAACAACCAGAGTCATTGAAAAGTGTGCTCTCTTCAGAGACCACACATGCATCCACCAGTGTCATTGCATGTATGTTCTTTTCACTAACAACAACTAGAGTCATTGCATGTGTGTTCTTTTCACATACGACATATGGATCCACCAGTGTCATTTCATGTGTGCTCTTTTCACTATCCACATATGGATCCACCAGTATCATTGCATGTGCGTTCTTTTGAGTAACAACAACCTGAGTCATTGAAATGTGTGTTCTTTTCACATACCACCTATGGATCCACCAGTGTCATTGCATGTGTGTTATTCTTAGTAACAACAACCAGAGTCATTGCATGTGTGTTATTTTCACATACCACATATGGATCCACCAGTGCCATTGAAATGTGTGTTCTCTTCAGATACCACACATGGATCCGCTAGTGTCACTGCATGTATGTTCTTTTCACTAACAACAACTAGAGTCATTGCATGTGTGTTCTTTTCACATACCACAGATGGACCCACAAGTGTCATTGCATGTGTTCTCTTTTCACAATCCACCTATGGATCCACCAGTTTTATTGCATGTGTGTACTTTTTACTAACAACAACCAGAGTCATTTCATGGCTGTTCTTCTCACATACCACATATGGATCCACCAGTGTCATTGCATGTGTGCTATCTTCACAGTCCACACATGGATCCACCAGTGTCATTGCATGTGTGTTCTTTTTAGTAACAACAACCAGTGTCATTGCATGTGTGTTCTCTTCGGAGACCACAGATGGATCCACCAGTCTCATTGCATGTATATTCTTTTAACTAACAACAAGCAGAGTCAATGAAATATGTGCTCTCTTCAGAGACCACACATGGATCCACCAGTGTCATTGCATGTATGTTCTTTTCACTAACAACAACTAGTGTCATTGCATGTGTGTTCTTTTGACATACCACATATGGATCCACCAGTGTCATTGCATGTGTGCTCTTTTCACAATCCACCTATGGATCCACCAGTGTCATTGCATGTGTGTTCTTTTTAGTAACAACAACCAGAGTCATTGAAATGTGTGTTCTTTTCACATACCACCTATGGATCCACCAGTGTCATTGTATGTGCGTTCTTTTTAGTAACAACAACCAGAGTCATTGCATGTGTGTTCTTTTCACATACCACATATGGATCCACTAGTGTCATTGAAATGTGTGTTCTCTTTAAAGACCACACATGGATCCACCAGTGTCATTGCATGTATGTTCTTTTCACTAACAACAACTGGAGTCATTGCATGTGTGTTCTTTTCACATACCACATATGGATCCACCAGTATCATTGCATGTGTCCTCTTTTCACAATCCACCTATGGATCCACCAGTGTCATTGCATGTGTGTTCTTTTTACAAACAACAACTGGAGTCATTTCATGACTGTTCTTCTCACATACCACATATGGATCCACCAGTGTCATTGCATGTGTGCTCTCGTCACAATCCACACATGGATCCACCATTATCATTGCATGTGTGCTCTTTTTAGGAACAACAACCAGAGTCATTGCATGTGTGTTCTCTTCAGAGACCACACATGGATCCACCAGTGTCATTGAATGTGTGTTCTTTTTACTAACAACAACCAGAGTTATTGAAATGTGTGCTCTCTTCAGAGACCACACATGGATCCACTAGTGTCTTTGCATGTATGTTCTTTTCACTAACAACAACTGGAGTCATTGCATGTGTGTTCTTTCACATACCACACATGGATCCACCAGTGTCATTGCATGTGTGTTCTTTTTAGTAACAACAACCAGAGTTATCGCATGTGTGTTATTTTCACATACCACATATGGATCCACCAGTGTCATTTAAATGTGTGTTCTCTTGAGAGACCACAGATGGATCCACCAGTGTCATTGCATGTGTGCTCTTTTTACTAACAACAACCAGAGTCATTGCATGTGTGTTCTCTTCAGAGACCACACATGGATCCACCAGTGTCATTGCATGTGTGTTCTTTTTGCTAACAACAACCAGAGTCATTGAAAAGTGTGCTCTCTTCAGAGACCACACATGCATCCACCAGTGACATTGCATGTATGTTCTTTTCACTAACAACAACTAGAGTCATTGCATGTGTGTTCTTTTCACATACCACATATGGATCCACCAGTGTCATTGCATGTGTGCTATTTTCACTATCCACATATGGATCCACCAGTATCATTGCATGTGTGTTCTTTTTAGTAACAACAACCAGAGTCATTGAAATGTGTGTTCTTTTCACATACCACCTATGGATCCACCAGTGTCATTGCATGTGTGTTATTTTTAGTAACAACAACCAGAGTCATTGCATGTGTGTTATTTTCACATACCACATATGGATCCACCAGTGCCATTGAAATGTGTGTTCTCTTCAGAGACCACACATGGATCCACTAGTGTCATTGCATGTATGTTCTTTTCACTAACAACAACTGGAGTCATTGCATGTGTGTTCTTTTCACATACCGACCCACCAGTGTCATTGCATGTGTGATCTTTTCACAGTCCACCTATGGATCCACCAGTGTCATTGCATGTGTGTTCTTTCTATTAACAACAAGTGGAGTCATTTCATGACTGTTCTTCTCACATACCACATATGGATCCACCAGTGTCATTGCATGTGTGCTCTCTTCACAGTCCACACATGGATCCACCAGTGTCATTGCATGTGTGCTCTTTTTAGTAACAACAACCAGAGTCATTGCATGTGTGTTCTCTTCAGAGACCACACATGGATCCACCAGTGTCATTGCATGTGTGTTCTTTTTACTAACAACAACCAGTGTCATTGAATTGTGTGCTCTCTTCAGAGACCACACATGGATCCACCAGTGTCATTGCATGTATGTTCTTTTCACTAACAACAACTGGAGTCATTGCATGTGTGTTCTTTTCACATACCACATATGGATCCACCAGTGTCATTGCATGTGTGCTCTTTTCACAATCCACCTATGGATCCACCAGTGTCATTGCATGTGTGTTCTTTTTAGTAACAACAACCAGAGTCATTGAAATGTGTGGTCTTTTCACATACCACCTATGGATCCACCAGTGTCATTGCATGTGTGTTCTTTTTAGTAACAACAACCAGAGTCATTGCATGTGTCTTCTTTTCACATACCACATATGGATCCACCAGTGTCATTGAAATGTGTGTTCTCTTCAGAGACCAGACATGGATCCACCAGTGTAATGCATGTATGTTCTTTTGGCTAACAACAACTAGAGTCATTGCATGTGTGTTCTTTTCACATACCACATAGGGATCCACCAGTGTCATTGCATGTGTGCTCTTTTCACAATCCACCTATGGATCCACCAGTTTTATTGCATGTGTGTACTTTTTACTAACAACAACCAGAGTCATTTGATGGCTGTTCTTCTCACATACCACATATGGATCCACCAGTGTCATTGCATGTGTGCTATCTTCACAATCCACACATGGATCCACCAGTGTCATTGCATCTGTGTTCTTTTTAGTAACAACAACTAGTGTCATTGCATGTGTGTTCTCTTCGGAGACCACACATGGATCCACCAGTCTCATTGCATGTATGTTCTTTTAACTAACAACAAGCAGAGTCAATGAAATATGTGCTCCCTTCAGAGACCACACATGGATCCACCAGTGTCATTGCATGTATGTTCTTTTCACTAACAACAACTGTAGTCATTGCATGTGTGTTCTTTTGACATACCACATATGGATCCACCAGTGTCATTGCATGTGTGCTCTTTTCACAATCCACCTATGGATCCACCAGTGTCATTGCATGTGTGTTCTTTTTAGTAACAACAACCAGAGTCATTGAAATGTGTGTTCTTTTCACATACCACCTATGGATCCAGCAGTGTCATTGTATGTGCGTTCTTTTTGGTAACAACAACCAGAGTCATTGCATGTGTGTTCTTTTCACATACCACATATGGATCCACTAGTGTCATTGAAATGTGTGTTCTCTTTAAAGACCACACATGGATCCACCAGTGTCATTGCATGTATGTTCTTTTCACTAACAACAACTGGAGTCATTGCATGTGTGTTCTTTTCACATACCACATATGGATCCACCAGTATCATTGCATGTGTCCTCTTTTCACAATCCACCTATGGATCCACCAGTTTGATTGCATGTGTGTTCTTTTTACAAACAACAACTGGAGTCATTTCATGACTGTTCTTCTCACATACCACATATGGATCCACCAGTGTCATTGCATGTGTGCTCTCGTCACAATCCACACATGGATCCACCAGTGTCATTGCATGTGTGATCTTTTTAGGAACAACAACCAGAGTCATTGCATGTGTGTTCTCTTCAGAGACCACACATGGATCCACCAGTGTCATTGCATGTGTGTTCTTTTTACTAACAACAACCAGAGTCATTGAAAGGTGTGCTCTCTTCAGAGACCACACATGGATCCACCAGTGTCTTTGCATGTATGTTCTTTTCACTAACAACAACTGGAGTCATTGCATGTGTGTTCTTTCACATACCACACATGGATCCACCAGTGTCATTGCATCTGTGTTCTTTTTAGTAACAACAACCAGAGTCATCGCATGTGTGTTATTTTCACATACCACATATCGATCCACCAGTGTCATTAAAATGTGTGTTCTCTTGAGAGACCACACATGGATCCACCAGGGACATTGCATGTGTGCTCTTTTTACTAACAACAACCAGAGTCATTGCATGTGTGTTCTCTAAAGAGACCACACATGGATCCACCAGTGTCATTGCATGTGTGTTCTTTTTGCTAACAACAACCAGAGTCATTGAAAAGTGTGCTCTCTTCAGAGACCACACATGCATCCACCAGTGTCATTGCATGTATGTTCTTTTCACTAACAACAACTAGAGTCATTGCATGTGTGTTCTTTTCACATACGACATATGGATCCACCAGTGTCATTTCATGTGTGCTCTTTTCACTATCCACATATGGATCCACCAGTATCATTGCATGTGCGTTCTTTTGAGTAACAACAACCTGAGTCATTGAAATGTGTGTTCTTTTCACATACCACCTATGGATCCACCAGTGTCATTGCATGTGTGTTATTCTTAGTAACAACAACCAGAGTCATTGCATGTGTGTTATTTTCACATACCACATATGGATCCACCAGTGCCATTGAAATGTGTGTTCTCTTCAGATACCACACATGGATCCACTAGTGTCACTGCATGTATGTTCTTTTCACTAACAACAACTAGAGTCATTGCATGTGTGTTCTTTTCACATACCACAGATGGACCCACAAGTGTCATTGCATGTGTTCTCTTTTCACAATCCACCTATGGATCCACCAGTTTTATTGCATGTGTGTACTTTTTACTAACAACAACCAGAGTCATTTCATGGCTGTTCTTCTCACATACCACATATGGATCCACCAGTGTCATTGCATGTGTGCTATCTTCACAGTCCACACATGGATCCACCAGTGTCATTGCATGTGTGTTCTTTTTAGTAACAACAACCAGTGTCATTGCATGTGTGTTCTCTTCGGAGACCACAGATGGATCCACCAGTCTCATTGCATGTATATTCTTTTAACTAACAACAAGCAGAGTCAATGAAATATGTGCTCTCTTCAGAGACCACACATGGATCCACCAGTGTCATTGCATGTATGTTCTTTTCACTAACAACAACTAGTGTCATTGCATGTGTGTTCTTTTGACATACCACATATGGATCCACCAGTGTCATTGCATGTGTGCTCTTTTCACAATCCACCTATGGATCCACCAGTGTCATTGCATGTGTGTTCTTTTTAGTAACAACAACCAGAGTCATTGAAATGTGTGTTCTTTTCACATACCACCTATGGATCCACCAGTGTCATTGTATGTGCGTTCTTTTTAGTAACAACAACCAGAGTCATTGCATGTGTGTTCTTTTCACATACCACATATGGATCCACTAGTGTCATTGAAATGTGTGTTCTCTTTAAAGACCACACATGGATCCACCAGTGTCATTGCATGTATGTTCTTTTCACTAACAACAACTGGAGTCATTGCATGTGTGTTCTTTTCACATACCACATATGGATCCACCAGTATCATTGCATGTGTCCTCTTTTCACAATCCACCTATGGATCCACCAGTGTCATTGCATGTGTGTTCTTTTTACAAACAACAACTGGAGTCATTTCATGACTGTTCTTCTCACATACCACATATGGATCCACCAGTGTCATTGCATGTGTGTTATTCTTAGTAACAACAACCAGAGTCATTGCATGTGTGTTATTTTCACATACCACATATGGATCCACCAGTGTCATTTCATGTGTGCTCTTTTCACTATCCACATATGGATCCACCAGTATCATTGCATGTGCGTTCTTTTGAGTAACAACAACCTGAGTCATTGAAATGTGTGTTCTTTTCACATACCACCTATGGATCCACCAGTGTCATTGCATGTGTGTTATTCTTAGTAACAACAACCAGAGTCATTGCATGTGTGTTATTTTCACATACCACATATGGATCCACCAGTGCCATTGAAATGTGTGTTCTCTTCAGATACCACACATGGATCCACTAGTGTCACTGCATGTATGTTCTTTTCACTAACAACAACTAGAGTCATTGCATGTGTGTTCTTTTCACATACCACAGATGGACCCACAAGTGTCATTGCATGTGTTCTCTTTTCACAATCCACCTATGGATCCACCAGTTTTATTGCATGTGTGTACTTTTTACTAACAACAACCAGAGTCATTTCATGGCTGTTCTTCTCACATACCACATATGGATCCACCAGTGTCATTGCATGTGTGCTATCTTCACAGTCCACACATGGATCCACCAGTGTCATTGCATGTGTGTTCTTTTTAGTAACAACAACCAGTGTCATTGCATGTGTGTTCTCTTCGGAGACCACAGATGGATCCACCAGTCTCATTGCATGTATATTCTTTTAACTAACAACAAGCAGAGTCAATGAAATATGTGCTCTCTTCAGAGACCACACATGGATCCACCAGTGTCATTGCATGTATGTTCTTTTCACTAACAACAACTAGTGTCATTGCATGTGTGTTCTTTTGACATACCACATATGGATCCACCAGTGTCATTGCATGTGTGCTCTTTTCACAATCCACCTATGGATCCACCAGTGTCATTGCATGTGTGTTCTTTTTAGTAACAACAACCAGAGTCATTGAAATGTGTGTTCTTTTCACATACCACCTATGGATCCACCAGTGTCATTGTATGTGCGTTCTTTTTAGTAACAACAACCAGAGTCATTGCATGTGTGTTCTTTTCACATACCACATATGGATCCACTAGTGTCATTGAAATGTGTGTTCTCTTTAAAGACCACACATGGATCCACCAGTGTCATTGCATGTATGTTCTTTTCACTAACAACAACTGGAGTCATTGCATGTGTGTTCTTTTCACATACCACATATGGATCCACCAGTATCATTGCATGTGTCCTCTTTTCACAATCCACCTATGGATCCACCAGTGTCATTGCATGTGTGTTCTTTTTACAAACAACAACTGGAGTCATTTCATGACTGTTCTTCTCACATACCACATATGGATCCACCAGTGTCATTGCATGTGTGCTCTCGTCACAATCCACACATGGATCCACCATTATCATTGCATGTGTGCTCTTTTTAGGAACAACAACCAGAGTCATTGCATGTGTGTTCTCTTCAGAGACCACACATGGATCCACCAGTGTCATTGCATGTGTGTTCTTTTTACTAACAACAACCAGAGTCATTGAAAGGTGTGCTCTCTTCAGAGACCACACATGGATCCACCAGTGTCTTTGCATGTATGTTCTTTTCACTAACAACAACTGGAGTCATTGCATGTGTGTTCTTTCACATACCACACATGGATCCACCAGTGTCATTGTATCTGTGTTCTTTTTAGTAACAACAACCAGAGTCATCGCATGTGTGTTATTTTCACATACCACATATCGATCCACCAGTGTCATTAAAATGTGTGTTCTCTTGAGAGACCACACATGGATCCACCAGGGACATTGCATGTGTGCTCTTTTTACTAACAACAACCAGAGTCATTGCATGTGTGTTCTCTAAAGAGACCACACATGGATCCACCAGTGTCATTGCATGTGTGTTCTTTTTGCTAACAACAACCAGAGTCATTGAAAAGTGTGCTCTCTTCAGAGACCACACATGCATCCACCAGTGTCATTGCATGTATGTTCTTTTCACTAACAACAACTAGAGTCATTCCATGTGTGTTCTTTTCACATACGACATATGGATCCACCAGTGTCATTTCATGTGTGTTATTCTTAGTAACAACAACCAGAGTCATTGCATGTGTGTTATTTTCACATACCACATATGGATCCACCAGTGCCATTGAAATGTGTGTTCTCTTCAGAGACCACACATGGATCCACTAGTGTCATTGCATGTATGTTCTTTTCACTAACAACAACTAGAGTCATTGCATGTGTGTTCTTTTCACATACCACAGATGGACCCACAAGTGTCATTGCATGTGTTCTCTTTTCACAATCCACCTATGGATCCACCAGTTTTATTGCATGTGTGTACTTTTTACTAACAACAACCAGAGTCATTTCATGGCTGTTCTTCTCACATACCACATATGGATCCACCAGTGTCATTGCATGTGTGCTATCTTCACAGTCCACACATGGATCCACCAGTGTCATTGCATGTGTGTTCTTTTTAGTAACAACAACCAGTGTCATTGCATGTGTGTTCTCTTCGGAGACCACAGATGGATCCACCAGTCTCATTGCATGTATATTCTTTTAACTAACAACAAGCAGAGTCAATGAAATATGTGCTCTCTTCAGAGACCACACATGGATCCACCAGTGTCATTGCATGTATGTTCTTTTCACTAACAACAACTAGTGTCATTGCATGTGTGTTCTTTTGACATACCACATATGGATCCACCAGTGTCATTGCATGTGTGCTCTTTTCACAATCCACCTATGGATCCACCAGTGTCATTGCATGTGTGTTCTTTTTAGTAACAACAACCAGAGTCATTGAAATGTGTGTTCTTTTCACATACCACCTATGGATCCACCAGTGTCATTGTATGTGCGTTCTTTTTAGTAACAACAACCAGAGTCATTGCATGTGTGTTCTTTTCACATACCACATATGGATCCACTAGTGTCATTGAAATGTGTGTTCTCTTTAAAGACCACACATGGATCCACCAGTGTCATTGCATGTATGTTCTTTTCACTAACAACAACTGGAGTCATTGCATGTGTGTTCTTTTCACATACCACATATGGATCCACCAGTATCATTGCATGTGTCCTCTTTTCACAATCCACCTATGGATCCACCAGTTTGATTGCATGTGTGTTCTTTTTACAAACAACAACTGGAGTCATTTCATGACTGTTCTTCTCACATACCACATATGGATCCACCAGTGTCATTGCATGTGTGCTCTCGTCACAATCCACACATGGATCCACCAGTGTCATTGCATGTGTGATCTTTTTAGGAACAACAACCAGAGTCATTGCATGTGTGTTCTCTTCAGAGACCACACATGGATCCACCAGTGTCATTGCATGTGTGTTCTTTTTACTAACAACAACCAGAGTCATTGAAAGGTGTGCTCTCTTCAGAGACCACACATGGATCCACCAGTGTCTTTGCATGTATGTTCTTTTCACTAACAACAACTGGAGTCATTGCATGTGTGTTCTTTCACATACCACACATGGATCCACCAGTGTCATTGCATCTGTGTTCTTTTTAGTAACAACAACCAGAGTCATCGCATGTGTGTTATTTTCACATACCACATATCGATCCACCAGTGTCATTAAAATGTGTGTTCTCTTGAGAGACCACACATGGATCCACCAGGGACATTGCATGTGTGCTCTTTTTACTAACAACAACCAGAGTCATTGCATGTGTGTTCTCTAAAGAGACCACACATGGATCCACCAGTGTCATTGCATGTGTGTTCTTTTTGCTAACAACAACCAGAGTCATTGAAAAGTGTGCTCTCTTCAGAGACCACACATGCATCCACCAGTGTCATTGCATGTATGTTCTTTTCACTAACAACAACTAGAGTCATTGCATGTGTGTTCTTTTCACATACGACATATGGATCCACCAGTGTCATTTCATGTGTGCTCTTTTCACTATCCACATATGGATCCACCAGTATCATTGCATGTGCGTTCTTTTGAGTAACAACAACCTGAGTCATTGAAATGTGTGTTCTTTTCACATACCACCTATGGATCCACCAGTGTCATTGCATGTGTGTTATTCTTAGTAACAACAACCAGAGTCATTGCATGTGTGTTATTTTCACATACCACATATGGATCCACCAGTGCCATTGAAATGTGTGTTCTCTTCAGAGACCACACATGGATCCACTAGTGTCATTGCATGTATGTTCTTTTCACTAACAACAACTAGAGTCATTGCATGTGTGTTCTTTTCACATACCACAGATGGACCCACAAGTGTCATTGCATGTGTTCTCTTTTCACAATCCACCTATGGATCCACCAGTTTTATTGCATGTGTGTACTTTTTACTAACAACAACCAGAGTCATTTCATGGCTGTTCTTCTCACATACCACATATGGATCCACCAGTGTCATTGCATGTGTGCTATCTTGACAGTCCACACATGGATCCACCAGTGTCATTGCATGTGTGTTCTTTTTAGTAACAACAACCAGTGTCATTGCATGTGTGTTCTCTTCGGAGACCACAGATGGATCCACCAGTCTCATTGCATGTATATTCTTTTAACTAACAACAAGCAGAGTCAATGAAATATGTGCTCTCTTCAGAGACCACACATGGATCCACCAGTGTCATTGCATGTATGTTCTTTTCACTAACAACAACTAGTGTCATTGCATGTGTGTTCTTTTGACATACCACATATGGATCCACCAGTGTCATTGCATGTGTGCTCTTTTCACAATCCACCTATGGATCCACCAGTGTCATTGCATGTGTGTTCTTTTTAGTAACAACAACCAGAGTCATTGAAATGTGTGTTCTTTTCACATACCACCTATGGATCCACCAGTGTCATTGTATGTGCGTTCTTTTTAGTAACAACAACCAGAGTCATTGCATGTGTGTTCTTTTCACATACCACATATGGATCCACTAGTGTCATTGAAATGTGTGTTCTCTTTAAAGACCACACATGGATCCACCAGTGTCATTGCATGTATGTTCTTTTCACTAACAACAACTGGAGTCATTGCATGTGTGTTCTTTTCACATACCACATATGGATCCACCAGTATCATTGCATGTGTCCTCTTTTCACAATCCACCTATGGATCCACCAGTGTCATTGCATGTGTGTTCTTTTTACAAACAACAACTGGAGTCATTTCATGACTGTTCTTCTCACATACCACATATGGATCCACCAGTGTCATTGCATGTGTGCTCTCGTCACAATCCACACATGGATCCACCATTATCATTGCATGTGTGCTCTTTTTAGGAACAACAACCAGAGTCATTGCATGTGTGTTCTCTTCAGAGACCACACATGGATCCACCAGTGTCATTGCATGTGTGCTCTTTTTACTAACAACAACCAGAGTCATTGAAATGTGTGCTCTCTTCAGAGACCACACATGGATCCACTAGTGTCTTTGCATGTATGTTCTTTTCACTAACAACAACTGGAGTCATTGCATGTGTGTTCTTTCACATACCACACATGGATCCACCAGTGTCATTGCATGTGTGTTCTTTTTAGTAACAACAACCAGAGTCATCGCATGTGTGTTATTTTCACATACCACAGATGGATCCACCAGTGTCATTGAAATGTGTGTTCTCTTGAGAGACCACACATGGATCCACCAGTGTCATTGCATGTGTGCTCTTTTTACTAACAACAACCAGAGTCATTGCATGTGTGTTCTCTTTAGAGACCATACATGGATCCACCAGTGTCATTGCATGTGTGTTCTTTTTGCTAACAACAACCAGAGTCATTGAAAAGTGTGCTCTCTTCAGAGACCACACATGCATCCACCAGTGTCATTGCATGTATGTTCTTTTCACTAACAACAACTAGAGTCATTGCATGTGTGTTCTTTTCACATACCACATATGGATCCACCAGTGTCATTGCATGTGTGCTCTTTTCACAATCCACCTATGGATCCACCAGTTTTATTGCATGTGTGTAATTTTTCCTAACAACAACCAGAGTCATTTCATGGCTGTTCTTCTCACATACCACATATGGATCCACTAGTGTCATTGCATGTGTGCTCTCTTCACAGTCCACACATGGATCCACTAGTGTCATTGCATGTGTGCTCTTTTTAGTAACAACATCCAGAGTCATTGCATGTGTGTTCTCTTCAGAGACCACACATGGATCCACCAGTGTCATTGCATGTGTGTTCTTTTTACTAACAACAACCAGTGTCATTGAATTGTGTGCTCTCTTCAGAGACCACACATGGATCCACCAGTGTCATTGCATGTATGTTCTTTTCACTAACAACAACTGGAGTCATTGCATGTGTGTTCTTTTGACATACCACATATGGATCCACCAGTGTCATTGCATGTGTGATGTTTTCACAATCCACCTATGGATCCACCAGTGTCATTGCATGTGTGTTCTTTTTAGTAACAACAACCAGAGTCATTGAAATGTGTGTTCTTTTCACATACCACCTATGGATCCACCAGTGTCATTGTATGTGCGTTCTTTTTAGTAACAACAACCAGAGTCATTGCATGTGTGTTCTTTTCACATACCACATATGGATCCACTAGTGTCATTGAAATGTGTGTTCTCTTTAAAGACCACACATGGATCCACCAGTGTCATTGCATGTATGTTCTTTTCACTAACAACAACTGGAGTCATTGCATGTGTGTTCTTTTCACATACCACATATGGATCCACCAGTATCATTGCATGTGTCCTCTTTTCACAATCCACCTATGGATCCACCAGTGTCATTGCATGTGTGTTATTTTTACAAACAACAACTGGAGTCATTTCATGACTGTTCTTCTCACATACCACATATGGATCCACCAGTGTCATTGCATGTGTGCTCTCGTCACCATCCACACATGGATCCACCAGTATCATTGCATGTGTGCTCTTTTTAGGAACAACAACCAGAGTCATTGCATGTGTGTTCTCTTCAGAGACCACACATGGATCCACCAGTGTCATTGCATGTGTGTTCTTTTTACTAACAACAACCAGAGTCATTGAAATGTGTGCTCTCTTAAGAGACCACACATGGATCCACTAGTGTCTTTGCATGTATGTTCTTTTCACTAACAACAACTGGAGTCATTGCATGTGTGTTCTTTCACATACCACACATGGATCCACCAGTGTCATTGCATGTGTGTTCTTTTTAGTAATAACAACCAGAGTCATCGCATGTGTGTTATTTTCACATACCACATATGGATCCACCAGTGTCATTGAAATGTGTGTTCTCTTGAGAGACCACACATGGATCCACCAGTGTCATTGCATGTGTGCTCTTTTTACTAACAACAACCAGAGTCATTGCATGTGTGTTCTCTTCAGAGACCACACATGGATCCACCAGTGTTATTGCATGTGTGTTCTTTTTGCTAACAACAACCAGAGTCATTGAAAAGTGTGCTCTCTTCAGAGACCACACATGCATCCACCAGTGTCATTGCATGTATGTTCTTTTCACTAACAACAACTAGAGTCATTGCATGTGTGTTCTTTTCACATACCACATATGGATCCACCAGTGTCATTGCATGTGTGCTCTTTTCACTATCCACATATGGATCCAACAGTATCATTGCATGTGTGTTCTTTTTAGTAACAACAACCAGAGTCATTGAAATGTGTGTTATTTTCACATACCACCTATGGATCCACCAGTGTCATTGCATGTGTGTTGTTTTTAGTAACAACAACCAGAGTCATTGCATGTGTGTTATTTTCACATACCACATATGGATCCACCAGTGCCATTGAAATGTGTGTTCTCTTCAGAGACCACACATGGATCCACTAGTGTCATTGCATGTATGTTCTTTTCACTAACAACAACTAGAGTCATTGCATGTGTGTTCTTTTCACATACCACAGATGGACCCACCAGTGTCATTGCATGTGTGATCTTTTCACAGTCCACCTATGGATCCACCAGTGTCATTGCATGTGTGTTCTTTCTAGTAACAACAAGTGGAGTCATTTCATGACTGTTCTTCTCACATACCACATATGGATCCACCAGTGTCATTGCATGTGTGCTCTCTTCATAGTCCACACATGGATCCACCAGTGTCATTGCATGTGTGCTCTTTTTAGTAACAACATCCAGAGTCATTGCATGTGTGTTCTCTTCAGAGACCACACATGGATCCACCAGTGTCATTGCATGTGTGTTCTTTTTACTAACAACAACCAGTGTCATTGAATTGTGTGCTCTCTTCAGAGACCACACATGGATCCACCAGTGTCATTGCATGTATGTTCTTTTCACTAACAACAACTGGAGTCATTGCATGTGTGTTCTTTTCACATACCACATATGGATCCACCAGTGTCATTGCATGTGTGCTCTTTTCACAATCCACCTATGGATCCACCAGTGTCACTGCATGTGTGTTCTTTTTAGTAACAACAACCAGAGTCATTGAAATGTGTGGTCTTTTCACATACCACCTATGGATCCACCAGTGTCATTGCATGTGTGTTCTATTTAGTAACAACAACCAGAGTCATTGCATGTGTCTTATTTTCACATACCACATATGGATCCACCAGTGTCATTGAAATGTGTGTTCTCTTCAGAGACCAGACATGGATCCACCAGTGTCATGCATGTATGTTCTTTTGACTAACAACAACTAGAGTCATTGCATGTGTGTTCTTTTCACATACCACATAGGGATCCACCAGTGTCATTGCATGTGTGCTCTTTTCACAATCCACCTATGGATCCACCAGTTTTATTGCATGTGTGTACTTTTTACTAACAACAACCAGAGTCATTTCATGGCTGTTCTTCTCACATACCACATATGGATCCACCAGTGTCATTGCATGTGTGCTATCTTCACAATCCACACATGGATCCACCAGTGTCATTGCATGTGTGTTCTTTTTAGTAACAACCAGTGTCATTGCATGTGTGTTCTCTTCGGAGACCACACATGGATCCACCAGTCTCATTGCATGTATATTCTTTTAACTAACAACAAGCAGAGTCAATGAAATATGTGCTCTCTTCAGAGACCACACATGGATCCACCAGTGTCATTGCATGTATGTTCTTTTCACTAACAACAACTGGAGTCATTGCATGTGTGTTCTTTTGACATACCACATATGGATCCACCAGTGTCATTGCATGTGTGCTGTTTTCACAATCCACCTATGGATCCACCAGTGTCATTGCATGTGTGTTCTTTTTAGTAACAACATCCAGAGTCATTGAAATGTCTGTTCTTTTCACATACCACCTATGGATCCACCAGTGTCATTGTATGTGCGTTCTTTTTAGTAACAACAACCAGAGTAATTGCATGTGTGTTCTTTTCACATACCACATATGGATCCACTAGTGTCATTCAAATGTGTGTTCTCTTTAAAGACCACACATGGATCCACCAGTGTCATTGCATGTATGTTCTTTTCACTAACAATAACTGGAGTCATTGCATGTGTGTTCTTTTCACATACCACATATGGATCCACTAGTATCATTGCATGTGTCCTCTTTTCACAATCCACCTATGGATCCACCAGTGTCATTGCATGTGTGTTCTTTTTACAAACAACAACTGGAGTCATTTCATGACTGTTCTTCCCACATACCACATATGGATCCACCAGTGTCATTGCATGTGCGCTCTCGTCACAATCCACACATGGATCCACCAGTGTCATTGCATGTGTGCTCTTTTTAGGAACAACAACCAGAGTCATTGCATGTGTGTTCTCTTTAGAGACCACACATGGATCCACCAGTGTCATTGCATGTGTGCTCTTTTTACTAACAACAACCAGAGTCATTGAAATGTGTGCTCTCTTCAGAGACCACACATGGATCCACTAGTGTCTTTGCATGTATGTTCTTTTCACTAACAACAACTGGAGTCATTGCATGTGTGTTCTTTCACATACCACACATGGATCCACCAGTGTCATTGCATGTGTGTTCTTTTTAGTAACAACAACCAGAGTCATCGCATGTGTGTTATTTTCACATACCACAGATGGATCCACCAGTGTCATTGAAATGTGTGTTCTCTTGAGAGACCACACATGGATCCACCAGTGTCATTGCATGTGTGCTCTTTTTACTAACAACAACCAGAGTCATTGCATGTGTGTTCTCTTTAGAGACCATACATGGATCCACCAGTGTCATTGCATGTGTGTTCTTTTTGCTAACAACAACCAGAGTCATTGAAAAGTGTGCTCTCTTCAGAGACCACACATGCATCCACCAGTGTCATTGCATGTATGTTCTTTTCACTAACAACAACTAGAGTCATTGCATGTGTGTTCTTTTCACATACCACATATGGATCCACCAGTGTCATTGCATGTGTGCTCTTTTCACTATCCACATATGGATCCACCAGTATCATTGCATGTGTGTTCTTTTTAGTATAACAACCAAAGTCATTGAAATGTGTGTTCTTTTCACATACCACCTATGGATCCACCAGTGTCATTGCATGTGTGTTGTTTTTAGTAACAACAACCAGAGTCATTGCATGTGTGTTATTTTCACATACCACATATGGATCCACCAGTTCCATTGAAATGTGGGTTCTCTTCAGAGACCACACATGGATCCACTAGTGTCATTTCTTTTCACTAACAACAACTGGAGTCATTACATGTGTGTTCTTTTCACATACAACAGATGGACCCACCAGTGTCATTGCATGTGTGATCTTTTCACAATCCACCTATGGATCCACCAGTGTCATTGCATGTGTGTTCTTTCTAGTAACAACAAGTGGAGTCATTTCATGACTGTTCTTCTCACATACCACATATGGATCCACCAGTGTCATTGCATGTGTGCTCTCTTCACAGTCCACACATGGATCCACCAGAGTCATTGCATGTGTGCTCCTTTTAGTAACAACAACCAGAGTCATTGCATGTGGTATCTCTTCAGAGACCACACATGGATCCACCAGTGTCATTGCATGTGTGTTCTTTTTACTAACAACAACCAGTGTCATTGAATTGTGTGCTCTCTTCAGAGACCACACATGGATCCACCAGTGTCATTGCATGTATGTTCTTTTCACTAACAACAACTGGAGTCATTGCATGTGTGTTCTTTTCACATACCACATATGGATCCACCAGTGTCATTGCATGTGTGCTCTTTTCACAATCCACCTATGGATCCACCAGTGTCATTGCATGTGTCTTCTTTTTAGTAACAACAACTAGAGTCATTGAAATGTGTGGTCTTTTCACATACCACCTATGGATCCACCAGTGTCATTGCATGTGTGTTCTTTTTAGTAACAACAACCAGAGTCATTGCATGTGTCTTCTTTTCACATACCACATATGGATCCACCAGTGTCATTGAAATGTGTGTTCTCTTCAGAGACCAGACATGGATCCACCAGTGTCATGCATGTATGTTCTTTTGACTAACAACAACTAGAGCCATTGCATGTGTGTTCTTTTCACATACCACATAGGGATCCACCAGTGTCATTGCATGTGTGCTCTTTTCACAATCCACCTATGGATCCACCAGTTTTATTGCATGTGTGTACTTTTTACTAACAACAACCAGAGTCATTTCATGGCTGTTCTTCTCACATACCACATATGGATCCACCAGTGTCATTGCATGTGTGCTATCTTCACAATCCACACATGGATCCACCAGTGTCATTGCATGTGTGTTCTTTTTAGTAACAACCAGTGTCATTGCATGTGTGTTCTCTTCGGAGACCACACATGGATCCACCAGTCTCATTGCATGTATATTCTTTTAACTAACAACAAGCAGAGTCAATGAAATATGTGCTCTCTTCAGAGACCACACATGGATCCACCAGTGTCATTGCATGTATGTTCTTTTCACTAACAACAACTGGAGTCATTGCATGTGTGTTCTTTTGACATACCACATATGGATCCACCAGTGTCATTGCATGTGTGCTGTTTTCACAATCCACCTATGGATCCACCAGTGTCATTGCATGTGTGTTCTTTTTAGTAACAACATCCAGAGTCATTGAAATGTCTGTTCTTTTCACATACCACCTATGGATCCACCAGTGTCATTGTATGTGCGTTCTTTTTAGTAACTACAACCAGAGTAATTGCATGTGTGTTCTTTTCACATACCACATATGGATCCACTAGTGTCATTGAAATGTGTGTTCTCTTTAAAGACCACACATGGATCCACCAGTGTCATTGCATGTATGTTCTTTTCACTAACAATAACTGGAGTCATTGCATGTGTGTTCTTTTCACATACCACATATGGATCCACTAGTATCATTGCATGTGTCCTCTTTTCACAATCCACCTATGGATCCACCAGTGTCATTGCATGTGTGTTCTTTTTACAAACAACAACTAGAGTCATTTCATGACTGTTCTTCCCACATACCACATATGGATCCACCAGTGTCATTGCATGTGCGCTCTCGTCACAATCCACACATGGATCCACCAGTGTCATTGCATGTGTGCTCTTTTTAGGAACAACAACCAGAGTCATTGCATGTGTGTTCTCTTTAGAGACCACACATGGATCCACCAGTGTCATTGCATGTGTGCTCTTTTTACTAACAACAACTAGAGTCATTGAAATGTGTGCTCTCTTCAGAGACCACACATGGATCCACTAGTGTCTTTGCATGTATGTTCTTTTCACTAACAACAACTGGAGTCATTGCATGTGTGTTCTTTCACATACCACACATGGATCCACCAGTGTCATTGCATGTGTGTTCTTTTTAGTAACAACAACCAGAGTCATCGCATGTGTGTTATTTTCACATACCACAAATGGATCCACCAGTGTCATTGAAATGTGTGTTCTCTTGAGAGACCACACATGGATCCACCAGTGTCATTGCATGTGTGCTCTTTTTACTAACAACAACCAGAGTCATTGCATGTGTGTTCTCTTTAGAGACCATACATGGATCCACCAGTGTCATTGCATGTGTGTTCTTTTTAGTAAAAATAACCAGTGTCATTGCATGTGTGTTCTCTTCGGAGACCACACATGGATCCACCAGTCTCATTGCATGTATGTTCTTTTAACTAACAACAAGCAGAGTCAATGAAATATGTGCTCTCTTCAGAGACCACACATGGATCCACCAGTGTCATTGCATGTATGTTCTTTTCACTAACAACAACTGGAGTCATTGCATGTGTGTTCTTTTGACATACCACATATGGATCCACCAGTGTCATTGCATGTGTGCTCTTTTCACAATCCACCTATGGATCCACCAGTGTCATTGCATGTGTGTTCTTTTTAGTAACAACAAACAGAGTCATTGAAATGTGTGTTCTTTTCACATACCACCTATGGATCCACCAGTGTCATTGTATGTGCGTTCTTTTTAGTAACAACAACCAGAGTCATTGCATGTGTGTTCTTTTCACATACCACATATGGATCCACTAGTGTCATTGAAATGTGTGTTCTCTGTAAAGACCACACATGGATCCACCAGTGTCATTGCATGTATGTTCTTTTCACTAACAACAACTGGAGTCATTGCATGTGTGTTCTTTTCACATACCACATATGGATCCACCAGTATCATTGCATGTGTCCTCTTTTCACAATCCACCTATGGATCCAACAGTGTCATTGCATCTGTGTTCTTTTTACAAACAACAACTGGAGTCATTTCATGACTGTTCTTCTCACATACCACATATGGATCCACCAGTGTCATTGCATGTGTGCTCTCGTCACAATCCACACATGGATCCACCAGTGTCATTGCATGTGTGCTCTTTTTAGGAACAACAACCAGAGTCATTGCATGTGTGTTCTCTTCAGAGACCACACATGGATCCACCAGTGTCATTGCATGTGTGTTCTTTTTACTAACAACAACCAGAGTCATTGAAATGTGTGCTCTCTTTAGAGACCACATATGGATCCACCAGTGTCATTGCATGTATGTTATTTTCACTAACAACAACTGGAGTCATTGCATGTGTGTTCTTTTCACATACCACATATGGATCCACGAGTGTCATTGCATGTCTACTCTTTTCACTATCCACCTGTGGATCCACCAGTGCCATTGCATGTGTGTTCTTTTTAGTAACAACAACCAGAGTCATTGAAATGTTTGTTCTTTTCACATACCACATATGGATCCACCAGTGCCATTGAAATGTGTGTTCTCTTCAGAGACCACACATGGATCCACTAGTGTCATTGCATGTATGTTCTTTTCACTAACAACAACTGGAGTCATTGCATGTGTGTTCTTTTCACATACCATAGATGGACCCACCAGTGTCATTGCATGTGTGCTCTTTTCACAATCCACCTATGGATCCACCAGTGTCATTGCATGTGTGTTCTTTTTAATAACAACAAGTGGAGTCATCTCATGACTGTTCTTCTCACAAACCACATCTGGATCCACCAATGTCATTGCATGTGTGCTCTCTTCACAATCCGCACATGGATCCACCAGTGTCATTGCATGTGTGTTCTTTTTACTAACAACAACCAGTGTCATTGAAATGTGTGCTCTCTTCAGAGACCACATATGGATCCACCAGTGTCATTGCATGTATGTTCTTTTCACTAACAACAACTAGAGTCATTGCATGTGTGTTCTTTTCACATACCACATATGGATCCACCAGTGTCATTGCATGTGTGCTCTTTTCACAATCCACCTATGGATCCACCAGTGTCATTGCGTGTGTGTTCTTTTTAGTAACAACAACCAGAGTCATTGAAATGTGTGTTATTTTCAAATACCACCTAAGGATCCACCAGTGTCATTGCATGTGTGTTCTTTTTAGTAACAACAACCAGAGTCATTGAAATGTGTGTTCTTTTCATATACCACCTATGGATCCACCAGTGTCATTTGATGTGTGTTATTTTTAGTAACAACAACCAGAGTCATTGCATTTATGTTCTTTTCACATACCACATATGGATCCAGCAGTGTCATTGAAATGTGTGTTCTCTTCAGAGACCACGCATGGATCCACCAGTGTCATTGCATGTGTGTTCTTTTTACTAACAACCAGAGTCATTGAAATGTGTGTTCTCTTCAGAGACCAGACATGGATCCACCAGCGTCATTGCGTGTGTGTTCTTTTTACTAACAACAACTAGAGTCCTTGAAATATGTGTTCTCTTCAGAGACCACACATGGATCCACCAGTGTCATTGCATGTATGTTCTTTTCACTAACAACAACTGGAGTCATTGCATGTGTGTTCTTTTCACATACCACATATGGATCCACCAGTGTCATTGCATGTGTGTTGTTTTCACAATCCACCTATGATTCCACCAGTGTCATTGCATGTGTGTTCTTTTAAGTAACAGCAACTAGAGTCATTGAAATGTGTGTTCTTTTCAGATACCACCTATGGATCCACTAGTATTATTGCATGTGTGTTCTTTTTAGTAACAACGGCCAGAGTCATTGCATGTGTGTTCTTTTCACATACCGCATATGGATCCACTAGTGTCATTGAAATGTGCGTTCTCTTCGGAGACCGCACATGGATCCACCAGTGTCATTGCATGTATGTTCTTTTCACTAAAAACAAATGAAGTCATTGTATGTGTGTTCTTTTCACATACCACATATGGACCCACCAGTTTCATTGCATGTGTGCTCTTTTAACAATCCACCTATGGATCCACCTATGTCATTGCATGTGTGTTCTTTTTAGTAACAACAACCAGAGTCATTGAAATGTGTGTTCTTCTCACATACCACATATTGATCCACCAGTGTCATTGCATGTGTGCTCTCTTCACAATCCACACATGGATAAACCAGTGTCATTGCATGTGTGTTCTTTTTAGTAACAACAACCAGTGTCATTGCATATGTGTTCTCTTCAAAGACCACACATGGATCCACCAGTGTCATTGCATGTGTGTTCTTTTTAGTAACAACAACCAGAGTCATTGAAATATGTGCTCTCTTCAGAGACCACACATGGATCCACCAGTGTCATTGCATGTATGTTCTTTTCACTAACAACAACCGGAGTCATTGCATGTGTGTTCTTTTCACATACCACATATGGATCCACTAGTGTCATTGCATGTGTTTTTTTTCACAATCCACCTATGGAGCCACCAGTGTCATTGCATGTGTGTTCTTTTTACTAACAACAACCGGAGTCATTTCATGACTGTTCTTCTCACATAACACATATGGATCCACCAGTGTCATTGCATGTGTGCTCTCTTCACAATCCACACATGGATCCACCGGTGTCATTGCATGTATGTTCTTTTCACTAACAACAAGTGGAGTCATTGCATGTGTCTTCTTTTCATATACCACATATGGATCCACCAGTGTCATTGCATGTATGTTCTTTTCACTAACAACAACTAGAGTCATTGCTTGTGTGTTCTTTTCACATACCACATATGGATCCACCAGTGTCATTGCATGTGTGCTCTTTTCACAATCCACCTATGGATCCACCAGTGTCATTGCATGTGTGTTCTTTTTAGTAACAACAACCAGGGTCATTGAATTGTGTGTTCTTTTCACATACCACCTATGGATCCACCAGTGTCATTACATGTGTGTTCTTTTTAGTAACAACTAGAGTCATTGCATGTGTGTTCTTTTTACATACCACATATGGATCCACCAGTGTCATTGAAATGTGTGTTCTCTTCAGAGACCACACATGGATCCACCAGTGTCATTGCATGGATGTTCTTTTCACTAACAACAACTGGAGGCATTACATGTGTGTTCTTTTCACATACCACATATGGATCCACTAGTGCCATTGCATGTGTGCTCTTTTCACAATCCACTTATGTATCCACCAGTGTCATTGCATGTGTGTTCTTTTTAGTAACAACAACCAAAGTCATTGAAATGTGTGTTCTTTTCACATACCACCTATGGATCCACCAGTGTCATTGCATGTGTGTTCTTTTTTAGTAACAACAACCAGAGTCATTGCATGTCTGTTCTTTTAACATACCACATATGGATCCACCAGTGCCATTGAAATGTGTGTTCTCTTCAGAGACCACACATGGATCCACCAGTGTCATTGCATGTATGATGTTTTGACTAACAACAACTGGAGTCATTCCATGTGTGTTCTTTTCACATACCACATATGGATCCACCAGTGTCATTGCATGTGTGCTCTTTTCACAATCCACCTATGGATCCACCAGTGTCATTGCATGTGTGTTCTTTTTACTAACAACAACTAGAGTCATTTCATGGTTGTTCTTCTCACATACCACATATGGATCCACCAGTGTCATTGCATGTGTGTTCTTTTTACTAACAACAACCAGAGTCATTGAAATGTGTGTTCTCTTTAGAGACCACACATGGATCCACCAGCGTCATTGCATGTGTGTTCTTTTTACTAACAACAACCAGAGTCATTGAAATGTGTGTTCTCTTCAGAGACCACACTTGGATCCACCAGTGTCATTGCATGTATGTTCTTTTCACTAACAACAACTCGAGTCATTGCATGTGTGTTCTTTTCACATACCACATATGGATCCACCAGTGTTATTGCATGTTTGCTCTTTTCACAATCCACCTATGGATCCACCAGTGTCATTGCATGTGTGTTCTTTTTAGTAACAACAACCACAATCATTGAAATGTGTGTTCTTTTCACATACCACCTATGGATCCACTAGTATCATTGCATGTGTTTTCTTTTTAGTAACAACAGCCAGAGTCATTGCATGTGTGTTCTTTTCACATACCACATATGGATCCACCAGTGTCATTGAAATGTGTGTTCTCTTCAGAGACCACACATGGATCCACCAGTGTCATTGCATGTATGTTCTTTTCACTAAAACCAAATGGAGTCATTGCATGTGTGTTCTTTTCACATACCACATATGGATCCACCAGTGTTATTGCATGTTTGCTCTTTTCACAATCCACCTATGGATCCACCAGTGTCATTGCATGTGTGTTCTTTTTAGTAACAACAACCACAATCATTGAAATGTGTGTTCTTTTCACATACCACCTATGGATCCACTAGTGTCATTGCATGTGTGTTCTTTTTACTAACAACAACCGGAGTCATTTCATGACTGTTCTTCTCACATACCACATATCGATCCACCAGTGTCATTGCATGTGTGCTCTCTTCACAATCCACACATGGATCCACCAGTGTCATTGCATGTATGTTCTTTTCACTAACAACAACTGGAGTCATTGCATGTGTCTTCTTTTCACATACCACATATGGATCCACCAGTGTCATTGCATGTATGTTCTTTTCACTAACAACAACTGGAGTCATTGCATGTGTTTTCTTTTCACATACCACATATGGATCCACCAGTGTCATCGCATGTGTGCTCTTTTCACAATCCACCTATGGATCCACCAGTGTCATTGCATGTGTGTTCTTTTTAGTAACAACAACTAGACTCATTGAAATGTGTGTTCTTTTTACATACCACCTATGGATCCACCAGTGTCATTACATGTATGTTCTTTTTAGTAACAACAACTAGAGTCATTGCATGTGTGTTCTTTTCACATACCACATATGGATCCACTAGTGTCATTGAAATGTGTGTTCTCTTCAGAGACCACACATGGATCCACCAGTGTCATTGCATGTATGTTCTTTTAACTAACAACAACTAGAGTCATTGCATGTGTGTTCTTTTCATATACCACCTATGGATCCACCAGTATCATTGCATGTGTGCTCTTTTCACAATCCACCTATGGATCCACCAGTGTCATTGCATGTGTGTTCTTTTTAGTAACAACAACCAAAGTCATTGAAATGTGTGTTATTTTCACATACCACCTATGGATCCACCAGTGTCATTGCATGTGTGTTCTTTTTAGTAACAACAACCAGAGTCATTGCATGTGTGTTCTTTTCACATACCACATATGGATCCACCAGTGTCATTGAAATGTGTGTTCTCTTTAGAGACCACACATGGATCCACCAATGTCATTGCATGTATGTTCTTTTGACTAACAACAACTGGAGTCATTTCATGTGTGTTCTTTTCACATACCACATATGGATCCACCAGTGTCATTACATGTGTGCTCTTTTCACAATCCACCTATGGATCCAGCAATGTCATTGCATGTGTGTTCTTTTTACTAACAACAACTAGAGTCATTTCATGGTTGTTCTTCTCACATACCACATATGGATCCACCAGTGTCATTGCATGTGTGTTCTCTTCACAATCCACACATGGATCCACCAGTGTCATTGCATGTGTGTTCGTTTTAGTAACAACAACCAGTGTCATTGCATGTGTGTTCTCTTTAGAGACCACACATGGATCCACCAGTGTCATTGCATGTGTGTTCTTTTTACTAACAACAACCAGAGTCATTGAAATGTGTGCTCTCTTCAGAGACCACACTTGGATCCACCAGTGTCATTGCATGTATGTTCTTTTCACTAACAACAACTGGAATCATTGCATGTGTGTTCTTTTCACATACCACATATGGATCCACCAGTGTCATTGCATGTGTGCTCTTTTCACAATCCACCTATGGATCCACCAGTGTCATTGCATGTGTGTTCTTTTGAGTAACAACAACCAGAGTCATTGAAATGTGTGTTCTTTTCACATACCACCTATGGATCCACTAGTATCATTGCATGTGCGTTCTTTTTAGTAACAACAGCCAGAGTCATTGCATGTGTGTTCTTTTCACATACCACATATGGATCCACCAGTGTCATTGAAAGTGTGTTCTCTTCAGAGACCACACATGGATCCACCAATGTCATTGCATGTATGTTCTTTTCACTAACAACAAATGGAGTCATTGCATGTGTGTTCTTTTCACAGACCACATATGGATCCACCAGTGTCATTGCATGTGTGCTCTTTTCACAATCCACCTATGGATCCACCAGTGTCATTGCATGTGTGTTCTTTTTAGTAACAACAACCAGAGTCATTGAAATGTGTGTTCTTCTCACATACCACATATGGATCCACCAATGTCATTGCATGTGTGCTCTCTTCACAATCCACACATGGATCCACCAGTGTCATTGCATGTGTGTTCTTTTTAGTAACAAAAACCAGTGTCATTGCATGTGTGTTCTCTTCAGAGACCACACATGGATCCACCAGTGTCATTGCATGTGTGTTCTTTTTAGTAACAACAACCAGAGTCATTGAAATGTGTGTTCTTTTCATATACCACCTATGGATCCACCAGTGTCATTGGATGTGTGTTCTTTTTAGTAACAACAACCAGAGTCATTGCATGTGTGTTCTTTTCGCATACCACATATGGATCCACCAGTGTCATTGAAATGTGTGTTCTTTTCACAATCCACCTATGGATCCACCAGTGTCATTGCATGTGTGTTCTTTTTACTAACAACAACCAGAGTCATTTCATGACTGTTCTTCTCACATACCACATATGGATCCACCAGTGTCATTGGATGTGTGCTCTCTTCACAATCCACACATGGATCCACCAGTGTCATTGCATGTATGTTCTTTTCACTGACAACAACTGGAGTCATTGCATGTGTCTTCTTTTCACATACCACATATGGATCCACCAGTGTCATTGCATGTATGTTCTTTTCACTAACAACGACTGGAGTCATTGCATGTGTGTTCTTTGCACATACCACATATGGATCCACCAGTATCATTGCATGTGTGCTCTTTTCACAATCCACCTATGGATCCACCAGTGACACTGCATGTGTGTTCTTTTTAGTAACAACAACCAGAGTCATTGAAATGTGTGTTATTTTCACATACCACCTATGGATCCACCAGTGTCATTGCATGTGTGTTCTTTTTAGTAACAACAACCAGAGTCATTGCATGTGTGTTCTTTTCACATACCACATATGGATCCACCAGTGTCATTGAAATGTGTGTTCTCTTTAGAGACCACACATGGATCCACCAGTGTCATTGCATGTATGTTCTTTTCACTAACAACAACTGGAGTCATTGCATGTGTGTTATTTTCACATACCACATATGGATCCACCAGTGTCATTGCATGTGTGCTCTTTTCACAATCCACCTATGGATCCATCAGCGTCATTGCATGTGTGTTCTTTTTAGTAACAACAACCAAAGTCATTGAAATCTGTGTTCTTCTCACATACCACATATTGATCCACCAGTGTCATTGCATGTGTGCTCTCTTCATAATCCACACATGGATCCACCAGTGTCATTGCATGTGTATTCTTTTTAGTAACAACAACAAGTGTCATTGCATGTGTGTTCTCTTCAGAGACCACACATGGATCCACCAGTGTCATTGCATGTGTGTTCTTTTTAGTAACAACAACCAGAGTCATTGACATGTGTGGTCTCTTTAGAGACCACACATGGATCCACCAGTGTCATTGCATGTATGTTCTTTTCACTAACAACAACTGGAGTCATTGCATGTGTGTTCTTTTCACATACCACATATGTATCCACCAGTGTCATTGCATGTGTGCTCTTTTCGCAATCCACATATGGATCCACCAGTGTCATTGCATGTGTGTTCTTTTTAGTAACACCAACTAGAGTCATTGAAATGTGTGTTCTTTTCATATACCACCTATGGATCCACCAGTTTCATTGGGTGTGTGTTCTTTTTAGTAACAACAACTAGAGTCATTGCATGTGTGTTCTTTTCACACCACATATGGATCCACCAGTGTCATTGAAATGTGTGTACAGAGACCACACATGGATCTACCAGTGTCATTGCACGTATGTTCTTTTCACTAACAACAACTGGAGTCATTGCATGTGTGTTCTTTTCACATACCACATATGGATCCAACAGTGTCATTGCATGTGTGCTCTTTTCAAAATCCACCTATGGATCCACCAGTGTCATTGCATGTGTGTTCTTTTTACTAACAACAACTGAGTCATTTCATGACTGTTCTTTTCACAAACCACATATGGATCCACCAGTGTCATTGAAATGTGTGTTCTCTTTAGAGACCACACATGGATCCACCAGTGTCATTGCATGTGTGTTCTTTTCACTAACAACAACTGGAGTCATTGCATGTGTGTTCTTTTCACATACCACATATGGATCCACCAGTGTCATTGCATGTGTGCTCTTTTTACTAACAACAACCAGAGTCATTGGATGTGTGTTCTCTTTAGAGACCACACATGGATCCACCAATGTCATTGAAATGTGTATTATTTTCAACTACCACTGTTGGCCACAAACAATCGGGACGCAGAACTAACCAGCAACCGCTCTGGGCTTCTAGAAGACCCGATCCCCAATTGTTAGGCGCCGTTGGATCGGGGTGCATGGACGATAGTGATGTCCTTCGCGAGGGCGATCCGCGGGAAGTCTGTTCTACGAACTGATTGGCCGTGGCAACTATGCTGGGCCTACGTCCTTGCCCTTATCCCCTTAATCTCGAGGCCGAAAATCAGATCGTGTTCCTTCATTGCCATGGAGAGGGAGAGGCCCAAACTCAGCTTGCACGAGGCTTAGATGTTCGCCCACTACAACATACTCGCGTCGCTGTTAGCGAGGCTTTCGGTCGGCTTTGAGCTCAGCTACGCCGGGGTTCCTGTCACGCCGCTCTTGCACGACAACGCGTTGGCGAGGCAGATCGAGGAGCGCCGCTGCCAGCTGTCAGAGCGGAAGAGGACAATGGCGCAGTACTCACGTACGAGCGCGTATTGGCGAAAGCTATTCAAGAAGGAGCGGGTTGCGTTGATTGAGCTGTGCAGAACTCACCGGCGGGAGATCCACCCGGATCTGCGCAACCCCGAAGGGAGGCAACACTTCTGGGTAGTGCCTAGGTGTACGACCTCCACCGTTATCGATGCAGCACGCCGTGAAGAATCCATAAGGAAGAGGAACGCTATCGGGAACGTTGGCATCAATTCCGACGTGGAGGAGGCTGGCAGCGACGCGGACAACATCGTCAATGATGGAGACTGCGGGAGCGTCATAGTCGATTAGGGCCACTTAAGCATAAATTAAATCTATGTACGGTATCTTAATGCGCTCTTTGGATCTAGGTCACCTGAGTCATGGTCGATTATCGTCATAATATATATATATGTTGGCCATGTTTTAGTTGTCTTTGTCTTTGAAACTAGTCGATCGAAACTCGTCCGATCCTGAAAATAAAGTTCGCGCGTTCCCTGGCATATCTGATGGGATAATACGCTGACTCTGCTTCCAACACTTGATGACACAGCCGTAATTTGGAGTGCGCCTGAGGAGAAGGAATCGAGCATGTTGTAATAGTGTACTACTCCTGTCCAGATATAACTGACTTAGTTTTTTTAGATATTTAATAAATGTGTCTATACCCAAAACATGTCTAGATACATGTTTTAGGTTTCTCTGTCTTTCAAACTAATCAAAAGTCGTCAAATTCTGAACAAACAAAGTCATTGCGTTCACACCTGATGGGACAATACGCTGACTCTGCTACTTGATAGCACAACCATAATTCTGGAGTGCGCCAGAGGAGATGGGAATGCAAGGGAGATGGGAACTAGTAGCCGTGTCCAAACGCAGGTAAAAAATTAATGTAATAATATTTAAAAAAAATGTAATCTGGTTCACATGACCCCATCACAGACACGTTGCACGCGCTAGATATAAATAAAGACGACACAACTAGTTTAGTTTCAATGATATAATTCAACATACGACGTTATTGTGCCCGCATCTTTATGCTCCTCTTATTAGTCTGCTAGCCCACGCTGCATTAAGCATCAGTTGATGAGGATAAAAAAATGATAAAATGGCAAATAAAACAATTTTTAATCTTACCTTTCATCCGGAGAATCGTACAAAGATGAAATTGACAGGGATTTATTATTTCTCCTGCAGTTAGCCGAAAGATCCTTAAGAACATCCTCAATCACCCCTGCAACTTCTTCATATTCTAATACACCTCCTTTATTTTCCCTTTCCTCCCTGTTCCGCTTACCCTTTTGTTTATTTTCACACCCTTTTCTCGCTGGCACCTCCACTTCTTCATAATTGGCTACTTACGTACGTTTTCCTCCGAGTGCTCATCACCGTCTTCGCGCTGCTCTTCCGCCAGTTCTGGCTGAGAAGCCTCATTTTCTGCCACCGGGGTGTGAACAGGGACAATAACATGTGTAACTGGGTTTTTGCACAACCTCTTGATATGGCTGAATATGCCACAACATCCGCATTTCCTTTTCCTAGCTCCCAACCTTGGACCTTTATCGGTGGAGGCTTCGATCCTTAGCTTTCTAGGCCTCCCAGGTGGCCTCCTAAGAACTGGTGGTTGAAGTTTGAACCCTGGATCGACAATCTCCCAATCATTTTCACCGGCCATAGGTGATACGTTTTCTGCATAAGTTGCAGCAAACTTGTCCACAAAGAAATAGTTGTCGACATAGTTCTCTATTTCAGCTCCATTACCTCTGAGCTTTAAGATGAAGTAAATTGCATGGTGACATGGCAGACCAGTAATCTGCCACTGCCTGCATGAAAAAGTCTTGTTTCCAATGTCTATAGTGTACCTCCGTTCACTTCCACGCTTGTATTTTGCTCCGATGCTCTATTAAAAGGAGCACCTTAATTGCCAGTAGTTCCCTTGAGGCCTCGCTGCAAACGGGCTGGCAGGACAAAAGATGGTGTGCAAGTTCTCATTGCGAGCACGTATGACTATATATGGAACACATGCCTAGGATTATCGAGTACTTGGATGCTTTATCTTATTTATATGCAACTGCCCTATGTTCTGATTGCTATGTGAATTGTCTTGTCCATGCAACGCCCGTCCATCCATCCCTATGCCTACCGCACTCGAATCCTACTGTTTACTGCTATTGTTACCGCTGTCTTTACTTTACTACTGCTGTTACTTTGCTATTCCTACTACAAAACTGTTGCTACTGATAAACTGCTGTGAGCAAGATTGTTTCCAGGTGCAGCTGAATTGACAACTCAGTTGTTAAGGCTTATAAATATTCTTTGGCTCCCCTTGTGTCGAATCAATAAATTGGGTTTCACTTCCCTCGAAAATACTGCGATACACCCCCTATACTTGTGGGTCATCAAGACTATTTCTGGCGCCGTTGCCGGGGACCATAGCTTTATTTATCAAGTTCACTTGGATTCTCTATTGTTCGCTGCTATCCATCCATCATGGGTAAGTCTCGTGATGGCAAGGTCCCTATTTTACCATCCACTACAAGAAGAGGTACGGTTCTGAACACCTCTGTTGCTCTTGATTCACCGTCTGTTATGAGTAAGTTCCTTACACCACCACATACACATGCTACACACATTGCTACTACTGTTGAATCTGAAACTTCTGATGCTGCTTCTACTGTGCTTGATAAGAGTGGTTCATTAGGTCCTTTCCTAGATGCTACGATTGGTAGAACTATAGCTGGAAATACTGAAACTCCTAATGAAGACACTACCACACCTGTTAGTTCACCTGAGTCTAGTGAAAGTTATGATATTGAATATGGTTATGTTGAGATGACCGATGAATTTATTAAAGAATGTAAGAACACCCATGATAGGAGCGCTGCTAAGAGTCTCCTTGAGAGGCATACTATTAGACCCAAATTGTCCCCTATTGCTAAGTTTGCTGCTTCTCCCATAAACATTATAGATAAAGATTATGATTTCTCTCTCGATCTATCTTACATAACTATTCTTGAGAAAGAACCTTTTTGTGGGACTAAGAATGAAAGTGCGGTAGCACATATGAATGAACTTTCTACCATGAGTGGCTTGTTTTCTGATGATATTAAGATGCGTACTTACTTTGTTGCTAAGATTTTCCCTTTTTCACTAAAAGGAGAAGCTAAAACTTGGTTTAGTAATTTACCTCCTGGATCTATTGATAGCCCTGAGTGCTTGATTAGTACTTTCCTGCAGAAATATTTTCCTCCTAGTGCTAGACATGCTATTTTGCAGGAACTTTTTGATTTTAAACAGGGAGAAAAAGAGGTATTGCCTGAATCTTGGGCAAGATTTTGTGCTTTGATTCATGCACAAGCTAGAAGTCCATTACCTAAGAATGAGCTTCTTGATATATTTTATAATGGACTAACCGAGGAATCTAGGACATACCTAGATAGTTGTGCTGATTATGTTTTCAGGAATAGTACTCCAAAGGAGGCTGAGGAATTAATGGCTAAAATAAGTAAGAACTATGAAGATTGGAACCCTCCTGAACCAGCTATACATGAAGTAATTGTACCTGAGCCTACTATTCCGGTGCCTATTCCAATATCAAAGAAGAGGGGAGTTATTGAATTAAATGATGAAGTGATGAAGGAAGCTAAGAGATGTCTTAAGAAGAAGGGAATTAAAGCTGCAGATGTCAAGAATTTACCTCCTATTGAAGAATTATGTAAGCCTATTTCCTACTCATCCACTATTGAGGTACACTCTCTCCAACACTTTGATGAAGGTGGTATCCCTTACTCTAAACCTCCTGATCAATGCTTAGAATAATTTGATATCTTTATTGTTAAGCAAGATAATTTTAATAAAAGGGTACAAAATCATCTGATGGAAAACACTAGAGCTATTGTTGAGTTGAAAGATATTGTGGAAAGAACATCTAATGGTGTTAAAATGATTGTTAAACACTTTCAAATGGTTCAAACTCAAATAGATCAACTCGTTAAAGTGCAAAACAACTTGCTAGTTAATGCTGCTAAAGAAAAACATGCTTATGAAATAAGAACTAGAAGTGGAGCTGCTACCCAGGATCCTCTATATCCTGAGGGGCATCCCAAAAGAATTGAGCAGGATTCTCAACAAGCTGAAAATAGTGGTTCTACTCGTAAGAAAAGGAAAAAAGAAACATAAAACTGTTGTAGAACCCTCTAAACCTGCTATAGATCCTAATAGTATATCTATCTCTGATGCTGAAACTGAAAGTGGTAATGAAGAAAATGAAGCTCCTAATGAAGAGAAAGTTGAGGAAGAACCTGAAAACCATACTAAGAATACTAAATACACCAGAGAAGATTTTATTGCTAAGAAACATGGTAGTGAAAGAGAACCTTGGGTCCAAAAACCTATGTCTTTCCCTGATAAGAAACACAAGTCAAAGGAAGATGAACACTATAATAAGTTTTGTGAGTGGATGAAACCTTTATTCCTGCAAATTCCTTTGACTGATGCTATTAAATTGCCTCCTTACTGAAAGTATATGAAGGATATTGTCTTGAATAAAAGGAAGATCCCTAATGAAGAAATCTCTACTTTGCTTGCTAATTATTCCTTTAATCGTAAGGTTCCAAAGAAACTTGGAGACCCAGGGATTCCAACTATCCCTTGATCTATTAAGAATAGTTATGTTAGAACTACTTTGTGTGATTTGGGAGCTGGAGTTAGTGTTATGCCTTTCTCTCTCTATAAGAGGCTTCAACTAGAAAAATTAATACCAACTGATATATCTTTGCAAATGGCTGATAAATCTACCACTATTCCTGTTGGTATATGTGAGGATGTACTTGTTCAAGTGGCTCATAATTGCTTGATATTAACTGATTTTGTTGTGCTTGAAATGCCTGAAGATGATAATATGTCTATTATTCTTGGAAGACCTTTTCTTAATACTGCAGGAGCTATTATTAATTGTAATCAAGGAAAGGTGACCTTCAATGTTAATGACAAGGAACATACTATCTATTTCCCCAAGAAGATTGATAGGACTTATGGTTTGAATTCAATTGAACATGTTGAGGGAATTCAAGTTGGAGAAATATATTGTCCCATACCAAGAGAAAATTTTGAAACTATTATGATTGGGACCATTACTATCAAGGTTGAGGTAACATAATCATTAGTGGAATACAAGTTTTGTCTCATATGGAATTGTTTTGGTAGCAGGACCTGATCAACCTTGTTAACAAAAAGATTTCATTGAACAAAACAATGTTTTCACTATAATTATCTCCATTTACTTCTATTCTATCCATTTTAGTTTTTGCTTTTGTTTAGTTTTCTATGTTGTTAGTTGCTTGCATGTTAGAGTGTCTTAGAACTTCTGTAGTTCTAGCCTTGTTTTGTCCTTGCATCATTTCCAAAAAAAAAATTTGTCTGTCAGAAAATCATTCTTCTATGCCTGAAAATGCCCAAAAATAAAGTGTCTCGAAAAATTCCAGAAAATTCATATTAAATATTTACGTGAAAAAAGGGGCAGAGGAGTACCTGGGAGGTACTTGGGGGACCCACCAGGCAGGCACACCACCTAGTGGCAGGGCCTTCCCTATGTGGCGCCATGCCCTGGTGTGGGCCACCCCTGGCCCCCCACTAACTCTCTCACCTGCAACTTTCTTCTCTCTCCCGAGTAAGCTCCAGTTCATTGCTCAAAATCGTGTTCTTGCCGTGCTTGCTCTCGATTTTTTCGATCTCCTTGCTCAGCCCATCTTTCTTGCTGAAATTTGGAGCATTTGTTCCCTGGTATGTGAATCCTCCCCTTGTCCAAGTAGATTTGTGTTTAGTGGATTGTATATTGAGAATTTTGCTGCTGTAGGTGACTGGTTTTGAGAGCTTGCATGCTTGTTTGATGCTTATAGATATAGTTTTGATACATGTTTAGGCCTCTTACAAGTCCCTATGAGTAGAATCCTTCGTTATATTTACTTTGCAATCACTTGTTTAATAGGTGTTTAAATTTCAAAATAGAAGATGAGTGAGCACCACCTAAACCAACATGAATTATGGGTGCCTGAGATCATGAAGGTCCACCGGGAGGAGGAAGTTTTTCCCTCCATTTATCCATGTTCTGAGTTCATGAGAGCTGCAGGAATTCTCCAAGATTTCCACACTTTGGTTTCTAATGCAGGGTGAGAGCACTTTTTGGAAGATGAACCTTGTCAATTTATGAAGCTAACCATGTCTGTGCTGCAGGACTTCCAATTTAGTCACTCTTTGCCTAACCCCATGGTCCATTACAAAATTTATTATATTGTTGTTGACCTTTCTCTTGATGATTTTTGTGCAGCTATTAAGGTACCTCAATGGGGATCATATAGAAGGATTAAGGAGCGACCTGAACCACTCATGGATTTATACGCAGAAATTTGCCAAGGGAGCGGCTTCTCGAAGGAGAGTGAAAAAATCTGTAACATTCATCTCCCCTCCATTCGCTACTTTGCCTACTTTGTTGCCAAGTGTGTTCTTGCTAGGAAAAATGCCAATAAGTTATCTTCTTATGATCTAGAATTTATCTCTGCTGCTCTTAAACGAGATAGGTCTTACAACTTAGGTGCTTTGATAGCTTCCCGTCTTGTTGCTAACCGTGAGAAAGGGGGAATTTGTGGAGGCCTCATTGCTTCTCGTTTACTAGCATTACATGGTTTAGTGCCTCATCATTTAGACCTACAGTTTCCCATAGAAAGGCTTGATCTTAATTCCATGATACAGCATAAATTTGTTTCCTCGTGGGCTAGTATGAGTGAGTTATCTTATGAAATAACCTTTCTCAAAGATGGTTGGAGAAAGAGCAAGTCCGAGCGTGTTGTTCTTTTGCCTACACCTGTTTTGTTTAACCTTGATAACAGGGAAGGATGGTCCCTCACTAAGGAGGAGCTTGCCACGTACTTGGGAGAGCTCTCCCAACAGGAGCAGGACACTAGAAGGGAGGTCACGGATGATTCAGTCCAGCCCTCGAATGAGGGAGAGTCTTCATATCAGCAGCCTGCTTATGATTGGGGAGCTTCTTCTTCTTCCCATGGGCCCAACTACGACCATTCTTATCAAGATCCAACTGCTTGGAACCCCTATTCGTACATGGATTGATACCCACTTAGGACAAAATCCTATGCTTGGGGGGAGGTACGCCGACACCGCACTCATCTCCATATCATGTTGCGTCGGTATTTTTTATATTCATGTTTTCGTTCTCTTTTTAGTTTTCGTTCTTCTTTGCTTTCGCTTTCTAAAAACACAAAAAGACCAAAAATATTTCTATTGTTTCTCTTTGGTTTGCCTCTTTTTCTCTTTGCTTTGGTTTGTTTTTCCCTTTTTGCTTTGTTTGAACTATTCGAAAAACCCAAAAAGATTTTGCTTTGCTTGTTTTCCTCTTTGGTTCTTATTTTTAAAATCGAAAACAACAAAAATATTTGTCGTTCTTCTTTGGTTTTGTGAGTATGCTACAGGGTTCAACAGTCCTCAATGGATATTGGTTTCATATTATTATTCAAGCCACACAAGTGAAGAGCAATAATGAGGATTAATGACAACTTGAGGCGTGGTAAGAGGCTGGTAACAGACTCTATTTGTTTTCATTTTTGTACATATACTCATCATTGTGGGCTTTCTTAGCCCATTCGTGTAGGGTGTATGTTATCTTTGGATGCTTAGTAGTTCTTGCTTTCTTATGATTAGCTCCAGCTCGCTAATAGTTTGTAGCATGTTTTATGAATATTTGCTTGCATTATTCTATTCATAACTTGGTATGACACCGTGGTATCCTCCTCTGAATGTTTCATTTGAATTGACTTGGCACATGCTCACGCATGCACATGACTGTAATAATTAGTTAAGCCTTGATGAATTATTTTGCCTTGAGGATCTTGAATCACTCTCATGCCATGATTAGTCCTATTTTATTGCAAGCATGATTATGACAGCTATTGCTCTCTCGTTTGTCGCTCCCTTACTATTGCTAGCCTTCACTTACACTGAGTATGTTTTACTCAAATTTCCAACTCCCTAAACCAAATATTTCCAAAGTGTCCACCATACCTACCTATTAGCATCATTTGCTACTTCCGCGCATATTCATTATGCCTTGTTTTCTTCCGAATAAAATGTTTGCTTGTTATGAGAAAGTTAGTTAGTAAAGCTCTCACGAACTTGATGGCACACTTTATTTTCTTGCACTTAATAAACCTGGACCATTGCGTCCTTCTTTGTTGCGTATATGCTTGCGCTTTATAAGTTGAAGTTAGCAGAACCATGTTTCATGGGGAACGTTTTCAAGATCTCATTTGTACTTAGTACCTCGTTGATATCATGTTCTTTTACTTATGGATCCCGGCGGTGTGAAATAAAAGTGGAACTTGTAAGATCATGGAGTTTGTATGTATGTTAGAGAAACGCTTGGGCCGCTAGCCTAAGCCATGCCGAATCATGGTGGAAACTTGCAGCATAACCGTAATGAGCATTCTATGAAGCATCCTCAATAAAAATCTATGCACATAGTAAATAAAAAGATCGCTAAGATGCTCATTGTCTGCTTGCCTTGTTATTTTGATTATGGGACAACTCCCGTGTCATGTGCAAGGGGTACCCCGTTGGCGGTTCTCTATGATACGTATATACTTACAATGACAAGAGCTTACTTGTGACTGAAGTTGAGTAGCATGAGGATCGGTCTTCGTAAGTAAGGGGCATGTGACTTCGATTTATAACTTGTCAAGCATATCCTCTTAGTTGTGTCACTTTAACCTTAACCATTTAAAGATGCTTATGATAGGGGCAATGAGAGCTCAAAGCTAATGAGTACCATACTTTCAGCATTTGGAAGCCTTTCAAATTATTTAAAACCTTTTCTTATTGAGTCTCCACACATTCTCTGAGCACCTTCTTGAGAGCATAGTTGTCATTCTTTGTGCTTGTCCCATTACTTGATTATTTGTGTTATGACTTTGATGCTTGTATCTTTGATATCTTTACTTCTAGTCATCACTTGAACTTCAGAGGTGCCTTGACATTCATAATCAAAGGCAAGCGAGATACCACTCTATCATACCTTTTTATGAGCATTGTAATGTTGCTTATGTTTATGCTTCATGCTACTTATTATTTTTGAGGTGGAATCTCTTCATAGCTTGCAATGACTATTAAGTAGACTCAGTTGCATACTCTTTATTATGAATTGTCTAAGTAGTTGTGTCGTGGAAATGGCCACGACAGTCGCTGCCATAGGCAGCGATTGAATGTTTCATGAGGAAGAGTTGGCGGCCATCTGCGGTGCGAGATGGGGGCGGATGCACATGGGTTTACCCAGGTTCACCCCCCCGGAGGGTAAAGACCTACTCTTGCTAGATTAGATTATGAGAGAGCGAGTTGCAAGGGTGGCGAGCTCGGCGGCTAGGCAGCGAATCGCTTGAGGGGGTGTATGATGGAACGTAATTCTCTAAGATACCCTAGGGAGGTTTGTATATGAAGCACCTCGCTAGGGTTTACAAGCTGCCTCCGAACAGGATAAGGATCCGGAGACCTTTGACCTAACTCGACTGGGCTTCTGCTGTGCTTCTAGGCTTCCAGTCACCAGTCGCTGGGCCTCTCCTTTCTTCATGATCCAGTCGCTGTCCTTCAGACGCACTCGCAGGCCCTTCGGCCCAACCGGAACGTTCTGCTGAGCATACCCCCTTTGGCATATCCCCATCAGTAGTCCCCGAGGCCATCATTGACGTAGGTGTGGGCGTCCTTTTGGTGTTCGAAGTAGGCGAGCCCAATTTGGGCGTCCAGTCGAGTCGGCGATGGACTTTATTAAAACCGAGGAGAATTTCTCCATCGCCCCATTCGTCACTTCAACAAATGTCATTACTGCCCAGTCGTCATCTCGGCGAGAATAGAGACTGGCGGGCAGCGAGTAGACCACAGGAGTTGGACCGTCAAATTTAGTCAAACTATCTGTTGGAATTTCCAAAGGTAACTACGGCGCAATTACCGTGGGTAACGGCCATCCCAATTTTGGTGGGTGATGTTTCCCATATAAGGGGAGTGATGGATCAGCTTCGTGATCCTGCTTCGCATTCTTCATCCTTCCTCGTTTGCTCTTCCTTTCTGCTTTCTCCCGACTTGCTCTCCCTGCGTCACGCGATCCCACTTTTCACTCGATGGCGCCTCCCAAAGGCTCATGGGGGAAATCCAAGTGCACCACGGCCCAGCTGAGGTCCTTTGAGGACGCCGGGGTGCTCCGCAAGGGGAATTGGCGGGTTCCCCCCTCCTCCAAGACCGAGCCGAAACTGTGACCCGGCGAGTTCATCTGCTTCACCAGCCATCTCGAGAGGGGCTTAGGGTTCCCTACTTCGCTCTTCTTTCGCCGCTTCTGCGCGTACTACGCGATCAAGCCCTCAGATCTTGGTCCACACAACATCGAGCAGCTGGCGATCTTCGTCGCCTTCTGCGAGTGCTACCTCAGCTGCAGGCCATATTTCCCGCTGTGGTTGGAGCTCTTCCACGGCCGCATCGGGCGCGAGGCATCCATCGGCTTGATGCTGGCCACAGGCAGGGTCACCTTCCAGTTGAAGCCGAAGGCCAACTTCGTCAAGCTCCTCCTGCCGAAGAATTCCGCCAGCGAGTGGAAGAAAAGCTAGTTCTACGTCAAGGAGGCTACTCCCTCCGGCGAGGTCTCCCTTCCTGAATTCATCGCCGAGAGGAGCGAGCCCTGCTGACTGGCACCGAAGAAGCTCCCTGAAGATCAGCGAATGGCCATCACGGACATGATGGATCAGATCCAGAAGCTGAAGGACCAGGGGTTGATTCCGATCAACCTCTACAATTGCTGGCTCTGGCGGCGCCTGGTTCCGCTGGCGGCTCGTCCACACTGGATGTACGAGTACAGCGGGAAGCATGATCCATCTCGAACCATCAAGGAGTCGTGGGAGGCCGAAGATTACAAGGCCGCCCTGAAGAAGATCACCGACACAGAGTTCACGGGCGCGGCGGTCGGTGTCGCCCCGTATACTCCCGTGAAGAACGAAGCCCCCACAGTAAGTTTTCTTTCCAATCGATGCATCCGTATCTCAATTTCAGTCTTTTCGCTTGGCGTGTTTTGACTCGCAGTGGTTCTTAGCTTTTTCAGGTATTGGAGGGTTGGCTCCCTCCGCTTGACGAAGAAGTTCCCCAGGAACTGGAGGAAGATTCTGAGGGGGATCCTTCCGATAGCGACGGGGAAGAAGAAGAGGTCCCTCCCCTAGCGTCTGTGGCCCATAAGACCCGAATGCAGAAACGGCGAGAGGTCGAAGCGAGCCGCAGCCTAGACGAGTTCGAACAAGGCGACGGGATCGCCTAGGAGCAGACGTCCCGGCGCACCGCTACGCCTTCAAAGCCCCCACGCCGGCCCAAGTCGCCAGCAAAAAGGCCTGCATCACCTGTCAGGTCGGTAGTGGTGTTCGGGTCGGACGACGACTCCAACGACGAAGGATCTCCCGAAGTCTCGCACAAGGCCCCAAGGGCCGTAATCACGACGAAGGGGTTGGAGGGCGAGGACACGGAGGCGGTGGTAGAAGTTCCTCTGGCGTCGATCGCGCCGTCGTCCTCGGGGGTCCCAAGCCAAGAAGCGACCGAAGCGGCACCGCCCAAGTCACCCCAGCCGTCGAAGGCAGCGGCGTTGGAGCCAGAGATCCCGGCGACTGCGGCTTCGTCGTCAAGGAAGCCCTCGGTTTCATGGGCTTCGGATGTCTTCGAGCGGGGGCTCAGCCGCAAGCTGGGCCCCAAGTTGGACAAACCTTCCCATATCAGTACCGGGCTACGTGTTCTTCCAGTCGCCAAGTAAGTTGTGCTTCCTTGTCCCAATTTGTTTTGCTTCTTTCGTGTCGTGGTTGTGCTGATTGGAAGGGCTCGTGCAGGTCCGGGGCTAAGAAGATTGGTCGCCCTTCGGTTGCCAAGATTCCACCGGCCACTAGCGCGGGAGAGAGTGGTCTTCCCAAGAAGAGGAAGGCCTCTGAGGATGTCGCGTCTGCTGAAGTCACGAAGAAGCAGAAGGGGGGCGCTGACGATGACGCGACCGGGGGAAGCGCCATGGAGCCAGCTATTGCGCCGCTTGTCGAAGAGGGGGCGGCGACGCGATCAGATCCAACACCAGTTGCGTCCGTGCCGGAGGTGCCGGTCTCGGCGGCCAGCACCCCTGCCAGGGTGTCGACGACATTCCCTCGCTTTATGGCGAGGGGGTTCCCAGGCGTTGCGGATGCGCAGTCTCCGCAGTTCCTGGAAATCGTGGACGCGGAGATTGGGGCCTGCCGCGGGCACACCTCCTTCACGGTCCTGTCGACTGACGCTGCTGAACTTCACAAGATGCTCGGCGCTGCTATTCAGGTATGTCCAGTCCCCGAATTCCTAGTCGCTGAATTTCAGCGGCTGGGAATTGTTTTTTGTTTTTCTTCCTTCTACAGTCCCCGAGTTCCTAGTCGCTGAATTTCAGCGGCTGGGAACTGGTTTTTGTTTTTCTTCCTTCTCCAGTCCCCGAGTTCCTAGTCGCTGAATTTCAGCGGCTGGGAACTGGTTTTTGTTTTTCTTCCTTATCCAGTTCCCAAGTTCCTAGTCGCTGAATTTCAGCGGCTGGGAACTGGTTTTTCTTTTTCTCCCAATGCTTAGCTCGGCTCGTTGTTTTTCAGGGGTTACAACGGGAGTCGACTGATCGGCAGGCTGCACGAGAGCGCCTGGAGCGTGACTTGCGCTAGGCGCAAGAGGTGAACCAGCGGCTTCAGGAGAGGATCGGTGAGTGTTTGGCGTTGTTCTTCTATGCTTGTTATGAGCTGGTTTTGTGCAATACTCTGACATCTTCTCTTGCAGATGGTTTCCCGGCTGAGGTCTCCAAGGCCCGTGAGGGGTATGTCCCACTCGCCGAACTGGACGCGGCGAATGGGCGAGTGGCCTCCCTGGTCAAGGAGTTGGAGGATGCTAAGGCGGCTTCAATTTCTTCGGAGGAACGGGCGAAGGCTGCCGTCGCCGCCGCTAAAGAGGAACGCAAGGCCACGGACTCCATCATCGTGGGGCTGCATAACAAGCAAGCCGCTTTGGAGAAGCACGTCAAGGAGAATTGCCGCAAGCTTCTTGGTGAGTTTCTGTCATTTTCCTTATCCTTTTGTCAGGTCTCCGCTTTGGGGGTTTCATTGTTTCACTGACATCTGACTTTCCAGATGTGGTAGGCCAAAGCGACCCGGTGGTGCAAACTTATACCGCCTCGCAGTGCGTGACTGCCGTGGTGAATGCAGCCACGGCCTCAGCGTTGTGTGTCCAGGCAGCTCTTCAGGGCATGTCTCCCACCGAAGTCATCCCTGGGAGGCTCACGGAGGTGTGGTGCTATCTGGATGAGGTGCCCGGGGTTGTGGAGTGGATGACGCGCTCCGCGTTCAGACGCGGGGCCGCCACAGCGTTGAGCTTGGGTCTCGCGCATTTCCTGGACGATGTCACGAGTGGCTATCCTTCGGTGACCGGCACGGTGGAGATGTCGGAGGTGCTGAAGCTGACTGCAAAGGCCACTCCTTATGCCGATCGTGTCTTGGCGATGGGGGATCTTCTGCCGTACCAGGAGACGGTGTTGGCGACCTCGAGCCGGAGCACCACGACATGAAGTCGGAGCAGCCCTTCCGGTTGTCGTTGGCCAAGTCACTAACCATGTACCCGGCGAACCCATGGCGGCCCTTTGTGCGCATCAAGGGTGGTGGCGCTTCTTCTTCTTCAGGGCCTGTGGAGTAAGCAAATGTAATGGTTGTAATAGATGCCAAGTGGCGAACATTGTATGATGTTTTCGTAATTAATGTCGCGGGGACTTGGTTGACTCGTGTTATGATTAAGGAAATATTTTGTTCAACAATTTGAGCGAGTCCCCGAGCGCGTCCGCCCTTTAATGGGGTATAACTCGATTGTGTATTTCTATGTGTTTAATTTGTTTACGCGTTTCTTTTTATCCCTCGCGTCTCCTGAGCGGCGAGTCCCCGAGCGCCAGTAAGGTTCGCTTATGAGCGAGTCCCCGAGCATTGTGCTCGACCGTGTTGGTCGTGATCCTGTTGCAAGTTGTGAATGCGTTGTTTGTAACGCGTCTCCTCCCCTGGCCCGGGGAGCCAGTCGCTTGGCGAGCCCTAGGCAGCTCTCTTACTAGGTGTGTTCCCGAGCCGCGTAGGGTTCCCGTTTTGCGGAGGCCCCGTGCGTGGTACTTAACCGTTCGAGTCGCTTTGCTCGAGGGTGGGAGGGACAGGTCGCTGTGGGAAGCGTGTATCGGATGTCTTGGCCCGGTGGGCCAGTCGGGCTAGGCGACTCCAATGGCGGCTCCGGGTTGGCGTTTTTCGTGGATGACACAAGGCCCGAATACTTCTAGTACCCTTGTGCCACACTACTTTGCCGTGCCGGTCGCTCGACCAGAGGTTGACTTCCGTGAGTGGCGTATTGCTTGCATGTACGAGTGCGAGTGGCACAAGAATATGGCGAGTGGGCACAATTTGCGCGATCCGAATGAGTTTCATTTATATATTCCGACAGAGTACATTGTGTGGTTCTAAGTGTAGAACTTTCTGAGGTTTACATTCCATGGCCTCCCGACCTCCAACTGGCCATCACCCCGTATGTTGATGAGGTAGTAGGCGTCGTTGCCAAGGACTCGGCCTATGGAGAATGGCCCCTCCCATGGGGGGGAGAGCTTGTGCATGCCCTTCTTGTCCTGGGCCAATCGTAGGACCAGGTCACCTTCCTGGAAGGTGCGAGTTTGCACTCGGCGGCTGTGATAACGGCGAAGTCCTTGCTGGTATACGGCGGTGCGGGAGCGAGCCAGGTCGCGTGCTTCGTCAAGTTGATCGACGCTGTCTTGGCGGGCGGTCTCGTTGGCCGCCTCGACGTAGTTGGCGACTCGAGGGGAGTCATGCTCCAGGTCTATTGGCATTACGGCCTCGGTGCCATACACCATGAAGAAAGGTGTGAACCCGGTTGATCGGTTGACGGAGGTGCGGATCCCCCATATCACAGAGGGGAGTTCGTCGACCCAACATCCTGGGGTGCGCTCGAGGGGCACCTGCAGTCGCGGCTTGAGACCATGGAGGACGCTCTGGTTGGCGCGCTCTGCTTGGCCATTTGACTCCGGGTGAGCGACTGATGCGAGGTCGAGTCGTATGCCGTGCTCCTCACAGAATTCCGCCATGGCCCCCTTGGCGAAGTTGGTGCCGTTGTCCGTGATGATGTTGTGTGGGTAGCCGTACCGGTAGATGAGTTTGCGGAGGAACTTGGTAGACGTCTTGCCGTCGCACTTCTTGATCGGCTTGGCCTCCACCCGTTTGGTGAACTTGTCGACTGCGACCAGGAGGTGAGTGAAGCCAGATGGGGCCTTCTTGAACGGGCCGACCACGTCCATGCCCCATACGGCGAATGGCCACGTGATAGGGATTGTCTTGAGTGCCGAACCAGGAAGGTGCATCTGGTTGGCGTACTTCTGGCATCCGACGAATCTTGGGACGACGTCGGTGGCATCAGCGTGTGCGGTGAGCCAGTAGAAACCGTGCCGCATGGCCTTGGTGACTAGCGACTTGGTGCCAGCGTGATGGCCGCAGTCGCCAGCGTGAATGTCCTGGAGGATCTCGCGGCCTTCCTCTGGCTATACGTAGTGCTTGAACACGTCGGTCACGCTGCGCTTGTGGAGCTCGCCGTTGATGATGACGAAGGGTTTGCAGGGGCGCACGATCATTCGCGCCTCTGTCTTGTTGCTCGGTAGGAGTTTGTGTTCCAGGAAGGCGACGTATGGCGCTGTCCAGTCGCTAGGTTCCATAACCATGGCGACTAAGGCCGGTTCTGGTTGTAGTGGGATCCTGACGTCGATCTCCTTCGGTGGGCTGACGGAGGGTTTGTGGATGATGTCGAGGAAGACGCATATTGGTGGCGCCTGTCGAGCCGATCGATGCGGGAAAGGGCGTCTGCTTCCTCGTTTTTACGCCTGTCGATCCACTCGACGGAATAGCTGTTGAGTGTCCTCCCAACTGATCGACGGCTTGGCGGTACGCTATCATTGTTGGGGAAACAGCGTCACATGTCCCGGCCACTTGGCCGGCGACTAGGTCGGAGTCGCCGTAGCATCGTAGGCGATTGATGTTCATCTCCTTGGCGGCTCTCATGCCGTGGAGGAGGGGCTCGTATTCCGCCATGTTATTGGTGCAGGGTTTGAAGTTGAGGTGGAGTACGTAGCAGAGCTTGTCTCCTTTGGGGGAGGTCAGTATGACCCCAGCCCCCGCACCGTCGGTGTTCTTGGAGCCGTCGAAGTGGAGCGACCAGTAGTGGAGGTATGGGAGCTTCTCTGGCTGCTGTGCTTCTTCCCAGTCGGCAAGGAAATCGGCCAGGGCTTGCGAATTGATCGCTTTTCGGGGCTCGTATTTGATGTTGTGGACGCCGATCTCGACGGCCCACTTGGCGACTCGCCCAGTCGCATCGCGATTGCGTATGATGTCTTGCAGGGGCACGGAGGATACCACCATGATTGGGTGCTCCTGGAAGTAGTGCGGGAGTCACCGCTGTGCTCGGAATACCGCGTACACCAGTTTTTGGTATTGCTGAGAATATTTACATCATATGAAGCAAATGTGTTCGTGAAAGTTCTTTTATCGCACTCAGTTTTCAAATGAATTGCTTGAGTACAAGCAATAAGCTAAGCTTGGGGGGAGTTGATACGTCCAAAACATATCTACTTTCCCGAACACTTTTGCTATTGTTTCTCCTCTAAACTTGTGTGATTTGGATGCAACTAACACGGACTGACGCTGTTTTCAGCAGAATTGCCTTGGTGTCTACTTTTTGTGCAGAAAATCAACTATCAGGAAAAATCTCGGAAAATATGCCAAAAATCCTATTTCACCTGAAGACTCCAGGAGCCAGAATACGAGACGGAGAAGAGCCAGGGGGTGGCCATACCACCTGGTGGCGCGGGCCAAGCCAGGCCGCGCCAGGGGGAGGTGTGGGCCCCCCAGGCACCCCCTCAGTCTCCCTCTTTGCCTATAAGAAGCCTTCTGACCTAAAAACTCCGGGGGGTTCGACGTTTTTCCAAAAGGAGTTCCGCTCCGCCGCCACCACCAGATTCCAAGAAACAACACCAGAAACTCCGTTCTGGCACCCTGCCGGGACGGGGAATTGGAGGAGATCATCGCCACCATCATCACCATCGCTTCTCCATCTCCCATCCATGTTCCCACATCTATGAGTGAGTAATCCCCCGCTGTAGGCTATGGGGATGTAGGGATTGGATGAGATCGTTCATGTAATGGCATCGGATTGTTAGGGCATGGTGCCTAGTATCTTTTATTAGTGCTTTATGACTTTGTTGCGACTTGTTGTGCTTAATGCTTGTCAGTAGGGCCCGAGTGCCATGATTTCAGATATGAACATGTTATTGATTCATTATGATAGTATTGTTTATGGTCTTATCTACAAGTTGTATACACACGTTGTTGTCCGGAACCAATGGCCCCGAAGTGACAGAAATCGAGATAACCGGAGGGAATGGCTTCGATGTGAGCATCACGTGTGTTCACGGAGTGTTAATGCTTTGCTCCGGTGCTCTATTAAAAGGAGCACCTTAATTGCCAGTAGTTCCCTTGAGGCCCCGCTGCAAACGGGCTGGCAGGACAAAAGATGTTGTGCAAGTTCTCATTGCGAGCATGTATGACTATATATGAAACACATGCCTAGGATTATCGAGTACTTGGATGCTTTATCTTATTTATGTGCAATTTGCCTATGTTCTGATTGCTATGTGAATTGTCTTGTCCATGCAACGCCCGTCCATCCATCCCTATGCCTACCGCACTCGAATCCTACTGTTTACTGCTATTGTTACTGCTGTCTTTACTTTACTACTGCTGTTACTTTGCTATTCCTACTACAAAACTGTTGCTACTAATAAACTGCTGTGAGCAAGATTGTTTCCAAGTGCAGCTGAATTGACAACTCAGTTGTTAAGGCTTATAAATATTCTTTGGCTCCCCTTGTGTCGAATCAATAAATTGGGTTTCACTTCCCTCGAAAGTATTGCGATACACCCCCTATACTTGTGGGTCATCAGTGCACAGTCGTCAACATTTCTAAAATGAAACTTGGTCCCTTCTCCTACCTTTCCTGGTACATTGCCCGATGAGGTGGATAGCCACGACCGATCTTTTTAATATGTTCGCACTCTTATGTTGAGAAGGGAAATAAAGATTGAGTTGTTAATGCAACGAGTGTCGAATTATTACCCTCTAAGGAAATGGGAAATGGTTATTTTCACATGTCCCCGTAGTCCAAACCTACTGTCAGTCTTTCACTCCCCTTCTCCGACTAACCACAGTTCACCTTGCGCAGCTCCTCCGCACCGCACCAACTAGGGTAACATGGCCCCACCTAAGCCGCCGCCGCCGCGACAGCCACCGAAACTAGGGTATTTAGCCCCTCTAAGGCAGGCCGTGAAGCTCTACTTCAAGGCCGATCTCCCATTGCCCTCCCAGGCGGATGATTTCCCCAAATGTGCCGAATTGGCCGCGGCGGCGACTGCGCCGTCGTCGGCGCCAGATGCGGCAAGCAGGGCCAAGAGAGCGATGTGGAAAAATCGTGCGGCGGCATTACGGCATGCTCTAGGCAGTGGGAACAACGTATGTATCAAATTGTTCATGAGAGGATGCCGCCGCCGAGGGTACACACCCTCGAACAGGGCAGCACCAAGGTCTAGGAACTCTCGTGTCCATGCTTCGGCGCGGACTACCTTACCTCAGTGGGGGAGACTGAGAGCACGCCGTCTGCGGCAAAGACGCTCCATCCTACGCACCGTCGAAGGCCGTACCATGGCAGCGACCAAGCGTCTACACTCACAGCCGTAGCCGGCAGCGGGCATCAGCTCAGCCCCGGAATTCGAGTTCGAGTTCACACGGACCTACGATCCCGAGAAGGAGATGTCGAATTTCAGTTTCGAAGAAATCGTTGCGGCGGCGTGGATGGTCCAACTGAACCGGGACTAGCGCATGCAAATTGCTCGTGCATGAATGATGCAGATTTCTTGTAGTTTGGCGGGAAGATCAGTTTGGGTTAAATGATCAAAGAACTTATGTCCTCTCAAGGAAATTGGCCAGCCAACTTTTCTGGTGGAGATCTGTAGTTTCTTCAGTGTAGAATAGTTAAGTTCAGACTGAAGAATGGCTTTTATAGATGAAATGCTGACGAATTGTTCTATAAACTAGTAGGAAGTTTAGCCCACTTTTGTGCAGGTATAAGACCCTTTTGTATGGAAGTACTACTGTTGTAAGCAAATACTATCAAGTATCTATTTCCTTCAATTACTAGTCGTGGTTCAATCTAGTTAACTGGCATTTTTTTATCCCAAACTACAGATTTTGTGTATGCTATATGTGCTGTAAACCATTTTTTCATTGTCTTGTGTTGCCTGCAAAATGGTCCTACAGTTCAACGTGTTACAAATGTAGCTACCTTGTACTTGAAGAGGAGATGGACTACATTTTCCTGGCATCCATAGAATTGATATTTCTCATTGCCAGACCACCCTATTTTCATGAGGTTGTCCTTGGTTATTCACAGAAATTATAAAGCACGGTGTTCAACTACATCGATTCAAACTATTACACACACACCCACTACATCAAATTCATTACCCACACATACTACATCGATTCAAACTATTACACACACATACTACTTCAAACTATTACACACACGTACTACATTGATTCAAACTATTACACATTTTTAGTCGATGCTAACTTCCTGCTACGCTCTCCATACTATAAATTTATTAGCCACACATACCACGACAATTCACTAGAGCTCTGTCTTCACTCGAGGGAAATCAGAACCACCAGATCGTCCAAGCCCGGTCCCCCCACTGAAACTGTGTGCGTTGTCGCGAAACGGTGGTGGTCCTGTGCCATCGATCCTTCCAGGCCAACACTGCAGGCGACGAGGACGCTTTCTGGGAGCCTCTTCGGGGCCCTGAATGCCATGTACAGATTCCAGAACCTCCTCCAGGTGGATGATGAACGGGTGCTTCCAGCAAAGCTGTCGCCCTGCCCTGCTTGGAATCTGCACCTTATACATCTTAGGAATGGCGTCAGGATCTTTCAGCCATGCCTTTACCTCGATGAACCATCTGTCGCTCAGTGGAACGATTTCCACCATCTCGCCGCCAAGGCTACTGATGACCTGCTTGAGGGCCTCCGGCTCCCAAGCATCCAATGGGAGGCCGTCAAAGACGAGTTTGGAGAAGAAACAAAGCTGCCCTAAGTGATCGTCCCACCCACAGGAGCGATGCCAACGCATGAAGCTCATTTTCTCCCCGCAGCACTCGAAAGAATGGGAAGAATGCAGAACGCGCTCGGTGTCTGAGCTGTGCTCGAACCGGATGAAAAAATCGAATGGTGGCGCGCATACCACAATGTTGACCTCATTTTGTCTGATCCCAAAAGGAGACCTGAAAGCCGACAGCAACTCTGCTAGCGACACGGCGGGACGGACGCCCAGAACGGTGGCCATGAGAGCATGGTCATCGAACTGCTGTGCCAGGGCTACCATGCCTGGGGTGCACGGCGGGACGCACTCCGCCGTGCGAGAAGGACTAGCCAGAGGCGAGATATTAGTCCGAGGACGCGAAGCTCCGATACGGCGGATGATGCAACGGTGACGGCTGCGAGCTTCCATTAGAGGCGTGGGAGGTTGACCGGACATGGCGGGGATGCAAATTAGAGCAAGTGCAAGCTCCGATCTGAGACGAGCAGCCGGAGCTGAGCAAATGTTATGGGAAGGGAGCAGGGGAGAAGACCAGAGCAGAGTAAAGAAATATATCTGGTCCACTCAGGGATCTGGTCCACGCAGGGGTAAGCTAGTCCACGACCGCAAAAGATAACGGGGAATACTGACATGGCGGGCCAAGAAGAGTTGACCTAACGGCGGTATTTGAGTTCAACCGTTTTTCGTTTGGTTCAAACGACCGTTTGGCCGTTAGATTTGTATTCACCCCCATTTGGCCCTTCTGGACAATTGGCGAATCTACTATGGCCCCTCCGCGCGATTGATGACAACTCGGGTACCACGGTGCGCTCACCCACCAAGTTTGGTACCGCAAACAAACATTCCCACCTAGGGCACCCCCTCGGTGTCAACACCCGGATTTTTAATCCCAGATGCCTGTTATGCCATACATCGCAATCCCAGGATTACCATTTTGCGAGACATAACATATTGGATATCACAGTACATCATCCATTACAAACCATAATAAGGTCTTACACAAATAAAGGATCTCATGATCCAGTCTTAGTACAAACAAGTAGCGAAATAAATAGCATAGCGGTGGGCTCCATCTTCAGTGTCACAGACAATGCTGATGATGGGAGATGATCCTAGTTGTCGTAGCCGTCCTGCTGTCCTCCTTCAGGGTAGTCCTCCTCATAGTCTGGCCACGCGAATAGCTAGGGACAAAGTCATGAGTACTCTTTAAGTACTCGCAAAATATCACTAACAACTAAGGTAGTTCTAGTAGGAAAGCTAAGTTCTAAGTTTATTTTCAAAGTTAATTTTGAAACCTAAGCCGAGTTCGGAAACAGAGAAAAATAAAATAAAGTTCTAAATCACCTAAGTGGGAACTTAGTTGTCATAGTCATAACCATGTTGTGGTCAAGTCATGTCATAATTCACTTCATAAGTCATTTTTAAAACATCTGACAACGGAACAGTATAGCCACTCCAACTGTCCATAACTGCGGACACAGCTATTCGAATAGTGTGACACTTTGCAGAGGTGGTACACTTTCACCACAAAATTCGATACATCTGTCAGGGACAAGCCTGAATCATCATACTTAGTATGCAGATAATCAAACATAACCTTTCCTTTACACACTCTAGTATAAGCACCTCTCCTATAAGCTTGGCCTCCCAGCCATGACCATTTGCCATCCTGGGCACTTCATAGGTGGACAACATTGAGAGGTAGCCTCAGCTCAAACCTCTCCCGCGAGGGAACTAATACTAATGCATATACTTCTGGCTAAGCCTTACCCAATTCAGGTATTGTGGTTGTACAGTAAAATTGGAATAGTATCGCATCCAAACCCAACCATCAGTTTTTATAAAAAGGGCTAAGGCTCATGCCTCAACATTTTCATCATCATCATAAACCAATTGTGTTTCTCAACACATGTCAAATCATCTCAAGAGAATGACTCATCATTCCAAGGTTTTCACAAGTCATTTTCACCAAGTATTCCCATCTAAAGTGATCAAGTTTTTGGTTTAGCTCAAATCACTAAGTTAAGAGTGTTCACTAATGTGGAATGCTAATCTCAATCTCATGCCATAGAATGACATCTAAGTCTAACTAGATAGGTCAAGTTTTATACTCTTTATGCTATCTATAAACAAAGTAAAGAACTTTGGTAAAGTAAAAGAAGGTAAAGCTTGTCAATAAAACTGGAGTAGGTATAAGTCAAAAGGTATAACCAAAGCATGCCTAATGCATCTTGCTTAGGTCATCTTGTATAATTCTAGCTTGCATAGTTAAGAAACTTGCAAGTGTTAGCTTGCATGGTTAATGATAGCTTGCAAGTATTAGCTTGCCAATAATAACTTGCCTTGATTGGTGCAGTTGTTGAAATTCTCCTCTTCTTCTTCGGGGTAGAACTCCTCCTCCTCGTAGACTTGGTCGGTACTATCGTCTATAAATACATACGGAATACACAATCACCAAACAATACTTAACTAGTCTATTTAATACACTTAGGCACACATTTGATGATCTAGTATCATCACATTCATCATAAGGTTTAATAAACTAGTTTCATTTTATTTTATTTGAGAAAAGTAATTTCAACTCATTGCAATTAACTAAGATTTAATATTCTCCAATTAAAATATGGGATCATGTGGACACATGTCATCACCACATATTCCAATGCATGGGAATGCGATTTAAATGTTGGATCACATTTTAATAAGTTTAAGTTCAATATTGAATGAAAGTGACAAGAAATGCCTATATAGCATTATTTTGGTACTAGTCCAAAGTCACTGCATGCAAACCTTAATATTATTACATATTTAGATAGGTATATTCAAATGTGATTTTTGAGAGGTGGAATCAACTCAAAAACTATTATGGTTGATTTTAGAAAAATGTTTGAATGTGAAAAAGCTTTTGTCTTGTTATTTTTTCTATATGTGATCTATAACTCTAAATTATTTAAATCCAACGGACTTGGATAGATATTTAAATTATCTTTCCAACAAAATTAGAATCACTCAATTTGGTTTAGTATATCTTTCTGAATTGATTTTCAAACTAGTGGAGAGAAACTAGGTTTAGTTAAAAAGGAAAAATCTAAATTTGAATTACATGGCCAGCACAGGAACACTAATAGGCCGAGCCGGTTTCACTCCGCGGTGGTGAGAACAGCTGACAGGGGGGTCCCGCTTGTCAGTGGCTCTTTAAACACGAAGTGGTACGGGGCAACGTGTACCGTAGGATTAGAACTAGGATCTACGGCTCACGTTCATCATCGACGACGGACAGGTCGCCGGCGAGGTGGAACCCTAGCGGCTCGGTGGGGGTGTAGTGGGGGCATACCAGGGCTCCAGCGAGTGCGGCGATGGGGGCGATCGAATGAGGCAATGATGGCGGACTCAGGCGAGGTCGTGGCAGCTCCTAGGGTGGACAAAATCGACGGGGGCTTCTCCTTCTCTGCTACGGCTAACTCCGGCGCAATTCTGGCGACTGGTTGCTCGAGTGGCTCCAGCGAGAGAGGGGAATGATCAGTGCTGAGAGGGGAGTGTGGGAGTGTGGCAAATGAGGCTGGGGGTGGCCTCCTTATATAGGCTCATCGAGGGGACCGAGAGGGCGACGACGAGCTCGTTGGGGACGAAGATACAGGGCTCTATCAGCACGGGCTGGGTAGGCGGACATTGGGAGGTTCCCTGGCGGTCACCTACGGCTTAATGGTGATGCTAGGGGCGGTGGCTAATGGTTGGAGCATCTGGCGCTCTACGCGGCAGAGGCGGTGCTCGACGCGGTTCACAACGGCTGTGGGTCGCGTGGTGGGAGAAGGGCGTGTCAAGCAGGGTGCAGGGGTCAATGCGGAGCGGCGCGCGGGGGCTGTGGTCGAGGGGCGACGTGTGCGGCCTTGCCGGGGGGGCGCTCTGGCGTGCACTAGCACGGCGTAGAGGCTTAGTGCAGGGGTGCTCTATGGTGGTCCAGGGTCTAGCTACGCTTGGGGATGGGACAGGGGAGTGCGGTAGGGTTGGGCGGAGCTAGTGGTGGTGCTGGATTGGCGCGGCGTGGTCTGTGGAGCGTTGCCCACGCTTGGCCAGCGGGTATGGCTTCAGGGTGGCGCTGCACTGTGGCTAGGGACTAGGGAGTGGCTGGTTTATGGCCTGGTTAGAACAAGAGGAGACAGAGGGAGTGAAATGGGGTCAATTGGGTCGATGATCATTGTAGAAATAGTGAGGCTACTCTAGTGTGTGATTTGTGCATGCCAGGTGTTCGACACAATGGGCGCATGACACAAAGATTTGAATTTTGAAATGAATTTTTGTGGAGTTGTTGATCTTATGCTTGGGCATCTCTGGTTGCTGGTATTTGTCAAGTTGAATTCATTTGCATGGTTTTTGAAAAAGGTGGGATCTAGGTACATACACTTGATTCCATTTTCAAATGTCATTTAAAATTAGGGTTTTAATGTTTTTGTAAGATCACAAGGTGGGCCTTGGTATATCTTTACTTGTACTAGCAAGGGGTGCAAAGATCCATAATTGTTTCTGTTTGAAATTGAGTTCTAGGAACACCCAAAGTGGCCTAGTTGATTAAAATGGCAAAAGTGACCATTTCCATTTATTAATTCTATTTGATTTATTTTTCTTTGGATTTTTCTTGGGAATGCTCTAGATGATATGGCATTCATCTTAGAATGATTTTACAACCATTAGAACAAACAATCATGGCAATTCAAAACAATTCCCTATTAATGCAACACACATATGCATGCTTAATTATTTAAATGAGAAAAAGTTTTTGTTAACCCTAAATTGGGTGATTTGGATCTTGATATATTGGATTCAAGTTTTTGGATGTTACAAACCTTCCCCCCTTAAACAAAATCTCGTCCCGAGATTTAAGAAAGAAAACTAGGAACTAAAGAGATCTAGAAACTCAGTCCTAATGTAATCTTCTCGCTCCCAAGTGGCTTCTTCTTCGGTATGGTTGCTCCATTGGATCTTGAGAAATTTGATACTCCGGGTCCTGGTGGTTCTGTAAGCTTCCTCCAAGATACGGATGGGCACTTCACGATAAGTCAGATCCTTGTTGATATCAATGGCTCGGTGATCTATGTTCTTGAAAACTTCGGTCTTCTCCGGCACTTCTAGGCATTTGCGAAGTAACGAGATATGGAACACATTGTGGATGGCAGACATCTCTTCAGGCAGATCCAGTTGATACGATACTTCTCCTTGGCGATTCAGAATCTTGAAGGGTCTTATATATCTGGGGGCTAACTTTCCTTTCAGACTAAAACGTTGTGTTCCCTTCAATGGAGAAACTTTGAGATACACAAAATCTCCGACATTGAAAGTCAGGTCTCTCCTTCTTTTGTCAGCATAGCTCTTCTGTCTGGACTGGGCGGTCTTGAGGTGCTCACGGACTTTGTGCACCTTCTCTTCGGCTTCTCATAGGATGTTGGGTCCAAAAATCTGACTCTTTCCTACTTGCGACCAATTCAACGGGGTATGACACTTTCTTTCATATAGGAACTCAAATGGGGCCATTTGCAAACTGGCTTGATAGCTATTGTTGTATGAGAATTCTACGAAAGGCAGACAATCTTCCCATTTTGATCCATACTCTAACACACAAGCTCTCAACATATCCTCTAGGATTTGGTTGACTCTTTCAGTCTGTCCATCGGTTTGCGGGTGATATGCTATGCTGAAATTCAACTTGGTTCCTAATCCTTCTTGGACATTCTGCCAAAATCTCGAGGTAAATTGGGTTGCTCGATCCGATACTATGGTCTTGGGGGTTCCATGCAAACTGACAATTCTAGCAATGTACAACTCTGCTAGCTTCGAACTCTGGTAGGTTGTCTTGACGGGTATAAAATGAGATACCTTGGACAGTCTATCAACGATGACCCAGATTGAGTCATTTCCCCTACTAGAAGTAGGCAAACCGGTGATAAAGTCCATTCCGACGGAATCCCATTTCCATTCCGGAATCTGCAATGGTTGCAACAGTCCCGCGGGTCTCTGATGTTTCACTTTGACTCTTTGACAGATATCACACTTGGAGACGTAGCTTCCGATTTCTCTCTTCATCTTGTGCCACCAAAATTGCTCCTTCAAATCTTGATACATCTTCGTTCCTCCGGGGTGGATAGAATAAAGAGTATCATGAGCTTCTTGCATGATAACTTGCTTCAGCTCCGAATCTGCTGGCACACAGAGACGTCCTTTGTACCACAAAACTCCTTCTTCATCTTCGGTGAATCCAGGTACCTTTCCTATACCAATACGAAGTTTGATTCCATCGATACTTTCATTTCCCTTCTGGGCTTCCTTGATTTGGCTAATCAAAGTGGGTTGAAGTTCAATGCTAGCTAAGAATCCTTTGCTAACTAGCTCGGTTCTAAACTACTCCAACTCTTCATGCAAACTTGGTTGCTTCTCCTTGATCATGGTGTTTAGCCTACACGGCAATCTGCTAAGAGCATCCTCTACCACATTGGCTTTGCCGGGGTGATAGTGAATGTCAAGGTCATAATCCTTGATTAACTCTATCCATATCCTTTGCCTCATATTCACCTCCTTCTGAGTGAAAATATACTTCAAGCTCTTGTGATCTGAGTAAATCTCACAGCAATTACCCGTAAGGTAATGACGCCATGTCTTCAGTGCCAAAACTACGGCTGCTAATTCAAGATCATGGGTAGGGTAGTTTTGCTCATGCTGCTTCAGTTGTCGAGACAGATATGCGATGACTTTGCCTTCTTGCATCAATACACATCCAAGACCAATCTTGGATGCATCACAATACACATCAAACGGCTTCTTGATATATGGCATGATCAATATTTGGGGCTAAAATCAATCTCTTCTTGAGATCTTGGAAACTTGCTTCACATTTTCAGTCCATTCAAACTTCTTGTCCTTCTTCAACAATTGGGTCATGGGTCTGGCGATGCTCGAAAATCCTTCTATGAACTTGCGGTAGTATCCCGCTAATCTGAGAAATGCACGAACTTGGGTTTGAGTGGTTGGGGCTTCCCATTCTTCGACATCTTTGATCTTGGCGGGATCAACAGCGACTCCTCCGGCAGACACAATATGTCCTAGGAATCCTACTTCTTTCAGCCAAAACTCACATTTGCTGAACTTGGCATATAGATGATGCTCTCTAAGGGTTTCAAGAATGATTCTCAGATGTTGCTCATGGTCTTATTCTGACTTGGAGTAGATAATAATATCGTCGATAAACACAATGACAAACTTATCTAGAAAGTTCATAAAGATCTTATTCATGAGATTCATGAAATAAGTAGGGGCATTGGTTAATCCAAAAGACATGACCGTATACTCGTATAATCCATATCTGGTGGTAAAGGCGGTCTTTGGAATATCCGTTGCACGAATCTTCAGTTGGTGATAACCAGTCCTAAGATCAATCTTAGAGAACACACTGGCACCAGTCAACTGATCAAATAGATCCTCTATCTTTGGCAAGGAGTACTTGTTCTTGATGGTGACGTCATTCAGCTTCCTGTAATATGTGCACAAATGGTTACCTCCATCTTTCTTGTCGAATAACACGGGTGATCTCCATGCCGATGCGCTTGGTTAAATCAAGCATGTTGCCAACATAGCATCCAATTGCTTCTTCAGTTCCACTAACTCTGAGGGGTTCATGCTATAGGGTCTCTGAGCTATGGGACCGGTTCTAGGAATTAGTTCAATAATGAACTCAATATCCCGATCCGAGGGCATACCAGGCAATTCATCTGGGAATACGTCGGGGTATTCACAGACTACTCTGACTTGGTCTATGGTGGGTAGGGCTAGACTCTTGTTGCACTTGAATTGACGGGGCAAGGTTTCAGATATATGCTCTACTGATATTCCAGAGCTACTAGTCATGGTGATGGCTTTCTTGGCATAGTCTATCAATCCTTTATGCTTTGACATCCAATCCGTTCCTAGTACTACTTCCAAACCTTTGGTTCCAAGTACTATTAGATTGGCATAAAAATCTATCCCATGTATTCTAATAGGCACAGCTTTGCAAATTTTTCTAGCTTTTGTAGTTGAACCGGGTATTTGAACTATCATGACATGCTTCAAGTTGGTTGGGTGAATCTTACTAGTGCATGCAAATTCTTTGGTGACAAATGAGTGCGATGCTCTAGAATCAAACAACACTCTTGCTAAAACTGAGTTGACAGAAAACATACCCAACACTACATCTGGCGCTTCTTGGGCTTCTTCGGTGTTCATGTGGAAGAGACGGCCATTGCGGTTGTGAGGGTTCCCTGGGGCGAATCTTCTTCCGGGCTAAACACGACGCTGATGTTGAGATGGGGAATTCACATTGGCAGTGGTGGCAATCTTCTTAGGACACTCATTGGAGTAGTGACCCTTCACTCCACACTCGAAACAAGTAATCTGAGACTTGTCTATTGCTGCAACAGGCACATCATTGCTTCCAGTTCTCGATGCAGTGTTGTTGTTGTTGTTGTGCTTGGGAGGTGCACGGTTGAAATTGCTGGAGTTGTCGGGGTGGTTGTTGTTGTTTCCTCCAGACTTCACATTTCCTCTGCTACGGTTGGGGTAGCTTGGATGAGACATTAGGGGTCGATTGTTCCATGGGGCATATCCGGCACACGGGTTGGGGAGGTACTTCTAGTGACTGGTGGTTCCAGCTTGGTGCATCATGTGACGTTTGCGGTTGTCGTTTGCTTGATTAATCTTCCCTTCCATCTGAATGGCAGAGTCAACTAGCTCTTTGAGATCCTCGAAACGGATGTTGACGAGAACTGTCTGCATCTCATCATGCAGTCCGTTCAGGAATCTTTCCTTCTTCTTGGCCTCCGTGTTGATCTCATCAGGTGCATACCTGGCGAGGGACAAGAATCTGTCACGGTACTCCACTATAGTCATTCTGCCTTGCTTTAACTCTCTGAATTCATCTCTCATTCTGGTGACTAGACCCTGCGGCACATAGGTGTGGCTGAACTTGACTTTGAAGGCTTCCCATGTAATCACTTGACAATGGTTCATTGTGCGGGTGCTGTTCCACCATGCTCTTGCATCTCCAGCCAAATAGTGGGTGGCAAATAGGACTTTCTCGTTGGCATCCACTCCGGTGACTTCTAAGTTGTTCTCCATGGTCTGTAACCAATCATCAGCATCCGGCGGGTCTTTAGACTTGCTCAAGATTGGGGGATTGGTATTCTGGAAATTTTTGTTTGGATGCATGATGATCCTGATTTCCATGGTTCTGATTGTTGTGAGCCATCTAGGCGATCTGCTGCAGGGTGGCTAGATTTGCTTGGCGCTCTACCCTACTAGCTTCATGGTCTGTAATGAGCGTCTGCAGAATCTGCATCATTGGCTCCTGAGATGAGCTGCTCCCTCCTTGGTTTCCACGAGTCATCTGAAGATTGAGATAGATAATGCGGTAAGAGGGAAGTTCTAAGGTTCATGGTTTTGTTTTCAAAGCTAAAACTTTGAGTTTGACTCAGGTTTTGCAAACTAACTTCTTCTCATTCATTCAAGCAAAGCACACGATACAAACACACACACCACAACATGAAAGGAAACAGATGGTTTTAAGAACCATTCTGTAAGCTAAGATACAATGGGACCGATACTTCTTACTCCTATGATAGTGCTCTAGTGCATCTACTCATCATCGATGAAGTCAGAGTCATCATCATCGGTGTAGAAGTCTATGGCATCATCCTCCAGATAGTCATCATCATTGTTGAGGTACGAGTGAATATCCCCTTGGATGTCTTCACCTTCCTCTTCTTCTTCTTTGGCTGCAAGCTAAGCTTCCTGCTCCTTGATGGTCTTCTCAAGGTCGGCCACCTTCTGGCAAAGACGGTCGATGGTGCGATCGTTCTTTGCGTGTTGAAGGTAAAGAGACTGACAATCCTTGACTAGCAGTGAGAAAGTCTGGTCCTTCTGGGCGGCAATGGCAAGGTTGTGGTTGGCGAACTCTCTAGCATTGTCCAATTCCTTCTGTCTGTCGTATAGTAGGAAGTCGAGGTTCTCCACTTGACGCTTCAACACCGGGTGACTTGGCATCTCCAGAGGCATTCCCATAGAATCATGCCTTGCATAGTGAGCAAAGCGGGTTCCTTGGATTAGGTTGACATTCTGTGCGCAAAGACGAGCGAGAGCTTCATGCATTGCCCTGGCTAATCCATCTAGCCAGTTGTTCTCTCTCACACTGAATTGAATCTTCTCGGACATTGGTGCCTCTAACTTGCCTCTAAGATCAGCAACTACTAGCCATTGTAAATCTCCTCCCGGGGGACCATTGAGTTGATCTCCAAATAATTCCGGATGTGGGTGCTCCAAGTACTCAGATAGTGCATCAAGATCCCTCTCGAAGATCACTTGGCCTCCGTTGCCTAACTGGTAGAACTTGCTGTACTAAACTTCCATCTATAAGAATTTAGGATGAGAAAGTTAGTGAAGTGATCAAGTGTGTCAAAATTTTATGTAGTAATGTAAGAATTTTGAAGAACATGTATTTTTTTGAGAGAAAGAATCCCAAGGGTAAGAGAGGAAATAGGTTTTCATAAATACTCACTTGGGTTTTGAAACTAAGTTTTTGTTCGGACGTCCATTCTAACTAGGGTCTCCTATGGTCAACCTGGCTCTGATACCAACTTGTCAACACCCGGATTTTTAATCCCAGATGCCTGTTATGCCATACATCGCAATCCCAGGATTACCATTTTTGTAAGACATAACAGATTGGATATCATAGTACATCATCCATTACAAACCATAATAAGGTCTTACACAAATAAAGGATCTCATGATCCAGTCTTAGTACAAACAAGTAGCAGAATAAATAGCATAGCGGTGGGCTCCATCTTCAGTGTCACAGGCAATGCTGACGATGGGAGATGATCCTAGTTGTCGTAGCCGTCCTGCTGTCCTCCTTCAGGGTAGTCCTCCTCATAGTCTGGCCACGGGAATAGCCAGGGACAAAGCCATGAGTACTCTTTAAGTACTCGCAAACTATCACTAACAACTAAGGTAGTTCTAGTAGGAAAGCTAAGTTCTAAGTTTATTTGCAAAGTTAAGTTTGAAACCTAAGCTGAATTCAGAAACAAAGAAAAATAAAATAAAGTTCTAAATCACCTAAGTGGGAACTTAGTTGTCATTGTCACAACCATGTTGTGGTCAAGTCATGTCACAATTCATTTCATAAGTCATTTTGAAAACATCTGACAACGGAACAGTATGGCCACTCCAATTGTCCATAACCGGGGACGTGGCTATTCGAATAGTTTGACACTCTGCACAGGTGGTACACTTTCACCAAAAAATTCGATACATTTGTCAGGGATAACCCTGAATCATCATACTTAGTATGCAGATAATCAAACATTACCTTTCCTTTACACACTCTAGTATAAGCACCTCTCCTATGATCTTGGTCTCCCAGCCATGTCCATCTGCCATCCTAGGCACTTCATAGCTGGACAACATTGAGAGGTAGCCTTAGCTCAAACCTCTCCCATGAGGGAACTAATACCAATGCATATACTTCCGGCTAAGCCTTACCCAATTCAGGTATTGTGGTTGTACGGTAAAATTGGAATGGTATCGCATCCGAACCCAACCATCAGTTTTTATAAAAGGGCTAAGGCTCATGCCTCAACATTTTCATCATCATCATAAACTAGTTGTGTTTCTCAACACATGTCAAATCATCTCAATAGAATGACTCATCATTTCAAGGTTTTCACAAGTCATTTTCACCAAGTATTCCCATCTAAAGTGCTCAAGTTTTTGGTTTAGCTCAAATCACTAAGTTAAGAGTGTTCACTAATGTGGAATGCTAATCTCAATCTCATGCCATAGAATGAAATCTAAGTCTAACTAGATAGGTCAAGTTTTATACTCTTTATGCTATCTATAAACAAAGTAAAGAAATTTGGTAAAGTAAAAGAAGGTAAAGCTTGTCAATAAAACTTGGAGTAGGTATAAGTCAAAAGGTATAACCAAAGCATGCCTAATGCATCTTGCTTAGGTCATCTTGTATAATTCTAGCTTGCATAGTTAAGAAACTTGCAAGTTTTAGCTTGCATGGTTAATGATGGCTTGCAAGTACTAGCTTGCCAATAATAGCTTGCCTTGATTGGTGCAGTGGTGAAATTCTCCTCTTCTTCTTCGGGGTAGAACTCCTCCTCCTTGTAGACTTGGTCGGTACTATCGTCTATAAATACATACGGAATACACAATCACCAAACAATACTTAACTAGTATATTTAGTACACTAAGGCACACATTTGATGATCTAGTATCATCACATTCATTACAAGGTTTAATGAACTAGTGTCATTTTATTTTATTTGAGAAAAGTAATTTCTACTCATTGAAATTAACTAAGATTTAATATTCTCCAATTAAAATATGGGATCATGTGGACACATTTCATCACCACATATTCCAATGCATGGGAATTTGATTGAAATGTTGGATCACATTTTAATAAGTTTAAGTTCAATATTTAATGATTTAAAGTGACTAGAAATGCCTATATAGCATTATTTTGGTACTAGTCCAAAGTCACTGCATGCAAACCTTAATATTTTTACATATTTAGATAGGTATATTCAAATGTGATTTTTGAGAGGTGGAATCAACTCAAAAACTATTATGGTTGATTTTAGAAAAATGTTTGAATGTGAAAACGCTTATGTCTTGTTATTTTTTCTATATGTGATCTATAACTCTAAATGATTTAAATCGAACGGGCTTGGATAGATATTTAAATTGTCTTTCCAACAAAATTGGAATCACTCAATTTGGTTCAGTAGATCTTTCTCAATTGATTTTCAAACTAGTGGATAGAAACTAGGTTTAGTTAAAAAGGAAAAATCTAAATTTGAATTACACGGCCAGCGCGGGAACACTAATGGGCCGGCCCGGTTTCACTCCGCGGCACTGAGCACAACTGACAGTGGGGTCCCGCCTATCAGTGGCTCTTTAAATGCGAAGCGGTACGGGGCAACATGGACCGTACGATTAGAACTAGGATCTATGACTCACGTTCATCGTTGACGACGGACAGGTCGCCGGCGTGGTGGAACCCTAGCGGCTCGGTGGGGGTGCAGTGGAAACATACCAGGGATCCAGCGAGTGCAGTGATGGGGGCGATCAAATGAGGCAATGACGGCGGACTCAGTCGAGGTCGCGGCAGCTCCTGGAGTGGACGGAATCGGCGGGGGCTTCTCCTCCTCTGCTGCGGCTAACTCCGGCGCAATTCCGGCGACTGGCTGCTCGAGCGGCTCCGGCGAGAGAGGGGAAATGATCAGTGGTGAGAGGGGAGTGTGGGAGTGTGGCAAATGAGGCTAGGGGTGGCCTCCTTATGTAGGCTTGTCTAGGGGACCGAGAGGGAGACGGCGAGCTCGTCGGGGACGACGATACAGGGCTCTATCGGCATGGGATGGGTAGGCGGACGGTGGGTGGTTCCCTGGCGGTCAGCTACGGCTTAATGGTGACGCTAGGGGCGGTGGCTAACGCTCGGGAGCGTCTGGCACTCTGCGCGGCAGAGGCGGTGCTCGACGTGGTTCACGGCGGCTGTGGGTCGTGCGGTGGGAGAAGGGCGTGTCTGGCGGGGTGTGGGGGTCAATGCAGAGCGACACGTGCGAGATGTGGTTGAGGGGCGGCGTGTGCGGCCTTGCTGGGGATGGCACTCTGGCATGCGCTTGCATGGCGCAGAGGCTCAATGTGGGGGTGCTCGGTGGTGGTCCAGGGGCTAGCTGCACTTGGGGACGGGACATGGGAGTGCGGTAGGGCAGGGGCGGAGCTAGTGGTGGTGCTGGATTGGCACGGCGTGGTCTATGGAGCGTTGCCCACGCTCGGCCGGCGGGCATGGCTTTGGGGTGGCGCTGCACTGTGGCTAGGGACTAGGGAGTGGCTGGTTTATGGCCTGGTTATAACAAGAGGAGACAGAGGGAGTGAAATGGGGTCAATTGGGTCAATGATCACTGTAGAAATAGTGAGGCTACTCTAGTGTGTGATCTGTGCATGCTAGGGGTTCAACACAATGGCCGCATGACACAAAGATTTGAATTTTGAAATGAATTTTGGTGGATTTGTTGATCTTATGCTTGAGCATCTCTGGTTGCTGGGATTTGTCAAGTTGAATTCATTTGCATGGTTTTTGAAAAAGGTGGGATCTAGGTACATATTTTCAAATGTCATTTAAAATTAGGGTTTGAATGTTTTTGTAAGATCACAAGGTGGGCCTTGGTAGATATTTACTTGTACTAGCAAGGGGTGCAAAGATCCATAATTGTTTCTGTTTGAAATTGAGTTCTAGGAACACCTAAAGTGGCCTAGTTGATTAAAATGGCAAAAGTGACCATTTCCATTTATTAATTCTATTTCATTTCTTTTTCTTTGGATTTTGCTTGGGAATGATCTAGATGATGTGACATTCATCTGAGAATCATTTTACAACCATTAGAACAAACAATCATGGCAATTCAAAACAATTCCCTATTAATGCAACACACATATGCATGCTTAATTATTTAAATGAGAAAAAAATTGTTAACCCTAAATTGGGTGATTTGGATCTTGATATATTGGATTCAAGTTTTGGGATGTTACACTCGGCCTCCCCTTTCACCTATATATTGCCTTCGCTACAGAAACCCTAAGGACCCGATCAAAAATCCACAAAAGAGTCTCTAGCCGCTGTCATCTCCATCCCTAGATCGGGAGGGATCTGAAGTTCTTCCCGGCACCCTGCCGGAGGGGAGAATTCACTCTGGAGGCCTTCTTCATCACCATGCAAGCCTCCGGTGTGATGCGTGAGTAGTTCATCCTTGGACTACAGGTCCATGTAGTAGCTAGATGGTTGGTTCTTCTCCTTTGCGCTATCACGTTTAGATCTTGTGAGCTCCGTTCATGATCAAGATCATCTATTTGTAATCATACATGTTGTGTTTGCGGGGATCCGATGGATATTGAGATGCTATTTCAGATTGATTATTGATTCTATCATGTCTTTGTTATTTGTGATCTTGCATACTTTCCGTTGTTAGTAGCTATCTTGGCCGAGTAGATGCTAGCAACTCCAGGAGGGAGTATTTATGCTCGATAGTGGGTTCATTCCTCTAGTAATCTGGGGAAGTGACAGAAATCTCTAAGGTACTAGATGTGTTGTTGCTACTAGGGAGAAAACAACAATCCTTTGTTCATAGAACAATCATATTTTTTACTTTACACGCAATGCGTAATGCAATTATCTGTTGCTTGCAACTTAATACTGGAGGGGGTTCGGATGATAACCTGAAGGTGGATTATTAGTCATAGATGCAGTTGGATTACAATCTATGTATAATGTTGTAATGCCCAATCAAATCTCATAGGAGTCAAGATGATTAGTATATGTATGTATGCTTTCTTGATGTTTGTCAATTGCCCCGCTGTAATTTGTTCACCCAACATGTCATCTATCTTAAGGAGAACCGCCACTAGTGAACTATGGACCCCGGTCCTTTCGTTTACCATCAATCTACAACCGTTTACTGTTTTTCTGTTTACTTTCTAGAAGCTATTACTTTCTTCCACACAATATGTTTAATCCTTTGTTTTCAGCAAAACCGGTGAGATTGACAACCTCACTATAAGTTGGGGCAAAGTTCTGTGGTTGTGTTGTGCAGGATTCCAAGTTGGAAACAACACCTTGGAGGTGTTTCCTTGCTCCTACCGGTTTGATAACCTTGGTTTCATAACTGAGGGAAACTTACTGCTGTGCTCATCATACCTTCCTATTGGGGTTCCCCAACAAGCTCGATATCAACCACGAGTTAGCAAGGACTCAAAAGAAACTGATTAAGAGGCAAATGCAAATAATGGCAGAAATCTGTCAAAATAGACCAGCAGGTAAAGACCGATTTTTTGAAAATCTTATGTTGCTCAAATATAAAAGTGATAAACTAACGAAATTTAGATAATAACCTAGGGCATAATCACATAAAATTACAGCTCAATCCGACGTACTGAGATTTTTCACGATTTTTTACAGTGACGCACAGAAATCTGTTTCGGGACATCAACGTCCCCATATCTTACTTCCCTCTCATTAGAGGTTATTCTTGGCACAAAAAACAAACAAAAAGGATAAGGAGAGGTTATTACAGAGGCAATAACTTCCAAGACTCAACAAAACAAAAATAAACTTAAAGTAAAAATATAATGGGTTGTCTCCCAAAAGCTCTTTCTTTATAGCCATTAAGATAGGCATGATAATTTCGATGATGCTCACATAAGAAATATGAATGGAAGTAAAAGAGAGCATCAAGAAGAAAATATGGAACAAACTTAAGTCTAACCCATTTCCTATGACAAATAATCTTGTAAAGAAACAAGTCATGAAAGCACAAAGCAACAAGCATAGGAAAGCAAAACAAGTGCAACTTCAAAATTTTCAACATAAAGAGGGGAAACTTAATATAGTTGAGATACATAAAACCATGTTTCCCTCTCTCATAATAACTTTCAGTAGCATCATGAATAAAATTAACAATATAACTATCACATAAAACATTCTTATCACGAGCCACATGCATAAAAGAATTAATACTCCCCACATAAACATAGTCATTCTTATTAATTGTAATGGGAGCAAAATCAACAAAATAGTTATCATTATTATTCTCATCACCATAATAGGAGGTATATTGTAATCATAATTAATTTTCTCCTCAATAGTAGGTGGACTGAAAATATCATATTCATCATTGTAATCATCATATATTGGAGGCATAGTATCATCAAAGTAAATTTTCTCCTCCATGCTTGGGGGACTAAAAAGATCATTTTCATAAAAACTAGCTTCCCCAAGCTTAGACTTTTCCATAGCATTAGCAATAATGGTGTTCAAAGAATTCATACTAATAACATTGATATTAGCACACAAATAAAGTTCCATAGGTTTTTTAATTTTCTCTTCAAACACTTCATGTTCTAACTCAAGATAAATACTATAAAGCTCTCTATTTTGTTGTTGTTTTCCATTAAGCCTAACTAGTGGAAATAAAAACAAGAAACAAAAAGATATAATTGCAGAATCTAAAGGAAATAACTTTGATCACTCACACACTAGCAACAGTACTAGAAGATAGCTTAGTAGCCAGAGGATGTGAGTACCTTTTACCTTACCTCCCCGGCAACGGCGCCAGAAAATAGCTTGATGTCTATGCACGCTTCTATTCTTATAGACAGTGTTGGGCCTCCAAGTGCAGAAGTTTGTAGAACAGCAGCAAGTTTCCCTTAAGTGGATCACCCAAGGTTTATCGAACTCAGGGAGGAAGTTGTCAAAGGTATCCCTCTCAAGCAACCCTGCAATCAAGATACAAGAAGTCTCTTGTGTCCCCAACACACCCAATACACTTGTCAGGTGTATAGGTGCACTAGTTCGGCGAAGAGATAGTGAAATACAAGTAATATGGATGATTATAAGTGGTAATTGCAATCTGAAATAAGAGTGGCAGCAAGCAAACATGTAACAAGACTGATTGTAAATGGTGTTTCAATGCTTAGAAACAAGGCCTAGGAATCATAATTTCACTAGTGGACACTCTCATATAAATATCTTCTCTTCATTATGCTACCCTGAACTACTCTCTGGTTGGACGATGTAGGGCTATAACAGCACACCTTAAAGTTCGCCTTCCCCATCTAGATAACCCCTCACTGTCACCTTGAGCACTAGATAGTTCCAACAAACACCACAATCTCATAGAGACATCCAACTCAAATTATACTCATGATAAGTATTTACGTAACCTTACCAAAGTGCCACACAGTGTGCACACTGTCAACTTCACACACGCGGGGATAAGCAGAGATTAATTAAAGCACTTGAGTAGTAGAATAGATCTTAGATTACAAAGCTCATGATCTCAATAATATCACGCATAGAGAGATGAACACATAGCTACCGATAGAGCCCTCAGCCTCGAGAGAGAACTACTCCCTCCTCATCATGGGAATCAGCAACAGCGATGGAGATAGCGGTGGAGTCGATGGAGATGGATCCGGGGCACTTCCCTGTCCCGGCAGGGTGCTGGAACAGAGACTTCTGTCCCCTGAATCTCCTCTTCGGTGGCGGCGGTGCTGCGGAACTTTTCGTGGAAATCTGATCTGGTACTTAGGGTTTTTGTCCCGGGAGGCTTTACAGGCGAAGGGGCAAGGTCGGTGGAGCACCAGGGGGCCCACACCCCTGGTAGCGTGCCCCCCAGGCCACGCGGCCACCAGGTGTGGCCGCCCTGGTGCGCCACTTTGTCTCCCCTCCGGACTCCATGTTGCTTCGGGTAAAATATTGACTTTGGCTTGTGTCCCGTCCAATTCCGAGAATATTTCCGTACTAGCTTTTCTGAAACCAAAAACATCAGAAAACAAGCAACTAGCACTGTGGCATCTTGTCAATAGGTTAGTTCTAGAAAATGTATGAAAATGCCTCAAAGTGTAGATAAAACATAAGATAGTTGATACAAAACAAGCATGGAGCATTAAAAATTATAGATATGTTTACGACGTATCACATCACTATATAAAATCATAACAGGTAATGATCAAAATAATTATAAATTTGAGCCACATCTATAAGTGTTGGGTGTATATTTGGTTCTTATACTCTATATAATGTAGAAATAAACCTTATTAGCTACCTAATACTTGAAAATTTTGGTACCATGGTCTAGAGAAATGACAAAGAAGATTCTAGAATGATGGATAAATATGTTTTGAGGTTTGTGCATAGTGTTCATCATGCTAAAGACTATGAATAGAATCTTGTACTACTAGAATGGAAAAGAAGATCCAATGGTTGGCAATGTTGGGATTTGTGAGTCTTGATCCAATGGTCAACATTGAAAGTTAATCGTGCACTATTCAAACCAAAAGATTTGAATTCTACTGATTTTTGTCGCCAAGGCCCAAAGTGGTTCCTTCCTACTATATCTAGTACACCAACGCAACTGACGAACACACCATAGAGCACACAACCACTGTACCAAGGCACACGTGTGTAACATAGCGCCTGGTTGTGGACAAGGGAGAGATCAGCCGACCGATACACGTGGGGTTGCCGATGAGAGATGGATGGTGAGAGAGAGAAAACAAATTTGTTTTGGGTGCATATAGGTCCTGAAATTTATTACTACTAGTAGAGTGTGTATGGTATAAAGGCTATGGTAGTATAGTACTTTATGTCAAGAACCCATCATAACTATGCTCTGACATTGCACCGCCTTCAACTCCTCCTCATTGCTGCCCTCTCGCGCTGACTTCCTTTTATTCTCTGAGCTATAGTCTCCTGTTGCTCTTAAGTTGTTCCCCTCTACACTACAAGAAAAGTTGGCTTTTACAACGGACAATTTTCGTGGTTGAAGGCCCTTTTTTCGTTGTTAAAAAGTCTATGATGGATGACCTTTGTGGTAAAAGCCCTGTCACAAAAGAATATACCACGGTTTTTTTGACCGTGGCGGATCACCCTTCAACCACAAAAACTTGTTCCATCGTGGATCTGTTTGCTAGCCATGTTGACTGCTGACGTCATGCAAACTTCCACATGGCAAACACTGTTAATGCCCAGTTACCTCCGTTAACGGTCATAGAAACCGTGGTAGAAGCCTGGCCCAACCAAGGCTTGCTAATTATTAAGTGAGCCGACCCATGAGGAGAGCCCAATAAGATTACATCCCTTTACTATTTCGTCCTGCACTGTTTAAAATGGGCCCATTAATGCAGCTAGGCATGACCCATGAACTTTCGGACCTGATATTATTTCGACCTATAGAAGCCCCACATTGGTAGAATATTGTGCGGCCCGTTAGCAACCTGCGTCAAGTCGGTCCAATAGTGTTAAGGCATATGGTCGGCCCGTCACTATTCTCAGAGCCCGTCGTGGGCCGCCTACTGACGGTCCTTCTTTGAGAAGGTTCATTACTGTTCTAGCCTTTTACTATTCTGGCCATCAACTGTTCATGCCCACAGGCGGCCTGTTACTGTTCTAGTCCCGTATCTGGCCTGGTAATTTTTTTACCTGTTACTATTCTTGTCTGGTAAAATTTTTCGACCTGTTACTATTCTAGCTCGTTAGTATTCTGGTCTTTTATTGTTCTGGACTACTACTATTCTAGCTAGCCACTATTCTGGACTGTTATTGTTGTGGCCTATCACTATTGTGGTTTGTTACTGTTCTGTCCCGTTACTACTTTGGCCCGTTACTGTTCTCGTCTGTTACTGTGTTGGTCTGCTATTTTGGCCTGCTAGTGTTCTAGCATGTTACTATTATGGCATAGCATGCTACTGTTACTACTTGCCACCTGTGGCTAGGCCCATTATATATGTTTATAGACTTCTACAGTTTCGGCCTTTCTGAAGCCCATGCCAATATCATAAAAGTCATATAATTAGCGAGCATTTTTTACTGTTCATGGTCGGCCCAATACAAGACGGGCCAATAACAAAGTCCGATAATGTTCCCTAATCGACCTAGTTGACGCAGTTATGGTATCGCCTACCACCATACGTGGACAACGTCAACTAAATGCCTACAATCTAGATATTACATCAGCTACAAACTTCTTAAAAATATTACATATTATCAACACAAGGGAAAGAATATTCGGCATTTCAGTTGACAATCAAGTTGATAGCAGAGTCCTCAATTTGCTTTCTAATCTATCAACTACATCTCCCATTGACTGTGACAGCTACATTGGAAAACCAACTTGAGACATGATCTTGCAGCCCCCCTCTTTGATGGTGATAGCAACAATTGCAGTCTGAAACTAAGTAATAACAAGTTAATACATCAAACAATACAAAGTACTCATTTGATTGATATGACAAGAGCGATGAACTGGAGTTTACAACTGGTCAATGGTTCAATTATTGACCAACACGTCAAACATACAGGACAAGCAATCACGCATTAAACAAGTGAGCCTACCATGAAACGAGCAATCAAAAAATGTGTGTGTATGACTTAGAATTTCAGCAAATATAAACTAGCCAGGTCATTTCAACAAATATATATGGAAGTAGTTGTATACCGTAGAACGCAAGAGACGTTGGGTGACTCGAAATTTGTGCTGAGCTACACAATGGCATGCAGTTACTGTCGTAGCTAAGAATGAACCAGATAGAAATTATAACCGCATCACACGAGAACTTGTAGAGGACAAGAAAACCACAAATTAACTATATATAGTAGATGATATTTATGTCGTTGCTTAGGACGAACCATAACCAGATACGAGATATAATGGCATCGCTCATGAACCTGTAGAATAGGACAAACAAGCATTAGACAAGTGTGCATACAATGAAATGAGCAATCAAACAAAGTGTTTCTTAGAATTTAGCAAATATAAACTAGCGAGGTCATTTTAGCAAATATATCTGGAAGCAGTGGTATCTCCTGGAATGCAAGAGATGTTGGGTGACTCAGAATTTGCAGTGGGCTACATAATGGAATGCAGTTACTATCATAGCTAAGAATCAACCATATAGAAATTATAATGGCATCATAAGAGAACTTCTAGAGCAGGAATCAAACCGCGAGTGAACTACATAGTAGAGGACAGTTATGCTGTTGCTTAGGACGAACCAGCACCAGATAAGAAAATAATGTTGTCTCTTGTGAACCTATAGAACAGGCTATGCAAACCAACATGTTCATTGTTCCATTCTGAGCTCTATGTGAGAAAAATAAAATAGTTAGTGTTGCATCTTTTGAAGAACCAGATGGCAACAACAAAATTATAATTGAATTAGTATGAAGAGTTCAAATGGGTACTATAGGATAGCAGAACGTTGCCAAGGAGGAAATAATAACAGTAACTTATCTCAAGACAAACTAGATAGATTCAGTAACTGTGGAGTAGGGAATCTACACTAATACTTTCCACTGATTTTACATTTTGCAAGAACTACATGATAGGAGGCAATTACTGTTATTCGGAGTAGCTAAGAACATGTGCATGCCTTTAAAATTTGTAGAGCAGCGAATGCAAACCAACATGTCTAGTGACCTACTCCGTAGTATGTAGCACGAAGAACAGGCGTGCACATTGACTTGGTGTGTAGCACGATTACAATGCAGTTCACTATGATAGACTTGAACTTGCTGTAGTGCTGACAAAACAAAAAAGAGTTGGAGATTTGGTTACCATGGTCGGATAGGCTTCTAAGCATCATCTGTACTAGTGCGGATGACATCCTTGTCACCGAAGATGTTGCGGTTGCGCCGGCTATTTGCATCGGGGAAGAAGATCTCAGGAGCTCGATGTCGACTTGAGCGCGATGGAGAGAGCGTCGCTAAGGGAAAATCTATGCACTGCACGGGGGATCCAGTACGATATGGGTGGGGTGGATGCCGGAGGAGTTGAAGCATATTTTGGGCAGTCATGGACGATTCAGCGTCGTGGACGGGAAAGTGGGGAAAGAAAGTCAGGTGTAGTGGACGATGATGGACTCGGTGACCTGGATCATGTGCGCTGGACGTAGGTGAAGTGGCAATGGTGTGTTGGATGAGACCGCCATTGATACAGCTCCGATATACTGTTGGGTGAGGAGTGCATGGTATCAAGTTCCAGTGGGCAAAGCCACCTAGAGAAGTGTTGTGGGAGGTTCCAAGCGCGAGAAATTTCGCTATGTTTTAAATGGAGGGGCGCGAGGGAGTGGGGACCATGTGATTTTGGTATTTTTTGAAACGGAGGGGCGCAAGAATTTTCATAGTGTTTGAATTGAGGGGTGCGAGCAAGTGGGGACCACGTGATTTTGGCCATCTAGAAATCTTGTCCATCCATCCCAAATCAATGGGCCAGAGGGGATACCTTCCCTTCGAAGTCTCCAGCGTGGACGTCTATGCAAGCAATCACTGGGTGTCCCAGAGTAGACTATAGGGGTAGATGTGTAGGTTACTATAGTAGCACACCATTAATCGGGCTAGCTGGGGGGCATGTGGTTTTGGAACTCCACGAGTTCAAACTTTTACAAATGGTGTTCAGGAGTGAATGCATGCAGTTCAAAAAAGGTACTTACGTGATTACATGCATGATATTATTAGGATACGAATTTGCATGCATCGTGTAGTAATGAGTGGATTCTATTGGATTGATAATATTACTTGTACTCTCTCTCTCCGTATATGCGTTGATCACAGTTTAGTTACTGAGTTTCATGCATGTGCGCACAAGCTCCATTTCTTTTATTGAGTGATAAACCTTTTTTTTGCGGTCGAGGCCCCCGTCCGCTGATGACTCTCGCTAATCAACGTAGCTCACACATATTATAGTTTGTAGTCATAACTAGACTTCTAATGAAACCAGACTAGTAACTCATAAACACTGTTAGAGTGTTGTTTTAGAAGTGTATTTTATGTAGCAGCAGTAGTAGGAATATCATCTAGGGATACACAGTTCAGCGTCTAGCAATCTTGTCCATCCAATCCAAAATCAACGGATACCTTCCCTACGAAGGCTCTAGCACGAATGTCTATGCAAGGAATCATTGGGTGTCCCTGGGTAGACTATAGGGGTAGCTATGATTGTGACCCAAAGTACTCCAGAAAATAGTTGGGTTTCCCTAACACTGACGGTGCATTTTCTTTTCCAGATAGAGACATCCTCCTGAGATTATATGTCTAAACAATGGAGTAGTTGAGTAAGAAAAAGATTCCCTGAGGTGAGTCTAGTACTATACACAATGTCTAGTGCAATAAAGAAATAAAAAGGAACCAGAGAAGAGAACAAGGTTGAACAAAACTTGTAAGTTAAGTGAAAGTCCAGCAGCACGCCTATATTTTCTCCCCTATGTATGTATGTAGGGCCTCCCCTAAAGGCTGGTCATAGTGGAGAGTAGCATAGACTATAACATGCATAAGTTATTAGTCTATGTTAATAGAGGAGTAGTTCATTTCTTAGGTAATAAACTCATTTCACCTTGGTATGTGTGATTAACTCACTACCACATAAGCAATTTTACTGAGTTGGACCCTTAGTTAATCATGAAGTTATTTGCACTATGACTAGCCTAAAAAGATTCTTCCCCTAAATTTTCCTTATCTCTAGCAACAACCCTATATTATCTCCCCTATATCATAACCACAATACTTTAATAGGAAAGAGCAGAAAAATCACCCAACAACTCATCGATGTAGGGCCCACATATACAGGAGACAGAACATTTGATAGCATACTAGACACTAGATCCCTATACATCTGACAAAGTAGAAGTATGACCAAATTTAAAGAACACTCATTGACGATTTAATTATTTTGATTCATCAGACGTACTCTCCCTCCATCCTATTTTTTTTGATAATGCCCTCCAACCTAATTAAAAAGGATGTCACATATTTGACTAAATTTGAATGTATATGTACACTAAACAGTGAAAAACTATATAGAGTTACTACTATACATCAAGTATACCGTTATAAAAGCTCCACATAGCGCATTCGATTGTTAAGAGTGCAATATAATTATGTTAAGATGGACGAGAAAAACGATCCATGCACCCAAAATAAAAAAAGAGGGCCAGGGGAAGTCTTCTCCCTTCCTAGTTCCTACTCCAATGCAAAATATTTCCCTGTCTTAGATTCAGCAATTGCAACACTATGGCTGCCCTGCAGAGGCATGACCTCCGCAATGGTCGCGACTTCGACGGACAACATGAGATGGATTCTCTCTTCCTACTTAGCGGGGCGTGACCTTGACGACCTCCGCAATGGTAGCTACTGGATCCGGAGCTCTGTGACTTCCTTCTTCAAATTTTTGCACTCAGCATGAAGCATCGAGGAGTCACACTCGTAAGATCATGCAAGCTTATTTTGAAAAGCCAAATCGTCTTAGAGGTGATCACACTCCAGGTTGAGCTTGATGTTTTTCTACAGAATGTTGATGTTATGGCTATTGATTTCATCTACTTTGGCTGAGATTCTCGCCCTGACTTCCTGCATGGAAAATGCATCATCAGTAAGAGAGCATGGAGTGCATGCAGAGAAGAACATAAAATTCCAATACATCTATAGTGCCTACCTCTCTTATTGGACCAAGAGCGGGCATGATGGCAGCATACGCATCAGAGATATCCATCATGCTATCGACCCGTGGGGTGGAAATTTTGACGCTCGAGCCGCCTGCGCTGGAAGATGTACAGAGATGGTTCAATAGTAGGAGCATACATCCCAGGAATCAACAGAAGTACAAACCTACTCGGACTCTTGGTCCCCATGATAGCTACTCTTCAGATACATGCACGAAGACGAGCCCTCGCCCCATGGCTGGTTTCCTCTCTCGGTCCGAGCCTATAGGTCACCCTGCCGGCTGGATTTCTCAATGGCTCTAACCACCGCCATCTTGATGTTCTTTCAACAAGACAGGTTATTTTGTGATATCGCTAGATGAAGAAGTAAAGAAGCAAGGGAGGAGTAGTGGAAAAAAATGGTTTCTGCGAAGGCGGAGCGAGGTAGTACTAGTAGGAGGAGAAGGGAGAGTGAATAGTGGAAGCAAGATGTCAAGGTATGTGTCTCGTCGCCGCCCTTTGAGCAATCTCGTTGGTCCATCCAAGACCTAGCGGATAGGATGAAGGCTCTACCGTAGTAGCAAGGAAAACCTAGGTGTATCGGAGTAGACTATGGGTAGGCCATCATACTAGCGATCGAGCTACTAGCTATAAATATTTAAGACCCACCCAAAGTTTCGTACTAATGTCTTGTCAAAGTAGTAGACAAGGTGCCATCCGAGAGACATGTTTTTATTTGCTTGTTCAACCAGTACATGTGACGGAGTAACTCACAAAAAAGTTTTATTTATTGTTTCTTTCTACTCAGATGAGTGGGTCCCCTGTAGCATCCCAATTGTCTAACAATTGTAATGCTACTTGGTCTAGTAATAATGGCTACTTCAAATATATAATTGTTGCATCATCATTATATCATGCTCATGTCATCATGCCACCTTGCATTTGAGCATCATATAAAACCCCTTCTTGTTTGGTTCTTATCTCATGTGCATTATTAATTGTATTTGCCTCTTGATATTGTATTTGGTTCTTGATATATTGTTTAATGCCCAAGTTGAGTTGGGGGCATATCTTTTATTAACTCCCCCACCTTTTTCTTTCACCACCTTATAATTCCACCATCCAACTAAATATGAGCTTTGCACTTTATTTGGTTTTACCTCTAGCTCATGTGGGTTAGGATGGACCCACTTCTTTTCCCCATGCTCTCATCTTAGCATCATGATGTTTTCACATTAGTGATATATGAGAGCCACATGGCCACCTTTGCATGCCTTGTGAGTGGGACCCTAATTCTAGCTCCCATATGTGTTGTTTTTGGGGTTATCATCATGTTGGGATATTTTGTGGGCTTATTAAATATCTAGTGGCATATACACACTAGCAAGTCCCATTGTATTTCAGATATGGTCATCTCCATCTATTCCACATGGGGCATCCTTTTTAATTCTTTTTGCTTGGCCTTTATTTCCAATTTTTGGGAATGCAAAATAATAATGCCATGAAATAATATTGTTTCACAAGAATCATCATGGCATTAAATATTTTGCATGGGCCATGCAAGCACCACCTTTTGCTTGTCATTTGGATTTTATTTGTTCTTGGAGTGGATCATCTCTACCTCTATCTTTTCTTTTGGCTTGATCTTATTTGATCATGCTTAAACCACCCTACCACATTCCTCTCTTTCTCTTTTACCACCTTTCTTGCTTGTTCAAGTGTGGAGCATGCAAGCTCCTTAAGCCCTAATCCATCACCCCTCTCTCTAATCATCTATCCTAGATCCTCCCCATCACCTACCCATCCAACCTTACCCCTTCATCACCATAACCCCATACCCTACCCTAGCTAAAACCCTAGTCCCTCTCTACACCTAACCTCCCTTGGTCTCTCCTTGCCGAGTCCCTCTTAGCTGGCCCCACCATGCCACCTAGCCAAACCCTAGCTGGCCACCTAGCCACACCCCCAACCCTAGTACCAACCCTAAACCCGAGCCTACCCCTCTCCCTCTCTTGCTCTCTCTCTGCCCTAGGCGCCCCTCCAACCCGAGCCTGCCCCTGCCCTGGCCTCACCCTCTGAAACCACCTGGTAGCCATCCCCCCTGCCTGCCCTACCCCTGCCCGAGCACGTGAGGGTGGAGGAAGGAAAGGTGGCCGAGCCACCTTTATCCAACCACTCCCCACGGCACCGTCCATCCTCCCTCTGCTTTACCACCCCCCCCCCACAACCTCTCCTCGCTCGTCCAGATCCACCCAGAGGCCTGCCCTCTTCTCTCTCTTCTCCACCTTCTCCATCTACCCCCCCCCCCCTCGCCGGCCAAACCTTCGGCCTCCACCGATCTCCCTCTACCAGCCGGTGCCGTGGCGCTCCTGGGTGTCGGGGAAGCTCACGGACGTCCGCTGCATCGTCCTGTACGCGCCGTCGCAGAGGAGGAGCACCGGAGCCGAAGAACACCGACGCACCCGCCGTGAAACCCTAGATCGCCGTCCGTCTGCGTCGTTGCCAATTGTCTGCCCGCCGACCCGATCCAACGCCTCTGACACACTCGCGGTGAGCCCACCTCCCTCCTGGACACCCTCGCTTTCACCGTCGTGTCCTGGCCGCGACGTGCGCTCCGTCGAGCACCCTCTGTGCGCCGGCGTCGTGTGCGTCTGCTCGTCCCCGCAGCACGCAGTAGCCCTATCTAGGCCCCGCCCGCTCTCAGGACACCTAGCCCCAGCCCACCGCACTGGTTCGCCACCCTAGCGCGCGCCCGCAGGTCCCTGGTTCGATCCCTGCCCGCGCCCTGCTGCGCATCAACCTGTCGCTCGAGACAGAGAAGATCAACAGTATGGCCACGGTCGTTTTCTGCTTAACCCCCTGCTCTTTTTAGTGGCCTAACCCGCGGTCCGCCTGGCCCACTAGTCAGCCGCGCCAGCATTTTGCAGAGAACCCCCTAGCCTTTTCCTACCTCAACCCACGCTCCAACGGAAGCCCCACCTGTCAGTCCCTGCGCGCTCGTCCGCTGGCACGTGGGCCTGTGATCGCTGGTCCCATCTGTCTGCCTCTGCGGCTGGCAGCAGCTGCGGTGAGAAAAGTTTTCGCGCTCGTGTGCTGCGCTGAGTCAGCCTGGCCCCACCCGTCTGTGTCTCTGGCTAAGAACGTCTGAGTAACAAAAGTATTGTCTGTTTTCTGTTTTAAATTCAAATCTTTTCAAATTATTATCAAATTCAAATTAAATTCTGTTTTAAAATAACTTTTCAAATATTAATCCAAATAATACTTATAATATATGTTTTCAAATCAGAAAAATGTGAGGATTTCAAATATGCAATTCAAAATATATCTTGGACATTTAAAATTTCCAAGTTTATTAAAAATTACAATAAATGCCCTTTTGCCTTATTTATTTAATAACTTTTGATTTATAAATCCAAATTTAACAAATGATATGTCTAAAATGATTAGCTCGACGAGACCTTTCTGTTTATGCATTCCATGGTTTGATTTGAAGCATGCGTCATATAAATATAATGTGGACAGCAACTAATATGAGAATAAAATGGGGCCAAAACTTAATAAAATGTTTATCTCTTGTATTCCACACCGCACCCATGCCATGCTACTTTAATGCCATGCAAATTGTGCATCATTCATCATGGCATTATTGTTTGCTTGTCGCATTTATCCATATGCTTGTGCACTTTATTTATGTTGGCCCTTGTTTGTTTGGTTCTTCTTCGAATAGACACTGAGCAGGGGATATATCAAGAGCACCAGGAGCACTACCCAGATCCATCCTTTGCTTCAACTGAGCTGCCAGGCAAGCACTACCACATGCTTGCATACATATAGTACCTATTGCCTCTATCTTACTCTTGCATCATTGAGTCGCGATCGCATTAAATTGAATCCCAAGTATTGCATAGCCTTTACTTTTAAACCCCACCGAAGCTTGTTCCTCCATCCCATGAGCCATTACTACAGGAGTTGTTTGAGCCATGCGAGTCGTAGAACAGCAGGTGTAGGGTATGTGAGTGTCTGATGGATAACTAGGTACCTAAACAACTTAACCTGCGTAGTAATGGGCTAACTAATGAAAGTGGCATCGGTGAGCCATATTCGCTATTTGGTTTTTCAGGCTCACTTGTGTCCCGTAGGACCCCGAGTACTTGATTCCTGTTCCTTGAATATTCGCGCTATCCACATCCGGGAGGCTTATGAACCCCCCTGAGCCAGAGCTTGATTCATTCTTATTTCGTGGGGCCACAAACTAGTTTGAGGATTTATTTACTATCCTGTACTTATGCCATGCTTTACTGCTTTAATTTAAGATTCTGCGAGGTAATGCACACTGTACTGTTTAGGTCCGTGACCCGTTTTCGCTGTATCGACAAGCCCAGTCACACTTTCGGGTTCCCAGTCGTTTACAGCCGGCTCCACAAACCTTGAGGCCGTCTCGGAGTCAGCTAACTTCGTTGCGGGTAGCTCAATGGGGTGGCCCCCTGAAATATTTATGAATCCTGTGATCGCTTTGTCGTGACCGCCTCGTTGGGTTTTGATTTGGTTTTTCCGAGGCATATCGAGTGTGTGTTGCTATTTGTGCACCCCTGCAGGGTAAAACTTTCTGAAAGCCGTGTCCGCGGTTATGGACGACTTGGAGCACAGTTTCTCGATCATAGACAAGCATAACTAAAGTACCGCTGTTAATTTGACTAGACTAGGTACCTGACTAGTAAATAGTACAACACTCATGGAATGGTTAATAAAACTGCCAACGGATGGGGGGTTGTTCGTCCGCTTCCTCGTCGGTAAGCGAGGAGGAGGATGGATCTGTTAAGATAACCGTTATAACTGTTGTCATTAATTCACGGACATCCGTCTATCTATGGTTAGGCAGATGGTTAGCGAGTATCTATAGAACTGTTAGGGTTTATCTTTTGCTGCAATTGCGTCACCCCAGGGTGTGTCCCCTTTAGCGGCATAAAGTCTTGTTGAGTACCCCTAGGGTCTCACACGATAAATTATTGGTTCAGATGAACAGGTACACTCGCAAGATGGATATTGGGCGGAAGAGACGGACGATGTGGGCAACGATCATTCGGTGTAGAGATTCCGGGAACGGGGATCCGTGAGATCTGTGGGCGGGATCTGCTTATTTATGGGGCATCTTATGCCGATTTGCTTCTTATCCGTACTCGGATTTTGTCTTCCGCTTCCGCTTGATACTCTGTTGATTGATGTATGAGGAGATATCCTAAACTATTTTATCTATCTAGGATATTTGGATCTTGCCGTATGGCGTTGCAATATTTCCTTTCTTTTTAGATGGGATGACTCTGATGTACTGTTGTATGGTGGCTTGCATACATACTCATTTGTGTATGTAGTTGATCCCTTCGCTTGCCGATTACGCCGCTCGTTCTTGTCCCGATGTGTGGAAATGGTTGGGACGGCCGAAAGGTCTACCTGTGAGTGGCATTTGGGCCCCACCGTACTATTTCAACCATTTCTGCTCATCCAGGCTTGTAACTAGGAGCGTAATTCACCGAGGTAGTTACAATTGGTATCAGAGCCATCCCGACCTTCAGGGTCTCAGCCAATTGGTCGTTGTCTGTCTAGCAAATATTTTGGTAGTTATGTATACTAGGGAAAAACAAAACGCGAGAGTAGGACTGCTCCCACTTTTCTTCTTACCCACCCACCACCCTTTTCTGGTAAGGAAGTGTAACGTTTTCAATCCTCTTCTTAAATTCAAACTAGGATTCACGTGTTCTGGGTTTCCGTAGTACCATAGGTTGTGTATCTGTGTGTGTGAGTGTGTGTGTGTGTAATTCCTTGTCTATCTGTTGCATCCAAGTTGTTATCTTATCGGCCTTTTAGTTATCAACTGTTGGTACATTCCATACCGACAGGCTTTTGCAAACCGACGCGATCTATCTGATTTGTTGTATACCGACGCGATCTGTCTTACTCTTTGTTATCCGACGTTATCTTCTTTAGGGTGTTCGTTTCCGTAGTTGCTAATCTTTAGGTTATCGTGAGAAGAAGGGGTTGGGATATGTGTTATACTTATTCATGTGCGGAGTAATGATTTGAGTGCGGGATGGAGTCGCGACCATACCACTACTCTTATCATTCGCTCTTGTATATTGAATTGGTAGAGTCACTAATCTTGATTCGTTAAGTAATTTTGCGCATCTATTGGTATTTTAATGCCAAAATTTGTGGAAAATTTTTCTTTGATATATTTTTGTACCACACTCCTTTTCAGTCGTGTGCGATATGCTTAATATCTTCTAGGTGCTTTGAACTTCGTTGATATTTTAATATCATCTTAGTAAATTGTATCCTTTAATCTTGAGTAATTTCATCTTGGTACTATTTTGGATTATTATTATTCTCCATCATAGTACTGACTTGTATGTTATATCAATCACAGGATGGCACCACCACGCCATTCTGAGGAGGACATACAACCTGAACTGGGGGCAGCGTTGTCAAGCATAGCCAATGCCTTGGCAGCAATGCAGCAGAACCAGCAGCGCTTTGAGGAAAGTGTCAGGAGGAACGAGTTTGTGCCGCTACCTCCACCTCCCAAGCGAGGAGACATCAAGAGCTTCCTGAAGATCAACCCTCGTCAGTTTGATGTTTCTGATCAACCACTTGATGCTGATGATTGGTTGCGTGAGATGTCAAGGTTGCTGATGACTGCTGATGTTCCTGAGCAAGAATGGGTAAAGTGTGCTACTCACCTTCTGAAGGGAGATGCAGCTCTCTGGTGGGAGAATTACCTGAAGGCAAACTGCACTGGTTTTCAGCCTACTTGGGAACAGTTCACTGGAGCTTTCAAAGAGCAGTATCTGTCAGAAATTGTCATGGAGAGGATGAAGGAAGTGTTTCTCAACCTCAAGCAGGGCAATGACAATGTCAACACCTACATCAGGAACTTCATGAACCTTTCTCGTTATGGTGGCGATGAGATCTTTGATGACAAGAAGAAGCAAAAGAGGTTCAGGCAAGGGCTCAATGCATCGATCAAGTACGCAATCACACATGCAAGGCCGGCGTCTTTTCTGGAACTTCAGCATACAGCTCTGCAGGAAGAGGCAAGTAGGCAAGTGTTTGAGGAGTCAAAGAAACACAGCCGTGATGCAGCAGGCTCTTCAGCTATGTCAGCTCCTTCTAAGCGTCGTGTCTGGGTTCCTAACACCCCACCGTCGCTCCCGGCTCCACCAAGATCTTCAAGCTATGCGGCAAGGCCACCAAACTTCCTCACTGTTGCTCCCAGGGGCTACAACCACCACTACCCTGGAGCGCCTGGCGGAGTCCCTGGCTACGTTGCTCCACGTCCACCTGGTGCTTGTTACACGTGTGGGGACGCTGGGCATCAAAGCTGGAACTGTCCGATGAAGAACAAGGCTCTTCCTCCACCACCTCCAAGATCTGCGGCAAGCTCTCCTATGGTTCGTGCACCACCACCTCGGGCTCTCAACATCAACACCAAGCCCGGGTCTACTGTTGCTCGTGCCAACTGCATCAACGCTGCTCAAGCTGAGCATACACCTGGAGTTGTGATGGGTATGCTTCCCGTAAACTCAGTTCCTGCAAGAGTTTTGTTTGATTCTGGTGCTTCGCATTCTTTTGTTTCGCATAAGTTTGCGCAAGAGCAGGATCTGGATAAGGTTCCTTTATCACATCGTCTGGTGGTACAATCTCCTGGGTCAAACATGAGGGCTGCTCATATCAGCCATGGCAATCAAATTGAGATTGGTGGCTCTTCGTTCTCGGCGTCCTTAATCCTTCTGGGCAATTCTGACATTGATGTCATCTTGGGCATGGATTGGTTGACAGCAAATGCAGCTGTGATTGATTGTGTTGAGCGCTTGGTTTCTCTGAAGGTTCCTGAAGGCCATATAGTCTATTCTCCAAGTCTGACTCCTGCTATCCAGCTTTTCTCTTTGGCGGCTCTGAATGTTGATGCTATGGAAGCTATTCAGAGTGTTCCGGTGGTCTGTGAGTTCCCAGATGTCTTTCCTGAAGAGTTGCCAGGTATGCCTCCGGATCGTGAGGTTGAGTTTGTTATTGAGCTTGAACCTGGTACCGCTCCTATCTCCAAGCGGCCTTATAAGATGGGTCCTGCTGAGTTGGCTGAACTCAAACGTCAGCTTGATGAACAAGAGAAGTTGGGTTTCATTCAGCATAGTACTTCATCTTGGGGTAGCCCAACCCTCTTTGTGAAGAAGCGAGATCAGACTGATAGACTTTGTGTTGACTATCGGGCTCTCAATGCTAAAACCATCAAGAATAAATATCCCCTTCCGCGGATTAATGATCTCTTTGATCAGCTAGCTGGAGCTGTGGTATTCTCTAAGCTTGACTTGAGGAGTGGTTATCACCAAATCAAGATTCGCAAGGAAGATGTTCCGAAGACAGCTTTCACCACCCGCTATGGCCTGTATGAGTACACGGTTATGTCTTTCGGTCTCACCAACGCACCTGCCACCTTCTCGAGGCTCATGAACTCGGTTTTCATGGAGTATCTTGATAAGTTCGTTGTGGTCTATCTGGATGACATCTTAGTCTACTCTAAGTCAAAGGAAGAGCATGAAGAACACCTTCGGTGTGTCCTAAACAAGCTTCGTGAGAACCGCTTGTATGCAAAGTTCTCCAAGTGTGAGTTTTGGCTGCCTCAAGTAACCTATCTTGGTCACGTCATCTCTGCCAAGGGCATTGCAGTCAATCCGGAAACTGTGAAGACAATTGTTGAATGGCTTCCTCCTGTCAATGTCAAAGAAGTGCGGAGTTTCCTTGGTTTGGCTAGTTATTGCCGTCGCTTTGTCCAGAACTTCTCGAAGATAGCGAAGCCTCTTACCGATCTCCTTAAGAAAGGCAAGAAATACCTTTGGACTCCTGCATGTCAAACTAGCTTTGAGACACTCAAAGAGAAGCTCACTTCCACACCAGTCTTGGTTCCTCCGGATACATCCAAGCCGTTTCAGATCTTCTGTGACGCCTCTTTGCATGGATTGGGTGCGGTCCTTATGCAAGAAAAACAAGTTGTTGCTTATGCCTCTCGACAGTTGAAGACGCATGAGATCAACTATCCTACACATGACCTCGAGCTCGCAGCAGTTGTCTTTGCTTTGAAAGTATGGAGGCACTACTTGCTTGGTAACCGTTGTGAGATCTTTTCCGATCACAAGAGTCTGAAGTATATCTTTACTCAGCCTTATCTCAACCTTAGGCAAAGGAGATGGATTGAAGCAATCAATGACTTCGATTTGACCATCAACTACACTCCGGGCAAAGCTAATGTCATGGCAGATGCTCTCAGCCGCAAAGCTTATGTTAACAACCTCATGATGGAAGAACAACAGCCTCTCTTGTGAGAGGAATTCCGTCAGCTCAACCTGGAAATTGTGGAACAAGGGTATCTCCTGAACCTTCTAGCAACACCTCTCTTGGAAGAAAAGGTTCGCTCTTCTCAGCTTGGTGATCCGTACACAAGAAAGATCATCTCCAGGATTCAGCTTCCGAAGTATGAGTCCTTCCACGTCGATGATCAAGGCACGCTTTTCTTTGAACACCGGATATTTGTTCCGAACTACCCGGGGTTGAGAGAGCAAGTTCTCAAGGAGGCGCATGATTCTGTTCTTTCTATCCACCCTGGCAGCACAAAGATGTACATGGACTTGAAAACACAATATTGGTGGCCTGGATTGAAAAGGTATTGTGCCAAGTATGTCTCGAAGTGTGATGTCTGCCGCAGAGTGAAAGCTGTTCATCAGAAACCTTCCGGTCTTCTACAGCCATTGAAACCCCCGGAATGGAAATGGGAGAAAGTAGAGATGGACTTCATCACTGGTTTTCCTAGGTCGCAGAAGGGCAACAATGCAATCTTTGTTGTCATTGACAGGCTTTCTAAAGTGGCTCACTTCTTCCCCGTCAAGGAAACCATTTCTGCAATTCAGTTGGCGGAGCTCTATATCAACAGAATTGTCTCTCTGTATGGGGTTCCGCTTGAGATCAGTTCAGACCGTGGAAGCATCTTCACTTCCAAGTTCTGGGAAAGTTTCCAAAAGGCTTTGGGAACAAAGTTGAACTTCAGCACAGCTTACCACCCTCAGTCGCAAGGACAAGTTGAAAGGATCAATCAGATTCTGGAGGATATGCTTCGTGCTTGCGTCATCTCTTTTGGCATGAAGTGGGAAGAATGTCTTCCTTATGCTGAGTTCTCTTACAACAACAACTTCCAGAAAAGTCTGAAGATGGCACCATTTGAGGCTCTCTATGGTCGCAAGTGCAGAACTCCGATTGGTTGGTCGGGTGCAGGAGAAAGAATCTTGTTTGGCCCTGATATTGTGACTCAAGCGGAGGAGAAGGTTCACATCATTCTTGAAAATCTGAGGATTGCTCAAAGTCGCCATAAGAGCAATTATGACAGGAAGCACACGGACATGGAGTATGTCCCTGGTGATCTCGTTTACCTTCGTGTCACTCCCATGAGAGGCACGCACCGCTTTGGTATCAAAGGGAAGCTGGCTCCTAGATACATCGGTCCTTTCAAAGTTCGTGGAAGAAGAGGGGAAGTTGCTTATGCTCTTGAGCTCCCGGAAAAACTCAAGGTCCATGATGTTTTCCACATCTCTCAGCTCAAGAAGTGCTTCAAGGATCCCGGCAGGACCGTGGATCATGAGCTTATCAATCTCCAAGAAGACCTGTCTTATCAAGAACACCCCACAAAAATCCTTGAAGTCGCAGAAAGAAGGACTCGCAACAAGTCCATCAAGTTCTGCAAGGTGATGTGGACGCACCATTCCGTTGATGAAGCCACTTGGGAACGTGAAGATGAGCTCCGTGCCAAGTATCCTACCCTCTTTGTGTCTTCTTCTTCATCCTAGAATCTCGGGGCGAGATTCCTGTTTAGTGGGGGAGAGTTGTAGCATCCCAATTGTCTAACAATTGTAATGCTACTTGGTCTAGTAATAATGGCTACTTCAAATATATAATTGTTGCATCATCATTATATCATGCTCATGTCATCATGCCACCTTGCATTTGAGCATCATATAAAACCCCTTCTTGTTTGGTTCTTATCTCATGTGCATTATTAATTGTATTTGCCTCTTGATATTGTATTTGGTTCTTGATATATTGTTTAATGCCCAAGTTGAGTTGGGGGCATATCTTTTATTAACTCCCCCACCTTTTTCTTTCACCACCTTATAATTCCACCATCCAACTAAATATGAGCTTTGCACTTTATTTGGTTTTACCTCTAGCTCATGTGGGTTAGGATGGACCCACTTCTTTTCCCCATGCTCTCATCTTAGCATCATGATGTTTTCACATTAGTGATATATGAGAGCCACATGGCCACCTTTGCATGCCTTGTGAGTGGGACCCTAATTCTAGCTCCCATATGTGTTGTTTTTGGGGTTATCATCATGTTGGGATATTTTGTGGGCTTATTAAATATCTAGTGGCATATACACACTAGCAAGTCCCATTGTATTTCAGATATGGTCATCTCCATCTATTCCACATGGGGCATCCTTTTTAATTCTTTTTGCTTGGCCTTTATTTCCAATTTTTGGGAATGCAAAATAATAATGCCATGAAATAATATCGTTTCACAAGAATCATCATGGCATTAAATATTTTGCATGGGCCATGCAAGCACCACCTTTTGCTTGTCATTTGGATTTTATTTGTTCTTGGAGTGGATCATCTCTACCTCTATCTTTTCTTTTGGCTTGATCTTATTTGATCATGCTTAAACCACCCTACCACATTCCTCTCTTTCTCTTTTACCACCTTTCTTGCTTGTTCAAGTGTGGAGCATGCAAGCTCCTTAAGCCCTAATCCATCACCCCTCTCTCTAATCATCTATCCTAGATCCTCCCCATCACCTACCCATCCAACCTTACCCCTTCATCACCATAACCCCATACCCTACCCTAGCTAAAACCCTAGTCCCTCTCTACACCTAACCTCCCTTGGCCTCTCCTTGCCGAGTCCCTCTTAGCTGGCCCCACCATGCCACCTAGCCAAACCCTAGCTGGCCACCTAGCCACACCCCAACCCTAGTACCAACCCTAAACCCGAGCCTACCCCTCTCCCTCTCTTGCTCTCTCTCTCTCTGCCCTAGGCGCCCCTCCAACCCGAGCCTGCCCCTGCCCTGGCCTCACCCTCTGAAACCACCTGGTAGCCATCCCCCCTGCCTGCCCTACCCCTGCCCGAGCACGTGAGGGTGGAGGAAGGAAAGGTGGCCGAGCCACCTTTATCCAACCACTCCCCACGGCACCGTCCATCCTCCCTTTGCTTTACCACCCCCCCCCACAACCTCTCCTCGCTCGTCCAAATCCACCCAGAGGCCTGCCCTCTTCTCTCTCTTCTCCACCGTCTCCATCTACCCCCCCCCCTCGCCGGCCAAACCTTCGGCCTCCACCGATCTCCCTCTACCAGCCGGTGGCGTGGCGCTCCTGGGTGTTGGGGAAGCTCACGGACGTCCGCTGCATCGTCCTGTACGCGCCGTCGCAGAGGAGGAGCACCGGAGCCGAAGAACACCGACGCACCCGCCGCGAAACCCTAGATCGTCGTCCGTCTGCGTCGTCGCCAATCGTCTGCCCGCCGACCCGATCCAACGCCTCCGACACACTCGCGGTGAGCCCACCTCCCTCCTGGACACCCTCGCTTTCACCGTCGTGTCCTGGCCGCGACGTGCGCTCCGTCGAGCACCCTCTGTGCGCCGGCGTCGTGTGCGTCTGCTCGTCCCCGCAGCGCGCAGTAGCCCTATCTAGGCCCCGCCCGCTCTCAGGACACCTAGCCCCAGCCCACCGCACTGGTTCGCCACCCTAGCGCGCGCCCGCAGGTCCCTGGTTCGATCCCTGCCCGCGCCCTGCTGCGCATCAACCTGTCGCTCGAGACAGAGAAGATCAACAGTATGGCCACGGTCGTTTTCTGCTTAACCCCCTGCTCTTTTTAGTGGCCTAACCCGCGGTCCGCCTGGCCCACTAGTCAGCCGCGCCAGCATTTTGCAGAGAACCCCCTAGCCTTTTCCTACCTCAACCCGCGCTCCAACGGAAGCCCCACCTGTCAGTCCCTGCGCGCTCGTCCGCTGGCACGTGGGCCTGTGATCGCTGGTCCCATCTGTCTGCCTCTGCGGCTGGCAGCAGCTGCGGTGAGAAAAGTTTTCGCGCTCGTGTGCTGCGCTGAGTCAGCCTGGCCCCACCCGTCTGTGTCTCTGGCTAAGAACGTCTGAGTAACAAAAGTATTGTCTGTTTTCTGTTTTAAATTCAAATCTTTTCAAATTATTATCAAATTCAAATTAAATTCTGTTTTAAAATAACTTTTCAAATATTAATCCAAATAATACTTATAATATATGTTTTCAAATCAGAAAAATGTGAGGATTTCAAATATGCAATTCAAAATATATCTTGGACATTTAAAATTTCCAAGTTTATTAAAAATTACAATAAATGCCCTTTTGCCTTATTTATTTAATAACTTTTGATTTATAAATCCAAATTTAACAAATGATATGTCTAAAATGATTAGCTCGACGAGACCTTTCTGTTTATGCATTCCATGGTTTGATTTGAAGCATGCGTCATATAAATATAATGTGGACAGCAACTAATATGAGAATAAAATGGGGCCAAAACTTAATAAAATGTTTATCTCTTGTATTCCACACCGCACCCATGCCATGCTACTTTAATGCCATGCAAATTGTGCATCATTCATCATGGCATTATTGTTTGCTTGTCGCATTTATTCATATGCTTGTGCACTTTATTTATGTTGGCCCTTGTTTGTTTGGTTCTTCTTCGAATAGACGCTGAGCAGGGGATATATCAAGAGCACCAGGAGCACTACCCAGATCCATCCTTTGCTTCAACTGAGCTGCCAGGCAAGCACTACCACATGCTTGCATACATATAGTACCTATTGCCTCTATCTTACTCTTGCATCATTGAGTCGCGATCGCATTAAATTGAATCCCAAGTATTGCATAGCCTTTACTTTTAAACCCCACCGAAGCTTGTTCCTCCATCCCATGAGCCATTACTACAGGAGTTGTTTGAGCCATGCGAGTCGTAGAACAGCAGGTGTAGGGTATGTGAGTGTCTGATGGATAACGAGGTACCTAAACAACTTAACCTGCGTAGTAATGGGCTAACTAATGAAAGTGGCATCGGTGAGCCATATTCGCTATTTGGTTTTTCAGGCTCACTTGTGTCCCGTAGGACCCCGAGTACTTGATTCTTGTTCCTTGAATATTCGCGCTATCCACATCCGGGAGGCTTATGAACCCCCCTGAGCCAGAGCTTGATTCATTCTTATTTCGTGGGGCCACAAACTAGTTTGAGGATTTATTTACTATCATGTACTTATGCCATGCTTTACTGCTTTAATTTAAGATTGTGCGAGGTAATGCACACTCTACTGTTTAGGTCCGTGACCCGTTTTCGCTGTATCGACAAGCCCAGTCATGCTTTCGGGTTCCCAGTCGTTTACAGCCGGCTCCACAAACCTTGAGGCCGTCTCGGAGTCAACTAACTTCGTTGCGGGTAGCTCAATGGGGTGGCCCCCTGAAATATTTCTGAATCCTGTGATCGCTTTGTCGTGACTGCCTCGTTGGGTTTTGATTTGGTTTTTCCGAGGCATATCGAGTGTGTGTTGCTATTTGTGCACCCCTGCAGGGTAAAACTTTCTGAAAGCCGTGTCCGTGGTTATGGACGACTTGGAGCACAGTTTCTCGATCATAGACAAGCATAACTAAAGTACCGCTGTTAATTTGACTAGACTAGGTACCTGACTAGTAAATAGTACAACACTCATGGAATGGTTAATAAAACTGCCAACGGATGGGGGGGTTGTTTGTCCGCTTCCTTGTTGGTAAGCGAGGAGGAGGATGGATCTGTTAAGATAACCGTTATAACTGTTGTCATTAATTCACGGACATCCGTCTATCTATGGTTAGGCGGATGGTTAGCGAGTATCTATAGAACTGTTAGGGTTTATCTTTTGCTGCAATTGCGTCACCCCAGGGTGTGTCCCCTTTAGCGGCATAAAGTCTTGCTGAGTACCCCTAGGGTCTCACACGATAAATTATTGGTTCAGATGAACAGGTACACTCGCAAGATGGATACTGGGCGGAAGAGACGGACGATGTGGGCAACGATCATTCGGTGTAGAGATTCCGGGAACGGGGATCCGTGAGATCTGTGGGCGGGATCTGCTTATTTATGGGGCATCTTATGCCGATTTGCTTCTTATCCGTACTCGGATTTTGTCTTCCGCTTCCGCTTGATACTCTGTTGATTGATGTATGAGGAGATATCCTAAACTATTTTATCTATCTAGGATATTTGGATCTTGCCGTATGGCGTTGCAATATTTCCTTTCTTTTTAGATGGGATGACTCTGATGTACTGTTGTATGGTGGCTTGCATACATACTCATTTGTGTATGTAGTTGATCCCTTCGCCTGCCGATTACGCCGCCCGTTCTTGTCCCGATGTGTGGAAATGGTTGGGACGGCCGAAAGGTCTACCTGTGAGTGGCATTTGGGCCCCACCGTACTATTTCAACCATTTCTGCTCATCCAGGCTTGTAACTAGGAGCGTAATTCACCGAGGTAGTTACATCCCCTACCTAGTCTAAATGGTGGATCACATTTTATTTTCTTAGTGCATCCACTATGTTGGCCACAAGCTATCCATAAGGGGGAAATGGATAAGGAGTTTCACATACATGGTGGAGCCGATCCATAAGCTATCCATAAGCTCAAAAACTTAAAGGTGACCCTTGAGGGTAGTCCATAAGCATTAAAATATTATTATTAGGTACAAAGAGCAATAGAAATAAATTCCAATCACAACAATGTGTGAGATGGGAGATTTTACACGTGGGTCCTAGATTATGGACAAATTTGGCTAGATACATTGTGGTGCAATCAATTGGCTTATGCTGTACTAAGTGGGTCCCATCTTAGTGATTGGTTTTTGCAAGTCAACCTAGTAAATTTCTAGTATATTCGAAAAAAGTCTAGTACATACATTTCTTAGCCACATCTAGTAGCGGCTCACACTGTGCTTGCTCATAGTAGTAGTAGTAGTAGTAGCAGCAGCGAGTAGTAGTAGTGGTAGTGGTAGTAGTAGTAGTAGCGAGTAATAGTAATAGTCGTAGTAGTGGTAGTGGTAGTGGTAGTGGTAGTAGTACTAGTCACATTAAATATACTTAGGACTTGACACATAATCATCACAAACAGTCACCAAAAAATTGAATGACAAACTTAAAGAGATCTTAGGGCTTCTTTGGATAAAAAGATTTAAAAACACAGGAATTTGACTGGGTCACAGGTACAAAACAATAGATTTCAAAATAGAGGAAATAACTTTATTTGGATCATAGGATTTCAAAACACAGGAATTTAACAAGGTTGCAGGTACAAAACAGAGGAAATCTCCAGGCTTAAAGTCATTTTGATGAAACACAAGAAACACGCAGGAAAATTGCCTCAATCCTACGCGAATGAGCGTAAAAAAGTGGATGTTGAAATTCCTATGTGATTCAGGTGTAGAAATACAATCCATAGGAATTTTGGAGGTATGATTCCTTTCATCCAAAGGGATTCCTTATAAAAAATCCTATGGGCTGAATTCCTCCAAAATTCCTTTAAAAATCCTTCGATTTAAAGAGGCCCTTAATCAAGATGTGCGTGCTCATGAAAGACGAACACCTTATGGAAGGAGGTGATGAGGTCGTAGATTTTCATCTTGAACCCGTCTGCGGTGACCTTGAACATAAAGCAGCCACCCTCCCTTAACTCATGGAAAGCAGTAAAGGTAGCCCACTCTTTGTCCACGACGATTTGATCTTTGTTGCGGTTGGCATGGATAACCCACTCGCATTCCTCGCATGCTTGGACCACCACTAGAAGTGGGTAGGGGCATCCCTTCATGTAAGGATTGAAGTAAGTCGGGATGATAAGCATATACAAGTCATGATGGACTAACTGGATGTAGAAGTGCCTATAATGTTGCATGGTGGCATGGTGTCCGACTAACCTAGGGTGTCTTCTTGGTTTGGCAGAACTAGCGACCGACCTAGCAGCACTTGCCCTTGCCAAGGCCTTCACTCTCCTGCCTGACAGCTTCAAGTACCTTGGTATGATGGGGAGGGCATCTTCATAGCCACCTAAAGCTGGAGTAGTCCGGTCAAGAATGTAGCCTAATTTTGGCATTACAACTGGGACGTCCTACATGAAAATTACCATTGCGTCCGTCCTTTGGAATTACTAAAACACCACAATGCATTGTATAAATTGACTAAAGATCACAATGCATCATTGCACCATCAAAATTACCTAAACAACACAAGATATCAGGTAAATTAAATTGCCTAAAGAGCATACAATATATCATCAGAATCACCTAACCCGATGGGTCCTCAAAATTATCTGAACAGCTACTAGAAGGCATACCATTTAATTAGATTAATTAAACAACACAATGCACAATCGAATGGATAAAACAACACAATGCATTATCTAGATAGACAAAAGAACATATATGTAGTGCATCATCAAAAATACCAAACTAGCACAAGGTATCATGTATTTAAATTTAATAAATAGTGTCTGCATAATAAAAATTACCTAAACTGATGGGTCATTGAAATAATCTGAACAACTAGAAGGCATATCATTTAATCCTAAGCAACAAAACGCAGATCAAAATGGACGAAACAACACAGTAAGGAGACATGACACAGTGCATCATAAAAAAATACCAAAATAGCACAATGCGTCATGGAAAATTCCTAAACAACACAATGCATCATCTAAGTCCCAAAATAGAACTTTGCATCATCGTCATCAAGAATATTCCATAACTAAGTAGAACAACACAAAAGACAATTATCAATAATATGACATATAAAGAACATCACAGAAGACAATTATCAAGAATATGACATATAACTAAGCAGTTCAACAAAGGACCTGCTGTACACGTTGCAAAAATCTGACTAGATGCACGTCGGACTTGGGTTAAAGCCCCAATCCTCCAAATATAACGTCATTGCAGTTGGAGGGCGAACTTGTACAAGGGTCGATGGGTTGACCATATGAACATGGCGCCACTGATGAAGAACCAGTCACATACATCGAATAAGCATAGATAATCACGGATGAAGGGGGAGCCACTGATAGGGGTTTCACCGTGTACACTCTGATAGGGGAATGAGAGTCCAACCTGTAGATGACAAGGACACGTTCGCCGCTTCACAAGCACTTGGTCCCAACACACGTGGCACTGGAGGCTTGGACGACCGCTCGGTGGGTGATGAGGGTTTCGGCGTGGCCGACCGAAACCCTAAGGGCGACATACACCTCACCTTGGGCGCGACCTACACAAACAGGAAAAGCGAAGGACGCATCATAAAAGGCGTTGTGGCCAACAGAATTGAACAAGCCACCTACAGCTCCAAAGTAGAGCTTGATGAGGACCCCAACTCAACCACACACAAAGGTTTTGGCACTGGTTTCATCGAAGCAACGACTAGGTTATCTACTGAGAGTTGAGAGGTGAGTGTGGGAATGTGATAGCGAGAGAGGGAATGGTTGGGGAGGAGTTAGAATGGGAGTGGGTAACCCTCTATTCGCTTTCGTAGTACTGTACTACAAAAAAGAACTACATTTCACATATCATCACTTTTTGACAAACTAGTTCATTTCTTTAAACCGACTAAACTAGTGGGTGCCCTTTAGGTTTCAAACTTCCATCTGTTACCTGTTTTGCTAGTAGTAAGTACAGTACAATACTTTGTATTACCCTCCATGGTAGTATACAGCATTCTTTTAGATAGAGGAAATTGCACGATCCACCATCTTTTCATTGCACTTTTGCACAAAACACTTGTTGGACGTCATTTTTGCACATTTTAATAGTTTTTGGCCTAATATGTACAAATTTGTCCAGTTAGTCCTGTAATGACTGATTTAACCTCATTGTTAGCAATACTAACAAGTGGTCCCCAAATGACAATGCTCCCATTCACACACAAAGATTGAATGATGCTAAAAACTGGACACTAACAAAATTTATCACCCACAATACTTTTTGGATGTATGTAGCTAGGATGTAAGAGACTTATTTCATATGAAACATCAATGTTTACACAAAGGTACCAAAATATTTGTCCATCGGACATTGAATTTGTGAAGGCTTTGTTTGGTCATAATAAACTTGTTTTTGAACATAACTTGTTTCTACATAAGATTTGACATTTCATTCACATAACCAAATGTCCATCGAAGAGTTTCTTTTAAAGTGTCGAACATATGATTTATGTTTATTTATTACACCTCACACAAAAATCACCCCGATTTTTCATAAACTTTAAGCAGATAATTATTTTCCCGTGATTTATTTTCTTAAGAGCAAGAACGGTGAATATGGCTCGGAATGCCACAAGCCTAGTTTCTAGACAAAGTTTGAAACATGTTTCACTTATGGTTACAAAGTTTTATGAGTTCTCAAGGTTTGCTAGAAAACTTCACACTCTTAAACTAATTTAAGCCAATTTATCAATGTTAGGTAAAATTTGAACTATAAGTAGTAGATTGCTCTTAAAGTTATACAAGTATCTTTTGAAGGTACCGACCCAGGCCTTCCATATATCGAAAACCAATGAATTTGTTGAATTCAACTTATTGCTAAGAATTTGCATGTAGACAAATTTGAATTTTATTTGAAAACAATAAAAAACATTGCACGATGTCCTCTGGCTTGTACTACTTGCCGCGAAAAATGATTATTATCAAGAGAGTTCACATCTTTTAAAAAACAAACTAATTAAAAATATGCCTGCCATGTATGAACATCCTTAGGCTTCAGGACGAAAGACAAGGCTAAATGGCATTATATATGTACAACATACTTTATGGTAATGTTCCCATATTTGGTAGATGAGTGCATCTGGGCATGGAGAACAATAATGTTGCCAATATTGAGAGTTTCAAAAATTTAGGAATAAAAAAATCATTTTCAAATTTGAACTACAAGTAAATGTGATAACATGCTCTTAAAAAGTTACAAACATCCTTTAAGTCTTTATGGTACCAAGGCGGTTAATACTTCAAAAACTAACGAGAGTTCTGCTAGATTCAAGTTCATGCCACGAATATGCATGTTGACAATTTTATCCTCACTAGCTATGAACAAAAATAATGAAAAACCTAAAAATGAAGCCTTGCGCATGGCGTCCTCTTGCATGTACTACTATTTGCAATGAAAAATAATTAATAACCATGAGTCATCATAAATTATGAAAAATTTGTTACGTAATATGGCCTACCGTGTATGAACATTCTTGGGTTTCAAGCCGAACGACAAAGGTAACAACCATATACATATCATATTGTATTGTAACATTCCCATATTTGGTAGATGTGTGCATCTTGGCAATGTGAAAAATGGTGGCAACCATAGTTTCCAACTTATAGGAACAATAAAACTGAAAGCAACAAGATTTTTCTGTAAGCAAGTACGAAGGAAAATGGCTCAGAGTACCACAACAACAACCCTAGTTTTCAGATAAAGCATGAACCTTGATACACTTACGATTGATTACCAAGTTTTATGAGTTCTCAAGCTTCCCAACCAACTGTTTTCCTTCCTTAATTTTGGGGTGTTTCATGCTAAATGTATGGACATCGATGTAACACGATTTTTTATGAGTTCTCAAGCTTTTTCAATTTTTGAAGTGACATGATTTTTTCTATAAAAAAGTACGAAGAAAAATGGCTCAGAGTACCACAATAACAACCCTAGTTTTCAGACAAAGCATGGACCTTGATACACTTACAATTGATTACCAAGTTTTATGAGTTCGCACGCTTCCTAGCAAACTTCGACCACTTAAACGAATTTAATTCGATTTGTCAATATTAGGTAAAATTTGAACTACAAGTAAGTGACAGTACGATTGAAGTAGTACGAAGAGAAAATTTGAACTATGAGTAAGTGGTTAATTTTGAACTACGAGTAAGTGGCTCAGAAGAGGAATTAGTATGAAGAGTATGGCTCGATCAGCTATTCTCTCCAGAAGGAGCCAAACCCGAATGTTTTCCTTGCTTAATTTTAGGGTGCTTCATGCTAAATTTATGGATCTCGATGTAATTTTCCACCTTTTTAGGTTCTTGATGTAAAATGTACTCCCAGTGTCCGTGTAAAATTCGAACCTGAAAGTAAGTGGTAAATTTAAATGTATTTAAGCTTAGTTCTCTATGATTATGAACATTCTTGGATTTCAAGCCGAACGACCAAGGTCATGTCCATATCTACATCATAATTTATGTTGATGACGATCCCATATCCAAGAATTTGCATGCCACCAAATTTGTCCATATATTTTGAAAATAGACAAAGAGAAAATAATATAAAGAGTATGGCTCGATCAGCTACTCTCTCGAGAAGGAGCTGAAACCCGACTATTTCCCTTGCTTAAATTTAGGGTGCTTTGTGCTAAATATAAGGAACTCGAGGTAATTTTCCCTTTTTTAGGTCCTTGATGTAAACAGTCCTCCCACCATCCGTGTAAAATTCGAACCTAAAAACAAGTGGTAAAATTTAAACGTATTTAGTCTTAGTTGTCAATGAGTATAAACATTCTTCGATTTCAAGCCGAACAACCAAGGTCATGGCCATATCTACATCATACTTTATGCAGATGATTCATGATCCCATATCCAAGAATTTGCACCACGCCAAAGTTGGCTATATTTTGAAAAAAAAGAGGAAGTAGTATGAAGAGTATGGCTCAATAAGCTTCTCTCTCTCGAGAAGCCGAACCCGACTATTTTCCTTGCTTAATTTTAGGATGCTTCATGCTAAATGTATGGACCTCGATGTAATTTTCCCCTTTTAGGTCCTTGATGTAGAATGTACTCCCGCCGTCCGTGTAACATTCGAACCTAAAAGAAGGTAGTAAAATTTAAACGTATTTAAGATTATTAATTGTAAGTGAGTATGAACATTCTTGGATTTCAAGCCGAGCAACCAAGGTCATGGCCATATCTACATCATACTTTATGCTGATGATAGATGATACCATATCCAAGAATTGGCATGCCGCCAAATTTGGCCATATATATTGAAAACAAATGAAGAGAAAGTAGTATGAAGAGTCTGGATCGATCAACTTCTCTCTTGAGAAGGAGTCGAACCTGACTATTTTCCTCGCTTAATTTTAGGGTGTGTCATGCTAAATATATGGACCTCGATGTAATTTTCCCTCTTTTTAGGTCCTTGATGTAAACTGTACTCCCACCGTCCATGTAAAATTTGAACCCAAAAGTTAGTGGTAAAATTTAAACGTATTTAAGCTTAGTTGTCAATGCGTATGAATATTATTAGATTTCAAGATGAACGACCAAGGTCGTGGCCATATCTACATCATACTTTATGATGATGATTCATGATACCATATCCAAGAATTTGCATGCCGCTAAATTTTGCGGTAATCCATTTTTGAACCCGGGTGCAAATGCACCCGGTACAAAAATAAGATATTTCAAATGTTGAAAATTTTCAAAAAAAATTGTTCATGTGTATCTTAATGTTTTAGGTCTGCGCGAAGTCATTTCACGAAAAATCAATATTTTTTGTGGGCTGTGCAAAAAGAAAAAAAGTTGTCTTGTGTAGCATGTTACTTTAGCACCAATTTTTGTCTTTTTTTCACAAGTCACTGAAAATGTTTATTTTCCACGAAACAAGTTTGCACGCACCTAAAACTTGAAGTTCTACATGCACATATTTTTTTTGAATTTTTTTGACATTTCAAATTTTGACAAAAGTCAAATTCAAATATACGGTGCATATGAGCTCGGGAGCCAAATAGCCGCGTCCCAAATTTTGGTCATATTTTGAAAACAAACAAAGAGAAAGTATTATGAAGAGTATGGCTCGATCATGTTCTATCTCGAGAAGGAGCCAAACCCAACTATTTTCCTTTCTTAATTTTAGGGTGCTTCGTGCTAAATGTATGGATCTCGATGTAATTTCCCCCTTTTTAGGTTCTTGATGTAAAATGTACTCCCACCATCCGTGTAAAATTCGAACCTAAAAGTAAGTGGTAAAATTTAATCATATTTAAGCTTAGTGGTCAATTAGTATGAACATTCTTGTATTTCAAGCCAAACGACCAAGGTCATGGCCATATATACATCATACTTTATGTTGATGATGCATGATCCCACATATCCAAGAGTTTGCATGCCGCCAAATTTGGCCATATTTTGAAAACAAACAAAGAGAAAGTAGTATAAAAAGTAGGGCTCAATCAGCTGCTCTCTCGAGAAGGAGCCGAACCCGACTATTTTCATTACTTAATTTTAGGATGCCTTGTGCTAAATGTATGGACCTCAATGTAATTTTCCATCTTTTTAGGTCCTTTATGTAAAATGCTCTCCCACCGTCTAAGTAATTGGTAAAATTTAAACGAATTTATGCTTAGTTATCAATGAGTATAAACATTCTTGGATTTCAAGATAAACGGACTAAGGTCATGGCCATATCTACATCATACTTTATGCTAACGATGATCCCATATCCAAGAATTTGCATGATTCCAAAATTGGCCATATTTTGAAAAACAATCAAAGAGGAAGTAGTATGAAGACTATGGCTCGATCAGCTGCTCTCTCGAGAAGGAGCCAACACAACTAGTTTCCTTGCTTAATTTAAGGATGCTTCGTTCTAAATGTATGGACCTCAATGTAATTTCCCCCTTTTTAGGTCTTTGATGTAAAATGTACTCCCACCGTCCGTGTAAAATTCAAACCTAAAAGTAAGTGGTAAAATTAAACGAATTTAAGCTTAGTTGTAAATGAGTATGAACATTCTTGGATTTGAAGCCGAACGACCAATGTCATGGCCAGACATATCTACATCATTCTTTGTGCTGATGATGATCCCATATCTAGGAATTTGAATGCCGCCAAATTTGGCCATATTTTGAAAACAAATGAAGAGGAAGTAGTATGAAGAGTATGGCTCGATCAACTTCTCTCTTGAGAAGGAGCCGACTTGACTATTTTGCTTTCTTAATTTTAGAATGCTTCATGCTAAATGTATGAACCTTGATGTAATTTTACCTATTTTTAGGTCCTTGATGTAAAATGTACTCCCACCGTCCATGATGTTCCCATATTTGGGAGTAAATGGGTGAATCAAGGCATGGTAACAATGTTGCCACTCAGAGTTTCCAACCATTAGAAAAATAAAAAAAATCAATTTTCCAAGTGACACGGGTGTATTTTCTGTAAAGAAAATAGGAAGAATATGTATTTTCTATAGAAAAAGACAAAGATAAAGAAGAGAAACTATGAGCATAGATGAGGCATCTCGAGAGAGCAGCGAAGAGGAGGAGTTGAAGGTGGTGCAATATCATAGCAAAGCTGTGATCGCTTCCTGACATGAGGTACATGGTACAATCACCTAGTAGTACTAGTAGTACGGAACTAGTAGTAAATTTCAAGACATTTACTATATATGCACGCAACACAAATTGTGTTTTCTCTCTCCTTCACTGCCTCATCACCATCCCCGCACCCCGACTAGCTAATCTCTCTCTCATCCAAAATGTGGCGCTGCGCACATGTGACGCCCTGCCTTGTCGGCGGCTCCGTGTCAGTATTAGGCGTGTTGCATTTGTGTGCATAAGAAGGAACTATTTTGGGTCTTGGCGGCAAAAGGTAGATTACTCATACTATTATTAGAGTCGGAGTTCAAACTTTCCCAGTTTTGAAATTTTCACTTCCGTCCCAAACATCCGGAGGAAAGGTTATTCAAAAGAGAGTGGTGCACAAAGGATTGTTTATACTGTATGTAGTATGTCCCATCACATTCGATGAACTTCATTATGATCTGGCCAGCTTTACCACTACTCCATAGTACTCCATTCTTGTTCCATTTCACACCCTACAAAGAGGAAGCCACGAAGCACACCCGCAACACGCTGGTTCGAAAGTACGGTCGGATTAGTACGAAGGGTATGGATCAGATGCTCACTCGAAAAGGACCCGGACCCGACTTCTTTTTATTGCTTTATTTTAGGGCCCTTTGTGCTAAATGTATGGACCTCTATGTAATTTTATATTTTTGAGGTATTCGATGTAAACTGTACTCCCACCGACCATGTCAAATTTTAACTAAAAGTAAGCGCGATAGATTGCTCTTTAAATTACCTTTTCAAGCTAAGCAAGAATTCGCTAAATCAAAAATCACTGAAAGTTCTGAAAAATTCATGTTCTTGCTATGCATCCGCATCCCGACAAAATTGACACAGTTTTGATAACATTTCAAATAATGAATAAAAAGTATAGTATTTTTGTGTGGCGTCATGTTACGTATATCTAGAAACACGCATTATAAAAGTATAGTACAAACATTGTTAATTATTCTTTGATTTTGATAATACTTTATGTTGATGTTCCCATATCCAAGAATTTGCATGCCATCAAATTTGGCCATATTTTGAAATCAAATGAAGAGTATGGCTCGATCAGCTGCTCTCTTGAGAAGGAGACAATCCGACTGTTTTCCTTGCTTAACTTTAGGGTGCTTCATGCTAAATCTATGGAGCTCGATGTGATTTCCCCTTTTTAGGTCCTTGATATAAAACGTACTGCCACCATCCGTGTAAAATTCAAACTTAAAAGCAAGTGGTATAATTTAAACGTATTTAAGCTTATTAGTTTTCAATGAGTATGAACATTCTTTCATTTCAAGCCGAATGTCCAAGGTCATAGCCATATCTACATTATACATTATGATGATGATAACCACATATCCAAAAAATTCATACCGCCAAAATTGGCCATATTTTGAAAAAACAAACGAACAAGAAGTAGTATGAAGAGTATGGCTCGATCAACTGCTCTCTCGAGAAGGAGCCGAACCCGACAGTTTTCCTTGCTTAGTTTTAGGGTACTTTGTGCTAAATGTATGGACCTCGATGTAATTTCATCCTTTTTAGGTCCTTCATGTAAAATGTACTCCCCGTGTAAAATTTGAAGCTAAAAGATAGTGGTAAAATTTAAACGAATTTAAGGTTAGTTGTGAATGAGTATGAATGTTCTTGGATTCAAGCTGAACAACCAAGGTGATGGCCATATCTACATCATACTTTATGCTGATAATGATCCTATATCCAAAAATTTGCATGCATTTTGGACGTATTTTGAAAACAATCGGAGAGGAAGTAGTATGAAAAGTATGGCTTGATCAACTGCTCTCTCGAGAAGGAGTCGACCTGACTGTTTCCTTGCTTACTTTTAGGGTGCTTCGTGCTAACTGTATGGACCTTGATGTAATTTTACCTTTTTTAGTCCTTGATGTAAAATGTACTCAAACCGTCCGTGTAAAATTTGAACCTAAAAGTAAGTGGTAATATTTAAAGGAATTTAAGCTTAGTTGGCAATGAGTACGAACATTCTTGGATTTCAAGCCAAACGACCAAGGTCATGGCCATATCTATATCATACTTTATGCTGATAATGATCCTATATCCAAGAATTTGCATGGCACCAAATTTGGCCATATTTTGAAAACAAACAAAGAGGAAGTAGTATGAAGAGTATGAATCGATCAGATTCTCTCTCAAGAACGAGCCAAACCTGACTGTTTTCCTTCCTTAATTTTAGGGTGCTTCGTGCTAAATGTATGGACCTCGATATAATTTTCCACCTTTTTAGGTTCTTGATTTAAAATGTACTCCCACCATCCGTGTAAAATTCGAACCTAAAAGTAAATGGTCAAATTTAAATTTATTTAAGCTTAGTTCTTAACAAGTATGAACATTCTTGGATTTCAAGCCAAATGACCATGGTCATGGCCATATCTACATCATATTTTATGTTGTTGATGATCCCATATACAAGAATTTGTATGCCGCCAAATTTGGTCATATTTTGAAAACAAATGAAGAGGAAGTAGTATGAAGAGTATGTCTTGATCAGCTTCTCTCTCGAGAAGGAGCCTAACCCGACTGTTTTCCTTGCTTAATTTTTGGGTGCTTCGTGCCAAATGTATGGACTCGATGTAATTTACCCCTTTTTAGGTTCTTGATGTAAAATTTACTCCCACCGTCCGTGTAAAATTCGAACCTAAAAGTAAGTGGTAAAATTTAAATGTATTTAAGCTTAGTTCTCAATGAGTATGAACATTCTTGGATTTCAAGCCGAACGACCAAGTTCATGGCCATATCTACATCATACTTTATGCTGATGATGATCCCACATCCAAGAATTTGCATGAAGCCAAATTTGGCCATATTTTTAAAACAAACAAAGAGGAAGTACGATGAAGAGATTAAAACCCCAAGGCACTAGAATATAGAGCAACAATAGGATTAATTAAGGACATGTGTCTCGCAAGTGACACGCCTAACCATCACATCTAATTTGTATAAATAAAGTCTATTGTTTCTTCTAGGTGGCGCCACAAATAGGTGCAACCAAGGAAATATGACATTACACACCCTAGTGATTGGTCCCTATGCTAAGTGGATGTGATAACAAGGGATTTCATTAAGACAAATATATCCAACCACTGCTTTAAGTTCTAAGCTCCCCAATATATTACTTCTTGTTAATTAACCATGAATTAATATAGCATGCATATAAGATTTGGAACATGGTTTATGTATGTCCGTCCATCCCTGCTCCTAGCAACATGCAATAGTGACAACCTTATGCATTCCCCAACATATGTGCACACTCATACATCAATACATAAGACCATCATAGAAGATACCATACTTGTATGCAACCAATAAATAATTTATTTCACAATTGCATGAACAAATCACTACTCAAACTTAGACATAGATACACTAGATCATGGGAAAACAATAGATTGTACCGCACATCAGTTTTCTAAGAGATTATAGTAGGGGATGATGGAGAGTTGTTGTATATAGTGATGAAGAGGTCCCTCCCCAAGGGGAGAGGTGGCCTGATAGCTCCAAATTTCATCGCTTTTTACTATAGATTTTCCTCGTGTTGATTGCCAGATTTCACTTAAGAGTACCAGTTTCTACTAATGTTAAAGTCGCAATTAGAGAATCCTTGGTTTCTTGTGATGCTTTTCAGGTAATGAATACTTATTGAAGATCTAATTGCATTTATGGGCTAATTGCATCTAAAGAACTAAATCCACAATTGGAGCCCCTTTCATTGGAGGCGTTCAACACGCTTAACAACCAAGGGTACGGTCGGGATGCGCCCGTAACGCCTGACCGTACTACACACCGACGGCTCCCTTATATCAATACAAGCAACTTTCGTGAAGAGGGAGAGACGAGAAGAAAAACAGAACAGAAAACACAGCCGCCGCAAGCCATCCACAGAGGGGTAGATCAGATCTGGAAGAGGAGAAGAACTTCACCTCGTTCCTCGATGATCATCAACCTCCAATCCACACACTCCACCATCATTCCCATCATTACTTAGAGAGAGAGAGAGAGAGAGAGAGAGATTGGCACTTGTAATATTAGGGTTTGATACTTTGATCTACCTTTGGTTTGTATTTGATTTGATCTTTGATCGCTATTGTGGTTTGCTACAATAACTTCGAGATGATTCCTACTTGCAATACAATTATTCTTTTGATTTGTCTTTATATCATGTCTAAGTAAATCCCCATGGTGAGAGATGTAGAGGATTGGTGAGATGTGTTGTGCCTCCTTTAAATTCATCAATTTGTGATCGTTGTAGTATTTATTTAATAGTGAGAATGATTATCTATGTTTGCCTAATGCTTGTTATCTAATTTAAGGGCACGGGTAACACGATCCAAAGATCTCATAGGTATGAACTTGTATGCTAGTAATTCGGTGACCCCCGAGTGACACAGCCGATATCAATGAAGAGCTAGCACTACTCGAGGACAACAAGGAACCATCAAGATTAAAGCCTTGATTCGGTGGCAAGACCTTAATTAATGTGCTTACCATGGCCGTGGTAATAGGCAGATGGATCATTGGGACTAGGGAGAATTGGCCATGAGGACTCCTAATCGGTATACGGGTTGCTTTCCTACTCACTTATAAATAAGAAATATCACTATCACTTATTCCACTTTATCCATTTGGCACTTTCACTACCATCATGAATCGTTTCTCTCCGCGCCTAACTTCCCATCTGCAGGACCTTTAAACACTTTTCGCATCTTTACTTTCATGCAATTTATTTATTTATTTCCTAAGCAAGTTTCCTCTATGTTTTACTCACCACATCCACCGTCAGCTTTTGCAGTTAATTCACTAAAGGCCTGTGACTCCTTGAGTTTGATAGAAACACCACCTAAAAACACTTACCTAGGCTCTTTATTGGGATCGATATAAAAACTAGAATTAATACTTCTGCAAAAACATTCTCTGACGAACCGGTGCACTTGCAGGCCATCAAGATATTTTCTGGCATCGTTGCCGGGAAGCTAAGCGCTAAGTGTCATTTCTTGCAACAACAATTATTGACACCATTCATGATCTCCGTTGAAGACAAAGGTACCACTCGATCAGGTAAAACTTATCTACCTTCGTATATTGATCGTGTTCCGATTGAGAGGTGTCTAGAATTTATTGAAAGATTTACTAACTCACATGTTGTAGACTTGAATAGTTTGATTCCACTAATGGCACACTTGACCATCACCCGAGGGGCCGAACCTGAGCTACCATTGGGAGAATATGGGAATCCATCTAAGCACTTAACAAAAATTCCCATTATTTGTCCTGAACTTGAAGGCCGGGAATTCGAAATATATCCTGAGCTAATTTATATGATGAAAGAAATTGCTTTCGCAGGAAAAGAAGAGGAAGATCCTAGTGACCACTTGACAAGGGTATATGACCTTTGCGCTACTCTTAAACCAGCAAGTTTACCAATAGAGTTTGTACTCCTTAAACTTTTTCGCTAGTCTCTGAAAGATAATGATTTTGCTTGGTTACAATGATTTCCTAATCATACTATAAAAAGCTAGGAAGATTGCATTCGAGAATTTATGCATAAATATTGTTCATTCACTAAAATCATGCAAATCAAACATAGTATAACAAACTTTTTTCAAACAGTTGCAGAATTTTTTTATCAAGCATGGAATAGATTTTATGCAATGATTATTAAAGTCCCAAATCACGGTTTTCACGAGAAATTAGTTATTCAATATTTTTACAATGGGCTTAATGCCGAGACAAAATAAATGATTGATCTATCTACAGGAGGAGCTATATGCAACTTAACACTGCCGAAATGTGTGAAGCTTTTCGAGGTAAGATCCTTTAATGACGAACAATACAATCCAGTTGCGGATGTTGAACCACAAAAAGGTATGATTCACATACCACCAGATCTTACACCCAAGGTCAAAAAGTCCATGGAAGAAAAATGTATAGCCTCGGAACTTGTGAAAGAAAATAAAGTTGACATTTTTCAAACTTATGTAGTAGAAGATTATATAAATCTTGTAATGCAGAAGTTTAGATATCAACAGAATCAGTTCTGTGAGAAAAACTATAAACATCTTATGAGACAAGAAAATAATATAAGAGATCTAATAGAAGTCTTTGATGACTTGGGTCAAGCTACAAAAAACATTTAGATAGATATCTAAGTATGGTTAAAACTCAGTGTGAGCAAATAATTGAAACCCAAACTTTGATTTTAAACCAAGGAAATTTCAATACTGTTTCTACTAACATTGTTACTAGACGTGGTACAGAAACTCAGGAACCACAAGGACCACCTTGGTATCAAGAAGAACAAGCTAAAAAAGCAAGAGAGACTCAAGAGATGAGTCAAGAAGAATAGGATTTAGTTGATCCCCAAGATGACATTGATTATGAAGCCCAGAAAAGGGAGAGTGAAGCTTCTGATAACCCACAAGTATAGGGGGTGTATCATAGTATTTTCGAGGGAAGTGAAACCCAATTTATTGATTCGACACAAGGGGAGACAAAGAATATTTATAAGCCTTAACAACTGAGTTGTCAATTCAGCTGCACCTAGAAACAATCTTGCTCACAGCAGTTTATCAGTAGCAACAGTTTTATAGTAGGAATAGTAAAGTAGCAGCAGTAGTAAAGTAAAGACAGTAGTAACAATAGCAGTAAACAGTGGGATTCGAGTGCGGTAGGCATAGGGATGGATGGACGGGCGTTGCATGGACAAGACAATTCACATAGCAATCAGAACATAGGGAAATTGCATATAAATAAGATAAAGCATCCAAGTACTCGATAATCCTAGGCATGTGTTCCATATATAGTCATACGTGCTCGCAATGAGAACTTGCACAATATCTTTTGTCCTGCCAACCGGTTTGCAGCGGGGCCTCAAGGGAACTACTGGTAATTAAGGTGCTCCTTTTAATAGAGCACCAGAGCAAAGCATTAACACTCCATGAACACATGTGATCCTCACATCAAAGCCATTCCCTCCGGTTATCCCGATTTTTGTCACTTCGGGGCCTTGGTTCCGGACAACAATGTGTGTATACAACTTGCAGATAAGACCAAAAACAATACTATCATAATGAATCAATAACATGTTCAGATCTGAAATCATGGCACTCGGGCCCTAGTGACAAGCATTAAGCAAAACAAGTCGCAACAAAGTCATAAAGCACTAATAAAAGATACTAGGCACCATGCCCTAACAATCTTATGCCATTACATGAACGATCTCATCCAATCCCTACCATCCCCATAGCCTACAGCGGGGGAATACTCACTCATAGATGGGGGAAACATGGATGGTCGATGGAGAAGCGATGGTGATGATGATGGCGATGATCTCCTCCAATTCCCCGTCCCGGCAGGGTGCCAGAACGGAGTTTCTGGTGCTGTTTCGTGGAATCTGGTGGTGGCGGCGGAGCGGAACTCCTTCTAGAAAAACGTCGACCCCCCTCCCTGAGTTTTTAGGTCAGAAGGCATCTTATAGGCGAAGAGGGAGACCGAGGGGCAGCCTGGGGCGGCCAGACCATGCCCTGGCGCGGCCAGGCCTAGCCCGCGCCTGGGGATGGTCTGGTCAGGCCCTGGCCCCCCTCCGTCTCGTATTCTGGCTCCGTGAGTCTTCCGGAAAAATAGGCACTTTGGCTTTTGTCCCGTCCAATTTCGAGAATATTCATTTTCTGACTTTCCTGGAAGCAAAAACAACAGAAAACAGGCAGCTGGCACTATGGCTCTTGTTAATTGTTAGTCCAAGAAATCATATGAAAAGTACTCCAAAGTGTGGAGAAAACACAAGAAAGTAGATAAAACCAAGCATGGAGCATCAAAAATTATAGATACATTTGCAATGTATCAACATCCCCAAGCTTAACTCATGCTCGTCCTCGAGTAGGTAAGTGATAAAAAGAAAGAATAATTTTTGAGGTGACATGCACCATCATAAACTTGATCAACGTATTTGTAAAACATTCAAAGCTGGGATCATAGTACTTCAATCATAACATGAAAGACAAAGTTCTAGCAATAAGACAAAGAAACTATGATGCAACATAAAAGGCACAAACAAAAGATTCATGAATAACAATGCTTTGCAAGACATTTGTTTGTTTCACATAAAGAAAACATAGCATAATAGCATTCAGCTTGTCCCTCATAGAGTAGCAAATATAAATGCATATGACACCTTCAAAGTTTATAAGAGTGACTAGATACAAATAGTTTAAAATAAGCAATATCAAGGTATGCATCAATCAACTAGTCTTGGGACAATGCACATAGAACTAAGAATGGCCACTATGCTCTCAAAGTAGGTGCATAAAGGTAGAAGGTGGAGACTCAATATAATGGTGGAAGAAAGGCCTTCATAGAAGGAAGTAGAGATTCAAGTTTCATAAAGAGCTTCCAAAAATTATGGTACTTAATAGCTTTCAGCTCTCATTTCCCCTATCATAAGCATCTTGAAGTGATTAAGGTTAAAGTGAACAAACTATGGTGTACATGCTTGACGAAGTATAAGTTAGAAATCTCATGTCCCTTGAATACGAGGGCCGCTCCTCATGCTACTCAAGTTTAGTCACCGGTAAGTTCTTGTCATCGTAAGTACATGTGTATCATAGAGAATCGCCAACAGGGTACCCCTTGCCCGATGATACGGAAGAATCCCCATATCAAAATGACAAGGCAAGCAGACAACGAGCATCTTAGCAATCTTCTTATTTACCATGGGAATATGGTGCTTTTTTCTCTCTTTCCTCTTTACATAATCTCTTCTTTTTTCTTTTTCTCTTTTTTCTCAATATAGGACTCTTTTTTTACAAGAAAAATGCTTCATAGATAGCTCATTATGGTTACGCTGCAGGTTTCCACCATGTCAGCATGGATTAGACCAGCGGCCTAGGCGTTTCTCTAACACATATACATAACTCCATGGACTTAAAAGCTCCCCTTTCATTTCACACCGAAGACATCCATATACAAAAGAGCATGATATCAACTAGGTACAAGTACCAAGTGCAATGTTGAAAGCGTTCCCCATAAAAGCATGGTTCTGCTAATTCCCAACAAACAAGTGCAAGCATATACAACATAGAAGACACAATGGTTCAAGTTTATTAAGGGCAAGAAAAGTAAAGTGTGCCATCAAGTTCGTGAGAGCTTTAATCACTAGTTTTCTCATAACAAGTTTTAATTTGGAAGTTAAACAAAAGCATGAATATACTTGGAATAGCATAGGCTAGTGGGTAGGTATTGTGGAATCTTTGGAATAACTTGGTTTTAGGGAGTTGGATGCATGAGTGGAACTCATACTTGGTTGTGGAGGCTAGCAAAATACTGGGAGCGACAAACTAAGAGAGCAATAACGGCCATAATCATGCAGAGCGACAAAACATCATTGATCAAAGCATAAAGTGATACTACAAGTTAAAAACTAAAGGATCTTAAAGGCTATAGTGACTTGAGATAGTCATAACATCGTGTGAGCATGTGCCAAGTCAACCCAAATAAAGCATCAAAGGAGAATACCACTATACTATGCTTTAATATGCTAAAACAACGCATGATTCATCCAAGGCACATTAAGCAATCTCAATTGTTTATAACAAGTAATGCTACAGCAAAGAATACTAAGCATAAAGCCAAAACAATATCAAGCATGGCATGAGAAAGCATAGGCCACAGTCAAAAACAAGCTCTTTTTACCACATAAGTATGAACTTTCCTACTCTTTTCCAAACCAAACCAAACTATTTGAAAACCAATGTATGCAAGAGGAGATCCAACCAATTTATTAAGCAAACTAAGAAAACCAAGCAAACGAAAAACCAAAACAAAAACGAAAAAGAAGACGCTCCAAGAACAACACAACTGTGCATGAAACAATAAAAATGAAGCGTTTGGAAGAAACCTGGGATTTTTATTGATGAATAAGGGGATGCCTTGGGCATCCCCAAGCTTTGACGCTTGTACTTCTTGGATATTTCTTGGGGTGACACGCGTGGCATCCCCAAGCTTGAGCTTTAGTCCATCCTTCATCTCATTACTCATTCCTTCCATACACCTGAAATTTTTCCTTCATACAAAACTTCACACAATCTTTATTAGCAACATTAGTGCACTCAAGATAATAGGTCTTAAGGTTCAGTTCTAACACCAATAAACTTCCATTAGAACTCTAGCTACTGAAGCACTTCCCTCAAAAAGCTCAATTCCCCAAAATAACTCAAAAAGGAACCAACAAGAAGCAAATACAGAAAATGGCAGAAATCTGTCAAAACAGACCAGAAGGTAAAGACGAATTTTTTCGAAGACCTTCTGTTGCCCAAATCAAAAAGTGTTGAACTAACGAAAGTTAGATAACAACCTGGGTAAGAAGCACAAAAATTCACGCCTCAAAAAGACGTTTAGAGATTTTAAACGAATTTTTATGGTGAAGCACAGAAATCTGTTTCGGGACAGCAACTTTCTCAATCATTACTTCTCTCTCATTAGAGGTTACTCTTGGCACAAAAAGCAAATAAAAAGGATAATGAGCAGTTATTGCTGAAGTAATAATTTCCAAGACTCATCTAAATCTTTTGGGTTATCTCCCAATAAGTACTTTTCTTTAACGCCTTTAAGTTAGGCATAAGCAAAAACTAAAATGGATAGAATAGAAGTAAGCGGAGATAATCATGGTGAAAACATTGTTTTGTTCAATGAAATCCTTTTGTTAACAAGGTTGATCAGGTCTTGCTACCAAAACAATTCCATATGAGACAAAACTTTGTATTCCACTAATGATTATGTTACCTCAACCTTGATAGCAATGGTCCCAATCATAATAGTTTCAAATTTTTCTCTTGGTATGGGACAATATATTTCTCCAACTTGAATGCCCTCAACATGTTCAATTGAATTCAAACCATAAGTTCTTTCAACCTTCTTGGGGAAATAGACAGTATGTTCCTTGTCATTCACATTGAAAGTCATATTTCCTTAATTACAATTAATAACAGCTCCTGCAGTATTAACAAAAGGTCTCCCAAGAATAATAGACATATTGTCAATACCCGGATTTTTAATCCCAGATGCCCGTTATGCCATACCTCGCAATCCGAAGATTACCATTTTTGCGAGACATAACGGATTGGATATCACAGTGCATCATCCATTACAAACCATACATAAGGTTTTACACAAATAAGGATCTCATGATCCAGTCTTTAATACAACAAGCAGCGGAAATAAACGATAGTGTAGCGGTGGGGTCCATCTTCAGGGGCACAGGCAATGCTGACGAAGGCAGATAGTCCTAGTTATCATAGCCGCCCTGCTGACCATCATCTTGATAATCTCCTTCATAGTCTGGCCATGATAATAGCCAGGGACAAAAGCCATGAGTACTCTTTAAGTACTCGCAAACTACTACTAGCAAGGGTTATGATTCTAAGTTAAAGTATTGAATTGAAAGAATAACTATCAAGTTAAGTTTGAAACCTAAGCTGAGTTCTGAAGCAAGAAAAGATAAAATAAAAGTCTAGAATCACTTAAGTTGGGAAGCTATTTTCATCTACACAACCCAGTTGTGGTCAAGTCAAGGTTCATCATTCATTTCAAGTTATTTAGAAAACATCTGACAACGAAACAGTATGGCCATTCCAACTGTCCATAACCGCGGACGCGGCTATTCGAATAGTTTGACACTCTGCAGAGGTGGTACACTTTCACCACAAGATTCGATACATCTGTCAGGGATAACCCTGAATCATCATACTTGGTATGCAGATAATCAAACATAACCTTCCCTTTACACACCCTAGTACAAGCACCTCTCCTATGAGCATGGCCTCCCAACCATGACCATCAGTCATCTTGGGCACTGCATAGGTGGACATCATTGAGAGGTAGCCTCAGCTCAAACCTCTCCCGTGAGGGAACTAATACTAATGCATATAAATTTCCAGCTAAGCCTTACCCAATTTAGGTAATGTGGTTGTACGGTAAATTTGGAATGGTATCGCATCCAAATCCAACCATCAGTTTTATCAAAAGGGTTAAGGCTCATGCCTCATCATTTTCATCATCATAAACCAATTGTGTTTCTCAACACAGGTCAAAACATCTCAATAGAATGACTCATCATTCCAAGGTTTTCATAACTCATTTTCACCAAGTGTTCCCATCTAAAATGACTCAAGTTTGATCTATTCTAAAACACTAGGTTAAGAGTGTTCACTAAGGTGGAAAGGTGGGATCAATCTCATGCCATAGAATGACATCTAAGGGTTTCTAATTAGGTCAAGTTTTATACTCTTTATGCTACCTTCAAAATTAATTAAAGAACTTTGTGTAAACTAAGGGAGTGTGAGCAAAGTATGCTTAAGGCATCTTTACTAAACTATCTAGTTTTATTCTAGCTTGCTACAATAGCTTACTAAAGCATGTTTGCAAGGGTTAGCTTGCCACTAATAGCTTGCCTTGGTTGGTGCAGTGGTTGAAGTTTTCTTCTTCTTCTTCTTGGTAGAACTCCTCCTCCTCGAAGGCTTGGTCGGTACTAGCGTCTAGAAATACATAGGGAGTGCACAATCACCAAACAGTACTTAACTTAGTCTAAGTAGTATTCTAAACCACACAATTGATGATCTATTATCATCCCAAACATTACAAGTTTTAATTCAATAGTTTCAACCTTTTTATTTTGGAAAAGTAATTTCTACTCATTGAAATATTAACTACACTTTAATATTCACCACCAAAATATGGGATCATGTGGACACATATCCTCACCACATATTCTAACATGTGGGAATGAGATTTAAAGGTTGGATCAATATTACTTTGGTTTAAGTTTATTATTTAATGATTTAAAGTGACTAGAAATGCCTATATAGCATTATTTTGGTACTAGTCCAAAGTCACTGCCTGTAAACCTTAATATTATTACATATTTGGATAGATATGATGAAATGTGATTTTTGAGAGTTGGAATCAACTCAAAAGCTAACTTGGTTGATTTTACAAAAATGTTTCAAGTTGCAGAAGCTTCTGTCTTCTTATTTTTATTAGGAGAAATCTATAAATCTAAATGAATTAAATACAACGGGCTTGGATAGAGCATTTCAATACCTTTAAGACAAAATTAGTTTCATGTAATTTGGATTTGTCAAACTCCCAGAATTGAATTTTGAAACACTGGACAGAAACTATATTCTAACTAAAAAGAAAAACCTAGATTTGAATCTACGGGTTTGCGCGGGAAAGGAAATGGGCCAGCCCAGTGGCGCTGCGCGGCACAGGGCTCAGCTGACAGGGGGTCCCGTTTGTCAGCGGTACTTAACACGCGAAACGGTACGCGCGCTGTGGGCCGTGCGATTAGAGGCTAGATCTACGGCTGAGGGTCGTGGACGACGACGGACGGGTCGCCGGCGAGCTCAAACCCTAGCGGCTCGGTGGGGGTCTACTGGGGGCGTACCAGGGCTCCAGCGGGGTCGGCGATGCGGGTGAACAAAGTGGAAGATGACGGCGAGGCGAGGCGTGGTCGCGGCGGAGCTTGGGGTGGCCGGAATCAACGGCACCCTTCTTCTCCAGAGGCGGCGGCTCCGGCTCCAATTCCGGTGAGCTGCTGTTCCACTTGCTCCGGCGAGGGGTGGGTGAGGTTCAGAGCTGTGAGGGGAGTGGAATGGTGTGAGTCTTTGGTGTTGGGGAGTGCTCCTTTTATAGGCTCGGCGGTGAGACCGAGCGGGATGGGCGGTCGACGGTGGCAACATGGCTACGGCGAGCTAGCGGCATGGCTGGGGATGGCGATCGATGGGAGGTCCCCTGGCGGTGCTCTAGCGCTTTAATCCGGCCGTAGGGGCGGTAGCATGCGGTCGGGGTGAGGTGGCGCTCTGCGCGGCCGAAGCGGCTGTGTCCACGGCGAGTGGTGGCTGTGGGGCTTTGGGCGGCGAACAGAGGTGTCTGGGGTGTTCTCTAGGTCGAGGCAGAACGGTGGGCACGGGCTGGTGTCGAGCGGCGGCTTGTGCATGCGGGGACAGGGCGCGCTCTGCGGGCGGCGTCGGCATGGTCCGGTGGCACTGGGCGCGGTTTCTCCTCGGTGGTCCACGGCTTCTCTTGGCTCGGGCAAGGGACAGAGAGGGGCGGTGCGGCGTTGGCTACCTCCTAGACATGGCGAGGGAAGGGGGAGTGGTCTGCTGCGGCGGTTGCAAGGTTGGCCGGCAAGGGTGGTGCTCGGCATGGCATGGCATTGCCACTAGGGCGTAGGGGATGGGCTGCAATTGGCATGGTTTGATCAAAGGGGGACAGAGAGATTAAATGGAGATCAAATGGGGGCAAAACCCTGTTCCAAACAGTGAGCTAGGATTAGAGGTATGATTCTGCCTGCCAAGTGTTTGATGAAATGGCCGCAAGAGAAAAAGTTCTGAATTTTGAGTTCAAAAATTTTGAGTGATCTCCACTAGTGCTAGGTAGTCTCTGGTTGCAAGGGTTTTGAAAATGGAGCTCAAATACATGGTTTTTGAAATAGGGGTGATCTATGCATATGCATTAGATTCAATTTTGAACTGCCATTTAAAATAGTTTCCAGAATGTTTTTAGAAGATCAAAAGGTGGGCCTTGGTACCTCATTATGTGTACTAGCAAGGGGTGCAAAGGTCAAGAATTGTTTCTGTTAAGAATTGAGTACTAGGAATAGCCAAAGTAGGCATGAGAGTTAAATTTGTCCAAATGACCATTCCTTCATTTTAATTCTTTTTGATTTGATTTCTTTTAGGAAAAGTTTGGGAATGATGTAGATGATGTTTAAATCACCTAAGAAACATTTTAGAAGCAAAGGATCACACAATCATGGCAATTCAAAACAACTCCTAGTTTAAATGCACACATATATGAATGCTTTCATTTTAAATATGGAAAAGTTTTTGTTAATCCTAAATTTGGATGATTTGATCTTTGATAAACTTGGATTGAAGTTTTTGGGATGTTACACATATTATCATCTTCAGGCATTTCAAGCACAACAAAATCAGTTAATATCAAGCAATTATGAGCCACTTGAACAGGTACATCCTCACATATACCAACAGGAATAGTGGTAGATTTATCAGCCATTTGCAAAGATATATTGGTATTAATTTTTCTAGTTGAAGCCTCTTATAGAGAGAGAAAGGCATAACACTAACTCCAGCTCCCAAATCACACAAAGTAGTTCTAACATAACTGTTCTTAATAGAGCAAGGGATAGTTGGAATCCCTAGGTCTCCAAGTTTCTTAGGAACCTTACCATTGAAATAATAATTAGCAAGCAAAGTAGAAATTTCTTCATTAGGGATCTTCCTTTTATTCGAGACAATATCCTTCATATACTTTGAGTAAGGAGGCAATTTAATAGCATCAGTCAAAGGAATTTGCAGGAATAAAGGTTTCATCCACTCACAAAACTTATTATAGTGTTCATCTTCCTTTGACTTGTGTTTCTTATCAGGGAAAGGCATAGGTTTTTGGACCCAAGGTTCTCTTTCACTACCATGTTTCTTAGCAGTAAAATCTTCTTTGGTGTATTTAGTATTCTTAGTGTGGTTTTCAGGTTCTTCTTCAACTTTTTCTTCATTAGGAACTTCATTTCCTTCATTACCACTTTCAGTTTCAGCATCAGAGATAGATATACTATTAGGATCTATAGCAGGTTCAGAGGGTTCTACAATAGTTTTATGCTTCTTTTTCCTTTTCTTACGAGTAGGACCACTATTTTCAGCTTGTAGAGAATCCTGCTCAATTCTTTTGGGATGCCCCTCAGGATATAGAGGATCCTGGGTAGCAGCTCCACTTCTAGTTCTAATTTCATAAGCATGTTTTTCTTTAGCAGCATTAACTAGCAAGTCGTTTTGCACTTTAACGAGTTGATCTATTTGAGTTTGAACCATTTGAAAGTGTTTAACAATCATTTTAACATCATTAGAGGTTCTTTCCACAATATCTTTCAACTCAACAATAGCTCTAGTGTTTTACATTAGATGATTTTGCACCCTTTTATTAAAATTATCTTGCTTAACAATAAAGATATCAAATTCTTCTAAGCATCGATCAGGAGGTTTAGAGTAAGGGATATCAAGAGAGTGTGCCTCAATAGTGGGTGAGTAGGGAATAGGGTTACATAATTCTTCTATAGGAGGTAAATTCTTGACATCTGCAGCTTTAATTCCCTTCTCCTTAAGACATTTCCTAGCTTCCTTCATCACTTCATCATTTAATTCAATAACTCCTCTCTTCTTTGATGTTGGAATAGGCACCGGAATAGAAGGTTCAGGTACAATTACTTCAGGTATAGCTTGTTTAGGAGGAGTCCAATCTTCAAAATTCTTACTTATTTTAGCCATTAATTCCTCAGCTTCCTTAGGAGTCCTATTCCTGAAAACACAATCAGCACAACTATCTAGGTATGTCCTAGATTCTTCAGTTAGTCCATTATAAAATATATCAAGAAGCTCATTCTTAGGTAATGGACTTCCAGCTTGTGCATGAATCAAAGCACAAAACCTTGCCCAAGATTCAGGCAATACCTCTTTTTCTCCCTGTTTAAAATCAAAAAGTTCCTGCAAAATAGCATGTCTAGCACTAGGAGGAAAATATTTCTGCAGGAAAGTACTAATCAAGCACTCAGGGCTATCAATAGATCCAGGAGGTAAATTACTAAACCAAGTTTTAGCTTCCCCTTTCAGTGAAAAGGGGAAAATCTTAGCAACAAAGTAAGTATGCATCTTAATATCATCAGAAAACAAGCCACTCATGGTAGAGAGTTCATTCATATGTGCTGCCACACTTTCATTCTTAGTCCCACAAAAAGGTTCTTTCTCAACAATAGCTATGTAAGATAGATCGAGAGAGAAATCATAATCTTCATCTATAATGTTTATGGGAGAGGCAAAAAACTTAGCAATAGGAGACAATTTGGGTCTAATAGTACGCCTCTCAAGGAGACTCTTAGCAGCGCTCCTATCATGGGTGTTTTTACATTCTTCAATAAATTCATCCGTCATCTCAACATAACCATCTTCAATATCATAACTTTCACTAGTCTCAAGTGAACTAATAGGTGTGGTAGTGTCTTCATTAGGAGTTTCAGTATTTCCAGCTATAGCTCTAGCAATCGTAGCATCTAGGAAAGGACCTAATGAACCACTCTTATCAAGCACAGTAGAAGCAGCATCATAAGCATTAGAAGTTTCAGATTCAGCAGTAGTAGCAGTGTGTGTAGCATGTGTATGTGGTGGTGTAAGGAACTTACTCATAACAGACGGTGAATCAAGAGCAACAGAGGTGTTCAGAACCGTACCTCTTCTTGTAGTGGATGGTAAAATAGGAAACTTGCCATCACGAGACTTACCCATGATGGATGGATAGCAGCGAACAATAGAGAATCCAAGTGAACTTGATAAATAAAGCTATGCTCCCCGGCAACAGCGCCAGAAAATAGTCTTGATCACCCACAAGTATAGGGGGTGTATCGCAGTATTTTCGAGGGAAGTAAAACCCAATTTATTGATTCGGAACAAGGGGAGCCAAAGAATATTTATAAGCCTTAACAACTGAGTTGTCAATTCAGCTGCACCTGGAAACAATCTTGCTCACAGCAGTTTATCAGTAGCAACAGTTTTATAGTAGGAATAGTAAAGTAGCAGCAGTAGTAAAGTAAAGACAGTAGTAACAATAGCAGTAAACAGTGGGATTCAAGTGCGGTAGGCATAGGGATGGATGGACGGGCGTTGCATGGACAAGAAAATTCACATAGCATTCAGAACATAGGGCAATTGCAGATAAATAAGATAAAGCATCCAAGTACTCGATAATCCTAGGCATGTGTTCCATATATAGTCATACGTGCTTGCAATGAGAACTTGCACAACATCTTTTGTCCTGCCAGCCCGTTTGCAGCGGGGCCTCAAGGGAACTACTAGCAATTAAGGTGCTCCTTTTAATAGAGCACCGGAGCAAAGCATTAACACTCCGTGAACACATGTGATCCTCACATCAAAGTCGTTCCCTCCGGTTATCCCGATTTCTGTCACTTCAGGGCCATTGGTTCCGGACAACAATGTGTGTATACAACTTGCAGATAAGACCAAAAACAATACTATCATAATGAATCAATAACATGTTCAGATCTGAAATCATGGCACTCGGTCCCTAGTGACAAGCATTAAGCATAACAAGTCGCAACAAAGTCATAAAGCACTAATAAAAGATACTAGGCACCATGCCCTAACAATCTGATGCCATTACATGAACGATCTCATCCAATCCCTACCTTCCCCATAGCCTACAGTCGGGTATTACTCACTCATAGATGGGGGAGACATGGATGGTCGATGGAGAAGCGATGGTGATGATGATGGCGATGATCTCCTCCAATTCCCCATCCCGACAGGGTGCCAAAACGGAGTTTCTGGTGCTGTTTCGTGGAATCTGATGGTGGCGGCGGAGCGGAACTCCTTCTGGAAAAACGTCGACCCCCCTGAGTTTTTAGGTCAGAAGGCATCTTATAGGCGAACAGGGAGACCGAGGGGCAGCCTGGGGCGGCCAGACCATGCCCTGGCGCCGCCAGGCCTAGCCCGCGCCTGGGGGTGGTCTGGTCAGGCCCTGGCCCCCCTCCGTCTCGTATTCTGGCTCCGTGAGTCTTCCGGAAAAATAGGCACTTTGGCTTTTGTCCCATCCAACCCGAGAATATTCATTTTCTGACTTTCCTAGAACCAAAAACAACAAAAAACAGGCAGCTGGCACTGTGGCTGTTGTTAATAGGTTAGTCCAAGAAATCATATGAAAAGTACTCCAAAGTGTGGACAAAACACAATAAAGTAGATAAAACCAAGCATGGAGCATGAAAAATTATAGATACATTTGCAATGTATCAGCTTCCAAAACCAGAGAAGAAGGGGAAGCAGGGGACAAACATAAACTATATGAATCAGACTCTAAGACAATCGATTCAAGGGAAGAAGCCGATCTCAGGAAGGATCAAGAAGAGCAAGTTACCATTCCACATGAAGAACACGCCGATAAGCAAAAGTCAGCCACAAGGAAAACCAAAAAGAATGCTGAACCAATAGCAAAGGTAAAAGAGAAGGTAATACCTACTAAAAAGAAAATTCCTTATACTAATCGAGTTTAATATGAACCGGATAAAGCTACTTATGACTCTTTTGCTGAGGCTCTGTGAAGCTTACGTTTATAACTTCCTTTAACTGATGCTATTCAAGTTTCTACTTATAAAAAGTTTATGCGAGATATTCTTAATAGAAAAAAGAATGTAACTAAGACTGTAGCAGTAATGACAAGCTTTGGTGATAAGCTGCTTGCTAAGCTTGGGACCTAGGTATACCAACCATCTCCTACGCAACTGGGAAAACTAATATATTTAACGCTCTTTGTGATTTAGGAGCGGGTGCTAGTGTTATGCCTTATTCCCTATTTAAAAAATTAAAACTTGGAGAATATTCTCCTACTTCAATCACTTAAAAATGGTGGATAAAACAACTAAATAACCTATCGGTATGATCGAAGATGTTCTACTTAGAATATATCAACATGTTATACCCACTGACTTTATTATTCTTGATGTTCCTGAGGATGACAAACTTTCTATCATCCTTGAAGGACTTTTTCTTAGCACAGCTGGAGCTAACATAGATTTCTCTAGCGGTAAGATTGTCTTCAATATATATGATGATCAGATTGTTCGATACTTTCCAAAGAAACAATAATACGATGGAAAATATGTTCCACCGCTAAGCGTGTTCAAGTAGCAAGAACCAAAGATAAAGAGCAGCTTGAGGTAAACGCTAATGATATGGAGTTTGGCTGATCAAAACTCTAGAATAAAATACTTAATGGGAGTTAACCCATTCTCAATAAATTAAGTTTAAGTTTTTATTATTTTATTTGTATGTTCTAATAAATTTATTTCAAGTCTTCAGTTGTTCAGAGAATTTACCTTAGAGAAGTTTAAAAGAAGGGAAAACGAAGAGAATAAAAAGGTTCAGATCACATAACGAGCAATGGTACGGCCGGGGCATGCCCGTACCACGCGCCCGTACTGAATCTCAGCAACTTCGGCAAGGGGAATAGTACCGGTAACGAGAGGTGGTACGGCCAGGAAGCGCCCGTACTGCGCGCCCATACCAAACCTTGATGAAGCAACCAAAGTTCTCAGTATCGATAACGAGCAACGGTATGGCCGGGGTACGCCCGTACCGTGCGCCTGTACCAGGCCGACCAGGTTTGATCTCAAACCCTAACTTTGATCCAACGGTGATGACCACCGGTATGGGAGGTCTGCGCCCGTACTGCCCGCCCGTACCGACTGCGTGGCCAGGTAAAGGCTGACGGTGGCTGGCTCCCAGCTAGCCTCCTTCTTCTTCTTCCTCTTTTTTTTCTTTCTTTCTTTCTTTCTTTCTTGTTCTTTATCTCTCCACCTCAAATCCTAGCCTCCTATAAGCTTTGATGCTTCATTGATTTCATGTTTTTGAGTTGGGGAATCTTCACATCAGTAAGTTTCTCATCTGATCCATGCTCCATTTTCTGAAATCCATGGTTGAATTCATCACATTGGCTATTTAGATGAGTTCATCATATTTTGAGATTATTGTTGATTTTTCATGTTAGGATTTGTAACTTCTACCTATAGTCATTTGTTCATGTGATAGAAACTTTATTCCTATATTTTTCTTTAAAAAAATCATAGCACAATGCATAACATTAGAAGGATTTGTCGCTCGGGCAAGGGCTCGGGTACGGCGGGAGCCTCGGGCTCCGCCAAGCCACCAGATTCTAAGAAGAGGCACTCGGAGGTGGAAAACTTAAGGGCCGCCATGAGCTGATACTATGAGAGGGTGAGAAACCACAAGGTTTTGCCCACTAAGTGGGTAAACCATGAGTTCCTCTCCCGCCAGGGTCTTTGGAGGACTTTGAGCAGATGACTGTGCAAGATGGCATGATTAACTTCTCCTACATATCCGTCGACACCTACAAGCTCGCCACGTTTGAGTTCATGTCATCATTTGATGATAATCTCAAAGCCCAAGAGCGTAATTGCACTGTAAGTTTTGTACTTAATGGGCAACTCCACAATCTTTCCTTCTATGAATTTTGTGATAGTTTTGGGTTCTCCCATGAGGAGGAGCTCGATATTAATGATAATGTGCACATAGAGGCAATGCATTCTCGGGAGCAAATTGTTGTCCATAGGAACACTGATTATTTGCACAAAAAGAGCGCCACCATCCAGAATCTTACTATTCATTATTTTCATACCTTTCTAGTGAATTCTATTTTTGGGAAAGGTGATGTCGGGGAAATGGCAGGCCCCGAAATGAATGTAATTCATATGTTCTTGCATACAGAGATGGAGCACAAGGTAAACTTGGGTGCTTTGCTCATCCAACACTTTCACCGCCAATGGTCGGCTTTCGCGGAGGACATTTGGTGTGGTGGGTTGATCACACAGATCGCCTAGGCAAACAAGTTTGTCCTGCCACAGGAAAGAGCTATGGCTGGCAGTAAGATCCTGGATGACATTCATATGGCTAGCACCAAGTTCATGGGGGTCTATAAACCCGAACGCTCCCTTCGTGCTTACTAGCTTTATTTTGAGCCTAACGGTGATCTCCACCAAGTTTTGCTTCCTTTTGTCCATGCTTTTGGTTTGCCAGATAAACAGAGTTAGGTCCTTACTGAGGAGGAGTTCTAGCAGACACTGATCCTCTCAGGAAGGGTTGCGCCACAAGGAGGTCACCCCAACTAGGAAAACACAGCAGCTGGCCAACAACAACAAGATCAAGGTGGAGAAGATTGGCACGGTGTAGGTTGGGATGACTACGGTTAACAACACCATCACCAACAACCTTTCCCTTAGTACCAGCAGCAAGGTATGCCTCAACCATAGCCGGGATTCAACTATGCCCCGAGGGGTGAATTTGACCAGGTGGTACATCACATTGACAACATAGAAAACACGTTGTATGATGCGAACGCCAACATAGTCAACCTCACCCAAGACTTCACATATTTTATGATCGATTTTCCAAACTGCTACCTGAATTTTCCATATTAGTAGCCACCACCGACAGTGGCGACATTTGATTCTAGTTAGGCAAAAAGCCTAAGCTTGGGGAGGTTAAACTCCTCCCACCTTCTTGCATTCATATTTTTCTTTCTTCCTTTTATTTGTTTTGTTTTAAATGCATGTTTACTTTTAGTTTTGCATTTGATAAAAAGAAAACCCAAAAATATTAGACTAGCTTTTAATTTATTTGTGCAAATTTCTCTCGGCTCTTGTTGATTTTTCTGTTGGATACTCACTTCCAGTGATTACGCTATGGAGACGAACGCAAAGAGTTGGCTCAAGTAGAAGACGAGAAAGCAAGAGGAGGTACCACATTCCTATTTTCCTTCTTCCTGTAAGCTTAATCCTGAACATTTTATGTCCATTCGGTTGCACTTGAGTTCGACTCCGTGCTTAATTCGTTATCTTTTAGAACTTGAGCTCAAAGGTTTTTGTCATCTCTTTGGTTAAGACTTTCGACAATTAAAATCAGTTTGAAAAACTACCCCTTGGATTAAATTCCAAAGTTTTAAGAACAAGAGAAAGTGTCTATCGACAACTTTGGTGCCGTGTTTTTGTCTTAAGGGCTTAATATTAGTAGTGCTCAAACCCACACACTGATCGTTGACTTGATGATACCGTCTGAAAAAGAATTGTTTGATAGAACGAACTTTTTATGGTGGGAGAGGGAGAAGCCAAAACCTATTTTGACCTACTATAAAAAAAGAGGAGACAAGAAAGAAATAAAGTTCTATGTTTCTAATACACACCTTTGGGATGCCAATAACTCCGCTAGCCTTCGAATGATCTATGGTATAACCCCGGATTTCGGCTATGAGTTAATGGTATGAGTGTCATACGTGTCGCTATATGGGCAAAAGTATTGGTATTCTCAAAAGTTTGTGTAAGCAGTTACAAAATAAACATTTGTTGACTCTTGGGAAAGAAATAAAAATTCTATCATCGAAATATGAGCTAAAAAATATTTGATAATTTTGATCTTTGGCATCACCTCATCACCTAAATTGAACAATTAGAGTTCTTGGAAGACAAGGAAAAGAAGAGGTATTTGATAGCCGCGATTATCAAAGTGAGTGTTAATGAAAAAGCTCTAAGTTTATCCTTCTTTTAACATCTACTTGTGCACCCTTAATTTTGGCTCAAGCGACCTCGCTCAAAACATTTTTACTCTCATAATAAGAGAGGCACTGAAAGAAATTGATTTGCAAGCCTAGCCAAATTTTTAACAATCTCATTTGAGTTATAAGAACTATTAGCTAGCGAGTTACTTGTGTTTTGGAATTGAACTTAAGTGCAATTGTTCAGATATATTATGCTCATGTTCAAGGTTGAAGGATTTGAGACAATGGAATATGATACAACCTCGAGCTTGTAAGTTTTCATCTTGATTCAATTCTTCTCTATTACTCATTATAGCTTTATTACTCGAGGGCGAGTAACCGCTAAGCTTGGGGATGTTGATAGCTCCAAATTTCATCGCTTTTTTACTATTGATTTTTCTCGTGTTTATTGCCGGATTTCACTAAAGAGTACCTCTTTCTACTAATGTTAATGTCGTAATTAGCGAATCCTTGGTTTCTTGTGATGATTTTAAGGTAATGAACATTTATTTAAGATCTAATAGCATTTGTTGGCTAAATGCATCTAAAAAAGTAAATCCCCAATTGGAGCCCCTTTCATTGGAGGCGTTCAGCACGCTTAGCGACCAACGGTATGGCCGGGACGCGAACGTACCGCCCACCCGTACTACACGCCGATGTCTCCCTTATATCAATACAAGCAAATATCGTGAAGAGGGAGAGATAAGAAGAACAATAAAACAGAAAACACAGCCGCCGCAAGCCATCCACAAAGGGGTAGATCAGATCTGGAAGAGGAGAAGAACTTCACATTGTTCCTCGACGATCACCTACCTCCCATCCACACACTCCACCATCATTCCCATCATTACTTAGAGATAGGGAGAGAGACTAGCACTTGTAAGATTAGGGTTTGATACTTTGATCTACCTTTGGTTTGTATTTGATTTGATGTTTGATCGCTATTGTGGTTTGCTACAATAACTTCGAGATGATTCCTACGTGCAAAACAATTATGCCTTTGATTTGTCTTTCTCTCATGTCTGAGTAAATCCCCATAGACGTGGGAGATGTAGGGGGTTGGTGAGATGTGTTGTGCCTCCTTTAAATTCATCCATTTGTGATCGTTGTAGTGTTTATTTAATAGTGAGAATGATTATCTATGTTTGCCTAATGCTTATTATTTAATCTAGGGGCTCATGTTACATGATCCAAATATCTCATAGGTATGAGCTTGTATGCTAGTAATTCAGCGACCCCCGAGTGACACGACCGTTATCAATGAAGAGCTAGCACTACTCGAGGAACAAGGAACCATCAAGATTAAAGCATTGATCTGGTCGCAAGACCTTAATTAATGTGCTGACCATGGTCGTGGTAATATGCAGATGGATCATTGGGACTAGGGAGAATTTGCCATGAGGACTCCTAGTCGGTATATGGGTTGCTTTCCTACTCACTTATAAATAAGAAATATCACTATCACTTATTCCACTTTATCCATTTGGCACTTTCACTACCATCATGAATCGTTTCTCTCCGCGCCTAACTTCTCATCTGCAGGACCTTTAAACACTTTTCGCATCTTTACTTTTATGCAATTTATTTATTCCCTAAGCAAGTTTCCTCTATCTTTTACTCACCACTTCTATTGTCAGCTTTTGCAGTCAATTCACTCAAGACCTGTGACACCTTGAGTGCTACAGAAACACCACCTAAAAACACTTACCTGGGCTCCTTATTGGGATCAATATAAAAACTGGAATTAATACTTCCGCGAAAACATTCTCTTACGAAACATGTGCACTTGCAGGCCATCATGGCCACATCATGGAGGAGAGGCAGCGTTGGCGGCAGGGCAGGGCGGCGGGAAGAAGCTTCCCTAGGGGATGGAGGCCCCTTTCCCCCTCTTCTTTCTTGGATATGGTGCTGGTGTGGAGGAGATCCTCCCCTCCTTGGCAGCTGCCAAGAGGTGGCTTTTGAAGGATGGCTCTAAAAATATGGTGTCCCCTCAATATCTAGAGCTGGAGATGCAATCTAGGCCATGATATGGATGCCCTTCGTAGTCTCCCCGCTGTCCTTTGGGAGCTCCTTGGGTCATGAATTGGTCGAATCCATCAAGTATGGAAAGATTTGGAGTCAATCATGTCACAAACTCCCAGAATCCCGAAACTCCTTCTGTACCCTTCAGTAATCGGGGACTAAAAGTCTTGTCCGGACTATGGTTTAGAAAAAATTTATGTCTACAATATTCAGTGTAAAATTTCCCACAACTTTCATGTGTTGACCTTTTCCATTTGACGCCCTATTTAGGGTCCGCCGTGGCAATCTTCGAAAAATGTTCTACACGGACAAATTTCAGGAAACTCCGAATTTCACTGTGATGACCGGTTTTCTTCCATATTCGCGTATCTACTACAAAACAAAGTTTGAAACAAGAACCTTTGCATTTTTATAACTATTAGTAGATTAGTCCCAATAAATATAATTAAGTTGCAAGATAATGGGGATTTCGGCACAATAAACTACAAAGTTTATAGATGCATTTTACATGCATCAAGACCGCAGTTGACAATATCAATAAAATAAAGTTGTGAGGGGATGTAACATGCAATGAAGTTAGTGCCATTAATCACAAAACACTTAGGGTCCTTAATTAATTTTACAAGCACATGAGTGTGTATGTGGCCATACATGCACATAGGGTTGTGTAGCTTTCTTAGTTTCTCGTCGTAACTATTGCTTCATGAGGACTATTTTACTAGATGCCAACGTGGTGTAGAATTGTGCGGTGAAAATAGTGTTGTCAGCTATAATATCAGCTGCTGCTGACGCCGCCAACGAGGCTAACCATGGTTTCCTAGGATTGCAAAACAAAAATAGGTGATACTGAACAGTATCAGGAAATGTCTGTGCATGACAGACCAAATTGTCTCACTAATTATTGATTACTGTTAAAGTTTTTTTCATCCCGCTTGTTGGTTAGATACATGCTCGAATCTCTAGGCAGATGGTATGTCAGTCATATGGGGGCAGCTATCATCGGTGTTTCTTCATTTCCTGTAAAAAAAACTTTAACACAAAAACTCCCCCATTCTTTTTCTACGGGGTGATATTAGTGAAATAAAGATAAAATGCATGCTGCCATAAAACATCCAAACAAAATTTAGTTTAAAGTCTCCATAGAGTTTATTTAGTTTACTTCATTCATAAAATATCAAAAGACCCAAAAAGAATCAAATTGAAACTCAAAAAATGACTTAAACAACAAAAAGACAGAATCTGTCTAGAGAAAAGAGCAGCAGCAAAACGTATTTATTTCGACTACTTAAACATGTCATAAAAATCTCAAATTTTAAGGGTATGCATAGGAGGAAACGTTGTAACTTAAGTATGAATTTCATGATTTTACGAGTTACCAATATTAAATGAAAAATAAAACGGTTAATAGCGACATGCAGAAATCTGCAACTCCTCATATGTATTGCAGCTTTAAAGCATCCAAATGGATAAAACTTGGTACTTTACTTTTGTACAATATAAACTTAGACTCAAAGCTTTATTTTAACAGAGAAGAAAACTTCAAAAATGAAAATTCAAAAAGAAGCAAAGAAGAACAAATAAAAATCAAAGAAGAATCTTTTATTGTTTTTGTTTTGTCAAAAGGCAAAGAAGAAGCAAATAAAAAACAAATAAAGAAGGAAAAATATAAGAAGAGGCACAACATGTCTCATCGGCGTGCGGCGCGAAGTTAGCCGCCTACTTCATTCATAAAATATCAAAAGATCCAAAAAGAATCAAATTGAAACTTAAAAAATGACTTAAACAACAAAAAGACAGAATCTATCTAGAGAAAAGAGCAGCAGCAAAACATATTTATTTCGACTACTTAAACATGTCATAAAAATCTCAAATTTTAAGGGTATACATAGAAAGAAACGTTGTAACTTAAGTATGAATTTCGTGATTTTACGAGTTACCAATATTAAATAAAAAATAAAACGGTTAATAGCGACATGCAGAAATCTGCAACTCCTCATATATATTGCAGCTTTAAAGCATCCAAAAGGGTAAAACTTGGTACTTTACTTTTGTAAAATAAACTTAGACTCAAAGCTTTATTTTAACAGAGAAGAAAACTTCAAAAATGAAAATTCAAAAAGAAGCAAAGAAGAACCATTAAAAATCAAAGAAGAATCTTTTTATTGTTTTTGTTTTGTCAAAAGGCAAAGAAGAAGCAAATAAAAAACAAATAAAGAAGGAAAAATATAAGAAGAGGCGCAGCATGTCTCATCGTGCGTGCGGTGCGAAGTTAGCCGCCTGATTAAAATTCACCTCTCTAATCTTTATTTGTCGCCAAACCTTATCCCTTGACCCCCTCATCTCCTCTGTCAGCCACACAACCATTCCCCTCTCTCTCATCAAGTTCCCGAGCAGAAGTTCTCGAGGGTGCATCCACGACCATCAGGTGGAGCATCCCCAAACTGGAAGGTCGAGCCCGCCGCGGGAGAAGAGGGCCACACCATGAGGTCGCGGGAAGATGCCTTGAAGGCGAGGAGCTCATCAGGAAGGGGACGGCTCCGCACAAGCCCGCTGCTAGAAGAGCTGGAGGCACGACTGCTAAGCGCGGAGGCGGAGCGGTTGCACGGCTGCTGGAGGAGCTGGAGGGGGAGCGATCTTACGTGTGGCTCCAGGACTTGTGCTCCGGTGCGGAGTTGTCGAGGCGCGGCTGCGGGGCGGTACAATGCACGACCAGGATTCGATGCTCCGGCATGGGGTGCTCGCCGACGCCGAGGTGCGGCTTGGCGACCCGCAACCGTCGATTTTCAGTGATAGGTGTGGGGGTGGTGCTCGCACTGGCGTGCTGTTCGTTGGGGCGGTGATGATGTGCTCCGTCGTGGATGCGTTGGACTGCAGCCTCCTGCGCGTCGTCACATCTACCTGTGCGCGCTGAACAAGCTGGAACTCGTCGTCTATATCAGAGGTCCTGGTGCAGCGCCTCCTCTGCCTATCCGACAACCCCTACTTATGTGACCTGCTAGCTTTGCCTCTTGTTCTTCCGTAGTTCTATGTCTATTTTTTCCACGCGTTCATGCAACAACACCATGCGTTTGATAATTTGGCAGTCCTGGATGATTAATCTGGCAATTGTAGATAATTAACCTAGTAATTGATTTTTGGTCAAAGAGCACTGTAATTGTTTATATAGACAATTAATTCTAATTAGTCTGGGAATCGCGGCAAATTTAATTTCATAATTGCTTTTGTCGACGCGCATTAAGTTGTTTACACATATATTTTAATATGACAACCATCGCTAATTAATCTGATAATCATGGTTAATTAATCTGATAATTGTTTATAGATTATCTGGTAGTTGCTATGAGTGCTTTATAAACAACATGCTAATTTTTTTCATAGATAACTTAATTATTGTGACGAATTAATCTGGTAAGTTCTGTTGACATAATATGATATTTTTTACATGATCACTTATATAAATTGGTGTGATATAATCTAGTTCAAACGGCAGCAGTGCAGTGCAATTAACAGGAAATCATGTTCATGTGCTTTTTATGATAAAGTGCTAATATTGTGCTAGCTAACAACTAGTACTAGTAGTATACATGCAGCGCTCCTAGATGCTTTTAGCTCAGAACCAATAGCGAGTTAAAATCTCGCATGCAGACGGTGCACGTGGCGCATGCGCGAGGCTTCTGACGCTAGGACGGGCTTGGTAGGACAGATGCATATTTTTGGCCTACTACCGCACGTGATGGACAATATGTGGCGCCACGGCATAGCACAGTCCAATAAAGAAACATGAAATATTTTTAATATTTTATATTTATAAATAATAAGCAAAAAACCAAAAGACAAATAGAAAAATGGTTCCCACAAAGATACAAAAGACAACCTGAAGATAAAACTAAAACATGAGTTTGAGATGATAATACTTGAAATTTATTGAAAGAAGAGAGGGATGCATGGGCATCCCCAAACTTGCGGTTTTCCTAGTTCTTATCCTTTGCTCCTTTCTCATCATATCATGTTTCATCTTACACAGAAAAATATTTTTGTCTTCATCATATTTCAATTCCTATAAAATGGTTACTTCTCCAAACAAATAATATAATAGTTTCTACCAAGATGCAAACTATAGTAATTATTGGGAAACCATTTATTCAAGAAGATAATATATTATAAAAGAGGCACTCTTTTTATTTTGTTTTGTTATGGGAGCAGTTTTAATGATATATACTTTACAATGGTTCCATTTGCATGAACAATACATGCTCAAGATTGACCCCACCTTCTCCATTGCTCATCCTTCTCATTTACTTTTCCAAATTTTATTTTTAGTTAAAATCTTAAACTAATTGCTAGATAACAGTAGGTAAAGTTATTTACATATTACAAATATATCAAGGTGTGCTCAAACTGAATAGTATTTGAAAGCATATGAATCACACCACAAAGCATATAACTATTGACATTTAAGTCTAACTTTCTTCCTATGCATTGACATTTTATATATGAATAAATACCATCAACTTTTTGGTATCCAATGCACATAACGAACAGTAGATTGCATTTTAATTAGAGTGGAAACATAAAGAGGGCTCTTATCTCTTCCTTTTTCATAATATTTGCAAGCATCATAAGTAAACTTAACCATAGAGCTTTGAATAGAATCAACACATAAAGACTTGTCATCTAATGATCATACTGGATCATCTAACTTAATTATATCACTTTCATCCTCCCATATACTAGTTGTAATTGTTCCACATAGAGGAATACTAGGAAATAAAGAATTATTATCATTATGAGAAGAGTTGTAATTGGGAACTTGTGTGTTATCCTTGTTGGGAGTAGAAGATGGGTAACTACTCCATTCTTCCTCCACTTGTTATTCATGCTCTTCTATCTCCTTCTCTTTGGGATTCATGGGCATCCCTAATCTTAGGATTTTGTCATCTTCTTCTTTGGAACTTTCAACATGATTTATTGCATTCAAAACATTAGTGCCCAAGGAAATATTCAAGATTTTAACATATATGAGAAACATATCTTTCATATTATTGTGAGCCTTGTGATAAGGCTCCAGAGCATCTTCCATTATCTAATTTTTTCGAGTTTTAGTTTTATGTGCAAGGTATCTAAAAATAAACTAGCAATACAAACAAGAATGGAATCGTAGTTCTACGCTCCCCGGCAACAGCGCCAACCAAGTACTTGATAATCCCCAAGAGAAGTGAATCACTGTTAGCACAATTCGAGTATTTGAGTGTCGATCCCACGAGGAGCTGAAGATAAACTATATATTCTCTAAATCTCTATAACCCACTTATATGGCCCTTTGTTCAATTCAATCATCTACTAAATGCAAGGTACTTTTTACTTCTAACTAGAAAACTGTAAAGTAAAACTATCTAATGCTAAAAGTAAATACGGAAAGTAAAACTAGCTAGTGAAAGTAAGGTAAAAACAAGTAAAGCAAAATAGAAGCAAGTAACTCAAGGAAGCAAATGTTCTGGCAAATTGTTATTTCATTCATTTTGGTTGTCACAATTAGTGAAGCACAATTTATACCAGCTAGATGCATAAGTACTAAATACCATAAAGCATAAAGAACTGGATGATTAAAACCCCAAGGCACTAGAATCTAGAGCAACACTAGGATTAATGAAAGACATGTGTCTAGCAAGTGACATGCCTAACCATCACATCTAACTTGTATAAATAAATTCTATTGTTTCTTCTAGGTGGTGCCATAAATTGGCGCAGACAAATAAATGTGCCATTACACACCCTAATGATTGGTCCCTAGGACAAGTGAATGTTCTAACAAGGGATTTCATTAAGAAAAATATGTCCAACCACTACTTCAAGTAATAAGGTCCCCAAAATATTGCTCCTCGTTAATTAACGATGAATTAATATAGCATGCATATAAGACTTGGAACATGGTTTCTGTCGGCCTGTCCATCCCTCCTCCTAGCAACATGCAACGGTGACAATCTTATGCATCTCCCAACATATGTGTGCACTCATACATCAGTACATAATACCATCATAGAAGATAACATACTTGTATGCAACCAATAAATAAATTATTTCACAACTGCCAAGAACAAATCCCTACTCAAACTGAGACATAGATACAATAGATCATGGGAAAACAATAGATTGTACCAAACATCATGTTTGCTAAGTGATTACAGTAGGGGATGATGGAGAGTTGTTGTACATGGTGATGAAGAGGTCCCTCCCCAAGGAGGAGAGGTGGCCACGACATGGAGGAGAGGCGGCGCCGGCGGCAGGGCAGGGCGGCGACACCCCGACGCCTCACTAGGGCGGCGGCTGCCCTATAGGATGGAGGCCCCTTGCCCCCTCTTATTTCTTGGTGATGGTGCTGGTGTGCAGGAGATCCTCCCCCTCCTTGGCGTCTACCAAGAGGTGTCTTTTGATGTATGGATCCAAAAATAGAGTTTCCCCTCAATATATAGAGGTGGAGATGCATTCTAGGCCATGGGATGGATGTATCTTTGATCCAAGGGCTCTTGGGAACCTATAGAATCTTCATATGCCTCCCTTATGTCCTTTGAAAGATCCTTGGGTCATGAATTGACTGAATCCATCAAGTATAAGTTGGATTCAATCATGTCACAAACTCTCGATATCCCGAAACTGCTTTTGTATCCTTCCGTAATCTGGGGATAAAATTCTCGTCCGGACTCCATTTGAGGCAATGTTTTTGTCTATAACCATAATCGTAAAATTACCTACAACTTTCATGTTTTGATGTTTTCCATTGGACGCCATATTCAGGGACTGTCATGGAAATCTTTGAAACCTGTTCTACAGGAACAGATTTCAGGAAACTTCGAATTTGACCGTAATAACCGGTTTCCTTCCATATTCGTGTATTTCCTACACAACAAAGTTTGAAACAAGAACTTTTAGACTTGTACAACTATTAGTAGGTTAGTCCTAATAAATTTAATACAGTTGCAAGATAATGGGGATTTCGGCACAATAAACTACAAAGTTTATGGATGTATTTTATATGCATCAAGACCGCGGTTGACAACACCTCTAGTGATAAGGCTCTGGGTACGGATGGCTACAAGGGTGGTTTCTTCACCGTATTCATGGCCGAGCCTTATCGGTTCAACTCTGCCAATATTGCCCTCGTCCCGAAAAAAGAAGGCGCCGAAGATGTGACAGATTTTAGACCATTTAGCCTCATCCATGTGACTGCGAAGCTTATTACCAAAATGATGGAATCGCGGTTCACCCCACACATGAACAAGATTGTCTCCAAAGCCCAATGTGAATTCATAAAGAAAAGAAGGATACACGACAACTTCCTTTATGTTAAGAACTTAGCTAGAAAGCTCCATAAGGATAAAAGCCAACAATTCTATTCAAACTAGACATCAAAAAGGCCTTTGAATCGATCCGGTGGGACTATCTTATGGATATGCTTCAACATTTTGGGTTCCCAAGCAAGTTTAGATATTGGGTATTGACCATCCTATCTACTTCATCATCAAGAGTGTTTCTAAATGATATTGTCGATGACCCTATAAGACACGGGAGGGGGCTCCCATAAGGGTAACCCCTTTCACCACTCCTCTTTTTATGGTCATTGATACTATTCATATACTTTGCAAGGCCACAAAGAAAGGGCGTCTTGTAGCATCCCAATTGTCTAACAATTGCAATGTTACTAGCCTAGTCTACATAAATGCTACTTCCTTTATATAATTGTTGCATCATAATTATATCATGCTCATGTCATCATGCCACCTTGCATTTGAGCATCATATAAAACCCTTTTTCTTTTGGGTCTTCTCTCATATGCATCCTTGACTGTATTTGCCTCTTGATATTGTATTTGGTTGTTGGTATATTGTTTAATGCCCAAGTTGAGTTGGGGGCATATCTTTTATCCAACTCCACCACCTTTCTTTTCACCACCTTATAATTCCACCATCCCATTATCCATGAGCTTGTATTTTCTCTTCTTTTGGTATTTAATCTAGCTCATGGGAGATAGGATGGATCTACTTCTATAAATTCTCTTGTTTGGCTTTATTTCCACTTCTTGGAAATGCATAAGTATAATGCCATATTATTATTGTTTTCACAAAATCAATCATGGCATTTATTATTTTTGCATGGGCCATGCAACCATCATCACCACCTTTCTCCCACTTGTTTTTTCTTTGCTTTAGTGGTTCTTCTTGGTGGAATCATCTACACCATCTATCCACCATACCCCCCCTTTTCTCATCAACATCTTTCTTTTATTTATCCCCATTCATGATTTATATGAGGGATTCTTCCCATACATCTTTCTTTCTCTTTTCCTTGTTTATTCCTCTCCCTCACCTCATGATAAATCAAAGGCCTCTTTTTATTTTTTTCCTCTTGAGTGGATCTTATGCACAAGTTTTAAAACCTAAAACCCAATCAAACCTAACCTAGCTCTCTCTCTCTCTCTCCACTTTTTCCTCTAACCTAGTTCTACTTAAACCCTAACCCTAATCTCACCTCTCTCTCTTTCTCTCCCTCTCTCTACCATGCTGGTTCCACCGGGCCTCTCTCTCCCTGCCATGCTTGGTCCACCTCAGCTAACCCCTACCCCTCTCTCTACCCCATCTAACCCTAGCCCGAGCTACCCCTCTCCTCTCTCTCTTCTCTCTACCGCCAGCCGGCTCCACCGTCCCCACCGTCACCCTTGGCCCACCTGGCAGCCTCCATCACCTTCCCCCGTCATGCCTACCTGCCAGCTCGAGCACGTGATCAAGGAGACGGAGGAAAAAGGGCCGAAGCCACTTTATCCCTACCCACTCCCGCACGGCATCTCCTCCCCCTTCCACGCTTTACCTCCGCCCCACGGCTTCTCTGTCTCTCTAGATCCATCCCCAGAGCCCCTGCCTCTCCCCTCCTCTTCTCACCGACGCCAACTCCTCTCCCGCCGATCACTGCCAGCAACTCCGTTGCTTCCTCGGTCCAGCCGGCGTGGGTGACGTAGAAGTGGTCGAGGAGGCCGAGAGGGGACCCCTGCTTCACCCTGGACGCGCCAGCAAGGAGGAGGAGCCCCGCTTCCGCCGCAGTACCCCGACACCGACGAGAAACCCTAGAACCCCGGCCTCTGCTTCCTCGCCGCCCCATCGTCGCCCGCATCGATCCGTCGTCACCGACCACGCCGCGGTGAGCCCCTCTTCCTAGCTGACACCCTCTCGACTCGCTGTCGCTGCCTAGTGCCGCCGTTCGTTCTGTCGAACACACTGCGCGCGCCGTCAGCCACCGCGCCTGCTCGCTCCCGCGTCACGCAGAACTTCACCTAGGCCCCGTCCGCCCTCCTACCACCATCCGTTAGCCTTCCGCACTGGTTCCAGTCCGCAGCGCGCACGCCTCGCGTCACGGGATCGAACCCCCGCGCCGCGCTCTAACGCGGTCGGACACCGATCTGTCGTCAGTAAACGCTAAGAAGATCAACAGTGGGTCAACGGCACTTTGCACAAAACCCCCCCAAACCTTTTGCTACTCAACCCGCGGTACGCCAAGCCCACCTGTCAGTCTTCCAGCTCCTTTTGCAGAAAACCCCCCGCAGTTTTGAACCCTCAACCCGCGCTCCCCTCGCTGCGCCACGTGGTCCACCCATGCCCCCTCGCTGTCACGTGGGGCCTACTCCTCCGTCGGGCCCGCATGTCAGCCGCCTGGGCTAGCTAAAGCCGCGGTGAGGACATCCTTTCTGTGCGCGTGTCGGCCTAGTCAGCCTGGACCCACCTGGCAGTGTCTGTGGTTAGACTAAGGCCGAGTAACAAATGTTTTCCGTGTATCTGTTTTATCTAACCTTTTTCAAAATTATTTAAATTCAAATTCAAATCAGTTTTCAAATAACTTTTAAAATGTAAATCCAAAACAACATGTAATATATGTTTTGGACTCAGAAAAATGTGAGGATTTCAAATATGCCATTCAAAATAATGTTTGCACACTTTAAATTTTCGAGATGATTAAAATTACAATAAAATGCCCTTTTTCTTAATTAATTAATAACTTTGGTTTTATAACTCCAAATTTAACAAATAATATGTCTAAATCACTCAGCGCGACGAGCCCGTTCTATCTATGCAGTCCTTGATCTGAATTGCAGCATGCATCATGTCATTATTAAAAATCTGAACTGTTTATGGCAATAAAACTTGACTAAACAAATAATGAAATGCTTTATTCTTGTACCCCACACCTCACCCATGCCATGCTACCTTATTGCCATGCAAATTGTGCACCATTCATCATGGCATGATTGTTTGCTTGTTGCATTTTAATTCATATGCTTGTGCACTCTATTTATGTTGGCCCTTGTTTGTTTGGTTCTTCTTCGAATAGACGCTGAGCAGGGGATATATCAGGAAACCCAGGAGCACTACCCAGATCCACCTCTCGCTTCAACTGATCTGCCAGGCAAGCACTACCACATGCTTGCATACATATAGTACATATTGCCTCTATCTTATTCTTGCATCATTGAGTCGCGATTGCATTAAACTGAATCCCAAGTACTGCATAGCCTTTACTTTTAAACCCCACCGAAGCTTGTTCCTCCATCCCATGAGCCATTACTACAGGAGTTGTTTGAGCCATGCGGGTCGTAGAACAGCATGTGTAGGGTTTGTGAGAGTCTAATGGATAACGAGGTACCTAAACAACTTAATCTGAGCAGTAATGGGATAACTAATGAAAGTGGCACCGGTGAGCAATATCTGCTATTTGGTTCTTCATGCTCACTTGTGTCCCGTAGGACCCCGAGTACTTGATTCCTGTTCCTTGACTATTCGTATCCACATCCGGGAGGCCTTATGGACCCTCCTGAGCCAGAGCTTGATTCATTCTTATTTCTTGGGGCCACAAAGTAGTATGGGGCTTTATTACTATCCTGTATTTATGCCATGCTTTACTGCTTTATTTAAGATTGTGCGAGGAGCACCTGTACTGTTTTTGATGCAGAGTGTTTTCGCGGTATCGACAAGCCCAGTCACACTTTCGGGTTCCGAGTCGTTTACAGCCATTGACGCAAACCTTGGGTCCGTCTCGGAGCCGGCCAACTTCGTTGCGGGTAGCTTAATGGGGTGGCCCCCTAAAACATTTCTGAATCCTGTGATCGCTTTGTCATGAATGCCTCGTTGGGTTTTGATTTGGTTTTTCCGAGGTTGATCGAGTGTGTGTTGCTATTTGTGCACCCCTGCAGGGTAAATCTTTCTGAAAGCCGTGTCCACGGTTATGGATGACTTGGAGCACAGTTTCTCGATCATAGACAAGTATAACTAAAGTATCGCTTTTAATTTGACTAAGTACCTGACTAGTAAATAGTGCAACACTCATGGAATGGTTAATAAAACTACCAACGGATGGGGGGTTGTTCGTCCGCTTCCTCGTTGGTAAGCGAGGAGGAGGATGGATCTGTTAATATTACTGTTATAACTGTTGTTCTTAATTAATGGACATCCGTCTATCTTTGGTTAGGCGGATGGTTAGCTGAGTATCTATAGAATTGTTAGGGATTATCTTTTGCTGCAATTGCGTCACCCCAGGTTGTGTCCCCTTTAGAGGCATAAAGACTTGCTGAGTACCCCTAGGGTCTCACACGATAAATTGTTTGATTCAGATGAACAGGTATACTCGCAAGGTGGATACTGGGTGGAGGAGACGGACGATGTTGGCAACGATCACTCGGTGTAGAGATTCCGGGAACGGGGATCCGTGAGATCTATGGGCGGGTTGTGTTTATTTATGGTGCATCTTATGCCGATTTGCTTCTTATCCGTACTCGGGTCTTGTTTTCCGCTTCCGCCTGATACTCTGATGTTTGATGTATGAGGAGATATCCTAAACTATTATATCTATCTAGGACATTTGGATCTTGCCGTATGGTGTTGCAATATTTCTATTTCTTTTAGATGGAATGGCTCTGAGGACTGTTGTATGTGGCTTGCATACATACTCATTTGTGTATGTAGTTGATCCCTTCGCATGCCGATTACGCCGCTCGTTCTTGTCCCGATGTTTGGAAATGGTTAGGACGGCCGAAAGGTCTACCTGTGAGTGGCATTTGGCCCCACCGTACTATTTTAACCATTTCCGCTCATCCAGGCTTGTAACTAAGAGCGTAATTCACCGAGGTAGTTACACGTCTTCACCGTATTCATGGCCGAGCCCCTACAATTCGCACATCCCTATATGTCGATGATGCTGCCATCTTTTTCACACCTATCAAGAATGGTATAGACTTCTTGCCCAACACCTTGGATAGTTTTGGTGAGGTTACGGGTTTAGTCACCAACCCCTCCAAAAGTCAAGTGGCTCTAGTTTGTTGTGATAACAATGACCTTGACAACATTTTTGAAGCTTTTCCGACCAAGCCCACCGTTTTCCCCATGAAGTATCTTGTCCTACCACTCTCGATCACTTGTTTAAAGAGGATTCATTTCCAACCTTTGGAGGAAAAGGTGGTCTCCAAGCTTGTCCCATGGATTGGGAAGCATGTTACTATGGACGGTCAGTCAACTCTTGTCAAAGCGGTTCTCATTAGCATTGTTATCTACTATATCACCTTTCTTGATGTCCCAATGGAGGTGCTTATGAAGATAGATAGCATAAGAAGAGCCTTCCTTTGGGTGTCTTGCGACAAGGTCAATAGAGGTAAATGCAAGGTTAATTGGACCATGGTTTGTAAACCAAAAATTTTGGAGGCTTTGGAATTATAAACCTCAAGAAGTTTGCTTCCACACTTTGCAAGAGATGGATTTAGCATGAATGGGATAATGAAGCTAGACCTTGGTTGGCCTTGGAAATCCTTGCACTTCAAAAGATAGAGAGCTCTTCACAGCGGCCACTGTTGCCACCATTGGAAATGGAAGGTAGGAACTATTTTGGGAGGCGCCTTGGCATTAAGGCTTGAGGCCGAAAGATATTGCACCTCTCATTTTTTATATCTCAAAAAAGAAGAAATGCACGGTTAACAAAGCAATGGAGAATGTTGCATGGGTGAATCAAATTGACATACAAGGAGTGCTTTCCACCAATCACATTACCCAATTCTATGCATTATGGGAGAGTCTTAACACCATCCATCTAGACCAACACACATTGGACAAGATATCTTGGGAGTTTACTAACAACAATTGCTACTCATCCAAGACAACATACATGATGTAATTTTTGGGACATACAAACTCCATCACGCCTTACTTGGTATGGAAACCTTGGGCACCTCCAAAATGCAAGATCTTCACTTGGTCGGTCCTTCAAAATATAATTTGGATGGTGGATAGACTACAACATAGAGGGTGGGTCCCGCTGGTCCTTCCTTCTGTCTGCTTCGCTCATGCTACAGTGGGCAGAGACCACCTTTTGACCAGTGAGATTCTTTCCTTCCCATGTAAGCCAAGTAGTAACCCGGCACGCCTTGAGGTAACTCGTCCAACTATCGCTTTGGCCTTGCTGTACCTCATCTTCCATGGCCATTATACCCCAGCGTGACCCTACCCGGGGTTATCGCCCCAACATTAGTCCCTGAAGCTGGTGCGGCCTTAGCAACTTCAACTGGTAAGGCCACAGCAGGTTCAACCCACATAATTATATGTTCTTTTGCCGAGTTGCACGATGACTCGGCTTGTTCACTGTCTATTTCCCTTGGCTCATTCCGAGTTATTCCTCGCTGGCTGGTTTATGATGTTGTATCCAGGTTACCACTTGGATCTCTTCCTTCTCTTGTACGCTTCCCCACCTCCTACGTGGAGGGTAATCATTATTTGGCTCATTTTAAGGGCCTGCACCAGTTACTGTGCCGGTTACTGTATTCATTGTCAGGAATAACTGCTGTAAATGTCACATCATGGCTGCCCCCTCGTTAACTACATCATCACGTCGCGTTGCGGGATCCGTTGCTCCCTGTGGCCCTTCCTGTGGCCTTCCTCTGATTGGCTGACCCGGCAAGTACATGGCCACACCGTGTGGCTTCGTTGCACTGCTGGATCCCACTACCCCTCTCAGGGCGTGGTTAAATAGGAGATAGGGGCGCCCCTTGGGGATTTTACCCCGCATCGCACGTGCCTCTACACTTCTTCTTCTTCTTTCTCACAATAGTGTCGCCGCCACCACTACTTTTGCTCCGCGTAGTGCCGCTGTCGTCGTGCACTGCTACTGTACTTCCCTACCGTAGCGACGCTGCCGCTCCCGCATAGCCTTGCCACCACGGGGCCTTGCCATTCCAAGCCACTATCCCCCACCCCAGATTGTTTCCGCAAGGATAGTGATTTGAAGACGACAAAGGAAGAAATCGCCATTGTCAAGGAGGAGGAGGGCGAAGCACACGAATGCGGCGGATGGGCCGGCTCCTGGGTCTATCAAGACGATCTTGACTGGCTCTACAAGACCCGCCGTATCCCTGAAGGGGTTACTTGACGCCTCACCACCCAGGAGACCGCTCCCTCTCCCAATCCGGGTGAGTTTGTGGTCTTCTTGTCTCATTTCCAGCATGGTTTTGTTCTCCCAGTCAGCGACTTCTTCCATGATTTAATCAATTCCTATGAACTCCAACCGCACAATTTGCTGGTGAATGCCATCACTTCCCTTTCCGCCTTTGCTGCTGGCATAGAAGGGTATGTCGACCTTTGGCCCTCCAACGAGCTCTAGATTAGGTTCTTTGGCCTCCGAAAGAATGCTATCCCCGAACCATTTCTTCCTCATGTCGAAAAATCCTTGACCCAGTGCGGCGGAGCCTCCATCTCTCTCCGCAAAAACTCCGCATTCCCCCGAGTCACTGGTCTCGAGTCATGCAAAGGCTGGGCTCATACCTTCTTCTATGTGAGGAACAATATTGACGAGGACTTGATCCGGCTGTGCCCCTTCAAGCTGGGTGTTCCAGACACCTCCTTGTGGGACCGAATTCCAAAGCGGCCAGTTGCCTTAGCGAAGCAGATGGACAAGCGAGTCAAGGAGCTGAACCTGCTGGGGCTGCACAACGAAGATGTGATGATCACCTTCATTCGTATCCAGATCTCTCCCCTGCAAAAGTGCACCCACAAGCTCTGCCATATGAGCGAGCACCTTGATCCCAACCGAACCTCCTCCTTCGAGCTCAGCAATACTGAGATTTTCCGCCCAGTCAAGGCTATCTTTAAGATAGAAAAGGAGTTCACCCAGGAGTGGGAGTGGGGGCTGGAACATTTCTGCCGGGATAAGCTGCCTCCTCCGGTATGTTTCTCACTTGTTCCTCTTTCTAGGTCTTGTCTTATGTCGAATAATCCTCTTACTTGATTCTTTTGTATTTTTGTCTTCAGTTGTTCCTTCAGCAGACCATCGAAGATGGTAAGGAGTCGTCCCTTAAATGGGGAAAGGACCACCTAGTCTCGGACATGGAGGAGCCGGACACGGAAATGTTCTTGCCCACTCCGGATGGCTCCAGACGAACCTCTGGTAAGGCCTCTTCTTTGAGGGATTGGCCTAATGATGATGACGACTCCGATATTGAGATTTTGGAGGTACTTGATTTGGTGCCCGTTTCTTATGTGTTTCCGATTGACTCGGCTTCAGCTAACCCGGCCGGGCAGGTCCACGAGGATCCTCCTCTTGCCGTGGGTGATCCGGCTCCTGCTCACTCCAAAAAGCGTGCTGCTAGGTCGGTAGCTTCTTCCGAGCCGCCCCCAGCTAAGAAAATGCAGAAGAAATCCGGCATCAAGGGTGCCAACAAACCCGAGCCCAAAGCAAAGACTATGGCTTGGAGAGCTCCCAGGCCTAGGGAACCTCCAACCTCATCCGAGTAAGTCTTTATTACTTCCTTGTCCATTTTTTGGATCATACTTTATTATCCTCACATGTTTCTTGTTCTTCTTTTTCTGTTCTAACTTGTTGTTCCTTATCTTATCTGGAAGGGCGGCCAGGGAGATTCCCTAGAGCGGTTCAAGCATTGCTTCGCCCATCCGGAGTGCCCCATCTCCCCCTCACGACGATGACGCGCGCTCGCTGAGCCCTATTTAAGAGTGCTCAGCGGCTGCTCCGAACCTTAGCCCACCTCATCATGAGGAGGGGAACATCGGCGCAGGAGGGAGTTGCGCTGCCGAGGATATGGCTATGCCAGATCTCCCCAGCTCCTCTTCAGCTCAGCCACAACCTGCCGTCACCGAGATGCCAGTTTCATTGGCACCGACCCAGATCTCTTCTCCATCTGAACCAGCATTAGCACTAGTACCAGCACCAACATCAACACCAGTACCAACAGCAGCACCAATACCAGTAGCAGCATCAACTTAAGCACCAACACCAGCATCAGCGTTAGCACCAGCGCCAGCACCAGCTCCTACTGCCTCATCCGAGTCTTCCCAGGCTCGGTGAGGAAAGACATCCAAAAGACCTCATACAGCTCCTTCCGGATCAACCCCTTCTATTCAGGACATCTTTCAGCCATTGTCGTAGGGCCAGTCTGGAGTGCAAGCCTCGGCTTCTCAACAGCGGCCAAGACTGGCAGCAAGGCCAAAGCCGTCGAGGTTGCCAAGGATCAAGCTCCCAAGGGTACCAACATTGAATCTGGACAGCGCACTCTCGTGTCCATGAAAAAAAGGGTAGCGCTGCTTCTGGATCATCTGCCGCCGAGTCTGATGGCAGCAAGAAGCTTACTTTGCACACTAGCCCAGCTGCTGCACAGATGGCCCGGAAGGAGGCGCATGCTAAAGGCTTGGTTGTGGCTCAAACTATCTCCGGGGAAAGCTATGGTCCCTTGGTCGAATATGTTAACAACTGGAAAGAGGCCGAGTTTGTTGCGGTGACCCAGCATACCACTACATGCTGTAGTACACTATAGTTGTTGACATAACACCAATGAAACACTATTCACTAGTATTACATCCCTCAGAGTTGTACAACAGAAACATAGCAGGTCCAAGACATGACTATAGATTACAACTTGACTCTTTACAAAAGATCCAGATAACACTCTAGGTTAAAGAGGAAGAAAACAACTTTTTACAAAGAAGAAGCAGAAAATAATAACTTAGAACTATCTGGCTAAAAAGACTAACATCTAAACTATTTGGCTTGCAGTTGCTACTAATGCAATGCTCTACAGAAGTAGGTTTTATGGCTAGAGTATCTACTCCTATCTAATCAGAACTTCGTCTTCACTTTGGTTGATGAACATGTTGGCTTCATTGACTTTATTGAAAAACTTGAGCTGTCGATGATGGTTTTTTGAGCATAAGTTGGTGTTGATGTCGTCTTTAATGGATTCAGCATCTAGCAAGGGTTAAGAAGGTACGGTTGAGTATGAGCATACTCGGCAAGTTCACTAAAAAGGAGTGTATGATGCACTATCTCTACAGCCACAGACCAAAGGTCATAGGCAATGCAGGTTTTTGTAAACATCTCTTCAAAGGTTGCTTTTATTCTGGAAACTATGTCCGACAGCCTTCACAGGTTTACCAGAACTTTCATGGAGTTGCTTTCCTGCCGCGTTCGTAGCTCCTTATCGGAACAGGGAGTAACATGTCACAGTCCGTACACTCTACAGAGGTGCGTTCCTTTACCCATGAGAGACCAAATTTTTGTTGCACAACCGGGTGATCTTTCCCATCCACAATTCCTTGATGTGGGGCCCGGTAGATGATCCAAGCCAATCACTGCCCTTCTCCATGACCCCGCATGAAGACACGACTCGCCAAGCAGGAATACCTTCGTTAACCCCCATATAGGAAGATATAACCCTGGCAACCCCTTGGAGACTCCAGTGAGCAGATCATGTCCCTGGCAACCCCCATATAGGCAGATATACCTCCGACAGCCCCTCACGGAAAGTCTAGACATCTATATCACGGGGAACTAGGGGTCCCACCCATCTGCTGGATTCTCCACGAGAAATCTACAGCCTCACGATAAGGTCATCTGTCCATGCGAAAGGAAGATCTAGCTGACTTCTTCGTCCCATTCCAAATCTCATGGTTAACACGTAATATACGATGCTAGAATCACTAGAGACATTGGTTGATTAAGTCCTAGATATTATGTTCCTTTACCATTGGAATTGTATCACTAGATCATTACCACTTGGTAAATAATCCATAATCATATTATTATGAAAATAGTATTTTCTGACCTTTTTGAAATGCAGGTGATGACAACATTTGAGTTACAAGCATTTGATAGAAAATAACCAAAGGACATGAGCAAGTGTGAACTTGCCTTTTGTGATTGCAAGATTATGCATTCACGGTCTTCAAGATACTAGAAGATCCAAAATCTAGAAATAGCATCATTGGTCTGGTAAGGATGAATGTTTAAAGAAGCAGGATGCAATTATGCATAAGTAATGTAATGCAGTTTGATAAACGCGAATTCTTGGAATAATCGTATCAAATGTTGGGTTTGGAAACTAGGGATGGTTTCTTTAGAATGTGTTTCACTTTTATACCAGCTTCACATTTGTGCTTCTTATTAAGGCTTGTGAGAGTGTGTGTGAAACAATTAAGTAAATACAACAAGTAGCATACAATACTAAAGCACGCAATTGGGGCATGGTAAGTACAAGATTTTTTAAGCAAGATTATTAATCAATTAGAGTCTTTTGATACGTTGTAAACGTATCTATAATTTTTGATGTTCCATGCTTGTTTTATATCTACTTTCTTATGTTTTATCCACACTTTGGAGTATTTTTACACATTTTCTAAAACTAACCTATTAACAAGATGCCACAGTGCCAGTTGCATGTTTTCTGCTATTTTTGGTTTCAGAAAAGCTAGTAAGGACATATTCTCGGAATTGGACTGGACAAAATCCAAAGTCAATATTTTACCTGAAGCAACACGGAGTCCGTAGGGGAGACGAAGTGGCACACCAAGGCGACCACAACTGGTGGTGGTGCGGCCTAGGGGGCCGCGCCACCAGGGGGTGTGGGCCCTCCGGTGCTCCACCGACCTTTCCCCTTCGCCTATAAAAGCCTCTCGGGACAAAAACCCTAAGCACCCGATCAAAAATTCCATGAAAGAGTCTGTAGCCGCCGTCATCTCCATCCCTAGATCGGGAGGGATCTGAAGCTCTTCCCGGCACCTTGCCAGAGGGGAGAGATCACCCTGGAGGCCTTCTTCATCACCATGCATGCCTCCGGTGTGATGCGTGAGTAGTTCATCCCTGGACTACGGGTCCATGTAGTAGCTAGATGGTTGGTTCTCCTCCTTTGTGCCAACATGTTTAGATCTTGTGAGCTCCATTCATCATCAATGTCATCTACTTGTAATCCTACATGTTGTCCCCCCTGGATCCGATGGATATTGAGATGCTAGTTCAGATTGATTATTGATTCTATCATGTCTATGTTATTTGTGATCTTGCATGCTTTCCGTTGTTAGTAGCTATCTTGGCCAAGTAGATTCTAGCAACTCCAAGAGGGAGTATTTATGCTCGATAGTGGGTTCATGCCTCTAGTAATCTAGGGAAATGGTAGAAATCTCTAAGGTACTAGATGTGCTATTGCTACTAGGGAGAAAACAATAATCCTTTGTCCATGGGGCAATCGTATTGTTTACTTTACACACTTTGCTTAATGCAATTATCTGTTGCTTGGAAGTTAATACTGGAGGGGGTTCGGATGATAACCTGAAGGTGGATTATTAGTCATAGATGCAGTTGGATTATGGTCTATGTATAATGTTGTAATGCCCAATCAAATCTCGTAGGAGTCAAAATGATTAGTATATGCATGTATGCTTTCTTGGTGTCTGTCAATTGCCCCACTGTAATTTGTTCACCCAACATGTCATCTATCTTAAGGAGAATCATCGCTAGTGAACTATGGACCCAGTCCATTCTTTTATCGTTAATCTACCATCTATTTACTGTTTACTGTTTACTTTCTGCAAGAAATTACTATCTTCCACACAATATGTTTAATCCTTTGTTTTTAGCAAAACCGGTGAGATTGACAATCTCACTGTAAGTTGGGGGCAAAGTTCTATGGTTGTGTTGTGCAGGATTCCAAGTTGGAAACAACACCTTGGAGGTGTTTCCTTGCTCCTACTGGTTCGATAACCTTGGTTTCATAACGGAGGGAAAACTTGTTGCTGTGCTCATCATACGTTCCTCTTGGGTTTTGATACGTCCATTTTGCATCACTATTCTATATCATAATTTACTGTTATTCATTGATATATTTCATATTAAGAGATGAACTTATGTTATTTCATCTGTTTTGCATGGGTGATGACTTTTGGAGCATGGACCGCTGTAGTCAGTATTCTGATGGAAAAGGGATGTTTGGAGGCGAAATTTGTGAACATCAGAAAATCCGGGAAAATACATGGAAAATTCTATTTTTCCAGAAGACGAAGATTGCTAGAAGGGGGAGTGAAGATGGGCCACAAGGGCCCACACCACCCCCAGGCGCGGGCAGCCCTAGGCCGCGCCAGCGGGTGGTGTGGCCACCTAGGACCACTCCAGGCTCTCCCCTCTGGCGTATATTATCCCCACAGAACCCTAATACCTGGGGAGCAACCACACAAAGATTCCGCCGCCTCTGCGGGGTGGAAAACTACAGAGAGAGAAAGATCTCTCTGGTAGATAGAATTCTACCAGGGGAATTCCTTCCCAAAGAGGGGAGATCGTCGCCATCAACACCACCATCAAACTGGACTTCATAGGGATCATCATCATCCCAAAAAGTGCTGATGGGGAGACCTCTTTAAAAATTCTTAAGGATATTATCTTTCCTAGGTTTGGAGTGCCTAGGTATCTTATGACTGATGGAGGTTCTCATTTCATTCATGGTGGTTTTAGAAAGACTCTTTCTAAATATGATTTTAATCATATAATTGCTTCAGCTTATCATCCCCAAACTAGTGGACAAGTAGAGCTATCAAATAGATAAATTAAATCCATCTTGCAAAATACTATTAATAGATCTAGAAAAAATTGGGCTAAAAAGTTGAATGATGCTTTATGGGCTTATAGGACTGCCTATAAAAATCCTATGGGAATGTCTCCTTACAAAATGGTTTATGGGAAAGCTTGCCACGTGCCTTTGGAATTAGAACACAAAGCTTATTGGGCAGTGAAAGAACTTAATAGAAAATGCAAACTTGCTGGTGAGAAAAGATGAGTTAAGTTCGTTGGATGTATGGAGGAGTGAAGCATATGAGAATGCTAGACTCTTTAAGTAAAAAGTTAAAAGATGGCATGACAGGAGAATTCTTAAGAGAGAGTTCCATGTTGGTGAGAAAGTTCTACTATATAGGTCTCGTCTCAGATTTTTTGCAGGGAAACTACTTTCAAAATGGGAAGTACCTTTTGTTATCAAAGAAGTATACCGTTCAGCTGCAATAAAAATTTCTTCTTTAAAAGAAAACACTACACAAGTGGTGAATGGTCAGTGACTCAAGCACTATATTGCTGGAGATTCTTACAATGAAGATATTGATGCTATTCAAGTAGTAACTCCAGAAAAATTTATCAAAGACCAAATTCAGAGACCTGCAGAGTCCGTTTTCAAATAGGTAACAATTCTGGTAAGAAAAGTTCCACGAAAATTCTGTCCAGTTATATTTTTGCAGTTTTTATCCAACAAGGAAAGCAACAAAGCGAAAGAGGGACAGAAACGGAGCCAGGGTGGCTCACACCACCCCCTGGCGCACCCCCATGGCCGCTCTAGTAGGTGGTGTGGCCACCTCGGACTCCGTCTCCGACCCGTTTTCTCCAAGTACCTTCCTTTTATTGTAAAAATTCGTAATATATAATCCCCCGGATCCCCCAAGGTTTGTATATCGTGTTCTTGTCGTGGTTTTTGTTTCGATCTGTTTTGTTCAGATGTCGTTCAGGGGGCTCATCTTCAAAGGATTACGAGCTGTGACCCCATCGCGAACTCCATCGCAATCTTGAGCAGGAGATTCTCATGGGACGGGTGAAACAAGAAAGGATCGCAACTAGGTGCAACGACATGGACCAGAACGTCGGGGAGGAAGTAAAGGACATGACATCATGCATGAAGGGGCTGATACCTCCAACTCTATATCTCAGTTCCTGCCCTGCAGCAGTGGAAGCTCTACGAGTAACCAATGAGTTCTACAACAAGTATCGAGTCTTGAGGAGGAAGGTGGATATGCTTCAAGAGGAGAATAACAGGCTTCGCAAGATACTAAAAGATTTCCTCGTGCCAATCGAGAGAACACCACCACCACCGAAGGAGTAATTCGTCATCAGGTTTTGGCATCCCCTTGGTTTGTTCCAAGCTTGGGGGAGTGATGTCTACGCACTTCTATTCTTGTAGACAGTTGTTGGGCCTCCAAGTGCAGAGGTTTGTAGAACAGCAACAAGTTTTCCCTTAAGTGGATCACCCAAGGTTTATCGAACTCAGGGAGGAAGTGGTCAAAGGTATCCCCTCTCAAGCAACCCTGCAATCAAGATACAAGAAGTCTCTTGTGTCCCCAACACACCCAATACACTTTCGCTAGTGAACACTCTCATATAAATATCTTCTCTTTATGATACTACTCTAAACTACTCTCCGGTTGAACACTCTACCCCACACGATCACCTTGAGCACTAGATGGTTCCAACAAACACCACAATTTCATAAAGACATCCAACTCCAAATATAACTCATAATAAGTATTTGTAATCTCTAGCCTAAGTGCCACCATGGTGTGCACACTGTCAACTTCACACACATGGGGAGAGCAGAGATCTATTAAAGCACTTGAGTAGCAAGGTAGATCTACTTGATTACAAAGCTCATGATCACAATATGATCATGCATAGAGAGAGAGATGAACACATAGCTACCGGTAGAACCCTTAGCCTCAAGAGAGAACTACTCCCTCCTCATCATGGGAATAGCAATGGCGATGGAGATGGTGGTGGAGATTGATGGAGATGGGTCCGGGGGCACTTCCCCGTCCCGGCAGGGTGCCAGAACAGAGAATTTCTGTCCCCCGAATCTCCCCTTTGGTGGCGGCGGCGCTATGGAACTTTTCGTGGATTTCTGATTGACGATTTACGGTTTATGCATCGGGAGGAATATATAGGCGAAGGGGCGAGGTCGGTGGCCAGCCAGGGGGCCCACACCATGCCCTGGCGCGGCCAGGGGGACCCGCGCCTAGGGGTGGTTTGGCCACCCTATGGCCCCCCTTTGTCTCTCCTTCTGGCTTTGTGAATCTTCCGGGAAAATAACGACTTTGGCTTTTGTCCGGTCCAATTCTGAGAATATTCATTTTCTGACTTTCTAGAACCAAAAACAGCAGAAAACAGGCAACTGGCACTGCGGCTCTTGTTAATAGGTTGGTCCAAGAAATCATATGAAAAGTACTCCAAAGTGTGGACAAAACATAAGAAAGTAGATAAAACCAAGCATGGAACATCAAAAATTATGGATACGTTAGCAACGTATCAACATCCCCAAGCTTAACTCATGCTCGTCCTCGAGTAGGTAAGTGATAAAAAGAAAGAATAATTTTTGAGGTGACATGCACCATCATAAACTTGATCAAAGTATTTGTAAAACATTGATAGCTGGGATCATAGTACTTCAACATAGCTTGAAATATAAAGTTTTAACAATAAGACATATCAAGTATGTTGTAACATGAAAGGATACAAACAAAAGATTCATGAATAACAATACTTTGCAAGACGTTTGTTTGTTTCACATAAAGAAAACATAGCATAGTGGCATTCAGCTTGTCCCTCATAGAGTAGCAAACATAAATGCATAGGACACCTTCAAAGTTCATAACAGTGACTAGATACAAATAGTTTAAAACAAGCAATATCAAAGCTATGCATCAATCAACAAGTCTTGGGAGAATGCACATTAAACTAAGAATGGCCACTATGCTCTCTCAATAGGTGCACAAAGATAAAAGGTGGAGACTCAACATAAAAGTAAAAGAAAGGCCTTCATAGAAGGAATCAGGGATTCAAGTTTCATAAAGAGCTTCCAAAAATTATGGTACTTATTAGCTTTCAGCTCTCGTTGCCCATATCATAAGCATCTTGAAGTGATTAAGGTTAAAGTGAACAAACTATGGAGTATATGCTTGACAAAGTATACGTTGGAAATCTCATGTCCCTTGAATACGAGGGCCGCTCCTCATGCTACTCAAGTTTAGTCATCGGTAAGTTCTTGTCATCGTAAGTACATGTGTATCATAGAGAACCTCCAACGGAGGTACCCCTTGCCCGATGATACGGAAGAATCCCCATATCAAAATGACAAGGCAAGAAGACAACGAGCATCTCAGCAATCTTCTTATTTACCATGGGAATATGGTGCTTTTTTCTCTCTTTCCTCTTTTCATATATCTCTTTTTTCTCTTTTCTTTTTCTCTTTTTTCTCAATATCTGACTCTTTGTTTTTATAAGAAGAATGCTTTATAGACAGCTCATTATGGTTACGCTGCAGGTTTCCACCATGACAACATGGATTAGACCGGCGGCCTAGGTGTTTCTCTAACACACATACATAACTCCATGGACGTACAAGCTCCCCTTTCATTTCACACCGACGACATCCATAGACAAAAGAGCATGATATCAACTAGGTACAAAGTACAAGTGCAATGTTGAAAGCGTTCCCCATGAAAGCATGGTTCTGCTAATCCCCAACAAATAAGTGCAAGCATATACAACATAGACGACACAATGGTTCAAGTTTATTAAGGGCAAGAAAAGTAAAGTGTGCCATCAAGTTCGTGAGAGCTTTAATCACTAGTTTTCTCATAACAAGTTTAATTCGGAAGGTAGATAAAAATATGAATATACTTGGAATAGAAAATGCTAGTAGGTAGGTATGGTGGACTCTTTGGAATGACTTGTTTTAGGGAGTTGGATGCATGAGTGTAACTCACACTTGGTTATGGAGGCTAGCAAAAGACTGGGAGCGACAAACTAAGAGAGCAATTATGGCCATAATCATGCAGAGCGACAAAACATCATTGATCAAAGCGTAAAGTGATACTACAAGTTGAAAACTAAAGGATCACAAAGGCTATGCTGACTTGGGATAGTCATAACATGGTGTGAGCATGTGCCAAGTCAACCCAAATAAAGCATCAAAGGAGAATACTACAATACTATGCTTTAATATGCTAAAACAACGCATGATTCTTCAAAGGCACATTAAGCAATCTCAATTGTTTATAACAAGTCATGCTACAGCAAAGAATAATAAGCATAAATCCAAAACAATATCAAGCATGGCATGACAAAGCATAAGCCACATTCAAACACAAGCTCTCTTTACCACTTAAGCATGAACTTTTCCTACTCTTTTCCAATCCAAACCAAACTATTTGAAAACCAATGCATGAAAGAGGGGGTCCAACCAATTTATTCAGAAAAATAAGAAAACCAAGCAAACGAAAAACCAAAATAAAAACAAAAAAGAAGACGCTCCAAGAAAAACACAACTGTGCATGAAACAATAAAAATGAAGTGTATGGAAGAAACCTGGGATTTTTATTGATGAAGATGGGGATGCCTTGGGCATCCCCAAGCTTTGAAGCTTGTAATTCTTGGATATTTCTTGGGGTGACACGCGTGGCATCCCGAAGCTTGAGCTTTAGTCCATCCTTCATCTCATTACTCATTCCTTCCATACACCTGAATTTTTTCCTTCATACAAAATTTCACACAATCTTTATTAGCAACATTAGTGCACTCAAGATAATAAGTCTTTAGGTTCAGTTCTAACACCAATAAAACTTCCATTAAAACACTAGATACTGTGGCACTTCCCTCAAAAAGCTCAATTCCCCAAAAAGAACTCAAAAAGGAATCAACAAGAAGCAAATGCAAATAATGGCAGAAATCTGTCAAAAGCGACCAGCAGGTAAAAACCAATTTTTTAGAAGACCTTCTGTTGCTCAAATCGAAAAGTTTTGAACTAACGAAAGTTATATAACAACCTGGGGCAAAAGCACAAAAATTCACGCCTCAAAATGACGTACAGAGATTTTACACAAATTTTTACGGTGAAGAACAGAAATCTGTTTCGGACAACAACTTTCCGAATCATTACTTCTCTCTCATTAGAGGTTACTCTTGGCACAAAAAGCAAACAAAAAGGATAAGAAGCAGTTATTACAGAGGTAATAACTTCCAAGACTCATCTAAAACTTTTGGGTTATCTCCCAATAAGTACTTTTCTTTAACGCCTTTAACTTAGGCATGATAGTTTGAGAAGATGCTCACATAAGAAATATAAATTGAAGTAAAAGAGAGCATCAAGAAGCAAATTCAAAACACATTTAAGTCTAACCCACTTCCTATGCATAGGAATCTTGTAAAGAAACAAGTCATGAAAGCACAAAGCAACAAGCATAGTAAAGCAAAACAAGTGCAACTTTAAGACTTTCAACATAAAGAGGGGAAACTTAATATTGTTGAGACACATAAAACCATGTTTCTCTCTCTCATAATAACTTTCAGTAGCATCATGAATAAAATTAACAATATAACTAGCACATAAAACATTCTTATCATGAGCCACATGCTTAAAAGAATTAATACTCTCCACATAAGCATAGTCATTCTTATTAATTGTAGTGGGAGCAAATTCAACAAAATAGCTATCATTATTATTCTCATCACCATAATCATCAAATATAGGAGGCATATTGTAGTCATAATTAATTTCCTCCTCAATAGTAGGTGGACTGAAAATATCATATTCATCATTGTAATCATCATATATTGGAGGTTTGGTATCATCATAAGCAATATAATAGCTATCTTATAAAGCTGGGGAACTAAAAAGATCATTTTCATAAAAACTAGCTTCCCCAAGCTTAGACTTTTCCATAGCATTAGAAATAATGGTGTCCAAAGAATACATGCTAACAACATTGCTATTAGCATGCAAATAAAGTTCCATAGGTTTTTTAATTTTCTCTTCAAACACTTCATGTCCTAACTCAAGATAAATACTATAAAGCTCTCTAATTTTTTTGTTGTTTTCCATTAAGCCTAACTAGTGAAAACAAGAAACAAAAAGACAAAATTGCAGAATCTAAAGGAAATAACTTCGAGCACTCACACCGGAGGATGTGAGTACCTTTTACCTTACCTCCCGACAACGGCGCCAGAAAATAGCTTGATGTCTACACACTTCTATTCTTGTAGATAGTTGTTGGGCCTCCAAGTGTAGAGGTTTGTAGAACAGCAGCAAGTTTTCCCTTTAAGGGGTTAATACCTCCAACTCTATATCTTAGAACAGCAGTAGATAGTTGTTGGGCCTCCAAGTGGCTGATACCTCCAACTCTATATCTTAGTTACTGCCCTGCAACAGTGGAAGCTCTACGAGTAACCATGAGTTCTACGACAAGTACCGAGTCTTGAGGAGGAAGGTGGATATGCTTCAAGAGGAGAATAACAGGCTTCACAAAATACTAGAAGATTTCCTCGCGCCAATCGAGAGAACACCACCACCACCGAAGGAGTAATTCGTCATCAGGTTTTGGCATCCCCTTGGTTTTTTCCAAGCTTGGGGGAGTGATGTCTACGCACTTCTATTCTTGTAGACAGTTGTTGGGCCTCCAAGTGCAGAGGTTTGTAGAACAGCAACAAGTTTTCCCTTAAGTGGATCACCCAAGGTTTATCGAACTCAGGGAGGAAGTGGTCAAAGGTATCCCCTCTCAAGCAACCCTGCAATCAAGATACAAGAAGTCTCTTGTGTCCCCAACACACCCAATACACTTGTCAGGTGTATAGGTGCACTAGTTCAGCAAAGAGATAGTGAAATACAAGTGGTATAGATAAATAAGTGGTAACGGTGATAGAAGATAGCTTGATGGCATGGAAAAGTCTAAAGTAAAACTGAAATAAAGATGGAAGGAAGCAAACATGTAACATATCTAATAGAAAACGGTGTTTCAATGCTTAGAAACAAGGCCTAGGGATCATACTTTCGCTAGTGAACACTCTCATATAAATATCTTCTCTTTATGATACTACTCTAAACTACTCTCCTGTTGAACACTCTAATCGATGGTAGGTCTATAACAACACACCTCAAAGTTTGCTTTCCGCATCTAGATAACCCCACACTGTCACCTTGAGCACTAGATGGTTCCAACAAACACCACAATTTCATAAAGACGTCCAACTCCAAATATAACTCATAACATTTTTTTGTAATCTCTAGCCTAAGTGCCACCATGGTGTGCACACTGTCAACTTCACACACATGGGGAGAGCAGAGATTTATTAAAGCACTTGAGTAGCAAGGTAGATCTACTTGATTACAAAGCTCATGATCACAATATGATCATGCATAGAGAGAGATGAACATATAGCTACCGGTAGAACCCTTAGCCTCGAGAGAGAACTACTCCCTCCTCATCGATGGAGATCGATGGCGATGGATATGGTGGTGGAGATCGATGGAGATGGCTCCGGGGGCACTTCCCCGTCCTGGCAGGGTGCCGGAACAGAGACTTTCTGTCCCCCGAATCTCCCCTTTGGTGGCGGCGGCGCTGTGGAACTTTTCATGGATTTCTGATTGACGATTTACGGTTTATGCATCGGGAGGAATATATAGGCGAAGGGGCGAGGTCGGTGGCCAGCCAGGGGGCCCACACCATGCCCTGGCGTGGCCAGGTGGGACCCGCACCTAGGGGTGGTTTGGCCACCCTGTGGCCCCCCCTTCTTCTCTCCTTCTGGCTCCATGAATCTTCTGGGAAAATAACGACTTTGGCTTTTGTCCAGTCCAATTCCGAGAATATTCATTTTTTGACTTTCTGGAACCAAAAACAGCAGAAAATAGGCAACTGGCACTGTGGCTCTTGTTAATAGGTTAGTCCAAGAAATCATATGAAAAGTACTCCAAAGTGTGGACAAAACATAAGAAAGTAGATAAAACCAAGCATAGAACATCAAAAATTATGGATACGTTAGCAACGTATCAGGGAGTGCCACGGTGTCACATCATTATCTTCTATCTTTTTACCTTTTTAGTAGAGGCATATCATGAATAGAGAAGTTATCATGTAGGATGGTTTGCATTATGGAAGTGTCCCCCCTCTCGTTAGATATCTATATATCCCTTGGTGTGAGTTGCCTTTATAGAATATTAATGAGAAGTTCTATCATTTACTCTTTTGCATATCTTATACTCCCTCCATTCCTTAATATAAGGTGTATAGTTTTCTTACATGAATATTAGCACATAGGCTGAGAGGGAAAATTTCGTTGCTTTCAGACGTGAATACCTCAGGTGATTGACGTGATATAGAGTGAACATACGAAATCTAGGTATCCTCTCTCTCCTGATCGGATTAATTGCCTCCTAAATAAGAGGAACAAATCCCATAATTCTCTATACACCTTATATTATGGAATTTTTCACAAAAAACTATACACCTTATATTAAGGAAACAAAGGGAGTATTAGTTTTCAATTCATGATTATATGATTGATCTTGTTGTTAGTATTGGTATCACTTTGGGATCATTGAGTTAATTTAGTTGGTTTTGGCAAACCTGGCTCGGTTAGTAGCAACACTATTTTGAGAATTGAATGAAAAAGATAAAAGTACTCTTAAATAAATATAATTTCATCATCTTTCTTTCTTGATTTTTTCATAAGATTAGTATTCTCTAATTAAGATCTTTTGTGCTTCCAAGGAAGATTGCATGTTTGTTTTTATCACTTGTATGTTTGTTTGTTTCCTTCAACTCTTATGCTTGCTACCCAGCCTTGCTAGCCAAAGACCTGTACTGAGAGGGAATGCTTCTCCTGCATCCAATCCTTAAACCAAAACCTATGCCATTTGTGTCCACCATACCTACCTACTAGCACTATTGCTATTCCAAGTAAATTAATGTTTTTATCTACCTTCCGAATTAAACTTGTTATGTGAAAATTAGTGATTAAAGCTCTCACGAACTTGATGGCACACTTTACTTTCTTGCACTTAATAAACTTGAACCATTGTGCCCATCTATGTTGCGTATATGCTTGCGCTTTGTAAGTTGTGAATTAGCAGAACCATGCTGTCATGGGGAACGCTTTCAACAATGCACTTGTACATTGTACCTAGTTGATATCATGCTCTTTTGTTTATGGATGTCGTCGGTGTGAAATGAAAGGGTATCTTGTAAGTCCATGGAGTTATGTATGTGTGTTAGAGAAATGCCTGGGCCGCTGGTCTAATCCATGCCTAATCATGGTGGAAACCTGCAGCTTAACCATAATGAGCAATCTATGAAGCATTCTTCTTATAAAAAAAGAGATAGAGATTGAGAAAAAAAGAAAAAAAAAAGATGAGAAAAGAGGAAAAAGAGAAAAAACACCATTTTCCCATGGTAAATAAGAAGATTGCTGAGATGCTCATTGTCTGCTTGCCTTGTCATTTTGATATGGGGATTCTTTCGTATCATCGGGCAAGGGGTACCCCGTTGGCAGTTCTCTATGATACACATATACTTACTATGACAAGAACTTACTGGTAACTAAACTTGAGTAGCATGAGGAGCGGCCCTCGTATTCAAGGGACATGATATTTTCAACTTACAACTTGTCAAGCATATCCTCATATTTGATCACTTTAACCTTAATCACCTAAAGATGCCTATGATAGGGGCAATGAGAGCTGAAATCTAATAAGTATCATAATTTTTGGAAGCTCTTTATGAAACTTGAAATCCCTGCTTCCCTCTGCGAAGGGCCTATCTTTTACTTTTTAGTTGAGTCAGTAAACCTATTCCCTTCTATCTCAAGCAAGTATTTTGAGTTGTTGTGTTTCATTCATTCGTATGATGATTTATTCAATCATGTTTCTTATGTTCCTTGTTTTGCACATTGCTCTTATCTTAGTGAATACTACTTTGAAAGCTATCATTGAAAACCCTTTATGTGTGAACTCCTGCAAATTGTCAACTATTCTTCGACCAAGAGCTAAGTTTGCCATTACACATTATGATTTACTTTATGTATCTTTATTGTGGTTCCTTTTCTTATTGCAAGTTAAGTTATATAATAGTGAGCTGTCTTCTATTATGATTTGTGTATTGATGAATGTGATGCTTCTTGTCTGTATTATTTTATCGACTCTTCACTCCATAAACCTGAGGTCATGTTTATTGAGCTCAATTTTCGCTTGGGTACAAGCGAAGTATAAGCTTGGGGGAGTTGATACGTCCATTTTGCATCACTATTCTATATCATAATTTACTGTTATTCATTGATCTATTTCATATTAAGAGATGATACTTATGTTATTTCATCTGTTTTTGCATGGGTGATGACTTTTGGAGCATGGACCGCTGCAGTCAGGATTCTGATGGAAAAGGGGCTGTTTGGAGGCGAAATTCGTGAAGATCAGAACACCCAGGAAAATACATGGAAAATTCTATTTTTCCAGAAGACGAAGATTGCCAGAAGGGGGAGTGGAGATGGGCCACAGGGGGCCCACACCACCCCCTGGCGCGGGCAGCCCTAGGCCGCGCCAGTAGGTGGTGTGGCCACCCTGGCCCACCCAAGGCTCTCCCCTCTGGCGTATATTATCCCCACGGAACCCTAATACCTGGGGAGCGACCATAAAAAGATTCCGCCGCCTCTGCGGGGCGGAAAACTACAGAGAGAGAAAGATCTCTCTGGCAGACAGAATTCTGCCAGGGGAATTCCTTCCCGAAGAGAAGAGATCATCGCCATCAACACCACCATCAAGCTAGACTTCATCGGGATCATCATCATCACCATCATCTCCACCAGCACCATCATCACCACTCCATACCGCTGTAACAATTGGGTTGAATCTTGCATAGTTCTTAGGGGAAACTTTCTCGGTGTTGATTACTCCTTGTAGTTGATGCTATTGAGTGAACCATTGAATTATTGTTTATGTTTAGATTGTTACTTATCATTATTTCATCTCTGATCTTTATCCATATGATGTCTTGTGAGTAGTTTGTTTAGTTCTTGAGGACATGGGAGAAGTCATGTTATTAGTAGTGGAATTGTGTTGAGAAAGATTCAATGGTTTGATATTTAAGTTGTGGTGTATTTCTTCTAGTGGTGTCATGTGAACGTCGACTACATGACACTTCACCTATATGGGCCTAGGGGAATGCATTGTGTATTTGGCTACTAATCGTAGGGGTTGCCAGAGTGACAGAAACCTGAACCGCCGTTAGGAAACCTTTGCACAAGGGACGTCAAGGTCTTAGAGTTTAAAGTTGTGGTTAAGTTTCTATATTAATTACTTTCTTGTACTTGCGGATGCTTGCAATGGGTATAATCACAAGTATGTATTAGTCCTAGGAAGGTCGGTACATTAGCACAGGTTCACCCACACAACATTAGCAAACTAAAGAAGATTAATCAACTATATGAAGCGAAAGCACTTGACGATATTCCCGTGTGTCCTCGAGAACGTTTGGTCATCTTAAGTAATACAACCGGCTTGTCCTTTGCTAAAGAAAGGATTTGGCCACTTGCTACATTTATTCTTATTGTCTTTTATTTACTCGTACTTTATTTACCTGCATTATCAAAAACCCCTAAAAATCCGTTTGCTAAGTATTTACAGAGAATTCCTGTTCAAAGCCACTCGTCAACACCTTCTGCTCCTCATTGGGTTGGACACTCTTACTTATCGAAAATATTGCGATACACCCTCTATACTTGTGGGTCATCAGGGTTCCCCAACGAGCTCGATATATTTTGAGCCATCAAGCCTTTTTTCTGGGAGTCCCTCATAACCAATCACTTTACTTTGTTTTTTTTGTTTTGCTTAGTTTATTTCTGCTTTATTTTCTTGTTTCTTTTATCAAAAACACAAAAAAATAGTTGTACTACTTTGCTTGTTTATATAAAAACACAAAAAAATAGTTTCTATCTCTAGTTGCTATTATGTCTAGCATTGCTCCAATCACTATGTCGCCTGAGGAAATGATTTTTACTTTCAAACAAGGAATTGAAGAGAGTTTCAAAGAAGCTTGGTCTAGAATCTCTGATTTACATGCAAAAACTGAACCTAAAATGACTCTAAACTTGTTTCTTAGCAGTTTTTACTTTGGAACTGCCCTTTGCTATAGATATGCTTTGGATGCTATAGTAGGAGGAGATTTCCTCCAATGCAACGAGGGGGAAGCTTTTAATTCCGTAAAAAAGTTGGTTGCAACATATGACTTGCCTAGCAAATCTGATTCCTCCATTATAAACATTATTGCTAGATTAAACACTCTTGAGACCAACACAGCTAGTTTAAAAGAATGCTATAACATGCTTAGAGAGCATCATGAATATGTTCCAATAAATTTTGAACCTTCAAAATGCTTCCTATAGTAAGAGTTGTTATAAATAATGAAACTTTTTATGCTCGTTGTGATATCATGTCTGAATTTTGTCTCATGCCTAAAGATATCTATGAATATTTGAATCTTTGGGGACTTTCTGAAAGGGGAGAAGAAATATCTCTTACTAATAATGCCACAATATTACCCATTGGAATAGCTGAAGGAGTGTTTACAAAGATTCTAAGGAAAGTGGTGTCTACTGATTATCTTGTTATTGAATGTGTAGGAAAAGGACAAATTACACTTGGAAGATCCCTACTAAAACTCCTTGGAGCAATAATAGATGTGGAAAAGGGCATCATGCATTTTGCTTCTCCGCCAAACAATCATACGCCCCAAGGATAAGAATAAAGGTAAGAGAGGTAGGGGCAAGAAATTTGGTTTTCATGCTTCTTCATTTGAGAATACTTAATTCTTTTCTTGCTTCTTATGCCTAGCTCAAAGGCGTTAAAGAAAAGCACTTATTGGGAGATAACCCAAATTTCGTTAGGAATATTTTGTTGAGTCTTCGAAGTTATTGCTTCAGTAATAACCTCTCCTTATCCTTTTTTTGTGGTTTTTGTGCCAAGAGTAACCTCTAATGAGAGAGAAGTAAGATTTGGGAAAGTTGCTGTCCCAAAACAGATTTTTGTGCTTCGCTGTAAAAATTCGTGAAAAATATATGTACGTCTAATTGAGCTGTAAATGTTTGTGCTTCTGCCCCAGGTTGTTATCTAACTTTCGTTAGTTCAACACTTTTCGATTTGAGCAACAGAAGGTCTTTGAAAAATTCGGTTTTTACCTGCTGGTCTGTTTTGACAGATTTCTGCCATTATTTGCATTTGTCTATTAATCTCTTTCTTTTTGAGTTCTCTTTGATCATTTGAACTTTTAAAAGGAATTGCTACTGTAGCTTGTGTTTTAATGGAAGTTTTACTTGTGTTGAAACTGAACCTAAAGACTTATTACCTTGAGTACACTAATGTTGCTAATGAAGATTGTGTGAAGTTTTGTATGAAGGGAATTTTAAAGTATAGGGAAGAGTAATGTGATAAGATGAAGTATGGACAAAAGATCAAGCTTGGGGATGCCACCCATGTCACCCCAAGAAATATTCAAGAAGTGCAAGCGTCAAATCTTGGGGATGCCCAAGGCATCCCCTTCTTCATCAATAAAAATCTCAGATTTCTTCCAAACACTTCATTTTTATTGTTTCATGCACAATTGTGTTGTTCTTGGAGCGTCTTTATTTTTGTCCTTAGTTTTCATTTGCTTAGTTTCCTTAAATAAATTGGTTGGACCCCCGCATTCATCCATAGTTCCAAATAAGTTGATTTGGATTGGAAAAGAGTAGGAAAGTTCATGCTTATAAGTGGTATAAAAGGAGTCTTGTTTTTGACTGTGGCTTGGACTTTATCATGTCATGCTTGATATTTCTTTGACTTTATGCTTAGTAATTATTTTTGTAGCATGAATTGTTACAAACAATTGAGATTGCTTAATGTGCCTTGAAAAAATCATGCGTTGTTTTAGCATATAAAAGCATAATATTGTGGTATTCTCCTTTGATGCTTTATTTGGGTTGACTTGGCACATGCTCACACCATGTTAAGACTATACCAAGTCACCATAGCCTCTATGATCATTTAGTTTTCGACTTGTAATATCACTTTATTCTTTAATTAATAATGTTTTGTCGCTTTGCATGATTATGGCCATTATTGCTCTCTTAGTTGGCCGCTCCCAGTCTTTTGCTAGCCTCCATACCAAGTATGAGTTCCACTCATGCATCCAACTCCAAATAAAACCAAGTTATTCCAAAGAGTCCACCATACCTACCTATTAGCATTTGCTATTCCAAGTATATTCATGTTTTTATCTACCTTCCGAATTAAACTTGTTATGTGAAAATTAGTGATTAAGGCTCTCACGAACTTGATGGCACACTTTACTTTTCTTGCACTTAATAAACTTGAACCATTGTGCCCATCTATGTTGCGTATATGCTTGTGTTTTGTAAGTTGTGAATTAGCAGAACCATGTTATCATGGGGAACGCTTTCAACATTGCACTTTATTTAGTTGATATCATGTTCTTTTGCTTATGGATCCCGGTGGTGTGAAATGAAAGGGGAGCTTGTAAGGCTCATGGAGTTCGTATATGTGTTATAGAAATGCCTAGGCAACTGGTCTAAGCCATGCCTAATCATGGTGGAAACCTGCAGCATAACCATAGTGAGCAATCAATGAAGCATCCTCTATATAAAAAAACCTATGCAGAGAGGAAAGAAAAAAGGGAAAAAGGCATATGCAAATAGGAAATAAAAGGATCGCTGAGATGCTCATTGTCTGCTTGCCTTGTCATTTTGATATGGGGAATCTTCCGTATCATCGGGCAAGGGGTACCCCGTTGGCGGTTCTCTATGATACACATGTACTTACAATGACAAGAACTTACTTGTGACTAAAGTTTAGTAGCATGAGGAACGGTACTCGTAAGTAAGGGGCATGAGATTTTCAGCTTATAACTTGTCATGCATATCCTCATATTTGTTCACTTTAACCTTAATCACCTAAAGATGCTTATGATAGGGGCAATGAGAGCTGAAAGCTAATAAGTACCATAATTTTTGGAAGCTCTTTATGAGACTTGAATCCCTGCTTCCTTCTATGAAAGGCCTTTCTTTTACTTTTATGTTGAGTCTCCATCTTCTATCTTTATGCACCTATTGAGAGAGCATAGTGGTCATTCTTAGTTTAATGTGCATTGTCCCAAGACTTGTTGATTGATTCATAACTTTGATATCGCTTGTTCTTAAACTATTTATATCTAGTCACCCTTATGAACCTTGAAGGTGTCATATGCATTTATGTTTTGCTACACTATGAGGGACAAGCTGAACACCATTCTCATTACGTTTTCTATATGTGAAACTAACAAACATCTTTCAAAGCATTGTTATTCATGAATTCTTTTGTCAAGATGATTAGTATATGCATGTATGCTTTCTTGGTGTCTGTCAATTGCCCCGATGTAATTTGTTCACCCAACATGTCATCTATCTTAAGGAGAATCACCTCTAGTGAACTATGGACCCCGGTCCAGTCTTTTACCATCAATCTACCATATTTTTACTATTTACTGTTTACTTTCTGCAAGCAATTACTATCTTCCACACAATACGTTTAATCCCTTGTTTTCAGCGAAACCGGTGAGATTGAAAACCTCATTGTAAGTTGGGGGCAAAGTTTTATGGTTGTGTTGTGTAGGATTCCAAGTTGGAAACAACGCCTTGGAGGTGTTTCCTTGATCCTACTGGTTCGATAACCTTGGTTTCATAACTGAGGGAAAATTTGTTGTTGTGCTCATCATACCTTCCTCTTGGGGTTCCCCAACGAGCTTGATATCTTTTGAGCCATCACCTTTATACAGATGTTTAAGGATTATCTTTAATGTTTCTTAAAAGAATAACTTTTGAGGAAAAGATTTCTTTACCAAGTAAAAGCAGTTAAACTTAAAGCTAACATTTTAAGATTTTCTGATTAATTATGAATATTAAAGAATAAAAAATTACCATATTTGAATAGCTATTCCACTAGGAGTGGATACTTGGATATTTTTAATATGTATTATATTATATGTGATCACTTTTTATTGTTTTATAGTAAGGTGGAGTAAAAGTATTATTGCCTTTATAGAAGTGGTGTCTTCATAATTTTATAAGTGAATAGGATGACTTACCTATTTTAGAACTAATGCTTATATTTTATAATAATGAGAAATGCATTACTTAAAATATTTAAGAACTTTTTTTAGATTAATTGGTTTCTTAGGTTGGTAAGAGAATTGTAGATATTATCTTGGTGATTTTATAAATGATAAAATCTTTTTAAGAAAGTTAAGATCCACTTAATAGTAATTTTAGGATATACATCTTAAAATGATTAGATATATTTTTACTTCACTTGAACATCAATTGAACTTGTTATTACATTTTTAGACTTTAAACAAATAATGGTAAAGGCAATAGTAAAGATTTATATATTTATAACGAATTAAAATAAAAGAAAAGGGTTTTAATAAGATTTATTACTGCTTTACCTTTTATTTTACTTCAATTATGAAATATGATATTTTAAGGTGTAGATTTTATTTTTTGTGATCATTTTGGTATATTATATGTATGTTTGTGATTTCTAAATAATAAGATATGACTTTTATAAGTTTTATCACTTTATAAAGACTTAATAAATAATAATATTTAGTTAAGTGATACCAAAAATATATGAAACAAGTTTATAAATGTAGATTTTGTTTTTCTAAGAATTTTGGTATCTTATACTTATTTTTAAGAATTTTCAATAATAGAATATACATTTTAAAAGATTAATTCTTAATAGGTTATTTACTAATAATAATAATCTTATTTAAGTTGGAAAATAAAATATGATAATAGGTTTAGGTTATAGAATTTATTATTTTGAACATTTTGATATATAATATATTTTTCTAAATTATAAAACAAAAGATATTCAATTTATAAGATTTAATCATTTTATTAAATTCCTGGAAAATATTTAAAATCGAATTTATAATGTTTAATCTATTTCCTAAACATGGAATACTTTTTATACCGGTTCCTAATCTACCTAGGGTCACTGACCAGTGGGGTCAGGGCCACGTTGGCGTGGACCGGGTCAAACATAGCGACATGGCGGGGGATAACATGGGCTTGATTTCAGCACGACGTCAGCCCGACCTCCACCACCAGATCGTGGTGGCTAGTGGTGATCGATGGCATCTCAGCATGCATGGTTGGGTGCGCTAGAAAGAGGAGACGATGCTGAGCATAATAGTGGCGGCACTGCCCAGAAACGGTCACCAGAATAGTGACCTCGACAACGGGCAGCGGCGGCGACATCGGCTGCTCGTGGTAGAATGGAATTAGAGGAAGAGGAGGACGGTGGATATGTCCCTGAGGACTAGTGGCTCACCCTGGTTGTTGTGGTGGAGTCGGTGATGGCAGGCGCGGCCAGAATCAATGGTATCGATAGTGACCGGTGTTGGTGCAGAGGTAGCAATCTCGGCACTTGGGGCTTCCTCGGCTTCCGTGGAGTGGGGCAATAGAATGATAAGAGCTCGGCAGTCCTCCTAGTGGTCTCAATTGGCCGAGGTGAGCATGAAATCGATGGCACCGGCTCACCTCCGAGCTAGGGTTTCCGGTGGAAGAAGGGGGTTTGCTCCAGAGGACGAGAGAGAGGATAATACTAGTACAGGATGATAGAGGACGACACGGCCGATCTTATCAACGAGGTCCGGGGTGTCGGCGAGCATCGCAGCGGTCCAATTATACTGACGATGATGATCGGCAACGGGCGTGGCGCTCGTTCCAGAGAGCTGCTTGTGACATCGAAGAAGATGATGACGAAGCGGTACCTGGGTCTGGGCTTCTATTGGTCCGCGACGATGCGAGTAGAACACGGCTATGGGTGCACACGGGCGAAAAATAACGTAGAGAGTTGTTGGGTCATGGGCTGAAGTCTGGCTGCCTCTTTTTCCTCTTTTATTTTAGTTTTCTGTTTTCTTAATTCATTTTGAATTCAAATCTTAACACTTTTAAACTCCAAAACCTTTGTTTAATCATTCAAATATTTCAGAGGTCCTCATAATAGTTAGTTGACCTAATTTTGTTGGTGCATTCCAACATCTACTATTATATAGGTAAGTGTTTATTCAATAAAGTAATTAAGGATTAGGGTTTTAGAGATTTGTTTCTTAAAATAAGATTTCATAAAAATGATTCTGTTTTAACTTGATAATTACAATGGTAAGGTTTTAAAATGGTGAATGATATATAACGTACTATTCATATGTAGCCTCACTTAAGAATTGATATATATCCACTATAATGTCCTTAATCTTTATGGTTAATAATATGGTGGTTTAAATTTCATGATCCTCCAAATTTGGTGATTTCTCCTATTCAAATCCTATTGTATTTGTAGTGTTTAGAACTATTATAGAACAATCTTGGTTAAGTCATTATATATGAGTAATAATCATTAATGGGAAATTAAAATGTTCATTTACAAATACTTACCATGAGTTTTGAGAAGATTTAATAGATTCAATAATGGAGGAATGAATATATTCATTTACAAATAGCTATTGTGAGTTTAAAGAATGGTTAATGAACTCATAGTCTATTATGGGTATGGATGAAAATTAAGAGGTAAGATAATTTGCCTTCATGTTTTATGGCCATGGAATTTCAACTTAGAGTGAGCTATTGAGATTGCTTTACTAAAGTGATCTTGATGGTATATGATACTAGGTCCTTATTAGGGTTTAAGACAATCAGATGGATAAGGCTTCCATCAATACATTCTCAACTAGTATTCTACTTATCTCTTAGACATTTCATTTGACTAAGAGATACTATCCATTGGCTGCCTAAAAATAGGAATTGGTTTAACTACCCTCTTTATTCTAGGGTTTTAAACAAAGAGGTAGACATGGGTTTTGTCATTGCTTGATATGATTTAGGTTAAGGCTACTGAATAATTCCAATCCTCACCCTTTACTAAGCTTGGTTCGTAGTTAAAGAATCCCTTTCCTAAATATACTCTATTTACATCTCTCATCTGCTTTACTAAGATCTCTACTGTCTAACTGATCTGGTCATCTGGCTCCACCATATCCATCATCATATGATGACATGGTCATGCCACTTCAACAATATTCCCCTACATTCATCTCTAGTATAAATTCCATTATTTAACTCCCTCTGATAGATCCACCAAAGTAGTTATCACTAATTTTATGCCATAAACTCTTTCATATTTACCTTGCATCTACTTCTAAGGCCTGCAAGATTACAATTCTCTTTTATATCACACGTGATAACAATCCTCTAGGATGGGTAGGGTACTACTCTCGATAATACAAATTTGTTCTAGTAGTAGCTTGGTTAAGCTACTATTACTCCAACTAGTCCATACAACTCTTGCCCATGTGAGCATGTTCTCACTTATTTTAGCAAGCCTCTCAAACGCTATAATACGCATTACCCAATATAAACATTATGCAAGCACTCTACTTTATAGATTACTTCTGGTCTTACTTTCCTCTCTCACTTTAGTGCTTCTAGGACTTTCGTCCATGATGGCGCGAAGTTCGACGGCTGCCTTCTGGTGCATCAGAACATCTAGTAGGTGCATAATCTTAAGTAGAAGTACCTAGATTAAGATCAGCCATTGAAAAATGACTATCATACTCATGATCTTTTTCAGGATTCTTCCTTCCTCTTTCGAGCGCATCTTCAAAGTAAGAGGTATTCTTGGCCTTTTCCACAATCCAGTCGTACATATTGGTATAGTAACTACCAGGACACTCTTCCAGCTCAATGGGATTGTTATTACCCCCATATGTGTTGGGTCCGCAGCATAGAAAACAAAAAATTTCCTACGATGAGAACTATATGCCAAGATCTATCTACTAGATACAGAGCAATTGGTGGACATACATCCATGGAGAACTTACCCTTGAAGACAACGAGTTTTGTTAACGAGTAGGAACTCGTGGTTGATGTAGTCGTACACTTGCCGATCTCAAGATCGTGTGGAAGTCCGAGCACCACAAATCAGCAGCGCATCTATCCTCGCATACACATTCAAGCCACCGGACAACCTCCACCTCCTCGCTCCAGCGATGCAGCGGAAGCAGCAACTCCTTCTAGACGAAATGCCACCAGGAACATGTATCTCGCTAATCCGAGACCATGGGGGAATAATTCTAGAGGCGGAGAGAGATCCTTCACGAGGAGGTGTGAGGGAGAAGGAGGAAGAGGGGGGCCTTTTATAGGAGGAGGGGGTGCCCCTCCCCATGGCCGGCGCCTCATGGGGGGGTGACCCCTCACCTCCCCCATTCATGTGGTGGTAACCCCTCCACATTAAAATGCCTCTTCACATTCCCTTTTAAAGTCTCCACTTTAAATGCATTAAAATTCTCTAAGTTTAATGCTCTCTCATTTAATAAAACTCTTTTATTAAATTTATTCAGAATTTTGTTAATTACTTTAATTAACAAACATTCACATAAAACCCTTGCAACATTTCAATATCACATGCAGAACCACTTTCTGCAATTTCACCTGAAACAATTCTGGTTTCTATCAAAACAATTCCTGCGCTTTGCAATTCTTTTGTCTGAAACATATGTGCTCCAAAATAGTGTCCGGTAACCCTTAAGTGTGTCACCCTACGGTTCGCGAATAATGCAGACATGATTGAGACTCCTCTCAGATCAATAATCAGAAGCGGGACCTAGAGATCCATACTGACTCATGCATATTCAACGATGACTTCTGTGATTGTGAGAACCTTTTAATGCTAGTAACTTAATCCCTTTGTCTCATGATATAATACATGTCCTAGATTCGATCATCGGTATCCAAATACCTAGTTTGATCTCGTTACCGACATGCACTCTTTTCTCGTTCCCGTGATATAACATTCTAGTGATCACATCAGTTGCTTGCAAGCTATCTTAATGTGATATCACCGAGAGGGCCCAGAGTATATCTATCCGTCATCGGGATTGACAAATTCCACTCTTGATCCATGAGCCTCAACATAACACCTTCGTAGCACTGAACCCATCTTTATAGTCATCCTGTTACGGTGTGATGTTTGATGTTATCAAGATACTCTTCTGGTGTTAGCAATTAACATGATCTGATGGTCTAAGGATAAAGATTACTTCCTATGATGTTATAGCAATATAAACATAATGAATTGATCATAATTCTATACTTCGGATGAATGTTCATCACATCATTTCACAAATGATGTGACCTTGTTATTAACAACATCCAATGTCCATGATCAGGAAACCTTGATCATCTTGTTAATCAACAAGCTAGTCTATAAGAGAGGCATAACTAGGAACCCTTTTTGTTTATTAAACACACATGTATTGATATTTCCGATCAATACAATTATAGCATGCAAAATAAACATCTATCATATACGAGGAATACATAATAACAACTTTATTATTGCCTCTCAGGGCATATTTCCTTCAGTATGGTCCATAAGATTCTATAGGATTATAACTGGTTTCTACTCCCTTACCAGATTCACAGGGTATAGATTTTCCCACGATTTCATCATAAGACTGGTCTTCCCATCCGGTATTACCTCTAACAGCATTATTGGGGTTGGGTGCATTCCATATTCTCTATTCCTCTTCATATTTGTTCCACGGGTCTACTGGTTGCTGAGGTTCAACTAGATAATAGGCATAGACTTCAGAGTGTTGGTCATTAAACTCCGTTTCTTCAAACACCTCTCTTGAAAAGACTGGTTTCGGGGTGCTTTGCTTCTTTAACTAACTTTTTTCTACATGCCATTGCCTTTGCAGGATCAGTAAAATCCTTAATGACAGTGTCCAACTCTTGAACTAGCACTTGATGAGTGTTATGGAATGTGTTCAGTAAAGACTTGTAACAATCCATATACTCTACTGCCAGAGTAGGTTTAGTCCTTACCATAGTGGAATGATCTAACTCTAGATCAGTACTATGGGTTAAGTGAGGTATAGCAGTATAGGTAGTACCTACCAGTGCCTAGGAATTCTGTTCCCTTATATTGGTTATGGCTGCTACTATTGCAATCTGATAGGCTGTTTCCATACATCTTGCTTCTCCTGATGGCATTTCTCCACACACTCCCAACTTCTTGGGTAACATGATCATGATACGGTACTTGGCCAATATACGCCCATCATAGAAACTGTAAACCTTGACTAGAAGTCGAGACTTACAATCCAGGCTCCATAGAAGTTGTCTTATAGTGATTGTCCAGTCATATTCATAATCATCTAAGGTCTTATTCAATACTTGAACATTCCTAGGTGGATACCTAGGTGCCATTCTTGTACTATAGATAAGAAATTATCATCAGTCATATTGAGTTAAAACTCATGGTACTTATTTAAAATTGCATCATAATAAAGAATCATCACACTAGCAGCATGACGAGATTATTCTGAATTGAATATCCATCATCTTTCTAGAGAACTCTTTATTGTTGCTAACATCCTTCCTACAGGTTCTACCCATTTACTAGGTTTACCAACCTAAGGTCAAAGCATATGCTTTGATACCAGCTACAGTGACCCAGCATACCACTGCATGATGTAGTACACTATAGTCGTTGACATAGCACCAATGAAACACCATTCACTAGTATTACATCCCTTAGAGTGGTACAACAGAAACACAGCAGGTCCAAGACATGACTATATATTACAACACGACTCTTTACAGAAGATCTAGAAAACACTCTAGGTTAAAGAAGAAGAAAATAACTTCTTACAAAGAAGAACCAGAATTAATAACTCAGAACTATCTGGCTAGAAAGACTAGTATCTAAAGTATTTGGCTTGCAATTGCTACTAATGCAATTCTCTACAGAAGTAGGTGTTATGGCTAGAGTATCTACTCCTATCTAATCAAGATCTTCGCCTTTACTTCAATTGATGTATATGTTGAATTCTTTGACTTTATTGAAGAACTCGAGCTGCCAATGATGGTTTCTTGAGCAGAAGTTGATGTTGACGTTGTCTTCAACGGTTTAGAATCTAGAAAGGGTTAAGAAGGTACGGTTGAGTACGAGCGTACTCAGCAAGTTCACTAAAAAGAAGTGTATGATGCACTATCTCTACAGCCACAGACCAAAGGTCGCAGGGAATGCAGGTTTTCGTAAACATTTCTTCAAAGGTTGCTTTTATTCTAAAAACTATGTCCGACAGCCTTCACAGGTTGACCAGAACTTTCATGGAGTTCCTTTCCTGCCGCGTTCGTAGCTCCTTCCCGGAATAGGGAGTAACATGTCATAGTTCTTACACTCTACAGAGGTGCGCTACTTTACCCATGAGAGACCAAATCCTTGTTGCACAACCGGACAGCTTATTCCCATCCTCAATTCCTTGATGTGGGACCAGTAGATGATCCAAGCCAATCAATGCCCCTCTCCGCGACCCCGCATGAAGACACCACCTCCCCAAGCAGATATACCTCCGTTAACCCCCATAAAGGTAGATATAACCTTGGCAACCCCTTGGAGACTCCAGTGAGTAGATCATGTCCCTGGCAACCCCCATATAGGCAGATATACCTCCAACAGGCCCTCACAGAAAGTCTAGACACCAATATCGCGGGTAACTTGGAGTCCAACCCATCTGCTGAGTCCCCGCAAGGAAGCTACAGCCTCACGATACAGTCATCCGTCCATGCGAAAGGAAGAAGATCCAGCTGACTTCTCTGTCCCATTCCAGATCTCATGGTTAACGCGTAATATACGGCGCTAGAATCACTGGCGACATTGGTTGTTAAGTCCTAGATATTATGTTCCTTTACCACTAGAACTGTATCAATAGATTATTACCATTTGGTAAATAATCCATAATAATATTATTACAAAAATAGTGTTTTCTGACCATTTTGAAATACAAGTGATGACAACATTTGAGTTACAAGTATTTGATAGAAAATAATCAAAGGACATGAGAAAGTGTGAACTTGCCTTTTGTGATTGTAAGATTATGCACTCACGGTCTTTAAGACACTAGAAGATCCAAAATCTGGAAATAGCGTCATTTGTCTGGTAAGGACTAATGTTTAAAGAAGCAGGATGCAATTACGCATAAGTAATGTAATGCAGTTTGATAAACGTGAATCCTCAAAATAAAGGTATCTGATTTAGGGTTTGAAAACTAGGAATGGTTTCTTTAGAGTGTGTTTCACTTTTATATTAGCTTCACATTTGTGCTTCTTATTAAGGTTTGTGAATAGGTGTGAAACTATATGTAAATATAACAAGTGGCATGTAATACTAAAGCACTCAAATTGGGGATGGTATTTAAAAGGTTTCTTAAGAAAGATTACGAATCAATTAGAGCTTTTTAAAGAAGTGTTTAAGGATTACTTTTAATGTTTCTTCAAAGAATAACTTTTGAGGAAAACATTATTTTTATAAGGAAAAAGCTTTAAAGTGTTTAACATGCAAAGTATAAAAGTGAAGTATAACAATATTCTCAGATTGAGATAAATTGGTACTTGGTAGTTAGGATGGATGATGGTGTAATAGGTTGTTAAGAGTTTATTTATAAAGTTGTTGTTTGAAGTGGCAAAACGAATAACATTTGAAGAAAATATTTCTTTGCTAAGGTTTAAACAATCTTTGTTGTTAATCAAATGTGATCGATGTCATTCGCGCCTTATCCAATAAGCATGGATTTGAGATGCTTTATGACTTAATTTAGAACAGGCAAAAGTTAACTATAAAAACATAAATACCAAGATTCACTTCAAAACATAAGTATATTTAGGGTGTGATGGGTTTAAAAGTATGGGATCATTCACTATCAGCTTAAGTGAATGATGAGTTTAAATGTGATTGATTATTATAAATATAATTTATCTTTTTAAGGAAAGTAACTTTAGATGATTCTAATAATCTATTAAAGTTTGAAATCATGAATAGTTAAGAGATAAGTAACATTCACTTTTATTATAAGTGAATGATGATTAAAGTTTACTTAAATTGTTGGTTTACCTTGGAGTTATGGTTTTAAAGGAGTTTTATAAAGTCAACAAGTTATTCATAATTATTATTATAGACTCCAGTTATGGTTTTGGATGTGGTATTTAAATGTACAAGATTTATGGTTTTATATAAAATTGTGATTATTTCTTATTTAGAAATGTTTTATAGAATTTACCAACTAGATAATAAATAAGGATTTATGTCTTAATAACCTTAAAATGTGTTTGAATAATATAATTAGTATTTTTCTAGTAAAACACACTTACTTAAGATCTTAGAAGTGAATTTTATTTAATTTTAGGTGTTATCCTTATTTTTACCAAATTTTACAAAGGATTATATATCTTTAAATGTTTGCTTCAAGTTTTATTTGTAAACAAATTAAGTTAGTATTTTTATAAAATAGCAGACTCATTTTTATATGTAAAAATGATTTTTATTCAATTTTAAGTCTTTGTTTTATATTATGAAATTACTTTTAGGTCGTAATGGTATTAATATTTATTTACATTTTATTAAACTCAAAAAAAAATATGTTATATTTTTCCTAGGTATATGTTATTTTTATGATCATTTTGATATATTGTAACTATTTTTATGATTTTTTTCTATATTTTTCTATAGCTTAGTTAACTCCAGGGGTATATTTGTAATTAGATATTTTTAATAAGTCCTCTTTCAAAACATGGGCCTAGCCTGCTCCCATTTAGTATGATTTGCTGTCATTAGGCTAGCTGTGTTGCCATTGATAACACCTGATGCTTTACTAAAGTGGCAACTGAGTACTAGAGTGGTGCAATCAGTGATGTGTTTAATCAAGAACTATCTGTCATCCTTGACAGAGGACTTGAATGAAGTATGATGCCTAGTAATTTTAATATAGGGAAGTGATTTAGATTACCTGGTGTATCTTAAATTTGCTTTCTTGATCTGTTGGCTACTACCTATATATAGTACTTGTGCCTTAGTGATCAGCAGTGTTGCCCTTGCTGCCTTTTCTAAATAAAGTGAATATGTATGATTCCTAAATCTTTTAGGAAGATGATTATCTTTGTTGAAGAGGATATGCTTGAGCTTGTACTCAAGCAGATATGAACCTGCTAGGCACAAAGGTGCTACCCTTCTAGGAATGTGCCATGTACCAGCAGCTGTGATGTGTATATATCTAGTTAAAAATAGAGCATAGTGTCAGTGATGCTGGTCTGAGACCCTGCCTATGCAAAAAAACATGCCTTATCTGGTTGTCTGTCCAATATGTCCATTTATCGTGTGCTTGTAAGAAAATGAATGTGTAAGATGGAAAATGATTAGATCTAAATGTTGGGATATACCCTGGTAGCCTTGTATTGATGTTGCATTTTACTTCTGGCTTGTGGTAGCCTTGGATTTGTTTTGGCTTCCTCTTGGCCTTGTCTTGCTCCTCCTGGTGTTGTTTCTCCTGTGTGGCCTTGTTGTCCACCTAGTACATCCCCCTCCTCAAGTCACCATCTTTGCTGGTGATCTCCTAGGTTTTCTGTGGTGGAAAGTGACTTGATCTCGTGATATCGTTGCAAGATCTGGTGTTGTTCTTGGATATGATGGTGAAAAACTTTGGTTGGGCTCTCTGCGAAGTGAATAGCAAAGCTTGCTTTGCTCTATTCTACTAAGTTTTAAATTGCCCCTTTGCTCTCTGCTGCTGACACCTCAATGCATGAATTTAGGTGTGTGAGCTGCTTCACTATTTGCTTTGGCTATGGATGAGATCAAGTAAATATGGTTTAAACTTCCCCATCCTTTTACTATTACTTATCCTAGTGAAACTTGCCCCTTCAGCATGTGATGTTGTTTTGAGGCCTTAATTGCTTTAAAGAACAGATTCTACACTTGATGGAATTTGTCATTTCTTCGGCTCAGTGATGTTTGGAAAACAGTGCATTACACTGTTAAAAACTAAGACCAAAACTAACTCTAACCCCCTCTTTGTTTTATTTCTTTTCTATCTTATTTGCAGGTACAAGACCAAGGGATTAGGAGAAATAGTTTAGGATTAGTTTAGGATTTTCTTTTTATTTACATTTGTAATCTTTTCTTTTTCCTTTTTGTAAGAACAATGTAATATCTATATATTATTCAATAAAGCTTTTATTTCTTTTTTTACTGTTGTTTCTCTAGTGTAATTTCTTATTTCTTGAGAAATTCTTGTATTTATTTATTACTTTTTGAATAAAGGAAAGAGTTGAGATATAACTATTTGAGTTATACATTTTGTATTGTTCTAAATTTCCTTTGTTATTTTATAATAGTTAAATATTCAAACAATAATAACTAAATCCTTTTGGGGATCAAATAAACACTAGTTACTTCTAACTTTCAAATTCTTTTTAAATGATTGGAATTTATCAACTCGATATTCAAATCTGAATTGTCTTCACCTCAATCCCAAGAATACAGTAGAGGTCATGTCAAAATCCATAGCACTTGCACCGATGTTTCCATCAGAACAAGAGAGATCTCGATCACTCTGTAGCCTTTTAGTTTTGCACGAAAATTCCTCGGATTTTCTTATGCATGAATGCAATGCACACACCTCATCCCAGCTTATTTCTGAGCTCTCATGTAATATCTTTGCGCGAAAATATTCAAACAATAATAACCTCAATCCATGATCACGACATTATGAAACTCCATTGTGATCACAATTGGGGATAATTGTGGTATCCCGTATCCATATTCTTTTTCCTTGAATCCTATTTATTATAAATATAAGCCACTTGTCGTTTCCAAGTACCACCTAGTTCCTTATACTATAATCTTTTTGGATGATGTTTTACCAGTCCTACTTTGGATTAATGGTGGACACATTTTATCCATTCTGATCAGGCTTTCCTATTACTCTACACTGGCCTATATTGGAGTACTTTATTCCCCCTTAAGGACAACTTATGAGTTGTTTCTATAAAAACTACTCCACAAGGTTTAATCTAGTATATCTCCATCGACCTTTCATCCGGCCATACTCTTGAGAGTACTCTTATACAGATGACTTCTTAAAACCTTATGATAATTAGGCTTAATCTCATCATGACTCAATACTCCTTCTCCAACCTTTAGTTGGAAGATAAAATAACAACACTTCAGTGTTTATTATTTACTCTCCCCCTTGGGGTTTCCTAATGGTCTCTAAACTACATGTATAATACCTATTAACTCAATAGTAAGGGTATTGGTCTCTGTCTAGCTTATACTTTATCGCTATAAGATCTCATGAAAGAATCTACGGTACACCCACACAATTGTGGATCTCCGAAATGAATCTTCCAACATTACTTGTCTTACTTTTATCTTCTCAGACATTATTTCTCATTGATAAACCCCACTTCCTGGAACGTCTCAAAAACGATCGCCTTAATTTCATACTTCCTTAGGTCTAACTTGACTTAGGCCAAGTTTTATGCTCTTTAAACTATACAAGATGACATAATTAACTAAACCGCAAGGATATCAGCTACGGATACCATCTTTCGTAGGATACCTTCTACGGATACCGGCTGCGGATCCTCCTAGGTGTATGGATTACCCTATAGGTTCTAGACTTACTACTGGCATTCTCTCGGAGTTGTCAGAGCTTGAATATCACCCTTGTTCCGAGACTTATTCTTTGAACTAATTCATGATACTTTCATGATCTTGGGTCAACTACTTCATTAGCTTCTGAGCAACATCACCTATCTCTAGTGAACTTAAATTTATTCCTTCATGTTGCTCCACACCTTTTCTGCATTCATATTCCTTCTTATTGTCAGCTCATAGTGAGTTGGGATTGATCCATCCTTCAAAATAGTGTTGATACTCCTTATATTTGGCTTCCTTCCTCGTGTAAATCTTTATCTTAATCTTCGTACTTGTCACTCACTTACACGAATTTCCTTTACTACCTAGGTCTATAACATCCAGTAATAACCCGATGATACAACATGCATTTGAACATCAAGTCAAACTTTCTGCATAGATCTAGTCAATCGAGAAAAACCAATAAACCAAGTAATACTCAAACATATACCATGTATTAAACATATGCCTTCAAAATATTACAACTCCCAACTGCAGCAAGACACTACCTTTGTACACTACTTCTTTATATTACAAGAGCTCTCTTGCCCATGTGAGCATGTTCACACTTATTCAAGCAAGCCTCTCAAACGCTAGAATATGCATTACCCAATATAAACATTATTAAAGCACTCTACTTTATAGATTACTTCTAATCTTACTTTCCTCTCTCACTTTAGTGCTTCTGGGACTTTCGTCCATGATGGCACGAAGTTCGACGGCTGCCTTCTGGTGCATTAGAACATCCAGTAGGTGCGTAATCTTGAGTAGAAGTACCTAGATTGAGATTAGCCATTGAAAAATGACTATCATACTCATGATCTTTTTTAGGATTCTCCCTTCCTATTTCGAGCGCATCTTCAAAGTAAGAGGTATTCTTGGCCTTTTCCACAATCCAGTCGTACATATTGGTATAGTAACTACCAGGACACTCTTCCAGCTCAATGGGATTGTTATTACCCCCATATGGTCCATAAGATTCTATAGGATTATAACTAGTTTCTACTCCCTTACCAGATTCACAAAGTATAGGTTTTCCCACGATTTCATCGTAAGACTGGTCTTCCCATCCGGTATTACCTCTAACGGCATTATTGGGGTTGGGTGCATTCCATATTCTCTATTCCTCCTCATATTTGGTCCACGGGTCTACTAGTTGTTGAGGTTCAACTGGATAATAGGCATAGACTTTAGAGTGTGGGTCATTAAACTCCGTTTCTTCAAACACCTCGCCTGAAAAGACTAGTTTTGGGTGCTTTGCTTCTTTAACTAACTTTTTTCTATGTGCCATTGCCTTTGCATGATCAGTAAAATCCTCAATGACAGTGTCCAACTCTTGAACTAGCACTTGATGAGTGTTATGGAACATGTTCAGTAAAGACTTGTAACGATCCATATACTCTACTACCAGAGTAGGTTTAGTCCTTACTAGAGCAGAATGATCTAACTCTGGATCAGTACTATGGGTTTCGTGAGGTATAATAGTATAGGTAGTACCAACCAGTTCCTTGGAATTCTGTTCCCTTATCTTGGTTATGGCTGCTACTATTGCAATCTGATAGGCTGTTGCCATACATCTTGCTTCTCCCGATGGAATTTCTCCACGCACTCCCAACCTAAGGTCAAATCATATGCTCTAATACCAGTTGCGGTGACCCAGCATACCACTACATGATCTAGTACACTATAGTCATTGACATAACACAAATGAAATACCATTCACTAGTATTACATCCCTCAGAGTGGTACAATAGAAACACACCAGGTCCAAGACATGACTATAGATTACAACTCGACTCTTTACAGAAGATCCAAAGAACACTCTAGGTTAAAGAAGAAGAAAATCAACTTCTTATAAAGAAGAACCAGAATTAATAACTCAGAACTATCTGGCTAGCAAGACTAGTATTTAAAGTATCTAGCTTGCAGTTGCTACTAATGCAATGCTCTATAGAAGTAGGTGTTATGGCTAGAGTATCTACTCCTATCTAATCAAGATCTTCGCCTTTGCTTTGGTTGATGTATATGTTGACTTCTTTGACTTTATTGAAGAACTTGAGCTGTCGATGATGGTTTCTTGAGCAAAAATTGATGTTGACATCGTCTTCAACGGTTTAGAATCTAGCAAGGGTTAAAAAGTTATGGTTGAGTACGAGCGTACTCAGCAAGTTCACTAAAAAGAAGTGTATGATGCACTATCTCTACAGCCACAAACCAAAGGTCGTAGGCAATACAGGTTTTTGTAAACATTTCTTCAAAGGTTGCTTTTATTCTGAAAACTATGTCCGAAAGCCTTCACAGGTTGACCAAAACTTTCATGGAGTTCCTTTCCTGTCGCGTTCGTAGCTCCTTCCCGAAACATGGAGTAACATGTCACAGTTCTTACACTCTACAGAGGTGCGTTACTTTACTCATGAAAGACCAAATCCTTGTTGCACAACTGGGCAGCTTATTCCCGTCCACAATTCCTTGATGTGGGGCCCAGTAGAGGATCCAAGCCAATCACTGCCCCTCTCCGCGACCCCGCATGAAGACACCACTTCCCCAAGCAGACATACCTCCGTTAACCCCCATAAAGGCAGATGTAACCCTGGCAACCCATTGGAGACTCCAGTGAGCAGATCATGTCCCTAGCAACCCCATATAGGCAGATATACCTCCGACAGCCCCTCACAAAAAGTCTAGACACCAATATCGTGGGGAACTAGGAGTCCCACCCATCTGTGGAGTCCCCACAAGGAAGCTACAGCCTCACGATACGGTCATCCGTCCATGTGAAAGGAAGAAGATCCAGTTGGCTTCTCCGTCCCATTCCAGATCTCATAGTTAACGCGTAATATATGGCGCTAGAATCACTGGCGACATTGGTTGTTAAGTCCTAGATATTATGTTCCTTTTCCACTAGAACTGTATCAATAGATTATTACCATTTGGTAAATAATCCATAATCATATTATTACGAAAATAGTGTTTTCCGACCCTTTTGAAATGCAGGTGATGACAACATTTGAGTTACAAGTATTTGATAGAAAATAATCAAAGGACATGAGCAAGTGTGAACTTGCCTTTTGTGATTGTAAGATTATGCACTCTCGGTCTTCAAGACACTAGAAGATCCAAAATCTGGAAATAGCATCATTGGTCCGGTAAGGACTAATGTTTAAAGAAGCAAGATGCAATTATGCATAAGTAATGTAATGCAGTTTGATAAACGCGAATCCCCGAAATAAAGGTATCTGATTTAGGGTTTGAAAACGTGGAATGGTTTCTTTAGAGTGTGTTTCACTTTTATATCAGCTTCACATTTGCGCTTCTTATTAAGGTTTGAGAATAGGTGTGAAACTATATGTAAATATAACAATTGGCATGTAATACTAAAGCACTCAAATTGGGCATGGTATTTAAAATATTTCTTAAGCAAGATTACGAATCAATTAGAGCTTTTTAAAGAAGTGTTTAAGGATTACTTTTAATGTTTCTTAAAAGAATAACTTCTTAGGGAAAAAATATTTTTATAAGGAAAAAGCTTTTAAGTGTTTAACATGCAAAGTATAAAAGTGAAGTATAATAATATTCTTAGATTGAGATAAATTGCTACTTGGTAGTTAGGATGGATGATGGTGTAATAGGTTGTTAAGAGTTTAAAGAGTTTATTTATAAATTTGTTGTTTGAAGTGGCAAAACGAATAACATTTGAAGAAAATATTTCTTTGATAAGGTTTAAACAATCTTTGTTTAATCAAATGTGATCGATGTCGTTTGCACCTTATCCAATAAGCTTGGGTTTGAGATGCTTTATGACTTAATTTAGAATAGACAAAAGTTAACTATAAAAACATAAATACTCTTTAGGCATTATGTATGACTTAGGGTACCAAGATTCACTTCAAAACATAAGTATATTTAGGGTGTGATGGGTTTAAAAGTATGGGATCATTCACTTTCAGCTTCAGTGAATGATGAGTTTAAATGTGATTGGTTATTATGAATATAATTTATCTTTTTTAAGGAAAGTAACTTTAGATGATTCTAATAATCTATTAAAGTTTGAAATCATCTATTAAAGTTTGAAATCATGAATAGTTAAGAGATAAGTAACATTCACTTTTATTATAAGTGAATGAAGTTTACTTAAATTGTTAGTTTACCTTGGAGTTATGAATTTAAAGGAGTTTTATAAAGTTAACGGGTTATTTATAATTATTATAATATCTAAATAGGAGCCCCCACTAACTCCTTTTTCAGCCCTCTCATGCGTCCAAGTCACCCTTTATTCACGCAGACATTGCCCTCTTGTCGCTCCGTCCGTCTACCGTATTTCCTCGTGTTGTTTCCACGTGCATGGGCTGGGCATCTGCATCTCCGCTTGGGCTTGACGAGCCGCCCCACCATGTGTTGTCCTATCTTGGGCTGGACGCCTGGACTAGAGGTCCCTCCATGAGCTGCACCTGCTTGGCTGGACGAGATGTTCGCATTTCCTCCCTCCTCCTGTAAAAAAAAACAGCCGCCGTTTTTGTTCCCTGCTGGTGTTCGCTGCCGCCGCTTTCAACAACTTCATGGCCATGAAACCTCCCAGTGCAACCTATGGCCTCCTCGCCACAAATGCTCTTGAAACCCCCAAGCCGTGGTGCCTAGCATTCATCAATCATCAGCGCCCTATAAATACACAAGAAATTGCTCTGCATGGTTGAACTGAGCCATCGCCGCCTCCATGTTTAAAAAGCTTTCCGTGTTGCCATGGACATCCAGCGACCTCGCATGTTCGCGTCGCCATATTTGGCACCGGTCTCCACTCAGGTGGTGCATTCCAGATTTTCATTCTCTATTTCTTATTATCCCATCACTCATGTTTGTCAATCTGTCAGGTTGCGCTACGGCTCCAAAGCTGCTCGACATTTTGACTCCTCGGGATTTAATTTGAGTTTCCATGTATTCTGCTTTCTGCTCACTCAAATCCCGCAGATTTGATTGAATCTCAATGATTCTGAGTAACAGAGGCTGTCATCAAGTGTACGGCCAGGCTGCTAGATAACAGTCTGAGTATTTCCTGCGTGCCCATGTTTGTGTCGGTGTGCCATCCTCCAGATGTACTATTTCAGGTGATTATTTCACAAGATTTGTAATGATAGTTTGTTTCTCTGTCGATTGCAAATATTTTCCACTCCTGTACATTTTCTCTAATATCCATTAGCTGGAGTTGTATTTTTGGAAGATTGGCCTGCAGTGTTGGATTTCATGGTTTTCCAGAATGAGATATCAGATGTGTCACACATATGGCATTCATTTCTCTGGAGCTTTTTCCATTGATTGGGGATGTTCCCCCACTATGATTTTGGAAAGCGTGTCCTGTCGTAATTGGTTTTGGGGGTTTGCAAACTGAGCTATCAGATGTATCTCATGTCAGGTAATACCGTATTAGTGTAGATTCTAGAAAGATTATGCATCATCAGTGCAATATGTTGTGTGCTAACAATTCGCAAGATTTCCCAAGAATTACTTAGGTATTTTTCCTGAAAATTTATGTCAACAAGAAGGTGTATCTTATATTTTCACCAGACTGTGTCCATACTAGACTCGTGCCTACAATTTGACTAACCAGTAACCATCAAAGTTTGATGTGTGAGATTGATGGTATAATTTCACTATAACTTTTGTGTTATTTGACATTTCATGGCAAGTTTGTGGAAAAGGGCAATATATATGTTTGAAAATGACTTGGTGCCATGGGCACTGTACTGGTGAGGTTTTTGTTCTGCACTTTTTTGGATTCATGAATGCTAATGGTGATCATTTTCCCTCGGTATTTTAGTTTGTATTTCTCACATGATCAATCTGTTCATGCCCGACATCTTTGTACCTTTTAAATTGTCCCATTGAGAATTTCTTGATGTAATAGCATGACATAGGGGAGATGAATGCCACAGAGAAAAGATGCACTTGATAAATAAGTTGATGTAAAATTTAGTCTCAGATGTTTCCTTGATTTCTATTTTACTGTGCAAAAATTTAAATTTATATATACGAACATATCGTTTTAGATTATGCTGACATCGCCATATAAAAAGGATGCAAGTTAACCATTACACATTTGCTATGCTTATTTTTGTTATGCTATATGTAACAGTTCATATCTGATTTCAGTGGGAAATTTTATTTGCTTAGCTAGAACATGATAGGTAGATACCAATTTTTAGAGACCGTCCTAGGCTACGCATCCATCTCTGTAGCCTATATTCTCCAAAAAGAGTGTATTGGGAGCTCATCTTTGACCCTTATATGATTCCTTTGTATCCTGTTCCTTTTCATTTTGTTATCCGTTCAGTTTTTTGCCAAGATGAGGAGACATGCTTGATAATAAGCAAGAATGATTTGCTTCCCTTTTTTTATTGTGTAGCGATCAATGCTACTTTGTCAATGCCATGTTACTATCATATACACTTAGTAATCTTACGAACTAATTATTCTTATTTTATTGGGGCTATATATGATGGTTCAAGTAATTTTTCCAATGAAATATTTTTGTTTCTCCAGAAGTAGGATAGCCTATTAATAATTTGAAACCATTACCTTGAGGTCTATTTAATATGCTCGAGAAAAATAAAATGTTAAAAAGTTTAACCACCGTATTTCCTAGATGAGACTAAAAGTATTGTACCTTGCTATTCAGATATTTATACTATGCTGCTGAGTAATATATGACATAATTTGATGATACCATGTACCGTGCCAATTGAACTTGGACAGAAAACAAAGAAGCAGGCTGAGCAGTGATTGTATGGCACTAGCATCTACCTAACGGGGTGCCAACGTTCAGCAAGTAAAGACGAGTTACGAACTTAGAATCAATCGTTGAATGCTCCAAATAGAAACCAAAAGACGAGATCCTCTCCGACCAGAAGTAAAGCTCATATTTGGAAGCTCATTCAATCTTTGTGCATTATTCTTTAATACATTGGTATAGTTATCTTGGTCAGGAACGTAAGACTACATCCTCTCTATCCCAGTTTTAGTGTATTGTCTGCAGTCAAATCCGTATGTTCCCGCGCATGCTCCATCTTACTGAGGCTACTGAAGTTGCATGCCTCTATCAATGTTCACCTAAACTGCAAAAAAATATTGGAGTTGTATAGCTAAACCCGCATCGACTGAATCCAAGCTCTTTGGGACCTCTTGGCTTGAATAGAAATACTACAATAATACCTTGCGTAAGTTGCAACTGAAAGAAATCTCATAGCAACAATGCTAATATTTTCCCATGCTGATATTAATAGATATATCTAACTATTTCCACAGCAACGCGCGGGGTATCATCTAGTTATTAGACTCCAGTTATGGTTTTGGATGTGGTATTTAAATGTACAAGATTTATGGTTTTATATAAAATTGTGATTATTTCTTATTTACGAAATGTTTTAAAGAATTTACCAACTAGATAATAAATAAGGATTTATGTCTTAATAACCTTAAAATGTGTTGGAATAATATAATTAGTATTTTTCTAGTAAAATACACTTACTTAAGATCTTAGAAGTGAATTTTATTTAATTTTAGGAGTTATCCTTATTTTTACCAAATTTCACAAAGGATTATATATCTTTAAATATTTGCTTCAAGTTTTATTTGTAAACAAATTAAGTTAGTATTTTTATAAAATAGTAGACTCATTTTTATATGTAAAAATGATTTTTATTCAATTTTAAGTCTTCGTTTTATTTTATGAAATTTCTTTTAGGTATTAATATTTATTTACATTTTATTAAACTCAAAAAAATCATGTTATATTTTTCCTAGGTATATGTTATTTTTGTGATCATTTTGATATATTATAACTATTTTTAAGATTTTTCCTATTTTTTCTATAGCTTAGTTAACTCTAGGGGTATATTTGTATTTAGATATTTTTAATAAGTCCTCTTTCAAAACATGGGCCTAGCCCACTGGGCTGGCCCAGCCCGACCCGACCCACTTGGGCTGGTCAAACCCCACTGGGGTCATATTGGGCCGGTACCTGACCCAGTACCCCTCACTCTCTTCTTTCTCTCTCCTCTCTCGCACAACACCCTCCTCCTTGAGACGGTCCGATGCCACCGCCGTGGTTGCGCTCGATTCTGGCCGTTCTAGGCCACCTCGACCACCACCACAGTGCTATACGACGTGGAAGACGATGTCGCGCCTCTCTGTCCAACTCGATCTGCCTCTTGCGCCCTCTGTTGGCCGCGCCGGCCCCACCCCGATGGCTAGGGTTTGGCCTTCGCCGTGGTCCCGATGTTCTGGCGCTCCCCCGTCACTACTTTGGCTTGCGATGTTGCCTTCCTTCCAAGGCCGCCACTCTCGCGCCTTGGCGCGGGTTGCAGTGCCCCCTCTGGGGTGCTCCCCGTGCCTCTGTGCACTTCACCGTCGCCTGCCTTCCCCTTTTCTTCCTCTTCAATATATTAGCGAAGACCTCGAGTAAGTTCACCTCCCTTACCTTCTAGCTCTATGCTTCTCTCTATTCCCTGCCATGCGATTGCTACCCTATATTCCCCATTAAGGTTCATCCCTAATTGCTAGGGTTCATCCCCTGTAGTGATAATGAGTAGAGCCTTTTGGTTTAATTTTCGGTGCGATCTCCTTATTGATGACCTACTGATGATATGTTGCTATACTCTGTTGCTCATGCTCCTGGTACTATGTACACTGTCCGACAACAGTTCTAGGACTGCTTAGTTGGGTTTAATGTTAAGGCAATGGTTATGGATTTTGATGGGTATGTTCCTATTGGTTTTGAGCTAGAATGCTTCATTGTCGAGATTATGTTGCTGGTTATCTATTCGGATATTGGTCTCTGAAGAACCTTTGTGATCAATAGCTTTACCCATGATTCAATCCTGATGTTGTGTAGAGCCATGGTTAATAATGCTTAGTCTCTTCTCTGTGATGAATATGGAGATGATTTATAAAGAAATTATTCCTGTTTGTTTATAGGAGAATGGTTTTGGCTTTTAGGTGTATTTGCTTGCAGCTAAACTAGTGGCTGGTTTAGTTAAAGTAATTGGTGGTTTTTGCTAATAGGGTCCTTCTATTGTGAGGCCTCCTTGGAGTGTACACAATAGCCTGCTCCCATTTAGTATGATCTGCTGTCATTTGGCTGGCTGTGTTGCCATTGATAACACCTGATGCTTTACTAAAGTGGCAACTAACTACTAGAGTGGTGCAATCAGTGATGTGTTTAATCAAGAACTATCTATCATCCTTGACAGAGGACTTGAGTGAAGTACGATTCCTAGTAATTTTAAGCTAGGGAAGTGATTTAGATTACCTGGTGTATCTTAAATTTCCTTTCTTGATCTGTTGGCTACTACCTGTATATAGTACTTGTGCCTTAGTGATTGGCAGTGTTGGCCCTTGCTGCCTTTTCTAAATAAAGTGAATATGCTTGAGCTTGTACTCAAGCAGATATGAACCTGCTAGGCACAGAGGTTCTACCATTCTGGGAATGCCCTGTACCAGCAGCTGTGATGTGTATCTATCTAGTTAAAAATAGATCATAGTGTCAGTGATGCTGGTCTAAGACCCAGCCTATGCAAAAACACATGCCTTATCTGGGTGTTTATTATCTGCTGTCCAATATGTCCACTTATTGTGTGCTTGCAAGAAAATGAATGTGTAAGATGGAAAATGATTAGATCTAAATGTTGGGATATACCCTGGTAGCCTTGTCTTAATGTTGCCTTTTACTTCTGGCTTGTGGTAGCCCTGGATTTGTTTTGGCTTCGTTTTGGCTTTGTCTTGGCATTGTCTTGCTCCTCCTGGTGTTGTTGCTCCTGTGTGGCCTTGCTGTACACCTAGTACATCCCCCTCCTCAAGTCACCACCTTTGCTGGTGATCTCCTGGGTTTTCTGTGGATCTCGTGATATGGTTGCAAGATCTGGTGCTGTTTTTGGATGTGATGGTGAAAAACTGTGGTTGGGCTCTCTGCGAAGTGAATATAAAAGCTTGCTTTGCTCTATGCTACTGTTTTTTAAACTGCCCCTTTGCTCTCTACTTCTGACACCTCAATGCATGCATTTAGGTGTGTGGGATGCTTCACTATTTGCTTTGGCTATGGATGAGATCAAGTAAATATGGTTTAAACTTCCCCATCCTTTTACTATTACTTATCCTGGTGAAACTTGCCCCTTTAGCCTATGATGTTGTTCCGAGGCCTTAATTGCTTTAAAGAACAGATTCTACACTTGATGGATTTTGTCATTTCTTCAGCTCAGTGATGTTTGGAAAATAGTGCATTACACTGTTAAAAACTAAGACCAAAACTAACTCTAACCCCCTCTTTGTTTTATTTATTTTTCTATCTTATTTGAAGGTACAAGACCAAGGGATTAGGAGAAATAGTTTAGGATTAGTTTAGGATTTTCTTTTTATTTACATTTGTAATCTTTTCTTTTTCCTTTTTGTAAGAACAATGTAATATCTATATATTATTCAATAAATCTTTTATTTCTTTTTTACTATTCTTTATCTAGTGTAATTTCTTATTTCTTGAGAAATTCTTGTATTTATTTATTACTTATTGAATAAAGGAAAGAGTTAAGATATAACTATTTGAGTTATACATTTTTTATTATTCTAAATTTCCTTTATTGTTTTATAATGGTTAAATATTCAAACAAAAATAACTAAATCCTTTTGGGGATCAAATAAACACTAGTTACTTCTAACTTTCAAATTCTTTTTAAATGATTGAAATTTATCAACTCGATATTCTTGTCTGAACTGTCTTCCCCTCAAACCCAAGAATACAGTAGAGGTCATGTCAAAATCCATAGCACTTGCGCCGATGTTTCCATCAGAACAAGAGAGATCTTGATCACTCTATAGCCTTTTAGATTTGCACAAAAATTCCTCATAATTTCTTATGCATGAATACAATGAACACACCTCATCTCAGCTTATTTGTGAGCTCTAATGCTGGGATGTTACAATCAACAAGTAGTAGACTTGTTCTAGTCTCTCTATAAGACTTATCTTGTTAAGGAACTTACTTTGGTTTGGCTTAACAAGATTATTAATTGATACTCTTACACTAATAGCTTTCTCATAGCTTCATGATCACTAGCCTGACTCTTGGGTTTAAATACTTCTTCTAGTTAACTCATGAGTGAGTTCACTCCTCCAACATCAAATGGTTTGATCTCCACTAAGGATCACATTCCATTGATGATGGCACACTCTACCATATCTAGTTCCTTCTTCTTATTGATTTATTTAAGGTATTTGGAAGGTAAACATAATAGATCAAAGCTAGGAGTCAATAAGTTCTAGGTCAAGAATTGATCACTCAACATGGATGATCAATTGACACTAGGACTTGGTTAAATAGATATGTCACCTACTAATATGGCAACAAAATATATGAGATGAATGGTCTTGGCTTTACTTCCTTTTCTACTCTATTTGTGATAAGAGTTAATGTTTAAGAACTACCATGATACCCATGGTAGGAATCATTATGGCAACCAAGTGTATCAAGATTTAGTTATGGAGTTTCTTTACTTAAGTTATATACTTAATTTGGTATTCGGGGTTTATGGTAGATAATACCTTGATATCATCTTTGGAATATTAAGTATTCATCCTTGAGTTGTTGTATGGAATACCATGTAATGATCTCTAGAAGATCTAGTACTCCTTATTGAGTAATGTGTTATGACTCAGTTTCATTACATTTGATCTACCCTTAGATCAAATTATATTACCCAAAGATAAGGTTTTAGCAAAGGTTATATTGAAACTTATCGCAGTCAATTTGATGATCTACTTTAGTTCCACCAAGTTAAAAGAAGCTTCAATCACTTTGACAAGTTTTATTTAAAAGCGCGAAAATTATCCAGATTTTCTATGCATGAATACAGTGCACACACCTCATATCAGCTTATTTCTAAGCTCTAATGCTGGGATGTTACATTTGTCAACCTCAACACTGAGATCCCGGAGAAGTTTGGTCCTGCCGAGTTCAGCGCCCAGATGAACACTTCTTCAAAGGCGATTACTTTTGCCGGTCGAATGATGGAGGTGAGCCTCTTCATCATGCCTTTACATATATGCAAATAATTAGATATATCCACTAGTCCCCGAGCCTCTAGGGGAGTAACTTGTTACTCGGCCGGATGCTCTTCGAAAACTAGCATAGGTCCTTATTAGCTTCACATATACACCTAGAGCTGGGTTAAGTTCCACTTTGCCCGGATCTTGTAGACTTCGAATATTCACACACCTAGAGTTGGGTTAAGTTCCACTTGGCCCGGATCTTGTAAACTTCGAATATTCACACACCTAGAGCCGGATTAAGTTCTGCTTGGCCCGAATCTTGTAAACTTTGAATATTCACACACCTAGAGTCGGGTTAAGTTCCACTTGGCCCGGATCTTGCAAACTTTGAATATTCACACACCTAGAGCCGGGTTAAGTTCCGCTTGGCCCGGATCTTGCAAACTTCGAATATTCACACACCTAGAGTCGGGTTAGGTTCCACTTGGCCTGGATCTTGTAAACTTTGAATATTCATACATCTAGAGTCGGGTTAAGTTTCACTTGGCCTGGATCTTTCAAACTTTGAATATTCACACACCTAGGGCCGGGTTAAGTTCTACTTGGCCCGGATCTTGCAAACTTTGAATATTTATCTTGACCTAACATTGTTCTTTTTTCAGATCATAATGAACCACCGCACTGCCGAGTTCCAGCGGCTTCTGGAAACCCACAAAGATCTTCGCTCAAAGCACAGGAAACTGATTGCTGAGCTGAAGAATAAATGTAAGTGATTTCACTTAGGATCTTTTACTTTTACTTCTCTATATTATTTGTTATCCGTATTAACTTGTTATCCGGATTGCGCAGCCGAAGTTGAAGCTAAGAACACCATTATGAGAAAGAACTTGGCCAAGATCAGAGGTAACTCGTCTTGGCCACTTAGTTTTATTCATTTTCTTACTGACTCGGCAGATAATTATACCTCGGCCCCGCCAAGTCAACAAATTATTTGAAGTGTCCCTTGAAGATAGTGTGCCATTTCCTGATATGATGCTTCACTTTCTCGAACAACCAGGGTAGCATGACGCCGAATTGAAGAAGAAGGACGATGAGATCACCGAACTCTGGCTCAAGAATGATGCGATTACTCGGCTGAACGCCGAAATCAAAAAGCTGAAGAACTCCCACAAATCTGAGCTGGACAAGGCTGATCAAGAATTTTTCGAGGAAAAGGAGTGCCTGGAAACTCAGCTGGAGAAAAGCCAAGATTTACTGAAGGAATCCGACATCAAGTTTATGTCGGTGAATGCAGAATGCGAAAAGCTCAAGAACAGAAATACTGCTTCACTTGCCAAACTGGGTCGGATCCTTGGCCATATTGCACGTGAGTTTCCTTTCCTTTGCCGTCATTTCTTTGTCCGGGCTTGGATCCCGTATTTGTGTTGAATTCACCTGCTTTTCCCATTTTCAAGAAAGTTCCCCAAATCTGATTCCATCGTCGGTGCTGCGGTTGATAAGTTTCACGTGTAGGGAGGTACCCTAGTTGATCCTTCCACTGATCCCATTCCATATGACATGGAGGATATGCTGGTGAGCCTTACAGCACAGGCAGAACTTATGAAGAACTATGGTGCTGATATTATGCCTGTAGCTGTCTGTATCTTCAACGCCTTGTGGACTAATGACGATACTCCCAAAGGTTCAACAACCTTTCTTGCCAAGCAGATGGAGTGTGAAACCCAGCTGGACCATTGGAGAGAATTTGTCGCACGTGCTGGGGCTGATACGGCGCTGAGCTTCGTACTCTCATGGTACGAAGGTTTGGATTTAAAGGTGCTTGACCATATGCGTACCGGATCAAGGTGGACCAATGATCCGGAGTGCATCACTCAACACAAAGCTTGCGCCTACAACCTCATCCAGTATGCCTTTGTCCATAGCTGGAATGAAGGTCCAAGCTTCTTTGGCCTCGTCGATGACGAGTACGTCGAAGATGGCTTGGGCGACGAGGAAGAGGAAGAGGCTTCAGAGCTCGGCGAGGATACTGAAGATCCGAAGGATGCTAGTGTTAACCCAGAGAATGAGGCAAAGACCGAGGCTCCCCCTGCTGATGCCGAATTACCCCTCCTGCGACCGATAATTCGGCTCCTGATGCTGCTCCATGAGCTAAAAAACACTTTAACATTTATCAGATCCCCGGTATGCCGGGTGAAGATGTATCAAGCACAATGGTTGCGTTCTTTTGCTACTAAGTTTTTAGTATTAGATTGACTTGGGCGAAGTCCCCGAGTTTCCTTTTCTTGTTCCCCCAATTTCCTGATTCAGCTTGCATCTACCTTGATTCGGTTTTTGACTTACAAGTCCGAAGTTCAAAAAATTGATTTAATAATACTTGAAACTTTAGGATTAGCTCAAAGTAATTCAACATAGCATAAGTAAAGTAAATACAGGGGTTAGTCTGAAAACAAATGTCAGCTCGATTGCGTTATTTTTCCTTAGACGTTTTTCATATGTTTTGCAATTCCAAACTTGTTCTCTTGCTTTCGATGAAGCTAATTCTTGTTGGACAGCAGCAAGTCAAAGAGTTAGTTTTTGGTGCCGACATACTACTAATCCAGCTAAGGCGTAAGCAACTTAAGCGAGCCGACATATAAAAAGTAAATGCATAAAGTAAAATTATTATTAAGGCAGTCCCCGAGTTTCTGCTTGGGGTGCCGAGGTTTCATTTATGAATTCATTGCCGACATACATACCGACATATGAGAGATTCAGATACATACACTTTTCACTAAGTGTAAAACGGACAAAGTAGAGCTACATTCCGTGGGCGCTTGGATTCCTCGCCGGACCTATCCGCCTTGTTCTTCTCCTGCGGCTGTGCATCTATAAGATAGTAAGCGTCATTGTGCAATGCTTTTCTTACAATGAACGACCCTTCCCATGGGGGGATAGCTTATGCATGCCAGCAGTTCGCTGCACCAGCCGAAGTACCAGATCACCTTCCCGGAAGACTCGAGGGTTTACTTTCCGGCTATGATAGCGTCAGAGATTTTGCTGATAAATGGTGGATCTGGACAATGCCAATTCTCTCGCTTCTTCCAGCTGATCAACATCATTTTGTCGGGTTTCTTGCACTTCGGCTTCTGTGTATTGGGTGACCCTAGGCGAATCATGCTCCATGTCAGCCGGTAACACAGCTTCTGCCCATATACTAGAAAGAACGGCGTATAGCCTGTTGATTGATTCAGAGTTGTTCTTAAGTTCCAAAATACAGCTGGTAGTTCTTCTATCCAGCACCCCGCTGATCTTTGCAGTGGCTCAATGAGCCGAGGTTTTATCCCAGACAAAAGTAGTCCGTTGGATCTTTCCACTTGTCCATTCGATACGGGGTGGGCAACTGATGCGATGTCTAGCTAGATCTTCTTTTCTCAACAAAATCTAGCAAATGCTCCTTCGGCGAAGTTGGTACCGTTATCAGTTATAACACTATGCCGTAACCGTATCTCAAGATGATGTCTTTGAGGAATCTAACGGCCGTAGCTCCATCACATTTCCTTATTGGTTTAACCTCAATCCACTTGGTAAATTTATCCACCATGACCAATATATGGGTCATGCCCCCCTTTGCCGGCTTAAATGGCCCCACCATATCTAGGAACCATACAGCTAATGGCCAAGTGGTGGGAATGGTCTTGAGCTCCTACATTGGCATATGAGTTTTGGTGGCATACCTCTAACAACCATTGAATTTCCTTACTAGATCCTCAGCTAGCTCCAGGGCACTTGGCCAATAAAATCCATGCCGAAAAGCTTTTGCTACTAATGCCCTGGACGAAGCGTGGTGACCACATTCCCCTTGATGGATATCTCGGAGGATGTCTAGTCCTTCTTCCGGGTCAACATACCTCTGCAGGACATTTGTAACGCTTCTCTTGTATAATTCGGCATTTATTATGGTGTATGCCTTGGCTCTTCTCTGGATTTGCCTTGAGGATACCTCATTATCTGGCAAGGTTCTATCTTTCAAGAACTCAAATATTGACTTTTCCCATGATGGTACCTTTTTTTACCGTAATACCATAGGGGAAGCCCCTATGATGTGATTTTCTTTATTTATTTATGCACAAGGCAACCAAACAGGGGAAGCCCCATGATGGTACCTCACAAACAAGAAACAGCTCTTCGTCAATTTCCATGACATCCACCAACATGACACCCGCCGAATCAGATTGACCAGTCCCCGGGTCCTGCGAAGCAGTCCCCGGGTTATCCAAGGTAGTCCTCGGGTTTGCTGAGGTGTTCCCCCAATCTATATTCATTGGGGTAGGTCCTGATCCGGGGGGCTCCAAGATATATATTTACTCGGATTCTGGCGAGGGAATGATGGATGGCTTTCTTAGATGCTCCAAGGCAATTCCTGGTGGAATAGCTTGCCGAGATGAGCCCAACTTCGATAACACGTCAGCTGCTTGATTTTCATCTTGTGGCACATGATGGAATTCACATCGTTCAAAGTACCCACATATCTTATGAACGTGAAATCTATAAAGGGCCATGTTTGCATCTAAAGCACTCCTAGTGACCAGATACTTGTTGTATCACCAAGTCTGAATCTCCAAAGCATTCAATCCGACATATGCCTATCTCTTTTGCCACCTTTAAGCCATGCACGAGTGCTTCATACTTGGCAACATTGTTTGATGCACGAAAATGGATCTGCAGAACGTATTTCATCTGATCTTTCTTGGGTGAGGTAAGGACTACCCCGGTAATCCGTCTTTCAATTTTTACCCATCAAAGTGCATGCTCCAATAGTTTGGATCTGGCAAGGGTGGTTCATATTGCATCTTGGCCTAGTCCACAAAAAAGTCCGCCACAGCCTGTGACTTGATTGCATTCCTTTTATCATACTGTGGTGCATATGGGGCTAACTGTATTGCCCATTTTGCAATCCGGCCACTAGAATCTTTGTTGTTCATTATCTCAGATATTGGTGCTTTGCAAATCACCTTCATAGGATGTTCTTCAAAGTAATGTTTGAGCTTCTTGGCCACCATATAGACGCCATAGGCCATCTTCTGATAATGAGGATAGTTTTGTTTCGAGGTAGACAATACTTCTCTCAGGTAATAGACTAGCCTCTGCACCGACTTACCATCTTCGTCGTGCTCCACCACTATCACAACACTTATGACTCGGTTGGTCGCTGCTATATAGAGCAACATTGGCTCCATGGATAGAGGTGAAGCTAGTACTGGTGCAGAGGCTAGCATCTTTTTTAGCTCGCGAAATGCATTATCTTCCTGTGGTGTCCACACAAATTTGTCGGATTTCTTCATTAGCTGATAGAGAGGTGATGGCTCAACATGTAGAGCTTGTTGGGAACCCCAAGAGGAAGGTATGATGAGCACATCATCAAGTTTTCCCTCAGTAATGAAACCAAGGTTATTGAACCCGTAGGAGCAAGGAAACAACTACAAGGTGTTGCTAGCAGCTTGGAATCCTACACAACACAACCACAGAACTTTGCTCCCAACTTACAATGAGGTTGTCAATCTCACTGGTTTTGCTGAAAACAAAGGATTAAACATATTGTGTGGAAGATAATAATTGCTTGCAGAAAGTAAATAGTAAACAGTAACAGTACAAGGTATAGAAATGGTAAAAGCATGGACCGGGGTCCATAGTTCACTAGAGGTGATTCTCCTTAAGATAAATAACATGTTGGGTGAACAAATTACAGCGGGGCAATTGACAGATTCGAGAAAGCATACAATGCATATACTAGACATCTTGACTCCTATGAGATTTGATTGGGCATTACAACATTATACATAGACCGTAATCCAACTGCATCTATGACTAATAATCCACCTTCAGGTTGTCATCCGAACCCCTTCTAGTATTAAGTTGCAAGAAATAGATAATGGCATTAAGCAAAGTGTGTAAAGTAAACAATAGGATTGCCCCATGGACAAAGGATTGTTGTTTTCTCCCTAGTAGCAACAGCACATCTACAACCTTAGAGATTTCTGTCATTCCCCAGATTAGAGGCATGAACCCACTATCGAGCATAAATACTCCCTCTTGGAGTTGCAAGCATCTACTTGGCCAAGATAGTTACAAACAACGGAGAGCATGCAAGATCACAAATAACATAGACATGATAGAATCAATAATCAATATGAAATAGCATCTCAATATCCATCAGATCCTCGCAAACACAACATGTAAGATTACAAATAGATGATCTTGATCATGAACGGAGCTCACACGATCTAAACATGATACCACAAATGAGGAGAACCAACCATCTAGCTACTACATGGACCCATAGTCCAAGGATGAACTACTCACACATCACACCGAAGGCAGGCATGGTGATGAAGAAGGCCTCCAGGGTGATCTCTCCCCTCCGGCAGGGTGCCGGGAAGAGCTTCGGATTCCTCTCAATCTAGGGATGGAGATGGCGGCGGCTACATACTCTTTCGTGGAATTTTGATCGAGTACTTAGGGTTTTCTCCCGGGAGGCTTTTATAGGCGAAGGGGCAAGGTCGGTGGAGCACCAGGGGCCCACACCTCCTGGTGGCGCGCCCCCCAGGCCGCAGGGCCACCAGGTGTGGTTGCCCTGGTGCGCCACTTCGTCTCCCCTCTGGACTCCGTGTTGCTTCAGGTAAAATACTGACTTTGGCTTTTGTCCCGTCCAATTCCAAGAATATTTCCTTACTAGCTTTTCTGAAACCAAAAATAGCAGAAAACAGGCAACTGGCACTATGGCATCTCGTTAATAGGTTAGTCCCAAAAAATGTGTAAAAATACCTCAAAGTGTGAACAAAACATAAGAAAGTAGATACTAAACATGCATGGAACATCAAAAATTATAGATACGTTTACGACGTATCAACATCCCCAAGCTTAACTCCTGCTCGTCCTCCAGTAGGTAAGTGAAAAAAAGAATAAGTTTTGAGGTGACATGCACCATCATATTTGTAAAGCATTAATAGTTGGGATCAAAGTACTCTAACATGAACATAAAAGACAGAGTTCTAACAATAAGACATAGCAACTATGTTGTAACATGAAAAAGGTACAAACAAAATATTCATGAATAATAATGCATTAAAAGTCGTTTGTTTGTTTCACATATAGAAAACATAATAAGAGTGGTATCAGCTTGTCCTTCATGGTATAGTAAAACATAAATGCATAGGACACCTTCAAAGTTCATAAGGGTGACTAGATACAAGTAATTTAAGAACAACCAATATCACAATTATGAGTCAATCAACAAGTTTTGGAACAATGCACATTAAACTAAGAATGGTCACTATGCTCTCTCAATTGGTGCATAAAGATAGAAGATGGAGACTCAACATAAAAGTAAAAAGAAAGCCCCTTCATAAGAGGGAAGCAGGGATTTCAAGTTTCATAAAGAGCTTCCAAAAATTATGGTACTTATTAGCTTTCAGCTCTCATTACCCCTATCATAAGAATCTTTAGGTGATTAAGGTTAAAGTGAACAAATATGAGGATATGCTTGACAAGTTATAAGTCGAAAATCTCATGCCCCTTGCCTACGAGTCCCGGACCTCATGCTACTCAACTTTAGTCACAAGTAAGTTCTTTTCATTGTAAGTACATGTGTATCATGGAGAACCGCCAAAGGGGTACCCCTTGCCCCATGATACAGGATCTATCCCATATCGAAATGACAAGGCAACATACAATGAGAATCTCAATGATCTTTTTATTTGCTATTTGCATAGGATTTTATTGAGGATGCTTCAAGAATGCTCACTATGGTTATTCTGCAAGTTTCCACCATGATTAGGCATGGCTTAGGCTAGCCGCCAAGGTGTTTCTCTAACACATATACAAACTCCATGATCTTACAAGTTCCCCTTTTATTTCACACCGCCGGGATCCATAAACAAAAGAACATGATATCAACTGAATAATAAGTGCAATGTTGAAAATGTTCCCCATGACAGCATGGTTCTGCTAATTCTCAACTTATAAAGTGCAAGCATATACACAACATAGATGGACGCAATGGTTCAAGTTTATTAAGTGCAAAAAAGTAAAGTGTGCCATCAAGTTCGTGAGAGCTTTAATCACTAATTTTCACATAACAAGTTTAATTTGGAAGGTAGATAAAGGCATGAATATACTTGGAATGGTGTAACACACCATGCATAGGAATTTATAGTGGACTCTTTGGAATAACTTGGTTTTCTTAGGGGTTGGATGCATGAGTGGAACTCATACTTGGTACATGTGGAGGCTAGCAAAAGACTGGGAGCGACCAACTAAGAGAGCACTAATGACCATAATCATGCAAATCGACAAAACATTATTACTTTAAAGCATAAAGTGATATTACAAGTCAAAAAACTAAATGATCATGGAGGCTAAGGTGACTGGTACATAGTCTTAACATGGTGTAAGCATGTGCCAAGTCAACCCAAATAAAGCATCGAAGGAGAATACCACAATATTATGGTTTTGTATGGTAAAACAACGCATGATTCTTTAAAGGCACATTATGCAATCTCAATTGTTTGGAACAAGTCATGCTACAGAAATAATTACTAAGCATAAAGTCAAAGCAATATTAAACATGATATGATAAAGTCTAGGCCATAGTCAAAACAAAACTCCTTTTGTACCACTTATAAGCATGAGCCTTCCTACTCTTTTCCAATCACCAATCAACTTATTTGAAATATCATATGAATATAGGGGTCCATCAAATTTATTTAAGCAAACTAAACAAAAGAAAACTAAAAGCAAAAACGAAGACACTTCAGGAACAACACAATTGTGCATGAAACAATAATAATGAAGTGTTTTGGAAGAAAGCCTGAGATTTTTATTGATGAAGAAGGGGATGCCTTGGGCATCCCCAAGCTTTGACGCTTGTACTTCTTGAATATTTCTTGGGGTGACACGGGTGGCATCCCCAAGATTGAGCTTTTGTCCATACTTCATCTTATCACATTATTCTTCCCCTACACTTGAAAATTTTCCTTCATACAAAACTTCACACAATCCTCATTAGCAACATTAGTGTATTCAGGATAATTGGTCCTATGGTTTAGTGTCATCACAAGTAAAACTTAGATTAGAACACAAGCCACTGTAGCAATTCCTTCTAAAAGCTCAAGTGATCAAAGAGAACTCGAAGAGAAAGAGATTAAGAGGCAAATGCAAATAATAACAGAAATCTGTCAAAACAGACCAGCAGGTAAACACCAAATTTTTAGAAGATCTTATGTTGCTCAAATCGAAAAGTTCTGAACTAACAAAAGTTATATAATAACCTGGAGCGTAAGCACAAAAATTATAGATCAATCCGAGGTTCAGATATTTTTCACTATTTTTTACAGTGAAACACATAAATCTGTTTTGGGATAGCAACTTTCCCAAGTCCTACTTCTCTCTCATTAGAGATTATTTTTGGCACAAAAACCACACAAAAAGGATAAGGAGAGGTTATTACTGTAGCAATAACTTCCAAGACTCAACAAAAGAAAAACTTACTGAATAAAAATTTGGGTTATCTCCCAATAGTGTTTTTCTTTAACGCCTTTGAGTTAGGCTCAGTAATTTGAGAAGATGCTCACATAAGAAATATGAATTGAAGCAAAAGAGAGCATCAAGGAGAAAATATGATACACATTTATGTCTAACCCACTTCCTATGCATAGGAATCTTGTAAGAAAATAAATCTAAGAAGCACATAGTAACAAGAATGGGTAGATAAAACAAGAGAAACTTTGGAATTTTCAATATAAAGAGAGGTGTTTTAGTAACAAGAGAATGCCAACAACCATATTTTCCTCTCTCATAATGATTTTCAGTAGCATCATGAACAAACTTAACAATATAAATATCACACTCATCCTCCTTTGGTAAGCATGGAGGACTATCAAATAAGGTATTAATTAAAGAGTTACTCTTATTGGGAGGTAGACATGGGTAGCTGCTCCATTCTTCCTCTTCTTGATCATCACTCTCCTCCTCTTTTCATCCAATGAGCTTCTAGTTTCAACAATTTCTTCTTCCATAGGCTCCTGGAAGGCATTAGTCTCTTCCGTTGGTGGAGAGCATCTATTAAGATATTCAAGAATATAGCCATTTTCTTCCTTGTAATTATCAAAATTTAAGTATATCATAAACCTCATATTTATAAGGTGCATCATCAGTATTTTCAAGCAAATAAGCAAGTTCGAATGCACCCTTCCAAGCAATAAATTCTTCAATTTGTTCCATATCATAAAAGTCATAATTTCCCTTAACATAAGAAGATATGGTAACATCATAATTATACTCACATTAAAAAGGGAGGTGTTTATACCTCTTACAGCAACAAGATTTATCAAAGCAATAAGTAACATTATAAGTAGAGCACACATTTCTAGCAATGGTATACAATTTATTAATTTGTTCCCATAAGTGTATCCCTTTTTGTGACAAGCGGTGTTCCTTATAATAATATTTTTGTTCTTCCGTGAATGTAACACCCCAGATATCCACCCTATCTGGCAATATTACACATACTTTGAACACTTATAATAAAAACACAAACCTAGAAATTTCAGCAGAGTCTCCTTTGTTTATGGAAACATCCACGACAAGAAGACAATATCATATCACCAATTTTAACCATAAACAAATATAAACGATACAACGAGACCCAAGTTAAAACCTCATATCCAAGATCTCCCATATTAGCTAATTCGGTACCCACATAATATAACCAAACTTATGGTAAAGAAATAGTCAAGAGCGATATTTGTGGTTAACTACACTATAGATAGAGTACTTTCATGTGTGAAAGTAGTGTGTCTAAACTGTAGATGAACTACTCCCAATCCCATGCATGTCGTCATCAAGGTTTACCTAAAAACATTAAAGCAACAAGGGTGAGTAAAATACTCAGCAAGGACATAAAGAAATAATCAGCAAAACATAAAACACGACACCAACAATTATAAGATAGCACTCGACATGGAATGTTAACTGTACTGTATGCCTACATGATCTTTTCTTTCACTTTTCTTTAGCGTATACCAGTATCGCTTGAGTGGAAACCCGTCGGCATCCACTCACTCCAACTTGTGGAGATTGCCCACAATGTGGGGACCTCAAGTGCCTACCTCAGTAGGACACACCACTTTATGCATAATCTTTAAGATGCTATGCAAAAAATGCAAACATAGCTGCATCCTCTATCATAACCCCTTCTGTCTCCACACATAATCAATATCTAGCAACAGGAATAAGAAACAAGTGCTAGAAAGTAAAATTCCAGTGAGGGAATTATGCAAAGAATTATCCCGTCATGCACTTGCCTCAACCGCGGGGCACAAACTGTGAATTGTAGGACTCCAAACTGGAAGTATCAACACATGTTAGAAAACATATGCCACACTCAATACACTTCATCACTTTAAAAGCATACGAGCTAATTATACTACCACCACGCACAATCCCAGACCAAAACCTTTACCTTTTTCTAGAAAAGACTCAGGGACTGTGTTCTCTGCTAAGTACCTTAAACATTAATAAAAATTGCAGTACGTAGATCTGATGGATTTAATTAACCCCAACTAAATAGCACTAGCATTAGGTATAACCCACGACACAAACAACAAATTTTTTTGTCTCCGGCGTGGTCCTAGTAATAATACAAGAACGCCTCACATGCATAAGTTAGCTATTTCCTAGTATTCTGTAGCTTTATTTCCTCTAATGTATAACTTAAAAAGTGAGAGGACTAGCAAAATAAAATGCTACAGAGGAACCCTGATGCATAGAACTAAGGCTATGGACAACTATCTGGTACGTTCCCAGCTATCCAATTTAGTAGACCTACAGCCTCGCAAGAACAAAACCACCAGAACTTGTGAAGCTCAAAGCAAAACAAGATTTCAATAACCGATGCCTGACTAAGCTTCCTCTGAAACCTCACATATCACCCAGCTCGCCAATCATTCCCAAAACCAAAATAGCAGTCGCATCAAAAGGGACCCAAGAACAGTTACAGACCTAAATTCGGAACAGCTAATGGGGATTCTATCTTGCTATTGGGGATGACCTGAACAGAGATACGTACCATGGGAGACGACGGTCACAACAAGACGAATGGAGCGGAATCTAGCATGTATTGCCGTGGAATCTAGGCGGTCACAGAACGACTGCAGATTATATCTTGCCGGAGATGATCTGGACTGCTATGCAGTCCCATAGCTTCGACCTAGTAGATCGGGAGAACACATCAGCGGCAGCCTGCGTGCGCTAGTGTTTGAGATCCTCTAGGTTAGAGAGGAGGCGGCGGACCCCTACCTCGACAAGTATACGCAGGCAACTGGGCGATACCATCATGCTCAAGTAGAGGAAGCCCAATCCAGACCAGTCTGTTTCTTCTTTCATCTCGTCCTTTTCTTGCTTACTAAAAAGAATTGGTTTAGCATTATGCTAACATCACTAACTAGATTAATCGGTACTTGCTATTTTTCTCCATCGGTAGGTCAAAGGTTCAAGGCCTAGTATTTACACTATTTTTTTGTTTGTTTTTTAGTTGTTTCTCTAAATTAGTATCTCCCATATATATTTAACTATCAACCTCATCATGAATATTTTCTGTAAAAAGTAAACACAAAGAATCTCATCAAAATTTGGGATATTACATTCTTACTCTCTTAGACAGAATTCAACCCCGAATTCTTTCTAGTTTAACTACTTGCAAAAGTAAAGATAACATGTTAGAAAGATAATAATGTTTTTGCCCATAAGAAACTTAATCTCCTAAGTCATTGTACACTCGGACTTAGCGACCATAGAACCTTCACAAACTTTAGCATCTAATGAGTTATCACTCTCTAAGTCTCTTCCAAATATCCATAGTGGACGAACCTAAAAAGGTTAAACCTTTCTCACAAGTAATTGGTTCCGTGCCCATCAATCATCATAGATAACAAAAATTCTTCCACCACATAGGCATTAAACACATTATGCACACAATTGATTGACTCGGCAACTCAAGTCAGTGGGCTAGCATCCCCATGTGTGCCACTATCATGGAAGGCCCAAAGTACCATGGGCTTGGGTTTCTTTGATGTTGAACTCTATGACACTCTAGGTGAAACGCTTAAGAGAACCTCCTCAACTACTTGAAATTCCATATCAGACCTCTTAGGATAATCATAAGTCCTCTACATGGTATGTGCCCTAACATGTGATGTCTAATCTCTTTTATAGCTTTCTAAGCCCAAACTAATCCCAACACTACATCCCCACCCACGACATTATCTTCTAACCCGAGGCATTCAAACAAATGGAAGGTTTACGCGTAAAGTTTCATCCGTATGTTAGGCCGATAGATGTTACTATAAGCAAACTTCAAAAGTGGCAAATGATGTTTCCAGCTCCCTTTCAATATACGACACAACTTCAGCATATCTTCTAAAGTTTGGTTTCTATGATCTGACTGATACCATATGTAACACCCGGCCACTCCCAAGCCGGTAGCTATTACCCCTGCCAATTTTCTAGAATCTCTAGAGTGCCATGTGTCTTGAGATGAAACATCATAGGAACCCTCAACTACTTACCCAAGGCACTCTACAAGCCCTTCTCGAATTTTGGTACGAACTTACCATGATAATCTGAATCAATGGTTTTAGGAACCCCAAGCAACCTTACTACCTTCCGCACATATATGGGTGCCAAGTCATTTGAAGATAAGGTGGTGCGATAGGAATAAAAGGAGCTTACTAAGATGATTGTTGATCACCAAATCGCATCCTTCCCTCTTCATGTACTAGGTAGGCAAACAAAAGTGAAATTCATGGCAATTTCATCCCATTGCGATTCTAGAACCTCTAAGGATTCCAGCAGTCATGTATATCTCTTATACACAACATTTACTTGTTGACAAACACCACAAGAGGACGCATACTTTGCCACAACAAATTTAGTTCTTTTTCGCCAATAAGTCTTTATTAAGTATTGGTACTTCTTTGTCTCTCGAGGATGAACGGTGTAGGGGGTGCGATGTGACTCTCTTACAGTGTCCTTCACCTGAGACTTTGGTGGCACACAAAGGTGGGTAGAAAACCAAGCAACCTAGGCTTCATCTATAATGAACTCTCTCTAATTCAACCTATACGATTGCGCTCTCGCAATTGCTTTAATCATTCAGTTGTGTCTCTCTCTATAGAATAAACTGTGTCTCCTTGTGCTACACTGGCAAAACAATATGAGATGTCCATCTGTCCAAATTTAGCAACAAGACAATAATGGCGGGAGCAATAGACTTTCAACTAAGAGGGTCTGAAAACAAATTCGCCTTGCCTTGGTTGTACTGGATGGAAGTCCTAGCCTTTTATCAATTCTAGCCATCCTATTTGCCTTAGGTTTAACTCTCTCTACGTGAAAGGTATTTGAAACCCTTTTTATGAGTGAAGCTATCACAAGATTAGCCTTAAATATAATGTCTCCAACTATGGAGTTCAAAGATCACAAGTACAAGTTCTGGATCGTGAGTAGGATAGTTATGCTTGTGTTTTTTTTTCTAATGGCCTAGAAGCATAGAAATAACCTTTCATCCTGGGTGAGCACACACATGGCCAATAGAAGCCACTTTTGACATCCCAAACTTATATTTGTCTAGCTTCGCATATTTTTCTTTCTTTAATGAGAGACAAAGGTAGGTCAAGCGCTAGGAATATAATCAGCGTGCAACTCTACACTCATGTCTCATAGAACTAGGAAACAATGATGGTACCTTTCATAAACAACTAACCATGTATCTCGGTAAATGAAATCCTTACTAAGAATGTAGATGTTTCATGAAGATTAAATGCTCATCACTCTTAAACTTTGGAAAACATCTATATAATACCAAAAAACCTATGGGAAACTCTCATGGTGATCTTTCTGATACGGTACCAAAAAAGGGGGAAGTTTTAGCCTCAACGCACCTCCTACGCTTGGCAGTGATTGCCTCTAAGTGTGGAAAAATATACCATTCTATGATTTAGGCTGAATGCCGCCTCTCAACTAATTGAAGGAAAAGGCACATGATGATTCGCCACTCCAACAAACAAGAGCGAATAATAAGGGTAGTTGGTATGGAGTCTAATCCATCCCGCACCCAAGATATTAACTCTATTGCTGAAGTAGTGAATCAGGCAACGAAAACACCGGTCATCCTCACACTACAAAAAGATTTCATGGGCTCGAACCAAGGTTCGAGGTCAACTCCCATTTATCATTCTTGCACAGCTGCTATGAAAATATAACATATCGATCTTTCACATACACTCAAGGTTGCATGTACAAGAAACACTTCTAAAAGAATAAAGACAAGCTTTATGGATGGTTAGCGACTTGATCTAGAAATACGGAGGATAAAGGAGTGACAAACTTTCTCACTTATGATAGCAACCAAGAAAAAGGCTTTAGAGTCAAACTTTTTTCTACAACACATCTAGGTTGCCTCCAAGTGGACTAGCGTGTTCACCATTAATTATACTCCATACATGGAAAATAGGTACCAAATCAAAAAAGAATACAATATACAGATAATAGGACAAGTGGAAGGTGTTAATTTTAGAAAACTACTCCCAACGAGAAGGACATTTAAAGTACAAGATTAACAATGCTTCATTATCATTGGACGAGAAACCAATTCTAATATTTCAATACTAGATGACGATCCTAAGATCAAGACAAGAGCATGTGATGCACTAGAAAGGATAGGTGATAGTTAATATGGAAGACAAGTGAAACTTATGGTTTAGGAGTTATTGGTGGAGGAAAGCACTTCTCATATTGATTTGGATCTTTGGATAAGTCTTCATAACCTTATATTATCTACTCCACCACTACACCAGCTAGGTTATTCAATTTGGATTCAAACTTTTGAAAGCAATTCACTTTATCCATCGCATCTTAAGGCTATTCTCACAAATTCATTTGATTCGACTCTTCAAACAATATAGGCAAACAAAACTTTCATCCTCCACGATAACCTTATGTTTTATTCAAACTTTGATGCCAAAACCCAAACTCTGAAACTATCCCCACATGAGTCCAGCGAAGTAACATAAATTTCTAAATATATCACTCATATACCTCTTTCACGTTATTCAAGTGTTTACTGAACTAGCATAGAAGATCAACTATTTTCCTTCCAATGATAAATTCATCAACCATGAAGAGTCTCTTTTTTTCTCTTCTCCCTCTCAAAAACAAGGGGACTATGGTATTGGTAACTTAGTCAAGGCCTCTAAGTGTCTCAGGGCAGTTATCTTGCCCATATACACAACCAAATTACGGTTCAAAGAAATCAATAATAATATATAGAGAAATCATAAATGTAATGCGTGACCCAAACCCATCCTATTGTGCACCAGTGTGTCCAATTTTAAGTTGTTCAATCTTAAATCAAGTTTTTAGTTGTTTAGGATAAATAAAGACAAGTTTAGTTATTTAAAGGTCTTGACAAAATATCCCATTTTCTTTAAACTACTCCAGAAACTTAAAGTCTACGCTCTGATACCAACTGTAACACCCCAGATATCCACCCTATCTGGCAATATTACACATACTTTGAACACTTATAATAAAAACACAAACCTAGAAATTTCAGCAGAGTCTCCTTTGTTTATGAAAACATCCACGACAAGAAGACAATAACATATCACCAATTTTATCCATAAACAAATATAAACGATACAACGAGACCCAAGTTAAAACCTCATATCCAAGATCTCCCATATTAGCCAATTCGGTACCCACATAATATAACCAAACTTATGGTAAAGAAATAGTCAAGAGCGATATTTGTTGTTAACTACACTATAGATAGAGTATTTTCATGTGTGAAAGTAGTGTGTCTAAACTGTAGATGAACTACTCCCAATCCTATGCATGTCGTCATCAAGGTTTACCTAAAAACATTAAAGCAACAAGGGTGAGTAAAATACTCAGCAAGGACATAAAGATAATTAGCAAAACATAAAACACGACACCAACAATTATAAGATAGCACTCGACATGAAATGTTAACTGTACTGTATGCCTACATGATCTTTTATTTCACTTTTTTTAGCGTATACCGGTATCGCTTAAGTGGACACCCGTCGGCATCCACTCACTCCAACTTGTGGAGATTGCCCACAATGTCGGGACCTCAAGTGCCTACCTCAGTAGGACACACCACTTTATGCACAATCTTTAAGATGCTATGCAAAAAATGCAAACGCAACTGCATCCTCTATCATAACCCCTTCTGTCTCCACACATAATCAATATCTAGCAACAGGAATAAGAAACAAGTGCTAGGAAGTAAAATTCTAGTGAGGGAATTATGCAAAGAATTATCCCGCCATGCACTTGCCTCAACCGCGGGGCACAAACTGTGAATTGTAGGACTCCAAACTGGAAGTATCAACACCTGTTAGAAAACATATGGCACACTCAATACACTTCATCACTTTAAAAGGATACGAGCTAATTATACTACCGCCACGCACAATCCCAGACCAAAACCTTTACCTTTTGCTAGAAAAGACTCTAGGATTGTGTTCTCTGCTAAGTACCTTAAACATTAATAAAAAATGCAGTACGTAGAGTTGATGGATTTAATTAACCCCAAGTTGTTGGCACTAGCATCAGGTATAGCCCACGACACAAACAACAAATTTGTTTGTCTCCGGCTTGGTCCTAGTAATAATACAAGAACGCCTCACATGCATATAACTCACCGTATGATGAGTTAGCTATTTCCTAGTATTATGTAGCTTTATTCCCTCTAATGTATAACTTAAAAAGTGAGAGGACTAGCAAAATAAAATGCTACAGAGGAACCCTGATGCATAGAACTAAGGCCATGGACAACTATCTGGTACGTTTCCAGCTATCCAATTTAGTAGACCTACAACCTCGCAAGAAAGAAACCACCAGAACTTGTGAAGCTCAAAGCAAAACAAGATTTCAATAACCTATGCCTGACTAAGCTTCCTCTGAAACCTCACATATCACCCAGCTCGCCAATCGTTCCCAAAACCAAAATAGCAGTCGCATCAAAAGGGACCCAAGAACAGTTGCAGACCTAAATTCGGAACAGCTAATAGGGATTCTATCTTGCTATTGGGGATGACCTGAACAAAGATACGTATCATGGGAGACGACGGTCACGACAAGACGAATGGAGCGGAATCTAGCGCGTATCGCCATGGAATCTGGGCGGTCACAGAACGACTGCAGATTATATCTTGTCGGAGATGATCTGGACTACTATGCAGTCCCACAACTTTGACCTAGCAGATCGGGAGAACACATCAGCGGCAGCCTGAGCGCGCTAGTGTTCGAGATCCTCTAGGTTAGAGAGGCGGCGGACCCCTACCTCTACAAGTATACGCAGGCAACTGGGCGATACCATCATGCTCAAGTAGAGGAAGCCCAATCCAGACCAGTTTGTTTCTTATTTCAACTCGTCCTTTTCTTGCTTACTAAAAAAATTGGTTTAGCATTATGCTAACATCACTAACTAGATTAATCAGTACTTGCTATTTTTCTCCATCGGCAGGTCAAAGGTTCAAGGCCTAGTCTTCACACTATTTTTTTTAGTTGTTTCTCTAAATTAGTATCTCCCATATATATTTAACTATCAACCTTCTGTAAAAATTAAACACAAAGAATCTCATCAAAATTTGGGATATTATAGTGAACCCACCTTGCCAATAAGATTCAGTTTCAAAGAAACCAAGCATTGATAGAAAGCAGGACAATAACAGACCAACGAAAATGATAACTATAGTAGGAACTATTTTTTTTTGTATTTTTGATAAAAAGAAACAAGCAAACAAAGCAAAAATAAACTAAGCAAAACAAAAAACAAAGTAAAGAGATTGGTTGTGAGAGACTCCCCTTGTGAAGCTGTCCATAACCCCCGGCAACGGCGCTAGAAAAAGTGCTTGGTGTCTCAAAATGTAGAGCTCGTTGGTAACCCCAAGAGGAAGGTATGATGAGCACAACAACAAGTTTTCCCTCAGTTATGAAACCAAGGTTATTGAACCAGTAAGAGCAAGGAAACAACTGCAAGGTGTTGCTAGCAACTTGAAATCCTGCACAACACAACCACAGAACTTTGCTCCCAACTTACAGTGAGGTTGTCAATCTCACCGGTTTTGCTAAAAACAAAGGATTATATGTATTGTGTGGAAGATAGTAATTGCTTGCAAAAAGTAAACAGTAAATAGTAATGGTAGAAGGTATAGCAATGGTAAAATCATGGACCGGGGTCCATAGTTCACTAGAGGTGATTCTCCTTAAGATAAATAACATGTTGGGTGAACAAATTACAGTGGGGCAATTGATAGATTCGAGAAAGCATACAATGCATATACTAGACATCTTGACTCCTATGAGATTTGATTGGGCATTACAACATTATACATAGACCGTAATCCAACTGCATCTATGACTAATAATCTACCTTCAGGTTATCATCCGAACCCCTTATAGTATTAAGTTTTAAGCAACAGATAATTGCATTAAACAAAGTGCGTAAGGTAAACAATGCGATTGCCCCATGGACAGAGGATTGCTATTTTCTCCCTAGTAGCAACAGCAGATCTACAACCTTAGAGATTCCTGTCATTCCTCAGATTACTAGAGGCATGAACCCACTATCGAGCATAAATACTCCCTCTTGGAGTTGCAAGCATCTACTTGGCCAAGATACTTACAAACAACAGAGAGCATACAAGATCACAAATAGCATAGCCATGATAGAATCAATAATCAATCTGAAATAGCATCTCAATATCCATCGGATCCCCGCAAACACAACATGTAAGATTACAAATAGATGATCTTGATCATGAACGGAACTCACAAGATCTAAACATGATAGCACAAAGGAGGATAACCAACCATCTAGCTACTACATGGACCCATAGTCCAAGGATGAACTACTCACACATCACACCGGAGGAAGGCATTGTGATGAAGAAGGCCTCTAGGGTGATCTATCCCCTCCAGCAGGGTGTCGGGAAGAGCTTCAGATCCCTCCTGATCTAGGGATGGAGATGGCGGCGGCTACATACACTTTCGTGGAATTTTGATCGGGTACTTAGGGTTTTCGTCCCGGGAGGCTTTTATAGGCGAAGGGGCAAGGTCGGTGGAGCACCAGGGGCTCCACACCCTCTGGTCGCACGCCCCGCAGGCCGCGCGGACACCAGGTGTGGCCGCCCTAGTGCTCCACTTCGTCTCCCCTCCGTACTCTGTGTTGCTTCGGGTAAAATACTGACTTTGGCTTTTGTCCCGTCCAATTCCGAGAATATTTCCTTACTAGCTTTTTTGAAACCAGAAACAACAAAAAATAGGCAACTGGCACTATGGCATCTCGTTAATAGGTTAGTCCCAGAAAATGTATAAAAATACCTCAAAGTGTGAACAAAACATAAGAAAGTAGATACTAAACATGCATGGAACATCAAAAATTATAGATAAGTTTACGACGTATCAAGAGGCAAAGCCTTTTCTCCCAGCCGACATACGAACCGACTCAGTGATGCTAAGCATCCGGTGAATTTTTGGACATCACTGAGACACTTCGGAAGTTCCATCCTTTCGATGGCCCGGATCTTGGTTGGGTTTGCCACGATACCTCGGCTAGACACGAGGAATTCGAGTAATTTCCTGTCGGGACACCGACGGTGCACTTCTTCGGGTTAAGCTTCATATGGAACCTTCTTAAGTTCGCGAATGTCTACCGGATATCTGATGAGTGCATATTTGCATCATGTTTTACACTATTATTTTGCATTGTAGATGTAGGATCTTGGTATTTTTATGGCGTTCGCGTGCATGTTTTATGTTTGTTTTCACCAGGATCAGGACAGATGATGGATATAATGGACACAATTCTTGGGGCAGTTGTACTGAGGAGAAAAGGAGCCAAAAACAACGTAAATCGCTTATTTGAGAAATATTAATAATACCAGAAGAAAACCCAAAGCGAACAAAGGAGGCAGACGGTTCAACGACCAACTATATGGCGGGAATAAATTTTCCGGCCATATAGTTCCCGCCGCATAGTTGGCGCTGCCTCCGCCTCCTCAAATAGTTTCACCCCGTGCAACTGGATTGGGGATACGACATACAGAACACCTAAAAATCGCCAAAACTTCACCTCTGGAAGGCATCTAGAGGGGGAACTCATCCACCGGGGATCCATCTTCGCCCTGCGCAGATCCGGGAGGCTAAGGCATCGATCTTCATCATCCACCGCTGCATCACCACCATATCCATCCATCCCATCTACATCTTGTCTAGATCTTGTTGTAATTTCCGTACTCATTGTGGATTTATACAAGTATTATTCATCTATGATAGATTCCATTGTTATTTCCATAATGTTGATTGCCTCCATGTCTGAGTAGATCATTAGTTCTTGGGGAGATGGAGAAACCCTAGTATGAGATTGAAATAAGATAAAGTTTATTATGATATTCATCGTTGTGACCATGTGTTAGATTGTCTTCATCTTGATGTTGAGAGAAGTCGACCTCTCAATATTTGCCTCTCATGGGGACTTGATGGAGGGAACTACTTGTTGGTAGACGAAGGTGTGTTAGCACTTACAGTGACCATAAAGTTGGTGGCACTCCTTACCTATCAACTTGGGAGACCGAGGAAACTCACGGAACACTATCCATGCCATGGGATACGTCCTACGGGATTACGTCCCTTAATAGCGCAGTAATTCGATTGATGTAGATTGCTGACTGTTGTGGTTATGAGGATAATGTGAGCAGCGGTTGCTGCCTATTTGTCCAAATTCAGAGTTCCTCCCACACATACATAGTTGAGAATGTTCATGATAATAATCTTTATCTTAGCTCCTTATAATACTAGTGGTGTATCCGCTATTCCCTGAGAACGCCTTTTCCCTACCGCAGTTCCAATCTCTCTTACACACGTGATACTTACTTTCTATGTTTAGTTGTTTTACTTTACTTATTGTTGCTCTTATACAGAAAACCCCAAAACACCTTTCTACATAATACTCGCATTTTATCTTGTCACTTAGAACTTTATTTATCATTTCTATTGTAATATTTATTTCAAGAGTTATTACACTTTAGACTGCTGCTCCCTGTGGGATCGATATCTTTATTTCAAAACTAGATACAAACGATCTATGCACTTGGAGTCATCAAGCTATTTTCTGGCGCCGTTGTCGAGGAGCTAAGCGCTATAGGTCTTTTAGTTTTTTCTTATATATTCTTGTCTTTCTTAGTCTTGTTTTGAGTTACAGGTTTCCACCAACATGATGGAGTTTGAGCTTATGACTAGTGTTAGCTGACTCAGCCACTTTGGGAAGCCCTGTGATATTTATAAAAGAGACAACTCCAATGAGAAGACAAGGGGGTTTGAAATAAATCCTCTACTACTTGGTATTCTAAACAAGAAGCAATTTACTGGATATGAAGAAGATCCTGATCCATATGAGCATATTGCATGTTTCAAAGATATATGTGGCACTTCCAATTACCGAGATATACTGCTAATGAGGTAAGGGTTAAACTTTTTAGTCAGACTTTGACTAGTACAGCTCTCTCATGGTATAGATCTCTACCCCCAGAAGCCACTACTACTTGGGATAATTTAGCATGTGAGTTTCTAGCAAAATATTATCCATTATCAAAATCTTTTGGAATCAGGCGTCTTATAATGACTTGGAGGAACCGTCCTAATGAAGGACTAGTAAGAGCTTATATCATATTTAAAGACTTACTTAATCAATGTCCTCATCATGATTTGCCTGAATGGTATTTATTGCATATCTTTTATGGCGGTTTAATTGAACCTAATAAAATTAAACTAGACTCTTTCACGGAAGGAGCCTTTATGAATCTTCCTATACCTAAAGCTTAGGCTTTACTTAATGGAATTCGTGATCATAGAGTTTCATGGAGTTTTGGTCTAGGAAGTGAAGGAGGCATAGAAATAGAGCATGATTGTATTCATGACTATAATAAAAAAGGCCATGTTAAAGAATTATCTAAAGAAATTTACTTGGATTCAGATCTTGTGTTGCAAATTGTTAAAGCTTTTACAGAACATATCAAATCTCTAAAAGAGGGTTCGGTCAAGTATGATCTGCCACCTGAACAAGAGAGGAAGATAGAAGTTGAAGCAACACTTGCCTCTCTAGAACCAATACACGAGATGCCTTTCCCTAACACTCCACAAAAGCATATTCTTGAATATGAACAGGTCAAAGCAGTACAGGATAAGAAGGAAGAAGAAAGTATACCAGAAGTCGTGGAACATCTGGAAGAAACTAAAGATGAAGAGGTAACCAAGGAAGCAATTATGGCTATGTACGCACATTGTAACATAGTTGAACTTGATGAAGAGACTTCCGTATTGGTTGAAGGTAAAATAAAGGTAAAATATGTGGGTAAGCCTATTCTTCCCTACATATTTAAAGAAACCTCGCATTATGGTTTATGCGATCTTGGCACCAAAGTTAATGTTATATCTTATGATTTCTACTTAGAAATAAAAGAAGAAATAGAACCGGCTACAATTGAAAATACTTATATGACAATTATGTTAGCCAATAAAAATCTTAGAATTCCAATGGGAGTAGTTGAAGATGCAACTGTCACAATTGGCAACAAAAACTTTCCTATCAATTTTGTAGTTGTTGATATGCCAGCTGACACTCTTTGCCCAATTATATTTGGAAGAAACTTTTTGAGTGATATAGGTGCATATGTTAATTTCAAGAAGGAGACTGTGTCTCTTAAGCTTGGGGGAGCGGAAAAGGAATTCCACTTTTCCAAATTTAAAGTCAGGCCTCCACAAATACAAGAAGAAGAAGAGGAAGAGAAAACTATTGAGGAAATGGCGGCACTTTTCTTTAGTAATCAAGAAGAAGAAATAAATGAAGACTCAAATTATGAAGAAATAGTTATGAAGGACAAGTCCCTAGAAGAACTAGAAGATGAATTTGATTTACTTCCCATTATGGGACCTCCAACTGATGAGGCTTTTGAAGAGCCAGAAAAGAGAGGGGCCGAGGATTTACCACCCCTAGAGTTGAAGACTCTACCAGATAATCTTAAATAAAGGTTTTTAGATGATACAAATAAATTTCCTGTTATTATTAGTGCTAAACTTTCAGGAGAAGAAGAAGGACTCATGAAAATACTTAAGGAGCATCGCAAGTGAAAGGACAAGGATGTCTCCTAGAGGGGGGGGGGGTGAATAGGCGGTCTAAAACTTTTATGAGATGGGCTTAACAAAGGAGGAATAAAACTAGCATTTACTTTGTCGAGCACAAAACCTATATATAATATGGTTCACCTATGTGCACCAACAACTTATGCTAAGAAAGACAAGCAACTATGTGATATCAAGATATAGACTTCAAGCACGAAGGCTATCACACAGTACAGTGCATAAGTAAGATCTCGGATATAGAGATAACCAAGGCATGTGGAGACGACGATGTTTTACCGAGTTCCTCCCAATGGAGTACGTCTCGTTTGGAGAGGGGGTGGTTTCAAACCACTAACGCCACAAAAGGCCTCCCTTTCTCCTATGAATCTCACCCCAACAGGATCGATCCACACTTCCACTATCAGTGCACTTGTCGGTGGCAATCCGGAACCTCTCACAAGGTTGGGGCACTTCTCCACAACTCAATTGGAGCCTCCCAACGAACAAGCTTGGGGAAAGCTTCACAACTTAATTGGAGGCCCCAACTAATCCACAAACCTGCAATACAACCAAACCGTCTAGGCTTCCAAGAACCCAAGAGTAAAAAGCTTCTCACCTTTCACCCAATCGAATCCTCACCAACAACTCAAACCGATGCACAAAATGCAATAACAAGAACACAAGAAGTGCTCAATTTCTTCTCTCCCAAATTTCACCAAAGCTACAAAGCTTATGGGGGAGTAAGACAGGAAGAACAATGGAGGAAATCCACAAAAGACTCCAAGATCTAGATCCCAAGATGTTCCCCTCACTTAGAGGAGAGATTGATTGGTAAGATTGTAGATCTAGATATCCTCTTTCAAATCCATCAAGAATATGCAAGAATCATACGAGGGATTGAGGGATTGCAAGCTCAAGAAAGGTCAACAATGGAGGGGAAAACTTGCAAGGAAGGTTAGGGAACCATTAGGGAAGAAGGGCCCCTTAAATAGGTCCCTAGAAATCCAACCGTTAGGCCCAGGAATCGCTTGGTCCGGAGTCTCCGGATTGGGACCGGAGTCTCTGGTGTACCCAGGCCAAACGGGGACAAACTGGGGAACAATCAGTACGCGTTCCGGAGATAGACCGGAGATTTAATCCGGAATCTCCGGTCTTACAAAAACTGGCAGAAAGACCAATACGAAAACAACCATAACTTTTGCATCCGGACTCCGATTTTGATGATCTTGGGATCGTTTTAAAGAGGACAATAAGCTCTACAAGATCATACAGGAAACCATAATAGTCCAGCAAGGGAGGATATAACCAAATGACGAAAGGTTTAACCTCTCTCAAAAAGACGAACCGGTAAAACCACCAACATCGAAAACGCAATAGAGAATGCATATGAAATCCGTTTTCGATGAACTAGAGCTTGTTATGAAGATTAAAACAATCTCTAAAACCTCACATGAGTAAGAACCAAATAATGGAACGTTTTACCTATCTCCAAAAGTCAAACAGGTAAAACCTCCAATATCAAAACGCAATAGAAAATGCATATGAAATCCGTTTTCAATGAACTAGAGCTTGTTATTAATATTACCACAATCTCTAGAAACTCACATGGTTAAGATCCAAATAACAACCAAGAAATATGATGCCAAGTATGCAAAGGTTTGAGCTCTCTCTGAAGGATATGATCAAGTTACTCACTCGAGAGCCCCTCTTGATAGTACGGTTATCTATCCTATAAACCAGTCTCTCCAACTAACAATACGAGACCGGTAAGAAGGAAACCCTAACAAGAACATACCTTTTCCTTGCGCATATTCCACCTGAGCTTGATGATGATGATGATCTTCTACCCCTCAAGATGGAACACCTTTCTTGATTGCGCTAGCTTGGTGAAGACTTGCAAATTGCTCCCCATACTCCTCTATGGTAGAGCTTCTCTTTTGGGCATATCATCTTCCCATATGCATGATCACCATAGGATGGAAAGCTTCAAGCAAATGATCTCTTCGAGATGGCTCATCTTGAACTTGCACATCATTTTTTATTTCTTCATTATGTTTGTGTCTTGAAGGTACATATGAGATATCACTCCAACTTTATTCTTCAAGACACACTTGCCATAGGATCAACTCTCACATGACCAACCTTTGGATCTCTCCTTGAAACCTAGGTCATCACTTGATCTTCTTTACTTTTCTTCTTCTCTCAACCTTGAAGCCAACATATGGTTTAAGCATTGCCTATGGACAAATCCTACAAGTAAAGCTCAATGCACACATAAGTCCATAAAGATTGTCATTAATACATGGGAGCACACATGCACTTTCAATCTCCCCCATTTTGGTAATTGATGACAATCCGTTTGAGAGGGTTTATATTAGGAATTAACTAAACAAAACATTGTGCTAACATCAAAAACAACACAAGTATGTGATGTTAGTACAACCACAATATAGAGCAAACTCCCCCACAATCTATGCACGTGTGGATGAACTTGAATTTCATTGCATATATTGCCAACATTACCGGTGGTGGAGTTTTCTCTATATATTCAAGATGCCATGCAACACACTAAGATGCAAAGCACAGGAGGCAAGTGTTTAAGTACAAAACTCAAAGCACACAACCAAATTCCCTAAAACCCTCTACAACTTCTCCCCCATTGGCATCGTTTGCCGAAATGGGTGGAAAGCTCTAGAAGGCCAATTTAGTGAGAGTTCCTACATATGGTGTGCATATCTCATAATATGAGTGGAATCAAATGCACGTATCCAATGACGAATATCAGGAGGAAATCAAAATAAACCTAGGATCCAAAGATTGCAAAGAAATAAAATGGTGAAGAAGCATCAACGAGTGAAGCAAGCAATCAAAAGATCAAAAGAAGCACTTCACAACAGGAAGATACCAAAAGAAAGATAGATATTATGATAAGGTCGAAAAGAGAGTGATCTAAATAATATGAGGACACTCCCCAAGGTTTGTGCATAAATTATAATTTGCATTTGAATACAAAATGCATAACATGGCATCCTCGTTCCCTCTATATAATTTAAACCACTAGCACAAGCAAGAGAGAAGATATTATGATAAGAGCAAATGAGTGTTTAGATGAAAATAGGAAGCTCCCCAAGGTTCATGCACAACAGAGTGCACAAATATGGAATCCTAACTCCCCATAATCAAATAAAACACCAAACAATAACAACAAAGCAAATGCATGTTCTTAGGTAAATTAGGAAAGCTCCCCAAGGTTTATGCACCAAATATAATAATTGCTTTGAATTCAAAGTGTATAAACATGGTATCCTTGCTCGCCCAAACTTACATAACAACACAAAGGCATGAGAGATCAACTTTCTTAACACCAACGAATGCCAAAAGATGCAAATGAAAAGGTCAAGCACTCAAATCAAAACGTTTGGAGCCACCAAAGAATAAAAAGGAGCACAAGGTGTAGACTCCAAAGCAAAAGGATATCAACTAGAGATTTAGCCATAATCATGTGTATAAGTTTCTAGGTAGACAACAATCACCAAGATATACATCCACAAAGAAACATGTACACACAAAATGGATACTCAAGAATGAACAAGATATCCAAACGAAAGTCATAGATAATGCCAATAAGATTTTTTGCTAGAAAGCATGGCCAAAGGCTCAAATTTATCTTATTGAATATCAATGACCTTCGAACACCAATGACTACATCACAACTATCACAAGGGATTAAGAGATTGTTGGAATGCATTGGGAAAGGCAACAAGTATCATAAAGAACAAATAAACCTTGCAAATTCATCCATATTGCACATGAGAGAAATTGAGGAAATGATTGGCAATAGAATTGCTATATTGGCATATGTGGGAGTGGTGAATCATAAACATGATTTTTATATACTCCCCAAAATATGCATTCATCTCAACTTACTCATACCACAATAAGGATGATACAATAAAATTCTTGCAAGAACCACAATAAAATCAAGTGAAGGAAATCATGCCATGATGCAACCACAAAGGTTGGATGCTAGAAAAGTATGTATGAGAGGGATACTTGTTACCGAGATACCATTGATAGGATGTAGTAGATATGAGTTTATTGATCATACTAGCTTGCCTTCCATTATCATTTAGTCACCACATCTTCTTATTATTGAGACAAGTATCCAATGTATCTCCAATGTACCTAAAACACATTCAAGTACACAATGGTCCCAAAACTCGTTGGGTCCAAAGTAGTTAGATACACTACAATACATAGGACAAACTCCACAAAAACATGTGCATATTGATATGAAATTGAATTTCACGCACATCCTAGGCAAAATAGGATTTGGTGGATTTTCCCCTATATATTGGATCAAAGAAAGCAAGCATACCATAATATATAAATTTAGTAAATATGCATGAACAAGACTTTCAAGAACCAAAAGGAGATATAGTTTGAACAAAAACACCAAGAAAACCAACAAGGCACACCAAAGTGTGACACGACTAACGGTTGTCCAAATTGTATCAGGGACAAAATCAACACATGATAGACCCCAAGTTCAACAAGTGAACAAGGAAAAAGCCAAAGAGAAAAGAGGATAAACAAATACAAATGCTCAACGATTTATCTCATTCAAATGGTTAAATAGAAAGCATGAAATGAGAAAATCAACTCCCAAACAAAATACCAATTGAAAAATAAATGGTTCCAACAAAAGAACCAAACTCTCAACATTTTTCAAGAATGGCACAAAGTACCAAAGAAAAGATTTATCTTCCAAAGGCATAGAACATGGTATGGATAAAATCATGTCATGAAGAAGCATACAATGAGTGTTCTAAATAATATAGGAGAACTCCCCCCATGATTAGTGCATTATTTAAGATTTTGCATTTGAATACAAAATGCACACACATGGGATCATCATCCCTACCTACATCAACTAGAGAACTAAATAATTTCAAGACAAATAAGGACCCACAAGAGTCGAGGAAGACATGGGAGACAAAGCACAACAAATTTCTTGGCAAGAGATAAGGAAAATAAAGCAAAAGCCAATGTGAAAATGATCAATAATATCTACCACATATAATAGTACCGATTGTCCAAGGACAAGGGACTTGCAAATATTTCCGAATGGTAGATAGAAAATATATCCAAGATAATATTCACAAAGATAAAGAAAATGTCAAAATATAGGAATTAAAAACCAAGACATGAAAGAGATCCTTGGGGGTTTGAACTAGTTAACCAATCACGCAAAGAAATGATTAGAATAACTAGAGGCAAAATTCTTTCCAACTTAGATATAAGAATTCATATATGATGAAACCCATACCAAGGAAATCTATTGCAAACAAGATCCAAAAGATAAGGAATAAAAGGGATTATACCAAAAATGACTTGTCTGAGCTCACATGCCACATGGGAGCTAGATAATTTCCAATATCAATTCTATGTGACACAACCTCAACTGTTCACATTTTCTCGGTTTGTAATATGCACAAAGTATATTACTCCCCCATAATGTGATAAAACATTTCTTTTCACAAGAGGCAAATAAAGTACAACAAGAGAACATTAATGGATATTATAGAATTTGAATTTCTCATGAGCATGACATACCATAAACACCACAAAAGGCCTCCCTTGTTCTCCTATGAATCTCACCCCAACAGGATCGATCCACACTTCCACTATCGGTGCACTTGTCGGTGGCAATCTGGAACCTCTCACAAGGTTGGGGCACTTGTCCACAACTCAATTGGAGGCTCCCAACGAACAAGCTTGGGGAAAGCTTCACAACTTAATTGGAGGCCCCAAGTAATCCACAAACCTGCAATACAACCAAACCGTCTAGGGTACCAACAACCCAAGAGTTAAAAACTTCTCACCTTTCACCCAATCGAATCCTCACCAAGAACTCAAACCGATGCACCAAATGCAATAGCAAGAACACAAGAAGTGCTCAATTTCTTCTCTCCAAAATTCCACCAAAGCTACAAAGCTTATGGGGGAGTAAGAGAGGAAGAACAATGGAGGAAATCCACAAAAGACTCCAAGATCTAGATCCCGAGATGTTCCCCTCACTTAGAGGAGAGATTGATTGGTGGGGTTATAGATCGAGATCTCCTCTTTCAAATCCCTCAAGAATATGCAAGAATCATAGGAGGGATTTAGGGATTGCAAGCTCAAGAAAGATCAACAATGGAGGGGAAAACTTGCAAGGAAGATTAGGGAACCATTGGGCAAGAAGGGCCCCTTAAATAGGTCCCTAGAAATCCAACCGTTAGGCCCAGGAATCGCCTAGTCCGGAGTCTCCGGACTGGGACCGGAGTCTCTGGTGTACCTAGGCCAAACGGGGACAAACCGGGGAACAATCAGTACGCGTTCTGGAGATAGAGATAGACCGGAGATTTAGTCCGGAATCTCCGGTCTTACAAAAACTGGTAGAAAGACCAATACAAAAACAACCATAACTTTTGCATCCGGACTCCGATTTTGATGATCTTGGGATCGTTTAAAAGAGGACAATAATATATACAAGATCATACAGGAAACCATCATAGTCCAGAAAGGGAGGATATAACCAAATGACTAAAGGTTTAACCTCTCTCAAGAAGACGAACCGGTAAAACCTCAAACATCGAAAACGCAATAGAGAATGCATATGAAATCCGTTTTCGATGAACTAGAGCCTGTTATGAAGATTAAAACAATCTCTAAAACCTCACATGAGTAAGAACCAAATAATGGAAGGTTTTACCTATATCTAAAAGACAAACCAGTAAAACCTCCAATATCAAAAGGCAATAGAAAATGCATATGAAATCCGTTTTCAATTAACTAGAGCTTGTTATGAATATTACCACAATCTCTAGAAACTCACATGGATAAGATCCAAATAACAACCAAGAAAGATGATGCCAAGTATGCAAAGGTTTGAGCTCTCTCTGAAGGATATGATCAAGTTACTCACTCGAGAGCCCCTCTTGATAGTACGGTTATCTATCCTATAAACCGGTCTCTCCAACTAACACTATGAGAACGGTAAGAAGGAAACCCTATCAAGAACATACCTTTTTCTTGAGCATATTCCACCTGAGCTTGATGGTGATGATCTTCTACCCCTCAAGATGGAACACCTTTCTTGATTGCGCTAGCTTGGAGAAGACTTGCAAATTGCTACCCATACTCCACTATGGTAGAGCTTATCTTTTGGGAATATCATCTTCCCATATCCATGATCACCATAAGATGGCAAGCTTCAAGCAAATGATCTCTTTGCGATGGCTCATCTTGAACTTGCACATCATTTTTTATTTCTTCATTATGTTTGTGTCTTGAAGGTACATATGAGATATCACTCCAACTTTATTCTTCAAGACACACTTGCCATAGGATCAACTCTCACATGACCAACCTTTGGATCTCTCGTTGAACACCTTAGTCATCACTTGATCTTCTTTACTTTTCTTCTTCTCTCAACCTTGAAGCCAACATATGGTTTAAGCATTGCCTATGGACAAATCCTACAAGTAAAGCTCAATGCACACATAAGTCCATAAAGATTGTCATTAATTACCAAAACCACACATGGGAGCACACATGCACTTTCAATCTCCCCCATTTTGGTAATTGATGACAATCCATTTGAGAGGGTTTATATTAGGAATTAACTAAACAAAACATTGTGCTAACATCAAAAACAACACAAGTATGTGATGTTAGTACAACCACAATATATAGCAAACTCCCCCACAATCTATGCACGTGTGGATGAACTTGAATTTCATTGCATATATTGCCAACATTACCGGTGGTGGAGTTTTCTATATATATTCAAGATGCCATGCAACACACTAAGAGAAAAGCACACGAGGCAAGTGTTTAAGTACAAAACTCAAAGCACACAACCAAATTCCCTAAAACCCTCTAAAACTTCTCCCCCATTGGCATCGATTGCCGAAATGGGTGGAAAGCTTTAGAAGGCCAATTTAGTGAGAGTTCCTACATATGGTGTGCATATCTCATAATATGAGTGGAATCAAATGCACGTATCCAATGCCGAATATTAGGAGGAAATCAAACTAAACCGAGGATCCAAAGATTGCAAAGAAATTAAATGGTGAAGAAGCATCAACAAGTGAATCAAGCAATCAAAAGATCAAAAGAAGCACTTCACAACAGGAAGATACCAAAAGAAAGATAGATATTATGATAAAGTCGAAAAGAGAGTGATCTAAATAATATGAGGAGACTCCCCAAGGTTTGTGCACAAATTATAATTTTTGTTTGAATACAATATGCATAACCTGGCATCCTCGTTCCCTCTATATAATTTAATCCACTAGCACAAGCAAGAGAGAAGATATTATGATGAGAGCAAATGAGTGTTTAGATGAAAATAGGAAGCTCCCCGAGGTTCATGCACAACAAAGTGCACAAATATGGAATCCTGACTCCCCATGATCAAATAAAACACCAAACAATAACAAGAAAGCAAATGCATGTTCTTAGGTAAATTAGGAAAGCTCCCCAAGGTTTATGCACCAAATATAATAATTGCTTTGAATTCAAAGTGCATAAACATGGTATCCTTGCTCCCCCAAACTTACATAACAACACAAATGCATGAGAGATAAACTTTCTTTACACCAACGAGTGCCAAAAGATGCAAATGAAAAGGTTAAGCACTCAAAGCAAAACGTTTGGAGCCACCAAAGAATAAAAAGGAGCACAAGGTGTAGACTCCAAAGCAAAAGGATATCAACTAGAAATTTAGCCATAATCATGTGTATAAGTTTCTAGGTAGAGAACAATCACCAAGATATACATCCACAAAGAAACATGTACACACAAAATGGATACTCAAGAATGAACAAGATATCCAAACGAAAGTCATAGATAATGCCAATAAGAATTTTTGCTAGAAAGCATGGCCAAAGGCTCAAATTTATCTTATTGAATATCAATGACCTTCAGACACCAACGACTACATCACAACTATCACAAGGGATTAAGAGATTGTTGGAATGCATTGTGAAAGGCAACAAGTATCATAAAGAACAAATAAACCTTGCAAATTCATCCATATTGCAAATGAGAGAAATTGAGGAAATGATTGGCAATAGAATTGCTAGATTGGCATATGTGGGAGTGGTGAATCATAAACATGATTTTTATATACTCCCCAAATTATGCATTCATCTCAACTTACTCATACCACAATAAGGATGATACAATAAAATTCTTGCAATAACCACAATAAAATCAAGTGAAGGAAATCATGCCATGATGCAACCACAAAGGTTGGATGCTAGAAAAGTATGCATGAGAGGGATACTTGTTACCGAGATACCATTGGTAGGATGTAGTAGATATGAGTTTATTGATCATACTAGCTTGCCTCCCATTATCATTTAGTCACCACATCTTCTTATTATTGAGACAAGTATCCAATGTATCTCCAATGTACCTAAAACACATTCAAGTACACAATGGTCCCAAAACTCGTTGGGTCCAAAGTAGTTAGATACACTACAATACATAGGACAAACTCCACAAAAACATGTGCATATTGATATGAAATTGAATTTCACGCACATCCTAGCCAAAATAGGATTTGGTGGATTTTCCCCTATATATTGGATCAAAGAAAGCAAGCATACCATAATATATAAATTTAGTAAATATGCATGAACAAGACTTTCAAGAACCAAAAGGAGATATAGTTTGAACAAAAACACCAAGAAAACCAACAAGGCACACCAAAGTGTGACACGACTAATGGTTGTCCAAATTGTATCAAGGAAAAAATCAACACATGATAGACCCCAAGTTCAACAAGTGAACAAGGAAAAAGCCAAAGAGAAAAGAGGATAAACAAATACAAATGCTCAACGATTTATCTCATTCAAATGGTTAAATAGAAAGCATGGAATGAGGAAATCAACTCCCAAACAAAATACTAATTGAAAAATAAATGGTTCCAACAAAAGAACCAAACTCTCAACATTTTTCAAGAATGGCACAAAGTACCAAAGAAAAGATTTATCTTCCAAAGGCATAGAACATAGTATGGATCAAATCATGTCATGAAGAAGCATAAAATGAGTGTTCTAAATAATATAGGAGAACTCCCCCATGATTAGTGCATTATTTAAGATTTTGCATTTGAATACAAAATGCACACACATGGGATCATCATCCCTACCTACATCAACTAGAGAACTAAATAATTTCAAGACAAATAAGGACCCACAAGAGTCGAGGAAGACATGGGAGACAAAGCACAACAAATTTATTGGCAAGAGATAAGGAAAATAAAGCAAAAGCCAATGTGAAAATGATCAATAAGATCCACCACATATAATAGTACTGATTGTCCAAGGACAAGGGACTTACAAATATTTCCCGATGGTAGATAGAAAATATATCCAAGATAATATTCACAAAGATAAAGCAAATATCAAAATATAGGAATTAAAAACCAAGACATGAAAGAGATCCTTGAGGGTTTCAACTAGTTAACCAATCACGCAAAGCAATGATTAGAATAACTAGAGGCAAAATTTTTGCCAACTTAGATATAAGAATTCATATATGATGAAACCCATACCAAGGAAATCTATTGCAAACAAGATCCAAAAGATAAGGAATTAAAGGCATTATACCAAAAATGACTTGTTTGAGCTCACGTGCCACTTGGGAGCTAGATAATTTCCAATATCAATTCTATATGACACAACCTCAACTGTTCACATTTTCCCGGTTTGTAATATGCACAAAGTATATTACTCCCCCATAATGTGATAAAACATTTCTTTTCACAAGAGGCAAATAAAGTACAACAAGAGAACATTAATGGATATTATAGAATTTGAATTTCTCATGAGCATGACATACCACGTAGAGACTAGATAATCTTAAAATATCAATTCTAAGTGGTATTCCTTAGGTGCCCCAAAGTACATCACACTACCCCAAAATAGGATAGTCCATTAATCTCCCGTAAGAGCCAACTAAGATATAAACAAGATGCAATAGGCTCAAACACAAAAACACATGCATGGTGTGCAAGCCAACATACACAAACTTGATTTCTCAAGTTAAACAAGTAGGAAGCACAACATATACAAAACATATGCAAGGTACAAAACTAACACATGAACAAGGGGCAGCTAACTTTCAATGTAAGAGAGTTGAGAACATGTTACCGCAACGAGGAGCAATGGATATATGATAGAAGGATGATAATCCAAATGGCTTGACTTGACAAGAATAAATGATGAAGATACCTCAATTCTTCATAATGTAGCCAAGTCCCCAATGCCCTCCCACAAACACCTATTGGTAAAGTTTTAGCTTGATGCTCCCCAAGCAAGTTGGGTCCTAACAGGTTAGTCACCATAGGCTTGGCAACCCAAATGGTTATTTTCTTGACACCACTTTGAGTACCAACAAATTTGGCAAACACATTGCCTACCTCATCCTTCCTAAGAGAATAAACATCATCAATCTTGATTGGGTTGTATGAGGAGTTACCAATAGTGCAAGAGGAAGAGATGTGACCCTTGTCACGACATAAGTAGCAAGTTCTTCTCTTCCCATTCTTTTCACTTGATTTCTCCACAATGAGAGCATTAGCTTGAATATTCTTGGGAAGTGGCCTTTCTACAACTTGAGATTGGCCTTGACCTTGAACTAGAGATTACTTCCCTTTTTGCTTCTCATAAAGAGGCCTCTTCTTCAGAGGGCAATATCTAACATGGTGCCCTTTGATTTCGCACTTGAAGCAAACAATCTTGGCCGAATTCTTGACTTGTTCTTGGCCCTTTTATTGTTTCTCTTGGACCTCTTCTTAATAGTGGACTTGTTCTTGACATTAGATTTGAATCTAATCCCACACTGGTCATTGGGGGATTTTTGCACACTCAAGATCTTGTTGAGTGTGGTCTTCCCTTCATGACCATTTTTCTAGTAATTCTTCAAAGAAGTGACTTCAGCCTTGAGCTCTTTGATTTCCTCTACATGGTTAGTGACAACACATATACTAGATGAAGTAGAAATTTCATTGCTAGAGCAACAAGGCAAAGAATGTAATTCATCACAAGATTTAGCAATAATGTGAGTGGGCGAATTACAAGGACTAGCACATGGCAATATAGCATTATTCGTAGAGATTGTGCTAGTGACAACATGAGGCTCACAAGATGTTACCTTTGTACAGCTAGCCTTATGAGCTAACTTTAGCCTAGCATGGGATGCTAGAAGATCCTCATGAGAGCTTGATATCTTACCATGACTTTCTACCAAGATCCCATACTTGCTAGTTAGCAAAGCAAGTTGAGCCTTTATCTCAACATTCTCCTTCAAAATAGATGCTTCACAAGAAATAGAGTTAGTAGCACAAGCATCATAATTAATTGCAAGAGGTCAAGGCAACTTTGAAAGCTCTTTTGAGTAAGAGGCTTTAACTTGCTCATGTGACTCGGTGAGTTTGATGAGCTCACCCTTGATGACCCTAGAGCCATTTTTTAGGTGCTCAAAATCCTCAAGGAGTTTAGCATAAGCAACTTTAAGCTCATCATTTTTACTTTCGAGACCACTAGCCACCTTAAGACCTCTATCATGAGATTCCTTCACTCTAGACAACTATAGAGCAAAAGTCTCCTCAAGAGATTCCATAGTGGTTTGTTCCTCTTCAAGAGCTTCATTTAGATGTGCAATTTGATTAGCATACTCACGCTCAAGGCTACTCATTTTATCAATGGTGTTCTCATTCTCCTCAATTTGTGCTTCTAACTTATCAATATGTTCTTTGCTCTTAATAGAAAAGTCCAAGATTTCAACAAAGTTAGAGCAAGCAATATTATTCTTAACAAGAGCATGATAAACCATCTCACCCTTTTCATATAAATTATCAACATCCAACTCTTCTACCTCATTATCCTCATCCTCATCATCACAAGAGGTATTGGGTTCCAAAGTAGGAGTTACCTTTGAATCCCTAGCCATAAGGCATAGGTGGGTACCATGAGATGATGATGATGATGATGATGATGATGAATTATTTGAAGCTTCATTAAAGATCTTGTCCTGGACAATAGGATCTTTGTTTTCCTCTGCATGGTTAGAAATACAAGTACTAGAGGAAATGTAAGCATTTTTATCATGGCAACAAGGCAAGGAGAGCATATCATCATGAGATCTATTGGGGCAATTTATACATGATATGTGATGACCCACAAGTATAGGGGGTGTATCGCAGTATTTTCGATAAGTAAGAGTGTCGAACCCAACGAGGAGCAGAAGGTGCTGGCTAGTGGTATGGATCAGGAAATCTCTGCAAATACTTAGCAAACAGATTTTTAGGGGTTTTCGATAAAGCAAGTAAACAAAGTACGAGTAAATGAAAGACAATAAGAATGAATGCAGCAAGTGGCCCAATCCTTTATGTAGCAAAGGACAAGCTGGTTGTATTTCTATAGATGACCAAATGTTCTTGAGGACACATGGGAGGACTGTCAAGTGTTTTCGCTTCATATAGTCGATTAATCTTCTTTAGCTTGCTAAGTGTTGTGTGGGTGAACCTGTGCTAATGTACCGCCCCATCCAAGACTAATACATACTTGTGATTAAACCCCTTGCAAACATCCGTAATTACAAGAAAGTAATTAAGGTAGAAACCTAACCACAACTTTAAACTCTAAGACCCTTACGTCCCGTGTGCAATGGTTTCCTAACGGGGGTTCAGGTTTCTATCACTCCGGCAACCCCTACGATCAGTAGCCAAATACACAATGTATTCCCCTAGGCCCATATAGGTGAAGTGTCATGTAGTCGACATTCACATGACACCACTAGAAGAAGTACACCACAACTTAAATAACAATCTATTGAATCTTTCTCAACACAACTCCACTACTAACAACAAGACTTCTCCCATGTCCTCAAGAACAAAACGAACTACTCACGAGACATCATATGGATCATGATCAGAGATGGAATAATGATGTATAACAATCAGAACATAAACAATAATTCAACGGTTCACTCAATAGCATCAACTACAAAGAGTAATCAACACCGGGAAAGTTTCCCCTATGAACTATGCAAGATTCAACGCAATTGTTACAGCAATATGGAGATGGTGATGAGGGTGCTGATGGTGATGATGATGGTGATGATGATGATGATGATGATCCCGATGAAGTCCATCTTGATGGTGGTGTTGATGGCGACGATCTCCCCTCTCCGGGAAGGAATTCCCTTGGCAGAAATTTGTTTGCCGGAGAGATCTTTCTCTCTCGGTGTTTTCCGCCTCGCAGAGGCGGCGGAATCTTTCTGTGGTCGCCCCCCGAGTCTTAGGGTTTCGTGGGGATGATATACGCTAGAGGGGAGAGGCTGGAGTGGGCCAGGGCGGCCACACCACCTCCAGGCGCGGCCTAGGCCTGCCCGCGCCATGGGGTGGTGTGGGCCCCCTGTGGCCCACCTCCACTCCATCTTCTGGCATCCTGAGTCTTCTGGAAAAATAGGATTTTCCGTATATTTTCCCAGATTTTCTGATCTTCGCGAATTTTGCCTCCAAACAGCACCTTTTCCATCAGAATCCTGACTGCAGCGGTCCATGCTCCAAAAGTCATCAACCATGCAAAAATAGATGAAATAACATAAGTATCACCTCTCAATATGAAATATATCAATGAATAATAGTGAATTAAGACATAGAATAGTGATGCAAAATGGACATATCAACTCCCCCCAAGCTTAGACTTCGCTTGTCCCAAGCGAAACGGAGCTCAATAAACATGACCTCAGGTTTATGGAGTGAAGAGTCGATAAAAGAATACGGACAAGAAGCATCACAATCATCAAAAGCATAGATCATAATAGAAGACAACTCACTATTATATAACTCAACTTGTAATGATTAAAGGAAACATGATAAAGATACATAAAGTGAATCATAATTGGTAATGGCAAACTTAGCTCTTGGTCGAAGAATAGTTGATAATTTGCTGGAGTTCACAAATAGCTGGTTTTCAAAGAAAGCTTTCAAAGTAGTAAACTTCAAGATAAGAGTAATGTGCAAAACAAGGAACATAAGAAACATGATTGAATAAATCATCATATGAATGAATGAAACACATCAACTCAAAATACTTGCTGAGATAGAGAGGAAGTAGGTTTACTGACTCAATCTACAAAGTAAAAGAAAGGCCCTTCACAGAGGGAAGCAGGGATTGCAAGTCTCATAAAGAGCTCCCAAAAATTATGATACTTACTAGCTTTCAGCTCTCATTGCCCCTATCATAGGCATCTTTAGGTGATTAAGGTGAAAGTGAGCTCCAATCTGAGTTATATGCTTGACAGACTATAAACTGGAAATCCCAAGTCCCTTGAGTACGAGGGCCGCTCCTCATGCTACTCAACTTTAGTTACCGGTAAGTTCTTGTCATCGTAAGTATGTGCGTATCATTGAGAACCGCCAACGGGGTACCCCTTGCCCGATGATACATAAGAATCCCCATATCAAAATGACAAGGCAAGCAGACAATGAGTATCTTCTTATTTACCATGGGAAAATGGTGCTTTTTTTCTCTCTTTCCTCTTTTCATAGTATCTCTTTTTTTATTTTCTTTTTCTCAATAGCTATCTCTCTCTTTTTTTTATAAGAAGAATGCTTCATAGATATCATTATGGTTATGCTGCAGGTTTCCACCATGTTAGCATGGATTAGACCAGCGGCCCAGGCGTTTCTCTAACACACATACATAATTCCATGGACTTACAAGCTCCCATTTTATTTCACACCGACGACATCCGCAAACAAAAGAGCAAGGTATCAACTGGGTATATATTTACAAGTGTTGAAAGCGTTCCCCGTGACACCACGATTCTGCTAATCCGCAGCCTATAATTTGCAAGCATATAACTTTCATGGAGAGTTCACAATGGTTCAAGTTTATTAATTGCAAGAAAGTAAAGTGTGCCATCAAGTTCGTGAGAGCTTTAATCACTAATTTTCACATAACAAGTTTAATTTGGGAGGTAGACAAAACAAGAATTTACTTGGAATAGCAATAATGCTACTAGGTAGGTATGGTGGACACAAATGGCAAAGGTTTTGGTTTAAAGGAGGTGGATGCACAAGAAGAATTCCCTCTCAGTACAGGTTTTTGGCTAGCAAGGCTGGGTAGCAAGTACAAGAGTTGAAGGAAACAAACAAACATACAAATGATAAAGACAAACATGCAACCTTCCTTGGAAGCACAAAAGATCTTAACTAGAGAATACTAGACTTATGAGCAAATCAAGAAAGAAAGATGATGAAATTATTTTTCTCTCGAGTACTTCTATCTTTTTCTTTTCAACTCTCAAAAAGGTGTTGCTACTGACCGAGCCAGGTTTGCAAAAACCAACTAAATTAACTCAATGATCCCAAAGTGCTACCAATACTAACAACAAGATCAATCATATAATCACGAATTGAAAACTAATATAAGCTATGCAAAAGGGTGAATGGTAGAACTTCTCATAAATACTCCATAACGGAAACTCACACCAAGGGATACACATCTAACGAGAGAGGGGACACTTCCATAATGCAAACCATACTACATAATAACTCCTCTATTCAAGATATGACTCTACTAATAAGGTAAAAAGATAGAAGATAGTGATATGATACCGCGGCACTCCCCCAAGCTTGGAACAAACCAAGGGGATGCCAAACCTGATGAAGAATTACTCCTTAGGTGGTGGTGGTATCCTCTCGATGAGCTCTTTGATTAGTTTCCCCAAGTCTTCAATCTCGAAGGTGAGAGTACGAATCAACTCTGAGTTGTGCTCAATACGGCTCATGATCATGTCAGATTGAGAATTCTAGCTCTTGCTATTCTTTCCCCACTCTTCCTCCTTGAAGTCTTCTTTTCCTGCATGGCTAGAACGAGGCAAATCCCAATTGGAGGGTAATTTCTCCTTAGGCATATTCTGGTATTGATGCTCATGGATAAGAGTGTGGAAAGGATTCTTGGTGCGTGGAGGAAGTGACCAGGGATCTGAACGGTGATGAGGAGGCTTCCCTCCAATGGCTGGGTTTTCCACCACCCCAATGCTTGCAATGGTAGTGTCGGTGTGCGGATGTTGGCCTTGCTCCTCTTCACCTTCACACTTGATCTCCTTCTCTTTCACGGGGTCTTGGAGGTCTTCCTCCATGGGCTCCTTCCCTTTATCCTTGGCGGACACCATTGTGCTTCTAAGCTTTCAAAGAGTATGTCCTGAAAGAAACAGATCGAAACAAAAACACAACGAAAACACGATATACGGACCTCGGGGGATCCGGGGGGGTTATATATTACGAAGTTTCATATCAAAAGGAAGGTACTAGGAGAAAACGGGTCGGAGACGGAGTCCTGGGTGGCCTCACCACCTGGTGGCGTGGCCAGGGGTGGGCCCGCGCCATGGGGTGGTTTGGGCCACCCTGGCTCTGGTTCCATCCCTTTTTCGCTTCGAAACTTTCCTTATTGACTGAAAACTGCAAAAATATAGTTGGATTGTATTTTCGCGGAAGTTTTCTTACTAGAACTATTACCTATTTGAACACGGACTCTGCAGGTCTCTGAATTTGGTATCTAGTAGATTCTTCTAGGGTCATCTCTTGAATATCATCGATATCTTCATTTTCATATACTTATTACTTGAGTCATCAGACCCTTCTCTTCCTTATTACACCATTATCTCCACTTCCTGGAAATTTCTTTCACACAAAACTTCACACAGTTCTCATTAGCAACATTGGTATATATGAAGTGATAAAACCTTTTGAGTCCAACTTCAACTGAAAACCATCAAAACAAAAGCTACTGTAGCAACTCCTTCTGAAAACCCAAAAAGAATTCAAAAAGGAAATCGAATAAAGAAGCAAATGCAAGATTGGCTAAATCTGTCAAAACAGACCAGCAGGTAAAGATCAATTTTTTCAAAAATCTTCTGTTGCTCAAATCAAAAAGTGAAAAACTAACGAAAGTTAAATAACAACCTGGGGCAGAAGCAAAAACAATTACAGCTCAATCCGAAAGACAGGGGTCTCTCACGAATTTTTACGGTGAAGCACAAAAATCTGTTTCGGGACAGCAACTTCCCCAAATCTTACTTCTCTCTCATTAGAGGTTGATCTTGACACAAAAACCAAACAAAACTGATAAGGAGCGGTTATTACCGAAGTAATAACTTCCAAGACTCAAACAAACAAAAACAAACTAAAAGCAAAAACAAATTGGGTTGTCTCCCATAAAGCTCTTTCTTTATAGCCATTAAGATGGGCATGATAATTTTGAAGAAGCTCTCATAGGGATATGATTTGAAGTGAAAGAGAGCATTAAGAAGCAAAAACACACACATTTAAGTCTAACCCACTTCCTATGCAAGGGGATTTTGTAAACAAACAAGTTGTTGAAACCATAGGAAACTTGCATAAGAAGGCAAAAGAAGTGCAGCATAAAAACCTTCAGCATAAAACGGGGAAACTTGATATTATTGAGATGCTTAAGAACACTTTTCCCTCTCTCATAATAACTTTCAATATCAAGCATAAACTTAACAATATAGCTATCACAAGGACTATCATATCAATGATCACTTATTCTAACAGAAAACACAGGGATACTAGCTCTCATAACACTACTTTGTGAAACAATATTAGAGGTATCCTTACAAAGGATAGTGTGTCCCTCTTTTTCATACTTAGTGACAAAGTCTTTCACACTTGCTATTATAGGTTCATCAACCATTTGTTTATCAGGTTCAATAGCTTTATTCATACTTTCATCAACCATACTAGCTATCATAGATTGTTCCTTTACCTTAACTGGAAAAGGCATTTTCTCAATATAAGGTTCAGGTAAAACATGATTAGCAGTATAAACTTCAGTATTTATTGCAGGAACACTCTTAGCAACATCTTTATAAGGTTCACGATACTTATTCCACTTCTTTTTAGGCACTTCAATATAAGAAGCAAAAGCCTTAAAATAAGAAGCAATAGCTTGAGAGTCTAGACCATAAGCATTTTTGATATTTTGAAAGTCGTCAGTTCCCATAAAAGATTCAATGCATTCATAATCATAATTTATACCTGACTTTCTACCTTTGTCATTCTCCCAAGCTTCAGTATTGTCTTGAATACGGTCTAGAAGGTCCCATTTAGCTTCTTCTTCCATACGAGTGAATGATCCAGCACAAGAAGCATCCAATAAATCTTTATCATGTAGAGGGAGCCTTGCATAGAAGTTATTGATAATAATATTGTTGGGGAGCTCATGAATGGGACATTTGAGCATTAGTAATTTCAATCTCCCCCAAACTTGAGTTGTACTCTCTTCATCAAGCGGCCAAAAGTTGTATATTTGATTCCGATCTTTATGAATCTCACTAGGAGGATAAAACTTTGAATAAAAGAGAGGCACTATTTCCTCCCATTCTAGAGCTTGACCATTCTTCAGCAGCTTATACCATTCCTCAGCTCTTCCTTTCAGTGATAATGAGAATAACTTCTTCTTAACTTGATCTGTTGTAATACTTGCACACTTGAACAACCCACATAATTCGTGTATAAAGAGTAAATGATCACCGGGATGGACAGTTCCATCCCCAACATAGTAGTTATCCATAACACGATCAATAATTCTTGTAGGTATTTTGAAAACATCTTTCTCAGCAGGTGGTGGCTTATCTACTACCTTAGCAGTGGTAGTAGCATTACCAAATAAGAAACTCAGCGAATTATCCATAATGAAAATAAAGCAACTAGCAGAACTAAACAATACTCACAGTAGAAGTTTCCTTTACCAGTTCCACTCTCCAATAGCGCTTCACTCCCCGGCAACGGCGCCAAAAAATAGTCTTGATGACCCACAAGTATAGGGGGTGTATCGCACTATTTTCGATAAGTAAGTGTCGAACCCAACGAGGAGCAGAAGGTGCTGGCTAGTGGTATGGATCAGGAATTCTCTGCAAATACTTAGCAAACGGATTTTTAGGGGTTTTCGATAAAGCAAGTAAACAAAGTACGAGTAAAAGAAAGACAGTAAGAATGAATGCAGCAAGTGGCCCAATCCTTTATGCAGCAAAGGACAAGCTGGTTGTATTTCTATAGATGACCAAATGTTCTTGAGGACACATGGGAAGACTGTCAAGTGTTTTCGCTTCATATAGTCGATTAATCTTCTTTAGCTTGCTAAGTGTTGTGTGGGTGAACCTGTGCTAATGTACCGCCCCATCCAAGACTAATACATACTTGTGATTAAACCCCTTGCAAACATCCATAAGTACAAGTAAGTAATTAAGGTAGAAACCTAACCACATCTTTAAACTCTAAGACCCTTATGTCCCTTGTGCAATGGTTTCCTAACAGGGGTTCAGGTTTCTGTCACTCCGGCAACCCCTACGATTAGTAGCCAAATACACAATGCATTCCCCTAGGCCCATATAGGTGAAGTGTCATGTAGTCGACGTTCACATGACACCACTAGAAGAAGTACACCACAACTTAAATAACAATCTATTGAATCTTTCTCAAAGCAACTCCACTACTAACAACAAGACTTCTCCCATGTCCTCAAGAACAAAACGAACTACTCACGAGACATCATATGGATCATGATCAGAGATGGAATAATGATGTATAACAATCTGAACATAAACAATAATTCAATGGTTCACTCAATAACATCAACTACAAAGAGTAATCAACACCGGGAAAGTTTCCCCTATGAACTATGCAAGATTCAACGCAATTGTTACAGCAATATGGAGATGGTGATGAGGGTGCTGATGGTGATGATGATGGTGATGATGATGATGATCCCGATGAAGTCCAGCTTGATGGTGGTGTTGATGGCGACGATCTCCCCTCTCCGGGAAGGAATTCCCCTGGCAGAAATCTGTCTGCCGGAGAGATCTTTCTCTCTCGGTGTTTTCCGCCCCGCAGAGGTGGCGGAATCTTTCTGTGGTCGCCCCCCCGTGTATTAGGGTTTCGTGGGGATGATATACGCCAGAGGGGAGAGGCTGGAGTGGGCCAGGGCGGCCACACCACCTCCAGGCGCGGCCTAGGCCTGCCTGCGCCATGGGGTGGTGTGGGCCCCCTGTGGCCCACCTCCACTCCATCTTCTAGCATCCTGAGTCTTCTAGAAAAATAGGATTTTCCGTATATTTTCCCGGATTTTCTTATCTTCGCGAATTTTGCCTCCAAACAGCACCTTTTCCATCAGAATCCTAACTGCAGCGGTCCATGCTCCAAAAGTCATCAACCATGCAAAAATAGATGAAATATCATAAGTATCACCTCTCAATATGAAACATATCAATGAATAATAGTGAATTAAGACATAGAATAGTGATGCAAAATGGACGTATCAATATGCAAGGCTTATCAACACTAGCATGTAACTCATATATAGTGCTAGACGTGTTTAAGTCCAAAGATGAACCATTGCAATGAGATAGAGAAGAAGGATCAATAAGAGTAAGCTCACTATCAACATTGCAAAGTTCATCACCACTAACAATATCATTACCTTGTGTCTTAACACACTTTGGTGAAGTGGAAGAAAAAGAGAACTCATCTTGACCGGAAGTGGAAGCAATACAATCATCCTCAATAATGTTGGACACATCATATTTATCTTGAAGTTTTTTCCATAACTCATGAGCGCTCCAAAATGGTATGACTGAAGAAGTAACTACATATCTCAAAGCATTAACAGGCACATTAGAAGCTTGAGCATCGAGATACAGGTTTTTCTCATCCTCACAAGATAGATTTTTGAAATCCATACGAGGAGAAAAACCTATATCTACAATACTCTCCAAATTTGGGTCCATGTCCCGAAAATGAATAAGCATACGAGTTTTCCATATATCATAATTTGTGCCATCGAATATGATCATTTCATCATGCACTAATCCCCTAGCCGACATCTTTACTCTCAAAGCGGTGAAGACTAAAATTAGAGACCGGGATCTGATACCAATTTAAAGGACAAGGATGTCGCCTAGAGGGGGGTGAATAGGCGGTTTAAAACTTTTATGAGATGGGCTTAACAAAGGCGGAATAAAACTAGCGTTTACTTTGTCAAGCACAAAACCTATATATTCTATGGTTCACCTATGTGCACCAACAACTTATGCTAAGAAAGACAAGCAACTATGTGATAGCAAGATATAGACTTCAAGCACGAAGGCTATCACAAAGTAAGATGCATAAGTAAATGCTCGGGTATAGAGATAACCGAGGCACGCAGAGACGACGATGTTTTACCGAGTTCCTCCCAAAAATGGAGTATGTCTCGTTTGGAGAGGGGGTGGTATCAAACCACCAACGCCACAAAAGGCCTACCTTGTTCTCCTATGAATCTCACCCCAACAGGATCGATCCACACTTCCACTATCGGTGCACTTGTCAGTGGCAATCTGGAACCTCTCACAAGGTTGGGGCACTTCTCCACAACTCAATTGGAGGCTCCCAACGAACAAGCTTGGGGAAAGCTCCACAACTTAATTGGAGGCTCCCAACAAACAAGCTTGGGGAAAGCTCCACAACTTAATTGGAGGCCCCAAGTAATCCACAAACCTGCAATACAACCAAACCGTCTAGGGTTCCAAGAACCCAAGAGTAAAAAGCTTCTCACCTTTCACCCAATCGAATCCTCACCGAGAACTCAAACCGATGTACCAAATGCAATAGCAAGAACACAAGAAGTGCTCAAGTTCTTCTCTCCCAAATTCCACCAAAGCTACAAAGCTTATGGGGGAGTAAGAGAGGAAGAACAATGGAGGAAATCCACAAAATACTCCAAGATCTAGATCCCAAGATGTTCCCCTCACTTAGAGGAGAGATTGATTGGTGGGATTGTAGATCTAAATCTCCTATTTCAAATCCCTCAAGAATATGCAAGAATCATAGGAGGGATTGAGGGATTCCAAGCTCAAGAAGGTCAACAATGGAGGGAAAAACTTGCAAGGAAAGTTAGGGAACCATTGGGGAAGAAGGGTCCCTTAAATAGGTCCCTAGAAATCCAACTGTTAGGCCCAGGAATCGCCCGGTCCGGAGTCTCCGGACTGGGACCGGAGTCTCTGGTGTACCTAGGCCAAACAGGGACAAACTAGGGGACAATCAGTATGCGGTCCGGAGATAGACCGGAGATTTAGTCTAGAATCTCTAGTCTTACAAAAACTGGCAGAAAGACTAATAGGAAAACAACCATAACTTTTGCATCCGGACTCTGATTTTGATGATCTTGGGCTCATTTTAAAGAGGACAATAAGATCTAAAAGATCATACAGAAAACCATCATAGTCCAGCAAGCGAGGATATAACCAAATGACGAAAGGTTTAACCTCTCTCAAAAAGACGAACCGGTAAAACCTCCAACATCGAAAATGCAATAGAGAATGCATATGAAATCCGTTTTCGATGAACTAGAGCTTGTTATGAAGATTAAAACAATCTATAAAACCTCACATGAGTAAGAACTAAATAATGGAAGGTTTTACCTATCTCTAAAATACAAACTGGTAAAACCTCCAATATCAAAAACGCAATAGAAAATGCATATGAAATCCATGTTCAATGAACTAGAGCTTGTTATGAATATTACCACAAGATCTAGAACCTCACATGGATAAGATCCAAATAACAACCAAGAAAGATGATGCCAAGTATGCAAAGGTTTGAGCTCTCTCCGAAGGATATGATCAAGTTACTCACTCGAGAGCCCCTCTTGATAGTACGGTTATCTATCCTATAAACCGGTCTCTCCAACTAACACTACGAGAACGGTAAGAAGGAAACCCTATCAAGAACATACCTTTTCCTTGCGCATATTCCACCTGAGCTTGATGATGATGATCTTCTACCCCTCAAGATGGAACACCTTTCTTGATTGCGCTAGCTTGGCGAAGACTTGCAAATTGCTCCCCATACTCCACTATGGTAGAGCTTCTCTTTTGGGCATATCATCTTCCCATATCCATGATCACCATAGGATGGCAAGCTTCAAGCAAATGATCTCTTCGAGATGGCTCATCTTGAACTTGCACATCATTTTTTATTTCTTCATTATGTTTGTGTCTTGAAGGTACATATGAGATATCACTCCAACTTTATTCTTCAAGACACACTTGTCATAGGATCAACTCTCACATGACCAACCTTTGGATCTCTCCTTGAACACCTTGGTCATCACTTGATCTTCTTTACTTTTCTTCTTCTCTCAACCTTGAAGCCAACATATGGTTTAAGCATTGCCTATGGACAAATCCTACAAGTAAAGCTCAATGCACACATAAGTCCATAAATATTGTCATTAATTACCAAAAACACACATGGGAGCACACATGCACTTTCAGCAAGGCCTTTGGGTATTCAATGGATGATTTGAAGGGCATAAGTCCCATGATAGCCGTCCATCGAATATTCATGGAAGAAGGTGCTAAATCAGTCGCGGAATTTAATAGAGGATTGAAGCCTGAAATGAAGGAAGTAGTAAGAAAATAAATTGTACGCCTACTAGATGCAGGTATAATCTATCTTGTTAAAGAAATTGAATAGGTAAGTCATGTTCATTGTGTCCCTAAGAAGGGCGGTTTTACTGTTGTTCCTAATGAAAACAATGAATTGATACCTACTAGAACTATTGTTGGGCATAGGATGTGCATAGACATCAGGAAATTAAATAAAGAAACTAGGAAAGATCACTATCATTTACCGTTCATAGATCAAACTTTAGAAAGGTTAGCAAATGACACTTATTTTTGCTACTTGGACGGATACTCTGGTTTTTCACAAATAGTTATTCATCCGGATGATCAACTTAAAACAACTTTCATTAGTCCCTATGGTTTACATGCTTACCGATGTATGCCTTTTGGTTTATGTAATGCTCCCACTACTTTTCAAAGATGCATGACTGCTATTTTTGTGGATTTTATAGAACTGATAATGGAAGTATTTATGGATGACTTTTCTGTCTATGGAACTTCGTTTACTAGTTGCTTGGATAATCTCAAAAGAGTTTTGTAGGATTGCAAAGAAACCAATCCTTTTCTAAACTGGGAGAAGTGCCATTTTATGTTCAATGAAGGTATAATCCATGGACACAAGGTAGCAGGTAAGGGAATTGAAGTGGATAGAGATAAGGTTGAGGCCATAGAGAGAATGCCACAACCTAGGGATATTAAAGGTATAATAAGTTTCCTTGGTCATGTGGGTTTTTATAGAAGGTTCATTAGAAATTTCTCTAGAATATCTAAACCTTTGACTAACCTCCTGCAAAAGGGAATAAGATTTAACTTTGATGATAAATGTCTTGAAGCCTTTGATAGACTCAAAAATTCTTTATCCCGTGCTCCTATCATTAAACCACCTATCTGGGATACGACTTTTTACCTAATATGTGAAGCTAGTGATGATGCTGTAGGAGTAACTCTGGGACAGCATATAGGTCACAGATTTAATATTATACATCATGCTAGTAGAACTCTTAATGGTGCTCAAAATAATTATCCTAAGGAGGAAAGGGAACTATTTGCTGTATTTTTATCTTGTGATAAATTTTGTTCTTATATAGTTGATGCAAAGGTAAGAGTTCATACAGATCGTGATGGTTTAAAAGAACTCCTTGAGAGGAAAGACCATAAGCCAAGACTGATCTATTGGATTCTTTCACTTCAAGAATTTGAGTTGCAGATTATGCAGAGGCAAGAAATAAAGATGTTGGATGCAGTGTCCATGTTCACCCAACAAGATACCAATCTTGTTGAGAGGAACTTTAGTTCCAGTGAATTTCATTTACGATAATTATTCAATGAACTAAGGTCAATTCCTCCAAAAAAAGAAGTATTTGTTGTTGGAGGAGATTTTCATCCCCGAATAAGTAAACTTGTTTTCACAGATTTTACTTTTGAAAATTTTGCCTTTGAATTCCACGTGTTTTTCTGAAGCTTCTGAGGGTTTTTACCAACTATACGGGTAGAACTGTACGACCGGAGAGAAATCTCCCACCATATAGTTGGTCGTTAAACTCTCTGTATGTTCTTCACGAAATTGTTTTCGATGTCTGTATCTATATGGTCGCAACTATATGACCGGAGCCAAACTTACGGCCGTATAGTTCGTCGTTAAACTCTCAGACACTTTCGATGTTTGACTTTTCGTTTTTACTATATCAAAAAAATGCTATTGTCGGTTCCGAGTCGTAACTTAACCAACCCGGACTCGAGATATTTTGAAATATTTGCCCGGAACCAACTAAATGGATGGAGCTATACGGGCCGCGCCGGTATAGTTGGTCGTTACGCGGCAGGACTCCTCCAAATCCACGATTTCTTTCCCTGTTTCGCTCAGATTCTTTTCTTGGGCAATAATTTGGTGTTTCTCGCGAGTTTTACCGACATCTGACCCCCCCTTATATACTACCATTGTCTTTCTCTCTAAATCATAATCACCAAGAACCAATATACTATCCCGTCCCAGGCCGTGGGAAACCCATGGGGCTCATTGCTCCTTCCAGGGAGCTCTAGCAGCCCGTCCATGGAGGACAATGATGAGGAGGTGGAGAATTTAGCCCGAGGTACAAGGAGTGCATCGAGCCAAGCTACTACAATAATGATTTCGATGATGATGTGGTTAATTTCTACATCCACCGTGATATCTATGATCCCCCGAAGATCAACTGGGAGGCAATGAAGAAAGCTCAAAAAGAGAGAGAAGATCACAAGCCGCATGGAAAAGGGCGTGTGGAGACGGTCAAGTTCATCACCACGGATCCAAGGACACACAAGCGTAAGGAAATACCTAATACTAGCGCAGGTGTTAGCGAGGGAGCCAAGGTTCCAATCATGAAGCCTACCACTGGTGCTCATATGAAGGTGAAGCCTCAAGAAGAGTGGAGGTACAGTTTCCACTTCCCCGATCCATAAATTATGGATGAGGAAGAAGAAGTTGTTCCCAGGACCAAGGATCACATGCGGGCACTAGAGATATATCAGAAGCAGGAGTTACTCCATCGTGTTGAAGTCCGTCACCGTCTCAATGAGATGCAGAAGAAGGAAGACCTCCTCCCATTGGTGACTAAGCTCGTAGATAGAGTGGACACTTTGCAATATGATTTGCGTAGGTGCTACAGCTGCATCACTGCTTTGGAGGATACCAACAAGAAGCTACGCACCACGGTGTTACATGCCATGGCACCACAGTGATCTACAATAATCACGGTATCAAATAATTGCAAGGGATTATTTGATCCCGCCTGGATTGATTCCAAGCTTGGGGAGATCTTTAAGACCTTGTAATCCATTCTATAAGTTTTATATTACTATTTTAGTCTAGCATTAGTTCAAACTAGAAATAAAGTTTGCATCATTAGAATTTGATACATCATCAACATATCTATAATTTTTTATGTTCCATGCTTGTTTAGTATCTACTTTCTTATGTTTTGTTCACACTTTGAGGTATTTTTATACATTTTCTCGGACAAACCTCTTAACAAGATGCCATAGTGCCAGTTGCATGTTATCGGCTATTTTTGGTTTTAGAAAAGCTAGTAAGGAAATATTCTCGGAATTGGACGGGACAAAAGCCAAAGTCAGTATTTTACCCGAAGCAACACGGAGTCCGGAGGGGAGACGAAGTGGCGCACCAGGGCGGCCATGCCTGGTGGCCGCGCGGCCTAGGAGGCGTGCCACCAGGGGGTGTGGTCCCCCTGGTGCTCCACCGACCTTGCCCCTTTGCCTATAAAAGCCTCCTGGGACGAAAACCCTAAGTACCCGATCAAAATTCCACGAAAGAGTCTGTAGCCGCCGCCATATCCATCCCTAGATCGGGAGGGATCTGAAGCTCTTCCCGGCACCCTATCAGAGGGGAGAGATCACCCTGGAGGCCTTCTTCATCACCATGTCTGCCTCCGGTGTGATGCGTGAGTAGTTCACCCTTGGACTATGGGTCCATGTAGTAGATAGATGGTTGGTTCTCCTCCTTTGTGCTATCATGTTTAGATCTTGTGAGCTCCGTTCATGATCAAGATCATCTATTTGTAATCTTACATGTTGTGTTTGCGGGTATCCGATGGATATTGAGATGCTATTTCAGAGTGATTATTGATTCTATCATGTCTATGTTATTTGTGATCTTGCATGCTCTCCATTGTTTGTAGCTATCTTGGCCAAGTAGATGCTTACAACTCCAAGAGGGAGTATTTATGCTCGATAGTGGGTTCATGCCTCTAGTAATCTGGGGAAGTGACAGGAATCTCTAAGGTTGTAGATGTGTTGTTGCTACTAGGGAGAAAACAACAATCCTTTGTCCATGGGACAATCGTATTATTTACTTTACACACTTTGCTTAATGCAATTATCTGTTGCTTGCAACTTAATACTGGAAGGGGTTTGGATGATAACCCAAAGGTGGATTATTAGTCATAGATGCAGTTGGATTACGGTCTATGTATAATATTGTAATGCCCAATCAAATCTCATAGGAGTCAAGATGTCTAGTATATGCATTGTATGCTTTCTCGAATCTGTCAATTGCCCCGCTGTAATTTGTTCACCCAGCATGTTATCTATCTTAAGGAGAATCACCTCTAATGAACTATGGACCCTGGTCCATGCTTTTACCATTGTTATACCATCTACTGTTACTATTTGCTATTTACTTTCTGCAAGCAATTACTATCGTCCACACTATACATTTAATCCTTTGTTTTCAGCAAAACCGGTGAGATTGACAACCTCACTGTAAGTTGGGAGCAAAGTTCTGTGGTTGTGTTGTGCAGGATTCCAAGTTGCTAGCAACACCTTGCAGTTGTTTCCTTGCTCCTACTGGTTCGATAACCTTGGTTTCATAACTAAGGGAAAACTTGTTGTTGTGCTCATCATACCTTCCTCTTGGGGTTCCCAACGAGCTCTACATTTTGAGCCATCAAGAACTTTTTCTGGCGCTGTTGCCGGGGAGTCAAGGACAGCTTTACAAGGGGAGTCTCTCACAACCAATCTCTTTACATTGTTTTTGTTTTTCTTAGTTTATTTCTACTTAGTTTGCTTGTTTCTTTTTACCAAAAACACAAAAAAATAGTATACTAGTTTGCTTCCTTCTATCAAAAACACAAAAAAATGACTACTCTTGAAAATACTAAGTTGTGTGGCTTCACTAGCACAAACAACAATGATTTCGTGTGCACACCCATTTCTCCACCTATTTCTAAATCTACTTTCTTTGAAATTAAACCTGCTTTGCTCAATCATGCTATGAAAGAACAATTCTCTGGTGCTGGTACTGATGTTGCTGCTGCTCACCTTAATAACTTTGTTGAACTTTGTGAGATGCAAAAACATAGGGATATAGATGGAGATATTATTAAGCTTAAATTGTTTCCTTTCTCTTTGAGAGGAAAAGCTAAAGAATGGTTGTTATCCCTACCTAGAAATAGTATTGATTCCTGGATTAAATGCAAAGATGCTTTCATTAGAAAATATTATCCTCCCGCTAAGATTATATCTATGAGAAGTGAAATAATAAAATTTAAACAATTTGATAATGAACATGTTGCTCAAGCTTGGGAAAGAATGAAATCTTTGGTAAAGAATTGTCCCACTCGTGGACTGACTGCTTGGATGGTTATTCAAACCTTTTATGCAAGACTAAATTATTCTTCAAGAAATCTGTTGGATTCTACTACTGCAGGCACCTTTATGAACATTACTTTGGGTGTTGCAACAAAGCTCCTTAATAATATGATGGTTAACTATTCTGAATGGCACACTGAGAGAGCTCCACAAGGTAAGAAGGTAAATTATGTTGAAGAAACCTCCTCCTTGAGTGATAAAATTGATGTTATTATGTCTATGCTTGTTAATGGAAAAACTCATATTGATCCAAATCATGTTCCCTTGGCCTCTTTGGTTGCTCAAGAAGAGCAAGTTGATGTGAACTTTATTAGAAATAATAATTTTAGCAACAATGCCTATAGGAATAATTTTGGTAATAACAATTATAGGCCATATCCTCCCAATAATGGTAATGCTTATGGAAATTCCTACAACAACAATAGAAGTGCACCCTCTGAACTTGAAGTCATACTTAAGGATTTTATTAGTAAACAAATTTCTTTCAATAAAACTATTGAGGAAAAACTTTTGAATGCTGAAAAAAAATCATCTTTGTCTGAAGCACAATCTTCTTTGATTAATAAAATGGCTGCTAAACCTGAAACTATGGAAAACCCCTTTGCTGCTACTAATGCTATACAAGTTAGAATTGATGAAAATATTAGATTGTTAGCTAAATTGCATGCTAAGTGGGAAAGAGAAGATGAAATTGCTAGAAATAGTAGTATTTGTACTATCACCACCACTAATGTTGATGCTAGCAAACCACAGGAAGTCCCCATTAATATGGGAGACAATAGTTCTACTACCTTGGATGGTAATTTTGATTTTGATGGTTGCAATATTTCTGAAGTAATTAAGTTCCTACAAAAGCTTGCTAGAAGTCCTAATGCTAGTGCTATGAATATGGCCTTTATAAAACACATTACAAATGCTCTCACGAAAATTAAAGAAGAGAAGTTGAAACATAAAGCTTATATTCCTAGGAAATTAGAAGATGGTTGGGAACCCATCATTAATATGAAAGTGAATGATTTTGATCTCAAAGCTTTATGTGATCTTGATACTAGTGTCTCTGTTATGCCTAGAAGGATTTATGAAATGCTTAATTTGCCACCATTGGAAGATTGTTATTTAGATGTCCAACTTGATGAAAATGCTAAAAAGAAACTCATGGGGAGTATTAATGATGTTCTTATTATGGTTAACAATACCTATGTCCCTGTTGATTTCTATGTTTTGGATGTTGAATGCAATTCTTCTTGTCCTATTACCTTGGGAAGACCTTTTCTAAGCACAATTGGTGCTATTATTGATATGAAGGAAAGTACCAGTAAATATAAACTCCCACTCAAGAAAGGTATAAAATACTTCCCTAGGAAAAGAAAGAATATACCTTTTGCCTCTCCTATTAAAAAAAATTTGGTCTTAATGCTTCTTCATTTGAAAATACTTGAATCTTGCTTCCTATGCCTAGCTCAAAGGCATTAAAGAAAAGCACTAATTGGGAGATAACCCAAATTTCTATTCAGTGAGTTTTTCTTTTGTTGAGTCTTGGAAGTTATTAATTCTGTAATAACCTCTCCTTATCCTTTTTGTGTGGTTTTTGTGCCAAGAATAACCTCTAATGAGAGAGAAGTAAGACTTGGAAAAGTTGCTGTTCCGAAACAGATTTTTGTGCTCCACTGTAAAACATCGTGAAAAATCCCTGTACGTCGGATTGAGCTGTAATTATTTGTGCTTATGACCCAGGTTATTATCTAACTTTCGTTAGTTCAGCATGTTTTGATTCGAGCAATAGAAGGTCTTCGTAAAAATTGGTTTTTTACCTGTTAGTCTGTTTTGACAGATTTCTGCCATTATGTGCATTTGCCTCTTAATCTCTTTCTCTTTGAGTTCTCTTTGATCACTTGCGATTTTAGAAGGAATTGCTACAGTAGATTGTGTTTTAATGGAAGTTTTACTTGTGATAAAACTATACCATAGGACTAATTATCTTAAATACACTAATGTTGCTAATGAGGATTGTGTGAAGTTTTGTATGAAGGAAAATTTTCAAGTGTAGGGAAAGAATAATGTGATAAGATGAAGTATGGACAAAAGTTCAAGCTTGGGTATGCCTCCAGTGTCACCCCCAAGAAATATTCAAGAAGCACAAGCATCAAAGCTTGGGGATGCCCAAGGCATCCCCTTCTCCATCAATAAAAATCTCAGGTTTTCTTCCAAAACACTTCATTTTTATTGTTTCGTGCACAATTGTGTTGTTCTTGGAGCGTATTTGTTTTTTGCTTTTAGTTTTATTATTTTTAGTTTGCTTAAATAAATTTGATGGACCCCTGCATTCATATGATATTTCAAATAAGTTGATTGGTGATTGGAAAAGAGTAGAAAAGTTCATGCTTATAAGTGGTACAAAAGGAGTTTTGTTTTGACTGTGGCCTAGACTTTATCATGTCATGTTTGATATTGCTTTGACTTTATGTTTAGTAATTATTGTTGTAGCATGACTTGTTCCAAACAATTGAGATTGCATAATGTGCCTTGAAAGAATCATTCGTTGTTTTAGCATACAAAAGCATAATATTGTGGTATTCTCCTTCAATGCTTTATTTAGGCTGACTTGGCATATGCTTACACCATGTTAAGACTATGTACCAGTCACCTTAGCCTCTATGATCATTTAGGTTTTTGACTTGTAATATCACTTTATGCTTTAATAATAATGTTTTGTCGCTTTGCATGATTATGGCCATTAGTGCTCTCTTAGTTGGTCGCTTCCAGTCTTTTGCTAGCCTCCACATGTACCAAGTATGAGTTCCACTCATGCATCCAACCCCCAAGAAAACCAAGTTATTCCAAAGAGTCCACTATAAATTACTATGCATGGTGTGTTACACCATTCCAGTATATTCATGTCTCTATCTACCTTCTGAATTAAACATGTTATGTGAAAATTAGTGACTAAAGCTCTCATGAACTTGATGGCACACTTTACTTTCTTGCACTTAATAAACTTGAACCATTGTGTCCATCTATATTACGTATATGCTTGCACTTTATAAGTTGAGAATTAGCAGAACCATGTTGTCATGGGGAATGCTTTCAACATTGCACTTATTATTCAGTTGATATCATGTTCTTTTGTTTATGGATCCCGGCGGTGTGAAATAAACGGGGAACTTGTAAGCTCATGGAGTTTGTATATGTGTTAGAGAAATTCCTGGGAGGCTAGCCTAAGCCATTCCTAATCATGGTGGAAACTTGCAGCATAACCATAGTAAGCATTATGTGAAGCATCCTCAATAAAAAACTATGAAAATAGCAAATAAAAAAGATTGCTGAGATGCTCATTGTCTGTTGCCTTATAATTTTGATATGCGATAGCTCCCGTATCATGGGGCAAGGGGTACCCCGTTGGCGGTTCTCCATGATACACATGTACTTATAATGACAAGAACTTACTTGTGACTAAAGTTGAGTAGCATGAGGTCCGGGACTCATAGGCAAGGGCATGAGATTTTCAACTTATAACTTGTCAAGCATATCCTCATATTTGTTCACTTTAACCTTAATCACCTAAAAGATTCTTATGATACAGGTAATGAGAGTTGAAAGCTAATAAGTACCATAATTTTTGGAAGCTCTTTATGAAACTTTAAATCCCCGCTTCCCTCTTATGGAGGGTCTTTCTTTTTACTTTTATGTTGAGTCTCCATCTTCTATCTTTATGCACCAATTGAGAGAGCATAGTGACCATTCTTAGTTTAATGTGCATTGTTCCAAAACTTGTTGATTGATTCATAACTATGATATTGCTTGTTCTTAAATTATTTGTATCTAGTCGCCCTTATGAACTTTGAAGGTGTCCTATGCATTTATGTTTTGCTATACCATGAGGGACAAGCTGAATACCATTCTTATTATGTTTTCTATATGTGAAACAAACAAACGTCTTTTAATGCATTATTATTCATGAATCTTTTGTTTGTACCTTTTTCATGTTACAACATAGTTGCTATATCTTATTGTTAGAACTTTGTCTTTTATGTTCATGTTAGAGTACTTTGATCCCATCCATCAATGATTTACAAATACCTTGATCAAGATTATGATGGTGCATGTCACCTCAAAAATTATTCTTTTTATCACTTACCTACTCGAGGACGAGCAGGGCTTGAGCTTGGGGATGTTGATATGTCGTAAACATATCTATAGTTTTTGATGTTCCATGCTTGTTTAGTATCTAATTTCTTATGTTTTGTTCACACTTTGAGGTATTTTTATACTTTTTTGGGACTAACCTATTAACAAGATGCCACAGTGCCAGTTGCCTATTTTCTGCTGTTTTTGGTTTCATAATAGCTAGTAAGGAAATATTCTCGGAATTGGATGGGACAAAATCCAAAGTCAGCATTTTACCCGAAGCAACACGGAGTCCGGAGGGGAGACGAGGTGGTGCACCAGGTTGGCCACACATGGTGGCCACACGGCCTGGGGGCGCGCCACCAGGGAGTGTGGGCCCCCTGGTGCTCCACTGACCTTGCCCCTTCACCTATAAAAGCCTCCCAGGACGAAAACCCTAAGTAGCCGATCAAAATTCCACGAAAGAGTCTGTAGCCACCGCCATCTCCATCCCTAGCTCGGGAGGGATCTGAAGCTCTTCTCGGCACCCTGCCAGATGGGAGAGATCACCCTGGAGGCCATCTTTATCACCATGCCTGCCTCCGGTGTGATGCATGAGTAGTTCATCCTTGGACTATGGGTCCATGTAGTAGCTAGATGGTTGGTTCTCCTCCTTTGTGCTATCATGTTTAGATCTTGTGAGCTCCATTCATGATCAAGATCATCTATTTGTAATCTTACATGTTGTGTTTGCGGGGATCCGATGGATATTAAGATGCTATTTCAGATTGATTGTTGATTCTATCATGTCTATGTTATTTGTGATCTTGCATGCTCTCCTTTGTTTGTAGATATCTTGGCCAAGTAGATGCTTACAACTCCAAGAGGGAGTATTTATGCTCAATAGTGGGTCCATGCCTCTAGTAATCTGGGGAAGTGACAGGAATCTCTAAGGTTGTAGATGTGATGTTGCTACTAGGGAGAAAACAGCAATCCTTTGTCGATGGGACAATCGTATTGTTTACTTAACACACTTTGCTTAATGCAATTATCTGTTGCTTGCAACTTAATACTGGAAGGGGTTCAGATGATAACCTGAAGGTGGATTATTAGTCATATATGTAGTTGGATTACGGTCTATGTATAATGTTGTAATGCCCAATAAAATCTCATAGGAGTCAAGATGTCTAGTATATGCATTGTATGCTTTCTCGAATCTGTCAATTGCGCCGCTGTAATTTGTTCACCCAGCATGTTATCTATCTTAAGGAGAATCACCTCTAGTGAACTATGGACACCGGTCCATGCTTTTACCATTGCTATACCATCTATTGTTACTATTTGTTATTTACTTTCTGCAAGCAATTACTATCTTCCACACAATACGTTTAATCCTTTGTTTTCAGCAAAACCAGTGAGATTGACAACCTCACTGTAAGTTGGGAGCAAAGTTATGTGGTTGTGTTGTGCGGGATTCCAAGTTGCTAGCAACACCTTGCAGTTGTTTCCTTTCTCCTACTGGTTCGATAACCTTGGTTTCATAACTGAGGGAAAACTTGCTGTTGTGCTCATCATACCTTCCTCTTGGGGTTCCCAACGAGCTCTACATTTTGAGCCATCTGAATTCCCTTCAAGAACAATCGATCCCTTTTATGAAATTCCGAGTTGATTATTATATATGGAGCAATATTGAGTTTGAGTTTGTCCTATTGGATATATAAATGGCTTGAGTATAATTTTACTTGCACTTGATGGTAGCAATAGTGGTCTTCCACACCATTGGTATTAATGGAACATATAAAGATAATTTGGTCAATATGTTGTAAGTATACGGTTTGATTTACAAAAGAGATTATCTTTGCAGTTAAGTTGAAAAAGAAACTTTGAACAAAGGAAAATAAAAAGTGCTATCAAGTTAGAGTGAGGTCAAGTCGAGGTAGAATCTTCAAGTCATAAAAATGCTTCATATACAATTGGAATTTGATAATTGAGATTGTTAAACTTTGGATTCGTACATGAAGTGGAATGTATGGCTAGCTCCTTTGCACAGCACTTAAACAAAAAGTGTGAGCATATACTTACAAAGAAAAAGAAAAGAAGAAAAAGAGTGAATGTGCAAAGAGCAAATAGGCATACACCACCATATTATAGTATGACAAAGAGACACTTTTGAGATTTTGAATCCCAAGTGAATACGTTGATCCTAAAACACTTGGGACTACCTAGCTAACTCATTCGGTTGAATCAGATACTTTTACATTATGTTGAGATTCATCTCTTGTGAACTATTAATCACTAAGGTGTGGAAGCCTGCTAATACTATTCAGATGGTTTGAGTAAGGTACTATTCATGAACTTATTCCTATGTATCATATATGATAATCACATGCTGCAACTACCTCATTTATTTTATCGATTCAGCTTCATGAATATGAGGATCACATCCATTAAGCTAAACTTGCTCGGGACGAGCAAGAGTCTAAGCTTGGGGAAGTTGATGAGTGCATATTTGCATCATGTTTTACACTATTATTTTGCACTGTAGATATAGGATCTTGGTATTTTACGGTGTTCGCATGCACATTTTATGTCTGTTTTCACCAGGATCAGGACAGATGATGGATACAATGGACACAATTCTTGGAGAAGTTGTACTAAGGAAAAAAGGAGCCAAAAACAACGTAAATCGCTTATTTGGGAAATATTAATAATACCAGAAGAAAACTCGAAGCGAATAAAGGAGGAAGACGGTTCAACGACCAACTATATGGCGGGAATAAATTTTCCGGCCGTATAGTTCCAGCCGTATAGTTGGCGCCGCCTCCGCCTCCTCAAATAGTTTAACCCCGTGCAACTGGATTGGGGAGACGACATACAGAACACCCAGAAATCGCCAAAACCTCACCTCCGGAAGGCATCTGGAGGGGGAACTCATCCACCAGGGATCCATCTTCGCCCTGCGCAGATCCGGGAGGCTAAGGCATCGATCTTCATCATCCACTGCTGCATCACCACCATCTCCATCCATCCCATCTACATCTTGTCTAGATCTTGTTCTAATTTCCGTACTCGTTGTGGATTTATACAAGTACTATTCATCTATGATAGATTCCATTATTATTGACATGATGTTGATTGCCTCCATGTCTGAGTAGATCATTAGTTCTGGGGGAGATGGAGAAACCCTAGTATGAGATTGAAATAAGATAAAGTTTATTATGATATTCATCGTTGTGACCATGTGTTAGATTGTCTTTATCTTGATGTTGAGAGAAGTCGACCTCTCAATATTTGCCTCTCATGGGGACTTGATGGAGGGAACTACTTGTTGGTAGATGGAGGTGTGTTAGCACTTACAGTGACTATAAAGCTGTTGGCACTCCTTACGTATCAGCTTGGGAAATCGAGGAAACTCAGGGAACACTATCCATGCCATGGGATACGTCCTACGGGATTATCTCCCTTAATAGAGCAGTAATTCGATTAATGTCGATTACTAACTGTTGTAGTTATGAGGATAATGTGAGCAGTGGTTGCTGCCTATTTGTCCAAATACGGAGTTCCTCCCACACATACATAGTTGAGGATGTTCATGATAATAATCTTTATCTTAGCTCCTTATAATACTAGTGGTGTATTCGCTATTCCCTGAGAATGCATTTTCCCTATTGCAGTTCCAATCTCTCTTACACATGCGATACTTACTTTCTGTGTTCAGTTGTTTTACTTTACTTATTGTTGCTCTTATACCAAAAACCCCAAAACACCTTTCTACATAATACTCGCATTTTATCTTGTCAATTAGAACTTTATTTATCATTTCTATTGTAATATTTATTTCAAGAGTTATTAGACTTCAGACTCCTTCTCCCTGTGGGATTGATATCTTTATTTCGAAAGTAGCTAGAAACAATCTGTGCACTTGCAGTCATCAATATCCTCAAGGAGCGTTTTGCTTTACTTGGTCTTTATAACCACATGATCAACATACACTTGCACATTTCTACCAATCTGATCATAAAGACATTTCTGCATACATCTTTGGTACGTTGCGCCAACATTACGTAACCCAAATGGCATACTCTTGTAGCAGTAAGCCCCATAAGGGGTGATAAAGGCAGTTTTTATTTGATCCTCAGGATTCAAAGGTATCTAGTGGAAACCAGAATAAGCATCAATGAACAACAACATTTCACACCCAGCAGTAAAATCTATGACTTGGTTTATCCTAGGCAGTGGAAATGGATCTTTGGGACATGCCTTCTCGATGAGTGACGGGTTAGAGAGCCAATCCAAATATAGCACTTCCATTATGAATCCGGCTGCAAGGAGCCGAGCCAACTCATCACCACTGATTTTCCTTCTATCCTCAATGAAATGATGTAGGGGTTGCTTCACGGGCTTAGCTCCGAATCTCACATGTAAAGAGTGCTCGGCCAACTCCCTCGAAACACCTTGCAGGTCATGTGTGGACCAAGCAAAAATATCCCGATTCTCACGGAGGAAGTTGACAAGCTCGCTTTCCTATTTGTCACTGAGCCCGGCACCAATAGTTACGTGCGATCCAGAAACTGTTCATCAATTTGGATTTTCTTTGTATCCTTTGCAGGTTGAAACGACACACTTCCATGTGGGTTGCTCAGCACCCACATATGCACTTGCGCAGATTGAGCCAATGATACCACTTCCTTGATCCTCCTTTTCTCTTGGGTAATCACTAGCGACTCGGCCAGGTTAGATCCGGCAGAAGCACACTCTATTGAGCACCGGAAATCCCCAGTTATTGTAATAGGACCATTTGGCCCAGGCATCTTCATTTTCAAGTAGATGATGTGCGCACTTGCCATAAACTTGCTCAGAGCAGGTCTGTCGAGTAATGCATGATACGCGCTCTCCAAATTCACCACCTCAAACTCCAGATTTTCAGTCCGGCAGTTGTTCCTTGTGCCAAATAACACGTCAACCCGGACCTTACCAATGGGATCACATGAGATACCTGGCACAATACCATGAAATGTAGTCCTTGTTGCTTGGAGCATGTTCTCCGTTATTCCCAATTTGCGCATTGTATCCATGTACATAATGTTGATGCTGCTCCCATTGTCGATCAGTACCTTGGAGAATCTCACATTAATATCCGGCCTGATGAATGTCAGATCCAGAACTAAAGCATACGATCTAGGACTCGGCATGAGCCTAGGATGATCCTTGATACTCCAAGTGATCTCCTGATCTACCCAAGGCATATACCTCATCACTACCGGCATAACCGCATTTACCTCCATATGTCGGTGTTGCAAGCTTTTCCTATCAGTTTCCTCAGTTGTGAACACATAGTAACTTTGGTGATGCTCCATGTATTCATTTCTCCCGTCATTGCCGGGTACCTCCGGTTCGGCTATTGTTGCTATTGATTGTCAACTTGATGCTCTACATCCCTTCTCTCTTGATTCTCATATCTTGGCGGAGGTGGATGCAACATCAATTGTTGTCCATTTGCTCCAGTAAGTTGTGGCTGCCGAGGTATGTCATTCTGAGGTGCATCTTGCCGAGGTGCCTGAGCATTCCCCGAATTGCCCTACTCTATCTTTCTCATCCACTCACATTGCCGAGTTGTATGATTTGCCGGATTAATCGGATTCAGCGTATGGAACTTGCATGGTTGGTCCAACATTGACTCATACATATACCTTGGCCTATCCTTTCTCTCCTGCCACTATTTTTTCTGCTCCGGAGTCCAAGGATTCTTGCCTTCACCCTTTTGTTGCCACTACTATCCACCAGTTTTTTGATGCTGGTTTGCATCGGTATTGGAGTGATCTTGATCCACTGCAGCAACTTGCTATGAGCTGTACCGATAATCCGGCCTATCATCTCTCCTCTTACCCCGGAAGTCATTACGCCGGGATACTCTGGCAGCTTCTCGAGGGTAATATTCATCATTAGAATTGTTGGACATCATCCGGATCGTCTCGGCCAACGTAGTTGGCATATCTCTTTGCAACCTTTGCGATAGCATACTTGCATATCTACATCCTTGGGTACGCAATAGCGTGTGATTCAATCATCCCTTCGCAAGAGTTTCGCACATTGCACCAACGAGTTAAAAACTCCCGGTCTGTCTCATTCGGCCTTTGCTTGCACAGCGCTAAGGTCTGTGGCTTATTCGGCCTCTTGTACGTGCTTGAGAAATTACTAACAAATTCCTCCTCAAAGTCAATCCAACTATTGATACTCTCAGCTGGCAAATTGTTTAACCAGACCCTTGTTGGCCCTTCCAACATCTGCGACACATATCTATCCGCCCATCTCAAATTGCCTGTGGCAATGTGCACTGCAGTGGCATAGTCAATGAGCCAATCTTTCGGCTTTGTGCTGTTGTCATACGTCTTTGTGCCTCTGGCTAATTGGTAGTTCGCCACAGGTGGCTCCCTCATAATCCGAGGTCCAAAACACGCAAGACCCTCATAATCCTCTGGCTAATTTCTGTTTCCTAGTCTTGAGCCAATCACATGGTGATCTGGTTTTGGAATCCGGCATCAGCCATGGTCGAGTAACCATCGTTGTATTGATCTTGACCTGGACGTGCATACTGGTGCTGCACTGCCAGATCAGCACTTCTCTCCTACCGAGGAGCATATTGTTGCTGATGTTGCCGAGGTGGGTTTTGCCCTGCTCCCGCCGAGTTACGCTGGCTGGCATTGCCATTTCTAGCGTCTCTCTGACCGGCATTGCCTTGGTCACGGTTACCTCGGCCAGCCTCACCTCGGCTGACACGGTGGCGATCCTCATCAATGTGCACCACTTTGCCTTCCCCACTTTTGCCGGATCATATGGCACTATCTGCTTATTTCTTCTTGCTGAGGTTACTGCCTCCTCTCTTCTAGGGTGATCATGAGGAGATGACGCTTCCCCAACAGATTTTCCCGGGTTATTCTTTGTCGGATGAACTACGCGTGATGCTCCAGGTTGCGCCGAGTTTGCCTTGTTTATTTCCTCATTCCGATCACATGCTACCCTCAGCAAATGGTTAACTCTTTCCTGCTGCCTCTCTCTGGCTTCCTCGGTCAAGCCCTCTAATTTTGATGCGGCTGCATTGGCTTCCCTGAGGTTTTTCGCTGGAGTGCTATATCTCTCCAGCCCTGCTGTCACTAGAGTAGATTTCTGGCCTATCTTAGGCACATATTCCTTCTATATCTCTGTGATCAGGTTTCTACCTCTAATCTTTATCCCATCCATCCGGGTTGGCCTGATCCGGTTTGCTTTTGCGTACTCACATAGAGTGATGTTCAGTGACTGTTGCAGCTCAACTACCTTTTTTCCCCAGTTAGCATCTTAAGCCTAGTTTCCTCCAACTCATCTTGTGCCTGAGCCGGATCTACCACAGGTGCTATGGGTGTAGCTAGGCTATATATTGCTTGCCACAACACATTCTCAGGCCTTTATAAGGGAGGGAATCTAGACCTTGTTGCCTTTGGCGTAGCGTCCGGATATGGCTCCGGATCCTTGCCCTTCTCAGCATTTGGTGCAGTCATCATGACCTCAACGCTGCTAGCGGGGCGAGTGATACGCACTCCACGAGCTGCGCTGAGAGGTGGCTTGCCTCCCTCGACGATGTCCTGCGGGTGAACACAAGACTCGTGCACACCAACGTAGATGTTGTGGGCACCAAGGTTGATGAAGAGCTCGTTCCTCGGTGGAGGACGGTTGCCGAAGCTACGCACGTTGTTGCTGACATAGTCCAGCGCTGAATGAGCCCGAAGACGATGCCCTCACCGGTGTTGATGAAGTTTCCATCCGGATTTTTACTCCCGCTAGCACCGCTAGCCCCATGGTGGGCGCCAACTGTCGTGGTGGTGTCATGGCAGATGCCATGTGGAGTCTAAGAGTGGGGCAAATATGCACTAGAGGAATCTAGGGAGGGATAGTGTCGTGATTCCATACACAGAAGTTTGTATTCTCTCTTGAACAATGGTTGATTACAAGGGTTCCTCGAGCTCTTCGTGGGAAGGAGATGATTCTCTTACTACCCACATGCTACACTCTTGGGTTTTCCCTTAGTAAAAAATAGTCGACCTTCTCCATGGAGGCCTTGGTGCTCCTTATATAGGGGAGCCCAGGTTACAAATCTAGGGTTTACGTGGAAGCATATTCTCCGAATATGCTCCTCGGTAAAGTAAGATGCCTCTTTTATACTTTAACTGGCTGGTCCAGACTCATGGCGTAAGCTTTCCTGAGCCCCTCTTCTTTGCAGCATCATCCGACACTGGTGGCGTCAGCCGACATTGGCTATGTCACCCTTGTCGGCCACGTCTCGCTGGTCCTTCCCTATGTCTGCTTCGTTCATGCTACAGTGGGCAAAGACCACCTTTTGACCAGTGGTATTCCTTCCTTCCCCTATAAGACAAGTAGTAACCTGGCTAGCGCCTGGCTATCTCTACCACGAAGGTGCCTGCAAACAAGATAAGTTAGCCTAGCCGACATAGGTTTTATGTCGGCCGGGTTAACGTTAGTCGAATAACCACCAGGCCAGGTCTTCCCATAAGTTAGCATGCCTTGAGGTAACTCGGTGAGCTATCTCTTTGTCCTTCCCGTACCTCAGCTTCCATGGCCATTATACCCCGGTGTGACCCTACCCGGGGTTATTCCCCCAACAACAGATCCGATTGAGTTATATCACGACCGTATCTAGAGGTTTATTAGGTTTGGGAAGCACCGGGAGAAGATCACGTAGCGCTATACTGATACATGGCATTTGTTGTTTCACTAACGCGTGTGCACCTTGAATGTCATATATGTGTTGCCATTCAAGGAAGATAGCAGTTGCGAATGGATGCCACCTTGATTACCCAGCGAAGATGTCATCACACTCTAGTCTCATATGCTCTTTTCCCTTATACAGAGTTGTAAGGATTATTATAGATGCATAGTATGTACTTACAACTACCTCAGTGTTAGGAGTAGACTCTGTTTCCTCTTCTCCATCTCCTATCTTTCCCCACCGTCCGATGAGTATCCTAGGGTGACACCAGTGGAAGTTTATGTAATAGCTTAAGTAAGGTGGATTAGCTTTAAGCAGTCCAATTATGTATTCAGACAAACTCGTTGAGGCTCATGGTCGGGTATATAAGGCCGGAGAGTGGGTGGCTGGGTGGCTGGGTGGCTCAACAACTATGATAAAACCCTATCTTTTCCTACCTTTACATGTTCCCTTACATTCCTTCTATTTCCTACCAATTTTGTTATAGAATTGTCTAGATTTTCCATTCCTTCCACCCTTCTTAGGATGGAGTCCTAAAAATTGGCTATCGGTGCAAGGTCCTCGGACCCAAGAAATTTTTTCGCCACCCGGGGTTGGTCAATCATCTTGATCTTCCCATAAAATCCCCTATTGGTAGTGGATCTGGAGGCGGGGAATTATACTCCTCCATGCCGAAGATCTCAAATGACCCCAACTCTCAGCGAGATGCCTCCGATGCACACGCGCTCGCAGGAAGCGCTGGATCAGGCCAAAGTGGAAGCGGAGAGGGAGGCTAAAGAAGCAGCCGAGGCAGCGGCAGAAGAGGAACTTTGCCAGTGACTATAGAGGGAGGTGCTCAACATCACCAATAAACTCGAGCACCAGCAACAATCCTTCGATCTAATGCAAGGTAACCTTTCTCGCCTAATGGAGATGTTGGAGAAATTGAGCATGGCTTTCACTATGGGATCTGGGAAACCGGTGGTGTCGGAGTCATCAAACTTGAATGGCAATGGATTCAAGACGCCCCTCCCCCCAAGCCTAACCTGAGTCCCATACCAGAGGTCTATACATCTGAACAAGTGTCAAATTCATTGTTAATTACCCAAGTAACCAATGTCTAAACACAAAATTACCCACCTTTTACCCAACCGCATCCTACCCAGCTCCCACAACCCAAGTTTCCCCCTTCTCCGGTAGCACAGAACCACATAAAGAACACAAATTCCCAATCCAACCAACTGATTATTGTTTCACATACTGCAAATACTCAGGGATAGCACCAGGTTTTTAGCACCACAAACCCATGCACACATGTATCACACAACACCACATCCTACAGCAAACCCAAACACCCAGCCTTACCCTCCAATTCAACCACATACCTCAGCACCACAACTGTTTTCCTATTACCACTACCCACCACCACCACCACCTACATCTTACCCACCTATCAGTACAAGCGTCCAAACATATAGCAACCACATATCCCACCCCCTAGCTACACTTATGCAACCACTCAACCCATAGTAACATCTTTGCCTCACCCTATTACACAAACCTTGTACCCTCCACTGCAAATTGAGCAAGATATGAGAAGAGAGCATAGGTTTCATGCTCAAACCAATGATAACAGAGTGCAAGGCAAGAATCCTCAAGAACCACATATTATAACACCTAGTATTGAACTACCATTTTTTCTAGAGAAAAGGCTGGTGCTTGGATAGGGGAATGTGAAAGTGTCTTCCAACTAGCTAGTATTACAAATGAGAATAAGCTAAAATGGGAAAATGCTCACATCAGAGGCAGGGCCAAAGTGTGGCTGAACAATTCCAACTGGGACATCAATCTCATGAATTGGCAGCAATTCTGCACTATTCTATGTGAACGATTTCCAAGCCTAGGAGCAGAAGAATCAATGGAGTTATGTCAGCATCTGAAATAGACAGGCTCTATGGATCACTATGTTTACCAGTTTGAGGACTGGATGACTAACATGAAGAAAGGTCACCCCTACTTGCCTGAAAACTCCTTCATGTTGATATTCATTAGTGGCCTCAAGGAATCAATCAAACATGGTATCCAATGCCACAAGCCACCTAACCTGAGAACTGCTTATTGGTTTGCTAGAAAACAGGAACTGTCCTACCTGTCACATAGTAAAAAAGATCACTGTACTAGTGAACAACAAACCTTCCCAGGAAGCTATGGGGGCAGAAACTTAGTTAACAGAGATACCAGACCTAGAGTTGGAACGGACAAACCTAGGGAAAAAGGCAAATGCTGGTATTACCCTGAAAACTGGACTTATGGACACAAGTGTAATGAGGTCAAAAACTTGTTACATGCCATTCAATTGCAAGGACACTCTGATGAAGAAAACGAGGAGGAGGAAAAGTTTCTTCAACCAGAAGACAGTGAACAACTATTACAAGCTGAAACCCCACAACAAGAAGGCAAACTTAAAGAAAATATGATGTCTATTTTCATAGGACCAATTGAAGGTACAACTGGTGATGAAACTATCTCTCTGGCAGTGATCATTGCAGGAGCACCTGCTATAGCTCTCATTGACTCTGGCTATACTGGCACCTTCATAGATTATGAGTTTGCCATCAAACAAAATTTGCCAATTTGAAACACTGCTACTAAAAAGGTGACAGTGGCTGGAGGAGGATCCTTAATCACTGATTCAATGGTTCCTAATTGCACATTCTCTATTCAAAGGGTTAAATTTCAGAGTGAATTCCAAGTCCTACCATTGAAAGGATTTGACATTGTATTGGGAGTATCATGGTTGAAGTAGTACAACCCCACAACGTTTGATTGGGTTAGAAGAACATTATCATTGACCAAAGATAACAAGGGATACACATTCACTGACCATCTGCAAGTGAGCAACAATCATGCTATCTCTGACAAGAAGTGCTCCAAATTCCTACACAAAAGTGTGTCAGCCTATATGCTCAAGATATTATTTGTGCAGAACAAGGATGAAAGAACACCAAGTGAGAAATCTTCTGTGCCACATCAGATAGCAGTACTTCTGAAAGAGTTTGAGGATATCTTTCACTTAACAGTGGGCTTACCACCCAAGAGGAAATGTGACCATAAAATAACACTGAAGGAAGGGACCACACCCCCTAATATGAGGCCTTACAGAATGCCTCACAAGGAAAAAATGTGGTGGAAGCAATGATTAAGGAAATGTTAAAGAACAAGGAGATTAGACATAGTTCTAGCCCTTACTCATCACCTACTTTGGCAGTTACAAAGAAGGACAAGACTTGGAGACTGTGTACTGATTTCAAACAGTTGAATACACAGACAATCAAGAACAAATATCCAATACCTGTCATTGAAGACCTATTGGATGAACTACATGGAGCTACTATATTCTCAAAGCTTGACCTAAGATCAGGGTATCATCAAATTAGAATGAATGAAGAAGATATTAGCAAAACTGCATTTAGAACACACTCTGAACATTACTAGCTAAATACCCGTGCGCTGCTAAAAACAAATAATTGTACACCATAAAGATGCGCATGAAAAATAGAGTATGTAATTTTCAACTATCAAAATAATGTCGGGTGTTCTTTCCCCGTTAATTATTTGTTGGCAACCATCACATGACCATTCGTCTCTCTACATCCTCTTGATTCCTTGCCTTCCCTATTTTTCACCTTGGATGCTCTTTTTTATCTCGAACTCTTAGTTCTTGCAGAAAAAATGTTTTACGTAGTCTTCGCCATCCCTAGCATTCGTCTGTTGCGATCATATAGCACACTCGTACCAGTTTGAGCACACATGCTTTTCAAATAGCGTGTTAGAAAATAACCACCAACATCAGTTTCACTGGTATATAGATTTCAATATAGATAAAAATTCATATGATACTAAAATTTTTAAAGTCGACAATATGGCGGCATCCCTTACATCATGGCATTACTCGAATGGCTTTTTTTAACAAGGAAACTTATTTTCCCTCCAGAGATTTATTTCTTATGCCGTTTACTTTATTCATTATTTATAAACTAAGAAAACAATTTTCTTCGGTGTTGCTCGTTAAATTGTTCTACTAAGAGGAAATGTTTATCCCGTGAGAAAAAGAGGCGGCGGCTAGGGTAAAAACCCTAGCAGCCGCCACGATCTACTTCGTCCTCGCCGTCTGCGACCGAGCATCGACGGGTCCCCGCCTCCTCTGCTTGCTGCTCCGGCGGCGAGAAGAGGTGGGGACCTCGGACCTGCGTTTGGCGGTGTAGAAGGGTCCCTAAAGTTAGAGTTTGGTCATCCGGCATCGTCGTTATGGTAGCTATGGCGGCGTTGTGCGGGACAACAATAAGGTATACCCGTCTCCTCTTCCACCTCGTCGACGACGATTCTGCTGCTGGCGTTGAGGAGGGTGGGGGTTCGTCTGGTCGCTGCTTCCATGGAGTGGTGGATCTCGTCCAGTCTACGTGTGTTTTGGATCTCGTCCAGTCTATGTGTGTTTTAGGTTTGGTGTTACAAGTTTCGGATCAATTCAAGGGTTCAATGGCGACAACTTCATCTCTGGGGCGCTGGTCCTTAGGGGCACGTGCACGAAGACTTTCCGACTGTCATCAACAATGGCATGCCGGCTCCGGTAATGAAGCGGTGACAGCGGCGCGTCGGCGGCTCGCTCTGGCGGCAGTAGTATTCGTTAGGTGGTCCAAAGACCTCGATATAATTTTTATTATGTTTAGGATACTTTGTACTTCTTATGAACTCATGAAATAGATCCGGATCTTTTTCCGCAAAAAAAAAGAGGAAATGTTTATAAAATATCCTCCTCTCATTTCTACCTAATCTCTAAAAATGTTCATTTTATGCAAAATTTCTCGCATTTCACGAAATAATATTCATGGTAAAGATTTATATTTTCCACACTATTCATCTTTGGACAAAAAGTTGATAGTAGCGGCTAAAATATTTTTTCAAATACTTCGAAGATATTTCCATTGCCTAAGAAAATATTCATGATATGTACTTTTATTTTTCCATAATAAGCCACTTGTTTTTGTGAAAAGAGTTGTTCACGTTGGTTAATTAATTGTTCATCTGTTGATAAAAAACATCCTCATCCGCAAAAATTTGTTCACTTAATACTCTGAATTCAATTTTATTTATGTAGGTACATAGTGGATTTTATAAATGTTGAAAATCATATCGTAGAATTATCAAAAAAAACAACTCGTTGTATAGGTATAGCTAGATTTCTTAGATACGTGTATCTAAGCAACTTAGTTTTTTTTTTAAATCTGCATCATAGCTAATCACAATGACTTTTTTTCGGTAGCCTATCTAGCATGTTTAATTTAAAATCAATTGTGTATGTACTCGTTTCTTTTACGGTAATTCAATTCGACTCAGGGGTGCAGATGAACCCACTATGTGGATACATATTTAAAAATGTTAAAAATTTTATAAAAATATTGGCATGTATATCCGGACATATATGTCCGTGCATAAGTTTTTATGAGAAAAGAACATTTTAAATGTCCCATATAAAAAGACAAATTTTAGTGTTGCAACGTGTTTGTTCAGGAACATGTTTTTCGTCTTTCTACACAAGTCACACAAAATGTTCATTTTTGCTGAAAACTTATGTACGGACGTTTATTTTTGTTCAAAACTTGTGTACCGACCTAGAATGTCCGGATGTACATGCGATATTTTGGTTTAGTTGTTTTGACATTTTAGATTTTTTATGTACTTTTTCATAATGGGTTCATTTGCACCTCAGAGCTAGTACTAATTGATTCCTATGTTCCATGGGTTGCCATATGCAAGGCAAAGTAACGGTTTCATAATATGCAACCTTCTAAATCTGGATTTGATCTATAAAATTAAAAAGGAAAGTACTAATTGGGAGCATTTAATTGAAATGTACTATCAGTATTTTTTGATTGACTATGGTAATGTTGGAATGTAATTAACTATCGTATTAATTGCGCCTTCCCCAATTTTTGGTTGTGTGGTGGTTATTTTAGACCTACTATTTCTGTGTGATGAAATCTTTGTGACATTGGACGTAGATGTGTCAGATGACTATTGTTTAGTATTGAGTGATAACGTACCATCACCAACTCCCATTTAATAGTAAAGATATGAGTATCTGGTGACCATTTGAACTAACTAATGCACATGCTACCTTTCAGGAGTTGATGAACAAAATCTTTGGAGAGCACTTAAGACAATTTGTATTAGTGTTTTTTGATGACATCCTCATCTACAACAAGTCAATGGAAGAGCATGTCAGACACCTAAAAGTAGCATTGCAAGTGTTGAGAACGCACCAACTCAAAGAAAATCTGTCCAAATGCACTTTTGCAAACAAGAGTGTAGAATATTTGGGCCATATCATATCAGCTGAGGGAGTTCAAACTGATTCAGAGAAAATTCAAGACATTGTACAATGGTCAACACCTACCAATGTATCCCAACTCAGAGGCTTTCTTGGCCTATGTGGATACTACAGAAGATTCATTAAGGGTTATGCATCTATTTGCAAACCATTGCAGGAAGCATTATAGAAGTCTGGCTTTAAGTGGAATCAGGAACAAGTTGTTGCCTTTGCCCAGCTTAAAACTGCTATGTCCATACCGCCTGTTATTGCCTTACCAGACTTCAACATCCCATTTACCCTGGAAACAAATGCATCAGGAATGGGATTAGGGGTTGTACTTATGCAAAAAGGAAAACCATTGGCCTTCTTCAGTAAAACTCTGGGAATGAAGGTACAAGCTCAGTCCATTTATGAGAAAGAAAACTTGGCTATCTTGGAGGTCATAAGAAAATGGAGACACTACTTATTAGGCAATAAATTGGTCATTAAAACTGATCAGAAAAGGCTCAAGTTCCTCACCAGTCAAAGATTGCTAGAGGGTGTACAAGACAAGCCGATGCTCAAATTACTTGAGTTTGATTATATCATTGAATACAAAAGGAAGTGATAATGCTATGGTTGATTCCTTACCCAGAAAGATTGGACACTGTCAGAAAGATTAGTGCATGCCAATGACAGTGTTAGTGCCCAAGTGGATGGAGGAAGTGCAGAACTCTTATGCTCAAGACCCAAAGTGCCAGAAACTTCTTTAGGAACTGGCTCTAGATCCAAACAGCAATAAGAACTATTCCTTATCATCTGGCATAATAAGGTACAATAATAGAATAGTAATTGGTGAAAATTCTGAATTGTTCACAGTCCTCTTTGATGCATACCATAGCTCCCCAATTGGAGGACATTCTGGTCAGAGGGTCACTTTGCACAGATTGAGTCAATTGTTCTTCTGGCCCCATATGAAATAGTTTGTCCGTACAAAGGTTTCACAATGCCCAATCTGCCAAATTTCAAAAGTTGAGCATGTCCATTACCCTGGGTTACTGGAACCTCTAAAAATTCCCAATGAAAAGTGGTCTGAAGTCAATATGGACTTCATTGAGGGATTCCCAAGTCAAAAGGAAAAGATTTCATCTTAGTTGTGGTTGATAGATTAACTAAGTGTGCACACTTCTTACCCCTATCTCATCCATTCACAACTCAGCAAGTTTCTAGCCTGTTTATGGATAATATTCACAAGCTACATGGCATGCCAAGGGTAATAGTAAGTGACAGGGACAAGATATTCACTAGCAAAGTCTGGCAAGAAGTATTCTTTGCTCTTAAAGTCCAACTTCACTTCAGCACTGCATATCATCTAGAATCTGATGGTCAAACTGAAAGAATAAATTAGTGTTTGGAACAATATCTCAGGAGCATGGTGTTTAGGGAACCAAAAAAATGGGCAGAATGGATTCCAGCTGTTGAATGGTGGTACAATTCATCTTACCATACAGCCTTAAAAATCACCATTTGAGGCACTATATGGATATAAGCCACCCCAAATTGGTGAAATAGCTATTCCCTCTGATGTGTCTGCTGAAGTGGAAGTAACTCTATAGGAACAAGACAACATGCTGAAAGCACTACAAGCCAACTTGAAGCAAGCACAAAATATAATGAAAATTTTTGCTGACAACAAACAAACAGAAAGGGAATTCGCAGTGGGAGATCTAGTCTACTTGAAGATGCAACCTTACAGGGAAACAGCCTTGGGACTTCGAAATGCACTCAAACTTACATCAAAGTTCTATGGACCATTCAGAGTTACACACAGAGTGGGCAAGGTAGCTTACAAACTGCAATTGCCTGAAGGTACTAGACTACATGATGTCTTTCATGTGAACCAACTCAAGAAACACTTAGGACCAGATGTTGTACCCAATCCTAGGTTACCAGTCCTTACTGCTGATGGAAAAATCAAAACATACCCAGCTAGGGTGCTTCAAAGAAGACAAATTCCACGCTCTGCTGGGGAATACGATATCGCTGTCGACCAATGGCTCATTCGATGGGAGAACATGACAGAAACTGAAGCAACTTGGGAAGATAACAAAGTTCATCCAAGCTGCATTCCCGTTGTTCAAGCCTTGAAGTCTTGTCTCGGGTGGGCGGTATTGTCAGGAGTAGACTCTGTTTCCTCTGCTCCAGCTCCTATCTTCCCCCACCGTCCGATGAGTATCCTAGGGTGACCCAGTGGAAGTTTATGTAATAGCTTAAGTAAGGTGAATTAGCTTTAAGCAATCCAATTATGTATTCAGACAAACTCGTTGAGGCTCACGGTCGGGTATATAAGACCGGAGAGTGGGTGGCTGGGTGGCTCAACAACTATGACACAACCCTATCTTTTGCCTACCTTTACATGTTCCCTTACATTCCATCCGGTTCCTACCAATTTTGTTGTAGAATTGTCTAGATTTTCCATTCCTTCCACCCTTCTCAGGCCGAAGTCCTACACTTCGGTCCATATTAGTATTCTCAACTTTATCTAGATATGAATGCATCTAGACCTACCTATCTATACCTATAATATAATAATAATAATAATAATAATAATAATCTATACCTAATAATAAATGACGGATTGTTTCTTCCGGTCCAACACTTTTTTTTAGACAGTTTTGTCCATGACAGTTCGGGATATTACCCACTGTGCTATCTATAAGTCACATAATAATAATAATAATAATAATAATAATAATAGTAACGGTTAGAAAAAACTAATCACGTCGCGGCTGCTTCCCTGCCTTGACGACCTCCCCGCAGACATGCTACCCTATCCACCGTTGTGACGGATCGAGACGATGACCATCCGGTACTCCCTGTCCGCCACCTTTTCTAACCGATGGATTCTCCAGATTTCTCCCGATTTGAATTTTTGTTTTGTGTGCGGCGGCAGGAGGTCCAGATCAGCGCCACAAGCTCAGAAATAAAAGGCCATGGCCGACGAAGGCTTGAGGTCCTGATCTATCAGATATAGATACGCCACCAACCCCTGTAGTGCCAGGTCCACGTTGCCAACACGATGCTCCGGAGCTGCCTTGGTACGTGGTTCAGAGTCCTAGGTCCAATACAAAATCGGTCGGTCACAGCACCGATCTACTTCTCCACCTCGCATTTTCTTTACTGCACCATCACATGCAATCTCTTATTACCTTTTTCTTGCAATTCATGTATGCGTGTATGGATTTTGCTAGGAGTGGACTTAACCTGATCACACTACTTGGGTAATTTAAAAGAATGAAGGAGGTGTAGTTGGACATGCATCTGCATCATGATTGCTCAATCCATATGCACTTAATCTGCTATCAGGCTGTCGAATTAAAAACATACTGCAAGGAGTAGACTAAATAAAAATAAAATTATAATGAAATATAAAGGAGTAAAATATATTACCACGAATACCACCAGTAAGTAGGAATTCACGACGAACCAATCGACCCCGCACCTCGATTTCCCGAGGATGCACGTCGAGTCAAAGTCGCCAATCACCGTGTTCGTTGTGAGGTATCAGTTTCCTGCACGGACAGCGTCTGCCATGGCTCGCTCGTCGTCGAGGCGTTCGTGGCTCTCACAACCGATTCGCCAAGGTTGGGATGGTTCGTGTTCGGGTTTTTTCTTGAGGGGAGGATGGTTCTCGTGCGTGTGCAATGAAAGCTAGGACTTGGCTGGTGGACTGGGTGTGCTGGGCCATGGGCCGTCCAATTGGTGCAGTTAAGCGGCCAGGAAAATTGACCGATCGTTTCTTCTCCCTCTGATATAAAAGTCATCTCCCGGCGTTTATGATTAGTCCCATATTGCTCTGTTATACTGGGTACGACATGTTTATATACAGCCTGAAATTTCCTAATAAATGTCCACAACTGCCTTTGAAATTAACATGTAATAGCATCGGCTTTTGGTACAAAAGGAAATAAATGGCCAAGAAGGATAACATGTTGGCTGGACGGACTTGAACTTGGACTCAATGCCCGACATATAGAAAGATAAATGATGGCTGCATGGACTTAACTTGTATGGACCGATATAGAGAAAGATAAATGATGTGGCTACTCCGGGAGGGTGGGGGAGGGCGGCGATGCAGGGAGGCGACACGAAGATCTAACGAAAAACGATATATAAACAAATAGGGATACGATTAGGGAACAAACTTGTTCTTTCGCAGCAACGCGCGGACATTACGCTAATAATAATAATAATAATAATAATAAAAGACGGATTGTTTCTTCCGGTCCAACATCTTTTTTTTGGACCCTTTTACCCTCCCACCGAATCGGATATTATGCACCGTTGCCACCGTACTCAACATGCACCCGTACCCAACATGTACCGGTTCGGTGTTCTTTTTCTTCCCTCCTCGCTAGCAAATCCGCATCGCGCCGCCAGGGCGCTATTCTCCCTCTCGCTCGAGCTTATCTCTTCTCTCCCTCTGTTCCGGTACGGACTCACGTTAAAGCACGTGACCATGGAGAACCCGACATGATGGAATTCTTTACTCCAAGATGCAACAGTGGTGGTCGTGGAACCACGAGCAGGGTTGCTCGTCGTCGGTCGGGCGAGCATCCATCCAACGCCCTTTGTTGGACCAGCTCCTGTCGTGCCGAAGGTCCGTTGAACGTGAATGCGAAGCTCCGGCCCGTGACCGCGTCGATAAAGCTCCGGCGAGGCGCATCGGTACTGATTCAATCTGCCCGAGACGCGCACTTACCCATGGATATATGCCTACCCTATTGGATAATACCTGTTTGTTTTGGGTATGGGCAATTAGAATTCTGATGGGTATTGGCGATTTTGGGTTTGGATTTTGACTAACCAAGAACCTCCCCAACGGCAGCCTTATCTGGATCTACGGGAATCTGCAGTTCATTGCCTCCGAGTGGTTCGAACTGCTACCGGTGATGCGAGCATGAGGTGGCTTCCCAGCATAAGCGAATTCATCCTCTTCCCCATTTTCTTCCATTGATTCTCAGCCTCAACCGCATGGCAAAAATCTGTTCAAGGAAGTCCTCTTGGTCGCATGCGAGTGGTTGGAGTGAACTAATTTTACGTATTGCTTTGTGTTATTCAGATCGGCCCTCCTTCTCAGCCTCAACCGCATGGCAAAAATCTTTGCATGGAAGTCCATGGCTAGAATAAAGCTATTCAGAATCTCGTGTTTTAAAAGTGGAGTGATTGTGCGTGAATCAGGTACCTCTTCTTTTATTTTAATTTTTCTCTCTTTTGCAAGTTCGCGACTTCACTCAAGGCACAATATTGTTTTGTCTCTTCTCCCTCTCTTATTCTTTATCTGATTCAAAGTGTTGGGTTTATATGATGCTCCCAGGTTTACGGAAAGCTTACAGTGGTATGTGTTCTTTTTCATGATTAATCCTTCACTTGTGCAGATGGGCAATACACCCCTACCCATCTATTTCTTGCCTATGTTGATTTTGAAGTTATGGATATATAAGTGATGATTTTGTGCATGTTATGACTAAGTGTGAGTGGCATGTAGTTCAATGATCGGAGATACATCAACTCAGGCAGAGCTAGGGGTAGGTAATTTTGATTGAGCTGAGCTAAGCCAACACAACATTCATGTGTGTTGTCTCAGTGAAATTCAGGCTGAGCTAGGCCAACACAACATTCATGTTGTTTCATCGTGGAATTTAATTGCTCTGTCCAGCCTCCCATACTTAGGTAAAGAAAAAAAAAACTTCTCTCGGGCTTCAAGGTTGTTGTCGATTCCTAGCAGGCTAGGCCCCGTGAGAGCAATATCACAGGTCTTCTATGCAACAATCTTGCACCACAGACCTGTCCGTTGTTGTCTACGAAGATCGATCTGTTCTATGCATGGTTTGCCTTTTGCTTTTCTTCTTTTGGTTGGCAGCTAGCCGTTTGATAATTGAGCAATTTGGCGTGCAGTTTTCAATACAGACCTGATCAAAATTGTACCCTGTTTGATAGGTTGGGATTAAAACATATAAGTCAGATGCAAGAACATATGACGGTATACAACTACGCTTTATCGCCCCTTAATGTCTACTTTTTTTCTTCGTCCTATGGAGCTCCATGTTCTATATTATAAACCACTCGCTCCGTCCTGAAAAGAATGTCAAAGATTTGTTTAAATTTGTGACCGAGAGAGTATTATTGGGACCGAGGAAGTATTATTTCTAATTTAGGCTCTATGGATAATTTTGCACTTTTCGTTTTTCGATCGGTTGGAGACAATTGCCCAAGCTTTGCATCCTTCTAATCGCTGACAACACACACTGTTGAATAGTCCTCGAGATGCGTCGGCGATCAGAAGCACGGCTGCATCGAGAGATGGCCTCGTGTGGCTGGCCGCAGAGCTTGAGCGGGAGAAGTAAAGGAAGATGTCGATGCCTGATCTCCTAACTTGTTGCGAGCACGAGCTCACATGAGCGAGGTCGAGCGCCACTGCTAGCACACACGAAGGTAAAACTCCAATGCGATTTTTATATTAAATTATAAATATACAAATTGTTCGATGGATATTTATTTTATTTCTCCTTTTATAAATTATCGATCCGGTGCAATCGTACGGGCACTACTGCTAGTCTATACCTAATAATAAAGGACGGATTGTTTCTTCCGGTCCAACACTTTTTTAGACGATTTTACCCTCCCGGCAGATATAAAATTTCCCACCGATGCCACGTTTAAGTTTTTTCCCGTCACAGGAGCAGCTTGTCATACGCGATAGACATGGGACGAGAAAAGCCTATGGATGTGGTCTCGTTGCTTCGGACGGGCCTCCTGCGCTGGTATAGCTGGGCCGATCAAGGGTGTAAAAAAAAGTGGTTCTTTTTTTCCCGACACAGGAGCAGCTTGTCGTGCGCGATAGACATGGGACGAGAAAAGCCTGTGGATGTGGTCTCGTTGCTTCGGACGGGCCTCCTGTGCTGGTATAGCTGGGCCGATCAAGGGTGTCAAAAGAGGTTATTTTTTGGAATTCAATAGTTCCACCTCGTTCGGCTACAACAAATATCACCAGTTTATATACAATCAAAACTTCTTGTCGGCAAGCAAGCAGCAACAAAGTTGATTGGTGTGGACAGGTGATGGGCAAAAGATTAAAAGAGGCTATGTCGGACTGCATGGACTCAATAGAAGGAGGTATATTGGGAAAAGAATTAAACTGGGCTGTGTTGGAATGGAATGAATGGAAAAGTCAGATTAAGAGGATGATGCACCTCAGAGGGGAGGAGGGGCTCTCTGGACGGACGTTGGAGAGGCGCCTAGCCGGGGGCCCTGGAGGTGGGCGAGGAGAAGAAGAGATGGGACGTTGGTGGCCGGGCTCGGGCTCGAGTGGCCCGAAGATGTTGGCGACGGGGCGGTGGCCGGCGGCATAGAGAGGAAGACCAGGCACGCGGGGAAGAGGAAGACAAGGCACAGCGGTCGGCCGGCGGGTGTGCGCGCAGACGTTGGCCTCTGGTAGGGGGGACGGCGAGACGAGGAGCTGGCCGGCGTTGCAGAGGGGGTCGCGAGGTAGCGGGTGTGCTTCCCGGCAGCGCAGCGCTGGGTTGCAGAGAGGGTACAAATATGTGTGCGGGGCGTGCACGAAGTTATAATGTTGGGCTAAGCTAAATTAGATTGATAGTACTCCCTCCGTTTAGAAATATAAGATGTTTTAGATTTGTGAAAGGAGTGTATCTAGACTCTTTTTAGTATATAGGTTCACTCCAAACTTCTACGAACCTATACACTAGAAGACGTCTAGATACATTCGATTCACAAAGCTAAAACATTTTATATTTCTGAACGGAGGGAGTAGTAGACAAATTGACATGGTGGTAGAACAAATAATTCCCTTTACCGTATTTTATATTTGAAATATTAATTTTCTTGTGCATGTTTCCTATGCAAATTATACGGTAAAATACTAAACTCTACTCGCTTTTTCGCCGCAACACGCTGATATTTTGCTATTGCTATAATAATAATAATCTATATCTAATAATAAATGACGGAGCGCTTCTGTTAACCGGTTTTTTTTTGGACGTTTTGGTCCTCCCACAAAACACTTTATTATACACCTATGCCATACCGCAACGTTTTTCTATTTTTTTTTAATCTCTCCCAACCCAACTGATTCCCCAATGTGCAGAGGACATGAACGGCAGAGGTCGTCGGGTTGTTGCACGGACACGGCGAAGGGACTTGTGCCGTCGGGAAGGTCTTGGAGGCAGAGACACCAACCTCGTACCGGCACGATTCGTGCGGCCCCGGATCTCCTGCCTGCGGGTATGGTACGGTCGTGCTGCTGGCGGGTCGATTCAGTCTCCAGTGGTATCATGTGGGTAGCGCTAAGCGTGAATCGAGCAGTGGAATGCGTGAGTCAGGGAGAAGTTAGAGCAAGTATAATAAGCCTAGTCAGCAAGCTATAGAAGGTGCCATGTCATTTAAAAGCCTAGGTGGAAGACAGAGAAAAGAGGAGAGAGAAGAAAGAGGGTGCTTCACGTATAGCCGGCTCTAGCACATAGGCCGAGAGAAAAAGTCTTTGCATACAGCCTAGGTCCAATAGCATGTGTGCTTTAAAGAAATAAATCTTAATTAAAGTTCACTAATAGCCAACCTAATAGCTAGTCTATTGTATGGATGGACTTTTATGTTAGCTATAGATGAGTGGCATAGATATACAGTCGGTAGCGGGCTGTATTATTAACCTTACTCTTAGGCTCAAACGCCATGGATTCTGTGCTCGGAAAAGAGGCGCGCGAGGAGGGAGAGATAACCTATAGGTACACACATCTTTGGTTCAATTATCGATGGCAGGGCACCGTAATTTTTAGCCGTTCCGCATCTCGCTGTTCCGTGAATTCCTGCTAGGAGAAAATTCCACGTAACACCAATATTCGGTCACAAAGTTGTACAAAACACCTAAACAAAACTACTTTTTCTGCTGACCATAAATTTTGGTCTAACATGTTGCAGCTAGCCCAAATACAAGTTTTAGAACCCTTAACAGTGTATGTGACATGTAGACCCAGATTTTTATACCGTATACCGTAATTATAAATCACCTTTTAGAAAAATGGGCAGCATAACTATAGAAAAGATAGACATTATGCATATACAAATATTATGGTATAAATTTTTCTACAACCGTTGTTATGTTGTCCATTTTTAAAAGTATCTATTATATATATAAAGGTGTTTTTTCGAGAAACCACGTTACACAATCGGATGACAACATAGATTACAATTTAATTATGATATCACCCTATCCCTATGAGCACATCCGATAGACTGGGCCGACGGAGCGAGTCTTGAGAATGACGAAGTCACCACGAGCGTCTCGCTGTCGAGTCCCACTGAAAGAAAATTCCCTTTTATATGCAACACACAATTTTAAACTTGGGGTTTAAACTCTGGTGGACTGGGGCTACAACCACCCTCCTAGCCACCCAACCACAGGTTGGTTTGCTGATATCGTATAATTATGCTGACACTAAATATTGAAAACCATTGTGTTTGTTTTAGATTTATTATTTTCTTAACATCAATACATGCAAAACAAAAGATTATTATTTTTGGCTGTTTCTCAAACGCACCAAACAATGCCCTTTGGATTTTTCTAAATCATATAATTATAGAATATTGTATAAAGTTCTAGGTTCATGTATCAGATATACTATTACGGGCCTAGAACATCTATTTGGACTAGCTGCAACACATTTCACAAAAAGTTGGGGTCAGCCGTAAAAGTAGTTTTTTTTCTATGTTTTGTGCAACTTAGTCATCAAACATTGATGTTGTGTGCAATTTTCTCATCGCCTAAACACTCGCTCTACATTTTTTGCCCAAAGGCCAGAGCGCTCTGTGGACTCAGATCCGCGGAGCGGATGCGTTCGGGCCAGCTCAGCTCACTCTAGGTGCGAAGTTGGTAGCCGGAGCATTCCCGAACAAGATCTAAGAGTGTCACCTTCGACCACAAAGGCACTAGCCATCGTGGGAAATACATACGACACCAAGTACGCGAGGTAATCAAATAAGTGTAAAAATCATGCGACACCACAGTATGCGAGGTAATCAAATAGTAAAAAATTAACCCGTAGCAACGCATGGACATTTTTGCTATCTATAACTAATAATAAAGGACGGATTGTTTCTCCCGGTCTAACACTTTTCTGGACTGTTTTACCCTCCCACCAAACTATTTATTACCCAACGCCACGGTAACTAAAAAACTGTTCGTTTGAGACGTGCAGAAATAGGCCACGGAATCCCCTCCTCTGCCTCAGCCCGAAAGGTATGGCTTCCGCTCCTCCCTCACAAGGTGACAAGCTACCTCGCCGACCAAGGGCACGCATCGGCGGAGCACCAGTCTTCGTGGCGGAGTGGGCTGGAGAGGATGCATGAGGACCTGTTCCTGAGGTATTCTGTATGTAGGGGCACTGGGACATGCGCCGCCACCGTCTGCTCCTAGATCTGGAGCACCCGTGTCACCGCTGCCGCCTTCCCGCCGGACAATCGTGGCCATGCACCGCCCTCCTCTCCTCCGTCTAACTTCTCACCCCAGTTTTCATCCAGCAACCAAGCCCAGGCCCTGCCGTCGTTCTTCATGCGGGCTGCCCTCCCTATCTTGTACACTACTACTGGTAACCGCTCGATCTTCTCCTCCTCTAATCAATCCAGCTCCTACTGGTGGTCGCCCCTAGCATCTCAGTCCGATCCATCTCCCGTTGGTGGTTGACCCGAGCTCTTCAGACCCAACACAAGCTTCCTGCCCTGTTCCTTTTCCTATTGAGACTTTTCCTCGATTTTGGTCTGGCGCTGCAACTGACAGGACCTGTGGTGACAGCGCTGCCCAGAACCAGATTGAGAAACTGGCGTTTCATCATATGTCCACGCCGGCAGATCGATCGCGATCGAATCTGAATCTGCTCCTCGATCGTGTCGAGGGAGAACGAACGAGAGCTGTCGGCGGCACGGCGCGGCGTGGCGAGATTTAGTTGGGTCAAGGGTCTGGCTACACACCCTTGCCCTTGTGGATCCTGTTGATGGGCTCTCTCTTGCCCTTTCATTCGCGAAATCACAGGCCAAACTTTCAGCATAGGTTCGATTGACACGTGAAAAGCACAAGGAATCTGATGAGTACAAAACGGCAGCAGAGTAGGAGTGGGCATGCATCCAGCGTCAGTTAGCAATACAGGTACAATAATTTGTTTTCTTAGGGTTTGTCTTGAACTTAACTATACAACAACAACAATATGGTTAGATCTGAGTATTGTACAAGACGGTGTTAGTTTTAAGGAGCTGCACACAAATATCTTGTGTCCTTTTCATGCCTGCTTTTGTTTTCTTAATTATATCATCAAAATTCGTAAGCTCGCACTAACATGGTCCTTTTGTATTAAAAAAAATTCACAGGCCAAGGAGGCGAAGCAGCTACGGAAGGGAAAAAAGTCTGAAGCTTTAAGACTGCTCGGTATGGAGAATAATGGTGATAATTTTGCCAATTTTCGGTAGTTTTTATGTACTATATACATATATAGGTCAATACTTGCATCAATTGTTGTCCAATGTCAGTTTATACATGTTTGTATTCAGTTTTAGGGAAAGCACTCTAGAGAAGTGTTCAAATTCTCTATACTAAGACCCTGAAACGTAATTTTTTTGCATTTGATTAAAATGATCTCTACCATGACAATATTTCAGTGGCGTGTCTCCCGTTGCAACGCACGGGCAAATTTCCTATTTCCTATAATAATAATAAAGGACGGATTGTTTCTCCTGGTCCAATATTTTTTTTGGACCACTTTGCCCCTGATTTTTTGATGGAATTATATGGATTGCCACCGGTTAGTCTCAGGGCGCTGGCTCCTGGCCTCGAGGCGCTCCGGTCCGCGATGGCAGGTCTTGAGGTGGCAATAAGAGGCGACGACCGGGCCTGGTAGGCTGGATCTGCAGCACCCACATAGGAGGGAACAAGGCGAGGCCGCGGCCAGATGCATCGCCTCGCGTTGCTGCTATCGGGCGTAGCCGGCCGAACGTATCTCTGCTGCTGCCGGGTGTTGCCGCGCGCTGGGTCGCATCTCTGCTGCTGCTTGTCGGGGGAGACCCAGCTGGGTGTCGCGTCTCCACTGATGCTCCCCTTTCACCTACCACGTAGCAAGCGCCGGCCCTGGCGAACAAGCGGCAACGCGGCGCACGCTGGTTCCAAGGTCGAGGCGGAGGGCATGGGTGTGAGGCTGTGACTTGTGTTTCCCGGCGGAGGCGACCGGCAAATGATGGCGGGCGGTGGAGTGCTATGTCGAGTAGAGGCGTGGTCAGGGGCAGCGCGTGGCCAACCCGTTAGCACAATCAATTTCATAGCAGCGGCCATGCGCACTCTACAGCTTTGCATTGAAAGGAACAAGCAGCTCAAAGCTAGCTCTATTTGCAATCGGCTGATGGATTTTTTATGGAGGCGTGCTCTTGTACGTTCTCGTGCACAGAGAGGAAGAGGACCACGAGGTGGCCTTGGTTGGTCGGGTAGATGGGCCCGACCAAGAGGAACTAGACTGGTGGAAAATAAATAAAGGCCTAAAGAAAAATAAAAGAGACAAAACGAAAAGGAGAGACATATTGCTTACACATGTTTAGTCCCACCCCGCCCTCTTACAATGAGCCACACCAGTTTATATACGTTAGTAAATTGCCTAAAATATCACCAAGCTGACTGGAATCAGGCCGCACCGTGGTTTGGTGAAGATATGGTTGCCTAATTGTGATCTCGAAAATTATTCTGGGTTGCCTCCGTGCTATTGGGATGGTGCACGATACAACGGGAGTAAAAGAAAAGGATGTGATTGTGGGCTTGAGGGATGGTGCAGGATACACCGGAAGAAGGATGTGATTGTGGGCTTGAGGGATGGTGCAGGATACACCAGAAGTAAAAGAAAAGGATATGATTGTGGGCTTGCATGTGCGTGCGCATGGCTATGACAGATGGGGGCGAGTAGGCAAGCATAAGATGTCCAGTAACATTAGTCCCTTTGGCCCGGGACGGATATGTTTTTACTCAAAGAAAAGGTATATACGCATATTGTCCCCCTTCTGCTGCAACGCGGACAAAGTGTTTTTTCCGATCTAACACTTTTTTGGATGATTTTATCCTACCAGTTTGGACATACTACACCTTTGCCACCACATAGTTAATTAAACTGCACAGTTCCTTGTCGTACGTTGTTAACGATAGCTAAACTTTTTCCCTCAGCGACAGTTTCCCCCTACGGCAGGACTCCTCACGATAAGAGGTCGGTTAATTAATTAGGTCTTCAACCCTAGGCAGCTAGCTCTCGTCCAAGTCACCACACGCATCGGTTGCCGCCATATCGCCATCGCCTTTACCGTCAGCCGCGGCTGACAAGAAGGAGATCCTGAAACATGCGATGCATACATGAACCAGGAGTTCAATTGGCGCATGGCGTTTTGCAATTGACCCTGCCGTGGTGCGAACTCGAGATGGAGGCGTCCGTGGAGAGTACGAGGAACAAGGCCATGTGAGCTAGACGGTGTTGTTGAGAGGGGGACTTCCATGTAGGCTGCTAGGAACAAGGCCAACGTACGTGGGTGAAGGATTTAAGGACAAAAACATGTATGCCACGGCAGGAACGACTTGGAGTTGGAATGGTCGATCGTCGGAGAGCGGCAGGCAACATAGTGCGATAGGAGCAGTACATATTCAATTTAGTGATCCAATAGTGGAAGGCCACCGCCGACGTCGGAGAGGGATCGATGCAGTGATCAATAGCAAAGCGGCCGGCCGGCTGATCCATGTTGCTCTATACAAAAGTGCAATTATGCGAGCTGCTAGGTAAGCTCGTCGTGGAATCATGGATGGGTTTGGAGTTGTACTTTGCTAGGTTCCTGGTGCATGAATTGTTTGCTCTCCTACTGATTTCCTTATAAACACTGAGTTGGCAGCTCAAAGCACCACGTGAAAAAGCTAAAAAATGGTGGAGGAAAGCACGTCCAGGTATGATGTCGCACTTTCTAAATTAATACTAGCCAATTTTCCGAATCATTGCATGCCTGTTTTCTAGCTAAACCCAATCGACCTTTTGTGTTCTAATTACATTGATTTGTCGTTTTCAAACGCTATCCACAATTAATCTTGTTAGTGGATTTTATAAATTCATGTGTTGGTGGATTCTTTTTCTCCCGTCGCAACGCACGGGCATGTTTCCTAGTCTAGTCTAAATGCTTAACTAGATACATACGAATCTAGACAAAATTGAAAACATTAATATGAACCGGAGGGAGTAGGTTAAACTGCCTCCAAACTGATCGGCCAGCACATTTCGCTCCCACTCGGTACTGATAGCCAGAGAACGTCCCTTTAGGCTTGAGCCCGTCTTGTAGTTGAGGAGGATTCGAAATTCAAAGTTTTTGTGAAGTTGGTAACGAAATACTCGAACTGTGACCCTCATAGTTGGCTTGATGAGAACTGAAGATTGGGGGTTCAAAACTGTGTTTTCTTTTGTCTGCAATGGTCGGCCATGAAGAGGCGGAATGTGTGGCTTCGTGCAAGGTCAACAGCATGTTGCAAGTTAAAGATTGTACTACTAGATATAAAGAAACTAGATAGAATGCTAGATCATGGTATATCATAGTCTGTTAAAAGGAAAACAGTAAAGCATGACAGCAGATACTTCCAGGTCCGCCCTTTTGGCTATCAGTTCGATCATTTTCTTCTTTGTATAGTATACAAGATTCCTTGTGCAACCATTACATATCACCTCAGAACGAGCATAGCACTTTGTGCTAGAGAAACAAGTCTATAAAGGCTCCAGTTGGAACGCATGAATTATACTGCCATTTCGCACAGAATTCAAGCGTTCCTAATGAGCCACGGAAGTTTCCCTAAAATGGCATCGCCAAACTTACAACACACATATTGTCATGTATAAAAACTTGGAATTGTTCAGACTTCTTTAATCGTTAACTACGGGACTCTGAAACGCACCAGCACCACATACTGAATCCACAAGAGGGTGGGACACGAGTTGAAACTTGTATCATCTTTAGATGTAAAGTCAGTCTGTTCGGAGGTCATGAGCCGGTAGAAGATAAGGTATCAAGATTCGAGCATCCTTGACCAATTTGATTTTTGGGAATGCCCACCTTCCATAGGGTTGCGATAGCTTGTGAGCCCCTACTTGCCTTATCTGAACAAAAGGAGAAGCCAGTGATCAAGTTACTCCATAATGGAAGCTCACAGACATGTCATATATAAGTATTAGCACAGGAAACGAGGGAAAATTTACCTCACTACTGATTGATGATCTTGTTACTCCATAATAAGAACCTGATAGGAAAATCATACATATTAGCACGGAAATGGAAGACAGCTCTATTGGCACAAGACAAACCTTTAAATCATACCTAGGCCTTCCGGAAATCTATTGGTGCCATGACAAGATGGCAGTGGAGATCTGGTGGTGGCAGGGGTCAGCACATTGTAGCTGAGGTATGATGAAAAGTGAGGACAAATCAGTTACTCGACTCTGTCATCAAGGTGAGAATGGGGTGAAACCCACCCCAGATCCAGACCACACCACATAGCTATACACGAAAACACCAAACTGCACCAAACCAAATTTCACTTAACAAAACCAAACCCGCACCAACCCATTTCTATTTTCCACCCACACCAAACCAAACCATTTTCTATTTGTGGTTTGAACCCACGGGTCCAACCATGGTGCCATGTCGCATCCTCACGATCGTCTTTGTTGCTGTAGCCGACAGACAGTAACGTTAAGGGAGGCTCACAGAGCTGTGTTGCCAACAGTAAATAAAAAGTTAATTGGACCTACCAACAGAATTAGGGTCTCCGTGTAGAAAGGGGGAGCTGGCCTGCGTGCCGCGTGTGTGTTGGCCTGTTTGGGCAGTTTATAAGAACATCTCCACTCGCTTTCCAGAAAGGCCCTTAGGCAGATTTTTTTTATCCGAATGGCGAAAATTCGTCCAGTCGCATTCTCATGCGTCTAATTTTCGTCGAATTTGGCTCATATTTCATCCGGCGTTCCCAAACCGAACGCGGACGCTGGAAACCATCTGGAACAGAGAGAAAAGGGCGAAAAAACAAACCCCTGCCAGTGGCTCCGCCTTGGCAACGACCGCCCGTATTGTCGTCCACGCGTCGCCGTAATGGCGTGCCTAGTAGCTATTTCAATATTTTTATTTTTATTTATTTAGACTAATGCAGTCAAAATTCGGGTGTATGTCCGAATTTGATATAATATGTACGAACCGCCTATATATTAACGAAGTCGTTTATATTCGTCTAAATTTCGCCAAGATTTTTGCTTAAAATTTGACCAAAACCGGAAACTCGGTCTGGAACGCGAGTAGGAAACAGACCGTTTCCAGCCAAATGTTACATCCGTCTAGCGCTAAATAGCACCGGAATTGGGGCTAGGAACGCCGACAGAGTGGAGGTACTCTAAGGCTGTGTACTCTGAATTTGAAAATATCGTTGAAACATGAAACTCTGAATCTCACCTATCTTATGCGGCCTCTCATCCCGTTCTCTGTTCCCTCGTCCAAATTCTAGCGGGAGGGGTGCAGCCATGGACATACCGTGCAGGCAGGGAGGCGGCCATGGAAATGCCAGATCAGCAAGGCGGCAGCCGTTGTGCAGGACCGCTAGCATCGCGCTGGTAGACATGGGGCCCGTCTGGGAATAGGGGACGGGGCTTGCTGGCTTTCATGGCATCTGATCCTGGGCATATAGGTGAATGGGGTGTGACTTTGGGCTCGACCCATGGGTTCACCCCATTGAGGTTGCTGCGATTTGGAACCGCACCAAGCCACACCAAACCGGAAAAAAGGTCAACCCGCGCCAAACCAATCCAATACGCAGCTAAACCCACTTGAACCCATCCCGTTTTGCCCCGATCAAAATCCACCCCGTTATACCCATAAGAACCCACACCATTCTCACCTTGACTCTGTCATATACTGTGAACGTGTGTGAACATTTAAGAATTATAGATAACCTCAGAGTTGATGGAGTAGAGGTACTACTACCATGACGAGGACGAGAGTGGCTTCTCATGCGATCAGAAGAATAACCATCCTGAAGCAAGTATGATTAAAACTAGTGTCATAAGAAGATAAGAGATTAGCTATTTCAGGCCTACATGTTTTAGCATACCAGTGTTGAACAGGGTCGCTTCTCTCCAGAATATGTGGTGTGATGATCTTGAATAGATGCTGTTTAGAGAGAGGGGACGTCAGAAATTGACTGTCTAAAGGGCGAGAGATTTCATGCAAAAATAGTTATGAAAAAAGAATACAAAAATTGTACTGGATTCCTGAGAAAATACTAGTAATGTAAATGTAGCTTGCATGGCGTAATACTAACGCACGCTGTGATAACTTCTAGCAGAATTTATAGCCTCGAACTGCTCATGGGGGCTTCACATTATCAGAAAGGGTTAATTGGATAGATGCCACTACAATTTCTGCCAATTTGAGAAATGCCACTACAACTTTCATCTTTTGACAAACGCCACTGCAATTCTCGATACATTTCATAAATGACATTGTGTCCACTTAAACACATATACCGGCCAATATAAACTCGTATTTCTGCCGTACGTACATATGTATACATGGTGGGCCTCACCCTAATAAGGTAAGGAAGGTAACCGTGACAGAATAAAATTGGAGAAAATAATAAGAGTGGTGTAAATTATATCACATTTTTTAATATTTGTTTGCAATATTGTACAATGAATTTTTTAATATCATAATCAATCCCAAATATAGAACAACTCATGGGGCCGGATGTCTGAAACTTTCCAGTTTTCATTAACAATTTAACATGCAGACCAACGTAGTACCTTAGGAAAAAAGTCCATTGCACTAGTAGTGCAATTAGCAGTGAAACAGCTGTCATACGAATTAACACCGGTTCCTTAATATTCATAATTAATTTAGCATTAAATAACAAGAAACTTCAGTTCAAATCTCCGAAAAGAATACCGATTCACACTATCATATGAGAAATTGCACAAAAAACGAACCCAAAATTCGTTAGTACTATAATGCAACACCGGTGGACAGCAAGAACTCACATTTATACACTACAAGTGCAATGGACTTTTTCCCTAAGGTACATTGCTTTGCATATTAAATTGTTAATGAAAACTAGAAAGTTTTTTATATTCAGATTTGATTATTATAATATGAAAAAAAATTCATTGTACGATACTGAAAACAGATATTAAAAAGATGTGATACAATTTACACCACCCTTATTATTTTCTCCAATTTTTTTATGTCACAGCTACCTTCCTTAGATTATTAGGGCAGGGCCCGCTGTGCATACGTATGTACGGCAGAAATACGAGTATATATTGGCCGCTATATGTGTTTAAGTGGGCACAATGGCGTTTACGAAATGTATCGAGAATTGCAGTGGCGTTTTCCAAAAGATGAAAGTTGTAGTGGCGTTTCTCAAATAGCTATAAATTGTAGTGGCATCTATCCAATTAACCCTATCAGAAAATTACTATGTCAGAGGCACATAAATTATAAATGACATCTCTATAATTGTACATAAAATGAACTAACTAACGGGGCAGATCATTTAAGCCAAACAATGCAAGGATCAAAACTGTTGTATCGAGACATGGCAAAACCTGTTAGTTTAGCACGTGACGTTGAATAAATCTGAAGATTTGCCTCCAGAAGTTAAACATCACAAGCAGGTATTATTAAGATCTCATTATTGGTCAACAAACTAATGGCACGTGGGCACATTTAAACCTGATTAATTTCATGCGATGAATTCTAATGTTACAGTTGTAGTCACTCTTCGGATTACGTACTCACTGTTTGGTCTTTCTGTAAATGGTGAATCTTGAATGAGAGTAACAATGATAAATCATCACCAAATAAGAGGAAGAAACAAACACACAGGAAGGTGTAAAATCCAAGAATGACAGATCATTCAGGGGCTTACAGAATAAAGTGCAAATGAAGTTTTGCAAGGATACTAAAGGAACTCAAGAAAGTGGCAGCTAGGTTTGGTATGTGCATGAGTCTCAACTGGAGAAGATTTAAATGATTAAATCTACATACCTACAACATGTAAAATAACTCAAAATAATCAACCCAAGTTGGGTCAGGCATATTACAAATCTAAGTTCACTGTACAGCTGGAAACCCACAGAAGTAGTGAACCATTCAAAGACACAACTGCAACCAATAGTAACATGGAAGCTACTTAAAGGTAAATATCATCACAGCTGCAAGTCCAAACCAAATATATTGTGACAAAGGACACCAAGAAGAAAAAAAGAAACAGATTAAGCAGTTGCAAAATATACAGTACTAGACAGAGGTGATCTGGGAAACATTAGATGCGTCAAATAATCAGAAGTAGAATTCTTAAGAGGAAGAACTCACTTTTACCTACTGTTTTGACATTCTCACTGAAACGAAATGTATGCTCTTCTTTGTTCTGCTTGCTCCTTTGAACAGGTTTAGACAATGAGACTTTAATATTCACCTGGAAACACCAACTAAAGATGTGAAAACTATGTAAACCAAAAACTCTGATTTAACCTATGTAAAGTATGAGCAAAGACCTTTGAGCCATTCTCAGTCAATTCTTCCTTGTCAAAAGATTCGAGACACAAGATTGCAGCCTCATGAGTCGTATATTTAATGCACGCACAACTACTCTTTTTAGATGATTTTGTATTGCGTGATAGGAAGATGTGTTCGATTTTCCCATAATTCTTGAAGATCTCAGTCAGTTTGGCTTGACTCCAGGAAGATGGTATATCTTCCACAAAAATTGATTTAACCTAAATGGAACAAAGAAGGCATCAGGTTACTTAAGAAGAGGCAAGCTCACAATTAACAATGGAAGAATTATCGGATCAGGCCATTCATGAAACAAGCAGAATGCTACTTACATCTTCTTTCTTCTTGTTACTATTTCCAAGAGAAATGTTATCATTCCCAACAGGAGCTGCAGTTCGACAAAATTTCCCACAGATCTTGTGGTGGATTTCAATAAACAAGATGATAATCAGTATGGTTGAAGAGAAGAGGAAGGCAAATTGCAATAGGCACTCATGTGAGAAAAATGTAAGAAAAGAGACTCGCTACTTGGTGATTAGATAGAGCTGAGGTCAAAGTGAACTTTTGTACAAGCAGCACCAACACTAAACAGAAAACACTGGTTTTCAACGCAGCAATGCTATACATATGTATCATTTAAGAACTTATATTTCCCATTACCTTCTACTTCTATATACTAGTATTTATTGTAGTTTGTAATGTAAACTGTAGATATGTTCTTGACCATATTAAAAGTACTCGGTCATTGACAATGTGAATGCTACTATCAAAGTCGGCTCCATAAATTAGCAATAGAATGGTACTGCACAGCATAGCTGCATGACCCCCAAACCCTATGTCACCTTAATATGGCTCCAACAAATGGCAAGGAAGTGTTAGCACGACACCAGACGTCCAATGCATCGTGAACTGTAACAGACTAGGCACAATTCATTCAAAGCTCAACCCTCATGTGGGATGGGAACGCATTTGTAGCACCTTTCTTCAGTTTCCGGCCTTGTTTCGACAAAAGGGTTAACCCATTAGTGCTACAATTTGGGTAAACAATCATTTTATGGCAGTCTAACTCAATGTAAACTGGGAAAGTGCTAACTAAGGGCTGGAATGCTACATTCCCCCCACTGCCCCACAGTAACATTCAGCCCACTGTTGCAATAAAACCCCAAGCAAACACAGTCTGTGAATTAAGGATTGATGCCCTGATACCATTTGTAGCACCCTGAGCGTAAAATTCGCTCAAAACCCAGTCAAAGCGGGTGGAACAGGCCTGCATGCATAGCGCCCTGCCCGTGCTTTCATCCTCACGTCGCCAAAAAGGGTTAATCAGTATATGGCACAGTGAGCTTAGTTGAGGTAGTAAAAGCTATCACCCAAATTTGTTACTTGCAACCAAAAATCTACAGGGTAATTAATTTTCATAAGAAAGAGCCTTTTCGATCGCAGAAAGTAGCCAGTAAAGAGAAAATGAAGCAATCAGAGATAGCAAGTAAAAGTCTGATGTTGTGTTATGAGACGTGCCGATCAGAGTAACATGTTTTCACACCTAAAATGGGTATGGTCACACAATTCATTCAGTGATGCCGATCAACTAAACCGACCCAACTCGATAAAACCAAATCTTGGCACATAACGGAAAGGTTATTCATCTATTTGTCAGTGCCAAAAAAGAAAGAACTGGTAGTGAGCTTACGTAGCTACTCCGTGTAATGATGACACGCAAAATCTGATACAACTTATGAGATCACTTGGTTACTCATTGAGAAAAGTAAATGCAAATTCGTTTTAGTATTTACTATAGGATTTTCCATTGTGCATTTCTGGATATATTAGCGTCAGCACTTCCATTAAATGATTCTAGTAGTGCCATAGCCCATAGAAAAAATGAGTCCATACGTGTGAACTGTGGTAATAAGTTTATCCAAGTGGATGGATTGTCACTACCTTCACTTTGCCGAACTTTGCAATGGCATTCTTCGCTTGCGCAGCCTCACGGTACTGCACAAAGCAGTACCCCTTATTCCTCCGTGTACGTACGTCCATTATCATCCGCACCTGCGTGATCTCCCCTGCCTTCCCAAACACTGTCCTCACGTCCTCCTCCTTCGCGTCCCTGTCAAGCCCTCCAACAAACACCTCCTTCATACTCATCCTCTGCCTCTCAGAGATCCCCACCCCCTCCCCTACTCGAGCATCACAACCAATTGCCGCCTTCCTAGCTAAGGTTTGTTCGGTCAAACTTTCCACCGCCTCCTCCTTGCATGATGCTTCCCTCATCGCAACGGCATTGCAATTGGTGGCCGGCTTCTCAATTGTGGTTTCATTCACATCCTGTTTCTTGCCCACTGACTTGGCTGCTGGAATGCCTTGATTGTCAATTGTTAGTTTTTCAGCTGGGGTTTCTTCCCCATACTTTGAGGATCCAGCAGCAGGCTGCACGGCAACAGCATTACAATTGGTGGCTAACTTCTCAACTGTTTCATCTGAATCCTGCACCTTGTCCACTGAATCGTCAGTGGTAGCATATTGATCATTGTTTGGTTTGTCTTTTGGAGTCTCCCCGCCCGGTTCCAATGATCCCACAGCCGACGGCGCAGTGAAGGCATTGCAATTCGTGATAGGCCTGTGAAGTACGATTTTGCTCTGCTCCTTGCCCACAGAGTCGTCAGTGGCAACGTTGTTATCATTTGCTGGCTTGTCAGTTGTGGTTTCTGCCGTCAAATTCGCTGATCCATCAGAGGCAACCGCCGCTGCAGCCGCCGCCGCGGCCTTGCGAGCTGCGAATGTGCCCTTGGGGACAATTTTTTTCACGATAACCTTCCGTACAACCTTCCGTACCTTGCGCGTGGGCGCCGGCTTCAAAGCCGCATCGGGAGCAGGCGGCGGCGTGGAGGGTTGCTTAGGGGTGGCAGCCGGAATCTGTCGCGCGGACGGCGCCGCGTCGTCCTCAGACACAGCCGCCGGCGGCGGCGGCATCAAAAGACCCGAGTCAGCAGCCGGAGGCAGCGGGCTCGGGGCGGGGAGCGCTAGGGTCTCCGGAGAGGGCACGGGGGTGGCGGGGGTGTAAGATTGCGGTGGCGGTGGCGGTGGCGGCGGAGGCGAGGGTATCGGGGTGGCGGCCTTGCGGGGCAGGCGCAGGTCGAGGCGCTTCTTCGGGGGCAGCAGCGCGGAAGGAAGCGGTATCGATGGCGGCGGCGGAGGGGGTCGAGCGTCGTGGAGGGGGAGGCGGTGGTGGTGGTGCGGTGGAGGAGGAGGAGAGGGGAGAGTCGGCGAGGAGGAGGCGTCGGGGGCGGCGTGACGGCGGTGGGAGTGAGCAGCCGGCTGATCCATCGCAACGGGGACACGGGGTGGTCGGTTCGTTTGAGCCGGGGTGTGGGACGCCGTTGCTGTCTCAGGGGTTTTTATTTTAGTTCAGTGGGGTTCGGGGACGAGGTTGAATGTGTGATGGGACATGCCCCCACCCACCGGACACAGCCTCCTTAAAAAATTGTCATCACTCTAGTAGAACACGAAGGAGATCAAATCTTCACCGTACTACAATGACATCCTCATGAGTGCACCAGAGTTGAGCAACAATTTCACCACCGCGCAAACCCACATCAAATCTGATGACCCTCAGATCATCTCCAAGAGACACCGAAAGCACGCGCGTCCCGTAAAATTCCGACGAGTATACGGTTTTAAGTAAAAAAAACGATTCTAGCAAACACCGTAAACATGGGCCGGCCCGTAAAAGTTTTCTGGTGGCCTGTGAGTCTGCGGTATCGGCCGCGGTATGAAGGGTTTGCACTCCCATCTACAGTCCGCCCCGAGCCACTCTTCCCCACCTCCACCCACAGCCGCATGGCCCTGGGTCGCTGCTCAATCGGAGTCGGGGGAGGTCAAATTGGCCATAGCGGTGCGGGCCACACAGTCCATTCCGCGGCCAAATCGAGGAGCATGAGGGCGGCGACCCATCGTCTCCGACACTGCACGGAAGCGCGCGTCGCCTCTCTACACCAACCACATCGTGCCGATGCCGGAGAGCCTACGCGTGCGCGAGGCCGAGGACGTGGCGCACGAGAGCATGGAGCGCCGCTCCGCCCGGCGGCGGCGTTCCCCGTCGCCTCCCACGGACGCACAATGATGCGGAGGCGGGGAGCTCGCGCGCCGCTCGGCGCTCCTCTTCTCCTTCTCTCGACCTCTCGGAGACAGACTCCGAGAGCGATGAGCTCTCCGACGACTACGAGCTCTTCAACTCGGATGCGCCCCCTCCTCGCCGGACACCTACGTCTCGTCGAGCGATGAGACCAAGGGGGGACACGTCGTGGAGGGCGACTACGTCTACGATGACTAGGCCGAGCAACGCGTGTTGCAAAAGATGCAGCAGCGGTCGACGCGAGCGACACTTGCGACGGAGAAGCGCGAGGCGAAGGACCTACGCTGGGCGCTGCTAGGAGGGGGCGACGGAGGCGGGGCATCACAAGGAGGCGCGGTGAGCGCAGTAGGTAGCCTGGCGCCGCCGCGACTAGCACCAAGCCCACGTCACGGCGCAACGGGAAGCCATGGTGCGCGCCCGCGTGAAGCAGGAGTAGGATGTCGTCATCCTCTCCGATGACGAGTGAATTCGCCGCCGCGTCGCCACCACGCCCTAGGTTATGCCTATGAGATTGTTGCCTCTATCTCTTATTATGATACTTTTGGCCGTGTGTACCTTGGTTGTTCAGAGGCTGGGTGTGTCTCTCTTGATTATATCACCTCGGTGAACCTTTGAGTCTAATAAAATCACCATTTTTCGAAAAATGCTTAATGATGCATCTGGCAGCCAAAAAACTTAGTGCGGAGATTGATCAGTTGTTGGAGGAGCATGAAATACGCTGGCGCCAAAGATCTCGTGTATCCTAGATGCGAGAAGGAGACAAGAACACCAAGTATTTTCACCATAGAGCAACATGGAGGCAGAAAAAGAATCGTATCAACAGTTGGACAAAGACTGGTGGCACTATGATCACTATAACCTAGGAAATGGAGTCAATGGTGTAATGTCTAGGAAAATATCCCTAATTAAAAATTAATTGTTATTTTATTTTGTGCATCATCATAATATTATTATGCATATTTTGTTCTCAATTTTGACCGCAAACTATTTTGCTAAAAACCTATTTTTATTTTACTAAATATTCCTATGATTTATTAAATCCGTTTTCGTTTTCTTATTTTCAAACTAAAATAAAATAATATTTTCGGTCCGTTATATGACCCGTCTAAAGTTTTTTGTTTGACTAAAAATAAAATTAGGCTAAAGGCCCGTCTAAAGTTTTAGCCCAAAACTAGCCCATCTAGGCTACTTTGGACTAGATAAATATCTCAATCTCCTTCTTTCCCCTTCCGAAACCCTAGCTCCAAATTAGAGATACAGATTTGATAAAAATTCTGTCGTCGCCTCATCCTCTCAGTCCGCATGTGAAACAGCAATCAGCAGAAACGAGCACAAATCCAATTGTGGTCTCCTTCTCTTAATTCTTGAGCTAACAACCCCATCCAATCCCTTGCTCCAATCGATCTCCACCAAAACTAGCTCCACACGCCACCATCTCCTCCTCCTGTTGTTTTTAATCTACCTCTCCACCACCAGGCTGCATTGATGTATCTAGCTAGCAGAGCAGGTGGCCGCCGCCAGCCTTGCTTCCATGCTGCTTGGCCGGCGTGCGCACCAGAACCCCATCGCCGCAATAGCAGCGGGGCTGCTCTCTGCTCCGCGTGAGTCTCCCCCATACGCGACACAGCCAGTAGCTTCCTGTAGCTCCATCTCACCAGTTTTCCTGTCGATCTCCACACCAAGACCCCCGACCACCACCTCGTTTCGCGTCCAGCGTGCACAAGTTCTTGATTCGGCCGAATTTTATCGTGTAGCAGCCGACAGCAGTGAGAATCTCAGGATCGTCATGTGTCTGGCGCGCGTTACGCTACTCCTCTCTTTGTCCTGCATGCATACTAGATGTGCCATCGACTGTCATGTGCCACCAGCGCACCAATCTGAGTTCCTTTGTTCAGTACAGTGGCTATGTGATGTCCTTGTCCGGCGTCAACCCCTGCAGGTGAATCACGTCCGTTGACTCTGCCGTCTTACTCCAGCACCCCTACCTCTCACTCCCGTCCGTGTTGCCCCGCAGGTGTTCGACGAATTTCTCGCAAGACCTTCGGCTTGCTTTTCTACCTAGCTTCGTCAATCTGACACTACTCTATGGGTCTTCGTCTTTATCGATCAAGATCTACACCTCACTATACACCTAGCTAGAGTCCACCTTTCGATGCCGCTGTCCCTCCAACAAGATTGGCGTCCTAGCATTCCCTACTTCCACTACTTCGACTACTGGAACATCAAGATGGCGACGATGTGACTATTTCCGTGACTTCGTCTACTTCCCCTACTACAACAACAACCCGAAGACCATCTATTGTTCCTTCCAATCCGAACCGTGAGACCCTCACTCTATCCCTATTTTTATAAATGTTATATACTTGTTGCATTAAATCATTCATCTCGCATACATATCGTTGTTGCTGGGGGTATTTAGGTGATTCACCTAAATTAAATATGGAGATTATATGTTGGTTATTCTAGTCTTATATTGACCCATTTAAATTTGCGTAGCGAACCAATGCCATGCTTTGCCTTGCTAATTCAACACTCAACTTGCGGATAGATAAACAACTTACACCATATTATTACATTGTCGGGATCCCGATTCCGCTTAATATTGCCAAGTTAGACCGCATATTGCCATGCCATGCATCATGTCATAAACATGCCGCCTCTTCGACGTAGCATTAAATATTGCACCTTTGGCTCTTTCTAGTGATTTGCCTCTTCATCGGATAGGGCGATGAGTCGATGTGAGATATGATGAGCCTTCGGTGGATCCTCTCAGGCGAGCATTCTCCCCTCTTCTACCTATTTTGCATTTATAGTCTTTACTTCCTTCCTTTATCTGTTGATATCCTTATTATCGATGCTCTATTACCGTTCCCTTTATTTACCTGCTCTACCATATTGCCTTGGTTATCCTATTGTCTTGTTTGATTAGCTAGCTTTGCCCTTGCGAGTCATAGCACATGCTTAGGTCTGTTGCCACTCTCATATAGGTGCACCGTGATAACCGGATATGGTAGATACTAAGATAATTAAATTGGTGATGTTGGTTTTGGTTATGGTTTCACCTAATGATAAGGCCTCGCCAGGGACCGCCTTTGGGAACTGCTTGAGCTGACCTAGAACCCGTTCGTTCTACGATACTAGTTCTGAGTTGATCGCGCTAACCAAACGTGGGGGCTCCTGGGATCCCCCCTCAAAGGACACAGATGTCGCCTAGAGGGGGGTGAATAGCCGGTTTAAAAACTTTTCCAAGAGAGGCTCAACAAAGGTGGAATAAAACTAGCGTTTACTTTGTCAATCACAAAACCTATATATGCTATGGTTCACCTATGTGCACCAATAACTTATGCTAAGCAAGACAAGCAACTATGTGATAGCCAGATATAGACTTCAAGCACGAAGGCTATCACAAAGTAAGATGCATAAGTAAAAGCTCGGGTATAGAGATAACCGAGGCACGCAGAGATGATGATGTTTTACCGAGTTCCTCCCAACAATGGAGTACGTCTCGTTTGGAGAGGGGGTGGTATCAAACCACCAACTCCACAAAAGGCCTCCCTTATTCTCCTGTGAATCTCACCCCAACGGGATCGATCCACACTTCCACTATCGGTGCACTTGTCGGTGGCAATCCGGAACCTCTCACAAGATTGGGGCACTTCTCCACAACTCAATTGGAGGCTCCCAACTAACAAGCTTGGGGAAAGCTCCACAACTTAATTGGAGGCCCCAAGTTGTAACACACCGTCCACTCTTGGACCCGGGGGGTGTCACTCCTAGCAGCTTAATAGGATATCTAGACTGGCCCCACAAACCAACACTAGTCTTTTCTGCACACTTTGTCCTCACTCGTGCGCACTCGGTTACCCACTTCCCGGTCGGTCACCCATCCTAGAATTGCTCTAGGCCAAGCACGCTTAACCTTAGAGTTCTTTTCGAATGAGCTTCCGAAAAAGAAGTTACAACTTGTTGATATGGGTATCCTATCAATCCTCTTAAGCCATGTGCCTGGATCTCACATACACCCACCCTTTAGAAGATCGATGCCCTCATCGATCAAGCACACCACAGGAACGTTCCCTCTTGGCACGCGTTTGTGCGTCCAGTGCCGGCACATGTGCCATGCCGTGTCCACTCCGGGCCACCGCACCATGCTCCACATGTCCCGCCACTGACCCGCACACACTCGTGTAATCGCAAGGGTCGGCTCTGATACCACTTGTAACACACCGTCCACTCTTGGGCCCGGGGGGTGTCACTCCTAGCAGCTTAATAGGATATCTGGACTGGCCCCACAAACCAACACTAGTATTTTCTGCACACTTTGTCCTCACTCGTGCGCACCCGGTTACCCACTTCCCGGTCGGTCACCCATCCTAGAATTGCTCTAGGCCAAGCACGCTTAACCTTAGAGTTCTTTTCGAATGAGCTTCCAGAAAAGAAGTTGCAACTTGTTGATATGGGTATCCTATCAATCCTATTAATCCATGTGCCTGGATCTCACACAAGTAATCCACAAACCCGCAATACAACCAAACCGTCTAGGGCTCCAAGAACCCAAGAGTAAAAAGCTTCTCACCTTTCACCCAATCGAATCCTCACCGAGAACTCAAACCGACGCACCAAATGCAATAGCAAGTACAAAAGAAGTGCTCAAGTTCTTCTCTCCCAAATTTCACCAAAGCTACAAAGCTTATGGGGGAGTAAGAGAGGAAGAACAATGGAGGAAATCCACAAAATACTCCAAGATCTAGATCCCAAGATGTTCCCCTCACTTAGAGGAGAGATTGATTGGTGGGATTGTAGATCTAGATCTCCTCTTTCAAATCCCTCAAGAATATGCAAGAATCATAGGAGGGATTGAGGGATTCCAAGCTCAAGAAGGTCAACAATGGAGGGAAAAACTTGCAAGGAAAGTTAGGGAACCATTGGGGAAGAAGGGCCCCTTAAATAGATCCTCCAAAATCCAACCGTTACAGCCCTGGAGCGCGCGGGCCGGACATTCCGGCCTATTCACGCCGGACATTCCGGCCAAGGCAAAACTGACAGAAACAGCAATACAAAAACACCATAACTTTTGCATCCGGACTCCGATTTTGATGATCTTAGGCTTGTTTTAAAGAGGATAACAAACTCTACAAGATCATGCAGGGAACCATCATAGTCCAGCAAGGGAGGATAGAACCAAATGACGAAAGGTTTGACCTCTCTCAAAAAGACGAACCGGTAAAACCTCCAACATCGAAAACGCAATAGAGAATGCATACGAAATCCGTTTTCGATGAACTTGGGCTTGTCATGAAGATTAACACAAGCTCTAAATCCTCTCATGGATAAGAACCAAATAATGAAAGGTTTTACTAATCTCTAAAAGACAAACTGGTAAAACCTCCAATATCAAAAACACAATAGAGAATGTATATGAAATCCGTTTTCGATGAACTAGAGCTTGTTATGAATATTAACACAAGTTCAAGAACCTCACATGGATAAGATCCAAATAACAACCAAGAAGGATGATGCCAAGTATGCAAAGGTTTGAGCTCTCATGAAGGATATGATCAAGTTACTCACTCGAGAGCCCCTCTTGATAGTACGACTATCTATCCTATAAACCGGTCTCCCTAACTAACACCGTGAGACCGGTAAGAAAGAAACCCTATCAAGAACATACCTTTGCCTTGAACATATTTCACTTGAGCGTGATGGAAGCGATCTTGTCCACCTCAAGATGGAACACCTTTCTTGATTGCGCTAGTATGGGGAAGACCAGCAAATTACTCCGCATACTCCACTATGGCAGAGCTTCTCTTTTGGGCATATCATCTTCCCATATCCATGATCACCATAGGATGGCAAGCTTCAAGCAAATGATCTCTTCGAGATGACTCATCTTGAACTTGCACATCATTTCTTCTTTCTTCATTATGTTGGTGTCTTGACGGTACATAAGAGATATCACTCCAACTTTATTCTTCAAGACACACTTGCTATAGGATAAACTCTCACTTGACCAATCTCCGGATCACTCATTGAAACCTTGGTCAACACTTAATTTTCTTCACTTTCTTCTTCTCGAAACCTTGAAGCCCACATATGGTTCAAGCATTGCCTATGGACAAATCCTACAGGTAAAACTCAATACAAACATAAGTCCATAAAGATTGTCATTAATTACCAAAACCACACATGGGGCACACATGCACTTTCAATCTCCCCCATTTTGGTAATTGATGGCAATCCCTTTGAGAGGGTTTATATAAGGAATTAATCAAACAAAACATTTTGCTAACATCAAATACAACACAAGTATGTGATGTTAGTACAACCACAATATATAGCAAACTCCCCCACAATCTATGCACGTGTGGATGAACTTGAATTTCATTGCATATATTGTCAACCATTACCGGTGGTGGAGTTTTCTCTATATTCAAGATGCCATGCAACACACTAAGATGCAAAGCACACGAGGCAAGTGTTTAAGTACAAAACTCACAACACACAACCAAATTCCCTAAAACCCTCTAAAACCTCTCCCCCATTGGCATCGATTGCCGAAATGGGTGAAAAACTTTAGAAGGCCAATTTAGTGAGAGTTCCTCCATATGGTGTGCATTTCTCATAACATGAGTGGAGTCAAATGCATGTATCCAATGACGAATACCAAGATGAAATCAAACTAAACTGAGGATCCAAAGATTGCAAAGAAATAAAATGGTGAAGAAGCATCAACGAATGAAGCAAGCAACCAAAAGATCGAAAGAAGCACTTCATAAAAGGAAGATACCAAAAGAAAGATAGATATTATGATAAGGTTGAAAAGAGAGTGATCTAAATAATGAGGAGACTCCCCAAGGTTTGTGCACAAATTATAATTTGTGTTTGAATACTATATGCACAAACATGGCATCCTAATTCCCTCTATATCATTTAAACCACGAGCACGAGCAAAAGAGAAGATATTATGATGAGAGAACATGAGTGTTTATATGAAAATAGGAAGCTCCCCAAGGTTCATGCATAACAAAGTGCACAATTATGAAATCCTAACTCCCCATAATCAAACAAAACACCAAAAAAGAACAAGAAAGAAAATGTGTGTTCTTAGGTAGGTTGGGAAAGCTCCCCAAGGTTTATGCGCCAAGTGTGTTAATTGCTTTGAGTGCAAAGTGGAAAAACTTTTGGAGCCACCAAAGAATAAAGAAGGAGCACAAGGTGGACTCCAAAGCAAAAAGGACATCAACCAGAGATTTAGCCATAATCATGTGTATAAGTTTCTAGGTAGACAACAATCACTAAGATATACATCCACAAAGAAACATGTACACACAAAATGGATACTCAAGAATGAATAAGATATACAAACAAAAATCATAGATAATGCCAATAAGATTTTTGCTAGAAAGCATGGCCAAAGGCTCAAATTTATCTTATTGAACATCAAAGACTTTCAAACACTAACAAATACATCACAACTATCACAAGGGAACAAGAGATAGTTGGAATGCATTGGGAAAGGCAACAAGTATCATAAAGAGCAAATAAACCTTGCAATTCATCCATATTGCACATGAGAGAAATTGAGGAAAAGATTGACAATATAATTGCTAGATTAGCATATATGGGATTGGTGAATCATCAACATGATTTTTATATACTCCCCAAAATATGCATTCATCTCAACTTACTTATACCGCAAAAAGGATGATACAATAAAATTCTTGCAAGAACCACAATAAAAGTAACTAAAGGAAATCATGGCATGATGCAACCACAATGTTTGGATGCTAGAAAAGTATGCATGAGAGGGATACTTGTTACCGACATACCATTGGTAGGATGTATTAGATATGCGTTTGTTGATCATCCTAGCTTGCCTCCAATTATCATTTAGTCACCACGTCTTCTTATTATTGAGACAAACATCCAATGTATCTCCAGTGTACCTAAAACACATTCAAGTACACAATGGTCCCAAAACTCATTGGGTCCAAAGTAGTTAGATAAACTACAACACATAGGAGAGACTCCACATAAATATGTGCATATTGATATGAAACTGAATTTCATGCACAACTTAGCCGGTAGGATTTGGTGGAGTTTCCCTATATATTGGATCAAAGAAAGCAAGCATACCATAATATATACATTAAGTAAATATGTATGCATACGACTTTCAAGAACCAAAAGGAGATATAGTTTGAACAAAACATCAATAAAACCAAGAAGGCACACCAAAGTGTGACACGACTAATCGATTGTCCAAATTATATCAAAGACCAAATCAACACATGATAGACCCCAAGTTCAACAAGTGAACAAGGAAAAAGTCAAAGACCAAAAGATAGATAAAACACAAATTCTCAAGGATTTATCTCATTCTAAAATGGTCAAAACATGAAACAAAGAATGAGACAAAATCAACTCCCAAAAAGAGCAAGGTTCCAACAAGAAACCAAACTCTCAAAACTTTTCATGATGGCACAAAATACCAAAACGAAAAGATCGAACTCCTAACCACATAAGACCCAATATGAATCAAACAAGGAAGCATAAAAGGATTGTTCTAGATAATATAGGAGAGCTCACCCATAAGTAGTACATTATATAGAATTTTGCTTTTGAATGAAAATGCACACAAATGAGATCATCACTACTACCTACATTAAATAAAACACAAGAGGATACCAATAAAATGAGAAGATTCAAGAGAAGCAAGGAATACATGGGAGCAACACAAAACATTTTCTTGGCCAAGGAAGGACAAAATTCAGCAAAGGCCAAAATGGAGATGATCAATAAATTCTACCATATATCTAGTAGTAATTGTCCAAGGACAAGAAGTATTTGGAATAATCTTCCCGAGGTAGTTCATACGGATATCCAAGATCATATTCACACCAAGAAGCATATAACAAATATAAGAATTAAGCTTGATGCTTCGAAAGAGATTCTTGGTAGCTTCCAATAGTCACACAATCACTAGTGATTAGAGTAACTTGAAGCTAATGATTTCCATGAGGATATATAGATTCAAATCTGAGGAAACATATACCAAGAAACACTCTCATAAACAAGATCCAAAAGAAGAGCAATAATGCATTCAAGCAAATTGGAACTTGTATGAGCAAATGTGTCACAACGGAGCTAGATAATTATCATATCAATTCTAAGTGACACAACCTCGATTTTTCACATTTTCTAGGATTGTTATATGCACTAAGCATATGACTCCCACATAATGTGATACTACCATAAAACTCAACATGAGGCAAAAGGATCCAAATAGAGATAATTAATGGACATTATAGAGCTTAAGTTTCTCATGAGAACCATACCACGTAGAGACTAGATAATATTCCAATATAAATACTAGGTGGTATTCCTCATGTACACACATTTTTAGGATTGTGGAATGCCCAAACATAACACTCCCCCAAAATGGGATAGTCCATTAATCTCTCACAAGAGCCAAATAAGATATCAAATATAATTAATAAAGGCTCAAACACAAGAACACAAATGTACATGGTGTTCCACCTAATCATACACAAACGTACTTGATAACTCAATCTAATTAAGTGGAGAGCACAACATATACAAGAACATGTAAGATACAAAAACAACACATGCACAAGGGGCGAGTAACTTTCAATGTAAAGAGTTTAGAACATATTACCACAAGGAGGGTCATTGGAAATATGATAGAGGCAATATAAACCATATGACTTGACTTGACAAATATACTAGATGAAGATCCCTCAATTCTTCATGATGTAGCCAAGTCTCCAATGTCCTCCAACAATACCTATTGATCAAGTTTTGGCTTGTTGGTCCCCAACCAAGTTGGGTCCTAAGAGGTTAGTCACAATAGGCTTGGCAACCCAAATGGTTCTTTTCTTGAACCCACATTGAGCACCGAAAAATTTGGCAAACACGTTGCCAACCTCATCCTTACAAAGAGAATAAGCATCATCAATAATGATAGGGTTGGATGAGGAGATACCAATAGTGCATGAGGAAGAAATATGCCCCTTCTCACGGCATATGTAGCAAGTTCTTCTCTTGCCATCTTTCTTCTTCGATGACGCCACAACTCGAGGAAGAGCTCGAGTAGTCCTCTTAGGAAGAGGCCCGTCAATGACTTGAGGTGGAGCTTGAGGCTGCTTCCCTTGTTGCTTCACACTAAGAGGCTTCTTCTTCAATGGGCAAGATCTAACATGATGCCCTTCTTCCTTGCACTTGAAGCAAACAATGTTGGCTGGATTATTGACTTGATCTTGGCCATTCTTCTTGTTGTCCTTGTGCTTCAAATTGATAGTGGACTTGTTCTTGACATTGGAGTTGAATCCAAGCCCACTCTTGTCATTGAGGGATTTTTGCACACTCAAGATTTTGTTGAGTGCGGCTTTCCCTTGATTACCCTTTTTCAAGTCATTCTTAAAAGAAGTGACTTGAGCCTTGAGATCTTTGATTTCCTCTACATGGTTAGTTTCAACAAAAGTACTAGAGGAAGTAGATGCTACATTGTTAGAGCAACAAGGCACGGAATGTAATTCATCACGAGATATAGCATGGTTGTGAGATACAAGGACTAGCACATGGCAATATAACATTTGGAGTAGATATAGTGCTAATGTCCACATGAGGCCTACTAGATGTTACCTTTGACACGATGGCCTCATGAGCTAACTTTAGCCTACCATGGGAGACTAGAAGATCCTCATGCGAGCTTGAGAGCTTGACATGAATTTCTTCTAATTTCCCATAGTTGCTAGTTAGCAAAGCAAGTTGACCCTTTAGCTCAACATTCTCCTTCAAAATAGATGCTTCACAAGAAATAGAGTTAGTAGCACAAGAATCATAATTAATTGCAAGAGGTGAGGGCAACTTCGAAGGCTCTATTGAGTAAGAGGCTTTAAGTTGCTCATGTGACTCGGTGAGTTTGATGAGCTCACCCTTGATGACACTAGAGCCATTTTTGAGGTGCTCAAAATCCTCAAGGAGTTTAGCATAAGCAACTTGAAGCCCATCATTTTTACTTTTGAGATCACTTGCCAACTCAAGATCTCTATCATGAGATTCCTTCACTCTAGACAACTCTAGAGAAAAAGTCTCCTTAAGAGATTCCTTAGTGGTTTGTTCCTATTCAAGAGCTTCATTGAGATGTGCAATTTGATTAGCATACTCACGCTCAAAGATACTCATTTTATCAATGGTGTTCTCATGCTCCTCAATTTGTTCTTTTAACTTATCAATAGGTTTTTTGCTCTTAATAGCAAAGTCCAAGATTTCAACGAAGTTAGAGCAAGCAATATTATTCTTAACAAGAGCATGATAAACCATCTCACCCTTTTCATATAAATCATCAAAATCTAACTCTTGTTCCTCATTATCCTCGTCCTCATCATCACAAGAGGTATTGGGTTCCAAAGTAGGAGTTACCTTTGAATCCCTAGCCATAAGGCATAGGTGGGTACCATGAGATGATGATGATGAATTATTTGAAGCTCCATTCAAAACCTTGTCTTGGCCCATAGAATCTTCCTTTTCCTCTACATGGTTAGCAACACAAGCACTAGAGGAAATAGAAGGATTTTTATCATGGCAACAAGACAACACAAGCATATCATCATAAGATTTATTCAAGCCATTTCTACATGATATGCAAGGACTACCAACACAAGCATATAAGGAGTTTTGGGTGCTACAAGTGTTAGAGTCCAAAGATGAAGTATTGCAATGATATAGAGAAGAAGGATCAATAAGAGTAAGCTCACTATCAACATTGCAATATTCATCACCACTCACCATATCATTACCTTGTGTCTTACCACACTTTGGTGAAGTGGAAGAAGATGAGAACTCATCACGGCCGGAAGTGGAAGCAATATAATCATCCTCAATAATGTTGGACACATCATATTTATCTTGAAGTTTTGTCCATAACTCATGAGCGCTCCAAAAAGGTATGATTGAAGATGTAACTACATAGCTCAAAGCATTAACAAGTACATTAGAAGCTTGAGCATCAAGATATAAGTTTTTCTCATCCTCACAAGATAGATTTTCGAAATCCATAGGAGGAGAAAAACCTATATCTACAATACGCTCCAAATTTGGTCCATGTCCCGAAAATGAATAAGCATACGAGTTTTCCATATATCATAATTTGTGCCATCGAATGTGAACATTTCATTGTGCACTAATCCCCTAGCCGACATCTTTACTCTTAAGGAGGTGAAGCCTAAAATGAGAGACCGGGCTCTGATACCAATTGAAAGGACAAAGATGTCGCCTAGAGGGGGGGTGAATAGGCGGTTAAAAAAAATTCCAAGAGAGGCTCAACAAAGGCGGAATAAAACTAGCGTTTACTTTGTCAAGCACAAAACCTATATATGCTATGGTTCACCTATGTGCACCAACAACTTATGCTAAGCAAGACAAGCAACTATGTGATAGCAAGATATAGACTTCAAGCACGAAGGCTATCACAAAGTAAGATGCATAAGTAAATGCTCGGGTATAGAGATAACCGAGGCACGCGGAGACGACGATGTTTTACCGAGTTCCTCCCAACAATGGAGTACGTCTCGTTTGGAGAGGGGTGGTATCAAACCACCAACGCCACAAAAGGCCTCCCTTGTTCTCCTATGAATCTCACCCCAATGGGATCGATCCACACTTCCACTATCGGTGCACTTGTCGGTGGCAATCCGGAACCTCTCACAAGATTGGGGCACTTCTCCACAACTCAATTGGAGGTTCCCAACTAACAATCTTGGGAAAAGCTCCACAACTTAATTGGAGGCCCCAAGTAATCCACAAACCTGCAATACAACCAAACCGTCTAGGGTTCCAAGAACCCAAGAGTAAAAAGCTTCTCACCTTTCACCCAATCGAATCCTCACCGAGAACTCAAACCGATGCACCAAATGCAATGGAAAGAACACACGAAGTGCTCAAGTCCTTCTCTCCCAAATTCCACCAAAGCTACAAAAGCTTATGGGGGAATAAGAGAGGAAGAACAATGAAGGAAATCCACAAAAGAATCCAAGATCTAGATCCCAAGATGTTCCCCTCACTTAGAGGAGAGATTGATTGGTGGGGTTATAGATCTAGATCTCCTCTTTCAAATCCCTCAAAAATATGCAAGAATCAATGTAGGGATTGAGGGATAGCAAACTCAAGAAGGCCAGCAATGGAGGGGAGAACTTGCAAGGAAGGTTAGGTAAACATTGGGGAAGAAGGGCCCCTTATATAGGTACTCCAAAATCCAATCATTACAGCCCTGGAGCGCGCGGGCCGTACATTCTGGCCTATTCACGCCGGATATTCCGGCCAAGGCAAAACTGACAGAAATAGCAATACGAAAATACCCATAACTTTTGCATCCAGACTCCGATTTTGATGATCTTGGACTTGTTTTAAAGAGGACAACAAACTCTACAAGATCATGCAGGGAACCATCATAGTCCAGCAAGGTAGGATAGAACAAAATGATGAAAGATTTAACCTCTCTCAAAAAGACAAACCGGTAAAACCTCCAACATAAAAAATGCAATAGAGAATGCATATGAAATCCGTTTTTGATGAACTTGGGATTGTCATGAAGATTAACACAAGCTCTAAATCCTCTCATGGATAAGAACCAAATAATGGAAGGTTTTACTAATCTCTAAAAGACAAACTGGTAAAACCTCCAATATCAAAAACACAATAGAGAATGTATATGAAATCTGTTTTCGATGAACTAGAGCTTGTTATGAATATTACCACAAGTTCAAGAACCTCACATGGATAAGATCCAAATAACAACCAAGAAGGATGATGCCAAGTATGCAAAGGTTTGAGCTCTCATGAAGGATATGATCAAGTTACTCACTCGAGAGCCCCTCTTGATAGTACGGCTATCTATCCTATAAACCGGTCTCTCTAACTAACACCGTGAGACCGGTAAGAAAGAAACCCTATCAAGAACATACCTTTGCCTTGAACATATTCCACTTGAGCTTGATGGTAGCGATCTTGTCCACCTCAAGATGGAACACCTTTCTTGATTGCGCTAGCTTGGGGAAGACTTGCAAATTACTCACCATACTCCACTATGGTAGAGCTTCTCTTTTGGGCATATCATCTTCCCATATCCATAATCACCATAGGATGGCAAGCTTCAAGAAAATGATCTCTTCGAGATGACTCATCTTGAACTTGCACATCATTTCTTCTTTCTTCATTATGTTGGTGTCTTGATGGTACATAAGAGATATCACTCCAACTTTATTCTTCAAGACACACTTGCTATAGGATAAACTCTCACTTGACCAATCTCCGGATCACTCATTAAAACCTTGGTCAACACTTAATTTTATTCACTTTCTTCTTCTCCCAACCATGAAGCCAACATATGGTTCAAGCATTGCGTATGGACAAATCCTACAGGTAAAACTCAATGCAAACATAAGTCCATAAAGATTGCCATTAATTACCAAAACCACACATGGGGCACACATGCACTTTCACCCCCCTCAACTACCAGCACTATTTGTTTATCCAGAGGGTCACAAATTGGTTTTCCATTTGGTGCATACGCATAATATATCCTCGGACATAGGTGAGTTGAATATGTCTTCGGACTTGATATTTGGTGGATAGCAGCTGCATTGCATACATAAACGCGGTTCGGCCGAGAGGTCATCTTCCATAGTGGAGCTCTGATCCTTTTCGACCATGGCTGCAAACGCTATACCTCCCTTGAGAATCATCGTGCCTCCTGGTTGGGTCAATACGGTAGGTGATACCTCTGGATACGCGCGTAGTTATGGGACAGTTCTTGTTATGAGATTCGGAAGGCACGCGTATTATGTTGCCTGAAGGGTTGAACATGCGTTTGGGTACAGCAGTGCACCCCTGTAGGGTAAATCTTTTCGAGAAGCCGTGTGTCCACGGTTATGGATGGCTTAGGAGTACGGTGTCATGACCATAGACAACGCCACTAATGTTTTGCCTCTAATAGTATGACTAGTAATTAGCCTTATCAACTAAACACCTGCTTAACTAAAATTGCCACCGTGTGTGTTCCGAAAGAGGACTTCTCGATTGGTCTTCGAGGGGGAAATCTTCGGATGGGTTATGTTTGGTGTTATATTATACTTATCGTATAGCGCTCTCTTATCTCGCTCTAATAGCCGAAGTTGTAGTGTGTCTCTATAAGTTAGATAGTGCAAGCTTTGCTGTCACTGAACCCACCATACCTATTTGGGTGAGGACCGCCGAATTCTGGCCTCGTCGTGTACTGGCCTTAGTACTGACCGCTCTCTTTTTTCCTTTGCCCTTTTGGCGGCACCCCTTTGGCTTTGACAGGTATATGATTGACGATGTTAGCAAGGTTACCCTTTCGGCTTGGCCTGGGTAGGGTTATGGACACCGCTTGGTTATTCTTCAGGACTCTTAGTCCAATTTGGTTCTTATCCGTAGTCGAACACTATTTCGCTTTCTTCAAGATTTGTATCTTTAAATTGTATCATTTGTATTCTTGACTCATTGAGTCGTTGTTGTATATATAAGTTCTTGTGGACTCTATTGTAAACTACTGTGATGTAACTACTTGTAATCAAATCCCACCCACACGAAAGTGTCTGGTGGGCGTCTCTGAATCGCTTGTATACGGGTTTTGGCTGGAAATGCTAAGATCTGCATAGATCCGATTTTGGGGCGTTACAAGTGGTATCAGAGCAAAGGTTTACGATACCCTATTGGTCCAGCCTGTAGGTTAACCTTGCCAACAGACGTAGTCTAGTGTCAAAACTAATTTGCTACAAATGCGTTGGATAGATCTAATTAGTTCTGATTTTTCTTCTTACCTCTATTCTTTCTATTCTTATCTCTACGAGTTTTGAATCTTCCTCTTATCTACTTCTCTGAGTCCAGGATTTCTCGTGGTTGGGTTTCCATCGTACCTCTAGGGTTTTGCCTCCTTCCTTTTGTAACGGTGGAGCTACATCTGGTTTTCATTATATCTGATCTCTATTTAAATGTTTCCTGGTGTTTTGCAACTTCTACGATGACATCACCTGTCTAGATCTTTGCCAATACCGATTATGAAGATCTTCAGTCTGAATTCCAAGAGTTGGGTTGCACAATTTTCCTATTTATGTATAGAGTAATGCTTTGAGTGCGGGATGAAGTCATGACCATACGACTACTCTTATCATTCGCTCTTGTACATTGAATCAGTGGAATGATGCGACTCTTAGTCCTTCTTTGGAAGTTGGAGGAGACCATGTGACCTCTTTCTTCGCCTTTGCTTCTCCGGAGTGTTCTCTCGAAGAACGTGACAACAACCTTTGTTAGTGGTGTCGACAATTTCAAGACGGAGCAAGAATTCTTGTTAGTGGTGTCGCGAACATCTACCTGACGGAAGAAGATCTGATCATGAAACCTCCCTCTCGCCCCGGTGTCTTTGCTTGGATCTCGGGACGAGATCCTTTGTTAGTGGTGTCGAGTTGTAATGCCTGGGAAAATATCCCCAATTAGAAATTGATTGTTATTTTATTTTGTGCATCATCATGACATGATCATGCATATTTTGTTCTCAATTTTGACCACAAACTATTTTTCTAAAAACCTATTTTTGTTTTACTAAATATCCCTATGGTTTTATTAAATCCGTTTCCCTTTTCTTATTTTCAAACTAAAATAAAATAATATTTTCGGCCCGTTATATGACCGTAAATGATTTTCTTGTTTGACTAAAAATAAAATTAGGCTAAAGGCCCGTCTAAAATTTTAGCCCAAAACTAGCCCATAAATATCTTAATCTCCTTCTTTCTCCTTCCCAAGCTCTAGCCCCAAATTAGAGATACAAATCTGACAAAAATTCTGCCGTCGCCTCGTCCTCTTAGTCCGCATGCGTGACAGCAATCAGCAGAAACAAGCACAAATCCAATCGTGGCCTCCTTCTCTTAATTCTTGAGCTAACAACCCCTGATCCAATCCCTTGCTCCAATCGATCTCCACCAAAACCAGCTCCACACGCCACCATCTCCTCCTCCTGTTGTTTTTAATCTACCTCTCCACCACTAGGCTGCATGTAGGTGGTGTGCCCATGTGGCGTTTGGCCTTGTGCCTGTTTGGAGCCTCGCCATGGCGCCTGCAAGCGGCGTATGATGCTGCCCAGATTGTCCTCTTGGTGGTTGTCCGTGGTGGCCAACGACAGGGAGGGCAGGATCTGTTGGAGTCTCGTCAAATAAGCTTGCTGCTGCTGCAGATTGGGCCGGCGCGGTCGTCTTTTCTTTCTTTCTTGGCCACCATGGAGGTGGTAGAGATGGGGAAGGAAACACCAATTTGTGTCGGCCTGATGCTGCTGCCTAGAGTTCTACTGCGACGTCTGCGAGCGGAGTTTGGTGGTCGTCTCTTCTGTTTCTTGATGGTCAGCTGCAGGGCATCAATATGGGATCATGGCGGAGCTCCCTAAATAAGCTCGCGAAGTGGTCGGTTTTGCTGCACCGGTCGGAGATTTGGAGTTCATCAGCAGTGGATCTTCGATGGTCGTCGCCGTCTCTGCCAAGTGATGTTGGCGTGTTCAACCTCCAGGCCCTCGTGCTATATTGGAGGCCCTATGGCTCCGATTCGGTGTGCTCCCACCGCTGCACCCCAAGTGGCCAAGTCTCCGGTGGTGCTACGGCTGATCGTGGTCGGATGCTTTGTCGTTGTTTCGGTGGAGAAGGAGCTAGAAGAAGCCCTGGACCGGATTGCTTTTTTATTTTTTGTTCTAGGGTTTTATGCGCAAAAGTTAAAGGACTCGTTGTAACTTTCTTTATTTTAGATGTTCTCCATCTTATTTGTACTCCACCGATGAAGTTATAAATGCAGCTATCGGGGTCCTTCGAGACCCCTCTTGCCGTTCAAAAAAAAACCACCAGGCTGCATTGATGTATCTAGCTAGCAGAGCAGGTGGCCGCCGCCAGCCTTGCTTCCATGCTGCTTGGCTGCGTGCGCATCAGAACCCCATCGCCGCAATAGCAGGGGGACTGCTCTCTGCTTCGCGTGAGTCTCCCCCATACGCGACACAGCCAGCAGCTTCCTGTAGCTCCATCTCACCAGTTTTCCAATCGATCTCCACACCAAGACCACCGACCACCACCTCGTTTCGCGTCCAGCGCGCACAAGTTCTTGATCCGGCCGAATTCTACCGTGCAGTAGCTGACAGCAGTGAGAATCTCAGGATCCTCCCGTGTCTGGCGCGCGTTACACTACTCCTCTCTTTGTCCTGCATGCATACTAGATGTGCCATCGACTATCGTGTGCCACCAGCGCACCAATCTGAGTTCCTCTGTTCACTACAGTGGCTATGTGATGTCCTTGTCTGGCGTCAACCCCTGCAGGTGAATCATGTCCGTTGACTCTACCGTCTTACTCCAGCATCCCTGCCTCTCACTCCCGTCTGTGTTGGCCCGCCGGTGTTCGACGAATTTCTCGCAAGACCTTCAGCTTGCTTTTCTACCCATCTTCGTCAATCTGACACTGCTCTATGGGTCTTCGTCTTTATTGATCAAGATCTACACCTCATTATACACCTCGCTAGAGTCCACCTTTCAATGCCGCTGTCCCTCCAACAAGATTGGCGTCCTAGCATTCCCTACTTCCACTACTTCGACTACTGGAACATCAAGATGGCGGTGATGTGACTATTTCCGTGACTTCGTCTACTTCCCCTACTACAACAACAACCCGAAGTCCATCTTTTGTTCCTTCCAATCCGAACCGTGAGACCCTCACTCTATCCCTATTTTTATAAATGTTATATACTTGTTGCATCAAATCATTCATCTCGCATACATATCGTTGTTCCTGGGGGTATTTAGGCGATTCACCTAAATTAAATATGGAGATTATATGTGGGCTATTCTAGTCTTATATTGGCCCCATTTAAATTTGTGTAGCGAACCAATGCCATACTTTGCCTTGCTAATTCAACACTTAACTTGTAGGGTAGATAAACAACTTAGACCATAATATTACATTGCCGGGATCCCGATTCCGCTTAATATTGCCAAGTTAGACCACATATTGCCATGCCATGCATCATGTCATAAACATGCCGCCTCTTCGTCGTAGCATTAAATATTGCACCGTTGGCTCTTTCTAGTGATTTGCCTCTTCATCAGATAGGACGATGAGTTTATGTGAGATACGATGAGCCTTCGGTGGATCCTCTCAGGCGTGCATTCCCCTCTCTTCTACCTATTTTGCATTTATAGTCTTTACTTCCTTCGTTTGATCTGTTGCTATCCTTATTATCGATGCTCTAGTATCGTTCCCTTTATTTACCTGCTGACATGGGTATACCCTACAGGTAGTCGAGCTTGGTATATACGGCCTGAATACGTAGAAGCCCGCGGTGTCGCCAAGGCCCAAATGAAGAACTCGAGTAACCTACGGACTCTCGATTGCTTGAAGAACAAGAAGAAGCTAAAGATAGAAAGTTCAAAGGGGAAAACCTAACATGTAACCGACTCGACCTGCTACTCGAGACCTAGCCTATCTATATAAAGGCTAGGAGGGGCGGCGAGGAGGACACACACAACCCTAGTTTCCACAACCCTCGCCAGATTGCATCTGCGCACCATTGTAATCTTCGATTCTTTTGATAATTCCACGAGTAGACATGCAGGAGTAGGGACCTCTACGAGGCCTGAACCTGGGTAAATTCTCGAGTCCCCTGTGTGCTTGTTTGGTAGCCGATAGATGTCTCCAGCACTCCCTCCTTCTCCAAAACCCAAGTCCATAACAATGGGCATTGATGAGTTAAACGCTCGTCAATTGGCGCCGTCTATGGGAATTGGGAGTGCTGATGTTGCGGCTTCTTCGGCCCCATCAACCGCGATCTACAACTCCGCAACAGCGGAGATTTGCTAGCTCTTCGGCGTGTTCGACTTCACCGTCCACACGCCGGCCACTTGCCCGGCTTTCGAGTCCGTGGGCGACGGAATCAGCCTGGCAATAGGGAGCTTCCGCTTCCAGGTTGGTCAGATGGGCACGCTTCGCATGCCTGACCAGCCGACGGTGCCGTCGATTGCCCCAGATCATGGTTCCCTCCATCGATCGGCACCCTCAGTGAGCTCAACGCCCCGGCAACAGTCGAGAACACAGTCAGCGATAACAGTCGCGACTCTGATCTGAGCGATCTGGCAACTGAAGATGGAGCCTACGGCTCCAGATCTGAGAGCTGCGGGAGCAGCATTTTCCCAAATCACTTCATGTGCGCCGTCATCAATGCAGGCGACACCTCCACCAACCGCGACAACACGAGAAATCGCGGTAACGAAACCGACCCGCCTAACGGCGGCAACGGCGGCAATCGCACCCCCGTCAACAATGGAGGAGCAATCGAACCTCCAACCATAACAAACGAGCAAACCGGCGAACGCGTCGCGATCAGGCTCAACGAACAAGAGTGGGCTCGTTGCCGCGAGGCCTTACGAGGCAACCCTCTACCCTTCGGATCTCCACAAGAACTGCTAATGGGCTACCACTGGCTCCTAAAGGAAGAATTCAAGCGCCAAGTGCAAACAATCACGCAACTCGAGGCGCGTAAAAAGGCGGCAGACGAGTCGAGCCTTCGACGTGCCGGGCTCTCCTCCCACGGAGGATCCTCTTCAAAGGGCAACGAGTACCTCGCAAACAAGAGGCGATCTCGGATGACCCATCTCACCGAGCAAGAATGCATAGAAGCTGCAGAGGTCCTCGACTTCAGCTCTATGACAGTCGACACACGGGGCAACTTGGTCCCCAAGACGCCGCAGGCCGCGGTGACCGCAGCCACCATGTACCTCCTCAACAACCAGCCGCCAGCTGGAGATCCCCGAGCCTCCATGCACCGATCTACGATCGCAGGCTTGGGACTAGTCGAAGCTGCCCTCGACAAGGAACCAACACCAGAGCCGAAAAAAGGCAAAGCGCTAGCAAAGCGCTACTCCTCGCCCTCATCCAGCGACGACATCCACGACCTTTATCTACGCCGCCGCTCACGGCGACACGACCACGACTATGATGCACGCGATGACCTCACGCAGCGCAAGATCGACAAATCAAGGGTGCGACGTGCTCGGTCGACTGACTCGGAAGAGGAAGATGTGGAGCTTTGTGGCGCCAGATGCTTCAGCAGGTCCATCAGGCAAAAGCGAATGCCCAAGGGGTTTAAACTCCCGTCGGAGAACCCGAAGTTTGATGGCCTACAGGACCCGAAGATCTGGCTGAAGGACCACATCTCCTCCGTCAGGCTCCACGGCGGCAGTCGAAGCATGACCATGTAATGTCTACAGCTACAGCTGCAAGGCGTCGCTCGAGCATGGCTCAACAACCTCCCATGCGGATCCATTCACAGTTGGGATGAGCTGGTTTACAGCTTTGTGCGCAACTTCAAGGGCACATACAAGCGGCCTGCATTAATCGAAGAGCTGAGATGCTGCTAGCAAAGATCAGGCGAATCGCTACGCTCCTACATCCAAAGGTGGTCCATCTTCAAGAACTCCGCAGAGAACATCTCGAAGGATCGCGTGATTGACGCATTCAACGGCGGCGTCCGCCGCATAGAGCTCAGAGAGGAGCTGGGCCGCTCAAAGCCCAAGACCATCGACCACCTGATGGAAATCACGAATCGGTGGGCCGATGGAGAAGATTCGGTGAAAAATCGCGTTCACTCTGACGAGGAGGCAGAACTCGAGCGCAGACGCGACCGCCGAGGCAAACGCCGCATGCGCATCTACGATGACCGCGACGACATCAATATGGTCGCAGCTGGCTATGCCGACAGACGCGATGATAACCGCAACAGCGGATACCGTAGCGGTGGATACCGCGACTCCGGGAAAACCACGCAAGTGTGGCAACGCCGCAATCGTGATGAGGCACCCGCGACATCCATTGAAGACAAACTGTCCGAGCCATGTACGGTGCACTTCTACATCGACAAAGATGATGGAAAGAAGAAGTCCAGCCACCTCCTCAAGGACTGCCGCGAGTTCCTCAAACTACATGAGGGATTGGTTCGGATGAATCGCAACGCAGTCGAAAGAGGCTACGGAGCGGCTCCAGGCATCGTGGCACATGGCGCTCCACCACCGCCACCTGGAATACCCCCAAACACAGTTGCGCCGGACCAGCACCAGGGAGGCGAACCATACCCACGAGCCATGGGTACCATGATGATCCAAAAGGGACGCCCCTCCAACAGGGTGCAGAAGGCCATCACTCGCCAAGTCAACTTGGCCACAAACTCACCACCATCTACCACTGAGTACCTCAGTGGAAGCAAGTCCTGCATCACCTTCGACAAACGCGATCATCCGCCTCAAGTACCTCGTCCATGCCATTGTCCCCTCGTACTCGAGGTGCAAATCGGAGGTTTCGACATGAGCTGCGTCTTCATGGACGGCGGAAGCGGCATCAACCTTATATTCGCGAGTACCTTGCGAGCAATGAGGATCCCTCTGACTTGCCTAGAAGCCTCAGACACAACATTCCACGGCATCATCCCAGGAAAAGGCGTATATCCCCTAGGCAAAATCAACCTCGACGTCATCTTCGACACGCCGAAAAACTTTCGGCGCGAGCGCATCGACTTTGAGGTCGTCGACTGGCCCTCACAGTACCACTGCATCCTCGGACGTGTCGCGTTCGCCAGGTTCATGGCAGTACCACACTACGCCTACCTACAAATTAAAATGCTAGGTCCCAATGGCGTCATCACAGTCAACGGGAACTTCGAGAGATCCGACAGTTGCGACAGGGAATTCAACAGAATTTCTCAGTCCTTCAGCATGCAGGAAGAACTCGCGAGACTAAAGGAGTCGACAGACAACAGTCTGCCTCCCCTAAGCCGGCCAAGCTCGCTTGATCTATCTTTCGACTCATCGGTGCACACAAAGAAAGTGCAGGTCCACCCATCGGATCCCGCCAAGACGGCCCTCGTCGCCAACAACTTGAGTCCCACATAGGAACTCGCGCTCGTCGAATTCTCTGTGAGCACTAGGAAATCTTCGCCTGGTGTCCAGCGGACATGCCAGGCATTCCTAGGGAATTTGCCGAGCACGAACTCAACATCAACCCAGACGCAAGGCCAGTCAAGCAAACAATCCGGCGATTATCTGAGCCACGAGCAAAGGCAGTCGGAATGGAGATCAACAGACTCCTCGACGCCAAATTCATACGTGAGATCAAGGAAAGCACTTGGCTCGCCAACACGGTGCTAGTACCAAAAAAGGACACGGATATCCTGCGGATGTGCGTGGACTTCACCTCTCTGAATAAGCACTATCCAAAGGATCACTTCCCGCTACCACGAATCGACCAGATCATCGAATCAACCGCGGGATGCGAGCGTCTCTGCTTCCTCGATGCCTACTCAGGCTATAATCAGATTCGAATGAAGGAGTAAGATCAAGAAAAACAACGTTTACAATGCCCTTCGGTGTGTTCTGCTACAACACAATGCCTTTCGGTCTAAAAAATGCAGGAGCCACTTACCAGCGGTGTATGCAGGCTTGCCTCAAGGATCAACTTGGTCGCAACATTCAAGTCTATGTCGACGACATAGTTATCAAGACCAAGGAGGAAGCCTCCCTAATCGGCGATTTACGCGAAACCTTCACCAACCTCGACCGCTACCAGATCAAGCTCAATCCGGAGAAATGCGCCTTTGGCGTACCATATGGGCAACTACTCGGATATCTCATCTCTGTGAGAGGAATCGAGGCAAACCCGAAGAAAATAAAAGCCATATTGGCCATGGAGAAGCCGGAAACATAAGGAGCATCCAGCAGCTGGCTGGGCGAATCGCGGCCCTCAGTCGTTTCATTAGTCAGATGGGTGAAAAGGCACTGCCCTTCTACCAACTCCTCCGCAAAGCCGAAAAGTTTGAGTGGACCAACGAAGCGCAGAAAGCATTTGAAGACCTCAAGCGCCTGCTATCCACTTCGCCAGTATTGGTGACCCCACGAGAAAGGGAACCGCTGTTGCTGTATATCTCCGCCACCAACCAAGTGGTCAACACAGTACTTGTGGTCGAACGAGCCGAGGAAAACAAAGTCCACGGGGTACAGCGTCCAGTCTACTACCTCAGCGAGGTCCTCACGCCAACAAAACAGTGGTACCCGCACTACCAGAAGCTGGAGTACGGCGTCTTCATGACCGCCCGGCGACTGCGCCACTACTTCCAGGAACACCCAATCGTGGTGGTCAATGACGCCCCGCTGGGGCATATCCTCAATAACCCCGACGCAACGGGATGAGTCGCGCTTTGGGGAATCGAATTGTCTCCACGAGACATTACATACGAAAAGCGCAACGCAATCAAGTCGCAAGTTCTTCCTGACTTCCTTGTGCACTGGATGGAAAACCAGCTCCCCGAAAAACCAGATATGTCCTACCTCTAGACAATGCACTTCGATGGATTCAAGCGGAAGGACGGAGCAGGTGCAGGTGTCATACTGACATCGCCCCAAGGGGACAAGCTGAAGTACATCTCGCGAATGCAGTTCACCGCCTCCAACAACGAAGCTGAATACGAGGCCCTGCTACACGGGATGAGGATGGAAAAAGCCTACGGCACCAAGAGGCTCATTATATACGGCGACTCCAAATTGGTTGTCAACCAAACAATGCATGAGTGCGATGCGCTAAACGACAACATGATCGCCTACCACAACCTCTACGACACACTCGAAGGGGATTTCGACAGTTGCGAGCTATGACACGTAGGCCGCGAAAGCAATGAAGAGGCGGACAGACTCGCCAACATAGGCTCTACTTGCGCCCCCATACCACCTGGGGTATTTCTCAAGCGAACGCCCCATCAAGCATAGCAATGGACTCGGGAGCTACGCCACCCAATGAGCCAATGACACTCGATGACCTGGAGCTAGATACAAGACTCGAAGGACCAATGAGTGTCATGATGATCGAATCATCCTGGACTTAGCCGTACATCACGTACCTCCTCAGCAAAAGGCTACCATACGATCTGACCGATGCACGGCACATCGCGTGGCGATCCAAGGCATTCGCTGTTATCAACGACGAACTATACAAGCGCAGCATCACTAGAGTACTCCAGCGATGCGTCTCCACGGACGATGGAAGAGCTGTTCTCCTCGACATCCATGAGGGAACCTACGGACACCATGCTGGCAGTCGTGCCCTCATGGACAAAGCTCTACGAGCTGGGTTCTACTAGCCTACGGCCATGCGTGATGCCAAGGACATCGTCCAGAAATGCAATGCGTGCTAGCGATTCACGGACAAATCGCACGCACTTGGCGTAGAGCTCTGGCCAATTCCATTGGCCTGGCCCTTCGCGCAATGGGGACTTGACATGGTCGGCAAACTCCCCAAGTCCTCGCGAGGAGGCTACGTCTACCTACCGGTCACAGTCGACAAGTTCACCAAGTGGATAGAGGCCATGCCAGTGACCAATCAATCAGGGCACAGCGCAGTCAAGTTCTTCGAGTCCATCGTCTTCCGCTTGGGAGTGCCACACAACATCATCACAGACAATGGAACGAACTTCACATCCAAGGAGTTCCAAGAATTCTGCCAGAATCTGGGGATCAACATCAGCTACGCCTCGGTAGCGCATCCACAGACCAACGGTCAGGTCAAAAAGGCGAACGGGCTCGTCTGCGGCGGCATCAAGAAGCGACTCCTCCGGCCACTCGAACAAGCCGCGGGTTGCTGGCCATACGAACTACAATCAGTACTCTAGAGCCTACGCACAACTCCAAACAGCGCTACAGGCTACACCCCGTTCTTTATGGTGCACGCGGCTGAAGCGGTGCTACCCGCTGAAGTACGGTACAAAGCGTCGCGCGTGGTCGCTTACAGCGAGCAAGAGTCAACCCTAGCACTCGAAGACTCCGTCGACCTCCTTGACGAGGCAAGGGAAATCGCCGTGGAAAGATCAACGATCTACCAGCAAAACCTGCGCAACTACCACAGCAGGAGGCTACGCTCCAGATCCTTCGTCGAAGGCGACCTGGTCCTGCGACTGAAGCAGCAAGGACACCTCAATCTCGAGTCCCCCTGGGAGGGACTATACGTGATTACAGAAGTAATCCCAGGTGGCGCCTATCGCCTTCAAGATTTAGAGTCAGGAGTCACATACTCCAACCCCTGGAAGGTCGCGCAGCTGCGACGCTTATACCCTTAGTCATTTTTACTTTTACATTGCAAATAAGGCCACTCAGCAAAGGCTACTTAGCCACACATTGTACTTCGTACTGTCTCGCGAATAAATAAAGCTAAGTGCCCCAAAACTCTGTGTTCTCCTTTATTTTTGCAACTTATCCACTCGGGGGGCTGCGCCACCCTTTACACATCTGTTCTACGAACTAAAACGCGATATCCTGAGTAGCTGGCACATCAATCGAAACCCTTGAGACACATCAACCCAGTTGCAACGCACCTGACAGGTTGACAAGGGACTGAGATAAGTGCATGGCCAGGCTAATGAAAAGGAGTCGCATAGTACACCGCACTCATAAAACATACACGCTAACAAGCTAGTTATACATCATCAACAATCAATTATGCACATCATTACATACGAACTTTACAACACTGGTACACTTATGTGCAGGATTACAAATCAAACTACTATTGCAACAAGAGAATGTTGGTTTGCTCCTCGAAGAAGTCGACGATCTCCTCTGCTGGGCGATCCACCGCCTGATAGTGCGGCACCATATTCCAAGCAGAACCCGCTGGTGGCGCAGGTGGCCCAGCTGCAATTTCCGCAACGTCTACATCAGGCCTATGCAGTCGCACCACCAACTGCTGCCTTACACACTTGCGAACCGCAGCCAGGTCTTGGAACTTGGCAAGGAGGGCCAGCAGGCTCGATGGAGCAACATCCAGCGGAAACATCGTCCGATAGATGTTCTTCAAGCATGACTGTGACTTCTTCAGAAAGTGCAGCACTCACGACGCACGATCCTGCAGGGTCGCCAGCGTGATCGCACGATCATGATCCACCCAGAAGTATCCAATCTCCTGAAGTTTCTCTTGGGTTAAATCATGCACGCGAATGACATCCTATCTTTCTCATCCTGCGGATGGCGAGCGCTGATAACTATACAAAACAGCAACGAAAGTGTGAGGATAGCACACCATCACGAGTGACTACAATGAAAAGATAAAGGTAAGCAAACTAACACTTAAATTGGTCGCCCATCTGCGTCATCTCCCCCAGCAGATACTATTCTTGGGCGGTGGCCTTCTCTGATTTTGACTTCCATACATCCACGTTACCGTGGAGCACGGGCAATTCATGCTCCAACTGCTTCACGCGATCACGCAGTCGCGAAAGCAGCGACAGCTCATCCACCCTCGAGCGTGGTGGTACCAAAGTATCATCAAGGGGCGGCGAATCCTGAGGTTCCCTCAAAGGATCACTTGATGTACCCTACCACAAGCCAAGCAAGAAGCAATAAGAAGATCAAATCGACACACAGACAAAATATTCGAGTGCATTCAAGATTAGCAAAAGTATCAGCAGATACACTCGCCAAAGGCATGTTCTTGACAAAAGACATAAACTAATCAACTATTACAAAGCTACTGAGGAGCAACTGACTTCTTCGACTGGGACAGCTTTGGGGGCCACATCGAGTTCGTGGCGGTATCAGATGCCACTGACTTTCCGCAGCCTTTGCCGCAGCCTTTGCCACCTTCTTGGCTCGCTGCAGCTCCTTAGAGTACTTCGCAACTGTGTTAATCAGCTGCGGCCCATACTTGCCACAGGCAGCCGCGAAGGGAGCAAATACTACCTGCTGGCCGTCCGTGCTAACGGGCATCGCCCTCGAGACCGCCGCAGGATCAACTTCGACTCCATGGGCCTGCACCATGGCGAGTGACATTGACGCGCCAGCCGCATGATGCGAGTTCTTGAAGCTTGCAGGAACACCCCCGGCGAGAGACCCCACCAGCTCGTCCATGTTCTCGATTAGCTCAGCCTTGGGCATCAACTCCTCCCGGAGGCGACTGAGCACGCCCCTGGCCTTGGAGAGCATATCTTGAACGTCGACGCTGCGGTCCTCGACTGCTGAAAGCGCACCCGCTAAGGCATCATCACGGTGGAGGGCCTGAGGATCGAAGCTCAAATCGCCAGCATCTGTACATAAACCCACACATGGGCACGAAAGTAAGCACCAACGACAAAATCGAATAAAGAACGATAATGATACCCAAGCAAAGTACCTGAGAGGGCCTTGGCAATCGAGAAAAGCTGTTCTTCGAACAACTTCTCCCTAGCTGCAATGGAGGCACGCAGGTCCTCTTCGCGCTTCTGTGCCTCGTCACGCGCCGCGATTGCCTCATCGCGGCTCTTCACAGCCGCGGCGAGCGTCTTTTCCATGGTGGCGGCGTTGCGCAGAAGGGCATTATGTTTAGCTACAAAAACAAAACAAAAGGGACTGGTTATCAGTCGACTACATGATAACGATGCAGAAGAAGGAGAAGTAAAGAGCACTTACTTTCTACCACGCGATGGCGCGTATCCAGCATTGCATGCTGGCGTCCCATCGCAAGCACCTGCTCTGCCAAGTGAGCGGCTTCTTTTACAAAGAGCTATCGCCAAAGGAAAAGCAACAAAGGATCAGCAGAAGCAATAGATAACATCGACTGCAACATCAAATGAAGAAATCCTACACTTACATGATCCTCCAATGACTCTGAAGTCGATTGGTGTGCAGTCATCCGGGCAACCATCCAATGCTCCCCATCATGCGGAGAGCTGGAAGAGTTGTGCCCGGAGTGGGCCGCCAATGGAGGAGAAGGAGCACGCTCGACCTCTTTCTTGGCCCTTGAGGTTGCGACTCCCGATTCTTTCAAAAAATGGACGTCGCCAGAAGATGACGACGCTTGCTGGCTGCAAGACAAAACCAACATCAAGAAAGGGCAAATCCAAAGAAGAACCAAAAAGGGCAACTCGAAAACTTACCAATCAAACTTATCAAAGTCAAAGGTTGGCTCCCCTGACTCTGACGAGGACTCCTTTGGCAATCGCATCTTCTTGCGAGAAGATGGCGCTATGGCACTCACAGGAATGGCTGGGATCGGTGACTCCGCACCAACACCTACACCTTCCAGAGTCGAAGGAGACGATGCATCAGAATCCTCGCTGCCTGAACGCCTGCGAGTATCCGGACTACCCGACTCGGGGGCTTCCTCCTCCACATCAGATGGGATGGTCGACTCCGACTCGTCCTCTTCCAAGGCTTCGCGAGGGATAACCCCCTCAGGAAGAGGGGGCATACAGGGTGACACCGCTCAATCCTGCATACATACCACAATTTAGCACAAAGCAAAGAAACAACAAAGAAGCAATCAAAAAACTAAGCAACTACGTAGCACAACTATACCTTAGGAGGAGGGTTAGCAGCATCGAACGGAGGAACGACTGGTTCACTGGGTAGCACATCCTTGACGGTGTACTTGGTGACCAGTCGAACCCTTTTATCTACCTCACTCGCGGACATGCCATCAGAAGACACGCGAGTGACATCGTCAGCGCCAGCCCATTGAAACATGGGATGGACTCTGGCCTGCAGGGGTTGGACACGACGGCGCAGCCACATGCGAATGAGGGAGCAACCTCCCTCCTCTTTGCCTATGTGACTCTCGAGGTCGCAGACGTGCTCGTACAGCACATCTGTCTCCATGGACTCGCCGTGCATAACCACATTCTTCCAGGAGCGCCTCCTCTGGCACGGCGTCGCGGCGTCGAAGGGTGCGAGTACGAAGTGTTCTCCGTCAGCCTTCTCGTCGTGGACATAGAACCACTTGTCCCTGCACCCTTGGACGGACATCACTAGCTTGATGTCGAAGTATGTGGTGGATGGATCAATGTGGATTCCGCAGCCGCCTACAGCGTAGACTACGGAGCCAGACGCCGATTGATGCTTCAACTTAAAGAGGCGCTTGAAGAGGCCGAAATACGGCTCGATTCCGAGCCAGCACTCGCAAAGGGTGATGTAGCAAGCTACATGGAGGATGGAATTGGGGGACAGCTGATGGAGCTGGAGCCCGTAGAAACAAAGAAGGCCCCTGAAGAAAGGATGCAGGGGCAACGAGAGGCCGCGAATGATGAACGCTAGGAACATCACTCGAAAACCAGCAGGAGGAGAGGGGATTACCTCGCCGCCGGGAATGCGCGTGTCGGCGACTGCGGCGGACAACACTCCGTCTTGGCGAAGAAGACGAAGATCCGAGGACTTGATGAAAGATGGACGCCACGTGCCATTCATGACGTGGGTGCCCGTACCCTTCTTCTTCCCGCCGGCGGTGGTGCTGGTGCCTGCAGCGGTGGAGCCACCCTTCTTCTTCATCACAGCAGCAACAACAGCGGAATCGGCCGCGGCACCTCCTTTCTTCTTCCCCATTACGCGGCGGCGATGCGACCGGAGGAAGTAGCTGGGAAATGTGCGGAGCTGGTCCAGCGCCATGGAAGGAAAAGAGCGCAGAGAAAGCAGAGGAGCAGCGGCAATGGCGATGAAGGCAAAGGATGAATGAAAGCAGATGTGAATTTTATTATTGCAGCATCACTACTTAACCCCTGGAAGATGCAATCCAACGGCTTAGAAAAACCCTACTGGACGCGTGGCGTTCATCGTGCTCGACACGTGGAGGAGCTGAAATGCGAACCGTCCCCCCACTACCCCCATTACGCGCGGAAATGAAGGAGGCACGGTTAAAATAAAGATTACGCATGCCCAGTCAAATCACAGTCAGAGAGTAGGACCCACCGCTCGTCACGTCCCGTCGAACTCTCTCATGCGGGCAACTGAGGTCATGAAATCGTCAGCACTAACATCAACAAAAACTACACAGCAGAAGACTTCGACTACTTTAGTCCTCGCTCGAGTCTTCGACTCCACCAAGCACTCGGGGGCTACTCCCATAGGGAGCGCTGGTCGCGCACCCTACGATTTTTCTTTTTCTTTTACAGGAACATGAACGATCAAAGCAAAACCCAATCACTCGAAACATGGTTCGACTATGGACATGGGTTACTCCCATAGGGAGCGCCGGAAGAAAATTCGACTGAAACAAGCAAACCAAAGACGACAGCAGTCGCAAAAGTTCTTTAGTCCCTGACTGAGTCTTCGACTCAACCATGCACTCGGGGGCTACTCCCATAGGGAGCGCTGGTCGCGCACCCTATGATTATTTGTACAAAGTACTGTGTGTTGATAACATCCACACTCGAAGTTTATGGCGACACCGCCTCATAAATTTTTCCCTACAAAGAGACTGCGTCTCCTAGGTCACCTGAATCATCTCCACGATGATAAAATTCGGATGCCGCGCTTACAGCGGGAAGGTAAGACCTGAATAAGGCCCGGCAACGCATTAGCTGTGCACTACCAGAAATATATCTGTGCCTACAGGTATGATGAACATGCCTTGACGGACGCGTCGAGTGCTGACACCCATATACTGGAATTCGACTCCTGTAAGACCTCCGCGGCTTGAGTCGAATTACACTAGCACTTTTCCGGAATCGAGTCCGGGGACTTGAGTTTGAGTAGATGGCGTTTTTTTACCCTAAGGTAGTTAACTGATACCGGTACATCGGTTAAATCAGGCACGCACATCAACAATCCCTATGACATAAACAAAGTAGTCAAAAAACATACTCAGTCATGCACTCGAAAGGCTTCATAAAGTCTCCAGCCGAATCTGCGATTCCACTGGACACTCGGGGGCTACTGACATGGGTATACCTTACATGTACTCGAGCTTGGTATATGCGGCCTGAATACATAGAAGACTGCGGTGTCGCCAAGGCCCAAATGAAGAACTCGAGTAACCTACGGACTCTCGATTGCTTGAAGAACAAGAAGAAGCTAAAGATAGAAAGTTCAAAGGGGGAAAACCTAACATGTAACCGACTCGACCTGCTACCCGAGACCTAGCCTATCTATATAAAGGCTAGGAGGGGCGGCGAGGAGGACACACGCAACCCTAGTTTCCACAACCCTCGCCAGATTGCATCTGTGCACCATTGTAATCCTCGATTCCTTTGACAATTCCACGAGCAGACAAGCAGGAGTAGGGACCTCTACGAGGCCTGAACCTGGGTAAATCTTCGAGTCCCCTGTGTGCTTGTTTGCTAGCCGATAGATGTCTCCAGCACTCCCTCCTTCTCCAAAACCCAAGTCCATAACAATGGGCATTGATGAGTTAAACCCTCGTCACCTGCTCTACCACATTGCCTTGGTTATCCTATTGCCTTGTTTGATTAGCTAGCTTTGCACTTGCGAGTCGTAGCGCATGCTTAGGTCTATTGCCGCTCTTATATAGGTGCACCGTGATAACCGGATATGGTTGATACTAAGATAATTAAATTGGTGATGTTGGTTTTGGTTATGGTTTCACCTAATGATAAGGCCCCGACAGGGACCACCTTTGGGAACTACTTGAGCCGACCTAGGACCCGTTCGTTCTATGATACTAGTTCTGAGTTGATTGCGCTAACCAAACGTGGGGGCCCCTGGGATCCCCCCTCAACTACCGGTGCTATTCGTTTATCTAGAGGGTCATAAATTGGTTTTCCATTTGGCGCATACACATAATATGTCCTCGGACATGGGTGAGTTGAATATGTCTTCGGACTTGATATTTGGTGGACAGCAGCTGCATTGCATACATAAACGCGGTTCGGCCGAGAGGTCATCTTCCATAGTGGAGCTCCAATCCTTCTCGACCGTGGTCGCAAACGCTGTACCTCCCTTGAGAATCGTCGTGCCTCCTGGTTGGGTCAATACAGTAGGTGATACTTCAGGATACGCGTGTAGTTATGGGATAGTTCTTGTTGTGATATTCGGAAGGCACGCGTATTATGTTGCCTGAAGGGTTGAACATGTGTTTGGGTACAGTAGTGCACCCCTGTAGGGTAAATCTTTTTGAGAAGTCGTGTGTCCACGGTTATGGATGCCTCAGGAGTACGGTGTCATGATCATAGACAACGCCACTAATGCTTTGCCTCTAATAATATGACTAGTAATTAGCCTTATCAACTAAACACCTGCTTAACTAAAATTGCCACCGTGTGTGTTCCGCAAGAGGACTTCTCGACTGTTCTTCGAGGGGAAAGTCTTCGGATGGGTTATGTTTGCAGTTATAATATACTTATCATATAGCGCTCTCTTATCTCGCTCTAATAGCCGAAGTTGTAGTGTGTCTCTATAAGTTAGATAGTGCAAGCTTTGCTGATGCTGAACCCACCATACCTATGTAGGCGAGGACCGCTGAATTCTAGCCTCGCCGTGTACTGGGCTCAGTACTGACCGCTCTCTTTTTCCTTTGCTATTTTGTCAGCACCCCTTTGGCTTTGACAGGTATATGATTGATGACGTTAGCAAGGTTACCCTTCCGGCTTGGCCTGGGCAGGGTTATGGACACATCTTGGTTATTCTTCTGGACTCCTAGTCCAGTTTGGTTCTTGTCCGTAGTCGGACACTATCTCGCTTTCTTCAAGATTTGTATCTTTGAATTGTATCATTTGTATTCTTGACTCGTTGAGTCGTTGTTGTATATATAAGTTCTTGTGGACTCTATTGTGAACTACTGTGATGTAACTACTTGTAATCAAATCCCACCCACACGAAAGTGTCTGGTGGGCATCTCTGAATCGCTTCTATGCGGGTTTTGGCTGGAAATGCTAAGATCTGCATATATCCGATTCTGGGGCGTTACAAGTGGTATCAGAGCAAAGGTTTATGATACCCCATTGGTCCAGCTTGTAGGTTAACCTTGCCAACGGACGTAGTCTAGTGTCAAAACTAATTTGCTACAAATACGTTGCATAGATCTAATTAGTTTTGATTTGTCTTCTTACCTCTATTCTTTCTATTCTTATCTATGCGAGTTTTGAATCTTCCTCTTATCTACTTCTTCGAGTCCAGGATTTCTCGTGGTTGGGTTTCCATCGTACCTCTAGGGTTTCGCCTCCTTCCTTTTGTAACGGTGGAGCTACATCTGGTTTTCATTATATCTGATCTCTCTTTAAATGTTTCCTGGTGTTTTGCAACTTCTACGATGACATCACCTTTCTGGATCTTTGCCAATACCGATTGTGAAGATCTTCAGTCTGAATTCCGAGAGTTGGGTTGCACAATTTTCCTATTTATGTACAGAGTAATGCTTTGAGTGCGGGATGGAGTAATGACCATACCACTACTCTTATCATTCACTCTTGTACATTGAATCGGTGGAACGATGCGACTCTTAGTCCTTCTTTGGAAGTTGGAGGAGACCATGTGACCTCTTTCTTCGCCTTTGCTTCTCCAGAGTGTTCTCTCGAAGAACGCGACAACAACCTTTGTTAGTGGTTGATACATTGCAAATGTATCTATAATTTTTGATGTTCCACGCTTAGTTTTACTTTCTTATGTTTTGTCCACACTTTGGAGTACTTTTCATATGATTTCTTGGACTAACCTATTAACAAGAGCCACAGTGCCAGTTGCATGTTTTCTGCTGTTTTTGGTTCCAAGAAGTCAGAAAATGAATATTCTCGGAATTGGACGGGACAAAAGCCAAAGTTACTATTTTCCCGGAAGACTCACGGAGCCAGAAGGAGAGTCGGAGAGGGGCCACAGGGTGGCCACACCACCCCTTGGCGCGGGCCAGCCCAGGCCGTGCCAGGGCATGGTGTGGGCCCCCTGGCTGGCCACCCACCTTGCCTCCTTCGCCTATAAGAGCCTCCCGATACCAAAAGCCTAAATAGTCAATCAGAAATCCACGAAAAGTTTCGTAGCACCGCTGCCACCGAAGGGGAGATTCGGGGGACAGAAAGTCTCTGTTCCGGCACCCTGCCAGGTCGGGGAAGTGCCCCCGGAGCCATCTCCATCGATATCCACCGCCATCTCCATCACCATTGCTGATTCCCATGATGAGGGAGTAGTTCTCTCTCGAGACTAAGGGTTCTACCGGTAGCTATGTGTTCATCTCTCTCTCTCTCTATGCATGACCTTATTGAGATCATGAGCTTGTAATCTATAGATCTATTCTTCTACTCAAGTGCTTTAATGAATCTCTGCTCTCCCCATGTGTGTGAAAGTGACAGCGTGCTCACCATGGTGGCACTTAGGCTAGAGATTACAAATACTTGTTATGAGTTATATTTGGAGTTGGATGTCTTTATGAAATTGTGGTGTTTGTTGGACTCATCTACTGCTCAAGGTGACAGTGTGGGGTTTTCTAGATGGGAAAGGCTTACTTTGAGGTGTGCTGTTATAGCCCTACCGTTGATTAGAGTGTTCAACCGGAGAGTAGTTAAGAGTAGTATCATAAAGAGAAAATATTTATATGAGAGAGTGTTCACTAGTGAAAGTATGATCCCTAGGCCTAGTTTCTAAGCACTAAAACACCTTTTGCTATTAGATCTATTGCATGTTTGCTTGTTTCCATCTTTATTTCAGTTTGCCTTTAGTCTTTTCCACGCCATCAAGTTATCTTCTATCACCGTTGTCTTATATCCATACCACTTGTATTTCACTATCTCTTCGCCGAACTAGTGCACCTATACACCTGACAAGTGTATTGGGTGTGTTGGGGACACAAGAGACTTCTTGTATATTGATTGCAGGGTTGCTTGAGAGGGAATACCTTTGACCACTTCCTCCCTGAGTTCGATAAACCTTGGGTGATCCACTTAAGGGAAAATTTGCTGCTGTTCTACAAACATCTGCACTTGGAGGCCCAACAATTGTCTACAAGAATAGAAGTGCGTAAACATCAAGCTATTTTCTGGCGACGTTGCCGGGGAGGTAAGGTAAAAGGTATTCACACCGGAGGATTAAAGAAGAAGAACCTCCCACGGCAAACGCCTATTTTCTTGTGTGAGTGCTCGAAGTTATTTCCTATTGTCTTTTTGTTTCTTGTTTTCACTAGTTAGGCTTAATGGAAAACAACAACAAAATTAGAGAGCTTTATAGTATTTATCTTGAGTTAGGACATGAAGTGTTTGAAGAGAAAATTAAAAAACCTATGGAACTTTATTTGCATGCTAATATCAATGTTGTTAGTATGAATTCTTTGGACACCATTATTGCTAATGCTATGGAAAAGTCTAAGCTTGGGGAAGCTAGTTTTTATGAAAATGATCTTTTTAGTTCCCCAGCTTTGGAAGATAGCTATTCTATTGCTTATGATGATAGCAAACCTCCAATATATGATGATTACAATGATGAGTATGATATTTTCAGTCCACCTACTATTGAGGAGAAAATTAATTATGATTATAATATGCCTCCTATATTTGATGATTATGGTGATGAGAATAATAATGATAGCTATTTTGTTGAATTTTCTCCCACTATAATTAATAAGAATGACTATGTTTATGTGGAGAGTATTAATTCTTTTATGCATGTGGCTCATGATAAGAATGTTTTATGTGATAGTTATATTGTTAATTTCATTTATGATGCTACTGAAAGTTATTATGAGAGAGGGAAACATGGTTTTATGTTTCTCAACAATATTAAGTTTCCCCTCTTTATGTTGAAAATTTTGAAGCTGCACTTGTTTTGCTTTACTATGCTTGTTGCTTTGTGCTTTCATGACTTGTTTCTTTACAAGATTCCTATGCATAGGAAGTGGGTTAGACTTAAATGTGTTTTGAATTTGCTTCTTGATGCTCTCTTTTACTTCAATTCATATGTCTTATGTGAGCATCCTCTCAAATTATCATGCCTAACTTAAAGGCGTTAAAGAAAAGTATTTATTGGGAGATAACCCAAAATTTTAGATGAGTCTTGGAAGTTATTACCTCTGTAATAACTGCTCGTTATCCTTTTTATTTGCTTTTTGTGCCAAGAGTAACCTCTAATGAGAGAGAAGTAATGATTGGGAAAGTTGCTGTCCCGAAACAGATTTCTGTGCTTCACCGTAAAAGTTCGTGTAAAATCTCTGTACATCTTTTTGAGGCATGAATTTTTGTGATTTTCCCCAGGTTGTTATCTAACTTTCGTTAGTTCAACACTTTTTGATTTGAGCAACAGAAGGTCTTCGAAAAAATTCGTCTTTACCTGCTGGTCTGTTTTGACAGATTTCTGCCATTTTCTGCATTTGCTTCTTGTTGGTTCCTTTTTGAGTTCTTTTGGGGAATTGAGCTTTTTGAGGGAAGTGATACAGTAGCTAGTGTTCTAATGGAAGTTTATTGGTGTTAGAACTGAACCTTAAGACTTATTTATCTTGAGTGCACTAATGTTGCTAATAAAGATTGTGTGAAGTTTTGTATGAAGGAAAAATTTCAGGTGTATGGAAGGAATGAGTAATGAGATGAAGGATGGACTAAATCTCAAGCTTGGGGATGCCACACGTGTCACCCCAAGAAATATCCAAGAAGTACAAGCGTCAAAGCTTGGGGATGCCCAAGGCATTCCCTTCTTCATCAATTAAAATTCCAGGTTTCTTCCAAACGCTTCATTTTTATTGTTTCATGCACAGTTGTGTTGTTCTTGGAGCGTCTTCTTTTTTGTTTTTCTTTTGGTTTTTAGTTTGCTTTTGTTTGCTTAGTTTTATGAATAAATTGGTTGGACCCCCTCTTTCATACATTGGTTTGCAAATAGTTTGGTTTGATTTGGAAAAGAGTAGGAAAGTTCATGCTTATGTGGTAAAAAGAGCTTGTTTTTGACTGTGGCCTATGCTTTGTCATGCCATGCTTGATATCGTTTTGGCTTTATGCTTAGAATTCTTTGCTGTAGCATGACTTGTTATAAACAATTGAGATTGCTTAATGTGCCTTGGATGAATCATGCGTTGTTTTAGCATATTAAAGCATAGTATAGTGGTATTCTCCTTTGATGCTTTATTTGGGTTAACTTGGCACATGCTCACACCATGTTATGACTATCTCAAGTCACCATAGCCTTTATGATCCTTTAGTTTTCAACTTGTAGTATCACTTTATGCTTTGATCAATGATGTTTTGTCGCTCTGCATGATTATGGCCATTATTGCTCTCTTAGTTTGTCGCTCCCAGTCTTTTGCTAGCCTCCACAATAAAGTATGAGTTCCACTCATGCATCCAACTCCCTAAACCAAGTTATTCCAAAGAGTCCACCATACCTACCTACTAGATTATGCTATTCCAAGTATATTCATGTTTTTGTTTACCTTCCAAATTAAACTCGTTATGAGAAAACTAGTGATTAAAGCTCTCACGAACTTGATGGCAGACTTTACTTTACTTGCCCTTAATAAACTTGAACCATTGTGTCGTCTATGTTGTATATGCTTGCACTTATTTGTTGGGAATTAGCAGAACCATGCTTTCATGGGGAACACTTTCAACATTGCACTTGGTACTTGTACCTAGTTGATATCATGATCTTTTGTATATGGATGTCATCGGTGCGAAATGAAAGGGGAGCTTGTAAGTCCATGGAGTTATGTATATGTGTTAGAGAAACGCCTGGGCCACTGGTCTAATCCATGCTGACATGGTGGAAACCTGCAGCGTAACCATAATGAGTTGTCTATGAAGCATTCTTCTTATAAAAAAGAGAGTCCTATATTGAGAAAAAAAGAAAAAGAAAAAAGAGATATTATGAAAAGAGGAAAGAGAGAAAAAAGCACCATATTCCCATGGTAAATAAGAAGATTGCTGAGATGCTTGTTGTCTGCTTGCCTTATCATTTTGGTATGGGGATTCTTCCGTATCATCGGGCAAGGGGTACCCCGTTGGCGGTTCTCTATGATACACATGTACTTACAATGACAAGAACTTACCGGTGACTAAACTTGAGTAGCATGAGGAGAGACCCTCGTATACAAGGGACATGAGATTTCCAACTTATACTTCGTCAAGCATATACACCATAGTTTGTTCACTTTAACCTTAATCACTTCAAGATGCTTATGATATGGGCAATGAGAGCTGAAAGCTATAAGTACCATAATTTTTGGAAGCTCTTTATGAGACTTGAATCCCTACTTACTTTTATACAAAAGGCCTTTCTTCCACCATTATATTGAGTCTCCATCTTCTATCTTTATGCACCTACTTTGAGAGCATAGTGGCCATTCTTAGTTCTATGTGCATTGTCCCAAGACTAGTTGATTGATGCATACTTGATATTGCTTGTTTTAAACTATTGTATCTAGTCACTCTTATGAACTTTGAAGGTGTCCTATGCATTTATATTTGCTACTCTATTGAGGGACAAGCTGAATGCTATTATGCTATGTTTTCTTTATGTGAAATAAACAAACGTCTTGCAAAGCATTGTTATTCATGAATCTTTTGTTTGTGCCTTTTCATGTTGCATCATAGTTTCTTTGTCTTATTGCTAGAACTTTGTCTTTCATGCTATGTTAAAGTATTATGATCCCAGCTTCGAATGTTTTACAAATACTTTGATCAAGTTTATGATGGTGCATGTCACCTCAAAAATTCTTCTCTTTTTTATCACTTACCTACTCGAGGACGAGCAGGAGTTAAGCTTGGGGATGTTGATACATTGCAAATGTATCTATAATTTTTGATGTTCCATGCCTGGTTTTATCTACTTTCTTATGTTTTGTCCACACTTTGGAGTACTTTTCATATGATTTCTTGGACTAACCTATTAACAAGAGCCACAGTGCCAGTTGCCTGTTTTCTGCTGTTTTTGGTTCGAGGAAGTCAGAAAATGAATATTCTCGGAATTGGACGGGACAAAAGCCAAAGTTACTATTTTCCCAGAAGACTCACGGAGCCAGAAGGAGAGTTGGAAAGGGGCCACAGGGTGGCCACACCACCCCTTGGCGCGGGCCAGCCCAGGCCGCGCCAGGGCATGGTGTGGGCCCCCTAGCTGGCCACCGACCTTGCATCCTTCGCCTATAAGAGCCTCCCGATACCAAAACCCTAAATAGTCAATCAGAAATCCACGAAAAGTTCCACAGCGCCGCCGCAATCGAAGGGGAGATTCGGGGGACAGAAAGTCTCTGTTCCGGCACCCTGCCGGGACAGGGAAGTGCCCCTGGAGCCATCTCCATCGATCTCCACCGCCATCTCCATCACCATTGCTGATTCCCATGATGAGGAGGGAGTAGTTCTCTCTCGAGGCTAAGGTTTCTACCGGTAGCTATGTGTTCATCTCTCTCTCTCTCTATGCATGATCTTATTGAGATCATGAGCTTGTAATCTATAGATCTATTCTTCTACTCAAGTGCTTTAATGAATCTCTGCTCTCCCCATGTGTGTGAAAGTGACAGCGTGCTCACCATGGTGGCACTTAGGCTAGAGATTACAAATACTTGTTATGAGTTATATTTGGAGTTGGATGTCTTTATGAAATTGTGGTGTTTGTTGGACTCATCTAGTGCTCAAGGTGACAGTGTGGGGTTTTCTAGATGGGAAAGGCTTACTTTGAGGTGTGATGTTATAGCCCTACCGTTGATTAGAGTGTTCAACTGGAGAGTAGTTAAGGGTAGTATCATAAAGAGAAAATATTTATATGAGAGAGTGTTCACTAGTGAAAGTATGATCCCTAGGCCTTGTTTCTAAGCACTGAAACACCATTTGCTATTAGATCTATTTCATGTTTGCTTGTTTCCATCTTTATTTCAGTTTGCCTTTAGTATTTTCCATGCCATCAAGTTATCTTCTATCACCGTTGTCTTATATCCATACCACTTGTATTTCACTATCTCTTCACCGAACTAGTGCACCTATACACCTGACAAGTGTATTGGGTGTGTTGGGGACACAAGAGACTTCTTGTATCTTGATTGCAGGGTTGCTTGAGAGGGAATACCATTGACCCCTTCCTCCCCGAGTTCGATAAACCTTGGGTGATCCACTTAAGGGAAAACTTTCTGCTGTTCTACAAACCTCTACACTTGGAGGCCCAACAACTGTCTACAAGAATAGAAGTGCATAGGCATCAGTGGTGTCGACAATTTCAAGACGGATCAAGAATTCTTGTTAGTGGTGTCGCAAACATCTACCTGACAGAAGAAGATCCGATCATGAAACCTCCCTCTCCCTCCCGGTGTCTTTGCTTGGATCTCGGGACGAGATCCTTTGTTAGTGGTGTCGAGCTATAATGCCCAGGAAAATATCCCCAATTAGAAATTGATTGTTATTTTATTTTGTGCATCATCATGACATCATCATGCATATTTTGTTCTCAATTTTGACCACAAACTATTTTGCTAAAAACCTATTTTTGTTGTACTAAATATCCCTATGGTTTTATTAAATCCGTTTCCCTTTTCTTATTTTCAAACTAAAATAAAATAATATTTTCGGTACGCTATATGACCGTAAATGGTTTTCATGTTTGACTAAAAATAAAATTAGGCTAAAGGCCCGTCTAAAGTTTTAGCCCAAAACTAGCCCATCTAGTCTACTTTGAACTAGATAAATATCTTAATCTCCTTCTTTCTCCTTCCCAAACCCTAGCCCCAAATTAGAGATACAAATCTGACAAAAAAATCTGCCGTCGCCTCATCCTCTCAGTCCGCATGCGAGACAGCAATCAGTAGAAACAAGCACAAATCCAATCGTGGCCTCCTTCACTTAACTCTTGAGCTAACAACCCCTGATCCAATCCCTTGCTCCAATCGATCTCCACCAAAACTAGCTCCACACGCCACCATCTCCTCCTCCTATTGTTTTTAATCTACCTCTCCACCACTAGGCTGCATGTAGGTGGTATGCCCATGTGGAGTTTGGCCTTGTGACTGTTTGGAGCCTCGCCATGGCACCTGCAAGCGGCATATGGTGCTGCCCAGATTCTCCTCTTGGTGGTTGTCCGTGGTGGCCAATGACAGGGAGGGCGGGATCTGTTGGAGTCTCGTCAAATAAGCTTGCTTCTGCTGTAGATTGGGCCGGCACAGTCGTCTTTTCTTTCTTTCTTGGCCACCATGGAGGTGGTAGAGATGGGGAAGGAAACACCGATTTGTGTTGGCCTGATGCTGCTGCCTGGAGTTCTACTCCGACATCTGCGAGCGGCGTTTGGTGGTCTTCTCTTCCGTTTCTTGATGGTTTGCTGCAGGGCATCAAGATGGGATCATGGCAGAGCTCCCTAAATAAGCTCGTGAAGTGGCCGGTTTTGCTGCACCGGTCGGAGATTTGGAGTTCATCAGCAGTGGATCTTTGACGGTCGTCGCTGTCTCGCCACTGCTTCCTATGGTCGAAGGGCGGCCCTCCTCTGCCAAGTGATGTTGGCGTGTTCAACCTCTAGGCCCTCGTGCTATATTGGAGGCCCTATGGCTCCTATTCGGTGTGCTCCCACCGCTGCACCCCAAGTGGCCAAGTCCCCGGTGGTGCTACGGCTGATCGTGGTCAGATGCTTTGTTGTTGTTTCAGTGGAGAAGGAGCTAGAAGAAGCCCTGGACCGGATTGCTTTTTTCTTTTTTGTTCTAGGGTTTTATGCGCAAAAGTTAAAGGACTCGTTGTAACTTTATTTATTTTAGATGTCCTCCATCTTATTTGTACTCCACCGATGAAGTTATAAATGCAGCTATCGGGGTCCTTCGAGACCCCTCTTGCTGTTAAAAAAAACCACCAGGCTGCATTGATGTATCTAGCTAGCAGAGCAGGTGGCCGCCGCCAGCCTTGCTTCCCCGCTGCTTGGCCGCGTGCGCACCAGAACCCCATCGCCGCAATAGCAGCGGGGCTCCTCTCTGCTTCGCGTGAGTCTCCCCCATACGTGACACAGCTAGCAGCTCCCTGTAGCTCCATCTCACCAGTTTTCCAATCGATCTCCACACCAAGACCACCGACCACCACCTCGTTTCGCGCCCAGCTCACACAAGTTCTTGATCCAGCCGAATTCTACCGTGCAGCAACCGACAACAGTGAGAATCTCAGGATCGTCCTATGTCTGGCGCGCGTTACGCTACTCCTCTCTTTGTCCTGCATGCATACTAGATGTGCCATCGACTATCGTGTGTCACCAGCGCACCAATCTGAGTTCCTCTGTTCAGTACAGTGGCTATGTGATGTCCTTGTCTGGCGTCAACCCCTGCAGGTGAATCACGTCCGTTGACTCTGCCATCTTACTCTAGAACCCCTGCCTCTCACTCCCGTCTGTGTTGCCCCGCGGGTGTTCGACGAATTTCTCGCAAGACCTTCGGCTTGCTTTTCTACCCAGCTTTGTCAATCTGACATTGCTCTATGGGTCTTCGTCTTTATCGATCAAGATCTACACCTCATTATACACCTCGCTAGAGTCCACCTTTCGATGTCGCTGTTCCTCCAACAAGATTGGCGTCCTAGCATTCCCTACTTCCACTACTTCGACTACTAGAACATCAAGATGGCAGCGATGTGACTATTTCCGTGACTTCGTCTACTTCCCCTACTACAACAACAACCCGAAGTCCATCTATTGTTCCTTCCAATCCGAACCGTGAGACCCTTACTCTATCCCTATTTTTATAAATGTTATATACTTGTTGCATTAAATCATTCATCTCGCATACATATCGTTGTTGCTGGAGGTATTTAGGCGATTCACCTAAATTAAATATGGAGAGTATATGTAGGCTATTCTAGTCTTATATTGGCCCCATTTAAATTTGCGTAGCGAACCAATGCCATGCTTTGCCTTGCTAATTCAACACTTAACTTGCGGGGTAGATAAACAACTTAGACCATAATATTACATTGCCGGGATCCCAATTCCGCTTAATATTGCCAAGTTAGACCACATATTTCCATGCCATGCATCATGTCATAAACATGCCGCCTTTTTGCCGTAGCATTAAATATTGCACCGTTGGCTCTTTCTAGTGATTTGCCTCTTCATCGGATAGGACGATGAGTCGATGTGAGATACGATGAGCCTTCGGTGGACCCTCTAAGGCGAGCATTCTCCCCTCTTCTACCTATTTTGCATTTTTAGTCTTTACTTCCTTCCTTTGATCTGTTGCTATCCTTATTATCGATGCTCTAGTATCGTTCCCTTTATTTACCTGCTCTACCATATTGCCTTGGTTATCCTATTGCCTTGTTTGATTAGCTAGCTTTGCACTTGCGAGTCGTAGCGCATGCTTAGGTCTGCTGCCGCTCTCATATAGGTGCACCGTGATAACCGGATATGGTTGATACTAAGATAATTAAATTGGTGATGTTGGTTTTGGTTATGGTTTCACCTAATGATAAGGCCTTGGCAGGGACCACCTTTGGGAACTACTTGAGCCGACCTAGGACCCGTTCATTCTATGATACTAGTTCTGAGTTGATCGCGCTAACCAAACGTCGGGGCCCCTGGGATCCCCCCTCAACTATCGGCGCTATTCGTTTATCTAGAGGGTCACAAATTGGTTTTCCATTTGGTGCATACCATAATATGTCCTCGGACATGGGTGAGTTGAATATGTCTTTAGACTTCATTTAGTGGACATCAGCTACATTGCATACATAAACGCGGTTCGGCCGAGAGGTCATCTTCCATAGTGGAGCTCCGATCCTTCTCGACCGTGGTCGCAAACGCTGTACCTCCCTTGAGAATCATCGTTCCTCCTGGTTGGGTCAATACAGTAGGTGATACCTCTGGATATGCGTGTAATTATGGGACAGTTCTTGTTGTGAGATTCGGAAGGCACACGTATTATGTTGCCTGAAGGGTTGAACATGTGTTTGGGTACAGTAGTGCACCCCTGTAGGGTAAATCTTTTCGAGAAGTCGTGTGTCCACGGTTATGGATGCCTCAGGAGTACGGTGTCATGAGCATAGACAGCGCCACTAATGCTTTGCCTCTAATAATATGACTACTAATTAGCCTTATCAACTAAACACCTGCTTAACTAAAATTGCCACCGTGTGTGTTCTGCAAGAGGACTTCTCGAGTGGTCTTTGAGGGGGAAGTCTTCGGATGGGTTATGTTTGGTGTTATATTATACTTATCATATAGCGCTCTCTTATCTCGCTCTAATAGCCGAAGTTGTAGTGTGTCTCTATAAGTTAGATAGTGCAAGCTTTGCTGCCGCTGAACCCACCATACCTATGTAGGCGAGGACCGCTGAATTCTAGCCTTGCCGTGTACTGGCCTCAGTACTGACCGCTCTCTTTTTTCCTTTGCCCTTTTGCCGGCACCCCTTTGGCTTTGACAGGTATATGATTGACGATGTTAGCAAGGTTACCCTTCCGGGTTGGCCTGGGCAGGGTTATGGACACCGCTTGGTTATTCTTCAGGACTCTTAGTCCAATTTGGTTCTTGTCCGTACTCGGACACTATTTCGCTTTCTTCAAGATTTGTATCTTTGAATTGTATCATTTGTATTCTTGATTCGTTGAGTCGTTGTTGTATATATAAGTTCTTGTGGACTCTATTGTAAACTACTGTGATGTAACTACTTGTAATCAAATCCCACCCACACGAAAGTGTCTGGTGGGCGTCTCTGAATCGCTTCTATGCGGGTTTTGGCTAGAAATGCTAAGATCTGCATAGATCCGATTCTGGGGCGTTACAAATGGCGACATAGTTTTTCATTGGCATGTACTATACTGCAGATCCAACATCACAACGTGATACAATTACATAATGAAATACTACCTCCGTTTTAAAATATAAAATGGTTTAGCTTTGTAAAAGGAGTGTATTTAGACAGCTTTTAGTTTCTAGGTTCACTCTAAACTTAGATGAACCTACAGAATAAAAGGAGTCTAGATACACTCCTTTCACAAAGGTAAAACATTTTATGTTTTGAAACGGAGGGAGTAGTTAACAATGTCATGTGTTCCTTTCACAGATAATTAGATCAGTTTGCTTTGTTTCTGATAGGGCCAACCAAAACACCAGGGCTCGACAGATTCCCGCCCAGTTTCTTCCAACGAAACTAGGGGACATTTAATGCGGACATTATAGAATGTGTTAAGAAGTTTTTTGAGGATGGAACTATGTCACATGGTGTAAACCAAACGGCTACAATATTGATACCAAAAGTGAAAAAAAATCCTCTATACCTACAAGAATATAGACCTATAAGCCTTTGAAGTGTAATTTACAAGATAATTGCAAAACGTTTGGTTAATCGCTTTTTAGATAAAGAGAATATATTAATACCAAGATTATACCAATTACACCTAGACTCTGCAACAACATAATATCCAAAGCAAGTCTAGACATCATGGATGCACATAGCGAAAAAATAAAAGAAGAAGAAAAAGAAAACAAAGGCCCCATAGAAACAAAGAGAGGGCTGCAATAGCAAGAGCACCACTAGTGGTGGCAACACCTAGACTCCAAAAAGATTCTCCAAAAATGACGCCTTTAGAAAGGTTATAGTGCACAAACACCATTTTCATTCGGTCCAACCATCAAGTTAGATCCTAGGTTTTCACATTGGAGAAGGTCTAATCTCCAAACAACACCGTCAACAAGGAAACGACTAGGAAGCCGCCATTACTAGGTGAAGGAAATATTCCCTAGAGGCCAATAAAAGATGTTTTTATTGACATATCTCATTAGTTCGTAATAGTTTTGTATCATGCTAGAATTGTATTAAGTGGAACATTAATACATGTGTGGTATATAAACAAACTAGGTCCCAAGTGTCCTCTAGACTAGTTCGTTGGGTAGCTGATGTTCGAGGTTTTCCGATCATGGATTTTACCATGTCAGCTGACAACGAGGTGACTTATGAAGTGATGGACAACGCCCAACCCTAGTATTGCAATGTGATTCAGTCGCAAAGTTCAACATTGCTATGTCTAGCAAAGCGTAGTGATTCAGTCCTTAGGCCGTGAGATCATATTAATCACTATCTCCTGAGGCTGCTTTGATCACATCAACCATCATGTCCGTAACTGGGTGACCATAAAGGTGTGTGTCAGGTATTCCAGAGGAACTTTTGAGGCCAATGTATCAAGACCGGGATTTGCCCATCCGAGTGACGGATAGATGCCCTGGGCCCACTCATTGAGATTACATCAACAAGTTTGCAAACATGTGACTGGTCACGGGGACGTAATATCACGGGAACGAGTAAATGTGTTTGTCAATAACAAGATCGAACTAGGTATATAGATACCGAAGATCGGATCTTGGATAAACTTGGAATCATAGAGCAAAGGGAATGAAACTCGACGTTCAAGGTTCAAGCGATCAAGTTAATCGTGGAATGCATGGGGACCATCATGTGTTTCCAGATACCATTGTTGGTCATTGATCGAAAAGTGTGTCAATCATGTATGTGTATTCCTGAGCCGTAGGGTGTCACACTTAAGGGTAGAGACGCTTAGGTATTGATCCAAGATCGTAGGAGAAAAGAGGGAGAACTCCAGAATTGTTCCGGGGAGATACTGAAAGTTTTTCGAGGATATCTGATGGTGATCAGAGGGATTTCAAAGGTGTTCCAGAATGGTAGTTATTAAATAATATGTATTTAATATTAATTAAATGAATTAATATTGAAAATGCATTTTTAATTGGATTTATGGGGCAGCCCACCTAATAGGCCTGATCGGAGGAGGCCCAAGAGGGGGCCACGCCCTAGGAGGGGACAAGGAGGGGCCGACGGCCCTAGTGGGCTTCCCCCCACGTGAGTCCCATGGTGGTGGCTGGCCGGCACACCTCCTTCCTTGATTAGTCCCACCCCGATACTTTGAGGGAGGTAGTACCTCCCTTCCACCTATATAAAGAGGGGGATCCCTCTCAACAAATCCATCCCTTCAATTGGCTTTGCTTATTCTTTTCTCTCTTTCCCTCTCCCTCATGTGTGGTTCCCAAGATTGGAACTGCATACAGGGATCGGGGTTTCTCCACCATACACACACTTTCTTGTTGTTGTACTCGGTCCAGATCAATCTTCTTCCGCTGCTTTGCTGGACCGGAGCTCGGGAGACGTCTCTACACCGTATGTGTGTAAGGCCACGAGGCACTGCCACTTGTGGTGCTTTTCTTGGAGCTTGGAGCTTGGATGTCGGCATGACCCTGAGGTTGGCTAGGTCAGACAAGGACAAATGGTGACTTGTGAGGAGCTTCGCGACCTTATGGTCAGGCGAGTTCAACTACGTCATACACGTTGCTCTTAGAACGTTAACCACTTTCGGTCTTCAAACGTATGACCATCCAATCCCTGCTCATTACTATCCATTAACATAGGTAGATCTTGGCTAGGTGTGTTCACCGTAGGAAATGTTTTGTTTTTTGCCACAGAACCCCTTCACTAGGTACAAGATCTAGGGTTTTCACCCCAAAAACTAAGACTACCAAGTGATGCATGTAAAATGCATACATGAATTTTGCACTTTATTACTTGATATTCCAACATATTTGCATCATATATGGGTTATATTCATGTTTTACAATGATTATTGGGAATAATTCACACTTCCCATATTGCTTTGGAATTAACCCTGTCGAGGCAGAAAACCCCTATTTCAATGTTTTTGACTTTCAGGTACCCAAATGACGTCCAATTAACCTAAAACTTCACGGGACCCAGCATTTCTCAGAATTAAGAATAAGATCGAGGAGGGAACGGGCACAGTAGCCGCGACCCACCCCCTTGGCCACGACTGGTATGCTCTTTCCTCCCTCGAGTCTCCGATGTCGTCGATTCTTTTGCCAAACGACTTGTCTTGACCTAAAACCTACTATATATACCCCCTTTCGGTGATCCTTGATAGAGACAGAGGCGGAGATCGAAAACACAGAAATAGAGAGTCAGGAGGCTGCCATCGGAGAAGATTTGAGGGGGAAAACGTTGCAAGATCCTCTCCATACCCCTACTGTAATCTCTTGGCAAACATTATGTGTGAAGCAATATTTTATCTTCCCTTGATCTATTATGATTCCATGTCTTTGTTTGAGTAGTAAATTGTTATGGCAAAGTAAAATAGTTTGTTTATTGGTTGCATTCGGTGTTGTTATCTTTTATGATTGTCTTCTTGTCCAATATATGAGTGCACACATATGTTGGGGAATGCATGTATGGTGATCACCGTGATGTAATGGAGTGGGGAGGACCGTGGAGGACAGAAAACCGTGGTCCAATCCATAAAGTTACATTAGGGGGGACATATATCGGGGACCCTAGAGTTTATAGCTATGGTAGGACAATTATGTATTAACAATTCCTATGTTTGTTCAGTAACATGGCCTTAGGATCCATCATAAGAGTTGTGTATGCACATTTATTTGGCTGCACCTAATTAAGGCTCCGTCCTTAAAGAAACAATAAACAACTAAACAAACGAATGAAATAACAATTTCCTAGGCATTTACTTCCTTAGAGAAACTTGCTACTTGAGAAAACTTGCCACCACTCCACTCCACTTCATTAGATCAATTTAACTTACACTAGTTTACTTGTAGTTTCCACTAACACATACTTTATTTGTTTTCTACCTAGTACCAAAACAAAACACACACTTAGGTCCTAGCTTTGTATATAAGGCCATATAAGAGGGTTATAGGGCTTTAGAGAATAGATAGTTTACCTTCAAATCCTCGTGGGTTCGACACTCAAATACTTATTGAATTGTACTACGGTGATCCCCTGCACTTGGGGGTTATCAAGATACTTTTATGTAGCCGTTGGCAGGGAGCATAGCTCTAGGCTTCTATTCTTGCTTGCATTGCTAGTTTATTTTAGTATCTTTTCTTTTATATAAAACTAAAACCCAAAAAATAAGATGGATCCTTTTCCTAAGATTAACCATGAGATATATGATTTTTATGTCAAATATATTCTTTTGGGCACTAACCTTTTGGATGTAAGAGATAATGTTGAAAGTGCCAAGGAAGGAGATGACAAAAGCCTAAGCTTGGGGATGTCCATGCCACCCAAATAATAAGAGGAAAAGGAAGAACAAGTGGAGGAAGAATGGAGTAGCTACCCATCTCCTACACCCGACAATGGTAATGAACATATTCTTATTAATGATGATGATATTTCATTGTCTAGTAGTCCTATATGTGGAACAATTATGAATAATATATGGAAGGATGAAAGTGATATAATTGAGTTAGATTATCCAATATGCTCATTAGATGACTTGTCTTTATATGGTGAATCTATTCAAAACTATGAGACTAAGTTTGCTTTTGATGCTTGTAACTATTATGAGAGAGGAAGAGATAAGAGCCCTCTTTATATTTTTATGTTATTTAAAATGCAAGCTATTGATCATTATATGCATTGGATACCACAATCTTGCTGCTATTTATTCACATATAAAATGCCAATGCATAGGAAGATAGTTAGACTTAAAAGTTAATGTCTATGTGCTTTGTGGTGTGCTCCACATGCTTTCAAATACTATTAAATTTTAGCATACCTTGATATCCATGTAACATGTAAAATAAATTTACCTACTGATTTCTAGCAATTAGTTTAAGATTTTCACTTTTTATAAATTTTGGGAAAGTAAATGAGAAAGATGAGCAAAGGAGAAGTTGGGGTCGACCTTGAACATGTTGGGTTCATGCCAATGGAACCATTGCAAAATCTCTATCATTAAAAATTCTCCCACTATAAAACAAAATAAAAAGAGTCTTTGTTATTGATATTTTTGGATAATAATAACTTGTATTGATTTCAACAATAGTATAAAGTTTATATAGAAGATAGGAGGGGGTCGGCTGGCCTAGGGTTAGGCCCTAAACCGACTTACGACTAGAGTCCTACTCTAACTCAAAGTCAATTCTAATACCCCCCCCCCCCCGCAGTGTCAACGTCGAGCGCCACGATGTTGAGACTCGAGCGAATATCTGTAAATGATGCAGTGGAGAGACCCTTGGTGAAGATATCTGCAAATTGAGTGCTGGTCGGAACATGAAAGACACGAACCTCGCCGAGAGCCACCTTCTCTCGAACAAAATTAATATATATCTCTATGTGCTTGGTGCGTCGATGCTGAACCGGATTAGAGGCCATGTAGACTGCAGATATATTGTCACAATAAACAAAGGTAGCACGCTCAATTGGTCGATGAAGCTCGGCAACAAGATGACCTATCCATACCACTTCGGCCACTACATGAGCAACCGCCCGGTATTCTGCTTCCGCCGATGACCTGGAAATTATAACCTGCCTTTTCAAAGACCAAGAAACAAGATTATCACCCAAATAAACACAAAAGTTGGATGTGGATCGTCGAGTATCTGGACAACCTGCCTAGTCTACATCAGAATAAACTGTCAAGCTTGTAGGAGTAGAAGAATTAAGAAGTAGACCATGGTTGAGAGTGCCTTTGAGATAGCGGAGACTTCATTTGACATGAGAAAGGTGGGGAACATGAGGATCATGCATATACAAGCAAGCTTGCTGAACAGAATAAGAAATATCAGGACAAGTGAGAGTAGCATATTGTAGTGCCCCTGTGAGACTATGATAGAATGTAGGATCAGGAACGGGATCACCATCCACCGAAAGTTTGGCGCCAATGTCAGCAGGGGTATGGCTGGGCTGACAGTCAAGCATGCCAGCACGAGATAAGAGATCGATAATATATTGGCATTGAGAAAGAAAGAGAGTGGAAGAATTTCGAGAAGCGGTAACACCGAGAAAATGATGAAGTGGTCCTAAATAAGTCATAGAGAATTCCTGATTGAGAAGGGTGATAATGTGGCTAAGAAAGGAGCCGGAGGAGGCGGTTAGAACTATATCATCGACATAGAGAAGAAGATAAGCAGTGGGAGTAGAAGAGCGAAAAATAAAGAGAGAGGAATCGAATTTAGAGGGAAGAAAACCTATAGTTTGAATAAATGTGGCGAAGCATTGAAACCACGCACGTGGTGCTTGTTTGAGACTGTAAAGAGACTTTTGGAGAAGACACACAAAGTCATGATGGAAAGAATCTACAAATCCAGAGCGTTGTTGACAATAGACGGTCTCAGTGAGAGTGCCATGTAGAAAAGCATTTTTAACATCAAGTTGATGAATCGGCCATGAGGAAGATACAACAAGACTAAGAATAATGCGAATAGTACTTGGTTTGACAACAGGTGAAAAGGTTTCATCGAAGTCAATCCCTTACTGTTGAGAAAAACCCCGGCATACCCAACGAGCCTTGTACCGTGCGAGAGACCCATCAGAATTATATTTGTGGCGAAAAACCCACTTGCCTGAAACCAAGTTGGCGCCGGGAGGTTTAGGAATGAGAGTCCATGTATTATTTTGAAGGAGAGCATCGAACTCATCACGCATGGCAGAATGCCAAAGAGGATCTAGAAGAGCTCGTTTGTAGGAGGTAGAATTGGGGAAATATTTAGGGTGGCATTGAGGTTAAGAAAACATCGAGGAACGTGAAAGCCCTTTTTACCACGAGTACACATGACATGATCGTTAACGGGAATAGTGCCGGGAATGGTGTGAGGAGGAAATTGTGGAGTGAGAGAGTTACTCGGAGTACTAGCGGTGCTAGCAGGAGATGGGGTAGGTGTATCTATTCTTGCAGAGGACGTGGTGGTGGTGGGCGAGGACCTGGTAGGAGATCCTGCCATGGCAGGAGAAAGTGGTGCGACAGGCTGCCGCGAGGCCTCAGCGGGCTGGTTGGCTACCGCGACAGAGGTGACCGTGGGCACAAAGGCGGGGATAAGGGAGCGCGGTGTGATCGTATGTTGGGTAGGCAGGGAAGAATTAGGCGTAGACGACTAGACGATAGAGTATGGAAAAGTATTTTTGTCAAAGATGACATGTCGTGAGACAAGAACACATCCAGAAGAGGGGTCGAAACATCGAGAGCCTTTGTGATCGTCGGAGGGCCCGAGATAAATGCATGGTAATGAGCAAGGAGAAAGTTTGTTAGGGCGGTGGAGGCGGTGTTTGGGACACAAAAACAACTAAAAACACACAATTCAGAATAGTCAGGATGATGTAGGAAGAGAGACTGAAAGGGAGTACAGAGTGGACACGTTTTGGTTGGTCGGGTGTTGAGGAGATATGTTGCCGTGCGAAGGGCTTCAACCCAAAATCGAGGGGGAGAGAGGCTTGGATGAGTAAAGTATGGAGTATGTCATTGATGGATCGTAAAGGATCATTTGGCTTTACCGTTTTGAGGAGAAGTGTATGGACAAGAAAAACATAAGAGAATGCCTTGAGAGAGAAAGAAAAATCTGTTTTGGGTATTGTCAAACTCTCGGCCATTGTCACATTGGATAAAACGTATGGGAAGGCCAAAGTGTGTAAGAACGTATCGCCGAAAATTTAGAAATATTGAGTGCACATCGGATTTGGCGTGAATAGGAAAGGTCCATATGTAGTGAGAATAATCGTCAAGAATAACAGATAATATTTAAAACCAGAAACACTAGGAAGCGGAGAGGTCCATAGATCACAATGCAATAACTCAAATGGAAAAGTACTATAGGTAGTTGATGTGCCAAAAGGTAATCTAACATGTTTGCCGCATTGACATGCATTAAAAATAGAAGGATCATGAGAAGAACTAGAACTATCAATAGGGAGACTAAATTCTTGAAGCAAAGACGACATAGTATTTTTATTGGGGTGGCCGAGCCGATAGTGCCAAAGGTCAACGGAGGTGTGCATGGCTTGATGTGTGGAAGATGGTGCGCCATGTAGAGGATAGAGATCGCCCGAGCTATTGTAGCAAGCGAGGACCTCCGCCGTTTTCAGATCCTTCACAGATAAACCAAACGGGTCGAACTCTAAAGAAACATTGTTGTTGATAGTAAAGCAACGAACAGAGATGAGATTTTTGATTAAAGATGGAGCAACAAGAATATTGCAGAGAAGAAAATTTATGTAAGGATTAGTTATGTATGATTGACCGGCACAAGATATAGGAATTTAAGAACCATCACCAATAGTTATAGAGGAAAAAGGGGAAGAAGAACAAGCTGACAGAAAATCCATATTTGAAGACATGTTCGAAGATGCACTAGAATCGAAAATCCAATTTGTACCTTCGTGGTTGTTGAGCGTGAAATTGTTCATGGCAGCGATGAAGGCGGCTTGGTCCCAGCTTGGTGGAGCGGTTGATGGCGATGGCGTAGGCACTACCGGTAGTGCTGGAGGAGCCCCGTAAATGTAGTTCATTGGCTCGAGGATGGCATGTAGTATTGTGGTGCGTGGGGCGCCATGTAGGCCATCGATGGAGCTTGGGCGGTGTAGACCTGCTGTGGAGGTCGAGGTCCAAGAGGCCCTGGTGAACCTATGGATGGATGAAGACCAGGACTCCATGTCCCGGTGTAGGCCGGTGCAGCGCTGTAGGGAGAAGGAGCCGACCAGGGCATAGGCCATGCCTGGACGAGACCCGTCCATGGATCATGCTGTGGTTGCTAGGTTGGCGAGAGGGCCGCAATGGAGGCAGGTGTCGGCGCTCGAGGGGCCGGTGCTAGAGTAGGTGGCCAAGGCTGAGGAGGCCGATACACTGGGTTCTTTCCGTGGTAGTTCGGGCTCGACTGCCATCTAGGAGGGGACGTCGGGGGTGCATCAGGAGTCGGCAGGAGTGGTGGGCGAGCCGCGGTGTGAAACATCTGAGGAGGACAAGCACCCTTGCATCCTTGATTCTGGGCCTCAAGTTGAAAAATAGATCGCACCTCGGTGAACCTTGGGTAGGGTTTCAACAGAGGGATGAAGGCAACTTGCTTCTCAAATTGTTCGCCTAGACCGACGAGGAGGGCGTTGATGAGGGCATGGTCGTCCACGGGATCACCGAGATCCTGATGTTCCTTGCCGATGGCCTTGATGTGTTGGCAAAAGACGATGACGGGGAAATTGCCTTGAGTGCTGGTGCGGAGCTCGATGTGGAGAGTGTTGACGCGCGAATCAGAGTTGTCCTGGAAAAACTGCTGGAGGGAAGCCCAAAGTTGCACTGCCGTGGCGTCGTCGGTGGAGACCAGGTTGAAGAGCTCGATGGAGATCTTGGTGTAGATCCATTGGATGACGGTGAGGTCGTCCTTGACCCAACGCGGATCAGCAGGCCGCGGCGTACTGGCGAGGTTGATGTGATCACGGAGGCCACATCGACCGAGATGAACATGGAAGAGGTGGCCCTAGTGATAAAAATTGTGCTTGGAGAGATCAAGGACGATCAGGATGAAGGGAGAGACGTTGGCGATCGTGTCGGCTAGGGTAAGTGGTGGAGGTTGTGGGTTTTGGTGGGGAATTTCGTGGAGTGTAGAGGTGAAGGAGGAAGATAGAGGTGCACCGGCGGCGCGGGCTTCGGCCAGCGGCCAGAGTGGACGCGTCGGAGGCGGCGGTGGAGTTGGCGGAGCCATCTAGGTGCAGAAAAACCTAGGCGTATGATACCATGATAGATTACGGAATATTAACTATATTTATATTACCATGATATTTTGGGATAATAATAACTTGTATTGATTTGAACAATAGTACAAAGTTTATATGAAAGAGAGGAGGGGGTCGGCCGACCTAGGGTTAGGCCCTAAACCGACTTAGGACTAGAGTACTACTCTAACTCAAACTCAATTCTAATAATTACTACTGAAACATCACCTTTGTATCTTACTTTCTCATATTTGTGCCAAGAATAACCTCTTTTGAGAGGTAAGTTCAAACAATTGTAACTTGCTGTCCAAAAAATAGATTCCTAAGCTTTACTGGAAAAAATGTTAAAAATCACATAAGAGGAATTTTACCTGAAATTTTACTTCAGCAATATTCAGCTCTTTACCCACATTTCATTAGTTCAAAGCTTTTTTATTTGAGCAACGTAAGTGCCTCTGAAAATTCGCTCTTTACAGACTATTCAGTTTTTGATAGATTTTTATAGACTATTATGCATTAGTCTTGTTACCTTTGTTTTGTGCGGTTCCTTTTTATCAAAGAGAAATATGAAACCATAGTAACAGAAGCTAATGTTTATTTCATGATATGTCTTTGTTGTACCTATTGGGATTTAATTTATGGAGGCACTAACCACTCTAATCAAGTTTTATGATGAGTTTTGTGTGGAAAGAGTTTTCAAGTGAAAGAGTTGAGGGTGATGAATGAAGATTAAGAAGGACAAACACTCAAGCTTGGGGATGTTACCCCTGGGAGCACCCCACATGTATCAAATAAATACAAGCATTCAAGATTAGTCATGTCCAAGCTACCTCATAAACTCAAACCATGTTGGAGTCGGTGTCCCTTCTCCAAGTTGTCATGATCTCACCAAGCCTCCCGCTAACCGTGCCGGTTAGAGAGAGAGAGTGTTATTGCCCGCCATCATTTCTAGGGATTGTGTCGGACCGATTGCCGCCGGCGTGAGCTATAGGCTTGTATCGTGTATCGCATGTGTGTGTTCATCATGTTCTTCGTGTGTGTGTGTTTGGGGATTTCATCTTCTCCCTCACCCCCACTCGTCTTCACCTTGATTCCCATGGAGATTCATGAAAGATAGGGCAACCCTAAGGGGTCACCCCTAACATGTTCTGTCTGCACGACATACAGAAAAGTGTGGCGGCGTGTTGGTGCCATCTTTCTGCGAATGCGTCACCGTCCAGCCGTCGGTGGCGGTGGCGCGTTCACAGGAAGATGCCAGTAACACGGTGCCGCGTGTCTGCCTAGGTCGATGCTCATGGAGCGATGCATGCATACAATCTCGGATACGAAAGGAGGGACGGCGGAGGTGGCTATATAAACAAACTGCATCCTACTTCATCTTTTTCTCATGAGCAGCCACAGTGCTAGCACCGGGTATGGTCACTGGAGATCCGCATTCCGCTGATCATGAAGACGAACCTAAGCAGCGTATATGTGGAGATAGAGGAGAGAAGATAGCTAATGAATGGCATCGGGGAAGGTGTCCTATACCTGGCAGATGACCTCGACGATAGATCATGCACACGGCGATAGGATCACACTACCACATGGACCAACATTTGCGAGAGCATGCACACGATGATAGGATCACGCTACCACCTTGACCGGCGTCCGCGAGAACTCGTGGTTATCTACATTCTTAGGGTGGTAGGAACGGATCCCATAGTATAACCTAGACGCGAAACCCCCCGGATTACTACAATGTACAGTGCCAGCTCAGCTATGAACATGACACACTGTAGGATCTTGCTGTGAGAACCCACAGACGTATAAGGTCTATGCTACCACTTGTGCTCTATGACCACGAGAATAAGCGTTGTCTACGATCTACTCTAATAGCAGACATGGGTTTACGACACCACATAGGCCTATGGAGGGCCCTATGTCTATGAAAGACCCCAAGAAACTGTGACTAACACAGCATAACGGTGGCACGTAGGCTCTCAAAGGGCCCACGGCTGTCAAAAACCGCACCTAGAATGGGATCACACCGGCACGTCAGCTTTTGGCAGGCTCCGCAACCCAGCGGGTGTGGAGCGTTGTCACACAAGGAATGCCTCTCACCGGGTGCGTTCCAAACCGCGTATGCTGACGACAGGCCCATGTCGCGCCCGCGACCCACCGTACAACAACGTGGGGTAGCGGTACACCCGTCCGCGGTATGAAATCTTTCGCCCTAGCCCATAGTGGGACCCGCCTCCCGGGATAGAAGGACTCGGTTGCAACGTTGCCACATATCCTTCTCAGCGTACATCCCACGGCCAAAAAGAATCGGGACGACGTGGATAGAAGTTTGAGCCAAAACAATCTAGTGCTATTATTTTCTCCTTATTTGAATCAAATTTTGGAATAAGATGACCATAAAAGGTATATATATAGGGTATATTTCAATATATAATCACAAAAAATGGTAAGCCCAACTGCCATTGAGCCTTAGGTGGTGCTATTTTTATGTAGCAGAAGGTTGTGACTTCGATTCCTATTGCAATCATATTTTTTACCAGTTTTTTGCTTTTTAGACCGGTGCCTCCTAAAAAATGGTAGGTTGTTCAGGTTTTTTTATCGGACCATGGAACCTCTCCAATTTTTTGTGTAGAGAAACACATTACATCGAAGACGCTCACAAACACGCATACCCCTGTGAGTGCCTCCGAAATACTGAGTCGGCATATCTTGAGGTCAAGGAAGTCATCGCTAGTGGCTCGCTGTTGACGGGCACTTCACATATCACTAGAAGAACATTACTGGTTAAATCCTAAAATAAATCGATGTAATGCAAGCACCCATGCCAGTTGTAGGACTTGAACCCGGGTGGGTTGGTTTCACCACAAGAAACCAAACCACCAGAGAACACCTCAGTTTGCAGCTCCGTTTTTGCCCGATACATAGACACAAAGCCGCCAAAACAAGGCAGTTCAGAACGCGTCCTCGAATCGCTTATGCTCCTCGAGGAGGGAGGCATGGTCCAGCACCGGTAGGTGCATCGCGAGTCCAAGATCGTGCATTCTATCGAACACAGTGTAGGTGGACTCTAGTGACCCATGTGTCTTCGCCAGGTCCAGGTCCTGAATTTCACTAAAGTGCACCTCATGTCAGGTACACACCATAAATTTCCTCTAACATGGCACCACCTTCAACTCCTCCTCGCTGCCCTCTCCTTCTCCGCCCTCCTTTGGTTGTTTCCTATTGACGAGTAGCTTTTCTCTCTCCCTCACTCCCTTCCCCAATTTGGAAACAAGTTGCTCCACCAGTAGCCTCTCTCCCTCTCTCTCTCACACACTCACACACAATTTGGAAACACAAGGGTAACTACATTGGAGCAGGCATCTTCTGTCTCTCTCTTGTTCACCCTATTCCTCTCAATTTGGAAGTAAATCAGAACACGAGGCCTTCACAATCGATCCATCACAAACATAATAAGTTCATAAAATGCAGCTCCTAGCAAGCAACACCAACCTAGCTAGATAGCACGACAGTAGTAGCAGATTCACTAGGCGACCCTCTCCTTCCTCCTCCAGTTCTTGCTCCCCTACCCCTTCTTCTTGGGGGGCTTTGTCTTTGGAGCTGGAATAAGACCCTGCTGGATCGTCGGGTTATGTTGCCTTCTAAGGAAAATACCGTAAGCAGCATGGTTATCCATGAATCCGTGCACATTCAAGTTTTCTCCAACATTGGTGTTGCGGGATCCGAGATACTCAACATGCATCATCACGCTCTTGAAGTTGGTATGTATTCTCCTTTGATAGAAGGGGCATCTAATAACCCCCAAGTGTAAGGGGTCACTATAGTATAATTCGATAAGTATTTGAGTGTTGAACCCACGAGGATCTAAAGGTAAACTATTTATTCTCTAAAGCCCTATATCCCACTTATATGGCCTTCTATGCAAAGCTAGGAACTATAGTGTGTGTGGTTGTTTTTGGTACTAACTAGAAAATAGTAAAGTTTTTGGAAGCAAATACTATAGGTAAACTAGTGTAAGTAAAATGGAGCTAGTGAAGTGGATGTGGATAACCCAAGGGAGCAAGTGCTTAGGCAAATTGCTATTTCATTTGGTTGGTTGTCACAATTAGTGAAGCACAAAGATAGTAATTTTTATTATTTCTTCTAAGGAGGAGCCACGAATAGGTGCAGCCATATACATGAGCACATACACCCCTATTGATTGATCCCATGGCCAATTAAGAGCAAACAAGTGAATTATTAAGACATAAAGTCCAATCACTGCATTTAGATCTTAGATTCTTATGATAATACTCCCATTGATTAACCATGAATTAATACAACATGTATCTCTATGATTTGGGATATAGTTTTTATCAAACTTCAGCTATCCCTCATCCTATCAACATGCAACGGTGACAACCTTGTGCATCCCCCAACATATTTTTGCACTCATATGTTAGTACAACAAGATCATCATAGAAGATAACATATACTTGTATGCAACCAACAACAAACTATATCACAATTGCCATAAACAAGTCACTACTCAAACATGTACATGGACATACAATAGGTCATGGGAAAACAATATATTGCATCATAGATCATGTTTTCCAAGAGATTACAGTGGGAGATGATGGAGAGTTGCTTTATATGGTGATGGAGATGAGCCTCCCCATGGGGGAGAGGCAGCGCCCCTCCATATGCGGCGGATGCCCTAGGACGGAGGCCCCTTGATCCTTATTCTTCCTTGTCCATGGTATTGATCTTGAGGAGCTTATCCCCTCCTTGGAGGCTGCCAAGGAGTATTCGTGCCTATGGGTGATGCCTCTAAAAATAGGATTTTCCCTCAATATCTAGAGGCGGAGATGCAATCTAGGCCATGGGATGGATGACCCTTTTATCCAAGAGCTCTTGGGCACCTCTAGAACCTTCCTAGGGCTCCCCTATGTCATTTGGGAGCTCCTTGGGTCGTGAATTGACCGAATCCATCAAGATATAGGAAGAGTTGGAGTCAATCACGTCACAAACTCTCGGAATCCTGAAACTGCTTTTGTACCCTTCAGTAATCCGGGGCTAAACGTCACGTTAGGAGTCCGATTGAGGAAAATGTTATGTCTAGGATCATCAGCATAAAATTCCCCATAATTTAGATGTTTTGACTTTCTACGTTTGAAGCCATACTCAAAGGCTGTAGTGGCAATCTTCGAAACCTGTTCTGCAGGGATAGATTTCAAGAAACTCCGAATTTCACCATAATGACTGATTTTCTTCCATAATCGTGAATTTTCTACACAAAAACGTGTAAAAATAGAACTTGTGTACTTTTGAAACTATTAGTAGGTTAGTGAAATGGATCGTATGGGCACCTAGAGTGGGGGGGGGGTGAATAGGTGCTACTTCAAATTTTAATGCTTTTTCAATTTTAGGCTTGACACAAAAGGTAAATTCTCTAGATAAGCTATTATGAAGAATTTCCCTATATGCAAACCTAACTACTAGCGAGTAAAGGCAAGTGAGATAGAGGAACGAGTAAACCGTAGTGAAGCACGCAGAGACACATGATTTGTTTTACCGCAGTTCCTTCCTTGTTAAGGGAAGTACATCTGCGTTGGAGGGGTGGGCGGTACTAAGACCACCACGCCACAATAGGCCTCACCCTGTTCTCCGATGGATCCCGCCACCAAAGGCCTGATCCACCTTTCCACTATAGGAACCCTTCGAGGCAGGAACCAGCACCTTTACACAACTAGTGGGGCACAACTCCACAACCAAATTGGAGGCTCCGTAATGACAACAAGCTGCCACAAGAACAAGTTATCAATAACAAAACACAAGATCTAGATACTAACGAGAATACTAGATCGGGGATTTCTCCAAGTGAACGGAGAGGATTTCATGTGCTTGATTCGTGATGACGATGTAGGTTGTCTCCTCCTTCAATTCCCCCAAAGATCGAAACCTTCGAGTGGTTGAAGTGGGAGATCTAGAGAGAGAGCACTTGTAATAGGTCTGGCCTTTTTCGAATGAATCAAGAGTTCTGAACAGAGGGGATGAAGGGGCTTTTATACCCCCGGTCCAACCAGAGCCATTGGAGCCATTTGGGGCCGGATTATCCGGCCCAAGTGAGGGCCAGATTATCCGGCCTGGGGAAAACTCTGCCCCAGACTTGGATTATTCGGCACATAATCCGCCCCCAGTCAGAGCAACACGCCGAGCCTGCCCTTGATTGTATCCTGGGGGCCGGATTATCAGGCCCAAGGTGAGGGCCGGATTATCCGACAAGGGGAAGAAAATCTGCCCCTGTTTGGATTTTCCAGGGGAAAATCCGCCCCTAGTCAGAGCGTCGCGCCTTGCCTGCCTTTGATCGTCTCTTGGGGGCCGGATTATCCGACCCAAGGCGAGGGCCGGATTATCCGGTCAGGGGGAGAAAATCCGCCCCTATTTGGATTTTTTATGGGGAAAAATCCGCCCCCAGTCAGAGCGTCGCACCATTCCTTCCTTTGCCAAGTGAGTTAGGCCGGATTATCCAGCCCTTGAGCGGGGCGGATAATCCGGCCCCCAAACACAATAACATTCCCTACACACTTAACACACATGAGAAACCTCCACGGTATTGTTATCTAACACTCAAAACACAGGAACCATGAAATGTTCTTTTAGTTAGTCCCTATAAATATAATAAAGTTGCAAGATAATGAGGATGTTGGCACAATAAACTACAAAGTTCATAGATGTATTTTACATGCATCAAGCATCCCCAAGCTTAACATATTCTCGTCCTCGAGCATGAAAGTGATAAAACTAACATGGACTTTGGAGTTTTGTGCTTCTTTTCACTAGAAAGTATCACAAAAGTTAAACGGTTCATTCATTAGAGAATAATAACAAGTGATACATTGCAAATGTATCTATAATTTTTGATGTTCCATGCTTGGTTTTATCTACTTTCTTATGTTTTGTCCACACTTTGGAGTACTTTTCATATGATTTCTTGGACTAACCTATTAACAAGAGCCACAGTGTCAGCTGCCTGTTTTCTGCTGTTTTTGGTTCTAGGAAAGTCAGAAAATGAATATTCTCGAAATTGGACGGGACAAAAGCCAAAGTTTCTATTTTACCGGAAGACTCACGGAGCCAGAATACGAGACGGAGGAGGGCCAGGGCCTGGCCACGCCCCCCAGGCGCGGGTACCCCCAGGCCGCGCCAGGGCATGGTGTGGGCCCCTCCGGCACCCCCTCGGTCTCCCTCTTCGCCTATAACATGCCTTCTGACCTAAAAACTCAGGGGGTTCGACGTTTTTCCAGAAGGAGTTCCGCTCCGCCGCCACCACCAGATTCCACGAAACAGCACCAGAAACTCTGTTCTGGCACCCTGCCGAGACGGGGAATTGGAGGAGATCATCACCATCATTATCACCATCGCTTCTCCATCGACCATCCATGTTGCCCCCATCTATGAGTGAGTAATCCCCCGCTGTAGGCTATGGGGATGGTAGGGATTGGATGAGATCATTCATGTAATGGCATCAGATTGTTAGGGCATGGTGCCTAGTATCTTCTATTAGTGCTTTATGACTTTGTTGCGACTTGTTATGCTTAATGCTTGTCACTAGGGCCCGAGTGCCATGATTTCAGATCTGAACATGTTATTGATTCATTATGATAGTATTGTTTATGGTCTTATCTGTAAGTTGTATACACACATTGTTGTCCGGAACCAATGGCCCCGAAGTGACAGAAATCGGGATAACCGGAGGGAATGGCTTTGATGTGAGGATCACATGTGTTCACGTAGTGTTAATGCTTTGCTCCGGTGCTCTATTAAAAGGATCACCTTAATTGCCAGTAGTTCCCTTGAGGCCCCGCTGCAAACGGGCTGGCAGGACAAAAGATGTTGTGCAAGTTCTCATTGCGAGCACGTATGACTATATATGGAACACATGCCTAGGATTATCTAGTACTTGGATGCTTTATCTTATTTATCTGCAATTGCCCTATGTTCTGATTGCTATGTGATTTGTCTTGTCCATGCAATGCCCGTCCATCCATCCCTATGCCTATCGCACTCCAATCCCACTGTTTACTGTTATTGTTACTGCTGTCTTTACTTTACTGCTGCTGCTACTTTACTATTCCTATTACAAAACTGTTGCTACTGATAAACTGCTGTGAGCAAGATTGTTTCTAGGTGCAGCTGAATTGACAACTCAGTTGTTAAGGCTTATAAATATTCTTTGGCTCCCCTTGTGTCGAATCAATAAATTGGGTTTCACTTCCCTCGAAAATACTGCGATACACCCCCTATACTTGTGGGTCATCAAGAAGCAACATATCATAAAGTGGTACCTCTCATAATATCATACTTGATAACACAATGTATATTGACTAACACAAATGCATATAGTACCATGAAACACTAGTTGCATTATTCGCATAGATAAAAGTATAAATATATATATAGTGGCGGCCCTATGGTCATAATATTGGCAAAGGAGGTCGGAAATGTGTATGGGTGGCAAGTAGGGAATATCATATGTGAGACACAAGCTATCTTCCAAACACTATCCATTAAGTTTATGGTTGAAGCATGGTACATCATTAGTTTGGTTCCATTACCCCTTATTATCTGATTCTTTTTGGCATTCTTGTTTTTGGACACTTTTTGCTTATTTTGGCACTTCTTTAAAATGTCTACCATTAAATGTTTTGTAGATAATTTAAGTAACAACTAACTAGACTAACTAGCCAGATCAAGAATAACATGACATCACAATCATCTCCTTTTAAGATCAAGTGAAAACCTCCTATCATGACAATATGGATTTGGATAACACTTCAATCCAATGTTATTCTCAATCCCACAAAAATATCAATACAACCAACCGATAATGTAGCACTTGTATTTCCCTTTTTTCTCTTTTTATTTTTCACTTTTTTTGTTTTTGTATTTGCTTGATATTTGAGAGGACTAGCCTCCTGCATGCTCACTCTCTCACTTTGTTCATGTCATCAATGGAGGGGTTTTGCCCTCATCTTAGTGTTGGTACCCCTTCTTGGAGGGTTTTCTCCGTCATCTTTTATCGTATGCATAATCTTGTTCTGCTTCCAAGGGGTACTCTATGCCCAATGAGTTCTTGGTCACCCTACGACTAAGTTCTCCATGTCACCCATACCCATAACAATAGTGTTTAGAAGCTAAATAATGACTCACATATGATAGTATACTTTGGGATATAGCTGAAGCTATTTGGGTAGGTGTTTCCTGTATAAATGCTAAGTTTGTTGTGCTAAAGGAGGTTGTTTCAATATGGTGGAGCTAGCAATAGTAACCGTTTGACCTTCTACAAGAATGAAAAAGTGCCCATAGTACTATATAATTTCTAGAAGATAATATAATCATTGAGTACCATTTATGTTTAATATGAAAACTAACACTAGATGATACATTTGTAATTTCTCACTCCATAAAGCATATTAATAATCCAACTAGAAGCAATAACATGCATACCTTGTTTTCCCTCTTTTTAATTTCAAGCAAGGCATTCAATCAAACATGGCATTCATTCACGAGATAGTTTGTTTCAGTAGCTCTTTCTTAAGCATGAAAAATATCTATCATCGTGGTCTCATTTATTCTCAACCCAACATGCAAAACTAAATATAAAAATAGACAAAGACGTTCCAAGTTTTTACGATCATTCTATGTTGCTCAAAAACAAAGTTTAGAGGTTTGCGAACCGAGAGTTATATAGGTATAGTGGGGTGCCTTGGGTATCCCCAAGCTTATGGTTTTCACCATTCTTGTATAGCTCTTGGTGTGGCGTTCCTCCATTCCCTATCAAACAACTTCAACACAAAACTTTCTCCCATTTCTTTTTCTATGGAGTGACATTAGTGGTATAAAGATATGATAATATCTGCCATATATATCAAAGATAAGAATTTTTCTTTGTAGTCCAGCAAGCATATAGTTTCCAACACATTCCTAGTATATCAAAAGACTCATGGCAAGTCATTTTTGGACCCAAAGGAATGGCTCAAACACTAGTGGGCACAATCTGTCCAGATTTTCAGCAGCAGGAATACAAATTTATTTCAACCACATAGACATGTCAGGAATTTTGGAAAAAAAATGATATAGAGGATGAAAAATTGCAATTCTGCTTAAATATGAGTGCAATCAGAGTTACAGAACAGCCTGTGGAATTTTTCTCGTAAATAGTGTTCGTGCAGGACCCTACTACTCCATGTGTTCTATCAGCTTTCCAGCATCCAAATGGGTTCTACTTGGTACTTTATTGCTAACTACAAACTTAATCTAAAAATCTATTAGAATAGAGAATAAAGTTCATAAACTAAAAAGGAAAACAAAAGCATGGTGTCTACAAACATACCAACGAGATCATGAAGGTAAAACTAAGACATGAGCTTGAAATGATATTACTTGAAATACTTGAAGGAAGAGGGGGTGCATGGGCATCCCCAAGCTTGTGGTCTTGCTAGTTCTCGTCTTCTACTTCTTCCTCATCATATCATGTTACTCATCTCAAACAAATTAATATTTTCATCTTCATGATACTTCAATGCCTACAAAATGGTTAGTTCTCCAAATAAATGATATAATAGTTTTTACCAAGATGCAAACTCTAGTAATTATTGGCAAACCATTTTATTCAAGAAGCAAATATATACACATAAAATAATCTTTTTATTTTGTTTTACTATGGGATTTTTTAATGATATAGGATTTACAATGGTTCCATTGGCATGAACAACACATGCTCAAGGTCGACCCCAACTTCTCCATTGCTCATCCTTCTCATTTACTTTTACAAATTTTATTTTTTTGCTGAAATCTTAAACTAACCTTGTTGTGAATAGAAGATGGGTAGCTATACCATTATTCCTCCACTTGTTCCTTTTGCTCTTGTATGTCCTTTTCTTTGGGATGCATGGACATCCCCAAGCTTAGGATTTTGTCATCTTCTTCATTGGCACTTTCAACATGATTTCTTGCATTCAAAACATTAGTGCACAAGGGAATATTCAAGATTAAAAAATATTTGAGTAATGTATCATCCAAATCATTGTGAGCCTTGAAAAAAGGTTCTAGAGCATCATCCATTATCTAGTTTTTTGGGTTTTAGTTTTGTAAAAATGTACTAAAAGTAAACTAGCAATGCAAGAAAGAATAGAAGACTAGTGCTACGCTACCCGGTAACGGCACCAGAAAAGTGTCTTGATAACCCCCAAGTGTAAGGGGTCACCGTAGTACAATTCGATAAGTATTTGAGTGCCGAACCCATGAGGAGATTAAGGTAAACTATCTATTATCCAAAGCCCTATAACCCACTTATATGGTCTTCTATGCAAAGCTAGGAACTATAGTGCGTGTGGTTATTGTTTGGTACTAACTAGAAAATAGTAAAAGAATTGGAAGAAAATACTATAGGTAAACTAGTGAAAGTAAAATGAAACTAGTAAAGTGGAGGTGGATAACCCAAGAGAGCAATTTCTTAAGCAAATTTTATTTCATTTGGTTGGTTGTCACAATTAGTGAAGCACAAAGATAGTCTTTTTATTGTTTCTTATAAGGAGGAGCCATGAATAGGTCAGCCATATACATGAGCAAATACACCCCTAGTGGTTGATCTCAAGGCCAATTAAGAGCGAATAAGGTAATTAATTAGACATAAAGTGTAACCACCACATTTAGATCTAAGGTCCCCATGATAATACCCCCATCGATTAACCATGAATTAATATAACATGTATCTCTAAGATTTGGGATTCAATTTATGTCAAACTATGGCTATCCCTCATCCTATCAACATGCAATGGTAACAACCTTGTGCATCCCCCCAACATCTATGTGCACTCATATGTTAGTACAACAAGATCATCATAAAAGATAACATATACTTGTATGCAATCAAAAACAAACTATATCACAATTATCATAAACAAGTCACTACTCAAACATCTACATGGAGATACAATAGATCATGGAAAAACAATATATTGCATCATACATCATATTTACCAAGAGATTACAGTGGGGAGTGATGGAGAGTTGTTGTAGATGGTGATGGAGATGAGCCTTCCCATGGGGAAGAGGCGGTGCCGGCGTGAAGAAGGCGGCAACGTAGGGCGGCAGCTACCCTAGGGGCGGAGGCCCCTTGCTCCTTATTCTTCCTTGGACATGGTTCTGATCTTGAGGAGATTCTACCCCTTCTTGGCGGCTGCCAAGGAGGAGGATTTTCTTGGCTATGGATGGATGCCTCCAAAAATATAGTTTCTCCTCAATATATAGAGGTACAGATGCAATCTAGGCCATGGGATGGATGCCCCTTTGATCCAAGGGCTCTTGTGAACCTCTAGGACCTTTCTGGGGCTCCCCTCTGTCCTTTGGAAGCTCCTTAGATCGTGACTTGGCCGAATTGTGGCATCCCGCCAAAACCACTACTAGAAAATCGCGTTGTTTTTGTGCATTGCATCATCATGACCGCATGCTCATGTCATCATGCCACCTTGCATTTGAGTATCGTCATCATCATGCATATGTTTGTCTAAAACTATTTTATAAAAGCCTATATTTGTTTTCTAAATATCCCCTGTCTTTATTTCAAATTAAAACCCCGGTCTCTTCCGGATATTTTATTTGTCTAAAAACAGATTACAAAAGCCTTTTAATTAAATAAATAATATTTATAATATTTTTTAGGAGGCAGCCCGCCAGGCCGGAAAGCCCGGCCGGCCACCTCCAGACCCTAGTCTAAAACCTAGTCTAATCCCTAATCTACCCCACCCTATCCTACCCAGCCCCCTTCCACATCACCCCGGCCAACCATAGCCTACCACCTCACCGTTTCCTCCACCTCTTTCACCCCACACGCCAGCCACCTCCCCACCTATCCAAAACCCAACCACACGCACGCCTCCACCTGCCCTAATCCCTCCACCCCGCCGTCTGCACCCATCCCCACGCCCCTGCCTACCCTGGCCCACCCCCTGGCCCAATCCCCCACCAGCCTCCCACCTGCCGCTCATCCCCATGACGCACGCACCCCGTGTCCTAGCCCCGCCTGGCCCCACTCCCTAGGCTCCACCTGCCGCCCGACAGCCCCCTGGCCCGCTCCCCCACCTCCTCCCACCAACCGCGCCTCCCCTCCTCTCTCTCCCCTGCGACCCGCCCTCCCCGCGTCCGTCGGCCGCCGGCCGGCGCCGCCCGCCACCGCCCCGTCTACCTCGACCAGATGCGCCATCGCCTCCTCCTCCCGTGCTCGCCACCGCGTAGTGCTCCCCGCCGTCTCGGCAAGCGCCGCCACCATCTTCCTCGCCGCGCTCACCCCCCCCCGTGCTCGGTTCCGGCCACCGCCAGGCCCTCCTGCGGCCTTCCCGGCTCGACCTCGCCGCGTCAAGCCGCCGCCATCCCGTCTCCCCGTAGCTGCCGTGCCTGCCAGCGTCTGCCTCGGCTTCCTTGGCATCTGCACCGCGTCTCCTCCGGCGAGCCCGCCTTTCGCCGGCCCACCCAAGCCCCGCGAGCACCTCCTCGTCGCTCCGTCACCGCGTCGCCTCTGTTGCCAGGCGCCGGCCTCGCCTTCCGCCGCCGTCGCGGCGCCCTCCTGCGAGCGCCTTGGGCCGCCACCACCAGATCCCCTCGCGAGCACCGTACCTTTGCCTCCCTTCGTGCAGGCCAGCATCCTAGGCAGCCTCAGGCTGCACCCCTGTGTTCCGCGCGTGGAAGCCGCATGAGTATCCCTGTGGTTGCAGGTCGTTTGATTTCTGTGGCCAGCATCTCGTCACCAACCGTCCTTGTCCTGTGTGTGAGGGTCCGATCCGCTGAAGCGTCTCCCGTGGCAAAACCATATCACAATGTCGCCAAGATCTTCCAAGTACAGATCAACGCCAAGTTTCGCCAAGACCCGTTCTCGGACTCCGGAGCCCGCCAAGTTCTTCCACGTGGACCCAATGAACCGAAGACCGACCCCGTGACGAGTGCATCGACCCCCGCCAAGATCTACTTCCGTCCGCATCGACCGTTGCCTGCGACCGGTGATAAGTTGGAACCACAAGATCTCCTTCCCGGGACACCAAGATCTACCGGCGACCCGACCAAGATCCGAAGACCGAACCCTGGCGCGCCAAGTTCTTGGACCCGGATCCGAAGACCGCCAAGATCGCCATGCAGAACAACAAGCGCTTCATCTCGGAGCACCAAGTCCTTCCTCCCGGATGCGACAAGAGCGACTTCCGTTGTCCGATGATGATCCCGCTGTCCCTGTCGAACCCCGAACCCCCGGAACCCATGATCGCCAGACCCCATGTGTGAACCTTTTTCCCGATCCTCTATTTTATAAATGCTATATATAAAACTTGTTGCATATAAATTGATCATACTTGCATACATCGGATCATGAGGTTTGGGGTATTTAGTCGAATCACCTAAATTAAATATGGAGACCATATGCGGTCTATTTTTGTCTCATATGGCCCCCATTTAAATTAGTGTAGCGAACTGATGCCATGTTTCGTCCTGTTATTACAACATTTAATTTGTGGGGTAGATAAATAACTTGAACCGTTTAATTAATTGTGGGGACCCTGGTTCCGCTTAATATTGCCTAATTGCATCGCACCTGCATCATATCATAAAGCATGCCGGATCTTCTGCCGTAGTATTAATGTTGCATCCGGTGTTTCTTCTAGTGTTTGCTTCTTCGCGGATTAGGCCGATGAGTGGATGCGAGTATCGACAAGTTCTCCGGATATGAATCTCCGGCAGTGTTTCCCAGGAGAGCATCTCTTCCCCTTCTATCTATTTTGCATTTATAGCCTTTATTTCCTCCTATTGATCTATTGCTATCCGTGTCGCGATGCTGTAGTTTCTGTACCCCAGTTATATCCCGTGCAACCTCTATATTGCCTTGGACACCTCCTATTACCTGTGTTTGGTAGATAGCTGGCCTTGCGAGTCATAGTTGCATGCTCAGGTGCGATCTTGTGTTGTCGAGTACCACAGTTGTTGGTATGCTGGCAGATGTTTAAGGTGAAGATGCTTATTGGTGGAGATGATCATGACTTTAAATACAACTATTAAAATGCTAGATATAACTAATGCAGAGGCATCGGTGGGCAATAGATGTTATTTGGTTCTTCCACGCTCACTTGTGTCCCGTAGGACCCCGAGTACTTGATACATGTTCCTTGATTTTTCGCACTATCCACATCCGGGAGGCCTTATGGACCCCCCCCTGAGCCAGAGCTTGATTCATTTCTATTTCTTGGGGCCACAAAGTAGTTTGGGGCTTTATTACTATCCTGTACTTATGCCATGCTTTACTGCTTTATTTAAGATTGTGCGTGGAGCACCTGTACTGTTTAGGATCGTGACACGTTTTCGTTGTATCGACAAGCTCAGTCATACTTTCGGGTTCCCAGTCGTTTACAGCCGTCCACACAAACCCTGGGTCCGTTCCGGAGCCGGCCAACTTCGTTGCGGGTAGCTTAGTGGAGTGGCCCCTTGAAATATTTCTGAATCCTGTGATCGCTTTGTCGTGAATGCCTCGTTGGGTTTTGAGTTGGTTTTTCCGAGGTTGATCGAGTGTGTGTTGCTATTTGTGCACCCCTGCAGGGTAAAACTTTCTGAAAGCCGTGTCCGCGGTTATGGACGACTTGGAGCACAGTATCTCGATCATAGACAAGCATAACTAAAGTAGTGCTATAAATTTGACTTAATATATGACTAGAATCAGATTCAACTATAACGGAATGAATATTAAAAATGCCAACAACTGGTGGATCGGGTTGTTTTGTGACATACTATATCTGCCTAGTAAGTATTGCAACTCCAATGGAATGTGATAAAAGTGCCAACAACCGCTGGGATTTGGGATTCCTCAGGACAATTATATCTGACTAGTAAATGTTCCAACTACAACGGAATGTTAATTAAAACTGCCTACTACTTATGCTTCAGGATGACTCATGCTATTTATATCTGATTAGTAATTGCTGCACCTATAATGGAATGAATAAAACTGCTAACTATGTGAGTTCGCTGGTCCGACTTCCTCGTTTGGTCTCGAGAGGAAAATACTAGGATGGGTTTGTTTGGTGTTAGCTTCAGGTTGAATTCGAATAGGTCTTTCTTATCCCTCTCTGATAACCGCCAGTTGTATCGAGTCTCTATAGGTTGTTTAGTGCCGATGCGCTGCCGCTTCAGCCCACCATACCTATGTAGGCGAGAGCCGCCGAATTCTAGCCTCGCCGTGTACTGGCCTCAGTACTGACGCTCCTCTTTTTCCTTTGCCCTTTGTCGGCACCCCTTGTGTTTTAGCAGGTTTGAGATCGACGTCGTTAGCAGGGTTACCCTTCCGGCTTGGCCTGGGCAGGGTTATGGACGGCATTGGTTATTCTTCAGGGCTCTTAGCCCCATTTGCATCTTGTCTGTAGTCGGACGCTCTATCGTTTTTAAGGTGATTTGGATCTTTGTATTGTATATCTGTATTCTTGACTCGTTGAGTCGCTGTTGTATATATATCTGCTCTGTGGGTCCCATCGAGGACTGCTGTGTAATGGTATTACTTCGTTTTCCACCCGCACGAAAGTGCCTGGTGGGCGTCATTGAATCGTTTCTATGCGGGTTTTGACGGGAAGCGCTAAACTTGCATAGGGCCGATTCGAGGGTGTTACACGAATCCATCAAGTATGGAAAGAGTTGGAGGCAATCACGTCACAAACTCTCGAAATCCTGAAACTGCTTTTGTACCCTTCAGTAATCCGAGGCTAAAAGTTGCGTCCAAACTCTGATTGAGGAAAATTTTATGTCTAAAATCATCAGCGTGAAATTACCCACAACTTTCATGTTTTGACCTTTTAGGTTTGAACCCATCATCAGAGGCTTTCATGGAAATCTTCGAAAACTGTTCTGCAGGGACAGATTTCAGGAAACTCTGAATCTATATTATTAAAAAAAAGACTAGCTGAATACCCATACGTTGCTACGAGTGTGTCCGAGGTGGTTGGTGGCGCGAGGATTTGACAATTTGGTTACAATTTTATTAGGTGACAGTGATGGTGCTCGTGCCGTGCTCGACACGAGAGAGTGTCCCTCTGTTGTTTGTTTCATGGCCCTAGTGCCAATTATTTGTTTTGTTCAGTTTCATTTTTCATGCTTGAATTTCCAAGTTTTTTCTCTAAATTGTTTAATTTATCAAACTTTTCTATCCCTTGTAAGCCGTTTCTACCCGTGTGTTGCCACATATCTTAGAGACCTTCTAAGTTGGCATGGTATTAATCTGAAAACTTATAACGACGCCTGCCCAGTCATGAATCAAATGATCTGATGACAAGCCACACACCAGCGGAACAAGAGTAACATTTAAAGAAACAGAGAGAAGACAACCTTCAAAGGCCGTGAAGAGGAGATATTATTTTTCTGCTTTCTCATGACCACATCCCTCCCTGCGATTACAAGATGGACTACACATATTCATACCCCAGCTAACATCTCTTCTTCCTGCCATTTTTTGTAGTATTTCAAGTTGACCACCCAACTTTTTCTTAAACATCGACTTTTTTCTCAGAGTTTAGCAAAGTTATTAGTAATATAATCCTGTAAAAGTAGAAACAGAGGCAAAAGATGCTGAGGGCTACAAAGAGTGGAACGCCAACCATCTCACTTTCGCACCTAAATTGCAGGAGAAAATACAAACGGATTTGGATCCAATACACTGAGTCCATTCTCAGGTCTAAGTTGTCTCCTTAAACTTCATTTTCTGTGGAAGAAAATGATGAAATAAAAGACCAGTTGAGATTCAGTTCAAGGAAAACTACCATGGAACGACAACAATACGCATTTACCAGAAGGTTTTAGTACATCAAATCCAAGATGACTTAGTAAACCCAAAAAAAAGGTTGACAAAAATTGTAAGTTTCGCATCTGATGTCCAACTATTGCTGGCATGACAAACAGCATCAGCATCCCGCACAAGGGTTGCTGCGATGCTACTGTGTCAGAAGAAATTAGTTGTCAATTGTATCTTTTTTCTATTTTACTATCGTGCTCTTTCTTGACAGTATTTTTGTATTCAGAAAGTACTAACTCAGCTCTGAATTCTCTGTGTTGAACTCCGGGTATCATGTGCCCACTCACCTGTAGACCGAAGTTGATCGTTCAAATGTAGCCACATTTGCCTGACCTCGCCATGGATCGTAGGAATCAAAATATGAAGGCTTAAGTGCTTATGATTCTTCGTTCTTGTTGATCCAAAACCTGGACTTTATGTTTTTCTTCCCATGCGACCTCAACGCTACCAAAGATCTCACCTGGGTGTAATGAGCTGTGTGAAGACACCCTGGAACCAAGCGTACGTTCGACATCGTCGTTGTGAACACCTTCTTCAACCTGGAGCCAAGGTATAGCAAAGCGCTAGCAGCACCCCACCTGAAATCCAAAAGTAGAGAGCAAATTAGAGAATTCAATGTTGAATTTGAAGGGGGAAATTGGAGGAATCGACTCAGGAGGTAGGAGTATTCATGAGCCTGGTCCTTGATTGACCACCAAGTGAGTCACGCGAGCTTCCTAGACACCATTTGGGAATAGCACATGTCCAGGACCATGAAGAGCTTGCAGACCTGTCTGCGCAGCATGGATGAGGCTCTCCCGGCTGGACCTGCAGAAGAGCACACCCTCATGGTGATGCCTAAGATCATCAGCGTGGAGGCGGTGCTAGTAACAAAGTTGTCCCGGTACCAGGTCGGGACGGTCAGGGGGACTGGTTCCCGGCGAGTTGACGCAAGGTGTAGGGGGAGGCACGGCGGCAGTAATTAAAGAAGATTGGCAGCGATAGTGGTGCAGGTAGGCCGTTGTCGGCGGCGGGAACCGGAGGTATGCGACGCGCCATGCCCGAAGGCAGCGGCGGTGGCCAGAGGCGGGATGGTGGAACCCTAGCTGGGAGACATGGGAGCTCTCTCCTCCCTTTGGGGTGGGGGGGTTGGCGGTGGCACGCATTGTAATATGGTCGAACTGCTAGGGGCAAAACTGTTAAAACCGGGCAGACAAATCTTTTTAATAGTCTATCTATATTATATCTATCTACTAATTTACGTTGTGGTACGTTCGTCGTACTCTAAAATTTCCGTGTGCCCTTAATTGACAATTTTGCCCCTAATAGTTTGGAAAAATAACTCTCCCTCGCACCGCTAAGTCAAACCCACGTAGGCCTTCCCGTTCCGAACCAACTCACGCACGCGATTCCCCACCCAGCTCCTTTCTCAGAGCGTGCGGCGCCTCCTTCGCTCGTGAGCCCCATCACCGCCAAGTCAAACCCTCTTGTCAATCCCCTCCCGCTAGCGCAGCGCCGCTGCCCACCATCTTCCCCTCCTGTCAGTCCCCTCCCGCAAGCGAGCCCGATGTTGGGATCCCGCCGTCACGCCCTGCCGCCGATGATTCGGTCTCCGGTCGCCGGTACATCATTCCGGATTGCAGCGCCACCGTGCCGCCGGTTCCGTCCGGGCCGGCTGGACCTCCACCTGACAGAAGTTGGTCGAAGTTGAGCGTTGACGAGGAGATCTTCGTTTTGGATCTCGGGGTGGCGGTGCAGTTGGGGAAGAGCTCGGGGCGGTGGTGCGCTCCTGGAATCGAGGGGCGTGGCACCCGCGTGACCTCTATCTGCTCTGGCCTTTCTCCCCATCTCCTAGCGGTGGCGCGGCCGAGCATCGTCCTGTTCATGCCTGATCACCGACGGATGAGCTGGTACTCAAAATCAGCCCAAGGGAATGCGGTTGGGCGGTGGATTTGTGCTTCCAGTTAACAGATTTGCTAGATTCCACACCGAATTGTTTGTGCAATTTGAGATTTTGGAGTAGTTTGAGATATTCTAAAGAGAAAATTTGGGAAGAAGATGGCTAGCCGGATGCCAAAGGATTGGGATAGAATCCGAAATAATTTACAGAGAGATGGTGGTGGGTCCCAGCAAAGTGGGCCCCGTAAAGTGGTGGACTCAGATATGAGTGTTGGATGGGGATAAATGAAACGGAATGCGTCACACTTGAAATCCATGGCCGATGACATCTTGGTCAGGCTGAAATCCATGGTCGATCTGTGCATGTCATCATCCGGTTGCTCGCTAGGAGGAATGTCCAACCTCTGCTGCTTTGTAATATGAAGAGCTAGAATTAACGTTCTTTGGTATACGAGGATGAAGAAATAGAAGAAGGATCTTCAACATTTCGATTCTGTAAAAGTTGTATGCAAGTTCTGAATACTGGAAGTGAAGAAAGGTACAAATGATTTTGGGGTAAAATATATTGCCTTCCTATATAATGTGAATATGTGATGGCAACGATATGGGTGTGGGTTGCTAGATAGTAACTAAAAAAGACTAATCTGAGTTTTAGGAACGGTCGGAGACAAACAAGAAAAGGGAATCCTCAACATTCTCCGCTTCACATTTTTTAACATGGAAACACAATTGATTTAGGGAAAACGGTGTATTGTTTCTCATATTGTTTATATATCCTCAAAATATCCTTTCGCCCTGCTTTCTAAATAAAGCCACACATGATCGGACTGATACAAGGTCATGAGGCGAACCTCTCTTGCACAGCAGATTACAAATAAACAAGAGAGTACAAAAAAGAATAAGACTTGCCACCGGCGACACTAGAGCGAGACCTAGGATAATAGAGCTCCACGATGATGCCCCAAGAGGGTTACGACGCGCCACGCCGCTGTCGACAAGACCGATGGTCAAGGTTTTTCACTCGGAGCCCCAACGTTGGTAAGGTACCCACAACGGCGCTCCCAAGAGAGTAACGGCACCCACATGTGTCGCTGCCATTGGCGTCAAAACGCAGAGCTTTCGCCCGGGAATACCTTCGCCCACACCTGCCATCGGACCGTCCTCCGTCCCCGATCCCTGCATTCACAACAGGTTCTAGGAGATGTCAAAACCGATGCCACACCTCTAGGGACCCTCATCGTCCGCTCCATGCCACCCAAATGACCAAGGAGCAGGACCATCACCATCACCACGTCGCCCGCCGTAAGGATGCCCGCCCGATCCACCTTCTGGGGCTGCCACCCCGGCGTCCGTGAGCTGCGGCAGCTGGGTTAGGGTTCACCCCGCCACTCGCGGGAGCGGGCAAGACGAACGTGAGAGGTTTTTATGTCCCTCTCTATTTATAAATCAATTCTAGATACTGGGTGTTTTGCTAGATGTTCTTCTTAATCAAGTTGTAGACACTGCACCCAAAAAAATGCAAGAATTGATTAAATATTCAAGTTTTTATTGCTCACGCTAGAAGAAAAGATATCTTGTGCTGCTGCGGTGCACAAGGATGCTGGAGGGCGGCCGACCTGCCGTCTTTGATTAGAATGTTTGATATTACCATGACATAGAGAAACGAAATACAACACAAACTACAAGGTCGACTAAACATTCATGCATCTAGATTTCGGGTGAATGAGGTATTAGAGACTATTCAAAATAGTTCTTGCGGTAGGGAAAGGTGTGCATGTGACAATGAATCGAGTGCCTTAGCCGAAGGTGGAGCCGGTGGACCAATTAAGAGGAAAAATTTAAGATGGAATTACTTTTCTTTAACGAACATGGTGGAAAACATTTGTTTCAATTATGTTAAAACATTCTTGAGTTGCTCCGTAGCAACGGACAGGTATTTAGCTAGTATCTACTAATTTACGTTGTGGTACATTCGTCGTATTCTAAAATTTCCGTCTGTCCTCAATTGATGATTTTGCCCCTAACAGTTTGGAAAAATAACTCTCCCTGCCACCGCTAAGTCAAACCCGCGTAGGTCCCCACCCAGCTCCTTCCTCAGAGCGTGCGGCGCCTCCTTCGCTCGTGAGCCCCGTCGCCGCCAAGTCAAACCCTCTTGTCAGTCCCCTCCCGCAAGCGCAGCGCCGCTGCCCACCATCTTCCCCTCCTGTCAGTCCCCTCCCGCGAGCGAGCCCGACGTTGGGATCCCGCCGTCACGCCCTGCCGCCGATGATTCGGTCTCCGGTCGCTGGTACATCATTCCGGATTGCAACGCCACCGTGCCGCCGGTTCCGTCCGGGCCGGATGGACCTCCACCTGACAGAAGTTGGGCAAAGTTGAGCGTTGACAAGGAGATCTTCGTTTTGGATCTCGGGGTGGCGGTGCAGTTGGGGACGAGCTCGGGGCGGTGGTGTGCTCCTAGAATCGAGGGGGGTGGCACCAGCGTGACCTCTATCTGCTCTGGCCTTTCTCCCTATCTCCTAGCGGTGGAGCGGCCGAGTATCGTCCTGTTTATGCCTGATCACCGACGGATGAGCTGGTACTCAAAATTAGCCCAAGGGAATGCGGTTGGGCGGTGGATTTGTGCTTCCAGTTAACATATTTGCTAGATTCCACACCGAATTGTTTGTGCAATTTGAGATTTTGGAGTAGTTTGAGATATTCTAAAGAGAAAATTTGGGAAGAAGATGGCTAGCCGGATGCCAAAGGATTGGGATAGAATCCGAAATAATTTACAGAGAGATGGTGGTGGGTCCCAGCAAAGTGGGCCCAGTAAAGTGGTGGACTCAGATATGAGTGTTGGATGGGGATAAATGAAACGGAATGTGTCACACTTGAAATCCATGGCCGATGACATCTTGGTCAGGCTGAAATCCATGGTCGATCTGTGCATGTCATCATCCGGTTGCTCGCTAGGAGGAATGTCCAACCTCTGCTGCTTTGTAATATGAAGAGCTAGAATTAACGTTCTTTGGTATACGAGGATGAAGAAATAGAAGAAGGATCTTCGACATTTCGATTATGTAAAAGTTGTATGCAAGTTCTGAATACTGGAAGTGAAGAAAGGTACAAATGATTTTGGGGTAAAATATATTGTCTTCCTATATAATGGGAATATGTGATGGCAACGATATGGGTGTGGGTTTCTAGATAGTAACCATAAAAAGACTAATCTGTTTTAGGAACGGTTAGAGACAAACAAGAAAAGGAAATCCTCAACATTCTCCGCTTCACATTTTTTAACATGGAAACACAATTGATTTAGGGAAGACGGTGTATTGTTTCTCATATTGTTTATATATCATCAAAATATCCCTTCGCCCTGCTTTATAAATAAAGCCACACACAATCGGACCGATACAAGGTCATGAGGCGAACCTCTTTCACAGCAGATCATAAATAAACAAGAGAGTACAAAAAAGAATAAGACTTGCCACCAGCGACACTAGAGCGAGACCTAGGAGAATAGAGCTCCACGATGATGCCCCAAGAGGGTTACGAGGCGCCACGCCGTTGTCGACGAGACCGATGGTCAAGGGTTTTCACCCGGAGCCCCAATGTTGGTAAGGTACCCACAACGGCGCTCCCAAGAGAGTAACGGCACCCACAGGTGTCGCTGCCATTGGCGTCAAAACGCAGAGCTTTCGCCCGGGAAAACCTTCGCCCACACCTGCCATCGGACCGCCCTCCGTCCCCGATCCCTGCATTCACAACAGGTTCTAGGAGATGTCAAAACCGATGCCACACCTCCAGGGACCCTCATCGTCCGCTCCATGCCACCCAAATAACCAAGGATCAGGACCATCACCATCACCACGTCGCCCGTCGTAAGGATGCCCGCCCGATCCACCTTCCAAGGCTGCCACCCCGGCATCCGTGAGCTTGATACGTCCATTTTGCATCACTATTCTATGTCTTAATTCACTATTATTCATTGATATATTTCGTATTGAGAGGTGATACTTATGTTATTTGATATGTTTTTGCATGGTTGATGACTTTTGGAGCATGGACCGCTGCAGTCAGGATTCTGATGGAAAAGGTGCTGTTTGGAGGCAAAATTCGCGAAGATCAGAAAATCCGGGAAAATATACAGAAAATTCTATTTTTCCAGAAGACTAAGGATGTCAGAATACGGAGTGGAGATGGGCCACAGGAGGCCCACACCACCCCTGGCGCGGGCAGCCCTAGGCCGCGCCAGCAGGTGGTGTGGCCATCCTGACCCACTCCAGCCTCTCTCCTCTGGCGTATATCATCCTCCCAAAACCCTAAGACTCAGGGAGCGACCACAGAAAGATTCCGCCACCTCTGCGGGGCGAAAAACACCGAGAGAGAAAGATCTCTCCGGCAGACAGATTTCTGTCAGGGGAATTCCTTCCCGGAGAGGAGAGATCGTCGCCATCAACACCACCATCAAGCTGGACTTCATCGGGATCATCATCATCATCACCACCACCATCATCACCATCAGCACCCTCATCACCATCTCCATATTGCTGTAACAATTGAGTTGAATCTTGCATTAGTTCATAGGGGAAACTTTCCTGGTGTTGATTACTCTTTGTAGTTGATGCTATTGAGTGAACCATTGAATTATTGTTTATGTTCAGATTGTTATACATAATTATTCCATCTCTGATCATGATCCATATGATGTCTTGTGAGTAGTTCGCTTTGTTCTTGAGGACATGAGAGAAGTCATGTTGTTAGTAGTGGAGTTGTGTTGAGAAAGATTCAATAGTTTGATATTTAAGTTGTGGTGTACTTCTTCTAGTGGTGTCATGTGAACATCGACTACATGACACTTCACCTATATGAGCCTAGGGGAATGCATTGTGTATTTGGCTACTAATCGTAGGGGTTGCCGGAGTGACTGAAACCTGAACCCCCGTTAGGAAACCATTGCACAAGGCACGTAAGGGTCTTAGAGTTTAAAGCTGTGGTTAGGTTTCTACCTTAATTACTTTCTTGTACTTACGGATGTTTGCAAGGGGTATAATCACAAGTATGTATTAGTCCTAGGAAGGTCGGTACATTAGCATAGGTTCATCCACACAACACTTAGAAAGATAAAGAAGATTAATCAACTATACGAAGCAAAAGCACTTGACAATCTTCCCATGTGTCCTCGAGAACGTTTGGTCATCTTAAGTAATACAACCGGCTTGTCCTTTGCTGCATAAAGGATTGGGCCAATTGCTACATTAATTCTTACTGTCTTTTATTTACTCGTACTTTGTTTACTTGCTTTATCAAAACCCCCTAAAAATCCGTTTGCTAAGTATTTGCAGAGAATTCCTGATCCATACCACTAGCCAGCACCTTCTGCTCCTTGTTGGGTTCGACACTCTTACTTATCGAAAATACTGCGATACACCCCCTATACTTGTGGGTCATCAAGACTATTTTCTAGCACCGTTGCCGGGGAGCATAGCTTTATTTATCAAGTTCACTTGGATTCTCTATTGTTTGCTGCTATCCATCCATCATGGGTAAGTCTCGTGATGGCAAGTTTCCTATTTTACCATCCACTACAAGAAGAGGTACGGTTCTGAACACCTCTGTTGCTCTTGATTCACCGTCTGTTATGAGTAAGTTCCTTACACCACCACATACACATGCTACACACACTGCTACTACTGCTGAATCTGAAACTTCTGATGCTTATGATGCTGCTTCTACTGTGCTTGATAAGAGTGGTTCATTAGGTCCTTCCCTAGATGCTACGATTGCTAGAACTATAGCTGGAAATACTCAAACTCCTAATGAAGACACTACCACACCTGTTAGTTCACCTGAGTCTAGTGAAAGTGATGATATTGAAGATGGTTATGTTGAGATGACCGATGAATTTATTAAAGAATGTAAAAACACCCATGATAGGAGCGCTGCTAAGAGTCTCCTTGAGAGGCGTACTATTAGACCCAAATTGGCTCCTACTGCTAAGTTTGCTGCTTCTCCCATAAACATTATAGATGTAGATTATGATTTCTCTCTCGATCTATCTTACATAGCTATTGTCGAGAAAGAACCTTTTTGTGGGACTAAGAATGAAAGTGCGATAGCACATATGAATGAACTTTCTACCATGAGTGGCTTGTTTTCTGATGATATTAAGATGCGTACTTACTTTGTTGCCAAGATTTTCCCCTTTTCACTGAAAGGAGAAGCCAAAACTTGGTTTAGTAATTTACGTCCTAGATCTATTGATAGCCCTGAGTGCTTGATTAGTACTTTCCTACAGAAATATTTTCCTCCTAGTGCTAGACATGCTATTTTGTAGGAACTTTTTGATTTTAAATAGGGAGAAAAAGAGGTATTGCCCGAATCTTGAGCAAGGTTTTGTGCTTTGATTCATGCACAGGCTGAAAGTCCATTACCTAAGAATGAGCTTCTTGATATATTTTATAATGGACTAACTGAAGAATCTAGGACATACCTAGATAGTTGTGCTGATTGTGTTTTCAGGAATAGGACTCCTAAGAAAGCTGAGGAATTAATGGCTAAAATAAGCAAGAATTATGAAGATTGGACTCCTCCTAAACAAGCTATACCTGAAGTAATTGTACCTGAACCATCTATTCCGGCGCCTATTCCAACATCAAAGAAGAGGGGAGTTATTGAATTAAATGATGAAGTGATGAAGGAAGCTAAGAAATGTCTTAAGGAGAACGGAATTAAAGCTGCAGATGTCAAGAATTTACCTCCTATAGAAGAATTATGTAAGCCTATTCCCTATTCATCCACTATTGAGGTACACTCTCTCCAACACTTTGATGAAGGTGATATCCCTTACTCTAAACCTCCTGAGCAATGCTTAGAAGAATTCGATATCTTTATTGTTAAGCAAGATAATTTTAATAAAAGGGTGCAAAATCATCTAATGGAAAACACTAGAGCTATTGTTGGGTTGAAAGATATTGTGGAAAGAACCTCTAATGATGTTAAAATGATTGTTAAACACTTACAAATGGTTCAAACTCAAATAGATCAACTCGTTAAAGTGCAAAATGTAACTACCTCGGTGAATTACGCTCCTAGTTACAAGCCTGGATGAGCAGAAATGGTTGAAATAGTACGGTGGGGCCCAAATGCCACTCACAGGTAGACCTTTCGGCCGTCCCAACCATTTCCAAACATCGGGACAAGAACGGGCGGCGTAATCGGCAGGCGAAGGGATCAACTACATACACAAATGAGTATGTATGCAAGCCACCATACAATAGTACATCAGAGCCATTCCATCTAGAAAGAAAGGAAATATAGCAATGCCATACGGCAAGATCCAAATATCCTAGATAGATATAATAGTTTAGGATATCTCCTCATACATCAAACATCAGAATATCAAGCGGAAGCGGAAGACAAAATCCGAGTACGGATAAGAAGCGAATCGGCATAAGATGGCCCATAAATAAGCAGATCCTGCCCACAGATCTCACGGATCCCCGTTCCCGGAATCTCTACACCGAATGATTGTTGCCCACATCGTCCGTCTCTTCCACCCAGTATCCATCTTGCGAGTGTACCTATTCATCTGAACCAATAATTTATCGTGTGAGACCCTAGGGGTACTCAACAAGTCTTTATGCCTCTAAAGGGGACACAACCTGGGGTGACGCAATTGCAGCAAAAGATAAACCCTAACAATTCTATAGATAATCGCTAACCATCCGCCTAACCAAAGATAGACGGATGTCCGTGAATTAATAACAACAGTTATAACATTAATAACGGTAATCTCAATAGATCCGTCCTCCTCCTCGCTTACCGACGAGGAAGCGGACGAACAGCCCCCCATCCGTTGGCAGTTTTATTATCCATTCCGTGAGTGTTGCACTATTTACTAGTCAGGTACCTAGTCTAGTCAAATTAAAAGCGGTACTTTAGTTATGCTTGTCTATGATCGAGAAACTGTGCTCCAAGTCGTCCATAACCGCCGACACGGCTTTCAGAAAGTTTTACCCTGCAGGGGTGCACAATAGCAACACACACTCGATATGCCTCGGAAAAACCAAATCAAAACCCAACGAGGCAGTCACGACAAAGCAATTACAGGATTCAGAAATATTTCAGGGGGCCACCCCATTAAGCTACCCGCAACGAAGCTGGTCGGCTACGAGACGGACTCAAGGTTTGTGTGGCCGGCTGTAAACGACTGGGAACCCGAAAGTGTGACTGGGCTTGTCGATACAGCGAAAACGGGTCACGGACCTAAACAGTACAGTGTGCAGTACCTCGCACAATTTAAATAAAGCGGTAAAGCATGGCATAAGTACAGGATAGTAAATAAAACCTCAAACTAGTTTGTGGCCCCAATAAATAAGAATGAATCAAGCTCTGGCTCAGGGGGGTTCATAAGCCTCCCGGATGTGGATAGCGCGAATATTCAAGGAACAGGAATCAAGTACTCGGGGTCCTACGGGACACAAGTGAGCCTGAAAAACCAAATAGCGAATATGGCTCACCGATGCCACTTTCATTAGTTATCCCATTACTACTCAGGTTAAGTTGTTTAGGTACCTCGTTATCCACCAGACACTCACATTCCCTACACATGCTGTTCTACGACTCGCATGGCTCAAACAACTCCTGTAGTAATGGCTCATGGGATGGAGGAACAAGCTTCGGTGGGGTTTAAATGTAAAGGCTATGCAATACTTGGGATTCAATTTAATGCAATCGCGACTCAATGATGCAAGAATAAGAAAGAGGCAATAGGTACTATATGTATGCAAGCATGTGGTAGTGCTTGCCTGGCAGCTCAGTTGAAGCGAGAGAAGGATCTGGGTGGTACTCCTGGTTCTCTTGGTATATCCCCTGCTCAGCGTCTATTCGCAGAAGAACCAAACAAACAAGGGCCAACATAAATAAAGTGCACAAGCATATGAATAAAAGGCATCAAGCAACCAATCATGCCATGATGAATGATGCACAATTTGCATGGCATTAATGAAGCATGGTATGGGTGAGGGGTGGAATACAAGAAATAAACATTCCATTGGGTTTTAGCCTCAATTTAACCTCATTTTAGTTGCTGTATACTTTATATTTATATGATGCATGCTGCAAAATAGATAATGGAATGCATAAACAGAAAGGTCTCGTCGAGCTAATCATTTTAGACATATCATTTGTTAAATTTGGACTTATAAAACAAAAGTTATTAATTAATTAAGGAAAAAGGGCATTTTATTGTAATTTTAATCAACTTGGAATTTTAAATGTCCAAAATATATTTTGAATGGCAGATTTGAAATCCTCACATTTTTCTGATTCCAAAACATATATTGTTTGTATTATTTGGATTTATATTTCAAAAGATATTTAAAAACAGATTTAAATTTGAATTTGAATTAATTTGAAAAAGATTTGAATTAAAACAGAGATGCAGAAATACTTTTTATACACAGATTTAGCTAGCCACAGTCAATGACCAGTGGGGCCAGCAGCTGACTCAGCAGCACACTGCGCAGAAAAGCTTCTGTCACCGCGAGCTGTGCTAGCCCATGCGGCAGACAGGTGGGGCCAGCGACCACAGGCCCACGCGCCAGCGAGCGAGCGCGCAGGGACCGACAGGTGGGGCTGCGGCTGGAGCGCGGGTTGAAGGTGAAAGAGGCCAGGGGGTTTCCTGTAAAAGTGCTAGCGTGGCTGACTAGTGGGCCTAGAGGAGCGCGGGTTTAGGGGTAAAAGCTCTAGGGGGTTTAACGCAAAACGGCATCGCGATGCACTGTGCTTCTTCCTCTCTCTGCGCCGAGCGACAGATCGGTGTGAGGCGCGGGCGGGGATCAATCCAAGGACCTGGCGTGCGCGCGCGGAGGCGGCAGCCAGTGCGGTGGCTTGGGGTTGCTGTCTGGGAGGTGGGCGAGGACTAGATAGGGCTGCTATGTGGGCGGAAGCGAGCACACAGAAACGAGCGGCGGCGCGCGGAGGGCGTTCGACGTAAGGGCCGGCGGTTCTAGGGCTTCACGGCGAAGGGGACCATGCCAGGGAGGTTGTGTGGCTCACCGAGGGTGTGTCGGTGTGGTCGGATCGGCTCGAGGCGCAGGGGAACGGCGACGACACAGACGGACCGAGGACTAGGGTTTCGCGTCGGGTCGGTGGTGGTCCAGCGCTCCTGGGGCTCCTCCTCCTCGACGGCGAGTACCGGACGATGCAGGGGAGCCTCCTCGATCTTCCAGGCCACTTCACAGACGCGCGGCTCGACTGGATCAACGGAACGGAGTATAGGCCGACGGTGGGCGGCTATGGGGTAGCTGGTGGCGGTGGAGAAGAAGGGAGGAGAGGGGCCGGTTTGGGGCGGATCTGGCGAAGCAGAGGCGAGGCAGAGAGGTGGGAGAGGATAGGAACGGAGAGAGGGAGTGGGTAGATGGCGTGGTGGAGGGGAAAGGTGGCTCGGGCACCTTTTTCCTCCTCTCCTACTCACGTGCTCGGGCAGGGGCAGGAGCAGGGCGAGGTGGTGAAGGGGTAGGGAGCTGGCAGGTGGGGCAGGGCAGGCCAGGCTCGGGTGGTGGGGTCCTCAGGCAGAGAGAGAAAAGAGAGGGAGGGAGGAGCTCGGGTTGGAGCTAGGTTTGGAGCTAGGGTGGTGGCTCGGTTAGGGTTTGGGGCTTGAGGAGAGAGGGGTCCAGGTGGGACTAGCTGGTAGAGAGAAGAGGGAGACCGAGAGAGGGGAAGGTGTGGTATGCTAGGGTTAGGGAGAGAGGGAGGTTTTAGATGAAGAGGAGAGGGTGAGGTAGGTTTAGGGTTAGATGAGGGGGGGTGTGGTTTAGAGAGGGTGGCAAAGAGAGGAGAGATGAGTGTATGGTTTAGGTTTAGAGAGAGAGATAGATGGAGTGGTTTCTTTTGACTAGATCAAGCATAATCAACACAAGCTCAAACAAGATAGCCAAAAGAGAGAAAAGAAGGAAAGGTGGTGATGGGGTGGATAGAGATGGTGATGAGGTTTAAGCAAGATAAAAATAGATCAAGCCCAAAAGAAGGGATAGATATAGAGATGAACCACTCAAGAATCAAATAAATCCAAATGACAAGCAAAAGGTGGTACTTGCATGGCCCATGCAAAATATTTATTGCCATGTTGATTCTTGTGAGAACAATTTTATTACATGGCATTATTATTATGCATTTCCAAAGGTGGAATAAAGCCAAGCAAAAGAAATGAAAGGATGCCCCAGGTGGAGTAGTTGGAGATGGCCATGTTTGAAATAAAATGGGACATGCTAGTGTGTATGTTCCACTAGATGATTACTAGTCCCAAAAATATCCCAACATGAGCATAATTCCATAATAATCCATATGGAAGCTAGGAGAAAAGGTCCCACTCACAAGGCAGGCAAAGGTGGCCATGTGGCTCTCATATGTCACTAATGTGAAAACATCATGATGCCAAGATGAGAGCATGTGGAAAAGAATTGGATCCATCCCAACCCACATGAGCTAGAGGTAAAACCCAAAGAAAGTGCAAAGCTCACATTTAGTTGGATGGTGGAATTATAAGATGGTGAAAGAAAAGGTGGTGGAGTTAATAAAAGATATGCCCCCAACTCAACTTGGGCATTAAACAATATATCAACAACCAAATACAATATCAAGAGGCAAATGCAATTAATAATGCATATGAGATAAGAACCAAATGGAAACGGGTTTTATATGATGCTCAAATGCAAGGTGGCATGATGACATGAGCATGATATAATGATGATGCAACAATTATATATTTGAAGTAGCTTTTATATAGACTAGGCTAGTAGCATTGCAATTGTTAGACAATTGGGATGCTACAACTCTCCCCCACTAAACAAGAATCTCGCCCCGAGATTCCTAGGAAAAAGAAAACAACACAAGAAGAGGTGGTGTTCGGAACGAAGGTGACCCTCACGTTCCCAAGTTGATGAACAACGGAATGGTGCGACCGCTACACCTTGCAAAACTTGCTAGACTTGTTGCGAGTCTTGCGTTTTGCTTGAGAAACAACGGGTTAGAAGAAGTGAAGGATTGTCTTGAGACAAGAAGGATAGGATGGACATAGCTCCGGTTTTCCCAAGAAACATGATAAAAGAATAGAACCACTTGTGAAAGAAAAGACAAGATGATGCATCCTGGATAAAGAAAAGCACACCGTTAAGATTAAAGATTTACCGATACTAGAGAGGATGGATCTTTGCGTCGCCGGAAGAAAAGAGCTATATTGGAGAGGTTTTGAACCACTATGATAATAGCATCGTATCTACTCTCGGATTTGAGAAAGGAAGTACGGAAACAATATTGCCTTCAAACAATAGAGTCCCTTGATATCAACAGAAAGATTTAGTTAGTCATCGTCGGATTAGATTGTTCTTGCGCCGGTAAGAACCAAGGATCACGCAATTGAGGTGCGCGGATATAACTTCCAGAGATGGATGTGAAACTAGATCTTGGTGGAATCCCGAGAAGCAAAGAATATAGAGGATCTGGAGTTTATTGTAGAGATACTTATTGCTTTCTTTAGCCTTGAGGCTAACGCAATAGATTTGCGGCTGATGGCATCAACCATAATTGGCTTTACCACAGAAAAGAATTGATGAAACAAAGAGAGAGATAGTTTCCTTTCATCTTGTTTGGGGATGTAGAGCACCGGTAGAATGACGAGGACAGAAAAGAGTTTGCGTTTGTTTCCACCAGATAATTGAAGATTTTGCTCCGTGTAGAAAGGATGAGATCACCAACAAGAGATTATCGATTACTTTCTTCGAGAGAGCACTCCGGAAAACAAAGACGGAAGTAAAAGTATCGAGGGATAAAGGCCACTTCTAACTTCCGTGGAATGAGTGGAATCACATTAATTCACCAATTCAATGTACAAGAGCGAATGATAAGAGTAGTGGTATGGTAGCTACTCCATCCCGCACTCAAAGCATTACTTCGCACATGAATAGGAAAACTAAGCAACCCAACTACCGAAACAGACTGAAGGTATTGACAAGGATAACTCATGGAACTCCGTTAGAAAACAAGGATAGATGCAAACGATTCCCCGGATCCAAGATAGATAAGGGTGATGATGTTGTCGTCATGTCGGAAGTACCAAGCCATCGGAAAGATATGAAGGAAGATTAAGGAGAAGAACTGCAAGATTCAACAGATAAAGAAAAAGATAGCACCACTTGCACAGAAGGATTACGAAAGATCTGAAAAGTCTTCATGGCCTCCGGTGGATTGAGCATAGACGATAGAGCGAGAGGGTTTCAAGAGATTACTTGACGAGACTGAGGTGAAAAGAACTCCATGTTCTTCTTGAATGATTGAGAGAGATTTAGCAGTCTTGAGGAAGTCTTCAGCAGAACGACGATGATAACTCGCCAACAAGGAAAGCTCCGGGTTGATTGAAGATGGAGGATGGAATTAACAATGGACTTGCTAATTCCAGGATTGAAGCAATGTATTTAGCAGAAGGACGTGGTCGAGATAGGTGACTTCAAAAAGTCAGGATTCACGCTTTGAGACTTTGCACACAGGCAGTGCTCACGAAGCTTGAGAGAAAGGGACACAGATGACCTTCCATGTCCTTCCATTGATATCGAATAGGCAAGCATATTATCAACATATACCACCATGGATTAACAGGATATTCCCAGGATATCAAGTTCAAGAGGCGGAAGAAACGAACAAATGCTCGAACACTTCCTGAGCTCAACGCTCTTAGAAAGATCAATATTACGAGCACGGGTTCGTGTTGAAGAAGATGCACTAGAAGAATAGATTATCTGGTCCTTCGGAAGAAAAAGAGATGTCACCTGATTCACATTGTCGATCGGATCACCGGTTACAAAGATAAAGAGATCTTGGATAAAGAAACGATGATAGCTCATACCTTAAGCAAAGCTATCAGAGACGAAAAGATGCAATTCCCTTGTATCCAGGAGAATTGTGCAGATATGGGGTTGAAAAAGATGTGCAGTATGATGGACAGATGATAGACCGCCGTAGTGCCTTGAGAAACTCCGGATTGCCAAGATACTTGAATATGCATAGATATGATCACGGTGTACTCAAAATCACAGGAGATAACCTTATCCTCCAGATGGTGACGGTTGATAGCATTTTTTCCATATTCCAATCGACACTTATCATGAGTGGAATATAGCTATGCCGAGAGCCAAATTACAATCATCAGCATCGGATCGACATACGTTATGTAATTAGCCCAAGAGAAAAGGGAATGAAACAAAACTCCAGGATTAAGCGCCGGTGACAAAAGAATGAGTTAGCATGGACATGCTGATAAAAGGGAGATAGATAATGTTTCACACACGACTGAAAAGGAGTGTGGAAACACAGATGTGTCAAAGAAAAATTTTCCGCATTTTTCGGCATTAAAATACCAATAGATGCGCAAAATCACTTATCCGGTAGAGATTAGCAACTGATGGTTTCACAGAATGTGGAGTTGCTAGAAGGAAGGACACCCTTAAGAAGATGGCACCGGTTAACAAGGAGTCAGATAGATCGCGCCGGTTTCCAAAAGCCTGTCAGCATGGAATGTACCAACAGTTGATAACCAAAGGCAGATTGTGATAACAACTTGGATGCAACAGATAGACAATGAATTACACACACACACACTTTCTATGGTACTTAGGAAACCCAGCACACGTGAATCCTAGTTTGAATTTTAAGAAGAGGATTGAAAACGTTACACTTCCTTACCAGAAAAGGGTGGGTGGTTGGGTAAGAAGAAAAATGGAAGCAGTCCTACTCTCGCGTTTTGTTTTTCCCTAGTATACATAGCTACCAAAAATATTTGCTAGACCGACAACGACCATTTGGCTGAGACCCTGAAGGGCGGGATGGCTCTGATACCAATTGTAACTACCTCGGTGAATTACGCTCCTAGTTACAAGCCTGGATGAGCAGAAATGGTTGAAATAGTACGGTGGGGCCCAAATGCCACTCACAGGTAGACCTTTCGGCCGTCCCAACCATTTCCAAACATCGGGACAAGAACGGGCGGCGTAATCGGCAGGCGAAGGGATCAACTACATACACAAATGAGTATGTATGCAAGCCACCATACAATAGTACATCAGAGCCATTCCATCTAAAATGAAAGGAAATATAGCAACGCCATACGGCAAGATCCAAATATCCTAGATAGATATAATAGTTTAGGATATCTCCTCATACATCAAACATCAGAATATCAAGCGGAAGCAGAAGACAAAATCCGAGTACGGATAAGAAGCGAATCGGCATAAGATGGCCCATAAATAAGCAGATCCCGCCCACAGATCTCACGGATCCCTGTTCCCGGAATCTCTACACCGAATGATCGTTGCCCACATCGTCCGTCTCTTCCACCCAGTATCCATCTTGCGAGTGTACCTGTTCATCTGAACCAATAATTTATCGTGTGAGACCCTAGGGGTACTCAGCAAGTCTTTATGCCTCTAAAGGGGACACAACCTGGGGTGACGCAATTGCAGCAAAAGATAAACCCTAACAATTCTATAGATAATCGCTAACCATCCGCCTAACCAAAGATAGACGGATGTCCGTGAATTAATAACAACAGTTATAACAGTAATAACGGTAATCTCAACAGATCCATCCTCCTCCTCGCTTACCGACGAGGAAGCGGACGAACAGCCCCCCATCCGTTGGCAGTTTTATTATCCATTCCGTGAGTGTTGCACTATTTACTAGTTAGGTACCTAGTCTAGTCAAATTAAAAGCGGTACTTTAGTTATGCTTGTCTATGATCGAGAAACTGTGCTCCAAGTCGTCCATAACCGCGGACACGGCTTTCAGAAAGTTTTACCCTGCAGGGGTGCACAAATAGCAACACACACTCGATATGCCTCGGAAAAACCAAATCAAAACCCAACGAGGCAGTCACGACAAAGCAATTACAGGATTCAGAAATATTTCAGGGGGCCACCCCATTAAGCTACCCGCAACGAAGCTGGCCGGCTACGAGACGGACTCAAGGTTTGTGTGGCCGGCTGTAAACGACTGGGAACCCGAAAGTGTGACTGGGCTTGTCGATACAGCGAAAACGGGTCACGGACCTAAACAGTACAGTGTGCAGTACCTCGCACAATTTAAATAAAGCAGTAAAGCATGGCATAAGTACAAGATAGTAAATAAAACCTCAAACTAGTTTGTGGCCCCAAGAAATAAGAATGAATCAAGCTCTGGCTCAAGGGGGTTCATAAGCCTCCCGGATGTGGATAGCGCGAATATTCAAGGAACAGGAATCAAGTACTCGGGGTCCTACGGGACACAAGTGAGTCTGAAAAACCAAATAGCGAATATGGCTCACCGATGCCACTTTCATTAGTTATCCCATTACTACTCAGGTTAAGTTGTTTAGGTACCTCGTTATCCACCAGACACTCACATTCCCTACACATGCTGTTCTACGACTCGCATGGCTCAAACAACTCCTGTAGTAATGGCTCATGGGATGGAGGAACAAGCTTCGGTGGGGTTTAAATGTAAAGGCTATGCAATACTTGGGATTCAATTTAATGCAATCGCGACTCAATGATGCAAGAATAAGAAAGAGGCAATAGGTACTATATGTATGCAAGCATGTGGTAGTGCTTGCCTGGCAGCTCAGTTGAAGCGAGAGAAGGATCTGGGTGGTACTCCTGGTTCTCTTGGTATATCCCCTGCTCAGCGTCTATTCGCAGAAGAACCAAACAAACAAGGGCCAACATAAATAAAGTGCACAAGCATATGAATAAAAGGCATCAAGCAACCAATCATGCCATGATGAATGATGCACAATTTGCATGGCATTAATGAAGCATGGTATGGGTGAGGGGTGGAATACAAGAAATAAACATTCCATTGGGTTTTAGCCTCAATTTAACCTCATTTTAGTTGCTGTATACTTTATATTTATATGATGCATGCTGCAAAATAGATAATGGAATGCATAAACAGAAAGGTCTCGTCGAGCTAATCATTTTAGACATATCATTTGTTAAATTTGGACTTATAAAACAAAAGTTATTAATTAATTAAGGAAAAAGGGCATTTTATTGTAATTTTAATCAACTTGGAATTTTAAATGTCCAAAATATATTTTGAATGGCAGATTTGAAATCCTCACATTTTTCTGATTCCAAAACATATATTGTTTGTATTATTTGGATTTATATTTCAAAAGATATTTAAAAACAGATTTAAATTTGAATTTGAATTAATTTGAAAAAGATTTGAATTAAAACAGAGATGCAGAAATACTTTTTATACACAGATTTAGCTAGCCACAGTCAATGACCAGTGGGGCCAGCAGCTGACTCAGCAGCACACTGCGCAGAAAAGCTTCTGTCACCGCGAGCTGTGCTAGCCCATGCGGCAGACAGGTGGGGCCAGCGACCACAGGCCCACGCGCCAGCGAGCGAGCGCGCAGGGACCGACAGGTGGGGCTGCGGCTGGAGCGCGGGTTGAAGGTGAAAGAGGCCAGGGGGTTTCCTGTAAAAGTGCTAGCGTGGCTGACTAGTGGGCCTAGAGGAGCGCGGGTTTAGGGGTAAAAGCTCTAGGGGGTTTAACGCAAAACGGCATCGCGATGCACTGTGCTTCTTCCTCTCTCTGCGCCGAGCGACAGATCGGTGTGAGGCGCGGGCGGGGATCAATCCAAGGACCTGGCGTGCGCGCGCGGAGGCGGCAGCCAGTGCGGTGGCTTGGGGTTGCTGTCTGGGAGGTGGGCGAGGACTAGATAGGGCTGCTATGCGGGCGGAAGCGAGCACACAGAAACGAGCGGCGGTGCGCGGAGGGCGTTCGACGTAAGGGCCAGCGGTTCTAGGGCTTCACGGCGAAGGGGACCATGCCAGGGAGGTTGCGTGGCTCACCGAGGGTGTGTCGGTGTGGTCGGATCGGCTCGAGGCGCAGGGGAACAGCGACGACGCAGACGGACCGAGGACTAGGGTTTCGCGTCGGGTCGGTGGTGGTCCAGCGCTCCTGGGGCTCCTCCTCCTCGACAGCGAGTACCGGACGATGCAGGGGAGCCTCCTCAATCTTCCAGGCCACTTCACGGACGCGCGGCTCGACTGGATCAACGGAACGGAGTATAGGCCGACGGTGGGCGGCTATGGGGTAGCTGGTGGCGGTGGAGAAGAAGGGAGGAGAGGGGCCGGTTTGGGGCGGATCTGGCGAAGCAGAGGCGAGGCAGAGAGGTGGGAGAGGATAGGAACGGAGAGAGGGAGTGGGTAGATGGCGTGGTGGAGGGGAAAGGTGGCTCGGGCACCTTTTTCCTCCTCTCCTACTCACGTGCTCGGGCAGGGGCAGGAGCAGGGCGAGGTGGTGAAGGGGTAGGGAGCTTGCAGGTGGGGCAGGGCAGGCCAGGCTCGGGTGGTGGGGTCCTCAGGCAGAGAGAGAAAAGAGAGGGAGGGAGGAGCTCGGGTTGGAGCTAGGTTTGGAGCTAGGGTGGTGGCTCGGTTAGGGTTTGGGGCTTGAGGAGAGAGGGGGCCAGGTGGGACCAGCTGGTAGAGAGAAGAGGGAGACCGAGAGAGGGGAAGGTGTGGTATGCTAGGGTTAGGGAGAGAGGGAGGTTTTAGATGAAGAGGAGAGGGTGAGGTAGGTTTAGGGTTAGATGAGGGGGGTGTGGTTTAGAGAGGGTGGCAAAGAGAGGAGAGATGAGTGTATGGTTTAGGTTTAGAGAGAGAGATAGATGGAGTGGTTTCTTTTGACTAGATCAAGCATGATCAACACAAGCTCAAACAAGATAGCCAAAAGAGAGAAAAGAAGGAAAGGTGGTGATGGGGTGGATAGATATGGTGATGAGGTTTAAGCAAGATCAAAATAGATCAAGCCCAAAAGAAGGGATAGAGATAGAGATGAACCACTCAAGAATCAAATAAATCCAAATGACAAGCAAAAGGTGGTACTTGCATGGCCCATGCAAAATATTTATTGCCATGTTGATTCTTGTGAGAACAATTTTATTACATGGCATTATTATTATGCATTTCCAAAGGTGGAATAAAGCCAAGCAAAAGAAATGAAAGGATGCCCCAGGTGGAGTAGTTGGAGATGGCCATGTTTGAAATAAAATGGGACATGCTAGTGTGTATGTTCCACTAGATGATTACTAGTCCCAAAAATATCCCAACATGAGCATAATTCCATAATAATCCATATGGAAGCTAGGAGAAAAGGTCCCACTCACAAGGCAGGCAAAGGTGGCCATGTGGCTCTCATATGTCACTAATGTGAAAACATCATGATGCCAAGATGAGAGCATGTGGAAAAGAATTGGATCCATCCCAACCCACATGAGCTAGAGGTAAAACCCAAAGAAAGTGCAAAGCTCACATTTAGTTGGATGGTGGAATTATAAGATGGTGAAAGAAAAGGTGGTGGAGTTAATAAAAGATATGCCCCCAACTCAACTTGGGCATTAAACAATATATCAACAACCAAATACAATATCAAGAGGCAAATGCAATTAATAATGCATATGAGATAAGAACCAAATGGAAAAGGGTTTTATATGATGCTCAAATGCAAGGTGGCATGATGACATGAGCATGATATAATGATGATGCAACAATTATATATTTGAAGTAGCATTTATATAGACTAGGCTAGTAGCATTGCAATTGTTAGACAATTGGGATGCTACACAAAACGACTTGCTAGTTAATGCTACTAAAGAAAAACATGCTTATGAAATTAGAACTAGAAGTGGAGCTGCTACCCAGGATCCTCTATATCCTGAGGGGCATCCCAAAAGAATTGAGCAGGATTCTCAACAAGCTGAAAATAGTGGTTCTACTCGTAAGAAAAGGAAAAAGAAGCATAAAACTGTTGTAGAACCCTCTGAACGTGCTATAGATCCTAATAGTATTCTATCTCTGATGCTGAAACTAAAAGTGGTAATGAAGGAAATGAAGTTCCTAATGAAGAAAAAGTTGAAGAAGAACCTGAAAACCACACTAATAATACTAAATACACCAAAGAAGATTTTATTGCTAAGAAACATGGTAGTGAAAGAGAACCTTGGGTCCAAAAACCTATGCCTTTCCCTGATAAGAAACACAAGTCAAAGGAAGATGAACACTATAATAAGTTTTGTGAGTGGATGAAACCTTTATTCTTGCAAATTCCTTTGACTGATGCTATTAAATTGCCTCCTTACTCAAAGTATATGAAGGATATTGTCTCGAGTAAAAGGAAGATCCCGAATGAAGAAATTTCCACTTTGCTTGCTAATTATTCTTTCAATGGTAAGGTTCCTAAGAAACTTGGAGACCCAGAGATTCCAACTATCCCTTGCTCTATTAAGAACAGTTATGTTAGAACCGCTTTGTGTGATTTGGGAGCTGGAGTTAGTGTTATGCCTTTCTCTCTATATAAGAGGCTTCAACTTGAAAAATTAATACCAACTGATATATCTTTGCAAATGGCTGATAAATCTACCACTATCCCTGTGGGTATATGTGAGGATGTACCTGTTCAAGTGGCTCATAATTGCTTGATATTAACTGGTTTTGTTGTGCTTGAAATGCCTGAAGATGATAATATGACTATTATTCTTGGGAGACCTTTTCTTAATACTGCAGGAGCTGTTATTACTTGTAATCAAGGAAAGGTGACTTTCAATGTTAATGACAAGGAACATACTGTCTATTTCCCCAAGAAGATTGAAATGACTTATGGTTTGAGTTCAATTGAACATGTTGAAGGCATTCAAGTTGGAGAAATATATTGTCCCATACCAAGAGAAAAATTTGAAACTATTATGATTGGGACCATTGCTATCAAAGTTGAGGTAACATAATCATTAGTGGAATACAAAGTTTTGTTTCATATGGAATTATTTTGATAGCAAGACTTGATCAACCTTGTTAACAAAAGAATTTCATTGAACAAAACAATGTTTTCATTATGATTATCTCTGTTTATTTCTATCCTTTGCATTTTAGTTTTTGTTTTTGTTTAATTTTCTTTGTTGTTAGTTGCTTGCATGTTAGAGTGTCTTAGAACTTCTGTAGTTCTAGCCTTGTTTTGTCCTTGCATCATGTTTCCAAAAGAAAAAAATCCTTCTGTGAGAAAAATCATTTTCTATCTCTGAAAAATGCCCAAAAATAAAGTGTCTCGAAAATTCCAGAAAATTCATATTAAATTTTTACGTGAAAAAAGTGGTAGAGGAGTACCGGGGAGGTACCAGGGGGGCCCACCAGGCAGGCACACCACCTGGTGGCGCGGCCAGCCCTGGGTGGCGCCATGCCCTGGTGTGGGCCACCCCTGGCCCCCCACTAACTCTCTCACCTACCACTTTCTTCTATCTCCCGAGTAAGCTCCAGTTCATTGCTCAAAATCGCATTCTTACTGTGCTTGCTCTCGATTTTTTCGATCTCCTTGCTTAGCCCATCTTTCTTGCTGAAATTTGGAGCATTTGTTCCCTAGTATGTGACTCCTCCCCTTGTCCAAGTAGATTTGTGTTTAGTGGATTATATATGGAGTATTTTGCTATTGTAGGTGACTAGTTATGAGAGCTTGCATGCTTGTTTGATGCTTAGAGATATAGTTTTGATGCATGTTTAGGCCTCTTACGAGTCCCTATGAGTAGAATCCTTCATTATATTTACTTTGCAATCACTTGTTTAATAGGTGTTTAAATTTCAGAATACCAAGCATGAAGAACCATACCTTTGGAGAGATATTTGAGAGTGATGTACCTAGGAGGTTGAGGCCCTCAAGATCAGCCTCTCAGTTTAGGCCATCATGCAACGAAGATCTCATTGCAACTCGTATTGGTAATGAAAGGGATGATGGGGATGCTCACCCATCCACTTTTCCTTGTTTTACTTTCTTACAAGCTGCAGGTATTCATGATGATTTCTTGCTACTGATTGAGAGGGTTGGTTTGACCTCATATATGCAAGATGAGAGTGAGCAATACACTATGCTCACTAAAACCTTTGTTGAGAGCTTCACGTTTACTAACACATCCTATCAGTCGACTGTCTCTTTCAAAATTTATAATTTGCCCTTCACCATGCCTGTGGAGAGATTTTGCAGTATTGTAGGTGTACGCATGACAAGGACCGTGAAGAAAATTCAAGGACGACCCGCTGATTTGTTGGAGCTTTACCGAGGGGTGACCAATGATGATGACCGCGTGACACAACGCGGAAAGATACTTTACATATTATCTTGCTACTAGTGTACTGGGTAGGGAGAACACAAGTAATATCTCCAACTATCATTTAGCCTTCCTTGCTACTACGTTTAACAATGATACTCGGTACAATCTTGGCTCGCTTATTGCTCGCCGCTTAGCTGCTAGGGGGCCTATCTATGGGGGCATCATTGCCTCACGTATAGTCAATGCATTAGGTCTTTGTGGATCCCAATGATGCTATACTGGCACCACAGAGGCTTGACCTTGTCGCTATGAAAACTCATCACTTTGTTACTGCTACTTCTAATTTGGACAGTCTAGTATATAGGATGCTTTTCACTGACGGGGATGAGAGGGAGATCCCTTTGCCACAGACTTCTTTGTTTAGTGTTCACAGGAGACCGTGGTCGCGCTCCAAGGAGGAGGTGGACGAGCAGCTTCGCTTGCTGGGGTTCCACGAGCAGCACCAGGAGGATGTACCCTCCTATGATTACTCCACACACTACAGGGGGACGTACTCGAGCTCGCACCAGGACGAGGGTACCTCCTCGTCGTACCACGGTGACACGTCATCCTGGCCGGCTTGGGATTGAGACCCACTTAGGCCAAAAGCCTAAGCTTGGGGGGAGGTACGCCGACACCGCACTCATCTTCATATCATGTTGCATCGGTACTTTGTATATTCATGTTTCGTTATCTTTTTAGTTTTCGCTCTTTCTTTGCTTTTGCTTTCTAAAACACAAAAAGACCAAAAATATTTCTGTTGTTTCTCTTTGGTTTGTTTCTTCTTATTTTTTCCTTTTTGCTTTGTTTGAACTATTTGAAAAACCCAAAAAGATTTTTCTTTGCTTATTTTTCCCTTTTTGGTTCTTGTTTTAAAAATCGAAAACAAAAAAATATTTGTCGTTCTTCTTTGGTTTTGTGAGTTTGCTACAGGGTTCACCAGTCCTCAGTGGATATTGATCTCATATTATTATTCAAGCCACACAAGTGAAGATCAATAATGAGGATTAATGACAACTTGAGGCGTGGTAAGAGGCTGGTAACGAACTCTTTTTGCTTTTATTTTTGTACATATACTCATCACTGTGGGCATGCTTAGTCCATTCATGTCGAGTATATGTTATCTTTGGATGCTTAGTAGTTCTTGCTTTCCTATGATTAGCTCTAGCTCGCTAATAGTTTGTAGCATGTCTTATGAATGTTTGCTTGCATTACTCTATTTATAACTTGGTATGACACCGTGGTATCCTCCTCTGAATATTTCATTTGAATTGACTTGGCACATGCTCACGCATGCACATGACTGTAATAATCAGTTAAGCCTTGATGAATTATTTTGCCTTGAGGATCTTGAATCACTTTCATGCCATGATTAGTCCTGTTTTGTTGCAAGCATGATTATGACAGCTATTGCTCTCTCGTTTGTCGCTCCCTTACTATTTCTAGCCTTCGCTTCCACTGAGTGTTTTACTCAAGTTCCCAACTCCCTAAACCAAATATTTCCAAAGTGTACACCATACCTACATATTGGCATCATTTGCTATTTCCATGCATATTCAATATGCCTTGTTTTCTTCCGAATAAAATGTTTGCTTGTTATGAGAAAGTTAGTTAGTAAAGCTCTCACGAACTTGATGGCACACTTTATTTCCTGCACTTAATAAACTTGAACCATTGTGCTCACCTATGTTGCATATATGCTTGCGCTTTGTAAGTTGTGAATTAGCAGAACCATGCTGTCATGGGGAACGCTTTCAACATTGCACTGGTACTTTGTACCTAGTTGATATCATGTTCTTTTGTCTATGGATGTCGTCGGTGTGAAATGAAAGGGGAGCTTGTAAGTCCATGGAGTTATGCATATGTGTTAGAGAAACGCCTGGGCCGCTGGTCTAATCCATGCTGACATGGTGGAAACCTGCAACGTAACCATAACAAGTATCTATGAAGCATTCTTCTTATAAAAAAAGAGATAGAGATTGAGAAAAAAAAGAGAAAAAGAAAAAAGAGATTATGAAAAGAGGAAAGTGAGATTGCTGAGAAGATTGCTGAGATACTTGTTGTCTGCTTGCCTTGTCATTTTGATATGGGGATTCTTCCGTATCATCGGGCAAGGGGTACCCCATTGGCGGTTCTCTATGATACACATATGCTTACGATTACAAGAACTTACCGATGACTAAACTTGAGTAGCATGAGGAGCGGCCCTCGTATTCAAGGGACATGAGATTCTCAATTTACAACTTGTCAATGCATATCCTCATATTTGATCACTTTAACCTTAATCACCTAAAGATGCCTATGATAGGGGCAATGAGAGATGAAAGCTAGTAAGTATCATAATATTTGGGAGCTCTTTATGAGACTTGCAATCCCTGCTTCCCTCTGCGAAGGGCCTTTCTTTTGCTTTGTAGATGAGTTAGTAAACCTATTCCCTTCTATCTCAGCAAGTATTTTGAGTTGTTGTGTTTCATTCATTCATATGATGATTTATTCAATCATGTCTTATGTTCCTTGTTTTGCACATTGCTCTTATCTTGATGTTTACTACTTTGAAAGCTATCATCGAAAACCAGCTATTTGTGAACTCCAGCAAATTATCAACTATTCTTCGACCAAGAGCTAAGTTTGCCATTACCAATTATGATTTACTTTATGTATCTTTATTGTGTTTCCTTTACTCTTACAAGTTGAATTATATAATAGTGAGTTGTCTTCTATTATGATCTATGTATTGATGAATGTGATGCTTCTCGTCCGTATTCTTTTATCAACTCTTCACTCCATAAACCTGAGGCCATGTTTATTGAGCTCAATTTCGCTTGGGGACAAGCGAAGTCTAAGCTTGGGGGGAGTTGATACGTCCATTTTGCATCACTATTCTATGTCTTAATTCACTATTATTCATTGATATATTTCGTATTGAGAGGTGATACTTATGTTATTTCATCTGTTTTTGCATGGTTGATGACTTGTGGAGCATGAACCGCTGCAGTCAGGATTCTGATGGAAAAGGTGTTGTTTGGAGGCAAAATTCGCGAAGATCAGAAAATCTGGGAAAATATACGGAAAATCCTATTTTTCCAGAAGACTAAGGATGCCAGAAGACGGAGTGGAGATGGGCCATAGGGGGCCCACACCACCCCCTGGCGCGGGCAGCCCTAGGCCGCGCCAGCAGGTGGTGTGGCCACCCTGGCCCACTCCAGCCTCTCCCCTCTGGCGTATATCATCCTCCCGAAACCCTAAGACTCGGGGAGCAACCACAGAAAGATTCCACTGCCTCTGCGGGGTGGAAAACACCGAGAGAGAAAGATCTCTCCGACAGACAGATTTCTGCCAGGGGAATTCCTTCCCGGAGAGGGGAGATCGTCGCCATCAACACCACCATCAAGCTGGACTTCATCGGGATCATCATCATCATCACCACCATCAACACCCTCATCACCATCTCCATATTGCTGTAACAATTGAGTTGAATCTTGCATTAGTTCATAGGGGAAACTTTCCCGATGTTGATTACTCTTTGTAGTTAATGCTATTGAGTGAACCATTGAATTATTGTTTATGTTCAGATTGTTATACATCATTATTCCATCTCTGATCATGATCCATATGATGTCTTGTGAGTAGTTCGCTTTGTTCTTGAGGACATGGAAGAAGTCATGTTGTTAGTAGTGGAGTTGTGTTGAGAAAGATTCAATAGTTTGATATTTAAGTGGTGTACTTCTTCCCGTGATGTCATGTGAACATCGACTACATGACACTTCACCTATATGGGCCTAGGAGAATGCATTGTTTATTTGTCTACTAATTATAGGGGTTGCCGGAGTGATAGAAACCTGAACCCCTGTTAGGAAACCATTGTACAAGGGACGTAAGGGTCTTAGAGTTTAAAGTTGTAGTTAGGTTTCTACCTTAATTACTTTCTTGTACTTACAGATGTTTGCAAGAGGTATAATCACAAGTATGTATTAGTCCTAGGAAGGTCGGTACATTAGCACAGGTTCATCCACACAACGCTTAGCAAGCTAAAGAAGATTAATCAACTATACGAAGCGAAAGCACTTGACAGTCTTCCCATATGTCCTTGAGAACGTTTGGTCATCTTAAGTAATACAACCGGCTTGTCCTTTGCTGCATAAAGGATTGGTCCACTTGCTACATTTATTCTTATTGTCTTTTATTTACTCGTACTTTGTTTACTTGCTTTATCAAAAACCCCTAAAAATTCGTTTGCTAAGTATTTGCAGAGAATTCCTGATCCATACCACTAGCCAGCACCTTCTGCTCCTCGTTGGGTTCGACACTCTTACTTATCGAAAATACTGCGATACACCCCCTATACTTGTGGGTCATTAGAGCTCAAGACCAAGGAGCGAGATGCAACACCGCGGAGACCGACTCGGGCGAAGTAGGTCCGTGACGGATCAGACGGCGGACAAGGCCGTGCAATAGCCCATCGGAGGGGATCGCCCTCCACCGCCGGGGCGGCTGCTGACCGGACACGGCAGTAGGATTACACCAAGTCCTGTTCGAGCCTGGTCAGGCCTAGATCGGGCTCGTAAAGGTCCCGCCGCTGTGCTGCTGCACAGGGTCGCTGCGCCTGCCCTCCTACCATCGCCAACTGTCAGAAGCACAGCCATGCGTGCTCGCCACCGCCCGTCCGAGCTCGCACCACCGGCAGCAACCACCGTGTCGAATCCACCGCAACCACCACCGCGGTCACGCACCATCACTGCGAAGCCGCCACGCCGCTGCTAGGACAGCCGCGCTGTCGTGCCCCTCACCTAGCTCGACGCCTCCACCAGGGAGCTTGCCTGCGCTAAGTACTCCCCAAGCGAGGGGGAGAAGCGGCTCCGTCGCCGCCAGGGCCCGGGCTTCGCCCGATGGCACCCTCTAGCGGTGGTGAGGGAGGGGAAGGAGGAAGGAGGGGAGGAGCGGCAGCTGGGTTAGGGTTCACCCCGCCGCTCGCGAGAGCGGGCAAGACGAACGTGAGAGGTTTTTATGTCCCTCTCTGTTTATAAATCAATTCTAGATACTTGGTGTTTTGCTAGATGTTCTTCTTAATCAAGTTGCAGACACTGCACCAAAAAAATGCAAGAATTGATTAAATATTCAAGTCTGTATTGCTCACGCTAGAAGAGAAGATAACTTGTGCTGCTGCGGTGCACAAGGATGCTAGAGGGCAGCCGACCTGCCGTCTTTGATTAGAATGTTTGATATTACCATGACATAGAGAAACGAAATACAACACAAACTACAAGGTCGACTAAACATTCATGCATCTAGATTTCGGGTGAATGAGGTATTAGAGACTATTCAAAATAGCTCTTGCGGTAGGGAAAGGTGTGCATGTGACAATGAATCGAGTGCCTTAGCCGAAGGTGGAGCCGGTGGACCAATTAAGAGGAAGAAATTAAGATGCAATTACTTTTCTTTAACGAACATGGTGGAAAACATTTGTTTCAATTATGTTAAAACATTCTTGAGTTGCTCCGTAGCAACGCACGGGTATTTAGCTAGTATAGATAGATTCACTTATGTTCGTTGTCCCAAAATATTTCCATCTGCCCTCTTTTTACAGTTTTTCCCTGCCAGTTCAGATTATCTACGTGTTCTGCAACCGCCTAAGTTATACTTATGGTTTGGTTTCGTTCTCCCTTGTTTGTGTTCATCCTCCTACACACACCTTTGCTCACGTAAACTGCCGACAACCTCCTGTCCTCATCCTTCTTGCCTGATGTTGTAGAGGGGAAGCCATACAAGCTCTCCCTTCCTTGGTCCACCGCTGCCAGCAAGGTAACCCGTTCTTATCCCCTTCCTTGGTCCGTTGTCAACAAGGGAATATAGAGCCTCTCCGCAACACCATCGGTTATTAGAGGAAGCACGCCGGTGTCCTCGGGGCCTGGGGCTTGAGCCTAGACCGTCCGAGATCTTTTCCGAGCGCTGGCCATCGCTGAAGGATACTGGATCCATAGCTTCCTCCTAGCCCGTTCCTCTGTTGCCTCTAGACCACCGCGCAGGTCATCACCGTGCTCTTCGCCGTTCCTGACGACGCCTAGCTCGTCGCTCTAAGTCCAAGTCCAGCGTCGATGTGATGCTTGCGGTCCAAGAAGTCATACATTGACGTATCCGCCAGCGCACTCACCTTCCTTCTTATTCTCCTGGTGTCTAGACGCGATTTGGGATTTTTTTCTATGTTCGATGCGATCCACTACGACAGGAAGATACAATTTAGTCAACGTTCCTTGCACTGGATTAGAGCATCTCCACTCAAGTTCCAGCAGGCCATTCCCAGGGTGTTTTTTTCGTCTGGACGCCGGAAATTGGTCCATCCGCGTTCCTAGGATGCCGGTTTCGTCCGGATTTGGCTCAAAATACGTCCGGAGATCCCAAGCCATTCCCGGGGTGACGGGAACGCGCTGGGAAGGCCATACGAAGCGAATTCGGCGGGAAAAAATGATCTTGGCATGTGGACCTGCCCAGTCCGCGACTGAAGGCCGTTCGTCGTCATCCTTCCGCCTCGGCTCCCGCGAAGGACCGTCGGATGGACCGTCGGACATTATCTGCCCATCTCGTCGACTACGCGTTAGCGTAATGGCGCGCCACCGCCGTCTCGGCTTCCCGCCGTTTCCCCTTTTCCCGCCACGCTGCTACACCCCTCCCGCCTTCTCCGCCCGCGCTCGTCCTATAAAACACGGCCCCATCGCCGGTTCGCAGCACACTGGCCCCTCCACTCCACACCACCACAAACTACGGCGAAAGAAGCACTCGACGAAGAAGAAGATGGCAGCGAGGTTCCCTGGTGATCCTGCGGCAGCGAACGGCTTCGGCCGGCGGACGCTCTAGCCGTGGGAGCTGAGGATGCTCCACGATGCCGGGTATATGGCGCTGCCAGACTTCCGCTGCCCGCCCGGCTGGAAGCTCAGCGTCGACGGCATACTGGTGCCGCCGGTGCTGGCGGATGACGAGATGGTGGAGAAGATCCAGGACACTATTGCGGCGATGCTGGATCCCGAGCTCGCCGAGGACCCCGGCAACTTTGCATACTGGGAGCACTTCTCCGCCGAGCGTCGCCTCGCCAAACTCGCCCCCCACAAGGGACCTCCGGGCGAGCCACCGAAGCGCAACAATGCGGCGAGCCACTGCCGATGGTGGAGCGTGCCAGGACGTACCCTCAACTACATCCTCAAGCACATCCATGCCAGCAACAACCCTCGGCTAGGCTTCCCCCGTTCGCCTACAACGACGGCGAAACCCAGGCGCCCCCGGCGAACTGGGTGCCCAGGAGGATGGGCGCCCTCACCTCCTCCGCCGCTGCCGCGTCGCGCTCGTCCGGGACGGCGCCGGCGTAGCCCTCGCAAAGCAGCGGCGAGCTTTTTCGGCCTGCCAAACGGGAAGTTGATACGCCAAGGAGCTCACCGCCGAGGACACGTGCGCGGGGGATCATCATCAACAAGCCCCGCACGGTGCCGGCCCCGCCGGCTGGCCGGCTTCGCCTATGCCGACCGAAGATGGAGCCCGCCGATGCCGATGAGGACGCCTACGCCATCAGAATGGCGATCGAGCGTACTCTGCACGAGGCCGTGCCGCCACCGCCCATGGAGGAGCCGAACATCCTCGCCTGGTCCACTTTGTAACACTCTCGAATCCAGACACTTGCATACGGGTGGAAAACAAAGTAATATCATTACACAATAGTCCATGATGGAACCCACAGAATATAGATATACAGCAATGACTCATAGAGTCAAGAATACAGATATACAGTACAAAGATACAAATCACCTTGAAAACGATATAGCGTCCGAGTACGGACAAGTTGCAAATGGGGCTAATGTTGGAGATATGCCCAAGAGGCAATAATAAAAGTGGTTATTATTATATCTTTGTGTTTATGATGAATGTTTACATCCCATGCTATAATTGTATTATAAGGAAACACTGATACATGTGTGTTTTGTAAACATAAAAGAGTCCCTAGTAAGCCTCTTGTTGGATCTGGGATATCACGAGGAGATCCGGAATTATCCGGAGAATAAGATTCATATATTGGGGATCATTTTCTAAGTTAGGAAATGTTCCGGAGTATTTGTATGGGGATTCTAGAAGGTTTCGGAATGTTCCGGAAGGTTCTAGGAGATTTCTTGGAGTTTGCTTGAAAACCAAGAAAGGATCAAGGAGTCCTTGTGGGGCAAGACAAGGAGTCGTGGGGAGGAGGACTCCTCCCCCCCCTCCCAATCCACCGGCCAAGGAAGGGAGGGGAGTCCTACTAGGACTCCCCCTCCCATGGCGCCTCCCTCCTTTAAATAGAGGGGTGGGGGCGCCACCCCCTGGCCCCTACACTTCATACCCTAGCCGCCGCCTCTCTCCTCCTCCTTTCCTCTGCTCAGGCTTAGGCGAAGCCCTGCAGAATTCTCTACTCCACCACCACCACACCGTCGTGCTGCTGGGATTCCGTGGAGAAGATCTACTACCTCCGCTGCTCGCTAGAACGGGGAGAGGAAGGTCTGCTTCAACTCTGCACGTGTGACCGACTGCGGAAGCGCTGCCGGAACGCGGCGCTGGAAGGATCATCCACACGATCTTGAGATTGACAAGTGATCGACTACATCAACCACGAGATCCAATCTCGTAACGCTTTCGGATCTACGAGGGTTAGTACAGATCTATCTCGTTGCACATGTCTAATAGATTAGATGTTGGCTTTTATCTAGATTAGATCTGGGTTTTTGTTCGTTCTTGCGGTAGAATTTTTTTGTTTTCCATGCTACGAACCCATCAGTGGTATCAGAGTCGTATCTATGCATAGATCTGTTGCACGAGTAGAACACAATGGTTTTGTGGGCGTTGGTGCTCGTGCCGTCTTTTGCTTTGTGTACTTTGCATCTTGCGGTATGGTGGGATGAAGCGGCTCGGGCTAACCTTACATGTCATCGCACATGAGATTTGCTCCACGCTTGACGTGTAACTTGCTTTGCACAAGTGGCTTTGCGGGTGTCTGTCTCTCCCATCATAGTATGGATCCAATTTACACTTTGCACTTGATAGCACTTGTATCAACGTTGTGGTATAGTTTCGTAGGTAAGATCCGTTCTTATTCGAAAGCCCCAAACCACGTAAAACATGCAAAGAAAATTAGAGGCGTCTAACTTGTTTTTGCAGGGGTTTTGTGATGTGATATGGCCATCATGTGATTGTGATTATATTTGCTGTATGCAATGATCCTTGTTGTAATATGGCAACCGGCAGGAGCCTAATGGTTGTCTTTAATTCTGTTAAGACCTGCGTGTCTATTCATCTTGTAATAGCTTTATTCCAAGTAGTTGTAATAGTTGCTAGTGATGATGGGCAACCATAAAGCAGCGCCACTGACCTTGACGCAATGCTGGTGATGATGGAGTTCATGTCCGTGCTTTGGAGATGGAGATCAAAGGCATAAGAAGAAAGGGCCATATCATATCACACTAATTATGAATTGCCTGTGATGTTAATCCTTTATGCATCTTGTATTGCTTAGATCGCGACGGTAGCATTATAAGATGATCCCTCTCACTAAATATCAAGTAATAAAAGTGTTCGTCCTTAGTTGGCACCGTTGCTAAGACTCGTCGTTTCGAAGCATCTCGTGATGATCGGATGTGATAGATTCTACGTGTGCATACAACGGGTGCAAGCCAGATTTGCACATGCAGAAACTAAGGTTAATCTTGACGAGCCTAGCATGTATATACATGGTCTCGGAACACGGAATACCGAAAGGTAGAGCATGAATCATATAAGTGATATGATGAACATGAAGATTGTTCGCCGATGAAACTACATCTTCTCTCGTGAAGATCGGACTTGGTGTAGTAGACTTGGTTCGTGTAATCACTAAAACAATGTGAGGGATGTTGTTTTGAGTGGGAGTTCAACTAGTTAATTTAAGAATTAAAATTGAACTCAGTTTATCATAAACTTAGTCTAAACTACTTGCAAATTTGTTGTAGATTATGGCGAATCTCTCCATCATTTTCAATGCGTTCCTAGAGAAAGAAAAGCTTAAGAACAATGGAAGCAACTTCACGGACTGGCTCCGTGGTCTGAAGATTGTCCTCAGGGCTAGTCAGATGACCTATGTGCTCGAAGCACCGCTAGGTGACCCACCTGCAGAAGATGCCACCGATGACGTAAAGAATGTTTACGCCACTCGGAAAAATCATTACTCCATAGTTCAGTGTGCCATCCTGTACGGTTTAGAAACGGAGCTCCAGAAGCGTTTTGAGCACCACGACCCGTTCGAGATCATTAAGGAGCTCAAGCTCATTTTTGAGACTCACGCGGCCGTGGAGAGTTATGAGGCCTCCGAAAAGTTCTTTAACTGTAAGATGGAAGAGGGAAGCTTCGTTAGCGAGCACGTGCTCACCATGTCTGGGCACACAAACAAGCTCCAAGAGTTGGGGATAACGATTCCTAATGAGTTAGGGATTCACCGTGTCCTCCAATCACTGCCACCGAGTTATAAGAACTTTGTGATGAACTACAATATGCACTGCATGAACAAGACGTTGCCTGAACTATCGTCCATACTGAAAATTGCTGAAGTGGAGATCAAGAAGGAGCACCAAGTGTTGATGGTCAATAAGACCACCAATTTCAAGAAACAGGGCAGGCCTAAGAAAAGGGGCAACTTTAAGGACGGCAAGAAAGCTGTCGCACCTGCTAAGAAACCCAAGGCTGGTCCTAAACCTGAAACTGAATGCTTCTACTGCAAGGGTGCTGGTCACTGGAAGCGTAACTGCCCCAAGTACCTGGCGGATCTGAAGAACAGCAACATCAAGAAGAAAGGTATATTCGATATACATGTTATTGATGTGTATCTTACTAGTAATCGTAGTAGTGCCTAGGTATTTGATACTGGTTCGGTTGCTCATATTTGTAACTCGAAACAGGAGCTACGGAATAAACAAAGACTGGCAAGAGACGAGGTGACGATGCGTGTTGGAAATGGCTCCAAGGTTGATGTGATCGCCGTCGGCACGCTCCCTCTACATCTACCATCGGGATTAGTTTTAAATTTAAATAATTGTTATTTGGTGCCTGCGTTAAGCATGAACATTATATCTGGATCTTGTTTATTGCGAGACGGTTACTCTTTTAAGTCTGAGAATAAAGGTTGTTCGATTTATATGAGTAATATCTTTTATGGTAATGCACCTGAGATGAATGGTTTATTCTTATTGAATTTCGATAGTAGTGATACACATGTTCACAACATAGATGCTAAACGAATAAAATTGAATGATAATTCTACATACATGTGGCACTGTCGTCTTGGTCACATTGGAGTGAAGCGTATGAAGAAACTCCATTCTGATGGACTTCTTGAATCACTTGATTTTGAATCACTTGAAAGATGCGAAGCATGTCTAATGGCAAAAATGACTAAGACTCCATTCTCTGGAATAATGGAGCGAGATACAAACTTATTGGAAATAATACATACTGATGTGTGCGGTCCAATGAGTGTAGCATCGCGTGGTGGATATCGTTATGTTCTCACTTTCACGGATGACTTAAGTAGATATGGGTATATCTACTTTATGAAACATAAGTCCGAAACTTTCGAGAAGTTTAAGGAATTTCAAAGTGAAGTGGAAAATCATTGTAACAAGAAGATTAAGTTTCTGCGTTCTGACCGCGGAGGTGAATATCTAAGTTATGAGTTTGGCATGCATTTAAAGAAATGTGGAATACTTTCGCAGTTGACACCGCCGGGAACACCACAGCGTAATGGTGTGTCCGAACGTCGTAATCAAACTCTCTTAGATATGGTTCGGTCTATGATGTCTCTTACAGATTACCGCTATCGTTTTGGGGCTATGCATTAGAGACAGCCGCATTCACTTTAAATAGGGCACCATCTAAATCCGTTGAAACGACACCGTACGAATTGTGGTTTGGTAAGAAACCTAAGTTGTCGTTCCTTAAAGTTTGGGGTTGCGAAGCGTATGTAAAGAAGTTACAACCTGATAAGCTTGAAACCAAAGCGGAGAAATGCGTCTTCATAGGATACCCTAAAGAAACAATTGGGTATACCTTCTATCATAGATCCGAAGGCAAAGTTTTCGTTGCCAAGAATGGATCCTTTCTTGAGAAGAAGTTTCTCTCGAAAGAAGTGACTGGAAGGAAAGTAGAACTCGACGAGGTTATTGAACCTTCTCTCGGAGTTGAGAGTAGCGCAGCACCGGAAGATGTTTTTGTGCCGTCTGCACCAATTGGAGAGGAAGCTAATGCTGGTGATCATGAAACTTCGAACGAAGTTACTGCTGAACCTCGTAGGTCAACGAGGGTTCATACCACTCTTGATTGGTATGACTCTGCCTTGAACGTCATGTTGGTGGACAACACTGATGACCCTGCGACGTATGAAGAAGCTATGGTGAGCCTAGATTCCGACAAATGGCTAGAAGCCATGAAATCCGAAATGGGATCCATGTACGAAACCAAGTGTGGACTTTGGTGGACTTACCGGATGGCCGTAAGGCTATCGAGAACAAATGGATTTTCAAAAGAAAAACAGATGCTGATGGTAATGTTACTGTCTATAAAGATCGACTTGTCGCGAAAGGGTTCCGACAAATTCAAGGAGTTGACTACGATGAGACTTTCTCACCAGTATCGAAGCTAAAGTCTGTGAGGATTTTGTTAGCAATCGCTGCATATTTCGATTATGAGATTTGGCAGATGGATGTCAAAAGGGCGTTCCTTAATGGTGGCATTGAGGAAGAGTTGTATATGGTACAACCCAAGGGTTTTGTCGATCCTAGTGATGCTGACAAGGTATGCAAACTTCAACGCTCTATTTATGGACTGAAGCAAGCATCCCGGAGTTGGAATCAATGTTTTGATAAAGTAATCAAAAACTTTGGATTTATACAAACTTATGGAGAAGCTTGTATTTACAAGAAAGTGAGTGGGAGCTCTGTAGCATTCCTAGTACTATATGTAGATGACATATTGTTGATTGGGAATGATATAGAACTTCTTAATAGCGTCAAAACCTATTTGAATAATAGTTTTTCAATGAAGGATCTTGGCGAAGCGGCATATATTCTAGGCATCAAGATTTATAGAGATAGGTCAAGACGCCTAATAGCGCTTTCACAAAGTACATACTTAGACAAAGTTCTAAAGAAGTTTAGAATGGAAGAGAGCAAGAAGGGGTTTGTGCCCATGTTGTCAGGTAAGACCTTGAGTAAGACTCAAAGTCCGGCTACGGCAGAAGATAGAGAAAAGATGAATAATATTCCCTATGCCTCGGCCATAGGTTCTATCATGTATGCCATGTTGTGTACAAGACCGGATATAGCACATGCTGTTAGTTTGACTAGCAGATATCAAAGTGATCCTAGAATGGAGCACTGGACAGCGATCAAGAATATCCTAAAGTACCTGAATAGGACTAAGGATATGGTTCTTTCTTATGGAGGTGATGAACAACTTGTTGTAAACGGTTACACTGATGCTAGTTGGAACACCGATCCAGATGACTCGAAGTCACAGTCTGGATACATATTTATTTTGAATGGTGCTGCAGTGAGCTGGAGGAGTGCCAAGCAAAGCGTTGTGGCGAAATCTTCAACTGAATCGGAATACATAGCTGCTTTGGAGGCTGCACAAGAAGCCATATGGATGAAGGAGTTCATTACTGAACTTGGCGTGGTTCCCAGTGCGTTGGACCCGATGGCCATCTACTGTGACAACACAGGTGCCATAGCTAATGCACAGGAGCCAAGGTCACATAGCAAGCTGAAGCACATCAAGCTACGTTTCCATGCTATTCGCGAGTATGTCCGAGATGGTGACATAAAGATTTGCAAAGTACACACTGATCTGAATGTGGCAGATCCGTTGACTAAACCTCTCCCTAGAGCAAAGCATGACCAACACCAGAATGCCATGGGTGTTAGGTATATTACCATGTAATCTAGATTATTGACTCTAGTGCAAGTGGGAGACTGTTGGAGATATGCCCAAGAGGCAATAATAAAAGTGGTTATTATTATATCTTTGTGTTTATGATGAATGTTTACATCCCATGCTATAATTGTATTATAAGGAAACACTGATACATGTGTGTTTTGTAAACATAAAAAGTCCCTAGTAAGCCTCTTGTTGAACTAGCTTGTTGATTAGTAGATGATCATGGTTTCCTGATCATGGACACTGGATGTCATTAATAACAAGGTTATATCATTAGGAGAATGATGTGATGGACACACACCCATAGTAAGCGTAGCATAAGATCAAGTCATTAAGTTCGTATTGCTATAAGCTTTCAAATGCATAGTAACCTAATCCTTCGACCATGAGGTTATGTTAATCACCATCACCGGATGGGTACTTTGATGACATCAAACACCGCTTCATAACTGGGTGGTTATAAAGGTGTCATTGGGTATTCTGAAAGTATGTGTTGAAGCGCATGGACCAAGATTGGGATTTGTCCATCCATATGACGGATAGATATGCTCTGGGCCCTCTCGGTGGAATGTCATCTAGTTAGCTTGCAAGCATGTGACTAGGTCACAAGGGATGACATAACATGGAACGAGTAAAGAGTACTTATCAGTAATGAGGTAGAACTAGATATGGAGATACCGACGATCAAACCTCGGATAAGTAGAATATCGCGTGACAAAGGGAATTGGTTTCGTCTGTTAATGGTTATATCGATCACGAAGTCATCGTTGAGTATGTGGGAGCCATTATGGATCTCCAGATCCTGCTGATGGTTATTGATCGGAGAGGTGTCTTCATCATGTCTACATATTCACGAACCGTAGGGTGACACACTTAAGGTTCGAAGTTGTTTTAAGTAGATATGGAATATGCGTTGGAGACCGAATGTTGTTCGGAGTCTCGGATTGGATCCAGGATATCACGACGAGATCCGAAATTGTCCGGAGAATAAGATTCATATATTGGGGATCATTTTCTAAGTTAGGAAATGTTCCGGAGTATTTGTATGGGGATTCTAGAAGGTTTCAGAATGTTCCGGAAGGTTCTAGGAGATTTCTTGGAGTTTGCTTGAAAACCAAGAAAGGATCAAGGAGTCCTTGTGGGGCAAGACAAGGATTCGTGGGGGAGGAGGACTCCTCCCCCCCTCCCAATCCGCCGGCCAAGGAAGGGAGGGGAGTCCTACTAGGACTCCCCCTCCCATGGAGCCTCCCTCCTTTAAATAGAGGGGTGGGGGCGCCACCCCCAGGCCCCCTACACTTCATACCCTAGCTGCCGCCTCTCTCCTCCTCCTTCCCTCTGCTCAGGCTTAGGCGAAGCCCTGCATAATTCTCTACTCCACCACCACCACCACACCGTCGTGCTGCTGGGATTCCGTGGAGAAGATCTACTACCTCTGCTGCTCGCTGGAACGGGGAGAGGAAGGTCTGCTTCGACTCCGCACGTGTGACCGACTGCGGAAGCGCTGCCGGAACGCGGCGCTGGAAGGATCGTCCACACGATCTTGAGATCGACAAGTGATCGACTACATCAACCACGAGATCCAATCTCGTAACGCTTTTGGATCTACGAGGGTTAGTACAGATCTATCTTGTTGCACATGTCTAATAGATTAGATCTTGGCTTTTATCTAGATTAGATCTGGGTTTTTGTTTGTTCTTGCAGTAGAATTTTTTTGTTTTCCATGCTACGAACCCATCAGCTAAGAGCCCCAAAAATAACCAATGGCGTCCATAACCCTGTCCAGGCCAAGCCAGGAGGGTAACCCTACTAACGACGTCGATCTCAAACCTGCTAAAACAAAAGGGGTGCCGACAAAGGGCAAAGGAGAAAGAGAGCGGTCAGTACTGAGGCCAGTACACAGTGAGTCTAGAATTCGGCGGCTCTTGCCTACATAGGTATGGTAGACTGAAGCGGCAGCAAAGCATGCACTAAATAGCCTATAGAGACTCGATACAACAGTCAGCTATCAAAGAGGGATAAGAAAAACCTATTCAAAACCAACCTGATTCTAACACCAAACATACCCATCCTGGTATTTCCCCCTTGATACCAAACGAGGAAGTCATTCTGAGGAAACTCACACAGTTGGCAGTTTTATTCATTCTTTCCATGGTGGTTATCCAACTTACTAGTAATATCAGATACAAGTCATATTATAATAGTAAACTTTAGTTATAGTTGTCTATGATGGAGAAAGGGTGCTCCAAGTCGTCCATAACCGCGGACACGACTTTTCGTAAAGATTTAACCCTGCAGGGGTGCACCAAAGTTTCCACACGCACTTCAACCCTTTCTGCTAGATCAATTAGCATACACCCATCGGTATGTTGGCAGGGCCTTGGACACGACGCTTTCCCAGACCCAAAACAAGTACATGGGGGCCACCCTACTAAGCTACCCGTAACGAAGTTGGCCGGCTCCGAAGACGGACCTAGAGGTTGGGAGATCAGCCGAGAGATCAGAGGCCATAGGTATGATCCTCAACATAATGACCCACATCCTAAACAGTACAGTAGTAAACGCTCACGAGCAACAGATATTAAACATGGCATAACATGGCATGAAAACGTCAAACTAGTTTGTGGCCCCCAGTGCAATACTTTGAAATCAGGTAATAAGCCGAAGGGGTTCCCATTCACCCCACATGTGGTTAGCGCGCTCGATCTCGGAACATGTGTCAAGAACTCAGGTCCTAGGTGGACACAAGTGGGCGGTTAAAAACCAAATATTGACTATTACCCACCGATGCTTCTGCATTATATCTATTTCCAGCATTTTAATTGACAAGTTATATTGAAATCCATGATCATCTCCATCATTAAGCATGTGCCAACCTCCCAACAATAGTGAAACATCGACGACGTGAAGCAGCACCTGAGCAAGCAACTACGACTCGCAATGCCGATTGTCTATCAAAAAACAGGTAATAGGAGGTGTCCAAGGCAATATAGAGGCTGCAAGGAATATACATGGTACAGAAACTAAAGCATCGTAACACGGATAGAAATAGATCAACAGGAGGAAGTAAAGACTATAAACGCAAAATAGGTAGAAAGGAGAGAATGCTCGCCTGGAAAACACTGCCGAGGGTTCATCTGAAGAACATGTCGAAGCTCGTGTCAACTCATCGGCCTAATCCGTGAAGAAGCTAAGCACTAAAAAAACACCGGATGCACTATTTAATACTATGGCAGAAGACCAGGCATGATGCATATATGATATATGACATGGCACAGATGTGATGCGACTAGGCAATATTAAGCGGAATCGGGGTCTCGATAGTTACTTATAGTTCAAGTCATTCATCTACCCTGCAAAATTAAATGTTATTAAGCATATCAAAACATGGCAGGGGTGAGCTATACAAAATTAAACCGAATAGGGCAATATATAAATTACACCCTCACATTTTGCATATGTTACTTTATAGGTGAACTTTAAACTACCACCAACCCACACTACACATGATGCAAACAGGGATGTTGATGGCATATTAATGGTCAGTGCATTTTTCTGATATAAATAGAGATCTCATTTATATTATTTGGATTTATAAATCCATAGATATGAGATAAACTATTCTGCAAAAAGAAAATGAAAAAAACATAGCTGACGGGTTATGGGCCGAATGGGAGATTGAACCTGGGTATACTGGTTTAATCAGCGACTATATTACCAGCTAGGTGTGCTTTGGCTACTGAAGATAGTACAGGTGCAATAATTTTATACACAGGATAAGGAGATTGCATTATTAGAGAACAAAAACAGGACGAGACAGATCATAGGACAAGGAAAAGACAAATTGGACTGTGGATGGGGTCACGTCTACAAGCTGGTTCAAGTTTATTTGATGCAAAACTGATATGTCGATAGGAAATTGCACTTTGAAGGTGAATAAAAATTAGAGAAAGAAGGCTGGATTGACTCTGCTGATGCGGGAATCGTTCCAGCTAGCTGGGCTAGCTCCGGAATTGCGCGGTGAGCTCTTCTTCCCTTTCCCGTCCTTCCCCGTGTCTCTTGTTTCTCCTAGCACCGCCGATCTTCTGTCGAACAGCCTCGGTGCGTCGTCGTTCACGCGCGATCGCCGCGGTTCAGATCGCCGTCCGGCACAGCCAAGGTGTCCTCGTTATTCCCCTTGTTCCAGCGCATATCCTGTAAGTCTTCACAGTCGAATACCACCTCCAGAAGCTCGCCTCCACCAGCATCTGTCGTCGTGCGCACACGCGTTCCAAACTGTCGACCAGCGACAGTTCTTCAGTTCGTCAGTTTACGGCCGCCGGACAACATCCAGATCGTGTCAAGAACCCAGCGTCTCCACTCCCTTCACCAACCGCTGGTCCAGGGCGGACTGGGAGCACGAAGAGGCGCGGTGCGTCTAGCGTCAGCAGGAGGAGACCGAACGCCAGGCCAGAACGCGCCGGACCAGCCTACCAGGACGCGTCTCGCGTCGTTCTCGACGACGACGACGACGACGCCGAGCCTTCCAGCCAGCCGTGGAGGTACGTCGACGCTGGCCAGAGCAGCTCGCGCCCCCCGCAGACGCCGGGCGATGACGACGACGACGGCACGGCGGACCCGGACTACACCAACTTCCACCGTAACTTCGGTATGTGAGACAGCGTCCGACGGCATCGGCATCGGTCTTTTCCAAGTTTTTTTTAGTTTTCTTTACGCCTAAATGATGTAATAGTACGAATCTGCCTGTTATTAATAAATCCGCATATATTCGCCTAACACCGAGTTTTGTTAAAATTTGTCCAAACCTAGGAACTCGGCCTAAGAAACGCTAGTGGGAAATCGGCCATTCTCAGGCCAAAAACTTCCCCCGTCTGGCACTATTTAGATCCGGATTTCGGTCTGGGAATGGCCAACGAGTGGAGATGCTCTTATCACCGTAATGTCCAGTATTTCGAGTTTGTACAGAATTTTGGTAATTTACTTTTCCCTGTATGGCCCTGTTTTCAGCATTTGATCGTTCCTGTTACTCCGTACTTCTTAGTATCCTATAACATCGTATGGACAAGGGTGTAGTCTTAATGCTCAGGGAACCATGTATAGTGTAAAAAAACATGCTAAAACGATTGAAAAAGACACATTGTCCTAATCTGAAGTCCTTACCTTCTGGTCTTCCCTGAATATTCCAGCTAATTTCTTACAACTGGTTGGTTGTAGTAGCTCAGTCGATTAGTTTGTTCATTAAAAAGCATCTATCAATTAACAGCCATAGTACATGATACAAGTTGAGCTTCACCGCTAGGGGCCTATGGCTTAGTCCTTGCAAAAGTTACTGCACCAGCTTAACTTCTACTCCCTCCGTTTAAAAATATAAGACAGTTTAGCTTTCTGAAATGAATGTATCTAAACACTTTTTAGTGTATATGTTCACTTTAAACCTTTAAAAACTTATATATTAAAAGACATCTAGATACATTTGTGAAAAAATGACTTATATTTCTGAACAGAGGGACTACCAAAATACGATAGACCGTAAGTAAAACTAAGCTGGGTTATCCTGTTTCTAGAACCAGGCTAAGGTGCGCGCTTTCTTTGATGTTCATGAGCAAGAAGGGAGTCACCCGGAAGGAGTTCAACTGGAGATGACCGGACAAGATGTGACGGAGTGCATGTGCATTGGTGGGTTACGCACAGAAACGTTCGATGATCAGAGTTCGCGCTACCGTTAAAAATATACGTTTGATATGTTGGGGTTTCTGTTTGTGTTAAGCAATGTGCGATGCATTCAGTTTTCCAAAAACTGCGTGGGTACCATGCTATTTGTTTTAACAGGGCCGGCGATGAGGTATGACGACCCTGGCATTGGCCAGGGGCCGACGGTCTGAAGGGCCCAAAAATTTATACTCACTTACGTACTCTCTCTGTCTATAAATAAGTGTAGTTTTAAGCTTGTTCTAAGTTAAAGTTAATAATGTTTGACTACTTTTTATAGAAAAACGTAGTGATACTTATGACTCTAAATTAATACCAATAGATATGTTTTTAAATTTAGTTTCATAATATGTTAATTTGATGTAATATATGTTGCTATATTTATCTATAAAGTTGGTCAAATTTAATAAATTTAACTTGGCCAAATGCTAGACATACACTTATTTGCAAACGGAGGGAGTATATATATACGGGTATACATATGCTACCACGACGCGAGAAATGAGCAGGGCCCTGAAAACCGGGCACAACACGTCATGCGAGCAGGAAATAAAAAAGGCTCACTACGACACGAGGCACCAGGCTTACGAGTTATGACGCGTGGCCGCATGGGTTACAACGTGTCGTGAACTTGTGATTTCCCTTCTCTTCTCTTCTCCTCGACTCTTCGGAAATCGGCCGGACTCCGTGCCTCGATCTCTAGGGCCCTGCCTCCCCGACTCGATCGACGATCGCAGATTCGCAGGTCATTTGTCGTGTATCGGGGATCACCAATTCACCAGCGGCAGGCCCTGGTCCTTACTCCTGACTTATTATCATTGGAATTATTTCTTATTTGAGGTAATCAAACTAGCAACTAATACTATTTATTATATTTTGATATTAAAATGTTTGGTTGGATGTTAACTTTTATTTTAAAAGTGCTAGTAGATACATATATGATAAAAAAAATTAATATGTCTATATATACATTAGCCTTAAGGGTCCATGGCGTCGACTTTGCCTAGGGCCCTGAAAAACATAGAGCCGGCCCTGTGTTTTAAAGGAGGCTATTGAATTTTTTTCCAAAACAAAAGGTTTCACAACCTGCGAAGTTTCTAAGAAAAATAAAGATGCCTTGAGAGCAACTCTAGTAATACCGCCAAAAAGCCAAAAAGTCTGGTGAACAGCAAAACATTTTTTCCGGCTGAAAAGCAAGTCAACGCAGGCCATGCTACTTTCTGTCGGACATGTGCAACCAATGTGAGAAATGATAATTCATGCTGGTTGTACCTACAAATAGCTCAAAAATAAAAACGATACTTACAAAGTGACGCTGTTTTCATTAAAATGGAAAAAAGGACCGGAACGATGCGACTATGTATGCATCGATGAGAAGATAAATGGATAGTTTTAACTATTGAATAGTCCCACCTCGTTCTGTTAAATTGAATCCTACCAGTTTATATAGGTTCATAAGATGCCTGGTATCAACGGGTGTCCTCGAAAATGAAATAAGCAGCACCACAGTTGATTGATCTGAAATCAAATGATAGAAAGGAATAAAATTTCCCATGGTGCCGGGGGGAGAGGGCCCCACAAATTCATTCACGCTTCTCTAAAAATACAAAATCATTTACGCCGATTGCCGATTCTCCCTCGCCACCAAGTTCGTGCAGCACGACTCATTGATTTATGAATCTTCAACAACTCACATTCGTTCATCACGAGAAAAAAAGACTGTTGACAGAACCAAGTTTGTGCAATACGACTCGTCGATTGCGAAGTCACGACTAGTCAGGATGTTCGTCGCGAGAAATAAAAGATGGGTCGTGGCAACACACGGGCATTCATCTTGAGGTAGGTTCTTCTGCCAGGATTTTGATTCGGATTTTTCATGGACGCTTTTGGTTGTTTGAGATAATTACCCACCATTGCCAGCGATAAGTGAAACTAACGGTTCGGTAAAACTACCACAACTTGAGATCGTGCGGCCCGAAGAGAGGAATCGGGCCCTGCGTCACGGAGGAGGCCGAACAACGACGACTCACGAACCGGAGGGGGGAGGTGGTGCTTCACTACGAAGGTGAACAGCGGTAGGATCTTGCGGGCTCGAGTGACATGGAGTGCTTACCAGTGGCGCACTAGGAGCAGAGGAATCGGGCCCTGCATCGCGGAGGAGGCCGAACAGTGGTGGCTCACGAACTGGAGGAGGGAGGTGGTGCTTCGTTAGAAAGGTTAGCGGTGGTAGGATCTCGCAGGCTCGAGCGGCATGGACTGCCTGCCGGTGGCGCACTGGCCCTCCAACCACCCCTCTTTTCCTCCCCTTTCCGCTCTTCTCTATCTCTCCCCCTATCTGAAAGAGGCGATTCCCTCTTCGATATGATAAATTCCCCTTGTATTCATGTTGAGTTCGTGATGGATTTATGGATCATTGTCGGGATTCCATTTGTGGATTGTTGTCGTTGTTCTATTTGGGACATGACACCGTCCCCATCCGTCCCCCATCTCATCCGCTGGCCTCCTACATCAGCTCCTACCCAAACATGTCCCAAGTGGTCACTAGATGTGGGCATGGCCTGTAGCGTCGGCTCCTCCCCAACCATCTCCCTGATGGCCGCCATATGTGGGACGGTAGGATTTTGAGCCATATTATTTGTAGTTACTTCACGAAAAAGGCCACTGTTGTCACTTGGAAAATAGAAAATAACTTCAATTCTGAAAGCTTTCTTTCTAAACAATGTTTGAAATACCAACATGCACCAATGTACCAGATATGGACAGGTTATCATAGACTATGGCAAACATATGGCCATGACCTGGTCATTTGGTTCGAAAGCCATGAATATTCATAAATGGTATGCCATATTGTGAAACAAGTTTCTTCAAAAGTTGTCAAATTTTAAGTATACTTTTTCATGGAAACTAAGTAGTGCACATAGAAAGACACCGTGTGAAAGAAAGACATTGCTTCAATTTATATTTAGTTTCCTTGATTTTTTCTTTCAAAAGGTTCCAAATTCGGTGGCATTAGCATCCATATAAGAAGTAGAATCTTATAGAAGTCTTGGTGTTCTCCCTTGTTTTAGTACTTGGGTACCTTAAAATGAATTTAATAAAAAACATGGGCAAGCAGATATCATACACTTGTAGATCAAAATTGGAGATACTTTCATTAAATTGCCGTAACGTGATTTAAGATACTTTTAAGATACAAATTTAAGATACTTTTGTTAAATTGCCGTATCGATATTCTATTCTACGAATATAGGCATAAAGCTTGAAAAATATTGAAACTTGGGCATTATCAATTAAATAGGTTATACTTTGTGTGAAATTTGGGGCCTTGGGATTTTTATCCATATTTTTGTAGTTGCTTCACAACAAAATCCATTGTTGTCACTTGGAAAACTAGAAAAAAACTCCAAATTTGGAAGCTCCTTTGTAAACAATATTTGAAATACCAATATGCACCAATCTATCAAATATGGTTAGGTTATTCTAAACTACGACAAAGATATTGCCATGACCTTGGTCATCTAGTTTGAAAGACGTGCATATATATTCATACATGATACACCATATTGTTTGACAAGTTTTTTCAGAGTTGTTAAATTTTAAGTTTAAATGTTTTCATGGAAACTAGTACTACAATAGTAAGACACCATGCAAAAAAATGCATTACTTCAAATTATATTTAATTTTCTTGATTTTTTTCATTCATAAGGATCAAATTTAGTGGCACTAGCATTCATATCAAGAAGTTGAATCTTGCAGAACTCTTGGTGGTTTTCCCTTGTTTTACTACTTGGGTACCTCAAATGAATTTTACAAAAAAAAATTGTGAGCAAGCAGGTATCATGCACTTGCATACCAAAATTTGAGATACTTTCATTAAATAGCCATAAAGTCATTCTATTACACGAATATGGCCATAAAACTTGAGAATTATCAATTAAATAGGTTATACTTTGTGAGAAAATTGGAGTGGTGTGCTTTTGATCCATAATCTTTATGGTTGATTAATGACAAAAGGCATTTTTATCAATTGGAAAATTTAAAATAACTTCAAATATGGAAGCTTTTTTGTAAACAATGTTTAAATAAAAATGCACCAATCTACCAAATATGGACAAGTTATTATAAACTATGGCAAGATATTGCCAAGACCTTGGTCATCTGGTTTGGAAGCCATTCATATTCATACATGGTACGCCATATCGTTTGACAAGTTTTTTCAAAATTGACAAATTTTAAGTTTAGATGTTTTCATGGAAACTACCTAGTGCAATGGTAAGGCACCATGGAAAAGAAAGGCATTACTCCAAATTATATTTAATTTTCTTGATTGTTTTTGTTCATAAGGCTTGAATATGGTGACATTAGCATTCATATCAAGAAGTTGAATATTCTAGAACTCTTGGTGGTTCTCTCTTGTTTTACTACTTGGTCATCTTCAAATGAATTTAAAAAAATCGCGAGAGAGTAGGTATCATGCACTTGCAGACCAAAATTTGAGATACTTTCATTAAATAGCCATAAAGTCATTCTATTGCACGAATATAGCTAGAAAATTTGAGAATTATCAATTAAATAGATTATACTTTGTGTAAAAATTGGGGTGGTGTGCTTTCGAGCAATAATCTATGTGGTTGATTCATGACAAAACCCATTGTTGTGAATTAGAAAATTTATAATAACTTCAGATATGGAAGCTCTTTTTATAAACAATGTTTAAATACCAATATGCACCAATCTACCAAAATATGGTCATATTATCATAAAATATGGTAAACATATGTCCTTGACATTGGTCAACTAGTTTGAAAGGCATGAATATTCATACATGGTACACCATATTGTGAAACAATATTTTTCAAAAGTTGTTAAATTTTAAATTTATATTTTTTTTCATGAAAACTAGCTAGTGCACACAATGAGACACCAAGAGAAAAGAATGGTAGTATTTTGTTTCATATTTTGTTTCCTTGTATATTTTAAAAAATGGCCCAAATTTTGCGTCATTAGCATTCGTATCAAGAAGTTGAATCTTGCAAAACTCTTGTCGATTCTCCGATATTTGACTACTTCGGTACCTTTAAATTATTTAAAAAAATGAAGAACAAGCTATATCACACACTTTGTAGTTCAAAATTAGACACACTTACTTTAAATCATCAAAAAGTCATTTTATTGCACAGATTTAGCTAGGAAGCTTGGAAAATCAAGAAAGTAGGGCGTTATCCATCAAATCTGGAATCTCTTTTTATGAACATTGTTTGAAATTCAAAGATGCACCGATCTACCAAATATGGACACGTTATCATAAACAATGGCAACGATATGGCCATGACCTTGGCCATCATGTTTGAAAGACTTCAATAATGTTTATCAATTTTGGAAAATGTCTGGAAACTCATTTAAATTATGGTTAGCCTACTGTCGCTGGCGTGTCGGTCAAGATGGGGCCAGCACCTAAGAAGCAGCCATGCATCAGAGTAGCGTACCTTGGAAGCTTCAACCTCGAAATTTTCGTAGAGCACTGAAACATCCCGCGCATCCATTCAAATATCCCGTGCATCCATTCAAATATCCCGTGCATCTATTCAAATATCCCTCCCTGTTTTTTGCAAATACAAAATTCCTATTCTATCCTTCATCCCGAAACAAGAACCCGAGGAGCACTGCAATAATAGAGGGGTATAGGTGATAAATGTTCATCATCCAACCTATATCCCCTACCGCCTATTCGCCGCCCTTCCTCAAAATTTACCTACCACCCCCTCTGCCCTCCACATTACACCACCTGCTTCACCACTGGCCCTCTCTTCCATACTGGATCTCCTTCACCGATAGCGCGCTCTTCCACACCGGAGCTTCTCCACCACCTTTGTTGTAAACGCACCAGATCCACCTCTCGCTGCACTCGTCTACTACAACCATTCTACGTCACCGACTCTCGCGTTGTGGACACCATAACTATTTCACTGACTCCCTCGCCACACCAGATCTTCTTAACCAACACCGCCGTCTACCGCACGAGGGGGGGATTTTCACCGAATCACTCGTTCGCTAACACAAAAATGCCTAGCCGCCACGCCCCACACCCTCTTGCCCGTCCAGGCCGCTCCCACCGCGGAGTGGTAATTTCTCTTGCTCATTTGATATTTTGGGGTATTGTTAAGCTACGAAAGCATTAGAATGTTGCTAAATATTCTGCCTGCTATTTCCATTTTGTTTGCGCCCACATATGGTTGGTCCTATCCACATCATTAGCTTCTCACTATTATTTCATTTATTACATTGTCACACTATCGGCACATAATCCTGCAACACTAATTCATAGATGTTATTCTTTCCGAGCGCTCGCATGGGTCATGCAAACTGGTCATAGAGGATCCAACACTAACAATCTGACGCCAAACAAGGTTCGAGTGTGAGGTTTTCGTGTGTTATTTAGGCCAGTATCTTATCATGTTAATAAGTTATATAACATGTATGCATAATAAGTTAATAAGTCATTATACGTAAAACCTTGCCCTAACATTTCCATTCATGTTTTATTGTCTTTATATCTTCGAGTGCTTTGAGTAATTTATAAAATATTCATCTAGTTTGAATCATACATCTGGTCATTTTTAATGTTATATTTTTGGTGTTTTCAACAGCTTTGGCTAGTTTGAATCATATATCTGGTTAATTTTAACGCTATCTTTTTGGCGCTTTCATCCTTCCAAAATAGTTGACTCAGTTTTAAATGTCATGCCTTAATGCAGAGAAAGGACAATGGAGTACAAGGACTAGCGTTCCAGCTGCTCGACTCGGATTCTACTAGCAGATTAACCAGGAGCCACGCCCGAACGAGCTACTATAAGTTCATACTTACTTAAATGATCTGTACTTTATATAATACGTGTCTCCCTTGTTCTTGTTTTAACCTCTTTTGCCATATTTTACCAAGCTGTAGTTAAAACCAAGAAAGAGTCCTCGGAAGGCAGGGATGAAAGTTGTGATCCCTCTTTCCATTGCATTTTTTAAGGAAACAAATTTCTTAATAGTCTAGCTAGAACAACTCTTGCATGTGATATATAGAGGTTGTATTGCATGCAGAAAGAAAAAGTGTAGCTGCTCTTAGATCTGTAGCTGAAATATTAAAGAAGAGGGCAAATGATATGATGAAGTGCATCGTCATGTACCGATCTCGTATTGATGATGCCAACTCTTCTTTATAATCTTTTAAAATGCAGATCTTGTCTAATGATCTATTGTAATTTTCAATCTGGAGAGACCCTATTGGATTATGTGTAACATGTCGAATAGTAAAGGGCCTGAATAGTAAAAGACCCGAACAGTAAAAGGTCTGAATAGTAAAAGGCATGGATCATAATAGGTCGTAACAGTTACATGCCAGAATCATAGGAGTATAAAATAGTAAATGGCAAGAAGAGTAAAAGGCCAGAACAGTAACATGCCAAATCAGTAAAAGACAAGAATCATAATAGACCAGAACAGTGATAGGCCAGAATAGTAACATGCCAAAAACAGTGAAAGGCCAGATTGGCAGAAGACCTGAACAGTAACAAGCCTTCCAACAAAAGTCCCGCAACAAACAAAAAGTGATGGGCCTTGTGCACAGTCATAGGCCTATGACAGGTCTAAATAGTACCGGCCCGATGGTGCGCAAGCTGCTAATGGGCTTCACAGTGTTGGACCAATGTGGGCCTTATGCAGGACGAAACAGTAATGGACCAAAAAGTTAATAGGCCATAGCTGGGCTGCAATGTGGTGGTCCCCCTTCAATCAGTGTAGCGCTCTAGTAGACTGAAATAGTAAGGGGCCATGTTCTTATTGGGCTTCTCTCATGGGCCGACCACTTAATAATTAGCAGGCATTGGCTGAGCCTATATTCTACCACAGTTTTGTTTCAATTAACGATGGTAACTGGCCGTTAACGGTGTTTGCCATGTGGCAGTATGCATGACATCAACTGTCAACAGGACTGGCGAAACAGATCTACAACGACACGAGTTTCGTGGTTGAAGGGTGTGATCCGCCACGGTCACGAAAAAACTGTGGTAGATTCTTTGGTGACAGGGATTTTACCATGGGACCCATCCATCATAGAAGACTTTTTACCATAAAAACGGGACTTCAACCATGAAAACCGTCTGTTGTAAAAGCCAACTTTACTTGTAGTGACATTTTATGTAACCTACCAGATATGGCTTATACCATGGGAACCATCTGTCACAGAAGACTTTTTGACCATAAAAACGGGCCTTCAACCACGAAAACCACCGTTGTAAAAGCCAACTATTCTTATAGTGACATTTTACATAACCTACCACCTAACAACAATAAAAACATGGGGTACATGAGTTTATAGGAAAAAACCATTCTTAGAATTGAGCAATGAGGTACAAATATGAATGGCTTTCGACTCGCATGAGCTAGGTCATGGCCTTAAACCATGGCATAGTTTGTTGGAATGAGGCCACACTTGGCACACTCGTGTATCTTGGTTGATAGACAATGTCGATGAAGGGTTTTTTCATTTTCTTTTTAATATAAAACCCATTTTCCATTTTTTGAATTCTTGCCGATTTCATTTAAAATGACCTATGTTTGCTCTACAGGTGTCGCATACCTTGCTTGTGATTTTTAAAATCATTATTGGTCCACAATTTTTCATTTCATCGGAGTTCGGTCTTGCAAATAATTCCCAAACAATATGCTTGAAAACCCTTTTTTGAGTGCACAAGGTGTTCATTTATGTGTTGGCGGGCCCTGGTTGGTCGATACCTACCTCACACCGATTGTGTCCCCCTAGTGGATCATATGCAATCCAGCGGCCTTGATATCCCCACGCTCTATCCCTAGCTTTGTTCAAGTTTTGTGCCAGAGCACCAGTTTGCCACCATGCCATAAAAAATTACAAGTTTACCACCATGATCTTAAAAAACCTAGGCTTTTCTGTGATGTTTTTTATAATTTAAAATTTGTGAGGCCTTTCGTGATGCTCTCCTTCTAGAATTTTAAATTTGTGAGTCTTTCATGATGCTTTTTATAATTTGAATTCCATGATTATTTTTGTGATCATTTTTATAATTTAAAATTTATGAGGATGATTACAAATATGGGATGCTTTTTATAATTTAAAATTTGTGAGGCTCTTTGTGATTATTTTTATAATTTGAAATTGTAAGGCTGTTTATGAATTGGTGTTGCTTTTTATAATTGGAAATTTGTGAAGTTGTTCACAAATTTATGATGCTTTTTATAATTTGAAATATGGGTGGATTTTTTTTTGCTTTTTTACAATTAGAAACTTGTGAGGTTGTTTACAAGTTTGTGATTCTTTTATAATTTGAAATTTGTGAGGTTGTTTACAAATTTAGGAAGCTTTTTATAATTTTAAATTTGTGAGGCTTATGAGGATGAAAAACATTCACCCAAACATATTGCAATTGAATCCCGTGGAAAATTTCCGAAGTATCTAATCCTAAAATTAAGGGATTTCTCAAAATCCTCTAGAATTTCTATGGGAATCCTTTGAATCAAAAAGAGTGCTATTAAGCAAGGCACGGGAGTCGGGTGCAGATCCTTCCACCGAGTAGTTGAGCTGTTTGGTGAGGGAAGGAAGTGAAAATACAAAAACGGGAAAAGATGAACATTTGAATTACTACTACTTTATTTGTCGCCAAAATGCCTCCTTCCTATACACGCCAACGAACTGGTGAACAATCGTGACAGCTAGAGACACAGACACAGACACACACCTGCCGGCACAAGGCAGGTCGACACACGTGCGCAACAGCTGATGGCTCCCAAGTGCAGGAGATAAATTATAGTACTTTTCAATAAGAAAGGTTGTCGAACCCATGAGGAGCTAAAGTTATTAGTTAGTAAGTTTGACAAGTAAAACAATAAAAGGGTAAAGTGGTTTTGGTGTTTTGGGTTTGTAGGTTGCAGTAAAATGAAGTACAGAAAGTATATAGCAACAAGTGAATGCTCTCAATGAGAGAAAGCCTAATCCTTTATGCAGCAAGAGGGCAAGCTCAAGTGTGTGTGAACTTATATTGACAAGCGTTCCTGAGGGTGGCATGGATTTACTTAGCATTTAGATTTCTACACAACATGGTGAATATCTTGTCAAGTTTCATTCCCTTAGGGCGGAGCCTAAATTAGGTGCAGCCATAGATATGAGCAAATACCCCCTTATGATGGGTCTTAGATCCATTTTCATGAGCAAGTATAGGAATCATTAAGACATAAATGTCCCACCATAGCAGTTAGTTCATTGGTCCCTGACAGAAATCCCTCTAAAGCAACTCAAAGTATTGGAAAATGGTTTCTGCCATTCCATCCCTTCCAACCCTCATCATTGCATTAAAGTGTAGCCCTATGAGCCCATATAGGTGAAGTAATATGCAATTGATGTTCGTATAAAACCATCATAAACCACATAAAAGATAAAAACTCGACCAAATACTCATTGCATACTATATAGAAATCATAGCCAATTCATCCTATGCCCTCACAAACATGGGGATCTACTCGTAAGTGACAAACATGATATGGATCAGTGGCGTGTGGATTACAAGACAATCTAAAAATATAATATCTCCACCAAATAAAGATAAGTTTCCAATCACAAACATGAAAAAGGCACTCAAATAATATTCGAGGTGTAATCAATCACAGACTATGAGGAGAGTGAAGTGGATCTTGGAGATGGAGATAGTGATGATGATGATGGTGCTGATGGATATGTTGATGGAGAGGCCTCCCCCTATGCCAAGGAGGAGTGATGATGACGACAACTTCCCCCTCACCGGACGCTCCGGTGCTGCAGGATCTGCCCTCTCCTGGAGTAGGAGGGGACTTTTGCCTCTACCGCCGCCTCTATAAATCGTGAGAAAAAATATGGCATAGGTTTTCTAGCGAGATGGAGGCATGTGTCGAAAGGAGGAGCCGAGTCGACACTCATGGGCCAAATGAGCATGGTTGTCGCGCCCAGCAAGGTAATGCACACCAACTGGGCTCTTTTGGGCCTAGTAGCTCCTCTCGCTTGATTCTTTCGCACATGGTCCTTCTCTAGGTGAAAAACACATCATGTATCTTTTCTTTGATTTTTATGTCTCTAGAATGACCCCAAAACAACAAACTACCAAAAAGGAAGTTCTCTACCTCCTAGAAATTAAATACCAATGAAAGAGACTTTGTAGGAAAGTCCCATAAATCAACTAAAAAGGAATAAATAATGATAGATCGTGGCAAATATCATTCAAAAAAGATCATATAAGTGACTATATTGATCATGTAAAATGCATGTATCGACTCCCCCAAGCTTAAACCTTTGCTCGTCCTCAAGAAAATAAGCGAAAAGATCATATCATGTAGAAATGAGCTTATGATTGATAATAAAGTATGAGCATGGCATCATCAACTTATGCATATTCGCTTGTATTAAAAGATATATAGATTAACAATCACACGAATGTGGTCTACATAGATATATAGGAGCTCTAGACAACACCCCTTGCTTTTGAACAAAACTAACCATTGTATGTTGGACAATTAAACAAGTCTCAATTTTTTATTTTCTCTTTGATAATATTAGCTTGCATGGTTTTTTACCTTGGTATCTTTGATTAACTCTTTCCTTTGCAATGAAGATAAAACTCTCATAGGACAACTAGTTAAAAGAAGAGAGTCAAAAAACAAGACAGACATGAAGTTTGACTTCATCAAACAATTTCACCATTTTTCAAATCATGTCATATGCCCTACTGAACCTTTGCCTTTCACTTTCCATGGCTAACCGAACCTCAGGTGTCTGCCTTTCATACACTTTCCATAGAGCATATGTATTGAAATATCCATGACCCTCAGTTTACTCATTGACTACTAAATAGAACAAGTGTATCTCATGCCCTCCTTGTGATCATCTCTTCCTAACTATTTGTTCTACAAAACCATATCTCTACTAAAAATTCAAGGTATTTTCTTATATATATATTTGTAAACATCACTCACATGGATCTTTCCTTTGTTGCAAGTTATTTTTTGTTTGATAAGTTCTATACTTTTCCAACACACTCAAGTTAATCTAATTCAAGACAAGATGTAACTGAAAGTTCTAGATTTGAGGTGCACATATGCATGCATGTTACCCATAAATCTCCAAACAAGAGAATCATGGATCACACCATACTTTGTATTTCAGTAAAAACCTCTTGACCAAGGATACAAGATAATGCTCCAAGATCCCTTTAAGCGATGAGAAAATCAATACCTAATAGATAAAAGTAAAAAAGCAACCTAAAGATCATGACTAGACACAATATAATAAACTAAAAAGCATAAAATACTAGGTGAAACTCCCCCAAGCTTGAGTGTTGATGTAGATATTTAAGCAATGGCTCTCATGAACTCATCATCAATAGTGTTCCTGATCCTCACCAAGGCTACATCCGACTTCTTGTTGACTTCAACTTGCTCCTCCCACTTGGCCTTGTAACTCTTAAGCTCTTCCTCAAGCCTTGCAATAGTCTCCATGAAAACTGTGGAGTTTGTGTGCATGCCCTTAATATACTGTGTGTTCACCACCTCTTCGTAGTCCTGCAATAGTTCAATATGACGGTGAGATCCAGATGCGTGCTTCCCTTTGTTAGCAATTTGTCGGTGAAGGAGGTCAATCTGTGCTTGAAGATCTGGGTCAGCCAAGCCCCTGAATTGAGGTTTTTCAACCTCCCTCACCCTCCTTGATCCATCTTAAAGTTGAGTCCTCCAAAGGCCATTGTCCCTAGGGTCTTCTTCCCTTTGCAGCTGACTCCTTAGTGGGGAGATCCACCACGAGGTCTTGGTAGGTGGTGCACACGGGAACCTCCCATTGGGGTGCTCCACCGTGAAGACATGACTAGTTACAGAGATGAGATCTAGAAAACAAGGACAGAAAACAATGTTCGCTCGAAAAGACTCAATGCGAGATTAGATCAGCATGGAGCGGTATATATTGACAAGTTTTAGGGTAATATGAAGTGTTTGAGATGAAACCGGGGCGAAAGAGTATGGGTGGCGTGCCCAACAAGGTAGGGTGCGTCACCTGTCCTCTTTGTCTCTTTGGGGCTCTATTTTATCCAATTCTTTCGCTACACACTTTAATTTTCCAAAAATAATGACTTACCTAAAATACAGAAATATTCTGAGATAGTTACACACCCGAAAACCTTTGTTTATTGATTTATGGTATTTGTAGAGGATATTTTGTTTGCAATTATGGCCTCGGGTCTCTAGAGATTGAATTCTTCCACCTTTCATAAGCTTCATTCCTCCATTCATCTAACAAGTTTAAGTCTAGAGTTATTTTATCTCCAGCAGTTTTGAAGTCAAAGTTGAGTTTTTTAATAACACATCTAGCTTTATGTTCTAATTCTACACGGAGGTGACATGCTTTACCATAAACCATTTTATAAGGAGACATACCCATAGGATTTTTAAAAGAAGTTCTATAAGCCCACAAAGAATCATTGATTTTGGTTGTCCGATCAGATCTAGTCTATTGAATGTCTTTTCTAAAATGCGTTTGATTCCCCTATTACTTAGTTCAAATTGACCACTAGTTTGAGGATGATATGGGTATTCTACCCTATGATTGACACCATACTTAGAATTGATCAATGATGTATGAATATGCATGGATTTCGACTCACATGATCTAGGTCAGGGCCTTAAACATCACATAGTTTTTTGGAATGAGGCCAAACTTGGCACACTCGTGTATCTTGGTTGATAGACAATGTTGTTGATGAAGGGAATATGCTCGAGAGGTAATAATAAAATGGTTATTATATTATTCCATGTTTATGATAAATGTTTATTTCTCATGCTAGAATTGTATTAATCAGAAACATTAATACATGTGTGTTTAATAAACAAACCAAAGTTCCTAGTAATGCCTCCCATTATAATAGCCTATTGATTAACAGATGATCAAAGTTTCCTGATCATGAACATTGGATGTTGTTAATAATGAAATCGTACCATTAGAAGAATGATATGATGAACATATACCCAAAGTACATTTAGCAATATGATATAGTCATTAAGTTTACATTGCTACATGAAACACACACGAAGTATTCCTAGTCCTTAGACCATGAGATCATGTCAATCACTAACACTGGAAGAGTGCCTTGATAACATCAAACATCACACCTTAACAGGGTTACTACAAAGGTTGGTTCAGGTATTCTAAAAGTGTTATGTAGAGGCTCGTGTATCAAGGGTGGTATTTGTCCATCCTAATGACAAAGAGATATACTCTAGATCCTCTCGGTGATATCACATCAACACTGCTTACAAGCACGTGAATATGTCACAATGATGTTGTATCACAGAACGAGTAAAGAGTACTTATCGAGAACGAGATCGAACTAGGGTATGGTTGATACCCGTGGTCGGATCTCGGATAAGTAAAGTATCTCGAGACAAAAGAAATTGGACATGATGTTGATGGTTCACACGATCAAAAGAGTTATTGTTGAATGTGCAGGAGTCAGTACGGATCTCTAGGTTCCACTTTTGATTATTTTTAAGAGAAGTGTCTCTATCATGTCTGTATTATTCGCGAACCGTAGGGTGACACACTTAAGGTACTCCGACACTAAGTTGTAGATAAAACATATCCGAGAATAATTTTGTTAGAGAAGAAATTATTTCGATGATCACTGGAATTGTTTTGGGTCAAATTCCTGAAATTGGTTTTAGATGTGATATCGAAATAATGCAAGGGGTTTTATGCAATTGTTTTTTGATTATAGTAACTGGTAAAATTTTGAAAATAAATAAAAGTGTTTAATTTCAAGAGTAAAATGCATTTAAACTAGTGGGTATTAAATGCATGTGAGTGGAGATGGTTTTTATGTGAGTGTAGTGTCCATCCACATGAATGTGGGAGAGGTGGGTGCATCCCCATGGTCAGTTACCCCATCCATCCTCTCCATTAGCACCACCTCCTCGTGAAGGTTCTCTTCCCCCTCTAGCATTTTACCAATAGCCTCGGATTAGCGAGGTACATGTTTTGTTGGATTACCGGGGTAAGATTTATCTACTCCTTCTGCTGCTCTGCTAGAGTGGAGGCATGGATGTTGTTGGGAGTCGGATGTGTGACCATGGTCGGATGCGCTGCTGGTTTGTGACACTCTACAACTCGATCTTGAGATCGGCAAGTGATCGACTACGTCAATAACAAAATCAATTTTTGTAAAAGGCTCTTGGTCTTCGAGGGTTAGTTTTTCTAGTTACCCTCTTACTTGTTACTAGCATCTAGTTACTAGCATCTACTAGATTAGATATTTGCGCAATTGATGTTCTTATCGTAGGAATTTTTTATTTTCTCTGTTGCGAACCCTTTAGTGGTATCAGAGCCATATCTATGTATAGATGTTCTGTACGAGTAGAACACATGTGGATGTAGGCGATGATGATCATGTTATTGCAACTTTTTGTATACTATATCTTAGTGGCATAGTGGATGAAGCGATCCGGACTAACTTTACATGTCTTTGCACATGACACTTGTTCCACTCTTCACATGCAACTCATATTGCATAAGTGGCTAGCGAGTGTCTGTCTCTCCTACTATAGCTATGATTTAGTTTACAACAGGTTGTTGATAATTTGTTTACCACCATTATGGTTTAAAGTTTGTAGGATGAATAATTCTTATTAAGCCCAAATCATGTAAAGTATGCAAAATAATTTATAGGAGTCTAACTTGTTTATGTAGGGCATGTGATATGATATGGTCAGTTGTTACAAATCTTATATATGTGATGATATTATTTGTAGGTTATGACAATTGGCGGGAGCCATATGGTTGTTTTCTTCTTTAAATAGAAATCCATGTAATATATACATTAGTGGAGAACAATCAAGATGGTGGAACCATAGACCTTGGAGCCATGCGAGTGGAATGGTGGTGATCATACCATGGAGCACAAGATGGAGATCAAGTGCAAGAAAGGACGATATAATATCACATTATTTATGCATGTGATGTTTATCCCTTTTATGCATCTTATTTATGCTTATTTCTTGTTTAGATCTTGTTGGTATCATTATAAGATGATCCCTCTCACTAAATATCAAGATAAAAATGTTTTCTTCCTTTAGTATGCACTGCTAAGAAAGTTCGTCATTTCGAAGCACCACGTGATGATCAGGTGTGATAGAATCCGCATTCACATACAATGGGTGTAAGACAGATTTACACACATGAATACTAAGGTTCTACTTGGCGAGCCTAGCATGTATAGACATGGCCTCAGAATATGAACCGAAAGGTAAAGCATGAGTCATATAGTTGATATGATGATCATATCAATGCTCGCCTTTGCAGTTGCACCAATTCACCTGATGATCTGTCATGGTGTAGTGGATTTGGTTCATGTAATCACCAAAACGACTCGAGGGATGTTGGTTTTGAGTGGGAGTTCACATAGTACTATAATTAGAGTTGAACTCAATTTATCATAAACTAAATCAAAATTAATTTGCATAATTTGTTGTAGTCACTAGCATTCATTTACTACTTTGTGCTTAGTTTTAATTAGAACTATAGAATTCTAGATATTTACTTTACAAATTGGTATCGTCTTGTTTTGAGTGTAAATCTAAAGTTTAAAGTCCTATTGCAAACTTTCAGCAAACTCCACTTACTCCATGAAGTTTAATAAGTAGTATTAAATTAAGAGTAACAATTCCAACATTAGTATCTAAATATCATGCTTGCCTCCATGATCCTTGATATTTGAAAGTTGTTTTAGTATCAAGGTTATCTAGGAGCTTAAAGAATTGTTTCACACCATCGTGCGTGGAAGATATTGTGTTATCTGAAATAATGCTTGGTTGAAATATGATAGAATATAAATTTAGTAAGATACATGTTCTCATATTGTATGAGAATTTGCGAAGGTTGGAGATGCTAAGCTTCCTGATCTCCCAAAAGGTTTTGGGAACTAACATTATACTCGTGATTCACCCTTATAGGATATAGTATCTTTATCATGAAAGTAGTCATGATATGATGAATAAAAGATGTAGGTAAAATGTTTGCTACACTAAAAGATTACTAAAGAATGGATTTTGGAAGAACGCCAAGCATTTGATGATGGTGATACACATCAAAGTGCAAGTACGAGGGTAATAGTGTTTGACTAACACACTTTGGACTATGTGTCATGTGTATGGGACCACTATTGATGTTTATAGATTCTTCTAAAAGGAAAGGATATGCTAAAAGAGAATCTAGAAAATACTTAGCAGAAAAGAAAAGACTAGAAATGTCCATCTTAGGTATATAGGTGATATACATGTTGTCGATGTATTCTTTGCTTGTTAAATAATGTAGTTCTTGGGTATTGGATATCAGATTGGTTGGTGTGAAGTGTCATACAGGACAACAAAATTCATGAACTACAATGGCCTAAGTAACTAGCAAGAGAATATGGGATGATGTTCATCGGAAACAAATAAAGTTTTCTTGTGTTTCTTGTTGACATCATACCTTGACTTCAATATTTGTTTTAATAATTGTTATTTTGTTCAGGTATTATGAGAATAATGGTTATTCAAATAATTACCATATTCCATAGAAGATGGATGAACTCTTACAAGTCTAGTTGCAGAAATCACATCCATAACACTAATGCTAAAATGTCACAAGACGAATGGTTAGAATATCACTTGTGAGTGACATCGCCGTTTAAATTATACTAGAAAGAAAACATGAAGAAACTCCATGTTTATGGATTTTTGAGTCTTTTGATTTTAATCAATTGACGCTTGTGAGATTTTCCTGGAGATAATTAAAAATCCATTCAAAGGCTAACGAAGAACAAACAACTAACCTATTGGACATCGTGCATGTTGATGTATATAGCCGTGAGCGATGGATTTCAACTTCATATACTTTATCCGGAAAATTGAGTGGATATATGTGTATATTTACTTAATGAGGAAGAAGTATGAAATATTTGAAAAATGTTCAAGGACTCTCAAGATGGAGTGGAAAATCATTGTAACAAGAAAATAAAGAATCTATGATTGGATCATAAAGGAAGATATTGGAGTTACAAATTTTAGCAAACACCTAATATTTGAGGAATCGTTCCATTGATTTGCATTTCCCGAAACACCGTAGGAGTATGGAGTGTTCGAGAGATGTAACCAAACCTTGTTTGACATGGCAAGATCAAAGGTGTCATTAATTTATAAAACTGTCATTTTATTTGGAAGATTAAGCTTTAGAGACTACCACTTTTATAGTGAAAAGAGCGCCATCATGATCCGTTGAATTGACTTCATATGAGTTATGACTTGGGATAAAACCCGAGTTGTCTTTTCTTAAATTTTTGGTATGATATGCATAAGTAAAATGTTTACAACCTAAGTCGGATAAGCAAGTTTTTGTAGGTTATCCCAAAGAAATTGTTGGGTATTCCTCCATAACACAGAAGACAAAAGTGTTTGTCGCTTAAAACGTCAAGTTTCTTGAGAAGGAATTTTTTGCGAAAATTTAAGTGGGAGGACAATAGAATTTTGATTAGGTTGATGAACCTGAGCAACATTTGCTGAGTAGCGCAGTGCCAGAAAGTGTCCCGGAGACGACTAGAATTCTCATGGCTCCCATGCCTCAAAGGTTGTGGCCACGGAGAACTAAATTCCTATGGAACCCCGTCGGTCGGGTAAACAATCAAGTACTAAGATTTGAGATCAAATCATTATTATTTAACAACGATGAACTGACTACATGCAAAGAAGTAATGCTGGGCCCTGACTCCGTCAAATGGCTAGAAGCCATAAAAATCCGTGATAGTTCCATACATGAGAAACCAAGTTACTGAACTTGGAAGACCCTCCGGAAGGCATGAAGCCTATTGGTCGTATTTGGATCTATAAAGAAAAAGACATGGATGTTTCACATCTATGAAATAGTCGACATGTCGAAAAAGAGTTTACGACAATATTGAAGGAGTTGACTATGACAATGTTCGATCTTTCGTAGCGATATTTTGTCTAGACACATTATTATAGCAACCACTGCATATAGAGATTTTGGTATATGGTAGTTGAACAAACAAAACAACATCCTTTTAATAGAATGGTTACCTAAGACGTGTGCGTAACATGGTATCAAGGGTTTTGTTAATTCAAAGGATGCTAAAAGGGCATGCAAACTTTATTGGATGAAGTAAGAATCATGGAGTTGGAATCTTTACCATGATGAAAATAGTTAAAAGGTTTAATTTCATCAGAGATGATGAAGATGCTTGCATTTTCAAGAAATTAAGTGAGAGCGTTGAGTCATATTTCTAATACATTATGTAGAAGAGATGTTGTTGATTAGAAATAGTGTATCTTTTATTGACACGGGTTGATAATTTCATTAAAATTAAGATTTTGATGAAAGACTTAGGCAAAACTAGAAAATTAGACATCAAAGGATATATGGATAGATTAAGACGCTAATATGGTTGTGCAAAATGTACATACATTAAATATTGAATGAGTTCAATATGGAAACAACGAGAAAGGTTCTTGCTGCATGGAAAAGGTTGAATCAAGATTCAAGTGTATTGACACTTGGTGAGTGAAACGAGATTCAAGTGTTTTGATACTTTGTGAGTCAAATCAAATGAATATCTTGATCAATTATACCATGATATATACATATCCAGATATGTCTTATGATCTAGACATTATGAGCATATACCAGGTTGACTCATAATATGATCACTGGACAATAGTAAGGATATTCTTATGATTGTTGGAAGAACTAAGAATATATTCTGTATATAGAGGTGACAGATAGTTCATTGTAAAGTGTCACATTAATACTAGACATGTAGTTCATTGTAAAGTGTTACATTGGTACTAGAAATATAGTTCACTATAAAGTGTTACATTGATACTAGTTTTGTCACAAGATACAAATTAAGTGTATCTTAATTTAGGCTATAGGTTAAGGTGGCACAATGTAATAGAAGAAATTTCCATGATGGATTTGGATGATTTCCAAAGTTAAGGACATTATCACGGAAACTACAACAAAGGTTGAGTATATGACTGTTGTAGCACTAAAGGAGGGCATTTGTGTAAAGAAGTTTGTTAATCAAACTAGGTGTAGTTCCAAGCGGGATAATACTATAAATATATATTGTACGACAATAGTGTCTACATGATTTGACCCTAAGGATTTGAGGTATCACCAAAGAACCAAATTTATACAATTCCATCTTATTTGAGAATGAGTGATGTGTAGAGACGCAAATGCATGCAAATACACACGGACCTAAAAGTTTCATTTTTGGAGATTAGTTTTATCACAAGCAATGCATATGAACGAACACCGGAAATCCATAGGTGTTGAATGTGCAAGTTTTGAACTAGATTATTGACTCTAGTGCAAGTGGGAGATTGAAGGGAATATGCTCGAGCGACAATAATAAAATGGTTATTATCTTATTCCATGTTTATGATAAATGTTTATTTCTCATGAAAGAATTGTATTAATGAGAAACATTAATACATGTGTGTTTAATAAACAAACTAAAGTTCCTAGTAATGCCTCTCATTATACTAGCTCATTGATTAACATATGATCAAGGTTTCCCGATCATGACTATTGGATGTTGTTAATAATGAGATCATACCATTAGAAGAATGATATGATGCACATACACCCAAAGTAGATTTAGTAATATGATCTAGTCAGTAAGTTTGCATTGCTACATCAGTCACATACGAAGTATTCCTAGTCCTTGGACCATGAGATCATGTCAATCACTAACACCGGAAGAGTGCCTTGATAACATCAAACATCACACCGTAACAGGGTGACTATAAAGGTGAGTTTTGTTATTCCTACAGTGTTATGTGGAGGCTCATGGATCAAGAGTGGGATTTGTCCATCCTAATGATGGAGATATGCTCTAGGTCCTCTAGGTGATATCACATCAACACCGCTTGCAAGCATGTGACTAGGTCCCAAGGATATTGTATCACAGAACAAGTAAAGAGTACTTGTCGGGAACAAGATCGAACTAGGGTATGGTTGATACCTGTGATCAGATCTCAGACAGGTAAATTATCGCGAGACAAAAGGAATTTGATACGATGTTGATGGTTCACACGATCACAAGAATTATCGTTGAATGTGCAGGAGTCAGTACGGGTCTCTAGGTCCCGCTTCTAATTACTGATAAGAGAGATATCTCTATAATCTCTGCATTATTCACGAACCATAGGATGACACACTTAAGGTACTCCGACACTAAGTGGTAGATAAAATATATCCGAGAATAATTTTGGTAGAGATGAAATTGTTTTGATGATCACCAGAATTGTTTCAGGTCAAATTGCTAAAATTGGTTTGAGATGTGATATCAAAATAATACAAGGGCTTTTATGAAAATGTTTGTTGATTAAAGTAACTGAAAAAATTCTGAATAAAATGGAGTATGATTTAGTACATCGTATGTTGGATTCTCGGAGTATGATTTATCTTATCCTTCCACTGCTCTAATGGAGTGGAGGCGTGGAGGTTTTCGGAGCAGTATGTGCCCGAGGACGGATGCTTTGCTGGTTTGTGGTGCTCTCTAACTCGATCTTGAGATCAGCAAGTGATTGACTATATCAATAAAGAAATCAGTTTTCTTAAAAGGCTATCAGTCTTTGAGGGTTAGTTTTTCTGGTTACCCTCTTACTCATTACTAGCATCTACTAGATTATATCTTGGCGCAATTGACGTTCTTATCCTAGGGAAAAAATGTTTTCTATGCTGTGAACCCTTCAGATGAAGGGTTTTTTGTTTTATTTTTTAATAGAAAACCCATTTTCCATTTTATGAATTCTTGCCAATTTCGCTTAAAATGACTTATGTTTGTACTAAAAGTGTCGCATAGCTTGCTCATGATTTTTTAAATCATTTGTAGGTCCACAATTTTTCATTTCATCAGAGTTCGATCTTGCAAACAATTCCCAAAAAATTATGCCCGAAAACCTTTTTTGGGTGCACAAGGTGTTCATTTTTGTGTTGGTGGGACCTGATTAGTCGAGACCTACCTCACGCCAATCGTGGCCACTCCCTTTGGATCCTATATGATTCAACGTCTCTGATATCCCTGCTCTCTCTCCCTATCTTTGTTCAAGTTTGGCACTAGAGCACTAGTTTGCCACCATGCCTTCAAAAATTACAAGTTTTCCACCACGATAATAAAACACCTAGGATTTTTTGTAATGTTTTTTATAATTGGAAATTCGTGAGGCTTTTTGTGATCATTTTTTAAGTTGAAATTTGTGAGGATTTTTACAAATATAGGATGCTTTTTATAATTTGAAACTCGTGAGGTTCTTTGTGATGATTTTTATAATTTGAATTTTTGAAGGCTATTTAAAAATCATTTTTCATTTTATAATTGGAAATTTGTGAGGCTATTTACAAATTTATGATGTTTTTTATAATTTTAAATATGGGTGGCTTTTTGTTTTTCTTTTTACAATTTGAAACTTGCAAGGCTGTTTACAAATTTGTGATGCTTTTATAATTTGAAATTTGTGAGGTTGTGTACAAAATTTTGGATGCTTAAATTTGTGAAGCTTGTTTTGATGAAAATTTTGCTCCAAAACATAGTACAATTGAATCCTGTGGGAATTTCCCAAGGATCTAATCCTACGAATCAAATGGTTCCCATTAGAAAAATTCTTAAGGATCAAAATCCTCTTGAATTACTATGGAAATGCTTTGAATCAAAAAGAGCGCTATTAAGCAAGGCATGGGAGTCGGGTCTAGCTCCTTCCACTAAGTAGACGATCCATTTGGTGAGGGAAGGAAGTGAAAATACAGAAACAGGAAAAGATGAACGTTTGAATTGCTACTACTTTATTTGCCACCAAAATTCCTCCTTCCTATACACGCCAACGCAACTGGTGAATAAGGCGGACGGCCAGAGACATAGAGCTACCAAAACAAGGTAGGTCTACACACGTGCACAACATCCCGCTGTGGACAAGGGAGAAACAAATCGGCCGATGCGGGGCAGCGAAAGAGAAAGGAAACCCAATTTGTTTTGTGTGCATACATAATGGGTCGGAAATTTTACTAAACTATACCTCACCTTCATAACACATCTTAAATTTGCTTTGATATCACACCACCTTCAACTCCTCTTCGCAAAATTAATACCCTATCATCAAAATTAATACCCTATCATCAAGGCTATAAAAAAATTCAAGTTTTCCACCATGATCATAAAAAAATATAGGATTTTCTGTCAAGTTTTCTATAATTTTATATTTGTGAGGCTTTTCATGGTGCTTTTTTAATCTATAATTAGAAATTGGCGAGTCTATTTACAAATTTGTGATTCTATTTATAATTTGAGATTTCTGAGATTTTATGATGGTTTTTATAATTTGGATTCTATGAGGGTTTAGTGAAAAACATTCCTTTTCACTTGGAAATAGAAAATATTTTTCTCAACACTTGAAAAATCCCACTGGCAACATTGTTTACTGCGCCACCCATCTACCAAATGTGGGAAGTGTAACATGAACAATGATGTTCATATGGTCAAGCCCTTGGTTGTTCGGGTTGAAAACAAAGAATTTTCATACATGCTAGGCCAATATTGTGTACTAGCAACCAAGATGTGTTTTAAAGTTGTCAAAACACATGTTTCTCTATGTAGTATGGAGTATGTCATTTTCGTGGAGGTTCAAGAATTCTCAATTGTTTTCCTTTTCAAGGAAAAGTGAAAGAAGGAAATGGAGAAGAGAAACAAGGTTGCGCGGCATGCCGAGAAATGAAGAGCGAGAAGAGACAAGCCGAGTGATACCTTCGATCCGAATTACGAATGTAGTGTAGCTTGTTTTTCCCTAGTAGACCCAGGTTATCGAATCCTCGAGAAGCGAATGTGTTGTGAAGTTACTTTAATGGACATTCAGGAGTTTTAGAATTCTTTTTGTGTTTTTACCGGACCAATAGCTTGCGTCTTTTTGTTGTTGTCGATGATGGAGAGAGAGGGCCTGGGGAGTTTGGTTTCACACGTACTTGTGCAAAACATCTAATGGAAATAAAAGATAGAAATAAAGTATGCATGTACTTGTTAGAGCAAGATAAATTATATGTGGGAAGTGCATCCGTAATTCGTATTGCCTCCGCAACCGCTTATAGCAATAACCTACTAGTCTCATCCATAGAAGAAAGAGAACTAATGATATGCATAGTGATGTCACCGTTAATCCCAAGTAAATCCCTCACATACAGCCATACTACCCCTTCTGTCACTGGGGTTCCCAACCTGCAGATCAGTCATTACTCATACTCCCTATACCTGGATCAACCCTCGGGGTCTTGGGTACCTGACAAGTCCTTGGATTGAGGCAAGAGAAGATACAATAATCATCATGTCATACAAACTAATACATGATCCCATATATGTAAATAACATGCACAATTGATACATGGCTAGGCCAAAGCCCTTAGCCCAAAGAGAATTACTCACACATAGAGATGAGATCAACAATCACAAACATTGTAAGGAAAATCATAAGATTGATAGCAATAGTCTTACAATGTCGCCAATCGAAGAAGAGATCTACTATTACAAGTGGTGGAATATGGCTATGGAGATGGAGAAGGGTTTGGAGATCTGGAGGCGGCTGGAGATCTATGGCAGAGTCTTTTTGGCGAGGTCTGGCTTGTTTTCTTGCTTTTTATATAGGGGTCCCTTCATGAAAGTTGTTCTGTTTGACCTAATGGTGGCGGCGCCAACTATACGACCAGAGCTATACGGCCAGGATTTTTGCTCTGGTCGTATAGTTGGTTGTTAAAGCGTCTGCCTCCACCTTATGGCTCTTGGTTTCTTCTGTTTGTTGGAAATATCGTATCTTTGACTTTAATGTAGTGATTACCTCCTTTAAACGACATTATCTGTGCAGGGAAAAATATAAAAGAAAGGATTGCATACCCCTCTGAATATTAGCATTAGTGGCAGGGTTTTAGAGAGATATTTCATCAAAATTATGAATAATATCCAGTTTAAATGTGGATGTAGATGGCTATATTTCAGAGCCATCAACCTCCCCAAGCTTAAACTTGATCGTCCGTGAGCAAGAAAAACAAAATCAAAAAGGAACTCAGCATTTAAACTGAAACAACGAGATGGTGATCTTACTCATGATTAGTAGTCTCATGTTTCCTCCACTTCATAAATCTGAAAAACTTCAGCATAGATAGAGTAATGGCAAGCATATCATACGGGTTTCATGCATCTTTATAGTGCAGCAAAATTATTGTAAACATGGATGATTCAAATGAGTAAACTTTATTCCATGTCAAGTAATCAACTCATAGGCTTGCCTTTGAACAATAGAGTATAATAATGTAAATTTAAGAGTTTGAGAGTTGTCATGAAAAGTATATACACTAGAGTATATCAATTCTCCCACATCAATAAATCAAGACTTTTCAAGCACTATTTTTCTATTCATTATCCTTCAAGAATTTAAGTTTTAAGTAATTGAGAGCATGCCAAAGATTTTTAGTAGTTTATCATGCTGTGATGGACACTCGTGGCATCACTATGGTTTTTGTTCCTTTTGCATAACGATTACTCATAATAGCAGAGGAGTGATTCCATCATGATTACAGCCACCCGGGAGTGCCAAGAATCTTACCCACTATAGCATTGCTGCTACAAGTGTTTAATCAACCCATAGCCGAAATCTAGGAGTTTCATCCATGAAGATCGTTCGTAGGCTAGCGGAGTTGTTGGCATCCCATGAAGTTTGACATGCATGAAGCTATATCATTCTTATGATTAACAAGTCAAACTTTGGCATGCTCACAAAAATTGCTAAACATTAATTCAATCGAACAAATCCTTTAAAGAGAGCTATCAAGTCAATCAACGTTTTCAGTGGTGTTTAGTGTCTCTAGAAATAAGCCTTCAAGACTAAGCACTACAACACCCAAGCCTTCAATTGTGAGACTTTTTCTTATTACAATTGTTTAGCAAATTTTAGGTAAGACTTGGTTAATTACAAGAGCTGGAACAAAATGAACCCAATTAAATACCCATGCAAACGATTTTTTTACTATGATACAAAGAATCACTCCACCAATATAATATCTTAACATCTACTACTAACTAGCATGGGGTTTCTCGAACTTCAAAAGTGGCGAGTCATAAGGCATACCTCTCATGGTTGGTTCCACTTCTCTCTTCCTTTTTTATTTGCTTCTTGGAAACTCGAAGTCAATCACTCTCCTGCAACCATATGAAGACCTCGAGGCGGAAATAAAAGAAAGAGGGAAATAAGGAAAAAGGGAGAATCTTTTTGTGATTTTTAAGAGAGGGAATTTAAAGAATAGAAAATTGGTGGCAAAGCTCGGCTAGAAAATCTCGAAAGAAAATAAAGAACTTTAGAAAATAAAGTGTTGGGGAAACCAACATGAGTTCTTATAAACTCAAATAAAAATGCAACCTCGAAATAAATAAAAGCAAAGAAAGGCCAAATAAAGATACATGAGGAAACTGCCCCAAGCTTAGGGTTTTGCAAGCCCTTTAAATCATTGTGGTGGCGGGAAAAAGTCGTTAGTCTAGTTCGCAAATTGAGTTGAGAGGTTACTAGTTGATTCTCAGAGGTTCAAAGGGAGGCTATGCATCCTCTCCATGGTCCCTCCAAGTCCTTGGATCTCTTGGTATGTGGAAAACCGGGTTTGTGGCTGCTCCTCTTGGCAAGGAACTTCTTGCTCCTCCTCTTGGTCCTCATCCTCCTCTGGAATCTCTTCCTCGGGTTGGTGTTTCTCAACTTGAAAGTCATATAGCAAACGTCCTTCCTCGATAGAGAAAAGACCATTAGGCATAGGACCGGGGTAGAGACACCCAGCTCCAACAATATGAAGATAATAAACACAACCTCTCCTAGGTGAGCATTCCACATGCTGTCAAGGTGGAGAAACTAACACATGTCTCCCCTAGTACGGGTTGCAACTCACCTAGGTTGATGTCTAGGGAATGGGAAAGCACGGTGATGACGCCTCCTCCTGTGATTGGCCCTTGTCTTTAGGAGGCTTGGTGCTCTAGGTAGCACACAAGGATAGCGCCCAAGTTGAATGACAGGTTGCAGCTGATGTAAGCAGCCTTTGCAAGGACTAGGATGTCCTCCTCGTTGAGTCCCGTGAACTCATTACGTTCCTGCAAGGTGTTAGCAATAACATAGAACAAATAGCGAATTGTAGGATGTTGACTATTCTTCCCCTTGTTCACTCTACTAGTGAAACTCATTCCATTATAGTATTGTTCAGGGGAAGGACTTAAGCCAGTAAAGGATGCGCGTAAAGCATGAATATCATTGTTTGGCAAATTAAAGCATGTGCACCATTCATATAATGTTAAAGTATAGTTGGTGTTCATCAGACGAAAAGAAATAGTGTCCACTCCTTGCCATTGTTTACCGGTGCTTTGCAACGAACTTAGGAATTCAATGGTTAAGCGGTGATAAGTAGTTACATCATTATACACAAAGTTTATCAGGCCAACTCTATTGCAAAGTAAATTGAAGTCACCAGAAATACCGAGTTGGTTCAATATAATGGGGCAAGCCCACTTGGTGGCCTTCACTTCGTGGTTCTTGATCCCGTTGAAGCAATCACGATGGGTCTCATCCCTAAACCATATCCCCATGTGTTCCTGAGCGGCTGCCCGAGAAGCGCTAGCGGTGGCACGAGCACGAGTTTGTCTCCTTGTGTTCATCATCTAAACCATTGAAGAAAGGCAAAAAATAAAACTTCTTGATCCAACAACAGTAAGTATAATATATTCCTCATCCAAACACACTAAAGAATCTCCTCAAAATAATAATCTAGGCAAGAAAATCATGGAAATTGGTTCATAGTAGGTCTCACCCTAGATTGATAATGAAAATAGATCGAAGATGAATTTGCAAAAGGTAATTGGAGGATTGGAGGAGAAACATACCGTAGATCACTCGTGTGCGAGGAAATCGAATGAAATTGAGTAGAGGTAAAGATCTCTTGAGGTTTTGAGAGAGTTTGGAGGTAGAAGAGAGAAAAAGGATTGAAGTTTTGGAGTTGGAGGTACCTTTCCGTGCGATTTTCTGGTTGGACTTAACTATACGGGCGGAACATGTGTTCCCGCCGTATAGTTGGCTTTCTGTCAAAATATTAGGGTTTCCTCCTAGCGGCGCAGCTATACGGACACAACTATATGGCCGGAACAAAATGTTCCCGCCGTATAGTTGGTCGTTAAACTGTCTGTCCCTGCAAAAGAAAATATACAAAGGCATTGATATCTATACGACCGGAACTATACGGCCAGAATTTTTATTCCCTCCGTATAGTTGGTCGTTAAACTCTCAGTACATTAGAAAAGAAATTGTACGGAGGCACTTATATCTATACGACCGGAACTATACGGACGGAATTTTTATTCCCGCCGTATAGTTGGTCGTTAAACTCTCAATACATATGAAAAGAAAATTGTCGATGACAAAGATATCTATATGACCTGAACTATACGGCCGGAATTTTTATTCCTGCCGTATAGTTGGCCGTTAAACTCTCAGTACATATGAAAAGAAAATTGTCGATGGCAAAGATATCTATACGGCCGGAACTATATGGCCATAATTTTTATTCCCGCCATATAGTTGGTCATTAAATTCTCTGTGTGCATAAAAAAATTCTGTTTCTTCAAAAAACTATTTCTTTTCCTATAACTTAGTGATATACCTTGTTTATGACACAAAATTGACAGTAAATATTGTCGACCAACAATAGCATGAATAAAGTAGAATTTCAAGTACTACCGAACTTCTTCTCCTCAAATGGAGTTTTCTAGCACTCTTTATTAAACATGAACTTAAACTAAAACCTTTATTTAACATGGGTTGCCTCCCATGGAGCGCTTGTTTATGGTCAATAGCTTTACCTTTGTGATTGTCACTTGGGCCAGATGAGTGGAACACCCACTCCAAAGTAATTGGCCTTCAATATGATGGCCTCCTTCTCGTCATGTTTGGCTTTCTTTTTCCTGGGGAAATGGATAACAAAAGGATCCCGCGAAGGCAGTTGCAACTTCACGTTTCCTTCATAAAGGTTAATTAAAGCCTTTATAGTTCTCAAGAATGGACGGCCTAGTATTATAGGAGCAATATTATCTTTAGGCATGTCAACAATAACGAAGTCAATTAGAGCAGGACAACCTTTGATGTAAACTAAAGTGTTCTCCTTAATTCCTACAGCTTGTTTGTAGGTAGAATCTACTAGATGCAATTTTAATTCAGTGATTTCAAAGGAGCCAAGATTTATCTTTGTGATTGTTGAGACGCTTGCACCTAGATCACAAAGTACAGCTATCTCATTAGTCCTAATCTTTATCTTGATAGTGGGCTCAAATATGTCATCTAGTTTAACAGGTAACTTTTCAGCAATTTTCTTGTGTTCCTCTTCAATCTCGTGTACCTTAATTCCTACTTGATCAACTAAGTGTTGATACATGGCTTCATTGTTACCTTCAGTTACCGGAATTTTGACGTTGATCCTCTTTACGAGGTCTTCGATGGTGTAGCCTGGTGAACGGGCATTACTATAATCAAGTTCTTCAGGCTCCTCCCTTTGGATCCTTATCATTTTGAGTTCTTCAAAAGGATTGGGCTCAGCTTTACCTGCGAATTTAGCTAGAATGAGAGTTTGACTCTCGGTTATCTTACCTAGATGTGCCTCAACGATCCTCGTTCTTTCTTGGAGGGCCTGCAAATCATTTCTAAAACTAACATCTTGGTTAGATAATTTACCAAGCATGGCATCATGGTTCTCCATTATTTTAACAAGAATATTGTTTTGTTCATTTTGCGAGTCTATAAAAGACTTAAGTGTTTCTTGGAGACTACCATTACTAGTTCCCATATTATTATTAGAATTACCTGTAGGACTAGAATAATGTTTCTGGAAGTTAGGATTGTAACTCTTCTTCCAAGCAGGGTTATAATCATTACGAGCTACGAAGTCTATTTCTTCAATATTTGTTTCAGGGGTGGCTCTTACCTGGGTTTCCTTACCTTTTACGGCTAGTATGAGTTGATCCAACTTAGCATTAAGTTCTTCGTTTTCTTGTGGTGAAATAGCGTTCACCTTCTTCGTGTTTGATCTTTCCACATGCCATTGGGCATGGTTGTCTTACATATTATCTAACAGCTGCTTTGCTTCGGTAATATGTTTACCCATGAACGTTCCTCTAGCTGTAGTATCAAGCATAGACTTAAATACATGATTAAGAGCATTATAAAATAAATGGAGGATTAACCAATCTTCCATCCAATGACTAGGACAGTTTCTTAGGCATTCTTTCATCCTCTCCCATGCAAGCGCTAGTGGCTCACACTCTTCCTGTCTAAAGATAGTAATATTAGATCGAGGTTGCATAGTATTTGCAAGTGGGAAAATTTTAGTCATAAATAAAGAAGTACATCCTACCCATGATGTAATAGTATTTCTAGGAAAAGATAACAACCATTCTTTTGCTCTCCCTCTTAGAGAGAAAGGAAATATACGTAATTTGACCGCATCAAGGTCAACGTCTTTTATACGCATCATATCACATATTTCAGTGAAAGTATTTAAGTGCATACCCGCGTCTTCAACAGCAGAGCCTCCAAATTGATTCGGTTAAACCAAACTTAAATAATGGGGCTTAATTTCATAGTCATCAGCAGCAATTGCTGGTTGAGTAATAGGAGTACACAAATAATCATTGTTGGGAGTAGCAAACTCCCCAAGCTTCTTTTTAGCCATACTTGCTATGTTTTTGGGTTTCTTAAACAAAGAATTATAATAGTAAAAGCAAGAATTTAAGTGCTACCTAATTTTTTTGGTTTATCAAATAAAGACTGAAAGCAAACTAACAAAATTAAAAAAAACAAGAATTAAAACTAGCAAGGTTCCTAATAACCTCACCACAGTAGCTATTTCTTCCCCAGCAACGATGCCAGAAAAAGGGTTGATATCTTCGATCTGGATTACGGATGTAGTGTAGCTTCTTTTTCCCTAGTAGACCTAGGTTATCGAATCCTCGGGAAGCGAATGCGTAGTAAAGTTACTTTAACGGGCCTTCAGGAGTTTTAGAATTCTTGTTGTGTTTTTACCAGACCAATAGCTTGCGTCTTTTTGTTGTTGTCGATGATGGAGAGATAGTGCCTAGGGCGTTGTGTTTCACCTGTAGGTATGCAAAACATCTGATAGAAATAAAAGATAGAAATAAAGTATGCATGTACTTGTTAGAGCAAGATAAATTATATGTGGGCAGTGCATCCATAATTGCTATTGCCTCTACAACCGCTTATAGCAATAACCTACTAGTCTCATCCATAGAAGAGAGAGAACTAATGATATGCATAGTGATGTCACCGTTAATCCCAAGTAAATCCCTCACATACAGCCATACTACCCCTTTTGTCACTGGGGTTCCCAACCTACAGATCAGTCATTACTCATACTCCCTATACCTGGATCAACCCTCGGGGTCTTGGGTACCTAACAAGTCCTTGGATTGAGGCAAGAGAAGATACAATAATCATCATGTCATACAAACTAATACATGATCCCATCTATGATAAATAATGTGCACAATTGCTACATGGCTAGGCTAAAGCCCTTAGCCCAAGGAGAATTACTCACACATAGAGATGAGATCAACAATCATAAACATTGTAAGGAAAATCATAAGATTGATAGCAATAGTCTTACAATGTCACCAATCGAAGAAGAGATCTACTATTACAAGTGGTGGAATATGGCTATGGAGATGGAGAAGGGTTTGGAGATCTAGAGGGGGCTGGAGATCTATGGCAGAGTCTTTTTGGTGAGGTCTGGCTTGTTTTATCGTTGCCCGAGGCTTCTTTATATAGGGGCCCCTTCATGAAAGTTGTTCTATTTGACCTAACGGTGGCGGCGCCAACTATACGACCGGAGCTATACGACCAGAATTGTTGCTCCGGTCGTATAGTTGGTCGTTAAAGCGTCTGCCTTCGTCTTACAACTCCTGGTTTATTCTGGTTGTTGGATATCTCGTATCTTTGATTTTAATGTAGTGATTCCCTCCTTTAAACGATATTATATGCGTAGGGAAAAATATAAAATAAAGGATTGCATACCCCTCTGAATATTAGCATTAGTGGCAGGGTTTTAGAGAGATATTTCATCAAAATTATGAATAATATCTAGTTTAAATGTGGACGTAGATGACTATATTTCAGAGCCATCACCTAGAGAATAAAATCACAGTGAAATCGAGAGAGGAGAAAAATGAATTGCCTTGGCTGTGTGGTTAGGAAGCAAGGCTTTATCCAGTCCCAAGGCATCGGAGCCCACCTAGGACATGCATCTGAGCACATGTGTCTCTGGCATCAGTTTCCCTAGGAACTGTGTGATGACAGCTGCATTACTAGTAGTACTGTTTATTTGAAAATTCAAGCTATGTAAAGTTTGTAGGAGTACTATAGTCCACTATACTAAAGTCTCACTTTTGAAGTGACTGAGTAGGAGCACTTGAGTACTACTAGTGTACTCCTAGTAAAAATCCATAAATAGCCACCACCGCTGCTGATGCCTACATACTAGAGTAAAAGTCCATGTACTCCAGTACTACTACAACTCGAGTAAAAATCCATATAGTACCGGAGTACAACTGTACTACCACTATTGCTGCTACTGTACTACTTACTCCCTAGAGTTTCAAAAATGCGGACCTGTTTTTTCTAAATACTACTCCTCCGATCCAAATTCTTCTGTAGTATTGTACTTGTATCTAGACAAGTTTGAATGACCCCCTCCAAATTCCCTCAATAAAGAAATGGAGAAGACAAATAAGGGTGCCATACCAAGAAACCAAAGAGCCAGAAGAGATAAGGAGATAGAATAAAATGCAGGTTCGTGTTGAAGACATGCATGCAGCCTTGATCTCTCCCCTGCAGTACCGTATACTTTACACCTGTCTCTCTCTCTAGGAGCATACCTTCTTTACCTCCCATGTGGGTAAGATCTATTTGGCTGGTGTAGTATAGCGTGATACTTTCTTTACTTACCCATCAACTTTCTGTAGCCTACACTACAATTTTGCGTTGTATGCAAAGTAGAAGCAGAGGCACAAAGCACCACATACATAATAAAGTGCATAGCCTCAGCCACTCTCGGTGTGACGATACCTACTGAAGTAGTACTACTCTATTTTTATGCAGGAGCATGGTTCTAGGATGGCTCAAGGGACCCCATATTCAATTCCCATAATGCTGCATAAATAAAACTCGCTATGTGATAAATTCTGGTCTATGGGCACTACATCGGCGAGATGAGCTTCCTGGGAACCACTCCAACCTGTAAAAGGCCGCGCACATCGGCGGATTCCACAAGGAGCTAGCCAGCGATTCACGAAGTTGAGCTAGTGCCGATAATTGTTGAGTTCCCCCATAATGGCTGCCTCACCTTGGTCGCCTACCACAAGCTCAATGACCACAAGAATGCATGCCCATACGGCCCATGCAGCTGCACAAAGGTTGGCTGCATGTTCAACCCCTCGTCGATTGCGCCCCTCTTCCACCCCAACTTCGTCCACCAGGTCCAAGTGCATAGGATATCGTACGGCAAACCCATGGTGTGTCCCATAGCGATGTCATTTCCGTCCTTTCCGCCATGCATGGTCATCATCTAGGTGATGATGCTAGTGTGTTCAGCCTCATCATCGGCGCGCTCGTCTAGGCTGCTATCGTTTCCTTGGTGTGCGTCAGGTCGACTACGTTCTCGTGGCCCTAGTACATGGTGAAGCTGTGTGCGACTAGCCCTCTATCGCTGACATACCTCTTGAGGGCACCCATAATGTGTTAATCGAGTCGATGAGCTGCACGTCGTCGGGTAGTGTCACCCTCGAAGATCTCATGTTCCTCACAGTGCCACCGTGGTACATTACCACTGGTGCTGGACAGTATGGGATGATGAAGGTATTGTCTTTCAACATTTGTGTCGAGGGGGATAATTGATCTTAATCTTCGGCTAATGATCCTAATGCGACTCTAATGATGTATTGCTAGTTAATTTAGTTGTAGAGTACCAGTTGTTTACTAGTTACTGTAGTAGTAGTTAGAGGCAGGCACTCTTTTAGCACTAGGAGGGTGTATTTTGGCTGTAAAGTGAGGTTGCTGCTAATGTTTATATTTAGGATTTTAAGATTTTTCTGAAAAATTTCAATATCTACGCCATGTTCCCACTGCTAGGGAATGGACCATGCCTAATCACACGACCATGCATGGTTGCGATCTACACAAGTGGAGATGGTCTTCCTTTTCCTTTGATGGTCTTGTATTTTGTATCTAGTTCTTCTACTGCCATAAGTATTATGTAGCATGTAACTTTGAGCATTGATCGTTTGGATCAAGACTTGGAAATCCCAACATTTCGAACCGTTGGATCTTCTTTTCCATTCTAGCATCTAGAGATTCAATTGATAGTGTTTACCACTATACACAAACCTCAAAACAGACTTCTCCAACATTCTAGAATCTTTTTTCGTCATTTCTCTAGACCATGTTACCAAAATTCTAGTGTATTAGGTAGCTAATAAATGCTGATTCCTACATGATATAAAATATAATAACCAAATATACACTGATACTTAATATATGTGGCTCAAATTTCTATTTTTTAGATTTACCTATTTTAATTTTATATAGTAATGATATGGCATACTCCTTATATTAAGTGGGTCTCACGTACATGGCACGTGCAACTTATTAATAATGGTTAGTTTGGTCACTCCAATTTTTGGAGTACTACTAGTATAAAAATAGAAGCTTTAAATACCGTAAAGAAATCATGTATTTGGTGAAACTGACATGATGAGACAATACTAAAGGAGATATGTCCTAGAGGCCAATAATAAAGTTGTTTTATTGATATATATCTAATGTTCATAATAGCTTTGTATCATACTATAACAGTATTAAGTGGAAACATTAATACAGGTGTGCTATATAAACAAACCATGTCCCTAGTATCATTTAGTACTAGTTCATTGGGTAGATGATGATCGAGGTTTACCAATCATGGACGTTTTAACTTGAACTGACAACAAGGTTGCTTCATTGGATAAATGAAGTGATGGACACACTCGACCATAGAATTGCAATATGAGCCATTCATAAAGTTCAACGTTGCAATATCTAGCAAGGTGTAGTAATTTAGTCCTTCGACCGTGAGATCATATTTAATCGCTATCTCCTAGAGTTGCTTTGATCACATCAACCATCATGACCGAAATGTGTGGCCATAAATGTGTCTATTCAGTATTCCAAAGGAATAGGTTGAGGCATATGTATCAAGATCGGGATTTTCCTATCCGAGTGATGGATAGATACTTGTAGGGTAACAGGTAGGCTACACTAGCGTAAAATCAAAATTTTCTACCGTGTCAACCAGGAATACTATTGTCATAGGTCACGGGATTACTGCTAGACGCGCGAGTGCGGAAATCGATGAAACACGTCGCGACAGTGTAGATGTTCTACGTCTCCTCCTTGCCCTTGTCCCACGAGCATCTCCCATTTGCGCGGCTCGTCCAAGTGCTACAGATGCAACACCTCCGAGGTATCCACACATCCGGAGTAGAAGCCGTCAATCGCCATACTGCCTGGTCTGCACGTGCAACATAGGCAGAAGAGGAGTGGCGGCTGGGTGGAATGCTCAACCCTATTCAGCTCGCCTCACTCTCTCTTATATAGGCATCCCTGGTGGGCTTCTACATTAGCAGCCTAATCCTGGTCTAATTCGGATCCAATCCTCATTAGGCTTCCAGCCCCTAAAGTGTGTGACCCTATAGGTTCATACACCTATAGACATGACACGAGTACACTTACTCTGTCAATAGTTGGTAGCAGCCTCTAGCAAGACGTGCCAACTCCTAAACGCATATAAAGATCATTCAGACGAACCATCACAAGGTTGAGTACATGTCTTTCCCTTTGCCTCACGATATTTGGTCTAGCTCCAAGGTGACCTCTCTTTCTCGATACTGTGATTCGGAATCCCATTACTAGGTTAACTCTTAACCATATGTAGCACGGCCATGCATTTCTAGATCCGATTACTCGAGGGGCCCAGAGATATCTCTCTCAAGTAGAGAGGGGCAAATCCCATCTTGATTGACCGATGCCTTGCAGCATGTATTAGGACAAACCCGAAAGCTACCTTTATAACTACCCAATTACGGAGTAGTGTTTGATAGCCCCAAAGTAGGTCGATCCATATCTCAAGTACATGCGACAATCTCAGGTCTAAGGACAAAATGTACACGATGTGTAGAGAGAGCTGCAAGTATTATTGCTAGTCTCAAGTTGGGTCATTCCAACCCCATGTTCATAACATGTGTCCACATCAATGGTTTGACATCTCCATGTCTATGACTTGCGAAACATAGTCATCGACCAATCGATGTGCTAGTCTAATATTCACGTGTGTCCTCACATGAACTCCGACTAGGAACAATTATTAGATAACCATACAAGTAAAGAGTTTCACAAACAATTCACATAATTGCCAATCAATACAAGTTGCCTGGTATATGGATATTCAAGGAACATTATAAAACTCATGGATACACATGAAATACAATCATCTCTATGATTGCCTCTAGGGCATATTTCCTTCAATACTCTGGTCCCACTCGGTGGGATTACATCAGTGAGCTTGCAAGCATGTGACTAGGTCACAAGGATGTAATATCACGAGAACGAGTAAACGTGTTTGTCAATAACACGTTCGAACTGGTATGGTGATACTAGAGATCAGGTCTTGGACAAACCAGGTATCGTTGTGCAAAAGTAATAAGACTCAATGTTTAAAAGGTTCAAGCGATCAAACAAATTAGTGCAATGTCAAGGGGCCATCATGAGCTCACAGACACCCTTGTTGTTCATTGATGGAGAGATGTATTGATCATGTATGAGCATTCCTGAACCGTAAGGGTGTCACGCTTAAGGGTAGAGACGTGGCGGGTTGATCCATGACCGTATGAGAAATAGGAAGAGAGAGAACCAAAAGTGCTCCGGAGAGATACCGAAATGTTCGGAGGTTATTCAAAAGGATTTTTGAATAAAGAGGATTAAATAAAATCTATTTAATATTTAATTGGTGGAATTAATATTTAATATATTTATTTAAGTAAATAAATAATGGGAAATACCCATACATGGGCCGTCCTGGAGGGGAGAAGTCCCAAGAGGGGGCGGCGGTCAGCCCTAGGAGGGCCAAGGCGTGCGTGTGGGGGCTCCCACCGCCGCCGACTATCCATGTGGGCTTGGCACACATGGGTGGTGCTCACCCCACCGCCGGCCAGCCCCTCCACCTCTCCCAAAGTTTAGTCCCACCCTCGGACTTGGAGGGGTGGGAGTGCCTAGTTTTCCCTATATAAAGGGGGGGTTGCCTTCACCAAATCTCATCCCACAATTGGCCATTCGCCATTTTCTCTCCCTCTCGTGCATGTTCCCTAATTTGGAACGTGCTCCACGAGGTAGAGAGTTCTCCACCAAACACATGTTTTTGTGCACTTGGAGTCGGTCTAGATCTTCTTCCTCAGCCGCCTCGTAGGACCGGGGCCCAGGAGACATCTTATACACTATATGTGTGTAAAACTTTGGAGGCACTGCCATTAGTGGTGCTGGACACTTGAAGCCTTCTAGAACTTGCGGTCTACTACGCTTGGCTTCATTAGCAACGTTTGTGTGGGAACATAATCCCGCTTCCGGTCTTCAAAGGTATGAATACCATATCTGGATCGTTACTGTACTTCTGATAGATCACAAAATGTCACCTAGAGGGGGGGTGAATAGGCGGTTTAAAACTTTTACGAGTTTGGCTTAACAAAGGCGGAATAAAACTAGCGTTTCCTTTGTCAAGCACAACACCTTGTAAACTATGGTTCACCTATGTGCACCAACAACTTATGCTAAGCAATACAATCAACTATGTGATAGCTAGATATAAGACTTCAAGCATGAAGGCTATCACAAAGTAAAGTGCATAAGTAAATAGCTCAAGTATAGAGATAACCGAGGCACACAGAGACGATGATTTATTACTGAGTTCCTCCCATAAAGGGAGTAAGTCTCATTGGAGGGGTGGGCGGTACTAATACCACCACGCCACAAAAGGCCTCAACCTGTTCTCCTGTGAACCTCACCACAAGAGGCTTGGTTCACTTCTTCACTATCGATGCACTTGTCGGTGGCAATCTGTAACCTCTCACAAAGATTGGGGCACTTCTCCACAACTCAATTGGAGGCTCCCAACAAACAAGCTCGGGTAAAGCTCCACAACTTAATTGGAGGCCCCAAGTAATCCACAAACCTGCAAAACAACTAAATGGTCTAGGGTTTCAAGAACCCAATAGTAAAAAGCTTCTCACCTTTCAAACAATCGAATCCTCACCGAGAACTCAAACCGATGCACCAAATGCAATGGCAAGAACACAAGAAGTGCTCAAGTCCTTCTCTCCCAAATTCCACCAAAGCTACAAAAGGTATTGGGGAAATAAGAGAGGAAGAACACAAGAGTAAATCCACAAAAGAACCCCCAAGATCTAGATCCCAAGGTGTTCCCCTCACATAGAGGAGAGATGGATTGGTGGATTTGTAGATCTAGATCTCCCCTTTCAAATCCCCCAAAATTATTCAAGAAATATGGGAGGGATTGAGAGTATTTGCAAGCTCTTGAAGGTTAAAACAATGGAGGAGAGAGAGAATGCAACCAACCAGCCTAAGCAGGAAGAAGGGGTCTATTTATACCCCTCCCCAACGAAATATGACCATTTGGGACCTCCTAGGCCGGATAATCCGCCCCTCCCCCAGATATTTCGGGTTCTCCAGGCCAAAATATGGCTAAGGCCCTCACGGTGCGTCCCTCAGTATAGGGGGCGGATATTTGGGGCAGATATTTGCACCAGATAATCCACCCCTCCGAAAATTGGCACAAACAACAAAACTGAAATGAATATAACTTTTGCACCCAGACTCCGATTTTGATGATCTCAGGCTTGTTTCGAAGATAGTAACAAGATCTACAAGATCATTCTGGGAACCATCATAGTAAAGCAAGATAGGATATAACCAAATGATGAAATGTTTAACCTATCTATAAAAGACAAATCGGTAAAACCTCCAATATCGAAAACACAATAGATAATTCATATGAAATCCGTTTTCAATGAACTTGAGATTGTCATGGAGATTAACACAAGCTCTAAATCCTATCATGGATAAGAACCAAACAATAACCAACAAATATGATGCTAAGTATGCAAAGGTTTGAGCTCTCACCAAGGGATATGGTCAAGTTACTCACTCAAGAGCCCCTCTTGATAGTACAGTTATCTATCCTATAAACCAGTATTCCCAACTAACACTACGAGATCGGTAAGAAAGAAACCCTATCAAGATCATTGATGAGGGGAGATCTCGGCAATGTCCATAAAGAAGGACTTAGGGTTTTGCAGAAAAGAGAACGCTGGGGATTTCATCGGAAGTCAGGAAACAATGGGATCAAAGTCGCATGAATATTACGAGGGTTTGCTTTATTTAAAATCGCTTGGGGATTGTTCTGTGATCTCACCTATGCTTCTCTCATCCTATATATAATAGGTCAGGTCTCAAAGTTGTATGTGGATAGGTTACATAATTACAATACCAACTCCAGGCCAGTCTTTGTTCCTCTTTCCTACTATAGCTATAATCTGTGTCGGTTGCTCCTTTGGATCTTCATCTTGACTCTTCATTGGTCGTAATCCTTTCCTTAGGACCTAGGTAGCAAATCATGGGGACCCGATAACCATACCTATGTTAGTAGCCCCTAGACTTTACCCAAACCGTAGATTCGAGTCGAGTCTCAAGAAAATGCTTAATCCTTTGTTTTTACTGTTTTTAAGCTTTTATAGGGATTTGGTACAACGAGCCTGATGCTCCTGACGGATCAGAAATCAGTTAATTGCTCCTGGGCAAAAACAAGGTTGTCCTACATCATATTCAAGTCCCCAGGCCTGAACTCGGGATTTATTACTAGTGTAAGTCAGTTCGGGCCGCTGAGGTCTTATCGAATACTGAGTTCCAGTTTTATTTTATCGTGTACCTAACGCGTCCGTCGGGATTTTTCATCGTATTATAGATACGGATATAATACTGGTAGAGCGCATTCTTGTGCGATTACCAGGCCACAGAGGACGAATCCCGGGGTCTTACCTTCATGTTTCTGAACACGACATCTGGAATTTTATCGCATTTAGCTATGATCCGAGATTTAATTTTTTTGTCGGCTGCCCTGCTAGGCTGCTAATATTTTTGAATTTTGCAATATATTTTGAGATTTCATGAAATCTCCCGGTGGGAGTAACCTTTGGAGGATACATAAATGCAAAACTCACAAGGTTTTTTTAGGCAATAATTACCTTTTTCTTGGCCTATATAATTTTTCTATCGGGTGCGTGACATCGCTCTCGATAGGAGTAGCCCTCGAGGCTATGTTCAGATGTCTGTATCTGGACATAGGCTCATAACTGATGTTAAATCATGCAAACATATAAGTCACCCTTTCGAGTTTATATGAACGAACTTGAAAGGTATGTGGAACTTATCTTTATACATATACGACATAATCATGGATACATTATTATGGTGGATTGCTCTCTGGCTGTAGGCCGAAGTATTTTGGATTTAAAAAGCCGGGCCATAGGCCTTATTGAATTGATAAGTAAACATAGGATCTCCTACGCATAAAAGCATTGTATCTGTGCAGCGTTCCATGGATTAGAATATTGTACTCCTGTCTTCTTGTCTTTTAGACGATACACTCCTCCAGGAATAACTTCTGTAACGATGTAGGGTCCTTCTCAAGGTGATTCTAGCTTTCGGTGACCATCTTGCTTGAGTCGAAGAACTAGATCTCCTACTGCAAAGGATCTTGGACATAATCGTCGCCCATGATAATTGCACAAGTTTTGCTGGTATATAGTATCTCTTTGCAGGACTTCATCTCGAGCTTTGTCAAGTGCATCAACGTCATCTTCGAGTGCTTCTCTTGATTCTTCTTCATCATACGCAGCTGCCCCGGGAGATTCATGTAAAACTTCGACTGGAAGGATGGCTTCAGCGTCGTGGACCGGAAAGAAGGGTGTTTATTGTGTTGCAGTATTGGGGGTGGTTCGCAAACTCCACAAAACAGAAGGTAACTCATCAACCCAGGCTCCTTTCGCTCTGTCGAGTGGTGCAAGCAATCTTTTCTTGAGGCCATCAGTTACTAAGCCATTGCCTTTTTCCACTTGTTCATTGGTTTGCGGATGAGCCACTGAAGCGTAGCTCACTTTGATTCCCATCTCTTCGCAGTATTCTTTAAATTCATTGGAAGTAAAGTTGGTTCCATTGTTTGTGGTGATGCTATTTGGCACGCTGAACCAAAATACTATGGACTTTATGAAATTAACAGCCGAAGTTCCATCTTGAGTGGTGACTGGCATTTCTTCAATCCATTTAGTAAATTTGTCGACTGCTACAAGCAGAAACAAATGTCCTCCTTGAGATGATTTGTGAAGTTTACCTACCATATCAAGCCCCCACTGAGTGAAAGGCCAAGCTAGAGGTATAGGGTTTAGTTCGGCTACTGGTGCTCATGGTTTTGTTGCGAATCATTGACATGCTTCACATGTTCTGACTATATCCTTTGTGTCTTGTACTGCTGTAAACCAATAAAATACTTCCTTGAAAGCTTTAGCGGCAATTGCTTGGTTGTTGGCGTGATGACCGCAAACTCCTTCATGTATATCCTTGAGTATGGCTTTTCCTTTTTCGGGTGTAACACATCGCTGCAACACACCCGAAATACTTCTTTTATATAATTCTCCTTTGACTATCCTGACGGCTTTCAATCTACGAGTGATTTGTTGGGCTTCTGTCACATCTTTGGGTAGTTCTCCTTGAGTCATATAGGCTATGTACGGCTGCATCCATGTCAGTTTTATTATCATGACCTCATCAATATCTAGTTCTTGTTCGAAGGTGTGCTCTATCCTTGTACTGGCTGATGAAGCCCCTGAGTATTTTTTTCGGTTTATTCTTTTTTTCCAGTCTTGGGAGATATGAGCTCAGAAAATCTTTTTGCGTTGATAGAACACTCGGATATTTCTTCCCAAAAAACCCCAGGTGGCACTGGTAAGCACAAGGACCAAATGTTCGCCAAATTGTTGGCTTCTTCATTACTTGCTCTTCCTATGTGCGATACTTCACATCCATCGAACCGGGATTCCATGATTCTATAGAGATCTCGCTAAGTGATCATATCGTCGCTGACAGCATCACATTTGTTCATCGTTTACTATGCTACGAGATTAGAGTCACCGAATATTTTTAGACGAGTTGCGCCACAAGCCTTTGCCATTCGCATGGCATGCAACAAGGCCTTGTACCCAGCTTCATTGTTGAATGCGTTCCCAAAACTCATCCAAAGTATATATCACATCTTGTCGCCTTGTGGTGATATTAATATGACCCCTGCTCCTGCTCCTTCTGTTCTTTTTGATCCATCAAAGTACATTGTCCAGGCGCTTGAAGATCAGGTGGACCCGCACATTGTAGCTCGGTCCATTCTGTGATGAAATCTGGCAAAACTTGCGATTTGATGACCTTTTGCTTCTCATATGTGATGTCCTGAGAGGATAATTCGATACCCCATAGGGATACATGCCTAGTTGCTTCTAGGTTATTAAGGATGTTCGACAGAGGTGCCTCATTGACCACTATGATCAGATGTTCCGAAAAATAATAGCGTAGTTTCCTTGTTGTCATGAATACTCCATATGCTAATTTTTAGTAATGTGGGTACCTTTGTTTGGATGGTGAGAGGATCTCGCTCAACAAATAAACTGGCCTTTGAACCCCGTGGGTTTTTCCTTCTTCGGGTCGCTTCACAACTAGGACCATGCTGACCACTTGATTTGTGGCAGCTATGTAAAGAAGTAGTGGCTCTTTCTCTCATGGAGATACAACGACGAGATGCATCGAAAGTGTCTTCTTGAGGTATTCAAATGCGTGCTGAGCTTCTTCGGTCCATTCAAACTTATCTGATTTTCTCATCAGGGCATAGAACGGTAATGCTTTCTCTCCTAATCGTACAATGGAATGGCTAAGTGCTGCCACTCGTCCAGCCAGCTGTTGCACTCCTCGTAAATTTGTTGTTTTTGTCATTGTTAAGATTGCCTATATTTTGTCGGGATTGGCTTCAATTCCTCTTGCTGATACCAGGTATCCAAGGAGTTACCCTGCTGGGACTCCAAAGGAACACTTCGTCGGGTTTAACTTGATGCAAAACTTGTCTAAGTTGCTGAGTGTTTCTTTGCGATCCTTGATAAGTGACGCACTTTGTTTTGATGTGACTATGACATCGTTAATATACACTTGTACATTTGTGCCAATTTGGTTTCCTAGGAAAATTTTCATCATCCGTTGATATGTTGCTCTGGCATTTTTGAGGCCAAACGGCATTGTTGTGTAGCAGAATACACCATACAGTGTGATGAACGCAGTTTTCTCCTGATCCTCCTCCTTCATCCGAATTTGGTGGTATCCTGAGTATGCATCCAGAAAGGAAAGACGTTCACATCCTGCAGTTGCATCGATTATTTGATTGATTCATGACAGTGGAAAGTGATCCTTTGGACAATGTTTGTTCAGTGATGTGAAGTCGATACACATCTGTAGTTCTTAGTGTTCTTCTTCGAGACACATACTGGGTTTGCGACCCATTCTGCTTTCTTTAGTTCCTTTATGAAATTGGCATCGGTGACACGATGTAGCTCTTTTCATAGCTTTGCACTTTGGTTCCGCGAAACAACGAAGCGATTGCTTGACTGGTTTTGCTTTTGGATCCAAATCTAGTGCATGCTCAGCGAGTTCCCTGGGAATTCCTGGTATGTCAGAAGGTAGCCATGCAAAGATTTCCCAGTGCTCATGGAGGAACTCGATGAGCGCACTTTCCTATGCAGGATCAAGGTTGGAGGCCACAAATGTTATCTTCTTCGGATCCGTGGGATGGATCTGTACTTCTTTAGTGTCCTTTGCAGTGTCGAAGGCCTGGTCGGGGTTAACGCGTGTTACTACGAGAGGCTCTATGATTGTTGTCCTTTTGAGCTTCTCAAACTCGGTTGCCATCCCGAAAGATTCAGAAATTTTGTTGAATTCCCGATCACAATTATTGGAACGTGTGAAGCTCCCTTTTACTGAGATGATTCACTTTGGTGCTGGAATTTTCATGACTAGGTATGCATAGTGAGGAACTGCCATGAATCGTGCGAAAGCCGGGCGACCCAGGATCACGTGATACTGCGATGGCAAGTCCATGACTTTGAATTCTAGCTTTTCCCGCTTGAAATTTTCTTTGGATCCAAACACAACGTCAAGAAAAAATTTACCTAAAGGAATTTCGGCTTTACTTGGTACTATGCCATGGAAGGATGTTTCTATTGGTGCCAAATTTTCCAAGGGATAATTCATTTCCCTAAGTGTTTCGCGTAGATCAGATTTATGCTACTTCCTACGTCCATGAAGACTTTACTCATGTCGAATCTGCCAATTTGTGACTTAACTATCAAGGCCGAATGTCCCGGTCTTGGTACACGATTAGGGTGGTCAGCTCTGTTGAATGTGATTTCCTGTTCTGACCAGTGGAGATATTCGGGTGTGCTTGGAGGATCCATTGCTGCCATATTGACTTGTCTTGTGATTAGCTTCTGAAATCTGTTGGGTGGATGCCCTTTTTGAATCATCAACATTACCCCTTTTGGCCTAGGGTAATCGTCATTTTGATTGGTTGTGTTTTGTGGTTGTCCTACTGGTGGGGGTGGTGCACTGATGGCTAACATGCTAGGCGTGGAGGTGTATCCTCTTCTTGTTGCTTCAGTTGCTTTTGCATTGCATAACTCTTGCATCTTTAAGAACGTTCAACAATCTTTCATGAGGTGGTCGGATTGTCTTCTTCCTGCTGAATCGATGTAAAAGTGCATATTACAGGGCCCTTCCAGTATTTGCATTGCGGACATGGGTGGGTCCTGAGTTCTTGGCTGATACCGCTGTGATGATTGACCTCCTCCGCCTTCGTCCCTGTTGCGGCGGTACACGCTATTGTAGTCGTTATCCCTATTGTTACCTGCACCCAAAAAACTGGCCGCAAAGTATCTTGATCTCGTGTTTCCGTCATTGTTTTGTTGCCTCCTATCGTTGTCGTGTTTATCCGTATCTTCTTCGGGTGACCACGCTCGTTTGTTATGCAGCGCATCTTCTCCATCAGCCCATCGATTTTCTATGTCCATTAACCGTGAGATTGTCTTGGGTTTGACTCGCCCTAGTTCTTCTATGAATTCTTGGCGACGGAGGCCGTCATTGAAGGCATCAATTACTCTTTCGTCGGATATGGATTCAGCTATATTTTTGATGATGTTCTATTGTTGGATGAATGCTCTTATTGACTCTTCGGGCTTCTGTTTGCATGCCTGCAATTGCTCTAAAGATGCGGGTTGTTTGAATGTGGAATGAAAGTGTCAGATGAACTTGTCTTCGAGGTCGTTCCAGCTGCGAATAGAATCTTCGGGTAGCTGTCTGAGCAATGACCTTGTGGCGCAAGTGAGGTGCAATTGTAAGCTTTGCATTGCTGTGGCTGTTCAGCTGCCCTGTAGCTTGAGAGTGGCCAGGTAATCTGCTAGCCAAGCTTCGGGTTCTTGGAGTCCATTGTATTTTTGGCGGTCATGTGGTATTTTAAAATCCTTGGGTACTGCGGCTTTCCGAATTCGCTGAGTGAAATAGCTAGCTCCGCATAACTCATGGTCATCTTCATTATCATCGCCGTGCCCTCTTTGGCTGTGGTTTTCGTCTCCTGTATTGTTTCATGGCTCTAGTCCTGAAAGACACTCCTGATGTGGCGATTGTGATTTCCTAGTGTGGCCCGTGTGTTTAGGGCTGCTGCAACGGCGTGGTGATCTATTGGGTTGATGCGTAGGTCCTTGTTCTGCTTGTGCGAGAGCTTCTCCCACCATGCTGAAGTTCATTAGGGAAGAGCGGTGAAGAGCTACACGAGGATCGTGGGATGCGGGTTAGGTTGTGATCAGGTATGTTTGTGCGGCCACAATTGCTGCTTGGGCCGTTTTTGCTGTGATATTTCCTGCTTGATCTACTGACATGAATGATAGATCGAGGTTTCAGATCAATTCGTTTCTTTCTGCTTCGGGGATGTTCTACAACTGACATGTTTCCCTTCCTGGTGGTGCTCCTCCTGTTACGCTTCCGGACTTTCGGGTCGAGCTAAGTTGTGCCCGTCGTAGGATGGATTCATCGGCTAGCCTTTTTCTTTCATCTAGGTGCCTCTACATCCTTAGTAGGTCTCTCTTTTTGTGGTGAAGCAGGTATTGATATGCTAATAAATCTTCGTGTGAGGCATCAACTATCATTGGGACCGCTCCCGAAATTGCTTCTCTAGCCTTTTGACATGCCGTTGCTGGTGGCCAAAGGGTCCGTCTCTCTTCCTCGTCTGGTTCTGCTCTTCCTCCTGGGACTATGCGGTTATCCGCTGCACCTCCTCCATTTCCGTGATCTCTTTCATTGCCAGGATTTCCTTCGTTGCCACAATTTCCTTTGTTGCCATGATTTCCTGTGTTGTCATCCGATAAAATATCATTAGGGTCGAGGATAGGGTTACCGTTAGAGTTGTGTGGTGTCGAGGTGGCTCCATTGATCATACACACTTGGTGGCGTGTCATATATGGACTTATGGTGTTGTTATCTGGGCTGGAGTAGACACTATCGGGTGGATCAGTGAAGTCCATAAATTTCTGCTCCGGGTATATTTCTGCCATCTTCATTCTGAAATCGATGCTTTCGCTGCTTTCCTCAGGTTCGAAGTTTGCTGGACTTGTTCTGTGTGGTGGAGTTAGTGGGGGGGGGGGGGTCTGATCCGAAGGAGAGATTGTCATAAAGACCATCAAGGTCCCCGAGATCTGTCTTATATTGCTTGTTTTTGTCGGGTGCTTCGATTTCCACCATGGCGTCCATGGAAGATCAAACAAATAATGTTGGAATCACTGTAAATGTAGTTTTCCCTGCCGACGGTTCTGATGCAATCAGGGCCAAGGGCGTGGCTCTTGGGGGTCTTCAACTTGAAAGTGGAAGCTTCCGATGATCAGATCGATCCGCCATTAAAATCAGTGGGTACTGTCACAGGGGTGGGCGGGCTTGGATCTGCTTTTGTGGGGTTGCTGTTTGGCAAAAAGAATTCTGCCGAATCCATGGTTCCAATGTTCAAGTTTCCCACAGACGGCGCCAATTTACGAGGAGAGATATCGGCAATGTCCATAAAGAAGGACTTAGGGTTTTGCAGAAAAGAGAACGCTAGGGATTTCCTCAGAAGTTAGGAAACAATGGGATCAAAGTCGCTTGAATATTACGAGGGATTGCTTTGTTACAAATCGGTTGGGGATTGTTCCATGATCTCTCCTATGCTTCTCCTATCCTATATATAATAGTCCGGGTCTCAAAGCTATATGCGGATAGGTTACATAATTGCAATACCAACTCCAGATCGGTCTTTGTTCCTCTTTCCTACTATCACTATAATCTGTGTCAGTTGCTCCTTTGGATCTTCATCTTGACTCTTCATGGACCGTAATCCTTTCCACAGGCCCTAGTTAGCAAATCATGGGGACCCGAGTAACCATACCTATGTCAATCATACCTTTGTGTTGTGCACATTCCACGTGATCTTGATGTTGATGATCTTCTACTCCTCAAGATGGAACACCTTTCTTGATTGTGCTAGCTTGGTGAAGACTTGGAATTTACGCCCCATACTCCACTATGGAAGAGCCTCTCTTTTAGGCATATCTTCACATATCCATGATCACCATAAGGATGTAAAGCTTCAAGCATATGATCTCTTCGATATAGCACATCTTGAACTTGCACTTCATTTCTTCTTTCTTTATTGTGTTGGTGTCTTGTAGGTACACTTGAGATCATCTTATTCTTCAAGACACACTTGCCATAGGCTCAACTTATACTTGACCAATCTTCGGATCATTACTTGAAACCTTGATCAACACTTGATATTCTTCATTTTCTTCTTCTTCCAACCTTGAAGCCAACATATGGTTCACGCATTGCCTATGGAAAAAGCTTACAAGTAAAACTTAATGAAGACATAACTCCATAAAGATTGTCATCAATTACCAAAACCAAAAATGGGGGCACACATGTTCTTTCAACTTCTCCATAGTTAGATCTTGGTTGGTGAGTTCTCGTAGTAGGATTTTTTTTGTTTTCTTCCACGGAATCCCTCCAGTGGTATCAAAGTGATCTATGCATAGATGTATCAGTATGAGTAGAACACATAGAAATATTTGGGCATAGATTTTCTAATTGCTATCCACCCACATGTACTTTCTCATATCGCAGCAATGTCGTATGAAGTGGCCCGGGCTGACCTTCCGCGTAACCATATGCGAGACTAGTTCCACGACTTACATATGGCTTGTACCATATAAGTGGCTAACGGATGTGTGTCTCTCCGACATTAGTTATATGGCATTTACAAAGGACGGCCCTAAAAAGGGGATTTAAAGCAACAATTAGTTAATCCATGTTGTGGTTGTGTTCATATGTAAGAAACGGTTATTGTGCCAAAGCTCACATACCCATGTAAAACATGCAAAGATTAAGTAGAAGCGTCTAACTTTATTTTGCATGGGGGGTGCATGATATGGGTGGTTTAGCTAAGTGTTTATGGGATGAATAGCCAAAGGCAAGGTGGCACCATGAATCTGGTGCAATGCCCGCACACTCGATGGAGATCAAGGTGCGACAACCACTACATATCACATAAACTATTTACATTTGATGTTAATTGTTGCGTGTCTTGTTGTGCTAGTACTAGACTTACGACACTAGCATAATGAGATGAGAAGGAGATATGCCCTAGAGGCCAATAATAAAGATGTTTTTATTGACATATCTCATTAGTTCGTAATAGTTTTTTATCATGCTATAACTATATTAAGTGCAAAAATTAATATAGGTGTGGTATATAAACAAACCAGGTCCCTAGTATTCTCTATACTAGTTCATTGGATAGCTGATGATCGAGGTTTCCCGATGATAGACTTTACCATGTCAACTGACAACAATGTCACTTATGAAGTGATGGACAACACCCAACCCCTAGTGTTGCAATGTGATCCAGTCACAAAGTTCAACATTGTGATATCTAGCAAAGCATAGTGATTCAGTCTTTCGACCTTGAGATCATATTAATCACTATCTCCTGAGGCTGCTTTGATCACATCAACTTTCATGGCCGTAACTGGGCGACCATAAAGGTGTGCTTCAGGTATTCTAGAGGAACTTTTGAGGCCTATGTATAAAGATCGAGAATTGACCATCTGACTGATGGATAAATATCCTAGGCCCACTCGGTGAGATTACATCTAAAAGTTTGCAAACATGTGACTAGGTCACGCGGATGTAATATCACGGGAACGAGTAAATTTGTTTGTCGGTAACAAGATCAAACTTAGGTATAATGATACCAGGAGATTAGATCTTGGACAAACTTGGTATCATAGAGCAAAGGGAATGATACATGACGTTCAAGGTTTAAGTGATCAAGTTAATCGTGGAATACATGAGGACCATTATGTATTTCTAGATACTGATGTTGGTCATTGATCAAAAAGTATGTCGATCATGTATGTATATACCCGAGTTGTAGGGTGTCATACTTAAGGGTAGAGATGCCCATGGATTGATCCAAGATCGTAGGAGAGAATAGAGAGAACTCCAGAATTACTCTGGGAAGATACCGAAAGTGTTTCGAGGATATCCGATGATGATTAGAGGGGTTAGAAAGGTGTTTCGGAATGATAGGTATTAAAAATTATCTATTTAATATTAAATAAATGAATTAATATTCAAACTATTAATTAAAATGGATTTTTGGGTAGTCCACCTGATTTGGCCTCACTAGAGGAGGTCGAAGAGGGGTACACGCCCTAGGAGGGGTAAGGGGGTCGGCGGCCCTAGTGGGATTTCCCCCCTCCATGTGGGGCCCATGGTGTGGGCTGGCTGGCACACCTCCTCCCCTGATTAGTCCTACCTCGAGACTTTGGGGAAGGGACTACCTCCCTTCCACCTATATAAAGAGGGGCACCCCTCTCCCCAAATCCATCCCATCGATTGGCTATTGCCTTTCTCTCTCTCTCCCTCTCCCTCATGTGTGGTTCCCAAGATTGGAATTGCATACAAGGTAGGGATTTCTCCACCATACGCACACCATCGTGTTGCTGGACTCATTCCGGATCAATCTTCTTCCGCTGCTTTGCTAGATCGGAGCCTAGGAGACATATACACACCATATGTGTGTAAGGCCACGAGGCACCTCCACTTGTGGTTCTTTGCTTGGAGCTTGGATCTTGGACTTTGACATGACCATGAGGTTGGCTACGTCGCACAAGGACAAGGGTGACTTACAAGGAGCTTCGCGACCTTGAGGTCGTCTACGAGTGCAACTACGTCATCCACATTCCCCACGAAACATTAACCGCGTTCGGTATTCAAAGGTATGCATACTAAATCCTGGCTCATTACTTTACATCTGCATAGATAGATCTTGGCTAGGTGTGTTCGCATCATAGGAAAAAAATTGTTTTCTACCAGGGAACCCCTTCAGTGGTATCAGAGTCGATCTATGTGTAGATGTTTGGTACGAGTGCAACACATGTTGATTGTTTCAGCATTGATTCTCTAGTTGCTACTATCACATGTGTACTTGTTCATATCATACCTACCTTACACGTAATCTTATGTAAGACTGGTTCTACGACTGACATATGGCTTGTACCATATAAGTGGCCAGCAAGTGTCTGTCTCTCTGACATTAGTTGATATGGCATTTACAAAGGACGGCCCTGAAAGGGGACTTAAAGCGGCAACTAGTCAATCCATGCTATGGTTGAAAGTTTGTAGGTAGAAATGGTTCTCTTGCGAAAGCCCTAACAACCACGTAAAACATGCAAAGATAAAGTAGAGGCATCTAACATTGTTTTGCAGGGGCTTGTGATATGTATGGTCAAGGTAAGTATTTATGAAATATACGGCCGACGACATGTAGGCACCATGTACCTAATGTAATGCTGGCGCACTCGGTGGAGATCAACGCGCGACGACCATATCATACCGCATAAATGATATACATTTGATGTGCATTGTTTGTGCATCTTATTATGCTAGTATTATACTACGATGGTATCATTATAAGATAACCCCTCAACATAATTCCAACGCTAGTGTTCTCCCACAAGTGTGCACCACCAAGAAAGTTCGTAGGTATGAAGCCGACCGTGATGATAGAGTGCTAGACATCTCTACATTCACATACGATGGGTGTAACCCATGTATGTGCTGCAATACACTTCGGTTAAAGTTGGCGAGCCTAGCATGTATAGACATGGCCTCGGAACACATATGACCGAAATATTAAGCATGAGTCACATGGTGATGTGGTTGATAGTTTTTCTACCCTGCCAGCTGTATTAAAGGTCGTGATGATCAGGAATGATATGGTGTAAAGGGATTGTGTAATCACTAAACGAACGTTGGGGGATGTTCATTTGAGTGGGAGTTCTTGTATTGAACTCATAATATGAACTAAACAATCTAAGTGAATTTGCATACTTGTTGTAGTTGGCATCCATTATAGACTACCTTGGTTGTAATTGAGATAATAGTACTATAGTATTCTAGACACTTACTTTACGGACTAGTAGCGTATTGTTTGAGTGTTAAATTAATGATAAAAGGTCCTAAAGAAAACTTTCAAGTAAACCCCACTTACTCCATAAGGTTTAATAAGTGTATTAATCCTAGAATAGTTGACTCTGAAGTTAGTATCTAAATAATCATGCTTGCCTCCATGATACTTAATATTAGAAAGAAAGATTCTAGTATCAAGATTATCTAGGAGTTGAAAGATTCATGTCACAAATTTCAACAGATATTCTGATATCTGAAACACTGTTTGATTGCAACATGATAAAGTATAATTTATTCAAAACAAATTCTCATACTGGATGAGCATTTGTGAATGATGGTGACGCTAGGTGTAACTATCACCCAATAAGTGTGGGAACTAAAGTTATACAAACATACGTCTTGATAAACTATATAGTTCATTCGTGAAAATTGTTATGATAAGATGAAGAGGAAGTATAAGTAAAATGTTTACTATACTAAAATAACACTAATAAATGAATATGGAAGAACATGAATCATGTGATTAATGTGATCCACTTCAAAGTGTGAGTTTAAGGGTATTAGTGTTTGACTAACACACTTGAACCAAGTACCATGTGATTGGTGTCACTCTTGATGTTGGTTGATTCTTCTGAAAAGAGAGGAAAATGTTGAAAGAGAATCCATAAATATAACTGGTAGAAATGAATGAACTGGAATTGTCCAGATCAGGTATATACAAGATATACATGTTATGAATGTATATTCTTTGCTTGTTCAACCTATGTAATTCTTCGGTATTAGATACTGAATTGGTTTGTATGAAATGTCATACAATAACTCAGTATAAGAAATATAGTGATCCAAATAACTAGCAAAAGAATATGGTAATGGTGTTCATCGATAAACAAATAAAGTGTTATTATGTTAGTCATCTACATAAAGAACCAAGCCATTACGATTTATTCTGATAATTATTATCTGGTTCTAGTATTGTGAGAATAAACTATTGTTCAAATGATTATTGTATTCCATAGTTGATGGATGAACCATTATAAATCTTGTTGGTGAAATAATATTCATAAAACTAAAAGCGTCGCAAGACGAAATAATTGAAATTTCACGGATACTACCTTTCAAGTTATATTGGAAAGAAATACATGAAGAAACTCCATCTTGATGGAATTTTGGAGTCAATTTGTTTTCGGATGAATTGGCGCTTGTAATACTTTCCTATATATAACTAAAACTCTGTTCATGGGAAAAATTTGAACGAATGGCTAACCTAGTGGAAATAAGATATATTGATGTATGACCTCCATTATATAGAACTTTGTGTGGTGGATTATTCTACTTCATATACATTCACCGAGGACTTGAATAGATATATGAGTATATCTGTTTAATGAGGATATGTAAAAGAGATTTGAAACATATTCAAAGGTTTAACGTGAAGAAGAGATCATCCAGATTCACGGAAATAATACCATAAAAGTTATGTCACATTCGAGTATATATAAACTTTGATAAAGTCGTTGTGAATAAAGAAATTATCATGAAAGGAAATCAAGAGTTCTATGATTGGATCATAAAAGAAGATATTTGAGTTACAAAGTTTAGCAAACACACTACAAGGAATGTGTTAACTAGTTGCCTTTTCTTAATGACCATGCTTTTTTTTGTCATAAATCTATGACCATTTTGAACTAGTTGGTCGTAGGCTATTTGGAAGGGTCCAAACCCTATAAAACTATGATCTTTTTGTCAAGAAGGTCCTAACTTGCTTGCACTAATTAGTCATAACATAGATAACAGTGGTCTATGACCTTAATTTTAGATGACTACGACCAATTTAAATGGTCATGGATGCTATGTATGATTACTTCAAGAATACATATCGCCACCTCAACAAGTTGGTCTACGTGTCATGTCCATGTGTCAAATTTTGCTGATATGTATGCATATGTATCATATCCATATGTCAATTTCTGCTTAGTTTTCTGGATGTTGACTTGTTGACCATGCTACTGATATATGGGACCTAGACATTGACCAGTTAATAGACTGCCAACTCAGCAAATTCGTGTACGTGTTATGTCCACATATCAATTTTTGGCCATGTGGCATATCCATGTGACAATTTTTCATTGATTTAATTCACGCACAGGGTAAATCAAGTAACAAACTGATAGGCGTCCTCCACACACTCACAATTTATTCAAGCACTCGACACCTGATAGATAGGCTCCGCACAGACGGAATGAACCTAACAGGCGGGCTCCCATAGGGGAGTCGAACCCGTGATCTGCCCTACTCTCTAATGGAACAAAACCACAACGGTAACAATCAACTTGTGTCAAGTTGGCCCACACACGGTATTAATCAAGGATATTAGTTATTGGGCCTAGGCCTATCAGTTGGGCTACTTTTGCTGCTTGGATCATCCTACAGGCCATGTATACAGAAAAGGGAGTGGGCGGGAGTTTTTTGTCCATGGCAGTTCTAGATTTTTTTATTGTTTTAGAAATAGAGTAAATTAATTATTTGAGCAATTTCACCGTACATCTTGCATATGATCTCGGATTGAATTGACCTAAAAATATATTTGGTTCATATTGATGAGATTCAAAACTTTCATGTTTATCATTATTATTTTACATTCTAAATCTGATTTTTTTGAATATCTTATGTTTTTTCAAAAACATAATGTTACCATAAATTTTGCAATAGCATACTAAAGGGGGCGAGTCTAAGGGTGAGCCTCACTAAACATTTAGCGGATCTCTGATAAAATAGTATATTGTAAATCTAAAAAGAATTTTTCAAAAATTCACGAGCATTAAATCATGTGCATGTAGTTCAAATCAGAACCACTTCCTACCGATTCGGCAGGAATTTGTCTTTTTTACCAGGAGTGGACGGAAATATTTGAGATACCATGGTTGGTATATTGTCCATGTAAGGTGGTATAGTATTTTTGAACAATGGGGTGGTAGCATTTTGAATTATGCCTTTGGCAATGGCTTCACAGAACATCCCGTTTTTGGTACTCAGAAAATAAAAAATGGCTTTTCTTTATAACAAAAAGGAAAACTTCCTCCTTCAATATTGTTCGCCATCCCAAGATGCATATGCGTGCATAATATGGGCACATTTATCACAAACCATGCCGCGATTCTAGCCATAACATTGGTCGTTTGGCCTGAAATCCATGAAACCTGGAACATGATAGGCCATATCTGAGAAGGTTTTTGAGATGAAATCAATATACCATGTTTGATATTTTTCCTTGCAACTATGTCACAAAAAATGACTCCACGCGAAGGTTTTACATTGTTCGGACCGTTTTTGAATTTCTTATGTCTGTTTTAAACTGTGGTCAAAATAGTGGGTATGAAGATTTTTAGCTAAGGGATGATCCTCGCTAAAATTGCATTGGATCTCTGATAAAATAGCATATTGTGAGTCTAAAAACAGTTTTAGCAAAAAATTATGAGCCTTATATAATGTACTTGTAGTTCAAATCAGACCCAGTTCCTACCGATTTGGCAGGAATTTATCTTTTTCACCAGGGTGGACGGAAAGGTTTGGGATACCTCGATTGGAACATTGTCCATGTAAGGTGGTCTAGTATTTTTTTAAAATGGGGTGGTAGTATTTTGAATTATGCCTTTGGTGGTTGCTTCATAAAACGCCCCGTTTTGGGCATTCTGAAAATAGAAATTGGCTTTTTCGTGCGATGAAAAGGAAAACTTCCTCCTGCAACATTGTTCGCCATCCCAAGATGCACATGCGTGTACAATATGGGCACACAATCACAAACTATGCCACGATTCTGGTCATAACATTGGTCGTTTGGCCTAAAGCCATGAAACCTCGAACATCATAGGTCACTTCTAAGAAGGTATTTTGAGATGCAATTAATATACCAAGTTTGATATTTTTCCTTATAACTATGTCACATAAAATGATATCACATGAAGGTTTTACATTGTTCGGCCATTTTTGAATTTCTTATGTCCGTTTCAAACTATGGACAAACCAACGGGCATGAAGGTTCTTAGCTAGGGGATGAACCTCACTAAACTTGCATTAGATCTTTGATAAATTATCATATTGTGAGTCTAAATCAATTTTTGCAAAAAAATCATAAGCATTAGATAATGTACATGTAGTTCAAATCGGACACACTTCCTACCGATTCAGTAGGAATTCGTCTTTTTACCAGGATGGACGGAAACGTTTGAGATACCTCGGTTGGGACATTGGCTGTGTAAGGTTGATAGTATTTTTTTAAAAATAGGTTGGTAGCATTTTGAATTATACCTTTGGTGGTTGCTTAACAAAACACCCTGTTTTTGGCTCTCAGAAAATAGAAAATGACTTTTCCGTGCAACGGAAAGGAATACTTCCTCCTGCAACATTGTTCTCCATCCCAAGATGTACATGCATACACAATATGGACACATTATCACAAACTATGCCACGATTCTTGCCATAACATTGGTCATTTGGCCTAAAAGCCATGAAACCTCGAACATGATAGGTCATTTCCGAAAAAGTTTTTTGAGATGCAATTAATATACCAAGTTTATTTTTACTTGCAACTATGTCACATAAAATGATGCCACACAAAGGTTTTAGATTGTTCGGACCATTTTTGAATTTCTTATTCCCGTTTCAAACTATGGTTAAAACGGTGGGCTTGAAGGTTCTTAGCTCGGGGATGGGCCTAGCTAAACTTGCATTGGATATATGATAAAATAGCATATTGTGAGTCTAAAAACCATTTTTGCAAAAAATAATGAGCATTAGATAATGTACCTATAGTTCGAATCTGACACACTTCCTACCGATTCGGCAGGAATTTGTCTTTTTCATGAAGGGTGGATGAAAAGGTTTGAGATATCCCTGTTGGGACATTGGCCATGTAACATGGTCTAGTATTTTTTGAAAAATGGGGTGGTATAATTTTGAATTATGCGTTTAATGGTTGCTTCACAAAACACCCCTTTTTGGAACTCGGAAAATAGAAAATGGCTTTTCTGTGCGACGGGAAGAAAAACTTCCTCCTGCAACATTGTTCGTCATCCCAAGATGCACATGTGTGCACAATATGGGCCCATTATCACGAACTATGACGTGATTCTAGCCATAACATTGGCCGTTTTGCCTGAAAGTAATGAAACCTCGAACATAATAGGTCATTTCTAAGAAGTTTTTTTAGATGTAATCAATATACCAAGTTTGATATTTTTCCTTGCAACTATATCACATAAAATGACAGCACGCAAAGGTTTTACATTGTTCGGATCATTTTTAATATCTTATGCCTATTTCAAATTATGGTCAAAACAACGGGGCATGAAGACTCTTAGCTCGGGGATGAGCCTCGTGAAACTTGAAATTGACCTGTGATAAAACAAAAGATTGTGAACATAAAAATGATTTTTTTCAAAAAATCATGAGCATTAGATCATGGACCTATAGTTCAAATCTGACACACTTCCTACCGATTCGACATGAATTTGTCTTTTTCACAATGGATGGACATAAAGGTTTAAAATATCCTAGTTAGGACATTGTCCATGTATCGTGGTCTAAATAGGTGATAATATTTTATAATTTACTTTTATTGGTTGCTTCACAAAACCCGGATATACGTGTACGTGCAAAACAGAGACGTCCAATCATAATAGAGAGTGAGACTTCCCACGGATCATTATACTAAGCAGATCTCGGCCATCCACGAGTCCTCCATCTAACGCCTAGAATTTTGCTTACATGGTCAGAACGCAAGTTTTTCCCACCTCGCCGTCCCCCACACTTTGGAATTAAAATGACCGAAATGCCCTACATTTTCTTTATTCTTCCACCACAGAAGTGAGGTCAGGGTAGTTTCGTAAAATCCGCACACCACCATCCAGATCACGATCAAACATACGCCCAAACCCTAGTACCATGACGCCCCTCCGCCGCTGCGTGTACCACTTCCCCTTAGCCTCCCAACCCTTCTCCTCGACCTCGCCTCGTGCCCCGCCATCGTCCCACCTCGCCCCGTGCGCCGCCACTGCCCCACCTCGCCGATATCCAATCCCCTTTCTCCCGAGCCCCATCTCTCACTCGTCGCCTCTCACCGAAGACCTAGAGCATCCCTGTCGGCTGCCCTAGTCCTACTGCTCCCCGGCCTCCCATTCCTGCCGCCTTCTCCTGCTCCCTCAAGTACGAGTTGTACCAGGTTGACCAACCGACATGGCTCCCTTCTGAGCTATGCCTTCGTGCCCGCGCGACCTAAGGAGATGGCCACCAGTTGCCCCCACCATCTGAGGAGATTAGAAAGGTGACAAGTTCATCGTGGAGGTGGCCACCGCCATCCACACCATGCTCCGTACCCGTACCAGGAAGAGGACGAGAAGGCCACTCGCGCTCGCGCTCCTCAATATGGTCGCTCTATCCACGTCGTCCTCCCTCGCTAGGTTTGCCGTCACCACGGGGTTCAAGATCTCCCTCGCCTGCGGCATCATTGTCTCTACTGTGTGGGACCTGGCGGCGGTCGCCAGTCTCACGGGAGGAGGTAGTGGTCATCATGGGAGGGGGTCCTCGCTCCCTGAGCTTTGAAATCACCCCTTTGTTCCTGCTATGCCATGGTAGGATTAGTACCTGCTACAAAGTTTGAGAAGCTATGAATTCTACATGTAGACCAAGAAGATGCTAAGTTTTTTGAATGAAGCCTTCAATTAGAATCAAGGTATTATGCATCTTAAGTTCATACAACTTATCTGGAACAAACTGGACTTTTTTTATTGTGTAGATATCGATGGATGGATGATGGTTAGTGTGGAATCATGGTAGTAAATAGGATGTTTCTATGCTTGTTAGGATTTGTTACTATGCATTTATGTCTACCGTTGTATTTATCTTAGATGGTTGGATCATTTTGTGGATCTTGAAGTGTTAAGCCAAGATGAAATACCCTTCTTGTACAGTTTGACATTTTCTAAAGGTGTTCTCAATGTTGCAACATCTGTTGTGTTGTTCAATGCAATTTAACACTTTGATCTTGGAAATTCTAGTAGTAGATATGTTGTTCACTAAACTATTTGGATATTATAACTTTAGTGAGATTGGAAAATATTCCTATAGATTTGTACCTTATTCATTGCATTTTGAGAAATGTTTGTAACATCTCCTGATTTTCTATATATTCTAGAAGTTATGCGTGCTAATTTTTTGCTATATCTCTTGAAGGCTTTTTTTATATTTTGTTTGCAGGGTTGTCCGAGAAGTTTTTAGTCCATGACACTTGGTCGCGGCATCTGGTCCTATGAGTCATGAGTGCGACCGCTCGGCATCCTTCTTCCATGGTTCGACGATAGCAGCTCGACCTCCCTCGCCTCCGACCATAGAGGTGGCATGATCGTGTTCATCCACATCGCCGTCGTCGGTGGTTTCTCACGCCATTGGAGGATAACCACTTCCTGAAGAAGGCCACACTCACAAGCTCCTTGGTATCAAAATAGGTATATGTTCCCAACACTTAGTGGGTTCAAAATAGTTGTCACATGCTTGTGTTATATGCTTGAACAATCACTGCTATGTCTGTCATCATCCTAATGGATTTTTATTGCTTAATCTCTTAGCTTTTTATTGCTGAACATCTAGGTTGATATAGTGCCATACATTATGTGTTCTATGTCTTTCATCATGGTGGCGGCTTTATATTCAGATGTATAAAATGTTATACTTTGCCTTGTATTGGTTTACCTAGTTTTCAGCAGTATATATAAATATAGAATTGCTTTTAGTGATTTTGTCATATATTGCACATTTGCATGCATAATACATCCAGAAGTTAGTAATTTTAAATGCATAACACCTGCGGGTAATGGTAGCTGTGTGATAGCTCTAGCTGTACAAAATAGTCAATATAGCATCCACCATGGACCTGTTTGTGTACTCTCACACCCAATTTCTTCAATTGTCTGAGAGTAACACAACACGGGTAACTTAAAAGAGAGTAATACAACATGAGTAACTTACAAGAGAGTATTGCAACATGAGCAATATAGTGTGTTGTGTTCTTTTATTATTAGCTGCTAAGAGTTTGCATAGTACGAGCTCACCTGAGTCTTTTTTTTGAATAATTTGTATGTCATCTGAACTAACAAGCTACAAATATATGATATTGTAGATTTCTTTATACTGAAGGAGATGATGTGATGAAATTTTGATTGCGAACACGACCACAACTAAGCAAAGTTATACTTCCTTTCTTTTGACCCTATAATATTATACTAATTGTGGTATATAGACGTCATCTTGGGTGTTGTAGGTGTGATAAGAAGAAAATGGTATTCTGACATTTTATGTTGTAGTATCAAATTTCATAAGTTGAGATATTTAGTTCTTGATGGAACCCATCTTATGATCTCTGTAGTTGCTACATGTTCGTCCTTTTGATCTGAACTTTATATGATGAATTATTGCTGGGAGTACTTGATAGGATGCTATCATCTATCATTTCATAGTATGTTTTTGTTTGACTTTGTTTAGTATTCGTAGAAAAGGATTATGTATGGATGATGAAAATATAACTGATAATGTTTTCCACATGTATAGTTTACAGAGGGGATCAATGATAGATTCCACATAGAGGAATCACTCTTGAATTTATAGATCCAGGTTTACGCATTTTTCAATATGTTTTGTTTCAGTCTATATTGTCTATCTAAATTAATGATACACATTCATCAAGTTGAAAGTTCGTTGATTCCTCTCTTTTATAGGAGATCCAGGGCATCCAGTGTGAAGAAGCCTGAAACTTGACAAAGCGAAGAGATGCTCCAAGTACATGTTGCCTTTATGGGTTACAACCACATGGTGTCAGATATGCTCGGTGAAGCTGAAATTGATTACAGTGTTAAGTTGCGTGTGTCAAATATACTTGGTGGAGCTAAACTTGGACCTACCTATTTTGAGTTATCCATGTTGTTTATTTGTAATTCCCATGTACTGTATGATTATCTCTTTTAAGTTTGAATGGCTAATAAGCTTGTGCTACTATATGATGTTGTTGTTATCCAAATATTTTTTGATAGCAATCGAACAATTGTTGTTTACTATCAACTCATGGGAATTAAACCCTGACAGTGTATTTGTGAGAAATTGAATCTGCGATTGGGTCATGTATGAAATGTTTACTATTGTGACCTGTGTAGAATTTATACCTGATATGTGGAACCGGTAGGAAACTAGTACTAACAGGTAGGACCCATCTGACATGTGGGACCAATTGTGAAATAAAATTGATAAAATGAAAATGTTGGGCCAAAGAGAACACCGGAAATTAAAAATATATGGGCTTAAGTTTTGGGCTTGTCCCATGAAATAAATGAACAGTAAAGGCTAGAATTGTTGGGCTTGGCCCACATAAAGCACTAAACTAGACTGGGCTGAATTTTCTGACACATCAGATTGGCTTACATGGACATGCTAGAATGCCATGACCAAAATTTTGGTCATGGACACTATGGCCATCTATTTTGGTCATAGTAGTACATGATCAATTCAAAAAAGGTCATGAGCTGTCTATAGTGACCCTCGGTATGTGACCTACTATTTTTGGTCATAGAAAGGTCATAGATGAATTACTATGACCTTTCTATGACCAATATTTAGGATCACCAGTTAGCACATTCCTTGTAGTGACATATGAAAGTTGAGAAATTGTTTCTTAAACTTGAGTTTCCCAAAACACCATAGTAATATGGAATGTTTTGAGAATATAATCGAACCTAGTTAGATCAAATATAAAACTAACATTATAATTTAAAAGATTATGCTATAGTGACATACCGCCTTTACACTGAAAAGAGCAACATCATGATCCAATGAAATGGCAAGGGGTAAAACTCATTTTGTATTTTCTTAAATTTTGGTATGCAAGGCATATGTCAAATGTTTACAAAACCAAAGTAGGATATGCACGTCTTTGTTGGTTATCCCAAAGTAGTCATTGGGAATTACTCCACCATAACACTACAAATAAAAGTGTTTGTCGCAAAATGACGAGTTCGTTGAGAAGGAACTTTTCGTCACATCGATAAGGTTTTAAACCTAAGTGACATGATCAGAGTAGCGCAATGCCATAAAATGGTCTGGTGGCTACTATGATTCTCATGGCTATCATTTCTCCAAATGTTGTAGTTCTAGAAATCTATGTTCGTATTGAACCATGTGGACCGGGTGAGAATTAAATAACAAGATTTGATGACAAGTGTCATTGTTGGACAATGATACCCTAAATACATGCAAAGAAGCGATGATGGGCCCTGAATCTGTTAAATGGCTAGAGGCCATAAGAATTTGTGATAGTATCCATATACGAAAATCAAGTTATGAACTTGGTAGACCCTCAGAAAGGCATGAAGCTTTTCAAAGCGTAAATGGATCTATAAACAAACAGACGCAAGATGTTTACATCTGTGAAATGTTTGAATTGTCAGAAAGTAGTTTACGACAAAGTTCAAAAGTTGACTATGACAAGATTGGATCTTCCATAGTGATATTTAGTCTGTACGAATTATTGTAGCAACCACTACATATTGAGATATGGTAGTTGAATAAACAAAAGAACATTCTTATAATAGAATGGTTACCGAGGATGTGTACATGACACATTTCAAAGGGTTTTGTTAATTCAAAAGGTTCTAAAATATATGCAAAACTGAATGGTTGAATTTAGCATAGTGGAGTTAGAATCTTCACCGTGATGAAACTTTAAAGAGTTTTAGTTCACCAGAACTATGAAGATGCTTGTGTTTTCAAGAAACTAAGTGGGAGCATTAATACGTATTTCTAAGACATTATGTTGATTAGAAATGATGTATCTTCAATTTTACGTGAATTAAGAATTTCATTTTGATGAAAGACTTAGGCAAAACTAGAATATTAGACATCAAAGTGTATATAGATAGATTGAAATGCTAATATGGTTATGTTGAAGTAAATATATAAAATATTGAATTAGTTCAATACGGTGGCATATTTGAGTGGGAGCTGTCTGAGTTTCCGAAGTCAATATTAGAAAATAAAAGTTCTTGCCACATGGTATCAAGATCAATTGTGTTGACAATTGATAAGTGAAACTTGTGAATGATTTATAAAATGCCATGATATGTACATATCTAGATGATTCCTATGCTCTAAGTGTTAGAATCATATGTTAGAATCATTCATAAGATAATCATTGGACAATAGTGATGATATTCTTGTGTCCTTTGGAAGAACCAAGAATAGGCAGAAGTGACTAAGTAGTTCAATGTAATGTGTTACATTGATGCGAGTTTTTGTCACATATAAAAATAAAGTTTATCTCAATTAGGGTATGTATTAAGAAATAAGGTGGCACAGTGTAATGGAAGAAAGTTCCATGATGGATTTGGACTAGTTCCAATGTTATAACATTGTGATGGGTACTGCAACGATGGTTGAGTATATGACTGCTCTAGCAGCATCATATAGAGGGTTTTTGTGTAAAATAGTTTTGTCATCAAAATTAGGTATAATTCCAAGTGGGATATGCTATGAAGATCCATTGTACCACAATAGTGATGACATAGTTTTGGCTTAAGGAATTACGGTTTTGCCAGAATACTAAATTATACAATGACATCTCATTGGAGAATGAGTAATGTGTAGTGACGCATAAACATGCAAATACACATAGAGCTGAAAGTTTTAGTTCTCGAGATTGGCCTTACCACAAGCAACGGGTGTGGGTAACACCGGAATGCCATAGGTGTTAAAATGCATAACTAGATTATTAACTCTAGTGCAAGTGGGAGACTGAAGGAGATATGCCCTATATGCCAATAATAAAGATGGTTTATTAACATATCTCATTAGTTCGAAATAGTCTTGTATCATGCTAGATTTTTATTTGAGTGGAAACATTAGTACATGTGTGGTATATAAACAAACCAGGTCCCTAGTATCCTTTAGACTAGTTCATTGGGCAGCTGATGATCGAGGTTTCCTGATCATGGACTTTACCACGTCAATTGACAACAAGGTCACTTATGAAGTGATGGAGAACACCCAACCCCTAGTGTTGCAATGTGATCCAGTCACAAAGTTCAACATTGCGATATATAGCAAAGCGCAGTGATTCAGTCCTTAGACCGTGAGATCATATTAATCACTGTCTCCTAAGGCAGCTTTGATCACATCAACCGTCATGTCCATAATGAGGTGACCATAAAGGTGTGCTTTAGGTATTCCAGAGGAACTTTTTGGGCCTATGTATCAAGAGTGGGATTTTCCCTTTCGAGTGACGGATAGATACCTTGGGCCTATTCGGTGAGATTACATCTATAAGTTTGGAAACATGTGACTAGTTCACGGGATGTAATATCACAGGAATGAGTAAATTTTCTTGTCAGTAACAAGATCGAACTTAGGTATAATGATACCAGGAGATCAAATCTTGGACAAACTTGGTACTTAGAGAAAAGGGAACGAGACTCGGTGTTCAAGATTCAAGCGATCAAGTTAATTATGGAATGCATGGGGGCCATTATGTGTTCCCAAATACCGTTCTTGGTCATTGATCGAAAACTCTGTCGATCATGTCTTTGTATTCCCAAGTCATAGGGTGTCACACTTAAGGGTAGAGATGTGATACATTGCAAATGTATCTATAATTTTTGATGTTCCATGCTTGGTTTTATCCACTTTCTTGTGTTTTGTTCCAACTTTGGAGTACTTTTCATATGATTTCTTGGACTAACCTATTAACAAGAGCCACAGTGCCAGCTGCCTGTTTTCTACTGATTTTTGGTTCCACGAAAGTCAGAAAATCAATATTCTCGAAATTGGACGAGACAAAAGCCAAAGTGCCTATTTTTCGGAAGTCATCAAGTGCCAGAATACGAGACAGAGAAGGGCTAGAGGCCGGCCACACCACCTGGCCACGCGGCCAGGCTTGGCCTGCGCCAGGGGGTGGTGTGGTGGCCCTGGCACCCCCTCGGCCTCCCCTTCCGACTATAATATGCCCTCGGGACATAAACCCTAAGTGCCCGATCAAAAATCCACGAAAGAGTCTATAGCCGCCGTCATCTCCATCCCTAGATCGGGAGGGATCAGAAGCTCTTACCGGCACCCTGCCAGAGAGGGGAATTCACCCTGGAGGCCTTCTTCATCACCATGCAAGCCTCAGGTGTGATGCGTGAGTAGTTCATCCTTGGACTACGGATCCATGTAGTAGCTAGATGGCTGGTTCTCCTCCTTTGTGCTTTCATGTCTAGATCTTGTGAGCTCTGTTCATGATCAAGATCATTTATTTGTAATTCTGCATGTTGTGTTTGCGAGGATCCGATGGATATTGAGATGCTATTTTAGATTGATTATTGATTCTATCATGTCTTTGTTATTTGTGATCTTGCATGCTTTCCATTGTTAGTAGCTATCTTGGCCGAGTAGATGCTAGCAACTCCAAGAGTTAGTATTTATGCTCGATAGTGGGTTCATGCCTCTGGTAATCTGGGGAAGTGACAGAAATCTCTAAGATACTAGATGTGCTGTTGCTACTAGGGAGAAAACAACAATCCTTTGTTCATAGAACAATCGTATTGTTTACTTTACATGCAGTTCGTAAAGCAATAATCTGTTGCTTGCAACTTAATACTGGAGGTGGTTCGGATGATAACCTGAAGGTGGATTATTAGTCATAGATGCAGTTGGATGGCGGTCTATGTATTATGTTGTAATGCCCAATCGAATCTCAAAGGAGTCAAGAGGATTAGTATATGCATGTATTGCTTTCTCGATGTTTGTCAATTGCCCCGCTGTAATTTGTTCACCCAGCATGTTATCTATCTTAAGGAGAGCCACCTCTAGTGAACTATGGATCCCGGTCCTTGTCTTTTATATTCAGTCTACAATATTTTACTGCTTTGTGTTTACTTTCTGCAAACTTTTACTTCTTTCCATTCGATACGTTTAATCCTTTGTTTTCCGCAAAACACGGTGAGATTGACAACCTCATCGCAAGTTGGGGACAAAGTTCTGTGGTTGTGTTGTGCAGGTCTCCACATTGCTACTAGCACCGGTAGTGCGCCCTGCCAAAGCTCATCTAGTAACACCTTTGGGGTGTTTCCTTGCTCCTACTGGTTCGATTAAACCTTGGTTTCATACTGAGGGAAACTTGCTGCTGTGCTCATCATACCTTCCTGTTGGAGTTCCCAACGAGCTCTACATCAACCACGCACCAGCACTTTTCTGGGCGCCATACACAGAGCCATCAAGATTCTTATGGATTGATCCAAGATCCTAGGAGAAAAGAGAGAGAACTCTGGAATTGTTCCGAGGAGATACCGAAAGTGTTTCGAGGATATCCAATGATGATCAGAGGGGTCAAAAAGGTGTTTCGAAATGATAGGTATTAAATAATATGTATTTAATATTAACAAAATAAATTAATATTAAAAATATTATTTAAAATGGATTTTTGGGGCAGCCCACCTAATTGGGCCTCACTAGAGGAGGCCCAAGAGGGGGCCACGCCCTAGGAGGGCCAAGGGGGGATGGCAGCCCTAGTGGGCTTTCCCTGAAGGGGTTCCGTGGAAGAAAAAAATAAATTTTCTTACTAAAACAATACACCAACCCAAGATATATCTATGGAGAAGTACAGTAATGTTGGGGGGATAACCCCGGGTAGGGTCAAGCCGGGGTATAACGGTAGTATAAGCCGAGGTATGGCGAGGTCAAAGCAAGTGCTGGCCGAGTTACCTCAAGGCAAGCCGAGTTACGACAAGACCCGGCCCAGACGGTGTTCATCCAATGTTACCTCGACCGACATAAAGTGTATGTCGGCACCCTCATTGTAACTTGTTTGCATGTACCCTTAGGGCCAAGTTAACTAGGCATCAACCGGGTTACTTGTTGGCTTACAAGAGAAGGAAGGTATCTTCCATGGTCAAAGCTTTTCTCTCTCCACTGTAGCATGAGCACAGAGGACAGAGAGGAGGACCAGCGAGTACGGGCCGACAAAGGTGACGATGCCTTTGTCGGGTGACGCTGCACTGCAGAGTGGCTCAGAGAGGCTTACGCTATGAGTCCTGAGCGGCTTACGGAGGGAAAAATAGGAGCACCGCTTTGCTATTTTTGTAGAGGCATATTCGGAGAATATGCCCTCCACATATTCCCTAGCTTGTAACCTGGCCTCCCCTATATAAGGAGGACCAGGATCTCCATAGAGGAGGTCAACCATTTTTAGTACGGGAAACCCTAGAGAGAGGTGTGGGCAGTAGAGAGGGTCTTCTTCCTCCTCCCCACGAACAGCTCAAGGAGCACTTGTAATCCACCATTAATTGAGATAATAAAAGCTTCTGTGTGTGGAATCACCACACCATCCCTCCCCGGATACCTCTAGCGCACTTAGGCTCCATCTTTAGCCTACCCATGGCATCTCCCGTGCTACCACCACGACAGTTGGCGCCCACCATGGGGCTAGCAGTGGTGCTAGTTGGAGTGAAGATCCGGATGGGAAACATCATCTCCACCAGAGAACGCATCGTCTCCGGGCTTGTTCAGCGCTTTGGAGCGCTGGACTACGTCAGTGACAACCCTGGAAGCTTTGCCAACGGCCCTCCTTCATGCAACAACCTCTTCATCAGCCTTGGCGCTCACAAGGTCTATGTTGGCATGGATGAGTCCTGCGCTTACCCGCTGCACGTCATCGAGGGAGGTGAACCACCTCTCAGCACGACTCGCATCCCACATGTCACTCGCCCTACTAGCTATGTTGAGGTCATGATGACGACGCCAGATGCACGAACAAGCAAGGACCCGGCAGAGAACCTGGAGATAACCCAGAGGTGCCTAGGAAAAGAGGTACTCCACTAGAGAGGCCAGAGAACGTGTTGCAGTGGGGAATAGATAGCATAACTACTCCCATAGCACCTGTGGCATATCCGGCTCAGGCACAGACCGAGCTAGAGGAGACCTGGCGAAAGATGTTGGCCGGGGCAAAGAAGGTAGCTTAGCTGCAGCTGTCGCTGAACATCACTCTGCGTGAGTACACAAAAGCAAACCGGATCAGTCCCACATGTATGGATGGAGTAAAAATTAGGGGTATAAACCTCATCACTAAAATAGATAAAGAGTATGTACCTAGGCTGGGGCATTCTGCTACCCTTGTGATAGCAGGGCTGGCGAGGTACAGTACCCCGACGAAGAACCTCAGGGCTGTAGAGGTAGCAGCATCCGTGTTAGAGGGTCTGACCGGAGAGGCCCAGGAGAGGCAACCGAAAAGAGTTAATCATCTGGTGAGGGTAGCGAATAGGCAGAATGAGGAAATAATCAAGGCTAACCCGACGGTAGAAGGAATCTCCCATGTAGTTCATTCGGCAGGGGGTAACCCGGCGAAATCCACTAGGGCAGCATCATCCCCTCAGGATGGGCCTAGAAGAGAAGAGGTGGTATCCTCGGCTAGGAAGAATAAGCAGATAGTATCGTATGACCCGGTAAGAGCAGGGAAAGGAAAAGCAAAGCAAGGTGATGAGGATCACCACAGAGCCAGCCGAGGTGAAGCTGGACGAGGTAACCACGACCAAGGCAATTCCGGTCAGGGAAACGCTGGGAATGGCAATGTCGGACAACATAACTCGGTGGGAGCAAGGCAAAACCCACCTTGGCAGCAGCAGCAACAGTACATACCTCGGCAAGAGCAAAGTGCCAGCTCAGATATGCAACATGAATATGCTCGTCCAGGTCAAGATAGGTACAACGATGGTTATTCAGCAATGGCTGACACCGGGTTTCCTAGGCTAGAGCACCATGTAATAGGACCAAGGCTCGGAAATAGGAACTTACAGCCAGATGATGCAAGATTGAATCTTGACCAAATTTGTATTTCAGAGATGATAGAGGGACAAGGTCCTCTGGGTCGAGCATGCTTTGGACCTCGGATAATGAGAGAACCACCTATGCCGAACTTCAGTTCGCCAGAGGAACAAAGACATATGACGATTGCACCAATCCGGAGGATTGGCTCATTGACTATGCAACAACTGTGAACATTGCCATGAGCAATTTGCGACGGGCTGTGAGATATGTACCTCAGATGTTGGAAGGGACAGCGAGAGTCTGGTTGAACAATTTGCCAGCAAGAAGTATCAATTGTTGGATAGATTTTGAGGAGGTGTTCATTAGTAACTCCGCGAGCATGTATAAGAGGCTGAATAGGCCATAGACACTGGAAATGTGCAAGAAAAGACCAAATGAGACACAGTGGGAGTTCTTAACTCGCTGGTGCAATGTGCACAACTCCTGTGAAAGGGGTGATTGAGTCAGAAGCCACTGCTTGGTTTGCACAAGGATGTAGATATGCAAGTATGCTGTGGAAAAGGCTGCAAAGGGATGTGCCAACTACCTTGGAAGAAATGATCCGGATTGCTGACTCGTATGCATTTGGTGATCCAACTCAACCTCGGCTAATGTCAAATGAGTCAAATGAAGAGTACTACAACCAAGATGGAACCGGGTCATCCCAGTGGAATGACTTCCACGGTAAAAGGAGAGACGAGTGGCCGGATTATAGATATAGGTCACAGCAAGTTGCGGATCAGCCAAATGGCGGCGCAAATCAGTGCCAAAAACTGGAGGACAACAGTGGACCCCAAGAAATGATGGCAACAAAACTTGGACGCTAGAGGAGAAGAAACAGTGGCAAGAAAATAAGGGTAGGCCGAGGTATACATATGAGTCTATGATGGATCAGCCATGCAAGTTTCACACACCAAATCTGAATAACCCGGCAAACCACATGACTCGGCAATGTGAGTGGATGAGGAAAATAGGGCAAAGTGGCTCGGGGAATGCACATGCACCTCGGCATGATGCACCTCGACATGATGGACCTCGGCAGTAGCAACTCACTGGGGAAAATGGGCAGCAGATGATGTTACCGCCACCTCTGCTGAGGTATGAGAACCATGAGAGAAGGGATGCAATGCATCAGGTGGAGAATCAACACTAGCAGAACCAAAGGTACCCCGACAATGGCTGGACAAATGAATACAGGTAACATCATCAGAGCTACTGTGTGTTTACCATGGAGGAAACTGATAGAAAGAGCGTGTAGTGCCGACATATGGAGGTAACTGCAGTTATGCTGGCGGTGACGAGGTATATGATTAGGAAATCACATGGAGCATCAAGGATCATCCCAGGTTCATGCCGAGTCCTAGGTCGTATGCGCTAGTGCTTGACCCAACTTTCATTTGGCCAGACATCAACGTGAGGTTCTCCAAGGTGTTGATTGACAATGGCAGTAGCATCAATATACTGTATAAGGACACAATGCAAATATTGGGAGTATCATAGAATATGCTCCAGGCAACAAGGACAACTGTCCATGGCATCGTGCCAGGTATCTCCTGTGAACCTATTGGTAAGGTCCAAATTGACGTGTTATTCGGCACGAGGGAGAATTGCCGAACTAAGAATCTGGAGTTTGAAGTTGTGGACTTGGACAGTGCTTATCATGCGTTACTCGACAAACCAGCTCTTTCAAAGTTTATGGCAAGTGACCATATTAGTTACTTGAAGATGAAGATGCCAGGGCCAGACGGGGTGATCACAATAACAGGGGACTTTCAGCGTTCCATTGAGTGTGGCTCAGCTAGGTCAAATCTGGCTGAGTCAATAGTCATTGCTCAGGAGAAAAGAAGGATCCAAGAGGTGGTGGCATTGGCTTAGTCCGCTCAACTAAATATGTGATGTCTACGCACTTCTATTCTTGTAGACAGTTGTTGGGCCTCCAAGTGCAGAGGTTTGTAGAACAGCAGCAAGTTTTCCCTTAAGTGGATCACCCAAGGTTTATCGAACTCAGGGAGGAAGTGGTCAAAGGTATCCCCTCTCAAGCAACCCTGCAATCTAGATACAAGAAGTCTCTTGTGTCCCCAACACACCCAATACACTTGTCAGGTGTATAGGTGCACTAGTTTGGCGAAGAGATAGTGAAATACAAGTGGTATGGATAATTATAAGTGGTAACGGTGATAGAAAATAGCTTGGTGGCGTGTGGTTAACGTGGGAAAAGACTAAAGGCAAACTGAAACAAAGAAGGAAGCAAGCAAACATGTGACAGATCTAATTGCAAACGGTGTATCAATTCTTAGAAACAAGGCCTAGGGATCATACTTTCACTAATGAACACTCTCATATAAATATCTTCTCTTTATGATACTACTCTTAACTACTCTCTGGTTGAACACTCTAATCGATGGTAGGGCTATAACAGCACACCTCAAAGTAAGCCTTTCCCATCTAGAAAACCCCACACTGTCACCTTGAGTACTAGATGAGTCCAACAAACACCACAATTTCATAGAAACATCCAACTCCAAATATAACTCATAACAAGTATTTGTAATCTCTAGCCTAAGTGCCACCATGGTGAGCACGCTGTCACTTTCACACACATGGGGAGAGAAGAGATCTATTAAAGCACTTGAGTAGCAAGGTAGATCTATAGATTACAAGCTCATGATCTCAATAAGATCATGCATAGAGAGAGATGAACACATAGCTACCAGTAGAACCCTTAGCCTTGGGAGAGAACTACTCCCTCCTCATCATGGGAATCAGCAATGGTGATGGAGATGGCGGTGGAGATCGATGGAGATGGCTCCGGGGGCACTTCCCCGTCCCGACAGGGTGCCGGAACAGAGACTTTCTGTCCCCCGAATCTCCCCTTCGGTGGCGGCGGTGCTACGGAACTTTTCGTGGATTTCTGATTGACTCCTTAGGGTTTTGGTATCCGGAGGCTCTTATAGGCGAAAGAGGCAAGGTCGGTGGCCGGCCAGGGGGCCCACACCATGCCCTGGCGCGGCCTAGGGTTATCCGCGCCTAGGGGTGGTGTGGCCACCCTGTGGCCCCTCTCCGACTCGCCTTCTGGCTCCGTGAGTCTTCCGGGAAAATAGTCACTTTGGCTTTTGTCCCGTCCAATTCCGAGAATATTCATTTTCTGACTTCCTGGAACCAAAAACAGCAGAAAACAGGCAACTGGCACTGTGGCATCTTGTTAATAGGTAAGAATAGTGGATAAAACCAAGCATGGAACATCAAAAATTATAGATACATTTGTAATGTATCAACATCCCCGAGCTTAACTCCTGCTTGTCCTCGAGTAGGTAAGTGATAAAAAGAAAGAATAATTTTTGAGGTGATATGCACCATCAAAGACTTGATCAAAGTATTTGTAAAACATTCAAAGCTGGGATCATAGTACTTCAATCATAACATGAAAGACAAAGTTCTATCAATAAGACAAAGAAACTATGATGCAACATAAAAAGGCACAAACAAAAGATTCATGAATAACAATGCTTTGCAAGACGTTTGTTTGTTTCTCATAAAGAAAACATAGCATAGTGGCATTCAGCTTGTCCCTCATAGAGTAGCAAAGATAAATGCATAGGACACCTTCAAAGTTCATAAGAGTGACTCGATACAAATAGTTTAAAACAAGCAATATCAAGGTATGCATCAATCAACAAGTCTTGGGACAATGCACATAGAACTAAGAATGGCCACTATGCTCTCAAAGTAGGTGCATAAATGTAGAAGGTGGAGACTCAACATAAAAGTAAAAGAAAGGACATCATAGAAGGAAGTAGAGATTCAAGTTTCATAAAGAGCTTCCAAAAATTATGGTACTTATAGCTTTCAGTTCTCATTGCTCCTATCATAAGCATCTTGAAGTGATTAAGGTTAAAGTGAACAAACTATGGTGTACATGCTTGACGAAGGATAAGTTAGAAATCTCATATCCCTTGAATATGAGGGCCGCTCCTCATGCTACTCAAGTTTAGTCACCGGTAAGTTCTTGTCATCGTAAGTACATGTGTATCATAGAGAACCGCCAATGGTGTACCCCTTGCCCGATGATACGGAAGAATCCCCATATCAAAATGACAAGGCAAGTAGACAACGAGCATCTCAACAATCTTCTTATTTACCATGGGAATATGGTGCTTTTTTCTCTCTTTCCTCTTTTCATAATCTCTTTTTTTTCTTTTCTCTTTTTTTTCAATATAGGACTCTTTCTTTTATAAGAAGAATGCTTCATAGACAGCTCATTATGGTTACGTTGTAGGTTTCCACCATGTCAGCATGGATTAGACCAGCGGCCGAGGCGTTTCTCTAACACATATACATAACTCCATGGACTTACAATCTCCCCTTTCATTTCACACCGACGACATCCATAGACAAAAGAGCATGATATCAACTAGGTACAAAGTACCCGTGCAATGTTGAAAGCGTTCCCTATGACAACATGGTTCTGCTAATCCCCAACAAATAAGTGCAAGCATATACAGCATAGACGACACAATGGTTCAAGTTTATTAAGGTCAAGAAAAGTAAAGTGTGCCATCAACACATGAGAGCTTTAATCACTAGTTTTCTCATAACAAGTTTAATTTGGAAGGTAGATAAAAACATGAATATACTTGGAATAGCATATGCTAGTAGGTAGGTATGGTGGACTCTTTGGAATAACTTTGTTTAAGGAATTGGATGCATGAGTGGAACTCATACTTGGTTATGGAGGCTAGCAAAAGACTGGGAGCGACAAACTAAGAGAGCAATAATGGCCATAATCATGCAGAGTGACAAAACATCATTGATCAAAGCATAAAGTGATACTACAAGTTGAAAACTAAAGTATCATAAAGGCTTATGGTGACTTGAGATAGTCATAACATGGTGTGAGCATGTGCCAAGTCAACCCAAATAAAGCATCAAAGGAGAATACCACTATACTATGCTTTAATATGCTAAAACAACGCATGATTCATCCAAGGCACATTAAGAAATCTCAATTGTTTATAACAAGTCATGCTACAGCAAAGAATACTAAGCATAAAGCCAAAACAATATCAAGCATGGCATGACAAAGCATAGGCCATAGTCAAAAACAAGCTCTTTTTACCACATAAGTATGAACTTTCTTTCTCTTTTCCAAACCAAACAAAACCAATTGCAAACCAATGTATGAAAGAGGGGGTACAATCAATTTATTCATAAAACTAAGCAAACCAAGCAAATGAAAAACCAAAACGAAAACTAAAAAGAAGACGCTCCAAGAACAACACAACTGTGCATGAAACAATAAAAATGAAGCGTTCGGAAGAAACCTGGGATTTTTATTGTTGAAGAGGGGGATGCCTTGGGCATCCCCAAGCTTTGACGCTTGTACTTCTTGGATATTTCTTGGGGTGACACGCGTGGCATCCCCAAGCTTGAGCTTTAGTCCATTCTTCATCTCATTACTTATTCCTTCCATACACCTGAAATTTTTCCTTCATACAAAACTTCACACAATCTTTATTAGCAACATTAGTGCGCTCAAGATAATAGGTCTTTAGGTTCAGTTCCAACACCAATAAAACTTCCATTAGAACACTATCTACTGAAGCACTTCCCTCAAAAAGCTCAATTCCCCAAAAGAACTCAAAAGGAACCAACAAGAAGCAAATGCAAATAATGGCAGAAATCTGTCAAAACAGACCAGCTAGTAAAGACAAATTTTTTAGAAGACCTTCTGTTTCTCAAATCGAAAAGTGTTGAACTAACGAAAGTTAGATAACAACCTGGGGAAGAAGCTCAAAAATTCGCGCATCAAAAAGACATTTAGAGATTTTACACGAATTTTTACGGTGAAGCACAGAAATCTTTTTTGGGACAGCAACTTTCTCAATCATTACTTCTCTCTCATTAGAGGTTACTCTTGGCACAAAAAGCAAATAAAAAGGATAAGGAGAGATTATTACTGAAGTAATAACTTCCAAGACCCATCTAAAACTTTTGGGTTATCTCCCAATAAGTACTTTTTGTTTAACGCCTTTAAGTTAGGCATGATAGTTTGAGAAGATGGTCACATAAGAAATATGAATTGAAGTAAAAGAGAGCATCAAGAAGCAAATTCAAAGCATATTTAAGTCTAACCCACTTCCTATGCATAGGAATCTTGTAAATAAACAAGTCATGAAAGCACAAAGCAAAAAGCATAGGAAAACAAAACAAGTGCAACTTCAAAATTTTCAACATAAAGAGGGGAAACTTAATATTGTTGAGACACATAAAACCATGCTTCCCTCTCTCATAATAACTTTCAGTAGCATCATGAATAAAATTAACAATATAACTATCACATAAAACATTCTTATCATGAGCCACATGCATAAAAGAATTAATACTCCCCATATAAGCATAGTCATTCTTATCAATCATAGTGGGAGAAAATTCAACAAAATAGCTATCATTATTATTCTCATCACCATAATCATCAAATATAGGAGGCATATTGAATCATAATTAATTTTCTCCTCAATAGTAGGTGGACTGAAAATAACATATTCATCATTGTAATCATCATATATTGGAGGTTTTGTATTATCATAAGCAATGGAATAGCTATCTTCCAAAGCTGGGGAACTAAAAAGATCATTTTCATAAAAACTAGCTTCCCCAAGCTTAGACTTTTCCATAGCATTGGCAATAATGGTGTTCAAAGAATTCATACTAATAACATTGCTATTAGAATGCAAATAATGTTCCATAGGTATTTTAATTTTCTCTTCAAACACTTCATGTCCTAACTCAAGATAAATACTATAAAGCTCTCTAATTTTGTTGTTGTTTTCCATTAAGCCTAACTAGTGAAAAAAAGAAACAAAAAGACAAAATTGCAGAATCTAAAGGAAATAACTTCGAGCACTCACACCGGAGGATGTGAGAACCTTTTACCTTACCTCCTCGGCAACGGCGCCAGAAAATAGCTTGATGTCTACGCACTTCTATTCTTGTAGACAGTTGTTGGGCCTCCAAGTGCAGAGGTTTGTAGAACAGCAGCAAGTTTTCCCTTAAGTGGATCACCCAAGGTTTATCGAACGTAGGGAGGAAGTGGTCAAAGGTATCCCCTCTCAAGCAACCCTGCAATCTAGATACAAGAAGTCTCTTGTGTCCCCAACACACCCAATACACTTGTCAGGTGTATAGGTGCACTAGTTCGGAGAAGAGATAGTGAAATACAAGTGGTATGGATAATTATAAGTGGTAACGGTGATAGAAAATAGCTTGGTGGCATGTGGTTGACGTGGGAAAATACTAAAGGCAAACTGAAACAAAGAAGGAAGCAAGCAAACATGTGACAGATCTAATTGCAAACGGTGTATCAATTCTTAGAAACAAGGCCTAGGGATCATACTTTCACTAATGAACACTCTCATATAAATATCTTCTCTTTATGATACTACTCTTAACTACTCTCTGGTTGAACACTCTAATCGATGGTAGGGCTATAACAGCACACCTCAAAGTAAGCCTTTCCCATCTAGAAAACCCCACACTGTCACCTTGAGTACTAGATGAGTCCAACAAACACCACAATTTCATAGAAACATCCAACTCCAAATATAACTCATAACAAGTATTTGTAATCTCTAGCCTAAGTGCCACCATGGTGAGCATGCTGTCACTTTCACACACATGGGGAGAGCAGAGATCTATTAAAGCACTTGAGTAGCAAGGTAGATCTATAGATTACAAGCTCATGATCTCAATAAGATCATGCATAGAGAGAGATGAACACATAGCTACCGGTAGAACCCTTAGCCTCGAGAGAGAACTACTCCCTCCTCATCATGGGAATCAGCAATGGTGATGGAGATGGCGGTGGAGATCGATGGATATGGCTCCGGGGGCACTTCCCCGTCCCGGCAGGGTGCCGGAACAGAGACTTTCTGTCCCCCGAATCTTCCCTTCGGTGGCGGCGGCGCTGCAGAACTTTTCATGGATTTCTGATTGATTCCTTAGGGTTTTGGTATCGGGAGGCTCTTATAGGCGAAAGAGGCAAGGTCGGTGGCCGGCCAGGGGGCACACACCATGCCCTGGCGTGGCCTAGGGTTTCCCGCGCCTAGGGGTGGTGTGGCCACCCTGTGGACCCTCTCCGACTCTCCTTCTAGCTCCGTGAGTCTTCCGGGAAAATAGTAACTTTGGCTTTTGTCCCGTCCAATTCTGAGAATATTCATTTTCTGACTTCCTGGAACCAAAAACAGCAGAAAACAGGCAACTAGCACTGTTGCATCTTGTTAATAGGTTAGTCCAAGAAATCATATGAAAAGTACTCCAAAGTTGGAACAAAATACAAGAAAGTGGATAAAACCAAGCATGGAACATCAAAAATTATAGATACATTTGCAATGTATCAATTTGCCGGTGCTGAGTAACCCGCATGGAAGTGTTTCGTTTCAAGAGACAAAAGATACCAAGAAAGTGCCCATAGGAGAAAGGCGAGGTCGGGTTAAGCGACAAATTGGTGTCGGGTTAAGCGACAAATTGGTGTCGGGTTAAGCGACAAATTGGTGTCGGGTTAAGCGACAAATTGGTGTCGGGTTAAGCGACAAATAGAAAAGCGAGGTCGTCCACTTCCTCCGTGAGAATCGGGATATCTTTTGTTGGTCCACACAGGATCTGCAAGGTGTACCAAGGGAGTTGGTCGAGCACACTTTGCATGTGAGATCTAGAGCTAAGCCGGTGAAGAAACCTCTCCGCCGCTTCACCGAAGATAGGAGAAAGGTCATTGGTGATGAGATAGATCGGCTCCTTGCAGCTGGGTTTATCATAGAAGTACTCTATCCAGATTGGCTATCTAATCCGGTGTTGGTGGAAAAGAAGAAGCATGATCCAAATGTAACAGTGGTGTGGCGTATGTGTATCGATTACATGAACCTGAATAAGGCGTGTCCAAAAGACCCATTCCCACTATTGAGGATAGACCAGGTCATTGATTCGACCACTAGGTATGAGTTGTTGTCATTTGTAGATGCGTATTCTGGTTTTCACCAGATACCCTAGAACCCGGATGATCAAATAAAGACTGCTTTCATTACCCCGTATGGGGCTTATTGCTATTGCACCATGCCATTTGGCTTACGTAATGCAGGAGCAACATATCAAAGGTGTATGCAAAAATGTTTAGATGATCAGATTGGGAAAATGTCCAAGTATATGTAGACGATGTTGTGATAAAAACAAAGGAAAGAAAAATGCTCCTAGATGATATCCGGCAAACATTCGCGAACCTAAGAAGGTTCCGAATGAAGCTTAACCCAAAGAAATGTACCTTTGGTGTGCTAGCTGGGAAGTTACTCGGTTTTCTCATGTCTAGCCGAGGTATCGAGGCCAACCCCACAAAAATCCGAGCTATAGAAAGAATGGAATTGCCGAAGTGCCTTAATGATGTTCAGAAGTTCACTGGCTGCCTGGCATCATTAAGTCAATTTGTATGTCGGCTGGGAGAAAAGGCATTGCCTCTCTATCAGCTAATGAAAGTAAACCTGAAATTCGTATGGACACCACAAGCTGATAGCACATTTCATGAACTAAAAAATATGCTAGCCTTTGCACCAGTGTTAGCTTCACCACTATCCAAAGAGCCGACGTTGCTCTATATAGCAGCGACCAACCGAGTCGTAAGTGCCATGGTAGTGGTGGAGCGTGACGAGGAAAGTAAGTTGGTGCAGAGGCCAGTATATTACCTAAGTGAGGTATTATCCACTTTGAAGAAGAACTATCCTCACTATCAGAAGATGGTGTATGGCGTGTATATGGTAGCCAAGAAGCTCAAGCACTACTTTGAGGAGCACCCCATAAAAGTAATATGTGAAGCACCCATATCTGATATAATGAGTAACAAATATGCAAGTGGCCGGATTGCAAAATGGGCAATTGAGCTAGCCCCTTATGCACAACAATTTGATAGAAGGGATGCCATCAAGTCTCAAGTAGTGGCTGATTTTTTCATGGATTGGGACGAGATGCAGTATGAACCAAATTTGCCGGACTTAAACTACTGGAGGATGCACTTTGATGGATCGAAGATGAAAGAAGGATTAGGGGCCGGGGTAGTACTTACCTTGCCCAAGAAAGATCAACTGCGATATGTGCTTCAGATCCATTTTCGAGCATCAAATAAGGTGGCCGAGTATGAAGCGCTCATGCATGGACTAAAGGTGGAAAAAGAGGTTGGGATACGTCGGATACAGTGTTTCGGTGATTCGGATTTGGTGGTGCAGCCAGTGTCTGGTCATTGGGGTGTGCTAGATGCAAACATGGCCCTTTATAGGTTTCACATCCAAAAGATATATGGGTACCTCAAGGGATGTGAATTCGATCATGTACCTCGGATTGAGAATGAAGCAGCCGACATACTATCTAAGTTGGGCTCATCTCGGCAGGCCATCCCGCCAGGAGTTTCTCTGGAGCATTTGAGAAAACCATCTATCTCCTCTTCACCAGAATCCGAATCAATCTATGTCCCTGCAAACCCTGGATCAGAAGCTACCCCTATGGACATTGACTAGGGGAATACCTCAGCAAACCCGAGGACTATCTCGGCAAACCGGGGGATTGCCTCGCAGAACCCGGGGACTGTTCAGCCTGATCCGGTAGCGGTTATGTCGGTTGACGCAATGGAGGTGGACAAGGTACTTTTCCCAATTCGCACTGTACCAGCATGGGCACAACCAATATTTGAGTTCTTGAAGGATGGAACTTTGCCAAGTGATGAGATACTTTCAAGGAAAGTGAAGAGGAGAGCAAAGGCATACACCATTATCTACGACGAACTATACAAGAGAAGTGTTACAAGTGGTCTGCAGCGGTGTGTTGACCCAACAGAAGGGTTAGACATCCTCCGAGATATACATCAAGGGGAATGCGGGCATCATGCCTCGTCTAGAGCCTTAGTGGCAAAAGCTTTTTGGCATGGGTTTTACTGGCCAAGTGCCTTGGAGAAATCCGAGGAACTAGTAAGGAAATGCAATGGCTGTCAGAGGTACGCCACCAAGACACACATGCCAATGTCGGAACTGAAAACTATACCTATCAATTGGCCATTTTATTGTGTGGTGCTATATGGTTGGACCATTTAAGACGGCTAAGGGAACATGACTCACATCATAGTCATGGTGGACAAGTTTACCAAGTGGATTGAAGTGAAGCCAATTAGAAAATGTGATGGAGCTATGGCCGTGACATTCCTCAAACATATTATTCTAAGATATGGGTATCCTCACAATATCATAACAGATAATGGCACCAATTTCGCTGAAGGAGCATTTGCTCGGTTTTGCCGAGATAAGAAGATCTGGCTAGACATTGCATCAGTTGCCCACCCTGCATCGAACGGACAAGTGGAAAGATCCAACAGACTAGTACTGTCCGTGATAAAACCTCGGCTCATTGAGCCACTAGAAAGGTCAGCGGGGTGCTGGATAGAAGAACTACCAGTGATACTATGGAGCTTAAGAACAACTCTGAATCGATCAATAGGCTATACGCCATTCTTTCTGGTATATGGGGCAGAAGCTGTATTACCAGCCGACATAGAGCATGACTCTCCTAGGGTCACCCAATACATAGAAGCCGAAGTGCAAGAAGCCCAGCAAAATGATGTTGATCTGTTGGAAGAAGCGAGAGAATTGGCACTATCTAGATCCGCCATTTATCAGCAAAATCTCTGATGCTATCATAGCCAGAAAGTAAACCGCCGAGTATTCCAGGAAGGAGATCTGGTACTTCGGCTGGTGCAGTGCACTGCCAGCATGCATAAGTTATCCCCCCATGGAAAGGGCCATTCATTGTAAGCAAAGCACTACACAATGATGCCCATTACCTCATTGATGCACAACCACAGGAGAAGAACAACGTGGACAGGTCCGGTGAGGAATCCAAGCAACCATGGAATGTAGCTCTACTTCGCCCGTTTTATACTTAGCTGAAAGTGTATGTATCTCGAACTCTCATATGTCGGCCTATATGTTGGCAACGAGCTTATCAATAAAACCTCGGCACCCTGAGCAGATACTCGGGGACTGCCTTAATAATAATTATCATTTTCTATATTTGCTTTTTTATATGTTAGTTGGCTTAAATTACTTACACCTTAGCCGGATTAGTAGTGTGTCGGCACCAAAGGCCAACTCTTAGACTTGCTGCTGTCCAACAAGAATTGGCTTCATGGTAAGCAAGAGAACAAGTTTGGAATTGCTAAGCACATGAAAAATGACTAAGGAAAGGAACGTAACCGAGCCGACATTTGTTTTGTGGACTAACCCTGTATTTTCTTTCCTTTTGTTGTGTTGAATTATTCTGAGCTAATCCTAAAGTTTCAAGTATTGTTAAGTCAATTTTTTGAACCTCGAACTCGTAAGTCAAACGCTGAATCAAGGTAGACGCGGGCTGGGTCATCAAATTGGGAGAACAAGAAAATGAAACTCAGGGACTTCGCCCAAGTTAATCTGACATAAAAAACTTAGCACTAGCAAAATATCACATTGTTTCATACATCTTCACCAGGTATACCGGGGATTTAACAAGTCTCAAAGTTTTTTGCTCAAGGAGCCACAATAGCCGAACTATCTGTAGAGGGTGGAGGCAAGTTGACCTCGGCATTGGGTGCTTCCGTTTCAGCTTCGTCGTCCAGATTTGCTTTAGCATCTTCAGCATCCTTGGTTTCCTTGGCGTAATCCGAGCCCTCCTGCTCCCCATCGTCCGAGCCTTCTTCTACATATGCATCATCGATAACTTCAAGGAAACTCGGCCCTTGATTCCATTGATGACAATGGGCATATTGGATGAGGCCATAGGTGCGAGCTTGGCGTTCGGTGATGTAGGCCAGATCATTGGTCCATCTGGATCTGGTGCACATGCAGCTGAGAACCTTCAGGTTAAGTCCTTCATACCAGGATAACACAAAGCTTAAAGCTATGTTAGCACCAACATGCGCAGTGGATTCCCTCCACAGATCGCGTTGAGTCTCGCATTCCATCAATTTCGCAATCAATGGGGCTAGACATTTAGGAGTGGGTTCTGTTGGCCAAGGGGCATTGAATACCTAGACGACATCATCCATAAGGTCTGATCCAAAACTCTTCATAGGTTCCACCTGAGCTGCGAGGCTCACCAAGTATCCTCTATGTCGTAAGGAATTGGCTCTGCAGAAGGAACAACCGGAGTACCTCTCTTCAACCAGAACTTGTCAAAGGTAGTGGCAGCAAGGGAGCTGGACTCCAGAAAATTGCCTGAAAATAAGACAAATAAGATAAGTCAATAGGAGCACAAGACCCGAAAAAGAAATGCCAGCGCAACAAGAGAAACTCACGAGAGATATAGTTGTTGATCCGAGTCAACTCCATGAGCCAAGCAACATTCCCCTTCTTGAGATTTTCATACTCAGTGTTCACCGAATCAAATTTGATGTCGGCGTCCTTTAGCATATCTTGGCTTTTCTCAAGAGCGGTCTTCAGCCGGTCTTTTTCTTCAGCAAAGGCTTGATCAGCTTTGTCCAGCTCAGCTTTTTGGAGGCTCTTCAATTTTTCAATCTCGGCGTTCAGCCGAGTGATCTCATCATCCTTTTTTCTAGAGCTGAGCAATCTCGTCATCCTTCTCCTTCATCTAGGCCTAGTGTTGCCCTGCTTATTCGAGAAAGTGGAGCATCATGTCAGGCAAAGGCACGCTATCATGAAGAGACACTGCAATAAATTTTTGACCTAGCAAGAGCCGAGGTATAATTACCTGCCGAGTTAAAAGAAAGAAGGACAAAGGATGAGGAGAAAAGGAAAATTACCTTTCATCTCGGTCAATTTTTTCCTCAGCGTGTTGTTTTTAGTTTCTACTTTGACTGCATGATCCGAGTCACAAGTGAAGTTCGGCAAGCCAAAAGATGAAGAAGTATAAATGGGGCAATATGAAAGAGAGAACTTTACCTTTCTTCTTCGCTTAGACTGCATGGCCTTATGCTTCGTGCAAAGCTCCTTATGAGAGTCCAAGATCCGCTGAAACTCAATGGTCCGGTAGTTGGTGGTGATCTGAAAAGGAAAGTGTTAGTTCATGCATCATAAGGGATATTCGAAGTTACTCAAGATCCAAGTCAAGTGGAAGTTAACCTAGCTCTAGGTGAGTGGATATTCGAAGTTACTCAAGATCCGAGTCAAGTGGAACTTAACCCGTCTCTAGGTGAGTGGCTATTCAAAGTTACTCAAGATCCGAGTCGAGTGGAACTTAACCCGGCTCTAGGTGAGTGGATATTCGAATTTACTCAAGATCCGAGTCAAGTGAAACTTAACCCGGCTCTAGGTGAGTTGATATTCGAAGTTACTCAAGATCCGAGTCAACTGGAACTTAACCTAGCTCTAGGTGAGTGGATATTTGAAGTTATTCAAGATCCGAGTCAAGTGGAACTTAACCTGGCTCTAGGGGAGTGAATATTCTAAGCTAGCCAGATCCAAGCTAAGTGGAACTTAACCCGACTCTAAGCGATTAAAAGCTTGAAACTACTAAGGAATTTAACACAAATAAGATACTTCGGATTTGAGCATCTGACCGAGTAACGCGTTACCCCACCGAAGGCTCGAGGACTGGAGGATATATCCACAAATACTTGCGCATATGTAAGGGCATGGCGGAAGGATTTACCTCCATCATCTTGCTAGCAAGGACAATGGCTTTGGCAGTTGTGTTCATCTCCGCGCCAATCTTGGCAGGACTGAACTTTGATGGATTTTCAGAATTGACATCGACATATTCAGCATTATTCCAGTTGTCTGCATACTCGGTGAGTGATCCATAGCTCTCCCCACTGAGAGTCTGGGCCACGACCAAGGAGAATATCATTTTGCGGCCCGAAAGTTGGGGTGGCCAGGCAACGCGGTACCCGAGTTCCCTGATATCATCCGCGATGACTATAGTTGGCGTGCCAAATACTCAAAGGGTCCTTTTCGGCACGAATTCAACTTTATGTTTCAATACAAAAAATCAGGCTAACGGCCATCAAGTTGGGTCCCCCCTGTCAGCTTTCGCCGTTATGTCGATGCCGTCGTCGCTGCCATGTAGGCTGCCATGTAGGCTTGCAGTGTTGGCGCATGCATCCTTTACATGTCTGCTTCTTCCTCCAGGGCAGCAATCTATGGTCGCGGCCATGGCGCGGAGCTAGGACTTGGACAAACCTACTCGGCCCGTTCTCCTCCCCATCCCGAATCGGAGCTCGCCATCACCATGACCGCACCATTGGCACGACGCGGGGATGGAAATTCATTCCCGGGTGAGATCTGTACCCATGTCGACCATGCTCGGTCCTGTTGGTCTCCTCCAGAATCCGAGCTCGCCGTCGCCGTCGTCGCGCACGCACCAGCCACGGCGCTTTCCTCTCTGAACCCCAAAGCCACATCCACCCAGTTCGGCACAATGCCAACAAGGTGAAAATGCATCAAGTTTTCTTCTTGTGATTGTAGAAAAAAATGTATGTACCGTGGCCGTAGCATACTCTAACAATGTACACATATATTGTTTACTAGATTTTCATTTATAATTAGTAGCTTTGTGATGACGAAACATAGAGAACCTAAATGAAATGACGATGACGACCATGTTCTGTACTTTGCATTGCATCAACAAGTGCTCGCTGACGAAGCAAGTTACCAAGAGAGTGGAGTTCATCAGCCATTGCCAAAAAATATGTGAACAAATCAATGAGCGATTCAATGCAAATATGCACAGAAAAGCTAGATCCATGTCATCAATCATCAATAGGTGGCACATTCTAGTGAGCGTTCAAATGCATACACGATGTATCATTTGCTTGAAGTGGTTGTTATCCTGAGCAAAAATGCATGGTATGCACATTAAATTTGTATGTTCTATGGTGCAATTCTGTTGTTATGGGCGTGGAAAGAAAAGCTGGGCTTCACTGAATATTACGCAGTTAGGCCTAACTTAGTCTTACACAAATAAGCACATCTTAGTCTTTACACACATAAGCGTAACTAATGATAAAGATAAAGACAAATGGTTCATCGGATCTGCCAGTATGAGCACTAGGTCCCTGGAGCTGGTGGTATCGTTGGAACGAACCAGAATGCTGCGTTTGGCCGTCTTTCATTCTCCTTCAAATAGTACGACCCCACTGATGAGCCAATTGTAGGCCCTCTCCCCCCGACGTGGATTCGGCTTCAGGTCGGATCTAGAGTGTCAACATGGTAGGCGCGTGAGTGTAAAGCAAACACACACTCTGCTATCAACACTGGAAGTGCTGGCACCTTAGCAACAACACCAGCATGTTCTTCCTGGACTCCGGCAGCAGCCTCAGCGGGTATTTTGTCAGCTTCACCAGTAGCAGCATTAGCAAGTATTTCGTCAGCTTCACCAGCAGCAGCATCACCAAGTATTTCGTCAGCTTCACCAGGAGCAGCACCAACTAGTTCTTCGTCAGCTCCACCACCACCACCACCACCACCAGCACCAGCAGAAGCAGCATTAGGGGCCAGGGATGGCTGAGCAATTACAGGTTCAACAGCTCCAGGGGCTCCGACAAAGAAAGGGTAGTTGATCCCAAGAAACACAGATTGTCCCTTCAGATTGTTGACTCTGCTCCAGACTTGCTCTACTGGGTCTTCGGATGGGCATGCGGGCCTCGAGAAAACGTGACACCGCAGCGATGGGTATGAAGAAAGTTGTGTCCCCATATGTTCTATTGTATCACCAATGTTGTTTAGTGCTCCCCTGATATGAATCCACAAGAGTTCATCATGCTGTTCCATGTTGTCTCCGAGAGGTGCCAGGAACCAGCGCCGTGTCCCAAGTTCAGCATCTGCTACTGCATCTTCGATGATCGGAGCTGGAATTATGCGCGGGGCTGCGTGGGTACCTGCGTGTTACTAACAGTCAGTAAGCAGAATTTTGAATGGGATTTTACATGCTATATGACACCATGACTCACCCCAAATGGACGGCTCCCAAACACGCACGTCGCCGCTAGGTTCAGTGGCCGCATAAATGTGTTGCGGTCTGTATGAAGAGTAGCCGTAGGTGAAGACGGCGTCGACATACTTCTCCGGCCGCAGGAAGTCGTCGCGCAAGACTGTCCATTCCTTGTCTTCTGGGCATCTAATGAATGCGATTGCCTTGTTGAACACCGCTAAGAGGTCGTACTCCAAGTTCTTCCACGCCCCCTCCCGCGGTCCATGTGGGAGATGTACCTTCACGAGCTCAAGTTCTGCCATGTTGAACCTGTAAGCAAATTCGGAAATGGGCGGCGGCCACCCGAGGTTGAATGCAGTAATGCCGACACCCATCAAAGATGGCACTACAAGTCTCTTCGATCTGTAGCAATTTTTTAGAGTCCAAGTACTCCCATCTTGTGATAAAAGGACCAGCCACTCGCCGTTGCCACCCACCCAGTTCTGGTCATCTCTCATTTCCGTCTCTTCTTCTTCCTTGATATTCACCACTACTGATTCCGACCACTTATCCAGCAGCATCAATTTTGCATGAATATTCTGCAGAGTTTGTTGTCAGTTGGTACAATCACCTAGCATGGATTCCATTGCAGATACAATTTGACAACTGGACCTTTATATTAAAGTACACAAAATATCGCCTAAATACGAGTGTCTCCTTAGATATCGCCTAAATTGTGCCTGTGTCACTACGAAGATACTCAATATATGGAGTAGGAGCAGAGCCCCCCAGAACAAACTCCTGACGATGATCGTAATTAAACAGCTCGGGGCATAACAACCTTAAATCGTCTAATCTGTTTGTTTTTATTTTAGGAAATAGAATATCACCTAGCAGGCATTCCATTGCAAAATCGAAATTGACAACTCGTCTATCACCTAAAGTAAGACTGTGTCACTATGAAAATACCAGAATATCAGGTACGAGCAGAGCTTCCGCTGTACAGAATAGTCTTAAATGGTTCAATTTGTTCAAACCGTGCGTGCACACAACACGTTCGACGAAAGGAACATAGGATTCCGATGAGAGTTCAGCACATATGAATCAACAATATGACTGAATGAATAAGCTAGATACTGGAACTTACGTGGCCATTGCGGTCGTCTGGCCATTTGCTGTTATCGGGGTAAAGAAGGCCTAGCGTGCCAAACGGTTGTTCGTCCATGTTCCGCATCGTCACGCGGTAGCTAGGGATGCAGCGAGCGAGGTGGCCGGCTGAGATGATGTCGAACTCCGAGGCGATCCTGTGCACGTTCGCAGCGCTGAGGTTCGGCCATCCCCAATCCTCGCGGTAGCGGTCGCCCTGGCCATCCGCGTCGTCGTCGCATGCCTTTCGCTTCAGCCTGCTGCTACCCCAAGCTCTATCCATAGCGGCAAATGGAGTCTGGAATCCGGTGGATTAATGGAGGCGTTGTGATGAGGAGGCGGATGGATTCGAGAGGGGGTGGAATCAGGGATGGGGCAGTTGTTCGAGTGGGGAGCGAATCTGCAAGGAACCGCCGCCACCGCCGGTTCTCGTCCACGTGGAAGAAAAGAACGGGGGGCATAATTATTGAGGGCGGGCAGCGGAACCGTCTAAGGAAGTGAAAAAATAAATCGTCAAAGGGAAATGTGCGGCCCGCCTATCAGTGAGTGAAGGTCGGCACGCGTAAACATGCCTACGTTTGAATTGATTCCACCGCATGCAAGTGGCATAGAACAAATTTTAGGAAGTGCTAGCGTCGACGTGTAAAACCGCCGTTTTTTGCCACCTTCACCCTACTACGAACGGTCGTGCACCATTCCAGATATTGGTAAGGGCGGTTCCAATCTTTCACTTCTCCGTATCATTTCCTCCTCCACGGCCTCATTGTCTTTCTCCTCCACGGCCTCATCCATTTCCTCCACCACCGAATCACCCTCTTCCTCCATACCCTTTCCCTCTTGCCTGTAGTCATGGACGCTCCGGACGTCCGAAACGACGGCAGGCAAGAAACTGCGCACTTCGACATCGAAGTACATGGCGGGAAGAAGATCGATGTCGTCTACACCACCAAGCCTCGGACAGTGAGGAACACTCTGAATAATTTCACGAGTTGGCTGCAGTTCGAAGAAAATAGGTTCGTAGGTCTCGACCTCGAGTACAGCCGCGATTGCCGTAGGATCGCCATGGTGTAACTCTCCATGAAGGGGCACGTCCTCGTATACCAGCCTTTTTGCGAGAAGGGGGCTAACGGGATCTGGTAGACTTTGCTGTCTTTTTGTTCCTAACCGTCTGTTTGCAGAAGTTATTGCTATATTATTTGTCTGAATTCATTTTCATGCAGGTGGGGCGAAAGCATTAGGGATCTGTTTCATGACTTTCTCGTGAACCAGCACATAACATTTACCAGTGTTGACATCAGAATGACAGTAAACTGCTTGAAAGCCCGTCTGTCAACATTAGAATCCCAAAGGAGTGCAGAGTGGACATCCAGGAAATTTACTGGATCCCAGGGACGAAGGGCAGCAAGACCGGGATGGCCGCTCTTGCCTCCGAACTCATAGACCCGTGGTACGCTGACATGAAGGACATATTGCCGAGATGTTCGTGGAGGCGTTTAGGGCACGATTACTAGGAGGATAATCCACTTTCTGAACCTAATCTGAAGTACGCTGCAATTGACGGGTATGTTAGCCACGAGCTGTACCGTCAGATTGTAAAATCTCGTTCCAGGCATCGCATCATTGAACCACCACCAAGGCAGGTTGTTTGTCCCAGATGCCGGATTGTAGATGAATCTACGGCGGATGCAGGGACGGGGACGGGGGGCTCCTCGCCGGCTGCCTTGGAGGCGCCGATGGCCACTGCGCCGATCTTCTCCATCGCCGGCATGGTTGGGGTTTTGTTGGACGTTTGTAGAAGGTGATGGGACAGTGGAAACGGTTGAGTGAGCGAGTGCGTGATGAGTGGGAGTGGGAGTGGGGAGGCCTCTATTAAAGGATAAGGGAAGCGGCGTTTCGTTGCACTACCGTGCACCGCGTAGGCTAATGCACCGTGCATGGCCACACGTGTCCGCTACCGCCTCGTGCACTGCACACGCGTACCGTGAGTCATGTTTTTTCCCTCGTGTCTAACCATGGCGATCCAGTTGTACTCAGTTTTTCCCACCAACCGTTGATCCTCTGTGATCTAGCGAACAGGATAACCCTTATATCTGTCGGGGGCACCCCTCTATCCATGCAAAATAACGAGTATGCCATCAGAACTTTAACAACATAAATAGATGAACTTGAATATATTTTGAAGGGTACGAAAATAGAAATCCACATAGTTTAAGGGTCTAGATACGGTAAGAGAACTAAATATTATTAGTGGCCGGGCCAACACAGTGACGGGGTTGGTCGACTAGGAGTTGCTGATTCCTAAGTAAGGGGACACTAGGCCGTTCTTGACATACTCCCTCAGGAACTTGCCATAAGCAGCGTGCTTAGCCTTGGTCGCCGACTTGTGTTTACTAGCCGGGCTTTTACCGATGCCAACTGCATGTGGAATCAAGCTGGCAATCCTTAGGTTGACTCCTTTCTTACAGAAAGGGCACCTGAGCTCCCCAAGTCGAGTGCGGAAAGGGATTATCCCGCTCTTGAGCTTCTTCATGACATGGTGGCTCTTGTTGTCCCTGGTCTCCTTGTTAGAGTCCACCTCACTTGAATACACCTGTAATGTATGGATACAAACCGAAATGAGCAAAATAATAAATATATATTCCTTCCACCATTCCAAGTTACTTTCGATGCAATAACATGTCTATACAGGTTCAGCAGTTCATTACGGCCGTCTCCCCGGCTCGCTCCTAAATTAATGTGGTTTGTGTTCTTGGTAACTTATTAATAAATAAATAATGTGGATTCATTCAGAACATACTAGATCTCTCCATGCACCGGTTTGTATGTTGCATCTAATCATTAGGACTAGATTTTTTTATGACGCCTGGATAGATTAAGCTCGAGCAGAAAATATGAAACATGTAGAAATAGATGTACCTCCGAGTACAAGAGCGGAGCGTGTTCTTCGAACTCTACGCCCTCATCGGCGCCTCCAAAGTCGTCAGCACCGGCGTGCACATGGTCCCCCAAGGGGTTGAACTGCACGTCCTCCTCGGCCTGTGCTGCGTGATGCTCCTCCAGATCTGCCGCGCGAAGAACCACTCCGGCGGCGATGCCCGGACACTCACCCCCACGCACTGGTTTCATGGAGAAGGTTCATGCAAGTACGTTCAAGATTGTGGTGTTTTGCTGGATAGGGAAGACAGAGTAGTGTATGAGTGCGAATGGAGGACCCGATAGGCTGGGTTTTTAATGCAGGGACGTTTAGGCCTCCTCGAGGGCCCCGGTTGACAGCTCTTCCGGCTACGGCTGCCGCGTGGAAGGTTCGTGTGGTGGGGGCCTGACGGAAGTGAGAGTGCAGGCGCGCTGCGTAGTAAAAAATGGTATAGCCGGTGGTCCGTGGATGACCAGTTGCCGTGTAGTAGACTTGTAGCCTTTGCAGACTAGATTAAACATGACATGACCACTCGACCACTTTTTCCATGGACGGCATCGTGTTCCTTCTTGTAGAAGTCTCGTTGAGGGAGACGTCCGTGCTGTCTCGCGCTGTCCTCTGAAGGGCACGACGTGTGCAACGAGCCTCGTTGGATCACACAAGATCAACGGTTAGTGCGCACGATCCGCGTGACAGCTGTGACAACCAATCAGGGCATAGCAGACAGAGTGGGCACAGGTTTGGGCTTCTACGAGAGAGAGAGAGGATGTTTGTTCTTATACTAAAACCACAATCAAACATGGATCAACCACTAGAGTCATTGCATGTGTGTTCTTATACTAAAACCAACATGGATCCACCAGTGGTCATTGCATGTATGTTCTTTCCATAAACCACACATGGATCAACCACTAGAGTCATTGCATGTGTGTTATTTCCACAAACCACACATGGATCAACCACTAGAGTCATTGCATGTGTGTTCTTATACTAAAACCACAAACCAGTACTAGAGTCATTGCATGTGTGTTCTTATACTAAAACCACAAACCAGTACTAGAGTCATTGCATGTGTGTTCTTTTCTACAAACCACACATGGATCCACCACTAGAGTCATTGCATGTTTGTTCTTATACTAAAACCACAAACCAGCACTAGAGTCATTGCATGTGTGTCCTTTTCCACAAACCACATATGGATCAACCACTAGAGTCATTGCATGTGTGTTCTTTCCACAAACCACACATGGATCAACCACTAGAGTCATTGCATGTTTGTTCTTATACTAAAACCACAAACCAGCACTAGAGTCATTGCATGTGTGTCCTTTTCCACAAACCACACATGGATCCACCAGTGGTCATTGCATGTGTGTTCTTTCCACATACCACATATGGATCAACCAGAGTCATTGCATGTGTGTTCTTTCCACAAACCACACATGGATCAACCACTAGAGTCATTGCATGTGTGTTCTTATACTAAAACCAACACTAGAGTCATTGCATGTGTGTTCTTTTCACAAATGACACATGGATCAACCACTAGAGTCATTGCATGTGTGTTATTTCCACAAACAAACATGGATCAACCACTAGAGTCATTGCATGTGTGTTCTTTTCCATAAACCACACATGGATCCACCAGTGGTCATTGCATGTGTGTTCTTTCCACAAACTACACATGGATCAACCACAAGAGTCATTGCATCTGTGTTCTTTCCACAAACCACACATGGATCAACCACTAGAGTCATTGCATGTTTGTTCTTATACTAAAACCACAAACCAGAACTAGAGTCATTGCATGTGTGTTCTTTTCCACAAACCACACATGGATCCACCAGTGGACATTGCATGTGTGTTCTTTCCACAAACCACATATGGATCAACCAGAGTCATTGCATGTGTGTTCTTTCCATAAACCACACATGGATCAACCACTAGAGTCATTGCATGTGTGTTCTTTCCACAAACCACACATGGATCAACCACTAGAGTCATTGTATGTGTGTTATTTCCAAAAACAACACATAGATCAACCACTACAGTCATTGCATGTGTGTTCTTATACTAAAACCACAAACCAGTACTAGAGTCATTGCATGTGTGTTCTTATACTAAAACCACAAACCAGTACTAGAGTCATTGCATGTGTGTTGTTTTCCACAAACCACACATGGATGCACCAGTGGTCATTGCATGTGTGTTCTTTCCACAAACCACATATGGATCAATCAGAGTCATTGCATGTGTGTTCTTTCCACAAACCACACATGGATCAACCACTAGAGTCATTGCATGTTTGTTCTTATACTAAAACCACAAACCAGCACTAGAGTCATTGCATGTGTGTTCTTTTCCACAAACCACACATGGATCCACCAATGGTAATTGCATGTGTGTTCTTTCCACAGACCACATATGGATCAACCAGAGTCATTGCATGTGTGTTCTTTCCATAAACCACACATGGATCAACCACCAGAGTCATTGCATGTTTGTTCTTATACTAAAACCACAAACTAGCAGTAGAGTCATTGCATGTGTGTTCTTTTCCACAAACCACACATGGATCCACTAGACTCATTGCATGTGTGTTCTTTTCCACAAACAACTTATGGATAACCAGTGGTCATTGCATGTGTGTTATTTCCACAAAACACATGTGGACCCATTATAGTCATTGCATGTGTGTTATTTCCACAAACCACACATGGATCAACCACTAGAGTCATTGCATATGTGTTATTTCCACAAACCACACATGGATTAACTACTAGAGTCATTGCATGTGTGTTCTTATACTAAAACCAACACTAGAGTCATTGCATGTGTGTTCTTTTCACAAACCACACATGGATCAACCACTAGAGTCATTGCATGTGTGTTATTTCCACAAACAAACATGGATCAACCACTAGAGTCATTGCATGTGTGTTATTTCCACAAACCACACATGGATCAACCACTAGAGTCATTGCATGTGTGTTCTTTCCACAAACCACACATGGATCAACCACTAGAGTCATTGCATGTGTGTTCTTATACTAAAACCACAAACCAGTACTAGAGTCATTGCATGTGTGTTATCTCCACAAACAAACATGGATCAACCACTAGAGTCATTGCATGTGTGTTCTTTTCCACAAACCACACATGGATCGACCAGTGGTCATTGCATGTGTGTTCTTTCCACAAACCACACACGGATCAACCACTAGAGTCATTTCATGTGTGTTCTTATACTAAAACCACAAACCAGCACTAGAGTCATTGCATGTGTGTTCTTTTCCACAAACCACACATGGATCCACCAGTGGTCATTGCATGTGTGTTCTTTCCACAAACCACACATGGATCAACCAGGGTCATTGCATGTGTGTTCTTTCCACAAACCACACATGTATCAACCACTAGAGTCACTGCATGTGTGTTCTTATACTAAAACCACAAACCAGTACTAGAGTCATTGCATGTGTGTTCTTATACTAAAACCACAAACCAGTACTAGAGTCATTGCATGTGTGTTCATTTACACAAACCACACATGGATCCACCAGTGGTCATTGCATGTGTATTCTTTCCACAAACCACATATGGATCAACCAGAGTCATTGCATGTGTGTTCTTTCCACAAACCACACATGGATCAACCACTAGAGTCATTGCATGTTTGTTCTTATACTAAAACCACAAACCAGCACTAGAGTCATTGCATGTGTGTTCTTTTCCACAAACCACACATGGATCCACCAGTGGTCATTGCATGTGTGTTCTTTCCACAAACCACATATGGATCAACCAGTGTCATTGCATGTGTGTTCTTTCCACAAACCACACACAGATCAACCACTAGAGTCATTGCATGTTTATTCTTATACTAAAACCACAAACCAACACTAGAGTCATTGCATGTGTGTTCTTTTCCACAAACCACACATGGATCCACTAGAGTCATTGCATGTGTGTTCTTTTCCACAAACAACTTATGGATCAACCAGTGGTCATTGCATGTGTGTTATTTCCACAAACCACATGTGGACCCATTACAGTCATTGCATGTGTGTTATTTCCACAAACCACACATGGATCAACCACTAGAGTCATTGCATATGTGTTATTTCCACAAACCACACATGGATCAACCACTAGAGTCATTGCATGTGTGTTCTTATACTAAAACCAACACTAGAGTCATTGCATGTGTGTTCTTTTCACAAACCACACATGGATCAACCACTAGGGTCATTGCATGTGTGTTATTTCCACAAACAAACATGGATCAACCACTAGAGTCATTGCATGTGTGTTCATTTCCACAAACCACACATGGATCCACAAGTGGTCATTGCATGTGTGTTCTTTCCACAAACCACACATGGATCAACCACTAGAGTCATTGCATGTGTGTTCTTTCCACAAACCACACATGGATCAACCACTAGAGTTATTGCATGTGTGTTCTTATACTAAAACCATAAACCAGTACTAGAGTCATTGCATGTGTGTTATTGCCACAAACAAACATGGATCAACCACTAGAGTCATTGCATGTGTGTTCTTTTCCACAAACCACACATGGATGCACCAGTGGTCATTGGATGTGTGTTCTTTCGACAAACCACACATGGATCAACCACTAGAGTCATTTCATGTGTGTTCTTATACTAAAACCAAAAACCAGCACTAGAGTCATTGCATGTGTGTTCTTTTCCACAAACCACACATGGATCCACCAGTGGTCATTGCATGTGTGTTCTTTCCACAAACCACACATGGATCAACCACTAGAGTCATTGCATGTTTGTTCCTATACTAAAACCAGAAACCAGCACTAGAATCATTGCATGTGTGTTCTTTTCCACAAACCACACATGGATCCACCAGTGGTCATTGCATGTGTGTTCTTTCCACAAACCACATATGGATCAACCAGAGTCATTGCATGTGTGTTCTTTCCACGAACCACACATGTGGACCCACTAGAGTCATTGCATGTGTGTTATTTCCACAAAATGATGGGTTCGTAGCATGGAAAACAAAAAAATCTACCACAAGAACGAAAAAAACCCTGATCTAATCTAGATAAAAGCCAAGATCTAATCTACTAGACATGAGCAACGAGATAGATCGGTACTAACCCTCGTAGAACTGAAAGCGTTAACGAGATTAGATCTCGTGGATGACGTAGTCGATCACTTGCCGATCTCAAGATCGTGTGGACGATCCTTCCGGCGCCGGGTTCCGGCAGCGCTTCCGCAGACGGTCACACGTGCGGAGTCGAAGCAGACCTTCCTCTCCCTGTTCCAGCAAGCAGCGGAGGTAGTAGATCTTCTCCACGGAATCCCACCAGCACGACGGCGTGGTGGTGGTGGTGGAGATGAGAATTCTGCAGGGCTTCGCCTATGCCTATGCAGAAGAAACGTGGAGGAGAGAGGCGGATGAGATTGGGAGTTATGAGACAAGGTGCAAGAGGGGGCACCCCTTCCCTTCTATTTAAAGGAGGGAGGCGCGCCTGGGGAGGGGGAGTCCTAGTAGGACTCCCTCCTCCTTGGGCCGGCGGGTTGGGGGGAGGAATCCTCCTCCCCCACGAATCCGTGTCTTGCCCCACTTGGTTTCTTTGATCCCTTTCTTGGTTTTCAAGCAAACTCCAAGAAATCCTCTAGAACCTTCCAGAACATTCCGAAACCTTCTAGAATCTCCATACAAACACTCCGGAACATTTCCTAACTTAGAAAACGATCCCCAATATATGAATCTCATTCTCCGGACCATTCCGGATCTCCTCGTGATGTCCCGGATCCATTCCGAGACTCCGAACAACATTCGGTATCCAACGCAAATTCCATATCTACTGAAAATAACTTTGAACCTTAAGTGTGTCACCCTACTGTTCGTGAATATGCAAACATGATGAAGACACCTCTCCCATCAATAACCATCAGCGGGATCTGTAGATCCATAACGGCTCCCACATACTCAACGATTACTTCGTGATCGATTCAACCAATTAACACACAAAACCAATTCCCTTTGTCTCGCGACATTCTACTTATTCGAGGTTTGATCGTCGGTATCTTCATACCTAGTTTTTCCTCGTTACTGATAAGTACTCTTTACTCGTTCCGTGTTATGTCATCCCTTGTGACCTAGTCACATGCTTGCAAGCTATCTAGATGACATTCCACCGAGAGGGCCCAGAGTATATCTATCCGTCATATGGATGGACAAATCCCAATCTTGGTCTATGCGCTTCAACACATACTTTCAGAATACCCAATGACACCTTTATAACCGCCCAGTTACGAAGCGGCGTTTGATGTCATCAAAGTACCCATCCGGTGATGGTGATTAACATAACCTCATGGTCGAAGGATTAGGTTACTATGTATTTCAAAGCTTACAGCAATACGAACTTAATGACTTGATCTTATGCTACGCTTACTATGGGTGTGTGTCCATCATATCATTCTCCTAATGATATAACCTTGTTATTAATCACATCCAATGTCTATGATCAGGAAACCATGATCATCAATCAATCAACAAGCTAGTTCAACAAGAGGCTTACTAGGGACTCTTTTAAGTTTACAAAACACACAAGTATTAGTGTTTCCTAATAATACAATTATAGCATGGGATGTAAACTTTCATCATAAACACAAAGATATAATAATAACCACTTTTATTATTGCCTCTTGGGCATATCTCCAACAGTCTCCCACTTGCACTAGAGTCAATAATCTAGATTACATGGTAATATACCGAACACCCATGGCGTTTTGGTGTTGGTCATGCTTTGCTCTAGGGAGAGGTTTAGTCAACGGATCTGCTATATTCAGATTAGTGTGTACTTTGCAAATCTTTATGTCACCATCTTGGACATACTCGCGAATAGCATGAAAACGTAGCTTGATGTGCTTCAGCTTGCTATGTGACCTTGGCTCCTGTGCATTAGCTATGGCACCTGTGTTGTCACAGTAGATGGCCATCGGGTCTAACGCACTGGGAACCACGCCAAGTTCAGTAATGAACTCCTTCATCCATATGCCTTCTTGTGCAGCCTCCGAAGAAGCTATGTATTCCGATTCAGTTGAAGATTTCGCCACAACGCTCTGCTTGGCACTCCTCCAGCTTATTGCAACACCATTCAAAATAAATACGTATCCAGACTGTGACTTCGAGTCATCTGGATCAATGTTCCAACTAGCATCAGTGTAACCGTTTACAACAAGCTGTTCATCACCTCCATAAGAAAGAACCATATCCTTAGTCCTATTCAGGTACTTTAGGATATTCTTGACCGCTGTCCAGTGTTCCATTCCAGGATCACTTTGATATCTGCTAGTCAAACTAATAGCATGTGCTATATCCGGTCTCGTACACAGCATGGCATACATGATAGAACCTATGGCCGAGGCATAGGGAATTTTATTCATCTTTTCTCTATCTTCTGCCGTAGCCGGACTTTGAGTTTTACTCAAGGTCTTACCTGATAACATGGGCACGAACCCTTTCTTGCTCTCTTCCATTCTAAATTTCTTTAGAACTTTGTCAAAGTATGTACTTTGTGAAAGCGCTATTAGGTGTCTTGATCTATCTCTATAAATCTTGATGCCTAGAATATATGCCGCTTCGCCAAGATCCTTCATCGAAAAACTATTATTCAAATAGGTTTTGACACTATTAAGAAGTTCTATATCATTCCCAATCAACAATATGTCATCTACATATAGTACTAGGAATACTACAGAGCTCCCACTCACTTTCTTGTAAATACAAGCTTCTCCATAAGTTTGTATAAATCCAAAGTTTTTGATTACTTTATCAAAACATTGATTCCAACTCCGGGATGCTTGCTTCAGTCCATAAATGGAGCGCTGAAGTTTGCATACCTTGTCAGCATCTTTAGGATCGACAAAACCCTTGGGTTGTACCATATACAACTCTTCCTCAATGTCACCATTAAGGAACGCCGTTTTGACATCCATCTGCCAAATTTCATAATCGAAATATGCAGCGATTGCTAACATAATCCTCACAGACTTTAGCTTCGCTACTGGTGAGAAAGTCTCATCGTAGTCAATTCCTTGAATTTGTCGGAACCCTTTTGCAACAAGTCGAGCTTTATAGACGGTAACATTACCATCAGCATCTGTTTTTCTTTTGAAAATCCATTTGTTCTCGACAACCTTACGGCCATCCGGTAAGTCCACCAAAGTCCATACTTGGTTTTCGTACATGGATCCCATTTCGGATTTCATGGCTTCTAGCCATTTGTCGGAATCTGGGCTCACCATAGCTTCTTCATACATCGCAGGGTCATCAGTGTTGTCCACTAACATGACGTTCAAGGCAGAGTCATACCACTCAGGAGTGGTACGGACCCTCGTTGACCTGCGAGGTTTAGTAGTAACTTCGTTTGAAGTTTCATGATCATCATCATTAGCTTCCTCTCCAGTTGGTGCAGGCGGCACAAAAACATCTTCCGGTGCTGCGCTACTCTCAACTCCGAGAGAAGGTTCAATAACCTCGTCGAGTTCTACTTTTCTTCTAGTCACTTCTTTCGAGAGAAATACCTTCTCCAGAAAGGATCCATTCTTAGCAACGAAAACTTTGCCTTCGGATTTATGATAGAAGGTATACCCAATTGTTTCTTTAGGGTATCCTATGAAGACGCATTTCTCCGCTTTGGGTTCAAGCTTATCAGGTTGTAACTTCTTTACATACGCTTCGCAGCCCCAAACTTTAAGGAACGACAACTTAGGTTTCTTACCAAACCACAATTCGTACGGTGTCGTTTCAACGGATTTAGATGGTGCCCTATTTAAAGTGAATGCGGCTGTCTCTAATGCATAGCCCCAAAATGATAATGGTAAATCTGTAAGAGACATCATAGACCTAACCATATCTAAGAGAGTTCGATTACGACGTTCGGACACACCATTACGCTGTGGTGTTCCCGGCGGTGTCAGCTGTGAAATTATTCCACATTTCTTTAAATGCATGCCAAACTCATAACTCAGATATTCACCTCCGCGGTCAGAACACAGAAACTTAATCTTCTTGTTACGATGATTTTCCACTTCACTTTGAAATTCCTTAAACTTCTCGAAAGTTTCGGATTTATGTTTCATAAAGTCGACATACCCATATCTACTCAAGTCATCCGTCAAAGTGAGAACATAACGATATCCACCACGCGATGCTACACTCATTGGACCACACACATCGGTATGTATTATTTCCAATAAGTCTGTAGCTCGCTCCATTATTCCAGAGAATGGAGTCTTAGTCATTTTTCCCATTAGACATGCTTCGCATCTTTCAAGTGATTCAAAATCAAGTGATTCAAGAAGTCCATCAGAATGGAGTTTCTTCATACGCTTCACTTCAATGTGACCAAGACGACAGTGCCACATGTATGTAGAATTATCATTCAATTTTATTCGTTTAGCGTCTATGTTGTGAACATGTGTATCACTACTATCGAGATTCAATAAGAATAAACCATTCATCTCAGGTGCATAACCATAAAAGATATTACTCATATAAATCGAACAACCTTTATTCTCAGACTTAAAAGAGTAACCGTCTCGCAATAAACAAGATCCAGATATAATGTTCATGCTTAACGCAGGCACCAAATAACAATTATTTAAATTTAAAACTAATCCCGATGGTAGATGTAGAGGGAGCGTGCCGACGGCGATCACATCAACCTTGGAGCCATTTCCAATGCGCATCGTCACCTCGTCTCTTGCCAGTCTACGTTTATTCCGCAGCTCCTGTTTCGAGTTACAAATATGAGCAACCGAACCAGTATCAAATACCCAGGCACTACTACGATTACTAGTAAGATACACATCTATAACATGTATATCGAATATACCTTTCTTCTTGATGTTGCCGTTCTTCAGATCCGCCAGGTATTTGAGGCAGTTACGCTTTCAGTGACCAGCACCCTTGTAGTAGAAGCACTCAGTTTCAGGTTTAGGACCAGCCTTGGGCTTCTTAGCAGGTGTGGCAGCTTTCTTGCCGTCCTTCTTGAAGTTGCCCTTGTTCTTAGGCTTTCCCCGTTTCTTGAAATTGGTGGTCTTATTAACCATCAACACTTGGTGTTCTTTCATGATCTCCACTTCAACAGTTTTCAGCATGGACGATAGTTCAGGCAACGTCTTGTTCATGCAGTGCATATTGTAGTTCATCACAAAGTTCTTGTAACTTGGTGGCAGTGATTGGAGGACACGATGAATCCCCAATTCATTAGGAATCGGTATACCCAACTCTCAGAGTTTGTTTGCGTGCCTAGACATGGTGAGCACGTGCTCGCTAACGGAGCTACCCTCTTCCATCTTGCAGGTAAAGAACTTCTCGGAAGCTTCATAGCTTTCCATGGCCGCGCGAGTCTCAAATATGAGTTTGAGCTCCTTAATGATCTCAAATGGGTCATGGTGCTCAAAATGCTTTTGAAGCTCCGATTCTAAACCGTACAGGATGGCACACTGAACTGTGGAGTAGTGATGTTTCCGAGTGGCATAAACATTCTTTACGTCATCGGTGGCATCTTCTGCAGGTGGGTCACCTAGCGGTGCTTCGAGAACATAGGTCAACTGACCAGCCCTGAGGACAATCTTCAGTCCACGGAACCAGTCCGTGAAATTGCTTCCATTGTTCTTAAGCTTTTCTTTCTCTAGGAACGCATTGAAATTGATGGAAACGTTCGCCATAATCTACAACAAATTTGCAAGTTATTTAGACTAAGTTTATGATAAATAGTGTTCAAATTTAATTCTTAAATCAACTAGGTGAACTCCCACTCAAAACAACATCCCTCGCAGTTATTTTAGTGATTACACGAACCAAATCCACTACACCAAGTCCAATCATCACGTGAGATGATGTAGCTTCATTGGCGAACAATCTTCATGTTCATCATATCAATCATATGACTCATGCTCTACCTTTCGGTATTCTGTGTTCCGAGACCATGTCTGTACATGCTAGGCTCGTCAAGATTAACCTTAGTTTCCGCATGTGCAAATCTGGCTTGCACCCGTTGTATGCACACGTAGAGTCTATCACACCCGATCATCACGAGATGCTTCGAAACGACGAGTCTTAGCAATGGTGCCAACTAAGGACGAACACTTTATTACTTGATATTTAGTGAGAGGGATCATCTTATAATGCTACCGTCGCGATCTATGCAATACAAGATGCATAAAGGATTAACATCACAGGCAATTCATAATTAGTGTGATATGATATGGCCCTTTCTTCTTATGCCTTTGATCTCCATCTCCAAAGCACGGACATGATCTCCATCATCACCAGCATTGCGTCAAAGTCCGTGGCGCCGCTTCATGGTTGTTCATCTTCACTAGCAACTATTACAACTACTTGGAACAAAGATATTACAAGATGAATAGACACGCAGGTCTTAACAGAATTAAAGACAACCATTAGGCTCCTGCCGGTTGCAATATTACAACAAGGATCATTGCATACATCAAATACAATCACAATCACATGTAGGCCATATCACATCACAAAACCCCTGCAGAAAAAAGTTAGACGCCTCTAATTTTCTTTGCAAGTTTTACGTGGCTTGGGCTTTCGACTAAGAACGCATCTTACCTACGAAACTGAACCACAACGTTGATACAACTGCTATCAAGTGCAAAGTGTAGATTTGATCTATAGTATGATGGGAGAGACAGACACCCGCAAAGCCACTTATGCAATACGAGTTGCACGTCAAGCGTGGAGCAAGTCTCATGTACGATGACATGTAATGTTAGCCCGAGCCGCTTCATCCCATCATACCGCAAGATGCAAAGTACACACATAGCAAAAGACGGCACGAGCACCAACGCCCACAACCTCATTGTGTTCTACTCGTGCAACAGATCTACGCATAGAAAAGGCTCTGATACCACTGATGGGTTCGTAGCATGGAAAACAAAAAATTTCTACCGCAAGAACGAACAAAACCCAGATCTAATCTAGATAAAAGCCAAGATCTAATCTACTAGACATGAGCAACGAGATAGATCGGTACTAACCCTCGTAGAACCGAAAGTGTTAACGAGATTAGATCTTGTGGATGATGTAGTCGATCACTTGCCGATCTCAAGATCGTGTGGACGATCCTTCCGGCGCCGCGTTCCGGCAGCGCTTCCGCAGACGGTCACACGTGCGGAGTTGAAGCAGACCTTCCTCTCCCCGTTCCAGCGAGCAGCGGAGGTAGTAGATCTTCTCCACGGAATCCCAGCAGCACGACGGCGTGGTGGTGGTGGTGGAGATGAGAATTCTGTAGGGCTTCGCCTATGCCTGTGCAGAAGAAACGTGGAGGAGAGAGGCGGCTGAGATTGGGAGTTATGAGATAAGGTGCAAGAGGGGGCACCCCTTCCCTTCTATTTAAAGGAGGGAGGCGCGCCTGGGGAGGGGGAGTCCTAGTAGGACTCCCTCCTCCTTGGGCCGGCGGGTTGGGGGGAGGAATCCTCCTCCCCCACGAATCCGTGTCTTGCCCCACTTGGTTTCTTTGATCCCTTTCTTGGTTTTCAAGCAAACTCCAAGAAATCCTCTAGATCCTTCCAGAACATTCCGAAACCTTCTAGAATCTCCATACAAACACTCCGGAACATTTCCTAACTTAGAAAACGATCCCCAATATATGAATCTCATTCTCCGGACCATTCCGGATCTCCTCGTGATGTCCCGGATCCATTTCAAGACTCCGAACAACATTCGGTCTCCAACGCAAATTCTATATCTACTGAAAATAACTTCGAACCTTAAGTGTGTCACCCTACGGTTCGTGAATATGCAGACATGATGAAGACACCTCTCCCATCAATAACCATCAGCGGGATCTGGAAATCCATAACGGCTCCCACATACTAAACGATTACTTCGTGATCGATTGAACCAATTAACATACGAAACCAATTCCCTTTGTCTCGCGACATTCTACTTATCCGAGGTTTGATCGTCGGTATCTTCATAACTAGTTCTTCCTCGTTACTGATAAGTACTCTTTACTCGTTCCGTGTTATGTCATCCCTTGTGGCCTAGTCACATGCTTGCAAGCTATCTAGATGACATTCCACCGAGAGGGCCCAGAGTATATCTATCCGTCATATGGATGGACAAATCCCAATCTTGGTCTATGCGCTTCAACACATACTTTCAGAATACCCAATGACACCTTTATAACCGCCCCGTTACGAAGCGGCGTTTGATGTCATCAAAGTACCCATCCGGTGATGGTGATTAACATAACCTCATGGTCGAAGGATTAGGTTACTATGTATTTCAAAGCTTACAGCAATACGAACTTAATGACTTGATCTTATGCTACGCTTACTATGGGTGTGTGTCCATCATATCATTCTCCTAATGATATAACCTTGTTATTAATCACATCCAATGTCTATGATCAGGAAACCATGATCATCAATCAATCAACAAGCTAGTTCAACAAGAGGCTTACTAGGGACTCTTTTAAGTTTACAAAACACACAAGTATTAGTGTTTCCTAATAATACAATTATAGCATGGGATGTAAACTTTCATCATAAACACAAAGATATAATAATAACCACTTTTATTATTGCCTCTTGGGCATATCTCCAACAGTCTCCCACTTGCACTAGAGTCAATAATCTAGATTACATGGTAATATACCAAACACCCATGGCGTTCTGGTGTTGGTCATGCTTTGCTCTAGGGAGAGGTTTAGTCAACGGATCTGCTATATTCAGATCAGTGTGTACTTTGCAAATCTTTATGTCACCATCTTGGACATACTCGCGAATAGCGTGAAAACGTAGCTTGATGTGCTTCAGCTTGCTATGTGACCTTGGCTCCTGTGCATTAGCTATGGCACCTGTGTTGTCACAGTAGATGGCCATCGGGTCTAACACACTGGGAACCACGCCAAGTTCAGTAATGAAATCCTTCATCCATATGCCTTCTTGTGCAGCCTCCGAAGCAGCTATGTATTCCGATTCAGTTGAAGATTTCGCCACAACGCTCTGCTTGGCACTCCTCTAGCTTATTGCAGCACCATTCAAAATAAATACGTATCCAGACTGTGACTTCGAGTCATCTGGATTAGTGTTCCAACTAGCATCAGTGTAACCGTTTACAACAAGCTGTTCATCACCTCCATAAGAAAGAACCATATCCTTAGTCCTATTCAGGTACTTTAGGATATTCTTGACCGCTGTCCAGTGTTCCATTCCAGGATCACTTTGATATCTGCTAGTCAAACTAACAGCATGTGCTATATCCGGTCTCGTACACAGCATGGCATACATGATAGAACCTATGGCCGAGGCATATGGAATTTTATTCATCTTTTCTCTATCTTCTGCCGTAGCCGGACTTTGAGTTTTACTCAAGGTCTTACCTGATAACATGGGCACGAACCCTTTCTTGCTCTCTTCCATTCTAAATTTCTTTACAACTTTGTCAAAGTATGTACTTTGTGAAAGCGCTATTAGGCGTCTTGATCTATCTCTATAAATCTTGATGCCTAGAATATATGCCGCTTCGCCAAGATCCTTCATCGAAAAACTATTATTCAAATAGGTTTTGACACTATTAAGAAGTTCTATATCATTCCCAATCAACAATATGTCATCTACATATAGTACTAGGAATACTACAGAGCTCCCACTCACTTTCTTGTAAATACAAGCTTCTCCATAAGTTTGTATAAATCCAAAGTTTTTGATTACTTTATCAAAACGTTGATTCCAACTCCGGGATGCTTGCTTCAGTCCATAAATGGAGCGCTGAAGTTTGCATACCTTGTCAGCATCTTTAGGATCGACAAAACCCTTGGGTTGTACCATATACAACTCTTCCTCAATGTCACCATTAAGGAACACCGTTTTGACATCCATCTGCCAAATTTCATAATCGAAATATGCAGCGATTGCTAACATAATCCTCACAGACTTTAGCTTCGCTACTGGTGAGAAAGTCTCATCGTAGTCAACTCCTTGAATTTGTCGGAACCCTTTTGCAACAAGTCGAGCTTTATAGACGGTAACATTACCATCAGCATCTGTTTTTCTTTTGAAAATCCATTTGTTCTCGACAGCCTTACGGCCATCCGGTAAGTCCACCAAAGTCCATACTTGGTTTTCGTACATGGATCCCATTTCGGATTTCATGGCTTCTAGCCATTTGTCGGAATCTGGGCTCACCATAGCTTCTTCATACGTCGCAGGGTCATCAGTGTTGTCCACTAACATGACGTTCAAGGCAGAGTCATACCACTCAGGAGTGGTACGGACCCTCGTTGACCTGCGAGGTTCAGTAGTAACTTCGTTTGAAGTTTCATGATCATCATCATTAGCTTCCTCTCCAGTTGGTGCAGGCGGCACAAAAACATCTTCCGGTGCTGCGCTACTCTCAACTCCGAGAGAAGGTTCAATAACCTCGTCGAGTTCTACTTTTCTTCCAGTCACTTCTTTCGAGAGAAATACCTTCTCCAGAAAGGATCCATTCTTAGCAACGAAAACTTTGCCTTCGGATTTATGATAGAAGGTATACCCAATTGTTTCTTTAGGGTATCCTATGAAGACGCATTTCTCCGCTTTGGGTTCAAGCTTATCAGGTTGTAACTTCTTTACATACGCTTCGCAGCCCCAAACTTTAAGGAACGACAACTTAGGTTTCTTACCAAACCACAATTCGTACGGTGTCGTTTCAACGGATTTAGATGGTGCCCTATTTAAAGTGAATGCGGCTGTCTCTAATGCATAGCCCCAAAATGCTAATGGTAAATCTGTAAGAGACATCATAGACCGAACCATATCTAAGAGAGTTCGATTACGACGTTCGGACACACCATTACGCTGTGGTGTTCCCGGCGGTGTCAACTATGAAAGTATTCCACATTTCTTTAAATGCATGCCAAACTCATAACTCAGATATTCACCTCCACGGTCAGAACACAGAAACTTAATCTTCTTGTTACGATGATTTTCGACTTCACTTTGAAATTCCTTAAACTTCTCGAAAGTTTCGGATTTATGTTTCATAAAGTCGACATACCCATATCTACTCAAGTCATCCGTCAAAGTGAGAACATAACGATATCCACCACGCGATGCTACACTCATTGGACCACACACATCGGTATGTATTATTTCCAATAAGTCTGTAGCTCGCTCCATTATTCCAGAGAATGGAGTCTTAGTCATTTTTCCCATTAGACATGCTTCGTATCTTTCAAGTGATTCAAAATCAAGTGATTCAAGAAGTCCATCAGAATGGAGTTTCTTCATACGCTTCACTCCAATGTGACCAAGACGACAGTGCCACATGTATGTAGAATTATCATTCAATTTTATTCGTTTAGCGTCTATGTTGTGAACATGTGTATCACTACTATCGAGATTCAATAAGAATAAACCATTCATCTCAGGTGCATAACCATAAAAGATATTACTCATATAAATCGAACAACCTTTATTCTCAGACTTAAAAGAGTAACCGTCACGCAATAAACAAGATCCAGATATAATGTTCATGCTTAACGCAGGCACCAAATAACAATTATTTAAATTTAAAACTAATCCCGATGGTATATGTAGAGGGAACGTGCCAACGGCGATCACATCAACCTTGGAGCCATTTCCAACGCGCATCGTCACCTCGTCTCTTGCCACACATGGATCAACCACTAGAGTCATTGCATATTTGTTCTTATACTAAAACCACAAACCAGCACTAGAGTCATTGCATGTGTGTTCCTTTCCACAAACCACACATGGATCCACCTGTGGTCATTGCATGTGTGTTCTTTCCACAAACCACATATGGATCAACCAGAGTCATTGCATGTGTGTTCTTTCCACAAACCACACATAGATCAACCACTAGTGTCATTGCATGTTTGTTCTTATACTAAAACCATAAACCAGCACTAGAGTCATTGCATGTGTGTTCTTCTCCACAAACCACACATGGATCAACCAGGGTTATTGCATGTGTGTTCTTTCCACAAACCACATATGGATCAACCAGAGTCATTGCATGTGTGTTCTTTCCACAAACCACACATGTGGACCCACTAGAGTCGTTGCATGTGTGTTATTTCCACAAACCACACATGATCAACCACTAGAGTCATTGCATATGTGTTATTTCCACAAGCCACACATGGATCAACCACTAGAGTCATTGCATGTGTATTCTTATACTAAAACCAACACTAGAGTCATTGCATGTGTGTTCTTTTCACAAACAACACATGGATCAACCACTTTTGTCATTGCATGTGTGTTATTTCCACAAACAAACATGGATCAACCACTAGAGTCATTGCATGTGTGTTCTTTTCCACAAACCACACATGGATCCACCAGTGGTCATTGCATGTGTGTTCTTTCCACAAACCACATATGGATCAACCAGAGTCATTGCATGTGTGTTCTTTCCACAAACCACACATGTGGACCCACTAGAGTCATTGCATGTGTGTTATTTCCACAAACCACACATGGATCAACCACTAGAGTCATTACATATGTGTTATTTCCACAAACCACACATGGATCAACCACTAGAGTCATTGCATGTGTGTTCTTATACTAAAACCAACACTAGAGTCATTGCAGGCGTGTTCTTTTCACAAACCACACATGGATCAACCACTAGAGTCATTGCATGTTTGTTCTTATACTAAAACCACAAACCAGCACTAGAGTCATTGCATGTGTGTTCTTTTCCACAAACCACACATGGATCCACCACTAGAGTCATTGCATGTGTGTTCTTTCCACAAACCACATGTGGATCAACCAGAGTTATTGCATGTGTGTTCTTTCCACAAACCACACATGTGGACCCACTAGAGTCATTGCATGTGTGTTATTTCCACAAACCACACATGGATCAACCACTAGAGTCATTGCATGTGTGTTATTTCCACAAACCACACATGGATCCATTTGAGTCATTTCATGCTTGTTCTTATACTAAAACTAGCACTGCCCCCCAATGGATCCACCGTTAGACCGAGTCTTCTAGAAGGCATGCCATAACACAATTGTTCTGCTTGACGATTGTTACATACCGTTCGATTGGGGCACTTGGACGATTGGGATGGTCTTCGCAAGAGCAATCCTCGAGTAGGCTGTTCTGTGGCATGATTGGCCACGCTTGCTCTGGACAAACTGGCATGTTGCGAGTGTTACGACTCACGAGTTCAGTGGGCCATATCCCAGTGTCATGTCCCCGTTACTTCTCTTCCTCCCCGTACTTCTCTTCCTTCCCCTCGAAGCCACTTTTCCCACTTCACTTCCATCTTTCCGTAGCCGCAAGCCGACGACATCCGCCAATTCTACGGTCGCTACCTTCATGGTAAGAAATCATTTTACAAGCTTTTGAACTTATCCTACACATTCCTGCTATTCGCCAATCTAACTGCTGATCTTTTTTCCGATTTCTCGACAAACTTCAGTTGTGGCAGATGTGGGAGCCCAAGAATCTGGAGATCCTCGCGTGCAACTTCGCAGCGGCATTCCCGCTCGTGTGCTCCCACCCAGGATGCTTTCGCCGTTACTCCTACCGCGAGCTCCCGCTCCACGAGCTCGCGTGCCTGCACGGCGCGTGCGCCTGCACGGAACTGGGCTGCAACTACACCGGCCCGCCAGCAGAGCTCGTTGTCCACCTTGCAGATGGGCACTTGATCGAAGTGATTAGGATCTCCTACGGGCAAGCCAACCTTCTCCAAGAGCAGGTGCCGTTCACTGACTCGGCACGCCGCCTGCTAATTTTCCAGGGGCGATGGCTCTGTTTTCGCCCTGACAATCACCGCCGGTGTTCCGGGAACCAGAGCTGAGCCCACCGTCGTGGGTGCCATATGCGTCAGGTCGGTCTCGTGCGCCTGGCCCGTATACACGGTGCGCATGTGGGCGAATGCCCAGTCGCCGTCGTCGGATAGCATTCTTGTGCTAGCCGAGGCGCCGAGCTGCCCGACGCCGCGGGAGGTGGAGTATGTGGACCTAAGGTCGATCCTATGTGTGCCATCTCAGTACCTTGTTGGTGCTGGACTGGACAGGCAGATGCATTTCTACATTTGTATCGAGAAGACCGACAGACAAATGTAGTACTTGTGCTGTTGTTACTGTTAGACTTAAGTGATGCTTCTCACGTGCTTAGAGCATACGTGTTGTGCGAATGTACCCCAGTTGTAGTTTTCAGTACTCCTTAATACTTCGACGAGTTATTATATTAGTCCAATCAGCTTGCTGTTGTCACGTTGCAAAGTCCGCTTGCTCTGGACAGACCGGCAATACCGTGTGCTCCCGCTCCCGCATGTCAGTGTCACGTGTTCCGAGGGCCCACCTGCCAGTGTCCTTCCCCTCGAAGCCACTGTCCCAACTTCTCTTCCATCCTGCCACTCCCATCCGATGGTTGTAATCTAATGATTTTCGTTGGATTCTTTACAAGTAATCTACGTTGATAATGCAACATGCAAATGGCACAGACACAATTTCTAAAGTGGAAGCACTCACCGGCTGCTATTGCACACATTTCTTAATATAGCTCGACAAACACATTACAATAATTGTACTCGCATTAAACACAATCGAAATTGCAACCATCCTAAACAACATCTAAACCCACATCACACAGCTGTCGTCGGAGTCCACCTCGATTGGTGACACCGCCGTGCCCTTCCCGGCGACATCCACTCCCGCCCATGGCTTGCCCTTCGTCAAGGAGGCAACAATGGCGTTCTGCATAGCTTTGTCCCCGTCGCCCTCCACATCAGAATCGACAATGACGAAGGTGACGGGGTTGGTGTGGACCGAGCATCGTCGCGCCTGGCGGCTCCTGCTCAAGCTCGACATGACATCAGTCCTTCTACAGGTAGGAGGGGCCGAGCTCGCATGCGTAGCGTCATCGCTCCTCTAAAGAAACCATGGCCATTTGATACTGCGACGGTAGGATCTTGGGGTGGATCCGCCGCAGCAAGCCCTACCGGAAGCGGTGGAGCGGATGGATCTACCGGCGCGAGCCATGACAAGTTCCTAGGAGGGAGTAAGATTGTGGGCCAGGCGTGTCTGGTTCCTGAGCAAGACCTCCCAGTGATATGTACGCGGGAAAGGTACCAAAAAATTTCGTCCAATGCGCGCGACAGGGCTTTTGAACCACGAAGGCGCGAGTTTCTTTTGACAAGTCCACACGCTAGGTCCCCCACCTGTCAGCCGGATGTGGATGGTAGGATTCTTCCCGAGTTATTAAGTAGGGATAAATCACGCTTCACCACTACCCTGACATCCAAAGGCTCCTCTTTCTTCTGCCCTCGCTCCCCTCGCTCATGGCTCGCAGCTCGTGCATTTCGTCTCGAGCGGAATCAGGGTCGGCTCAACGCTGTCAGGTGGGTGCCCCCATTAGGTACCGGAGGGCACCCTACGGTTACTACCCCAATATGATGTGTTTGTGTCAACACACGGATTTTTAATCCCAGATGCCTGTTATGCCATACCTCTCAATCCTAGGATTACCATTTTTGCGAGACATAACAGATTGGATATCACAGTATATCATCCATTACAAACCATACATAAGGTCTTACACAAATATGGATCTCATGATCCAGTCTTTAATACAACAAGCAGCGGAAATAAAAGACAAGCGTAGCGGTGGGTTCCATCTTCTGGGGCACATGCAATGCTGACGAAGGCAGATAGTCCTAGTTATCATAGCCGTCCTGCTGGCCATCATCTTGTAGTCTCCTTCATAGTCTGGCCATGAGAATAGCCAGGGACAAAAGCCATGAGTACTCTTTAAGTACTCGCAAACTACCTCTAACAAGTAATATAGTTCTAAGTCAAAGGGCTAAATCTAGGTTTAACTATAAAGTTAAGTTTGAAACCTCAGCTGAGTTCTGAAGCAAAGAAAGATAAAATAAAACTCTAGAATCACTTAAGTTGGGAAGCTAGTATCAAAAACACAACCCTGTTGTGGTCAAGTCAAGATTCATCATTCATTTCAAGTTATTTGGAAAACATCTGACAACGAAACAGTATGGCCATTCCAACTGTCCATAACCGCGGACACGACTATTCGAATAGTTTGACACTCTGCAGAGGTGGTACACTTTCACCACAAGATTCGATACATCTGTCAGGGATAACCCTGAATCATCATACTTAGTATGCAGATAATCAAACATAACCTTCCCTTTACACACCCTAGTATAAGCACCTCTCCTATGAGCATGGCCTCCCAACCATGACCATCCGTCATCTTGGGCACTTCATAGGTGGACATTCTGAGAGGTAGCCTCAGCTCAAACCTCTCCCGCGAGGGAACTAATATTAATGCATATAAATTTCCAGCTAAGCCTTACCCAATTCAGGTAGTGTGGTTGTACGGTAAATTTGGAATGGTATCGCATCCGAATCCAACCATCAGTTTTATAAAAGGGTTAAGGCTCATGCCTCATCATTTTCATCATCATAAACCATTGGTGTTTCTCAACACATGTCAAAACATCTCAATAAAATGACTCATCATTCCAAGGTTTTCACAATTCATTTTCACCAAGTGTTCCCATCTAAAGTGACTCAAGTTTTTTTATCTACTCTAAACTATTAAGTTAAGAGTGTTCACTAAGGTGGAAATGATGGGTTCAATCTCATGCCATAGAATGACATCTAAAGGGTTATAAATAGGTCAATTTTTCTACTCTTTATGCTACCTTCAAAACAAGTAAAGAACTTTGTGTAAACTAAGGGAGGTAAAACTTGTAAACAAAGACTTGGGGTAACTAATAGTTAAAGGAGTGTGATCAAAGCATGCCTAAAGCATCTTGGATCAAGTTAACTAGCTTAAATCCAGTTTACTACAATATCTTGCCCTGTTAAAGGTGGCTTGCCTTGGTTGGTGCAGTGGTTGAAGTTTTCTTCTTCTTCTTCTTGGTAGAACTCCTCCTCCTCGTAGACTTGGTCGGTACTATCGTCTATAAATACATACGGAGTACACAATCACCAAACAATATTTAACTAGTCTAATTAGCATCCTAAGACACATATTTGATGATCTATTATCATCACAAGGATCACAAGTTTAATTCACTAGTTTCATTCTTTTTATTTTAGAAAAGTACTTTCTACTCATTGAAAAATTAAATAAGCTTTAATATTCACCACTTAAAATATGGGATCATGTGGACACATGTCCTCACCACATATTCTAACATGTGGGAATGAAATTTAAAGGTTGGATCATAATTACTTTGGTTTAAGTTCATTATTTAATGATTTAAAGTAACTAGAAAGGCCTATACAGCATTATTTTGGTACTAGTCAAAAGTCACTGCATGTAAACCTTAATATTATTATATATTCAGATAGGTATGGTGAAATGTGATTTTTGAGAGTTGGAATCAACTCAAAATCCATCTTGGTTGATTTTATAAAAATGTTGCAAGTTGCAAAAGCTTATGTTTTGTTATTTTTATTAGGAGAGATCTATAACTCTAATTGAATTAAATCCAACGGTCTTCGATAGATCATCTCAATACCTTTCAGACAAAATTGGTTTCATGAAATTTGGATTTATAAATCTCTCTGAATTGATTTTCAAACTAGGGGACAGAACTGAGATTTAAACTAAAAGAAAAATCCAAATTTGAATGGCTGGGCTAGCGCGGGAACGAACATGGGCCGGCCCAGTGGCGCTCCGCGGCGTGGGGCTCAGCTGACAGGGGGGCCTGCTTGTCAGTGGATCTTAACACGCATAACGGTACGCGCGCTATGGGCCGTAGGATTAGAACTGGGATCTACGGCTGGGGATCGTCGTCGACGACGAATAGGTCGTCGGCGAGCTCGAACCCTAGCGGCTCGGTGGGGGTCTATCGGGGATGTACCAGGGCTCCACCAAGGTCGGTGAGGCAAGCAAACAAACTAGTGGTCGATAGTGAGGCGAGGCATGGTTGCGGTGGATCTTGGGGTGCCCTAAATCGCAGGCGCCCTTCTCCTCCAGAAGCAGCCTGCTCCGGTGAAATTCCGGCGAGCTGCTGCTCCCCTTGCTCCGACGAGAGGTGTGGGACGGTCAGTGAGGTGAGGGGAGTGGAGTGGTGTGCTTCAAATGGCTGGGGGTGGCCTCCTTTTATAGGCCCGACGGTGAGACCGAGCGGGATGGGCAGGCGACGATGGCGACATGGCTACGGCCGGCTATAGGCATGGCTGGGGGTGGCGATCGACATGCGGTCTCCTGGCGGTGCTCTAGGAAGTGAATGCAGGCTTAGGGGTGGTGGTATGCGGTCGGGGCAAGCTGGCGCTCTGAGCGGCAGAAGCAGCAATATCCACGGCGAGTGGTGGTTGTGGTGCGTTGGGCGGCGAACGGGCGTGTCCGTCGTGTTCCCTAGGTCAAGGCGGAGCAGTGGGTGCGGGCTGCGGTTGAGTGGCGGTCTGTGCACGCGTGCCGGGCGTGGTGCTCTGGCGCGTGCTCGGCATGGTGCAGTGGCACTGGGCGCGGGCTTTCCTCGATGGTCCACGGTGAGGCTTGGCTCCGGCAGGGGACAGAGGGTGGCGGTGAGCTCCTGGCTACCTCCTAGACATGGGGAGAGAGGGGGAAGTGGTCTGCTGCAGCGGGGCAAGGTTTGGCTGGCGACTAGGTGCTCGGGTTGGCATGGCATGGTTGCTAGGGACAAGGGAGAGAGGTGCTAAGGGCCTGGTTAGATCAAGAGGGAATAGAGGGATTAAATGGGGATCAAATGGGGGAAAAACCCTGTTCAAAACAGTGAGCTATGTTTAGGGTGTAATTCATGCCTGCCAAGTGTTTGATGAAATGGCCGCATGAACTAAACTTTTGAATTTTGAAAAGATTTTTGGTGGGTTTTCTAGATAGAAGCTTGGGACTCTGTGGGTGCTTGGGTTTTGAAAATTGAGCTTGTTTGAGTGGTTTTTGAAATAGTGGGATCTTCCCATATGAAATAGATTCAATTTTGAACTGTCATTTAAAATTAGCATTTGAAAGAGTTTTGCAGATCACAAAGTGGGCCTTGGTACATCATTATGTGTACTAGCAAGTGGTGTAAAGATCCACACATGTTTCTGTTAAGTTTTGAAAACTAGGAATAGCCAAATTAGGCATGAGAGTTAGTTTGGCCAAAATGACCATTCACTTCAAATATTCATTTTGAGTTATTCTTCTTTGGGAAAAGTTTGGGAATGACTTAGATGATGTTTATTTCACCTAAGAAACATTTTACAAGCAATGGATCACAGAACCATGGCAATTCAAATCAAATCCCAGGTTAAATGCACATACACATGAATGCTTTCATTTTTAATTTGGAAATTCTTTTGTTAACCCTAATTTTGATGATTTGGATCTTGATAAGCTTGGATTAAAGTTTTGGGATGTTACAAACCTTCCCCCCTTAAACAAAATCTCGTCCCGAGATTTACAAAGAAAAGTAGGAACTAAAGAGATCTGGGAACTCTGTCCTAATGTAATCTTCGCGCTCCCAAGTGGCTTCCTCCTCGGTATGGTTGCTCCACTGAATCCTGAGAAACTTGATGCTCCTGGTCCTGGTGGTTCTATAGGCTTCTTCTAAGATACGGATGGGCACTTCCCGATAGGTCAGGTCATTGTTGATTTCCACAGCTCTGTGATCGATGTTCTTGAAAACTTCAGTCTTCTCGGGCACTTCCAAGCATTTGCAAAGTAATGAGATATGGAACACATTGTGGATGGCTGACATCTCTTTAGGCAGTTCCAGCTGATATGATACTTCCCCTCGACAGTTCAGAATCTTGAAAGGTCCGATATATCTAGGGGCTAACTTTCCCTTCAGACTAAAGCGTTGAGTTCCCTTCAATGGTGAAACTTTGAGATACACAAAATCTCCGACATTGAAAGTCAGGTCTCTCCTTCTCTTGTCAGCATAACTCTTCTGTCTGGATTGAGCGGTCTTAAGGTGCTCACGGACTTTGTGAACTTTCTCTTATGCTTCTCGGAGAATGTCGGGTCCAAAGATTTGACTCTCTCCTACTTGCCACCAATTCAAAGGGGTACGCCACTTTCTTCCATATAGGAATTCAAATGGTGCCATCTGCAAACTAGCTTGATAACTGTTGTTATATGAGAATTCTGCGAAAGGCAGGCAGTCTTCCCGTTTTGATCCATATTCCAACACACAAGCTCTAAGCATATCCTCTAAGATCTGGTTGACTCTCTCAGTCTGTCCATCTGTTTGCGGGTGATACGCGGTGCTGAAATTCAACTTGGTTCCTAATCCTTCCTGAACTTTCTGCCAAAATCTCGAGGTAAACTAGATTCCTTGATCTGATACGATGGTCTTGGGGGTTCCATGCAGACTAACAATCCTAACAATATACAGCTCAGCTAGCTTCGCACTCTGGTAGGTAGTCTTGACAGGTATGAAGTGAGCTACCTTGGACAGTCTATCAACTATGACCCAGATTGAGTCATTTCCCCTACTAGAAGTAGGCAAACCGGTGATAAAGTCCATTCCTACGGAATCCCATTTCCATTCTGGAATTTGCAATGGTTGCAACAGTTCTGCAGGTCACTGATGCTCTGCTTTGACTCTTTGACAGATGTCACACTTGGTGATGTAGCTTCCGATTTCTCTCTTCATCTTGTGCCACAAAAATTGCTCTTTCAAATCCTGATAGATCTTTGTTCCTCCAGGGTGGATAGAATAAAGAGTATCATGAGCTTCCTTCATGATAACTTCCTTCAGCTCCGAATCTGCTGGCACACAGATACGTCCTTTGTACCACAGTACCCCTTCTTCGTCTTCAGTGAATCCAGGTACCTTTCCTGTACCAATACGACGTTTTATTCCGTCGATACTTTCATTCCCCTTCTGGGCTTCCTTGATTTGGCTAATCAAAGTGTGTTCAAGTTCAATGCTAGCTAAGAATCCTTTGCTAACTAACTCAGTCCTGAACTGCTCCAACTCTTCATACAAACTTGGTTGCTTCTCCTTGATCATGGTGTTTAGCCTACACGGCAATCTGCTAAGAGCATCCGCTACCACATTGGCTTTGCCGGGGTGATAGTGAATGTCAAGGTCATAATCCTTGATTAACTCTATCCATCTCCTTTGTCTCATATTCAGCTCCTTCTGAGTGAAGATATACTTCAAGCTCTTATGATCGGAGTAAATCTCACAGCGATTACCCATCAGATAATGACGCCATGTCATCAATGCTAGAACCACGGCTGCTAGCTCAAGACCATGGGTCAGATAGTTCTGCTCATGCTGCTTCAGCTGTCGAGACAGATACGCGATGACTTTGCCTTCTTGCATCAATACACATCCTAGGCCAATCTTAGATGCGTCACAATACACATCAAATGGCTTCTTGATGTCTGGCATGACCAATATTGGGGCTAATATCAATCTCTTCTTCAGCTCCTGAAAACTGGCTTCACACTTGTCAGTCCATTCAAACTTCTTGTCCTTCAACAATTGGGTCATGGGTCGGGCGATACTCGAGAATCCTTCTACAAACTTGCGGTAGTATCCCGCTAATCCGAGAAATGCACGGACTTGCGTTTGAGTGGTTGGGGCTTCCCATTCTTCGACATCTTTGATCTTGGCGGGATCAATAGAGACTCCTCCGGCAGACACAATATGTCCTAGGAATCCTACTTCTTTCAGCCAAAACTCACACTTGCTGAACTTGGCATATAACTGATGCTCTCTCAGGGTTTCTAGGATAACTCTCAGATGTTGCTCATGCTCTTCTGCTGACTTGGAGTAGATAAGGATGTCGTCGATAAACACAACTACAAACTTATCTAGGAAATTCATAAAGATCTTATTCATGAGATTCATGAAATAAGTAGGGGCATTGGTTAATCCAAAAGAGATAACCGTATACTCGTATAAACCATAGCGAGTAGTAAAGGCGGTCTTCGGAATATCCGTTGCATGAATCTTAAGTTGGTGATAACCAGTACTAAGATCAATCTTTGAGAATACCTGGGATCCAGTCAACTGATCAAATAGATCCTCTATCTTTGGCAAGGGGTACTTGTTCTTGATGGTGATGTCATTCAACTTTCTGTAATCTGTACACAGACGGTTGCCTCCATCTTTCTTGTCAACGAATAACACTGGTGATCTCCATGGCGACGCGCTTGGTTGAATCAATCCTTTCTCTAACATGGCATCCAACTGCTTCTTCAGTTCCACTAACTCTGAGGGGTTCATGCTATAGGGTCTCTAGGCTATGGGTCTGGTTCTGGGGATTAGTTCGATAGTGAACTCAATATCCCTCTCCGGGTGCATACCTGGCAATTCATCTGGGAATACGTTGGGGTATTCACAGACTACTCTGACTTGGTCTATGGTGGGCAGGGCTACACTATTATTGCACTTGAATTGACGGGGTAAGGTTTCAGAGATATGCTCTACTGTTACTCCAGAACTACTGGTCATGGTGATGGATTTCTGAGCACAGTCTATCAGTCCTTTATGCCTTGACATCCAGTCCATACCTAGTACTACTTCCAATCCTTTGGTTCCAAGTACAATTAGGTTGGCATAAAAATCTATCCCATGTATTCTGATAGGCACACCTTTGCAAATTTTTCTAGCTTTTGTAGTTGAGACGGGGATTTGAACTATCATGACATGCTTCAGGTTGGTTGGGTGAATCTTACTAGGGCATGCAAATTCTTCGGTGACAAATGAATGCGATGCTCCCGAATCAAACAATACTCTTGCTAAAACTGAGTTGACAGAAAACATACCCAGCACTACATCTGGTGCTTCCTGGGCTTCTTCTGCGTTCATGTGGAAGAGACGACCGTTGCGGTTGTGAGGGTTCCCTAGGGAAAATCTTCTTCTTGGTTGAACACGACGCTGTTGTTGAGCTGGGGCATTCACAGTGGCATTGGCGGTAGTCTTCTTGGGACACTCATTGGAGTAGTGACCCTTCACTCCACACTCGAAACAAGTGATCTGGGACTTGTCCTTGACTGCGACGGGCACAGCATTGCTGCCAGTTCTGGGTGCAGTGTTGTTGTTGTTGCTCTTAGGAGGTGCACGATTGAAATGGTTGGCATTGTCGGAGTTGTGATTGTTTCCTCCGGACTTCACATTGCCTCCGCTATAGTTGGGGTAGCTTGGGCGAGACGTTGGGGGTCGGTTGTTCCTTGGTGCATATCCTGGTGAAGGGTTGGGACGGTACTTCTGGTGACTGCTGGATCCTGATTGCTGCATCATATGATGTTTGTGGTTGTCGTTTGCCTGATTAATCTTCCCTTCCATCTGAATGGCAGAGTCGACTAGCTCTTCGAGATCCTGAAAATGGATGTTGACTAAGATAGTCTGCATCTCATCATGCAGTCCGTTCAAGAATCTCTCCTTCTTATTGGCCTCCGTGTTGATTTCATCAGGTGCATATCTGGCAAGTGACAAGAATCTGTCATGGTACTCCACCACAGTCATTCTTCCTTGCTTCAATTCGCAGAATTCATCTCTCATCCTATTGACTAGACCTTGCGGCACGTGAGTGTGGCTGAACTTGACGTTGAAAGCTTCCCATGTCATCACTTGACCATGGTTCATATTGCGGAAACTATTCCACCAAGCTCTTGCATCTCCTGCCAAATAGTGGGTGGCGAAGAGAACTTTCTCATTTTCATCAACTCCTGCAACTTCGAGGTTGTTTTCCATGGTCTGAAACCAGTCGTCAGCATCTAATGGGTTTTCAGATTGGTTGAAGATTGGGGGATTGGTATTCTGAATTTTTTTGAGTTTGGATCCATGGTGATCCTGATTTCCATGCCCTTGGTTGTTGAGAGACATTTGGGCGATCTGGTGCAATGTTGCTAGGTTGGCTTGGCGCTCTGCCCTGCTTGCTTCACGGTCTGCGATGACATTCTGCAAGATCTGCAGCATTGGGTCTTGCGATGAGCTGCTCCCTCCTTGATTTCCACGAGTCATCTGAAGATTGAGATAGATATAGGGGTAAGAGGGAAATTCTAAGGTTCATGGTTTTGGGTTTTCAAAGCTAAAACTTTGAGTTAGACTCAGGTTTTTCAACTAACTTTATTTTCATTCATGCAAGCAAGCACACGATACAACACACACCATAACAAACAAAGGAAAGCAGATGGTTTGAAGAACCATTCTACAAGCTACGATACAGTGGGACCGATGCACTCATGCTACGACAGTGCTCTAGTGCATATACTCATCATCGATGAAGTCGGAGTCCTCATCATCAGTGTAGAAGTCCACCGCATCCTCCTCCAGAAAGTCATCATTGTTGCTGAGGTAAGAATCCATGTCTCCCTAGATGTCTTCGCCCTCGTCTTCTTCTTCCTTGGCGGCAAGCTGAGTCTCCTACTCCTTGATGGTCTTCTCGAGGTCGGCCACCTTCTTGCGAAGACGGGCGATGGTGTGATCCTTCTTGGCACGCTGGCGTCAAAGAGACTGGCGGTCCTGGACGAGCAGTGCGAAAGTCTGGGCCTTCTGGTCGGCAATGGCACGGTTCTGGTTGGCCAACTCCCTGGCATTGTCCAGTTCCTGTTGTCTGTCATGCAGCAAGAAGTCCATATTCTCCACTTGACGCCTCAACTCTGGGTGACTTGGCATCTCCATCGGCATTCCCATGAAGTCACGTCTTGCATAGTGGGCAAAACGGGTTCCTTGGATCTTGTTGACGCTGAGGGCACATAGACGTGCAAGAGCTTCATGCATTGCCCTAGCTAATCCATCTAGCCAGTTGTTTTCTCTCACGGAGAACTGAATTTTCCCGGAAGTTGGTGCTTCGATGCTTCCTCTAAGATCTGCGGTGACTAGCCACTGTAGGTCTCCTCCTGGGGGGTCCTGGGAGTTGAGCTCCAAGAAACTCCGGATGTGGGCGTCCCAGTAATTCCGACAGTGAATCCAGATCCCTCTCGAAGATCAGCTGACCTCTGTTTCCCAACTGGTAGAACTTGCTGAACTAAGTCTCCATCTACAAGAATTAAGGATGAGGAAATTAGTGAAGTGATCAAGTGTGTCAAGTTTTACGTAGTAATGTAAGAATTTTGAGGAACATGAATTTTTGAGAAAGAATGAGTTCACAAGGATAAGAGAGGAAATAGTTTTTCGTAAATACTCACTTTGATTTTGAAACTAAGTTTTTGTTTGGACGTCCATTCTAACTTGGGTCTCCTATGGTAAGGACGACTCTGATACCAACTTGTCAACACCTGGATTTTTAGTCCCAGATGCCCGTTATGCCATACCTCACAATCCCAGGATTACCATTTTTGCGAGACATAACGGATTGGATATCACAGTACATCATCCATTACAAACCATACATAAGGTCTTACACAAATAGGGATCTCATGATCCAGTCTTTAATACAACAAGCAGCGGAAATAAAAGACAAGCGTAGCGGTGGGGTCCATCTTCAGATAGTCCTAGTTATCATAGCCGTCCTGCTGGCCATCATCTTGATAGTCTCCTTCATAGTCTAGCCATGAGAATAGCCAGGGACAAAAGCCATGAGTACTCTTTAAGTACTCGCAAACTACCTCTAACAAGTAATATAGTTCTAAGTCAAAGGGCTAAATCTAGGTTTAACTATAAAGTTAAGTTTGAAACCTCAGCTGAGTTCTGAAGCAAAGAAAGATAAAATAAAACTCTAGAATCACTTAAGTTGGGAAGCTAGTATCAAAAACACAACCCTGTTGTGGTCAAGTCAAGATTCATCATTCATTTCAAGTTATTTGGAAAACATCTGACAACGAAACAGTATGGCCATTCCAACTGTCCATAACCGCGGACATGGCTATTCGAATAGTTTGACACTCTGCAGAGGTGGTACACTTTCACCACAAGATTCGATACATCTGTCAGGGATAACCCTGAATCATCATACTTAGTATGCAGATAATCAAACATAACCTTCCCTTTACACACCCTAGTATAAGCACCTCTCCTATGAGCGTGGCCTCCCAACCATGACCATCCGTCATCTTGGGAACTTCATAGGTGGACATCATGAGAGGTAGCCTCAGCTAAAACCTCTCCCGCGAGGGAACTAATACTAATGCATATAAATTTCCAGCTAAGCCTTACCCAATTCAGGTAGTGTGGTTGTACGGTAAATTTGGAATGGTATCGCATCTGAATCAAACCATCAGTTTTATAAAAGGGTTAAGGCTCATGCCTCATCATTTTCATCATCATAAACCATTGGTGTTTCTCAACACATGTCAAAACATCTCAATAGAATGACTCATCATTCCAAGGTTTTCACAATTCATTTTCACCAAGTGTTCCCATCTAAAGTGACTCAAGTTTTTTTATCTACTCTAAACTATTAAGTTAAGAGTGTTCACTAAGGTGGAAATGATGGGTTCAATCTAATGCCATAGAATGACATCTAAAGGGTTCTAAATAGGTCAGGTTTTATACTCTTTATGCTACCTTCAAAATAAGTAAAGAACTTTGTGTAAACTAAGGGAGGTAAAACTTGTAAACAAAGACTTGGGGTAACTAATAGTTAAAGGAGTGTGATCAAAGCATGCCTAAAGCATCTGGGATCAAGTTAACTAGCTTAAATCAAGTTTACTACAATAGCTTGCACTGTTAAGGGTGGCTTTCCTTGGTTGGTGCAGTGGTTGAAGTTTTCTTCTACTTCTTCTTGGTAGAACTCCTCCTCCTCGTAGACTTGGTCGGTACTATCGTCTATAAATACATACGGAGTACACAATCACCAAACAATACTTAACTAGTCTAATTAGCATCCTAAGACACATATTTGATGATCTATTATCATCACAAGCATCACAGGTTTAATTCACTAGTTTCATTCTTTTTATTTTAGAAAAGTACTTTCTACTCATTGAAAAATTAACTAAGCTTTAATATTCAACACTTAAAATATGGGATCATGTGGACACATGTCCTCACCACATATTCTAACATGTGGGAATGAGATTTATAGGGTGGATCATAATTACTTTGGTTTAATTTCATTATTTAATGATTTAAAGTGACTAGAAAGGCCTATATAGCATTATTTTGGTACTAGTCCAAAGTCACTGCATGTAAACCTTATATTATTATATATTCAGATAGGTATGGTAAAATGTGATTTTTGATAGTTGGAATCAACTCAAAATCTATCTTAGTTGATTTTATAAAAATGTTGTAAGTTGCAAAAGCTTCTGTTTTGTTATTTTTATTAGGAGAGATCTATAACTCTAATTGAATTAAATCCAACGGTCTTCGATAGATCATCTCAATACCTTTCAGACAAAATTGGTTTCATGCAATTTGGATTTATAAATCTCTCTGAATTGATTTTCAAACTAGGGGACAGAACTGAGATTTAAACTAAAAGAAAAATCCAATTGATCAACCACTTTTGTCATTGCATGTGTGTTATTTCCACAAACAAACATGGATCAACCACTAGAGTCATTGCATGTGTGTTCTTTTCCACAAACCACACATGGATCCACCAGTGGTCATTTCATGTGTGTTCTTTCCACAAACCACATATGGATCAACCAGAGTCATTGCATGTGTGTTCTTTCCACAAACCACACATGTGGACCCACTAGAGTCATTGCATGTGTGTTATTTCCACAAACCACACATGGATCAACCACTAGAGTCATTGCATATGTGTTATTTCCACAAACCACACATGGATCAACCACTAGAGTCATTGCATGTGTGTTCTTATACTAAAACCAACACTAGAGTCATTGCAGGCGTGTTCTTTTCACAAACCACACATGGGTCAACCACTAGAGTCATTGCATGTTTGTTCTTATACTAAAACCACAAACCAGCACTAGAGTCATTGCATGTGTGTTCTTTTCCACAAACCACACATGGATCCACCACTAGAGTCATTGCATGTGTGTTCTTTCCACAAACCACATGTGGATCAACCAGAGTCATTGCATGTGTGTTCTTTCCACAAACCACACATGTGGACCCACTAGAGTCATTGCATGTGTGTTATTTCCACAAACCACACATGGATCAACCACTGGAGTCATTGCATGTGTGTTATTTCCACAAACCACACATGGATCCATTTGAGTCATTTCATGCTTGTTCTTATACTAAAACTAGCACTGCCCCCCAATGGATCCACCGTTAGACCGAGTCTTCTAGAAGGCATGCCATAACACAATTGTTCTGCTTGACGATTGTTACATACCATTCGATTGGGGCGCTTGGACGATTGGGATGGTCTTCGCAAGAGCAATCCTCGAGTAGGCTGTTCTGTGGCATGATTGGCCACGCTTGCTCTGGACAAACTGGCATGTTGCGAGTGTTACGACTCACGAGTTCAGTGGGCCATATCCCAGTGTCATGTCCCCGTTACTTCTCTTCCTCCCCGTACTTCTCTTCCTTCCCCTCGAAGCCACTTTTCCCACTTCACTTCCATCTTGCCGTAGCCGCAAGCCGACGACATCCGCCAATTCTCCGGTCGCTACCTTCATGGTAAGAAATCATTTTACAAGCTTTTGAACTTATCCTACACATTACTGCTATTCGCCAATCTAACTGCTGATCTTTTTTCCGATTTCTCGACAAACTTCAGTTGTGGCAGATGTGGGAGCCCAAGAATCTGGAGATCCTCGCGCGCAACTTCGCAGCGGCATTCCCGCTCGTGTGCTCCCACCCAGGATGCTTTCGCCGTTACTCCTACCGCGAGCTCCCGCTCCACGAGCTCGCGTGCCTGCACGGCGCGTGCGCCTGCACAGAACTGGGCTGCAACTACACCGGCCCGCCAGCAGAGCTCGTCGTCCACCTTGCAGATGGGCACTTGATCGAAGTGATTAGGATCTCCTACGGGCAAGCCCAACTTCTCCAAGAGCAGGTGCCGTTCACTGACTCGGCACGCCGCCTGCTAATTTTCCAGGGGGGACGGCTCTGTTTTCGCCCTGACAATCACCGCCGGTGTTCCGGGAACCAGAGCTGAGCCCACCGTCGTGGGTGCCGTATGCGTCAGGTCGGTCTCGTGCGCCTGGCCCGTATACACGGTGCGCATGTGGGCGAATGCCCAGTCGCCGTTGTCGGATAGCATTCTTGTGCTAGCCGAGGCGCCGAGCTGCCCGACGCCGCGGGAGGTGGAGTATGTGGACCTAAGGTCGATCCTATGCGTGCCATCTCAGTACCTTGTTGGTGCTGGACCGGACAGGCAGATGCATTTCTACATTTGTATCGAGAAGACCGACAGACAAATGTAGTACTTGTGCTGTTGTTACTGTTAGACTTAAGTGATGCTTCTCACGTGCTTAGAGCATACGTGTTGTGCGAATGTACCCCAGTTGTAGTTTTCAGTACTCCTTAATACTTCGACGAGTTATTATATTAGTCCAATCAGCTTGTTGTTGTCACGTTGCAAAGTCCGCTTGCTCTGGACAGACCGGCAATACCGTGTGCTCCCGCTCCCGCATGTCAGTGTCACGTGTTCCGAGGGCCCACCTGCCAGTGTCCTTCCCCTCGAAGCCACTGTCCCAACTTCTCTTCCATCCTGCCACTCCCGTCCGATGGTTGTAATCTAATGATTTTCGTTGGATTCTTTACAAGTAATCTACGTTGATAATGCAACATGCAAATGGCACAGACACAATTTCTAAAGTGGAAGCACTCACCGGCTTCTATTGCACACATTTCTTAATATAGCTCGACAAACACATTACAATAATTGTACTCGCATTAAACACAACCGAAATTGCAACCATCCTAAACAACATCTAAACCCACATCACACAGCTGTCGTCGGAGTCCACCTCGATTGGTGACACCGCCGTGCCCTTCCCGGCGACATCCACTCCTGCCCATGGCTTGCCCTTCGTCAAGGAGGCAACAATGGCGTTCTGCATAGCTTCGTCCCCGTCACCCTCCACATCAGAATCGACAATGACGAAGGTGACGGGGTTGGTGTGGACCGAGCATCGTCGCGCCTGGCGGCTCCTTCTCAAGCTCGACATGACATCAGTCCTTCTACAGGTAGGAGGGGCCGAGCTCGCATGCGTAGCGTCGTCGCTCCTCTCAAGAAACCATGGCCATTTGATACTGCGACGGTAGGATCTTGGGGTGGATCCGCCGCAGCAAGCCCTACCGGAAGCGGTGGAGCGGATGGATCTACCGGCGCGAGCCATGACAAGTTCCTAGGAGGGAGTAAGATTGTGGGCCAGGCGTGTCTGGTTCCTGAGCAAGACCTCCCAGTGATATGTACGCGGGAAAGGTACCAAAAAATTTCGTCCAATGCGCGCGACAGGGCTTTTGAACCACGAAGGCGCGAGTTTCTTTTGACAAGTCCACACGCTAGGTCCCCCACCTGTCAGCCGAATGTGGATGGTAGGATTCTTCCCGAGTTATTAAGTAGGGATAAATCACGCTTCACCACTACCCTGACATCCAAAGGCTCCTCTTTCTTCTGCCCTCGCTCCCCTCGCTCATGGCTCGCAACTCGTGCATTTCGTCTCGAGCGGAATCAGGGTCGGCTCAACGCTGTCAGGTGGGTGCCCCCATTAGGTACCGGAGGGCACCCTACGATTACTACCCCAATATGCTGTGTTTGTGTCAACACCCGGATTTTTAATCCCAGATGCCTGTTATGCCATACCTCTCAATCCCAGGATTACCATTTTTGCGAGACATAACGGATTGGATATCACAGTATATCATCCATTACAAACCATACATAAGGTCTTACACAAATATGGATCTCATGATCCAGTCTTTAATACAACAAGCAGCGGAAATAAAAGACAAGCGTAGCGGTGGGTTCCATCTTCAGGGGCACAGGCAATGCTGACGAAGGCAGATAGTCCTAGTTATCATAGCCGTCCTGCTGGCCATCATCTTGTAGTCTCCTTCATAGTCTGGCCATGAGAATAGCCAGGGACAAAAGCCATGAGTACTCTTTAAGTACTCGCAAACTACCTCTAACAAGTAATATAGTTCTAAGTCAAAGGGCTAAATCTAGGTTTAACTATAAAGTTAAGTTTGAAACCTCAGCTGAGTTCTGAAGCAAAGAAAGATAAAATAAAACTCTAGAATCACTTATGTTGGGAAGCTAGTATCAAAAACACAACCCTGTTGTGGTCAAGTCAAGATTCATCATTCATTTCAAGTTATTTGGAAAACATCTGACAACGAAACAGTATGGCCATTCCAACTGTCCATAACCGCGGACACGACTATTCGAATAGTTTGACACTCTGCAGAGGTGGTACACTTTCACCACAAGATTCGATACATCTGTCAGGGATAACCCTGAATCATCATACTTAGTATGCAGATAATCAAACATAACCTTCCCTTTACACACCCTAGTATAAGCACCTCTCCTATGAGCATGGCCTCCCAACCATGACCATCTGTCATCTTGGGCACTTCATAGGTGGACATCCTGAGAGTTAGCCTCAGCTCAAACCTCTCCCGCGAGGTAACTAATATTAATGCATATAAATTTCCAGCTAAGCCTTACCCAATTCAGGTAGTGTGGTTGTATGGTAAATTTGGAATGGTATCGCATCCGAATCCAACCATCAGTTTTATAAAAGGGTTAAGGCTCATGCCTCATCATTTTCATCATCATAAACCATTGGTGTTTCTCAACACATGTCAAAACATCTCAATAAAATGACTCATCATTCCAAGGTTTTCACAATTCATTTTCACCAAGTGTTCCCATCTAAAGTGACTCAAGTTTTTTTATCTACTCTAAACTATTAAGTTAAGAGTGTTCACTAAGGTGGAAATGATGGGTTCAATCTCATGCCATAGAATGACATCTAAAGGGTTATAAATAGGTCAATTTTTCTACTCTTTATGCTACCTTCAAAACAAGTAAAGAACTTTGTGTAAACTAAGGGAGGTAAAACTTGTAAACAAAGACTTGGGGTAACTAATAGTTAAAGGAGTGTGATCAAAGCATGCCTAAAGCATCTTGGATCAAGTTAACTAGCTTAAATCCAGTTTACTACAATATCTTGCCCTGTTAAAGGTGGCTTGCCTTGGTTGGTGCAGTGGTTGAAGTTTTCTTCTTCTTCTTGGTAGAACTCCTCCTCCTCGTAGACTTGGTCGGTACTATCGTCTATAAATACATACGGAGTACACAATCTCCAAACAATACTTAACTAGTCTAATTAGCATCCTAAGACACATATTTGATGATCTATTATCATCACAAGGATCACAAGTTTAATTCACTAGTTTCATTCTTTTTATTTTAGAAAAGTACTTTCTACTCATTGAAAAATTAAATAAGCTTTAATATTCACCACTTAAAATATGGGATCATGTGGACACATGTCCTCACCACATATTCTAACATGTGGGAATGAGATTTAAAGGTTGGATCATAATTACTTTGGTTTAAGTTCATTATTTAATGATTTAAAGTAACTAGAAAGGCCTATACAGCATTATTTTGGTACTAGTCAAAAGTCACTGCATGTAAACCTTAATATTATTATATATTCAGATAGGTATGGTGAAATGTGATTTTTGAGAGTTGGAATCACCTCAAAATCCATCTTGGTTGATTTTATAAAAATGTTGCAAGTTGCAAAAGCTTCTGTTTTGTTATTTTTATTAGGAGAGATCTATAACTCTAATTGAATTAAATCCAACGGTCTTCGATAGATCATCTCAATACCTTTCAGACAAAATTGGTTTCATGCAATTTGGATTTATAAATCTCTCTGAATTGATTTTCAAACTAGGGGACAGAACTGAGATTTAAACTAAAAGAAAAATCCAATTTTGAATGGCTGGGCTAGCGCAGGAACGAACATGGGCCGGCCCAGTGGTGCTCCGCGGCGCAGGGCTCAGCTGACAGGGGGTCCCGCTTGTCAGTGGCTCTTAACACGCGAAACGGTACGCGCGTTGTGGGCTGTAGGATTAGAACTGGGATCTACGGCTAGGGATCGTCGTCGACGATGAACAGGTCGCCGGCGAGCTCGAACCCCATCGGCTCGGTGGGGGTCTATCGGGGACGTACCAGGGCTCCTGCAAGGTCGGCGAGGCGGGCAAATGAACTGGTGGTCGACGGCGAGGCGAGGCGCGGTTGCGGCGGAGCTTGGGGTGCCCTAAATTGCAGGCGCCCTTCTCCTCCAGCGGCGGCCTGCTCCGGTGAAATTCCGGCGAGCTGCTGCTCCCCTTGCTCCGGCTAGAGGTGTTGGACGGTCAGTGAGGTGAGGGGACTGGAGTGGTGTGCTTCAAATGGCTGGGAGTGGCCTCCTTTTATAGGCCCGACGGTGAGACCGAGCGGGATGGGCAGGCGACGGTGGCGACATGGCTACGGCCGGCTACAGGTATGGCTGGGGGTGGCGATCGACAGGCGGTCTCTTGGCGGTGCTCTAGGAAGTGAATGCGTGCTTAGGGGCGGTGGTATGCGGTCGGGGCGAGCTGGCGCTCTGAGTGGCAGAACCGTCAATGTCCACGGCGAGCGGTGGCTGTGGTGCGTTGGGAGGCGAACGAGCGTGTCCGCCGTGTTCCCTGGGTCAAGGCAGAGCAGTGGGCGCGGGCTGTGGTCGAGGGGCGGTCTGTGCACGCGTGCCGGGCGTGGTGCTCTGGCGCGTGCTCGGCATGGTGCGGTGGCACTGGGCGTGGGCTTTCCTCGGTGGTCCACGGCGAGGCTTGGCTCAGGCAGGGGACAGAGGGTGGCGGTGAGCTCCTGGCTACCTCCTAGACATGGCGAGAGAGGGGGAAGTAGTCTGCTGCAGCGGGACAAGGTTTGGCCGGCGACTAGGTGCTCGGGTTGGCATGGTTGCTAGGGACAAGGGAGAGGGGTGCTAAGGGCCTGATTAGATCAAGAGGGGACAGAGGGATTAAATGGGGATCAAATGGGGGCAAAACCCTATTCAAAACAGTGAGCTATGATTAGGGTGTAATTCATGCCTCCCAAGTGTTTGATGAAATGGCCGCATGAACTAAACTTTTGAATTTTGAAAAGATTTTTGGTGGGTTTGCTAGATAGAAGCTTGGGACTCTGTGGGTGCTTGGGTTTTGAAAATTGAGCTTGTTTGAGTGGTTTTTGAAATAGTGGGATCTTCCCATATGAAATAGATTCAATTTTGAACTGTCATTTAAAATTAGCATTTGAAAGATTTTTGCAGATAACAAAGTGGGCCTTGGTACCTCATTATGTGTACTAGAAAGGGGTGTAAAGATCCACACATGTTTCTGTTAAGTTTTGAAAACTAGGAATAGCCAAAGTAGGCATGAGAGTTAGTTTGGCCAAAATGACCATTCACTTCAAATATTCATTTTGAGTTATTGTTCTTTGGGAAAAGTTTGGGAATGACTTAGATGATGTTTATTTCACCTAAGAAACATTTTATAAGCAATGGATCACAGAACCATGGAAATTCAAATCAAATCCTAAATTAAATGCACATACACATGAATGCTTTCATTTTTAATTTGGAAAAGTTTTTGTTAACCCTAAATTTGATGATTTGGATCTTGATAACCTTGGATTAAAGTTTTGGGATGTTACAGTTTGTGTAGTGAGAAGATGCCAAGATGGATTTCGTGGACCGACGAAAATACTGCAGGAAAATTCAGCAACTGCAGCATCAGAGCGGTAAGTTCGTACTATAGGTACAATGGTAACCCGGATCCGGAAAGCGTAATGTAATTATTTTTTTTGTTTCCTTCGGTCTACTACGCAGGAAGGGAGGGGGACTGTCTGTGACAAGTTTGTGTGGATCGAAAAGCCACTGACAGGTTTTCACAAAGAGCTTGTTCAGGATCTGTGTGATGCTGTGTGGGACAAGAAAGAGTAGATTCGTGCGATGGAGCGAGAGATCTGGGAGCTTCGCCAGGTGCAGGGGAGGCAGGGGCAGGGAGGTGGTGAGACAGACGGGCTCAAGATTAGGCCAGATAGTGGACACAATTTCCTCATTATGTGGGCATTATCTGTTGCATTTGCAGTTTATGTTGCCATGTCGTTGTCCAGCAGCTTAAACAAGTTGCTGCTTCGTGGAGTGTAGCGGCCAGCTTAAGAAATAGTTTTCTAGCCCAGAAACTTATCATAAGTGTAATGCCAACAGCAGGGATTTATTAAGCGCCTATAAATAAATCATGTCTGTGCCACTAACACCCATCGATTTTGGAGAGGATTTAACCACTCAGCTATCACGATTGTTCAGATAGTAGTGGCACAGTCACAATTTTGGATTCAACTAGTGGCCTCGGCCGTATCAAATCCTAAAGTCGCGATACATTTTACTCCGAGTATGAGAGGCAGATTGTTTCGCCCGACAAGTTCCACGCAGATAGCTCCAGAGTTTAACCGAACTACATATATAGGTTCAAGTTCAATACATCATTAGGCTGCTACACTGCTAGCCCTATTTCTCTGCTTGGGTGCCAACTTTCTTCCTCTTTCCTTCATGTCCACTGGCTTCTTCATCTCCTGCCTTCTTCCTCTTTCTGGGTGCCAATTTTCTTACCTTCACGTACCCTGCATCTCCGGGCCGAGGGAAGTCAGGCCAATCAGCACCAGAATCTTGTCCGGCATCATCACTCCACTCGTTTTGGTTTTCTTCCTGCAGCAAAATCACTGAGTCGGCCGTCTTGTTTCTTACCTTGCGCTTCCTGTAAAAAAAACAGTACATGGATTACTACCTTATATCTACAGACTATAAACAATTTTTTTGTGTGAATGTACCATCTCATACCTAGGTTTGGGAGCATTAAGGGGACATCCAGCTGCTCTATGGCATATAAGATGGTAGGTCTTGCATCTGTTTTTGCCCTTCTTTGTAGCACAGAAAGCCGAACCCTTCTTCTTGAGAAAATTCTTAAACCTATTCACCTGGGGTCTTCCTCTGCCCCTTTTTGTAACTGGCTGGCAAAGCTCGAAAGATAGTTGGACTTGAGGCCACTGAGATGGGTCTGTACATGGATTGACGGATCCAGCGTACGCAGCTCTAAACTTTTCCATAGAGTAGCAGTCTAACAAATACTGATCCAAATGTGGTAGAGTTCTTTTCTTCACCAAGAAGGCCAAGGCGTGGTCACAAGGTTTCCCGGTATACTTCCACTCTAAGAAGGTGCATTCTCGCAGCTGGATGTTCACAACATCCCTTTTGCCACTCTTGGACATATCGACCACCTCACAGCTTCTGTTGGTTGACGGGAGAACCTTAAGATGAGCAAGTCCTCGGCTTCTCTTGTGCAGTTGCTGTACAACTGGCGGTAGCATATGTCCTCTAAGTCTCCTACCGATCTCTCTCCTTATATCTAACAGCTTCATGATCATACCACGTATGCGAACCATCAAGATATGAACAGGACGCACTTTTATGTCCTTCACCCAATTATTCAGGCATTCTGCAAGGTTGTTGTTTATGTAATCAACTTTGATGTCAGGGTTGAATTGACTCCTCTTCCATAGCTGCGAATGATGGATGGCTAAGTACTCTGGAAGTTCAGGGGCTTCGGCAAAAATCTTGCTCATGAAATAATCGCTGCTACTAGGTTTGTAAACTCTAGCAGCAGGAAACATGTAACGAAATACGTTGCCTGCATAGTGTGAGTACAAGTTGAGCATCATATGGGCATGGCATTCTCTACCTTCAGCTCGCGGGAACACCTCCTTCACTGCATTCGTCAGCCCTTTGCATGCATTCGTGGATATAGCCAATGGATCCATGTGGCCTATTGATCTCTTGAGCTGCCTCATAAACCAGACCGAGTTTTCCTCCGTTTCTGTTTCAAACAGCCCGAATGCCACTGGGAACATCCAGTTGTGACCCTCAAGTGATGTGGCAGATGGCAGACAGCCTTTCCATTTGCCAGTTAGGACAGTGCTGTCTAAACTCAGATACAGCCTACAGCCGCCCTTGAATCCATCGATGCAAGGTTTAAGCGCCATGAAAAATCTTTTGAAATATATTTTACCACCTTCTGATTCGGTGTCACTCTCCACAACACTCCCTAGACACCTAGCTTGCACCTCCGCCTTGAAGTTGTACAGCATCCTGAAGCTATTGGTCCAATCCCCGTGCAAGACCCCAGAGCTTTCTCTTTACCTTTCCAAACCGTGTAATATGGAAGGACAATGTTGTATTTAGAACCGAGGCTAGTCTGAATATTCTTCGCGGTCTCCTTAGGGTTATCCTTTAGTATGGACATAGATTGCATAGCCACCCACTCCATATCAGCCATTGAGGATTTCAGTTTGCTTCCTGTCGGACACATGTATGCATGGCCCATTCTGTTCACCTGCAACACAGATTCATTTAAAAGATAAGCGGAGTCGACTAGTTGCCAGAAAGATATCGCACATCAATTATAGTTATAGAATGAAAAGAGAGAGAAAGAGAGTTCTAATGGTTTGCTGCATTCATTGCCCCAATACCCTAATTGCAGTCGATGCAGGTAAGGATCTTGTTGTGATCCTCCATGGACAATGTACCTCGGCCCGTCCTTTCATCCACGTTAACTTGCAAACGGCTTCATACCTCTCGGCAGAGTTCTTCAGTCGATAAACGTCGAACTCTCCCTTGATACAAAAATGCCGGAACGACATCCTGAACTCATGCATGCTCCTGAACTCGGTGCCGACTGAAATTATAGGATACTCGTGGTCATGTTTCATTTCTTCTACTTCAACACCCAAATCATCGACTGGAATACCAGCCTCATCGTTATGTTCCTCGTCTATTTCATCATCACCAGATTCTTGATCCTCTACACTGCCTGCTTCTTCATCTGATTCAGAATCTTCGCCATCGTCTCTAATGCCTAGTACTACACACATCATATTGACTCCCATGGGTGGGGCTGCCCCATCGTCTCCACCCAGATGGACAGGAACATTGCCCCAGTCCACCTCACCAGCAACTCTGTTTTCTCCAAGACACTCGGTTGGTTGTGCTGCAACCACATGGGGTGGTCTTACATTTGCACGCATCCCATGTACTTCAGTAGACAAACAACAGTCATAATCAATTTCATCTTGAGTGTACAGAACCCTCTTGCTCTTCCTGTGTACATCCTCCTTCCTGATGTAATATTTCCTGATGGTATCAGTAGGGCTTGACATTCGCGTTCCATTCCCCATCGAACTAGGCTTTTTGCTGCCGCTCTTGGGTGTGATCTCCTTACTGCCTCCCCTCACGGGTGTTGGTTCCAGGGTGATGGCATTATTGCCCGACCTCTGCGGCGTGTTCTTCTTCGAATTAGCCCTTTTGCTGCTACTATTGGGCGTGTTCTCCTTCGTGCTGGCATTATTGCCTGACCCCAACAGCGTGTTCCGCTCCAAATTAGCCCTTTTGCTGCTACTATTGGGCGTCTTCTCCTTCGTGCTGGCATTAGTGCCTGACCTCAGCAGCGTGTTCCGCTCCAAATTAGCCCTTTTGCTGCTACTATTGGGTGTGTTCTCCTTCGTGCTGGCATAATTCCCTGACAGCGGCGTGTTCCGCTCCAAATTAGTGTTTTTCCTGCTCCCACTGGGTGTGGTAGCCTCTGTGCTGGCCATCTTCGCCTCTTTGCTACCACTCTTGGGAGTGTTCACCATCGTGTTAGCCCTCTTAGCATTTTTGCTGCTACCGTTCGGTGTGGCATTTTGATTGGATATCAGGGGTGTACTCTGCGGCATGGTGCCTTTTGTCGTGCGACTCTTGGGCGTCCTCTTCTCTGGCGTGGTATCCTTGGAGACGTTCTTCTTCGGGGTGCCCTTTCTCGGGATGCTCTTCCTGCTCCTCTTTATGACGCTCCTCTGTAAGACTCTCCTCTGTTCGAAGCCACCCTTAGTCGCACCAGCCCCAGTGATTCCATGGATCAAGTCATGCATGCCTTCTAAAAGTCCATCATCTCTATTGTCGAGTTCCAATTCCTCTCCATCCGTGAGCACTACCAAGTGGAAGTAAACTTGACCTCTATAATGTTTCCTTGTAAACGGTACGACTAAATCCCTGGTATCTTTCACTTCAATAGCCTTTTTACTCCTGTAACCATAATATAACAAATGTGCTTCCTGGGAGGACCCCCACAGCACCTTCACATGTAACGATGCCATCAGGTCAGATAACTCTACCACTTCAGGGTCGTATCTGCCAAGGATTCAATCAAACTCGTCATAGAATTTTTCTGTGCCATCATCTAATTTTGCAGTATAATCCGTGACACTGACACGAACGATTACTTTGCCATCATCAGGTTCTTCAGGATAGAAACCTCCGAGAGGTTCGAGAGATGGAGCGGCACCATCAGACCCAGCCCCAATGCCACCGCCGCCATCACCAGCGTCATCGTTAGCTGGATCAACCTCGGTGGAAGTACCATGACCAGGAGCAAGGCGAGGGCCCTTAGCAGCGGGAGCTACATTACATGGTGGACAGGCAGGGCCCCTTCTAACGGCAGCCACAATAGGATCAGCTGCTGCCATGCCACCTCGACGATCAGGAGCACTTCCCACAACAGAAGTGTTTCGAGTGCTAGTAGAGTCCAGACCATGAGCTGGCTTCAGACCAGCAGCTCGCTGAACCCGAGCACGGGTTCGAGGAGGAGAGAATGGTTCAGTCTTTGCAACAACAGTGGGGCAGCCTCCGGAAGCCTTAGTTTGCTCAACAGCGGCAGGGATTGGGTCAACAGCGTCCAGATCAACAACAACACGAGGACGACCAGTACCAGCAGATTCCAGAGCAAGGGTTCACACAACTTGAGGACGGTTTCGAGGAGGAGCAGCACACAAGGCGGCGGTCTTGGCAACAACAGCAGGGCAGCCTCCGGACGCCTTAGTTTGCTCAATAGCGGCATGGATTGGGTGAGCAGCAGCTGCAACAACACGTGCACGAGGACGGGGACGACCAGTACCAGCAGATTCCAGAGCAGAGTTTTCCACAATGGCAATACGGGGACTCCTACGAGGAGGTTGCCTGACAGAAGCATGTCGCGGACGAGGAACCACATTTTGCTCTACAACATCAGGGGTTCGAGTTAGACCTCCCTGTCCAATAATAGCTGGGCGACTCCCAGTAGCAGGAGCTTCCTCATCCACTATGTTACACACCAGTGTAACCACGCGAAGCCTAACATGCTGTTTCATCAACCCAATTAGCTGACTGTCACACACTATAGGAACCCTGAAGCCTCGTTCATCAACGATGCTGAACCGTGCAGTCTGCTCTGGCCTCATTTCAGCAAGTTCACGCATAGCAGCAACCAAACTAGGGACAGTGCATAACTGCGCAGGTGCTACTTCCATCTTCAGACTCTGAGCCTATTTCCATGTGCTCTTCCCATGTGCTAATTTAACGAGGTAGCCGCAGATGCTCACCAGAACCGTGTATTTGGGTTCAGCGGAGATCCTAGTTGACAGAAAATTGGAGACAAAAGATAAGAATTATTTGTCAGCATCGTGCTAGCAAACAATTCTATGTTCGATATATCTCTGTAATGCCAATAGCCAGCTAGCAGTTATAGGTAGTGCGAATAGCAAAGAGAAGAGTAGCTCACCTAAAATTAGCCAGAAGTACTTCTTCCTCGGCAAATGGATCTGCCATCCTTCGCGCTGCTCATCTCGTCGGCAGTAGAGGCGGGCTAGATCGTTTCAATGGCTGGCACAACATTTGGCATTAGAGCTTGGTAGCAGCGAGTAGGCGCAGCAACTTGGCGCCAGAAGTCAAATGCCCGAAGCGATCATTCTGGTTGGAGAGGGGATTTCGCCGCCGGTGCTAGGGTTCATGCGAAAGGAGGAAGGGAGTGGATTTGTGAATTTGGTCAACGCACGATGCTCCTTTAGTATCTCGTTTTGCCTACGTGGTTCCCGCATTGGCGCCCGCGTCACGGACAGATAACCGACATGTGGGTCCCGACCATCTACTTCACGGGGCTGTTTCACGGCATGTTTGGATTTGGCAGGGGTGAGAAGAGTTTGCCTCGAAATGGCCCCTCTAGGTAGTTGGCGGCCCAACTTTTCGAAACGTGGTAATTTCAGGCAACTTAGGTACCGCCATGAGCTGGCCTACCAACTTTGGTACCACAGACGAACAAGCCCACGACCAAGCCCTTGGCATGAGCAGCTTTTCGGGCAGTTTGTGTTACGGTCGGGCTGGTGTGCAGCACAAGCTGTTTATCAGCGGCAGAGCCGAAAGCAGCACTGCATTGTTGCATCATGGATGCAAGGGTGTGCTTCCCAGACCCGGCCGCTGATCCTTTAGGGCTTGTTCGTCTGCGGTACCAAAGTTGGCAGGCCAGCGCATGGCGGTACCTAAGTTGCCTGAAATTACCGCGTTTCAAAAAGTTGGCCGCCAACTACCGAGAGGGGCCATTTCGAGGCAAACTTGTCTCACCCCTGCCAAATCCAAACATGCCGTGAAACTGCCCCGTGAAGTAGACGATCGGGACCCACATGTCGGTTATCTGTCCATGACACGGGCGCCAACGCGGCAACCACGTAGGCGAAACGAGATACTAAAGGAGCATCGTGTGTTGACCAAATTCACAAATCCACTCCCTTCCTCCTTTCGCATGAACCCTAGCACCAGCGGCGACGAAATCCCCTCTCCAACCAGAATGATCTCTTCGGGCATTTGACTTCTGGTGCCAAGTTGCTGCGCCTACTCGCTGCTACCGAGATCTAATGCTGAATGTCGTGCCAACCGTTGCGACGATCTAGCCCGCCTCTATCGCCGACGAGCTGAGCAGCGCAAAGGATGGCAGATCTGTTTGCGAGGAAGAAGTACTTCTGGCTAATTTCGGGTGAGCTACTCTTCTCTTTGCTATTCACACTACCTATAACTGCTAGCTGGCTATTGGCATTACAGAGATATATCGAACATAGAATTGTTTGCTAGCACGATGCTGACAAACAATTCTTATCTTTTATCTCCAATTTTCCGTCAACTAGGATCTGCGCTGAACCCAAATACACGGTTCTGGTGAGCATCTGCGGCTACCTCGTTAAATTAGCACATGGGAAGAGCACATGGAAATAGGCTCAGAGTCTGAAGATGGAAGTAGCACCTGTGCAGTTATGCAATGTCCCTGGTTTGGTTGTTGCTGTGCGTGAACTTGCTGAAATGAGGCCAGAGCAGACTGCACGGTTCAGCATCGTTGATGAACGAGGCTTCAGGGTTCCTATAGTGTGTGACAGTCAGCTAATTGGGTTGATGAAACAGCATGTTAGGCTTCGCGTGGTTACGCTGGTGTGTAACATAGTGGATGAGGAAGCTCCTGCTACTGGGAGTCGCCCAGCTATTATTGGACAGGGAGGTCTAACTCGAACCCCTGATGTTGTTGAGCAAAATGTGGTTCCTCGTCCGCGACATGCTTCTGTTAGGCAACCTCCTCGTAGGAGTCCCCGTATTGCCGTTGTGGAAAACTCCGCTCTGGAATCTGCTGGTACTGGTCGTCCCCGTCCCCGTGCACGTGTTGCTGCGGCTGCTGCTCACCCAATCCATGCTGCTGTTGAGCAAACTAAGGCGTCCGGAGGCTTCCCCGCTATTGTTGCCAAGACCGCCGCCTTGTGTGCTGCTCCTCCTCGAAACCGTCCTCAAGTTGTGCGAACCCTTGCTCTGGAATCTGCTGGTACTGGTCGTCCTCGCGTTGTTGTTGATCTGGACGTTGTTGACCCAATCCCTGCTGCTGTTGAGCAAACTAAGGCTTCCGGAGGCTGCCCCACTGTTGTTGCAAAGACTGAACCATTCTCTCATCCTCGAGCTCGTGCTCGGTTTTAGCGAGCTGCTGGTCTGAAGCCAGCTCATGGTCTGGACTCTGCTAGCACTCGAAACACTTCTGTTGTGGGAACTTCTCCTGATCGTCGAGGTGGCATGGCAGCAGCTGATCCTATTGTGGCTGCCGTTAGAAGGGGCCCTGCCTGTCCACCATGTAATGTAGCTCCCGCTGCTAAGGGCCCTCGCCTTGCTCCTGGTCATGGTACTTCCACCGAGGTTGATCCAGCTAACGATGACACTGGTGATGGCGGCGGTGGCATTGGGGCTGGGTCTGATGGTGCCGCTCCATCTCTCGAACCTCTCGGAGGTTTCTATCCCGAAGAACCTGATGATGGCAAAGTAATCGTTCGTGTCGGTGTCGCGGATTATACTACAAAATTAGATGATGGCACAGAAAAATTCTATGACGAGTTTGATGTAATCCTTGGCAGATATGACCCTGAAGTGGTAGAGTTATCTGACCTGATGGCATCGTTACGTGTGAAGGTGCTGTGGGGGTCCTCCCAGGAAGCATGTTTGTTATATTATGTTTACAGGAGCAAAAAGGCTATCGAAGTGAAAGATACCAGGGATTTAGTCATACCGTTTACAAGGAAACATTATAGAGGTGAAGTTTACTTCCACTTGGTAGTGCTCACGGTTGGAGAGGAATTGGAACTCGACAATAGAGATGATGGACTTTTAGAAGGCATGCATGACCTGATCCATGGCATCAGTGGGGCTGGTGCGACTGAGGGTGGCTTTGAACAGAGGAGAGTCTTACAAAGGAGCGTCATAAAGAGGAGAAGGAAGAGCATCCCCAGAAAGGGCACCCCGAAGAAGAACGTCACCAAGGAGAGCACGCCAGAGAAGAGGACACCCAAGAGTCGCACGACAAAAGGCACCATGCCGCAGAGTACACCCCTGAGATCCAGTCAAAATGCCACACCGAACGGTAGCACGAAAAACGCTAAGAGGGCTAGCACGGTGGTGAACACTCCCAGGAGTGGTAGCAAAGAGGCAAAGATGGCCAGCACAGAGGCTACCACACCTAGTGGGAGCAGAAAAAACACTAATTTGGAGCAAAACACGCCGCTGTCAGGGAATTATGCCAGCGCGAAGGAGAACACGCCCAATAGTTGCAGCAAAAGGGCTAATTTGGAGCGGAACACGCCGCTGAGGTCAGGCAATAATGCCAGCACGAAGGAGAAGACGCCCAATAGTAGCAGCAAAAGGGCTAATTTGGAGCGGAACACACCGCTGGGGTCAGGCAATAATGCCAGCACGAAGGAGAACACGCCCAATAGTAGCAGCAAAAGGGCTAATTTGAAGAAGAACATGCCGCGAAGGTCGGGCAATAATGCTAGCACCCTGGTGCCAACACCCGTGAGGGGAGGCAGTAAGGAGATCACACCCAAGAGCGGCAGCAAAAGGCCTAGTTCGATGGGGAATGGAACGCGGATGCCAAGCCCTACTGATACCATCAGGAAAGATTACATCAGGAAGGAGGATGTACACATGAAGAGCAAGAAGGTTCTGTATACTCAAGATGAAATTGATTTTGACTGCTGTTTGTCCACTGAAGTACCTGGGATGTGTGCAAACGTAAGACCACCCCATGTGGTTGCAGCACAACCAACCGAGTGTCTTGGAGAAAACAGAGTTGCCGGTGAGGTGGGCTGGGACAATGTTCCTGTCCATCTGGGTGGAGACGATGGTGCAGCCCCACCCATGGGAGACAATATGATGTGTGCAGTACTAGGCATTAGAGACGATGGCGAAGATTCTGAATTAGATGAAGAAGCAGGCACTGTAGAGGACCAAGAATCTGGTGATGATGAAATAGACGAGGAACTTAACGATGAGGCTGGTATTCCAGTCGATGATTTGGGTGTTGATGTAGAAGAAATGAAACATGACCACGAGTATCCTATAATTTCGGTCGGCACCGAGTTCAGGAGCATGCATGAGTTCAGGATGTCGTTCCGGCATTTTTGTATCAAGGGGGAGTTCGACGTTTATCGACTGAAGAACTCTGCCGAGAGGTATGCGGCCATTTGCAAGTTAACGTGGATGAATGGACGGGCTGAGGTACATTGTCCATGGAGGATCACAGCAAGATCCTTACCTGCGTCGACTGCAATTAGGGTATTGGGGCAATGAATGCAGCAAACCATTAGAACTCTCTTTCTCTCTCTTTTCACTCTATAACTACAATTGATGTGCGATATCTTTCTGGCAACTAGTCAACACCGCTTATCTTTTAAATGAATATGTGTTGCAGGTGAACAGAATGGGCCCTGCACACATGTGTCCAACAGGAAGCAAACTGAAATCCTCAATGGCTGATACGGAGTGGGTGGCTATGCAATCTATGTCCATACTAAAGGATAACCCTAAGGATACCGCGAAGAATATTCAGACTAGCCTCGGTTCTAAATACAACATTGTCCTTCCGTATTACACGGTTTGGAAAGGTAAAGAGAAAGCTCTGGGGGTCTTGCACGGGGATTGGACCAATAGCTTCAGGATGCTGTACAACTTCAAGGCGGAGGTATAAGCTAGGTGTCTGGGGAGTGTTGTGGAGATTGACACCGAATCAGAAGGTGGTAAAATATATTTCAAAAGATTTTTCATGGCGCTTAAACCTTGCATCGATGGATTCAAGGGCGGCTATAGGCCGTATCTGAGTGTAGACAGCACTATCCTAACTGGCAAATGGAAAGGCTGCCTGCCATCTGCCACAGCACTTGATGGTCACAACTGGATGTTCCCAGTGGCATTCGGGCTGTTTGAAAGAGAAACGGAGGAAAACTGGGTCTGGTTTATGAGGCAGCTCAGGAGATCAATAGGCCACATGGATCCATTGGCTATATCCACGGATGCATGCAAAGGGCTGACGAATGCAGTGAAGGAGATGTTCCCACAAGCTGAAGTAGATAATGCCATGCCCATATGATGCTCAACTTGTACTCACACTACGCAGGCAGCGTATTTCGTTACATGTTTCCTGCTGCTAGAGTTTACAAACCTAGTAGCAGTGATTATTTCATGACCAAGATTTTTTCCGAAGCCCCTGAACTTCTAGAGTACTTATCCATCCATCATTCGCAGCTATGGAAGAGGAGTCAATTCAACCCTGACATCAAAGTTGATTACATAAACAACAACCTTGCAGAATGCCTGAATAACTGGGTGAAGGACATAAAAGTGCATCCTGTTCATATATTGATGGACAACATACGTGGTATGATCATGAAGCTGTTAAATATAAGGAGAGAGATCGGTAGGAGACTTAGAGGACATATGCTACCGCCAGTTGTACAGCAACTGCACAAGAGAAGCTGAAGACTTGCTCATCTTAAGGTTCTCCCGTCAACCAACAGAAGCTGTGAGGTGGTCGATATGTCCAAGAGTGGCAAAAGGGATGTTGTGAACATCCAGCTGCGAGAATGCACCTGCTTAGAGTGGCAGCATACCGGAATTCTTGCGACCACACATTGTCCTTCTTGGTGAAGAAAAGAACTCTACCACATTTGGATCAGTATTTGTCAGACTACTACTCTATGGAAAAGTTCAGAGCTGCGTACGCTGGTTCCGTCGAGCCATGTACAGACCCATCTCAGTGGCCTCAAGTCCAACTATCTTTCGAGCTTTGCCAGCCAGTTACAAAAAGGGGCAGAGGAAGACCCCGGGTGAATAGGTTTAAGAATTTTCTCGAGAAGAAGGGTTCGGCTTTCTGTGCTACAAAGAAGGGCAAAAACAGATGCAAGACCTGCCATCTTATAGGCCATAGAGAAGCTAGATGTCCCCTTAATGCTCCCAAACCTAGGTATGAGATGGTACATTCACACAAAAAAATTGTTTATAGTCTGTAGATATAAGGTAGTAATCCATGTACTGTTTCTTTTACAGGAAGTGCAAGGTAAGAAACAAGACAGCCGACTCAGTGATTTTGCTGCGGGAAGAAAACCAAAACGAGTGGAGTGATGATGCCGGACAAGATTCTGGTGCTGATTGGCCTGACTTCCCTCGGCCCGAAGATGCAGGGTATGTGAAGGTAAGAAAATTGGCACCCAGGAAGAGGAAGAAGGCAAGAGATGAAGAAGCCAATGGACGTGAAGGAAAGAGGAAGAAAGTTCACACCCAAGCAGAGAAAGAGGGCTAGCAGTGTAGCAGCCTAATGATGTATTGAACTTGAACCTATATATGTAGTTCGGTTAAACGCTGGAGCTGTGTGCGTGGAACTTGTCGGGCGAAACAATCTGCCTCTCGTACTCGGAGTAAAATGTATCGTGACTTTATGATTTGATACGGCCGAGGCCACTAATTGAATCCAAAACTGTGACTATGCCACTACTATCTAAACAATCGCGATAGCTGAGCGGTTAAATCCTCTCCAAAATCGATGGGTGTTAGTGGCACAGACATGATTTATTTATAGGCGCTTAATAAATCCCTACTGTTGGCATTACACTTATGATAAGTTTCTGGGCTGGAAAACAATTTCTTAACCTGGCAGCTACACTCCACGAAGCAGCAACTTATTTCAGCTGCTGGACAATGACATGGCAACATAAACTGCAAATGCAACAGATAATGCCCAGATAATGAGGAAATTGTGTCCACTATCTGGCCTAATCTTGAGCCCGTCTGTCTCATCACCTCCCTGCCCCTGCCTCCCCTGCACCTGGCGAAGCTCCCAGATCTCTCGCTCCATCGCACGAATCTCCTCTTTCTTGTCCCACACAACATCACGCAGATCCTGAACAAGCTCTTTGTGAAAACCTGTCAGTGGATTTTTGATCCACACAAACTTGTCACAGCCAGTCCCCCTCCCTTCCTGCGTAGTAGATCGAAGGAAACAAAATATAATAATTACATTACTCTTTCCGGATCCGGGTTACCATTGTACCTATAGTAGGAACTTACCGCTCTGATGCTGCAGTTGCTGAATTTTCTTGCAGTATTTGCGTCGGTCCACGAAATCCATCTCGGCATCTTCTCAACACACAAACATAGCATATCGGGGTAGTAATCATAGGGCGCCCTCCGGTACCTGATGGGGGCACCCGGCTGACGGCGTTGAGCCGACCCTGATTCCGCCCGAGACGAACTGCACGAGCTGCGAGCCATGAGCGAGGGGAGCGAGGGCAGAAGAAAGAGGAGCCTTTGGATGTCAGGGTAGTGGTGAAGCATGATTTATCCCTACTTAATAACTCGGGCAGAATCCTACCGTCCACATTCGGCTGACAGGTGGGGGACCTAACGTGTGGACTTGTCAAAAGAAACTCGCGCCTTCATGGTTCAAAAGCCATGTCGCGCGCATTGGACGAAATTTTTTGGTACCTTGTCCGTGTACATATCACTGGGAGGTCTTGCTCAGGAACTAGACACGCCTGGCCACAATCTTACTCCCTCCTAGGAACTTGTCATGGCTCGTGCCGGCAGATCCATCCGCTCCACCGCTTCCGGTAGGGCTCGCCATGGCAGATCCACCCCAAGATCCTACTGTCGCAATATCAAATGGCCATGGTTTCTTGAGAGAAGCGACGACGCTACATATGCGAGCTCGGCCCCTCCTACCTGTAGAAGGACTGATGTGGTGTCGAGCTCGAGCAGGAGCCACCAGGCGCGACGGCGCTTGGTCCACGCCAACCCCGTCACCTTCGTCATTGTCGATTCCGATGTGGAGGGCGACAGGGACGAAGCTGTGCAGAACGCCATTGTTGCCTCCTTGGCGAAGGGCAAGCCACGGGTGGGAGTGGATGTCGCCGGGAAGGGCACGGCGGTGTCACCAATCGAGGTGGACTCCGACGACAGCTGTGTGATGTGTGTTTAGATGTTGTTTAGGATGGTTGCAATTTTGGTTGTGTTTAATGCGAGTACAATTATTGTAATGTGTTTGTCGAGCTATATTAAGAAATGTGTGCAATAGGAGCCGGTGAGTGCTTCCACTTTAGAAATTGTGTCTGTGCCATTTGCATGTTGCATTATCAGCGTAGATTACTTGTAAACAATCCAACGAAAATCATCAGATTACAACCATCGGATGGGAGTGGCAGGATGGAAGAGAAGTTGGGACAGTGGCTTCAAGGGGAAGGACACTGGCAGGTGGGCCCTTGGAGCACGTGACACTGACATGCGGGAGCGGGAGCACACGGTATTGCCGGTCTGTCTAGAGCAAGCGGACTTTACAACGTGATAACAGCAAGTTGATTGGACCAATATAATAACTCGTCGAAGTATTAAGGAGTACTGAAAACTACAACTGGGGTACATTCGCACAACACGTATGCTCTAAGCATGTGAGAAGCATCGCTTAAGTCTAACAATAACGACAGCAAAAGTACTACATTAATCTATCGGTCTTCTCGATACAAATGTAGAAATGCATCTGCCTGTTCGGTCCAGCACCGACAAGGTACTGAGATGGCACGCATAGGATCGACCTTAGGTACACATACTCCACCTCCCGTGGAGTCGAGAAGCTCGGCGCCTCGGCTAGCACAAGAATGCTATCCGACGACGGCGGCTGGGCGTTCACCCACATGTGCACCGTGTATACGGGCCAGTCGCACGAGACCGACCTAACGCATACGGCACCCACAACGGTGGGCCCGGCTCTGGTTCCCAGAACACCGGTGGTGATGGTCAGGACGAAAACAGAGTCGCCCCCTCTGGAAAATTAGCAGGCGGCGTGCCGAGTCAATGAACGGCACCTGCTCTTGGAGAAGTTAGGCTTGCCCGTACAAGATCCTAATCACTTTGATCAAGTGCCCATCTCCAAGGTGGACGACGAGCTCTGCCGGCGGGCCGGTGTAGTTGCAATGACTGTGGTTGATCCATGTGTGGTTTGTGGAAAGAACACACATGCAATGACCACTGGTGCATCCATGTGTGGTTTGTGGAAAATAACACACATGCAATTACTCTAGTGCTGGTTTGTGGTTTTAGTATAAGAACAAACATGCAATGACTCTAGTGGTTGATCCATGTGTGGTTTGTGGAAAGAACACACGTGCAATGACTCTGGTTGATCCATGTGTGGTTTGTGGAAAGAACACACATGCAATGACCACTTGTGGATCCATGTGTGGTTTGTGGAAAAGAACACACATGCAATGACTCTAGTGGTTGATCCATGTGTGGTTTGTGGAAATAACACACATGCAATGACTCTAGTGGTTGATCCATGTGTGGTTTGTGGAAATAACACACATGCAATGACCACTAGTGGATCCATGTGTGGTTTGTGGAAAGAACACACATGCAATGACCACCGGTGTATCCATGTGTGGTTTGTGGAAAAGAACACACATGCAATGACTCTAGTGGTTGATCCATGTTTGTTTGTGGAAATAACACACATGCAATGACTCTAGTGGTTGATCCATGTGTGGTTTGTGGAAATAACACACATGCAATGACTCTAGTGGTTGATCATGTGTGGTTTGTGGAAATAACACACATGCAATGACTCTAGTGGTTGATCCATGTGTGGTTTGTGGAAAGAACACACATGTAGTGACCACTGGTGGATCCATGTGTGGTTTGTGGAAAAGAACACACATGCAATGACTCTAATGTTGGTTTGTGGTTTTAGTATAAGAACAAACATGCAATGACTCTAGTGGTTGATCCATGTGTGGTTTGTGGAAAGAACACACATGCAATGACTCTAGTGGTTGATACATGTGTGGTTTGTGGAAAGAACACAGATGCAATGACTCTGGTTGATCCATGTGTGGTTTGTGGAAAAGAACACACATGCAATGACTCTAGTGCTGGTTTGTGGTTTTAGTATAAGAACAAACATGCAATGACTCTAGTGGTTGATCCATGTGTGGTTTGTGGAAAGAACACACATGCAATGACTCTGGTTGATCCATATGTGGTTTGTGGAAAGAACACACACGCAATTACCACTGGTGGATCCATGTGTGGTTTGTGGAAAAGAACACACATGCAATGACTCTAGTGCTGGTTTGAGGTTTTAGTATAAGAACAAACATGCAATGACTCTAGTGGTTGATCCATGTGTGGCTTGTGGAAAGAACACACATGCAATGACTCTGGTTGATCCATATGTGGTTTGTTGAAAGAACACACATGCAATGACCACTGGTGGATCCATGTGTGGTTTGTGGAAAAGAACACACATGCAATGACTCTAGTGGTTGATCCATGTTTGTTTGTGGAAATAACACACATGCAATGACTCTAGTGGTTGATCGATGTGTGGTTTGTGGAAAGAACACACATCCAATGACTCTAGTGGTTGATCCATGTGTGGTTTGTGGAAAGAACACGCATGCAATGACCACTGGTGGATCCATGTGTGGTTTGTGGAAAAGAACACACATGCAATGACCACTGGTGGATCCATGTGTGGTTTGTGGAAAAGAACACACATGCAATGACTCTAGTGTTGGTTTGTGGTTTTAGTATAAGAACAAACATGCAATGACTCTAGTGGTTCATCCATGTGTGGCTTGTGGAAAGAACACACATGCAATGACTCTGGTTGATCCATATGTGGTTTGTGGAAATAACACACATGCAATGACTCTAGTGGTTGATCCATGTGTGGTTTGTGGAAGTAACACACATGCAATGACTCTAGTACTGGTTTGTGGTTTTAGTATAAGAACACACATGCAACGACTCTAGTACTGGTTTGTGGTTTTAGTATAAGAACACACATGCAATGACTCTAGTACTGGTTTGTGGTTTTAGTATAAGAACACACATGCAATGACTCTAGTGGTTGATACATGTGTGGTTTGTGGAAAGAACACAGATGCAATGACTCTGGTTGATCCATGTGTGGTTTGTGGAAAAGAACACACATGCAATGACTCTAGTGCTGGTTTGTGGTTTTAGTATAAGAACAAACATGCAATGACTCTAGTGGTTGATCCATGTGTGGTTTGTGGAAAGAACACACATGCAATGACTCTAGTTGATCCATATGTGGTTTGTGGAAAGAACACACACGCAATTACCACTGGTGGATCCAAATGTGGTTTGTGGAAAAGAACACACATGCAATGACTCTAGTGCTGGTTTGAGGTTTTAGTATAAGAACAAACATGCAATGACTCTAGTGGTTGATCCATGTGTGGCTTGTGGAAAGAACACACATGCAATGACTCTGGTTGATCCATATGTGGTTTGTTGAAAGAACACACATGCAATGACCACTGGTGGATCCATGTGTGGTTTGTGGAAAAGAACACACATGCAATGACCACTGGTGGATCCATGTGTGGTTTGTGGAAAAGAACTCACATGCAATGACTCTAGTGGTTGATCAATGTGTGGTTTGTGAAAAGAACACACATGCAATGACTCTAGTGGTTGATCCATGTGTGGTTTGTGGAAAGAACACACATCCAATGACTCTAGTGGTTGATCCATGTGTGGTTTGTGGAAAGAACACGCATGCAATGACCACTGGTGGATCCATGTGTGGTTTGTGGAAAAGAACACACATGCAATGACTCTAGTGTTGGTTTGTGGTTTTAGTATAAGAACAAACATGCAATGACTCTAGTGGTTCATCCATGTGTGGCTTGTGGAAAGAACACACATGCAATGACTCTGGTTGATCCATATGTGGTTTGTGGAAATAACACACATTCAATGACTCTAGTGGTTGATCCATGTGTGGTTTGTGGAAGTAACACACATGCAATGACTCTAGTACTGGTTTGTGGTTTTAGTATAAGAACACACATGCAACGACTCTAGTACTGGTTTGTGGTTTTAGTATAAGAACACACATGCAATGACTCTAGTACTGGTTTGTGGTTTTAGTATAAGAACACACATGCAATGACTCTAGTGGTTGATACATGTGTGGTTTGTGGAAAGAACACAGATGCAATGACTCTGGTTGATCCATGTGTGGTTTGTGGAAAAGAACACACATGCAATGACTCTAGTGCTGGTTTGTGGTTTTAGTATAAGAACAAACATGCAATGACTCTAGTGGTTGATCCATGTGTGGTTTGTGGAAAGAACACACATGCAATGACTCTGGTTGATCCATATGTGGTTTGTGGAAAGAACACACACGCAATTACCACTGGTGGATCCATGTGTGGTTTGTGGAAAAGAACACACATGCAATGACTCTAGTGCTGGTTTGAGGTTTTAGTATAAGAACAAACATGCAATGACTCTAGTGGTTGATCCATGTGTGGCTTGTGGAAAGAACACACATGCAATGACTCTGGTTGATCCATATGTGGTTTGTTGAAAGAACACACATGCAATGACCACTGGTGGATCCATGTGTGGTTTGTGGAAAAGAACACACATGCAATGACCACTGGTGGATCCATGTGTGGTTTGTGGAAAAGAACTCACATGCAATGACTCTAGTGGTTGATCAATGTGTGGTTTGTGAAAAGAACACACATGCAATGACTCTAGTGGTTGATCCATGTGTGGTTTGTGGAAAGAACACACATCCAATGACTCTAGTGGTTGATCCATGTGTGGTTTGTGGAAAGAACACGCATGCAATGACCACTGGTGGATCCATGTGTGGTTTGTGGAAAAGAACACACATGCAATGACTCTAGTGTTGGTTTGTGGTTTTAGTATAAGAACAAACATGCAATGACTCTAGTGGTTGATCCATGTGTGGTTTGTGGAAAGAACACACATGCAATGACTCTGGTTGATCCATATGTGGTTTGTGGAAAGAACACACATGCAATTACCACTGGTGGATCCATGTGTGGTTTGTGGAAAAGAACACACATGCAATGACTCTAGTGCTGGTTTGTGGTTTTAGTATAAGAACAAACATGCAATGACTCTAGTGGTTGATCCATGTGTGGCTTGTGGAAAGAACACACATGCAATGACTCTGGTTGATCCATATGTGGTTTGTGGAAATAACACACATGCAATGACTCTAGTGGTTGATCCATGTGTGGTTTGTGGAAGTAACACACATGCAATGACTCTAGTACTGGTTTGTGGTTTTAGTATAAGAACACACATGCAATGAATCTAGTACTGGTTTGTGGTTTTAGTATAAGAACACACATGCAATGACTCTAGTACTGGTTTGTGGTTTTAGTATAAGAACACACATGCGATGACTCTAGTGGTTGATACATGTGTGGTCTGTGAAAAGAACACACATGCAATGACTCTGGTTGATCCATGTGTGGTTTGTGGAAAAGAACACACATGCAATGACTCTAGTGCTGGTTTGTGGTTTTAGTATAAGAACAAACATGCAATGACTCTAGTGGTTGATCCATGTGCGGTTTGTGGAAAGAACACACATGCAATGACTCTGCTTGATCCATATGTGGTTTGTGGAAAGAACACACACACAATTACCACTGGTGGATCCATGTGTGGTTTGTGGAAAAGAACACACATGCAATGACCACTGGTGGATCCATGTGTGGTTTGTGGAAAAGAACACACATGCAATGACTCTAGTACTGGTTTGTGGTTTTAGTATAAGAACACACATGCAATGACTCTAGTACTGGTTTGTGGTTTTAGTATAAGAACACACATGCAATGACTCTAGTGGTTGATACATGTGTGGTTTGTGGAAAGAACACACATGCAATGACTCTTGTTGATCCATGTGTGGTTTGTGGAAAGAACACACATGCAATGACTCTATTGCTAGTTTGTGGTTTTAGTATAAGAACAAACATGCAATGACTCTAGTGGTTGATCCATGTGTGGTTTGTGGAAAAGAACACACATGCAATGACTCTAGTGGTTGATCCATGTGTGGTTTGTGGAAGTAACACACATGCAATGACTCTAGTACTGGTTTGTGGTTTTAGTATAAGAACACACATGCAACGACTCTAGTACTGGTTTGTGGTTTTAGTATAAGAACACACATGCAATGACTCTAGTACTAGTTTGTGGTTTTAGTATAAGAACACACATGCAATGACTCTAGTGGTTGATACATGTGTGGTTTGTGGAAAGAACACAGATGCAATGACTCTTGTTGATCCATGTGTGGTTTGTGGAAAAGAACACACATGCAATGACTCTAGTGCTGGTTTGTGGTTTTAGTATAAGAACAAACATGCAATGACTCTAGTGGTTGATCCATGTGTGGTTTGTGGAAAGAACACACATGCAATGACTCTGGTTGATCCATATGTGGTTTGTGGAAAGAACACACACGCAATTACCACTGGTGGATCCATGTGTGGTTTGTGGAAAAGAACACACATGCAATGACTCTAGTGCTGGTTTGAGGTTTTAGTATAAGAACAAACATGCAATGACTCTAGTGGTTGATCCATGTGTGGCTTGTGGAAAGAACACACATGCAATGACTCTGGTTGATCCATATGTGGTTTGTTGAAAGAACACACATGCAATGACCACTGGTGGATCCATGTGTGGTTTGTGGAAAAGAACACACATGCAATGACCACTGGTGGATCCATGTGTGGTTTGTGGAAAAGAACTCACATGCAATGACTCTAGTGGTTGATCAATGTGTGGTTTGTGAAAAGAACACACATGCAATGACTCTAGTGGTTGATCCATGTGTGGTTTGTGGAAAGAACACACATCCAATGACTCTAGTGGTTGATCCATGTGTGGTTTGTGGAAAGAACACGCATGCAATGACCACTGGTGGATCCATGTGTGGTTTGTGGAAAAGAACACACATGCAATGACTCTAGTGTTGGTTTGTGGTTTTAGTATAAGAACAAACATGCAATGACTCTAGTGGTTGATCCATGTGTGGTTTGTGGAAAGAACACACATGCAATGACTCTGGTTGATCCATATGTGGTTTGTGGAAAGAACACACATGCAATTACCACTGGTGGATCCATGTGTGGTTTGTGGAAAAGAACACACATGCAATGACTCTAGTGCTGGTTTGTGGTTTTAGTATAAGAACAAACATGCAATGACTCTAGTGGTTGATCCATGTGTGGCTTGTGGAAAGAACACACATGCAATGACTCTGGTTGATCCATATGTGGTTTGTGGAAATAACACACATGCAATGACTCTAGTGGTTGATCCATGTGTGGTTTGTGGAAGTAACACACATGCAATGACTCTAGTACTGGTTTGTGGTTTTAGTATAAGAACACACATGCAATGAATCTAGTACTGGTTTGTGGTTTTAGTATAAGAACACACATGCAATGACTCTAGTACTGGTTTGTGGTTTTAGTATAAGAACACACATGCGATGACTCTAGTGGTTGATACATGTGTGGTCTGTGAAAAGAACACACATGCAATGACTCTGGTTGATCCATGTGTGGTTTGTGGAAAAGAACACACATGCAATGACTCTAGTGCTGGTTTGTGGTTTTAGTATAAGAACAAACATGCAATGACTCTAGTGGTTGATCCATGTGCGGTTTGTGGAAAGAACACACATGCAATGACTCTGCTTGATCCATATGTGGTTTGTGGAAAGAACACACACACAATTACCACTGGTGGATCCATGTGTGGTTTGTGGAAAAGAACACACATGCAATGACCACTGGTGGATCCATGTGTGGTTTGTGGAAAAGAACACACATGCAATGACTCTAGTACTGGTTTGTGGTTTTAGTATAAGAACACACATGCAATGACTCTAGTACTGGTTTGTGGTTTTAGTATAAGAACACACATGCAATGACTCTAGTGGTTGATACATGTGTGGTTTGTGGAAAGAACACACATGCAATGACTCTTGTTGATCCATGTGTGGTTTGTGGAAAGAACACACATGCAATGACTCTATTGCTAGTTTGTGGTTTTAGTATAAGAACAAACATGCAATGACTCTAGTGGTTGATCCATGTGTGGTTTGTGGAAAAGAACACACATGCAATGACTCTAGTGGTTGATCCATGTGTGGTTTGTGGAAGTAACACACATGCAATGACTCTAGTACTGGTTTGTGGTTTTAGTATAAGAACACACATGCAACGACTCTAGTACTGGTTTGTGGTTTTAGTATAAGAACACACATGCAATGACTCTAGTACTAGTTTGTGGTTTTAGTATAAGAACACACATGCAATGACTCTAGTGGTTGATACATGTGTGGTTTGTGGAAAGAACACAGATGCAATGACTCTTGTTGATCCATGTGTGGTTTGTGGAAAAGAACACACATGCAATGACTCTAGTGCTGGTTTGTGGTTTTAGTATAAGAACAAACATGCAATGACTCTAGTGGTTGATCCATGTGTGGTTTGTGGAAAGAACACACATGCAATGACTCTGGTTGATCCATATGTGGTTTGTGGAAAGAACACACACGCAATTACCACTGGTGGATCCATGTGTGGTTTGTGGAAAAGAACACACATGCAATGACTCTAGTGCTGGTTTGAGGTTTTAGTATAAGAACAAACATGCAATGACTCTAGTGGTTGATCCATGTGTGGCTTGTGGAAAGAACACACATGCAATGACTCTGGTTGATCCATATGTGGTTTGTTGAAAGAACACACATGCAATGACCACTGGTGGATCCATGTGTGGTTTGTGGAAAAGAACACACATGCAATGACCACTGGTGGATCCATGTGTGGTTTGTGGAAAAGAACTCACATGCAATGACTCTAGTGGTTGATCAATGTGTGGTTTGTGAAAAGAACACACATGCAATGACTCTAGTGGTTGATCCATGTGTGGTTTGTGGAAAGAACACACATCCAATGACTCTAGTGGTTGATCCATGTGTGGTTTGTGGAAAGAACACGCATGCAATGACCACTGGTGGATCCATGTGTGGTTTGTGGAAAAGAACACACATGCAATGACTCTAGTGTTGGTTTGTGGTTTTAGTATAAGAACAAACATGCAATGACTCTAGTGGTTGATCCATGTGTGGTTTGTGGAAAGAACACACATGCAATGACTCTGGTTGATCCATATGTGGTTTGTGGAAAGAACACACATGCAATTACCACTGGTGGATCCATGTGTGGTTTGTGGAAAAGAACACACATGCAATGACTCTAGTGCTGGTTTGTGGTTTTAGTATAAGAACAAACATGCAATGACTCTAGTGGTTGATCCATGTGTGGCTTGTGGAAAGAACACACATGCAATGACTCTGGTTGATCCATATGTGGTTTGTGGAAATAACACACATGCAATGACTCTAGTGGTTGATCCATGTGTGGTTTGTGGAAGTAACACACATGCAATGACTCTAGTACTGGTTTGTGGTTTTAGTATAAGAACACACATGCAATGAATCTAGTACTGGTTTGTGGTTTTAGTATAAGAACACACATGCAATGACTCTAGTACTGGTTTGTGGTTTTAGTATAAGAACACACATGCGATGACTCTAGTGGTTGATACATGTGTGGTCTGTGAAAAGAACACACATGCAATGACTCTGGTTGATCCATGTGTGGTTTGTGGAAAAGAACACACATGCAATGACTCTAGTGCTGGTTTGTGGTTTTAGTATAAGAACAAACATGCAATGACTCTAGTGGTTGATCCATGTGCGGTTTGTGGAAAGAACACACATGCAATGACTCTGCTTGATCCATATGTGGTTTGTGGAAAGAACACACACACAATTACCACTGGTGGATCCATGTGTGGTTTGTGGAAAAGAACACACATGCAATGACCACTGGTGGATCCATGTGTGGTTTGTGGAAAAGAACACACATGCAATGACTCTAGTACTGGTTTGTGGTTTTAGTATAAGAACACACATGCAATGACTCTAGTACTGGTTTGTGGTTTTAGTATAAGAACACACATGCAATGACTCTAGTGGTTGATACATGTGTGGTTTGTGGAAAGAACACACATGCAATGACTCTTGTTGACACATGTGTGGTTTGTGGAAAGAACACACATGCAATGACTCTATTGCTAGTTTGTGGTTTTAGTATAAGAACAAACATGCAATGACTCTAGTGGTTGATCCATGTGTGGTTTGTGGAAAAGAACACACATGCAATGACTCTAGTGGTTGATCCATGTGTGGTTTGTGGAAGTAACACACATGCAATGACTCTAGTACTGGTTTGTGGTTTTAGTATAAGAACACACATGCAACGACTCTAGTACTGGTTTGTGGTTTTAGTATAAGAACACACATGCAATGACTCTAGTACTAGTTTGTGGTTTTAGTATAAGAACACACATGCAATGACTCTAGTGGTTGATACATGTGTGGTTTGTGGAAAGAACACAGATGCAATGACTCTTGTTGATCCATGTGTGGTTTGTGGAAAAGAACACACATGCAATGACTCTAGTGCTGGTTTGTGGTTTTAGTATAAGAACAAACATGCAATGACTCTAGTGGTTGATCCATGTGTGGTTTGTGGAAAGAACACACATGCAATGACTCTGGTTGATCCATATGTGGTTTGTGGAAAGAACACACACGCAATTACCACTGGTGGATCCATGTGTGGTTTGTGGAAAAGAACACACATGCAATGACTCTAGTGCTGGTTTGAGGTTTTAGTATAAGAACAAACATGCAATGACTCTAGTGGTTGATCCATGTGTGGCTTGTGGAAAGAACACACATGCAATGACTCTGGTTGATCCATATGTGGTTTGTTGAAAGAACACACATGCAATGACCACTGGTGGATCCATGTGTGGTTTGTGGAAAAGAACACACATGCAATGACCACTGGTGGATCCATGTGTGGTTTGTGGAAAAGAACTCACATGCAATGACTCTAGTGGTTGATCAATGTGTGGTTTGTGAAAAGAACACACATGCAATGACTCTAGTGGTTGATCCATGTGTGGTTTGTGGAAAGAACACACATCCAATGACTCTAGTGGTTGATCCATGTGTGGTTTGTGGAAAGAACACGCATGCAATGACCACTGGTGGATCCATGTGTGGTTTGTGGAAAAGAACACACATGCAATGACTCTAGTGTTGGATTGTGGTTTTAGTATAAGAACAAACATGCAATGACTCTAGTGGTTGATCCATGTGTGGTTTGTGGAAAGAACACACATGCAATGACTCTGGTTGATCCATATGTGGTTTGTGGAAAGAACACACATGCAATTACCACTGGTGGATCCATGTGTGGTTTGTGGAAAAGAACACACATGCAATGACTCTAGTGCTGGTTTGTTGTTTTAGTATAAGAACAAACATGCAATGACTCTAGTGGTTGATCCATGTGTGGCTTGTGGAAAGAACACACATGCAATGACTCTGGTTGATCCATATGTGGTTTGTGGAAATAACACACATGCAATGACTCTAGTGGTTGATCCATGTGTGGTTTGTGGAAGTAACACACATGCAATGACTCTAGTACTGGTTTGTGGTTTTAGTATAAGAACACACATGCAATGAATCTAGTACCGGTTTGTGGTTTTAGTATAAGAACACACATGCAATGACTCTAGTACTGGTTTGTGGTTTTAGTATAAGAACACACATGCAATGACTCTAGTGGTTGATACATGTGTGGTTTGTGGAAAGAACACACATGCAATGACTCTGGTTGATCCATATGTGGTTTGTGGAAAAGAACACACATGCAATGACTCTAGTGCTGGTTTGTGGTTTTAGTATAAGAACAAACATGCAATGACTCTAGTGGTTGATCCATGTGTGGTTTGTGGAAAGAACACACATGCAATGACTCTGGTTGATCCATATGTGGTTTGTGGAAAGAACACACACACAATTACCACTGGTGGATCCATGTGTGGTTTGTGGAAAAGAACACACATGCAATGACTCTAGTGCTGGTTTGTGGTTTTAGTATAAGAACAAACATGCAATGACTCTAGTGGTTGATCCATGTGTGGCTTGTGGAAAGAACACACATGCAATGACTCTGGTTGATCCATATGTGGTTTGTGGAAATAACACACATGCAATGACTCTAGTGGTTGATCCATGTGTCGTTTGTGGAAGTAACACACATGCAATGACTCTAGTACTGGTTTGTGGTTTTAGTATAAGAACACACATGCAAGGACTCTAGTACTAGTTTGTGGTTTTAGTATAAGAACACACATGCAATGACTCTAGTACTGGTTTATGGTTTTAGTATAAGAACACACATGCAATGACTCTAGTGGTTGATACATGTGTGGTTTGTGGAAAGAACACACATGCAATGACTCTGGTTGATCCATGTGTGGTTTGTGGAAAAGAACACACATGCAATGACTCTAGTGCTGGTTTGTGGTTTTAGTATAAGAACAAACATGCAATGACTCTAGTGGTTGATCCATGTGTGGTTTGTAGAAAGAACACACATGCAATGACTCTGGTTGATCCATATGTGGTTTGTGGAAAGAACACACACGCAATTACCACTGGTGGATCCATGTGTGGTTTGTGGAAAAGAACACACATGCAATGACTCTAGTGCTGGTTTGAGGTTTTAGTATAAGAACAAACATGCAATGACTCTAGTGGTTGATCCATGTGTGGCTTGTGGAAAGAACACACATGCAATGACTCTGGTTGATCCATATGTGGTTTGTTGAAAGAACACACATGCAATGACCACTAGTGGATCCATGTGTGGTTTGTGGAAAAGAACACACATGCAATGACCACTGGTGGATCCATGTGTGGTTTGTGGAAAAGAACACACATGCAATGACTCTAGTACTGGTTTGTGGTTTTAGTATAAGAACACACATGCAATGACTCTAGTACTGGTTTGTGGTTTTAGTATAAGAACACACATGCAATGACTCTAGTGGTTGATACATGTGTGGTTTGTGGAAAGAACACACATGCAATGACTCTTGTTGATCCATGTGTGGTTTGTGGAAAGAACACACATGCAATGACTCTAGTGCTAGTTTGTGGTTTTAGTATAAGAACAAACATGCAATGACTCTAGTGGTTGATCCATGTGTGGTTTGTGGAAAGAACACACGTGCAATGAGTCTGGTTGATCCATGTGTGGTTTGTGGAAAGAACACACATGCAATGACCACTTGTGGATCCATGTGTGGTTTATGGAAAAGAACACACATGCAATGACTCTAGTGGTTGATCCATGTGTGGTTTGTGGAAATAACACACATGCAATGACTCTATTGGTTGATCCATTTGTGGTTTGTGGAAATAACACACATGTAATGACCACTGGTGGATCCATGTGTGGTTTGTGGAAAGAACACACATGCAATGACCACTGGTATATCCATTTGTGGTTTGTGGAAAAGAACACGCATGCAATGACTCTAGTGGTTGATCCATGTTTGTTTGTGGAAATAACACACATGCAATGACTCTAGTGGTTGATCCATGTGTGGTTTGTGGAAATAACACACATGCAATGACTCTAGTGGTTGATACATGTGTGGTTTGTGGAAATAACACACATGCAATGACTCTAGTGGTTGATCCATGTGTGGTTTGTGGAAAGAACACACATGCAGTGACCACTGGTGGATCCATGTGTGATTTGTGGAAAAGAACACACATGCAATGACTCTAGTGTTGGTTTGTGGTTTTAGTATAAGAACAAACATGCAATGACTCTAGTGGTTGATCCATGTGTGGTTTGTGGAAGTAACACACATGCAATGACTCTAGTACTGGTTTGTGGTTTTAGTATAAGAACACACATGCAACGACTCTAGTACTGGTTTGTGGTTTTAGTATAAGAACACACATGCAATGACTCTAGTACTGGTTTGTGGTTTTAGTATAAGAACACACATGCAATGACTCTAGTGGTTGATACATGTGTGGTTTGTGGAAAGAACACACATGCAATGACTCTGGTTGATCCATGTGTGGTTTGTGGAAAAGAACACACATGCAATGACTCTAGTGCTGGTTTGTGGTTTTAGTATAAGAACAAACATGCAATGACTCTAGTGGTTGATCCATGTGTGGTTTGTAGAAAGAACACACATGCAATGACTCTGGTTGATCCATATGTGGTTTGTGGAAAGAACACACACGCAATTACCATTGGTGGATCCATGTGTGGTTTGTGGAAAAGAACACACATGCAATGACTCTAGTGCTGGTTTGAGGTTTTAGTATAAGAACAAACATGCAATGACTCTAGTGGTTGATCCATGTGTGGCTTGTGGAAAGAACACACATGCAATGACTCTGGTTGATCCATATGTGGTTTGTTGAAAGAACACACATGCAATGACCACTGGTGGATCCATGTGTGGTTTGTGGAAAAGAACACACATGCAATGACCACTGGTGGATCCATGTGTGGTTTGTGGAAAAGAACACACATGCAATGACTCTAGTACTGGTTTGTGGTTTTAGTATAAGAACACACATGCAATGACTCTAGTACTGGTTTGTGGTTTTAGTATAAGAACACACATGCAATGACTCTAGTGGTTGATACATGTGTGGTTTGTGGAAAGAACACACATGCAATGACTCTTGTTGATCCATGTGTGGTTTGTGGAAAGAACACACATGCAATGACTCTAGTGCTAGTTTGTGGTTTTAGTATAAGAACAAACATGCAATGACTCTAGTGGTTGATCCATGTGTGGTTTGTGGAAAGAACACACGTGCAATGACTCTGGTTGATCCATGTGTGCTTTGTGGAAAGAATACACATGCAATGACCACTTGTGGATCCATGTGTGGTTTGTGGAAAAGAACACACATGCAATGACTCTAGTGGTTGATCCATGTGTGGTTTGTGGAAATAACACACATGCAATGACTCTATTGGTTGATCCATTTGTGGTTTGTGGAAATAACACACATGTAATGACCACTGGTGGATCCATGTGTGGTTTGTGGAAAGAACACACATGCAATGACCACTGGTATATCCATTTGTGGTTTGTGGAAAAGAACACGCATGCAATGACTCTAGTGGTTGATCCATGTTTGTTTGTGGAAATAACACACATGCAATGACTCTAGTGGTTGATCCATGTGTGGTTTGTGGAAATAACACACATGCAATGACTCTAGTGGTTGATACATGTGTGGTTTGTGGAAATAACACACATGCAATGACTCTAGTGGTTGATGCATGTGTGGTTTCTGGAAAGAACACACATGCAGTGACCACTGGTGGATCCATGTGTGATTTGTGGAAAAGAACACACATGCAATGACTCTAGTGTTGGTTTGTGGTTTTAGTATAAGAACAAACATGCAATGACTCTAGTGGTTGATCCATGTGTGATTTGTGGAAAGAACACACATGCAATGACTCTAGTTGATCCATATGTGATTTGTGGAAAGAACACACATGCAATGACCACTGGTGGATCCATGTGTGATTTGTGGAAAAGAACACACATGCAATGACTCTAGTGCTGGTTTGTGGTTTTAGTATAAGAACAAACATGTAATGACTCTAGTGGTTGATCCAAGTGTGGCTTGTGGAACGAACACACATGTAATGGCTCTGGTTGAGCCATACGTGGTTTGTGGAAAGAACACACATGCAATGACCACTGGTGGATCCATTTGTGGTTTGTGGAAAAGAACACACATGCAATGACTCTAGTGCTGGTTTGTGGTTTTAGTATAAGAACAAACATGCAATGACTCTAGTGGTTGATCCATGTGTGGTTTGTGGAAAGAACACACATGTAATGACTTTGGTTGATCCATGTGCGGTTTGTGGAAAGAACACACATGCAATGACCACTGGTGGATCCATGTGTGGTTTGTGGAAAAGAACTCACATGCAATGACTCTAGTACTGGTTTGTGGTTTTAGTATAAGAACACACATGCAATGACTCTAGTGGTTGATCCATGTGTGGTTTGTGGAAATAACACACATGCAATGACTAGTGGTTGATCCATGTGTGGTTTGTGGAAATAACACACATGCAATGACCACTAGTGGATCCATGTGTGTTTTGTGGAAAGAACACACATGCAATGACTCTAGTGGTTGATCCATGTGTGGTTTATGGAAAGAACACACATGCAATGACCACAGGTGGATCCATGTGTGGTTTGTGGAAAAGAACACACATGCAATGACTCTAGTGCTGGTTTGTGGTTTAGTATAAGAACAAACATGCAATGACTGTAGTGGTTGATCCATGTGTGGCTCGTGGAACGAACACACATGTAATGACTCTCGTTGATCCATATGTGGTTTGTGGAAAGAACACACATGCAATGACCACTGGTGGATCCATGTGTGGTTTGTGGAAAAGAACACACATGCAATGACTCTAGTGCTGGTTTGTGGTTTTAGTATAAGAACAAACATGCAATGACTCTAGTGGTTGATCCATGTGTGGTTTGTGGAAATAACACACATGAAATGACTCCGGTTGATCCATGTGTGGTTTGTGGAAAGAACCCACATGCAATGACCACTGGTGGATCCATGTGTGGTTTGTGGAAAAGAACTCACATGCAATGACTCTAGTACTGGTTTGTGGTTTTAGTATAAGAACACACATGCAATGACTCTAGTGGTTGATCCATGTGTGGTTTGTGGAAATAACACACATGCAATGACTCTAGTGGTTGATCCATGTGTGCTTTGTGGAAATAAAACACGTGCAATGACCACTGGTGGATCCATGTGTGGTTTGTGGAAAGAACACACATGCAATTACTCTAGTGGTTGATCCATGTGTGGTTTGTGGAAAGAACACACATGCAATGACCACTGGTGGATCCATGTGTGGTTTGTGGAAAAGAACACACATGCAATGACTGTAGTGGTTGATCCATGTTTGTTTGTGGAAATAACACACATGCAATGACTCTAGTGGTTGATCCATGTGTGGTTTGTGAAAAGAACACACATGCAATGACTCTAGTGGTTGATCCATGTGTGGTTTGTGGAAATAACACACATACAATGACTCTAGTGGTTGATCCATGTGTGGTTTGTGGAAAGAACACACATGCAATGACCACTGGTGGATCCATGTGTGGTTTGTGGAAAAGAACACACATGCCATAACTGTAGTGTTGGTTTGTGGTTTTAGTATAAGAACAAACATGCAATGACTCTAGTGGTTGATCCATGTGTGGTTTGTGGAAAGAACACACATGCAATGACTCTGGTTGATCCATATGTGGTTTGTGGAAAGAACACACATGCAATTACCACTGGTGGATCCATGTGTGGTTTGTGGAAAAGAACACACATGCAATGACTCTAGTGCTTGTTTGTGGTTCTAATATAAGAACAAACATGCAATGACTCTAGTGGTTGATCCATGTGTGGCTTGTGGAAAGAACACACATGCAATGACTCTGGTTGATCCATATGTTGTTTGTGGTAATAACACACATGCAATGACTCTAGTGGTTGATCCATGTGTGGTTTGTGGAAATAACAGACATGCAATGACTCTAGTACTGGTTTGTGGTTTTAGTATAAGAACACACATGCAATGACTCTAGTACTGGTTTGTGGTTTTAGTATAAGTACACACATGCAATGACTCTAGTACTGGTTTGTGGTTTTAGTATAAGAACACACATGCAATGACTCTAGTGGTTGATACATGTGTGGTTTGTGGAAAGAACACACATGCAATGACTCTGGTTGATCCATGTGTGGTTTGTGGAAAAGAACACACATGCAATGACTCTAGTGCTGGTTTGTGGTTTTAGTATAAGAACAAACATGCAATGACTCTAGTGGTTGATCCATGTGTGGTTTGTGGAAAGAACACACATGCAATGACTCTGGTTGATCCATATGTGGTTTGTGGAAAGAACACGCATGCAATTACCACTGGTGGATCCATGTGTGGTTTGTGGAAAAGAACACACATGCAATGACTCTAATGCTGGTTTGTGGTTTTAGTATAAGAATAAACATGCAATGACTCTAGTGGTTGATCCATGTGTGGCTTGTGGAAATACCACACATGGAATGACTCTGGTTGATCCATATGTGGTTTGTGGAAAGAACACACATGCAATAACCACTGGTGGATACATGTGTGGTTTGTGGAAAAGAACACACATGCAATGACCACTGGTTGATCCATGTGTGGTTTGTGGAAAGAACACACATGCAATGACTCTGGTTGATCCATATGTGGTTTGTGGAAAGAACACACATGCAATTACCACTGGTGGATCCATGTGTGGTTTGTGGAAAAGAACACACATGCAATGACTCTAGTACTGGTTTGTGGTTTTAGTATAAGAACACACATGCAACGACTCTAGTACTGGTTTGTGGTTTTAGTATAAGAACACACATGCAATAACTCTAGTACTGGTTTGTGGTTTTAGTATAAGAACACACATGCAATGACTCTAGTGGTTGATACATGTGTGGTTTGTGGAAAGAACACACATGCAATGACTCTGGTTGATCCATGTGTGGTTTGTGGAAAAGAACACACATGCAATGACTCTAATGCTGGTTTGTGGTTTTAGTATAAGAATAAACATGCAATGACTCTAGTGGTTGATCCATGTGTGGCTTGTGGAAATACCACACATGGAATGACTCTGGTTGATCCATATGTGGTTTGTGGAAAGAACACACATGCAATAACCACTGGTGGATCCATGTGTGGTTTGTGGAAAAGAACACACATGCAATGACCACTGGTTGATCCATGTGTGGTTTGTGGAAAGAACACACACGCAATGACTCTGGTTTATCCATATGTGGTTTGTGGAAAGAACACACATGCAATGACTCTAGTGCTGGTTTGAGGTTTTAGTATAAGAACAAACATGCAATGACTCTAGTGGTTGATCCATGTGTGGCTTGTGGAAAGAACACACATCCAATGACTCTGGTTGATCCATATGTGGTTTGTTGAAAGAACACACATGCAATGACCACTGGTGGATCCATGTGTGGTTTGTGGAAAAGAACACACATGCAATGACCACTGGTGGATCCATGTGTGGTTTGTGGAAAAGAACACACATGCAATGACTCTAGTACTGGTTTGTGGTTTTAGTATAAGAACACACATGCAATGACTCTAGTGGTTGATACATGTGTGGTTTGTGGAAAGAACACACATACAATGACTCTAGTGGTTGATCCATGTGTGGTTTGTGGAAAGAACACACATGCAATGACCACTGGTGGATCCATGTGTGGTTTGTGGAAAAGAACACACATGCCATAACTGTAGTGTTGGTTTGTGGTTTTAGTATAAGAACAAACATGCAATGACTCTAGTGGTTGATCCATGTGTGGTTTGTGGAAAGAACACACATGCAATGACTCTGGTTGATCCATATGTGGTTTGTGGAAAGAACACACATGCAATTACCACTGGTGGATCCATGTGTGGTTTGTGGAAAAGAACACACATGCAATGACTCTAGTGCTTGTTTGTGGTTCTAATATAAGAACAAACATGCAATGACTCTAGTGGTTGATCCATGTGTGGCTTGTGGAAAGAACACACATGCAATGACTCTGGTTGATCCATATGTTGTTTGTGGTAATAACACACATGCAATGACTCTAGTGGTTGATCCATGTGTGGTTTGTGGAAATAACAGACATGCAATGACTCTAGTACTGGTTTGTGGTTTTAGTATAAGAACACACATGCAATGACTCTAGTACTGGTTTGTGGTTTTAGTATAAGTACACACATGCAATGACTCTAGTACTGGTTTGTGGTTTTAGTATAAGAACACACATGCAATGACTCTAGTGGTTGATACATGTGTGGTTTGTGGAAAGAACACACATGCAATGACTCTGGTTGATCCATGTGTGGTTTGTGGAAAAGAACACACATGCAATGACTCTAGTGCTGGTTTGTGGTTTTAGTATAAGAACAAACATGCAATGACTCTAGTGGTTGATCCATGTGTGGTTTGTGGAAAGAACACACATGCAATGACTCTGGTTGATCCATATGTGGTTTGTGGAAAGAACACGCATGCAATTACCACTGGTGGATCCATGTGTGGTTTGTGGAAAAGAACACACATGCAATGACTCTAATGCTGGTTTGTGGTTTTAGTATAAGAATAAACATGCAATGACTCTAGTGGTTGATCCATGTGTGGCTTGTGGAAATACCACACATGGAATGACTCTGGTTGATCCATATGTGGTTTGTGGAAAGAACACACATGCAATAACCACTGGTGGATCCATGTGTGGTTTGTGGAAAAGAACACACATGCAATGACCACTGGTTGATCCATGTGTGGTTTGTGGAAAGAACACACATGCAATGACTCTGGTTGATCCATATGTGGTTTGTGGAAAGAACACACATGCAATTACCACTGGTGGATCCATTTGTGGTTTGTGGAAAAGAACACACATGCAATGACTCTAGTACTGGTTTGTGGTTTTAGTATAAGAACACACATGCAACGACTGTAGTACTGGTTTGTGGTTTTAGTATAAGAACACACATGCAATGACTCTAGTACTGGTTTGTGGTTTTAGTATAAGAACACACATGCAATGACTCTAGTGGTTGATACATGTGTGGTTTGTGGAAAGAACACACATGCAATGACTCTGGTTGATCCATGTGTGGTTTGTGGAAAAGAACACACATGCAATGACTCTAATGCTGGTTTGTGGTTTTAGTATAAGAATAAACATGCAATGACTCTAGTGGTTGATCCATGTGTGGCTTGTGGAAATACCACACATGGAATGACTCTGGTTGATCCATATGTGGTTTGTGGAAAGAACACACATGCAATAACCACTGGTGGATCCATGTGTGGTTTGTGGAAAAGAACACACATGCAATGACCACTGGTTGATCCATGTGTGGTTTGTGGAAAGAACACACACGCAATGACTCTGGTTTATCCATATGTGGTTTGTGGAAAGAACACACATGCAATGACTCTAGTGCTGGTTTGAGGTTTTAGTATAAGAACAAACATGCAATGACTCTAGTGGTTGATCCATGTGTGGCTTGTGGAAAGAACACACATGCAATGACTCTGGTTGATCCATATGTGGTTTGTTGAAAGAACACACATGCAATGACCACTGGTGGATCCATGTGTGGTTTGTGGAAAAGAACACACATGCAATGACCACTGGTGGATCCATGTGTGGTTTGTGGAAAAGAACACACATGCAATGACTCTAGTACTGGTTTGTGGTTTTAGTATAAGAACACACATGCAATGACTCTAGTGGTTGATACATGTGTGGTTTGTGGAAAGAACACACATGCAATGACTCTTGTTGATCCATGTGTGGTTTGTGGAAAGAACACACATGCAATGACTCTAGTGCTAGTTTGTGGTTTTAGTATAAGAACAAACATGCAATGACTCTAGTGGTTGATCCATGTGTGGGGTGTGGAAAGAACACACGTGCAATGACTCTGGTTGATCCGTGTGTGGTTTGTGGAAAGAACACACATGCAATGACCACTTGTGGATCCATGTGTGGTTTATGGAAAAGAACACACATGCAATGACTCTAGTGGTTGATCCATGTGTGGTTTGTGGAAATAACACACATGCAATGACTCTATTGGTTGATCCATTTGTGGTTTTTGGAAATAACACACATGTAATGACCACTGGTGGATCCATGTGTGGTTTGTGGAAAGAACACACATGCAATGACCACTGGTATATCCATTTGTGGTTTGTGGAAAAGAATAACACACATGCAATGATTCTAGTGGTTGATCCATGTGTGGTTTGTGGAAATAACACACATGCAATGACTCTAGTGGTTGATACATGTGTGGTTTGTGGAAATAACACACATGCAATGACTCTAGTGGTTGATCCATGTGTGGTTTGTGGAAAGAACACACATGCAGTGACCACTGGTGGATCCATGTGTGGTTTGTGGAAAAGAACACACATGCAATGACTCTAGTGTTGGTTTGTGGTTTTAGTATAAGAACAAACATGCAATGACTCTAGTTGTTGATCCATGTGTGATTTGTGGAAAGAACACACATGCAATGACTCTAGTTGATCCATATGTGATTTGTGGAAAGAACACACATGCAATGACCACTGGTGGATCCATGTGTGATTTGTGGAAAAGAACACACATGCAATGACTCTAGTGCTGGTTTGTGGTTTTAGTATAAGAACAAACATGTAATGACTCTAGTGGTTGATCCATGTGTGGCTTGTGGAACGAACACACATGTAATGGCTCTGGTTGATCCATACGTGGTTTGTGGAAAGAACACACATGCAATGACCACTGGTGGATCCATTTGTGGTTTGTGGAAAAGAACACACATGCAATGACTCTAGTGCTGGTTTGTGGTTTTAGTATAAGAACAAACATGCAATGACTCTAGTGGTTGATCCATGTGTGGTTTGTGGAAAGAACACACATGTAATGACTTTGGTTGATCCATGTGCGGTTTGTGGAAAGAACACACATGCAATGACCACTGGTGGATCCATGTGTGGTTTGTGGAAAAGAACTCACATGCAATGACTCTAGTACTGGTTTGTGGTTTTAGTGTAAGAACACACATGCAATGACTCTAGTGGTTGATCCATGTGTGGTTTGTGGAAATAACACACATGCAATGACTAGTGGTTGATCCATGTGTGGTTTGTGGAAATAACACACATGCAATGACCACTGGTGGATCCATGTGTGTTTTGTGGAAAGAACACACATGCAATGACCACAGGTGGATCCATGTGTGGTTTGTGGAAAAGAAAACACATGCAATGACTCTAGTGCTGGTTTGTGGTTTAGTATAAGAACAAACATGCAATGACTGTAGTGGTTGATCCATGTGTGGCTCGTGGAACGAACACACATGTAATGACTCTCGTTGATCCATATGTGGTTTGTGGAAAGAACACACATGCAATGACCACTGGTGGATCCATGTGTGGTTTGTGGAAAAGAACACACATGCAATGACTCTAGTGCTGGTTTGTGGTTTTAGTATAAGAACAAACATGCAACGACTCAAGTGGTTGATCCATGTGTGGTTTGTGGAAAGAACACACATGTAATGACTCCGGTTGATCCATGTGTGGTTTGTGGAAAGAACCCACATGCAATGACCACTGGTGGATCCATGTGTGGTTTGTGGAAAAGAACTCACATGCAATGACTCTAGTACTGGTTTGTGGTTTTAGTATAAGAACACACATGCAATGACTCTAGTGGTTGATCCATGTGTGGTTTGTGGAAATAACACACATGCAATGACTCTAGTGGTTGATCCATGTGTGCTTTGTGGAAATAACACACGTGCAATGACCACTGGTGGATCCATGTGTGGTTTGTGGAAAGAACACACATGCAATTACTCTAGTGGTTGATCCATGTGTGGTTTGTGGAAAGAAGACACATGCAATGACCACTGGTGGATCCATGTGTGGTTTGTGGAAAAGAACACACATGCAATGACTCTAGTGGTTGATCCATGTTTGTTTGTGGAAATAACACACATGCAATGACTCTAGTGGTTGATCCATGTGTGGTTTGTGAAAAGAACACACATGCAATGACTCTAGTGGTTGATCCATGTGTGGTTTGTGGAAATAACACACATACAATGACTCTAGTGGTTGATCCATGTGTGGTTTGTGGAAAGAACACACATGCAATGACCACTGGTGGATCCATGTGTGGTTTGTGGAAAAGAACACACATGCAATGACCACTGGTGGATCCATGTGTGGTTTGTGGAAAAGAACACACATGCAATGACTCTAGTACTGGTTTGTGGTTTTAGTATAAGAACACACATGCAATGACTCTAGTACTGGTTTGTGGTTTTAGTATAAGAACACACATGCAATGACTCTAGTGGTTGATCCATGTGTGGTTTGTGGAAAGAACACACGTGCAATGACTCTGGTTGATCCATGTGTGGTTTGTGGAAAGAACACACATGCAATGACCACTTGTGGATCCATGTGTGGTTTGTGGAAAAGAACACACATGCAATGACTCTAGTGGTTGATCCATGTGTGGTTTGTGGAAATAACACACATGCAATGACTCTATTGGTTGATCCATTTGTGGTTTGTGGAAATAACACACATGTAATGACCACTGGTGGATCCATGTGTGGTTTGTGGAAAGAACACACATGCAATGACCACTGGTATATCCATTTGTGGTTTGTGGAAAAGAACACGCATGCAATGACTCTAGTGGTTGATCCATGTTTGTTTGTGGAAATAACACACATGCAATGACTCTAGTGGTTGATCCATGTGTGGTTTGTGGAAATAACACACATGCAATGACTCTAGTGGTTGATACATGTGTGGTTTGTGGAAATAACACACATGCAATGACTCTAGTGGTTGATCCATGTGTGGTTTGTGGAAAGAACACACATGAAGTGACCACTGGTGGATCCATGTGTGGTTTGTGGAAAAGAACACACATGCAATGACTCTAGTGTTGGTTTGTGGTTTTAGTATAAGAACAAACATGCAATGACTCTAGTGGTTGATCCATGTGTGATTTGTGGAAAGAACACACATGCAATGACTCTAGTTGATCCATATGTGATTTGTGGAAAGAACACACATGCAATTACCACTGGTGGATCCATGTGTGATTTGTGGAAAAGAACACACATGCAATGACTCTAGTGCTGGTTTGTGGTTTTAGTATAAGAACAAACATGTAATGACTCTAGTGGTTGATCCATGTGTGGCTTGTGGAACGAACACACATGTAATGGCTCTGGTTGATCCATACGTGGTTTGTGGAAAGAACACACATGCAATGACCACTGGTGGATCCATTTGTGGTTTGTGGAAAAGAACACACATGCAATGACTCTAGTGCTGGTTTGTGGTTTTAGTATAAGAACAAACATGCAATGACTCTAGTGGTTGATCCATGTGTGGTTTGTGGAAAGAACACACATGTAATGACTTTGGTTGATCCATGTGCGGTTTGTGGAAAGAACACACATGCAATGACCACTGGTGGATCCATGTGTGGTTTGTGGAAAAGAACTCACATGCAATGACTCTAGTACTGGTTTGTGGTTTTAGTATAAGAACACACATGCAATGACTCTAGTGGTTGATCCATGTGTGGTTTGTGGAAATAACACACATGCAATGACTAGTGGTTGATCCATGTGTGGTTTGTGGAAATAACACACATGCAATGACCACTGGTGGATCCATGTGTGTTTTGTGGAAAGAACACACATGCAATGACTTTAGTGGTTGATCCATGTGTGGTTTATGGAAAGAACACACATGCAATGACCACAGGTGGATCCATGTGTGGTTTGTGGAAAAGAACACACATGCAATGACTCTAGTGCTGGTTTGTGGTTTAGTATAAGAACAAACATGCAATGACTGTAGTGGTTGATCCATGTGTGGCTCGTGGAACGAACACACATGTAATGACTCTCGTTGATCCATATGTGGTTTGTGGAAAGAACACACATGCAATGACTCTAGTGGTTGATCCATGTGTGGTTTGTGAAAAGAACACACATGCAATGACTCTAGTGGTTGATCCATGTGTGGTTTGTGGAAATAACACACATACAATGACTCTAGTGGTTGATCCATGTGTGGTTTGTGGAAAGAACACACATGCAATGACCACTGGTGGATCCATGTGTGGTTTGTGGAAAAGAACACACATGCAATGACTCTAGTGCTGGTTTGTGGTTTAGTATAAGAACAAACATGCAATGACTGTAGTGGTTGATCCATGTGTGGTTTGTGGAAAGAACCCACGTGCAATGACCACTGGTGGATCCATGTGTGGTTTGTGGAAAAGAACTCACATGCAATGACTCTAGTACTGGTTTGTGGTTTTAGTATAAGAACACACATGCAATGACTCTAGTGGTTGATCCATGTGTGGTTTGTGGAAATAACACACATGCAATGACTCTAGTGGTTGATCCATGTGTGCTTTGTGGAAATAACACACGTGCAATGACCACTGGTGGATCCATGTGTGGTTTGTGGAAAGAACACACATGCAATTACTCTAGTGGTTGATCCATGTGTGCTTTGTGGAAAGAACACACATGCAATGACCACTGGTGGATCCATGTGTGGTTTGTGGAAAAGAACACACATGCAATGACTCTAGTGGTTGATCCATGTTTGTTTGTGGAAATAACACACATGCAATGACTCTAGTGGTTGATCCATGTGTGGTTTGTGAAAAGAACACACATGCAATGACTCTAGTGGTTGATCCATGTGTGGTTTGTGGAAATAACACACATACAATGACTCTAGTGGTTGATCCATGTGTGGTTTGTGGAAAGAACACACATGCAATGACCACTGGTGGATCCATGTGTGGTTTGTGGAAAAGAACACACATGCCATAACTGTAGTGTTGGTTTGTGGTTTTAGTATAAGAACAAAAATGCAATGACTCTAGTGGTTGATCCATGTGTGGTTTGTGGAAAGAACACACATGCAATGACTCTGGTTGATCCATATGTGGTTTGTGGAAAGAACACACATGCAATTACCACTGGTGGATCCATGTGTGGTTTGTGGAAAAGAACACACATGCAATGACTCTAGTGCTTGTTTGTGGTTCTAATATAAGAACAAACATGCAATGACTCTAGTGGTTGATCCATGTGTGGCTTGTGGAAAGAACACACATGCAATGACTCTGGTTGATCCATATGTGGTTTGTGGTAATAACACACATGCAATGACTCTAGTGGTTGATCCATGTGTGGTTTGTGGAAATAACAGACATGCAATGACTCTAGTACTGGTTTGTGGTTTTAGTATAAGAACACACATGCAATGACTCTAGTACTGGTTTGTGGTTTTAGTATAAGTACACACATGCAATGACTCTAGTACTGGTTTGTGGTTTTAGTATAAGAACACACATGCAATGACTCTAGTGGTTGATACATGTGTGGTTTGTGGAAAGAACACACATGCAATGACTCTGGTTGATCCATGTGTGGTTTGTGGAAAAGAACACACATGCAATGACTCTAGTGCTGGTTTGTGGTTTTAGTATAAGAACAAACATGCAATGACTCTAGTGGTTGATCCATGTGTGGTTTGTGGAAAGAACACACATGCAATGACTCTGGTTGATCCATATGTGGTTTGTGGAAAGAACACACATGCAATTACCACTGGTGGATCCATGTGTGGTTTGTGGAAAAGAACACACATGCAATGACTCTAATGCTGGTTTGTGGTTTTAGTATAAGAATAAACATGCAATGACTCTAGTGGCTGATCCATGTGTGGCTTGTGGAAATACCACACATGGAATGACTCTGGTTGATCCATATGTGGTTTGTGGAAAGAACACACATGCAATAACCACTGGTGGATCCATGTGTGGTTTGTGGAAAAGAACACACATGCAATGACCAATGGTGGATCCATGTGTGGTTTGTGGAAAAGAACACACATGCAATGATTCTAGTACTGGTTTGTGGTTTTAGTATAAGACCACACATGCAATGGCTCTAGTACTGGTTTGTGGTTTTAGTATAAGAACACACATGCAATGACTCTAGTGGTTGATACATGTGTGGTTTGTGGAAAGAACACACATGCAATGACTCTGGTTGATCCATGTGTGGTTTGTGGAAAGAACACACATGCAATGACCACTGGTGGATCCATGTGTGGTTTGTGGAAAAGAGCACACATGACTTGACTCTAGTACTGGTTTGTGGTTTTAGTATAAGAACACACATGCAATGACTCTAGTGGTTGATCCATGTGTGGTTTGTGGAAATAACACACATGCAATGACTCTAGTGGTTGATCCATGTGTGGTTTGTGGAAATAACACACATGCAATGACCACTAGTGGACCCATGTGTGGTTTGTGGAAAGAACACACATGCAATAACTCTAGTGGTTGATCCATGTGTGGTTTGTGGAAATAACACACATGCAATGACCACTGGTGGATCCATGTGTGTTTTTTGGAAAGAACACACATGCAATGACTCTAGTGGTTGATCCATGTGTTGTTTGTGGAAAGAACACACATGCAATGACTCTGGTTGATCCATATGTGGTTTGTGGAAATAACACACATTCAATGACTCTAGTGGTTGATCCATGTGTGGTTTGCGGAAATAACAGACATGCAATGACTCTAGTACTGGTTTGTGGTTTTAGTATAAGAACACACATGCAATGACTCTAGTACTGGTTTGTGGTTTTAGTATAAGTACAAACATGCAATGACTCTAGTACTGGTTTGTGGTTTTAGTATAAGAACACACATGCAATGACTCTAGTGGTTGATACATGTGTGGTTTGTGGAAAGAACACACATGCAATGACTCTGGTTGATCCATGTGTGGTTTGTGGAAAAGAACACACATGCAATGACTCTAGTGCTGGTTTGTGGTTTTAGTATAAGAACAAACATGCAATGACTCTAGTGGTTGATCCATGTGTGGTTTGTGGAAAGAACACACATGCAATGACTCTGGTTGATCCATATGTGGTTTGTGGAAAGAACACACATGCAATTACCACTGGTGGATCCATGTGTGGTTTGTGGAAAAGAACACACATGCAATGACTCTAATGCTGGTTTGTGGTTTTAGTATAAGAATAAACATGCAATGACTCTAGTGGTTGATCCATGTGTGGCTTGTGGAAATACCACACATGGAATGACTCTGGTTGATCCATATGTGGTTTGTGGAAAGAACACACATGCAATAACCACTGGTGGATCCATGTGTGGTTTGTGGAAAAGAACACACATGCAATGACCACTGGTGGATCCATGTGTGGTTTGTGGAAAAGAACACACATGCAATGATTCTAGTACTGGTTTGTGGTTTTAGTATAAGACCACACATGCAATGGCTCTAGTACTGGTTTGTGGTTTTAGTATAAGAACACACATGCAATGACTCTAGTGGTTGATACATGTGTGGTTTGTGGAAAGAACACACATGCAATGACTCTGGTTGATCCATGTGTGGTTTGTGGAAAGAACACACATGCAATGACCACTGGTGGATCCATGTGTGGTTTGTGGAAAAGAGCACACATGACTTGACTCTAGTACTGGTTTGTGGTTTTAGTATAAGAACACACTTGCAATGACTCTAGTGATTGATCCATGTGTGGTTTGTGGAAATAACCCACATGCAATGACTCTAGTGGTTGATCCATGTGTGGTTTGTGGAAATAACACACATGCAATGACCACTAGTGGATCCATGTGTGGTTTGTGGAAAGAACACACATGCAATAACTCTAGTGGTTGATCCATGTGTGGTTTGTGGAAATAACACACATGCAATGACCACTGGTGGATCCATGTGTGTTTTGTGGAAAGAACACATGCAATGACTCTAGTGGTTGATCCATGTGTGGTTTGTGGAAAGAACACACATGCAATGACCACAGGTGGATCCATGTGTGGTTTGTGGAAAAGAACTCACATGCAATGACTCTAGTACTGGTTTGTGGTTTTAGTATAAGAACAAACATGCAATGACTCTAGTGGTTGATCCATGTGTGGTTTGTGGAAAGAACACACATGTAATGACTCTGGTTGATCCATGTGCGGTTTGTGGAAAGAACACACATGCAATGACCACTGGTGGATCCATGTGTGGTTTGTGGAAAAGAACTCACATGCAATGACTCTAGTACTGGTTTGTGGTTTTAGTATAAGAACACACATGCAATGACTCTAGTGGTTGATCCATGTGTGGTTTGTGGAAATAACACACATGCAATGACTCTAGTGGTTGATCCATGTGTGCTTTGTGGAAATAACACACATGCAATGACCACTGGTGGATCCATGTGTGGTTTGTGGAAAGAACACACATGCAATTACTCTAGTGGTTGATCCATGTGTGGTTTGTGGAAATAACACACATGCAATGACCACTGGTGGATCCATGTGGGGTTTGTGGAAAAGAACACACATGCAATGACTCTAGTGGTTGATCCATGTTTGTTTGTGGAAATAACACACATGCAATGACTCTAGTGGTTGATCCATGTGTGGTTTGTGAAAAGAACACACATGCAATGACTCTAGTGGTTGATCCATGTGTGGTTTGTGGAAATAACACACATACAATGACTCTAGTGGTTGATCCATGTGTGGTTTGTGTAAAGAACACACATGCAATGACCACTGGTGGATCCATGTGTGGTTTGTGGAAAAGAACACACATGCCATAACTGTAGTGTTGGTTTGTGGTTTTAGTATAAGAACAAACATGCAATGACTCTAGTGGTTGATCCATGTGTGGTTTGTGGAAAGAACACACATGCAATGACTCTGGTTGATCCATATGTGGTTTGTGGAAAGAACACACATGCAATTACCACTGGTGGATCCATGTGTGGTTTGTGGAAAAGAACACACATGCAATGACTCTAGTGCTTTTTTGTGGTTCTAATATAAGAACAAACATGCAATGACTCTAGTGGTTGATCCATGTGTGGCTTGTGGAAAGAACACACATGCAATGACTCTGGTTGATCCATATGTGGTTTGTGGAAATAACACACATGCAATCACTCTAGTGGTTGATCCATGTGTGGTTTGTGGAAATAATAGACATGCAATGACTCTAGTACTGGTTTGTGGTTTTAGTATAAGAACACACATGCAATGAATCTAGTAATGGTTTGTGGTTTTAGTATAAGTACACACATGCAATGACTCTAGTACTGGTTTGTGGTTTTAGTATAAGAACACACATGCAATGACTCTAGTGGTTGATACATGTGTGGTTTGTGGAAATACCACACATGGAATGACTCTGGTTGATCCATATGTGGTTTGTGGAAAGAACACACATGCAATGACCACTGGTGGATCCATGTGTGGTTTGTGGAAAAGAACACACATGCAATGACCACTGGTGGATCCATGTGTGGTTTTCGTATAAGAACACACATGCAATGACTCTAGTACTGGTTTGTGGTTTTAGTATAAGAACACACATGCAATGACTCTAGTACTGGTTTGTGGTTTTAGTATAAGAACACACATGCAATGACTCTGGTTGATACATGTGTGGTTTGTGGAAAGAACACACATGCAATGACCACTGGTGGATCCATGTGTGGTTTGTGGAAAAGAACACACATGCAATAACTCTAGTACTAGTTTGTGGTTTTACTATAAGAACACACATGCAATGACTCTAGTGGTTGATCCATGTGTGGTTTGTGGTAAGAACACACATGCAGTGACTCTAGTGGTTGATCCATGTGTGGATTGTGGAAAGAACACACATGCAATGACTCTGGTTAATCCATATGTGGTTTGTCGAAAGAACACACATGCAATGACTCTAGTGGTTGATCCATGTGTGGTTTGTGGAAATAACACACATGCAATCACTCTAGTGGTTGATCCATGTGTGGTTTGTGGAAATAATAGACATGCAATGACTCTAGTACTGGTTTGTGGTTTTAGTATAAGAACACACATGCAATGAATCTAGTACTGGTTTGTGGTTTTAGTATAAGTACACACATGCAATGACTCTAGTACTGGTTTGTGGTTTTAGTATAAGAACACACATGCAATGACTCTAGTGGTTGATACATGTGTGGTTTGTGGAAATACCACACATGGAATGACTCTGGTTGATCCATATGTGGTTTGTGGAAAGAACACACATGCAATGACCACTGGTGGATCCATGTGTGGTTTGTGGAAAAGAACACACATGCAATGACCACTGGTGGATCCATGTGTGGTTTTCGTATAAGAACACACATGCAATGACTCTAGTACTGGTTTGTGGTTTTAGTATAAGAACACACATGCAATGACTCTAGTACTGGTTTGTGGTTTTAGTATAAGAACACACATGCAATGACTCTGGTTGATACATGTGTGGTTTGTGGAAAGAACACACATGCAATGACCACTGGTGGATCCATGTGTGGTTTGTGGAAAAGAACACACATGCAATAACTCTAGTACTAGTTTGTGGTTTTACTATAAGAACACACATGCAATGACTCTAGTGGTTGATCCATGTGTGGTTTGTGGTAAGAACACACATGCAGTGACTCTAGTGGTTGATCCATGTGTGGATTGTGGAAAGAACACACATGCAATGACTCTGGTTAATCCATATGTGGTTTGTCGAAAGAACACACATGCAATGACTCTAGTGGTTGATCCATGTGTGGTTTGTGGAAATAACACACATGCAATGACTCTAGTGGTTGATCCATGTGTGGTTTGTGGAAATAACACACATGCAATGACCACTGGTGGATCCATGTGTGGTTTGTGGAAAGAACACACATGCAATGACCACTGGTGTATCCATGCGTGGTTTGTGGAAAAGAACACACATGCAATGACTCTAGTGGTTGATCCATGCTTGTTTGTGGAAATAACACACATGCAATGAATCTAGTGGTTGATCCATGTGTGGTTTGTGGAAATAACACACATGCAATGAATCTAGTGGTTGATCATGTGTGGTTTGTGGAAATAACACACATGCAATGACTCTAGTGGTTGATCATGTGTGGTTTGTGGAAATAACACACATGCAATGACTCTAGTGGTTGATCCATGTGTGGTTTGTGGAAAGAACACACATGCAGTGACCACTGGTGGATCCATGTGTGGTTTGTGGAAAAGAACACACATGCAATGACTCTAGTGTTGGTTTGTGGTTTTAGTATAAGAACAAACATGCAATGACTCTAGTGGTTGATCCATGTGTGGTTTGTGGAAAGAACACACATCCAATGACTCTGGTTGATCCATATGTGATTTGTGGAAAGAACACACATACAATGACCACTAGTGGATCCATGTGTGGTTTGTGGAAAAGAACACACATGCAATTACTCTAGTGCTGGTTTGTGGTTTTAGTATAACAACAAACATGCAATGACTCTAGTGGTTGATCCATGTGTGGCTCGTGGAACGAACACACATGTAATGACTCTGGTTGATCCATATGTGGTTTGTGGAAAGAACACACATGCAATGACCACTGGTGGATCCATGTGTGGTTTGTGGAAAAGAACACACATGCAATGACTCTAGTGCTGGTTTGTGGTTTTAGTATAAGAACAAACATGCAATGACTCTAGTGGTTGATCCATGTGTGGTTTGTGGAAAGAATACACATGTAATGACTCTGGTTGATCCATATGTGGTTTGTGGAAAGAACACACATGCAATGACCACTGGTGTATCCATGCGTGGTTTGTGGAAAAGAACACACATGCAATGACTCTAGTGGTTGATCCATGCTTCTTTGTGGAAATAACACACATGCAATGACTCTAGTGGTTGATCCATGTGTGGTTTGTGGAAATAACAAACATGCAATGACTCTAGTGGTTGATCATGTGTGGTTTGTGGAAATAACACACATGTAATGACTCTAGTGGTTGATCCATGTGTGGTTTGTGGAAAGAACACACATGCAGTGACCACTGGTGGATCCATGTGTGGTTTGTGGAAAAGAACACACATGCAATGACTCTAGTGTTGGTTTGTGGTTTTAGTATAAGAACAAACATGCAATGACTCTAGTGGTTGATCCATGTGTGGTTTGTGGAAAGAACGCACATCCAATGACTCTGGTTGAAGCATATGTGATTTGTGGAAAGAACACACATGCAATGACCACTGGTGGATCCATGTGTGGTTTGTGGAAAATAACACACATGCAATGACTCTAGTGCTGGTTTGTGGTTTTAGTATAACAACAAACATGCAATGACTCTAGTGGTTGATCCATGTGTGGCTCGTGGAACGAACACACATGTAATGACTCTGGTTGATCCATATGTGGTTTGTGGAAAGAACACACATGCAATGACCACTGGTGGATCCATGTGTGGTTTGTGGAAAAGAACACACATGCAATGACTCTAGTGCTGGTTTGTGGTTTTAGTATAAGAACAAACATGCAATGACTCTAGTGGTTGATCCATGTGTGGTTTGTGGAAACAACACACATATAATGACTCTGGTTGATCCATATGTGGTTTGTGGAAAGAACACACATGTAATGACCACTGGTGGATCCATACGTGGTTTGTGGAAAAGAACACACATGCAATGACTCTAGTGTTGGTTTGTGGTTTTAGTATAAGAACAAACATGCAATGACTCTAGTGGTTGATCCATGTGTGATTTGTGGAAAGAACACACATGCAATGACTCTAGTTGATCCATATGTGATTTGTGGAAAGAACACACATGCAATTACCACTGGTGGATCCATGTGTGATTTGTGGAAAAGAACACACATGCAATGACTCTAGTGCTGGTTTGTGGTTTTAGTATAAGAACAAACATGTAATGACTCTAGTGGTTGATCCATGTGTGGCTTGTGGAACGAACACACATGTAATGGCTCTGGTTGATCCATACGTGGTTTGTGGAAAGAACACACATGCAATGATCACTGGTGGATCCATTTGTGGTTTGTGGAAAAGAACACACATGCAATGACTCTAGTGCTGGTTTGTGGTTTTAGTATAAGAACAAACATGCAATGACTCTAGTGGTTGATCCATGTGTGGTTTGTGGAAAGAACACACATGTAATGACTTTGGTTGATCCATGTGCGGTTTGTGGAAAGAACACACATGCAATGACCACTGGTGGATCCATGTGTGGTTTGTGGAAAAGAACTCACATGCAATGACTCTAGTACTGGTTTGTGGTTTTAGTATAAGAACACACATGCAATGACTCTAGTGGTTGATCCATGTGTGGTTTGTGGAAATAACACACAGGCAATGACTAGTGGTTGATCCATGTGTGGTTTGTGGAAATAACACACATGCAATGACCACTGGTGGATCCATGTGTGTTTTGTGGAAAGAACACACATGCAATGACTTTAGTGGTTGATCCATGTGTGGTTTATGGAAAGAACACACATGCAATGACCACAGGTGGATCCATGTGTGGTTTGTGGAAAAGAACACACATGCAATGACTCTAGTGCTGGTTTGTGGTTTAGTATAAGAACAAACATGCAATGACTGTAGTGGTTGATCCATGTGTGGCTCGTGGAACGAACACACATGTAATGACTCTCGTTGATCCATATGTGGTTTGTGGAAAGAACACACATGCAATGACCACTGGTGGATCCATGTGTGGTTTGTGGAAAAGAACACACATGCAATGACTCTAGTGCTGGTTTGTGGTTTTAGTATAAGAACAAACATGCAATGACTCTAGTGGTTGATCCATGTGTGGTTTGTGGAAAGAACACACATGTAATGACTCCGGTTGATCCATGTGTGGTTTGTGGAAAGAACCCACGTGCAATGACCACTGGTGGATCCATGTGTGGTTTGTGGAAAAGAACTCACATGCAATGACTCTAGTACTGGTTTGTGGTTTTAGTATAAGAACACACATGCAATGACTCTAGTGGTTGATCCATGTGTGGTTTGTGGAAATAACACACATGCAATGACTCTAGTGGTTGATCCATGTGTGCTTTGTGGAAATAACACACGTGCAATGACCACTGGTGGATCCATGTGTGGTTTGTGGAAAGAACACACATGCAATTACTCTAGTGGTTGATCCATGTGTGCTTTGTGGAAAGAACACACATGCAATGACCACTGGTGGATCCATGTGTGGTTTGTGGAAAAGAACACACATGCAATGACTCTAGTGGTTGATCCATGTTTGTTTGTGGAAATAACACACATGCAATGACTCTAGTGGTTGATCCATGTGTGGTTTGTGAAAAGAACACACATGCAATGACTCTAGTGGTTGATCCATGTGTGGTTTGTGGAAATAACACACATACAATGACTCTAGTGGTTGATCCATGTGTGGTTTGTGGAAAGAACACACATGCAATGACCACTGGTGGATCCATGTGTGGTTTGTGGAAAAGAACACACATGCCATAACTGTAGTGTTGGTTTGTGGTTTTAGTATAAGAACAAACATGCAATGACTCTAGTGGTTGATCCATGTGTGGTTTGTGGAAAGAACACACAAGCAATGACTCTGGTTGATCCATATGTGGTTTGTGGAAAGAAAACACATGCAATTACCACTGGTGGATCCATGTGTGGTTTGTGGAAAAGAACACACATGCAATGACTCTAGTTCTTGTTTGTGGTTCTAATATAAGAACAAACATGCAATGACTCTAGTGGTTGATCCATGTGTGGCTTGTGGAAAGAACACACATGCAATGACTCTGGTTGATCCATATGTGGTTTGTGGTAATAACACACATGCAATGACTCTAGTGGTTGATCCATGTGTGGTTTGTGGAAATAACAGACATGCAATGACTCTAGTACTGGTTTGTGGTTTTAGTATAAGAACACACATGCAATGACTCTAGTACTGGTTTGTGGTTTTAGTATAAGTACACACATGCAATGACTCTAGTACTGGTTTGTGGTTTTAGTATAAGAACACACATGCAATGACTCTAGTGGTTGATACATGTGTGGTTTGTGGAAAGAACACACATGCAATGACTCTGGTTGATCCATGTGTGGTTTGTGGAAAAGAACACACATGCAATGACTCTAGTGATGGTTTGTGGTTTTAGTATAAGAACAAACATGCAATGACTCTAGTGGTTGATCCATGTGTGGTTTGTGGAAAGAACACACATGCAATGACTCTGGTTGATCCATATGTGGTTTGTGGAAAGAACACACATGCAATTACCACTGGTGGATCCATGTGTGGTTTGTGGAAAAGAACACACATGCAATGACTCTAATGCTGGCTTGTGGTTTTAGTAAAAGAATAAACATGCAATGACTCTAGTGGCTGATCCATGTGTGGCTTGTGGAAATACCACACATGGAATGACTCTGGTTGATCCATATGTGGTTTGTGGAAAGAACACACATGCAATAACCACTGGTGGATCCATGTGTGGTTTGTGGAAAAGAACACACATGCAATGACCAATGGTGGATCCATGTGTGGTTTGTGGAAAAGAACACACATGCAATGATTCTAGTACTGGTTTGTGGTTTTAGTATAAGACCACACATGCAATGGCTCTAGTACTGGTTTGTGGTTTTAGTATAAGAACACACATGCAATGACTCTAGTGGTTGATACATGTGTGGTTTGTGGAAAGAACACACATGCAATGACTCTGGTTGATCCATGTGTGGTTTGTGGAAAGAACACACATGCAATGACCACTGGTGGATCCATGTGTGGTTTGTGGAAAAGAGCACACATGACTTGACTCTAGTACTGGTTTGTGGTTTTAGTATAAGAACACACATGCAATGACTCTAGTGGTTGATCCATGTGTGGTTTGTGGAAATAACACACATGCAATGACTCTAGTGGTTGATCCATGTGTGGTTTGTGGAAATAACACACATGCAATGACCACTAGTGGACCCATGTGTGGTTTGTGGAAAGAACACACATGCAATAACTCTAGTGGTTGATCCATGTGTGGTTTGTGGAAATAACACACATGCAATGACCACTGGTGGATCCATGTGTGTTTTGTGGAAAGAACACACATGCAATGACTCTAGTGGTTGATCCATGTGTTGTTTGTGGAAAGAACACACATGCAATGACTCTGGTTGATCCATATGTGGTTTGTGGAAATAACACACATGCAATGACTCTAGTGGTTGATCCATGTGTGGTTTGCGGAAATAACAGACATGCAATGACTCTAGTACTGGTTTGTGGTTTTAGTATAAGAACACACATGCAATGACTCTAGTACTGGTTTGTGGTTTTAGTATAAGTACACACATGCAATGACTCTAGTACTGGTTTGTGGTTTTAGTATAAGAACACACATGCAATGACTCTAGTGGTTGATACATGTGTGGTTTGTGGAAAGAACACACATGCAATGACTCTGGTTGATCCATGTGTGGTTTGTGGAAAAGAACACACATGCAATGACTCTAGTGCTGGTTTGTGGTTTTAGTATAAGAACAAACATGCAATGACTCTAGTGGTTGATCCATGTGTGGTTTGTGGAAAGAACACACATGCAATGACGCTGGTTGATCCATATGTGGTTTGTGGAAAGAACACACATGCAATTACCACTGGTGGATCCATGTGTGGTTTGTGGAAAAGAACACACATGCAATGACTCTAATGCTGGTTTGTGGTTTTAGTATAAGAATAAACATGCAATGACTCTAGTGGTTGATCCATGTGTGGCTTGTGGAAATACCACACATGGAATGACTCTGGTTGATCCATATGTGGTTTGTGGAAAGATCACACATGCAATAACCACTGGTGGATCCATGTGTGGTTTGTGGAAAAGAACACACATGCAATGACCACTGGTGGATCCATGTGTGGTTTGTGGAAAAGAACACACATGCAATGATTCTAGTACTGGTTTGTGGTTTTAGTATAAGACCACACATGCAATGGCTCTAGTACTGGTTTGTGGTTTTAGTATAAGAACACACATGCAATGACTCTAGTGGTTGATACATGTGTGGTTTGTGGAAAGAACACACATGCAATGACTCTGGTTGATCCATGTGTGGTTTGTGGAAAGAACACACATGCAATGACCACTGGTGGATCCATGTGTGGTTTGTGGAAAAGAGCACACATGACTTGACTCTAGTACTGGTTTGTGGTTTTAGTATAAGAACACACTTGCAATGACTCTAGTGATTGATCCATGTGTGGTTTGTGGAAATAACCCACATGCAATGACTCTAGTGGTTGATCCATGTGTGGTTTGTGGAAATAACACACATGCAATGACCACTAGTGGATCCATGTGTGGTTTGTGGAAAGAACACACATGCAATAACTCTAGTGGTTGATCCATGTGTGGTTTGTGGAAATAACACACATGCAATGACCACTGGTGGATCCATGTGTGTTTTGTGGAAAGAACACATGCAATGACTCTAGTGGTTGATCCATGTGTGGTTTGTGGAAAGAACACACATGCAATGACCACAGGTGGATCCATGTGTGGTTTGTGGAAAAGAACTCACATGCAATGACTCTAGTACTGGTTTGTGGTTTTAGTATAAGAACAAACATGCAATGACTCTAGTGGTTGATCCATGTGTGGTTTGTGGAAAGAACACACATGCAATGACTCTGGTTGATCCATGTGCGGTTTGTGGAAAGAACACACATGCAATGACCACTGGTGGATCCATGTGTGGTTTGTGGAAAAGAACTCACATGCAATGACTCCAGTACTGGTTTGTGGTTTTAGTATAAGAACACACATGCAATGACTCTAGTGGTTGATCCATGTGTGGTTTGTGGAAATAACACACATGCAATGACTCTAGTGGTTGATCCATGTGTGCTTTGTGGAAATAACACACATGCAATGACCACTGGTGGATCCATGTGTGGTTTGTGGAAAGAACACACATGCAATTACTCTAGTGGTTGATCCATGTGTGGTTTGTGGAAATAACACACATGCAATGACCACTGGTGGATCCATGTGGGGTTTGTGGAAAAGAACACACATGCAATGACTCTAGTGGTTGATCCATGTTTGTTTGTGGAAATAACACACATGCAATGACTCTAGTGGTTGATCCATGTGTGGTTTGTGAAAAGAACACACATGCAATGACTCTAGTGGTTGATCCATGTGTGGTTTGTGGAAATAACACACATACAATGACTCTAGTGGTTGATCCATGTGTGGTTTGTGTAAAGAACACACATGCAATGACCACTGGTGGATCCATGTGTGGTTTGTGGAAAAGAACACACATGCCATAACTGTAGTGTTGGTTTGTGGTTTTAGTATAAGAACAAACATGCAATGACTCTAGTGGTTGATCCATGTGTGGTTTGTGGAAAGAACACACATGCAATGACTCTGGTTGATCCATATGTGGTTTGTGGAAAGAACACACATGCAATTACCACTGGTGGATCCATGTGTGGTTTGTGGAAAAGAACACACATGCAATGACTCTAGTGCTTTTTTGTGGTTCTAATATAAGAACAAACATGCAATGACTCTAGTGGTTGATCCATGTGTGGCTTGTGGAAAGAACACACATGCAATGACTCTGGTTGATCCATATGTGGTTTGTGGAAAGAACACGCATGCAATCACTCTAGTGGTTGATCCATGTGTGGTTTGTGGAAATAATAGACATGCAATGACTCTAGTACTGGTTTGTGGTTTTAGTATAAGAACACACATGCAATGAATCTAGTACTGGTTTGTGGTTTTAGTATAAGTACACACATGCAATGACTCTAGTACTGGTTTGTGGTTTTAGTATAAGAACACACATGCAATGACTCTAGTGGTTGATACATGTGTGGTTTGTGGAAATACCACACATGGAATGACTCTGGTTGATCCATATGTGGTTTGTGGAAAGAACACACATGCAATGACCACTGGTGGATCCATGTGTGGTTTGTGGAAAAGAACACACATGCAATGACCACTGGTGGATCCATGTGTGGTTTTCGTATAAGAACACACATGCAATGACTCTAGTACTGGTTTGTGGTTTTAGTATAAGAACACACATGCAATGACTCTAGTACTGGTTTGTGGTTTTAGTATAAGAACACACATGCAATGACTCTGGTTGATACATGTGTGGTTTGTGGAAAGAACACACATGCAATGACCACTGGTGGATCCATGTGTGGTTTGTGGAAAAGAACACACATGCAATGACTCTAGTACTAGTTTGTGGTTTTACTATAAGAACACACATGCAATGACTCTAGTGGTTGATCCATGTGTGGTTTGTGGTAAGAACACACATGCAGTGACTCTAGTGGTTGATCCATGTGTGGATTGTGGAAAGAACACACATGCAATGACTCTGGTTAATCCATATGTGGTTTGTCGAAAGAACACACATGCAATGACTCTAGTGGTTGATCCATGTGTGGTTTGTGGAAATAACACACATGCAATGACTCTAGTGGTTGATCCATGTGTGGTTTGTGGAAATAACACACATGCAATGACCACTGGTGGATCCATGTGTGGTTTGTGGAAAGAACACACATGCAATGACCACTGGTGTATCCATGCGTGGTTTGTGGAAAAGAACACACATGCAATGACTCTAGTGGTTGATCCATGCTTGTTTGTGGAAATAACACACATGCAATGACTCTAGTGGTTGATCCATGTGTGGTTTGTGGAAATAACACACATGCAATGAATCTAGTGGTTGATCATGTGTGGTTTGTGGAAATAACACACATGCAATGACTCTAGTGGTTGATCATGTGTGGTTTGTGGAAATAACACACATGCAATGATTCTAGTGGTTGATCCATGTGTGGTTTGTGGAAAGAACACACATGCAATGACTCTAGTGGTTGATCCATGTGTGGTTTGTGGAAAAGAACACACATGCAATGACTCTAGTGTTGGTTTGTGGTTTTAGTATAAGAACAAACATGCAATGACTCTAGTGGTTGATCCATGTGTGGTTTGTGGAAAGAACACACATCCAATGACTCTGGTTGATCCATATGTGATTTGTGGAAAGAACACACATACAATGACCACTAGTGGATCCATGTGTGGTTTGTGGAAAAGAACACACATGCAATTACTCTAGTGCTGGTTTGTGGTTTTAGTATAACAACAAACATGCAATGACTCTAGTGGTTGATCCATGTGTGGCTCGTGGAACGAACACACATGTAATGACTCTGGTTGATCCATATGTGGTTTGTGGAAAGAACACACATGCAATGACCACTGGTGGATCCATGTGTGGTTTGTGGAAAAGAACACACATGCAATGACTCTAGTGCTGGTTTGTGGTTTTAGTATAAGAACAAACATGCAATGACTCTAGTGGTTGATCCATGTGTGGTTTGTGGAAAGAATACACATGTAATGACTCTGGTTGATCCATATGTGGTTTGTGGAAAGAACACACATGCAATGACCACTGGTGTATCCATGCGTGGTTTGTGGAAAAGAACACACATGCAATGACTCTAGTGGTTGATCCATGCTTCTTTGTGGAAATAACACACATGCAATGACTCTAGTGGTTGATCCATGTGTGGTTTGTGGAAATAACACACATGCAATGACTCTAGTGGTTGATCATGTGTGGTTTGTGGAAATAACACACATGTAATGACTCTAGTGGTTGATCCATGTGTGGTTTGTGGAAAGAACACACATGCAGTGACCACTGGTGGATCCATGTGTGGTTTGTGGAAAAGAACACACATGCAATGACTCTAGTGTTGGTTTGTGGTTTTAGTATAAGAACAAACATGCAATGACTCTAGTGGTTGATCCATGTGTGGTTTGTGGAAAGAACGCACATCCAATGACTCTGGTTGAAGCATATGTGATTTGTGGAAAGAACACACATGCAATGACCACTGGTGGATCCATGTGTGGTTTGTGGAAAATAACACACATGCAATGACTCTAGTGCTGGTTTGTGGTTTTAGTATAACAACAAACATGCAATGACTCTAGTGGTTGATCCATGTGTGGCTCGTGGAACGAACACACATGTAATGACTCTGGTTGATCCATATGTGGTTTGTGGAAAGAACACACATGCAATGACCACTGGTGGATCCATGTGTGGTTTGTGGAAAAGAACACACATGCAATGACTCTAGTGCTGGTTTGTGGTTTTAGTATAAGAACAAACATGCAATGACTCTAGTGGTTGATCCATGTGTGGTTTGTGGAAACAACACACATATAATGACTCTGGTTGATCCATATGTGGTTTGTGGAAAGAACACACATGTAATGACCACTGGTGGATCCATACGTGGTTTGTGGAAAAGAACACACATGCAATGACTCTAGTACTGGTTTGTGGTTTTCGTATAAGAACACACATGCAATGACTCTAGTACTGGTTTGTGGTTTTAGTATAAGAACACACATGCAATGACTCTAGTACTGGTTTGTGGTTTTAGTATAAGAACACACATGCAATGACTCTGGTTGATACATGTGTGGTTTGTGGAAAGAACACACATGCAATGACCACTGGTGGATCCATGTGTGGTTTGTGGAAAAGAACACACATGCAATGACTCTAGTAGTAGTTTGTGGTTTGAGTATAAGAACACACATGCAATGACTCTAGTGGTTGATCCATGTGTGGTTTGTGGAAAGAACACACATGCAATGACTCTAGTGGTTGATCCATGTGTGGATTGTGGAAAGAACACACATGCAATGACTCTGGTTAATCCATATGTGGTTTGTCGAAAGAACACACATGCAATGACTCTAGTGGTTGATCCATGTGTGGTTTGTGGAAATAACACACATGCAATGACTCTAGTGGTTGATCCATGTGTGGTTTGTGGAAATAACACACATGCAATGACCACTGGTGGATCCATGTGTGGTTTGTGGAAAGAACACACATGCAATGACCACTGGTGTATCCATGCGTGGTTTGTGGAAAAGAACACACATGCAATGACTCTAGTGGTTGATCCATGCTTGTTTGTGGAAATAACACACATGCAATGACTCTAGTGGTTGATCCATGTGTGGTTTGTGGAAATAACACACATGCAATGACTCTAGTGGTTGATCATGTGTGGTTTGTGGAAATAACACACATGCAATGACTCTAGTGGTTGATCATGTGTGGTTTGTGGAAATAACACACATGCAATGACTCTAGTGGTTGATCCATGTGTGGTCTGTGGAAAGAACACACATGAAGTGACCACTGGTGGATCCATGTGTGGTTTGTGGAAAAGAACACACATGCAATGACTCTAGTGTTGGTTTGTGGTTTTAGTATAAGAACAAACATGCAATGACTTTAGTGGTTGATCCATGTGTGGTTTGTGGAAAGAACACACATCCAATGACTCTGGTTGATCCATATGTGATTTGTGGAAAGAACACACATGCAATGACCACTGGTGGATCCATGTGTGGTTTGTGGAAAAGAACACACATGCAATGACTCTAGTGCTGGTTTGTGGTTTTAGTATAACAACAAACATGCAATGACTCTAGTGGTTGATCCATGTGTGGCTCGTGGAACGAACACTTATGTAATGACTCTGGTTGATCCATATGTGTTTTGTGGAAAGAACACACATGCAATGACCACTGGTGGATCCATGTGTGGTTTGTGGAAAAGAACACACATGCAATGACTCTAGTGCTGGTTTGTGGTTTTAGTATAAGAACAAACATGCAATGACTCTAGTGGTTGATCCATGTGTGATTTGTGGAAAGAACACACATGTAATGACTCTGGTTGATCCATATGTGGTTTGTGGAAAGAACACACATGCAATGACCACTGGTGGATCCATACGTGGTTTGTGGAAAAGAACACACATGCAATGACTCTAGTACTGGTTTGTGGTTTTCGTATAAGAACACACATGCAATGACTCTAGTACTGGTTTGTGGTTTTAGTATAAGAACACACATGCAATGACTCTAGTACTGGTTTGTGGTTTTAGTATAAGAACACACATGCAATGACTCTGGTTGATACATGTGTGGTTTGTGGAAAGAACACACATGCAATTACCACTGGTGGATCCATGTGTGGTTTGTGGAAAAGAACACACATGCAATGACTCTAGTACTAGTTTGTGGTTTTAGTATAAGAACACACATGCAATGACTCTAGTGGTTGATCCATGTGTGGTTTGTGGAAAGAACACACATGCAATGACTCTAGTGGTTGAAGCATGTGTGGATTGTGGAAAGAACACACATGCAATGACTCTGGTTAATCCATATGTGGTTTGTCGAAAGAACACACATGCAATGACTCTAGTGGTTGATCCATGTGTGGTTTGTGGAAATAACACACATGCAATGACTCTAGTGGTTGATCCATGTGTGGTTTGTGGAAATAACACACATGCAATGACCACTGGTGGATCCATGTGTGGTTTGTGGAAAGAACACACATGCAATGACCACTGGTGTACACATGCATGGTTTGTGGAAAAGAACACACATGCAATGACTCTAGTTGTTGATCCATGCTTGTTTGTGGAAATAACACACATGCAATGACTCTAGTGGTTGATCCATGTGTGGTTTGTGGAAATAACACACATGCAATGACTCTAGTGGTTGATCATGTGTGGTTTGTGGAAATAACACACATGCAATGACTCTAGTGGTTGATCATGTGTGGTTTGTGGAAATAACACACATGCAATGACTCTAGTGGTTGATCCATGTCTGGTTTGTGGAAAGAACACACATGCAGTGACCACTGGTGGATCCATGTGTGGTTTGTGGAAAAGAACACACATGCAATGACTCTAGTGTTGGTTTGTAGTTTTAGTATAAGAACAAACATGCAATGACTCTAGTGGTTGATCCATGTGTGGTTTGTGGAAAGAACACACATCCAATGACTCTGGTTGATCCATATGTGATTTGTGGAAAGAACACACATGCAATGACCACTGGTGGATCCATGTGTGGTTTGTGGAAAAGAACACACATGCAATGACTCTAGTGCTGGTTTGTGGTTTTAGTATAACAACAAACATGCAATGACTCTAGTGGTTGATCCATGTGTGGCTCGTGGAACGAACACACATGTAATGACTCTGGTTGATCCATATGTGGTTTGTGGAAAGAACACACATGCAATGACCACTGGTGGATCCATGTGTGGTTTGTGGAAAAGAACACACATGCAATGACTCTAGTGCTGGTTTGTGGTTTTAGTATAAGAACAAACATGCAATGACTCTAGTGGTTGATCCATGTGTGGTTTGTGGAAAGAACACACATGTAATGACTCTGGTTGACCCATATGTGGTTTGTGGAAAGAACACACATGCAATGACCACTGGTGGATCCATACGTGGTTTGTGGAAAAGAACACACATGCAATGACTCTAGTACTGGTTTGTGGTTTTCGTATAAGAACACACATGCAATGACTCTAGTACTAGTTTGTGGTTTTAGTATAAGAACACACATGCAATGACTCTAGTACTGGTTTGTGGTTTTAGTATAAGAACACACATGCAATGACTCTGGTTGATACATGTGTGGTTTGTGGAAAGAACACACATGCAATGACCACTGGTGGATCCATGTGTGGTTTGTGGAAAAGAACACACATGCAATGACTCTAGTACTAGTTTGTGGTTTTAGTATAAGAACACACATGCAATGACTCTAGTGGTTGATCCATGTGTGGTTTGTGGAAAGAACACACATGCAATGACTCTAGTGGTTGATCCATGTGTGGATTGTGGAAAGAACACACATGCAATGACTCTGGTTAATCCATATGTGGTTTGTGGAAAGAACACACATGCAATGACTCTAGTGGTTGATCCATGTGTGGTTTGTGGAAATAACACACGTGCAATGACTCTAGTGGTTGATCCATGTGTGGTTTGTGGAAATAACACACATGCAATGACCACTGGTGGATCCATGTGTGGTTTGTGGAAAGAACACACATGCAATGACCACTGGTGTATCCATGCGTGGTTTGTGGAAAAGAACACACATGCAATGACTCTAGTGGTTGATCCATGCTTGTTTGTGGAAATAACACACATGCAATGCCTCTAGTGGTTGATCCATGCGTGGTTTGTGGAAATAACACACATGCAATGACTCTAGTGGTTGATCATGTGTGGTTTGTGGAAATAACACACATGCAATGACTCTAGTGGTTGATCCATGTGTGGTTTGTGGAAAGAACACACATGCAGTGACCACTGGTGGATCCATGTGTGGTTTGTGGAAAAGAACACACATGCAATGACTCTGGTTGATCCATGTGTGGTTTGTGGAAAGAACACACATGCAATGACCACTGGTGGATCCATGTGAGGTTTGTGGAAAAGAACTCACATGCAATGACTCTAGTACTGGTTTGTGGTTTTAGTATAAGAACACACATGAAATGACTCTAGTGGTTGATCCATGTGTGGTTTGTGGAAATAACACACATGCAATGACTCTAGTGGTTGATCCATGTGTGGTTTGTGGAAATAACACACATGCAATGACCACTGGTGGATCCATGTGTGGTTTGTGGAAAGAACACACATGCAATGACTCTAGTGGTTGATCCATGTGTGGTTTGTGGAAAGAACACACATGCAATGACCACTGGTGGATCCATGTCTGGTTTGTGGAAAAGAACACACATGCAATGACTCTAGTGGTTGATCCATGTTTGTTTGTGGAAATAACACACATGCAATGACTCTAGTGCTTGATCCATGTGTGGTTTGTGAAAAGAACACACATGCAATGACTCTAGTGGTTGATCCATGTGTGGTTTGTGGAAATAACACACATACAATGACTCTAGTGGTTGATCCATGCGTGGTTTATGGAAAGAACACACATGCAATGACCACTGGTGGATCCATGTGTGGTTTGTGGAAAAGAACACACATGCAATGACTGTAGTGTTGGTTTGTGGTTTTAGTATAAGAACAAACATGCAATGACTCTAGTGGTTGATCCATGTGTGGTTTGTGCAAAGAACACACATGCAATGACTCTGGTTGATCCATATGTGGTTTGTGGAAAGAACACACATGCAATTACCACTGGTGGATCCATGTGTGGTTTGTGGAAAAGAACACACATGCCATGACTCTAGTGCTAGTTTGTGGTTTTAGTATAAGAACAAACATGCAATGACTCTAGTGGTTGATCCATGTGTGGCTTGGGGAAAGAACACACATGCAATGACTCTGGTTGATCCATATGTGGTTTGTGGAAAGAACACACATGCAATGACCACTGGTGGATCCATATGTGGTTTGTGGAAAAGAACACACATGCAATGACTCTAGTACTGGTTTGTGGTTTTTGTGGAAAAGAACACACATGCAATGACTCTAGTAATGGTTTGTGGTTTTACTATAAGAACACACATGCAATGACTCTAGTGCTGGTTTGTGGTTTTAGTATAAGAACAAACATGCAATGACTCTAGTGGTTGATCCATGTGTGGTTTGTGGAAAGAACACACGTGCAATGACCACTGGTGGATCCATGTGTGGTTTGTGGAAAAGAACACACATGCAATGACTCTAGAACTAGTTTGTGGTTTTAGTATAAGAACACACATGCAATGACTCTAGTGTTTGATCCATGTGTGGTTTGTGGAAAGAACACACATGCAATGACTCTAGTGGTTGATCCATGTGTGGATTGTGGAAAGAACACACATGCAATGACTCTGGTTAATCCATATGTGGTTTGTGGAAAGAACACACATCCAATGACTCTAGTAGTTGATCCATGTGTGGTTTGTGGAAATAACACACGTGCAATGACTCTAGTGGTTGATCCATGTGTGGTTTGTGGAAATAATACACATGCAATGACCACTGGTGGATCCATGTGTGGTTTGTGGAAAGAACACACATGCAATGACCACTGGTGTATCCATGCGTGGTTTGTGGAAAAGAACACACATGCAATGACTCTAGTGGTTGATCCATGCTTGTTTGTGGAAAGAACACACATGCAATGACTCTAGTGGTTGATCCATGTGTGGTTTGTGGAAATAACACACATGCAATGACTCTAGTGGTTGATCATGTGTGGTTTGTGGAAATAACACACATGCAATGACTCTATTGGTTGATCATGTGTGGTTTGTGGAAATAACACACATGCAATGACTCTAGTGGTTGATCCATGTGTGGTTTGTGGAAAGAACACACATGCAGTGACCACTGGTGGATCCATGTGTGGTTTGTGGAAAAGAACACACATGCAATGACTCTAGTGTTGGTTTGTGGTTTTAGTATAAGAACAAACATGCAATGACTCTAGTGGTTGATCCATGTGTGGTTTGTGGAAAGAACACACATCCAATGACTCTGGTTGATCCATATGTGATTTGTGGAAAGAACACACATGCAATGACCACTGGTGGATCCATGTGTGGTTTGTGGAAAAGAACACACATGCAATGACTCTAGTGCTGGTTTGTGGTTTTAGTATAACAACAAACATGCAATGACTCTAGTGGTTGATCCATGTGTGGCTCGTGGAACGAACACACATGTAATGACTCTGGTTGATCCATATGTGGTTTGTGGAAAGAACACACATGCAATGACAACTGGTGGATCCATGTGTGGTTTGTGGAAAAGAACACACATGCAATGACTCTAGTGCTGGTTTGTGGTTTTAGTATAAGAACAAACATGCAATGACTCTATTGGTTGATCCATGTGTGGTTTGTGGAAAGAACACACATGTAATGACTCTGGTTGATCCATATGTGGTTTGTGGAAAGAACACACATGCAATGACCACTGGTGGATCCATACGTGGTTTGTGGAAAAGAACGCACATGCAATGACTCTAGTACTGGTTTGTGGTTTTCGTATAAGAACACACATGCAATGACTCTAGTACTGGTTTGTGGTTTTAGTATAAGAACACACATGCAATGACTCTAGTACTGGTTTGTGGTTTTAGTATAAGAACACACATGCAATGACTCTGGTTGATACATGTGTGGTTTGTGGAAAGAACACACATGCAATGACCACTGGTGGATCCATGTGTGGTTTGTGGAAAAGAACACACATGCAATGACTCTAGTACTAGTTTGTGGTTTTAGTATAAGAACACACGTGCAATGACTCTAGTGGTTGATCCATGTGTGGTTTGTGGAAAGAACACACATGCAATGACTCTAGTGGTTGATCCATGTGTGGATTGTGGAAAGAACACACATGCAATGACTCTGGTTAATCCATATGTGGTTTGTGGAAAGAACACACATGCAATGACTCTAGTGGTTGATCCATGTGTGGTTTGTGGAAATAACACACATGCAATGACTCTAGTGGTTGATCCATGTGTGGTTTGTGGAAATAACACACATGCAATGACCACAGGTGGATCCATGTGTGGTTTGTGGAAAGAACACACATGGAATGACCACTGGTGTATCCATGCCTGGTTTGTGGAATAGAACACAGATGCAATGACTCTAGTGGTTGATCCATGCTTGTTTCTGGAAATAACACACATGCAATGACTCTAGTGGTTGATCCATGTGTGGTTTGTGGAAATAACACACATGCAATGACTCTAGTGGTTGATCATGTGTGGTTTGTGGAAATAACACACATGCAATGACTCTAGTGGTTGATCCATGTGTGGTTTGTGGAAAGAACACACATGCAGTGACCACTGGTGGATCCATGTGTGGTTTGTGGAAAAGAACACACATGCAATGACTCTAGTGTTGGTTTGTGGTTTTAGTATAAGAACAAACATATAATGACTCTAGTGGTTGATCCATGTGTGGTTTGTGGAAAGAACACACATCCAATGACTCTAGTGGTTGATCCATGTGTGGTTTGTGGAAATAACACACATGCAGTGACCACTGGTGGATCCATGTGTGGTTTGTGGAAAAGAACAGACATGCAATGACTCTAGTGCTGGTTTGTGGTTTTAGTATAAGAACAAACATGCAATGACTCTAGTGGTTGATCCATGTGTGGTTTGTGGAAAGAACACACATGTAATGACTCTGGTTGATCCATGTGTGGTTTGTGGAAAGAACACACATGCAATGACCACTGGTGGATCCATGTGAGGTTTGTGGAAAAGAACTCACATGCAATGACTCTAGTACTGGTTTGTGGTTTTAGTATAAGAACACACATGCAATGACTCTAGTGGTTGATCCATGTGTGGTTTGTGGAAATAACACACATGCAATGACTCTAGTGGTTGATCCATGTGTGGTTTGTGGAAATAACACACATGCAGTGACCACTGGTGGATCCATGTGTGGTTTGTGGAAAGAACACACATGCAATGACTCTAGTGGTTTATCCATGTGTGGTTTGTGGAAATAACACACATGCAATGACCACTGCTGGATCCATGTGTGGTTTGTGGAAAAGAACACACATGCAATGACTCTAGTGGTTGATCCATGTTTGTTTGTGGAAATAACACACATGCAATGACTCTAGTGCTTGATCCATGTGTGGTTTGTGAAAAGAACACACATGCAATGACTCTAGTGGTTGATCCATGTGTGGTTTGTGGAAATAACACACATACAATGACTCTAGTGGTTGATCCATGTGTGGTTTATGGAAAGAACACACATGCAATGACCACTGGTGGATCCATGTGTGGTTTGTGGAAATGAACACACATGCAATGACTGTAGTGTTGGTTTGTGGTTTTAGTATAAGAACAAACATGCAATGACTCTAGTGGTTGATCCATGTGTGGTTTGTGCAAAGAACACACATGCAATGTCTCTGGTTGATCCATATGTGGTTTGTGGAAAGAACACACATGCAATTACCACTGGTGGATCCATGTGTGGTTTGTGGAAAAGAACACACATGCAATGACTCTAGTGCTAGTTTGTGGTTTTAGTATAAGAACAAACATGCAATGACTCTAGTGGTTGATCCATGTGTGGCTTGTGGAAAGAACACACATGCAATGACTCTGGTTGATCCATATGTGGTTTGTGGAAAGAACACACATGCAATGACCACTGGTGGATCCATATGTGGTTTGTGGAAAAGAACACACATGCAATGACTCTAGTACTGGTTTGTGGTTTTTGTGGAAAAGAACACACATGCAATGACTCTAGTACTGGTTTGTGGTTTTAGTATAAGAACACACATGCAATTACTCTAGTGGTTGATCCATGTTTGTTTGTGGAAATAACACACATGCAATGACTCTAGTGGTGGATCTATGTGTGGTTTGTAGAAAAGAACACACATGCAATGACTCTAGTGCTGGTTTGTGGTTTTATTATAAGAACAAACATGCAATGACTCTAGTGGTTGATCCATATGTTGTTTGTGGAAAGAACACACATGCAATGACTAGTGGTTGATCCATATGTGGTTTGTGGAAAGAACACACATGCAATGACCACTAGTGGATCCATGTGTGGTTTGTGGAAAAGAACACAGATGCAATGACTCTAGTGGTTGATCCATGTGTGGTTTGTGGAAAGAACACACATGCAATGACCACTGGTGGATCCATGTGTGGTTTGTGGAAAAGAACACACATGCAATGACTCTAGTGCTGGTTTGTGGTTTTAGTATAAGAACAAGCATGCAATGACTCTAGTGGTTGATCCATGTGTGGTTTGTGGAAAGAACACACATGTAATGACTCTAGTTGATCCATATGTGGTTTGTGGAAAGAACACACAGGCAATGACCACTGGTGGATCCATATGTGGTTTGTGGAAAAGAACACACATGAAATGACTCTAGTACTGGTTTGTGGTTTTCGTATAAGAACACAGATGCAATGACTCTAGTACTGGTTTGTGGTTTTAGTATAAGAACACACATGCAATGACTCTAGTACTGGTTTGTGGTTTTAGTATAAGAACACACATGCAATGACTCTGGTTGATACATGTGTGGTTTGTGGAAAGAACACACATGCAATGACCACTGGTGGATCCATGTGTGGTTTGTGGAAAAGAACACACATGCAATGACTCTAGTACTAGTTTGTGGTTTTAGTATAAGAACACACGTGCAATGACTCTAGTGGTTGATCCATGTGTGGTTTGTGGAAAGAACACACATGCAATGACTCTAGTGGTTGATCCATGTGTGGATTGTGGAAAGAACACACATGCAATGACTCTGGTTAATCCATATGTGGTTTGTGGAAAGAACACACATGCAATGACTCTAGTGGTTGATCCATGTGTGGTTTGTGGAAATAACACACATGCAATGACTCTAGTGGATGATCCATGTGTGGTTTGTGGAAATAACACACATGCAATGACCACTGGTGGATCCATGTGTGGTTTGTGGAAAGAACACACATGCAATGACCACTGGTGTATCCATGCCTGGTTTGTGGAAAAGAACACACATGCAATGACTCTAGTGGTTGATCCATGCTTGTTTGTGGAAATAACACACATGCAATGACTCAAGTGGTTGATCCATGTGTGGTTTGTGGAAATAACACACATGCAATGACTCTAGTGGTTGATCATGTGTGGTTTGTGGAAATAACACACATGCAATGACTCTAGTGGTTGATCCATGTGTGGTTTGTGGAAAGAACACACATGCAGTGACCACTGGTGGATCCATGTGTGGTTTGTGGAAAAGAACACACATGCAATGACTCTAGTGTTGGTTTGTGGTTTTAGTATAAGAACAAACATATAATGACTCTAGTGGTTGATCCATGTGTGGTTTGTGGAAAGAACACACATCCAATGACTCTGGTTGATCCATATGTGATTTGTGGAAAGAACACACATGCAATGACCACTGGTGGATCCATGTGTGGTTTGTGGAAAAGAAAACACATGCAATGACTCTAGTGTTGGTTTGTGGTTTTAGTATAACAACAAACATGCAATGACTCTAGTGGTTGATCCATGTGTGGCTCGTGGAACGAACACACATGTAATGACTCTGGTTGATCCATATGTGGTTCGTGGAAAGAATACACATGCAATGACCACTGGTGGATCCATGTGTGGTTTGTGGAAAAGAACAGACATGCAATGACTCTAGTGCTGGTTTGTGGTTTTAGTATAAGAACAAACATGCAATGACTCTAGTGGTTGATCCATGTGTGGTTTGTGGAAAGAACACACATGTAATGACTCTGGTTGATCCATGTGTGGTTTGTGGAAAGAACACACATGAAATGACCACTGGTGGATCCATGTGAGGTTTGTGGAAAAGAACTCACATGCAATGACTCTAGTACTAGTTTGTGATTTTAGTATAAGAACACACATGCAATGACTCTAGTGGTTGATCCATGTGTGGTTTGTGGAAATAACACACATGCAATGACTCTAATGGTTGATCCATGTGTGGTTTGTGGAAATAACACACATGCAATGACCACTGGTGGATCCATGTGTGGTTTGTGGAAAGAACACACATGCAATGACTCTAGTGGTTTATCCATGTGTGGTTTGTGGAAATAACACACATGCAATGACCACTGGTGGATCCATGTGTGGTTTGTGGAAAAGAACACACATGCAATGACTCTAGTGGTTGATCCATGTTTGTTTGTGGAAATAACACACATGCAATGACTCTAGTGCTTGATCCATGTGTGGTTTGTGAAAAGAACACACATGCAATGACTCTAGTGGTTGATCCATGTGTGGTTTGTGGAAATAACACACATACAATGACTCTAGTGGTTGATCCATGTGTGGTTTATGGAAAGAACACACATGCAATGACCACTGGTGGATCCATGTGTGGTTTGTGGAAAAGAACACACATGCAATGACTGTAGTGTTGGTTTGTGGTTTTAGTATAAGAACAAACATGCAATGACTCTAGTGGTTGATCCATGTGTGGTTTGTGCAAAGAACACACATGCAATGTCTCTGGTTGATCCATATGTGGTTTGTGGAAAGAACACACATGCAATTACCACTGGTGGATCCATGTGTGGTTTGTGGAAAAGAACACACATGCAATGACTCTAGTGCTAGTTTGTGGTTTTAGTATAAGAACAAACATGCAATGACTCTAGTGGTTGATCCATGTGTGGCTTGTGGAAAGAACACACATGCAATGACTCTGGTTGATCCATATGTGGTTTGTGGAAAGAACACACATGCAATGACCACTGGTGGATCCATATGTGGTTTGTGGAAAAGAACACACATGCAATGACTCTAGTACTGGTTTGTGGTTTTTGTGGAAAAGAACACACATGCAATGACTCTAGTACTGGTTTGTGGTTTTAGTATAAGAACACACATGCAATTACTCTAGTGGTTGATCCATGTTTGTTTGTGGAAATAACACACATGCAATGACTCTAGTGGTGGATCTATGTGTGGTTTGTGGAAAAGAACACACATGTAATGACTCTGGTTGATCCATATGTGGTTCGTGGAAAGAATACACATGCAATGACCACTGGTGGATCCATGTGTGGTTTGTGGAAAAGAACAGACATGCAATGACTCTAGTGCTGGTTTGTGGTTTTAGTATAAGAACAAACATGCAATGACTCTAGTGGTTGATCCATGTGTGGTTTGTGGAAAGAACACACATGTAATGACTCTGGTTGATCCATGTGTGGTTTGTGGAAAGAACACACATGAAATGACCACTGGTGGATCCATGTGAGGTTTGTGGAAAAGAACTCACATGCAATGACTCTAGTACTAGTTTGTGATTTTAGTATAAGAACACACATGCAATGACTCTAGTGGTTGATCCATGTGTGGTTTGTGGAAATAACACACATGCAATGACTCTAATGGTTGATCCATGTGTGGTTTGTGGAAATAACACACATGCAATGACCACTGGTGGATCCATGTGTGGTTTGTGGAAAGAACACACATGCAATGACTCTAGTGGTTTATCCATGTGTGGTTTGTGGAAATAACACACATGCAATGACCACTGGTGGATCCATGTGTGGTTTGTGGAAAAGAACACACATGCAATGACTCTAGTGGTTGATCCATGTTTGTTTGTGGAAATAACACACATGCAATGACTCTAGTGCTTGATCCATGTGTGGTTTGTGAAAAGAACACACATGCAATGACTCTAGTGGTTGATCCATGTGTGGTTTGTGGAAATAACACACATACAATGACTCTAGTGGTTGATCCATGTGTGGTTTATGGAAAGAACACACATGCAATGACCACTGGTGGATCCATGTGTGGTTTGTGGAAAAGAACACACATGCAATGACTGTAGTGTTGGTTTGTGGTTTTAGTATAAGAACAAACATGCAATGACTCTAGTGGTTGATCCATGTGTGGTTTGTGCAAAGAACACACATGCAATGTCTCTGGTTGATCCATATGTGGTTTGTGGAAAGAACACACATGCAATTACCACTGGTGGATCCATGTGTGGTTTGTGGAAAAGAACACACATGCAATGACTCTAGTGCTAGTTTGTGGTTTTAGTATAAGAACAAACATGCAATGACTCTAGTGGTTGATCCATGTGTGGCTTGTGGAAAGAACACACATGCAATGACTCTGGTTGATCCATATGTGGTTTGTGGAAAGAACACACATGCAATGACCACTGGTGGATCCATATGTGGTTTGTGGAAAAGAACACACATGCAATGACTCTAGTACTGGTTTGTGGTTTTTGTGGAAAAGAACACACATGCAATGACTCTAGTACTGGTTTGTGGTTTTAGTATAAGAACACACATGCAATTACTCTAGTGGTTGATCCATGTTTGTTTGTGGAAATAACACACATGCAATGACTCTAGTGGTGGATCTATGTGTGGTTTGTGGAAAAGAACACACATGCAATGACTCTAGTGCTGGTTTGTGGTTTTATTATAAGAACAAACATGCAATGACTCTAGTGGTTGATCCATGTGTGGTTTGTGGAAAGAACACACATGCAATGACTAGTGGTTGATCCATATGTGGTTTGTGGAAAGAACACACATGCAATGACCACTAGTGGATCCATGTGTGGTTTGTGGAAAAGAACACACATGCAATGACTCTAGTGTTGGTTTATGGTTTTAGTAGAAGAACAAACATGCAATGACTCTAGTGGTTGATTCATGTGTGGTTTGTGGAAAGAACACACATGCAATTATTCTGGTTGATCCATATGTGGTTTGTGGAAAGAACACACATGCAATGACCATTGGTGGATCCATGTGTGGTTTGTGGAAAAGAACACACATGCAATGACTCTAGTGCTGGTTTGTGGTTTTAGTATAAGAACAAACATGCAATGACTCTGGTGGTTGATCCATGTGTTGTTTGTGGAAAGAACACACATGCAATGACTCTGGTTGATCCATATATGGTTTGTGGAAAGAACACACATGCAATGACCACTGGTGGATCCATATGTGGTTTGTGGAAAAGAACACACATGCAATGACTCTAGTACTGGTTTGTGGTTTTTGTGGAAAAGAACACACATGCAATGACTCTAGTACTGGTTTGTGGTTTTAGTATAAGAACACACATGCAATGACCCTAGTGGTTGATCCATGTGTGGTTTGTGGAAAGAACACACATGCAATGACTCTAGTGGTTGATCCATGTGTGGATTGTGGAAAGAGCACACATGCAATGACTCTGGTTGATCCATATGTTGTTTGTGGAAACAACACACATGCAATGACCACTGGTGGATCTATGTGTGGTTTGTGGAAAAGAACACACATGGAATGACTCTAGTGTTGGTTTGTGGTTTTAGTATAAGAACAAACATGCAATGACTCTAGTGGTTGATCCATGTGTGGTTTGTGGAAAGAACACACGTGCAATGACTCTGGTTGATCCATGTGTGGTTTGTGGAAATAACACACATGCAATGACCACTTGTGGATCCATGTGTGGTTTGTGGAAAAGAACACACATGCAATGACTCTAGTGGTTGATCCATGTTTGTTTGTGGAAATAACACACATGCAATGACTCTAGTGGTTGATCCATGTGTGGTTTGTGGAAATAACACACATGCAATGACTCTAGTGGTTGATCATGTGTCGTTTGTGGAAATAACACACATGCAATGACTCTAGTGGTTGATCCATGTGTGGTTTGTAGAAAGAACACACATGCAGTGACCACTTGTGGATCCATGTGTGGTTTGTGCAAAAAGAACACACATGCAATGAGTCTAGTGTTGGTTTGTGGTTTTAGTATAAGAACACACATGCAATGACTCTAGTACTGGTTTGTGGTTTTAGTATAACAACACACATGCAATGACTCTAGTGGTTGATCCATGTGTGGTTTGTGGAAAGAACACACATGCAATGACTCTAGTGGTTGATCCATGTGTGGATTGTGGAAAGAACACACATGCAATGACTCTGGTTAATCCATATGTGGTTTGTGGAAAGAACACACATGCAATGACTCTAGTGGTTGATCCATGTGTGGTTTGTGGAAATAACACACGTGCAATGACTCTAGTGGTTGATCCATGTGTGGTTTGTGGAAATAACACACATGCAATGACCACTGGTGGATCCATGTGTGGTTTGTGGAAAGAACACACATGCAATGACCACTGGTGTATCCATGCGTGGTTTGTGGAAAAGAACACACATGCAATGAGTCTAGTGCTGGTTTGTGGTTTTAGTATAAGAACAAACATGCAATGACTCTAGTGGTTGATCCATGTGTGGTTTGTGGAAAGAACACACATGTAATGACTCTGGTTGATCCATGTGTGGTTTGTGGAAAGAACACACATGCAATGACCACTGGTGGATCCATGTGAGGTTTGTGGAAAAGAACTCACATGCAATGACTCTAGTACTGGTTTGTGGTTTTAGTATAAGAACACACATGCAATGACTCTAGTGGTTGATCCATGTGTGGTTTGTGGAAATAACACACATGCAATGACTCTAGTGGTTGATCCATGTGTGGTTTGTGGAAATAACACACATGCAATGACCACTGGTGGATCCATGTGTGGTTTGTGGAAAGAACACACATGCAATGACTCTAGTGGTTTATCCATGTGTGCTTTGTGGAAATAACACACATGCAATGACCACTGCTGGATCCATGTGTGGTTTGTGGAAAAGAACACACATGCAATGACTCTAGTGGTTGATCCATGTGTGGTTTGTGGAAATAACACACATACAATGACTCTAGTGGTTGATCCATGTGTGGTTTATGGAAAGAACACACATGCAATGACCACTGGTGGATCCATGTGTGGTTTGTGGAAAAGAACACACATGCAATGACTCTAGTGCTAGTTTGTGGTTTTAGTATAAGAACAAACATGCAATGACTCTAGTGGTTGATCCATGTGTGGCTTGTGGAAAGAACACACATGCAATGACTCTGGTTGATCCATATGTGGTTTGTGGAAAGAACACACATGCAATGACCACTGGTGGATCCATATGTGGTTTGTGGAAAAGAACACACATGCAATGACTCTAGTACTGGTTTGTGGTTTTTGTGGAAAAGAACACACATGCAATGACTCTAGTACTGGTTTGTGGTTTTAGTATAAGAACACACATGCAATTACTCTAGTGGTTGATCCATGTTTGTTTGTGGAAATAACACACATGCAATGACTCTAGTGGTGGATCTATGTGTGGTTTGTAGAAAAGAACACACATGCAATGACTCTAGTGCTGGTTTGTGGTTTTATTATAAGAACAAACATGCAATGACTCTAGTGGTTGATCCATGTGTGGTTTGTGGAAAGAACACACATGCAATGACTAGTGGTTGATCCATATGTGGTTTGTGGAAAGAACACACATGCAATGACCACTAGTGGATCCATGTGTGGTTTGTGGAAAAGAACACACATGCAATGACTCTAGTGGTTGATCCATGTGTGGTTTGTGGAAAGAACACACATGCAATGACCACTGGTGGATCCATGTGTGGTTTGTGGAAAAGAACACACATGCAATGACTCTAGTGCTGGTTTGTGGTTTTAGTATAAGAACAAACATGCAATGACTCTAGTGGTTGATCCATGTGTGGTTTGTGGAAAGAACACACATGTAATGACTCTAGTTGATCCATATGTGGTTTGTGGAAAGAACACACAGGCAATGATCACTGGTGGATCCATACGTGGTTTGTGGAAAAGAACACACATGCAATGACTCTAGTACTGGTTTGTGGTTTTCGTATAAGAACACACATGCAATGACTCTAGTACTGGTTTGTGGTTTTAGTATAAGAACACACATGCAATGACTCTAGTACTGGTTTGTGGTTTTAGTATAAGAACACACATGCAATGACTCTGGTTGATACATGTGTGGTTTGTGGAAAGAACACACATGCAATGACCACTGGTGGATCCATGTGTGGTTTGTGGAAAAGAACACACATGCAATGACTCTAGTACTAGTTTGTGGTTTTAGTATAAGAACACACGTGCAATGACTCTAGTGGTTGATCCATGTGTGGTTTGTGGAAAGAACACACATGCAATGACTCTAGTGGTTGATCCATGTGTGGATTGTGGAAAGAACACACATGTAATGACTCTGGTTAATCCATATGTGGTTTGTGGAAAGAACACACATGCAATGACTCTAGTGGTTGATCCATGTGTGGTTTGTGGAAATAACACACATGCAATGACTCTAGTGGATGATCCATGTGTGGTTTGTGGAAATAACACACATGCAATGACCACTGGTGGATCCATGTGTGGTTTGTGGAAAGAACACACATGCAATGACCACTGGTGTATCCATGCCTGGTTTGTGGAAAAGAACACACATGCAATGACTCTAGTGGTTGATCCATGCTTGTTTGTGGAAATAACACACATGCAATGACTCAAGTGGTTGATCCATGTGTGGTTTGTGGAAATAACACACATGCAATGACTCTAGTGGTTGATCATGTGTGGTTTGTGGAAATAACACACATGCAATGACTCTAGTGGTTGATCCATGTGTGGTTTGTGGAAAGAACACACATGCAGTGACCACTGGTGGATCCATGTGTGGTTTGTGGAAAAGAACACACATGCAATGACTCTAGTGTTGGTTTGTGGTTTTAGTATAAGAACAAACATATAATGACTCTAGTGGTTGATCCATGTTTGGTTTGTGGAAAGAACACACATCCATTGACTCTGGTTGATCCATATGTGATTTGTGGAAAGAACACACATGCAATGACCACTGGTGGATCCATGTGTGGTTTGTGGAAAAGAAAACACATGCTATGACTCTAGTGTTGGTTTGTGGTTTTAGTATAACAACAAACATGCAATGACTCTAGTGGTTGATCCATGTGTGGCTCGTGGAACGAACACACATGTAATGACTCTGGTTGATCCATATGTGGTTTGTGGAAATAATACACATGCAATGACCACTGGTGGATCCATGTGTGGTTTGTGGAAAAGAACAGACATGCAATGACTCTAGTGCTGGTTTGTGGTTTTAGTATAAGAACAAACATGCAATGACTCTAGTGGTTGATCCATGTGTGGTTTGTGGAAAGAACACACATGTAATGACTCTGGTTGATCCATGTGTGGTTTGTGGAAAGAACACACATGAAATGACCACTGGTGGATCCATGTGAGGTTTGTGGAAAAGAACTCACATGCAATGACTCTAGTACTAGTTTGTGATTTTAGTATAAGAACACACATGCAATGACTCTAGTGGTTGATCCATGTGTGGTTTGTGGAAATAACACACATGCAATGACTCTAATGGTTGATCCATGTGTGGTTTGTGGAAATAACACACATGCAATGACCACTGGTGGATCCATGTGTGGTTTGTGGAAAGAACACACATGCAATGACTCTAGTGGTTTATCCATGTGTGGTTTGTGGAAATAACACACATGCAATGACCACTGGTGGATCCATGTGTGGTTTGTGGAAAAGAACACACATGCAATGATTCTAGTGGTTGATCCATGTTTGTTTGTGGAAATAACACACATGCAATGACTCTAGTGCTTGATCCATGTGTGGTTTGTGAAAAGAACACACATGCAATGACTCTAGTGGTTGATCCATGTGTGGTTTGTGGAAATAACACACATACAATGACTCTAGTGGTTGATCCATGTGTGGTTTATGGAAAGAACACACATGCAATGACCACTGGTGGATCCATGTGTGGTTTGTGGAAAAGAACACACATGCAATGACTGTAGTGTTGGTTTGTGGTTTTAGTATAAGAACAAACATGCAATGACTCTAGTGGTTGATCCATGTGTGGTTTGTGCAAAGAACACACATGCAATGTCTCTGGTTGATCCATATGTGGTTTGTGGAAAGAACACACATGCAATTACCACTGGTGGATCCATGTGTGGTTTGTGGAAAAGAACACACATGCAATGACTCTAGTGCTAGTTTGTGGTTTTAGTATAAGAACAAACATGCAATGACTCTAGTGGTTGATCCATGTGTGGCTTGTGGAAAGAACACACATGCAATGACTCTGGTTGATCCATATGTGGTTTGTGGAAAGAACACACATGCAATGACCACTGGTGGATCCATATGTGGTTTGTGGAAAAGAACACACATGCAATGACTCTAGTACTGGTTTGTGGTTTTTGTGGAAAAGAACACACATGCAATGACTCTAGTACTGGTTTGTGGTTTTAGTATAAGAACACACATGCAATTACTCTAGTGGTTGATCCATGTTTGTTTGTGGAAATAACACACATGCAATGACTCTAGTGGTGGATCTATGTGTGGTTTGTGGAAAAGAACACACATGCAATGACTCTAGTGCTGGTTTGTGGTTTTATTATAAGAACAAACATGCAATGACTCTAGTGGTTGATCCATGTGTGGTTTGTGGAAAGAACACACATGCAATGACTAGTGGTTGATCCATATGTGGTTTGTGGAAAGAACACACATGCAATGACCATTAGTGGATCCATGTGTGGTTTGTGGAAAAGAACACACATGCAATGACTCTAGTGTTGGTTTATGGTTTTAGTAGAAGAACAAACATGCAATGACTCTAGTGGTTGATTCATGTGTGGTTTGTGGAAAGAACACACATGCAATGACTCTGGTTGATCCATATGTGGTTTGTGGAAAGAACACACATGCAATGACCATTGGTGGATCCATGTGTGGTTTGTGGAAAAGAACACACATGCAATGACTCTAGTGCTGGTTTGTGGTTTTAGTATAAGAACAAACATGCAATGACTCTGGTGGTTGATCCATGTGTTGTTTGTGGAAAGAACACACATGCAATGACTCTGGTTGATCCATATATGGTTTGTGGAAAGAACACACATGCAATGACCACTGGTGGATCCATATGTGGTTTGTGGAAAAGAACACACATGCAATGACTCTAGTACTGGTTTGTGGTTTTTGTGGAAAAGAACACACATGCAATGACTCTAGTACTGGTTTGTGGTTTTAGTATAAGAACACACATGCAATGACTCTAGTGGTTGATCCATGTGTGGTTTGTGGAAAGAACACACATGCAATGACTCTAGTGGTTGATCCATGTGTGGATTGTGGAAAGAGCACACATGCAATGACTCTGGTTGATCCATATGTTGTTTGTGGAAACAACACACATGCAATGACCACTGGTGGATCTATGTGTGGTTTGTGGAAAAGAACACACATGGAATGACTCTAGTGTTGGTTTGTGGTTTTAGTATAAGAACAAACATGCAATGACTCTAGTGGTTGATCCATGTGTGGTTTGTGGAAAGAACACACGTGCAATGACTCTGGTTGATCCATGTGTGGTTTGTGGAAATAACACACATGCAATGACCATTGTGGATCCATGTGTGGTTTGTGGAAAAGAACACACATGCAATGACTCTAGTGGTTGATCCATGTTTGTTTGTGGAAATAACACACATGCAATGACTCTAGTGGTTGATCCATGTGTGGTTTGTGGAAATAACACACATGCAATGACTCTAGTGGTTGATCATGTGTTGTTTGTGGAAATAACACACATGCAATGACTCTAGTGGTTGATCCATGTGTGGTTTGTAGAAAGAACACACATGCAGTGACCACTTGTGGATCCATGTGTGGTTTGTGGAAAAGAACACACATGCAATGAGTCTAGTGTTGGTTTGTGGTTTTAGTATAAGAACACACATGCAATGACTCTAGTACTGGTTTGTGGTTTTAGTATAAGAACACACATGCAATGACTCTAGTGGTTGATCCATGTGTGGTTTGTGGAAAGAACACACATGCAATGACTCTAGTGGTTGATCCATGTGTGGATTGTGGAAAGAACACACATGCAATGACTCTGGTTAATCCATATGTGGTTTGTGGAAAGAACACACATGCAATGACTCTAGTGGTTGATCCATGTGTGGTTTGTGGAAATAACACACGTGCAATGACTCTAGTGGTTGATCCATGTGTGGTTTGTGGAAATAACACACATGCAATGACCACTGGTGGATCCATGTGTGGTTTGTGGAAAGAACACACATGCAATGACCACTGGTGGATCCATGTTGGTTTTAGTATAAGAACACACATGCAATGACTCTAGTGGTTGATCCATATTTGTTTGTGGAAATAACACACATGCAATGACTCTAGTGGTTGATCCATGTGTGGTTTATGAAAAGAACACACATGCAATGGCTCTAGTGTTGGTTTTAGTATAAGAACACACATGCAATGACTCAAGTGGTTGATCCATGTGTGGTTTGTGGAAATGACACATATGCAATGACTCTAGTGGTTGATCCATGTGTGGTTTGTGGAAATAACACACATGAAATGACTCTAGTGGGTCCAAATGTGTGGTTTGTGGAAAGAACACACATGCAATGACTCTGGTTGATCCATATGTGGTTTGTGGAAATAACACACATGCAATGACTCTAGTGGTGGATCTATGTGTGGTTTGTGGAAAAGAACACACATGCAATGACTCTAGTGCTGGTTTGTGGTTTTAGTATAAGAACAAACATGCAATGACTCTAGTGGTTGATCCATGTGTGGTTTGTGGAAAGAACACACATGCAATGACTAGTGGTTGATCCATATGTGGTTTGTGGAAAGAACACACATGCAATGACCACTAGTGGATCCATGTGTGGTTTGTGGAAAAGAACACACATGCAATGACTCTAGTGTTGGTTTATGGTTTTAGTATAAGAACAAACATGCAATGAGTCTAGTGGTTGATCCATGTGTGGTTTGTGGAAAGAACACACATGCAATGACTCTGGTTGATCCATATGTGGTTTGTGGAAAGAACACACATGCAATGACCATTGGTGGATCCATGTGTGGTTTGTGGAAAAGAACACACATGCAATGACTCTAGTGCTGGTTTGTGGTTTTAGTATAAGAACAAACATGCAATGACTCTGGTGGTTGATCCATGTGTGGTTTGTGGAAAGAACACACATGCAATGACTCTGGTTGATCCATATATGGTTTGTGGAAAGAACACACATGCAATGACCACTTGTGGATCCATATGTGGTTTGTGGAAAAGAACACACATGCAATGACTCTAGTACTGGTTTGTGGTTTTTGTGGAAAAGAACACACATGCAATGACTCTAGTACTGGTTTGTGGTTTTAGTATAAGAACACACATGCAATGACTCTAGTGGTTGATCCATGTGTGGATTGTGGAAAGAGCAGACATGCAATGACTCTGGTTGATCCATATGTTGTTTGTGGAAACAACACACATGCAATGACCACTGGTGGATCTATGTGTGGTTTGTGGAAAAGAACACACATGGAATGACTCTAGTGCTGGTTTGTGGTTTTAGTATAAGAACAAACATGCAATGACTCTAGTGGTTGATCCATGTGTGGTTTGTGGAAAGAACACACATGTAATGACTCTGGTTGATCCATGTGTGATTTGTGGAAAGAACACACATGAAATGACCACTGGTGGATCCATGTGAGGTTTGTGGAAAAGAACTCACATGCAATGACTCTAGTACTAGTTTGTGATTTTAGTATAAGAACACACATGCAATGACTCTAGTGGTTGATCCATGTGTGGTTTGTGGAAATAACACACATGCAATGACTCTAATGGTTGATCCATGTGTGGTTTGTGGAAATAACACACATGCAATGACCACTGGTGGATCCATGTGTGGTTTGTGGAAAGAACACACATGCAATGACTCTAGTGGTTTATCCATGTGTGGTTTGTGGAAATAACACACATGCAATGACCACTGGTGGATCCATGTGTGGTTTGTGGAAAAGAACACACATGCAATGATTCTAGTGGTTGATCCATGTTTGTTTGTGGAAATAACACACATGCAATGACTCTAGTGCTTGATCCATGTGTGGTTTGTGAAAAGAACACACATGCAATGACTCTAGTGGTTGATCCATGTGTGGTTTGTGGAAATAACACACATACAATGACTCTAGTGGTTGATCCATGTGTGGTTTATGGAAAGAACACACATGCAATGACCACTGGTGGATCCATGTGTGGTTTGTGGAAAAGAACACACATGCAATGACTGTAGTGTTGGTTTGTGGTTTTAGTATAAGAACAAACATGCAATGACTCTAGTGGTTGATCCATGTGTGGTTTGTGCAAAGAACACACATGCAATGTCTCTGGTTGATCCATATGTGGTTTGTGGAAAGAACACACATGCAATTACCACTGGTGGATCCATGTGTGGTTTGTGGAAAAGAACACACATGCAATGACTCTAGTGCTAGTTTGTGGTTTTAGTATAAGAACAAACATGCAATGACTCTAGTGGTTGATCCATGTGTGGCTTGTGGAAAGAACACACATGCAATGACTCTGGTTGATCCATATGTGGTTTGTGGAAAGAACACACATGCAATGACCACTGGTGGATCCATATGTGGTTTGTGGAAAAGAACACACATGCAATGACTCTAGTACTGGTTTGTGGTTTTTGTGGAAAAGAACACACATGCAATGACTCTAGTACTGGTTTGTGGTTTTAGTATAAGAACACACATGCAATTACTCTAGTGGTTGATCCATGTTTGTTTGTGGAAATAACACACATGCAATGACTCTAGTGGTGGATCTATGTGTGGTTTGTGGAAAAGAACACACATGCAATGACTCTAGTGCTGGTTTGTGGTTTTATTATAAGAACAAACATGCAATGACTCTAGTGGTTGATCCATGTGTGGTTTGTGGAAAGAACACACATGCAATGACTAGTGGTTGATCCATATGTGGTTTGTGGAAAGAACACACATGCAATGACCATTAGTGGATCCATGTGTGGTTTGTGGAAAAGAACACACATGCAATGACTCTAGTGTTGGTTTATGGTTTTAGTAGAAGAACAAACATGCAATGACTCTAGTGGTTGATTCATGTGTGGTTTGTGGAAAGAACACACATGCAATGACTCTGGTTGATCCATATGTGGTTTGTGGAAAGAACACACATGCAATGACCATTGGTGGATCCATGTGTGGTTTGTGGAAAAGAACACACATGCAATGACTCTAGTGCTGGTTTGTGGTTTTAGTATAAGAACAAACATGCAATGACTCTGGTGGTTGATCCATGTGTTGTTTGTGGAAAGAACACACATGCAATGACTCTGGTTGATCCATATATGGTTTGTGGAAAGAACACACATGCAATGACCACTGGTGGATCCATATGTGGTTTGTGGAAAAGAACACACATGCAATGACTCTAGTACTGGTTTGTGGTTTTTGTGGAAAAGAACACACATGCAATGACTCTAGTACTGGTTTGTGGTTTTAGTATAAGAACACACATGCAATGACTCTAGTGGTTGATCCATGTGTGGTTTGTGGAAAGAACACACATGCAATGACTCTAGTGGTTGATCCATGTGTGGATTGTGGAAAGAGCACACATGCAATGACTCTGGTTGATCCATATGTTGTTTGTGGAAACAACACACATGCAATGACCACTGGTGGATCTATGTGTGGTTTGTGGAAAAGAACACACATGGAATGACTCTAGTGTTGGTTTGTGGTTTTAGTATAAGAACAAACATGCAATGACTCTAGTGGTTGATCCATGTGTGGTTTGTGGAAAGAACACACGTGCAATGACTCTGGTTGATCCATGTGTGGTTTGTGGAAATAACACACATGCAATGACCATTGTGGATCCATGTGTGGTTTGTGGAAAAGAACACACATGCAATGACTCTAGTGGTTGATCCATGTTTGTTTGTGGAAATAACACACATGCAATGACTCTAGTGGTTGATCCATGTGTGGTTTGTGGAAATAACACACATGCAATGACTCTAGTGGTTGATCATGTGTTGTTTGTGGAAATAACACACATGCAATGACTCTAGTGGTTGATCCATGTGTGGTTTGTAGAAAGAACACACATGCAGTGACCACTTGTGGATCCATGTGTGGTTTGTGGAAAAGAACACAAATGCAATGAGTCTAGTGTTGGTTTGTGGTTTTAGTATAAGAACACACATGCAATGACTCTAGTACTGGTTTGTGGTTTTAGTATAAGAACACACATGCAATGACTCTAGTGGTTGATCCATGTGTGGTTTGTGGAAAGAACACACATGCAATGACTCTAGTGGTTGATCCATGTGTGGATTGTGGAAAGAACACACATACAATGACTCTGGTTAATCCATATGTGGTTTGTGGAAAGAACACACATGCAATGACTCTAGTGGTTGATCCATGTGTGGTTTGTGGAAATAACACACGTGCAATGACTCTAGTGGTTGATCCATGTGTGGTTTGTGGAAATAACACACATGCAATGACCACTGGTGGATCCATGTGTGGTTTGTGGAAAGAACACACATGCAATGACCACTGGTGGATCCATGTTGGTTTTAGTATAAGAACACACATGCAATGACTCTAGTGGTTGATCCATGTTTGTTTGTGGAAATAACACACATGCAATGACTCTAGTGGTTGATCCATGTGTGGTTTATGAAAAGAACACACATGCAATGGCTCTAGTGTTGGTTTTAGTATAAGAACACACATGCAATGACTCTAGTGGTTGATCCATGTGTGGTTTGTGGAAATGACACATATGCAATGACTCTAGTGGTTGATCCATGTGTGGTTTGTGGAAATAACACACATGAAATGACTCTAGTGGGTCCAAATGTGTGGTTTGTGGAAAGAACACACATGCAATGACTCTGGTTGATCCATATGTGGTTTGTGGAAATAACACACATGCAATGACTCTAGTGGTGGATCTATGTGTGGTTTGTGGAAAAGAACACACATGCAATGACTCTAGTGCTGGTTTGTGGTTTTAGTATAAGAACAAACATGCAATGACTCTAGTGGTTGATCCATGTGTGGTTTGTGGAAAGAACACACATGCAATGACTAGTGGTTGATCCATATGTGGTTTGTGGAAAGAACACACATGCAATGACCACTAGTGGATCCATGTGTGGTTTGTGGAAAAGAACACACATGCAATGACTCTAGTGTTGGTTTATGGTTTTAGTATAAGAACAAACATGCAATGAGTCTAGTGGTTGATCCATGTGTGGTTTGTGGAAAGAACACACATGCAATGACTCTGGTTGATCCATATGTGGTTTGTGGAAAGAACACACATGCAATGACCATTGGTGGATCCATGTGTGGTTTGTGGAAAGAACACACATGCAATGACTCTGGTTGATCCATATATGGTTTGTGGAAAGAACACACATGCAATGACCACTTGTGGATCCATATGTGGTTTGTGGAAAAGAACACACATGCAATGACTCTAGTACTGGTTTGTGGTTTTTGTGGAAAAGAACACACATGGAATGACTCTAGTGCTGGTTTGTGGTTTTAGTATAAGAACAAACATGCAATGACTCTAGTGGTTGATCCATGTGTGGTTTGTGGAAAGAACACACGTGCAATGACTCTGGTTGATCCATGTGTGGTTTGTGGAAATAACACACATGCAATGACCACTTGTGGATCCATGTGTGGTTTGTGGAAAAGAACACACATGCAATGACTCTAGTGGTTGAAACATGTTTGTTTGTGGAAATAAGACACATGCAATGACTCTAGTGGTTGATCCATATGTGGTTTGTGGAAATAACACACATGCAATGACTCTAGTGGTTGATCATGTGTGGTTTGTGGAAATAACACACATGCAATGACTCTAGTGGTTGATCCATGTGTGGTTTGTGGAAAGAACACACAATCAGTGACCACTTGTGGATCCATGTGTGGTTTGTGGAAAAGAACACACATGCAATGAGTCTAGTGTTGGTTTGTGGTTTTAGTATAAGAACAAACATGCAATGACTCTAGTGGTAGATCCATGTGTGGTTTGTGGAAAGAACACACATGCAATGACTCTGGTTGATCCATATGTGATTTCTGGAAAGAACACACATGCAATGAACACTTGTGGATCCATGTGTGGTTTGTGGATAAGAACACACATGCAATGACTCTAGTGCTGGTTTGTGGTTTTAGTATAAGAACAAACATGTAATGACTCTAGTGGTTGATCCATGTGTGGCTCGTGGAACAAACACACATGTAATGACTCTGGTTGATCCATATGTGGTTTGTGGAAAGAACACACATGCAATGACCACTGGTGGATCCGTGTGTGGTTTGTGGAAAAGAACACACATGCAATGACTCTAGTGCTGGTTTGTGGTTTTAGTATAAGAACAAACATGCAATGACTCTAGTGGTTGATCCATGTGTGGTTTGTGGAAAGAACACACATGTAATGACTCTGGTTGATCCATGTGTGGTTTGTGGAAAGAACACACATGCAATGACCACTAGTGGATCCATGTGAGGTTTGTGGAAAAGTACTCACATGCAATGACTCTAGTACTGGTTTGTGGTTTTAGTATAAGAACACACATGCAATGACTCTAGTGGTTGATCCATGTGTGGTTTGTGGAAATAACACACATGCAATGACTCTAGTGGTTGATCCATGTGTGGTTTGTGGAAATAACACACATGCAATGACCACTAGTGGATCCATGTGTGGTTTGTGGAAAGAACACAGATGCAATGACTCTAGTGGTTGATCCATGTGTGGTTTGTGCAAAGAACACACATGCAATGACCACTGGTGGATCCATGTGTGGTTTGTGGAAAAGAACACACATGCAATGACTCTAGTGGTTGATCCATGTTTGTTTGTGGAAATAACAAACATGCAATGACTCTAGTGGTTGATCCATGTGTGGTTTGTGAAAAGAACACACATGCAATGACTCTAGTGGTTGATCCATGTGTGGTTTGTGGATATAACACACATACAATGACTCTAGTGGTTGATCCATGTGTGGTTTATGGAAAGAACACACATGCAATGACCACTAGTGGATCCATGTGTGGTTTGTGGAAAAGAACACACATGCAATGACTGTAGTGTTGGTTTGTGGTTTTAGTATAAGAACAAACATGCAATGACTCTAGTGGTTGATCCATGCGTGGTTTGTGGAAAGAACACACATGCAATGACTCTGGTTGATCCATATGTAGTTTGTGGAAAGAACACACATGCAATTACCACTTGTGGATCCATGTGTGGTTTGTGGAAAAGAACACACATGCAATGACTCTAGTGCTAGTTTGTGGTTTTAGTATAAGAACAAACATGCAATGACTCTAGTGGTTGATCCATGTGTGGCTTGTGGAAATAACACACATGCAATGACTCTGGTTGATCCATATGTGGTTTGTGGAAAGAACACACATGCAATGACCACTGGTGGATCCATATGTGGTTTGTGGAAAAGAACACACATGCAATGACTCTGGTACTAGTTTGTGGTTTTCGTATAAGAACACACATGCAATGACTCTAGTACTGGTTTGTGGTTTTAGTATAGGAACACACATGCAATGACTCTAGTACTGGTTTGTGGTTTTAGTATAAGAACACACATGCAATGACTCTAGTACTGGTTTGTGGTTTTAGTATAAGAACACACATGCAATGACTCTGGTTGATACATGTGTGGTTTGTGGAAAGAACACACATGCAATGACTCTGGTTGATCCATGTGTGGTTTGTGGAAATAACACACATGCACTGACCACTGGTGGATCCATATGTGGTTTGTGGAAAAGAAAACACATGCAATGACTCTAGTACTGGTTTGTGGTTTTCGTATAAGAACACACATGCAATGACTCTAGTACTGGTTTGTGGTTTTAGTATAAGAACACACATGCAATGACTCTAGTACTGGTTTGTAGTTTTAGTATAAGAACACACATGCAATGACTCTGGTTGATACATGTGTGGTTTGTGGAAAGAACACACATGCAATGACCACTGGTGGATCCATGTGTGGTTTGTGGAAAAGAACACACATGCAATGACTCTGGTTGATCCATGTGTGGTTTGTGGAAAGAACACACATGCAATGACCACTGGTGGATCCATGCGTGGTTTGTGGAAAAGAACACACATGCAATGACTTTAGTGGTTGATCCATGCTTGTTTGTGGAAATAACACACATGCAATGACTCTAGTGGTTGATCCATGTGTGGTTTGTGGAAATAACACACATGCAATGACTCTAGTGGTTGATCATGTGTGGTTTGTGGAAATAACACACATGCAATGACTCTAGTGGTTGATCCATGTGTGGTTTGTGGAAAGAACACACATGCAGTGACCACTGGTGGATCCATGTGTGGTTTGTGGAAAGAACACACATGCAATGACTCTAGTGTTGGTTTGTGGTTTTAGTATAAGAACAAACATGCAATGACTCTAGTGGTTGATCCATGTGTGGTGTGTGGAAAGAACACACATCCAATGACTCTGGTTGATCCATATGTGATTTGTGGAAAGAACACACATGCAATGACCACTGGTGGATCCATGTGTGATTTGTGGAAAAGAACACACATGCAATGACCACTGGTGTATCCATGTGTGGTTTGTGGAAAAGAACACACATGCAATGACTCTAGTGCTGGTTTGTGGTTTTAGTATAACAACAAACATGCAATGACTCTAGTGGTTGATCCATGTGTGGCTCGTGGAACGAACACACATGTAATGACTCTGGTTGATCCATATGTGGTTTGTGGAAAGAACACACATGCAATGACCACTGGTGGATCCATGTGTGGTTTGTGGAAAAGAACACACATGCAATGACTCTAGTGCTGGTTTGTGGTTTTAGTATAAGAACAAACATGCAATGACTCTAGTGGTTGATCCATGTGTGGTTTGTGGAAAGAACACACATGTAATGACTCTGGTTGACCCATGTTTGGTTTGTGGAAAGAACACACATGCAATGACCACTGGTGGATCCATGTGAGGTTTGTGGAAAAGAACTCACATGCAATGACTCTAGTACTGGTTTGTGGTTTTAGTATAAGAACACACATGCAATGACTCTAGTGGTTGATCCATGTGTGGTTTGTGGAAATAACACAGATGCAATGACTCTAGTGGTTGATCCATGTGTGGTTTGTGGAAAGAACACACATGCAATGACCACTGGTGGATCCATGTGTGGTTTGTGGAAAAGAACACACATGCAATGACTCTAGTGGTTGATCCATGTTTGTTTGTGGAAATAACACACATGCAATGATTCTAGTGGTTGATCCATGTGTGGTTTGTGAAAAGAACACACATGCAATGACTCTAGTGGTTGATCCATGTGTGGTTTGTGGATATAACACACATACAATGACTCTAGTGGTTGATCCATGTGTGGTTTGTGGAAAGAACACACATGCAATGACCACTAGTGGATCCATGTGTGGTTTGTGGAAAAGAACACACATGCAATGACTGTAGTGTTGGTTTGTGGTTTTAGTATAAGAACAAACATGCAATGACTCTAGTGGTTGATCCATGCGTGGTTTGTGGAAAGAACACACATGCAATGACTCTGGTTGATCCATATGTAGTTTGTGGAAAGAACACACATGCAATTACCACTAGTGGATCCATGTGTGGTTTGTGGAAAGGAACACACATGCAATGACTCTAGTGCTAGTTTGTGGTTTTAGTATAAGAACAAACATGCAATGACTCTAGTGGTTGATCCATGTGTGGCGTGTGGAAAGAACACACATGCAATGACTCTGGTTGATCCATATGTGGTTTGTGGAAAGAACACACATGCAATGACCACTGGTGGATCCATATGTGGTTTGTGGAAAAGAAAACACATGCAATGACTCTAGTACTGGTTTGTGGTTTTCATATAAGAACACACATGCAATGACTCTAGTACTGGTTTGTGGTTTTAGTATAAGAACACACATGCAATGACTCTAGTACTGGTTTGTGGTTTTAGTATAAGAACACACATGCAATGACTCTGGTTGATACATGTGTGGTTTGTGGAAAGAACACACATGCAATGACCACTGGTGGATCCATGTGTGGTTTGTGGAAAAGAACACACATGCAATGACTCTAGTTGATCCATGTGTGGTTTGTGGAAAGAACACACATGCAATGACCACTGGTGGATCCATGCGTGGTTTGTGGAAAAGAACACACATGCAATGACTTTAGTGGTTGATCCATGCTTGTTTGTGGAAATAACACACATGCAATGACTCTAGTGGTTGATCCATGTGTGGTTTGTGGAAATAACACACATGCAATGACTCTAGTGGTTGATCATGTGTGGTTTGTGGAAATAACACACATGCAATGACTCTAGTGGTTGATCCATGTGTGGTTTGTGGAAAGAACACACATGCAGTGACCACTGGTGGATGCATGTGTGGTTTGTGGAAAGAACACACATGCAATGACTCTAGTGTTGGTTTGTGGTTTTAGTATAAGAACAAACATGCAATGACTCTAGTGGTTGATCCATGTGTGGTTTGTGGAAAGAACACACATCCAATGACTCTGGTTGATCCATATGTGATTTGTGGAAAGAACACACATGCAATGACCACTGGTGGATCCATGTGTGATTTGTGGAAAAGAACACACATGCAATGACCACTGGTGGATCCATGTGTGGTTTGTGGAAAGAACACACATGCAATGACTCTAGTGTTGGTTTATGGTTTTAGTATAAGAACAAACATGCAATGAGTCTAGTGGTTGATCCATGTGTGGTTTGTGGAAAGAACACACATGCAATGACTCTGGTTGATCCATATGTGGTTTGTGGAAAGAACACACATGCAATGACCATTGGTGGATCCATGTGTGGTTTGTGGAAAAGAACACACATGCAATGACTCTAGTGCTGGTTTGTGGTTTTAGTATAAGAACAAACATGCAATGACTCTGGTGGTTGATCCATGTGTGGTTTGTGGAAAGAACACACATGCAATGACTCTGGTTGATCCATATATGGTTTGTGGAAAGAACACACATGCAATGACCACTGGTGGATCCATATGTGGTTTGTGGAAAAGAACACACATGCAATGACTCTAGTACTGGTTTGTGGTTTTTGTGGAAAAGAACACACATGCAATGACTCTAGTACTGGTTTGTGGTTTTAGTATAAGAACACACATGCAATGACTCTAGTGGTTGATCCATGTGTGGATTGTGGAAAGAGCACACATGCAATGACTCTGGTTGATCCATATGTTGTTTGTGGAAACAACACACATGCAATGACCACTGGTGGATCTATGTGTGGTTTGTGGAAAAGAACACACATGGAATGACTCTAGTGCTGGTTTGTGGTTTTAGTATAAGAACAAACATGTAATGACTCTAGTGGTTGATCCATGTGTGGTTTGTGGAAAGAACACACGTGCAATGACTCTGGTTGATCCATGTGTGGTTTGTGGAAATAACACACATGCAATGACCACTTGTGGATCCATGTGTGGTTTGTGGAAAAGAACACACATGCAATGACTCTAGTGGTTGAAACATGTTTGTTTGTGGAAATAAGACACATGCAATGACTCTAGTGGTTGATCCATGTGTGGTTTGTGGAAATAACACACATGCAATGACTCTAGTGGTTGATCATGTGTGGTTTGTGGAAATAACACACATGCAATGACTCTAGTGGTTGATCCATGTGTGGTTTGTGGAAAGAACACACAATCAGTGACCACTTGTGGATCCATGTGTGGTTTGTGGAAAAGAACAAACATGCAATGAGTCTAGTGTTGGTTTGTGGTTTTAGTATAAGAACAAACATGCAATGACTCTAGTGGTCGATCCATGTGTGGTTTGTGGAAAGAACACACATGCAATGACTCTGGTTGATCCATATGTGATTTCTGGAAAGAACACACATGCAATGACCACTTGTGGATCCATGTGTGGTTTGTGGATAAGAACACACATGCAATGACTCTAGTGCTGGTTTGTGGTTTTAGTATAAGAACAAACAAGCAATGACTCTAGTGGTTGATCCATGTGTGGCTCGTGGAACAAACACACATGTAATGACTCTGGTTGATCCATATGTGGTTTGTGGAAAGAACACACATGCAATGACCACTGGTGGATCCGTGTGTGGTTTGTGGAAAAGAACACACATGCAATGACTCTAGTGCTGGTTTGTGGTTTTAGTATAAGAACAAACATGCAATGACTCTAGTGGTTGATCCATGTGTGGTTTGTGGAAAGAACACACATGTAATGACTCTGGTTGATCCATGTGTGGTTTGTGGAAAGAACACACATGCAATGACCACTAGTGGATCCATGTGAGGTTTGTGGAAATGTACTCACATGCAATGACTCTAGTACTGGTTTGTGGTTTTAGTATAAGAACACACATGCAATGACTCTAGTGGTTGATCCATGTGTGGTTTGTGGAAATAACACACATGCAATGACTCTAGTGGTTGATCCATGTGTGGTTTGTGGAAATAACACACATGCAATGACCACTATTGGATCCATGTGTGGTTTGTGGAAAGAACACAGATGCAATGACTCTAGTGGTTGATCCATGTGTGGTTTGTGGAAAGAACACACATGCAATGACCACTGGTGGATACATGTGTGGTTTGTGGAAAAGAACACACATGCAATGACTCTAGTGGTTGATCCATGTTTGTTTGTGGAAATAACACACATGCAATGATTCTAGTGGTTGATCCATGTGTGGTTTGTGAAAAGAACACACATGCAATGACTCCAGTGGTTGATCCATGTGTGGTTTGTGGATATAACACACATACAATGACTCTAGTGGTTGATCCATGTGTGGTTTGTGGAAAGAACACACATGCAATGACCACTAGTGGATCCATGTGTGGTTTGTGGAAAAGAACACACATGCAATGACTGTAGTGTTGGTTTGTGGTTTTAGTATAAGAACAAACATGCAATGACTCTAGTGGTTGATCCATGCGTGGTTTGTGGAAAGAACACACATGCAATGACTCTGGTTGATCCATGTGTAGTTTGTGGAAAGAACACACATGCAATTACCACTGGTGGATCCATGTGTGGTTTGTGGAAAGGAACACACATGCAATGACTCTAGTGCTAGTTTGTGGTTTTAGTATAAGAACAAACATGCAATGACTCTAGTGGTTGATCCATGTGTGGCTTGTGGAAAGAACACACATGCAATGACTCTGGTTGATCCATATGTGGTTTGTGGAAAGAACACACATGCAATGACCACTGGTGGATCCATATGTGGTTTGTGGAAAAGAAAACACATGCAATGACTCTAGTACTGGTTTGTGGTTTTCGTATAAGAACACACATGCAATGACTCTAGTACTGGTTTGTGGTTTTAGTATAAGAACACACATGCAATGACTCTAGTACTGGTTTGTGGTTTTAGTATAAGAACACACATGCAATGACTCTGGTTGATACATGTGTGGTTTGTGGAAAGAACACACATGCAATGACCACTGGTGGATCCATGTGTGGTTTGTGGAAAAGAACACACATGCAATGACTCTGGTTGATCCATGTGTGGTTTGTGGAAAGAACACACATGCAATGACCACTGGTGGATCCATGCGTGGTTTGTGGAAAAGAACACACATGCAATGACTTTAGTGGTTGATCCATGCTTGTTTGTGGAAATAACACACATGCAATGACTCTAGTGGTTGATCCATGTGTGGTTTGTGGAAATAACACACATGCAATGACTCTAGTGGTTGATCATGTGTGGTTTGTGGAAATAACACACATGCAATGACTCTAGTGGTTGATCCATGTGTGGTTTGTGGAAAGAACACACATGCAGTGACCACTGGTGGATCCATGTGTGGTTTGTGGAAAGAACACACATGCAATGACTCTAGTGTTGGTTTGTGGTTTTAGTATAAGAACAAACATGCAATGACTCTAGTGGTTGATCCATGTGTGGTTTGTGGAAAGAACACACATCCAATGACTCTGGTTGATCCATATGTAATTTGTGGAAAGAACACACATGCAATGACCACTGGTGGATCCATGTGTGATTTGTGGAAAAGAACACACATGCAATGACCACTGGTGGATCCATGTGTGGTTTGTGGAAAAGAACACACATGCAATGACTCTAGTGCTGGTTTGTGGTTTTAGTATAACAACAAACATGCAATGACTCTAGTGGTTGATCCATGTGTGGCTCGTGGAACGAACACACATGTAATGACTCTGGTTGATCCATATGTGGTTTGTGGAAAGAACACACATGCAATGACCACTGGTGGATCCATGTGTGGTTTTTGGAAAAGAACACACATGCAATGACTCTAGTGCTGGTTTGTGGTTTTAGTATAAGAACAAACATGCAATGACTCTAGTGGTTGATCCATGTGTGGTTTGTGGAAAGAACACACATGTAATGACTCTGGTTGACCCATGTGTGGTTTGTGGAAAGAACACACATGCAATGACCACTGGTGGATCCATGTGAGGTTTGTGGAAAAGAACTCACATGCAATGACTCTAGTACTGGTTTGTGGTTTTAGTATAAGAACACACATGCAATGACTCTAGTGGTTGATCCATGTGTGGTTTGTGGAAATAACACACATGCAATGACTCTAGTGGTTGATCCATGTGTGGTTTGTGGAAATAACACACATGCAATGACCACTGGTGGATCCATGTGTGGTTTGTGGAAAGAACACACATGCCATGACTCTAGTGGTTGATCCATGTGTGGTTTGTGGAAAGAACACACATGCAATGACCACTGGTGGATTCATGTGGGGTTTGTGGAAAAGAACACACATGCAATGACTCTAGTGGTTTATCCATGTTTGTTTGTGGAAATAACACACATGCAATGACTCTAGTGCTTGATCCATGTGTGGTTTGTGAAAAGAACACACATGCAATGACTCTAGTGGTTGATCCATGTGTGGTTTGTGGAAATAACACACATACAATGACTCTAGTGGTTGATCCATGTGTGGTTTATGGAAAGAACACACATGCAATGACCACTGGTGGATCCATGTGTGGTTTGTGGAAAAGAACACACATGCAATGACTGTAGTGTTGGTTTGTGGTTTTAGTATAAGAACAAACATGCAATGACTCTAGTGGTTGATCCATGTGTGGTTTGTGCAAAGAACACACATGCAATGACTCTGGTTGATCCATATGTGGTTTTTGGAAAGAACACACATGCAATTACCACTGGTGGATCCATGTGTGGTTTGTGGAAAAGAACACACAAGCAATGACTCTAGTGCTAGTTTGTGGTTTTAGTATAAGGACGAACATGCAATGACTCTAGTGGTTGATCCATGTGTGGATTGTGGAAAGAACACACATGCAATGACTCTGGTTGATCCATATGTGGTTTGTGGAAAGAACACACATGCAATGACCACTGGTGGATCCATATGTGGTTTGTGGAAAAGAACACACATGCAATGACTCTAGTACTGGTTTGTGGTTTTTGTGGAAAAGAACACACATGCAATGACTCTAGTACTGGTTTGTGGTTTTAGTATAAGAACACACATGCAATGACTCTAGTGGTTGATCCATGTGTGGTTTGTGGAAATAACACACATGCAATGACTCTAGTGGTTGATCCATGTGTGGATTGTGGAAAGAGCACACATGCAATGACTCTGGTTGATCCATATGTTGTTTGTGGAAACAACACACATGCAATGACCACTGGTGGATCTATGTGTGGTTTGTGGAAAAGAACACACACGGAATGACTCTAGTGCTGGTTTGTGGTTTTAGTATAAGAACAAACATGCAATGACTCTAGTGGTTGATCCATGTGTGGTTTGTGGAAAGAACACACGTGCAATGACTCTGGTTGATCCATGTGTGTTTTGTGGAAATAACACACATGCAATGACCACTTGTGGATCCATGTGTGGTTTGTGGAAAAGAACACACATGCAATGACTCTAGTGGTTGATCCATGTTTGTTTGTGGAAATAACACACATGCAATGACTCTAGTGGTTGATCCATGTGTGGTTTGTGGAAATAACACACATGCAATGACTCTAGTGGTTGATCATGTGTTGTTTGTGGAAATAACACACATGCAATGACTCTAGTGGTTGATCCATGTGTGGTTTGTGGAAAGAACACACATGCAGTGACCACTTGTGGATCCATGTGTGGTTTGTGGAAAAGAACACACATGCAATGAGTCTAGTGTTGGTTTGTGGTTTTAGTATAAGAACACACATGCAATGACTCTAGTACTAGTTTGTGGTTTTAGTATAAGAACACACATGCAATGACTCTAGTGGTTGATCCATGTGTGGTTTGTGGAAATAACACACATACAATGATTCTAGTGGTTGATCCATGTGTGGTTTGTGGAAAGAACACACATGCAATGACCACTGGTGGATCCATGTTGGTTTTTAGTATAAGAACACACATGCAATGACTCTAGTGGTTGATCCATGTTTGTTTGTGGAAATAACACACACGCAATGACTCTAGTGGTTGATCCATGTGTGGTTTATGAAAAGAACACACATGCAATGGCTCTAGTGTTGGTTTTAGTATAAGAACACACATGCAATGACTCTAGTGGTTGATCCATGTGTGGTTTGTGGAAATGACACATATGCAATGACTCTAGTGGTTGATCCATGTGTGGTTTGTGGAAATAACACACATGCAATGACTCTAGTGGGTCCACATGTGTGGTTTGTGGAAAGAACACACATGCAATGACTCTGGTTGATCCATATGTGGTTTGTGGAAATAACACACATGCAATGACTCTAGTGGTGGATCTATGTGTGGTTTGTGGAAAAGAACACACATGCAATGACTCTAGTGCCGGTTTTTGGTTTTAGTATAAGAACAAACATGCAATGACTCTAGTGGTTGATCCATGTGTGGTTTGTGGAAAGAACACACATGCAATGACCACTAGTGGATCCATGTGTGGTTTGTGGAAAATAACACACATGCAATGACTCTAGTGTTGGTTTATGGTTTTAGTATAAGAACAAACATGCAATGACTCTAGTGGTTGATCCATGTGTGGTTTGTGGAAAGAACACACATGCAATGACTCTGGTTGATCCATATGTGGTTTGTGGAAAGAACACACATGCAATGACCATTGGTGGATCCATGTGTGGTTTGTGGAAAAGAACACACATGCAATGACTCTAGTGCTGGTTTGTGGTTTTAGTATAAGAACAAACATGCAATGACTCTGGTGGTTGATCCATGTGTGGTTTGTGGAAAGAACACACATGCAATGACTCTGGTTGATCCATATATGGTTTGTGGAAAGAACACACATGCAATGCCCACTGGTGGATCCATATGTGGTTTGTGGAAAAGAACACACATGCAATGACTCTAGTACTGGTTTGTGGTTTTTGTGGAAAAGAACACACATGCAATGACTCTAGTACTGGTTTGTGGTTTTAGTATAAGAACACACATGCAATGACTCTAGTGGTTGATCCATGTGTGGTTTGTGGAAAGATCACACATGCAATGACTCTAGTGGTTGATCCATGTGTGGATTGTGGAAAGAGCACACATGCAATGACTCTGGTTGATCCATATGTTGTTTGTGGAAACAACACACATGCAATGACCACTGGTGGATCTATGTGTGGTTTGTGGAAAAGAACACACATGGAATGACTCTAGTGCTGGTTTGTGGTTTTAGTATAAGAACAAACATGCAATGACTCTAGTGGTTGATCCATGTGTGGTTTGTGGAAAGAACACACGTGCAATGACTATGGTTGATCCATGTGTGGTTTGTGGAAATAACACACATGCAATGACCACTTGTGGATCCATGTGTGGTTTGTGGAAAAGAACACACATGCAATGACTCTAGTGGTTGATCCATGTTTGTTTTTGGAAATAAGACACATGCAATGACTCTAGTGGTTGATCCATGTGTGGTTTGTGGAAATAACACACATGCAATGACTCTAGTGGTGGATCATGTGTGGTTTGTGGAAATAACACACATGCAATGACTCTAGTGGTTGATCCATGTGTGGTTTGTGGAAAGAACACACATGCAGTGACCACTTGTAGATCCATGTGTGGTTTGTGGAAAAGAACACACATGCAATGAGTCTAGTGTTGGTTTGTGGTTTTAGTATAAGAACAAACATGCAATGACTCTAGTGGTCGATCCATGTGTGGTTTGTGGAAAGAACACACATGCAATGACTCTGGTTGATCCATATGTGATTTGTGGAAAGAACACACATGCAATGACCACTTATGGATCCATGTGTGGTTTGTGGAAAAGAACACACATGCAATGACTCTAGTGCTGGTTTGTGGTTTTAGTATAAGAACAAACATGCAATGACTCTAGTGGTTGATCCATGTGTGGCTCGTGGAACGAACACACTGACTCTGGTTGATCCATATGTGGTTTGTGGAAAGAACACACATGCAATGACCACTGGTGGATCCGTGTGTGGTTTGTGGAAAAGAACACACATGCAATGACTCTAGTGCTGTTTTGTGGTTTTAGTATAAGAACAAACATGCAATGACTCTAGTGGTTGATCCATGTGTGGTTTGTGGAAAGAACACACATGTAATGACTCTGGTTGATCCATGTGTGGTTTGTGGAAAGAACACACATGCAATGACCACTGGTGGATCCATGTGAGGTTTGTGGAAAAGAACTCACATGCAATGACTCTAGTACTGGTTTGTGGTTTTAGTATAAGAACACACATGCAATGACTCTAGTGGTTGATCCATGTGTGATTTGTGGAAATAACACACATGCAATGACTCTAGTGGTTGATCCATGTGTGGTTTGTGGAAATAACACACATGCAATGACCACTGGTGGATCCATGTGTGGTTTGTGGAAAGAACACAGATGCAATGACTCTAGTGGTTGATCCATGTGTGGTTTGTGGAAAGAACACACATGCAATGACCACTGGTGGATCCATGTGTGGTTTGTGGAAAAGAACACACATGCAATGACTCTAGTGGTTGATCCATGTTGGTTTGTGGAAATAACACACATGCAATGACTCTAGTGGTTGATCCATGTGTGGTTTGTGAAAAGAACACACATGCAATGACTCTAGTGGTTGATCCATGTGTGGTTTGTGGATATAACACACATACAATGACTCTAGTGGTTGATCCATGTGTGGTTTGTGGAAAGAACACACATGCAATGACCACTAGTGGATCCATGTGTGGTTTGTGGAAAAGAACACACATGCAATGACTGTAGTGTTGGTTTGTGGTTTTAGTATAAGAAAAAACATGCAATGACTCTAGTGGTTGATCCATGTGTGGTTTGTGGAAAGAACACACATGCAATGACTCTGGTTGATCCATATGTAGTTTGTGGAAAGAACATACATGCAATTACCACTGGTGGATCCATGTGTGGTTTGTGGAAAAGAAAACACATGCAATGACTCTAGTGCTAGTTTGTGGTTTTAGTATAAGAACAAACATGCAATGACTCTAGTGGTTGATCCATGTGTGGCTTGTGGAAAGAACACACATGTAATGACTCTGGTTGATCCATATGTGGTTTGTGGAAAGAACACACATGCAATGACCACTGGTGGATCCATATGTGGTTTGTGGAAAAGAACACACATGCAATGACTCTGGTACTGGTTTGTGGTTTTCGTATAAGAACACACATGCAATGACTCTAGTACTGGTTTGTGGTTTTAGTATAGGAACACACATGCAATGACTCTAGTACTGGTTTGTGGTTTTAGTATAAGAACACACATGCAATGACTCTGGTTGATACATGTGTGGTTTGTGGAAAGAACACACATGCAATGACCACTGGTGGATCCATGTGTGGTTTGTGGAAATAACACACATGGAATGACCACTGGTGGATCCATGTGTGGTTTGTGGAAAGAACACACATGCAATGACCACTTGTGTATCCATGCGTGGTTTGTGGAAAAGAACACACATATAATGACTCTAGTGGTTGATCCATGCTTGTTTGTGGAAATAACACACATGCAATGACTCTAGTGGTTGATCCATGTGTGGTTTGTGGAAATAACACACATGCAATGACTCTAGTGGTTGATCATGTGTGGTTTGTGGAAATAACACACATGCAATGACTCTATTCGTTGATCCATGTGTGGTTTGTGGAAAGAACACACATGCAGTGACCACTAGTGGATCCATGTGTGGTTTGTGGAAAAGAACACACATGCAATGACTCTACTGCTGGTTTCTGGTTTTAGTATAACAACAAACATGCAATGACTCTAGTGGTTGATCCATGTGTGGCTCGTGGAACGAACACACATGTAATGACTCTGGTTGATCCATATGTGGTTTGTGGAAAGAACACACATGCAATGACCACTGGTGGATCCATGTGAGGTTTGTGGAAAAGAACTCACATGCAATGACTCTAGTACTGGTTTGTGGTTTTAGTATAAGAACACACATGCAATGACTCTAGTGGTTGATCCATGTGTGATTTGTGGAAATAACACACATGCAATGACTCTAGTGGTTGATCCATGTGTGGCTCGTGGAACGAACACACTGACTCTGGTTGATCCATATGTGGTTTGTGGAAAGAACACACATGCAATGACCACTGGTGGATCCGTGTGTGGTTTGTGGAAAAGAACACACATGCAATGACTCTAGTGCTGTTTTGTGGTTTTAGTATAAGAACAAACATGCAATGACTCTAGTGGTTGATCCATGTGTGGTTTGTGGAAAGAACACACATGTAATGACTCTGGTTGATCCATGTGTGGTTTGTGGAAAGAACACACATGCAATGACCACTGGTGGATCCATGTGAGGTTTGTGGAAAAGAACTCACATGCAATGACTCTAGTACTGGTTTGTGGTTTTAGTATAAGAACACACATGCAATGACTCTAGTGGTTGATCCATGTGTGATTTGTGGAAATAACACACATGCAATGACTCTAGTGGTTGATCCATGTGTGGTTTGTGGAAATAACACACATGCAATGACCACTGGTGGATCCATGTGTGGTTTGTGGAAAGAACACAGATGCAATGACTCTAGTGGTTGATCCATGTGTGGTTTGTGGAAAGAACACACATGCAATGACCACTGGTGGATCCATGTGTGGTTTGTGGAAAAGAACACACATGCAATGACTCTAGTGGTTGATCCATGTTGGTTTGTGGAAATAACACACATGCAATGACTCTAGTGGTTGATCCATGTGTGGTTTGTGAAAAGAACACACATGCAATGACTCTAGTGGTTGATCCATGTGTGGTTTGTGGATATAACACACATACAATGACTCTAGTGGTTGATCCATGTGTGGTTTGTGGAAAGAACACACATGCAATGACCACTAGTGGATCCATGTGTGGTTTGTGGAAAAGAACACACATGCAATGACTGTAGTGTTGGTTTGTGGTTTTAGTATAAGAAAAAACATGCAATGACTCTAGTGGTTGATCCATGTGTGGTTTGTGGAAAGAACACACATGCAATGACTCTGGTTGATCCATATGTAGTTTGTGGAAAGAACATACATGCAATTACCACTGGTGGATCCATGTGTGGTTTGTGGAAAAGAAAACACATGCAATGACTCTAGTGCTAGTTTGTGGTTTTAGTATAAGAACAAACATGCAATGACTCTAGTGGTTGATCCATGTGTGGCTTGTGGAAAGAACACACATGTAATGACTCTGGTTGATCCATATGTGGTTTGTGGAAAGAACACACATGCAATGACCACTGGTGGATCCATATGTGGTTTGTGGAAAAGAACACACATGCAATGACTCTGGTACTGGTTTGTGGTTTTCGTATAAGAACACACATGCAATGACTCTAGTACTGGTTTGTGGTTTTAGTATAGGAACACACATGCAATGACTCTAGTACTGGTTTGTGGTTTTAGTATAAGAACACACATGCAATGACTCTGGTTGATACATGTGTGGTTTGTGGAAAGAACACACATGCAATGACCACTGGTGGATCCATGTGTGGTTTGTGGAAATAACACACATGGAATGACCACTGGTGGATCCATGTGTGGTTTGTGGAAAGAACACACATGCAATGACCACTTGTGTATCCATGCGTGGTTTGTGGAAAAGAACACACATATAATGACTCTAGTGGTTGATCCATGCTTGTTTGTGGAAATAACACACATGCAATGACTCTAGTGGTTGATCCATGTGTGGTTTGTGGAAATAACACACATGCAATGACTCTAGTGGTTGATCATGTGTGGTTTGTGGAAATAACACACATGCAATGACTCTATTCGTTGATCCATGTGTGGTTTGTGGAAAGAACACACATGCAGTGACCACTAGTGGATCCATGTGTGGTTTGTGGAAAAGAACACACATGCAATGACTCTACTGCTGGTTTCTGGTTTTAGTATAACAACAAACATGCAATGACTCTAGTGGTTGATCCATGTGTGGCTCGTGGAACGAACACACATGTAATGACTCTGGTTGATCCATATGTGGTTTGTGGAAAGAACACACATGCAATGACCACTGGTGGATCCATGTGTGGTTTGTGGAAAAGAACACACATGCAATTACTCTAGTGCTGGTTTGTGGGTTTAGTATAAGAACAAACATGCAATGACTCTAGTGGTTGATCCATGTGTGGTTTGTGGAAAGAACACACATGTAATGACTCTGGTTGATCCATGTGTGGTTTGTGGAAAGAACACACATGCAATGACCACTGGTGGATCCATGTGAGTTTTGTGGAAAAGAACTCACATGCAATGACTCTAGTGGTTGATCCATGTGTGGTTTGTGGAAATAACACACATGCAATGACTCTAGTGGTTGATCCATGTGTGGTTTGTGGAAATAACACACATGCAATGACCACTGGTGGATCCATGTGTCGTTTGTGGAAAGAACACACATGCAATGACTCTAGTGGTTGATCCATGTGTGTTTTGTGGAAAGAACACACATGCAATGACTACTGGTGGATCCATGTGTGGTTTGTGGAAAAGAACACACATGCAATGACTCTAGTGGTTGATCCATGTTTGTTTGTGGAAATAACACACATGGAATGACTCTAGTGCTTGATCCATGTGTGGTTTGTGAAAAGAACACACATGCAATGACCCTAGTGGTTGATCCATGTGTGGTTTGTGGAAATAACACACATACAATGACTCTAGTGGTTGATCCATGTGTGGTTTATGGAAAGAAAACACATGCAATGACCACTGGTGGATCCATGTGTGGTTTGTGGAAAAGAACACACATGCAATGACTGTAGTGTTGGTTTGTGGTTTTAGTATAAGAACAAACATGCAATGACTCTAGTGGTTGATCCATGTGTGGTTTGTGCAAAGAACACACATGCAATGACTCTGGTTGATCCATATGTGGTTTGTGGAAAGAACACACATGCAATTACCACTAGTGGATCCATGTGTGGTTTGTGGAAAAGAACACACATGCAATGACTCTAGTGCTAGTTTGTGGTTTTAGTATAAGAACAAACATGCAATGACTCTAGTGGTTGATCCATGTGTGGCTTGTGGAAAGAACACACATGCAATGACTCTGGTTGATGCATATGTGGTTTGTGGAAAGAACACACATGCAATGACCACTGGTGGATCCATATGTGGTTTGTGGAAAAGAACACACATGCAATGACTCTAGTACTGGTTTGTGGTTTTCGTATAAGAACACACATGCGATGACTCTAGTACTGGTTTGTGGTTTTAGTATAAGAACACACATGCAATGACTCTAGTACTGGTTTGTGGTTTTAGTATAAGAACACACATGCAATGACTCTGGTTGATACATGTGTGGTTTGTGGAAAGAACACACATGCAATGACCACTGGTGGATCCATGTGTGGTTTGTGGAAAAGAACACACATGCAATGACTCTAGTACTAGTTTGTGGTTTTAGTATAAGAACACACATGCAATGACTCTAGTGGTTGATCCATATGTGGTTTGTGGAAAGAACACACATGCAATGAATCTAGTGGTTGATCCATGTGTGGTTTGTGGAAATAACACACATGCAATGACTCTAGTGGTTGATCCATGTGTGGTTTATGGAAATAACACACATGCAATGACCACTGGTGGATCCATGTGTGGTTTGTGGAAAGAACACACATGCAATGACCACTGGTGTATCCATGCGTGGTTTGTGGAAAAGAACACACATGTAATGACTCTAGTGGTTGATCCATGCTTGTTTGTGGAAATAACACACATGCAATGAATCTAGTGGTTTATCCATGTGTGGTTTGTGGAAATAACACACATGCAATGACTCTAGTGGTTGATCATGTGTGGTTTGTGGAAATAACACACATGCAATGACTCTAGTGGTTGATCCATGTGTGGTTTGTGGAAAGAACACACATGCAGTGACCACTGGTGGATCCATGTGTGGTTTGTGGAAAAGAACACACATGCAATGACTCTAGTGTTGGTTTGTGGTTTTAGTATAAGAACAAACATGCAATGACTCTAGTGGTTGATCCATGTGTGGTTTGTGGAAAGAACACACATTCAATGACTCTGGTTGATCATATGTGATTTGTGGAAAGAACACACATGAAATGACCACTGGTGGATCCATGTGTGGTTTGTGGAAAAGAACACACATGCAATGACTCTACTGCTGGTTTCTGGTTTTAGCATAACAACAAACATGCAATGACTCTATTGGTTGATCCATGTGTGGCTCGTGGAACGAACACACATGTAATGACTCTGGTTGATCCATATGTGGTTTGTGGAAAGAACACACATGCAATGACCACTGGTGGATCCATGTGTGGTTTGTGGAAAAGAACACACATGCAATTACTCTAGTGCTGGTTTGTGGTTTTAGTATAAGAACAAACATGCAATGACTCTAGTGGTTGATCCATGTGTGGTTTGTGGAAAGAACACACATGTAATGACTCTAGTTGATCCATGTGTGGTTTGTGGAAAGAACACACATGCAATGACCACTGGTGGATCCATGTGAATTTTGTGGAAAAGAACTCACATGCAATGACTCTAGTACTGGTTTGTGGTTTTAGTATAAGAACACACATGCAATGACTCTAGTGGTTGATCCATGTGTGGTTTGTGGAAATAACACACATGCAATGACTCTAGTGGTTGATCCATGTGTGGTTTGTGGAAATAACACACATGCAATGACCACTGGTGGATCCATGTGTGGTTTGTGGAAAGAACACACATGCAATGACTCTAGTGGTTGATCCATGCTTGTTTGTGGAAATAACACACATGCAATGACTCTAGTGGTTGATCCATGTGTGGTTTGTGGAAATAACACACATGCAATGACTCTAGTGGTTGATCATGTGTGGTTTGTGGAAATAACACACATGCAATGACTCTAGTGGTTGATCCATGTGTGGCTTGTGGAAAGAACACACATGCAGTGACCACTGGTGGATCCATGTGTGGTTTGTGGAAAAGAACACACATGCAATGACTCTAGTGTTGGTTTGTGGTTTTAGTATAAGAACAAACATGCAATGACTCTAGTGGTTGATCCATGTGTGGTTTGTGGAAAGAACACACATTCAATGACTCTGGTTGATCATATGTGATTTGTGGAAAGAACACACATGCAATGACCACTGGTGGATCCATGTTTGGTTTGTGGAAAAGAACACACATGCAATGACTCTACTGCTGGTTTCTGGTTTTAGTATAACAACAAACATGCAATGACTCTATTGGTTGATCCATGTGTGGTTTGTGGAAAGAACACACATGTAATGACTCTGGTTGATCCATGTGTGGTTTGTGGAAAGAACACACATGCAATGACCACTGGTGGATCCATGTGAGTTTTGTGGAAAAGAACTCACATGCAATGACTCTAGTACTGGTTTGTGGTTTTAGTATAAGAACACACATGCAATGACTCTAGTGGTTGATCCATGTGTGGTTTGTGGAAATAACACACATGCAATGACTCTAGTGGTTGATCCATGTGTGGTTTGTGGAAATAACACACATGCAATGACCACTGGTGGATCCATGTGTGGTTTGTGGAAAGAACACACATGCAATGACTCTAGTGGTTGATCCATGTGTGGTTTGTGGAAAGAACACACATGCAATCACTACTGGTGGATCCATGTGTGGTTTGTGGAAAAGAACACACATGCAATGACTCTAGTGGTTGATCCATGTTTGTTTGTGGAAATAACACACATGCAATGACTCTAGTGCTTGATCCATGTGTGGTTTGTGAAAAGAACACACATGCAATGACTCTAGTGGTTGATCCATGTGTAGTTTGTGGAAATAACACACATACAATGACTCTAGTGGTTGATCCATGTGTGGTTTATGGAAAGAACACACATGCAATGACCACTGGTGGATCCATGTGTGGTTTGTGGAAAAGAACACACATGCAATGACTGTAGTGTTGGTTTGTGGTTTTAGTATAAGAACAAACATGCAATGACTCTAGTGGTTGATCCATGTGTGGTTTGTGCAAAGAACACACATGCAATGACTCTGGTTGATCCATATGTGGTTTGTGGAAAGAACACACATGCAATTACCACTGGTGGATCCATGTGTGGTTTGTGGAAAAGAACACACATGCAATGACTCTAGTGCTAGTTTGTGGTTTTAGTATAAGAACAAACATGCAATGACTCTAGTGGTTGATCCATGTGTGGCTTGTGGAAAGAACACACATGCAATGACTCTGGTTGATGCATATGTGGTTTGTGGAAAGAACACACATGCAATGACCACTGGTGGATCCATATGTGGTTTGTGGAAAAGAACACACATGCAATGACTTTAGTACTGGTTTGTGGTTTTCGTATAAGAACACACATGCAATGACTCTAGTATTGGTTTGTGGTTTTAGTATAAGAACACACATGCAATGACTCTAGTACTGGTTTGTGGTTTTAGTATAAGAACACACATGCAATGACTCTGGTTGATACATGTGTGGTTTGTGGAAAGAACACACATGCAATGACCACTGGTGGATCCATGTGTGGTTTGTGGAAAAGAACACACATGCAATGACTCTAGTACTATTTTGTGTTTTTAGTATAAGAACACACATGCAATGACTCTAGTGGTTGATCCATGTGTGGTTTGTGGAAAGAACACACATGCAATGACTCTAGTGGTTGATCCATGTGTAGTTTGTGGAAATAACACACATGCAATGACCACTGGTGGATCCATGTGTGGTTTGTGGAAAGAACACACATGCAATGACTCTAGTGGTTGATCCATGTGTGGCTTGTGGAAAGAACACACATGCAATGACCACTGGTGGATCCATGTGTCGTTTGTGGAAAAGAACACATATGCAATGACTCTAGTGGTTGATCCATGTTTGTTTGTGGAAATAACACACATGCAATGACTCTAGTGCTTGATCCATGTGTGGTTTGTGAAAAGAACACACATGCAATGACTCTAGTACTAGTTTGTGGTTTTAGTATAAGAACACACATGCAATGACTCTAGTGGTTGATCCATGTGTGGTTTGTGGAAAGAACACACATGCAATGACTCTAGTGGTTGATCCATGTGTGGATTGTGGAAAGAACACACATGCAATGACTCTGGTTGATCCATATGTTGTTTGTGGAAACAACACACATGCAATGACCACTGGTGGATCCATGTGTGGTTTGTGGAAAAGAACACACATGCAATGACTCTAGTACTAGTTTGTGTTTTTAGTATAAGAACACACATGCAATGACTCTAGTGGTTGATCCATGTGTGGTTTGTGGAAAGAACACACATGCAATGACTCTAGTGGTTGATCCATGTGTGGATTGTGGAAAGAACACACATGCAATGACTCTGGTTAATCCATATGTGGTTTGTGGAAAGAACACACATGCAATGACTCTAGTGGTTGATCCATGTGTGGTTTGTGGAAATAACACACATGCAATGACTCTAGTGGTTGATCCATGTGTGGTTTGTGGAAATAACACACATGCAATGACCACTGGTGGATCCATGTGTGGTTTGTGGAAAGAACACACATGCAATGACCACTGGTGTATCCATGCGTGGTTTGTGGAAAAGAACACACATGTAATGACTCTAGTTGTTGATCCATGCTTGTTTGTGGAAATAACACACATGCAATGACTCTAGTGGTTGATCCATGTGTGGTTTGTGGAAATAACACACATGCAATGACTCTAGTGGTTGATCATGTGTGGTTTGTGGAAATAACACACTTGCAATGACTCTAGTGGTTGATCCATGTGTGGTTTGTGGAAAGAACACACATGCAGTGACCACTGGTGGATCCATGTGTGGTTTGTGGAAAAGAACACACATGCAATGACTCTAGTGTTGGTTTGTGGTTTTAGTATAAGAACAAACATGCAATGACTCTAGTGGTTGATCCATGTATGGTTTGTGGAAAGAACACACATTCAATGACTCTGGTTGATCCATATGTGATTTGTGGAAAGAACACACATGCAATGACCACTGGTGGATCCATGTGTGGTTTATGGAAAAGAACACACATGCAATGACTCTACTGCTGGTTTCTGGTTTTAGTATAACAACAAACATGCAATGACTCTAGTGGTTGATCCATGTGTGGCTTGTGGAACGAACACACATGTAATGACTCCGGTTGATCCATATGTGGTTTGTGGAAAGAACACACATGCAATGACCACTGGTGGATCCATGTGTGGTTTGTGGAAAAGAACACACATGCAATGAGTCTAGTGCTGGTTTGTGGTTTTAGTATAAGAACAAACATGCAATGACTCTAGTGGTTGATCCATGTGTGGTTTGTGGAAAGAACACACATGTAATGACTCTGGTTGATCCATGTGTGGTTTGTGGAAAGAACACACATGCAATGACCACTGGTGGATCCATGTGAGGTTTGTGGAAAAGAACTCACATGCAATGACTCTAGTACTAGTTTGTGGTTTTAGTATAAGAACACACATGCAATGACTCTAGTGGTTGATCCATGTGTGGTTTGTGGAAATAACACACATGCAATGACTCTAGTGGTTGATCCATGTGTAGTTTGTGGAAATAACACACATGCAATGACCACTGGTGGATCCATGTGTGGTTTGTGGAAAGAACACACATGCAATGACTCTAGTGGTTGATCCATGTGTGGCTTGTGGAAAGAACACACATGCAATGACCACTGGTGGATCCATGTGTCGTTTGTGGAAAAGAACACATATGCAATGACTCTAGTGGTTGATCCATGTTTGTTTGTGGAAATAACACACATGCAATGACTCTAGTGCTTGATCCATGTGTGGTTTGTGAAAAGAACACACATGCAATGACTCTAGTACTAGTTTGTGGTTTTAGTATAAGAACACACATGCAATGACTCTAGTGGTTGATCCATGTGTGGTTTGTGGAAAGAACACACATGCAATGACTCTAGTGGTTGATCCATGTGTGGATTGTGGAAAGAACACACATGCAATGACTCTGGTTGATCCATATGTTGTTTGTGGAAACAACACACATGCAATGACCACTGGTGGATCCATGTGTGGTTTGTGGAAAAGAACACACATGCAATGACTCTAGTACTAGTTTGTGTTTTTAGTATAAGAACACACATGCAATGACTCTAGTGGTTGATCCATGTGTGGTTTGTGGAAAGAACACACATGCAATGACTCTAGTGGTTGATCCATGTGTGGATTGTGGAAAGAACACACATGCAATGACTCTGGTTAATCCATATGTGGTTTGTGGAAAGAACACACATGCAATGACTCTAGTGGTTGATCCATGTGTGGTTTGTGGAAATAACACACATGCAATGACTCTAGTGGTTGATCCATGTGTGGTTTGTGGAAATAACACACATGCAATGACCACTGGTGGATCCATGTGTGGTTTGTGGAAAGAACACACATGCAATGACCACTGGTGTATCCATGCGTGGTTTGTGGAAAAGAACACACATGTAATGACTCTAGTTGTTGATCCATGCTTGTTTGTGGAAATAACACACATGCAATGACTCTAGTGGTTGATCCATGTGTGGTTTGTGGAAATAACACACATGCAATGACTCTAGTGGTTGATCATGTGTGGTTTGTGGAAATAACACACTTGCAATGACTCTAGTGGTTGATCCATGTGTGGTTTGTGGAAAGAACACACATGCAGTGACCACTGGTGGATCCATGTGTGGTTTGTGGAAAAGAACACACATGCAATGACTCTAGTGTTGGTTTGTGGTTTTAGTATAAGAGCAAACATGCAATGACTCTAGTGGTTGATCCATGTGTGGTTTGTGGAAAGAACACACATTCAATGACTCTGGTTGATCATATGTGATTTGTGGAAAGAACACACATGCAATGACCACTGGTGGATCCATGTGTGGTTTGTGGAAAAGAACACACATGCAATGACTCTACTGCTGGTTTCTGGTTTTAGTATAACAACAAACATGCAATGACTCTATTGGTTGATCCATGTGTGGTTTGTGGAAAGAACACACATGTAATGACTCTGGTTGATCCATGTGTGGTTTGTGGAAAGAACACACATGCAATGACCACTGGTGGATCCATGTGAGTTTTGTGGAAAAGAACTCACATGCAATGACTCTAGTACTGGTTTGTGGTTTTAGTATAAGAACACACATGCAATGACTCTAGTGGTTGATCCATGTGTGGTTTGTGGAAATAACACACATGCAATGACTCTAGTGGTTGATCCATGTGTGGTTTGTGGAAATAACACACATGCAAAGACCACTGGTGGATCCATGTGTGGTTTGTGGAAAGAACACACATGCAATGACTCTAGTGGTTGATCCATGTGTGGTTTGTGGAAAGAACACACATGCAATCACTACTGGTGGATCCATGTGTGGTTTGTGGAAAAGAACACACATGCAATGACTCTAGTGGTTGATCCATGTTTGTTTGTGGAAATAACAAACATGCAATGACTCTAGTGCTTGATCCATGTGTGGTTTGTGAAAAGAACACACATGCAATGACTCTAGTGGTTGATCCATGTGTAGTTTGTGGAAATAACACACATACAATGACTCTAGTGGTTGATCCATGTGTGGTTTATGGAAAGAACACACATGCAATGACCACTGGTGGATCCATGTGTGGTTTGTGGAAAAGAACACACATGCAATGACTGTAGTGTTGGTTTGTGGTTTTAGTATAAGAACAAACATGCAATGACTCTAGTGGTTGATCCATGTGTGGTTTGTGCAAAGAACACACATGCAATGACTCTGGTTGATCCATATGTGGTTTGTGGAAAGAACACACATGCAATTACCACTGGTGGATCCATGTGTGGTTTGTGGAAAAGAACACACATGCAATGACTCTAGTGCTAGTTTGTGGTTTTAGTATAAGAACAAACATGCAATGACTCTAGTGGTTGATCCATGTGTGGCTTGTGGAAAGAACACACATGCAATGACTCTGGTTGATGCATATGTGGTTTGTGGAAAGAACACACATGCAATGACCACTGGTGGATCCATATGTGGTTTGTGGAAAAGAACACACATGCAATGACTCTAGTACTGGTTTGTGGTTTTCGTATAAGAACACACATGCAATGACTCTAGTACTGGTTTGTGGTTTTAGTATAAGAACACACATGCAATGACTCTAGTACTGGTTTGTGGTTTTAGTATAAGAACACACATGCAATGACTCTGGTTGATACATGTGTGGTTTGTGGAAAGAACACACATGCAATGACCACTGGTGGATCCATGTGTGGTTTGTGGAAAAGAACACACATGCAATGACTCTAGTACTAGTTTGTGTTTTTAGTATAAGAACACACATGCAATGACTCTAGTGGTTGATCCATGTGTGGTTTGTGGAAAGAACACACATGCAATGACTCTAGTGGTTGATCCATGTGTGGATTGTGGAAAGAACACACATGCAATGACTCTGGTTAATCCATATGTGGTTTGTGGAAAGAACACACATGCAATGACTCTAGTGGTTGATCCATGTGTGGTTTGTGGAAATAACACACATGCAATGACTATAGTGGTTGATCCATGTGTGGTTTGTGGAAATAACACACATGCAATGACCACTGGTGGATCCATGTGTGGTTTGTGGAAAGAACACACATGCAATGACCACTGGTGTATCCATGCGTGGTTTGTGGAAAAGAACACACATGTAATGACTCTAGTTGTTGATCCATGCTTGTTTGTGGAAATAACACACATGCAATGACTCTAGTGGTTGATCCATGTGTGGTTTGTGGAAATAACACACATGCAATGACTCTAGTGGTTGATCATGTGTGGTTTGTGGAAATAACACACTTGCAATGACTCTAGTGGTTGATCCATGTGTGGTTTGTGGAAAGAACACACATGCAGTGACCACTGGTGGATCCATGTGTGGTTTGTGGAAAAGAACACACATGCAATGACTCTAGTGTTGGTTTGTGGTTTTAGTATAAGAACAAACATGCAATGACTCTAGTGGTTGATCCATGTATGGTTTGTGGAAAGAACACACATTCAATGACTCTGGTTGATCCATATGTGATTTGTGGAAAGAACACACATGCAATGACCACTGGTGGATCCATGTGTGGTTTGTGGAAAAGAACACACATGCAATGACTCTACTGCTGGTTTCTGGTTTTAGTATAACAACAAACATGCAATGACTCTAGTGGTTGATCCATGTGTGGCTTGTGGAACGAACACACATGTAATGACTCCGGTTGATCCATATGTGGTTTGTGGAAAGAACACACATGCAATGACCACTGGTGGATCCATGTGTGGTTTGTGGAAAAGAACACACATGCAATGAGTCTAGTGCTGGTTTGTGGTTTTAGTATAAGAACAAACATGCAATGACTCTAGTGGTTGATCCATGTGTGGTTTGTGGAAAGAACACACATGTAATGACTCTGGTGGATCCATGTGTGGTTTGTGGAAAGAACACACATGCAATGACCACTGGTGGATCCATGTGTGGTTTGTGGAAAAGAACACACATGCAATGACTCTACTGTTGGTTTCTGGTTTTAGTATAACAACAAACATGCAATGACTCTAGTGGTTGATCCATGTGTGGCTCGTGGAACGAACACACATGTAATGACTCCGGTTGATCCATATGTGGTTTGTGGAAAGAACACACATGCAATGACCACTGGTGGATCCATGTGTGGTTTGTTGAAAAGAACACACATGCAATGACTCTAGTGGTTGATCCATGTGTGATTTGTGGAAAGAACACACATGCAATGACCACTGGTGTATCCATGCGTGGTTTGTGGAAAAGAACACACATGTAATGACTCTAGTGGTTGATCCATGCTTGTTTGTGGAAATAACGCACATGCAATGACTCTAGTGGTTGATCCATGTGTGGTTTGTGGAAATAACACACATGCAATGACTCTAGTGGTTGATCATGTGTGGTTTGTGGAAATAACACACATGCAATGACTCTAGTGGTTGATCCATGTGTGGTTTGTGGAAAGAACACACATGCAGTGACCACTGGTGGATCCATGTGTGGTTTGTGGAAAAGAACACACATGCAATGACTCTAGTGTTGGTTTGTGGTTTTAGTATAAGAACAAACATGCAATGACTCTAGTGGTTGATCCATGTATGGTTTGTGGAAAGAACACACATTCAATGACTCTGGTTGATCCATATGTGATTTGTGGAAAGAACACACATGCAATGACCACTGGTGGATCCATGTGTGGTTTGTGGAAAAGAACACACATGCAATGACTCTACTGCTGGTTTCTGGTTTTAGTATAACAACAAACATGCAATGACTCTAGTGGTTGATCCATGTGTGGCTTGTGGAACGAACACACATGTAATGACTCCGGTTGATCCATATGTGGTTTGTGGAAAGAACACACATGCAATGACCACTGGTGGATCCATGTGTGGTTTGTGGAAAAGAACACACATGCAATGAGTCTAGTGCTGGTTTGTGGTTTTAGTATAAGAACAAACATGCAATGACTCTAGTGGTTAATCCATGTGTGGTTTGTGGAAAGAACACACATGTAATGACTCTGGTTGATCCATTTGTGGTTTGTGGAAAGAACACACATGCAATGACCACTGGTGGATCCATGTGAGGTTTGTGGAAAAGAACTCACATGCAATGACTCTAGTACTGGTTTGTGGTTTTAGTATAAGAACACACATGCAATGACTCTAGTGGTTGATCCATGTGTGGTTTGTGGAAATAACACACATGCAATGACTCTAGTGGTTGATCCATGTGTGGTTTGTGGAAATAACACACATGCAATGACCACTGGTGGATCCATGTGTGGTTTGTGGAAAGAACACACATGCAATGACTCTAGTGGTTGATCCAAGTGTGGCTTGTGGAAACAACACACATGCAATGACCACTGGTGGATCCATGTGTGGTTTGTGGAAAAGAACACATATGCAATGACTCTAGTGGTTGATCCATGTTTGTTTGTGGAAATAACACACATGCAATGACTCTAGTGCTTGATCCATGTGTGGTTTGTGAAAAGAACACACATGCAATGACTCTAGTACTAGTTTGTGGTTTTAGTATAAGAACACACATGCAATGACTCTAGTGGTTGATCCATGTGTGGTTTCTGGAAAGAACACACATGCAATGACTCTAGTGGTTGATCCATGTGTGGATTCTGGAAAGAACACACATGCAATGACTCTGGTTAATCCATATGTGGTTTGTGGAAAGAACACACATGCAATGACTCTAGTGGTTGATCCATGTGTGGTTTGTGGAAATAACACACATGCAATGACCCTAGTGGTTGATCCATGTGTGGTTTGTGGAAATAACACACATGCAATGACCACTGGTGGATCCATGTGTGGTTTGTGGAAAGAACACACATGCAATGACCACTGGTGTATCCATGCGTGGTTTGTGGAAAGAACACACATGTAATGACTCTAGTGGTTGATCCATGCTTGTTTGTGGAAATAACACACATGCAATGACTCTAGTGGTTGATCCATGTGTGGTTTGTGGAAATAACACACATGCAATGACTCTAGTGGTTGATCATGTGTGGTTTGTGGAAATAACACACATGCAATGACTCTAGTGGTTGATCCATGTGTGGTTTGTGGAAAGAACACACATGCAGTGACCACTGGTGGATCCATGTGTGGTTTGTGGAAAAGAACACACATGCAATGACTCTAGTGTTGGTTTGTGGTTTTAGTATAAGAACAAACATGCAATGACTCTAGTGATTGATCCATGTGTGGTTTGTGGAAAGAACACACATTCAATGACTCTGGTTGATCCATATGTGATTTGTGGAAAGAACACACATGCAATGACCACTGGTGGATCCATGTGTGGTTTGTGGAAAAGAACACACATGCAATGACTCTACTGCTGGTTTCTGGTTTTAGTATAACAACAAACATGCAATGACTCTAGTGGTTGATCCATGTGTGGCTCGTGGAACGAACACACATGTAATGACTCCGGTTGATCCATATGTGGTTTGTGGAAAGAACACACATGCAATGACCACTGGTGGATCCATGTGTGGTTTGTGGAAAAGAACACACATGCAATGAGTCTAGTGCTGGTTTGTGGTTTTAGTATAAGAACAAACATGCAATGACTCTAGTGGTTGATCCATGTGTGGTTTGTGGAAAGAACACACATGTAATGACTCTGTTTGATCCATGTGTGGTTTGTGGAAAGAACACACATGCAATGACCACTGGTGGATCCATGTGAGGTTTGTGGAAAAGAACTCACATGCAATGACTCTAGTACTGGTTTGTGGTTTTAGTATAAGAACACACATGCAATGACTCTAGTGGTTGATCCATGTGTGGTTTGTGGAAATAACACACATGCAATGACTCTAGTGGTTGATCCATGTGTGGTTTGTGGAAATAACACACATGCAATGACCACTGGTGGATCCATGTGTGGTTTGTGGAAAGAACACACATGCAATGACTCTAGTGGTTGATCCATGTGTGGCTTGTGGAAAGAACACACATGCAATGACCACTGGTGGATCCATGTGTGGTTTGTGGAAAAGAACACACATGCAATGACTCTAGTGGTTGATCCATGTTTGTTTGTGGAAATAACACACATGCAATGACTCTAGTGCTTGATCCATGTGTGGTTTGTGAAAAGAACACACATGCAATGACTCTAGTGGTTGATCCATGTGTGGTTTGTGGAAATAACACACATACAATGACTCTAAGTTTGATCCATGTGTGGTTTATGGAAAGAACACACATGCAATGACCACTGGTGGATCCATGTGTGGTTTGTGGAAAAGAACACACATGCAATGACTGTAGTGTTGGTTTGTGGTTTTACTATAAGAACAAACATGCAATGACTCTAGTGGTTGATCCATGTGTGGTTTGTGCAAAGAACACACATGCAATGACTTTGGTTGATCCATATGTGGTCTGTGGAAATAACACACATGCAATTACCACTGGTGGATCCATGTGTGGTTTGTGGAAAAGAACACACATGCAATGACTCTAGTGCTGGTTTGTGGTTTTAGTATAAGAACAAACATGCAATGACTCTAGTGGTTGATCCATGTGTGGCTTGTGGAAAGAACACACATGCAATGACTCTGGTTGATCCATATGTGGTTTGTGGAAAGAACACACATGCAATGACCACTGGTGGATCCATGTGTGGTTTGTGGAAAAGAACACATATGCAATGACTCTAGTATTGGTTTGTGGTTTTAGTATAAGAACACACATGCAATGACTCTAGTACTGGTTTGTGGTTTTAGTATAAGAACACACATGCAATGACTCTAGTACTGGTTTGTGGTTTTAGTATAGGAACACACATGCAATGACTCTAGTGGTTGATACATGTGTGGTTTGTGGAAAGAACACACATGCAATGACTCTGGTTGATCCATGTGTGGTTTGTGGAAAGAACACACATGCAATGACCACTGGTGGATCCATGTGTGGTTTGTGGAAATAACACACATGCAATGACTCTAGTGGTTGATCCATGTGTGGTTTGTGGAAATAACACACATGCAAAGACCACTGGTGGATCCATGTGTGGTTTGTGGAAAGAACACACATGCAATGACTCTAGTGGTTGATCCATGTGTGGTTTGTGGAAAGAACACACATGCAATCACTACTGGTGGATCCATGTGTGGTTTGTGGAAAAGAACACACATGCAATGACTCTAGTGGTTGATCCATGTTTGTTTGTGGAAATAACAAACATGCAATGACTCTAGTGCTTGATCCATGTGTGGTTTGTGAAAAGAACACACATGCAATGACTCTAGTGGTTGATCCATGTGTAGTTTGTGGAAATAACACACATACAATGACTCTAGTGGTTGATCCATGTGTGGTTTATGGAAAGAACACACATGCAATGACCACTGGTGGATCCATGTGTGGTTTGTGGAAAAGAACACACATGCAATGACTGTAGTGTTGGTTTGTGGTTTTAGTATAAGAACAAACATGCAATGACTCTAGTGGTTGATCCATGTGTGGTTTGTGCAAAGAACACACATGCAATGACTCTGGTTGATCCATATGTGGTTTGTGGAAAGAACACACATGCAATTACCACTGGTGGATCCATGTGTGGTTTGTGGAAAAGAACACACATGCAATGACTCTAGTGCTAGTTTGTGGTTTTAGTATAAGAACAAACATGCAATGACTCTAGTGGTTGATCCATGTGTGGCTTGTGGAAAGAACACACATGCAATGACTCTGGTTGATGCATATGTGGTTTGTGGAAAGAACACACATGCAATGACCACTGGTGGATCCATATGTGGTTTGTGGAAAAGAACACACATGCAATGACTCTAGTACTGGTTTGTGGTTTTCGTATAAGAACACACATGCAATGACTCTAGTACTGGTTTGTGGTTTTAGTATAAGAACACACATGCAATGACTCTAGTACTGGTTTGTGGTTTTAGTATAAGAACACACATGCAATGACTCTGGTTGATACATGTGTGGTTTGTGGAAAGAACACACATGCAATGACCACTGGTGGATCCATGTGTGGTTTGTGGAAAAGAACACACATGCAATGACTCTAGTACTAGTTTGTGTTTTTAGTATAAGAACACACATGCAATGACTCTAGTGGTTGATCCATGTGTGGTTTGTGGAAAGAACACACATGCAATGACTCTAGTGGTTGATCCATGTGTGGATTGTGGAAAGAACACACATGCAATGACTCTGGTTAATCCATATGTGGTTTGTGGAAAGAACACACATGCAATGACTCTAGTGGTTGATCCATGTGTGGTTTGTGGAAATAACACACATGCAATGACTATAGTGGTTGATCCATGTGTGGTTTGTGGAAATAACACACATGCAATGACCACTGGTGGATCCATGTGTGGTTTGTGGAAAGAACACACATGCAATGACCACTGGTGTATCCATGCGTGGTTTGTGGAAAAGAACACACATGTAATGACTCTAGTTGTTGATCCATGCTTGTTTGTGGAAATAACACACATGCAATGACTCTAGTGGTTGATCCATGTGTGGTTTGTGGAAATAACACACATGCAATGACTCTAGTGGTTGATCATGTGTGGTTTGTGGAAATAACACACTTGCAATGACTCTAGTGGTTGATCCATGTGTGGTTTGTGGAAAGAACACACATGCAGTGACCACTGGTGGATCCATGTGTGGTTTGTGGAAAAGAACACACATGCAATGACTCTAGTGTTGGTTTGTGGTTTTAGTATAAGAACAAACATGCAATGACTCTAGTGGTTGATCCATGTATGGTTTGTGGAAAGAACACACATTCAATGACTCTGGTTGATCCATATGTGATTTGTGGAAAGAACACACATGCAATGACCACTGGTGGATCCATGTGTGGTTTGTGGAAAAGAACACACATGCAATGACTCTACTGCTGGTTTCTGGTTTTAGTATAACAACAAACATGCAATGACTCTAGTGGTTGATCCATGTGTGGCTTGTGGAACGAACACACATGTAATGACTCCGGTTGATCCATATGTGGTTTGTGGAAAGAACACACATGCAATGACCACTGGTGGATCCATGTGTGGTTTGTGGAAAAGAACACACATGCAATGAGTCTAGTGCTGGTTTGTGGTTTTAGTATAAGAACAAACATGCAATGACTCTAGTGGTTGATCCATGTGTGGTTTGTGGAAAGAACACACATGTAATGACTCTGGTGGATCCATGTGTGGTTTGTGGAAAGAACACACATGCAATGACCACTGGTGGATCCATGTGTGGTTTGTGGAAAAGAACACACATGCAATGACTCTACTGTTGGTTTCTGGTTTTAGTATAACAACAAACATGCAATGACTCTAGTGGTTGATCCATGTGTGGCTCGTGGAACGAACACACATGTAATGACTCCGGTTGATCCATATGTGGTTTGTGGAAAGAACACACATGCAATGACCACTGGTGGATCCATGTGTGGTTTGTTGAAAAGAACACACATGCAATGACTCTAGTGGTTGATCCATGTGTGATTTGTGGAAAGAACACACATGCAATGACCACTGGTGTATCCATGCGTGGTTTGTGGAAAAGAACACACATGTAATGACTCTAGTGGTTGATCCATGCTTGTTTGTGGAAATAACGCACATGCAATGACTCTAGTGGTTGATCCATGTGTGGTTTGTGGAAATAACACACATGCAATGACTCTAGTGGTTGATCATGTGTGGTTTGTGGAAATAACACACATGCAATGACTCTAGTGGTTGATCCATGTGTGGTTTGTGGAAAGAACACACATGCAGTGACCACTGGTGGATCCATGTGTGGTTTGTGGAAAAGAACACACATGCAATAACTCTAGTGTTGGTTTGTGGTTTTAGTATAAGAACAAACATGCAATGACTCTAGTGGTTGATCCATGTATGGTTTGTGGAAAGAACACACATTCAATGACTCTGGTTGATCCATATGTGATTTGTGGAAAGAACACACATGCAATGACCACTGGTGGATCCATGTGTGGTTTGTGGAAAAGAACACACATGCAATGACTCTACTGCTGGTTTCTGGTTTTAGTATAACAACAAACATGCAATGACTCTAGTGGTTGATCCATGTGTGGCTTGTGGAACGAACACACATGTAATGACTCCGGTTGATCCATATGTGGTTTGTGGAAAGAACACACATGCAATGACCACTGGTGGATCCATGTGTGGTTTGTGGAAAAGAACACACATGCAATGAGTCTAGTGCTGGTTTGTGGTTTTAGTATAAGAACAAACATGCAATGACTCTAGTGGTTAATCCATGTGTGGTTTGTGGAAAGAACACACATGTAATGACTCTGGTTGATCCATTTGTGGTTTGTGGAAAGAACACACATGCAATGACCACTGGTGGATCCATGTGAGGTTTGTGGAAAAGAACTCACATGCAATGACTCTAGTACTGGTTTGTGGTTTTAGTATAAGAACACACATGCAATGACTCTAGTGGTTGATCCATGTGTGGTTTGTGGAAATAACACACATGCAATGACTCTAGTGGTTGATCCATGTGTGGTTTGTGGAAATAACACACATGCAATGACCACTGGTGGATCCATGTGTGGTTTGTGGAAAGAACACACATGCAATGACTCTAGTGGTTGATCCAAGTGTGGCTTGTGGAAACAACACACATGCAATGACCACTGGTGGATCCATGTGTGGTTTGTGGAAAAGAACACATATGCAATGACTCTAGTGGTTGATCCATGTTTGTTTGTGGAAATAACACACATGCAATGACTCTAGTGCTTGATCCATGTGTGGTTTGTGAAAAGAACACACATGCAATGACTCTAGTACTAGTTTGTGGTTTTAGTATAAGAACACACATGCAATGACTCTAGTGGTTGATCCATGTGTGGTTTCTGGAAAGAACACACATGCAATGACTCTAGTGGTTGATCCATGTGTGGATTCTGGAAAGAACACACATGCAATGACTCTGGTTAATCCATATGTGGTTTGTGGAAAGAACACACATGCAATGACTCTAGTGGTTGATCCATGTGTGGTTTGTGGAAATAACACACATGCAATGACCCTAGTGGTTGATCCATGTGTGGTTTGTGGAAATAACACACATGCAATGACCACTGGTGGATCCATGTGTGGTTTGTGGAAAGAACACACATGCAATGACCACTGGTGTATCCATGCGTGGTTTGTGGAAAGAACACACATGTAATGACTCTAGTGGTTGATCCATGCTTGTTTGTGGAAATAACACACATGCAATGACTCTAGTGGTTGATCCATGTGTGGTTTGTGGAAATAACACACATGCAATGACTCTAGTGGTTGATCATGTGTGGTTTGTGGAAATAACACACATGCAATGACTCTAGTGGTTGATCCATGTGTGGTTTGTGGAAAGAACACACATGCAGTGACCACTGGTGGATCCATGTGTGGTTTGTGGAAAAGAACACACATGCAATGACTCTAGTGTTGGTTTGTGGTTTTAGTATAAGAACAAACATGCAATGACTCTAGTGATTGATCCATGTGTGGTTTGTGGAAAGAACACACATTCAATGACTCTGGTTGATCCATATGTGATTTGTGGAAAGAACACACATGCAATGACCACTGGTGGATCCATGTGTGGTTTGTGGAAAAGAACACACATGCAATGACTCTACTGCTGGTTTCTGGTTTTAGTATAACAACAAACATGCAATGACTCTAGTGGTTGATCCATGTGTGGCTCGTGGAACGAACACACATGTAATGACTCCGGTTGATCCATATGTGGTTTGTGGAAAGAACACACATGCAATGACCACTGGTGGATCCATGTGTGGTTTGTGGAAAAGAACACACATGCAATGAGTCTAGTGCTGGTTTGTGGTTTTAGTATAAGAACAAACATGCAATGACTCTAGTGGTTGATCCATGTGTGGTTTGTGGAAAGAACACACATGTAATGACTCTGTTTGATCCATGTGTGGTTTGTGGAAAGAACACACATGCAATGACCACTGGTGGATCCATGTGAGGTTTGTGGAAAAGAACTCACATGCAATGACTCTAGTACTGGTTTGTGGTTTTAGTATAAGAACACACATGCAATGACTCTAGTGGTTGATCCATGTGTGGTTTGTGGAAATAACACACATGCAATGACTCTAGTGGTTGATCCATGTGTGGTTTGTGGAAATAACACACATGCAATGACCACTGGTGGATCCATGTGTGGTTTGTGGAAAGAACACACATGCAATGACTCTAGTGGTTGATCCATGTGTGGCTTGTGGAAAGAACACACATGCAATGACCACTGGTGGATCCATGTGTGGTTTGTGGAAAAGAACACACATGCAATGACTCTAGTGGTTGATCCATGTTTGTTTGTGGAAATAACACACATGCAATGACTCTAGTGCTTGATCCATGTGTGGTTTGTGAAAAGAACACACATGCAATGACTCTAGTGGTTGATCCATGTGTGGTTTGTGGAAATAACACACATACAATGACTCTAAGTTTGATCCATGTGTGGTTTATGGAAAGAACACACATGCAATGACCACTGGTGGATCCATGTGTGGTTTGTGGAAAAGAACACACATGCAATGACTGTAGTGTTGGTTTGTGGTTTTACTATAAGAACAAACATGCAATGACTCTAGTGGTTGATCCATGTGTGGTTTGTGCAAAGAACACACATGCAATGACTTTGGTTGATCCATATGTGGTCTGTGGAAATAACACACATGCAATTACCACTGGTGGATCCATGTGTGGTTTGTGGAAAAGAACACACATGCAATGACTCTAGTGCTGGTTTGTGGTTTTAGTATAAGAACAAACATGCAATGACTCTAGTGGTTGATCCATGTGTGGCTTGTGGAAAGAACACACATGCAATGACTCTGGTTGATCCATATGTGGTTTGTGGAAAGAACACACATGCAATGACCACTGGTGGATCCATGTGTGGTTTGTGGAAAAGAACACATATGCAATGACTCTAGTATTGGTTTGTGGTTTTAGTATAAGAACACACATGCAATGACTCTAGTACTGGTTTGTGGTTTTAGTATAAGAACACACATGCAATGACTCTAGTACTGGTTTGTGGTTTTAGTATAGGAACACACATGCAATGACTCTAGTGGTTGATACATGTGTGGTTTGTGGAAAGAACACACATGCAATGACTCTGGTTGATCCATGTGTGGTTTGTGGAAAGAACACACATGCAATGACCACTGGTGGATCCATGTGTGGTTTGTGGAAAAGAACACACATGCAATGACTCTAGTGCTGGTTTGTGGTTTTAGTATAAGAACACACATGCAATGACTCTAGTGGTTGATCCATGTGTGGTTTGTGGAAAGAACACACATGCAATGACTCTAGTGGTTGATCCATGTGTGGTTTGTGGAAAGAACACACATGCAATGACCACTGGTGGATCCATGTGTGGTTTGTGGAACAGATCACACATGCAATGACTCTAGTGGTTGATCCATGTTTGTTTGTGGAAATAACACACATGCAATGACTCTAGTGGTTGATCCATGTGTGGTTTGTGGAAATAACACACATGCAATGACCACTGGTGGATCCATGTGTGGTTTGTGGAAGGAACACACATGCAATGACTCTAGTGGTTGATCCATGTGTGGCTTGTGGAAAGAACACACATGCAATGACCACTGGTGGATCCATGTGTGGTTTGTGGAAAAGAACACACATGCAATGACTCTAGTGGTTGATCCATGTTTGTTTGTGGAAATAACACACATGCAATGACTCTAGTGCTTGATCCATGTGTGGTTTGTGAAAAGAACACACATGCAATGACTCTAGTGGTTGATCCATGTGTGGTTTGTGGAAATAACACACATACAATGACTCTAAGGTTGATCCATGTGTGGTTTATGGAAAGAACACACATGCAATGACCACTGGTGGATCCATGTGTGGTTTGTGGAAAAGAACACACATGCAATGACTGTAGTGTTGGTTTGTGGTTTTACTATAAGAACAAACATGCAATGACTCTAGTGGTTGATCCATGTGTGGTTTGTGCAAAGAACACACATGCAATGACTTTGGTTGATCCATATGTGGTTTGTGGAAAGAACACACATGCAATTACCACTGGTGGATCCATGTGTGGTTTGTGGAAAAGAACACACATGCAATGACTCTAGTGCTGGTTTGTGGTTTTAGTATAAGAACAAACATGCAATGACTCTAGTGGTTGATCCATGTGTGGCTTGTGGAAAGAACACACATGCAATGACTCTGGTTGATCCATATGTGGTTTGTGGAAAGAACACACATGCAATGACCACTGGTGGATCCATGTGTGGTTTGTGGAAAAGAACACATATGCAATGACTCTAGTATTGGTTTGTGGTTTTAGTATAAGAACACACATGCAATGACTCTAGTACTGGTTTGTGGTTTTAGTATAATAACACACATGCAATGACTCTAGTACTGGTTTGTGGTTTTAGTATAAGAACACACATGCAATGACTCTAGTGGTTAATACATGTGTGGTTTGTGGAAAGAACACACATGCAATGACTCTGGTTGATCCATGTGTGGTTTGTGGAAAGAACACACATGCAATGACCACTGGTGGATCCATGTGTGGTTTGTGGAAAAGAGCACACATGCAATGACTCTAGTGCTGGTTTGTGGTTTTAGTATAAGAACACACATGCAATGACTCTAGTGGTTGATCCATGTGTGGCTCGTGGAACGAACACACATGTAATGACTCCGGTTGATCCATATGTGGTTTGTGGAAAGAACACACATGCAATGACCACTGGTGGATCCATGTGTGGTTTGTGGAAAAGAACACACATGCAATGAGTCTAGTGCTGGTTTGTGGTTTTAGTATAACAACAAACATGCAATGACTCTAGTGGTTGATCCATGTGTGGTTTGTGGAAAGAACACACATGTAATGACTCTGTTTGATCCATGTGTGGTGTGTGGAAAGAACACACATGCAATGACCACTGGTGGATCCATGTGAGGTTTGTGGAAAAGAACTCACATGCAATGACTCTAGTACTGGTTTGTGGTTTTAGTATAAGAACACACATGCAATGACTCTAGTGGTTGATCCATGTGTGGTTTGTGGAAATAACACACATGCAATGACTCTAGTGGTTGATCCATGTGTGGTTTGTGGAAATAACACACATGCAATGACCACTGGTGGATCCATGTGTGGTTTGTGGAAAGAACACACATGCAATGACTCTAGTGGTTGATCCATGTGTGGCTTGTGGAAAGAACACACATGCAATGACCACTGGTGGATCCATGTGTGGTTTGTGGAAAAGAACACACATGCAATGACTCTAGTGGTTGATCCATGTTTGTTTGTGGAAATAACACACATGCAATGACTCTAGTGCTTGATCCATGTGTGGTTTGTGAAAAGAACACACATGCAATGACTCTAGTGGTTGATCCATGTGTGGTTTGTGGAAATAACCCACATACAATGACTCTAAGGTTGATCCATGTGTGGTTTATGGAAAGAACACACATGCAATGACCACTGGTGGATCCATGTGTGGTTTGTGGAAAAGAACACACATGCAATGACTGTAGTGTTGGTTTGTGGTTTTACTATAAGAACAATCATGCAATGACTCTAGTGGTTGATCCATGTGTGGTTTGTGCAAAGAACACACATGCAATGACTTTGGTTGATCCATATGTGGTTTGTGGAAAGAACACACATGCAATTACCACTGGTGGATCCATGTGTGGTTTGTGGAAAAGAACACACATGCAATGACTCTAGTGCTGGTTTGTGGTTTTAGTATAAGAACAAACATGCAATGACTCTAGTGGTTGATCCATGTGTGGCTTGTGGAAAGAACACACATGCAATGACTCTGGTTGATCCATATGTGGTTTGTGGAAAGAACACACATGCAATGACCACTGGTGGATCCATGTGTGGTTTGTGGAAAAGAACACATATGCAATGACTCTAGTATTGGTTTATGGTTTTAGTATAAGAACACACATGCAATGACTCTAGTACTGGTTTGTGGTTTTAGTATAAGAACACACATGCAATGACTCTAGTACTGGTTTGTGGTTTTAGTATAAGAACACACATGCAATGACTCTAGTGGTTGATACATGTGTGGTTTGTGGAAAGAACACACATGCAATGACTCTGGTTGATCCATGTGTGGTTTGTGGAAAGAACACACATGCAATGACCACTGGTGGATCCATGTGTGGTTTGTGGAAAAGAACACACATGCAATGACTCTAGTGCTGGTTTGTGGTTTTAGTATAAGAACACACATGCAATGACTCTAGTGGTTGATCCATGTGTGGTTTGTGGAAAGAACACACATGCAATGACTCTAGTGGTTGATCCATGTGTGGTTTGTGGAAAGAACACACATGCAATGACCACTGGTGGATCCATGTGTGGTTTGTGGAAAAGATCACACATGCAATGACTCTAGTGGTTGATCCATGTTTGTTTGTGGAAATAACACACATGCAATGACTCTAGTGGTTGATCCATGTGTGGTTTGTGGAAATAACACACATGCAATGACCACTGGTGGATCCATGTGTGGTTTGTGGAAAGAACACACATGCAATGACTCTAGTGGTTGATCCATGTGTGGCTTGTGGAAAGAACACACATGCAATGACCACTGGTGGATCCATGTGTGGTTTGTGGAAAAGAACACACATGCAATGACTCTAGTGGTTGATCCATGTTTGTTTGTGGAAATAACACACATGCAATGACTCTAGTGCTTGATCCATGTGTGGTTTGTGAAAAGAACACACATGCAATGACTCTAGTGGTTGATCCATGTGTGGTTTGTGGAAATAACACACATACAATGACTCTAAGGTTGATCCATGTGTGGTTTATGGAAAGAACACACATGCAATGACCACTGGTGGATCCATGTGTGGTTTGTGGAAAAGAACACACATGCAATGACTGTAGTGTTGGTTTGTGGTTTTACTATAAGAACAAACGTGCAATGACTCTAGTGGTTGATCCATGTGTGGTTTGTGCAAAGAACACACATGCAATGACTTTGGTTGATCCATATGTGGTTTGTGGAAAGAACACACATGCAATTACCACTGGTGGATCCATGTGTGGTTTGTGGAAAAGAACACACATGCAATGACTCTAGTGCTGGTTTGTGGTTTTAGTATAAGAACAAACATGCAATGACTCTAGTGGTTGATCCATGTGTGGCTTGTGGAAAGAACACACATGCAATGACTCTGGTTGATCCATATGTGGTTTGTGGAAAGAACACACATGCAATGACCACTGGTGGATCCATGTGTGGTTTGTGGAAAAGAACACATATGCAATGACTCTAGTATTGGTTTGTGGTTTTAGTATAAGAACACACATGCAATGACTCTAGTACTGGTTTGTGGTTTTAGTATAAGAACACACATGCAATGACTCTAGTACTGGTTTGTGGTTTTAGTATAAGAACACACATGCAATGACTCAAGTGGTTGATACATGTGTGGTTTGTGGAAAGAACACACATGCAATGACTCTGGTTGATCCATGTGTGGTTTGTGGAAAGAACACACATGCAATGACCACTGGTGGATCCATGTGTGGTTTGTGGAAAAGAACACACATGCAATGACTCTAGTGTTGGTTTGTGGTTTTAGTATAAGAACACACATGCAATGACTCTAGTGGTTGATCCATGTGTGGTTTGTGGAAAGAACACACATGGAATGACTCTGTTTGATCCATGTGTGGTTTGTGGAAAGAACACACATGCAATGACCACTGGTGGATCCATGTGAGGTTTGTGGAAAAGAACTCACATGCAATGACTCTAGTACTGGTTTGTGGTTTTAGTATAAGAACACACATGCAATGACTCTAGTGGTTGATCCATGTGTGGTTTGTGGAAATAACACACATGCAATGACTCTAGTGGTTGATCCATGTGTGGTTTGTGGAAATAACACACATGCAATGACCACTGGTGGATCCATGTGTGGTTTGTGGAAAGAACACACATGCAATGACTCTAGTGGTTGATCCATGTGTGGCTTGTGGAAAGAACACACATGCAATGACCACTGGTGGATCCATGTGTGGTTTGTGGAAAAGAACACACATGCAATGACTCTAGTGCTGGTTTGTGGTTTTAGTATAAGAACACACATGCAATGACTCTAGTGGTTGATCCATGTGTGGTTTGTGGAAAGAACACACATGCAATGACTCTAGTGGTTGATCCATGTGTGGTTTGTGGAAAGAACACACATGCAATGACCACTGGTGGATCCATGTGTGGTTTGTGGAAAAGATCACACATGCAATGACTCTAGTGGTTGATCCATGTTTGTTTGTGGAAATAACACACATGCAATGACTCTAGTGGTTGATCCATGTGTGGTTTGTGGAAATAACACACATGCAATGACCACTGGTGGATCCATGTGTGGTTTGTGGAAAGAACACACATGCAATGACTCTAGTGGTTGATCCATGTGTGGCTTGTGGAAAGAACACACATGCAATGACCACTGGTGGATCCATGTGTGGTTTGTGGAAAAGAACACACATGCAATGACTCTAGTGGTTGATCCATGTTTGTTTGTGGAAATAACACACATGCAATGACTCTAGTGCTTGATCCATGTGTGGTTTGTGAAAAGAACACACATGCAATGACTCTAGTGGTTGATCCATGTGTGGTTTGTGGAAATAACACACATACAATGACTCTAAGGTTGATCCATGTGTGGTTTATGGAAAGAACACACATGCAATGACCACTGGTGGATCCATGTGTGGTTTGTGGAAAAGAACACACATGCAATGACTGTAGTGTTGGTTTGTGGTTTTACTATAAGAACAAACGTGCAATGACTCTAGTGGTTGATCCATGTGTGGTTTGTGCAAAGAACACACATGCAATGACTTTGGTTGATCCATATGTGGTTTGTGGAAAGAACACACATGCAATTACCACTGGTGGATCCATGTGTGGTTTGTGGAAAAGAACACACATGCAATGACTCTAGTGCTGGTTTGTGGTTTTAGTATAAGAACAAACATGCAATGACTCTAGTGGTTGATCCATGTGTGGCTTGTGGAAAGAACACACATGCAATGACTCTGGTTGATCCATATGTGGTTTGTGGAAAGAACACACATGCAATGACCACTGGTGGATCCATGTGTGGTTTGTGGAAAAGAACACATATGCAATGACTCTAGTATTGGTTTGTGGTTTTAGTATAAGAACACACATGCAATGACTCTAGTACTGGTTTGTGGTTTTAGTATAAGAACACACATGCAATGACTCTAGTACTGGTTTGTGGTTTTAGTATAAGAACACACATGCAATGACTCAAGTGGTTGATACATGTGTGGTTTGTGGAAAGAACACACATGCAATGACTCTGGTTGATCCATGTGTGGTTTGTGGAAAGAACACACATGCAATGACCACTGGTGGATCCATGTGTGGTTTGTGGAAAAGAACACACATGCAATGACTCTAGTGCTGGTTTGTGGTTTTAGTATAAGAACACACATGCAATGACTCTAGTGGTTGATCCATGTGTGGTTTGTGGAAAGAACACACATGGAATGACTCTGTTTGATCCATGTGTGGTTTGTGGAAAGAACACACATGCAATGACCACTGGTGGATCCATGTGAGGTTTGTGGAAAAGAACTCACATGCAATGACTCTAGTACTGGTTTGTGGTTTTAGTATAAGAACACACATGCAATGACTCTAGTGGTTGATCCATGTGTGGTTTGTGGAAATAACACACATGCAATGACTCTAGTGGTTGATCCATGTGTGGTTTGTGGAAATAACACACATGCAATGACCACTGGTGGATCCATGTGTGGTTTGTGGAAAGAACACACATGCAATGACTCTAGTGGTTGATCCATGTGTGGCTTGTGGAAAGAACACACATGCAATGACCACTGGTGGATCCATGTGTGGTTTGTGGAAAAGAACACACATGCAATGACTCTAGTGGTTGATCCATGTTTGTTTGTGGAAATAACACACATGCAATGACTCTAGTGCTTGATCCATGTGTGGTTTGTGAAAAGAACACACATGCAATGACTCTAGTGGTTGATCCATGTGTGGTTTGTGGAAATAACACACATACAATGACTCTAAGGTTGATCCATGTGTGGTTTATGGAAAGAACACACATGCAATGACCACTGGTGGATCCATGTGTGGTTTGTGGAAAAGAACACACATGCAATGACTGTAGTGTTGGTTTGTGGTTTTACTATAAGAACAATCATGCAATGACTCTAGTGGTTGATCCATGTGTGGTTTGTGCAAAGAACACACATGCAATGACTTTGGTTGATCCATATGTGGTTTGTGGAAAGAACACACATGCAATTACCACTGGTGGATCCATGTGTGGTTTGTGGAAAAGAACACACATGCAATGACTCTAGTGCTGGTTTGTGGTTTTAGTATAAGAACAAACATGCAATGACTCTAGTGGTTGATCCATGTGTGGCTTGTGGAAAGAACACACATGCAATGACTCTGGTTGATCCATATGTGGTTTGTGGAAAGAACACACATGCAATGACCACTGGTGGATCCATGTGTGGTTTGTGGAAAAGAACACATATGCAATGACTCTAGTATTGGTTTATGGTTTTAGTATAAGAACACACATGCAATGACTCTAGTACTGGTTTGTGGTTTTAGTATAAGAACACACATGCAATGACTCTAGTACTGGTTTGTGGTTTTAGTATAAGAACGCACATGCAATGACTCTAGTGGTTGATACATGTGTGGTTTGTGGAAAGAACACACATGCAATGACTCTGGTTGATCCATGTGTGGTTTGTGGAAAGAACACACATGCAATGACCACTGGTGGATCCATGTGTGGTTTGTGGAAAAGAACACACATGCAATGACTCTAGTGCTGGTTTGTGGTTTTAGTATAAGAACACACATGCAATGACTCTAGTGGTTGATCCATGTGTGGTTTGTGGAAAGAACACACATGCAATGACTCTAGTGGTTGATCCATGTGTGGTTTGTGGAAAGAACACACATGCAATGACCACTGGTGGATCCATGTGTGGTTTGTGGAAAAGATCACACATGCAATGACTCTAGTGGTTGATCCATGTTTGTTTGTGGAAATAACACACATGCAATGACTCTAGTGGTTGATCCATGTGTGGTTTGTGGAAATAACACACATGCAATGACCACTGGTGGATCCATGTGTGGTTTGTGGAAAGAACACACATGCAATGACTCTAGTGGTTGATCCATGTGTGGCTTGTGGAAAGAACACACATGCAATGACCACTGGTGGATCCATGTGTGGTTTGTGGAAAAGAACACACATGCAATGACTCTAGTGGTTGATCCATGTTTGTTTGTGGAAATAACACACATGCAATGACTCTAGTGCTTGATCCATGTGTGGTTTGTGAAAAGAACACACATGCAATGACTCTAGTGGTTGATCCATGTGTGGTTTGTGGAAATAACACACATACAATGACTCTAAGGTTGATCCATGTGTGGTTTATGGAAAGAACACACATGCAATGACCACTGGTGGATCCATGTGTGGTTTGTGGAAAAGAACACACATGCAATGACTGTAGTATTGGTTTGTGGTTTTACTATAAGAACAAACGTGCAATGACTCTAGTGGTTGATCCATGTGTGGTTTGTGCAAAGAACACACATGCAATGACTTTGGTTGATCCATATGTGGTTTGTGGAAAGAACACACATGCAATTACCACTGGTGGATCCATGTGTGGTTTGTGGAAAAGAACACACATGCAATGACTCTAGTGCTGGTTTGTGGTTTTAGTATAAGAACAAACATGCAATGACTCTAGTGGTTGATCCATGTGTGGCTTGTGGAAAGAACACACATGCAATGACTCTGGTTGATCCATATGTGGTTTGTGGAAAGAACACACATGCAATGACCACTGGTGGATCCATGTGTGGTTTGTGGAAAAGAACACATATGCAATGACTCTAGTATTGGTTTGTGGTTTTAGTATAAGAACACACATGCAATGACTCTAGTACTGGTTTGTGGTTTTAGTATAAGAACACACATGCAATGACTCTAGTACTGGTTTGTGGTTTTAGTATAAGAACACACATGCAATGACTCTAGTGGTTGATACATGTGTGGTTTGTGGAAAGAACACACATGCAATGACTCTGGTTGATCCATGTGTGGTTTGTGGAAAGAACACACATGCAATGACCACTGGTGGATCCATGTGTGGTTTGTGGAAAAGAACACACATGCAATGACTCTAGTGCTGGTTTGTGGTTTTAGTATAAGAACACACATGCAATGACTCTAGTGGTTGATCCATGTGTGGTTTGTGGAAAGAACACACATGCAATGACTCTAGTGGTTGATCCATGTGTGGTTTGTGGAAAGAACACACATGCAATGACCACTGGTGGATCCATGTGTGGTTTGTGGAAAAGATCACACATGCAATGACTCTAGTGGTTGATCCATGTTTGTTTGTGGAAATAACACACATGCAATGACTCTAGTACTGGTTCGTGGTTTTAGTATAAGAACACACATGCAATGACTCTAGTGGTTGATCCATGTGTGGTTTGTGGAAAAACACACATGCAATGACTCTAGTGGTTGATCCATGTGTGTGGTTTGTGGAAAGAACACACATCCAATGACCACTTGTGGATCCATGTGTGGTTTTTGGAAAATAACACACATGCAATGACTCTAGTGGTTGATCCATGTCTGTTTGTGGAAATAACACATATGCAATGACTCTAGTGGTTGATCCATGTGTGGTTTGTGAAAAGAACACACATGCAATGACTCTAGTGTTGGTTTTAGAATAAGAACACACATGCAATGACTCTAGTGGTTGATCCATGTGTGGTTTGTGGAAATAACACATATGCAATGACTCTAGTGGTTGATCCATGTGTGGATTGTGGAAATAACACACATGCAATGATTGTAATGGGTCCACATGTGGTTTGTGGAAATAACACACATGCAATGACTACTGGTTGATCCATAAGTTGTCTGTGGAAAATAACACACATGCAATGAGTCTAGTGGATCCATTTGTGGTTTGTGAAAAGAACACACATGCAATGACTCTACTGCTGGTTTGTGGTTTTAGTATAAGAACAAACATGCAATGACTCTAGTGGTTGATCCATGTGTGCTTTCTGGAAAGAACACACATGCAATCACTCTGGTTGATCCATATGTGGTTTGTGGAAAGAACACACATGCAATGACCACAGGTGGATCCATGTGTGGTTTGTGGAAAAGAACACACATGCAATGGCTGTAGTACTGGTTTGTGGTTTTAGTATAAGAACACACATGCAATGACTCTAGTACTGGTTTGTGGTTTTAGTATAAGAACACACATGCAATGACTCTAGTGGTTGATCCATGTGTGGTTTGTGGAAATGAAACACATGCAATGACTCTAGTGGTTGATCCATGTGTGGTTTGTGGAAAGAACAAACATGCAATGACCACTGGTGGATCCATGTTGGTTTTAGTATAAGAACACACATGCAATGACTCTAGTGGTTGATCCATGTGTCGTTTGTGGAAATAACACACATGCAATGACTCTAGTGGTTGATCCATGTGTGGTTTGTGAAAAGAACACACATGAAATGACTCTAGTGTTGCTTTTAGTATAAGAACACCCATGCAATGACTCTAGTGGTTGATCCATGTGTGGCTCGTGGAACGAACACACATGTAATGACTCTGGTTGATCCATATGTGGTTTGTGGAAAGAACACACATGCAATGACCACTGGTGGATCCATGTGTGGTTTGTGGAAAAGAACACACATGCAATGACTCTACTGCTGGTTTCTGGTTTTATTATAACAACAAACATGCAATGACTCTAGTGGTTGATCCATGTGTGGCTCGTGGAACGAACACACATGTAATGACTCTGGTTGATCCATATGTGTTTTGTGGAAAGAACACACATGCAATGACCACTGGTAGATCCATGTGTGGTTTGTGGAAAAGAACACACATGTAATGAGTCTAGTGCTGGTTTGTGGTTTTAGTATAAGAACAAACATGCAATGACTCTAGTGGTTGATCCATGTGTGGCTTGTGGAAAGAACACACATGCAATGACTCTGGTTGATCCATATGTGGTTTGTGGAAAGAACACACATGCAATGACCACTGGTGGATCCATGTGTGGTTTGTGGAAAAGAACACATATGCAATGACTCTAGTATTGGTTTGTGGTTTTAGTATAAGAACACACATGCAATGACTCTAGTACTGGTTTGTGGTTTTAGTATAAGAACACACATGCAATGACTCTAGTACTGGTTTGTGGTTTTAGTATAAGAACACACATGCAATGACTCTAGTGGTTGATACATGTGTGGTTTGTGGAAAGAACACACATGCAATGACTCTGGTTGATCCATGTGTGGTTTGTGGAAAGAACACACATGCAATGACCACTGGTGGATCCATGTGTGGTTTGTGGAAAAGAACACACATGCAATGACTCTAGTGCTGGTTTGTGGTTTTAGTATAAGAACACACATGCAATGACTCTAGTGGTTGATCCATGTGTGGTTTGTGGAAAGAACACACATGCAATGACTCTAGTGGTTGATCCATGTGTGGTTTGTGGAAAGAACACACATGCAATGACCACTGGTGGATCCATGTGTGGTTTGTGGAAAAGATCACACATGCAATGACTCTAGTGGTTGATCCATGTTTGTTTGTGGAAATAACACACATGCAATGACTCTAGTGCTTGATCCATGTGTGGTTTGTGAAAAGAACACACATGCAATGACTCTAGTGGTTGATCCATGTGTGGTTTGTGGAAGTAACACACATACAATGACTCTAAGGTTGATCCATGTGTGGTTTATGGAAAGAACACACATGCAATGACCACTGGTGGATCCATGTGTGGTTTGTGGAAAAGAACACACATGCAATGACTGTAGTGTTGGTTTGTAGTTTTACTATAAGAACAATCATGCAATGACTCTAGTGGTTGATCCATGTGTGGTTTGTGCAAAGAACACACATGCAATGACTTTGGTTGATCCATATGTGGTTTGTGGAAAGAACACACATGCAATTACCACTGGTGGATCCATGTGTGGTTTGTGGAAAAGAACACACATGCAATGACTCTAGTGCTGGTTTGTGGTTTTAGTATAAGAACAAACATGCAATGACTCTAGTGGTAGATCCATGTGTGGCTTGTGGAAAGAACACACATGCAATGACTCTGGTTGATCCATATGTGGTTTGTGGAAAGAACACACATGCAATGACCACTGGTGGATCCATGTGTGGTTTGTGGAAAAGAACACATATGCAATGACTCTAGTATTGGTTTATGGTTTTAGTATAAGAACACACATGCAATGACTCTAGTACTGGTTTGTGGTTTTAGTATAAGAACGCACATGCAATGACTCTAGTACTGGTTTGTGGTTTTAGTATAAGAACACACATGCAATGACTCTAGTGGTTGATACATGTGTGGTTTGTGGAAAGAACACACATGCAATGACTCTGGTTGATCCATGTGTGGTTTGTGGAAAGAACACACATGCAATGACCACTGGTGGATCCATGTGTGGTTTGTGGAAAAGAACACACATGCAATGACTCTAGTGCTGGTTTGTGGTTTTAGTATAAGAACACACATGCAATGACTCTAGTGGTTGATCCATGTGTGGTTTGTGGAAAGAACACACATGCAATGACTCTAGTGGTTGATCCATGTGTGGTTTGTGGAAAGAACACACATGCAATGACCACTGGTGGATCCATGTGTGGTTTGTGGAAAAGATCACACATGCAATGACTCTAGTGGTTGATCCATGTTTGTTTGTGGAAATAACACACATGCAATGACTCTAGTGGTTGATCCATGTGTGGTTTGTGGAAATAACACACATGAAATGACCACTGGTGGATCCATGTGTGGTTTGTGGAAAGAACACACATGCAATGACTCTAGTGGTTGATCCATGTGTGGCTTGTGGAAAGAACACACATGCAATGACCACTGGTGGATCCATGTGTGGTTTGTGGAAAAGAACACACATGCAATGACTCTAGTGGTTGATCCATGTTTGTTTGTGGAAATAACACACATGCAATGACTCTAGTGCTTGATCCATGTGTGGTTTGTGAAAAGAACACACATGCAATGACTCTAGTGGTTGATCCATGTGTGGTTTGTGGAAATAACACACATACAATGACTCTAAGGTTGATCCATGTGTGGTTTATGGAAAGAACACACATGCAATGACCACTGGTGGATCCATGTGTGGTTTGTGGAAAAGAACACACATGCAGTGACTGTAGTGTTGGTTTGTGGTTTTACTATAAGAACAAACGTGCAATGACTCTAGTGGTTGATCCATGTGTGGTTTGTGCAAAGAACACACATGCAATGACTTTGGTTGATCCATATGTGGTTTGTGGAAAGAACACACATGCAATTACCACTGGTGGATCCATGTGTGGTTTGTGGAAAAGAACACACATGCAATGACTCTAGTGCTGGTTTGTGGTTTTAGTATAAGAACAAACATGCAATGACTCTAGTGGTTGATCCATGTGTGGCTTGTGGAAAGAACACACATGCAATGACTCTGGTTGATCCATATGTGGTTTGTGGAAAGAACACACATGCAATGACCACTGGTGGATCCATGTGTGGTTTGTGGAAAAGAACACATATGCAATGACTCTAGTATTGGTTTGTGGTTTTAGTATAAGAACACACATGCAATGACTCTAGTACTGGTTTGTGGTTTTAGTATAAGAACACACATGCAATGACTCTAGTACTGGTTTGTGGTTTTAGTATAAGAACACACATGCAATGACTCTAGTGGTTGATACATGTGTGGTTTGTGGAAAGAACACACATGCAATGACTCTGGTTGATCCATGTGTGGTTTGTGGAAAGAACACACATGCAATGACCACTGGTGGATCCATGTGTGGTTTGTCGAAAAGAACACACATGCAATGACTCTAGTGCTGGTTTGTGGTTTTAGTATAAGAACACACATGCAATGACTCTAGTGGTTGATCCATGTGTGGTTTGTGGAAAGAACACACATGCAATGACTCTAGTGGTTGATCCATGTGTGGTTTGTGGAAAGAACACACATGCAATGACCACTGGTGGATCCATGTGTGGTTTGTGGAAAAGATCACACATGCAATGACTCTAGTGGTTGATCCATGTTTGTTTGTGGAAATAACACACATGCAATGACTCTAGTACTGGTTCGTGGTTTTAGTATAAGAACACACATGCAATGACTCTAGTGGTTGATCCATGTGTGCTTTGTGGAAAAACACACATGCAATGACTCTAGTGGTTGATCCATGTGTGGTTTGTGGAAATAACACACATGCAATGACCACTGGTGGATCCATGTGTGGTTTGTGGAAAGAACACACATGCAATGACTCTAGTGGTTGATCCATGTGTGGCTTGTGGAAAGAACACACATGCAATGACCACTGGTGGATCCATGTGTGGTTTGTGGAAAAGAACACACATGCAATGACTCTAGTGGTTGATCCATGTTTGTTTGTGGAAATAACACACATGCAATGACTCTAGTGCTTGATCCATGTGTGGTTTGTGAAAAGAACACACATGCAATGACTCTAGTGGTTGATCCATGTGTGGTTTGTGGAAATAACACACATACAATGACTCTAAGGTTGATCCATGTGTGGTTTATGGAAAGAACACACATGCAATGACCACTGGTGGATCCATGTGTGGTTTGTGGAAAAGAACACACATGCAATGACTGTAGTGTTGGTTTGTGGTTTTACTATAAGAACAAACGTGCAATGACTCTAGTGGTTGATCCATGTGTGGTTTGTGCAAAGAACACACATGCAATGACTTTGGTTGATCCATATGTGGTTTGTGGAAAGAACACACATGCAATTACCACTGGTGGATCCATGTGTGGTTTGTGGAAAAGAACACACATGCAATGACTCTAGTGCTGGTTTGTGGTTTTAGTATAAGAACAAACATGCAATGACTCTAGTGGTTGATCCATGTGTGGCTTGTGGAAAGAACACACATGCAATGACTCTGGTTGATCCATATGTGGTTTGTGGAAAGAACACACATGCAATGACCACTGGTGGATCCATGTGTGGTTTGTGGAAAAGAACACATATGCAATGACTCTAGTATTGGTTTGTGGTTTTAGTATAAGAACACACATGCAATGACTCTAGTACTGGTTTGTGGTTTTAGTATAAGAACACACATGCAATGACTCTAGTACTGGTTTGTGGTTTTAGTATAAGAACACACATGCAATGACTCTAGTGGTTGATACATGTGTGGTTTGTGGAAAGAACACACATGCAATGACTCTGGTTGATCCATGTGTGGTTTGTGGAAAGAACACACATGCAATGACCACTGGTGGATCCATGTGTGGTTTGTGGAAAAGAACACACATGCAATGACTCTAGTGCTGGTTTGTGGTTTTAGTATAAGAACACACATGCAATGACTCTAGTGGTTGATCCATGTGTGGTTTGTGGAAAGAACACACATGCAATGACTCTAGTGGTTGATCCATGTGTGGTTTGTGGAAAGAACACACATGCAATGACCACTGGTGGATCCATGTGTGGTTTGTGGAAAAGATCACACATGCAATGACTCTAGTGGTTGATCCATGTTTGTTTGTGGAAATAACACACATGCAATGACTCTAGTACTGGTTCGTGGTTTTAGTATAAGAACACACATGCAATGACTCTAGTGGTTGATCCATGTGTGGTTTGTGGAAAAACACACATGCAATGACTCTAGTGGTTGATCCATGTGTGTGGTTTGTGGAAAGAACACACATCCAATGACCACTTGTGGATCCATGTGTGGTTTTTGGAAAATAACACACATGCAATGACTCTAGTGGTTGATCCATGTCTGTTTGTGGAAATAACACATATGCAATGACTCTAGTGGTTGATCCATGTGTGGTTTGTGAAAAGAACACACATGCAATGACTCTAGTGTTGGTTTTAGAATAAGAACACACATGCAATGACTCTAGTGGTTGATCCATGTGTGGTTTGTGGAAATAACACATATGCAATGACTCTAGTGGTTGATCCATGTGTGGATTGTGGAAATAACACACATGCAATGATTGTAATGGGTCCACATGTGGTTTGTGGAAATAACACACATGCAATGACTACTGGTTGATCCATAAGTTGTCTGTGGAAAATAACACACATGCAATGAGTCTAGTGGATCCATTTGTGGTTTGTGAAAAGAACACACATGCAATGACTCTACTGCTGGTTTGTGGTTTTAGTATAAGAACAAACATGCAATGACTCTAGTGGTTGATCCATGTGTGCTTTCTGGAAAGAACACACATGCAATCACTCTGGTTGATCCATATGTGGTTTGTGGAAAGAACACACATGCAATGACCACAGGTGGATCCATGTGTGGTTTGTGGAAAAGAACACACATGCAATGGCTGTAGTACTGGTTTGTGGTTTTAGTATAAGAACACACATGCAATGACTCTAGTACTGGTTTGTGGTTTTAGTATAAGAACACACATGCAATGACTCTAGTGGTTGATCCATGTGTGGTTTGTGGAAATGAAACACATGCAATGACTCTAGTGGTTGATCCATGTGTGGTTTGTGGAAAGAACAAACATGCAATGACCACTGGTGGATCCATGTTGGTTTTAGTATAAGAACACACATGCAATGACTCTAGTGGTTGATCCATGTGTCGTTTGTGGAAATAACACACATGCAATGACTCTAGTGGTTGATCCATGTGTGGTTTGTGAAAAGAACACACATGAAATGACTCTAGTGTTGCTTTTAGTATAAGAACACCCATGCAATGACTCTAGTGGTTGATCCATGTGTGGCTCGTGGAACGAACACACATGTAATGACTCTGGTTGATCCATATGTGGTTTGTGGAAAGAACACACATGCAATGACCACTGGTGGATCCATGTGTGGTTTGTGGAAAAGAACACACATGCAATGACTCTACTGCTGGTTTCTGGTTTTATTATAACAACAAACATGCAATGACTCTAGTGGTTGATCCATGTGTGGCTCGTGGAACGAACACACATGTAATGACTCTGGTTGATCCATATGTGTTTTGTGGAAAGAACACACATGCAATGACCACTGGTAGATCCATGTGTGGTTTGTGGAAAAGAACACACATGTAATGAGTCTAGTGCTGGTTTGTGGTTTTAGTATAAGAACAAACATGCAATGACTCTAGTGGTTGATCCATGTGTGGCTTGTGGAAAGAACACACATGCAATGACTCTGGTTGATCCATATGTGGTTTGTGGAAAGAACACACATGCAATGACCACTGGTGGATCCATGTGTGGTTTGTGGAAAAGAACACATATGCAATGACTCTAGTATTGGTTTGTGGTTTTAGTATAAGAACACACATGCAATGACTCTAGTACTGGTTTGTGGTTTTAGTATAAGAACACACATGCAATGACTCTAGTACTGGTTTGTGGTTTTAGTATAAGAACACACATGCAATGACTCTAGTGGTTGATACATGTGTGGTTTGTGGAAAGAACACACATGCAATGACTCTGGTTGATCCATGTGTGGTTTGTGGAAAGAACACACATGCAATGACCACTGGTGGATCCATGTGTGGTTTGTGGAAAAGAACACACATGCAATGACTCTAGTGCTGGTTTGTGGTTTTAGTATAAGAACACACATGCAATGACTCTAGTGGTTGATCCATGTGTGGTTTGTGGAAAGAACACACATGCAATGACTCTAGTGGTTGATCCATGTGTGGTTTGTGGAAAGAACACACATGCAATGACCACTGGTGGATCCATGTGTGGTTTGTGGAAAAGATCACACATGCAATGACTCTAGTGGTTGATCCATGTTTGTTTGTGGAAATAACACACATGCAATGACTCTAGTGCTTGATCCATGTGTGGTTTGTGAAAAGAACACACATGCAATGACTCTAGTGGTTGATCCATGTGTGGTTTGTGGAAATAACACACATACAATGACTCTAAGGTTGATCCATGTGTGGTTTATGGAAAGAACACACATGCAATGACCACTGGTGGATCCATGTGTGGTTTGTGGAAAAGAACACACATGCAATGACTGTAGTGTTGGTTTGTGGTTTTACTATAAGAACAATCATGCAATGACTCTAGTGGTTGATCCATGTGTGGTTTGTGCAAAGAACACACATGCAATGACTTTGGTTGATCCATATGTGGTTTGTGGAAAGAACACACATGCAATTACCACTGGTGGATCCATGTGTGGTTTGTGGAAAAGAACACACATGCAATGACTCTAGTGCTGGTTTGTGGTTTTAGTATAAGAACAAACATGCAATGACTCTAGTGGTAGATCCATGTGTGGCTTGTGGAAAGAACACACATGCAATGACTCTGGTTGATCCATATGTGGTTTGTGGAAAGAACACACATGCAATGACCACTGGTGGATCCATGTGTGGTTTGTGGAAAAGAACACATATGCAATGACTCTAGTATTGGTTTATGGTTTTAGTATAAGAACACACATGCAATGACTCTAGTACTGGTTTGTGGTTTTAGTATAAGAACGCACATGCAATGACTCTAGTACTGGTTTGTGGTTTTAGTATAAGAACACACATGCAATGACTCTAGTGGTTGATACATGTGTGGTTTGTGGAAAGAACACACATGCAATGACTCTGGTTGATCCATGTGTGGTTTGTGGAAAGAACACACATGCAATGACCACTGGTGGATCCATGTGTGGTTTGTGGAAAAGAACACACATGCAATGACTCTAGTGCTGGTTTGTGGTTTTAGTATAAGAACACACATGCAATGACTCTAGTGGTTGATCCATGTGTGGTTTGTGGAAAGAACACACATGCAATGACTCTAGTGGTTGATCCATGTGTGGTTTGTGGAAAGAACACACATGCAATGACCACTGGTGGATCCATGTGTGGTTTGTGGAAAAGATCACACATGCAATGACTCTAGTGGTTGATCCATGTTTGTTTGTGGAAATAACACACATGCAATGACTCTAGTGGTTGATCCATGTGTGGTTTGTGGAAATAACACACATGCAATGACCACTGGTGGATCCATGTGTGGTTTGTGGAAAGAACACACATGCAATGACTCTAGTGGTTGATCCATGTGTGGCTTGTGGAAAGAACACACATGCAATGACCACTGGTGGATCCATGTGTGGTTTGTGGAAAAGAACACACATGCAATGACTCTAGTGGTTGATCCATGTTTGTTTGTGGAAATAACACACATGCAATGACTCTAGTGCTTGATCCATGTGTGGTTTGTGAAAAGAACACACATGCAATGACTCTAGTGGTTGATCCATGTGTGGTTTGTGGAAATAACACACATACAATGACTCTAAGGTTGATCCATGTGTGGTTTATGGAAAGAACACACATGCAATGACCACTGGTGGATCCATGTGTGGTTTGTGGAAAAGAACACACATGCAATGACTGTAGTGTTGGTTTGTGGTTTTACTATAAGAACAAACGTGCAATGACTCTAGTGGTTGATCCATGTATGGTTTGTGCAAAGAACACACATGCAATGACTTTGGTTGATCCATATGTGGTTTGTGGAAAGAACACACATGCAATTACCACTGGTGGATCCATGTGTGGTTTGTGGAAAAGAACACACATGCAATGACTCTAGTGCTGGTTTGTGGTTTTAGTATAAGAACAAACATGCAATGACTCTAGTGGTTGATCCATGTGTGGCTTGTGGAAAGAACACACATGCAATGACTCTGGTTGATCCATATGTGGTTTGTGGAAAGAACACACATGCAATGACCACTGGTGGATCCATGTGTGGTTTGTGGAAAAGAACACATATGCAATGACTCTAGTATTGGTTTGTGGTTTTAGTATAAGAACACACATGCAATGACTCTAGTACTGGTTTGTGGTTTTAGTATAAGAACACACATGCAATGACTCTAGTACTGGTTTGTGGTTTTAGTATAAGAACACACATGCAATGACTCTAGTGGTTGATACATGTGTGGTTTGTGGAAAGAACACACATGCAATGACTCTGGTTGATCCATGTGTGGTTTGTGGAAAGAACACACATGCAATGACCACTGGTGGATCCATGTGTGGTTTGTGGAAAAGAACACACATGCAATGACTCTAGTGCTGGTTTGTGGTTTTAGTATAAGAACACACATGCAATGACTCTAGTGGTTGATCCATGTGTGGTTTGTGGAAAGAACACACATGCAATGACTCTAGTGGTTGATCCATGTGTGGTTTGTGGAAAGAACACACATGCAATGACCACTGGTGGATCCATGTGTGGTTTGTGGAAAAGATCACACATGCAATGACTCTAGTGGTTGATCCATGTTTGTTTGTGGAAAGAACACACATGCAATGACCACTAGTGGATCCATGTGTGGCTCGTGGAACGAACACACATGTAATGACTCTGGTTGATCCATATGTGTTTTGTGGAAAGAACACACATGCAATGACCACTGGTAGATCCATGTGTGGTTTGTGGAAAAGAACACACATGTAATGAGTCTAGTGCTGGTTTGTGGTTTTAGTATAAGAACAAACATGCAATGACTCTAGTGGTTGATCCATGTGTGGCTTGTGGAAAGAACACACATGCAATGACTCTGGTTGATCCATATGTGGTTTGTGGAAAGAACACACATGCAATGACCACTGGTGGATCCATGTGTGGTTTGTGGAAAAGAACACATATGCAATGACTCTAGTATTGGTTTGTGGTTTTAGTATAAGAACACACATGCAATGACTCTAGTACTGGTTTGTGGTTTTAGTATAAGAACACACATGCAATGACTCTAGTACTGGTTTGTGGTTTTAGTATAAGAACACACATGCAATGACTCTAGTGGTTGATACATGTGTGGTTTGTGGAAAGAACACACATGCAATGACTCTGGTTGATCCATGTGTGGTTTGTGGAAAGAACACACATGCAATGACCACTGGTGGATCCATGTGTGGTTTGTGGAAAAGAACACACATGCAATGACTCTAGTGCTGGTTTGTGGTTTTAGTATAAGAACACACATGCAATGACTCTAGTGGTTGATCCATGTGTGGTTTGTGGAAAGAACACACATGCAATGACTCTAGTGGTTGATCCATGTGTGGTTTGTGGAAAGAACACACATGCAATGACCACTGGTGGATCCATGTGTGGTTTGTGGAAAAGATCACACATGCAATGACTCTAGTGGTTGATCCATGTTTGTTTGTGGAAATAACACACATGCAATGACTCTAGTGCTTGATCCATGTGTGGTTTGTGAAAAGAACACACATGCAATGACTCTAGTGGTTGATCCATGTGTGGTTTGTGGAAATAACACACATACAATGACTCTAAGGTTGATCCATGTGTGGTTTATGGAAAGAACACACATGCAATGACCACTGGTGGATCCATGTGTGGTTTGTGGAAAAGAACACACATGCAATGACTGTAGTGTTGGTTTGTGGTTTTACTATAAGAACAATCATGCAATGACTCTAGTGGTTGATCCATGTGTGGTTTGTGCAAAGAACACACATGCAATGACTTTGGTTGATCCATATGTGGTTTGTGGAAAGAACACACATGCAATTACCACTGGTGGATCCATGTGTGGTTTGTGGAAAAGAACACACATGCAATGACTCTAGTGCTGGTTTGTGGTTTTAGTATAAGAACAAACATGCAATGACTCTAGTGGTAGATCCATGTGTGGCTTGTGGAAAGAACACACATGCAATGACTCTGGTTGATCCATATGTGGTTTGTGGAAAGAACACACATGCAATGACCACTGGTGGATCCATGTGTGGTTTGTGGAAAAGAACACATATGCAATGACTCTAGTATTGGTTTATGGTTTTAGTATAAGAACACACATGCAATGACTCTAGTACTGGTTTGTGGTTTTAGTATAAGAACGCACATGCAATGACTCTAGTACTGGTTTGTGGTTTTAGTATAAGAACACACATGCAATGACTCTAGTGGTTGATACATGTGTGGTTTGTGGAAAGAACACACATGCAATGACTCTGGTTGATCCATGTGTGGTTTGTGGAAAGAACACACATGCAATGACCACTGGTGGATCCATGTGTGGTTTGTGGAAAAGAACACACATGCAATGACTCTAGTGCTGGTTTGTGGTTTTAGTATAAGAACACACATGCAATGACTCTAGTGGTTGATCCATGTGTGGTTTGTGGAAAGAACACACATGCAATGACTCTAGTGGTTGATCCATGTGTGGTTTGTGGAAAGAACACACATGCAATGACCACTGGTGGATCCATGTGTGGTTTGTGGAAAAGATCACACATGCAATGACTCTAGTGGTTGATCCATGTTTGTTTGTGGAAATAACACACATGCAATGACTCTAGTGGTTGATCCATGTGTGGTTTGTGGAAATAACACACATGCAATGACCACTGGTGGATCCATGTGTGGTTTGTGGAAAGAACACACATGCAATGACTCTAGTGGTTGATCCATGTGTGGCTTGTGGAAAGAACACACATGCAATGACCACTGGTGGATCCATGTGTGGTTTGTGGAAAAGAACACACATGCAATGACTCTAGTGGTTGATCCATGTTTGTTTGTGGAAATAACACACATGCAATGACTCTAGTGCTTGATCCATGTGTGGTTTGTGAAAAGAACACACATGCAATGACTCTAGTGGTTGATCCATGTGTGGTTTGTGGAAATAACACACATACAATGACTCTAAGGTTGATCCATGTGTGGTTTATGGAAAGAACACACATGCAATGACCACTGGTGGATCCATGTGTGGTTTGTGGAAAAGAACACACATGCAATGACTGTAGTGTTGGTTTGTGGTTTTACTATAAGAACAAACGTGCAATGACTCTAGTGGTTGATCCATGTGTGGTTTGTGCAAAGAACACACATGCAATGACTTTGGTTGATCCATATGTGGTTTGTGGAAAGAACACACATGCAATTACCACTGGTGGATCCATGTGTGGTTTGTGGAAAAGAACACACATGCAATGACTCTAGTGCTGGTTTGTGGTTTTAGTATAAGAACAAACATGCAATGACTCTAGTGGTTGATCCATGTGTGGCTTGTGGAAAGAACACACATGCAATGACTCTGGTTGATCCATATGTGGTTTGTGGAAAGAACACACATGCAATGACCACTGGTGGATCCATGTGTGGTTTGTGGAAAAGAACACATATGCAATGACTCTAGTATTGGTTTGTGGTTTTAGTATAAGAACACACATGCAATGACTCTAGTACTGGTTTGTGGTTTTAGTATAAGAACACACATGCAATGACTCTAGTACTGGTTTGTGGTTTTAGTATAAGAACACACATGCAATGACTCTAGTGGTTGATACATGTGTGGTTTGTGGAAAGAACACACATGCAATGACTCTGGTTGATCCATGTGTGGTTTGTGGAAAGAACACACATGCAATGACCACTGGTGGATCCATGTGTGGTTTGTGGAAAAGAACACACATGCAATGACTCTAGTGCTGGTTTGTGGTTTTAGTATAAGAACACACATGCAATGACTCTAGTGGTTGATCCATGTGTGGTTTGTGGAAAGAACACACATGCAATGACTCTAGTGGTTGATCCATGTGTGGTTTGTGGAAAGAACACACATGCAATGACCACTGGTGGATCCATGTGTGGTTTGTGGAAAAGATCACACATGCAATGACTCTAGTGGTTGATCCATGTTTGTTTGTGGAAATAACACACATGCAATGACTCTAGTACTGGTTCGTGGTTTTAGTATAAGAACACACATGCAATGACTCTAGTGGTTGATCCATGTGTGGTTTGTGGAAAAACACACATGCAATGACTCTAGTGGTTGATCCATGTGTGTGGTTTGTGGAAAGAACACACATCCAATGACCACTTGTGGATCCATGTGTGGTTTTTGGAAAATAACACACATGCAATGACTCTAGTGGTTGATCCATGTCTGTTTGTGGAAATAACACATATGCAATGACTCTAGTGGTTGATCCATGTGTGGTTTGTGAAAAGAACACAGATGCAATGACTCTAGTGTTGGTTTTAGAATAAGAACACACATGCAATGACTCTAGTGGTTGATCCATGTGTGGTTTGTGGAAATAACACATATGCAATGACTCTAGTGGTTGATCCATGTGTGGATTGTGGAAATAACACACATGCAATGATTGTAATGGGTCCACATGTGGTTTGTGGAAATAACACACATGCAATGACTACTGGTTGATCCATAAGTTGTCTGTGGAAAATAACACACATGCAATGAGTCTAGTGAATCCATTTGTGGTTTGTGGAAAAGAACACACATGCAATGACTCTACTGCTGGTTTGTGGTTTTAGTATAAGAACAAACATGCAATGACTCTAGTGGTTGATCCATGTGTGCTTTCTGGAAAGAACACACATGCAATCACTCTGGTTGATCCATATGTGGTTTGTGGAAAGAACACACATGCAATGACCACAGGTGGATCCATGTGTGGTTTGTGGAAAAGAACACACATGCAATGGCTGTAGTACTGGTTTGTGGTTTTAGTATAAGAACACACATGCAATGACTCTAGTACTGTTTTGTGGTTTTAGTATAAGAACACACATGCAATGACTCTAGTGGTTGATCCATGTGTGGTTTGTGGAAATGAAACACATGCAATGACTCTAGTGGTTGATCCATGTGTGGTTTGTGGAAAGAACACACATGCAATGACCACTGGTGGATCCATGTTGGTTTTAGTATAAGAACACACATGCAATGACTCTAGTGGTTGATCCATGTGTCGTTTGTGGAAATAACACACATGCAATGACTCTAGAGGTTGATCCATGTGTGGTTTGTGAAAAGAACACACATGAAATGACTCTAGTGTTGCTTTTAGTATAAGAACACCCATGCAATGACTCTAGTGGTTGATCCATGTGTGGCTCGTGGAACAAACACACATGTAATGACTCTGGTTGATCCATATGTGGTTTGTGGAAATAACACACATGCAATGACCACATGTCGATCCATGTGTGGTTTGTGGAAAAGAACACACATGCAATGGCTCTAGTACTGGTTTGTGGTTTTAGTATAAGAACACACATGCAATGACTCTAGTACTGGTTTGTGGTTTTAGTACAAGAACACACATGCAATGAATCTAGTGGTTGATCCATGTGTGCTTTGTGGAAATGAAACACATGCAATGACTCTAGTGGTTGATCCATGTGTGGTTTATGGAAAGAACACACATGCAATGACCACAGGTGGATCCATGTGTGGTTTGTGTAAAAGATCACACATGCAATGACTCTAGTGGTTGATCCATGTTTGTTTGTGGGAATAACACACATGCAATGACTCTAGTACTGGTTCGTGGTTTTAGTATAAGAACACACATGCAATGACTCTAGTGGTTGATCCATGTGTGGTTTGTGGAAAAACACACATGCAATGACTCTAGTGGTTGATCCATGTGTGGTTTGTGGAAAAACACACATGCAATGACTCTAGTGGTTGATCCATGTGTGTGGTTTGTGGAAAGAACACACATCCAATGACCACTTGTGTATCCATGTGTGGTTTTTGGAAAATAACACAAATGCAATGACTCTAGTGGTTGATCCATGTTTGTTTGTGGAAATAACACACATGCAATGACTCTAGTGGTTGATCCATGTGTGGTTTGTGAAAAGAACACACATGCAATGACTCTAGTGGTTGATCCATGTGTGGTTTGTGGAAATAACACATATGCAATGACTCTAGTGGTTGATCCATGTGTGGATTGTGGAAATAACACACATGCAATGATTGTAATGGGTCCACATGTGGTTTGTGTAAATAACACACATGCAATGACTACTGGTTGATCCATAAGTTGTTTGTGGAAAATAACACACATGCAATGAGTCTAGTGGATCCATTTGTGGTTTGTGGAAAAGAACACACATGCAATGACTCTACTGCTGGTTTGTGGTTTTAATATAAGAACAAACATGCAATGACTCTAGTGGTTGATCCATGTGTGCTTTCTGGAAAGACAACACATGCAATCACTCTGGTTGATCCATATGTGGTTTGTGGAAAGAACACACATGCAATGACCAGAGGTGGATCCATGTGTGGTTTGTGGAAAAGAACACACATGCAATGGCTGTAGTACTGGTTTGTGGTTTTAGTATAAGAACACACATGCAATGACTCTAGTGGTTGATCCATGTGTGGTTTGTGGAAATGAAACACATGCAATGACTCTAGTGGTTGATCCATGTGTGGTTTGTGGAAAGAACATACATGCAATGACCACTGGTGGATCCATGTTGGTTTTAGTATAAGAACACACATGCAATGACTCTAGTGGTTGATCCATGTTTGTTTGTGGAAATAACACACATGCAATGACTCTAGTGGTTGATCCATGTGTGGTTTGTGACAAGAACACACATGAAATGACTCTAGTGTTGCTTTTTGTATAAGAACACACATGCAATGACTCTAGTGGTTGATCCAAGTGTGGCTCGTGGAACGAACACACATGTAATGACTCTGGTTGATCCATATGTGGTTTGTGGAAAGAACACACATGCAATGACCACAGGTGGATCCATGTGTGGTTTGTGGAAAAGAACACACATGCAATGGCTGTAGTACTGGTTTGTGGTTTTAGTATAAGAACACACATGCAATGACTCTAGTACTGGTTTGTGGTTTTAGTACAAGAACACACATGCAATGACTCTAGTGGTTGATCCATGTGTGGTTTGTGGAAATGAAACACATGCAATGACTCTAGTGGTTGATCCATGTGTGGTTTGTGGAAAGAACACACATGCAATGACCACTGGTGGATCTATGTGTGGTTTGTGGAAAAGAACACACATGCAATGACTATAGTGTTGGTTTGTGGTTTTACTATAAGAACAAACATGCAATGACTCTAGTGGTTGATCCATGTGTGGTTTGTGCAAAGAACACACATGCAATGACTTTGGTTGATCCATATGTGGTTTGTGGAAAGAACACACATGCAATTACCACTGGTGGATCCATGTGTGGTTTGTGGAAAAGAACACACATGCAATGACTCTAGTGCTGGTTTGTGGTTTTAGTATAAGAACAAACATGCAATGACTCTAGTGGTTGATCCATGTGTGGCTTGTGGAAAGAACACACATGCAATGACTCTGGTTGATCCATATGTGGTTTGTGGAAAGAACACACATGCAATGACCACTGGTGGATCCATGTGTGGTTTGTGGAAAAGAACACATATGCAATGACTCTAGTATTGGTTTGTGGTTTTAGTATAAGAACACACATGCAATGACTCTAGTACTGGTTTGTGGTTTTAGTATAAGAACACACATGCAATGACTCTAGTACTGGTTTGTGGTTTTAGTATAAGAACACACATGCAATGACTCTAGTGGTTGATACATGTGTGGTTTGTGGAAAGAACACACATGCAATGACTCTGGTTGATCCATGTGTGGTTTGTGGAAAGAACACACATGCAATGACCACTGGTGGATCCATGTGTGGTTTGTGGAAAAGAACACACATGCAATGACTCTAGTGCTGGTTTGTGGTTTTAGTATAAGAACACACATGCAATGACTCTAGTGGTTGATCCATGTGTGGTTTGTGGAAAGAACACACATGCAATGACTCTAGTGGTTGATCCATGTGTGGTTTGTGGAAAGAACACACATGCAATGACCGCTGGTGGATCCATGTGTGGTTTGTGGAAAAGATCACACATGCAATGACTCTAGTGGTTGATCCATGTTTGTTTGTGGAAATAACACACATGCAATGACTCTAGTACTGGTTCGTGGTTTTAGTATAAGAACACACATGCAATGACTCTAGTGGTTGATCCATGTGTGGTTTGTGGAAAAACACACATGCAATGAGTCTAGTGGTTGATCCATGTGTGTGGTTTGTGGAAAGAACACACATCCAATGACCACTTGTGGATCCATGTGTTGTTTTTGGAAAATAACACACATGCAATGACTCTAGTGGTTGATCCATGTTTGTTTGTGGAAATAACACATATGCAATGACTCTAGTGGTTGATCCATGTGTGGTTTGTGAAAAGAACACACATGCAATGACTCTAGTGTTGGTTTTAGAATAAGAACACACATGCAATGACTCTAGTGGTTGATCCATGTGTGGTTTGTGGAAATAACACATATGCAATGACTCTAGTGGTTGATCCATGTGTGGATTGTGGAAATAAAACACATGCAATGATTGTAATGGGTCCACATGTGGTTTGTGGAAATAACACACATCCAATGACTACTGGTTGATCCATAAGTTGTCTGTGGAAAATAACACACATGCAATGAGTCTAGTGGATCCATTTGTGGTTTGTGGAAAAGAACACACATGCAATGACTCTACTGCTGGTTTGTGGTTTTAGTATAAGAACAAACATGCAATGACTCTAGTGGTTGATCCATGTGTGCTTTCTGGAAAGAACACACATGCAATCACTCTGGTTGATCCATATGTGGTTTGTGGAAAGAACACACATGCAATGACCACAGGTGGATCCATGTGTGGTTTGTGGAAAAGAACACACATGCAATGGCTGTAGTACTGGTTTGTGGTTTTAGTATAAGAACACACATGCAATGACTCTAGTACTGGTTTGTGGTTTTAGTATAAGAACACACATGCAATGACTCTAGTGGTTGATCCATGTGTGGTTTGTGGAAATGAAACACATGCAATGACTCTAGTGGTTGATCCATGTGTGGTTTGTGGAAAGAACACACATGCAATGACCACTGGTGGATCCATGTTGGTTTTAGTATAAGAACACACATGCAATGACTCTAGTGGTTGATCCATGTGTCGTTTGTGGAAATAACACACATGCAATGACTCTAGTGGTTGATCCATGTGTGGTTTGTGAAAAGAACACACATGAAATGACTCTAGTGTTGCTTTTAGTATAAGAACACCAATGCAATGACTCTAGTGGTTGATCCATGTGTGGCTCGTGGAATAAACACACATGTAATGACTCTGGTTGATCCATATGTGGTTTGTGGAAATAACACACATGCAATGACCACAGGTCGATCCATGTGTGGTTTGTGGAAAAGAACACACATGCAATGGCTCTAGTACTGGTTTGTGGTTTTAGTATAAGAACACACATGCAATGACTCTAGTACTAGTTTGTGGTTTTAGTACAAGAACACACATGCAATGAATCTAGTGGTTGATCCATGTGTGCTTTGTGGAAATGAAACACATGCAATGACTCTAGTGGTTGATCCATGTGTGGTTTATGGAAAGAACACACATGCAATGACCACAGGTGGATCCATGTGTGGTTTGTGGAAAAGATCACACATGCAATGACTCTAGTGGTTGATCCATGTTTGTTTGTGGGAATAACACACATGCAATGACTCTAGTACTGGTTCGTGGTTTTAGTATAAGAACACACATGCAATGACTCTAGTGGTTGATCCATGTGTGGTTTGTGGAAAAACACACATGCAATGACTCTAGTGGTTGGTCCATGTGTGTGGTTTGTGGAAAGAACACACATCCAATGACCACTTGTGTATCCATGTGTGGTTTTTGGAAAATAACACAAATGCAATGACTCTAGTGGTTGATCCATGTTTGTTTGTGGAAATAACACACATGCAATGACTCTAGTGGTTGATCCATGTGTGGTTTGTGAAAAGAACACACATGCAATGACTCTAGTGTTGGTTTTAGAATAAGAACACACATGCAATGACTCTAGTGGTTGATCCATGTGTGGTTTGTGGAAATAACACATATGCAATGACTCTAGTGGTTGATCCATGTGTGGATTGTGGAAATAACACACATGCAATGATTGTAATGGGTCCACATGTGGTTTGTGTAAATAACACACATGCAATGACTACTGGTTGATCCATAAGTTGTTTGTGGAAAATAACACACATGCAATGAGTCTAGTGGATCCATTTGTGGTTTGTGGAAAAGAACACACATGCAATGACTCTACTGCTGGTTTGTGGTTTTAGTATAAGAACAAACATGCAATGACTCTAGTGGTTGATCCATGTGTGCTTTCTGGAAAGACAACACATGCAATCACTCTAGTTGATCCATATGTGGTTTGTGGAAAGAACACACATGCAATGACCAGAGGTGGATCCATGTGTGGTTTGTGGAAAAGAACACACATGCAATGGCTGTAGTACTGGTTTGTGGTTTTAGTATAAGAACACACATGCAATGACTCTAGTGGTTGATCCATGTGTGGTTTGTGGAAATGAAACACATGCAATGACTCTAGTGGTTGATCCATGTGTGGTTTGTGGAAAGAACATACATGCAATGACCACTGGTGGATCCATGTTGGTTTTAGTATAAGAACACACATGCAATGACTCTAGTGGTTGATCCATGTTTGTTTGTGGAAATAACACACATGCAATGACTCTAGTGGTTGATCCATGTGTGGTTTGTGAAAAGAACACACATGAAATGACTCTAGTGTTGCTTTTAGTATAAGAACACACATGCAATGACTCTAGTGGTTGATCCAAGTGTGGCTCGTGGAACGAACACACATGTAATGACTCTGGTTGATCCATATGTGGTTTGTGGAAAGAACACACATGCAATGACCACAGGTGGATCCATGTGTGGTTTGTGGAAAAGAACACACATGCAATGGCTCTAGTACTGGTTTGTGGTTTTAGTATAAGAACACACATGCAATGACTCTAGTACTGGTTTGTGGTTTTACTACAAGAACACACATGCAATGACTCTAGTGGTTGATCCATGTGTGGTTTGTGGAAATGAAACACATGCAATGACTCTAGTGGTTGATCCATGTGTGGTTTGTGGAAAGAACACACATGCAATGACCACTGGTGGATCCATGTTGGTTTTAGTATAAGAACACACATGCAATGACTCTAGTGGTTGATCCATGTTTGTTTGTGGAAATAACACACATGCAATGACTCTAGTGGTTGATCCATGTGTGGTTTGTGAAAAGAACACACATGCAATGACTCTAGTGTTGGTTTTAGTATAATAACACACATGCAATGACTCTAGTGGTTGATCCATGTGTGGCTCGTGGAACGAACACACATGTAATGACTCTGGTTGATCCATATGTGGTTTGTGGAAAGAACACACATGTAATGACCACTGGTGGATCCATGTGTGGTTTGTGGAAAAGAACACACATGCAATGACTAGTGTTGGTTTGTGGTTTTAGTATAAGAACAAACATGCAATGACTGTAGTGGTTGATCCATGTGTGGTTTGTGGAAAGAACACACATGTAATGACTCTGGTTGATCCATGTGTGGTTTGTGGAAAGAACACACATGCAATGACCACTTGTGGATCCATGTGAGGTTTGTCGAAAAGAACTCACATGCAATGACTCTAGTACTGGTTTTTGGTTTTAGTATAAGAACACACATGCAATGATTCTAGTGGTTGATCCATGTGTGGTTTGTGGAAATAACACACATGCAATGACTCTAGTGGTTGATCCATGTGTGGTTTGTGGAAATAACACACATGCAATGACCACTGGTGGATCCATGTGTGGTTTGTGGAAAGAACACACATGCAATGACTCTAGTGGTTGATCCATGTGTGGTTTGTGGAAAGAACACACATGCAATGACCACTGGTGGATCCATGTGTGGTTTGTGGAAAAGAACACACATGCAATGACTCTAGTGGTTGATCCATGTTTGTTTGTGGAAATAACACACATGCAATGATTCTAGTGATTGATCCATGTGTGGTTTGTGAAAAGAACACACATGCAATGACTCTAGTGGTTGATCCATGTGTGGTTTGTGGAAATAGCACACATACAATGACTCTAGTGGTGTATCCATGTGTGGTTTGTGGAAAGAACACACATGCAATGACCACTGGTGGATCCATGTGTGGTTTGTGGAAAAGAACACACATGCAATGACTGTAGGGTTGGTTTGTGGTTTTAGTATAAGAATAAACATGCAATGACTCTAGTGGTTGATCCATGTGTGGTTTGTGGAAAGAACACACATGCAATGACTCTGGTTGATCCATATGTGGTTTGTGGAAAGAACACACATGCAATTACCACTGGTGTATCCATGTGTGGTATGTGGAAAAGAACACACATGCAATGACTCTAGTGCTAGTTTGTGGTTTTAGTATAAGAACAAACATGCAATGACTCTAGTGGTTGATCCATGTGTGGCTTGTGGAAAGAACACGCATGCAATGACTCTGGTTGATCCATATGTGGTTTGTGGAAAGAACACACATGCAATAACCACTAGTGGATCCATGTGTGGTTTGTGAAAAATAAAACATATGCAATGACTCTAGTACTGGTTTGTGGTTTTAGTATAAGAACACACATGCAATGAATCTAGTACTGGTTTGTGGTTTTAGTATAAGAACACACATGCAATGACTCTAGTACTGGTTTGTGGTTTTAGTATAAGAACACACATGCAATGACTCTAGTGGTTGAACCATGTGTGGTTTGTGGAAAGAACACACATGCAATGACTATGGTTGATCCATGTGTGGTTTGTGGAAAGAACACACATGCAATGACCACTGGTGGATCCATGTGTGGTTTGTGGAAAAGAACTCACATGCAATTACTCTAGTACTGGTTTGTGGTTTTAGTATAAGAACACACATGCAATGACTCTAGTGGTCGATCCATGTGTGGTTTGTGGAAATAACACACATGCAATGACTCTAGTACTGGTTTGTGGTTTTAGTATAAGAACACACATGCAATGACTCTAGTGGTTGATCCATGTGTGCTTTGTGGAAAAACACACATGCAATGACTCTAGTGGTTGATCCATGTGTGTGGTTTGTGGAAAGAACACACATCCAATGACCACTTGTGGATCCATGTGTGGTTTGTGGAAAAGAACACACATGCAATGACTATAGTGGTTGATCCAGGTTTGTTTGTGGAAATAACATACATGCAATGACTCAAGTGGTTGATCCATGTGTGGTTTGTGAAAAGAATACACATGCAATGACTCTAGTGTTGGTTTTAGAATAAGAACACACATGCAATGACTCTAGTGGTTGATCCATGTGTGGTTTGTGGAAATAACACATATGCAATGACTCTAGTGGTTGATCCATGTGTGGATTGTGGAAATAACACACATGCAACGACTGTAATGGGTAAACATGTGGTTTGTGGAAAGAACACACATGCAATGACCACTGGTTGATCCCTAAGTTGTTTGTGGAAAATAACACGCATGCAATGAGTCTAGTGGATCCATGTGTGGTTTGTGGAAAAGAACACACATGCAATGACTCTACTGCTGGTTTGTGGTTTTAGTATAAGAACAAACATGCAATGACTCTAGTGGTTGATCCATGTGTGGTTTGTGGAAAGAACACACATGCAATGACTAGTGGTTGATCCATGTGTAGTTTGTGGAAAGAACACACATGCAATGACCACTGGTGGATCCATGTGTGGTTTGTGGAAAAGAACACACATGCAATGACTCTAGTGTTGGTTTTAGTATAAGAACACACATGCAATGACTCTAGTGGTTGATCCATGTGTGGCTCGTGGAACGAACACATATGTAATGACTCTGGTTGATCCATATGTGGTTTGTGGAAAGAACACACATGCAATGGACCACTGGTGGATCCATGTGTGGTTTGTGGAAAAGAACACATATGCAATGACTCTAGTACTGGTTTGTGGTTTTAGTATAAGAACACACATGCAATGACTCTAGTGGTTGATCCATGTGTGGTTTATGGAAATGAAACACATGCAATGAGTCTAGTGGTTGATCCATGTGTGGTTTGTGGAAAGAACACACATGCAATGACCACTGGTGGATCCATGTTGGTTTTAGTATAAGAACAGACATGCAATGACTCTAGTGGTTGATCCATGTTTGCTTGTGGAAATAACACACATGCAATGACTCTAGTGGTTGATCCATGTGTGGTTTGTGAAAAGAACACACATGCAATGACTCTAGTGGTTGATCCATGTGTGGTTTGTGGAAATAACACACATGCAATGCCTCTAGTGGGTCCACATGTGTGGTTTGTGGAAAGAACACACATGCAATGACTCTAGTTGATCCATATGTGGTTTGTGGAAAGAACACACATGCAATGACTCTAGTGGTGGATCCATGTGTGGTTTGTGGAAAAGAACACACTTGCAATGACTCTAGTGCTGGTTTATGGTTTTAGAATAAGAACACACATGCAATGACTCTAGTGGTTGATCCATGTGTGGTTTGTGGAAAGAACACACATGCAATGACTCTAGTGGTTGATCCATGTGTGGTTTGTGGAAAGAACACACATGCAATGACCACTGGTGGATCCATGTGTGGTTTGTGGAAAAGAACACACATGCAATGACTCTAGTGGTTGATCCATGTTTGTTTGTGGAAATAATACACATGCAATGACTCTAGTGCTTGATCCATGTGTGGTTTGTGAAAAGAACACACATGCAATGACTCTAGTGGTTGATCCATGTGTGGTTTGTGGAAATAACTCACATACAATGATTCTAGTGGTTGATCCATGTGTGGTTTGTGGAAAGAACACACATGCAATGACCACTGGTGGATCCATGTGTGGTTTGTGGAAAAGAACACACGTGCAATGACTCTAGTGGTCGATCCATGTTTGTTTGTGGAAATAACACACATGCAATGACTCTAGTGGTTGATCCATGTGTGGTTTGTGAAAAGAACACACATGCAATGACTCTAGTGTTGGTTTTCGAATAAGAACACACATGCAATGAATCTAGTGGTTGATCCATGTGTGGTTTGTGGAAATAACACATATGCAATGACTCTAGTGGTTGATCCATGTGTGGATTGTGGAAATAACACACATGCAATGACTGTAATGGGTCCACATGTGGTTTGTGGAACGAACACACATGTAATGACTCTGGTTGATCCATATGTGGTTTGTGGAAAGAACACACATGCAATGACCACTGGTGGTTCCATGTGTGGTTTGTGGAAACGAACACACATGCAATGACTCTAGTGTTGGTTTGTGGTTTTAGTATAAGAACAAACATGCAATGACTCTAGTGGTTGATCCATTTGTGGTTTGTGGAAAGAACACACATGTAATGACTCCAGTTGATCCATGTCTGGTTTGTGAAAAGAACACACATGCAATGACTCTAGTGGTTGATCCATGTGTGTGGTTTGTGGAAAGAACACACATGCAATGACTCTACTACTGGTTTGTGGTTTTAGTATAAGAACACACATGCAATGACTCTAGTGGTTGATCCATGTGTGGTTTGTGGAAATAACACACATGCAATGACCACTGGTGGATCCATGTGTGGTTTGTGGAAAGAACACACATGCAATGACCACTGGTGGATCCATGTGTGGTTTGTGGAAAAGATCACACATGCAATGACTCTAGTGGTTGATCCATGTTTGTTTGTGGAAATAACACACATGCAATGACTCTAGTGCTAGTTTGTGGTTTTAATATAAGAACAAACATGCAATGACTCTAGTCGTTGATCCATGTGTGGTTTGTGGAAAGAACACACATGCAATGACCACTGGTGGATCCATGTGTGGTTTGTGGAAAAGAACACACATGCAATGACTCTAGTGGTTGATCCATGTTTGTTTGTGGAAATAAGACACATGCAATGACTCTAGTGCTTGATCCATGTGTGGTTTGTGAAAAGAACACACATGCAATGACTCTAGTGGTTGATCAATGTGTGGTTTGTGGAAATAACTCACATACAATGATTCTAGTGGTTGATCCATGTGTGGTTTGTGGAAAGAACACACATGCAATGACCACTGGTGGATCCATGTGTGGTTTGTGGAAAAGAACACACGTGCAATGACTCTAGTGGTTGATCCATGTGTGTGGTTTGTGGAAAGAACACACATGCAATGACTAGTGGTTGATCCATGTGTGGTTTATGAAAAGAACACACATGCAATGACTCTAGTGTTGGTTTTAGAATAAGAACACACATGCAATGACTCTAGTGGTTGATCCATGTGTGGTTTGTGGAAATAACACATATGCAATGACTCTAGTGGTTGATCCATGTGTGGATTGTGGAAATAACACACATGCAATGACTGTAATGGGTCAACATGTGGTTTCTGGAACGAACACACATGTAATGACTCTGGTTGATCCATATGTGGTTTGTGGAAAGAACACACATGCAATGACCACTGGTGGTTCCATGTGTGGTTTGTGGAAACGAACACACATGCAATGACTCTAGTGTTGGTTTGTGGTTTTAGTATAAGAACAAACATGCAATGACTCTAGTGGTTGATCCATGTGTGGTTTGTGGAAAGAACACACATGTAATGACTCCAGTTGATCCATGTGTGGTTTGTGGAAAGAACACACATGCAATGACTCTAGTGGTTGATCCATGTGTGTGGTTTGTGGAAAGAACACCATGCAATGACTCTAGTACTGGTTTGTGGTTTTAGTATAAGAACACACATGCAATGACTCTAGTGGTTGATCCATGTGTGGTTTGTGGAAATAACACACATGCAATGACCACTGGTGGATCCATGTGTGGTTTGTGGAAAGAACACACATGCAATGACCACTGGTGGATCCATGTGTGGTTTGTGGAAAGAACACACATGCAATGACTCTAGTGGTTGATCCATGTGTGGTTTGTGGAAAGAACACACATGCAATGACCACTGGTGGATCCATGTGTGGTTTGTGGAAAAGAACACACATGCAATGACTCTAGTGGTTGATCCATGTTTGTTTGTGGAAATAACACACATGCAATGACTCTAGTGCTTGATCCATGTGTGGTTTGTGAAAAGAACACACATGCAATGACTCTAGTGGTTGATCCATGTGTGGTTTGTGGAAATAACACACATACAATGATTCTAGTGGTTGATGCATGTGTGGTTTGAGGAAAGAACACACATGCAATGACCACTGGTGGATCCATGTGTGGTTTGTGGAAAAGAACACACATGCAATGACTCTAGTGCTGGTTTGTGGTTTTAGTATAAGAACAAACATGCAATGACTCTAGTGGTTGATCCATGTGTGGCTTGTGGAAGGAACACACATGCAATGACTCTGGTTGATCCATATGTGGTTTGTGGAAAGAACACACATGCAATGACCACTGGTGGATCCATGTGTGGTTTGTGGAAAAGAAAACATATGCAATGACTCTAGTACTGGTTTCTGGTTTTAGTATAAGAACACACATGCAATGAATCTAGTACTGGTTTGTGGTTTTAGTATAAGAACACACATGCAATGACTCTAGTACTGGTTTGTGGTTTTAGTATAAGAACACACATGCAATGACTCTAGTGGTTGATCCATGTGTGGTTTGTGGAAAGAACACACATGCAATGAACACTGGTGGATCCATGTGTGGTTTGTGGAAAAGAACACACATGCAATGACTCTAGTGCTGGTTTATGGTTTTAGTATAAGAACAAACATGCAATGACTCTACTGGTTGATCCATGTGTGGTTTGTGGAAAGAACACACATGCAATGACTAGTGGTTGATCCATATGTAGTTTGTGGAAAGAACACACATGCAATGACCACTGGTGGATCCATGTGTGGTTTGTGGAAAAGAACACACGTGCAATGACTCTAGTGTTGGTTTGTGGTTTTACTATAAGAACACACATGCAATGACTATAGTGGTTGATGCATGTGTGGTTTGTGGAAATAACACACATGCAATGACTCTAGTGGTTGATCCATGTGTGTGGTTTGTGGAAAGAACACACATGCGATAACCACTAGTGGATCCATGTGTGGTTTGTGGAAAAGAACACACATGCAATGACTCTAGTGGTTGATCCATGTTTGTTTGTGGAAGTAACACACATGCAATGACTCTAGTGGTTGATCCATGTGTGGTTTGTGAAAAGAACACACATGCAATGACTCTAGTGTTGGTTTTAGAATAAGAACACACATGCAATGACTCTAGTGGTTGATCCATGTGTGGTTTGTGGAAATAACACATATGCAATGACTCTAGTGGTTGATCCATGTGTGGATTGTGGAAATAACACACATGCAATGACTGTAATGGGTCCACATGTGGTTTGTGGAACGAACACACATGTAATGACTCTAGTTGATCCATATGTGGTTTGTGGAAAGAACACACAGGCAATGACCACTGGTGGTTCCATGTGTGGTTTGGGGAAACGAACACACATGCAATGACTCTAGTGCTGGTTTGTGGTTTTAGTATAAGAACAAACATGCAATGACTCTAGTGGTTGATCCATGTGTGGTTTGTGGAAAGAACACACATGTAATGACTCTAGTTGATCCATGTGTGGTTTGTGCAAAGAACACACATGCAATGACCACTGGTGGATCCATGTGTGGTTTGTGAAAAAGAACTCACATGCAATGACTCTAGTACTGGTTTGTGGTTTTAGTATAAGAACACACATGCAATGACTCTAGTGGTTGATCCATGTGAGGTTTGTGGAAATAACACACATGTAATGACTCTAGTGGTTGATCCATGTGTGGTTTGTGGAAATAACACACATGCAATGACCACTGGTGGATCCATGTGTGGTTTGTGGAAAGAACACACATGCAATGACTCTAGTGGTTGATCCATGTGTGGTTTGTGGAAAGAACACACATGCAATGACCACTGGTGGATCCATGTGTGGTTTGTGGAAAAGAACACACATGCAATGACTCTAGTGGTTGATCCATGTTTGTTTGTGGAAATAATACACATGCAATGACTCTAGTGCTTGATCCATGTGTGGTTTGTGAAAAGAACACACATGCAATGACTCTAGTGGTTGATCCATGTGTGGTTTGTGGAAATAACTCACATACAATGATTCTAGTGGTTCATCCATGTGTGGTTTGTGGAAAGAACACACATGCAATGACCACTGGTGGATCCATGTGTGGTTTGTGGAAAAGAACACACATGCAATGACTCTAGTGGTTGATCCATGTTTGTTTGTGCAAATAACACACATGCAATGACTCTAGTGCTTGATCCATGTGTGGTTTGTGAAAAGAACACACATGCAATGACTCTAGTGGTTGATCCATGTGTGGTTTGTGGAAATAACACACATCCAATGACCACTGGTGGATTCATGTGTGGTTTGTGTAAAAGAACACACATGCAATGACTCTAGTGGTTGATCCATGTTTGTTTGTGGAAATAACACACATGCAATGACTCTAGTGGTTGATCCATGTGTGGTTTGTGAAAAGAACACACATGCAATGACTCTAGTGTTGGTTTTAGAATAAGAACACACATGCAATGACTCTAGTGGTTGATCCTTGTGTGGTTTGTGGAAATAACACATATGCAATGACTCTAGTGGTTGATCCATGTGTGGATTGAGGAAATAACACACATGCAATGACTGTAATGGGTCCACATGTGGTTTGTGGAAAGAACACACATGCAATGACCACTGGTTGATCCTTAAGTTGTTTGTGGAAAAGAACACACATGCAATGAGTCTAGTGGATCCATGTGTGGTTTGTGGAAAAGAACACACATGCAATGACTCTACTGCTGGTTTGTGGTTTTAGTATAAGAACAAACATGCAATGACTCTAGTGGTTGATCCATGTGTGGTTAGTGGAAAGAACACACATGCAATGACCACTGGTGGATCCATGTGTGGTTTGTGGAAAAGAACTCACATGCAATGACTCTAGTACTGGTTTGTGGTTTTAGTATAAGAACACACATGCAATGACTCTAGTGGTTGATCCATGTGTGGTTAATGGAAATAACAGACATGATATGACTCTAGTGGTTGATCCATGTGTGGTTTGTGGAAATAACACACATGCAATGACCACTGGTGGATCCATGTGTGGTTTGTGGAAAGAACACACATGCAATGACTCTAGTGGTTGATCCATGTGTGGTTTGTGGAAAGAACACACATGCAATGACCACTGGTGGATCCATGTGTGGTTTGTGGAAAAGAACACACATGCAATGACTCTAGTGGTTGATCCATGTTTGTTTGTGCAAATAACACACATGCAATGACTCTAGTGCTTGATCCATGTGTGGTTTGTGAAAAGAACACACATGAAATGACTCTAGTGGTTGATCCATGTGTGGTTTGTGGAAATAACACACATACAATGATTCTAGCGGTTGATCCATGTGTGGTTTGTGGAAAGAACACACATGCAATGACTCTAGTATTGGTTTGTGGTTTTACTATAAGAACACACATGCAATGACTCTAGTGGTTGATCCATTTGTGGTTTGTGGAAAGAACACACATGCAATGACTCTAGTGGTTGATCCATGTGTGTGGTTTGTGGAAAGAACACACATGCAATGACCACTAGTGGATCCATGTGTGGTTTGTGGAAAAGAACACACATGCAATGACTCTAGTGGTTGATCCATGTTTGTTTGTGGAAATAACACACATGCAATGACTCTAGTGGTTGATCCATGTGTGGTTTGTGAGAAGAACACACATGCAATGACTCTAGTGTTGGTTTTAGAATAAGAACACACATGCAATGAGTCTAGTGGTTGATCCATGTGTGGTTTGTGGAAATAACACATATGCAATGACTCTAGTGGTTTATCCATGTGTGGATTGTGGAAATAATACACATGCAATGACTGTAATGGGTCCACATGTGGTTTGTGGAACGAACACACATGTAATGACTCTGGTTGATCCATATGTGGTTTGTGGAAAGAACACACATGCAATGACCACTGGTGGTTCCATGTGTGGTTTGGGGAAACGAACACACATGCAATGACTCTAGTGCTGGTTTGTGGTTTTAGTATAAGAACAAACATGCAATGACTCTAGTGGTTGATCCATGTGTGGTTTGTGGAAAGAACACACATGTAATGACTCTAGTTGATCCATGTGTGGTTTGTGCAAAGAACACACATGCAATGACCACTGGTGGATCCATGTGTGGTTTGTGGAAAAGAACTCACATGCAATGACTCTAGTACTGGTTTGTGGTTTTAGTATAAGAACACACATGCAATGACTCTAGTGGTTGATCCATGTGTGGTTTGTGGAAATAACAGACATGCAATGACTCTAGTGGTTTATCCATGTGTGGTTTGTGGAAATAACACACATGCAATGACCACTGGTGGATCCATGTGTGGTTTGTGGAAAGAACACATATGCAATGACTCTAGTAGTTGATCCATGTGTGGTTTGTGGAAAGAACACACATGCAATGACCACTGGTGGATCCATGTGTGGTTTGTGGAAAAGAACACACATGCAATGACTCTAGTGGTTGATCCATGTTTGTTTGTGGAAATAATACACATGCAATGACTCTAGTGCTTGATCCATGTGTGGTTTGTGAAAAGAACAAACATGAAATGACTCTAGTGGTTGATCCATGTGTGGTTTGTGGAAATAACTCACATACAATGATTCTAGTGGTTGATGCATGTGTGGTTTGTGGAAAGAACACACATGCAATGACCACTGGTGGATCCATGTGTGGTTTGTGGAAAAGAACACACATGCAATGACTATATTGTTGGTTTGTGGTTTTAGTATAAGGACAAACATGCAATGACTCTAGTGGTTGATCCATGTGTGGTTTGTGGAAAGAACACACATGCAATGACTCTGGTTGATCCATATGTGGTTTGTGGAAAGAACACACATGCAATTACCACTGGTGGATCCATGTGTGGTTTGTGGAAAAGAACACACATGCAATGACTCTAGTGCTGGTTTGTGGTTTTAGTATAAGAACACACATGCAATGACTCTAGTGCTGGTTTCTGGTTTTAGTATAAGAACACACATGCAATGACTCTAGTGGTTGATCCATGTGTGGTTTGTGGAAAGAACACACATGCAATGACTCTAGTGGTTGATCCATGTGTTGTTTGTGGAAAGAACACACAAGCAATGACCACTGGTGGATCCATGTGTGGTTTGTGGAAAAGATCACACATGCAATGACTCTAGTGGTTGATCCATGTTTGTTTGTGGAAATAACACACATGCAATGACTCTAGTACTGGTTTGTGGTTTTAGTATAAGAACACACATGCAATGACTCTGGTGGTTGATCCATGTGTGGTTTGTGGAAAAACACACATGCAATGACTCTAGAGGTTGATCCATGTGTGTGGTTTGTGGAAAGAACACACATCCAATGACCACTGGTGGATTCATGTGTGGTTTGTGGAAAACAACACACATGCAATGACTCTAGTGGTTGATCCATGTTTGTTTGTGGAAATAACACACATGCAATGACTCTAGTGGTTGATCCATGTGTGGTTTGTGAAAAGAACACACATGCAATGACTCTAGTGGTTGATCATGTGTGGTTTGTGGAAATAACACACATCCAATGACCACTGGTGGATTCATGTGTGTTTTGTGGAAAAGAACACACATGCAATGACTAGTGGTTGATCCATGTTTGTTTGTGGAAATAACACACATGCAATGACTCTAGTGGTTGATCCATGTGTGGTTTGTGAAAAGAACACACATGCAATGACTCTAGTGTTGGTTTTAGAATAAGAACACACATGCAATGACTCTAGTGGTTGATCCATGTGTGGTTTGTGGAAATAACACATATGCAATGACTCTAGTGGTTGATCCATGTGTGGATTGTGGAAATAACACACATGCAATGACTGTAATGGGTCCACATGTGGTTTGTGGAAACAACACACATGCAATAACCACTGGTTGATCCTTAATTTGTATGTGGAAAAGAACACACATGCAATGAGTCTAGTGGATCCATGTGTGGTTTGTGGAAAAGAACACACATGCAATGACTCTAGTGAACACACATGCAATGACCACTGGTGGATCCATGTGTGGTTTGTGGAAAAGAACTCACATGCAATGACTCTAGTACTGGTTTGTGGTTTTAGTATAAGAACACAGATGCAATGACTCTAGTGGTTGATCCATGTGTGGTTTATGGAAATAACACACATGATATGACTCTAGTGGTTGATCCATGTGTGGTTTGTGGAAATAACACACATGCAATGACCACTGGTGGATCCATGTGTGGTTTGTGGAAAGAACACACATGCAATGACTCTAGTGGTTGATCCATGTGTGGTTTGTGGAAAGAACACACATGCAATGACCACTGGTGGATCCATCTGTGGTTTGTGGAAAAGAAGACACATGCAATGACTCTAGTGGTTGATCCATGTTTGTTTGTGGAAATAACACACATGCAATGACTCTAGTGCTTGATCCATGTGTGGTTTGTGAAAATAACACACATGCAATGACTCTAGTGGTTGATCCATGTGTGGTTTGTGGAAATAACACACATACAATGATTCTAGTGGTTGATCCATGTGTGGTTTGTGGAAAGAACACACATGCAATGACTCTAGTGTTGGTTTGTGGTTTTACTATAAGAACACACATGCAATGACTCTAGTGGTTGATCCATGTGTGGTTTGTGGAAAGAACACAGATGCAATGACCACTGGTGGATCCATGTGTGGTTTGTGGAAAAGAACACACATGCAATGACTCTACTGCTGGTTTGTGGTTTTAGTATAAGAACAAACATGCAATGACTCTAGTGGTTGATCCATGTGTGGTTAGTGGAAATAACACACATGCAATGACCACTGGTGGATCCATGTGTGGTTTGTGGAAAAGAACTCACATGCAATGACTCTAGTACTGGTTTGTGGTTTTAGTATAAGAACACACATGCAATGACTCTAGAGTTTGATCCATTTGTGGTTTGTGGAAATAACACACATGCAATGACTCTAGTGGTTGATCCATGTGTGGTTTGTGGAAATAACACACATGCAATGACCACTGGTGGATCCATGTGTCGTTTGTGGAAAGAACACACACGCAATGACTCTAGTGGTTGATCCATGTGTGGTTTGTGGAAAGAACACACATGCAATGACCACTGGTGGATCCATGTGTGGTTTGTGGAAAAGAACACACATGCAATGACTCTAGTGGTTGATCCATGTTTGTTTGTGGAAATAACACACATGCAATGACTCTAGTGCTTGATCCATGTGTGGTTTGTGAAAAGAACACACATGCAATGACTCTAGTGGTTGATCCATGTGTGGTTTGTGGAAATAACACACATCTGATGACCACTGGTGGATTCATGTGTGGTTTGTGGAAAAGAACACACATGCAATGACTCTAGTGGTTGATCCATGTTTGTTTGTGGAAATAACACACATGCAATGACTCTAGTGGTTGATCCATGTGTGGTTTGTGAAAAGAACACACATGCAATGACTCTAGTGTTGGTTTTAGAATAAGAACACACATGCAATGACTCTAGTGGTTGATCCATGTGTGGTTTGTGGAAATAACACATATGCAATGACTCTAGTGGTTGATCCGTGTGTGGATTGTGGAAATAACACACATGCAATGACTGTAATGGGTCCACATGTGGTTTGTGGAAAGAACACACATGCAATGACCACTGGTTGATCCTTAAGTTGTTTGTGGAAAAGAACACACATGCAATGAGTCTAGTGGATCCATGTGTGGTTTGTGGAAAAGAACACACATGCAATGACTCTACTGCTGGTTTGTGGTTTTAGTATAAGAACAAACATGCAATGACTCTAGTGGTTGATCCATGTGTGGTTAGTGGAAAGAACACACATGCAATGACCACTGGTGGATCCATGTGTGGTTTGTGGAAAAGAACTCACATGCAATGACTCTAGTACTGGTTTGTGGTTTTAGTATAAGAACACACATGCAATGACTCTAGTGGTTGATCCATGTGTGGTTTATGGAAATAACACACATGATATGACTCTAGTGGTTGATCCATGTGTGGTTTGTGGAAATAACACACATGCAATGACCACTGGTGGATCCATGTGTGGTTTGTGGAAAGAACACACATGCAATGACTCTAGTGGTTGATCCATGTGTGGTTTGTGGAAAGAACACACATGCAATGACCACTGGTGGATCCATGTGTGGTTTGTGGAAAAGAACACACATGCAATGACTCTAGTGGTTGATCCATGTTTGTTTGTGGAAATAACACACATGCAATGACTCTAGTGCTTGATCCATGTGTGGTTTGTGAAAAGAACACACATGCAATGACTCTAGTGGTTGATCCATGTGTGGTTTGTGGAAATAACACACATACAATGATTCTAGTGGTTAATCCATGTGTGGTTTGTGGAAAGAACACACATGCAATGACTCTAGTATTGGTTTGTGGTTTTACTATAAGAACACACATGCAATGACTCTAGTATTGGTTTGTGGTTTTACTATAAGAACACACATGCAATGACTCTAGTGGTTGATCCATGTGTGGTTTGTGGAAAGAACACACATGCAATGACTCTAGTGGTTGATCCATGTGTGTGGTTTGTGGAAAGAACACACATGCAATGACCACTAGTGGATCCATGTGTGGTTTGTGGAAAAGAACACACATGCAATGACTCTTGTGGTTGATCCATGTTTGTTTGTGGAAATAACACACACGAAATGACTCTAGTGGTTGATCCATGTGTGGTTTGTGAAAAGAACACACATGCAATGACTCTAGTGTTGGTTTTAGAATAAGAACACACATGCAATGACTCTAGTGGTTGATCCATGTGTGGTTTGTGGAAATAACACATATGCAATGACTCTAGTGGTTGATCCATGTGTGGATTGTGGAAATAACACACATGCAATGACTGTAATGGGTCCACATGTGGTTTGTGGAACGAACACACATGTAATGACTCTGGTTGATCCATATGTGGTTTGTGGAAAGAACACACATGTAATGACCACTGGTGGTTCCATGTGTGGTTTGGGGAAACGAACACACATGCAATGACTCTAGTGCTGGTTTGTGGTTTTAGTATAAGAACAAACATGCAATGACTCTAGTGGTTGATCCATGTGTGGTTTGTGGAAAGAACACACATGTAATAACTCTAGTTGATCTATGTGTGGTTTGTGCAAAGAACACACATGCAATGACCACTGGTGGATCCATGTGTGGTTTGTGGAAAAGAACTCACATGCAATGACTCTAGTACTGGTTTGTGGTTTTAGTATAAGAACACACATGCAATGTCTAGTGGTTGATCCATGTGTGGATTGTGGAAATAACAGACATGCAATGACTCTAGTGGTTGATCCATGTGTGGTTTGTGGAAATAACACACATGTAATGACCACTGGTGGATCCATGTGTGGTTTGTGGAAAGAACACATGCAATGACTCTAGTGGTTGATCCATGTGTGGTTTGTGGAAAGAACACACATGCAATGACCACTGGTGGATCCATGTGTGGTTTGTGGAAAAGAACACACATGCAATGACTATAGTGGTTGATCCATGTTTGTTTGTGGAAATAATACACATGTAATGACTCTAGTGCTTGATCCATGTGTGGTTTGTGAAAAGAACACACATGCAATGACTCTAGTGGTTGATCCATGTGTGGTTTCTGGAAATAACTCACATACAATGATTCTAGTGGTTGATCCATGTGAGGTTTGTGGAAAGAACACACATGCAATGACCACTGGTGGATCCATGTGTGGTTTGTGGAAAAGAACACACATGCAATGACTGCAGTGTTGGTTTGTGGTTTTAGTATAAGGACAAACATGCAATGAATCTAGTGGTTGATCCATGTGTGGTTTGTGGAAAGAACACACATGCAATGACTCTGGTTGATCCATATGTGGTTTGTGGAAAGAACACACATGCAATTACCACTGGTGGATCCATGTGTGGTTTGTGGAAAAGAACACACATGCAATGACTCTAGTGCTGGTTTGTGGTTTTAGTATAAGAACACACATGCAATGACTCTAGTGCTGGTTTGTGGTTTTAGTATAAGAACACACATGCAATGACTCTAGTGGTTGATCCATGTGTGGTTTGTGGAAAGAACACACATGCAATGACTCTAGTGGTTGATCCATGTGTTGTTTGTGGAAAGAACACACAAGCAATGACCACTGGTGGATTTATGTGTGGTTTGTGGAAAAGATCACACATGCAATGACTCTAGTGGTTGATCCATGTTTGTTTGTGGAAATAACACACATGCAATGACTCTAGTACTGGTTTGTGGTTTTAGTATAAGAACACACATGCAATGACTCTGGTGGTTGATCCATGTGTGGTTTGTGGAAAAACACACATGCAATGACTCTAGAGGTTGATCCATGTGTGTGGTTTGTGGAAAGAACACACATCCAACGACCACTGGTGGATTCATGTGTGGCTTGTGGAAAAAAACACACATGCAATGACTCTAGTGGTTGATCCATGTTTGTTTGTGGAAATAACACACATGCAATGACTCTAGTGGTTGATCCATGTGTGGTTTGTGAAAAGAACACACATGCAATGACTCTAGTGGTTGATCATGTGTGGTTTGTGGAAATAACACACATCCAATGACCACTGGTGGGTTCATGTGTGGTTTGTGGAAAAGAACACACATGCAATGACTCTAGTGGTTGATCCATGTTTGTTTGTGGAAATAACACACATGCAATGACTCTAGTGGTTGATCCATGTGTGGTTTGTGAAAAGAACACATATGCAATGACTCTAGTGTTGGTTTTAGAATAAGAACACACATGCAATGACTCTAGTGGTTGATCCATGTGTGGTTTGTGGAAATTACACAAATGCAATGACTCTAGTGGTTGATCCATGTGTGGATTGTGGAAATAACACACATGGAATGACTATAATGGGTGCACATGTGGTTTGTGGAAAGAACACACATGCAATGACCACTGGTTGATCCTTAAGTTGTTTGTGGAAAAGAACACACATGCAATGAGTCTAGTGGATCCATGTGTGGTTTGTGGAAAAGAACACACATGCAATGACTCTACTGAACACACATGCAATGACCACTGGTGGATCCATGTGTGGTTTGTGGAAAAGAACTCACATGCAATGACTCTAGTACTGGTTTGTGGTTTTAGTATAAGAACACACATGCAATGACTCTAGTGGTTGATCCATGTGTCGTTTGTGGAAATAACACACATGATATTACTCTAGTGGTTGATCCATGTGTGGTTTATGGAAATAACACACATGGAATGACTATAATGGGTCCACATGTGGTTTGTGGAAAGAACACACATGCAATGACCACTGGTTGATCCTTAAGTTGTTTGTGGAAAAGAACACACATGCAATGAGTCTAGTGGATCCATGTGTGGTTTGTGGAAAAGAACACACATGCAATGACTCTACTGAACACACATGCAATGACCACTGGTGGATCCATGTGTGGTTTGTGGAAAGAACACACATGCAATGACTCTAGTGGTTGATCCATGTGTGGTTTGTGGAAAGAACACACATGCAATCACTACTGGTGGATCCATGTGTGGTTTGTGGAAAAGAACACACATGCAATGACTCTACTGCTGGTTTCTGGTTTTAGTATAACAACAAACATGCAATGACTCTAGTGGTTGATCCATGTGTGGCTTGTGGAACGAACACACATGTAATGACTCCGGTTGATCCATATGTGGTTTGTGGAAAGAACACACATGCAATGACCACAGGTGGATCCATGTGTGGTTTGTGGAAAAGAACTCACATGCAATGACTCTATTACTGGTTTGTGGTTTTAGTATAAGAACACACATGCAATGACTCTAGTGGTTGATCCATGTGTGGTTTATGGAAATAACACACATGATATGACTCTAGTGGTTGATCCATGTGTGGTTTGTGGAAATAACACACATGCAATGACCACTGGTGGATCCATGTGTGGTTTGTGGAAAGAACACACATGCAATGACTCTAGTGGTTGATCCATGTGTGGTTTGTGGAAAGAACACACATGCAATGACCACTGGTGGATCCATGTGTGGTTTGTGGAAAAGAACACACATGCAATGACTCTAGTGGTTGATCCATGTTTGTTTGTGGAAATAACACACATGCAATGACTCTAGTGCTTGATCCATGTGTGGTTTGTGAAAAGAACACACATGCAATGACTCTAGTGGTTGATCCATGTGTGGTTTGTGGAAATAACACACATACAATGATTCTAGTGGTTGATCCATGTGTGGTTTGTGGAAAGAACACACATGCAATGACTCTAGTGTTGGTTTGTGGTTTTACTATAAGAACACACATGCAATGACTCTAGTGGTTGACACATGTGTGGTTTGTGGAAAGAACACACATGCAATGACTCTAGTGGTTGATCCATGTGTGTGGATTGTGGAAAGAACACACATGCAATGACCACTAGTGGATCCATGTGTGGTTTGTGGAAAAGAACACACATGCAATGACTCTAGTGGTTGATCCATGTTTGTTTGTGGAAATAACACACATGCAATGACTCTAGTGGTTGATCCATGTGTGGTTTGTGAAAAGAACACACATGCAATGACTCTAGTGTTGGTTTTAGAATAAGAACACACATGCAATGACTCTAGTGGTTGATCCATGTGTGGTTTGTGGAAATAACACATATGCAATGACTCTAGTGGTTGATCCATGTGTGGTTTGTGGAAATAACACACATGCAATGACCACTGGTGGATCCATGTGTGGTTTGTGGAAAGAACACACATGCAATGACTCTAGTGGTTGATCCATGTGTGGTTTGTGGAAAGAAAACACATGCAATGACCACTGGTGGATCCATGTGTGGTTTGTGGAAAACAACACACATGCAATGACTCTAGTGGTTGATCCATGTTTGTTTGTGGAAATAATACACATGCAATGACTCTAGTGCTTGATCCATGTGTGGTTTGTGAAAAGAACACACATGCAATGACTCTAGTGGTTGATCCATGTATGGTTTGTGGAAATAACTCACATACAATGATTCTAGTGGTTGATCCATGTGTGGTTTGTGGAAAGAACAGACATGCAATGACCACTGGTGGATCCATGTGTGGTTTGTGGAAAAGAACACACATGCAATGACTGTAGTGTTGGTTTATGGTTTTAGTATAAGGACAAACATGCAATGACTCTAGTGGTTGATCCATGTGTGGTTTGTGGAAAGAACACACATGCAATGACTAGTGGTTGATCCATATGTAGTTTGTGGAAAGAACACACAAGCAATGACCACTGGTGGATCCATGTGTGGTTTGTGGAAAAGAACACACGTGCAATGACTCTAGTGTTGGTTTGTGGTTTTACTATAAGAACACACATGCAATGACTCTGGTGGTTGATCCATGTGTGGTTTGTGGAAAAACACACATGCAATGACTCTAGAGGTTGATCCATGTGTGTGGTATGTGGAAAGAACACACATCCAATGACCACTGGTGGATTCATGTGTGGTTTGTGGAAAAGAACACTCATGCAATGACTCTAGTGGTTGATCCATGTTTGTTTGTGGAAATAACACACATGCAATGACTCTAGTGGTTGATCCATGTGTGGTTTGTGAAAAGAACACACATGCAATGACTCTAGTGGTTGATCATGTGTGGTTTGTGGAAATAACACACATCCAATGACCACTGGTGGATTCATGTGTGGTTTGTGGAAAAGAACACACATGCAATGACTCTAGTGGTTGATCCATGTTTGTTTGTGGAAATAACACACATGCAATGACTCTAGTGGTTGATCCATGTGTGGTTTGTGAAAAGAACACACATGCAATGACTCTAGTGTTGGTTTTAGAATAAGAACACACATGCAATGACTCTAGTGGTTGATCCATGTGTGGTTTGTGGAAATAACACATATGCAATGACTCTAGTGGTTGATCCATGTGTGGATTGTGGAAATAACACACATGCAATGACTGTAATGGGTCCACATGTGGTTTGTGGAAAGAACACACATGCAATGACCACTGGTTGATCCTTAAGTTGTTTGTGGAAAAGAACACACATGCAATGAGTCTAGTGGATCCATGTGTGGTTTGTGGAAAAGAACACACATGTAATGACTCTACTGAACACACATGCAATGACCACTGGTGGATCCATGTGTGGTTTGTGGAAAAGAACTCACATGCAATGACTCTATTACTGGTTTGTGGTTTTAGTATAAGAACACACATGCAATGACTCTAGTGGTTGATCCATGTGTGGTTTATGGAAATAACACACATGATATGACTCTAGTGGTTGATCCATGTGTGGTTTGTGGAAATAACACACATGCAATGACCACTGGTGGATCCATGTGTGGTTTGTGGAAAGAACACACATGCAATGACTCTAGTGGTTGATCCATGTGTGGTTTGTGGAAAGAACACACATGCAATGACCACTGGTGGATCCATGTGTGGTTTGTGGAAAAGAACACACATGCAATGACTCTAGTGGTTGATCCATGTTTGTTTGTGGAAATAACACACATGCAATGACTCTAGTGCTTGATCCATGTGTGGTTTGTGAAAAGAACACACATGCAATGACTCTAGTGGTTGATCCATGTGTGGTTTGTGGAAATAACACACATACAATGATTCTAGTGGTTGATCCATGTGTGGTTTGTGGAAAGAACACACATGCAATGACTCTAGTGTTGGTTTGTGGTTTTACTATAAGAACACACATGCAATGACTCTAGTGGTTGACACATGTGTGGTTTGTGGAAAGAACACACATGCAATGACTCTAGTGGTTGATCCATGTGTGTGGTTTGTGGAAAGAACACACATGCAATGACCACTAGTGGATCCATGTGTGGTTTGTGGAAAAGAACACACATGCAATGACTCTAGTGGTTGATCCATGTTTGTTTGTGGAAATAACACACATGCAATGACTCTAGTGGTTGATCCATGTGTGGTTTGTGAAAATAACACACATGCAATGACTCTAGTGTTGGTTTTAGAATAAGAACACACATGCAATGACTCTAGTGGTTGATCCATGTGTGGTTTGTGGAAATAACACATATGCAATGACTCTAGTGGTTGATCCATGTGTGGTTTGTGGAAATAACACACATGCAATGACCACTGGTGGATCCATGTGTGGTTTGTGGAAAGAACACACATGCAATGACTCTAGTGGCTGATCCATGTGTGGTTTGTGGAAAGAACACGCATGCAATGACCACTGGTGGATCCATGTGTGGTTTGTGGAAAATAACACACATGCAATGACTCTAGTGGTTGATCCATGTTTGTTTGTGGAAATAATACACATGCAATGACTCTAGTGCTTGATCCATGTGTGGTTTGTGAAAAGAACACACATGCAATGACTCTAGTGGTTGATCCATGTGTGGTTTCTGGAAATAACTCACATACAATGATTCTAGTGGTTTATCCATGAGTGGTTTGTGGAAAGAACACACATGCAATGACCACTGGTGGATCCATGTGTGGTTTGTGGAAAAGAACACACATGCAATGACTGTAGTGTTGGTTTGTGGTTTTAGTATAAGGACAAACATGCAATGACTCTAGTGGTTGATCCATGTGTGGTTTGTGGAAAGAACACACATGCAATGACTAGTGGTTGATCCATATGTAGTTTGTGGAAAGAACACACATGCAATGACCACTGGTGGATCCATGTGTGGTTTGTGGAAAAGAACACACGTGGAATGACTCTAGTGTTGGTTTGTGGTTTTACTATAAGAACACACATGCAATGACTCTAGTGGTTGATCCATGTGTGGTTTGTGGAAAGAACACACATGCAATGACTCTAGTGGTTGATCCATGTGGGTGGTTTCTGGAAAGAACACACATGCAATGACCACTAGTGGATCCATGTGTGGTTTGTGGAAAAGAACACACATGCAATGACTCTAGTGGTTGATCCATGTTTGTTTGTGGAAGTAACACACATGCAATGACTCTAGTGGTTGATCCATGTGTGGTTTGTGAAAAGAACACACATGCAATGACTCTAGTGTTGGTTTTAGAATAAGAACACACATGCAATGACTCTTGTGGTTGATCCATGTGTGGTTTGTGGAAATAACACATATGCAATGACTCTAGTGGTTGATCCATGTGTGGATTGTGGAAATAACACACATGCAATGACTGTAATGGGTCCACATGTGGTTTGTGGAACGAACACACATGTAATGACTCTGGTTGATCCATATGTGGTTTGTGGAAAGAACACACATGCAATGACCACTGGTGGTTCCATGTGTGGTTTGGGGAAACGAACACACATGCAATGACTCTACTACTGGTTTGTGGTTTTAGTATAAGAACAAACATGCAATGACTCTAGTGGTTGATCCATGTGTGGTTTGTGGAAAGAACACACATGTAATGACTCTAGTTGATCCATGTGTGGTTTGTGCAAAGAACACACATGCAATGAACACTGGTGGATCCATGTGTGGTTTGTGGAAAAGAACTCACATGCAATGACTCTAGTACTGTTTTGTGGTTTTAGTATAAGAACACACATGCAATGACTCTAGTGGTTGATCCATGTGTCGTTTGTGGAAATAACACACATGCAATGACTCTAGTGGTTGATCCATGTGTGGTTTGTGGAAATAACACACATGGAATGACCACTGGTGGATCCATGTGTGGTTTGTGGAAAGAACACACATGCAATGACTCTAGTGGTTGATCCATGTGTGGTTTGTGGAAAGAACACACATGCAATGACCACTGGTGGATCCATGTGTTGTTTGTGGAAAAGAACACACATGCAATGACTCTAGTGGTTGATCCATGTTTGTTTGTGGAAATAACACACATGCAATGAATCTAGTGCTTGATCCATGTGTGGTTTGTGAAAAGAACACACATGAAATGACTCTAGTGGTTGATCCATGTGTGGTTTGTGGAAATAACACACATACAATGATTCTAGTGGTTGATCCATGTGTGGTTTGTGGAAAGAACACACATGCAATGACTCTAGTGTTGGTTTGTGGTTTTACTATAAGAACACACATGCAATGACTCTAGTGGTTGATCCATGTGTGGTTTGTGGAAAGAACACACATGCAATGACTCTAGTGGTTGATCCATGTGTGTGGTTTGTGGAAAGAACACACATGCAATGACCACTAGTGGATCCATGTGTGGTTTGTGGAAAAGAACACACATGCAATGACTCTAGTGGTTGATCCATGTTTGTTTGTGGAAATAACACACATGCAATGACTCTAGTGGTTGATCCATGTGTGGTTTGTGAAAATAACACACATGCAATGACTCTAGTGTTGGTTTTAGAATAAGAACACAGATGCAATGACTCTAGTGGTTGATCCATGTGTGGTTTGTGGAAATAACACATATGCAATGACTCTAGTGGTTGATCCATGTGTGGATTGTGGAAATAACACACATGCAATGACTGTAATGGGTCCACATGTGGTTTGTGGAACGAACACACATGTAATGACTCTGGTTGATCCATATGTGGTTTGTGGAAAGAACACACATGCAATGACTCTAGTGGTTGATCCATGTGTGGTTTGTGGAAAGAACACACATGCAATGACCACTGGTGGATCCATGTGTGGTTTGTGGAAAAGAACACACATGCAATGACTCTAGTGGTTGATCCATGTTTGTTTGTGGCAATAATACACATGCAATGACTCTAGTGCTTGATCCATGTGTGGTTTGTGAAAAGAACACACATCAATGACTCTAGTGGTTGATCCATGTGTGGTTTGTGGAAATAACTCACATATAATGATTCGAGTGGTTGATCCATGTGTGGTTTGTGGAAAGAACACACATGCAATGACCACTGGTGGATCCATGTGTGGTTTGTGGAAAAGAACACACATGCAATGACTGTAGTGTTGGTTTGTGGTTTTAGTATAAGGACAAACATGCAATGACTCTAGTGGTTGATCCATGTGTGGTTTGTGGAAAGAACACACATGCAATGACTAGTGGTTGATCCATATGTAGTTTGTGGAAAGAACACACATGCAATGACCACTGGTGGATCCATGTGTGGTTTGTGGAAAAGAACACACGTGCAATGACTCTAGTGTTGGTTTGTGGTTTTACTATAAGAACACACATGCAATGACTCTAGTGGTTGATCCATGTGTGGTTTGTGGAAAGAACACACATGCAATGACTCTAGTGGTTGATCCATGTGGGTGGTTTGTGGAAAGAACACACATGCAATGACCACTAGTGGATCCATGTGTGGTTTGTGGAAAAGAACACACATGCAATGACTCTAGTGGTTGATCCATGTTTGTTTGTGGAAGTAACACACATGCAATGACTCTAGTGGTTGATCCATGTGTGGTTTGTGAAAAGAACACACATGCAATGACTCTAGTGTTGGTTTTAGAATAAGAACACACATGCAATGACTCTTGTGGTTGATCCATGTGTGGTTTGTGGAAATAACACATATGCAATGACTCTAGTGGTTGATCCATGTGTGGATTGTGGAAATAACACACATGCAATGACTGTAATGGGTCCACATGTGGTTTGTGGAACGAACACACATGTAATGACTCTGGTTGATCCATATGTGGTTTGTGGAAAGAACACACATGCAATGACCACTGGTGGTTCCATGTGTGGTTTGGGGAAACGAACACACATGCAATGACTCTACTACTGGTTTGTGGTTTTAGTATAAGAACAAACATGCAATGACTCTAGTGGTTGATCCATGTGTGGTTTGTGGAAAGAACACACATGTAATGACTCTAGTTGATCCATGTGTGGTTTGTGCAAAGAACACACATGCAATGAACACTGGTGGATCCATGTGTGGTTTGTGGAAAAGAACTCACATGCAATGACTCTAGTACTGTTTTGTGGTTTTAGTATAAGAACACACATGCAATGACTCTAGTGGTTGATCCATGTGTCGTTTGTGGAAATAACACACATGCAATGACTCTAGTGGTTGATCCATGTGTGGTTTGTGGAAATAACACACATGGAATGACCACTGGTGGATCCATGTGTGGTTTGTGGAAAGAACACACATGCAATGACTCTAGTGGTTGATCCATGTGTGGTTTGTGGAAAGAACACACATGCAATGACCACTGGTGGATCCATGTGTTGTTTGTGGAAAAGAACACACATGCAATGACTCTAGTGGTTGATCCATGTTTGTTTGTGGAAATAACACACATGCAATGAATCTAGTGCTTGATCCATGTGTGGTTTGTGAAAAGAACACACATGAAATGACTCTAGTGGTTGATCCATGTGTGGTTTGTGGAAATAACACACATACAATGATTCTAGTGGTTGATCCATGTGTGGTTTGTGGAAAGAACACACATGCAATGACTCTAGTGTTGGTTTGTGGTTTTACTATAAGAACACACATGCAATGACTCTAGTGGTTGATCCATGTGTGGTTTGTGGAAAGAACACACATGCAATGACTCTAGTGGTTGATCCATGTGTGTGGTTTGTGGAAAGAACACACATGCAATGACCACTAGTGGATCCATGTGTGGTTTGTGGAAAAGAACACACATGCTTTGACTCTAGTGGTTGATCCATGTTTGTTTGTGGAAATAACACACATGCAATGACTCTAGTGGTTGATCCATGTGTGGTTTGTGAAAATAACACACATGCAATGACTCTAGTGTTGGTTTTAGAATAAGAACACAGATGCAATGACTCTAGTGGTTGATCCATGTGTGGTTTGTGGAAATAACACATATGCAATGACTCTAGTGGTTGATCCATGTGTGGATTGTGGAAATAACACACATGCAATGACTGTAATGGGTCCACATGTGGTTTGTGGAACGAACACACATGTAATGACTCTGGTTGATCCATATGTGGTTTGTGGAAAGAACACACATGCAATGACTCTAGTGGTTGATCCATGTGTGGTTTGTGGAAAGAACACACATGCAATGACCACTGGTGGATCCATGTGTGGTTTGTGGAAAAGAACACACATGCAATGACTCTAGTGGTTGATCCATGTTTGTTTGTGGCAATAATACACATGCAATGACTCTAGTGCTTGATCCATGTGTGGTTTGTGAAAAGAACACACATCAATGACTCTAGTGGTTGATCCATGTGTGGTTTGTGGAAATAACTCACATATAATGATTCTAGTGGTTGATCCATGTGTGGTTTGTGGAAAGAACACACATGCAATGACCACTGGTGGATCCATGTGTGGTTTGTGGAAAAGAACACACATGCAATGACTGTAGTGTTGGTTTGTGGTTTTAGTATAAGGACAAACATGCAATGACTCTAGTGGTTGATCCATGTGTGGTTTGTGGAAAGAACACACATGCAATGACTCTGGTTGATCCATATGTGGTTTGTGGAAAGAACACACATGCAATTACCACTGGTGGATCCATGTGTGGTTTGTGGAAAAGAACACACATGCAATGACTCTAGTGCTGGTTTTTGGTTTTAGTATAAGAACACACATGCAATGACTCTAGTGCTGGTTTGTGGTTTTAGTATAAGAACACACACGCAATGACTCTAGTGGTTGATCCATGTGTGGTTTGTGGAAAGAACACACATGCAATGACTCTAGTGGTTGATCCATGTGTTGTTTGTGGAAAGAACACACAAGCAATGACCACTGGTGGATCCATGTGTGGTTTGTGGAAAAGATCACACATGCAATGACTCTAGTGGTTGATCCATGTTTGTTTGTGGAAATAACACACATGCAATGACTCTAGTACTGGTTTGTGGTTTTAGTATAAGAACACACATGCAATGACTCTGGTGGTTGATCCATGTTTGTTTGTGGAAATAACACACATGCAATGACTCTAGTGCTTGATCCATGTGTGGTTTGTGAAAAGAACACACATGCAATGACTCTAGTGGTTGATCCATGTGTGGTTTGTGGAAATAACACACATACAATGATTCTAGTGGTTGATCCATGTGTGGTTTGTGGAAAGAACACACATGCAATGACCACTGGTGGATCCATGTGTGGTTTGTGGAAAAGAACACACATGCAATGACTCTAGTGCTAGTTTATGGTTTTAGTATAAGAACAAACATGCAATGACTCTAGTGGTTGATCCATGTGTGGTTTGTGGAAATAACACACATGCAATGACTAGTGGTTGATCCATACGTAGTTTGTGGAAAGAACACACATGCAATGACCACTGGTGGATCCATGTGTGGTTTGTGGAAAAGAACACACGTGCAATGACTCTAGTGTTGGTTTGTGGTTTTACTATAAGAACACACATGCAATGACTCTAGTGGTTGATCCATGTGTGGTTTGTGGAAAGAACACACATGCAATGACTCTAGTGGTTGATCCATGTGTGTGGTTTGTGGAAAGAACACACATGCGATGACCACTAGTGGATCCATGTGTGGTTTGTGGAAAAGAACACACATGCAATGACTCTAGTGGTTGATCCATGTTTGTTTGTGGAAGTAACACACATGCAATGACTCTAGTGGTTGATCCATGTGTGGTTTGTGAAAAGAACACACATGCAATGACTCTAGTGTTGGTTTTAGAATAAGAACACACATGCAATGACTCTAGTGGTTGATCCATGTGTGGTTTGTGGAAATAACACATATGCAATGACTCTAGTGGTTGATCCATGTGTGGATTGTGGAAATAACACACATGCAATGACTGTAATGGGTCCACATGTGGTTTGTGGAACGAACACACATGTAATGACTCTGGTTGATCCATATGTGGTTTGTGGAAAGAACACACATGCAATGACCACTGGTGGTTCCATATGTGGTTTGGGGAAACGAACACACATGCAATGACTCTAGTGCTGGTTTGTGGTTTTAGTATAAGAACAAACATGCAATGACTCTAGTGGTTGATCCATGTGTGGTTTGTGGAAAGAACACACATGTAATGACTCTAGTTGATCCATGTGTGGTTTGTGCAACGAACACACATGCAATGACCACTGGTGGATCCATGTGTGGTTTGTGGAAAAGAACTCACATGCAATGACTCTAGTACTGGTTTGTGGTTTTAGTATAAGAACACACATGCAATGACTCTAGTGGTTCATCCATGTGTGGTTTGTGGAAATAACACACATGCAATGACTCTAGTGGTTGATCCATGTGTGGTTTGTGGAAATAACACACATGTAATGACCACTGGTGGATCCATGTGTGGTTTGTGGAAAGAACTCACATGCAATGACTCTAGTGGTTGATCCATGTGTGGTTTGTGGAAAGAACACACATGCAATGACCACTGGTGGATCCATGTGTGGTTTGTGGAAAAGAACACACATGCAATGACTCTAGTGGTTGATCCATGTTTGTTTGTGGAAATAATACACATGCAATGACTCTAGTGCTTGATCCATGTGTGGTTTGTGAAAAGAACACACATGCAATGACTCTAGTGGTTGATCCATGTGTGGTTTGTGGAAATAACTCACATACAAAGATTCTAGTGGTTGATCCATGTGTGGTTTGTGGAAAGAACACACATGCAATGACCACTAGTGGATCCATGTGTGGTTTGTGGAAAAGAACACACATGCAATGACTGTAGTGTTGGTTTGTGGTTTTAGTATAAGGACAAACATGCAATGACTCTAGTGGTTGATCCATGTGTGGTTTGTGGAAAGAACACACATGCAATGACTCTGGTTGATCCATATGTGGTTTGTGGAAAGAACACACATGCAATTACCACTGGTGGATCCATGTGTGGTTTGTGGAAAAGAACACACATGCAATGATTCTAGTGCTGGTTCGTGGTTTTAGTATAAGAACACACATGCAATGACTCTAGTGCTGGTTTGTGGTTTTAGTATAAGAACACACACGCAATGACTCTAGTGGTTGATCCATGTGTGGTTTGTGGAAAGAACACACATGCAATGACTCTAGTGGTTAATCCATGTGTTGTTTGTGGAAAGAACACACAAGCAATGACCACTTGTGGATCCATGTGTGGTTTGTGGAAAAGATCACACATGCAATGACTCTAGTGGTTGATCCATGTTTGTTTGTGGAAATAACACACATGCAATGACTCTAGTACTGGTTTGTGGTTTTAGTATAAGAACACACATGCAATGACTCTGGTGGTTGATCCATGTATGGTTTGTGGAAAAACACACATGCAATGACTCTAGAGGTTGATCCATGTGTGTGGTTTGTGGAAAGAACACACATCCAATGACCACTGGTGGATTCATGTGTGGTTTGTGGAAAAGAACACACATGCAATGACTCTAGTGGTTGATCCATGTTTGTTTGTGGAAATAACACACATGCATTGACTCTAGTGGTTGATCCATGTGTGGTTTGTGAAAAGAACACACATGCAATGACTCTAGTGTTGGGTTTTGAATAAGAACACACATGCAATGACTCTAGTGGTTTATCCATGTGTGGTTTGTGGAAATAAGACATATGCAATGACTCCAGTGGTTGATCCATGTGTGGATTGTGGAAATAACACACATGCAATGACTGTAATGGGTCCACATGTGGTTTGTGGAAAGAACACACATGCAATGACCACTGGTTGATCCTTAAGTTGTTTGTGGAAAAGAACACACATGCAATGAGTCTAGTGGATCCATGTGTGGTTTGTGGAAAAGAACACACATGCAATGACTCTACTGCTGGTTTGTGGTTTTAGTATAAGAACAAACAGGCAATGACTCTAGTGGTTGATCCATGTGTGGTTAGTGGAAATAACACACATGCAATGACCACTGGTGGATCCATGTGTGGTTTGTGGAAAAGAACTCACATGCAATGACTCTAGTACTGTTTTGTGGTTTTAGTATAAGAACACACATGCAATGACTCTAGTGGTTGATCCATTTGTGGTTTGTGGAAATAACACACATGCAATGACTCTAGTGGTTGATCCATTTGTGGTTTGTGGAAATAACACACATGCAATGACCACTGGTGGATCCATGTGTCGTTTGTGGAAAGAACACACATGCAATGACTCTAGTGGTTGATCCATGTGTGGTTTGTGGAAATAACACACATGCAATGACCACTAGTGGATCCATGTGTGGTTTGTGGAAAAGAACACACATGCAATGACTCTAGTGGTTGATCCATGTTTGTTTGTGGAAATAACACACATGCAATGACTCTAGTGCTTGATCCATGTGTGGTTTTTGAAAAGAACACACATGCAATGACTCTAGTGGTTGATCCATGTGTGGTTTGTGGATATAACACACATCCAATGACCACTGGTGGATTCATGTGTGGTTTGTGGAAAAGAACACACATGCAATGACTCTAGTGGTTGATCCATGTTTGTTTGTGGAAATAACACACATGCAATGACTCTAGTGGTTGATCCATGTGTGGTTTGTGAAAAGAACACACATGCAATGACTCTAGTGTTGGTTTTATAATAAGAACACACATGCAATGACTCTAGTGGTTGATCCATGTGTGGTTTGTAGAAATAACACATATGCAATGACTCTAGTGGTTGATCCATGTGTGGATTGTGGAAATAACACACATGCAATGACTGTAATGGGTCCACATGTCGTTTGTGGAAAGAACACACATGCAATGACCACTGGTTGATCCTTAAGTTGTTTGTGGAAAAGAACACACATGCAATGAGTCTAGTGGATCCATGTGTGGTTTGTGGAAAAGAACACACATGCAATGACTCTACTGCTGGTTTGTGGTTTTAGTATAAGGACAAACATGCAATGACTCTAGTGGTTGATCCATGTGTGGTTAGTGGAAAGAACACACATGCAATGACCACTGCTGGATCCATGTGTGGTTTGTGGAAAAGAACTCACATGCAATGACTCTAGTACTGGTTTGTGGTTTTAGTATAAGAACACACATGCAATGACTCTAGTGGTTGATCCATGTGTGGTTTATGGAAATAACACACATGATATGACTCTAGTGGTTGATCCATGTGTGGTTTGTGGAAATAACACACATGCAATGACCACTGGTAGATCCATGTGTGGTTTGTGGAAAGAACACACATGCAATGACTCTAGTGGTTGATCCATGTGTGGTTTGTGGAAAGAACACACATGCAATGACCACTGGTGGATCCATGTGTTGTTTGTGGAAAAGAACACACATGCAATGACTCTAGTGGTTGATCCATGTTTGTTTGTGGAAATAACACACATGCAATGAATCTAGTGCTTGATACATGTGTGGTTTGTGAAAAGAACACACATGCAATGACTCTAGTGGTTGATCCATGTGTGGTTTGTGGAAATAACACACATACAATGATTCTAGTGGTTGATCCATGTGTGGTTTGTGGAAAGAACACACATGCAATGACTCTAGTGTTGGTTTGTGGTTTTACTATAAGAACACACATGCAATGACTCTAGTGGTTGATCCATGTGTGGTTTGTGGAAAGAACACACATGCAATGACTCTAGTGGTTGATCCATGTGTGTGGTTTGTGGAAAGAACACACATGCAATGACCACTAGTGGATCCATGTGTGGTTTGTGGAAAAGAACACACATGCAATGACTCTAGTGGTTGATCCATGTTTGTTTGTGGAAATAACACACATGCAATGACTCTAGTGGTTGATCCATGTGTGGTTTGTGAAAAGAACACACATGCAATGACTCTAGTGTTGGTTTTAGAATAAGAACACACATGCAATGACTCTAGTGGTTGATCCATGTGTGGTTTGTGGAAATAACACATATGCAATGACTCTAGTGGTTGATCCATGTGTGGATTGTGGAAATAACACACATGCAATGACTGTAATGGGTCCACATGTGGTTTGTGGAACGAACACACATGTAATGACTCTGGTTGATCCATATGTGGTTTGTGGAAAGAGAACACATGCAATGACCACTGGTGTTTCCATGTGTGGTTTGGGGAAACGAACACACATGCAATGACTCTAGTGCTGGTTTGTGGTTTTAGTATAAGAACAAACATGCAATGACTCTAGTGGTTGATCCATGTGTGGTTTGTGGAAAGAACACACATGTAATGACTCTAGTTGATCCATGTGTGGTTTGTGCAAAGAACACACATGCAATGACCACTGGTGGATCCATGTGTGGTTTGTGGAAAAGAACTCACATGCAATGACTCTAGTACTGGTTTGTGGTTTTAGTATAAGAACACACATGCAATGACTCTAGTGGTTGTTCCATGTGTGGTTTGTGGAAATAACACACATGCAATGACTCTAGTGGTTGATCCATGTGTGGTTTGTGGAAATAACACACATGCAATGACCACTGGTGGATCCATGTGTGGTTTGCGGAAATAACACACATGCAATGACTCTAGTGGTTGATCCATGTGTGGTTTGTGGAAAGAACACACATGCAATGAACACTGGTGGATCCATGTGTGGTTTGTGGAAAAGAACACACATGCAATGACTCTAGTGGTTGATCCATGTTTGTTTGTGGAAATAATACACATGCAATGACTCTAGTGCTTGATCCATGTGTGGTTTGTGAAAAGAACACACATGCAATGACTCTAGTGGTTGATCCATGTGTGGTTTGTGGAAATAACTCACATACAATGATTCTAGTGGTTGATCCATGTGTGGTTTGTGGAAAGAACACACATGCAATGACCACTGGTGGATCCATGTGTGGTTTGTGGAAAAGAACACACATGCAATGACTGTAGTGTTGGTTTGTGGTTTTAGTATAAGGACAAACATGCAATGACTATAGTGGTTGATCCATGTGTGGTTTGTGGAAAGAACACACATGCAATGACTCTGGTTGATCCATATGTGGTTTGTGGAAAGAACACACATGCAATTACCACTGGTGGATCCATGTGTGGTTTGTGGAAAAGAACACACATGCAATGACTCTAGTGCAGGTTTGTGGTTTTAGTATAAGAACACACATGCAATGACTCTAGTGCTCGTTTGTGGTTTTAGTATAAGAACACACATGCAATGACTCTAGTGGTTGATCCATGTGTGGTTTGTGGAAAGAACACACATGCAATGACTCTAGTGGTTGATCCATGTGTGGTTTGTGGAAAGAACACACATGCAATGACTCTAGTGGTTGATCCATGTGTTGTTTGTGGAAAGAACACACAAGCAATGACCACTGGTGGATCCATGTGTGGTTTGTGGAAAAGATCACACATGCAATGACTCTAGTGGTTGATCCATGTTTGTTTGTGGAATTAACACACATGCAATGACTCTAGTACTGGTTTGTGGTTTTAGTATAAGAATACACATGCAATGACTCTGGTGGTTGATCCATGTGTGGATTGTGGAAAAACACACATGCAATGACTCTAGAGGTTGATCCATGTGTGTGGTTTGTGTAAAGAACACACATCCAATGACCACTGGTGGATTCATGTGTGGTTTGTGGAAAAGAACACACATGCCATGACTCTAGTGGTTGATCCATGTTTGTTTGTGGAAATAACACACATGCAATGACTCTAGTGGTTGATCCATGTGTGGTTTGTGAAAAGAACACACATGCAATGACTCGAGTGGTTGATCATGTGTGGTTTGTGGAAATAACACACATCCAATGACCACTGGTGGATTCATGTGTGGTTTGTGGAAAAGAACACACATGCAATGACTCTAGTGGTTGATCCATGTTTGTTTGTGGAAAAAACACACATGCAATGACTCTAGTGGTTGATCCATGTGTGGTTTGTGAAAAGAACACACATGCAATGACTCTAGTGGTTGATCCATGTGTGGTTTGTGGAAATAACACATATGCAATGACTCTAGTGGTTGATCCATGTGTGGATTGTGGAAATAACACACATGCAATGACTGTAATGGGTCCACATGTGGTTTGTGGAAAGAACACACATGCAATGACCACTGGTTGATCCTTAAGTTGTTTGTGGAAAAGAACACACATGCAATGAGTCTAGTGGATCCATGTGTGCTTTGTGGAAAAGAACACACATGCAATGACTCTACTGCTGGTTTGTGGTTTTAGTATAAGAACAAACATGCAATGACTCTAGTGGTTGATCCATGTGGGGTTAGTGGAAAGAACACACATGCAATGACCACTGGTGGATCCATGTGTGGTTTGTGGAAAAGAACTCACATGCAATGACTGTAGTGTTGGTTTGTGGTTTTAGTATAAGGACAAACATGCAATGACTCTAGTAGTTGATCCATGTGTGGTTTGTGGAAAGAACACACATGCAATGACTCTGGTTGATCCATATGTGGTTTGTGGAAAGAACACACATGCAATTACCACTGGTGGATCCATGTGTGGTTTGTGGAAAAGAACACACATGCAATGACTCTAGTGCTGGTTTGTGGTTTTAGTATAAGGACACACATGCAATGACTCTAGTGCTGGTTTGTGGTTTTAGTATAAGAACACACATTCAATGACTCTGGTGGTTGATCCATGTGTGGTTTGTGGAAAGAACACACATGCAATGACTCTAGTGGTTGATCCATGTGTTGTTTGTGGAAAGAACACACAAGCAATGACCACTGGTGGATCCATGTGTGGTTTGTGGAAAAGATCACACATGCAATGACTCTAGTGGTTGATCCATGTTTGTTTATGGAAATAACACACATGCAATGACTCTAGTACTGGTTTGTGGTTTTAGTATAAGAACATACATGCAATGACTCTGGTGGTTGATCCATGTGTGGTTTGTGGAAAAACACACATGTAATGACTCTAGAGGTTGATCCATGTGTGGTTTGTGGAAAGAACACACATGCAATGACCACTGGTGGATCCATGTGTGGTTTGTGGAAAAGAACACACATGCAATGACTCTAGTACTAGTTTGTGGTTTTAGTATAAGAACACACATGCAATGACTCTAGTGGTTGATCCATATGTGGTTTGTGGAAAGAACACAGATCCAATGACCACTGGTGGATTTATGTGTGGTTTGTGGAAAAGAACACACATGCAATGACTCTAGTGGTTGATCCATGATTGTTTGTGGAAATAACACACATGCAATGACTCTAGTGGTTGATCCATGTGTGGTTTGTGAAAAGAACACACATGCAATGACTCTAGTGTTGGTTTTAGAATAACAACACACATGCAATGACTCTAGTGGTTGATCCATGTGTGGTTTGTGGAAATAACACATATGCAATGACTCTAGTGGTTGATCCATGTGTGGATTGTGGAAATAACACACATGCAATGACTGTAATGGGTCCACATGTGGTTTGTGGAAAGAACACACATGCAATGACCACTGGTTGATCCTTAAGTTGTTTGTGGAAAAGAACACACATGCAATGAGTCTAGTGGATCCATGTGTGGTTTGTGGAAAAGAACACACATGCAATGACTCTACTGCTGGTTTGTGGTTTTAGTATAAGAACAAACATGCAATGACTCTAGTGGTTGATCCATGTGTGGTTAGTGGAAATAACACACATGCAATGACCACTGGTGGATCCATGTGTGGTTTGTGGAAAAGAACTCACATGCAATGACTCTAGTACTGGTTTAAGGTTTTAGTATAAGAACACACATGCAATGACTCTAGTGGTTGATCCATGTGTGGTTTGTGGAAATAACACACATGCAATGACTCTAGTGGTTGATCCATGTGTGGTTTGTGGAAATAACACACATCCAATGACCACTGGTGGATCCATGTGTCGTTTGTGGAAAGAACACACATGCAATGACTCTAGTGGTTGATCCATGTGTGGTTTGTGGAAAGAACACACATGCAATGACCACTGGTGGAAGCCTGTGTGGTTTGTGTAAAAGAACACACATGCAATGACTCTAGTGGTTGATCCATGTTTGTTTGTGGAAATAACACACATGCAATGACTCTAGTGCTTGATCCATGTGTGGTTTGTGAAAAGAACACACATGCAATGACTCTAGTGGTTGATCCATGTGTGGTTTGTGGAAATAACACAAATACAATGATTCTAGTGGTTGATCCATGTGTGGTTTGTGGAAAGAACACAGATGCAATGACACTAGTGTTGGTTTGTGGTTTTACTATAAGAACACACATGCAATGACTCTAGTGGTTGATCCATGTGTGGTTTGTGGAAAGAACACACATGCAATGACTCTAGTGGTTGATCCATGTGTGTGGTTTGTGGAAAGAACACACATGCAATGACCACTAGTGGATCCATGTGTGGTTTGTGGAAAAGAACACACATGCAATGACTCTAGTGGTTGATCCATGTTTGTTTGTGGAAATAACACACATGCAATGACTCTAGTGGTTGATCCATGTGTGGTTTGTGAAAAGAACACATATGTAATGACTCTAGTGTTGGTTTTAGAATAAGAACACACATGCAATGACTCTAGTGGTTGATCCATGTGTGGTTTGTGGAAATAACACATATGCAATGACTCTAGTGGTTGATCCATGTGTGGATTGTAGAAATAACACACATGCAATGACTGTAATGGGTCCACATGTGGTTTGTGGAACGAACCACATGTAATGACTCTGGTTGATCCATATGTGGTTTGTGGAAAGAACACACATGCAATGACCACTGTTGGTTCCATGTGTGGTTTGGGGAAACGAACACACATGCAATGACTCTAGTGCTGGTTTGTGGTTTTAGTATAAGAACAAACATGCAATGACTCTAGTGGTTGATCCATGTGTGGTTTGTGGAAAGAACACACATGTAATGACTCTAGTTGATCCATGTGTGGTTTGTGCAAAGAACACACATGCAATGACCACTGGTGGATCCATGTGTGGTTTGTGGAAAAGAACTCACATGCAATGACTCTAGTACTGGTTTGTGGTTTTAGTATAAGAACACACATGCAATGACTCTAGTGGTTGATCCATGTGTGGTTTGTGGAAATAACACACATGCAATGACTCTAGTGGTTGATCCATGTGTGGTTTGTGGAAATAACACACATGCAATGACCACTGGTGGATCCATGTGTGGTTTGTGGAAAGAACACACATGCAATGACTCTAGTGGTTGATCCATGTGTGGTTTGTGGAAAGAACACACATGCAATGACCACTGGTGGATCCATGTGTGGTTTGTGGAAAAGAACACACATGCCATGACTCTAGTGGTTGATCCATGTTTGTTTGTGGAAATAATACACATGCAATGACTCTAGTGCTTGATCCATGTGTGGTTTGTGAAAAGAACACACATGCAATGACTCTAGTGGTTGATCCATGTGTGGTTTGTGGAAATAACTCACATACAATGATTCTAGTGGTTGATCCATGTGTGGTTTGTGGAAAGAACACACATGCAATGACCACTGGTGGATCCATGTGTGGTTTGTGGAAAAGAACACACATGCAATGACTGTAGTGTTGGTTTGTGGTTTTAGTATAAGGACAAACATGCAATGACACTAGTGGTTGATCCATGTGTGGTTTGTGGAAAGAACACACATGCAATGACTCTAGTTGATCCATATGTGGTTTGTGGAAAGAACACACATGCAATTACCACTGGTGGATCCATGTGTGGTTTGTGGAAAAGAACACACATGCAATGACTCTAGTGCTGGTTTGTGGTTTTAGTATAAGAACACACATGCAATGACTCTAGTGCTGGTTTGTGGTTTTAGTATAAGAACACACATGCAATGACTCAAGTGGTTGATCCATGTGTGGTTTGTGGAAAGAACACACATGCAATGACTCTAGTGGTTGATCCATGTGTTGTTTGTGGAAAGAACACACAAGCAATGACCACTGGTGGATCCATGTGTGGTTTGTGGAAAAGATCACACATGCAATGACTCTAGTGGTTGATCCATGTTTGTTTGTGGAAATAACACACATGCAATGACTCTAGTACTGGTTTGTGGTTTTAGTATAAGAACACACATGCAATGACTCTGGTGGTTGATCCATGTGTGGTTTGTGGAAAAACACACATGCAATGACTCTAGAGGTTGATCCATGTGTGTGGTTTGTGGAAAGAACACACATCCAATGACCACTGGTGGATTCATGTGTGGTTTGTGGAAAAGAACACACATGCAATTACTCTAGTGGTTGATCCATGTTTGTTTGTGGAAATAACACACATGCAATGACTCTAGTGGTTGATCCATGTGTGGTTTGTGAAAAGAACACACATGCAATGACTCTAGTGTTGGTTTTAGAATAAGAACACACATGCAATGACTCTAGTGGTTGATCCATGTGTGGTTTGTGGAAATAACACATATGCAATGACTCTTGTGGTTGATCCATGTGTGGATTGTGGAAATAACACACATGCAATGACTGTAATGGGTCCACATGTGGTTTGTGGAAAGAACACACATGCAATGACCACTGGTTGATCCTTAAGTTGTTTGTGGAAAAGAACACACATGCAATGAGTCTAGTGGATCCATGTGTGGTTTGTGGAAAAGAACACACATGCAATGACTCTACTGCTGGTTTGTGGTTTTAGTATAAGAACAAACATGCAATGACTCTAGTGGTTGATCCATGTGTGGTTAGTGGAAATAACACACATGCAATGACCACTGGTGGATCCATGTGTGGTTTGTGGAAAAGAACTCACATGCAATGACTCTAGTACTGGTTTGTGGTTTTAGTATAAGAACACACATGCAATGACTCTAGTGGTTGATCCATGTGTGGTTTGTGGAAATAACACACATGCAATGACTCTAGTGGTTGATCCATGTGTGGTTTGTGGAAATAACACACATGCAATGACCACTGTTGGATCCATGTGTCGTTTGTGGAAAGAACACACATGCAATGACTCTAGTGGTTGATCCATGTGTGGTTTCTGGAAAGAACACACATGCAATGACCACTGGTGGATCCATGTGTGGTTTGTGGAAAAGAACACACATGCAATGACTCTAGTGGTTGATCCATGTTTGTTTGTGGAAATAACACACATGCAATGACTCTAGTGCTTGATCCATGTGTGGTTTGTGAAAAGAACACACATGCAATGACTCTAGTGGTTGATCCATGTGTGGTTTGTGGAAATAACACACATCCAATGACCACTGGTGGATTCATGTGTGGTTTGTGGAAAAGAACACACATGCAATGACTCTAGTGGTTGATCCATGTTTGTTTGTGGAAATAACACACATGCAATGACTCTAGTGGTTGATCCATGTGTGGTTTGTGAAAAGAACACACATGCAATGACTCTAGTGTTGGTTTTAGTATAAGAACACACATGCAATGACTCTGGTGGTTGATCCATGTGTGGTTTGTGGAAAAACACACATGTAATGACTCTAGAGGTTGATCCATGTGTGGTTTATGGAAAGAACACACATGCAATGACTCTGGTTGATCCATGTGTGGTTTGTGGAAAGAACACACATGCAATGACCACTGGTGAATCCATGTGTGGTTTGTGGAAAAGAACACACATGCAATGACTCTAGTACTAGTTTGTGGTTTTAGTATAAGAACACACATGCAATGACTCTAGTGGTTGATCCATATGTGGTTTGTGGAAAGAACACACATCCAATGACCACTGGTGGATTCATGTGTGGTTTGTGGAAAAGAACACACATGCAATGACTCTAGTGGTTGATCCATGATTGTTTGTGGAAATAACACACATGCAATGACTCTAGTGGTTGATCCATGTGTGGTTTGTGAAAAGAACACACATGCAATGACTCTAGTGTTGGTTTTAGAATAAGAACACACATGCAATGACTCTAGTGGTTGATCCATGTGTGGTTTGTGGAAATAACACATATGCAATGACTCTAGTGGTTGATCCATGTGTGGATTGTGGAAATAACACACATGCAATGACTGTAATGGGTCCACATGTGGTTTGTGGAAAGAACACACATGCAATGACCACTGGTTGATCCTTAAGTTGTTTGTGGAAAAGAACACACATGCAATGAGTCTAGTGGATCCATGTGTGGTTTGTGGAGAAGAACACACATGCAATGACTCTACTGCTGGTTTGTGGTTTTAGTATAAGAACAAACATGCAATGACTCTAGTGGTTGATCCATGTGTGGTTAGTGGAAATAACACACATGCAATGACCACTGGTGGATCCATGTGTGGTTTGTGGAAAAGAACTCACATGCAATGACTCTAGTACTGGTTTGTGGTTTTAGTATAAGAACACACATGCAATGACTCTAGTGGTTGATCCATGTGTGGTTTGTGGAAATAACACACATGCAATGACTCTAGTGGTTGATCCATGTGTGGTTTGTGGAAATAACACACATGCAATGACCACTGGTGGATCCATGTGTCGTTTGTGGAAAGAACACACATGCAATGACTCTAGTGGTTGATCCATGTGTGGTTTGTGGAAAGAACACACATGCAATGACCCCTGGTGGATCCCTGTGTGGTTTGTGGAAAAGAACACACATGCAATGACTCTAGTGGTTGATCCATGTTTGTTTGTGGAAATAACACACATGCAATGACTCTAGGGCTTGATCCATGTGTGGTTTGTGAAAAGAACACACATGCAATGACTCTAGTGGTTGATCCATGTGTGGTTTGTGGAAAAGATCACACATGCAATGACTCTAGTGGTTGATCCATGTTTGTTTGTGGAAAGAACACAGATGCAATGACTCTAGTGTTGGTTTGTGGTTTTACTATAAGAACACACATGCAATGACTCTAGTGGTTGATCCATGTGTGGTTTGTGGAAAGAACACACATGCAATGACTCTAGTGGTTGATCCATGTGTGTGGTTTGTGGAAAGAACACACATGCAATGACCACTAGTGGATCCATGTGTGGTTTGTGGAAAAGAACACACATGCAATGACTCTAGTGGTTGATCCATGTTTGTTTGTGGAAATAACACACATGCAATGACTCTAGTGGTTGATCCATGTGTGGTTTGTGGAAATAACACACATCCAATGACCACTGGTGGATTCATGTGTGGTTTGTGGAAAAGAACACACATGCAATGACTCTAGTGGTTGATCCATGTTTGTTTGTGGAAATAACACACATGCAATGACTCTAGTGGTTGATCCATGTGTGGTTTGTGAAAAGAACACACATGCAATGACTCTAGTGTTGGTTTTAGTATAAGAACACACATGCAATGACTCTGGTGGTTGATCCATGTGTGGTTTGTGGAAAAACACACATGTAATGACTCTAGAGGTTGATCCATGTGTGGTTTATGGAAAGAACACACATGCAATGACTCTGGTTGATCCATGTGTGGTTTGTGGAAAGAACACACATGCAATGACCACTGGTGAATCCATGTGTGGTTTGTGGAAAAGAACACACATGCAATGACTCTAGTACTAGTTTGTGGTTTTATTATAAGAACACACATGCAATGACTCTAGTGGTTGATCCATATGTGGTTTGTGGAAAGAACACACATCCAATGACCACTGGTGGATTCATGTGTGGTTTGTGGAAAAGAACACACATGCAATGACTCTAGTGGTTGATCCATGATTGTTTGTGGAAATAACACACATGCAATGACTCTAGTGGTTGATCCATGTGTGGTTTGTGAAAAGAACACACATGCAATGACTCTAGTGTTGGTTTTAGAATAAGAACACACATGCAATGACTCTAGTGGTTGATCCATGTGTGGTTTGTGGAAATAACACATATGCAATGACTCTAGTGGTTGATCCATGTGTGGATTGTGGAAATAACACACATGCAATGACTGTAATGGGTCCACATGTGGTTTGTGGAAAGAACACACATGCAATGACCACTGGTTGATCCTTAAGTTGTTTGTGGAAAAGAACACACAGGCAATGAGTCTAGTGGATCCATGTGTGGTTTGTGGAGAAGAACACACATGCAATGACTCTACTGCTGGTTTGTGGTTTTAGTATAAGAACAAACATGCAATTACTCTAGTGGTTGATCCATGTGTGGTTAGTGGAAATAACACACATGCAATGACCACTGGTGGATCCATGTGTGGTTTGTGGAAAAGAACTCACATGCAATGACTCTAGTACTGGTTTGTGGTTTTAGTATAAGAACACACATGCAATGACTCTAGTGGTTGATCCATGTGTGGTTTGTGGAAATAACACACATGCAATGACTCTAGTGGTTGATCCATGTGTGGTTTGTGGAAATAACACACATGCAATGACCACTGGTGGATCCATGTGTCGTTTGTGGAAAGAACACACATGCAATGACTCTAGTGGTTGATCCATGTGTGGTTTGTGGAAAGAACACACATGCAATGACCCCTGGTGGATCCCTGTGTGGTTTGTGGAAAAGAACACACATGCAATGACTCTAGTGGTTGATCCATGTTTGTTTGTGGAAATAACACACATGCAATGACTCTAGTGCTTGATCCATGTGTGGTTTGTGAAAAGAACACACATGCAATGACTCTAGTGGTTGATCCATGTGTGGTTTGTGGAAAAGATCACACATGCAATGACTCTAGTGGTTGATCCATGTTTGTTTGTGGAAAGAACACAGATGCAATGACTCTAGTGTTGGTTTGTGGTTTTACTATAAGAACACACATGCAATGACTCTAGTGGTTGATCCATGTGTGGTTTGTGGAAAGAACACACATGCAATGACTCTAGTGGTTGATCCATGTGTGTGGTTTGTGGAAAGAACACACATGCAATGACCACTAGTGGATCCATGTGTGGTTTGTGGAAAAGAACACACATGCAATGACTCTAGTGGTTGATCCATGTTTGTTTGTGGAAATAACACACATGCAATGACTCTAGTGGTTGATCCATGTGTGGTTTGTGAAAAGAACACACATGTAATGACTCTGGTGTTGGTTTTAGAATAAGAACACACATGCAATGACTCTAGTGGTTTATCCATGTGTGGTTTGTGGAAATAACAGATATGCAATGACTCTAGTGGTTGATCCATGTGTGGATTGTAGAAATAACACACATGCAATGACTGTAATGGGTCCACATGTGGTTTGTGGAACGAACACACATGTAATGACTCTGGTTGATCCATATGTGGTTTGTGGAAAGAACACACATGCAATGACCACTGGTGGTTCCATGTGTGCTTTGGGGAAACGAACACACATGCAATGACTCTAGTGCTGGTTTGTGGTTTTAGTATAAGAACAAACATGCAATGACTCTAGTGGTTGATCCATGTGTGGTTTGTGGAAAGAACACACATGTAATGACACTAGTTGATCCATGTGTGGCTTGTGCAAAGAACACACATGCAATGACCACTGGTGGATCCATGTGTGGTTTGTGGAAAAGAACTCACATGCAATGACTCTAGTACTGGTTTGTGGTTTTAGTATAAGAACACACATGCAATGACTCTAGTGGTTGATCCATGTGTGGTTTGTGGAAATAACACACATGCAATGACTCTAGTGGTTGATCCATGTGTGGTTTGTGGAAATAACACACATGCAATGACCACTGGTGGATCCATGTGTGGTTTGTGGAAAGAACACACATGCAATGACTCTAGTGGTTGATCCATGTGTGGTTTGTGGAAAGAACACACATGCAATGACCACTGGTGGATCCATGTGTGGTTTGTGGAAAAGAACACACATGCAATGACTCTAGTGGTTGATCCATGTTTGTTTGTGGAAATAATACACATGCAATGACTCTAGTGCTTGATCCATGTGTGGTTTGTGAAAAGAACACACATGAAATGACTCTAGTGGTTGATCCATGTGTGGTTTGTGGAAATAACTCACATACAATGATTCTAGTGGTTTATCCATGTGTGGTTTGTGGAAAGAACACACATGCAATGACCACTGGTGGATCCATGTGTGGTTTGTGGAAAAGAACACACATGCAATGACTGTAGTGTTGGTTTGTGGTTTTAGTATAAGGACAAACATGCAATGACACTAGTGGTTGATCCATGTGTGGTTTGTGGAAAGAACACACATGCAATGACTCTAATTGATCCATATGTGGTTTGTGGAAAGAACACACATGCAATTACCACTGGTGGATCCATTTGTGGTTTGTGGAAAAGAACACACATGCAATGACTCTAGTGCTGGTTTGTGGTTTTAGTATAAGAACACACATGCAATGACTCTAGTGCTGGTTTGTGGTTTTAGTATAAGAACACACATGCAATGACTCTAGTGGTAGATCCATGTGTGGTTTGTGGAAAGAACACACATGCAATGACTCTAGTGGTTGATCCATGTGTGTGGTTTGTGGAAAGAACACACAAGCAATGACCACTGGTGGATCCATGTGTGGTTTGTGGAAAAGATCGCACATGCAATGACTCTAGTGGTTGATCCATGTTTGTTTGTGGAAATAACACAGATGCAATGACTCTAGTGTTGGTTTGTGGTTTTACTATAAGAACACACATGCAATGACTCTAGTGGTTGATCCATGTGTGGTTTGTGGAAAGAACACACATGCGATGACTCTAGTGGTTGATCCATGTGTGTGGTTTGTGGAAAGAACACACATGCAATGACCACTAGTGGATCCATGTGTGGTTTGTGGAAAAGAACACACATGCAATGACTCTAGTGGTTGATCCATGTTTGTTTGTGGAAATAACACACATGCAATGACTCTAGTGGTTGATCCATGTGTGGTTTGTGAAAAGAACACACATGTAATGACTCTGGTGTTGGTTTTAGAATAAGAACACACATGCAATGACTCTAGTGGTTTATCCATGTGTGGTTTGTGGAAATAACAGATATGCAATGACTCTAGTGGTTGATCCATGTGTGGATTGTAGAAATAACACACATGCAATGACTGTAATGGGTCGACATGTGGTTTGTGGAACGAACACACATGTAATGACTCTGGTTGATCCATATGTGGTTTGTGGAAAGAACACACATGCAATGACCACTGGTGCTTCCATGTGTGCTTTGGGGAAACGAACACACATGCAATGACTCTAGTGCTGGTTTTTGGTTTTAGTATAAGAACAAACATGCAATGACTCTAGTGGTTGATCCATGTGTGGTTTGTGGAAAGAACACACATGTAATGACACTAGTTGATCCATGTGTGGTTTGTGCAAAGAACACACATGCAATGACCACTGGTGGATCCATGTGTGGTTTGTGGAAAAGAACTCACATGCAATGACTCTAGTACTGGTTTGTGGTTTTAGTATAAGAACACACATGCAATGACTCTAGTGGTTGATCCATGTGTGGTTTGTGGAAATAACACACATGCAATGACTCTAGTGGTTGATCCATGTGTGGTTTGTGGAAATAACACACATGCAATGACCACTGGTGGATCCATGTGTGGTTTGTGGAAAGAACACACATGCAATGACTCTAGTGGTTGATCCATGTGTGGTTTGTGGAAAGAACACACATGCAATGACCACTGGTGGATCCATGTGTGGTTTGTGGAAAAGAACACACATGCAATGACTCTAGTGGTTGATCCATGTTTGTTTGTGGAAATAATACACATGCAATGACTCTAGTGCTTGATCCATGTGTGGTTTGTGAAAAGAACACACATGAAATGACTCTAGTGGTTGATCCATGTGTGGTTTGTGGAAATAACTCACATACAATGATTCTAGTGGTTGATCCATGTGTGGTTTGTGGAAAGAACACACATGCAATGACCACTGGTGGATCCATGTGTGGTTTGTGGAAAAGAACACACATGCAATGACTGTAGTGTTGGTTTGTGGTTTTAGTATAAGGACAAACATGCAATGACACTAGTGGTTGATCCATGTGTGGTTTGTGGAAAGAACACACATGCAATGACTCTAATTGATCCATATGTGGTTTGTGGAAAGAACACACATGCAATTACCACTGGTGGATCCATTTGTGGTTTGTGGAAAAGAACACACATGCAATGACTCTAGTGCTGGTTTGTGGTTTTAGTATAAGAACACACATGCAATGACTCTAGTGCTGGTTTGTGGTTTTAGTATAAGAACACACATGCAATGACTCTAGTGGTAGATCCATGTGTGGTTTGTGGAAAGAACACACATGCAATGACTCTAGTGGTTGATCCATGTGTGTGGTTTGTGGAAAGAACACACAGGCAATGACCACTGGTGGATCCATGTGTGGTTTGTGGAAAAGATCGCACATGCAATGACTCTAGTGGTTGATCCATGTTTGTTTGTGGAAATAACACAGATGCAATGACTCTAGTGTTGGTTTGTGGTTTTACTATAAGAACACACATGCAATGACTCTAGTGGTTGATCCATGTGTGGTTGGTGGAAAGAACACACATGCAATGACTCTAGTGGTTGATCCATGTGTGTGGTTTGTGGAAAGAACACACATGCAATGACCACTAGTGGATCCATGTGTGGTTTGTGGAAAAGAACACACATGCAATGACTCTAGTGGTTGATCCATGTTTGTTTGTGGAAATAACACACATGCAATGACTCTAGTAGTTGATCCATGTGTGGTTTGTGAAAAGAACACACATGTAATGACTCTGGTGTTGGTTTTATAATAAGAACACACATGCAATGACTCTAGTGGTTTATCCATGTGTGGTTTGTGGAAATAACACATATGCAATGACTCTAGTGGTTGATCCATGTGTGGATTGTAGAAATAACACACATGCAATGACTGTAATGGGTCCACATGTGGTTTGTGGAACGAACACACATGTAATGACTCTGGTTGATCCATATGTGGTTTGTGGAAAGAACACGCATGCAATGACCACTGGTGGTTCCATGTGTGGTTTGGGGAAACGAACACACATGCAATGACTCTAGTGCTGGTTTGTGGTTTTAGTATAAGAACAAACATGCAATGACTCTAGTGGTTGATCCATGTGTGGTTTGTGGAAAGAACACACATGTAATGACACTAGTTGATCCATGTGTGGTTTCTGCAAAGAACACACATGCAATGACCACTGGTGGATCCATGTGTGGTTTGTGGAAAAGAACTCACATGCAATGACTCTAGTACTGGTTTGTGGTTTTAGTATAAGAACACACATGCAATGACTCTAGTGGTTGATCCATGTGTGGTTTGTGGAAATAACACACATGCAATGACTCTAGTGGTTGATCCATGTGTGGTTTGTGGAAATAACACACATGCAATGTCCACTGGTGGATCCATGTGTGGTTTGTGGAAAGAACACACATGCAATGACTCTAGTGGTTGATCCATGTGTGGTTTGTGGAAAGAACACACATGCAATGACCACTGGTGGATCCATGTGTGGTTTGTGGAAAAGAACACACATGCAATGACTCTAGTGGTTGATCCATGTTTGTTTGTGGAAATAATACACATGCAATGACTCTAGTGCTTGATCCATGTGTGGTTTGTGAAAAGAACACACATGCAATGACTCTAGTGGTTGATCCATGTGTGGTTTGTGGAAATAACTCACATACAATGATTCTAGTGGTTGATCCATGTGTGGTTTGTGGAAAGAACACACATGCAATGACCACTGGTGGATCCATGTGTGGTTTGTGGAAAAGAACACACATGCAATGACTGTAGTGTTGGTTTGTGGTTTTAGTATAAGGACAAACATGCAATGACACTAGTGGTTGATCCATGTGTGGTTTGTGGAAAGAACACACATGCAATGACTCTAATTGATCCATATGTGGTTTGTGGAAAGAACACACATGCAATTACCACTGGTGGATCCATGTGTGGTTTGTGGAAAAGAACACACATGCAATGACTCTAGTGCTGGTTTGTGGTTTTAGTATAAGAACACACATGCAATGACTCTAGTGCTGGTTTGTGGTTTTAGTATAAGAACACACATGCAATGACTCTAGTGGTTGATCCATGTGTGGTTTGTGGAAAGAACACACATGCAATGACTCTAGTGGTTGATCCTTGTGTTGTTTGTGGAAAGAACACACAAGCAATGACCACTGGTGGATCCATGTGTGGTTTGTGGAAAAGATCACACATGCAATGACTCTAGTGGTTGATCCATGTTTGTTTGTGGAAATAACACACATGCAATGACTCTAGTACTGGTTTGTGGTTTTAGTATAAGAACACACATGCAATGACTCTGGTGGTTGATCCATGTGTGGTTTGTGGAAAGAACACACATCCAATGACCACTGGTGGATTCATGTGTGGTTTGTGGAAAAGAACACACATGCAATGACTCTAGTGGTTGATCCATGTTTGTTTGTGGAAATAACACACATGCAATGACTCTAGTGGTTGATCCATGTGTGGTTTGTGAAAAGAACACACATGCAATGACTCTAGTGTTGGTTTTAGAATAAGAACACACATGCAATGACTCTAGTGGTTGATCCACGTGTGGTTTGTGGAAATAACACATATGCAATGACTCTAGTGGTTGATCCATGTGTGGATTGTGGAAATAACACACATGCAATGACTGTAATGGGTCCACATGTGGTTTGTGGAAAGAACACACATGCAATGACCACTGGTTGATCCTTAAGTTGTTTGTGGAAAAGAACACACATGCAATGAGTCTAGTGGATCCATGTGTGGTTTGTGGAAAAGAACACACATGCAATGACTCTACTGCTGGTTTGTGGTTTTAGTATAAGAACAAACATGCAATGACTCTAGTGGTTGATCCATGTGTGGTTAGTGGAAATAACACACATGCAATGACCACTGGTGGATCCATGTGTGGTTTGTGGAAAAGAACTCACATGCAATGACTCTAGTACTGGTTTGTGGTTTTAGTATAAGAACACACATGCAATGACTCTAGTGGTTGATCCATGTGTGGTTTGTGGAAATACCACACATGCAATGACTCTAGTGGTTGATCCATGTGTGGTTTGTGGAAATAACACACATGCAATGACCACTGGTGGATCCATGTGTCGTTTGTGGAAAGAACACACATGCAATGACTCTAGTGGTTGATCCAGGTGTGGTTTCTGGAAAGAACACACATGCAATGACCACTGGTGGATCCATGTGTGGTTTGTGGAAAAGAACACACATGCAATGACTCTAGTGGTTGATCCATGTTTGTTTGTGGAAATAACACACATGCAATGACTCTAGTGCTTGATCCATGTGTGGTTTGTGGAAATAACACACATGCAATGACTCTAGTGGTTGATCCATGTGTGGTTTGTGGAAATAACACACATCCAATGACCACTGGTGGATTCATGTGTGGTTTGTGGAAAAGAACACACATGCAATGACTCTAGTGGTTGATCCATGTTTGTTTGTGGAAATAACACACATGCAATGACTCTAGTGGTTGATCCATGTGTGGTTTGTGAAAAGAACACACATGCAATGACTCTAGTGTTGGTTTTAGAATAAGAACACACATGCAATGACTCTAGTGGTTGATCCATGTGTGGTTTGTGGAAATAACACATATGCAATGACTCTAGTGGTTGATCCATGTGTGGATTGTGGAAATAACACACATGCAATGACTATAATGGGTCCACATGTGGTTTGTGGAAAGAACACACATGCAATGACCACTGGTTGATCCTTAAGTTGTTTGTGGAAAAGAACACACATGCAATGAGTCGAGTGGATCCATGTGTGGTTTGTGGAAAAGAACACACATGCAATGACTCTACTGCTGGTTTGTGGTTTTAGTATAAGAACAAACATGCAATGACTCTAGTGGTTGATCCATGTGTGGTTAGTGGAAATAACACACATGCAATGACCACTGGTGGATCCATGTGTGGTTTGTGGAAAAGAACTCACATGCAATGACTCTAGTACTGGTTTGTGGTTTTAGTATAAGAACACACATGCAATGACTCTAGTGGTTGATCCATGTGTGGTTTGTGGAAATAACACACATGCAATGACTCTAGTGGTTGATCCATGTCTGGTTTGTGGAAATAACACACATGCAATGACCACTGGTGGATCCATGTGTCGTTTGTGGAAAGAACACACATGCAATGACTCTAGTGGTTGATCCATGTGTGGTTTCTGGAAAGAACACACATGCAATGACCACTGGTGGATCCATGTGTGGTTTGTGGAAAAGAACACACATGCAATGACTTTAGTGGTTGATCCATGTTTGTTTGTGGAAATAACACACATGCAATGACTCTAGTGCTTTATCCATGTGTGGTTTGTGAAAAGAACACACATGCAATGACTCTAGTGGTTGATACATGTGTGGTTTGTGGAAATAACACACATCCAATGACCACTGGTGGATTCATGTGTGGTTTGTGGAAAAGAACACACATGCAATGACTCTAGTGGTTGATCCATGTTTGTTTGTGGAAATAACACACATGCAATGACTCTAGTGGTTGATCCATGTGTGGTTTGTGAAAAGAACACACATGCAATGACTCTAGTCTTGGTTTTAGAATAAGAACACACATGCAATGACTCTAGTGGTTGATCCATGTGTGGTTTGTGGAAATAACACATATGCAATGACTCTAGTGGTTGATCCATGTGTGGATTGTGGAAATAACACACATGCAATGACTATAATGGGTCCACATGTGGTTTGTGGAAAGAACACACATGCAATGACCACTGGTTGATCCTTAAGTTGTTTGTGGAAAAGAACACACATGCAATGAGTCGAGTGGATCCATGTGTGGTTTGTGGAAAAGAACACACATGCAATGACTCTACTGCTGGTTTGTGGTTTTAGTATAAGAACAAACATGCAATGACTCTAGTGGTTGATCCATGTGTGGTTAGTGGAAAGAACACACATGCAATGACCACTGGTGGATCCATGTGTGGTTTGTGGAAAAGAACTCACATGCAATGACTCTAGTACTGGTTTGTGGTTTTAGTATAGGAACACACATGCAATGACTCTAGTGGTTGATCCATGTGTGGTTTGTGGAAATAACACACATGATATGACTCTAGTGGTTGATCCATGTGTGGTTTGTGAAAATAACACACATGCAATGACCACTGGTGGATCCTTGTGTGGTTTGTGGAAAGAACACACAGGCAATGACTCTAGTGGTTGATCCATGTGTGGTTTGTGGAAAGAACACACATGCAATGACCACTGGTGGATCCATGTGTGGTTTGTGGAAAAGAACACACATGCAATGATTCTAGTGGTTGATCCATCTTTGTTTGTGGAAATAACACACATGCAATGACTCTAGTGCTTGATCCATGTGTGGTTTGTGAAAAGAACACACATGCAATGACTCTAGTGGTTGATCCATGTGTGGTTTGTGGAAATAACACACATACAATGATTCTAGTGGTTGATCCATGTGTGGTTTGTGGAAAGAACACACATGCAATGACCACTGGTGGATCCATGTGTGGTTTGTGGAAAAGAACACACATGCAATGACTGTAGTGTTGGTTTGTGGTTTTAGTATAAGGACAAACATGCAATGACTCTAGTGGTTGATCCATGTGTGGTTTGTGGAAATAACACACATGCAATGACTCTAGTTTATCCATATGTGGTTTGTGGAAAGAACACACATGCAATTACCACTGGTGGATCCATGTGTGGTTTGTGGAAAAGAACACACATGCAATGACTCTAGTGCTGGTTTGTGGTTTTAGTATAAGAAAAAACATGCAATGACTCTAGTGGTTGATCCATGTGTGGCTTGTGGAAAGAACACACATGCAATGACTCTAGTGCTGGTTTGTGGTTTTAGTATAAGAACACACATGCAATGACTCTAGTGGTTGATCCATGTGTGGTTTGTGGAAAGAACACACATGCAATGACTCTAGTGGTTGATCCATGTGTTGTTTGTGGAAAGAACACACATGCAATGACCACAGGTGGATCCATGTGTGGTTTGTGGAAAAGATCACACATGCAATGACTCTAGTGGTTGATCCATGTTTGTTTGTGGAAATAACACACATGCAATGACTCTAGTACTGGTTTGTGGTTTTAGTATAAGAACACACATGAAATGACTCTAGTGGTTGATCCATGTGTGGTTTGTGGAAAAACACACATGCAATGACTCTAGTGGTTGATCCATGTGTGTGGTTTGTGGAAAGAACACACATCCAATGACCACTGGTGGATTCATGTGTGGTTTGTGGAAAAGCACATACATGCAATGACTCTAGTGGTTGATCCATGTTTGTTTGTGGAAATAACACACATGCAATGACTCTAGTGGTTGATCCATGTGTGGTTTGTGAAAAGAACACACATGCAATGACTCTAGTGTTGGTTTTAGAATAAGAACACACATGCAATGACTCTAGTGGTTGATCCATGTGTGGTTTGTAGAAATAACACATATGCAATGACTCTAGTGGTTGATCCATGTGTGGATTGTGGAAATAACATACATGCAATGACTGTAATGGGTCCACCTGTGGTTTGTGGAAAGAACACACATGCAATGACCACTGGTTGATCCTTAAGTTGTTTGTGGAAAAGAACACACATGCAATGAGTCTAGTGGATCCATGTGTGGTTTGTGGAAAAGAACACACATGCAATGACTCTACTGTTGGTTTGTGGTTTTAGTATAAGAACAAACATGCAATGACTCTAGTGGTTGATCCATGTGTGGTTAGTGGAAAGAACACACATGCAATGACCACTGGTGGATCCATGTGTGGTTTGTGGAAAAGAACTCACATGCAATGACTCTAGTACTGGTTTGTGGTTTTAGTATAAGAACACACATGCAATGACTCTAGTGGTTGATCCATATGTGGTTTGTGGAAATAACACATATGCAATGACTCTAGTGGTTGATCCATGTGTGGATTGTGGAAATAACACACATGCAATGACTGTAATGGGTACACATGTGGTTTGTGGAAAGAACACACATGCAATGACCACTGGTTGATCCTTAAGTTGTTTGTGGAAAAGAACACACATGCAATGAGTCTAGTGGATCCATGTGTGGTTTGTGGAAAAGAACACACATGCAATGACTCTACTGCTGGTTTGTGGTTTTAGTATAAGAACAAACATGCAATGACTCTAGTGGTTGATCCATGTGTGGTTAGTGGAAATAACACACATGCAATGACCACTGGTGGATCCATGTGTGGTTTGTGGAAAAGAACTCACATTCAATGACTCTAGTACTGGTTTGTGGTTTTAGTATAAGAACACACATGCAATGACTCTAGTGGTTGATCCATGTGTGGTTTGTGGAAATAACACACATGCAATGACTCTAGTGGTTGATCCATATGTAGTTTGTGGAAATAACACACATGCAATGACCACTAGTGGATCCATGTGTCGTTTGTGGAAAGAACACACATGCAATGACTCTAGTGGTTGATCCATGTGTGGTTTGTGGAAAGAACACACATGCAATGACCACTGGTGGATCCATGTGTGGTTTGTGGAAAAGAACACACATGCAATGACTCTAGTGGTTGATCCATGTTTGTTTGTGGAAATAACACACATGCAATGACTCTAGTGCTTGATCCATGTGTGGTTTGTGAAAAGAACACACATGCAATGACTCTAGTGGTTGATCCATGTGTGGTTTGTGGAAATAACACACATTCAATGACCACTGGTGGATTCATGTGTGGTTTGTGGAAAAGAACACACATGCAATGAATCTAGGGGTTGATCCATGTTTGTTTGTGGAAATAACACACATGCAATGACTCTAGTGGTTGATCCATGTGTGGTGTGTGAAAAGAACACACATGCAATGACTCTAGTGGTTGATCCATGTGTGGATTGTGGAAATAACACACATGCAATGACTATAATGGGTCCACATGTGGTTTGTGGAAAGAACACACATGCAATGACCACTGGTTGATCCTTAAGTTGTTTGTGGAAAAGAACACACATGCAATGAGTCTAGTGGATCCATGTGTGGTTTGTGGAAAAGAACACACATGCAATGACTCTACTGCTGGTTTGTGGTTTTAGTATAAGAACAACCATGCAATGACTCTAGTGGTTGATCCATGTGTGGTTAGTGGAAAGAACACACATGCAATGACCACTGGTGGATCCATGTGTGGTTTGTGGAAAAGAACTCACATGCAATGACTCTAGTACTGGTTTGTGGTTTTAGTATAAGAACACACATGCAATGACTCTAGTGGTTGATCCATGTGTGGTTTGTGGAAATAACACACATGATATGACTCTAGTGGTTGATCCATGTGTGGTTTGTGGAAATAACACACATGCAATGACCACTGGTGGATCCATGTGTGGTTTGTGGAAAGAACACACATGCAATGAACTAGTGGTTGATCCATGTGTGGTTTGTGGAAAGAACACACATGCAATGACCACTGGTGGATCCATGTGTGGTTTGTGGAAAAGAACACACATGCAATGACTCTAGTGGTTGATCCATGTTTGTTTGTGGAAATAACACACATGCAATGACTCTAGTGCTTGATCCATGTGTGGTTTGTGAAAAGAACACACATGCAATGACTCTAGTGGTTGATCCATGTGTGGTTTGTGGAAATAACACACATACAATGATTCTAGTGGTTGATCCATGTGTGGTTTGTGGAAAGAACACACATGCAATGACCACTGGTGGATCCATGTGTGGTTTGTGGAAAAGAACACACATGCAATGACTGTAGTGTTGGTTTGTGGTTTTAGTATAAGGACAAACATGCAATGACTCTAGTGGTTGATCCATGTGTGGTTTGTGGAAAGAACACACATGCAATGACTCTAGTTGATCCATATGTGGTTTGTGGAAAGAACACACATGCAATTACCACTGGTGGATCCATGTGTGGTTTGTGGAAAAGAACACACATGCAATGACTCTAGTGCTGGTTTGTGGTTTTAGTATAAGAAAAAACATGCAATGACTATAGTGGTTGATCCATGTGTGGCTTGTGGAAAGAACACACATGCAATGACTCTAGTGGTTGATCCATGTTTGTTTGTGGAAATAATACACATGCAATGACTCTAGTGCTTGATCCATGTGTGGTTTGTGAAAAGAACACACATGCAATGACTCTAGTGGTTGATCCATGTGTGGTTTGTGGAAAGAACACACATGCAATGACCACTGGTGGATCCATGTGTGGTTTGTGGAAAAGAACACACATGCAATGACTCTAGTGGTTGATCCATGTTTGTTTGTGGAAATAACACACATGCAATGACTCTAGTGCTTGATCCATGTGTGGTTTGTGAAAAGAACACACATGCAATGACTCTAGTGGTTGATCCATGTGTGGTTTGTGGAAATAACACACATCCAATGACCACTGGTGGATTCATGTGTGGTTTGTGTAAAAGAACACACATGCAATGAATCTAGTGGTTGATCCATGTTTGTTTGTGGAAATAACACACATGCAATGACTCTAGTGGTTGATCCATGTGTGGTGTGTGAAAAGAACACACATGCAATGACTCTAGTGGTTGATCCATGTGTGGATTGTGGAAATAACACACATGCAATGACTGTAATGGGTCCACATGTGGTTTGTGGAAAGAACACACATGCAATGACCACTGGTTGATCCTTAAGTTGTTTGTGTAAAAGAACACACATGCAATGAGTCTAGTGGATCCATGTGTGGTTTGTGGAAAAGAACACACATGCAATGACTCTACTGCTGGTTTGTGGTTTTAGTATAAGAACAAACATGCAATGACTCTAGTGGTTGATCCATGTGTGGTTAGTGGAAAGAACACACATGCAATGACCACTGGTGGATCCATGTGTGGTTTGTGGAAAAGAACTCACATGCAATGACTCTAGTACTGGTTTGTGGTTTTAGTATAGGAACACACATGCAATGACTCTAGTGGTTGATCCATGTGTGGTTTGTGGAAATAACACACATGATATGACTCTAGTGGTTGATCCATGTGTGGTTTGTGGAAATAACACACATGCAATGACCACTGGTGGATCCATGTGTGGTTTGTGGAAAGAACACACATGCAATGACTCTAGTGGTTGATCCATGTGTGGTTTCTGGAAAGAACACACATGCAATGACCACTGGTGGATCCATGTGTGGTTTGTGGAAAAGAACACACATGCAATGACTCTAGTGGTTGATCCATCTTTGTTTGTGGAAATAACACACATGCAATGACTCTAGTGCTTGATCCATGTGTGGTTTGTGAAAAGAACACACATGCAATGACTCTAGTGGTTGATCCATGTGTGGTTTGTGGAAATAACACACATACAATGATTCTAGTGGTTGATCCATGTGTGGTTTGTGGAAATAACACACATGCAATGACCACTGGTGGATCCATGTGTGGTTTGTGGAAAAGAACACACATGCTATGACTGTAGTGTTGGTTTGTGGTTTTAGTATAAGGACAAACATGCAATGACTCTAGTGGTTGATCCATGTGTGGTTTGTGGAAAGAACACACATGCAATGACTCTAGTTGATCCATATGTGGTTTGTGGAAAGAACACACATGCAATTACCACTGGTGGATCCATGTGTGGTTTGTGGAAAAGAACACACATGCAATGACTCTAGTGCTGGTTTGTGGTTTTAGTATAAGAAAAAACATGCAATGACTATAGTGGTTGATCCATGTGTGGCTTGTGGAAAGAACACACATGCAATGACTCTAGTGCTGGTTTGTGGTTTTAGTATAAGAACACACATGCAATGACTCTAGTGGTTGATCCATGTGTGGTTTGTGGAAATAACACACATACAATGATTCTAGTGGTTGATCCATGTGTGGTTTGTGGAAAGAACACACATGCAATGACCACTGGTGGATCCATGTGTGGTTTGTGGAAAAGAACACACATGCAATGACTGTAGTGTTGGTTTGTGGTTTTAGTTTAAGGACAAACATGCAATGACTCTAGTGGTTGATCCATGTGTGGTTTGTGGAAAGAACACACATGCAATGACTCTAGTTGATCCATATGTGGTTTGTGGAAAGAACACACATGCAATTACCACTGGTGGATCCATGTGTGGTTTGTGGAAAAGAACACACATGCAATGACTCTAGTGCTGGTTTGTGGTTTTAGTATAAGAAAAAACATGCAATGACTATAGTGGTTGATCCATGTGTGGCTTGTGGAAAGAACACACATGCAATGACTCTAGTGGTTGATCCATGTTTGTTTGTGGAAATAATACACATGCAATGACTCTAGTGCTTGATCCATGTGTGGTTTGTGAAAAGAACACACATGCAATGACTCTAGTGGTTGATCCATGTGTGGTTTGTGGAAAGAACACACATGCAATGACCACTGGTGGATCCATGTGTGGTTTGTGGAAAAGAACACACATGCAATGACTCTAGTGGTTGATCCATGTTTGTTTGTGGAAATAACACACATGCAATGACTCTAGTGCTTGATCCATGTGTGGTTTGTGAAAAGAACACACATGCAATGACTCTAGTGGTTGATCCATGTGTGGTTTGTGGAAATAACACACATCCAATGACCACTGGTGGATTCATGTGTGGTTTGTGGAAAAGAACACACATGCAATGAATCTAGTGGTTGATCCATGTTTTTTTGTGGAAATAACACACATGCAATGACTCTAGTGCTTGATCCATGTGTGGTTTGTGAAAAGAACACACATGCAATGACTCTAGTGGTTGATCCATGTGTGGATTGTGGAAATAACACACATGCAATGTCTGTAATGGGTCCACATGTGGTTTGTGGAAAGAACACACATGCAATGACCACTGGTTGATCCTTAAGTTGTTTGTGTAAAAGAACACACATGCAATGAGTCTAGTGGATCCATGTGTGGTTTGTGGAAAAGAACACACATGCAATGACTCTACTGCTGGTTTGTGGTTTTAGTATAAGAACAAACATGCAATGACTCTAGTGGTTGATCCATGTGTGGTTAGTGGAAAGAACACACATGCAATGACCACTGGTGGATCCATGTGTGGTTTGTGGAAAAGAACTCACATGCAATGACTCTAGTACTGGTTTGTGGTTTTAGTATAGGAACACACATGCAATGACTCTAGTGGTTGATCCATGTGTGGTTTGTGGAAATAACACACATGATATGACTCTAGTGGTTGATCCATGTGTGGTTTGTGGAAATAACACACATGCAATGACCACTGGTGGATCCATGTGTGGTTTGTGGAAAGAACACACATGCAATGACTCTAGTGGTTGATCCATGTGTGGTTTCTGGAAAGAACACACATGCAATGACCACTGGTGGATCCATGTGTGGTTTTTGGAATAGAACACACATGCAATGACTCTAGTGGTTGATCCATCTTTGTTTGTGGAAATAACACACATGCAATGACTCTAGTGCTTGATCCATGTGTGGTTTGTGAAAAGAACACACATGCAATGACTCTAGTGGTTGATCCATGTGTGGTTTGTGGAAATAACACACATACAATGATTCTAGTGGTTGATCCATGTGTGGTTTGTGGAAAGAACACACATGCAATGACCACTGGTGGATCCATGTGTGGTTTGTGGAAAAGAACACACATGCTATGACTGTAGTGTTGGTTTGTGGTTTTAGTATAAGGACAAACATGCAATGACTCTAGTGGTTGATCCATGTGTGGTTTGTGGAAATAACACACATGCAATGACTCTAGTTTATCCATATGTGGTTTGTGGAAAGAACACACATGCAATTACCACTGGTGGATCCATGTGTGGTTTGTGGAAAAGAACACACATGCAATGACTCTAGTGCTGGTTTGTGGTTTTAGTATAAGAAAAAACATGCAATGACTATAGTGGTTGATCCATGTGTGGCTTGTGGAAAGAACACACATGCAATGACTCTAGTGGTTGATCCATGTTTGTTTGTGGAAATAATACACATGCAATGACTCTAGTGCTTGATCCATGTGTGGTTTGTGAAAAGAACACACATGCAATGACTCTAGTGGTTGATCCATGTGTGGTTTGTGGAAAGAACACACATGCAATGACCACTGGTGGATCCATGTGTGGTTTGTGGAAAAGAACACACATGCAATGACTCTAGTGGTTGATCCATGTTTGTTTGTGGAAATAACACACATGCAATGACTCTAGTGCTTGATCCATGTGTGGTTTGTGAAAAGAACACACATGCAATGACTCTAGTGGTTGATCCATGTGTGGTTTGTGGAAATAACACACATCCAATGACCACTGGTGGATTCATGTGTGGTTTGTGGAAAAGAACACACATGCAATGAATCTAGTGGTTGATCCATGTTTGTTTGTGGAAATAACACACATGCAATGACTCTAGTGGTTGATCCATGTGTGGTGTGTGAAAAGAACACACATGCAATGACTCTAGTGGTTGATCCATGTGTGGATTGTGGAAATAACACACATGCAATGACTGTAATGGGTCCACATGTGGTTTGTGGAAAGAACACACATGCAATGACCACTGGTTGATCCTTAAGTTGTTTGTGTAAAAGAACACACATGCAATGAGTCTAGTGGATCCATGTGTGGTTTGTGGAAAAGAACACACATGCAATGACTCTACTGCTGGTTTGTGGTTTTAGTATAAGAACAAACATGCAATGACTCTAGTGGTTGATCCATGTGTGGTTAGTGGAAAGAACACACATGCAATGACCACTGGTGGATCCATGTGTGGTTTGTGGAAAAGAACTCACATGCAATGACTCTAGTACTGGTTTGTGGTTTTAGTATAGGAACACACATGCAATGACTCTAGTGGTTGATCGATGTGTGGTTTGTGGAAATAACACACATGATATGACTCTAGTGGTTGATCCATGTGTGGTTTGTGGAAATAACACACATGCAATGACCACTGGTGGATCCATGTGTGGTTTGTGGAAAGAACACACATGCAATGACTCTAGTGGTTGATCCATGTGTGGTTTCTGGAAAGAACACACATGCAATGACCACTGGTGGATCCATGTGTGGTTTGTGGAAAAGAACACACATGCAATGACTCTAGTGGTTGATCCATCTTTGTTTGTGGAAATAACACACATGCAATGACTCTAGTGCTTGATCCATGTGTGGTTTGTGAAAAGAACACACATGCAATGACTCTAGTGGTTGATCCATGTGTGGTTTGTGGAAATAACACACATACAATGATTCTAGTGGTTGATCCATGTGTGGTTTGTGGAAAGAACACACATGCAATGACCACTGGTGGATCCATGTGTGGTTTGTGGAAAAGAACACACATGCAATGACTCTAGTGCTGGTTTGTGGTTTTAGTATAAGAAAAAACATGCAATGACTATAGTGGTTGATCCATGTGTGGCTTGTGGAAAGAACACACATGCAATGACTCTAGTGGTTGATCCATGTTTGTTTGTGGAAATAATACACATGCAATGACTCTAGTGCTTGATCCATGTGTGGTTTGTGAAAAGAACACACATGCAATGACTCTAGTGGTTGATCCATGTGTGGTTTCTGGAAAGAACACACACGCAATGACCACTGGTGGATCCATGTGTGGTTTGTGGAAAAGAACACACATGCTATGACTGTAGTGTTGGTTTGTGGTTTTAGTATAAGGACAAACATGCAATGACTCTAGTGGTTGATCCATGTGTGGTTTGTGGAAAGAACACACATGCAATGACTCTAGTTGATCCATATGTGGTTTGTGGAAAGAACACACATGCAATTACCACTGGTGGATCCATGTGTGGTTTGTGGAAAAGAACACACATGCAATGACTCTAGTGCTGGTTTGTGGTTTTAGTATAAGAAAAAACATGCAATGACTATAGTGGTTGATCCATGTGTGGCTTGTGGAAAGAACACACATGCAATGACTCTAGTGCTGGTTTGTGGTTTTAGTATAAGAACACACATGCAATGACTCTAGTGGTTGATCCATGTGTGGTTTGTGGAAATAACACACATACAATGATTCTAGTGGTTGATCCATGTGTGGTTTGTGGAAAGAACACACATGCAATGACCACTGGTGGATCCATGTGTGGTTTGTGGAAAAGAACACACATGCTATGACTGTAGTGTTGGTTTGTGGTTTTAGTTTAAGGACAAACATGCAATGACTCTAGTGGTTGATCCATGTGTGGTTTGTGGAAAGAACACACATGCAATGACTCTAGTTGATCCATATGTGGTTTGTGGAAAGAACACACATGCAATTACCACTGGTGGATCCATGTGTGGTTTGTGGAAAAGAACACACATGCAATGACTCTAGTGCTGGTTTGTGGTTTTAGTATAAGAAAAAACATGCAATGACTATAGTGGTTGATCCATGTGTGGCTTGTGGAAAGAACACACATGCAATGACTCTAGTGGTTGATCCATGTTTGTTTGTGGAAATAATACACATGCAATGACTCTAGTGCTTGATCCATGTGTGGTTTGTGAAAAGAACACACATGCAATGACTCTAGTGGTTGATCCATGTGTGGTTTGTGGAAAGAACACACATGCAATGACCACTGGTGGATCCATGTGTGGTTTGTGGAAAAGAACACACATGCAATGACTCTAGTGGTTGATCCATGTTTGTTTGTGGAAATAACACACATGCAATGACTCTAGTGGTTGATCCATATGTAGTTTGTGGAAATAACACACATGCAATGACCACTAGTGGATCCATGTGTCGTTTGTGGAAAGAACACACATGCAATGACTCTAGTGGTTGATCCATGTGTGGTTTGTGGAAAGAACACACATGCAATGACCACTGGTGGATCCATGTGTGGTTTGTGGAAAAGAACACACATGCAATGACTCTAGTGGTTGATCCATGTTTGTTTGTGGAAATAACACACATGCAATGACTCTAGTGCTTGATCCATGTGTGGTTTGTGAAAAGAACACACATGCAATGACTCTAGTGGTTGATCCATGTGTGGTTTGTGGAAATAACACACATCCAATGACCACTGGTGGATTCATGTGTGGTTTGTGGAAAAGAACACACATGCAATGAATCTAGTGGTTGATCCATGTTTGTTTGTGGAAATAACACACATGCAATGACTCTAGTGGTTGATCCATGTGTGGTGTGTGAAAAGAACACACATGCAATGACTCTAGTGGTTGATCCATGTGTGGATTGTGGAAATAACACACATGCAATGACTGTAATGGGTCCACATGTGGTTTGTGGAAAGAACACACATGCAATGACCACTGGTTGATCCTTAAGTTGTTTGTGTAAAAGAACACACATGCAATGAGTCTAGTGGATCCATGTGTGGTTTGTGGAAAAGAACACACATGCAATGACTCTACTGCTGGTTTGTGGTTTTAGTATAAGAACAAACATGCAATGACTCTAGTGGTTGATCCATGTGTGGTTAGTGGAAAGAACACACATGCAATGACCACTGGTGGATCCATGTGTGGTTTGTGGAAAAGAACTCACATGCAATGACTCTAGTACTGGTTTGTGGTTTTAGTATAGGAACACACATGCAATGACTCTAGTGGTTGATCGATGTGTGGTTTGTGGAAATAACACACATGATATGACTCTAGTGGTTGATCCATGTGTGGTTTGTGGAAATAACACACATGCAATGACCACTGGTGGATCCATGTGTGGTTTGTGGAAAGAACACACATGCAATGACTCTAGTGGTTGATCCATGTGTGGTTTCTGGAAAGAACACACATGCAATGACCACTGGTGGATCCATGTGTGGTTTGTGGAAAAGAACACACATGCAATGACTCTAGTGGTTGATCCATCTTTGTTTGTGGAAATAACACACATGCAATGACTCTAGTGCTTGATCCATGTGTGGTTTGTGAAAAGAACACACATGCAATGACTCTAGTGGTTGATCCATGTGTGGTTTGTGGAAATAACACACATACAATGATTCTAGTGGTTGATCCATGTGTGGTTTGTGGAAAGAACACACATGCAATGACCACTGGTGGATCCATGTGTGGTTTGTGGAAAAGAACACACATGCAATGACTCTAGTGCTGGTTTGTGGTTTTAGTATAAGAAAAAACATGCAATGACTATAGTGGTTGATCCATGTGTGGCTTGTGGAAAGAACACACATGCAATGACTCTAGTGGTTGATCCATGTTTGTTTGTGGAAATAATACACATGCAATGACTCTAGTGCTTGATCCATGTGTGGTTTGTGAAAAGAACACACATGCAATGACTCTAGTGGTTGATCCATGTGTGGTTTCTGGAAAGAACACACACGCAATGACCACTGGTGGATCCATGTGTGGTTTGTGGAAAAGAACACACATGCTATGACTGTAGTGTTGGTTTGTGGTTTTAGTATAAGGACAAACATGCAATGACTCTAGTGGTTGATCCATGTGTGGTTTGTGGAAAGAACACACATGCAATGACTCTAGTTGATCCATATGTGGTTTGTGGAAAGAACACACATGCAATTACCACTGGTGGATCCATGTGTGGTTTGTGGAAAAGAACACACATGCAATGACTCTAGTGCTGGTTTGTGGTTTTAGTATAAGAAAAAACATGCAATGACTATAGTGGTTGATCCATGTGTGGCTTGTGGAAAGAACACACATGCAATGACTCTAGTGCTGGTTTGTGGTTTTAGTATAAGAACACACATGCAATGACTCTAGTGGTTGATCCATGTGTGGTTTGTGGAAATAACACACATACAATGATTCTAGTGGTTGATCCATGTGTGGTTTGTGGAAAGAACACACATGCAATGACCACTGGTGGATCCATGTGTGGTTTGTGGAAAAGAACACACATGCTATGACTGTAGTGTTGGTTTGTGGTTTTAGTTTAAGGACAAACATGCAATGACTCTAGTGGTTGATCCATGTGTGGTTTGTGGAAAGAACACACATGCAATGACTCTAGTTGATCCATATGTGGTTTGTGGAAAGAACACACATGCAATTACCACTGGTGGATCCATGTGTGGTTTGTGGAAAAGAACACACATGCAATGACTCTAGTGCTGGTTTGTGGTTTTAGTATAAGAAAAAACATGCAATGACTATAGTGGTTGATCCATGTGTGGCTTGTGGAAAGAACACACATGCAATGACTCTAGTGGTTGATCCATGTTTGTTTGTGGAAATAATACACATGCAATGACTCTAGTGCTTGATCCATGTGTGGTTTGTGAAAAGAACACACATGCAATGACTCTAGTGGTTGATCCATGTGTGGTTTGTGGAAAGAACACACATGCAATGACCACTGGTGGATCCATGTGTGGTTTGTGGAAAAGAACACACATGCAATGACTCTAGTGGTTGATCCATGTTTGTTTGTGGAAATAACACACATGCAATGACTCTAGTGCTTGATCCATGTGTGGTTTGTGAAAAGAACACACATGCAATGACTCTAGTGGTTGATCCATGTGTGGTTTGTGGAAATAACACACATCCAATGACCACTGGTGGATTCATGTGTGGTTTGTGGAAAAGAACACACATGCAATGAATCTAGTGGTTGATTCATGTTTTTTTGTGGAAATAACACACATGCAATGACTCTAGTGCTTGATCCATGTGTGGTTTGTGAAAAGAGCACACATGCAATGACTCTAGTGGTTGATCCATGTGTGGATTGTGGAAATAACACACATGCAATGACTGTAATGGGTCCACATGTGGTTTGTGGAAAGAACACACATGCAATGACCACTGGTTGATCCTTAAGTTGTTTGTGTAAAAGAACACACATGCAATGAGTCTAGTGGATCCATGTGTGGTTTGTGGAAAAGAACACACATGCAATGACTCTACTGCTGGTTTGTGGTTTTAGTATAAGAACAAACATGCAATGACTCTAGTGGTTGATCCATGTGTGGTTAGTGGAAAGAACACACATGCAATGACCACTGGTGGATCCATGTGTGGTTTGTGGAAAAGAACTCACATGCAATGACTCTAGTACTGGTTTGTGGTTTTAGTATAGGAACACACATGCAATGACTCTAGTGGTTGATCCATGTGTGGTTTGTGGAAATAACACACATGATATGACTCTAGTGGTTGATCCATGTGTGGTTTGTGGAAATAACACACATGCAATGACCACTGGTGGATCCATGTGTGGTTTGTGGAAAGAACACACATGCAATGACTCTAGTGGTTGATCCATGTGTGGTTTCTGGAAAGAACACACATGCAATGACCACTGGTGGATCCATGTGTGGTTTTTGGAAAAGAACACACATGCAATGACTCTAGTGGTTAATCCATCTTTGTTTGTGGAAATAACACACATGCAATGACTCTAGTGCTTGATCCATGTGTGGTTTGTGAAAAGAACACACATGCAATGACTCTAGTGGTTGATCCATGTGTGGTTTGTGGAAATAACACACATACAATGATTCTAGTGGTTGATCCATGTGTGGTTTGTGGAAAGAACACACATGCAATGACCACTGGTGGATCCATGTGTGGTTTGTGGAAAAGAACACACATGCTATGACTGTAGTGTTGGTTTGTGGTTTTAGTATAAGGACAAACATGCAATGACTCTAGTGGTTGATCCATGTGTGGTTTGTGGAAATAACACACATGCAATGACTCTAGTTTATCCATATGTGGTTTGTGGAAAGAACACACATGCAATTACCACTGGTGGATCCATGTGTGGTTTGTGGAAAAGAACACACATGCAATGACTCTAGTGCTGGTTTGTGGTTTTAGTATAAGAAAAAACATGCAATGACTATAGTGGTTGATCCATGTGTGGCTTGTGGAAAGAACACACATGCAATGACTCTAGTGGTTGATCCATGTTTGTTTGTGGAAATAATACACATGCAATGACTCTAGTGCTTGATCCATGTGTGGTTTGTGAAAAGAACACACATGCAATGACTCTAGTGGTTGATCCATGTGTGGTTTGTGGAAAGAACACACATGCAATGACCACTGGTGGATCCATGTGTGGTTTGTGGAAAAGAACACACATGCAATGACTCTAGTGGTTGATCCATGTTTGTTTGTGGAAATAACACACATGCAATGACTCTAGTGCTTGATCCATGTGTGGTTTGTGAAAAGAACACACATGCAATGACTCTAGTGGTTGATCCATGTGTGGTTTGTGGAAATAACACACATCCAATGACCACTGGTGGATTCATGTGTGGTTTGTGGAAAAGAACACACATGCAATGAATCTAGTGGTTGATCCATGTTTGTTTGTGGAAATAACACACATGCAATGACTCTAGTGGTTGATCCATGTGTGGTGTGTGAAAAGAACACACATGCAATGACTCTAGTGGTTGATCCATGTGTGGATTGTGGAAATAACACACATGCAATGACTGTAATGGGTCCACATGTGGTTTGTGGAAAGAACACACATGCAATGACCACTGGTTGATCCTTAAGTTGTTTGTGTAAAAGAACACACATGCAATGAGTCTAGTGGATCCATGTGTGGTTTGTGGAAAAGAACACACATGCAATGACTCTACTGCTGGTTTGTGGTTTTAGTATAAGAACAAACATGCAATGACTCTAGTGGTTGATCCATGTGTGGTTAGTGGAAAGAACACACATGCAATGACCACTGGTGGATCCATGTGTGGTTTGTGGAAAAGAACTCACATGCAATGACTCTAGTACTGGTTTGTGGTTTTAGTATAGGAACACACATGCAATGACTCTAGTGGTTGATCCATGTGTGGTTTGTGGAAATAACACACATGATATGACTCTAGTGGTTGATCCATGTGTGGTTTGTGGAAATAACACACATGCAATGACCACTGGTGGATCCATGTGTGGTTTGTGGAAAGAACACACATGCAATGACTCTAGTGGTTGATCCATGTGTGGTTTCTGGAAAGAACACACATGCAATGACCACTGGTGGATCCATGTGTGGTTTGTGGAAAAGAACACACATGCAATGACTCTAGTGGTTGATCCATCTTTGTTTGTGGAAATAACACACATGCAATGACTCTAGTGCTTGATCCATGTGTGGTTTGTGAAAAGAACACACATGCAATGACTCTAGTGGTTGATCCATGTGTGGTTTGTGGAAATAACACACATACAATGATTCTAGTGGTTGATCAATGTGTGGTTTGTGGAAAGAACACACATGCAATGACCACTGGTGGATCCATGTGTGGTTTGTGGAAAAGAACACACATGCTATGACTGTAGTGTTGGTTTGTGGTTTTAGTATAAGGACAAACATGCAATGACTCTAGTGGTTGATCCATGTGTGGTTTGTGGAAATAACACACATGCAATGACTCTAGTTTATCCATATGTGGTTTGTGGAAAGAACACACATGCAATTACCACTGGTGGATCCATGTGTGGTTTGTGGAAAAGAACACACATGCAATGACTCTAGTGCTGGTTTGTGGTTTTAGTATAAGAAAAAACATGCAATGACTCTAGTGGTTGATCCATGTGTGGCTTGTGGAAAGAACACACATGCAATGACTCTAGTGCTGGTTTGTGGTTTTAGTATAAGAACACACATGCAATGACTCTAGTGGTTGATCCATGTGTGGTTTGTGGAAATAACACACATACAATGATTCTAGTGGTTGATCCATGTGTGGTTTGTGGAAAGAACACACATGCAATGACCACTGGTGGATCCATGTGTGGTTTGTGGAAAAGAACACACATGCAATGACTGTAGTGTTGGTTTGTGGTTTTAGTATAAGGACAAACATGCAATGACTCTAGTGGTTGATCCATGTGTGGTTTGTGGAAAGAACACACATGCAATGACTCTAGTTGATCCATATGTGGTTTGTGGAAAGAACACACATGCAATTACCACTGGTGGATCCATGTGTGGTTTGTGGAAAAGAACACACATGCAATGACTCTAGTGCTGGTTTGTGGTTTTAGTATAAGAAAAAACATGCAATGACTATAGTGGTTGATCCATGTGTGGCTTGTGGAAAGAACACACATGCAATGACTCTAGTGGTTGATCCATGTTTGTTTGTGGAAATAATACACATGCAATGACTCTAGTGCTTGATCCATGTGTGGTTTGTGAAAAGAACACACATGCAATGACTCTAGTGGTTGATCCATGTGTGGTTTGTGGAAAGAACACACATGCAATGACCACTGGTGGATCCATGTGTGGTTTGTGGAAAAGAACACACATGCAATGACTCTAGTGGTTGATCCATGTTTGTTTGTGGAAATAACACACATGCAATGACTCTAGTGCTTGATCCATGTGTGGTTTGTGAAAAGAACACACATGCAATGACTCTAGTGGTTGATCCATGTGTGGTTTGTGGAAATAACACACATCCAATGACCACTGGTGGATTCATGTGTGGTTTGTGGAAAAGAACACACATGCAATGAATCTAGTGGTTGATCCATGTTTGTTTGTGGAAATAACACACATGCAATGACTCTAGTGCTTGATCCATGTGTGGTTTGTGAAAAGAACACACATGCAATGACTCTAGTGGTTGATCCATGTGTGGATTGTGGAAATAACACACATGCAATGACTGTAATGGGTCCACATGTGGTTTGTGGAAAGAACACACATGCAATGACCACTGGTTGATCCTTAAGTTGTTTGTGTAAAAGAACACACATGCAATGAGTCTAGTGGATCCATGTGTGGTTTGTGGAAAAGAACACACATGCAATCACTCTACTGCTGGTTTGTGGTTTTAGTATAAGAACAAACATGCAATGACTCTAGTGGTTGATCCATGTGTGGTTAGTGGAAAGAACACACATGCAATGACCACTGGTGGATCCATGTGTGGTTTGTGGAAAAGAACTCACATGCAATGACTCTAGTACTGGTTTGTGGTTTTAGTATAGGAACACACATGCAATGACTCTAGTGGTTGATCCATGTGTGGTTTGTGGAAATAACACACATGATATGACTCTAGTGGTTGATCCATGTGTGGTTTGTGGAAATAACACACATGCAATGACCACTGGTGGATCCATGTGTGGTTTGTGGAAAGAACACACATGCAATGACTCTAGTGGTTGATCCATGTGTGGTTTCTGGAAAGAACACACATGCAATGACCACTGGTGGATCCATGTGTGGTTTTTGGAAAAGAACACACATGCAATGACTCTAGTGCTTGATCCATGTGTGGTTTGTGAAAAGAACACACATGCAATGACTCTAGTGGTTGATCCATGTGTGGTTTGTGGAAATAACACACATACAATGATTCTAGTGGTTGATCCATGTGTGGTTTGTGGAAAGAACACACATGCAATGACCACTGGTGGATCCATGTGTGGTTTGTGGAAAAGAACACACATGCTATGACTGTAGTGTTGGTTTGTGGTTTTAGTATAAGGACAAACATGCAATGACTCTAGTGGTTGATCCATGTGTGGTTTGTGGAAATAACACACATGCAATGACTCTAGTTTATCCATATGTGGTTTGTGGAAAGAACACACATGCAATTACCACTGGTGGATCCATGTGTGGTTTGTGGAAAAGAACACACATGCAATGACTCTAGTGCTGGTTTGTGGTTTTAGTATAAAACATGCAATGACTCTAGTGGTTGATCCATGTGTGGCTTGTGGAAAGAACACACATGCAATGACTCTAGTGCTGGTTTGTGGTTTTAGTATAAGAACACACATGCAATGACTCTAGTGGTTGATCCATGTGTGGTTTGTGGAAAGAACACACATGCAATGACTCTAGTGGTTGATCCATGTGTTGTTTGTGGAAAGAACACACATGCAATGACCACAGGTGGATCCATGTGTGGTTTGTGGAAAAGATCACACATGCAATGACTCTAGTGGTTGATCCATGTTTGTTTGTGGAAATAACACACATGCAATGACTCTAGTACTGGTTTGTGGTTTTAGTATAAGAACACACATGCAATGACTCTAGTGGTTGATCCATGTGTGGTTTGTGGAAAAACACACATGCAATGACTCTAGTGGTTGATCCATGTGTGTGGTTTGTGGAAAGAACACACATCCAATGACCACTGGTGGATTCATGTGTGGTTTGTGGAAAAGAACATACATGCAATGACTCTAGTGGTTGATCCATGTTTGTTTGTGGAAATAACACACATGCAATGACTCTAGTGGTTGATCCATGTGTGGTTTGTGAAAAGAACACACATGCAATGACTCTAGTGTTGGTTTTAGAATAAGAACACACATGCAATGACTCTAGTGGTTGATCCATGTGTGGTTTGTAGAAATAACACATATGCAATGACTCTAGTGGTTGATCCATGTGTGGATTGTGGAAATAACATACATGCAATGACTGTAATGGGTCCACCTGTGGTTTGTGGAAAGAACACACATGCAATGACCACTGGTTGATCCTTAAGTTGTTTGTGGAATAGAACACACATGCAATGAGTCTAGTGGATCCATGTGTGTTTTGTGGAAAAGAACACACATGCAATGACTCTACTGCTGGTTTGTGGTTTTAGTATAAGAACAAACATGCAATGACTCTAGTGGTTGATCCATGTGTGGTTAGTGGAAAGAACACACATGCAATGACCACTGGTGGATCCATGTGTGGTTTGTGGAAAAGAACTCACATGCAATGACTCTAGTACTGGTTTGTGGTTTTAGTATAAGAACACACATGCAATGACTCTAGTGGTTGATCCATGTGTGGTTTGTGGAAATAACACATATGCAATGACTCTAGTGGTTGATCCATGTGTGGATTGTGGAAATAACACACATGCAATGACTGTAATGGGTCCACATGTGGTTTGTGGAAAGAACACACATGCAATGACCACTGGTTGATCCTTAAGTTGTTTGTGGAAAAGAACACACATGCAATGAGTCTAGTGGATCCATGTGTGGTTTGTGGAAAAGAACACACATGCAATGACTCTACTGCTGGTTTGTGGTTTTAGTATAAGAACAAACATGCAATGACTCTAGTGGTTGATCCATGTGTGGTTAGTGGAAATAACACACATGCAATGACCACTGGTGGATCCATGTGTGGTTTGTGGAAAAGAACTCACATGCAATGACTCTAGTACTGGTTTGTGGTTTTAGTATAAGAACACACATGCAATGACTCTAGTGGTTGATCCATGTGTGGTTTGTGGAAATAACACACATGCAATGACTCTAGTGGTTGATCCATATGTAGTTTGTGGAAATAACACACATGCAATGACCACTAGTGGATCCATGTGTCGTTTGTGGAAAGAACACACATGCAATGACTCTAGTGGTTGATCCATGTGTGGTTTGTGGAAAGAACACACATGCAATGACCACTAGTGGATCCATGTGTGGTTTGTGGAAAAGAACACACATGCAATGACTCTAGTGGTTGATCCATGTTTGTTTGTGGAAATAACACACATGCAATGACTCTAGTGCTTGATCCATGTGTGGTTTGTGAAAAGAACACACATGCAATGACTCTAGTGGTTGATCCATGTGTGGTTTGTGGAAATAACACACATCCAATGACCACTGGTGGATTCATGTGTGGTTTGTGGAAAAGAACACACATGCAATGAATCTAGGGGTTGATCCATGTTTGTTTGTGGAAATAACACACATGCAATGACTCTAGTGGTTGATCCATGTGTGGTGTGTGAAAAGAACACACATGCAATGACTCTAGTGGTTGATCCATGTGTGGCTTGTGGAAATAACACACATGCAATGACTATAATGGGTCCACATGTGGTTTGTGGAAAGAACACACATGCAATGACCACTGGTTGATCCTTAAGTTGTTTGTGGAAAAGAACACACATGCAATGAGTCTAGTGGATCCATGTGTGGTTTGTGGAAAAGAACACACATGCAATGACCCTACTGCTGGTTTGTGGTTTTAGTATAAGAACAACCATGCAATGACTCTAGTGGTTGATCCATGTGTGGTTAGTGGAAAGAACACACATGCAATGACCACTGGTGGATCCATGTGTGGTTTGTGGAAAAGAACTCACATGCAATGACTCTAGTACTGGTTTGTGGTTTTAGTATAAGAACACACATGCAATGACTCTAGTGGTTGATCCATGTGTGGTTTGTGGAAATAACACACATGATATGACTCTAGTGGTTGATCCATGTGTGGTTTGTGGAAATAACACACATGCAATGACCACTGGTGGATCCATGTGTGGTTTGTGGAAAGAACACACATGCAATGACTCTAGTGGTTGATCCATGTGTGGTTTGTGGAAAGAACACACATGCAATGACCACTGGTGGATCCATGTGTGGTTTGTGGAAAAGAACACACATGCAATGACTCTAGTGGTTGATCCATGTTTGTTTGTGGAAATAACACACATGCAATGACTCTAGTGCTTGATCCATGTGTGGTTTGTGAAAAGAACACACATGCAATGACTCTAGTGGTTGATCCATGTGTGGTTTGTGGAAATAACACACATACAATGATTCTAGTGGTTGATCCATGTGTGGTTTGTGGAAAGAACACACATGCAATGACCACTGGTGGATCCATGTGTGGTTTGTGGAAAAGAACACACATGCAATGACTGTAGTGTTGGTTTGTGGTTTTAGTATAAGGACAAACATTCAATGACTCTAGTGGTTGATCCATGTGTGGTTTGTGGAAAGAACACACATGCAATGACTCTAGTTGATCCATATGTGGTTTGTGGAAAGAACACACATGCAATTACCACTGGTGGATCCATGTGTGGTTTGTGGAAAAGAACACACATGCAATGACTCTAGTGCTGGTTTGTGGTTTTAGTATAAGAAAAAACATGCAATGACTATAGTGGTTGATCCATGTGTGGCTTGTGGAAAGAACACACATGCAATGACTCTAGTGGTTGATCCATGTTTGTTTGTGGAAATAATACACATGCAATGACTCTAGTGCTTGATCCATGTGTGGTTTGTGAAAAGAACACACATGCAATGACTCTAGTGGTTGATCCATGTGTGGTTTGTGGAAAGAACACACATGCAATGACCACTGGTGGATCCATGTGTGGTTTGTGGAAAAGAACACACATGCAATGACTCTAGTGGTTGATCCATGTTTATTTGTGGAAATAACACACATGCAATGACTCTAGTGCTTGAACCATGTGTGGTTTGTGAAAAGAACACACATGCAATGACTCTAGTGGTTGATCCATGTGTGGTTTGTGGAAATAACACACATCCAATGACCACTGGTGGATTCATGTGTGGTTTGTGGAAAAGAACACACATGCAATGAATCTAGTGGTTGATCCATGTTTGTTTGTGGAAATAACACACATGCAATGACTCTAGTGGTTGATCCATGTGTGGTTTGTAGAAATAACACATATGCAATGACTCTAGTGGTTGATCCATGTGTGGATTGTGGAAATAACATACATGCAATGACTGTAATGGGTCCACCTGTGGTTTGTGGAAAGAACACACATGCAATGACCACTGGTTGATCCTTAAGTTGTTTGTGGAATAGAACACACATGCAATGAGTCTAGTGGATCCATGTGTGTTTTGTGGAAAAGAACACACATGCAATGACTCTACTGCTGGTTTGTGGTTTTAGTATAAGAACAAACATGCAATGACTCTAGTGGTTGATCCATGTGTGGTTAGTGGAAAGAACACACATGCAATGACCACTGGTGGATCCATGTGTGGTTTGTGGAAAAGAACTCACATGCAATGACTCTAGTACTGGTTTGTGGTTTTAGTATAAGAACACACATGCAATGACTCTAGTGGTTGATCCATGTGTGGTTTGTGGAAATAACACATATGCAATGACTCTAGTGGTTGATCCATGTGTGGATTGTGGAAATAACACACATGCAATGACTGTAATGGGTCCACATGTGGTTTGTGGAAAGAACACACATGCAATGACCACTGGTTGATCCTTAAGTTGTTTGTGGAAAAGAACACACATGCAATGAGTCTAGTGGATCCATGTGTGGTTTGTGGAAAAGAACACACATGCAATGACTCTACTGCTGGTTTGTGGTTTTAGTATAAGAACAAACATGCAATGACTCTAGTGGTTGATCCATGTGTGGTTAGTGGAAATAACACACATGCAATGACCACTGGTGGATCCATGTGTGGTTTGTGGAAAAGAACTCACATGCAATGACTCTAGTACTGGTTTGTGGTTTTAGTATAAGAACACACATGCAATGACTCTAGTGGTTGATCCATGTGTGGTTTGTGGAAATAACACACATGCAATGACTCTAGTGGTTGATCCATATGTAGTTTGTGGAAATAACACACATGCAATGACCACTAGTGGATCCATGTGTCGTTTGTGGAAAGAACACACATGCAATGACTCTAGTGGTTGATCCATGTGTGGTTTGTGGAAAGAACACACATGCAATGACCACTAGTGGATCCATGTGTGGTTTGTGGAAAAGAACACACATGCAATGACTCTAGTGGTTGATCCATGTTTGTTTGTGGAAATAACACACATGCAATGACTCTAGTGCTTGATCCATGTGTGGTTTGTGAAAAGAACACACATGCAATGACTCTAGTGGTTGATCCATGTGTGGTTTGTGGAAATAACACACATCCAATGACCACTGGTGGATTCATGTGTGGTTTGTGGAAAAGAACACACATGCAATGAATCTAGGGGTTGATCCATGTTTGTTTGTGGAAATAACACACATGCAATGACTCTAGTGGTTGATCCATGTGTGGTGTGTGAAAAGAACACACATGCAATGACTCTAGTGGTTGATCCATGTGTGGCTTGTGGAAATAACACACATGCAATGACTATAATGGGTCCACATGTGGTTTGTGGAAAGAACACACATGCAATGACCACTGGTTGATCCTTAAGTTGTTTGTGGAAAAGAACACACATGCAATGAGTCTAGTGGATCCATGTGTGGTTTGTGGAAAAGAACACACATGCAATGACCCTACTGCTGGTTTGTGGTTTTAGTATAAGAACAACCATGCAATGACTCTAGTGGTTGATCCATGTGTGGTTAGTGGAAAGAACACACATGCAATGACCACTGGTGGATCCATGTGTGGTTTGTGGAAAAGAACTCACATGCAATGACTCTAGTACTGGTTTGTGGTTTTAGTATAAGAACACACATGCAATGACTCTAGTGGTTGATCCATGTGTGGTTTGTGGAAATAACACACATGATATGACTCTAGTGGTTGATCCATGTGTGGTTTGTGGAAATAACACACATGCAATGACCACTGGTGGATCCATGTGTGGTTTGTGGAAAGAACACACATGCAATGACTCTAGTGGTTGATCCATGTGTGGTTTGTGGAAAGAACACACATGCAATGACCACTGGTGGATCCATGTGTGGTTTGTGGAAAAGAACACACATGCAATGACTCTAGTGGTTGATCCATGTTTGTTTGTGGAAATAACACACATGCAATGACTCTAGTGCTTGATCCATGTGTGGTTTGTGAAAAGAACACACATGCAATGACTCTAGTGGTTGATCCATGTGTGGTTTGTGGAAATAACACACATACAATGATTCTAGTGGTTGATCCATGTGTGGTTTGTGGAAAGAACACACATGCAATGACCACTGGTGGATCCATGTGTGGTTTGTGGAAAAGAACACACATGCAATGACTGTAGTGTTGGTTTGTGGTTTTAGTATAAGGACAAACATTCAATGACTCTAGTGGTTGATCCATGTGTGGTTTGTGGAAAGAACACACATGCAATGACTCTAGTTGATCCATATGTGGTTTGTGGAAAGAACACACATGCAATTACCACTGGTGGATCCATGTGTGGTTTGTAGAAAAGAACACACATGCAATGACTCTAGTGCTGGTTTGTGGTTTTAGTATAAGAAAAAACATGCAATGACTATAGTGGTTGATCCATGTGTGGCTTGTGGAAAGAACACACATGCAATGACTCTAGTGGTTGATCCATGTTTGTTTGTGGAAATAATACACATGCAATGACTCTAGTGCTTGATCCATGTGTGGTTTGTGAAAAGAACACACATGCAATGACTCTAGTGGTTGATCCATGTGTGGTTTGTGGAAAGAACACACATGCAATGACCACTGGTGGATCCATGTGTGGTTTGTGGAAAAGAACACACATGCAATGACTCTAGTGGTTGATCCATGTTTATTTGTGGAAATAACACACATGCAATGACTCTAGTGCTTGAACCATGTGTGGTTTGTGAAAAGAACACACATGCAATGACTCTAGTGGTTGATCCATGTGTGGTTTGTGGAAATAACACACATCCAATGACCACTGGTGGATTCATGTGTGGTTTGTGGAAAAGAACACACATGCAATGAATCTAGTGGTTGATCCATGTTTGTTTGTGGAAATAACACACATGCAATGACTCTAGTGGTTGATCCATGTGTGGTGTGTGAAAAGAACACACATGCAATGACTCTAGTGGTTGATCCATGTGTGGATTGTGGAAATAACACACATGCAATGACTGTAATGGGTCCACATGTGGTTTGTGGAAAGAACACACATGCAATGACCACTGGTTGATCCTTAAGTTGTTTGTGGAAAAGAACACACATGCAATGAGTCTAGTGGATCCATGTGTGGTTTGTGGAAAAGAACACACATGCAATGACTCTACTGCTGGTTTGTGGTTTTAGTATAAGAACAAACATGCAATGACTCTAGTGGTTGATCCATGTGTGGTTAGTGGAAATAGCACACATGCAATGACCACTGGTGGATCCATGTGTGGTTTGTGGAAAAGAACTCACATGCAATGACTCTAGTACTGGTTTGTGGTTTTAGTATAAGAACACACATGCAATGACTCTAGTGGTTGATCCATGTGTGGTTTGTGGAAATAACACACATGCAATGACTCTAGTGGTTGATCCATATGTAGTTTGTGGAAATAACACACATGCAATGACCACTAGTGGATCCATGTGTCGTTTGTGGAAAGAACACACATGCAATGACTCTAGTGGTTGATCCATGTGTGGTTTGTGGAAAGAACACACATGCAATGACCACTGGTGGATCCATGTGTGGTTTGTGGAAAAGAACACACATGCAATGACTCTAGTGGTTGATCCATGTTTGTTTGTGGAAATAACACACATGCAATGACTCTAGTGCTTGATCCATGTGTGGTTTGTGAAAAGAACACACATGCAATGACTCTAGTGGTTGATACATGTGTGGTTTGTGGAAATAACACACATAAAATGATTCTAGTGGTTGATCCATGTGTGGTTTCTGGAAAGAACACACACGCAATGACCACTGGTGGATCCATGTGTGGTTTGTGGAAAAGAACACACATGCAATGACTGTAGTGTTGGTTTGTGGTTTTAGTATAAGGACAAACATGCAATGACTCTAGTGGTTGATCCATGTGTGGTTTGTGGAAAGAACACACATGCAATGACTCTAGTTGATCCATATGTGGTTTGTGGAAAGAACACACATGAAATTACCACTGGTGGATCCATGTGTGGTTTGTGGAAAAGAACACACATGCAATGACTCTAGTGCTGGTTTGTGGTTTTAGTATAAGAAAAAACATGCAATGACTATAGTGGTTGATCCCTGTGTGGCTTGTGGAAAGAACACACATGCAATGACTCTAGTGCTGGTTTGTGGTTTTAGTATAAGAACACACATGCAATGACTCTAGTGGTTGATCCATGTTTGGTTTGTGGAAAGAACACACATGCAATGACTCTAGTGGTTGATCCATGTGTTGTTTGTGGAAAGAACACACATGCAATGACCACAGGTGGATCCATGTGTGGTTTGTGGAAAAGATCACACATGCAATGACTCTAGTGGTTGATCCATGTTTGTTTGTGGAAATAACACACATGCAATGACTCTAGTACTGGTTTGTGGTTTTAGTATAAGAGCACACATGCAATGACTCTGGTGGTTGATCCATGTGTGGTTTGTGGAAAAACACAAATGCAATGACTCTAGTGGTTGATCCATGTGTGTGGTTTGTGGAAAGAACACACATCCAATGACCACTGGTGGATTCATGTGTGGTTTGTGGAAAAGAACACACATGCAATGACTCTAGTGCTTGATCCATGTGTGGTTTGTGAAAAGAACACACATGCAATGACTCTAGTGGTTGATCCATGTGTGGTTTGTGGAAAGAACACACATGCAGTGACCACTGGTGGATCCATGTGTGGTTTGTGGAAAAGAACACACATGCAATGACTCTAGTGGTTGATCCATGTTTTTTTGTGGAAATAACACACATGCAATGACTCTAGTGCTTGATCCATGTGTGGTTTGTGAAAAGAACACACATGCAATGACTCTAGTGGTTGATCCATGTGTGGTTTGTGGAAATAACACACATCCAATGACCACTGGTGGATTCATGTGTGGTTTGTGGAAAAGAACACACATGCAATGAATCTAGTGGTTGATCCATGTTTGTTTGTGGAAATAACACACATGCAATGACTCTAGTGGTTGATCCATGTGTGGTGTGTGAAAAGAACACACATGCAATGACTCTAGTGGTTGATCCATGTGTGGATTGTGGAAATAACACACATGCAATGACTGTAATGGGTCCACATGTGGTTTGTGGAAAGAACACACATGCAATGACCACTGGTTGATCCTTAAGTTGTTTGTGTAAAAGAACACACATGCAATGAGTCTAGTGGATCCATGTGTGGTTTGTGGAAAAGAACACACATGCAATGACTCTACTGCTGGTTTGTGGTTTTAGTATAAGAACAAACATGCAATGACTCTAGTGGTTGATCCATGTGTGGTTAGTGGAAAGAACACACATGCAATGACCACTGGTGGATCCATGTGTGGTTTGTGGAAAAGAACTCACATGCAATGACTCTAGTACTGGTTTGTGGTTTTAGTATAAGAACACACATGCAATGACTCTAGTGGTTGATCCATGTGTGGTTTGTGGAAATAACACACATGATATGACTCTAGTGGTTGATCCATGTGTGGTTTGTGGAAATAACACACATGCAATGACCACTGGTGGATCCATGTGTGGTTTCTGGAAAGAAGACACATGCAATGACTCTAGTGGTTGATCCATGTGTGGTTTGTGGAAAGAACACACATGCAATGACCACTGGTGGATCCATGTGTGGTTTGTGGAAAAGAACACACATGCAATGACTCTAGTGGTTGATCCATGTTTGTTTGTGGAAATAACACACATGCAATGACTCTAGTGCTTGATCCATGTGTGGTTTGTGAAAAGAACACACATGCAATGACTCTAGTGGTTGATCCATGTGTGGTTTGTGGAAATAACACACATACAATGATTCTAGTGGTTGATCCATGTGTGGTTTGTGGAAAGAACACACATGCAATGACCACTGGTGGATCCATGTGTGGTTTGTGGAAAAGAACACACATGCAATGACTGTAGTGTTGGTTTGTGGTTTTAGTATAAGGACAAACATGCAATGACTCTAGTGGTTGATCCATGTGTGGTTTGTGGAAAGAACACACATGCAATGACTCTAGTTGATCCATATGTGGTTTGTGGAAAGAACACACATGAAATTACCACTGGTGGATCCATGTGTGGTTTGTGGAAAAGAACACACATGCAATGACTCTAGTGCTGGTTTGTGGTTTTAGTATAAGAAAAAACATGCAATGACTATAGTGGTTGATCCCTGTGTGGCTTGTGGAAAGAACACACATGCAATGACTCTAGTGCTGGTTTGTGGTTTTAGTATAAGAACACACATGCAATGACTCTAGTGGTTGATCCATGTTTGGTTTGTGGAAAGAACACACATGCAATGACTCTAGTGGTTGATCCATGTGTTGTTTGTGGAAAGAACACACATGCAATGACCACAGGTGGATCCATGTGTGGTTTGTGGAAAAGATCACACATGCAATGACTCTAGTGGTTGATCCATGTTTGTTTGTGGAAATAACACACAAGCAATGACTCTAGTACTGGTTTGTGGTTTTAGTATAAGAACACACATGCAATGACTCTGGTGGTTGATCCATGTGTGGTTTGTGGAAAAACACACATGCAATGACTCTAGTGGTTGATCCATGTGTGTGGTTTGTGGAAAGAACACACATCCAATGACCACTGGTGGATTCATGTGTGGTTTGTGGAAAAGAACACACATGCAATGACTCTAGTGGTTGATCCATGTTTGTTTGTGGAAATAACACACATGCAATGACTCTAGTGGTTGATCCATGTGTGGTTTGTGAAAAGAACACACATGCAATGACTCTAGTGTTGGTTTTAGAATAAGAACACAGATGCAATGACTCTAGTGGTTGATCCATGTGTGGTTTGTGGAAATAACACATATGCAATGACTCTAGTGGTTGATCCATGTGTGGATTGTGGAAATAACACACATGCAATGACTGTAATGGGTCCACATGTGGTTTGTGGAAAGAACACACATGCAATGACCACTGGTTGATCCTTAAGTTGTTTGTGGAAAAGAACACACATGCAATGAGTCTAGTGGATCCATGTGTGGTTTGTGGAAAAGAACACACATGCAATGACTCTACTGCTGGTTTGTGGTTTTAGTATAAGAACAAACATGCAATGACTCTAGTGGTTGATCCATGTGTGGTTAGTGGAAAGAACACACATGCAATGACCACTGGTGGATCCATGTGTGGTTTGTGGAAAAGAACTCACATGCAATGACTCTAGTACTGGTTTGTGGTTTTAGAATAAGAACACACATGCAATGACACTAGTGGTTGATCCATGTGTGGTTTGTGGAAATAACACACATGCAATGACTCTAGTGGTTGATCCATGTGTGGTTTGTGGAAATAACACACATGCAATGACCACTGCTGGTTGATCCATGTGTGGTTTGTGGAAAGAACACACATGCAATGACCACTGGTGGATCCATGTGTGGTTTGTGGAAAAGAACACACATGCAATGACTCTAGTGGTTGATCCATGTGTGGATTGTGGAAAGAACACACATGCAATGACTGTAATGGGTCCACATGTGGTTTGTGGAAAGAACACACATGCAATGACCACTGGTTGATCCTTAAGTTGTTTGTGGAAAAAACACACATGCAATGAGTCTAGTGGATCCATGTGTGGTTTGTGGAAAAGAACACACATGCAATGACTCTACTGCTAGTTTGTGGTTTTAGTATAAGAACAAACATGCAATGACTCTAGTGGTTGATCCATGTGTGGTTAGTGGAAATAACACACATGCAATGACCACTGGTGGATCCATGTGTGGTTTGTGGAAAAGAACTCACATGCAATGACTCTAGTACTGGTTTGTGGTTTTAGTATAAGAACACACATGCAATGACTCTAGTGGTTGATCCATGTGTGGTTTGTGGAAATAACACACATGCAATGACTCTAGTGGTTGATCCATATGTAGTTTGTGGAAATAACACACATGCAATGACCACTAGTGGATCCATGTGTCGTTTGTGGAAAGAACACACATGCAATGACTCTAGTGGTTGATCCATGTGTGGTTTGTGGAAAGAACACACATGCAATGACCACTGGTGGATCCATGTGTGGTTTGTGGAAAAGAACACACATGCAATGACTCTAGTGGTTGATCCATGTTTGTTTGTGGAAATAACACACATGCAATGACTCTAGTGCTTGATCCATGTGTGGTTTGTGAAAAGAACACACATGCAATGACTCTAGTGGTTGATACATGTGTGGTTTGTGGAAATAACACACATAAAATGATTCTAGTGGTTGATCCATGTGTGGTTTCTGGAAAGAACACACATGCAATGACCACTGGTGGATCCATGTGTGGTTTGTGGAAAAGAACACACATGCAATGACTGTAGTGTTGGTTTGTGGTTTTAGTATAAGGACAAACATGCAATGACTCTAGTGGTTGATCCATGTGTGGTTTGTGGAAAGAACACACATGCAATGACTCTAGTTGATCCATATGTGGTTTGTGGAAAGAACACACATGAAATTACCACTGGTGGATCCATGTGTGGTTTGTGGAAAAGAACACACATGCAATGACTCTAGTGCTGGTTTGTGGTTTTAGTATAAGAAAAAACATGCAATGACTATAGTGGTTGATCCCTGTGTGGCTTGTGGAAAGAACACACATGCAATGACTCTAGTGCTGGTTTGTGGTTTTAGTATAAGAACACACATGCAATGACTCTAGTGGTTGATCCATGTTTGGTTTGTGGAAAGAACAAACATGCAATGACTCTAGTGGTTGATCCATGTGTTGTTTGTGGAAAGAACACACATGCAATGACCACAGGTGGATCCATGTGTGGTTTGTGGAAAAGATCACACATGCAATGACTCTAGTGGTTGATCCATGTTTGTTTGTGGAAATAACACACATGCAATGACTCTAGTACTGGTTTGTGGTTTTAGTATAAGAGCACACATGCAATGACTCTGGTGGTTGATCCATGTGTGGTTTGTGGAAAAACACAAATGCAATGACTCTAGTGGTTGATCCATGTGTGTGGTTTGTGGAAAGAACACACATCCAATGACCACTGGTGGATTCATGTGTGGTTTGTGGAAAAGAACACACATGCAATGACTCTAGTGCTTGATCCATGTGTGGTTTGTGAAAAGAACACACATGCAATGACTCTAGTGGTTGATCCATGTGTGGTTTGTGGAAAGAACACACATGCAGTGACCACTGGTGGATCCATGTGTGGTTTGTGGAAAAGAACACACATGCAATGACTCTAGTGGTTGATCCATGTTTGTTTGTGGAAATAACACACATGCAATGACTCTAGTGCTTGATCCATGTGTGGTTTGTGAAAAGAACACACATGCAATGACTCTAGTGGTTGATCCATGTGTGGTTTGTGGAAATAACACACATCCAATGACCACTGGTGGATTCATGTGTGGTTTGTGGAAAAGAACACACATGCAATGAATCTAGTGGTTGATCCATGTTTGTTTGTGGAAATAACACACATGCAATGACTCTAGTGGTTGATCCATGTGTGGTGTGTGAAAAGAACACACATGCAATGACTCTAGTGGTTGATCCATGTGTGGATTGTGGAAATAACACACATGCAATGACTGTAATGGGTCCACATGTGGTTTGTGGAAAGAACACACATGCAATGACCACTGGTTGATCCTTAAGTTGTTTGTGTAAAAGAACACACATGCAATGAGTCTAGTGGATCCATGTGTGGTTTGTGGAAAAGAACACACATGCAATGACTCTACTGCTGGTTTGTGGTTTTAGTATAAGAACAAACATGCAATGACTCTAGTGGTTGATCCATGTGTGGTTAGTGGAAAGAACACACATGCAATGACCACTGGTGGATCCATGTGTGGTTTGTGGAAAAGAACTCACATGCAATGACTCTAGTACTGGTTTGTGGTTTTAGTATAAGAACATACATGCAATGACTCTAGTGGTTGATCCATGTGTGGTTTGTGGAAATAACACACATGATATGACTCTAGTGGTTGATCCATGTGTGGTTTGTGGAAATAACACACATGCAATGACCACTGGTGGATCCATGTGTGGTTTCTGGAAAGAAGACACATGCAATGACTCTAGTGGTTGATCCATGTGTGGTTTGTGGAAAGAACACACATGCAATGACCACTGGTGGATCCATGTGTGGTTTGTGGAAAAGAACACACATGCAATGACTCTAGTGGTTGATCCATGTTTGTTTGTGGAAATAACACACATGCAATGACTCTAGTGCTTGATCCATGTGTGGTTTGTGAAAAGAACACACATGCAATGACTCTAGTGGTTGATCCATGTGTGGTTTGTGGAAATAACACACATACAATGATTCTAGTGGTTGATCCATGTGTGGTTTGTGGAAAGAACACACATGCAATGACCACTGGTGGATCCATGTGTGGTTTGTGGAAAAGAACACACATGCAATGACTGTAGTGTTGGTTTGTGGTTTTAGTATAAGGACAAACATGCAATGACTCTAGTGGTTGATCCATGTGTGGTTTGTGGAAAGAACACACATGCAATGACTCTAGTTGATCCATATGTGGTTTGTGGAAAGAACACACATGAAATTACCACTGGTGGATCCATGTGTGGTTTGTGGAAAAGAACACACATGCAATGACTCTAGTGCTGGTTTGTGGTTTTAGTATAAGAAAAAACATGCAATGACTATAGTGGTTGATCCCTGTGTGGCTTGTGGAAAGAACACACATGCAATGACTCTAGTGCTGGTTTGTGGTTTTAGTATAAGAACACACATGCAATGACTCTAGTGGTTGATCCATGTTTGGTTTGTGGAAAGAACACACATGCAATGACTCTAGTGGTTGATCCATGTGTTGTTTGTGGAAAGAACACACATGCAATGACCACAGGTGGATCCATGTGTGGTTTGTGGAAAAGATCACACATGCAATGACTCTAGTGGTTGATCCATGTTTGTTTGTGGAAATAACACACATGCAATGACTCTAGTACTGGTTTGTGGTTTTAGTATAAGAACACACATGCAATGACTCTGGTGGTTGATCCATGTGTGGTTTGTGGAAAAACACACATGCAATGACTCTAGTGGTTGATCCATGTGTGTGGTTTGTGGAAAGAACACACATACAATGACCACTGGTGGATTCATGTGTGGTTTGTGGAAAAGAACACACATGCAATGACTCTAGTGGTTGATCCATGTTTGTTTGTGGAAATAACACACATGCAATGACTCTAGTGGTTGATCCATGTGTGGTTTGTGAAAAGAACACACATGCAATGACTCTAGTGTTGGTTTTAGAATAAGAACACAGATGCAATGACTCTAGTGGTTGATCCATGTGTGGTTTGTGGAAATAACACATATCAATGACTCTAGTGGTTGATCCATGTGTGGATTGTGGAAATAACACACATGCAATGACTGTAATGGGTCCACATGTGGTTTGTGGAAAGAACACACATGCAATGACCACTGGTTGATCCTTAAGTTGTTTGTGGAAAAGAACACACACGCAATGAGTCTAGTGGATCCATGTGTGGTTTGTGGAAAAGAACACACATGCAATGACTCTACTGCTGGTTTGTGGTTTTAGTATAAGAACAAACATGCAATGACTCTAGTGGTTGATCCATGTGTGGTTAGTGGAAAGAACACACATGCAATGACCACTGGTGGATCCATGTGTGGTTTGTGGAAAAGAACTCACATGCAATGACTCTAGTACTGGTTTGTGGTTTTAGAATAAGAACACACATGCAATGACACTAGTGGTTGATCCATGTGTGGTTTGTGGAAATAACACACATGCAATGACTCTAGTGGTTGATCCATGTGTGGTTTGTGGAAATAACACACATGCAATGACCACTGGTGGTTGATCCATGTGTGGTTTGTGGAAAGAACACACATGCAATGACCACTGGTGGATCCATGTGTGGTTTGTGGAAAAGAACACACATGCAATGACTCTAGTGGTTGATCCATGTTTGTTTGTGGAAATAACACACATGCAATGACTCTAGTGGTGTATCCATGTGTGGTTTGTGAAAAGAACACACATGCAATGACTCTAGTGGTTGATCCATGTGTGGTTTGTGGAAATAACACACATACAATGACTCTAGTGGTTGATCCATGTGTGGTTTGTGGAAAGAACACACATGCAATGACCACTGGTGGATCCATGTGTGGTTTGTGGAAAATAACACACATGCAATGACTGTAGTGTTGGTTTGTGGTTTTAGTATAAGAACAAACATGCAATGACTCTAGTGGTTGATCCATGTGTGGTTTGTGGAAAGAACAGACATGCAATGACTCTGGTTGATCCATATGTGGTTTGTGGAAAGAACACACATGCAATTACCACTGGTGGATCCATGTGTGGTTTGTGGAAAAGAACACACATGCAATGACTCTAGTGCTGGTTTGTGGTTTTAGTATAAGAAAAAACATGCAATGACTCTAGTGGTTGATCCATGTGTGGCTTGTGGAAAGAACACACATGCAATGACTCTGGTTGATCCATATGTGGTTTGTGGAAAGAACACACATGCAAAGACCACAGGTGGATCCATGTGTGGTTTGTGGAAAAGAACACACATGCAATGACTCTAGTACTGGTTTGTGGTTTTAGTATAAGAACACACATGCAATGACTCTAGTACTGGTTTGTGGTTTTAGTATAAGAACACACATGCAATGACTCTAGTACTGGTTTGTGGTTTTAGTATAAGAACACACATGCAATGAGTCTAGTGGTTGATACATGTGTGGTTTGTGGAAAGAACACACATGCAATGACTCTGGTTGATCCATGTGTGGTTTGTGGAAAGAACACACATGCAATGACCACTGGTGGATCCATGTGTGGTTTGTGGAAAAGAACACACATGCAATGAATCTAGTGCTGGTTTGTGGTTTTAGTATAAGAACACACATGCAATGACTCTAGTGGTTGATCCATATGTGGTTTGTGGAAAGAAAACACATGCAATGACTCTAGTGATTGATCCATGTGTGGTTTGTGGAAAGAACACACATGCAATGACCACTGGTGGATCCATGTGTGGTTTGTGGAAAAGATCACACATGCAATGAATCTAGTGGTTGATCCATGTGTGGTTTGTGGAAATAACACACATGCAATGACCACTGGTGGATCCATGTGTGGTTTGTGGAAAGAAGACACATGCAATGACTCTAGTGGTTGATCCATGTGTGGTTTGCGGAAAGAACACACATGCAATGACCACTGGTGGATCCATGTGTGGTTTGTGGAAAAGAACATACATGCAATGACTCTAGTGGTTGATCCATGTTTGTTTGTGGAAATAACACACATGCAATGACTCTAGTGCTTGATCCATGTGTGGTTTGTGAAAAAAACACACACACAATGACTCTAGTGGTTGATCCATGTGTGGTTTGTGGAAATAACACACATACAATGATTCTAGTGGTTGATCCATGTGTGGTTTGTGGAAAGAACACACATGCAATGACCACTGGTGGATCCATGTGTGGTTTGTGGAAAAGAACACACATGCAATGGCTGTAGTGTTGGTTTGTGGTTTTAGTATAAGGACAAACATGCAATGACTCTAGTGGTTGATCCATGTGTGGTTTGTGGAAAGAACACACATGCAATGACTCTGGTTGATCCATATGTGGTTTGTGGAAAGAACACACATGCAATTACCACTGGTGGATCCATGTGTGGTTGGTGGAAAAGAACACACATGCAATGACTCTAGTGCTGGTTTGTGGTTTTAGTATAAGAACACAGATGCAACGACTCTAGTGCTGGTTTGTGGTTTTAGTATAAGAACACACATGCAATGACTCTAGTGGTTGATCCATGTGTGGTTTGTGGAAAGAACACACATGCAATGACTCTAGTGGTTGATCCATGTGTCGTTTGTGGAAAGAACACACATGCAATGACCACTGGTGGATCCATGTGTGGTTTGTGGAAAAGACCACACGTGCAATGACTCTAGTAGTTGATCCATGTTTGTTTGTGGAAATAACACACATGCAATGACTCTAGTACTGGTTTGTGGTTTTAGTATAAGAACACACATGCAATGACTCTGGTGGTTGATCCATGTGTGGTTTGTGGAAAAACACACATGCAATGACTCTAGTGGTTGATCCATGTGTGTGGTTTGTGGAAAGAACACACATCCAATGACCACTGGTCGATTCATGTGTGGTTTGTGGAAAAGAACACACATGCAATGACTCTAGTGGTTGATCCATGTTTGTTTGTGGAAATAACACACATGCAGTGACTCTAGTGGTTGATCCATGTTTGGTTTGTGAAAAGAACACACATGCAATGACTCTAGTGTTGGTTTTAGAATAAGAACACACATGCAATGACTCTAGTGGTTGATCCATGTGTGGTTTGTGGAAATAACACATATGCAATGACTCTAGTGGTGGATCCATGTGTGGATTGTGGAAATAACACACATGCAATGACTGTAATGGGTCCACATGTGGTTTGTGGAAAGAACACACATGCAATGACCACTGGTTGATCCTTAAGTTGTTTGTGGAAAAGAACACACATGCAATGAGTCTAGTGGATCCATGTGTGGTTTGTGGAAAAGAACACACATGCAATGACTCTACTGCTGGTTTGTGGTTTTAGTATAAGAACAAACATGCAATGACTCTAGTGGTTGATCCATGTGTGGTTAGTGGAAAGAACACACATGCAATGACCACTGGTGGATCCATGTGTGGTTTGTGGAAAAGAACTCACATGCAATGACTCTAGTACTGGTTTGTGGTTTTAGTATAAGAACACACATGCAATGAGTCTAGTGGTTGATACATGTGTGGTTTGTGGAAAGAACACACATGCAATGACTCTGGTTGATCCATGTGTGGTTTGTGGAAAGAACACACATGCAATGACCACTGGTGGATCCATGTGTGGTTTGTGGAAAAGAACACACATGCAATGAATCTAGTGCTGGTTTGTGGTTTTAGTATAAGAACACACATGCAATGACTCTAGTGGTTGATCCATATGTGGTTTGTGGAAAGAACACACATGCAATGAGTCTAGTGATTGATCCATGTGTGGTTTGTGGAAAGAACACACATGCAATGACCACTGGTGGATCCATGTGTGGTTTGTGGAAAAGATCACACATGCAATGAATCTAGTGGTTGATCCATGTGTGGTTTGTGGAAATAACACACATGCAATGACCACTGGTGGATCCATGTGTGGTTTGTGGAAAGAAGACACATGCAATGACTCTAGTGGTTGATCCATGTGTGGTTTGTGGAAAGAACACACATGCCATGACCACTGGTGGATCCATGTGTGGTTTGTGGAAAAGAACACACATGCAATGACTCTAGTGGTTGATCCATGTTTGTTTGTGGAAATAACACACATGCAATGACTCTAGTGCTTGATCCATGTGTGGTTTGTGAAAAAAACACACACACAATGACTCTAGTGGTTGATCCATGTGTGGTTTGTGGAAATAACACACATACAATGATTCTAGTGGTTGATCCATGTGTGGTTTGTGGAAAGAACACACATGCAATGACCACTGGTGGATCCATGTGTGGTTTGTGGAAAAGAACACACATGCAATGGCTGTAGTGTTGGTTTGTGGTTTTAGTATAAGGACAAACATGCAATGACTCTAGTGGTTGATCCATGTGTGGTTTGTGGAAAGAACACACATGCAATGACTCTGGTTGATCCATATGTGGTTTGTGGAAAGAACACACATGCAATTACCATTGGTGGATCCATGTGTGGTTTGTGGAAAAGAACACACATGCAATGACTCTAGTGCTGGTTTGTGGTTTTAGTATAAGAACACACATGCAACGACTCTAGTGCTGGTTTGTGGTTTTAGTATAAGAACACACATGCAATGACTCTAATGGTTGATCCATGTGTGGTTTGTGGAAAGAACACACATGCAATGACTCTAGTGGTTGATCCATGTGTCGTTTGTGGAAAGAACACACATGCAATGACCACTGGTGGATCCATGTGTGGTTTGTGGAAAAGATCACACGTGCAATGACTCTAGTGGTTGATCCATGTTTGTTTGTGGAAATAACACACATGCAATGACTCTAGTACTGGTTTGTGGTTTTAGTATAAGAACACACATGCAATGACTCTGGTGGTTGATCCATGTGTGGTTTGTGGAAAAACACACATGCAATGACTCTAGTGGTTGATCCATGTGTGTGGTTTGTGGAAAGAACACACATCCAATGACCACTGGTCGATTCATGTGTGGTTTGTGGAAAAGAACACACATGCAATGACTCTAGTGGTTGATCCATGTTTGTTTGTGGAAATAACACACATGCAGTGACTCTAGTGGTTGATCCATGTTTGGTTTGTGAAAAGAACACACATGCAATGACTCTAGTGTTGGTTTTAGAATAAGAACACACATGCAATGACTCTAGTGGTTGATCCATGTGTGGTTTGTGGAAATAACACATATGCAATGACTCTAGTGGTTGATCCATGTGTGGATTGTGGAAATAACACACGTGCAATGACTGTAATGGGTCCACATGTGGTTTGTGGAAAGAACACACATGCAATGACCACTGGTTGATCCTTAAGTTGTTTGTGGAAAAGAACACACATGCAATGAGTCTAGTGGATCCATGTGTGGTTTGTGGAAAAGAACACACATGCAATGACTCTACTGCTGGTTTGTGGTTTTAGTATAAGAACAAACATGCAATGACTCTAGTGGTTGATCCATGTGTGGTTAGTGGAAAGAACACACATGCAATGACCACTGGTGGATCCATGTGTGGTTTGTGGAAAAGAACTCACATGCAATGACTCTAGTACTGGTTTGTGGTTTTAGTATAAGAACACACATGCAATGACTCTAGTGGTTGATCCATGTGTGGTTTGTGGAAATAACACACATGATATGACTCTAGTGGTTGATCCATGTGTGGTTTGTGGAAATAACAGACATGCAATGACCACTGGTGGATCCATGTGTGGTTTGTGGAAAGAACACACATGCAATGACTCTAGTGGTTGATCCATGTGTGGTTTGTGGAAAGAACACACATGCAATGACCACTGGTGGATCCATGTGTGGTTTGTGGAAAAGAACACACATGCAATGACTCTAGTGGTTGATCCATGTTTGTTTGTGGAAATAACACACATGCAATGACTCTAGTGGTTGATCCATGTGTGGTTTGTGAAAAGAACACACGTGCAATGACTCTAGTGGTTGATCCATGTGTGGTTAGTGGAAATAACACACATACAATGATTCTAGTGGTTGGTCCATTTGTGGTTTGTGGAAAGAACACACATGCAATGACCACTGGTGGATCCATGTGTGGTTTGTGGAAAAGAACACACATGCAATGACTGTAGTGTTGGTTTGTGGTTTTAGTATAAGGACAAACATGCAATGACTCTAGTGGTTGATCCATGTGTGGTTTGTGGAAAGAACACAAATGCAATGACTCTGGTTGATCCATATGTGGTTTGTGGAAAGAACACACATGCAATTACCACTGGTGGATCCATGTGTGGTTTGTGGAAAAGAACACACATGCAATGACTCTAGTGCTGGTTTGTGGTTTTAGTATAAGAACACACATGCAATGACTCTAGTGCTAGTTTGTGGTTTTAGTATAAGAACACACATGCAATGACTCTAGTGGTTGATCCATGTGTGGTTTGTGGAAAGAACACACATGCAATGACTCTAGTGGTTGATCCATGTGTGGTTAGTGGAAAGAACACACATGCAATGACCACTGGTGGATCCATGTGTGGTTTGTGGAAAAGAACTCACATGCAATGACTCTAGTACTGGTTTGTGGTTTTAGTATAAGAACACACATGCAATGACTCTAGTGGTTGATCCATGTGTGGTTTGTGGAAATAACACACATGATATGACTCTAGTGGTTGATCCATGTGTGGTTTGTGGAAATAACATACATTCAATGACCACTGGTGGATCCTTGTGTGGTTTGTGGAAAGAACACACATGCAATGACTCTAGTGGTTGATCCATGTGTGGTTTGTGGAAAGAACACACATGCAATGACCACTGGTGGATCCATGTGTGGTTTGTGGAAAAGAACACACATGCAATGACTCTAGTGGTTGATCCATGTTTGTTTGTGGAAATAACACACATGCAATGACTCTAGTGCTTGATCCATGTGTGGTTTGTGAAAAGAACACACATGCAATGACTCAGGTGGTTGATCCATGTGTGGTTAGTGGAAATAACACACATACAATGATTCTAGTGGTTGATCCATTTGTGGTTTGTGGAAAGAACACACATGCAATGACCACTGGTGGATCCATGTGTGGTTTGTGGAAAAGAACACACATGCAATGACTGTAGTGTTGGTTTGTGGTTTTAGTATAAGGACAAACATGCAATGACTCTAGTGGTTGATCCATGTGTGGTTTCTGGAAAGAACACACATGCAATGACTCTGGTTGATCCATATGTGGTTTGTGGAAAGAACACACACGCAATTACCACTGGTGGATCCATGTGTGGTTTGTGGAAAAGAACACACATGCAATGACTCTAGTGCTGGTTTGTGGTTTTAGTATAAGAACACACATGCAATGACTCTAGTGCTAGTTTGTGGTTTTAGTATAAGAACACACATGCAATGACTCTAGTGGTTGATCCATGTGTGGTTTGTGGAAAGAACACACATGCAATGACTCTAGTGGTTGATCCATGTGTTGTTTGTGGAAAGAACACACATGCAATGACCACAGGTGGATCCATGTGTGGTTTGTGGAAAAGATCACACATGCAATGACTCTAGTGGTTGATCCATGTTTGTTTGTGGAAATAACACACATGCAATGACTCTAGTACTGGTTTGTGGTTTTAGTATAAGAACACACGTGCAATGACTCTGGTGGTTGATCCATGTATGGTTTGTGGAAAAACACACATGCAATGACTCTAGTGGTTGATCCATGTGTGTGGTTTGTGGAAAGAACACACATCCAATGACCACTGGTGGATTCATGTGTGGTTTGTGGAAAAGAACACACATGCAATGACTCTAGTGGTTGATCCATGTGTGGATTGTGGAAATAACACACATGCAATGACTGTAATGGGTCCACATGTGGTTTGTGGAAAGAACACACATGCAATGACCACTGGTTGATCCTTAAGTTGTTTGTGGAAAAGAACACACATGCAATGAGTCTAGTGGATCCATGTGTGGTTTGTGGAAAAGAACACACATGCAATGACTGTCATGTTGGTTTGTGGTTTTAGTATAAGAACAAACATGCGATGACTCTAGTGGTTGATCCATGTGTGGTTTGTGGAAAGAACACACATGCAATGACCACTGGTGGATCCATGTGTGGTTTGTGGAAAAGAACTCACATGCAATGACTCTAGTACTGGTTTGTGGTTTTAGTATAAGAACACACATGCAATGAGTCTAGTGGTTGATACATGTGTGGTTTGTGGAAAGAACACACATGCAATGACTCTGGTTGATCCATGTGTGGTTTGTGGAAAGAACACACATGCAATGACCACTGGTGGATCCATGTGTGGTTTGTGGAAAAGAACACACATGCAATGAATCTAGTGCTGGTTTGTGGTTTTAGTATAAGAACACACATGCAATGACTCTAGTGGTTGATCCATATGTGGTTTGTGGAAAGAACACACATGCAATGAGTCTAGTGATTGATCCATGTGTGGTTTGTGGAAAGAACACACATGCAATGACCACTGGTGGATCCATGTGTGGTTTGTGGAAAAGATCACACATGCAATGAATCTAGTGGTTGATCCATGTGTGGTTTGTGGAAATAACACACATGCAATGACCACTGGTGGATCCATGTGTGGTTTGTGGAAAGAAGACACATGCAATGACTCTAGTGGTTGATCCATGTGTGGTTTGTGGAAAGAACACACATGCCATGACCACTGGTGGATCCATGTGTGGTTTGTGGAAAAGAACACACATGCAATGACTCTAGTGGTTGATCCATGTTTGTTTGTGGAAATAACACACATGCAATGACTCTAGTGCTTGATCCATGTGTGGTTTGTGAAAAAAACACACACACAATGACTCTAGTGGTTGATCCATGTGTGGTTTGTGGAAATAACACACATACAATGATTCTAGTGGTTGATCCATGTGTGGTTTGTGGAAAGAACACACATGCAATGACCACTGGTGGATCCATGTGTGGTTTGTGGAAAAGAACACACATGCAATGGCTGTAGTGTTGGTTTGTGGTTTTAGTATAAGGACAAACATGCAATGACTCTAGTGGTTGATCCATGTGTGGTTTGTGGAAAGAACACACATGCAATGACTCTGGTTGATCCATATGTGGTTTGTGGAAAGAACACACATGCAATTACCATTTGTGGATCCATGTGTGGTTTGTGGAAAAGAACACACATGCAATGACTCTAGTGCTGGTTTGTGGTTTTAGTATAAGAACACACATGCAACGACTCTAGTGCTGGTTTGTGGTTTTAGTATAAGAACACACATGCAATGACTCTAATGGTTGATCCATGTGTGGTTTGTGGAAAGAACACACATGCAATGACTCTAGTGGTTGATCCATGTGTCGTTTGTGGAAAGAACACACATGCAATGACCACTGGTGGATCCATGTGTGGTTTGTGGAAAAGATCACACGTGCAATGACTCTAGTGGTTGATCCATGTTTGTTTGTGGAAATAACACACATGCAATGACTCTAGTACTGGTTTGTGGTTTTAGTATAAGAACACACATGCAATGACTCTGGTGGTTGATCCATGTGTGGTTTGTGGAAAAACACACATGCAATGACTCTAGTGGTTGATCCATGTGTGTGGTTTGTGGAAAGAACACACATCCAATGACCACTGGTCGATTCATGTGTGGTTTGTGGAAAAGAACACACATGCAATGACTCTAGTGGTTGATCCATGTTTGTTTGTGGAAATAACACACATGCAGTGACTCTAGTGGTTGATCCATGTTTGGTTTGTGAAAAGAACACACATGCAATGACTCTAGTGTTGGTTTTAGAATAAGAACACACATGCAATGACTCTAGTGGTTGATCCATGTGTGGTTTGTGGAAATAACACATATGCAATGACTCTAGTGGTTGATCCATGTGTGGATTGTGGAAATAACACACGTGCAATGACTGTAATGGGTCCACATGTGGTTTGTGGAAAGAACACACATGCAATGACCACTGGTTGATCCTTAAGTTGTTTGTGGAAAAGAACACACATGCAATGAGTCTAGTGGATCCATGTGTGGTTTGTGGAAAAGAACACACATGCAATGACTCTACTGCTGGTTTGTGGTTTTAGTATAAGAACAAACATGCAATGACTCTAGTGGTTGATCCATGTGTGGTTAGTGGAAAGAACACACATGCAATGACCACTGGTGGATCCATGTGTGGTTTGTGGAAAAGAACTCACATGCAATGACTCTAGTACTGGTTTGTGGTTTTAGTATAAGAACACACATGCAATGACTCTAGTGGTTGATCCATGTGTGGTTTGTGGAAATAACACACATGATATGACTCTAGTGGTTGATCCATGTGTGGTTTGTGGAAATAACAGACATGCAATGACCACTGGTGGATCCATGTGTGGTTTGTGGAAAGAACACACATGCAATGACTCTAGTGGTTGATCCATGTGTGGTTTGTGGAAAGAACACACATGCAATGACCACTGGTGGATCCATGTGTGGTTTGTGGAAAAGAACACACATGCAATGACTCTAGTGGTTGATCCATGTTTGTTTGTGGAAATAACACACATGCAATGACTCTAGTGGTTGATCCATGTGTGGTTTGTGAAAAGAACACACGTGCAATGACTCTAGTGGTTGATCCATGTGTGGTTAGTGGAAATAACACACATACAATGATTCTAGTGGTTGGTCCATTTGTGGTTTGTGGAAAGAACACACATGCAATGACCACTGGTGGATCCATGTGTGGTTTGTGGAAAAGAACACACATGCAATGACTGTAGTGTTGGTTTGTGGTTTTAGTATAAGGACAAACATGCAATGACTCTAGTGGTTGATCCATGTGTGGTTTGTGGAAAGAACACAAATGCAATGACTCTGGTTGATCCATATGTGGTTTGTGGAAAGAACACACATGCAATTACCACTGGTGGATCCATGTGTGGTTTGTGGAAAAGAACACACATGCAATGACTCTAGTGCTGGTTTGTGGTTTTAGTATAAGAACACACATGCAATGACTCTAGTGCTAGTTTGTGGTTTTAGTATAAGAACACACATGCAATGACTCTAGTGGTTGATCCATGTGTGGTTTGTGGAAAGAACACACATGCAATGACTCTAGTGGTTGATCCATGTGTGGTTAGTGGAAAGAACACACATGCAATGACCACTGGTGGATCCATGTGTGGTTTGTGGAAAAGAACTCACATGCAATGACTCTAGTACTGGTTTGTGGTTTTAGTATAAGAACACACATGCAATGACTCTAGTGGTTGATCCATGTGTGGTTTGTGGAAATAACACACATGATATGACTCTAGTGGTTGATCCATGTGTGGTTTGTGGAAATAACATACATTCAATGACCACTGGTGGATCCTTGTGTGGTTTGTGGAAAGAACACACATGCAATGACTCTAGTGGTTGATCCATGTGTGGTTTGTGGAAAGAACACACATGCAATGACCACTGGTGGATCCATGTGTGGTTTGTGGAAAAGAACACACATGCAATGACTCTAGTGGTTGATCCATGTTTGTTTGTGGAAATAACACACATGCAATGACTCTAGTGCTTGATCCATGTGTGGTTTGTGAAAAGAACACACATGCAATGACTCAGGTGGTTGATCCATGTGTGGTTAGTGGAAATAACACACATACAATGATTCTAGTGGTTGATCCATTTGTGGTTTGTGGAAAGAACACACATGCAATGACCACTGGTGGATCCATGTGTGGTTTGTGGAAAAGAACACACATGCAATGACTGTAGTGTTGGTTTGTGGTTTTAGTATAAGGACAAACATGCAATGACTCTAGTGGTTGATCCATGTGTGGTTTCTGGAAAGAACACACATGCAATGACTCTGGTTGATCCATATGTGGTTTGTGGAAAGAACACACACGCAATTACCACTGGTGGATCCATGTGTGGTTTGTGGAAAAGAACACACATGCAATGACTCTAGTGCTGGTTTGTGGTTTTAGTATAAGAACACACATGCAATGACTCTAGTGCTAGTTTGTGGTTTTAGTATAAGAACACACATGCAATGACTCTAGTGGTTGATCCATGTGTGGTTTGTGGAAAGAACACACATGCAATGGCTCTAGTGGTTGATCCATGTGTTGTTTGTGGAAAGAACACACATGCAATGACCACAGGTGGATCCATGTGTGGTTTGTGGAAAAGATCACACATGCAATGACTCTAGTGGTTGATCCATGTTTGTTTGTGGAAATAACACACATGCAATGACTCTAGTACTGGTTTGTGGTTTTAGTATAAGAACACACGTGCAATGACTCTGGTGGTTGATCCATGTATGGTTTGTGGAAAAACACACATGCAATGACTCTAGTGGTTGATCCATGTGTGTGGTTTGTGGAAAGAACACACATCCAATGACCACTGGTGGATTCATGTGTGGTTTGTGGAAAAGAACACACATGCAATGACTCTAGTGGTTGATCCATGTTTGTTTGTGGAAATAACACACATGCAATGACTCTAGTGGTTGATCCATGTGTGGTTTGTGAAAAGAACACACATGCAATGACTCTAGTGTTGGTTTTAGAATAAGAACACACATGCAATGACTCTAGTGGTTGATCCATGTGTGCTTCGTGGAAATAACACATATGCAATGACTCTAGTGGTTGATCCATGTGTGGATTGTGGAAATAACACACATGCAATGACTGTAATGGGTCCACGTGTGGTTTGTGGAAAGAACACACATGCAATGACCACTGGTTGATCTTTAAGTTGTTTGTGGAAAAGAACACACATGCAATGAGTCTAGTGGATCCATGTGTGGTTTGTGGAAAAGAACACACATGCAATGACTCTACTGCTGGTTTGTGGTTTTAGTATAAGAACAAACATGCAATGACTCTAGTGGTTGATCCATGTGTGGTTAGTGGAAAGAACACACATGCAATGACCACTGGTGGATCCATGTGTGGTTTGTGGAAAAGAACTCACATGCAATGACTCTAGTACTGGTTTGTGGTTTTAGTATAAGAACACACATGCAATGACTCTAGTGGTTGATCCATGTGTGGTTTGTGGAAATAACACACATGCAATGACTCTAGTGGTTGATCCATGTGTGGTTTGTGGAAATAACACACATGCAATGACCACTGGTGGATCCTTGTGTGGTTTGTGGAAAGAACACACATGCAATGACACTAGTGGTTGATCCATGTGTGGTTTGTGGAAAGAACAAACATGCAATGACCACTGGTGGATCCATGTGTGGTTTGTGGAAAAGAACACACATGCAATGACTCTAGTGGTTGATCCATGTTTGTTTGTGGAAATAACACACATGCAATGACTCTAGTGGTGTATCCATGTGTGGTTTGTGAAAAGAACACACATGCAATGACTCTAGTGGTTGATCCATGTGTGGTTTGTGGAAATAACACACATACAATGACTCTAGTGGTTGATCCATGTGTGGTTTGTGGAAAGAACACACATGCAATGACCACTGGTGGATCCATGTGTGGTTTGTGGAAAAGAACACACATGCAATGACTGTAGTGTTGGTTTGTGGTTTTAGTATAAGAACAAACATGCAATGACTCTAGTGGTTGATCCATGTGTGGTTTGTGGAAAGAACACACATGCAATGACTCTGGTTGATTCATATGTGGTTTGTGGAAAGAACACACATGCAATTACCACTGGTGGATCCATGTGTGGTTTGTGGAAAAGAACACACATGCAATGACTCTAGTGCTGGTTTGTGGTTTTAGTATAATAAAAAACATGCAATGACTCTAGTGGTTGATCCATGTGTGGCTTGTGGAAAGAACACACATGCAATGACTCTGGTTGATCCATATGTGGTTTGTGGAAAGAACACACATGCAATGACCACTGGTGGATCCATGTGTGGTTTGTGGAAAAGAACACACATGCAATGACTCTAGTACTAGTTTGTGGTTTTAGTATAAGAACACACATGCAATGACCCTAGTACTGGTTTGTGGTTTTAGTATAAGAACACACATGCAATGACCCTAGTACTGGTTTGTGGTTTTAGTATAAGAACACACATACAATGACTCTAGTGGTGATACATGTGCGGTTTGTGGAAAGAACACACATGCAATGACTCTGGTTGATCCATGTGTGGTTTGTGGAAAGAACACACATGCAATGACCCCTGGTGGATCCATCTGTGGTTTGTGGAAAAGAACACACATGCAATGACTCTAGTGCTGGTTTGTGGTTTTAGTATAAGAACGCACATGCAATGACTCTAGTGGTTGATCCATGTGTGGTTTGTGGAAAGAACACACATGCAATGACTCTAGTGGTTGATCCATGTGTGGCTTGTGGAAAGAACACACATGCAATGACTCTGGTTGATCCATATGTGGTTTGTGGAAAGAACACACATGCAATGACCACTGGTGGATCCATGTGTGGTTTGTGGAAAAGAACACACATGCAATGACTCTAGTACTGGTTTGTGGTTTTAGTATAAGAACACACATGCAATGACTCTAGTACTGGTTTGTGGTTTTAGTATAAGAACACACATGCAATGACTCTAGTACAGTTTTGTGGTTTTAGTATAAGAACACACATGCAATGAGTCTAGTGGTTGATACATGTGTGGTTTGTGGAAAGAACACACATGCAATGACTCTGGTTGATCCACGTGTGGTTTGTGGAAAGAACACACATGCAATGACCACTGGTGGATCCATGTGTGGTTTGTGGAAAAGAACACACATGCAATGACTCTAGTGTTGGTTTGTGGTTTTAGTATAAGAACACACATGCAATGACTAGTGGTTGATCCATCTGTGGTTTGTGGAAAGAACACACATGCAATGACTCTAGTGATTGATCCATGTGTGGTTTGTGGAAAGAACACACATGCAATGACCACTGGTGGATCCATGTGTGGTTTGTGGAAAAGATCACACATGCAATGAATCTAGTGGTTGATCCATGTGTGGTTTGTGGAAATAACACACATGCAATGACCACTGGTGGATCCATGTGTGGTTTGTGGAAAGAAGACACATGCAATGACTCTAGTGGTTGATCCATGTGTGGTTTGAGGAAAGAACACACATGCAATGACCACTGGTGGATCCATGTGTGGTTTGTGGAAAAGAACACACATGCAATGACTCTAGTGGTTGATCCATGTTTGTTTGTGGAAATAACACACATGCAATGACTCTAGTTCTTGATCCATGTGTGGTTTGTGAAAAAAACACACACACAATGACTCTAGTGGTTGATCCATGTGTGGTTTGTGGAAATAACACACATACAATGGTTCTAGTGGTTGATCCATGTGTGGTTTGTGGAAAGAACACACATGCAATGACCACTAGTGGATGCATGTGTGGTTTGTGGAAAAGAACACACATGCAATGACTGTAGTGTTGGTTTGTGGTTTTAGTATAAGGACAAACATGCAATGACTCTAGTGGTTGATCCATGTGTGGTTTGTGGAAAGAACACACATGCAATGACTCTGGTTGATCCATATGTGGTTTGAGGAAAGAACACACATGCAATTACCACTGGTGGATCCATGTGTGGTTTGTGGAAAAGAACACACATGCAATGACTCTAGTGCTGGTTTGTTGTTTTAGTATAAGAACACACATGCAACGACTCTAGTGCTGGTTTGTGGTTTTAGTATAAGAACACACATGCAATGACTCTAGTGGTTGATCCATGTTTGTTTGTGGAAATAACACACATGCAATGACTCTAGTGGTGTATCCATGTGTGGTTTGTGAAAAGAACACACATGCAATGACTCTAGTGGTTGATCCATGTGTGGTTTGTGGAAATAACACACATACAATGACTCTAGTGGTTGATCCATGTGTGGTTTGTGGAAAGAACACACATGCAATGACCACTGGTGGATCCATGTGTGGTTTGTGGAAAAGAACACACATGCAATGACTGTAGTGTTGGTTTGTGGTTTTAGTATAAGAACAAACATGCAATGACTCTAGTGGTTGATCCATGTGTGGTTTGTGGAAAGAACACACATGCAATGACTCTGGTTGATTCATATGTGGTTTGTGGAAAGAACACACATGCAATTACCACTGGTGGATCCATGTGTGGTTTGTGGAAAAGAACACACATGCAATGACTCTAGTGCTGGTTTGTGGTTTTAGTATAATAAAAAGCATGCAATGACTCTAGTGGTTGATCCATGTGTGGCTTGTGGAAAGAACACACATGCAATGACTCTGGTTGATCCATATGTGGTTTGTGGAAAGAACACACATGCAATGACCACTGGTGGATCCATGTGTGGTTTGTGGAAAAGAACACACATGCAATGACTCTAGTACTAGTTTGTGGTTTTAGTATAAGAACACACATGCAATGACCCTAGTACTGGTTTGTGGTTTTAGTATAAGAACACACATGCAATGACCCTAGTACTGGTTTGTGGTTTTAGTATAAGAACACACATACAATGACTCTAGTGGTGATACATGTGTGGTTTGTGGAAAGAACACACATGCAATGACTCTGGTTGATCCATGTGTGGTTTGTGGAAAGAACACACATGCAATGACCCCTGGTGGATCCATCTGTGGTTTGTGGAAAAGAACACACATGCAATGACTCTAGTGCTGGTTTGTGGTTTTAGTATAAGAACGCACATGCAATGACTCTAGTGGTTGATCCATGTGTGGTTTGTGGAAAGAACACACATGCAATGACTCTAGTGGTTGATCCATGTGTGGCTTGTGGAAAGAACACACATGCAATGACTCTGGTTGATCCATATGTGGTTTGTGGAAAGAACACACATGCAATGACCACTGGTGGATCCATGTGTGGTTTGTGGAAAAGAACACACATGCAATGACTCTAGTACTGGTTTGTGGTTTTAGTATAAGAACACACATGCAATGACTCTAGTACTGGTTTGTGGTTTTAGTATAAGAACACACATGCAATGACTCTAGTACAGTTTTGTGGTTTTAGTATAAGAACACACATGCAATGAGTCTAGTGGTTGATACATGTGTGGTTTGTGGAAAGAACACACATGCAATGACTCTGGTTGATCCACGTGTGGTTTGTGGAAAGAACACACATGCAATGACCACTGGTGGATCCATGTGTGGTTTGTGGAAAAGAACACACATGCAATGACTCTAGTGTTGGTTTGTGGTTTTAGTATAAGAACACACATGCAATGACTAGTGGTTGATCCATCTGTGGTTTGTGGAAAGAACACACATGCAATGACTCTAGTGATTGATCCATGTGTGGTTTGTGGAAAGAACACACATGCAATGACCACTGGTGGATCCATGTGTGGTTTGTGGAAAAGATCACACATGCAATGAATCTAGTGGTTGATCCATGTGTGGTTTGTGGAAATAACACACATGCAATGACCACTGGTGGATCCATGTGTGGTTTGTGGAAAGAAGACACATGCAATGACTCTAGTGGTTGATCCATGTGTGGTTTGAGGAAAGAACACACATGCAATGACCACTGGTGGATCCATGTGTGGTTTGTGGAAAAGAACACACATGCAATGACTCTAGTGGTTGATCCATGTTTGTTTGTGGAAATAACACACATGCAATGACTCTAGTTCTTGATCCATGTGTGTTTTGTGAAAAAAACACACACACAATGACTCTAGTGGTTGATCCATGTGTGGTTTGTGGAAATAACACACATACAATGGTTCTAGTGGTTGATCCATGTGTGGTTTGTGGAAAGAACACACATGCAATGACCACTGGTGGATGCATGTGTGGTTTGTGGAAAAGAACACACATGCAATGACTGTAGTGTTGGTTTGTGGTTTTAGTATAAGGACAAACATGCAATGACTCTAGTGGTTGATCCATGTGTGGTTTGTGGAAAGAACACACATGCAATGACTCTGGTTGATCCATATGTGGTTTGAGGAAAGAACACACATGCAATTACCACTGGTGGATCCATGTGTGGTTTGTGGAAAAGAACACACATGCAATGACTCTAGTGCTGGTTTGTTGTTTTAGTATAAGAACACACATGCAACGACTCTAGTGCTGGTTTGTGGTTTTAGTATAAGAACACACATGCAATGACTCTAGTGGTTGATCCATGTGTGGTTTGTGGAAAGAACACACATGCAATGACTCTAGTGGTTGATCCATGTGTCGTTTGTGGAAAGAACACACATGCAATGACCACTGGTGGATCCATGTGTGGTTTGTGGAAAAGATCACACGTGCAATGACTCTAGTGGTTGATCCATGTTTGTTTGTGGAAATAAACCACATGCAATGACTCTAGTACTGGTTTGTGTTTTTAGTATAAGAACACACATGCAATGACTCTGGTGGTTGATCCATGTGTGGTTTGTGGAAAAACACACATGCAATGACTCTAGTGGTTGATCCATGTGTGTGGTTTGTGGAAAGAACACACATCCAATGACCACTGGTGGATTCATGTGTGGTTTGTGGAAAAGAACACACATGCAATGACTCTAGTGGTTGATCCATGTTTGTTTGTGGAAATAACACACATGCAATGACTCTAGTGGTTGATCCATGTGTGGTTTGTGAAAAGAACACACATGCAATGACTCTAGTGTTGGTTTTAGAATAAGAACACACATGCAATGACTCTAGTGGTTGATCCATGTGTGGTTTGTGGAAATAACACATATGCAATGACTCTAGTGGTTGATCCATGTGTGGATTGTGGAAATAACACACATGCAATGACTGTAATGGGTCCACATGTGGTTTGTGGAAAGAACACACATGCAATGACCACTGGTTGATAATTATGTTGTTTGTGGAAAAGAACACACATGCAATGAGTCTAGTGGATCCATGTGTGGTTTGTGGAAAAGAACACACATGCAATGACTCTACTGCTGGTTTGTGGTTTTAGTATAAGAACAAACATGCAATGACTCTAGTGGTTGATCCATGTGTGGTTAGTGGAAAGAACACACATGCAATGACCACTGGTGGATCCATGTGTGGATTGTGGAAAAGAACTCACATGCAATGACTCTATTACTGGTTTGTGGTTTTAGTATAAGAACACACATGCAATGACTCTAGTGGTTGATCCATGTGTGGTTTGTGGAAATAACACACATGATATGACTCTAGTGGTTGATCCATGTGTGGTTTGTGGAAATAACACACATGCAATGACCACTAGTGGATCCATGTGTGGTTTGTGGAAAGAACACATATGCAATGACTCTAGTGGTTGATCCATGTGTGGTTTGTGGAAAGAACACACATGCAATGACCACTGGTGGATCCATGTGTGGTTTGTGGAAATAACATACATGCAATGACCACTGGTGGATCCATGTGTGGTTTGTGGAAAGAACACACATGCAATGACTCTAGTGGTTGATCCATGTGTGGTTTGTGGAAAGAACACACATGCAATGACCACTGGTGGATCCATGTGTGGTTTGTGGAAAAGAACACACATGCAATGACTCTAGTGGTTGATCCATGTTTGTTTGTGGAAATAACACACATGCAATGACTCTAGTGCTTGATCCATGTGTGGTTTGTGAAAAGAACACACATGCAATGACTCTAGTGCTTGATCCATGTGTGGTTTGTGAAAATAACACACATACAATGATTCTAGTGGTTGATCCATGTGTGGTTTGTGGAAAGAACACACATGCAATGACCACTAGTGGATCCATGTGTGGTTTGTGGAAAAGAACACACATGCAATGACTGTAGTGTTGGTTTGTGGTTTTAGTATAAGGACAAACATGCAATGACTCTAGTGGTTGATCCATGTGTGGTTTGTGGAAAGAACACACATGCAATGACTCTGGTTGATCCATATGTGGTTTGTGGAAAGAACACACATGCAATTACCACTAGTGGATCCATGTGTGGTTTGTGGAAAAGAACACACATGCAATGACTCTAGTGCTGGTTTGTGGTTTTAGTATAAGAACACACATGCAATGACTCTAGTGCTGGTTTGTGGTTTTAGTATAAGAACACACATGCAATGACTCTAGTGGAAAGAACACACATGCAATGACTCTGGTTGATCCATATGTGGTTTGTGGAAAGAACACACATGCAATTACCACTGGTGGATCCATGTGTGGTTTGTGGAAAATAACACATATGCAATGACTCTAGTGGTTGATCCATGTGTGGATTGTGGAAATAACACACATGCAATGACTGTAATGGGTCCACATGTGGTTTGTGGAAAGAACACACATGCAATGACCACTGGTTGATCCTTAAGTTATTTGTGGAAAATAAAACACATGCAATGAGTCTAGTGGATCCATGTGTGGTTTGTGGAAAAGAACACACATGCAATGACTCTACTGCTGGTTTGTGGTTTTAGTATAAGAACAAACATGCAATGACTCTAGTGGTTGATCCATGTGTGGTTAGTGGAAAGAACGCACATGCAATGACCATTGGTGGATCCATGTGTGGTTTGTGGAAAAGAACTCACATGCAATGACTCTAGTATTGGTTTGTGGTTTTAGTATAAGAACACACACGCAATGACTCTAGTGATTTATCCATGTGTGGTTTGTGGAAAGAACACACATGCAATGACCACTGGTGGATCCATGTGTGGTTTGTGGAAAAGATCACACATGCAATGAATCTAGTGGTTGATCCATGTGTGGTTTGTGGAAATAAATCACATGCAATGACCACTGGTGGATCCATGTGTGGTTTGTGCAAAGAACAGACATGCAATGACCACTGGTGGATCCATGTGTGGTTTGTGGAAAAGAACACACATGCAATGACTCTAGTGGTTGATCCATGTTTGTTTGTGGAAATAACACACATGCAATGACTCTAGTGCTTGATGCATGTGTGGTTTGTGAAAAGAACACACATGCAATGACTCTAGTGGTTGATCCATGTGTGGTTTGTGGAAATAACACACATACAATGATTAAAGTGGTTGATCCATGTGTGGTTTGTGGAAAGAACACACATGCAATGACCACTGGTGGATCCATGTGTGGTTTGTGGAGAAGAACACACATGCAATGACTGTAGTGTTGGTTTGTGGTTTTAGTATAAGGACAAACATGCAATGACTCTAGTGGTTGATCCATGTGTGGTTTGTGGAAAGAACACACATGCAATGACTCTGGTTGATCCATATGTGGTTTGTGGAAAGAACAGACATGCAATTACCACTGCTGGATCCATGTGTGGTTTGTGGAAAAGAACACACATGCAATGACTCTAGTGCTGGTTTGTGGTTTTAGTATAAGAACACACATGCAATGACTCTAGTGCTGGTTTGTGGTTTTAGTATAAGCACACACATGCAATGACTCTAGTGGTTGATCCATGTGTGGTATGTGGAAAGAACACACACGCAATGACTCTAGTGGTTAATCCATGTGTTGTTTGTGGAAAGAACACACATGCAATGACCACTAGTGGATCCATGTGTGGTTTGTGGAAAAGATCACACGTGCAATGACTCTAGTGGTTGATCCATGTTTGTTTGTGGAAATAACACACATGCAATGACTCTAGTACTGGTTTGTGGTTTTAGTATAAGAACACGCATGCAATGACTCTGGTGGTTGATCCATGTGTGGTTTGTGGAAAAACACACATGCAATGACTCTAGTGGTTGATCCATGTGTGTGGTTTGTGGAAAGAACACACATCCAATGACCATAGGTGGATTCAGGTGTGGTTTGTGGAAAAGAACACACATGCAATGACTCTAGTGGTTGATCCATGTTTGTTTGTGGAAATAACACACATGCAATGACTCTAGTGGTTGATCCATGTGTGGTTTGTGAAAAGAACACACATGCAATGACTCTAGTGTTGGTTTTAGAATAAGAACACACATGCAATGCCTCTAGTGGTTGATCCATGTGTGGTTTTTGGAAATAACACATATGCAATGACTCTAGTGGTTGATCCATGTGTGGATTGTGGAAATAACACACATGCAATGACTGTAATGGGTCCACATGTGGTTTGTGGAAATAACACACATGCAATGACCACTGGTTAATCCTTAAGTTGTTTGTGGAAAAGAACACACATGCAATGAGTCTAGTGGATCCATGTGTGGTTTGTGGAAAAGAACACACATGCAATGACTCTACTGCTGGTTTGTGGTTTTAGTATAAGAACAAACATGCAATGACTCTAGTGGTTGATCCATGTGTGGTTAGTGGAAAGAACGCACATGCAATGACCACTGGTGGATCCATGTGTGGTTTGTGGAAAAGAACTCACATGCAATGACTCTAGTACTGGTTTGTGGTTTTAGTATAAGAACACACATGCAATGACTCTAGTGGTTGATCCATGTGTGGTTTGTGGAAATAACACACATGCAATGACTCTAGTGGTTGATCCATGTCTGGTTTGTGGAAATAACACACATGCAATGACCACTGGTGGATCCATGTGTGGTTTGTGGAAAGAACACACATGCAATGACACTAGTGGTTGATCCATGTGTGGTTTGTGGAAAGACCACACATGCAATGACTCTAGTGATTGATCCATGTGTGGTTTGTGGAAAGAACACACATGCAATGACCACTGGTGGATCCATGTGTGGTTTGTGGAAAAGATCACACATGCAATGAATCTAGTGGTTGATCCATGTGTGGTTTGTGGAAATAACACACATGCAATGACTCTGGTGGTTGATCCATGTGTGGTTTGTGGAAAAACACACATGCAATGACTCTAGTGGTTGATCCATGTGTGTGGTTTGTGGAAAGAACACACATCCAATGACCATTGGTGGATTCATGTGTGGTTTGTGGAAAAGAACACACATGCAATGACTCTAGTGGTTGATCCATGTTTGTTTGTGGAAATAACACACATGCAATGACTGTAGTGGTTGATCCATGTGTGGTTTGTGAAAAGAACACACATGCAATGACTCTAGTGTTGGTTTTTGAATAAGAACACACATGCAATGACTCTAGTGGTTGATCCATGTGTGATTTGTGGAAATAACACATATGCAATGACTCTAGTGGTTGATCCATGTGTGGATTGTGGAAATAACACACATGCAATGACTGTAATGGGTCCACATGTGGTTTGTGGAAAGAACACACATGCAATGACCACTGGTTAATCCTTAAGTTGTTTGTGGAAAAGAACACACATGCAATGAGTCTAGTGGATCCATGTGTGGTTTGTGGAAAAGAACACACATGCAATGACTCTACTACTGGTTTGTGGTTTTAGTATAAGAACAAACATGCAATGACTCTAGTGGTTGATCCATGTGTGTTTAGTGGAAAGAACGCACATGCAATGACCACTGGTGGATCCATGTGTGGTTTGTGGAAAAGAACTCACATGCAATGACTCTAGTACTGGTTTGTGGTTTTAGTATAAGAACACACATGCAATGACTCTAGTGGTTGATCCATGTGTGGTTTGTGGAAATAACACACATGCAATGACTCTAGTGGTTGATCCATGTGTGGTTTGTGGAAATAACACACATGCAATGACCACTGGTGGATCCATGTGTGGTTTGTGGAAAGAACACACATGCAATGACACTAGTGGTTGATCCATGTGTGGTTTGTGTAAAGAACACACATGCAATGACCACTGGTGGATCCATGTGTGGTTTGTGGAAAAGAACACACATGCAATGACTCTAGTGGTTGATCCATGTTTGTTTGTGGAAATAACACACATGCAATGACTCTAGTGGTGTATCCATGTGTGGTTTGTGAAAAGAACACACATGCAATGACTCTAGTGGTTGATCCATGTGTGGTTTGTGGAAATAACACACATACAATGACTCTAGTGGTTGATCCATGTGTGGTTTGTGGAAAGAACACACATGCAATGACCACTGGTGGATCCATGTGTGGTTTGTGGAAAAGAACACACATGCAATGACTGTAGTGTTGGTTTGTGGTTTTAGTATAAGAACAAACATGCAATGACTCTAGTGGTTGATCCATGTGTGGTTTGTGGAAAGAACACACATGCAATGACTCTGGTTGATTCATATGTGGTTTGTGGAAAGAACACACATGCAATTACCACTGGTGGATCCATGTGTGGTTTGTGGAAAAGAACACACATGCAATGACTCTAGTGCTGGTTTGTGGTTTTAGTATAAGAAAAACATGCAATGACTCTAGTGGTTGATCCATGTGTGGTTTGTGGAAAGAACACACGTGCAATGACTCTGGTTGATCCATGTGTGGTTTGTGGAAATAACACACATGCAATGACCACTTGTGGATCCATGTGTGGTTTGTGGAAAAGAACACACATGCAATGACTCTAGTGGTTGATCCATGTTTGTTTGTGGAAATAACACACATGCAATGACTCTAGTGGTTGATCCATGTGTGGTTTGTGGAAATAACACACATGCAATGACTCTAGTGGTTGATCATGTGTGGTTTGTGGAAATAACACACATGCAATGACTCTAGTGGTTGATCCATGTGTGGTTTGTGGAAAGAACACACATGCAGTGACCACTTGTGGATCCATGTGTGGTTTGTGGAAAAGAACACACATGCAATGAGTCTAGTGTTGGTTTGTAGTTTTAGTATAAGAACACACATGCAATGGCTCTAGTACTGGTTTGTGGTTTTAGTATAAGAACACACATGCAATGACTCTAGTGGTTGATCCATGTGTAGTTTGTGGAAATAACACACCTGCAATGACTCTAGTGGTTGATCCATGTGTGGTTTGTGGAAAGAACACACATGCAATGACCACTGGTGGATCCATGTTGGTTTTAGTATAAGAACACACATGCAATGACTCTAGTGGTTGATCCATGTTTGTTTGTGGAAATAACACACATGCAATGACTCTAGTGGTTGATCCATGTGTGGTTTATGAAAAGAACACACATGCAATGGCTCTAGTGTTGGTTTTAGTATAAGAACACACATGCAATGACTCTAGTGGTTGATCCATGTGTGGTTTGTGGAAATGACAGATAAGCAATTACTCTAGTGGTTGATCCATGTGTGGTTTATGGAAATAACACACATGCAATGACTCTAGTGGGTCCACATGTGTGGTTTGTGGAAAGAACACACATGCAATGACTCTGGTTGATCCATATGTGGTTTGTGGAAATAACACACATGCAATGACTCTAGTGGTGGATCTATGTGTGGTTTGTGGAAAAGAACACACATGCAATGACTCTAGTGCTGGTTTGTGGTTTTAGTATAAGAACAAACATGCAATGACTCTAGTGGTTGATCCATGTGTGGTTTGTGGAAAGAACACACATGCAATGACTCTAGTTGATCCATATGTGGTTTGTGGAAAGAACACACATGAAATTACCACTAGTGGATCCATGTGTGGTTTGTGGAAAAGAACACACATGCAATGACTCTAGTGCTGGTTTGTGGTTTTAGTATAAGAAAAAACATGCAATGACTCTAGTGGTTGATCCATGTGTGGTTTGTGGAAATAACACACATGCAATGACTCTAGTGGTTGATCCATGTCTGGTTTGTGGAAATAACACACATGCAATGACCACTGGTGGATCCATGTGTGGTTTGTGGAAAGAACACACATGCAATGACACTAGTGGTTGATCCATGTGTGGTTTGTGGAAAGACCACACATGCAATGACTCTAGTGATTGATCCATGTGTGGTTTGTGGAAAGAACACACATGCAATGACCACTGGTGGATCCATGTGTGGTTTGTGGAAAAGATCACACATGCAATGAATCTAGTGGTTGATCCATGTGTGGTTTGTGGAAATAACACACATGCAATGACTCTGGTGGTTGATCCATGTGTGGTTTGTGGAAAAACACACATGCAATGACTCTAGTGGTTGATCCATGTGTGTGGTTTGTGGAAAGAACACACATCCAATGACCATTGGTGGATTCATGTGTGGTTTGTGGAAAAGAACACACATGCAATGACTCTAGTGGTTGATCCATGTTTGTTTGTGGAAATAACACACATGCAATGACTGTAGTGGTTGATCCATGTGTGGTTTGTGAAAAGAACACACATGCAATGACTCTAGTGTTGGTTTTTGAATAAGAACACACATGCAATGACTCTAGTGGTTGATCCATGTGTGATTTGTGGAAATAACACATATGCAATGACTCTAGTGGTTGATCCATGTGTGGATTGTGGAAATAACACACATGCAATGACTGTAATGGGTCCACATGTGGTTTGTGGAAAGAACACACATGCAATGACCACTGGTTAATCCTTAAGTTGTTTGTGGAAAAGAACACACATGCAATGAGTCTAGTGGATCCATGTGTGGTTTGTGGAAAAGAACACACATGCAATGACTCTACTACTGGTTTGTGGTTTTAGTATAAGAACAAACATGCAATGACTCTAGTGGTTGATCCATGTGTGTTTAGTGGAAAGAACGCACATGCAATGACCACTGGTGGATCCATGTGTGGTTTGTGGAAAAGAACTCACATGCAATGACTCTAGTACTGGTTTGTGGTTTTAGTATAAGAACACACATGCAATGACTCTAGTGGTTGATCCATGTGTGGTTTGTGGAAATAACACACATGCAATGACTCTAGTGGTTGATCCATGTGTGGTTTGTGGAAATAACACACATGCAATGACCACTGGTGGATCCATGTGTGGTTTGTGGAAAGAACACACATGCAATGACACTAGTGGTTGATCCATGTGTGGTTTGTGTAAAGAACACACATGCAATGACCACTGGTGGATCCATGTGTGGTTTGTGGAAAAGAACACACATGCAATGACTCTAGTGGTTGATCCATGTTTGTTTGTGGAAATAACACACATGCAATGACTCTAGTGGTGTATCCATGTGTGGTTTGTGAAAAGAACACACATGCAATGACTCTAGTGGTTGATCCATGTGTGGTTTGTGGAAATAACACACATACAATGACTCTAGTGGTTGATCCATGTGTGGTTTGTGGAAAGAACACACATGCAATGACCACTGGTGGATCCATGTGTGGTTTGTGGAAAAGAACACACATGCAATGACTGTAGTGTTGGTTTGTGGTTTTAGTATAAGAACAAACATGCAATGACTCTAGTGGTTGATCCATGTGTGGTTTGTGGAAAGAACACACATGCAATGACTCTGGTTGATTCATATGTGGTTTGTGGAAAGAACACACATGCAATTACCACTGGTGGATCCATGTGTGGTTTGTGGAAAAGAACACACATGCAATGACTCTAGTGCTGGTTTGTGGTTTTAGTATAAGAAAAACATGCAATGACTCTAGTGGTTGATCCATGTGTGGTTTGTGGAAAGAACACACGTGCAATGACTCTGGTTGATCCATGTGTGGTTTGTGGAAATAACACACATGCAATGACCACTTGTGGATCCATGTGTGGTTTGTGGAAAAGAACACACATGCAATGACTCTAGTGGTTGATCCATGTTTGTTTGTGGAAATAACACACATGCAATGACTCTAGTGGTTGATCCATGTGTGGTTTGTGGAAATAACACACATGCAATGACTCTAGTGGTTGATCATGTGTGGTTTGTGGAAATAACACACATGCAATGACTCTAGTGGTTGATCCATGTGTGGTTTGTGGAAAGAACACACATGCAGTGACCACTTGTGGATCCATGTGTGGTTTGTGGAAAAGAACACACATGCAATGAGTCTAGTGTTGGTTTGTAGTTTTAGTATAAGAACACACATGCAATGGCTCTAGTACTGGTTTGTGGTTTTAGTATAAGAACACACATGCAATGACTCTAGTGGTTGATCCATGTGTAGTTTGTGGAAATAACACACCTGCAATGACTCTAGTGGTTGATCCATGTGTGGTTTGTGGAAAGAACACACATGCAATGACCACTGGTGGATCCATGTTGGTTTTAGTATAAGAACACACATGCAATGACTCTAGTGGTTGATCCATGTTTGTTTGTGGAAATAACACACATGCAATGACTCTAGTGGTTGATCCATGTGTGGTTTATGAAAAGAACACACATGCAATGGCTCTAGTGTTGGTTTTAGTATAAGAACACACATGCAATGACTCTAGTGGTTGATCCATGTGTGGTTTGTGGAAATGACAGATAAGCAATTACTCTAGTGGTTGATCCATGTGTGGTTTATGGAAATAACACACATGCAATGACTCTAGTGGGTCCACATGTGTGGTCTGTGGAAAGAACACACATGCAATGACTCTGGTTGATCCATATGTGGTTTGTGGAAATAACACACATGCAATGACTCTAGTGGTGGATCTATGTGTGGTTTGTGGAAAAGAACACACATGCAATGACTCTAGTGCTGGTTTGTGGTTTTAGTATAAGAACAAACATGCAATGACTCTAGTGGTTGATCCATGTGTGGTTTGTGGAAAGAACACACATGCAATGACTCTAGTTGATCCATATGTGGTTTGTGGAAAGAACACACATGAAATTACCACTAGTGGATCCATGTGTGGTTTGTGGAAAAGAACACACATGCAATGACTCTAGTGCTGGTTTGTGGTTTTAGTATAAGAAAAAACATGCAATGACTATAGTGGTTGATCCATGTGTGGCTTGTGGAAAGAACACACATGCAATGACCACTGGTTAATCCTTAAGTTGTTTGTGGAAAAGAACACACATGCAATGAGTCTAGTGGATCCATGTGTGGTTTGTGGAAAAGAACACACATGCAATGACTCTACAACTGGTTTGTGGTTTTAGTATAAGAACAAACATGCAATGACTCTAGTGGTTGATCCATGTGTGTTTAGTGAAAAGAACGCACATGCAATGACCACTGGTGGATCCATGTGTGGTTTGTGGAAAAGAACTCACATGCAATGACTCTAGTACTGGTTTGTGGTTTTAGTATAAGAACACACATGCAATGACTCTAGTGGTTGATCCATGTGTGGTTTGTGGAAATAACACACATGCAATGACTCTAGTGGTTGATCCATGTGTGGTTTGTGGAAATAACACACATGCAATGACCACTGGTGGATCCATGTGTGGTTTGTGGAAAGAACACACATGCAATGACACTAGTGGTTGATCCATGTGTGGTTTGTGTAAAGAACACACATGCAATGACCACTGGTGGATCCATGTGTGGTTTGTGGAAAAGAACACACATGCAATGACTCTAGTGGTTGATCCATGTTTGTTTGTGGAAATAACACACATGCAATGACTCTAGTGGTGTATCCATGTGTGGTTTGTGAAAAGAACACACATGCAATGACTCTAGTGGTTGATCCATGTGTGGTTTGTGGAAATAACACACATACAATGACTCTAGTGGTTGATCCATGTGTGGTTTGTGGAAAGAACACACATGCAATGACCACTGGTGGATCCATGTGTGGTTTGTGGAAAAGAACACACATGCAATGACTGTAGTGTTGGTTTGTGGTTTTAGTATAAGAACAAACATGCAATGACTCTAGTGGTTGATCCATGTGTGGTTTGTGGAAAGAACACACATGCAATGACTCTGGTTGATTCATATGTGGTTTGTGGAAAGAACACACATGCAATTACCACTGGTGGATCCATGTGTGGTTTGTGGAAAAGAACACACATGCAATGACTCTAGTGGTTGATCCATGTTTGTTTGTGGAAATAACACACATGCAATGACTCTAGTGGTGTATCCATGTGTGGTTTGTGAAAAGAACACACATGCAATGACTCTAGTGGTTGATCCATGTGTGGTTTGTGGAAATAACACACATACAATGACTCTAGTGGTTGATCCATGTGTGGTTTGTGGAAATAACACACATGCAATGACCACTGGTGGATCCATGTGTGGTTTGTGGAAAAGAACACACATGCAATGACTGTAGTGTTGGTTTGTGGTTTTAGTATAAGAACAAACATGCAATGACTCTAGTGGTTGATCCATGTGTGGTTTGTGGAAAGAACACACATGCAATGACTCTGGTTGATTCATATGTGGTTTGTGGAAAGAACACACATGCAATTACCACTGGTGGATCCATGTGTGGTTTGTGGAAAAGAACACACATGCAATGACTCTAGTGCTGGTTTGTGGTTTTAGTATAAGAAAAACATGCAATGACTCTAGTGGTTGATCCATGTGTGGTTTGTGGAAAGAACACACGTGCAATGACTCTGGTTGATCCATGTGTGGTTTGTGGAAATAACACACATGCAATGACCACTTGTGGATCCATGTGTGGTTTGTGGAAAAGAACACACATGCAATGACTCTAGTGGTTGTTCCATGTTTGTTTGTGGAAATAACACACATGCAATGACTCTAGTGGTTGATCCATGTGTGGTTTGTGGAAATAACACACATGCAATGACTCTAGTGGTTGATCATGTGTGGTTTGTGGAAATAACACACATGCAATGACTCTAGTGGTTGATCCATGTGTGGTTTGTGGAAAGAACACACATGCAGTGACCACTTGTGGATCCATGTGTGGTTTGTGGAAAAGAACACACATGCAATGAGTCTAGTGTTGGTTTGTAGTTTTAGTATAAGAACACACATGCAATGGCTCTAGTACTGGTTTGTGGTTTTAGTATAAGAACACACATGCAATGACTCTAGTGGTTGATCCATGTGTAGTTTGTGGAAATAACACACCTGCAATGACTCTAGTGGTTGATCCATGTGTGGTTTGTGGAAAGAACACACATGCAATGACCACTGGTGGATCCATGTTGGTTTTAGTATAAGAACACACATGCAATGACTCTAGTGGTTGATCCATGTTTGTTTGTGGAAATAACACACATGCAATGACTCTAGTGGTTGATCCATGTGTGGTTTATGAAAAGAACACACATGCAATGGCTCTAGTGTTGGTTTTAGTATAAGAACACACATGCAATGACTCTAGTGGTTGATCCATGTGTGGTTTGTGGAAATGACAGATAAGCAATTACTCTAGTGGTTGATCCATGTGTGGTTTATGGAAATAACACACATGCAATGACTCTAGTGGGTCCACATGTGTGGTCTGTGGAAAGAACACACATGCAATGACTCTGGTTGATCCATATGTGGTTTGTGGAAATAACACACATGCAATGACTCTAGTGGTGGATCTATGTGTGGTTTGTGGAAAAGAACACACATGCAATGACTCTAGTGCTGGTTTGTGGTTTTAGTATAAGAACAAACATGCAATGACTCTAGTGGTTGATCCATGTGTGGTTTGTGGAAAGAACACACATGCAATGACTAGTGGTTGATCCATATGTGGTTTGTGGAAAGAACACACATGCAATGACTCTAGTGGTTGATCCATGTTTGTTTGTGGAAATAACACACATGCAATGACTCTAGTGGTTGATCCATGTGTGGTTTATGAAAAGAACACACATGCAATGGCTCTAGTGTTGGTTTTAGTATAAGAACACACATGCAATGACTCTAGTGGTTGATCCATGTGTGGTTTGTGGAAATGACACATATGCAATGACTCTAGTGGTTGATCCATGTGTGGTTTGTGGAAATAACACACATGCAATGACTCTAGTGGGTCCACATGTGTGGTTTGTAGAAAGAACACACATGCAATGACTCTGGTTGATCCATATGTGGTTTGTGGAAATAACACACATGCAATGACTCTAGTGGTGGATCTATGTGTGGTTTGTGGAAAAGAACACACATGCAATGACTCTAGTGCTGGTTTGTGGTTTTAGTATAAGAACAAACATGCAATGACTCTAGTGGTTAATCCATGTTTGTTTGTGGAAATAACACACATGCAATGACTCTAGTGGTTGATCCATGTGTGGTTTGTGGAAATAACACACATGCAATGACTCTAGTACTGGTTTGTGGTTTTAGTATAAGAACACACATGCAATGAGTCTAGTGGTTGATACATGTGTGGTTTGTGGAAAGAACACACATGCAATGACTCTGGTTGATCCATGTGTGGTTTATGGAAAGAACACACAGGCAATGACCCCTGGTGGATCCATGTGTGGTTTGTGGAAAAGAACACACATGCAATGACTCTAGTGCTGGTTTGTGGTTTTAGTATAAGAACGCACATGCAATGACTCTAGTGGCTGAGCCATGTGTGGTTTGTGGAAAGAACACACATGCAATGACTCTAGTGGTTGATCCATGTGTGGTTTGTGGAAAGAACACACATGCAATGACCACTGGTGGATCCATGTGTGGTTTGTGGAAAAGATCACACATGCAATGACTCTAGTGGTTGATCCATGTTTGTTTGTGGAAATAACACACATGCAATGACTCTAGTACTGGTTTGTGGTTTTAGTATAAGAACACACATGCAATGACTCTAGTGGTTGATCCATGTGTGCTTTGTGGAAAAACACACATGCAATGACTCTAGTGGTTGATCCATGTGTGTGGTTTGTGGAAAGAACACACATCCAATGACCACTGCTGGATCCATGTGTGTTTTGTGGAAAAGAACACACATGCAATGACTCTAGTGGTTGATCCATGTTTGTTTGTGGAAATAACACACATGCAATGACTCTAGTGTTGGTTTTAGAATAAGAACACACATGCAATGACTCTAGTGGTTGATCCATGTGTGGTTTGTGGAAATAACATATGCAATGACTCTAGTGGTTGATCCACGTGTGGATTGTGGAAATAACACACATGCAATGACTGTAATGGGTCCACATGTGGTTTGTGGAAAGAACACACATGCAATGACCACTGGTTGATCCATAAGTTGTTTGTGGAAATAACACACATGCAATGAGTCTAGTGGATCCATGTATGGTTTGTGGAAAAGAACACACATGCAATGACTCTACTGCTGGTTTGTGGTTTTAGTATAAGAACAAACATGCAATGAATCTAGTGGTTGATCCATGTGTGGTTTGTGGAAAGAACACACATGCAATGACTCTAGTTGATCCATATGTGGTTTGTGGAAAGAACACACATGCAATGACCACTGGTGGATCCATGTGTGGTTTGTGGAAAAGAACACACATGCAATGACTCTAGTACTGGTTTGTGGTTTTAGTATAAGAACACACATGCAATGACTCTAGTACTGGTTTGTGGTTTTAGTATAAGAACACACATGCAATGACTCTAGTGGTTGATCCATGTGTGGTTTGTGGAAATGAAACACATGCAATGACTCTAGTGGTTGATCCATGTGTGGTTTGTGGAAAGAACACATATGCAATGACCACTGGTGGATCCATGTTGGTTTTAGTATAAGAACACACATGCAATGACTCTAGTGGTTGATCCATGTTTGTTTGTGGAAATAACACACATGTAATGACTCTAGTGGTTGATCCATGTGTGGTTTGTGAAAAGAACACACATGCAATGACTATAGTGTTGGTTTTAGAATAAGAACACACATGCAATGACTCTAGTGGTTGATCCATGTGTGGTTTTAGTATAAGAACAAACATAAAATGACTAGTGGTTGATCCATCTGTGGTTAGTGGAAAGAACACACATGCAATGACCACTGGTGGATCCATGTGTGGTTTGTGGAAAAGAACTCACATGTAATGACTCTAGTACTGGTTTGTGGTTTTAATATAAGAACACACATGCAATGACTCTAGTGGTTGATCCATGTGTGGTTTTTGGAAATAACACACATGCAATGACTGTAGTGGTTGATCCATGTGTGGTTTGTGGAAATAACACACATGCAATGACCACTAGTGGATCCATGTGTGGTTTGTGGAAAGAACACACATTCAATGACTCTAGTGGTTGATCCATGTGTGGTTTGTGGAAAGAACACACATGCAATGACCACTGGTGGATCCATGTGTGGTTTGTGGAAAAGAACACACATGCAATGACTCTAGTGGTTGATCCATGTTTGTTTGTGGAAATAACACACATGCAATGACTCTAGTGGTTGATCCATGTGTGGTTTGTGAAAAGAACACACATGCAATGACTCTAGTGGTTGATCCATGTGTGGTTTGTGGAAATAACACACATACAATGACTCTAGTGGTTGATCCATGTGTGGTTTGTGGAAAGAACACACATATAATGACCACTGGTGGATCCATGTGTGGTTTGTGGAAAAGAACACACATGCAATGACTGTCATGTTGGTTTGTGGTTTTAGTATAAGAACAAACATGCAATGACTCTAGTGGTTGATCCATGTGTGGTTTGTGGAAAGAACACACATGCAATGACTCTGGTTGATCCATATGTGGTTTGTGGAAAGAACACACATGCAATTACCACTGGTGGATCCATGTGTGGTTTGTGGAAAAGAACACACATTACAATGACTCTAGTGCTGGTTTGTGCATTTAGTATAAGAAAAAACATGCAATGACTCTAGTGGTTGATCCATGTGTGGCTTGTGGAAAGAACACACATGCAATGACTCTGGTTGATCCATATGTGGTTTGTGGAAAGAACACACATGCAATGACCACTGGTGGATCCATGTGTGGTTTGTGAAGAAGAACACACATGCAATGACTCTAGTACTGGTTTGTGGTTTTAGTATAAGAACACACAAGCAATGACTCTAGTACTGGTTTGTGGTTTTAGTATAAGAACACACATGCAATGACTCTAGTACTGGTTTCTGGTTTTAGTATAAGAACACACATGCAATGACTCTAGTGGTTGATCCATGTGTGGTTTGTGGAAATGAAACACATGCAATGACTCTAGTACTGGTTTGTGGTTTTAGTATAAGAACACACATGCAATGAGTCTAGTGGTTGATACATGTGTGGTTTGTGGAAAGAACACACATGCAATGACTCTGGTTGATCCATGTGTGGTTTGTGGAAAGAACACACATGCAATGACCCCTGGTGGATCCATGTGTGGTTTGTGGAAAAGAACACACATGCAATGACTCTAGTGCTGGTTTGTGGTTTTAGTATAAGAACGCACATGCAATGACTCTAGTGGTTGATCCATGTGTGGTTTGTGGAAAGAACACACATGCAATGACTCTAGTGGTTGATCCATGTGTGGTTTGTGGAAAGAACACACATGCAATGACCACTGGTGGATCCATGTGTGGTTTGTGGAAAAGATCACACATGCAATGACTCTAGTGATTGATCCATGTTTGTTTGTGGAAATAACACACATGCAATGACTCTAGTACTGGCTTGTGGTTTTAGTATAAGAACACACATGCAATGACTCTAGTGGTTGATCCATGTGTGCTTTGTGGAAAAACACACATGCAATGACTCTAGTGGTTGATCCATGTGTGTGGTTTGTGGAAAGAACACACATCCAATGACCACTGGTGGATCCATGTGTGGTTTGTGGAAAAGAACACACATGCAATGACTCTAGTGGTTGATCCATGTTTGTTTGTGGAAATAACACACATGCAATGACTCTAGTGTTGGTTTTAGAATAAGAACACACATGCAATGACTCTAGTGGTTGATTCATGTGTGGTTTGTGGAAATAACACATATGCAATGACTCTAGTGGTTGATCCACGTGTGGATTATGGAAATAACACACATGCAATGACTGTAATGGGTCCACATGTGGTTTGTGGAAAGAAAACACATGCAATGACCACTGGTTGATCCATAAGTTGTTTGTGGAAATAACACACATGCAATGAGTCTAGTGGATCCATGTATGGTTTGTGGAAAGAACACACATGCAATGACTCTACTGCTGGTTTGTGGTTTTAGTATAAGAACAAACATGCAATGACTCTAGTGGTTGACACATGTGTGGTTTGTGGAAAGAACACACATGCAATGACTCGGGTTGATCCATACGTGGTTTCTGGAAAGAACACACATGCAATGACCACTGGTGGGTCCATGTGTGGTTTGTGGAAACGAACACACATGCAATGACTCTAGTGCTGGTTTGTGGTATTAGTATAAGAACAAACATGCAATGACTCTAGTGGTTGATCCATGTGTGGTTTTTTTATAAGAACAAACATAAAATGACTAGTGGTTGATCCATCTGTGGTTAGTGGAAAGAACACACATGCAATGACCACTGGTGGATCCATGTGTGGTTTGTGGAAAAGAACTCACATGCAATGACTCTAGTACTGGTTTGTGGTTTTAATATAAGAACACACATGCAATGACCACTGGTGGATCCATGTGTGGTTTGTGGAAAAGAACACACATGCAATGACTCTAGTGGTTGATCCATGTTTGTTTGTGAAAATAACACACATGCAATGACTCTAGTGGTTGATCTATGTGTGGTTTGTGAAAAGAACACACATGCAATGATTCTAGTGGTTGATCCATGTGTGGTTTGTGGAAACAACACACATACAATGACTCTAGTGGTTGATCCATGTGTGGTTTGTGGAAAGAACACACATACAATGACCACTGGTGGATCCATGTGTGGTTTGTGGAAAAGAACACACATGCAATGACTGTCATGTTGGTTTGTGGTTTTAGTATAAGAACAAACATGCGATGACTCTAGTGGTTGATCCATGTGTGGTTTGTGGAAAGAACACACATGCAATGACTCTGGTTTATCCATATGTGGTTTGTGGAAAGAACACACATGCAATTACCACTGGTGGATCCATGTGTGGTTTGTGGAAAAGAACACACATTACAATGACTCTAGTGCTGGTTTGTGCATTTAGTATAAGAAAAAACATGCAATGACTCTAGTGGTTGATCCATGTGTGGCTTGTGGAAAGAACACACATGCAATGACTCTGGTTGATCCATATGTGGTTTGTGGAAAGAACACACATGCAATGACCACTGGTGGATCCATGTGTGGTTTGTGAAGAAGAACACACATGCAATGACTCTAGTACTGGTTTGTGGTTTTAGTATAAGAACACACAAGCAATGACTCTAGTACTGGTTTGTGGTTTTAGTATAAGAACACACATGCAATGACTCTAGTACTGGTTTGTGGTATTAGTATAAGAACAAACATGCAATGACTCTAGTGGTTGATCCATGTGTGGTTTGTGGAAAGAACACACATGCAATGACTCTAGTGGTTGATCCACGTGTGGATTGTGGAAATAACACACATGCAATGAGTCTAGTGGATCCATGTATGGTTTGTGGAAAAGAACACACATGCAATGACTCTACTGCTGGTTTGTGGTTTTAGTATAAGAACAAACATGCAATGACTCTAGTGGTTGACACATGTGTAGTTTGTGGAAAGAACACACATGCAATGACTCGGGTTGATCCATATGTGGTTTCTGGAAAGAACACACATGCAATGACCACTGGTGGTTCCATGTGTGGTTTGTGGAAACGAACACACATGCAATGACTCTAGTGCTGGTTTGTGGTATTAGTATAAGAACAAACATGCAATGACTTTAGTGCTTGATCCATGTGTGGTTTTAGTATAAGAACAAACATAAAATGACTAGTGGTTGATCCATCTGTGGTTAGTGGAAAGAACACACATGCAATGACCACTGGTGGATCCATGTGTGGTTTGTGGAAAAGAACTCACATGCAATGACTCTAGTACTGGTTTGTGGTTTTAATATAAGAACACACATGCAATGACCACTGGTGGATCCATGTGTGGTTTGTGGAAAAGAACACACATGCAATGACTCTAGTGGTTGATCCATGTTTGTTTGTGAAAATAACACACATGCAATGACTCTAGTGGTTAATCCATGTGTGGTTTGTGAAAAGAACACACATGCAATGATTCTAGTGGTTAATCCATGTGTGGTTTGTGGAAACAACACACATACAATGACTCTAGTGGTTGATCCATGTGTGGTTTGTGGAAAGAACACACATACAATGACCACTGGTGGATCCATGTGTGGTTTGTGGAAAAAAACACACATGCAATGACTGTCATGTTGGTTTGTGGTTTTAGTATAAGAACAAACATGCAATGACTCTAGTGGTTGATCCATGTGTGGTTTGTGGAAAGAACACACATGCAATGACTCTGGTTTATCCATATGTGGTTTGTGGAAAGAACACACATGCAATTACCACTGGTGGATCCATGTGTGGTTTGTGGAAAAGAACACACATTACAATGACTCTAGTGCTGGTTTGTGCATTTAGTATAAGAAAAAACATGCAATGACTCTAGTGGTTGATCCATGTGTGGCTTGTGGAAAGAACACACATGCAATGACTCTGGTTGATCCATATGTGGTTTGTGGAAAGAACACACATGCAATGACCACTGGTGGATCCATGTGTGGTTTGTGAAGAAGAACACACATGCAATGACTCTAGTACTGGTTTGTGGTTTTAGTATAAGAACACACAAGCAATGACTCTAGTACTGGTTTGTGGTTTTAGTATAAGAACACACATGCAATGACTCTAGTACTGGTTTGTGGTTTTAGTATAAGAACACACATGCAATGACTCTAATACTGGTTTGTGGTTTTACTATAAGAACACACATGCAATGACTCTAGTACTGGTTTGTGGTTTTAGTATAAGAACACACATGCAATGAGTCTAGTGGTTGATACATGTGTGGTTTGTGGAAAGAACACACATGCAATGACTCTGGTTGATCCATGTGTGGTTTGTGGAAAGAACACACATGCAATGACCCCTGGTGGATCCATGTGTGGTTTGTGGAAAAGAACACACATGCAATGACTCTAGTGCTAGTTTGTGGTTTTAGTATAAGAACGCACATGCAATGACTCTAGTTGTTGATCCATGTGTGGTTTGTGGAAAGAACACACATGCAATGACTCTAGTGGTTGATCCATGTGTGGTTTGTGGAAAGAACACACATGCAATGACCACTGGTGGATCCATGTGTGGTTTGTGGAAAAGATCACACATGCAATGACTCTAGTGGTTGATCCATGTTTGTTTGTGGAAATAACACACATGCAATGACTCTAGTACTGGTTTGTGGTTTTAGTATAAGAACACACATGCAATGACTCTAGTGGTTGATCCATGTGTGCTTTGTGGAAAAACACACATGCAATGACTCTAGTGGTTGATCCATGTGTGTGGTTTGTGGAAAGAACACACATCCAATGACCACTGGTGGATCCATGTGTGGTTTGTGGAAAAGAACACACATGCAATAACTCTAGTGGTTGATCCATGTTTGTTTGTGGAAATAACACACATGCAATGACTCTAGTGTTGGTTTTAGAATAAGAACACACATGCAATGACTCTAGTGGTTGATCCATGTGTGGTTTGTGGAAATAACACATATACAATGACTCTAGTGGTTGGTCCACGTGTGGATTGTGGAAATAACACACATGCAATGACTGTAATGGGTCCACATGTGGTTTGTGGAAAGAACACACATGCAATGACCACTGGTTGATCCATAAGTTGTTTGTGGAAATAACACACATGCAATGAGTCTAGTGGATCCATGTATGGTTTGTGGAAAAGAACACACATGCAATGACTCTACTGCTGGTTTGTGGCTTTAGTATAAGAACAAACATGCAATGAATCTAGTGGTTGATCCATGTGTGGTTTTAGTATAAGAACAAACATAAAATGACTAGTGGTTGATCCATCTGTGGTTAGTGGAAAGAACACACATGCAATGACCACTGGTGGATCCATGTGTGGTTTGTGGAAAAGAACTCACATGAAATGACTCTAGTACTGGTTTGTGGTATTAGTATAAGAACAAACATGCAATGACTCTAGTGGTTGATCCATGTGTGGTTTTAGTATAAGAACAAACATAAAATGACTAGTGGTTGATCCATCTGAGGTTAGTGGAAAGAACACACATGCAATGACCACTGGTGGATCCATGTGTGGTTTGTGGAAAAGAACTCACATGCAATGACTCTAGTACTGGTTTGTGGTTTTAATATAAGAACACACATGCAATGACCACTGGTGGATCCATGTGTGGTTTGTGGAAAAGAACACACATGCAATGACTCTAGTGGTTGATCCATGTTTGTTTGTGAAAATAACACACATGCAATGACTCTAGTGGTTGATCCATGTGTGGTTTGTGAAAAGAACACACATGCAATGATTCTAGTGGTTAATCCATGTGTGGTTTGTGGAAACAACACACATACAATGACTCTAGTGGTTGATCCATGTGTGGTTTGTGGAAAGAACACACATACAATGACCACTGGTGGATCCATGTGTGGTTTGTGGAAAAAAACACACATGCAATGACTGTCATGTTGGTTTGTGGTTTTAGTATAAGAACAAACATGCAATGACTCTAGTGGTTGATCCATGTGTGGTTTGTGGAAAGAACACACATGCAATGACTCTGGTTTATCCATATGTGGTTTGTGGAAAGAACACACATGCAATTACCACTGGTGGATCCATGTGTGGTTTGTGGAAAAGAACACACATTACAATGACTCTAGTGCTGGTTTGTGCATTTAGTATAAGAAAAAACATGCAATGACTCTAGTGGTTGATCCATGTGTGGCTTGTGGAAAGAACACACATGCAATGACTCTGGTTGATCCATATGTGGTTTGTGGAAAGAACACACATGCAATGACCACTGGTGGATCCATGTGTGGTTTGTGAAGAAGAACACACATGCAATGACTCTAGTACTGGTTTGTGGTTTTAGTATAAGAACACACAAGCAATGACTCTAGTACTGGTTTGTGGTTTTAGTATAAGAACACACATGCAATGACTCTAGTACTGGTTTGTGGTTTTAGTATAAGAACACACATGCAATGACTCTAATACTGGTTTGTGGTTTTACTATAAGAACACACATGCAATGACTCTAGTACTGGTTTGTGGTTTTAGTATAAGAACACACATGCAATGAGTCTAGTGGTTGATACATGTGTGGTTTGTGGAAAGAACACACATGCAATGACTCTGGTTGATCCATGTGTGGTTTGTGGAAAGAACACACATGCAATGACCCCTGGTGGATCCATGTGTGGTTTGTGGAAAAGAACACACATGCAATGACTCTAGTGCTAGTTTGTGGTTTTAGTATAAGAACGCACATGCAATGACTCTAGTTGTTGATCCATGTGTGGTTTGTGGAAAGAACACACATGCAATGACTCTAGTGGTTGATCCGTGTGTGGTTTGTGGAAAGAACACACATGCAATGACCACTGGTGGATCCATGTGTGGTTTGTGGAAAAGATCACACATGCAATGACTCTAGTGGTTGATCCATGTTTGTTTGTGGAAATAACACACATGCAATGACTCTAGTACTGGTTTGTGGTTTTAGTATAAGAACACACATGCAATGACTCTAGTGGTTGATCCATGTGTGCTTTGTGGAAAAACACACATGCAATGACTCTAGTGGTTGATCCATGTGTGTGGTTTGTGGAAAGAACACACATCCAATGACCACTGGTGGATCCATGTGTGGTTTGTGGAAAAGAACACACATGCAATAACTCTAGTGGTTGATCCATGTTTGTTTGTGGAAATAACACACATGCAATGACTCTAGTGTTGGTTTTAGAATAAGAACACACATGCAATGACTCTAGTGGTTGATCCATGTGTGGTTTGTGGAAATAACACATATACAATGACTCTAGTGGTTGGTCCACGTGTGGATTGTGGAAATAACACACATGCAATGACTGTAATGGGTCCACATGTGGTTTGTGGAAAGAACACACATGCAATGACCACTGGTTGATCCATAAGTTGTTTGTGGAAATAACACACATGCAATGAGTCTAGTGGATCCATGTATGGTTTGTGGAAAAGAACACACATGCAATGACTCTACTGCTGGTTTGTGGCTTTAGTATAAGAACAAACATGCAATGAATCTAGTGGTTGATCCATGTGTGGTTTTAGTATAAGAACAAACATAAAATGACTAGTGGTTGATCCATCTGTGGTTAGTGGAAAGAACACACATGCAATGACCACTGGTGGATCCATGTGTGGTTTGTGGAAAAGAACTCACATGCAATGACTCTAGTACTGGTTTGTGGTATTAGTATAAGAACAAACATGCAATGACTCTAGTGGTTGATCCATGTGTGGTTTTAGTATAAGAACAAACATAAAATGACTAGTGGTTGATCCATCTGAGGTTAGTGGAAAGAACACACATGCAATGACCACTGGTGGATCCATGTGTGGTTTGTGGAAAAGAACTCACATGCAATGACTCTAGTACTGGTTTGTGGTTTTAATATAAGAACACACATGCAATGACCACTGGTGGATCCATGTGTGGTTTGTGGAAAAGAACACACATGCAATGACTCTAGTGGTTGATCCATGTTTGTTTGTGGAAATAACACACATGCAATTACTCTAGTGGTTGATCCATGTGTGGTTTGTGAAAAGAACACACATGCAATGACTCTAGTGGTTGATCCATGTGTGGTTTGTGGAAATAACACACATACAATGACTCTAGTGGTTGATCCATGTGTGGTTTGTGGAAAGAACACACATACAATGACCACTGGTGGATCCATGTGTGGTTTGTGGAAAAGAACACACATGCAATGACTGTCATGTTGGTTTGTGGTTTTAGTATAAGAACAAACATGCAATGACTCTAGTGGTTGATCCATGTGTGGTTTGTGGAAAGAACACACATGCAATGACTCTGGTTGATCCATATGTGGTTTGTGGAAACAACACACATGCAATTACCACTGGTGGATCCATGTGTGGTTTGTGAAGAAGAACACACATGCAATGACTCTAGTACTGGTTTGTGGTTTTAGTATAAGAACACACAAGCAATGACTCTAGTGGTTGATCCATGTGTGGTTTGTGGAAAGAACACACATGCAATGACTCTAGTGGTTGATCCATGTGTGGTTTGTGGAAAGAACACACATGCAATGACCACTGGTGGATCCATGTGTGGTTTGTGGAAAAGATCACACATGCAATGACTCTAGTGGTTGATCCATGTTTGTTTGTGGAAATAACACACATGCAATGACTCTAGTACTGGTTTGTGGTTTTAGTATAAGAACACACATGCAATGACTCTAGTGGTTGATCCATGTGTGCTTTGTGGAAAAACACACATGCAATGAATCTAGTGGTTGATCCATGTGTGTGGTTTGTGGAAAGAACACACATCCAATGACCACTGGTGGATCCATGTGTGGTTTGTGGAAAAGAACACACATGCAATGACTCTAGTGGTTGATCCATGTTTGTTTGTGGAAATAACACACATGCAATGACTCTAGTGTTGGTTTTAGAATAAGAACACACATGCAATGACTCTAGTGGTTGATCCATGTGTGGTTTGTGGAAATAACACATATGCAATGACTCTAGTGGTTGGTCCACGTGTGGATTGTGGAAATAACACACATGCAATGACTGTAATGGGTCCACATGTGGTTTGTGGAAAGAACACACATGCAATGACCACTGGTTGATCCATAAGTTGTTTGTGGAAAGAACACACATGCAATGAGTCTAGTGGATCCATGTATGGTTTGTGGAAAAGAACACACATGCAATGACTCTACTGCTGGTTTGTGGTTTTAGTATAAGAACAAACATGCAATGACTCTAGTGGTTGATCCATGTGTGGTTTTAGTATAAGAACAAACATAAAATGACTAGTGGTTGATCCATCTGTGGTTAGTGGAAAGAACACACATGCAATGACCACTGGTGGATCCATGTGTGGTTTGTGGAAAAGAACTCACATGAAATGACTCTAGTACTGGTTTGTGGTATTAGTATAAGAACAAACATGCAATGACTCTAGTGGTTGATCCATGTGTGGTTTTAGTATAAGAACAAACATAAAATGACTAGTGGTTGATCCATCTGAGGTTAGTGGAAAGAACACACATGCAATGACCACTGGTGGATCCATGTGTGGTTTGTGGAAAAGAACTCACATGCAATGACTCTAGTACTGGTTTGTGGTTTTAATATAAGAACACACATGCAATGACCACTGGTGGATCCATGTGTGGTTTGTGGAAAAGAACACACATGCAATGACTCTAGTGGTTGATCCATGTTTGTTTGTGGAAATAGCACACATGCAATGACTCTAGTGGTTGATCCATGTGTGGTTTGTGAAAAGAACACACATGCAATGACTCTAGTGGTTGATCCATGTGTGGTTTGTGGAAATAACACACATACAATGACTCTAGTGGTTGATCCATGTGTGGTTTGTGGAAAGAACACACATACAATGACCACTGGTGGATCCATGTGTGGTTTGTGGAAAAGAACACACATGCAATGACTGTCATGTTGGTTTGTGGTTTTAGTATAAGAACAAACATGCAATGACTCTAGTGGTTGATCCATGTGTGGTTTGTGGAAAGAACACACATGCAATGACTCTGGTTGATCCATATGTGGTTTGTGGAAAGAACACACATGCAATTACCACTGGTGGATCCATGTGTGGTTTTTGGAAAAGAACACACATTACAATGACTCTAGTGCTGGTTTGTGCATTTAGTATAAGAAAAAACATGCAATGACTCTAGTGGTTGATCCATGTGTGGCTTGTGGAAAGAACACACATGCAATGACTCTGGTTGATCCATATGTGGTTTGTGGAAAGAACACACATGCAATGACCACTGGTGGATCCATGTGTGGTTTGTGAAGAAGAACACACATGCAATGACTCTAGTACTGGTTTGTGGTTTTAGTATAAGAACACACAAGCAATGACTCTAGTGGTTGATCCATGTGTGGTTTGTGGAAAGAACACACATGCAATGACTCTAGTGGTTGATCCATGTGTGGTTTGTGGAAAGAACACACATGCAATGACCACTGGTGGATCCATGTGTGGTTTGTGGAAAAGATCACACATGCAATGACTCTAGTGGTTGATCCATGTTTGTTTGTGGAAATAACACACATGCAATGACTCTAGTACTGGTTTGTGGTTTTAGTATAAGAACACACATGCAATGACTCTAGTGGTTGATCCATGTGTGCTTTGTGGAAAAACACACATGCAATGACTCTAGTGGTTGATCCATGTGTGTGGTTTGTGGAAAGAACACACATCCAATGACCACTGGTGGATCCATGTGTGGTTTGTGGAAAAGAACACACATGCAATGACTCTAGTGGTTGATCCATGTTTGTTTGTGGAAATAACACACATGCAATGACTCTAGTGTTGGTTTTAGAATAAGAACACACATGCAATGACTCTAGTGGTTGATCCATGTGTGGTTTGTGGAAATAACACATATGCAATGACTCTAGTGGTTGGTCCACGTGTGGATTGTGGAAATAACACACATGCAATGACTGTAATGGGTCCACATGTGGTTTGTGGAAAGAACACACATGCAATGACCACTGGTTGATCCATAAGTTGTTTGTGGAAAGAACACACATGCAATGAGTCTAGTGGATCCATGTATGGTTTGTGGAAAAGAACACACATGCAATGACTCTACTGCTGGTTTGTGGTTTTAGTATAAGAACAAACATGCAATGACTCTAGTGGTTGATCCATGTGTGGTTTTAGTATAAGAACAAACATAAAATGACTAGTGGTTGATCCATCTGTGGTTAGTGGAAAGAACACACATGCAATGACCACTGGTGGATCCATGTGTGGTTTGTGGAAAAGAACTCACATGAAATGACTCTAGTACTGGTTTGTGGTATTAGTATAAGAACAAACATGCAATGACTCTAGTGGTTGATCCATGTGTGGTTTTAGTATAAGAACAAACATAAAATGACTAGTGGTTGATCCATCTGAGGTTAGTGGAAAGAACACACATGCAATGACCACTGGTGGATCCATGTGTGGTTTGTGGAAAAGAACTCACATGCAATGACTCTAGTACTGGTTTGTGGTTTTAATATAAGAACACACATGCAATGACCACTGGTGGATCCATGTGTGGTTTGTGGAAAAGAACACACATGCAATGACTCTAGTGGTTGATCCATGTTTGTTTGTGGAAATAACACACATGCAATGACTCTAGTGGTTGATCCATGTGTGGTTTGTGAAAAGAACACACATGCAATGACTCTAGTGGTTGATCCATGTGTGGTTTGTGGAAATAACACACATACAATGACTCTAGTGGTTGATCCATGTGTGGTTTGTGGAAAGAACACACATACAATGACCACTGGTGGATCCATGTGTGGTTTGTGGAAAAGAACACACATGCAATGACTGTCATGTTGGTTTGTGGTTTTAGTATAAGAACAAACATGCAATGACTCTAGTGGTTGATCCATGTGTGGTTTGTGGAAAGAACACACATGCAATGACTCTGGTTGATCCATATGTGGTTTGTGGAAAGAACACACATGCAATTACCACTGGTGGATCCATGTGTGGTTTGTGGAAAAGAACACACATGCAATGACTCTAGTGGTTGATCCATGTTTGTTTGTGGAAATAACACACATGCAATGACTCTAGTGGTTGATCCATGTGTGGTTTGTGAAAAGAACACACATGCAATGACTCTAGTGGTTGATCCATGTGTGGTTTGTGGAAATAACACACATACAATGACTCTAGTGGTTGATCCATGTGTGTTTTGTGGAAAGAACACACATACAATGACCACTGGTGGATCCATGTGTGGTTTGTGGAAAAGAACACACATGCAATGACTGTCATGTTGGTTTGTGGTTTTAGTATAAGAACAAACATGCAATGACTCTAGTGGTTGATCCATGTGTGGCTTGTGGAAAGAACACACATCCAATGACTCTGGTTGATCCATATGTGGTTTGTTGAAAGAACACACATGCAATGACCACTGGTGAATCCATGTGTGGTTTGTGGAAAAGAACACACATGCAATGACCACTGGTGGATCCATGTGTGGTTTGTGGAAAATAACACACATGCAATGACTCTAGTACTGGTTTGTGGTTTTAGTATAAGAACACACATGCAATGACTCTAGTACTGGTTTGTGGTTTTAGTATAAGAACACACATGCAATGACTCTAGTGGTTGATACATGTGTGGTTTGTGGAAAGAACACACATACAATGACTCTAGTGGTTGATCCATGTGTGGTTTGTGGAAAGAACACACATGCAATGACCACTGGTGGATCCATGTGTGGTTTGTGGAAAAGAACACACATGCAAGGACTGTAGTGTTGGTTTGTGGTTTTAGTATAAGAACAAACATGCAATGACTCTAGTGGTTGATCCATGTGTGGTTTGTGGAAAGAACACACATGCAATGACTCTGGTTGATCCATATGTGGTTTGTGGAAAGAACACACATGCAATTACCACTGGTGGATCCATGTGTGGTTTGTGGAAAAGAACACACATGCAATGACTCTAGTGCTGGTTTGTGGTTTTAGTATAAGGAAAAACATGCAATGACTCTAGTGGTTGATCCATATGTGGCTTGTGGAAAGAACACACATGCAATGACTCTGGTTGATCCATATGTGGTTTGTTGTAAGAACACACATGCAATGACCACTGGTGGATCCATGTGTGGTTTGTGGAAAAGAACACACATGCAATTACTCTAGTACTGGTTTGAGGTTTTAGTATAAGAGCACACATGCAATGACTCTAGTACTGGTTTGTGGTTTTAGTATAAGAACACACATGCAATGACTCTAGTACTGGTTTGTGGTTTTAGTATAAGAACACACATGCACTGACTCTAGTGGTTGATACATGTGTGGTTTGTGGAAAGAACACACATGCAATGACTCTGGTTGATCCATGTGTGGTTTGTGGAAAGAACACACATGCAATGACCACTGGTGGATCCATGTGTGGTTTGTGGAAAAGAACACACATGAAATGACTCTAGTACTGGTTTGTGGTTTTAGTATAAGAACACACATGCAATGACTCTAGTACTGGTTTGTGGTTTTAGTATAAGAACACACATGCAATGACTGTAGTGTTGGTTTGTGGTTTTAGTATAAGAACAAACATGCAATGACTCTAGTGGTTGATCCATGTGTGGTTTGTGGAAAGAACACACATGCAATGACTCTGGTTGATCCATATGTGGTTTGTGGAAAGAACACACATGCAATTACCACTGGTGGATCCATGTGTGGTTTGTGGAAAAGAACACACATGCAATGACTCTAGTGCTGGTTTGTGGTTTTAGTATAAGAAAAAACATGCAATGACTCTAGTGGTTGATCCATGTGTGGCTTGTGGAAAGAACACACATGCAATGACTCTGGTTGATCCATATGTGGTTTGTGGAAAGAACACACATGCAATGACCACTGGTGGATCCATGTGTGGTTTGTGAAGAAGAACACACATGCAATGACTCTAGTACTGGTTTGTGGTTTTAGTATAAGAACACACAAGCAATGACTCTAGTACTGGTTTGTGGTTTTAGTATAAGAACACAGATGCAATGACTCTAGTACTGGTTTGTGGTTTTAGTACAAGAACACACAGGCAGTGACTCTAGTGGTTGATATATGTGTGGTTTGTGGAAAGAAGACACATGCAATGACTCTGGTTGATACATGTGTGGTTTGTGGAAAGAACACACATGCAATGACCACTGGTGGATCCATGTGTGGTTTGTGGAAAAGAACACACATGCAATGACTCTAGTGCTGGTTTGTGGTTTTAGTATAAGAACACACATGCAATGACTCTAGTGCTGGTTTGTGGTTTTAGTATAAGAACACACATGCAATGACTCTAGTGGTTGATCCATGTGTGGTTTGTGGAAAGAACACACATGCAATGACTCTAGTGGTTGATCCATGTGTTGTTTGTGGAAAGAACACACATGCAATGACCACTGGTGGATCCATGTGTGGTTTGTGGAAAAGATCACACATGCAATGACTCTAGTAGTTGATCCATGTTTGTTTGTGGAAATAACACACATGCAATGACTCTAGTACTGGTTTGTAGTTTTAGTATAAGAACACACATGTAATGACTCTGGTGGTTGATCCATGTGTGGTTTGTGACACATGCAATGACTCTAGTGGTTGATCCATGTGTGTGGTTTGTGGAAAGAACACACATCCAATGACCACTGGTGGATCCATGTGTGGTTTGTGGAAAAGAACACACATGCAATGACTCTAGTGGTTGATCCATATTTGTTTGTGGAAATAACACACATGCAATGACTCTAGTGGTTGATCCATGTGTGGTTTGTGAAAAGAACACACATGCAATGACTCTAGTGTTGGTTTTAGAATAAGAACACACATGCAATGACTCTAGTGGGTTATCCATGTGTGGTTTGTGGAAATAACACATATGCAATGACTCTAGTGGTTGATCCATGTGTGGATTCTGGAAATAACACACATGCAATGACTGTAATGGGTCGACATGTGGTTTGTGGAAAGAACACACATGCAATGACCACTTGTTGATCCTTAAGTTGTTTGTGGAAAAGAACACACATGCAATGAGTCTAGTGGATCCATGTGTGGTTTCTGGAAAAGAACACACATGCAATGACTCTACTGCTGGTTTGTGGTTTTAGTATAAGAACAAACATAAAATGACTAGTGGTTGATCCATGTGTGGTTAGTGGAAAGAACACACATGCAATGACCACTGGTGGATCCATGTGTGGTTTGTGGAAAAGAACTCACATGCAATGACTCTAGTACTGGTTTGTGGTAATAGTATAAGAACACACATGCAATGACTCTAGTGGTTGATCCATGTGTGGTTTGTGGAAATAACACACATGCAATGACTCTAGTGGTTGATCCATGTGTGGTTTATGGAAAAAACACACATGCAATGACCACTGGTGGATCCATGTGTGGTTTGTGGAAAGAACACACATGCAATGACTCTAGTGGTTGATCCATGTGTGGTTTGTGGAAAGAACACACATGCAATGACCACTGGTGGATCCAGGTGTGGTTTGTGGAAAAGAACACACATGCAATGACTCTAGTGGTTGATCCATGTTTGTTTGTGGAAATAACACACATGCATTGACTCTAGTGGTTGATCCATGTGTGGTTTGTGAAAAGAACACACATGCAATGACTCTAGTGGTTGATCCATGTGTGGTTTGTGGAAATAACACACATACAATGACTCTAGTGGTTGATCCATGTGTGGTTTGTGGAAAGAACACACATGCAATGACCACTGGTGGATCCATGTGTGGTTTGTGGAAAAGAACACACATGCAATGACTGTAGTGTTGGTTTGTGGTTTTAGTATAAGAACAAACATGCAATGACTCTAGTGGTTGATCCATGTGTGGTTTGTGGAAAGAACACACATGCAATGACTCTGGTTGATCCATATGTGGTTTGTGGAAAGAACACACTGGCAATTACCACTGGTGGATCCATGTGTGGTTTGTGGAAAAGAACACACATGCAATGACTCTAGTGCTGGTTTGTGGTTTTAGTATAAGGAAAAACATGCAATGACTCTAGTGGTTGATCCATGTGTGGCTTGTGGAAAGAACACACATGCAACGACTCTGGTTGATCCATATGTGGTTTGTGGAAAGAACACACATGCAATGACCACTGGTGGATCCATGTGTGGTTTGTGGAAAAGAACACACATGCAATGACTCTAGTACTGGTTTGTGGTTTTAGTATAAGAACACACATGCAATGACTCTAGTACTGGTTTGTGGTTTTAGTATAAGAACACACATGCAATGACTCTAGTACTGGTTTGTGGTTTTAGTATAAGAACACACATGCAATGACTCTAGTGGTTGATACATGTGTGGTTTGTGGAAAGAACACACATGCAATGACTCTGGTTGATCCATGTGTGGTTTGTGGAAAGAACACACATGCAATGACCATTGGTGGATCCATGTGTGGTTTGTGGAAAAGAACACACATGCAATGACTCTAGTGCTGGTTTGTGGTTTTAGTGTAAGAACAAACATGCAATGACTCTGGTGGTTGATCCATGTGTGGTTTGTGGAAAGAACACACATGCAATGACCACTGGTGGATCCATGTGTGGTTTGTGGAAAAGAACACACATGCAATGACTCTAGTGGTTGATCCATGTTTGTTTGTGGAAATAACACACATGCAATGACTCTAGTGGTTGATCCATGTGAGGTTTGTGAAAAGAACACACCTGCAATGACTCTAGTGTTGGTTTTAGTATAAGAACACACATGCAATGACTCTAGTGGTTGATCCATGTGTGGTTTGTGGAAATAACACACATGCAATGACTCTAGTGGTTGATCCATGTGTTGTTTGTGTAAAGAACACACATGCAATGACCACTGGTGGATCCATGTTTGGTTTGTGGAAAAGATCACACATGCAATGACTCTAGTGGTTGATCCATGTTTGTTTGTGGAAATAACACACATGCAATGACTCTAGTACTAGTTTGTGGTTTTAGTATAAGAACACGCATGCAATGACTCTGGTGGTTGATCCATGTGTGGTTTGTGGAAAAACACACATGCAATGACTCTAGTGGTTGATCCATGTGTGTGGTTTGTGGAAAGAACACACATCCAATGACCACTGGTGGATCCATGTGTGGTTTGTGGAAAAGAACACACATGCAATGACTCTAGTGGTTGATCCATATTTGTTTGTAGAAATAACACACATGCAATGACTCTAGTGGTTGATCCATGTGTGGTTTGTGAAAAGAACACACATGCAATGACTCTAGTGTTGGTTTTAGAATAAGAACACACATGCAATGACTCTAGTGGGTTATCCATGTGTGGTTTGTGGAAATAAGACACATGCAATGACTCTAGTGGTTGATCCATGTGTGGTTTGTGGAAATGACACATATGCAATGACTCTAGTGGTTGATCCATGTGTGGTTTGTGGAAATAACACACATGCAATGACTCTAGTGGGTCCACATGTGTGGTTTGTGGAAAGAACACACATGCAATGACTCTGGTTGATCCATATGTGGTTTGTGTAAATAACACACATGCAATGACTCTAGTGGTGGATCTATGTGTGGTTTGTGGAAAAGAACACACATGCAATGACTCTAGTGCTGGTTTGTGGTTTTAGTATAAGAACAAACATGCAATGACTCTAGTGGTTGATCCATGTGTGGTTTGTGGAAAGAACACACGTGCAATGACTAGTGGTTGATCCATATGTGGTTTGTGGAAAGAACACACATGCAATGACCACTAGTGGATCCATGTGTGGTTTGTGGAAAAGAACACACATGCAATGACTCTAGTGTTGGTTTATGGTTTTAGTATAAGAACAAACATGCAATGACTCTAGTGGTTGATCCAGGTGTGGTTTGTGGAAAGAACACACATGCAATGACTCTGGTTGATCCATATGTGGTTTGTGGAAAGAACACACATGCAATGACCATTGGTGGATCCATGTGTGGTTTGTGGAAAAGAACACACATGCAATGACTCTAGTGCTGGTTTGTGGTTTTAGTGTAAGAACAAACATGCAATGACTCTGGTGGTTGATCCATGTGTGGTTTGTGGAAAGAACACACATGCAATGACCACTGGTGGATCCATGTGTGGTTTGTGGAAAAGAACACACATGCAATGACTCTAGTGGTTGATCCATGTTTGTTTGTGGAAATAACACACATGCAATGACTCTAGTGGTTGATCCATGTGTGGTTTGTGAAAAGAACACACCTGCAATGACTCTAGTGTTGGTTTTAGTATAAGAACACACATGCAATGACTCTAGTGGTTGATCCATGTGTGGTTTGTGGAAATAACACACATGCAATGACTCTAGTGGTTGATCCATGTGTTGTTTGTGTAAAGAACACACATGCAATGACCACTGGTGGATCCATGTTTGGTTTGTGGAAAAGATCACACATGCAATGACTCTAGTGGTTGATCCATGTTTGTTTGTGGAAATAACACACATGCAATGACTCTAGTACTAGTTTGTGGTTTTAGTATAAGAACACACATGCAATGACTCTGGTGGTTGATCCATGTGTGGTTTGTGGAAAAACACACATGCAATGACTCTAGTGGTTGATCCATGTGTGTGGTTTGTGGAAAGAACACACATCCAATGACCACTGGTGGATCCATGTGTGGTTTGTGGAAAAGAACACACATGCAATGACTCTAGTGGTTGATCCATATTTGTTTGTGGAAATAACACACATGCAATGACTCTAGTGGTTGATCCATGTGTGGTTTGTGAAAAGAACACACATGCAATGACTCTAGTGTTGGTTTTAGAATAAGAACACACATGCAATGACTCTAGTGGGTTATCCATGTGTGGTTTGTGGAAATAACACATATGCAATGACTCTAGTGGTTGATCCATGTGTGGATTGTGGAAATAACACACATGCAATGACTGTAATGGGTCCACATGTGGTTTGTGGAAAGAACACACATGCAATGACCACTTGTTGTTCCTTAAGTTGTTTGTGGAAAAGAACACACATGAAATGATTCTATTGGATCCATGTGTGGTTTGTGGAAAATAACACACATGCAATGACTCTACTGCTGGTTTGTGGTTTTAGTATAAGAACAAACATGCAATGACCACTTGTTGATCCTTAAGTTGTTTGTGGAAAAGAACACACATGCAATGAGTCTAGTGGATCCATGTGTGGTTTGTGGAAAAGAACACACATGCAATGACTCTACTGCTGGTTTGTGGTTTTAGTATAAGAACAGACATAAAATGACTCTAGTGGTTGATCCATGTGTGGTTTGTGGAAATAACACACATGCAATGACTCTAGTGGTTGATCCATGTGTGGTTTGTGGAAATAACACACATGCAATGACCACTGGTGGATCCATGTGTGGTTTGTGGAAATAACACACATGCAATGACTCTAGTGGTTGATCCATGTGTGGTTTGTGGAAAGAACACACATGCAATGACCACTGGTGGATCCAGCTGTGCTTTGTGGAAAAGAACAAACATGCAATGACTCTAGTGGTTGATCCATGTTTGTTTGTGGAAATAACACACATGCAGTGACTCTAGTGGTTGATCCATGTGTGGTTTGTGAAAAGAACACACATGCAATGACTCTAGTGGTTGATCCATGTGTGGTTTGTGGAAATAACACACATACAATGACTCTAGTGGTTGATCCATGTGTGGTTTGTGGAAAGAACACACATGCAATGACCACTGGTGGATCCATGTGTGGTTTGTGGAAAAGAACACACATGCAATGACTGTAGTGTTGGTTTGTGGTTTTAGTATAACAACAAACATGCAATGACTCTAGTGGTTGATCCATGTGTGGTTTGTGGAAATAACACACATGCAATGACTCTAGTGGTTGATCCATGTGTGGTTTGTGGAAATAACACACATGCAATGACCACTGGTGGATCCATGTGTGGTTTGTGGAAAGAACACACATGCAATGACTCTAGTTGTTGATCCATGTGTGGTTTGTGGAAAGAACACACATGCAATGACCACTGGTGGATCCAGGTGTGGTTTGTGGAAAAGAAAACACATGCAATGACTCTAGTGGTTGATCCATGTTTGTTTGTGGAAATAACACACATGCAGTGACTCTAGTGGTTGATCCATGTGTGGTTTGTGAAAAGAACACACATGCAATGACTCTAGTGGTTGATCCATGTGTGGTTTGTGGAAATAACACACATACAATGACTCTAGTGGTTGATCCATGTGTGGTTTGTGGAAAGAACACACATGCAATGACCACTGGTGGATCCATGTGTGGTTTGTGGAAAAGAACACACATGCAATGACTGTAGTGTTGGTTTGTGGTTTTAGTATAAGAACAAACATGCAATGACTCTAATGGTTGATCCATGTGTGGTTTGTGGAAAGAACACACATGCAATGACCACTGGTGGATCCATATTTGGTTTGTGGAAAAGAACACACATGCAATGACTCTAGTGCTGGTTTGTGGTTTTAGTATAAGGAAAAACATGCAACGACTCTAGTGGTTGATCCATGTGTGGCTTGTGGAAAGAACACACATGCAATGACTCTGGTTGATCCATATGTGGTTTGTGGAAAGAACACACATGCAATGACCACTGGTGGATCCATGTGTGGTTTGTGGAAAAGAACACACATGCAATGACTCTAGTACTGGTTTGTGGTTTTAGTATAAGAACACACATGCAATGACTCTAGTACTGGTTTGTGGTTTTAGTATAAGAACACACATGCAATGACTCTAGTACTGGTTTGTGGTTTTAGTATAAGAACACACATGCAATGACTCTAGTGGTTGATACATGTGTGGTTTGTGGAAAGAACACACATGCAATGACCACTGGTGGATCCATGTGTGGTTTGTGGAAAAGAACACACATGCAATGACTCTAGTGCTGGTTTGTGGTTTTAGTATAAGAACACACATGCAATGACTCTAGTGCTTGATCCATGTGTGGTTTGTGGAAAGAACACACATGCAATGACTCTAGTGGTTGATCCATGTGTGGTTTGTGGAAACAACACACATGCAATGACCACTGGTGGATCCATGTGTGGTTTGTGGAAAAGATCACACATGCAATCACTCTAGTGGTTGATCCATGTTTGTTTGTGGAAATAACACACATGGAATGACTCTAGTACTGGTTTGTGGTTTTAGTATAAGAACACACATGCAATGACTCTAGTGGTTGATCCATGTGTGGTTTGTGGAAAAACACACATGCAATGACTATAGTGGTTGATCCATGTGTGTGGTTTGTGGAAAGAACACACATCCAATGACCACTGGTGGATCCATGTGTGGTTTGTGGAAAAGAACACACATGCAATGACTCTAGTGCTGGTTTATGGTTTTAGTATAAGAATAAACATGCAATGACTCTAGTGGTTGATCCATATGTGGTTTGTGGAAAGAACACACATGGAATGAATAGTGGTTGATCCATATGTAGTTTGTGGAAAGAACACACATGCAATGACCACAGGTGGATCCATGTGTGGTTTGTGGAAAAGAACTCACATGCAATGACTCTAGTACTGGTTTGTGGTTTTAGTATAAGAACACACATGCAATGACTCTAGTGGTTGATCCATGTGTGGTTTGTGGAAAGAACACACATGCAATGACTCTAGTGGTTGATCCATGTGTGTGGTTTGTGGAAAGAACACACATGCAATGACCACTAGTGGATCCATGTGTGGTTTGTGGAAAAGAACACACATGCAATGACTCTAGTGGTTGATCCATGTGTGGTTTGTGAAAAGAACACACATGCAATGACTGTAGTGTTGGTTTTAGAAAAAGAACACGCATGCAATGACTCTAGTGGTTGATCCATGTGTGGTTTGTGGAAATAACACATATGCAATGACTCTAGTGGTTGATCCATGTGTGGATTGTTGAAATAACACACATGCAATGACTGTAATGGGTCCACATGTGGTTTGTGGAAAGAACACATATGCAATGACCACTGGTTGATCCATAAGTTGTTTGTGGAAAAGAACACACATGCAATGAGTCTAGTGGATCCATGTGTGGTTTGTGGAAAAGAACACCCATGCAATGACTCTATTGTTGGTTTGTGGTTTTAGTATAAGAACAAACTTGCAATGACTCTAGTGGTTAATCCATGTGTGGTTTTTGGAAAGAACACACATGCAATGACTCTGGTTGATCCATATGTAGTCTATGGAAAGAACACACATGCAATGGCCATTGGTGGATCCATGTGTGGTTTGTGGAAAAGACCACACATGCAATGACTCTAGTACTGGTTTGTGGTTTTAGTATAAGAACACACATGCAATGACTCTAGTACTGGTTTGTGGTTTTAGTATAAGAACACACATGCAATGATTCTAGTGGTTGATCCATGTGTAGTTTGTGGAAATAACACACCTGCAATGACTCTAGTGGTTGATCCATGTGTGGTTTGTGGAAAGAACACACATGCAATGACCACTGGTGGATCCATGTTGGTTTTAGTATAAGAACACACATGCAATGACTCTAGTGGTTGATCCATGTTTGTTTGTGGAAATAACACACATGCAATGACTCTAGTGGTTGATCCATGTGTGGTTTATGAAAAGAACACACATGCAATGGCTCTAGTGTTGGTTTTAGTATAAGAACACACATGCAATGACTCTAGTGGTTGATCCATGTGTGGTTTGTGGAAATGACACATATGCAATGAATCTAGTGGTTGATCCATGTGTGGTTTGTGGAAATAACACACATGCAATGACTCTAGTGGGTCCACATGTGTGGTTTGTGGAAAGAACACACATGCAATGACTCTAGTTGATCCATATGTGGTTTGTGGAAATAACACACATGCAATGACTCTAGTGGTGGATCTATGTGTGGTTTGTGGAAAAGAACACACATGCAATGACTCTAGTGCTGGTTTGTGGTTTTAGTATAAGAACAAACATGCAATGACTCTAGTGGTTGATCCATGTGTGGTTTGTGGAAAGAACACACGTGCAATGACTAGTGGTTGATCCATATGTGGTTTGTGGAAAGAACACACATGCAATGACCACTAGTGGATCCATGTGTGGTTTGTGGAAAAGAACACACATGCAATGACTCTAGTGTTGGTTTATGGTTTTAGTATAAGAACAAACATGCAATGACTCTAGTAGTTGATCCATGTGTGGTTTGTGGAAAGAACACACATGCAATGACTCTGGTTGATCCGTATGTGGTTTGTGGAAAGAACACACATGCAATGACCATTGGTGGATCCATGTGTGGTTTGTGGAAAATAACACACATGCAATGACTCTAGTGCTGGTTTGTGGTTTTAGTGTAAGAACAAACATGCAATGACTCTGGTGGTTGATCCATGTGTGGTTTGTGGAAAGAACACACATGCAATGACCACTGGTGGATCCATGTGTGGTTTGTGGAAAAGAACACACATGCAATGACTCTAGTGGTTGATCCATGTTTGTTTGTGGAAATAACACACATGCAATGACTCTAGTAGTTGATCCATGTGTGGTTTGTGAAAAGAACACACCTGCAATGACTCTAGTGTTGGTTTTAGTATAAGAACACACATGCAATGACTCTAGTGGTTGATCCATGTGTGGTTTGTGGAAATAACACACAAGCAATGACTCTAGTGGTTGATCCATGTGTTGTTTGTGTAAAGAACACAAATGCAATGACCACTGGTGGATCCATGTTTGGTTTGTAGAAAAGATCACACATGCAATGACTCTAGTGGTTGATCCATGTTTGTTTGTGGAAATAACACACATGCAATGACTCTAGTACTAGTTTGTGGTTTTAGTATAAGAACACGCATGCAATGACTCTGGTGGTTGATCCATGTGTGGTTTGTGGAAAAACACACATGCAATGACTCTAGTGGTTGATCCATGTGTGTGGTTTGTGGAAAGAACACACATCCAATGACCACTGGTGGATCCATGTGTGGTTTGTGGAAAAGAACACACATGCAATGACTCTAGTGGTTGATCCATATTTGTTTGTAGAAATAACACACATGCAATGACTCTAGTGGTTGATCCAAGTGTGGTTTGTGAAAAGAACACACATGCAATGACTCTAGTGTTGGTTTTAGAATAAGAACACACATGCAATGACTCTAGTGGGTTATCCATGTGTGGTTTGTGGAAATAAGACACATGCAATGACTCTAGTGGTTGATCCATGTGTGGTTTGTGGAAATGACACATATGCAATGACTCTAGTGGTTGATCCATGTGTGGTTTGTGGAAATAACACACATGCAATGACTCTAGTGGGTCCACATGTGTGGTTTGTGGAAAGAACACACATGCAATGACTCTGGTTGATCCATATGTGGTTTGTGTAAATAACACACATGCAATGACTCTAGTTGTGGATCTATGTGTGGTTTGTGGAAAAGAACACACATGCAATGACTCTAGTGCTGGTTTGTGGTTTTAGTATAAGAACAAACATGCAATGACTCTAGTGGTTGATCCATGTGTGGTTTGTGGAAAGAACACACGTGCAATGACTAGTGGTTGATCCATATGTGGTTTGTGGAAAGAACACACATGCAATGACCACTAGTGGATCCATGTGTGGTTTGTGGAAAAGAACACACATGCAATGACTCTAGTGTTGGTTTATGGTTTTAGTATAAGAACAAACATGCAATGACTCTAGTGGTTGATCCATGTGTGGTTTGTGGAAAGAACACACATGCAATGACTCTGGTTGATCCATATGTGGTTTGTGGAAAGAACACACATGCAATGACCATTGGTGGATCCATGTGTGGTTTGTGGAAAAGAACACACATGCAATGACTCTAGTGCTGGTTTGTGGTTTTAGTGTAAGAACAAACATGCAATGACTCTGGTGGTTGATCCATGTGTGGTTTGTGGAAAGAATACACATGCAATGACCACTGGTGGATCCATGTGTGGTTTGTGGAAAAGAACACACATGCAATGACTCTAGTGGTTGATCCATGTTTGTTTGTGGAAATAACACACATGCAATGACTCTAGTGGTTGATCCATGTGTGGTTTGTGAAAAGAACACACCTGCAATGACTCTAGTGTTGGTTTTAGTATAAGAACACACATGCAATGACTATAGTGGTTGATCCATGTGTGGTTTGTGGAAATAACACACATGCAATGACTCTAGTGGTTGATCCATGTGTTGTTTGTGTAAAGAACACACATGCAATGACCACTGGTGGATCCATGTTTGGTTTGTGGAAAAGATCACACATGCAATGACTCTAGTGGTTGATCCATGTTTGTTTGTGGAAATAACACACATGCAATGACTCTAGTACTAGTTTGTGGTTTTAGTATAAGAACACACATGCAATGACTCTAGTGGTTGATCCATGTGTGTGGTTTGTGGAAAGAACACACATCCAATGACCACTGGTGGATCCATGTGTGGTTTGTGGAAAAGAACACACATGCAATGACTCTAGTGGTTGATCCATATTTGTTTGTGGAAATAACACACATGCAATGACTCTAGTGGTTGATCCATGTGTGGTTTGTGAAAAGAACACACATGCAATGACTCTAGTGTTGGTTTTAGAATAAGAACACACATGCAATGACTCTAGTGGGTTATCCATGTGTGGTTTGTGGAAATAACACATATGCAATGACTCTAGTGGTTGATCCATGTGTGGATTGTGGAAATAACACACATGCAATGACTGTAATGGGTCCACATGTGGTTTGTGGAAAGAACACACATGCAATGACCACTTGTTGTTCCTTAAGTTGTTTGTGGAAAAGAACACACATGAAATGAGTCTATTGGATCCATGTGTGGTTTGTGGAAAAGAACACACATGCAATGACTCTACTGCTGGTTTGTGGTTTTAGTATAAGAACAAACATGCAATGACCACTTGTTGATCCTTAAGTTGTTTGTGGAAAAGAACACATGCAATGACTCTACTGCTGGTTTGTGGTTTTAGTATAAGAACAAACATGCAATGACCACTTGTTGATCCTTAAGTTGTTTGTGGAAAAGAACACACATGCAATGAGTCTAGTGGATCCATGTGTGGTTTGTGGAAAAGAACACACATGCAATGACTCTACTGCTGGTTTGTGGCTTTAGTATAAGAACAGACATAAAATGACTCTAGTGGTTGATCCATGTGTGGTCTGTGGAAATAACACACATGCAATGACTCTAGTGGTTGATCCATGTGTGGTTTGTGGAAATAACACACATGCAATGACCACTGGTGGATCCATGTGTGGTTTTGTGGAAATAACACACATGCAATGACTCTAGTGGTTGATCCATGTGTGGTTTGTGGAAAGAACACACATGCAATGACCACTGATGGATCCAGCTGTGCTTTGTGGAAAAGAACAAACATGCAATGACTCTAGTGGTTGATCCATGTTTGTTTGTGGAAATAACACACATGCAGTGACTCTAGTGGTTGATCCATGTGTGGTTTGTGAAAAGAACACACATGCAATGACTCTAGTGGTTGATCCGTGTGTGGTTTGTGGAAATAACACACATACAATGACTCTAGTGGTTGATCCATGTGTGGTTTGTGGAAAGAACACACATGCAATGACCACTGGTGGATCCATGTGTGGTTTGTGGAAAAGAACACACATGCAATGACTGTAGTGTTGGTTTGTGGTTTTACTATAAGAACAAACATGCAATGACTCTAGTGGTTGATCCATGTGTGGTTTGTGGAAAGAACACACATGCAATGACTCTGGTTGATCCATATGTGGTTTGTGGAAAGAACACACATGCAATTACCACTGGTGGATCCATGTGTGGTTTGTGGAAAAGAACACACATGCAATGACTCTAGTGCTGGTTTGTGGTTTTAGTATAAGGAAAAACATGCAATGACTCTAGTGGTTGATCCATGTGTGGCTTGTGGAAAGAACACACATGCAATGACTCTGGTTGATCCATATGTGGTTTATGGAAAGAACACACATGCAATGACCACTGGTGGATCCATGTGTGGTTTGTGGAAAAGAACACACATGCAATGACTCTAGTACTGGTTTGTGGTTTTAGTATAAGAACACACATGCAATGACTCTAGTACTGGTTTGTGGTTTTAGTATAAGAACACACATGCAATGACTCTAGTACTGGTTTGTGGTTTTAGTATAAGAACACACATGCAATGACTCTAGTGGTTGATACATGTGTGGTTTGTGGAAACAACACACATGCAATGACTCTGGTTGATCCATGTGTGGTTTGTGGAAAGAACACACATGCAATAACCACCGGTGGATCCATGTGTGGTTTGTGGAAAAGAACACACATGCAATGACTCTAGTGCTGGTTTGTGGTTTTAGTATAAGAACACACATGCAATGACTCTAGTGCTTGATCCATGTGTGGTTTGTGGAAAGAACGCACATGCAATGACTCTAGTGGTTGATCCATGTGTGGTTTGTGGAAAGAACACACATGCAATGACCACTGGTGGATCGATGTGTGGTTTGTGGAAAACATCACACATGCAATGACTCTAGTGTTGATCCATGTTTGTTTGTGGAAATAACACACATGCAATGACTCTAGTACTGGTTTGTGGTTTTAGTATAAGAACACACATACAATGACTCTAGTGGTTGATCCATGTGTGGTTTGTGGAAAAACACACATGCAATGACTATAGTGGTTCATCCATGTGTGTGGTTTGTGGAAAGAACACACATCCAATGACCACTGGTGGATCCATGTGTGGTTTGTGGAAAAGAACACACATGCAATGACTCTAGTGGTTGATCCATGTTTGTTTGTGGAAATAACACACATGCAATGACTCTAGTGGTTGATCCATGTGTGGTTTGTGAAAAGAACACACATGCAATGACTCTAGTGTTGGTTTTAGAATAAGAACACACATGCAATGACTCTAGTGGTTGATCCATGTGTGGTTTGTGGAAATAACACATATGTAATGACTCTAGTGGTTGATCCACGTGTGGATTGGGAAATAACACACATGCAATGACTGTAATGGGTCCACATGTGGTTTGTGGAAAGAAAACACATGCAATGACCACTGGTTGATCCATAAGTTGTTTGTGGGAATAACACACATGCAATGAGTCTAGTGGATCCATGTATGGTTTGTGGAAAAGAACACACATGCAATGACTCTACTGCTGGTTTGTGGTTTTAGTATCAGAACAAACATGCAATGACTCTAGTGGTTGACACATGTGTGGTTTGTGGAAAGAACACACATGCAATGACTCAGGTTGATCCATATGTGGTTTGTGGAAAGAACACACATGCAATGACCACTGGTGGATCCATGTGTGGTTTGTGGAAAAGAACACACATGCAATGACTCTAGTACTGGTTTCTGGTTTTAGTATAAGAACACACATGCAATGACTCTAGTACTGGTTTCTGGTTTTAGTATAAGAACACACATGCAATGACTCTAGTGGTTGATCCATGTGTGGTTTGTGGAAATGAAACACATGCAATGACTCTAGTGGTTGGTCCATGTGTGGTTTGTGGAAAGAACACACATGCAATGACCACTGGTGGATCCATGTTGGTTTTAGTATAAGAACACACATGCATTGACTCTAGTGGTTGATCCATGTTTGTTTGTGGAAATAACACACATGCAATGACTCTAGTGTTGGTTTTAGTATAAGAACGCACATGCAATGACTCTAGTGGTTGATCCATGTGTGGTTTGTGGAAATAACACATATGCAATGACTCTAGTGGTTGATCCATGTGTGGTTTGTGGAAATAACACAGATGCAATGACTCTAGTGGGTCCACATGTGTGGTTTGTGGAAAGAACACACATGCAATGACTAGGGTTGATCCATATGTGGTTTGTGGAAACAACACACATGCAATGACTCTAGTGGTTGATCCATGTTTGTTTGTGGAAATAACACACATGCAATGACTCTAGTGGTTGATCCATGTGTGGTTTGTGAAAACAACACACATGCAATGACTCTAGTGTTGGTTTTAGTATAAGAACACACATGCAATGACTCTAGTGGTTGATCCATGTGTGGTTTGTGGAAATAACACATATGCAATGACTCTAGTGGTTGATCCATGTGTGGTTTGTGGAAAGAACACACATGCAATGACTAGTGGTTGATCCATATGTGGTTTGTGGAAAGAACACACATGCAATGACCACTAGTGGATCCATGTGTGGTTTGTGGAAAAGAACACACATGCAATGACTCTAGTGTTGGTTTATGGTTTTAGTATAAGAACAAACATGCAATGACTCTAGTGGTTGATCCATGTGTGGTTTGTGGAAAGAACACACATGCAATGACTCTGGTTGATCCATATGTGGTTTGTGGAAAGAACACACATGCAATGACCATTGGTGGATCCATGTGTGGTTTGTGGAAAAGAACACACATGCAATGACTCTAGTGCTGGTTTGTGGTTTTAGTGTAAGAACAAACATGCAATGACTCTGGTGGTTGATCCATGTGTGGTTTGTGGAAAGAACACACATGCAATGACCACTGGTGGATCCATGTGTGGTTTGTGGAAAAGAACACACATGCAATGACTCTAGTGCTTGATCCATGTTTGTTTGTGGAAATAACCCACATGCAATGACTCTAGTGGTTGATCCATGTGTGGTTTGTGAAAAGAACACACATGCAATGACTCTAGTGTTGGTTTTAGTATAAGAACACACATGCAATGACTCTAGTGGTTGATCCATGTGTGGTTTGTGGAAATAACACACATGCAATGACTCTAGTGGTTGATCCATGTGTGGTTTGTGGAAAGAACACACATGCAATGACCACTGGTGGATCCATGTTGGTTTTAGTATAAGAACGCACATGCAATGACTCTAGTGGTTGATCCATGTTTGTTTGTGGAAATAACATACATGCAATGACTCTAGTGGTTGATCCATGTGTGGTTTATGAAAAGAACACACATGCAATGGCTCTAGTGTTGGTTTTAGTATAAGAACACACATGTAATGACTCTAGTGGTTGATCCATGTGTGGTTTGTGGAAATGACACATATGCAATGACTCTAGTGGTTGATCCATGTGTGGTTTGTGGAAATAACACACATGCAATGACTCTAGTGGGTCCACATGTGTGGTTTGTGGAAAGAACACACATGCAATGACTCTGGTTGATCCATATGTGGTTTGTGGAAATAACACACATGCGATGACTCTAGTGGTGGATCTATGTGTGGTTTGTGGAAAAGAACACACATGCAATGACTCTAGTGCTGGTTTGTGGTTTTAGTATAAGAACAAACATGCAATGACTCTAGTGGTTGATCCATGTGTGGTTTGTGGAAAGAACACACATGCAATGACTAGTGGTTGATCCATATGTGGTTTGTGGAAAGAACACACATGCAATGACCACTAGTGGATCCATGTGTGGTTTGTGGAAAAGAACACACATCCAATGACTCTAGTGTTGGTTTATGGTTTTAGTATAAGAACAAACATGCAATGACTCTAGTGGTTGATCCATGTGTGGTTTGTGGAAAGAACACACATGCAATGACTCTGGTTGATCCATATGTGGTTTGTGGAAAGAACACACATGCAATGACCATTGGTGGATCCATGTGTGGTTTGTGGAAAAGAACACACATGCAATGACTCTAGTGCTCGTTTGTGGTTTTAGTATAAGAACAAACATGCAATGACTCTTGTGGTTGATCCATGTGTGGTTTGTGGAAAGAACACACATGCAATGACCACTGGTGGATCCATGTGTGGTTTGTGGAAAAGAACACACATGCAATGACTCTAGTGGTTGATCCATGTTTGTTTGTGGAAATAACACACATGCAATGTCTCTAGTGGTTGATCCATGTGTGGTTTGGGAAAAGAACACACATGCAATGACCCTAGTGTTGGTTTTAGTATAAGAACACACATGCAATGACTCTAGTGGTTGATCCATGTGTGGTTTGTGGAAATAACACATATGCAACGACTCTAGTGGTTGATCCATGTGTGGTTTATGGAATAACACACATGCAATGACTGTATGTTGGGTCCGCAGCATAGAAAACAAAAAATTTCCTACGGTGTGAACTACATGCCAAGATCTATCTACTAGGTACAAAGCAACGGGTGGACATACATCCAGCGAGAACTTACCCTCGTAGACAACGAGGTTTATTAACGAGTAGGAACTCGTGGTTGATGTAGTCGTACACTTTCCGATCTCAAGATCGTGATGAAGTCCAGCAGGTCCGGCTCCAGCACGTCCATCAGATCGAGCTCCAGCACCACCAAGTCCAGCACCGCAAAGCAGCGGTGCATCCGTGATCGCACACACATCCCGTACCCCGACAACCTCCGTCTCTCGCTCCAGCAAAGCAGTGGAAGCAGCAACTCCTTTCCAGATAAAGCCACTGGGAACATGTATCTCGCTAATCCGAGACCATGGGGAAATAATACTAGAGGGGGAGAGAGATCCTTCACAAGGAGGTGTGAGTGAGAAGTGAGGAGGGGGTGGCCTTTTATAGGAGGCGGGGGGGTGCCCCTCCTTCATGGCCGACGCATGGAGGGGGTGACCCTTCACCTCCTCCATTCATGTGGTGGTAACCCCTCCACATTAAAATGCCCCTTCACATTCTCTTTTAAAGTCTCCACTTTAAATGCATTAAATTTCTCCAAATTTAATGCTCTCTCATTTAATAAAACTCTTTTATTATTTTTATTCAGAATTTTGTTAATTACTTTAATTAACAAACATAAAACCCCTTGCAACATTTCAATATTACATGTAGAACCAATTTCAGCAATTTCACCTGAAACAGTTTCGGTGTCTATTGAAATAATTCCAGCACTTTCTTAAATCTTCATCTGAAAATATTTGCTCCAAATTGTGTCGGTATCCCTTAAGTGTGTCACCCTACGGTTCGCGAATAATGCAGACATGATCGAGACCCCTCTCTGATGAATAATCAGCAGCGGGACCTGGAGATCCATACTGACTCCTACACATTCAACGATGACTTCTGTGATCGTGAGAACCTTTAACGCTAGTAACTAAATCCCTTTGTCCCGCGATATATTACATGTCCGAGATTCGATCATCGGTATCTCCATACCTAGTTTGATCTCGTTACCGACATGCACTCTTTTCTCGTTCCCGTGATATAACATTCTAGTGATCACATCACTTGCTTGCAAGCTATTTCAATGTGATATCACCGAGAGGTCCCAGAGTTGCATATACGCTATTACTAGTGGTTAACATAATCTCTGGATCTGACAGTTTCAGGTCCGTGTGTATTTGCATGTCTCTGCGTCTCTACACATCACTCATTCTCAAATGAGATGGCATTGTATAGATTTGGTCCTTTGGTGAGACCTTTAGTTTGTTCGGCTCAAAATATGTTGATATTATTGTCACACAATATATCTTCATAGTATTATCCCACTTTGAACCATACCTAGTTTGATAACAAACTACTTAACACAAATGCCCTCCTTTGCTGCTACTATAGCAGTCATATACTTAGCCTTTTGTTGTAGTATCCGTCACAATGTCTCAACTTTGGAACTCATCCAAATCCATCATGGAACATCCTTTCCATTACATTGTGCCACCCATAGTCTAAATTGAGATAAATTTAATTTGTATCTTGTGACAAAACTAGTATCAATGTAACACTTTACAATGAACTACCTTTAACTATTTGTCACTTATACATTATATATTCTTAGTTCTTCCAAAGCTCATAAGAATATATTTACTATTGTCCAATGATCATCTTATGAATCATTCTGGTATATGCTCATAACATTTATAACATAGGACATTCTAGATATATACATATCATGGTATAATCGATCAAAATTTTCATGTGATTTTACTCACCAAGTGTTGAAACACATGAATTTTGATACAATCCTTTCCATGCAGCAAGAACCTTTCTTGTTGTTTCCATATTGAACCCCTTTATTATCTCATATATGTATGTCTGGCACAACCATATTAGCGCCTTAATCTATCCATATAGATATTGATGCCTAATATTCCGGGTTTGCCCAAGTCTTTCATCGAAATCTTATTTTAATGAAATTCTTAACTTGTGTCAATACAAGATACATCATTTCCAATCAACAATATGTCCTCTACATAATGTATTAGAAATATATCTCAGTGCTCCCACTTAATTTCTTGCAAATGCAAGCATCTTCATCATCTCCGATGAATTTAAACTCTTTTAACAGTTTCATCATGGTGAAGATTCCAACTCCGCTATGCTTACTTCAACTGTTGAAGTTTACATGCCCTTTTAGCACCTTTTGAATTAACAAAACCCTTCGGACCATGTCATGTACATGTCCTAGGTTACCGTTCTATTAGAAGAACCTTGTTTTGTTTATTCAACTACCATATACCAAATTATATGTAGTCGTTGCTACATTAATCCATCAAGACTATATATCGCTATGAAAGATCAAATCTTGTCATAGTCAACTCCTTGAACATTGTCGTAAACTTCTTTCTAACATGTCGACTATTTCATAGATGTTAAACATCCATGTCTTATTTCTTTATAGATCCAAACACGACCGATAGGCTTCACGCCTTTCTGGAGTGTCTTCCAAGTTCAGAAACTTGTTTTCTCATGTATGGATACTATCACGGATTCTATGACTTCTAGTCATTTTATGGAGTCAGGGCCCATCATCGCTTCTTTGCATGTAGTCGGTTCATCATTGTCAAAACAATAACGACTTGCTTATCAAATCTTACTATTTGATTCTTACCGACCCACACGGTTCTATAGGAACTCTAATCTCCGAGATCACACCTTTTGTAATCACGAGAGCCATGAGCATTGTGGACGCCACCGGGACACTTTCCGGCGCTGTGCTACTTAGCACATATAGCTAAGGTTCAACAACCTTATCAAAGTTCTATTGTCCTCCAACTTAACTTTTCACGAAAAATTCCTTCTCAAGAAACTTGATGTTCCAAGTAACAAACTCTTTTGTCCTCGGTGTTATGGAGAAGTTCCCAACAAATTATTTGGGATAACCTACAAAGACGTGCTTATCCGGCTTTGGTTATAAACATTTTACTTATGCATAGCATACCAAAATTTAAGAAAAGACAATTCGGGTTTTATCCCAAACCATAACTCATATGGTGTCATTTCAATGGATCACGATGGTGCTCTTTTCAGTGTAAAAGCGGTAGTCTCTAAAGCTTCAATCCTTAAAACATAATGGCAGTTTTATAAATGACACCCTTGATCTTACCATGTCAAACATGGTTTGATTTTATATCTCGAATATGCCATACTCCTATGGTTTATCGGGAAACACAAATCATGGAACAATTCCTCAAGTCTTAGGTGTTTTTGCTAAACATGTAACTCAAATATCTTCCTTTCTGATCGAATCATAAACTCTTTATTTTCTTGTTACAATGATTTTCCACTTCATCTTGAAAGTCTTTGAACAATTTTCAAATGTTTCATACTTCTTCCTTATTAAGTAAATATACATATATATTCACTCAAATTTTTGGAGAAAGCATATGAAGCAAAAAGATCCATTGCATATGGCTAAACATAATGGACTATGCACATCAGCATGCACAATTTCCAATAAGCTAGTCATTCGTTCCTCTCTGGCCTATGGACGGAGTTTCAATTATCTCGAGGAAAGTCTCACATGCGTCAATTGATCAAAATCAGAGGCTCCAAAAATCCATCAACATGGAGTTTCTTCATGTTTTCTTTCAAATATAATTTAAACTGCGATGTCACTTCATAAGTGATCTTTCAATCATTTGTCTTACGACATTTTAGCAATAGTGTTTATGGATGTGATTTCTCCAACTAGACTTGTAAAAGTTCATCCATCCTTTATGGAATACGGTAATTATTTGAACAGCCATAGTTCTCATGATACCGGAACAAAATAACAATTATTTAAACAAATCTTGAAGGCTTGGTTTGATGACAACGAAAAACACAATAACACTTTATTTGGTTTCGATGAACATCATCACTCATTCTCTTGCTAGTTACTTAGGCCATTGTAGTTCATGAATTGCATTGTCCTGTATGACACTTCATACCAACCAATTCGATATCCAATACCGGTATCCAATACCTAAGAACCACATTGTTTAACAAGCAAGGAATATAGCCATAACATGTATATCTTCTATATACCTAAGTTGGACATCTCCAACCTTTTATTTTCTACCAAATATTTTATAGATTCTCTTTCAGCAATTCCTTTTCTTTTAAAAGAATCAATCAACATCAATAGTGGTTTCATCAACATGACACATGGTACAAAGCGTATATAGTCAAATACTAATACCTTTGGACTTGCACTTTGAAGTTGATCACCATCATCAAATGTTTGGTGTTCTTTCAAAAATCCATTCTTTAGTAATCTATTAGTGTAGTAAACATTTTACTTACATATTCTATTCATCCTTATCATAAAAACTTTCATGATCAAGCTACTATAGCCTATAAGGAAGAATCGTGAGTATAATATCAGTTCCCAAAACCTTTTTGGTAGATTCGGATGCCTAGCATCTCCATCCTTCACAAATTCTCATACAATATGAGAACATGTATTTTGCTAAATTATACTCTATCATAATGCAACCAAAAACATTGTTTCAGATATCACAATATCTGTCACACATGATGGTTTCTAAAACAATTTCTAGCTCCAATATAATCTTGATATTAAAACAACTTTTTGAATATCAATAATCATGGAGGCAAACATGGTACTTTAGATACTAACATTGGAATTCTTACTCTTGATTTAATACTACTTATTAAACTTCATGGAGTAAATAGAGTTTGCTGAAAGTTTGTAATAGGACTTATAAACTTTATATTGACATTCAAAACAATACGATACCAGTTCGTAAAGTAAATATCCAGAATTCTATAGTTCTATTATCTCAAATAAAAACTAAGCATAAGGTAGAAAACGAATGCCAATGACTATAACAAATTATGCAAATTCACTTCGATTTAGTTTATGACAAATTGAGTTCGACTAATCCAAATTAGAAATGAACTCCCACTCAAAAACGACATCCCTCGTGCCTTTTTGGTGATTACATGAACCAAATCCACTACACCAAGTCCGATCATCACGTGAGTCGGTGTAGCTTCAAAGGCGAGCATCAATATGGTCATCACATCAACTATATGACTCATGCTTAACCTTTCGGTCTGTGTTCCGAGGCCATGTCTGTACATGCTAGGCTCGCCAAGTAAGAACCTTAGTATTCGCGTGTGTAAAACTATCTTACACCTGTTGCATGAAAGCGTAGAGTTGAGAACACCCGATCATCACGTGATGTCTCGAAACACGATCCATAGAACGGTGCATACTTAAGGAAGAACACATTTTATCTTGATATTTAAATGAGGGATCATCTTACAATGCTACTAAAAGCGCCAAACTAGCAATAGAAGATGCAAACATCTAATGTGTAAAGTGAGATGATATGGTCCATGCATTTGATCACCATCATATGCATCGTGGTATGATCTCTATCATTCCTTTCTGTGTAAGGCCAAGGTCTATGGAACTTACAAGTTAAGTGAGTCGTAAGAGTATCTATCATACATCTACTTACAACAATACCATATCAAGACACTAGCCCAGCAACGATTTAAACTAGACGCCTCTAATTTATCAATTGCAAGTTTTACGTGGCTTAGGGCTTTTGGAGATAGAACCGTTCTTACCTACGAACATGAACCACAACGAGGATAACTAAGTTATTAGCAACTCGTTGTAAATCAGATATTGACTATAGTAGGAGAGACAGACACCCGCCATCCACTTATGCAAAACAAGTTGCATGTCAGTCGTGGAACCGGTCTCATGTACGATGACATGTAAGGTTGGTCCGGGCCGCTTCATCCCACTATGCCACCAATATCCAAAATACATAGAAGATGCAATAACATGATCATCATCGCCCACATATCAACATATGTGTACTACCCGTGCTAAGAACCTACGCATAGATCAGGATCTGATACCACTGTTGGGTCCGCAACATAGAAAATAAAAAATTTCCTACGGTGTGAACTACACGCCAAGATCTATCTACTAGGTACAAAGCAACGGGTGGACATACATCCAACGAGAACTTACCCTCATAGACAACGAGCTTTGTTAACGAGTAGGAACTCGTGGTTGATGTACTCGTACACTTGCCGATCTCAAGATCGTGATGAAGTCTAGCAGGTCCGGCTCCAGCACGTCCATCAGATCTAGCTCCAGCACCACCAAGTCCAGCACCGCAAAGTAGCGGTGCATCCGTGATCGCACACACATCCGGTACCCCGACAACCTCCGTCCCTCGCTCCAGCAAAGCAGCGGAAGCATCAACTCCTTTCCAGATAAAGCCACCGGGAACATGTATCTCGCTAATCCGAGACCATAGGGAAATAATACTAGAGGGGGAGAGAGATCCTTCACAAGGAGGTGTGAGTGAGAAGTGAGGAGGGGGTGGCCTTTTATAGGAGGAGGGGGGTACCCCTCCTTCATGGCCGGCGCATGGAGGGGGTGACCCTTCACCTCCTCCATTCATGTGGTGGTAACCCCTCCACATTAAAATGCCCCTTCACATTCTCTTTTAAAGTCTCCACTTTAAATGCATTAAATTTCTCCAAATTTAATGCTCTCTCATTTAATAAAACTCTTTTATTATTTTTATTCAGAATTTTGTTAATTACTTTAATTAACAAACATTCACATAAAACCCCCTGCAACATTTCAATATTACATGCAGAACCAATTTCAGCAATTTCACCCGAAACAGTTTCAGTGTCTATTGAAATAATTCCAGCGCTTTCTTAAATCTTCATCTGAAACATATTTGCTCCAAATGGTGTCGGTATCCCTTAAGTGTGTCACCCTACGGTTCACGAATAATGCAGACATGATCGAGACCCCTCTCTGATCAATAATCAGCAGCGGGACCTAGAGATCCATACTGACTCCTACACATTCAACGATGAGTTCTGTGATCGTGAGAACCTTTAACGCTAGTAACTAAATCCCTTTGTCCCGTGATATATTACATGTCCGAGATTCGATCATCGGTATCTCCATACCTAGTTTGATCTCGTTACCGACATGCACTCTTTTCTTGTTCCCGTGATATAACATTCTAGTGATCACATCACTTGCTTGCAAGCTATTTCAATGTGATATCACCGAGAGGGCCTAGAGTATATCTATCCGTCATCGGGATGGACAAATCCCACTCTTGATCCATGAGCCTCAACATAACACCTTCGTAGCACTGAACCCACCTTTATAGTCACCCTGTTACGGTGTGACGTTTGATGTTATCAAGATACTCTTCTGGTGTTAGCAATTAACATGATCTCATGGTCTAAGGATAAAGATTACTTCGTATGATGTTATAGCAATATAAACATAATGAATTTGATCGTAATGCTATACTTCGGATGAATGTTCATCACATCATTCCACCAATGGTGTGACCTTGTTATTAACAACATCCAATGTCTATGATCAGGAAACCTTGATCATCTTGTTAATCAACAAGCTAGTCTATAAGAGAGGCATAACTAGGAACCCTTTTTGTTTATTAAACACACATGTATTGATGTTTCCGATCAATACAATTCTAGCATGTAAAATAAACATTGATCATAAACATGGAATAAGATAATAACCAATTTATTATTGCCTTTCGGGCATATTCCCTTCACTGTAATGGGTCCACATGTGGTTTGTGGAAAGAACACACATGCAATGACCACTAGTTGATCCATAAGTTGTTTGTGGAAAAGAACACACATGCAATGAGTCTAGTGGATCCATGTGTGGTTAGTGGAAAAGAAACACATGCAATGACTCTAGTGCTAGTTTGTGGTTTTAGTATAAGAACAAACATGCAATGACTCTACTGGTTGATCCATGTGTGGTTTATGGAAAGAACACACATGCAATGACTCTGGTTGATCCATATGTGGTCTGTGGAAAGAACACACATGCAATGACCACTGGTGGATCCATGTGTGGTTTGTGGAAAAGAACACACATGCAATGACTCTAGTGCTGGTTTTGTGGTTTTAGTATAAGAACAAACATGCAATGACTCTAGTGGTTGATCCATGTGTGGTTTGTGGAAAGAACACACATGCAATGACTCTGGTTGATCCATATGTGGTTTTGGAAAGAACACACATGCAATGACCACTGGTGGATCCATGTGTGGTTTGTGGAAAAGAACACACATGCAATGACTCTAGTACTGGTTTGTGGTTTTAGTATAAGAACACACATGCAATGACTCTAGTGGTTGATCCATGTGTGGTTTGTGGAAATAACACACATGCAATGACTCTAGTGGTTGATCCATGTGTGGTTTGTGGAAAGAACACACATGCAATGACCACTGGTGGATCCATGTTGGTTTTAGTATAAGAACACACATGCAATGACTCTAGTGGTTGATCCATGTTTGTTTGTGGTTTTAGTATAAGAACAAACACCCTCTCTCTCTCTTTCCCCCCCCCTCTCTCTCTCTCTCTCTCTCTCTCTCTCTCTCTCTCGTAGAAGCCCAAACCTGTGCCCACTCTGTCTGCTACGCCCTGATTGGTTGTCACAGCTGTCACACGGATCGTGCGCACCAACCGTTGATCCTATGTGATCCAACGAGGCTCATTGCACACGGCGTGCCCTTCACAGGACAACGCAAGACAGCACGGACGTCTCCCTCAACGAGACTTCTACAGGAAGGAACACGATGTCATCCATGGGAAAAGTGGTCGAGTCGTCATGTCATGTTTAATCTAGTCTGCAAAGGCTACAAGTATACTACACGGCAACTGGTCATCCACGGACCACCGGCTATACCATTTTTACTACGCAGCGCGCCTGCACTCTCACTTCCGTCAGGCCCCCACCACACGAACCTTCCATGCGGCAGCCGCAGCTGGAAGAGATGTCAACCGGGGCCCTCGAGGAGGCCTAAACGTCCCCGCATTAAAAACCCAGCCTATCGGGTCCTCCATTCACACTCATCCACTACTCTCTCTTCCCTATCCAGCAAAACACCACAATCTTGAACGTACTTGTACGAACCTTCTCCATGAAACCAGTGCGTGGGGGTGAGTGTCCGGGCATCTCCGCCGGGGTGGTGCTTCACGCGACAGATCTGGAGGAGCATCACGCAGCACAGGCCAAGGAGGACGTGCAGTTCAACCCCCTGGGGGACCATGTGCACGCCGGTGCTGACGACTTCGGAGGCGCCGATGAGGGCGTGGAGTTCGACGAACACGCTCCGCTCGTGTACCTACATCTATTTCTACATGTTTCATATTTTCTGCTCGAGCTTAATCTATCTAGGCGTCATAAAAAAATCTAGTCCTAATGATTAGATGCAACGTATGAACCGGTACATGGAGAGATCTAGTCTGTTCTGAATGAATCCACATTATTTATTTATTAATAAGTTACCAAGAACACAAACCACATTAATTTAGGAGCGAGCTGGGGAGACGGCGTAATGAACTGCTGAACCTGTATAGACATGTTATTGCATCGAAAGTAACTTGGAATGGTGGAAGGAATATATATTTATTATTTTGCTCATTTCGGTTTGTATTCCATACATTACAGGTGTATTCCAGTGAGATGGACTCTGACAAGGAGACCAGGGACAACAAGAGCCGCCATGTCATGAAGAAGCTCAAGAGCGGGATAATCCCTTTCCGCACTCGACTTGGGGAGCTCAGGTGCCCTTTCTGTAAGAAAGGAGTCAACCCGAGGATTGCCAGTTTGATTCCGCATGCGGTTGGCATCGGTAAAAGCCTGGCTAGTAAACACAAGTCGGCGACCAAGGCTAAGCACGCTGCTTATGGCAAGTTCATGAGGGAGTATGTCAAGAACGGCCTAGTGTCCCCTTACATAGGAATCAACAACTCCTAGCCGACCAACCCCGTCACTGTGTTGGCCCGGCCACTAATAATATTTAGTTCTCTTACCGTATCTAGACCCTTAAACTATGTGGATTTCTATTTTCGTACCCTTCAAAATATATTCAAGTTCATCTGTTTATGTTGTTAAAGTTCCGGTGGCATACTCGTTATTTTGCATGGATAGAGGGGTGCCCCCGATAGATATAAGGGTTATCCTGTCTGCTAGATCATAGAGGATCAACAGTTGGTGGGCAAAACTGAGTACAACTGAATTGCCATGGTTAGACACGAGGGACAAAACGTGACTCATGGTACGCATGTGCGGTGCACGAGGCAGTAGCGGACACGTGTGGCCGTGCACGGTGCATTAGCCTACACGATGCACGGTAGTGCAACGAATCGCCGCTTCCCTTCTCCTTTAATAGAGGCCTCCCCACTCCCACTCGCACTCATCACACACTCGCTCACTCAACCGTTTCCACTGTCCCATCACCTTCTGCAAACGCCCAACAAAACCCCAACCATGCTGGCGATGGAGAAGATCGGCATGGTGGCCATCGGCGCCTCCAAGGCAGCCGGCGAGGAGCCCCTCGTCCCCGTCCCCGCATCCGCCGTAGCCTCCGGCGAGGAGGCCCCCGCCGGTCTCGGACAGATCCCGCTCAGCTGGGACCCCTATGAGGAGGTTGTCTACATAAGGCCGAAGAACCCCTACGACACCAGCACCGCCGACCCGTGGTCTGAGGTAACCAGGGTTTTCTCCCCTTCCCTTGTTCTTCCCCCGTTCCCATCGTTGGATGCTAGATCGTATGTTATTAGGGCTCGGCTATTCGTATTTTTGCAATAGCTAATCCTATTGCTCGATTTTCGATGAAGCCCCCTGTTCGTAGTTGGGATCGGTATTCGATTTGGTTTGAGATTTTGGGAATAATCGGGAGATCTCATTCGGTTAATTTATGCAAAAAATAAATCCCGATAATCAAAGTATCTCAATCATATCCTTATTTCACTCTCCTGTTTTTTCCAACAGGAGGATAGCAGCGACCTCCGCAGCGACGACGAGTCGCAGGACACCAAGACTCGTCAGGTGCTGAGGAGGCTGAAGTCCGGTCAGTACAACAACTTCTTCGTCGGCGACGTGTACAGGTGCCCCTTCTGCCCCACCAGGAGGCTCCACGGCACGGACTTCAACTCCCTCATGAAGCATGCCGAGGACGTGAGGACCTGCGGCGAGTCCGTGAACATCCACGGCTTCAGGGCCAAGCACCAGGCGCTCGGTATTCACCTCCGCAACCTCCAGAAGGCGGCTATTGAGGAGGGTCGCATGCCCCCGATCAGACCCAAGGTGCAAGGTCAAGGGGCTGGGCAGCAAGAAGTGGAGGAGGCGCCAGAGGGAGGAGGTGGATGCCCTCCTGGCAGAGGCCACGAGGGGCCACTGATTAGCTGCTGCTGCTATAAAGCAGCTTCTTTTGTCTTGTCTGTGTTGAAGCAGTCCACTGCTACTGCTGCTGAGCAGCCTAATTGTCGCACCTTGTTAAGTACCGTACTATATAACCTATATTAGCTGCTTTATCTACATCTGCTCTATTTACTGAATTTATTTATGGTGCTGGTTTGTTTTGCTGCTCTATATTTGCTACCAGATTGGGGTAAAACGATCGCAAAAGGAACAATGAATGAAGAGAGAAGCTGCTCTAGATTCCCTACCTTTTTGGTCAAAAAAACACAACTGTTAGAGAGAGAGGGGAAAAGGCGCTCTTTAAAAAGGCCACTTTAGGCGTCATGGCGCACGTAACGGCCAAGCCTTTGACCAGAAGGCACCCCCCTCCGAGCGCATGTGAGGGCTTCGGAATATCAGGAGGGCAAAAGTGAGGACAAACGAGACACAATGTTGCTATAGCTAAATCTGACAAAAAGCTGAATTTGGCTTTACCATGCAATTTGGCTAGAGCTCCACAATGTAGCTATTCTAAATCCCTAAACTATGTGGTGCGTTGAAACCTAATGCTTTTCCACCGACACGTGTGTTGCAAAGTTGCTTGATCGTGCATGCTTACACAAGTGGCCTACAGAGAAACTTATAGAAGCATGGGCAAACGAGCTTCATTTTGGCAAATTCAGGACAAGCTTTGCGCAATCGGCAGGCCTGATCGGCTAGGCGGCTTCCCCGGGGTGCAAGGATGCCAGGTCCATGTCTATGCTTACACTTCTTAAACTTGTACACTTCCTTCTGTCCTATCACGTTACGTCGTGTCAGCACCGCGCACCCGCTACGGATCGGCAATGGGACGGTGGTCTACGTGACCGGTCTCTGCCACGCCAAAGCCACGTCGCACACCTGTCCCATCGCCTACCAGGGCGGACGCCGAATTTAATCGCTAGGATTGGAAACCATCGGTGCTCGCCCGGTCAAACTTGCTTCCGCATGGGTATACCGGAATATTGGTAAACGGAATTTAAGCATCGCCTTCTGTCTCCTTAGCACATCACTGTGCAAAAATCCCCAACTCATTCCTTCTACCGGCGCCGCCACCGCAAGAACCATCGATGCTGCCGCAGGCATCGCCTCTGCCTGGCCATACCACCGCAACAGATCACTCCACCTCCACGCCCAGTCCCACTCACCGCTACCGAAACTAGGCCACCAACGCCACATTAGCTGCTGCCATGGACGCAGAGTATGGCGTGTTCAGCGACGGGTGCGACTACACCGACAAGTACACCGTCACCACCCATGGCACCACCAAGCTGACGGTCGTCCACACAAATGCGTCAGCGGAGGTGGCCAAGGTCATCGCACTGTAGGAGCGGTGGCTACAAGATCGTCGGCCTTGACCTCGAGTATACCAGAGATAGGAAGAGGACGGTGCTTTTGCAGTTGTCCATATGCAACCACTGCCTACTATATCACGTATGTAGGGCCAAATCTGTATGCCTGGAGCTTCGCGAGTTCCTACACAAGAGGGAGATCTACTTCGCCAACGTCGACATCAAGAACGACACTCCGAAGCTAGAACGGGATCTCCTCGTTCATGTCGTCAATCACGTCGATCTCCAACGTTTGTGGAGGTACCCGGAGGGCGGTACGGGGAAAGTCGGCATGGCTAGACTCGCTTCCGACATCATCGACCATGAGTACGCCGGCATGAAAATCGAGTTCCCGAAGCACCTGCACGAGCGATGGGAGTGGACGCACCTGGATTACGATGTGATCAAGTACACACCAGGGACGCTTATGTCTGCTACGAGATGCTCAACAAGATCTGGTGGGTGGGTGAGTGTGTTGTTTACCACTACTAGTTTGGCATTTTGTTCCTAGTTTTATCTCGCCTGTATTTTATCTCGCCTGTATTTTCTAAGCATTCTGTGTGTAAGAACCAAGCTCGTATGATCCCTGTGCTATTAGCTACTTAACCTGTATGAATTACATTCCCCCTTTTGTATGCTCAACATTCATTCTTACAAATTCTGTCGGTGCCATTTGCATGCAGCAGAATCCAGGACTGACATGCATAAGGTGTGATACAGTCATAAGTCATAACCAAACCCAGATTATAGAGGAGGATACAGTCATAAACCAGATTATAGTTTGACAAAGGTAATACACAAAAGTTCGTAATTTCTCACATAGTGTACTTATGAAATAACATGTTTTCATAAACACAACAATCATGCACTAATAGTCTACATCCCAGCCTGTTGGAGAAGGCAACCGATCCCAGGATGCCTTCGGTCGCTTGCCCCGGTTTGTAGATTCATCTACGATCTGGCATCTAGGACAAACAACCTGCCTTGGTGGTGGTTCAATGATGCGATGCCTGGAACGAGATTTTACAATCTAATGGTACAGCTCGTGGCTAACATACCCGTCAATTGCAGCGTACTTCAGATTAGGTTCAGAAAGTGGCTTATCCTCCCAGTAATCGTGCCCTAAACGCCTCCACGAACATCTCGGCAATCTGTCCTTCATGTCAGCGTACCACAGGTCTATGAGTTCGGAGGCAAGAGCGGCCATCCCGGTCTTGCTGCACTTCGTCCCTGGGATCCAGTAAATTTCCTGGATGACCACTCTGCACTCCTTTGGGATTCTAATGTTGACAGTCGGGCTTTCAAGCAGTTTACTGTCATTCGTGATGTCAACGCTGGTAAATGTTATGTGCTGGTTCACGAGAAAGTCATGAAACAGATCCCTAATGCTTTCGCCCCACCTGCATGAAAATGAATTCAGACAAATAATATAGCAATAACTTCTGCAAACAGATAGTTCAGGAACAAAAAGACAACAAAGTCTACCAGATCCCGTTAGCCCCCTTCTCGCAAAAAGGCTGGTATACGAGGGCGTGCCCCTTCATGGAGAGTTGAACCACGGCGATCCTACGGCAATCGCGGCTGTACTCGAGGTCGAGACCTACGAACCTGTTTTCTTCGAACTGCAGCCAACTCGTGAAATTATACAGAGTGTTCCTCACCATCCGAGGGTCGGTGGTGTAGACGACATCGATCTTCTTCCTGCCATGTACTTCGATGTCGAAGTGCGTAGTTTCTTGCCTGTCGTCGTTTCAGACGTCCGGAGCGTCCATGACTACAGGCAAGAGGGAAAGGATACGGAGGAAGAGGGTGATGCGGTGGTGGAGGAAATGGATGAGGCCATAGAGGAGAAAGACGATGAGGCTGTGGAGGAGGAAATGAGATGGAGAAGGGAAAGATTGGAACCGCCCTTACCAATATCTGGAATGGTGCACGACCGTTCATAGTAGGGTGAAGGTGGCGAAAAACGGCGGTTTTACACGTCGACGCTAGCACTTCCTAAAATTTGTTCTGCGCCACTTGCATGCGGTGGAATCAATACAAACGTAGGCATGTTTACGCGTGCCGACCTTCACTCACTGACAGGCGGGCCGCACATTTCCCTTTTACGATTTATTTTTTCACTTCCTTAGACGGTACCGGTGCCCGCCCTCAATAATTATGCCCCCCGTTCTTTTCTTCCACGCGGACAAGAACCGGCGGTGGCGGCGGTTCCTTGCAGATTCGCTCCCCACTCGAACAACTGCCCCCATCCCTGATTCCACCCCCTCTCGAATCCATCCGCCTCCTCATCACAATGCCTCCATTAATCCACCGGATTCCAGACTCCATTTGCCGCTATGGGTAGAGCTTAGGGTAGCAGCAGACTGAAGCGAAAGGCATGCGATGACGACACGGATGGCCAGGGCGACCGCTACCACGAGGATTGGGGATGGCCGAACCTCAGTGCCGCGAACATGCACTGGATCGCCTCGGAGTTGGACATCATCTCAGCCAGCCGCCTCGCTCGCCGCATCCCTGGCTACCGCGTGACGATGCGGAACATGGATGAACAACCGTTTGGCACGCCAGGCCTTCTTTACCCCGATAACAACAAATGGCCAGACGACCGTGATGGCCATGTAAGTTCCAGTATCTAGCTTATTCATTCAGTCATATCATTGATTCATATGTGCTGAACTCTCATCGGCATCCTATGTTCCTTTCATCGAACGTGTTGTGTGCATGTGTAGTTTGAACAAATCGAACCATTTAAGACTATTCTGTACAGCGGAAGCTCTGCTCGTACCTGATATTCTGGTATTTTTGTTGTGACACAGTCTTACTTTAGGTGATAGACGAGTTGTCAATTTCGATTTTGCAATGGAATGCCTGCTAGGTGATATTCTGTTTCCTAAAATAAAAACAAACAGATTAGACGATTTAAGGCTGTTATGCCCCGAGCTGTTTAATTATGATCATTGTCAGGAGTTTGTTCTGGGGTGCTCTGCTCCTACTCCATATATTGAGTATCTTCATAGTGACATAGGCACAATTTAGGCAATATTTTGTGTACTTTAATATAAAGGTCCAGTTGTCAAATTGTATCTGCAATGAAATCCATGCTAGGTGATTGTACCAACTGACAACAAACTCTGCAGAATATTCATGCAAAACTGATGCTGCTGGATAAGTGGTCGGAATCAGTAGTGGTGAATATCAAGGAAGAAGAAGAGACGAAAATGAGAGATGACCAGAACTGGGTGGGTGGCAACGGTGAGTGGTTGGTCCTTTTATCCCAAGATGGGAGTACTTGGACTCTAAAAAATTGCTACAGATCAAAGAGACTTGCAGTGCCATCTTTGAAGGGTGTCGGCATTACTGCATTAACCAGCGGGCGGCCACCACCCATTTCCGAATTCGCTTACAGGTTCAACATGGCAGAACTTGAGCTCGTGAAGGTACAACTCCCACATAGACCGCGGGAGGGGGCGTGGAAGAACTGGGAGTACGACCTCTTAGCGGTGTTCGACAAGGCAATCACATTCATTAGATGCCCAGAAGACAAGGAATGGACAGTCTTGCGCGACGACTTCCTGTGGCCGGAGAAGTATGTCAACGTCGTCTTCACCTACGGCTACTCTTCGTACAGACCGCAACGCATTTATGCGGTCACTGAACCTAGCGGCGACGTGCGTGTTTGAGAGCCGTCCATTTGGGGTGAGTCATGGTGTCATATAGCATGTAAAATCCCATTCAAAATTCTGCTTACTGATTGTTAGTAACACGCAGGTACCCATGCAGCTCCGCGCATAATTCCAGCTCCGGTCATCGAAGATGCAGTAGCAGATGCTGAACTTGGGACACGGCGCTGGTTCCTGGCACCTCTCGGAGACAACACGGAACAGCATGATGAACTCTTGTGGATTCATATCAGGGGAGCACTAAACAACGCGGTGTCACGTTTTCTCGAGGTCCACATGCCCATCCAAAGACCCAGTAGAACAAGTCTGGAGCAGAGTCAACAATCTGAAGGGACAATCTATGTTTCTTGGGATCAACTACCCTTTCTTTGTCAGAGCCCCTAGAGCTGTTGAACCTGTAATTGCTCAGGCAGCCCTGGCCCCTGATGCTGCTACTGCTGCTGGTGTTGGTGGTGTTGGTGGTGGTGGAGCTGACGAAGAACTAGCTGCTGCTGCTCCTGGTGAAGCTGACGAAATACTTGGTGATGCTACTGCTGTTGAAGCTGATGAAATACTTGCTAATGCTGCTGCTGGTGAAGCTGACGAAATACCTGCTGAGGCTGCTGCCGGAGTCCAGGAAGAACATGCTAGTGTTGTTGCTGAGGTGCCAGCACTTCCAGTGTTGATAGCAGACTGTGTGTTTGCTGCACACTCACGCGCCTATCATGTTGACACTCCAGATCCGAACTGGAGCCGAATCCACGTCGGGGGGAGGGGGCCTACAATTGGCTCATCAGTGGGGTCGTACTATTTGAAGGAGAATGAAAGACGGCCAAACGCAGCATTCTGGTTCGTTCCGACAATACCACCAGCTCCACGGACCTAGTGCTCATACTGGCAGATCCGATGAACCATTTGTCTTTATCTTTATCATTAGTTACGCTTATGTGTGTAAAGACTAAGCTGTGCTTATTTGTGTAAGACTGAGTTAGGCCTAACTGCATAATATTCAGTGAAGCCCAGCTTTTCTTTCCACGCCCATAACAACAGAATTGCACCATAGAACATACAAATGTAATGTGCATACCATGCATTTTTGCTCAGGATAACAACCACTTCAAGCAAATGATACATCGTGTACGCATTTGAACGCATCACTAGAATGTTGATGATTGATAACATGGATCTAGCTTTTCTGCGCTTATTTGCATTGAATCGCTCATTGATTTGTTCACATATTTTTTGGCAATGGCTGATGAACTCCACTCTCTTGGTAACTTGCTTCGTCAGCGAGCACTTGTTGATGCAATGCAAAGTACAGAACATGGTCGTCATCGTCATTCCATTTAGGTTCTCTATGTTTCGTCATCACGTAGCTACTAATTTCAAATGAAAATCTAGTAAACAATATATGTGTACATTGTTAGAGTATGCTACAGCCACGGTACACACATGGTTTTCTACAATCACAAGGAGAAAACTTGATGCATTTTCACCTTGTTGGCGTTGTGCCGAACTGGGTGGATGTGGCTTTGGGGTTCGGAGAGGAAGGCACCATGGATGGTGCGTGTGCGACCACGGCGACGGTGAGCTCGGTTTCTGGAGGAGACGAATAGGACCGAACATGGTCGGCATGGGTACAGATCTCACCCGGGAATGAATTACCATCCCCGCGCCGTGCCAATGGTGCGGTCATGGTGAGGGTGAGCTCTGATTTGGGATGGGGAGGAGAATGGGCCGAGCAGGTTTGTCCAAGTCCTAGCTCTATGCCATGGCCGCGACCACAGATTGCCGCCCCGGAGGAAGAAGCAGACGCGTAAAGGATGCATGCGCCAACGCTGCAAGCCTACATGGCAGCGACGACGGCAGCGACATAACGGCGAAAGCTGACAGGGGGGACCCAACTTGACGGTTGTTAGCCTGATTTTTTGTATTGAAACGTAAAGTTGAATTCGTGCCGAAAAGGACCCTCTGAGTATTTGGCACGCCAACTATAGTCATCGTGGATGATATCAGGGAACTCGGGTACCACGTTGCCTGGCCACCCCAACTTTCGGGCCACAAAATGATATTCTCGATCCTTTGGGCGTGATCTTGGTAGCCTCGGAAGCCTTCTGGCCCTTGGTAGCATCGGCAACCTTCTTGGCATTGGTGCTTGATTTGGATTGCTGCGGCAAAGATGTGGTTTGGTCTCCAGCTGCCAAAGATGGCACGGGAGGCTTGGTCTCAGGTTTCTGCCGAGATTTGTCTTTGGCCAAAGATGTTGGCATGGAAGATGTGGCCTTCGGGCTGAGCCGAGTTTGGCCATCTTGCCGAGTCTAGGGAGACTCAGACGATGCAGGAGGAACTTGAGGAGAAGAGCTTGGAGCTGGAGCTGGAGCTAGCTGGGGTTGAACTTGGGTCAGTATTGGGGTCACCGACACCTCGGTAGGAGCTTTCTCGGTGCCAATGTTGCTGGCACCATCATCAACTTGTTGCTGAGCTAAAGAGGAACTGGGCTGATCTCGCATAGCTGCGTCCTCAGAGGCGCCACCACCCTTCATGCCGACATTGCCCTTATCTTGCCGAGGTGGGCTGAGATTCGGCGCAGCCGCAGAGCTCTGCTTGATAGGTCTCCGGGGGCGAGCATCATCATGGCAAGGAGAAGGTGGATCACCTTAGATAGGTGAATCTATGCTTGAGACACTCTATGAGATGTCCTTAGGGGCCCTGCCAAGTCAGATAGAAAACAAATGACAAGTTAAAATGGAAAGAGAGAAACAAGAAATACACATAGAGAGGAAGAAACTACTTGAAGAACAAGGAAGGAAAGAGGAGCTTACTCGGATGCAGTAGGTGGTTCCTTGGGCTTCGGGGCTCTTCGTACGGTGGCCTTAGTCGGAGGCTTGCTGGCGGCCTTGTTGCTGGATTTCTTCTGTCTTTTCCCGGTCCAGGGTGGCTCGGATGAAGGAGCCCAGGTTGCAGCTTGCTTCTTCACAGGGGCAGGTGTTGGTTCGCCCACAGAAAGAGGTGGATCAGTGTGGACCTGACCGGCCAGGTTAGCTGGAGTCGAATCAACCGAAAAAGCATATCACATATGCACCAGATCAAATACCTCAAGAACTTCACACTCATCATCATCCTCATCGTCATCCGGCCAATCCCTTAAGCCAGAGGTCTTACTAGAGGATCGTTTGGTGCCAGGGTCCAGAACAACCAAGAAGGCCTCAGAATCCGGCTCCTCCGTATCCAATGTATCTCGGTCCTTCCCCCACTTAAGGGACGGGTCCGCAACATCCTTAATCGTTTGCTGAAGAAAGGTCTAAAAATAACAAGGCAAAAGGATCAAGTAAAGGATACAGTCTGACATAAAAGGATATATCGTGGGAGATGTCTTATCTCAGTTGAAGTGCTCAAACCCCCATTCCCATTCTTCAGTCATTTCCGGGTTAGTCTTGAAAATAGCCTTGACTCAGCGGAAGATCTGAGTGTTGGTGAGCTCGAATGATGAAGTTCGGTTGGGGTCGAGATGCCCGCTCATGTGGAAAAGCTTATGCATTCACCGCTACAGCGGGGAGATTCGGCTACAGATGAAAGTGATCATTATATCCTCGCTAGTCATCCCCAAAAGATTCATCTCCTTGATGCGTTTCTCCACCAAATTCACTAAGGTGCCCGACTTCTTTGGGATCCGGCTCCATTTGGTCTTATCAGGGACGCCAATGGAGAAGGGAAGCAGCCGGATCTTGTCCTCCGAGGTATCATTCTTCACGTAGAAGAACGTCTTGGCCCATCCTTGTAGGACTCCAAGCCAGCGACTCGGGGAAAGATAGACCCTTTCCGAGGTGAGGTGGAGGCCGCCCCGCACTTGGTCAGTGATTTGTCAGCGGGGCGAAGGTCCTTATGTGGAACAACATTGGCTCGGAAACCAAGGAATTTGTACCAGATGTGAATGGTGGGCCACAGGCCGAGGTACCCCTCAACCCCGGAAGCAAAGGCAGAGAGAGGTGACAACATTTGCCGGAAGATGATGGGGTTGGAGGCAAAAGGTAGTGAGGAATTCATGGAAAAAGTTGCTAATGGGTAGGCCGAATCCGCGCTAGAAATGGGAGAGGAAAACAACGAACTCACCCGGATTGGGAGATGGAGCAACCTCTTCACAGGGGAGGCGATAACTAACCCCGGCGGGGATGCGGCGGGTCTACATCAACCAATCAATGTCATCTTGGTAGACCCAGGAACCAACCCAGGCACCGCGCTCGTGAGCGTCGACGCCCTCTTCGTGCTCCTCGATGGTGGAAATATCCTGAGGCATCTCCAGATCCTCGCCCTCGCAAAATCCAATCCGGAGCGGGGGAGCAAGGTCTTGACTGGCGCGGCCCCATAGCGACTGCGAGCGGCAGAGCAGCGGTGAAGCGAATAATAATAGGGCGTGGCAGCGGCGGTGTTAGCGCTAAGCGGAAGGAGCAGTAGCAGCGTCGGCAGCGCAACAACAAGGAAAAAGAACATGTAGAGGAAGGGGCGAGTGGGGAAATGCCTAAGGGGCCGCCCCTGCTCCCCTATTTAACCATGCCCCCAGTGGGGTATTGGGATCGTGCGGTGAGGCATGCCGCACAGTGTGGCCGTGTATCTGCCGGATCAACCAATCAACAACAAGCCACAGGAAGGGCCACACCATGCAACAAATCTTGTGACGTGATGTGGCGTCGCGGTTATCGAAGAGGCGCCCACGATGTGACGTTGGCGCAGTAATCCCTGACAACATGCACAGTAACTGGCGCAGTAACTAGTGCAGGCTCTTAAAATGAGGCAAAGTAATGATTACCCTCCACGTAGGACGTGGGGAAGCATACCCGAGAAGGAAGGAATCGCAGTGGGTAACCCGGATACGGGAGAATAACCCGGCCAACAGGGAATAACTCGGAAGTAGCCAAGGGAAATCAAAGGTGACATCGAGTCATAGAGGAAAGCATGCCAACATAAGAGTACCCGGCAAGAGGAACAAAGAACATAGTGGGTTGAACCTGTTGTGGCCTTATCAGCTGAAGCTGCTAAGATCGTACCAGCTTCGGGGACTAATGTGGGGGGATAACCATGGGTAGGGTCAAGCCTGGGTATAACGGTAGTATAAGACAAGGTACGACGAGTTCAAAGCAAGTGCTGGTCTAGTTACCTCAAGGCAAGCCGAGTTACGGCAGACCCGGCCTGGAGGGTGTTCATCCAATGTTACCTCGACCGACATAAAGCATATGCTGTCACCCTCATTGTAACTTGTTTGCAAGCACCCTCAAGGCTGAGTTAACCAGGCATCAGCCGGGTTACTACTTGGCTTACAAGAGAAGGAATGTATCTTCCGTTGTCAAAACTTTTCTCTCTACACTATAGCATGAGCGCAGGGCACAGAGAGGAGGACCAGCGAGTACGAGCCAACAAAGGTGATGATGCCTTTGTTGGGTGATGTTGTGCCGCAGAGGGGCTCAGAGAGGCTTACACCATAAGTTCTGAGCGGCTAACAGAGGGAACAAGAGGAGCACCGCTTTGCTATTTTGGGAGAGGCATATTCGAAGAATATGCCCTCCATGTATGCCCTAGCTTGTAACCTGGCCTCCCCTATATAAGGAGGACCAGGATGTGCATAGAGGAGGTCGACCATTTTTACTAAGGGAAAACCCTAGAGAGAGGTGTGGGAAGTAGAGAGGGTCTTCTTCCTCCTCCCCACGAATAGCTCAAGGAGCACTTGTAATCCACCATTAATTGAGAGAATAAAAGCTTCTGTGTGTGGAATCACCACACCATCCCTCCCTGGATACCTCTAGCGCACTTAGGCCCCATCTTTATCCTACCCATGGCATCTGCCGTGCCACCACCATGACAAGTAATGAGTGGGATATGGTGATCATACCTTTGAAGACTAAGAAAGCGGGAATACGTTCTCGCACAAACGTTGTTGATGAAGCCGAGCATCGCAGACCTCAAGGTCTAGAATGCTTCAAGCATCCAACAACATTGTTGGTGATGCCTCGTCGAGCTTTGTAGGCCTCCGATGTAAAGGATGTCTCCCGAGCCCTGATCCAGCAAGGCAGCGGAAGAAGAATATCCATACTGATTCCAGGGGCTCAACAACGTGGGTTGGGTGGAGAAACCTCTACCTCGTGTAGAACGTTCCTAACTTGGTAACACGCTTGAGAGGGAGAGAGAGAATGGCTAATACCAATTGATTGATGGATTGAGAAATTGGGGTGAATGCCTCCTCTATATATAGGAAAAATTGAGCTACTCCCACCCTTCAAGTCCCGGGTGGGACTATTGCTTGGGAGAGGTGGGAGGAAGAGGTCCCGGTGGTGGGGATGGGCCCTGATGTCTACGCACTTCTATTCTTGTAGACAGTTGTTGGGCCTCCAAGTGCAGAGGTTTGTAGAACAGCAACAAGTTTTCTCTTAAGTGGATTACCCAAGGTTTATCGAACTCAGGGAGGAAGTGGTCAAAGGTATCCCTCTCAAGCAACCCTACAATCAAGATACAAGAAGTCTCTTGTGTCCCCAACACACCCAATACACTTGTCAGGTGTATAGGTGCACTAGTTCGGCGAAGAGATAGTGAAATACAAGTGGTATGGAAATAAGACAACGGTGCTAGAAAATACTTTGATGGCGTGGAAGAGACTAAAGGCAAACTGAAATAAAGATGGCAGCAAGCAAACATGTAACAGATCTAATTGCAAACGAAGTTTCAATGCTTAGAAACAAGGCCTAGGGATCATACTTTCACTAGTGAACACTCTCATATAAATATATTATCTTCATGATACTACTCTAAACTACTCTCCGATTGAACACTCTAATCGATGGTAGGGCTATAATAGCACACCTCAAAGTTCACTTTCCGCATCTAGATAACCCCACACTGTCACCTTGAGCACTAGATGGTTCCAACAAACACCACAATTTCATAAAGACATCCAACTCCAAATATAACTCATAACAAGTATTTGTAATCTCTAGCCTAAGTGCCACCATGGTGTGCACACTGTCAACTTCACACACATGGGGAGATAAGAGATCTATTAAAGCACTTGAGTAGCAAGGTAGATCTATTTGATTACAAAGCTCATGATCACAACATGATCACGCATAGAGAGAGAGAGATGAACACATAGCTACCGGTAGAACCCTTAGCCTCGAGAGAGAACTACTCCCTCTTCATCATGGGAGTGAGCAATGGTGATGGAGATGGTGGTGGAGATCGATGGAGATGGCTCCGGGGGCACTTCCCCATCCCGGCAGGGTGCCATGATACATTGCAAATGTATCTATAATTTTTTATGCTCCATGCTTAGTTTTATCTACTTTCTTATGTTTTGTCCATACTTTGGAGTACTTTTCATATCATTTCTTGGACTAACCTATTAACAAGAGCCACAGTGCTAGTTGCATGTTTTCTGCTGTTTTTGGTTCTAGGAAAGTTAGAAAATCAATATTCTCGGAATTGGACGGGACAAAAGCCAAAGTTCCTATTTTACCGGAAGACTCACGGAGCCAGAAGCAGAGACGGAGGAGGGTCAGGGCCAGGCCACACCATATGGTGGCACAAGCTAGCCCTGGCCGCGCCACCAGGTGGTGTGGGCCCCTGGCAGTCCATCGACCTTGCCTCCTTCGCCTATAAGAGCCTCCCGATACCAAAACCCTAAAGAGTCAATCAGAAATCCACGAAGTTTTCCACAGTGCCGCCGCCACTGAAGGGGAGATTCGGGGACAGAAAGTCTCTGTTCCGGCACCCTGCCGGGACAGGGAAGTGCCCCCGGAGCCATCTCCATCGATCTCCATCACCATTGCTGATTCCCATGATGAGGAGGGAGTAGTTCTCTCTTGAGGCTAAGGGTTCTATCAGTAGCTATGTGTTCATCTCTCTCTCTATGCATGATCTTATTGAGATCATGAGCTTGTAATCAAGTAGATCTACCTTGCTACTTAAGTGCTTTAATAGATCTCTGCTCTCCCCATGTGTGTGAAAGTGACAGCGTGCTCACCATGGTGGCACTTAGGCTAGAGATTACAAATACTTGTTATGAGTTATATTTGGAGTTGGATGTCTTTATCAAATTGTGGTGTTTGTTGGACTCATCTAGTACTCAAGGTCATAGTGTGGGGTTTTCTAGATGGGAAAGACTTACTTTGAGGTGTGCTGAGCCCTACCATCGATTAGAGTGTCCAGCCGGAGAGTAGTTAAGAGTAGTATCATAAAGAGAAGATATTTATATGAGAGTGTTCACTAGCGAAAGTATGATCCCTAGGCCTTGTTTCTAAGCACTGAAACACCGTTTGCTATTAGATCTATTACATGTTTGCTTGCTTCTTTATTTCAGTTTGCCTTTAGTCTTTTACACGCCATCAAGCTATCTTCTATCACCGTTACCACTTATAATTATCGATACCACTTGTATTTCACTATCTCTTCGCCGAACTAGTGCACCTATACACCTGACAAGTGTATTGGGTGTGTTGGGGACACAAGAAACTTCTTGTATCTTGATTGCAGGGTTGCTTGAGAGGGGATACCTTTGACCACTTCCTCCCTGAGTTTGATAAACCTTGGGTGATCCACTTAAGGGAAAACTTGCTGCTGTTCTACAAACCTCTACACTTGGAGGCCCAACAACTATCTACAAGAATAGAAGTGCGTAGACATCAAGCTATTTTCTGGCGCCGTTGCCGGGGAGGAAAGGTAAAAGGTATTCACACCGGAGGATTAAAGAAGAAGAACCTCCCAAGGCAAACGCCTATTCTACAATTTTATCTTTTTGTTTCTTGTTTTCACTAGTTAGGCTTAATGGAAAACAACAACAAAAATTAAAGAGCTTTATAGTATTTACCTTGAGTTAGGACATGGAGTGTTTGAAGAGAAAATTAAAAAACCTATGGAACTTTATTGCATGCTAATAGCAATGTTGTTAGTATGAATTCTTTGGACACCATTATTGCTAATGTTATGGAAAAGTCTAAGCTTGGGGAAGCTAGTTTTTATGAAAATGATCTTTTTAGTTCCCCAGCTTTGGAAGATAGCTATTCTATTGCTTATGATGATACAAAACTTCCAATATATGATGATTACAATGATGAGTATGATATTTTCAGTCCACCTACTATTGAGGAGAAAATTAATTATGATTACAATATGCCTCCTATATTTGATGATTATGGTGATGAAAATAATAATGATAGCTATTTTGTTGAATTTGATCCCACTACAATTAATAAGAATGACTATGCTTATGTGGAGAGTAATAATTATTATATGCACGTGGCTCATGATAAGAATGTTTTATGTGATAGTTATATTGTTGAGTTTATTCATGAGGCTACTGAAAATTATTATGAGAGAGGAAAATATGGTTGTAGAAGTTTTTATGGTAATGAAACACCTCTCTATGTGCTGAAAGTTTTAAAGTTTCTCTTGTTTTATCTACCCATTCTTGTTACCATGTGCTTCTTTGATTTATTTTCTTACAAGATTCCTATGCATAGGAAGTGGGTTAGACTTAAGTGTGTTTTGAATTTGCTTCTTGATGCTCTCTTTTACTTCAATTCATATTTCTTATGTGAGCATCTTCTCAAACTATCATGCCTAACTTAAAGGCGTTAAAGAAAAGTACTTATTGGGAGATAACCCAAAAGTTTTAGATGAGTCTTGGAAGTTATTACCTCTGTAATAACCGCTCCTTATCCTTTTTATTTGCTTTTTGTGCCACGAGTAACCTCTAATGAGAGAGAAGTAATGATTGGGAAAGTTGCTGTCCCGAAACAGATTTTTGTGCTTCACCGTAAAAATTCGTGAGAGAGCTCTATATGTCGGATTAAGCTGTATATTTTTTTCTTCTGACCCAGGTTGTTATCTAACTTTCGTTAGTTCAACACTTTTTTATTTGAGCAACAGAAGGTCTTCCAAAAAATTCGTCTTTACCTTCTGGTCTGTTTTGACAGATTTCTGCCATTTTCTGCATTTGCTTCTTGTTGGTTCCTTTTTGAGTTCTTTTGGGGAATTGAGCTTTTTGAGGGAAGTGATACAGTATATAGTGTTTTAATGGAAGTTTTATTGGTGTTAGAACTGAACCTAAAGACTTATTATCTTGAGTGCACTAATGTTGCTAATAAAGATTGTGTGAAGTTTTGTATGAAGGAAAAATTTCAGGTGTATAGAAGGAATGACTAATGAGATGAAGGATGGACTAAAGCTCAAGCTTGGGGATGCCACCCGTGTCACCCCAAGAAATATCCAAGAAGTACAAGCTTCAAAGATTGGGGATTCCCAAGGCATCCCCTTCTTCATCAATAAAAATCCCAGGTTTCTTTGAAACGCTTCATTTTTATTGTTTCATGCACAGTTGTGTTGTTCTTGGAGCGTCTTCTTTTTCGTTTTAGTTTTAGTTTTTTTTTGCTTGGTTTTCTTAGTTTGCTGAATAAATTGGTTGGACCCCCTCTTTCATGCATTGGTTTTCAAATAGTTTGGTTTGGATTGGAAAAGAGTAGGAAAGTTCATGCTTAAGTGGTAAAGAGAACTTGTTTTTGACTATGGACTATGCTTTGTCATGCCATGCTTGATATTGTTTTGGATTTATGCTTAGTATTCTTTGATGTAGCATGACTTGTTATAAACAATTGAGATTTCTTAATGTGCCTTGGATGAATCATGCGTTGTTTTTCCAAAGAGTCCACCATACCTACCTACTAGCTTATGCTATTCCAAGTATATTCATGCTTTTGTTTACCTTCCAAATTAAACTTGTTATGAGAAAACTAGTGATTAAAGCTCTCACGAACTTGATGGCACACTTTACTTTTCTTTCCCTTAATAAACTTGAACCATTGTGTCTTCTATGTTGTATATGCTTGCACTTATTTGTTGGGAATTAGCAGAACCATGTTTTCATGGGGAATGCTTTCAACATTGCACTTGGTACTTGTACCTAGTTGATATCATGCTCTTTTGTCTATGGATGTCGTCGGTGTGAAATGAAAGGGGAGCTTGTAAGTCCATGGAGTTATGTATATGTGTTAGAGAAATGACTGTGCCGCTGGTCTAATCCATGCTGACATGGTGGAAACTGATGGCTCAATGCACGGCGCCCAGAAAAGTGTTGATGGCTCGTGGTTGATGTAGAGCTCGTTGGGAACCCCAAGAGGAAGGTATGATGAGCACAACAGAAAGTTTCCCTCAGTTATGAAACCAAGGTTTAATCGAACCAGTAGGGCAAGGAAACACCTCAAAGGTGTTACTAGCTGAGGTTTGGCAGGGCGCACTACCGGTGCTAGTAGCAACGTGGAGACCTGCACAACACAACCACAGAAATTTGTCCCCAACTTGCGACGAGGTTGTCAATCTCACCGTGTTTTGCGGAAAACAAAGGATTAAACGTATCAAATGGAAAGAAGTAAAAGTTTGCAGAAAGTACACACAAAGCAGTAAAAGTTTATAGATTGTATGTAAAGAAAAGGACCGGGATCCATAGTTCACTAGAGGTGGCTCTCCTTAGATAGATAACATGCTGGGTAAACAAATTACAGCGGGGCAATTGACAAACACCGAGAAAGTAATACATGCACATACTAATCATCTTGACTCCTTTGAGACTTGATTGGGCATTACAACATAATACATAGACCGCCATCCAACTGCATCTATGACTAATAATCCACCTTTAGGTTATCATCTGAACCCCCTCCAGTATTAAGTTGCAAGCAACAGATTATTGCTTTATGAACTGCGTGTAAAGGAAACAATACGATTGTTCTATGAACAAGGGATTGTTGTTTTCTCCCTAGTAGCAACAGCACATCTAGTACCATAGAGATTTCTGTCACTTCCCCAGATTACCAGAGGCATGAACCCACTATCGAGCATAAATACTAACTCTTGGAGTTGCTAGCATCTACTTGGCCAAGATAGCTACTAACAACGGAAAGCATGCAAGATCTCAAATAACAAAGACATGATAGAATCATAATCAATCTGAAATAGCATCTCAATATCCATCGGATCCCCGCAAACACAACATGTATGAATTACAAATAGATGATCTTGATCATGAAAGGGGCTCAGAAGATCTAAACATGAAAGCACAAAGGAAGAGAAACCAGCCATCTAGCTACTACATGGATCCATAGTCCAGGAATGAACTACTCACGCATCACACCGGAGGCTTGCATGGTGATGAAGAAGGCCTCTAGGGTGAATTCCCCTCTCCGGCAGGGTGCCGGGAAGAGCTTAAGATCCCTCCCAATCTAGGGATGGAGATGACAGCGGCTACAGACTCTTTCTTGGATTTTTGATCAGGTACTTAGGGTTTTTGTCCCAAGGGCAACTTACAGGCGGAAGGAGAGGCCGAGGGGGTGCCAGGGTTGGCCTCACCACCCCCTGGCGCGGGCCAAGCTGGGCCGCACGGCCAGGTGGTGTGGTGGCTCCCTGGTCCCTCTCCGTCTCGTATTCTGGCACTTGATCCCTTCCGGAAAAATAGGCACTTTGGGTTTTGTCCCGTCCAATTCCGAGAATATTCATTTTCTGACTTTCCTAGAACCAAAAACAGTAGAAAACAGGCAGCTGGCACTGTGGCTCTTGTTAATAGGTTAGTCCAAGAAATCATATGAAAAGTATTCAAAAGTTGGAACAAAACACAAGAAAGTGGATAAAACCAAGCATGGAACATCAAAAATTATAGATACATTTGCAATGTATCAACATCCCCAAGCTTAACTTCTGCTCGTCATCGAGTAGGTAAGTGATAAAAAGAAGAATTTTTGAGGTGACATGCACCATCAAAGACTTGATCAAAGTATTTGTAAAACATTCAAAGATGGGATCATAGTACTTCAATCATAACATGAAAGACAAAGTTCTAGCAATAAGCAAAGAAACTATGATGCAACATGAAAGGTCAAAAACAAAAGATTCATGAATAACATGCTTTGCAAGACGTTTGTTTGTTTCACATAAATAAAACATAGCATAATAGTATTCAGCTTGTCCCTCAATAGAGTAGCAAATATAAATGCATAGGACACCTTCAAAGTTCATCAGAGTGACTAGATACAATAGTTTCAAACAAGCAATAACAAGCTATGCATAAATCAACTAGTCTTGGGACAATGCACATAGAACTAAGAATGGCCACTATGCTCTCAAAGTAGGTGCATAAAGATAGAAAGTGGAGACTCAATATAATGGTGGAAGAAAGGCCTTTGTAAAAAAAGGAAGTAGGGATTCAAGTCTCATAAAGAGCTTCCAAAAATTATGGTACTTACAGCTTTCAGCTCTCATTGCCCCTATCATAAGCATCTTGAAGTGATTAAGGTTAAAGTGAACAAACTATGGTGTACATGCTTGACGAAGTATAAGTAAGAAATCTCATGTCCCTTGTATACGAGGGTCGCTCCTCATGCTACTCAAGTTTAGTCACCGGTAAGTTCTTGTCATTGTAAGTACATGTATATCATTGAGAACTGCCAACGGGGTACCCCTTGCCAGATGATACGGAAGAATCCCCATATCAAAATGACAAGGCAAGCAGACAACGAGCATCTCAGCATTCTTCTTATTTACCATGGGAATATGGTGCTTTTTTATCTCTTTCCTCTTTTCATAGTATCTCTTTTTTTCTCTTTTTTCTCAATATAGGACTCTTTTTTTATAAGAAAAATGCTTCATAGATAGCTCATTATGGTTACGCTGCAGGTTTCCACCATGTCAGCATGGATTAGACCAGTGGCCCAGGCATTTCTCTAACACATATACATAACTCCATGGACTTACAAGCTCCCCTTTCATTTCACACTAACGACATCCATATTCAAAAGAGCATGATATCAACTAGGTACAAGTACCAAGTGCAATGTTGAAAGCGTTCCCCATGAAAGCATGGTTCTGCTAATTCCCAACAAATAAGTGCAAGCATATACAACATACACAACACAATGGTTCAAGTTTATTAAGGGCAAGTAAAGTAAAGTGTGCCATCAAGTTCGTGAGAGCTTTAATCAGTAGTTTTCTCATAACAAGTGGAAGGTAAACAAAAGCATGAATATACTTGGAATAGCATAAGCTAGTAGGTAGGTATGGTGGAATCTTTGGAATAACTTGGTTTAGAGAGTTGGATGCATGAGTGGAACTCATACTTGGTTGTGGAGGCTAGCAAAAGACTGGGAGCGACAAACTAAGAGAGCAATAATGGCCATAATCATGCAGAGCGACAAAACATCATTGATCAAAGCATAAAGTGATACTACAAGTTGAAAAATAAAGGATCATAAAGGCTTATGGTGACTTGTGATAGTCATAATATGGTGTGAGCATGTGCCAAGTCAACCCAAATAAAGCATCAAAGGAGAATACCACTATACTATGCTTTAATATGCTAAAACAACGCATGATTCATCCAAGGCACATTAAGCAATCTCAATTGTTTATAACAAGTCATGCTACAGCAAAGAATACTAAGAATAAAGCCAAAACAATATCAAGCATGGCATGACAAAGCATAGGCCACAGTCAAAAACAAGCTCTTTTTACCACATAAGTAAGAACTTTCCTACTCTTTTCCAAACCAAATCAAACTATTTGCAAACCAATGTATGAAAGAGGGGGTCCAACCAACTTATTCAGAAAACTAAGCAAACCAAGCAAACTAAAAACCAAAACAAAAACAAAAAAGAAGACGCTCCAAGAAAAACACAACTATGCATGAAACAATAAAAATGAAGCGTTTGGAAGAAACCTGGAATTTTTATTGATGAAGAAGGGGATGCCTTGGGCATCCCCAAGCTTTGACGCTTGTACTTCTTGGATATTTCTTGGGGTGACACGCGTGGCATCCCCAAGCTTTGATGCTTGTACTTCTTGGATATTTCTTGGGGTGACACGCGTGGCATCCCCAAGCTTGAGCTTTAGTCCATCCTTTATCTCATTACTCATTCCTTCCATACACCTGAAATTTTTCCTTCATACAAAACTTCACACAATCTCATTAGGAACATTAGTGCACTTAAGATAAATAAGTCTCAAGGTTCAGTTCTAACACCAAATAAACTTCCATCAGAACACTAGCTACTGTAGCACTTCCCTCAAAAAGCTAAATTCCCCAAAAGAACTCAAGAAGGAACTATCAAGAAGCAAATGCAGAAAATGGCAGAAATCTGTCAAAACAGACCAGCAGGTAAAGACGAATGTTTGCGAAGACCCTCTGTTGCTCAAATCAAAAAGTGTTGAACTAACGAAAGTTAGATAACAACATGGGGCAGAAGCACAAACAATCACAGCTCAATCCGACATACAGAGCTCTCTCACGAATTTTTACGGTGAAGCACAAAAATCTGTTTCGGGACAGCAACTTTCCCAATCATTACTTCACTCTCATTAGAGGTTACTCTTGGCACAAAAAGCAAATGAAAAGGATAAGGAGAGGTTATTACTGAAGTAATAACTTCCAAGACTCATCTAAAACTCTTGGGTTATCTCCTAACAAGTACTTTCTTTAACGCCTTTAAGTTAGGCATGAAAATTTGAGAAGATGCTCTCATAGGAATATGAATTGAAGTAAAAGAGAGCATCAAGAAGAAAATTCAAAAAACTTTTAAGTCTAAACCACTTCCTATGCATAGGAATCTTGTATGCAAATAAATGCACAAAGAGCAAAGTGACATGCATAGGAAGATAAAACAAAAGTAACTTCAAAACTTTCAGCACATAGAGAGGTGTTTCATTACCATAAAAACTTCTACAACCATATTTTCCTCTCTCATAATAATTTTTAGTAGCCTCATGAATAAACTCAACAATATAACTATCACATAAGGCATGCTTTTCATGATCTATAAGCACTAGAGCTTTATTATAAACATTTTCAAAAGAATCCTCGGGAACATAACATTCACCCTCCTTTGATAAGCATGGGGGACAATCAAATAATGTAAGGGATAAAGAGTTACTCTCACTAGAAGGTAGGCATGGGTAGATCCATTATTCCTCCTTTTGTCCATCACTTTCCTCCTCTTTTTCATCTAATGAGCTTTCAGGTTCAGCAATTTCTTCTTCCATGGAGGTTCTAGCAGGCGGTGGTTCATCTATTACCTTGGCAGTCACAATACTGTTCCCAAATAGGAAACTGAGTGAGCTATCCATAATGAAATAGTGATTGGAGCAGAGCTAGTCATAAAGGCAACTTAAGAAAGGAAGTAATTTTTTTGTGTTTTTTGAAGAACAAAACAGGCAAACAAAGCAAAAATAAAACTAAGCAAAACAAAAACAACAAAGTAAAGAGATTGGTTGTGAGGGACTCCCCTTGTGAAGATGTCCTTGACTCCCCGGCAACGGCGCCAGAAAAATGCTTGATGGCTCAATGCACGACGCCTAGAAAAGTGTTGATGGCTTGTGGTTGATGTAGAGCTCGTTGGGAACCCCGAGAGGAAGGTACGATGAGCACAGCAGCAAGTTTCCCTCAGTTATGAAACCAAGGTTTAATCGAACCAGTAGGAGCAAGGAAACACCTCAAAGGTGTTACTAGCTAAGCTTTGGCAGGGCGCACTACCTGTGCTAGTAGCAACGTGGAGACCTGCACAACACAACCACAGAACTTTGTCCCCAACTTGCGACGAGGTTGTCAATCTCACCGTGTTTTGCGGAAAACAAAAGATTAAACGTATCGAATGGAAAGAAGTAAAATTTTGCAGAAAGTAAACACAAAGTAGTAAAAGTTTATAGATTGTATGTAAAGAAAAGGACCGGGATCCATAGTTCACTAGAGGTGGCTCTCCTTAGATAGATAACATGATGGGTAAACAAATTACAGCGGGACAATTGACAAACACCGAGAAAGCAATACATGCATATACTAATCATCTTGACTCCTTTGAGACTTGATTGGGCATTACAACATAATACATAGACCGCCATCCAACTGCATCTATGACTAATAATCCACCTTCAGGTTATCATCCGAACCCCCTCCAGTATTAAGTTGCGAGCAACAGATTATTGCTTTACGAACTGCGTGTAAAGGAAACAATACGATTGTTCTATGAAGAAAGGATTGTTGTTTTCTCCCTAGTAGCAACAGCACATCTAGTACCTTAGAGATTTCTGTCACTTCCCCAGATTACCAAAGGCATGAACCCACTATCGAGCATAAATACTAACTCTTGGAGTTGCTAGCATCTACTTGGCCAAGATAGCTACTAACAACGAAAAGCATGCAAGATCTCAAATAACAAAGACATGACAGAATCAATAATCAATTTGAAATAGCATCTCAATATCCATCAGATCCCTGCAAACACATCGTGTATGAATTACAAATAGATGATCTTGATCATGAAAGGAGCTCACAAGATCTAAACATGAAAGCACAAAGGAGGAGAAACCAGCCATCTAGCTACTACATGGATCCGTAGTCCAAGGATGAACTACTCACGCATCATACCGGAGGCTTGCATGGTGATGAAGAAGGCCTCCAGGGTGAATTCCCCTCTCCGGTAGGGTGCCGGGAAGAGCTTCAGATCCCTCCCGATCTAGGGATGGAGATGATGGCGGCTACAGACTCTTTCGTTGATTTTTGATCGGGTACTTAGGGTTTTCTTCCCGAGGGCAACTTATATGCGGAAGGAGAGGCTGAGGGGGTGCCAGGGCTGGCCTCACCACCCCTGGCGCTGGCCAAGCTGGGCCGCGCGGCCAGGTGGTGTGGTGGCCCCCTGGTCCCCCTCCGTCTCATATTCTGGCACTTGATCCCTTCTGGAAAAATAGGCACTTTGGCTTTTGTCCCGTCCAATTCCGAGAATATTCATTTTCTGACTTTCCTGGAACCAAAAACAGCAGAAAACAGGCAGTTGGCACTGTGGCTCTTGTTAATAGGTTAGTCCAAGAAATCATATGAAAAGTACTCCAAAGTTGGAACAAAACACAAGAAAGTGGATAAAACCAAGAATGGAACATCAAAAATTATAGATACATTTGCAATAGAATAGCTATATTCCAAAGCTGGGGAACTAAAAAGATCATTTTCATAAAAACTAGCTTCCCCAAGGTTAGACTTTTCCATAGCATTAGCAATAATGGTGTCAAAAGAATTCATACTAACAACATTGCTATTAGCATGCAAATAAAGTTCCATAGGTTTTTTAATTTTCTGTCCAAACACTTCATGTCCTAACTCAAGATAAATACTATACAGCTCTCTAATTTTGTTGTTGTTTTCCATTAATCCTAACTAGTGAAAACAAGAAACAAAAAGACAAAATTACAGAATCTAAAGGAAATAACTTCGAGCAATCCCATGGGAGGACGTGAGTACCTTTTACCTTACCTCCCCGGCAACGGTGCCAGAAAATAGCTTGATGCCTACGTACTTTTATTCTTGTAGACAGTTGTTGGGCCTCCAAGTGTATAGGTTTGTAGAACAGCAGCAAGTTTTCCCTTAAGTGGATTACCCAAGGTTTATCGAACTCGGGGAGGAAGTGGTCAAAGGTATCCCTCTCAAGCAACCCTGCAATCAAGATACAAGAAGTCTCTTGTATCCCCAACACACCCAATACACTTGTCAGGTGTATAGGTGCACTAGTTCGGCGAAGAGATAGTGAAATACAAGTGGTATGGAAATAAGACAACGGTGCTAGAAAATACTTTTATGGCGTGGAAGAGACTAAAGGCAAACTGAAATAAATATGGCAGCAAGCAAACATGTAACATATCTAGTTGCAAACAAAGTTTCAATGCTTAGAAACAAGGCCTAGGGATCATACTTTCACTAGTGAACACTCTCATATAAATATATTATCTTCATGATACTACTCTAAACTACTCTCTAGTTTAACACTCTAATCGATGGTAGGGCTATAATAGCACACCTCAAAGTTTGCTTTCCGCATCTAGATAACCCCACACTGTCACCTTGAGCACTAGATGGTTCCAACAAACACCACAATTTCATAAAGACATCCATCTCCAAATATAACTCATAACAAGTATTTGTAATCTCTAGCCTAAGTGCCACCATGGTGTGCACACTGTCAACTTGACACACATGGGGAGAGAAGATATTTATTAAAGCACTTGCGTAGCAAGGTAGATCTATTTGATTACAAAGCTCATTATCACAACATGATCATGCATAGAGAGAGCGATGAACACATAGCTACCGGTAGAACCCTTAGCCTCGAAAGAGAACTACTCCCTCCTCATCATGGGAGTCAGCAATGGTGAAGGAGATGGTGGTGGAGATCGATGGAGATGGCTCCGGGGGCACTTCCCCATCTTGGCAGGGTGCCGGAACGGAGAATTTCTATCCCCCGAATCTCGCCTTCAGTGGCGGCGGCGCTGCGGAACTTTTCGTGGATTTCTGATTGACGACTTAGGGTTTCTATATCGGGAGGAATATATAGGCGAAGGGGCGAGGTCGATGGCTAGCCAGGAGGCCCACACCATGCCCTGGCGCGGCCAGGGGGACCCATGCATAGGGGTGGTGTGGCCACCCTGTGGGCCCCCTTCGTCTCTCCTTCTGGCTCCGCGAGTCTTCCGGGAAAATAACGACTTTGGCTTTTGTCCGGTCCAATTCCGAGAATATTTATTTTCTGACTTTCCTGGAACCAAAAACAGCAAAAAACAGGGAACTGGCACGATGGCATCTTGTTAATAGGTTAGTCCAAGAAAGTCTATGAAAAGTACTCCAAAGTTAGAACAAAACATAAGAAAGTAGATAAAAACCAAGCATGGAACATCAAAAATTAGAGATACGTTAGCAACGTATCAGGCCCTACCCGCCCGCCCAAGCCCACCAAGGGGTGGCCGGTGGGGTGGGATCCTCCCCACCCTGGCCGCATGGCCCTAGGGCCCTGGACCTTCCCTCTTGGTCCCTCTTCCCTCCTAGGGAAGGCCCATGCGAGGTTTTTCCTTTTTTCCTTTTATTTAAATAATTTCCATATTTAATATTAATTCATAATTAAATATTAAATACATTATTTAATTTCTCCTTGTTCAAAACACCTTTTGAACATACTCCAGACACTTCGGTTTTCTCTTCGGAACCATATTGATTCTCTCTTCCTATTTCTCTATCGGTATCAGATCAACTAGCAGCGTCGATTAACCTTTAGCGTGACACCCTTACGGTTCGGGAATGTTCAGGTATGATGGGGATCACTCCCTAATCATTGATCATCAGCGGTATCTTGAAATACATGATGATCCCTGCTCATTCCACAACACAGTTTTATTTGCTTGAACCTTATAATCATTGAGTCTTATTCCCTTTGCACAACGATACCTGGTTTGTCCAAGACCTGATCTCATGTATATCATAAAGTTCAATGTTGTTACTTACAAATGCGTTTACTCGTTCTCGTGATAACACATCCCTATGGCCTAGTCAGATGCTTGCATGCTCATTGATGTGGTCTCACTGAGTGGGCCTAGAGTATCTATCTGTCACTCGGATAGGCAAATCCTGATCTCGATCACATGCCTCAACCATTCATCTATTTATGTTCCCGCTAAAGACAAGTATAGAATGATACAAAACTATTATGAACACACAGAGATATAACAATAAAACACTTTATTAGCCTCTAGGGCATATCTCCTTCAGTCTCCCACTTGCACTAGAGTACAATTACACTAGTTTACAATAGGCAATAATCTAACACCAGTAGTATCCCGGTGTTGATCATGCTTCTTCTATGGATGTTTTTTGGTGAATGGACCAGCTACATTCACATTTGTATATACTTTACAAATTCTAATGTTGCATTTAGCAACAAACTCTCTTATTACATGATAATGTCGGTCAATGTGCTTGGCTGTGGAGTGGAACCTCTGGTCCTTCATAGTTGCAATGGCCCCTGTGTTGTCGCAGTAGATGCATATAGAGTCTTGCGTTCTTGGGAACACTCCAAGTTCATTGATGAACTTATTCATCCATACAACTTCATTAGTTGCATCTGCGGCAACCATGTATTCCGACTCCATTGTAGATTGAGCCACCAAGCCTTTCTTCCCACTGCTCCAGCTCATCGCACCGCCATTAACCATGAACACGTACCCTATTTGAGATTTCCTATCATCTGGATCAGTGGAGAAGCTTGCAGCCACATAACCTGTTAAGGAAAGTTCTTCTTGACGTCCTCCAAAAACTAAAAGAATATCCTTAGTTTTTCTCAACTACTTGAGGATATTTTTAACTGCATTCCAATGAACCGTCCCTAGGTTTCTTTGGAAATGGCTCGTCAAGCTAAGAGCCAAGGCTACATCTGGTCTGGTACTCAGCATGGCATACATGATGGAGCCAATGGACGAGGTATATGGAACTGTAGGGGTTCCGTGCATGCAAACAATACAATTTTACCCTACGCCCCTGAACCCTTGATGTTGCCAGGACCTATCTATTAGTAATACAGTAACAGGAGGGGCTTTTCGCGAACTTACCCTTGAAGACCGAAAAGCGTTGTCAATGCTCAGGAGAGCATGGTTGATGTAGACGAGATGAAGCCGACCTCAAGGTCATGATGAAGTACCTGCGCTCCCTTGGCTCCAACAACTTGAGTGCCTCAAGTGCGACACCTTGCGAGGAGTTGCACACGTCCGGTGCCTGACGATGACTCCCTCTTCCCTGATCCAGCAACAGTTGCGGAAGTAGAGATCCTAGATCTAAATCCCGCAGCACGACGGCGCTCCGTGGTGAAGATGTCTCTCGTTCGCGCAGTCCGAACTTGGGACCACGATCACGAGAGAGATAGGGAGAGAGAGAATATCAATTGGAGGTCCTCCCAAAAGTGAGAAGACCTTTATTGATTATTGGGTCTATTTATCTGGCCAAATACCTCCACTATATATAGGGGAAGGGGAGGTACTACCTCCCTCAAAGTCCCGGGGTGGGACTAAAGGAGGGGAGGGGGAGGGGCAGCCACCGGCCGGCCCTAGTGGGCCCCATGCGGGGGGCTAGGCCCAGCCGTCCACCCCCTTGTCCCTTCTCCCTCTCTCCTTTCCCTAATGGGCCCTCTCTCCTCCAGGAATTGGCCCATTAAGCCTTTTGACCATTTAAATTGATTTTCTCCTTATTAAATAATTATGAATAAATGATTAAATAAATATTTAACATTCATTCACATATTATTCAATCTCCGTGGTTATGGAACACTTCCACCTCGACTCCAGACATCCTCCAGACTTACCGAAACCCTTCCGATTTTCTCTCTACAATTCTTCGGTGATTCTACCGATCCTATAAACACTCTCTAAGCATCATCAAGCCCTTAAGCGTGATACCCCATGGTTCGGGAACACTCCAGACATGGTCGGGACACTCCCGCACCAATGATTGACAGAGGGACCTGGATAGCCATGTGACCCCTGTGTGTTCCACGAAGATCTTTCGTCGTTTGAACCAGGACAGTCGTGTCTTATTCCCTTTGTCTCTCGATACTTGCATTGCCCGAGATCTGATCAATGACATCACCATGTCGTGTTCAATCTTATTACCGAACAACGCTATTTGACTCATTCCAACAAGTGATATCCCTGTGATCAAATCACACGCTGCGCAGCTATTGGATATAACTTCTTCGAGTGGGCCCTTGAGTATCTTTCCATCACATGGATGGACAAATCCCGCTCTTGACATATATTTCCTCTACGGTTTCCTCCAAGTACCTGAACACACCTTTATAACCATTGTATTACCAAGTGGCGCTTGATGCTATCAAAGCACTCTCGGGAGATAGTGATTGATATAGCCTCACGGGTCATGATCAGGTCATCATGTTTAGGTTGGGTATTGGTTCATCATCTCATTCACAGAATGAGTTGACTCCATTTCCAACTGGCATAAATGTCACATGATCAGGAAACATTATCATCTGTTGACCAATGAACCAGTGACTAGAGTTTCACTAGGAACCCCTGGTTGTTTGTATATCACATGTGTATTGATGTTTCCACTCAATACAGTTATAGCATGATATAAAACTTAATCATAAACTATATGAAATATGATAATAGTCCTTATTACTATTTGTCTCTAGGGCATATTTCCAACAGGAACACCTCTTGTTACTTCTTTTTCATGTTCCGTTACTAGGTAATGAGTCACACTAGCTTATCACCTTTTATAATTGGCAAAGAACCTTTCTTTGACTTATCCATTCTGAACCGTTTAAAAATAGTTTCTATGTAGGTGCTTTGACCAAGAGCTAGCAAACGCTTTGATCTATCTCTATAGATATTAATGCCTAATATATAGGCAGCTTCACTCATGTCCTTCATAGAGAATTTACTGTTTAAATACTCTTTCACATTATTCAAAAGATTCATGCCATTCCCTATCAACAATATGTCATCCACATATATTACTTGTAATGCCACTGAATTCTCATTCACTTTATTTTATATGCAGGCTTCTTCTGCGTTTTGGAGAAATCCAAAACTTTTCATGACTTCATCAAATCGATGGTTCCATCTCCGAGATGCTTCCTTCAGTCCATAAATTGATCTTTGAAGTTTGCATACTTTACCAGCATCCTTTGGATCAACAAAACACTCTGGTTGCATCATATACAACGCTTCCTCAATGTTGCCATTAAGGAAGGCGGTTTTTACATCCATTTGCCATATTTCGTAATCGAAATATGCAGCAACTACAAGTAGAATCTGAATAAACTTCAGCTTTGCTATAAGAGAGAATGTCTCTTTGTAATCAACTCCTTGAATTTATCGGAAACCTTTTGTGAGAAGTGGATCTTTGTAGACAGTGACGTTTTCGTCGGCATCCATCTTCTTATTGAAGATCCATTTATTCTCGACAACCTTACGACCTTCGAGAATATCTACCAAGGTCCATATCTGGTTGTCGTACATGGACTTCATTTCGGATTCCAAGGCTATACACCATTTCTCGGGTTCAGGGCCTTCCATTGCTTCTGTGTAGGTTGGAGGATCATCATGCTCCATAGTCATGACCATGTTCACAAGATAACTATACCATTCAGGGGAAACACATTTTCTTGTCGACCTATGAGGTTCGATAGCTATTTTCTCATGAGGTTCATAACCATCATCATTCTCCACCACTTCAATTGATAAGGGTGGCTCCGTAATAGCTTCCGTTGCGACACTCGGTATTTGAAGATCAGGATCGATAATATCATCGAGTTCTATCTTCCTTCCACTTACACCATTCGCGAGAAACTCTTTCTCGAGGAAGGTACCATTCGTTGTGACAAACGTTTTGCCCTCAGCTTGGTTGTAGAAGGTATATCCAATAGTCTCCTTTTGATATCCTACAAACATGCATTTCTTCGCCTTAGGTTCGAGTTTGTTAGGTTGTAGTTTCTTAACATAAGCTTCACATCCCCAAACTTTCATGAAAGACAACTTTGGCTTAGTGCCATGCCATGAATCATATGGTGTTATCTTCACATATTTGGATGGTGCTCTATTTAAAATGAATGCGGCAGTTTCAAGTGCATATCCCCAAAAGGATATGGATAAGTCGATAAGAGACATCATAGATCATACAATATCTAATAGGGTGTGATTATGTCACTCAGATACACCATTACGTTGTGGTGTTCCAGCCAGCCTAAGTTGTGGTACAACGCCACAAGCCTTCAAATGTGTGCCAAACTCGTAACTCAAATACTCACCCCCTCGATCAATATGAAGGTGCTTGATTTTCTTGCCGAGTTGATTTTTAATTTCACTCTGAAATTCTTTGAAGTTTTTAAAGGTTTTAGACTTGTGCTTCATTAAGTAGATATACTCGTATCTACTCAAATCATTAGTGAAGGTGACCAAATAACGATAACCATTGCGCATGGAAACGCTCATTGGTATGCATACATCCGAATGTATGACTCCCAATAGGTGTGCAGCCCGTTCCATCATAAGGTTGAACGACGTCTTGGTCATTTTTTCCATGAGGCATGGTTTGCATCTATCACGGGATTCGAAATCCAACGATTCCAGTAGTCCATCAGAATGGAGCTACTTCATGTTACATCGATATGACCCAGATGGCAATGCCACATGTACATGGAATTATCACTATCATGCTTACATCTCTTGGAATCTATGCTATGGATGTGTGTATCATCACAATCAAGATTCAATAAGAATAAACCTTTACTTTGTCACACATGAGCATAGAACAAATTATTCATGTAAATAGAACAACCACTTGTCTCTGATTTAAATGAATAACGGTCTTGCAACAAGCAAGACCCACTGACAATATTCTTGCTCAAAGCTAGTACATAGTAACAATTATTCAAATTTAAAACTAATCCAGAAGTGAGATGTAGAGGGAGAGTGCCGATAGCCATGACTTCAACTCGGTTGCCATTGTTGACGTGCATCGTAACCTCGTCCTTCACCAGGCGCCGCCTATTCCGCAACTCCAGTTGAGAGTTACATATATGAGCAACATAAATAGTATCAAATACCTAGGTGTTGCTCCTGGCACTAGTAAGGAATACATCAATAACATGTATATCATATATACCTTTTCTTTTTGGCAATGATCTTACCAGCCTTCTTATGTTCTAGGTACTTGGGGCAGTTGCGCTTCCAGTGACCCTCACCCTTGCAGTAGAAGCACGTGGCATCATGCTTGGATTTGGATGCCTTGGAGGCAGCAACCATTTTGCTAATCCTCTTGTGCTTTCCCTTCTTAGCGGTCTTCTTGAAGTAAACTTTCTTGTTGACCATCAAGATGGTGTGTTGCTTCCTAATTTCTTCCTCAGCATGCTTGAGAATGGCGAACAACTCAGACAGGGTTTTGCTCATACCATGCATGTTGTAGTTCATCAGGAAGCTCTTGTAGCTAGGGGTAGAGACTGCAACACCCTATCAATCGCCAACTCGTCATTGATTTTGCAATCAATATTGTTTACATGTTGAACGTAGCTAGACATTTTGACCACCTGCTCACTCAAGCTGTTGTGCTCCTCCATCTTTCCAGGAATAAGAGGTTCGAAATCTCATACCTCTTAGACTGGGCCTAGGGTGCAAAGATGGCCTTGAGATTAGTGATCATGTCAAAGGCGCTCTTGTTCTCAAAGTGCTTCTACAGGTCGACCTCCATGGCGTAGAGCATGCCACTCTGGACACATGCGTTATCATGTGCCTTCTGCTGATAAACATTTTTATCAGCCTAAGAGGCAGCAGCAGCGGGTTGGTCACCTATAGCGGCCTCAAGTATGTAGAACATCTTATGGGGAACAAGGAGAATCCTTAAGTTGTAGGACTAGGTGGTGAAGTTCGTCCCATTAGTTTTCAGCTTTTATTTCTCAAGGAAGAGGCCAAGGTTGAAGGTAGCGCAAGACATCTACAATATTATTTATCAAGTAGTTTACCTTAAATGTTCATAATATGGGTTCTTATTTAGTCATACTAAAACATCAGAACTCCCGTTCAAACAAACATCCCTCAACATTCATTTGGTGAATACACGATCCCTTCACACCGCATCATCCCCGATCATCAAGGCCTTTGATGTTGCTGCTAGGGTACATATCATCATATTGACCACATCTCCATGTGACTCATGCTTGACCTTTCGGTCATCTGTGTTTCAAGTCCATGTCTGTACATGCTAGGCCTGCCAATTTTAAACATAGTGTATTGCTCTGCATACATGGCTTACACCCACCATATGCAAACGCAAAGATGTCTAGCACCTGATCATCATGGCATGCTTCATAATTGTGAACTTTCTTGGTGGTGCACATGTGTGGGAGAACATGAATATTGAAATTATAGTATGAGGGATTATCTTATTATGCTACCGTCATAAATATAATACTAGCACAACAAGATCACACAACAGCTAACATCTAAGTAAAATAGTTATGTATGTAATATGTGGTGGTTGTCGCATCTTGATCTCCATCGATAATGCTGCCATTTGCACCAGGTTCATGGTGCCACCTTGCCTTCGGCTGTCTATCCCATAAAAACTTACCTAACCCACACATATCACTTGCCCTCCTACAAAACAAAGTTAGACGCTTCAACTTTATATTTGCAAGTTTTACGTGGTTGATTGGGCTTTCACACAAGAACCACTTCTTACCTATGAATCCAACCACGACGTGGATTGACTAGTTGCTGCTTTAAGTTCCTTTTTAGGCCGTCCTTTGTAAGTTCCATATCAACTAATGTAAGAGATATAGACACCTGCCAGCCACCTACACGGTACAAGTCGTATGTTAATCATGGAACCGGTCTCGCGTAAGGTTGGTCCCGGCCGCTTCGTACGACATTACCGCGATAGTATCAAGTACACGTGGGAGGATAGTAATTATAAAATCAATGCCCACACAATCCACGCGTGTTCTACTCGTACTAGTACATCTACACATAGATCGCTTTGATACCACTGAAGGGGTTCTATGGCACAAAACAATGAATTTTCCTACTACGAGAATGCACCAGCCTAAGATCTACCTATGGAGTATTACAGTAACGAGAAGGATATGATGATCATACCTTTGAATTCCGAGAAAGCAGGAATAAGTTCCCGCACAAACATTGCTGATGAAGACAAGCGTCGCAGACCTCAAGGTCTAGAAGGCTTCAAGCATCTAGAACCATATTGGTGATGCCTCGTCAATCTTTATAGGCCTCCAATGTAAAGGACTTCTCCCGAGCCCCGTGCCAGCAAGGTAGTGGAAGAAGAAGATCCGAACCGATTCCAGTGGCATGACGGCGTGCGCTAGGTGGAGAAACCTCAACCTCGTGTAGCATATTCCTAACTTGGGAACATGCTTGAGAGGGAGATATGGAGGGAGAGAGAATGGCTAATGTCAATTGATTGATGGATTGAGAAATTGGGGTGAATGCCTCCCCTATATATAGTAAAAACTAAGCTACTCCCACCTCCAAGTCCCGGGGTGGGACTATTGCTAAGGATAGGTGGGAGGAGGAGGTGCCGGTGGTACGGATGTGCCCCACCCTCCCGCCCAAGCCCACCAATGGGTGGCTGGCAGGGTGGGAGCCTTCCAACCCTGGCCGCATGGCCCTAGGGCCCTTGGCCCTTCCCTCTTGGGCCCTCTTCCCTCCTAGGGAAGGCTCATGTGAGGGTTTTCCTTTTTTCCTTCAATTTAAATAATTTCCATATTTAATATTAATTCATAATTAAATATTAAATACATTATTTAATTTCTCCTTGTTTAGAACACCTTTTGAACGGACTCCAAACACTTCGGTATTCTCTCTGGAACCATTTCGATTCTCTCTTCCTATTTCTCTATCGGTATTAGATCAACTCACATCATCAATTAACCTTTAGTGTGACACCCTTATGGTTCAGGAATGTTCAGGTATGAAGCGGATCACTCCCCGATCATTGATCATCAGCGGTATTTGGAAATACATGATGATCCCTGTGCATTCCATGACACAGTATTGTTCGCTTGAACCTTATAAACATCGAGTCTTATTCCGTTTGCATAACGATACCTATTTTGTGTAAGACCTGATCTCATGTATCTCATATAGTTCAATCTTGTTACTGACAAACGCTTTTACTCGTTTCCGTGATAACACATCCCTGTGACCTAGTCACATGCTTGCAAGCTCATTGATGTGGTCTCACTGAGTGGGCCCAGTGTATCTATTTGTCACTCGGATAGGAAAATCCTGATGTCGATCACACGCCTCAACCATTCCTCTGGAATACCTAGAACACACATTTATAGCCACCTAGTTATGGTCATGGTGGTTGATGTGATCAAAGTAGTCGTGGGAGATAGTGATTAAAAAGATCTCACGGTCGAAGGATTAAGTTACTACGCTTTGCTAGATATCGCAACATTGAACTTTGTGACTAGATCACGTTGCAATTCTACGGTCGGGTGTGTCCATCATTTCATTAAGTGACCTCCTTGTGAAGTGACTATTTTATGTCAAGTCCATGATCGGGAAACCTCGATCATCATCTGCCCAACAAACTAGTACTAGAGGATACTAGGGACCTGGTTGTTTATATACCATACTTGTAATTATGTTTCCGCTAAATACAGTTATAGCATGATACAAAACTATTATGAACACATGGAGATATAACAATAGAACATTTTATTTATTGGCCTCTAGGGCATATCTCCTTCATTCCCCTGCGTAGGGCCCATGGTGGGGGTTGTTCGCCTCGCTTCCTCCCACCTCCTCCCTTGATTAGTCCCACCTCGGGACTTTGAGGGAGGGAGTATCTCCCTTCCACCTATATAAAGAGGGGAAGCCCTCTCCCCAAATCCATCTCATCAATTGACTATTGCCTCTCTCTCTCTTGCTTTACCTCATGTGTGGTTCCCAAGATTGGATTTGCATACAGGGATAGGGGTTTCTCCACCATACGCATGACAGCATGCTGCTGGACTCGGTCCAGATCAATCTTCTTCCGATGCTTTGCTGGACTAAAGCCCGAGACACATATCTACAACATATGTGTGTAAGGCCATGAGGCACCGCAACTTGTGGTGATTTGCTTGGAGCTTGGATGTTGACACGACCATGAGGCTGACTATGTATCACAAGGACAAGAGGTTACTTGAGAGGAGCTTCACGACCTTGAGGTCGTCTACGAGTACGACTACGCCATCCATGTTCCCCATGGAACAAGGAACATTAACCACGTTTGGTCTTCAAAGGTATGAAAACCAAATCCCCACTCATTATTTGACATCTACATAGATATATCTAGGCTAGGTGTATTCGCACCGTAGGAAATTTATAGTTTTATGCCGCGTAACCCCTTCAAGATGATCCCTCAAACACAATTCCAATATCCATGTTCTCCCACAAGTGTGCACCACCAAGAAAGTCCTTTGTTATAAACCGGGCCGTGACGATCGGGTGTTATACATATCCATGTTCACATACGGTGGGTGCAAACCATGTCTGCACTATAATACACTTTGGTAAAAATTGGCGAGCTTAACATGTATATACATGGCCTTGGAACACATATGACCTAAAGGTTAAGCATGATTGACATAGTGATGTGATCGATATGTTGATAGCTACCCTAGCAGCTATATCAAAAGTCATGACGATCAAGGATGACATAGTATAAAAGGAACGTGTAATCAATGAACGAACATTGGGGATGTTTGTTTGAGTAGGAGTTCCGGTACTTAATTTAACTAAATAAGAACCCATATTATGAAGATAAGATTAATTACTTTGTAAATAATATTGTAGATGTCTCGCCCCACCTTCAACCTTGGCTCCTTCCTTGAGAAATAAAAGCTCAAAACTAACGTGATGAAATTCACTGCCCGGTCCTGCAATTTAATGATTCTCCTCGTTCCCTAGAAGATCTCCAACATACTTGAAGCTGCGATAGGTGACCAACTCGTTGCCACCGCCTCTCAAGCTGATAAAAATGTTTATCATCAGAAGGCGGATGATAACACCTGTGTCCAGAGTGGTATGCTCTACGCCATGGAAGCGGACCTACAAAAGTGCTCTGAGAACAAGAGTGCCTTTGAGATCATCACTGATCTCAAGGCCATCTTTACGCCTCAGGCCCGGTCTGCGAGGTGTGAGGTTTCAAACCTCTTCTTCGTAGCCAAGATGGAAGAGCACAATAGCTTGAGCGAGCACGTGGTCAAAATTTCTAGCTACATTCAATGCCTAAATGACCTTGATTGCAAAATTAATGACGAGCTGGCGATTGATAGGGTGTTGCAGTCACTGCTCCTAGCTACAAGAGTTTTGTGCTGAACTACAACAAGTAGGGATGACCAAAACCCTATTTTAGTTGTTCGCCATGCTCAAGCATGCTGGGGTGGAAATCAAGAAGGAGCACGCCGTCTTGATGGTTGATGGCTCCAAAAATAGCCATCTTCCACCGCGTTTAAACATTGTTTGTATTCAAGCAATTGACAAGAAACTCTATATCCTTACCACTAATGACTAATAATTACAAAGTTATGCAAACCATTGCTTTGATTTGTGTTGTGTAGTAAATTACGCTTTTAATGCGAAATTTGGAGTTATAATGAAGGTTTTGAGAAAATCCACACGACCAAGTGATACCTTCGATCCGAATTCACGGATGTAGTATACTAGATTTTTCCCTATAAAACCTAGGTTTAATCGAACCTCACAAAGCAATGCTAAAAGAAAAGAAAAAGGATACGTCTACAAGACTTTGTTTGTTCATTTACCTTAGTTGACCAGACCAATCAAGTTTACTTTATAATGGATTTGAATCAATGGATGGACATAGGACAGGGTTGAAAATCCAGCTACAGCTGCACATCAAATGGGATAAAAGATAATAATAAACATAGTCATGTATAATGTTTGAATGAAGATAATCTCTTGTGGACAACACATCCTAATATTTTAGAGCCCCCGTGATGCAGTGGGCATAGCAATAGACTTTTAATACAACCGAGTGCACACCGAAGCCATGGGTTACAAACGATTATTAAGTAAAAACATAGATCAAAGTTTTAAGTGGTGATGTTGTTGTTGATCCCGAATGGGGTGCTAAGTAAAGACCGTACTACCCTTTCTATCACTGAGGTTCCTATGAGATCGTCGTTAGCCAAGTATCTCACTTCAAGCCTTTATCAATCTACTAGTTAAATACCCATGCGCTGCCACGGAAAATAGAAACACACCAATCAAATAATTGTTTCGATTCAAAAATGTGTCCCAAGCGACATGTGGTTTCCATTCCGATAAAAATATGAAGTTTCTCTCCCGCTTTTTCGTCCTAGGCTTTCGTAGCGTCTACAAATGTTTCCCGGGATGAAGAAAAATAATAATTACTCACATCATCTATCTATATTTGGATATCTGAATTAAATCAGGCATTTGGTGCCTAAGTTTATATAGACCAAGCTTCGGCTCATCAAAATTGATCATATCTTTGTTATACAAACCATCTATTCTACTTACTTCGGTACAGCTTATAAAACCTACACTTAATTTAAGACAATCTATTCTACAACGTATTATTTAGCAAAACTCTGCAGTCCAGTAGATAACATGTGCATTTATCCACTTAATCTGTAAAAAGCTTTTGAAACTTTAAAATCTCATCTTTGTTTTTAAATACCGAGATCACTGGAGCTCGGGAGCACAAATGCTGCACTAAAATAAAAATTCTTTTTTCAACCGTGTAAATGTAACACTTGTATACATCGATTAATTTCTGGCTGTATTATCCACTACCCAAACTGCCACTTGAGAAGAAAATGTAAAATCATCTGATTATAGAAGCAAATTAGGACACCAGAGTCTACATTATCTTGGAAATATGGGCAGTCGATCTTATTCCCAAGTACATAACCGGTTTGATATACATTGAAACAATTTGTGGTTAACCCTCCAGTAATCGGAATGCAAAACCCGCACGAATTGCACATCACTAAGTTAAACTTGTAGAAAACAAGATAACAATTGCAGCAGTCTCACCAACTAAATGATTGTTAAATCAAACTCATACAAAATTCTTTCTGATTTCACCCTCGTTGATGTGCATATATTTTGTCAGCATTCTGAATAGATTCTGCTAGTACATTTTTGCGATGGAAGTTTGATCTACTACAAGTGCACGGAAGACACAGTTTGCAAAATTCAGTCAGCACATCCTCACAGCCAAAAATATTCTACTCTTGCAAATTCAGCATCATATATAGCAGCACCACGCACGAACGATTTATTCTCCTCTCGTGTTCTCATCAATTTCTCATTGGCCCACAGACGAGCCTACACTTCTACTCCCCGCGTTTCAAAATATAAAATGATTTAGCTTTGTGAAGCTAATGTATCTAGACCTCTTTTATAGTATCGGTTCAGAGAGGTTCGGAGTAAACCTACACAGTAAAAATTGTCTAGATAATTTACTTCACAAAATTAAAACATCTTATATTTTAAAATCGAGGGAGTACTTGAGAACCACAAGTGGAAAGCTAGAGCTAGGGTGGAGTAAGACAAACTGAGAGAGAAATCAGGAATGGAAACAAATAAAATGTATCAACTGGGCGCCTAAGTTACCGTCCTCGTGTTCACCGGAGTCGCTACCACGCTTGTGGTCCAGGAGTCCCCATGCAGCTATTGTGGCTGGCCAGCAGTGCAGCCGCACAGCCTGCGGTAATCTGATACAACAAACATTTTTGGACGAATAAAATGATGACAAAGTACTATTCTTAGTAAACGAATAAAATGATCACAAAGTATAATATTAGTAGATTAGTTTGCATACATACTGCACAGAGTATTATATATGAACAAAAAATTCAAAGGATAGAGAAAAAAATGTTCGGCGTAGAGTACAAAAAGATAGATGCAATTGTAAGAAACTCTGAACTGTTCCACTCTTTGTCAACACACGCACAAGGCATACCTAGTATGTTACTCCAAACCAAATGGAAGCAATAGTGCATCCTCCAAGTAATATATGTACAGCTGTGTGACTGTCATGAAGTACCCCACGTAGATCGGCAAATAAAGACATGGGGTAGAATAACAAGTACGGTATAGATATGGAGTAACAAGGATAAGTTAACCCTTACACTTCAATGTTGGTCAGTTTCTAGATATAGAGTAACATGCTACTCAACCAAACCAGAGTGAGGAGTACGAAACATGTTCTCATAACAAGCCAAATTACACCTTGACTGATTAGATTGTCGTGTATTTGTGAACCGAACTTCATCAGTAGAAGCAAACGAACAAGTCATAAGAGCTAGTCAGAACTTCAGAAGTGAAGCAACTGAATGGATTACAAACCTTAACTTGAGACACATAATGATCTTGAGCTGAGCCAGTCCAGAAAGGAAGCGATGTAGAACAATGTAGACATAGGGTCTGTTTGGATTGTGGCAGGCAGTTGCCTTACCAATATTTTGGCGTTGACTCGTAGCACCGGTCAGTGTTTGTATTAAAGCCTAAATATCGAAACCACACCGAAATTTTGGTAGCTCCTTCAGATTTTGCGCTCACGCGCTAGCAAAACAGGGGCGGGCGAATTATGAGCCAAAATATTGGCGCGCCCCTGATTTGGCGTGGCACACATAGGCACAAGCCAAGCAGGCCCATAATACTCCAATTCGACCGGCCGCCAGGATGGGTAGACGTCCACTCTTCTTGTGGTCCACGTGCCCGGACAAAGTGACCTCCTCAGATCTCATCACCTCGCCAGTGTGCACATCAGCGGCTAGTACTTCCTCGTCGCCAGCGCACATGTCCACGCAGAAAAATCGTCGACCGGCGCAGATGTCTGCACAAAACAACCTTCCTCGTCAGCTTCAGCCATCATCGTACGTTATATACAACTAACAACGAGGGCATGATCACCAGGAACCAGGCCACCGTGAGGCCGTGCATCTCATGCACGCGTCAGGCCTGAAGCAGTGGAGGCATCGACCGCCTCACCTTTTGCTACCATGCGCATCCAGGTGCCTGCAGCACTGTACCTGCTAATGTGTCCAACACATAGCAGTTATTTATCCCCCAAAAAATATCTTCATCAGATGAAGGTGGACAAAAACCAATCTGGAAAGAGAAAAACACGAGGAAAATAATGAGAATAGACACATGGTGATGAGAGTTTAAGTCATCAATGTCGATTGTTATGGACTTAGGCTCAAGGGAGAGGGACGCACTGGAAGCCTCGATCGGCTAGCAAATAAGTACACAGGGACGCAAGGTTTATCCAGGTTCAGGCCTCGTAGAGAACCCTACTTCTGCTTGTCTGCTCTTGATTGATGATGATCCAAATGATTACAAGGTCGTCGATGACGGTGTCGCGCAGATTAGATCTAGCGTATGTGCGAGAGATGGATGTCTAGATCTATTGTCTACTGTGGCGATGTCGTAGATCGGTCTATGGGGTATTGTGGGAGTCGTCCTTCTCGTTGGACCCTCCTAGCCTTTATATATGGGGAGACTAGGTCTCAGGTACCAATACGAGTCGGTTACAAGTTAGATTCAAACTCTAGTTTTAAGCTTTCCTTGTCTTGTGCGCTTGGGAGTCCGTGTCCATATGGTCTTCGTACCAGTCGAACCGTCATGGACGTCATGGACCTTGATATATCTTCGAGTGGGCCTTCCGTCAGGACGCACCAGGTAGGCCAATAGTAGGTGCCCGTATGACATACTTATGTCAGTAGTCCCCGATTGTCCATTTGAATCGTATATTCGGGTGGAGACTTAGTTGATCTTGAATCTTGCATTAGAATGTCGGAGTGGACAGTTTTGTCGAGTGCGAAGCATTTCACTCGGAAGTTCATCGGGTCAGTCGAATTTATAGTAGTTCATAGGGATGATGGTAAACGTGCCTGGTGCGCTCGACAGATCGGGACCAGTTAATTGCTTTAGGGCAAAAACAACGTCACCTACTCAAACTCGAGTCCCCGAACTCGAATTCAGAAATTGCTGGCGTAGTCCGACTCATGCCGCGGAGGCCTTACTGAGCCGAACTGCTGTTGATAAGTATGTGTACCCAACGTGTCCGTCGGGATTTTCTTCATGTCGCATACACGGTATATCTCTGGTAGAGCATATCAGATGTGGTTGCCAAGCCATCAGACTATATCTGTAGGTCTTATCTTTACGTCGTGGACGCAGTATCCGAAGGTTTATCACCGCGAAGGTGTTTCGGGTGGCCAAGGAGACGTTTCTCTAAACTTGACATTGTAGTGTATAGCAGGCGAAGTCGCCAATGCGTTCGATTGATGTAAGCGAGTCGACATTGTGGACGCAGTCGACACAATGGACTGTACTGTGAATCTTTTGTTTTCTATAGGGTGCGCGACCAGTGCCGTGTCTTTCTAGCATCAAGTGATGCATCCATCCGAGGAGGGGCTCGACTTGGGTATTGAGTTTATGGCGTAGTCAGTTGTTTTGTCGACTCCTATTGAAGGATCCGATAGATAGCTCGACGCAGTCGACGTCCTTGTAAGTTGTAGAAAATGTAAAAAATTGTAAAGTACTTGTATCTTGTAAAGAATATTTTCCTGTGGGCTTATGAAGTAAAATTCTGGTGCCAATCAAATCGATACTTTTGCACTGTATGCTAGGCCTTTTCGTTAGCCTGATTATCCTTAGTCTCAGTACCTTGTCGAGGTACTCGGAGTTTAAGGATTCGACAATTAGCTACTCAGGCTGTCACGTATGAGGTGTTTGAGTGCGTGGAGTCAACGACACATTAGGTTACTCGAAGAGGGCGCAACCCCCGAGTGTTTCAACTACGAGTTACAAAAAATTAGCTCTAAGTAGAGGGAAAACTTAGCTTTATTGTTGTCATGGTGAATGAGTCGCATGATCCAATGCGATCAGTGGGTCGCGGGAGCCGATTCGACTGGCGGGTCGTGGGAGTCGAAGATTGTATCGGCTCGCGGTCACGGGAGTCGAGGGAGCCTCCGAGTCACCTAAGCTGAAGACCGTAGCGGATCGCCGAAGTTGAAGACCACGGCGGGTCGCCGAAGCGGAGGGAGCCCCCGAGTCGTTGGAGCCGAATATCCTAGCGAATCGCTGGAGTCAAAGACTGTAGTTGACATGGCAGCGGGTCACGCGGCGGACGTAGTCGACGAGGCGGATCGGAGTCGCGTGGTGATGACAAGTTGCCGTATATGAAGACCGTAACAGGCCACAACAGTCAAAGACCCTATCGGGTCACCTCATCCTAAGACCGCGGAAGGTTGCCGAAGCCGAAGGCGGCAGCGGGTCGTGCGACGGAGTTGATGCAGTTCCTAGGTGTAGAGTTAACACAATCATGTAGTCGAGGTCAATGGACCGGAGTCGGCTCGGCAGGGTCACCGTTTTTTAAGGAGTCAAGGTGGCAGCGAGTGGCATGACAGACACAGAGTTGCGCCACGTGGTATCCCATCGTGTGGACACTATCGGGTGAATCCGATGTGTTGCGTGTAGCCAGCTGGGAGGCATTGTGTCACTGAGTCTCCATACATCCTAGGTCGTAAACTCTAGAGCTGCTGTGGTAACTTGAACGATCCATCGAAGTCTTCTTGTCTTTTTTTTCTTTTGCCTTTGATGCTTTACCGATTGATAAGGTCCTCTCCTTTTTTAACGTCATCACGTGATGTAGTAGCAGTCCTCCTTGTCACTTTTTGGAAACTGATTTGCTAAATTCTGTTTGCTTATGGATTGCAATACTCGATCAGCTCTTGCTCCTTTATTATTTCCTGTCCTTTTGTACGGAGTTGACTCGATCCAAGAAGATTGCCTGGTACACGCCTCGCTGAACCGGGACTTGTTCCACACGGACTTTCTCTTTGCCCGTCGTTACAGCATCACGAATAGCACCGTAGATAGCTCAACCTCCAGGACGAATCCTCCGCTCCCTGTCGCCTCCTCGTGCCCCTAGGTTAACTCTCCGCCGCTCCCAGACCGCTCTAGGGTTTCCGGCAGTCGCCGCCGACGCGAGCTAGAAGACGACGCTTGGCCGTCGATGCTTACTTGATCGAACGACCGAGATTTCCTGCTACCCCTTCGCCCCCTCCACCCACTGACCAGCAGACCCCACTAGTCAGCCGTTTGAAAGCTCTCCCGCACGCTGCCCCGTCGAGATGGGCCAAATTCGTTCCCCTGGCCCAATCCCCTAGAAGACCTGGCATGCGCCCCCTCTTTCTTTTAAATTTTTTCTCTAGGGCAGATCTAAATAGCTGTTAGTTTAAATCCTTTTGAAAATGAAAACCCCTACAAAATGCCTAGATCCAAAATTCCTAGTGTTTATGAATGTTTTCTTAAACATGCAGTATCTTTGGTCGACCCAAATAATGTCCAGATTTTCTATAGTAAATCCTTTACCCAGACGTATCTTTTCCACTATTAAAATCCTTCTGTAAGTTTTATAACCCTAATTGAGTTAAAACCTTTTGTTTATGAAAGGAAATAGTTATCCCTTTCATGTCCCCCGGCCCCACCAAAAATTGATTCCTATATTGCCTCTAGTAAAAATAACAAAAACAGTCGCAATATGACTTTAGAAAATTCTCTAGGCATATCTACAGCACATATTAGGCTAATTCAAACTCCCGGAGAAGTGGACCGTCAATATATATCCAAAACCAGGACATAAGGATATATTGACCCTCTGTTAAATTTTAGTGAATTAAATAATTCTGTAAGGGGTATTATCACTAAATAAAACACTCCAGGAGTTTGACACCTCCAAAAAGAGGGATTCTAATTCCTAAAGAGAGGTATCCTAAATTCCTACCATGTGCCCTTGGAATAAAATCAAAAGCTTATGTAGATTTAATTAGGTGAAAAAGACAAATTGTCTACATATCTGCCTTTGGGAATTTCCTGAGGGCATTCTGTTAATTATTTTGACAGAATTCCAACTCTCAGTGAACAAGTACATCAAGACTTACCTACCCACCCAAGGAAATAATTTTTGGAGCTCCAGAACTTTACTGGTGAATTATTTCCTAAAACTAGAGTCTTATTCACTATAAATCTTTGGTAAGTGATAAAATAGTGAAACCGCTTTTGTTGGTTTCATTTTATCAATACCTATCTGTTGGTATCATGTTTTTACAATGGTATCTTATAGAATAAGTCTTTGGTCCAAAACCCTCTCATCCCTAGTTTCTAGACTATGAAACCCATATGGTTTCCTTCAAATGTTCCGAGACATGCTCCCAATCCTTCTAATCCATTTTCTCAACACCACTAATGATTTGTAATCTTGTATTGACATTTGCTTGCTGTATGGTTTTGATGCTTGAATGCCTTGTTTGATTGTAGTCTTGTTTGTTTGCATGTATACTCGATGACGATGATAGTTGCGCTTGTATTGACGCCGAGAAGAAGAGGTCTTATTATTATTGGTATTGGAATCATTGGTTATCTAAAGAAGAAGTCCAAGGAAATATTGCCATATTGCTGATCATCAGGCAAGCCACCTTCCTGCTCATAAGCCTTGTCCTACTGTTTTACTTATGCCTATTTTATCTACTATTTATGAAAGTGCATTGTCTTATTATATGTTCATGTATATATGGTAGTGGTTTGGCTCCTCCGAACTATTACCCCTCTGTACTATTAAGTACAACCCCCTTGGTGACACCTACTTGTCCCTGGTAGAATAGATGGTGTAATACACCATACCCCTTTGGAGACCCCGATTTAGCCGAAGCAAAGCTAGAGGATGGGAAGACCCTAGAAAAAGTTTTACCAAATGTTTTATGATAAAACCTTGGTGAGGTGGGACCTCCCAAGAGATGTTGAGAAAGAAAAAGGTTTTGTTTTACAAAATGCTGAAGGAAAGATGGAGGAAAAAGGTTTACGAAAACACACCCGGTTCTTTACAGTTTTGCTTCAACAACTTAACCCGGGCAACCACATTACTTTGGAATGGGACAGGGCTAGATTTGATGTTTGCCTATTCTGGTATAAGCTGCCTCACAACTACTACAGGGGATGAAACTCCCTGGAGGGTGGGTCTTCTCTGGACAAACGCTCCATGTGGGACATCGACCGGGAGAAGGAACGAATGGTTTACGGACCTCCACGCGTTACTATGAGCCCCTCATTGAAAGCGCACACTCTATAAGTGGAAAAAGCGCTCCGGTTGGTCCTCGGTACCCGACGTCCCGGTTTTGAGGGGAATAACACTCATAGGGTAGACACTTATACTAGAGTCGGCATCCGGAGAGTCTTGATCGGTTACTCGACCCACGATCGGTGTAGATCAGGGTAGTGTACCCAGATGGTGTGGGTAAAGTGTACAACCTTTGCAGAGTGTAAATCTATTCGAATAGTCGTGCCCGCGGTCATGGACGGTTGGGAAGGTTGTTGTAGAGCGGTGCTGGTTTTGTTTTCAAAAAGGATTTCTGAAAAGAAATGGCTTTGGAAATGGTTGACCATGGGATGGTCGGAAAGGATCCCTGTTTTGACCATGGGATGATCAAAAAAGGGATGGAAGGAGTTTGGTTGTGGGACGACCGGAAGAAAGGAACAAATGGGTGACCCAGTCCTAAGGGTTTTTTCAAAACTTTTCAAAACGGTTTCCAAAATGTTTACAAGGGTTTTCAGCAAAGATATGTAGATGCTATATCTACAAGAGAAACTAATTGAGAGAAGAACCTCTCTTGGAGCCCTCCTATTACCACAGCCATAATGCATATTCTCTTGTTATTACTGTTATCTTAAGGTTGTTTTGCTGTCAACAACCGGATTTTTAATCCCACATGCCTGTTATGTCATTCATCGCAATCCCAGGATTACCATTTTTGCGAGACATAACAGATTGGATATCACAGTACATCATCCATTACAAACCATAAATAAGGTCTTACACAAATAAGGATATCATGATCCAGTCTTAATACAACAAGTAGCGGAATAAATAATAAGTGTAGCGGTGGGGTCCATCTTCAGGGGCACAGGCAATGCTGACGAAGGCAGATATTCCTAGTTATCATAGCCGTCCTGCTGGCCATCATCTTGGTAGTCTCCTTCATAGTCTGGCCATAAGAATAGCCAGGGACAAAAGCCATGAGTACTCTTTAAGTACTCGTAAACTACCACTAACAAGTAGTATAGTTCTAAAGTAAAATGCTAACTCTAAGTTTAACTATAAAGTTAACTTTGAAACCTAAGCTGAGTTTAGAAGCAAAGAAAGATAACATAAAGTTCTAGAATCACTAAAGTTGGGAAGCTAGTGTCATAGTGACAACCCTGTTGTGGTCAAGTCAAGGTTCATCATTCATTTCATAAGTTATTTGGAAAACATCTGACAACAAAACAATATGGCCACTCCAACTGTCCATAACCGCAGACGCGGCTATTCGAATAGTTTGACACTCTGCAGAGGTGGTACACTTTCACCACAAGATTTGATACATCTGTCAGGGATAACCCTGAATCATCATACTTAGTATGCAGATAATCAAACATAACCTTTCTTTTACACACCCTAGTATAAGCACCTCTCCTATGAGCATGGCCTCCTAACCATGACCATCTGTAATCTTGGGCACTGCATAGGTGGACAACGTTGAGAGGTAGCCTCATCTCAAACCTCTCCCGTGAGGGAACTAATACTAATGCATATAAACTTCCGGCTAAGCCTTACCCAATTCAGGTATTGTGGTTGTACGGTAAATTTGGAATGGTATCACATCCGAATCCAACCATTAGTTTTGTAAAAGGGTTAAGGCTCATGCCTCAACATTTTCATCATCATAAATCATTTGTGTGTCTAAACACATGTCAAAACATCTCAATAGAATGACTCATCATTCCAAGTTTTTCACAATTCATTTTCACCAAGTGTTCCCATCTAAAGTGACTCAAGTTTTGATTTAGCTCTAAGCTACTAAGTTAAGAGTGTTCACTAAGGTGGGATGCTAATCTCAATCTCATTCCATAGAATGACATCTAAGTTTATCTAGATAGGTCAAGTTTTATACTTTTTATGCTACCTTCAAACAAGTAAAGGACTTTGGGTAAAGTAAAGGAAGTAAAGCTTGGAAATAAAACTTGGGGTAAGTAATAATCAAAGTGGTATAACCAAAGCAAGCATAAAGCATCTTTGCTCAAATCATCTAGATTAATTCCAATTTGTTGAAGCATTATACTTGCAAGTGTTAGCTTGCATTGTTAATGATGGCTTGCCTTGTGAAGTGTAGTGGTTGAATTTTTCTTCCTCCTCTTGATAGAACTCCTCCTCCTCGAAAGCTTGGTCGGTACTATCGTCTATAAATACATACGGAGTACACAATCACCAAACAATACTTAACTAGTCTAATTAGCACTCTAAAGCACACATTTGATGATCTATTATCATCACAAGCATCACAAATTTTATTAACTAGCTTCATTCTTTTTATTTAAGAAAAGTAATTTCTACTCATTGAAAATAACTAAGATTTAATATTCACCACTTAAAATATGGGATCATGTGGACACATGTCATCACCACATATTCTAACATGTGGGAATGTGATTTCAGGGTTGGATCACATTTACTTAAGTTTAAGTTTATTATGTAATGATTTAAAGTGACTAGAAATGCCTATATAGCATTATTTTGGTACTAGTACAAAGTCACTACATGTAAACCTTAATATTATTACATATTCAGATAGGTATGGTGAAATGTGTTTTTTGAGAGTTGGAATCAACTCAAAAGCTAATTTGGTTGATTTTATAAAAATGTTTGAATGTGCATAAGCTTCTGTCTTGTTATTTTTACTAGGAGAGATCTCTAACTCTAATTGAATTAGATCCAACGGTTTTGGGTAGATCTTTTCAGTAGCTTTCTAACAAAATTGGAATCAGTCCATTTGGGGTTGTAAATCTCTCTGAATTTATTTTCAAACTAGGGTACAGAACTAAGTTCAAACCTAAATAGAAAAATCTAAGTTTGAATTAAATGGGTCGCGCGGGAAGGAAAACGGGCCGGCCCAGTGGCGTTCCGCGGCACAGAGAACAGCTGACAAGGGGGGTCCACCAGTCAGCGGCTCTTTACACGCGAAGCGGTACGGGGTGATGTGGGCCGTTAGATTAGAAGTGAGATCTACGGCTGAGGAGTGTCCTCTCCGGCGAACAGTTCGCCGACAGGAACTAACCCTAGCGGCTAGGTGGGGGTGCTCAGGGGGCATACCAGGGCTCCAGCTACTGCAGCGATGGGGGAATCAGGGGTAGTCGCGGCAGCTATAGATGGCGGAATTAGGGGTGGTCGTGGTAGCTCCTGGGGTGTATGAAATCGACGGCGCCTTCTCCTCCTCTGCAGCAGGCTCCTCCGCCTAAATTCCGGTGAACCAAGGCTCGAGCGGCTCCGGCGAGAGGTGGGGAAGGATCAGTGAGGAGAGGGGAGTGGAATGGTGTGAATAGTTGGTGCTGGGGAGGGATCCTTTTATAGGCGCGTCTAAGCGGCAGAGGAGCATGGGCGGTGCTCGACGACACAACGAGCTAGAGGCGTGGGCAGTGCGCTAGGACGGTGGGCGGTGCCCTGGCAAGTGTCACGGCGGTGAGGGTGCAGTGGTTTGTGGTTGGGGGAAGTGAATGGCGCGGCACGCACTAAGTCTCTACCGACGGCGAGTTTCACGGCGACCGGTGACTACAGGGCATGGTCGGGGGAATGGGCATGTTTGTTAGCCTGCTAGGCCGGTGGGGATCGTGTAGGCGGGCGGCTGGAGCGAGGCGAGTTCTGGTCGAGCAGGGACCGGGCGCGCTCTGCGGGCGGCGTTGGCATGGCCGACAGTCTCCGGGCGCGGCGGCTCCTGGCTGCTCTGGTCGCTGTCCTCGGGATGGGGCTGGTTGGGCGGTGGAGTGGACCACAAGCGGCCTCCTGGACATGGTGGATAACGCTGGCGGCGGATGTGGCGTGCAGTCGCTGGTGAGGTGCCCAAATGGGGCTCGGCCTTAATGGCCATGACCATTTGGTCATGGCACAGTGGGTGGCTGGGCTAGAGAGGGGTAGGGGAGTGCACTGGGTGGTTGTGGTTGCAAAATGGGGAACCAATTTGGTTCAAACACTGCTCCAAATAGTGTTTTGTGTTTTGTTTGAATTCTGTCCACCAAGTGTTTGTGAAAATGGCCGAAAGAAATCAAGTTTTGAATTTTTGGATGATTTTTGGTGGAGTTGCTAGACACATGCTTAAACCTCTGTGGTTGCTTGGGATTTGAAAATGGAGCTCATTTGAGTGGTTTTTGAATAAGTGGGATCTTGATACCTATACTAGATTCAATTTTCAAATGTCATTTAAAATTAGTGTTTGAAAGTTTTTGGCAGATCACAAGGTGGGCCTTGGTACATCATTACATGTACTATCAAGGGGTGCAAAGATCCACATTTGTTTCTGTTAAGAATTGAGTCCTAGGAATAGCCAAAGTAGGCATGGTAGTTAAAATGGCACAAATGACCATTTCTTTATTTTATTCATTTTGATTTGTTTTTCTTTGGGATTTGTTTGGGAATGATTTAGATGATGTTTATTTCACCTAAGAATCATTTTACAAGCAATGGATCACTTAATCAAGGCAATTCAAAACAACTCCTATTTAAATGCACACACATATGAATGCTTTAATAATTTTAATTGGAAAAGTGTTTGTTAACCCTAATTTTGATGATTTGGATCTTAATAACCTTGGATTAAAGTTTTGGGATGTTACAAACCTTCCCCCCTTAAACAAAATCTTGTCCCGAGATTTTCAAAAGAAAACTAGGAACTAAAGAGATCTGGGAACTCCGTCCTAATGTAATCTTCTCGCTCCCAAGTGGCTTCCTCTTCGGTATGGTTGCTCCATTGAATCTTGAGAAATTTGATACTTCTGGTTTTGGTGGTTCTGTAAGCTTCTTCCAAGATACGGATGGGCACTTCATGATACGTCAGGTCATTGTTGATCTCAACAGCTCGGTGATCGATGTTCTTGAAAACTTCAGTCTCCTCCGACACTTCCAGACATTTACGAAGTAACGAGATATGGAACACATTGTGGATGGCTAACATCTCTTCAGGTAGTTCCAGTTGATACGATACTTCTGCTCGACGGTTTAGAATCTTGAAGGGCCCGATATATCTGGGGGCTAACTTTCCTTTTAGACTAAAGTGTTGGGTTCCCTTTAATGGCGAAACCTTGAGATATACAAAATCTCCGATATTGAAAGTCAGGTCTCTCCTTCTCTTGTCAGCATAACTCTTCTGTCTGGATTGGGCGGTCTTGAGGTGCTCACGGACTTTGTAAACCTTCTCTTCGGCTTCTCGGAGAATGTCGGGTCCAAAAATCTGACTCTCTCCTACTTGTGACCAATTCAAAGGGGTACGACACTTCCTTCCATATAGGAACTCAAATGGTGCCATCTGCAAACTGGCTTGATAACTGTTGTTATATGAGAATTCTGCAAAAGGCAGGTAATCTTCCCATTTTGATCCGTACTCCAACACACAAGCTCTTAACATATCCTCTAGGATCTGGTTGACTCTCTCAGTCTGTCCATCAGTTTGTGGGTGATAAGCGGTGCTCAAATTCAACTTGGTGCCTAATCCTTCCTGGACTTTTTGCCAGAATCTCAAGGTAAACTAGATTCCTCGATCTAATACTATGGTCTTGGGGGTTCCATGCAGACTAACAATCCTAGCAATATTCAGTTCTGCTAGCTTCGAACTATGGTAGGTAGTCTTGACAGGTATGAAGTGAGCTACCTTGGACAGTCTATGAACAATGACCTAGATTGAGTCATTTCCCCTACTAGAAGTAGGTAAACCGGTGATAAAGTCCATTCCGACGGAATCCCATTTCCATTCTGGAATCTACAATGGTTGCAACAGTCATGTGGGTCTCTGATGCTCTGCTTTGACTCTTTGACAGATGTCACACTTGGCGATGTAGCTTCCGATTTCTCTATTCATCTTGTGCCACCAAAATTGCTCTTTCAAATCTTGATACATCTTCGTTCCTCCGAGGTGGATAGAATAAAGAGTATCATGAGCTTCCTCCATGATAACTTGCTTCAGCTCCGAATCTGCTGGCACACATATACGTCCTTTGTAGCACATAACTCCTTCTTCGTCTTCAGTGAATCCAGGTACCTTTCCTGTACCAATACGATGTTTGATTCCGTCGATACTTTCTTTTCCCTTCTGGGCTTCCTTGATTTGGCTGATCAGCATAGGTTGAAGTTCAATGCTAGCTAAGAATCCTTTGCTAACTAGCTCAGTTCTAAACTGCTCCAACACCTCATACAAACTTGGCTGCTGCTCCTTGATCATGGTGTTTAGCCCGCAAGGCAATCTGCTAAGAGCATCCGCTACCACATTGGCTTTGCCGGGGTGATAGTGAATGTCAAGGTCATAATCCTTGATTAACTTTATCCATCTCCTTTGCCTCATGTTCAGCTCCTTCTAAGTGAAAATATACTTCAAGCTCTTGTGATCTGAGTAAATCTCACAGCGATTACCCATCAGATAATGACGCCATGTCTTCAATGCCAAAACTATGACTGCTAGTTCAAGATCATGGGTCGGATAGTTCTGCTCATGCTGCTTCAGTTGTCGAGACAGATAAGCGATGACTTTGCCTTCTTTGCATCAACACACATCCGAGACCAATCTTGGATGCATCACAATATACATCAAACGGCTTCTTGATGTCTGGCATGATCAATATTGGGGCTGATATAAATCTCTTCTTCAGTTCTTGGAAACTGGCTTCACATTTGTCAGTCCATTCAAACTTCTTGTCCTTTTTCAACAATTGGGTCATGGGTCTAGCGATGCTCGAGAATCCTTCTACGAACTTGCGGTAATATCCCGCTAATCCGAGAAATGCACAGACTTGGGTTTGAGTGGTTGGGGCTTCCCATTCTTCGACATCTTTGATCTTGGCGGGATCAACAGAGACTCCTCCGGCAGACACAATATGTCCTAGGAATCCTACTTCTTTCAGCCAAAACTCACACTTGTTGAACTTGGCATATAATCGATGCTCTCTCAAGGTTTCTAGGATGATTCTCAGATGTTGCTCATGTTCTTCTTCTGACTTGGAGTAGATAAGGATATCATCGATGAACACACCTACAAACTTATCTAGGAAATTCATAAAGATCTTATTCATGAGATTCATGAAATAAGAAGGGGCATTGGTTAATCCAAAAGACATAACCGTATACTCGTATAAACCATAGCGAGTAGTAAAGGCGGTCTTTGGAATATCCGTTGCACGAATCTTAAGTTGGTGATAACTAGTCCTAAGACCAATCTTTGAGAATACCTGGGCTCCAGTCAACTGATCAAATAGTTCCTCTATCTTTGGCAAGGGGTACTTGTTCTTGATGGTGACGTCATTCAACTTTCTGTAATCTGTGCACAGACGGTTGCCTCCATCTTTCTTGTCGATGAATAACACCGGTGATCTCCATGGCGATGCGCTTGGTTGAATCAAGCTTGTTGCTAACATGGCATCCAACTGCTTCTTCAGTTCCACTAACTCTGAGGGGTTCATGCTATAGGGTCTCTGGGCTATGGGTCCGGTTCCGGGGATTAGTTCGATAATGAACTCAATATCCCTATCCTGGGGCATAACTGGCAATTCATCTGGGAATACATCGGGGTATTCACAGACTACTCTTACTTGGTCTATGGTGGGTAGGGCTAGACTCTTGTTGCACTTGAATTGACGAGGTAAGGTTTCAGATATATGCTCTACTATGACTCCAGAGCTACTGGTCATGGTGATGACTTTCTTAGCACAGTCTATCAGTCCTTTATGCCTTGACATCTAGTCCATACCTAGTACTACTTCCAATCCTTTGGTTCCGAGTACAATTAGGTTGGCATAAAAATCTATCCCATGTATTCTGATAGGTACAACTTTGCAAAAATTTCTAGATTTTGTAGTTGAGCCGGGGATTTGAACTATCATGACATGCTTCAAGTTGGTTGGGTGAATCTTACTAGTGCATGCAAATTCTTTGGTTACAAATGAATGCGATGCTCCCGAATCAAACAATACCCTCGCTAAAACTGAGTTGACAGAAAACATACCCAGTACTACATCTGGCGCTTCTTGGGATTCTTCGGCGTTCATGTGGAAGAGACGACTGTTGCGGTTGTGAGGGTTCCCTGGGGCAAACCTTCTCCCTGGTTGAACACGACGCTGCTGTTGAGCTGGGGCATTCACATTGGCAGTGGCGACAGTCTTCTTGGGACAGTCATTGGAATAGTGACCCTTCACTCCACACTCGAAAGAGGTGATCTGGGACTTGTCCTTTGCTGCGACGAGCACAGCATTGCTGCCAGTTCTGGGTGCAGTGTTGTTGTTGTTGTTGTTGCTCTTGGGAGGGGCACGGTTGAAATTGTTGGTGTTGCCGGAGTTGTGATTGTTTCCTCCGGATTTCACATTGCTTCCGCTACGGTTGGGGTAGCTGGGGCGAGACATTGGAGGTCGATTGTTCCTTGGTGCGTATCTTGGTGAGGGGTTGGGACGGTACTTCTGGTGATTGCTGGATCCAGATTGCTGCATCATACGACGTTTGTGGTTGTCGTTTACCTGATTAATCTCCCCTTCCATCTGAATGGCAGAGTCGACTAGCTCTTCGAGATCCTCGAAGTGGATGTTGACGAGGGCAGTTTGCATCTCGTCATGCAGTCCGTTCAAGAATCTCTCCTTGTTCTTGACCTCTATGTTGATCTCATCAGGGGCGTACCTTGCAAGCGACAAGAATCTGTCATGGTATTCAACCATAGTCATTCTGCCTTGCTTCAAATCGCAGAACTCATCCCTCAGTCTGGTGACTAGACCTTGCGGCATGTGGGTGCAGCTGAACTTGGTTTTGAAGGCTTCCCATGTCATCACTTGACCATGGTTCATATTACGGATACTAGTCCACCAAGCTCTTGCATCTCCCGCCAGGTAGTGGGTGGCGAAGAGAACTTTCTCGTTGTCATCAACTCCTACTACTTCTAACTTGTTTTCCCTTGTGTGTAACCAGCCATCAGCATCTAGTGGGTTTTTAGCCTGGTTAAAGATTGGGGGATTGGTATTCTGAAATTTTTTGAGTTTGGATCCATGGTGATCCTGATTTCCATGCCCTTGGTTGTTTTGGGCCATCTGAGCTATCTGCTGCAATGTTGGTAAGTTGGCCTGGCGCTCTGCTCTGCTTGCTTCACGGTCTGCAACTAACATCTGCATAATCTGCAGCTATTGGGTCTTGCAATGAGCTGCTTCCTCCTAGGTTTGCACGAGTCATCTGAAGATTGAGGTAGAAAAAGGGGTAAGAGGGAAAGTTCTAAGGTTCATGGTTTTGGTTTCAAAGCTAAAACTTTGAGTTTGACTCAGGTTTTGCAACTAACTTCATTTCATTCACTCAAACAAGCACATGATACAAAGACACACACCACAACAAAGGAAAACAGATGGTTTGAAGAACCATTCTGTAAGCTACAATACAGTGGGACCGATACATCTCATGCTACGACAGTGCTCTAGTGCATCTACTCATCGTCGATGAAGTCAGAGTCCACATCGTCAGTGTAGAAGTCCACGGAATCCTCCTCCAGGAAGTCATCATCATTGCTGAGGTAAGAATCCATGTCTCCCTGGATGTCTTCACCCTCCTCTTCTTCCTCCTTTGCTACAAGCTGAGCTTCTTTCTCCTTGACGGTATTCTCGAGGTCGGCCACCTTCTTGCGAAGACGGGCGATGGTGCGATCCTTCTTCTCGCGCTGGAGGCGAAGAGACTCATGGTCCTTGAAAAGCAGTGAGAAAGTCTGGGCCTTCTGGGCGGCAATGGCACGGTTGTGGTTGGCAAACTCCCTAGCATTGTCCAACTCCTTCTGACGATCGTACATCAAGAAGTCAAGGTTCTCCACTTGACACTTCAGCTCTGGGTGACTTGGCATCTCCATCGGCATTCCCATGAAGTCACGTCTTGCATAGTGAGCAAAACGGGTTCCTTGGATTTGGTTGACGCTAAGGGCACATAGACGTGCGAGAGCTTCATGCATTCCCCTAGCTAATCCATCTAGCCAGTTGTTCTCTCTCACGGAGAACTGGATTCTCCCGGACGTTGGTGCTTCTATGCTTCCTCTAAGATCAGCTGTGACTAGCCACTGTAAATCTCCTCCTAGGGGTCCTAGAAGTTGAGCTCCAAGAAACTCCGGATGTGGGCGTCCCAGTAACTCCAACAGTGAATCCAGATCCCTCTCGAAGATGAGCTGACCTCCGTTTCCCAACTGGTAGAACTTGCTGAATCGAGTCTCCATCTACAAGAATTAAGGATGAGGAAATTAGTGAAGAGATCAAGTGTGTCAAATTTTAAGTAGTAATGTAAGAATTTGAGGAACATGAATTTTTGAGAAAGAATGAATTCCCAAGGATAAGAGAGGAAATAGTTTTCATAAATACTCACTTTGGTTTTGAAATTAAGTTTTTGTTCGGACGTTCATTCTAACTAGGGTCTCCTATGGTCAGGATGGCTCTGATACCAACTCGTCAACACCCGGATTTTTAATCCCAGATGCATGTTATGTCATTCATCGCAATCCCAGGATTACCATTTTTGCGAGACATAACAGATTGGATATCACAGTACATCATCCATTACAAACCATAAATAAGGTCTTACACAAATAAGGATCTCATGATCCAGTCTTAATGCAACAAGCAGCGGAATAAATAATAAGCGTAGCGGTGGGGTCCATCTTTAGGGGCATAGGCAATGCTGACGAAGGCAGATAGTCCTAGTTATCATAGCCGTCCTGCTGGCCATCATCTTGGTAGTCTCCTTCATAGTCTGGCCATGAGAATAGCTAGGGACAAAAGCCATGGGTACTCTTTAAGTACTCGCAAACTACCACTAACAAGTAGTATAGTTCTAAAGTAAAGTGTTAACTCTAAGTTTAACTATAAAGTTAAGTTTGAAACCTAAGCTGAGTTCAGAAGCAAAGAAAGATAACATAAAGTTCTAGAATCACTTAAGTTGGGAAGCTAGTGTCATAGTGACAACCCTGTTGTGGTCAAGTCAAGGTTCATCATTCATTTCATAAGTTATTTGGAAAACATCTGACAACGAATCAGTATGGCCACTCCAACTATCCATAACCGCGGACACGGCTATTCGAATAGTTTGACACTCTGCAGAGGTGGTACACTTTCACCACAAGATTCGATACATCTGTCAGGGATAACCCTGAATCATCATACTTAGTATGCAGATAATCAAACATAACCTTTCCTTTACACACCCTAGTATAAGCACCTCTCCTATGAGCATGGCCTCCCAACCATGACCATCTTTCATCTTGGGCACTACATAGGTGGACAACATTGAGAGGTAGCCTCAGCTCAAACCTCTCCCGTGAGGGAACTAATACTAATGCATATAAACTTCCGGCTAAGCCTTACCCAATTCAGGTATTGTGGTTGTACGGTAAATTTGGAATGGTATCGCATCTGAATCCAACCATCAGTTTTGTAAAAGGGTTAAGGATCATGCCTCAACATTTTCATCATCATAAATCATTTGTGTGTCTCAACACATGTCAAAACATCTCAATAGAATGACTCATCATTCCAAGGTTTTCACAATTCATTTTCACCAAGTGTTCCCATCGAAAGTGACTCAAGTTTTGATTTAGCTCTAAGCTACTAAGTTAAGTGTGTTCACTAAGGTGGGATGCTAATCTCAATCTCATGCCATAGAATGACATCTAAGTTTATCTAGATAGGTCAAGTTTTATACTTTTTATGCTACCTTCAAACAAGTAAAGGACTTTGGGTAAAGTAAAGGAAGTAAAGCTTGGAAATAAAACTTGGGGTAAGTAATAGTCAAAGTAGTATAACCAAAGCATGCCTAAAGCATCTTTGCTCAAATCATCTAGATTAATTCAATTTTTTTGAAGCATTATACTTGCAAGTGTTAGCTTGCATTGTTAATGATGGCTTGCCTTGTGTAGTGCAGTGGTTGAAGTTTTCTTCCTCCTCTTGATAGAACTCCTCCTCCTCGAAAGCTTGGTCGGTACTATCGTCTATAAATACATACGGAGTACACAATCACCAAACAATACTTAACTAGTCTAATTATCACTCTAAGGTACACATTTGATGATCTATTATCATCACAAATTTTATTAACTAGCTTCATTCTTTTTATTTAAGAAAAGCAATTTCTACTCATTGAAAATAACTAAGATTTAATATTTACCACTTAAAATATGGGATCATCTGGACACATGTCATCACCACATATTCTAACATGTGGGAATGTGATTTCAGGGTTGGATCACATTTACTTAAGTTTAAGTTTATTATTTAATGATTTAAAGTGACTAGAAATGCCTATATAGCATTATTTTGGTACTAGTCCAAAGTCATTGCATGTAAACCTTAATATTATTACATATTCAGATAGGTATGGTGAAATGTGATTTTTGAGAGTTGGAATCAACTCAAAAGCTAATTTGGTTGATTTTATAAAAATGTTTGAATATGCAATAGCTTCTATCTTGTTATTTTTACTAGGAGAGATCTCTGACTCTAATTGAATTAAATCCAACGGGCTTGGGTAGATCTTTTCAGTAGCTTTCTATCAAAATTGGAATCACTCCATTTGGGTTTGTAAATCTCTCTGAATTGATTTTCAAACTAGGGGACAGAACTAAGTCCAATCCTAAATAGAAAAATCTAACTTTGAATTAAATGGGTCGTGCGGGAAGGAAAACGGGCCGGCCCAATGGCATTCCGTGGCATAGAGAACAACTGACAAGGGGGGTCCACCGGTCAGCGACTCTTTACACGCAAAGCGGTGCGGGGTGATGTGGGGCGTTAGATTAGAAGTGAGATCTACGGCTGAGGAGTGTCGTCTCCGGCGAACAGTTCGCCGGCGGGAACTAACCCTAGCGGCTCGGTGGGGTTGATCAGGGGGCATACCAAGGCTCCAGCTACTGCAGCGATGGGGGCGGTCAAACGTGCTATCGACGGTGGACTCAGGGGTGGTCGCGGCAGCTCCTGGGGTGGATGAAATCGACAACGCCTTCTCCTCCTCTGCAACAGGCTCCTCTGCCTAAATTCCAGCGAACTATGGCTCGAGTGGCTCCGGCAAGAGGTGGGGAAGGATTAGTGAGGAGAGGGGAGTGGAATGGTGTGAGTAGTTGGTGCTGGGGAGGGCTCCTTTTATTGGCGCAACTAAGCGGCAGAGGAGCATGGGTGGTGCTCGCCGGTGACGACGGCACAGCGAGCTAGAGGCGTGGGCGGTGCGCTAGGACGGTGGGCGGTGCCCTGGCGAGTGTCACGGCGGTGAGGGTGCAGTGGTTTGCGGTCGAGGGAAGTGAATGGCACGGCGCGCACTAAGTCTCTACCGACGGCGAATTTCACGGCGGCCGGCGACTACGGGGCATGGTCGGGGGAATGGGCGTGTCCGTTAGCTTGCCTGGCCGGTGGGGATCGTGTAGGCGGGCGGCTAGAGCGAGGCGAGGTCTGGTCGAGAAGGGACCGGGCGTGCTCTGTGGGCGGCGTCGGCATGGCCGACAGTCTCTGGGCGCGGTGGCTCCTGGATGCTCTGGTCGCTGTCCTCGGGCTGGGGCTGATTGGGCGGTGGAGGTGGACCATAGGCGGCCTCCTAGACATGGTGGATGACGCTGACGGAGGATGTGGCGTGCTATCGCCGGTGAGGTGCCCAAATGGGGCTCGACCTTAATGGCCATGACCATTTGGTCGTGGCATAGTGGGTGGCTGGGCTAGAGAGGGGGTAGGGGAGTGCACTGGGTGGCTATGGTTGCAAAATGGGGAACCAATTTGGTTCAAACACTGCTCCAAATAGTGTTTTGTGTTTTGTTTGAATTCTGTCCACCAAGTGTTTGTGAAAATGGCCGAAAGAAATCAAGTTTTGAATTTTTGGATGATTTTTGGTGGAGTTGCTAGACACATGCTTAAACCTCTGTGGTTGCTTGGGATATGAAAATGGAGCTCATTTGAGTGGTTTTTGAATTCTTCATCTCATTACATCATTCTCTCCATACACCTGAAATTTTTCCTTCATACAAAACTTCACACAATCTTTATTAGCAACATTAGTGCACTCAAGATAATAAGTCTTTAGGTTCAGTTTCAACACCAATAAAACTTCCATTAAAACACAAGCTACTGAAGCACTTCCCTAAAAAAGCTCAATTCCCCAAAGAGGACTCAAAAAGGAACCAACAAGAAGCAAATGCAAATAATGACAGAAATCTGTCAAAATAGACCAGCATGTAAAGACCAATTTTTTCGAAGACCTTATGTTGCTCAAATCGAAAAGTGTTGAACTAAAGAAAGTTAGATAACAACCTGGGGCAGAATCACAAACATTCATGCCTGAAAATGACATATAAAGATTTTACACAAATTTTTACGGTGAAGCACAAAAATCTGTTTCGAGACATCAACTTTCCCAATCATTACTTCTCTCTCATTAGAGGTTACTCTTGGCACAAAAATCAAATAAAAAGGATAAGGAGCGGTTATTACTGAGGTAATAACTTCCAAGACTCATCTAAAACTTTTAGGTTATCTCCCCAAAAGTACTTTTCTTTAACGCCTTTAAGTTAGGCATCAAATGTTCTCAACTGAAGAAGCATTAAGAGCAAATTTTGTTTTCATAGGAGAGTCAAAAGAAATCTTATCTCTGTTTTTAGGGAAGTGTTCTATACCTTTCTTGAGTGGGAGTTGATATTTAATGGTGCATTCTTTCATATCAATAATGGCACCAACAGTTCTAAGAAAAGGTCTTCCCAAAGTAATAGGACAAGAAGCATTGCATTCAACAGCCAAAACATAGAAATCAACAGGGACATAGGCATTGTTAACTATAATAAGAACATCATTAATACTCCCCATGAGTTTCTTTTTAGCATTATCATCAAGTGGGACATTCAAATAACAATCTTCTAATGGTGGCAAATCAAGCATATCATAAATCCTTCTAGGCATAATAGAAACACTACTATCAAGATCACATAAAGCTTTGAAATCAAAATCATTCACTTTCATATTAATGATGGGTTCCCAACCATCTTCTTGTTTCATAGGAATAGAAGCTTTATGTTTCATCTTTTCTTCTTTAATTTTTATGAGAGCATCAGTAAAGTGTTTTGTAAAGGCCATATTCATAGAAATAGCATTAGGACTTTTAGCAAGCTTTTGTAGGAACTTAATAAATTTAGAGATATTGCATCCATCAAGATCAAAATCACAATTATTATCTAAAGTAGTAGAGCTATTACTAGCTTCAACACTAGTGGTAGTGATAGTAGAAACACTAATATTTCTAGCAATTTCATCTTCTCTTTCCCACTTAGCATGCAATTCAACTAACAATCTAACATTTTCATCAATTCTAACTTGTATGGCATTAGTGGCAGCAAAGGGATTATCAATAGTTTTAGGTTTAGCAGCCATTTTGTTCAAAGAATATTGTGCTTCAGCCAATGATGCTATATTTCTTTCAGCATTAGAATGTTTCAATTGCAAACTAGGAATTTCCCTATTTAAACTCTCAAGTTGATGACTAATATTCTTCAAAATGGTAGATTGTCCCTCCATAGTTTTAGTAAATAATTTATTTTGTTCATATTGCATTTGCATGAAGTTTTTAGTGGCTCTTTCAACTTCTAAAATTCTTCCTTCACTAGGTATTCCAGGTTTGCCATTATAACCATAAGTATTATTAGGAGGGTAAGGGATATAATTGTTATTACCATAAGCATTGTTGCCAAAATTATTATTTCTTATAATGTTCACATCAACTTGCTCTTCTTGAGCAACCAAAGAGGCTAAGGGAACATTATTTGGATCAATATGAGCTTTCCCATTAACAAGCATAGACAAAATAAGATCAATTTTATCATTCAACGAGGAGGTTTCTTCTACAGAGTTTACCTTCTTACCTTGTGGAGCTCTTTCAGTGTGCCATTCAGAATAGTTAACCATCATATTATCTGGAAGCTTTGTTGCAGCACCCAAAGTAATGGTCATAAAGGTACCTCCAGCAGCAGAATCCAATAGATTTCTTGAAGAATAGTTCAACCCTGCATAAAAGGTTTGGATAATCATCCAAGCAGTCAGTCCATGAGTGGGACAATTATTTACCAAAGATTTCATTCTTTCCCAAGCTTGAGCAATATGTTCATTATCAGATTGTTTAAACTTCATTATTTCACTTCTCATAGATATAATCTTAGCAGGAGGATAGTATTTTCCAATGAAAGCATCTTTGTAGTTAGTCCAAGAATCAATACTATTTCTAGATAGGGATTGCAACCATTCTTTAGCTTTTCCTCTCAAAGAGAAGGGAAACAATTTAAGCTTAATAATATCTCCATCTATATCCCTATGCTTTTGCATCTCACAAAGTTCAACAAAGTTATTTAGATGAGCAGCAACATCTTCATTACCAATACCAAAAAATTGTTCTCTCATAACAAGATTGAGTAAAGCAGGTTTTATTTCAAAGAAAGTAGCTTCAGGAATAGGTGGAGCAATAGGTGTGCACATGAAGTCATTGTTGTTGGTGCTAGTGAAGTCACACAACTTAGTGTTTTCAAGAGTAGTCATTTTTTTGTGTTTTTAATAAAGAAAGCAAACTAGTAAAACTAAATTTTGTGTGTGTTTTTGATAGAGAAACAAGCAAACAAAGCAGAAATAAACTAAGCAAAACAAAAAAACAAAGTAAAGAGATTGGTTATGAGGGACTCCCCTTGTGAAGATGTCCTTGACTCCTCGGCAATGGCGCCAGAAAAATAGCTTGATGGCCCAAAATATATCGAGCTCGTTGGGGAACCCCAAGAGGAAGGTATGATGAGCACAACAGCAAGTTTTCCCTCAGTTATGAAACCAAGGTTATCGAATCAGTAGGAACAAGGAAACACCTCCAAGGTGTTGTTGCCAACTTGGAATCTTGCACAACACAACCACAGAACTTTGCCCCCAACTTACAGTGAGGTTGTCAATCTCACCGGTTTTGCTGAAAACAAAGGATTAAACATATCGTGTGGAAGAAAGTAATTGTTTGCAGAAAGTAAACAGAAAGCAGTAAACAGTCGTAGATTGATGATAAAACAAAGGACCGGGGTCCATAGTTCACTAGTGGTGGTTCTCCTTAATATAGATGACATGTTGGGTGAACAAATTACAGTGGGGCAATTGACAAACATCGATAAAGCATACAAGCATATACTAATCATCTTGACTCCTTTGAGATTTGATTGGGCATTACAACATTATACATAGACCATAATCCAACTGGATCTATGACTAATAATCTACCTTCAGGTTATCATCCGACCCCCTCAAGTATTAAGTTGCAAGCAACAAATAATTGCATGACGCATTGCGTGTAAAGTAAATAATACTATTGTTCTATGAACAAAGGATTGTTGTTTTCTCCCTAGTAGCAACAACACATCTAGTACCTTAGAGATTTCTATCACTTCCCAGATTACTAGAGGCATGAACCCACTATCGAGCATAAATACTAACTCTTGGAGTTGCTAGCATCTACTTGGCCAAGATAGCTACTAACAACGGAAAGCATGCAAGATCACAAATAACAAAGACATGATAGAATCAATAATCAATCTGAAATAGCATCTCAATATCCATCGGATCCCCGCAAACACAACATGTAGAATTACAAATAGATGATCTTAATCATGAACGGAGCTCACAAGATCTAAATATGGTAGCACAAAGGAGAAGAACCAACCATCTAGCTACTGCATGGACCCGTAGTCCAAGGATGAACTACTCACACATCACACCGGAGGCTTGCATGGTGATGAAGAAGGCCTCTAGGGTGAATTATCCCCTCCGGCAGGGTGTCGGGATGAGCTTCAGATCCCTCTCGATCTAAGGATGGAGATGACGGCGGCTATAGACTCTTTCGTGGAATTTTGATCGGGTACTTAGGGTTTCTGTATCGGAGGCATCTTATAGGTGAAAGGGGAGGCCGAGGGGGTGCCCTAGGCGGCCACACCACCCCTTGGCACGGGCCAGGCCTGGCTGCGCAGCCAGGTGGTGTGGCGGCCCTCTGGCCCCTCTCCGTCTCGTATTCTGGCTCCGTGTCCCCCTCGGTGAAAAACTGACTTTGGCTTTTGTCCCGTCCAATTCCGAGAATATTCATTTTTTGACTTTCCTGGAACCAAAAATAGCAGAAAACAGGTAACTGGCACTGTGGCATCTTGTTAATAGGTTAGTCCAAGAAAGTGTATAAAAATACTCCAAAGTGTGGGCAAAACATAAGAAAGTAGATAAAAACCAAGCATGGAACATCAAAAATTATGGATACGTTTGCAAAATATCAGCCCTATGATGCAGCGAGTATAGCAATAGACTTTTAAGCCAACTGAGTGCACACAGAAGCCACAGGTTAGAAATTATTATTAAGTGTAAAACACAGATCAAAGCTTTGAGTGGTGATGTTGTTGTTGATCCTGAATGGGGTGCTAAGCGAAGACGGTACTACCCTTTTTGTCACTGAGGTTCCTATGATATCGTCGCGAGCCAAGTATCTCACCTCAATCCTTTATCAATCTATGGGATCTTGGGTACCTACAAGTCCACAGATCGAGACAAGAGACAAAGAAACAAAAGATACAAATCTCAATTGCAAACAAAATACAATACTCCCATGATCTAGATGCACATAATCGCTATGAGGTTTCTCCCCAACCCGCAGCTTGTGAGGACTACTCACTCATAACAAATAGATCAGAGATAGAAAAAATCATACAAATACTTAGATTGAAATCAAATATTCTTACAATGGTCGCCAAATCACAAGGTGATCTAAAGTACAAAGCAATGGCTATGGCTAGTGGATGGATGGATGGTGGAACTGATGAACAATGGATGAACAATGGTGTGGATATCCTTTGGTGGTATTGTGATGTAATCTGAGAATGGTGGCTCTCTGGCCGGCGGCTGGAGCCTTGAAATATATAGGCGTCTTCATGAAAGTTGTACGGTTTGACGAGACAAAGCCATCGCCACCTGGTACGGCCGGGTGGTATGGGCGGGCCCTGCCTGTACTAGTGGTTGTCAAGCGTACTGACGCCCTAGAACTACTTCCCAATTACTTGGTTGTGTGTACTTCCTCAAAATCCTTCATTATGACTCCTTATTTCACGTTAAAAGTCGTGATTTCCTGCACAACATAATTCAAAGAGAGGATTTGCATATCTTTGATATTATTAGTCATTAGTGGCAAGGATTGAGAGTTTCTTTGGTAATTGCTTAACCAAAAACAATGTTTAAACGTAGTGGAAGATGGCAAAAATCGGAGCCATCACCAAGTAATTCTGGAGCAAATACCAGGCGTCTGCAACCGTAACAACCACTGGTACGGGTAGGACCCGCCCATACCGTCTGACCATACCATGTCATGATGGCTTCATCTCGTCAAACCCTACAACTTTCGTGAAGATGCCTATATATTTTGAGGCCTCAGCCGCCATGAAGAAGGCCGCCATTGTCAAATTGCATCACAACACCAACAAAGGAAATCCACACCATTGTTCATCCCTTACATCTTCCGTCCCCTCCATTAGCCATAGCCATTACTTTGTACTTGAGATCTCCTTGTCATTCGACAACCACTATAAGAATATTTGATTTCAATCTATGTATTTTGCACAATGTTTTCTATCCTTGATCTTATTGTTATGAGTGAGTAGTCCTCACGGGCTGCGGGTTGGGGAGAAACCTCGCAGCGATTATGTGCATCTGATCTATGGGAGCATTGTGTATTGTTCGAAAGAGGGATTTGTATCTTTTGTTTCTTTTTCTCTTGTCTCGACCTTTGTACTTGTAGGTACCCAAGACCCCATAGATTGATCAAGGCTTGAGGTGGGATACTTTGCTAGCGGTGATCTCATAGGAACCCTGGTGATAGAAAGGGTAGTACGGTCTTTGCTTAACGACCCTTTAGGGATCACAACAACATAACCACTTAATGCTTTGATTTGTGTTTTACACTTAATAATCGTTTGTAGCCCGGTGCTTCGTGGTGCACTCGGTTGGATCAAAAGACTATTGATATGCTTGTTGCCTCTCAGGGGATCTAGTATATTAGGATATATTGCCCACACGAGATTATCTCTATTAAAACATTACACACGACTATGCTTATTATTATCTTTAACCCATATGATTTGCAGCTGCAGGTGGATAATCAACCCTGGTCTATCTCCATCCATTGATTCAATCCACCATAAAGTAAACTAGATTGGTCCGATAAATGAAGGTAAAACAAAGAAACAAATTCTTATAGATGTGTCCTTTTTATTTCATATTAGCATTGTTTCCCAAGATTCGATTAAACCAAGGTCTTCTAGGGGAAACGACTATTATACTACATCTATAATTCAGATGAAGGTTTCAATGGTCAACATAACTGTTGACTTCAAGAATTCCACCAAAAAGGACAAGGGCAAGAGGGGAAAAACCCAAGAAGGACAGCAAGCATGTTGCCATTTCCTCCAGGGCACCCAAAGCCAAGCCCGACATCACGTGCTTCTACTACAGGGGTGAGGGTCACTAGAAGCACGACTACTCCAAGTACCTGGATGATAAGAAGGTTGGAAAGTTCGTTGCCAAAGAGAAAGGTACATGTGATATACACGTTATTGATGTTTTCCTCACTAGTGCTAGGAGCATCACTTGGGTATTTGATACTGGTTCTTTTGCTCACATTTGTAACTCTCAATAGGAGTTATGGAATAAGCGGCGCCCGGTGAAGTACGAGGTGATGATGCGTGTCGGCAATGGCCACAAAGTTGAGGTGATGGCTGTCAGCACTCTCCCTCTATGTCTCCCTTCATGATTAGTTTTGATTTTGAATAAGTGTTACTATGTACCAACTTTGAGCATGAATATTGTAAGTGGATCTTGCTTGTTGCAATCAAGTGGTTGTTCTATTTATATGAATAATGTGTTTTAAGCTCATGCGCGACAAAGTAAAGGTTTATTCTCATTGAATCTTGATTGTGATGACACGCACATCAATAGCATAGATGCTAAGCGATGTAAACATGGTAATATATGTGGCATTGTCATCTGGGTCATATAGGTGTAAAACGCATGAAGAAACTACATTCTTATGGACTTGTGGAATCATTAGATTTTGAATCTCTCGATCGATGTGAAGCATGCCTCACGGGAAAAATGACAAAGATTTCGTTCATCGGTATGATGGAACAGGTTACATATCTATTGGGAGTCATACATTCTAATGTATGTGGACCAATGATCATCTCCAGGCATAATGGTTATCGTTACATTGTCACCTTCATTGATGACTTGAGTAGATACGGGTATATCTGCTTGATGGAACTCAAGTCTGAAACCTTTGAAAAGTTCAAGGAGTTTTAGAGTGAAGTTGAGAATCAACGAGAAAAGAAAATCAAACAACTCCGTACTGATCGAGGGGGCGAGTATTTGAGTTACAAGTTTGGCACACATCTAAAGGCTTGTGGCATTGTACCACAACTTACGCTAGCTAGAAAACCACATTGTAATGGTGTGTCCGAGCGATGTAATCGCACTCTATTGGTAGTGTGTGGTCTATGATGTATCTCACCAACTTATCTGTATCATTCTGGGGATATGCACTTGCTACTTGTGCATTCATTTTAAATAGAATGCCATCCAAAGCTATGAAGACGACGCCACATGAGATATGGCATGGCACGAAGCCAAAGTTATCTTTTCTAAAAGTTTGGGGATGTGAGGCTTACGTTAAGAAACTACAGCCTAACAAACTCGAACAAAAAGCAGATAAATTCATCTTTGTAGGGTATCCAAAGGAAACTATTGGATACACTTCTACAACCAAGAGGTCAAAACGTTTGTCACAAAGAACGGTAAATTCCTCGAGAAAGAGTTCCTCACAAAAGGTATAAGTGTAAGGAAGATAGAACTCGATGATATTATTGATCCCGATCTTCAAATACCGAGTGTCACAATGGAAGCTATTCTAGAACCACCCTCATTAATTGAAGTGGGAGCAAATGATGATGATCATGAACCTCATGAAGAGATAGTTGTCGAACCTTGTAGATCAACAACAAAGCATGCCACTCATGATTGGTACAGTTATCTTGTGAACATGGTCATGTTGGTTGAACATGATGAACCTGCAACCTACATGGAAGCAATGGAAGGACCTGAACCCGAGAAATGGTGATAACCCATGGAATCCGAAATGAGGTCCATGTATGACAATCAAGTATGGACCTTGGTATATATTCCTGAAGGCCAAAAGGTGTTATAGAATAACTAGGGATTCAAGAAAAAGACAGATGCTGACAGAAATGTCACTGTCTATAAATCTCGACTTGTCACAAAAGGTTTTCGACAAATTCAAGGATTTGACTACGAAGAAACATTCTCTCCCTTTTGATTACGATATATTGCTAGCAGTTGTTACACCTTTTACTAGCAGTTGTTACACCTTTTGATTACGATATATTGCTGATGGATGTGAAAATCGCCTTCATGAATGGCAACATTGAGGAAGAGTTGTATTTGATGCAACCAGAAGGTTTTGGTAATCCAGGGGATGATGGTAAAGTATGCAAGCTTCAGAGGTCCATTTATGGACCGAAGCAAGCATCTCGGAGCTGGAATCTTCGATTTGATCAAGTTATCAAAAGTTTTGGATTTGTCCAAAATTCAGACGAGGCATGCATATATAAGAAAATGAGCGGGAGATGAGTGGCATTCCTAGTACTATATGTGGAAGACATTTTGATAATAGGAAATTACGTGAATCTTCTAAATAGCATAAAAGATAATTTAAATAGTAAATTCTCTATGAAGGACATGGATGAAGCCTCCTACATACTAGGCATTAAGATCTATAGAGATATATCAAAGCGTCTACTGGCACTTGGTCAAAGCACTTACCTAGAGAATATTCTGAAGCATTTTAGAATAGAGGAAGCAAAGAAAGGTTCCTTGCCAATCATAAAAGGTAATAAGTTGAGTATGAATCAATGTGCAGAAATGGAACATGATAAGGAAGCAATGAAAGGCATTCCTTATGCCTCGACCATTGGCTCCATCATGTATGCCATGTTGAGCACTAGACCGGATGTGGACCTGACTCTTAGCTTGATGAGCCATTTCCAAAGTAACCCTGGGTCGGTTCGTTGGATTACAATTAAGAATATCCTCAAGTATCTGAAAAGAACAAAGGATATGCTTTTAGTCTTTGGAGGACATGAAGAAGAACTTGTCGTAACTGGTTATGTGGATGCAAGATTTTGCACTGATCCAGATGACTCAAAGTCCCAAACAGGTTATGTGTTCATGGTAAATAGTGGCATGGTGAGCTATAGGAGCGGGACGAAAACCTTGGTGGATCAAGCTACAATGGAATCGGATTACATAGATACCATAGAAGCAACAAATGAAGTTGTTTGGATGAGGAAGTTCATTAGAAAACTTTGAGTGTTCCCGAGCGCGCAAGACCCTATGTGCATCTACTACAACAACATGGGAGCCATTGCGAATGCAAATGACCAGAGGTTCCACTCCACGGCCAAGCACATACTCCGGTGTTACCATGTAATAAGAGATTATGTAGTTGAGGGTAACATTAGAGTTTTCAAAGTACATACAGATGTGAATGTAGTTGATCCATTCACAAAGCCTCGACCACAAGCATAGCACGATCAACACCGGGAAACTATTGGTGTTAGATTATTGCCTGATGTAAACTAGTGTAATTGTACTCTAGTGCATGTGGGATACTAAAGGAGATATTCCCTAGAGGCCAATAATAAAGTTGTTTTATTGATATATCTTTAATATTCATAATAGTTTTATATCATGCTATAGCTGTATTAGGTGGAAAAATTAATACATGTGTGGTATATAAACAAACCACCCCCCTACTATCCTCTAGTACTAGTTCATTGGGATGCTGATGATCGAGGTTTCCCGATCATGGACTTATTAACCTCAACTCACAACAAGGTCACTTCATTGGATAAATGAAGTGATGGACACACCCGACCGTAGAATTGCAATGTGATCCAGTCACAAAGTTCAACGTTGCAATATCTATCAAAGCATGGTAATTTAGTCCTTCGATCATACTATCATATTTAATCATTGTCTCCTGCAGTTTGTTTGATCACATCAACCATCATGACCGTAACTGGGTGGCCATAAAGGTGTGTATTGATTTGAACCTTGAGACTGTGAGGCAAAGCCCCACAACATTTTATTACCCACCAATAGAGTACAAATATATACAAAAAAGAGGAAAAAACTACCTAAAAAAAGAGGACAAAACCCTAACTGTATAGAAACTAACCAGCCAAAGTGAAGCTACTATAAGCTGCTTATCCAGGCCATAAAATCAGAGTGGTGCTTTCTCTTAATCCTATGCCCAAGCAAGGATAAATCATGTATGAAGTTTCTTATCCAGCCTGAGAAAGTTGGCCTTTCATTCTGGAAAATCTTCCCATTCCTTTGTTTCCATATGTGCCAACAAGCCATCATCACAATCTTCCTGAAAAAAGGTTTAGCAAACTCTCTCTCCTAGCCTCCACCATTGCAGTTTGTATGTCTTTCTCTAGGGACCAATCAATTTTAAGATAGTTCCAAATTCTTTGACTGAAATTGCATGTTAAAAATATATGCATTCTATCCTCATAGGCTCTAGTCGGGCATAGAACAGAATGAGTGTCCTTTATGACATTCCAGTGATGCCGCTGCAGCAGATCTCTTGTATTTACTCTATCATGCAAAAGAAGCCATGAAAAGAATTTCACTCTCGTTATACAACACGATTTCTAGATCCACTTGGAAACTCCCATAACCTGAATATGCGAAAATAGACTTTTATAATATGTAGCAGCTGAATAAGTAGGTCCCCACTGATAAACCCAACTGTCAGTGTACAAAGAAAGAGGATTCAACATCATTTGGTTCGTGAGTGTCTGCAACTCATCATACGCCTACACCAAGAGAGGTAAGTGAAACAGCGAAGGCATGTTCTCCATATTATACACCTTGGCTACAGTTAATCAAGGATCAAACACATAAGAAAATAATCTTGGATAATGCTTAGAAATTGGTTGATTACTTCCTGCAAATAACCATTTATCTGATCAGAACAAAAAGGTGTCACCTTTCCCTGGCAGAACCGAAGCAAAGGCTATGTAATCTTCTGTTAATTTACAAACATCCTTCCACCAGAATGACCCCGACAGTTTCTTAGCATGTGGAACAGAAATGGAGTAATAAATGTCCCAAATGAGCTTGACCCATGGGATATCCACTTTATTATGGAATTTGTCCAAATGTTTAATTAACAGAGCCTTATTTCTTTTCTGAAGGTCAACTATTCCAACTCCACCTTTATATTTTGGCTTAATGAGAATCTCCCATGCTGTGAATGACTGCTTGGGTGTGTCAATGTTATCTCTCCACAAGCATTGTCTCTGAATTCTATCAATGGGTTTGATGATTCCAAGAGGAATTTCCAAAGAGCATAGGAAATAAATGGACATGGAAGACAAGTCAGAATCCACAAGGTGCAATCTGGCCCCCTGAGACAAGAAACTAGAGATGGAAGTAAGTTTCCTTTCCAACCTAGTCACCAAAGGAATAATATCCTGAATTTGTGGCTTTGAAGTCCCCAAAGGTAAACTAAGATAGGTGAAAGGTAAAGTAGCAATTTGACAATCAAAAGCTTCTACAAGTTGGACAATCACTTCATCTTTAACATTTATTGGGATCATACTTGATTTTTTGTAATTAACCTTAAGGCTAGTGGAAAGAGAAAATCATGCAATAAACCTTTGAAAGTGTCATCTGCATACTGAATAATGGGATAATCTAGATCCCCAGTCTGTACAGGTAGAGATAACAGGCCATGCTAAAGATAATCATTAACTACAGTCTAGAGAAGGTCTGAGCCAAGCACATAAAGTGTTGGGGAAAGGGGATCTCCTTGTCTCACCCCCTCTTGCAGTGAAACTGCTTCCCATGGATTCCATTCAGTAATATTGAGGAAGTTCCCAAAGACATAATATTTTTAATCCATTTGATAAAGGTATGATCAAAACCTTTGTGCTTCAACATTTGAATAATGGCTTCATCCTCAATAGTATCAAAACCTTTTGCAAAGTCCAACTTCAGAATGATAATAGGTTTCTTGGACTGGTGACACTGATAAAGATACTCAAAGGACCAGACAATACAAACCTGGATAGATCTATCTTTGAGAAATCCATATTGATTCTTATGGATACATCTCAAGATTGTCTTTTGAAGTCTCTTAGCCACCAACTTAGTCAAAAACTTTAGACACACATTAATGAGAGAAATTGGCCGAAAATCATTTAGTCCCTCTGGTGTCTGAACCTTAGGTACCAGGGTGATATAAGATCCATTAATATTTTCCAACTTAATGGTGCCAGCATGAAAATCTTGAGCAAGATCATAAAATTTCTTTTGCACAATGTGCCAAATTTTTTTCAAGAATATCCCATTAAAACCATCAGGTCTAGGGGACTTATCCGGAGGCATTTCCTTCACCACAATATCCATCTCTTCCTTCAAAAAATGCATAGTTAAATCTTCTAGATCATCCACCTTTGAAATCAACCGGTCCAGATCAAACTCCATATCAATACTCTCACATCTTCCCATTCTTTCCCTATAGCTTGTCCAAAGTAACCCAGCCATTGCATCATGATCTGTGATAGTACTACCATCATCATCCTTCAAACTAGCAATAACATTCCTTTTGAATCTTTGTGTAGCCATAGCATGGAAAAACTTGGTATTGTCCTTGCCCAATTTAATCCATATAAAAGTACATCCTTTCCTCCAATACATGCACTCCACCTGCAACAAATGTTCTAAATGTAACTTGATAGTAGACCTGAAGTTAAATTCAGTAGTGAAAAGAGGTCTCTGTTCCTCCATTAGATCCATGACCCCAATGACTTTATTACAATCCTTAATTTGTTTTTAAGCTATGAAAAAATAATTTGCTAGTGTTTTAGAGCATATCTAAGAGACTTAAAATTATCAGCAATTACTGTCGTGCTATATTTTTTGCTAGAAATTGTCTCCCAAGACTGCCTTACACAATCCAAAAACCCAGTCTTCTCTGTCTAGTAATTTTCAAACCTAAAGATGTTTGATTTAGGTATGAAGGTGTCAATACTGACCACACAAGGAACGTGATCAGATTTCATGTGAGCCAAAGGAAGTACCACTGATTTTGGATATTGACAAGTCCAATTTGCACTAGTAAAAACCAGTTGAGTTGCTCTAGCAAAGGATCTTCCTACATATTGGACCAAGTAAACTTCCTGCCTTTCAAAAGTGATTCTAGCAAACCTAGATGGCCAATAATCTCATTGGACAACATATCATGAATATTACCACCGGGTTTATTTCTGTTTTCTTCAGATCAGATAAAGTTAAAATCTCCTAGTAGAAGCCAATTACTATCAACAAGTATTTGAAGATTATAGAGCCACTAAACAAAATTATCCCTAAGTAAACCATGACATGGACAATATACAAATACGAAGGTCCATTTTTAGAACAATGCGTGGATACCATATCAATCACAATAGCAAATTTATGAATGTCAATTACAGTGCTAGAAAAAATGGAAGAATTCCAAAGAACAATAATCCCACTAGAAGCTCCCTCCAAAGGAGAGTAGACAAAATTATCAAATCGTTTGGGACACAACTGTTTAATGGTTTTGCAGTCAAAGAAATCACATTTAGTTTCTTGAAGATAGATAACTGCACATTGTCTTTCTTCAATTTTAGACCTCACTTCTCTCTACCTGATTTCATAATTAAGACCTGTCACCTTCCAGCAAAGAACATTCCATTTTCTAAAGTTGTCCTTCCCCATAAGAACCAGAATAAACAGAAGAGGAACAAGGCTAGTGAATCATCAGCAGACCGTCCATCTTCACCAAAATATAGATATTTAGACATAGAATAACCATAGCATAGCCATGGAAATACCAACCTAATGACTACAAGTTCACATATCGTTTGTAGCTAGTTTCGAAATAAAGATATCGATCCCACAAGGAGCAGGAGTCTGAAGTCTAATAACTCTTGAATTAAATACTACAATAGAAATGCTAAGTAAAGTTCTAAGTAACAAGATAAAATGCGAGTATTGTGTAAAAAGGTATTTTTGGGTTTTTGGTATAAGAGAACAATAAGTAAAGTAAAACAACTAACATAGAAAGTAAGTATCGCGTATGTAAAAGAGATTGGAACTGCATTAGGGAAAAAGGCGTTCTCAGGGAGTAGCGGATACACCTCTAGTATTATAAATAATTAAGGTAAAGATTATTATCATGAACATTCTCAACTGTGTATGTGTGGGAGGAACTCCGTATTTGGACAAATAGGCGGCAATAACTGCTCACATCATCCTCATAACCACCACAGTCAGCAATCGACATCAATCGAATTACTGCACTATTAAGGGACTTAATCCCATAGGACATATCCCATTGCATGGATAGTGTTCCATGAGTTTCCTCGGTTCCCATGATGATATGTAAGGGGTGCCAATAGCTTTATAGTCACTATAAGTGCTAACACACCTCCGTCTACCAACAAGTAGTTCCCTCCATCAAGTCCCCATAAGAGGCAAATATTGAGAGGTCGACTTCTCCCAACATCAATATGAAGACAATCTAACACATGGTCACATCGATGAATATCATAATAAACTTTATCTTATGTAAATCTCATACTAGGGTTTCTCCATCTCCCCAAGAACTAAAGATCTACTAAGACATGGAGGCAATCAACATCATGGCAATAATAATGCAATCTATCATAGATGAATAGTAGTTGTATAAATCCACAACGAGAACAGGAATTACAACAAGATCTAGACAAGATGTAGATGGGATTTATGGAGACGGTGGTGATGCAGCGGTTGATGATGAAGGTCGATGCCTTAGCCTCCCGGATCTGCGTAGGGCGAAGATGAATCCCCGGTGGACGAGTTCCCCCTCCAGATGCCTTCCAGAGGTGAGGTTTTGGTGGTTTCTTGTTGTTATGTATGTCGTCTCTTTGATCCAAATGCACGGGATGAAACTATTTGTGGAGGCGGTGGCAGCACCAACTATATGGCGGGAACTATATGGCCAAAATTTTATTCCCACCATATAGTTGGTTGTTAAACCATCTGTATGCCTCGATTGTTTCGGGTTTTCTTCTAGTGTTATTGATATTTCCCAAATAAGCGATTTACGTTGTTTTGACTCCTTTTCTCCCTAATACAACTGCTCTAAGAATTGTGTCCATTGTATCCATCATTTGTCCTGATCCTGGTGAAAATAGACATCAAAAATGTGGGCGCGAACATCGTAAAATTCCAAAATCCTACAACTACAATGCAAAATAATAATATAAAACATGATGAAATTATGCACTCATCAACTTCCCCAAGCTTAGACTCTTGCTCATCCCGAGCAAGTTTAGCTTAATGGATGTGATCCTCATATTCATGAAGCTGAGTCGATAAAATAAATGAGGCAGTTGCAACATGTGTTTATCATATATGATACATAGGAATAAGTTCATGAATAGTACCGATACTCGAACCATCCGAATAATATTAGAAGGGTTCCACACCTTAGTGATCAACAATTCACAAAAGATGAATCTCAACATGATATAAAATTATCCGGGTTGACCGAATGAGTTAGCGAGGTAGTCCCAAGTGTTTTAGGATTAACATATTCACTTGGGATTCAAAATCTCAAACGCTTCTTTGTCATACTACAATATAGTGGTGTATGCCTATTTGCTCATTGCACATTCGCTCTTTTTCTTTTCTCTTTTCTTCTTTTATTCTATTTTATATATATGCTCACACTTTTGTTTAAGTGTTATGCAAAGGAGCTATCCATACATTCCACTTTGTTTAGGAATTCAAAGTTTAACGATCTCAATTACCAAATTCCAATTGTATATGAAGCAATCTTTATAGCTTGAATATTCTACCTCCTCTTATTCTCACTCTAATTTGATAACACTTTTAATTGTCTTTTGTTCAAGGTTTCTTTTTCAACTTAACTGATTAGATATTTTCCTTTCTTTGTAAATCAAACCATGTACTTACAACATATTGACCACATTATCTTTGTATGTTCCATTAATACAGATGGTGTGGAAGACTCCTATTGTTATCATCAAGTGCAAGTAAAATTATACTCAAGCCATTCATATATCCAATAGGACAAGCACGAACTCAATATTGCTCCATATATGATAATAAACTCGGAATTTCATAAAAGGGACCGACTATTCCTGAAGGGCATTCTAATGATGCAAACTTTATTTCTAGTTCAAACTAATGCAAAACTAAAATAGTAATGTAAATCTTACAAGACAAGGTCTTAAAGATCTCCCCAAGCTTGGAATCAAGCCACGCGGGATCAAATAATCCCTTGCGATTATTTGATACCGTGATTATTGTAAATCACTGTGGCGCCATGGCATGTAACACTATGGTGCGTAGCTTCTTGTTGGTATCCTCCAGAGGAGTGATGCGGCTATAGCACCTATGCAAATCAGATTGCAGGTGTCCCCTTTATCTGCGAGTTTAGTCACCAATGGGAGAAGATCATCCTTCTTCTCTATCTCCTTGAGGCGGTGATGGACTTCGACGCGACGGAGTAGCTCTTGCTTCTGATATATCTCCAGTGCTCGCACGCGGTCCTTGGTCCTGGGAACAACTTCTTCTTCCTCATCCATAATTGATGGATCAGGGAAGTGGAAATCATTCCTCCACTCTTCTTGAGGCTTCACCCTCATACGAGCACCAATGGTAGGCTTCAAGAGTGGCACCCTCGCTCCCTTGCTAGCACCTGCACCAATATTAGGTAATTCCTTATGCTTGTGCGGCCTGGGGTCCATGGCGATGAACTTGACTGTCTGCACACGCCCTTTTTTATGCGGCTTGTGACCTTCTCTCTCTTCTTGAGCTCTCTTCATTGCCACCCAGTTGATCTCCGGGTGATCATAGACATCACGGCAGATGTAGATGTCACTCCAATATTCATCGGAATCGTTTTTGTAGAAGCTTGGCTCGACTTACTCCTTGTACCCTGGGCTAAACCTCTCCACCTCCTCGTCACCGTCCTCCATGGATGGGCTGCGAGAGCAGTCCATGGAAGGAGCAACGAGACCCAGGGGTTTTCCACAGCCTGGGACGGGATAGCGCATGGCTAGATTAGTTCCTAGAGATTATGGTTAGAGAGAGAGAGACAATGGCAGTATATAAGGGGTTCAGAGGTCAGTAAAACTCGTGAGAAACACCAAATTCTCGCCTAAGAAAAGAATCTTAACGAAATAGGGAAAGAAATCGCAGATTTGGACAAGTCCTTCCACGTAACAATCAACTATATGGGCACGACACGTATAGCTCCAGCCGTATAGTTGGTTCCGGGCAGATATTTCCAAATATCTCAAGTACAGGTCGATTAAGTTACCGACTTGGAACCGACAAAGCCGTTTTTTTATATCAAAAACGAAAAAGAAATTGAAAAATGTCTAAGAGATTAACGACCAACTATATGGCGGGAGGATTTTCTCCCGCCGTATAGTTGCGATCGTATAGATCCAAACATCAAACTCGAAAATGTCTGAGAGTTTTATGACCAAACATACGGCGGGAGGATTTTCTCTGGTCGTATAGTTGCGACCGTATAGTTTCCAGACAAAAACAATTTTGCAGAGAGGATACAAAAGGTTTAACGACCAACTATACATCAGGAGGTTTTTCTCCGGTCGTATAGTTGTGATCATATAGTTGGTAAAAACCTTCAGAAACTTTAGAAAAGCATGAGGAATTCAAAGGAAAAAAATTTAGGAGTAAAATTTGTGAAAAAATCACTTATTTGAGTAAGAACACTTACCTTGCACCTATCATTTACTTATTTGGGGATGACAAGCTCCTTTAACAACAAAGACTTCTTCTCTTTTGGAGGAATTGACCTTAGTTCATTTAATAATTCTCGTAAACAGAAATTACAAGGACTAAAGTTCCTCTCAATAAGATTGGTGTCTTCCTGAGCGAATATGGACACTACATCCAATATCTTTATTTCTTGCCTCTCTAAAATCTGCAACACAAATTCTTGAAGTAAATGAATCCAATAGATCAGTCTTGGCTTATGATTTTTCCTCTCGAGGAGTTCTTTTAATCCATCATGATCCGTATGAACTCTTACTTTTGCATCAACAATATAAGAGCGAAATTTATGGCAAGAGCAAAAAACAGAAAAAAGTTCCGTTCCTTCCTTAGGATAATTCTTTTGAGCACTATTAAGAGTTCTACTAGCATGATGTATAATATTAAATTTGTGACCCATATGTTGTCCCAGAGTTACTCCTACATCATCATGACTAGCTTCACATATTAAGTCAAAAGTAATATCCCATATAGGTGGTTTAATGATAAGAGCATGGGACACAATGAACATGACTTACCCATTCACTTTCTTTCACATGATGACAACACTAAACCGCCCTTCTTAGGGACACAATGAACATGACTTACCCATTCACTTTCTTTCACATGATAGATTATACCTGCATTCAATAGGCATACTATTTCTTTTCTTACCACTTCCTTCATGGGACTAATGCCCTTCAAATCATCCATTAGGTACCCAAAGGCCTTGCGATGCTCCTTAAGTATTTTCATGAGTTCTTCTTCTTCTCCTGAAATTTTAGCACTAATTGACATGGGTATACCCTACAGGTACTTGAGTTTGGTATATACAGCCTGAATACAGCGGAAGCCCACGACGTCGTCAAGGCCCAAATGGAGAACTCGAGTAACCTACGGACTCTTGATTGCTTGCAGAACAAGAAGAAGCTAAAGATAGAAAGTTTAAAGGAACACCCTAACTTGTAACCGACTCGACCTGCTACCTGAGACCTAGCCTATCTATATAAAGGCTAGGAGGGGGCGGCGAGGAGGACACATGCAACCCTAGTTTCCACAACCCTCGCCAGATTGCATCTGCGCACAATTGTAATCTTCGATTCCTCTGATAATTCCACAAGAAGACAAGCAGGAGTAGGGACCTCCACGAGGCCTGAACCTGGGTAAATCTTCGGTCCCCTCTGTGCTTGTTTGCTAGCCGATTGATGCTTCCAGCACTCCCTCCTTCTCCAAAACCCATGTCCATAACAATGGGCATTGATGAGTTAAACCCTCGTCAATTGGCACCGTATGTGGGAATTGGGAGTGATGATGTTGTGGCTTCTTCAGCGCCATTAACTGCGATCTACAACTCCGCAATAGCGGAGATTCGCTAGCTCTTCGGTGCATTCGAATTCACCGTCCACACGCCGGCCACTCGCCCGGCTTTTGAATCCATGGGAGATGGAATGAGCCTGGTAATCGGGAGCTTCCGCTTCCAAGTTGGTCAGATGGGCACGCTTCGCCTGCCTGACCAGCCGACAATACCATCGATGGAGGGGCAGTTGAACCTCCAACTATGATAAACGAGCAAATTGGCGAACGCGTCGTGATCATACTCAATGACCTCGAGTGGGCTCGCTGCCGTGAGGCCCTACGAGGTCACCCTCTACCCTTCGGCTCCCTACAAGAACTGCTGATGGGCTACCATTGGCTCCTGAAGGAGGAGTACAAGCACCAACTGCAAACAATCACGCAAATCGAAGCACGCAAAAAGGCGGCGGACGATTCGAGCCTCCGACGAGCTGGGCTCTCCTCCCATGGAGGATCCTCCTCCAAGTGCAACGAGTACATTGCTAACAAGAGGCAATCTCGACTGGCCCACCTCACTGCACAAGAGCGTGTAGAAGCCGCAAAGGTCCTTGACTTTGGCTCCATGACGGTGGATACGCGTGGCAACATGCTACCCAAAATGCTGCAAGCTGCGGTAATGGCGGCCACCATGTACCTCCTCAACAACCAGCCGCCAGCTGGAGATCCTCGAGCCGCCATGCACCGATCTATGATCGCAGGCTTGAGGTTAATCGAGGCTGCCCGCGACAAGGAGACAACACCGGAGCCAAAGAAAGGCAAGGCTCTGGCAAAACGCTATTCCTCGCCCTCATCTAGCAATGATAGTCACGATCTGTCTCGACGCCGCCGCTCACGGTGACATGACCATGACTACGACGCGCGTGATGACATCACACAACGCAAGATCGACAAGTCAAGGGCACGATGTGCCCGATCGACTGACTCAGAAGATGAAGATGTGGAGCTCTATGGCGCTAGATGCTTCAGTAGAGCCATCAGGCAAAAGCGAATGCCCAAGGGGTTTAAACTCCCATCAGAGAACCCAAAGTTTGACAGTCTGGAGGACCCAAAAATCTGGTTGGAGGACCACATCTCCTCCGTCAGGCTCCACGGCGGGAGTCGAAGCATAGCTATGCAATGCCTGCAGCTACAACTACAGGGCGCCGCCCAGGCATGGCTCAACAACCTCCCACGCGGATCCATTCGCAGTTGGGAAGAGCTGGTCTACCGCTTTGTGCGCAACTTCAAGGGCACCTACAAAAGGCCCGCATCAATCAAAGAGCTGAGGTGCTGCCAGCAAAGGTCGGGCGAATCTCTACGCTCGTACATCCAGAGGTGGTCCATCATCAAGAACTCCGCAGAAAATATCTCGGAGGATCACGCAATCGACGCCTTCAACAGCGGTGTTCGCCGCATAGAGCTCGGGGAGGAGCTAGGCCGCTCGAATCCCAAAACCATTGACCACCTGATGGAAATCGCGAATCGGTGGGCAGATTGAGAAGATTCGGTGAAGAATTGTGTCCACTCAGACGAGGAAGCAGAGCTCGAGCGCAGACGCGATCGCCAAAGAAAACGTCGAATGCGCATCTACAAGGACCGCGATAATGTCAACATGGTCGCAGCCGGCTACGCCGACAGACGCGACGACAACCGCAATAGCGGCTACCGCAGCGGTGGATACCGCGACTCCGGGAAAACCACGCAAGTATGGCAGCGCCACACTCGCGATGAGGCACCCGCAGCATCCATTGAAGACAAGCTGTCTAGAACATGCACCGTGCACTTCTACATTGACAAGCATGACAGCAAAAAGAAATCTAGCCACCTCCTCAAAGACTACCGCGAGTTCCTCAAACTCCATGAAGGCCTGGCTCGGATGAACCACGATGCAGTCAACAGGAGCTAAAGATGAGTATTAAGAAGTGTTCCCTCGTGATATTGTAGCCCAAGAAGAGTACTATGAATTGTATCTCGATGATGCTATTAAAGGTAAAAGGTTTGAATTTATATGTAAATATCTAATCCTTTTATTGAAGCTATCTAGGGAGGTATGCTCACCACACATGGCGCATCAATCATCATTTGTGAGCAATAACACATTTATCTACATGACTCCGATGCACCGTAAGCGGGTCAGACTTCTACCAGGCTATAATAGTAAGTGCTCGAAACCTCTTTTGGAGGTAAGAATAAATAATTCTTTGGCTCCTATCTATTGAAATAATAAGGAGAAAAGCCTGGCAACTTGGTTATCATAAGGCGCTTCCCGGGAGGCAACCCGTAAGTCATTAGGTGTCTTTCTTAGTTTTGTGTCTTGAGTCTTGATGCATTCATGTTGCATTGACATTTTTATTCTTTTCATGATTAGCTATTAGAGTTATCTTGTTGTAGTTTTCAAAAGGTAGAATTTATTGTTACTAGGTGTTGCATAACTCGGTTGTACTTAAATCCCGTTTTATACATGCTATTGTTGGTCGAAAATTAAAGTTGTTATTTTACTATCAAAACATGGTGTTTCGCTAAGTTTTAGGTTAAGAAATAATTCTCGAAGAAATAGAATTTTTTTATGTCTATAGAAGGTTTAATGACCAACTATACGGCGTAATAAAAAATTCCAGCCATACAGTTTAGCCGTATAGATATCTTTGCCATCGACAAATTTTCTTTCGTAGGTAGTAAAGGTTTAACAACCAAATATACAGTGGGAATGAAAATTCCGGCCGTATAGTTCTGGCGTATAGTTATCGGTGCCTTTTTAAAATTTCATTTCCAAGGTACAGTAGGTTTAACGACCAACTATATGGCGGGACCTTTTTGGTCCGGCCGTATAGTTGCGCTCATATAGTTGGGAAAACCCCTCAAACGCCAACTAGAAGGTAACCATTGCTCAAAATGTTATTCTTTCATCTTCTTTCTTTTTCTAAAAACCTCGAAACACCACCTGGGAGCTTCTCCCATGATCTAGAGAAGCCGAGCATATGTAAGCAATACAATTCTACCTCCGAAACCTCCTAGACCGTAATTCTCTATAGAAGTTTATGTTTTCTTTTTTACTTTATTTTTATCGGTTGGGTGAACAAACGTTGGTCGTACACCAAAACGATGTCTTTTATTTTGTGTGTTATTTTTGTAGGGATTTGAACCTTGTATGACTATGTGTACGATAGTACCGACTGTGCAAACACTCACATGAGCCACTTGGTTGCTTCAAATCAACATGCTTACATATTAATGGCTGGTAAAACCTTCCAAACTCGAACCTCTCCCAATTAAGCAAATAGGGGCTGCACACTCGTGTTTCATATTTTGTCTCACTTGCACTTCATCATAATCTAGGAGTATGTACAACTCTTGGACTTAGTTTGTTGACTTAAGCGTGGTGCTTAGGTTGATGAACCGACTCAGTGGGACTTGTATTTTTATCACTTTGAGCTAATCCCCGTGCCTTAAAAACACAAAGTGTTTTATTTTCTTCTTAGTTTCCAAGCAGGTTCTCAAGGAAGGCAGCCACCAGGCTATATCAAGAAATATACGTTAAAGCAAAGGTTCTTTGTCCATCAAAAGAGAGGTTACTTGTACCTCAACGGTAAAGTGTGTCACCCTTGTTTTCAACTAAACTTGGGGAGTTAACCACTTATCACACTCTATTTTGGAAATTGTATTTTCTCTTTTCTTTTGGTGATATACTCAAGTTTGGTTCTTGTAAAGTTCTAAGCTTGGGGAGGTTACTTCTGCATGTGTAGAGTCTTGTGCAATGTTCGTATTCGATGAAGGTTTAATGTAATCATGTATCCCTCTGTTTTTGAATGCTTGTTTAAGTGAGTCTAGTTTTGTATTAATATGGGGATACACTTGCTCATGATAGGAACCATAGGAGTTGACTTAGATCTTGTATCCATCTTACCAAATTGTTTATAAAGCTTGTGACACTATTTGCGATCCTCTAGAAAACATTGCCACAATCTCTACACTTGGAAAGAGTGAGGACTTGATCAAGATATTTTGAAATTTGTTGGTTGTCACTAAATAGCTTTGTCTTAAATGAATAGATTATGCTCGACCCCATAATGTCAAAACAATAGACTTGATAGTTTTCTTACGGAAGGATTTGTTAATTGTAAATGATATTTCGAAATTTTGAGTTCTATGCTAAATAAGGTGTTGTTTAATTTTCTTAAGAGTTTAGCCTTAAAGATACTCAACGCCGTAGATGTGATGATTGACTTGATAGTACTCCTTGAAAGGATTTGTTTGAAGAAACTAATATTTGGCGGTAATTGAGATGCATGCCAAATCTTGAGATGTTGATTAAAGTATGATATTGCTTTATGCGTGTCTACACCACTTCCGCACAAAATGGGATGCTAACAACTCTGCTGGCCTTTGAACAGTCCAAAAAGTGGAAACTCTTGGAGTTTGGCTATGAGTTGCCCAACATATGTAGCATAAAGGCTATATTTGGGTATGCATTGGTATTCTCATGGGCTTGCATTCAAAGCAAACGAGGGAATACTCCTCTGACCGTTATGAGAATTCATTATACCGAAAAGGTAAACCTTGGTAATGGTCACGAGTATCCATTGTTAGCCTACACAGTCTGATTAAACAGAATAAGTTTTGGCATGATCTCATTACTAATGAACTGAAGTTTTAGAAAGACAAAGAATAGAAAATGAGTGTTTGATAGCCATGATTCATTGATGTGGATGACCAATGAGACACTCTAATGCTATGCTTTTTGACATGTTCTCGCATTTCCTTTTGGCATAAATCTCGTTACTAAGAGATAAACTTTCTAAAAGCTCAATAACTGATGTTTGCACTTGAGAGTCTTAACTAGATGACATGATTGGGTAGAATCGATAAACTTTATTCCTATTTATGCTTGACATCTATTTGTGACTAAGTTTTGCCTCATAAAAAATAATGATATGAAAATTATACAAAAGGTGCAATAAGAGGATCACAAGTTTGTCTGCAAGTTAGATTCACTTTTGACATGGAGCATATAAGTTTTGATGAATCTTTAGTGGTCTTTATAACTGAGCTTGTGTTGCCTTGTACGAACACATGTTTTCACTCTTCAAGCTTGTAGAAGAAATAAGGATGCAAGGCATTGATTTCCAATGATAGGCTATTTCACAACCATTAATTTATTATTGACCCTTCCTGCTCGAGGACGAGCAAGGTATAGCTTGGGGAAGTTGATGGCTATGAAATACCACCTCTTTTAGCATAAAATGTGCCATTTACCTCTCATATCATGTTTCTTCCAGCTATAGCTATGCCTTATATGCATGACTTCTAGTTCTCATTTACTTTCAAATGAGCTTTGCACATTTAGTAGTTTAGGTAGAATTTTATCATTTTCCTTGTCTATGACATTTGTGTAGGTGTTGATGATGATTATGGATAAAACAAAGGCAAAAGGAACAAAGAGAGCATAGTACCGAGGAGCTATAGGGACCAGACTCACCCATTTGGGTGTTGGAAAAAGTGATTTTTTCCAACTTCTCAAAATAAATATCCAAGACCACTGGATTGTAGCCCTCGTTGATACGAATCCAACAAGCCAAGAACACCCAAATCGGAGTTCGTATGAAGAAACGGCGGCCAAAACACTACATAACCTCAAGGTTTGATGAGCAACTATACAGCGGGAAGCATTTTTCCGGCCGTGTAGTTCCCGCCGTATAGTTGCGAAAAAGGTCGCAAACGCCGGGATTTCGCCCCAGAGAAGCTCTAGAACATTCCCTAAGTCATATGACGCTATTGGGGGAACCCTAGGACACCCCAATGCCTATATAAAGGAGGGATGACCCAAGAGAAAGCCACCAAGCCATATCCTCCACCATGGCGGAGCCCTGACGCCGTGCCACCGCCATAGCCGCCTCCAACCAGATCTACACCATCACCATCACACAAGAGGAGAAGGGACTAGGATCTTGAAGGCCCCCACATCGATCTACATCGTCATCTTCATCAACAACGTCTCCATCGCCGATCCCCTTTGGTTACTTATTGTAATTCTAGATTGAATCTTGGATTTGCACTTGTCTTCAGTTGTATCATCATACTTCATCCATATTCTATCCATGATGTTGATTGCCTTCATGTGTGAGTAGTTTCCTTTGTTCTTGGGGAGATGGATAAACCCTAGTATGAGACTGAATTTAGATAAATATTATTATGTGATATTATTCATTATGTGTCTGTGTTAGATTTCCTTCATCTTGATGTTGGGTGAAGCGTGCCACTCAATATTTTCCTCACTGAGGACTAGATGGAGGGAACTACTTGTTGGTAGATGAAGGGATGATAGCACTTATAGTGACTATAAAGTTGTTGTCATTCCTTAGGTATCAACTTGGGAATCGAGGAGAACTCACGGAACATTGTCCATGCCATGGGATACATCCTATGGGGTAAAGTCCCTTAATAGCATAGTAATTCGGTTGATGTCGATTGCTGTCTGCCGTGGTTATGATGGATGATCTGTGAAGTGGTTGCTGCCTATTCATCCATATATGGAGCTCCTCCCACACATATCATAAATGGTCTTATTCATTATAATAATTTTGATCACTCTTTCTAATTACTAGCGGTGGATCCACTACTCCCTGAGAACCCTTTCCATCATCTTGCAGAGTTTTGTAATCATACTTGCATGCTCTTGTTTACTTATAGCTTTAGTTTACTTATTGTTCTCTTATTTGAAAACCCAAAAATATCTTTTACACAAAACTCGCATTTTATCTTGTTACTTAGAACGTTATTTAGCATTACTCTTTCAGTATTTAGTTCAAAGAGTTATTAGACATCAGACTCCTGCTCCCTGTGGGATCAATATCTTTATTTTGAAACTAGCTAGAAACGATCTTTGCACTTGCAGTCATCAGTCGTTCACCGCGAAGGTGGATTTGGCGAAGCACGAAGCGTTCTCGATGACGCAGTCGAATTTTCCTAGCGTAAGCATGAGGCCAGAGGCCACGCGCTCACCGGCTGAAGTGCGGGGTCCCGTGCGAAACGCGACTCCGGTCGAATCCATGTTTGCCCTGCGGTGGGCACCAACTATCGTCGTATTGGAAACGGTAGTGCCTGAGGAGGCTAGATAGAGGTGTGGGCAAATGGTAGGGAGGCTATTGACGATGTCCGTAGGTGGGATTGGGTACGAGAGAGTGTAGCGTGACACAAGAAGTACCCAGGTTCGGGGCCCTCGTCTGGAGGTAAAACCACTACTGCTGCCGATCTGACTAAGGTATGATATGTGGGATACAAGCTTCTCCTCGAGCTGTATGAACTATCTAGCTACTAAATGTCCAACCGTTGCTACGAGAGCCTTGCCCCCCTTATATAGGCTGGGGACAGTGATCTTACTGGCCAGGCCGGCTGGCAGGTCCCACAGGCGGGCCCTAGTCGGTTGGTCATCTATAGTGCTGCATAGTGGCGAGTCTTGTCGAGGGTACATGTTGTTCGGGTCATCGTGGGAACAGTGAACGCTGTGCGGGCCTGGCGTCAGCAACCGGCCACTGTGCCCTCGTCAACCACAAAGTCTTTGGCATGGTCCTATCTTGTCGTTGTACCAGGGCGTACCGTGCACTGTGCAACACGTCGCCCTGCCTCCGTCTTGATTGCATCCGGCTACGGTCGTTTAGCCGGATCCACGTCCTGCCAACATTCCTTGTTCCGGCTACCTTCTACATCATATTGTGCTTGCGTCCGGCTAGGATCCGCTAGCCAGTCGTGACCTGTTCGACTTTATTCTTGTCCGACTAGGCTATCCGGGGGTCATCCCCCTAGGAACTATGGTGACCCTTCCCACCGATGGACCGGGGGAAGAGGCCTCACGCCACCCTATATAAGGAGCCCTTCTCCTACCTTAGGCGGGATCGATCCTTGAGATCTAAAACCCTAGACTTTCATCCTCCATTGTACCCTCGCGAAGCACACGAGCAATACAACAAACAAGGAGTCGAGGCTTTACCTCCTCACGAGGGTCCCGAACCTAGGTAAAAAACGTGTCACCTCTCTATCGAGTGCATTCTCCACCACCGCTACCATCGTCGAATTTCCTTAGAACCACTTGTTCAGCCCCCTCTCGAACCAAGGGATTGTTGGACCCTAATTCCTTCACGGGACAAATCTCCGACATTTGGCGCGCCAGGTAGGGGGCTGAGGTGCGTTTTCGATACCCTCCGGACGTCGGTGCCATGGCAGCAAGCCCTCGCGCAGAGGCCAGCACGGGGAGCACCCCATCCAAGGGAGCATCCAGGATCCTCGCCTGCATCTTGGGCGGCTCCAAGGCTCCCACCTATGGGCAGCACTTCAAGCAGTTCTCTCGTGAACTAGCGGCAGCAAGGCCTAGCGCTGACGCCAACACTCTTCGGTGGTTGCAGCAACCGGTCTCCTTCGGCACCGCGGTTCACCTAGGCTTGACCCACCTGGTAGGTGCCGTTTCCATGGTCTGCACCCCCACTATCGGCGGGGTCGTGGTGTCCAAGACCCTCATCAACGGTGGGGCAGGCCTGAATGTGCTCTTAGAAGGGGCATTTAGGCAGCTACGAGTGCCTGTCACGCGCCTCCGCCCCGCCTTGCCATTTGTGCGGGCCACGGCGGGCACCACCGTGCCCCTCTGCCGGATCTAGCTCCCTATCACCTTCAGGACGAGCGACAACTACCACGCAGAGCTCATCGACTTCGACGTCGCCCGGATCTGCTTGCCTTACAATGCCATCCGAGGCTACCCGGTGCTGGTGAAGTTCATGGAGGTCACTCACAACGCCTACAACATAGTCAAGATGTCAGGTGGCACTGGAACCACCATCACAGTGCACTGCGACGAGGTCGAAGCCATCCGCTCCCTCAAGCAGGCCTGCAAAGGGGAAGAAACCGCGCGCCGAGAGGTCGAGACTAACTCTGACGGCGACATGTATCCCCGGGCTGGTAAGGCCTTGAGGGCTGGCAGCGAGGAGCTGGCAGCGTCCCCCAGCGAGGATGATGTGTGTACCACCAGTGTCGCCGGCAGGAGAAAACCGGCATTCTCCGAGGAGCGGGCCATGACCAAGAAGGTCCCTCTTGGCCCGACAGTGATGAGGGCTACAATCACCATCAGCGCTCGCCTCTCGGTCGAGGGGGAGCAGGCTCTCATCATCTTCCTCTGGGCCAACACAGACATGTTTGCTTGGACCCTGTCAGACATGACGGGGGTGCCTCGAGAGGTTATTGAGCATCACCTAGTAGTGTGTCCCACGACGCGCCCAGTGAAATAGAAGCCATGGAAGCAATCCACGGAAAAGTAGCAGTTCATCATTGCCGAGATGGAAAAGTTGGTCAAGGCGCACCTTGTCAAGGTGGTCTTGCATGCCGACTAGTCTGCCAACCCCGTGGTGGTTCCCAAGACCACCGGGGCAAGCGGCTCTATGTCGATTTCACCAACCTAAACAAGTCTTTCCCCAAGGACCCCTTACCACTCCCGCGGATAGACAAAATCGTTGAATCCATAGTGGGCTACAACCTGTTGTGCTTCCTAGATGCCTTCTCGGGGTACCACCAGATCATGATGGCTAAGGAGGACGAGAAAAAGATAGCCTTCATCACACTGTGTGGGGTGTACTGCTACACATGCATGACATTCAGCCTCAAGAACGTCGATTCTACCTTCCAGAGGCTCATGCGCATCATGTTGGGCAAGCATATGGGAAGGAACGCGGAGGCCTATGTCGACGACATTGTGGTAAAGACCCGCAAGAAGGACACCTTGGTGGCGGACCTGACAAAAACCTTCACCAACTTGTGCCGGGTAAACATCAAGCTCAACCCTACCAAGTGTGTGTTCGGAGTCCCGTCGGGCAAGCTCCTCGGCTTCCTGGTATCTCACCGTGGAATCGAGGCTAACCCTGACAAGATCCGGTCCATCAAGGAAATGTGCCCTACAACGTGGCTCAAGGAGATGCAGCGCTTGGCCGGGTGCATGGCGGCATTAGGAAGGTTCATCTCCAAGCTGGGTGAGAAGGCCCTACCCTTCTTTAAGATCATGAAGCACACCGGGAAGTTCCAGTGGACCCCGGAGATTGACGAGGCATTTGAGGCCCTCAAAAGATACCACACGAGCCCATCAATCATGGCGAGCCACTACTGCTATACCTGGTGGCAACGCCACAAGCGGCAAGCATCGTCCTGGTCATCGAGCGAGAAGAGGTGGTGGAAAGGAAAAGGAAGGTATGGGCCGCAAACCCTCCGGATGCCTGAGGGGCTGCGACGGAAGACGACAGCGCATAGGAAAAAGCTGGTGGTGAGGTCGACGGCCCGACCCCGACCAAAACCACTGAGCTTGTGCAGCGGCCGGTCTACTTTGTCAGCACGGTGCTCAGGGATGCCCAGGAAAGGTACCCCATGCAATATAAGTTCCTCTACGAACTCCTCGTGGCATCGCGCAAGCTACGCCACTACATCCAGGGCCACCCCATCAAGGTGGTCACCAAGTTTCCCCTGGAGACAATCCTGTGCAACCCCAATGCCATGGGTCGCGTGGCTGAGTGGGCCATCGATCTACAACCTTTCGAGCTGACATTCGACACTACGTCCACCGTCTGTGGGAGGGCGCTGTCGGAGTTTGCGACAGAGTGGTCTGACCTACGGGGAAGTGGGCCTCAGGTGGAAATAACCTAGCTCCTCGCAAAGCTAGCTCCGGGGCACTGGACCGTGAACTTCGATGGGGCATTCAACAGATACAGAGCCGGGGCGGCCGTCATGCTCACATTTCCAATGGGCGACAAGCTCTTCTACGCCATGCAATTGTGCTTCAAGGACGGAGATAAGCGCTCCAACAACATTGCCGAGTATGAGGGCCTGATTGTCGGCCTCAAGGTAGCCATCTCCCTCGACATCAAGCGCATCCAGAGATACTCCTTACTCTTGGTCAAATTTTCCAACAAAAGGTACCTCCCCATGGATGAGCACCTGGTGGTGTACCTTGAGGAGGTCCGAAGAATGGATAAGTATTTTATAGTCATGGACCTGCTCCACATTCCTTGGGGGGAAAACCACGAGGTTGAAAAAAATTCCAAGCGCGCCTCTAGGCAAGAGTCCCAGCAGCCGGGGGTCTTGGAGGAAAGGTTTTTCAAGCCCTCGGCCTCCCCCCAGGAGAGGGAAAGGCCCACCTCGAAGGGCTTCCGCCCCCACCCTCGTGAAGCGCATCCGATTGCGGTCCATCCTCAGGAAACAGGCTTGTCTTGGCAACTACTACCCAAGAGTCGGGTTGGATTATCGAGATCAAGAGCTACCTCTAGGACGGCATCCTCTCGGATAGTAAGGAAATGGTGGAAAGCCTGGTCTGCCATGCGAAGAAGTACTACATCATAGACGGGGACCTCTACTACCGCCGTCCCAACGGCATCGCCCTCCAGTGCATCTCCATCGATGAGGGGCGCGAGCTTCTGGCCTACATCCACGCTGGGGAATGCGGCCACCGTGCCTCGGCACGTACCCTCGCGGGGAAAGCCTTCCACAACAGCCTCTACTAGCTCACCGCGCTCACCAATGCCATAGAGTTGGTGAAGTCATGCAAGGCATGCTAGTTCCACGCCAAGAAAATACACCAGTCGGTTCAACAGCTGCAGACCATCCCGCTCTCATGGCCCTTTGTGGTCTGGGGGATGGTCATCTTGGGGCCTTTCCTGCGAGCACTTGGGGGCTATAGGTACCTCTACGTCTCCATCGACAAGTTCACCAAATGGTCCGAGGTGGAATCGGTCAGGACCATCCTGGCGCAATCGGCGATAAAGTTCATCCAAGGTTTGATATGCCGTTTTGGTGTACCCAGCCACATCATCACCGACAACGGAAGCCAGTTCACTAGCGGCATGTTCCAATCCTACTGCGAGGGCATCGGCACCAAGATCTTCTATGCATCTATCGCCCAACCCCACAGTAATGGACAAGCAGACCGAGCAAATGTGGAGGTCCTGAAGGGGCTCAAGACCAAGAGTTTCCTCCGCAAGCTCAAGGAGTGCAGACGAGGGTGGTTGGATGCCCTCCCAGGAGTGTTGTGGTCCATCCGCACCACCGCAACCAAACCAACCGATGAGACTCCTTTCTTCCTAGTTTACGGCGATGAGGCTGTCATTCCTGCAGAACTCAAGCATGGCTTCCCCCGGGTGCTCGCCTTCAGTGAAGCGGCACAAGAGGAGCTGCTTCATGACGACCTCATCCTCATCGACGAAGCCTGCCACAAGGTCAATGTGCGGGTAGACAGATACTAGCAAGCACTACGCCAATACCAGTGCCATAACATATGGGTGCAAACCCTGGAAGTGGGAGACATTGTCCTTCACTGTGTCCTCTCTTGTGAGGGTCTATACAAGATCTCCCAGATGTGGGATGGCCCCTTCCGGGTCGTGCACGTTGCAAGGCCATGCACAGTGTGACTGGAAACGGAGGAAGGAGTCCCGATCCCTAGTGCCTAGAACATCTAGCACCTTCACAACTTCTAGTTGTGAGCTCCGCTCATGGCAGCGGTGGTAATAAATAATTCTCCCCTTGAATGGTGTGAAAATTCAAGAATGATGGATCATTTTTTTGGTTTCCCCCAACGATTTCTTCGTTTGCATCTTTGTTTCTTCTGTGGTGTTTCTCCCTTTCGCACACCTTATGAGCGGGGGCTAGGCACGGTGTCTACTGCTAGAGCCAACCTCGGCCAGCACTGGGGCCTAAAGTGGCTCGCTCTGAACTTGCAGACTAGATCCAGTGATAAGTCACCTCACCCACGGTTCCTAGTGCTTGATAATCCTCACACGGCACGCGAAGGGAAAACATACACCGTGCATAACTATGGTCGCCTCTCCGAGGGACTATATGGGGAAAATACATGTCCTACGGTCACCTCTTCGAGGGACTTATGGGATGGAATTGAACATACAGACCCTACAGCCACCTCCTTGAGGGACCTATGGGACAGGTACAAGCCCCGCGACCTCCACGCCAGGGGACGAGCAGGGCAACCCTTGAGACAACCCCTCAAGCGGCATGCGGAACCTACGGTTTCCTCTCCGAGGGACTATACATGGACAAGAATCAAGCCACCCCGGTGGTGCCATTGCAGTTTGCCTCACCGAGACCTTCTTCCCCTTCTTTAGCAGTAGAGTCGTCCAAGCCACTGGCTTAGGCTCCCTCCTCATCGCCTACCATGCACAGAAACACCTTGATTAGGAGGTCGACAAGCGTGGCAACATTCGCCTCGAGAGCCGGCACGACCACCTACTGCTGCACGGCCTAGGAGTAGTCTAGGTCAGGCGACAGCTGCAGAAGGTTGGTGAAGAGGGACCTCCCTACAACAGTCATCATATCCTGGCACTCTGCGGAAATGAAGTTATCCTGGCCCTGGGCCATCGCACTTAAGGGGCTTAAAACCCTGCATGCAAGCTCTAGGGATTCCTCAACCTCGCGGCTGCCATGAAGCTCTGGCCCAACAAAACCTTCAACCCCTAGGAGAGGAAGGATCTCGGCGCCCTATTTGGCAAGGGAGGAGAAGGACTTACACTGGGCCTCTAGTGCCATGCGAGCCTCTCGCTCACGCTCTTCGCCAGCCCGTGCAGCAGTAGCGGCGGCCTCCTTCAGAGCCTTAATTTCTCCCTAGAGGTCCTCAACCTCCTGAAGCGCACCCTCTCGAAGCTTCTTCTCCGCCTCAAGGGAGCTGCGGAGCTGCGGAGCTTTGAGCTCTCCTCCAACTCCTAGGTGAGGAACCCACGAACTTCCAACAACTTGGTGTCAACCTCTCAAGACTAATCCTCAAGCCCCCCTAATGTTGGGCCACTATCGCCTCCCGAGCAGTGATGTCTCTCTCACAGGCAGACAAGGTGTCCGCGTTGAGAAGCCTGATCCTTGGCATTAGTGATGATCTTTGTCGCTCGTGCCAAGGCATCCTAGAGCACACCCTCCACGTTGAAACTGGCTCTCCCGTGCTCAGACTCCACCACCTGGCGGGCTCCGACAAGCTCCCTCGGTCCAAGATCAACTCGTGGTCCACACAGACCATAGCAGCCAGGAAATGGTCCAGCTCGGCGCGTACGCCAAAAATGAGCTTGCCCAGGAGCTCGGCATGGGAGGAGTACCCCGGCTCCACCACAACCAGCTCCCGAGACTCACTGTACCGCTCGCTAGAAGGATCCCCCTCAGGGGTATCCAACCGGTGAGCAGGGGTCAAGGGGGCTGTCCCGGGGGATGTGCGGCCTTCCATACCTTGGACTGGGTCTAGCTTGGGGCCACTTGAGTGCTGGATACGAGCAGGTCAAGAGCTGACGGGAAGCGCGCTCCCCGGTGACCCCGGAGCAGCGGTCATGTCTGCCGCCAGAGCAATATCCATGACCATGTCCTCGACCACAGAAACGGCTTCGGGGAGAGAGCCATTGAGGTGGCCCTCGCCCACTTCAGCCACTGCTGTGACCAGTGGCGCTGGGAAGGAAGTGGCAGGGACCGTGTGTGGCAGAGAGGCCGCCTCCCTCTCCTCGGGCGCAGCCAGTGCAACCTGGACCTCCCCAAGATGGTCCAAGGGGCGCACCACCGATCGGACCTTCCTGGCGGTGGTCCGCTTCAGCCGTGGCCGCTTTTGCGTGTGGCCTTCTCTATAGAGGTCCTCCGGGTGAGATGGGACTCAAGGATTTGGAAAGTAAGGAGGGTCGGCTAACGGCTTACCTGGTAGCGCCCCCGGCTGGGGGCCACTGATGAGTGCATATTTGCATCATGTTTTAGATTATTATTTTGCATTGTAGATGTAGGATCTTGGTATTTTACGGCGCTCGCACACACATTTTGTGTTTGTTTTCACCATGATCAGGACAGATGATGGATCCAATGGATACAATTATTGGAGCAGTTGTATTGTGGAGAAAAGGAGTCAAAAACAACGTAAATCGCTTATTTGGGAAATATTAATAATACCAGAAGAAAACCAGAAGCGAACAATGGAGGCAGATAGTCCATCGACCAACTATACAACCAGAGCAATTTTTCCGGCCGTATAGTTGGCGCCGCCTCCACCTCATCAAATAGTATCACCCCATGCAATTGGTTCAAGGCGACGATATACAGAACACCTAGAAATCGCAGAAACCTCACATGCGGAAGGCATCTAGAGGGGGAACTCATCCACAACGGTTCCATCTTGGCCCTGTGTAGATCCGAGAGGCTAAGGCATCGATCTTCATGATCCACTGCTACATCACCACCATCTCCATCCATCCCATCTACATCTTGTCTAGATCTTGTTGTAATTCCTATACTCGTTGTGGATCTATACAAGTACTATTCATCTATGATTGTTTCCATTACCATTGCCATGATGTTAATTGCCTCCATGTATGAGCAGATCATTAGTTCTTGGGGAGATGGAGAAACCCTAGTATGAGATTGAAATAAGATAAATTCTATTATGATATTCATCGTTGTGACCATGTGTTAGATTCTCTACATCTTGATGTTGAGAGAAGTCGGCCTCTCAATATTTTCCTCTCGTGGAGACTTGATGGAGGGAGCTACTTGTTGGTATACGGAGGCTTGCTAGCACTTACAGTGACTATAAAGCTGTTGGCACCCCTTACATATCAACTTGGGAAACCGAGGAAACTCACGGAACACTATCCATGCCATGGGATACGTCCTACAGGATTACGTCCCTTAATAGCGTAGTAATTCAATTGATGTCGATTGCTGACTGCTATGGTTATGAGGATGATGTGAGCATCAGTTGTTGCCTATTCGTCCAAATATGGAGTTCCTCCCACACATACATAGTTGAGAATGTTCATGATGATAATCTTTATCTTAGATCTTTACAATACTAGTGGTGTATCTGCTACTCCCTGAGAACATGTTTTCCCTACTACAGTTCCAATCTCTCTTACATACGCGATACTTACTTTCTGTACTCAGTTGTTTACTTTACTTTATCATTATTCTTATACCCAAAACCTCAAAACACCTTTTTACACAATACTCGCATCTTACCTTGTCACTTAGAACTTTATCTAGCATTTCTATCGTAATATTTATTTCAAGAGTTATTAGACTTCAGACTCTTGCTCCCTGTTGGATTGATATCTTTATTTCGAAACTAGCTACAAACAATTTGTGCACTTGTAGTCATCAGCCGCACGCCCCAGTTGCCCCGGCTCGCTCAGGGCCCTGCGGGGCGAGACCCGCCACTTCCAGACGCGAATCCCTCAGGAGGGGAATTCTCCTCTCGAGTTTGCTTCCTTCGAGGTGCCTCCTGAGGGTCCACCGCGCTGAAAGAGTCCCCCGTGACCGCGTCCTCCCTCAAAGTGGCCCCAGGACGTCCCTTGGACAGGGCTGCGATTGGATAGTCCGCGTCCAAGGGATTCGAGCGCTTGCCCATGTGGCCGAGAGAGAGGAGGATCCAACGAACGCAAATTGAGAAGTGAGGCCCGGATCTCCGCCCTACGAGGATCGAGATAGAGGGGTAAAACCTCCTTAGGAAGCTCGGAGGTGGTGGAGGTGTGTAGGAGCTTGTGGATAAACCCCGCCACAACAGGGTCATCGGTGACGCCGCCTCTAGGGCCAGGTGGTCCAGTGCGGTAAAGTCCCACAAATCCTTGTTGTGCCTCTACAGCGGAGCAATCTTGAGGCGAAGGAACTCCATGGCAACTAGAGGCCCCGTCAGGCCAGAGGAGTTGAGCAGCTCAATACGGGCGACCAGGGCATCAACCTAGTCCCCCTCTAGGTTCACTGTGGACCATCAATTGCTAACCTTCTAGGCCAACACGGTGGGAGGCAGGAGGCGGGGGTTGTCCTCCTGCACATCCATCAGGAGCCAATGCTTCTAGAAGTCCTCCGAGTGTTTCGACCAACCCATTTCGGTCCTGAAGGACCCTTCCTTCACGAAGGAGGCGCAACCAGCTATGCGAGAGGTGGAGGTGATGCGGAGAGCATACATCTGGCGCAGCAGCGCCACCGAAGGCTTCACCCCTACGAACATCTCGCACCAGCAGGCGAAGATGGCGAGGGTGGTGACGGAGTTGGGATGCAGGTGGAGGCCGCAGATCTGGTAGTGTTCTAGAACCGCCACGAAGAAGGGGGAGAATGGCAAAATCAGCCTCGCAATGACGGTGTTGTAGAAGAAAGGGCGCACGGGGCCGGAAAGGCTCGCCAGATCCACCGACCCAGGCCACACCCGGGTCTCCCCCCACTCATTCTAGTTGGAGGTAAGTTGTGAAAGGCAGTGGTCAAGACCAGAGTCCATCCGAATTATGGAAGGCATCAACACCTCCCCCGTCTCCTCTTCTTCCCTTGGAGGGGGCTGGCCAGCGGCAGTTTCCCCTTCACTGCTACCAAAGATCCCTGACGAGACATTGTGTGCGATGAGCGTTGGCGGTTGTCTAGGGAAGGAAAGTGCGAGGAAGCTGGTAGAGAAGAATAGATCTCGGCGTGAAGGGGCTACCCCTTCCTTATAAGTCGAGATTGGGTCCGGATGGGTTCGCACTTTCCGAGAAGGTGTCTCGGGAACCTAGAGCGGCACGCATCCCGTGTGGCGCTAGCCATCAAAATGGCCGCTCGACCCTTCATCACCATGGGCGTGGCACGCAGGCCAAACGCCTAGGGGCTACTGTCGGATACCTGGTACATGGGTACCCCCGAACTTTCCACGACTGGCTTGCACGGAGGGACTCCAACAATCCTCATGAGGGAAGGGATGCTTCCCGCTCGAGGGGCGTCTTGACACACCCTCCCAAAGGCTTCTAGAGCAGAAATCTTCCCAATATAACCCCAACAAGAGGGCCTATATCTACGGCACCTTGAGAGGGGTGTGGATGCGCCCATCGAAGGGAAACGACAAGAACAACGGTGGCATTGGATGCCCCGCGGTGCGGTCCCAAAGTCAGGGCCTTGGTCAAAAGCAAGGCAGACAAGGTCTTGACCGGCTAGATGGACAGCCTCAGCGGGAGCAGGCCTGACCTTGGCTACTTTGGTACAAGAAGGAAAGCGAGCAGCGTCGGATGAAGACAAAGTGACGCTAAAGGGAGGACGCTTTACAAGTGGACGGAGAAGCTCCCAGCACCCAAGACTCGGTCCACCAAAAAGCAGTCATGTAGACAGGGAACTGAGAGAGCGGCACTATGGTAACCCTTCCCACCGATGGACCGGGGGAAGAGGCCCGACATTGCCCTATATACGGAGCCCTTCTCCTACCTTAGGCGGGATCGATCCTTGAGATCTGAAACCCTAGACTAACATCCTCCATTTTACCCTCGCGAAGCACGCGAGTAATACAACAAAACAAGAGTATGGGCTTTAACTCCTCACGAGGGTCCCGAACCACCCTGTGTCACCTCTCTGTCGTGTGCTTGCTCCATCACCGCTACCATCATCGAGTTTCCTTAGAACCGTGTGTTTAGCCCCCTCTCGAACCAAGGGATTGTTGGACCCTAGTTCCTTCACGGGACAAATCTCTGATAGTTAGTAATAAGATCGAAGTCGTATGGTGATACCAGAGATTAGGTCTTGGACAAACTAGGTATCGTTGTGCAAAAGGAATAAGATTCAATGTTTATAAGGTTCAAGCGATCAAACAAATTCGTGGAATGTGAAGGGACCATCATGAGTTTCCACACACCCTTGTTGGTCATTGATCGGAGAGATGTCTTGATCATGTAAGAACATTCCTGAATCGTAAGGATGTCATGCTTAAGTCTAGATACGATGCGGGTTGATCCGTGATTGTATGAGAAATAGGAAGAGAGAGAACCGAAAGTGTTCCAGAGAGATACCAAAATGTTTGGAGGTTATACAAACTGAGTTTTGAATAAAGGGAATTAAATAAAAGGTATTTAATATTTACCTAGTGAAATTAATATTAAATATACATATTTAAATAAAAAATGGGCAAATACCCCTTCATGGGCCCTCCCCGGAGGGGAGAAGGCCCAAGAGGGGAAGGCGGCCAGCCCTAGGAGGGACAAGGCACGTGGGTGGGGGCTCCTACTACCATCGAGTAGCCATGTGGGTTTGGCGCCGCGCCCACCCCACCGCTGGCCAGCCCCTCCTCCACCTCTCCCAAAGTTTAGTCCCACCCCGTGACTTGTAGGGGTGTGAGTGCCTAGTTTTTCCCTATATAAAGGTATTTGCCTCCTCCAAACCTCATCCCCAAATTGTCCATTCGTCATTCTCTCTCCACCCCTCTCTTCCTCTTATGCATGCTCCCTAGTTTGGAACATGCTCCATGAGGTAGAGACTTCTCCACCAAATGCACGCTGTTGTGCACTTGGAGTTGGTCTGGATCTTCTTCTTCTGCTGCCTTACTGGATAGGGGCTCGGGAGATCTCTTTTACACTGGACGTGTGTAAAGCTTCGGAGGAACTACCATTATGAGTGTTGGACACTTGAAGCCTTCTACCTTGAGATCTGCTATGCTCGGCTTCATCAGCAACGTTTGTGCGAGAACATAATCCCGCTTCCTGTCAAAGGTATGAATACCGTATCCCAATCGTTACTATACTTATCCATAGATAGATCTTGGTTGGTACATTCTCATAGTAGGATTTTTTTGTTTTATGCCACAGAACCCCTTCAAATATTGCGCTAGGATGTGACATGGTCATGCTAGTGCATGAACGTTCCAATTCTGGAACCGCGGTGTGATGCCCCCTCCTGCCCCACGATTTCGATCCGATAGCTCAAGAAAAAACACAAAAAATACTACTCCGATGTCGCAAATTTGTCTTAATTTGGATGTATCTAGGCACTATTTAGTATGAGATATATCCAAATATTTACAAATTTGTGACATCTATTTTGAGACGGTGGTAGTAGAACAAATGAAAAATGCCATGGAAGATGTGAAAAATACTTACTTATGTTTGTGTGTGCTCCGAGGGACTAGGGAGGAGAATATCATATTGCGGCCCGAAAGTTGGGGAGCCCAGGCATCACGGTACCCAAGTTGCTTACAATTAGCTGCGTTGCCCAAAGTTGGCGTGCCAAATACTCAGAGGGTCTTTTTGGGCACGAATTCAACTTTATGTTTCAATTAAAAATATCAGGCTAACGCCCATCAAGTTGGGCCCTCTGTCAGCTTTCACCGTTATGTCGCTACCATCGTGGCTGCCATGTAGGCTTGCAACATTGGCGCATGCATCCTTTACGCGTCTTCTTCTTCCTACGGGGCGGCAATATGTGGTCCCGGCCATGGCACGGAGCTAGGACTTGGACGAACCTGCTCGGCCCCGCTCTCCTCCACATCCCGAATCGGAGCTCGCCCTCACCATGTATGCACCCATGGCACGGCGTGGGGATGGGAATTCATTCTCGGGTGAGATCTATCGCCATGCCGACCATGCTCGGTCCTACTGTCCTCCTCCAGAATCCGAGCTCGTCGTCACCGTGGTCGCACATGCACCAACCATAGTGCCTTCCTCTCCGAACCCCAAAGCCACATCCACCCAGTTCGGCACAACGCCAAAAAGGTGAAAATGCATCAAGTTTTCTTCTTGTGATTGTAGAAAAACATGTATGTACCGTGTCCGTAGCATACTCTAACAATGTACACATATGTTGTTTCATAGATTTTCATTTTAAATTATTAGCTCCATGATGATGAAACATAGAGAACCTAAATGGAATGACGATGACGACCATGTTCTGTACTTTGAATGGCATCAATAAGTGCTCGCTGACGAAGCATGTTACCAAGAGAGTGGAGTTCATCAGCCATTGCCAAAAAATATGTGAACAAATCAATGAGCGATTCAATGCAAATACACGGAGAAAATCTAGATCCATGTCATCAATAATCAATAGGTGGCACATTCTAGTGATGCGTTCAAATGCGTACACCATGTATCATTTACTTGAAGTGGTTGTTATCCTGAGCAAAAATGCCTAGTATGCACATTACCTTTGTTTGTTCTATGCTGCAATTCCGCTGTTATGGGCGTGGAAAGAAAATTTGGGCTTCACTGAATATTACGCAGTTTGGCCTAACTTAGTCTTACACAAATAAGCACAACTTAGTCTTTACACAAATAAGCGTAACTAAAGATAAAGATAAAGAAAAATGGTTCATCGGATCTGCCAGTATGAGCTCTAGGTCCCTGGAGCTGGTGGTATCGTCGGAACGAACCAGAATGCTGCATCAGGCCTTCTGTCATTCTCCATCAAATCGTACGACCCCACTAATGAGCCAATTGTAGGCCCCCTCCTCCCGACATGGATTCGGCTCCAGGTCAGATCTGGAGTGTCAACATGATATGCGCGTGAGTGTGCAGCAAACACACAGTCTGCTATCAACACTGGAAGGGCTAGCACCTCAGCAACAACACCAGCATGTTTTTTCCTGGACTCCGGCAGTAGCCTCAGCAGGTATTTCATCAGCTTCACCAGCAGCAGTCTCAGCAAGTATTTTGTCAGCTTCACCAGCAGCAGCATTAGCAAGTATTTCGTCGGCTTCACCAGCAGCAACATCACCAAGTATTTCGTCAGCTTCACCAGGAGCAGGAGCAGCTAGTTCTTCGTCAGCTCCACCACCAGCACCAGCAGTAGCAGCAGCAGCATCAGGAGCCAGGGTTGCCTGAGAAATTACAGGTTCAACATCTCCAGGGGCTCCAACAAAGAAAGGGTAGTTGATGCCAAGAAACATAGATTATCCCTTCAGATTTTCGACTCTGATCCATACTTGCTCTACTGGGTCTTTGGATGGGCATGCGGACCTCGAGAAAACGTGACACCGCAGCGATGGGTATGAAGAAAGTTGTGTCCCCATATGTTCTCTTGTATCACCAACGCTCTTTAGTGCTCCCTTGATATGAATCCACATGAGTTTAACATCCTGTTTCGTGTCGCCTCCGAGAGGTGCCAGGAACCAACGTTGTGTCCCAAGTTCAGCATCTGCTGCTGCATCTTCGATCACCGGAGCTGGAATTATGTGCGGGGCTGTGTGGGTACCTGCGTGTTACTTACAGTCAGTAAGCAGAATTTTGAATGGGATTTTACATGCTATATGACACCATGACTCACCCCAGAAGGACGGATCCCAAATACGCATGTCGCCGCTAGGTTCAGTGACTGCATAAATGTGTTGCGGTTTGTTCGAATGGTAGCTAGAGGTGAAGACGGCGTCGACATACTTCTCTGGCCGCAGGAAGTCGTCGCGCAAGACTATCCATTCCTTGTCTTATGGGCATCTAATGAATGTGATTACCTTGTCGAACACCGCTAAGAGGTCGTACTCCCAGGTCTTCCACACCTCCCGCGGTCTATGTGGGAGTTGTACCTTCAGGAGCTCAAGTTCTGCCATGTTGAACCTGTAAGCGAGATCGGAAATGGGCGATGGCCACCCGTTGTTGAATGCAGTAATGCCGACACCCTCCAAAGATGGCAATGTAAATCTCAACGATCTGTAGCCATGTTTGAGAGTCCAAGTACTCCCATCCTGGGATAAAAGGACCAGCCACTCGTTGTTGCCACCCACCCAGTTCTGGTCATCTCGCATTTATGTCTCTTCTTATTTCTTGATATTCACAACTACTGATTCCGACCACTTATCCAGCAGCATCAGTTTTGAATGAATATTCTGCAGATTTTGTTGTCAGTTGGCACAATCACCTAGCATGGATTCCATTGCAAATACAATTTGACAACTGGACCTTCAGATTAAAGTACCCAAAATATTGCCTAAATACGAGTGTCTCCTCAGATATCGCCTAAATTGTGCATGTGTCACTATGAAGATACCCAATATATGGAGTAGGAGCAGAGCCCCCCAGAACAAACTCTTGACGATGATCATAAATAGCTCGGGGCATAACAGCCTTAAATCTTCTAATCTGTTTGTTTTTATTTTAGGAAACAGAATATCACCTAGCAGGCATTCCATTGCAAATCGAAATTGACAACTCGTCTATCACCTAAAGTAAAACTGTGTCACTACGAAAATACCAGAATATCAGGTACGAGCAGAGATTCCGCTGTACAGAATAGTCTTAAATGGTTCAATTTGTTCAAACCGCGCGTGCACACAACACGTTCATCGAAAGGAACATAGGATTCCGATGAGAGTTCAGCACATATGAATCAACGAGATGACTGAACCAATAAGCAAGATACTGGAACTTACGTGGCCATCGCGGTCGTTTGGCCATTTGCTGGTATCGGGGTAAAGAAGGCTTGGCGCGCCGAACAGCTGTTTGTCCATGTCCTGCATCGTGAAGCGGTAGCCAGGGATGCAGTGAGCGAGGCGGCCGACAGAGATGATGTCCGACCCCATGGCAATCCTGTGCACATTCGTGGTGCTGAGGTTCATCCATCCCGTGGCGGTCACCCTGGCCATCTGCATCGTCGTCACATGCCTTTCGCTTTAGCCTGCTGCTACCCCAAGCTCTATCCATAGCGGCAAATGAAGTCTGGAATCAGGCAGATTAATGGAGGCGTTGTGATAAGGAGGCAGATGGATTCGAGAGGGGATGGAATCAGGGGTGGGGACAGTTGTTCGAGTAGGGAGTGACCCAGTGAGGAACCACCACCGCCGCCCGTTCTCGTCCGGGTGGAAGGCAAGGAAGGAGGCGTAATATTGAGGGTGCGCACCGGAACCGTCTAGAGGAAGTGAAAAAATAAATCGTAAGAGAGAGAAATGTGCGGCCCGCCTGTCAGTGAGTGAAGGTCGGCACGCGCAAATGTGACAATGTTTGACTTGGATCGTGCATGGTAGACCTCGATTCCACCGCATGCAAGTGGCGCAGAACAAATTTTAGGCAGCGCTAGCGTCGACGTGTAAAACCGCCGTTTTCTCCACCTTCACCCTACTATGAACAGTTGTGCACCATTCCAGATATTAGTAAGGGCGGTTCCAATCTTTCACTTCTCCGTCTCAATTCCTCCACCAGTCCTCATCGTCTTTCTCCTCCACGGCCTCATCCATTTCCTCCGCCACGGCATCAGCCTCTTCCTCCGTATCCTTTCCCTCTTGCATGTAGTCATGGACTTCTCGAATGTCCAAAACAACGGCAGGCAAGCGACTATGTACTTCGACATAGAAGTACATGGCGGGAAGAAGATGAATGTCGTCTACACCACCGACCCTCGGACGGTGAGGAACACTCTAAATAATTACACGAGTTGGCTGCAGTTCGAGGAAAACAGGTTCGTAGGTCTCGACCTCGAGTACAGCCGCGATCACCATAGGATCACCATGGTGCAACTCTCCATGAAGGGGCACATCCTCGTATACCAACCTTTTTTCGAGATGGGGGATGATGGGATCTGGTAGACTTTCTGTCTTTTTGTTCCTGAACCGTCTGTTTGCAAAAGTTATTGCTATATTATTTGCCTGAATTCATTTTCATGCAGGTGGGGCGAAAGGATTAGGGATCTGTTTCATTACTTTCTCGTGAACCAGCACATAACATTTACTTGTGTTGACATCACGAATGACACTAAACTGCTTGAAAGCCCGATAGTCAATATTAAAATCCCAAAGGAGTGTAGAGTGGACATCGAGAAAACTTACTGGATCCCAGGGATGAAGGGCGGTAGGACCGGGATGGCCGATCTTGCCTCCGAACTCATCGACCCGTTGTACGCTGACGTGAAGGGAAAATTGCCGAGATGTTCGTGGAGGCGTTTAGGGCACGATTACTGGGAGGATAAGCCGCTTTCTGAACCTAATCTGAAGTATGCTACAATTGAATGGTATGTTAGCCACGAGCTGTACCGCCAGATTGTAAAATCTTGTTCCAGGCACCGCATCATTGAACCACCACCAAGGCAGGTTGTTTTCCCCAGATGCCAGAGTGTAGATGAATCTACAAGCCAGGACAAGCGACCGATGGCATCCTGGGATCGGTTGCCTTCTCCAATAAGCTGGGATGTAGACTTTTAGTGCATGATTGTTGTGTTTGTATGGGGCTTGTTATGTTTATGAAAACATGTTATTTCAGAAGTACACTATGTGAGCAATTACGAACTACTATGGATTACCTTTGTTGAACTATAATCTAGGTTTGGTTATGATTGTAGCCTTCGCTATAATCTAGGTTTGGTTATGAATTATGACTATATCACACCTTATGCATGTCAGTCCAGGATTCTGCTGCATGCAAATGGCACAGACAGAATTTGTAAGTATGAATGTTGAGCATACAACAGGGGGAAATGTAATTCTTACAGGTTAACTACCTAATTTAGCATAGGGATCATACGAGCTCGGTTGTTACACACAAAATGCTTAGAAAACACATGCGAGATAAAATACATGCGAGATAAAACTAGGAATGAAATGCGAAACTAGTAGTGGTAAACAACACACTCACCCACCCGCCATATCCTGTTGAGCATCTCATAGTAGACATACGCGTCCCTGGCTGTGTACTTGATCACATCGTAATTCAGGTGCCTCCACTCCCATCGCTCATGCAGGTGCTTTCGGAACTCGACTTTCATGCCAACGTACTCACGGTCGATGATGTCGACAGCGAGTCTAGCCATACCACCTTTCCCTGTATCGCCATTCGGGTAGCTGCACAAATGTTGGAGATCGACGTGATTGACGACATGATCTCGCTCTAGCTTCGGAGTGTCGTTCTTGATGTTGATGTTGGCACAGTAGATCTCCCTCATGTGTAGGAACTCGTGAAGCTCCGGGCATACAGATTGGGCCCTACATACGTGGTATAGGAGGTAATGGTTGCGCATCGATAGCTACAAAAGCGCCACCCTCTTCCTATCTCCGGTATACTCGAGGTCAAGGCCGACGATCTTGTACCTGTCCATCGGCTCCTATAGCCACCGCTCGTACATTGCGATGACCTTGGCGACCTCCGCTGACGCATTTTTGTGGACGACCATCGGCTTGGTGGTGCCATGGGCGGTGACGGTGTACTTGTTGGTGAAGTCGCTCCCGTCGCCGAACACACCGTACTCTACGTCCATGGAAGCAACTAATGCGGCGGAGGTGGCCTAGGGTCGGTAGCTGTGGCTAGTACTTGGCGTGGCAGTGGAGTGATCTGTTGCGGTGGTATGGCCCGACAGAGGCGGTGCCTGCGGTAGCGTCGATGGTTCTTGCGGTGGAAGCGGCAGCGGCGGAAGGAAGGACTTGGGGATTTTTGCATAGTGATGTGCTATGGAGATGAAAGGTGATGCTTAAATTGCGTTTACCAATATTCCGGTCATACCCAAGCGGAAGCAAGTTTGACCGGGTGAGCACCGTTGGTTTCCAATCCTAGCGATTAAATTCAGCGACCGTCCCGGTAGGCGATGGGACGGGTGTGCGACGTGGCTTTGGCATGGCAGAGACCGGTCACATAGACCACCGTCCCGTTGCCGATCCTCAGCAAGTGCGCGGTGCTGACACGACGTAACGTGAAAGGACAGAAGGAAGTGTACAACTATTATTCCCAACAAGTTTTAGAAGTGTAAGCATAGACAGGGACCTAGCATCCCTGCACCCCGGGGCAGCCGCCCAGCCGCTCAGGCATGCCGATTGCGCAAAGCTTGCAATTTTCTTTCTTTAATTTGGTGATTTTGTCCAGAATTTGCCAGATTGAAGCTCGTTTGCCCATGCTACTATAAGTTTCTGTGTAGGCCACTTGTGTAAGCATGCACGATCAAGCAACTTTGCAGCACATGTGTTGGTGGAAAAGCATGAGGTTTCAACGCACCACATAGTTTAGGGATTTCTATTTTCCCCTGCAAAAGTGGTTCCATATTTATGTTTTGGCTTTTGGAACTAGTTCCCTACAATGTGGAGGTGGTTCCAAATTGAGCAAAAGAGGGAACCAGAGCAGGAGGGTGCTCTGATGCCAAATGTGGTTCCAAATTGATTAGCCAACCTGTGTGTGACATGTGTCCTCTGCTCTCATATCTTTAGACAAAAAATAAGGCTATTCTTGTCAGCGATGGGACCGCATGGTGCAGGAATTTAGAATAGCTACATTGTGGAGCTCTAGCCAAATTGCATGGTAAAGCCAAATTCAGCTTTTTGTCATATTTAGCTATAGCACCATTGTGGCTCCCTTAGTTTGTCCTCACTTTTTCCCTCCCTCCATTCCGAAGCCTTCACATGCGCTCGGAGGGGGTTGTCGTCTGTTCAAAGGCTTGGCTGTTACGTGCGCCCTGACGCCTAAATTGGAAGTTTTTTTTGTTATTTGGCCTTTTTAAGAGCGCCTTTTCCCCTCTCTGGCTAACAGTTGTGTTTTTCCCCAAAAAAGGTAGCGAATCTAGAGTAGCTTCTCTCTTCATTCATTGTTCCTTTTACCCTCATTTTTCCCCAATCTGGTAGAAAATCTAGAGCAGCAAAACTAACCAGCACCATAAATAAATTCAGTAAACAGAGCAGATGTAGATAGAGCAACTAATATAGGTCATATAGTACGATACTTAATGAGGTTCGACAATTAGGCTGCTCAGCACCAGTAGCTGACAGGTTCAACACAGACAAGACAAAAGAAGATGCTTTACAGCAACAGCTGATCAGTGGCCTCTCGTGGCCTCTGCCATGAGGGCCTCCGCCTCCTCCCTCTGGCACCTCCTCCACTTCTTTCTGCCCAGTCCCTTGACCTTGGGCACCTTGGGTTTGATCGGGGGCATGTGGCCCTCCTCGATAGCCACCTTCTGGAGGTTGCGGAGGTGAAGACCGAGCGCCTGGTGCTTGTCTATGAAGCCGTGGACGTTCACAAACTCGCCGCAGGTCCTCACATCCTCGGCATGCTTCATGAGGGAGTTGAAGTCCATGGCACAGAGCCTCCTGGTGGGGCAGAAGGGGCACCTATACACGTCATCGGCGAAGAAGTTGTTGTACGGGCCAGACTTTAGCCTCCTCGGCACATGACAAGTCTTGGTGTCCTTGGACTCGTCGTCGCTGTGGACGTCGCTACTATCCTCCTGTTGGAAAAAACAGTAGAGTGCAATAAGGACATGATTGAGATACTTTGATTATCCGGATTGATTATTTGCATAAATTAACTGATTGAGATGTCCCGATTATTCCCCAAATCTCAAACCAAATCAAATACTGATCCCAACTACGAACAGGGGGATTCATCAAAAATCCAGATCTAACATAAGAAGATTAGCTACTGTAAAAATACGAACAGCCGAGCCCGAATAACATACGATCTAGCATCCAACAATGGGAACAGGGGAAGAACAAGGGAAGGGGAGAAAACTCTGGTTACCTCCAACCATGGGTCGGCGATGCTGGTGGCGTAGGGGTTCTCTGGCCTTAGGTAAACAACCTCCTCGTAGGGGTCCCAGTCGAGCGGGATCTATCTGAGACCGGTGGGGGCTCCTCGCCATCAGCTACGGTAGATGCGGGGACGGGGACGGGGGCATGTATGGGGACGGGGGCCTGTACGGGGACGGGGGGCTCCTTGTCGGTGGCCTTGGAGGCGCCGATGTCCACTATGCCGTTCTTCTCCACTGCTTGTGTGGTTGGGGTTTTCTTGGGGGTTTGCAAAAGATGATGGGATAGTGGAGACGGTTGAGTGAGCGACTGCGTGATGAGTGGGAGTGGGGAGGCCTCTATTAAAGGAGAAGGAAAGCGACGTTTCGTTGCACTACCGTGCACTGTGTATGCTACTGCACCGTGCACGGCCACACATGTCCGCTACCTCCCCGTGCACCACACACGCGTACCGCGAGTCACGTTTTTTCCCTCGTGTCTAACCCTGGCGATTCAGTTGTACTCAATTTTTCCCTCGAGCGTAACACTGGCAGTTTGGTTCCATTTTTTAAATCATTTTCTATTTTCTATTTGAATCCCTTTGTCAGTCTTGCCCTTAGTTTTTAAGTTCTACTTAGTTTTGCCCTTGGTTTTTAAGTTCTACTCAGTTTTTCCCTTGGTTCTTAAGTGCTACTCGGTTTTCCCCTCTCTTTGTATCCATTTCTCGCACCTATGCTCATCTTCACTGCTATGCTCTGATTGGTGGAGACAGTTGTCACACGGATCGTGCCACCCAACTGTTGATCCTCTATGATCTAGCAGACATGATATTCCTTATATCTGTCAGGGGCACCGCTCTATCCATGCAAAATAACGAGTATGCCACCGGAACTTTAACTCCATAAACAAATGAACTTGAATATAATTTGAAGGATACAAAGATAGAAATCCCCATAGTTTAAGGGTCTAGAAACGATAAGAGAACTAAATATTATTAGTGGCCGGGACAGCACAGTGATGGGTTGGTCGGCTAGAAGTTGTTCATTCCTAAGTAAGGGGACATTAGGCCGGTCTTGACATACTCCCTCAAGAATTTGCCATAAGCAGCGTGCTTAGCGTTGGTCGCCGACTTGTGTTTACTAGTCAGGCTTTTACCAATGCCAACCGCATGCGGAATCAAGCTGGCAATCCTCGGGTTGACTCCTTTCTTACAAAAAGGGCACCTGAGCTCCCCAAGTCGAGTGCGGAAAGGGATTATCCTGCTCTTGAGCTTCTTCATGACATGGTGGCTCTTGTTGTCCCTATTCTCCTTGTCAGAGTCCATCTCACTTGAATCTACCTCTAATGTATGAAATGCAAACCGAAATGATCAAAATAATAAATATATATTCCTTCCACAATTCCGAGTTACTTTCGATGCAATAACATGTCTATACAGGTTCAGCAGTTCATTACGGCCGTCTCCCTAGCTCGCTCCTAAATTAATGTGGTTTGTGTTCTTGATAACTTATTAATAAATAAATAATGTGGATTCATTCAGAACAAACTAGATCTCTCCATGTACCGGTTCATACATTGCATCTAATCATTATGACTAGATTTTTTTATTAAGCCAGGATAGATTAAGCTTGAGCAGAAAATATGAAACATGTAGAAATAGATGTACCTCCGGGTACACGAGCGGAGCATGTTCGTTGAACTCCACGCCCTCATCAGGGCCCCGAAGTCATCAGCACCGGCGAGCACATGGTCCCCCAAGGGGTTGAACTACACGTCCTCCTCGCCTTGTGCTGCGTGATGCTCCTCCAGATCTGCCGCATGAAGCACCACCCCGGCGGCGATGCCCGCACACTCACACCCACGCACTGATGAGTGCGAATGGAGGACCCGATAGGCTGGGTTTTTAATGTGGGGACGTTTAGGCCTACTCGAGGGCCCCGGTAGGCAGCTCTTCTGGCTGTAGCTACCGCGTGGAAGGTTCGTGTCGTGGGGGCATGTCGGAAGTGAGAGTGCAGGCGCGCTGCATAGTAAAAATGGTATAGCCCGTGGGCCGTGGATGACCAGTTGCCGTGTAGTAGACTTGTAGCCTTTGCAGACTAGATTAAACGTGACATGACCACTCAACGACTTTTTCCATGGACGGCATCGTGTTCCTTCTTGTAGAAGTCTCGCTGAGGGAGACGTTCGTGCTGTCTCGCGTTGTCCTGTGAAGGGCACGACGTGTGCAACGAGCTTCGTTGGATCACATAGGATAACCAGTTGGTGCGCACGATCCGCGTGACAACTGTGACAACCAATCAGGGCGTAGCAGACAGAGTGGGCACAGGTTTGGGCTTCTACGAAAGAGAGAGGGGGGGCAAAACTGAGTAGTAATAAAAAACCAAGGGAAAAGCTGAGTAGTATAAAAATGGAAAGTGAGTGTCTTTTACAATGAAATACATCGTGGCATACATCAAATTATGCCAAGATAGATCCACTAGAGTTCATTGCATGTTTGTTATTTTCGACAAACCACATGGATCAACCAATGGCATTGCATGTGTGTTATTGTCACAAACCACATATGGATCAACCAATGTCATTGCATGTGTGTTCCTGTCATGAATCACATATGGATCCAACAATGTTCATTGCATGTGTGTTCTTTCCACAAACGACATATGTATCCACTAGAGTAATTGCATGTGTGTTCTTTTGACAACCCACATATGGATCAACCAATGTCATTGCATGTGTGTTCTTTCCACAAACCACATATGGATCCACCAATGTCATTGCATGTGTGTTCTTTTCCACAAATCACATGTATCAACCAATGGCATTGCATGTGTGTTATACTCACAAACCACATATGGATTAACCAATGTCATTGCATGTGTGTTCCTGTCGTGAACCACATATGGATCCACCAATGCCATCGCATGTGTGTTCTTTCCACAAACCACATATGTACCCACTAGAGTAATTGCATGTGTGTTCTTTTCCACAAACCACACATATGGATCCACTAGAGTCATTGCATGCGTGTTCTTTCCACAAAACACATATGGATCCACTTGAGTCATTAAATGTGTGTTCTTTTCACAAACCACATATGGATCAACCAATGTCATTGCATGTGTGTCCTTTTCAAGAACCACATATGGATCCACTAGAGTCATTGCATGTGTGTTATTTTCACAAACCACATATGGACACACTAGAGTCATTACATGTGTGTTCTTATACTAAAACCAGCACTAGAGTCATTGCATGTGTGTTCTTTTCACAACCCACATATGGATCAACCAATGTCATTGCATGTGTGTTCTTTCCACAAACCACATATGGATCCACCAATGTAATTTCATGTATGTTCTTTTCCACAAACCACATGGATCAACCAATGGCATTGCATGTGTGTTATAGTCACAAACGACATATGGATCAACCAATGTCATTGCATGTGTGTTCCTGTCATGAATCACACATGGATCCACCAATGCCATTGCATGTGTGTTCTTTCCACAAAGCACATATGTATCCACTAGAGTCATTGCATGTGTGTTCTTTTCACAAAACAAGTATGGATCAGCAAATGTTATTGCATGTGTGTTCTTTCCACAAACCACATATGGATCAACCAATGTCATTGCATGTTTGTTGTTTTCACAAACCACATATGGATCCACTAGAATCATTGCAAGTGTATTCTTTCCACAAACCACATATGGATCCACTAGAGTCATTGTATGTGTGTTCCTTTCACAAACCACATATGAATCAACCAATTTCATTGCATGTGTTTTTTTCACAAACCACATATGGATCCACCAATGTCATTGCATGTGTGTTCTTTTCACAAACCACATATGAACCCACTAGAGTCATTGCATGTGTGTTCTTATACTAAAACCAACACTAGAGTCATTTCATGTGTGTTCTTTTAACAAACCACACATGGATCCACCAGAGTCATTGCATGTGTGTTGTTTCCACAAACCACACATGGATCCACCAGAGTCATTGCATGTGTGTTCTTTTCCACAAACCACATGGATCAACCACTAGAGTCATTGCATGTTTGTTCTTTTCACAAACCACACATGGACCAACCAATGACATTACATGTGTGTTCTTTTCACAAACCACATATGGATCAACCAATGTCATTGCATGTGTGTTCTTTCCACAAACCACATATGGATCCACCAGAGTCATTGCATGTCTGTATTTTCCACAAACCACATGCATCAACCAATGGAATTGCATGTGTGTTATTGTCACAAACCACATATGGATCAACCAATGTCATTGCATGTGTGTTCTTTTCACAAACCACATATGGATCCACTAGAGTCATTGCATGTGTGTTCTTTTCACAAACCACATATGGACCCACTAGAGTCATTGCATGTGTGTTCTTATACTAAAACCATCACTAGAGTCATTACATGTGTGTTCTTTTCACAAACCACACATGGATCAACAAATGTCATTGCATGTATGTTCTTCTCATGAACCACACATGGATCGACCAATGCCATGGCATGTGTCTTCTTTCCACAAACCACATATGTACCCACTAGAGTAATTGCATGTGTGTTCTTTTCCACAAACAACATATGGATCCACTAGAGTCATTGCATTTGTGTTCTTTCCACAAACTACACATGGATCCACTAGAGTCATTGCATGTGTGTTCTTTCCACAAACCACACATGGATCCACTAGAGTCATTGCATGTGTGTTCTTTCCACAAACCACACATGGATCCACTAGAGTCATTGCATGTGTGTTCTTTTCCACAAACCACATGGATCAACCAATAGCATTGCATGTGTGTTATTGTCACAAACCATATGGATCAACCAATGTCATTGCATGTATGTTGTGGTCATGAACCACACATGGATCCACCAATGCCATTGCATGTGTGTTCTTTCCACAAACCACATATGTATCCACCAGAGTAATTGCATGTGTGTTCTTTTCACAAACCACATATGGATCAACAAATGTCATTGCATGTGTGTTCTTTCAACAAACCACATATGGATCCACCAATGTCATTGCATGAGTGTTCTTTTCACAAACCACATATGGAGACACTAGAGTCATTGCATGTGTGTTCTTTCCACAAACCACATATGAATCCACTAGAGTCATTGCATGTGTGTTCTTTTCACAAACCACATATGGACCCACCAGAGTCATTGCATGTGTGTTCTTTCCACAGATTGCATATGGATCAACCAATGTCATTACATGTGTTTTATTTTCACAAACCACATATGGATCAACCAATGTCATTGCATGTGTGTTCTTTTACACAAACCACATATGGATCCACTAGAGTAATTGCATGTGTGTTCTCGTCACAAACCACACATGGATCAACAAATGTCATTGCGTGTGTGTTCTTTTCACAACCCACATATGGATAAACCAATATCATTGCATGTGTGTTCTTTTCACAAACCACATATGGATCCACCAGTGTTATTGCATCTGTGTTCTTTCCACAAACCACACATGGATCCACCAGAGTCATTGCATGTGTGTTCTTTTCCACAAACCACATGGATCAACCAATGGCATTGCATGTGTGTTCTTTTCACAAACCACACATGGATCAACCAATGTCATTTCAAGTGTGTTCTTTCCACAAACCACACATGGATCCACCAAAGTCTTTGCATGTGTGTTCTTTTCCACAAACCCCATGTATCAACCAATGGCATTGCATGTGTGTTATTGTCACAAACCACATATGGATCAACCAATGTCATTGCATGTATGTTCTTGTCATGAACCACACATGGATCCATTAATGCCATTGCACGTTTGTTCTTTCCACAAACCACATATGTATCCACCGGAGTAATTACATGTGTATTCTTTTCACAAACCACGAATGGATCAACAAATGTCATTGCATGTGTGTTCTTTTCACAAACCACATATGGATCCACCAATATCATTGCATGTGTGTTCTTTCCATGAACCGCAAATGGATCCACAAATGTCATTACATGTGTGTTATTTCCAGAAACCACATATGGATCCACTAGAGTAATTGCATGTGTGTTCTTTTCAACAAACCACATATGGATCCACTAGAGTCATAGAATGTGTGTTCTTTCCACAAACCACACATGGATCCACCAGAGTCATTGCATGTGTGTTCTTTCCACAAACCACACATGGATACACTAGAGTCATTGCATGTGTGTTCTTTTCCACAAACCACATGGATCAACCAATGGCATTGCATGTGTGTTATTGTCACAAACCACATATGGATCAACCAATGTCATTGCATGTATGTTCTTGTCATGAACCACACATGGATCCACCAATGCCATTGCATGTGTGTTCTTTCCACAAACCACACATGTATCCACCAGAGTAATTGCATGTGTGTTCTTTTCACAAACCACATATGGATAAAAAAATGTCAATGCATGTGTGTTCTTTCCACAAACCACATATGGATCCACCAATGTCATTACATGTATGTTCTTTTCAAAAACCACATATGGATCCACTAGAGTCATTGCATGTGTGTTCTTTCGACAAACCACATATGGATCCACTAGAGTCATTGCATGTGTGTTCTTTCGACAAACCACATATGGATCCACTAGAGTCATTGCATGTGTGTTCTTTCCACAAACCACATATGGATCAATCAATGTCATTGCATGTGTGTTATTTTCACAAACCACATATGGATCAACCAATGTCATTATATGTGTGTTCTTTTCCACAAACCACATATGGATCCACTAGAGTAATTGCTTGTATTTTCTTTTCTCAAATCACACATGGCTCAGCAAATGTCATTGCATGATTTTTTTTCACAACCCACATATGGATCAACCAATGTCATTGCATGTGTGTTCTTTCCACAAACCACATATGTATGCACCAGAGTAATTGCATTTGTGGTCTTTTCCACAAACCACATGGATCAACCAATGGCATTACATGTGTGATATTGTCACAACCACACATGTATCAACCAATGGCATTGCATGTGTGTTATTTTCACAAACCACACATGGATCAACCAATGTCATTGCATGTGTGTTCTTTCCACAAACCACACGTGGATCCACTAGAGTCATTGCATGTGTGTTAATTTCCACAAACCACATGGATCAACCAATGGCATTGCATGTGTGTTATTTTTACTAACCACATATGGATCAACCAATGTCATTGCATGTATGTTCTTGTCATGAACCACACATGGATCCAAAAATGCCATTGCATGTGTGTTATTTCCCCAAACCACATATGTATCCACCAAAGTAATTGCATGTGTGTTGTTTTCACAAACCACATATGGATCAACAAATGTCATTGCATGTGTGTTCTTTCCACAAACCACATATGGATCCGCCAATATCATTGCACGTGTGTTCTTTTCACAAACCACATATGGATCCACTAGAGTCAATGCATGTCTGTTCTTTCCAGAAACCACATATGGATCCACTAGAGTCATTGCATGTGTGTTCTTTTCACAAACCATATATGGGCCCACTAGAGTCATTGCATGTGTGTTCTTTCCACAAGCCACATATGGATCAACCAATGTCATTGTATGTGTGTTCTTTTCACAAACCACATATGGATCAACCAATGTCATTGCTTGTGTTTTCTTTTCCACAAACCACATATGGATCCACTAAAGTAATTGCATGTGTGTACTTTTCACAAACCACACATGGATCAACAAATGTCATTGCATGTGTGTTCTTTTTACAACCCACATATGGATCAACCAATGTCATTGCATGTGTGTTCTTTCCACAAACCACATATGTACCCACCTGAGTAATTGCATGTGTGTTCTTTTCCACAAACCACATGGATCAACCAATGGCATTGCATGTGTGATATTGTCACAAACCACACATGGATCAACCAATGGCATTACATGTGTGTTCTTTTCACAAACCACACATGGATCAACCAATGTCATTGCATGTGTGTTGTTTCCACAAACCACACATGGATCCAATAGAGTCATTGCACGTGTGTCACAAACCACATGGATCAACCAATGGCATTGCATGTGTGTTATTGTCACAAACCACATATGGATCAACCAATGTCATTGCTTGTATGTTCTTGTCATGAACCACACATGGATTCACCAGTGCCATTCCATGTGTGTTCTTTCCACGAACCACATATGTATCCACAAGAGTAATTGCATGTGTGTTCTTTTCACATACCACATATGGATCAACAAATGTCATTGCATGTGGTGTTCTTTTGACAAACCACATATGGATCCACCAACGTCATTGCATGTGTGTTCTTTCCATGAACCACATATGGATCCACCAATGTCATTGCATGTGTGTTCTTTTCACAAACCACATATGGACCCACTAGAGTCATTGCATGTGTGTTCTTTCCACAAACCACATATGGATCCACTAGAGTAATTGCATGTGTGTTCTTATACTAAAACCAGCACTAGAGTCATTGCATGTCTGTTCTTTTCACAACCCACATATGGATCAACCAATGTCATTGCATGTGTGTTCTTTCCACAAACCACATATGGATCCACCAGAGTCATTGCATGTCTGTATTTTCCACAAACCACATGCATCAACCAATGGAATTGCATGTGTGTTATTGTCACAAACCACATATGGATCAACCAATGTCATTGCATGTCGTTCTTTCCACAAATCACATATGGATCAACCAATGTCATTGCATGTGTGTTCTTTTCACAAACCACATATGGATCCACTAGAGTCATTGCATGTGTGTTCTTTCCACAAACCACATATGGATGAGAATATCATTTTGCGGCCTGAAAGTTGGGTCGCCCAGGCAATGCGGTACCCAAGTTCCCTGAAATCAGCCTGGATGACTACAGTTGGTGTGCCAAATACTGAGAGGGTCTTTTTCGGCATGAATTCAACTTTATGTTTCAATACAAAAAATCAGGCTAACGGCCGTCAAGTTGGGCCCCCTTTTCAGTTCTTGCCGTTATGTTGCTCCTGTTGCTTAGGTGTCAATTAGGCTTTCAGCGTTGGCGCCTCCATCCATTACTTGTCTTCTTCTTCCCTAGAGCGGCAATTTGTGGGGTGTCGCAGCCATGGTGCGTAGCTGGGACGTGGATGAACCTGCTCAGCCCAGCTCTCCTCCCTGTAGGTTTGCAGCGTTGGCGCCTGCATCCATTATGCGTCTTCTTCTTTCCTGGAGTGGCAATCTATGGTCGCGGCCATGGCGCAGAGCTGGGACGTGACGAACCTGCTCGGCCCCACTCTCCTCCCCGTCCTGATTCGGAGTTCTCCCTCACCATGGACGCACCCATGGCATGGTGCGGGGACGAGAATTGGTTCCCCGTGAGATCTGTCACCGCGTCGACCATGCTCAGTTCTGTTTTCCTCCTCTAGAATCCGAGCTCGTCATCGTCGTGGTTGCACCCGCACCAATTCTTCCACCTCTGCCGAGGTCTCCGTCGTAGCTCAAGTTCTGTCATGTTTGACCTATAAGCGAATTGGGAGCTAGGCGGCAGCAACCCGTTGTTGAACCTGCAAGGAATTTGCTGAAGACTGTGTGCCGCTCCAAGGTCTTTGGCTGATTCCTTCGGCTTCTCCCAACGTCCACCGCCGATGTGAGATCATTTAGTTACTTCAATACAAAATTTTGACCAATTTAACTTGTTGATGTATTCCTTGACAATTATAATATAATCGAGCACTAGAAGTAATTTGTAGTGTGCATGAGCATGATCAGTAATATAACTGAACACTAGAAATTTTAAGGCACTCCATATAAAGGAGTAGATTAATATAGGAGGTTCACCAGAGACACCACGGCTATATTGTCTTACATGCCACACACAGGTAATAATTAACTAAAACAAAATAAAAGCAGGGGCGGCAGCAGGAGGCCGGGACAAGGAGACGCCTAGCATGGCAGGGGTTTATCAGCAGGAGGCACCGACATCCTAGTCGATGGGATACAGGCCAGTCCTGACATACTCCCGGAGGAATTTGCCATAGGCTGCGTGCCACGGCAAGGTAATCGGCCTATGGCTTCTACCTCCGCCTCTGCCAACGCCCTCCACGTGCTAGATCATGATGTTGAGTTCCACGTTGATTGCTCTACCATAGAATGGGCAAAATAGTCTCCCCTATAGTGGAAACGGATTAGCCCACACCGTAACCGCCTCAGCACGTAGCGGCTGTTGTTGTCCCTGGGTACCTTGTTATCGTCCACTCATCATCATCCTCCTATTGATTTTTAAGAACATAACTTAGAACTCATATATATGATTGAATTGTATTACAACTCAAGAATTGACAACATGTATATGTAAACAATATATCCGTGGATATCAAAGATAAAGCATCTCAACAATAGTTTTATCGGTTCATATATCATTTCATCTCAACACAATGACAAATAATTGCATCAAAGTGAATGTAGGATAAATCTAGCGGCCTCATAAGTTTCTTCAGGGATGGAGTCAGTGAACCAAGTAACAATTGCACAACCTGTAATATTGTTATACATCGCCCCAGGTTCACTAACTCATCCCTGAAAAAATCTAACACCAATGTGTCTACCTCTCTTTGGGGCAAATTTGAATCATTGGCCACAATAAGAAATTGAAATGTAATCGTACAAAACATTATTCAAGGATATACAGAGTCAGGTACAATAACAAGCCTAAATATTGTAATTATAAATAAAAAACCAACCAATTAATCTTCAGGTACATGTTAAAAATACTTATGATAAAAACCATTCATATGCATCATACCAATCATTAAAAGATCAGAAACAATTCAAGGATCATATATGTAGTTCCATATGAGAATAAATCTAGGGCCTCATAATTTGTTTCAGAGATGGAGTTGGCGAACCAAAGTACCAACAATACAACCTATATTGTTTGTGTGCATTGCTGCCTCAGGTTCACCAACCCATCCCTAAAACACGACACCATCATACGTGTCTCCCCTTGAACTCTTTTGGGCAAATTTCAATCATCGGCCTTGGTGACAAACTAAAATGTAATTCTTATACACTATGAATGCATGGAATAGATAATTCAAATATCATAGTTCTATGAATGTAGAATAAAGATTGCAGCCTCATAAGTTTCTACAAGGATGGTGTAAGCGAACCAAGTAACACTTGCACAACTTATATTGATCTTGTACATGGCCCTAGGTTCGCTAACTCATCCCTAAAAAAATCTAACACGAATGTGTCTGTCTCTCTTTGGGGCAAATTTGAATCATTAGCCACAAAAAGAAATTGAAATGTAATCGTATAAAACAATATTCAGGGATATACATAGTTAGGTACAAAAACAAGCCTAAATATTGTAATTATAAATAAAAAACAAAACAATTAATCTTTAGGTATATGTTATAAATACTTATGATCAAAACCATTCATATACATATGCATCATACCAATCATTAAAAGATCAGAAACAAATCAAGGATCATATATATAGTTCCATATGAGAATAGATCAAGGGCCTCATAATTTGTTTCAGAGATGGAGTTGGAGAACCAAAGTACCAACACCACAACCTATATTGTTTGTGTGCATTGCTACCTCAGGTTCACCAACCCATCCCTAAAATACGACACCATCATACGTGTCTCCCCTTGAACTCTTTTGGGGCAAATTTCAATCATCGGCCTCGGTGACAAACTAAAATGTAATTCTTATACACTATGAATGCATGGAATAGATAATTCAAATATCATAGTTCTATGAATGTAGAATAAAGATTGCGGCCTCATAAGTTTCTACAGAGATGACGTAAGCAAACCAAGTAACAATTGCACAGCTTATATTGATCTTGTACATGGTCCCAGGTTTGCTCACTCATCCCTGAAAAAATCTGACACCAATGTGTCTACCGCTCTTTGGGGAAAATTTGAATCATTGGCCACAATAAGAAATTGAAATGTAATCGTACAAAACAATATTCAGGGATATACATATGCATCATACAACACATTCATAGATCAGAAACAATACAAAGATTATATATAATGTTCCATATGAGAAAAAAATTAGGGCCTCATTTTTTCCAGTGATGGAGTCGGAGAGCCAAAATACCAACAGCACAACCTATATTGTTTATGTGCATTGCTGCCTGAGGTTCACCAACGATCCCTAAGAAAATGACACCATCAGATTCCCTTGCACTATTTTGGGGCAAAATTGAATCATTGGGCTCAGTAAGGAATAGAAATGTAATGTTATAGGCCTGCAATGTATCGAAATCAACACTCAACTAGCAAACTCAACTAGATGGCAGATGAGCAGATTGGGGTTTTGTGACTAGATGGCAGATGCATCAATCGCCCGATCGAACCATATATATACTACCCTACTTCAAGAGCAAAAGAATCTATACACGATTGAGCAAATCCTATGTATGAACAGTGAAAACTACGACTGCGACTAGAGAATCTAGCAATATATTACCTCAGACTCCTCATCAGGGACCTCCTCCTCGAACTCGTCATTCTCCGCGATTGCGTCTAAGATTTCTTATACGGCGATGGGATCCTTGATGTAGAGCATAGGATTGCCTCCACCTGTCGCCTGCCCCCCATCCAGATCTGCCGCTGGCACCACGACGTTGTCGGCCACCTGCTGCTCGGCGGCGATAGCTACTACCTGCTGCTCGGCGGCGATGGCTACCACCTACTGCTTGGCGGCGATGGCTACTGGCTGGACGGATTAGCTCGCACCCTCGACGGCACGGCGATGAGCGGCCTTCGTGCCCGGAGAAGACGCCTCCGCCTGCTTGGCGACGACCGAGACATCTGCTGTTGCGCCTTCAACTGGCTTCACCTCCGGCTCGTATCCACGCGTACGCTTCATGGCGCACCAAGGGAAGGAGGTAGTGCAAGCGAGGGAGATTCAGTGCGTGAGGTAGGTGTAGATTGGGGTCTTGGGACTAGACAAGACTGGGGGGAAATGACATGAGCTCATGGAAGAAGAAGGTCGAGGGGGGTTATAAACACCGGACCGTTCATAGTCCTCGAGTGGACACATGTGGTGGGCAGGGGGCGAGGGGCTACCATGATCTCCACCCTTTTTTTTGAAACAGCCACGATCTCCACTTTAGAGCTGCATTGAAAACATGCTCATGGCAGACCTCGATTCCACTGCATGTAAGTGGCGCGGAACCAATTTCTAGCAACGTTAGATCTACTTGAGGGGGGCCCTTGGCTCATGGAAGTTACTAGCGGTAGGGCCCAGTTGGAAGTGAGATTGAGAGTGCTGCGTAAAAATGGGTTATGTCTTATTAAAATCAAGTGGCAATAAATTGCAGCGTCCCGTCGACAACCATGCACTCGATGACCCCGTTGCCCTGTGCATGTGTTGTAGCAGTAGTAGGATTTTCAGACTTGATTAAAGTTGACATGACCGCTCAACGACTATTTCCATGGACGACATCGTGTTCCTTCCTGTAGAAGTCTCGCTGAGGGAGACGTCCATGCTGTCTCGCGCTGTACTGTGAAGGGCACGACGTGTGCAACGATCATCGTTGGATCGCACAGAATCAACGGTTGGTGTGCACGATCCGTGTGACAACTATGACAACCAATCGGGGAGTAGCAGACAAGGTGAGTACAGGTTTGGGCTTCTACAAAAGATAGAGACAGGGGCAAAACTAAGTAGTACCACATAAAACCAAGGGCAAAACTGAGTAGTATAAAAATGGAAAGTGTCTTGTACAATGAAATACATCGTGGAATACATCAAATTATGCCAAGATAGATCCACTAGAGTTCATTGGATGTGCGTTCTTCTCATAAACCACACATGGATCCACCTGTGTGATTACATGTCTGCTCTTTTCATAACCAAAGTTAGAGTCATTGCATGTTTGTTCTTTTCACAAACCACATATCACCAGTGTCATTGCATGTGTGTTCTTCTCATGAACCACACATGGCTCCACCCAGTGTCATTGCATGTCTGTTCCTTTCACAAACCACATATGGATCCACCAGTGTCATTGCATGTCTGTTCTTTTCATGAACCACACCAAGTGTCATTGCATGTTTGTTCCTCTAAACAAACCACATAAGGATCCACCAGTGTCATTGCATGAGTGTTCTTCTCATGAACCATAGCTAGTGTCATTGCATGTGTGTTCTTTTCATGAACCACACATGGATCCACCAGTGTCATTGCATGTGTGTTCTTCTAGACAAACCACATAAGGATCCACCAGTGTCATTGCATGTATGTTCTTTTCATGAACCACAGCTAGAGTCATTGCATGTGTGTTCTTCTAAACAAACCACATAAGGATCCACCAGTGTTATTGCATGTCTGTTATTTTCATGAACCACACCCAGTGTCATTGCATGTGTGTTATTCTAGACAAACCACATAAGGATCCACCAGTGTCATTGGATGTGTGTTCTTCTCATGAACCACACATGGATCCACCAGTGTCATTGCATGTCTATTCTTTTCATGAACCACACCCAGTGTCATTGCATGTGTGTTCCTCTAAAAAACCACATAAGGATCCACCAGTGTCATTGCATGTCTGTTCTTCTCATGAACCACATAAGGATCCACCAGTGTCATTGGATGTTTGTTCTTCTCATGAACCACACATGGATTCACCAGTGTCTTTGCATGTCTGTTCTTTTCATGAATCATAGCTAGAGTCATTGCATGTCGGTTACTTCCATAAACCACATATGGATCCACCAGTGTCATTGCATGTCTGTTCTTTTCATGAACCACAGCTAGATTCATTGCATGTCAGTTATTTTCATGAACCGCACATGGATCTACCAGTGTCATTGCATGTGTGTTCTTCTAAACAAACCACATAAGGATCCACCAGTGTCATTGCATGTCTGTTCTTTTCATGAACCACACCCAGTGTCATAGCATGTGTGTTCTTCTAGACAAACCATATAAGGATCCACCAGTGTCATTGGATGTGTGTTCTTCTCATGAACCACACATGGATCCACCAGTGTCATTGCATGTCTGTTCTTTTCGTGAACCTGACCCAGTGTCATTGCATGTTTGTTCCTCTAAATAAACCACATAAGGATCCACCAGTGTCATTGCATGTCTGTTCTTTTCATAAACCACACATGGATCCACCAGTGTCATTGCATGTGTGTTATTTTCATGAAGAATAGATAGAGTCATTGCATGTGTGTTCTTCTAAACAAACCACACATGGATCCACCTAGTGTGATTGTATGTCTGTTCTTTCACAAACCACACATGGATCCACCAGTGTCATTGCATGTGTGTTCATTTCATGAACCCCATCTAGAGTCATTTCATGTGTGTACTTCTAAACAAACCACACATGGATCCACCTAGTGTGATTGCATGTCTGTTCTTTTCACAAACCACACATGGATCCAACAGTGTCATTGCATGTGTGTTCTTTTCATGAACCGCAGCTGGAGTCATTGCATGTCTGTTCTTTCCACAAACAACACATGGATCCACCTAGTGTGATTGTGTAACATCCCAAAACTTTAATCCAAGCTTATCAAGATCAAATCATCCAAAAATAGGGTTAACAAAAACTTTTTCAAATTTAAAATGAAAGCATTCATATATGTGTGCATTTAAAATAGGAGTTGTTTTGAATTGCCATGATTGTGTGATCCAATGCTTGTAAAATGTTTCTTAGGTGATTTAAACATCATCTACATCATTCCCAAACTTTTCCTAAAGAAAATCAAATCAAAAAGAATTAAAAAGGAGGAATGGTCATTTTGGAAAATTTCACTTTCATGCCTACTTTGGCTATTCCTAGTACTCAAAACTTAACAAAAACAATTCTTGATCTTTGCACCCCTTGCTAGTACACATAATGAGGTACCATGGCCCACCTTTTGATCTGTTAAAAACATTCTGTTAACTATTTTAAATGACAGTTTAAAATTGAATCTAATGCATATGCATAGATCACCCCTATTTCAAAAACCATCTCTTTGAGCTCCACTTTCAAAACCCTTGCAACCAGAGACTACCTATCAATAGTGGAGATCACTCAAAAATTTTGAAACCAAAATTCAAAACTTTCTTTCATGCGGCCATTTAATCAAACACTTGGCATGCATAATCTCTACTCTAATCCTAGCTCACTGTTTACTACAAGGTTTTGCCCCCAAATGATCATGATTTATCTCCTCTATCCCATCTTGATCTAAACAAACCCCTAACACCCCTCTCCCTTGTCCCTAGTCACCATGCCATGACATCCCGAGCCATGGCTCGCCGGCCAACCCTTGCCCCGCTGCAGCAGACCATTCCCTCTTCCCTCGCCATGTCTAGGAGGTAGCCAGGAGCTCACCGCCACCCCCTGTCCCTTGCCCGAGCCAAGAGCAGCAGTGGACCACAGAGCACAAACCGCGCGCAGTGGCACCGCACCATGCCAGTGCCGCCCCCAGAGCATGCTCAGTCCCCGATCGCACAGACCGCCCCTTGGCAGCAGCCCACGCCCGCCGCTCCGCCTTGACCTGGAGAACACCCTAGACACCCCCGCTGGCCGCCCAACGCCTCACAGCCACCGCTCGCCGTGGACACCGCCGCCTTTGCCTCTTAGAGCGCCACCTCGCCCAGACCGCGTGCCACCGCCCCTACGGCCGCATTCACTTTCTAGAGCACCACCAGGGAACCACACATCGATCGCCACCCGCAGCCATGCCTCTACCTCGCCGTAGCCATGTCTCCACCGTCGACTGCCCATCCCGCTCGGTCTCACCGTCGGGCCTATAAAAGGATCCCTCCCCAGCCTCTTCTCTCCACACCACTCCACTCCCCTCACCTCTCTGAACCTCACCCACCTCTAGCCGGAGCAAAGGGAGCAGCAGCTCGCCGGAATTGGAGCCGGAGCAGCAGCCTCTGGAGGAGAAGGGCGTCGCTGATTGCGACCACCCCAAGCTCCACCACAACCGCGCCTCGCCTCGCCGTCGTCTTCCAGTTGGTTTGCCCGCCTTGCCGACCCTGCTGGAGCCCTGGTACGCCCCTAGTAGACCCCCACCGAGCCGCTAGGGTTCAAGCTCGCCGCCGACCTGTTCGTCGTTGACGACGACCCTCGGCTGTAGATTTCCCTTCTAATCCTACGGCCCATAGCGCGCGTACCATTTCACGTTTTAAGTGCCGCTGACAAGTGGGACCCCCTGTCAGCTGAGCCCCGCGCCGCGGAGCGCCACTGGGCCGGCTCATTTCTTTTCCCGCGCTAGCCCACCCATTCAAATATGGATTTTTCTTTTTAGTTAAATCAAGTTTTTGTCCACTATTTCACAATTCAATTCTGTGAGTTTGACAAATCCAAATAGCATGAAACAAATTTTTCCTGAAAGGTATTAAGATGCTTTATCCAAGGCCGTTGGATTTAATTCAATTATAGTTATAGATCTCTCCTAATAAAAATAACAAAACAGAAGCATTTGCAACTTGCAACATTTTTATAAAATCAACCAAGTTAGCTTTTGAGTTGATTCCAACTCTAAAAAATCACATTTCATCATATATATCTAAATATGTAATAATATTAAGGTTTACATGCAGTGACTTTGGACTAGTACCAAAATAATGCTATATAGGCATTTCTAGTCACTTTAAATCATTAAATAATAAACTTAAACTAAAGTAATATTGATCCAACCTTTAAATCTCATTCCCACATGTTAGAATATGTGGTGAGGACATGTGTCCACATGATCCCATATTTTGGTGGTGCATATTAAATCTTAGTTAAATTTTCAATGAGTAGAAATTACTTTTCTAAATTAAAAAGGTTGAAACTATTGAATTAAACTTGTGATGTTTGTGATGATAATAGATTATCAATTGTGTGTCTTAGAATGGTACTTAGCCTAGTGAAGTATTGTTTGGGGATTGTGCACTCCCTATGTATTTATAGACGCTAGTACCGACCAAGCTTTCGAGGAGGAGGAGTTCTACCAAGAAGAAGACGACGAAGAAAACTTCAACCACTTCACCAACCAAGGCAAGCCACCATTAACAGTGCAAGCTACCCTTAGCAAGATAGCAATACCCAAGATTTAACTCTTGCAAGTTTAGTGCTTAGCAAACTAGAAACAAACTAGATGGTTTAGCAAAGATGCCTTAAGCATGCTTTGATCACACCCCTTTAACTATTAGTACCTCAAGTCTTATTGACAAGTTTTACCTCCCTTAGTTTACACAAAGTTATTTACTTGTTTTGAAGGTAGCATAAAAAGTATAAAACTTGACCTACATAGAAACCTTTAGATGTCATTCTATGGCATGAGATTGATCCCATCCTTCCACCTTAGTCAACACCCTTAACTTAGTAGTTAGAATAGATCAAAAACTTGAGTCACTTTAGATGGGAACAAGTGGTGAAAATGAATTGTGAAAACCTTGGAATGATGAGTCATTCTATTGAGATCTTTTGACATGGTTGAGAAACACAACTGGTTTATGATGATGAAAATGATGAGGCATGAGCCTTAACCCTTTTATAAAACTAATGGTTGGATTCAGATGCGATACCATTCCAAATTTACCGTACAACCACACTACCTGAATTGGGTAAGGCTTAGCTGGAAATTTATATGCATTAGTATTAGTTCCCTCATGGGAGAGGTTTGAGCTGAGGCTACCTCTCAATGTTATCCACCTATGCAGTGCCCAAGATGACTGATGGTCATGGTTGGGAGGCCATGCTCATAGGAGAGGTGCTTATACTAGGGTGTGTAAAGGGAAGGTTATATTTGATTATCTGCATACCAAGTATGATGATTCAGGGTTATCCTTGACAGATGTATCGAATCTTGTGGTGAAAGTGCACCACCTCTGCAGAGTGTCAAACTATTCGAATAGCCGCGTCCGCGGTTATGGACAGTTGGAATGGCCATACTATTTCGTTGTCAGATGTTTTCTAAATAACTTGAAATGAATGATGAACTTTGACTTGACCACAACAGGGTTGTGTTTATAATAATAGTTTCCCAGCTTAAGTGATTCTAGAACTTTATTTTATCTTTCTTTGCTTCTGAACTCAGCTTAGGTTTCAAACTTAACTTTAGAGTTAAATTTAGATTTAGCACTTTAACTTAGAACTATAGTACCTGTTAATAGTAGTTTGCAAGTACTTAAAGAGTACTCATGGCTTTTGTCCCTGGCTATTCTCATGGCCAGACTATGAAGGAGACTATCAGGAGGATGGTCATCAGGACGGCTATGATAACTAGGACTATCTGCCTTCGTCAGCATTGCCTGTGCCCCTGAAGATCGACCCCACCGCTACGCTTATCTTTTATTTCCGCTGCTTGTTGTATTAAAGACTGGATCATCAGATCCTTATTTGTGTAAGACCTTATGTATGGTTTGTAATGGATGATGTACTGTGATATCCAATCCGTTATGTCTCACAAAAATGGTAGTCCTGGGATTGCGAGGTATGGCATAACGGGCATCTGGGATTAAAAATCCGGGTGTTGACAAGTTGGTTTCAGAGCCATCCTGACCATAGGAGACCCTAGTTAGAATGGACGTCCAAACCAAAAACTTAGCTTCAAAAACCAAAGTGAGTATTTATGAAAAACTATTTCCTCTCTTACCCTTGTGAACTCATTCTTTCTCAAAAATTCATGTTCCTCAAAATTCTTACATTATGACTTAAAACATGACACACTTGATCACTCCACTAACTTCCTCATCCTTAATTCGTGTAGATGGAGACTCAGTTCATTAAGTTTTACCAGTTGGGAAATGGAGGTCAGCTGATCTTCGAGAGGGATATGGATTCACTGTCGGAGTTACTGGGACACCCACATCCGGAGTTTCTTGGAGCTCAACTTCCAGGACCCCCAGGAGGAGACTTACAGTGGCTAGTCACCGCGGATCTTCGAGGAAGCATCGAAGCACCAACTTCCAGGAGAATTCAGTTCTCTGTGAGAGAGAACAACTGGATAGATGGATTAGCCAGGGCAATGCATGAAGCTCTCGCACGTCTATGTTCCCTGAGCGTCAACAAGATCCAAGGAACCCATTTTGCCCACTATGCAAGACGTGACTTCATGGGATTGCCGATGGAGATGCCAAGTCACCCAGAATTGAGGCGTCAAGTGGAGAACCTTGATTTCTTGCTTCATGACAGACAGCAGGAACTAGACAATGCCAGGGAGTTAGCCAACTAGAACCGTGCCTTCGCCGACCAGAAGGCCTAGACTTTCGCACTGCTCGTCCAAGATCGCCAGTCTCTTCGCCGCCAGTGTGCAAAGAAGGATCGCACCATCTCCCATCTTCGCAAGAAGGTGACCGACCTCGAGAAGACCATCAAGGAGAAGGAAGCTCAGCTTGCCACCAAGGAAGAAGAAGATGAGGGTGAAGACATCCAGGGAGAAATGGATTCTTACCTCAGCAATGATGACGATTTTCTGGAAGAAGATGTTGTGGATTTCTACACTGATGATGAAGACTCCGACTTCATCGATGATGAGTACATGCACTAGAGCACTGTCGTAGCATGAGATGTATCATCTCATTGTATCGTAGCTTACATAATGGTTCCTCAAACCATCTGTTTTCCCCTTTGATTGTTGTGGTGTGTGTTGTATCGTGTGCTTGCTTGCATGAATGAAAATGAAGTTAGTTGAAAAACCTGAGCCTAACTCAAAGTTTTAGCTTTGAAAACCCAAAACCATGAACCTTAGAATTTCCCTCTTACCCCTATATCCATCTCAATCTTCAGATGACTCGTGGAAACCAAGGAGGGAGCAGCTCGTCACATGACCCAATGCTGCAGATCTTGCAGAATCTCATCGCGGACCATGAAGCAAGCAGGGCCGAGCGTCAAGCCAACTTAGCAACATTGCAACAGATCGCCCAAATGGCTCTCAACAACCAAGGACATGGAAATCATGATCACCATGGGTCCAAACTCAAAAAATTTCAGAACACCAATCCCCCAATCTTCAACCAATCTGAGAACCCATTAGATGCTGATGACTGGTTACAGACCATGGAAAACAACCTTGAAGTTGCAGGAGTTGATGAAAATGAGAAGGTTCTCTTTGACACCCACTATCTAGTGGGAGATGCCAGAGCTTGGTGGAATAGCATTTGCAATATGAACCATGGCCAGGTGATGACCTGGGAAGCATTCAAAGTCAAGTTCAGCCGCACCCACGTGCCGCAAGGTCTCGTCAACAGGATGAGAGATGAATTCCGCAAATTGAAGCAAGGAAGAATGACTGTGGTGGGCTACCGTGACAGATTCTTGTCACTTGCCAGATATGCACCGGATGAGATCAACACGGAGGCCAAGAAGAAGGATAGATTCTTGAACGGACTGCATGATGAGATGCAGACTGTCCTCGTCAACATCCGTTTTCAGGATCTCGAAGAGCTAGTCGACTCTGCCATTCAGATGGAAGGGAAGATTAACCAGGCAAATGACAACCGCAAGCGTCGTATGATGCAGCAGCCTGGATCCAGTAGTCACCAGAAGTACCATCCCAACCCTTCACACGGCTATGCACCAAGGAACAACCGACCCCCAAATTCTCGCCCAAGCTACCCCAACCGTAGCGGAGGCAATGTGAAGTCCGGAGGAAACAATCACAACTCCGGTAATGCCAACAATTTCAACCGTGCCCCTCCCAAGAGCAACAACAACAACAACACTGCACCCAGAACTGGCAGCAATGCTGTACCTATCGCTGTCAAGGACAAGTCCCAGATCACTTGTTTCGAGTGTGGAGTGAAGGGTCACTACTCCAATGAGTGTCCCAAGAAGACTACCGCCAATGCCCCTGTGAATCCCCCAGCTCAGCAGCAGTGTCGTGTTCAACCAGGAAGGAGATTTGCCCCAGGGAACCCTCACAACCGCAACGGTCATCTCTTCCACATGAACGTAGAAGAAGCCCAGGAAGCGCCAGATGTAATGCTGGGTATGTTTTCTGTCAACTCAGTTTTAGCAAGAGTATTGTTTGACTCTAGAGCATCGCATTCATTTGTCACCGAAGAATTTGTATGCACTAGTAAGATTCACCCAACCAACCTGAAGCATGTCATGATAGTTCAAATCCCCGGTTCAACTACAAAAGCTAGAAAAATTTGCAAAGCTGTACCTATCAGAATACATGGGATAGATTTTTATGCCAACCTAATTGTACTTGGAACCAAAGGATTGGAAGTAGTACTAGGTATGGACTGGATGTCAAGGCATAAAGGACTGATAAACTGTGCTAAGAAAGCCATCACCATGACCAGTAGTTCTGGAGTAATAGTAGAGCATATCTCTGAAATCTTATCCTGTCAATTCAAGTGCAACAAGAGTGTAGCCCTGCCCACCATTGACCAAGTCAGAGTTGTTTGTGAATACCCCGACGTATTCCCAGATGAATTGCCAGGTATGCCCCCGGATAGGTATATTGAGTTCATTATCGAACTAATCCCTGGAACCGGACCTATAGCCCAGAGACCCTATACCATGAACCCCTCAAAGTTAGTGGAACTGAAGAAGCAGTTGGATGCCATGTTAGCAACAGGCTTGATTCAGCCAAGCGCATCGCCATTGTAACTACCTCGGTGAATTACGCTCTTAGTTACAAGCCTGGATGACCGGAAATGGTTAAAATAGTACGGTGGGGCCAAATGCCGCTCACAGGTAGACCTCTCGGCCGTCCTAACCATTTCCAAAACATCGGGACAAGAACGAGCGGCATAATCGGCAGGCGAAGGGATCAACTACATACACAAATGAGTATGTATGCAAGCCACATACAACAGTCCTCAGAGCCATTCCATCTAAAAAGAAATAGAAATATCGCAACGCCATACGGCAAGATCCAAATATCCTAGATAGATATAATAGTTTAGGATATCTCCTCATACATCAAACACCAGAGTATCAGGCGGAAGCGGAAAAACAAGATCCGAGTACGGATAAGAAGCAAATCGGCATAAGATGCCCCATAAATAAACACATCCCGCCCACAGATCTCACGGATCCCTGTTCCCGGAATCTCTACACCATGTGATCGTTTCCAACATCGTCCGTCTCCTCCACCCAGTATCCATCTTACGAGTATACCTGTTCATATGAATCAAACAATTTATCGTGTGAGACCCTAGGGGTACTCAGCAAGTCTTTATGCCGCTAAAGGGGACACAACCTGGGGTGACGCAATTGCAGCAAAAGATAATGTCTAACAAGTGTATAGATACTCGCTAACCATCCGCCTAACCAATGATAGACGGATGTCCGGGAATTAATAACAACAGTTATAACAGTAATTAACAGATCCATCCTCCTCCTCGCTTACCAACGAGGAAGCGGACGAACAACCCCCCCATCCGTTGGCAGTTTTATTAACCATTCCATGAGTGTGGCACTAATTACTAGTCAGGTACTTAGTTAAATTAAAAGCGGTACTTTAGTTATACTTGTCTATGATCGAGAAACTGTGCTCCAAGTCGTCCATAACCGCGGACACGGCTTTCAGAAAGATTTACCCTAAAGGGGTGCACAAATAGCAACACACACTCGATCAACCTCAGAAAAACCAAATCAAAACCCAACGAGGCATTCACGACAAAGCGATCATAGGATTGTCAATGGCCGGCTCCGAGACGGACCCAAGGTTTTCGTCAATGGCTGTAAACGACTGGGAACCCGAAAATGTGACTGGGCTTGTCGATGCCGCGAAAACACTCCGCATCCAAAACAGTACAGGTGCTCCTCGCACAATCTTAAATAAAGCAGTAAAGCATGGCATAAGTACAGGATAGTAATAAAGCCCCAAACTACTTTGTGGCCCCAAGAAATAAGAATGAATCAAGCTCTAGCTCAGGGGGGTCCATAAGGCCTCCCGGATGTGGATAGTGCGAATAGTCAAGGAACAGGAATCAAGTACTCGGGGTCCTACGGGACACAAGTGAGCATGAAGAACCAAATAGCAGATATTGCTCACCGGTGCCACTTTCATTAGTTATCCCATTACTACTCAGTTTAAGTTGTTTAAGTATCTTGTTATCTATCAGACACTCACATACCCTACACATGCTGTTCTACGACCCGCATGGCTCAATCAACTCCTATAGTAATGGCTCAGGGGATGGAGGAACAAGCTTCGGTGGGATTTAAAAGTAACGGCTATGCAGTACTTGGGATTCAGTTTAATGCAATCGCGACTCAATGATGCAAGAATAAGATAGAGGCAATAGGTACTATATATATGCAAGCATGTGGTAGTGCTTGCCTGGCAGCTCAGTTTTAAGCGGGAGATGGATCTGGATAGCACTCCTGTGATTCCTGGTAATTCTCCTGCTGGGCGTCTATTCAAAGAAGAACCAAACAAACAAGGGCCAACATAAATAAAGTGCACAAGCATATTAATTAAAATGCGTCAAGCAAGCAAGCATGCCATGATGAATGATGCACAATTTACATGGCATTAAAATAGCATGGCAAGGGTGAGGTGTGGTGCAAGAATAAAGCATTTTTATTATTTATTTAGTCCAATTTTATTGTCATAAACAGTTCAGATTTGTAATAATGTCATGATGCATGCTTCAAATCAGAACAAGGACTGCATAGATAGAACGGTCTCGTCGTGCTGATCGATTTAGACATATTATTTGTCAAATTTGGAGTTATAAAACTAAAGTTATTAATTAATCAAGAAAAAGGGCATTTTATTGTAATTTTAATTACCTCGAAAATTTAAAGTGCTCAAACAGTATTTTGAAAAGCATATTTGAAATCCTCACAATTTTCTGCTTCAAAAACATATATCATATGTATTATTTGGAATTATATTTTAAAAGTTAATTAAAAACAGATTTGAATTTGAATTTAAACCTTTTGAATTTGTTTTGTTTAAACAGCTAAACAGGGAAACTTTTTAGACCCAGACGAACTCAACCCAAGCCACTGACGGGTGGGCCGCTGCTGACTGGGCCACATGCGCACAGGAAAAGGTCTTCTCACCGCGGCGCTACCTAGCCACTTAGGCTGACTGGTGGGGCTGGGTGATGATGGGGCCACACGCGCGCGCGGCCAGCGGGCGACTGACACGTGGGCGATCCAGGGGAGCGCGGGTTGAGAAAATACAAAGCGCGGGGGCTTGCTTGCAAGATTGCACCGGGGCTGGCGAGTGGGGTCGCTGGGGCTGCGAAGGACCTAGGCGTGGTCGACAAAAGGTGAGGGGGCCTTTGCGCGAAACGACGCTTGAGCCCTGGACTGAACCTGACGACTTCCCTCTGATTTGTGACAACGATCTGACAATGGCGAGGTCTTCCGGCGAGGATGGCGACGCAACCACGGCGAGATAACACTTGCCGCCGAAACGAAAAATGCAGAGGGAGGCTCCAGCTACAGATCTCGTTCAGGGAGGCTCGTCGGCGGCGGGCTATATTGGACGGGGCGCATCGGGGAACAGAGGTGAGAACGCCGGGCTGGGTCTGTGCATCGGCGGGGCAGCTCACCGGCGGGGGCCAAAATTGGGCGGCGATCGGCACGCAGAGGAGGGAAAAACGGAAGAGGGTCGAGGGGAGCTCACCTCGTCCGATTCCCACGGAATTCAGAGGAAGGGACGGCCGGAGCGGAGCGGGACGGCGAGGTCGCGGAGGTGGTGCACGGCTCTCTGACGTGGGGGCAGTTGCGGGCGAGTTCGGCTCCTCCTCGCAGGCGAAAGCGACGCCTCGGTCCACGGCGGCGCTCCCAGGAGAGACCTCGGTCACCAGCTAGGACGGATCGACGTCGTAGAGCTCTGACTGGCGGCGTCGGCTTGATACGGCGGATAAGAGGGAGATGGAAACGGAGCGGAGCTAGGGTTCGAGAGAAGGGTGCGGCTCGGCGCGAGGATAAGAAGGAGGGGAGGTGGTGACGCGGATAACGGCGACGGTCATCTGCTCGCTGCCGTCTGCGTGCAGGGAGGGAGAAGGAGACGGCGTCAGACGGGGGAAGAACAGGAACAAAGGGTGGCGTCGGCGTTGTCTAGCTCGAACCGGTACGGTCTAGGGAGGGAGATGGGGCCGCGGCTAGGGGAAAAAAGGAGGGCCCAGGAGGAAGCAGAGGTAGGCCGGAGCTGCTGCTGGGCCGCGTCCAGGTAAGGTGGGTTGCTGCTGAGGCTCACTCTTTTACTCATTTTCCTTTTTATTTAATTTACTGTTTTGTTTTTGTTTTGTTACGGATACAAACAAGCCCAAAAATACCCCCTTTTGGAAGTTTTTGCAAATTTGCAATAAAAGGAAGGAGCTGGCTAAGGAGTGAGGTGAGCCTTAGTGGTTGAGCACAAGTTGATGGTGAGGAAACACTACAAGAGAGAAAGAGAGAGAGGGGTGTAAAAACAAAGGGAAAAACCCACATGATCATGCATGATGGTGAACAGGTTTTGTCGGGATCATGGGGACGGTGGAGAGATAGAGATGATTCCACAAAGAGAAAAGCACTAAAACAAAGAGAAAACAAAAGAGCTAAAGATGGTGATGCTATTGCATGGCCCATGCATAATAATTAATTGTCATGTGTTAATTATGTGAAAACATTACTAATACAACATGGCATTATATACACGCATTCCCAAAATATGGAACAAAGGCCAAGCAAAAGAAGATAGAATTGGATCCATCCCACCCACATGAGCTAGAATAAATATCAAAAGAAAAAGAAATACAAGGTCATGGATAATGGGATGGTGGAATTATAAGGTGGTGGCAAAGAGAGGTGGTGGAATTGAAATAAAAGATATGCCCCCAACTCAACTTGGGCACTAACAATATATCAATGACCAAATACAATATCAAGAGGCAATACAATTAATAATGCATATGAGGGAAGATCCAAATCAAAAGGGTTTTATATGATGCTCAAATGCAAGGTGGCATGATGACATGAGCATGATATAATTATGATGCAACAATTATATGTAGGAAGTAGCCATTATCTTACTAGACCAAGTAGCATTACCATTGTTAGACAATTGGGATGCTACAACTCTCCCCCACTAAACAGGAATCTCGCCCCGAGATTCTAGGAAGAAGAAGACGACTCAAAGAGGGTAGGATACTTGGCACGAAGCTCATCTTCACGTTCCCAAGTGGCTTCATCCACGGAATGGTGTGACCACTGCACCTTGCAGAACTTGATGGACTTGTTGCGAGTCCTTCTTTCTAGGACTTCAAGGATTTTTGTGGGGTGTTCTTGATAAGACAGGTCTTCTTGGAGATTGATAAGCTCATGGTCCACGGTCCTGCCGGGATCCTTGAAGCACTTCTTGAGTTGAGAGATGTGGAAAACATCATGGACCTTGAGTTTTTCAGGAAGTTCAAGAGCATCAGCAACTTCTCCTCTTCTTCCATGGATTTTGAATGGACCGATGTATCTAGGAGCCAGCTTTCCTTTGATACCAAAGCGGTGCGTGCCTCTCATGGGAGTGACACGAAGGTAAACGAGATCACCAGGGACATACTCCATGTCCGTGTGCTTTCTGTCATAATTGCTCTTCTGGCGACTTTGAGCAATCTTCAGATTTTCAAGAATGATGTGAACCTTCTCCTCCGCTTGAGTTACAATGTCGGGGCCAAAAAATATTCTTTCTCCTGCGCCCAACCAACCAATCGGAGTTCTGCATTTGCGACCATAGAGAGCCTCAAATGGTGCCATCTTTAGACTTTTCTGGAAGTTGCTGTTGTAAGAGAATTCAGCATAAGGAAGACATTCTTCCCACTTCATGCCGAAAGAGATGACGCAAGCACGGAGCATATCTTCTCGAATCTGATTGATCCTTTCAACTTGTCCTTGCAACTGAGGGTGGTAAGCTATGCTGAAGTTCAATTTTGTTCCCAAAGCATTTTGGAAACTTCCCTAGAACTTGGAAGTGAAGATGCTTCCACGGTCTGATCTGATTTCAAGAGGAACTCCATACAGAGAGACAATTCTGTTGATACAGAGCTCAACCAACTGGATTGCAGAAATTGTTTCCTTGACGGGAAAGAAGTGAGCCACTTTAGAAAGCCTGTAAATGACAACAAAGATTGCATTGTTGCCCTTCTGCGACCTTGGAAACCCAGTGATGAAGTCCATCTCTACTTTCTCCCATTTCCATTCCGTAGGTTTCAATGGTTGTAGAAGACCGGAAGGTTTCTGATGGACAGCTTTAACTTTGCGGCAGACATCACACTCCGAGACATACTTGGCACAATATCGTTTCAACCCAGGCCACCAATATTGTGTTTTCAAGTCCATGTACATCTTTGTGCTACCAAGGTGGATAGAAAGAACAGAATCATGCGCCTCCTTGAGAACTTGCTCTCTCAAACCCGGGTAGTTCGGAACAAACATCCGGCGTTCAAAGAAAAGCGTGCTTTGGTCATCGACGTTGAAGGACTCATACTTCGGAAGCTGAATGTTGGAAATGATCTTTTTAGTGTAAGGATCACCAAGTTGAATGGAGCGAACCTTCTCTTCCAAAAGCGGGGTTGCCAGAAGGTTCAGAAGATACCCTTGATCCACAATTTCAAGGTTGAGCTGATGGAATTCCTCGCACAAGAGAGGTTGTTATTCTTCCACCATGAGGTTGCTGACATAAGCTTTGCGGCTGAGAGCATCGGCTATGGCATTAGCTTTGCCCGGAGTGTAGTTGATGGTCAAATCGAAATCATTGATTGCTTCAATCCACCTTCTCTGACGAAGGTTGAGATCAGGCTGTGTGAAGATATACTTCAGACTCTTATGATCAGAAAAGATTTCACAATGGTTGCCAAGCAAGTAATGCCTCCATACTTTCAAAGCAAAGACAACTGTTGCGAGTTCGAGGTCATGTGTAGGATAGTTGACCTCATGCGTCTTCAACTGTCGAGAGGCATAAGCAACAACTTGTTTTTCTTGCATAAGGACCGAACCCAATCCTTGCAAGGAGGCGTCACAGAATATCTAGAAAGGCTTTGATGTATCTAGAGGAATCAAGACTGGTGTGGAAGTGAGCTTCTCTTTGAGTGTTTCAAAGCTTGCTTGACATGCAGGAGTCCAAAGGTATTTCTTGCCTTTCTTGAGGAGATCGGTAAGAGGCTTTGCAATCTTCGAGAAGTTCTGAACGAAGCGACGGCAATAACTAGCCAAACCAAGGAAGCTCCGGACTTCTTTGACATTTATAGGAGGAAGCCAGTCAACAATTGTCTTAACAGTTTCTGGGTTGACGGCAATGCCCTTGGCAGAGATGACGTGACCAAGATAGGTGACTTGAGGGAGCCAAAACTCACATTTGGAGAACTTTGCATACAGGAGGTTCTCACGAAGCTTGTTTAGGACACACCGAAGGTGTTCTTCTTGTTGTTCCTTTGACTTAGAATAGACTAGGATATCATCCAGATAGACCACAACGAACTTATCAAGATACTCCATGAAAACCGAGTTCATAAGCCTCGAGAAGGTGGCCGGTGCGTTGGTGAGACCGAAAGACATGACCGTGTACTCATACAGGCCATAGCGGGTGGTGAAAGCTGTTTTAGGAACATCTTCCTTGCGAATCTTGATTTGATGATAACCACTTCTCAAGTCAAGCTTAGAGAATACCACAGCTCCAGCTAGCTGATCGAAGAGATCATTAATCCGCAGAAGGGGATATTCATTCTTGATGGTTTTAGCATTGAGAGCCCGATAGTCAACACAAAGTCTATCAGTCTTGTCCCGCTTCTTCACAAAGATGGTTGGGCTACCCCAAGAAGAAGTATTGTGCTAAATGAAACCCAACTTCTCTTGTTCATCAAGATGACGTTTGAGTTCAGCCAACTCAGGAGGACCCGTTTTATAAGGCCGCTTAGAAATAGGAGCGGTACCAGGTTCAAGCTCAATCACAAACTCAACCTCACGATCCGGAGGCATACCTGGCAACTCTTCAGGAAAGACATCTAGGAACTCACAGACCACCGGAACACTCTGAATAGCTTCCATAGCATCATCATTCAGAGCCGCCAAAGAGAAAAGCTGAATAGCAGGAGTCAGACTTGGAGAATAGACTATATGGCCTTCAGGTATTTTCAGAGAAACCGAGCGTTCAGCACAATCAATCACAGCTGCATTTACTGTCAACCAATCCATGCCCAAGATAACATCAATGTCAGAATTGCCCAGAATAATTAAGGAAGTCGGGAACGAATAACCACCAATCTCAATTTGATTGCCATGGATGATTTTAGAAGCTGCCATTGTTGCTCCAGGAGAAAGGACCATTAACCGCTTAAGGAGAGGATCCATAGCTAACTCATTCTCATTTGCAAATTTGTGAGAAACAAAAGAATGCGATGCACCAGAATCAAACAAAACTCGTGCAGGGACTGAGTTAACGGAAAGCATACCCATCACAACTCCAGGTGCATGCTCAGCTTGAGCGGCGTTGACACAGTTGGCACAAGCAACAGTAGACCCGGGCTTAGTGTTGATGTTGCGAGCCCGAGGTGGTGGTGCACGAACCATAGGAGAGCTTGCCACAGATCTTGGAGGTGGTGGAGGAAGAGCTTTGTTGTTCATTGAACAGTTCCAGTGTTGATGCCCAGTGTTTCCACAAGTGTAACAAGCACCAGGTGGATGTGGAGCAACGTAGACAGGGACTCCGCCAGGCGCTCCAGGGTAGTTGTGGTTGTAGCCCCTGGGAGTAGTAGTGAGGAAGTTTGGTGGCCTTGCTGCGTAGCTTGAAGGTCTTGGTGGAGCCGGGAGCGACGGTGGGGTGTTAGGAACCCAGACATGACGCTTAGAAGGAGTTGACACAGCTGAAGAGCTTGCTGCATCGCGGTTGTGTTTCTTTGACTCCTCAAACACTTGCCTACTTGCTTCTTCCTGCAGAGCTGTATGTTGGAGTTCCAGAAAAGACGCTGTCCTTGCATGTGTGATTGCATATTTAATCGATGCGTTGAGCCCTTGTCTGAACCTCTTTTTCTTCTTCTTGTCATCAGAGATCTCATCGCCACCATACCGAGAAAGGTTCATGAAGTTTCTGATATAGGTATTGACATTGTCATTGCCCTGCTTGAGGTTGAGAAACACTTCCTTCATCCTCTCCATGACAATTTCTGACAGATATTGCTCTTTGAAAGATCCAGTGAACTGTTCCCAAGTAGGCTGAAAACCAGTGTAGTTTGCCTTGAGGTAATTCTCCCACCACAGATCTGCATCTCCCTTCAGAAGGTGAGTGGCACACTTTACCCATTCTTGCTCAGGAACATCAGCAGTCTCCAGTAACCTTGACATCTCTCACAACCAATCATCAGCATCAAGTGGTTGATCAGACACGTCAAATTGACATGGGTTGAATTTTAGAAAGCTTTTGATGTCTCCTCGCTTGGGAGGTGGAGGTAGCAGAACAAACTCATTCCTCCTGACACTTTCTTCAAATCGCTGCTGGTTTTGCTGCATTGCGGCCAAGGCATTGGCGATGCTTGCCAACGCAGCCCCTAGTTCAGGTTGTATGTCCTCCTCAGAACGGCGTGGTGGTGCCATCCTGTGATTGATAAAAACACAAGTTAGTACCATAATGGAGAATAATAATAATCCAAAATAGTACCAAGATGGAATTAACCAAGATTTAAAGGATACAATTTACTAAGATGATATTAAAATATCAACAAAGTTCAAAGCACCTAGAAGATATTAAGCATATTGCACACGACTGAACAAGGAGTGTGGTACACAAACTAACAAAGAAAAATTTTCCGCAAATTTCGGCATTAAAATACCACTATATGCGCAAAACCACTTAACGAATCAAGATTAGTAACTCTACCAATTCAATATACAAGAGCGAATGAGAAAAGTAGTGGTATGGTCGCGACTCCATCCCGCACTTAAATCATTACTCCGCACATGAATAAGCAAAACACATATCCCAATACCTTCATGTTAAGATGAACCTAAAGATTAGTAACTACGAAAACGAACACGCCAAACAAGATAACGTCGGATAACAAAGAGTAAGACAGATCGCGTCGGTATACAACGAATCAGATAGATCGCGTCGGTTTGCAAAAGCCTGTCGGTATGGAATGTACCAACAGTTGATGACCAAAAGGTAGATAGTGATAACATGTTGGATGCAACAGATAGACAAGGAATTCACACACACACACAAACACACACAACCTATGGTACTACGGAACCCAGAACACGTGAATCCTAGTTTGAATTTTAGAAGAGGATTGAAAACGTTACACTTCCTTAACAGAAAAAGGGTGGGTGGGTTGGTAAGAAGAAAAGTGGAAGCAGTCCTACTCTCACATTTTGTTTTTCCCTAGTATACATAGCTACCAAAATATTTGCTAGACTGACAACGACCATTTGGCTGAGACCCTAAAGGGCGGGATGGCTCTGATACCAATTGTAACTACCTCGGTGAATTACGCTCTTAGTTACAAGCCCGGATGAGCGGAAATGGTTAAAATAGTACGGTGGGGCCAAATGCCGCTCACAGGTAGACCTCTCGGCCGTCCTAACCATTTCCAAAACATCGGGACAAGAATGAGCGGCGTAATCGGCAGGCGAAGGGATCAACTACATACACAAATGAGTATGTATGCAAGCCACATACAACAGTCCTTAGAGCCATTCCATCTAAAAAGAAATAGAAATATCGCAACGCCATACGGCAAGATCCAAATATCCTAGATAGATATAATAGTTTAGGATATCTCCTCATACATCAAACATCAGAGTATCAGGCGGAAGTGGAAAAACAAGATCCGAGTACGGATAAGAAGCAAATCGGCATAAGATGCCCCATAAATAAACACATCCCGCCCATAGATCTCACGGATCCCTGTTCCCGGAATCTCTACACCGCGTGATCGTTGCCAACATCGTCCGTCTCCTCCACCCAGTATCCATGTTGCGAGTATACCTGTTCATCTAAATCAAACAATTTATCGTGTGAGACCCTAGGGGTACTCAGCAAGTCTTTATGCCGCTAAAGGGGACACAACCTGGGGTGACACAATTGCAGCAAAAGATAATGTCTAACAAGTCTATAGGTACTCGCTAACCATCCGCCTAACCAATGATAGACGGATGTCCGGGAATTAATAACAACAGTTATAACAGTAATTAACAGATCCATCCTCCTCCTCGCTTACCAACGAGGAAGCGGACGAACAACCCCCCCATCCGTTGGCAGTTTTATTAACCATTCCATGAGTGTTGCACTAATTACTAGTCAGGTACTTAGTCAAATTAAAAGCGGTACTTTAGTTATACTTGTCTATGATCGAGAAACTGTGCTCCAAGTCGTCCATAACCGTGGACACAGCTTTCAGAAAGATTTACCCTGCAGGGGTGCACAAATAGCAACACACACTCGATCAACCTCGGAAAAACCAAATCAAAACCCAACGAGGCATTCACGACAAAGCGATCACAGGATTCAGAAATGTTTCAGGGGGCCACCCGATTAAGCTACCCGCAATGAAGTTGGCCGGCTCCGAGACGGACCCAAGGTTTTCGTCAATGGCTGTAAACGACTGGGAACCCGAAAATGTGACTAGGCTTGTCGATGCCGCGAAAACACTCCGCATCCAAAACAGTACAGGTGCTCCTCGCACAATCTTAAATAAAGCAGTAAAGCATGGCATAAGTACAGGATAGTAATAAAGCCCCAAACTACTTTGTGGCCCCAAGAAATAAGAATGAATCAAGCTCTGGCTCAGGGTGGTCCATAAGGCCTCCCGGATGTGGATAGTGCAAATAGTCAAGGAACAGGAATCAAGTACTCGGGGTCCTACGGGACACAAGTGAGCATGAAGAACCAAATAGCAGATATTGCTCACCGGTGCCACTTTCATTAGTTATCCCATTACTACTCAGTTTAAGTTGTTTAAGTACCTCGTTATCCATCAGACACTCAAATACCCTACACATGTTGTTCTACGACCCGCATGGCTCAATCAACTCCTGTAGTAATGGCTCAGGGGATGGAGGAACAAGCTTCGGTGGCGTTTAAAAGTAAAGGCTATGCAGTACTTGGGATTCAGTTTAATGCAATCGCGACTCAATGATGCAAGAATAATATAGAGGCAATAGGTACTATATGTATGCAAGCATGTGGTAGTGCTTGCCTGGCAGCTCAGTTGAAGCGGGAGATGGATCTGGATAGTACTCCTGTGATTCCTGGTAATTCTCCTGCTGGGCGTCTATTCGAAGAAGAATCAAACAAACAAGGGCCAACATAAATAAAGTACACAAGCATATGAATTAAAATACGTCAAGCAAGCAAGCATGCCATGATGAATGATGCACAATTTACATGGCATTAAAATAGCATGGCAAGGGTGAGGTGTGGTGCAAGAATAAAGCATTTTTATTATTTATTTAGTCCAATTTTATTGTCATAAAAAGTTCAGATTTGTAATAATGTCATGATGCATGCTTCAAATCAGAACAAGGACTGCATAGATAGAATGGGCTCGTCGCGCTGATCGATTTAGACATATTATTTGTCAAATTTGGAGTTATAAAACTAAAGTTATTAATTAATTAAGAAAAAGGGCATTTTATTGTAATTTTAATTACCTCGAAATTTTAAAGTGCTCAAACATTATTTTGAAAAGCATATTTGAAATCCTCACAATGTTCTGATTCAAAAACATATATCATATGTATTATTTGGAATTATATTTTAAAAGTTAATTAAAAACAAATTTAAATTTGAATTTAAACCTTTTGAATTTGTTTTGTTTAAACAGCTAAACCGGGAAACTTTTTACACCCAGACGAACTCAACCCAGGCTGCTGACGGGTGGGCCGCTGCTGACTGGGCCACATGCGCACAGGAAAAGGTCTTCTCACCACGACGCTACCTAGCCACTGAGGCTGACTGGTGGGGCTGGGTGATGATAGGGCCACACGCGCGCGCGGCCAGCGGGCGACTGACACGTGGGCGATCCAGGGGAGCGCGGGTTGAGAAAATACAAAGCGCGGGGGCTTGCTTGCAAGATTGCACCGGGGCTGGCGAGTGGGGTCGCTGGGGCTGCGAAGGACCTAGGCGTGGTCGACGAAAGGTGAGGGGGCCTTTGCGCGAAACGACGCTCGAGCCCTGGACTGAACCTGACGATTTCCCTCTGATTCATGACAACGATCTAACAATGGCGAGGTCTTCCGGCGAGGATGGCGACGCAATCACGGCGAGATAACACTTGCCGCCGAAACGAAAAATGCAGAGGGAGGCTCCAGCTACAGATCTCGTGCAGGGAGGCTCGTCGGCGGCGGGCTATATTGGACGGGGCGCATCGGGGAATAGAGGGGGGAACGCCTGGCTGGGTCTATGCATCGGCGGGGCAGCTCACCGGCGGGGGCCAAAATCGGGCGGCGATCGGCACGCAGAGGAGGCAAAAATGGAAGAGGGTCGAGGGGAGCTCACCTCGTCCGATTCCCACGGAATTCAGAGGAAGGGACGGCCGGAGCGGAGGGGGACGACGAGGTCGTGGCGGTGGTGCACGGCTCTCTGACGTGGGGGCAGTTGCGGGCGAGTTCGGCTCCTCCTCGCAGGCGAAAGAGACGCCTCGGTCCACGGCGGCGCTCCCAGGCGAGACCTCGGTCACCAGCTAGGACGGATCGATGTCGTAGAGCTCTGACTGGCGGCGTCGGCTTGATACGGCGGATAAGAGGGAGAGGGAAACGTAGCGGAGCTAGGGTTTGATAGAAGGGTGTGGCTCGGCGCGAGGATAAGAAGGAGGGGAGGTGGTGACGCGGATAACGGCGACGGTCACCTGCTCGCTGCCGTCTGCGCGCAGGGAGGGAGAAGGAGACGGCGTCATACGGGGGAAGAAGAGGAACAAAGGGTGGCGTCGGCGTTGTCTGGATCGAACCGGTACGGTCTAGGGAGGGAGATGGGGCCGTGGCTAGGGGAAAAAAGGAGGGCGGCCCAGGAGGAAGCAGAGGTAGGCCGGAGCTGCTGCTGGGCCGCGTCCAGGTAAGGTGGGTTGCTGCTGAGGCTCACTCTTTTACTCGTTTTCCTTTTTATTTAATTTACTGTTTTGTTTTTGTTTTGTTACGGATACAAACAAGCCCAAAAATACCCCCTTTTGGAAGTTTTTGCAAATTTGCAATAAAAGGAAGGAGCTGGCTAAGGAGTGAGGTGAGCCTTAGTGGTTGAGCACAAGTTGATGGTGAGGAAACACTACAAGAGAGAAAGAGAGAGAGGGGTGTAAAAACAAAGGGAAAAACCCACATGATCATGCATGATGGTGAACAGGTTTTGTCGGGATCATGGGGATGGTGGAGAGATAGAGATGATTCCACAAAGAGAAAAGCACTAAAACAAAGAGAAAACAAAAGAGCTAAAGATGGTGATGCTATTGCATGGCCCATGCATAATAATTAATTGTCATGTGTTAATTATGTGAAAACATTACTAATACAACATGGCATTATATACGCGCATTCCCAAAATATGGAACAAAGGCCAAGCAAAAGAAGATAGAATTGGATCCATCCCACCCACATGAGCTAGAATAAATATCAAAAGAAAAAGAAATACAAGCTCATGGATAATGGGATGGTGGAATTATAAGGTGGTGGCAAAGAGAGGTGGTGGAATTGAAATAAAAGATATGCCCCCAACTCAACTTGGGCACTAACAATATATCAATGACCAAATACAATATCAAGAGGCAATACAATTAATAATGCATATGAGGGAAGATCCAAATCAAAAGGGTTTTATATGATGCTCAAATGCAAGGTGGCATGATGACATGAGCATGATATAATTATGATGCAACAATTATATGTAGGAAGTAGCCATTATCTTACTAGACCAAGTAGCATTATCATTGTTAGACAATTGGGATGCTACAGCCATGGAAATCACCAGTGTTATTCATCGACAAGAAAGATGGAGGCAATCGTCTCTGTACAGATTACAGAAAGTTGAATGACGTCACCATCAAGAACAAGTACCCTTTGCCAAAGATAGAGGATCTATTTGATCAGTTGACTAGAGCTCAGGTATTCTCAAAGATTGATCTTAGGACTGGTTATCACCAACTTAAGATTTGTGCAACGGATATTCCGAAGACCGCCTTTACTACTCGCTATGGTTTATACGAGTATACGGTTATGTCTTTTGGATTAACCAATGCCCCTGCTTATTTCATGAATCTCATGAATAAGATCTTTATGAATTTCCTAGATAAGTTTGTAGTTATGTTTATCAACGACATCTTTATCTACTCCAAGTCAGAAGAAGAGCATGAGCAACATCTGAGAATCATTCTAGAAACCCTTAGAGAGCATCAGTTATATGCCAAGTTCAGCAAGTGTGAGTTTTGGCTGAAAGAAGTAGGATTCCTAGGATATATTGTGTCTGCCGGAGGAGTCTCTGTTGATCCCACCAAGAACAAAGATGTCGAAGAATGGGAAGCCCCAACCAATCAAACCCAAGTTCGTTCATTTCTCGGATTAGCAGGATACTACCGCAAGTTCGTAGAAGGATTCTCGAGCATAGCCCGACCAATGACCCAATTGTTGAAGAAGGACAAGAAGTTTAAATTGACAGACAAATGTGAGGCCAGTTTCCAGGAGCTAAAGAAGAGATTGATATCCGCCCCAATTTTGATCATGCCAGACATCAATAAGCCATTTGATGTATATTGTGATGCATCCAAGATTGGTCTAGGGTGTGTATTGATGCAAGAAGGCAAAGTCATCGCGTATCTGTCTCGACAACTGAAGCAGCATGAGCAGAACTATCTGACCCATGATCTTGAGCTAGCAGCCGTGGTTCTAGCATTGAAGACATGGCGTCATTATTTGATGGGTAATCGATGTGAGATTTACTCAGATCATAAGAGCTTGAAGTCTATCTTCACTTAGAAGGAGCTGAATATGAGGCAAAGAAGATGGATAGAGTTAATCAAGGATTATGACCTTGACATTCACTATCACCCCGGCAAAGCCAATGTGGTAGAGGATGCTCTTAGCAGATTGCCGTGTAGGCTTAACACCATGATCAAGGAAAAGCAAACAAGTTTGTATGAAGAGTTGGAGCAGTTCAGGACTGAATTAGTTAGTAAAGGATTCTTAGATAGCATTGAACTTCAACCCACTTTGATTATCCAAATCAAGGAAGGTCAGAAAGGGAATGAAAGTATCAACGGGATCAAACGTCGTATTAGTACAGGAAAGGTACCTGGATTCACCGAAGACGAAGAAGGAGTACTGTGGTACAAATGGCGTATCTGTGTGCCAGCAGATTCGGAGCTGAAGGAAGTTATCATGAAGGAAGCTCATGATACTCTTTATTCTATCTACCTCAGAGGAACGAAGATGTATCAGGATTTGAAAGAGCAATTTTGGTGGCACAAGATGAAGAGAGAGATCGGAAGCTACATCGCCAAATGTGACATCTATCAAAGAGTCAAAGCAGAGCATCAGAGACCTGCAGGATTGTTGCAACCATTGCAGATTCCGGAATGGAAATGGGATTCCGTCGGAATGGACTTTATCACTGGTTTACCTACTTCTAGTAGGGGAAATGACTCAATCTGGGTCATAGTTGATAGACTGTCCAAGGTAGCCCACTTCATACTTGTCAAGACAACCTACTAGAGTGCAAAGCTAGCAGAGCTGTATATTGCTAGGATTGTTAGTCTGCATGGAACCCCCAAGACCATCGTGTCAGATCGAGGAACCCAGTTTACATCAAGATTTTGGCAGAAAGTTCAGGAAGGATTAGGAACCAAGTTGAACTTTAGCACCACGTATCACCCGCAAATAGATGGACAAACTGAGAGAGTCAACCATATCTTGGAGGATATGCTTAGAGCTTGTGTGTTGGAATACGGATCAAAATGGGAAGACTGCCTGCCTTTCGCAGAATTCTCATATAACAACAGTTATCAAGCTAGTTTGCAGATGGCACCATTTGAATTCCTATACGGAAGAAAGTGTCGTACCCCTTTGAATTGGTCACAAGTAGGAGAGAGTCAGATCTTTGGACCCTACATTCTCCGAGAAGCAGAAGAGAAAGTTCACAAAGTCCATGAGCACCTCAAGACCGCCCAATCCAGATAGAAGAGCTATGTTGACAAGAGAAGGAGAGACCTGACTTTCAGTGTCAGAGATTTTGTATACCTCAAAGTTTCACCATTGAAGGGCACTCAACGCTTTAGTCTGAAGGGAAAATTATCCCCCAGATATATCGGACCTTTCAAGATTCTGAACCGCCGAGGAGAAGTATCGTATCAACTGGAACTGCCAGAAGAGATGTCAGCCATCCACAATGTGTTCCATATCTCGTTACTTCGCAAATGCTTGGAAGTGCCTGAGAAGACTGAAGTTTTCAAGAACATCGATCATAGAGCTGTGGAAATCAACAATGACCTGACCTATCGGGAAGTACCCATCTGTATCTTATAAGAAGCCTACAGAACCACCAGGACCAGGAATATCAAGTTTCTCAAGATTCAGTGGAGCAACCATACCGCGGAAGAAGCCACTTGGGAGTGCGAAGATTACATTAGGACAGAGTTCCCAGATCTCTTTAGTTCCTAGTTTTCTTTGTAAATCTCGGGAACAGATTTTGTTTAAGGGGGGAAGGTTTGTAACATCGCAAAACTTTAATCCAAGCTTATCAAGATCAAATCATCCAAAAATAGGGTTAACTAAAACTTTTTCAAATTTAAAATGAAAGCATTCATATGTGTGTGCATTTAAAATAGGAGTTGTTTTGAATTGCCATGATTGTGTGATCCAATGCTTGTAAAATGTTTCTTAGGTGATTTAAACATCATCTAAATCATTCCCAAACTTTTCCTAAAGAAAATCAAATAAAAAAGAATTAAAAAGGAGGAATGGTCATTTTGGCAAATTTCACTTTCATGCCTAGTTTGGCTATTCCTAGTACTCAAAACTTAACATAAACAATTCTTGATCTTTGCACCCCTTGCCAGTACACATAATGAGGTACCAAGGCCCACCTTTTGATCCGCTCAAAACATTCTATTAACTATTTTAAATGACAGTTTAAAATTGAATCTAATGCATATGCATAGATCACCCCTATTTCAAAAACCATCTCTTTGAGGTCCACTTTCAAAACCCTTGCAACCAGAGACTACCTATCACTAGTGGAGATCACTCAAAAATTTTGAAACCAAAATTCAAAACTTTCTTTCATGCGGCCATTTAATCAAACACTTGGCATGCATAATCTCTACTCTAATCCTAGCTCGTTGTTTACTATAGGGTTTTGCCCCCAAATGATCTTCATTTATCTCCTCTGTCCCCTCTTGATCTAGCCAAACCCCTAACACCCCTCTCCCTTGTCCCTAGTCACCATGCCATGCCATGCCGAGGCATGCCTCGCCGGCCAACCCTTGCCCCGGTGCAGCAGACCATTCCATCTTCCCTCACCATGTCTAGGAGATAGCCAGGAGCTCACTGCCACCCCCTGTCCCTTGCCCGAGCCAAGAGCAGCAGTGGACCACCGAGCACAAACCGCGCCTAGTGCCACCGCACCATGCCAGTGCTGCCGCCAGAGCGCGCTCGGTCCCCGCTCGCACAGACCTCCCCTTGGCAGCAGCCCACGCCCGCCGCTCCGCCTCGACCTGGAGAACACCCCAGACACCCCCGTTGGCCGCCCAACGCCTCACATCCACCGCTCGCCGTGGACACCGCCGCCTCTGCCTCTCAGAGCTCCACCTCGCCCAGACCGCGTGCCACCACCCCTACGGCCGCATTCACTTTCTAGAGCACCGCCAGGGAACCACACATCGATCGCCACCCGCAGCCATGCCTCTACCCCGCCGTAGCCATGTCGCCACCGTTGACTGCCCATCCCGCTCGGTCTCACCGTTGGGCCTATAAAAGGAGCCCTCCCTAGCCTCTTCTCTCCACACCACTCCACTCCTCTTGCCTCTCTGAACCTCACCCACCTCTAGCCGGAGCAAAGGGAGCAGCAGCTCGCCAGAATTGGAGCCAGAGCAGCCGCCTCTGGAGGAGAAGGGTGCCGCTGATTGCGACCATCCCAAGCTCCGCCGCAACCGCGCCTCACCTCGCCGTCGTCTTCCAGTTTGATTGCCCGCCTCGCCGACCCTGCTAGAGCCCTGGTACGCCCCCAGTAGACCCCCACCGAGCCGCTAGGGTTTGAGCTTGCCGACGACCTGTTCGTCGTCGACGACGACCTGTTCGTCGTCGACGACGACCCTCAGCCGTAGATTTCCCTTCTAATCCTACGGCCCGCAGCGCGCGTACCGTTTCGCGTTTTAAGTGCCACTGACAAGTGGGACCCCCTGTCAGCTGAGCCCCGCACCACGGAGCGCCACTGGGCCGGCCCATTTCTTTTCCCGCGCTAGCCCACCCATTCAAATCTGGATTTTTCTTTTTAGTTAAATCTACTTTCTGTCCACTATTTCAAAATTCAATTCTGTGAGTTTGACAATTCCAAATAGCATGAAACAAATTTTTCCTGAAAGGTATTATGATGATTTATCCAAGCCCATTGGATTTAATTCAATTAGAGTTATAGATCTCTACTAATAAAAAAAACAAAACAGAAGCATTTGCAACTTGCAACATTTTTATAAAATCAACCAAGTTAGATTTTGAGTTGATTCCAACTCTCAAAAATCACATTTCATTATATCTAGCTAAATATGTAATAATATTAAGGTTTACATGTAGTGACTTTGGACAAGTACCAAAATAATGCTATATAGGCATTTCTAGTCACTTTAAATTATTAAATAATAAACTTAAACTAAAGTAATATTTATCCAACCTTTAAATCTCATTACCACATGTTAGAATATGTGGTGAGGAAATGTGTCCACATGATCCCATATTTTGTTGGTGAATATTAAATCTTAGTTAAATTTTCAATTAGTAGAAATTACTTTTCTAAATTAAAAAGGTTGAAACTATTGAATTAAACTTGTGATGTTTGTGATGATAATAGATCATCAATTGTGTGTCTTAGAATGATACTTAGCCTAGTGAAGTATTGTTTGGTGATTGTGCACTCCCTATGTATTTATAGACGCTAGTACCGACCAAGCTTTCGAGAAGGAGGAGTTCTACCAAGAAGAAGAAGACCAAGAAAACTTCAACCACTGCACCAACCAAGGCAAGCCACCATTAACAGTGCAAGCTACCCTTAGCAAGATAGCAATACCCAAGATTTAACTCTTGCAAGTTTAGTTCTTAGCAAACTAGAAACAAACTAGATGGTTTAGCAAAGATGCCTTAAGCATGCTTTTATCACACCCCTTTAACTATTAGTACCTCAAGTCTTAGTGACAAGTTTTACCTCCCTTAGTTTACACAAAGTTATTTACTTGTTTTGAAGGTAGCATAAAAAGTATAAAACTTGACCTACATAGAAAACTTTAGATGTCATTCTATGGCATGAGATTGATCCCATCCTTCCACCTTAGTGAACACTCTTAACTTAGTAGTTAGAATAGATCAAAAACTTGAGTCACTTTAGATGGGAACAAGTGGTGAAAATGAATTGTGAAAACCTTGGAATGATGAGTCATTCTATTGAGATGTTTTGACATGTGTTGAGAAACACAACTGGTTTATGATGATGAAAATGATGAGGCATGAGCCTTAACCCTTTTATAAAACTGATGGTTAGATTCGGATGCGATACCATTCCAAATTTACCGTACAACCACACTACCTGAATTGGGTAAGGCTTAGCTGGAAATTTAAATGCATTACTATTAGTTCCCTCACGAGAGAGGTTTGAGCTAAGGCTACCTCTCAATGTTGTCCACCTATGCAGTACCAAAGATGACTAATGGTCATGGTTGGGAGGCCATGCTCATAGGAGAGGTGCTTATACTAGGGTGTGTAAAGGGAAGGTTATGTTTGATTATCTGCATACCAAGTATGATGATTCAGGGTTATCCTTGACAGATGTATCGAATCTTGTGGTGAAAGTGTACCACCTCTGCATAGTGTGAAACTATTCGAATAGCCGCATCCGCGGTCATGGACAGTTGGAATGGCCATATTGTTTCGTTGTCAGATGTTTTCTAAATGACTTGAAATGAATAATGAACTTTGACTTGACCACAACAGGGTTGTGTTTATAATAATAGTTTCCTAGCTTAAGTGATTCTAGAACTTTATTTTATCTTTCTTTGCTTCTGAACTTAGCTTAGGTTTCAAACTTAACTTGAGAGTTAAATTTAGATTTAGGACTTTAACTTAGAACTATAGTACTTGTTAATAGTAGTTTGCGAGTACTTGAAGAGTACTCATGGCTTTTGTTCCTGGCTATTCTCATGGCCAGACTATGAAGGAGACTATCAGGAGGATGGTCATCAGGACGGCTATGATAACTAGGACTATCTGCCTTCGTCAGTATTGCCTGTGCCCCTGAAGATGGACCCCACCGCTACGCTTATCTTTTATTTCCACTGCTTGTTGTATTAAAGACTGGATCATGAGATCCTTATTTGTGTAAGACCTTATGTATGGTTTGTAATGGATGATGTACTGTGATATCCAATCCATTATGTCTCGCAAAAATGGTAATCCTAGGATTGCGAGGTATGGCATAACGGGCATCTAGGATTAAAAATCCGGGTGTTGACAGATTGCATGTCTGTTCTTTTCACAAACCACACCTAGTGTCATTGTATATGTGTTCTTATGAACAAACCACATAAGGATCCACCAGTGTCATTGCATGTCTATTCTTTTCATGAACCACACCCAGTGTCATTGCATGTGTGTTCTTCTAGACAAACCACATAAGGATCCACTAGTGTCATTGCATGTCTGTTCTTTTCATGAACCACACAAGGATCCACCAGTGTCATTGGATGTCTCTTCTTCTTCTCATAAACCACACATGGATCCACCAGTGTCATTGCATGTCTGTTCTTTTCATGAATCATAGCTAGAGTCATTGCATGTTTGTTACTTCCATAAACCACATATGGATCCACCAGTGTCATTGCATGTCTATTCTTTTCACGAACCACAGTTAGAGTCATTACATGTTTGTTCTTCTAAACAAACCACACATGGATCCACCTAGTGTGATTGCATGTTTGTTCTTTTCACAATCCACACATGGATCCACCAGTGTCATTGCATGTGTGTTCTTTTCATGAACCACAGCTGGAGTCATTGCATGTATGTTCTTTCCACAAACCACACATGGATCCACCTAGTGTGATTGCATGTCTATTCTTTTCACAAAGCACACATGGATCCACCAGTGTCATTGCACGTGCGTTCTTCTCATGAACCACACCCAGTGTTATTGCATGTGTGTTCTTCTAGACAAACCACATAAGGATCCACCAGTGTCATTGCATGTCTATTCTTTTTATGAACCTCACCCAGTGTCATTGCATGTTTGTTCTTCTCATGAACCACACTCAGTGTCATTGCATGAGTGTTCTTCTAGAAAAACCACACAAGGATTCACCAGTGTCATTGCATTTCTGTTCTTTTCATGAACCACACCTAGTGTCATTGCATGTGTGTTCTGCTAAACAAACCACATAAGGATGCACCAGTGTCATTGCATGTCTGTTCTTTTCATGAACCACACCCAGTGTCATTGCATGTGTGTTCTTCTAGACAAACCACATAAGGATCCACCAGTGTCATTGCATGTCTGTTCTTCTCACAAACCACATAAGGATCCACCAGTGTCATTGCATGTGTGATCTTCTAAACAAACCACATAAGGATCCACTAGTGTCATTGCATGTGTGTTCTTTTCATGAACCACACCCAGAGTCATTGCATGTGTGTTCTTCTAAACAAACCACATAAGGATCCACCAGTGTCATTGCATGTCTGTTCTTTTTATGAACCACACCCAGTGTCATTGCATGTGTGTTCTTCTGGACAAACCACATAAGGGTCCACTAGTGTCATTGCATGTTTTTTCTTTTCATGAACCACACCCAGTGTCATTGTATGTGTGTTCCTCTAGACAAACCACATAAGGATCCACCAGTGTCATTGGATATGTGTTCTTCTCATGAACCACACATGGATCCACCGGTCTCATTGCATGTCTGTTCTTTTCATGAACCACATCTAGTGTCATTGGATGTCTATTCCTCTAAACAAACCACATAAGGATCCACCAGTGTCATCGCATGTATGTTCTTTTCATGAACCACACATGGATCCACTAGTCTCATTGCATGTGTGTTCTTTTCATGAACCACAGCTAGAGTCATTGCATGTGTGTTCTTCTAAACAAACCACACATGGATCCACCTAGTGTGATTGCATGTCTGTTCTTTTCATGGACCACACATGGATCCACCAGTGTCATTGCATGTGTGTTCTTTTCATGAACCACAACTAGAGTAATTGCATGTGTGTTCTTCTAAACAAACCACACATGGATCCACCTAGTGTGATTGCATGCCTGGTCTTTTCACAAACCACACATGGATCCACCAGTGTCATTACATGTGTGTTCTTTTCATGAACCACAACTAGAGTCATTGCATGTGTGTTCTTCTAAACAAACCACACATTGATCCACCTAGTGTGATTGCAAGTCCGTTCTTTTCACAAACCACACATGGATCCACTAGTGCCATTGCATGTGTGTTCTTCTCATGAACCACAGCCAGTGTCATTGCATGTTTGTTCTTCTCACAAACCACATAAGGATCCACCAGTGTCATTGCATGTGTGTTCTTCTAAACAAACCATACATGGATCCACCAGTGTCATTGCATGCCTGTTCTTTTCATGAACTGGACCCAGTGTCATTGCATGTGTGTTGTCGTGGTATTGACGACAGCAGATGCTACATGGAAGGTTATGTAGAGGAAAGACAAGGTGCCGTAGGAGAATCCGGGAGCGAGATTGGAACGCGATGTACCCAGGTTCACAAGTGTGCTAATGGGATTTGTATTGGAGTCACCGTCTTGGGCCTCCAGTCGGTGTGTCGTCTTGGTCCAGTATGCGCCAGTCGCTGTATTTGGCGAGTCGATCCGCCTAGGGTTAAGCTTCCGTCGACTCGCTCCAGCTGGCGATTCGCTTCATGGGTATACCCCGATTGGTATTCCCCCATCAGTAGTCCCCGAGCGCGTTAGGGACTCAGCGATGACTTCAAGCTGCCGAATTGGCACATGTGATTCCGGGGCAGAGTCGATGGTGAGTCATTGGTGAGCTCCTGAAACAGAGAAATAGCTCATGAAGTAGCCCAATCGTCAAGGAGAGTCGATGCGTCGGGCGAGTCATCATTGGAAAGAGTCGCCCCTTGGAGAAGTTTGGTTGACGCCTTGTCAACTTGGTGTCGTAGAGGACGTGGAGGCCACCAAATCATTGATGGTGAAGTCACCAAGTCGGTGCAGTGGAATACGCGAGATGAGTCCGCGAGGGGCGAGTCCCAGAGCATGTTGACTATGCGAGGGCGAGTCCGCGGTGGCATGTCCCCGAGCGTGTTGAGTACACGAGGGAGAGTCCGCGGTGACGCGTCCCCGAGCGTGTTGAGTACGCGAGGGAGAGTCCACGACGGCGAGTCCCCGAGCATGTTGAGTACGTGAGGGCGAGTCTGCGGTGGCGAGTCCCCGAGCGTGTTGAGTCTGCGAGGGCGAGTCTGCGGTGGCGAGTCGCCGAGCGTGTTGAGTACGTGAAGGCGAGTCTGTGGTGGCAAGTCCTCTAGCGTGTTGATTATGTGAGGGGGAGTCCACGGTGGCGAGTCCCCGAGCGTGGAAAGCCGCGTTCGTGGAACCACGCGCACACGTAGTATGCCTAGGAGTAGTCCTCGAGGCTCGAGTTGGCTTGTAGAGGCGACTTGAAGCTCTTTAGAGATGCATATTCTGAAAATAGTAGTGGTTGTCGCCGAGCATGGCGAGTCCGCGTGGGGAGAGTCCCCAAGTGTGGCGAGTCCGCGATGATTGCGAGTCCGCGAGGGGAGAGTCCCCGAGTGTGGCGAGTCCATGATGATTGCGAGTCCGCGAGGGGAGAGTCCCCGAGTGCGGCGAGTCCGCGATGATTGCGAGTCCGCGAGGGAAAAGTCCCCGAGTGAGGCGAGTCCGCAATGATTGCGAGTCCACGAGGGGAGAGTCCCTGAGTGTGGCGAGTCCGTGATGATTGCGAGTCCGTGATGATTGCGAGTCCGCGATGATTGCGAGTCCATGATGAAGACTCCAAAGATGTCTCTCGGCTTAGCGTTCTTCCTGGACGATCTGAGGCTCGGTTTGCGAGTCCTCGTGCACAGTACTTGGCCGTGCGAGTCGCACTGTCTAAGGTTGTGGAGGACATGGTGCTGTTTGTGTAGCACTGCCATTTGTCTTGGACCGGAGGGCCAGTCGAGCAAGGCGACTCCAATGATGGCTCTCGGTTAGCGTTTTTCGTGGACGATCCGAGGCTCGGTTTGCGAGTCCTCGTCCGCACTACTTGGCCACTGCAAGTCGCTCTTTCAAAGGTTGACAAAGGTGAACTGATTTTTCCGGAGGGAAGAGATGCCCACTGGTGAGTCCATGCAGCATGGCATGTGACCCTCTCTGGCGACTCGAATGATGAGGGGCCCTTAGCAGGCGCGGCATACGCTCGACGCAGCAGAAGTATAGGCGTGCTATGGCGAAGTCGACGCGGCGGACACGGGGTCGACGTGGCGGATGAAGCTCACGCTTTGGCGAAGGGAGGCCGCGCTTTGGCGAAGTCGACGCGGTGGACATATGGTCGCGCTATGGCGAAGTCGACGCGGCGGACACGGGGTCGACGCGGCGGACACGGGGTCGACGCGGCGGACGGAGGTCGTGCTATGGCGAAATAGATGCGGCGGACACAGGGTCGATGCGGTGGACGGAGGTCGTGCTATGGAGAAATCGACGCAGCGGACATGGGGTCGATGCGGCGGACGGAGGTCGCGCTATAGCGAAGTCATGTGGCGTGTAGCCGGTAGCTTGGCGAGTAGTGGTAGCGAGCTCGATCAGACCATTGGTCGAATGGAGTCGCGTTGTGGAGTTGCTTTTGTGGAAGCGTGTGGCGTTTAACCGGTAGTATGGAAAGTCTGCAACCATGGCAAGTTGCGGCGGGCGAGTCCCCGAGCGTGGAGAGCCCGCGAGGACGCCGAGTTCGTGACAGGAGGGGCGAGACCCCGAGTACGGCGTTTAGCCTGAAGGAGTGCGCACAGCTAAGTCGTCGCATCAGATGAGAGTCAACACGGTGGACATGGTCGGGTAGGCGCTCCGCACACATCCGAGGTGCCAGTGTGCAATTTAGTTCTTTCCCGCCTATATGCATCAATACACATTTAGTAAAAAGATTATCAGTATACAAATAAATATTTCAAACAAGATAAAGTGGGAGAGAATTATCGGCCATAGCCAAGTAGTCGTCGGCAAAGCTGTAGGCAGCCGTGGTGGCGAAAATTCGAAGTAGTTTGCAATAGATCAGTTAGTCTAGCCTTCGGACGAGGTTGGAGAAGCGCGTCCGACCGGACCTTCGTAGGGTGGAGTCGCGGCGGGCGATTCGCCGAACGTGGCGAGTCCGTGGCTGGCGAGTTCGTGATGGCGAGTCCATGGCAGGCGCTTCACTGAACATGGCGAGTCCGCGGCAAGCGAATCACTGAACTTGGCGAGTCCGTGAAGTAACCGCAATCGATTAGCGGCGATGCGCATGTATAAAAAGAAAGAAAGTGTAAAGTATTAGATCAAAATAAAATACATATGAACTTCTTTTTCGTTGGACCTGATGCTTGATGTGCATGTCATCAAGTCGGCCTCGTTGCGCGTAGGGGGTCAGCATGGCGAATGGAGTAGAAACAACGAAGTGGGCGCGATAGATAAAGCTGACATGGCGGGGTCGACATAGCGGACCAAAGAGTCCTCGGCTGCCGCGACTTATTTTGGTCATGTCTCTTGCACAAACTCGTCAGTCAAGTAATAAGAAATTAGTATTCAAGCTAAATCAAATAATGGGAGGAGAGACATGCGAGTATTATGCCGAGTATGCGTGCATGTGGGCATAAATATGATGTGAAATTAATAGATATGAACTCACATGGAGAAATTAATTAGTGTTTGGTATTAACTTGCCTGGAAGTCGTATCCAGAGTAACGGGATCAACCAGGCGCCAACAATCGCCATCGCTAATCACGTTTTGGTTCGCTTGGCCAATCTGTTCTGGTCATTGCTAGTCTTCTCATTAATCTTGGCAGGAAACCAATCACAAGTCCCGAGTTGCAGCTGCCTTAAAATAAAACAATTACCCAACCTAGCTTTTCTTCCTAGTACTTGATCTGATCTGGTTCTTTAAGCGCATGTGTAAATACATGCATGCATGGCCACCAGGGTTAGACATAAATAATCAATCGAAAATAATAAAAGAGGGATATAGGGTATCAGGGCGTGGAATCCATCCATCGGCAGAAATTGACGGACGGGCACGTGACGCCGGCTTGATCTTGGATCCAACTCTTCCAATCTCTAGTTGATGACGAACTCGCTGAAGTAGATCACCCTCTCAGATGCAATCTGAGAGTTGTTGATGCTGAGGGATCCCACCCGGATTATCACCTCCAAGCGCCGCTTGCCCCACGGTGGGCGCCAACTATCGTGGTATTGTCCACGGCAGATGCTACAGGGTAGCTTACGTGGTGGAAAGGCAAGGCGTCGTAGGAGAATTCGGGAGCGAGATTGGCACGCGATGTATCCAGGTTCACGTCCCCTCGGTGGAGGATCGCAACGTCCTGCTATCAATCCAGTATATATGATCATAGATTGGTTTACATGGAGCCGCCGTGGCGGAGGGGGAGACTAGATCTAATCTTATGTGGGAGAGATCACCCCCAAAGGGGTCCCCCTGGTGGCTTTATATATGCAGCCAATTAGAGTTTATAAATGTGCTAATGGGCTTTGTATTGGAGACGCCATCTTGGGCCTCCAGTCGGCGTGTCGTCTGGGTCCAGTATGCGTCAGTCGCTGTATTTGGCGAGTCGATCCGCCTAGGGTTAAGCTTCAGTCGACTCGCTCCAGCTGGCGACTCGCTTCATGGGTATACCCCGATTGGTATTCCCCCATCATGTGTTCTTCTAAACAAACCACATAAGGATTCACCAGTGTCATTGAATGTTTGTTCTTTTCATGAACCACACCCAGCGTCATTGCATGTGTGTTCTTCTAGACAAACCACATAAGGATCCACCAGTGTCATTGCATGTCTGTTCTTCTCATGAACCACACATGGATCCACCAGTGTCATTGCATGTTTGTTCTTTTCATCAATCACAGCTAGAGTCATTGCATGTCTATTACTTCCATAAACCACACATGGATCCACCAGTGTCATTGCATGTATGTTCTTTTCATGACCAACAGCTAGAGTCATTGCATGTCAGTTCTTTTCATGAACCACACATGGATCCGCCAGTGTCATTGCATGTGTGTTCTTTTAAACAAACCACATAAGGATCCACCAGTGTCATTGCATGTTTGTTCTTTTCATGAACCACACCCATTGTCATTGCATGTGTGTTCCTCTAGACAAACCACATAAGGATCCACCAGTGCCACTGGATGTGTGTTCTTCTCATGAACCACACATGGATCCACCAGTGTCATTGCATGTCTGTTCTTTTCATGAACCACACCCAGTGTCATTGCATGTCTGTTCTTTTCATGAACCACACCCAGTGTCATTGCATGTCTGTTCCTCTAGAAAAACCACATAAGGATCCACCAGTGTCATTACATGTGTGTTCTTTTCATGAACCACACATGGATCCACCAGTGTCATTGCATGTCTGTTCTTTTCATGAACCACAGCTAGAGTCACTGCATGTGTGTTTTTCTAAATAAACCACACATGGATCCACCTAGTGTGATTGCATGTCTGTTCTTTTCATGAACCACACATGGATCCACCAGTGTCATTGCATGTGTGTTCTTTTGATGAACCGAAGCTAGAGTCATTGCATGTGTGTTCTTTTAAACAAACCACACATGGATCCACCTAGTGTTATTGCATGTCTGTTCTTTTACAAAAACCACACATGGATCCACCAGTGTCATTGCATGTGTGTTCTTTTCATGAACCACAACAAGAGTCATTGCATGTTTGTTCTTATAAACAAACCACACATGGATCCACCTAGTGTGATTGCATGTCTGTTCTTTTCACAAACCACACATGGATCCACCAGTGTCATTGCATGTGTGTTCTTCTCATGAACCATAGCCAGTGTCATTGCACGTCTGTTCTTCTGACAAACCACATAAGGATCCACCAGTGTCATTGCATGTCTGTTCTTTTCATGAACCACACCTAGTGTCATTGCATGTGTGTTCCTCTAAACAAACCACATAAGTATCCACCAGTGTCATTGCATGTCTGTTCTTTTCATGATCCACACCCAGTGTCATTGCATGTGTGTTGTTCTAGACACACCACATAAGGATCCACCAATGTCATTGCATGTGTGTTCTTTTCATGAACCACATAAGGTTCCACCAGTGTCATTGGATGTGTGATCTTCTCATGAACCACACATGGATCCACCAGTGTCATTGCATGTCTGTTCTTTTCATGAATCACAGCTAGAATCATTGCATGTCTGTTACTTCCATAAACCACATATGGATCCACTAGTGTCATTCCATGTCTATTCTTTTCATGAACCACAGCTAGAGTCATTGCATATCAGTTCTTTTCATTAACCACACATGGATCCACCAGTGTCATTGCATGTGTGTTCTTCTCATGAACCACACATGGATCCACCAGTGTCATTGCATGTCTATTTTTTCATGAACCACACCCAGTGTCATTGCATGGGTGTTCCTCTAAACAAACCACATAAGGATCCACCAGTGTCATTGCATGTCTGTTCTTTTCAGGAACCACACATGGATCCACCAGTGTCATTGCATGTCTGTTCTTTTCACAAACCACATAAGGATCCACCAGTGTCATTGCATGTGTGTTCTTTTCATGAACCACATAAGGATCCACCAGTGTCATTGGATGTGTGTTATTTTCGGGTTTTCTCCTCTTGTTCTTTATCCACTTGCTCATCATGCAACTACTAGATTTTATTTAGGACGAAATAAATTATGACAAGACAATGTTGAAAGTCTTGATCTTGCATTTAGTAAACTTTTCAAAATTATATTCATATGATGATCTTGCATTGACAAAATATTTGTAGTTACAAATTTTGGTGATGACAAACTACATACTTTCAGGACTGACAAGAATTGTCCGACACTGCGCTAGTTCCTTGTAGAAAAGGGAATTGTTTTCTGCACTGTCGACAAAAAAGCTGATTTTTCGTAATTTTATTAAGAGGGAATTATAATTCCTGTGCACAACTAGATCGATATTCAGAGTCTTGTCAAGATCCTAGGGGGCTCGAGGAAGGATGGAATGGCATCACTCGCAACTAGAATCCTCGATGAGTCGTACGACAACATGAAGGAAGATTTCCCTACGGATAGGCACGATTTCTGGGACGAGTGGCCATTGTCTGATATAAACCTGAAGTATGCAGCCATAGATGCTTACGTGACCTACCAGCTGTACAAGAAGATCCATTTCTTTCTACATTACCTCGTGTTTTGCCCTATTTGCAAGAGGGAAGACGAGCTTAGGGGAGCCCTTTGTAGAAAATGCAGAATAGCTGAGTTTGAAGCTGCATATGCAAAGAAAATGGTTGCATCTGAAGCAGCTGATAGAGAGGCCACAGAAGCAGCTGAAAGAGAGCTTGCAGCTGAAGCAGAAGCAGCTAACAGAGAGGCTGCAGCTGAAGCAGCAAACAGAGAAGCAGCATCTTCTAGCGGCAACAATCAGGCCTGTGATGCACCGCTAATTGTGCCACTGGACGCTGAAGATAGGGAAGCCAAGTCAGATCCCAGGTGGGACGAAGCCTTTCGTGAGCTGTGGATACCTGAAATGGTCGCAGTTGGTCGCCTAGGAACGATGGCAAGCGCCTCAAGTGGTCTGATGAGAAGTGAATTAAATTTTACTTGTCAGAGTTATGTTTCTGTTTTGTGGAACTCAGTTAGTTTGTCAAGATGTCTAGCACCTCAAGTGATAGTAGTAAAATAAATTTAACCCTCTTTGTGTTATCCTCTCTCGCTAAACAGGTATGTTTCATTTTGCCCAAATTGGTAGCAAATCTAGAGAAGATTCTCACTTCGATAATTCATTCCCTTTTGGACCTCTTTTTGCCTCCGGTCAGGTAGCAAATCTAGAGCAGCAAATCACACCAGGAAGAATACATTCATTCAGAAAACAAAACAAATGTAGATATACTTGTGCGCAGCTAAATAGGATATAGCGATAGAAAGTAGGTTGCTTAACGAGGTTCGATGCATTCAGCCAGAAATAGGATATAGCTAGAAAGAAGCTGCTTAGCAGCAGCTGCTGCCGCAGTTGTAGGAACATCCTACAAGCGCCCGCACCCCTGCCTCCTCCCTCCGGCGCTTCCTCCACTTCTTGCTTCCTAGTACCTTGATCTTAGGGGCCTTGGGCTTGATTGGAGGCATGCGACCCTCTTTGATGGCCACCCGCTGGAGGTTTGAGAGGTGAATGCCGAGAGCCCGGTGTTCGGAGATGTAGGCGTTGATGTTCACGGTCTTGCGCTCGCCGACTTCGTGGATGCCGGAGCCCGGGGACTATGCATGCTTCAGTAAGGAGTTGAAGTCGGTGCCGGCAAGACTCACCCAGCCGAAGGCGATCCCCTTGCAAACGGGGCAGCGCCAGGAGCCGCCCCTAAAGAAGGCGTCGTACTGCCCGGCCCACAGCCTCCTCAGCACCTGACGAGTCTTAGTGTGGATGGACTCATCATCGCTGCAAATGTCGCTGCCGGAAACCTATTGGAAGAAAAGGAAAATGGGGGGAGTAGATGATGTAAGAAGACCAAGCAATCGAAATGCAAACAAGTGAATCCTAATAACCCAAGATCTAGCATCCAACGATGGTAACGGTAGAAGAACCAGGGGAGGGGAGCAAACCCTAGTTACCTCCGACCATGGGTCATCGATGCCGGTGTCATAGGGGTTCAGCGGAGCGATGTACTTATTTGGATCGTACGTGCCCTGCTAGATATTCTTGTGACCGGCGGGGGCCTCCTTGCCGGTGGGGGGCTCCTCTTCGGCGGCCCCGTCGGTAGCGGGGACGGGGGCCTAGACGGGAACGATGGCTGCCATCGATGGCTCGACTGGGGCCTGGATAGGGAAGGCGGCTGATTTCAAAGAGTCAAGGGGGACCGGCAAGGAGACGGGGGCCTCCTCGCCGGCGGCCTCGGAGGCGATGATGGCCACCTTATCCTCCTCCGCCATCGCCAGCACGGACGGGGTATTCTCGAGAGTTTGCGGGTGCTGGTGGGACAGTTGAGAGGGTTGCATGGGGAGAGTGAGCGAGAGTGAGAGTGGGTGTGCGGAGAGGGGCTCTATAATTAAGGTGGATGGAAGCAAGACATGTTTCGTTGCACCACCGTGCAACGCGCCGCGTAGTCTACTGCACCGTGCATCGCGACACGCGCACGATACATCACGTTTTTTTTCGGGCCATGCATGGCAGTTCTGTATTGAGCCACATGCAAAGGGCATATACACAATTTCTATGTACGAAGTTTGACACGGACCTAAAATTGGCGATAGTTAAAAGTGGAAATGTAGAGGGGAAGGTAGGTGGCTGTACGGCGAGATTTGTGGGGTTGTGCTAGATCGGGTAGAGGGATGTGTTGATGGCTGCGAGGGACTCGATGAAGGCAGAGACGTTAGGTCTCGTCGATCTCATCTCTTCGGCCTCCGGCTAGCGCGTGCAAGCTTCTTACTATGGGGCCCAGTTGGAAGTGAGATTGAGAGTCGCTGCGTAAAAAATGGGATATGTCTTATTAAAATCAAGTGGCAATAAATTGCAGCTGTCCATCGATGACCGTGTACTCGATGACGCATGTGTTGTGGCGTAGTAGTAGCAGCAGTAGGCTTTTCAGACTTGATTAAACATGACATGACCGCTCGACGATTTTTTCAATGGACGGCTTCGTGTTCCTTCTTGTAGAAGTCTCACTGAGGGAGATGTCTGTGATGTCTCATGCTGTACTATGAAGGGCACGACATGTGCAACGATCATCATTGGATCGCACAGAATCAACGGTTGGTGCGCACGATCCCCGTGACAACTGTGACAACCAATCTGGGAGTAGCAGATAGAGTGAGCACAGTTTTGGGCTTCTACGAAAGATAGAGAGAGGGAGCAAAACTGAGTAGTGTCAAAAAACCAAGGGCAAAACTGAGTAGTATAAAAATGGAAAGTGAGTGTCGTGTACAATGAAATATATGGATCAACCAATGGCATTGCATGTCAGTTCTTCTCACAAACCACATAAGGATACACCAGTGTCATTGCATGTGTGTTTTTTCATGAACCACACCCAGTGTGATTGCATGTCTGTGGTTTCCAAAAACCGCATATGGATACACCAGTGTCATAGGATGTCTGTTTTTTTCATGAACCACACCCAGTGTCATTGCATGTGTCTTCCTCTAAACAAACCACACATGGATCCAACTAGTGTGATTGCAGGTCTGTTCTTCTCATGAACCACACCTAGTGTCATTGCATGCCTGTTCCTCTAAACAAACCACACATGGATCCACCTAGTGTGATTGCATGTCTGTTCTTTTCACAAACCACACATGGATCCACCAGTGTCATTGCATGTGTGTTCTTTTCATGAACCAGAACTAGAGTCATTGCATGTGTGTTCTTCTAAACAAACCACACATGGATCCACCCAGTGTGATTGCATGTCTATTCTTCTCATGAACGACACCCAGTGTCATTGAATGTCTGTTCCTCTAAACAAACCACACGTGGATCCACCTAGTGTGATTGCATATCTGTTCTTTTCACAAACCACACATGGATCCACCAGTGTCATTGCATGTGTGTTCTTCTAAACAAACCACACATGGATCCACCCAGTGTGATTGCATGTCTGTTCCTCTAAACAGACCACACATGGATCCACCTAGTGTGATTGCATGTCTGTTCTTTTCACAAACCATACATGGATCCACCAGTGTCATTGCATGTGTGTTCTTTTCATGAACCACACATGGATACACCATTGTCATTACATGTATGTTCTTTTCATGAACCACAACTAGAGTCACTGCATGTCTGTTCTTTCCACAAAGCACACATGGATCCACCTAGTGTGATTGCATGTATGTTCTTCTCATGAACCACACATGGATCTACCAGTGTCATTGCATGTGTGTTGTTCTCATGAACCACAACCAGTGTCATTGCATGTATGTTCTTCTCACAAACCACACAAGGATCCACTAGTGTTATTGCATGTCTGTTCTTCTAAACAAACAACACATGGATCCACACAGTGTCTTTGCATGTTTGTTCCTCTAAACAAACCACACATGGATCGACCTAGTGTGATTGCATGTGTGTTCTTTTCACAAACCACACATGGATCCACCAGTGTCATTGCATGTGTGTTCTTTTCATGAACCACAACTAGAGTCATTGCATGTGTGTTTTTCTAAACAAACCACATATGGATCCACCTAGTGTGATTGCATGTGTATTCTTTTCAAAAACCACACATGGATCCACCTAGTGTGATTGCATGTCTGTTCTTTTCACAAACCACACATGGATCCACCAATGTCATTGCATGTGTGTTCTTTTCATGAACCACACATGGATACACCAGTGTCATTGCATGTGTGTTCTTTTCATGAACCACAACTAGAGTCATTGCATATCTGTTCTTTCCACAAACCACACATGGATCCACCTAGTGTGATTGCATGTCTATTCTTCTCATGAACCATACATGGATACACCAGTGTCATTGCATGTGTGTTGTTCTCATGAACCACAACCAGTGTCATTGCATGTGTGTTCTTCTAAACAAACCACACATGGATCCACCTAGTGTGATTGCATGTTTATTCCTTTCACAAACCACACATGGATCCACCTCATGTGATTGCATGTATGTTATTTTCACAAACCACACATGGATCCACCAGTGTCATTGCATGTGTGTTCTTTTCATGGACCACACATGGATCCACCAGTGTCATTGCATGTGTGTTCTTTTCATGAACCACATCTAGAGTCATTGCATGTCTGTTCTTATAAACAAACCACACATGGATCCACCCAGTGTCATTGCATGTCTGTTCCTCTAAACAAACCACACATGGATCCACCTAGTGTGATTGCATGTCTGTTCTTTTCACAAACCACACATGGATCCACCAGTGTCATTGCATGTGTGTTCTTTTCATGAACCACAACTAGAGTCATTGCATGTGTGTTCTTCTAAACAAACCACACATGGATCCACCTAGTGTGATTGCATGTCTATTCTTTTCACAAACCACACATGGATCCACCAAGTGTGATTGCATGTCTGTTATTTTCACAAACCAAACATGGATCCACCAGTGTCATTGCATGTGTGTTCTTTTCATGAACCACACATGGATACACCATTGTCATTACATGTATGTTCTTTTCATGAACCACAACTAGAGTCACTGCATGTCTGTTCTTTCCACAAAGCACACATGGATCCACCTAGTGTGATTGCATGTATGTTCTTCTCATGAACCACACATGGATCTACCAGTGTCATTGCATGTGTGTTGTTCTCATGAACCACAACCAGTGTCATTGCATGTATGTTCTTCTCACAAACCACACAAGGATCCACTAGTGTTATTGCATGTCTGTTCTTCTAAACAAACAACACATGGATCCACACAGTGTCTTTGCATGTTTGTTCCTCTAAACAAACCACACATGGATCGACCTAGTGTGATTGCATGTGTGTTCTTTTCACAAACCACACATGGATCCACCAGTGTCATTGCATGTGTGTTCTTTTCATGAACCACAACTAGAGTCATTGCATGTGTGTTTTTCTAAACAAACCACATATGGATCCACCTAGTGTGATTGCATGTGTATTCTTTTCAAAAACCACACATGGATCCACCTAGTGTGATTGCATGTCTGTTATTTTCACAAACCACACATGGATCCACCAATGTCATTGCATGTGTGTTCTTTTCATGAACCACACATGGATACACCAGTGTCATTGCATGTGTGTTCTTTTCATGAACCACAACTAGAGTCATTGCATATCTGTTCTTTCCACAAACCACACATGGATCCACCTAGTGTGATTGCATGTCTATTCTTCTCATGAACCATACATGGATACACCAGTGTCATTGCATGTGTGTTCTTCTCATGAACCACAACCAGTGTCATTGCATGTGTGTTCTTCTAAACAAACCACACATGGATCCACCTAGTGTGATTGCATGTTTATTCCTTTCACAAACCACACATGGATCCACCTAATGTGATTGCATGTATGTTATTTTCACAAACCACACATGGATCCACCAGTGTCATTGCATGTGTGTTCTTTTCATGGACCACACATGGATACACCAGTGTCATTGCATGTGTGTTCTTTTCATGAACCACATCTAGAGTCATTGCATGTCTGTTCTTTCTACAAACCACACATGGATCCACCTAGTGTGATTGCATGTCTGTTCTTCTCATGGACCACACCCAGTGTCATTGCATGTCCATTCCTCTAAACAAAACACACATGGATCCACCTAGTGTGCTTGCATGTCTGTTCTTTTCACAAACCATACATGGATCCACCAGTGTCATTGCATGTGTGTTCTTTTCATGAACCACAACTAGAGTCATTGCATGTGTGTTCTTCTAAACAAACCACACATGGATCCACCCAGTGTGATTGCATGTCTGTTCATTTCACCAACCACACATGGATCCACCTAGTGTGATTGCATGTCTGTTCTTTTCACAAACCACACATGGATCCACGAGTGTCATTGCTTGTGTGTTCTTTTCATGAACCACAGCCAGAGTCATTGCATGTGTGTTCTTCTAAACAAACCACACATGGATCCACCCAATGTCATTGCATGTATGTTCCTCTAAAGAAACCACACATGGATCCACCTAGTGTGATTGCATGTCTGTTCTTTTCACAAACCACACATAGATCCACCAGTGTCATTGCATGTGTGTTCTTTTCATGAACCACAACTAGAGTCATTGCATGTGTGTTCTTCTAAACAAACCACACATGGATCTACCTAGAGTGATTGCATGTCTGTTCTTTTCACAAACCACACATGGATCCACCTAGTGTGATTGCATGTCTGTTCTTTTCACAAACCACACATGGATCCACCAGTGTCATTGCATGTGTGTTCTTTTCATGAACCACACATGGATACACTAGTGTCATTGCATGTGTGTTCTTTTCATGAACCATAGCTAGTGTCATTGCATGTCTGTTCTTTCCACAAACCACACATGGATCCACCTAGTGTGATTGCATGTCTGTTCTTCTCATGAACCACACGTGGATCCATCAGTGTCATTGCATGTGTTCTCTTCTCATGAACCACAGACAGTGTCATTGCATGAATGTTCTTATCACAAACCACACAAGGATCCACCAGTGTCATTGCATGTGTGTTATTCTCATGAACCACAGCCAGTGTCATTGCATGTCTGTTCTTCTCACAAACCACATAAGTATCTACCAGTGTCATTGCATGTATGTTCTTCTCACAAACCACACATGGATCCACCAGTGTCATTGCATGTGTGTTCTTCTCATGAACCACACATGGATCCACCAGTGTCATTGCATGTCTGTTCTTTTCATGAACCATAGCTAGAGTCATTGCATGTCTATTCCTTCCACAAACCACATAAGGATCCACCAGTGTCATTGCATGTCTGTTCTTTTCATGAACCACACCCAGTGTCATTGCATGTCTGTTCCTCTAAACAAATCACACATGGATCCACCTAGTGTGAGTGCATGTCTGTTCTTATCATGAACCACACATGGATCCACCAGTGTCATTGCATGTGTGTTCTTCTCATGAACCACAGCCAGTGTCATTGCATGTATGTTCTCCTCACAAAACACACTTCGATCCACTAGTGTCATTGCATGTGTGTTCTTCTCATGAACCACGCATGGATCCACGAGTGTCATTGCATGTCTGTTCTTTTCATGAACCGCAGCTAGAGTCATTGCATGTCCGTTCTTTCCACAAACCACATATGGATCCACCAGTGTCATTGCATGTCTTTTCTTTTCATGAACCACATCTAGTGTCATTGGATGTGTGTTCTTTTCATGAACCACACCCAGTGTCATTGGATGTGTGTTCTTTTCATGAACCACACCCAATGTCATTGGATGTGTGTTCTTCTCACAAACCACACATGGATCCACCAGTGTCATTGCATGTGTGTTCTTCTCATGAACCACACATGGATCCACCCAGTGTGATTGCATGTTTGTTCTTTTCACAAACCACATATGGATCCACCAGTGTCATTGCATGTCTGCTCTTTTCACAAACCACATATGGATCCTAATTAACCTTAGGAGAGCCCTAACCTTAGCCCCCCCCCCCAATTTGTGGCCATTAGACCGAGTCTTCTAGAAGGCACGTCCTAACACAGTTGTTCTGCTTGACGATTGTTACATACCGTTCGATCAGGGCGCTTGGACAATTGGGATGGTCTTCGTGAGAGCGATCCGCGAGTAGGCTATTCTACGGCATGATTGGCCACGCTTGGTATGGACAAACTGGCAACACCGGGCGCTCCCCTGTTGTGAGTGTCACGACTCACGAGTTCAGTGGGCCACATCCTAGTGTCACGTCCCCATTACTTCTCTTCCTCCCCATACTTCTCTTCCTTCCCCTCGAAGCCACTTTCCCCACTTCACTCCCATCCTGCCGTAGCTGCAAGCCGATGGCGCCTCCATCCCAATCCCCTCTCCGGCAGCCACCCCCTCCCCTCTCGCCATGGGTTCAAGGGGAGACGGCGAGGAAACGTGTCGTGATGACAGGGATAGTGATTTCGATGTGAGTCGTCTCATCTCTATCTCTATCATCTGTGGCTAGTTATCTATTTTTTTGAGCTAGATCTACTTTGTTTACTCATGCGCGTATGATGTGTTAGGCCAACCAGACAATGTATGCCTCTGACTATCATGGTTTAGTGGATGAAGACAGTCCTCTACTATGTAAACATGGATATGTGCCCGCTAAATTTGTAGCGTTCGAAGGACGAAACGCAGGCAGGAGGTTTCTACGGTGTCAATGACATTGTGCAATGATGCAAGGTGGAAGTTGTGGTGTTGTCAAATGGGTAGACCCAGAGTGGCCCAAATCAATGCAGAAAACGCTGGACAAACTATGGGATATGACTGTTGAGTTGAAAGAATCCGTAGTCAGCTCACTTCTTGACAGTGTTGAGATGAAGCTATGGGACCCAGTTGACACAAGAAAGCTAAACCGAGATCTCATGAGGGTGCAAGACAAGGTTAGCAAAGTCGAGAAGGAGAGGGACGTGGCGTTAGCCCTGAAGGCTAAAGAAGAGCAAGAACTAACTCAAGCAAGGAATGATCTTCACCAGGCCAAAGTCCTGCAGTTCACAACTACGAGTATTGACAAGTGCATGAGGAAAAATATAGATAAACATTTGAAGCTGTGCAAGGAAGATGCTAAAAGGAAGGAGCTGACGAATCGATCCTTGCTCTCGCAGGACGATGCGCATCGGGCTAAGATTAGGAAGATCAAGGAGATGTGTGATAACTAGTTCTATTTAGCTTGAGCTCCGTGCATTTTTAAGTTGTAATAGTAGTACTTGTTGACCTAGCGGTCTGAACTAGTGGTCCTGGAGTCTTGGGAGGAAAAAAGATGCTCTCCCGTTAGTCTATCTTAACCCTGCATCACTTCCTTTTCTCTGATCATGGTGGTATTCTGAAATTGGTGATTTGTTTAAATGTAATCTACGTGGATTGTGCCACATGCAGATGACATAGCCACAATTTATAAAGTGGAAGCACGTACACTCGGTTAATGGAGATCCAGGAGCTTCACTAGACATAGGGGATGCAGGAGCAGGGAGGCGGTGAGATAGACGGGCTCAAGCGTCTGGGCATTATCGGTTGCCATTGCTGTTTATGTTGCCACGTCGTTGTGCAGCATCTAAAATAAGTTGCTGCTTTGTGGAGTGTGGCAGCTTAAATAAGTTATTTTTGCGCCACTTACATTCCGTCGTATTTGGAGACCTCCTGCCCCTCAGCAATCGTGGAACTGGTGCTACGTGTTTTCAGATAGAAGTGGCACAATCACAATCTCGGATTCAACTACTGACTCGGGCGTTTCCAAACCCTAAGTCGCGGTACATTTTACTCAGAGAACATGGGTAGATTGTTTCGCCCAGCAACATGCCACACACAGAGCTCCAGAATTTAACAGAATTACATATATAGGTTCAAGTTCAACACATTACTATGCATCTTCATTGCCAGCAGCCTTCTTTCGCAGCCTGGGTGCCAAGCCTTCACGTCCACTGGCTTCTTCATTTCCTTCCTTCTTCCTCTTCCTCGGTGCCAATTTTCTTAGCTTCACGTACTCTGCATCGCCGGGACAATGGGCACCAGAATCATGTCCAGCATCATCTTCCACTCGTTTTTAATTTCTTCGGGCAGCAAAATGACTGACCCGGCAGTCATGTTTCTAACCTTGTGGCACTTCCTGTCAAAGAAACACGACTGTTGCATAACTGCCCAATATCTACAGAGTAAATAAAACAAAAATTACAATTCAGCACAAACATTCGAACCCAAGAGACCTTTGCTTACCAGGAGCTAATTGGGTTGGAGCAACCACCCTGTCTAAGAATAGAAGGGCGACTCCCAGTTGCAGCAGCTTCCACATCTAGTACATCACATTTCAGCTCAAACATGCAAGCCGAAGCCTACCTTTTCATCAACCCAATTAGCTGACTGTCACACGTTAGAGGAACCATGATGCCACGTTCATCCATGAAGCTGAACTTTGCAGTTTGCTTCAGCCATAATTCATCATGATTACGTAGAGCAGCAACCATACCAGATATAGTGCAGATCTGCGCAGACGCTTCTTCCATCGTGATACAATGGTGTCCATACCACTTGCCCTTACAGTCGTACCTGTAGAGGACTACCGTAACCAGGTAAGGGGTCCACGGAGATCCCACTTGACAGAAAACTGTGGACAAAATATGTTTGTCAGCGTTGGGCTAACAAACAATTTGAGGTTCAGTAGCCAGCTAGCAGTTATAATTAGTGCAAATAGCAAAGAGAAGGGTAGCTCACCCGCTTGTAGCCAGAACTTCTTCTTCCTTGATAGTAGGATCTGCCATCCTCCGAGATGCTTGGCTCGTCGGCGGCAGAGGCAGGCTAGAGCCTCGCAACGATAGCTATGACATGCGCCATTGGAGCTCGGGATTAGCGACTGGGCGCAGCAACTCGGCGCTGGAATTCAAATGTCCAAAGGGATCGTCCTGCCTGGAGGGTGGATTCCGACGCTGCCGGTGCTAGGGGGAAAGGCGGGAATGGATTTGTGAAATTGGTCAACGCATCTAATCCACTTAGCTACTCGATTTGCCTAAGAGGTTGCCGCGTTAGCGCTTGCGTCACGAACAGATGACCGACATGAGGGTCCCAACAGTCTACTTCCCGGGGCAGTTTAACAGAATGGTTGAATTTGGCAGGGGTGAGATGAGTTTGCCTCGAAATGGCCCCTCTTAGTAGTTGGCGGCCCAACTTTTCGAAACACGGCAATTTCAGGCAACTTAGGTACCGCCATGCGCTGGCCTGTGAACTTTGGTACCGCAGATGAACAGGCCCCATTGCATGTGTGTTGTTTACACAAACCACATATGGATCCACTAGAGTCATTGCATATGTGTTCCTTTCACAAACCACATATGGATCAAGAAATGTCATTGCATGTGTGTTCTTTTCATGAACTACATATGGATCCACTAGAGTCATTGCATGTGTGTCCTTTTCACAAACCACATATGGATCAACCAATAGCATTACATGTGTGTTCTTTTCACAAACCACATATGGATCAACAAATGTCATTGCATGTGTGTTCTTTTCACAAACCACATATGGATCCACCAATGTCATTGCATGTGTGTTATTTTCCACAAACCACATATGTATCCACCAGAGTAATTGCATGTGTGTTCTTTTACACAAACCACATATGGATCCACTAGTCATTGCATGTGTGTTCTTTCCACAAACCACATATGGAACCACTAGAGTCATTGCATGTGTGTTCCTTTCACAAACCACATATGGATCAACCAATGTCATTGGATGTGTGTTCTTTTCATGAACCACATATGGATCCATCAGAGTCATTGCATGTGTGTTCTTTTCACAAACCACATATGGACCCACTAGAGTCATTGCGTGTGTGTTCTTATACTAAAACCAACACTAGAGTCATTGCATGTGTGTTCTTTTCACAAACCACACATGGATCCACCAGAGTCATTGCATGTGTGTTCTTTCCACAAACCACATGGATCAACCAATGTCATTGCATGTGTGTTCTTTTCACAAACAATCACAGTATCAAATAATCTCAAGGGATTATTTGATCCTGCCTGGCTTGATTCCAAGCTTGGGGAGATCTTTAAGACCTTGTAATCTATCTTATAAGTTTTTATTCTTATTTTCGCATTAGTTCAAATTAGCAATAAAGTTTGCATCATTAGAATTCCCTTCTGGAATAGTCGATCCCTTTTAATGAAATTTTGAGTTTATTATTATATATGGAGCAATATTGAGTTTGTGTTTGCTTTAATGATATATGAATGGCTTGAGTATGATTTTACTTGCACTTGATGATAGCAATAGGAGTCTTCCACACCATTGATATTAATGGAACATATAAAGATAATTTGGTCAATATGTTGTAAGTCTATAGGTTGATTCACAAATAAAAATTATCTATACAATTAAGTTAAAAGAGAAACCTTGAACAAAGGAAAATGAAAGTGCTATCCAAATAGACTGAGAACAAGTCGAGGTAGAATCTCCAAGTCATAATACTTCCTATACAGTTGGAATTTGATAATTGAGATCGTTGAACTTTGAATTCCTACATAAGGTGGAATATATGTCTAGCTCCTTTGCACATCACTTAAAACAAAAGTGTGAGCATACATGCAAAAGAAAAGAAAAAGGAAGAAGAAAAAGAGCAAATGTGCAAAGAGCAAATAGTGTCATCGGATTGATGACAAGTACGCCATGAGGGGGTCCTCGAGGCATGCGGAAGAGAGGGGTGTGAGACGTACGGTGTTCCGGGACGGTGAACACACAAGTTTACCCAGGTTCGAATCCGCCGGCTTTGGAAGGATACTACTCCTGCTAGCAATCTAGTAATACGGCAGAGCCGGAATATGGGTTACAAGGGTTCGCCTGTGCGAGTTGAGATTGTAGTCTATTGAGATTTGCCCTAAAGGCTCTCCCTAGGACGGATTATATAGATATTCGGCCTAGGGTTTACAAGAGAGATCTACCCGGCTATGACTAAGAGTTGGTTACATAGTACATCTTGAACTACAAGTAACGCTATGGGCCTAAGTCGGTAAGTCTTCTGGGCCTTCCCATAGCCGGACTGGACTCCGTCTCTTCTCCCTGACTGGGATGCCCGTGAAGGAAATCTCTAACCCAAAGTGGGCCACCCTGGTCAATGAGGAACTGTGGGGATACCCAGAAAGTATATCCCCAACAGCAGCCCCCGGAAGTCTCCAAGATCCAAAGTCAGATTCATCATCGTTTAGCTTGATCTTCGGCTTGCAGAATCTTGAAGGGTTACTAAAACTTCACAACAAAAATACGATCCAGGTCTTAAAAATAAGTCATACCTATCAATATGTTACTCGGATTTCCCAGCTTGATTTTCAAACTAAACCGGAACTTGGTCTCTGAAGTCATCTGACGCTGGTCATGGTCCAGTCACGTCATCTGACAAACATCCTGTTAGCACGACTGTTGGTGGGTCCGCCGTTCACGAAACCGAGACGTCGTTTCAATGCGTATGCGGAGATCGAGGCGACGTAATCATCACGTGGGTCCTTCCTAGTTCCTTCCATGACGCGTGGCATTTATACAATGTGATTTGCACGAATCTTGGCGCGGGTAGGTGGTTATAAGGGGTGAGGATCTTTCTTTTGCTCTCTTCACCTGTTCCCTCTGCCGTTTCTTCTCCTCCACATCTCCCTAGCGCACAGAGCTCTCCCTCCTCCCAGATTTCCTAGCGCCGCCCATCTAAGGTCACCGGCGCACCAGAGAAATGGCTTCCTCTTCCTCTTCCGGCTTGGCGGCGGCAGCCACGACGGCGGCTGCGGCAGAGAAGGAGAGCAACAGGGGAGTTTGGATCCCGTGCCTCCGCGACGACGAGAAACTCCAAGTCATGGAGAATGAAGGTCTCCTCCGCGCCGGCGACTAGCGGAGCAGTTTCGGCGAAACCATCCCCCACCCGTGCGCCGGCGACCATGTCCACTTCGGCACCCACCTCGACAGAGGTTTGTCCTTTCCTCCCTCAGAATTCTTTTCCGAGGTGATTGATCACTACGGTGTACAACTCCACCATCTTCCCCCGAACTCCATCTTAGATATGAGTTCTTATGCAGCTTTGTGCGAGGGGTATCTCGGCATTAGGCCGAGTCTCACCTTGTTTCGTTTCTACTTCCATTTCTGTAGAAACTCCACCACTGCCGGTAATCCTTACATTACTGGTACTATTAGCCTTTCTCTTAGACGTGAGCGTAGCTATCCTCGTATTTCTGCCAGTGACTCGGTCAAACAATGGTCGGCCACTTTCTTCTACCATAAGGATATTCCTGCTCCTGGCAAAGCTACTGCTTTGCCGGTTTTCATCAACGGAGCCAATATGGCCCAACCGTCTTGGGACGAGGCTCCTCCGGATCTCACTGACGATCTGATCCTTGCTAAGAGGCGGATCGAATATCTGATAAAACACAAGGGCTTGAAAGGATCTGACCTAGTCCAATGCTGGGTCGCACACCGGATTCAGCCTCTCCAACACCACGGCGACCGTCTGATGCACTCCATCATGGCGTCGAAGAATGATTCCCTCCGCATCAGTCCTACGGCTTTAAAGCCACAGGATCACATAAGCCAGATTAAATGGCTAATCATGGAGCGGATTGAAAGGAAGATTCCCGACTTGTCTCTGGATATGCATACAGCGGAATACCCTATGGTTCCAGTAAGCTTCAATGATAAATCCCTTTATGTGTTTCACTCTTTAAGTTATTTCTCAATACTGAGATGTTTTCTTTCTTTTCAGCTTGCTGACCTCCCCAAATTGGGATTTGCTCCACTCGAGGGATATCCTCCGGAGTTTTCTTAGGAGGCTGAACTGGTTCCACTGCTAGACATTGTGCCCAAGAAGCGCAAGGCTCTGACTGTGGCTGTTGGCACAAAGGAGGTGCCAGTCGTGAAGAGGTAACTTTCAACACAACTTCCGCCTTTGTTCCTTACTGAAATTTTACTTCCGAGATGTAATACTTTCCATTCTTATTACATTCTCAAAGCTAAGCAGCTCATCAAGGGTAAGGGGAAGGGAACTTCTTCGAAGCCCTTACGGCAGACGAAGCTGACCATCGCTTCTTCTGCCGTGGCTCCTCCGACTCCTGCCCGACAATCCTCTGCAACACTGGTGATTACTCCATCGCTGGTTGTCTCAGAAGATCCGACTCCTTCAATGGGGCTAGTGATCCTCGAATCACAGACTGACGCCACCATAGTTGGCTCAGGTTTAGATAAGGGTGAACCGTCTTTGGCTAATGATCCCTCGACAGAGATCTTCACCGAAAACCTCCTTAACAATCCGGGGTTTGCCAAGTTTGGCTTGTCCCGGAAATCAGCGGAGGAGATCCAGCGGCTGGCGCGGCAGTGCCTGGAGAAGAGAAATCTCTCTGCCGAAGAAGAAGCACAAGAGGCGGAAGACATCAAACACTCCGACCTTCTTGAACAAGTTCGCCTTTGCGATGAGGGACTTAGAGCTGGTGTACTTCCACCACCTCCAGTTATTCCACTCACCCTCGCCGAGAAGGTTACCACCGAGGTGAACATGTGTCTGAGCAAGATCACACATGAACATCATGTAAGTCGGAATTCCAACTCACGATTTTCTTTATTGCATTTCATATCATATCATATGGCCCCCAAGCATGAAGTAGGATATACAATCCGGGTTTATGCTTCCTTAGGATGCGAAAGAATAAACTAGTGTAGCCCCCCAGGCTCGTGCTGATATTAGTAACAATATTAGCCCGAGTCTTCAGTAGACTTCTGACTCTGGGTATTCTGACTTACAGAAAATTAATTCATATAACCAGGATTTGTTGAAGAACATCTGCAACAAGCGGAGAGAGATCCGAGCTCTCCGACTTGAAAATGTTGAGCTGAAGGTCTCCAAGGATGAGGCAGAAGGTAAACATTTCGAGACTCAAACCTTGCCTTTTGTGTTTTCATAATTGAATGTTTTCGTCGAACTGTTGTTCTTTTTGACTTACAGCACTGGTAAAACAATCCTGCGCTATGATTGAAGAGGCCGAAAACCTCAAAACCTTGGTGGTGGAGAACAAAGAACTTCGCCAAGAGCTGGATAAGCTCAAGGCGGATCATGAGAAAAGCATCGCTCAAGTTCTCGAATCCTCCTCCATGGCTACTAACGAGCGTGGTCGTAAGATTGTGGCTCAAGATCAGAGAATCTCGGATCTCAATAATGAACTTTGTAGAGAGAAAGATCTTTCCGAGGCGCTCCGGGATGAACTCCGGAGTCTTCGAGAAGAGAAGACCAAAGTTGATGATGTCATCTTCGGTAAGTTTCCATCTTTCTGACTTGTCTATATTCTTCGACTCTTTCGATGTCAGATTTTTCTTAACTGTTTTGAGTTATGTGTATAGGTCCTCTAAACTTGACGGACTCTACCTCCACCGAGCCTCGCACCCACCGGCTGCCCCAAGTCGGTGATCTGCTTCACGACTTCTGCCAATCCCTTGAGGATATTGGCGAAGCTCTCAAGGTTCCGGACATGCATAGCATGTCGGAATTTCAGGTGTGAGACAAGGCGAAGGAGATGCCGCAACTTGTCTAGGATTGGAACATGTCCTACGCGCGATCCATAGCACAGAACGCTCTCACCATGGTCATGAGCTACCATGGAAGCATGGAGATATGGCAAGTGACCAGAGTGTATTCTACAGTGGATGAAGACGGACAGGAGCAAGACATCAAGGCCATTATGGACTCCTGCGCCGGATATGGATGTCACGTAGCTGACTTAACCAGCTAGGACACTCCCTTCTTCACCCGCGTGGACACACCGTCTCCGCTTCCGAAAGAAGAAGCTGAAGTTTCCAACGATGAACAGACCATATCGGATCTGAACATCTCGAAACATTATCAAATCGAGGCCGATGCATCCAGCAAGCCGGCAGCTCCTGCATCCTCTCCTGCATCATAAATTATCAGAAGCAAATGTATTATTCCGAGAAACATTTATCGGTCTGTAAATATGCAGTACTTATAATTTTGCTAGTGCTAAGCTTTTGATCTATTCAGCACTTTTGGCTTTAAATTTTGTGTGCCTGAAATGTTTACATAAGCACTTATACTTTTTCATCTATACTTATCGTTTATCTGGCTTTCTGCCTCGTCCCTTTCGTGAGCCGGCTAAACCTTGTGCACGGAAACTTTGCCGAGCAACGGAGCTTAATTGCTAAACCAGTTTAAACTCGGAAACAAAGCCGGCTTCTAGTACCAACAATTCACTACTTGGAAAATACCCACATCCGGCAATCAGACAAATAACCAAAGTGTAGACTAGAAACTTTAAAGTTATACCCGAAGGTAGCATTTTTAGAATCGGAAATCTAAACCAGAACAAACATGAGCATAAAGTACTTTCAAGTATTCTGGGATTTTCGACTATGACATGATCATTCGGAAATAAGATGGTAAAAGCTTCTCAGAAAAAACTTGAGGCAACCAAGACTTTTATTTCTCACAGAACATGTACACATATATGATTACAAAGAAGGATAAACTAAGAATAAAAGGGACGTAGCTGAGCAATATTCCATGGTCTGTCTAACTCATCCGAATTTGTACTGCCTCTAGCTCTCTTTCTCTTCTTAGTAGCAGGTCTTTCTTTGACTGGCCTCATGTCAGTTAAGTAGTACGAACCATTGTGCAATACTCGACTAACTAAAAAAGGGCCCTTCCCATACTGCGGAAAGTTTGTGCTTTCTTTGTTGCACAAGCCGGAGAACCAAATTACCTTTATTGAAAGATCTGTTTCAGACTCTCTGGCTATGATTCTTGCATAACTTCTGCTGATAGGCTGTTGATCTCATTTGAGCAACGACGCGAACTTCTTCGACTAAGTCGATATCCTTTTGTCGAGAAATCTTGGCATCCTCTTTGATATACGCGGCCACTCTAGGAGAAGTGTGAATCAAATCACTAGGAAGAGCTGCTTCTGCGCCATAGACCAAGAAGAAAGGTGTGTATCCGGTTGACCTGTTCGGAGTCGTTCGTAAACTCCATACTACAAAGGGTAATTCCTCTGCCCAAGCCCCCGCAACACGTTGTAGTGGCGCTTCGAGTCTCGGTTTTAGGCCTTGTAGGATTAAACAGTTTGCCCTTTCAACTTGTCTATTAGCCTATGGATGTGCGATTGATGCAATGTCAATCCGGATATTTTGTTCATTGCATAATTCAGCCAATTCTCCGATAGAGAAGTTACTCCCGTTGTTCGTGATAATGCTATGCGGATAACCATACCGGATTATAACATCCTCGACAAATGTTTTGGCTGTTGCTCCATCACAACTAGTGACGGGTTTAGCCTCAATCCATTTGGTGAATTTATCCACCATCACTAAGAGGTGAGTAAATCCACTTGGAGCTCGTCTAAACGGTCCTACCATGTCAAGCCCCCAGACCGCAAAAGGCCATGTTATAGGTATTGTTCGTAGCTGATCAGCCGGAACATGAGCTTGCTTGGCATATTTTTGGCAGCCCTTGCACGTCTTGACCAGACGTTCGGCATCTTCCTTGGCTGTAAGCCAGAAAAAACCGTGTCTGAAGGCTTTTGCCACTAAATATTTGGCTGCAGCGTAGTGACCACACTCGCCTTCGTGGATTTCTCTTAGGATTTCCACTCCTTCTTTCGGAGATACGCAGCGCTGAAAACCCCCAGAAACACTCCGCTTATAGAGCTCACCTTTAACTATAGTATAGGCTTTTGCTCGTTAGACGATCTGCTAGCTCAGAACCTCGTCTTCGGGCAATTTGCCATTTACCAGATAATCAAGGTAGGGTTGGGTCCAGCTGGGAATTACAGCCAGTACTACTATTAGAGGTGAGTCGGATTTGGTCAGATATTCCTCATCCACTCCCTTTATTGAGGGAACTTTGAGGTGCTCTAAAAAAGCTCCATCCGGGACCTCTTTCCATGCAGAACCTATCCGAGATAGCGCATCTGCTTCCTTGTTTTCTGCTCGAGGGATGTGTTGAACCTCAAACCCTAAGAATGATTTGGATAAATCATCCATGACAGCTTTATATGCTGCCATGTGTTTATTTGCATTACAAATATCCGACACTTGCTGAGCAACAAGATCCGAATCTCCATAACACATCAAACGTCAGATGCCGATATCCTTAGCAATCCGGATTCCATGCAGAAGTGCTTCATACTCGGCAATATTATTTGCCGCTGTGAAGTGGATATGCAACACGTATAGAAGTTTATCTCCTTGGGGTGATTTGAGCACCACGCCAGCCCCCGAGAGCCTTAGACCCATCAAACTATAGGGTCCAATATTCAGACTCTGGGAGGGTCATATTCTCCTTTGTCTCTGTCCAATCAGCAACAAAGTCGGCAAGGATTTGGGATTTGATTGTTGTCTGGGGTTTATACTTAATATCGAAAGCCGAAAGCTCTATGCCCCATTTGGCGACGCGTCATGTGGCGTCACTGTTGTTAATTATGTCTCTCATGGGAGATGTGCTCACCATGGTAATTGGATGCTCCTGGAAATAGTGTCGTAGCTTACGAGATGCTAGGAAAACACCGTAAGGCAACTTTTGATAGTGCGGATACCGTTGTTTTGATTCTGTCAGGACCTCGCTGACAAAGTAAGTCGGATGCTGCACCAGCTGTTCCTAATTTTCCTCCGGTCTCTCCACCACCATGACGATACTAACGACTTTGTTTGTCGTAGCAAGATAAAGCAACATCGGTTCCTATGGTTCCGGTGTAGTAAGGATAGGAGCAGACGAGAGTACTTTCTTAAGGTCCTGTAATGCAGCTTCAACTTCGTCGGTCCATACAAAATTGTCACATCCCAAAATTCTCCTAATTTTGGAATGTGAAATAAATAAATAAGTTGATTGATTGTTTAACTATGTTAAAAATTCTCAAAGAGAAGAAACTTTTTGAATAGGAAATCCCCTCAACCTTGAATTCAAAATCTTATATTCTTTTGTTATGACCTAAGTAGCCATATGGGCAAAAGGGCATGGATTAATTATGGATTGTGGAATTGGTGTGCAAGATTTCAAAATGAAAATCATGAAGCATTCATAAGAATTTCATCCATGCAAAGTTCTCACAAACTGAATCCAAATCCTGGTATCTAAATCCTATAGTTGATTCGCCCATATGTTCCTAAAGGGTAATTAAATTGACTTATTAAAACCCACTGTTGCTAAGGCATAAATTATTGCTAAGTCATAGCCTAAAGAGATCCAATTAATACTACAAAGTTTTAGAAACAAAATTGAGCTCATTTGGAGCTAGTATGAAAAAGTTATGGAATAAATACAAACACATAAAGATATAAATAAAATGAGATATACAAGGATTTATAAGCCCACTACTTCCAAACTAGTAAAAAGATTACAAATTTGATCATATAATGATCTATTCAATTTTAGAAAAATTTAGAAACAAGAATCATGTCATTTAGAGTTCGTATGCAAAAGATATGAGAGAAACAAGTAGAAAAAAAAAACGGGCCGGCCAAGCCAGCCGGCGGCCCAGCAAGGCACCGATCAGATTAGGCCACGCGCAGGATCGATCGGCTTGCTCCGAAAAGCGTGCAAAAATCTGTTTTCTAGACCTATCTCTACTCAAACTCTTATAACTTTTTATCTACAACTCCGAATCGACTTCCGTTTGTTTCTACTTGTTCTCTACTCCAAGGCCTATCTCTACACCATCCTAAATCTCCATATAAACTCGTGGAGCCACAGCTGTACGAGTTTCTATTCCCGAAATCCCGAATCTACCTATTCCCGAATCTTGTTTCGCTTTTTAACCCATCTAGACTTCGTCGTTTGCTTTCGGTCAAAAAACAAAAGTTGAAGATCGCGTCGAAATCTTTCAATCCCGACAAACCTCACCTCTTTTCATCCACCACAGACGGAGAATTTCGTATCGCAATATTTCAGATCTTACGGTGTAAATCCAAGATCTACTCGCGCTCGTTTCTTCAAATCCAAATTCCTTTGGTGAGAAGGTAGGAATAATGATTCCCCACAACTTTCATATTTTGAGTTTTTCGATTTGACCTACGGATTTATCTCTCTAACACAGATCTATTTCTTGTCTATTCTGCGCCAAAATCGGGTCAATCTCTTCTTCTAGCCACCGGATCCTATCCAGACGGTCGAGATCCAATCAAACCGGTGCGTGCCATATCGTCATCTCGGTCATCTTCATCATCAACGCCACATCAACGTAAGGTCAACATCTAGTCCCAGTCAGCATGCAAAGTCAAACTGTCCAGTCAGCGGAATATTCCCTGGAATATTCCGTTCGAATTTAAAATTTCAGATTATAGATCTAACTTGTAAAATTCATTAGAAATTCATACTGTGTCCAAAAATTGTGTATAATATATAAAATTGAAGATAATTTCACGTAGAATCATCTTATCAGAATAGATCCAACTTTTACTGTACGTGGTTACTGCAGTAATTTAATTAGTTTTAATAGTCTTTTAGGTTAATAAATTCATAGGATATTATCTGTAACTCCGCAAAATATGAATAATATATCAAATTGAAGCTACTGTAATGTACTTTAATAATATCTGGTTGGATCTTTCCTTTGCAGATTATTTAACCCGTAGCAATTTAATTAGTTCTAATGGCTTTATAAATCATTAAATTTATAGCAAATTAATTGCTTGTCACAAAAATACAAATGATATAACGATGGAAAGCTGGTTCCATGTAGATCATCATTATGCAATTAGTTCAGCATTTTACTGTAAGGATTTGCCGTGAAGGTTTAAATGGTTTAATAGCCTATTTAGAGTAATAAATTCATAAGAAAATAAATACTATTCAGAAAATTACAAATAATATGTCCCTGAAATCACAATTCCGTGGAGATTACAGATATATTTTTTGTTTGATTTTTAGGCAAAAAAACTGTATGAATCACTTAAAACCCATTAAACACTATTTAAATCATATAAAAATATCTATAACTCCGATTAGGGTGAATCCAACGCCTAATGGTTCGTATTAACGTCCTCTATCCAGTAAACCCAAGAAACAAATTTAGTTCTACAGTTGGAACAGGCGTTACAACAGAACTATCAAAACCCTTATATTGGCAAGTAATCATTAATAACAAGTACCCTATTGCATTAAATGAACTCATACATGCATCATATGATATATTAATGTTCATAAAACTAATTATAACCATTGTGTCATGTTAAATCATCATGCATGTTTTCGATCATCCTTGTTGTGTTTGCTATGTTTGCAATTGTTTTGATTAGAACTACCTTGTCCTCGTATTAGATTGTTCGGAGAGTGCGATTGCTGCGGAGAAATACAATCAACACCCATATTATCAACATAAGGCAAGTTACACCACTTGTTCATAATTTTGTCCCAGTTTTGGTTCTATGCATGTGATCTTCAAAATTCTGTAGTGTGCATGTGTAGGATATTCTAGTAGAATTTTTCCTTAGTATTATTTTGCAAGTGCGATGATTTTGTAGTATGCCATGAGTAGCTCTATACTTAGGATTTCCCATCCTAATAGGTTACCCCTGTTTTTGCTAAGTATTGCTTGCTATGCTATATATACAAAGTACCGTTGGGGGGTTCGAAAGACAAAGAATTTTTCTAAGTACAAAGGCTCTCTAGAGCAAACTTTTCTTCTCAAATCCACTTCAAAATAAAACTAAGTTTTCTTCTGGGCGAAATGGTTGTCGGGTCAACGAGTGTGATTTTGATGGAGGACGGCCGCCCAGGAATCAAAGAAGTCTGCCATGTTTCAGAATTCAGAAGCTTCCAGTGCAACCACAATACATTATGGGCTCTGTCTTGGCCTAGTACTTAGTGGGAAACCTCACCTGGGTACCAACATTTGGAGGATTCTGGGCACAGTTGGATCCGGAAGGTAGAGGGGCTACTAAGGGAAAGCCTCGCCATGGTCTTGTCTGCAAAAGGACTTGATCATGGATTGTGGGTAAAGTGCACAAACTCTCGAGAGTATTGCAATCTGATCGATCAGCCGTGTTCACGGTAACAGAGCAACAATGAGCGTCTGAAGGATGGAGCCTCTGAAGGATCTTCCTCTCTCTTTTCTAAAAACAAAGTTTTGAAACCCCATGGCGTGCGTAATATCGCTAATGGGTGGGAATTTGGGAACTTGGTGTGTAATATCCAAGTGACGCTTGGTGCGTAATATCCAAGTGTTTGGTTGTTTAGACACTTGGTGCGTAATATCCTCGTGTGCCACTCGACCTTATTTTATTCAAGCAAATGTTTACAAAGTAGGACAATCTTCTCTTCTCTCTACTTAAGAAAACTAGCTTTATGCAAATGAACTCCAAAGCCTAAACTAGCCTTGCATGTAGAGTTAGTCTTTTCTTCCTTGGTGTAATTTGCCAATACATTCAAAGTATTGACCCAACTTGTTGGCTGCACGTTTCATGTGCAGAATTTCAGAGATCGTTGAAAGGTGCGCTAGGATCGCGGGTCTTCACTCAACCTGCCTGTGGCATTGATGGGACTCCAAGTTGTATTTATATCGCTTCTGTTGTAATAATGAAAACTCTGGATTATACGATTCATGTAATAAAGACTTGTGTTTTACATGATATTTCATCGACTGTGAGTGCTAGCTATTGATCCAGGGACTAGCATGTTATTCACAGGGACTTAGGATCTTACTTGATCCGAGGTCGCTACAGATGGTATCAGAGCATAAGTTGACTGTAGATCGTGACCCTAGACATGGAAAAACCTTAGGACAAATATTTTCTAAGTTATTTCAGAAAACTCTCATACTTCTCATCATCTACCTTGGGGTTTTAAAATTTCTTAAGTCTCTTCTTTTCAACATTAGAAAATGACCACTACACACTTCAAGAAGAAACTTTTCTCAAGATTACCTTTTCAAAGAAGATCATCTCAATGTTTCGATTAAGTTGGTACTTGAAGACCTCTATGAAAGATGTTCAAAGACTGAAGCTACGAGATTAAAGACTTCAAAGGCCTTAAATCAATGTTATTAACTGAAGAACTCGAAAGATTGAAGATTATGAAGAACATGAAGACTATCAAGAGCACGAATACTTTTGGAGACTCGAAGCCTCGAAGATTCCAAGTGACCTATTAGGAACCAAACCCGAATAAGATTTCGCTAAATATAGATGCGACAAATTGTTTGCTATCTTGTATGGTTTATTACCTTAGCTAATGAAAAAAAACCTGTTTTCTAAACAAGATTTCTTGTATGGGTTCTTCTTCTTCTTCCATACTCCATTCGTTCCTACTCTAAACCTTGGTCAACTCGATGGATGGACCATATCAATAAGGAGGACAAGGAACTCAACTCCACCAAGCGTAAGAGCCACGCCGATGCAAAGAAGTGGATGCTCCAGGTTGAAGAAAGAATGAAGGATGCCAACATTGAAGTCAACAGAATGCTTCATTATGCCACCCAATTCCTAAAGGACGACACTCCAACTTGGTGGGAGATGCAACACACCATTGATGATCATCAAGGGGTGATATCTTAGGAAGAATTTAAAGTGGTTCTACTTCAATCTCGTCTCGTATACCAAAAATCCAAGAAGTTGAAGTCCCAAAACATTTAGCTTGCACGATCTATGGAGAAATAGGGCATACCACCAAGGAGCATCATGATCAGCGCCCCTACTGTGAAGGAAGGCACCCATCAGAAGAATGTCCCACCTCTCAAGTTACATTCTTCCTATGCGAAGGGACCAATCACAACCCCGCTCAATGCACCTCTACCCGGTGGTACATCAACTGAATCAACAAGTCAGAGACGGAATGCGCCAAGACCTCATGAAGCTCCGCGAGGACACGACAAATACAAGGAATGGATTCAAGACTCTAGACACCGCACCCAAAGTCATCACTTCGCAATACTCGACACATGAAAGGAATGCCCATTTTCCCCAAACCAGCTCAAGGAAACGATCAAGGCTTCCAAATGTTGAGGTAGAGCATGAAGAACCACAAGACGGGATGTCCTTGCCAAAAAGGAGGAAGGATCTAAGCAAAAGTCCTATGCTTCCAGTGTCACAATCCTGGGCATTATGCTGATAATTGTCCAAAACATGTGAATGTAGCTGGAAAGGATAAAAGCGACGATGGTAATAGCAATAGAAGACCTCTATTAGGAGAACCAACCTGAGCTAAGTGAATCCTCGAGAAGTGACCTAGTCAATTTTCTTTTAAGGGTGGTAGCATCCTAATGGGTCCCGAACCTTTCTTTCTTTATAGCCTTCACAAATCTCGGGACGAGATTTCTTTTAAGGGCGGTAGTCTGTCACATCCCAAAATTCTCCTAATTTTGGAATGTGAAATAAATAAATAAGTTGATTGATTGTTTAACTATGTTAAAAATTCTCAAAGAGAAGAAACTTTTTGAATAGGAAATCCCCTCAACCTTGAATTCAAAATCTTATATTCTTTTGTTATGACCTAAGTAGCCATATGGGAAAAAGGGCATGGATTGATTATGGATTGTGGAATTGGTGTGCAAGATTTCAAAATGAAAATCATGAAGCATTCATAAGAATTTCATCCATGAAAAGTTCTCACAAACTGAATCCAAATCCTGGTATCTAAATCCTATAGTTGATTCGCCCATATGTTCCTAAAGGGTAATTAAATTGACTTATTAAACCCACTGTTGCTAAGGCATAAATTATTGCTAAGTCATAGCCTAAAGAGATCCAATTAATACTACAAAGTTTTAGAAACAAAATTGAGCTCATTTGGAGCTAGTATGAAAAAGTTATGGAATAAATACAAACACATAAAGATATAAATAAAATGAGATATACAGGGATTTATAAGCCCACTACTTCCAAACTAGTAAAAAGATTACAAATTTGATCCTATAATGATCTATTCAATTTTAGAAAAATTTAGAAACAAGAATCATGTCATTTAGAGTTCGTATGCAAAAGATATGAGAGAAACAAGTAGAAAAAAAAACGGGCCAGCCAAGCCAGCCGGCGGCCCAGCAAGGCACCGATCGGATCAGGCCACGCGCAGGATCGATCGGCTTGCTCCGAAAAGCGTGCATAAATCTGTTTTCTAGACCTAACTCTACTCAAACTCTTATAACTTTTTATCTTCAACTCCGAATCGACTTCCGTTTGTTTCTACTTGTTCTCTACTCCAAGGCCTATCTCTACACCATCCTAAATCTCCATATAAACTCGTGGAGCCACGGCTGTACGAGTTTCTATTCCCGAAATCCCGAATCTACCTATTCCCGAATCTTGTTTTGCTTTTTAACCCATCTAGACTTCGTCGTTTGCTTTCGGTCAAAAAACAAAAGTGGAAGATCGCGTCGAAATATTTCAATCCCGACAAACCTCACCTCTTTTCATCCACCACAGACGGAGAATTTCGTATCGCAATATTTCAGATCTTACGGTGTAAATCCAAGATCTACTCGCGCTCGTTTCTTCAAATCCAAATTCCTTTGGTGAGAAGGTAGGAATAATGATTCCCCACAACTTTCATATTTTGAGTTTTTCGATTTGACCTACGGATTTATCTCTAACACAGATCTATTTCTTGTCTATTCTGAGCCAAAATCGGGTCAATCTCTTCTTCTACCCACCGGATCCTATTCAGACGGTCGAGATCCAATCAAACCGGTGCGTGCCATGTCGTCATCTCGGTCATCTTCATCATCAACGCCACATCAACGTAAGGTCAACATGTAGTCCCAGTCAGCATGCAAAGTCAACCTGTCCAGTCAGCGGAATATTCCCTGAAATATTCCGTTCGAATTTAAAATTTCAGATTATAGATCTAACTTGTAAAATTCATTAGAAATTCATACCGTGTCCAAAAATTGTGTATAATATATCAAATTGAAGATAATTTCACGTAGAATCATCTTATCAGAATAGATCCAACTTTTACTGTACGTGGTTACTGCAGTAATTTAATTAGTTTTAATGGTCTTTTAGGTTAATAAATTCATAGGATATTATCTGTAACTCCGAAAAATATGAATAATATATCAAATTGAAGCTACTGTAATGTACTTTAATAATATCTGGCTGGATGTGTCCTTTGCCTATTATTTAACCCGTAGGAATTTAATTAGTTCTAATGGCTTTATAAATCATTAAATTTATAGAAAATTAATTGCTTGTCACAAAAATACAAATGATATACCGATGGAAAGCTGGTTCCATGTAGATCATCATTACGCAATTAGTTCAGCATTTTACTGTAAGGATTTGCCGTGAAGGTTTAAATGGTTTAATAGCCTATTTAGAGTAATAAATTCATAAGAAAATAAATACTATTGAGAAAATTACAAATAATATGTCCCTGAAAACACAATTCCGTGGAGATTACAGATATATTTTTTGTTTGATTTTTAGGCAACAAAAACTGTATGAATCACTTAAAACCCATTAAACACTATTTAAATCATATAAAAAGATCTATAACTCCGATTAGGGTGAATCCAACGCCTAATGGTTCGTATTAATGTCCTCTATCCAGTAAACCCAAGAAACAAATTTAGTTCTACAGTTAGAACAGGCGTTACAACAGAACTATCAAAACCCTTATATTGGCAAGTAATCATTAATAACAAGTACCCTATTGCATTAAATGAACTCATACATGCATCATATGATATATTAATGTTCATAAAACTAATTATAACCATTGTGTCATGTTAAATCATCATGCATGTTTTAGATCATCCTTGTTGTGTTTGCTATGTTTGCAATTGTTTTGATTAGAACTACCTTGTCCTCGTATTAGATTGTTCGGAGAGTGCGATTGCTGCGTAGAAATACAATCAACACCCATATTATCAACATAAGGCAAGTTACACCACTTGTTCATAATTTTGTCCCAGTTTTGGTTCTATGCATGTGATCTTCAAAATTCTGTAGTGTGCATATGTAGGATATTCTATTAGAATTTTTCCTTAGTATTATTTTGCAAGTGCGATGATTTTGTAGTATGCCATGAGTAGCTCTATACTTAGGATTTCCCATCCTAATAGGTTACCCCTGTTTTTGCTAAGTATTGCTTGCTATGCTATATATACAAAGTACCGTTGGGGGGTTCGAAAGACAAAGAATTTTTCTAAGTACAAAGGCTCTCTAGAGCAAACTTTTCTTCTCAAATCCACTTCAAAATAAAACTAAGTTTTCTTCTGGGCGGAATGGTTGTCGGGTCAACGAGTGTGATTTTGATGGAGGACGGCCGCCCAGGAATCAAAGAAGTCTGACATGTTTCAGAATTCAGAAGCTTCCAGTGCAACCACAATACATTATGGGCTCTGTCTTGGCCTAGTACTTAGTGGGAAACCTCACCTGGGTACCAACATTTGGAGGATTCTGGGCACGGTTGGATCCGGAAGGTAGAGGGGCTACTAAGGGAAAGCCTCGCCATGGTCTTGTCTGCAAAAGGACTTGATCGTGGATTGTGGGTAAAGTGCACAAACTCTCGAGAGTATTGCAATCTGATCGATCAGCCGTGTTCACGGTAACAGAACAACAATGAGCGTCTGAAGGATGGAGCCTCTGAAGGATCTTCCTCTCTCTTTTCTAAAAACAAAGTTTTGAAACCCCATGGCGTGCGTAATATCGCTAATGGGTGGGAATTTGGGAACTTGGTGTGTAATATCCAAGTGACGCTTGGTGCGTAATATCCAAGTGTTTGGTTGTTTGGACACTTGGTGCGTAATATCCTCGTGTGCCACTCGACCTTATTTTATTCAAGCAAATGTTTACAAAGTAGGACAATCTTCTCTTCTCTCTACTTAAGAAAACTAGCTTGATGCAAATGAACTCCAAAGCCTAAACTAGCCTTGCATGTAGAGTTAGTCTTTTCTTCCTTGGTGTAATTTGCCAATACATTCAAAGTATTGACCCAACTTGTTGGCTGCATGTTTCATGTGCAGAATTTCAGAGATCGTTGAAAGGTGCGCTAGGATCGCGGGTCTTCACTCAACCTGCCTATGGCATTGATGGGACTCCAAGTTGTATTTATATCGCTTCTGTTGTAATAATGAAAACTCTGGATTATTCGATTCATGTAATAAAGACTTGTGTTTTACATGATATTTCATCGACTGTGAGTGCTAGCTATTGATCCAGGGACTAGCATGTTATTCACAGGGACTTAGGATCTTACTTGATCCGAGGTCGCTACAGATGGTATCAGAGCATAAGTTGACTGTAGATCGTGACCCTAGACATGGAAAAACCTTAGGACAAATATTTTCTAAGTTATTTCAGAAAACTCTCATACTTCTCATCATCTACCTTGGGGTTTTAAAATTTTGAGTTGGCCTGGAAATATTGATAGTTAGTCTTTGTACATCCTTCAGGTTAGTTGGCCTGGAAATATTGAGTATAGACTTGATTTTGTCTCGGTTAACCTCTATGCCTCTTTGAGACACGATGAAACCTAACAATTTTCCGGCTAGAATTCCAAAGAAGCATTTCTTCGGATTAAGCATGATGTTGTATTTTCGTAGATTGGCGAACGTTTCCTCCAAGTCGGAAATCAGTGTTTCCTTCTTTTTGGACACCACCGCAATATCATCCATGTATGCATGTACATTGCGTCCGAGTTGGTCATGGAGGCAACGCTGCATCGTGCGCTGGTAGGTAGCTCATGCGTTCTTCAGCACAAAAGGCATCATAACAAAATAGAAAGTTCTGAAAGGGGTTATGAATAAGGTTTTGAGTTTGTCAGATTCCTTCATCCGAATTTGGTGATAACCGGAATATGCATCGAGAAAACATAGGAGTTCCGAGCCTGCCGTAGAATTGATAAGTTGATCAATCCTAGGCAGAGCGAATGGATCTTTTGGACAAGCCTTGTTCAAGGCAGTATAATCAACACACGTCCTTAAATCAGTGGTGTCCTTTTTGGGACCATTATAGGATTGGCCGACCACTCAGTGTGGATGACCTCTTCTATGAATCCGGCTAAGTCGAGTTGTGCTAGTTCCTTAGCTATTGCCTTACGCTTTTCATCGCCAAAATGTCGTAAACATTTAAAGAGTGCTCGGCAAGTTCCCTACATACTCCAGTCATGTCAGATGGCTGCCATGTGAAGATATCTTGATTTGCTTTGAGGAACTTGACGAGCGCGCTTTCCTATGCACTATATAGGCCTACACCTATCTGGGTCACCTTGGAGGGGTCATCATCCTTCAACGGCGTTTTCTTCGTCTCTTCTGATGCCTTGAACTCCGGATTCAGCTTTGTCACCTCCTTCTTTGTTGCGGGCATCTCGGATGGATCTATGCTCTTCTTGATCTCCTGGTACTCCTGGGTGTGCAGCACGGCTTTAGCAAAGGCGGCATTTCCATCCTCGCACTCTCACGCTTTCTTCGGGTCTCCGCTGATGGTGATTACGCCATTGGGACCTAGAATCTTCATCATATTGTAAATGTAACACGGACGAGCCATAAAATCCTAGTAAGCCGGACACCCGTATATAGCGTGGTACGCGCTCTTGAACGGGACCACTTCAAAGGAAAGTGCCTCCGTCCGATAGTTCTTTGGAGTTCTGAAGGTAACATCCAAAGTGATTTCCCCCAGGGAATTGGCTTGTCTTCTTGGGACAACTCCGTGAAAGATCACAGAGCTATGGTTCAGCTGGGTCTCCGAGATCTTCATTCGGCGTAGCGTCTCGGCATACAAAATATTGATACTGCTGCCTCCGTCCATGAGGGTCTTGGAGAAACCATAACCGTCGATAAGTGGATTGATGATTAAGACATATTTTCCTCGCATGTGCAACTTAGGCGGATGATCAGCGCGGTCAAATGTAATTGCCACTTCCGACCATTCCAAAAATTGGGGGATAGCCGGAACTATTGCGTTGAGCTCACGTAGAACTGCTTTCTTGACCTTTGCTGGTTGAGATCCGAGGAAGGTGACATAAGTGTCTTTTTGGTCAAAATTTTATTCTTCCCTTCCGGCTTGGGATTTGAAGCATCGGCTTCCTCCATCCCAGAATCTTCCTTGGTATCTTTATCTTTTTCGGGATTCTTCTTTCCCTTCTTCCGCTTAGCTTTGTAGCCAGCGGTGTCATCTCTTTTGATGTCGTCATTGAAACGACACTCGGCGTTGTTGTGGGACGAGCCCCCATTGGCATCTAAGTGATGCATACATGGGTTATTGGCAATATCAACCCAAGAGTAGGTTTTGCCTGGTTGCTGGTCTCCTCTACCTTGAACTCTCGAAGTCCCACGGCCACGCCCGCAGCCTCTGCCGTGTCCTCCTCGCCCTCTAGACCTGAAAGTAGCAGTGACCACTACCGTTTCCGCGTTGGGTTTTTCTTCCGAGGTATTCTTGTTCTTCTGAGCTTGTTGCTTTGGTTGTTTTGCCGACTGTGGCATAGCCAGGGCGTTGAGTAATCCCTCTGCATCTTTGTCAGCATCTGCGTACTTGCTCGCTGTTTCTATCATCTCTCCCAAATCAGTGACCTTGTCACACTTCAAGCGATGACGCATTAGACCAATTGGGAGACCTGCAATGAAAGCTTCAATCGCAGTTTGATCATTTACTCCTTCACAGGAGTTCTTGGTGTCGATCCATCATCCGAGGTAATCCCGGCAAGTTTCTCTGGCCTTCTAGGTGCAACGTTGTAGGTCTCCGACAGTACAGGGCCTCTGGTATGTGCCTTCGAAATTCTGAAAGAACGCGCTTTGCATGTCATACCAGTTGTGGATGGTGTTCTCCGGAAGTTCATTAAGCCATGATCGTGCCGTCTTCCGCAACATGAGTGGGAGGTATCGGGTTGCGACCAGGCTATTTCCTCCTTTGGCGATGCAGCAATCTTGGAAGAAATCCCGTAGCCAGGTATCTGGCCGAGCAATGCCGCCGTAGGCTTGGATATGTCATGAGATAGCAAATCCTTCCGGGAATCTTGTAGCTCTGATGCATGGTCCGAAGCACTTTGGGCCCACGTAGATATCATCGTTTTCGTAGCGCCGCCCCTCTATATTGGAGTTGATCCTGTGTCTTGCGTCATTCGGGAATAGAGATTGTCCCGAGTGTCGGTTGTGGCTGCGGTGCCTTGGAGCCGGACTTCGGCTTCTGCCACCACCACCTCCACCACGACGCCCTCCCTGGCCTTCTTGAGAGCCGTTGTGATGGCTACTTGGGGGAGAGGGTGCAGCAGCTGGGTTATTTCCAACTGATCATCGGCCTCCGTCCGGAACGTCATTATTCCGGTTCCAGGGAGGGTCTTCATTGTGGCAAGCCCCCTGCCGGCTTGTCCCAGCACGGTGTCCGTCATTCCTTCGTCCGTCATCCGGACAGCTTTCATGTCTAGGAGGTGTCATTCTTTGTCGGTCCTCCTCCCAACGTTTCTCCTTATCATCGTCCCTGTGGTCCTTCGACTCTCGTCGGGGCGGGTTCCTCGGATTCAGTGCAGAAATTGCGTCTTGCTCTGCAACTGGGTTAACGTTACGCTAGTCACAGGCAGCTTTGTGGTGTTGTCCCAAAGATCCGTTTCTCGAGTAATTGTCTTCCCGGCGATCAGGGTGGTGGTGCTGCTCCGGAACGCACTGGGGTCTTACGTCAGCCCATGCCGGATCTATGCGACATTGGTTGGAATCAGAGACCAGTTTTTGACTTCCGGACATGGCGACCTTTTGCTGTTCTAGTCCCTTGTTGAGTAGTTTAATTCCCAACCGGATCTCCTCCGGGCCTGGATTAGACGATAAAATTTCTCGGGGCACCACGGTATTTTGTACTGGGGTTGGATACACCCAATCCCCTCAGCTAGCTTGTAGCATCCCAATTGTCTAACAATTGCAATGCTACTAGCCTAGTCTATATAGGCTACTCCCTATATATAATTGTTGCATCATAATTATATCATGCTCATGTCATCATGCCACCTTGCATTTGAGCATCATATAAAACCCTTTTGTGTTGGTTCTTCTCTCATATGCATTGTAAATTGTATTTGCCTCTTGATATTGTATTTGGTTCTTGAAATATTGTTTAAATGCCCAAGTTGAGCTTGGGGCATATCTTTTTATTCAACTCCATCACCTTTCTCTGTCACCACCTTATAATTCCACCATTCCCCTACATGTGAGCTTTGCATTTACTTGGTTTTACCTCTAGCTCATGTGGGTTGGGATGGCTCCACTTACAATTCCACATGCTCCCATATATGCACCATATGGTTTCCACATTATTGGTTTATGAGAGCCACATGGCCATCTTTGCATGCCTTGTGCGTGGAACCTTTTCCTAGCTTCCATATGGGTTGTTTTGGGGTTATTATCATGTTGGGATATTTTTGGGCTTACTAAATACCTAGTGGCACATACACACTAGCAAGTCCCATTTCTATTCAAATATGGTCATCTCCATCTATTCCACATGGGGCATCCTTTTAAATTCTTTTGCTTGGCTTATTCCATATTTCTGGATTGCATATGTATAAATGCCATGAATAATTATTTTGTTTTCACAAGATTAAAACATGGCATTTAATGCATTTGCATGGGCCATGCAACCATCATCATCTTTGGTCCTCCTTTGGTTTTATTTGTTTTTGAGTGGATCATCTTCTCTTCTCTCTCCTTCTCTCAATCTTTTCTATCTTGCTATGCTTCCTTGCCATGTGCATCAAGACCCTCACCCTCACCTTATCTCCTTCACATCATGCATGATCATGTGAGGTCATATCCTTAAAAACCCTATCTTATCTCTCCTTATCCATCACCATGTGTCCAATAAACACTTTCCTCTCCATCTCTTTTCCCCATCATGCTTGATCTTGTAGATTATATAAACCCTAAGCCCTCATCTCTCCTCTCTCTAACCGGAGCCACCACCATGACCTACCCCATCTACTTTCCCTCTCTACCATGCCGAGGTGCCCCTCTCCTCACCATGCAGGCCCCACCTGGCCACCCTGGCCCCACCTAGCTACCAACCACCCCAAGCCCTAACGAGCCACTAATCCTTCTCCTAACCTAGCTCCTAACCGAGCCTCCCTCCTACCCTAACTCTCTCTCTCCCTCTCTTTTCTCTCGCTGATGTGAGGACCCCCCCAGCCCGAGCCTTCCCTCTGCACCAGCCCGAGCCCTACCTGCCCATCACCTACCCTGCCCCTGCCCCGACCCGAGCACGTGAAGAGGGGGAGGAAAAGTGGCCGAAGCCACCTTTTCTCTACCCCACTCCCCACGGCACCCTTCCCCTCCCTCTGCTATCTGCCACCACCTCCCACGCCTCTGTTCCGCCAGATCTCCCCAGGCCGCCCCCTTCCTCTCCGTCTACCCCTACCACCATCCACCACCGATCACCACCTTTCCGTCGGCCTCCTCTCGACGACACCGTACCAGGCGGCGGGCGCGGCGTCCAGGTGTCGAGGAAGAACGAGTCGGCCCTCTGTATCGCCCTATACCGCAGACATGGAGCAGGAGGAGCCCCAGGCCGAACTGCACACCATCGCCCCGACGCGAAACCCTAGCCCGCGTTCGTCTGCCTCGCCGACGATCGATCGCTCCGTTGCCTACACCACCAACGTCAACAGCCCCGCGGTGAGCCCCTGTACCTCCTAGACACGCTCCTCTTCGCTGCCGTTGTCTGGCCGCGCCGGACCTTCCGCCGAACACCCTCTGCGCGCCGGCAGTCGCTGCGCTCACGCGGCGTAGCGCCTCGCCGACAGCATGTCCAGCCCCCACCCACCTTGCGGTCACCAAACCTCACCTAGCCGCACTGGTTCCGGCCCTCCGCGCGCACGCCCAGGTCCTGGGTTCGATCCCCTGCCTCGCGCCGCGCACCGATCGGTCCTCTGCACGCGGAGAAGAACAACAGTACGGGCGCCTCTTTTGTATTTAACCCCTGCCTCTTTTTCGGCTAAACCCGCGGTACGCAGGGCCCACCAGTCAGCCTCCCTGGCCCTTTTACAAAAAAAAACACCTCGTAGTACCCTAGCCTTAACCCGCGGTCCCATACCCCCTCCTGTCAGCCACGTCTGGATCACCCACTGTCACGTGGACCCTCGTGGCCGCTGGCCCCACCTGTCATTCGAAGAGGCTAGGTAAAGCCGCGGTGAGAAATCCGTTTCTGTGCGCGTGAGTCCTAGTCAGCCTTGGCCCCACTTGTCTGTGACTGTGGCTAGGACTGGGCTGAGTGACAAAAGACCTTCTGTATTTCTGTTTTAATTCAAACTTTTCTAAATTAATTTAAATTCAAATTTCATATCTGTTTTCAAATAACTTTTAAAAATATAAACCCAATTTAAACATGTAATATATGTTTCTGAATTAGAAAATTATGAGGAATTCAAATATGCCCTCCAAAATATATTTTGAACCCTTTAAATTTTCGAGTTGATTAAAATTACAAATAAAATGCCCTTTTCCTTAATTAATTAATAACTTTTGTTTTATAACTCCAAATTTGACAAATGATATGTCTAAAATGTTCAGCTCGACGAGACCTTTCTGTTTATGCATTCCATGTTCTGTTTTGCAGCATGCATCATATAAATATAAAGTATACAGATACTTATTTGAGGATAAAAGGTGACTAAAACACCATAAAATGATTTATTTTGTACTCCACACCTCACCCTTGCCATGCTACTTTATTGCCATGCAAATTGTGCATCATTCATCATGGCATGATTGTTTGCTTGTCGCATTTTATTCATATGCTTGTGCACTTTATTTATGTTGGCCCTTGTTTGTTTGGTTCTTCTTCGAATAGACGCTGAGCAGGGGATATATCAAGAAACCCAGGAGCACTGCCCAGATCCTTCTCTCGCTTCAACTGAGCTGCCAGGCAAGCACTACCACATGCTTGCATACATATAGTACCTATTGCCTCTCTCTTATTCTTGCATCATTGAGTCGCGATTGCATTAAACTGAATCCCAAGTACTGCATAGCCTTTACTTTTAAACCCCACCGAAGCTTGTCCCTCCATCCCATGAGCCATTACTACAGGAGTTGTTTGAGCCATGCGGGTCGTAGAACAGCATGTGTAGGGTATGTGAGTGTCTGATGGATAACGAGGTACCTATACAACTTAACCTGAGTAGTAATGGGATAACTAATGAAAGTGGCATCGGTGAGCAATATCTGTTATTTGGTTTTTCATGCTCACTTGTGTCCCGTAGGACCCCGAGTACTTGATTCCTGTTCCTTGAATATTCGCGCTATCCACATCCGGGAGGCCTATGGACCCCCCTGAGCCAGAGCTTGATTCATTCTTATTTCTTGGGGCCACAAAGTAGTTTGGGGCTTTATTACTATTCTGTACTTATGCCATGCTTTACTGTTTTCTTTAAGATTGTGCGAGGATGCACCTGTACTGTTTAGGTAAGCGGAGTGTTTTCACGGTATCGACAAGCCCAGTCACACTTTCGGGTTCCCAGTCGTTTACAGCCATTGACGCAAACCTTGAGTCCGTCTCGGAGCCGGCCAACTTCGTTGCGGGTAGCTTAATAGGGTGGACCCCTGAAATATTTCTGAATCCTGTGATCGCTTTGTCGTGAATGCCTCATTGGGTTTTGATTTGGTTTTTCCGAGGTTGATCGAGTGTGTGTTGCTATTTGTGCACCCCTGCAGGGTAAAACTTTCTGAAAGCCGTGTCCGCGGTTATGGACGACTTGGAGCACAGTTTCTCGATCATAGACAAGTATAACTAAAGTACTGCTTTTAATTTGACTAAGTACCTGACTAGTAAATAGTGCGACACTCATGGAATGGATAATAAAACTGCCAACGGTTGGGGGGTTGTTCGTCCGCTTCCTCGTTGGTAAGCGAGGAGGAGGATGGATCTGTTAATATTACTGTTATAACTGTTGTTATTAATTCACGGGCATCTGTCTATCTTTGGTTAGGCGGATGGTTATTGAGTATCTATAGAATTGTTAGGTATTATCTTTTGCTGCAATTGCGTCACCCCAGGTTGTGTCCCCTTTAGCGTCATAAAGACTTGCTGAGTACCCCTAGGGTCTCACACGATAAATTGTTTGATTCAGATGAACAGGTAAACTCGCAAGATGGATACTGGTTGGAGGAGACGGACGATGTGGGCAACGATCATTCGGTGTAGAGATTCCGGGAACGGGGATCCGTGAGATCTGTGGGCGGGATGTGCTTATTTATGGGGCATCTTATGCCGATTTGCTTCTTATCCGTACTCGGATCTTGTTTTCCGCTTCTGCCTGATACTCTGATGTTTGATGTATGAGGAGATATCCTACACTATTATATCTATCTAGGATATTTGGATCTTGCCGTATGGCGTTGCAATATTTCTATTTCTTTTAGATGGAATGGCTCTGAGGACTGTTGTATGGTGTCTTGCATACATACTCATTTGTGTATGTAGTTGATCCCTTCGCCTGCCGATTACGCCGCCCGTTCTGGTCCCGATGTTTGGAAATGGTTAGGACGGCCGAAAGGTCTACCTGTGAGTGGCATTTAGGCCCCACCGTACTATTTTAACCATTTCCACTCATCCGGGCTTGTAACTAGGAGCGTAATTCACCGAGGTAGTTACAATTGGTATCAGAGCCATCCCGCCCTTCAGGGTCTCAGCCAAATGGTCGTTGTCAGTCTAGCAAATATTTTTGGTAGCTATGTATACTAGGGAAAAACAAAACGTGAGAGTAGGACTGCTTACACTTTTGTTCTTACCCAACCACCCACCCTTTTCTGGTAAGGAAGTGTAACGTTTTCAATCCTCTTCTTAAAAATTCAAACTAGGATTCACGTGTTCTGGGTTTCCGTAGTACCATAGAAAGTGTGTGTGTGTGTGTGTGTAATTCCTTGTCTATATGTTGCATCCATTTTGTTATCACAATCTGCCTTTGGTTATCAACTGTTGGTGCATTCCATACTGACAGGCTTTTGAAAACCGGCACGATCTATCTGACTCCTTGTTAACCGGTGCCATCTTCTTAAGGGTGTCCTTCCTTCTAGCAACTCCACATTTTGTGAAACCATCAGTTGCTAATCTCTACCTGATAAGTGTTTTTGCGCATCTATTGGTATTTTAATGCCGAAAAATGCGGAAAAAATTTCTTGGATACATCTGTGTTTCCACACTCCTTTCCAGTCGTGTGTGAAACATTATCTATCTCCCTTTTATCAGCATGTCCATGCTAACTCATTCTTTTGTCACCGGCGCTTAATCCTAGAGTTTCTTTTCATCTCCAATTCTCTTGGGCTAATTACATAACATGTGTCGATCCGATGTTGGTGATTGTAATTTCGTTCTCAGCATAGCTATAGGACACTTATCATGAGTGGAATATGGAAAATGCTATCAACGCTATCCTCCAAATGGTGACGGTTATCTCCTGTGATTTTGAGTACACCGTGATCATATCTTTGCATATTCAAGCATCTTTGGCAATCCGGAGTTTCCCAAGGCACTACGGCGGTCTATCATCTGTCCATCATGCTGCACATCTTTTTGAACTCCATATCTGCAAAATTCTCTTTGAGACGAGGGAATTGCACCTTTTCGTCTCTGGTAGCTGTGCTTAAGGTATGATCTATCATCTTTTCTTTATCCAAGATCTCTTTATCTTTCTAACCGGTGATCCGATCGACAATGTAAACCAGGTGACATCTCTTTCTCTTCTGAAGGACCAGATAATCTATTCTTCCAGTGCATCTTCTTCAACACGAGCCCGTGCTCTTAATATTGGTCTTTCTAAGAGTGTTGAGCTCAGGAAGTGTTTGAGCATTTGTTCGTTCCTCCCGCCTCTTGAACTTGATATTCTGGGAATATCCTGTTAATCCATGGTGGTATATGTTGATAATATGCTTGCCTATTCGATGTCAATGGAAGAACATGGAAGATCATCTATGTCTCATTCTCTCAAGCTTCGAGAACACTGCCTGTGTGCAAAGTCTCAAAGTGAGAATTATGACTTTTTGAAGTCACCTATCTCGGCCACGTCCTTCTGCTAAATAGATCGCTTCAACTCTGGAATCAGCAAGTCCATTGTTAATTCCATCTTCCATCTTCAATCAAACCCGGAGTTTTCCTTGTTAGCGAGTTATCATCGTCGTTTCGCCGAAGATTTTCCTCAAGACTGCTAAATCTTTCTCAATCTTTTCAAGAACAACATGGAGTTCTTTTCACCTCTATCTCGTTAAGTAATCTCTTGAAACCCTCTCCCTCTATCGTCTATGCTCAATCCACCGGAGGCCATGAAGACCTTCCAGATCTTGTATTCCTTCTGTTCAAGTTGGTGCTATCTTTTCTGTAGCTGTTGAATCTTGCAGTTGTCTCCGTGATCTTCCTTCATATCTTTCTGGTGGCTTGGTACTTCAGACATGACGACAACATCATCATCATTATCTATCTTGGATCCGGTGAATCGTTTGCATCTATCTTTGTTTTCTTATGGAGTTCCATGAGCTCTTCTTGTCAATACCTTCAGTCTGTCTCGGTAGTTGGGTTGCATGGTTTTCTTATTCATGTGCGGAGTAATGCTTTGAGCGCGGGATGGAGTAGCTACCATACCACTACTCTTATCATTCGCTCTTGTACATTGAATTGGTGAATTAATGTGATTTCACTCATTCCACGGAAGTTAGAAGTGGCCTTTATCCCTCGATACTTTTACTTCCGTCTTTGTTTTTCCGGAGCGCTCTCTCGAAGAAAGTAATCAATAATCTCTTGTTGGTGGTCTGTCTACTCTAGATGGAGCAAAATCTACAATGATCTGGTGGAAACAAACGTAAACTCCTTTCGGTCCTCGTCTTTCTACCAATGCTCTACATCCCCAAACAAGATGAAAGGAAACTATCTCTCTCTTTGTTTCATAAATTCTTTTTCTGTGGTAAAGCCAATTATGGTTGAGGCCATCAGCCGCAAATCTATTGCGTTAGCCTCAAGGCTAAAGAAAGCAATAAGTATATCTACCATAAACTCCAGATCCTCCATATTCTTTGCTTCTCGGGATTCCACCATGATCTGGCTTCACATCCGTCTCTGGAAGTTATATCCGCGCACCTCAATTGCGTGATCCGTTGGGTCTTACCAGCGCAAGAAGAATCTAATCCGACGATGTCTAACTAAATCTTTCTGTTGATATCAAGGGACTCTATTGTTTGAAGGCAATATTGTTTCCGTACTTCATTTCTCAAATCCGAGAGAAGATACGATGCTATTGTCATAGTGGTTCAAAACTTCTCCAATCTAGCTCTTTTTTCTTCCGGCGAGACAAAGATTCATCCTCTCTAGTATCGGTAAATCTTTAATCTTAACGGTGTGTCTTTCTTTATCCATGATACATCATCTTGTCCTTTCTTTCACAAGTGGTTCTAGTCTTTTATCTTGGTTCTCAAAAACCGGAGCTATGTTCACCCTACCTTCTTGCCTCACGACAATCCTTCAACTCTTCTAACTCGTTGTTTCTCAAGCAAAACGCAAGACTCGCAACAAGTCTAGCAAGTTTCGCAAGGTGTAATGGTTGCACCACTCTGTTGTTAATCACCTTGGGAACGTGAGGGCCACCTTCGTTCCAAACAAACGCCTCTCCTTGTGTTGTTTTCCTTTTCCTAGGAATCTCGGGGCGAGATTCTTGTTTAGTGGGGGAGAGTTGTAGCATCCCAATTGTCTAACAATTGCAATGCTACTAGCCTAGTCTATATAGGCTACTCCCTATATATAATTGTTGCATCATAATTATATCATGCTCATGTCATCATGCCACCTTGCATTTGAGCATCATATAAAACCCTTTTGTGTTGGTTCTTCTCTCATATGCATTGTAAATTGTATTTGCCTCTTGATATTGTATTTGGTTCTTGATATATTGTTTAAATGCCCAAGTTGAGCTGGGGGCATATCTTTTATTCAACTCCATCACCTTTCTCCGTCACCACCTTATAATTCCACCATTCCCCTACATGTGAGCTTTGCATTTACTTGGTTTTACCTCTAGCTCATGTGGGTTGGGATGGCTCCACTTACAATTCCACATGCTCCCATATATGCACCATATGGTTTCCACATTATTGGTTTATGAGAGCCACATGGCCATCTTTGCATGCCTTGTGAGTGGAACCTTTTCCTAGCTTCCATATGGGTTGTTTTGGGGTTATTATCATGTTGGGATATTTTTGGGCTTACTAAATACCTAGTGGCACATACACACTAGCAAGTCCCATTTCTATTCAAATATGGTCATCTCCATCTATTCCACATGGGGCATCCTTTTAAATTCTTTTGCTTGGTTTATTCCATATTTCTGGAATGCATATGTATAAATGCCATGAATAATTATTTTGTTTTCACAAGATTAAAACATGGCATTTAATGCATTTGCATGGGCCATGCAACCATCACCATCTTTGGTCCTCCTTTGGTTTTATTTGTTTTTGAGTGGATCATCTTCTCTTCTCTCTCCTTCTCTCAATCTTTTCTATCTTGCTATGCTTCCTTGCCATGTGCATCAAGACCCTCACCCTCACCCTCACCTTATCTCCTTCACATCATGCATGATCATGTGAGGTCATATCCTTAAAAACCCTATCTTATCTCTCCTTATCCATCACCATGTGTCCAATAAACACTTTCCTCTCCATCTCTTTCCCCATCATGCTTGATCTTGTAGATTATCTAAACCCTAAGCCCTCATCTCTCCTCTCTCTAACCCGAGCCACCACCATGACCTACCCCATCTACTTTCCCTCTCTACCATGCCGAGGTGCCCCTCTCCTCACCATGCAGGCCCCACCTGGCCACCCTGGCCCCACCTAGCTACCAACCACCCCAAGCCCTAACGAGCCACTACTCCTTCTCCTAACCTAGCTCCTAACCGAGCCTCCCTCCTACCTAGCTCTCTCTCTCCCTCTCTTTTCTCTCCCTGACGCGAGGACCCCCCCAGCCCGAGCCTTCCCTCTGCACCAGCCCGAGCCCTACCTGCCCATCACCTACCCTGCCCCTGCCCGACCCGAGCACGTGAAGAGGGGGATGAAAAGTGGCCGAAGCCACCTTTTCTCTACCCCACTCCCCACGGCACCCTTCCCCTCCCTCTGCTATCTGCCACCACCTCCCACGCCTCTGTTCCGCCAGATCTCCCCAGGCCGCCCCCTTCCTCTCCGTCTACCCCTACCACCATCCACCACCGATCACCACCTTTCCGTCGGCCTCCTCTCGACGACACCGTACCAGGCGGCGGGCGCGGCGTCCAGGTGTCGAGGAAGAACGAGTTGGCCCTCTGTATCGCCCTATACCGCAGACATGGAGCAGGAGGAGCCCCAGGCCGAACTGCACACCGTCGCCCCGACGCGAAACCCTAGCCCGCGTTCGTCTGCCTCGCCGACGATCGATCGCTCCGTTGCCTGCACCACCAACGTCAACAGCCCCGTGGTGAGCCCCTGTACCTCCTAGACATGCTCCTCTTCGCTGCCGTTGTCTGGCCGCTCTGGACCTTCCGCCGAACACCCTCTGCGCGCCGGCAGTCGCTGCGCTCACGCGGTGTAGCGCCTCGCCGACGGCATGTCCAGCCCCCACCCACCTTGCGGTCACCAAACCTCACCTAGCCGCACTGGTTCCGGCCCTCCGCGCGCACGCCCAGGTCCTGGGTTCGATCCCCCGCCTCGCGCCGCGCACCGATCGGTCCTCTGCACGCGGAGAAGAACAACAGTACGGGCGCCTCTTTTGTATTTAACCCCTGCCTCTTTTTCGGCTAAACCCGCGGTACGCAGGGCCCACCAGTCAGCCTTCCTGGCCCTTTTACAAAAAAAACACCCCGTAGTACCCTAGCCTTAACCCGCGGTCCCATACCCCCTCCTGTCAGTCACGTCTGGATCACCCACTGTCACGTGGACCCTCGTGGCCGCTGGCCCCACCTGTCATTCGAGGAGGCTAGGTAAAGCCGCGGTGAGAAATCCGTTTCTGTGCGCGTGAGTCCTAGTCAGCCTTGGCCCCACTTGTCTGTGACTGTGGCTAGGACTGGGCTGAGTGACAAAAGACCTTCTGTATTTCTGTTTTAATTCAAACTTTTCCAAATTAATTTAAATTCAAATTTCATATCTGTTTTCAAATAACTTTTAAAAATATAAACCCAATTTAAACATGTAATATATGTTTCTGAATTAGAAAATTATGAGGAATTCAAATATGCCCTCCAAAATATATTTTGAACCCTTTAAATTTTCGAGTTGATTAAAATTACAAATAAAATGCCCTTTTCCTTAATTAATTAATAACTTTTGTTTTATAACTCCAAATTTGACAAATGATATGTCTAAAATGTTCAGCTCGACGAGACCTTTCTGTTTATGCATTCCATGTTCTGTTTTGCAGCATGCATCATATAAATATAAAGTATACAGCAACGTGGCTTTGGCATGGCAGAGACTGGTCATGCAGACCACCGTCTCATTGCTTATTCCGCAGCGGGTGCGCGGTGCTGACACGACGTAACGTGACATGACAGAAGGAAGTGTACAGCTATTGTTCCCAACAAGTTTAAGAAGTGTAAGCATAGACATGGACCTAGCATCCCTGCACCCCGAGGCAGCCGCTCAGGCCTGCCAATTGTGCAAAGCTTGCAATTTCCTTTCTTTAATTTGGTGATTTTGTCCAAAATTTGCCAAATTGAAGATCGTTTGCCCATGCTTCTATAAGTTTCCGTGTAGGCAACTTGTGTAAGCATGCACGATGAAGCAACTTTGCAACACATGTGCCAGTGGAAAAGCAAGAGGTTTCAACGCACCACATAGTTTAGGGATTTCTATTTTCCCCAGCAAAAGTGGTTCCATATTTACTTTTTGGCTTTTGGAACTAGTTCCCTACACTGTGGAGGTGGTTCCAAATTTAGCAAAAGAGGGAACCAGAGCAAGAGGGTGCTCCGATGCCAAATGTGGTTCCAAATTGATTAGCCAACCTGTGTGTGATATGTGTCCTCTTCTCTCATATCTTTAGACAAAAATAAGGCTATTCTTGTCAGCGGTGGGACCGCATGGTGCAGGAATTTAGAATAGCTACATTGTGGAGCTCTAGCCAAATTGCATTGTAAAGCCAAATTCAGCTTCTTGTCTGATTTAGCTATAGCAACATTGTGGCTCCCTTAGTTTGTCCTCACTTTTGCCATTCCTCCATTCCGAAGCCCTCCCATGCGCTCGAAGGGGGTGCCGTCTGGTCAAAGGCTTGGCTGTTACGTGCGCCCCGACGCCTAAATTTGAAGTTTTTTTTGGTCATTTGGCCTTTTTAAGAGCGCCTTTTCCCCTCTCTCGCTAACAGTTGTGTTTTTTTGCCCAAAAAGGTAGTGAATCTAGAGAAGCTTCTCTCTTCATTCATTGTTCCTTTTGCCCTCGTTTTTCCCCAATCTGGTAGAAAATCTAGAGCAGCAAAACTAACCAGCACCATAAATAAATTCATTAAACAGAGAAGATGTAGATAGAGCAGCTAATATAGGTTATACAGTACGATACTTAACGAGGTTCGACAATTAGGATGCTCAGCAGCAGCTGATAGGTGCAACATAGACAAGACAAAAGAAGCTATTTTACAGCAGCAGCAACAGCTAATCAGTGGCCCCACATGGCCTCTGCCATGAGGGCCTCCGCCTCCTCCCTCTGGTGCCTCCTCCACTTCTTGCTGCCCAGTCCCTTGACCTTGGGCGCCTTGGGTTTGATCGAGGGCATGCGACCCTCCTTGATAGCCATGTTCTGGAGGTTGCGGAGGTGAAGACCGAGCGCCTGGTGCTTGGCTATGAAGTCGTGGACGTCCACGGACTCGCCATAGGTCCTCACGTCCTCGGCATGCTTCACGAGGGAGTTGAAGTCCATGGCGCGGAGCCTCCTGGTGGGGTAGAAGGGGCACCTATACACGTCGCCGAAAAAGAATTTGTTGTAGTGGCCGGACTTTAGCCTCCTCATCACATGACGAGTCTTGGTGTACTTGGACTCATCGTCACTGCGTACGTCGCTGCTATCCTCCTATTGGAAAAACAGTAGAGTGCAATAAGGACATGATTGAGATACTTTGATTATCGGGATTGATTATTTGCATAAATTAACCGATTGAGATCTCCTGATTATTCTCCAAATCTCAAACCAAATAGAATACTAATCCCAACTACGAACAGGGGATTCATTGAAAATCAAGATCTAACACAAGACGATTAGCTATTGTAAAAATACGAACAACCGAGCCCTAATAACATACGATCTAGCATCCAATGATGGGAACGTGGGAAGAATAAGGGAAGGGGAGAAAACCCTGGTTACCTCCGACCATGGGTCAGCGATGCTGGTGTCGTAGGGGTTCTCCGGCCTTATGTAGACAACCTCCTCGTAGGGGTCCCAGCCGAGCGGGATCTGTCCGAGACCGGCAGGGGCCTCCTCGCCAGCGGCTACGACGGATGCGGGGACAGGGACGGGGGAAAGTATGGGGACGGGGCCTGTACGGGGACGGGGGCTCCTCGCTGGCGGCCTTGGAGTCGCCGATGGCCACCATGCCATTCTTCTCCACCACCGGCGTGGTTGGGGTTTTCTTGGGGGTTTGTAGAAGGTGATGGGACAGTGGAGACGGTTGAGTGAGCGAGTGCGTGATGAGTGGGAGTGGAGAGGCCTCTATTAAAGGAGAAGGGAAGCGATGTTTCGTTGCACTACCATGCACCGTGTACGTTACTGCACCGTGCACGGCCACACGTGTCAGCTAACGCCCCGTGCACCACACACGCGTATCGCGAGTCACGTTTCTTCCCTCATGTCTAACCCTGGCGATTTAGTTGTACTCAGTTTTGCCCTCGAGCGGAACACTAGCAGTTTGGTTCCATTTTGTAAATCATTTTGTATTTTCTATTTGAATCCCTTTGTCAGTCTTGCCCTTGGTTTTTAAGTTCTACTTAGTTTTGCCCTTGGTTTTTAAGTTCTACTCAGTTTTGCCCTTGGTTCTTAAGTTCTACTCGGTTTTCTCCTCTCTTTGTATCCATCTCTCGCACCTGTGCTCATCTTCGCTACTACGCTCTGATTGGTCGAGACAGTTGTCACACAGATCGTGCCCACCAATCGTTGATCCTCTGTGATCTAGCGGATATGATAACCCTTATATCTATTGGGGGCACCCCTCTATCCATGCAAAATAATGAGTATGCCACCGAAACTTTAACACCATAAACAGATGAACTTGAATATAATTTGAAGGGTACGAAAATAGAAATCCTCATAGTTTAAGGGTCTAGAAATGGTAAGAGAACAAAAAATTATTAGTGGCCGGGCCAGCATAGTGACGGATTGGTCGGCTAGAAGTTGTTGATTCCTAAGTAAGGGGACACTAGGCCGGTCTTGACATACTCCCGCAGGGATTTGCTATAAGCAGCATGCTTAGCCTTGGTCACCGACTTGTGTTTACTAGCCGAGCTTTTACCGATGCCAACCGCATGCGGAATCAAGCTAGCAATCCTCAGGTTGACTCCTTTCTTACAGAAAGGGCACATGAGCTCCCAAAGTCGAGTGCGGAAAGGGATTATCCTGCCTTGAGCTTCTTCATGACATGGCGGCTCTTGTTGTCCCAGTTCTCCTTGTCAGAGTCCATCTCACTTCAATCTACCTGTAATGTATGAAATTCAAACCGATATGAGCAAAATAATAAATATATATTCCTACCACCATTCCGAGTTACTTTCGATGCAATAACATGTCTATACAGGTTCAGCAGTTCATTATGGTCGTCTCCCTAGCTCGCTCCTAAATTAATGTGGTTTGTGTTCTTGATAACTTATTAATAAATAAATAATGTGGATTTATTCAGAACATACTAGATCTCTCCATGTACCGGTTCGTATGTTGCATCTAATCATTAGGACTAGATTATTTTATGAAACCAGGATAGATTAAGCTCGAGCAGAAAATATAAAACATGTAGAAATAGATGTACCTCCGGGTACACGAGCGGAGCGTGTTCGTCGAACTCCATGCCCTCATCGGGGAGTCGTCAGCATTGACGAGCACATGGTCCCCCAAGGTGTTGAAGTGCACGTCCTCCTCGCCTTCTGCTACGTGATGCTCCTCCAGATCTGCAGCATGAAGCACCACCCCGGCGGCGATGCCCGCACACTCACCCCCATGCACTGGTTTCATGGAGAAGGTCCGTGCCTATACGTTCAAGATTGTGGGGTTTTGCTAGATAGGGAAGAGAGAGGAGTGGATGAGTGCGAATGGAGGAACCGATAGGCTAGGTTTTTAATGCGGGGATGTTTAGGCCTCCTCGAGGGCCCCGGTAGGCAGCTCTTCTGGCTGCGGCTGCCGCGTGGAAGGTTCGTGTGGTGGGGGCCTGTCGGAAGTGAGAGTGAGGGCACGCTGCATAGTAAAAATGGTATAGCCTGTGGGCCGTGGATGACCTGTTGCCGTGTAGTAGACTTGTAGCCTTTGCAGACTAGATTAAACGTGACATGACCACTCGATGACTTTTCCATGGACGACATCGTGTTCCTTCTTGTAGAAGTCTCACTGAGGGAGACGTCAGTGATGTCTCGTGCTGTCCTGTGAAGGGCACAATGTGTGCAACGAGCCTCGTTGGATCACACAGGATCAACGGTTGGTGCGCATGATCCGCGTGACAACTGTGAGAACCAATCAGGGCGTAGCAGACACAGTGGGCACAGGTTTGGGCTTCTACGAAAGAGAGAGAGGGGGCAAAACTGAGTAGTATCAAAAAAACAAGGGCAAAGCTGAGTAGTATAAAAATGGAAAGTGAGTGTCTTTTACAATGAAATACATCATGACATACATCAAATTATGCCAAGATAGATCCACTAGAGTTCATTGCATGTTTGTTCTTTTCCATAAACCACATGGATCAACCAATGTCATTGCATGTGTTTTATTGTCACAAACCACATATGGACCAACCAATGTCATTGCATGTGTGTTCCTGTCATGAACCACATATGGATCCACTAGTGTTCATTGCATTTGTGTTCTTTCCACAAACCACATATGTATCCACTATAGTAATTGCATGTGTGTTCTTTTCACAACCAACATATGGATCAACCAATGTCATTGCATGTGTGTTCTTTCCACAAACCACATATGGATCCACCAATGACATTGCATGTGTGTTCTTTTCCACAAACCACATGGATCAACCAATGGCATTGCATGTGTGTTATTGTCACAAACCACATATGGATCAACCAATGTCATTGTATGTGTATTCCTGTCATGAACCACATATGGATCCACCAATATTATTACATGTGTGTTCTTTCCACAAACCACATATGTACCCACTAGAGTCATTGCATGTGTGTTCTTTTCCACAAACCACATATGGATCCACTAGAGTCATTGCATGTGTGTTCCTTTCACAAATTACATATGTATCAACAAATGTCATTGCATGTGTGTTCTTTTCATGAACCACATATGGATCCACTAGAGTCATTGCATGTGTGTTCTTTTCACAAACCACATATAGAACCACTAGAGTCATTGCATGTGTGTTCTTATACTAAAACCAGCAAGAGTCATTGCATGTGTGTTCTTTCCACAACCCACATATGGATCAACCAATGTCATTGCATGTTTTTTCTTTCCATAAACCACATATGGATCCACCAATGTCATTGCATGTGTATTTTTTTCCACTAGCCACATGGATCAACCAATGGCATTCCATGTGTGTTATTGTCACAAACCACATATGGATCAACCAATGTCATTGCATGTGTGTTCCTATCATGAACGACACATCGATCCACGAATGCCATTGCATGTGTGTTATTTCCACAAACCACATATGTATCCACTAGAGTAATTGCATGTGTGTTCTTTTCACAAACCACATATGGATCAGCAAATGTCATTGCATGTGTGTTCTTTCCACAAACCACATATGGATCCACCAATGTCATTGCATGTGTGTTCTTTTCACAAACCAAAAATGGATCCACTAGAGTCATTGCATGTGTGTTCTTTCCACAAACCACATATGGATCCACTAGAGTCATTGCATGTGTGTTCCTTTCACAAACCACATATGGATCGACCAATGTCATTGCATGTGTGTTCTTTTCAGAAACCACATATGGATCCACCAATGTCATTGCACGTGTATTCCTTTCAGAAACCACATATGGACCCATTAGAGTCATTACATGTGTGTTGTTATACTTAAACCAACACTAGAGTCATTGCATGTGTGTTCTTTTCACAAACCACACATGGCTTCACCAGAGTCATTGCATGTGTGTTCTTTCCACAAACCACACATGGATCAACAAATGGCATTACATGTGTGTTCTTTCCACAACCCACATATGTATCAACCAATGTCATTGCATGTGTGTTCTTTCCACAAACCACATATGGATCCACCAGAGTCATTGTATGTCTGTTTTATCCACAAACCACATGGATCAACCAATGGCATTGCATGTGTGTTATTGTCACAAACCACATATGTATCAACCAATGTCATTGCATGTGTGTTCTGTTCACAAACCACACATGGATCAAAAAATGTCATTGCATGTATGTTCTTGTCATGAACAACACATGGATCCACCAATGTCATTGCATGTGTGTTCTTTCCACAAAACACATATGTACGCACTAGAGTAATTGCATGCGTGTTCTTTTCCACAAACCACATATGGATCCACTAGAGTCATTGCATGTGTGCTCTTTCCACAAACCACACATGGATACACCAGTCATTGCATGTGTGTTCTTTCCACAAACAACACATGGATCCACCAGAGTTATTGCATGTGTGTTCTTTTCCACAAACCACATGGATCAACCAATGGCATTGCATGTGTGTTATTGTCACAAACCACATATGGATCAACCAATGTCATTGCATGTATGTTCTTTTCATGAACCACACATGGATCCACCAATTCCATTGCATGTGTGTTCTTTCCACAAACCACATATGTATCCACCAGAGTAATTGCATGTGTGTTCTTTCCACAAACCACATATGGATCAACCAATGCCATTGCATGTGTGTTCTTTCCACAAACCACGTATGGATCAACCAATGTCATTTCATGTGTGTTCTTTTCATAAACCACATATGGATCCACTAGAGTCCTTGCATGTGTGTTCTTTTCACAAACCACATATGGATCGACCAATGTCATTGTTGGGTCCGCAGCATAGAAAACAAAAATTTTCCTACGGTGTGAACTACACGCCAAGATCTATCTACTAGGTACAAAGCAACGGGTGGACATACATCCAACGAGAACTTACCATCGTAGACAACGAGGTTTGTTAACGAGTAGGAACTCGTGGTTGATGTAGTTGTACACTTTCCGATCTCAAGATCGTGATGAAGTCCAGCAGGTCCGGCTCCAGCACGTCCATCAGATCCAGCTCCAGCACCACCAAGTCCAGCACCACAAAGCAGCGGTGCATCCGTGATCGCACACACGTCCGGTACCCCGACAACCTCCGTCTCTCGCTCCAGCAAAGCAGCAGAAGCAGCAACTCCTTTCCAGATAAAGCCACTGGGAACATGTATCTCGCTAATCCGAGACCATGGGGAAATAATACTAGAGGGGGAGAGAGATCCTTCACAAGGAGGTGTGAGTGAGAAGTGAGGAGGGGGTGGCCTTTTATAGGAGGAGGGGGGTGCCCCTCCTTCATGGCCGGCGCATGGAGGAGGTGTCTCTTCACCTCCTCCATTCATGTGGTGGTAACCCCTCCATATTAAAATGCCTCTTCACATTCCCTTTTAAAGTCTCCACTTTAAATGCATTAAATTTCTCCAAATTTAATGCTCTCTCATTTAATAAAACTCTTTTATTATTTTTATTCAGAATTTTGTTAATTACTTTAATTAACAAACATTCACATCAAACCCCCTGCAACATTTCAATATTACATGCAAAACCAATTTTAGCAATTTCACCCGAAACAGTTTCGGTGTCTATTGAAATAATTCCAGCGCTTTCTTAAATCTTTATCTGAAACATATTTGCTCCAAATGGTGTCGGTATCCCTTAAGTGTGTCACCCTACAGTTCACGAATAATGCAGACATGATCGAGACCCCTCTCCGATCAATAATCAGCAGCGGGACCTGGAGATCCATACTGACTCCTACACATTCAACGATGACTTCTGTGATCGTGAGAACCTTTAACGCTAGTAACTAAATCCCTTTGTCCCGCGATATATTACATGTCCGAGAATCGATCATCGGTATCTCCATACCTAGTTTGATCTTGTTACCGACATGCACTCTTTTCTTGTTCCCGTGATATAACATTCTAGTGATCACATCACTTGCTTGCAAGCTATTTCAATGTGATATCACCGAGAGGGCCCAGAGTATATCTATCCGTCATCGGGATGGACAAATCCCACTCTTAATCCATGAGCCTCAACATAACACCTTCGTAGCACTGAACCCACCTTTATAGTCACCCTGTTACGGTGTGACGTTTGATGTTATCAAGATACTCTTCCGGTGTTAGCAATTAACATGATATCATGGTCTAAGGATAAAGATTACTTCGTATGATGTTATAGCAATATAAACATAATGACTTTTATCGTAATGCTATACTTCGGATGAATGTTCATCACATCATTCCACCAATGGTGTGACCCTGTTATTAACAACATAGAATGTCTATGATCAGGAAACCTTGATCATCTTGTTAATCAACAAGCTAGTCTATAAGAGAGGCATAACTAGGAACCCTTTTTGTTTATTAAACACACATGTATTGATGTTTCCGATCAATACAATTCTAGCATGTAAAATAAACATTTATCATAAACATGGAATAAGATAATAACCACTTTATTATTGCCTCTCGGGCATATTCCCTTCAGTCATTACATGTGTGTTCTTTTCACAAACCACATATGGATCCACAAGAGTAATTGCATGTGTCTTATTTTCCACAAACCACATATGGATCCACTAGAGTCATTGCATGTGTGTTATTTCCACAAACCACATAAGGATCCACTAGAGTCATTGCATGTGTGTTCCTTTCACAAACCACATATGGATCAACCAATGTCATTGCATGTGTGTTCTTTTCATGAACCACATATGGATCCACTAGAGTCATTGCATGTGTGTTCTTTACACAAACCACACATGGATCCACCAATGTCATTGCATGTGTGTTCTTTCCACAAACCACATATGTACCCACTAGAGTAATTGCATGTGTGTTCTTTCCACAAACCACATAAGGATCCACTAGAGTCATTGCATGTGTGTTCCTTCCACAAACCACACATGGATCCACCCGAGTTATTGCATGTGTGTTCTTTCCACAAACCAAACATGGACTCAACAGAGTCATTGCATGTGTGTTCTTTTCCACAAACCACATGGATCAACCATTAGCATTGCATGTGTGTTATTGTCACAAACCACATATGGGTCAACCAATGTCATTTCATGTATGTTCTTATCATGAACCACACATGTATCAACCAATGCCATTGCATGTGTGTTCTTTCCACAAACCACATATGTATCCACCAGAGTAATTGCATGTGTGTTCTTTTCACAAACCACATATGGATCAAGAAATGTCATTGCATGTGTGTTATTTCCACAAACCACATATGGATCCACCAATGTAATTGCTTGTGTGTTATTTTCACAAACCACATATGGATCCACCAGAGTAATTGCATGTGTGTTCTTTTCACAAACCACATATGGGCCAGAGGCATTGCATCTGTGTTCTTTTCACAAACCACATATGGATCAACCAATGTCATTGCATGTGTTTCCGTTTCCACAAACCACATATGGATCCACTAGAGTAATTGCATCTGTGTTCTTTTCACAAACCACATATGGATCCACTAGAGTAATTGCATATGTGTTCTTTTCACAAACCACACATGGATCAACAAATGTCATTGCATGTGTGTACTTTTGACAACTCACATATGGATCAACCAATGTCATTACATGTGTGTTCTTTCCACAAACCACATATGTACCCACCAGAGTAATTGCATGTGTGTTCTTTTCCACAAACCACATGGATCAAACAATGGCATTGCGTGTGTGATATTGTCATAAACCACACATGGATCAACCAATGACATTGCATGTGTGTTCTTTTCACAAACCACACATTGATCAGCCAATGTCATTGCATGTGTGTTCTTTCCACAAACCACACATGCTTCCACCAGAGTCATTGCATGTGTGTTATTTTCCACAAACCACATGGATCAAACAATGGCATTACATGTGTGTTCTTTTCACAAACCACATATGGATCCACCAATGTCATTGCATGTATGTTCTTTCCATGAACGACATATGGATCCACCAATGTCATTGCATGTGTGTTCTTTTCACAAACCACATATGGACCCACTAGAGTCATTGCATGTGTGTTCTTTCCACAAACCACACATGGATCCACTAGAGTAATTGCATGTGTTTTCTTATACTAAAACCAACACTAGACTCATTGCATGTGTGTTCTTTTCAAAACCCACATATGGATCAACCAATGTCATTGCATGTGTGTTCTTTCCACAAACTACACATGGATCCATGATGCGCTCGACTTTCGACGTAGAGCTCGTTGGGAACCCTAAGAGGAAGGTACGATGAGCACAGCAGTAAGTTTTCCCTCAGTTATGAAACCAAGGTTTAATCGAACCAGTAGGAGCAAGGAAACACCCCAAAGGTGTTGCTAGCTGAGCTTTGGCAGGGCGCGCTACCGGTGCTAGTAGTAACGTGGAGACCTGCACAACACAACCACAGAACTTTGTCCCCAACTTGCGATGAGGTTGTCAATCTCACCGTGTTTTGCGGAAAACAAAGTATTAAACATATCGAATGGAAAGAAGTAAAAGTTTGCAGAAAGTAAACACAAAGCAGTAAAAGATTGTAGATTGAATATAAAAGACAAGGACCGGGAATCCATAGTTCACTAGAGGTGGCTCTCCTTAAGATAGATAACATGTTGCGTGAACAAATTACAGCGGGGAAATTGACAAACACCGAGAAAGCAATACATGCATATACTAATCATCTTGACTCCTCTGAGACTTGATTGGGCATTACAACATAATACATAGACCGCCATCAAACTGCATCTATGACTAATAATCCACCTTCAGGTTATCATCCGAACCCCCTCCAGTATTAAGTTGCAAGCAACAGATTATTGCTTTACGAACTGCGTGTAAAGTAAACAATACGATTGTTCTATGAAAAAAGGATTGTTGTTTTCTCCCTAGTAGCAATAACACATCTAGTACCTTAGAGATTTCTATCACTTCCCCAGATTACCAGCGGCATGAACCCACTATAGAGCATAAATACTAACTCTTGGAGTTGCTAGCATCTACTTGGCCAAGATAGCTACTAACAACGGAAAGCATGCAAGATCTCAAATAACAAAGACATGATAGAATCAATAATCAATCTGAAATAGCATCTCAATATCCATCGGATCCCCGCAAACACAACATGTATGAATTACAAATAGATGATCTTGATCATGAACGGAGCTCACAAGATCTAAACATGAAAGCACAAAGGAGGAGAAACCAGCCATCTAGATACTACATGGATCCGTAGTCCAAGGATGAACTACTCACGCATCACACCGAAGGCTTGGATGGTGATGAAGCAGGCCTCCAGGGTGAATTCCCCTCTCCGGCAGGGTGCCGGGAAGAGCTTCAGATCCCTCCCGATCTAGGGATGGATATGACAGCGGCTACAGACTCTTTAGTGGATTTTTGATCGGGTACTTAGGGTTTTCGTCCCGAGGGCAACTTATAGGCGGAAGGAGAGGCCGAGGGATGCCGGGAGCCACCACACCACCCCCTGGCGCGGGCCCATCCTGGCCACGTGGCCAGGTGGTGTGGCCGGCCCATGGCCCTTCTCCGTCTCGTATTCTGGCACTTGATCCCTTCCGGAAAAATAGGCACTTTGGCTTTTGTCCCGTCCAATTCCGAGAATATTCATTTTCTGACTTTCCTGGAACCAAAAACAGCAGAAAACAGGCAGCTGGCACTGTGGCTCTTGTTAATAGGTTAGTCCAAGAAATCATATGAAAAGTACTCCAAAGTTGGAACAAAACACAAGAAAGTGGATAAAACCAAACATTGAACATAAAAAATTATAGATACATTTGCAATGTATCAATCCACCAGAGTCATTGCATGTCTATTTTTCCACAAACCACATGGATCAACCAATGGCATTGCATGTGTGTTATTGTCACAAACAACATATGGATCAACCAATATCATTGTATGTGTGTTCTTTTCACAAACCACATATGGATCCACCAATGTCATTGCATGTGTGTTATTTCGACAAACCAGATACGGATCCACCAAAGTCATTGCATGTGTGTTCTTTCCACCAACCACATATGGATCCACTAGAGTCATTGCATGTGTGTTCCTTTAACAAACCACATATGGATCAACCAATGGAATTGCATGTGTGTTCTTTTCACAAACCAAACATGGATCAACAAATGTCATTGCATGTGTGTTCTTTTCACCAACCACATATGGATCCACCAATGTCATTGCACATGTGTTCTTTTCCACAAACCACATATGTATCCACCAGAGTAATTGCATGTGTGTTCTTTTCCAAAAACCACATATGGATCCACTAGAGTCATTTCATGTGTCTTATTTCCACAAACCACATATGGATCCACAAGAGTCATTGCATGTGTGTTCCTTTCACAAATAACATATGGATCAACCAATGGCATTGCATGTGTGTTATTTTCATGAACAACATATGGATCCACCAGAGTCATTTCATGTGTGTTATTTTGACAAACCACATATGGACCAACCAATGGCATTCCATGTGTGTTCTTTTCCACAAACCACATATGGATCCACTAGAGTCATTGCATGTGTGTTCTTTCCACAAACCACATATGGATCCACTAGAGTTGTTGCATGTGTGTTCCTTTCACAAACCACATATGGATCAACCAATGTCATTGCATGTGTGTTCTTTTCCACAAAACACATGGATCAACCAATGGCATTCCATGTGTGTTCTTTTCACAAACTACACATGGATTAACCAATGGCATTGCATTTGTGTTCTTTTTACAAACCACACATGGATCAACCAATGTCATTGCATGTGTGTTCTTTCCACAAACCAGACATGGATCCACCAGAGTCATCGCATGTGTGTTTTTTCCACAAACCACATGGATCAACCAATGGCATTGCATGTGTGTTATTGTCACAAACCACATATGGATCATCCAATGTCATTGCAGGTGTGTTATTTTCACAAACCACATATGGATCAACAAATGTCATTGCATGTGTGTTATTTCTACAAACCACATATGGATCCACCAATGTCATTGCATGTGTGTTTTTTTCACAAACAAGATATGGATCCACTAGATTCATTGCTTGTGTATTCTTTCCACAAACCACATATGGATCCACTAGAGTCATTGCATGTGTGTTCTTTTCCCAAACCACATATGGGCCCACCACAGTCATTGCATGTGTGTTCTTTCCACAAACCACATATGTATCAACCAATGTCATTTCATGTGTGTTCTTTTCGCAAACCACATATGGATCAACCAATGTCATTGCATGTGTTTTCTTTTCTACAAACCACATATGGATCCACTACAGTAATTGCATGTGTGTTCTTTTCACAAACCACACATGGATCAACAAATGTCATTGCATGTGTGTTCTCTTCACCACCACACATGGATCAACCAATGTCATTGCATGTGTGTTCTTTCCACAAACCACACATGGATCCACCAGAGTCATTGCATGTGTGTTCTCTTCCACAAACCACATGGATCAACCAATGGCATTGCATATGTGTTATTGTCACAAACCACATATGGATCAACCAAAGTCAATGCATGTATGTTCTTGTCATGAACCACACATGGATCCACCAATGCCATTGCATGTGTGTTCTTTCCACAAACCACACATGTATATACCAGAGTAATTGCATTTGTGTTCTTTTCACAAACCACATATGGATCCACCAATGTCATTGCGTGAGTGTTCTTTCCATGAACCACATATGGATCCACCAATATCATTGCATGTGTGTTCTTTCCACAAACCACATATGGATCCACTAGAGTCATTGCATGTGTGTTCTTTCCACAAACCACATACGGATCCACTAGAGTCATTGCATGTGTGTTCTTTTCACAAACCACATATGGGCCCACTAGAGTCATTGCATGTGTGTTCTTTCCACAAACCACATATGGATCCACTTGAGTAATTGCATGTGTGTTCTTATAATAAAACCAGCACTAGAGTCATTGCATGTGTGTTATTTTCACAACCCACATATGCATCAACCAATGTCTGGTTTTTCCACAAACCACATGGATCAACCAATGGCATTGCATGTGTGTTATTGTCACAAACCACATACGGATCATCCAGCGTCATTTCATGTGTTGTGTTTTCACATACCACATATGGATCAACCAATGTCATTGCATGTGTGTTCTTTCCGCAAACCACATACGGATCCACCAGAGTCATTGCATGTGTGTTCTTTCCACAAACCACATATGGTTCCACTAGAGTCATTGCATGTGTGTCCCTTTAACAAACCACATATGGATCAACCAATGGCATTGCAGGTGTGTTATTTTGACAAACCACATCAGGATCAACAAATGTCATTGCATGTGTATTCTTTTCACAAACCATATAAGGATCCACCAATGTCATTGCATGTGTGTTCTTTTTACAAACCACATATGGATCTACTAGAGTCATTGCATGTGTGTTCCTTTCACAAACCACATATGGATCAACCAATGTCATTGCATGTGTGTTCTTTTCATGAACCACACATGGATCAACCAATGGCATTGCATGTGTGTTATTGTCACAAACCACATATGGATCATCCAATGTCATTGCATGTGTGTTCTTTTCACAAACCACATATAGATCAACCAATGTCATTGCATGTGTGTTCTTTCCACAAACCACACATGGATGCACCACAGTCATTGTATGTCTGCCTTTTCCACAAACCACATGGATCAGCTAATCGCATTGCATGTGTGTTATTGTCACAAACCACATATGGATCATCCAATGTCATTGCATGTGTGTTCTTTTCACAAACCACATATAGATCAACCAATGTCATTGCATGTGTGTTCTTTCCACAAACCACATACGGATCCACCAGAGTCATTACATGTGTGTTCTATCCACGAACCACATATGGATCCACTAGAGTCATTGCATGTGTGTCCCTTTAACAAACCACATATGGATCAACCAATGGCATTGCAGGTGTGTTATTTTCACAAACCACATATGGATCAACAAATGTCATTGCATGTGTGTTCTTTTCACAAAACATATATGGATCCACCGATGTCATTGCACGTGTGTTCTTTTCCACAAAGCACATATGTATCCACCAGAGTAATTGCATGTGTGTTCTTTTCCACAAACCACATATGGATCCACTAGATTCATTGCATGTGTGTTCTTTCCACAAACCACATATGGATCCACTAGATTTATTGCATGTGTGTTCCTTTCACAAACCACATACCGATGAACCAATGTCATTGTATGTGTGTTCTTTTCCACAAAACACATGGATCAACCAATGGCATTGCATGTGTGTTCTTTTCACAAACTACACATGGATCAACCAATGGCATTGCATTTGTGTTCTTTTTACAACCCAGACATGCATCAACCAATGGAATTGTCCGGAGAATGAGATTCATATAATGGAGATCATTTTCTAGGTTCGGAAATGTTCCGGAGTGTTTATATGGGGGTTCTAGAAGGTTTCGGAATGTTCCGGAAAGTTCCAAAAGGTTCCGAGGACTTTACTTGAAAACCAAGAAAGGAAAAGGGGAGACTTGGGGGGAAGGAAACCCCCTCCCCCTCTCCCTTGTGCGCCGGCCCTAGGAGGTGGGCCTAGGGGTGGGAACCCTAGGCCGCACCCCTCCCTCTATATATAGAGGGGTGGAGGCGCCACCCCCCTTTGCCCGTCCACTCTTGCCCTAGCCGCCTCTCTCCTCCTCCATCGCTCTGCTCAGGCTTAGGCGAAGCCCTGCAGAATTCTCTACTCCACCACCACCACCACGCCGTCGTGCCGCTGGGATTCCGTGGAGAGATCTACTACCTCCGCTGCTCGCTGGAACAGGGAGAGGAAGGTCTGCATCGACTCCGCACGTGTGACCGACTGTGGAAGTGCTGCCGGAACGCGGCGCCGGAAGGATCGTCTACTCGATCTTGAGATCGGCAAGTGATCGTCTACATCAACCATGAGATCCGATCTCGCACAAGGCTTTCAGATCTACAAGGGTTAGTACAGATCTATCTCGTTGGACATGTCTAATAGATTAGATCTTGGCTTTTATCTAGATTAGATCTGGGTTTTGTTTGTTCTTGCGGTAGAATTTTTTTGTTTTCCATGCTACGAACCCATCACATTGCCCCAATCCACCTCACCGTCAACTCTGTTTTCTCCAAGACACCCGGTTGGTTCTGATGCAACCACATGCGGTGGTCTTACGTTTGCACGCATCCCAAGTACTTCAGTAGAAAAACAGCAGTCAGAATCAATTTCATCTTGACTATACAGAACCCTCTTTCTCTTCCTGTGTACATCCTCCTTCCTGATGTAATATTTCCTGATGGTATCAGTAGGGATTGACATCTGCGTTCCATTCCCCATCGAACTAGGCTTTTTGCTGCCGCTCTTGGGTGTGACCTCCTTCCTGCCTCCCCTCACGGGTGTTGGCTCCAGGGTGTTGGCATTATTGCCTGACCTCTGCGGCATGTTCTTCTTTGAATTACCCCTTTTGCTACTACTATTGGGCGTGTTCTCCTTTGTGCTGGCATTATTGTCTGACCTCAGCAGCATGTTCCGCTCCAAATTTGCCCTTTTGCTGCTACTATTTGGCATGTTCTCCTTCGTGCTGGCATTATTGCCTGATCTCAGCGGCGTATTCCGTTCCAAATTAGTATTTTTTTCTGCTCCCACTGGGTGTGGTAGCCATCGTGCTGGCCATCTTCGCCTCTTTGCTACCACTCCCGAGAGTATTCACCACCGTGCTATCCCTCTTAGCGTTTTTGCTACTACCTTTTAGTGTTGCATTTTGACTGGATCTCAGGGGTGTACTCTGCGGTGTGGTGCCTTTTTTCGTGCAACTCTTGGGCGTCCTCTTCTCTGGCGTGGTCTCCTTGGTGACGTTCTTCTTCGGGGTGCCCTTTCTGGGGATGCTCTTCTTGCTCCTCTTTATGACGCTCCTCTGTAAGACTCTCCTCTGTTCGAAGCTACCCTCAGTCACACCAACCCCAGTGATGCCATGGATCAGGCCACGCATGCCTTCTAAAAGTCCATCATCTCTATTGTTGAGATCCAATTCCTCTCCAACCATTTGCACTATCAAGTGGAAGTACACTTCACCTCTATAATGTTTCCTTGTAAACGGTACGACTAAATCCCTGGTATCTTTCACTTCGATAGCCTTTTTCCTCCTGTAACCAAAATATAACAAACGTGCTTCCTGGGAGGACCCCCACAGCAACTTCACACGTAATGATGCCATCAAGTCAGATAACTCTACCACTTCAGGATCGTATCTGCCAAGGATTATATCAAACTCGTCATAGAATTTTTCTGGGCCATCATCTAATTTTGCAGTATAATCCGTGACACCGATACGAACGATTAGTTTTCCATCATCGGGTTCTGCAGGATAGGAACCTCTGAGAGGTTCGAGAGGTGGAGCGGCACCATCAGACCCAGCCATAATGCCACCGTCACCATCACCAGCGTCATTGTTAGCTGGATCAACCTCAGTGGTAGTACTAGGACCAGGAGCAAGGCGAGGGCCCTTAGCAGCAGGAGCTACATTACATGGTGGACCGGCAGGGCCCCTTCTAACGGCAGCCACAATATGATCAACTGTTGCCATGCCACATCGACGATCAAGAGCAGTTCCCACAACAAAGTGTTTTGAGTGCTAGCAGAGTCTAGACCATGAGCTAGCTCCAGACCAGCAGCTCGCTGAACCTGAGCACGGGTTCGAGGAGGACACAAGGCAACAGTTTTTGCAACAACAGTGGGGCAGCCTCCGGAAGCCTTAGCTTGCTCAACAGCGTCAGGGATTGGGTCAACAACGGCCGTATCAACAACAACACGGGGACGACCAGTACCAGCAGATTCCAGAGTACGGGTTCACACAAGTTGAGCATGGTGTCGAGGAGGAGTAGCACACAAAGCAACGGTCTTGGCAACAACAGCGCGGCAGCCTCCGGAAGCCTTAGTTTGCTCAATAGCAGCATGGATTAGGTCAGCAGCAGCCAGAGCAACAACACCAGGGGACGAACAGTACCAACAGATTCTAGAGCAGAGTTTTCCACAATGGCAATACGGGGACTCCTACGAGGAGGTTGCCTGACAGAAGCATGTCGTGGACGAGGAACCACATTTTGCTCAAAAACAGCAGGGGTTCGAGTTAGACCACCCTGTCCAATAATAGTTGGGCGACTCTCAATAGCAGGAACTTCCACATCCAGTATGTTACAAATCAGCATAACCACACGAAGCCCAGCAAACTGTTTCATCAAACCAATTAGTTGACTGTCACACGCTATAGGAACCGTGAAGCCTCGTTCATCAGTGAAGCTGAACCATGCAGTCTGCTCCGGCCCCATTTCAGCAAGTTCATGCATAGCAGCAACCATACCAGGGATAGTGCATAACTGCACAGGCGCTACTTCCATCTTTAGATAGCAAGCTTGATTCCACTTGCTCTTCCCATCTTCTAATTTAATGTGGTAGCCATAGAGGGTGATCATAACCGTGTATTTGGGTTCAACGGAGATCCTACTTGATAGAAAATTAGGGACAAAAGATAAGAATTATTTATCAGTGTCGTGCTAGCAAACAATTGTAGGTTCGATCTATCTCTGTAATGCAAATAGCCAACTAGTAGTTATAGGTAGTGCGAATAGCAAAGAGAAGAGTAGCTCACCCGCAATTAGCCAGAAGTAATTCTTCCTCGGCAATAGGATTTGTCATCCTTCACGCTACTCAGCTCGTCGGCGGTAGAGGCGGGCTAGATCGTCGCAATGGCTGGCACAACATTCGGCATTAGAGCTCTGTACTAGCGAGTAGGCACAGCAACTTGGCACCGGAATTCAAATGCCCGAAGAGATCATTCTATTTGGAGAGGGGATTTCGACACCGCCGATGCTAGGGTTCATGCGAAAGGAGGGAGGGAGTGGATTTGTGAATTTGGTCAACACATCATGCTCCTTTGGTCCCTCGTTTTGCCTACGTGGTCGCCGCGTTGGCGTTCACGTCACGGAAATATTATTGACATGGGGGTCCCGACCGTCTACTTCATGGGGCAGTTTCATGGAATGTTTGGATTTGGTAGGGTGATGACCCACAAGTATAGGGGGTGTATCGCAGTATTTTCAAGGGAAGTGAAACCCAATTTATTGATTCGACAAAAGGGGAGCCAAAGAATATTTATAAGCCTTAACAACTGAGTTCTCAATTCAGCCGCACCTGGAAACAATCTTGCTCACAGTAGTTTATCAGTAGCAATAGTTTTGTAGTAGGAATAACAAAGTAGCAGTAGTAGTAAAGTAAAGACAGTAGTAACAAAAGCAGTAAACAGTGGGATTCGAGTGCGGTAGGCATAGGGATGGATGGACAGGAGTTGCATGGACAAGACAATTCACATAGCAATCAGAACATAGGGAAATTGCAGATAAATAAGATAAAGCACCCAAGTACTAGACAATCCTAGGCATGTGTTCCATATATAGGCATACGTGCTCGCAATGAGAACTTGCACAACATCTTTTGTCCTGCCAGCCCGTTTGCGGTGGGGCCTCTAGGGAACTACTGGCAATTAAGGTGCTCCTTTTAATAGAGCACCGGAGCAAAGCATTAACACTCCATGAACACACGTGATCCTCACATCAAAGCCTTTACCTTCCGGTTATCCCGATTTCTGTCACTTCAGGGCCATAGGTTCCGAACAACAACGTGTGTATACAACTTGCAGATAAGACCAAGAACAATACTATCATAATGAATCAATAATAAGTTCAGATCTGAAATCATGGCACTCGGGCCCTAGTGACAAGCATTAAGCACAACAAGTCGCGACAAAGTCATAAAGCACTAATAAAAGATACTAGGAACCATGCCCTAACAATCTGATGCCATTACATGAACGATCGCATCCAATCCCTACCATCCCCATAGCCTATAGTGGGGGATTACTCAGTCATAGATGGAGGAAACATGGATGGTCGATGGAGAAGCGATGGTGATGATGATGGCGATGATCTCCTCCAATTCCCCGTCCCGGCAGGGTGCCAGAACGGAGTTTCTGGTGCTGTTTCGTGGAATCTGGTGGTGGCGGCGGAGCGGAACTTCTTCTGGAAAAACGTCGAACCCCCCATAGTTTTTAGGTCAGAAGGCTCCTTATAGGCGAAGAGAGAGGCCGAGGGGGTGCCTGGGGGGCCTACACCACCCCTGGCACGGCCTGGCCTGGTCCGCGCCACCAGGTGGTGTGGCCACCCTAGGGCTCTTCTCCGTCTCGTATTCTGGCTCCTCGAGTCTTCGGGTGAAATAGGATTTTTGGCATATTTTCCGGGATTTTTCCTGATAGTTGATTTTCTGCACAAAAAGTAGACACCAAGGCAATTCTGCTGAAAATAGCGTCAGTTCGCATTAGTTGCATCCAAATCAACAAGTATAGAGGATAAACAATAGCAAAAGTGTTCGAGAAAGTAGATACGTTTTGGACGTATCAACTCCCCCCAAGCTTAGCTTATTGCTTGTCCTCAAGCAATTGAGTTGAAAACTGAGTGCGATAAAAGAACTTTCACGAACACATTTGCTTCATATGATGTAAATATTCTCAGCAATGTGATCAACTACTTAGACAATTCATAATAAAGAGTACGCAACTGAGTCTACTTAGTAGTCATTGCAAGCAATGAAGAGATTCCAACTCAAGAATAATAAGTAGCATGAGGCACAAACATAAGCAACATTACAATGCTCATAGAAAGGTATGATACAGTGGTATCTTGCTTGCCTTTGATTATGAATGTCAAGGCACCTATGAAGTTCAAGTAATGACTAGAAGTAAAGATAACAAGGATACAAGCATCAAAGTCATAACACAAATAATCAAGTATTGGAACAAACACAAAGAATGACAACTATGCTCTCAAGAAGGTGCTCAAAGAATATATGGAGACTCAAAAAGTAGAAGAAAAAGGTTTTGAATAATTTGAAAGGCTTCCAAATGCTGAAAGTATGGTACTCGTTAGCTTTGAGCTCTCATTGCCCCTATCATAAGCATCTTTAATGTGGTTAAGGTGAAAGTGACACAACTAAGAGGATATGCTTGAAAAGTTATAAATCGAAGTCTCATGCCCCTTACTTACGAAGACCGATCCTCATGCTACTCAACTTCAGTCACAAGTAAGCTCTTGTCATTGTAAGTACATATGTGTCATAGAGAACTTCCAACGGGGTACCCCTTGCACATGACACGAGAGCTATCCCTATCATCGGATTGATGACAAGTACGCCATGAGGGGGTCCTCGAGGCGTGCACAAGAGAGGGGTGTGAGACGTACGGTGTTCCGGGATGGTGAGCACACAAGTTTACCCAGGTTCGAATCCGCCTGCTTTGGACGGATCCTACTCCTGCTAGCAATCTAGTAATATGGCAGAGCCGGAATATGGGTTACAAGGGTTTCGCCTGTGCGAGTTGAGGGTCTAAAGTATTGGGTGCCCTAAAGGCTCTCCCTAGGACGGCTTATATAGATATCCGGCCTAGAGTTTACATGAGAGATCTATCCGGGTATATCTAAGAGTCGGTTACAGAGTACATCTTGAACTACAAGTAACGCTATGGGCCTAAGTCGGTAAGTCTTCTGGGCCTTCCCATAGCCGGATTGGACTCCGTCTTTCTCCCTGACTGGGCCGCCCGTGAAGCAAAGCTCTAACCCAAAGTGGACCACCTGGTCAGTGAGGTACTATGAGGATACCCGGAAAGTATATCCCCAACAGCAGCCCCCAGAGGCCTCCAAGATCCAAAGTCGGGTTTATCATCATCTAGCTTGATCTTCGGCTTGCAGAATCTTGAAGGGTTCATGAAACTTCACAACAAAAAATACGATCCGAGTCTTTAAAAATAAATCGGACCTATCAATAGGTTACTCGGATTTTCCAGCTCGATTTCAAACTAAGCCGAAACTTGGTCTCTAACACCACCTGACACAAGCATGGTCAAGTCACGTCATCTGACAGGCGTTCTGTCAGCACGACTGTTGGTGGGTCCGTGGTTCATGGAATCGAGGCGCCGTATCAATGTGTGCGTCGAGATCGAGGCGACGCAATCATCGTGTGGGTCCTTCCCAGTTCTTTCCACGACGCGTGGCGGTTATACTGTAGCATTTGCACGAATCTTGGCGCAGTTAGGTGGATATAAGGGGTTTGGATTTCTCCTTCTCCTTTCCACCAGTCATTTGCCGTTTCCTTCCTTCCCAATCCTCCTGCGCATACAGAGCCTCCTCGTCCTTCCCCCACAGAACTCCCAGCGCCGCCCCTTTCAGGTCATCTTCTCACTGGAGAAATGGCTTCATCTTCTTCCTCTGGTTTGGCCGCAGTGGCGGCAACGGCAGAGAAGGAGAGCTTCCGGGGAATCTGGATCTCCTGCGCCCTCAACAAGGAGGGCCTCAAGAACGTGGAGAAGGAGGGGCTTCTCGCTGCCGGCGACTGGTGGAGCGGCTTCGGGGAAACCGTCCCCAACCCGCGCGATGGCGAGCGGGTCCGCTTTGGCACCCACCTCGATAGAGGTCTGTCCTTTCCTCCCTCAGAGTTCTTCTCTGAGGTGATAGATCATTTCGGAGTTCAACTCCACAATCTTCCTCCCAACTCTCTCTTAGAGATGAGTGCGTATGCTTCGCTTTGTGAGGGATTTCTCGGCATTAGGCCGAGTTTGACTCTCTTCCGGTACTATTTCCATGTTCGGAGGAATTCCATTACTGTCGGTGTTCCTTACATCATCGGCACTATCAGCTTTTCACTTAGACGCGACCGGGCTTATCCCAAGATTCTAGCCAGTGACTCGGTCAAACAATGGCCAGCCACTTTTTTCTATCATAGGGATATTCCGGCTCCCGACAAAGCTACTGCTTTGTTGGCTTTTGTCAACGGAGACGCCACAGCCCAGCCTTCCTGGGACGACGCTGCTCCGGCTCTTTTCGACGATCTGATCCTCGCTAAGAGGCGGATCGAATATTTGATTAAGCACAATGGTCTGAAGGGATCCGACTTGGTCCAGTGCTGGGTCTCACGTCGGATCCAGCCACTTTAGTACCACGGAACCCGACTGATGCATTCCATCATGTCGTCTCCATCCGACTCCCTCCGCATCAGCTCCAAAGCCTACACCACTCAAGGCTACATAAGCCAAATCAAGTGGATGATCAAGGAGTGGATCGAGAGGAGGATTCCGGAGGTTTCTCTGGACATGCACACGACGGAAAACCCCGTGGTGCCGGTAAGCTTCCATCAATATACTTTTTATGTGTTTCATTCTTTGAGTTATACTACAATACTGATGTGTTTTCTTCTTTTCAGCTTGCTGACCTCCCCGAGTCGGAATTTGCTCCGCTCGAAGGATATCCTCCGGAATTCTCTCAGGAGGTGGAGGTGGTCCCATTGCTAGACCTTGCGCTCAAGAAGCGCAAAGCTCCGATAGTGGCTGTTGGCACAAAGGAGGTGCCTGTCGTGAAGAGGTATCTTTCAGTCACAACTTTCTGCCTTTGTACTTTACTCAAATTTCTTTCTGAGATGTAATGTTTTCCGACTTTACTACATTCTCAGAGCAAAACCGCTCGTCAAGGCCAAGGGCAAAGGGATTCCTTCGAAGCCGCTGCAGCAGACGAAGCTTACCATAGCTTCCCCTGTCGTGGCTCCTCCGACTCCTGCCCCTCAACCTTCTGTAACACCGGTTATCTCGCTAGACGCTGCAAAAGATCCAGCTCCTTCAACGGGGCCTGTGAACCTTGGATCGCAAACGGACGTCACCACGAGTGCGTCAGATCTAAATAAGGGTGAACCCTCTTTGTTAATGATCCCTCGGCTGAAACCTTCACCGAAAACCTCATCAACAATCCGGGACTGGCCAAGTTTGGCCTGTCTCGGAAATTTGCTGAAGAAATCCAGCGGCTCGCCAGGCAATGCCTGGAGAAAAGCCATCTATCTCCCGAAGAAGAAGCGCAAGAAGCAGAGGACGTCAAGTTCTCTGACCTTCTCGCCCAAATCTGCCTTCGTGACGAGAGGATTAGGACCGGTGAGCTTCCAACAGCTCCAGTGATTCCTCTGACTCTCGCCGAGAAGGTGGCTGCTGAAGTGAACGCGGGTTTGGATAAACTCATCCACGAGCAATATGTAAGTCGGAATTCCAACTCCTGTATTTTCCATTATGTTATTTTATATCATATCCTCTAGCCCCCAAGCATGAAGTAGGATAAACAATCCGGGTTTATGCTTTATTAGGATGCTAAAGAACGAACTAGTGTAGCCCCCAAGGCTCGTGCTGATATTTTAGCAAAAATATTAGCCTGAGTCTTAAGTAGCTTTCTGACTTTGGGTATTCTGACTTACAGAAAGTATGTTCCTATAACCAGGAATTACTGACCAATGTCTGCGATAAGCAGAGAGAGATCAAAGCTCTCCGGCTTAAAAATGCTGAACTCAAAGTTGCCAAGGATGTGGCCGAAGGTAAACATTTCGAGATTCAACCCTTGTCTTTGTATTTTCAACGTTGATTTTTTCTGAACTTTTGTTCTTTTTGACTTATAGCGCTGGTGAAACAATCCGTTGCCATGATTGAAGAGGCAGAGAACCTCAAGAACCTGGTGGTGGAGAACAAGGGACTTCGCCAAGAGCTGGATAAGCTTAAGGAGGATCATGAAAGGAGTATAGCTCAAGTCCTTGAATCCTCCTCCATGGCCACTGATGAGCATGATCGCAAGATCGCTGCTCAAGATAAAATAATTTTGGATATCAAAAATGAGCTGGGCAGAGAGAGGGATATGTCCCAGGCGCTCCAGGCCAAACTCCAGAGTCTCCGGGAGGAGAAGACCAAGATTGACGATGTCATTTTTGGTACGTTCCATCTATCTGACTTGTCTCTTTCTTCGACTTTTACCAATGTTGGTTTTTTCTTAACTTGTTTTTGTGTATAGGTCCTCTGAACTTGACAGACTCTTTCTCCTCCGAGCCCCGCACCCATCGGCTTACCCAAGTCAGTGACCTGCTTCGTGACTTCCGCCAGTCCCTTGAGGACGTTGGCGAAGCTCTCAAGATTCCGGACATGCCAAGCATGTCGGACTTCCAGGTGCGGGACAAGGCAAAGGAGATGCCGCAACTTGTTCAGGACTAGAACATGTCCTACACGTGGACTGCTGCGCAGAACGCTCTCACCATGGTCATGAGCCACCATGGAAACATGGAAATATGGCAAGTGACCAGAGGGTACTGCAAGGTAGACGAAGACGGCCAGGAGCAAGACCTTCAAGCCATCATGCACTCCTGCGCCGGATATGGGTGTCACGTGGCTGACCTGACCAGCTACGAGATCCCCTTCTTCACCCGCGTGGAAACTCCGCCTCCTCCTACGGAAGAACCAACAGAAGTTTCCGACGATGAATGCACCAACTCGGATGCAAACATCTCAGAACGATATCAAGGCGGAGTAACCAGCGAACCGGCAGCTCCTTCATCTCCTCCTGCATCGTAGACCAAAAACTTATGTATTATTCCAGAAAAAACATGATGCGTTTGTAAATATGCAATACTTTAACTTTGCTAGTGCTAAGCTTTTGATCTATTCAGCACTTTTCATTTTTGAAAGATTTTTTGTGTGCCTAAAATGTTTACATAAGCACTTGTATTTTTTCGTCTCTACTTATCATTTATCTGGCTTTCCGCCTCGTCCCTTTCGTGAGCCGGCTAAACCTTCCGCCGGAAACTTTGCCGAGCAACGGAGCTCAATTGCTAAACCAGTTTAAACTCGGAAACAAAGCCGGCTTCCAGTACCAACAATTCACTACTCGGAAAATGCCCGCATCCAGCAATCAGGCAAATAACCAAAGTAAAGACTATAAACTTTAGAGTTATACCCGAGGATAGTAATTTTAGAATCGGAAATCTAAACCAGAACGAACATGAGCATAAAGTACTTTCAAGCATTCTAGGATTTTCGATTATGACATGATCATTCGGAAATAAGATGGTTGAAGAACTTCTCAGAAAAAACTTGAGGTAACCAAAACTTTTATTTCTCACAGAACATGTACATATGTATGATTACAAAGAAGGATAAACTAAGAATAAAAGGGACGTAGTTGAGCAATATTCCACGGTCTGTCTAACTCATCCGGATTTGTATTGCCTCCAGCTCTCTTTCTCTTCTTAGTAGCAGGTCTTTCTTTGACTGGCCTCATGTCAGTTAAGTAGTACGATCCATTGTGCAATACTCGACTAACTAAAAGGGCCCTTCCCATACTGGGGAAAGTTTGTGCTTTCTTTGTTGCACAAGCCGGAGAACCAAATCACATTTATTGAAGGATCTATTTCGGACTCTCTAGATATGATACTTACGTAACTTCTGCTAATAGGCTGTAGATCTCATTTCAGCAACGACGCGAACTTCTTCGACTAAGTCGAGATCATTTTGTCCAGAAATCTCGGCATCCTCTTCGATATACGCAGCCACTCTAGGAGAAGTATGAATCAAATCACTGGGAAGAACTGCTTCTGCACCATAGACCAAGAAGAAAGGTGTGTATCCTGTTGACCTGTTTGGAGTTGTTCATAAACTCCAAATTACAGAGGGTAATTCCTCTGCCCAAGCCCCCGCAGCACTTCGTAGTGGTACTTTGAGTCTCGGTTTTAGGCCTTGTAAGATTCAACCATTTGCTCTTTCGACTTGTCCGTTAGCTTGTGGATGTGCGACTGACGCAATGTCAAGCCGGATATTTTGTTCGTCGCAGAATTCAGCCAGTTCTCCCATAGAAAAGTTACTCCCGTTGTCCGTGATAATGCTATGTCGATAACCATACCGGATTATAACATCCTCGACAAATCTTTTGGTTGTTGCTCCATCACAACTTGTGACGGGTTTAGCCTCAATCCATTTGGTGAATTTATCCACCATCACTAAGAGGTGAGTGAATCCACTTGGAGCTCGTTTAAAAGGTCCTACCATATAAAGCCCCTAGACCGCAAAGGGCCATGTTATAGGTATTATTCGCAACTGATCAGCTGGAACATGAGCATGCTTGGCGTACTTTTGGCAGCCTTTGCACGTCTTGACTAATCATTCGGCATCTGCCTGAGCTGTAAGCCAGAAAAATCCGTGTCGGAAAGCTTTTGCCACTAAAGATTTGGCTGCAGCGTGGTGACCACACTCTCCTTCGTGGATTTCCCTTAAGATTTCCACTCCTTCTTCCGGAGATACACAGCGCTGAAAGATCCCAGAAACACTCCGTTTATGGAGCTCACCTTTAACAATAGTATAGGCTTTTGCTCGTCGGATAATCTGTCGGCTCAGCGCCTCATCTTCAGGTAATTTTCCATCTACCGAATAATCGAGGTAGGGTTGAGTCCAGCTGGGAATTACAGCCAGAACTTCTATTAAAGGTGAGTCAGATTTGGTCGGATATTCCTCATCTACTCGCTTTATTGAGGGAACTTTGAGATGCTCTAAAAACGCACCATCCGGGACCTCTTTCCGCGCAAAACCTATTCGAGATAGTACATCTGCTTCCTCATTTTCTGCTCGAGGGATGTGTCGTACTTCAAGCCCTTCGAACGATTTAGATAGATCATCCACGGCAGCTTTATATGCTGTCATGTGTTTATTTGCATTACAAATATCCAACACTTGTTGAGCAACAAGATCCGAATCTCCGTAACACATGAAATGTCGGATGCCAATATCCTTAGCAATCCGGATTCCATGCAGCAGTGCTTCATACTCGGCAATATTGTTTGTCACTGTGAAGTGGATCTGCAACATGTACAAAAGTTTATCTCCTTGGGGTGATTTGAGCACCACGCCAGCCCCCGAGCCCCCTCGAGCCTTAGACCCGTCAAAAAAGAGGGTCCAATATTCTGACTTAGGGAGGATCATATTCTCCTTCGTCTCTATCCAATCAGCGACAAAGTCAGCAAGGATCTGGGATTTGATTGCTGTCCGAGGTTTGTACTCAATATCAAAAGCTGAGAGCTCTATGCCCCATTTGGCGACGCGTCCTGTGGCATCACTGTTGTTGATTATATCTCTCATGGGAGCTGTGCTCACCACGGTAATTGGATGCTCCTGAAAGTAGTGTCGTAACTTACGAGATGCTAGAAAAACACCGTAAGCCAACTTTTGATAGTGCGGATACCGCTGTTTTGATTCCGTCAGAATCTCGCTGACAAAGTAAGTCGGACGCTGCACCAGGTGTTCCTGATTTTCCTCTGGTCTCTCCACCACCATGACGATACTAACGACCTTATTTGTCGCAGCAAGATAGAGAACATCGGTTCCCTAGGTTCCGACGCTGCAAGGATAGGAGCAGATGAGAGTACTTTCTTCAGCTCTTGTAGTGCAGCTTCAGCTTCATCAGTCCAAACAAAATCCTTGGTCTTTTTCAGGAGTTTGTATAATGGAGCGGCTCTTTCACCAAGCCAGCTTACAAATCGACTGACCGCAGCGATGCAACCGGTTAATCTTTCAAGCGAGTTGGCCTGGAAATATTGAGTATAGTCTTGATTTTGTCTCGGTTCACCTCTATGCCTCTTTGAGACACGATGAAACCTAACAATTTTCCGGCTGGTATTCCAAAGAAGCATTTCTTCGGGTTAAGCATGATGTTGTATTTTTGTAGATTGGCGAATGTTTCCTCCAAGTCAAAAACAATGTTTCCTTCTTTTTGGACATCACCGCGATATCATCCACGTATGCATGCACATTGCGTCTAAGTTAGTCGTGGAGGCAACGCTGCATCGTGCGCTGGTACGTAGCTCCTGCTTTCTTTAGCCCAAAGGGCATCATAACAAAACAGAAGGTTTCGAAAGGGGTTATGAATGAAGTTTTGATTTTGTCAGATTCCTTCATCCGGATTTGGTGACAACTGTATTATGCGTCGAGAAAACAGAGGAGTTCCGAGCCTGCCGTAGAATCGATAACTTGATCAATTCTAGGCAAAGCGAACGGATCTTTTGGACAAGCCTTGTTCAAGGCAGTATAATCAACACACATCCTTAAATCAGTGGTGTCCTTTTTAGGGACCATTACAGGATTGGCCGACCACTCAGTGTTGATGACCTCTTCTATGAATCCGGCTAACTCGAGCCGCGCTAGTTCCTTAGCTATTTCCTTACGCTTTTCATCGCCAAACCGTCGTAAGGACTGTTTGACAGGTTTAGAGTTCGAGTTTATATTTAGAGAGTGCTCGGCAAGTTCCCTAGGTACTCCGGTCATGTCAGATGGCTGCCATGCGAAGATATCTTGATTTGCTTGGAGGAACTTGATGAGCACGCTTTCCTATGCGCTATCTAGGCCTACGCCTATCTAGGTCACCTTGGAGGGGCCATCATCCTTCAACGGTGCTTTCTTCATCTCTTCTGATGCCTTGAACTCCGGATTTGGCTTGGTCACCTCCTTCTTTGTTGCGGGTATCTCGGACGGATCTATGCTCTTCTTGATCTCCTTCTCTTCTTGATCACGCCGTTGGGACCTGGAATTTTCATCATATTGTAAATGTAACACGGACGAGCCATGAAAGCCTAGTAAGCCGGACGTCCGAATATAGCGTGGTATGCGCTCTTGAACGGGACCACTTCGAAGGAAAGTGCCTCCGTCCGATAGTTCTTTGGAGTTCCAAAGGTAACATCCAAAGTGATCTCTCCCAGGGAATTAGCTTGTCTTCCTGGGACAACTCCATGAAAGATCACAGAGCTATAGTTCAACTGGGTCTCCGAGATCTTCATCTGGCGTAGAGTTTCGACATATAGAATATTGATGCTGCTACCACTGTCCATGAGGGTCTTGGAGAAACCATAATCGTCAATAAGTGGGTTGACGATTAAGGCGTATTTTCCTTGCCTGTGTAACTTAGGCGGATGATCATCGCGGTCAAATGTGATTGCCACTTCCGACCAGTGCAGATACTGTGGGACAGCCGAAACTATTGCATTGAGCTCGTGTAGAACTGCTTTCTTGACCTTTGCTGGTTGAGATCCGAGGACAATGACATAAGTGTCCTTCTTGGTGGGAAAAGTCTTCTTCACTTACGACTTGGGATTTGAAGCATCGGCTTCCTCCATGTCGGAATCTTCCTTGGTCTCTTTGTCCTTTTCGGGATTTTTCTTTCCCTTCTTCCGCTTAGCTTTGTAGCCCGCGGTGTCATCTCTTTTGATGTCGTCATTGAAACGACATTCAGCGTTGGTGTGGGACGAGCCCCCATTGGCGTCTAGGTGATGCACACATGGGTTATTGGCGATGTCGGCCCAAGAGTAGGTTTTGCCTGGTTGTTGTTCTCCTCTACCTTGGACCCTTGAAGTCCCACGGCCACGCCCGTGGCCTCGGCCACGTCCTCCTCGTCCTCCAGACCCGGAAACAGTAGTCACCACCGCTGTTTCCGTGTTGGGTTTTTCTTCCGAGGTATTTTTGCAGTTCTGAGCTTGTTGCTTTGTTTTTGCTGACTAAGGTACAACCAGGACGTTGAGTAGTCCCTCTGCATCATCGTCAGCATCTTCATATTTGCTCGTTGTTTCTATCATCTCTCCCAAATCAGTGACCTTGTCGCACTTTAAGCGGTGACGTAGTAAACCAATTGGGAGCCCTGCGATGAAAGCTTCAATCGCGGTTTGGTTTTTTACTCCTTCACAGGAGTTCTTGGTATCGATCCGTCATCCGAGATAATCTTGGCAAGTTTCTCCGGCTTTCTGGGTGCAACGCTGTAGGTCTCCGACCGAACAGGGCCTCCGACCGAATAGGGCCTCCGATATGTGCCTTCGAAATTACGAAAGAATGCACTTTGCATGTCATACCAGTTATGGATGGTGTTCTCCGGAAGTTCATTGAGCCATGATCGCGCCAGCTTCCGCAACATAAGTGGGAGATATCGGGTTGCGACCAGGCTGTTTCCGCCTTTGGCGATGCAGCAAGCTTGGAAAAAATCCTGTAGCCAAGTGTCTGGCCGAGCAATGCCGTCGTAGGCTTGGATGTGTCTTGAGATAGCAAATCCTTCCGGGAATCTTGTAGCTCTGCTGCGTGGTCCAAAGCACTTTTGGCCCACGTACATGTCATCGTTTTCATAGCGCCGCGCCTCTATGTTGGAATTGACCCTGTGCCTTGCGTCGTTCGGGGATAGAGATTGTCCCGAATGCTAGTTGTGGCTGCGGTGCCGTGGAGCCGGACTTCGGCTTCTGCCACCACCTCCTCCGCCATGTCGTCCTCCTTGCCCTCCATGGGGGCCGTTGTGATGACTATGTGGTGGAGAGGGTGGAGCAGCTGGATAGTTTCCGGCTGATCGCCGGCCTCCGTCCGGAGCGTCATTATTCCGGTTCCGGGGAGGATCTTGACTACGACGAGCCCCCTGCCGGCTTGTACCTGCATGGTTTCCATTGTTTCTTCGTCCGTCGTTCCCACCATGGTGATGATCAGCCGGACGGCTTGTATACTTAGGAGGTGGCATTTTTTGACGATCCTCCTCCCATCGTTTTTCTTTATCTTCTCCCCTTCGATCCTTAGATTCTCGTTAGGGAGGGTTCGTCGGATTCAGGACAGCAATGGCATCTTTCTCGGCCGCTGGGGCGACATTGCTCTAGTTACGTGAAGTTCTGTGATGCTGTCCTGAAGATCCGGTTCTTGAATAGTTGTCTTCCCGGTGTTCGGGGTGATGATACTGCGCCAGGACGTAATGAGATCTTACGCCAGCCCATGCTGGATCCATGCGACATTGGTCAGAATCTGAGACCAGTTTTTGACTTCCGGACAGGGCGACCTTTTGCTGCTCCAGTCCCTTGTTGAGTAGTTTGATACCCAAACGTATCTCCTCTGGTCCTATATTTGCCGATAGAATTTCTCGGGCTGCCACGGTATTCTGTACTGGTGTTGGGTATACCCAATCTCCGTTGCTATCTTTCTATGGCTTCCCCATCTCATCTCCAAAAAGGACGGCACGGACACGTGGGAATTGGTTGTCATCTATGTGACGCTTCCGTGTCTTCTGATGCAAACGAGACATGTATTCCTTGTTTGACATGCGTTTCTTCTCCACCTCGATGTTTTTGGCTTCATCGAGGAGTTGTTGACGACGCGCTTCTAGGGCATGCGCCCTTTTGTCCAGCTCATCCGCAGTAAGTTCTGCGGCTGTAGGGATAGGTGTGGTTAATGCGGCATCGATGAGTCGCACCTTCGGTGATCACGTGTCCATCCACCGATGCTTCTTTTTTCAGCTCGTCTGGGATAAGTGCTCCATCCGAGTCTTCTTCGTATTCCTCGGCAATCACCTCCTCAGCTAGAGGGTCTTTTGCCGGGGTCTTGTTCTTCTTGTTCTTCTTCTTTGCCTTCTTGGCAGCGCCGGTAGCAAAGACGGCTTTGGTCCGTTTCCCAAAGTCAAGCTCTGTTCGGTACTTTGGGACATCTGGACCTCGGGATTATCTCCGATGTCCATGTCATCCTGCGCTTTGGGAGAGTGTTTCCCGGATCCTTCATCCATGGCTTCTCCTTCTTCTACAGCTTTGGAGTTATACTCCTCTTCATATTCCGCGGAGAACTTTCGGAAATCTGCTGACGTCATCGATTTATCCGAGGATGCGGGTACGTCGGCGTTTGTTCCAATTGCCTCTAGCACCGAGTCGGTGTTTTCTCCAGCTTCGATAGAGCCGGATCCGGATCCCACGTATCCGACAAAGTGCGACGCGTGCTTCCTGAGGTACCTGCGGCTTTCGCGATCAGCCATGTCGAAACTTTTGATGGTCTCGAGAATCGCATCTGCGCTTTCGCCTTGCAGTATCATACGTCGTAATTTGTACCTTAGGAAAGCTCTGTCTGTCCCGGCATCATCAGAGCCGGAATCAGTGTCACTGATATGCTCCTCCTGGATTTCGACTTCCGCGGGTGGGTCGATCTCGGATCCGGCTCCTCCAGGGAGATCCACTCCAGATTCGACGTGGATCGCTAGGTCTTCTTCAGGCTCGGATTTCTCCACTATCTCCGCAACTGGTGTGGGCTAGGTGGGATTAGGGTTTTCTGAGATCCGGAACTCTGCCGCCTCTGCGGACAAAGGGGACCTAGAAGTTTCTTCTGCCTCTATCATCACCGCTGGGGTGGGTTGGGCAGGTTCAGTGAAACCGATGTAAATATCGATCTTGCCAAAAGACATGATTGTGTAGGCGGTCACGGCCTCCCTAGCCGGAATCCAAGTCTCGTCGATAATGATGAGAGGGACGTCGCTGGCATAGAGGATGCAACCGACGGTGATAGTCTCGCCAATTCCGATTCTTGCAGATTCCGCTCGGAGCGCAGATCCGAAGCTCACTTGCCCCACGGTGGGCGCCAACTGTCGTCGGATTGATGACAAGTACGCCATGAGGGGCCCTCGAGGCGTGCGGAAGAGAGGGGTGTGAGACGTACGGTGTTCCGGGACAGTGAGCACACAAGTTTACCCAGGTTCGAATCCACCGGCTTTGGACGGATCCTACTCCTGCTAGCAATCCAGTAATACGGCAGAGCCGGAATATGGGTTACAAGGGTTTCGCCTGTACGAGTTGAGGGTCTAAAGTATTGGGTTCCCTAAAGGCTCTCCCTAGGACGGCTTATATAGATATCCGGCCTAGGGTTTACATGAGAGATCTATCCAGCTACGTCTAAGAGTCGGTTACAGAGTACATCTTGAACTACAAGTAACACTATGGGCCTAAGTCGGTAAGTCTTCTGGGCCTTCCCGTAGCCGGATTGGACTCCGTCTTTCTCCCTGAATGGGCCGCCCAGGAAGCAAAGCTCTAACCCAAAGTGGGCCACCCTGGTCAGTGAGGAACTGTGCGGATACTCGGAAAGTATATCCCCAACAATCCCATGATCAAAATACAAGGCAAGCAGAGAATGAGCATCTCGGCGATCTTTTTATTTACTATGAGCATAGATTTTTATTGAGGATGCTTCATAGAATGCTCATTATGGTTATGCTGCAAGTTTCCACCATGATTAGGCACGGCTTAGGCTAGTGGCCCAGGCGTTTCTCTAACATACATACAAACTCCATGATCTTACAAGTTCCACTTTTATTTCACACCGCCGGGATCCATAAGAAAAAGAACATGATATCAACTAGGTACAAAGTACCTATGAAGCGTTGAAAGCGGTCCCCATGATACATGGTTCTGCTAACTTCAACTCATAAAGCGCAAGCATATGCACAACAAAGAAGGACGCAATGGCTCAGGATTATTATGTGCAAGAAAATAAAGTGTGCCATCAAGTTCGTGAGAGCTTTACTAACTAACTTTCTCATAACAAGCAAACATTTTATTCGGAAGAAAACAAGGCACATTGAATATGCACGGGAGTAGCAAATGATGCTAATAGGTAGGTATGGTGGACACTTTGGAAATATTTGGTTTAGGGAGTTGGAAACTTGAGTAAAACACTCAGTGGAAGTGAAGGCTAGCAATAGTAAGGGAGCGACAAACGAGAGAGCAATAGCTGTCATTATCATGCTTGCAACAAAACAGGACTACTCATGGCATGAAAGTGATTCAAGATCCTCAAGGCAAAATAATTCATCGAGGCTTAACTGATTATTACAGTCATGAGCATGTGCGAGCATGTGCCAAGTCAATCAAATGAAACATTCAGAGGAGGATACCATGGTGTCATACCAATTTATGAATAGAGTAATGCAAGCAAACATTCATGAGACATGTTACAAACTATTAGCGAGCTGGAGCTAATCATAAGGAAGCAAGAACTATTAAGCATCCAAAGAAAACATACACTCTACATGAACGGACTAAACAAGCTCACAATGATGAGTATATGTACAAAAATGAAGACAAATAGAGTTCGTTACCAGCCTCTTACCACACCTCAAGTTGTCATTAATCCTCATTATTGCTCTTCACTTGTGTGGCTTGAATAATAATATGAAACCAATATTCCACTAAGAACTGCCGAACCTTGTAGCAAACTCGCAAAAACCAAAGAAGAACGACAAATATTTTTGGTGTTTTTGATTTTTAAACAAGAACCAAAAGAGAAAAACAAAGCAAAATCTTTTTGGGTTTTTCGAATAGTTCAAACAAAGCAAAAAGGGAAAAGCAAACCAAGGCAAAAAGAAGAAGCAAACCAAAGAGAAACAACAAAAATATTTTTGGTCTTTTTGTGTTTTTAGAAAGCAAAAGAAAAGAAGAACGAAAACTAAAAAGAGAACGAAAACATGAATATACAAAGTACCAACGCAACATGATATGGAGATGAGTGCGGTGTGGGCGTACCTCCCCCCAAGCTTAGGCTTTTGGCCTAAGTGGGTATCAATCCCAAGCTGGCCAGGATGAAGTGTCACCGGGGTACGACGAGGAGGTACCCTTGTCCTGGTGCGAGCTCGAGTACGCCCCTCCATAATGTGCGGAGTAATCATAGGAGGGCGCATCCTCCTGGTGCTGCTCGTGGAAACCCAACAAGTGAAGCTGCTCATCCACCTCCTCCTTGGAGCGCGACCATGGTCTCCCGTCAACACTAAACAAAGCAGGCTGTGGCAAAAGGATCTCCCTTTCATCCTCGTCAGTGAAAAGCATCCTATATACTAGATTGTTCAAATCAGAGGTAGCAGTGACAAAGTGATGAGTTTTCATGGCAACAAGGTCGAGCCTCTGTGGTGCTAGCATAGCATCATCGGGATCCACTGAAAGACCTAATGCAATAACTACACGCGAGGCAATGATGCCCCCATAGATAGGCCCCCTAGCAGCTAGGCGGCGAGCAATAAGCGAGCCAAGATTGTACCGAGTATCATTGTTGAGCGCAGCAGCAAGGAAAGCTAAGTGATATTTGGAGATATTACTAGTGTTCTCCCTACCCAATACACTAGTGGAAAGATAGTATGCAAAGTATCTAAGTGCAGGGAGTTGGATATTTCTTATCTTCCACGCTGCGCCACGCGGTCATCATCATTGTTCACACCTCGGTAAAGCTCCAACAAATCAGCAGGTCTCCCTTGAATTTTCTTCACGGTACCCGTCATACGCACACCTACAATACTGCAAAATTTGTCCAAAGGCATGGTGAAGGGCATATCATAGATTTTAAAAGAGACAATAGATTGATATGGTGTGTTAGTAAATGAGAAGCTCTAAACAAAAGTTTTGGTGAGCATAGCGTATTGTGCACTCTCATCTTGCATATAAGAGGTCAAGCCAACCCTCTCAATCAGTAGCAAAAAATCATCAAGAATACCTGCATCTTGCAAGAAAGTAAAACAAGGAAAAGAGGATGGGTGAGCGTCTCCATCATCCCTTTCACTGCCAATACGTGTTGCAATGAGGTCTTCATTGTATGATGGCCTAGCTTGAGAGGCTGTTCTTGAGGGCCTCGACCTCCTAGGTGCATCACTCTCAAATATCTCTCCAAAAGTATGGTTGTTCATGCTTGGTATTATGAAATTTAAACACCTATTAAACAAGTGATTGCAAAGTAAATATAATGAAGGATTCTACTCATAGGGACTTGCAAGAGGCCTAAACATCATCAAAACTATATCTCTAAGCATCAAACAAGCTTACAAGCTCTCATAACCAGTCACCTACAGCTGCAAAATACTCAACAAATAATCCACTAAACACAAATCTACTTGGACAAGGGGAGGAGTCACATACCAGGGAACAAATGCTCCAAATTTCAGCAAGAAAGATGGGTTGTGCAAGGAGATCGAAGAAATCGAGAGCAAGCACAGAAGGAACGCGACTTTGAGCTATGAACTATAGCTTACTCGGGAGAGAGAAGAAAGTGGCAGGTAAGAGAAGTAGTGGGGGGTCAGGGGTGGCCCACACCAGGGCATGGCGCCACCCAGGGCTGGCCGAGCCACCACATGGTGTGCCTGCCTGGTGGGCCCCCTGTTACCTACCAGGTACTCCTATGCCCCTTTTTTCAAGTAAAAATTTAATATGAATTTTCTGGAATTTTTCGAGACACTTCATTTTTGGGCAATTTTCAGAAATAGAAGAATGATTTTCTGACAGACAGATTTTTTTCTTTCTTTTTGGAAACATGATGCAATGACAAAACAAGGCTAGAACTACAGAAGTTCTAGCATGCAAGCAACTAACCACAAAAATAAAACTAAGCGAAAGCAAAAACTAAGATGCAAAGGATAGAAATAAACAGAGATAATCATAATGAAAACATTGTTTTGTTCAATGAAATCCTTTTGTTAACAAGGTTGATCAAGTCTTGCTACCAAAACAATTGTATATGAGACAAAACTTTGTACTCCACTAATGATTATGTTACCTCAACCTTGATAGCAATGGTCCCAATCATAATAGTTTCAAATTTTTCTTTTGGTATGGGACAATATATTTCTCCAACTTGAATGCCTTCAACATGTTCAATTGAATTCAAGCCATAAGTCCTTTCAATCTTCTTGGGGAAATAGACAGTATGTTCCTTGTCATTAACATTGAAGGTCACCTTTCCTTGATTACAATTAATAACAGCTCCTGCAGTATTAAGTAAAGGTCTCCCAAGAATAATAGACATATTATCATCTTCGGGCATTTCAAGCACAACAAAATCAGTTAATATCAAGCAATTATGAGCCACCTGAACAGGTACATCCTCACATATACCCACAGGAATAGTGGTAGATTTATCAGCCATTTGCAAAGATATATATCAGTTGGTATCAATTTTTCAAGCTGAAGCCTCTTATAGAGAGAGAAAGGCATAACACTAACTCCAGCTCCCAAATCACACAAAGCAGTTCTAACATAACTGTTCTTAATAGAGCAAGGGATAGTTGGAATCCCTAGGTCTCCAAGTTTCTTAGGAACCTTACCATTGAAAGAATAATTAGCAAGCAAAGTAGAGATTTCTTCATTAGATATCTTCCTTTTATTCGATACAATGTACTTCATATACTTTGAGTAAGCAGGCAATTTAATAGCATCAGTCAAAGGAATTTGCAAGAATAAAGGCTTCATCCACACACAAAACTTATTGTAGTGTTCATCTTCCTTTGACTTGTGTTTCTTATCAGGGAAAGACATAGGTTTTTGGACCCAAGGTTCTCTTTCACTACCATGTTTCTTAGCAATAAAATCTTCTTTGGTGTATTTAGTAGTCTTAGTGTGGTTTTCAGGTTCTTCTTTAACTTTTTCTTCATTAGGAACTTCATTTTCTTCATTACCACTTTCAGTTTCAGCATCAGAGATAGATATACTATTAGGATCTATAGCAGGTTTAGAGGGTTCTACAACAGTTTTATGTTTCTTTTTCCCTTTTTACGAGTAGAACCACTATTTTCAGCTTGTTGAGAATCCTGCTCAATTCTTTTGGGATGCCCCTCGGGATATAGAGGATCCTGGGTGGCAGCACCACTTCTAGTTCTAATTTCATAAGCTTGTTTTTCTTTAGCAGCATTAACTAGCAAGTCGTTTTGCACTTTAACGAGTTGATCTATTTGAGTTTGAACCATTTGAAAGTGTTTAAAATCATTTTAACATCATTAGAGGTTCTTTCCACAATATCTTTCAACTCAACAATAGCTCTAGTGTTTTCCATAAGATGATTTTGCACCCTTTTATTAAAGTTATCTTGCTTAACAATAAAGATATCAAATTCTTCTAAGCATTGATTAGGAGGTTTCAAGTAAGGGATATCACCTTCATCAAAGTGTTGGAGAGAGTGTCCTCAATAGTGGATGAGTAGGGAATAGGCTTACATAATTCTTCTATAGGATGTAAATTCTTGACATCTGCAGCTTTAATTCCCTTCTGCTTAAGACATTTCTTAGCTTCCTTCATCACTTCATCATTTAGTTCAATAACTCCCCTCTTCTTTGATGTTGGAATAGGCACGGGAATAGATGGTTCAGGTACAATTACTTCAGGTATAGCTTGTTTAGGAGGAGTCCAATCTTCATAATTCTTGCTTATTTTAGCCATTAATTCCTCAGCTTCCTTAGGAGTCCTATTCCTGAAAACACAATCAGCACAACTATCTAGGTATGTCCTAGATTCTCCGGTTAGTCCATTATAAAATATATCAAGAAGCTCATTCTTAGGTAATGGAATTCCAGCCTGTGCATGAATCAGAGCACAAAACCTTGCCCAAGATTCAGGCAATACCTCTTTTTCTCCCTATTTAAAATCAAAAAGTTCCTGCAAAATAGCATGTCTAACACTGGGAGGAAAATATTTCTGCAGGAAAGTACTAATCAAGCACTCAGGGCTATCAATAGATCCAAGAGGTACATTACTAAACCAAGTTTTAGCTTCTCCTTTCAGTGAAAAGGGAAAAATCTTAGCAACAAAATAAGTACGCATCTTAATATCATCAGAAAACAAGCCACTCATAGTAGAAAGTTCATTCATATGTGCTACCGCACTTTCATTCTTAGTCCCACAAAAAGGTTTTTTCTCGACAATAGCTATGTAGGATAGATCGATAGAGAAATCATAATCTTCATCTATAATGTTTATGGGAGAATCAACAAACATAGCATCAAGAGATAATTTGGGTCTAATAGTACACCTCTCAAGGAGACTCTTAGCAGCGCTCCTATCATGGGTGTTCTTGCATTCTTTAATAAACTCATCGGTCATCTCAACATAATCTTCTTCAATATCATAACTCTCACTAGACTCGGGTGAGCTAACAAGTGTGGTAGTGTCTTCATTAGGAGTTTCGGTATTTCCAGCTATAGTTCTAGCAATCGTAGCATCTAGGAAAGGACCTAATGAACCACTCTTATCAAGCACAGTAGAAGCAGCATCATAAGCATCAGAAGTTTTAGATTCAGCAGTAGTAGCAGTGTGTGCAGCATGTGTATGTGGTGGTGTAACGAGCTTACTTATAACAGATGGTGAATCAAGAGCAGCAGAGGTGTTTAGAACCGTACCTCTTCTTGTAGTGGATGGTAAAATAGGAACCTTGCCATCACGAGACTTACCCATGATGGATGGATAGCAGTGAACAATAGAGAATCCAAGTGAACTTGATAAATAAAGCTATGCTCCCCGGCAACGGCGCCAGAAAATAGTCTTGATGACCCACAAGTATAGGGGGTGTATCGCAGTATTTTTGAGGGAAGTGAAACCCAATTTAGTGATTCCACACAAGGGGAGCCAGAGAATATTTATAAGCCTTAACAACTAAGTTGTCAATTCAGCTGCACCTGGAAACAATCTTGCTCACAACAGTTTATCAGTAACAACAGTTTTGTAGTAGGAATAGCAAAGTAGCAGCAGTAGTAAAGTAAAGATAGTAGTAACAAAAGAAGTAAACAGTGGGATTCGAGTGCGGTAGGCATAGGGATGGATGGACGGGCGTTGCATGGACAAGACAATTCACATAGCAATCAGAACATAGGGCAATTGCAGATAAATAAGATAAAGCACCCAAGTACTAGACAATCCTAGGCATGTGTTCCATATATAGTCATACGTGCTCGCAATGAGAACTTGCACAACATCTTTTGTCCTGCTAGCCCGTTTGCAGCGGGGCCTCTAGGGAACTACTGGCAATTAAGGTTCTCCTTTTAATAGAGCACCGGAGCAAAGCATTAACACTCCGTGAACACATGTGATCCTCACATCAAAGCCTTTCCCTTTCGGGTATCCCGATTTCTGTCACTTTGGGGCCATAGGTTCCGGACAACAACGTGTGTATACAACTTGCAGATAAGACCAAGAACAATACTATCATAATGAATCAATAATAAGTTCAGATCTGAAATCATGGCACCCGGGCCCTAGTGACAAGCATTAAGCACAACAAGTCGCAACAAAGTCATAAAGCACTAATAAAAGATACTAGGCACCATGCCCTAACAATCTGATGCCATTACATGAACGATCTCATCCAATCCCTACCATCCCCATAGCCTACAGCGGGGGATTACTCACTCATAGATGGAGGAAACATGGATGGTCCATGGAGAAGCGATGGTGATGATGATGGCGATGATATCCTCCAATTCCCCGTCCCGGCAAGGTGCCAGAACGGAGTTTCTGGTGCTGTTTCGTGGAATCTGGTGGTGGCGGCGGAGCGGAACTCCTTCTGGAAAAACGTCGAACCCCCCCGTAGTTTTTAGGTCAAAAGGCTCCTTATAGGCGAAGAGAGAGGCCGAGGGGGTGCCTGGGGGGCCCACACCACCCCCTGGCGCGGCCTGGCCTGGCCCGCGCCACCAGGTGGTGGGGCCACCCCAGGGCTCTTCTCCGTCTCGTATTCTGGCTCGTGGAGTCTTCGGGTGAAATAGGATTGTTGGAATATTTTCTGGGATTTTTCCTGATAGTTGATTTTCTGCATAAAAAGTAGACACCAAGGCAATTCTGCTGAAAACAGCGTCAGTTCGCATTAGTTGCATCCAAATCACACAAGTATAGAGGAGAAACAATAGCAAAAGTGTTCGGGAAAGTAGATACGTTTTGGACCTATCATAGGGTGAGATGAGTTTGCCTCGCAATGGCCCCTCTCGGTAGTTGGCGGCCCAACATTTCAAAACGCGGCAATTTTAGGAAACTTAGGTACCATGGTGCACTCACCCGGGAACTTTGGTACCGCAAATGAACATGGTCACTAGGGAGGGCACGTTTTCTCCTATCTAGGAAGGCTCTTTTCCTATCCTTTTCTTCTTTCCAAAGATATTTTCTTCTTAGCTACCTGTATTTACTACTATACCCAAGTCTAGAAAAAAGCTTTTTAGTTACCTGTTCTCCAGTGTTTATACACATGCCTAAAGCTTAGCTACCCGTTCTCTAGTGTTTAGACACATCTTTTTCCATGCTACACTGGCCCTTAGATTTTGGGTTATTTATTGCACGATAGCATTCCATGATAACTCTAGTCGGCATTCTCGATGCAGCTGCACCTTATAGAAGACCGATGAGGGAACACGCAAATTAGTCCACGTCGTTCAAAGAACCATCCCATCTTCCCCATCTCAGCTTATCACCACTTTTCGATGCCACCAGGCCACATTTTGGATCCTCTCCAACGATCGTTGTCGGACATTGGTCTCCTACAAAGATGTCCACAACCACAAGATCTGGTGCGACATTGCCCCATGCGGGTGCATGGAGCCAGGATGCGACTATGTCACCCTGCTGATACCTTTTATTTGGATTACAGATGCAGTATAGTAGCTTTATCCCTAGTAGACCTAGGTTTATCGAGCCTTGGGAAACAATTGCTGTATGGAAATATGAGGAACTTCTACAAGACTTGCTTACTTGTTTTACCTTTTGTTTACCAGACCTTTATAGTTTACTTTGAATCGTTGGTTGTTGCAATGGATGGAAATGGGCTAGGTTGAAGATTCACCTGTGGCTGCACATACATATGTGATAAAGATAATAATAAGCACATTCATGTGAAGTGGTCTAATATAGATAGGGTTGTGGGAAGCACATCCATAAACACTAAACCCCTGCGAGACACATGCATACAAATAGTCTTTTGATCCAACCATTATACCACGAAGCACTGGGTTATAACAATTATTAAGTAAAATACAGATCAAAGCCTTAATAATGGTGATGTTGTTACTCCCAAGTGGATCCCTCAGCAAAGACTGCACTTCCCTTGTTGTCATTGGGTTTCCAGTGAAATCACCATTCACCACTCATCTCTCCTCAAGACTTACGACCAAGCAGGATACTAAGAAAAAAAACAGAAAAGGAAAATGAAAGTGAAAAGCAAATGAAAAAGCAAAGTGTTGGAACAAACCCAACAAGAGTGTTTCAAAGCTCTCACAGAGCTGGAGTACAACCTCATTATTGAACAAATATAAAGGCTTAGGGAACACGTCCCCAAGATCAGGCTTTTGCAAGTCCTTTTGTTGCTCATTGTGGTGGTGGTGGATAATCTCCCAAGTTCCATTGGATGCTCCAATTGGTGAACTGGGTTGAGAGGTTTGCGGTGGCGTCTTGAAGGTTGATGGAGAGGTTGCTCAAGTTTTGGATGTTTCCTTCGAGTGCATATATTGATACCTTTGATATGGATTACAGATGTAGTATAGCTATTTTTCCCTAGTAGACCTAGGTTTATCAAATCCTCAGGAAGCAGAAGCCTAGTGAAGTTACTTTAATGGACCTTCGAGAGTTTTAGAATTCCTTTTGTGTTTTACCGGACCAAGAGTTTGCATCTTTTGTTGTTGTCAATGATGGAAAAAGAGGACCTAGGGCATTCGGTTTCACCTATAGCTATGCAAAACATCTGATGTGAATAAAAGATAAAAATAAAGTATGCATGTAATTGTTAGAGCAAGATAAATTATATGTGGCAGTGCATCCATAATTGCTATTGCCTCCGCAACCGCTTACAATAACCTACTAGTCTCATCTATAGAAGAAAGAGAACTAATGATATGCATAGTGATGTCACCATTAATCCCAAGTAAATCCCTCACATACAGTTGTACTACCCCTTCAGTCACTATGGTTCCCAACCTGTAGAGTAGTGATTACTCATACTCCCTATACTGGCTCAATCCTCGGGGTCTTGGGTACCTGACAAGTCCTTAGATTGAGGCAAGAGAGGATACAATAATCATCATGTCATACAAACTAATACATGATCCCATCTATGATAAACATGCACAAAAGATACATGGCTAGGCCGAAGCCCTTATCCCAAGGAGAATTACTCACACATAAAGATGAGATCAAAGATCATAAACATTGTAATGGAAATCATGAGATTGATAGCAAATAGTCTTACAATGTCGCTAATCAAAGATGAGATCTACTATTATAAGTGATGGAATATGGCTATGGTGGTGGAGAATGGTTTGGAGATTAGATCTAAGTCTATTCCTTCAGCGGCTCTTCGGTGTGGTGGATGGAGATATGGAGGCGGTTGATGATCTTGGAGGCGCTCTTTTCTCGTTGCCCGATGCCTTTTTATATAGGGGTCCCTTCACGAAAGTTGTTCTATTTGACCTAGCGGTGTCGATGGAAACTATATGACCGGAACTATACGGCCGGTATTTTATTCCTGCCGTATAGTTGGTAGTTAAAGCGTCTGTCTCCACTTCACGACTCCTGGTTTCTTTGGGTTGTTGGAAATCTCGTATCTTTGACTTTAATATAGTGATTCCCATCATCAAATGTCATTATCTGTGCAAGGAAAAATTGCAAGAAAGGATCGCATACCCTTTTGATCATTAGGAATTAGTGGCAGGGTTTAGAGAGATATTTCATAAAAAATATGAATAATATCCATTTTAAATGTGGAAGTAGATGGCTATATTTCAGAGCCATCAACCTCCCCAAGCTTAAACTTTATCGTACTTGAGCAAGTAAACCAAAATCAAAAAGGAACTCAGCATTTAAACAGAAATTACGAGATGATGATCTTACTCATGATTGGTAGTCTCATATTTCCTCCACTTTATAGATCTAAAAAACGTCAGCATAGATAGAGCAATGGCAAGCATATCATACGGGGTTTTATGCATCCTCGTAGCACAAAAAAATTATTGTTAACATGGATGATTCAAATAAATAAACTTTATCCCATGTCATGTAGTCAACTCATATGTTTGCCTTTGAACAATAAAGTATAATCATGTAAAAATGAGAGTGTGAGAGTTGTCATGAAAAGCATATACACCAAAGTATCTCAATCCTCCCACATCAATAAATCAAGACTTTTCAAGCACTACTTTGCCATTCATTGTCCTTCAAGAATTTCAGTTTTAAGTAATTGAGAGCATGCCAAAAAAATAATTAATTTATCGGGCTGTGATGGACACTCGTGGCATCACTAAGGTTTTTGTTCCTTTTGTACAATGATTACTCGTAACAGCCAGAGGAGTGATTCCATCATGAACACAACTACCTGGGAGTGCCAAGAATCTTACCCACTATAGCATTGCTGGTACATTTGTTTAATCAACTCATAGCCAAAATCTAGGAGTTTTCTCCATGAACATCGTTCATAGGCCAGCGGAGTTGTTGCCATCCCATGAAGTTTGACAGGCATAAAGCTATATCATTCTTATGATTAACAAGTCAAACTTTGGCATGCTCACAAAAACCGCTAAACATTAATTCAATCGAACAAATCCTTTTAAAGAGAGCTATCAAGTCAATCATTATATTCGGTGGTGTTGAGTGTCTCTAGAAATAAGCCTTCAAGACTAAACACTACAACACCCAAGCCTTCAATTTTTAGCAAATTTTAGCAAATTAAAGTGAGACTTTTTCTTATTACAATTGTTTAGCAAATTTTTAGGCAAGACTTGGTTAACTACAAGAGCTGGAACAAAACATACCCAATTAAATACCCATGCAAAAAAAATTACTACCATATAAAGACTCACTCCACCAATATAATATCGCAACATTTACTACTAACTAGCATGGGTTTCTCAAACTTCACAAGTGGGGAGTCATAAGGCATACCTCTCATGTTTGGTTCCACTTCTCTCTTCCTTTTTATTTGTTTCTTGGAAACTTGAAGTTGATCACTCTCCTGCAAATTCATGAGAACCTCATGGCGAAAAGAAAAGAAAGAGGGAAAATAAAGATAAATGGAGAAATATTTTTGTTGTTTTTAAGAGAGCGAATTAAAGAATAGAAAATTGGCGGCACAGCTCAGCTAGAAAATCTCAACAGCAAATAGAAATAACTAAAGATAAAGTGTTGGGGAAACTAACACGAGTGCTTATAAACTCGAATTAAAAACATAATCTCGAAATAAATAAATGCCAAATAAAGATACATGAGGAAACTTCCCCAAGCTTAGGCTTTTGCAAGCCATTCAAATCATTGTGGTGGTGGGAAAAAGTCATTACTCGAGTTTGCAAATTGAGTTGATAAATTACTAGTTGTTCCTCGAAGGTTCAAGGAGAGGCTATGCATCCTCTCCACAGTCCCTCCAAGTTCTTGGAAGTCTTGGTATGTGGCGAACTAGGTTGGTGGCTGCTCCTCTTGATAAGGAACTTCTTTCTCCTCTTCTTGGTCCTCATCCTCATCCGGAATCTCCTCCGTGGGTTGGTGTTGCTCAACCTGCAAGTCATATAGCAAACGTCCTTCCACGATAGAGAAAAGACCATTAGGCATATGAGCAGGGTAGAGACGCCCAACTCCGGCAATATGCAAGTAATAAACACCACCTCTCCTAGTGAGCATTCCACAAGCTTTTAAAGTAGAGAAACCAACACGTCGCTCACCTAGCACAGGTTGCAATTCACCTAGGTCGATGCCTAGGGCAATGGTAAGCACGGTGATGACATCTCCACCTGTGATTGGTCCTTGGCTTTGGGAGGATTGGTGCACCAGGTAGCGCACAAGGATTGCGCCCAAGTTGAGTGACAAGTCGCAGTGGTTGTAAGAAGATTTTTGGAGGACTAAGATGTCCTCCTCATTGAGTCTTGTGAACTCATTACGTGCCTACAAGGTGTTAGCAATAACATAGACCAAATAGCGAATTGCAGGATGTTGAATATTCTTCCCCTTGGTTACTCTAGAAGTGAAGCCCATTCCATTATAATATTGTTTAGGGGAAGGGTCTAAGACAGTAAAGGATGCGCTTAGGGAATTAGCATCATTGTTTGGAAGATTAAGGCATGTGCGCCATTCATTTAGTGATAAAGTGTAATTGTTGTTCATAAGTCGGAAATAAATCGTGTCCTCTCCATGCCATAGTTTAACGGTTCTTTGCAAAGAACTTAAAAATTCAAGAGTTAACCAACGATAAGTAGGCACATCATTCAATACAAAGTTTTGCAGGCCAAACCAATTGCAAAGTAAATTGAAGTCATTAGAAATACCGAGTTGGTTCAATATAATGGGGGCAAGCCCACTTGGTTGCCTTAACTTCTCGGTTCTTGATCCTATCAAAGCGATCATGTTGGATCTCATTCCTGAACCGTATCCCCATGCGTTCTTGAGTGGCAGCCCGAGAAGCGCTAGCATCGGCACGAGCACGAGCTTGGCTCCTTGTGTTAATCTTCTAAAATAATAAAGAAAGACAAAAATATAACTTTTTGATTCAACAATAGTAAACATAACATATTCCTCATCATAGCACACTAAGGAATACCCTCAAAGTGGTGATCTAGGCAAGAGAATCATGTCAATAGTTCATAGTAGGTCTCACCCTAGATTGATAATGACAATAGATCGAAGATAAATTTACAAAAATTAATTGGACGATCGGAGGAGAAACATACCATAGATCACTTGTGTGCGAGGAAATCGAACGGAATTGAGTAGAGAAGAAGATCTCTTGAGGTCTTGAGAGAGTTTGGAGGTAGAAGAGAGAAAAAGGATTGAAGTTTTGGGGTTAGAGGTTGAATACCCACAAGTATAGGGGGTGTATCGCAGTATTTTCGATAAGTAAGAGTGTCGAACCCAACGAGGAGAAGAAGGTGTTGACGAGTGGCTTGGATCAGGAATTCTCTATAAATAGTTAGAAAATGGATTTTTAGGGGTTTTTGATAATGCAAATAATAAAGTACGAGTAAATAAAAGACAATGATACTAGATGCAGCAAGTGGCCCAATGCTTTCTTTAGCAAAGGACAAGCCGGTTGTATTACTTATGATTACCAAACGTTCTCGAGGACACATGGAAATATCGTCAAGTGCTTTTGCTTCATATAGTTGATTAATCTTCTTTAGTTAGATAAGTATTGTGTGGGTGAACCTATGCTAATGTACTAACCTTCCTAGGACTAATACATACTTGTGATTATACCCCTTGCAAGCATCCGCAAGTACAAGAAAGTAATTAAGATAAAAACCTAACCACAGCCTTAAACTTTGAGATACTACACTCCCTTGTGCAAAGGTTTCCTAACGGGGGTTTAGCTTTCTGTCACTCCGGCAACCCCTACAATTAGTAGCCAAATACACAATGCATTCCCCTAGGCCCATAAAGGTGAAGTATCATGTAGTTGACATTCACATGACACCACTAGAAGAATAACACCACAACTTAAATATCAAACTATTGAATCTTTCTCAACACAGTTCCACTACTAACAACATGACTTCTCCCATGTCCTCAAGAACTAAATGAAGTACTCACGAGACATCATATGGATAAAGATCAGAGATGAAATAATGACAAGTAACAATATGAACATGAATGATAATTCAATGGTTCCACTCAATAGCATCAAGTACAACAAGTAATCAACACCGGGAAGGTTTCCCCTAAGAACTATGCAAGATTCAACCCAATTCTTACAGCGGTATGGAGTGGTGATGATGGTGCTGGTGGAGATGATGATGATGATCCCGATGAAGTCCAGCTTGATAGTGGTGTTGATGGCGACAATCTCCCCTCTCCGGGAAGGAATTTCCCCGGCAGATTTCTGCTTGCGGGAGAGCTCTTTCTCTCTACAATTTTTCGCCCCGCAGAGGCAGGGAAACCTTTCTGTGGTCCCTCCCCAAGTATTAGGGTTTCGAGGGGATTATATACGCCAAAGGGAGATGCCAGAGGTGGGCCAGGGTGGCCACACCACCTGGTGGCGCGGCTAGGGCTGGCCCACGCTAGGGGGTGGTGTGGGCCCTGTGTGGCCCATCTCCACTTCCCCTTCTGGCTTCAGCACTTTTTGCTCAAATCAAAAAGTGCAAAACTAACAAAAGTTAAATAATAACCTGGGGCACGCACACAAAAAATTACAGATCTTTTATAGTGAAGCACAAATATCTGTTTCGGGACAGCAACTTCCCCAAATCTTACTTCTCTCTCATTCGAGGTTGATCTTGACACAAAAAACAAACAAAAAGGATAAGGAGATGTTATTGCAGAAGCAATAACTTCCAAAACTCAAATAAACAAAAATAACCTGAAAGAAAAAATATATTGGGTTGTCTCCCAAAAAGCTCTTTCTTTATAGCCATTAAGATAGGCATGATAAATTTCAATGATGCTCACATGAGAAAATGAATTGAAGTAAAAAGAGAGCATCAAGAAGCAAATTTACACGTTTTTAAGTCTAAACCACTTCCTATGCAAAGGAATTTTGTAAGAAAATAAATTGTTGAAACCAGAGGCTACTAGCATAGGAAGGCAAAACAGGTGCAACATAAAGACTTTCAGCATAAAGCGAGGAAACTTAATATTATTGAGATGCATAAGAACAATTTTCCCTCTCTCATAATAACTTTCAGTATCAATCGTAAATTTAACGATATAACTATCACATGAACCATTGTAGTAGTGATCACTTATTCTAACAGAAAACACTGGGACACTACCTTTCCTAGTTCCATTATGATGTGAAACAATTTTACAAGTATCCTTACAAAGGATAATGTGCCCATCTTCTACATTTTTAGCGACAAAGTCTTTCATATTTGCTACTATAGGTTCATCATCTATTTGTTCATTAGGTTCTACAGCTTTCTTTGTACTTAACCATATTAGCTGTCATAGAATGTTCCTTTATCTTAACTGGGAAAGGCATTTTCTCAATGTAAGGTTCAAGTAAAATATGATTAGCAGTATAAACTTCAGTATCTCTTAAAGGAACACAATTAACAATATCTTTATATGGCTCATGATACTTATTCCATTTCTTTTTAGGAATTTCAATATAAGAAGCAAAAGCCTTAAAATAATTTGCAATACTTTGAGAATCAAGATCATAAGCATTACTAATATTATGAAAGTCATCAATTCCCATAAAAGATTTAATGCATTTATAATCATAATTTATACCTGACTTTCTTCCTTTATCATTCTCCCATGCTTCAGCATTGTCTTGAATATGGTCTAGAAGATCCCATTTAGCTTCTTCTTCCATGCGTGTAAATGATCCAGCACAAGAAGCATCCAATAGATCCTTATCATGAAGAGAAAGCCTTGCATAAAAGTTATTGATAATAATATTGTTGGGGAGCTCATGGATAGGACATTTAAGCATTAGTAACTTCAATCTCCCCCAAGGGTGAGCTGTACTCTCTCAATCACGAGGCCAAAAGTTGTATATTTGATTCCGATCTTTATGAATCTCACTAGGAGGATAAATTTTGAATAAAAGAGGGGTACAACTTCCTCCCATTCAAGAGATTGGCCATTCTTCAGCAGCTTGTACCATTCCTCAGCTCTTGCTTACAGTGATAATGAGAACTTCTTCTTGACTTGATCTATTGTAATACTTGCACACTTGAACAACCCGCATAATTCGTGTATGAAGAGCAAATGATCACCGGTATGGACAGTTCCATCTCCAAAATAGTAGTTATCCATAACACGATCAACAATTCTTTTAGGTATCTTAAAAGTATCATTTTCAGCAGGTGGTGGTTCATCTACTACCTTAGCAGTGGTAGTAGCATTACAAAATAAGAAACTAAGTGAATTATCCATATTGAAATAAAGTAACTAATAGAAATAAACAATACTCACAGTAGAAGTTTCCTTTACCAGTTCCACTCTCCAATAGCTCTTCACTCCCCGGCAACGGCGCCAGAAAATAGTCTTGATGGCCCACAAGTATAGCGGGTGTATCGTAGTATTTTTGATAAGTAAGAGTGTCGAACCCAACAAGGAGCAGAAGGTGTTGACGAGTGGCTTGGATCAGGAATTCTCTGTAAATACTTAGCAAATGGATTTTTAGGGTTTTTTAATAATGCAAATAAATAAAGTGCGAGTAAATAAAAGACAATGGTAATAGATGCAGCAAGTGTCCCAATCCTTTCTTTATCAAAGGACAAGCCAGTTGTATTACTTATGATTACCAAACGTTCTATAGGACACATGGGAATATCGTCAAGTGCTTTCGCTTCATACAGTTGATTAATATTCTTTAGTTAGGTAAGTGTTGTGTGGGTGAACCTGTGCTAATGTACTAACCTTCCTAGGACTAATACATACTTGTGATTATACCCCTTGCAAGCATCCGCAAGTACAAGAAAGTAATTAAGATAAAAACCTAACCACAGCCTTAAACTTTGAGATTCTACACCCCCTTGTGCAAAGGTTTCCTAACGGGGGTTTAGGTTTCTGTCACTCTAGCAACCCCTACAATTAGTAGCCAAATACACAATGCATTCCCCTAGGCCCATAAAGGTGAAGTATCATGTAGTCGAGGTTCACATGACACCACTAGAAGAATAACACCACAACTTAAATATCAAACTACTGAATCTTTCTCAACACAATTCCACTACTAACAACATGACTTATCTCATGTCCTCAAGAACTAAACGAACTACTCACGAGACATCATATGGATCAAGATCAGAGATGAAATAATGATAAGTAACAATCTGAACATGAACAATAATTCAATGGTTCCACTCAATAGCATCAACTACAACAAGTAATCAACACCGAGAAGATTTCCCCTAAGAACTATGCAAGATTCAACCCAATTGTTATAGCGGTATAGAGTGGTGATGATGGTGCTAGTGGAGATGATGATGATGATCCCGATGAAGTCCAGCTTGATGGTGGTGTTGATGGCGATGATCTCCCCTCTCCGGGAAGGAGTTTCCTTGGTAGATTTCTGCCTGCCGGAGAGCTCTTTCTCTCTCTGCAGTTTTCTGCCCTGTAGAGGCGGCAGAATCTTTCGGTTGTCCCTCCTCGAGTCTTAAGGTTTTGAGGGGATTATATACGCCAAAGGGCGATGCCAGAGGTGGGCCAGGGTGGCCGTGGCACCTGGTGGCACGGCCAGGGCTAGCCCGCGCCAAGGGGTGGTGTGGGCCCCTTGTGGCCCATATCCATTTCCCCTTCTGGCTTTCTTCGTCTTCTGGAAAAATAGGATTTTCCATATATTTTCCGGGATTTTCTGACCTTCGCGAATTTCGCCACCAAACAGTGCATTTTCCATCAGAATCCAGACTTCAGCGGTCCATCCTCCAAAAGTCATCAACCATGCAAAAAGAGATGAAATAACATAAGTATCATCTCTTAATATGAAATATATCAATGAATAACAGTAAATTATGATATAGAATAGTGATGCAAAATGGACGTATCAGAGGTGCCTTCCCGTGGCGTTTTTGTGGTCGGATGCAACTGTACGACCGGAACAATGTGTTCCCGCTGTATAGTTGGCCTGCTGTCAAAATTTTAGGGTTTCCACTTGGCGGCGCAGCTATACGGCCAGAACTATATGGCCAGAACAATGTGTTCCCGCTGTATAGTTGGTCATCAAACCCTCTATACCTAGAAAAGTGTTTGTTCGAAAACATTGATATCTATATGACCAGAAATATACGGATGGAATTTATATTCCCTCCGTATAGTTGGTCGTTAAACTGTCAGTACATATGAAAGAAAAATTGTTGATGGCAAAAATATTTATATGACCGAAACTATATGACCGGAATTTTTATTCCCATCATATAGTTGGTCGTTAAACCTTATGTATACATCAAAAAAAATCTATTTCTTCGAGAATTCTTTCATATCCTGTAACTTAGTGAAATACCTTGTTTTGACAGAAAAATGACAGTAAATAATGTCGAACAACATCAGCATGTATTAAGAAGGATTTGTAGTACTACCAAACTTCTTCTCCTAGACTGGAGCTTTCTAGCACTCCTTATTAAACATAAACATAAACTAAAACTCAAAAACTTAACTCAAACCTTTATTTCACATGGTTTGCCTCACATGAAGCGCTCTTTTATGGTCAATAGCTTGACCTCAATGTTGCTCACTTAGGCCAGATGAGTGGAACACCCACTCCCAAATAGTTGGCCTTCAAAGTGATGGCCTCCTTTTCATCATGCTTGGCTTTCTTCTTCCTGGGGAAATGAATAACAAAAGGATCCCACGAAGGGAATTGAAGCTTCACGTTCCCTTCATGTATATTAATGAAAGCCTTAATAGTTCTTAAAAATGGACGGGCTAATATAATAGGAGTAGTAGCATCTTCAGGCATGTCAACAATAACAAAATCAATAAGTGCAGGACAACCTTTAATGTAGACTAAAGTATTCTTCTTAATTCCTATAGCTTGTTTGTAGGTAGAATCTGCTAGATGCAATTGTAACTTGGTGATTTCAAAAGATCTAAGATTTAACTTATTAAAAATACTCTTTAGAATTGTTGAAATGCTTGCACCTAGATCACAAAGGGCAGCTATCTCGTTTGTCCCAATTTTAATCTTAATAGTAGGCTAAAATATATCATCAAGCTTAACAGGTAATTTTTCAGTAATTTGCTTATATTTTTCCTCAAGCTCACATACCTTTATTGCTACCTGATTAACGAAGTGTTGGTACATAGCTTCATCATTTCCTTCACTTACCGGAATCTTAATGTTGATCCTTTTTACAAGATCTTCAACGGTGTAACTTGGTGAAGGAGCATTACTATAATCAAGTTCTTTAGGCTCCTCCCTTTGGATTCTCATCATCTTGAGGTCTTCAACAGGATTGGGCCCAGCTTTACCTTCAAATTGAGCTAGAATGAGAGGTTGACTCTCGGTTATCTTACCTAGCCGTGCCTCAACAACCCTTGTTCTTTCTTGGAGGGCATGCAAGTCATTCCTCAAATTTATAGCTTGGTTATATAATTTACCAAGCATAGCATCATGGTTCTCCGTTATTTTAACAAGGATATTGTTTTTCTCATTTTGTGAGTCTATAAAGGACTTAAGTGTTTCTTGGAGACTACCATTACTAGTTCCCATATTATTATTAGAGTTACCTGCAGGACTAGAATAATGTTTCTAAAAATTAGGATTATAATTCTTCTTCCAAGCGGGGTCATAATCATTATGAGCTATGAAGTTTATTTCTTCAATATTTGATTTAGGGATAGCTCTTACCTGGTTTTCCTTACCTTTTACGGCTAATATGAGCTCATCCAACTTAGCATTGAGTTCTTCATTTTCTTGTGGTGAGACGGAGTTCGCCTTCTTCGTGTTTGATCTATCCACATGCCATTGGGCATGGTTTTCTTGCATATTGTCTAGTAGATGCTTTGCTTCGGTAATATGTTTACCCATAAATGTTCCTCCTACTGTAGTATGAAGCATATACTTAGACACATGATTGAGAGCATTTTAAAATAAATGGAGAATTAACCAGTCTTCCATCCCATTACTAGGATAGTTTCTCATGCTTTCTTTCATCCTCTCACATGGAAGCGCTAGTGGCGCACGCTCTTCCTGTCTAAAACCAGTAATATTAGATCTTAGTTGCATAGTCTTTGCAGGTGGGAAAAATTTAGTCACAAATAAAAAAGTACATTCCACCCATGATGTAATAGTATTTCTAGGCAAAGATAGCAACCATTCTTTTGCTCTTCCTCTAAGAGAGAAATGAAATAAACGCAATTTGACTGCATCAGGGTCAACATCTTTTATGAGCATCATATCACTTATTTTAGTGAAAGTATTCAAGTGCATACCTGCATCCTCAACAACATAGCCTCCAAATTGATTCTGTTGAACCAAATTTAAATAATGGGGCTTAATTTCATAATCATCACCAGCAATTGCTGGCTGGGTAATAAGAGTATGCAAATAATCATTGTTGGGAGTAGCAAACTCCCCAAGCTTCTTTTCAGCCATATGTCCTATGTTTTGGGGTTTTCTTAAAAAGATACTTACAATAAGAAAAGCAAGAATTTAAAGACTAACTAATTTTTTGGTTTTTCAAATAAAGACTAAAAGCAAACTAACAAAATTAAAAACAAGAATTAAAACTAGCAAGGTTCCTACTAACCTCACCAGGGTAGCTATTGCTTCCCCAACAACGACGCCCGAAAAAGGGTTGATACCTTTGATCCGGATTACGGATGTAGTATAACTCTTTTTCCCTAGTAGACCTAGGTTTACCGAACCCTCGAGAACCAGAAGCATAGTGAAGTTACTTTAACGGACCTTTGGGAGTTTTAGAATTCCTTTTGTGTTTTTACCAAACCACGAGTTTGCGTATTTTGTTGTTGTTGATGATGGAGAGAGAGGGCCTATGGCTTTTGGTTTCACCTGTAGCTGTGGAAAACATCTGATGGGAATAAAAGATAAAAATAAAGTATGCATGTAATTGTTAGAGCAAGATAAATTATATGTGGGCAGTGCATCCATAATTGCTATTGTCTCCACAACCTCTTATAGCAATAACCTACTAGTCTCATCCATAGAAGAAAGAGAATTAATGATACGCATAGTAACGTCATCGTTAATCCCAAGTAAATCCCTCACATACAGCCATATTACCCCTTCTGTCACTAGGGTTCCCAACCTGCAGATTAGTCATTACTCATACTACGTATACCTGTCTCAATCCTCGGTGTCTTAGGTACCTACAAGTCCTTAAATTGAGGCCAGAGAGTATACAATAATTATCATGTCATACAAACTAATACATGATCCCATCTATGATAAACATGCACAAAAGCTACATGGCTAGGCCGAAGCCCTTAGCCCAAGGAGAATTACTCACACATAGAGATGAGATCAAAGATCATAAACATTGTAATGGAAATCATGAGATTGATAGCAAATAGTCTTACAATGTCACCAATCGAAGATGAGATCTACTATTACAACTGATGGAATATGGCTATTGTGGTGGAGAATGGTTTGGAGATTAGATCTAAGTCTATTCCTCCAGCGGCTCTTCGGTGTGGTGGATGGAGATCTGGAGGCGGCTGATGATCTCGGAGGCGCTCTTTTCTCGTCGCCTGAGGCCTCTTTATATAGGGGTCCCTTCATGAAAGTTGTTCTGTTTGACCTAGCGGTGCCAATGGCAACTATATGATCAGAACTATACGGCTAGAATTTTATTCCTGCCATATAGTTGGTCGTTAAAGCGTTTGTCTCCACTTCATGACTCCTGGTTTCTTTGGGTTGTTGGAAATCTCGTATCTTTGACTTTAATATAGTCATTCACATCATGAAACGTCATTATCTATGCAAGGAAAAATAGCAAGAAAGCATTGCATACCCTTTTGATCATTAGGCATTAGTGGCAGGGTTTAGAGAGATATTTCATCAAAAATATGAATAATATCCAGTTTAAATATGGAAGTAGATGGCTATATTTCAGAGCCATCATATATATCTTCATAGGTGGTATAGTAGTTTGGTGGCTATTGCTCCTATTCAGGACCTTCTTATTCTTCTTCTCCTTCTTCATCTATGGGTACTTCTTGTCGCGGTAGTATTGCTTCAACATGCGCATCATGATGCAAATGTCCATTTTCGATAAAGAATAAACCATTAGGCAAAGGAGCAAGGACAAAGTTATCAACTCTAGGTATATCAAAGAAGTATCTACCATTCATTTTAAAAATCATACCACAAGATTTGAGAGTAGCGAAACCAAGATGACGAACACCTACCAACGGTTAGATATTACTTAGGTTGACGTGGAGTGCTCGAGCGAGAATGGTGACAAATCCTCCTCTGCATATGGGACCATGGTTTTGAAGAGCTTGATGATTAAGATAAAAACAAGAAGGGTGCACAAATTCAGTGTCAAGTTGCAGTTTGGACTAGCAACTCGTATGAGGATCATCATGTCCTCTTCATTGACTATAGTAAACTCACCACGTGCCTGCAATAACATAGAACAAATAACAAAAAACATGACACTCAATTTTATTACCCTTGGGTGTAGTTGAAGGGACTCTCTTAGATTAAAGGGATTTCTTTTCATGCCCCTGGTTCCTTAGTTGTACTCACTTTTTCCTAGATGCTAAAATTTTCCTCACTTTTGCCCAACCTCTTATCTGAAACTCTCACTAAGTCTTTCCGTTAGCCTTACCGCTACGTGTTGGCGAGTGGGGCCGCATTGGGTCGGGTCCTGTAGTGGACACCTCTCTACACTTATCTAGATCAGCGTGGGACCCACAGCTTATCCACTTGAGCATCGTACCAACAACTTACCCAGGTTAGCGTTGTAGGATGGGAGCCCAAGCCAGCCTCGTGCCCATGCCCGTGTCGTTGCCTCCCATTTCTTTTCCCGCACCCCATTATTCTTCTTCTCCGGTGATAACAATCCTTCTTCGGTCGGCGAGTGATGTCTAACTTCACTTCGGCGTCCCATTCGTACCAAATGGTTTTGATTTCTCTCTATTTTCTTGTTATTCCCTCGGAATTTAGGATTTAGGGTTCATGTAGCCGTTTTTAGATCCTGAAGAAATGCGGGCATTTCGAGCATTTCGAGTGGATCGATGTGTACATTGATAGGCTGATTGGAGGAATGAGTTGGCACAACTCGGGAGCTCGGGGGCCAGCTATGGAAAATGTATCCGATAAAGTGGTCGTTCTGATGATTCCTAATGCTAGTTTGGGTGCCTAGGAAAAATTCAATTTATTTATCGAGTTAGTGTCTCAGTTGCAATCAAATGAATCTATGAGGTGAAACTGAAACTTTAAGATTTAGGGAGATGGAAGTATAAGAAGTGAGAAAGAAAATGAAACAACTCTTGAACACTTTCAAATTTAAAACATTATACAACTCTTGATGTAAAAAAGGGAGTTTATCATTTTTTGGAGGGTGACAATTAATGCATTCACTAAAAAAAATTATGTCTTAGGCATATACCAAAATTATACAACTCTTCAACACTGTCAAATTACACTTTGGACATGATAATATTTTCCTAAGAAAATCTTGGGAGTTTACCATTTTTAGAGAGTGAAAAGTAATGCATAAACTAAAGGAACTAGATAAATGCCCGTGCGTTGCCACGACTCGTTATTTTGTTCTTACAATAAACCTTCCTAAATTTTCGGGCTTCACAAATCGGCGAGCCATGCTACCAAACTTGGTTCCATCAATATTTGTTTTTCCCAATTTTCCTCGCAATGAGCGTCCGTGAGTTGTCGAATTTACAGAAATAGAAAACTATATGTACATAAAATATTGTCTAATATATCTATATGTACATAAAATATTGTCTAATATATCTTCTCGTGTGGTTGGTCTTGTATTAAGCCTCAGTTTCTTCATTTTCTTAATTTAGACTTGGTTGATTGATTCCTAGTGAAAATGGAGAGAATGCATTATGCCTAAACTTGACCTAAGACACTAAGAGGAGATAAATTGAATCGCTCCATATAATATTGGTTTTCTTATTTGCTGATAAATATGTAAATAAAAGATACAATAAAAGTGAACATATTGAAGTTGAATATCTAATACTCATGTCAGTATAACTTTGTTTTAACAATACTATCGTTATTAGGAACCTAGGCAGAATCATCACCATCACTGACTCGGTGTTCAGTAACCAATATATGTAATTATTGACCTTATGATGGCTCACTATCGTTGATGAATCAGTGATGTCTTCTCCTTGGTGCTTTTCTGCTGTAAACTTCACATGTTTTTGGCAGCTAAACATCTTATACAAGCTTGTCGCACTTCCTTTAAGCATCTGAAAAAACTGCTATAATTATTGATGTTCAAATGAACTGCTGTCAACACCCGGATTTTTAATCTCAGATGCCCGTTATGCCATACCTCGCAATCCCAGGATTACCATTTTTGCGAGACATAACAGATTGGATATCACAGTACATCATCCATTACAAACCATACATAAGGTGTTACACAAATAAGGATCTCATGATCCAGTCTTTAATACAACAAGCAGCGGAAATAAACGATAGCATAGCGGTGGGGTCCATCTTCAGGGGCACATGCAATGCTGACGAAGGCAGATAGTCCTAGTTATCATAGCCGTCCTGGTGACCATCATCTTGATAATCTCCTTCATAGTCTGGCCATGATAATAGCCAGGGACAAAAGCCATGAGTACTCTTTAAGTATTCGCAAACTACTACTAACAAGGATTGTAATTCTAAGTTAAAGTGCTAAATTTAAAGAATAACTATCAAGTTAAGTTTGAAACCTAAGCTGAGTTCTGAAGCAAGAAAAGATAAAGTAAAGTTCTAGAATCACTTAAGTTGGGAAGCTAATTTCATTAACACAACCCTGTTGTGGTCAAGTCAAAGGTCATCATTCATTTCAAGGTATTTAGAAAACATCTGACAACGAAACAGTATGGCCATTCCAACTGTCCATAACCGCGGACGTGGCTATTCGAATAGTTTGACACTCTGCAGAGGTGGTACACTTTCACCACAAGATTCGATACATCTGTCAGGGATAACCCTGAATCATCATACTTAGTATGCAGATAATCAAACATAACCTTCCCTTTACACACCCTACTACAAGCACCTCTCCTATGAGCATGGCCTCCCAACCATGAGCATCAGTCATCTTGGGCACTGCATAGGTGGACATCATTGAGAGATAGCCTCATCTCAAACCTCTCCCGTGAGGGAACTAATACTAATGCATATAAATTTCCAGCTAAGCCTTACCCAATTTAGGTAATGTGGTTGTACGGTAAATTTGGAATGATATCGCATCCGAATCCAACCATCAGTTTTATAAAAGGGTTAAGGCTCATGCCTTATCTTTTTCATCATCATCAACCCATTGTGTTTCTCAACACATGTCAAAACATCTCAATAGAATGACTCATCATTCCAAGGTTTTCATAACTCATTTTCACCAAGTGTTCCCATCTAAAGTGACTCAAGTTTTGATCTATTCTAAAATACTAAGTTAAGAGTGTTCACTAAGGTGGAAAGATGGGATCAATCTCATGCCATAGAATGACATCTAAAGGTTTCTAAGTAGGTCAAGTTTTATACTCTTTATGCTACCTTCAAAATTAATTAAAGAACTTTGTGTAACTAAGGGGGTAAAACTTGTTAATAAGACTTGAGGTACTAAGAGTTAAAGGGGTGTGATCAAAGTATGCTTAAGGCATCTTTACTAAACTATCTAGTTTTATTCTAGCTTGGTATAATAGCTTACTAAAGCATGTTTGCAAGGGTTAGCTTGCCACTAATAGCTTGCCTTGGTTGGTGCAGTGGTTGAAGTTTTCTTCTTCTTCTTGGTAGAACTCCTCCTCCTCGAAGGCTTGGTCGGTACTATCGTCTAGAAATACATAGGGAGTGCACAATCACCAAACAATCCTTAACTAGGCTAAGTATTATTTTAAACCACACAATTGATGATCTATTATCATCACAAGCATCACAAGTTTAATTCAATAGTTTCAACCTTTTTATTTTGGAAAAGTAATTTCTACTCATTGAAAAATTAACTACAATTTAATATTCACCACTAAAACATGGGATCATGTGGACACATGTCCTCACCACATATTCTAACATGTGGGAATGAGATTTAAAGGTTGGATCAATATTACTTTGGTTTAAGTTCATTATTTAATGATTTAAAGTGACTAGAAATGCCTATATAGCATTATTTTGGTACTAGTCCAAAGTCACTGCCTATAAAACTTAATATTATTACATATTTGGATAGATATGATGAGATGTGATTTTTGAGAGTTGGAATCAACTCAAAAGCTAACTTGGTTGATTTTATAAAAATGTTTCAAGTTGCAAAAGCTTCTGTCTTCTTATTTTTATTAGGAGAAATCTTTAACTCTAAATGAATTAAATCCAACGGGCTTGGATAGAGCATTTCAATACCTTTCAGACAAAATTAGTTTCATGTAATTTGGATTTGTCAAACTCACAGAATTGAATTTTGAAACACTGGACAGAAACTATATTCTAACTAAAAAGAAAAACCGAGATTTGAATCTACGGGATTGCGCGGGAAAGGAAATGGGCCGGCCCAGTGGCGCTACGCGGCACGGGGCTCAGCTGACAGGGGGTCCCACTTGTCAGCGGCACTTAAAACGCGAAATGGTACGCGCGCTGTGGACCGTGCGATTAGAGGCTAGATCTACGGCTGAGGGTCATCGTCGACGACGGACGGGTCGCCGGCGAGCTCGAACCCTAGCGGCTCGGTGGGGGTCTACTGGGGGCGTACCAGGGGTCTACTGGTTGAAAGGGTTTTGAAAATGGTGCTCAATTAGATGGTTTTTGAAATAGGGGTGATCTATGCATATGCATTAGATTCAATTTTAAACTATCATTTAAAATAGTTTACAGAAGGTTTTTAGTAGATCAAAAGGTCGGCCTTGGTACCTCATTATGTGTACTAGCAAGGGGTGCAAAGATCAAGAATTGTTTTTGTTAAGAATTGAGTACTAAGAATAGCAAAAGTAGGCATGAGAGTTAAATTTGTCCAAATGACCATTCCTTCATTTTAATTCTTTTTGATTTGATTTCTTTTAGGAAAAGTTTGGGAATGATGTAGATGATTTTTAAATCACCTAAGAAACATTTTAGAAGCAAAGGATCACACAATCATGGCAATTCAAAACAACTCCTATTTTAAATGCACACATATATGAATGCTTTCATTTTAAATTTGGAAAAGTTTTTGTTAGCCCCATTTTTGGATGATTTGATCATGATAAGCTTGGATTGAAGTTTTGGGATGTTACAAACCTTCCCCCCTTAAATAAAATCTCGTCCCGAGATTTACAAGAAAACTAGGAACTAAAGAAATCTGGGAACTCTGTCCTAATGTAATCTTCGCGCTCCCAAGTGGCTTCCTCCTCAGTATGGTTGCTCCACTGAATCTTGAGAAACTTGATACTCCTGGTCCTGGTGGTTCTGTAGGCTTCTTCTAAGATACGAATGGGCACTTCCCGATAGGTCAGGTCATTGTTGATTTCCACTGCTCTGTGATCGATATTCTTGAAAACTTCAGTCTTCTCAGGCACTTCCAAGCATTTGCGAAGTAACGAGATATGGAACACATTGTGGATGGCTGACATCTCTTCAGGCAATTCCAGCTGATACGATACTTCTCCTCGGCGGTTCAGAATCTTGAAAGGTCCGATATATCTGGGAGCTAACTTTCCCTTCAGACTAAAGCATTGGGTTCCCTTCAATGGTGAAACTTTGAGATATACGAAATCTCCGACATTGAAAGTCAGGTCTCTCCTTCTCTTGTCAGCATAACTCTTCTGTCTGGATTGGGCGGTCTTGAGGTGCTCACGAACTTTGTGAACTTTCTCTTCTGCTTCTCGGAGAATGTCGGGTCCAAAGATCTGACTCTCTCCTACTTGCGACCAATACAAAGGGGTATGACACTTTCTTCCGTATAGGAATTCAAATGGCGCCATCTGCAAACTAGCTTGATAACTGTTGTTATATGAGAATTCTGCGAAGGGCAGGTAGTCTTCCCATTTTGATCCATATTCCAACACACAAGCTCTAAGCATATCCTCCAATATCTAGTTGACTCTCTCAGTCTATCCATCTGTTTGCGGGTGATAAGCGGTACTGAAATTAATCTTGGTTCCTAAACCTTCCTGAACTTTCTGCCAAAATCTTGAAGTAAACTGGGTTCCTCGATCTGATATGATGGTCTTGGGGGTTCCATGCAGACTAACAATCCTAGCAATGTACATCTCTACTAGTTTTGCACTCTGGTAGGTTGTCTTGACTGTTATGAAGTGGGCTACCTTAGATAGTCTATCAACTATGACACAGATTGAGTCATTTCCCCTACTAGAAGTAGGTAAACCGGTGATAAAATCCATTCCGACGGAATTCGATTTCCATTCCGGAATCTGCAATGGTTACAACAATCCTGCGGGTCTCTGATGCTCTGCTTTGACTCTTTGACAGATGTCACATTTGGCGATGTAGCTTCCGATCTCTCTCTTCATCCTGTGCCACCAAAATTGCTCTTTCAAATCCTGATACATCTTTGTTCCTCCGGGGTGGATAGAATAAAGAGTATCATGAGCTTCCTTCATGATAATTTCCTTCATCTCCGAATCTGCTGGCACACAAATACGTCCCTTGTACCACAGTACACCTTGTTCATCTTCGGTGAATCCAGGTACTTTGCCTGTACCAATACGACGTTTGATTCCGTCGATACTTTCATTCCCCTTCTGGGCCTCCTTGATTTGGCTAATCAAAGTGGGTTGAAGTTCAATGCTAGCGAGGAATCCTTTGCTGACTAACTCAGTCCTGAACTGCTCCAACTCCTCATACAAACTTGGTTGCTTCTCTTTGATCATGGTGTTCAGCCTACACGGCAATCTGCTAAGAGCATCCGCTACCACATTGGCTTTGCCGGGGTGATAGTGAATGTCAAGGTCATAATCCTTGATTAACTCTATCCATCTTCTTTGCCTCATATTCAACTCCTTCTGGGTGAAGATATACTTCAAGCTCTTATGATCTGAGTAAATCTCACAGCGATTACCCATCAAATAATGACGCCATGTCTTCAATGCTAGAACCACGGCTGCTAGCTCAAGATCATGGGTCGGATAGTTCTGCTCATGCTGCTTCAGTTGTCGAGACAGATACGCGATGACTTTGCCTTCTTGCATCAATACACATCCTAGACCAATCATTGATGCATCAGAATACACATCAAACGGCTTCTTGATGTCAGGCATGATCAAAATTGGGGCTGATATTAATCTCTTCTTCAGCTCCTGGAAACTGGCTTCACACTTGTCTATCCATTCAAACTTCTTGTCCTTCTTCAACAATTGGGTCATTGGTCAGGCTTTTCTCGAGAATCCTTCTACGAATTTGCGGTAATATCTCGCTAATCCGAGAAATGAACGAACTTGGGTTTGATTGGTTGGGGCTTCCCATTCTTCGACATCTTTGATCTTGCTGGGATCAACAGAGACTCCTCCGGCAGACACAATATGTCCTAGGAATCCTACTTCTTTCAGCCAAAACTCACATTTGCTGAACTTGGCATATAACTGATGTTCTCTCAAGGTTTCTAGGATGATTCTCAGATGTTGCTCATGCTCTTCTTCTGACTTGGAGTAGATAAGGATGTCGTCGATAAACACAACTACAAACTTATCTAAGAAATTCATAAAGATCTTATTCATGAGATTCATGAAATAAGCAGGGGCATTGGTTAATCCAAAAGACATAACCGTATACTCGTATAGACCATAGAGAGTAGTAACGGCGGTCTTCGGAATATCCGTTGCACGAATCTTAAGTTGGTGATAACCAGTCCTAAGATCAATCTTTGAGAATACCTGAGCTCCAGTCAACTGATCAAATAGATCCTCTATCTTTGGCAAGGGGTACTTGTTCTTGATGGTGACATCATTCAACTTTCTGTAGTCTGTACATAGACGGTTGCCTCCATCCTTCTTGTCGACGAATAGCACTGGTGATCTCCATGGCGATGTGCTTGGCTGAATCAAGCCTGTTGCTAACATGGCATCCAACTGCTTCTTCAGTTCTACTAACTCTGAGGGGTTCATGGTATAGGGTCTCTGGGCTATAGGTCTGGTTCCGGGGATTAGTTCGATAATGAACTCTATATCCCTATCCGGGGGCATACCTGGCAATTCATCTGGGAATACGTTGGGGTATTCAGAGACTACTCTGCCTTGGTCAATGGTAGGCAGGGCTACACTTTTGTTGCATTTGAATTGACGGGGTAAGGTTTCAGAGATATGTTCTACTGTTACTCCAGAACTACTGGTCATGGTGATGGCTTTCTTAGCACAGTCTATCAGTCCTTTATGCCTTGACATCCAGTCCATACCTAGTACTACTTCCAAACCTTTGGTTCCAAGTACAATTAGGTTGGCATAAAAATCTATCCCATGAATTCTGATAGGTACAGCTTTGCAAATTTTTCTAGCTTTTGTTGTTGAACCGGGATTTGAACTATCATGACATGCTTCAGGTTGGTTGGGCCAATCTTACTAGTGCATACAAATTCTTCGGTGACAAATGAATGCGATGTTCCAGAATCAAACAATACTCTTGCTAAAACTGAGTTGACAGAAAACATACCCAACACTACATCTGGTGCTTCCTAGGCTTCTTCTGCGTTCATGTGGAAGAGACGACCGTTGCGGTTGTGCGGGTTCCCTGGGGCAAATCTCCTGCCTGGTTGAACACGATGCTGCTGCTGAGCTGGGGCATTCACAGGGGCATTGGCGGCAGTCTTCTTGGGACACTCATTGGAGTAGTGACCCTTCACTCCACACTCGAAACAAGTGATCTGGGACTTGTCCTTGACTGCAACAGGTACAGCATTGCTGCCAGTTCTGGGGGCAGTGTTGTTGTTGCCCTTGGGAGGGGCACGGTTGAAGTTGTTGGCGTTGCCGGAGTTGTGATTGTTTCCTCCGGGCTTCACATTTCCTCCGCTACGGTTGGGGTAGCTTGGGCGAGAAGGTGGGGGTCGGTTGTTCCTTGGTGCATATCCTGGTGAGGGGTTGGGACGGTACTTCTGGTGACTACTGGATCCAGACTGCTGCATCATACGACGCTTTCGGTTGTCGTTTGCCTGGTTAATCTTCCCTTCCATCTGAATGGCAGAGTCGACTAGCTCTTCGAGATCCTGGAAACGGATGTTGACGAGGACAGTCTGCATCTCATCATGCAGTCCATTTAAGAATCTCTCTTTCTTCTTGGCCTTCCTGTTGATCTCATCCGGTGCATATCTGGCAAGTGACAAGAATTTGTCACGGTACTCTACTACCATCAATCTTCCTTGCTTCAGTTCACAGAATTCATCTCTCATCCTGTTGACAAGACCTTGCGGCACGTGGGTGCGGCTGAACTTGACCTTGAATGCTTCCCAGGTCATCACCTGGCCATGGTTCATGTTGCGGATGCTATTCCACCAAGCTCTTGCATCTCCCGCCAGATAGTGGGTGGCGAAGAGAACTTTCTCATTCTCCTCAACTCCTGCAACTTTGAGGTTGTTTTCCATGGTTTGTAACCAGTCATCAGCATCTAATGGGTTTTCAGATTGGTTGAAGATTGGGGGATTGGTGTTCTGAAAGTTTTTGAGTTTAGATCCATGGTGATCCTGATTTCCATGTCCTTGGTTGTTGAGAGCCATTTGGGCGATCTACTGCAATGTCGCTAAGTTGGCTTGACGCTCGGCCCTGCTTGCTTCACGGTCCGCGATGAGATTCTGCAAGATCTGCAGCATTGGGTCCTGCGATGAGCTGCTCCCTCCTTGGTTTCCACGAGTCATCTGAAGATTGAGATAGATATAGGGGTAAGAGGGAAATTCTAAGGTTCATGGTTTTGGATTTTCAAAGCTACAACTTTGAGTTAGACTCAGGTTTTTCAACTAACTTCATTCTCATTCATGCAAGCAAGCACACGATAAAACACAAACCACAACAATCAAAGGGGAAAACAGATGGTTTGAAGAACCATTCTGCAAACTACGATACAATGAGATGATACATCTCATGCTACAACAGTGCTCTAGTGCATCTACTCATCGTCAATGAAGTCGGAGTCTTCATCATCAGTGTAGAAGTCCACAGCATCCTCTGCCATAAAATCGTCATCGTTGCTGAGGTAAGAATCCATATCTCCCTGGATGTCTTCACCCTCATCATCTTCTTCTTTGGCGGCAAGCTGAGCTTCCTGCTCCTTGACGGTCTTCTCGAGGTCGGCCACCTTCTTGCGAAGACGGGCGATGGTGCGATCCTTCTTTGCACGCTGGCGACAAAGAGACTGGCGATCTTGGACGAGCAGTGCGAAAGTCTGGGCCTTCTGGTCGGCAATTGCACGGTTCTGGTTGGCTAACTCTCTGGCATTGTCCAGTTCCTGCTGTCGGTCATGAAGCAAGAAGTCAAGGTTCTCCACTTGACGCCTCAACTCTAGGTGACTTGGCATCTCCATCGGCATTCCCATGAAGTCACGTCTTGCATAGTGGGCAAAACGGGTTCCTTGAATCTTGTTGATGCTGAGGGCACATAGACGTGCGAGAGCTTCATGCATTACCCTGGCTAATCCATCTAGCCAGTTGTTCTCTCTCACGGAGAACTGAATTCTTCCAGAAGTTGGTGCTTCAATGCTTCCTCGAAGATCTGCGGTGACTAGCCATTGAAGGTCTCCTCCTGGGGGTCCTCGAAGTTGAGATCCAAGAAACTCCGGATGTGGGCGTCCCAGTAACTCTGACAGTGAATCTAGATCCCTCTCGAAGATCAGCTGACCTCCATTTCCCAACTGGTAAAACTTGCTGAACTGAGTCTCCATCTACAAGAATTTAGGATGAGGAAATTAGTGAAGTGATCAAGTGTGTCAAATTTTAAGTAGTAATGTATGAATTTTGAGGAACATGTATTTTTGAGAAAGAATGAGTTCACAAGGGTAAGAGGGGAAATAGTTTTTCATAAATACTCACTTTGGTTTTGAAGCTAAGTTTTTGGTTTGGACGTCCATTCTAACTAGGGTCTCCTATGGTCAGGATGGCTCTGATACCAACTTGTCAACACCCGGATTTTTAATCCCAGATGCCCGTTATGCCATACCTCGCAATCCCAGGATTACCATTTTTGCGAGACATAACGGATTGGATATCACAGTACATCATCCATTACAAACCATACATAAGGTTTTACACAAATAAGGATCTCATGATCCAGTCTTTAATACAACAAGCAGCGGAAATAAACGATAGCATAGCGGTGGGGTCCATCTTCAGGGGCAAAGGCAATGCTGACGAAGGCAGATAGTCCTAGTTATCATAGCCGTCCTGCTGACCATCATCTTGATAATCTCCTTCATAGTGTGGCCATGATAATAGCCAGGGACAAAAGCCATGAGTACTCTTTAAGTACTCACAAACTACTACTAACAAGGATTGTAATTCTAAGTTAAAGTGCTGAATTTAAAGAATAACTATCAAGTTAAATTTGAAACCTAAGCTGAGTTCTGAAGCAAGAAAAGATAAAGTAAAGTTCTAGAATCACTTAAGTTGGGAAGCTAATTTCATTAACACAACCCTGTTGTGGTCCAGTCAAAGGTCATCATTCATTTCAAGGTATTTAGAAAACATCTGACAACAAAACAGTATGGCCATTCCAACTGTGCATAACCGCGGACGTGGCTATTCGAATCGTTTGACACTCTGCAGAGGTGGTACACTTTCACCACAAGATTCGATACATCTGTCAGGGATAACCCTGAATCATCATACTTAGTATGTAGATAATCAAACATAACCTTCCCTTTACACATCCTAGTACAAGCACCTCTCCTATGAGCATGGCCTCCCAACCATGACCATCAGTCATCTTGGGCACTGCATAGGTGGACATCATTGAGAGATAGCCTCAGCTCAAACCTCTCCCGTGAGGGAGCTAATACTAATGCATATAAATTTCCAGCTAAGCCTTACCCAATTCAGGTAATGTGGTTGTACGGTAAATTTGGAATGGTATCGCATCCGAATCCAACCATCAGTTTTATAAAAGGGCTAAGGCTCAAGCCTTATCTTTTTCATCATCATCAACCCATTGTGTTTCTCAACACATGTCAGAACATCTCAATAGAATGACTCATCATTCCAAGGTTTTCATAACTCATTTTCACCAAGTGTTCCCATCTAAAGTGACTCAAGTTTTGATCTATTCTAAAATACTAAGTTAAGAGTGTTCACTAAGGTGGAAAGATGGGATCAATCTCATGCCATAGAATGACATCTAAAGGTTTCTAAGTAGGTCAAGTTTTATACTCTTTATGCTACCTTCAAAATTAATTAAAGAACTTTGTGTAACTAAGGGGGTAAAACTTGTTAATAAGACTTGAGGTACTAAGAGTTAAAGGGGTGTGATCAAAGTATGCTTAAGGCATCTTTAATAAACTATCTAGTTTTATTCTAGCTTTCTACAATAGCTTACTAAAGCATGTTCGCAAGGGTTAGCTTGCCACTAATATCTTGCCTTGGTTGGTGCAGTGGTTGAAGTTTTCTTCTTCTTCTTCTTGGTAGAACTCCTCCTCCTCGAAGGCTTGGTCGGTACTATCGTCTAGAAATACATAGGGAGTGCACAATCACCAAACAATCCTTAACTAGGCTAAGTATTATTCTAAACCACACAATTGATGATCTATTATCATCACAAGCATCACAAGTTTAATTCAATAGTTTCAACCTTTTTATTTTGTAAAAGTAATTTCTACTCATTGAAAAATTAACTACAATTTAATATTCACCACTAAAACATGGGATCATGTGGACACATGTCCTCACCACATATTCTAACATGTGGGAATGAGATTTAAAGGTTGGATCAATATTACTTTGGTTTAAGTTCATTATTTAATGATTTAAAGTGACTAGAAATGCCTATATAGTATTATTTTGGTACTAGTCCAAAGTCACTGCCTGTAAAACTTAATATTATTACATATTTGGATAGATATGATGAGATGTGATTTTTGAGAGTTTGAATCAACTCAAAAGCTAACTTGGTTGATTTTATAAAAATGTTTCAAGTTGCAAAAGCTTCTGTCTTCTCTTTTTTATTAGGAGAAATCTATAACTCTAAATGAATTAAACCCAACGGACTTGGATAGAGAATTTCAATACCTTTCAGACAAAATTAGTTTCATGTAATTTCGATTGTCAAACTCACAGAATTGAATTTTGAAACACTGGACAGAAACTATATTCTAACTAAAAAGAAAAACCTAGATTTGAATCTACGGGCTTGCGCGGGAAAGGAAATGGGCCGGCCCAGTGGCGCTAGGCGGCACGGGGCTCAGCTGACAGGGGGGTCCCACTTGTCAGCGGCACTTAAAACGCGAAACGGTACGCGCGCTGTGGGCTGTGCGATTAGAGGCTAGATCTACGGCTGAGGGTCGTCGTCAACGACGGACGGGTCGCCAGCGAGCTCGAACCCTAGCGGCTCGGTGGGGGTCTACTGGGGGCGTACCAGGGCTCCAGCAGGGTCGGCGATGCGGGCGAACAAAGTGGAAGATGATGGCGAGGCGAGGCGTGGTCGCGGCGGAGCTTGGGGTGGCCGGAATCAACGGCACCCTTCTTCTCCAGAGGCGGCGGCTCCGGCTCCAATTCCGGCGAACTGCTGCTCCACTTCCTCCGGCGAGAGGTGGGTGAGGTTCAGAGAGGTGAGGGGAGTGGAATGGTGTGAGTCTTTTGTGCTGGGGAGGGCTCCTTTTATAGGCTCTACGTTGAGACCGAGCGGGATGGGCGGTCGACGGTGGCGACATGGCTACGGCGAGCTAGCGGCATGGCTGGGGATTGCAATCGGTGGGCGGTTCCCTGGCGGTGCTCTAGCGCTTCAATGCGGCCATAGGGGCGGTGGCATGCGGTCGAGGCGAGGTGGTGCTCTGCGCGGCCGAAGCGACTGTGTCCACGGCGAGCGGTGGCTGTGGGGCTTTGGGCGGCGAACGGAGGTGTCTGGGGTGTTCTCTAGGTCGAGGCGGAGCGGTGGGCGCAGGCTGGTGCCAAGGGGCGGTCGGTGCGAGCGGGGACTGTGCGCGCTCTGCGGGCGGCGTCGGCATGGTTCGGTGGCACTGGGCGCGGGTTCTCCTCTGTGGTCCACGGTGGCTCTTGGCTCGGGTAAGGGACAGAGAGGGGCGGTGTGGTGCTGGCTACCTCCTAGACATGGAGAGGAACGAGGAGGTGGTCTGCTGCAGCGGGGCAAGTTTGGCCGGCCAGGGTGGTGCTCGGCATGGCATGGCATTGCTACTAGGGTGTAGGGGATGGGTTGCAAATGGCATGGTTTGATCAGAGGGGGACATAGAGATTAAATGGAGATCAATTGGGGGCAAAACTTTGTTCAAAACAGTGAGCTAGGATTAGAGGTGTGATTCTGCCTGCCAAGTGTTTGATGAAATAGACGCAAGAGAAAAAGTTTTGAATTTGGAGTTCAAAATTTTTGGGTGATCTCCACTAGTGATAGGTAGTCTCTGGTTGCAAGGGTTTTGAAAATGGTGCTCTATTAGATGGTTTTTGAAATAGGGGTGATCTATGCATATGCATTAGATTCAATTTTAAACTGTCATTTAAAATAGTTTACAGAAGGTTTTTAGTAGATCAAAAGGTGGGCCTTGGTACCTCATTATGTGTCCTAGCAAGGGGTGCAAAGATCAAGAATTGTTTCTGTTAAGAATTGAGTACTAAGAATAGCCAAAGTAGGCATGAGAGTTAAATTTGTCCAAATGACCATTCCTTCATTTTAATTCTTTTTGATTTGATTTCTTTTAGGAAAAGTTTGGGAATGATGTAGATGATGTTTAAATCACCTAAGAAACATTTTAGAAGCAAAGGATCACACAATCATGGCAATTCAAAACAACTCCTATTTTAAATGCACACATATATGAATGCTTTCATTTTAAATTTGGAAAAGTTTTTATTAACCCCATTTTTGGATGATTTGATCATGATAAGCTTGGATTGAAGTTTTGGGATGTTACAAACCTTCCCCCCTTAAATAAAATCTCGTCCCGAGATTTACAAGAAAACTAGGAACTAAAGAGATCTGGGAACTCTGTCCTAATGTAATCTTCGCGCTCCCAAGTGGCTTCCTCCTCAGTATGGTTGCTCCACTGAATCTTGAGAAACTTGATACTCCTGGTCCTGGTGGTTCTGTAGGCTTCTTCTAAGATATGAATGGGCACTTCCCGATAGTTCAGGTCATTGTTGATTTCCACTGCTCTGTGATTGATATTCTTGAAAACTTCAGTCTTCTCAGGCACTTCCAAGCATTTGCGAAGTAACGAGATATGGAACACATTGTGGATGGCTGACATCTCTTCAGGCAATTCCAGCTGATACAATACTTCTCCTCGGCGGTTCAGAATCTTGAAAGGTCCGATATATCTGGGAGCTAACTTTCCCTTCAGACTAAAGCGTTGGGTTCCCTTCAATGGTGAAACTTTGAGATATATGAAATCTCCGACATTGAAAGTCAGGTCTCTCCTTCTCTTGTCAGCATAACTCTTCTATCTGGATTGGGCGGTCTTGAGGTGCTCACGAACTTTGTGAACTTTCTCTTCTGCTTCTCGGAGAATGTCGGGTCCAAAGATCTGACTCTCTCCTACTTGCGACCAATACAAAGGGGTACGACACTTTCTTCCGTATAGGAATTCAAATGGCGCCATCTGCAAACTAGCTTGATACTGTTGTTATATGAGAATTCTGCGAAGGGCAGGCAGTCTTCCCATTTTGATCCATATTCCAACACACAAGCTCTAAGCATATCCTCCAATATCTAGTTGACTCTCTCAGTCTCTCCATCTATTTGCGGGTGATAAGCGGTACTGAAATTCAACTTGGTTCCTAAACCTTCCTGAACTTTCTGCCAAAATCTTGAAGTAAACTGGGTTCCTCGATCTGATACGATGGTCTTGGGGGTTCCATGCAGACTAACAATCCTAGCAATGTACAGCTCTGCTAGTTTTGCACTCTGGTAGGTTGTCTTGACTGGTATGAAGTGGGCTACCTTAGATAGTCTATCAACTATGACCCAGATTGAGTCATTTCCCCTACTAGAAGTAGGTAAACCGGTGATAAAATCCATTCCAACGGAATGCCATTTCCATTCCGGAATCTGCAATGGTTGCAACAATCCTGCAGGTCTCTGATGCTCTGCTTTGACTCTTTGACAGATGTCACATTTGGCGATGTAGCTTCCGATCTCTCTCTTCATCTTGTGCCACCAAATTGCTCTTGCAAATCCTGATACATCTTTGTTCCTCCGGGGTGGATAGAATAAAGAGTATCATGAGCTTCCTTCATGATAATTTCCTTCAGCTCCGAATCTACTGGCACACAAATACGTCCCTTGTACCACAGTACACCTTGTTCATCTTCGGTGAATCCAGGTACTTTGCCTGTACCAATACGACGTTTGATTCCGTCGATACTTTCATTCCCCTTCTGGGCCTCCTTGATTTGGCTAATCAAAGTGGGTTGAAGTTCAATGCTAGCGAGGAATCCTTTGCTGACTAACTCAGTCCTGAACTGCTCCAACTCCTCATACAAACTTGGTTGCTTCTCTTTGATCATGGTGTTCAGCCTACACGGCAATCTGCTAAGAGCATCCACTACCACATTGGCTTTGCCGGGGTGATAGTGAATGTCAAGGTCATAATCCTTGATTAACTCTATCCATCTTCTTTGCCTCATATTCAACCCTTCTGGGTGAAGATATACTTCAAGCTCTTATGATCTGAGTAAATCTCACAGCGATTACCCATCAAATAATGACGCCATGTCTTCAATGCTAGAACCACGGCTGCTAGCTCAAGATCATGGGTCGGATAGTTCTGCTCATGCTGCTTCAGTTGTCGAGACAGATACGCGATGACTTTGCCTTCTTGCATCAATACACATCCTAGACCAATCTTTGATGCATCACAATACACATCAAACGGCTTCTTGATGTCGGGCATGATCAAAATTGGGGCTGATATTAATCTCTTCTTCAGCTCCTGGAAACTGGCTTCACACTTGTCTGTCCATTCAAACTTCTTGTCCTTCTTCAACAATTGGGTCATTGGTCGGGCTATGCTCGAGAATCCTTCTACGAATTTGCGGTAGTATCCCGCTAATCCGAGAAATGAACGAACTTGGGTTTGATTGGTTGGGGCTTCCCATTCTTCGACATCTTTGATCTTGCTGGGATCAACAGAGACTCCTCCGGCAGACACAATATGTCCTAAGAATCCTACTTCTTTCAGCCAAAACTCAGATTTGCTGAACTTGGCATATAACTGATGTTCTCTCAGGGTTTCTAGGATGATTCTCAGATGTTGCTCATGCTCTTCTTCTGACTTGGAGTAGATAAGGATGTCGTCGATAAACACAACTACAAACTTATCTAAGAAATTCATAAAGATCCTATTCATGAGATTCATGAAATAAGCAGGGGCATTGGTTAATCCAAAAGACATAACCGTATACTCGTATAGACCATAGCGAGTAGTAAAGGCGGTCTTCGGAATATCCGTTGCACGAATCTTAAGTTGGTGATAACCAGTCCAAAGATCAATCTTTGAGAATACCTGAGCTCCAGTCAACTGATCAAATAGATCCTCTATCTTTGGCAAGGGGTACTTTTTCTTGATGGTGACATCATTCAACTTTCTGTAGTCTGTACACAGACGGTTTCCTCCATCCTTCTTGTTGACGAATAGCACTGGTGATCTCCATGGCGATGCGCTTGGCTGAATCAAGCCTGTTGCTAACATGGCATCCAATTGCTTCTTCAGTTCTACTAACTCTGAGGGGTTCATGGTATAGGGTCTCTGGGCTATAGGTTCGGTTCCGGGGATTAGTTCGATAATGAACTCTATATCCCTATCCGGGGGCATACCTGGCAATTCATCTGGGAATACGTCGGGGTATTCACAGACTACTCTGCCTTGGTCAGCGGTAGGCAGGGCTACACTTTTGTTGCATTTGAATTGACGGGGTAAGGTTTCAGAGATATGTTCTACTGTTACTCCAGAACTACTGGTCATGGTGATGGCTTTCTTAGCACAGTCTATCAGTCCTTTATGCCTTGACATCCAGTCCATACCTAGTACTACTTCCAAACCTTTGGTTCAAAGTACAATTAGGTTGGCATAAAAATCTATCCCATGAATTCTGATAGGTACAACTTTGCAAATTTTTCTAGCTTTTGTTGTTGACCCGGGGATTTGAACTATCATGACATGCTTCAGATTGGTTGGGCGAATCTTACTAGTGCATACAAATTCTTCGGTGACAAATGAATGCGATGCTCCAGAATCAAACAATACTCTTGCCAAAACTGAGTTGACGGAAAACATACCCAGCACTACATCTGGTGCTTCCTGGGCTTCTTCTGCGTTCATGTGGAAGAGATGACCGTTGCGGTTGTGCGGGTTCCCTAGGGCAAATCTCCTGCCTGGTTGAACACGACGCTGCTACTGAGCTGGGGCATTCACAGGGGCATTGGCGGCAGTCTTCTTGGGACACTCATTGGAGTCGTGACCCTTCACTCCACACTCGAAACAAGTGATCTGGGACTTGTCCTTGACTGCAACAGGTACAACATTGCTGCCAGTTCTGGGGGCAGTGTTGTTGTTGCCCTTGGGAGGGGCACGGTTGAAGTTGTTGGCGTTGTCGGAGTTGTATTGTTTCCTCCGGGCTTCACATTTCCTCCACTACGGTTGGGGTATCTTGGGCGAGAAGGTGGGGGTCGGTTGTTCCTTGGTGCATATCCTGGTGAGGGGTTGGGACGGTACTTCTGGTGACTACTGGATCCAGACTGCTGCATCATACGACGCTTGCGGTTGTCGTTTGCCTGGTTAATCTTCCCTTCCATCTGAATGACAGAGTCGACTAGCTCTTCGAGATCCTGGAAACGGATGTTGACGAGGACAATCTGCATCTCATCATGCAGTCCGTTTAAGAATCTCTCTTTCTTCTTGGCCTCCATGTTGATCTCATCCGGTGCACATCTGGCAAGTGACAAGAATTTGTCACGGTACTCTACTACCATTAATCTTCCTTGCTTCAGTTCACAGAATTCATCTCTCATCCTGTTGACAAGACCTTGCGGCACGTGGGTGCGGCTGAACTTGACCTTGAATGCTTCCTAGGTCATCACCTAGCCATGGTTCATGTTGCGGATGCTATTCCACCAAGCTCTTGCATCTCCCGCCAGATAGTGGGTGGCGAAGAGAACTTTCTCATTCTCCTCAACTCCTGCAACTTCGAGGTTGTTTTCCATGGTCTCTAACCAGTCATCAGCATCTAATGGGTTTTCAGATTGGTTGAAGATTGGGGGATTGGTGTTCTGAAAGTTTTTGAGTTTAGATCCATGGTGATCCTGATTTCCATGTCCTTGGTTGTTGAGAGCCATTTGGGCGATCTGCTGCAATGTCGCTAAGTTGGCTTGACGCTCGGCCCTGCTTGCTTCACGGTCCGCGATGAGATTCTGCAAGATCTGCAGCATTGGGTCCTGCGATGAGCTGCTCCCTCCTTGGTTTCCACGAGTCATCTGAAGATTGAGATAGATATAGGGGTAAGAGGTAAATTCTAAGGTTCATGGTTTTCGGTTTTCAAAGCTACAACTTTGAGTTAGACTCAGGGTTTTCAACTAACTTCATTCTCATTCATGCAAGCAAGCACACGATACAACACACAACACAACAAACAAAGGGGAAAATAGATGGTTTGAAGAACCATTCTGGAAACTACGATACAATGAGATGATACATCTCATGCTACGACAGTGCTCTAGTGCATCTACTCATCGTCAATGAAGTCGGAGTCTTCATCATCAGTGTAGAAGTCCACAGCATCCTCTGCCATAAAATCGCCATCGTTGCTGAGGTAAGAATCCATATCTCCCTGGATGTCTTCACCCTCATCATCTTCTTCTTTGGCGGCAAGCTGAGCTTCCTGCTCCTTGACGGTCTTCTCGGGGTCGGCCACCTTCTTGCGAAGACCGGCGATGGTGCGATCCTTCTTTGCACGCTGGCGACGAAGAGACTGGCGATCTTGGACGAGCAGTGCGAAAGTCTAGGCCTTCTGGTCGGCAATTGCACGGTTCTGGTTGGCTAACTCTCTGGCATTGTCCAGTTCCTGCTGTCGGTCATGAAGCAAGAAGTCAAGGTTCTCCACTTGACGCCTCAACTCTGGGTGACTTGGCATCTCCATCGGCATTCCCATGAAGTCACGTCTTGCATAGTGGGCAAAACGGGTTCCTTGAATCTTGTTGACGCTGAGGGCACATAGACGTGCGAGAGCTTCATGCATTGCCCTGGCTATTCCATCTAGCCAGTTGTTCTCTCTCAAGGAGAACTGAATTCTTCCAGAAGTTGGTGCTTCAATGCTTCCTAGAAGATCTGCGGTGACTAGCCATTGTAGGTCTCCTCCTGGGGGTCCTAGAAGTTGAGCTCCAAGAAACTCCAGATGTGGGCGTCCCAGTAACTCTGACAGTGAATCCAGATCCCTCTCGAAGATCAGCTGACCTCCATTTACCAACTGGTAAAACTTGCTGAACTGAGTCTCCACCTACAAGAATTTAGGATGAGGAAATTAGTGAAGTGATCAAGTGTGTTAAATTTTAAGTAGTAATGTATGAATTTTGAGGAACATGTATTTTTGAGAAAGAATGAGTTCACAAGGGTAAGAGGGGAAATAGTTTTTCATAAATACTCACTTTGGTTTTGAAGCTAAGTTTTTGGTTTGGACGTCCATTCTAACTAGGGTCTCCTATGGTCAGGATGGCTCTGATACCAACTTGTCAACACCCGGATTTTTAATCCCAGATGCCCGTTATGCCATACCTCGCAATCCCAGGATTACCATTTTTGCGAGACATAACGGATTGGATATCACAGTACATCATCCATTACAAACCATACATAAGGTTTTACACAAATAAGGATCTCATGATCCAGTCTTTAATACAACAAGCAGCGGAAATAAACGATAGCATAGCGGTGGGGTCCATCTTCAGGGGCAAAGGCAATGCTGACGAAGGCAGATAGTCCTAGTTATCATAGCCGTCCTGCTGACCATCATCTTGATAATCTCCTTCATAGTGTGGCCATGATAATAGCCAGGGACAAAAGCCATGAGTACTCTTTAAGTACTCGCAAACTAATACTAACAAGGATTGTAATTCTAAGTTAAAGTGCTGAATTTAAAGAATAACTATCAAGTTAAGTTTGAAACCTAAGCTGAGTTCTGAAGCAAGAAAAGATAAAGTAAAGTTCTAGAATCACTTAAGTTGGGAAGCTAATTTCATTAACACAACCCTGTTGTGGTCAAGTCAAAGGTCATCATTCATTTCAAGGTATTTAGAAAACATCTGACAACGAAACAGTATGGCCATTCCAACTGTCCATAACCGCGGACGTGGCTATTCGAATAGATTGACACTCTACAGAGGTGGTACACTTTCACCACAAGATTCGATACATTTGTCAGGGATAACCCTGAATCATCATACTTAGTATGCAGATAATCAAACATAACCTTCCCTTTACACACCCTAGTACAAGCACCTCTCCTATGAGCATGGCCTCCCAACCATGACCATCAGTCATCTTGGGCACTGCATAGGTGGACATCATTGAGAGATAGCCTCAGCTCAAACCTCTCCCGTGAGGGAACTAATACTAATGCATATAAATTTCCAGCTAAGCCTTACCCAATTCAGGTAATGTGGTTGTACGGTCAATTTGGAATGGTATCGCATCCGAATCCAACCATCAGTTTTATAAAAGGGTTAAGGCTCATGCCTTATATTTTTCATCATCATCAACCCATTGTGTTTCTCAACACATGTCAAAACATCTCAATAGAATGACTCATCATTCCAAGGTTTTCATAACTCATTTTCACCAAGTGTTCCCATCTAAAGTGACTCAAGTTTTGATCTATTCTAAAATACTAAGTTAAGAGTGTTCACTAAGGTGGAAAGATGGGATCAATCTCATGCCATAGAATGACATCTAAAGGTTTCTTAGTAGGTCAAGTTTTATACTCTTTATGCTACCTTCAAAATTAATTAAAGAACTTTGTGTAACTAAGGGGGTAAAACTTGTTAATAAGACTTGAGGTACTAAGAGTTAAAGGGGTGTGATCAAATTATGCTTAAGGCATCTTTAATAAACAATCTAGTTTTATTCTAGCTTGCTACAATAGCTTACTAAAGCATGTTTGCAAGGGTTAGCTTGCCACTAATAGCTTGCCTTGGTTGGTGCAGTGGTTGAAGTTTTCTTCTTCTTCTTCTTCTTCTTCTTCTTGGTAGAACTCCTCCTCCTCGAAGGCTTCGTCGGTACTATCGTCTAGAAATACATAGGGAGTGCACAATCACCAAACAATCCTTAACTAGGCTAAGTATTATTCTAAACCACACAATTGATGGTCTATTATCATCACAAGCATCACAAGTTTAATTCAATAGTTTCAACCTTTTTATTTTGGAAAAGTAATTTCTACTCATTGAAAAATTAACTATAATTTAATATTCACCACTAAAACATGGGATCATGTGGACACATGTCCTCACCACATATTCTAACATATGGGAATGAGATTTAAAGGTTGGATCAATATTACTTTGGTTTAAGTTCATTATTTAATGATTTAAAGTGACTAGAAATGCCTATATAGCATTATTTTGGTACTAGTCCAAAGTCACTGCCTGTAAACCTTAATATTATTACATATTTGGATAGATATGATGAGATGTGATTTTTGAGAGTTGGAATCAACTCAAAAGCTAACTTGGTTGATTTTCTAAAAATGTTTCAAGTTGCAAAAGCTTCTGTATTCTTTTTTTTATTAGGAGAAATCTATAACTCTAAATGAATTAAATCCAACGGGCTTGGATAGAGCATTTCAATACCTTTCAGACAAAATTAGTTTCATGTAATTTGGATTTGTCAAACTCATAGAATTGAATTTTGAAACACTGGACAAAAACTATATTCTAACTAAAAAGAAAAACCTAGATTTGAATCTACGGGCTTGCGCTGGAAAGGAAATGGGCCGGCCCAGTGGCGCTACGCGGCACGGGGCTCAGCTGACAGGGGGGTCCCACTTGTCAGCGGCACTTAAAACGCGAAACGGTACGCGCGCTGTGGGCCGTGCGATTAGAGGCTAGATCTACGGCTGAGGGTCGTCGTCAACGACGGACGGGTCGCCGGCGAGCTCGAACCCTAGCGGCTCGGTGGGGGTCTACTGGGGGCATACCAGGGCTCCAGCAGGGTCGGCGATGCGGGCGAACAAAGTGGAAGACGACGGCGAGGCGAGGCATGGTCGCGGCGGAGCTTGGGGTGGCCGGAATCAACGGCACCCTTCTTCTCCAGAGGCGGCGGCTCCGGCTCCAATTCCGGCGAACTGCTGCTCCACTTGCTCCGGCGAGAGGTGGGTGAGGTTCAGAGAGGTGAGGGGAGTGGAATGGTGTGAGTCTTTTGTGCTGGGGAGGGCTCCTTTTATAGGCTCGACGTTGAGACCGAGCGGGATGGGCGGTCGACGGTGGCGACATGGCTACGGCGAGCTAGCGGCATGGCTGGGGATTGCGATCGGTGGGCGGTTCCCTGGAGGTGCTCTAGCACTTCAATGCGGCCGTAGGGGCGGTGGCATGCGGTCGGGGCGAGGTGGCGCTCTGCGCGGCCGAAGCGGCTGTGTCCACGGCGAGCGGTGGCTGTGGGGCTTTGGGCGGCGAACGGAGGTGTCTGGGGTGTTCTCCAGGTCGAGGCGGAGCGGTGGGCACGGGCTGGTGCCAAGGGGCGGTCGGTGCGAGAGGGGACTGTGCGCGCTCTGCGGGCGGCGTCGGCATGGTTCGGTGGCACTGGGCTCGGGTTCTCCTCTTTGGTCCACGGCGGCTCTTGGCTCGGGCAAGGGACAGAGAGGGGCGGTGCGGTGCTGGCTACCTCCTAGACATGGAGAGGAACGAGGAGGTGGTCTGCTGCAGCGGGGCAAGTTTGGCCGGCCAGGGTGGTGCTCGGCATGGCATGGCATTTCTACTAGGGTGTAGGGGATGGGTTGCAAATGGCATGGTTTGATCAGAGGGGGACATAGAGATTAAATGGAGATCAATTGGGGGCAAAACTCTGTTCAAAACAGTGAGCTAGGATTAGAGGTGTGATTCTGCCTGCCAAGTGTTTGATGAAATGGCCGCAAGAGAAAAAGTTTTGAATTTGGAGTTCAAATTTTTTGGGTGATCTCCACTAGTGATAGGTAGTCTCTGGTTGCAAGGGTTTTGAAAATGGTGCTCAATTAGATGGTTTTTGAAATAGGGGTGATCTATGCATATGCATTAGATTCAATTTTAAACTGTTATTTAAAATAGTTTATAGAAGGTTTTTAGTAGATCAAAAGGTGGGCCTTGGTACCTCATTATGTGTCCTAGCAAGGGGTGCAAAGATCAAGAATTGTTTCTGTTAAGAATTGAGTATTAGGAATAGCCAAAGTAGGCATGAGAGTTAAATTTGTCCAAATGACCATTCCTTCATTTTAATTCTTTTTTATTTGATTTCTTTTAGGAAAAGTTTGAGAATAATGTAGATGATGTTTAAATCATCTAAGAAATATTTTAGAAGCAAAGGATCACACAATCATGGCAATTCAAAACAACTCCTAGTTTAAATGCACACATATATGAATGCTTTCATTTTAAATTTGGAAAAGTTTTTGTTAACCCCATTTTTGGATGATTTGATCATGATAAGCTTGGATTGACGTTTTGGGATGTTACAACTGCAATAAATCTCTAATAACATCCTAGTAGTAGTAGACAAAGCAAACTTTGCCCCTGTCGTTAATTTTTCCAAGACGCAACCACGCCATCATGCCAGCCTCGTAGGCGGAAGGAGCATTCTAGACCAAGGGCGGCTTTAGAGCAAGGGCAATAGTATAACCAATTGATAGCTATAAGCCATGTCTATGTTATCTAGAGTCAACCTAATAGCCAACATGTATAATAAATAGAGATAAAAATAGGACCTTGCTACATGGCGGGTGTTCTGAGAATTATCAACTCTGGCGGGATTGTATGACGCGAGTATGCGGGATCAGACAAAGATCCTTCCGACAGGCCATGCATGCCGTGCATGGGCAAAAAAAGAGTGGTGTGCACACACACGGTTTACCCCAGTAAGTTAACCACAAAAGGTCACTCAGAATAAAGTTCAAAATTTGTAAATTTAAAATGTTCGAAATCGAATTTAGAATCCACTTCTACCATTGGGCTATTCGTGACGAGATCTTCGAAACTAGATCCCATGTTTGTATGTTTTGACAACTTTTTCGGACCAACAGTTATCCATCCATAAAAGGTAAGTTATCCAGGCCACAGTATATAAGTTACCCACCCTTCAAACATACTGTGTGGAACTCTTTTTTTATGGATGCAAGAAAAGTACCTGGCGACTGTTTCTAAGATAATTACATAACTTGGCGGACGTTTCAAAACCGATGCCCCATGCAGCCTCTGACTAAATAACACGACTTTTTTGCCCCAAAAGTTACCCACCATTTATACGAGAATTATCGAGACTTCAGCATGTAAGTTACCCACCTCATAACATGTAAGTTATCCACCACTATAAAAATTTCTCCATAGATATAGAATATAAAAATTATTATAGCGGCTCAGCTTCGTTACCCGCCGCTCCTCTCATGGCGTACGGGCTACTCAACCTCGAAAGTCTACTGCATCAAACATCAAGCATAATTGTTTAAAGGAAATAAATTTAAGTTTATTTTGCATACGATATAATAAATAGAGTCCTATATCCCACTCACCAACTATCCTAAGTCGTAGTGAACAAACGTAGCGCGGAATCGGTACTCTAGCAGCTCAGCTTCATCGTCTGTCACCGCTACCACGACGTACGGGTGATGAAGCCTTGAAGTGTGTTAGGATACCGAGCCTTCATCACTCGCATCGATGGCTTCTAAGTGTTGGTACCCTAACACCTAGGCTACCACACGTCTCAATTAAACCAGCTTATAGCTCATATTTTATTAAGTAAACTAAAATACATGGGAAACCGAGATTTTATGAGGCAAAAAATAACACAAAGTTATGCACATGAAAAATTCGATATTGTCTCCATCCAACCCATTTATATTGGTGGGTAACTTACATGTATGAGGATCGATAACTTAACTACTATGACATGGATAAGTCACGTGTTAGGGGTGCGTAACATGACTTTGTTTGTCTAAAAGTTATCCACCAGTAATACGAGAGTTATCCAGGCTTCAGTATGTAAATTACCCACCAAATAACATATAAATTATTCACCACTACAAAAATTTACCATATAAAGTTTTTCTAATGGCTCGGCTTCGTCACCGACCGCGTGACTCGACATCGAAAGGCTACCTCATCAAACATCAAACATAATTATATTTAAAAACTAAATCTAAACTTCACTATAAATGAGGTCTTATGCTCTACCACCCACCACCCTAAGTCGTAGTGAAAATGTAACACGCAACCAGTAGTCTAGCGGCTCGGCTTCATCACCCGTCGTCGCTACCGTGGCGTATGGGATGAAGTCTCGAAGGTTGGTAGGCTACCTAGTCTTCACCGTTCATCTATGCTAACGCATCGACGATGGTAAAGTCTTGGTAACTCCTCGAAATAGGTTTTTGTCTCGCTATATTAATATAGCAACCACAACTAACAACGGCTAGGGAAAGCAGCACAATCAAGCCAAAAAGTAAAAAACAAAGAATGGAAAGAGAAACTAATGCTAACATTAGCAGAATGACAAAAACAAGGATGATTCGCAACCACCGTGCCCTCCGGAAATGTCCCACCAGACTCCTAGGGCTCCAATCTGCGTACCAAGCAACACCTTCAACAAGGAATGCGACGATTATGACGCTGCTGCCCGGACGGGTCCTAAGGTTTCCCCCGACACGCGGAAGTAAGTGGGAAAGGGGTACCCGACGCCCCTCAGAAAGGAATGGTGGCGTCCGTAGACGTCACCATGTCGGTGCCGACGAGCCGACCAGGATTTCTCCCAACCCCCAAAAAACCACTACCTCGGATGATCTGAAGTCTTCCACCTATCTTGCCGTCCACCAACATGCATCATTACAGTCTGGACGCCATACTTGTCGTCACTCTATAGACACTGTTGCGAGTCCTAGAGGACGGAGAAGGAAAGCATCGGGCATCGAGGGTGGCAACACCATGGTCGGCGGGAGGTAACCACCTCCACTGCCGTGACGGTTGCCGACCGGACATGGCATCAGGGGCACACCAGGCCTCGCCGGGCTCGGATCGAACCCACAAAGCCCCCACCGCCATGCTGTAGCAAGCCAGCCGACAGCGCCGCCACAGCCCACCAGCCACCGACTTCCCGTCTCGCATCTGGGGAGCTCCGACGCCTACGGCCCGCCCCGACCTAGATGGGGCCCGACGGGAGCAGATCTGGGCCGAGCGGATGCCGCCACCTTCCGCCCGCCAGGAGGCTCCGCGGACAAGCGCCACGCCGCCACGACCATGGCCTACCTAGGGAAGCCATCGTGCTCCCTCGCTGGACCTCCGGAGGCCAAGCCGCACCGCTGCCAGCCGCATCCGCCCGAGTAGGGCCGCCGCCGCCGGCACCGCACGGGCCACACCCGACGACAATGGGGGGTTGGAGGTGGCGACGAGGAAGCCCCCAGCTACCTCGCTCGGGGAGGCGATGCGAGGGACGAGGCTTTCGCCAGTCTCGGCACCCTAACACCTAGGCTACCGCGTTTCAATTAAACTTGCTCAACACGTATTTTAGAACACCTCTGTCCAACATGTTTATATGGTGGGTAACTTATATGTTACATGGTGGATAACTTACATATTATGTCATGGATAACTCACGTGTTAGAGATGGGTAACTGTTTAGTCCGAAAAAAATCATCAAAACATATGAACATAGGATCTAGTTCGTTGTGACTGATACTCTAAAATCGGACAAACAGTTTGATCCTAAATCAGATAACTTTGTATTTTCACATGTCTGAAGGGGTCGTTTTTTAGATTAACTGGCCATCACTGCGGCCAAATACCAAGAACATACGGCCATTTCTTGTCAGCTCCGCTGATCATTGTTAAAGGATGAGGATTGATTCACATGCCCCGCCATGTAATCTTTCTAACCTGCGCCGGAAATTTAAATTCATACTACCCAGGCAGCAGTCCCCTACACAGCAGACTCCAGATCCTTTCTGCCGCGCAGCACCATCTGCAGCTTCTTGACTCCATCTTCCTCCTCACACCGCTGCGGGACTCCAGTCGCAGTTTATGCCCATGCATGCCATCCCGAGGACATCGTAGCACCCTCTGCAGCAACCCTACCGGAGGAGCCGGAAGCCCATCTCCCTGATCCGCTGGATCCACACTTGCCTGTGTGCCGCCGAAGTAGCTAGTTTGTCGCCGAGAAAACAGCCAACGCCGACAGCCGAGGTCTCATCAACCTCCATATCGGGCACCGTCGCGCCAAGGAAAAGTCTCGCCGACTCTAGCTTAGCTTTTCCTCCACGTCGCGGTGTCGCTAGCCCCTGGACAAGGTCCCTCACCAGAGCACCGACGACGGGAGGGTTAGGTCCTTCTCTGGGTTGGCGTGGTCGGCCTGGCGGGGCGCCCACCAGACTGTGAGATTGATGGAGGCGTGGTGACGGAGAGAAAGGGTCAATGCGGTTCAAGGATGGAAACTGGTCATCGAGTCGATCTAACGGGCGCGTCGACTGCATGTTCGGTCCAGCAGCGTGCGTCAGCCCACAGAGTTTGGACATCTACCGACCGTTCTGAACGTAGATCCACTTTACACTCTCACATGGTGCCTAGAGCACGTGATGTAGCTGTTGTTAACTAAGAGCCTACTCTTGTTCTCTCACCTCTTCTTTCTCATCCAACTAAGCACAAATATACTATTTTAAGTCATATAGCCTACTGACTAATCTTATTGTACTTGCTCTTAGTTAAACCGTGTCATCATCGCCGCCAAAGGGGTGCTTCGGGCCATGGGGCTAGCATCCACCAACGGTGGTGTTAGTCGGACGGATTGATGAGTTCGTAGCATGGAAAACAAAAAAAATTCTACCGCAAGAACGAACAAAACCCAGATCTAATCTAGATAAAAGTCAAGATCTAATCTATTAGACATGTGCAACGAGATAGATCTGTACTAACCCTCGTAGATCCGAAAGCGTTACGAGATTAGATCTCGGGGTTGATGTAGTCGATCACTTGCCGATCTCAAGATCGTGTGGATGATCCTTCCGGCGCCGCATTTCGGCAGCGCTTCCGCAGTCGGTCACACGTGCGGAGTCGAAGCAGACCTTCCTCTCCCTGTTCCAGCGAGCAGCGGAGGTAGTAGATCTTCTCCACGGAATCCCAGCAGCACGACGGTGTGGTGGTGGTGGTGGAGTAGAGATTTCTGCAGGGCTTCGCCTAAGCCGGAGCAGAGCGAAGGAGGAGGAGAGAGGCGGCGGCTAGGGTTTGTTATGGGAGAGGTCTAGGGGGTGGCGCCCCCTCCCCTCTATTTAAAGGAGGGAGGCGCCATGGGAGGGGGAGTCCTAGTAGGACTCCCCTCCCTCCTTGGCCGGCGGATTGGGAGGGGGGAGGAATCCTCCTCCCCCACGAATCCGTGTCTTGCCCCACAAAGACTCCTTGATCCTTTCTTGGTTTTCAAGCAAACTCCAAGAAATCTTCTAGAACCTTCCAAAACATTCCGAAACCTTCTAGAATCTCCATATAAACACTCCGGAACATTTCCTAACTTAGAAAATGATCCCTAATATATGAATCTTATTCTCCGGACAATTCTGGATCTCCTCGTGATGTCCCGGATCCAATCCGAGACTCCGAACAACATTCGGTCTCCAACGCATATTCCATATCTACTTAAAACAACTTCGAACCTTAAGTGTGTCACCCTATGGTTCGTGAATATGCAGACATGATGAAGACACCTCTCCGATCAATAACCATCAGCGGGATCTGGAGATCCATAATGGCTCCCACATACTCAACGATGACTTCGTGATCGATAGAACCATTAACATACGAAACCAATTCCCTTTGTCACGCGATATTCTACTTATCCGAGGTTTGATCGTCGGTATCTCCATACCTAGTTCTACCTCGTTACTGATAAGTACTCTTTACTCGTTCCATGTTATGTCATCCCTTGTGACCTAGTCACATGCTTGCAAGCTAACTATATGACATTCCACCGAGAGGGCCCAGAGCATATCTATCCGTCATATCGATGGACAAATCCCAACCTTAGTCCATGCGCTTCAACACATACTTTCAAAATACCCAATGACACCTTTATAACCACCCAGTCACGAAGCGGTGTTTGATGTCATCAAAGTACCCATCCGGTGATGGTGATTAACATAACCTCATGGTTGAAGGATTAGGTTACTATGCATTTGAAAGCTTGCAGCAATACGAACTTAATGACTTGATCTTATGCTACGCTTACTATGGGTGGGTGTCCATCACATCATTCTCCTAATGATATAACCTTATTATTAATGACATCCAATGTCCATGATCAGGAAACCATGATCATCATTTAATCAACAAGCTAGTTCCACAAGAGGCTTACTAGGGACTCTTTTATGTTTACAAAACATACATGTATCAGTGTTTCCTTATAATACAATTATAGCATGGGATGTAAACATTCATCATAAACACAAAGATATAAGAATAACCACTTTTATTATTGCCTCTTGGGCATATCTCCAACAGTCTCCCACTTGCACTAGAGTCAATAATCTAGATTACATGGTAATATACCTAACACCCATGGCGTTCTGGTGTTGGTCATGCTTTGCTCTAGGGAGAGGTTTAGTCAACGAATCTGCCACATTTAGATCAATGTGTACTTTGCAAATCTTTATGTCACCATCTCGGACATACTCGCGAATAGCATGGAAACGTAGCTTGATGTGCTTCAGCTTGCTATGTGACCTTGGCTCCTGTGCATTAGCTATGGCACCTATGTTGTCACAGTAGATGGCCATCGGGTCCAACGCACTGGGAACCACGCCAAGTTCAGTAATGAACTCCTTTATCCATATGGCTTCTTGTGCAGCCTCCGAAGAAGCTATGTATTCCGATTCAGTTGAAGATTTCACCACAACGCTTTGCTTGGCACTCCTCTAGCTCACTGCAGCACCATTCAAAATAAATACGTATCTAGACTGTGACTTCGAGTCATCTGGATCGGTGTTCCAACTAGCATCAGTGTAACCGTTTACAATAAGCTGTTCATCACCTCCATAAGAAAGAACCATATCCTTAGTCCTATTCAGGTACTTTAGGATATTCTTGACCGCTCTCCAGTGTTCCATTCCAGGATCACTTTGATATCTGCTAGTCAAACTAATAGCATGTGCTATATCCGGTCTTGTACATAGCATGGCATACATGATAGAACCTATGGCCGAGGCATAGGGAATATTATTCATCTTTTCTCTATCTTCTGCCGTAGCTGACTTTGAGTCTTACTCAAGGTCTTACCTGACAACATGGGCACGAACCCTTTCTTTCTCTCTTCCATTCTAAACTTCTTTAGAACTTTGTCTAAGTATGTACTTTGTGAAAGCGCTACTAGGCGTCTTGATCTATCTCAATAAATCTTGATGCCTAGAATATATGCCGCTTCGCCAAGATCCTTCATTGAAAAACTATTATTCAAATAGGTTTTGATGCTATTAAGAAGTTCTATATCATTCCCAATCAACAATATGTCATCTACATATAGTAATAGGAATGCTACAGAGCTCCCACTCACTTTCTTGTAAATACAAGCTTCTCCATAAGTTTGTATAAATCCAAAGTTTTTGATTACTTATCAAAACATTGATTCCAACTCCGGGATGCTTGCTTCAGTCCATAAATGGAGCGCTGAAGTTTGCATACCTTGTCATCATCACTAGGATCGACAAAACCCTTGGGTTGTACCATATACAACTCTTCCTCAATGTCACCATTAAGGAACGCCGTTTTGACATCCATCTGCCAAATCTCATAATCGAAATATGCTGCAATTGCTAACAAAATCCTCACAGACTTTAGCTTCGCTACTGGTGAGAAAGTCTCATCGTAATCAACTCCTTGAATTTGTCAGAACCCTTTCGCGACAAGTCGAGCTTTATAGACGGTAACATTACCATCAGCATCTGTTTTTCTTTTGAAAATCCATTTGTTCTCGATAGCCTTACGGCCATCCGGTAAGTCCACCGAAGTCCACACTTGGTTTTCGTACATGGATCCCATCTCGGATTTCATGGCTTCTAGCCATTTGTCGGAATCTGGGCTCACCATAGCTTCTTCATACGTCGTAGGGTCATCAGTGTTGTCCACCAACATGACGTTCAAGGAAGAGTCATACCAATCAGGAGTGGTACGAACCCTCGTTGACCTGCGAGGTTCTGTAGTAACTTCGTTCGAAGTTTCATGAGCACCATCATTAGCTTCCTCTCCAGTTGGTGCAGGCGGCACAAAAACATCTTCCGGTGTTGCGCTACTCTCAAGTCCGAGAGAAGGTTTAATAACCTGGTCGAGTTCTACTTTCCTTCCAGTCACTTCTTTCGAGAGAAACTCCTTCTCAAGAAAGGATCCATTCTTGGCAACAAAAACTTTGCCTTCGGATCTATGATAGAAGGTATACCCAATTGTTTCTTTAGGGTATCCTATGAAGACGCATTTCTCCGCTTTGGGTTCAAGCTTATCAGGTTGTAACTTCTTTACATACGCTTCGCAACCCCAAACTTTAAGGAACGACAACTTAGGTTTCTTACCAAACCACAATTCGTACGGTGTCATTTCAACGGATTTAGATGGTGCCCTATTTAAAGTGAATGCGGCTGTCTCTAATGCATAGCCCCAAAACGATAGTGGTAAATCTATAAGGGACATCATAGACCGAACCATATCTAAGAGAGTTCGATTACGACGTTCAGACACACCATTACGCTGTGGTGTTCCCGGCGGTGTCAACTGCGAAAGTATTCCACATTTCTTTAAATGCATGCCAAACTCATAACTCAGATATTCACCTCCGCGGTCAGAACGCAGAAACTTAATCTTCTTATTACGATGATTTTCCACTTCACTTTGAAATTCCTTAAACTTCTCAAAAGTTTCGGACTTATGTTTCATAAAGTAGACATACCCATATCTACTTAAGTCATCCGTGAAAGTGAGAACATAACGATATCCACCACGCGACGCTACACTCATTGAACCGCACACATCGGTATGTATTATTTAGCTCGCTCCATTATTCTAGAGAATGGAGTCTTAGTCATTTTTCCCATTAGACATGCTTTGCATCTTTCAAGTGATTCAAAATCAAGTGATTCAAGAAGTCCATCTGAATGGAGTTTCTTCATACGCTTCACTCCAATGTGACCAAGACAATAGTGCCACATGTATGTAGAATTATCATTCAATTTTATTCGTTTACCATATATGTTGTGAACATGTGTATCACTACTATCGAGATTCAATAAGAATAAACCATTCATCTCAGGTGCATTAACATAAAAGATATTACTCATATAAATCGAACAACCTTTATTCTCAGACTTAAAAGAGTAACCGTCTCGCAATAAACAAGATCCAGATATAATGTTCATGCTTAACGCAGGCACCAAATAACAATTATTCAAATTTAAAACTAATCCCGAAGGTAGATGTAGAGGGAGCATGCCGACGGCGATCACATCAACCTTGGAGCCATTTCCAACGCGCATCGTCACCTCGTCTCTTGCCAGTCTTCGTTTATTCCGCAGCTCCTGTTTCGAGTTACAAATATGAGCAACCGAACTAGTATCAAATATCCAGCCACTACTATGACTACTAGTAAGATACACATCAATGACATGTATATCGAATATACCTTTCTTCTTGATGTTGCCGTTCTTCAGATCTGCCAGGTACTTGGGGCAGCTACGCTTCCAGTGACCAGCACCCTTGCAGTAGAAGCATTCAGTTTCAGGTTTAGGACCAGCCTTGGGCTTCTTAGCAGGTGTGGCAGCTTTCTTGCCGTCCTTCTTGAAGTTGCCCTTTTTCTTAGGCTTGCCCTATTTCTTGAAATTGGTGGTCTTATTGACCATCAACACTTGGTTCTCCTTCTTGATCTCCACTTCAGCAGTTTTCAGCATGGACGATAGTTCAGGCGACGTCTTGTTCATGCAGTGCATATTGTAGTTCATCACAAAGTTCTTATAACTCGGTGGCAGTGATTGGAGGACATGGTGAATCCCTAACTCATTAGGAATCGTTATCCCCAACTCTTGGAGCTTGTTTGCATGCCCAGACATGGTGAGCACGTGCTCGCTAACGGAGCTTCCCTCTTCCATCTTGCAGGTAAAGAACTTTTCGGAGGCCTCATAGCTCTCCACGTCCGCGTGAGTCTCAAAAATGAGCTTGAGCTCCTTAATGATCTCGAACGGGTCGTGGTGCTCAAAACGCTTCTGGAGCTCCGTTTCTAAACCGTACAGGATGGCACACTGAACTGTGGAGTAATGATTTTTCCGAGTGGCGTAAACATTCTTTACGTCATCGGTGGCATCATCTGCAGGTGGGTCACCTAGCGGTGCTTCGAGCACATAGGTCATCTGACCAGCCCTGAGGACAATCTTGAGACCACGGAGCCAGTCCGTGAAGTTGCTTCCATTGTTCTTAAGCTTTTCTTTCTCTAGGAACGCATTGAAATTGATGGAGAGGTTCGCCATAATCTACAACAAATTTACAAGTAGTTTAGACTAAGTTTATGATAAATTGAGTTCTACTTTAATTCTTAAATTAACTAGGTGAACTCCCCCTCAAAACAACATCCCTCACATTGTCTTAGTGATTACACGAACCAAGTCCACTACACCAAGTCCGATCTTCACGAGAGAAGATGTAGTTTCATCGGTGAACAATCTTCATGTTCATCATATCACTTATATGATTCATGCTCTACCTTTCAGTATTCCGTGTTCCGAGAGCATGTCTGTACATGCTAGGCTCGTCAAGATTAACCTTCGTTTCCGCATGTGCAAATCTGGCTTGCACCCGTTGTATGCACACGTAGAATCTATCACATCTGATCATCACGAGATGCTTCGAGACGACGAGTCTTAGCAATGGTGCCAACTAAGGACGAACACTTTATTACTTGAAATTTAGTGAGAGGGATCATCTTATTATGCTATCGTCGCGATCTAAGCAATACAAGATGCATAAAGGATTAACATCACAGGAAATTCATAATTAGTGTGATATGATATGGCCCTTTCTTCTTATGCCTTTGATCTCCATCTCCAAAGCACGGACATGATCTCCATCATCACCAGCATTGCGTCAAGGTCAGTGGTGCCGCTTCATGGCTGTCCATCATCACCAGCAACTATTACAACTACTTGGAATAAAGCTATTACAAGATGAATAGACAAGCAGGTCTTAACAGAATTAAAGACAACCATTAGGCTCCTGTCGGTTGCCATATTACAACAAGGATCATTGCATACATCAAATATAATCACAATCACATGATGGCCATATCACATCACAAAACCCCTGCAAAAACAAGTTAGACGCCTCTAATTTTCTTTGCATGTTTTACGTGGTTTGGGGCTTTCGAATAAGAACGGATCTTACCTACGAAACTGAACCACAACATTGATACAAGTGCTATCGAGTGCAAAGTGTAGATTGGATCTATACTATGATGGGAGAGACAGACACCCGCAAAGCCACCTGTGCAAAGCAAGTTACACATCAAGCATGGAGAAGTCTCATGTGCGATGACATGTAAGGTTAGCCCGAGACGCTTCATCCCACCATACCGCAAGATGCAAAGTACACAAAGCAAAAGACGGCACGAGCACCAACTCCCACAAAGCCATTGTGTTCTACTCGTGCAACAGATCTACGCATAGACAAGGCTCTGATACCACTGATGGGTTCGTAGCATGGAAAACAAAAAAATTCTACCGCAAGAACGAACAAAACCCAAATCTAATCTAGATAAAAGCCAAGATCTAATCTATTAGACATGTGCAACGAGATAGATCTGTACTAACCCTCGAAGATCCAAAAGCGTTACGAGATTAGATCTCGGGGTTGATGTAGTCGATCACTTTCCAATCTCAAGATCGTGTGGACGATCCTTCCGGCGCCGCGTTCCGGCAGTGTTTCCGCAGTCGGTCACACGTGCGGAGTCGAAGCAGACCTTCCTCTCCCTGTTCTAGCGAGCAGTGGAGGTAGTAGATCTTCTCCACGGAATCCCCGCAGCACGACGGTGTGGTGGTGGTGGTGGAGTAGAGATTTCTGCAGGGCTTCGCCTAAGCCGGAGCAGAGCGAAGGAGGAGGAGAGAGGCAGCGGCTAGGGTTTGTTATGGGAGAGGTCTAGGGGGTGGCGCCCCTCCCCTCTATTTAAAGGAGGGAGGCGCCATGGGAGGGGGAGTCCTAGTAGGACTCCCCTCCCTCCTTGGCCGGCGGATTGGGAGGGGGAGGAATCCTCCTTCCCCACGAATCCGTGTCTTGCCCCACAAAGACTCCTTGATCCAAGAAATCTTCTAGAACCTTCTAGAATATTCCGAAACCTTCTAGAATCTCCATACAAACACTCCGGAACATTTCCTAACTTAGAAAATGATCCCTAATATATGAATCTTATTCTCCGGACAATTCCGGATCTCCTCGTGATGTCTCGGATCCAATCCGAGACTCCGAACAACATTCGGTCTCCAACGCATATTCCATATCTACTTAAAACAACTTCGAACCTTAAGTGTGTCACCCTACGGTTCGTGAATATGGAGACATGATGAAGACACCTCTCCGATCAATAACCATCAGCGGGATCTGGAGATCCATAATGGCTCCCACATACTCAACGATGACTTCGTGATCGATAGAACCATTAACATACGAAACCAATTCCCTTTGTCACGCGATATTCTACTTATCTGAGGTTTGATCGTCGGTATCTCCATACCTAGTTCTACCTCGTTACTGATAAGTACTCTTTACTCGTTCCATGTTATGTCATCCCTTGTGACCTAGTCACATGCTTGCAAGCTAACTAGATGACATTCCACCAAGAGGGTCTAGAGCATATATATCCATCATATGGATGGACAAATCCCAATCTTGGTCCATGCGCTTCAACACATACTTTCAGAATACCCAATGACACCTTTATAACCACCCAGTCACGAAGCGGTGTTTGATGTCATCAAAGTACCCATCCGGTGATGGTGATTAAGATAACCTCATGGTCGAAGGATTAGGTTACTATGTATTTGAAAGCTTACAGGCTTACAAACTTAATGACTTGATCTTATGCTGCGCTTACTATGGGTGTGTGTCCATCACATCATTCTCCTAATGATATAACCTTGTTATTAATGACATCCAATGTCCATGATCAGGAAACCATGATCATCATTTAATCAACAAGCTAGTTCCACAAGAGGCTTACTAGGAACTCTTTTATGTTTACAAAACACACATGTATCAGTGTTTCCTTATAATACAATTATAGCATGAGATGTAAACATTCATTATAAACACAAAGATATAATAATAACCACTTTTATTATTGCCTCTTGGGCATATCTCTAACACGGATAGCGACCAATCACCGTCGGACTCGTCCTCGGATGCACGGGCTTTTTCCAGAAAAAATCCCCATCCAAGCAACACACATTTCTTACCCGTCCTCCTTGCGCCACACCTCCGACCTCCAGCGCCCCAACTCTTATGCCGCCGCGATGAACCTCCTGTGCGCGGAACCAACTCACGGCCGGTAGCGGCCCGAAGATTCCGTGACTCCCAAGATGTCGCAACTCCCTCAAGCTCCAGCGTAGGCTGCTGCTGCCCATGCCTAGCACCGCTCGCCACCGTCGCGGGTGCTCATAGATAGCCACCTCTCGGATTCTGGCAGCCGCTCGCCCAATCCGCAAGCACAACAAGGAATTTGTGTCACATGTTGCTCACCGAGCAAGCCAGCGAGGTCCACCTTCGATTAGACCCATCCTTATTTCTAATTCCATATGGATTTCATCCCAAACGACAAACGTTCTCTTCTTCCCCAAATCTTCTCTCTCCAGACTCTCAGCCTTGCCCAAAATCTTAAATTGGAGACACGCACCATAGTACTTTATCCTCTTCCTCGTCATGGGTTGTCCAAGGATAGGAGTGGCAGAAGGGGGAGGGGAAGATGGATGTCCCGAGGGACAAATCTGGGTGGCGATAGAAAATGCTCTCGCGAGGATTTTGGAATTTCTTCCCTTTTTTTCTTCTGAAATTCCGCCGCCACCACAAACTAGAGTTCCTGCCACCGCAGAAGGTGTTGCCATCCCGTTTCCTCCTCCATTATGAGTCCTTCTATGTAGATCTCCTACCGTAGCTCGAACAGGATGCGGTACTGCAGGGGAGCTGGCGTCGCCCGTGGCCGGGATCTAGGTGTCGTTGTGCTTGGCCCGGGCGAATCGATGGATTAGGCAGCGGCGATAGATGCCTTTCTCTGTTTTTCTACAGGTTCCTCTTTTCGTGTGCAAACAAACCATTCAAGTGACTTGGCGGTGGCAGGGCATTGTAATATTTTGGAACTTCTAGGGGCAAAAGTGTCAAAACCGAGCAGCGGATTTATTGGCTAACCAACGTACGTGAATCTTTTTAATAGTATAGTCATTAAACTAAAATCTTTATATCTAATGCATATACCAAACTTATACAACTCTTGAACACTTTTATATTACACTGGACATGATAATATTGTCCTAAGAAAATCTTGAGCGTTTACCAATTTCAGAGAGTGAAAATTAATGCATAAACTAAACGGATCACTAAACTAAAATCTTTATATGCGTATACCAATATTATACAACTCTTGATTCTTGAACACTTTCAAATTACACTTTAGACATGATAATGTTGTCCTAAGAAAATCTTGAGAGTTTACCATTTTTAGACCGTGAAAAGTAATGCATAAACTAAAGGGATCTCTAAACTAAAATATTTTTGTCTCATGCATATATCAAAATTATACAACTCTTGAACACTTTCAAATTACACTCTGGACGTGATAATGTTGTCCTAAGAAAATCTTGGGAGTTTACCTTTTTTAGAGCGTGAAAGGAAATGCATAAACTAAAGGGATCCCTAAACTAAAATCTTTTTGTCTTATGCATATATGAAAATTATACAACTCTTGAACACTTAAAAATTACATTTTGGACATGATAATGTTGTCCTATGAAAATCTTGAGTGTTTACCATTTTTAGAGCATGAAAAGAAATGCATAAACTAAAGGCATCCCTAAACTAAAATATTTTTGTCTCATGTATATACCAAAATTATACAACTCTTAAACACTTTAAAATTACACTTTGGACTTGATGATGTTTTCCTAAGGAAATCTTGAGAGTTTACCATTTTTAGAGCGGGAAAATAAATGCACAAAACTAGAGGGATCCCTAAACTAAAATATTTTGTCTCATGCATATACCAAAATTATACAACTCTTGAACACTTTCAGATTACACTTTGGACATGATAATGTTGTCATAAGAAAATCTTGAGAGTTTACCATTTTAGAGTGTGAAAATAAATGAATAAACTAAAAGGATCCCTAAACTAAAATCTTTTTGCCTCCTGCATATACCAAAATTATACAACTCTTGAACACTTTCAAATTACACTCTAGACATGACAAGGTTGTCCTTTGAACATGTTTCCTTCATTTTCATTTGTTAATCGAGGTAAAGTATCGGTGGCACAGATAGAGAGGGGTTATCTTGTCCGTTGGATCATAGAGGATCGACGGTTGGTGGGCACGATCCGTGTGACAACTGTGTCGACCAATCAGGACGTAGCAGCCAAAGTAAGCACACGTTTGGGATTTTGTGAGAGTTTATGACTAAGAGAGAGGGATATGTGTTACTTTACAAGGTGATTGTGAACTCAAATTTAATAACAGTGTTGTTTGAAGAGACAAGCGGGGTTGGATAGATGTATTTATTATATGATGAAGACTAAATTTTAGTTAAAGTATAGGTTATGCCACTACGCCACTTCTTTTATGTTCCTCTAAACCTTTTTATAAGAAGGCATCTGAGTTTGTTGCATTGATGTCCAGTTCCGCAAGTCAATGGTTATTCATTAGCTTATAAAGACAATTATATGGAATATTTTTTCGATATTAAGTTGCAATAGAAGTTTTACCAGCTTTCGACGGGAGGAAAATACTAAAGGAAAAAAGATGGAAGCAAGCAAACATGTAACAGAGCTAGTAGCAAACGGTGTTACAATGTTTAGAAACAAGGCCCAGGGATCATACTTTCACTAGTGAACACTCTCATATAAATATCATCTCTTTATGATACTACTCTGAACTACTCTCTGGTTGGACACTCTAATCCATGGTAGGGCTATAACAGCACACCTCAAAGTCCGCTTTCCCCATCTAGATAACCCCACACTGTCACCTTGAGCACTAGATGGTTCCAACAAACACCACAATTTCATAGAAACATCCAAATCCAAATATAACTCATAACAAGTATTTATAATCTCTAGCCTAAGTGCCACCATGGTGTGCATGCTGTCACTTTTACACACATGGGGAGAGCAGAGATCTATTAAAGCACTTGAGTAGCAAAGTAGATCTACTTGATTACAAAGCTCATGATCACAATATGATCATGCATAGAGAGAGAGATGAACACATAGCTACCGGTAGAGCCCTTAGCCTCGAAAGAGAACTACTCCCTCCTCATCATGGGAGTTAGCAACGGCGATGGAGATGGCGGTGGAGATCGATGGAGATGGATCCGAGGGCACTTCCCCATCCCGGCAGGGTGCCAGAACAGAGACTTTCAGTCCCCCGAATCTCTCCTTCGGTGGTGGCGGCGCTGCGGAACTTTTTGTGGCTGGAGGTTGGATTCTTTAGGGTTTTCTCATCGGGAGGCTTCTTATAGGCGAAGGGGCGATGTCAAAGGGTGGACCAGGGGCCCACACCATCTGGTGGCACGGCTAGGGGGCCCCACGCCACCACATGGTGTGGCCAGCCCCTGGCCCCTCTCCGTTTCGTCTTCTGGCTCCGTGAGTCTTCCGGTAAAATATCGACTTTGGCTTTTGTCCGGTCCATTTCCGAGAATATTTCTTTTCTGGCTTTTCTGGAACCAAAAATAGAAGAAAGCAGGCAACTGGCACTGTGGAATCTTGTTAATAGGTTAGTTCCAGAAAATTTGTAAAAGTACTCCAAAGTGTGTACAAAACATAAGAAAGTAGATATAAAACAAGCATGGAACATCAAAAATTATAGATACGTTTGCAACGTATAAACATCCCTAAGCTTAACTCCTGCTCGTCCTCGAGTAGGTAAGTGATAAAAAGAAAGAATAATTTTTGAGGTGACATGCACCATCATAATCTTGATAAAAGTATTTGTAAAACATTGATAGCTGGGATCATAGTACTTTAACATAGCATGAAAGTATTAGGTCTAACAATAAGACATAGCAACTATGTTATAACATGAAAAGGTACAAACAAAAGATTCATGAATAACAGTTCTTTGAAATACATTTGTTTGTTTCACATATAGAAAACATAATGAGAATGGTATTCAGCTTGCCCCTCATAGTGTAGCAAAACATAAATGCATAGGACACCTTCAAAGTTCATAAGGGTGACTAGATACAAATAGTTATAGAACAAGCAATATCAAATTTATGAATCATTCAACAAGTTTTGGGACAATGCACATTAAACTAAGAATGGCCACTATGCTCTCTCAATAGGTGCATAAAGATAGAAGATGGAGACTCAACATAAAAGTAAAAGAATGGCCTTCATAGAAGGAATGAGGGATTCATGTCTCATAAAGAGCTTCCAAAAATTAAGGTACTTATTAGCTTTCAGCTCTCATTGCCCCTATCATAAGCATCTTGAAGTGATTAAGGTTAAAGTGAACAAACTATGGAGTATATGCTTGACAAATTATAAGTTGGAAATCTCATGTCCCTTGAATACGAGGGCCGCTCCTCATGCTACTCAAGTTTAGTTCCCGGTAAGTTCTTGTCATAGTAAGTACATGTGTATCATAGAGAACCACCAATGGTGTACCCCTTGCCCGATGGTACGGAAGAATCCCCATATCAAAATGACAAGGCAAGCAGACAATAAGCATCTCAGCATCTTCATATTTACCATGGGAAAATGGTGTTTTTTCTCTTTCCTCTTTTCTCATCTTTTTTTCTTTTTTTCTCAATCTCTGTCTCTATTTAATAAGAAGAATGCTTCATAGATTGCTCATTATGGTTACGCTACAGGTTTCCACCATGATTAGGCATGGATTAGACCAGCCGCCCAGACATTTCTCTAACACACATACTGACGAGGGTTTAACTTATCAATGCCCATTGTTATGGACTTGGGTTTTGGAGAAGGACGGAGCGCTAGAAGAATCAATCGGCTAGCAAACAAGCACACAGGGACGCAAGGTTTACCCAGGTGCAGGCCTCGTAGAGGTCCCTACTCCTGATTGTCTACTCTTGGAATTAATGAAGGAATCGAAGATTACAATGGTGCGCAGATGCAATCTGTCGAGGGTTGTGGAAACTAGGGTTGCGTGTGTCCTCCTCGCCGCCCCTCCTGGCCTTTATATAGATAGGCCAGGTCTTGGGTAGCAGGTCGAGTCAGTTATAGTTTAGGGTTTTCCCTTCAAACTTTCTATCTTTAGACTTCTTCTTGTCCCGCAAGTTATCGAGAGTATGTAGGCCACTCGAAATCTTTATTGGGCCATGGCAACGCCATGGGATTCCACCGTATCTAGACCGTATATACAAGACTCGAGTACCTGCAGGTATACCCATGTCAGTAGCCCCCGAGTGTCCAATGGGGACTTTATGAAGCCTTTCGAGTGCATGATTGAGTATTTTTTCGACTGCTTTGTTTGTGTCATAGGGATTGTTGATGTGCGTGCCTGATTTAACCAATGTATCGGTATCAATTAACTACCTTAGGGTAAAACAACGCAATATACTCGAACTCGAGTCCCCGGACTCGAATTCGGAAAAGTGTTGGTGTAATTCGACTCAAGCCGCGGAGGTCTTACAGGAGTCGAATTCCAGTATATGGGTGTGAGCACTCGATGCGTCCGTCAAAGGCATGTTCATCGCACCTGTAGGCACGGATAAATTTCTGGTAGTGCGTAGCAAATGTGTTGCCAGGCCTTATTCAGGTCTTATCTTCCCGCTGCAAGCGCGACATCCGAAATTTTGTCATCGCGGAGATGATTCAGGTGACCCAGGAAACACAGTCTCATTGTAGGGAAAAATATGAGGCGGTGTCGCCATAGACTTCGAGTGTGGATGTTATCGACACATAGTATGATGTACAAATAATCATAGGGTGCGCGACCAGCGCTCCCTATGGGGCTAGCCCCCGAGTGCCTGGTTGAGTCAAAGACTCAGGCAGGGACTAAAGAACTTTTGCGACTGTTGTCGTCTTTTGTTTGCTTGTTTCAGTCGAATTTATTTTCGGTGCTCCCTATGGGAGTAATCCATGTCCATAGTCGAATCGTGGATTCGAGTGGCTGGGTATGCTTTGAATGTCCATATTCCTGCAGAAAAATCGTAGGGTGCGCGACCAGCGCTCCCTATGTGAGTAGCCCCTGAGTGCTTGGTGGAGTCAAAGACTCAAGCAAGGACTAAAGTAGTCAAAGTCTTCTAGTGCTCAATCTTTGATGACATCAACGCTGACGATGTGATGATCTCAGATGCCCGCGTGGGCGGCTTTGACAGGACGTGAAGAGCGGTGGGTACCATTTTCTGACCCTGACTTGACCAGGCGTGCGTAATCTTTTATTTTAACTGCGCCTCCTCGATTTCCGCGCGTAATGGGGTTAGTGGGGGACGGTTCGTGCTTCAGGTCCTCCACGTGTCGATCGCGATGTGCGCCACGCGTCTGATAGGGTTTGTACTGGCCGTTGGATTACATCTTCCAAGGGGTTAAGTAGCAGCGCCACTGCGGTAATTTCTCATCTACTCCCTCTCTGCTTTGTGCCTCCATCTCCATTGCTGCTGCTCTCTGCCTCCGAGAGTTTGTTCCGTTCGCGGCTCTGGACCAACTTCGTGTTTTCCCGAGTTATTTTCTTCGCTCTCATCACCACCGCAAGATGGGGAAGAAGAAGGGAGGTGTTGCGCTGAGTCCGCTGCCGCCACTACCGCTGCCAAGAAGAAGGGAAGCTCCACCGCTGCGGGCACCAGTACTGCCGTCGCCGGGAAGAAGAAGGGCACGGGCACTCGCGTGTCCATCATCAAGTCGTCCGAGCTCCGTCTTCTGCGCCAAGACGGAGTTCTGTCTCCCGCGGTCGGTGACTCGCGAGTCCGAGGTGGTGAGGTAACCCCTTGTCCCCTGCTGGTTTCCGGGTGATGTTCCTAGCGTTCATCATACGTGGTCTTTCTCTGCCCCTGCATCCTTTCCTTAGGGGCCTCCTTTGTTTCTATGGGCTCCAGCTACACCAGCTGTCCCCTAACTCTATCCTCCATATTCCTTGCTTCATTACGCTTTGCGAGTGTTGGCTCGGAATCGAGCCGCACTTTGGTTTCTTTAAGCGTATCTTCAAGATGAAGCGCCAGTCAGTGTCTGGATCCGTAGTCTACGATGTAGGAGGCTGCGGTATCCATGTCAATTCCTCCGTCACGTATTTTGACATCAAGCTCATGGCGTCCGTCCAAGGGTGGAGGGACAAGTGGTTCTACATCCATGACCAGAAGGCCGACGAAGACCACTTCGGACTTGCGCCTTTCGATCCCGCGGCGCCGTGCAGGAGGAGGCGCTCTTGGAAGAACATGGTGATGCCCGACAAGTCTGAGGAGACAGATGTGTTGTACGAGCGCGTCTGCGACCTCGAGAGTCGCATGGGTAAAGAAGAGGGAGGATGTGCCCTCATTCGCACGTGGTTGCACCATCATGTCCAGCCCCTGCAGGCCAGAGTCCACCCTATGTTTCAGTGGGCTGGCGCGGATGATGTCACTCGCGTATCTGCCGATGGAATTTCCGCGAGTGAAGTAGATAAGAGGGTGCGACTGCTCACCAAGTACACCGCCAAGGATGTGCTCCCCAGTGAACCAGTCATACCTCCATTCGATGGTGCTAATCCTCCTCCTAAGGTACGGTTGTGCTACGAAGTAGCTTTGCTTGTCGAGTGCTTCTTTTTCTTGACTTGTGCTGACTTGTTTTCTGTATGCAGGATTGGAATGTGTCTCCCAGTATGCCCCCTCTTCCTGAGGGGGTTATTCCTCGCGAGGTAGATGAGGAGGACGAGTCGGAGTCGACCGTCCCATTTGAAGAGGAGGAGGAAGCCCCCGAGTCCAGCGGTCCGGACACACGCAAGCGTTCGCGCAGCGAAGATTCGGATGCGTCGTCTCCTTCAACTCCGGAAGGCCCAGCTATTGGTGTGGAGTCGCCGATACCTGCCATTCCTGTGAGTGCTGTGGTGCCATCTTCCCGCAAGAAGATGCGGCTATCAAAGGAGTCATCGTCGGAGTCGGAGGTTCAAACCTTCGATTTTGACAAGTTTGATTGGTAAGTATACAATTCTTCTCTTTGTTCTTTTTTGGAGTTGCATTTTCCTGATGTTGGTTTTGTTCCATAGTCAACCGGCGTCGTTAGCTTCTGGTGATGTCCAATTTTTGAAAGAATCTGGAGTCGCAGACTCCAAAGCCAAGGAAGTGGCTGAGCGGACTCCTTCCCCTCCATTGGCGGCCCACTCCAGGCACAATTCATCAAGTTCTCCACACGATGTGGAGCACCAGATGGTTGTCCGGACGACTGCGCGTCAACCGACTTCGGAGTCACTGAAGGATCACGTATGTGTGATGTTGCTTTTTCTTGCAGTCGAATTTATCATCCATACCGTCTGCTAATCCTTTGTTGTTTCTCCTGTCGTAGCTTATTGTGAAGGAAACTGCTCGCCTGGCAGAGCAAGTGCTTGCAATGGGTCACCAGCATGCAATGCTGGACAATCGCCATCGCGTGGTTGAAAGTGAGTGCTTTTTTGCTTCTTCTTCTTCATCCTTGTGATATACTCAACTGACGGTCTGTCTTTGTTTGTTTCGCAGCTGAGCATAATGCGCTTCTTCGCGACACCGCTTCCCTCAAAAAGACGCTCGCCGCGGCGGTGAAGGGTTGCGATGAGGCAGTCACTGCGCTTGACGAATCGTGGAAACGCGAAGAGGATTTGCGCGCCTCCATCGCTGCTAGGGAGAAGTTGTTTGAAGAATAGCTCTTCTCGATTGCCAAGGATCTTTCAGGTATTCCTTCGTTTGGATTTTTGTCGTGTCCTTTCTTTTCAACTTTTTTATTGCGTGACCTTTTTTGCCAATACTTTGATCTGTGTAGATGTCAGCGGTCTGAGCTTCAATGCTCAGGCGCTCCGTCATGATGATGCCTTGGCAGGCGTTGTCGTAGCAGTCGAAGATCGCAGTGCTTCCATCCATGGGACGCTAACCAAGGCCAAGGGTGTACTCAGTCGCCTCCATGAGGAGCTAGCGCCCAAAGCTGAGCTGATCGAGAATGTAGATGATCTGGTGGAGTCCCTTGCTGGAGGCATTCCTGCAGGCTTCAAGAACTCGCTTCGTGTGGCTGGCGCTTCTATGTCACTCACGATGGTTCAAGCCCATGGAGTCGAGGTGGATCCTGCTGCGGTATCCAAAGCAATGTATGTCGGTGCGGATGTTTAATAGGTAGTTTTTGCTCCTTTTGCAACTACCAGTGGCAAGTACGGGTCGCATCTCATCAACACAGTCGCGAAGTACTCTAAGGAGCTACAGCGAGCCAATAAGGCGGCGAAGGCTGCGGCGTCAGGGGCCGACGGGAAGTCTTTGGCGTCTGATACTGCCACAGACTCGATGAGGCCCCCGAAACCAAAGTCCAAGTCGAAGAAGCCAGTTGCTCCTCAGTAGTAATATTTGTAATAGTTAATAGATTGACCCATTTTGTCTAGAACATGCCGTTGGCGGGTGTATCTGTTGATACTTTGTTATGCTTGAATGCACTTGAGTTTTTGTCCATGTATTGCTTGATCTTCTTATTACCTCTTGCTTTGCTTGTGATAGGGCACATCGAGTGGTCCTTCGAGTGAGCTTCGGAATCTGCCATCCACTGATGATACCTTAGCGCAGTCATGCTCAAGGGTGGATGAGCTGTCTCTGCTTTCACGACTCCGTGACCGTGTTAAGCAGCTGGAGCACGAACTGCCTCTCCTCCGTGGTAACGCGGATGTATGGAAGTCGAGGGCGGAGAAGGCCACTACCCGAGAGCAATATCTGCTAGGGGATGTGGCGCAGCTGGGCGACCAATTCAAGTGTTAGCTTTCTGCTTCCTTATCTTTTCTTGTAGCCACTCGCGGTAGTTCGTTGTCTTCATACTTTTTCCTTTGCTTGGTATAGTTGTCAGCGCGTGTCATCCGCGGGATGAGAAGGATAGAATCGCCATTCGCATGAATGACCTGACCCAAGAGCAGCTTCAAGCGAGTGGATACTTCTGGGTGGATCATGATCGCGCAATCGCACTGGCGACCCTGCAGGATCGTGCCTCGCGAGTGCTTCATTTTCTGAAGAAATCGCAATCGTGCTTAAGGAATATCTATCAGACAATGTTTCCGCTGGACGTCGTTCCCTCGAGCCTACTGGCTCTTCTTGTGAAATTTCAAGACTTGTGTGGAGTCCGTGAGTGTGTACGGTAACAGTTAGTGGCTGGTGCCAAGGCTGCTATGTCGTTGGTGCGACTGCACAGACCTGATGTGGATGTTGCAGCGATTGCTGCTGGACCGCTAGCGCTGCCAGCAGGCTCCACCTGGAATATGGATCCGCATTACCAGGCGGTGGATCGCCCAGCGGAGGATATTGTCGACTTCTTCGAGGAGCAGACAAATGTTCTTCTATTGCAACAATAGTTTAGTTTATATACTGCACATAGGTATACCAGTGTTGTAAAGTTCGTATGTATGTTGTATATAATTGATTAATATTGATATGCGAGGAGCTTGCTAGCTCATATTTTTGCGAGTGCGCTGCACTATGTGATTCCTTTTCGTTAGCCTAACTTGTGTTTGTCTCAGCACATTGCCAACCTGTCAGGTGCTTTTGCAGCTGGGTTGGTATTTGTCAAGGGTTCGATTAGTGCGTCATCTACTCGGGATATCGCGATTGGTTCGTAGAACAGATGTGTATAGGATGGTGCAGCCCCCGAGTGGATAAATAGCGAAAAATAAATAAAAGAACGCAGAGTTTGGGGTACTTAGCTTTATTTATTCGTAGGATAGTACAAGGTACAATGTGTGGCTAAGTAGCCTTGGCTGAATAGCCTTATTTGCAATGTAAGAAATAAAAGACGACTAAGGGTAGAAGCGCCGTAGCTACGCGATGTTCCAGGCGTTGGAGTACGTGACTCCTGTCTCGAAATCTTTGAGGCGATAGGCGCCACCTGGGATTACTTCTGTAATCATGTATGGTCCCTCCCAAGGGGACTCGATCTTGAGATGCCCTTGTTGTTTCAGTGGCAAGACCAGGTCTCCTTCGACGAAGGACCTGGGGTGTAGCCTTCTACTATGATAGTTGCGCGGGTTCTGCTGGTAGATCGTCGATCTTTCTGCTGCGATTTCCCGTGCCTCATCAAGAAAGTCAACGGAGTCTTCAAGTGCAAGAGTTAACTCCTGCTCACTTTAAGCGACCACTCGCGATGCTTTGTATCGTACCTCTGCGGGTAGCACCATGCACCATGAAGAACAGGGTGTACCCCATGGCACTGTTTGGGGTTGTGCGTAGGCTCCAGAGTACCGATTGAAGCTCGTTTGGCTAGCATCATGCGGCTTGTTCGAGTGGCCTAAGGAGTCGCTTCTTGATTCCGCCGCAGATGAGCCCGTTGGCCTTTTCAACTTGACCGTTGGTCTGCGGATGAGCTATGGAGGCATAGCTTACGTTGATTCCCAGGTTTTCGCAGAAACTCTGGAACTCCTTAGAGGTGAAGTTCGTTCCATTGTCTATGATGATGCTATGTGGCACTTCGAAGCGGTAGACGATGGACTCGAAGAACTTGACTGCGCTGGATCCTGATTGGTTAGTCACCGGCATGGCCTCTATCCACTTGGTAAATTTGTCGACTGCGACCAAGAGGTAGGCGTAGCCTCCTCGCGAGGACTTTGGGATCTTGCTGACCATGTCGAGTCCCCATTGCGCAAAGGGTCAGGCCAATGGAATTGGCCGGAGCTCCGCTCCAGGTGCATGTGGTTTGTCCGCGAATCGCTGGCAAGCGTTGCATTTTTAGACAATGTCCTTGGCATCACGCATGGCCGTGGGCCAGTAAAATCCAGCTCGTAGAGCTTTGGCGATGAGGGCGCGACTGCCGGCGTGATGCCCGTAAGTCCCCTCATGGATGTCGAGGAGAACGACTCTTCCATCAGCATTGGAGATGCATCATTGGAGTACTCCTCTGATGCTGCGCTTGTATAGTTTGATGTTGATGACGGCGAATGCCTTGGATAGTCGTGTGATTTGCCGTGCGTCTGTCGGGTCGTCCGGCTGCCTCATTCTGAGAAGGTATGTGATGTAGGGTTGAATCCAAGAGGGTTCGATCATCATGATCTCCATTGGTCCTTCGAGTCCTGTGTCGAGCTCCAGGTTCTCGAGTGCCATTAGCTCATTGGGTGGCGTAGCCCCCGAGTCTGTTGTTGCGCTTGTTTTCTTCTCTGCGGCTTTTGGCTTGATGGAGCGTTCGCATATGCGCTCGAGAAATACTCCAAGTGGTATGAGGGCGTAGGTAGAGCCAATGTTGGCGAGTGCGTCCACCTCCTCATTGCTTTCGTGGCCTACGTGCCGCAGCTCGCAGCCGTCGAAGTCCCCTTCGAGTGTGTCGTAGAGGTTGCGGTAGGCGATTATATTGTCGTTCAGTGTGTCACACTCGTGCATTGTCTAGTTGATGACCAGTTTGGAGTCCTCGTAGATTATTAGCCTCTTGGTGCCGCAGGCTTTTGCCATCCGGATCTCGTACAACAGGGCCTCGTATTTGGCTTCGTTGTTGGAGGCGGTGAACTGTATTCGCAGGATGTATTTCAGCTTGTCTCCCTAAGGCGATGTCAGTATGACACCTGCGCTAGCTCCGTCCTTTCGCTTGGATCCGTCAAAGTGCATTGTCCAGAGATACGACATATCTGGTTTTTCAGGGAGCTGATTCTCCATCCAGTGCACGAGGAAGTCAGGGAGAACTTGCGACTTGATCGCGTCACCCTTTTCATATGTAATGTCTCATTGAGACAGCTCAATTCCCCAAAGCGTGACTCGTCCAGTGGCGTCGGGGTTGTTGAGGATATGTCCAAGCGGGGCGTTGTTGACCACCACGATTGGGTGCTCCTGGAAGTAGTGGCGCAGTCACCTGGCTGTCATGAAGACGCCATATGCCAACTTCTGGTAGTGCACGTACCGCTGTTTTGTTGGCGTGAGCACCTCGCTAAGGTAGTAGACTGGGCGTTGTACCCCATGGACCTTGTTTTCCTCGGCTTGTTCCACCACGAGTACCGTGCTAACCACCTGGTTGGTGGCGCAGATGTATATCAACAGTGGTTCCCTTTCGCGTGGGGTCACCAGTACTAGTGAGGTAGATAGTAGACGCTTGAGGTCTTCGAATGCTTCATGTGCCTCATTGGTCCACTCGAACTTGTCAGCTTTGGGGAGAAGTTGGTAGAAGGGCAGTGCCTTTTCACCCATTCGACTGATGAATCGACTGAGCGCCGCAATTCGCCCAGCCAGCTGCTAGACACCTCTTACGTTCTTCGGCTTCTCCATGGCCAGTATGGCTTTTATTTTCTTCAGGTTCGCCTCGATCCCTCTCGCGGAGATGAGATACCCGAGTAGTTGCCCAGATGGTACGCCGAAGGCGTATTTGTCTGGATTGACCTTGATCCGGTAGCGGTCGAGGTTGGCGAAGGTTTCGTGTAAATCATTAATTAGCGAGGCTTCCTCTTTGCTCTTGATGACGATGTCGTCAACATAGACTTGGATGTTGCGACCAAGTTGGTTCTTGAGGCAAGCCTGCATGCACCGCTGATAGGTTGCTCCTGTGTTTTTTAGCCCGAAGGGCATTGTGTTGTAACAGAACACACCAAAGGGCGTTATAAACGCTGCCTTCTCTTGGTCTTCCTCCTTCATTCGAATCTGGTTATAGCCTGAGTAGGAATTGAGGAAGCAGAGGCGCTCACATCCTGCGGTGGAGTCGATGATTTGGTCGATTCGTGGTAGCGGGAAGTGATCTTTTGGGCAGTGCTTACTCAAAGAGGTGAAGTCCACGCACATCCGCAGGATATCCGTGTCTTTTTTGGGCACCAGCACTGTATTGGCAAACCAAGTGCTTTCCTTGAGCTCGTGTATAAATTTTGCATCGAGGAGTCTGTTGATCTCCATCCCGACTGCTTTTGCTCGTGGTTCAGACAGTCACCGTATTGTCTGCTTGACTACTCGGCAAATTCCCTGGGAACTCCTGGCATATCCGCGGGACACCAGGCGAAGATTTCCTAGTGCTCACGAAGGAATTCACCGAGCGCGAGTTCCTATGCGGGACTCAAGTTGTTGGCGATGAGGGCCGTCTTGGTCGGGTCCGTTGGGTGGACCTGGACTTTCTTCGTGTGTACCGACGAGTCGAAGGACAAGTCAGGTGAGCTTGGCCTGCTTAGGGGACATAGACTATTGTCCGTTGACTCCTTCAATCTTGCGAGTTCCTCCTGCATGCCGAAGGACTGGGAGATTCTATGGAATTCCCTATCGCAGCTGTCGGACCTTTCGAAGCTCCCGTTGACTATGATGTTGCCGTTGGGACCTAGCATTTTCATCTGCAGGTAGGCGTATTGCAGTACCGCCATGAACCTAGCGAACGCGACATGTCCTAGGATACAGTGGTACTGTGAAGGCCAGTCGATGACTTCAAAGTCGATGCGCTCGCGCCAAAAGTTTTCCGGCATGCCGAAGATGATGTCGAGGTTGATTTTGCCCAGGGGATATATGCCCTTGCCTGGGATGATGTTGTCAAATGTCGTGTCTGAGACCTCCAGACATGTCAGAGGGATCCTCATTGCATGCAAGATACTTGCGAATATGAGGTTGATGCCGCTTCCTCCGTCCATGAATACGCGACTCATGTCAATGCCTGCAATTTGTGCCTCGAGTATGAGGGGACAATGGCCTGGATGAGGGACTTGGCGCGGATGGTCACGTTGTCGAAGGTAATGCAGGAGTCGCTTCCACTGAGGTACTCAGTGGTGGATGGTGGGGAGTTTATCGCCAAGTTGACTTGGCGAGTGATGGCCTTCTGCACCCGATTCGAGGGGCGTCCCTTTTGGATCATCATGGTGCCCATGGCCCGTGGGTACGGCTCGCCTCCGTGATGCTGGTCAGGCGCAGCTGCAGTTGGTGGTGGTCCAGGTGGTGCTGGAGGAGCTCCATGTGCCACAGCGCCTGGGGCGGCTCCATAGCCCCTGTTAACCGTGTCGCGATTCATTCAAGCCAGGCCCTCATGGAGTTTGAGGAACTCACGACAGTCCTTGAGGAGGTGGCTAGATTTCTTTTTGTCGTCGTGTTTGTCGATGTAGAAGTGCACGGTGCACGGCCCGGACAGTTTGTCCTCGATGGATGCCGCGGATGGTTCCTCGTGAGTGCGGTGTTGCCATACTTGCGTGGTTTTCCCGGAGTCGTGATATCCGCCACTGCGATAGCAGCTATTGAGGCCGTCGTCGCGCTTGTCAGCGTAACCAGCTGCGACCATGTTGACGTCGTCGCGGTCATCGTAGGTGCGCATTCGCTGCTTGCCTTGTCGGTCGCGTCTGTGCCCGAGGTCTTCATCGTTGTCGGAGTAAGTGGGGTTTCTCACCGAATCTTCTCCATCGGCCCACTGATCCGCGATCTCCATCAGGTGGTCTATTGTTTTGGGCTTCGAGCGACCCAGCGCCTCTTTGAGCTCCATGCGACGAACATCGCTGTTGAATGCGTCGATTGCGCGATCCTCTGAGATCTTTTCTGTGGAGTTCTTGACGATAGACCACCTCTAGATGTACGAGCGTAGCGATTCGCCCGACCTTTGCTGGCAGCTCCTCAGTTCTTCGATTGATGCGGACCTTTTGTAAGTGCCCTTGAAGTTGCACATGAAACTGTAGGCCAGCTCTTCCTAGCTGTGAATGGATCCGCGCGGGAGATTGTTGAGCCATGCATGGGCAGCGCCCAGCAGCTGTAGCTGCGAGCATTGCATGGTCGTGCTTCGACTCCCACCGTGTAGCTTGACGCAGGAAAAGTGGTCTTCCAACCAGATCTTTGGGTCCTATAGGCCGTCGAACTTTGGATTTTCTGACGGAAGTTTGAATCCTTTAGGCATTCGCCTCTGCCTAATGGCTCTGCTGAAGCATCTGGCACTGCAGAGTTTAGTCCTATCTTCTTATGAATCAGTCGAACGAGCACGTCGTGCCCTTGACTTGTCGATTTTGCGATGCATGAGCTCATCGCGCGCATCGTAATTGTGATCATGCCGCCGTGAGCGGCGACGTCAGGACTGATCGTGACTGTCGTCACTAGATGAGGGTGAGGAATAGCATCTCGCCAGGGCCTTGCATTTCTTAGGCTCTGGTGTTGGCTCTTTATCGAGGGCGGCCTTGATTAGCCCCAAGCCCGTGATCGTAGATCGGTGCATGGCTACTCGTGGGTCTCTGGCTGGCGGCTGGTTGTTGAGGAGGTACATTGTGGCCGCCGTTACCATGGCGTTTTCGGGAGCATGTTGCCATGCATATCCACTGTCATAGAGCCGAAGTCGAGGACTTTTGCGGCTTCTACACGCTCTTATTCGGTGAGGTGGGCCAGTCGAGATCGCCTCTTGTTAGCGACGTACTCATTGCACTTAGAGGAGGATCCTCCGTGGTAGGAGAGCCTAGCTTGTCGGAGGCTCGACTCGTCTGCCGCCTTTTTACGCGCTTCGAGTTGTGTGAGTGTATGCACTTGGCATTTGTATTCCTCCTTCAGGAGCCAATGGTAGCCCATCAGCAGTTCTTGCAGGGAGCCGAGTAGGGCCATCGTTAGGTGGTCCACCATTAGGTATGCCACAGTTTGGTGGGTCGGATCCATTGTTGCCCGTGTTGTCGCGATTGGCGGAGGTGTCGCCAGCGTTGATGACGGCGCACATGAAGTGGCTGGGGAAGTTATTGCTCCCATAGCTATCAGATCCGGAGCCGTAGGATCCATCTTCAGTTGCTAGATCGCCCAGATCGGATTTGCGACTTCTATCGCTATCCGTGTTCTCAACTGTCGCCGAGGCATTGAGCTCACTGAGGGTGCCGATCAGCGGAGGGAACCATGATGCTGGAGCAATCGGTGGTGTTGTCGGCTAGTCAGGCATGCGAAGCGTGCCCATCTGACCAACTTGGAAGCGGAAGCTCCCGATCGCCAGGCTAATTCCATCGCCCACGGACTCGAAAGCCAGGCGGGTGGCCGGCGTGTGGACGGTGAAGTCGAACGCGCCAAAGAGCTGGCGAATCTCCGCTGTTGTGGAGTTGTAGATCGTAGTTGATGGGGCCGAAGAAGCCGCGACATCAGCATTCCTAATTCCCACAGACGGCGCCAATTGACGAGGGTTTAACTCATCAATGCCCATTGTTATGGACTTGGATTTTCGAGAAGGAGGGAGCGCTGGAAGCATCAATCGGCTAGCAAACAAGCACAAAGGGACGCAAGGTTTACCCAGGTTCAGGCCTCGTAGAGGTCTCTACTCCTGCTTGTTTGCTCTTGAAATTAATGAAGGAATCGAAGATTACAATGGTGTGCAGATGCAATCTGGCGAGGGTTGTGGAAACTAGGGTTACGGGTGTCCTCCTCGCTGCCCCCTCCTGGCCTTTATATAGATAGGCCAGGTTTCGGGTAGCAGGTCGAGTCGGTTATAGTTTAGGCTTTGCCCTTCAAACTTTCTATCTTTAGACTTCTTCTTGTCCCTCAAGTTATCGAGAGTCCGTAGGCCACTCAAAGTCTTTATTGGGCCGTGGCAACGAAGTGGGCTTCCACCATATCTGGACCATATATACAAGACTCGAGTACCTGCAGGGTATACCCATGTCACATACATAACTCCATGTACTTACAAGCTCCCCTTCCTTTCACACCGACAACATCCATAAACAAAAGAGCATGATATCAACTGGGTACAATGTACAAGTGCAATGTTGAAAGCGTTCCCCATGACAACATGGTTCTGCTAATCCCAACGTATAAGTGCAAGCATATACAACATAGATGACACAATGGTTCAAGTTTATTAGGGGAAAGAAAAGTAAAGTGTGCCATCAAGTTCGTGAGAGCTTTAATCACTAATTTTCACATAACAAGTTTAATCTGGAAGGTAGATAAAAACATGAATATACTATGAATAGCAAATACTAATAGGTAGGTATGGTGGACTCTTTGGAATAAATTGGTTTTATTTGGAGTTGGATGCATGAGTGGAACTCATACTTGGTATGGAGGCTAGCAAAAGACTGGGAGTGACCAACTAAGAGAGCAATAATGGCCATAATCATGCAAAGCAACAAAACATTATTAAATTAAAGCATAAAGTGATATTACAAGTCGAAAACTAAAGGATCATAGAGGCTATGGTGACTTGGGATAGTCTTAACATGGTGTGAGCATGTGCCAAGTCAACCCAAATAAAGCATCAAAGGAGAATACCACAATACTATGCTTTAATACGCTAAAACAACTCATGATTCTTTCAAGGCACATTAAGTAATCTCAATTGTTTATAACATGTCATGGTACATCAAAAATCACTAAGCATAAAGCCAAAACAATACCAAGCATGACATGACAAAGCATAGGCCACAGTCAAAAACAAGCTCCTTTTTACCACTTAAGCATGAACTTTTCCTACGCTTTTCCAATCCAAACCAACTTATTTGAAAACTAATGTATAAATGAGGGGGTCCAACCAACTTTATTCAATCAAACTAAGCAAACAAAAACTAAAATCGAAAATAAAGATGCTCCAAGAACAACACAATTATGCATGAAACAATAAAAATGAAGTGTTTGGAAGAAACCTGAGATTTTTATTGATGAAGAAGGGGATGCCTTAGGCATCCCCAAGCTTTGACGCTTTTACCTCTTGAATATTTATTGGGGTGACATGGGGTGGCATCGCCAAGCTTGATCTTTTGTCCATACTTCATCTTATCACATTACTCTTCTTTACACTTTAAATTTTCCTTCATACAAAACTTCACACAATCTTCATTACCAACATTAGTGTACTCAAGATAATAACTCTTTTTGGTTCAGTTCCAACTCAAGTAAAACTTCCATTAAAACAAAATCTACCGAAGCACTTCCTTTAAAAAGTTCAAATGATCAAAGAGAACTCAAAGAGAAAGAGATTAAGAGGCAAGTGCAAATAATGGCAGAAATCTGTCAAAACAGACCAGCAGGTAAAAACTAATTTTTTCGAAGACCTTCTGTTGCTAAAATCGAAAAGTGTTGAACTAACGAAAGTTGGATAACAACCTGGGGCAGAAGCACAAACAATTACAGTTCAAACTGACGTACAGAGATTTTTGACGAATTTTTACAGCGAAGCATAAAAATCTGTTTCGGACAACAATTTTCCAAGTCTTACTTCTCTCTCATTAGAGGTTACTCTTGGCACAAAAACCACACAAAAATGATAAGGAGAGGTTATTAATGAAGCAATAACTTCCAAGACTCAACTAAAACTTTTGGGTTATCTCCTAATAAGTATTTTTTCTTTAACGCCTTTAAGTTAGGCATGATAGTTTGAGAAGATGCTCACATAAGAAATATGAATTGAAGTAAAATAGAGCATCAAGAAGAAAATTCAAAGAACATTTAAGTATAACCCACTTCCTATGAAAAATAATCTTGTAAAGAAACAAGTCATGAAAGCACAAAGCAACAAGCATAGGAAAGCAAAACAAGTGCAACTTCAAAAAAAATAACATAAAGAGGGGAAACTTAATATTGTTGAGATACATAAAACCATGTTTCCCTCTCTCATAATAACTTTCAGTAGCATCCTGAATAAAATTAACAATATAACTATCACATAAAACATTCTTATCATGATCCACGTGCATAAAAGACTTAATACTCTCCCTATAGGCATAGTCATTCTTATTAATTGTTGTGGCAGCAAATTCAACAAAATAGATATCATTATTATTCTCATCACCATAATTATCAAATATAGGAGGCATACTGTAATCATAATTAATTTTCTCCTCAATAGTAGGTGGACTGAAAATATCATATTCATCATTGTAATCATCATATATTGGAGGTTTGGTATCATCATAAGCAATAGAATAGCTATCTTCTAAAGTTGGGGAACTAAAAAGATCATTTTCGTAAAAACTAGCTTCCCCATGCTTTGACTTTTCCATAGCATTAGCAATAATGGTGTTAAAGAATTCATACTAATAACAATTCTATTAGCATGCAAGTAAAGTTCCATTGGTTTTTTAATTTTCTCTTCAAACACTTCATGTCCTAACTCAAGATAAATACTATAAAGATCTCTGATTTTTTTTTGTTTTCCATTAAGCCTAACTAGTGAAAATAAATACAAGAAACAAAAAGATATAATTGCAGAATCTAAAGGAAATAACTTCGAGCACTCACACACCAGCGACTGTACTAAAAGATAGCTTAGTAGCCAGATGATGTGAGTACCTTTTACCTTACCTCCCCGGCAACGACGCCAGAAAATAGCTTGATGTCTACGCACTTCTATTCTTGTAGACAGTTGTTGAGCCTCCAAGTGCAGAGGTTTGTAGAACAGCAACAAGTTTCTCTTAAGTGGATTACCCAAGGTTTATTGAACTCAGGGAGGAAGTGGTCAAAGGTATCCCTCTCAAGCAAGCCTGCAATCAAGATACAAGAAGTCTCTTGTGTCCCCAACACACTCAGTACACTTGTTAGGTGTATAGGTGCACTAGTTCGGTGAAAGATAGTGAAATACAAGTGGTATGGATAATTATAAGTGGTAACGGTGCCAGAATATAGCTTGACGAGAGGAAAAGACTAAAGGCAAAAAGATGGAAGCAAGCAAACATGTAACAGATCTAGTAGCAAACGGTGTTTCAATGTTTAGAAACAAGGCGTAGGGATCATACTTTCACTAGTGAACACTCTCATATAAATATCATCTCTTTATGATACTACTCTGAACTACTCTCCGGTTGGACACTCTAATCCATGGTAGGGCTATAACATCACACCTCAAAGTCCGCTTCCCCATCTAGATAACCCCACACTATCACCTTGAGCACTAGATGGTTCCAACAAACACCACAATTTCATAGAAACATCCAACTCCAAATATAAATCATAACAAATATTTGTAATCTCTAGCCTAAGTGCCACCATGGTGTGCACACTGTCACTTTCACACACATGGGGAGAGCAGAGATCTATTAAAGCACTTAAGTAGCAAAGTAGATCTACTTGATTACAAAGCTCATGATCACAATATGATCATGCATAGAGAGGGAGAGATGAACACATAGCTCCCGGTAGAGCCCTTAGCCTCGAGAGAGAACTACTCCCTCCTCATCATGGGAGTCAACAACAGCGATGGAGATGGCGGTGGAGATCGATGGATATGGCTTCGGGGGCAGTTTCCCATCCCGGCAAGGTGCCGGAACAGAGACTTTCTGTCCCCCGAATCTCCCCTTCGGTGGCGGCGGTGCTGCGGAACTTTTCGTGGCTGGAGGCTGGATTCTTTAGGATTTTCTCATCGGGAGGCTTCTTATCGGCGAAGGGGCGATGTCAGAGGGTGGACCAGGGGCCCACACCACCTGGTGGCACGGCCAGGGGGACCTGGGCCATCACATGGTCTGGCCAGCCCTTGGCCCCTCTCCGTCTCGTCTTCTGGCTCCGTGAGTCTTCCTGTAAAATATCGACTTTGGCTTTTGTCTGGTCCAATTCTGAAAATATTTCTTTTATGGCTTTTCTGAAACCAAAAGCAGAAGAAAGAAGGCAACTGGCACTGTGGAATCTTGTTAATAGGTTAGTTCCAGAAAATATGTAAAAGTACTCCAAAGTGTGAACAAGACATAAGAAAGTAGATATAAAACAAGCATGGAACATCAAAGATTATAGATATTTTTGCAACGTATCAACCTTATTGCTCTAATTTACGAAGATTTATTGGTCATTCATAAGTTGTACAACCAATGTACAGCTGCATACTATGACACATACTTTGGTCATGTTTTTGTTAACTTTAACAATTGTCTCATATATGGTGAAACATGCTTTGGTCATGTTTTTGTTCACTTTAACAATTGTCTCATATTATATTTCTTTATCTATAAACTAAAGGAGCACTGCCATATAATTTAAACACTATTAGCAGAGGATGGCGTGGCAAAACGTGTTGGGTCCATCTAGTACCATACTATGTCGGACCCCTATATATGGGGAGTGACTGTGCGGCACTTGTCTCTAAACTAATATTCAGTAGAAAAAGCAAGTCTATAATCGGTGGAATAGCTTAAGACATCAAAATGTTGTGTCGTTCAGTTCCTCACATTATTTTCTCTAAATTCAATCGGATAGGTAACATGGTAGTAGCTCATAAACTTGTGAAGTTAGGACACAATGTGGCATGTGCACAAGTTTGTTGGGCTCTGCACCTTCCTGCACGTTGAACTTTTTTTTGAACAGCCACACAACCTTTATTATTAATCAATCAAGGTTACATCATCCACCAAAAGTGGAAACAAAAAACATATGGGCTTCATCGAGCCATACATTAAAACCCCGACTATCTACATCTTTTGCTAGGAAATCAGCCACTTTATTTGCATCACGAGATTGTATTCAAAACTGTGAGGCTTGATTATACTTTTGATAAAGGGTATTTTATTACTTAAATTTAAACATTATGCCCGTCCTCTGCATACCTAAAATGCACACAGCCGACAAGATCCACATATCCGTACAGAAAAAATAAAAAAATGAATTACATATCATAATGAGAAATTATAGGATCGCCTAAGGCGCTGAAGGGGGACCAATTCGAAGATTATACTGCCATTCATGGCGGGTGAAACTAGAGGGGGGGTGAATAGGAGACTATCAATTTTTATTCTCTTCTTGCAATTTTAGGCTTTGCACAAAGTAAAGTTCACTAGAGACAAGTAGATGAACAACCTATATGGCCAACGATACAACAAGTAAACAAGACGGTAATTGCAAGTAGTAAAGGAGAGGAACAGATAAACTCGCAAGGGGACACGGAGATGTAATTCCTGTAGTTCACTTCCAAGGAAGCTACGTCTATGTTGGAGAGGTGTCGGGGCCACACAAGATCACCCGAGGGCCACAAAGGCCTCACCTTCTTCTCCGGTGAGCACCACCACAAAGGTGGCCTCACAATCCACTAACTGATGACCTTGAAGGCGCCAACCGAAACCTTTGCAACAAGGTTGAGGGGAGACTCCAGAACTCAATTAGAGGCCATCAACGACACCAGGAAGCTTCACAACAATTTCCCTAGATCCGAGGATGCCCTACACCGTCTAGGGTTCCAAGAACCCAAGAGTAACAAGATCCACTAAGGATGGGTGGGGAAATCATGATTCCTTTGGTGGAAGTGTAGATCTAGGTCACCTCTCCCAATCCTCAAAAGATCAGGAGGTTTGAGTGGGTAGGGGGAGAGATCTAGGTAAGTCAAGCTCTTTTATTAATGGAGGAGACATATAACAAAGAGATTGTTCGGTCCACAGCATAGAAAAACAAAAAAATTCCTACGGTGTGAACTACACGCCAAGATCTATCTACTAGGTACAAAGCAATGGGTGGACATACAGCCAACAAGAACATACCCTCGTAGACAACGAGCTTTGTTAACGAGTAGGAACTCGTGGTTGATGTAGTCGTACACTTGCCGATCTCAAGATCGTGAGGAAGTCCGAGCACCGCAACTCAGCAATGCATCCGCACTCGCACACACGTTCAAGCCACCGGACAACCTCCACCTCCTTGCTCTAGCGATCCAGCGGAAGCAGCAACTCCTTCCAGACAAAATGCCATCGGGAACATGTATCTCGCTAATCCGAGACCATGGGGGAATAATTCTAGAGGGGGAGAGAGATCCTTCACAAGGATGTGTGTGGATGAAGGAGGGAATGGGTGGCCTTTTATAGGAGGAGGGGGGGTGCCCCCTCTCTCCATGGCCGGCGCATGGGGGGTGACCCCTCACCTCCCCCATTCATGTGGTGGTAACCCCCCCCCCACATTAAAATGCCTCTTCACATTCCCTTTTAAAGTCTCCACTTTAAATGCATTAAATTTCTCCAAATTTAATGCTCTCTCATTTAATAAAACTCTTTTTATTAAATTTATTCAGAATTTTGTTAATTACTTTAATTAACAAACATTCACATATAGCCCCTTGCAATATTTCAATATCACATGCAGAACCACCTTCTGCAATTTCACCCAAAACAATTTCTGGTTTCTATTGAAACAATTCCTGCGCTTTGCAATTCTTTCGTCTGAAACATATGTGCTCCAAAATGGTGTCCGATAACTCTTAAGTGTGCCACCCTACGGTTCGCGAATAATGCAGACATGATCGAGACCCTTCTCCGATCAATAATCAGCAGCGGGACCTGGAGATCCATACTGACTCCTACACATTCAACGATAACTCCTGTGATCGTGAGAACCTTTAACGCTTGTAACTAAATCTCTTTGTCTCTCAATATATTACATGTCCGAGATTCGATCATCGATATCTCCATACCTAGTTTGATCTCGTTACCGACATGCACTCTTTTCTCGTTCTCGTGATATAACATTCTAGTGATCACATCACTTGCTTGCAAGCTATCCTAATGTGATATCACCGAGAGGGCCCAGAGTATATCTATCCATCATCTGGATTGACAAATTCCACTCTTGATCCATGAGCCTCAACATAACACCTTCATAGTACTGAACCCATCTTTATAGTCACCCTGTTACGGTGTGACGTTTGATGTTATCAAGATACTCTTTCGGTGTCAGCAATTAACATGATCTCATGGTCTAAGGATAAAGATTACTTCGTCTGATGTTATAGCAATATAAACATAATGACTTGATTGTAATGCTATACTTCGGATGAATGTTCATCACATCATTCCACCAATGGTGTGACCTTGTTATTAACAACATCCAATGTCCATGATCAGGAAACCTTGATCATCCTGTTAATCAACAAGCTAGTCTATAAGAGAGGCATGACTAGGAACCCTTTTTGTTTATTAAAAACACATGTATTGATGTTTTCGAATCAATACATTTCTAGCATGTAAAATAAACATCTATCATGTATAAGGAATATATAATAACAACTTTATTATTGCCTCTTAGGGCATATTTCCTTCAGTCTCCCACTTGCACTAGAGACAATAATCTAGTTCACATAGTGATAAATCTAACACCCATGGAGTTCTGGTGTTGATCATGTTTTGCCCTAGGGAGAACTTTAGTCAACGGATCTGCTACATTTAGGTTCGTGTGTACTTTACAAATCTTTATATCTCCATCCTTGACATGCTCGCGGATGGAGTGAAACCGGCGCTTAATATGCTTGGAATTCTTGTGAGACCTTGGTTCCTTTGCGTTGGCTATGGCTCCATTGTTGTCACAATAGATCACCATCGGGTCCAACGCACTGGGAACCACACCCAGTTCCGTAATGAACTCTTTCATCCAAATTGCTTCCTGCGCCGCTTCTGAAGCAGCAACATATTCTGCCTCCGTTGTTGATCCAGCCACCACAGGTTGTTTGGAACTCCTCCAACTAACTGCTGCTCCGTTCAAGAGAAATACGTATCCGAATTGAGACTTAGAGTCATCCGGATCGGTGTCAAAGCTAGCATCGACATAACACTTGGCGACTAGCTCTTCTTCACCTCCGTATATAATAAACATATCCTTAGTTCTTCTTAAGTACTTGAGGATGTTCTTTACCGCTATCCAGTGTTCCGAACCTGGATCAGATTGGTACCTACTAGTCAAACTAATAGCATGTGCCACATCCGGTCTTGTACATAGCATGGCATACATAATAGAGCCTATGGCCGAGGCATAGGGGATCTTATCCATCATCTCTCTTTCTTCCGCCGTAGCCAGACTTTGAGTCTTACTCAATGTCTTGCCTTGCAACATAGGTAAGAACCCCTTTTTACTTTCGTCCATATTAAACTTCTTTAATATCTTATCAAGGTATGTACTCTGCGATAGCCTAATTAGGCGCCTTGATCTATCTCTATAGATTTTAATGCCTAATATATATGATGCTTCACCAAGGTCTTTCATCAAAAATTTACTGTTTAGATAACTTTTAACACTGTTTAAAAGATCTATATCATTTCCAATCAATAATATGTCATCCACATATAATATCAGAAATGCCACATTGCTCCCACTCACTTTCTTGTAAATACAAGCCTCTCCATAAGTTTGGACAAATCCAAACTCTTTGATCACCTCATCAAAGCGGAGATTCCAACTTCGTGATGCTTGCTTCAGTCCATAGATGGATCGCTGAAGTTTGCACACCTTATTAGCATCCTTAGGATCGACAAAACCCTTAGGTTGTATCATATACAACTCTTCTTCAATCTTACCATTGAGGAATGCAGTTCTGACATCCATCTGCCATATTTCATAATCGAAATATGCAGCAATTGCTAATATAATCCAAACTGACTTAAGCATCACTACGAGAGAGAATGTCTCATCGTAGTCAACTCCTTGAATTTGTCGAAACCCCTTTGTGACAAGTCGAGCCTTATAGATGGTCACATTACCATCAGCATCAGTTTTCCTTTTGAAAATCCATTTATTCTCCACGGCCTTTCGGTCGTGAGGTAAGTCCACCAAGTTCCAAACTTGGTTCTCGTACATGGATTCCATCTCGGATTTCATGGCTTCTAGCCATTTGTTGGAATCCAGGCTCATCATCTCTTCTTCATACGTCGCAGGGTCATCCATTTCATCAACCATGAAATTCACAACAGGATTGCCGTACAGTTCAGGAGCTGCACGTGTCCTGCTTGACCTGCGAGGTTCGATAGTGTCCTCTTTCGGAGTTTCATGATCATTATCATTAGCTCTCTCTTCATCAGGTGAAGTCAACTCCGAAACAACTTCCGGTGCTGTGCCACTCGCCATTCCATGAAGAGAAGGTTCAATAACCTCTTCGAGTTCTACCTTCCGACTACTCACACCTTTCGCGAGAAACTCCTTCTCAAGAAAGGATCCATTCTTGGCAACAAAAACTTTGCCCTCGGATCTGTGATAGAAGGTATACCCGATTGTTTCTTTAGGGTATCCTATGAAGACGCATTTTTCTGCTTTGGGTTCGAGTTTATCTGGTTGAAGTTTCTTCACATAAACATCGCATCCCCAAATCTTAAGAAATGACAGCTTAGGTTTGTTTCCAAACCATAATTCATACGGTGTCGTTTCAACGGATTTAGATGGTGCCCGATTTAAAGTGAATGCAGCTGTTTCCAGTGCATAACCCCAAAATGACAGAGGTAACTCAGTCAGAGACATCATAGATCGAACCATATCTAATAAGATACGATTACGACGCTCCGACACACCATTACGTTGTGGTGTTCCGGCAGGCGTGAGTTGTGAAACTATTCCACACTCTTTCATATGTGTGCTAAACTCGTAACTTAGATACTCTCCTCCACGGTCAGACCGTAGAAATTTGATCTTTCTATTACGATGATTTTCCACTTCATTCTGAAACTCCTTGAACTTTTCAAAAGTTTCAGACTTGTGTTTCATTAAATAGATATACCCATATCTACTCAAATCATCCATGAAAGTAACAAAATAATGACATCCACCTCGCGCCGACACACTCATTGATCCACACACATCAGTATGTATGATTTCCAATAGATCTGTCGCCTGTTCCATTGAACCGGAAAACGGCGTTCTAGTCATCTTGCCCATAAGGCATGGCTCACATGTATCAAATGATTCAAAATCAAGTGATTCCAAAAGTCCATCAGAATGCAGTTTCTTCATGCGTTTAATGCCAATATGACCTAGACGGCAGTGCCACATATATGTAGACATATCATCATCAAGTTTAATCTTTTTAGCATTAACATTATGAATGTGCGTAATATTACTATCGAGATCCAATAGAAATAAACCATTCAACATAGGTGCATGACCATAAAAGATATCATTCTTATAAATCGAACAACCATTGTTTTCAGATTTAAAGGAATGACCACTTTGCATCAAACACGATCCAGATACAATGTTCATGCTCAGTGCAGGCACCAAATAACAATCATTTAGGTTTATAACTAATCCCGATGGCAAATGGAGAGGTAGCGTCCCGACGGCGATCACATCAACTCTTGATCCATTGCCGACCCGCATACTGACCTCATCCCTTGCTAGTTGTCGCTTGTTCCGTAGCCCCTGAACCGAGTTACATATATTAGCAACCGATCCGGTATCAAATACCTAGGTGCTACTGCGAGTACTAGTCAAGTACACATCAATAACATGTATATCACATATACCTTTGTTTGCCTTGCTGGACTTCTTGTCCGCCAAATACTTGGGGCAGTTGCGCTTCCAATGGCCAGTCCCCTTGCAATAGTAGCACTCGGTGTTAGACTTAGGGCCAGCCCGGGGTTTTTTTTAGGCGTGGCAACAGACTTGCCACCCTTCTTTCCCTTGTGCTTGCCTTTCTTATCCTTCTTGAAACCGGTGGTCCTATTGATCATCAACACTTGATGTTCTTTCCTAATCTCCACTTCTGCAGTCTTAATCATTGACAGAAGCTCAGGAAGAAACTTCTTCATGCCCTGCATATTATAGTTCATCACGAAGCTCTTGTAGCTAGGTGGCAGAGATTGGAGAACACGATGTATGCCTAAGTCAATGGGAATCGTTATTCCCAAGGACACAAGCTTATCGGCGTACCCAGACATTTTGAGAACGTGCTCACTAACGGAGCTATTTTCCTCCATCATGCAGCTAAAGAACTTTTCTGTAGCATTATAACTCTCTACAGCAGCATGGGTATCGAAAATCATTTTCAATTCTCCCATGGTATCAAAGGCATTACCATTTTCGAAACGCTTTCGAAGTTTTGGCTCTATCCCATACAGTATGCCGCAATGAACTAAGTTGTGGTCCTCCTGACGAGTCACATAGACATTCTTTTCCTCGTCAGGGGCATCAGGAGCTGGTGGGGGGCCTAGCGGCGCATCTAGCACATATTGCTTTTGTGCAGCATTGAGGAGAATCCTCAAATTCATAGCCCATTTGGTGAAGTTGCTACCATTCGCAGCAAGTTTCTCTTTCTCCATGAACACATTGAAATTAAAAGCAGGTGGTGCCATCTACAACAGAATTTGTAAAGTTTATTTAGACTAAGTTTATGATAGATTGAGTTCAACTAATCCAAATTACTAATGAACTCCCACTCAAAAACGACATCCCTCGTGTCCTTTTGGTGATTACATGAACCAAATCCACTATATGAAGTCCGATCATCACGTGAGTTGATATAGCTTCAAAGGCGAGCATCTATATGGGCATCATATCAACCATATGACTCATGCTTAACCTTTCGGTCCGTGTTCCGAGGCCATGTATGTACATGCTAGGCTCGCCAAGTAAAAACCTTAGTATTCGCGTGTGTAAAATTGTCTTACACCCGTTCCTATGAAAGCGTAGATTCGAGTACACGCGATCATCACGTGATGTCTCGAAACACGATCCATAGAACGGTGCATACTCAAGGAAGAACACATTTTTATCTTGCTATCTAAATGAGGGATCATCTTATAATGCTACCAAACGCGCCAAACTAGCAGTATAAGATGCTAACATCTAATGTGTAAAGTGAGATGATATGGTCCATGCATTTGATCTCTATCACTTGCATCATGGTATGATCTCTATCATTCCTTTGTGTGTAAGGCCAAGATCTATGGAACTTACACGTTGACTGTGTTGTAAGAGTATCTACCATACATCTACTTACAACAATACCATATCAATACACTAGCCCAGCAACGATCTAAACTAGACACCTCTAATTTATCAATTGCAAGTTTTACGTGGCTTAGGGCTTTCGGAGATAGAACCGTTCTCACCTATGAACATGAACCACAACGAGGATAACTAAGTTATTAGCAACTCGTTGTAAATCAGATATTGACTATAGTAGGAGAGACAAACACCCACCAGCCACTTATGCAAAACAAGTTGCATGTCAGTCGTGGAACCGGTCTCATGTACGATGACATGTAAGGTTGGTCCGGGCCGCTTCATCCCACTATGCCACCAATATCCAAAATACATAGAAGATGCAATAACATGATCATCATCACCCACATATCAACCATATGTGTACTACCCGTGCTAAGCACCTACGCATAGATCAGGCTCTGATACCACTGTTGGGTCCGCAGCATAGAAAACAAAAAATTTCCTATGGTGTGAACTACACGCCAAGATCTATCTACTAGGTACAAAGCAACGGGTGGACATACATCCAACGAGAACTTACCCTCGTAGACAACGAGCTTTGTTAACGAGTAGGAACTCGTGGTTGATGTAGTCGTAAACTTGCCGATCTCAAGATCGTGAGGAAGTCCGAGCGCCGCAACTCAACAACGCATCCGCACTCGCACACATGTTCAAGCCACCGGACAACCTCCACCTCCTTGCTCCAGCGATCCAGCGGAAGCAACAACTCCTTCTAGACGAAATGCCACCGGGAACATGTATCTCGCTAATCCGAGACAATGGGGGAATAATTCTAGAGGGGGAGACAGATCCTTCACAAGGAGGTGTGTGGATGAAGGAGGGAATGGGTGGCCTTTTATAGGAGGAGGGGGGTGCCCCTCTCTCCATGACCGGCGCATGGGGGGGTGACCCCTCACCTCCCCCATTCATGTGGTGGTAACCCCCCCCCCCCCCCCCACATTAAAATGCCTCTTCACATTCCCTTTTAAAGTCTCCACTTTAAATGCATTAAATTTCTCCAAATTTAATGCTCTCTCATTTAATAAAACTCTTTTTATTAAATTTATTCAGAATTTTGTTAATTACTTTAATTAACAAACATTCACATATAGACCCTTGCAATATTTCAATATCACATGCAGAACCACCTTCTGCAATTTCACCCGAAACAATTTCCGGTTTCTATTGAAACAATTCCCGCGCTTTGCAATTCTTTTGTCTGAAACATATGTGCTCCAAAATGGTGTCCGGTAACTCTTAAGTGTGCCACCCTACGGTTCACGAATAATGCAGACATGATCGAGACCCTTCTCTGATCAATAATCAGCAGCGGGACCTGGAGATCCGTAGACTCCTACACATTCAACGATGACTCCTGTGGTCGTGAGAACATTTAACGCTTGTAACTAAATCCCTTTGTCTCTCGATATATTACATGTCCGAGATTCAATCATCGGTATCTCCATACCTAGTTTGATCTCGTTACAGACATGCACTCTTTTCTCGTTCCCGTGATATAACATTCTAGTGATCACATCACTTGCTTGCAAGCTATCCTAATGTGATATCACCGAGAGGGCCCAGAGTATATCTATCTGTCATCTGGATTGACAAATTCCACTCTTGATCCATGAGCCTCAACATAACACCTTCGTAGTACTGAACCCATCTTTATAGTCACCCTGTTACGGTGTGACGTTTGATGTTATCAAGATACTCTTCCGGTATTAGCAATTAACATGCTCTCATGGTCTAAGGATAAAGATTACTTCATATGATGTTATAGCAATATAAACATAATGACTTGATCGTAATGCTATACTTCGGATGAATGTTCATCACATCATTCCACCAATGGTGTGACCTTGTTATTAACAACATCCAATGTCCATGATCAGGAAACCTTGATCATCCTGTTAATCAACAAGCTAGTCTATAAGAGAGGCATGACTAGGAACCCTTTTTGTTTATTAAACACACATGTATTGATGTTTTCAAATCAATACATTTCTAGCATGTAAAATAAACATCTATCATGTATAAGGAATATATAATAACAACTTTATTATTGCCTCTCAAGGCATATTTCCTTCAGAGATAAAATGAAGAGGAGGAAAAGGAGGGCCTTAAATAGGCCTGTTCCAAAAGGGCAGATTATGTCCCTCCCCCACACCACCGGTACTACTGGTGGCGGGCCGGTAGTTCCGGCGAACGGCTCCTAGCGGTCCGAAGGCGCTTCATGGAACGGTTGGATTTGATAGTTCAGTGGGCCCCACGAACTGATTGGTACTACCAGTCCTAGTTCCGATTCAACTCTCGATAAAAGGACACATTGATACAGAGAAGTATTTAAACCGATTTGCTAGTTACCAGAACTTAGAGCATAACAGGGGTCGGAACTACCGGGTCACTAGGTGCTGACCGGTACTACCAGGCAGGGAGCGATACTACCGCTCAGAGGATCTAGGGCTGATTAGCGTGAGCCGGAAGTTCTAGTGCAACCGGACCAAAACTTCTAGCCGGTACTACCAGTGCTAATTCCGACACTAATTCTGTCAAATAGGTACATTGATGGTTGCAAGTGCATAGATGGTTTGTAGCTAGTTTCAAAATAAAGATATCGATCCCACAGGGAGAAGGAGTTTGAAGTCTAATAACTCTGGAATTAAATACTACAATAGAAATGCTAAATAAAGTTCTAAGTAACAAGAGAAAATGCCAGTATTGTGTAAAAAAGGTGTTTTTGGGTTTTTGGTATAAGAGAACAATAAGTAAAGTAAAACAACTGAAGACAGAAAGTAAGTATCACGTATGTAAAAGATATTTGAAACTGCAATGGGAAAAGGGCGTTATCAGGGAGTAGCGGATACACCTGTAGCATTATAAAGAGCTAAGGTAAAGATTATTATCATGAACATTCTCAACTATGTATGCGTGGGAGGAACTCCGTGTTTGGACAAATAGGCAGCAACCACTGCTCACATCATCCTCATAACCACAGCAGACAGCAATCGACATCAATCGAATTACTGCGCTATTAAGGTACTTAATCCTGTAGGACATATCCCATGGCATGGATAGTGTTCCGTGAGTTTCCTCGGTTCCCAAGTTGATACGTAAGGGGTGCCAACAGCTTTATAGTCACTGTAAGTGCTAACACACCTATATATACCAACAAGTAGTTCCCTCCATCAAGTCCCCACAAGAGGCAAATATTGAGAGGTCGACTTCTCCCAACATCAAGATGAAGACAATCTAACACATGGTCACAATGATGAATATCATAATAAACGTTATCTTATTTCAATCTCATACTAGGGTTTCTCCATCTCCCCAAGAACTAATGATCTACTCAGACATGGAGGCAATCAACATCATGGCAATAACAATGGAATCTATCATAGATGAATAGTACTTGTATAAATCCACAACGAGTATGAAATTATAACAAGATCTAGACAAGATGTTGATGGGATGGATGGAGATGGTGGTGACGCAGCGGTTGATGATGAAGATCGATGCCTTAGCCTCCTGGATCTGTGCAGGGCGAAGAGGGATCCCTGGTGGAAGAGTTCCCCCTCTAGATGCCTTCCGGAGGTAAGGTTTCGGTGATTTTTGGTTGTTATGTATGTCGTCTCCCTGATCCAGTTGCACGGGGTGAAACTATTTGAGGAGGCGGTGGCGGCGCCAACTATACGGCGGGAACTATACGGCCGGAAAATTAATTCCCGTTGTATAGTTGGTCGTTAAACCTTCTGGATGCCTCGATCACTTTGGATTTTCTTCTAGTGTTATTGTATTTCCCAAATAAGCGATTTACGTTGTTTTTGACTCCTTTTCTCCCCAATACAACTACTCCAAGAATTGTGTCCATTGTATCCATCATATGTCATAATCCTAGTGAAAATAGACATAAAATGTGCGCACGAACACCGTAAAATACCAAGATCCTACAACTACAGTGCAAAATAATAATATAAAACATGATGCAATTATGCACTCATCAACTTCCCCAAGCTTAGACTCTTGCTCGTCCCGAGCAAGTTTAGCTTAATGGATGTTATCCTCATATTCATGAAGCTGAGTCGATAAAATAAATGAGGCAGTTGCAGCATGTGTTTATCATATATGATACATAGGAATAAGTTCATGAATAGTACCTTACTTGAACCATACGAATAATATTAGTAGGCTTCCACACCTTACCATTTAACAGTTCACAAAAGATCACTCTCAATATGATGTAAAAGTACTTAGTTCAACCGAATGAGTTAGCGAGGTAGTTTGAAGTGTTTTTGGATTAACATATTCACTTGGGATTTAAAATCTCAAACGCTTCTTTGTCATACTACAATATAGTGGTATATGCATATTTGATCTTTGCACATTCGCTCTTTTTATTCTCTCTTTTCTTCTTATTTATATATATATATGCTCACACTTTTGTTTAAGTGTTGTTGAAAGGAGCTAGCCATACATTCCACTTCATGTAGGAATTCAAAGTTTAACGATCTCAATTACCAAATTCTAATTGTATATGAAGCAATCTTTATAGCTTGAATATTCTACCTCATCTTGTTCTCACTCTAATTTGATAGCACTTTTAATTTTCCTTTGTTCAAGGTTTCTTTTTCAACTTAACTTATTAGATAATTTTTTCTTTGTAAATCAAACCATGAACTTACAACATATTGACCAAATTATCTTTGTATGTTCCATTAATACCAATGGTGTGGAAGACTCATATTTCTATCATCAAGTGCAAGTAAAATTATACTCAAGCCATTCATATATCCAATAGGACAAGCACAAACTCAATATTGCTCCATATATGGTAATAAACTCAGAATTTCATAAAAGGGATCGACTATTCCTAAAGGGAATTCTAATGATGCAAACTTTATTTCTAAATTGAACTAATGCAAAACTAAAATAGTAATGTAAAACTTATAAGATAGATTGCAAGGTCTTAAATATCTCCCCAAGCTTGGAATCAAGCCAGGCGGGATCAAATAATCCCTTGCAATTATTTGATACCATGATTATTGTAGATCACTATGGCGCCATGGCACATGGTATCTTCTCTTCACAGGCCAGCCTGAGACGGAGGGAGGGATTGACATCCTCTAATTCTTTAACACGCAGATTGTAGAAAAGATTATTCCTCTCCAGCACTTTCATTTGTTCTTTAATGAGCTCATTGTTATCTTGAAGGGTTTGTATCGCCTTAAGACTCATAGAAAAACCTGATTCGGTTGTATGCTTAATATCTTCATCAAGTTTATGAAGATAAAGTCGCGGCAACTAAAGATGTTTGGGTGTCCCTAGTGTCTCCTTGTCCATCTATTCAATCTTCAGCTCGAGGGATTTCAACTCCCTCTTCCGACTTTCATTGTCGGCGTCGAGGAACTCCATAGGGACAAACTTGATCTCCTTGCATTGCTCACTATTGCTCCCGATCTCCATAGGAACTTATCGCTTTGGCTTTTGTCCCTTGGTTTGTGTGTCCTCACGTATGAATAAGAGGTAGATTGGTTTCTGGCCATTATGATTAGAGAGAGAGACAATGGCAGTATGTAAGGGGGGTAAGAGGTCGGTAAAACTAGCGAGAAACACCAAATTTACGCCCAAGAAAAGAATACTAATGGAACAGGGAAAGAAGACACGGATTTGAAGAAGTCCTGTCGTGTAACGACCAACTATACAGGTGTTGTAGCACCTCAAAAATATTAAACAAGCTTATCAAGATCTAATCACCCAAGTTTAGGGTGAACAAAAACTTTTATTATTAAACTTGATATGAGTGCATGTGTGATTTGCATTAGTGTATGAATGCTTCCAATTTCCATGATTGATTGTTACTAATGATAAGGATTAGTTTAAAGATGAATACTACATCATCTAGATCACTTCCAAGCAAAATCAATTAAAAGAAAAATCAAATATAAGACATATGAACATATGGTCATTTTGGCCAAACTTATCCACTAGACCACTTTGGGTGTCTCTAGTAAAAGATTTTCAACAAAAACAATTCCAATTCTTTTCACCCCTTGCTAGACTAAGTAAAAGTGAATACAAGCAAACTTTACAAAATGGAAGAAACTATTTTCAAATCTGTTTAAGAGGCATTGCAAAATTGAATCAAGTTCATATGCCTAGATCATCACTTTTCAAAAACCATTCAAACCACTCCCACTTGACAAATTCTAGCAAACATAGACTACCAAGCATATGACCAGATAACTCACCAAAATTCATTCAAAAGTTCCAAAGTTAATTTCATGTGGCCATTTGGTCAAGCACCTAGCAGACATAGTACAATCTCAACCACTATACACTGTTTTGATCTATCAATTGCTCACAAATTGTACTACAATCAGCTCCATATCTTGCCCATGATCATTCCTAGTCCTTGGCCGTGCAGAGGAGGAGCTCATCTCCACCGTTGCACCAGTGGCACGCCTGTACCGAGCCGGCCATGCCGGTCGACCACGAACCAGTCGCTGCGCGCCGCGCCGCCCACTCCCACGACACCTAGCAACTAGCCGTGACCTCACCGACACCCCCTGTCCACCCCTTGACCATCGGCGAAGAGTGGAGATGCTAGAATCGTCGTGCCCATTTAAGCCTCTGCCATGCCGAGCGCATGAGGAGCACCACAGCTGCCTCGCACGCACAGGCCGCGCCTCGCTCTCTCTGCTCGTACCCGCAGTCGCTGTGGCACTAGTGACCTCCTAAACATGATCGTGCACCGCTGCGCACCCCATGACCACTGTACCAAGTGAGAAACACCCGCATACCTGAACAGAGCGCTGATGTTGCCCGACCGATAGAGACCACCCCTTGACGTGCCGTCACTCGTGTGACGATCGTCGTAGTACCCCGCATCGACCTATGCCCTCCGCCATGCTGAAAGCGACCTATAGCAACATCGTTGGAGGAGTCTGACCATGCTGCCTTGCCGCTGATGCGGGGGTATAAATAGAGGCCACCCCAAACCTCATTCTGCACACCATTCCACTCCCCACTCACCCAGGAACCTCACTGACCTTTCCTCGGAGCAAGGCGAGCACCACAATGCCAGAATTTGGCCAGAGTCCGCCGCTGCAGTCGAGGAAGGAATCCATCGATTGGAGCCGCCCAGGAGCCGCCGTGACCATCGTTCGAACTGCCATTGATGACAACCCCATTCACCCCCATCGCCGACCTTAGCTGGAGCCCCTGTAAGTCCCCAGCAACCCCCACTGCCACGACGATTCAAATAGAATTTTGCCAATTTAGTTTCCCGCGCAAAGCCCAGTGATTCAAATAGAATTTTGCCAATTTAGTTAAAACTATATTCTGTCAGTAGATTCAAAATTCAATTTAAAGAGATATACTGATCCAAATTGCATGATTCCAATTTTGTTGGAAAGGTATTGAAAATATCTAGTCACTCCCATTGGATTCAAATCAATTGAAGCTATAGATCACCTACACCAAAAATAACAAGACAGAGACTTTTGCCACTTCAAACATTTTTATAAAATCAACCATAAATGCTTTTGAGTTACTTCCAACTCTCAAAAATCACATTTGCCATGCTCTACTTGAATATGTAAAAAAATTGTTTCACAGATATGAAACATGGTTTAGTATTAAAAGAGTGCTATATAGGCATTTCTAGTCACTTTAATATTATTAAATAGTGATATTTAATCTTGTAATATATGATCATCATTTTAAATCACATTCCCAAGTATTGAAGTAGGTGGAGATTACATGTGTCAATATGATCCCCTATTTTTATTGGAGAATATTAAATCTTAAAGATATTAAATGAGTAGAAATTACTTTTCTAAAATAAGAAGAACAAGAAAATGTTAATATTCCATATGATGATTGAGATGATGCTAGATCATCTAGTGTGAGCCCTTGTGTGCTAAATAGAAGTAGTGAAGTGTTGTTTGGTGATTGTGTATAGTGAATGTATTTATAGACGCTAGTACCGACCCGGGCTTCACCGAGGAGGAGTACTTCGAGGAGGAGGAGGAAAACTTCAACGTCTCCAACCAAAAAGGCAAGCTATCAGTGCAAGCTAGAACTATGCATGCTATATGTGCAAGCCCCTATACTAGATTCCCTAGGCATGCTTGGTTATGCAACTTTGATTATACCATTCCCAATTTTACTCCAAGCTTTACTTTTCCTTTACTACAGTTTCTTACTTAGTTAATGAATTATGATTAGTGGAAAATAGGATGGATACCATCAAGATCATAGAACTAGCCTTGGATACTTATACTTGGTTAGCACCCCTCAATAGTGATAACCAAACATTAGTGGCTAGTGCTAAGCTAAATCTTGATTACTTTATATGGGAATACTTGGTAAAAATGATTATGAAAACCTTGGAATGCTGATCCATTCTACTGAAATGTTTTGACATGTGTTATGAAACACAATGGTTTGATGATGAAACTCTTGAGGCATGAGCCTTGACTTTAATAAAACTGATGGTTGGGTTCGGATGCGATACCATTCCAATTTTATCATACAACCACATTACCTGAGTTGGGTAGTGCTTGACTGGAAGTTTATATGTCTTAGTATGGGTTCCCTTGCGGAAGAGGTTAAGCTGAGGCTACCTCGTGATGAATGTCCACCTATGTAGTGCCCAGGATGACAGTTAGTCATGGTTGGGAGGCCAAGCTCATAGGGGAGGTCCCTATACTAGGGTGTGTAATTGAAAGGTTAGGATTGATTATCCGCATACTAAGTATGATGATTCAGGGTTACCCCTAAAGGATGTATCGAATTTTGTGGTGAAAGTGTAGAATCTCTGCAGAGTGTCAAACTATTGGAATAGCCGCATCCACGATTATGGATAGTTGGAGTGGCCGTACTGTTCTATTGTCAGATGTTTTCAAAGTGGTTTGTGACTTGAAGGATGACCTTGACTTGACCACAACAGAGTTGTGGACATGAAATCTCAGTTCCCACTTAAGTAATGTAGAGAACTAAACTTAGGTCTTTCCCTTAAGGCTTATGAAATAAACCTGGCTTTTTGCAAACAAAACTAGAGCTTAAGGTTCCTTCCACTCTTTACCTTATTTTTTTGCTAGTGTTAGTTTGCGAGTACTTAAGGAGTACTCATGGCTTTGTCCCTAGCTATTCCCATGGGTAGACTATGAGGGGGATTACCCGAAAGATGGACAATAGGAGGTCTATGAGAACTAGGATCATCTCCCATCGTCAACATTGCTTGTGATCATGAAGATGAAGCCTCACTACATTTAGTTTCCGCTGCTTTGATTGTATTAAGACTGGATCATGAGATCCTCTATTTGTAAGAACTTTATTATGGTTTTTAATGGATGATGTATTGTGGTACCACTTCTGTTATGTCTCACAAAAACGGAAATCCTTGGATTGCGATGTACGTCATAATAGGCATTTGGACTTAAAAATCCGGGTGTTGACAAGTTGGTATCAGAGCCATCCTGACCATAGGATATCCTAGTTAGAATGGACGCCTGGAAAACCTATTTTCAAAAAAACAAAGAAAGTGAGTATTTACAAAAACCTATTCTCATTCTTATCCTTGAGATTCTTTCAAAAAGAGATCACTTGTTACTCAAAACTCTTACAATTCTACATAAAATTTGACACACTTGATCTTTTCACTAATTTAATCATCTTAATTGCTTATAGATGGAGGTTAAATATACCAAGTTTTACCAGTTGGGCAATAGAGGACAGCTTATCTTTGAGAGGGATCTGGATTCGCTATCGGAGTATCTTGGATGCCCATACCCAGAGTTCTTTGGAGCACAGCTCAACAGCCAATCTGGAGGGGAGCTATAGTGGCTGATTGTTGCCGACCTGAGAGGCAAAATGGAGTCACCTCTTTCCGACAAGATTCAGTTCAGCGTTCGGGAGAAAAACTGAGCTGGATTAGCCAGGGCTATGCAAGAAACTCTTGCTCGTTTGTGTGCTCAAAACATCAACCAGATCGTCGGCACCCGTTTTGCTCACTATGCAAGACGTGTCTCTACGGGACAGCCGCTATCCATACCAGCCCATCTAGAGTTGAAGCATCACATGGACCACATGGACTTCATGTTGCATGAGATGCAGAAAGAGTTAGACAATTCCCGTGATAACACCAACCAGAACCATGCCGAAGTTGTTGAGAGGAAGCAAACCATTGCCATTCTTGCCAAGGAGCGCAAGTCACTTCGCAGCCAGTGCGACAAAAAGGATTGCATCATCGCCCGTCCTCGTCAGAAGATAACCACCTTGGAGGAGATGATCCATGACCAGGAGGTCCATCTAGAGGAGTAGCAGGATGAGGAAGGTGAAGACATCCGTGGGGATATTCACTCTTACCTTAGTGATGGTGATGACTACCTAGATGACGTTGCCATGGAGGACAACACTGATGAGGATGATGCTGACTCCATTGATGATGAAGAGCCCGACACCCCCGATGATGAGTAGTCACACCTGAGCACTATCGTAGGTGTGAGTTGTACCCGGTCCCACTGTATCGTAGCTTCACAAAATGGTTCTTAAAACCACATGTTTTCTAGTTGTGGTGTGTGTTTGTATTGTGTGCTTGGAATGAATGATTGTGAAGAAGTTGTTAGTTTTCAAAACCAAAGTTAAACTCAAGTTTAAAGCTTTTGAAATCAAACCCATGAACCTTAGAAATTTCCCTCTTGTCTTATTATCTATCTCAATCTTCAGATGACCCGCGGAAACCCTAGAGGAAACAGTTCATCTCAGGACCCAATGCTGCAGATTCTACAAATGTTAGTTTCTGACCGTGAAGCTGGTAGAGCTGAACGTCAAGCCAACTTAGCCACTCTTCAACAGATAGCCTAGATGGCCCACAATAATCAAGGCCATGGAAACCAATATCACCATTGATCCAAACTCAAGAACTTTCAGAATACCAACCCACCCATGTTTAGCAAGTCCGAGGAGCCCTTAGATGTTGCTGATTGGCTGCAAACCATACAAAACAATCTAGAAGTTGCAAGAGTTGATGCTAATGAGAAGGTGTTGTTTGCCACCCACTATATGTTCGACTATGCAAGATCTTGGTGGAATAGTACCCGTACCATGAACGGAGGTCAGATGATGACTTGGGAGGAGTTCAAGCTCAAGTTCAGCAGGACCCATGTGCCCCCGGGTCTGATCAAGAGGATGAGGGATCAATTCAGAGACTTGAAGCAAGGAAGGATGACAGTGGTGGAGTACCGTGACAAATTTCTGTCACTAGCTAGGTATGCACCTGATGAGATTGACAATGGAGCAAAGAAGAAGGAGAGATTACTAAATGGTCTACATGATGAGATGCAAACAGTGCTAGTCCACATTCCCTTTGACGACCTCGAAGCCTTAGTGGATTTTGCAATCCAAATGGAAGGCAAGATAACCAAGACAGTGAGAACCACAAGCATAGGATGATGCACCAACCAGGACCCCACCATACCCCGAAGTATCGCCCCAACCCGTCTGCAGGATATGCACCCAGAAACAACAGACCCCCAATGAACCATATGAACTACCCTAACCGTGGTGGAGCAAACTCAAGGCCCGGAGGAAACAACAACTACAACAACCCCGGCAACTCCAATAACTTCAACCGTGCACCACCAAAGTCCAACAACAACAACAACAATACTGCCCCAAGGACTGGAAGCAATGTTGTGCCTATCGCAGGGAAAGACAAGTCAATGATCACTTGTTTTGAATGCGGAGTCATGGGGCACTACTCCAACGAGTCCCCCAAGAAGCTTGCCACAACAACCAATGTGAATGCACCTGCCCAACAACAACATCGTGTCCAGCCTGGAAAGATATTCGCCCTAGGAAACCCGCACAACCATATCGGCCGTCTTTTCCACATGACTGCTGAAGAAGCTCAGGAAGCGCCAGACGTCGTGTTGGGTATGTTTTCTACTAACTCAGTTCTAGCAAGAGTGTTGTTTGATTCTAGAGCATCACACTCGTTTGTTATAGAAGAATTTGCATGCACTAGTAATATTCAACCCACGAATTTGAAGCATGTTATGATAGTTCAAATACATGGTTCAACTACCAAAGCTAGAAAATTTTGCAATGTCGTACCTATCAGAATCCATGGGATAGAGTTTTATGGCAATCTAATAGTACTTGGAACCAAAGGTTTGGAAGTAGTGCTAGGGATGGATTGGATGTCGAAACATCAAGGATTAATCGACTGTGCCAAGAAAGCTATAACCATGACCAGTAGCACCGGAGTATCAGTAGAACCTGTATCTAAGACGGTGCCCTGTCAATTCAAGTGCAACAAGAGTTTAGACAAATCAACCATTGACCAAGTCAGAGTAGTCTGTGAATACCCCGATGTGTTCCCAGATGAATTGCCCGGTATGCCCCCAGATCGGGATATTGAGTTTATCATTGAACTAGTTCCTAGAACTAGACCCATAGCTCAGAGACCCTATAGTATGAACCCCTCTGAACTAGTGGAGCTGAAGAAGTAACTTGATGATATGCTGGGAAAAGGATTGATACAACCAAGTGCATCTCCATGGAGATCACCTATTTTGTTTGTTGATAAGAAGGATGGAGCCAACTGTTTATGTATGGATTATTGGAAGTTGAATGACGTCACCATCAAGAACAATTACCCACTTCCGAAGATAGAAGATTTGTTTGATCAATTGACTGGTGCCAGAGTGTTTTCTAAGATTGATCTTAGAACTAGTTATTATCAATTGAAGATTCGTGTAATGGATATCCCAAAGACTGCCTTCACCACCAGATATGGATTGTATGAGTACAATGTCATGTATTTTGGATTAACCAATGCCCCCGCTTATTTCATGAATCTCATGAATAATATTTTTATGAACTTTTTGGATAAGTCTGTTGTTGTGTTTATCGATGACATTCTGATCTACTCGAAGTCGGAAGAATACCATGAGCAACATCTGAGAAACCACCCTTGAAACCCTTAGAGAGCATCAGTTGTATGCAAAGTTTAGCAAGTGTGAATTCCGGTTAAAGGAAGTAGGATTCCTAGGCCATATCTTGTCAGCAGGAGGAGTTGTTGTCGATCCCGCCAAGATTAAAGATGTCGAAGAATGGAAAGCCCCAACCACCCAAACAGAAGTCCGTGCATTTCTTGGATTAGCTGGATATTACCGCAAGTTTGTTGAAGGATTTTCGAGCATCGCAAGACCAATGACCCATTTGTTGAAGAAAGATAAGAATTTTGAATGGATAGACAGATGTGAAGCAAGTTTTCAAGACCTCAAGAAGAGATTGATTTCAGCCCTGATTTTGATCATGCCCGATATCAAGCCTTTTGATGTGTATTGTGACGCATCCAAGATTGGTCTCGGATGTGTGTTGATGCAAGAAGGAAAAGTCATATCCTATATGTCCAGACAACTGAAGCAGCTTGAGCAGAACTACCCCACCCATGACTTAGAACTAGCAGTCGTAGTTTTAGCCTTGAAGAACTAGCATCATTACCTAATGGGTAATCGTTGTGAGATTTATTCGGATCACAAGTCTGAAGTATATTTTCACCTAGAAGGAGCTGAATATGAGGCAAAGGAGATGAATAGAGTTAATCAAGGATTATGACCTTGACATTCACTATCACCCCGGCAAAGCCAATGTGGTAGCGGATGCTCTTAGTCGATTGCCGTGTAGGTTAAACACCATGATTAAGGAAGCCCAGCCAAGTCTGAATGAGGATATGGAAAATGTTAGAGTGGAGCTAGTTAGCGAAGGATTTCTAGCTAGCATAGAACTCCAACCCACTTTGATTAGTCAGATAAAATAGGCCTAGAAAGGAAATGCCAGTATCGATGGAATCACGCGTCGTATCGGAACAGGGAAGGTACCCGGATTCACCAAAGTTGAAGAAGGAGTTCTATGGTACAAAGGACATATATGTGTTCTAGCAGATTCAGAGTTGAAACAAGTCATTATGCAGGAAGCCCATGATACACTTTATTCTATCCACCCGGGAGGACCCAAGATGTATCAGGATCTGAAGGAGCAATTCTGGTGGCACAAAATGAAGAGAGAAGTCAGAAGCTACATAGCCAAGTGTGATATCTGTCAAAGAGTCAAAGCGGAACATCAGCGACCCGCAGGACTTTTGCAACCATTGTAGATTCCAGAATGGAAATGGGATTCTGTCGGAATGGATTTTATCACATGTTTGCCTACATCTAGTAGGGGAAATGACTCTATTTGGGTCATAGTAGATAGACTGTCTAAGGTAGCCCATTTCATACCCGTCAAGACTACCTACCAAAGTTTGAAGCTAGCGCAGTTGTATATCGCTAGAATAGTAAGTTTGCATGGAACCCTCAAGACCATAGTGTCGGATCGAGGAACCCAGTTTACCTCAAGACTTTGGCAGAAGGTCCAAGAAGGATTAGGAACCAAACTGAATTTTAGCACAGCTTATCACCCGCAAACCGACAGACAACCCGGAAGAGTTAACCAGATCTTAGAAGATATGTTGAGAGCTTGTGTGTTAGAATATGGATCTAAATGGGAAGATTGTCTACCTTTTGCAGAATTCTCATACAACAACAGTTATCAAGCCAGTTTGCAAATGGCCCTATTTGAATTTCTGTATGGAAGAAAGTGTCGTACCCCGTTGAATTGGTCGCAAGTAGGAGAGAGTCGGATTTTTAGACCCGACATCCTACGAGAAGCCGAAGAGAAGGTTCACAAAGTCCGTGAGCACCTCAAGACCGCTCAATCCATACAAAAGAGTTATGCCAACAAAAGACGTCGAGACCTGACCTTCAATGTCGGAGATTTTGTGTATGTCAAAGTGCCACCCTTGAAAGGAATGCAACGTTTTCAACTGAAAGGGAAGTTAGTCCCCAAATATATTGGACCCTTCAAGATTTTGAATCACCGAGGAGAAGTATCATATCAACTGGAACTGCCTGAGGAGATGTCAGCCGTGCATAATGTGTTCCATATCTCGAACTTAGAAAATGACTAGAAGTTCCGGAGAAGACCGAAGCTTTCAAGAACATCGATCACAGAGCGATAGATATCGACAAGGATCTAACTTATCATGAAGTGCCCATCCATATTTTGGAAGAAGCATTCAGAACCACCCGGACCAGGAGTATCAAGTTTCTCAAGATTTAGTGGAGTCACCATACCAAAGAAGAAGCCACTTAGGAGCGAGAAGATTATATTAGGACTGAGTTTCCCAATCTCTTTAGTTCCTAGTTTTTGTTGAATATTGGGACAAGATTCTGTTTAAGAAGGGAAGCTTTGAAACAACTCAAAAATATTAAACAAGCTTATCAAGATCTAATCACCCAAGTTTAGGGTTAACAAAAACTTTTATTATTAAACTTGATATGAGTGCATGTGTGATTTGCATTAGTGTATGAATGCTTGTAATTGCCATGATTGATTGTTACTAATGATAAGGATTAGTTTAAAGATGAATACTACATCATCTAGATCACTTCCAAGCAAAATCAATTAAAAGAAAAATCAAATATAAGACATATGAACATATGGTCATTTTGGCCAAACTTATCCACTTGACCACTTTGGGTGTCTCTAGTAAAAGATTTTCAACATAAACAATTCCAATTCTTTTCACCCCTTGCTATACCAAGTAAAAGTGAATACAAGCAAACTTAACAAAATGGCAAAAACTATTTTCAAATCTATTTAAGAGGCATTGCAAAATTGAATAAAGTTCAGATGCCTAGATCATCACTTTTCAAAAACCATTCAAACCACTCCCACTTAAAAAATCCTAGCAACCATAGACTACCAAGCATATGACCAGATCACTCACCAAAATTCATTCAAAAATTCCAAAGTTAATTTCATGCGGCCATTTGGTCGAGCACCTGGCAGACACAGTACAATCTCAACCACTATACACTGTTTTGATCTATCAATTTCTCACAAATTTTACTACAATCAACTCCATATCTTGCCCATGATCATTCCTAGTCCTTGTCCGTGCATAGGAGGAGCTCATCTCCACCGTTGCACCAGTGGCACGCCCGTACCGAGCCTGCCATGCCGGTCGACCACGAACCAGTCGCTTTGTGCTGCACCGCCCACTCCCACGACACCTAGCAGCTAGCCGTGACCTCACTGCCACCCTCTATCCACCCCTTGACCATTGGCGAAGAGTGGAGACACTGGAATCGCCGTGACCATTTAAGCCTTTGCCATGCTGAGCGCACGATGGAGCACCGTAGCTGCCTCGCACGCACACGCCGTGCCTTGCTCTCTCCGCTCGTACCCACATTCGCCGTGGCACCAGTGACCTCCCAGACATGATCGTTCACCGATGCATGCCCATGACCACCGTACAAAGTGACAAACACCCGCGTACCTGAATAGAGCACCGACGTTGCCAGACCGACAGAGACTGCCCCATGCCGTGTCGTCACTTGCGAGACGATCGCCGTAGTACCCCGCATCGACCATGCCCTCCGCCATGTTGAACACGACCTGTAGCAACATCGCCGGAGGAGCCTGACCATGCCGCCCTGCCGCCGACGCGCGGGTATAAATAGAGGCCACCCCAGACCTCATTCTGCACACCATTCCACTCCCCACTCACCGAGGAACCTCACTAACCTTTCACTGGAGCAAGGCGAGCACCACGACGCCAGAATTTGGCCGGAGTCCGCCGCTACAGTCGAGGAAGGAAGCCACCGATTGGAGCCACCCCAGGAGCCGCCGTGACCACCGTTCAAACCGCTGTCGATGACAACCCCATTCGCCAACCTTAGCTGGAGCCTCGGTAAGTCCCCAGCAACCCCCACCACCGCGTTAGGGTTAGAATCTCACCGGAGCTGTTCGTTGTAGACGATGAACCTCAACCGTAGGATCCTATTCTAATCATAGGGCTAGGATTACTAGTTACCATTTCGGTTAGAATTAGTCGCTGACTCGTGGGGCCGTCCTATCAGCAGCACGCTGCGCCAGCGCTGTGCAGTTGGGCTGGCCCATTTAGTTTCTTGTGCAAAGCCCAGTGATTCAAATAGAACTTTGCCAATTTAGCTAAAACCATATTCTGTCAATAGATTCTAAATTCAATTCAAAGATATGTACATATCCAAATTGCATGATTCCAATTTTGTTGGAAAGGTATTGAAAATATCTAGTCACTCCCGTTGGATTCAAATCAATTGAAACTATAGATCACCTATACCAAAAATAACAAGACAGAGACTTTTGCCACTTCAAACATTTTTATAAAATCAACCATAAATGCTTTTGAGTTGATTCCAACTATCAAAAATCACATTTGTCATGCTCTACTTGAATATGTAAAAAAATTGTTTTCACAGATATGAAACATGGTTTAGTATTAAAAGAGTGCTATATAGGCATTTCTAGTCACTTTAATATTATTAAATACTAATATTATATCTTGTAATATATGATCATCATTTTAAGTCACATTCCCAAGTATTAAAGTAGGTGGTGATTACCTGTGTAAATATGATCCCCTATTTTAATTGGAGAATATTAAATCTTAAAGATATTAAATGAGTAGAAATTACTTTTCTAAAATAAGAAGAATAAGAAAAGGTTAATATTCCATATGATGATTAAGATGATGCTAGATCATCTAGTGTGAGCCCTTGTGTGCTAAATAGAAGTAGTGAAGTATTGTTTGGTGATTGTGTACACTGAATGTATTTATAGATGCTAGTACCGACCCGGGCTACACCGAGGAGGAGTACTTTGAGGAGGAGAAGGAGGAAAACTTCAACGACTGTAACCAACAAGGAAATCTATCAGTGCAAGCTAGAACTATGCATGCTATATGTGCAAGCCCCTAACTAGATGCCCTAGGCATGCTTGGTTATGCAACTCTGATTATACCATTCCCAGTTTTACTCCAAGCTTTACTTTTCCTTTACTACAGTTTCTTACTTAGTTAATGAATTATGATTAGTGGAAAATAGGATGGATACCATCAAGATCATAGAACTAGCCTTGGATACTTATACTTGGTTAACACCCCTCAGTAGTGATACCCTCAACATTATTGGCTAGTGCTAAGCTAAAACTTGATTACTTTAGATGGGAATACTTGGTAAAAATGATTATGAATACCTTGGAATGCTTATTCATTCTACTGAAATGTTTTGACATGTGTTATGAAACACAATGGTTTGATGATGAAACTCTTGAGGCATGAGCCTTGACTTTAATAAAACTGATGGTTGGGTTCGGATGCGATACCATTCTATTTTTACCATACAACCACATTACCTGAGTTGGGTAGGGCTTGACTAGAAGTTTATATGTCTTCGTATGGGTTCCCTTGCGGAAGAGGTTGAGCTGAGGCTACCTCGTGATGAATGACCACCTATGTAGTGCCCAGGATGACAGTTGGTCATGGCTGGGAGGCCAAGCTCATAGGGGAGGTGCCTATACTAGGATGTATAATTGAAAGGTTAGGATTGATTATCCGCATACCAAGTCTGATGATTCAGGGTTACCCCTGACGGATGTATCAAATTTTGTGATGAAAGTGTATAATCTTTGTAGAGTGTCAAACTATTCGAATAGCCACACCCACGGTTATGGACAATTGGAGTGGCCATACTGTTCCATTGTCAGATGTTTTCAAAATGATTTGTGACTTGAAGGATGACCTTGACTTGACCACAATAGAGTCGTGGACATGAAATCTGATTTCCCACTTAAGTAATGTAGAGAACTAAACTTAGGTTGTTACCCTTAAGGATTATGAAATAAACCTAGATTTTTACAAACAAAACTAGAGCTTAAGGTTCCTTCCACTCTTTACCTTATTTTTTTGCTAGTGTTAGTTTGCGAGTACTTAAGGAGTACTCATCGCTTTGTCCCTGGCTATTCCCATGGACAGACTATGAGGAGGATTACTCGGAAGTTGGACAGCAGGAGGTCTATGACAGCTAGGATCATCTCCTATCGTCAGCATTGCCTGTGATCATGAAGATGAAGCCCCACTACGTTTACTTTCCACTTCTTTGATTGTATTAAGACTGGATCATGAGATCCTCTATTTGTAAGACGTTTATTATGATTTGTAATGGATGATGTACTGTGGTACGACTTCTGTTATGTCTCGCAAAAATGGTAATCCTGGGATTGCGATGTACGGCATAACAGGCATCTGGACTTAAAAATCTAGGTGTTGATAGGCGTGGCCCGTATAGCTCCGGTCGTATAGTTGATTCCTGGCAGATATTTCCAAATATCTCGAGTCCAAGTCGATTAAGTTACCGACTTGGAACCATCAAAACCATTTTATAGATGAAAACCAAAAAAGGAAACGAAAATTTCAGAGAGTTTAACGACCAACTATACGGCGGGAGGATTTTCTCCGGCTGTATAGTTGCGACCGTATAGTTTCCAAACATCGAAAACAATTTCGCGAAGAAGGTACTAAAGGTTGAATGACCAACTATACGGCGGGAGATTTTTCTCCGGCCGTATATTTGCGACCGTATAGTTGGTAAAAAACTTTAGAAACTTCTAAAAAACATGAGGAAATCCAAGGCAAAATTTCAGAAGTAAAATTTGTGAAAACAAATCACTTATTTGAGTAAGAACACTTACCTTGCACTTACGGTTTACTTATTCGGGGATGACAAGCTCCTCCAACAACAAAGACTTCTTCTCTTTTGGGGGAATTGACCTTAGTTCATTCAATAATTTTCGTAAACGAAAATCACCAGGACTAAAGTTCCTCTCAATAAGATTGGTGTCTTGCAAGGCGAATATGGACACTGCATCCAACATCTTTATTTCTTGCCTCTGCATAATTTGCAACTCAAATTCTTGAGGTAAACGGATCCAACAGATCAGTCCTGGCTTATGATTTTTCCTCTCAAGGAGTTCTTTTAAACCATCATGATTCGTATGAACTATTACTTTTGCATCAACTATATAAGAACGAAATTTATCGCAAGAGAAAAATATAGAAAAAAGTTCCCTTTCTTCCTTGGGATAATTCTTTTGAGCACTATTAAGAGTTCTACTAGCATGATGTATAATATTAAATCTGCAACCTAATGTTGTCCCAGAGTTACTCCTACAGCATCATCACTAGCTTCACATATTAAGTAAAAAGTCATATCCCAGATAGGTGGTTTAATGATAGGAGCATGTGATAAAGCATATTTAAGTTTATCAAAGGCTACAAGACATTTATTATCAAAATTAAATATTACTCCCTTTTTTAGAAGATTAGTCAAAGGTTTAGATATTCCAGAGAAATTCCTAATGAACCTTCTATAAAAACCAACATGACCAAGGAAACTTCTTGTATCTTTTATATCCCTAGGTTGTGGCATTCTCTCTATGGCCTCAACCTTAGCTCTATCCACTTCAATTCCCTTACCGGATACCTTATGTCCAAGGACTATACCTTCTTTGGCCATAAAATGGCACTTCTCCCAGTTTAGAACAAGATTGGTTTCTTCGCAACGCTGTAAAACTATTTTGAGATTATCCAAGCAACTAGTAAACGAAGTTCCATAGACAGAAAAGTCATCCATAAATACGTCCATTATCAGTTCTATAAAATACGCAAAAATAGTTGGCATGCATCTTTGAAAAGTAGCTAGATCATTACATAAACCAAAAGGCATATGACGGTAAGCTTGTAAACCATAAGGACTAATGAAAGTTGTTTTAAGTTGGTCATCAGGATGAACAGCTATTTGAGCAAAACTACAGTATTCGTCCAAGTAGCAAAAATGATTGTGGTTTGCTAACCTCTCTAAAGTTTGATCTATGAATGGTAAAGGATGGTGATCTTTCCTAGTTTCTTTATTCAATTTTCTGAAATCTATAAACATCCTATGTCCAACAATAGTTCTAGTAGGTACCAATCCATTGTTTTCATTAGGAACAATAATAAAACCGCCCTTCTTAGGGACACAATGAATAGGACTTAACCATTCACTTTCTTTTACAGGATATATTATACCTGCATCCAATAGGCGTACTATTTCTTTTCTTACCACTTCCTTCATTTCGGGCTTTGGTCGTCTATTAAATTCCACAACTGGTTTAGCACCTTCCTCCATGAATATTCGATAAACGGATATCATGGGACTAATGCCCTTCAAATCATCCATTGAGTACCCAAAGGCCTTGCGGTGATCCTTAAGTATTTTCATGAGTTCTTCTTCTTCATCTCCTGAAAGTTTAGCACTAATAATAATAGGAAATTTATTTGTATCATCTAAAAATCTGTATTTAATATTATCTGGTAGAGTCTTCAATTCTGTGGGTGTCCTCGTCCCCCTCTCTTTTCTGGATCTTCGAAAGCCTCATTAGTTGGAGGCACTATAGTGGGGAGTGAATCAAATTCACCTTCTAGTCTTCTAGGGACAATTCCGCCATAACTATTTCTTGATAATTTGAGTCTTCATTTATTTCTTCTTCTTCATCACTAAAGAAGAGAGCTGTCATTTCCTCAATAGTTTTATCTTTCTCTTCTTCTTGTATTTGTAGAGGTCTGTCTTTAAATTTAGAAATGTGGATTCTTTTTCCAATCCCCAAGCTTAAGAGACACAATCTCCTTTTTGAAATCAACTTTGGCACCTACATCGCTCAAAAAGTTTCTTCCAAATATAATTGGGCAAAGAGTGTCACCTGGCATATCAACAACTACAAAATCGATAGGAAAGTTTTTATTGCCAATTGTGACTGTTGCATCTTCAACTACTCCCATTGAAATTCTAAGAGTTTTATTGGCTAACATGATTGTCATATCAGTATTTTCAATTGTAGCCGGTTCTATATCTTATTTTATTTCTAAATAAAAATCATAAGATATAACGTTAACTTCGGTGCCAAGACCGCATAAACCATAATGTGAGGTTTCCTTAAATATGCAGGAAAGAATAGGCTTACCCACATATTTTACCTTTGTTTTACCTTCAACCAATACGGAAGTCTCTTTATCAAGTTCAACTATGTTACAATGTGCATACATAGCCATACTTGCTTCCTTGGTTACCTCTTCATCTTTGGTTTCTTCCATATGTTCCTCAACTTCTGGCATACTTTCCTCTATCTTCTTCTCCTGTACTGCTTTGACATATTCATATTCAAAAATATGCTTATGTGTAGTGTTAGGGAAAGGTATCTTATATATTGGTTCTAGGGAGGCCAATGTTTCTTTAACTTCTCTTTTCTTCTCAGGTTCGGGTGGTGGATCATACTTGACCAACCCTCTTTTGGAGATTTGATGTGTTCTGTAAAAGCTTTAACAACATGCAACACAAGATCTAAATCCAAATAAAGTTCTTTAGATAATTCATTAAAATGGCCCTTTTTATTTTAGTCATGAATACAATCATAATCTATTTCTATGCCTCCTTTGCTTCCTAGACCAAAATTCCATGAAACTCTATGATCGCGAATCTTATTAAGTAAAGCCCAAGCTTCAGTTATAGGAAGATTCATAAAAGCTCCTCTCGTGAAAGAGCCTAGTTCAATTTTATTAGGTTCAATTAAACCGCCATAAAAGATATGCAATAAATACCATTCAGGAAAATCATGATGAGGACATTGATTAAGTAAATCTTTAAATCTGATATACGCTCTTACTAGTCCTTCATTAGGAAGGTTCCTCCAAGTCATTATAAGACGCCTAATTCCAAAAGATTTTGATAATGGATAATATTTTGCTAGAAACTCACAGGCTAAATTATCCCAAGTAGTAGTGGCTTCTCGGGGTAGAGATATATACCATGAGAGAGCTATACTAGTCAAAGTCCGACTAAAAAGTTTAACCCTTACCTCATTAGCAGTATATCTCGGTAATTGGAAAGTGCCACATATATCTTTGAAACATGCAATATGCTCATATGGATCAGGATCTTCTTCATCTCCATTAAATTGCTTCTTGTGTAGAATACCAAGTAGTAGAGGATTTATTTCAAACCTACTTGTCTTCTTGTTGGAGTTGTCTCTTTTATTAATATCATAGGGCTTCCCAAAGTGGCTGAGTGGGTTAGCACTAGCCATATGCTCGAACTCCATCATGTTGCTGGAAACTTGTAACTCAAAACAAATCTTAGCAAGACAAAAATAAACAAGAAAAAACTAAAAGACCTACAGCGCTTAGCTCCTCGGCAACAACGCTAGAAAATAGCTTGATGACTACAAGTGCACAGATCGTTTGTAGCTAGTTTGGAAATAAAGATATCGATCCCACAGGGAGCAGGAGTCTGAAGTCTAATAGCTCTTCAATTAAATACTACAATAGAAATGCTAAATAAAATTCTAAGTAACAAGATAAAATGCGAGTATTGTGTAAAAATGTGTTTTTGGGGTTTTGGTATAAGAGAACAATAAGGGAAGTAAAACAACTGAACAAAGAAAGTAAGTATTGCGTATGTTAAAGATATTTGAAACTACAATGGGAAAAAGGCGTTCTCAGGGAGTAGCGGATACACCTCTAGCATTATAAAGAGCTAAGGTAAAAATTATTATCATGAACATTCTCAACTATGTATGTGTGGGAGGAACTCCGTATTTCGACAAATAGGAAGCAACCACTGCTGACATCATCCTCATAACCACAACAGACAGCAATCGACATCAATCAAATTACTGCTCTATTAAGGGACTTAATCCCGTAGGACATATCCCAAGGCATGGATAGTGTTCCGTGAGTTTCCTCGATTCCCAAGTTGATATGTAAGGGGTGCCAACACTTTATAGTCACTGTAAGTGATGAGGGTTAAACTCATCAATGCCCATTGTTATGGACTTGGGTTTTGGAAAAGAGGGGAGCGCTAGAGGCATCAATCGTCTAGCAAACAAGCACACATGGACCTAAGGTTTACCCAGGTTCAGGCCTCGTAGAGGACCCTACTCCTACTTGTCTACTCTTGGAATTATCGAGGGAGTCGAAAGTTACAGGGGTGCACAGATGCAATCTGGCGATGGTGCGGAAACTAAGGTTGTGATTGTCCTCCCCGCTGACCCCTCCTAGGCTTTATATAGATAGACTAGGTCTCGTGATAGCAGGTGGAGTCGGTTACAAGTTAGGGTTTTCCCTTTGAACTTGCTATCTTGAGCTTGTCGTGTGCCACAAGCATTCGGAGTCTCCTGAGGTCACCCGAATCCTTGATTGGGCCCTGGTAACATTGTGGGCTTCTGCTAGACTAGACCGTATATGCCAAACTCGAGTACCTATAAGGTATGCCCATGTCAGTAGCCCCCGAGTGACAGGTTGAATCGCAGATTCGAGTGGAGACTTATGAAGTCTTTCGAGTGCACAATCGAGCATGTTTTCGAGTGCTCTGATTGTATCATATGGATTCTTAATATACGTGCCTGATTTATCCGATGTATCGGGATCAGCTAACTTCCTTAGGGCAAAACAATGCAATCTACTCAAACTCGAGTCCCCGGACTCGAATTCCGAAAAGTGCTGGCGTAATTCGACTCAGGCTGCGGAGGTCTTATAGAGTCGAATCCTAGTGTATAGTGTGAGCACTCGACGGGTCCGTCAAGGCTAATTTCATCGTGCCTACAGGAACGGATTATGTCTGGTAGAGCGCAGCAGGTGTGTTGCCAGGCCTTATTCAGGTCTTATCTTCACGTCATAGACATGGCATCTGAATTTTGTCATCACGGAGATGATTCGGGTGGCCCAGGAGACACAGTCTCTTTGCAGGGAAAATATGAGGTGGAGTCGCCAAAGCTATCGAGTGTGGACGTAGTCAACACGCAGTTATGTGCAAGAAAAATCATAGGGTGCACGACCAGTGCTCCCTATGGGAGTAGCCCCCGAGTGCCTATTCGAGTCGTAGACTCGAGTGGGGACTACAATTATTTTGTGACTGCTGTCAACTATTGCTTCTTTCAGTCGAATGTGCTTTCAGCGCTCCCTATGGGAGTAACCCGGAGTCCACAGTCGAATCATTGATCAGAGTGAAGGGTTTTTGTGAGAAAATATGTTGTTGTAATGCTTGGATGTCTTACAAAGTTTCTCGGGTGCACGGCCAGCGCTCCTGTTAGGAGTAGCCCTTGAGTGCTTGGTTGAGTCGAAGACTCGGTTAAGGACTAGAGTAGTCACAGAGTGCTCCTGCTGGAGTTGATGACGTCAGTGCTGACGATGAGGTGATCTCAGTTGCCCGCGTGAGCGGTTTTGACAGGACGTGACGAAGAGGTGGATCCCATTTCTAACTTGGATTTGACCGGGCTTGCGTAATCTTTGGTTTAGCTGTGTCTCCTCGATTCTTGCGTGTAATGGGCGGAGTGGAGCGACGGTTTGTGGTTTACTCTACCACGCATCGACACTGATGTGTGCCACGTGTCTGGTTGGTTCTCTCCTGGCCGTTGGATGGCATCTTCGATGAGGTTAAGTAGAGATCCATTGTGCGGTAATTCCCCACAAGTCATCTTCTTCCTCGCGCACAGCCTCCATTCCTTCCCCTTGCTACTCCATTGCTTACACCTTCTCGCGGCGCTGGACCAACTTTGCTCGTTTTCGAGCTACTTCCTGTGCTCCCACCGCAAGCGCTAGATGGGAAAGAAGAAGGGAAGCTCTGCCGTTGGATCTGTGGCGGCCACTGCTGCGGCCAAGAAGAAGGGCGCCGCCACCATGGGAACCAACACTACCACCAGAGATGGGAAGAAGAAGGGCCCAGGGACCCGTGTCACGAATGGGTCATGGCGTGCATCCACCATCAAGCCTACAGAGCTCGTCACCCGGCGTCAGGATGGGATGCTCCCGCCGCGGAAGATGACTGTCGCATCCCTGGTGGTGAGGTAATTCTCAGTCCTCCCACTGGGTTTCGAGTGTTGTTCTTTGCTTTCATCATTCACGGTTTGTCCCTCCCCCTTCACAAGTTTGTGAGGGGGTTGCTTTGTTTCTATGGGCTCCAGTTGCACCACCTGACCCCAAACTCCATCCTACACATCACTTGTTTCATTACTCTCTGTGAGTGCTGGCTCGGAATTGAGCCACACTTTGGCCTCTTTAAAAAACTCTTCAAATTCAAACGCCAGTCGGGCTCTGATTCTGTAGTCTACGATATAGGAGGTTGTGGTATCCATGTCGACTCCAACATCACCTACTTCACCATCAACTTCAATGCATCTGTCCAAGGGTGGAGGGAGAAGTGGTTCTACATTCACGATCAAAAAGTGGATGGAGAGCACTACGGACTCGCGCCCTTTGACCTAGTTGCAGTATGCAAAAGAAGGAGGTCGTGGAAGAACATTGTGATGCCCGGCGAGGCTAAACAAATAGAGATTCTATACCATCGTGCCTGTGACTTGGAACGCTGCATAGGCAAGGAAATAGGCGGTGCAGATCTCATTCGCACTTGGATGCGTCGTCGAGTGCAGCCACTGCAGTCTAGGGTGCATCCTATGTGCTGCTAGACTGGTACTAAGGATGTTACTCGCATCTTGTGAGAGGGCATTTCTTCGGGCAAGGTCGACAGGACGTTTCGACTGCTGACCCAGCACACCGCCAAGGAAGACCTCTCGGGTGACTCAGTCGTGTCTCCCTTCTGTGCAAGCAATCCTCCGCCTAAGGTGGATTTCTCTTTGAAGTTTTATTGATTTTAGATTGCCTATTAGGTGTCTTTTATACTGATGCTTGGTTCTAGTTTCAGGACTGGAAGGTGGCCACCAACTTGCCTCCTCAGCCCGAGGGAATAATTACGCGCGAAGCGGAAGAGGATGATGAGTTGGGCTCTACCGTTCCTGTTTGAGAGGACCAGGAAGCCCTCGAGTCCAGCGGGCACGGGACTCGCAAGCTCTCTCGAAATGAGGGATCGGATGCCTCTTCACCGACGATGCCGGAGGGTCCCCCCATTGTAGCAGAGGAGCCAATCCCTATCGTGCATGTGCGCACCATGGCTCCTCCTTCACGGAAGAAGTTGAGGTTGCTGCGAGTTCGTCCTGTCCTCCCAAAATATGTCCTTCTAAAGTAGTTTTGGGTATTCTTGTAGGCAAACATCGTCATCATCATCCGATGACTGTCGCTTTGTCAAGGTGACTAGAGTCTTGGACTCCAAAGACAAGGAGGTGGCAGTACCATCTCCTTCTCCTCCGGTGGCGGCCCACTCCGGTGCCAATTCTTCGAGCTCCCCCCATGCTGAGGAGCATCAGATTGTTTCCCAGGCATCGATTCTGAAAGAATCTTCGGAGTCCCTAGTGGAACACATGAGTTTCCTTGTGTCGCTGGCAGTCGAATTTTGTGTAAATGCTCATGCTATTTCTTTTTTCTTGTAGCCGATCGTGAAGGATTCTACTCGCCCTGCCGAGTAGATCATTTCCTTGGGTCGACAGCATGCTTTGCTAGAAACCCGCCACCATGCCTTTGAAGGTTTATTTTATACTTTTCTCCGTGCTGCTTGTGTAGAGATTGGTGGGCTCAAGTTTTGCCTTTGTAGGTGAACATAATGAGGTTCTGCATCATGTCGCCTCCCTCAAGAAGGGACTTGCCGCGTCAGATAAGAAACGCGACGAGGCACTCGAGGCTCTTGAAGAGTCAAAAAAGCATGAGGAACATTTGCGTTCTTCTATCGCTGAGAGGGAGAAGATGTTCATAGAACAACTCTTTTCTATCGTGAAAGTGCTCTCAGGTATGATATTGCCTCACTTGCATTTTTCATGCACTTTGCCTACATGTTATTGTGCTCATATGTATATTCTGCATATGCTGCTGGCGTGGACTTTGATGCCCAGGATTTGACCCGTGTGGATGCCTTTGTCGGCGCCGTGACTGCAGTCAAAGACCACAGTGTTGCCGTCAAGGACTCGCTTGAGAAGGCCAAGGGCATGCTTGGACGTCTTCAAGAGGAGATGGTACCCAAGGCCAAGCTAATCGAGGATCTTGACGGCTTGATAGAGTCTTTTGCTGAAGGCGTGCCTATGGACTTCAAGAAAGCAAAGTGGGGAATTGGAGCTACCATGGGACTCGCGATGGCGCGGGCTCATGGCATGGATCTGAACCCGAGCCAAGTCTCCTCAGCAATGTCGGTCACCGCGGATGGCCATCAGGTAGTATTTGATCCTTTTGCCAGTAGCTGCAGTAAATATGGGCCTCGGCTCATTGAAACACTCGCCACGTATTTGGCTGAGTTGAGGCGGTAGTAGAAGGTGAAAGTCACGGCATCAGAGGCTGTAGTCGAGAAGGCTGTGGTGTCGGAGACTGCCACAGACTCGAGGAAGCCCATGAGTGCCAACACCTAGTTGTAGCCTGCTGTTTTAGTCTTCTGTTGTAATAGTCTAGATTTTCATGTTGGATTGTACTTTGTGGGGGTTCCCCTTTTGAGACTCGCTGAACCTTGATGTTTCTTATGGTGGTATTTATTTATAAAAAGTTGGCCTTATTTGCTTCTTATTTTGCCTATACTCCCTCCTTTCACAATTACCTCGCATCCTGGGTTTAGTCAAAGTCAAATTTTGTAAACTTTGACCATATATTTAAGAAAAAACATCAACATTAACAATATAAAAATTATTGTATCGGAATTGTCATAAACTATATTTTCATTTTATATGCATTGGGAATCATGAATGTTGATGTTTTCACTTCTATTGTTGGTCAAACTTTGCAAAGTTTGACTTTGACTAAACCCAGAATGCGAGGTAATTGTGAACGGAGGGAGTAATAGGGTCCTTCGAGTGGTCCATCTGACTCGCCTCCCACCGATGAACCTGTGGCGCAACCACGTTCAAAGGTGGAGGAGCTATCGTTGCTTTCTCGATTGCACGACCGCATAAAACACTTGGAGCGAGAGATGCCCATGATCAGTGGTAGGGCGGACGTGTGGAAGTCGAAGGATCAAAAGTCCAGTGCGCGCGAGAAGTACCTTCTGAGCGAGGTGGCTCAGTTGAATGAGCAACTTAAGTGTTAGTTCTCTAGCCTCTTATCCTTTCCTAGCCATTCGCGGCGGCTCTTTGTCCTTATACTTTGTCCTGCTTCTTGTAGTTGTTAGAGCTCGTCACCCGCAGGATGAGAGGGATCGTATCGCCATTCGTCTGAACAACTTGATCCAGGAGAAGATGGAAGCTAGCCGGTATTTCTAGGTTGATCACGATCACGCGGTCGTGTTGGCAACGCTACAGGACCGTGCGTCACGGGTGCTGCTTTATTTGAAGAAAGAGCACTCGTGCCTCAAGCATATTTTCCAGGCGATGTTCCCCTGGACGCGGTGCCTTCAAGCTTGCTAGCTTTGCTGATGAAGTTCTAGGATATCAGCACGGTCCGCGAGTGCGTGCGTCAGCAGTTGGTCGCAAGTGTGAAGGCTGCATTGGCGCTTGTTCGCCTGCATCGACCTGATATGGATTTCGCAGCTGTTGCCGTTGGACCACCGCCTTCACTAGAGGCGATGGCATGGAAGATGGTGCCACATTATCGGACGGTTGATTAGCCAGCCGAAGATATCGTCGACTTCTTCGAAGAGCGTACAAATGTTCTCCTTTTACATCAGTAGTATGACCCTGCATATAGACGCATAGATGTTGTAAAAGTTCATATAAGTGTGTCGGGTGTTTTGTTACCCATTTATATGTAATAGCTTGCTAGCTTGTATATTTTTCGAGTGTTTTGTACTCTACAGTTCCTTTTCGTTAGCCTGACTGATATTCATCGTAGCACCTTGTCATCCTGTTAGGTGCGTTGCAGCTGGGTTGATTTTGCCAAGGGTTCGATTGATAGTGCGTCAGCTACTCAGGATACTATGTTATTTGTGTAATGAGGTTGGAAGGGTGGCGTAGCCCCCGAGCAATGTAATTGTAAGAAAAATAGAGACACAAAATTTGGGGCACATAGATTTATTTATTCGCAGAATATCACAAGGTACAATGTATGGCTAAGTAGCCTGGCTGAGTAGCATTATTTGCAAAGTAAAAAACATCTAGGGGTAGAAACGATGCAGGTGCGCGACGTTCTAGGGGTTGGAGTATGTGACTCCACTTTCTACATCTTTCAGGTGGTAGGTGCCACTTGGGATTACTTTGGTAATCACGTAAGCTACTTACTAAGGGGACTCGGATTTGAGGTGCCCTTCTGTTTCAGTCGCAAGACCAGGTCTCCTTCAAAGGATCTGGGGCGTAGCCTTCTGCTGTGGTAATTGCGGAGGTTCTGCTAGTAGATCGTGGATCTCTCTATTGCAATCTCGCATGCAAGGGTTGATTCTGCCTCGCAATATGCTACTACGCGTGGGGCCTTATATCGCACCTTTGCGGGTAGTACCTCCTCGGTGCCGTGTACCATGAAGAACAGAGTGTAGCCTATAGCGCTATTTGGAGTTGTGCGCAGGCTCGATAGTACCGATTGCGGCTCCTCGGTCAAGCACCCAACAGCTCTTTCGAGTGGTCGGAGAAGCCTTCTTTTGATCCCACCGTAGACGACGCTGTTGGCCTTTTTGACTTGACCGTTGGTCTGGGGATGTGCCACCAAGGCATAGCTGATGTTGATTCCCAGGTTTTGGCAGAAATCCTAGAACTCTTTGGAGGTGAAGTTCATCCCATTGTCCATGATGATGCTGTGTGGCACCCTGAACCGAAAAACAATGGACTCGAAGAATTTTACGGCTGCTGCCCCTGATTGGTTTGTTACCACCATGGCCTCAATCCACTTGGTGAATTTGTTGACTGCGACGAGGAGGTAGACGTATCCTCTAGGTGAAGATTTGTGCAGCGTGCCGACCATGTCGAGTCCCCATTGCACGAAAGGCTAGGCCACAGGTATTGGCCTAAGTTTTGCACCAGGTGTGTGCGGTTTATCCGTGAATCATTGGCAGTCGTTGCATTGCTAGACGATGTCCTTAGCATCACGCATTATTGTTGGCCAGTAGAATCCAGCTCGCAGAGCTTTGGCGACAAAGGAGCGACTGCCAGCATGGTGGCCGTGAGTGCCTTCGTGTATGTCGAGGAGGATGGCTCTTCCGTCCCTGTTGGAGACTCACCATTGAAGGATTCCTGTGATGCTGCACTTGTACAGTTTGTCATTGATGAGGGTGAATGCCTTTGTCGGGTCATCTGGCAACCTTTTGCTGAGCAAGTATGTGATATATGGTTGCGTCCAGGATGGCTCGATCATCATGACCTCCTTGGGGCCTTTGAGTCTTGTATCTAGATCCATGTCGTCGAGTGTCGTTGGCTCATTGGGTGACATAGCCCCCGAGTCCTTTGACATGCTGTTTTTATGCTCTGGAGCCTTAGGCTTGATGGAGCGCTTGCAGATGCGCTCTAAAAATACTCCGGGTGGCACTGGGGCACAAGTGGAGCCGATGTTGGCGAGTATGTCTGCTTCCTCGTTGCTCTCGTGGCCGATGTGCCGCAGCTCACAGCCGTCGAAGTCTCCCTCGAGTGCGTCGTAGAGGTTACGGTAGGCAATCATGTTGTCGTTCAAAGCATCACACTCATTCATTTTTTAGTTGACCACCAGTTTGGAGTCGCCGTAGATGATGAGTCACTTTGTGCCACAGGCTTTTGCCATACGCATCCCATGGAGTACGGCTTCGTATTCAGCTTCATTGTTGGAGGCGGTGAACTGCATTTGCAGAACATACCTCATCTTGTCACCATGCGGCCCACGCCAGCTCCCTGCTTGCGCTTGGACCCATCAAAGTGCATTGTCCATAGATAGGACATGTCTGGCTTGTCGGGGAGCTGGTTTTCCAACCAGTGCACAAGGAAGTCCGGGAGAAGTTGTGACTTAATTGCGTCTCTCTTCTTGTATGTGATATCTCGTGGAGACAGTTTGATTCCCCAGAGCATGACTCGTACAGTGGCGTCGGGGTTGTTGAGTATGTGCCCTAGAGGGGCATCGTTCACCACGATTATTGGATTCTCCTGGAAGTATTGATGCAGTCGCCTTGCAGTCATGAAGACGTCGTACGCCAGCTTCTGATAATGCGGGTACCGCTGCTTTGTCGGTGTGAGCACCTCGCTGAGGTAGTAGACTGGGCGTTGTACCCCATGGACTTTATTTTCTTTGGCTCATTCCACCACGAGCATAGTGCTAACCACCTGGTTGGTGGCGGAGATGTATAGCAATAGCGGCTCCTCTTCGTGAGGTGTTACCAACACCGGCGAGGTGGACAATAGACGCTTGAGGTCTTAGAATGCTTCTTGTGCTTCGTTTGTCCACTCGAATTTGCCAGCCTTGCAGAGAAGTTGGTAGAAAGGCAGTGCCTTTTCACCCATCCGACTGATGAATCGACTGAGTGTCGCGATTCGCCCAGCCAGCTGCTGGACGCCTTTTATGTTCTTCGGCTTCCCCATAGCCAGTATGGCTTTTATTTTCTTCGGGTTGGCCTTGATCCCTCTCGTGGAGATGAGGTACCCAAGCAATTGCCTAGATGGTACGCCGAAGGCGCATTTGTCCGGATTCAGCTTGATCTGGTAGCGGTCGAGGTTATCGAAGGTCTCATGGAGATCGTTGAGTAACGAGGCTTCCTCCTTGGTTTTGACGATGCATTTTCGAGGGAAGTGAAACCCAATTTATTGATTCGACACAAGGGGAGCCAAAGAATATTTATAAGCCTTAACAACTGAGTTGTCAATTCAGCTGCACCTGGAAACAATCTTGCTCACAACAGTTTATCAGTAGCAACAGTTTTGTAGTAGGAATAGTAAAGTAGCAACAGTAGTAAAGTAAAGACAGCAGTGACAATAGCAGTAAACAGTAGGATTCGAGTGCTGTAGGCATAGGGATGGATGGACAGGCGTTGCATGGACAAGACAATTCACATAGCAATCAGAACATAGGGCAATTGCATATAAATAAGATAAAGCATCCCGGTACTAGATAATCCTAGGCATGTGTTCCATATATAGTCATAAGTGCTCGCAATGAGAACTTGCACAACATCTTTTGTCCTACCAGCCCGTTTGCAGCGGGGCCTCAAGGGAACTACTGGAAATTAAGGTGCTCCTTTTAATAGAGCACCGGAGCAGCATTAACACTCCGTGAACACATGTGATCCTCACATCAAAGCCATTCCCTCCAGTTATCCCGATTTTTGTCACTTCGGGGCCATTGGTTCCGGACAACAACGTGTGTATACAACTTGTAGATAAGACCATAAACAATACTATCATAATGAATCAATAACATGTTCAGATCTGAAATCATGGCACTCGGGCCCTAGTGACAAGCATTAAGCACAACAAGTCGCAACAAGTCATAAAGCACTAATAAAAGATACTAGGCACCATGCCCTAATAATCTGATGCCATTACATGAACGATCTCATCCAATCCCTACCATCCCCAAAGCCTACAGCGGGGGATTACTCACTCATAGATGGGGGAAACATGGATGGTCGATGGAGAAGCGATGGTGATGATGATGGCAATGATCTCGTCCAATTCCCCGTCCCGGCAGGGTGCCATAACGGAGTTTCTAGTGCCGTTTCATGGAATCTGGTGGTGGCGGCGGAGCGGAACTCCTTCTGGAAAAAGGTCGACCCCCCTGGAGTTTTTAGGTCAGACCGAGGGAGACCGAGGTGTGCCTGGGGGGCCCACACCACCCCCTGGTGCGGCCTGGCCTGGCCCGTGCCACCAGGTGGTGTGGCCACCCCTGGCTCTTCTCTGTCTCGTATTCTGGCTCCTAGAGTCTTCGGGTGAAATAGGATTTTTGGCATATTTTCCGGGATTTTCCTGATAGTTGATTTTCTGCACAAAAAGTAGACACCAAGGCAATTCTGCTAAAAACAGCGTCAGTCTGCGTTAGTTGCATCCAAATGACACAAGTTTAGAGGAGAAACAATAGCAAAAGTGTTTGGGAAAGTAGATACGCTTTGGACGTATCAACTCCCCCCAAGCTTAGCTTATTGCTTGTCCTCAAGCAATTCAGTTGAAAACTGAGTGCGATAAAAGAACTTTCACGAACACATTTGCTTCATATGATGTAAATATTCTCAGCAATGTGATCAACTACTTAGACAGTTCATAATAAAGAGTATGCAACTAAGTTTACTTAATAGGCATTGCAATCTATGAAGAGATTCCAACTCAAAAATAATAAGTAGCATGAAGTATAAACATAAGCAACATTACAATGCTCACAAAAAGGTATGATAGAGTGGTATCTCGCTTGCCTTTGATTATGAATATCAAGGCACCTCTGAAGTTCAAGTGATGACTAGAAGTAAAGATATCAAGGACACAAGCATCAAAGTCATAACGCAAATAATCAAGTAATGGGACAAGCACAAAGAATGACAACTATGCTCTCAAGAAGGTGCTCAAAGAATAAATGGAGACTCAACAAGTAAGGGAAAAGGTTTTGAATAATTTTGAAAGGCTTCCAAATGCTGAAAGTATGATACTCATTAGCTTTGATCTCTCATTGCCCCTATCATAAGCATCTTTAATGTGGTTAAGGTGAAAGTGAGGTCCAATCTGAGTTATATGCTTGACAGACTATAAACTGAAAATCCCAAGTCCCTTGAGTACAAGGGTCGCTCCTCATGCTACTCAACTTTAGTTACCGGTAAGTTCTTGTCATCGTAAGTATGTGCATATCATAGAGAACCGCCAACGGGGTACCCCTTGCCCGATGATACGGAAGAATCCCCATATCAAAATGACAAGGCAAGCAAACAATGAGTATCTCAGCAATCTTCTTATTTACCATGGGAAAATGGTGCTTTTTTCTCTCTTTCCTCTTTTCATAATTTTTTTTTTCTTTTTCTCAATAGCTATCTCTCTCTTTTTTATATAAGAAGAATGCTTCATAGATATCATTATGGTTACGCTGTAGGTTTCCACCATGTCAGCATGGATTAGACCAGCGGCCCAGGCGTTTCTCTAACACACATACATAACTCCATGGACTTACGAGCTCCCCTTTTATTTCACACCGACGACATCCTCAAACAAAAGAGCAAGGTATCAACTGGGTATATATTTACAAGTGTTGAAAGCGTTCTCCGTGACAGCATGGTTCTGCTAATCCCCAGCCTATAATTTGCAAGCATATAACTTTCATGGAGAGTCACAATGGTTCAGGTTTATTAAGTGCAGGAAATAAAGTGTGCCATCAAGTTCGTGAGAGCTTTACTAACTAACTTTCTCATAACAAGCAAACATTTTATTCGGAAGAAAACAAGGCATATTGAATATGCACGAAAATAGCAAATGATGCTAATAGGTAGGTATGGTGGACAAATTGGAAATATTTGGATTAAGGGAGTTGGAAACATGAGTAAACCACTCAGTGTAAGTGAAGGCTAGCAATAGTATGGGAGCGACAAACGAGAGAGAAATAGCTGTCATTATCATGCTTGCAACAAAACAGGACTACTCATGGCATGAAAGTGATTCAAGATCCTCAAGGCAAAATAATTCATCGAGGCTTAACTAATTATTACAGTCATGTGCATGCGTGAGCATGTGCCAAGTCAACACAAATGAAACATTCAGAGGAGGATACCATGGTGTCATACCAAGTTATGAATATAATAATGCAAGCAAACATTCATAAAACATGCTACAAACTATTAGCAAGCTGGAACTAATCATACGAAAGCAAGAACTACTAAGCATCCAAAGATAACATACACCCTACATGAACGGACTAAGCATGCCCACGGTGATGAGTATATGTACAAAAATAAAAACAAATAGAGTTCGTTACCAGCCTCTTACCACACCTCAAGTTATCATTAATCCTCATTATTGCTCTTCACTTGTGTGGATTGAATAATAATATGAAACCAATATTTCACTGAGGACTGCCGAACCCTGTATCAAACTCACAAAACCAAAGAAGAACGGCAAATATTTTTGTTGTTTTCGATTTTTAAAACAACAACCAAAGGGGGAAAACAAACAAAGAAAAATCTTTTTGGGTTTTTCGAATAGTTCAAACAAAGCAAAAAGGGAAAAACAAACCAAGGCAAAAAAGAAGAAGCAAACCAAAGAGAAACAACAGGAATATTTTTGGTCTTTTTGTGTTTTAGAAAGCAAAAGCAAAGAAGAACGAAAACTAAAAAGAGAACAAAAACATGAATATACAAATTACCGACGCAACATGATATGAAGATGAGTGCGGTGTCGGCATACCTCCCCCCAAGCTTAGGCTTTTGGCCTAAGTGGGTATCACTCCATGTACGAATAGGGGTTCCAAGCAGGCGGATCTTGATAAGAATGGTCATAGTTGGGCCCATGGGAAGAAGAAGAAGCTCCACAATCATAAGCAGGCTGTTGATATGAAGACTCTCCCTCATTCGAGGCCTGGACTGAATCATCCGTGACCTCCCTTCTAGTGTCCTGCTCCTGTTGGGAGAGCTCTCCCAAGTACGTGTCAAGCTCCTCCTCAGTGAGGGACCATCCTTCCGTGTTATCAAGGTTAAACAAAACAGGTGCAGGCAAAAGAACAACACGCTCGGACTTGCTCTTTCTCCAACCAGCTTTGAGAAAGGTTATTTCATAAGATAACTCACTCATACTAGCCTACGAGGAAATAAATTTATGTTGTATCATGGAATTAAGATCAAGCCTTTCTATGAGAAACTATAGGTCTAGATGATGAGGCACTAAACCATGCAATGCTAGTAAATGAGAAGCAATGAGGCCTCCACAAATTCCACCTTTCTCACGGTTAGCAGCAAGACGGAAAGCTATCAAAGCACCTAAGTTGTACGACCTATCTCGTTAAGAGCAGCAGAGATAAATGCTAGATCATACGGAGATAACTTATTGGCAGTTTTCCTAGCAAGAACACACTTGGCAATAAAGTAGGCAAAGTAGCGAATGGAGGGAAGATGAATGTTACGGATTTTTCCACTCTCCTTCGAGAAGTTGCTCCCTTGGCAAATTTCTGCGTATAAATCCATGAGTGGTTCAGGTCTCTCCTTAATCTTTCTACATGATCCCCATTGAGGTACCTTAATAGCTGCACAAAAATCATCAAGAAAAAGGTCGACAACAATATTGTAAATTTTGTAATGGACCATGGGGTTAGGCAAAGAGTGACTAATTTGGAAGTCCTGCACCATAGACATGGTTAGCTTCACAAATTGACAAGGTTCATCTTCCAAAAAGTGCTCTAACCCTGCATTAGAAACCAAAGCATGGAAGTCTTGGAGAATTCCTAGAGCTGTCATGAACTCAGAGCATGGATAAATAGAGGGAAAAACTTCCTCCTCCCGGTGAATCTTCATGACCTCAGGAACCCAAAGTTCATGTTGGTTTAGTTGATGCTCATTCATCTTCTATTCTGAAATTTTAAACACCTATTAAACAAGTGATTGCAAAGTAAATATAATGAAGGATTCTACTCATAGGGACTTGTAAGAGGCCGAAACATGCATCAAAACTATATCTCTAAGCATCAAACAAGCATGCAAGCTCTCATAAACAGTCACCTACAGCAGCAAAATACTCAAGATATAATCCACTAAACACAAATCTACTTGGTCAAGGGGAGGAGTCACATACCAGAGAACAAGTGCTCCAAATTTCAGCAACAAAGATGGGATGAGCAAGGAGATCAAAAAAATCGAGAGCAAGCATAGCAAGAACGCGATTTTGAGGAATGCACTGGAGCTTACTCGGGAGACAGAAGAAAGTGGCAGGTGAGAGACTTAGTGGAGGGCCAGGGGTGGCCCACACCAGGGCATGGCGCCATCCAGGGCAGGCCGCACCACAAGGTGGTGTGCCTGCCTGGTGGGTCCCCCTAGTACCTCCCAGGTACTCCTCTGCCCCTTTTTTCACGCAAAAAATTAATATGAATTTTCTAGAATTTTTTGAGACACTTTATTTTTGGGAATTTTTAGGCATAGAAGAATGATTTTCTGACAGACAGATTTTTTTTTGGAAATGATGCAAGGACAAAACAAGGCTAGAACTACAGAAGTTCTAAGACACTCTAACATGCAAGCAACTAACAACAAAAAGAAAGCTAAACGAAAGCAAACACTAAAATGCAAAGGATAGAAGTAAACGGAGATAATCATAGTGAAAACATTGTTTTGTTCAATGAAATCCTTTTGTTAACAAGATTGATCAAGTCTTGCTACCAAAACAATTCCATATGAGACAAGACATAGTATTCCACTAATGATTATGTTACCTCAACCTTGATAGCAATGGTCCCAACCATAATAGTTTCAAATTTTTCTCTTGATATGGGACAATATATTTCTCCAACTTGAATGCCCTCAACATGTTCAATTGAATTCAAACCATAAGTCCTTTCAATCTTCTTGGGGAAATATACAGTATGCTCCTTGTCATTCACATTGAAAGTTACCTTTCCTTGGTTACAATTGATAACATCTCCTGCAGTATTAAGAAAAGGTCTCCCAAGAATAATGGACATATTATCATCTTCAGGCATTTCAAGCACAACAAAATCAGTTAATATTAAGCAATTATGAGCCACTTGAACAGGTACATCCTCACATATACCAACGGGAATAGTGGTAGATTTATCAGCCATTTGCAAAGATATATCAGTTGGTATTAATTTTTCTAGTTGAAGCCTCTTATAGAGAGAGAAAGGCATAACACTAACTCCAGCTCCCAAATCACACAAAGTAGTTCTAACGTAACTATTCTTAATAGAGCACGGGATAGTTGGAATCCCTGGGTCTCCAAGTTTCTTAGGAACCTTACCATTGAAGGAATAATTAGCAAGCAAAGTAGAGATTTCTTCATTAGGGATCTTCCTTTTATTCGAGACAATATCCTTCATATACTTTGAGTAAGGAGGCAATTTAATAGCATCAGTCAAAGGAATTTGCAAGAATAAAGGTTTCATCCACTCACAAAACTTATTATAACGTTCATCCTCCTTTGACTTGTGTTTCTTATCAGGGAAAGGCATAGGTTTTTGGACTCAAGGTTCTCTTTCACTACCATGTTTCTTAGCAATAAAATATTCTTTGGTGTATTTAGTATTCTTAGTGTGGTTTTCAGGTTCTTCCTCAACTTTCTCTTCATTAGGAGCTTCATTTTCTTAATTACCACTTTCAGTTTCAGCATCAGAGATAGATATACTATTAGGATCTATAGCAGGTTCAGAGGGTTCTACAACAGTTTTATGTTTCTTACGAGTAGAGCCACTATTTTCAGCTTGTTGAGAATCCTGCTCAATTCTTTTGGGATGCCCCTCAGGATATAGAGGATCCTGGGTAGCAGCTCCACTTCTAGTTCTAATTTCATAAGCATGTTTTTCTTTGGCAGCATTAACTAGCAAGTCGTTTTGCACTTAATGAGTTGATCTATTTGAGTTTGAACCATTTAAAAGTGTTTAACAATCATTTTAAGATCATTAGAGGTTCTTTCCACAATATCTTGCAACTCAACAATAGCTCTAGTGTTTTCCATTAGATGATTTTGCACCCTTTTATTAAAATTATCTTGCTTAACAATAAAGATATCGAATTCTTCTAATCATTGATCAGGAGGCTTAGAGTAAGGGATATCACCTTCATCAAAGTGTTGGAGAGAGTGTACCTCAATAGTGGATGAGTAGGGAATAGGTTTACATACTTCTTCTATAGGAGGTAAATTCTTGACATCTATAGCTTTAATTCCCTTCTCCTTAAGACATTTCTTAGCTTCCTTCATCACTTCATCATTTAATTCAATAACTCCCCTCTTCTTTGATGTTGGAATAGGCACCGGAATAGAAGGTTCAGGTACAATTACTTCAGGTATAGCTTGTTTAGGAGGAGTCCAATCTTCATAATTCTTACTTATTTTAGCCATTAATTCCTCAACTTCCTTGGGAGTCCTATTCCTGAAAACACAATCAGCACAACAATCTAGGTATGTCCTAGATTCTTCGGTTAGTCCATTATAAAATATATCAAGAAGCTCATTCTTAGGTAATGGACTTCCATCTTGTGCATGAATCAAAGCACAAAACCTTGCCCAAGATTCAGGAAATACCTCCTTTTCTCCCTGTTTAAAATTAAAAAGTTCCTCCAAAATAGCATGTCTAGCACTAGGAGGAAAATATTTCTGCAGGAAAGTACTAATCAAGCAATCAGGGCTATCAATAGATCCAGGAGGTAAATTACTAAACCAATTTTTAGCTTCTCCTTTTAGTGAAAAGGGGAAAATCTTGGCAACGAAGTAAGTACGCATCTTAATATCATCAGAAAACAAGCCACTCATGGTAGAAAGTTCATTCATATGTGCTACCACACTTTCATTCTTAGTCCCATAAAAAGTTCTTTCTCAACAATAGCTATGTAAGATAGATCGAGAGAGAAATCATAATCTTTATCTATAATGTTTATGGGAGAAGCAGCAAACTTAGCAATAGGAAACAATTTCGGTCTAATAGTACGCCTCTCAAGGAGACTCTTAGCAGCGCTCCTATCATGGGTGTTTTTACATTCTTTAATAAATTCATCGGTCATCTCAACATAACCATCTTCAATATCATAACTTTCACTAGACTCAGGTGAACTAACAGGTGTGATAGTGTCTTCATTAGGAGTTTCGGTATTTCTAGCTATAGTTCTAGCAATCGTAGCATCTAGGAAAGGACCTAATGAACCACTCTTATCAAGCACGGTAGAAGTAGCATCATAAGCATCAGAAGTTTCAGATTCAGCAGTAGTAGCAGTGTGTGTAGCATGTGTATGTGGTGGTGTAACGAGCTTACTTCTAACAGATGGTGAATCAAGAGCAGCAGAGGTGTTCATAACTGTACCTCTTCTTGTAGTGGATGGTAAAATAGGAAACTTGCCATCACGAGACTTACCCATGATGGATGGATAGCAGCGAACAATAGAGAATCCAAGTGAACTTGATAAATAAAGCTATGCTCCCCGGCAATGGCGCCAGAAAATAGTCTTGATGACCCACAAGTATAGGGGGTGTATCGCAGTATTTTCGAGGGAGGTGAAACCCAATTTATTGATTCGACACAAGGGGAGCCAAAGAATATTTATAAGCCTTAACAACTGAGTTGTCAATTCAGCTGCACCTGGAAACAATCTTGCTCATAGCAGTTTATCAGTAGCAACAGTTTTGTAGTAGGAATAGTAAAGTAGCAACAATAGTAAAGTAAAGAAAGTAGTGACAATTGCATGTGTGTTAAAGAAAATGTTAGCCACTGCACCAGTGTTAGCCTCTCCACTATCAAAAGAGCCAATGTTGCCCTACATAGCCGCAACCAACCGAGTTGTAAGTGCAGTGATTGTGGTAGAGCATGACGAGGAGGGTAAGTGAGTGCAAAGGTGTAGCATCCCAATTGTCTAACAATTGTAATGCTACTTGGTCTAGTAATATAATGGCTACTTCAAATATATAATTGGTGCATCATAATTATATCATGCTCATGTCATCATGCCACCTTGCATTTGAGCATCATATAAAACCCTTTTTGTTTTGGTTCTTATCTCATATGCATTGTAAATTGTATTTGCCTCTTGATATTGTATTTGGTTCTTGATATATTGTTTAATGCCCAAGTTGAGTTGGGGGCATATCTTTTATTAACTCCGCCACCTTTTCTTTCACCACCTTATAATTCCACCATCCAACTAAATATGAGCTTTGCACTTTATTTGAGTTTACCTCTAGCTTATGTGGGTTGGGATGGATCCAATTCTATTTTTTCCACATGATCTCATCTTAGCATCATGTTGTTTTCACATCATTGATATATGAGAGCCACATGGCCACCTTTGCATGCCTTGTGAGTGGAACCCTTCTTCCTAGCTTCCACATGGATTATCATGGATTTATGCTCATGTTGGGGTATTATTGGGACTACTAAACATCTAGTGGAATAAACACACTAGCAAGTACCAATTATAATCAAATGTGAGCATCTCCATCAAATTCATCTGAAACTTTCACTTGTTTCTGTTGCTTGGCCTTACTCCACATTTTTGGGTAATGCATAGTAATAATGCCTTGTTAATAATATTGTTTTCACAAGGATAATCATGGCATTAATTATTTATGCATGGGCCATGCAAGTACCACCTTTTGCTTGTCCTTTGGGTTTTATTTGAATTTTGAGTGGATCTTTTCTCCCATCTCTCTCTACCTATCTTCATGATTGTTTTGTTTGGGACATGCTAAAAACTACATCTATCCCCATCCATACCCTCATCCACCTATTCTTGTTGATCTAGCTTGGTGCAAGCAAGTAGCTAAACCCTAATCATCCCACTCATCTCTCTCTCTTACCCTCTAGCTAAGCTCCTCCCTATATCTACTCCATCATCACCATACCCCCCCTCTCTCTCTAACCCCTCTTTCTTCTAACCCCAAACCCTAAGTCCACCTTCCCCTCTCTCGGACTCCCTCTTTTCTCTACCAGCTGGCCCCACCTGGCCCCTCTCTCCCTGGCCCCACCTAGCTACCCCAACCCTAATGCCAACCCTAGCCCGAGGCTACCACCACCCAACCCGAGCCTACCCTCTCCCTCTCCCTCTCTCTTCTCTCCCTGCCTGCCCTGCCCCACCACCCGAGCCTCCCCCTACCTCCTTGGCCGTACCCTGCCGGCCCCACCTGCCAGCTGCCCCTGCCCTGCCCCTGCCGACCGAGCACGTGAGGAGAGGAGGAGAAAAGGTGGCCGAGCCACCTTTTCCATCTACCCCTCTCCACGGCGCCTCCCTCTCCCCTCTGCCTTATCTCCTTCCACACGGCTCTCCTCTCTGCCTCGCCAGATCCAGCCCCAGCGCCCTGGCTCTCCCCTCCTTCCTCTCCACCACCGTCTTCATCATCGCCGGCCATCGTCGGTTACACCGGCGCTTCTCCGATCCAGCCCGTTCGCGCGACATGGAGGTGGTCGAGGAGTACGAGGAGGCTTCTCTGCGTCGACCAGTACCTGTCGCGGAGGAGGAGAAGGACCAGCAAAAGGAGTACGCCGACGAGCCGACGCCAAACCCTAGATCGCCCGGCCTCTGCCTCGACGTCGATCCCCTGCCTCCTAGCCCGATCCACCTACACCGACGCCCTCCCGGTGAGCTCCTCTCTCTCCTGGACATGGTCCGTCTCTCTGTAACCCCCTAGCCTAGCCGGACTTTGTGTCGAACGGCCTCCGCGCGTCGGAGTGCACCGGCGTCTGCACGCTAGCGCTCTGCGTAGAACCCTATCTAGGCCTCGCCCGCTGCCCTGACGTCTACCCCGCCCTACAGCAGCGGCTCCGCTCCTCCGCGTGCACGCCAGGTCGCGGGTTCGAGTACCTGCACCGCACCCTGCCGCGATCGGCATCGATCTGTCGACAGACGTTTTCGGAGAAGAAGCACAGTGCGAGCGCTTGTTTTGCAGAAAACCCCCTGCACCTTTTAACTCCTAGAACCCGCGCTCCTTTTGGCCCACCAGTCAGCCGCCCTGCCCCTTTTGCATAGAGCCCCCCGCAGTTTTAAGCGCTTAACCCGCGCTCCCGAGCTCTCCCACGTGGCACGCCTCCGCTGGCGCGCCCGCGTGTGGCCCCGAGGACGCCTAGACCCCACCTGTCATTCGCTGGGACTACACTAGCTCGCGGTGACAGAATCTTTTTCTACGTGCGCGTGTCCCAGTCAGCAGAGACCCCACTGGTCAGCGTCTATGGCTAGGTCCTGTGCGTGTAACAAAAGGATTTCGGAAATCTGTTTTAAATTCAAATCTTTTTAAATTTAATTCAAATTCAAATTTATTTCTGTTTTTAAATAACTTTTAAAATATAAATACAAATAATATATGTTTTCCAATCAGAAAAATGTGAGGAGTTCAATTATGCCATCCAAAATATATTTTGTACACTTTATTTTCCAAGTTAATTAAAATTACATTAAATTGCCCTTTTTCTTAATAAATTAATAACTTTTGTTTTATAACTCCAAATTTAACAAATGATATGTCTAAAATGATTAGCTCGACGAGACCTTTCTGTTTATGCGTTCCATGTTTTGATTTAAAGCATGCATCATATAAATATAATGTGAACAGCAACTAATATGAGGATAAAATGTGGTTAAAACCCAATAAAAATGGTTTATTCTTGTATTCCACACCTCACCCATGCCATGCTACTTTATTGCCATGCAAATTGTGCATCATTCATCATGGAATGATTGTTTGCTTGTCGCATTTAATTCATATGCTTGCGCACTTTATTTATGTTGGCCCTTGTTTGTTTGGTTCTTCTTCGAATAGACGCTGAGCAGGGGATATATCAAGATACCCAGGAGCACTACCCAGATCCTTCTCTCGCTTCAACTGAGCTGCCAGGCAAGCACTACCACATGCTTGCATACATATAGTACCTATTGCCTCTATCTTATTCTTGCATCATTGAGTCACGATTGCATTAAACTGAATCCCAAGTATTGCATAGCCTTTCCTTTTAAACCCCACCGAAGCTTGTTCCTCCATCCCATGAGCCATTACTACAGGAGTTGTTTGAGCCATGCGAGTCGTAGAACAGCATGTGTAGGGTATGTGAGTGTCTGATGGATAACGAGGTACCTATACAACTTAATCTGAGTAGTAATGGGATAACTAATGAAAGTGGCATCGGTGAGCAACATCTGTTATTTGGTTTCTATGCTCACTTGTGTCCCGTAGGACCCCGAGTACTTGATTCCTGTTCCTTGAATATTAGCGCTATCCACATCCGGGAGGCTTATGAACCCCCCTGAGCCAGAGCTTGATTCATTCTTATTTCTTGGGGCCACAAACTAGTTTGAGGTTTTATTTACTATCCTGTACTTATGCCATGCTTTACTGCTTTATTTAAATTGTGCGAGGTACTGCACACTGTACTGTTTAGGAAAGCGGAGTGTTTTCGCGGTGTCGACAAGCCCAGTCACATTTTCGGGTTCCCAGTCGTTCACAGCCATTGACGCAAACCTTGAGGCCGTCTCGGAGTCAGCTAACTTCGTTGCGGGTAGCTCAATGGGGTGGCCCCCTGAAATATTTCTGAATCCTGTAATTGCTTTGTCGTGACTGCCTCGTTGGGTTTTGATTTGGTTTTTCCGAGGCATATCGAGTGTGTGTTGCTATTTGTGCACCCCTGCAGGGTAAAACTTTCTGAAAGCCGTGTCCGCGGTTATGGACGACTTGGAGCACAGTTTCTCGATCATAGACAAGCATAACTAAAGTACCGCTTTTAATTTGACTAGACTAGGTACCTGACTAGTAAATAGTGCAACACTCACGGAATGGATAATAAAACTGCCAACGGATGGGGGTTGTTCGTCCGCTTCCTCGTCGGTAAGCGAGGAGGAGGATGGATCTGTTAAGATTACCGTTATAACTGTTATAACTGTTGTTATTCATTCACGGACATCCGTCTATCTCTGATTAGGCGGATGGTTAGCGAGTATCTATAGAATTGCTAGGGTTTATCTTTTGCTGCTATTGCGTCACCCCAGGTTGTGTCCCATTTAGAGGCATAAAGACTTGCTGAGTACCCCTAGGGTCTCACACAATAAATTATTGGTTCAGATGAACAGGTACACTCGCAAGATGGATACTGGGTGGAAGATACGGATGATGTGGGCAACGATCATTCGGTGTAGAGATTCCGGGAACGGGGATCCGTGAGATCTGTGGGCGGGATGTGCTTATTTATGGGGCATCTTATGCCGATTTGCTTCTTATCCGTACTCGGATTTTGTCTTCCGCTTCCGCTTGATACTCTGATGTTTGATGTATGAGGAGATACCCTAAACTATTATATCTATCTAGGATATTTGGATCTTGTCGTATGGCGTTGCTATATTTCCTTTCTTTTTAGATGGAATGGCTCTGATGTACTCTTGTATGGTGGCTTGCATACATACTCATTTGTGTATGTAGTTGATCCCTTGGCCTGCCGATTACGCCGCCCGTTCTTGTCCCAATGTTTGGAAATGGTTGGGACGGCCGAAACGTCTACCTGTGAGTGGCATTTGGGCCCCACCGTACTATTTCAACCATTTCTGCTCATCTAGGCTTGTAACTAGGAGCGTAATTCACCGAGGTAGTTACAATTGGTATTAGAGCCATCCCGACCTTCAGGGTCTTAGCCAAATGGTCGTTGTCTGTCTAGCAAATATTTTGGGTAGTTATGTATACTAGGGAAAAACAAAACGCGAGAGTAGGACTTCTTCCACTTTTCTTCTTACCCACCCACCCACCCTTTTCTGGTAAGGAAGTGTAACGTTTTCAATCCTCTTCTTAAAATTCAAACTAGGATTCACGTGTTCTGGGTTTCCGTAGTACCATAGGTTGTGTGCGTGTGTGTGTGTGTAATCCCTTGTCTATCTGTTGCATCCAAGTTGTTATCTCCATCTACCTTTGGTTATCAACTGTTGGTACATTCCATACCGACAGGCTTTTGCAAACCGACGCGATCTATCTGATTCGTTGTATACCGACGCGATCTGTCTTACTCTTTGTTAACCGACGTTATCTTCTTTAGGGTGTTCGTTTCCATAGTTGCTAATCTTTAGGTTATCGTGAGAAGAAGGTGTTGGGATATGTGTTTTACTTATTCATATGTGGAGTAATGATTTGAGTGCGGGATGGAGTCGCGACCATACCACTACTCGTATCATTCGCTCTTGTATATTGAGTTGGTAGAGTCACTAATCTTGATTCGTTAAGTGGTTTTGCGCATCTATTGGTATTTTAATGCCGAAATTTTTGGAAAAATTTTCTTTGATATATTTGTGTACCACACTCCTTTTCAGTTGTGTGCGATATGCTTAATATCTTCTAGGTGCTTTGAACTTCGTTGATATTTTAATATCATCTTAGTAAATTGTATCCTTTAATCTTGATTAATTCCATTTTGGTACTATTTTGGATTATTATTATTCTCCATCATAGTACTGACTTGTGTGTTATATCAATCACAGGATGGCACCACCACGCCGTTCTGAGGAGGACATACAACCTGAACTGGGGGCAGCGTTGTCAAGCATCACCAATGCCTTGGCAGCAATGCAGCAGAACCAGCAGCGTTTCGAGGAAAGTGTCAGGAGGAATGAGTTTGTTCCGCTACCTCCAGCTCCCAAGCGAGGAGACATCAAGAGCTTCCTGAAGTTCAACCCTCGTCAGTTTGATGTTTCTGATCAACCACTTGATGCTGATGATCGGTTGCGTGAGATGTCAAGGTTGCTGATGACTGCTGATGTTCCTGAGCAAGAATGGGTAAAGTGTGCTACTCACCTTCTGAAGGGAGATGCAGCTCTCTGGTGGGAGAATTACCTGAAGGCAAACTGCACTGGTTTTCAGCCTACTTGGGGACAGTTCACTGGAGCTTTCAAGGAGCAGTATCTGTCAGAAATTGTCATGGAGAGGATGAAGGAAGTGTTTCTCAACCTCAAGCAGGGCAATGATAATGTCAATACCTACATCAGGAACTTCATGAACCTTTCTTGTTATGGTGGCGATGAGATCTCTGATGACAAGAAGAAGCAAAAGAGGTTCAGGCAAGGGCTCAATGCATCGATCAAGTATGCAATCACACATGCAAGGCCAGCGTCTTTTCTGGAACTTCAGCATACAGCTCTGCAGGAAGAGGCAAGTAGGCAAGTGTTTGAGGAGTCAAAGAAACACAACCGTGATGCAGCAAGCTCTTCAGCTATGTCAGCTCCTTCTAAGCGTCGTGTCTGGGTTCCTAACACCCCACCGTCGCTCCCGGCTCCACCAAGACCTTCAAGCTATGCGGCAAGGCCACCAAACTCCCTCACTGCTGCTCCTAGGGGCTACAACCACCACTACCCTGGAGCGCCTGGCGGAGTCCCTGGCTACGTTGCTCCACGTCCACCTGGTGCTTGCTACACGTGTGGAGACTCTGGGCATCAAAGCTGGAACTGTCCGATGAAGAACAAGGCTCTTCCTCCACCACCTCCAAGATCTGCGGCAAGCTCTCCTTTGGTTCGTGCACCACCACCTCGGGCTCTCAACCTCAACACCAAGCCCGGGTCTGCTATTGCTCGTGCCAACTGTGTCAACGCCGCTCAAGCTGAGCATGCACCTGGAGTTGTGATGGGTATGCTATCCGTTAACTCAGTCCCTGCACGAGTTTTGTTTGATTCTGGTGCATCGCATTCTTTTGTGTCTCACAAGTTTGCAAATGAGAATGAGTTAGCTATGGATCCTCTCCTCAAGCGGTTAATGGTCCTTTCTCCTGGAGCAACAATGGCAGCTTCTAAAGTCAGCCATGGCAATCAAATTGAGATTGGTGGCTCTTCGTTCTCGGCTTCCTTAATTATTCTGGGCAATTCTGACATTGATGTCATCTTGGGCATGGATTGGTTGACAGCAAATGCAGCTATGATTGATTGTGCTGAACGCTCGGTTTCTCTGAAGATTCCTGAAGGCCATATAGTCTATTCTCCAAGTCTGACTCCTGCTATCCAGCTTTTCTCTTTGGCGGCTCTGAATGTTGATGCTATGGAAGCTATTCAGAGTGTTCCGGTGGTCTGTGAGTTCCCAGATGTCTTTCCTGAAGAGTTGCCAGGTATGCCTCCGGATCGTGAGGTTGAGTTTGTTATTGAGCTTGAACCTGGTACCGCTCCTATCTCCAAGCGGCCTTATAAAATGGGTCCTGCTGAGTTGGCTGAACTCAAACGACAGCTTGATGAACAAGAGAAGTTGGGTTTCATTCAGCATTGTACTTCTTCTTGGGGTAGCCCTACCCTCTTTGTGAAGAAGCGAGACCAGACTGATAGACTTTGTGTTGACTATCGGGCTCTCAATGCTAAAACCATCAAGAATAAATATCCCCTTCCGCGGATTAATGATCTCTTTGATCAGCTAGCTGGAGCTGTGGTATTCTCTAAGCTTGACTTGAGAAGTGGTTATCACCAAATCAAGATTCGCAAGGAAGATGTTCCTAAAACAGCTTTCACCACCCGTTATGGCCTGTATGAGTACACGGTCATGTCTTTCGGTCTCACCAACGCACCTGCCACCTTCTCGAGGCTCATGAACTCGGTTTTCATGGAGTATCTTGATAAGTTCGTTGTGGTCTATCTGGATGACATCCTAGTCTATTCTAAGTCACAGGAAGAGCATGAAGAACACCTTCGGTGTGTCCTAAACAAGCTTCGAGAGAACCGCTTGTATGCAAAGTTCTCCAAGTGTGAGTTTTGGCTGCCTCAAGTAACCTATCTTGGTCACATCATCTCTGCCAAGGGCATTGCAGTCAATCCGGAAACTGTGAAGACAATTGTTGAATGGCTTCCTCCTGTTAATGTCAAAGAAGTGCGGAGTTTCCTTGGTTTGGCTAGTTATTGCCGTCGCTTCGTTCAGAACTTTTCGAAGATAGCGAAGCCTCTTACCGATCTCCTCAAGAAAGGCAAGAAATACCTTTGGACTCCTGCATGTCAAGCAAGCTTTGAGACACTCAAAGAGAAGCTCACTTCCACACCAGTCTTGGTTCCTCCGGATACATCCAAGCCGTTCCAGATTTTCTGTGACGCCTCTTTGCATGGATTGGATGCGGTCCTTATGCAAGAAAAACAAGTTGTTGCTTATGCCTCACGTCAGTTGAAGACGCATGAGATCAACTATCCTACACATGACCTCGAGCTCGCGGCAGTTGTCTTTGCTTTGAAAGTATGGAGGCACTACTTGCTTGGTAACCGTTGTGAGACTTTTCTGATCACAAGAGTCTGAAGTATATCTTTACTCAGCCTGATCTCAACCTTCGGCAGAGGAGATGGATTGAAGCAATCAATGATTTTGATTTGACCATCAACTACACGCCGGGCAAAGCTAATGTCATGGCCGATGCTCTCAGCCGCAAAGCTTATGTCAACAACCTCATGATGGAAGAACAACAGCCTCTCTTGTGCGAGGAATTCCGTCAGCTCAACCTTGAAATTGTGGAACAAGGGTATCTTCTGAACCTTCTAGCAACCCCTCTCTTGGAAGAAAAGGTTCGCTCTTCTCAGCTTGGGGATCCGCACACCAAAAAGATCATCTCTAGGCTTCAGCTTCCGAAGTATGAGTCCTTCCACGTCGATGATCAAGGCACGCTTTTCTTTGAACACCGGATGTTTGTTCTGAACTACCCGGGTTTGAGAGAGCAAGTTCTCAAGGAGGCGCACGATTCTGTTCTTTCTATCCACCCTGGCAGCACAAAGATGTACATGGACTTGAAAACACAATATTGGTGGCCTGGTTTGAAAAGGTATTGTGCCAAGTATGTCTCGGAGTGTGATGTCTGCCGCAGAGTGAAAGCTGTCCATCAGAAACCTTCCGGTCTTCTACAGCCATTGAAACCCCCGGAATGGAAATGGGAGAAAGTAGAGATGGACTTCATCACTGGTTTCCGAGGTCGCAGAAGGGCAACAATGCAATCTTTGTTGTCATTGACAGGCTATCTAAAGTGGCTCACTTCTTCCCCGTCAAGGAAACCATTTCTGCAATTCAGCTGGCTGAGCTCTATATCAACAGAATTGTCTCTCTGTATGGGGTTCCGCTTGAGATCAGTTCAGACCGTGGAAGCATCTTCACTTCCAAGTTCTGGGAGAGTTTTCAAAATGCCTTGGGAACAAAGTTGAACTTCAGCACAGCTTACCACCCTCAGTCGCAAGGACAAGTTGAAAGGATCAATCAGATTCTGGAGGATATGCTTCGTGCTTGCGTCATCTCTTTTGGCATGAAGTGGGAAGAATGTCTTCCTTATGCTGAGTTCTCTTACAACAACAGCTTCCAGAAAAGTCTAAAGATGGCACCATTTGAGGCTCTTTATGGTCGCAAATGCAGAACTCCCATTGGTTGGTCGGGTGCAGGTGAAAGGATCTTGTTTGGCCCTGACATTGTGACTCAAGCGGAGGAGAAAGTTCACATCATTCTTGAAAATCTGAGGATTGCTCAAAGTCGCCAGAAGAGCAATTATGACAGGAAGCACACGGACATGGAGTATGTCCCTGGTGATCTCGTTTACCTTCGTGTCACTCCCATGAGAGGCACGCACCGTTTTGGTATCAAAGGAAAGCTGGCTCCTAGATACATCGGTCCTTTCAAAATTCGTGGAAGAAGAGGAGAAGTTGCTTATGCTCTTGAGCTCCCGGAAAAACTCAAAGTCCATGATGTTTTCCACATCTCTCAGCTCAAGAAGTGCTTCAAGGATCCCAGCAGAACCGTGGACCATGAGCTTATCAATCTCCAAGAAGACCTGTCTTATCAAGAACACCCCACAAAAATCCTTGAAGTCGCAGAAAGAAGGACTCGCAACAAGTCCATCAAGTTCTGCAAGGTGCAGTGGTCGCACCATTCTGTTGATGAAGCCACTTGGGAACATGAAGATGAGCTCCGTGCCAAGTATCCTACCCTGTTTGAGTCTTCTTCTTCATCCTAGAATCTCGGGGCGAGATTCCTGTTTAGTGGGGGAGAGTTGTAGCATCCCAATTGTCTAACAATTGTAATGCTACTTGGTCTAGTAATATAATGGCTACTTCAAATATATAATTGGTGCATCATAATTATATCATGCTCATGTCATCATGCCACCTTGCATTTGAGCATCATATAAAACCCTTTTTGTTTTGGTTCTTATCTCATATGCATTGTAAATTGTATTTGCCTCTTGATATTGTATTTGGTTCTTGATATATTGTTTAATGCCCAAGTTGAGTTGGGGGCATATCTTTTATTAACTCCACCACCTTTTCTTTCACCACCTTATAATTCCACCATCCAACTAAATATGAGCTTTGCACTTTATTTGAGTTTACCTCTAGCTCATGTGGGTTGGGATGGATCCAATTCTATTTTTCCACATGCTCTCATCTTAGCATCATGTTGTTTTCACATCATTGATATATGAGAGCCACATGGCCACCTTTGCATGCCTTGTGAGTGGAACCCTTCTTCCTAGCTTCCACATGGATTATCATGGATTTATGCTCATGTTGGGGTATTATTAGGACTACTAAACATCTAGTGGAATAAACACACTAGCAAGTACCAATTATAATCAAATGTGAGCATCTCCATCGAATTCATCTGAAACATTCACTTGTTTCTGTTGCTTGGCCTTACTCCACATTTTTGGGTAATGCATAGTAATAATGCCTTGTTAATAATATTGTTTTCACAAGGATAATCATGGCATTAATTATTTATGCATGGGCCATGCAAGTACCACCTTTTGCTTGTCCTTTGGGTTTTATTTGAATTTTGAGTGGATCTTTTCTCCCATCTCTCTCTACCTCTCTTCATGATTGTTTTGTTTGGGACATGCTAAAAACTACATCTATCCCCATCCATACCCTCATCCACCTATTCTTGTTGATCTAGCTTGGTGCAAGCAAGTAGCTAAACCCTAATCATCCCACTCATCTCTCTCTCTCTTACCCTCTAGCTAAGCTCCTCCCTATCATCTACTCCATCATCACCATACCCCCCCTCTCTCTCTAACCCCTCTTTCTTCTAACCCCAAACCCTAAGTCCACCTTCCCCTCTCTCGGACTCCCTCTTTTCTCTACCAGCTGGCCCCACCTAGCCCCTCTCTCCCTGGCCCCACCTAGCTACCCCAACCCTAATGCCAACCCTAGCCCGAGGCTACCACCACCCAACCCGAGCCTACCCTCTCCCTCTCCCTCTCTCTTCTCTCCGTGCCTGCCCTGCCCCACCACCCGAGCCTCCCCTACCTCCTTGGCCGCACCGTGCCGGCCCCACCTGCCAGTTGCCCCTGCCCTGCCCCTGCCGACCGAGCACGTGAGGAGAGGAGGAGAAAAGGTGGCCGAGCCACCTTTTCCATCTACCCCTCTCCACGGCGCCTCCCTCTCCCCTCTGCCTTATCTCCTTCCACACGGCTCTCCTCTCTGCCTCGCCAGATCCAGCCCCAGCGCCCTGGCTCTCCCCTCTTCCTCTCCACCACCGTCTTCATCATCGCCGGCCACCGTCGGTTACACCGGCGCTTCTCCGATCCAGCCCGTTCGCGCGACGTGGAGGTGGTCGAGGAGTACGAGGAGGCTTCTCTGCGTCGACCAGTACCTGTCGCGGAGGAGGAGAAGGACCAGCAAAAGGAGTACGCCGACGAGCCGACGCCAAACCCTAGATCGCCCGGCCTCTGCCTCGACGTCGATCCCCTGCCTCCCAGCCCGATCCACCTACACCGACGCCCTCCCGGTGAGCTCCTCTCTCTCCTGGACATGGTCCGCATCTCTGTAACCCCCTAGCCTCGCCGGACTTTGCGTCGAACGGCCTCCGCGCGTCGGAGTGCACCGGCGTCTGCACGCTAGCGCTCTGCGTAGAACCCTATCTAGGCCTCGCCCGCTGCCCTGACCTCTACCCCGCCTTACCGCAGCGGCTCCGCTCCTCCGCGCGCACGCCAGGTCGCGGGTTCGAGTACCTGCGCCGCACCCTGCCGCGATCGGCATCGATCTGTCGACAGACGTTTTCAGAGAAGAAGCACAGTGCGAGCGCTCGTTTTGCAGAAAACCCCCTGCACCTTTTAACTCCTGGAACCCGCGCTCCTTTTGACCCACCAGTCAGCCGCCCTGCCCCTTTTGCACGCCCCCGCTAGCGCGCCCGCGTGTGGCCCCGAGGACGCCCAGACCCCACCTGTCATTCGCTGGGACTACACTAGCTCGCGGTGACAGAATCTTTTTCTGCGCGCGCGTGTCCTAGTCAGCAGAGACCCCACTGGTCAGCGTCTGTGGCTAGGTCCTGTGCGTGTAACAAAAGGATTTCTGAAATCTGTTTTAAATTCAAATCTTTTTAAATTTAATTCAAATACAAATTTATTTCTGTTTTTAAATAACTTTTAAAATATAAATCCAAATAATACAAATAATATATGTTTTCCAATCAGAAAAATGTGAGGAGTTCAATTATGCCATCCAAAATATATTTTGTACACTTTATTTTCCAAGTTAATTAAAATTACATTAAATTGCCCTTTTTCTTAATAAATTAATAACTTTTGTTTTATAACTCCAAATTTAACAAATGATAAATTCTAAAATGATTAGCTCGACGAGACCTTTCTGTTTATGCATTCCATGTTTTGATTTAAAGCATGCATCGTATAAATATAATGTGAACAACAACTAATATGAGGATAAAATGTGGTTAAAACCCAATAAAAATGGTTTATTCTTGTATTCCACACCTCACCCATGCCATGCTACTTTATTGCCATGCAAATTGTGCATAATTCATCATGGCATGATTGTTTGCTTGTCGCATTTAATTCATATGCTTGCGCACTTTATTTATGTTGGCCCTTGTTTGTTTGGTTCTTCTTCGAATAGACGCTGAGCAGGGGATATATCAAGATACCCAGGAGCACTACCCAGATCCTTCTCTCGCTTCAACTGAGCTGCCAGGCAAGCACTACCACATGCTTGCATACATATAGTACCTATTACCTCTATCTTATTCTTGCATCATTGAGTCACGATTGCATTAAACTGAATTCCAAGTATTGCATAGCCTTTACTTTTAAACCCCATCGAAGCTTGTTCCTCCATCCCATGAGCCATTACTACAGGAGTTGTTTGAGCCATGCGAGTCGTAGAACAGCATGTGTAGGGTATGTGAGTGTCTGATGGATAACGAGGTACCTATACAACTTAATCTGAGTAGTAATGGGATAACTAATGAAAGTGGCATCGGTGAGCAACATCTGTTATTTGGTTTCTATGCTCACTTGTGTCCCGTAGGACCCCGAGTACTTGATTCCTGTTCCTTGAATATTCGCGCTATCCACATCCGGGAGGCTTATGAACCTCCCTGAGCCAGAGCTTGATTCATTCTTATTTCTTGGGGCCACAAACTAGTTTGAGGTTTTATTTACTATCCTGTACTTATGCCATGCTTTACTGCTTTATTTAAATTGTGCGAGGTACTGCACACTGTACTGTTTAGGAAAGCGGAGTGTTTTCGTGGTGTCGACAAGCCCAGTCACATTTTCGGGTTCCCAGTCGTTCACAGCCATTGACGCAAACCTTGAGGCTGTCTCGGAGTCAGCTAACTTCATTGCGGGTAGCTCAATGGGGTGGCCCCCTGAAATATTTCTGAATCCTGTAATTGCTTTGTCGTGACTGTCTCGTTGGGTTTTGATTTGGTTTCTCCGAGGCATATCGAGTGTGTGTTGCTATTTGTGCACCCCTGCAGGGTAAAACTTTCTGAAAGCCGTGTCCGCGGTTATGGACGACTTGGAGCACAGTTTCTCGATCATAGACAAGCATAACTAAAGTACCGCTTTTAATTTGACCAGACTAGGTACCTGACTAGTAAATAGTGCAACACTCACGGAATGGATAATAAAACTGCCAACGGATGGGGGTTGTTCGTCCGCTTCCTCGTCGGTAAGCGAGGAGGAGGATGGATCTTTAAGATTACCGTTATAACTGTTATAACTGTTGTTATTCATTCACGGACATCCGTCTATCTCTGGTTAGGCGGATGGTTAGCGAGTATCTATAGAATTGCTAGGGTTTATCTTTTGCTGCTATTGCGTCACCCCAGGTTGTGTCCCCTTTAGAGGCATAAAGACTTGCTGAGTACCCCCAGGGTCTCACACGATAAATTATTGGTTCAGATGAACAGGTACACTCGCATGATGGATACTGGGTGGAAGAGACGGACGATGTGGGCAACGATCATTCGGTGTAGAGATTCCGGGAACGGGGATCCGTGAGATCTGTGGGCGGGATGTGCTTATTTATGGGGCATCTTATGCCGATTTGCTTCTTATCCGTACTCGGATTTTGTCTTCCGCTTCCGCTTGATACTCTGATGTTTGATGTATGAGGAGATACCCTAAACTATTATATCTATCTAGGATATTTGGATCTTGCCGTATGGCGTTGCTATATTTCCTTTCTTTTTAGATGGAATGGCTCTGATGTACTCTTGTATGGTGGCTTGCATACATACTCGTTTGTGTATGTAGTTGATCCCTTCGCCTGCCGATTACGCCGCCCGTTCTTGCCCCGATGTTTGGAAATGGTTGGGACGGCCGAAAGGTCTACCTGTGAGTGGCATTTGGGCCCCACCGTACTATTTCAACCATTTCTGCTCATCCAGGCTTGTAACTAGGAGCGTAATTCACCGAGGTAGTTACAAAAGGCCGGTCTATTACCTGAGCGAGGTATTATCAGCATCAAAGCAAAATTATCCTCATTATCAGAAAATGGCATATGGTGTGTATATGGCGGCTAAGAAGCTAAAGCATTATTTTGAAGAGCACCCCATCAAAGTGATATGTGAAGCCCCCATATCTGAGATAATGAGCAACAAGGACGCAAGCGGCCGGATCGCAAAATGGGCAATCGAGCTAGCCCCTTATGCTCCACGATACGACAGGACAGATGCGATCAAGTCTCAGGTTGTGGCCGACTTTTTCGTGGATTGGGCTGAAATGCAATATGAGCCACCGTTGCCAGATCCGAACTACTGGAGAATGCATTTTGACGGATAAAAAACGAAAACTGGGATAGGCGTTGGAGTTGTTCTCACCTCACCCAAGAAAGACCAGCTGAAGTATGTGTTGCAGATCCATTTCATAGCATCAAACAACGTCGCAGAGTATGAAGCACTTGTGCATGGCCTCAAAGTAGCAAAACAAATTGGAATACGTCGGATCCAGTGCTTTGGTGACTCGGATCTGGTGGTTCAGCAAGCCTCAGGGCAATGGGATGCTTTGGATGCAAACATGGCATTGTACAGATTTCATGTGCAGAAGATATCAGGATACTTCGAGGGATGCAAGTTTCGCCATGTACCTCGGCTAGAAAACGAGGCTGCCGACGTACTGTCAAAACTCCGATCAACCCGACAAGCGATTCCACTGGGTGTAGCACTAGAGCACCTCAGAAAGCCATCTATCAGGCCATCCCCAGAATCCGAGTCAATCTATATCCCAGTGTATCTGAAGTCGGAAGCTGCGCCCATGGACATTGATGTGGGAAGTGGTTCAGGAAACCCGGGGACTGCTTCGCAGAACCCGGGGACTACGCAGTGTGATCTGGCTGAGGTTATGTCGGTGGATCAAATGGAAATTGACAAGGATGTGTTTCCGGTGTGAGCTATACCAGCTTGGGGCACTGCCCATATTCCAGTTCCTGAAGGATGGAACTTTGCCCAATGGAGAAGTGTTTTCAAGGCAAATTCAGAGGAGGGCAAAGGCATACACGATTATCAATGCCGAGCTATACAAGAGGAGTGTCACGAATGTCCTGCAATGGTGTGTTGACCCAGAAGAAGGGCTCGACATCCTCTGAGATATACATCAAGGGGAATGTGGGCATCACGCCTCATCCAGAGCCTTAGTAGCAAAAGCTTTCCGGGATGGGTTTTACTGGCCAAGTGCCTTGGAGCAAGCAGAGGATCTAGTAAGAAAATGCAATGGTTGTCAGAGGTACGCTACCAAGACACACATGCCAATGTCGGAGCTCAAGACCATACCAGTTACCTGGCCATTTGATGTATGGTGTTTGGATATGGTTGGTCCATTTAAGCCGGAGAGAGGAAATATGACCCATATCTTGGTTATGGTTAACAAGTTTACAAAATGGATCGAAGTAAAGCCGATAAGAAAATGTGATGGAGCTACAGCCGTGACATTCCTCAAAGATATCATCCTGAGATATGGCTACCCTCACAGTATCATAACAGATAACGGCACCAATTTCGCTGAAGGAGCATTTGCGCGATTCTGCTAGGATAAAAAGATCCGGCTGGACATTGCTTCAGTAACCCACCCCGCATCAAACGGACAAGTGGAAAGATCCAACTGATTAGTTTTATTCGGGATAAAACCCCGGCTCATTGAGCCGCTGCAAAGGTCAGCAGGGTGCTGGATAGAAGAACTACCAGCGGTATTGTGGAGTTTAAGAACAACTCCAAATCGATCAACAGGCTATACGCCATTCTTCCTAGTATATGGGAAAGAAGCTATATTACCAGCCGACATAGAGCATGATTCGCCTAGAGTCACCCAATACACAGAAGCCGAAGTGTGAGAAGCCCGGCAAAATGATGTTGATCTGCTAGAAGAAGCGAGAGAATTGGCATTGTCCAGATCCGCCATAATTCAGCAAAATCTCCGACGCTATCATAGCCGGAAAGTAAACCCCCGAGTCTTCCGGGAAGGTGATCTAGTACTTCGGCTGGTACAACGTACTGCTGGCATGCATAAGTTATCCCCCCATGGGAAGGGCCATTCATCGCAAGCAACACATTGCACAATGACTCTTATTATCTCATTGATGCACAACCACAGGAGAAGAACAAGGCGGAGAGGTCTAGCGAGGAATCTAAGCGTCCATGGAATGTAGCCCTACTTCGTACATTCTACACTTAACAAAGAAGTGTGTGTATCCGAGTCTCTCATATGTTGGTATGTATGCCAGCAATGAGTTTATCAATGAAATCTTGGCACCTCGAGCAGTAACTCGGGGACTGCCTTAGAAATATTTGTTGTCTTCTGTATTTGTTGTTTATTTTTATGTCGGCTGGCTTAAGTTGCTTCTACCTAAGCCGGATTAGTAGTGTGTGAGCACAAAAATCTCAACTCTTCGACTTGCTGCTGTCCAACAAGAATTGGCTTCATGGCAAGCAAGAGAACAAGTTTGGAATTGCGAAGCACACGAAAAACGACTAAGGAAAAGAACGTAATCGAGCCGACATTCTTTGTTCGAACTAACTCTATGCTTACTTAATCTTTACTGTGCTAGATTATTTTGAGCTAATCTTAAAGTTTCCAAGTATTATTAAGTTAATTTTTGAAACTCGGACTCGTAAGTCACAAAACCAAATCAAGGTATACGCGAGCCGAGCCATGAAATTGAAGAAACAAGAAAATGAAACTTGGGGACTATGCCCAAATTAATCCGGTGTGAACAACTTAGTAGCAAAACATAATCAATATGCTTAATACATCTGCACCCGGCATATCGGGGATCTGATAAATTTCAAAGTGTTTTTTGGTGCTCAAGGAGCAGTAGCAGGAGGGGGTAACTCGGCGCCAGCGGGTGGAACTCCGGCTTCAGCCTCATCGTCATCTTCATTCTCTTCGAGATCTGAGGCTTCGTCCTCTTCCGCGTCATCCAAACCATCTTCGACGTATTCGTCGTCAACTTCGCTGAGGAAGCTTGGTCCTTCGTTCCATTGATGGACAGGGGCAAACTGGATAAGGTTGTGGGCACAAGCCTTGCGCCGGGCAACCCAATCCGGATCATTTGACCACTTGGAGCCGGTGCGCAAGCGCTCAAGAATATTCAGATCTAATTTTTCATACCACGTGAGCTCGAACTGGAGGACAGTATCAGCTCCAGCACGAGCGGCGGATTCCCTCTAGAGGTCAAGCTGGGTCTCGCAATCCATCAGCTTATTGATCAAAGCAGTGGATCCCTCCGGAACATCCTCATCAGGCCAAAGGGCACGGAAGATCCAGACGGCTACATCCAAGAGACCTGAACCATAGTTCTTCACAATTTCAATCCGGGCGGATAGGCTGACTAGCAGATCCTCCATGTCATAAGGAATGGGTTCAGAGCCAGGATCAGTTGGGGTACCCCTCTACCGGTGGAACTTGGCAATAGCAGTAGCCGCAATGGCATCGCCCTCTAGGAATTTGTCTGAAAACAAAACAAGTGAAATAAGTAAAAGAGTTTAACCCGGAGAAATACATGTGGGCTGAAGGAAAGGAGTTTACGGGAGATATGACTATGGATCCGAGTCAGCTCGTTGGTGCAATCAGCACGCCTCTTCCGGAGCTTCTCAAGTTCAACATTAGCCGAGTCAAGCTTGATGTCGGCCTCCTTCAGCAACTCTTGATCCTTTGAAAGTTGAAGGCTAAGACGTTCTTGCTCTTCGATGAATTATGTGCCAGCCTTGTCCATCTCAGTCTTGTGGAGCTCTTTAAGTTTTTTCATCTCAGCCTTGAGCTTGGCAACTTTCATCCTTGGCTTGGAGTTTGGCAAGTTCGTCATCCTTCTTCTTGAGCTCGGCCTGATGTTGCCCTACTTGTTCGAGAAAATGCAGCATCATATCAGGCATGGGCACACTATCTTCAAGGGATGCTGCAACGGTTTGTTGACCCGGCAGAGCCGAGGTATGAATATCTGCCAATCTCACGAGAAAGGAGAGAGAGCAGGGAAATTGAGTAACCAAAGCAAATTACCTTTTATCTTGGCCAAGTTCTTCCTCATAATTGTATTTTCGGCCTCCACTCTGGCTGTGCAATCCGAATGACAGATTAGTTCAGCGGCAAAAGACAAAGAAATATGGGGGTAGAGTCGAAGAGAAAACTTACCCTTTTTCTCGCATTCAGCAAGAAGAGCAGCATGTTTTGAGCGCAGCACCTTGTGTGAGTCCAAGAGGCACTGAAACTCAGCACTCCGACGATTGGTGGTGACCTGAAAAGAGCAAGGTTGGCTTAGCTATATGCATATTCGAAGTGTACAAAATCCGGGCCAAGTGGAACTTAACCCGGCTCTAGGTGTGTGCATATTCGAAATGTACAAAATCCGGGCCAAGTGGAACTTAACCCGGCTCTAGGTGTGTGCATATTTGAAGTGTACAAAATCCGGGCCAAGTGGAACTTAACCCGGCTCTAGGTGTGTGCATATTTGAAATGTACAAAATCCGGGCCAAGTGGAACTTAACCCGGCTCTAGGTGTATGCATATTCGAAGTGTACAAAATCCGGGCCAAGTGGAACTTAACCCGGCTCTAGGTGTGTGCATATTCGAAGTGTACAAAATCTGGGCCAAGTGGAACTTAACCCGGCTCTAGGTGTGTGCATATTCGAAGTGTACAAAATCCGGGCCAAGTGGAACTTAACCCGGCTCTACGTGTGTGTATATTCGAAGTGTACAAAATCCGGGCCAAGTGGAACTTAACCCGGCTCTAGGTGTGTGCATATTCGAAATGTACAAAATCCGGGCCAAGTGGAACTTAACCCGGCTCTAGGTGTGTGCACATTCGAAGTGTACAAAATCCGGGCCAAGTGGAACTTAACCCGGCTCTAGGTGTATGCATATTCGAAGTGTACAAAATCCGAGCCAAGTGGAACTTAACTCGGCTCTAGGTGTGTGCATATTCTAAGCTACTAAGGAGCTACGCTAGTTCGCTAAGGAGCATCCGGTCGAGTAACAAGTTACTCCCCCGGAGGCTCGGGGACTAATGGATATGTCTCTAAGCAATTGTGCGTATTAAGGTAAAGACAAAGTAGCATACCTCCATCATCCGGCCAACAATGTTGATAGCCTTGGCTGCTGTGTTCATTTGTGCACTGAATTCGGCAGGCCCAAAATTCTTCGGGAGATCGTTGTTTGGATTGACAAACTCCGCTTTGTTCCAATTATTGACATATTTGATCAGAGCCGGAGGATAGCCCTCTCCACTAAGCATGTGGGCGTGACCAAGCCTTTGGCGTGGGCCTCCCTCCTTGCAACTTGGGCGGCAGTAGGGCTGGCATGCAGTGCAAGTTGCTTGCTGCTAGCTTACCCGGAGGAGGCATCTTTCTTCGGCAGCATGGACGCGAGCGTGTGCTGTCCAGCCTCGATGGATGTTGCCTTGGTGGCACCAGAACCTTTCTTAGCCTTGGGTTGCTATTGGGAGGCTAAAGCTTGAGCTGCAGATTTGGACTTGGGTGCAGCCTTGGTGCTAGCGAGGTCTTCTCGCCAGGTCTTGGAAGACTCGGACGAGGCAGAAGGAGTTGTTGCTGGTGCTGCTGCTGGTGCTGCTGTTGCTGTTGACGCTGGTGCTTGTGCTGGTGCTGGTGTTGGCGGTGGTGGTGGTGCTGCTGCTGGTACCTTGGAGGTGACAGGTTGCGGCTGAGCCGATGAAGAGCTGGGAGCATCCGCTACCTCGGCCGTGCCACTTCCCCCTGCTCCGATGTTGCCCTCCTATGGACGAGGTGGACTAAGGTCCGGTGTAGCCACCGAGCCTTCCTGAATTGGGCTTAGTGGGCGCGTGTCATCGTTGCGAGGGGGAGATGGGATACGGCGGAGGGGCGAAGCGATGCTGGAGCCGCTCTAGAGAACCTCCACAGCAGCCCTATCAAATTATACAACGAATAACAAATTATATAACAGAGAGAGGCGTGAATACAAAGAAACCTGAAGCGGAAAATGGTACAAGGAAAAAGAAACTCACTCATCGGAGGTCGGAGGCTCCTTGGGCTTCTGAGCTCTCCGAACTATGGCCTTCGTCGGAGGTTTGCTAGCGACCTTGTCAGCGGACTTCTTCCGCCTTTTGGTTGTCTTGGGAGGCCCGGAAGAAGCAGCGGAAGTGGCAGCCCACTTCTTAGACAAGGCTGGGGCCGGCTCACTCGAAGAGAGAGGGGTATCTTCATGGATCTGCCTAGCCGGGTTAGCTGAAGCCGGAAACGCGTAAGAAATGGGTATCGGGTCAAATACCTCCACCACCTCAATGTCGGAATCATCCACACCATCAGGCCAATCCCTTAAGGAAAAGAAGTTACCAGAGGGTCGCTTAGTCACGTCCGGGGTAGGCAGGATCATTTCCTGATCCGGCTCCTCCTCGTCCGAGACAAGTTGATCCTTCCCCATTTGAGGGAAGGCTCGGTGCCATCTTCAAGGGTCTGTTGAAGAAACAACTAAAAGGAAAATGCAAAGGGATCAAATAAACAGCATGCTCTGACATAGGATACAACTCGGAGAAGGATTGGGTAATGAGATTTACCGCAGGAGGAGGCTTATCCCGGCAGTAATGCTCCAACCCCCACTCCCAGTCAGCACTAAAGTCCTTGTCGATCGTGAAGAGGGCCTTGACCCGGCGGAAGATCTCAGTGTTGTTCAACTCAAAGGAGGAGGTCCGGTTGGGGTCAAGTCGCCAGCTCATATGGCAAAGTTTATGTGTGCGCTTCTGTAGGGGGGAATCCGGCTGCGGACGAATGTGATCATCACATCCTCGTTGTGCAGCCCCACATCCTTCAACTCCTGGAACCCCTTATTAACCTGATTCGCCAAGGCAGTTGGTTTCTTGGGAACCCAGTCCCACAGAGCCGGATTAGGAGGACCCATCGCAAAGGGGCGCAGCCGGATCAGGTCCTCTTCCGTGCCATTCCTCACATAGAAGAAGGTCCAGGCCCAACCCTTGCAAGATTCAAGCCTCGTGACCCGGGGGAAGACAGATTGTTTCCCGGGTGAGATCAAGGCGGCACCAAATTGGGTGAGGTGCTTGTCCTCCGGGGCACGCTCCTTATCCGGAACCACGTTCCTCTGTAGACCGAAGAACCGGATCCAAAGCTCTTTGGTCAGCCACAATCCGAGGTATCCTTCTACGGCGGATGCGAATGAGGAGAGGGATGTAATGACGTTCGCCGAAAGATGATGAGGTTAGAGTTTTTAGATGTTGACGAAATCATGGAAGAAATCACTCACTGGTAGGCCGAAGCTACGCTGGAAGTGAGAGAGGAAGACGACGAACTCACCTGGATTAGGTGAGGGAGCGAGCTCCTCGGAGGCAAGGCGAGAAATCACACCTTCAGGAATGCGGTGGGTGCGGTAGAGCCAGTGAAGATCATCCTGGCACACCCAGGAACCGTCTCAGGCACCACGCTCCAAAGTTTCGCCCTCCTCCTCCATCTCTTCTTCCTCGACAACGGCGAGCTCCTCCTCACTCATCTCTAGGTCATTGTCCTCACCGGCCCATTCAGACGTGTGAGGCAGTGATCTAGACTATCGTGGCCTTGTGGCGATGAGACAGCGCAGGAGCGGCAGCAACGAAATGCGAAAGTGAGTTGCGGCGGCGGAGCTGCAGAGCAGATGCGGCGGCGGTGTTGTCGCAAGGAATAAGAAGAAACAGAAAGGCTGAGGGGCGTGAGAAGGGGAAAACACCCAAGGGACGCGCCCCCTCCCCTATTTAACCACTCCCTAGCGGTGGATAGTATGATCAAGCAGTGCACTGAGGCCACACGGTGTGGCCGTGTATCTGCCGGATCAGCCAATCAGAGGCAAGCCACAGGAAGGGCCACAGGAAACAGGGGATCCCATGACGCGACGTGGTGATGCAGTTAATGAGGAGGCAGCTGCGACACGACGTTTGCAGCAGTAACCCCTGACAATAAGTGTTGTAACGGGCGTAGGCCCTTAAAATGAGGCAACGTGATGATTACCCTCCATGTAGGATGTGGGAAAGTGTATGAGAGAAGGAAGGATAACCCGAAAAGCTGAAGGGTAGCCCGGCCAGCGAGTGATGACTCGGAATGTGCCAAGGGGATGCTACGCCACGGGATCCAAGCTACAGAGTAACTCGGAAAGGGGAGCAAACATATTGAACCTGCCGTGGCCTTAGCAGCTGAAGTTGCTAAGACCGTACTAGCTTTAGGGACTAATGTTGGGGGGATACCCCCGGGTAGGGTCACACTGGGGTATAGAGGCCAGGTTAGCCGATGTATGGCAAGGTCAAAGCGAAAGCTGGCCGGGTCACCTCAAGGCAGGCCGACTTACGAAGTAACCCAGACCGTAGGATGTCCACCTGACTATGACCCGGCCGACGTATGTCGTATGCCGGCGGGCTATTTGTAACTTGTATGCAGGTACCCACGGGGCCGGATTATACCGGGCTTGCAAGGGAAGGAAGGTATCTCGCTGGTCAAAAGGTGACCTCTGTGCGCAGGAGCGTGAGCAAAGTGAACAGAGGGAGGGACCAGCGAGGCGTGGCCGACAAAGGTGATGCACCCTATGTCGGCTGATGCTAGCACCGCAGAGGCTTACGTAGCCACTACATGGCTTACGATGGCAAAAGGAGACCCGGTCGGTTTGCTATTTTGGGAGAGGCATATTCCCATGAATATGCCTCCACGTATGCCCCAACTGGAGACCTAGCCTCCCCTTTATAAGGAGCACTAGGGCCTCTGTAGTGGGGGGCTGGCTGGCGCATGAGTAGTTTGTTCATTGGGAGATAGGTTGTGGTGAAAGTAAGAGAGCTTCTTCTTCCTCCTCTCCCCAATACAGCTCAAGGAGCATCTGTAAACCTAGTGAACTTGGAGAATACAAAGCATCTGTGTGTGGAATCACCACACTATCCCTCCCTGAATTCCTCTAGTGCATATTGGCCCCACCTTTAGCCTATCCATGGCATCTGCCGTGACACCACCACGACAGTCATTGAACGTTTTTCTTTTCAGAAACCACATATGGATCCACCAAAGTCATTGCATGTGTGTTCTTTTCATGAAACTAGCACTAGAATCATTGCATGTGTGTTCTTTTCACAAACCAAATATGGATCCACCAGAGTCATTACATGTGTGTTCTTATCACTAAACCAACACCAGAGTCATCGCATGTGTGTTCTTTTCACAAACCACATATGGATCCACCAGAATCATTGCATGTGTGTTCTTTTCATGGAACACATATGGATCCACTAGAGTCATTGCATTTATGTTCTATTCACAAACCAGCACTAAAGTCATTGCATGTGTGTTCTTTTCACAAACCACATATGGATCCACCAGAATCATTACATGTATGTTCTTTTCATGAAACACATGGATCCACCAATGCCACTACATGTGTGTTCTTTTCACAAACCATATATGGATCCACCAGAGTCATTGCATGTGTGTTCTTATCACTAAACCAACACCAGATTCATTGCATGTGTGCTCTTTTCATGAAACCCGTGGATCCACCAATGTCATTGCATGTGTGTTAATTTCACAAACCACATATGGATCCACCAGAGTCATTGCATGTGTTTCTTTTCATGAAACTAGCACTAGAGTCATTGCATGGGTGTTCTTTTCACAAACCACATATGGATCCACTAGAGTCATTGCATGTGTGTTCTTTTCACAAACCACATATGGATCCACTAGAGTCATTGCATGTGTGTTCTTTTCATGAACCACATATGGATCTACTAGAGTCATTGCATGTATGTTCTTTTCATAAACCAGCACTAGAGTCATTGCATGTGTGTTCTTTTCACAAACCACATATGGATCCACCAGAGTCATTGCATGTATGTTCTTTTCATGAAACACATGGATCCACCAATCTCATTGCATGTGTGTTATTTTCACAAACCACATATGGATCCACTAGAGTAATTGCATGTGTGTTATTTTCACTAAACCAACACCAGAGTCATTGCATGTTTGTTATTTTCATAAACCACATGGATCCACCAATGTCATTGCATGTGTGTTCATTTCACAAACCACATATGGATCCACCAGAGTCATTGCATGTGTGTTCTTTTCATGAACCATATATGGATCCACTAGAGTCATTGCATGTGTGTTCTTTTCATAACCCAGCACTAGAGTCATTGCATGTGTGTTCTTTTCACAAACCACATATGGATCCACTAGAGTCATTCCATGTATGTTCTTTTCATAAAACACATGGATCCTCCAGAGTCATTGCATGTGAGTTCTTTTCACAAACCAGCACTAGAGTCATTGCACCTGTGTTCTTTTCACAAACCACGTATGGAATCACCAGAGTCATTGCATGTTTGTTCTTTTCATAAAACACATGGATCCACCAATGTCATTACATGTGTGTTCTTTTCACAAACCATATAGGATCCACCAGAGTCATTGCATGTGTATTCTTATCACTAAACCAACACCAGAGTCATTGCATGTGTGTTCTTTTCATGAAACACATGGATCCACCAATGTCATTGCATGTGTGTTCATTTCACAAACCACATATGGATCCACCAGAGTCATTGCATGTGTGTTCTTTTCATGAAACTAGCACTAGAGTCATTTAATGTGTTTTCTTTTCACAAACCACATATGGATCCACCAAATTCATTGCATGTGTGTTCTTTTCATGAACCACATATGGATCCACTAGAGTCATTGCATGTATGTTCTTTTCATAAACCAACACTAGATTCATTGCATGTGTGTTCTTTTCAAAAACCACATATGGATCCACCAGAATCATTACATGTATGTTCTTTTCATGAAACACATGGATCCACCAATGTCACTGCATGTGTGTTCTTTTCACAAACCATATATGGATCAACCAGAGTCATTGCATGTGTGTTCTTATCACTAAACCAACACCAGAGTCATTGCATGTGTGCTCTTTTCATGAAACCCGTGGATCCACCAATGTCATTGCATGTGTGTTAATTTCACAAACCACATATGGATCCACCAGAGTCATTGCATGTGTTTCTTTTCATGAAACTAGCACTAGAGTCATTGCATGGGTGTTCTTTTCACAAACCACATATGGATCCACTATAGTCATTGCATGTGTGTTCTTTTCACAAACCACATATGGATCCACTAGAGTCATTGCATGTGTGTTCTTTTCATGAACCACATATGGATCTACTAGAGCCATTGCATGTATGTTCTTTTCATAAACCAGCACTAGAGTCATTGCATGTGTGTTCTTTTCACAAACCACATATGGATCCACCAGAGTCATTGCATGTATGTTCTTTTCATGAAACACATGGATCCACCAATCTCATTGCATGTGTGTTATTTTCACAAACCACATATGGATCCACTAGAGTAATTGCATGTGTGTTATTTTCACTAAACCAACACCAGAGTCATTGCATGTGTGTTATTTTCATAAACCACATGGATCCACCAATGTCATTGCATGTGTGTTCATTTCACAAACCACATATGGATCCACCAGAGTCATTGCATGTGTGTTCTTTTCATGAACCATATATGGATCCACTAGAGTCATTGCATGTGTGTTCTTTTCATAACCCAGCACTAGAGTCATTGCATGTGTGTTCTTTTCACAAACCACATATGGATCCACTAGAGTCATTCCATGTATGTTCTTTTCATAAAACACATGGATCCACCAGAGTCATTGCATGTGAGTTCTTTTCACAAACCAGCACTAGAGTCATTGCACCTGTGTTCTTTTCACAAACCACGTATGGATCCACCAGAGTCATTGCATGTTTGTTCTTTTCATAAAACACATGGATCCACCAATGTCATTACATGTGTGTTCTTTTCACAAACCATATATGGATCCACCAGAGTCATTGCATGTGTATTCTTATCACTAAACCAACACCAGAGTCATTGCATGTGTGTTCTTTTCATGAAACACATGGATCCACCAATGTCATTGCATGTGTGTTCATTTCACAAACCACATATGGATCCACCAGAGTCATTGCATGTGTCTTCTTTTCATGAAACTAGCACTAGAGTCATTTAATGTGTTTTCTTTTCACAAACCACATATGGATCCACCAAATTCATTGCATGTGTGTTCTTTTCATGAACCACATATGGATCCACTAGAGTCATTGCATGTATGCTCTTTTCATAAACCAACACTAGATTCATTGCATGCGTGTTCTTTTCACAAACCACATATGGATCCACCAGAGTCATTGCATGAATGTTCTTTTCATGAACACATGGATCCACCAATGTCATTGCATGTGTGTTCTTTTCACAAACCATATATGGATCCACCAGAGTCATTGCATGTGTGTTATTATCACTAAACCAACACCAGAGTCATTGCATGTGTGTTCTTTTCATGAAACCCATGGATCCACCAATTTCATTGCATGTGTGTTCATTTCACAAACCATTTATGGATCCACCAGAGTCATTGCATGTGTGTTCTTTTCATGAAACTATCACTAGAGTCATTGCATTTGGTGTTCTTTTCACAAACCACATATGGATCTACCAGAGTCATTGCATGTATTTTATTTTCATGGACCACATATGGATCCACTAGAGTCATTGCATGTATGTTATTTTCCAAAAACCACCTGAATTCACCAGAGTCATTGCATGTATGTTCTTTTCATAAAACACATGGATCCACCAATGTCATTGCATGTGTGTTCTTTTCACAAACCACATATGGATCCACCGGAGCCACTGCATGTATATATTTTTTTCACAAACCACATGGATCCAAATGAGTCATTGCACATGTGTTCTTTTCATTAACCACATATGGATCCACTAGAGTCGTTGCATGTGTGTTCTTATCACTAAACCAACACTAGAGTCATTGCATGTTTCTTCTTTTCATGAAACCAACACTAGAGTCATTGCATGTGTGTTCTTTTCATGAAACTAGCACTAGAGTCATTGCATGTGCGTTCTTTTCACAAACCAAATATGGATCCACTAGCGTCATTGCATGTCTGTTCTTATCACTAAACCAACACCAGAGTAATTGCATGTGTGTTCCTTTCACAAACCACATATGGAACCACTAGAGTCATTGCATATGAGTTCTTTTCATGAAACACATATGGATCCACTAGACTCATTGCATTTATGTTCTTTTCATAAACCAGCACTAAAGTCATTGCTGTGTGTTCTTTTCACAAACCATATATGGATACACCAGAGTCATTGCATGTGTGTTCTTTTCATGAAACCCATGGATACACCAATGTCATTGCATGTGTGTTAATTTCACAAACCACATAAGGATCCACCAGAGACATTGCATGTGTTTCTTTTCATGAAACTAGCACTAGAATCATTGCATGTGTGTTCTTTTCACAAACCGCATATGGATCCACTAGAGTCATTGCATGTGTGTCCTTTTCATGAACCACATAAATATCTACTAGAGGCATTGCATGTATGTTCTTTTCATGAACCAGCACTAGAGTCATTGCATGTGTGTTCTTTTTACAAACCACATACGGATCCACCAGAGTCATTGCATGTATGTTCTTTTCATGAAACACATGGATCCACCATATTCATTGCAGGTGTGTTATTTTCACAAACCACATATGGATCCACCAGAGTAATTGCATGTGTGTTATTTTCACTAAACCAACACCAGAGTCATTGCATGTGTGCTCTTTTCATAAACCACATGGATCCACCAATGTCATTGCATGTGTGTTCATTTCACAAACCACATATGGATCCACCAGAGTCATTGCATGTGTGTTCTTTTCATGAACCATATATGGATCCACCAGAGTCATTGCGTGTGTGTTCTTTTCATAACCCAGCACTAGAGTCATTGCATGTGTGTTCTTTTCACAAACCACATATGGATCCACTAGAGTCATTGCATGTATGTTCTTTTCATAAAACATATGGATCCACCGGAGTCATTGCATGTGAGTTCTTTTCACAAACCAGCACTAGAGTCATTGCATGTGTGTTCTTTTCACAAACCACATATGGATCCACCAGAGTCATTGCATGTATGTTCTTTTCATAAAACACATGGATCCACCAATGTCATTGCATGTGTGTTCTTTTCACACACCATATATGGATCCACCAGAGTCATTGCATGTGTGTTCTTATCACAAAACCAACACCAGAGTCATTGCATGTGTGTTCTTTTCATGAAACCCATGGATCCACCAATGTCATTGCATATGTGTTCATTTCAGAAACTACATATGGATCCACCAGAGTCATTGCATGTGTGTTCTTTTCATGAAACACATATGGATCCACTAGAGTCATTGCATTTATGTTCTTTTCATAAACCAACACTAAAGTCATCGCATGTGTGTTCTTTTCTCAAACCACATATGGATCCACCAGAGTCATTACATGTATGTTCTTTTCATGAAACACATGGATCCACCAATGTCATTGCATGTGTGTTCTTTTCACAAAACATATATGGATCCACCAGAGTCATTGCATGTGTGTTCTTATCACTAAACCAACACCAGAGCCATTGCATGTGTGTTCATTTCACAAACCACATATGGATCCACCAGAGTCATTGCATGTGTGTTCTTTTCATGAACCATATATGTATCCACTAGAGTCATTGCATGTGTGTTCTTTTCATAACCCAGCACTAGAGTCATTGCATGTGTGTTCTTTTCACAAACCACATATGGATCCACTAGAGTCATTGCATGTATCTTCTTTTCATAAAACACATGGATCCACCAGAGTCATTGCATGTGAGTTCTTTTCACAAACCAGCACTGGAGTCATTGCATGTGTGTTCTTTTCACAAACCATATATGGATCCACCAGAGTCATTGCATGTATGTTCTTTTCATAAAACACATGGATCCACCAATGTCATTGCATGTGAGTTCTTTTCACAAACCATATATGGATCCACCAGAATCATTGCATGTGTGTTCTTATCACTAAACCAACACTAGAGTTATTACATGTGTGTTCTTTTCATGAAACCCATGGATCCACCAATGTCATTGCATGTGTGTTCATTTCACAAACCACATGGATCCACCTGAGTCATTGCACGTGTGTTCTTTGCATTAACCACATATGTATCCACTAGTGTCATTGCATATGTGTTCTTATCACTAAACCAACACTACAGTCATTGCATGTTTGTTCTTTTCATGAAACCAGCACCAGAGTCATTGCATGTGTGTTCTTTTCATGAAACTAGCACTAGAGTCATTGCATGTGTGTTCTTTTCACAAACCACATATGGATCCACCAGAGTCATTGCATGTGTGTTCTTTTCACAAACCACATATGGATCCACCAGAGTCATTGCATGTGTGTTCTTTTCACAAACCACATATGGATCCACCAGAGTCATTGCATGTATGTTCCTTTCATGAAACACATGGATCCACCAATGTCATTGCATGTGTGTTCTTTCACAAACCATATATGGATCCACCATAGTCATTGCATGTGTGTTCTTCTCACTAGACCAACACCAGATTCATTGCACGTGTGTTATTTTCATGAAACACATGGATCCACCAATGTCATTGCATGTGTGTTCATTTCGCATACCACATATGGATCCACCAGAGTCATTGCATGTGTCTTCTTTTCATGAAACTAGCACTAGAGTCATTGCATGTATGTTCTTTTCAAAAACCACATATGGATCCACAAGAGTCATTGCATATGTGTTCTTTTCATGAACCACATATGGATCCACCAGAGTCATTGCATGTATGTTCTTTTCATAAACTAGCACTAGAGTCATTGCATGTGTGTTCTTTTCACAAACCAAATATGGATCCACCAGAGTTATTGCATGCGTGTTCTTTTCATGAACCACATATGGATCCACTAGATCATTGCATGTATGTTCTTTTCATAAACCAACACTAGAGTCATTGCATCTGTTTTCTTTTCACAAACCACATATGGATCCACAAGAGTCGTTGCATGTATGTTTTTTCATGAAACAGATGGATCCACCAATGTCATTGCATGTGTGTTCTTTTCACAAACCACATATGGATCCACCAGAGTCATTGCATGTGTGTTCTTTTCACTAAACCAACACTAGAGTCATTGCATGTGTGTTCTTTTCATAAACCACATGGATCCACCAATGTCATTGCATGTGTGTTCATTTCACAAACCACATATGGATCTAGCAGAGTCATTGCATGTGTGTTCTTTTCATGAACCACATATGGATCCAATAGAGTCATTGCATGTGTGTTATTATCACTAAACCAGCACTAGAGTCATTGCATGTGTGTTCTTTTCCACAAACCACATGGATCCACCAGAGTGATTGCATGTGTGTTCTTTTCATGAACCACATATTGACCCACTAGAGTCATTGCATGTGTGTGTTTTTCATAAACCAGCACTAGAGTCATTGCATGTGTGTTATTTTCACAAACCACATATGGATCCAGCGGACTCATTGCATGTATTTTTTTTCATAAAACACATGGATCCACCAATGTAATTGATGTGTGTTCTTTTCACAAACCATATATGGATCCATCAGAGTCATTGCATGTGTGTTCTTACTAAACCAACACCAGAGTCATTGCATGTGTGTTCTTTTCATGAAACCCATGGATCCACCAATGTCATTTCATGTGTGTTTATTTCACAAACCACATATGGATCCACCAGAGTCATTGCATGTGTGTTATTTTCATGAAACTAGCACTAGAGTCATTACATGTGTGTTCTTTTCACAAACCACATATGGATCCACCAGAGTCATTGCATGTGTGTTCTTTTCATGAACCACATATGGCTACACTAGAGTCATTGCATGTATGTTCTTTTCATAAACCAGCACTAGAGTCATTGCATGTGTGTTCTTTTCAAAAACCACATATGGATCCACCAGAGTCATTACATGTATGTTCTTTTCATGAAACACATGGATCCGCCAATGTCATTGCATGTGTGTTCTTTTCACAAACCATATATGGATCCACTGGAGTCATTGCATGTGCATTCTTATCACTAAACCAACAGCAGAGTCAGGGGATGTGTGTTCTTTTCATGAAACCCATGGATCAACCAATGTCATTGCATGTGTGTTCATTTCACAAACCACATATGAATCCACCAGAGTCATTGCATGTGTTTTCTTTTCATGAAACTAGCACTCGAGTCACATCATGTGTGTTCTTTTCACAAACCACATATGGATCCACCAGAGTCATTGCATGTGTGTTCTTTTCATGAACCACATATGGATGCACTAGAGTCATTGCATCTATGTTCTTTTCATAAACCAGCACTAGAGTCATTGCATGTGTGTTCTTTTCACAAACCACACATGGATCCACCAATGTCATTACATGTATGTTCTTTTCATGGAACACATGGATCCACCAATGTCATTGCATGTGTGTTCTTTTCACTAAACCAACACCAGAGTCATTGCATGTGTGTTCTATTCATAAACCAGCACTAGAGTCATTGCATGTGTGTTATTTTCACAAACCACATACGGATCCAGCAGAGTCATTGAATGTATTTTCTTTTCGTAAAACACATGGATCCACCAATGTAATTTGTGTGTGTTCTTTTCACAAAACATATATGGATCCACTCGAGTCATTGCATGTGTGTTCTCATCACTAAAGCAACACCAGAGTCATTGCATGTGTGTTCTTTTCATGAAACCCATGGATCCACCAATGTCATTTCATGTGTGTTCATTTCACAAACTGCATATGGATCAACGAGAGTCGTTGCATGTGTTTTCTTTTCATGAAACTAGCACTAGAGTGATTGCATGTCTGTTCTTTTCACAAACCACATATGGATCCACCAGATTCATTGCATGTATGTTCTTTTCATGAAACACATGGATCCACCAATGTCATTACATGTATGTTCTTTTCACAAACCACATATGGATCTAGTAGAGTCATTGTATGTGTGTTCTTATCACTAAACCAACAGCAGAGTCATTAGATGTTTGTTCTTTTCGTGAAACCCATGGATCCTCCAATGTCATTGCATGTGTGTTCATTTCACAAACTGCATATGGATCCACCAGAGTCATTGCATGTGTGTTATTTTCATGAAACTAGCACTAGAGTCATTGCATGTATGTTCTTTTCAAAAATCACATATGGATCCACAAGAGTCATTGCATCTGTGTTCTTTTCATGGACCACATATGCATCCACTAGAGTCATTGCATGTATGTTCTTTTCATAAACTAGCACTAGAGTCATTGCATGTGTGTTCTTTTCACAAACCACGTATGGATCCACCAGAGTCATTGCATGTTTGTTCTTTTCATAAAACACATGGATCCACCAATGTCATTACATGTGTGTTCTTTTCACAAACCATATATGGATCCACCAGAGTCATTGCATGTGTATTCTTATCACTAAACCAACACCAGAGTCATTGCATGTGTGTTCTTTTCATGAAACACATGGATCCACCAATGTCATTGCATGTGTGTTCATTTCACAAACCACATATGGATCCACCAGAGTCATTGCATGTGTGTTCTTTTCATGAAACTAGCACTAGAGTCATTTAATGTGCTTTCTTTTCACAAACCGCATATGGATCAACCAAATTCATTGCATGTGTGTTCTTTTCATGAACCACATATGGATCCACTAGAGTCATTGCATGTATGCTCTTTTCATAAACCAACACTAGATTCATTGCATGTGTGTTCTTTTCACAAACCACATATGGATCCACCAGAGTCATTGCATGAATGTTCTTTTCATGAACACATGGATCCACCAATGTCATTGCATGTGTGTTCTTTTCACAAACCATATATGGATCCACCAGAGTCATTGCATGTGTGTTATTATCACTAAACCAACACCAGAGTCATTGCATGTGTGTTCTTTTCATGAAACCCATGGATCCACCAATTTCATTGCATGTGTGTTCATTTCACAAACCATTTATCGATCCACCAGAGTCATTGCATGTGTGTTCTTTTCATGAAACTATCACTAGAGTCATTGCATTTGGTGTTCTTTTCACAAACCACATATGGATCTACCAGAGTCATTGCATGTATGTTATTTTCATGGACCACATATGGATCCACTAGAGTCATTGCATGTATGTTATTTTCCAAAAACCACCTGAATTCACCAGAGTCATTGCATGTATGTTCTTTTCATAAAACACATGGATCCACCAATGTCATTGCATGTGTGTTCTTTTCACAAACCACATATGGATCCACCGGAGCCACTGCATGTATATATTTTTTTCACAAACCACATGGATCCAAATGAGTCATTGCACGTGTGTTCTTTTCATTAACCACATATGGATCCACTAGAGTCGTTGCATGTGTGTTCTTATCACTAAACCAACACTAGAGTCATTGCATGTTTCTTCTTTTCATGAAACCAACACTAGAGTCATTGCATGTGTGTTCTTTTCATGAAACTAGCACTAGAGTCATTGCATGTGCGTTCTTTTCACAAACCAAATATGGATCCACTAGAGTCATTGCATGTCTGTTCTTATCACTAAACCAACACCAGAGTAATTGCATGTGTGTTCTTTTCACAAACCACATATGGAACCACTAGAGTCATTGCATATGAGTTCTTTTCATGAAACACATATGGATCCACTAGACTCATTGCATTTATGTTCTTTTCATAAACCAGCACTAAAGTCAATGTTGTGTGTTCTTTTCACAAACCGATGGATACACCAGAGTCATTGCATGTGTGTTCTTATCAGTAAACCAACACCAGAGTCATTGCATGTGTGTTCTTTTCATGAAACCCATGGATACACCAATGTCATTGCATGTGTGTTAATTTCACAAACCACATAAGGATCCACCAGAGACATTGCATGTGTTTCTTTTCATGAAACTAGCACTAGATTCATTGCATGTGTGTTCTTTTCACAAACCGCATATGGATCCACTAGAGTCATTGCATGTGTGTCCTTTTCATGAACCACATAAGGATCTACTAGAGGCATTGCATGTATGTTCTTTTCATGAACCAGCACTAGAGTCATTGCATGTGTGTTCTTTTCACAAACCACATACGGATCCACCAGAGTCATTGCATGTATGTTCTTTTCATGAAACACATGGATCCACCAATTTTATTGCAGGTGTGTTATTTTCACAAACCACATATGGATCCACCAGAGTAATTGCATGTGTGTTATTTTCACTAAACCAACACCAGAGTCATTGCATGTGTGCTCTTTTCATAAACCACATGGATCCACCAATGTCATTGCATGTGTGTTCATTTCACAAACCACATATGGATCCACTAGAGTCATTGCATGTGTGTTCTTTTCATGAACCATATATGGATCCACCAGAGTCATTGCGTGTGTGTTCTTTTCATAACCCAGCACTAGAGTCATTGCATGTGTGTTCTTTTCACAAACCACATATGGATCCACTAGAGTCATTGCATGTATGTTCTTTTCATAAAACATATGGATCCACCGGAGTCATTGCATGTGAGTTCTTTTCACAAACCAGCAATAGAGTCATTGCATGTGTGTTCTTTTCACAAACCACATATGGATCCACCAGAGTCATTGCATGTATGTTCTTTTCATAAAACACATGGATCCACCAATGTCATTGCATGTGTGTTCTTTTCACACACCATATATGGATCCACCAGAGTCATTGCATGTGTGTTCTTTTCATGAAACCCATGGATCCACCAATGTCATTGCATGTGTGTTCATTTCACAAACCACATATGGATCCACCAGAGTCATTGCATGTGTGTTCTTTTCATGAAACACATATGGATCCACTAGAGTCATTGCATTTATGTTCTTTTCATAAACCAACACTAAAGTCATCGCATGTGTGTTCTTTTCTCAAACCACATATGGATCCACCAGAGTCATTACATGTATGTTCTTTTCATGAAACACATGGATCCACCAATGTCATTGCATGTGTATTCTTTTCACAAAACATATATGGATCCACCAGAGTCATTGCATGTGTGTTCTTATCACTAAACCAACACCAGAGCCATTGCATGTGTGTTCATTTCACAAACCACATATGGATCCACCAGAGTCATTGCATGTGTGTTCTTTTCATGAACCATATATGTATCCACTAGAGTCATTGCGTGTGTGTTCTTTTCATAACCCAGCACTAGAGTCATTGCATGTGTGTTCTTTTCACAAACCACATATGGATCCACTAGAGTCATTGCATGTATCTTCTTTTCATAAAACACATGGATCCACCAGAGTCATTGCATGTGAGTTCTTTTCACAAACCAGCACTGGAGTCATTGCATGTGTGTTCTTTTCACAAACCATATATGGATCCACCAGAGTCATTGCATGTATGTTCTTTTCATAAAACACATGGATCCACCAATGTCATTGCATGTGAGTTCTTTTCACAAACCATATATGGATCCACCAGAATCATTGCATGTGTGTTCTTATCACTAAACCAACACTAGAGTTATTACATGTGTGTTCTTTTCATGAAACCCATGGATCCACCAATGTCATTGCATGTGTGTTCATTTCACAAACCACATGGATCCACCTGAGTCATTGCACGTGTGTTCTTTGCATTAACCACATATGTATCCACTAGTGTCATTGCATATGTGTTCTTATCACTAAACCAACACTACAGTCATTGCATGTTTGTTCTTTTCATGAAACCAGCACCAGAGTCATTGCATGTGTGTTCTTTTCATGAAACTAGCACTAGAGTCATTGCATGTGTGTTCTTTTCACAAACCACATATGGATCCACCAGAGTCATTGCATGTGTGTTCTTTTCACAAACCACATATGGATCCACCAGATTCATTGCACGTGTGTTCTTTTCATGAAACACATGGATCCACCAATGTCATTGCATTTGTGTTCATTTCGCATACCACATATGGATCCACCAGAGTCATTGCATGTGTCTTCTTTTCATGAAACTAGCACTAGAGTCATTGCATGTATGTTCTTTTCAAAAACCACATATGGATCCACAAGAGTCATTGCATCTGTGTTCTTTTCATGAACCACATATGGATCCACTAGAGTCATTGCATGTATGTTCTTTTCATAAACTAGCACTAGAGTCATTGCATGTGTGTTCTTTTCACAAACCAAATATGGATCCACCAGAGTTATTGCATGCGTGTTCTTTTCATGAACCACATATGGATCCACTAGATCATTGCATGTATGTTCTTTTCATAAACCAACACTAGAGTCATTGCATCTGTTTTCTTTTCACAAACCACATATGGATCCACAAGAGTCGTTGCATGTATGTTTTTTCATGAAACAGATGGATCCACCAATGTCATTGCATGTGTGTTCTTTTCACAAACCACATATGGATCCACCAGAGTCATTGCATGTGTGTTCTTTTCACTAAACCAACACTAGAGTCATTGCATGTGTGTTCTTTTCATAAACCACATGGATCCACCAATGTCATTGCATGTGTGTTCATTTCACAAACCACATATGGATCTAGCAGAGTCATTGCATGTGTGTTCTTTTCATGAACCACATATGGATCCAATAGAGTCATTTCATGTGTGTTATTATCACTAAACCAGCACTAGAGTCATTGCATGTGTGTTCTTTTCGACAAACCACATGGATCCACCAGAGTAATTGCATGTGTGTTCTTTTCATGAACCACATATTGACCCACTAGAGTCATTGCATGTGTGTGTTTTTCATAAACCAGCACTAGAGTCATTGCATGTGTGTTATTTTCACAAACCACATATGGATCAAGCGGACTCACTGCATGTATTTTTTTTCATAAAACACATGGATCCACCAATGTAATTGATGTGTGTTCTTTTCACAAACCATATATGGATCCACCAGAGTCATTGCATGTGTGTTCTTACTAAACCAACACCAGAGTCATTGCATGTGTGTTATTTTCATGAAACCCATGGATCCACCAATGTCATTTCATGTGTGTTTATTTCACAAACCACATATGGATCCACCAGAGTCATTGCATGTGTGTTATTTTCATGAAACTAGCACTAGAGTCATTACATGTGTGTTCTTTTCACAAACCACATATGGATCCACCAGAGTCATTGCATGTGTGTTCTTTTCATGAACCACATATGGCTACACTAGAGTCATTGCATGTATGTTCTTTTCATAAACCAGCACTAGAGTCGTTGCATGTGTGTTCTTTTCAAAAACCACATATGGATCCACCAGAGTCATTACATGTATGTTCTTTTCATGAAACACATGGATCCGCCAATGTCATTGCATGTGTGTTCTTTTCACAAACCATATATGGATCCACTAGAGTCATTGCATGTGCATTTTTATCACTAAACCAACAGCAGAGTCAGGGGATGTGTGTTCTTTTCATGAAACCCATGGATCAACCAATGTCATTGCATGTGTGTTCATTTCACAAACCACATATGAATCCACCAGAGTCATTGCATGTGTTTTCTTTTCATGAAACTAGCACTAGAGTCACATCATGTGTGTTCTTTTCACAAACCACATATGGATCCACCAGAGTCATTGCATGTGTGTTCTTTTCATGAACCACATATGGATGCACTAGAGTCATTGCATCTATGTTCTTTTCATAAACCAGCACTAGAGTCATTGCATGTGTGTTCTTTTCACAAACCACACATGGATCCACCAATGTCATTACATGTATGTTCTTTTCATGGAACACATGGATCCACCAATGTCATTGCATGTGTGTTCTTTTCACTAAACCAACACCAGAGTCATTGCATGTGTGTTCTATTCATAAACCAGCACTAGAGTCATTGCATGTGTGTTATTTTCACAAACCACATACGGATCCAGCAGAGTCATTGAATGTATTTTCTTTTCGTAAAACACATGGATCCACCAATGTAATTTGTGTGTGTTCTTTTCACAAACCATATATGGATCCACTCGAGTCATTGCATGTGTGTTCTCGTCACTAAAGCAACACCAGAGTCATTGCATGTGTGTTCTTTTCATGAAACCCATGGATCCACCAATGTCATTTCATGTGTGTTCATTTCACAAACTGCATATGGATCAACGAGAGTCATTGCATGTGTTTTCTTTTCATGAAACTAGCACTAGAGTGATTGCATGTGTGTTCTTTTCACAAACCACATATGGATCCACCAGATTCATTGCATGTATGTTCTTTTCATGAAACACATGGATCCACCAATGTCATTACATGTATGTTCTTTTCACAAACCACATATGGATCTAGTAGAGCCATTGTATGTGTGTTCTTATCACTAAACCAACAGCAGAGTCATTAGATGTTTGTTCTCTTCATGAAACCCATGGATCCTCCAATGTCATTGCATGTGTGTTCATTTCACAAACTGCATATGGATCCACCAGAGTCATTGCATGTGTGTTATTTTCATGAAACTAGCACTAGAGTCATTGCATGTATGTTCTTTTCAAAAACCACATATGGATCCACAAGAGTCATTGCATCTGTGTTCTTTTCATGAACCACATATGCATCCACTAGAGTCATTGCATGTATATTCTTTTCATAAACTAGCACTAGAGTCATTGCATGTGTGTTCTTTTCACAAACCACATATGGATCCACCAGAGTCATTACATGTGTGATCTTTTCATGAAACACATGGATCCACCAATGTCATTGCATGTGTGTTCTTTTCACAAACCATATATGGATCCACTAGAGTCATTGCATGTGTGCTCTTATCACTAAACAAACACCAGAGTCATTGCATGTGTGTTCTTTTCATGAAACCCATGGATCCACCAATGTCATTGCATGTGTGTTCATTTCACAAACCACATACGGATCCACTAGAGTCATGGCATGTGTTTTATTTTCATGAAACTAGCACTAGAGTCATTGCATGTGTGTTCTTTTCACAAACCACATATGGTTCCACCAGAGTCATTGCATGTGTGTTTTTTCATGAACCACATATGGATCCACTAGAGTCATTGCATGTATGTTCTTTTCATAAACCATCACTAGAGTCATTGCATGTGTCTTCTTTTCACAAACTACATGTGGGTCCACCAGAGTCATTACATGTGTGATCTTTTCATGAAACACATGGATCCACCAATGTCATTGCATATGTGTTCTTTTCACAAACCATATATGGATCCACTAGAGTCATTGCATGTGTGTTCTTATCGCTAAACCAACACCAGAGTCATTAGATGTGTGTTATTTTCAAGAAAACCATGGATCCACCAATGTCATTGCATGTGTGTTCATTTCACAAACCACATATGGATCTAGCAGAATCAATGCATGTGTGTTCTTTTCATGAACCATATATGGATCCACTAGAGTCATTGCATGTGTGTTCTTATCACTAAACCAGCACTAGAGTCATTGGATGTGTGTTCTTTTCCACAAACCACATGGATCCACCAGAGTGATTGCATGTGTGCTCTTTTCATGAACCACATATTGATCCACTAGAATCATTGCATGTGTATTCTTTTCATAAACCAGCACTAGAGTCATTGCATGTGTGTTATTTTCACAAACCACATATGGATCTACCAGAGTCATTGCATGTATTTTCTTTTCATAGAACACATGGATCCACCAATGTAATTGCATGTGTGTTCTTTTCACAAACCATATATGGATCCACCAGAGTCATTGCATGTGTGTTCTTATCACTAAACCAACACCAGAGTCATTGCATGTGTGTTATTTTCATGAAACCCATGGATCCACCAATGTCATTGCATGTGTGTTCATTTCACAAACTACATATGGATCCACCAGAGTCATTGCATGTGTGTTATTTTCATGAAACTAGCACTAGAGTCATTACATGTGTGTTCTTTTCACAAACCACATATGGATCCACCAGAGTCATTGCATGTGTGTTCTTTTCATGAACCACATATGGCTACACTAGAGTCATTGCATGTATGTTCTTTTCATAAACCAGCACTAGAGTCATTGCATGTGTGTTCTTTTCAAAAACCACATATGGATCCACCAGAGTCATTACATGTATGTTCTTTTCATGAAACACATGGATCCGCCAATGTCATTGCATGTGTGTTCTTTTCACAAACCATATATGGATCCACTAGAGTCATTGCATGTGCATTCTTATCACTAAACCAACAGCAGAGTCAGGGGATGTGTGTTCTTTTCATGAAACCCATGGATCAACCAATGTCATTGCATGTGTGTTCATTTCACAAACCACATATGAATCCACCAGAGTCATTGCATGTGTTTTCTTTTCATGAAACTAGCACTAGAGTCACATCATGTGTGTTCTTTTCACAAACCACATATGGATCCACCAGAGTCATTGCATGTGTGTTCTTTTCATGAACCACATATGGATGCACTAGAGTCATTGCATCTATGTTCTTTTCATAAACCAGCACTAGAGTCATTGCATGTGTGTTCTTTTCACAAACCACACATGGATCCACCAATGTCATTACATGTATGTTCTTTTCATGGAACACATGGATCCACCAATGTCATTGCATGTGTGTTCTTTTCACTAAACCAACACCAGAGTCATTGCATGTGTGTTCTATTCATAAACCAGCACTAGAGTCATTGCATGTGTGTTATTTTCACAAACCACATACGGATCCAGCAGAGTCATTGAATGTATTTTCTTTTCGTAAAACACATGGATCCACCAATGTAATTTGTGTGTGTTCTTTTCACAAACCATATATGGATCCACTCGAGTCATTGCATGTGTGTTCTCGTCACTAAAGCAACACCAGAGTCATTGCATGTGTGTTCTTTTCATGAAACCCATGGATCCACCAATGTCATTTCATGTGTGTTCATTTCACAAACTGCATATGGATCAACGAGAGTCATTGCATGTGTTTTCTTTTCATGAAACTAGCACTAGAGTGATTGCATGTGTGTTCTTTTCACAAACCACATATGGATCCACCAGATTCATTGCATGTATGTTCTTTTCATGAAACACATGGATCCACCAATGTCATTACATGTATGTTCTTTTCACAAACCACATATGGATCTAGTAGAGCCATTGTATGTGTGTTCTTATCACTAAACCAACAGCAGAGTCATTAGATGTTTGTTCTCTTCATGAAACCCATGGATCCTCCAATGTCATTGCATGTGTGTTCATTTCACAAACTGCATATGGATCCACCAGAGTCATTGCATGTGTGTTATTTTCATGAAACTAGCACTAGAGTCATTGCATGTATGTTCTTTTCAAAAACCACATATGGATCCACAAGAGTCATTGCATCTGTGTTCTTTTCATGAACCACATATGCATCCACTAGAGTCATTGCATGTATATTCTTTTCATAAACTAGCACTAGAGTCATTGCATGTGTGTTCTTTTCACAAACCACATATGGATCCACCAGAGTCATTACATGTGTGATCTTTTCATGAAACACATGGATCCACCAATGTCATTGCATGTGTGTTCTTTTCACAAACCATATATGGATCCACTAGAGTCATTGCATGTGTGCTCTTATCACTAAACAAACACCAGAGTCATTGCATGTGTGTTCTTTTCATGAAACCCATGGATCCACCAATGTCATTGCATGTGTGTTCATTTCACAAACCACATATGGATCCACTAGAGTCATGGCATGTGTTTTATTTTCATGAAACTAGCACTAGAGTCATTGCATGTGTGTTCTTTTCACAAACCACATATGGTTCCACCAGAGTCATTGCATGTGTGTTTTTTCATGAACCACATATGGATCCACTAGAGTCATTGCATGTATGTTCTTTTCATAAACCATCACTAGAGTCATTGCATGTGTCTTCTTTTCACAAACTACATGTGGGTCCACCAGAGTCATTACATGTGTGATCTTTTCATGAAACACATGGATCCACCAATGTCATTGCATGTGTGTTCTTTTCACAAACCATATATGGATCCACTAGAGTCATTGCATGTGTGTGCTTATCGCTAAACCAACACCAGAGTCATTAGATGTGTGTTATTTTCAAGAAAACCATGGATCCACCAATGTCATTGCATGTGTGTTCATTTCACAAACCACATATGGATCTAGCAGAATCAATGCATGTGTGTTCTTTTCATGAACCATATATGGATCCACTAGAGTCATTGCATGTGTGTTCTTATCACTAAACCAGCACTAGAGTCATTGGATGTGTGTTCTTTTCCACAAACCACATGGATCCACCAGAGTGATTGCATGTGTGCTCTTTTCATGAACCACATATTGATCCACTAGAATCATTGCATGTGTATTCTTTTCATAAACCAGCACTAGAGTCATTGCATGTGTGTTATTTTCACAAACCACATATGGATCCACCAGAGTCATTGCATGTATTTTCTTTTCATAAAACACATGGATCCACCAATGTAATTGCATGTGTGTTCTTTTCACAAACCATATATGGATCCACCAGAGTCATTGCATGTGTGTTCTTATCACTAAACCGACACCAGAGTCATTGCATGTGTGTTCTTTTCATGAAACCCATGGATCCACCAATGTCATTGCATGTGTGTTCATTTCACAAACTACATATGGATCCACCAGAGTCATTGCATGTGTGTTATTTTCATGAAACTAGCACTAGAGTCATTGCATGTATGTTCTTTTCAAAAACCACATATGGATCCACAAGAGTCATTGCATATGTGTTCTTTTCATGAACCACATATGGATCCACTAGAGTTATTGCATTTATGTTCTTTTCACAAACTAGCACTAGAGTCATTGCATGTTTGTTCTTTTCACAAACCACATATGGATCCACCAGAGTCATTACATGTGTGCTCTTTTCATGAAACACTTGGATCCACCAATGTCATTGCATGTGTGTTCTTTTCACAAACCATATATGGATCCACTAGAGTCATTGCATGTGTCTCTTATCACTAAACAAACACCGGAGTCATTGCATGTGTGTTCTTTTCATGAAACCCATGGATCCACCAATGTCATTGCATGTGTGTTCATTTCACAAACCACACACTAGAGTCATGGCATGTGTTTTCTTTTCATGAAACTAGCACTAGAGTCATTGCATGTGTGTTCTTTTCACAAACCACATATGGTTCCACCATAGTCATTGCATGTGTTTTTTTCATGAACCACATATGGATCCACTGGAGTCATTGCATGTATGTTCTTTTCATAAACCATCACTAGTGTCATTGCATGTGTGTTCTTTTCACAAACACATATGGATCCACCAGATTCATTGCATGTATGTTCTTTTCATGAAACACATGGATCCACCAATGTCATTACATGTATGTTCTTTTCATGAAACAGATGGATCCACCAATGTCATTGCATGTGTGTTCTTTTCACAAACCATATATGGATCCACTAGAGTCATTGCATGTGTCTTCTTATCACTAAACCAACAACAGAGTCATTGCATGTGTGTTCTTTTCATGAAACCCATGGATCCACCAAGGTCATTGCATGTGTGTTCATTTCACAAACCACATATGGATCCACCAGAGTCATTGCATGTGTTTTCTTTTCATGAAACTAGCACTAGAGTCATTGCATGTGTGTACTTTTCACAAACCACATATGGATCCACTAGAGTCATTGCATGTGTGTTCTTTTCATGAACCACATATGGATCCACTAGAGTCATTGCATGTATGTTCTTTTCATAAACCAGCACTAGAGTCATTGCATGTGTGTTCTATTCACAAACCACATATGGATCCACCAGATTCATTGCATGTATGTTCTTTTCATGAAACACATGGATCCACCAATGTCATTGCATGTGTTTTTTTCACAAACCACATATGGATCCACCAGCGTCATTGCATGTGTGTTATTTTCACTAATCAACACTAGATTCATTGCATATGTGTTCTTTTCATAAACCACATGGATCCACCAATGCCATTGCATGTGTGTTCATTTCACAAACCACGTATGGATCCAGCAGAGTCATTGCATGTGTGTTCTTTTCATGAACCACATATGGATCCATAGAGTCATTGCATGTGTGTTCTTATCACTAAACCATGACTAGAGTCATTGCATGTGTGTTCTTTTCACAAACCACATATGGATCCACCAGAGTCATTGCATGTGTGTTCTTTTCATGAACCACATATGGATCCACTAGAATCATTGCATGTATGTTCTTTTCATAAACCAGCACCAGAGTCATTGCATGTGTGTTCTTTTCACAAACCACATATGGATCCACCAGAGTCATTAATTGTGTGATATTTTCATGAAACACATGGATCCACCAATGTCATTGCATGTGTGTTATTTTCACAAACCATATATGGATCCACCAGAGTCATTGCATGTATGTTCTTATCACTAAACCAACACCAGAGTCATTGCATGTGTGTTCTTTTCATGAAACCCATGGATCCACCAATGTCATTGCATGTGTGTTCATTTCACAAACTGCATATGGATCCACCAGAGTCATTGCATGTGTGTTATTTTCATGAAACTAGCACTAGAGTCATTGCATGTATGTTCTTTTCAAAAACCACAATGGATCCACAAGAGTCATTGCATTTGTGTTCTTTTCATGAACCACATATGGATCCACTAGAGTCATTGAATGTATGTTCTTTTCATAAACTAGCACTAGAGTCATTGCATGTGTGTTCTTTTCACAAACCACATATGGATCCACCAGAGTCATTACATGTGTGATCTTTTCATGAAACACATGGATCCACCAATGTCATTGCATGTGTGTTCTTTTCACAAACCATATATGGATCCACTAGAGTCATTGCATGTGTGCTCTTATCACTAAACAAACACCAGAGTCATTGCATGTGTGTTCTTTTCATGAAACCCATGGATCCACCAATGTCATTGCATGTGTGTTCATTTCACAAACCACATATGGATCCACTAGAGTCATGGCATGTGTTTTCTTTTCATGAAACTAGCAGTAGAGTCATTGCATGTGTGTTCTTTTCACAAACCACATATGGTTCCACCAGAGTCATTGCATGTGTTTTTTTTCATGAACCACATCTAGATCCACTAGAGTCATTGCATGTATGTTCTTTTCATAAACCATCACTAGAGTCATTGCATGTGTGTTCTTTTCACAAAACGCATATGGATCCACCAGATTTATTGCATGTATGTTCTTTTCATGAAACACATGGATCCACCAATGTCATTACATGTATGTTCTTTCCATGAAACAGATGGGTCCACCAATGTCATTGCACGTGTGTTCTTTTCACAAACCATATATGGATCAACTAGAGTCATTGCATGTGTGTTCTTATCACTAAACCAACAACAGATTCATTGCATGTGTGTTCTTTTCATGAAACCCATGGATCCACCAAGGTCATTGCATGTGTGTTCATTTCACAAACCACATATGGATCCACTAGAGTCATTGCATGTGTTTTCTTTTCATGAAACTAGCACTAGAGTCATTGCATGTGTGTACTTTTCACAAACCACATATGGATCCACTACAGTCATTGCATGTGTGTTCTTTTCATGAACCACATATGGATGCACTAGAATCATTGCATGTATGTTCTTTTCATAAACCAGCACTAGAGTCATTGCATGTGTGTTCTACTCACAAACCACATATGGATCCACCAGATTCATTGCATGTATGTTCTTTTCATGAAACACATGGATCCACCAATGTCATTGCATGTGTTTTTTTCACAAACCACATATGGATCCACCAGAGTCATTGCATGTGTGTTATTTTCACTAAACCAACACTAGAGTCATTGCATGTGTGTTCTTTTCATAAACCACATGGATCCACCAATGCCATTGCATGTGTGTTCATTTCACAAACCACGTATGGATCCAGTAGAGTCATTGCATGTGTGTTCATTTCATGAACCACATATGGATCCATAGAGTCATTGCATGTGTGTTCTTATCACTAAACCAGCACTAGAGTCATTGCATGTGTGTTCTTTTCACAAACCACATATGGATCCACCAGAGTCATTGCATGTGTGTTCTTTTCATGAACCACATATGGATCCACTAGAATCATTGCATGTATGTTCTTTTCATAAACCAGCACCAGAGTCATTGCATGTGTGTTCTTTTCACAAACCACATATGGATCCACCAGAGTCATTAATTGTGTGATATTTTCATGAAACACATGGATCCACCAATGTCATTGCATGTGTGTTATTTTCACAAACCATATATGGATCCACCAGAGTCATTGCATGTGTGCTCTTATCACTAAACAAACACCAGAGTCATTGCATGTGTGTTCTTTTCATGAAACCCATGGATCCACCAATGTCATTGCATGTGTGTTCATTTCACAAACTGCATATGGATCCACCAGAGTCATTGCATGTGTGTTATTTTCATGAAACTAGCACTAGAGTCATTGCATGTATGTTCTTTTCAAAAACCACAATGGATCCACAAGAGTCATTGCATTTGTGTTCTTTTCATGAACCACATATGGATCCACTAGAGTCATTGAATGTATGTTCTTTTCATAAACTAGCACTAGAGTCATTGCATGTGTGTTCTTTTCACAAACCACATATGGATCCACCAGAGTCATTACATGTGTGATCTTTTCATGAAACACATGGATCCACCAATGTCATTGCATGTGTGTTCTTTTCACAAACCATATATGGATCCACTAGAGTCATTGCATGTGTGCTCTTATCACTAAACAAACACCAGAGTCATTGCATGTGTGTTCTTTTCATGAAACCCATGGATCCACCAATGTCATTGCATGTGTGTTCATTTCACAAACCACATATGGATCCACTAGAGTCATGGCATGTGTTTTCTTTTCATGAAACTAGCAGTAGAGTCATTGCATGTGTGTTCTTTTCACAAACCACATATGGTTCCACCAGAGTCATTGCATGTGTTTTTTTTCATGAACCACATCTAGATCCACTAGAGTCATTGCATGTATGTTCTTTTCATAAACCATCACTAGAGTCATTGCATGTGTGTTCTTTTCACAAAACGCATATGGATCCACCAGATTTATTGCATGTATGTTCTTTTCATGAAACACATGGATCCACCAATGTCATTACATGTATGTTCTTTCCATGAAACAGATGGGTCCACCAATGTCATTGCACGTGTGTTCTTTTCACAAACCATATATGGATCAACTAGAGTCATTGCATGTGTGTTCTTATCACTAAACCAACAACAGATTCATTGCATGTGTGTTCTTTTCATGAAACCCATGGATCCACCAAGGTCATTGCATGTGTGTTCATTTCACAAACCACATATGGATCCACTAGAGTCATTGCATGTGTTTTCTTTTCATGAAACTAGCACTAGAGTCATTGCATGTGTGTACTTTTCACAAACCACATATGGATCCACTACAGTCATTGCATGTGTGTTCTTTTCATGAACCACATATGGATCCACTAGAATCATTGCATGTATGTTCTTTTCATAAACCAGCACTAGAGTCATTGCATGTGTGTTCTACTCACAAACCACATATGGATCCACCAGATTCATTGCATGTATGTTCTTTTCATGAAACACATGGATCCACCAATGTCATTGCATGTGTTTTTTTCACAAACCACATATGGATCCACCAGAGTCATTGCATGTGTGTTATTTTCACTAAACCAACACTAGAGTCATTGCATGTGTGTTCTTTTCATAAACCACATGGATCCACCAATGCCATTGCATGTGTGTTCATTTCACAAACCACGTATGGATCCAGCAGAGTCATTGCATGTGTGTTCATTTCATGAACCACATATGGATCCATAGAGTCATTGCATGTGTGTTCTTATCACTAAACCAGCACTAGAGTCATTGCATGTGTGTTCTTTTCACAAACCACATATGGATCCACCAGAGTCATTGCATGTGTGTTCTTTTCATGAACCACATATGGATCCACTAGAATCATTGCATGTATGTTCTTTTCATAACGCAGCACCAGAGTCATTGCATGTGTGTTCTTTTCACAAACCACATATGGATCCACCAGAGTCATTACATGTGTGATCTTTTCATGAAACACATGGATCCACCAATGTCATTGCATGTGTGTTCTTTTCACAAACCATATATGGATCCACTAGAGTCATTGCATGTGTGTGCTTATCGCTAAACCAACACCAGAGTCATTAGATGTGTGTTATTTTCAAGAAAACCATGGATCCACCAATGTCATTTCATGTGTGTTCATTTCACAAACCACATATGGATCTAGCAGAATCAATGCATGTGTGTTCTTTTCATGAACCATATATGGATCCACTAGAGTCATTGCATGTGTGTTCTTATCACTAAACCAGCACTAGAGTCATTGGATGTGTGTTCTTTTCCACAAACCACATGGATCCACCAGAGTGATTGCATGTGTGCTCTTTTCATGAACCACATATTCATCCACTAGAATCATTGCATGTGTATTCTTTTCATAAACCAGCACTAGAGTCATTGCATGTGTGTTATTTTCACAAACCACATATGGATCCACCAGAGTCATTGCATGTATTTTCTTTTCATAAAACACATGGATCCACCAATGTAATTGCATGTGTGTTCTTTTCACAAACCATATATGGATCCACCAGAGTCATTGCATGTGTGTTCTTATCACTAAACCGACACCAGAGTTATTGCATGTGTGTTCTTTTCATGAAACCCATGGATCCACCAATGTCATTGCATGTGTGTTCATTTCACAAACTACATATGGATCCACCAGAGTCATTGCATGTGTGTTAGTTTCATGAAACTAGCACTAGAGTCATTGCATGTATGTTCTTTTCAAAAACCACATATGGATCCACAAGAGTCATTGCATATGTGTTCTTTTCATGAACCACATATGGATCCACTAGAGTTATTGCATTTATGTTCTTTTCACAAACTAGCACTAGAGTCATTGCATGTTTGTTCTTTTCACAAACCACATATGGATCCACCAGAGTCATTACATGTGTGCTCTTTTCATGAAACACTTGGATCCACCAATGTCATTGCATGTGTGTTCTTTTCACAAACCATATATGGATCCACTAGAGTCATTGCATGTGTCTCTTATCACTAAACAAACACCGGAGTCATTGCATGTGTGTTCTTTTCATGAAACCCATGGATCCACCAATGTCATTGCATGTGTGTTCATTTCACAAACCACACACTAGAGTCATGGCATGTGTTTTCTTTTCATGAAACTAGCACTAGAGTCATTGCATGTGTGTTCTTTTCACAAACCACATATGGTTCCACCATAGTCATTGCATGTGTTTTTTTTCATGAACCACATATGGATCCACTGGAGTCATTGCATGTATGTTCTTTTCATAAACCATCACTAGTGTCATTGCATGTGTGTTCTTTTCACAAACACATATGGATCCACCAGATTCATTGCAGGTATGTTCTTTTCATGAAACACATGGATCCACCAATGTCATTACATGTATGTTCTTTTCATGAAACAGATGGATCCACCAATGTCATTGCATGTGTGTTCTTTTCACAAACCATATATGGATCCACTAGAGTCATTGCATGTGTCTTCTTATCACTAAACCAACAACAGAGTCATTGCATGTGTGTTCTTTTCATGAAACCCATGGATCCACCAAGGTCATTGCATGTGTGTTCATTTCACAAACCACATATGGATCCACCAGAGTCATTGCATGTGTTTTCTTTTCATGAAACTAGCACTAGAGTCATTGCATGTGTGTACTTTTCACAAACCACATATGGATCCACTAGAGTCATTGCATGTGTGTTCCTTTCATGAACCACATATGGATCCACTAGAGTCATTGCATGTATGTTCTTTTCATAAACCAGCACTAGAGTCATTGCATGTGTGTTCTATTCACAAACCACATATGGATCCACCAGATTCATTGCATGTATGTTCTTTTCATGAAACACATGGATCCACCAATGTCATTGCATGTGTTTTTTTCACAAACCACATATGGATCCACCAGCGTCATTGCATGTGTGTTATTTTCACTAAACCAACACTAGATTCATTGTATATGTGTTCTTTTCATAAACCACATGGATCCACCAATGCCATTGCATGTGTGTTCATTTCACAAACCACGTATGGATCCAGCAGAGTCATTGCATGTGTGTTCTTTTCATGAACCACATATGGATCCATAGAGTCATTGCATGTGTGTTCTTATCACTAAACCATGACTAGAGTCATTGCATGTGTGTTCTTTTCACAAACCACATATGGATCCACCAGAGTCATTGCATGTGTGTTCTTTTCATGAACCACATATGGATCCACTAGAATCATTGCATGTATGTTCTTTTCATAAACCAGCACCAGAGTCATTGCATGTGTGTTCTTTTCACAAACCACATATGGATCCACCAGAGTCATTAATTGTGTGATATTTTCATGAAACACATGGATCCACCAATGTCATTGCATGTGTGTTCTTTTCACAAACCATATATGGATCCACCAGAGTCATTGCATGTATGTTCTTATCACTAAACCAACACCAGAGTCATTGCATGTGTGTTCTTTTCATGAAACCCATGGATCCACCAATGTCATTGCATGTGTGTTCATTTCACAAACTGCATATGGATCCACCAGAGTCATTGCATGTGTGTTATTTTCATGAAACTAGCACTAGAGTCATTGCATGTATGTTCTTTTCAAAAACCACAATGGATCCACAAGAGTCATTGCATTTGTGTTCTTTTCATGAACCACATATGGATCCACTAGAGTCATTGAATGTATGTTCTTTTCATAAACTAGCACTAGAGTCATTGCATGTGTGTTCTTTTCACAAACCACATATGGATCCACCAGAGTCATTACATGTGTGATCTTTTCATGAAACACATGGATCCACCAATGTCATTGCATGTGTGTTCTTTTCACAAACCATATATGGATCCACTAGAGTCATTGCATGTGTGCTCTTATCACTAAACAAACACGAGAGTCATTGCATGTGTGTTCTTTTCATGAAACCCATGGATCCACCAATGTCATTGCATGTGTGTTCATTTCACAAACCACATATGGATCCACTAGAGTCATGGCATGTGTTTTCTTTTCATGAAACTAGCAGTAGAGTCATTGCATGTGTGTTCTTTTCACAAACCACATATGGTTCCACCAGAGTCATTGCATGTGTTTTTTTTCATGAACCACATATAGATCCACTAGAGTCATTGCATGTATGTTCTTTTCATAAACCATCACTAGAGTCATTGCATGTGTGTTCTTTTCACAAAACGCATATGGATCCACCAGATTTATTGCATGTATGTTCTTTTCATGAAACACATGGATCCACCAATGTCATTACATGTATGTTCTTTCCATGAAACAGATGGGTCCACCAATGTCATTGCACGTGTGTTCTTTTCACAAACCATATATGGATCAACTAGAGTCATTGCATGTGTGTTCTTATCACTAAACCAACAACAGATTCATTGCATGTGTGTTCTTTTCATGAAACACATGGATCCACCAATGTCATTGCATGTGTGTTATTTTCACAAACCATATATGGATCCACTAGAGTCATTGCATGTGTGTTCTTATCACTAAACCAACAACAGAGTCATTGCATGTGTGTTCTTTTCATGAAACCCATAGATCCACCAAGGTCATTGAATGTGTGTTCATTTCACAAACCACATGTGGATCCACCAGAGTCATTGCATGTGTTTTCTTTTCATGAAACTAGCACTAGAGTCATTGCATGTTTGTAATTTTCACAAACCACATATGGATCCACTAGAGTCATTACATGTGTGTTCTTTTCATGAACCACATATGGATCCACTAGAGTCATTGCATGTATGTTCTTTTCATAAACCAGCACTAGAGTCATTGCATGTGTGTTCTATTCACAAACCACATATGGATCCACCAGATTCATTGCATGTATGTTCTTTTCATGAAACACATGGATCCACCAATGTCATTGCATGTGTTTTTTTCACAAACCACATATGGATCCACCAGAGTCATTGCATGTGTGTTATTTTCACTAAACCAACACTAGAGTCATTGCATGTGTGTTCTTTTCATAAACCACATGGATCCACCAATGCCATTGCATGTGTGTTCATTTCACAAACCACGTATGGATCCAGTAGAGTCATTGCATGTGTGTTCTTTTCATGAACCACATATGGATCCATAGAGTCATTGCATGTGTGTTCTTATCACTAAACCAGCACTAGAGTCATTGCATGTATTTTCTTTTCATAAAACAAATGGATCCACCAATGTAATTGCATGTGTGTTCTTTTCACAAACCATATATGGATCCACCAGAGTCATTGCATGTGTGTTCTTATCACTAAACCAACACCAGAGTCATTGCATGTGTGTTCTTTTCATGAAACCCATGGATCCACCAATGTCATTGCATGTGTGTTCATTTCACAAACTGCATATGGATCCACCAGAGTCATTGCATGTGTGTTATTTTCATGAAACTAGCACTAGAGTCATTGCATGTATGTTCTTTTCAAAAACCACATATGGATCCACAAGAGTCATTGCATTTGTGTTCTTTTCATGAACCACATATGGATCCACTAGAGTCATTGCATGTATGTTCTTTTCATAAACTAGCACTAGAGTCATTGCATGTGTGTTCTTTTCACAAACCACATATGGATCCACCAGGGTCATTACATGTGTGATGTTTTCATGAAATACATGGATCCACCAATGTCATTGCATGTGTGTTATTTTCACAAACCATATATGGATCCACTAGAGTCATTGCATGTGTGTTCTTATCACTAAACCAACAACAGAGTCATTGCATGTGTGTTCTTTTCATGAAACCCATAGATCCACCAAGGTCATTGAATGTGTGTTCATTTCACAAACCACATGTGGATCCACCAGAGTCATTGCATGTGTTTTCTTTTCATGAAACTAGCACTAGAGTCATTGCATGTTTGTAATTTTCACAAACCACATATGGATCCACTAGAGTCATTACATGTGTGTTCTTTTCATGAACCACATATGGATCCACTAGAGTCATTGCATGTATGTTCTTTTCATAAACCAGCACTAGAGTCATTGCATGTGTGTTCTATTCACAAACCACATATGGATCCACCAGATTCATTGCATGTATGTTCTTTTCATGAAACACATGGATCCACCAATGTCATTGCATGTGTTTTTTTCACAAACCACATATGGATCCACCAGAGTCATTGCATGTGTGTTATTTTCACTAAACCAACACTAGAGTCATTGCATGTGTGTTCTTTTCATAAACCACATGGATCCACCAATGCCATTGCATGTGTGTTCATTTCACAAACCACGTATGGATCCAGTAGAGTCATTGCATGTGTGTTCTTTTCATGAACCACATATGGATCCATAGAGTCATTGCATGTGTGTTCTTATCACTAAACCAGCACTAGAGTCATTGCATGTGTGTTCTTTTCACAAACCACATATGGATCCACCAGAGTCATTGCATGTGTGTTCTTTTCATGAACCACATATGGATCCACTAGAGTCATTGCATGTATGTTCTTTTCATAAACTAGCACTAGAGTCATTGCATCTGTGTTCTTTTCACAAGCCACATATGGATCCACTAGAGTCATTACATGTGTGATCTTTTCATGAAACACAGATTGATCCACTAGAGTCATTGCATGTGTGTTCTTTTCATAAACCAGCACTAGAGTCATTGCATGTGTGTTATTTTCACAAACCACATATGGATCCACCAGTGTCATTGCATGTATGTTCTTTTCATAAAACACATGGATCCACCAATGTAATTGATGTGTGTTATTTTCACAAACCATATATGGATCCACCAGAGTCATTGCATGTGTGTTCTTATCACTAAACCAGAACTAGAGTCATTGCATGTGTGTTCTTTTCCACAAACCACATGGACCCACCAGAGTGATTGCATGTTTGTTCTTTTCCACATATTGATCCACTAGAGTCATTGCATGTGTGTTCTTTTCATAAACCAGCACTAGAGCCATTGCATGTGTGTTATTTTCACAAACCACATATGGATCAACCAGAGTCATTGCATGTATTTTTTTCATAAAACACATGGATCCACCAATGTAATTGATGTGTGTTCTTTTCACAAACCATATATGGATCCACCAGAGTCATTGCATGTGTGTTCTTATCACTAAACCAACACCAGGGTCATTGCATGTGTGTGCTTTTAACAAACCACATATGGATCCACCAATGTCATTGCATGTGTGTTCATTTCATGAACCACATATGGATCAACGAGAGTCATTGCATGTGTTTTCTTTTCATGAAACCAGCACTAGAGTCATTGCATGTGTGTTCTTTTCACAAACCACATATGGATCCACCAGAGTCATTGCATGTGTGTTCTTTTCATGAACCACATATGGATCCACTAGAGTCATTGCATGTATTTTCTTTTCATAAACTAGTACTAGAGTCATTGCATGTGTGTTATTTTCTCAAACCACATATGGATCCACCAGAGTCATTACATGTGTGATCTTTTCATGAAACACATGGATCCACCAATGTCATTGCATGTGTGTTCTTTTCACAAACCATATATGGATCCAGTAGAGTCATTGATGTGTGTTCTTATAACTAAACCAACACCAGAGTCATTAGATGTGTGTTCTTTTCATGAAACCCATGGATCCACCAATGTCATTGCATGTGTGTTCATTTCAAAAACCACATATGGATCTAGCAGAGTCATTGCATGTGTGTTCTTTTCATGAACCACATATGGATCTAGTAGAGTCATTGCATGTGTTTCTTATCACTAAACCAGCACTAGAGTCATTGCATGTGTGTTCTTTTCCACAAACCACATGGATCCACTAGAGTGATTGCATGTGTGTTCTTTTCATGAACCACATATGGATCCATAGAGTCATTGCATGTGTGTTCTTATCACTAAACCAGCACTAGAGTCATTGCATGTGTGTTCTTTTCACAAACCACATATGGATCCACCAGAGTCATTGCATGTGTGTTCTTTTCATGAACCACATATGGATCCACTAGAGTCATTGCATGTATGTTCTTTTCATAAACTAGCACTAGAGTCATTGCATCTGTGTTCTTTTCACAAGCCACATATGGATCCACTAGAGTCATTACATGTGTGATCTTTTCATGAAACACAGATTGATCCACTAGAGTCATTGCATGTGTGTTCTTTTCATAAACCAGCACTAGAGTCATTGCATGTGTGTTATTTTCACAAACCACATATGGATCCACCAGTGTCATTGCATGTATGTTCTTTTCATAAAACACATGGATCCACCAATGTAATTGATGTGTGTTATTTTCACAAACCATATATGGATCCACCAGAGTGATTGCATGTGTGTTCTTATCACTAAACTAGAACTAGAGTCATTGCATGTGTGTTCTTTTCCACAAACCACATGGACCCACCAGAGTGATTGCATGTTTGTTCTTTTCCACATATTGATCCACTAGAGTCATTGCATGTGTGTTCTTTTCATAAACCAGCACTAGAGCCATTGCATGTGTGTTATTTTCACAAACCACATATGGATCAACCAGAGTTATTGCATGTATTTTTTTCATAAAACACATGGATCCACCAATGTAATTGATGTGTGTTCTTTTCACAAACCATATATGGATCCACCAGAGTCATTGCATGTGTGTTCTTATCACTAAACCAACACCAGAGTCATTGCATGTGTGTGCTTTTAACAAACCACATATGGATCCACCAATGTCATTGCATGTGTGTTCATTTCATGAACCACATATGGATCAACGAGAGTCATTGCATGTGTTTTCTTTTCATGAAACCAGCACTAGAGTCATTGCATGTGTGTTCTTTTCACAAACCACATATGGATCCACCAGAGTCATTGCATGTGTGTTCTTTTCATGAACCACATATGGATCCACTAGAGTCATTGCATGTATTTTCTTTTCATAAACTAGTACTAGAGTCATTGCATGTGTGTTATTTTGTCAAACCACATATGGATCCACCAGAGTCATTACATGTGTGATCTTTTCATGAAACACATGGATCCACCAATGTCATTGCATGTGTGTTCTTTTCACAAACCATATATGGATCCAGTAGAGTCATTGATGTGTGTTCTTATAACTAAACCAACACCAGAGTCATTAGATGTGTGTTCTTTTCATGAAACCCATGGATCCACCAATGTCATTGCATGTGTGTTCATTTCAAGAACCACATATGGATCTAGCAGAGTCATTGCATGTGTGTTCTTTTCATGAACCACATATGGATCTAGTAGAGTCATTGCATGTGTTTCTTATCACTAAACCTGCACTAGAGTCATTGCATGTGTGTTCTTTTCCACAAACCACATGGATCCACTAGAGTGATTGCATGTGTGTTCTTTTCATGAACCACATATTGATCCACTAGAGTCATTGCATGTGTGTTCTTTTCATAAACCATTTATGGATCCACCAGAATCATTACATGTGTGTTCTTATCACTAAACCAGCACTAGAGTCATTGCATGTGTGTTCTTTTCCACAAACCACATGGACCCACCAGAGTGATTGCATGTGCGTTCTTTTCATGAACCACATATTGATCCACTAAAGTCATTGCATGTGTGTTCTTTTCATAAACCAGCACTAGAGTCATTGCATGCGTGTCATTTTCACAAACTACATATGGATCCACCAGAGTCATTGCATGTATTTTTTTCATAAAACACATGGATCCACCAATGTAATTGATGTGTGTTCTTTTCACAAACCATATATGGATCCACCAGAGTCATTGCATGTGTCTTCTTATCACTAAACCAACACCAGAGTCATTGCATGTGTGTTCTTTTAACAAACCACGTATGGATCCACCAATGTCATTGCATGTGTGTTCATTTCATGAATCACATATGGATCAACGAGAGTCATTGCATGTGTTTTCTTTTCATGAAACCAGCACTAGAGTCATTGCATGTGTGTTCTTTTCACAAACCACATGTGGATCCACCAGAGTCATTGCATGTATGTTATTTTCATGAACCACATATGGATCCACTAGAGTCATTGCATGTATGTTCTTTTCATAAACTAGCACTAGAGTCATTGCATGTGTGTTCTTTTCACAAACCACATATGGATCCACCAGAGTCATTACATGTGTTCTCTTTTCATGAAACACATGGATACACCAATGTCATTGCATGTGTGTTCTTTTCACAAACCATATATGGATCTAGTAGAGTCATTGCATGTGTGTTCTTATAACTAAACCAACACCAGAGTCATTAGATGTGTGTTCTTTTCATGAAACCCATGGATCCACCAATGTCATTGCATGCGTGTTCATTTCACAAACCACATATGGATCTAGCAGAGTCATTGCATGTGTGTTCTTTTCGTGAACCACATATGGATCCACTAGAGTCATTGCATGTGTGTTCTTATCACTAAACCAGAACTAGAGTCATTGCATGTGTGTTCTTTTCCACAAACCACATGGACCCACCAGAGTGATTGCATGTTTGTTCTTTTCCACATATTGATCCACTAGAGTCATTGCATGTGTGTTCTTTTCATAAACCAGCACTAGAGCCATTGCATGTGTGTTATTTTCACAAACCACATATGGATCAACCAGAGTTATTGCATGTATTTTTTTCATAAAACACATGGATCCACCAATGTAATTGATGTGTGTTCTTTTCACAAACCATATATGGATCCACCAGAGTCATTGCATGTGTGTTCTTATCACTAAACCAACACCAGAGTCATTGCATGTGTGTGCTTTTAACAAACCACATATGGATCCACCAATGTCATTGCATGTGTGTTCATGTCATGAACCACATATGGATCAACGAGAGTCATTGCATGTGTTTTCTTTTCATGAAACCAGCACTAGAGTCATTGCATGTGTGTTCTTTTCACAAACCACATATGGATCCACCAGAGTCATTGCATGTGTGTTCTTTTCATGAACCACATATGGATCCACTAGAGTCATTGCATGTATTTTCTTTTCATAAACTAGTACTAGAGTCATTGCATGTGTGTTACTTTCTGAAATCACATATGGATCCACCAGAGTCATTATATGTGTGATCTTTTCATGAAACACATGGATCCACCAATGTCATTGCATGTGTGTTCTTTTCACAAACCATATATGGATCCAGTAGAGTCATTGATGTGTGTTCTTATAACTAAACCAACACCAGAGTCATTAGATGTGTGTTCTTTTCATGAAACCCATGGATCCACCAATGTCATTGCATGTGTGTTCATTTCAAAAACCACATATGGATCTAGCAGAGTCATTGCATGTGTGTTCTTTTCATGAACCACATATGGATCTAGTAGAGTCATTGCATGTGTTTCTTATCACTAAACCTGCACTAGAGTCATTGCATGTGTGTTCTTTTCCACAAACCACATGGATCCACTAGAGTGATTGCATGTGTGTTCTTTTCATGAACCACATATTGATCCACTAGAGTCATTGCATGTGTGTTCTTTTCATAAACCATTTATGGATCCACCAGAATCATTACATGTGTGTTCTTATCACTAAACCAGCACTAGAGTCATTGCATGTGTGTTCTTTTCCACAAACCACATGGACCCACCAGAGTGATTGCATGTGCGTTCTTTTCATGAACCACATATTGATCCACTAAAGTCATTGCATGTGTGTTCTTTTCATAAACCAGCACTAGAGTCATTGCATGCGTGTCATTTTCACAAACTACATATGGATCCACCAGAGTCATTGCATGTATTTTTTTTCATAAAACACATGGATCCACCAATGTAATTGATGTGTGTTCTTTTCACAAACCATATATGGATCCACCAGAGTCATTGCATGTGTCTTCTTATCACTAAACCAATAGCAGAGTCATTGCATGTGTGTTCTTTTAACAAACCACGTATGGATCCACCAATGTCATTGCATGTGTGTTCATTTCATGAATCACATATGGATCAACGAGAGTCATTGCATGTGTTTTCTTTTCATGAAACCAGCACTAGAGTCATTGCATGTGTGTTCTTTTCACAAACCACATGTGGATCCACCAGAGTCATTGCATGTGTGTTATTTTCATGAACCACATATGGATCCACTAGAGTCATTGCATGTATGTTCTTTTCATAAACTAGAACTAGAGTCATTGCATGTGTGTTCTTTTCACAAACAACATATGGATCCACCAGAGTCATTACATGTGTTCTCTTTTCATGAAACACATGGATACACCAATGACATTGCATGTGTGTTCTTTTCACAAACCATATATGGATCCAGTAGAGTCATTGCATGTGTGTTCTTATAACTAAACCAACACCAGAGTCATTAGATGTGTGTTCTTTTCATGAAACCCATGGATCCACCAATGTCATTGCATGCGTGTTCATTTCACAAACCACATATGGATCTAGCAGAGTCATTGCATGTGTGTTCTTTTCGTGAACCACATATGGATCCACTAGAGTCATTGCATGTGTGTTCTTATCACTAAACCAGCACTAGAGTCATTGCATGTGTGTTCTTTTCCACAAACCACATGGATCCACTAGAGTGATTGCATGTGTGTTCTTTTCATGAACCACATATTGATCCACTAGAGTCATTGCATGTGTGTTCTTTTCATAAACCAGCACTAGAGTCAATGCATGTGTGTTATTTTCACAAACCACATATGGCTCAACAAGAGTCATTGCATGTATGTTCTTTTCATAAAACACATGGATCCACCAATGTAATTGCATGTGTGTTCTTTTCACAAACCATATATGGATCCACCAGAGTTATTGCATGTATGTTGTTATCACTAAACCAGCACTAGAGTCATGGCATGTGTGTTCTTTTCCACAAACCACATGGACCCACCAGAGTGATTGCATGTGTGTTCTTTTCATGAACCACATATTGATCCACTAGAGTCATTGCATGTGTGTTCTTTTCATAAAACAACACTATATTCATTGCATGTGTGTTATTTTCACAAACCACATATGGATCCACCAGAGTCATTGCATGTATTTTTTTTCATAAAACACATGGATCGACCAATGTAATATATGTGTGTTCTTTTCACAAACCATATATGGATCCACCAGAGTCATTGCATGTGTGTTCTTATCACTAAACCAACACCAGAGTCATTGCATGTGTGTTCTTTTCATGAAACCCATGGTTCCACTAATGCCATTGCATGTGTGTTCATTTCACAAAATGCATATGGATCAACAAGACTCATTGTATGTGTTTTCTTTTCATGAAACCAAAAGTAGAGTCATTGCATGTGTGTTCTTTTCATGAATCACATATGGATCCACCAGAGTCATTGCATGTGTGTTCTTTTCATGAACCACATATGGATCCACTAGATTCATTGCATGTATGTTCTTTTCATAAAGTAGCACTAGAGTCATTGCATGTGTGTTCTTTTCACAAACCACATATGGATCCACCAGAGTCATTACATGTGTGATCTTTTCATGAAACACATGGATCCACCAATGTCATTGCGTGTGTGTTCTTTTCACAAACCATATAAGGATCCAGTAGAGTCATTGCATGTGTGTTCTTATAACTAAACCAACACCAGATTCATTAGATGTCTGTTATTTTCATGAAACCCATGGATCCACCAATGTCATTGCATGTGTGTTCATTTCACAAACCACATATGGATCTAGCAGAGTCATTGCATGTGTGTTCTTTTTATGAACCACATATGGATCCACTAGAGTCATTGCATGTGTGTTCTTATCACTAAACCAGCACTAGAGTCATTGGATGTGTGTTCTTTTCCACAAACCACATGGAGCCACCAGAGTGATTGCATGTGTGTTCTTTTCATGAACCACATATTGATCCACTAGAGTCATTGCATGTGTGTTCTTTTCATAAACCATCACTAGAGTCATTGCATGTGTGTTATTTTCACAAACCACATATGGATCCACCAGAGTCATTCATGTTTGTTCTTTTCATAAAACACATGGATCCACGAATGTAATTGCATGTGTGTTCTTTTCACAAACCATATATGGATCCACCAGAGTCATTGCATGTGTGTTCTTATCACTAAACCAGCACTAGAGTCATGGCATGTGTGTTCTTTTCCACAAACCACATGGACCCACCAGAGTGATTGCATGTGTGTTCTTTTCATGAACCACATATTGATCCACTAGAGTCATTGCATGTGTGTTCTTTTCATAAACCCGCACTAGAGTCATTGCATGTGTGTTATTTTCACAAACCACATATGGATCCACCAGAGTCATTGCATGCATGTTCTTTTCATAAAACACATGGATCCACCAATGTAATTGATGTGTGTTCTTTTCACAAACCATATATGGATCCACCAGAGTCATTGCATGTGTGTTCTTATCACTAAACAGGAACTAGAGTCATTGCATGTGTGTTCTTTTGCACAAACCACATGGACCCACCAGAGTGATTGCATGTGTTTTCTTTTCATGAACCACATATTGATCCACTAGAGTCATTCCATGTGTGTTGTTTTCATAAACCAGCACTAGAGTCATTGCATGTGTGTTATTTTCACAAACCACATATGGATCCACCAGAGTCATTGCATGTTTGTTCTTTTCATAAAACACATGGATCCGCGAATGTAATTGCATGTGTGTTCTTTTCACAAACCATATATGGATCCACCAGAGTCATTGCATGTGTGTTCTTATCACTAAACCAGCACTAGAGTCATGGCATGTGTGTTCTTTTCCACAAACCACATGGACCCACCAGAGTGATTGCATGTGTGTTCTTTTCATGAACCACATATTGATCCACTAGAGTCATTGCATGTGTGTTCTTTTCATAAACCAGCACTAGAGTCATTGCATGTGTGTTATTTTCACAGACCACATATGGATCCACCAGAGTCATTGCATGTATGTTCTTTTCATAAAACACATGGATCCACCAATGTAATTGATGTGTGTTCTTTTCACAAACCATATATGGATCCACTAGAGTCATTGCATGTGTGTTCTTATCACTAAACCAGCACTAGAGTCATTGCATGTGTGTTCTTTTCCACAAACCACATGGATACACTAGAGTGATTGCATGTGTGTTCTTTTCATGAACCACATATTGATCCACTAGAGTCATTGCATGTGTGTTCTTTTCATAAACCAGCACTAGAGTGAATGGATGTGTGTTATTTTCACAAACCACATTTGGATCCACAAGAGTCATTCAATGTATGTTCTTTTCATAAAACACATGGATCCACGAATGTAATTGCATGTCTGTTCTTTTCACAAACCATATATGGATCCACCAGAGTCATTGCATGTGTGTTCTTATCACTAAACCAGCACTAGAGTCATGGCATGTGTGTTCTTTTCCACAAACCACATGGACCGACCAGAGTGATTGCATGTGTGTTCTTTTCATGAACCACATATTGATCCACTAGAGTCATTGCATGTGTGTTCTTTTCATAAACCCGCACTAGAGTCATTGCATGTGTGTTATTTTCACAAAACACATATGGATCCACCAGAGTCATTGCATGCATGTTCTTTTCATAAAACACATGGATCCACCAATGTAATTGATGTGTGTTCTTTTCACAAACCATATATGGATCCACCAGAGTCATTGCATGTGTGTTCTTATCACTAAACAGGAACTAGAGTCATTGCATGTGTGTTCTTTTGCACAAACCACATGGACCCACCAGAGTGATTGCATGTGTGTTCTTTTCATGAACCACATATTGATCCACTAGAGTCATTGCATGTGTGTTCTTTTCATAAACCACATATTGATCCACTAGAGTCATTGCATGTGTATTATTTTCACAAACCACATATGGATCCACCAGAGTCATTGCATGTTTGTTCTTTTCATAAAACACATGGATCCGTGAATGTAATTGCATGTGTGTTCTTTTCACAAACCATATATGGATCCACCAGAGTCATTGCATGTGTGTTCTTATCACTAAACCAGCACTAGAGTCATGGCATGTGTGTTCTTTTCCACAAACCACATGGACCCACCAGAGTGATTGCATGTGTGTTCTTTTCATGAACCACATATTGATCCACTAGAGTCATTGCATGTGTGTTCTTTTCATAAACCCGCACTAGAGTCATTGCATGTGTGTTATTTTCACAAACCACATATGGATCCACCAGAGTCATTGCATGCATGTTCTTTTCATAAAACACATGGATCCACCAATGTAATTGATGTGTGTTATTTTCACAAACCATATATGGATCCACCAGAGTCATTGCATGTGTGTTCTTATCACTAAACAGGAACTAGAGTCATTGCATGTGTGTTCTTTTGCACAAACCACATGGACCCACTAGAGTGATTGCATGTGTGTTCTTTTCATGAACCACATATTGATCCACTAGAGTCATTGCATGTGTGTTGTTTTCATAAACCAGCACTAGAGTCATTGCATGTGTGTTATTTTCACAAACCACATATGGATCCACCAGAGTCATTGCATGTTTGTTCTTTTCATAATACACATGGATCCGCGAATGTAATTGCATGTGTGTTCTTTTCACAAACCATATATGGATCCACCAGAGTCATTGCATGTGTGTTCTTATCACTAAACCAGCACTAGAGTCATGGCATGTGTGTTCTTTTCCACAAACCACATGGACCCACCAGAGTGATTGCATGTGTGTTCTTTTCATGAACCACATATTGATCCACTAGAGTCATTGCATGTGTGTTCTTTTCATAAACCAGCACTAGAGTCATTGCATGTGTGTTATTTTCATAGACCACATATGGATCCACCAGAGTCATTGCATGTATGTTCTTTTCATAAAACACATGGATCCACCAATGTAATTGATGTGTGTTCTTTTCACAAACCATATATGGATCCACTAGAGTCATTGCATGTGTGTTCTTATCACTAAACCAGCACTAGAGTCATTGCATGTGTGTTCTTTTCCACAAACCACATGGATACACTAGAGTGATTGCATGTGTGTTCTTTTCATGAACCACATATTGATCCACTAGAGTCATTGCATGTGTGTTCTTTTCATAAACCAGCACTAGAGTGAATGCATGTGTGTTATTTTCACAAACCACATATGGATCCACAAGAGTCATTCAATGTATGTTCTTTTCATAAAACACATGGATCCACGAATGTAATTGCATGTGTGTTCTTTTCACAAACCATATATGGATCCACCAGAGTCATTGCATGTGTGTTCTTATCACTAAACCAGCACTAGAGTCATGGCATGTGTGTTCTTTTCCACAAACCACATGGACCGACCAGAGTGATTGCATGTGTGTTCTTTTCATGAACCACATATTGATCCCCTAGAGTCATTGCATGTGTGTTCTTTTCATAAACCCGCACTAGAGTCATTGCATGTGTGTTATTTTCACAAACCACATATGGATCCACCAGAGTCATTGCATGCATGTTCTTTTCATAAAACACATGGATCCACCAATGTAATTGATGTGTGTTCTTTTCACAAACCATATATGGATCCACCAGAGTCATTGCATGTTTGTTCTTATCACTAAACAGGAACTAGAGTCATTGCATGTGTGTTCTTTTGCACAAACCACATAAACCCACCAGAGTGATTGCATGTGTGTTCTTTTCATGAACCACATATTGATCCACTAGAGTCATTGCATGTGTGTTCTTTTCATAAACCACATATTGATCCACTAGAGTCATTGCATGTGTATTATTTTCACAAACCACATATGGATCCACCAGAGTCATTGCATGTTTGTTCTTTTCATAAAACACATGGATCCGCGAATGTAATTGCATGTGTGTTCTTTTCACAAACCATATATGGATCCACCAGAGTCATTGCATGTGTGTTCTTATCACTAAACCAGCACTAGAGTCATGGCATGTGTGTTCTTTTCCACAAACCACATGGACCCACCAGAGTGATTGCATGTGTGTTCTTTTCATGAACCACATATTGATCCACTAGAGTCATTGCATGTGTGTTCTTTTCATAAACCAGCACTAGAGTCATTGCATGTGTGTTATTTTCACAAACCACATATGGATCCACCAGAGTCATTGCATGTATGTTCTTTTCATAAAACACATGGATCCACCAATGTAATTGATGTGTGTTCTTTTCACAAACCATATATGGATCCACTAGAGTCATTGCATGTGTGTTTTTATCACTAAACCAGCACTAGAGTCATTGCATGTGTGTTCTTTTCCACAAACCACATGGATACACTAGAGTGATTGCATGTGTGTTCTTTTCATGAACCACATATTGATCCACTAGAGTCATTGCATGTGTGTTCTTTTCATAAACCAGCACTAGAGTCAATGCATGTGTGTTATTTTCACAAACCACATATGGATCCACAAGAGTCATTGCATGTATGTTCTTTTCATAAAACACATGGATCCACGAATGTAATTGCATGTGTGTTCTTTTCACAAACCATATATGGATCCACCAGAGTCATTGCACGTGTGTTCTTATCACTAAACCAGCACTAGAGTCATGGCATGTGTGTTCTTTTCCACAAACCACATGGACCCACCAGAGTGATTGCATGTGTGCTCTTTTCATGAACCACATATTGATCCACTAGAATCATTGCATATGAGTTCTTTTCATAAACCAGCACTAGAGTCATTGCATGTGTGTTATTTTCACAAACCACATATGGATCCACCAGAGTCATTGCATGTATGTTTTTCATAAAACACATGGATCCACCAATGTAATTGATGTGTTATCTTTTCACAAACCATATATGGATCCACCAGAGTCATTGCATGTGTGTTCTTATCACTAAACTAACACCAGAGTCATTGCATGTGTGTTCTTTTAACAAACCACGTACGGATCCACCGATGTCATTGCATGTGTGTTCATTTCATAAACCGCATATGGATCAACGAGAGTTATTGCATGTGTTTTCTTTTCATGAAACCAGCACTAGAGTCATTACATGTTTGTTCTTTTCACAAACCACATATGGATCCACCAGAGTCATTGCATGTGTGTTCTTTTCATGAACCACATATTGATCCACTAGAGTCATTGCAAGTATGTTCTTTTCATAAACTAGCACTAGAGTCGTTGCATGTGTGTTCTTTTCACAAACAACATATGGATCCACCAGAGTCATTACATGTGTGATCTTTTCATGAAACACATGGATCCACCAATGTCATTGCATGTGTGTTCTTTTCACAAACCATGTATGGATCCACTAGAGTCATTGCATGTGTGTTCTTATAACTAAACCAACACTAGAGTCATTAGATGTGTGTTCTTTTCATGAAACCCATGGATCCACCAATGTCATTCCATGTGTGTTCATTTCACAAACCACATATGGATCTAGCAGAGTCATTGCATGTGTGTTCTTTTCATGAACCACATATGGATCCACTAGAGTCATTGCATGTGTGTTCTTATCACTAAACCAACACTAGAGTCATTGGATGTGTGTTCTTTTCCACAAACCACATGGAGCCACCAGAGTGATTGCATGTGTGTTCTTATACTAAAACCACAAACCAACACTACAGTCATTGCATGTGTGTTCTTTTCCACAAACCACATATGGATCCACCAGAGTCATTGCATTTGTGTTCTTTTCATGAACCACATATGGCTACACTAGAGTCATTACATGTATGTTCTTTTCATAAACCAGCACAAGAGTCATGGCATGTGTGTTCTTTTCCATAAACCACATGGACCCACCAGAGTGATTGCATGTGTGTTCTTTTCATGAACCACATATTGATCCACTAGAGTCATTGCATGTGTGTTCTTTTCATAAACAAGAACTAGAGTCATTGCATGTGTGTTATTTTCACAAACCACATATGGATCCACCAGAGTCATTGCATGTATTTTTTTCATAAAACACATGGATCCACCAATGTAATTGATGTGTGTTTTTTTCACAAACCATATATGGATCCACGAGAGTCATTGCATGTGTGTTCTTATCACTAAACCAACACCAAAGTCATTGCATGTGTGTTCTTTTCATGAAACCCATGGATCCACTAATGCCATTGCATGTGTGTTCATTTCACAAACTGCATATGGATCAACAAGAGTCATTGTATGTGTTTTCTTTTCATGAAACCAAAACTAGAGTCATGGCATGTGTGTTCTTTTCACAAACCACATATGGATCCACCAGAGTCATTGCATGTGTGTTCTTTTCATGAACCACATATGGATCCACTAGAGTCATTGCATGTATGTTCTTTTCATAAACTAGCACTAGAGTCATTGCATGTGTGTTATTTTCACAAACCACATATGGATCCACCAGAGTCATTACATGTGTGATCTTTTCATGAAACACATGGATCCACCAATGTCATTGCATGTGTGTTCTTTTCACAAACCATATATGGATCCAGTAGAGTCATTGCATGTGTGTTCTTATAACTAAACCAACACCAGAGTCATTAGATGTGTGTTCTTTTCATGAAACCCATGGATCCACCAATGTCATTGCATGTGTGTTCATTTCACAAACCACATATGGATCTAGCAGAGTCATTGCATGTGTGTTCTTTTCATGAACCACATATGGATCCACTAGAGTCATTGCATGTGTGTTCTTATCACTAAACCAGCACTAGAGTCATTGGATGTGTGTTCTTTTCCACAAACCACCTGGAGCCACCAGAGTGATTGCATGTGTGTTCTTTTCATGAACCACATATTGATCCACTAGAGTCATTGCATGTGTGTTCTTTTCATAAACCAGCACTAGAGTCATTGCATGTGTGTTATTTTCACAAACCACATATGGATCCACCAGAGTCATTGCATGTTTGTTCTTTCCATAAAACACATGGATCCATGAATGTAATTGCATGTGTGTTCTTTTCGCAAACCATATATGGATCCTCCAGAGTCATTGCATGTGTGTTCTTATCACTAAACCAGCACTAGAGTCATGGCATGTGTGTTCTTTTCCACAAACCACATGGACCCACCAGAGTGATTGCATGTGTGTTCTTTTCATGAACCACATATTGATCCACTAGAGTCATTGCATGTGTGTTCTTTTCATAAACCCGCACTAGAGTCATTGCATGTGTGTTATTCTCACAAACCACATATGGATCCACCAGAGTCATTGCATGCATGTTCTTTTCATAAAACACATGGATCCACCAATGTAATTGATGTGTGTTCTTTTCACAAACCATAATGGATCCACCAGAGTCATTGCATGTGTGTTCTTATCACTAAACCAGAACTAGAGTCATTGCATGTGTGTTCTTTTCCACAAACCACATGGACCCACCAGAGTGATTGCATGTGTGTTCTTTTCATGAACCACATATTGATCCACTAGAGTCATTGCATGTGTGTTCTTTTCATAAACCAGCACTAGAGTCATTGCATGTGTGTTATTTTACAAACCACGTATGGATCCACTAGAGTCATTGCATGTTTGTTCTTTTCATAAAACACATGGATCCACGAATGTAATTGCATGTGTGTTCTTTTCACAAACCATATATGGATCCACCAGAGTCATTGCATGTGTGTTCTTATCACTAAACCAGCACTAGAGTCATGGCATGTGTGTTCTTTTCCACAAACCACATGGACCCACCAGAGTGATTGCATGTGTGTTCTTTTCATGAACCACATATTGATCCACTAGAGTCATTGCATGTGTGTTCTTTTCATAAACCAGCACTAGAGTGATTGCATGTGTGTTATTTTCACAAACCACATATGGATCCACCAGAGTCATTGCATGTATGTTCTTTTCATAAAACACATGGATCCACCAATGTAATTGATGTGTGTTCTTTTCAAAAACCATATATGGATCAACTAGAGTCATTGCATGTGTGTTCTTATCACTAAACCAGCACTAGAGTCATTGCATGTGTGTTCTTTTCCACAAACCACATGGATCCACTAGAGTGATTGCATGTGTGTTCTTTTCATGAACCACATATTGATCCACTAGAGTCATTGCATGTGTGTTCTTTTCATAAACCAGCACTAGACTCAATGCATGTGTGTTATTTTCACAAACCACATATGGATCCACAAGAGTCATTGCATGTATGTTCTTTTCATAAAACACATGGATCCACGAATGTAATTGCATGTGTGTACTTTTCACAAACCATATATGGATCCACCAGAGTCATTGCACGTGTGTTCTTATCACTAAACCAGCACTAGAGTCATGGCATGTGTGTTCTTTTCCACAAACCACATGGACCCACCAGAGTGATTGCATGTGTGCTCTTTTCATGAACCACATATTGATCCACTAGAATCATTGCATGTGAGTTCTTTTCATAAACCAGCACTAGAGTCATTGCATGTGTGCTATTTTCACAAACCACATATGGATCCACCAGAGTCATTGCATGTATTTTTTTCATAAAACACATGGATCCACCAATGTAATTGATGTGTGTTCTTTTCACAAACCATATATGGATCCACCAGAGTCATTGCATGTGTGTTCTTATCAGTAAACCAACACCAGAGTCATTGCATGTGTGTTCTTTAAACAAACCACGTATGGATCCACCAATGTCATTGCATGTGTGTTCATTTCATAAACCACATATGGATCAACGAGAGTCATTGCATGTGTTTTCTTTTCATGAAACCAGCACTTGAGTCATTCCATGTTTGTTCTTTTCACAAACCAAATATGGATCCACCAGAGTCATTGCATGTGTGTTCTTTTCATGAACCACATATGGATCCACTAGAGTCATTGCAAGTATGTTCTTTTCATAAACTAGCACTAGAGTCATTGCATGTGTGTTATTTTCACAAACCACATATGGATCCACCAGAGTCATTACATGTGTGATCTTTTCATGAAACACATGGACCCACCAATGTCATTGCATGTGTGTTCTTTTCACAAACCATATATGGATCCACTAGAGTCATTGCATGTGTGTTCTTATAACTAAACCAACACCAGAGTCATTAGATGTGTGTTCTTTTCATGAAACCCATGGATCCACCAATGTCATTCCATGTGCGTTCATTTCACAAACCACATATGGATCTAGCAGAGTCATTGCATGTGTGTTCTTTTCATGAACCACATATGGATCCACTAGAGTCATTGCATGTGTGTTCTTATGACTAAACCAGCATTGGATTCATTGCATCTGTGTTCTTTTCCACAAACCACATGGATCCACCAGAGTGATTGCATGTGTGTTCTTTTCATGAACCACATATTGATCCACTAGAGTCATTGCATGTGTGTTCTTTTCATAAACCAGTACTAGAGTCAATGCATGTGTGTTATTTTCACAAACCACATATGGATCCACAAGAGTCATTACATGTATGTTCCTTTCATAAAACACATGGATCCACGAATGTAATTGCATGTGTGTTCTTTTCACAAACCATATATGGATCCACGAGAGTTATTGCATGTCTGTTCTTATCACTAAACCAGCACTAGAGTCATTGCATGTGTGTTCTTTTCCATAAACCACATGGACCCACCAGAGTGATTGCATGTGTGTTCATTTCACAAACTGCATATGGATCAACAAGAGTCATTGTATGTGTTTTCTTTTCATAAACCAGCACTAGAGTCATTGCATGTGTGTTATTTTCACAAACCACATATGGATCCACTAGAGTCATTGCATGTATGTTCTTTTCATAAAACACATGGATCCACGAATGTAATTGCATGTGTGTTCTTTTCACAAACCATATATGGATCCACCAGAGTCATTGCATGTGTGTTCTTATCACTAAACCAGCACTAGAGTCATGGCATGTGTGTTCTTTTCCACAAACCACATGGACCCACCAGAGTGATTGCATGTGTGCTCTTTTCATGAACCACATATTGATCCACTAGAATCATTGCATGTGAGTTCTTTTCATAAACCAGCACTAGAGTCATTGCATGTGTGTTATTTTCACAAACCACATATGGATCCACCAGAGTCATTGCATGTATTTTTTTCATAAAAAACATGGATCCACCAATGTAATTGATGTGTGTTCTTTTAACAAACCATATATGGATCCACCAGAGTCATTGCATGTGTGTTCTTATCACTAAACCAACACTAGAGTCATTGCATGTGTGTTCTTTTAACAAACCACGTATGGATCCACCAATGTCATTGCATGTGTGTTCATTTCATAATCCACATATGGATCCGAGAGTTATTGCATGTGTTTTATTTTCATGAAACCAGCACTAGAGTCATTGCATGTTTGTTCTTTTCACAAACCACATATGGATCCACCAGAGTCATTGCATGTGTGTTCTTTTCATGAACCACATATGGATCCACTAGAGTCATTGCAAGTATGTTCTTTTCATAAACTAGCACTAGAGTCATTGCATGTGTGTTCTTTTCACAAACCACATATGGATCCACTAGAGTCATTACATGTGTGATCTTTTCATGAAACACATGGATCCACCAATGTCATTGCATGTGTGTTCTTTTCACAAACCATATATGGATCCACTAGAGTCATTGCATGTGTGTTCTTATAACTAAACCAACACCAGAGTCATTAGATGTGTGTTCTTTTCATGAAACCCATGGATCCACCAATGTCATTCCATGTGTGTTCATTTCACAAACCACATATGGATCTAGCAAAGTCATTGCATGTGTGTTCTTTTCATGAACCACATATGGATCCACTAGAGTCATTGCATGTGTGTTCTTATCACTAAACCAGCACTAGAGTCATTGGATGTATGTTCTTTTCCACAAACCACATGGAGCCACCAGAGTGATTGCATGTGTGTTCTTTTCATGAACCACATAGTGATCCACTAGAGTCATTGCATGTGTGTTCTTTTCATAAACCAGCACTAGAGTCATTGCATGTGTGTTATTTTCACAAACCACATATGGATCCACAAGAGTCATTGCATGTTTGTTCTTTTCCTAAAACACATGGATCCACGAATGTAATTGCATGTGTGTTCTTTTCACAAACCATATATGGATCCACCAGAGTCATTGCATGTGTGTTCTTATCACTAAACCAGCACTAGAGTCATGGCATGTGTGTTCTTTTCCACAAACCACATGGACCCACCAGAGTGATTGCATGTGTGTTCTTTTCATGAACCACATATTGATCCACTAGAGTCATTGCATGTGTGTTCTTTTCATAAACCCGCACTAGAGTCATTGCATGTGTGTTATTCTCACAAACCACATATGGATCCACCAGAGTCATTGCATGCATGTTCTTTTCATAAAACACATGGATCCACCAATGTAATTGATGTGTGTTCTTTTCACAAACCATAATGGATCCACCAGAGTCATTGCATGTGTGTTCTTTTCACTAAACCAGAACTAGAGTCATTGCATGTGTGTTCTTTTCCACAAACCACATGGACTCACCAGAGTGATTGCATGTGTGTTCTTTTCATGAACCACATATTGATCCACTAGAGTCATTGCATGTGTGTTCTTTTCATAAACCAGCACTAGAGTCATTGCATGTGTGTTATTTTACAAACCACATATGGATCCACCAGAGTCATTGCATGTTTGTTCTTTTCATAAAACACATGGATCCACGAATGTAATTTCATGTGTGTTCTTTTCACAAACCATATATGGATCCACAAGAGTCATTGCATGTGTGTTCTTATCAGTAAACCAACACCAGAGTCATTGCATGTGTGTTCTTTAAACAAACCACGTATGGATCCACCAATGTCATTGCATGTGTGTTCTTTAAACAAACCACGTATGGATCCACCAATGTCATTGCATGTGTGTTCATTTCATAAACCACATATGGATCAACGAGAGTCATTGCATGTGTTTTCTTTTCATGAAACCAGCACTTGAGTCATTCCATGTTTGTTCTTTTCACAAACCACATATGGATCCACCAGAGTCATTGCATGTGTGTTCTTTTCATGAACCACATATGGATCCACTAGAGTCATTGCAAGTATGTTCTTTTCATAAACTAGCACTAGAGTCATTGCATGTGTGTTATTTTCACAAACCACATATGGATCCACCAGAGTCATTACATGTGTGATCTTTTCATGAAACACATGGACCCACCAATGTCATTACATGTTTGTTCTTTTCACAAACCACATATGGATCCACCAGAGTCATTGCATGTGTGTTCTTTTCATGAACCACATATTGATCCACTAGAGTCATTGCAAGTATGTTCTTTTCATAAACTAGCACTAGAGTCGTTGCATGTGTGTTCTTTTCACAAACAACATATGGATCCACCAGAGTCATTACATGTGTGATCTTTTCATGAAACACATGGATCCACCAATGTCATTGCATGTGTGTTCTTTTCACAAACCATATATGGATCCACTAGAGTCATTGCATGTGTGTTCTTATAACTAAACCAACACTAGAGTCATTAGATGTGTGTTCTTTTCATGAAACCCATGGATCCACCAATGTCATTCCATGTGTGTTCATTTCACAAACCACATATGTATCTAGCAGAGTCATTGCATGTGTGTTCTTTTCATGAACCACATATGGATCCACTAGAGTCATTGCATGTGTGTTCTTATCACTAAACCAGCACTAGAGTCATTGCATGTGTGTTCTTTTCCACAAACCACATGGATCCACCAGAGTGATTGCATGTGTGTTCTTTTCATGAACCACATATTGAGCCACTAGAGTCATTGCATGTGTGTTCTTTTCATAAACTAGCACTAGAGTCAATGCATGTGTGTTATTTTCACAAACCACATATGGATGCACAAGAGTCATTGCATGTATGTTCTTTTCATAAAACACATGGATCCACCAATGTAATTGCATGTGTGTTCTTTTCACAAACCATATATGGATCCACGAGAGTTATTGCATGTATGTTCTTATCACTAAACCAGCACTAGAGTCATTGCATGTGTGTTCTTTTCCACAAACCACATGGACCCACCAGAGTGATTGCATGTGTGTTCTTTTCATGAACCACATATTAATCCACTTGAGTGATTGCATGTGTGTTCTTTTCACAAACAAGCACTAGAGTCATTGCATGTGTGTTATTTTCACAAACCACATATGGATCCACCAAAGTCATTGCATGTATTTTTTTCATAAAACACATGGATCCACCAATGTAATTGATGTGTGTTCTTTTCACAAACCATATATGGATCCACCAGAGTCATTGCATGTGTGTTCTTATCACTAAACCAACACCAAAGTCATTGCATGTGTGTTCTTTTCATGAAACCCATGGATCCACTAATGCCATTGCATGTGTGTTCATTTCACAAACTGCATATGGATCAACAAGAGTCATTGTATGTGTTTTCTTTTCATGAAACCAAAACTAGAGTCAATGCATGTGTGTTCTTTTCACAAACCACATATGGATCCACCAGAGTCATTACATGTGTGTTCTTTTCATGAACCACATATGGATCCACTAGAGTCATTGCATGTATGTTCTTTTCATAAACTAGCACTAGAGTCATTGCATGTGTGTTCTTTTCACAAACCACATATGGATCCACCAGAGTCATTACATGTGTGATCTTTTCATGAAACACATGGATCCACCAATGTCATTGCATGTGTGTTCTTTTCACAAACCATATATGGATCCAGTAGAGTCATTGCATGTGTGTTCTTATAACTAAACCAACACCAGAGTCATTAGATGTGTGTTCTTTTCATTAAACCCATGGATCCACCAATGTCATTGCATGTGTGTTCATTTCACAAACCACATATGGATCTAGCAGAGTCATTGCATGTGTGTTCTTTTCATGAACCACACATGGATCCACTAGAGTCATTGCATGTGTGTTCTTCTCACTAAACCAGCACTAGAGTCATTGGATGTGTGTTCTTTTCCACAAACCACATGGAGCCACTAGAGTGATTGCATGTGTGTTCTTTTAATAAACCATCACTCGAGTTATTGCATGTGTGTTATTTTCACAAACCACATATGGATCCACCAGAGTCATTACATGTGTGATCTTTTCATGAAACACATGGACCCACCAATGTCATTACATGTTTGTTCTTTTCACAAACCACATATGGATCCACCAGAGTCATTGCATGTGTGTTCTTTTCATGAACCACATATTGATCCACTAGAGTCATTGCAAGTATGTTCTTTTCATAAACTAGCACTAGAGTCGTTGCATGTGTGTTCTTTTCACAAACAACATATGGATCCACCAGAGTCATTACATGTGTGATCTTTTCATGAAACACATGGATCCACCAATGTCATTGCATGTGTGTTCTTTTCACAAACCATATATGGATCCACTAGAGTCATTGCATGTGTGTTCTTATAACTAAACCAACACTAGAGTCATTAGATGTGTGTTCTTTTCATGAAACCCATGGATCCACCAATGTCATTCCATGTGTGTTCATTTCACAAAACACATATGGATCTAGCAGAGTCATTGCATGTGTGTTCTTTTCATGAACCACATATGGATCCACTAGAGTCATTGCATGTGTGTTCTTATCAATAAACCAGCACTAGAGTCATTGCATGTGTGTTCTTTTCCACAAACCACATGGATCCACCAGAGTGATTGCATGTGTGTTCTTTTCATGAACCACATATTGATCCACTAGAGTCATTGCATGTGTGTTCTTTTCATAAACTACCACTAGAGTCAATGCATGTGTGTTATATTCACAAACCACATATGGATCCACAAGAGTCATTGCATGTATGTTCTTTTCATAAAACACATGGATCCACCAATGTAATTGCATGTGTGTTCTTTTCACAAACCATATATGGATCCACGAGAGTTATTGCATGTCTGTTCTTATCACTAAACCAGCACTAGAGTCATTGCATGTGTGTTCTTTTCCACAAACCACATGGACCCACCAGAGTGATTGCATGTGTGTTCTTTTCATGAACCACATATTGATCCACTAGAGTGATTGCATGTGTGTTCTTTTCATAAACAAGCACTAGAGTCATTGCATGTGTGTTATTTTCACAAACCACATATGGATCCACCAAAGTCATTGCATGTATATTTTCATAAAACACATGGATCCACCAATGTAATTGATGTGTGTTCTTTTCACAAACCATATATGGATCCACCAGAGTCATTGCATGTGTGTTCTTATCACTAAACCAACACCAAAGTCATTGCATGTGTGTTCTTTTCATGAAACCCATGGATTCACTAATGCCATTGCATGTGTGTTCATTTCACAAACTGCATATGGATCAACAAGAGTCATTGTATGTGTTTTCTTTTCATGAAACCAAAACTAGAGTCATTGCATGTGTGTTCTTTTCACAAACCACATATGGATCCACCAGAGTCATTGCATGTGTGTTCTTTTCATGAACCACATATGGATCCACTAGAGTCATTGCATGTATGTTCTTTTCATAAACTAGCACTAGAGTCATTGCATGTGTGTTCTTTTCACAAACCACATATGGATCCACCAGAGTCATTACATGTGTGATCTTTTCATGAAACACATGGATCCACCAATGTCATTGCATGTGTGTTCTTTTCACAAACCATATATGGATCCAGTAGAGTCATTGCATGTGTGTTCTTATAACTAAACCAACACCAGAGTTATTAGATGTGTGTTCTTTTCATTAAACCCATGGATCCACCAATGTCATTGCATGTGTGTTCATTTCACAAACCACATATGGATCTAGCAGAGTCATTGCATGTGTGTTCTTTTCATGAACCACATATGGATCCACTAGAGTCATTGCATGTGTGTTCTTATCACTAAACCAGCACTAGAGTCATTGGATGTGTGTTCTTTTCCACAAACCACATGGAGCCACCAGAGTGATTGCATGTGTGTTCTTTTCATGAACCACATATTGATCCAGTAGAGTCATTGCATGTGTGTTCTTTTCATAAACCAGCACTAGAGTCATTGCATGTGTGTTATTTTCAGAAACCACATATGGATCCACCAGAGTCATTGCATGTTTGTTCTTTTCATAAAACACATGGATCCACGAATGTAATTGCATGTGTGTTCTTTTCGCAAACCATATATGGATCCACCAGAGTCATTGCATGTGTGTTCTTATCACTAAACCAGCACTAGAGTCATGGCATGTGTGTTCTTTTCCACAAACCACATGGACCCACCAGAGTGATTGCATGTGTGTTCTTTTCATGAACCACATATTGATCCACTAGAGTCATTGCATGTGTGTTCGTTTCATAAACCCGCACTAGAGTCATTGCATGTGTGTTATTCTCACAAACCACATATGGATCCACCAGAGTCATTGCATGCATGTTCTTTTCAAAAAACACATGGATCCACCAATGTAATTGATGTGTGTTCTTTTCACAAACCATAATGGATCCACCAGAGTCATTGCATGTGTGTTCTTATCACTAAACCAGAACTAGAGTCATTGCATGTGTGTTCTTTTCCACAAACCACATGGACCCACCAGAGTGATTGCATGTGTGTTCTTTTCATGAACCACATATTGATCCACTAGAGTCATTGCATGTGTGTTCTTTTCATAAACCAGCACTAGAGTCATTGCATGTGTGTTATTTTAGAAACCACATATGGATCCACTAGAGTCATTGCATGTTTGTTCTTTTCATAAAACACATGGATCCACGAATGTAATTGCATGTGTGTTCTTATCACTAAACCAGCACTAGATTCATGGCATGTGTGTTCTTTTCCACAAACCACATGGACCCACCAGAGTGATTGCATGTGTGTTCTTTTCATGAACCACATATTGATCCACTAGAGTCATTGCATGTGTGTTCTTATAACTAAACCAACACCAGAGTCATTAGATGAGTGTTCTTTTCATTAAACCCATGGATCCACCAATGTCATTGCATGTGTGTTCATTTCACAAACCACATATGGATCTAGCAGAGTCATTGCATGTGTGTTCTTTTCATGAACCACATATGGATCCACTAGAGTCATTACATGTGTGTTCTTATCACTAAACCAGCACTAGAGTCATTGGATGTGTGTTCTTTTCCACAAACCACATGGAGCCACCAGAGTGATTGCATGTGTGTTCTTTTCATGAACCACATATTGATCCACTAGAGTCATTGCATGTGTGTTCTTTTCATAAACCAGCACTAGAGTCATTGCATGTGTGTTATTTTCACAAACCACATATGGATCCACCAGAGTCATTGCATGTTTGTTCTTTTCATAAAACACATGGATCCACGAATGTAATTGCATGTGTGTTCTTTTCGCAAACCATATATGGATCCACCAGAGTCATTGCATGTGTGTTCTTATCACTAAACCAGCACTAGAGTCATGGCATGTGTGTTCTTTTCCACAAACCACATGGACCCACCAGAGTGATTGCATGTGTGTTCTTTTCATGAACCACATATTGATCCACTAGAATCATTGCATGTGTGTTCTTTTCATAAACCCGCACTAGAGTCATTGCATGTGTGTTATTCTCACAAACCACATATGGATCCACCAGAGTCATTGCATGCATGTTCTTTTCATAAAACACATGGATCCACCAATGTAATTGATGTGTGTTCTTTTCACAAACCATAATGGATCCACCAGAGTCATTGCATGTGTGTTCTTATCACTAAACCAGAACTAGAGTCATTGCATGTGTGTTCTTTTCCACAAACCACATGGACCCACCAGAGTGATTGCATGTGTGTTCTTTTCATGAACCACATATTGATCCACTAGAGTCATTGCATGTGTGTTCTTTTCATAAACCAGCACTAGAGTCATTGCATGTGTGTTATTTTACAAACCACATATGGATCCACTAGAGTCATTGCATGTTTGTTCTTTTCATAAAACATATGGATCCACGAATGTAATTGCATGTGTGTTCTTTTCACAAACCATATATGGATCCACCAGAGTCATTGCATGTGTGTTCTTATCACTAAACCAGCACTAGAGTCATGGCATGTGTGTTCTTTTCCACAAACCACATGGACCCACCAGAGTGATTGCATGTGTGTTCTTTTCATGAACCACATATTGATCCACTAGAGTCATTGCATGTGTGTTCTTTTCATAAACCAGCACTAGAGTGATTGCATGTGTGTTATTTTCACAAACCACATATGGATCCACCAGAGTCATTGCATGTATGTTCTTTTCATAAAACACATGGATCCACCAATGTAATTGATGTGTGTTCTTTTCACAAACCATATATGGATCAACTAGAGTCATTGCATGTGTGTTCTTATCACTAAACCAGCACTAGAGTCATTGGATGTGTGTTCTTTTCCACAAACCACATGGAGCCACCAGAGTGATTGCATGTGTGTTCTTTTCATGAACCACATATTGATCCAGTAGAGTCATTACATGTGTGTTCTTTTCATAAACCAGCACTAGAGTCATTGCATGTGTGTTATTTTCACAAACCACATATGGATCCACAAGAGTCATTGCATGTTTGTTCTTTTCATAAAACACATGGATCCACGAATGTAATTGCATGTGTGTTCTTTTCGCAAACCATATATGGATCCACCAGAGTCATTGCACGTGTGTTCTTATCACTAAACCAGCACTAGAGTCATGGCATGTGTGTTCTTTTCCACAAACCACATGGAGCCACCAGAGTGATTGCATGTGTGTTCTTTTCATGAACCACATATTGATCCAGTAGAGTCATTGCATGTGTGTTCTTTTCATAAACCAGCACTAGAGTCATTGCATGTGTGTTATTTTCACAAACCACATATGGATCCACCAGAGTCATTGCATGTATTTTTTTCATAAAACACATGGATCCACCAATGTAATTGATGTGTGTTCTTTTCACAAACCATATATGGATCCACCAGAGTCATTGCATGTGTGTTCTTATCAGTAAACCAACACCAGAGTCATTGCATGTGTGTTATTTAAACAAACCACGTATGGATCCACCAATGTCATTGCATGTGTGTTCATTTCATAAACCACATATGGATCAACGAGAGTCATTGCATGTGTTTTCTTTTGATGAAACCAGCACTTGAGTCATTCCATGTTTGTTCTTTTCACAAACCAAATATGGATCCACCAGAGTCATTGCATGTGTGTTCTTTTCATGAACCACATATGGATCCACTAGAGTCATTGCAAGTATGTTCTTTTCATAAACTAGCACTAGAGTCATTGCATGTGTGTTATTTTCACAAACCACATATGGATCCACCAGAGTCATTACATGTGTGATCTTTTCATGAAACACATGGACCCACCAATGTCATTGCATGTGTGTTCTTTTCACAAACCATATATGGAGCCACTAGAGTCATTGCATGTGTGTTCTTATAACTAAACCAACACCAGAGTCATTAGATGTGTGTTCTTTTCATGAAACCCATGGATCCACCATTGTCATTCCATGTGTGTTCATTTCACAAACCACATATGGATCTAGCAGAGTTATTGCATGTGTGTTCTTTTCATGAACCACATATGGATCCACCAGAGTCATTGCATGTGTGTTCTTATGACTAAACCAGCACTGGATTCATTGCATCTGTGTTCTTTTCCACAAACCACATGGATCCACCAGAGTGATTGCAGGTGTGTTCTTTTCATGAACCACATATTGATCCACTAGAGTCATTGCATGTGTGTTCTTTTCATAAACCAGCACTAGAGTCAATGCATGTGTGTTATTTTCACAAACCACATATGGATCCACAAGAGTCATTGCATGTATGTTCTTTTCATAAAACACATGGATCCACGAATGTAATTGCATGTGTGTTCTTTTCACAAACCATATATGGATCCACGAGAGTTATTGCATGTCTGTTCTTATCACTAAACCAGCACTAGAGTCATTGCATGTGTGTTCTTTTCCATAAACCACATGGACCCACCAGAGTGATTGCATATGTGTGTTCATTTCACAAACTGCATATGGATCAACAAGAGTCATTGTATTTTTTTTCTTTTCATAAACCAGCACTAGAGTCATTGCATGTGTGTTCTTTTCACAAACCATATATGGATCCACCAGAGTCATTGCACGTGTGTTCTTATCACTAAACCGGCACTAGAGTCATGGCATGTGTGTTCTTTTCCACAAACCACATGGACCCACTAGATTGATTGCATGTGTGCTCTTTTCATGAACCACATATTGATCCACTAGAATCATTGCATGTGAGTTCTTTTCATAAACCAGCACTAGAGTCATTGCATGTGTGTTCTTTTCATAAACTGGCACTAGAGTCAATGCATGTGTGTTATTTTCACAAACCACATATGGATCCACAAGAGTCATTGCATGTATGTTCTTTTCATAAAACACATGGATCCACCAATGTAATTGCATGTGTGTTCTTTTCACAAACCATATATGGATCCACGAGAGTTATTGCATGTCTGTTCTTATCACTAAACCAGCACTAGAGTCATTGGATGTGTGTTCTTTTCCACAAACCACATGGAGCCACCAGAGTGATTGCATGTGTGTTCTTTTCATGAACCACATATTGATCCACTAGAGTCATTGCATGTGTGTTCTTTGCATAAACCAGCACTAGAGTCATTTCATGTGTGTTATTTTCACAAACCACATATGGATCCACAAGAGTCATTGCATGTTTGTTCTTTTTCAGAAAACACATGGATCCACGAATGTAATTGCATGTGTGTTCTTTTCACAAACCATATATGGATCCACCAGAGTCATTGCATGTGTGTTCTTATCACTAAACCAGCACTAGAGTCATGGCATGTGTGTTCTTTTCCACAAACCACATGGACCCACCAGAGTGATTGCATGTGTGTTCTTTTCATGAACCACATATTGATCCACTAGAGTCATTGCATGTGTGTTCTTTTCATAAACCAGCACTAGAGTCATTGCATGTGTGTTCTTTTCATAAAACACATGGATCCACGAATGTAATTGCATGTGTGTTCTTTTCGCAAACCATATATGGATCCACCAGAGTCATTGCATGTGTGTTCTTATCACTAAACCAGCACTAGAGTCATGGCATGTGTGTTCTTTTCCACAAACCACATGGACCCACCAGAGTGATTGCATGTGTGTTCTTTTCATGAACCACATATTGATCCACTAGAATCATTGCATGTGTGTTCTTTTCATAAACCCGCACTAGAGTCATTGCATGTGTGTTATTCTCACAAACCACATATGGATCCACTAGAGTCATTGCATGTATTTTTTCCATAAAACACATGGATCCACCAATGTAATTGATGTGTGTTCTTTTCACAAACCATATATGGATCCACCGGAGTCATTGCATGTGTGTTCTTATCAGTAAACCAACACCAGAGTCATTGCATGTGTGTTCTTATCAGTAAACCAACACCAATGTCATTGCATGTGTGTTCATTTCATAAACCACATATGGATCAACGAGAGTCATTGCATGTGTTTTCTTTTCATGAAACCAGCACTTGAGTCATTCCATGTTTGTTCTTTTCACAAACCACATATGGATCCACCAGAGTCATTGCATGTGTGTTCTTTTCATGAACCACATATGGATCCACTAGAGTCATTGCAAGTATGTTCTTTTCATAAACTAGCACTAGAGTCATTGCATGTGTGTTATTTTCACAAACCACATACGGATCCACCAGAGTCATTACATGTGTGATCTTTTCATGAAACACATGGACCCACCAATTTCATTGCATGTGTGTTCATTTCACAAACCATATATGGATCCACTAGAGTCATTGCATGTGTGTTCTTATAACTAAACCAACACCAGAGTCATTAGATGTGTGTTCTTTTCATGAAACCCATGGATCCACCAATGTCATTCCATGTGTGTTCATTTCACAAACCACATATGGATCTAGCAGAGTCATTGCATGTGTGTTCTTTTCATGAACCACATATGGATCCACTAGAGTCATTGCATGTGTGTTCTTATCACTAAACTAGCACTAGAGTCATTGCATGTGTGTTCTTTTCCACAAACCACATGGATCCACCAGAGTGATTTCATGTGTGTTCTTTTCATGAACCACATATTGATCCACTAGAGTCATTGCATGTGTGTTCTTTTCATAAACCAGCACTAGAGTCAATGCATGTGTGTTATTTTCACAAACCACATATGGATCCACAAGAGTCATTGCATGTATGTTCTTTTCATAAAACACATGGATCCACCAATGTAATTGCATGTGTGTTCTTTTCACAAACCATATATGGATCCACGAGAGTTATTGCATGTCTGTTCTTATCACTAAACCAGCACTAGAGTCATTGCATGTGTGTTCTTTTCCATAAACCACATGGACCCACCAGAGTGATTGCATATGTGTGTTCATTTCACAAACTGCATATGGATCAACAAGAGTCATTGTATGTGTTTTCTTTTCATAAAGCAGCACTAGAGTCATTGCATGTGTGTTATTTTCACAAACCACATATGGATCCACCAAAGTCATTGCATGTATTTTTTTTCATAAAACACATGGATCCACCAATGTAATTGATGTGTGTTCTTTTCACAAACCATATATGGATCCACCAGAGTCATTGCATGTGTGTTCTTATAACTAAACCAACACCAGAGTCATTAGATGTGTGTTCTTTTCATGAAACCCATGGCTCCACCAATGTCATTGCATGTGTGTTCATTTCACAAACCACATATGGATCTAGCAGAGTCATTGCATGTGTGTTCTTTTCATGAACCACATATGGATCCACTAGAGTCACTGCATGTGTGTTCTTATCACTAAACTAGCACTAGAGTCATTGCATGTGTGTTCTTTTCCACAAACCACATGGATCCACCAGAGTGATTGCATGTGTGTTCTTTTCATGAACCACATATTGATCCACTAGAGTTATTGCATGTGTGTTCTTTTCATAAACCAGCACTAGAGTCAATGCATGTGTGTTATTTTCACAAACCACATATGGATCCACAAGAGTCATTGCATGTATGTTCTTTTCATAAAACACATGGATCCACCAATGTAATTGCATGTGTGGTCTTTTCACAAACCATATATGGATCCACGAGAGTTATTGCATGTCTGTTCTTATCACTAAACCAGCACTAGAGTCATTGCATGTGTGTTCTTTTCCATAAACCACATGGACCCACCAGAGTGATTGCATATGTGTGTTCATTTCACAAACTTCATATGGATCAACAAGAGTCATTGTATGTGTTTTCTTTTCATAAACCAGCACTAGAGTCATTGCATGTGTGTTATTTTCACAAACCACATATGGATCCACCAAAGTCATTGCATGTATTTTTTTTCATAAAACACATGGATCCAGCAATGTAATTGATGTGTGTTCTTTTCACAAACCATATATGGATCCACCAGAGTCATTGCATGTGTGTTCTTATCACTAAACCAACACCAAAGTCATTGCATGTGTGTTCTTTTCATGAAACCCATGGATCTACTAATGCCATTGCATGTGTGTTCATTTCACAAACTGCATATGGATCAACAAGAGTCATTGTATGTGTTTTCTTTTCATGAAACCAAAACTAGAGTCATTGCATGTGTGTTCTTTTCACAAACCACATATGGATCCCCAGAGTCATTGCATGTGTGTTCTTTTCATAAACTAGCACTAGAGTCATTGCATGTGTGTTCTTTTCACAAACCACATATGGATCCACCAGAGTCATTACATGTGTGATCTTTTCATGAAACACATGGATCCACCAATGTCATTGCTTGTGTGTTCTTTTCACAAACCATATATGGATCCACTAGAGTCATTGCATGTGTGTTCTTATAACTAAACCAACACCAGAGTCATTAGATGTGCATTCTTTTCATGAAACCCATGGATCCACCAATGTCATTGCATGTGTGTTCATTTCACAAACCACATATGGATCTAGCAGAGTCATTGCATGTGTGTTCTTTTCAAGAACCACATATCGATCCACTAGAGTCATTGCATGTGTGTTCTTATCACTAAACCGGCACTAGAGTCATTGCATGTGTGTTCTTTTCCACAAACCACATGGATCCACCAGAGTGATTGCATGTGTGTTCTTTTCATGAACCACATATTGATCCACTAGAGTCATTGCATGTGTGTTCTTTTCATAAACCAGCACTAGAGTCATTGCATGTGTGTTATTTTCACAAACGACATATGGATCCACCAGAGTCATTGCATGTGTGTTATTTTCATGAAACTAGCACTAGAGTCATTGCATGTGTGTTCTTTTCACAAACCATATATGGATCCACCAGAGTCATTGCATGTGTGTTCTTTTTACAAACCATATATGGATCCACCAGAGTCATTGCATGTGTGTTCTTACCACTAAACCAACACCAGAGTCATTCCATGTGTGTTCTTTTCATTAACCAGCACTAGAGTCATTGCATGTGTGTTATTTTCACAAACCACATATGGATCCACCAGAGTCATTGCATGTATGTTCTTTTCATAAAATACATGGATCCACGAATGTAATTGCATGTGTGTTCTTTTCACAAACCATATATGGATCCACCAGAGTCATTGCACGTGTGTTCTTCTCACTAAACCAGCACTAGAGTCATGGCATGTGTGTTCTTTTCCACAAACCACATGGACCCACCAGAGTGATTGCATGTGTGCTCTTTTCATGAACCACATATTGATCCACTAGAATCATTGCATGTGAGTTCTTTTCATAAACCAGCACTAGAGTCATTGCATGTGTGTTATTTTCACAAACCACATATGGATCCACCAGAGTCATTGCATGTATTTTTTTCATAAAAAACATGGATCCACCAATGTAATTGATGTGTGTTCTTTTCACAAACCATATATGGATCCACTAGAGTCATTGCATGTGTGTTCTTATCACTAAACCAACACCAGAGTCATTGCATGTGTGTTCTTTTAACAAACCACGTATGGATCCACCAATGTCATTGCATGTGTGTTCATTTCATAATCCACATATGGATCAACGAGAGTTATTGCATGTGATTTCTTTTCATGAAACCAGCACTAGAGACATTGCATGTTTGTTCTTTTCACAAACCACATATGGATCCACCAGAGTCATTGCATGTGTGTTATTTTCACAAACGACATATGGATCCACCAGAGTCATTGCATGTGTGTTATTTTCATGAAACTAGCACTAGAGTCATTGCATGTGTGTTCTTTTCACAAACCATATATGGATCCACCAGAGTCATTGCATGTGTGTTCTTTTTACAAACCATATATGGATCCACCAGAGTCATTGCATGTGTGTTCTTACCACTAAACCAACACCAGAGTCATTCCATGTGTGTTCTTTTCATTAACCAGCACTAGAGTCATTGCATGTGTGTTATTTTCACAAACCACATATGGATCCACCAGAGTCATTGCATGTATGTTCTTTTCATAAAATACATGGATCCACGAATGTAATTGCATGTGTGTTCTTTTCACAAACCATATATGGATCCACCAGAGTCATTGCACGTGTGTTCTTATCACTAAACCAGCACTAGAGTCATGGCATGTGTGTTCTTTTCCACAAACCACATGGACCCACCAGAGTGATTGCATGTGTGCTCTTTTCATGAACCACATATTGATCCACTAGAATCATTGCATGTGAGTTCTTTTCATAAACCAGCACTAGAGTCATTGCATGTGTGTTATTTTCACAAACCACATATGGATCCACCAGAGTCATTGCATGTATTTTTTTCATAAAAAACATGGATCCACCAATGTAATTGATGTGTGTTATTTTCACAAACCATATATGGATCCACCAGAGTCATTGCATGTGTGTTCTTTTAACAAACCACGTATGGATCCACCGATGTCATTGCATGTGTGTTCATTTCATAAACCACATATGGATCAACGAGAGTTATTGCATGTGTTTTCTTTTCATGAAACCAGCACTAGAGTCATTGCATGTTTGTTCTTTTCACAAACCACATATGGATCCACCAGAGTCATTGCATGTGTGTTCTTTTCATGAACCACATATGGATCCACTAGAGTCATTGCAAGTATGTTCTTTTCATAAACTAGCATTAGAGTCATTGCATGTGTGTTCTTTTCACAAACCACATATGGATCCACCAGAGTCATTACATGTGTGATCTTTTCATGAAACACATGGATCCACCAATGTCATTGCATGTGTGTTCTTTTCACAAACCATATATGGATCCACTAGAGTCATTGCATGTGTGTTCTTATAACTAAACCAACACCAGAGTCATTAGATGTGTGTTCTTTTCATGAAACCCATGGATCCACCAATGTCATTCCATGTGTGTTCATTTCACAAACCACATATGGATCTAGCAAAGTCATTGCATGTGTGTTCTTTTCATGAACCACATATGGATCCACTAGAGTCATTGCATGTGTGTTCTTATCACTAAACCAGCACTAGAGTCATTGGATGTGTGTTCTTTTCCACAAACCACATGGAGCCACCAGAGTGATTGCATGTGTGTTCTTTTCATGAACCACATATTGATCCACTAGAGTCATTGCATGTGTGTTCTTTTCATAAACCAGCACTAGAGTCATTGCATGTGTGTTATTTTCACAAACCACATATGGATCCACAAGAGTCATTGCATGTTTGTTCTTTTCAGAAAACACATGGATCCACGAATGTAATTGCATGTGTGTTCTTTTCACAAACCATATATGGATCCACCAGAGTCATTGCATGTGTGTTCTAATCACTAAACCAACACTAGAGTCATGGCATGTGTGTTCTTTTCCACAAACCACATGGACCCACCAGAGTGATTGCATGTGTGTTCTTTTCATGAACCACAAATTGATCCACTAGAGTCATTGCATGTGTGTTCTTTTCATAAACAAGCACTAGATTCATTGCATGTGTGTTATTTTCACAAACCACATATGGATCCACCAGAGTCATTGCATGTATTTTTTTCATAAAACACATGGATCCACAAATGTAATTGATGTGTATTCTTTTCACAAACCATATATGGATCCACCAGAGTCATTGCATGTGTGTTCTTATCAGTAAACCAACACCAGAGTCATTGCATGTGTGTTCTTTAAACAAACCACGTATGGATCCACCAATGTCATTGCATGTGTGTTCATTTCATAAACCACATATGGATCAACGAGAGTCATTGCATGTGTTTTCTTTTCATGAAACCAGCACTTGAGTCATTCCACGTTTGTTCTTTTCACAAACCACATATGGATCCACCAGAGTCATTGCATGTGTGTTCTTTTCATGAACCACATATGGATCCACTAGAGTCATTGCAAGTATGTTCTTTTCATAAACTAGCACTAGAGTCATTGCATGTGTGTTATTTTCACAAACCACATATGGATCCACCAGAGTCATTACATGTGTGATCTTTTCATGAAACATATGGACCCACCAATGTCATTGCATGTGTGTTCTTTTCACAAACCATATATGGATCCACTAGAGTCATTGCATGTGTGTTCTTATAACTAAACCAACACCAGAGTCATTAGATCTGTGTTCTTTTCATGAAACCCATGGCTCCACCAATGTCATTGCATGTGTGTTCATTTCACAAACCACATATGGATCTAGCAGAGTCATTGCATGTGTGTTCTTTTCATGAACCACATATGGATCCACTAGAGTCATTGCATGTGTGTTCTCATCACTAAACTAGCACTAGAGTCATTGCATGTGTGTTCTTTTCCACAAACCACATGGATCCACCAGAGTGATTGCATGTGTGTTGTTTTCATGAACCACATATTGATCCACTAGAGTCATTGCATGTGTGTTCTTTTCATAAACCAGCACTAGAGTCAATGCATGTGTGTTATTTTCACAAACCACATATGGATCCACAAGAGTCATTGCATGTATGTTCTTTTCATAAAACACATGGATCCACCAATGTAATTGCATGTGTGTTCTTTTCACAAACCATATATGGATCCAACAGAGTCATTGCATGTGTGTTCTTATCACTAAACCAGCACTAGAGTCATGGCATGTGTGTTCTTTTCCACAAACCACATGGACCCACCAGAGTGATTGCATGTGTGTTCTTTTCATGAACCACATATTGATCCACTAGAGTCATTGCATGTGTGTTCTTTTCATAAACCAGCACTAGAGTCATTGCATGTGTGTTATTTTCACAAACCACATATGGATCCACCAGAGTCATTGCAAGTATTTTTTTCATAAAACACATGGATCCACCAATGTAATTGATGTGTGTTCTTTTCACAAACCATATATGGATCCACCAGAGTCATTGCATGTGTGTTCTTCTCAGTAAACCAACACCAGAGTCATTGCATGTGTGTTCTTTAAACAAACCACGTATGGATCCACAAATGTCATTGCATGTCTGTTCATTTCATAAACCACATATGGATCAACGAGAGTCATTGCATGTGTTTTCTTTTCATGAAACCAGCACTTGAGTCATTCCATGTTTGTTCTTTTCACAAACCACATATGGATCCACCAGAGTCATTGCATGTTTGTTCTTTTCATGAACCACATATGGATCCACTAGAGTCATTGCAAGTATGTTCTTTTCATAAACTAGCACTAGAGTCATTCCATGTGTGTTATTTTCACAAACCACATATGGATCCACCAGAGTCATTACATGTGTGATCTTTTCATGAAACACATGGACCCACCAATGTCATTGCATGTGTGTTCTTTTCACAAACCATATATGGATCCACTAGAGTCATTGCATGTGTGTTCTTATAACTAGACCAACACCAGAGTCATTAGATGTGTGTTCTTTTCATGAAACCCATGGCTCCACCAATGTCATTGCATGTGTGTTCATTTCACAAACCACATATGGATCTAGCAGAGTCATTGCATGTGTTGTCTTTTCATGAAACACATGGACCCACCAATGTCATTGCATGTGTGTTCTTTTCACAAACCATATATGGATCCACTAGAGTCATTGCATGTGTGTTCTTATAACTAAACCAACACCAGAGTCATTAGATGTGTGTTCTTTTCATGAAACCCATGGCTCCACCAATGTCATTGCATGTGTGTTCATTTCACAAACCACATATGGATCTAGCAGAGTCATTGCATGTGTGTTCTTTTCATGAACCACATATGGATCCACTAGAGTCATTGCATGTGTGTTCTTATCACTAAACTAGCACTAGAGACATTGCATGTGTGTTCTTTTCCACAAACCACATGGATCCACCAGAGTGATTGCATGTGTGTTCTTTTCATGAACCACATATTGATCCACTAGAGTCATTGCATGTGTGTTCTTTTCATAAACCAGCACTAGAGTCAATGCATGTGTGTTATTTTCACAAACCACATATGGATCCACAAGAGTCATTGCATGTATGTTCTTTTCATAAAACACATGGATCCACGAATGTAATTGCATGTGTGTTCTTTTCACAAACCATATATGGATCCACGAGAGTTATTGCATGTCTGTTCTTATCACTAAACCAGCACTAGAGTCATTGCATGTGTGTTCTTTTCCATAAACCACATGGACCCACCAGAGTGATTGCATATGTGTGTTTATTTCACAAACTGCATATGGATCAACAAGAGTCATTGTATGTGTTTTCTTTTCATAAACCAGCACTAGAGTCATTGCATTTGTGTTATTTTCACAAACCACATATGGATCCACCAGAGTCATTGCATGTATGTTATTTTCATAAAACACATGGATCCACGAATGTAATTGCATGTGTGTTCTTTTCACAAACCATATATGGATCCACCAGAGTCATTGCATGTGTGTTCTTATCACTAAACCAAAACCAAAGTCATTGCATGTATGTTCTTTTCATGAAACCCATGGATCCACTAATGCCATTGCATGTGTGTTCATTTCACAAACTGCATATGGATCAACAATAGTCATTGTATGTGTTTTATTTTCATGAAACCAAATCTAGAGTCATTGCATGTGTGTTCTTTTCACAAACCACATATGGATCCACCAGAGTCATTGCATGTGTGTTCTTTTCATGAACCACGTATGGATCCACTAGAGTCATTGCATGTATGTTCTTTTCATAAACTAGCACTAGAGTCATTGCATGTGTGTTCTTTTCACAAACCACATATGGATCCACCAGAGTCATTACATGTGTGATCTTTTCATGAAACACATGGATCCACCAATGTCATTGCATGTGTGTTCTTTTCACAAACCATATATGGATCCAATAGAGTCATTGCATGTGTGTTCTTATAACTAAACCAACACCAGAGTCATTAGATGTGCGTTCTTTTCATGAAACCCATGGATCCACCAATGTCATTGCATGTGTGTTCATTTCACAAACCACATATGGATCTAGCAGAGTCATTGCATGTGTGTTCTTTTCAAGAACCACATATCGATCCACTAGAGTCATTGCATGTGTGTTCTTATCACTAAACCGGCACTAGAGTCATTGCATGTGTGTTCTTTTCCACAAACCACATGGATCCACCAGAGTGATTGCATGTGTGTTCTTTTCATGAACCACATATTGATCCACTAGAGTCATTGCATGTGTGTTCTTTTCATAAACCAGCACTAGAGTCATTGCATGTGTGTTATTTTCACAAACCACGTATGGATCCACCAGAGTCATTGCATGTGTGTTATTTTCATGAAGCTAGCACTAGAGTCATTGCATGTGTGTTCTTTTCACAAACCATATATGGATCCACCAGAGTCATTGCATGTGTGTTCTTTTCACAAACCATATATGGATCCACCAGAGTCATTGCATGTGTGTTCTTACCACTAAACCAACACCAGAGTCATTCCATGTGTGTTCTTTTCATTAAACCCATAGATCCACCAATGTATTGCATGTGTGTTCATTTCACAAACCACATATGGATCCACCAGAGTCATTGCATCTGTGTTATTTTCTTAAACTAGCAGTAGAGTCATTACATGTGTGTTCTTTTCACAAGCCACATATGGATCCACCAGAGTCATTGCATGTGTGTTCTTATCATTAACCACATATGGATCCACTAGAGTAATTGCATGTATGTTCTTTTCATAAACTAGCACTAGAGTCATTGCATGTGTGTTCTTTTCACAAACCACATATGGATCCACCAGAGTCATTACATGTGTGATCTTTTCATGAAACACATGGATCCACCAATGTCATTGCATGTGTGTTCTTTTCACAAACCATATATGGATCCACTAGAGTCATTGCATGTGTGTTCTTATCACTAAACCAACACCAGAGTCATTGCATGTGTGTTCTTTTCATGAAACCCATGGATCCACCATTGTCATTGCATGTGTGTTCATTTCACAAACCACATATGGATCCACCAGAGTCATTGCATGTGTTTTATTTTCATGAAACTAGCACTAGAGTCATTGCACGTGTGTTCTTTTCACAAACCACATATGGATCCACCAGAGACATTGCATGTGTGTTCTTTTCATGAACCACATATGGATCCACTAGAGTCATCGCATGTATGTTCTTTTCATAAACCAGAACTAGAGTCATTGCATGTGTGTTCTTTTCACAAACCACATATGGATCCACCAGATTCATTGCATGTATGTTCTTTTCACGAAACACATGGATCCACCAATGTCATTACATCTATGTCCTTTTCATGAAACACATGGATCCACCAATGTCATTGCATGTGTGTTCTTTTCACAAACCATATATGGATCCACTAGAGTCATTGCATGTGTGTTCTTATCACTAAACCAACACCAGAGTCATTGCATGTGTGTTCTTTTCATGAAACCCATGGATCAACCAAGGTCTTTGCATGTGTGTTCATTTCACAAACCACATATGGATCCACCGGAGTCATTGCATGTGTTTTCTTTTCATGAAACTAGCACTAGAGTCATTTCATGAGTGCACTTTTCACAAACACACATATGGATCGACAAGAGTCATTGCATCTGTGTTCTTTTCATGAACCACATATGGATCCACTAGAGTCATTGCATGTATGTTGTTTTTATAAACCAGCACTAGAGTCATTGCATGTGTGTTCTATTCACAAACCACATATGGATCCACCAGATTCATTGCATGTATGTTCTTTTCATGAAACACATGGATCCACCAATGTCATTGCATGTGTTTTTTTCACAAACCACATATGGATCCACCAGAGTCATTGCATGTGTGTTATTTTCATAAACCACATAGATCCACCAATGTCATTGCATGTGTGTTCATTTCACAAACCACGTATGGATCTAGCAGAGCCATTGCATGTGTGTTCTTTTCATGAACCACATATGGATCCACCAGAGTCATTGCATGTGTGTTCTTATCACTAAACCGTCACTAGAGTCATTGCATGTGTGTTCTTTTCCACAAACCACTTGGATCCACTAGATTGATTGCATGTGTGTTCTTTTCATGAACCACATATTGATCCACTAGAGTCATTGCATGTGTGTTCTTTTCATAAACCAGCACCAGAGTCATTGCATGTCTATTATTTTCACAGACCACATATGGATCCACCAGATTCATTGCATGTATGTTCTTTTCATGAACACATGGATCCACCAATGTGATTGCATGTGTGTTCTTTCACAAACCACATATGGATCCACCAGTGTCATTGCATGTGTGTTATTTTCACTAAACCAACACCAGAGTCATTGCATGTGTGTTCTTTTCATGAACCACATATGGATCCACTAGAGTCATTGCATGTGTGTTCTTATCACTAAACCAGCACTAGAGTCATTGCATATGTGTTCATTTCCACAAACCACATGGACCCACCAGAGTGATTGCATATGTGTTCTTTTCATGAACCACATATTGATCCAGTAGAGTCATAGCATGTGTGTTCTTTTCATAAACCAACACTAGAGTCATTGCATGTGTGTTATTTTCACAAACCACATATGGATCTACCAGAGTCATTGCATGTATTTTCTTTTCATAAAACACATGGATCCACCAATGTAATTTATGTGTGTTCTTTTCACAAACCATATATGGATCCACCAGAGTCATTGCATGTGTGTTCTCATCACTAAACCAACACCAGATACATTGCATGTGTGTTCTTTTCATGAAACCCATGGATCCACCAATGTCATTGCATGTGTGTTCATTTCACAAACTGCATATGGATCAACGAGAGTCATTGCATGCCTTTTCTTTTCATGAAACTAGCACTAGAGTCATTGCATGTGTGTTCTTTTCACAAACCACATATGGATCCACCAGAATCATTGCATGTGTGTTCTTTTCATGAACCACATATGGATCCACTAGAGTCATTGCATGTATGTTCTTTTCATAAACTAGCACTAGAGTCATTGCATGTGTGTTCTTTTCACAAACCACATATGGATCCACCAGAGTAATTACATGTGTGATCGTTTCATGAAACACATGGATCCACCAATGTCATTGCATGTGTGTTCTTTTCACAAAACATATATGGATCCACTAGAGTCGTTGCATGTGTGTTCTTATCACTAAACCAACACCAGAGTCATTAGATGTGTGTTCTTTTCATGAAACCCATGGATCCACCAATGTCATTGCATGTGTGTTCATTTCACAAACCACATATGGATCTAGCAGAGTCATTGCATGTGTGTTCTTTTCAAGAACCACATATCGATCCACTAGAGTCATTGCATGTGTGTTCTTATCACTAAACCGGCACTAGAGTCATTGCATGTGTGTTCTTTTCCACAAACCACATGGATCCACCAGAGTGATTGCATGTGTGTTCTTTTCATGAACCACATATTGATCCACTAGAGTCATTGCATGTGTGTTCTTTTCATAAACCAGCACTAGAGTCATTGCATGTGTGTTATTTTCACAAACCACATATGGATCCACCAGAGTCATTGGATTTATGTTCTTTTCATAAAACACATGGATCCACCAATGTAATTGCATGTGTGTTCTTTTCACAAACCATATATGGATCCACCAGAGTCATTGCATGTGTGTTCTCATCACTAAACCAACACCAGAGTCATTGCATGTGTGTTCTTTTCATGAAACCCATGGATCCACCAATGTCATTGCATGTGTGTTCATTTCACAAACCACATATGAAATCACTAGAGTCATTGCACGTGTGTTATTTTCATGAAACTAGCACTAGAGTCATTACAAGTGTGTTCTTTTCACAAACCACATATGGATCCACCAGAGTCATTGCATGTGTGTTCGTTTCATGAACCACATATGGATCCACTCGAGTAATTACATGTATGTTCTTTTCATAAACTAGCACTAGAGTCATTGCATGTGTGTTCTTTTCACAAACCACATATGGATCCACCAGAGTCGTTACATGTGTGATATTTTCATGAAACACAAGGATCCACCAATGTCATTGCATGTGTGTTCTTTTCACAAACCATATATGGATGCACTAGAGTCATTGCATGTGTGTTCTTATCACTAAACCAACACCAGATTCATTGCATGTGTGTTCTTTTCATGGAACCCATGGATCCACCAATGTCATTGCATGTGTGTTCATTTCACAAACCACATATGGATCCACCAGAGTCATTGCATGTGTTTTATTTTCATGAAACTAGCACTAGAGTCATTACATGTGTGTTCTTTTCACAAACCACATATGGATCCACCAGATACATTGCATGTGTGTTCTTTTCATGAACCACATATGGATCCACTAGAGTCATCGCATGTATGTTCTTTTCATAAACCATCACTAGAGTCATTGCATGTGTGTTCTTTTCACAAACCACATATGGATCCACCAGATTCATTGCATGTATGTTCTTTTCATGAAACACATGGATCCACCAATGTCATTACATGTATGTCCTTTTCATGAAATACATGGATCCACCAATGTCATTGCATGTGTGTTCTTTTCGCAAACCATATATGGATCCACTAGACTCATTGCATGTGTGTTCTTATCACTAAACCAACACCAGAGTCATTGCATGTGTGTTCTTTTCATGAAACCCATGGATCCACAAAGGTCACTGCAAGTGTGTTCATTTGACAAACCACAAATGGATCCACCGGAGTCATTGCATGTGTTCTCTTTTCATGAAACTAGCACTAGAGTCATTGCATGTGTGTACTTTTCACAAACACACATATGGATCCACTAGAGTCATTCCATGTGAGTTGTTTTCATCAACCACATATGGATCCACTAGAGTCATTGCATGTATCTTGTTTTCATAAACCAGCACTAGAGTCATTGCATGTGTGTTCTATTCACAAACCACATATGGATCCACCAGATTTATTGCATGTATGTTCTTTTCATGAAACACATGGATCCACCAATGTCATTACATGTATGTCCTTTTCATGAAATACATGGATCCACCAATGTCATTGCATGTGTGTTCTTTTCGCAAACCATATATGGATCCACTAGACTCATTGCATGTGTGTTCTTATCACTAAACCAACACCAGAGTCATTGCATGTGTGTTCTTTTCATGAAACCCATGGATCCACAAAGGTCACTGCAAGTGTGTTCATTTGACAAACCACAAATGGATCCACCGGAGTCATTGCATGTGTTTTCTTTTCATGAAACTAGCACTAGAGTCATTGCATGTGTGTACTTTTCACAAACACACATATGGATCCACTAGAGTCATTCCATGTGTGTTGTTTTCATCAACCACATATGGATCCACTAGAGTCATTGCATGTATCTTGTTTTCATAAACCAGCACTAGAGTCATTGCATGTGTGTTCTATTCACAAACCACATATGGATCCACCAGATTCATTGCATGTATGTTCTTTTCACTAAACCAACACCAGAGTCATTGCATGTGTGTTCTTTTCATAAACCACATGGATCCACCAATGTCATTGCATGTGTGTTCATTTCACAAACCACGTATGGATCCAGCAGAGCCATTGCATGTGTGTTCTTTTCATGAACCACATATGGATCCACCAGAGTCATTGCATGTGTGTTCTTATCACTAAACCAGCACTAGAGTCATTGCATGTGTGTTCTTTTCCACAAACCACATGGATCCACTAGAGTGATTGCATGTGTGTTCTTTTCATGAACCACATATTGATCCACTAGAGTCATTGCAAGTGTGTTCTTTTCATAAACCAGCACCAGAGTCATTGCATGTGTGTTTTGTTCACAAAGCACATATGGATCCACCAGATTTGTTGCATGTATGTTCTTTTCATGAAACACATGCATCCACCAATGTGATTGCATGTGTGTTCTTTTCACAAAACACATATGGATCCACCAGAGTCATTGCATGTGTGTTATTTTCACTAAACAAACACCAGAGTCTATGCATGTGTGTTCTTTTCATAAACCACATGGATCCACCAATGTCATTGCATGTGTGTTCATTTCACAAACCACGTATGGATCCAGCAGAGTCATTGCATGTGTGTTCTTTTCACGAACCAGATATGCATCCACTAGAGTCATTGCATGTGTGTTCTTATCACTAAACCAGCACTAGAGTCATTGCATGTGTGTTCTTTTCCACAAACCACATGGACCCACCAGAGTGATTGCATGTGTTTTCTTTTCATGAACCACATATTGATCCACTAGAGTCATTGCATGTGTGTTCTTTTCATAAACCAGCACTAGAGTCATTGCATGTGTGTTATTTCCACAAACCACATGGATCCACTAGATTGATTGCATGTGTGTTCTTTTCATGAACCACATATTGATCCACTAGAGTCATTGCATGTGTGTTCTTTTCATAAACCAGCACCAGAGTCATTACATGTGTGTTATTTTCACAAACCACATATGGATCCACCAGATTCATTGCATGTATGTTATTTTCATGAAACACATGGATCCACCAATGTGATTGCATGTGTGTTCTTTCACAAACCACATATGGATCCACCAGAGTCATTGCATGTGTGTTATTTTCACTAAACCAACACCAGAGTCATTGCATGTGTGTTCTTTTCATAAACCACATGGATCCACCAATGTCATTGCATGTGTGTTCATTTCACAAACCACGTATGGATCCAGCAGAGTCATTGCATGTGTGTTCTTTTCATGAACCACATATGAATCCACTAGAGTCATTGCATGTGTGTTCTTATCACTAAACCAGCACTAGAGTCACTGCATATGTGTTCTTTTCCACAAACCACATGGACCCACCAGAGTGATTGCATGTGTGTTCTTTTCATGAACCACATATTGATCCACTAGAGTCATTGCATGTGTGTTCTTTTCATAAACCAACACTAGAGTCATTGCATGTGTGTTATTTTCACAAACCACATATGGATCTACCAGAGTCATTGCATGTATTTTCTTTTCATAAAACACATGGATCCACCAATGTAATTGATGTGTGTTCTTTTCACAAACCATATATGGATCCACCAGAGTCATTGCATATGTGTTCTCATCACTAAACCAACACTAGAGTCATTGCATGTGTGTTCTTTTCATGAAACCCATGGATCCACCAATGTCATTGCATGTGTGTTCATTTCACAAACTGCATATGGATCAACGAGAGTCATTGCATGTCTTTTCTTTTCATGAAACTAGCACTAGAGGCATTGCATGTGTGTTATTTTCACAAACCACATGTGGATCCACCAGAGTCATTGCATTTGTGTTCTTTTCAGGAACCACATATGGATCCACTAGAGTCATTGGATGTATGTTCTTTTCATAAACTAGCACTAGAGTCATTGCATGTGTGTTCTTTTCACAAACCACATATGGATCCACCAGAGTCATTACATGTGTGATCTTTTCATGAAACACATCCACAAGTGTTATTGCATGTGTGTTCTTTTCACAAACCCTATATGGATCCACTAGAGTCGTTGCATGTGTGTTCTTATCACTAAACCAACACCAGAGTCATTAGATGTGTGTTCTTTTCATGAAACCCATGGATCCACCAATGTCATTGCAAGTGTGTTCATTTCACAAACCACATATGGATCCACCAGAGTCATTGCATGCGTGTTCTTATCACTAAACCAACACCAGAGTCATTGCATGTGTGTTCTTTTCATGCAACCCATGGATCCACCAATGTCATTTCATGTGTGTTCATTTCACAAACGGCATGTGGATCCACCAGAGTCATTACATGTGTGTTATTTTCATGAAACTAGCTCTAAAGTCATTGCATGTGTTTTTTTTCACAAACCACAAATGGATCCACCAGAGTCATTGCATGTATGTTCTTTTTGTAAACTAGCACTAGAGTCATTGCATGTGTGTTCTTTTCACAAACCACATATGGATTCACCAGACTCTTTACATGTGTGATGTTTTCATGAAACACATGGATCCACCAATGTCATTGCACGTGTGTTCTTTTCACAAACCATATATGGATCCACTAGAGTCATTGCACGTGTGTTCTTATCAGTAAACCAACACCAGAGTCATTGCATGTGTGTTCTTTTCATTAAACCCATGGATCCACCAATGTCATTGCATGTGTGTTCATTTCACAAACCACATATGGATCCACCAGAGTCATTGCATGTGTTTTCTTTTCATGAAACTAGCACTAGACTCATTGCATGTGTGTTCTTTTCACAAACAACATATGGATCCACCAGAGTCATTGCATGTGTGTTCTTTTCATGAACCACATATGGATTCCCTCGAGTCATTGCATGTATATTATTTTCATAAACCAGCACTAGAGTCAGTGCATGTGTGTTCTTTTTACAAACCACATATGGATCCACCAGATTCATTGCATGTATGTTCTTTTCCTGAAACACATGTATCCACCAATGTCATTACATGTATGTTCTTTTCATGAAACACATGGATCCACCAATGTCATTGCATGTGTGTTATTTTCACAAACCATATATGGATCCACTAGATTCATTTCATGTGTCTTCTTATCACTAAACCAACACCAGAGTCATTGCATGTGTGTTCTTTTCATGAAACCCATGGATCCACCAATGTCATTGTATGTGTGTTCATTTCACAAACCACATATGGATCTATCAGAGTCATTGCATGTGTTTTCTTTTCATGAAACTAGCACTAGAGTCATTGCATGTGTGTACTTTTCACAAACCACATATGGATCCACCAGAGTCATAGCATGTGTGTTCTTTTCATGAACCACATATGGATCCACTAGAGTCATTGCATGTATGTTCTTTTCATAAACCAGCACTAGAGTCATTGCATGTGTGTTCTTTTCACAAACCACATATGGATCCACCAGAGTCATTGCATGTGTGTTCTTTTCATGAACCACATATGGATCCATTAGAGTCATTGTATGTGTTTTCTTTTCATGAAACTAGCACTAGAGTCATTGCATGCGTGTTCTTTTCACAAACAACATATGGATCCACCAGAGTCATTGCATGTGTGTTCTTTCACAAACCATATATGGATCCACTAGAGTCATTGCATGTGTGTTCTTATCACTAAACCAACACCAGAGTCATTGCATGTGTGTTCTTTTCATGAAACCCATGGATCCACCAATGTCATTGCATGTGTTTTCATTTCACAAACCACATATGGATCCACCAGAGTCATTCCATGTGTTTTCTTTTCATGAAACTAGCACTAGAGTCATTGCATGCGTGTTCTTTTCACAAACAACATATGGATCCACCAGAGTCATTGCATGTGTGTTCTTTTCATGAACCACATATGGATCCACTCGAGTCATTGCATGTATGTTCTTTTCATAAACCAGCACTAGAGTCAGTGCATGTGTGTTCTTTTTACAAACCACATATGGATCCACCAGATTCATTACATGTATGTTCTTTTCATGAAACACATCTATCCACCAATGTCATTACATTTATGTCCTTTTCATGAAACACATGGATCCACCAATGTCATTGCATGTGTGTTATTTTCACAAACCATATATGGATCCACTAGATTCATTTCATGTGTCTTCTTATCACTAAACCAACACCAGAGTCATTGCATGTGTGTTCTTTTCATGAAACCCATGGATCCACCAATGTCATTGTATGTGTGTTCATTTCACAAACCACATATGGATCTATCAGAGTCATTGCATGTGTTTTCTTTTCATGAAACTAGCACTAGAGTCATTGCATGTGTGTACTTTTCACAAACCACATATGGATCCACCAGAGTCATAGCATGTGTGTTCTTTTCATGAACCACATATGGATCCACTAGAGTCATTGCATGTATGTTCTTTTCATAAACCAGCACTAGAGTCATTGCATGTGTGTTCTTTTCACAAACCACATATGGATCCACCAGAGTCATTGCATGTGTGTTCTTTTCATGAACCACATATGGATCCATTAGAGTCATTGTATGTGTTTTCTTTTCATGAAACTAGCACTAGAGTCATTGCATGCGTGTTCTTTTCACAAACAACATATGGATCCACCAGAGTCATTGCATGTGTGTTCTTTCACAAACCATATATGGATCCACTAGAGTCATTGCATGTGTGTTCTTATCACTAAACCAACACCAGAGTCATTGCATGTGTGTTCTTTTCATGAAACCCATGGATCCACCAATGTCATTGCATGTGTTTTCATTTCACAAACCACATATGGATCCACCAGAGTCATTCCATGTGTTTTCTTTTCATGAAACTAGCACTAGAGTCATTGCATGCGTGTTCTTTTCACAAACAACATATGGATCCACCAGAGTCATTGCATGTGTGTTCTTTTCATGAACCACATATGGATCCACTCGAGTCATTGCATGTATGTTCTTTTCATAAACCAGCACTAGAGTCAGTGCATGTGTGTTCTTTTTACAAACCACATATGGATCCACCAGATTCATTGCATGTATGTTCTTTTCATGAAACACATCTATCCACCAATGTCATTACATTTATGTTCTTTTCATGAAACACATGGATCCACCAATGTCATTGCATGTGTGTTCTTTTCACAAACCATATATGGATCCACTAGAGTCATTGCATGTGTGTTATTTTCACTAAACCAACACCAGAGTCATTGCATGTGTGTTCTTTTCATGAAACCCATGGATCCACCAATGTCATTGCATGTGTGTTCATTTCACAAACCACATATGGATCTATCGGAGTCATTGCATGTGTTTTCTTTTCATGAAACTAGCACTAGAGTCATTGCATGTGTGTACTTTTCACAAACCACATATGGATCCACCAGAGTCATTGCATGTGTGTTCTTTTCATGAACCACATATGGATCCACTAGAGTCATTGCATGTATGTTCTTTTCATAAACCAGCACTAGAGTCATTGCATGTGTGTTCTTTTCACAAACCACATATGGATCCAACAGATTCATTGCATGTATGTTCTTTTCATGAAACACATGTATCCACCAATGTCATTGGATGTGTTTTTTTCACAAACCACATATGGATCCACTAGAGTCATTGCATGTGTGTTATTTTCACTAAACCAACACCAAAGTCATTGCATGTGTGTTCTTTTCATAAGCCACATGGATCCACCAATGTCATTGCATGTGTGTTCATTTCACAAACCATGTATGGATCCAGCAGAGTCATTGCATGTGTGTTCTTTTCATGAACCACATATGGATCCATTAGAGTCATTGCATGTGTGTTCTTATCACTAAACCAGCACTAGAGTCATTGCATGTGTGTTCTTTTCCACAAACCACATGGATCCACCAGAGTGATTGCATGTGTGTTGTTTTCATGAATCCACTAGAGTCATTGCATGTGTGTTCTTTTAATAAACCATCACTCGAGTCATTGCATGTGTGTTATTTTCACAAACCACATATGGATCCACCAGAGTCATTGCATGTATGTTCTTTTCATAAAACACACGTATCCACCAATGTAATTGCATGTGTGTTCTTTTCACAAACCATATATGGATCCACCAGAGTCATTGCATGTGTGTTCTTATCACTAAACCAACACCAGAGTCATTGCATGTGTGTTCTTTTCATGAAACCGATGGATCCACCAATGTCATTGCATGTGTGTTCATGTCACAAACTGCATATGGATCCAGCAGAGTCATTGGATGTGTGTTATTTTCATGAAACTAGCACTAGAGTCATTGCATGTGTGTTCTTTTCCCAAACCACATATGGATCCACCAGAGTCATTGCATGTGTGTTCTTTTCATGAACCACATATGGATCCACTAGAGTCATTGCATGTATGTTCTTTTCATAAACTAGCACTAGAATCATTGCATGTGTGTTCTTTTCACAAACCACATATGGATCCACCAAAGTCATTACATGTGTGATCTTTTCATGAAACACATGGATCCACCAATGTCATTGCATATGTGTTCTTTTCACAAACCAAATATGGATCCACTAGAGTGATTGCATTTGTGTTCTTATCACTAAACCAACACCTGAGTCATTGCATGTATGTTCTTTTCATGAAACCCATGGATCCACCAATGTCATTGCATGTGTGTTCATTTCACAAACGGCATATGGATCCACCAGTGTCATTGCATGTGTGTTATTTTCATGAAACTAGCACTAGAGTCATTGCATGTGTGATCTTTTCACAAACCACATATGGATCCACCAGAGTCATTGCATGTGTGTTCTTTTCATTAACCACATATGGATCCACTAGAGTTATTGCATGTATGTTCTTTTCTTAAACTAGCGCTAGTGTCATTGCATGTGTGTTCTTTTCACAAACCACATATGGATCCACCAGAGTCATTACATGTGTGATATTTTCATGAAACACATGGATCCACCAATGCCATTGCATGTGTGTTCTTTTCACAAACCATATATGGATCCACTAGAGTCATTGCATGTGTGTTCTTATCACTAAACCAACACCAGAGTCATTGCATGTGTGTTCTTTTCATGAAACCCATGGATCCACCAATGTCATTGCATGTGTGTTCATTTCACAAACCACATATGTATCGACCAGAGTCATTGCATGTGTTTTCTTTTCATGAAACTAGCACTAGAGTCATTACATGTGTTTTCTTTTCACAAACCACATATGGATCCACCAGAGTCATAGCATGTGTGTTCTTTTCATGAACCACATATGGATCCACTAGAGTCATTGCATGTATGTTCTTTTCATAAACCAGCACTAGAGTCATTGCATGTGTGTTCTTTTCACAAACCACATATGGATCCACCAGATTCATTGCATGTATGTTCTTTTCATGAAACACATGGATCCACCAATGTCATTGCATGTATTTTTTTTTCACAAACCACATATGGATCCACTAGAGTCATTGGATGTGTGTTATTTTCACTAAACCAACACCAGAGTCATTGCATGTGTGTTCTTTTCATAAACCGCACGGATCCACCAATATCATTTCATGTGTGTTCATTTCACAAACCACGTATGGATCTAGCAGAGTCATTGCATGTGTGTTCTTTTCATGAAGCACATATGGATCCATTAGAGTCATTGTATGTGTGTTCTTATCACTGAACCAGCACTAGAGTCATTGCATGTGTGTTCTTTTCCACAAACCACATGGATCCACCAGAGTGATTGCATGTGTGTTCTTTTCATGAATCCACTAGAGTCATTGCATGTGTGTTCTTTTCATAAACCAGCACTAGAGTCATTGCATGTGTGTTATTTTCACAAACCACATATGGATCCACCAGAGTCAATGCATGTATGTTCTTTTCATAAAACACATGGATCCAACAATGTAATTGCATGTGTGTTCTTTTCACAAACCAGATATGGATCCACCAGAGTCATTGCATGTGTGTTCTTATCAGTAAACCAACACCAGAGTCACCGCATGTGTGTTCTTTTCATGAAACCCATGTATCCACCAATGCCATTGCATGTGTGTTCATTTCACAAACTGCATATGGATCCACCAGAGTCATTGGATGTGTGTTATTTTCATGAATCTAGCACTAGAGTCATTGCATGTGTGTTCTTTTCACAAACCACATATGGATCCACCAGAGTCATTGCATGTGTGTTCTTTTCACGAAGCACATATGGATCCACTAGAGTCATTGCATGTGTGTTCTTGTCATAAACCAGCACTAGAGTCATTGCATGTGTGTTATTTTCACAAACCACATATGGATCCACCAGAGTCATTGCATGTATGTTCTTTTCATAAAACACATGGATCCACCAATGTCATTGCATGTGTGTTCTTTTCACAAACCATATATGGATCCACTAGAGTCATTGCATGTGTGTTCTTATCACTAAACCAACACCAGATTCATTGCATGTGTGTTCTTTTCATGAAACACATGTATCCACCAATGTCATTGCATGTGTGTTCTTTTCATGAACCACATATGGATTCCCTCGAGTCATTACATGTATGTTCTTTTCATAAACCAGCACTAGAGTCGGGCATGTGTGTTCCTTTCACAATCCACATATGGATCCACCAGATTCATTGCATGTATGTTCTTTTCCTGAAACACATGTATCCACCAATGTCATTACATTTATGTTCTTTTCATGAAACACATGGATCCACCAATGTCATTGCATGTGTGTTCTTTTCACAAACCATATATGGATCCACTAGAGTGATTGCATGTGTGTTCTTATCACTAAACCAACACCAGAGTCATTGCATGTATGTTCTTTCCATGAAACCCATGGATCCACCAATGTCATTGCATGTGTGTTCATTTCACAAACGGCATATGGATCCACCAGAGTCATTGCATGTGTGTTATTTTCATGAAACTAGCACTAGAGTCATTGCATGTGTGATCTTTGCACAAACAACATATGGATCCACCAGAGTCATTGCATGTGTGTTCTTTTCAAGAACCACATATGGATCCACCAGATTCATTGCATCTATGTTCTTTTCATGAAACACATGGATCCACCAATGTCATTGCATGTGTTTTTTTCACAAACCACATATGGATCCACTAGAGTCATTGGATGTGTGTTATTTTCACTAAACCAACACCAGAGTCATTGCATGTGTGTTCTTTTCATAAACCACACGGATGCACCAATGTCATTTCATGTGTGTTCATCTCATAAACCACGTATGGATCCAGCAGAGTCATTGCATGTGTGTTCTTTTCATGAACCACATATGTATCCATTAGAGTCATTGTATGTGTGTTCTTATCACTAAACCAGCACTATAGCCATTACATGTGTGTTCTTTTCCACAAACCACATGGATCGACTAGAGTGATTGCATGTGTGTTCTTTTCATGAATCCACTAGAGTCATTGCATGTGTGTTCTTTTCATAAACCAGCACTAGAGTCATTGCATGTGTGTTATTTTCACAAACCACATATGGATCCACCAGAGTCATTGCATGTATGTTCTTTTCATAAAACACATGGATCCACCAATGTAATTGCATGTGTGTTCTTTTCACAAACCATATATGGATCCACCAGAGTCATTGCATGTGTGTTCTTATCACTAAACCAACACCAGAGTCATTGCATGTGTGTTCTTTTCATGAACCACATATGGATCCATTAGAGTCATTGTATGTGTGTTCTTATCACTAAACCAGCACTAGAGCCATTGCATGTGTGTTCTTTTCCACAAACCACATGGATCCACCAGAGTGATTGCATGTGTGTTCTTTTCATGAATCCACTAGAGTCATTGCATGTGTGTTCTTTTCATAAACCAGCACTAGAGTCATTGCATGTGTGTTATTTTCACAAACCACATATGGATCCACCAGAGTCAATGCATGTATGTTCTTTTCATAAAACACATGGATCCAACAATGTAATTGCATGTGTGTTTTTTTCACAAACCAAATATGGATCCACCAGAGTCATTGCATGTGTGTTCTTATCAGTAAACCAACACCAGAGTCATTGCATGTGTGTTCTTTTCATGAAACCCATGTATCCACCAATGCCATTGCATGTGTGTTCATTTCACAAACTGCATATGGATCCACCAGAGTCATTGGATGTGTGTTATTTTCATGAATCTAGCACTAGAGTCATTGCATGTGTGTTCTTTTCACAAACCACATATGGATCCACCAGAGTCATTGCATGTGTGTTCTTTTCACGAAGCACATATGGATCCACTAGAGTCATTGCATGTGTGTTCTTGTCATAAACCAGCACTAGAGTCATTGCATGTGTGTTATTTTCACAAACCACATATGGATCCACCAGAGTCATTGCATGTATGTTCTTTTCATCAAACACATTGATCCACCAATGTCATTGCATGTGTGTTCTTTTCACAAACCATATATGGATCCACTAGAGTCATTGCATGTGTGTTCTTATCACTAAACCAACACCAGATTCATTGCATGTGTGTTCTTTTCATGAAACCCATGTATCCACCAATGTCATTGCATGTGTGTTCTTTTCATGAACCACATATGGATTCCCTCGAGTCATTACATGTATGTTCTTTTCATAAACCAGCACTAGAGTCAGTGCATGTGTGTTCCTTTCACAAACCACATATGGATCCACCAGATTCATTGCATGTATGTTCTTTTCCTGAAACACATGTATCCACCAATGTCATTACATTTATGTTCTTTTCATGAAACACATGGATCCACCAATGTCATTACATGTGTGTTCTTTTCACAAACCATATATGGATCCACTAGAGTGATTGCATGTGTGTTCTTATCACTAAACCAACACCAGAGTCATTGCATGTATGTTCTTTTCATGAAACCCATGGATCCACCAATGTCATTGCATGTGTGTTCATTTCACAAACGGCATGTGGATCCACCAGAGTCATTGCATGTGTGTTATTTTCATGAAACTAGCACTAGAGTCATTGCATGTGTGATCTTTGCACAAACAACATATGGATCCACCAGAGTCATTGCATGTGTGTTCTTTTCACGAACCACATATGGATTCACCAGATTCATTGCATGTATGTTCTTTTCATGAAACACATGGATCCACCAATGTCATTGCATGTGTTTTTTTTCACAAACCACATATGGATCCACTAGAGTCATTGGATGTGTGTTATTTTCACTAAACCAACACCAGAGTCATTGCATGTGTGTTCTTTTCATAAACCACACGGATCCACCAATGTCATTTCATGTGTGTTCATCTCACAAACCACGTATGGATCCAGCAGAGTCATTGCATGTGTGTTCTTTTCATGAACCACATATGGATCCATTAGAGTCATTGTATGTGTGTTCTTATCACTAAACCAGCACTAGAGCCATTGCATGTGTGTTCTTTTCCACAAACCACATGGATCCACTAGAGTGATTGCATGTGTGTTCTTTTCATGAATCCACTAGAGTCATTGCATGTGTGTTCTTTTCATAAACCAGCACTAGAGTCATTGCATGTGTGTTATTTTCACAAACCACATATGGATCCACCAGAGTCATTGCATGTATGTTCTTTTCATAAAACACATGGATCCACCAATGTAATTGCATGTGTTTCTTTTCACAAACCATATATGGATCCACCAGAGTCATTGCATGTGTGTTCTTATCACTAAACCAACACCAGAGTCATTGCATGTGTGTTCTTTTCATGAACCACATATGGATCCATTAGAGTCATTGTATGTGTGTTCTTATCACTAAACCAGCACTAGAGCCATTGCATGTGTGTTCTTTTCCACAAACCACATGGATCCACTAGAGTGATTGCATGTGTGTTCTTTTCATGAATCCACTAGAGTCATTGCATGTGTGTTCTTTTCATAAACCAGCACTAGAGTCATTGCATGTGTGTTATTTTCACAAACCACATATGGATCCACCAGAGTCAATGCATGTATGTTCTTTTCATAAAACACATGGATCCAACAATGTAATTGCATGTGTGTTCTTTTCACAAACCAGATATGGATCCACCAGAGTCATTGCATGTGTGTTCTATTCAGTAAACCAACACCAGAGTCATTGCATGTGTGTTCTTTTCATGAAACCCATGTATCCACCAATGCCATTGCATGTGTGTTCATTTCACAAACTGCATATGGATCCACCAGAGTCATTGGATGTGTGTTATTTTCATGAATCTAGCACTAGAGTCATTGCATGTGTGTTCTTTTCACGAAGCACATATGGATCCACTAGAGTCATTGCATGTGTGTTCTTGTCATAAACCAGCACTAGAGTCATTGCATGTGTGTTATTTTCACAAACCACATATGGATCCACCAGAGTCATTGCATGTATGTTCTTTTCATAAAACACATGGATCCACCAATGTCATTGCATGTGTGTTCTTTTCACAAACCATATATGGATCCACTAGAGTCATTGCATGTGTGTTCTTATCACTAAACCAACACCAGATTCATTGCATGTGTGTTCTTTTCATGAAACACATGTATCCACCAATGTCATTGCATGTGTGTTCTTTTCATGAACCACATATGGATTCCCTCGAGTCATTACATGTATGTTCTTTTCATAAACCAGCAGTAGAGTCGGGCATGTGTGTTCCTTTCACAATCCACATATGGATCCACCAGATTCATTGCATGTATGTTCTTTTCCTGAAACACATGTATCCACCAATGTCATTACATTTATGTTCTTTTCATGAAACACATGGATCCACCAATGTCATTGCATGTGTGTTCTTTTCACAAACCATATATGGATCCACTAGAGTGATTGCATGTGTGTTCTTATCACTAAACCAACACCAGAGTCAATGCATGTATGTTCTTTCCATGAAACCCATGGATCCACCAATGTCATTGCATGTGTGTTCATTTCACAAACGGCATATGGATCCACCAGAGTCATTGCATGTGTGTTATTTTCATGAAACTAGCACTAGAGTCATTGCATGTGTGATCTTTTCACAAACAACATATGGATCCACCAGAGTCATTGCATGTGTGTTCTTTTCATGAACCACATATGGATCCACCAGATTCATTGCATCTATGTTCTTTTCATGAAACACATGGATCCACCAATGTCATTGCATGTGTTTTTTTCACAAACCACATATGGATCCACTAGAGTCATTGGATGTGTGTTATTTTCACTAAACCAACACCAGAGTCATTGCATGTGTGTTCTTTTCATAAACCACACGGATCCACCAATGTCATTTCATGTGTGTTCATCTCACAAACCACGTATGGATCCAGCAGAGTCATTGCATGTGTGTTCTTTTCATGAACCACATATGGATCCATTAGAGTCATTGTATGTGTGTTCTAATCACTAAACCAGCACTAGAGCCATTACATGTGTGTTCTTTTCCACAAACCACATGGTTCCACTAGAGTGATTGCATGTGTGTTCTTTTCATGAATCCACTAGAGTCATTGCATGTGTGTTCTTTTCATAAACCAGCACTAGAGTCATTGCATGTGTGTTATTTTCACAAACCACATATGGATCCACCAGAGTCATTGCATGTATGTTCTTTTCATAAAACACATGGATCCACCAATGTAATTGCATGTGTGTTCTTTTCACAAACCATATATGGATCCACCAGAGTCATTGCATGTGTGTTCTTATCACTAAACCAACACCAGAGTCATTGCATGTTTGTTCTTTTCATGAACCACATATGGATCCATTAGAGTCATTGTATGTGTGTTCTTATCACTAAACCAGCACTAGAGCCATTGCATGTGTGTTCTTTTCCACAAACCACATGGATCCACCAGAGTGATTGTATGTGTGTTCTTTTCATGAATCCACTAGAGTCATTGCATGTGTTTTCTTTTCATAAACCAGCACTAGAGTCATTGCATGTGTGTTATTTTCACAAACCACATATGGATCCACCAGAGTCAATGCATGTATGTTATTTTCATAAAACACATGGATCCAACAATGTAATTGCATGTGTGTTCTTTTCACAAACCAGATATGGATCCACCAGAGTCATTGCATGTGTGTTCTTATCAGTAAACCAACACCAGAGTCATTGCATGTGTGTTCTTTTCATGAAACCCATGTATCCACCAATGCCATTGCATGTGTGTTCATTTCACAAACTGCATATGGATCCACCAGAGTCATTGGATGTGTGTTATTTTCATGAATCTAGCACTAGAGTCATTGCATGTGTGTTCTTTTCACAAACCACATATGGATCCACCAGAGTCATTGCATGTCTGTTCTTTTCACGAAGCACATATGGATCCACTAGAGTCATTGCATGTGTGTTCTTGTCATAAACCAGCACTAGAGTCATTGCATGTGTGTTATTTTCACAAACCACATATGGATCCACCAGAGTCATTGCATGTATGTTCTTTTCATAAAACACATGGATCCACCAATGTAATTGCATGTGTTTCTTTTCACAAACCATATATGGATCCACCAGAGTCATTGCATGTGTATTCTTATCACTAAACCAACACCAGAGTCATTGCATGTGTGTTCTTTTCATGAACCACATATGGATCCATTAGAGTCATTGTATGTGTGTTCTTATCACTAAACCAGCACTAGAGCCATTGCATGTGTGTTCTTTTCCACAAACCACATGGATCCACTAGAGTGATTGCATGTGTGTTCTTTTCATGAATCCACTAGAGTCATTGCATGTGTGTTCTTTTCATAAACCAGCACTAGAGTCATTGCATGTGTGTTATTTTCACAAACCACATATGGATCCACCAGAGTCAATGCATGTATGTTCTTTTCATAAAACACATGGATCCAACAATGTAATTGCATGTGTGTTCTTTTCACAAACCAGATATGGATCCACCAGAGTCATTGCATGTGTGTTCTATTCAGTAAACCAACACCAGAGTCATTGCATGTGTGTTCTTTTCATGAAACCCATGTATCCACCAATGCCATTGCATGTGTGTTCATTTCACAAACTGCATATGGATCCACCAGAGTCATTGGATGTGTGTTATTTTCATGAATCTAGCACTAGAGTCATTGCATGTGTGTTCTTTTCACGAAGCACATATGGATCCACTAGAGTCATTGCATGTGTGTTCTTGTCATAAACCAGCACTAGAGTCATTGCATGTGTGTTATTTTCACAAACCACATATGGATCCACCAGAGTCATTGCATGTATGTTCTTTTCATAAAACACATGGATCCACCAATGTCATTGCATGTGTGTTCTTTTCACAAACCATATATGGATCCACTAGAGTCATTGCATGTGTGTTCTTATCACTAAACCAACACCAGATTCATTGCATGTGTGTTCTTTTCATGAAACACATGTATCCACCAATGTCATTGCATGTGTGTTCTTTTCATGAACCACATATGGATTCCCTCGAGTCATTACATGTATGTTCTTTTCATAAACCAGCACTAGAGTCGGGCATGTGTGTTCCTTTCACAATCCACATATGGATCCACCAGATTCATTGCATGTATGTTCTTTTCCTGAAACACATGTATCCACCAATGTCATTACATTTATGTTCTTTTCATGAAACACATGGATCCACCAATGTCATTGCATGTGTGTTCTTTTCACAAACCATATATGGATCCACTAGAGTGATTGCATGTGTGTTCTTATCACTAAACCAACACCAGAGTCATTGCATGTATGTTCTTTCCATGAAACCCATGGATCCACCAATGTCATTGCATGTGTGTTCATTTCACAAACGGCATATGGATCCACCAGAGTCATTGCATGTGTGTTATTTTCATGAAACTAGCACTAGAGTCATTGCATGTGTGATCTTTTCACAAACAACATATGGATCCACCAGAGTCATTGCATGTGTGTTCTTTTCATGAACCACATATGGATCCACCAGATTCATTGCATCTATGTTCTTTTCATGAAACACATGGATCCACCAATGTCATTGCATGTGTTTTTTTCACAAACCACATATGGATCCACTAGAGTCATTGGATGTGTGTTATTTTCACTAAACCAACACCAGAGTCATTGCATGTGTGTTCTTTTCATAAACCACACGGATCCACCAATGTCATTTCATGTGTGTTCATCTCACAAACCACGTATGGATCCAGCAGAGTCATTGCATGTGTGTTCTTTTCATGAACCACATATGGATCCATTAGAGTCATTGTATGTGTGTTCTAATCACTAAACCAGCACTAGAGCCATTACATGTGTGTTCTTTTCCACAAACCACATGGTTCCACTAGAGTGATTGCATGTGTGTTCTTTTCATGAATCCACTAGAGTCATTGCATGTGTGTTCTTTTCATAAACCAGCACTAGAGTCATTGCATGTGTGTTATTTTCACAAACCACATATGGATCCACCAGAGTCATTGCATGTATGTTCTTTTCATAAAACACATGGATCCACCAATGTAATTGCATGTGTGTTCTTTTCACAAACCATATATGGATCCACCAGAGTCATTGCATGTGTGTTCTTATCACTAAACCAACACCAGAGTCATTGCATGTTTGTTCTTTTCATGAACCACATATGGATCCATTAGAGTCATTGTATGTGTGTTCTTATCACTAAACCAGCACTAGAGCCATTGCATGTGTGTTCTTTTCCACAAACCACATGGATCCACCAGAGTGATTGTATGTGTGTTCTTTTCATGAATCCACTAGAGTCATTGCATGTGTTTTCTTTTCATAAACCAGCACTAGAGTCATTGCATGTGTGTTATTTTCACAAACCACATATGGATCCACCAGAGTCAATGCATGTATGTTATTTTCATAAAACACATGGATCCAACAATGTAATTGCATGTGTGTTCTTTTCACAAACCAGATATGGATCCACCAGAGTCATTGCATGTGTGTTCTTATCAGTAAACCAACACCAGAGTCATTGCATGTGTGTTCTTTTCATGAAACCCATGTATCCACCAATGCCATTGCATGTGTGTTCATTTCACAAACTGCATATGGATCCACCAGAGTCATTGGATGTGTGTTATATTCATGAATCTAGCACTAGAGTCATTGCATGTGTGTTCTTTTCACAAACCACATATGGATCCACCAGAGTCATTGCATGTCTGTTCTTTTCACGAAGCACATATGGATCCACTAGAGTCATTGCATGTGTGTTCTTGTCATAAACCAGCACTAGAGTCATTGCATGTGTGTTATTTTCACAAACCACATATGGATCCACCAGAGTCATTGCATGTATGTCCTTTTCATAAAACACATGGATCCACCAATGTCATTTCATGTGTGTTCTTTTCACAAACCATATATGGATCCACTAGAGTCATTGCATGTGTGTTCTTATCACTAAACCAACACCAGATTCATTGCATGTGTGTTCTTTTCATGAAACCCATGTATCCACCAATGTCATTGCATGTGTGTTCTTTTCATGAACCACATATGGATTCCCTCGAGTCATTACATGTATGTTCTTTTCATAAACCAGCACTAGAGTCGGGCATGTGTGTTCCTTTCACAAACCACATATGGATCCACCAGATTCATTGCATGTATGTTCTTTTCCTGAAACACATGTATACACCAATGTCATTACATTTATGTTCTTTTCATGAAACACATGGATCCACCAATGTCATTGCATGTGTGTTCTTTTCACAAACCATATATGGATCCACTAGAGTGATTGCATGTGTGTTCTTATCACTAAACCAACACCAGAGTCATTGCATGTATGTTCTTTTCATGAAACCCATGGATCCACCAATGTCATTGCATGTGTGTTCATTTCACAAACGGCATATGGATCCACCAGAGTCATTGCATGTGTGTTATTTTCATGAAACTAGCACTAGAGTCATTGCATGTGTGATCTTTGCACAAACAACATATGGATCCACCAGAGTCATTGCATGTGTGTTCTTTTTATGAACCACATATGGATCCACCAGATTCATTGCATCTATGTTCTTTTCATGAAACACATGGATCCATCAATGTCATTGCATGTGTTTTTTTTTCACAAACCACATATGGATCCACTAGAGTCATTGGATGTGTGTTATTTTCACTAAACCAACACCAGAGACATTGCATGTGTGTTCTTTTCATAAACCACACGGATCCACCAATGTCATTTCATGTGTGTTCATCTCACAAACCACGTATGGATCCAGCAGAGTCATTGCATGGGTGTTCTTTTCATGAACCACATATGTATCCATTAGAGTCATTGTATGTGTGTTCTTATCACTAAACCAGCACTAGAGCCATTGCATGTGTGTTCTTTTCCACAAACCACATGGATCGACTAGAGTGATTGCATGTGTGTTCTTTTCATGAATCCACTAGAGTCATTGCATGTGTGTTCTTTTCATAAACCAGCACTAGAGTCATTGCATGTGTGTTATTTTCACAAACCACATATGGATCCACCAGAGTCATTGCATGTATGTTCTTTTCATAAACCAGCACTAGAGTCAGTGCATGTGTGTTCCTTTTACAAACCACATATGGATCCACCAGATTCATTGCATGTATGTTCTATTCGTGAAACGCATGTATCCACCAATGTCATTACATGTATGTTCTTTTCATGAAACACATGGATCCACCAATGTCATTGCATGTGTGTTCTTTTCATAAACCAGCACTAGAGTCATTGCATGTGTGTTATTTTCACAAACCACATATGGATCCACCAGAGTAATTGCATGTATGTTCTTTTCATAAAACACATGGATCCACCAATGTAATTGCATGTGTGTTCTTTTCACAAACCATATATGGATCCACCAGAGTCATTGCATGTGTGTTCTTATCACTAAACTAACACCAGAGTCATTGCATGTGTGTTCTTTTCATGAACCACATATGGATCCATTAGAGTCATTGTATGTGTGTTCTTATCACTAAACCAGCACTAGAGCCATTGCATGTGTGTTCTTTTCCACAAACCACATGGATCCACCAGAGTGATTGCATGTGTGTTCTTTTCATTAATCCACTAGAGTCATTGCATGTGTGTTCTTTTCATAAACCAGCACTAGAGTCATTGCATGTGTGTTATTTTCACAAACCACATATGGATCCACCAGAGTCAATGCATGTATGTTCTTTTCATAAAACACATGGATCCAACAATGTAATTGCATGTGTGTTCTTTTCACAAACCAGATATGGATCCACCAGAGTCATTGCATGTGTGTTCTTATCAGTAAACCAACACCAGAGTCATTGCATGTGTGTTCTTTTCATAAAACCCATGTATCCACCAATGCCATTGCATGTTTGTTCATTTCACAAACTGCATATGGATCCACCAGAGTCATTGGATGTGTGTTATTTTCATGAATCTAGCACTAGAGTCATTGCATGTGTGTTCTTTTCACAAACCACATATGGATCCACCAGAGTCATTGCATGTGTGTTCTTTTCACGAAGCACATATGGATCCACTAGAGTCATTGCATGTGTGTTCTTGTCATAAACCAGCACTAGAGTCATTGCATGTGTGTTATTTTCACAAACCACATATGGATCCACCAGAGTCATTGCATGTATGTTCTTTTCATCAAACACATTGATCCACCAATGTCATTGCATGTGTGTTCTTTTCACAAACCATATATGGATCCACTAGAGTCATTGCATGTGTGTTCTTATCACTAAACCAACACCAGATTCATTGCATGTGTGTTCTTTTCATGAAACCCATGTATCCACCAATGTCATTGCATGTGTGTTCTTTTCATGAACCACATATGGATTCCCTCGAGTCATTACATGTATGTTCTTTTCATAAACCAGCACTAGAGTCAGTGCATGTGTGTTCCTTTCACAAACCACATATGGATCCACCAGATTCATTGCATGTATGTTCTTTTCCTGAAACACATGTATCCACCAATGTCATTACATTTATGTTCTTTTCATGAAACACATGGATCCACCACTGTCATTGCATGTGTGTTCTTTTCATAAACCATATATGGATCCACTAGAGTGATTGCATGTGTGTTCTTATCACTAAACCAACACCAGAGTCATTGCATGTATGTTCTTTTCATGAAACCCATGGATCCACCAATGTCATTGCATGTGTGTTCATTTCACAAACGGCATGTGGATCCACCAGAGTCATTGCATGTGTGTTATTTTCATGAAACTAGCACTAGAGTCATTGCATGTGTGATCTTTGCACCAACAACATATGGATCCACCAGAGTCATTGCATGTGTGTTCTTTTCACGAACCACATATGGATCCACCAGATTCATTGCATGTATGTTCTTTTCATGAAACACATGGATCCACCAATGTCATTGCATGTGTTTTTTTTCACAAACCACATATGGATCCACTAGAGTCATTGGATGTGTGTTATTTTCACTAAACCAACACCAGAGTCATTGCATGTGTGTTCTTTTCATAAACCACACGGATCCACCAATGTCATTTCATGTGTGTTCATCTCACAAACCACGTATGGATCCAGCAGAGTCATTGCATGTGTGTTCTTTTCATGAACCACATATGGATCCATTAGAGTCATTGTATGTGTGTTCTTATCACTAAACCAGCACTAGAGCCATTGCATGTGTGTTCTTTTCCACAAACCACATGGATCCACTAGAGTGATTGCATGTGTGTTCTTTTCATGAATCCACTAGAGTCATTGCATGTGTGTTCTTTTCATAAACCAGCACTAGAGTCATTGCATGTGTGTTATTTTCACAAACCACATATGGATCCACCAGAGTCATTGCATGTATGTTCTTTTCATAAAACACATGGATCCACCAATGTAATTGTATGTGTTTCTTTTCACAAACCATATATGGATCCACCAGAGTCATTGCATGTGTGTTCTTATCACTAAACCAACACCAGAGTCATTGCATGTGTGTTCTTTTCATGAACCACATATGGATCCATTAGAGTCATTGTATGTGTGTTCTTATCACTAAACCAGCACTAGAGCCATTGCATGTGTGTTCTTTTCCACAAACCACATGGATCCACTAGAGTGATTGCATGTGTGTCCTTTTCATGAATCCACTAGAGTCATTGCATGTGTGTTCTTTTCATAAACCAGCACTAGAGTCATTGCATGTGTGTTATTTTCACAAACCACATATGGATCCACCAGAGTCAATGCATGTATGTTCTTTTCATAAAACACATGGATCCAACAATGTAATTGCATGTGTGTTCTTTTCACAAACCAGATATGGATCCACCAGAGTCATTGCATGTGTGTTCTATTCAGTAAACCAACACCAGAGTCATTGCATGTGTGTTCTTTTCATGAAACCCATGTATCCACCAATGCCATTGCATGTGTGTTCATTTCACAAACTGCATATGGATCCACCAGAGTCATTGGATGTGTGTTATTTTCATGAATCTAGCACTAGAGTCATTGCATGTGTGTTCTTTTCACAAACCACATATGGATCCACCAGAGTCATTGCATGTGTGTTCTTTTCACGAAGCACATATGGATCCACTAGAGTCATTGCATGTGTGTTCTTGTCATAAACTAGCACTAGAGTCATTGCATGTGTGTTATTTTCACAAACCACATACGGATCCACCAGAGTCATTGCATGTATGTTCTTTTCATAAAACACATGGATCCACCAATGTCATTGCATGTGTGTTCTTTTCACAAACCATATATGGATCCACTAGAGTCATTGCATGTGTGTTCTTATCACTAAACCAACACCAGATTCATTGCATGTGTGTTCTTTTCATGAAACCCATGTATCCACCAATGTCATTGCATGTGTGTTCTTTTCATGAACCACATATGGATTCCCTCGAGTCATTACATGTATGTTCTTTTCATAAACCAGCACTAGAGTAAGTGCATGTGTGTTCCTTTCACAAACCACATATGGATCCACCAGATTCATTGCATGTATGTTCTTTTCCTGAAACACATGTATCCACCAATGTCATTACATTTATGTTCTTTTCATGAAACACATGGATCCACCAATGTCATTGCATGTGTGTTCTTTTCACAAACCATATATGGATCCCCTAGAGTGATTGCATGTGTGTTCTTATCACTAAACTAACACCAGAGTCATTGCATGTATGTTCTTTTCATGAAACCCATGGATCCACCAATGTCATTGCATGTGTGTTCATTTCACAAACGACATGTGGATCCACCAGAGTCATTGCATGTGTGTTATTTTCATGAAACTAGCACTAGAGTCATTGCATGTGTGATCTTTGCACAAACAACATATGGATCCACCAGAGTCATTGCATGTGTGTTCTTTTCATGAACCACATATGGATCCACCAGATTCATTGCATGTATGTTCTTTTCATGAAACACATGGATCCACCAATGTCATTGCATGTGTTTTTTTTCACAAACCACATATGGATCCACTAGAGTCCTTGGATGTGTGTTATTTTCACTAAACCAACACCAGAGTCATTGCATGTGTGTTCTTTTCATAAACCACACGGATCCACCAATGTCATTTCATGTGTGTTCATCTCACAAACCACGTATGGATCCAGCAGAGTCATTGCATGTGTGTTCTTTTCATGAACCACATATGGATCCATTAGAGTCATTGTATGTGTGTTCTTATCACTAAACCAGCACTAGAGCCATTGCATGTGTGTTCTTTTCCACAAACCACATGGATCCACTAGAGTGATTGCATGTGTGTTCTTTTCATGAATCCACTAGAGTCATTGCATGTGTGTTCTTTTCATAAACCAGCACTAGAGTCATTGCATGTGTGTTATTTTCACAAACCACATATGGATCCACCAGAGTCATTGCATGTATGTTCTTTTCATAAAACACATGGATCCACCAATGTAATTGCATGTGTTTCTTTTCACAAACCATATATGGATCCACCAGAGTCATTGCATGTGTGTTCTTATCACTAAACCAACACCATAGTCATTGCATGTGTGTTCTTTTCATGAACCACATATGGATCCATTAGAGTCATTGTATGTGTGTTCTTATCACTAAACCAGCACTAGAGCCATTGCATGTGTGTTCTTTTCCACAAACCACATGGATCCACTAGAGTGATTGCATGTGTGTTCTTTTCATGAATCCACTAGAGTCATTGCATGTGTGTTCTTTTCATAAACCAGCACTAGAGTCATTGCATGTGTGTTATTTTCACAAACCACATATGGATCCACCAGAGTCAATGCATGTATGTTCTTTTCATAAAACACATGGATCCAACAATGTAATTGCATGTATGTTCTTTTCTCAAACCAGATATGGATCCACCAGAGTCATTGCATGTGTGTTCTATTCAGTAAACCAACACCAGAGTCATTGCATGTGTGTTCTTTTCATGAAACCCATGTATCCACCAATGCCATTGCATGTGTGTTCATTTCACAAACTGCATATGGACCCACCAGAGTCATTGGATGTGTGTTATTTTCATGAATCTAGCACTAGAGTCATTGCATGTGTGTTCTTTTCACAAACCACATATGGATCCACCAGAGTCATTGCATGTGTGTTCTTTTCACGAAGCACATATGGATCCACTAGAGTCATTGCATGTGTGTTCTTGTCATAAACCAGCACTAGAGTCATTGCATGTGTGTTATTTTCACAAACCACATATGGATCCACCAGAGTCATTGCATGTATGTTCTTTTCATAAAACACATGGATCCACCAATCTCATTGCATGTGTGTTCTTTTCACAAACCATATATGGATCCACTAGAGTCATTGCATGTGTGTTCTTATCACTAAACCAACACCAGATTCATTGCATGTGTGTTCTTTTCATGAAACCCATGTATCCACCAGTGTCATTGCATGTGTGTTCTTTTCATGAACCACATATGGATTCCCTCGAGTCATTACATGTATGTTCTTTTCATAAACCAGCACTAGAGTCAGTGCATGTGTGTTCCTTTCACAAACCACATATGGATCCACCAGATTCATTGCATGTATGTTCTTTTCCTGAAACACATGTATCCACCAATGTCATTACATTTATGTTCTTTTCATGAAACACATGGATCCACCAATGTCATTGCATGTGTGTTCTTTTCACAAACCATATATGGATCCCCTAGAGTGATTGCATGTGTGTTCTTATCACTAAACCAACACCAGAGTCATTGCATGTATGTTCTTTTCATGAAACCCATGGATCCACCAATGTCATTGCATGTGTGTTCATTTCACAAACGACATGTGGATCCACCAGAGTCATTGCATGTGTGTTATTTTCATGAAACTAGCACTAGAGTCATTGCATGTGTGATCTTTGCACAAACAACATATGGATCCACCAGAGTCATTGCATGTGTGTTCTTTTCATGAACCACGTATGGATCCACCAGATTCATTGCATGTATGTTCTTTTCATGAAACACATGGATCCACCAATGTCATTGCATGTGTTTTTTTCACAAACCACATATGGATCCACTAGAGTCATTGGATGTGTGTTATTTTCACTAAACCAACACCAGAGTCATTGCATGCGTGTTCTTTTCATAAACCACACGGATCCACCAATGTCATTTCATGTGTGTTCATCTCACAAACCACGTATGGATCCAGCAGAGTCATTGCATGTGTGTTCTTTTCATGAACCACATATGGATCCATTAGAGTCATTGTATGTGTGTTCTTATCACTAAACCAGCACTAGAGCCATTGCATGTGTGGTCTTTTCCACAAACCACATGGATCCACTAGAGTGATTGCATGTGTGTTCTTTTCATGAATCCACTAGAGTCATTGCATGTGTGTTCTTTTCATAAACCAGCACTAGAGTCATTGCATGTGTGTTATTTTCACAAACCACATATGGATCCACCAGAGTCATTGCATGTATGTTCTTTTCATAAAACACATGGATCCACCAATGTAATTGCATGTGTGTTCTTTTCACAAACCATATATGGATCCACCAGAGTCATTGCATGTGTGTTCTTATCACTAAACCAACACCAGAGTCATTGCATGTGTGTTCTTTTCATGAACCACATATGGATCCATTAGAGTCATTGTATGTGTGTTCTTATCACTAAACCAGCACTAGAGCCATTGCTTGTGTGTTCTTTTCCACAAACCACATGGATCCACTAGAGTGATTGCATGTGTGTTCTTTTCATGAATCCACTAGAGTCATTGCATGTGTGTTCTTTTCATAAACCAGCACTAGAGTCATTGCATGTGTGTTATTTTCACAAACCACATATGGATCCACCAGAGTCATTGCATGTATGTTCTTTTCATAAAACACATGGATCCACCAATGTAATTGCATGTGTGTTCTTTTCACAAACCATATATGGATCCACCAGAGTCATTGCATGTGTGTTCTTATCACTAAACCAACACCAGAGTCATTGCATGTGTGTTCTTTGCAAGAAACCCATGTATCCACCAATGTCATTGCATGTGTGCTCATTTCACAAACTACATATGGATCCACCAGAGTCATTGGATGTGTGTTATTGTCATGAAATTAGCACTAGAGTCATTGCATGTGTGTACTTTTCACAACCCACATATGGATCCACCAGAGTCATTGCATGTGTGTTCTTTTCATGAACCACATATGGATCCACTAGAGTCATTGCATGTATGTTCTTTTCATAAACTAGCACTAGAATCATTGCATGTGTGTTCTTTTCACAAACCACATATGGATCCACCAAAGTCATTACATGTGTGATCTTTTCATGAAACACATGGATCAACCAATGTCATTGCATATGTGTTCTTTTCACAAACCATATATGGATCCACTAGAGTGATTGCATGTGTGTTCTTATCACTAAACCAACACCAGAGTCATTGCATGTATGTTCTTTTCATGAAACCCATGGATCCAGCAATGTCATTGCATGTGTGTTCATTTCACAAACGGCATATGGATCCACCAGAGTCATTGCATGTGTGTTATTTTCATGAAACTAGCACTAGAGTCATTGCATGTGTGATCTTTTCACAAACCACATATGGATCCACCAGAGTCATTGCATGTGTGTTCTTTTCATGAACACATATGGATCCACCAGATTCATTTCATGTATGTTCTTTTCATGAAACACATGGATCCACCAATGTCATTGCATGTGTTTTTTTCACAAACCACATATGGATCCACTAGAGTCATTGGATGTGTGTTATTTTCACTAAACCAACACCAGAGTCATTGCATGTGTGTTCTTTTCATAAACCACACGGATCCACCAATGTCATTTCATGTGTGTTCATTTCACAAACCACGTATGGATCCAGCAGAGTCATTGCATGTATGTTCTTTTCGTAAACTAGCACTAGAGTCATTGCATGTGTGTTCTTTTCACAAACCACATATGGATACACCAGAGTCATTACATGTGTGATCTTTTCATGAAACACATGGATCCACCAATGCCATTGCATGTGTGTTCTTTTCACAAACCATATATGGATCCACTAGAGTCATTGCATGTGTGTTCTTATCACTAAACCAACACCAGAGTCATTGCATGTGTGTTCATTTCATGAAACCCATGGATCCACCAATGTCATTGCATGTGTGTTCATTTCACAAACCACATATGTATGGACCAGAGTCATTGCATATGTTTTCTTTTCATGAAACTAGCACTAGAGTCATTGCATGCGTGTTCTCTTCACAAACAACATATGGATCCACCAGAGTCATTGCATGTGTGTTCTTTTCATGAACCACATATGGATCCACTCGAGTCATTGCATGTATGTTCTTTTCATAAACCAGCACTAGAGTCAGTGCATGTGTGTTCGTTTTACAAACCACATATGGATCCACCAAACTCATTGCATGTATGTTCTTTTCATGAAACACATGTATCCACCAATGTCATTACATTTATGTTCTTTTCATGAAACACATGGATCCACCAATGTCATTGCATGTGTGTTCTTTTCACAAACCATATATGGATCCACTAGAGTCATTGCATGTGTCTTCTTATCACTAAACCAACACCAGAGTCATTGCATGTGTGTTCTTTTCATGAAACCCATGGATCCACCAATGTCAATGCATGTGTGTTCATTTCACAAACCACATATGGATCTATCGGAGTCATTGCATGTGTTTTCTTTCCATGAAACTAGCACTAGAGTCATTGCATGTGTGTACTTTTCACAAACCACATATGGATCCACCAGAGTCATTGCATGTGTGTTCTTTTCATGAACCACATATGGATCCACTAGAGTCATTGCATGTGTGTTCTTTTCATAAACCAGCACTAGATTCATTGCATGTGTGTTCTTTTCACAAACCACATATGGATCCACCAGAGTCATTGGATGTATGTTCTTTTCATGAAACACACGGATCCACCAATGTAATTGCATGTGTGTTCTTTTCACAAACCATATATGGATCCACCAGAGTCATTGCATGTGTGTTCTTATCACTAAACCAACACCAGAGTCATTGCATGTGTGTTCTTTTCATGAAACCCATGGATCCACCAATGTCATTGCATGTGTGTTCATTTCACAAACCATGTATGGATCCAGCAGAGTCATTGCATGTGTGTTCTTTTCATGAACCACATATGGATCCATTAGAGTCATTGCATGTGTGTTCTTATCACTAAACCAGCACTAGAGTCATCGCATGTGTGTTCTTTTCCTCAAACCACATGGATCCACCAGAGTGATTGCATGTGTGTTCTTTTCATGAATCCACTAGAGTCATTGCATGTGTGTTCTTTTCATAAACCATCACTAGAGTCATTGCATGTGTGTTATTTTCACAAACCACATATGGATCCACCAGAGTCATTGCATGTATGTTCTTTTCATAAAACACACGGATCCACCAATGTAATTGCATGTGTGTTCTTTTCACAAACCATATATGGATCCACCAGAGTCATTGCATGTGTGTTCTTATTACTAAACCAACACCAGAGTCATTGCATGTGTGTTATTTTCATGAAACCCATGGATCCACCAATGTCATTGCATGTGTGTTCATTTCAACAACTGCATATGGATCCACCAAAATCATTGGATGTGTGTTATTTTCATGAAACACATGGATCCACCAATGCCATTGCATGTGTGTTCTTTTCACAAACCATATATGGATCCACTAGAGTCATTGCATGTGTGTTCTTATCACTAAACCAACACCAGAGTCATTGCATGTGTGTTCATTTCATGAAACCCATGGATCCACCAATGTCATTGCATGTGTGTTCATTTCACAAACCACATATGTATGGACCAGAGTCATTGCATATGTTTTCTTTTCATGAAACTAGCACTAGAGTCATTGCATGCGTGTTCTCTTCACAAACAACATATGGATCCACCAGAGTCATTGCATGTGTGTTCTTTTCATGAACCACATATGGATCCACTCGAGTCATTGCATGTATGTTCTTTTCATAAACCAGCACTAGAGTCAGTGCATGTGTGTTCGTTTTACAAACCACATATGGATCCACCAAACTCATTGCATGTATGTTCTTTTCATGAAACACATGTATCCACCAATGTCATTACATTTATGTTCTTTTCATGAAACACATGGATCCACCAATGTCATTGCATGTGTGTTCTTTTCACAAACCATATATGGATCCACTAGAGTCATTGCATGTGTCTTCTTATCACTAAACCAACACCAGAGTCATTGCATGTGTGTTATTTTCATGAAACCCATGGATCCACCAATGTCAATGCATGTGTGTTCATTTCACAAACCACATATGGATCTATCGGAGTCATTGCATGTGTTTTCTTTCCATGAAACTAGCACTAGAGTCATTGCATGTGTGTACTTTTCACAAACCACATATGGATCCACCAGAGTCATTGCATGTGTGTTCTTTTCATGAACCACATATGGATCCACTAGAGTCATTGCATGTGTGTTCTTTTCATAAACCAGCACTAGATTCATTGCATGTGTGTTCTTTTCACAAACCACATATGGATCCACCAGAGTCATTGGATGTATGTTCTTTTCATGAAACACACGGATCCACCAATGTAATTGCATGTGTGTTCTTTTCACAAACCATATATGGATCCACCAGAGTCATTGCATGTGTGTTCTTATCACTAAACCAACACCAGAGTCATTGCATGTGTGTTCTTTTCATGAAACCCATGGATCCACCAATGTCATTGCATGTGTGTTCATTTCACAAACCATGTATGGATCCAGCAGAGTCATTGCATGTGTGTTCTTTTCATGAACCACATATGGATCCATTAGAGTCATTGCATGTGTGTTCTTATCACTAAACCAGCACTAGAGTCATCGCATGTGTGTTCTTTTCCTCAAACCACATGGATCCACCAGAGTGATTGCATGTGTGTTCTTTTCATGAATCCACTAGAGTCATTGCATGTGTGTTCTTTTCATAAACCATCACTAGAGTCATTGCATGTGTGTTATTTTCACAAACCACATATGGATCCACCAGAGTCATTGCATGTATGTTCTTTTCATAAAACACACGGATCCACCAATGTAATTGCATGTGTGTTCTTTTCACAAACCATATATGGATCCACCAGAGTCATTGCATGTGTGTTCTTATTACTAAACCAACACCAGAGTCATTGCATGTGTGTTATTTTCATGAAACCCATGGATCCACCAATGTCATTGCATGTGTGTTCATTTCAACAACTGCATATGGATCCACCAGAATCATTGGATGTGTGTTATTTTCATGAAACTAGCACTAGAATCATTGCATGTGTGTACTTTTCACACACCACATATGGATCCACCAGAGTCATTGCATGTGTGTTCTTTTCATGAACCACATATGGATCCACTAGAGTCATTGCATGTATGTTCTTTTCATAAACTAGCACTAGAATCATTGCATGTGTGTTCTTTTCACAAACCACATATGGATCCACCAGAGTCATTACATGTGTGATCTTTTCATGAAACACATGGATCCACCAATGTCATTGCATCTGTGTTCTTTTCACAAACCATATATGGATCCACTAGAGTTATTGCATGTGTGTTCTTATCACTAAACCAACACCAGGGTCATTGCATGTATATTCTTTTCATGAAACCCATGGATCCACCAATGTCATTGCATGTGTGTTCATTTCCCAAACGGCATATGGATCCACTAGAGTCATTGCATGTGTGTTATTTTCATGAAACTAGCACTAGAGTCATTGCATGTGTGATCTTTTCACAAACCACATATGGATCCACCAGAGTCATTGCATGTGTGTTCTTTTCATGAACCACATATGGATCCACTAGAGTCATTGCATGTATGTTCTTTTCGTAAACTAGCACTAGAGTCATTGCATGTGTGTTCTTTTCACAAACCACATATGGATCCACCAGAGTCATTACATGTGTGATCTTTTCATGAAACACATGGATCCACCAATGCCATTGCATGTGTGTTCTTTTCACAAAACATATATGGATCCACTAGAGTCATTGCATGTGTGTTCTTATCACTAAACCAACACCAGAGTCATTGCATGTGTGTTCTTTTCATGAAACCCATGGATCCACCAATGTCATTGCATGTGTGTTCATTTCACAAACCACATATGTATCGACCAGAGTCATTGCATGTGTTTTCTTTTCATGAAACTAGCACTAGAGTCATTACATGTGTTTTCTTTTGACAAACCACATATGGATCCACCAGAGTCATAGCATGTGTGTTCTTTTCATGAACCACATATGGATCCACTAGTCATTGCATGTATGTTCTTTCCATAAACCAACACAAGAGTCAGTGCATGTGTGTTCTTTTTACAAACCACATATGGATCCACCAGATTCATTGCATGTATGTCCTTGTCGTGAAACACATGTATCCACCAATGTCATTACATGTATGTTCTTTTCATGACACACATGGATCCACCAATGTCATTGCATGTGTGTTCTATTCACGAACCATATAAAGATCCACTAGAGTCATTGCATGTGTGTTCTTATCACTAAACCAACACCAGAGTCATTGTATGTGTGTTCTTTTCATAAACCACATGGATCCACCAATGTCATTGCATGTGTGTTCATTTCACAAACCACATATGTATCGACCAGAGTCATTGCATGTGTTTTCTTTTCATGAAACTAGCACTAGAGTCGTTACATGTGTTTTCTTTTGACAAACCACATATGGATCCACCAGAGTCATAGCATGTGTGTTCTTTTCATGAACCACATATGGATCCACTAGTCATTGCATGTATGTTCTTTTCATAAACCAACACAAGAGTCAGTGCATGTGTGTTCTTTTTACAAACTACATATGGATCCACCAGATTCATTGCATGTATGTCCTTGTCGTGAAACACATGTATCCACCAATGTCATTACATGTATGTTCTTTTCATGACACACATGGATCCACCAATGTCATTGCATGTGTGTTCTATTCACGAACCATATAAAGATCCACTAGAGTCATTGCATGTGTGTTCTTATCACTAAACCAACACCAGAGTCATTGCATGTGTGTTCTTTTCATGAAAAACATGGATCCACCAATGTCATTGCATGTGTGTCCATTTCACAAACCACATATGGATCTACCGGAGTCATTGCATGTGTTTTATTTTCATGAAACTAGCACTAGAGTCATTGCATGTGTGTACTTTCACAAACCACATATGGATCCACCAGAGTAATTGCATGTGTGTTCTTTTCATGAACCACATATGGATCCACTAGAGTCATTGCATGCATGTTCTTTTCATAAACCAGCACTAGAGTTATTGCATGTGTGTTCTTTTCACAAACCACATATGGATCCACCAGATTCATTGCATGTATGTTCTTTTCATGAAACACATGGATCCACCAATGTCATTGCATGTGTGTTCTTTTCACAAACCACATATGGATCCACTAGAGTCATTGAATGTGTGTTATTTTCACTAAACCAACACCAGAGTCATTGCATGTGTGTTCTTTTCATAAACCAGATGGATCCATCAATGTCATTGCACGTGTGTTCATTTCACAAACCACGTATGGATCCAGTAGAGTCATTGCATGTGTGTTCTTTTCATGAACCCCATATGGATCCATTAGAGTCATTGTATGTGTGTTCTTATCACTAAACCAGCACTAGAGTCTTTGCATGTGTGTTCTTTTCCACAAACCACATGGATCCACTAGAGTGATTGCATGTGTGTTCTTTTCATGAATCCACTAGAGTCATTGCATGTGTGTTCTTTTCATGCAACCCATTGATCCACCAATGTCATTGGATGTGTGTTCATTTCACAAACGGCATATGGATCCACCAGAGTCATTGCATGTGTGTTATTTTCATGAAACTAGCACTAGAATCATTGCATGTGTGTTCTTTTCACAAACCACATATGGATCCACCAGAGTCATTGCATGTGTGTTCTTTTCATGAACCACATATGGATCCACTAGAGTCATTGCATGTGTTTTCTTTTCATGAAACTAGCACTAGAGTCATTGCATGTGTGTTCTTTTCACAAACCACATATGGATCCACCAGAGTCATTGCATGTGTGTTCTTTTCATGAAACACATGTGGATCGAGTAGAGTCATTGCATGTATGTTCTTTTCATAAACCAGCACTAGAGTCAGTGCATGTGTGTTCTTTTTACAAACCACATATGGATCCACCAGATTCATTGCATGTATGTTCTTTTCATGAAACACATGTATCCACCAATGTCATTACATGTATGTTCTTTTCATGAAACACATGGATCCACCAATGTCGTTGCATGTGTGTTCTTTTCACAAACCATATATGGATCCACTAGAGTCATTGCATGTGTGTTCTTAACACTAAACCAACTCTAGAGTCATGCATGTGTGTTCTTTTCATGAAACCCATGGATCCACCAATGTCATTGCATGTGTGTTCATTTCACAAACCACATATGGATCTATCGGAGTCATTGCATGTGTTTTCTTTTCATGAAACTAGCACTAGAGTCATTGCATGTGTGTACTTTTCACAAACCACATATGGATCCACCAGAGTCATTGCATGTGTGTTCCTTTCATTAACCACATATGGATCCACTAGAGTCATTGCATGTATGTTCTTTTCATAGACCAGCACTAGAGTCATTGCATGTGTGTTCTTTTCACAAACCACATACGGATCCAACAGATTCATTGCACGTATGTTCTTTTCAAGAAACACATAGATCCACCAATGTCATTGGATGTGTTTTTTCACAAACCACATACGGATCCACTAGAGTCATTGCATGTGTGTTATTTTCACTAAACCAACACCAGAGTCATTGCATGTGTGTTCTTTTCATAAGCCACATGGGTCCACCAATGTCATTGCATGTGTGTTCATTTCACAAACCATGTATGGATCCAGCAGAGTCATTGGATGTGTGTTCTTTTCATGAACCACATAAGGATCCATTAGAGTCATTGCATGTGTGTTCTTATGAATAAACCAGCACTAGAGTCATTGCATGTGTGTTCTTTTCCACAAACCACATGGATCCACCAGAGTGATTGCATGTGTGTTCTTTTCATGAATCCACTAGAGTCATTGCATGTGTGTTCTTTTCATAAACCAGCACTAGAGTCATTGCATGTGTGTTATTTTCACAAACCACATATGGATCCACCAGAGTCATTGCATGTATGTTCTTTTCATAAAACACATGGATCCACCAATGTAATTGCATGTGTGTTCTTTTCACAAACCATATATGGATCCACCAGAGTCATTGCATGTGTGTTCTTATCACTAAACCAACACCAGAGTCATTGCATGTGTGTTCTTTTCATGAAACCCATGGATCCACCAATGTCATTGCATGTGTGTTCATTTCACAAACCATGTATGGATCCAGCAGAGTCATTGCATGTGTGTTCTTTTCATGAACCACATATGGATCCATTAGAGTCATTGCATGTGTGTTCTTATCACTAAACCAGCACTAGAGTCATTGCATGTGTGTTCTTTTCCACAAACCACATGGATCCACCAGAGTGATTGCATGTGTGTTCTTTTCATGAATCCACTAGAGTCATTGCATGTGTGTTCTTTTCATAAACCATCACTAGAGTCATTGCATGTGTGTTATTTTCACAAACCACATATGGATCCACCAGAGTCATTGCATGTATGTTCTTTTCATGAAACACACGGATCCACCAATGTAATTGCATGTGTGTTCTTTTCACAAACCATATATGGATCCACCAGAGTCATTGCATGTGTGTTCTTATTACTAAACCAACACCAGAGTCATTGCATGTGTGTTCTTTTCATGAAACCCATGGATCCACCAATGTCATTGCATGTGTGTTCATTTCACAAACTGCATATGGATCCACCAGAATCATTGGATGTGTGTTATTTTCATGAAACTAGCACTAGAGTCATTGCATGTGTGTACTTTTCACAAACCACATATGGATCCACCAGAGTCATTGCATGTGTGTTCTTTTCATGAACCACATATGGATCCACTAGAGTCATTGCATGTATGTTCTTTTCATAAACTAGCACTAGAATCATTGCATGTGTGTTCTTTTCACAAACCACATATGGATCCACCAGAGTCATTACATGTGTGATCTTTTCATGAAACACATGGATCCACCAATGTCATTGCATATGTGTTCTTTTCACAAACCATATATGGATCCACTAGAGTTATTGCATGTGTGTTCTTATCACTAAACCAACACCAGAGTCATTGCATGTATGTTCTTTTCATGAAACCCATGGATCCACCAATGTCATTGCATGTGTGTTCATTTCACAAACGGCATATGGATCCACTAGAGTCATTGCATGTGTGTTATTTTCATGAAACTAGCACTAGAGTCATTGCATGTGTGATCTTTTCACAAACCACATATGGATCCACCAGAGTCATTGCATGTGTGTTATTTTCATGAACCACATATGGATCCACTAGAGTCATTGCATGTATGTTCTTTTCGTAAACTAGCACTAGAGTCATTGCATGTGTGTTCTTTTCACAAACCACATATGGATCCACCAGAGTCATTACATGTGTGATCTTTTCATGAAACACATGGATCCACCAATGCCATTGCATGTGTGTTCTTTTCACAAACCATATATGGATCCACTAGAGTCATTGCATGTGTGTTCTTATCACTAAACCAACACCAGAGTCATTGCATGTGTGTTCTTTTCATGAAACCCATGGATCCACCAATGTCATTGCAAGTGTGTTCATTTCACAAACCACATATGGATCCACCAGAGTCATTGCATGTGTTTTCTTTTCATGAAACTAGCACTAGAGTCATTGCATGTGTGTTCTTTTCATAAAACACATATGGATCCACCAGAGTCATTGCATGTGTGTTCTTTTCATGAAACACATATGGATCCAGTAGAGTCATTGCATGTATGTTCTTTTCATAAACCAGCACTAGAGTCAGTGCATGTGTGTTCTTTTTACAAACCACATATGGATCCACCAGATTCATTGCGTGTATGTTCTTTTCATGAAACACATGTATCCACCAATGTCATTACATGTATGTTCTTTTCATGAAACACATGGATCCACCAATGTCATTGCATGTGTGTTCTTTTCACAAACCATATATGGATCCACTAGAGTCATTGCATTTGTGTTCTTAACACTAAACCAACTCCAGAGTCATGCATGTGTGTTCTTTTCATGAAACCCATGGATCCACCAATGTCATTGCATGTGTGTTCATTTCACAAACCACATATGGATCTATCGGAGTCATTGCATGTGTTTTCTTTTCATGAAACTAGCACTAGAGTCATTGCATGTGTGTACTTTTCACAAACCACATATGGATCCACCAGAGTCATTGCATGTGTGTTCTTTTCATGAACCACATATGGATCCACTAGAGTCATTGCATGTATGTTCTTTTCATAAACCTGCACTAGAGTCATTGCATGTGTGTTCTTTTCACAAACCACATACGGATCCAACAGATTCATTGCATGTATGTTCTTTTCAAGAAACACATAGATCCACCAATGTCATTGGATGTGTTTTTTTCACAAACCACATAAGGATCCACTAGAGTCATTGCATGTGTGTTATTTTCACTAAACCAACACCAGAGTCATTGCATGTGTGTTCTTTTCATAAGCCACATGGATCCACCAATGTCATTGCATGTGTGTTCATTTCACAAACCATGTATGGATCCAGTAGAGTCATTGCATGTGTGTTCTTTTCATGAACCACATATGGATCCATTAGAGTCATTGCATGTGTGTTCTTATGACTAAACCAGCACTAGAGTCATTGCATGTGTGTTCTTTTGCACAAACCACATGGATCCACCAGAGTGATTGCATGTGTGTTCTTTTCATGAATCCACTAGAGTCATTGCATGTGTGTTCTTTTCATAAACCATCACTAGAGTCATTGCATCTGTGTTATTTTCACAAACCACATATGGATCCACCAGAGTCATTGGATGTATGTTCTTTTCATAAAACACACAGATCCACCAATGTAATTGCATGTGTGTTCTTTTCACAAACCATATATGGATCCACCAGAGTCATTGCATGTGTGTTCTTATCACTAAACCAACACCAGAGTCATTGCATGTGTGTTCTTTTCATGAAACCCATGGATCCACCAATGTCATTGCATGTGTGTTCATTTCACAAACCATGTATGGATCCATTAGAGTCATTGGATGTGTGTTATTTTCATGAAACTAGCACTAGAGTCATTGCATGTGTGTTCTTTTCACAAACCACATATGGATCCACCAGAGTCATTGCATGTGTGTTCTTTTCATGAACCACATATGGATCCACTAGAGTCATTGCATGTATGTTCTTTTCATAAACTAGCACTAGAGTCATTGCATGTGTGTTCTTTTCACAAACCACATATGGATCCACCAGAGTCATTACATGTGTGATCTTTTCATGAAACACATGGATCCACCAATGTCATTGCATGTGTGTTCTTTTCACAAACCATATATGGATCCACTAGAGTGATTGCATGTGTGTTCTTATCACTAAACCAACACCAGAGTCATTCCGTGTGTGTTCTTTTCATGAAACCCATGGATCCACCAATGTCATTGCATGTGTGTTCATTTCACAAACGGCATATGGATGCACCAGAGTCATTGCATGTGTGTTATTTTCATGAAACTAGCACTAGAGTCATTGCATGTGTGATCTTTTCACAAACCACATATGGATCCACCAGAGTCATTGCATGTGTGTTCTTTTCATGAACCACATATGGATCCACTAGAGTCTTTGCATGTGTGTTCTTTTCATAAACTAGCACTAGATTCATTGCATGTGTGTTCTTTTCACAAACCACATATGGATCCACCAGAGTCATTACATGTGTGATCTTTTCATGAAACACATGGATCCACCAATGCCATTGCATGTGTGTTCTTTTCACAAACCATATATGGATCCACTAGAGTCATTGCATGTGTATTCTTATCACTAAACCAACACCAGAGTCATTGCATGTGTGTTCTTTTCATGAAACCCATGGATCCACCAATGTCATTGCATGTGTGTTCATTTCACAAACAACATATGTATCTACCAGAGTCATTGCATGTGTTTTCTTTTCATGAAACTAGCACTAGAGTCATTACATGTGTTTTCTTTTCACAAACCACATATGGATCCACCAGAGTCATTGCATGTGTGTTCTTTTCATGAACCACATATGGATCCACTAGAGTCATTGCATGTATGTTCTTTTCATAAACCAGCACTAGAGTTAGTGCATGTTTGTTCTTTTTACAAACCTCATATGGATCCACCAGATTCATTGCATGTATGTCCTTTTCGTGAAACACATGTATCCACCATGTCATTACATGTATGGTCTTTTCATAAAACACATGGATTCGCCAATGTCATTGCATGTGTGTTCTTTTCACAAACCATATATGGATCCACTAGAGTCATTGCATGTGTGTTCTTATCACTAAACCAACACTAGAGTCATTGCATGTGTGTTCTTTTCATGAAAAACATGGATCCACCAATGTCATTGCATGTGTGTCCATTTCACAAACCACATATGGATCTACCGGAGTCATTGCATGTGTTTTACTTTCATGAATATAGTACTAGAGTCATTGCATGTGTGTACTTTTCACAAACCACATATGGATCCACCAGAATCATTGCATTTGTGTTCTTTTCATGAACCACATATGGATCCACTAGAGTCATTGCATGCATGTTCTTTTCATAAACCATCACTAGAGTTATTGCATGTGTGTTCTTTTCACAAACCACATATGGATCCACCAGAGTCATTGCATGTGTTTTCTTTTCATGAAACTAGCACTAGAGTCATTACATGTGTTTTCTTTTCACAAACCACATATGGTTCCACCAGAGATATTGCATGTGTATTCTTTTCATGAACCACATATGGATCCACTAGAGTCATTGCATGTATGTTCTTTTCATAAACCAACACAAGAGTCAGTGCAGGTGTGTTCTTTTTACAAACCACATATGGATCCACAAGATTCATTGCCTGTATGTCCTTGTCGTGAAACACATGTATCCACCAATGTCATTACATGTATGTTCTTTTCATGACACACATGGATCCACCAATGTCATTGCATGTGTGTTCTATTCACGAACCATATATAGATCCACTAGAGTCATTGCGTGTGTGTTCTTATCACTAAACCAACACTAGAGTCATTGCATGTGTGTTCTTTTCATGAAAAACATGGATCCACCAATGTCATTGCATGTGTGTCCATTTCACAAACCATATATGGATCTACCGGAGTCATTGCATGTGTTTTATTTTCATGAAACTAGCACTAGAGTCATTGCATGTGTGTACTTTCACAAACCACATATGGATCCACTAGAGTCATTGCATGTGTGTTATTTTCATGAACCACATATGGATCCACTAGAGTCATTGCATGCATGTTCTTTTCATAAACCAGCACTAGAGTTATTGCATGTGTGTTCTTTTCACAAACCACATATGGATCCACCAGATTCATTGCATGTATGTTCTTTTCATGAAACACATGGATCCACCAATGTTATTGCATGTGTTTTTTTCACAAACCACATATGGATCCACTAGAGTCATTGAATGTGTGTTATTTTCACTAAACCAACACCAGAGTCATTGCATGTGTGTTCTTTTCATAAACTAGATGGATCCACCAATGTCATTGCATGTGTGTTCATTTCACAAACCACGTATGGATCCAGTAGAGTCATTGCATGTGTGTTCTTTTCATGAACCCCATATGGATCCATTAGAGTCATTGTATGTGTGTTCTTATCACTAAACCAGCACTAGAGTCATTGCATGTGTGTTCTTTTCCACAAACCACATGGATCCACCAGAGTGATTGCATGTGTGTTCTTTTCATGAATCCACTAGAGTCATTGCATGTGTGTTCTTTTCATGCAACCCATTGATCCACCAATGTCATTGGATGTGTGTTCATTTCACAAACGGCATATGGATCCACCAGAGTCATTGCATGTGTGTTATTTTCATGAAACTAGCACTAGAGTCATTGCATGTGTGTTCTTTTCACAAACCACATATGGATCCACCAGAGTCATTGCATGTGTGTTATTTTCATGAACCACATATGGATCCACTAGAGTCATTGCATGTATGTTCTTTCCGTAAACTAGCACTAGAGTCATTGCATGTGTGTTCTTTTGACAAACCACATATGGATTCACCAGACTCTTTACATGTGTGATGTTTTCATGAAACACAAGGATCCACCAATGTCATTGCATGTGTGTTCTTTTCACAAACCATATATGGATCCACTAGAGTCATTGCATGTGTGTTCTTATCACTAAACCAACACCAGAGTCATTGCATCTGTGTTATTTTCATGAAACCCATGGATCCACCAATGTCATTGCATGTGTGTTCATTTCACAAACCACATATGGATCCACCAGAGTCATTGCATGTGTTTTCTTTTCATGAAACTAGCACTAGAGTCATTGCATGTGTGTTCTTTTCATAAACCACATATGGATCCACCAGAGTCATTGCATGTGTGTTCTTTTCATGAAACACATATGGATCCAGTAGAGTCATTGCATGTATGTTCTTTTCATAAACCAGCACTAGAGTCAGTGCATGTGTGTTCTTTTTACAAACCACATATGGATCCACCAGATTCATTGCATGTATGTTCTTTTCATGAAACACATGTATCCACCAATGTCATTACATGTATGTTCTTTTCATGAAACACATGGATGCACCAATGTCATTGCATGTGTGTTCTTTTCACAAACCATATATGGATCCACTAGAGTCATTGCATGTGTGTTCTTAACACTAAACCAACTCCAGAGTCATGCATGTGTGTTCTTTTCATGAAACCCATGGATCCACCAATGTCATTGCATGTGTGTTCATTTCACAAACCACATATGGATCTATCGGAGTCATTGCATGTGTTTTCTTTTCATGAAACTAGCACTAGAGTCATTGCATGTGTGTACTTTTCACAAATCACATATGGATCCACCAGAGTCATTCATGTGTGTTCTTTTCATGAACCACATATGGATCCACTAGAGTCATTGCATGTATGTTCTTTTCATAAACCAGCACTAGAGTCATTGCATGTGTGTTCTTTTCACAAACCACATACGGATCCAACAGATTCAATGCATGTATGTTCTTTTCAAGAAACACATAGATCCACCAATGTCATTGGATGTGTTTTTTTCACAAACCACATAAGGATCCACTAGAGTCATTGCATGTGTGTTATTTTCACTAAACCAACACCATAGTCATTGCATGTGTGTTCTTTTCATAAGCCACATGGATCCACCAATGTCATTGCATGTGTGTTCATTTCACAAACCATGTATGGATCCAGCAGAGTCATTGCATGTGTGTTCTTTTCATGAACCACATATGGATCCATTAGAGTCATTGCATGTGTGTTCTTATGACTAAACCAGCACTAGAGTCATTGCATGTGTGTTCTTTTCCACAAACCACATGGATCCACCAGAGTGATTGCATGTGTGTTCTTTTCATGAATCCACTAGAGTCATTGCATGTGTGTTCTTTTCATAAACCATCACTAGAGTCATTGCATGTGTGTTATTTTCACAAACCACATATGGAACCACCAGAGTCATTGGATGTATGTTCTTTTCATAAAACACACGGATCCACCAATGTAATTGCATGTGTGTTCTTTTCACAAACCATATATGGATCCACCAGAGTCATTGCATGTGTGTTCTTATCACTAAACCAACACCAGAGTCATTGCATGTGTGTTCTTTTCATGAAACCCATGGATCCACCAATGTCATTGCATGTGTGTTCATTTCACAAACCATGTATGGATCCATTAGAGTCATTGGATGTGTGCATGAAACTAGCACTAGAGTCATTGCATGTGTGTTCTTTTCACAAACCACATATGGATCCACCAGAGTCATTGCATGTGTGTTGTTTTCATGAACCACATATGGATCCACTAGAGTCATTGCATGTATGTTCTTTTCATAAACTAGCACTAGAGTCATTGCATGTGTGTTCTTTTCACAAACCACATATGGATCCACCAGAGTCATTACATGTGTGATCTTTTCATGAAACACATGGATCCACCAATGTCATTGCATGTGTGTTCTTTTCACAAACCATATATGGATCCACTAGAGTGATTGCATGTGTTTTCTTATCACTAAACCAACACCAGAGTCATTCCGTGTGTGTTCTTTTCATGAAACCCATGGATCCACCAATGTCATTGCATGTGTGTTCATTTCACAAACGGCATATGGATGCACCAGAGTCATTGCATGTGTGTTATTTTCATGAAACTAGCACTAGAGTCATTGCATGTGTGATCTTTTCACAAACCACATATGGATCCACCAGAGTCATTGCATGTGTGTTCTTTTCATGAACCACATATGGATCCACTAGAGTCTTTGCATGTGTGTTCTTTTCATAAACTAGCACTAGATTCATTGCATGTGTGTTCTTTTCACAAACCACATATGGATCCACCAGAGTCATTACATGTGTGATCTTTTCATGAAACACATGGATCCACCAATGCCATTGCATGTGTGTTCTTTTCACAAACCATATATGGATCCACTAGAGTCATTGCATGTGTGTTCTTATCACTAAACCAACACCAGAGTCATTGCATGTGTGTTCTTTTCATGAAACCCATGGATCCACCAATGTCATTGCATGTGTGTTGATTTCACAAACAACATATGTATCTACCAGAGTCATTGCATGTGTTTTATTTTCATGAAACTAGCACTAGAGTCATTACATGTGTTTTCTTTTCACAAACCACATATCGATCCACCAGAGTCATTGCATGTGTGTTCTTTTCATGAACCACATATGGATCCACTAGAGTCAGTGCATGTTTGTTCTTTTTACAAACCACATATGGATCCACCAGATTCATTGCATGTATGTCCTTTTCGTGAAACACATGTATCCACCATGTCATTACATGTATGTTCTTTTCATAAAACACATGGATTCGCCAATGTCATTGCATGTGTGTTCTTTTCACAAACCATATATGGATCCACTAGAGTCATTGCATGTGTGTTCTTATCACTAAACCAACACCAGAGTCATTGCATGTGTGTTCTTTTCATGAAAAACATGGATCCACCAATGTCATTGCATGTGTGTCCATTTCACAAACCACATATGGATCTACCGGAGTCATTGCATGTGTTTTATTTTCATGAATACAGTACTAGAGTCATTGCATGTGTGTACTTTTCACAAACCACATATGGATCCACCAGAATCATTGCATTTGTGTTCTTTTCATGAACCACATATGGATCCACTAGAGTCATTGCATGCATGTTCTTTTCATAAACCAGCACTAGAGTTATTGCATGTGTATTCTTTTCACAAACCACATATGGATCCACCAGATTCATTGCATGTATGTTCTTTTCATGAAACACATGGATCCACCAATGTCATTGCATGTGTTTTTTTCACAAACCACATATGGATCCACTAGAGTCATTGAATGTGTGTTATTTTCACTAAACCAACACCAGAGTCATTGCATGTGTGTTGTTTTCATAAACCAGATGGATCCACCAATGTCATTGCATGTGTGTTCATTTCACAAACCACGTATGGATCCAGCAGAGTCATTGCATGTGTGTTCTTTTCATGAACCACATATGGATCCATTAGAGTCATTGCATGTGTGTTCTTATCACTAAACCAGCACTAGAGTCATTGCGTGTGTGTTCTTTTCCACAAACCACATGGATCCACCAGAGTGATTGCATGTGTGTTCTTTTCATGAATCCACTAGAGTCATTGCATGTCTGTTCTTTTCATGCAACCCATTGATCCACCAATGTCATTGGATGTGTGTTCATTTCACAAACGGCATATGGATCCACCAGAATCATTGCATGTGTGTTATTTTCATGAAACTAGCACTAGAGTCATTGCATGTGTGTTCTTTTCACAAACCACATATGGATCCACCAGAGTCATTGCATGTGTGTTCTTTTCATGAACCACATATGGATCCACTAGATTCATTGCATGTATGTTCTTTTCGTAAACTAGCACTAGAGTCATTGCATGTGTGTTCTTTTCACAAACCACATATGGATTCACCAGACTCTTTACATGTGTGATGTTTTCATGAAACACATGGATCCACCAATGTCATTGCATGTGTGTTCTTTTCACAAACCATATATGGATCCATTAGAGTCATTGCGTGTGTGTTCTTATCACTAAACCAATACCAGAGTCATTGCATGTGTGTTATTTTCATGAAACCCATGGATCCACCAATGTCATTGCACGTGTGTTCATTTCACAAACCACATATGGATCCACCAGAGATATTGCATGTGTTTTCTTTTCATGAAACTAGCACTAGAGTCATTGCATGTGTGTTCTTTTCACAAACCACATATGGATCCACCAGAGTCATTGCATGTGTGTTCTTTTCATGAACCACATATGGATCCACTAGAGTAATTGCATGTATGTTCTTTTCATAAACCAGCACTAGAGTGAGTGCATGTGTGTTCTTTTTACAAACCACATATGGATCCACCAGATTCATTGCATGTATGTTCTTTTCATGAAACACATGTATCCACCAATGTCCTTACATGTATGTTCTTTTCATGAAACACATGGATCCACCAATGTCATTGCATGTGTGTTCTTTTCACAAACCATATATGGATCCACTAGAGTCATTGCATGTGTGTTCTTATCACTAAACCAACACTAGAGTCATTGCATGTGTGTTCTTTTCATGAAACCCATGGATCCACCAATGTCATTTCATGTGTGTTCATTTCACAAACCACATATGGATCTATCGGAGTCATTGCATGTGTTTTCTTTTCATGAAACTAGCACTAGAGTCATTGCATGTGTGTACTTTTCACAAACCACATATGGATCCACGAGAGTCATTGCATGTGTGTTCTTTTCATGAACCACATATGGATCCACTAGAGTCATTGCATGTATGTTCTTTTCATAAACCAACACTAGAGTCATTGCATGTGTGTTCTTTTCAAAAACCACATATGGATCCACCAGATTCATTGCATGTATGTTCTTTTCATGAAACACATGGATCCACCAATGTCATTGCGTCTTTTTTTTTCACAAACCATATATGGATCCACTAGAGTCATTGCATGTGTGTTATTTTCACTAAACCAATACCAGAGTTATTGCATGTGTGTTCTTTTCATAAGCCCCATGGATCCACCAATGTCATTGCATGTGTCTTCATTTCACAAACCATGTTTGGATCCAGCAGAGTCATTGCATGTGTGTTCTTTTCATGAACCACATATCGATCCATTAGAGTCATTGCATCTGTGTTCTTATCATTAAACCAGCACTAGAGTCATTGCATGTGTGTTCTTTTCCACAAACCACATGGATCCAGTAGAGTGATTGCATGTGTGTTCTTTTCATGAATCCACTAGAATCATTGCATGTGTGTTCTTTTCATAAACCATCACTAGAGTCATTGCATGTGTGTTATTTTCACAAACCACATATGGATCCACCAGAGTCATTACATGTATGTTCTTTTCATAAAACACATGGATCCACCAATGTAATTGCATTTGTGTTCTTTTCACAAACCATATATGGATCCACCAGAGTCATTGCATGTGTGTTCTTATCACTAAACCAACACCAGAGTCATTGCATGTGTGTTCTTTTCATGAAACCCATGGATCCACCAATGTCATTGCATGTGTGTTCATTTCACAAACTGCATATGGATCCACCAGAGTCATTGGATGTGTGTTATTTTCATGAAACTAGCACTAGAGTTATTGCATGTGTGTTCTTTTCACAAACCACATATGGAACCACTAGAGTCATTGCATGTGTGTTCTTTTCATGAACCACATATGGATCCACTAGAGTCATTGCATGTATGTTCTTTTCATAAACTAGCACTAGAGTCATTGCATGTGTGTTCTTTTCACAAACCACATATGGATCCACCAGAGTCATTACATGTGTGATCTTTTCATGAAACACATGGATCCACCAATGTCATTGCATGTGTGTTATTTTCACAAACCATATATGGATCCACTAGAATCATTGCATGTGTGTTCTTATCACTAAACCAAAACCAGAGTCATTGCATATGTGTTCTTTTCATGAAGCCCATGGATCCACCAATGTCATTGCATGTGTGTTCATTTCACAAATAGCATATGGATCCACCAGAGTCATTGCATGTGTGTTCTTTTCATAAACCAGCACTAGAGTCATTGCATGTGTGTTCTTTTCACAAACCACATATGGATCCACCAGATTCATTGCATGTATGTTCTTTTCATGAAACACATGGATCCACCAATGTCATTCCGTGTGTTTTTTTCACAAACCATATATGGATCCACTAGAGTCATTGCATGTGTGTTATTTTCACTAAACCAATACCAGAGTTATTGCATGTGTGTTCTTTTCATAAGCCCCATGGATCCACCAATGTCATTGCATGTGTGTTCATTTCACAAACCATGTTTGGATCCAGCAGAGTCATTGCATGTGTGTTATTTTCATGAACCACATATCGATCCATTAGAGTCATTGCATGTGTGTTCTTATCACTAAACCAGCACTAGAGTCATTGCATGTGTGTTCTTTTCCACAAACCACATGGATCCAGTAGAGTGATTGCATGTGTGTTCTTTTCATGAATCCACTAGAGTCATTGCATGTGTGTTCTTTTCATAAACCATCACTAGAGTCATTGCATGTGTGTTATTTTCACAAACCACATATGGATCCACCAGAGTCATTACATGTATGTTCTTTTCATAAAACACATGGATCCACCAATGTAATTGCATTTGTGTTCTTTTCACAAACCATATATGGATCCACCAGAGTCATTGCATGTGTGTTCTTATCACTAAACCAACACCAGAGTCATTGCATGTGTGTTCTTTTCATGAAACCCATGGATCTACCAATGTCATTGCATGTGTGTTCATTTCACAAACTGCATATGGATCCACCAGAGTCATTGGATGTGTGTTATTTTCATGAAACTAGCACTAGAGTTATTGCATGTGTGTTCTTTTCACAAACCACATACGGATCCACTAGAGTCGTTGCATGTGTGTTCTTTTCATGAACCACATATGGATCCACTAGAGTCATTGCATGTATGTTCTTTTCATAAACTAGCACTAGAGTCATTGCATGTGTGTTCTTTTCACAAACCACATATGGATCCACCAGAGTCATTACATGTGTGATCTTTTCATGAAACACATGGATCCACCAATGTCATTGCATGTGTGTTCTTTTCACAAACCATATATGGATCCACTAGAATCATTGCATGTGTGTTCTTATCACTAAACCAAAACCAGAGTCATTGCATATGTGTTCTTTTCATGAAGCCCATGGATCCACCAATGTCATTGCATGTGTGTTCATTTCACAAACAGCATATGGATCCACCAGAGTCATTGCATGTGTGTTATTTTCATGAAACTAGCACTAGAGTCATTGCATGTGTGTTCTTTTCACAAACCACATATGGATCCACCAGAGTCATTGCATGTGTGTTCTTTTCATGAACAACATATGGATCCACTAGAGTCATTGCATGTATGTTCTTTTCGTAAACTAGCACTAGAGTCATTGCATGTGTGTTCTTTTCACAAACAACATATGGATCCACCAGAGTCATTACATGTGTGATCTTTTCACAAAAAACACATGGATCCACCAATGCCATTGCATGTGTGTTCTTTTCACAAACCATATATGGATCCACTAGAGTCATTGTGTGTGTGTTTTTATCACTAAACCAACAACAGAGTCATTGCATGTGTGTTCTTTTCATGAAACCCATGGATCCACCAATGTCATTGCATGTGTGTTCATTTCAGAAACCACATATGGATCCACCAGAGTCATTGCATGTGTTTTCTTTTCATGAAAACTAGCACTAGAGTCATTGCATGTGTTTTCTTTTCACAAAACACATATGGATCCACCAGAGTCATTGCATGTGTGTTCTTTTCATGAACCACATATGGATCCACTAGAGTCATTGCACGTATGTTCTTTTCAGAAACCAGCACTAGAGTCAGTGCATGTGTGTTCTTTTTACAAACCACATATGGATCCACCAGATTCATTGCAGGTATGTTCTTTTCGTGAAACACATGTATCCACCAATGTCATTACATGTATGTTCTTTTCATGAAACACATGGATCCACCAATGTCGTTGCATGTGTGTTCTTTTCACAAACCATATATGGATCCACTAGAGTCATTGCATGTGTGTTCTTATCACTAAACCAACACTAGAGTCATTGCATGTGTGTTCTTTTCATGAAACCCATGGATCCACCAATGTCATTGCATGTCTGTTCTTTTCATAAACCAGCACTAGAGTCATTGCATGTGTGTTATTTTCACAAACCACATATGGATCCACTAGAGTCATTGCATGTATGTTCTTTTCATAAAACACATGGATCCACCAATGTAATTGCATGTGTGTTCTTTTCACAAACCATATATGGATCCACTAGAGTCATTGCATGTGTGTTCTTATCACTAAACCAACACCAGAGTCATTGCATGTGTGTTCTTTTCATGAAACCCATGGATCCACCAATGTCATTGCATGTTTGTTCATTCCACAAACCGCATATGGATCCACCAGAGTCATTGCATGTGTTTTCTTTTCATGAAACTAGCACTAGAGTCATTGCATGTGTTTTCTTTTCACAAACCACATATGGATCCACCAGAGTCATTGCATGTGTGTTCTTTTCATTAACCACATATGGATCCACTAGAGTCATTGCATGTATGTTCTTTTCATGGACCAGCACTAGAGTCAGTGCATGTGTGTTCTTTTTACAAACCACATATGGATCCACCAGATTCATTGCATGTATGTTCTATTCGTGAAACACATGTATCCACCAATGTCATTACATGTATATTCTTTTCATGAAACACATGGATCCACCAATGTCATTGCATGTGTGTTCTTTTCACAAACCATATATGGATCCACTAGAGTCATTGCATGTGTGTTCTTATCACTAAACCAACACCAGAGTCATTGCATGTGTGTTCTTTTCATGAAACCCATGGATCCACCAATGTCATTGCATGTGTGTTCATTTCACAAACCACATATGGATCTACCGAAGTCATTGCATGTGTTTTATTTTCATGAAACTAGCACTAGAGTCATTGTATGTGTGTACTTTTCACAAACCACATATCGATCCACCAGAGTCATTGCATGTGTGTTCTTTTCATGAACCACATATGGATCCACTAGAGTCATTGCATGTATGTTCTTTTCATAAACCAGCACTAGAGTCATTGCATGTGTGTTCTTTTCACAAACCACATATGGATCCACCAGATTCATTACATGTATGTTCTTTTCATGAAACACATGGATCCACCAATGTCATTGCATGTGTTTTTTTCACAAACCACATATGGATCCACTAGATTCATTGCATGTGTGTTATTTTCACTAAACCAACACCAGAGTCATTGCATGTTTGTTCTTTTCATAAACCACATGGATCCACCAATGTCATTGCATGTGTGTTAATTTCACAAACCACGTATGGATGCAGCAGAGTCATTGCACGTGTGTTCTTTTCATGAACCACATATGGATCCATTAGAGTCATTCCATGTGTGTTCTTATCACTAAACCAGCACTAGAGTCATTGCATGTGTGTTCTTTTCCACAAACCACATGGATCCACCAGAGTGATTGCATGTGTGTTCTTTTCATGAATCCACTAGAGTCATTGCATGTGTGTTCTTTTCATAAACCAGCACTAGAGTCATTGCATGTGTGTTATTTTCACAAACCACATATGGATCCACCAGAGTCATTGCATGTATGTTCTTTTCATTACACACATGGATCCACCATTGTAATTGCATGTGTGTTCTTTTCACAAACCATATATGGATCCACCAGAGTCATTGCATGTGTGTTCTTATCACTAAACCAACACCAGAGTCATTGCATGTGTTTTCTTTTCATGAAACTAGCACTAGAGTCATTGCATGTGTTTTCTTTTCACAAAACACATATGGATCCACCAGAGTCATTGCATGTGTGTTCTTTTCATGAACCACATATGGATCCACTAGAGTCATTGCACGTATGTTCTTTTCAGAAACCAGCACTAGAGTCAGTGCATGTGTGTTCTTTTTACAAACCACATATGGATCCACCAGATTCATTGCAGGTATGTTCTTTTCGTGAAACACATGTATCCACCAATGTCATTACATGTATGTTCTTTTCATGAAACACATGGATCCACCAATGTCGTTGCATGTGTTTTCTTTTCACAAACCATATATGGATCCACTAGAGTCATTGCATGTGTGTTCTTATCACTAAACCAACACCAGAGTCATTGCATGTGTGTTCTTTTCATGAAACCCATGGATCCACCAATGTCATTGCATGTGTGTTCTTTTCATAAACCAGCACTAGAGTCATTGCATGTGTGTTATTTTCACAAACCACATATGGATCCACTAGAGTCATTGCATGTATGTTCTTTTCATAAAACACATGGATCCACCAATGTAATTGCATGTGTGTTCTTTTCACAAACCATATATGGATCCACTAGAGTCATTGCATGTGTGTTCTTATCACTAAACCAACACCAGAGTCATTGCATGTGTGTTCTTTTCATGAAACCCATGGATCCACCAATGTCATTGCATGTTTGTTCATTCCACAAACCGCATATGGATCCACCAGAGTCATTGCATGTGTTTTCTTTTCATGAAACTAGCACTAGAGTCATTGCATGTGTTTTCTTTTCACAAACCACATATGGATCCACCAGAGTCATTGCATGTGTGTTCTTTTCATTAACCACATATGGATCCACTAGAGTCATTGCATGTATGTTCCTTTCATGGACCAGCACTAGAGTCAGTGCATGTGTGTTCTTTTTACAAACCACATATGGATCCACCAGATTCATTGCATGTATGTTCTATTCGTGAAACACATGTATCCACCAATGTCATTACATGTATATTCTTTTCATGAAACACATGGATCCACCAATGTCATTGCATGTGTGTTCTTTTCACAAACCATATATGGATCCACTAGAGTCATTGCATGTGTGTTCTTATCACTAAACCAACACCAGAGTCATTGCATGTGTGTTCTTTTCATGAAACCCATGGATCCACCAATGTCATTGCATGTGTGTTCATTTCACAAACCACATATGGATCTACCGAAGTCATTGCATGTGTTTTATTTTCATGAAACTAGCACTAGAGTCATTGTATGTGTGTACTTTTCACAAACCACATATCGATCCACCAGAGTCATTGCATGTGTGTTCTTTTCATGAACCACATATGGATCCACTAGAGTCATTGCATGTATGTTCTTTTCATAAACCAGCACTAGAGTCATTGCATGTGTGTTCTTTTCACAAACCACATATGGATCCACCAGATTCATTACATGTATGTTCTTTTCATGAAACACATGGATCCACCAATGTCATTGCATGTGTTTTTTTCACAAACCACATATGGATCCACTAGATTCATTGCATGTGTGTTATTTTCACTAAACCAACACCAGAGTCATTGCATGTTTGTTCTTTTCATAAACCACATGGATCCACCAATGTCATTGCATGTGTGTTAATTTCACAAACCACGTATGGATGCAGCAGAGTCATTGCACGTGTGTTCTTTTCATGAACCACATATGGATCCATTAGAGTCATTCCATGTGTGTTCTTATCACTAAACCAGCACTAGAGTCATTGCATGTGTGTTCTTTTCCACAAACCACATGGATCCACCAGAGTGATTGCATGTGTGTTCTTTTCATGAATCCACTAGAGTCATTGCATGTGTGTTCTTTTCATAAACCAGCACTAGAGTCATTGCATGTGTGTTATTTTCACAAACCACATATGGATCCACCAGAGTCATTGCATGTATGTTCTTTTCATTACACACATGGATCCACCATTGTAATTGCATGTGTGTTCTTTTCACAAACCATATATGGATCCACCAGAGTCATTGCATGTGTGTTCTTATCACTAAACCAACACCAGAGTCATTGCATGTGTTTTCTTTTCATGAAACTAGCACTAGAGTCATTGCATGTGTTTTCTTTTCACAAAACACATATGGATCCACCAGAGTCATTGCATGTGTGTTCTTTTCATGAACCACATATGGATCCACTAGAGTCATTGCACGTATGTTCTTTTCAGAAACCTGCACTAGAGTCAGTGCATGTGTGTTCTTTTTACAAACCACATATGGATCCACCAGATTCATTGCAGGTATGTTCTTTTCGTGAAACACATGTATCCACCAATGTCATTACATGTATGTTCTTTTCATGAAACACATGGATCCACCAATGTCGTTGCATGTGTTTTCTTTTCACAAACCATATATGGATCCACTAGAGTCATTGCATGTGTGTTCTTATCACTAAACCAACACCAGAGTCATTGCATGTGTGTTCTTTTCATGAAACCCATGGATCCACCAATGTCATTGCATGTGTGTTCTTTTCATAAACCAGCACTAGAGTCATTGCATGTGTGTTATTTTCACAAACCACATATGGATCCACTAGAGTCATTGCATGTATGTTCTTTTCATAAAACACATGGATCCACCAATGTAATTGCATGTGTGTTCTTTTCACAAACCATATATGGATCCACTAGAGTCATTGCATGTGTGTTCTTATCACTAAACCAACACCAGAGTCATTGCATGTGTGTTCTTTTCATGAAACCCATGGATCCACCAATGTCATTGCATGTTTGTTCATTCCACAAACCGCATATGGATCCACCAGAGTCATTGCATGTGTTTTCTTTTCATGAAACTAGCACTAGAGTCATTGCATGTGTTTTCTTTTCACAAACCACATATGGATCCACCAGAGTCATTGCATGTGTGTTCTTTTCATTAACCACATATGGATCCACTAGAGTCATTGCATGTATGTTCTTTTCATGGACCAGCACTAGAGTCAGTGCATGTGTGTTCTTTTTACAAACCACATATGGATCCACCAGATTCATTGCATGTATGTTCTATTCGTGAAACACATGTATCCACCAATGTCATTACATGTATATTCTTTTCATGAAACACATGGATCCACCAATGTCATTGCATGTGTGTTCTTTTCACAAACCATATATGGATCCACTAGAGTCATTGCATGTGTGTTCTTATCACTAAACCAACACCAGAGTCATTGCATGTGTGTTCTTTTCATGAAACCCATGGATCCACCAATGTCATTGCATGTGTGTTCATTTCACAAACCACATATGGATCTACCGAAGTCATTGCATGTGTTTTATTTTCATGAAACTAGCACTAGAGTCATTGTATGTGTGTACTTTTCACAAACCACATATCGATCCACCAGAGTCATTGCATGTGTGTTCTTTTCATGAACCACATATGGATCCACTAGAGTCATTGCATGTATGTTCTTTTCATAAACCAGCACTAGAGTCATTGCATGTGTGTTCTTTTCACAAACCACATATGGATCCACCAGATTCATTACATGTATGTTCTTTTCATGAAACACATGGATCCACCAATGTCATTGCATGTGTTTTTTTCACAAACCACATATGGATCCACTAGATTCATTGCATGTGTGTTATTTTCACTAAACCAACACCAGAGTCATTGCATGTTTGTTCTTTTCATAAACCACATGGATCCACCAATGTCATTGCATGTGTGTTAATTTCACAAACCACGTATGGATGCAGCAGAGTCATTGCACGTGTGTTCTTTTCATGAACCACATATGGATCCATTAGAGTCATTCCATGTGTGTTCTTATCACTAAACCAGCACTAGAGTCATTGCATGTGTGTTCTTTTCCACAAACCACATGGATCCACCAGAGTGATTGCATGTGTGTTCTTTTCATGAATCCACTAGAGTCATTGCATGTGTGTTCTTTTCATAAACCAGCACTAGAGTCATTGCATGTGTGTTATTTTCACAAACCACATATGGATCCACCAGAGTCATTGCATGTATGTTCTTTTCATTACACACATGGATCCACCATTGTAATTGCATGTGTGTTCTTTTCACAAACCATATATGGATCCACCAGAGTCATTGCATGTGTGTTTTTATCACTAAACCAACACCAGAGTCATTGCATGTGTGTTCTTTTCATGAAACCCACGGATCCACCAATGCCATTGCATGTGTGTTCATTTCACAAACGGCATATGGATCCACCAGAGTCATTTAATGTGTGTTATTTTCATGAAACTAGCACTAGAGTCATTGCATTTGTGTTCTTTTCACAAACCACATATGGATCCACAAGAGTCATTGGATGTGTGTTCTTTTCATGAACCACATATGGATCCACTAGAGTCATTGCATGTATGTTCTTTTCGTAAACTAGCACTAGAGTCATTGCATGTGTGTTCTTTTCACAAACCACATATGGATGCACCAGAGTCATTACATGTGTGATCTTTTCATGAAACACATGGATCGACCAATGCCATTACATGTGTGTTCTTTTCACAAACCATATATGGATCCACTAGAGTCAATGCATGTGTGTTCTTATCACTAAACCAACACCAGAGTCATTGCATGTGTGTTCTTTTCATGAAACCCATGGATCCACCAATGTCATTGCATGTTTGTTCATTTCACAAACCGCATATGGATCCACCAGAGTCATTGGATGTGTTTTCTTTTCATGAAACTAGCACTAGAGTCATTGCATGTGTTTTCTTTTCACAAACCACATATGGATCCACTAGAGTCATTGCATGTGTGTTATTTTCATGAACCACATATGGATCCACTAGAGTCATTGCATGTATGTTCTTTTCATAAACCAGCACTAGAGTCAGTGCATGTGTGTTCCTTTTACAAACCACATATGGATCCACCAGATTCATTGCATGTATGTTCTATTCGTGAAACGCATGTATCCACCAATGTCATTACATGTATGTTCTTTTCATGAAACACATGGATCCACCAATGTCATTGCATGTGTGTTCTTTTCACAAACCATATATGGATCCACTAGAGTCATTGCATGTGTGTTCTTATCACTAAACCAACACCAGAGTCATTGCATGTGTGTTCTTTTCATGAAACCCATGGATCCACCAATGTCATTGCATGTGTGTTCATTTCACAAACCACATATGGATCTACCCAAGTCATTGCATGTGTTTTATTTTCATGAAACTAGCACTAGAGTCATTGCATGTGTGTACTTTTCACAAACCACATATGGATCCACCAGAGTCATTCCATGTGTGTTCTTTTCATGAACCACATATGGATCCACTAGAGTCATTGCATGTATGTTCTTTTCATAAACCAGCACTAGAGTCAGTGCATGTGTTTTCTTTTCACAAACCACATGTGGATCCACCAGATTCATTACATGTATGTTCTTTTCATGAAAGACATGGATCCACCAATGTCATTGCATGTGTTTTTTTTCACAAACCACATATGGATCCACTAGAGTCATTGCATGTGTGTTATTTTCACTAAACCAACACCAGAGTCATTGCATGTGTGTTCTTTTCATAAACCACATGGATCCACCAATGTCATTGCATGTGTGTTCAGTTCACAAACCACGTATGGATGCAGCAGAGTCATTGCACGTGTGTTCTTTTCATGAACCACATATGGATCCATTAGAGTCATTCCATGTGTGTTCTTATCACTAAACCAGCACTAGAGTCATTGCATGTGTGTTCTTTTCCACAAACCACATGGATCCACCAGAGTGATTGCATGTGTGTTCTTTTCATGAATCCACTAGAGTCATTGCATGTGTGTTCTTTTCATAAACCAGCACTAGAGTCATTGCATGTGTGTTATTTTCACAAACCACATATGGATCCACCAGAGTCATTGCATGTATGTTCTTTTCATTACACACATGGATCCACCAATGTAATTGCATGTGTGTTCTTTTCACAAACCATATATGGATCCACCAGAGTCATTGCATGTGTGTTCTTATCACTAAACCAACACCAGAGTCATTGCATGTGTGTTCTTTTCATGAAACCCATGGATCCACCAATGTCTTTGCATGTGTGTTCATTTCACAAACCACATATGGATCTACCGAAGTCATTGCATGTGTTTTATTTTCATGAAACTAGCACCAGAGTCATTGCATGTGTGTACTTTTCACAAAGCACATATCGATCCACCAGAGTCATTGCATGTGTGTTCTTTTCATGAACCACATATGGATCCACTAGAGTCATTGCATGTATGTTCTTTTCATAAACCAGCACTAGAGTCATTGCATGTGTGTTCTTTTCACAAACCACATATGGATCCACCAGATTCATTACATGTATGTTCTTTTCATGAAACACATGGATCCACCAATGTCATTGCATGTGTTTTTTTCACAAACCACATATGGATCCACTAGAGTCATTGCATGTGTGTTATTTTCACTAAACCAACACCAGAGTCATTGCATGTGTGTTCTTTTCATAAACCACATGGATCCACCAATGTCATTGCATGTGTGTTCATTTCACAAACCACGTATGGATGCATCAGAGTCATTGCACGTGTGTTCTTTTCATGAACCACATATGGATCCATTAGAGTCATTCCATGTGTGTTCTTATCACTAAACCAACACTAGAGTCATTGCATGTGTGTTCTTTTCCACAAACCACATGGATCCACCAGAGTGATTGCATGTGTGTTCTTTTCATGAATCCACTAGAGTCATTGCATGTGTGTTCTTTTCATAAACCATCACTAGAGTCATTGCATGTGTGTTATTTTCACAAACCACATATGGATCCACCAGAGTCATTGCATGTATGTTCTTTTCATTACACACATGGATCCACCATTGTAATTGCATGTGTGTTCTTTTCACAAACCATATATGGATCCACCAGAGTCATTGCATGTGTGTTCTTATCAGTAAACCAACACCAGAGTCATTGCATGTGTGTTCTTTTCATGAAACCCATGGATCCACCAATGTCATTGCATGTGTGTTCATTTCACAAACGGCATATGGATCCACCAGAGTCATTGAATGTGTGTTATTTTCATGAAACTAGCACTAGAGTCATTGCATGTGTGTTCTTTTCACAAACCACATATGGATCCACAAGAGTCATTGGATGTGTGTTCTTTTCATGAACCACATATGGATCCACTAGAGTCATTGCATGTATGTTCTTTTCGTAAACTAGCACTAGAGTCATTGCATGTGTGTTCTTTTCACAAACCACATATGGATCCACCAGAGTCATTACATGTGTGATCTTTTCATGAAACACATGGATCCACCAATGCCATTACATGTGTGTTCTTTTCACAAACCATATATGGATCCACTAGAGTCAATGCATGTGTGTTCTTATCACTAAACCAACACCAGAGTCATTGCATGTGTGTTCTTTTCATGAAACCCATGGATACACCAATGTCATTGCATGTTTGTTCATTTCACAAACCACATATGGATCCACCAGAGTCATTGGATGTGTTTTCTTTTCGTGAAACTAGCACTAGAGTCATTGCATGTGTTTTCTTTTCACAAACCACATATGGATCCACTAGAGTCATTGCATGTGTGTTATTTTCATGAACCACATATGGATCCACTAGAGTCATTGCATGTATGTTCTTTTCATAAACCAGCACTAGAGTCAGTGCATGTGTGTTCTTTTTACAAACCACATATGGATCCACCAGATTCATTGCATGTATGTTCTATTCGTGAAACGCATGTATCCACCAATGTCATTACATGTATGTTCTTTTCATGAAACACATGGATCCACCAATGTCATTGCATGTGTGTTCTTTTCACAAACCATATATGGGTCCACTAGAGTCATTGCATGTGTGTTCTTATCACTAAACCAACACCAGAGTCATTGCATGTGTGTTCTTTTCATGAAACCCATGGATCCACCAATGTCATTGCATGTGTGTTCATTTCACAAACCACATATGGATCTACCCAAGTCATTGCATGTGTTTTATTTTCATGAAACTAGCACTAGAGTCATTGCATGTGTGTACTTTTCACAAACCACATATGGATCCACCAGAGTAATTGCATGTGTGTTCTTTTCATGAACCACATATGGATCCACTAGATTCATTGCATGCATGTTCTTTTCATAAACCAGCACTAGAGTCATTGCATGTGTGTTCTTTTCACAAACCACATATAGATCCACCAGATTCATTGCATGTATGTTCTTTTCATGAAACACATGGATCCACCAATGTCATTGCATGTGTTTTTTTCACAAACAACATATGGATCCACCAGATTCATTGCATGTATGTTCTATTCGTGAAACACATGTATCCACCAATGTCATTACATGTATGTTCTTTTCATGAAACACATGGATCCACCAATGTCATTGCATGTGTGTTCTTTTCACAAACCATATATGGATCCACTAGACTCATTGCATGTGTGTTCTTATCACTAAACCAACACCAGAGTCATTGCATGTGTGTTCTTTTCATGAAACCCATGGATCCACCAATGTCATTGCATGTGTGTTCATTTCACAAACCACATATGGATCTACCGAAGTCATTGCATGTGTTTTATTTTCATGAAACTAGCACTAGAGTCATTGCATGTGTGTACTTTTCACAAACCACATATGGATCCACCAGAGTAATTGCATGTGTGTTCTTTTCATGAACCACATATGGATCCACTAGATTCATTGCATGCATGTTCTTTTCATAAACCAGCACTAGAGTCATTGCATGTGTGTTCTTTTCACAAACCACATATGGATCCACCAGATTCATTGCATGTATGTTCTTTTCATGACACACATGGATCCACCAATGTCATTGCATGTGTTTTTTTCACAAACCACATATGGATCCACTAGAGTCATTGCATGTGTGTTATTTTCACTAAACCAACACCAGAGTCATTGCATGTGTGTTCTTTTCATAAACCACATGGATCCACCAATGTCATTGCATGTGTGTTCATTTCACAAACCACGTATGGATGCAGCAGAGTCATTGCATGTGTGTTCTTTTCATGAACCACATATGGATCCATTAGAGTCATTGCATGTGTGTTCTTATCACTAAACCAGCACTAGAGTCATTGCATGTGTGTTCTTTTCCACAAACCGCATGGATCCACTAGAGTGATTGCATGTGTGTTCTTTTCATGAATCCACTAGAGTCATTGCATGTGTGTTATTTTCATAAACCAGCACTAGAGTCATTGCATGTGTGTTATTTTCACAAACCACATATGGATCCACCAGAGTCATTGCATGTATGTTCTTTTCATAAAACACATGGATCCACCAATGTCATTGCATGTATGTTCTTTTCATAAACCATATATGGAACCACTAGAGTCATTGCATGTGTGTTCTTATCACTAAACCAACACCAGAGTCATTGCATGTGTGTTCTTTTCATGAAACCCATGGATCCACCAATGTCATTGCATGTGTGTTCATTTCACAAACGGCATATGGATCCACCAGAGTCATTGCATGTGTGTTGTTTTCATGAAACTAGCACTAGAGTAATTGCATGTGTGTTCTTTTCACAAACCACATATGGATCCACCAGAGTCATTGCATGTGTGTTCTTTTCATGAACCACATATGGATCCACTAGAGTCATTGCATGTATGTTCTTTTCGTAAACTAGCACTAGAGTCATTACATGTGTGTTCTTTTCACAAACCACATATGGATCCACCATAGTCATTACATGTGTGATCTTTTCATGAAACACATGGATCCACCAATGCCATTACATGTGTGTCCTTTTCACAAACCATATATGGATCCACTAGAGTCATTACATGTGTGTTCTTATCACTAAACCAACACCAGTCATTGCATGTGTGTTCTTTTCATGAAACCCATGGATCCACCAATGTCATTGCATGTTTGTTCATTTCACAAACCGCATATGGATCCACCAGAGTCATTGGATGTGTTTTCTTTTCATGAAACTAGCACTAGAGTCATTGCATGTGTTTTCTTTTCACAAACCACATATGGATCCACTACAGTCATTGCATGTGTGTTCTTTTCATGAACCACATATGGATCCACTACAGTCATTGCATGTGTGTTCTTTTCATGAACCACATATGGATCCACTAGAGCCATTGCATGTATGCTCTTTTCATAAACCAGCACTAGAGTCAGTGCATGTGTGTTATTTTTACAAACCACATATGGATCCACCAGATTCATTGCATGTATGTTCTATTCGTGAAACACATGTATCCACCAATGTCATTACACGTATGTTCTTTTCATGAAACACATGGATCCACCAATGTCATTGCATGTGTGTTCTTTTCACAAACCATATATGGATCCACTAGACTCATTGCATGTGTGTTCTTATCACTAAACCAACACCAGAGTCATTGCATGTGTGTTCTTTTCATGAAACCCATGGATCCACCAATGTCATTGCATGTGTGTTCATTTCACAAACCACATATGGATCTACCGAAGTCATTGCATGTGTTTTATTTTCATCAAACTAGCACTAGAGTCATTGCATGTGTGTACTTTTCACAAACCACATATGGATCCACCAGAGTCATTGCATGTGTGTTCTTTTCATGAACCACATATGGATCCACTAGAGTCATTGCATGTATGTTCTTTTCATAAAAAAGCACTAGAGTCATTGCATGTGTGTTCTTTTCACAAACCACATATGGATGCACCAGATTCATTGCATGTATGTTCTTTTCATGAAACACATGGATCCACCAATGTCATTGCATGTGTTTTTTTCACAAACCACATATGGATCCACTAGAGTCATTGCATGTGTGTTATTTTCACTAAACCAACACCAGAGTCATTGCATGTGTGTTCTTTTCATAAACCACATGGATCCACCAATGTCATTGCATGTGTGTTCATTTCACAAACCACGTATGGATGCAGCAGAGTCATTGCATGTGTGTTCTTTTCATGAACCACATATGGATCCATTAGAGTCATTGCATGTGTGTTCTTATCACTAAACCAGCACTAGAGTCATTGCATGTGTGTTCTTTTCCACAAACCGCATGGATCCACCAGAGTGATTGCATGTGTGTTCTTTTCATGAATCCACTAGAGTCATTGCATGTGTGTTCTTTTCATAAACCAGCACTAGAGTCACTGCATGTGTGTTATTTTCACAAACCACATATGGATCCACCACAGTCATTGCATGTATGTTCTTTTCATAAAACACATGGATCCACCAATGTCATTGCATGTGTGTTCTTTTCACAAACGATATATGGAACCACTAGAGTCATTGCATGTGTGTTCTTATCACTAAACCAACACCAGAGTCATTGCATGTGTGTTCTTTTCATGAAACCCATGGATCCACCAATGTCATTGCATGTGTGTTCATTTCACAAACGGCATATGGATCCACCAGAGTCATTGCATGTGTGTTGTTTTCATGAAACTAGCACTAGAGTCATTGCATGTGTGTTCTTTTCACAAACCACATATGGATCCACCAGAGTCATTGCATGTGTGTTCTTTTCATGAACCACATATGGATCCACTAGAGTCATTGCATGTATGTTCTTTTCGTAATATAGCACTAGAGTCATTACATGTGTGTTCTTTTCACAAACCACATATGGATCCACCATAGTCATTACATGTGTGATCTTTTCATGAAACACATGGATCCACCAATGCCATTACATGTGTGTCCTTTTCACAAACCATATATGGATCCACTAGAGTCATTACATGTGTGTTCTTATCACTAAACCAACACCAGAGTCATTGCATGTGTGTTCTTTTCATGAAACCCATGGATCCACCAATGTCATTGCATGTTTGTTCATTTCACAAACCGCATATGGATCCACCAGAGTCATTGGATGTGTTTTCTTTTCATGAAACTAGCACTAGAGTCATTGCATGTGTTTTCTTTTCACAAACCACATATGGATCCACTACAGTCATTGCATGTGTGTTCTTTTCATGAACCACATATGGATGCACTAGAGTCATTGCATGTATGTTCTTTTCATAAACCAGCACTAGAGTCAGTGCATGTGTGTTATTTTTACAAACCACATATGGATCCACCAGATTCATTGCATGTATGTTCTATTCGTGAAACACATGTATCCACCAATGTCATTACATGTATGTTCTTTTCATGAAACACATGGATCCACCAATGTCATTGCATGTGTGTTCTTTTCACAAACCATATATGGATCCACTAGAGTCATTGCATGTGTGTTCTTATCACTAAACCAACACCAGAGTCATTGCATGTGTGTTCTTTTCATGAAACCCATGGATCCACCAATGTCATTGCATGTGTGTTCATTTCATAAACCACATATGGATCTACCGAAGTCATTGCATTGTTTTATTTTCATGAAACTAGCACTAGAGTCATTGCATGTGTGTACTTTTCACAAACCACATATGGATCCACCAGAGTCATTGCATGTGTGTTCTTTTCATGAACCACATATGGATCCACTAGAGTCATTACATGTATGTTCTTTTCATAAACCAGCACTAGAGTCATTGCATGTGTGTTCTTTTCACAAACCACATATGGATCCACCAGATTCATTGCATGTATGTTCTTTTCATGAAACACATGGATCTACCAATGTCATTGCATGTGTTTTTTTCACAAACCACATATGGATCCACTAGAGTCATTGCATGTGTGTTATTTTCACTAAACCAATACAGAGTCATTGCATGTGTGTTCTTTTCATAAACCACATGGATCCACCAATGTCATTGCATGTGTGTTCATTTCACAAACCACGTATGGATGCAACAGAGTCATTGCACGTGTGTTCTTTTCATGAACCACATATGGATCCATTAGAGTCATTCCATGTGTGTTCTTATCACTAAACCAGCACTAGAGTCATTGCATGTGTGTTCTTTTCCATAAATCACATGGATCCACCAGAGTGATTGCATGTGTGTTATTTTCATGAATCCACTAGAGTCATTGCATGTGTGTTCTTTTCACAAACCAGCACTAGAGTCATTGCATGTGTGTTATTTTCACAAACCACATATGGATCCACCAGAGTCATTGCATGTATGTTCTTTTCATAAAACACATGGATCCACCAATGTAATTGCATGTGTGTTCTTTTCACAAACCATATATGGATCCACCAGAGTCATTGCATGTGTGTTATTATCACTAAACCAACACCAGAGTCATTGCACGGTTGTTCTTTTCATGAAACCCATGGATCCACCAATGTCATTGCATGTGTGTTCATTTCACAAACGGCATATGGATCCACCAGAGTCATTGAATGTATGTTATTTTCATCAAACTAGCACTAGAGTCATTGCATGTGTGTTCTTTTCACAAACCACATATGGATCCACAAGAGTCATTGGATGTGTGTTCTTTTCATGAACCACATATGGATCCACTAGAGTCATTGCATGTATGTTCTTTTCGTAAACTAGCACTAGAGTCATTGCATGTGTGTTCTTTTCACAAACCACATATGGATCCACCAGAGTCATTACATGTGTGATCTTTTCATGAAACACATGGATCCACCAATGCCATTACATGTGTGTTCTTTTCACAAACCATATATGGATCCACTAGAGTCATTGCATGTGTGTTCTTATCAGGAAACCAACACTAGAGTCATTGCATGTGTGTTCTTTTCATGAAACCCATGGATCCACCAATGTCATTGCATGTTTATTCATTTCACAAACCGCATATGGAACCACCAGAGTCATTGCATGTGTTTTCTTTTCATGAAACTAGCACTAGAGTCATTGCATGTGTTTTCTTTTCACAAACCACATATGGATCCACCAGAGTCATTGCATGTGTGTTATTTTCATGAACCACATATGGATCCACTAGAGTCATTGCATGTATGTTCTTTTCATAAACCAGCACTAGAGTCATTGCATGTGTGTTCTTTTTACAAACCACATATGGATCCACCAGATTCATTGCATGTATGTTCTATTCGTGAAACACATGTATCCACCAATGTCATTACATGTATGTTCTTTTCATGAAACACATGGATCCACCAATGTCATTGCATGTGTGTTCTTTTCACAAACCATATATGGATCCACTAGACTCATTGCATGTGTGTTCTTATCACTAAACCAACACCAGAGTCATTGCATGTGTGTTCTTTTCATGAAACCCATGGATCCACCAATGTCATTGCATGTGTGTTCATTTCACAAACCACATATGGATCTACCGAAGTCATTGCATGTGTTTTATTTTCATGAAACTAGCACTAGAGTCATTGCATGTGTGTACTTTTCACAAACCACATATGGATCCACCAGAGTCATTGCATGTGTGTTCTTTTCATGAACCACATATGGATCCACTAGAGTCATTGCATGTATGTTCTTTTCATAAACCAGCACTAGAGTCATTGCATGTGTGTTCTTTTCACAAACCACATATGGATCCACCAGATTCATTGCATGTATGTTCTTTTCATGAAACACATGGATCCACCAATGTAATTGCATGTGTGTTCTTTTCACAAACCATATATGGATCCACCAGAGTCATTGCATGTGTGTTATTATCACTAAACCAACACCAGAGTCATTGCACGGTTGTTCTTTTCATGAAACCCATGGATCCACCAATGTCATTGCATGTGTGTTCATTTCACAAACGGCATATGGATCCACCAGAGTCATTGCATGTGTGTTCTTTTCATGAACCACATATGGATCCACTAGAGTCATTACATGTATGTTCTTTTCATAAACCAGCACTAGAGTCATTGCATGTGTGTTCTTTTCACAAACCACATATGGATCCACCAGATTCATTGCATGTATGTTCTTTTCATGAAACACATGGATCTACCAATGTCATTGCATGTGTTTTTTTCACAAACCACATATGGATCCACTAGAGTCATTGCATGTGTGTTATTTTCACTAAACCAATACAGAGTCATTGCATGTGTGTTCTTTTCATAAACCACATGGATCCACCAATGTCATTGCATGTGTGTTCATTTCACAAACCACGTATGGATGCAACAGAGTCATTGCACGTGTGTTCTTTTCATGAACCACATATGGATCCATTAGAGTCATTCCATGTGTGTTCTTATCACTAAACCAGCACTAGAGTCATTGCATGTGTGTTCTTTTCCATAAATCACATGGATCCACCAGAGTGATTGCATGTGTGTTATTTTCATGAATCCACTAGAGTCATTGCATGTGTGTTCTTTTCACAAACCAGCACTAGAGTCATTGCATGTGTGTTATTTTCACAAACCACATATGGATCCACCAGAGTCATTGCATGTATGTTCTTTTCATAAAACACATGGATCCACCAATGTAATTGCATGTGTGTTCTTTTCACAAACCATATATGGATCCACCAGAGTCATTGCATGTGTGTTATTATCACTAAACCAACACCAGAGTCATTGCACGGTTGTTCTTTTCATGAAACCCATGGATCCACCAATGTCATTGCATGTGTGTTCATTTCACAAACGGCATATGGATCCACCAGAGTCATTGAATGTATGTTATTTTCATCAAACTAGCACTAGAGTCATTGCATGTGTGTTCTTTTCACAAACCACATATGGATCCACAAGAGTCATTGGATGTGTGTTCTTTTCATGAACCACATATGGATCCACTAGAGTCATTGCATGTATGTTCTTTTCGTAAACTAGCACTAGAGTCATTGCATGTGTGTTCTTTTCACAAACCACATATGGATCCACCAGAGTCATTACATGTGTGATCTTTTCATGAAACACATGGATCCACCAATGCCATTACATGTGTGTTCTTTTCACAAACCATATATGGATCCACTAGAGTCATTGCATGTGTGTTCTTATCAGGAAACCAACACTAGAGTCATTGCATGTGTGTTCTTTTCATGAAACCCATGGATCCACCAATGTCATTGCATGTTTATTCATTTCACAAACCGCATATGGAACCACCAGAGTCATTGCATGTGTTTTCTTTTCATGAAACTAGCACTAGAGTCATTGCATGTGTTTTCTTTTCACAAACCACATATGGATCCACCAGAGTCATTGCATGTGTGTTATTTTCATGAACCACATATGGATCCACTAGAGTCATTGCATGTATGTTCTTTTCATAAACCAGCACTAGAGTCATTGCATGTGTGTTCTTTTTACAAACCACATATGGATCCACCAGATTCATTGCATGTATGTTCTATTCGTGAAACACATGTATCCACCAATGTCATTACATGTATGTTCTTTTCATGAAACACATGGATCCACCAATGTCATTGCATGTGTGTTCTTTTCACAAACCATATATGGATCCACTAGACTCATTGCATGTGTGTTCTTATCACTAAACCAACACCAGAGTCATTGCATGTGTGTTCTTTTCATGAAACCCATGGATCCACCAATGTCATTGCATGTGTGTTCATTTCACAAACCACATATGGATCTACCGAAGTCATTGCATGTGTTTTATTTTCATGAAACTAGCACTAGAGTCATTGCATGTGTGTACTTTTCACAAACCACATATGGATCCACCAGAGTCATTGCATGTGTGTTCTTTTCATGAACCACATATGGATCCACTAGAGTCATTGCATGTATGTTCTTTTCATAAACCAGCACTAGAGTCATTGCATGTGTGTTCTTTTCACAAACCACATATGGATCCACCAGATTCATTGCATGTATGTTCTTTTCATGAAACACATGGATCCACCAATGTCATTGCATGTGTTTTTTCACAAACCACATATGGATCCACTAGAGTCATTGCATGTGTGTTATTTTCACTAAACCAACACCAGAGTCATTGCATGTGTGTTCTTTTCATAAACCACATGGATCCACCAATGTCATTGCATGTGTGTTCATTTCACAAACCACGTATGAATGCAGCAGAGTCATTGCATGTGTGTTCTTTTCATGAACCACATATGGATCCATTAGAGTCATTGCATGTGTGTTCTTATCACTAAACCAGCACTAGAGTCATTGCATGTGTGTTCTTTTCCACGAACCGCATGGATCCACCAGAGTGATTGCATGTGTGTTCTTTTCATGAATCCACTAGAGTCATTGCATGTGTGTTCTTTTCATAAACCAGCACTAGAGTCATTGCATGTGTGTTATTTTCACAAACCACATATGGATCCACCAGAGTCATTGCATGTATGTTCTTTTCATAAAACACATGGATCCACCAATGTCATTGCATGTGTGTTCTTTTCACAAACCATATATGGAACCACTAGAGTCATTGCATGTGTGTTCTTATCACTAAACCAACACCAGAGTCATTGCATGTGTGTTCTTTTCATGAAACCCATGGATCCACCAATGTCATTGCATGTGTGTTCATTTCACAAACGACATATGGATCCACCAATGTCATTGCATGTGTGTTCATTTCACAAACGACATATGGATCCACCAGAGTCATTGCATGTGTGTTATTTTCATGAAACTAGCACTAGAGTCATTGCATGTATGTTCTTTTCATAAACCAGCACTAGTGTAGCATCCCAATTGTCTAACAATTGTAATGCTACTTGGTCTAGTAATATAATGGCTACTTCAAACATATAATTGTTGCATCATCATTATATCATGCTCATGTCATCATGCCTCCTTGCATTTGAGCATCATATAAAACCCTTTTCCTTTTGGTTCTTATCTCATATGCATTGTAAATTGTATTTGCCTCTTGATATTGTATTTGGTTCTTGATATATTTTTTAAATGCCCAAGTTGAGTTGGGGGCATATCTCTTATTTAACTCCACCACCTTTCTTGTCATCACCCCATCATTCCACCATTCCACCATATATGAGCATTGCAATTTATTGGTTTTACCTCTAGCTCATGTGGGTTGGGATGGATCCAATTCTATTCTTTTCCACCTGCTCTCATCTTGGCATCATGATGTTTTCACATTAGTGATATATGAGAGCCACATGGCCACCTTTGCATGCCTTGTGAGTGGAACCCTTTTTCCTGGCTTCCACATGGATTATTATGGATTATGCCATGTTGGGATATTTTTGGGACTATTGAGCATCTAGTGGCACATACACACTAGCAAGTCCCATTTCTATTCAAACATGGTCATCTCCATCTACTCCACATGGGGCATCCTCTTAATCCTTTTTGCTTGGCTATATTCCAATTTTTGGGAATGCAAAATAATAATGCCATGTAATAATATTGTTTTCACAAGAATCAACATGGCAATAAATATTTTGCATGGGCCATGCAAGTGTCACCTTTTCTAGTATTTGGTTTTTATTTGACTCTTGAGTGGATCATCATCTCTCTCCATCTCTATCCTTTCTTTTGGCTTGATCTAAGTTGATCTTGCTTAAACCCTAGCTTCACATCCCTCTCTTTTTCTTGACTTGATCTTGTTGGAGCTTGTCTAGGGCATGCTTGATCTTGTCAAAAATACCACTCCATCTAATCTCTCCTCTCTCTATATACCTCTCTCCCTATCTCTATCTAAGCTAAACCCAAACCCTACACCTAATCCACATGTCCTTGTTTGCTCTAGTTTGGGAGCATGCAAGTTTCTAAAAAACCCTAGCTCTCACCCTCTCTCTCTCTTTTCTCTATCTAGGTTCCTCTCATCACCACTCCCTCTCTCTAAACCCCCTATCTAAGATCCTACCTAATCACCTACACCTCTACCATCACCTTACCCCTAAGCTAAAACCCTCACCACCACACCTCCCCTCTCTCTCGGCCCCTCCCTTCTCTCTACCAGCTGGCCCCACCGGCCACCCTCTCTCCCTGGCCACCTCACCCCAGCCACCTAAGCCCAAACCCTAACCGAGCCTAGCTCACCCGAGCCTCTAACCCTAGCCAAGCCTCACCCCTCTCCCTAGCTCTCTCTGCCAGGAGGGCCCTAGCCCGAGCCTCCCCACCGGACCCTGCCGGCCCCACCTGGAAGCCACCCCCCTGCCTGCCCTGCCCCTGCCCGACCGAGCACGTGAGGAGGAGGAAGGAGAAAAAGGTGGCCGAAGCCACCTTTTCCATCTACCACTTCCCCACGGCACCCCTCTCCTCTCCCGTCCCCATCTACCCCTCTCTCTCGCCTCTGTCCTCTCCCAGATCTGCCCCGGCGCCTGCCGCTCCTCCCCTCCCTCTCCACCGCCGCCAGACCCCGACGCCAGCCGACGCCGTCTACCTCTGCCCCTCATCGATCCAGCCGGCGTGCCCGTCGTGGAGGTGGTCGAGAAGCCGTGGAGCCACCTCTGCATCGCCCCCATCCGCGCCAGCGAGGAGGAGACGGTCCCCTGTACCCTGCATGTCGACGCGTCTCGCCAAACCCTAGATCGCCCGGCCTCTTCCTCGACGTCGATCGCCTGCGCCTCGAGCCGAACCACCTCCACCGACGCCCTCGCGGTGAGCCCCTAACCCTCCTGGACACGGTCCGCTTCTCTGACCCGCCCTAGCCTCGCCGGGTTTTCCGTCGAACGGCCTCCGCGCGTCGGAGTGCAGTGGCGTCTGCACGCTCTCGCTCCGCGTAGCCCCTCATCTAGGCCTCGCCCACCCCCCTGACACCAACCCACCCCTACCGCAGTGGCTCCGCCTCTACGTGCGCCCCAGGTCACATGTTCGAGCCCCGCCGCGGCGCCCTGTCTTTTTGTCGCGCACCGATCGGTCCACTGCGCTCAGAGGAAGAGAAACAGTGCACGCGGGGACACTTTGCACTTCCCCCCCATACCTTTTTCTGCATCAACCCGCGCTCCCCCTTGGCCCACATGTCATCCCCCGTGTCTTTTTGCAAAAAGGATCCCGAAGTTCGTAAACCTCAACCCGCGATCCCCAGCGAAGCCACGTGGTTGGGCACGGTTCACCCGCTGGCAGCTGGGCCCGCGAGGCCCCAGGTCCCACCTGTCAGTCTCTGTGTCTGGCAGCAACCGCGGTGAGAAATCCTTTTCTGCGCGTCTGTTGTCCAGTCAACAGCTGGGCCCACTGGTCATTGACTGTGGCTAGCTTCACCCGAGTAGAAAAAGTTTCTTTCTGTTTCTGGTTTTAATTCAAATCTTTTAAAATCTATTTCAAATTCAAATTCAAATCTGTTTTATAATAACATTTAATTTATAAACCCAAATAATGCATATAATATATGTTTTCAAATCAGAAAAATGTGAGGAATTCAAATATGCCATTCAAAATATATTTCGAACACTTTATTTTCCAAGTTGATTAAAATTACAATAAAATGCCCTTTTGGCTTAATTAATTAATAACTTTTGTTTTATAAGTCCAAATTTAATAAATAATATGTCTAAAATGATTAGCTCGACGAGACCTTCCTGTTTATGCATTCCATCATCAGTTTTGCAGCATGCATCATATAAATATAATGTGTTCAGCAACTAATATGAGAATAAAATGGGGCCAAAACTCAATAAAATGATTTATTCTTGTATGCCACACCTCACCCATGCCATGCTACTTTATTGCCATGCAAATTGTGCATCATTCATCATGGCATGATTGTTTGCTTGATGCATTTAACTCATATGCTTGTGCACTTTATTTATGTTGGCCCTTGTTTGTTTGGTTCTTCTTCGAATAGACGCTGAGCAGGGGATATACCAAGAGAACCAGGAGCACTACCTAGATCCTTCTCTCGCTTCAACTGAGCTGCCAGGCAAGCACTACCACATGCTTACATACATATAGTACCTACTGCCTCTATCTTATTCTTGCATCATTGAGTCGCGATTGCATTAAACTGAATCCCAAGTATTGCATAGCCTTTACTTTTAAACCCCACCGAAGCTTGTTCCTCCATCCCATGAGCCCTTACTACAGGAGTTGTTTGAGCCATGCGAGTCGTAGAACAGCATGTGTAGGGTATGTGAGTGTCTGATGGATAACGAGGTACCTAAACAACTTAACCTGAGTAGTAATGGGATAACTAATGAAAGTGGCATCGGTGAGCAATATCTGTTATTTGGTTTTTATGCTCACTTGTGTCCCGTAGGACCCCGAGTACTTGATTCCTGTTCCTTGAATATTCGCGCTATCCACATCAGGGAGGCTTATGAACCCCCCTGAGCCAGAGCTTGATTCATTCTTATTTCTTGGGGCCACAAACTAGTTTGAGGTTTTATTTACTATCCTGTACTTATGCCATGCTTTACTGCTTTAATTTAAATTGTGCGAGGTACTGCACACTGTACTGTTTAGGAAAGCGGAGTGTTTTCGCGGTGTCGACAAGCCCAGTCACATTTTCGGGTTCCCAGTCGTTCACAGCCACTGACGCAAACCTTGAGGCCGTCTCGGAGTCAGCTAACTTCGTTGCGGGTAGCTCAATGGGGTGGCCCCCTGAAATATTTCTGAATCCTGTGATCGCTTTGTCGTGACTGCCTCGTTGGGTTTTGATTTGGTTTTTCCGAGGCATATCGAGTGTGTGTTGCTATTTGTGCACCCCTGCAGGGTAAAACTTTCTGAAAGCCGTGTCCGCGGTTATGGACGACTTGGAGCACAGTTTCTCGATCATAGACAAGCATAACTAAAGTACCGCTTTTAATTTGACTAGACTAGGTACCTGACTAGTAAATAGTACAACACTCATGGAATGGATAATAAAACTGCCAACGGATGGGGGGGGGGGTTTGTTCGTCCGCTTCCTCGTTGGTAAGCGAGGAGGAGGATGGATCTGTTAAGATTACCGTTATAACTGTTATAATTGTTGTTATTAATTCATAGACATTCCGTCTATCTCTGGTTAGGCGGATGGTTAGCGAGTATCTATAGAATTGCTAGGGTTTACCTTTTGCTGCAATTGCGTCACCCCAGGTTGTGTCCCCTTTAGAGGCATAAAGACTTGCTGAGTACCCCTAGGGTCTCACACGATAAATTATTGGTTCAGATGAACAGGTACACTCTCAAGATGGATACTGGGTGGAAGAGACGGACGATGTGGGCAACGATCATTCGGTGTAGAGATTCCGGGAACGGGGATCCGTGAGATCTGTGGGCGGGATGTGCTTATTTATGGGGCATCTTATGCCGATTTGCTTCTTATCCGTACTCGGATTTTGTCTTCCGCTTCCGCTTGATACTCTGATGTTTGATGTATGAGGAGATATCCTAAACTATTATATCTATCTAGGATATTTGGATCTTGCCGTATGGCGTTGCTATATTTCCTTTCTTTTAGATGGAATGGCTCTGATGTACTATTGTATGGTGGCTTGCATACATATTCACTTGTGTATGTAGTTGATCCCTTCGCCTGCTGATTACGCCGCCCGTTCTTGTCCCGATGTTTGGAAATGGTTGGGACGGCCGAAAGGTCTACCTGTGAGTGGAATTTGGGCCCTACCGTACTATTTCAACCATTTCTGCTCATCCAGGCTTGTAACTAGGAGCGTAATTCACCGAGGTAGTTAAAGTAGAGTCAGTGCATGTGTGTTCTTTTTACAAAACACATATGGATCCACCAGATTCATTGCATGTATGTTCTATTCGTGAAACACATGTATCCACCAATGTCATTACATGTATGTTCTTTTCATGAAACACATGGATCCACCAATGTCATGCATGTGTGTTCTTTTCAGAAACCATATATGAATCCACTAGAGTCATTGCATGTGTGTTCTTATCACTAAACCAACACCAGAGTCATTGCATGTGTGTTCTTTTCATGAAACCCATGGATCCACCAATGTCATTGCATGTGTGTTCATTTCACAAACCACATATGGATCTACCGAAGTCATTGCATGTGTTTTATTTTCATGAAACTAGCACTAGAGTCATTGCATGTGTGTACTTTTCACAAACCACATATCGATCCACCAGAGTCATTGCATGTGTGTTCTTTTCATGAACCACATATGGATCCACTAGAGTCATTGCATGTATGTTCTTTTCATAAACCAGCACTAGAGTCATTGCATGTGTGTTCTTTTCACAAACCACATATGGATCCACCAGATTCATTACATGTATGTTCTTTTCATGAAACACATGGATCCACCAATGTCATTGCATGTGTTTTTTTCATAAACCACATATGGATCCACTAGAGTCATTGCATGTGTGTTATTTTCACTAAACCAACACCAGAGTCATTGCATGTGTGTTCTTTTCATAAACCACATGGATCCACCAATGTCATTGCATGTGTGTTCATTTCACAAACCACGTATGGATGCAGCAGAGTCATTGCACGTGTGTTCTTTTCATGAACCACATATGGATCCATTAGAGTCATTCCATGTGTGTTCTTATCACTAAACCAGCACTAGAGTCATTGCATGTGTGTTCTTTTCCACAAACCACATGGATCCACCAGAGTGATTGCATGTGTGTTCTTTTCATGAATCCACTAGAGTCATTGCATGTGTGTTCTTTTCATAAACCATCACTAGAGTCATTGCATGTGTTTTATTTTCACAAACCACATATGGATCCACCAGAGTCATTGCATGTATGTTCTTTTCATTACACACATGGATCCACCAATGTAATTGCATGTGTGTTCTTTTCACAAACCATATATGGATCCACCAGAGTCATTGCATGTGTGTTCTTATCACTAAACCAACACCAGAGTCATTGCATGTGTGTTCTTTTCATGAAACCCATGCATCCACCAATGTCATTGCATGTGTGTTCATTTCACAAACGGCATATGGATCCACCAGAGTCATTGAATGTGTGTTATTTTCATGAAACTAGCACTAGAGCCATTGCATGTGTGTTCTTTTCACAAACCACATATGGATCCACAAGAGTCATTGGATGTGTGTTCTTTTCATGAACCACATATGGATCCACTAGAGTCATTGCATGTATGTTCTTTTCGTAAACTAGCACTAGAGTCATTGCATGTGTGTTCTTTTCACAAACCACATATGGATCCACCAGAGTCATTACATGTGTGATCTTTTCATGAAACACATGGATCCACCAATGCCATTACATGTGTGTTCTTTTCACAAACCATATATGGATCCACTAGAGTCATTGCATGTGTGTTCTTATCACTAAACCAACACCAGAGTCATTGCATGTGTGTTCTTTTCATGAAACCCATGGATCCACCAATGTCATTGCATGTTTGTTCATTTCACAAACCGCATATGGATCCACCAGAGTCATTGGATGTGTTTTCTTTTCATGAAACTAGCACTAGAGTCATTGCATGTGTTTTCTCTTCACAAACCACATATGGATCCACTAGAGTCATTGCATGTGTGTTCTTTTCATGAACCACATATGGATCCACTAGAGTCATTGCATGTATGTTCTTTTCATAAACCAACACTAGAGTCAGTGCATGTGTGTTCTTTTTACAAACCACATATGGATCCACCAGATTCATTGCATGTATGTTCTATTCGTGAAACACATGTATCCACCAATGTCATTACAAGTATGTTCTTTTCATGAAACACATGGATCCACCAATGTCATTGCATGTGTGTTCTTTTCACAAACCATATATGGATCCACTAGAGTCATTGCATGTGTGTTCTTATCACTAAACCAACACCAGAGTCATTGCATGTGTGTTCTTTTCATGAAACCCATGGATCCACCAATGTCATTGCATGTGTGTTCATTTCACAAACCACATATGGATCTACCGAAGTCATTGCATGTGTTTTATTTTCATGAAACTAGCACTAGAGTCATTGCATGTGTGTACTTTTCACAAACCACATATGGATCCACCAGAGTCATTGCATGTGTGTTCTTTTCATGAACCACATATGGATCCACTAGAGTCATTGCATGTATGTTCTTTTCATAAACCAGCACTAGAGTCATTGCATGTGTGTTCTTTTCACAAACCACATATGGATCCACCAGATTCATTGCATGTATGTTCTTTTCATGAAACACATGGATCCACCAATGTCATTGCATGTGTTTTTTTCACAAACCACATATGGATCCACTAGAGTCATTGCATGTGTGTTATTTTCACTAAACCAACAACAGAGTCACTGCATGTGTGTTCTTTTCATAAACCACATGGATCCACCAATGTCATTGCATGTGTGTTCATTTCACAAACCGCGTATGGATGCAGCAGAGTCATTGCACGTGTGTTCTTTTCATGAACCACATATGGATCCATTAGAGTCATTCCATGTGTGTTCTTATCACTAAACCAGCACTAGAGTCATTGCATGTGTGTTCTTTTCCACAAATCACATGGATCCACCAGAGTGATTGCATGTGTGTTCTTTTCATGAATCCACTAGAGGCATTGCATGTGTGTTCTTTTCATAAACCAGCACTAGAGTCATTGCATGTGTGTTATTTTCACAAACCATATATGGATCCACCAGAGTCATTGCATGTATGTTCTTTTCATAAAACACATGGATCCACCAATGTAATTGCATGTGTGTTCTTTTCACAAACCATATATGGATCCACCAGAGTCATTGCATGTGTGCTCTTATCACTAAACCAACACCAGAGTCATTGCATGTGTGTTCTTTTCATGAAACCCATGGATCCACCAAAGTCATTGCATGTGTGTTCATTTCACAAACGGCATATGGATCCACCAGTCATTGAATGTGTGTTATTTTCATGAAACTAGCACTAGAGTCATTGCATGTGTGTTCTCTTCACAAACCACATATGGATCCACAAGAGTCATTGGATGTGTGTTCTTTTCATCAACCACATATGGATCCACTAGAGTCATTGCATGTATGTTCTTTTCGTAAACTAGCACTAGAGTCATTGCATGTGTGTCCTTTTCACAAACCACATATGGATCCACCAGAGTCATTACATGTGTGATCTTTTCATGAAACACATGGATCCACCAATGCCATTACATGTGTGTTCTTTTCACAAACCATATATGGATCCACTATAGTCATTGCATGTGTGTTCTTATCACTAAACCAACACCAGAGTCATTGCATGTGTGTTCTTTTCATGAAACCCATGGATCCACCAATGTCATTGCATGTTTGTTCATTTCACAAACCGCATATGGATCCACCAGAGTCATTGCATGTGTTTTCTTTTCATGAAACTAGCACTAGAGTCATTGCATGTGTTTTCTTTTCACAAACCACATATGGATCCACCAGAGTCATTGCATGTGTGTTCTTTTCATGAACCACATATGGATCCACTAGAGTCATTGCATGTATGTTCTTTTCATAAACCAGCACTAGAGTCAGTGCATGTGTGTTCTTTTTACAAACCACATATGGATCCACCAGATTCATTGCATGTATGTTCTATTCGTGAAACACATGTATCCACCAATGTCATTACATGTATGTTCTCTTCATGAAACACATGGATCCACCAATGTCATTGCATGTGTGTTCTTTTCACAAACCATATATGGATCCACTAGACTCATTGCATGTGTGTTCTTATCACTAAACCAACACCAGAGTCATTGCATGTGTGTTCTTTTCATGAAACCCATGGATCCACCAATGTCATTGCATGTGTGTTCATTTCACAAACCACATATGGATCTACCGAAGTCATTGCATGTGTTTTATTTTCATGAAATTAGCACTAGAGTCATTGCATGTGTGTACTTTTCACAAACCACATATGGATCAACCAGAGTCATTGCATGTGTGTTCTTTTCATGAACCACATATGGATCCACTAGAGTCATTGCATGTATGTTCTTTTCATAAACCAGCACTAGAGTTATTGCATGTGTGTTCTTTTGTAACATCCCAAAAATCATATTTCAAAACTCATTCATATCATTCTTTGCATCATTCTTTCATTTAGGGTTTTTCTCAAAATCATTTAGAAGCATACACTTTGGATATGATTTGATGTGGGCAATTTATCTCAAATGGCCATCACCCTTTGGGATTTGATTGTCTATGATCTTGTTTGCTTGCCTCCATGATTGGAAAGATTAGGAGTAGCATTTAAACCCAAGATTCCAAATTTAGAAATAGTTTCAAAACCCTATTCCAAATATTTGCAAACTAGAGCAAATCTCTGTTTACTTTGAAACCCAAGCTTGACCAAGCCTTTGCAAGGTAACTACTTGGTTTTTGACTATTTTTGAACCCACAGAACCCTGCAAAAAAATTCCAAAACAATTTGAATTCAAAAGGATTTGAATTCATATCAAATTCATTCCAGAAAATGAATTTAGAAAAAGAAAAAGGCTTAACAAAGGAAAAAGGCCGCGCGGCCAGAATCTGGCCCAGCAGCAGATCGAGCCCAGCAAGCCCACCCGGGGATCTCCTCTTTCTTCTCACACGCGCGAGCGCAAGCAAACAGACGCTGACAGCCAGGCCCCACTTCCACTCCGCGCTCCTCGCTGACAGGCGGGCCTTCTCCACGTCAGCATCGTCTTCCCCTATCTCCGCGCACGATCTCCGCCGCTGACCGTTGCCGCAGTGATGCCGGGAGTAATTGGGCATTAATCGACGGGCGTTTCCTGTCGAGCATCTGGCTATAAGACCCCCTCTGCCTCGCGATCATTTTCCCCCAAACACCTCGCTCGCTCCGCCACCAGGCTGCCCTCAATCAGCATTGCACCGCCGCAGACAGAGCCTCTCCGGCGATCGATTCCGGTGAGCCCAGTGTTCCCCTCTGCCTATCGTTCTTGCTATCTGACTCAGTGTGTCTTGGCGCCTCTCCTGACCTCACTAGTCCGTCTTGTACTGCCCCAGGTCGCCGGTTCCACTTGACACCGCGAGCACCGACGGCGACATCAACTCCGACGAGTTTTCCCGGTAGGAACAGACTGCCCCTTGCCTTTCCGTTCATGCTCACTACTTCGCCTTGACTCTGTGAAACTAACCGTGTCCTCGCTTTGCCTCGGGGTGATCCACAGCAACGTCCACGACGACCACCCGACGCATCCGACGTCGCCACGAACTCCGGTGAGCAATCGCAGCCGTGCCCGAGAGCCCCTTGACCAACCACGAGTACGACGAGCATCGCCGTGACCCTCTGAGCCCGGTGAGCTACTCCTCCTTCTCCCTCGCCGTCTGCATCATCGGCAACGTCATCGACCGACAGTTCCGCCGCCGGTAGCCACAGCTCCGCCGCCAGTTCTTGGCCAGAGAAATAGCAGCCGTTAGATCTGTATCGTAGCGCTAAGATAGATCCACTTAACCCCGAAGCGGTACGCGATCTGAGCCGCCAGATTTCATTTAGATCCTACGACTGTGGAGCTCGATCCAGTGCGAAACGGTACGGGCGAATAAGAACATGACGCGTGGCTAGATTAGATCTGAAAATAGAATTTAAAACCAGAAATTTGATCCAAATTCAAATGCCTATATCTTTTGAATTCCACGTTGGAATTTTGCAAACTTTATACCGTTGGATTCAGAAAAACAAGACCTTTCTGCCTATCCTTTTTTTTTAGCATATAGTAACCATTAGATGTGCTTAAATTGCAGAGACTTGTTTGAGGCCTTTTTAAGTATAGATTTAGTTTAGTACTTTGTTTAGAGTTAGATTTTGTTTAGTTGGTAAACTAGTGGCTTGCTAAGTTTCTGTATTCATGCACTTGCTTGGTTGAGTTTTTCAAAAATCATCACTTGGTAGATTCATGCATGCATGCATTCATAATATTTTTGTTTGTATATATTTGTGTGTAATTGTGTGCTATAACTTTGTGTGTAGATTTTGCTAGTGATTGTGATTGTGACGAGTGCTACTATCCACACTACCAAGGCAAGTGATATCTTCATGAATATTCCATACCTATATTTTATACTTGCATTAGATATATTTTGTTAGGACTTGCATGCTACTTTTGTCAATTAATGATGGGAAATCCTATTTAGAATAAAATGCTACAGTTGCTAGGAAATTCCCTAAGGATAAGTTGCCATGCCATGCTTAGCCTAGCTATTAGAAAACAAGGGTGGTTTATATATTCACACTTTGAAAATTATTCTAAGTCTAAGGACTTGTTTTTATCTAACAAAACAACTAAGTTAATGAATCACCTGGGTGGAATGGAAAGAATGGGATATGTTGAGTGGTTACACAAGGCCAGGGGTACTGGTGAACCTTGTGTATCTCACTTGTGGATGGCCACCCAGGAAACAAAGAGATTTGAGATGTCAAATGTTGAGAAGCTTCAAGTGCAACCACTTGGTAATATGGGCTCTGCCATGATCTTAGGATGCTGGAACTTAGTCTCTTGGACAGTGGGTGGTAGATGGGATGATAGGTTGGAGCGCGTCCATTTGACTAAGGAAAGGCTACTGAAGGATCATGTCTTGGGAAACCAAGGCTTGTGGGGAAAGTGCACCACCTCTGCAGAGTGTAAAACCTAAGTACTTAGCCATGTCCCTGGTAAAGGACAATTTGAGCATCAAGACATGGAAACTTCAAGAATCTCATCACTCCAATTTCTAAATAAAACTTGTGGGTGAAAAAGGGTTAAAAGGATCTTCAGTCATTGATTGGTAGATGCCCTAAGGGGATCTGGAGTCTTTGATTGGTTGATGCCTTGGGTGTTTTGTGCCAAGCAAAAACTTAGTGTTTTTCAAAAAAAAAAAGTTAAGGAAAAATCTATTTTGAGCAATGCAAGCCTAAGCTCCACCAGCCAAATGCATATAGTATTATAGTCCACTTAAAATATACTAAGGTATCACTTGCCAATACTATTCCAAAGTATTGACCCTCTGTGGCTGTAACTTATGATGTTGCAGGTTACTCTGATGATGATTAGGAGTCATGAGTCTACACTCAACATGCTTGCCTGTGGCACATGAAGATGAAGACTTATGTTTATTTACATATTCCATAAACTCTTGTATTAGGCCTTTGGCCATGAGTTGTAAAAGACTATGTTTTATCTCTGGAATGACTGTAATAAACGACCTTTGTATCTGTGTACTTCATCTTAAACTGTGGATGCTAGCATTGATCCAGGGACTAGCATTGCAATCACAGGGATCTTTTCCTTTAATAAGGAGGGATCTTACAGATGGTATCAGAGCACTGTGTTGCCTGTAGGATTATGACCCTAGGATTGGAAACCACTAAGGAATTTTTTTTTCCTTCTTCTACACTTGTCTATTCTTCTCGTAAACTTTTCTAATCTTCTCAATCTCATCTCTATTTGTAGATGAACTCCGTCAACGAAGCCGTGAGGAAAGGACCACTCATGACCATGACCTTGGAGTGTGAGACTGAGTTTCCCAAGATTCTCAAGGACCTCATGGAGACCATGGGAGTACATTGTGCAGCAGTGTACAAGGGCTTTCCAGTGATGGAGGATGGAGTGGAGTATTGGTGGGTGCAACTTCACTTGTACAAGAATAAGGAAGACAACCACAAAGAAAAGGGCTTCTGCATGTACAACAACACTTTTATGCACACCACATTCTTTGAGTCAGCAAAAGAAGCAGCTTGGAAGACTATCAAGGAACTGAGTACTAGAGTCAAGTGCAAGATGCTCAACCTCCAAAAAGACTTAGAGAAAGAGAAGGAACATACCCAAGAGTTGGAAGTCACCAACCAAACCTTAAGAGGAGATATCATAGACTTAGTGATAGAAGCATGTGAACAAGATAGGGTGATTGCCACTAGGAACATTGTGTTAGCCGCCAGATCCAATGAGATAGGATTGTAAGCGCACTTCGTTAGTTGGACCACCACCTATCACCTTATTTTCCAAAATGATACCTTAAATAAGTTTGAACCTTGGTTGATGTAATGGATTCTTGTATGCATGACTTGTATGATTTTTGTATGTTCCAAGAATGTGTTTGAATGTTGTCTTGTTTATCTTAAATTGTGTTGTTCTAACTTTTTCAATCTTATAAATAGATGCCTATTGCCATCAGCACTGTTGAGGAGTTCCAGGCTACCCGTTTTGGTCCTCGTATCGTAGAGCTTACTACTTTACTCGATCTCCCTCTTCCTATCATTACTGTGCACCCACTCACCAAGTTTGAGAGGAAGGACCTCTGGGGCTTCAAGGTGAACCAGCCAGGACGCTAGACCGAGCCTACTACGGAGGCCATCGTCTTCAAGCTTATGCACGATGACAGGGAGAGAGGCATGGAGGTTGTCATGCAGGATCTGATAGGACGACTGTTAGGCCGTCACTCCCGACAGGTTAGAGGCACTCACTTCCACGCCTTCGGAAGGCGTGATGATGATGGAGAGTCCATTGACTTTGAGGACGACTCGAGGGTCACAGCAGAGCCGATACGCCTGTACCTCCAGGACTTAGAGACTCTTATTAGACACGTGGATACCGATAGGACCAACGTCATGCTTAGTAATGATGAGCTCCAGGTGCAGCTTCGCGAGAAGGACAAGCTCTTCACGCAGCAGGACGAGATAGTCAAGGAGATGGAGACGAAGTTCGAGACCCAAGACCGTAAGTTCAAGAGTCAAGAGAAGCGTGTCCAGGATAGGAACAAGATGATTCGTGATATGACCGAGGAACTGCAGTCCAAGGACTTCGAGTTAGAGCAGCAGCAGACAGTGATTGAGAGGCTTCGTTCCCAGAAGAGGGCTCTCAAGGCCAAGATCGACTCTTTGACCACTACCATCGAGGAGAACAAGACCGCAATGGAGAACGCAGGTCTTACCTTTGTCGAGGAGGAGATTGATGCCGACGAGTAGATTTGACTACTCAGTTATCTTTATTTACCGCACTTGTTATTTGTGAACTTAATGTTTGGACCATCCGACATGTGGATGGCTTGCCACTTGTGTGTTTGTACTTTGAGACTTTTTGTTATCTTGTTGTTGAGGTTTTATCCTAGTGTTGCTTGCTATGTGTTTGTTTGAGTAATGTATTGTGCATAAATCATGTAAGGGTATCTCATTCTTATCTCTATATAAATAAACCACAGATGCCTCCCCGTCGCGCAAACACCAACCCCAACCCCAACATTACCCCAGAAATGCAACAAATGATGAATGCACAAACACATCTTATGCAAATGATGACGACGTTCATCCAGAACCAGAACAACAACAACCCCAATAACAACAACAACAATAACAACAACAACAATAACAACAACAACAACAATAACAACAACAACAATAACAACAACAACAACCCTCCAGGTTTTGATATGCTTACCAGATTTCTGCGTCTGAGGCCAGCTAAGTTTTCTGGAACGACTGATCCCATGGTGGCCAATGATTGGCTACGTTCTGTGAACAAAGACTTAGTGACCGTGGGATGCACAGATGCTGAAAAGGTCAGGTTCGCAGCACATCTGTTGGAAGGACCAGCCGCCGCATGGTGGGACAACTTCCAGATTACCACGCCTATTGATGAGGTGACTTGGGCTATCTTTGAAGATGGATTTCGTACTACTCATATCTCACTAGGTATGATGAGCCTGAAAAAGAAGGAATTTCACAACCTGAAGCAGCGCCAACACAGCGTGGCTGAATATATTGAAGAGTTCAACAATCTGGCGCGCTATGCACCGGATGAGGTTGACACTGATGCCAAAAGGAAGGAAAAGTTTCTGGAAGGCTTGAATGACGAACTGAATCTGCAGCTGTCTGTGGCATATGTTCCAACTTATCAGTCGTTGTGTGACAAGGCTGTTATTGTGGAGAATAAAATGAAGCAAGTCGAGAGTAGAAAGAGGAAACACTCTGACAAGCATAGCTCGGGATCGTCTCTTAAACGATCTCACTATGATGATAGTGTCAGCTCAGGATCCCACAAGCATGGGAAATTTAACAAGCACCACAACCACAACCGTCATGACAACAAGCATCATCGCAGTCATGAAAATGATAAGTACAAGAACCACAAGAGTGGATATAAGATCCACCATAGTGGAGGTGGAAGTGGAAGTGGAAGTCAACCTAAGAAGGACAACAGTCAGGTTGAATGCTTCAAATGCAAGAAGCTGGGGCATTATGCTAATGAGTGTCCTGAGAAGAAAGTTGAAGGACCTAACAAGCCCAATCCTTTTCAGAAAGGACAGGTTAACCACATCAATGTGGAGGAGGTCTATGAAGAGCCTGATGCTGTTGCTGGTAAGTTCAGACTCAATTCCATCTCAGCATTAGTTCTCTTTGATACTGGTGCATCTCATTCATTCATATCAAAAGCATTTGTTGATAGAAATGGGTTTGCATCTGAAAACATTGGGTGTCCGATAAAAGTTAGCTCTCCGGGAGGGGATATGATAGTGAGTCTTGGATGCCGGGATCTAGTCATAGAGATCGGAAAACATAAGTTTCCAGTAAACCTAATAATCCTGAATTCCCAAGGATTGGATGTAATTTTGGGAATGGATTGGATGGCTAAGTATGAGGGAGTACTAGATTGTGCCAATCGTACAATTTCACTCACAACCCCTGAAGGTAAGAGGATAACATTTAAGTCCAATTTTAAATCTAAAGGAAGCAAGCTAAATTCTCTTAAGGGGGTTAGCATGGACACGGTGCCAATTGTGTGCGAGTATCCGGATGTGTTTCCGGAAGAATTACCAGGAATGCCACCAGATAGAGATGTGGAGTTTATAATAGATTTGGTACCAGGTTCTGGACCAAGGGCAAAGAGGCCTTATAAAATGTCAGTTGACGAACTTAAGGAACTCAAGAAACAACTTGGAGAACAATTGCAGAAAGGATTCATCCAGCCAAGTTCTTCATCTTGGGGAGCTCCAGTTTTGTTCGTAGAAAAGAGAGACAGAACTCAAAGGTTATGCATAGATTACCGTTCTCTCAACGAGGTAACCATCAAGAACAAATATCCTTTGCCAAGAATAAATGACTTGTTTGATCAGCTAGAAGGAGCATGTGTGTTCTCGAAGATTGATCTTCGGTCAGGCTATTTTCAACTCAAGATAAGAGAGCAAGACATACCTAAAACAGCATTCACCACAAGGTATGGATTGTATGAGTACACTGTGATGCCTTTTGGTTTAACCAACGCTCCAGCATACTTCATGAATATGATGAACAAAGTGTTCATGGAATTTCTTGACAAGTTCGTTGTCGTTTTCATCGATGACATCTTAGTCTACTCCAAGAGCAAGGAAGAACATGAAAGACATCTACGCTTGATACTTGAGAAACTAAGGGAACATAAGCTTTATGCCAAGTTCAGCAAGTGTGAGTTTTGGTTAGAGAAAGTTGGATTTCTTGGTCATGTTATGACAAAGGATGGTGTAGCAGTTGATCCTGCTAAAGTTTCAGCCGTAACAGAATGGGAATCTCCTAAGAATGTAAAAGAGGTTCGTAGTTTCCTTGGTTTAGCAGGTTACTACAGAAGATTCATTGAAAAAATTTCAAAGGTTGCTAAACCAATGACAGAATTGTTAAAGAAAGATAAGAAATTTACTTGGTCTGAAGGATGTGAACTCAGCTTTCAAGAATTAAAGAAGAGACTTGTGTTAGCACCAGTACTGTGCCTACCAGATTTGGAAAAGGATTTCCAAGTATATTGTGATGCTTCTCATCAAGGATTAGGTGCCGTACTTATGCAAGGCGGAAAAGTTGTGGCTTACGCCTCGAGACAACTCAAAACTCATGAAGTAAATTATCCTACTCATGATTTAGAGTTAGCCGCTGTTGTTCATGCACTCAAAACATGGAGACACTACCTTTTGGGAAAACGTTGTGAAGTGTTCACCGACCATAAGAGCTTGAAGTATATCTTCACCCAGAAGGAAATCAATATGAGACAAAGAAGATGGCTAGAACTTATCAAGGATTACGACATGAGTTTGCAATACCACCCCGGTAAAGCAAATGTAGTAGCAGATGCTCTAAGTCGTAAAGCGTTTGTAAATGGCCTTACCAAAGGTGAATTGCCAGATGACTTGTGTAAGCAATTCAAGGAACTCAGGTTGGATGTTCAACCCACTCTGTTGGATAAGATTAAAGAAGCCCAAAAGACGGATAAAGAAATCGAAGAGATCAAGGAAAGGATTAGCCAAGGGAGGGCTAAAAGTTTCCATATGGACGAACAAGGTACTTTATGGCACGGGAAACGTATTTGTGTCCCACAAGATCCAGAAATGCGGAAACTGATTTTACAAGAAGCCCATAACTCTCCATATTCTATTCACCCGGGAAACACCAAAATGTACATGGATATGAAAGAAAGATTTTGGTGGAACAATCTCAAAAGGGACATCGCCGAACACATTGCTTTGTGTGATGTGTGTAGTAGAGTGAAAGCGGAACATCAGAAACCAGCAGGTTTGCTTCAACCAATGCCTATTCCTGAATGGAAGTGGGAAAATATTGGTATGGATTTCATTACCGGATTACCAAGGACTAGGTCAGGGTATGATTCCATATGGGTAGTTGTGGATCGCCTAACTAAAGTGGCTCATTTTATACCCGTAAAGACAACTTATACCAGTGCCAAGTTAGCCAAAATCTACATGAGCAGAATTGTATGCCTTCACGGAGTACCTAAGAATATTGTATCTGATAGAGGAACTCAGTTCACTTCTCATTTTTGGAGACAGCTTCATGAATCTCTAGGAACGAGGTTGGAATTCAGCACTGCTTTTCACCCTCAAACTGATGGACAAACAGAAAGAACTAATCAAATTCTTGAAGACATGTTGAGGGCATGTGCCCTAGACTATGGAGCAAGTTGGGATGAAAGTCTGCCTTACGCAGAGTTCTCTTACAACAACAGTCATCAATCTAGTATTGGGATGGCACCATTTGAGTTTCTATACGGAAGAAAGTGTACCACCCCATTGCTATGGAATGGTGTGGGAGAAAGAAGTTTGTTTGGACTAGACCTTATCAAAGACGCCGAAGAAAAGGTCAAATTGGTTAGAGACAGATTGAAGATAGCACAGTCTCGACAGAAAAGCTACGCAGATGCTAAGCATAGGGAAGTCACTTACGAAGTTGGGGATAGAGCTTATCTTAGAGTATCACCACTTCGTGGAGTAAAAATATTTGGAGTCAAAGGAAAGTTAGCACCAAGATATGTTGGACCATTCAACATTCTAAGTCATAAGGGAGAAGCTGCATATGAAATCGAACTGCCAGCATCTTTATTAGCAGTCCATAAAGTTTTTCATGTGAGTCAGCTCAAGAAATGTCACCCAGAAATGGAAGAAACATCTTTGAAAGATACCATATCTTTGGAAGAAGTTCAACTAGAAAGTGATCTCACCTATGAAGAAAAGCCTGTCAAAATTCTTGAGACCACAGAAAGAGTCACAAGGACAAAGACTATCAAGTTTTGTAAAGTACAATGGGATCATCATTCTGAAGAGGAAGCAACATGGGAAAGAGAAGACGATCTTCGGAAAGACCACCCACACCTATTTGCTAGCCAATCCGAATCTCGAGGGCGAGATTCATTTTAAGGGGGTTAGATTTGTAACATCCCAAAAATCATATTTCAAAACTCATTCATATCATTCTTAACATCATTCTTTCATTTAGGGTTTTTCTCAAAATCATTTAGAAGCATACACTTTGGCTATGATTTCATGTGGGCAATTTATCTCAAATGGCCATCACCCTTTGGGATTTGATTGTCTATGATCTTGTTTGCTTGCCTCCATGATTGGAAAGATTAGGAGTAGCATTTAAACCCAAGATTCCAAATTTAGAAATAGTTTCAAAACCCTATTCCAAATATTTGCAAGCTAGAGCAAATCTCTGTTTACTTTGAAACCCAAGCTTGACCAAGCCTTTGCAAGGTAACTACTTGGTTTTTGACTATTTTTGAACCCACAGAACCCTGCAAAAAAATTCCAAAACAATTTGAATTCAAAAGGATTTGAATTCATACCAAATTCATTCCAGAAAATGAATTTAGAAAAAGAAAAAGGATTAACAAAGGAAAAAGGCCGCGTGGCCAGAATCTGGCCCAGCAGCAGATCAAGCCCAGCAAGCACACCCGGGGATCTCCTCTTTCTTCTCACACGCGCGAGCGCAGGCAAACAGACGCTGACAGCCAGGCCCCACTTCCACTCCGCGCTCCTCGCTGACAGGCGGGCCTTCTCCACGTCAGCATCGTCTTCCCCTGTCTCCGCGCACGATCTCCGTCGCTGACCGTTGCCGCAGTGATGCCGGGAGTAATTGGGCATTAATCGACGGGCGTTTCCTGTCGAGCATCTGGCTATAAGACCCCCTCTGCCTCGCGATCATTTTCCCCCAAACACCTCGCTCGCTCTGCCACCAGGCTGCCCTCAATCAGCATTGCACCGCCGCAGACAGAGCCTCTCCGGCGATCGATTCCGGTGAGCCCAGTGTTCCCCTCTGCCTATCGTTCTTGCTATCTGACTCAGTGTGTCTTGGCGCCTCTCCTGACCTCACTAGTCCGTCTTGTACTGCCCCAGGTCGCCGGTTCCACTTGACACCGCGAGCACCGACGGCGACATCAACTCCGACGAGTTTTCCCGGTAGGAACAGACCGCCCCTTGCCTTTCCGTTCATGCTCACTACTTCGCCTTGACTCTGTGAAACTAACCGTGTCCTCGCTTTGCCTCGGGGTGAGCCACAGCAACGTCCACGACGACCACCCGACGCATCCGACGCCGCCACGAACTCCGGTGAGCAATCGCAGCCGTGCCCGAGAGCCCCTTGACCAACCACGAGTACGACGAGCATCTCCGTGACCCTCTGAGCCCGGTGAGCTACTCCTCCTTCTCCCTCGCCGTCTGCATCATCGGCAACGTCATCGACCGACAGTTCCGCCGCCGGTAGCCACTGCTCCGCCGCCAGTTCTTGGCCGGAGAAATAGCAGCCGTTAGATCTGTATCGTAGCGCTAAGATAGATCCACTTAACCCCGAAGCGGTACGCGATCTGAGCCGCCAGATTTCATTTAGATCCTACGGCTGTGGAGCTCGATCCAGTGCGAAACGGTACGGGCGAATAAGAACATGACGCGTGGCTAGATTAGATCTGAAAATAGAATTTAAAACCAGAAATTTGATCCAAATTCAAATGCCTATATCTTTTGAATTCCACGTTGGAATTTTGCAAACTTTATACCGTTGGATTCAGAAAAACAAGACCTTTCTGCCTATCCTTTTTGTTTAGCATATAGTAACCATTAGATGTGCTTAAATTGCAGAGACTTGTTTGAGGCCTTTTTAAGTATAGATTTAGTTTAGTACTTTGTTTAGAGTTAGATTTTGTTTAGTTGGTAAACTAGTGGCTTGCTAAGTTTCTGTATTCATGCACTTGCTTGGTTGAGTTTTTCAAAAATCATCACTTGGTAGATTCATGCATGCATGCATTCATAATATTTTTGTTTGTATATATTTGTGTGTAATTGTGTGCTATAACTTTGTGTGTAGATTTTGCTAGTGATTGTGATTGTGACGAGTGCTACTCTCCACACTACCAAGGCAAGTGATATCTTCATGAATATTCCATACCTATATTTTATACTTGCATTAGATATATTTTGTTAGGACTTGCATGCTACTTTTGTCAATTAATGATGGGAAATCCTATTTAGAATAGAATGCTAGAGTTGCTAGGAAATTCCCTAAGGATAAGTTGCCATGCCATGCTTAGCCTAGCTATTAGAAAACAAGGGTGGTTTATATATTCACACTTTGAAAATTATTCTAAATCTAAGGACTTGTTTTTATCTAACAAAACAACTAAGTTAATGAATCACCTGGGTGGAATGGAAAGAATGGGATATGTTGAGTGGTTACACAAGGCCAGGGGTACTGGTGAACCTTGTGTATCTCACTTGTGGATGGCCACCCAGGAAACAAAGAGATTTGAGATGTCAAATGTTGAGAAGCTTCAAGTGCAACCACTTGGTAATATGGGCTCTGCCATGATCTTAGGATGCTGGAACTTAGTCTCTTGGACAGTGGGTGGTAGATGGGATGATAGGTTGGAGCGCGTCCATTTGACTAAGGAAAGGCTACTGAAGGATCATGTCTTGGGAAACCAAGGCTTGTGGGGAAAGTGCACCACCTCTGCAGAGTGTAAAACCTAAGTACTTAGCCATGTCCCTGGTAAAGGACAATTTGAGCATCAAGACATGGAAACTTCAAGAATCTCATCACTCCAATTTCTAAATAAAACTTGTGGGTGAAAAAGGGTTAAAAGGATCTTCAGTCATTGATTGGTAGATGCCCTGAGGGGATCTGGAGTCTTTGATTGGTTGATGCCTTGGGTGTTTTGTGCCAAGCAAAAACTTAGTGTTTTTCAAAAAAAAAGTTAAGGAAAAATCTATTTTGAGCAATGCAAGCCTAAGCTCCACCAGCCAAATGCATATAGTATTATAGTCCACTTAAAATATACTAAGGTATCACTTGCCAATACTATTCCAAAGTATTGACCCTCTGTGGCTGTAACTTATGATGTTGCAGGTTACTCTGATGATGATTAGGAGTCATGAGTCTACACTCAACATGCTTGCCTGTGGCACATGAAGATGAAGACTTATGTTTATTTACATATTCCATAAACTCTTGTATTAGGCCTTTGGCCATGAGTTGTAAAAGACTATGTTTTATCTCTGGAATGACTGTAATAAACGACCTTTGTATCTGTGTACTTCATCTTAAACTGTGGATGCTAGCATTGATCCAGGGACTAGCATTGCAATCATAGGGATGTTTTCCTTTAATAAGGAGGGATCTTACATCTTTTCAAAAAACCACATATGGATCCACCAGATTCATTGCATGTATGTTCTTTTCATGAAACACATGGATCCACCAATGTCATTGCATGTGTTTTTTTCACAAACCACATATGGATCCACTAGAGTCATTGCATGTGTGTTATTTTCACTAAACCAACACTAGAGTCATTGCATGTGTGTTCTTTTCATAAACCACATGGATCCACCAATGTCATTGCATGTGTGTTCATTTCACAAACCACGTATGGATGCAGCAGAGTGATTGCATGTGTGTTCTTTTCATGAACCACATATGGATCCATTAGAGTCATTGCATGTGTGTTCTTATCACTAAACCAGCACTAGAGTAATTGCATGTGTGTTCTTTTCCACAAACCGCATAGATCCACCAGAGTGATTGCATGTGTGTTCTTTTCATGAAACCACTAGAGTCATTGCATGTGTGTTCTTTTCATAAACCAGCACTAGAGTCATTGCATGTGTATTATTTTCACAAACCACATATGGATCCACCAGAGTCATTGCATGTATGTTCTTTTCATAAAACACATGGATCCACCAATGTCATTGCATGTGTGTTCTTTTCACAAACCATATATGGAACCACTAGACTCATTGCATGTGTGTTCTTATCACTAAACCAACAACAGAGTCATTGCATGTGTGTTCTTTTCATGAAACCCATGGAGCCACCAATGTCATTGCATGTGTGTTCATTTCACAAATGACATATGGATCCACCAGAGTCATTGCATGTGTGTTATTTTCATGAAACTAGCACTAGAGTCATTGCATGTGTGTTCTTTTCACAAACCACATATGGATCCACCAGATCATTGCATGTGTGTTCTTTGATGATCCACATATGGATCCACTAGAGTCATTGCATGTATGTTCTTTTCGTAAACTAGCACTAGAGTCATTGCATGTGTGTTTTTTTCACAAACGACATATGGATCCACCAGAGTCATTACATGTGTGATCTTTTCATGAAACACATGGATCCACCCATGCCATTGCATGTGTGTTCTTTTCACAAACTATATATGGATCCACTAGAGTCATTGCATGTGTGTTCTTATCACTAAACCAACACCAGAGTCATTGCATGTGTGTTCTTTCATGAAACCCATGGATCCACCAATGTCATTGCATGTGTGTTCATTTCACAAACCACATATGGATCCACCAGAGTCTTTGCATGTGTTTTCTTTTCATGAAACTAGCACTAGAGTCATTGCATGTGTTTTCTTTTCACAAACCACACATGGATCCACCAGAGTCATTGCAAGTGTGTTCTTTTCATGAACCACTTATGGATCCACTAGAGTCATTGCATGTATGTTCTTTTCATAAACCAGCACTAGAGTCAGTGCATGTGTGTTCTTTTTACAAACCACATATGGATCCACCAGATTCATTGCATGTATGTTCTTTTCGTGAAACACATGTATCCACCAATGTCATTACATGTATGTTCTTTTCATGAAACACATGGATCCACCAATGTCATTGCATGTGTGTTCTTTTCACAAACCATATATGGATCCACTAGAGTCATTGCATGTGTGTTCTTATCACTAAACCAACACCAGAGTCATTGCATGTGTGTTCTTTTCATGAAACCCATGGATCCACCAATGTCATTGCATGTGTGTTCATTTCACAAACCACATATGGATCTACCGAAGTCATTGCATGTGTTTTATTTTCATGAAACTAGCAGTAGAGTCATTGCATGTGTGTACTTTTCACAAACCACATATGGATCCACCAGAGTCATTGCATGTGTGTTCTTTTCATGAACCACATATGGATCCACTAGAGTCATTGCATGTATGTTCTTTTCATAAACCAACACTAGAGTCATTTCGTGTGTGTTCTTTTCACAAACCACATATGGATCCACCAGATTCATTGCATGTATGTTCTTTTCATGAAACACATGGATCTAGCAATGTCATTGCATGTGTTTTTTCACAAACCACATATGGATCCCCTAGAGTAATTCCATGTGTGTTATTTTCACTAAACCAACACCAGAGTCATTACATGTGTGTTCTTTTCATAAACCACATGGATCCACCAATGTCATTGCATGTGTGTTCATTTCACAAACCATGTATGGATGCAGCAGAGTCATTGCATGTGTGTTATTTTCATGAACCGCATATGGATCCATTAGAGTCATTGCATGTGTGTTCTTATCACTAAACCAGCACTAGAGTCATTGAATGTGTGTTCTCTTCCACAAACCGCATGGATCCACCAGAGTCATTGCATGTATGTTCTTTTCATGAATCCACTAGAGTCATTGCATGTGTGTTCTTTTCATAAACCAGCACTAGAGTCATTGCATGTGTGTTATTTTCACAAACCACATATGGATCCACCAGAGTCACTGCATGTATGTTCTTTTCATTAAACACATGGATCCACCAATGTCATTGCATGTGTGTTCTATTCACAAACCATATATGGAACCACTAGAGTCATTGCATGTGTGTTCTTATCACTAAACCAACACCAGAGTCATTGCATGTGTGTTCTTTTCATGAAACCCATGGATCCACCAATGTCATTGCATGTGTGTTCATTTCACAAACGACATATGGATCCACCAGAGTCATTGCATGTGTGTTATTTTCATGAAACTAGCACTAGACTCATTGCATGTGTGTTCTTTTCACAAACCACATATGGATCCACCAGATCATTGCATGTGTGTTCTTTTCATGAACCACATATGGATCCACTAGAGTCATTGCATGTATGTTCTTTTCGTAAACTAGCACTAGAGTCATTGCATGTGTGTTCTTTTCACAAACCACATATGGATCCACCAGAGTCATTACATGTGTGATCTTTTCATGAAACACATGGATCCACCAATGCCATTGCATGTGTGTTCTTTTCACAAACTATATATGGATCCACTAGAGTCATTGCATGTGTGTTCTTATCACTAAACCAACACTAGAGTCATTGCATGTGTGTTCTTTTCATGAAACCCATGGATCCACCAATGTCGTTGCATGTGTGTTCATTTCACAAACCACATATGCATCCACCAGAGTCATTGCATGTGTTTTCTTTTCATGAAACTAGCACTAGAGTCATTGCATGTGTTTTCTTTTCACAAACCACACATGGATCCACCAGAATCATTGCATGTGTGTTCTTTTCATGAACCACTTATGGATCCACTAGAGTCATTGCATGTATGTTCTTTTCATAAACCAGCACTAGAGTCACTGCATGTGTGTTCTATTTACAAACCACATATGGATCCACCAGATTCATTGCATGTATGTTCTTTTCGTGAAACACATGTATCCACCAATGTCATTACATGTATGTTCTTTTCATGAAACACATGGATCCACTAATGTCATTGCATGTGCGTTCTTTTCACAAACCATATATGGATCCACTAGAGTCATTGCATGTGTGTTCTTATCACTAAACCAACACCAGAGTCATTGCATGTGTGTTCTTTTCATGAAACCCATGGATCCACCAATGTCATTGCATGTGTGTTCATTTCACAAACCACAGATGTATCTACCAGAGTCATTGCATGTGTTTTATTTTCATGAAACTAGCACTAGAGTCATTGCATGTGTGTAATTTTCACAAACCACATATGGATCCACCAGAGTCATTACATGTGTGTTCTTTTCATGAACCACATATGGATCCACTAGAGTCATTGCATGTATGTTCTTTTCATAAACCAGCACTAGAGTCATTGCATGTGTGTTCTTTTCACAAACCACATATGGATCCACCAGATTCATTGCATGTATGTTCTTTTCATGAAACACATGGATCCACCAATGTCATTGGATGTGTTTTTTTCACAAACCACATATGGATCCACTAGAGTCACTGCATGTGTGTTATTTTCACTAAACCAACACCAAAGTCATTGCATGTGTGTTCTTTTCATAAACCACATGGATCCACCAATGTCATTGCATGTTTGTTCATTTCACAAACCACGTATGGATGCAGCAGAGTCATTGCATGTGTGTTCTTTTCATGAACCACATATGGATCCATTAGAGTCATTGCATGTGTGTTCTTATCACTAAACTAGCACTAGAGTCATTGGATGTGTGTTCTTTTCCACAAACCACATGGATCCACCAGAGTGATTGCATGTGTGTTCTTTTCATGAATCCACCAGAGTCATTGCATGTGTGTTCTTTTCATAAACCATCACTAGAGTCATTGCATGTGTGTTATATTCACAAACCACATATGGATCCACCAGAGTCATTGCATGTATGTTCTTTTCATAAAACACATGGATCCACCAATGTAATTGCATGTGTGTTCTTTTCACAAACCATATGGATCCACCAGAGTCATTGCATGTGTGTTCTTATCACTAAACCAACACCAGAGTCATCGCATGTCTGTTCTTTTCATGAAACCCATGGATCCACCAAATTCATTGCATGTGTGTTCATTTCACAAACTGCATATGGATCCACCAGAGTCATTGGAATTGTGTTGTTTTCATGAAACTGGCACTAGAGTCATTGCATGGGTGTTCTTTTCACAAACCACATATGGATCCACCAGAGTCATTGCATGTGTGTTCTTTTCATGAACCACATATGGATCCACTAGAGTCATTGCATGTATGTTCTTTTCATAAACTAGCACTAGAGTCATTGCATGTGTGTTCTTTTCATAAACCACATATGGATCCACCAGAGTCATTACATGTGTGATCTTTTCATGAAACACATGGATCCACCAATGTCATTGCATGTGTGTTCTTTTCACAAACCATATATGGATCCACTAGAGTCATTGCATGTGTGTTCTTATCACTAAACCAACACCAGAGTCATTGCATGTGTGTTCTTTTCATGAAACCCATGGATCCACCAATGTCATTGCATGTGTGTTCATTTCACAAATGGCATATGGATCCACCAGAGTCATTGCATGTGTGTTATTTTCATGAAACTATCACTAGAGTCATTGCATGTGTGTTCTTTTCACAAACCACATATGGATCCACCAGAGTCATTGCATGTGTGTTATTTTCATGAACCACATATGGATCCACTAGAGTCATTGCATGTATGTTCTTTTCGTAAACTAGCACTAGAGTCATTGCATGTGTGTTCTTTTCACAAACCACATACGGATCCACCATAGTCATTACATGTGTGATCTTTTCATGAAACACATGGATCCACCAATGCCATTGCATGTGTGTTCTTTTCACAAACCATATATGGATCCACTAGAGTCATTGCATGTGTGTTCTTATCACTAAACCAACACCAGAGTCATTGCATGTGTGTTCTTTTCATGAAACCCATGGATCCACCAATGTCATTGAATGTGTGTTCATTTCACAAACCACATATGGATCCACCAGAGTCATTGCATGTGTTTTCTTTTCATGAAACTAGCACTAGAGTCATTGCATGTGTTTTCTTTTCACAAACCACACATGGATCCACTAGAGTCATTGCATGTGTGTTCTTTTCATGAACCACTTATGGATCCACTAGAGTCATTGCATGTATGTTCTTTTCATAAACCAGCACTAGAGTCAGTGCATGTGTGTTCTTTTTACAAACCACATATGGATCCACCAGATTCATTGCATGTATGTTCTTTTCGTGAAACACATGTATCCACCAATGTCATTACATGTATGTTCTTTTCATGAAACACATGGATCCACCAATGTCATTGCATGTGTGTTCTTTTCACAAACCATATATGGATCCACTAGAGTCATTGCATGTGTGTTCTTATCACTAAACCAACACCAGAGTCATCGCATGTGTGTTCTTTTCATGAAACCCATGGATCCACCAATGTCATTGCATGTGTGATCATTTCACAAACCACATATGGATCTACCGAAGTCTTTGCATGTGTTTTATTTTCATGAAACTAGCACTAGAGTCATTGCATGTGTGTACTTTTCACAAACCACATATGGATCCACCAGAGTCATTACATGTGTGTTCTTTTCATGAACCACATATGGATCCACTAGAGTCATTGCATGTATGTTCTTTTCATAAACCAGCACTAGAGTCATTGCATGTGTGTTCTTTTCACAAACCACATATGGATCCACCAGATTCATTGCATGTATGTTCTTTTCATGAAACACATGGATCCACCAATGTCATTGGATGTGTTTTTTTTCACAAACCACATATGGATCCACTAGAGTCACTGCATGTGTGTTATTTTCACTAAACCAACACCAGAGTCATTGCATGTGTGTTCTTTTCATAAACCACATGGATCCACCAATGTCATTGCATGTGTGTTCATTTCACAAACCACGTATGGATGCAGCAGAGTCATTGCGTGTGTATTCTTTTCATGAACCACATATGGATCCATTAGAGTCATTGCATGTGTGTTCTTATCACTAAACTAGCACGAGAGTCATTGGATGTGTGTTCTATTCCACAAACCACATGGATCCACCAGAGTGATTGCATGTGTGTTCTTTTCATGAATCCACCAGAGTCATTGCATGTGTGTTCTTTTCATAAACCATCACTAGAGTCATTGCATGTGTGTTATATTCACAAACCACATATGGATCCACCAGAGTCATTGCATGTATGTTCTTTTCATAAAACACATGGATCCACCAATGTAATTGCATGTGTGTTCTTTTCACAAACCATATGGATCCACCAGAGTCATTGCATGTGTGTTCTTATCACTAAACCAACACCAGAGTCATTGCATGTCTGTTCTTTTCATGAAACCCATGGATCCACCAATTTCATTGCATGTGTGTTCATTTCACAAACTGCATATGGATCCACCAGAGTCATTGGATGTGTGTTGTTTTCATGAAACTGGCACTAGAGTCATTGCTTGGGTGTTCTTTTCACAAACCACATATGGATCCACCAGAGTCATTGCATGTGTGTTCTTTTCATGAACCACATATGGATCCACTAGAGTCATTGCATGTATGTTCTTTTCATAAACTAGCACTAGAGTCATTGCATGTGTGTTATTTTCATAAACCACATATGGATCCACCAGAGTCATTACATGTGTGATCTTTTCATGAAACACATGGATCCACCAATGTCATTGCATGTGTGTTCTTTTCACAAACCATATATGGATCCACTAGAGCCATTGCATGTGTGTTCTTATCACTAAACCAACACCAGAGTCATTGCATGTGTGTTCTTTTCATGAAACCCATGGATCCACCAATGTCATTGCATGTGTGTTCATTTCACAAACGGCATATGGATCCACCAGAGTCATTGCATGTGTGTTATTTTCATGAAACTAGCACTAGAGTCATTGCATGTGTGTTCTTTTCACAAACCACATATGGATCCACCAGAGTCATTGCATGTGTGTTATTTTCATGAACCACATATGGATCCACTAGAGTCATTGCATGTATGTTCTTTTCGTAAACTAGCACTGGAGTCATTGCATGTGTGTTCTTTTCACAAACCACATATGGATCCACTATAGTCATTACATGTGTGATCTTTTCATGAAACACATGGATCCACCAATGCCATTGCATGTGTGTTCTTTTCACAAACCATATATGGATCCACTAGAGTCATTGCATGTGTGTTCTTATCACTAAACCAACACCAGAGTCATTGCATGTGTGTTCTTTTCATGAAACCCATGGATCCACCAATGTCATTGCATGTGTGTTCATTTCACAAACCACATATGGATCCACCAGAGTCATTGCATGTGTTTTCTTTTCATGAAACTAGCACTAGAGTCATTGCATGTGTTTTGTTTTCACAAACCACACATGGATCCACTAGAGTCATTGCATGTGTGTTCTTTTCATGAACCACTTATGGATCCACTAGAGTCATTGCATGTATGTTCTTTTCATAAACCAGCACTAGAGTCAGTGTATGTGTGTTCTTTTTACAAACCACATATGGATCCACCAGATTCATTGCATGTATGTTCTTTTCGTGAAACACATGTATCCACCAATGTCATTACATGTATGTTCTTTTCATGAAACACATGGATCCACCAATGTCATTGCATGTGTGTTCTTTTCACAAACCATATATGGATCCACTAGAGTCATTGCATGTGTGTTCTTATCACTAAACCAACACCAGAGTCATTGCATGTGTGTTCTTTTCATGAAACCCTTGGATCCACCAATGTCATTGCATGTGTGTTCATTTCACAAACCACATATGGATCTACCGAAGTCATTGCATGTGTTTTATTTTCATGAAACTAGCACTAGAGTCATTGCATGTGTGTACTTTTCACAAACCACATATGGATCCACCAGAGTCATTGCATGTGTGTTCTTTTCATGAACCACATATGGATCCACTAGAGTCATTGCATGTATGTTCTTTTCATAAACCAGCACTAGAGTCATTGCATGTGTGTTCTTTTCACAAACCACATATGGATCCTCCAGGTTCATTGCCTGTATGTTCTTTTCATGAAACACATGGATCTAGCAATGTCATTGCATGTGTTTTTTTTCACAAACCACATATGGATCCCCTAGAGTCATTGCATGTGTGTTATTTTCACTAAACCAACACCAGAGTCATTACATGTGTGTTCTTTTCATAAACCACATGGATCCACCAATGTCATTGCATGTGTGTTCATTTCACAAACCATGTATGGATGCAACAGAGTCATTGCATGTGTGTTCTTTTCATGAACCACATATGGATCCATTAGAGTCATTGCATGTGTGTGCTTATCACTAAACCAGCACTAGAGTCATTGCATGTGTGTTCTTTTCCACAAACCGCATGGATCCACCAGAGTGATTGCATGTGTGTTCTTTTCATGAATCCACTAGAGTCATTGCATGTGTGTTCTTTTCATAAACCAGCACTAGAGTCATTGCATGTGTGTTATTTTCACAAACCACATATGGATCCACCAGAGTCATTGCATGTATGTGATTTTCATAAAACACATGGATCCACCAATGTCATTGCATGTGTGTTCTTTTCACAAACCATATATGGAACCACTAGAGTCATTGCATGTGTGTTCTTATCACTAAACCAACACCAGAGTCATTGCATCTGTGTTCTTTTCATGAAACCCATGGATCCACCAATGTCATTGCATGTGTGTTCATTTCACAAACGGCATATGGATCCACCAGAGTCATTGCATGTGTGTTATTTTCATGAAACTAGCACTAGAGTCATTGCATGTGTGTTCTTTTCACAAACCACATATGGATCCACCAGATCATTGCATGTGTGTTCTTTTCATGAACCACATATGGATTCACTAGAGTCATTGCATGTATGTTCTTTTTGTAAACTAGCACTAGACTCATTGCATGTGTGTTATTTTCACAAACCACATATGGATCCACCAGAGTCATTACATGTGTGATCTTTTCATGAAACACATGGATCCACCAATGCCATTGCATGTGTGTTCTTTTCACAAACTATATATGGATCCACTAGAGTCATTGCATGTGTGTTCTTATCACTAAACCAACACCAGAGTCATTGCATGTGTGTTGTTTTCATGAAACCCATGGATCCACCAATGTCATTGCATGTGCGTTCATTTCACAAACCACATATGGATCCACCAGAGTCATTGCATGTGTTTTCTTTTCATGAAACTAGCACTAGAGTCATTGCATGTGTTTTCTTTTCACAAACCACACATGGATCCACCAGAGTCATTGCATGTGTGTTCTTTTCATGAACCACTTATGGATCCACTAGAGTCATTGCATGTATGTTCTTTTCATAAACCAGCACTAGAGTCAGTGCATGTGTGTTCTTTTTACAAACCACATATGGATCCACCAGATTCATTGCATGTATGTTCTTTTCGTGAAACACATGTATCCACCAATGTCATTACATGTATGTTCTTTTCATGAAACACATGGATCCACCAATGTCATTGCATGTGCGTTCTTTTCACAAACCATATATGGATCCACTAGAGTCATTGCATGTGTGTTCGTATCACTAAACCAACACCAGAGTCATTGCATGTGTGTTCTTTTCGTGAAACCCATGGATCCACCAATGTCATTGCATGTGTGTTCATTTCACAAACCACATATGTATCTACTGGAGTCATTGCATGTGTTTTATTTTCATGAAACTAGCACTAGAGTCATTGCATGTCTGTACTTTTCACAAACCACATATGGATCCACCAGAGTCATTGCATGTGTGTTCTTTTCATGAACCACATATGGATCCACTAGAGTCATTGCATGTATGTTCTTTTCATAAACCAGCACTAGAGTCATTGCATGTGTGTTCTTTTCACAAACCACATATGGATCCACCAGATTCATTGCATGTATGTTCTTTTCATGAAACACATGGATCCACCAATGTCATTGGATGTGTTTTTTTTCACAAACCACATATGGATCCACTAGAGTCACTGCATGTGTGTTATTTTCACTAAACCAACACCAAAGTCATTGCATGTGTGTTCTTTTCATAAACCACATGGATCCACCAATGTCATTGCATGTTTGTTCATTTCACAAACCACGTATGGATGCAGCAGAGTCATTGCATGTGTGTTCTTTTCATGAACCACATATGGATCCATTAGAGTCATTGCATGTATGTTCTTTTCATAAACCAGCACCAGAGTCATTGCATGTGTGTTCTTTTCACAAACCACATATGGATCCACCAGATTCATTGCATGTATGTTCTTTTCATGAAACACATGGATCCACCAATGTCATTAGATGTGTTTTTTTTTCACAAACCACATATGGATCTAGCAGAGTCATTGCATGTGTGTTATTTTCCTGAACCACATATGGATCCACTAGAGTCATTGCATGTGTGTTCTTATCACTAAGCCAGCCCTAGAGTCATTGCATGTGTGTTCTTTTCCACAAACCACATGGATCCACCTGAGTGATTGCATGTGTGTTCTTTTCATAAAACACATGGATCCACCAATGTAATTGCATGTGTGTTCTTTTCAAAAACCATAGATGGATCCACCAGATTCATTGCATGTGTGTTCTTATCACTAAACCAACACCAGAGACATTGCATGTGTGTTCTTTTCATGAAACCCATGGATCCACCAATGTCATTGCATGTGTGTTCATTTCACAAACTTCATAACGATGCACCAGAATCATTGTATGTGTGTTATTTTCATGAACCACATATGGATCCACTAGAGTCATTGCATGTATGTTCTTTTCGTAAACTAGCACTAGAGTCATTGCATGTGTGTTCTTTTCACAAACCACATATGGATCCACCATAGTCATTACATGTGTGATCTTTTCATGAAACACATGGATCCACCAATGCTATTGCATGTGTGTTCTTTTCACAAACCATATATGGATCCACTAGAGTCATTGCATGTGTGTTCTTATCACTAAACCAACACCAGAGTCATTGCATGTGTGTTCTTTTCATGAAACCCATGGATCCACCAATGTCATTGCATGTTTGTTCATTTCAAAAACCACATATGGATCCACCAGAGTCATTGCATGTGTTTTCTTTTCATGAAACTAGCACTAGAGTCATTGCATGTGTGATCTTTTCATAAACCACATATGGATCCACCAGAGTCATTGCATGTGTGTTCTTTTCATGAACCACTTATGGATCCACTAGAGTCATTGCATGTATGTTCTTTCCATAAACTAGCACTAGAGTCAGTGCATGTGTGTTCTTTTTACAAACCACATATGGATCCACCGGATTCATTGCATGTATGTTCTTTTCGTGAAACACATGTATCCACCAATGTCATTACACGTATGTTATTTTCATGAAACACATGGATCCACCAATGTCATTGCATGTGTGTTCTTTTCACAAACCATATATGGATCCACTAGAGTCATTGCATGTGTGTTCTTATCAATAAACCAACACCAGAGTCATTGCATGTGTGTTCTTTTCATGAAACCCATGGATCCACCAATGTCATTGCATGTGTGTTCATTTCACAAACCACATATGTATCTACCAGAGTCATTGCATGTGTTCTATTTTCATGAAACTAGCACTAAAGTCATTGCATGTGTGTACTTTTCACAAACCACATATGGATCCACCAGAGTCATTGCATGTGTGTTCTTTTCATGAACCACATATGGATCCACTAGAGTCATTGCATGTATGTTCTTTTCATAAACCAGCACTAGAGTCATTGCATGTGTGTTCTTTTCACAAACCACATATGGATCCACCAGATTCATTGCATGTATGTTCTTTTCATGAAACACATGGATCCACCAATGTCATTGGATGTGTTTTTTTCACAAACCACATATGGATCTAGCAGAGTCATTGCATGTGTGTTCTTTTCCCGAACCACATATGGATCCACTAGAGTCATTGCATGTGTGTTCTTATCACTAAACCAGCACTAGAGTCATTGCATGTGTGTTCTTTTCCACAAACCACATGGATCCACCAGAGTGATTGCATGTGTGTTCTATTCATAAAACACATGGATCCACCAATGTAATTGCATGTGTGTTCTTTTCAAAAACCATAGATGGATCCACCAGATTCATTGCATGTGTGTTCTTATCACTAAACCAACACCAGAGTCATTGCATGTGTGTTCTTTTCATGAAACCCATGGATCCACCAATGTCATTGCATGTGTGTTGATTTCACAAACTGCATAACGATCCACCAGAGTCATTGTATGTGTGTTATTTTCATGAAACTGGCACTAGAATCATTACATGTGTGTTCTTTTAACAAACCACATATGGATCTACCAGAGTCATTGCATGTGTGTTCTTTTCATGAACCACATATGAATCCACTAGAGTCATTGCATGTATGTTCTTTTCATAAACTAGCACTAGATTCATTGCATGTGTGTTCTTTTCACAAACCACATATGTATCCACCAGAGTCATTACATGTATGTTCTTTTCATGAAACACATGGATCCACCAATGTCATTGCATGTGTGTTCTTTTCACAAACCATATATGGATCCACTAGAGTCATTGCATATGTGTTCTTATCACTAAACCAACACCAGAGTCATTGCATGTGTGTTCTTTTCATGGAACCCATGGATCCACCAATGTCATTGCATGTGTGTTCATTTCACAAACCACATATGGATCCACCAGAGTCATTGCATAAGTTTTCCTTTCATTGAACTAACAGTAGAGTCATTGCATGTGTGTTCTTTTCACAAACCACATATGGATCCACCAATGTCATTGCATGTGTGTTCATTTCATGAACCACATATGGATCCACCAGAGTCATTGCATAAGTTTTCTTTTCATTGAACTGGCACTAGAGTCATTGCATGTGTGTTCTTTTCACAAACCACATATGGATCCACCAGAGCCATTGCATGTGTGTTCTTTTCATGAACCTCATATGGATCCACTAGAGTCATTGCATGTATGTTCTTTTCGTAAACTAGCACTAGAGTCATTGCATGTGTGTTCTTTTCACAAACGACATATGGATCCACCATAGTCATTACATGTGTGATCTTTTCATGAAACACATGGATCCACCAATGCGATTGCATGTGTGTTCTTTTCACAAACCATATATGGATCCACTAGAGTCATTGCATGTGTGTTCTTATCACTAAACCAACACCAGAGTCATTGCATGTGTGTTCTTTTCATGAAACCCATGGATCCACCAATGTCATTGCATGTGTGTTCATTTCAAAAACCACATATCGATCCACCAGAGTCATTGCATGTGTTTTCTTTTCATGAAACTAGCACTAGAGTCATTGCATGTGTGATCTTTTCACAAACCACATATGGATCCACCAGAGTCATTGCATGTGTGTTCTTTTCATGAACCACTTATGGATCCACTAGAGTCATTGCATGTATGTTCTTTTCAAAAACTAGCACTAGAGTCAGTGCATGTGTGTTCTTTTTACAAACCACATATGGATCCACCAGATTCATTGCATGTATGTTCTTTTCATGAAACACATGTATCCACCAATGTCATTACATGTATGTTCTTTTCATGAAACACATGGATCCACCAGTGTCATTGCATGTGTGTTCTTTTCACAAACCATATATGGATCCACTAGAGTCATTGCATGTGTTTTCTTATCACTAAACCAACACCAGAGTCATTGCATGTGTGTTCTTTTCATGAAACCCATGGATCCACCAATGTCATTGCATGTGTGTTCATTTCACAAACCACATATGGATCCACCAGAGTCATTGCATGTGTGTTCTTTTCATGAACCACATATGGATCCACTAGAGTCATTGCATGTATGTTCTTTTCGTAAACTAGCACTAGAGTCATTGCATGTGTGTTCTTTTCACAAACCACATATGGATCCACCATAGTCATTACATGTGTGATCTTTTCATGAAACACATGGATCCACCAATGCCATTGCATGTGTGTTCTTTTCACAAACCATATATGGATCCACTAGAGTCATTGCATGTGTGTTCTTATCACTAAACCAACACCAGAGTCAATGCATGTGTGTTCTTTTCATGAAACCCATGGATGCACCAATGTCATTGCATGTGTGTTCATTTCAAAAACCACATATGGATCCACCAGAGTCATTGCATGTGTTTTCTTTTCATGAAACTAGCACTAGAGTCATTGCATGTGTGATCTTTTCACAAAACACATATGGATCTACCAGAGTCATTGCATGTGTGTTCTTTTCATGAACCACTTATGGATCCACTAGAGTCATTGCATGTATGTTCTTTTCATAAACTAGCACTAGAGTCAGTGCATGTGTGTTCTTTTTACAAACCACATATGGATCCACCAGATTCATTGCATGTATGTTCTTTTCGTGAAACACATGTATCCACCAATGTCATTACATGTATGTTCTTTTCATGAAACACATGGATCCACCAATGTCATTGCATGTGTGTTCTTTTCACAAACCATATATGGATCCACTAGAGTCATTGCATGTGTGTTCTTATCACTAAACCAACACCAGAGTCATTGCATGTGTGTTCTTTTCATGAAACCCATGGATCCACCAATGTCATTGCATGTGTGTTCATTTCACAAACCACATATGTATCTACCGGAGTCATCGCATGTGTTTTATTTTCATGAAACTAGCACTAGAGTCATTGCATGTGTGTACTTTTCACAAACCACATATGGATCCACCAGAGTCATTGCATGTGTGTTCTTTTCATGAACCACATATGGATCCACTATAGTCATTGCATGTATGTTCTTTTCATAAACCAGCACTAGAGTCATTGCATGTGTGTTCTTTTCACAAACCACATATGGTTCCACCAGATTCATTGCATGTATGTTCTTTTCATGAAACACATGGATCCACCAATGTCATTGGATGTGTTTTTTTTCACAAACCACATATGGATCTAGCAGAGTCATTGCATGTGTGTTCTTTTCCTAAACCACATATGGATCCACTAGAGTCATTGCATGTGTGTTCTTATCACTAAACCAGCACTAGAGTCATTGCATGTGTGTTCTTTTCCACAAACCACATGGATCCACCAGAGTGATTGCATGTGTGTTCTATTCATCAAACACATGGATCCACCAATGTAATTGCATGTGTGTTCTTTTCAAAAACCATAGATGGATCCACCAGATTCATTGCATGTGTGTTCTTATCACTAAACCAACACCAGAGTCATTGCATGTGTGTTCTTTTCATGAAACCTATGGATCCACCAATGTCATTGCATGTGTGTTCATTTCACAAACTGCATAACGATCCAACAGAGTCATTGTATGTGTGTTATTTTCATGAAACTGGCACTAGAATCATTACATGTGTGTTCTTTTAACAAACCACATATGGATCTACCAGAGTCATTGCATGTGTGTTCTTTTCATGAACCACATATGAATCCACTAGAGTCATTGCATGTATGTTCTTTTCATAAACTAGCACTAGATTCATTGCATGTGTGTTCTTTTCACAAACCACATATGTATCCACCAGAGTCATTACTTGTATGTTCTTTTCATGAAACACATGGATCCACCAATGTCATTGCATGTGTGTTCTTTTCACAAACCATATATGGATCCACTAGAGTCATTGCATATGTGTTCTTATCACTAAACCAACACCAGAGTCATTGCATGTGTGTTCTTTTCATGAAACCCACGGATCCACCAATGTCATTGCATGAGTGTTCATTTCACAAACCACATATGGATCCACCAGAGTCATTGCATAAGTTTTCTTTTCATTGAACTAACAGTAGAGTCATTGCATGTGTGTTCTTTTCACAAACCACATATGGATCCACCAATGTCATTGCATGTGTGTTCATTTCATGAACCACATATGGATCCACCAGAGTCATTGCATGAGTTTTCTTTTCATTGAACTGACACTAGAGTCATTGCATGTGTGTTCTTTTCACAAACCACATATGGATCCACCAGAGTCATTGCATGTGTGTTCTTTTCATGAACCTCATATGGATCCACTAGAGTCATTGCATGTATGTTCTTTTCGTAAACTAGCACTAGAGTCATTGCATGTGTGTTCTTTTCACAAACCACATATGGATCCACCATAGTCATTACATGTTGTAAGATCCCTCGTTATTAAAGGAAAAGATCCCTGTGATTGCAATGCTAGTCCCTGGATCAATGCTAGCATCCACAGTTTAAGATGAAGTACACAGATACAAAGGTCGTTTATTACAGTCATTCCAGAGATAAAACATAGTCTTTTACAACTCATGGCCAAAGGCCTAATACAAGAGTTTATGGAATATGTAAATAAACATAAGTCTTCATCTTCATGTGCCACAGGCAAGCATGTTGAGTGTAGACTCATGACTCCTAATCATCATCAGAGTAACCTGCAACATCATAAGTTACAGCCACAGAGGGTCAATACTTTGGAATAGTATTGGCAAGTGATACCTTAGTATATTTTAAGTGGACTATAATACTATATGCATTTGGCTGGTGGAGCTTAGGCTTGCATTGCTCAAAATTGATTTTTCCTTAACTTTTTTTTTGAAAAACACTAAGTTTTTGCTTGGCACAAAACACCCAAGGCATCAACCAATCAAAGACTCTAGATCCCCTCAGGGCATCTACCAATCAATGACTGAAGATCCTTTTAACCCTTGTTCACCCACAGGTTTTATTTAGAAATTGGAGTGATGAGATTCTTGAAGTTTCCATGTCTTGATGCTCAAATTGTCCTTTACCAGGGACATGGCTAAGTACTTAGGTTTTACACTCTGCAGAGGTGGTGCACTTTCCCCACAAGCCTTGGTTTCCCAAGACATGATCCTTCAGTAGCCTTTCCTTAGTCAAATGGACGCGCTCCAACCTATCATCCCATCTACCACCCACTGTCCAAGAGACTAAGTTCCAGCATCCTAAGATCATGGAAGAGCCCATATTACCAAGTGGTTGCACTTGAAGCTTCTCAACATTTGACATCTCAAATCTCTTTGTTTCCTGGGTGGCCATCCACAAGTGAGATACACAAGGTTCACCAGTACCCCTGGCCTTGTGTAACCACTCAACATATCCCATTCTTTCCATTCCACCCAGGTGATTCATTAACTTAGTTGTTTTGTTAGATAAAAACAAGTCCTTAGACTTAGAATAATTTTCAAAGTGTGAATATATAAACCACCCTTGTTTTCTAATAGCTAGGCTAAGCATGGCATGGCAACTTATCCTTAGGGAATTTCCTAGCAACTCTAGCATTCTATTCTAAATAGGATTTCCCATCATTAATTGACAAAAGTAGCATGCAAGTCCTAACAAAATATATCTAATGCAAGTATAAAATATAGGTATGGAATATTCATGAAGATATCACTTGCCTTGGTAGTGTGGAGAGTAGCACTCGTCACAATCACAATCACTAGCAAAATCTACACACAAAGTTATAGCACACAATTACACACAAATATATACAAACAAAAATATTATGAATGCATGCATGCATGAATCTACCAAGTGATGATTTTTGAAAAACTCAACCAAGCAAGTGCATGAATACAGAAACTTAGCAAGCCACTAGTTTACCAACTAAACAAAATCTAACTCTAAACAAAGTACTAAACTAAATCTATACTTAAAAAGGCCTCAAACAAGTCTCTGCAATTTAAGCACATCTAATGGTTACTATATGCTAAACAAAAAGGATAGGCAGAAAGGTCTTGTTTTTCTGAATCCAACGGTATAAAGTTTGCAAAATTCCAACGTGGAATTCAAAAGATATAGGCATTTGAATTTGGATCAAATTTCTGGTTTTAAATTCTATTTTCAGATCTAATCTAGCCACGCGTCATGTTCTTATTCGCCCGTACCGTTTCGCACTGGATCGAGCTCCACAGCCGTAGGATCTAAATGAAATCTGGCGGCTCAGATCGCGTACCGCTTCGGGGTTAAGTGGATCTATCTTAGCGCTACGATACAGATCTAACGGCTGCTATTTCTCTGGCCAAGAACTGGCGGCGGAGCGGTGGCTACCGGCGGCGGAACTGTCGGTCGATGACGTTGCCGATGATGCAGACGACGAGGGAGAAGGAGGAGTAGCTCACCGGGCTCAGAGGGTCACGGCGATGCTCGTCGTACTCGTGGTTGGTCAAGGGGCTCTCGGGCACGGCTGCGATTGCTCACCGGAGTTCGTGGCGGCGTCGGATGCGTCGGGTGGTCGTCGTGGACGTTGCTGTGGATCACCCCGAGGCAAAGCGAGGACACGGTTAGTTTCACAGAGTCAAGGCGAAGTAGTGAGCATGAACGGAAAGGCAAGGGGCGGTCTGTTCCTACCGGGAAAACTCGTCGGAGTTGATGTCGCCGTCGGTGCTCGCGGTGTCAAGTGGAACCGGCGACCTGGGGCAGTACAAGACGGACTAGTGAGGTCAGGAGAGGCGCCAAGACACACTGAGTCCGATAGCAAGAACGATAGGCAGAGGGGAACACTAGGCTCACCGGAATCGATCGCCGGAGAGGCTCTGTCTGCGGCGATGCAATGCTGATTGAGGGCAGCCTGGTGGCGGAGCGAGCGAGGTGTTTGGGGGAAAATGATCGCGAGGCAGAGGGGGTCTTATAGCCAGATGCTCGACAGGAAACGCCCGTCGATTAATGCCCAATTACTCCCGGCATCACTGCGGCAACGGTCAGCGGCGGAGATCGTGCGCGGAGACAGGGGAAGACGATGCTGACGTGGAGAAGGCCCGCCTGTCAGTGAGGAGCGCGGAGTGGAAGTGGGGCCTGGCTGTCAGCGTCTGTTTGCCTGCGCTCGCGCGTGTGAGAATAAAGAGGAGATCCCCGGGTGGGCTTGCTGGGCTCGATCTGCTGCTGGGCCAGATTCTGGCCGCGCGGCCTTTTTCCTTTGTTAAGCCTTTTTCTTTTTCTAAATTCATTTTCTGGAATGAATTTGATATGAATTCAAATCCTTTTGAATTCAAATTGTTTTGGAATTTTTTTGCAGGGTTCTGTGGGTTCAAAAATAGTCAAAAACCAAGTAGTTACCTTGCAAAGGCTTGGTCAAGCTTGGGTTTCAAAGTAAACAGAGATTTGCTCTAGTTTGCAAATATTTGGAATAGGGTTTTGAAACTATTTCTAAATTTGGAATCTTGGGTTTAAATGCTACTCCTAATCTTTCCAATCATGGAGGCAAGCAAACAAGATCATAGACAATCAAATCCCAAAGGGTGATGGCCATTTGAGATAAATTGCCCACATGAAATCATAGCCAAAGTGTATGCTTCTAAATGATTTTGAGAAAAACCCTAAATGAAAGAATGATGCAAAGAATGATATGAATGAGTTTTGAAATATGATTTTTGGGATGTTACAAATCTAACCCCCTTAAAATGAATCTCGCCCTCGAGATTCGGATTGGCTAGCAAATAGGTGTGGGTGGTCTTTCCGAAGATCGTCTTCTCTTTCCCATGTTGCTTCCTCTTCAGAATGATGATCCCATTGTACTTTGCAAAACTTGATAGTCTTTGTCCTTGTGACTCTTTCTGTGGTCTCAAGAATTTTGACAGGCTTTTCTTCATAGGTGAGATCACTTTCTAGTTGAACTTCTTCCAAAGATATGGTATCTTTCAAAGATGTTTCTTCCATTTCTGGGTGACATTTCTTGAGCTGACTCACATGAAAAACATTATGGACTGCTAATAAAGATGCTGGCAGTTCGATTTCATATGCAGCTTCTCCCTTGCGACTTAGAATGTTGAATGGTCCAACATATCTTGGTGCTAACTTTCCTTTGACTCCAAATCTTTTTACTCCACGAAGTGGTGATACTCTAAGATAAGCTCTATCCCCAACTTCGTAAGTGACTTCCCTACGCTTAGCATCTGCGTAGCTTTTACTGTGCTATCTTCAATCTGTCTCTAACCAATTTGACCTTTTCTTCGACGTCTTTGATAAGGTCTGGTCCAAACAAACTTCTTTCTCCCACACCATTCCATAGCAATGGGGTGGTACACTTTCTTCCGTATAGAAACTCAAATGGTGCCATCCCAATACTAGATTGATGAATGTTGTTGTAAGAGAACTCTGCGTAAGGCAGACTTTCATCCCAACTTGCTCCATAGTCTAGGGCACATGCCCTCAACATGTCTTCAAGAATTTGATTAGTTCTTTCTGTTTGTCCATCAGTTTGAGGGTGAAAAGCAGTGCTGAATTCCAACCTCGTTCCTAGAGATTCATGAAGCTGTCTCCAAAAATGAGAAGTGAACTGAGTTCCTCTATCAGATACAATATTCTTAGGTACTCCGTGAAGGCATACAATTCTGCTCATGTAGATTTTGGCTAACTTGGCACTGGTATAAGTTGTCTTTACGGGTATAAAATGAGCCACTTTAGTTAGGCGATCCACAACTACCCATATGGAATCATACCCTGACCTAGTCCTTGGTAATCCGGTAATGAAATCCATACCAATATTTTCCCACTTCCATTCAGGAATAGGCATTGGTTGAAGCAAACCTGCTGGTTTCTGATGTTCCGCTTTCACTCTACTACACACATCACACAAAGCAATGTGTTCGGCGATGTCCCTTTTGAGATTCTTCCACCAAAATCTTTCTTTCATATCCATGTACATTTTGGTGTTTCCCGGGTGAATAGAATATGGAGAGTTATGGGCTTCTTGTAAAATCAGTTTCCGCATTTCCGGATCTTGTGGGACACAAATACGTTTCCCGTGCCATAAAGTACCTTGTTCGTCCATATGGAAACTTTTAGCCCTCCCTTGGCTAATCCTTTCCTTGATCTCTTCGATTTCTTTATCCGTCTTTTGGGCTTCTTTAATCTTATCCAACAGAGTGGGTTGAACATCCAAAGACATGAGATGTCCTTCTGGCACAATCTCCAACCCGAGTTCCTTGAATTGCTTACACAAGTCATCTGGCAATTCACCTTTGGTAAGGCCATTTACAAACGCTTTACGACTTAGAGCATCTGCTACTACATTTGCTTTACGGGGGTGGTATTGCAAACTCATGTCGTAATCCTTGATAAGTTCTAGCCATCTTCTTTGTCTCATATTGATTTCCTTCTGGGTGAAGATATACTTCAAGCTCTTATGGTCGGTGAACACTTCACAACGTTTTCCCAAAAGGTAGTGTCTCCATGTTTTGAGTGCATGAACAACAGCGGCTAACTCTAAATCATGAGTAGGATAATTTACTTCATGAGTTTTGATTTGTCTTGAGGCGTAAGCCACAACTTTTCCGCCTTGCATAAGTACGGCACCTAATCCTTGATGAGAAGCATCACAATATACTTGGAAATCCTTTTCCAAATCTGGTAGGCACAGTACTGGTGCTGACACAAGTCTCTTCTTTAATTCTTGAAAGCTGAGTTCACATCCTTCAGACCAAGTAAATTTCTTATCTTTCTTTAACAATTCTGTCATTGGTTTAGCAACCTTTGAAAAAATTTCAATGAATCTTCTGTAGTAACCTGCTAAACCAAGAAACTACGAACCTCTTTTACATTCTTAGGAGATTCCCATTCTGTTACGGCTGAAACTTTAGCAGGATCAACTGCTACACCATCCTTTGTCATAACATGACCAAGAAATCCAACTTCCTCTAACCAAAACTCACACTTGCTGAACTTGGCATAAAGCTTATGTTCCCTTAGTTTCTCAAGTATCAAGCGTAGATGTCTTTCATGTTCTTCCTTGCTCTTGGAGTAGACTAAGATGTCATCGATGAAAACGACAACGAACTTGTCAAGAAATTCCATGAACACTTTGTTCATCATATTCATGAAGTATGCTGGAGCGTTGGTTAAACCAAAAGGCATCACAGTGTACTCATACAATCCATACCTTGTGGTGAATGCTGTTTTAGGTATGTCTTGCTCTCTTATCTTGAGTTGAAAATAGCCTGACCTAAGATCAATCTTCGAGAACACACATGCTCCTTCTAGCTGATCAAACAAGTCATTTATTCTTGGCAAAGGATATTTGTTCTTGATGGTTACCTCGTTGAGAGAACGGTAATCTATGCATAACCTTTGAGTTCTGTCTCTCTTTTCTACGAACAAAACTGGAGCTCCCCAAGATGAAGAACTTGGCTGGATGAATCCTTTCTGCAATTGTTCTCCAAGTTGTTTCTTGAGTTCCTTAAGTTCGTCAACTGACATTTTATAAGGCCTCTTTGCCCTTGGTCCAGAACCTGGTACCAAATCTATTATAAACTCCACATCTCTATCTGGTAGCATTCCTGGTAATTCTTCCGGAAACACATCCGGATACTCGCACACAATTGGCACCGTGTCCATGCTAACCCCCTTAAGAGAATTTAGCTTGCTTCTTTTAGATTTAAAATTGGACTTAAATGTTATCCTCTTACCTTCAGGGGTTGTGAGTGAAATTGTACGATTGGCACAATCTAGTACTCCCTCATACTTAGCCATCCAATCCATTACCAAAATTACATCCAATCCTTGGGAATTCAGGATTATTAGGTTTACTGGAAACTTATGTTTTCCGATCTCTATTACTAGATCCCGGCATCCAAGACTCACTATCATATCCCCTCCCGGAGAGCTAACTTTTATCGGACACCCAATGTTTTCAGATGCAAACCCATTTCTATCAACAAATGCTTTTGATATGAATGAATGAGATGCACCAGTATCAAAGAGAACTAATGCTGAGATGGAATTGAGTCTGAACTTACCAGCAACAGCATCAGGCTCTTCATAGACCTCCTCCACATTGATGTGGTTAACCTGTCCTTTCTGAAAAGGATTGGGCTTGTTAGGTCCTTCAACTTTCTTCTCAGGACACTCATTAGCATAATGCCCCAGCTTCTTGCATTTGAAGCATTCAACCTGACTGTTGTCCTTCTTAGGTTGACTTCCACTTCCACTTCCACCTCCACTATGGTGGCTCTTATATCCACTCTTGTGGTTCTTGTACTTATCATTTTCATGACTGCGATGATGCTTGTTGTCATGACGGTTGTGGTTGTGGTGCTTGTTAAATTTCCCATGCTTGTGGGATCCTGAGCTGACACTATCATCATAGTGAGATCGTTTAAGAGACGATCCCGAGCTATGCTTGTCGGAGTGTTTCCTCTTTCTACTCTCGACTTGCTTCATTTTATTCTCCACAATAACAGCCTTGTCACACAGCGACTGATAAGTTGGAACATATGCCACAGACAGCTGCAGATTCAGTTCGTCATTCAAGCCTTCCAGAAACTTTTCCTTCCTTTTGGCATCAGTGTCAACCTCATCCGGTGCATAGCGCGCCAGATTGTTGAACTCTTCAATATATTCAGCCACGCTGTGTTGGCGCTGCTTCAGGTTGTGAAATTCCTTCTTTTTCAGGCTCATCATACCTGGTGAGATATGAGTAGTACGAAATCCATCTTCAAAGATAGCCCAAGTCACCTCATAAATAGGCGTGGTAATCTGGAAGTTGTCCCACCATGCGGCGGCTGGTCCTTCCAACAGATGTGCTGCGAACCTGACCTTTTCAGCATCTGTGCATCCCACGGTCACTAAGTCTTTGTTCACAGAACGTAGCCAATCATTGGCCACCATGGGATCAGTCGTTCCAGAAAACTTAGCTGGCCTCAGACGCAGAAATCTGGTAAGCATATCAAAACCTGGAGGGTTGTTGTTGTTGTTGTTATTGTTGTTGTTGTTATTGGGGTTGTTGTTGTTCTGGTTCTGGATGAACGTCGTCATCATTTGCATAAGCTGTGTTTGTGCATTCATCATTTGTTGCATTTCCGGGGTAATGTTGGGGTTGGGGTTGGTGTTTGCGCGACGGGGAGGCATCTGTGGTTTATTTATATAGAGATAAGAATGAGATACCCTTACATGATTTATGCACAATACATTACTCAAACAAACACATAGCAAGCAACACTAGGATAAAACCTCAACAACAAGATAACAAAAAGTCTCAAAGTACAAACACACAAGTGGCAAGCCATCCACATGTCGGATGGTCCAAACATTAAGTTCACAAATAACAAGTGCGGTAAATAAAGATAACTGAGTAGTCAAATCTACTCGTCGGCATCAATCTCCTCCTCGACAAAGGTAAGACCTGCGTTATCCATTGTGGTCTTGTTCTCCTTGATGGTAGTGGTCAAAGAGTCGATCTTGGCCTTGAGAGCCCTCTTCTGGGAACGAAGCCTCTCAATCACTGTCTGCTGCTGCTCTAACTCGAAGTCCTTGGACTACAGTTCCTCGGTCATATCACGAATCCTCTTGTTCCTATCCTGGACACGCTTCTCTTGACTCTTGAACTTACGGTCTTGGGTCTCGAACTTCGTCTCCATCTCCTTGACTATCTCGTCCTGCTGCGTGAAGAGCTTGTCCTTCTCGCGAAGCTGCACCTGGAGCTCGTCATTACTAAGCATGACGTTGGTCCTATCGGTATCCACGTGTCTAATAAGAGTCTCTAAGTCCTGGAGGTACAGGCGTATCGGCTCTGCTGTGACCCTCGAGTCGTCCTCAAAGTCGATGGACTCTCCGTCATCATCACGCCTTCCGAAGGCGTGGAAGTGAGTGCCTCTAACCTGTCGGGAGTGACGGCCTAACAGTCGTCCTATCAGATCCTGCATGACAACCTCCATGCCTCTCTCCCTGTCATCGTGCATAAGCTTGAAGACGATGGCCTCCGTAGTAGGCTCGGTCTGGCATCCTGGCTGGTTCACCTTGAAGCCCCAGAGGTCCTTCCTCTCAAACTTGGTGAGTGGGTGCACAGTAATGATAGGAAGAGGGAGATCGAGTAAAGTAGTAAGCTCTACGATACGAGGACCAAAACGGGTAGCCTGGAACTCCTCAACAGTGCTGATGGCAATAGGCATCTATTTATAAGATTGAAAAAGTTAGAACAACACAATTTAAGATAAACAAGACAACATTCAAACACATTCTTGGAACATACAAAAATCATACAAGTCATGCATACAAGAATCCATTACATCAACCAAGGTTCAAACTTATTTAAGGTATCATTTTGGAAAATAAGGTGATAGGTGGTGGTCCAACTAACGAAGTGCGCTTACAATCCTATCTCATTGGATCTGGTGGCTAACACAATGTTCCTAGTGGCAATCACCCTATCTTGTTCACATGCTTCTATCACTAAGTCTATGATATCTCCTCTTAAGGTTTGGTTGGTGACTTCCAACTCTTGGGTATGTTCCTTCTCTTTCTCTAAGTCTTTTTGGAGGTTGAGCATCTTGCACTTGACTCTAGTACTCAGTTCCTTGATAGTCTTCCAAGCTGCTTCTTTTGCTGACTCAAAGAATGTGGTGTGCATAAAAGTGTTGGTGTACATGCAGAAGCCCTTTTCTTTGTGGTTGTCTTCCTTATTCTTGTACAAGTGAAGTTGCACCCACCAATACTCCACTCCATCCTCCATCACTGGAAAGCCCTTGTACACTGCTGCACCATGTACTCCCATGGTCTCCATGAGGTCCTTGAGAATCTTGGGAAACTCAGTCTCACACTCCAAGGTCATGGTCCTGAGTGGTCCTTTCCTCACGGCTTCGTTGACGGAGTTCATCTACAAATAGAGATGAGATTGAGAAGATTAGAAAAGTTTACGAGAAGAATAGACAAGTGTAGAAGAAGAAAAAAAAATTTCCTTAGTGGTTTCCAATCCTAGGGTCATAATCCTACAGGCAACACAGTGCTCTGATACCATCTGTAAGATCCCTCCTTATTAAAGGAAAAGATCCCTGTGATTGCAATGCTAGTCCCTGGATCAATGCTAGCATCCACAGTTTAAGATGAAGTACACAGATACAAAGGTCGTTTATTACAGTCATTCCAGAGATAAAACATAGTCTTTTACAACTCATGGCCAAAGGCCTAATACAAGAGTTTATGGAATATGTAAATAAACATAAGTCTTCATCTTCATGTGCCACAGGCAAGCATGTTGAGTGTAGACTCATGACTCCTAATCATCATCAGAGTAACCTGCAACATCATAAGTTACAGCCACAGAGGGTCAATACTTTGGAATAGTATTGGCAAGTGATACCTTAGTATATTTTAAGTGGACTATAATACTATATGCATTTGGCTGGTGGAGCTTAGGCTTGCATTGCTCAAAATAGATTTTTCCTTAACTTTTTTTTTGAAAAACACTAAGTTTTTGCTTGGCACAAAACACCCAAGGCATCAACCAATCAAAGACTCCAGATCCCCTCAGGGCATCTACCAATCAATGACTGAAGATCCTTTTAACCCTTGTTCACCCACAAGTTTTATTTAGAAATTGGAGTGATGAGATTCTTGAAGTTTCCATGTCTTGATGCTCAAATTGTCCTTTACCAGGGACATGGCTAAGTACTTAGGTTTTACACTCTGCAGAGGTGGTGCACTTTCCCCACAAGCCTTGGTTTCCCAAGACATGATCCTTCAGTAGCCTTTCCTTAGTCAAATGGACGCGCTCCAACCTATCATCCCATCTACCACCCACTGTCCAAGAGACTAAGTTCCAGCATCCTAAGATCATGGCAGAGCCCATATTACCAAGTGGTTGCACTTGAAGCTTCTCAACATTTGACATCTCAAATCTCTTTGTTTCCTGGGTGGCCATCCACAAGTGAGATACACAAGGTTCACCAGTACCCCTGGCCTTGTGTAACCACTCAACATATCCCATTCTTTCCATTCCACCCAGGTGATTCATTAACTTAGTTGTTTTGTTAGATAAAAACAAGTCCTTAGACTTAGAATAATTTTCAAAGTGTGAATATATAAACCACCCTTGTTTTCTAATAGCTAGGCTAAGCATGGCATGGCAACTTATCCTTAGGGAATTTCCTAGCAACTCTAGCATTCTATTCTAAATAGGATTTCCCATCATTAATTGACAAAAGTAGCATGCAAGTCCTAACAAAATATATCTAATGCAAGTATAAAATATAGGTATGGAATATTCATGAAGATATCACTTGCCTTCGTAGTGTGGAGAGTAGCACTCGTCACAATCACAATCACTAGCAAAATCTACACACAAAGTTATAGCACACAATTACACACAAATATATACAAACAAAAATATTATGAATGCATGCATGCATGAATCTACCAAGTGATGATTTTTGAAAAACTCAACCAAGCAAGTGCATGAATACAGAAACTTAGCAAGCCACTAGTTTACCAACTAAACAAAATCTAACTCTAAACAAAGTACTAAACTAAATCTATACTTAAAAAGGCCTCAAACAAGTCTCTGCAATTTAAGCACATATAATGGTTACTATATGCTAAACAAAAAGGATAGGCAGAAAGGTCTTGTTTTTCTGAATCCAACGGTATAAAGTTTGCAAAATTCCAACATGGAATTCAAAAGATATAGGCATTTGAATTTGGATCAAATTTCTGGTTTTAAATTCTATTTTCAGATCTAATCTAGCCACGCGTCATGTTCTTATTCGCCCGTACCGTTTCGCAATGGATCGAGCTCCACAGCCGTAGGATCTAAATGAAATCTGGCGGCTCAGATCGCGTACCGCTTCGGGGTTAAGTGGATCTATCTTAGCGCTACGATACAGATCTAACGGCTGCTATTTCTCTGGCCAAGAACTGGCGGCGGAGCGGTGGCTACCGGCGGCGGAACTGTCGGTCGATGACGTTGCCGATGATGCAGACGGCGAGGGAGAAGGAGGAGTAGCTCACCGGGCTCAGAGGGTCACGGCGATGCTCGTCGTACTCGTGGTTGGTCAAGGGGCTCTCGGGCACGGCTGCGATTGCTCACCGGAGTTCGTGGCGGCGTCGGATGCGTCGGGTGGTCGTCGTGGACGTTGCTGTGGATCACCCCGAGGCAAAGCGAGGACACGGTTAGTTTCACAGAGTCAAGGCGAAGTAGTGAGCATGAACGGAAAGGCAAGGGGCGGTCTGTTCCTACCGGGAAAACTCGTCAGAGTTGATGTCGCCGTCGGTGCTCGTGGTGTCAAGTGGAACCGGCGACCTGGGGCAGTACAAGACGGACTAGTGAGGTCAGGAGAGGCGCCAAGACACACTGAGTCAGATAGCAAGAACGATAGGCAGAGGGGAACACTGGGCTCACCGGAATCGATCGCCGGAGAGGCTCTGTCTGCGGCGATGCAATGCTGATTGAGGGCAGCCTGGTGGCAGAGCGAGCGAGGTGTTTGGGGGAAAATGATCGCGAGGCAGAGGGGGTCTTATAGCCAGATGCTCGACAGGAAACGCCCGTCGATTAATGCCCAATTACTCCCGGCATCACTGCGGCAACGGTCAGCGGCGGAGATCGTGCGCGGAGACAGGGGAAGACGATGCTGACGTGGAGAAGGCCCGCCTGTCAGCGAGGAGCGCGGAGTGGAAGTGGGGCCTGGCTGTCAGCGTCTGTTTGCCTGCGCTCGCGCGTGTGAGAAGAAAGAGGAGATCCCCGGGTGGGCTTGCTGGGCTCGATCTGCTGCTGGGCCAGATTCTGGCCGCGCGGCCTTTTTCCTTTGTTAAGCCTTTTTCTGTTTCTAAATTCATTTTCTGGAATGAATTTGATATGAATTCAAATCCTTTTGAATTCAAATTGTTTTGGAATTTTTTTGCAGGGTTCTGTGGGTTCAAAAATAGTCAAAAACCAAGTAGTTACCTTGCAAAGGCTTGGTCAAGCTTGGGTTTCAAAGTAAACAGAGATTTGCTCTAGTTTGCAAATATTTGGAATAGGGTTTTGAAACTATTTCTAAATTTGGAATCTTGGGTTTAAATGCTACTCCTAATCTTTCCAATCATGGAGGCAAGCAAACAAGATCATAGACAATCAAATCCCAAAGGGTGATGGCCATTTGAGATAAATTGCCCACATGAAATCATAGCCAAAGTGTATGCTTCTAAATGATTTTGAGAAAAACCCTAAATGAAAGAATGATGCAAAGAATGATATGAATGAGTTTTGAAATATGATTTTTGGGATGTTACACATGTGTGATCTTTTCATTAAACACATGGATCCACCAATGCGATTGCATGTGTGTTCTTTTCACAAACCATATATGGATCCACTAGAGTCATTGCATGTGTATTCTTATCACTAAACCAACACCAGAGTCATTGCATGTGTGTTCTTTTCATGAAACCCATGGATCCACCAATGTCATTGCATGTGTGTTCATTTCAAAAACCACATATGGATCCACCAGAGTCATTGCATGTGTTTTCTTTTCATGAAACTAGCACTAGAGTCATTGCATGTGTGATCTTTTCACAAACCACATATGGATCCACCAGAGTCATTGCATGTGTGTTCTTTTCATGAACCACTTATGGATCCACTAGAGTCATTGCATGTATGTTCTTTTCAAAAACTAGCACTAGAGTCAGTGCATGGGTGTTCTTTTTACAAACCACATATGGATCCACCAGATTCATTGCATGTATGTTCTTTTCGTGAAACACATGTATCCACCAATGTCATTACATGTATGTTCTTTTCATGAAACACATGGATCCACCAATGTCATTGCATGTGTGTTCTTTTCACAAACCATATATGGATCCACTAGAGTCATTGCATGTGTGTTCTTATCACTAAACCAACACCAGAGTCATTGCATGTGTGTTCTTTTCATGTAACCCATGGATCCACCAATGTCATTGCATGTGTGTTCATTTCACAAACCACATATGGATCCACCAGAGTCATTGCATGTGTGTTCTTTTCATGAACCACATATGGATCCACTAGAGTCATTGCATGTATGTTCTTTTCGTAAACTAGCACTAGAGTCATTGCATGTGTGTTCTTTTCACAAACCACATATGGATCCACCATAGTCATTACATGTGTGATCTTTTCATGAAACACATGGATCCACCAATGCCATTGCATGTGTGTTCTTTTCACAAACCATATATGGATCCACTAGAGTCATTGCATGTGTGTTCTTATCACTAAACCAACACCAGAGTCAATGCATGTGTGTTCTTTTCATGAAACCCATGGATCCACCAATGTCATTGCATGTGTGTTCGTTTCAAAAACCACATATGGATCCACCAGAGTCATTGCATGTGTTTTCTTTTCATGAAACTAGCACTAGAGTCATTGCATGTGTGATCTTTTCACAAACCACATATGGATCCACCAGAGTCATTGCATGTGTGTTCTTTTCATGAACCACTTATGGATCCACTAGAGTCATTGCATGTATGTTCTTTTCATAAACTAGCACTAGAGTCAGTGCATGTGTGTTCTTTTAACAAACCACATATGGATCCACCAGATTCATTGCATGTATGTTCTTTTCGTGAAACACATGTATCCACCAATGTCATTGCATGTGTGTTCTTTTCACAAACCATATATGGATCCACTAGAGTCATTGCATGTGTGTTCTTATCACTAAACCAACACCAGAGTCATTGCATGTGTGTTCTTTTCATGAAACCCATGGATCCACCAATGTCATTGCATGTGTGTTCATTTCACAAACCACATATGTATCTACCGGAGTCATCGCATGTGTTTTATTTTCATGAAACTAGCACTAGAGTCATTGCATGTGTGTACTTTTCACAAACCACATATGGATCCACCAGAGTCATTGCATGTGTGTTCTTTTCATGAACCACATATGGATCCACTAGAGTCATTGCATGTATGTTATTTTCATAAACCAGCACTAGAGTCATTGCATGTGTGTTCTTTTCACAAACCACATATGGATCCACCAGATTCATTGCATGTATGTTCTTTTCATGAAACACATGGATCCACCAATGTCATTGGATGTGTTTTTTTTCACAAACCACATATGGATCTAGCAGAGTCATTGCATGTGTGTTCTTTTCCTAAACCACATATGGATCCACTAGAGTCATTGCATGTGTGTTCTTATCACTAAACCAGCACTAGAGTCATTGCATGTGTGTTCTTTTCCACAAACCACATGGATCCACCAGAGTGATTGCATGTGTGTTCTATTCATAAGACACATGGATCCACCAATGTAATTGCATGTGTGTTCTTTTCAAAAACCATAGATGGATCCACCAGATTCATTGCATGTGTGTTCTTATCACTAAACCAACACCAGAGTCATTGCATGTGTGTTCTTTTCATGAAACCTATGGATCCACCAATGTCATTGCATGTGTGTTCATTTCCGAAACTGCATAACGATCCAAGAGAGTCATTGTATGTGTGTTATTTTCATGAAACTGGCACTAGAATCATTACATGTGTGTTCTTTTAACAAACCACATATGGATCTACCAGAGTCATTGCATGTGTGTTCTTTTCATGAACCACATATGAATCCACTAGAGTCATTGCATGTATGTTCTTTTCATAAACTAGCACTAGATTCATTGCATGTGTGTTCTTTTCACAAACCACATATGTATCCACCAGAGTCATTACATGTATGTTCTTTTCATGAAACACATGGATCCACCAATGTCATTGCATGTGTGTTCTTTTCACAAACCATATATGGATCCACTAGAGTCATTGCATATGTGTTCTTATCACTAAACCAACACCAGAGTCATTGCTTGTGTGTTCTTTTCATGAAACCCATGGATCCACCAATGTCATTGCATGTGTGTTCATTTCACAAACCACATATGTATCCACCAAAGTCATTGCATAAGTTTTCTTTTCATTGAACTAACAGTAGAGTCATTGCATGTGTGTTCTTTTCACAAACCACATATGGATCCACCAATGTCATTGCATGTGTGTTCATTTCATGAACCACATATGGATCCACCAGAGTCATTGCATAAGTTTTCTTTTCATTGAACTGACACTAGAGTCATTGCATGTGTGTTCTTTTCACAAACCACATATGGATCCACCAGAGTCATTGCATGTGTGTTCTTTTCATGAACCACATATGGATCCACTAGAGTCATTGCATGTATGTTCTTTTCGTAAACTAGCACTAGAGTCATTGCATGTGTGTTCTTTTCACAAACCACATATGGATCCACCATAGTCATTACATGTGTGATCTTTTCATGAAACACATGGATCCACCAATGCCATTGCATGTGTGTTATTTTCACAAACCATATATGGATCCACTAGAGTCATTGCATGTGTGTTCTTATCACTAAACCAACACCAGAGTCATTGCATGTGTGTTCTTTTCATGAAACCCATGGATCCACCAATGTCATTGCATGTGTGTTCATTTCAAAAACCACATATGGATCCACCAGAGTCATTGCATGTGTTTTCTTTTCATGAAACTAGCACTAGAGTCATTGCATGTGTGATCTTTTCACAAACCACATATGGATCCATCAAAGTCATTGCATGTGTGTTCTTTTCATGAACCACTTATGGATCCACTAGAGTCATTGCATGTATGTTCTTTTCAAAAACTAGCACTAGAGTCAGTGCATGTGTGTTCTTTTTACAAACCACATATGGATCCACCAGATTCATTGCATGTATGTTCTTTTCGTGAAACACATGTATCCACCAATGTCATTACGTGTATGTTCTTTTCATGAAACACATGGATCCACCAATGTCATTGCATGTGTGTTCTTTTCACAAACCATATATGGATCCACTAGAGTCATTTTATGTGTGTTCTTATCACTAAACCAACACCAGAGTCATTGCATGTGTGTTCTTTTCATGAAACCCATGGATCCACCAATGTCATTGCATGTGTGTTCATTTCACAAACCACATATGGATCCACCAGAGTCATTGCATGTGTGTTCTTTTCATGAACCACATATGGATCCACTAGAGTCATTGCATGTATGTTCTTTTCGTAAACTAGCACTAGAGTCATTGCATGTGTGTTCTTTTCACAAACCACATATGGATCCACCATAGTCATTACATGTGTGATCTTTTCATGAAACACATGGATCCACCAATGCCATTGCATGTGTGTTCTTTTCACAAACCATATATGGATCCACTAGAGTCATTGCATGTGTGTTCTTATCACTAAACCAACACCAGAGTCAATTCATGTGTGTTCTTTTCATGAAACCCATGGATCCACCAATGTCATTGCATGTGTGTTCGTTTCAAAAACCACATATGGATCCACCAGAGTCATTGCATGTGTTTTCTTTTCATGAAACTAGCACTAGAGTCATTGCATGTGTGATCTTTTCACAAACCACATATGGATCCACCAGAGTCATTGCATGTGTGTTCTTTTCATGAACCACTTATGGATCCACTAGAGTCATTGCATGTATGTTCTTTTCATAAACTAGCACTAGAGTCAGTGCATGTGTGTTCTTTTTACAAACCACATATGGATCCACCAGATTCATTGCATGTATGTTCTTTTCGTGAAACACATGTATCCACCAATGTCATTGCATGTGGGTTCTTTTCACAAACCATATATGGATCCACTAGAGTCATTGCATGTGTGTTCTTATCACTAAACCAACACCAGAGTCATTGCATGTGTGTTCTTTTCATGAAACCCATGGATCCACCAATGTCATTGCATGTGTGTTCATTTCACAAACCACATATGTATCTACCGGAGTCATCGCATGTGTTTTATTTTCATGAAACTAGCACTAGAGTCATTGCATGTGTGTACTTTTCACAAACCACATATGGATCCACCAGAGTCATTGCATGTGTGTTCTTTTCATGAACCACATATGGATCCACTAGAGTCATTGCATGTATGTTATTTTCATAAACCAGCACTAGAGTCATTGCATGTGTGTTCTTTTCACAAACCACATATGGATCCACCAGATTCATTGCATGTATGTTCTTTTCATGAAACACATGGATCCACCAATGTCATTGGATGTGTTTTTTTTTCACAAACCACATATGGATCTAGCAGAGTCATTGCATGTGTGTTCTTTTCCTAAACCACATATGGATCCACTAGAGTCATTGCATGTGTGTTCTTATCACTAAACCAGCACTAGAGTCATTGCATGTGTGTTCTTTTCCACAAACCACATGGATCCACCAGAGTGATTGCATGTGTGTTCTATTCATAAGACACATGGATCCACCAATGTAATTGCATGTGTGTTCTTTTCAAAAACCATAGATGGATCCACCAGATTCATTGCATGTGTGTTCTTATCACTAAACCAACACCAGAGTCATTGCATGTGTGTTCTTTTCATGAAACCTATGGATCCACCAATGTCATTGCATGTGTGTTCATTTCACAAACTGCATAACGATCCAACAGAGTCATTGTATGTGTGGTATTTTCATGAAACTGGCACTAGAATCATTACATGTGTGTTCTTTTAACAAACCAGATATGGATCTACCAGAGTCATTGCATGTGTGTTCTTTTCATGAACCACATATGAATCCACTAGAGTCATTGCATGTATGTTCTTTTCATAAACTAGCACTAGATTCATTGCATGTGTGTTCTTTTCACAAACCACATATGTATCCACCAAAGTCATTACATGTATGTTCTTTTCATGAAACACATTGATCCACCAATGTCATTGCATGTGTGTTCTTTTCACAAACCATATATGGATCCACTAGAGTCATTGCATATGTGTTCTTATCACTAAACCAACACCAGAGTCATTGCATGTGTGTTCTTTTCATGAAACCCATGGATCCACCAATGTCATTGCATGTGTGTTCATTTCACAAACCACATATGGATCCACTAGAGTCATTGCATAAGTTTTCTTTTCATTGAACTAATAGTAGAGTCATTGCATGTGTGTTCTTTTCACAAACCACATATGGATCCACCAATGTCATTGCATGTGTGTTCATTTCATGAACCACATATGGATCCACCAGAGTCATTGCATAAGTTTTCTTTTCATTGAACTGACACTAGAGTCATTGCATGTGTGTTCTTTTCACAAACCACATATGGATCCACCAGAGTCATTGCATGTGTGTTCTTTTCATGAACCACATATGGATCCACTAGAGTCATTGCATGTATGTTCGTTTCATATACTAGCACTAGAGTCACTGCATGTGTGTTCTTTTCACAAACCACATATGGATCCACCATAGTCATTACATGTGTGATCTTTTCATGAAACACATGGATCCACCAATGTCATTGCATGTGTGTTCTTTTCAAAAACCATATATGGATCCACAAGTGTCATTGCATGTGTGTTCTTATCACTAAACCAACACCAGAGTCATTGCATGTGTGTTCTTATCACTAAACCAACACCAGAGTCATTGCATGTGTGTTCTTTTCATGAACCACATATGGATCCACTAGAGTCATTGCATGTGTGTTCTTATCACTAAACCAGCACTAGAGTCATTGCATGTGTGTTCTTTTCCACAAACCTCATGGATCCACCAGAGTGATTGCATGTGTGTTATTTTCACAAACCACATATGGATCCACCAGAGTCATTGCATGTATGTTCTTTTAATAAAACCCATGGATCCACCGATGTAATTGCATGTGTGTTCTTTTCAGAAACCACATATGGATCCACCAGAGTCATTGCATGTGTGTTCTTTTCATGAAACTAGCACTAGAGTCATTGCATGTGTGTTCTTTTCACAAACCACATATGGATCCATTAGAGTCATTGCGTGTATGTTCTTTTCATAAACCAACACTAGAGTCATTGCATGTGTGTTCTTTTCACAAACCACATACGGATCCACTAGAGTCATTGCATGTATGTTCTTTTCCACAAACCACATGGATCCACCAGAGTCATTGCATGTATGTTCTTTTCATAAAACACATGGATCCACCAATGTCATTGCATGTGTGTTCTTTTCACAAACCACACATGGATCGACCAGAGTCATTGCATGTATGTTCTTTTCCACAAACCACATGGATCCACCAGAGTCATTGCATGTGTGTTCTTTTCATGAACCACATATAGATCAACCAGAGTCATTGCATGCGTGTTCTTATCCATAAACCAACACTAGAGTCATTGCATGTGTGTTCATTTCATGAAACCAGCACTAGAGTCATTGCATGTGTGTTCTTTTCACAAACCACATATGGATCCACTAGAGTCATTGCATGTATGTTCTTTTCCACAAACCACATATGGATCCACCAGAGTCAGTGCATGTATGTTTTTTTCATAAAACACATGGATCCACCAAGGTCATTGCATGTGTGTTCTTTTCAAAACCACATATGGATCCATAGGAGTCATTGCATGCATGTTCTTTTCCACAAACCACATGGATCCACCAAGTCATTGCATGTGTGTTCTTATCACTAAACCAACACTAGAGTCATTGCATGTGTGTTCTTTTCACAAACAACATATGGATCCACCAGAGTCATTGCATGTATGTTCTTTTCCACAAACCACATGGATCCACCAATGTCATTGCATGTGTGTTCTTTTCACAAACTATATATGGATGCACAGAGTCATTACATGTGTGTTCTTTTCCACAACCACATATGGATCCACTAGAGTCATTGCATGTGTGTTCTTTCCCGCAAACCACATGGATCCACCATATTCATTGCATGTGTGTTCTTTTATTGAACAACAGATGGATCCACTAGAGTCATTGCATGTGTGTTCTTTTCATAAACCAACACCAGAGTGATTGCATGTGTGTTCTTTTCATGAAACCCATGGATCCACCAATGTCATTGCATGTGTGTTCATTTCACAAACCACATATGGATCCACCAGAGTCATTGCATGTGTGTTCTTTTCATGAAACTAGCACTAGAGTCATTGCATGTGTGTTCTTTTCACAAACCACATATATATCCACTAGAGTCATTACATGTGTGTTCTTTTCATGAACCACATATGGATCCACTAGAGTCATTGCATGTATGTTATTTTAATAAACCAGCACTAGAGTCATTGCATGTGTGTTCTTTTCACAAACCACATATGGATCCACAAGAGTCATTGCATTTATGTTCTTTTCATGAAACACATGGATCCACCAATGTCATTGCGTGTGCGTTCGATTCAGAAACCACATATGGATCCACCAGAGTCATTGCATGTATGTTCTTTTCCACAAACCACATGGATCCACCAATGTCATTGCAGGTGTGTTTTTTCACAAACCACATATGGATCCACCAGAGTCATTGTATGTGTGTTCATTTCATGAACCACATATGGATCCACTAGAGTTATTGCATGTGTGTTCTTATCACTAAACCGACACTAGAGTCATTGCATGTGTGTTCTTTTACACAAGCCACATGGATCCACCAGAGTCATTGCATGTGTGTTGTTTTCATGAACAACATATGGATCCACTAGAGTCATTGCATGTTTGTTCTTTTCATGAAACCAACACTAGAGTCATTGCATGTGTGTTCTTTTCATGAAACTAGCACTAGAGTCATTGCATGTGTGTTCTTTTGACAAACCACATATGGATCCACCATAGTCATTGCATGTGTGTTCTTTTCATGAACCACAGATGGATCCGCTAGAGTCATTGCATGTGTGTTCTTATCACTAAACCAGCACTAGAGTCATAGCATGTGTGTTCTTTTCCACAAACCACATGGATCCAGCAGAGTGATTGCATGTGTGTGTTATTTTCAGAAACCACATATGGATCCACCAGAGTCATTGCATGTATGTTCTTTTAATAAAACCCATGGATCCACCAATGTAATTGCATGTGTGTTCTTTTCACAAACCACATATGGATCCACCAGAGTCATTGCATGAGTGTTCATTTCATGAACCACATATGGATCCAATAGAGTTATTACATGTGTGTTCTTATCACTAAACCAGCACTAGAGTTATTGCATGTGTGTTCTTTTCCACAAACCACATGGATCCACCAGAGTCATTACATGTGTCTTGTTTTCATGAACCACATATGGATCCACTAGAATCACTGCATGTGTGTTCTTATCACTAAACCAGCACTAGAGTCATTGCATGTGTGTTCTTCTCCACAAACCACATGGATCCACCAGAGTCATTGCATGTGTGTTCTTTTCATGAACCACATATGGATCCACTAGAGTCATTGCATGTGTTTTCTTTTCATAAACCAGCACTAGAGTCATTGCATGTGTGTTCTTTTCACAAACCACATATGGATCCACCAGTCATTGCATGTATGTTCTTTTCATAAAACACATGGATCAACCAATGTCATTTTGTGTGTGTTATTTTTACAAACCATATATGGATCCACCATAGTCATTTCATGTCTGTTCTTTTCATGAACTACATATGGATCCACTAGAGTCATTGCATGTATGTTCTTATCACTAAACCAGCACTAGAGTCATTGCATGTGTGTTCTTTTCACAAACTACATATGGATCCACCAGATTTATTGCATGTATGTTCTTTTCATGAAACACATGGATCCACCAATGTCATTGCATGTGTGTTCTTTTCACAAACCACATATGGATCCACCAGAGTCATTGCATGTGTGTTATTTTCACTAAACGAACACTTGAGTCATTGCATGTGTGTTCCTTTCATAAACCACATGGATCCACCAATGTTATTGTATGTGTGTTCATTTTACAAACCACGTATGGATCCAGCAGAGTCATTGCATGTGTGTTCTTTCCATGAACCACATATGGATCCACTAGTCATTGCATGTGTGTTCTTATCACTAAACCAGCACTAGAGTCATTGCATGTGTGTTCTTTTCCACAAACCACATGGATCCACCAGAGTGATTGCATGTGTGTTATTTTCACAAACCACATATGGATCCACCAGAGTCATTGCATGTATGTTCTTTTAATAAAACCCATGGATCCACCGATGTAATTGCATGTGTGTTCTTTTCACAAACCACATATGGATCCACCAGAGTCATTGCATGTGTGTTCTTTTCATGAAACTAGCACTAGAGTCATTGCATGTGTGTTCTTTTCACAAACCACATATGGACCCATTAGAGTAATTGCATGTATGTTCTTTTCATAAACCAACACTAGAGTCATTGCATGTGTGTTCTTTTCACAAACCACATATGGATCCACTAGAGTCATTGCATGTATGTTCTTTTCCACAAACCACATGGATCCACCAGAGTCATTGCATGTATGTTCTTTTCATAAAACACATGGATCCACCAATGTCATTGCATGTGTGTTCTTTTCACAAACCACACATGGATCGACCAGAGTCATTGCATGTATGTTCTTTTCCACAAACCACATGGATCCACCAGAGTCATTGCATGTGTGTTCTTTTCATGAACCACATATAGATCAACCAGAGACATTGCATGCGTGTTCTTATCCATAAACCAACACTAGAGTCATTGCATGTGTGTTCTTTTCATGAAACCAGCACTAGAGTCATTGCATGTGTGTTCTTTTCACAAACCACATATGGATCCACTAGAGTCATTGCATGTATGTTCTTTTCCACAAACCACATATGGATCCACCAGAGTCAGTGCATGTATGTTCTTTTCATAAAACACATGGATCCACCAAGGTCATTGCATCTGTGTTCTTTTCACAAACCACATATGGATCCATAGGAGTCATTGCATGTATGTTGTTTTCCACAAACCACATGGATCCACCAAGTCATTGCATGTGTGTTCTTATCACTAAACCAACACTAGAGTCGTTGCATGTGTGTTCTTTTCACAAACAACATATGGATCCACCAGAGTCATTGCATGTACGTTCTTTTCCACAAACCCCATGGATCCACCAAGTCATTGCATGTGTGTTCTTATCACTAAACCAACACTAGAGTTATTGCATGTGTGTTCTTTTCACAAACAACATATGGATCCACCAGAGTCATTGCATGTATTTGTCTTTTCCACAAACCACATGGATCCACCAATGTCATTGCATGTGTGTTCTTTTCACAAACCATATATGGATGCACAGAGTCATTACAGGTGTGTTCTTTTCCACAACCACATATGGATCCACTAGAGTCATTGCATGTGTGTTCTTTCCCGCAAACCACATGGATCCACCATATTCATTGCATGTGTGTTCTTTTATTGAACCACATATGGATCCACTAGAGTCATTGCATGTGTGTTCTTTTCATAAACCAACACCAGAGTGATTGCATGTGTGTTCTTTTCATGAAACCCATGGATCCACCAATGTCATTGCATGTGTGTTCATTTCACAAACCACATATGGATCCACCAGAGTCATTGCATGTGTGTTCTTTTCATGAAACTAGCACTAGAGTCATTGCATGTGTGTTCTTTTCACAAACCACATATATATCCACCAGAGTCATTACATGTGTGTTCTTTTCATGAACCACATATGGATCCACTAGAGTCATTGCATGTATGTTATTTTAATAAACCAGCACTAGAGTCATTGCATGTGTTCTTTTCACAAACCACATATGGATCCACAAGAGTCATTGCATTTATGTTCTTTTCATGAAACACATGGATCCACCAATGTAATTGCGTGTGCGTTCGATTCACAAACCACATATGGATCCACCAGAGTCATTGCATGTATGTTCTTTTCCATAAACCACATGGATCCACCAATGTCATTGTAGGTGTGTTTTTTCACAAACCACATATGGATCCACCAGAGTCATTGTATGTGTGTTCATTTCATGAACCACATATGGATCCACTAGAGTTATTGCATGTGTGTTCTTATCACTAAACCGACACTAGAGTCATTGCATGTGTGTTCTTTTCCACAAGCCACATGGATCCACCAGAGTCATTGCATGTGTGTTGTTTTCATGAAAAACATATGGATCCACTAGAGTCATTGCATGTTTGTTCTTTTCATGAAACCAACACTAGAGTCATTGCATGTGTGTTCTTTTCATGAAACTAGCACTAGAGTCATTGCATGTGTGTTCTTTTCACAAACCACATATGGATCCACCAGAGTCATTGCATGTGTGTTCTTTTCATGAACCACATATGGATCCGCTAGAGTCATTGCATGTGTGTTCTTATCACTAAACCAGCACTAGATTCATTGCATGTGTGTTCTTTTCCACAAACCACATGGATCCAGCAGAGTGATTGCATGTGTGTTATTTTCAGAAACCACATATGGATCCTCCAGAGTCATTGCATGTATGTTCTTTTAATAAAACCCATGGATCCACCAATGTAATTGCATGTGTGTTCTTTTCACAAACCACATATAGATCCACCAGAGTCATTGCATGAGTGTTCATTTCATGAACCACATATGGATCCAATAGAGTTATTGCATGTGTGTTCTTATCACTAAACCAGCACTAGAGTTATTGCATGTGTGTTCTTTTCCACAAACCACATGGATCCACCAGAGTCATTACATGTGTCTTGTTTTCATGAACCACATATGGATCCACTAGAGTCATTGCATGTGTGTTCTTATCACTAAACCAGCACTAGAGTCATTGCATGTGTGTTCTTCTAAACAAACCACATGGATCCACCAGAGTCATTGCATGTGTGTTCTTTTCATGAACCACATATGGATCCACTAGAGTCATTGCATGTGTTTTCTTTTCATAAACCAACAGTAGAGTCATTGCATGTGTGTTCTTCTCACAAACCACATATGGATCCACCAATCATTGCATGTATGTTCTTTTCATAAAACACATGGATCAACCAATGTAATTTCATGTGTGTTATTTTCACAAACCATATATGGATCCACCAGAGTCATTTCATGTCTGTTCTTTTCATGAACTACATATGGATCCACTAGAGTCATTGCATGTATGTTCTATTCATAAACCAGCACTAGAGTCATTGCATGTGTGTTCTTTTCACAAACTACATATGGATCCACAAGATTTATTGCATGTATGTTCTTTTCATGAAACACATGGATCCACCAATGTCATTGCATGTGTGTTCTTTTCACAAACCACATCTGGATCCACCAGAGTCATTGCATGTGTGTTATTTTCACTAAACGAACACTAGAGTCATTGCATGTGTGTTCTTTTCATAAACCACATGGATCCACCAATGTTATTGTATGTGTGTTCATTTTACAAACCATGTATGGATCCAGCAGAGTCATTGCATGTGTGTTCTTTTCATGAACCACATATGGATCCACTAGAGTCATTGCATGTGTCTTCTTATCACTAAACCAGCACTAGAGTCATTGCATGTGTGTTCTTTTCACAAACTACATATGGATCCACCAGATTTATTGCATGTATGTCCTTTTCATGAAACACATGGATCCACCAATGTCATTGCATGTGTGTTCTTTTCACAAACCACATATGGATCCACCAGAGTCATTGCATGTGTGTTATTTTCACTAAACGAACACTTGAGTCATTGCATGTGTGTTCCTTTCATAAACCACATGGATCCACCAATGTTATTGTATGTGTGTTCATTTTACAAACCACGTATGGATCCGGCAGAGTCATTGCATGTGTGTTCTTTCCATGAACCACATATGGATCCACTAGTCATTGCATGTGTGTTCTTATCACTAAACCAGCACTAGAGTCATTGCATGTGTGTTCTTTTCCACAAACCACATGGATCCACCAGAGTGATTGCATGTGTGTTATTTTCACAAACCACATATGGATCCACCAGAGTCATTGCATGTATGTTCTTTTAATAAAACCCATGGATCCACCGATGTAATTGCATGTGTGTTCTTTTCACAAACCACATATGGATCCACCAGAGTCATTGCATGTGTGTTCTTTTCATGAAACTAGCACTAGAGTCATTGCATGTGTGTTCTTTTCACAAACCACATATGGACCCATTAGAGTAATTGCATGTATGTTCTTTTCATAAACCAACACTAGAGTCATTGCATGTGTGTTCTTTTCACAAACCACATATGGATCCACTAGAGTCATTGCATGTATGTTCTTTTCCACAAACCACATGGATCCACCAGAGTCATTGCATGTATGTTCTTTTCATAAAACACATGGATCCACCAATGTCATTGCATGTGTGTTCTTTTCACAAACCACACATGGATCGACCAGAGTCATTGCATGTATGTTCTTTTCCACAAACCACATGGATCCACCAGAGTCATTGCATGTGTGTTCTTTTCATGAACGACATATAGATCAACCAGAGTCATTGCATGCGTGTTCTTATCCATAAACCAACACTAGAGTCATTGCATGTGTGTTCTTTTCATGAAACCAGCACTAGAGTCATTGCATGTGTGTTCTTTTCACAAACCACATATGGATCCACTAGAGTCATTGCATGTATGTTCTTTTCCACAAACTACATATGGATCCACCAGAGTCAGTGCATGTATGTTCTTTTCATAAAACACATGGATCCACCAAGGTCATTGCATCTGTGTTCTTTTCACAAACCACATATGGATCCATAGGAGTCATTGCATGTATGTTCTTTTCCACAAACCACATGGATCCACCAAGTCATTGCATGTGTGTTCTTATCACTAAACCAACACTAGAGTCGTTGCATGTGTGTTCTTTTCACAAACAACATATGGATCCACCAGAGTCATTGCATGTACGTTCTTTTCCACAAACCACATGGATCCACCAAGTCATTGCATGTGTGTTCTTTTCATAAACCAGCACTAGAGTCATTGCATGTGTATTATTTTCACAAACCACATATGGATCCACCAGAGTCATTGCATGTATGTTATTTTCATAAAACACATGGATCCACCAATGTCATTGCATGTGTGTTCTTTTCACAAACCATATATGGATGCACAGAGTCATTACATGTGTGTTCTTTTCCACAACCACATATGGATCCACTAGAGTCATTGCATGTGTGTTCTTTCCCGCAAACCACATGGATCCACCATATTCATTGCATGTGTGTTCTTTTATTGAACCACAAATGGATCCACTAGAGTCATTGCATGTGTGTTCTTTTCATAAACCAACACCAGAGTGATTGCATGTGTGTTCTTTTCATGAAACCCATGGATCCACCAATGTCATTGCATGTGTGTTCATTTCACAAACCACATATGGATCCACCAGAGTCATTGCATGTGTGTTCTTTTCATGAAACTAGCACTAGAGTCATTGCATGTGTGTTCTTTTCACAAACCACATATATATCCACCAAAGTCATTACATGTGTGTTCTTTTCATGAACCACATATGGATCCACTAGAGTCATTGCATATATGTTATTTTAATAAACCAGCACTAGAGTCATTGCATGTGTGTTCCTTTCACAAACCACATATGGATCCACAAGAGTCATTGCATTTATGTTCTTTTCATGAAACACATGGATCCACCAATGTAATTGCGTGTGCGTTCGATTCACAAACCACATATGGATCCACCAGAGTCATTGCATGTATGTTCTTTTCCATAAACCACATGGATCCACCAATGTCATTGCAGGTGTGTTTTTTCACAAACCACATATGGATCCACCAGAGTCATTGTATGTGTGTTCATTTCATGAACCACATATGGATCCACTAGAGTTATTGCATGTGTGTTCTTATCACTAAACCGACACTAGAGTCATTGCATGTGTGTTCTTTTCCACAAGCCACATGGATCCACCAGAGTCATTGCATGTGTGTTGTTTTCATGAAAAACATATGGATCCACTAGAGTCATTGCATGTTTGTTCTTTTCATGAAACCAACACTAGAGTCATTGCATGTGTGTTCTTTTCATGAAACTAGCACTAGAGTCATTGCATGTGTGTTCTTTTCACAAACCACATATGGATCCACCAGAGTCATTGCATGTGTGTTCTTTTCATGAACCACATATGGATCCGCTAGAGTCATTGCATGTGTGTTCTTATCACTAAACCAGCACTAGAGTCATTGCATGTGTGTTCTTTTCCACAAACCACATGGATCCAGCAGAGTGATTGCATGTGTGTTATTTTCAGAAACCACATATGGATCCTCCAGAGTCATTGCATGTATGTTCTTTTAATAAAACCCATGGATCCACCAATGTAATTGCATGTGTGTTCTTTTCACAAACCACATATGGATCCACCAGAGTCATTGCATGAGTGTTCATTTCATGAACCACATATGGATCCAATAGAGTTATTGCATGTGTGTTCTTATCACTAAACCAGCACTAGAGTTATTGCATGTGTGTTCTTTTCCACAAACCACATGGATCCACCAGAGTCATTACATGTGTCTTGTTTTCATGAACCACATATGGATCCACTAGAGTCATTGCATGTGTGTTCTTATCACTAAACCAGCACTAGAGTCATTGCATGTGTGTTCTTCTAAACAAACCACATGGATCCACCAGAGTCATTGCATGTGTGTTCTTTTCATGAACCACATATGGATCCACTAGAGTCATTGCATGTGTTTTCTTTTCATAAACCAACAGTAGAGTCATTGCATGTGTGTTCTTCTCACAAACCACATATGGATCCACCAATCATTGCATGTATGTTCTTTTCATAAAACACATGGATCAACCAATGTAATTTCATGTGTGTTATTTTCACAAACCATATATGGATCCACCAGAGTCATTTCATGTCTGTTCTTTTCATGAACTACATATGGATCCACTAGAGTCATTGCATGTATGTTCTATTCATAAACCAGCACTAGAGTCATTGCATGTGTGTTCTTTTCACAAACTACATATGGATCCACAAGATTTATTGCATGTATGTTCTTTTCATGAAACAAATGGATCCACCAATGTCATTGCATGTGTGTTCTTTTCACAAACCACATCTGGATCCACCAGAGTCATTGCATGTGTGTTATTTTCACTAAACGAACACTAGAGTCATTGCATGTGTGTTCTTTTCATAAACCACATGGATCCACCAATGTTATTGTATGTGTGTTCATTTTACAAACCACGTATGGATCCAGCAGAGTCATTGCATGTGTGTTCTTTTCATGAACCACATATGGATCCACTAGAGTCATTGCATGTGTCTTCTTATCACTAAACCAGCACTAGAGTCATTGCATGTGTGTTCTTTTCACAAACTACATATGGATCCACCAGATTTATTGCATGTATGTTCTTTTCATGAAACACATGGATCCACCAATGTCATTGCATGTGTGTTCTTTTCACAAACCACATATGGATCCACCAGAGTCATTGCATGTGTGTTATTTTCACTAAACGAACACTTGAGTCATTGCATGTGTGTTCCTTTCATAAACCACATGGATCCACCAATGTTATTGTATGTGTGTTCATTTTACAAACCACGTATGGATCCAGCAGAGTCATTGCATGTGTGTTCTTTCCATGAACCACATATGGATCCACTAGTCATTGCATGTGTGTTCTTATCACTAAACCAGCACTAGAGTCATTGCATGTGTGTTCTTTTCCACAAACCACATGGATCCACCAGAGTGATTGCATGTGTGTTATTTTCACAAACCACATATGGATCCACCAGAGTCATTGCATGTATGTTCTTTTAATAAAACCCATGGATCCACCGATGTAATTGCATGTGTGTTCTTTTCACAAACCACATATGGATCCACCAGAGTCATTGCATGTGTGTTCTTTTCACAAACCACATATGGATCCACCAGAGTCATTGCATGTGTGTTCTTTTCATGAAACTAGCACTAGAGTCATTGCATGTGTGTTCTTTTCACAAACCACATATGGACCCATTAGAGTAATTGCATGTATGTTCTTTTCATAAACCAACACTAGAATCATTGCATGTGTGTTCTTTTCACAAACCACATATGGATCCACTAGAGTCATTGCATGTATGTTCTTTTCCACAAACCACATGGATCCACCAGAGTCATTGCATGTATGTTCTTTTCATAAAACACATGGATCCACCAATGTCATTGCATGTGTGTTCTTTTCACAAACCACACATGGATCGACCAGAGTCATTGCATGTATGTTCTTTTCCACAAACCACATGGATCCACAAGATTCATTGCATGTGTGTTCTTTTCATGAACCACATATAGATCAACCAGAGTCATTGCATGCGTGTTCTTATCCATAAACCAACACTAGAGTCATTGCATGTGTGTTCTTTTCATGAAACCAGCACTAGAGTCATTGCATGTGTGTTCTTTTCACAAACCACATATGGATCCACTAGAGTCATTGCATGTATGTTCTTTTCCACAAACTACATATGGATCCACCAGAGTCAGTGCATGTATGTTCTTTTCATAAAACACATGGATCCACCAAGGTCATTGCATCTGTGTTCTTTTCACAAACCACATATGGATCCATAGGAGTCATTGCATGTATGTTCTTTTCCACAAACCACATGGATCCACCAAGTCATTGCATGTGTGTTCTTATCACTAAACCAACACTAGAGTCGTTGCATGTGTGTTCTTTTCACAAACAACATATGGATCCACCAGAGTCATTGCATGTACGTTCTTTTCCACAAACCACATGGATCCACCAAGTCATTGCATGTGTGTTCTTATCACTAAACCAACACTAGAGTTATTGCATGTGTGTTCTTTTCACAAACAACATATGGATCCACCAGAGTCATTGCATGTATTTGTCTTTTCCACAAACCACATGGATCCACCAATGTCATTGCATGTGTGTTCTTTTCACAAACCATATATGGATGCACAGAGTCATTACATGTGTGTTCTTTTCCACAACCACATATGGATCCACTAGAGTCATTGCATGTGTGTTCTTTCCCGCAAACCACATGGATCCACCATATTCATTGCATGTGTGTTCTTTTATTGAACCACAGATGGATCCACTAGAGTCATTGCATGTGTGTTCTTTTCATAAACCAACACCAGAGTGATTGCATGTGTGTTCTTTTCATGAAACCCATGGATCCACCAATGTCATTGCATGTGTGTTCATTTCACAAACCACATATGGATCCACCAGAGTCATTGCATGTGTGTTCTTTTCATGAAACTAGCACTAGAGTCATTGCATGTGTGTTCTTTTCACAAACCACATATATATCCACCAGAGTCATTACATGTGTGTTCTTTTCATGAACCACATATGGATCCACTAGAGTCATTGCATATATGTTATTTTAATAAACCAGCACTAGAGTCATTGCATGTGTGTTCCTTTCACAAACCACATATGGATCCACAAGAGTCATTGCATTTATGTTCTTTTCATGAAACACATGGATCCACCAATGTAATTGCGTGTGCGTTCGATTCACAAACCACATATGGATCCACCAGAGACATTGCATGTATGTTCTTTTCCATAAACCACATGGATCCACCAATGTCATTGCAGGTGTGTTTTTTCACAAACCACATATGGATCCACCAGAGTCATTGTATGTGTGTTCATTTCATGAACCACATATGGATCCACTAGAGTTATTGCATGTGTGTTCTTATCACTAAACCGACACTAGAGTCATTGCATGTGTGTTCTTTTCCACAAGCCACATGGATCCACCAGAGTCATTGCATGTGTGTTGTTTTCATGAACAACATATGGATCCACTAGAGTCATTGCATGTTTGTTCTTTTCATGAAACCAACACTAGAGTCATTGCATGTGTGTTCTTTTCATGAAACTAGCACTAGAGTCATTGCATGTGTGTTCTTTTCACAAACCACATATGGATCCACCAGAGTCATTGCATGTGTGTTCTTTTCATGAACCACATATGGATCCGCTAGAGTCATTGCATGTGTGTTCTTATCACTAAACCAGCACTAGAGTCATTGCATGTGTGTTCTTTTCCACAAACCACATGGATCCAGCAGAGTGATTGCATGTGTGTTATTTTCAGAAACCACATATGGATCCACCAGAGTCATTGCATGTATGTTCTTTTAATAAAACCCATGGATCCACCAATGTAATTGCATGTGTGTTCTTTTCACAAACCACATATGGATCCACCAGAGTCATTGCATGAGTGTTCATTTCATGAACCACATATGGATCCAATAGAGTTATTGCATGTGTGTTCTTATCACTAAACCAGCACTAGAGTTATTGCATGTGTGTTCTTTTCCACAAACCACATGGATCCACCAGAGTCATTACATGTGTCTTGTTTTCATGAACCACATATGGATCCACTAGAGTCATTGCATGTGTGTTCTTATCACTAAACCAGCACTAGAGTCATTGCATGTGTGTTCTTCTCCACAAACCACATGGATCCACCAGAGTCATTGCATGTGTGTTCTTTTCATGAACCACATATGGATCCACTAGAGTCATTGCATGTGTTTTCTTTTCATAAACCAGCACTAGAGTCATTGCATGTGTGTTCTTTTCACAAACCACATATGGATCCTCCAGTCATTGCATGTATGTTCTTTTCATAAAACACATGGATCAACCAATGTCATTTCATGTGTGTTATTTTCACAAACCACATATGGATCCACCAGAGTCATTGCATGTGTGTTCTTTTCATAAACCAACACCAGAGTGATTGCATGTGTGTTCTTTTCATGAAACCCATGGATCCACCAATGTCATTGCATGTGTGTTCATTTCACAAACCACATATGGATCCACCAGAGTCATTGCATGTGTGTTCTTTTCATGAAACTAGCACTAGAGTCATTGCATGTGTGTTCTTTTCACAAACCACATATATATCCACCAGAGTCATTACATGTGTGTTCTTTTCATGAACCACATATGGATCCACTAGAGTCATTGCATATATGTTATTTTAATAAACCAGCACTAGAGTCATTGCATGTGTGTTCCTTTCACAAACCACATATGGATCCACAAGAGTCATTGCATTTATATTCTTTTCATGAAACACATGGATCCACCAATGTAATTGCGTGTGCGTTCGATTCACAAACCACATATGGATCCACCAGAGACATTGCATGTATGTTCTTTTCCATAAACCACATGGATCCACCAATGTCATTGCAGGTGTGTTTTTTCACAAACCACATATGGATCCACCAGAGTCATTGTATGTGTGTTCATTTCATGAACCACATATGGATCCACTAGAGTTATTGCATGTGTGTTCTTATCACTAAACCGACACTAGAGTCATTGCATGTGTGTTCTTTTCCACAAGCCACATGGATCCACCAGAGTCATTGCATGTGTGTTGTTTTCATGAACAACATATGGATCCACTAGAGTCATTGCATGTTTGTTCTTTTCATGAAACCAACACTAGAGTCATTGCATGTGTGTTCTTTTCATGAAACTAGCACTAGAGTCATTGCACGTGTGTTCTTTTCACAAACCACATATGGATCCACCAGAGTCATTGCATGTGTGTTCTTTTCATGAACCACATATGGATCCGCTAGAGTCATTGCATGTGTGTTCTTATCACTAAACCAGCACTAGAGTCATTGCATGTGTGTTCTTTTCCACAAACCACATGGATCCAGCAGAGTGATTGCATGTGTGTTATTTTCAGAAACCACATATGGATCCACCAGAGTCATTGCATGTATGTTCTTTTAATAAAACCCATGGATCCACCAATGTAATTGCATGTGTGTTCTTTTCACAAACCACATATGGATCCACCAGAGTCATTGCATGAGTGTTCATTTCATGAACCACATATGGATCCAATAGAGTTATTGCATGTGTGTTCTTATCACTAAACCAGCACTAGAGTTATTGCATGTGTGTTCTTTTCCACAAACCACATGGATCCACCAGAGTCATTACATGTGTCTTGTTTTCATGAACCACATATGGATCCACTAGAGTCATTGCATGTGTGTTCTTATCACTAAACCAGCACTAGAGTCATTGCATGTGTGTTCTTCTCCACAAACCACATGGATCCACCAGAGTCATTGCATGTGTGTTCTTTTCATGAACCACATATGGATCCACTAGAGTCATTGCATGTGTTTTCTTTTCATAAACCAGCACTAGAGTCATTGCATGTGTGTTCTTTTCACAAACCACATATGGATCCTCCAGTCATTGCATGTATGTTCTTTTCATAAAACACATGGATCAACCAATGTCATTTCATGTGTGTTATTTTCACAAACCACATATGGATCCACCAGAGTCATTGCATGTATGTTCTTTTAATAAAACCCATGGATCCACCGATGTAATTGCATGTGTGTTCTTTTCACAAACCACATATGGATCCACCAGAGTCATTGCATGTGTGTTCTTTTCATGAAACTAGCACTAGAGTCATTGCATGTGTGTTCTTTTCACAAACCACATATGGACCCATTAGAGTAATTGCATGTATGTTCTTTTCATAAACCAACACTAGAGTCATTGCATGTGTGTTCTTTTCACAAACCACATATGGATCCACTAGAGTCATTGCATGTATGTTCTTTTCCACAAACCACATGGATCCACCAGAGTCATTGCATGTATGTTCTTTTCATAAAACACATGGATCCACCAATGTCATTGCATGTGTGTTCTTTTCACAAACCACACATGGATCGACCAGAGTCATTGCATGTATGTTCTTTTCCACAAACCACATGGATCCACCAGAGTCATTGCATGTGTGTTCTTTTCATGAACCACATATAGATCAACCAGAGTCATTGCATGCGTGTTCTTATCCATAAACCAACACTAGAGTCATTGCATGTGTGTTCTTTTCATGAAACCAGCACTAGAGTCATTGCATGTGTGTTCTTTTCACAAACCACATATGGATCCACTAGAGTCATTGCATGTATGTTCTTTTCCACAAACCACATATGGATCCACCAGAGTCAGTGCATGTATGTTCTTTTCATAAAACACATGGATCCACCAAGGTCATTGCATGTGTGTTCTTTTCACAAACCACATATGGATCCATAGGAGTCATTGCATGTATGTTCTTTTCCACAAACCACATGGATCCACCAAGTCATTGCATGTGTGTTCTTATCACTAAACCAACACTAGAGTCGTTGCATGTGTGTTCTTTTCACAAACAACATATGTAGTGACCTCGGATCGGTAAGGATCCTAAGTCCCTGTGATTAACATGCTAGTCCCTGGATCAATAGCTAGCACTCACAGTCGATGAAATATCATGTAAAACACAAGTCTTTATTACATGAATCGAATAATCCAGAGTTTACATTATTACAACATAAGCGATATAAATACAACTTGGAGTCCCATCAATTCCACAGGCTGGTTGAGTGAAGACCCGCAATCCTAGCGCACCTTTCAACGATCTCTGAAATTCTGCACATGAAACGTGCAGCCAACAAGTTGGGTCAATACTTTGAATGTATTGGCAAATTACACCAAGGAGAGAAAAATCTATCTCTACATGCAAGGCTGGTATAGGCTGTAGAGTTCATTTGCGCAAAGCTAATTTTCTTAAGTAGGGAGAAGAAGAAAGGATTGTCCTACTTTGTAAACATTTGCTTTGATAAAATAAGGTCGAGTGGCACACGAGGATATTACGCACGAGGTGTCCAAACAACCAAACACTTGGATATAATACGGTCGAGTGGCACACGAGGATATTACGCACCAAGTGTCCAAACAACCAAACACTTGGATATTACGCACCAAGCGTCACTTGGATATTACACACCAAGTTCCCAAATTCCCACCCATTGGCGATATTATGCACGCCATGGGGTTTCAAAACTTTGTTTTTGAAAAGAGAGAGGAAGATCCTTCAGAGGCTCCATCCTTCAGACGCTCATTGTTGTTCTGTTACCGTGAACACGGCTGATCGATCAGATTGCAATACTCTCGAGAGTTTGTGCACTTTACCCACAATCCACGATCAAGTCCTTTTACAGACAAGACCATGGCGAGGCTTTCCCTTAGTAGCCCCTCTACCTTCCGGATCCAACTGTGCCCAGAATCCTCCAAATGTTGGTACCCAGGTGAGGTTTCCCACTAAGTACTAGGCCAAGACAGATCCCATAATGTATTGTGGTTGCACTGGAAGCTTCTGAATTCCGAAACATGGCAGACTTCTTTGATTCCTGGGCGGCCGTCCTCCACCAAAATTCACACTCGTTGACCCGACAACCATTCCGCCCAGAAGAAAACTTAGTTTTATTTTGAAGTGGATTTGAGAAGAAAAATTTGCCCTAGAGAGCCTTTATACTTAGAAAAAAATTCTTTGTCTTTCGAACCCCCCAACGGTACTTTGTATATATAGCATAACAAGCAATACTTAGCAAAAATAGGGGTAACCTATTGGGATGGAAAATCCTAAGTATAGAGCTACTCATGGCATACTACAAAATCATCGCACTTGCAAAATAATACTAAGGAAAAATTCTACTAGAACATCCTACACATGCATACTACAGAATTTTGAAGACCACATGCATAGAATCAAAATTGGGACAAAAATTATGAACAAGTGGTGTAACTTGCCTTATGTTGATAATATGGGTGTTAGATTGTATTTCTCCGTAGCAATCGCACTCTCCGAACAATCTAATACGAGAAGGTAGTTCCAATCAAAACAATTGCAAACATAGCAAACACAACAAGGATGATCGAAAACATGCATGACGATTTAACATGACACAATGGTTATAATTAGTTTTATGAACATTAATATATCATATGATGCATGTATGAGTTCATTTAATGCAATAGGGTATTTGTTATTAATAATTACTTGCCAATATAAGGGTTTTGATAGTTCTGTTGTAACGCCTGTTCTAACTGTATAATTAAATTTGTTTCTTGGGTTTACTGGATAGAGGACATTAATACGAACCAGTAGGTGTTGGATTCACCCTAATCGGAGTTATAGATCTTTTTATATGATTTAAATAGTGTTTAATGAGTTTTAGTGATTCATACAGTTTCTGTTGCCTAAAAATCAAACACAAATTATATCTGTAATCTCCACGGAATTGTGATTTCAGGGACATATTATTTGTAATTTTCTGAATAGTATTTATTTTCTTATGAATTTATTACTCTAAATAGGCTATTAAACCATTTAAACCTTCACGGCAAAACCTTACAGTAAAATGCTGAACTAATTGCATATTGATGATCTACATGGAACCTGCTTTCCATCGGTATATCATTTGTATTTTTGTGACAAGCAATTAATTTACTATGAATTTAATGATTTATAAAGCCATTAAAACTAATTAAATTGCTACGGGTTAAATAACCTGCAAAGGCTAGATCAAACCAGATATTCTTAAATTACATTACAGTAGCTTCAATTTGATATATTATTCATATTTTTCGGAGTTACAGATAATATCCTATGAATTTATTAACCTAAAAGAATATTAAAACTAATTAAATTACTGCAGTAACCACTTGCAGTAAAAGTTGGATCTATTCTGATAAGATGATTCTACGTAAAATTATCTTCAATTTGGTATATTATACGCAATTTTTGGACATGGTATGAATTTCTAATGAATTTTACAAGTTAGATCTATAATATGCAAATTTAAATTCGAACGGAATATTCCAGGGAATATTCCGCTGACTGGACAGGTTGACTTTGCATGCTGACTGGGACTAGATGTTGACCTTACGTTGACGTGACGTTGATGAGGAAGATGACCGAGATGACGACATGGCACGCACGGTTTGATTGGATCTCGACCGTCTGGATAGGATCCGGTGGCTAGAAGAAGAGATTGACCCGATTTTGGCTCAGAATAGACAAGAAATAGATCTGTGTTAGAGAGACAAATCCGTAGGTCAAATCGAAAAACTCAGAACATGAAAGTTGTGGGGAATCATTATTCCTACCTTCTCACCAAAGGAATTTGGATTTGAAGAAACGAGCGCGAGTACATCTTGGATTTACACCGTAAGATCTGAAATATTGCGATACGAAATTCTCCGGCTGTGGTGGATGAAAAGAGGTGAGGTTTGTCGGGATTGAGAGATTTCGACGCGATCTTCAACTTTCGTTTTTTGACCGAAAGCAAACGACGAAGTCTAGATGGGTTAAAAAGCGAAACAAGATTCGGGAATAGGTAGATTCGGGATTTCGAGAATATAAACTCGTATAGCCGTGGCTCCACGACTTTATATGGAGATTTAGGATGGTGTAGAGATAGGCCTTGGAGTAGAGAACAAGTAGAAACAAATGGAAGTCGATTCGGAGTTGTAGATAAAAAGTTATAAGAGTTTGAATAGAGATAGGTATAGAAAACAGATTTTTGCACGCTTTTCGGAGCAACCAACCGATCGATCCTGGCTGGCTGGCTCGTCCGGTTGGTCCAGCTGGGCCGGCCCGTTCAGTTTTTTTTTTAAAAAAATCTTGTTTTCCTTATATCTTTTGCATACGAACTCCAAATGACATGATTCTTGTTTCTAAATTTTTCTAAAATCGAATAGATCATTATAGGATCAAATTTGTAATCTTTTTACTAGTTTGGAAGTAGTAGGTTTATAAATCCTTGTATATCTCATTTTATTTATATCTTTATGTGTTTGTATTTATTCCATAACTTTTTCATACTAGCTCCAAATGAGCTCAATTTTGTTTCTAAAATTTTGTAATATTAATTGGATCTTTTTAGGCTATAATTATCAATAATTTATGCCTTACAATAGTGGGCTTTATAAAGTCAATTTAATTTCCTTTAGGGACATTTGGGCAAATCGACTATAGGATTTAGATACCAGGATTTGGATTCAGTTTGTGAGAACCTTGCATGGATGTAATGAAATGCTTATAAATGCTTCATGATTTTTCATTTTGAAATCTTGCACACCAATTCTACAATCCATAATCAATCCATGCCCTTTTGCCTATATGGCTACTTAGGTCATAACAAAAGAATATAAGATTTTGAATTCAAGGTTGAGAGGATTTTCTATTCAAAAGTTTCTTCTCTTTAAGAATTTTCAACATAGTCAGACAATCAATCAAACTTATTTATTTATTTCACATTCCAAAATTAGGAGAATTTTGGGATGTGACAGACTACCACCCTTAAAAGAAATCTCGTCCCGAGATTTGGGAAGGCTAGAAAGAAAGAAAGGTTCGGGGTCCTTTAGGATGCTACCACCCTTAAAAGAAATTGACTAGGTCACTTCTCGAGGATTCACTTAGCTTAGATTGGTTCTCCTAATAGAGGTCTTCTATTGCTATTACCATCGTCGTTTTTATCCTTTCCAGCTACATTCACATGTTTTGGACAATTATCAGCATAATGCCCAGGATTGTGACACTAGAAGCATAGGACCTTTGCTTAGATCCTTCCTCCTTTTTGGCAAGGATATCCCGTCTTGTGGTTCTTCATGCTCTACCTCAACATTTGGAAGCCTTGATCGTTTCCTTGAGCCAGTTTGGGGAAAATGGGCATTCCTTTCATATGTCGAGTATTGCGAAGTGATGACTTTGGGTGCGGTGTCTAGAGTCTTGAATCCATTCCTTGTATTTGTCGTGTCCTCGTGGAGCTTCATGAGGTCTTGGCGCATTCCGTCTCTGACTTGTTGATTCAGTTGATGTACCACCGGGTAGAGGTGCATTGAGCGGGGTTGTGATTGGTCCCTTCGCATAGGAAGAATGTAACTTGAGAGGTGGGACATTCTTCTGATGGGTGCCTTCCTTCACAGTAGGGGCGCTGATCATGATGCACCTTGGTGATATGCCCTATTTCTCCATAGATCGTGCAAGCTAAATGTTTCGGGACTTCAACTTCTTGGATTTTTGGTATACGAGACGAGATTGAAGTAGAACCACTTTAAATTCTTCCTAAGATATCACCCCTTGATGATCATCAATGGTGTGTTGCATCTCCCACCAAGTTGGAGCGTCGTCCTTTAGGAATTGGGTGGCATAATGAAGCATTCTGTTGACTTCAATGTTGCAATCCTTCATTCTTTCTTCAACCAGGAGCCTCCACTTCTTTGCATCGGCGTGGCTCTTACGCTTGGTGGAGTTGAGTTCCTTGTCCTCCTTATTGATATGGTCCATCCGTCGAGTTGACCAAGGTTTTAGGGTAGGAACAAATGGAGTATGGAAGAAGAAGAATAACCCATACAAGAAATCTTGTTTAGAAAACAGGTTTTTCATTAGCTAAGGTAATAAACCATACAAGATAGCAAACAATTTGTCGCATCTATATTTAGCGAAATCTTATTCAGATTTGGTTCCTAATAGGTCACTTGAAATCTTCGAGGCTTCGAGTCTCCAAAAGTGTTCGTGCTCTTGATAGTCTTCATGTTCTTCATAATCTTCAATCTTTCGAGTTCTTCAGTTAATAACATTGATTTAAGGCCTTTGAAGTCTTTAATCTCGTAGCTTCAGTCTTTGAACATCTTTCATGGAGGTCTTCAAGTCCCGACTTAATCAACACATTGAGATGATTTTCTTTGAAGAGGTAATCTTGAGAAAGTTTCTTCTTGAAGTGTGTAGTGGTCATTTTCTAATGTTGAAAAGAAGAGACTTAAGAAATTTTAAAACCCCAAAGGTAGATGATGAGAAGTATGAGAGTTTTCTGAAATAACTTAGAAAATATTGTCCTAAGGTTTTTCCATGTCTAGGGTCACGATCTACAGTCAACTTATGCTCTGATACCATCTGTAGTGACCTCGGATCGGTAAGGATCCTAAGTCCCTGTGATTAACATGCTAGTCCCTGGATCAATAGCTAGCACTCACAGTTGATGAAATATCATGTAAAACACAAGTCTTTATTACATGAATCGAATAATCCAGAGTTTACATTATTACAACAGAAGCGATATAAATACAACTTGGAGTCCCATCAATGCCACAGGCTGGTTGAGTGAAGACCCGCAATCCTAGCGCACATTTCAACGATCTCTGAAATTTTGCACATGAAACGTGCAGCCAACAAGTTGGGTCAATACTTTGAATGTATTGGCAAATTACACCAAGGAGAGAAAAATCTATCTCTACATGCAAGGCTGGTATAGGCTGTAGAGTTCATTTGCGCAAAGCTAATTTTCTTAAGTAGGGAGAAGAAGAAAGGATTGTCCTACTTTGTAAACATTTGCTTTGATAAAATAAGGTCGAGTGGCACACGAGGATATTACGCACCGGGTGTCCAAACAACCAAACACTTGGATATAATACAGTCGAGTGGCACACGAGGATATTACGCACCAAGTGTCCAAACAACCAAACACTTGGATATTACGCACCAAGCGTCACTTGGATATTACACACCAAGTTCCCAAATTCCCACCCATTGGCGATATTACGCACGCCATGGGGTTTCAAAACTTTGTTTTTGAAAAGAGAGAGGAAGATCCTTCAGAGGCTCCATCCTTCAGACGCTCATTGTTGTTCTGTTACCGTGAACACGGCTGATCGATCAGATTGCAATACTCTCGAGAGTTTGTGCACTTTACCCACAATCCACGATCAAGTCCTTTTACAGACAAGACCATGGCGAGGCTTTCCCTTAGTAGCCCCTCTACCTTCCGGATCCAATCGTGCCCAGAATCCTCCAAATGTTGGTACCCAGGTGAGGTTTCCCACTAAGTACTAGGCCAAGACAGAGCCCATAATGTATTGTGGTTGCACTGGAAGCTTCTGAATTCCGAAACATGGCAGACTTCTTTGATTCCTGGGCGGCCGTCCTCCACCAAAATTCACACTCGTTGACCCGACAACCATTCCGCCCAGAAGAAAGCTTAGTTTTATTTTGAAGTGGATTTGAGAAGAAAAATTTGCCCTAGAGAGCCTTTATACTTAGAAAAAAATTCTTTGTCTTTCGAACCCCCCAACGGTACTTTGTATATATAGCATAACAAGCAATACTTAGCAAAAATAGGGGTAACCTATTGGGATGGAAAATCCTAAGTATAGAGCTACTCATGGCATACTACAAAATCATCGCACTTGCAAAATAATACTAAGGAAAAATTCTACTAGAACATCCTACACATGCATACTACAGAATTTTGAAGACCACATGCATAGAATCAAAACTGGGACAAAAATTATGAACAAGTGGTGTAACTTGCCTTATGTTGATAATATGGGTGTTAGATTGTATTTCTCCGTAGCAATCGCACTCTCCGAACAATCTAATACGAGAAGGTAGTTCCAATCAAAACAATTGCAAACATAGCAAACACAACAAGGATGATCGAAAACATGCATGACGATTTAACATGACACAATGGTTATAATTAGTTTTATGAACATTAATATATCATATGATGCATGTATGAGTTCATTTAATGCAATAGGGTATTTGTTATTAATAATTACTTGCCAATATAAGGGTTTTGATAGTTCTGTTGTAACGCCTGTTCTAACTGTATAATTAAATTTGTTTCTTGGGTTTACTGGATAGAGGACATTAATACGAACCAGTAGGCGTTGGATTCACCCTAATCGGAGTTATAGATCTTTTTATATGATTTAAATAGTGTTTAATGAGTTTTAGTGATTCATACAGTTTCTTTTGCCTAAAAATCAAACACAAATTATATCTGTAATCTCCACGGAATTGTGATTTCAGGGACATATTATTTGTAATTTTCTGAATAGTATTTATTTTCTTATGAATTTATTACTCTAAATAGGCTATTAAACCATTTAAACCTTCACGGCAAAACCTTACAGTAAAATGCTGAACTAATTGCATATTGATGATCTACATGGAACCAGCTTTCCATCGGTATATCATTTGTATTTTTGTGACAAGCAATTAATTTACTATGAATTTAATGATTTATAAAGTCATTAAAACTAATTAAATTGCTACGGGTTAAATAACCTGCAAAGGCTAGATCAAACCATATATTCTTAAAGTACATTACAGTAGCTTCAATTTGATATATTATTCATATTTTTCGGAGTTACAGATAATATCCTATGAATTTATTAACCTAAAAGAATATTAAAACTAATTAAATTACTGCAGTAACCACTTGCAGTAAAAGTTGGATCTATTCTGATAAGATGATTCTACGTAAAATTATCTTCAATTTGGTATATTATACGCAATTTTTGGACATGGTATGAATTTCTAATGAATTTTACAAGTTAGATCTATAATATGCAAATTTAAATTCGAACGGAATATTCCAGGGAATATTCCGCTGACTGGACAGGTTGACTTTGCATGCTGACTGGGACTAGATGTTGACCTTACGTTGTCGTGGTGTTGATGAGGAAGATGACCGAGATGACGACATGGCACGCACCGGTTTGATTGGATCTCGACCGTCTGGATAGGATCCGGTGGCTAGAAGAAGAGATTGACCCGATTTTGGCTCAGAATAGACAAGAAATAGATCTGTGTTAGAGAGACAAATCCGTAGGTCAAATCGAAAAACTCAGAACATGAAAGTTGTGGGGAATCATTATTCCTACCTTCTCACCAAAGGAATTTGGATTTGAAGAAACGAGCGCGAGTACATCTTGGATTTACACCGTAAGATCTCAAATATTGCGATACGAAATTCTCCGGCTGTGGTGGATGAAAAGAGGTGAGGTTTGTCGGGATTGAGAGATTTCGACGCGATCTTCAACTTTCGTTTTTTGACCGAAAGCAAACGACGAAGTCTAGATGGGTTAAAAAGCGAAACAAGATTCGGGAATAGGTAGATTCGGGATTTCGAGAATAGAAACTCGTACAGCCATGGCTCCACGACTTTATATGGAGATTTAGGATGGTGTAGAGATAGGCCTTGGAGTAGAGAACAAGTAGAAACAAATGGAAGTCGATTCGGAGTTGTAGATAAAAAGTTATAAGAGTTTGAATAGAGACAGGTATAGAAAACAGATTTTTGCACGCTTTTCGGAGCAACCAACCGATCGATCCTGGCTGGCTGGCTCGTCCGGTCGGTCCAGCTGGGCCGGCCCGTTCAGTTCTTTTTTTTTTTTAAATCTTGTTTTCCTCATATCTTTTGCATACGAACTCCAAATGACATGATTCTTGTTTCTAAATTTTTCTAAAATCGAATAGATCATTATAGGATCAAATTTGTAATCTTTTTACTAGTTTGGAAGTAGTAGGTTTATAAATCCTTGTATATCTCATTTTATTTATATCTTTATGTGTTTGTATTTATTCCATAACTTTTTCATACTAGCTCCAAATGAGCTCAATTTTGTTTCTAAAATTTTGTAATATTAATTGGATCTTTTTGGGCTATAATGATCAATAATTTATGCCTTACAATAGTGGGCTTTATAAAGTCAATTTAATTTCCTTTAGGGACATTTGGGCAAATCGACTATAGGATTTAGATACCAGGATTTGGATTCAGTTTGTGAGAACCTTGCATGGATGTAATGAAATGCTTATAAATGCTTCATGATTTTTCATTTTGAAATCTTGCACACCAATTCTACAATCCATAATCAATCCATGCCTTTTTGCCTATATGGCTACTTAGGTCATAACAAAAGAATATAAGATTTTGAATTCAAGGTTGAGAGGATTTTCTATTCAAAAGTTTCTTCTCTTTAAGAATTTTCAACATAATCAGACAATCAATCAAACTTATTTATTTATTTCACATTCCAAAATTAGGAGAATTTTGGGATGTGACAACATATGGATCCACCAGAGTCATTGCATGTACGTTCTTTTCCACAAACCACATGGATCCACCAAGTCATTGCATGTGTGTTCTTATCACTAAACCAACACTAGAGTTATTGCATGTGTGTTCTTTTCACAAACAACATATGGATCCACCAGAGTCATTGCATGTGTGTTCTTTTCATGAAACTAGCACTAGAGTCATTGCATGTGTGTTCTTTTCACAAACCACATACGGATCCACTAGAGTCATTGCATGTATGTTCTTTTCCACAAACCACATGGATCCACCAGAGTCATTGCATGCATGTTCTTTTCATAAGACACATGGATCCACCAATCTCATTGCATGTGTGTCCTTTTCACAAACCACACATGGATCGACCAGAGTCATTGCATGTATGTTCTTTTCCACAAACCACATGGATCCACCAGAGTCATTGCATGTGTGTTCTTTTCATGAACCACATATAGATCAACCAGAGTCATTGCATGCGTGTTCTTATCCATAAACCAACACTAGAGTCATTGCATGTGTGTTCTTTTCATGAAACCAACACTAGAGTCATTGCATGTGTGTTCTTTTCACAAACCACATATGGATCCACTAGAGTCATTACATATATGTTCTTTTCCACAAACCACATATGGATCCACCAGAGTCAGTGCATGTATGTTCTTTTAATAAAACACATGGATCCATCAAGGTCATTGCATGTGTGTTGTTTTCACAAACCACATATGGATCCATCGGAGTCATTGCATGTATGTTCTTTTCCACAAACCACATGGATCCACCAAGTCATTGCATGTGTGTTCTTATCACTAAACCAAAACTAGAGTCATTGCATGTGTGTTCTTTTCACAAACATCATATGGATCCACCAGAGTCATTGCAGGTATTTGTCTTTTCCACAAACCACATGGATCCACCAATGTCATTGCATGTGTGTTCTTTTCACAAACCACATATGGATGCACAAAGTCATTACATGTGTGTTCTATTCCACAACCACGTATGGATCCACTAGAGTTATTGCATGTGTGTTCTTTTCCGCAAACCACATGGATCCACCAGAGTCATTGCATGTGTGTTCTTTTATTGAACCACATATGGATCCACTAGAGTCATTGCATGTGTGTTCTTTTCATAAACCAACACCAGAGTGATTGCATGTGTGTTCTTTTCATGAAACCCATGGATCCACCAATGTCATTGCATGTGTGTTCATTTCACAAACCACATATGGATCCACCAGAGTCATTGCATGTGTGTTCTTTTCATGAAACTAGCACTAGATGTGTGTTCTTTTCGCTAACCACGTATATATCCACCAGAGTCATTACATGTGTGTTCTTTTCATGAACCACATATGGATCCACAAGAGTCATTGCATGTATGTTCTTTTCATAAACCAGCACTAGAGTCATTGCATGTGTGTTCTTTTCACAAACCACATATGGATCCACTAGAGTCATTGCATTTATGTTCTTTTCAGGAAACACATGGATCCACCAATGTCATTGCGTGTGTGTTCGATTCACAAACCACATATGGATCCACTAGAGTCATTGCATGTATGTTCTTTTCCACAAACCACATGGATCCACCAATGTCATTGCAGTTGTGTTCTTTTCACAAACCACATATGGATACACCAGAGTCATTGTATGTGTGTTCATTTCATGAACCACATATGGATCCACTAGAGTTATTGCATGTGTGTTCTTATCACTAAACCAGCACTAGAGTCATTACATGTGTGTTCTTTTCCACAAGCTACATGGATCCACCATAGTCATTGCATGTGTGTTCTTTTCATGAAACACATGGATCCACCAATCTCATTGCGTGTGTGTTCGATTCACAAACCACATATAGATCCACCAGAGTCATTGCATGTATGTTCTTTTCCACAAACCACATGGATCCACCAATGTCATTGCAGGTGTGTTCTTTTCACAAACCACATATGGATCCACCAGAGTCATTGCATGAGTGTTCATTTCATGAACCACATATGGATCCAATAGAGTTATTGCATGTGTGTTCTTATCACTAAACCAGCACTAGAGTTATTGCATGTGTGTTCTTTTCCACAAACCACATGGATCCACCAGAATCATTACATGTGTCTTGTTTTCATGAACCACATATGGATCCACTAGAGTCATTGCATGTGTGTTCTTATCACTAAACCAGCACTAGAGTCATTGCATGTGTGTTCTTCTAAACAAACCACATGGATCCACCAGAGTCATTGCATGTGTGTTCTTTTCATGAACCACATATGGATCCACTAGAGTCATTGCATGTGTTTTCTTTTCATAAACCAACAGTAGAGTCATTGCATGTGTGTTCTTCTCACAAACCACATATGGATCCACCAGTCATTGCATGTATGTTCTTTTCATAAAACACATGGATCAACCAATGTAATTTCATGTGTGTTATTTTCACAAACCATATATGGATCCACCAGAGTCATTTCATGTCTGTTCTTTTCATGAACTACATATGGATCCACTAGAGTCATTGCATGTATGTTCTATTCATAAACCAGCACTAGAGTCATTGCATGTGTGTTCTTTTCACAAACTACATATGGATCCACCAGATTTATTGCATGTATGTTCTTTTCATGAAACACATGGATCCACCAATGTCATTGCATGTGTGTTCTTTTCACAAACCACATATGGATCCACCAGAGTCATTGCATGTGTGTTATTTTCACTAAACGAAAACTAGAGTCATTGCATGTGTGTTCTTTTCATAAACCACATGGATCCACCAATGTTATTGTATGTGTGTTCATTTTACAAACCACGTATGGATCCAGCAGAGTCATTGCATGTGTTTTCTTTTCATGAACCACATATGGATCCACTAGAGTCATTGCATGTGTGTTCTTATCACTAAACCAGCACTATAGTCATTGCATGTGTGTTCTTTTCCACAAACCACATGGATCCACCAGAGTGATTGCATGTGTGTTATTTTCACAAACCACATATGGATCCACCAGAGTCATTTCATGTATGTTCTTTTAATAAAACCCATGGATCCACCGATGTAATTGCATGTGTGTTCTTTTCACAAACCACATATGGATCCACTAGAGTCATTGCATGTGTGTTCTTTTCATGAAACTAGCACTAGAGTCATTGCATGTGTGTTCTTTTCACAAACCACATATGGACCCATTAGAGTAATTGCATGTATGTTCTTTTCATAAACCAACACTAGAGTCATTGCATGTGTGTTCTTTTCACAAACCACATATGGATCCACTAGAGTCATTGCATGTATGTTCTTTTCCACAAACCACATGGATCCACCAGAGTCATTGCATGTATGTTCTTTTCATAAAACACATGGATCCACCAATGTCATTGCATGTGTGTTCTTTTCACAAACCACACATGGATCGACCAGAGTCATTGCATGTATGTTCTTTTCCACAAACCACATGGATCCACCAGAGTCATTGCATGTGTGTTCTTTTCATGAACAACATATAGATCAACCAGAGTCATTGCATGCGTGTTCTTATCCATAAACCAACACTAGAGTCATTGCATGTGTGTTCTTTTCATGAAACCAGCACTAGAGTCATTGCATGTGTGTTCTTTTCACAAACCACATATGGATCCACTAGAGTCATTGCATGTATGTCCTTTTCCACAAACCACATATGGATCCACCAGAGTCAGTGCATGTATGTTCTTTTCATAAAACACATGGATCCACCAAGGTCATTGCATGTGTCTTCTTTTCACAAACCACATATGGATCCATAGGAGTCATTGCATGTACGTTCTTTTCCACAAACCACATGGATCCACCAAGTCATTGCATGTGTGTTCTTATCACTAAACCGACACTAGAGTCATTGCATGTGTGTTCTTTTCACAAACAACATATGGATCCACCAGAGTCATTGCATGTATGTTCTTTTCCACAAACCACATGGATCCACCAATGTCATTGCATGTGTGTTCTTTTCACAAACCACATATGGATGCACAGAGTCATTACATGTGTGTTATTTCCCACAACCACATATGGATCCACTAGAGTCATTGCATGTGTGTTCTTTCCCGCAAACCACATGGATCCACCAGTCATTGCATGTGTGTTCTTTTATTAAACCACATATGGATCCACTAGAGTCATTGCATGTGCGTTATTTTCATAAACCAACACCAGAGTGATTGCATGTGTGTTATTTTCATGAAACCCATGGATCCACCAATGTCATTGCATGTGTGTTCATTTCACAAACCACATATGGATCCACCAGAGTCATTGCGTGTGTGTTCTTTTCATGAAACTAGCACTAGAGTCATTGCATGTGTGTTCTTTTCACAAACCACATATATATCCACCAGAGTCATTACATGTGTGTTCTTTTCATGAACCACATATGGATCCACTAGAGTCATTGCATGTATGTTATTTTAATAAACCAGCACTAGAGTCATTGCATGCGTGTTCTTTTCACAAACCACATATGGATCCACTAGAGTCATTGCATTTATGTTCTTTTCATGAAACACATGGATCCACCAATGTCATTGCGTGTGCGTTCGATTCAGAAACCACATATGGATCCACCAGAGTCATTGCATGTATGTTATTTTCCACAAACCACATGGATCCACCAATGTCATTGCAGGTGTGTTCTTTTCACAAACTACATATGGATCCACCAGATTTATTGCATGTATGTTCTTTTCATGAAACACATGGATCCACCAATGTCATTGCATGTGTGTTCTTTTCACAAACCACATATGGATCCACTAGAGACATTGCATGTGTGTTATTTTCACTAAACGAACACTAGAGTCATTGCATGTGTGTTCCTTTCATAAACCACATGGATCCACCAATGTTATTGTATGTGTGTTCATTTTACAAACCACGTATGGATCCAGCAGAGTCATTGCATGTGTGTTCTTTTCATTAACCACATATGGATCCACTAGAGTCATTGCATGTGTGTTCTTATCACTAAACCAGCACTAGAGTCATTGCATGTGTGTTCTTTTCCACAAACCACATGGATCCACCAGAGTGATTGCATGTGTGTTATTTTCACAAACCACATATGGATCCACCAAAGTCATTGCATGTATGTTCTTTTAATAAAACCCATGGATCCACCAATGTAATTGCATGTGTGTTCTTTTCACAAACCACATATGGATCCACCAGAGTCATTGCATGTGTGTTCTTTTCATGAAATTAGCACTAGAGTTATTGCATGTGTGTTCTTTTCACAAACCACATATGGATCCACCAGAGTCATTACATGTATGTTCCTTTAATAAAACCCATGCATCCACCAATGTAATTGCATGTGTGTTCTTTTCACAAACCACATATGGATCCACCAGTGTCATTGCATGTGTGTTCTTTTCATGAAACTAGCACTAGAGTCATTGCATGTGTGTTCTTTTCACAAACCACATATGGACCCATTAGAGTAATTGCATGTATGTTCTTTTCATAAACCAACACTAGAGTCATTGCATGTGTGTTGTTTTCACAAACCACATATGGATCCACTAGAGTCATTCCATGTATGTTCTTTTCCACAAACCACATGGATCCACCAGAGTCATTGCATGTATGTTCTTTTCATAAAACACATGGATCCACCAATGTCGTTGCATGTGTGTTCATTTCACAAACCACACATGGATCCACCAGAGTCATTGCATGCATGTTCTTTTCCACAAACCACATGGATCCACCAGAGTCATTGCATGCAAGTTCTTTTCATGAACCACATATGGATCAACCAGAGTCATTGCATGCATGTTCTTGTCACTAAACCAACACTAGAGTCATTGCATGGGTGTTCATTTCATAAACCACATGGATCCACCAATTTCATTGTATGTGTGTTCATTTCACAAACCATGTATGGATCCATTAGAGTCATTGCATGTGTGTTCTTTTCATGAACCACATATGGATTCACTAGAGTCATTACATGTGTGTTCTTATCACTAAACTAGCACTAGAGTCATTGCATGTGTGTTATTTTCCACAAACCACATGGATCCACTAGAGTGATTGCATGTGTGTTCTTTTCATGAACCACATATTGATCCACTAGAGTCATTGTATGTGTGTTCTTTTCATAAACCAGCACTAGAGTCAATGCATGTGTGTTATTTCACAAACCACAGATGGATCCACAAGAGTCATTGTATGTATGTTCTTTTCATGAACCACATATGGATCCACTAGAGTCATTGCATGTATGTTATTTTAATAAACCAGCACTAGAGTCATTGCATGTGTGTTCTTTTCACAAACCACATATGGATCCACTAGAGTCATTGCATTTATGTTCTTTTCATGAAACACATGGATCCATCAATGTCATTGCGTGTGCGTTCGATTCACAAACCACATATGAGTCCACCAGAGTCGTTGCATGTATGTTCTTTTCCACAAACCACATGGATCCACCAATGTCATTGCAGTTGTGTGTTCTTTTCACAAACCACATATGGATCCACAAGAGTCATTGCATGTATGTTATTTTAATAAACCAGCACTAGAGTCATTGCATGTGTGTTCTTTTCACAAACCACATATGGATCCACTAGAGTCATTGCATTTATGTTCTTTTCATGAAACACATGGATCCACCAATGTCATTGCGTGTGCGTTCGATTCACAAACCACATATGGATCCACCAGAGTCATTGCATGTATGTTATTTTCCACAAACCACATGGATCCACCAATGTCATTGCAGGTGTGTTCTTTTCACAAACTACATATGGATCCACCAGATTTATTGCATGTATGTTCTTTTCATGAAACACATGGATCCACCAATGTCATTGCATGTGTGTTCTTTTCACAAACCACATATGGATCCACTAGAGACATTGCATGTGTGTTATTTTCACTAAACGAACACTAGAGTCATTGCATGTGTGTTCCTTTCATAAACCACATGGATCCACCAATGTTATTGTATGTGTGTTCATTTTACAAACCACGTATGGATCCAGCAGAGTCATTGCATGTGTGTTCTTTTCATTAACCACATATGGATCCACTAGAGTCATTGCATGTGTGTTCTTATCACTAAACCAGCACTAGAGTCATTGCATGTGTGTTCTTTTCCACAAACCACATGGATCCACCAGAGTGATTGCATGTGTGTTATTTTCACAAACCACATATGGATCCACCAAAGTCATTGCATGTATGTTCTTTTAATAAAACCCATGGATCCACCAATGTAATTGCATGTGTGTTCTTTTCACAAACCACATATGGATCCACCAGAGTCATTGCATGTGTGTTCTTTTCATGAAATTAGCACTAGAGTTATTGCATGTGTGTTCTTTTCACAAACCACATATGGATCCACCAGAGTCATTACATGTATGTTCCTTTAATAAAACCCATGCATCCACCAATGTAATTGCATGTGTGTTCTTTTCACAAACCACATATGGATCCACCAGTGTCATTGCATGTGTGTTCTTTTCATGAAACTAGCACTAGAGTCATTGCATGTGTGTTCTTTTCACAAACCACATATGGACCCATTAGAGTAATTGCATGTATGTTCTTTTCATAAACCAACACTAGAGTCATTGCATGTGTGTTGTTTTCACAAACCACATATGGATCCACTAGAGTCATTCCATGTATGTTCTTTTCCACAAACCACATGGATCCACCAGAGTCATTGCATGTATGTTCTTTTCATAAAACACATGGATCCACCAATGTCGTTGCATGTGTGTTCATTTCACAAACCACACATGGATCCACCAGAGTCATTGCATGCATGTTCTTTTCCACAAACCACATGGATCCACCAGAGTCATTGCATGCAAGTTCTTTTCATGAACCACATATGGATCAACCAGAGTCATTGCATGCATGTTCTTGTCACTAAACCAACACTAGAGTCATTGCATGGGTGTTCATTTCATAAACCACATGGATCCACCAATTTCATTGTATGTGTGTTCATTTCACAAACCATGTATGGATCCATTAGAGTCATTGCATGTGTGTTCTTTTCATGAACCACATATGGATTCACTAGAGTCATTACATGTGTGTTCTTATCACTAAACTAGCACTAGAGTCATTGCATGTGTGTTATTTTCCACAAACCACATGGATCCACTAGAGTGATTGCATGTGTGTTCTTTTCATGAACCACATATTGATCCACTAGAGTCATTGTATGTGTGTTCTTTTCATAAACCAGCACTAGAGTCAATGCATGTGTGTTATTTCACAAACCACAGATGGATCCACAAGAGTCATTGTATGTATGTTCTTTTCATGAACCACATATGGATCCACTAGAGTCATTGCATGTATGTTATTTTAATAAACCAGCACTAGAGTCATTGCATGTGTGTTCTTTTCACAAACCACATATGGATCCACTAGAGTCATTGCATTTATGTTCTTTTCATGAAACACATGGATCCATCAATGTCATTGCGTGTGCGTTCGATTCACAAACCACATATGAGTCCACCAGAGTCGTTGCATGTATGTTCTTTTCCACAAACCACATGGATCCACCAATGTCATTGCAGTTGTGTGTTCTTTTCACAAACCACATATGGATCCACAAGAGTCATTGCATGTATGTTCTTTTCATGAACCACATATGGATCCACTAGAGTCATTGCATGTATGTTATTTTAATAAACCAGCACTAGAGTCATTGCATGTGTGTTCTTTTCACAAACCACATATGGATCCACTAGATTCATTGCATTTATGTTCTTTTCATGAAACACATGTATCCACCAATGTCATTGTGTGTGCGTTCGATTCACAAACCACATATGGATCCACCAGAGTCATTGCATGTATGTTCTTTTCCACAAACCACATGGATCCACCAATGTCATTGCAGTTGTGTGTTCTTTTCACAAAACACATATGGATCCACCAGAGTCATTGTATGTGTGTTCATTTCATGAACCACATATGGATCCACTAGAGTTATTGCATGTGTGTTCTTATCACTAAACCGGCACTAGAGTCATTGCATGTGTGTTCTTTTCCACAAGCCACATGGATCCACCAGAGTCATTGCATGTGTGTTGTTTTCATGAACAACATATGGATCAACTAGAGTCATTGCATGTGTGTTCTTTTCATGAAACCAACACTAGAGTCATTGCATGTGTGTTCTTTTCATGAAACTAGCACTAGAGTCATTGCATGTGTGTTCTTTTCACAAACCACATATGGATCCACCAGAGTCATTGCATGTGTGTTCTTTTCATGAACCACATATGGATCCACTAGAGTCATTGCATGTGTGTTCTTATCACTAAACCAGCACTAGAGTCATTGCATGTGTGTTCTTTTCCACAAACCACATTGATCCACCAGCGTGATTGCATGTGTGTTATTTTCAGAAACCACATATGGATCCACCAGAGTCATTGCATGTATGTTCTTTTAATAAAACCCATGGATCCACCAATGTAATTGCATATGTGTTCTTTTCACAAACCACATATGGATCCACCAGAGTCATTGCATGTGTGTTCTTTTCATGAAACTAGCACTAGAGTCATTGCATGTGTGTTCATTTCACAAACCACATATGGACCCATTAGAGTAATTGCATGTATGTTCTTTTCATAAACCAACACTAGAGTCATTGCATGTGTGTTCTTTTCACAAACCACATATGGATCTAGTAGAGTCATTGCATGTATGTTCTTTTCCACAAACCACATGGATCCACCAAAGTCATTGCATGTATGTTCTTTTCATAAAACACATGGATCCACCAATGTCATTGCATGTGTGTTCTTTTACAAACCACACATGGATCGACCAGAGTCATTGCATGTATGTTCTTTTCCACAAACCACATGGATCCACCAGAGTCATTGCATGTGTGTTCTTTTCATGAACCACATATAGATCAACCAGAGTCATTGCATGCGTGTTCTTATCCATAAACCAACACTAGAGTCATTGCATGTGTGTTCTTTTCACAAACCACATATCGATCCACTAGAGTCATTGCATGTATGTTCTTTTCCACAAACCACATATGGATCCACCAGAGTCAGTGCATGTATGTTCTTTTCATAAAACACATGGATGCACCAAGGTCATTGCATGTGTGTTCTTTTCACAAACCACATATGGATCCATCGGAGTCATTGCATGTATGTTCTTTTCCACAAACCACATGGATCCACCAAGTCATTGCATGTGTGTTCTTAGCACTAAACCAACACTAGAGTCATTGCATGTGTGTTCTTACAACATTTGGATCCACCAGAGTCATTGCATGTATGTTCTTTTCCACAAACCACATGGATCCACCAATGTCATTGCATGTGTGTTCTTTTCAGAAACCACGTATGGATGCACAGAGTCATTACATGTGTGTTATTTTCCACAACCACATATGGATCCACTAGAGTCATTGCATGTGTGTTCTTTTCCGCAAACCACATGGATCCACCATAGTCATTGCATGTGTGTTCTTTTATTGAACCACATATGGATCCACTAGAGTCATTGCATGTGTGTTCTTTTCACAAACCACATATGGATCCACTAGAGTCATTGCATGTATGTTCTTTTCGACAAACCACATATGGATCCACTAGAGTCAGTGCATAAACCAACACCAGAGTGATTGCATGTGTGTTCTTTTCATGAAACCCATGGATCCACCAATGTCATTGCATGTGTGTTCATTTCACAAACCACATATGGATCCACCAGAGTCATTACATGTGTGTTCTTTTCATGAAACTAGCACTAGAGTCATTGCATGTGTGTTCTTTTCAAAAACCACATATATATCCACCAGAGTCATTACATGTGTGTTCTTTTCATGAACCATATATGGATCCATTAGTCATTGCATGTATCTTCTTTTCATAAACAAGCACTAGAGTCATTGCATGTGTGTTCTTTTCACAAACCACATATGGATCCACTAGAGTCATTGCATGTATGTTCTTTTCCACAAACCACATATGGATCCACCAGAGTCAGTGCATGTATGTTCTTTTCATAAAACACATGGATGCACCAAGGTCATTGCATGTGTGTTCTTTTCACAAACCACATATGGATCCATCGGAGTCATTGCATGTATGTTCTTTTCCACAAAACACATGGATCCACCAAGTCATTGCATGTGTGTTCTTAGCACTAAACCAACACTAGAGTCATTGCATGTGTGTTCTTACAACATTTGGATCCACCAGAGTCATTGCATGTATGTTCTTTTCCACAAACCACATGGATCCACCAATGTCATTGCATGTGTGTTCTTTTCACAAACCACATATGGATGCACAGAGTCATTACATGTGTGTTCTTTTCCACAACCACGTATGGATCCACTAGACTCATTGCATGTGTGTTCTTTTCCGCAAACCACATGGATCCACCATAGTCATTGCATGTGTGTTCTTTTATTGAACCACATATGGATCCACTAGAGTCATTGCATGTGTGTTCTTTTCACAAACCACATATGGATCCACTAGAGTCATTGCATGTATGTTCTTTTCGACAAACCACATATGGATCCACCAGAGTCAGTGCATAAACCAACACCAGAGTGATTGCATGTGTGTTCTTTTCATGAAACCCATGGATCCACCAATGTCATTGCATGTGTGTTCATTTCACAAACCACATATGGATCCACCAGAGTCATTACATGTGTGTTCTTTTCATGAAACTAGCACTAGAGTCATTGCATGTGTGTTCTTTTCACAAACCACATATATATCCACCAGAGTCATTACATGTGTGTTCTTTTCATGAACCATATATGGATCCATTAGTCATTGCATGTATCTTCTTTTCATAAACAAGCACTAGAGTCATTGCATGTGTGTTCTTTTCACAAACCACATATGGATCCACTAGAGTCATTGCATGTATGTTCTTTTCCACAAACCACATGGATCCACCAGAGTCATTGCATTTATGTTCTTTTCATGAAACACATGGATCCACCAATGTCATTGCGTGTGTGTTCGATTCACAAACCACATATGGATCCACCAGAGTCATTTCATGTATGTTCTTTTCCACAAACCACATGGATCCACCAATGTCATTGTAGGTGTGTTCTTTCCGCAAACCACATATGGATCCACCAGAGTCATTGTATGTGTGTTCATTTCATGAACCACATATGGATCCACTAGAGTTATTGCATGTGTGTTCTTATCACTAAACCGACACTAGAGTCATTGCATGTGTGTTCTTTTCCACAAGCCACATGGATCCACCAGACCAACACTAGAGTCATTGCATGTGTGTTCTTTTCATGAAACTAGCACTAGAGTCATTGCATGTGTGTTCTTTTCACAAACCACATATGGATCCACCAGAGTCACTGCATGTGTGCTCTTTTCATGAACTACATATAGATCCACTAGAGTCATTGCATGTATGTTCTTTTCATAAACCAGCACTAGAGTCATTGCATGTGTGTTCTTATCACAAACCACATATGGATCCACTAGAGGCATTGCTTGTATGTTCTTTTCATGAAACACATGGATCCACCAATGTCATTGCCTCGTTGCTCTTTTCACAAACCATATATGGATCCACCAGAGTCATTGCATGTGTGTTCTTATCACTAAACCAACACCAGAGTCATTGCACGTGTGTTCTTTTCATGGAACCCATTGACGAGGGTTTGACTCGTCAATGCCCATTGTTATGGACTTGGGTTTTGAGAAGGAGGGAGTGCTGGAGACATCTATCGGCTAGCAAACAAGCACACAGGGGACAAATGATTTACCCAGGTTCAGGCCTCGTAGAGGTCCCTACTCCTGCTTGTCTGCTCGTGGAATTATTGAGGGAGTCGAAAGTTACAACGGTGCGCAGATGCAATCTGGTGAGGGTTTGTGGAAGCTAGGGTTGCGTGTGTGTTCTCCTCGCTGCCCCCTCCTAGCCCTTATATAGATAGGCTAGGTCTCGGGTAGCAGGTCAAGTCGGTTACAAGTTAGGGTTTTCCCCTTCAAACTTTCTATCTTTAGCTTCTTCTTGTCCTTCAAGCAATCGACAGTCCACATGTTACTCGAGTCCTTTCATCTAGGCCTTGGCGACACCGTGGGCCTGTACGTATTTGGACCATATATACCAAGCTCGAGTACCTGTAGGGTATACCCATGTCAGTAGCCCCCGAGTGTCCAGTGGAATCGCAGATTCGACTGGGGACTTTTGAAGCCTTTGAATGCCTAAATGAGTACATTTTGATTGCTTTTATTCGTGTCATAGGGATTGTTGATATACGTGCCTAATATAACCGAAGTATCGGTATCATTTAACCACCTTAGGGTGAAACAACGCAATCTACTCAAATTCGAGTCCCCGGACTCGAATCCGGAAAAGTGCTGGTGTAATTCGACTCAGGCCGCGTAGGTCTTACAAGAGTCGAATTCCAGTTATATGGGTGTGAGCACTTGACGCGTCCATCAAGGCATGTTCATCGTGCCTGTAAGCACGGATATGTTTCTGGTAGTGTGAAGTTAAATGCGTTGCCATGCCTTATTCAGGTCTTACCTTCACGCCGTAGGCGCGGCATCCGAATTTTATCATCGCGGAGACGATTCAGGTGACCCAGGAGACGCAGTCTCTTTGTAGGGGGAAAATTATGAGGCGGTGTCACCATGAGTTTCGAGTGTGGATGTTATCAACACACAGCTTTTTGTACAAATAATCATAGGGTGCGCGACCAGCGGTCCCTATGGGAGTAGCCCCCGAGTGCCTGGTTGAGTCGAAGAATCAGGCAGGGACTAAAGAACTTTTGCGACTGCTGTCGTCTTTTGCTTGCTTGTTTCAGTCGATGACTCAGGCAGGTACTAAAACACTTTTGCGACTGCTGTCATCTTTTGCCTGCTTGTTTCAGTCGAATTTGTTTTCGGCGCTCCCTATGGGAGTAACCCATGTCCATAATCGAACTGTGTTTCGAGTGGTTGGGTTTGCTTTTGTGATTGTCCATGTTCCTTCAACAAGAAAAAGAAAAGTCATAGGGTGCGCGGCCAGCGCTCCCTATGGGAGTAGCCCCCGAGTGCTTGGTGGAGTCGAAGACTCCAGCAAGGACTAAAAATAGTCGAAGTTTTCCACTTCGTAGCCTTGGTGACGTTAGTGCTGACGCTTGTATGACCTTAGTTGCCCGCGTGAGCGATTTTGACGGGACGTGACGAGCGGTGGGTCCCACTTTCTGACTTTGATTTGACTGGGCGTGCGTAATCTTATTTTTAACTGCGCCTCCTCGATTTCCGCGCGTAATGGTAGAAGTGGGGGGACGGTTCGCGCTTCCTCTTCTCCACGCGTCCAACGCGATGCGTGCTACGCGTCCAATAGGGTTTTTGTCAGCCATTGGATTGCATCTCCCAGGGGTTAAGTACGGTGCTGCGGCGGTAATTTCCCATCTGCGCTCTTTCTTCCTTGCTGCCATCGCCATTGTTACTGCTTTTCTGCTTTCCCCTGCGCCCATCTTCTCCATGACGCTGGACCAGTTCCGTTCGTTCCGAAGCTACTTCCTTCGCTCACATCGCCACTGTGCAATGGGGAAGAAGAACGGAGGTGCTGCCGTTGATTCCGCGGCCACCGTCACTACGGCGAAGAAGAAAGGTGGCTCCGCTGCTGTGGGCACCAGCACCGCCGAGGGCGGGAAGAAGAAGGTCGCGGGCACCCGCATGACCAATGGCGCATGGCGCCCCTCTATCATCAAGGCGTCGGATCTCCGTCTTCTTCGCCAAGATGGAGTTATCTCTGTGGCAGTCGTCGATGCGCGCGTTCCCAGCGGTGAGACCATTCCTGCTCCTCCCGCTGGTTTTCGAGTGATGTTTCTTGCATTCATCATTTGTGGTCTTTCCTTGCCTCTTCACCCCTTTCTTAGGGGTCTTCTTTGTTTCTATGGGCTCCAGCTCCATAAGCTGTCCCCAAATTCACTCCTCCACATCACTTGTTTCGTCACTCTCTGCGAGTGCTGGCTCGGAATCGAGCCACACTTTGGTGTTTTCAAGCGCATCTTTAAATTGAAGCGTCAGTCCGCATCTGGCTCTTTAGTTTATGACGTAGGTGGTTGCGGAATCAACGTCGACCCATCCGCCACCTACTTCGACATCAAGCTTACCAAGTCCGTCCAGGGATGGAGGGACAAATGGTTCTATGTTCGCGACCAGAAGGCCAAAGACGAGCACTTTGGACTCGCGCCTTTCGATCCCGCGACTCCCTGCAAGAAGATGCGTTCTTGGAAGAACGTGATCATGTCTTCCGAACTCGCGGAGACAGACGTGCTATATCAACACGTCTGCGACCTCGAGAGCCGCATAGGCGCGGAAGAGGGAGGCTACGCCCTTGTCAGGACTTGGCTGCGTCGTCGCATCCAGCCTCTCCAGGCCAGAGTCCATCCCATGTTTCAATGGGGTGGCGCTGATGATGCCACTCGCGTGTCTGCCGATGACATGTCCGCGAGTGAGGTAGATAAGAGGGTGCGACTGGTCACAAAGTACACCTTCAAGGATGTGCTTCCAAATGAGCCAGTCGTTCCTCCATTCGATGCTTCGAATCCTCCTCCTGAGGTACAGTTGTGTTACGTAGTAGCTTATTTTCTCGATTGCGTTTTCTGTTGCTTACCGTTTATGTTTGCTGATTTTTACTGTTTGTATGCAGGAGTGGGCGGTGTCGCCTTGTATGCCTCTCCTCCCTGAGGGGATTATTCCTCGTGAAGCTTTGGAAGAGGACGAGTCTGAGTCAACTGTCCCTTCTGATGTGGAAGAGGAAGCCCCCGAGTCCGAGAGCCCGGATACTCGCAAGCATTCGCGTAGCAGGGATTCCGACGCGTCGACTCCTTCAACTCCAGGAGGCGCGGCTGTTGGCACGGAGTTGCCAATTCCAGCTGTTCCTGTGAGGACTGTGGCACCGTCTTCCCGCAAGAAGATGCGATTGCCTAAGGAGTCTTTGTTAGAATTGACGGCTGCCACGTTTGATCTTGACAACTTTAACTGGTAAGTTTGCTGGGTTATTCATTCTTTTCTGTTTTCTTCTTGTTGGTTTTTGCCCTGGAATTTGCCCTTTTCTCAATGTGGATTTTGTCTTGCAGTCAAGAGGCGTCGTCATCTTCGGACGACGTTGAATTTTTGAAGGAATCGGGAGTAGCGACTTCAAGGGCCAAGGTAGAGGTCGAGCGTGCTCCTTCTCCGGCGGCGGCCCACTCTAGGCACAATTCTTCGAGCTCTCCTCACGTAGGGGAGCATCGAGTAGTTGCTCGGATGACGGTTCAGCAAACTTCTTCGGAGTCGCTGGAGGACCATGTAAGTATATCTTTCCTTCTTTTTTAATGTGGTAGTCAACGCCTTCTGCTGCCCTCTGCTGACTCCTTGTTTTGTGTGACAGCTGCTTGTAAAGGAAGCCACGTAGGTGGCGGAGCAGGTGATGGCGATGGGTCGCTAGCATGCGATGCTGGAGACGTGCCACCGTGTGGTCGAGAGTGAGTGTTCTATACTTATTCTTTTCGTCTTCTCTCTGTTTTGGTATAATCGACTGACAACCAATTATTGACTGCCATGTAGCTGAGCATAACGCTTTACTGCGCGATGTCGCCACATTGGAGAAGACACTAGCCGCAGCTGTGAAGGGGCGCGACGAGGCAATCGCGGCTCGTGATGATGCCCAGAAGCGCGAAGAGGATCTGCGCGCCTCCTTTGCGGCCAGGAAGAAGTTGTTCGAAGAGCAACTGTTCTCAGTCGCCAAGGCCCTCTCAGGTACCTTTACTGGTAGATATTTTATTGATGTTCTTCTCTGCATCTGTAGTGCCAGTGGCACTAGAAGTTTGATCCATGTGTGTATTTTGGTGTAGATGTTGGTGGCTTGAGTTTTGATCCACAAGCCCTTTGTCACGATGATGCTCTGGCGGGCGCGGTATCTGCGGTCGAGGATCGTAGCGCCGCTGTCCAAAATACGTTTTCCAAGGCCAAGGCCACCCTGAGTCACCTCCGGGAGGAGTTGATGCCGAAGGCGAAGCTGGTCAACAATGTGGAAGAGCTGGTGGAGTCGCTCGCTGGGGGTGTGCCTGCCACGTACAAGAACTCCCTCCGCGCAGCTGGCACGACCATGTCACTTGCCATGGTGCAAGTCCACGGAGTCGAAGTAGATCCTTCTGCGGTGTCGAAGACGATGCCTGTTGGCGCGGATGGTCAGCAGGTAGTATTCACTCCCTTTGCGACTTCCTGTGCCAAATATGGCCATTCCTTGATATACACTGTTGCCAAGTATTCGGAGGAGCTCAATCGTGCGAAGAAGGCGGCGAAAACTTCGGCCTCAGGGTCCGGCGGAAAGTCAGTGGCATCTGATACTGCCACGGACTTGATGAAGCCCCCGAGGTCATCGAAGTCGAAGAAGCCAGCTACTTCGTAGTTAGTTTCTTGTAATAGTTGATGAATTTCTCTTTTGATTGGAGAACATGCCTGTTGGCGAATGTGTTTGTAGATACTTTTATGCTGATCCTGAATGCATCTATTACTTTTGACTTTTGAGTTGGTCGCCTTATTTTCCTCTGGCTTGATTTTTGGTAGGGTACATCAAGTGGTCCTGTGGGGGGGAACCCCGGACTCGCCATCTCTTGAGGATACAATGGCACCACCATGCTCCAGGGTAGAGGAGCTGTCCTTGCTTTCGCGACTTCATGATCGCGTTAAGCAACTGGAGCATGAGTTGCCCGTGATCCGCGGTAGCACGGACGTGTGGAAGTCAAAGGCTGAAAAAGCCGCCACCCGCGAGCAATATCTGCTTGGCAAGGTGACGCAGCTGGGCGACTAGTTTAAGTGTTAGTTTGCTCATCCTCGTCTTTTCCTTTGTAGTTAATCGCAATGGTACGTTGTACTCATGATGTTGATGCTGCTTCGTGTAGTTGTTAGCGCACGCCATCCGCAGGGGGAGAGGGATAGGATTGCCATCCGCCTTCATGATCTCACCCAGGAGCAACTTCAGGAGAGTGGATACTTCTGGGTAGATCATGATCGTGCGACTATGTTGGCGACCCTGCAGGATCGCGCCTCACGAGTGCTGCTCTTTCTGAAGAAGTCGCAGTCGTGTTTGAATAACATCTATCTGGCGATGTTCCCGCTGGATGATACTCCATCAAGCCTGCTGGCTCTCCTGACCAAATTTCAAGATATGTCCGCGGTTCGCGAGTGCGTGAGGCAGCAGTTGGTGGCTGGTGCCATGGCTGCCTTTCCATGGTGTGTTTGCACAGGCCTGACGTGGATGTCACCGCCATTGCCTCTGGGCCACCGGTGCCACCAGTAGGATCTTCCTGGAACATGGTGCCGCACTATCAGGCGGTGGACCGTCCAGCCGAGGAGGTCGTCGACTTCTTCGAGGAACAGACTAATGTTCTTCTGTTGTAAGGGTAGCCAAATATGTATCCTGCACATAAGTGTACTAGCATTGTAAAGCTCGTATATATTTGTAGATAATTTACTGTTGAATGTGTACAAATAGCTTTAAGCGTGGGGTGCGTTGCACTTATGCGAGTCCTTTTCGTTAGCCTGGCCATCTTTGTATCGTTCCCTTGTCAACCTGGCAGGTGCGTTGCAGCTGGGTTGAGTTTGTGTTAAGGGGATCGATTGATGTGCCAGCTACTCAGGATGTCGCGTTATTGTTCGAAGAACATATGTGTATAGGGTGGCGTAGCCCCCGAGTATGAAAATTGACAAAGTAAAGGAGGGCACAGAGTTTCGGGGCACTTAGCTTTTATTTATTCGAAGAATAGTACGAGGTACAATGTGCGGCTAAGTAGCCTTGGCTGAATAGCCTTATTTGCGATGCAAAATTAAAGAAAAACGACTAAGGGTAGAAGCGTCGCAGTTGTGCGACGTTCTAAGGGTTGGAGTGTGCGACTCCTGTCTCTAAATCTTGAAGGCGATAGGCGCCACCTAGGATTACTTCTGTAATCACGTACGGTCCTTCCCAGGGGGATTCGAGCTTGAGATGCCCCTGCTGCTTTAGTCGCAGGACCAGATCACCTTCGACGAAGGATCTGGGGTGAAGCCTTCTACTGTGGTAGTTGCGCAGGTTCTGCTGGTAGATCGTGGATCTTGCTGTGGTGATTTCTCTTGCCTCGTCGAGGAGATCGACGGAGTCTTCGAGTGCAAGAGATGACTCTTGTTCGCTGTAAGCGACTACACGTGGCGCCTTGTATCACACTTCGGCGGGTAGTACTGCTTCTGCTCCGTGTACCATAAAGAATGGCGTGTAGCCGATGGCGCTGTTTAGAGTTGTACGCAGGCTCCAGAGTACGGATTGGAGCTCATCTGGCCAGCAACCCGCAGCTTGCTCGAGTGGTCGAAGGAGTCGCTTCTTGATGCCGCTGCAGACGAGCCCGTTTTCCTTTTCCACCTGACCGTTGGTCTGTGGGTGTGCTACTGAGGCGTAGCTGATGTTGATCCCCAGGTTCTCGCATAATTCTTGGAACTCCTTGGATGTGAAGTTCGTTCCGTTGTCGGTGATGATGCTGTGCGGCACGCTGAAGCGGTAAACGATGGACTCGAAGAACTTGACTGCGCTGTGCCCTGATTGCTTGGTCACTGGCATGGCCTCAATCCACTTGGTGAATTTGTCGACTGCGACCAAGAGATAGACGTAGCCTCCTTGCGAGGACCTTGGAAGTTTGCCAACCATGTCGAGTCCCCACTGGGCGAAGAGCCAGGCCAATGGAATAGGCCGTAGTTCTGCGCCTGGTGCGTGTGGCTTGTCCGTGAATTGTTGGCAAGCATTGCATTTTTGGACAATGTCCTTGGCATCGCGCATGGCCGTGGGCCAGTAAAATCCAGCTCGTAGAGCTTTGGCGACAAGGGCGCGACTGCCTGCATGGTACCCGCAGGTCCCTTCATGGATGTCGAGGAGAATTGCTCTTCCATCGGCCATGGAGACATATCGCTGTAGCACTCCTGTGATGCTGCGTTTGTATAGTTCATCGTTGATAACAGCGAATGCCTTGGAGCATCGCGCGATGTGTCGTGCGTCTGTCGGGTTGTCTGGTAGGCGTTTACTGAGGAGGTACGTAATGTACGGCTGCGTCCAGGATTGTTCGATCATCATGATGCTCATTGGCCCTTCGAGTCCTGTGTCTAGCTCCAAGTCGTCGAGTGCCATTGGCTCATTGGGTGGCGTAGCCCCCGAGTCCATTGCTGCGCTTGTTTTCTTCTCTGCGGCCTTTGGCTTATGGAGCGTTCACAGATGCGCTCGAGAAATACACCAGGTGGTATGGGGGCGCAGGTAGAGCCTATGTTTGCGAGTGTATCCGCCTCCTCGTTGCTTTCGCGACCTACGTGTCGCAGCTCGCAACCATCTAAGTCCCCTTCGAGTGTATCATAGAGGTCGCGGTACGCGATCATGTTGTCGTTCAGTGCGTCGCACTCGTGCATTGTTTGGTTGACGACCAGCTTGGAGTCGCCGTATATGATGAGCCTTTTTGCGCCGCAGGCTTTTGCCATCCTCATCCTGTGCAACAGGGCCTCGTATTCAGCTTCGTTGTTTGAGGCTGTGAACTGCATTCGCATGATGTATTTCAGCTTGTCTCCTTGAGGTGATGTCAGTATGACACCTGCTCCTGCTCCATCTTTCCACTTGGATCCATCGAAGTGCATGGTCCAGAGGTAGGACATATCTGGCTTGTCTGGGAGTTGATTTTCCATCCAATGCACAAGGAAGTCAGGGAGAATTTGTGACTTGATTGCGTTGCGTTTTTCGTATGTGATGTCTCGTGGAGATAGTTAGATTCCCCAAAGCGTGACTCATCCCATGGCGTCGGGGTTATTGAGGATATGTCCCAATGGGGCGTCGTTGACTACCACGATTGGGTGTTCCTGGAAGTAATGGCGCAGTCGCCGAGCGGTCATGAAGACACCGTACGCCAGCTTCTGGTAGTGCGGGTACCGCTGTTTTGTTGGTGTGAGGACCTCGCTGAGGTAGTATACCGGGCGTTGTACGCCATGGACCCTGTTTTCCTCTGCCCGTTCTACGACAAGCACTGTACTAACCACTTGGTTGGTACCGGAGATGTACAGCAGTAGTGGTTCCCTTTCCCGTGGAGTCACCAGTACTGGCGATGTGGATAACAGGCGCTTGAGATCTTCGAATGCTTCTTGCGCTTCATTGGTCCACTCGAATTTATCATCTTTGCGAAGGAGTTGATAGAAGGGCAGTGCCTTTTCTCCCATTCGACTGATGAATCGACTGAGGGCCGCGATTCGTCCGGCTAGTTGCTAGACGCCTCTTGTGTTCTTTGGCTTCTCCATGGCTAGTATGGCCTTTATCTTTTTCGGGTTTGCCTCAATCCCTCTCACGGAGATGAGATACCCGAGCAGCTGCCCAGATGGTACGTCGAAGGCGCATTTGTCCGGATTGAGCTTGATCCAGTAACGGTCGAGATTGGCGAATGTTTCGCGCAAGTCATTGATTAGAGAGGCTTCCTTTTTGGTTTTGATTACTATGTCGTCGACATAGACTTGGATGTTGCGACCCAGCTGCTCCTTGAGGCAAGCCTGCATGCACCGTTGGTAGGTAGCTCCCGTGTTTTTTAGCCCGAAGGGCATTGTGTTGTAGCAGAACACACCGAAGGGCGTTGTAAACGCGGTCTTCTCCTGGTCTTCCTCCTTCATTCGAATTTGGTTGTAGCCTGAGTAGGCATCGAGGAAGCAGAGGCGCTCGCATCCAGTGGTGGAGTCGATGATTTGGTCGATCCATGGTAGCGGGAAGTGATCTTTTGGGCAGTGCTTGTTTAAAGAAGTGAAGTCCACGCACATCCGTAGGATATCCGTGTCCTTTTTTGGCACCAACACCGTATTGGAGAGCCAAGTGCTTTCCTTGATCTCGCGTATGAATTTGGCCTCGAGGAGTCTGTTGATCTCCATTCCGACTGCTTGCGCTCGTGGCTCAGACATTCGCCTGATTGTTTGCTTGACTGGCCTTGCTTTGGGGTTGACGTTGAGTGCGTGCTCGGCGAATTCCCTGGGAACTCCTGGCATGTCCGCAGTACACCAGGCAAAAATTTCCCAGTGCTCACGGAGGAATTCGACGAGCGCGAGTTCCTATGCGGGACTCAAGTTGTTGGTGATGAGGGCCGTTTTGGCGGGATCTGATGGATGGACCTGCACCTTCTTTGTGTGCACAGATGAGTCGAAGGAGAGGTCAGGTGAGCTTGGCCTACTCAGGGGGGGCAGACTGTTGTCTGTCGTTTCCTTCAATCGTGTGAGCTCCTCCTGCATGCCGAAGGACTAGGAGATTCTGTTGAATTCCCTGTCGCAACTGTCAGATTGCTCAAAGCTCCCATTGATCGTGATGACGCCGTTGGGACCTGGCATCTTCATCTGCAGGTAGGCGTAGTGGGGTACCGCCATGAACCTAGCGAATGCGACGCGTCCGAGGATGCAGTGGTATTTTGAGGGCCAGTCGACAACTTCAAAGTCGATGCGCTCGCGCTAGAAGTTCTTCGGCGTGCCGAATATGACGTCGAGGTTGATTTTGCCTAGGGGTATACGCCTTTCCTTGGGATGATGCTGTGGAACATTGTGTCCGATGCCTCCAAGCAGGTTAGAGGGATCCACATTGCTCGCAAGGTACTCGTGAATATGAGGTTGATACCGCTTCCGCCATCCATGAAGACACGACTCATGTTGAAGCCTCCAATTTGCGCCTCGAGTACGAGGGGGCAATGACCTGGGCGAGGTACTTGAGGCGGGTGGTCGCGTTTGTCGAAAGTAATGCACGACTCACTACCACTAAGGTACTCAGTGGTGGATGGTGGCGAGTGTGTGGCCAAGTTGACTTGGCGAGTGATGGCCTTCTGCACCCTATTGGAGGGGCGCCCCTTTTGGATCATCATGGTACCCATGGCCCCTGCGTACGGTTCGCCTCCGTGGTGTTGGTCCGGTGCAGCTCCATTCGGGGGTGGCTCAGGCGGTGGTGGTGGTGCACCATGTGCCACGGCGCCTGGAGCGGCTCCGTAGCCTCTTTCGACTGCATTGCGGTTCATCCAAACCAATCCCTCATGTAGCTTGAGGAAATCGCGATAGTCCTTGAGGAGGTGGCTGGACTTTCTCTTGCCATCATGCTTGTCGATGTAGAAGTGTACCGTGCATGGCCCGGACAGTTTGTCCTCGATGGAGGTCGCGGGTGCTTCATCGCGAGTGCGGCGTTGCCACACTTGCGTGGTTTTCCCGGAGTCACGGTGTCCGTCGCTGTGGTATCCGCTGTTGCGGTTATCGTCACGTCTATCGGCGTAGCCGACTGCGACCATGTTGACGTCATCGTGATCGTCGTAGACACGCATGCGACTCTTACTCCGGCGGTCACGTCTTCGTTCGAGTTCTGCCTCCTCGTCAGAGTGAACGCGATTCTTCACCAAATCTTCTCCATCAGCCCACCGATTCGTGATCTCCATCAGCTGGTCGATGGTCTAGGGCTTTTAGCGGCCTAGCTCCTCCCTGAGTTCCATGCGGCGGACACCACCGTTGAATGCATCAATCGCGCGGTCTTCCGAGATGTTTTCCGCGGAGTTTTTGATGATGGACCACCTTTGGATGTAAGAGCGCAACGATTCGCCAGATTTTTGCTGGCAGCATCTTAGTTCTTCGATTGAGGCGGGGCGTTTGTACGTGCCCTTAAAGTTGCGCACGAAGCTGTAGACCAGCTCATCCCAGCTGCGAATGGATCCGCGTGGGAGGTTATTGAGCCATGCCCGGGCGGCGCCCTGCAGCTGTAGCTGCAAGCATTGCATGGCAGTACTTCGACTGCCTCCATGTAGCCTGATGGAGGAGATGTGATCCTCTAGCCAGATCTTGGGGTCCTACAGACCGTCAAATTTTGGGTTCTCCGATGGGAGTTTGAACCCTTTAGGCATTCGCTTTTGCCTGATGGATCTGTGAAGCATCTGGCGCCACAGAGCTCCCCATCTTCTTCTTCCGAGTCAGTCGACCGAGCATGTCGTGCCCTTGACTTGTCAATCTTGCGCTGCGTGCGTTCATCGCGTGCATCGTAGTCGCGATCGTGTCGCCGTGAGCGGCGGCGCCGAGACAGGTCGTGACTGTCATCGCTGGACGAGGGAGAGGAGTAGCGCTTTGCTAACTCTTTGCCCTTTTTTGGGTCCGGTACTGGTTCCTTGTTGAGGGTGGCCTCGATTAGCCCCAGGCCCACGATCGTAGATTGGTGCATGGCCGTTCAGGGATCTCCAGCTGGTGGCTGGTTATTGAGAAGGTACATGGTGGCCGCTGTCACCGCGGCCTGTGGTGTTTTGGGAACCACGTTGCCTCTCGTGTCGACTATCATAGAGCCGAAGTCGAGGACTTTCGCGGTGTCTATGTGTTCTTGTTCGGTGAGGTGAGCCATCCGCGATTGCCTTTTCCTGGCGAGGTGCTCGTTGCCTCTTGAGGAGGATCCTCTGTAGGAGGAGAGCCTAGCGCGACGAAGGCTTGACTCATCCGCCGCCTTTTTACGCGCCTCAAGTTGCGCGATTGCTTGTTTTTGGCGCTTGAATTCCTCTTTTAGGAGCCAGTGGTAGCCCATCAGTAGCTCCTGCGGGGACCCGAAGGGTAGAGGTGCACCTCGTAGGGCTTTGCGGCAGCGTTCCCACTCTTGCTCGTTGAGCCTGATCACGACGCGTTCGCCGGTTTGCTTGTTGATTATGCTAGGAGGTTTGACTGCTCCTCCGTTGCCACCGTTACCGCCGTTGCCGGTGTTGGGCGGGTCGGTGCCGTTGCCGGTGTTACCACTGTTGCCGCGATTGGGTGGATCGGTGCCGTTGCCGGTGTTGCCACTGTTACCGCGGTTGGCGGAGGTGTCTCCTGCATTGATGACGGCGCACATGAAGTGATTTGGGAAGCTGTTGCTTCCACAACTTTCAGATTCAGAACTGTAGGTTCTATGTTCAGTGGCCAGATCTCTTAGATCGAAGTCGCGACTGCTGTCGCTGACCATGTTCCCAACTACCGCCGGAGCATTGAGCTCACTGAGGGTGCCGATCGATGGAGGGAACCATGATGTTGGGGAAATCGCCGGTGCCGTCGGCTGATCGGGCATCCGAAGCGTGCCCATCTGACCAACTTGGAAGCGGAAGCTCCCAATCGCCAGGCTGATTCCGTCGCCCAAGAACTCGAAGGCCGACGTGTGGACGCTGAAGTCGAAGGCGCCGAAAAGCTGGCGAATCTCCGCTGTTGCAGAGTTGTAGATCGTGTTTGATGGGGCCGAAGAAGCCGCAACATTGGCACTCCCAATTCCCACAGACGGCGCCAATTGATGAGGGTTTAACTCGTCAATGCCAATTGTTATGGACTTGGGTTTTGGAGAAGGAGGGAGCGCTGGAGACATCTATCGGCTAGCAAACAAGCACACAGGGGACAAAGGATTTACCCAGGTTCAGGCCTCGTAGAGGTCCCTACTCCTGCTTGTCTGCTCGTGGAATTATTGAGGGAGTCGAAAGTTACAACGGTGCGCAGATGCAATCTGGCGAGGGTTTGTGGAAGCTAGGGTTGCGCGTGTGTCCTCCTCGCTGCCCCCTCCTAGCCCTTATATAGATAGGCTAGGTCTCGGGTAGCAGGTCGAGTCGGTTACAAGTTAGGGTTTTCCCCTTCAAACTTTCTATCTTTAGCTTCTTCTTGTCCTTCAAGCAATCGAGAGTCCACAGGTTACTCGAGTCCTTTCATCAGGGCCTTGGCGACACCGTGGTCCTGTACGTATTTGGACCATATATACCAAGCTCGAGTACCTGTAGGGTATACCCATGTCACCCATGGATCCACCAATGTCATTGCATGTGTGTTCATTTCACAAACCACATATGGATCCACCAGAGTAATTGCATGTGTGCTATTTTCATGAAACTAGCACTATAGTCATTGCATTTGTGTTCTTTTCACAAACCACATATGGATCCACTAGAGTCATTTCATGTGTGTTCTTTTAATGAACCACATATGGATCCACTAGAGTCATTGCATGTATGTTCTTTTCATAAACTAGCACTAGAGTCATTGCATGTGTGTTCTTTTCACAAACCACATATGGATCCACTAGAGTCATTGCATGTATGTTGTTTTCCATAAACCACATGGATCCACCAGAGTCATTGCATGTATGTTCTTTTCATAAAACACATGGATCCACCAATGTCATTGCATGTGTGTTCTTTTCACAAACCACACATGGATCCGCCAGAGTCATTGCATGTATGTTCTTTTCCGCAAACCACATGGATCCACTAGAGTCATTACATGTATGTTCTTTTCATGAAACACATGGATCCACTAGTGTCATTGCACCTGTGTTCTTTTCACAAACCACATATGGATCCACCAATGTCATTGCATGTATGTTCTTTTCCACAAACCACATGGATCCACCATGTCATTACATGTGTGTTCATTTCACAAACGACATATGGATCCACCAGAGTCATTGCATGTGTGTTCATTTCATGAACGACATATGGACCCACTAGAGTCAGTGCATGTGTGTTCTTATCACTAAACCAGCACTAGAGTCATGACATGTGTGTTCTTTTCCACAAACCACATGGATCCACCTGAGTCATTGCATGTGTGTTCTTTTCATGAACCACATATGGATCCACTAGAGTCATTGCATGTGTGTTCATTTCATAAACCAGCACTAGAGTCATTTCATGTGTGTTCTTTTCACAAACCACATATGGATCCACCAGTCATTGCATGTGTGTTCTTTTCATAAAACACATGGATCCACCAATGTCATTTCATGTGTGTTCTTCTCACTAAACCAACACCAGAGTCATTGCATGTGTGTTCTTTTCATGAAACCCATGGATCCACCAATGTCATTACATGTGTGTTCATTTCGCAAACCACATATGGATCCACCAGAGTCATTACATGTGTGTTCTTTTGATGAAACTAGCACTAGAGTTATTGCATGTGTGGTCTTTTCACAAACCACATATGGATCCATTAGAGTCATTGCATGTGTGTTCTTTTCATAAAACCAGCACTAGAGTCATTGCATGTGTGTTCTTTTCACAAACCACATATGGATCCACTAGAGTCATTGCATTTATGTTCTTTTCCACAAACCACATATGGATCCACAAGAGTCATTGCATGTATGTTCTTTTCATAAAACACATGGATCCACCAATGTCATTGTAGGTGTTTTTCTTTTCACAAACCACATATGGATCCATCGAAGTCATTGCATGTATGTTCTTTTCCACAAACCACATGGATCCACCAGAGTCATTGCATGTGTATTCTTTTCGTGAACCACATATGGATCCACTAGAGTCATTGCATGTGTGTTCTTATCACTAAACCAACACTAGAGTCATTGCATGTGTGTTCTTTTCTCAAACCACATATGGATCCACCAGCGTCATTGCATGTATGTTCTTTTCCACAAACCACATGGATCCACCAATGTCATTGGATGTGTGTTCTTTTCACAAACTACATATGGGTCCACAGAGTCATTACATGTGTGTTCTTTTCCACAACCACATATGGATCCACTAGATTCATTGCATGTGTGTTCTTTTCCACAAACCACATGGATCCACCAAAGTCAATGCATGTGTGTTCTTTTCATGAACCACATATCAATTCACTAGAGTCATTGCATGTGTGTTCTTTTCATAAACCACATATGGATCCACCAGATTCATTGCATGTATGTTATTTTCCACAAACCACATGGACCCACCAATGTCATTGCATGTGTGTTCTTTTCACAAACCATATATGGATCCACCAGAGTCATTGCATGTGTGTTCTTTTCATGAACCACATATGGATCCACTAGAGTCATTGCATGTGTGTTCTTATCATTAAACCAGCAGTAGAGCCATTGCATGTGTGTTCGTTTCCACAAACCACATGGATCCAGTAGAGTCATTGCGTGTGTGTTCTTTTCATGAACCACATATGGATCCACTAGAGTCATTGCATGTGTGTTCTTTTAATAAACCAGCACTAGAGTCATTGCATGTGTGTTGTTTTAACAAACCACATATGGATCCACCAGAGTCATTGCATGTATGTTCTTTTCATAAAACACATGGATCCACCAATGTCATTGCATGTGTGTTCTTTTCACAAACCATATATGGATCCACCAGAGTCATTGCATGTTTGTTCCTATCACTAAACCAACACAAGAGTCATTGCAGGTGTGTTCTTTTCATGAAACCCATGGATCCACCAATGTCATTGCATGTGTTTTCATTTCACAAACCACATATGGATCCACCAGAGTCATTGCATGTGTTCTTTTCATGAAACTAGCACCAGAGTCAATGCATGTGCGTTCTTTTCACAAACCACATATGAATCCATTAGAGTCATTGCATGTATGTTCATTTAATAAACCAGCACTAGAGTCATTTCATGTTTGTTCTTTTCACAAACCACATATGAATCCACTAGAGTCATTGCATGTATGTTCTTTTCCACAAACCACATGGATCCACCAGAGTCATTGCATGTATGATCTTCTCATAAAACTCATGGATCCACCAATGTCATTTCATGTGTGTTCTTTTCACAAACCACATATGGATCCACCGGAGTCATTGCATGTATGGTGTTTTCCACAAACCACATGGATCCACCAAAGTCATTGCATGTGTTTTATTTTCATGAACCACATATGGATCCACCAGAGTCACTGCATGTGTGTTCTTATAACTAAACCAACACTAGAGTCATTGCATGTGTGTTCTTTTCGTGAAACCAGCACTAGAGTCATCGCATGTGTGTTCTTTTCATGAAACTAGCACTATAGTCATTGCACGTGTGTTCATTTCACAAACCACATATGGATCAACCAGAGTCATTGCATGTGTGTTCTTTTCATGAACCACATATGGATCCACTAGAGTCATAGCATGAATGTTCTTTTCAAAAACCAGCACTAGATTCATTGCATGTGTGTTCTTTTCACAAACCACATATGGATCCATTAGAGTCGTTGCATGTACGTTCTTTTCCACAAACCGCATATGGATCCACTAGAGTCATTGCATGTATGTTCTTCTCGTAAAACACATGGATCCACCAATGTTATTGCATGTGTGTTATTTTCACAAACCATATATGGATCCATCGGAGTCATTGCATGTATGTTCTTTTCCACAAACCACATGGATCCACCAGAGTCATTGCATGTGTGTTCTCTTCATGAACCACATATGGATCCACTAGAGTCATTGCATGTGTGTTCTTATCACTAAACCAACACTAGAGTCATTGCATGTGTGTTCTTTTCACAAACCACATATGGATCCACCAGATTCATTGCTTGTATGTTCTTTTCCACAAACCACATGGATCCAGCAATGTCATTGCATGTGTGTTCTTTCACAAACCACATATGGATCCACCAGAGTCATTACATGTGTGTTCTTTTCCACAACCGCATATGGATCCACTAGAGTCATTGCATGTGTGTTCCTTTCCACAAACCACATGGACCCACTAGAGTCATTGCATGTGTGTTATTTTCATGAACCACTTATGGATCCATTAGAGTCATTGCATGTGTGTTGTTTTCATAAACCAACACTAGAGTCATTGCATGTGTGTTATTTTCACAAACCGCATATTGATCCACCAGAGTCATTGCATGTATGTTCTTTTCCACAAACCACAACGATCCACCAATGTCATTGCATGTGTGTTATTTTTACAAACCACATATGGATCCACCAGAGTCATTGCATGTGTGTTCTTTTCGTGAACCACATATGGATCCACTAGAGTCATTGCATGTGTGTTCTTATCACTAAACCATCACTAGAGCCATTGCATGCGTGTTCTTTTCCACAAACCACATGGATCCACCAGAGTCATTGCATGTGTGTTCTTTTCATGAACCACATATGGATCGGGTCATTAGATGTGTGTTCTTTTCATAACCCATCACTAGAGTCATTGCATCTGTGTTCTTTCACAAACCACATATGGATCCACCAGAGTCATTGCATGTATGTTCTTTTCATGAAACACATGGATCCACCAGTCATTGCATGTGTGTTCTTTTCACAAACCATATATGGATCCACCAAAGTCATTTCATGTGTGTTCTTATCACTAAACCAACACTAGAGTCATTGCATGTGTGTTATTTTCATGAAACCCATGGATCCACCAATGTGATTGCATGTGTGTTCATTTCACAAACCAGATGGATCCGCTATAGTCATTGCATGTGTGTTCTTTTCATGAACCACATATGGATCCACTAGGGTCATTGCATGTATGTTCTTTTCATGAAACATATGGATCCACTAAAGTCATTGCATGTATGTTCTTTTTATGAACCACACATGGATCCACCAATGTTATTGCATGTGTGTTATTTTCACAAACCACATATGGATCCACTAGAGTAATTGCATGTATGTTCTTTTCACAAACCACATATCGATCAACCAATGTCATTGCATGTGTGTTCTTCTCATGAACCACATATGGATCGACTAGAGTCATTACATGTATGTTCTTTTCATGAAACACATGGATCCACTAGAGTCATTGCAGGTATGTTCTTTTCATAAAACACATGGATCAACCAATGTCATTGCATGTGTGTTCTTTTCATGAACCACATATGGATCGACTAGGGTCATTGCATGTCTATTCTGTTCATGAACCACATATGGATACACTAGAGTCATTGCATGCGTGTTTTTTTCGCAAACCACAAATGGATCCACGAGATTCATTGCATGTGTGTTCTTTTCAAAAACCACATAAGATCGCGTCTTCTAGAAGGACCTCCCCTTGAAGAACTAGTTGTCTGATCCGATTGTTGCAGACCATTCGATTGGGGCGCATGGATGAATAATATGGTTCTTCGTAAGAGAGATATGCGAGTAGGCTATTCTGCGATATGATTGGCTGCGCTTACACTTATATTAGTATTATTTCCACTCCCCTATAGCCTACTAGTAATATCATAGAGCTCGTGAGTGAGCACGTCTACTCCACAGCCCACCTCATCCACCACACGTTATCGTGCCCAGATGACCCCACCGGCTTTCATGCGCCGTGCCCGGATGACAGCCGCTGATTCTCGGGTCGCTACCTTCGTGTGTGCGGTATGCGTCAGGTCGGTCTCGTGCGCCTGGCCCCTATACACGGTGCGCATGTGGGTGAACGCCTAGTCGCCGTCGTCCGATAGTATTCTTGTGCTAGCCGAGGCGCCGAGCTACCCGACACCGCGGGAGGTGGAGTATGCGGACCTAAGGTCGATCCTCTGTGTGCCATCTCAGTACCTTGTCGGTGTTGGACCGAACAGGCAGATGCATTTCTACATCTGTATCGAGAAGACCGACAGGGAAATGTAGTACCTATGCGATCGTTAATATTAGACTTAAGCTATGCTTCTTAGGTGCGTAGAGCATACGTGTTGTGCGAATGTACCCTAGTTGTAGTTTTTTAGTACTCCTTAATAATTTGACGAGTTATTGGTCTAATCAGCTTGTTGTTGTCATGTTGCAAAGTCCGCTTGCTCTGGACAGACTGGCAATACCGCGTGCTCCCGCATGTCAGTGTCATGTGTTCCATGGGCCCACCTGCCAGTGTCACGTCCCCCTTACTTCTCTTTCTTCCCCTTGAATCCACTGTCCCCACTTCTCTTCCATCCTACCACTACCGTCTGATGGTTGTAATCTGATATTTCTTGGATTATTTACATGTAATCTATGTTGATAATGCAACATGCAAATGGCAGAGACACAATTTCTAAAGTGGAAGCACTTACACGCTGCTATTGCACATATTTCTCAATATAGCTCGACAAACCCATTACAATAATAGTACTCGCACTAAACACAACCGAAATTGCAACCATCCTAAACAACATCTAAACCCACATCATGGCGCTGTTGTCGGAGTCCACCTTGATTGGTGTCACCGCCGTGCCCTTCCCAGTGACATCCACTCCCGGCCGTGGCTTGCCCTTCTCCAAGGAGGCAACAATGGTGTTCTGCACAGATTCATCCCCGTCGTCCTCCACATCGGAATCGACAATGACGAAGGGGACGGTGTTGGCATGTACCGAGCCCCATCGCGCCTGGCGGCTCCTGCTCGAGCTCCACATCAGTCCTTATATAGGTAGGATGGGCCGAGCTCGGAGACGTAGCGTCGTTGCTCCGCTCAAGAAACCATGGCCATTTGATACTGCGACGGTAGGATCTTGGGGTGGATCCGCTGTGGCGAGCCCAACCGGGAGTGGTGGAGCGGATGGATCTACCGGCGCGAGCCATGACAAGTTCCGAGGGAGTAAGAGTGTGGGCCAGGCGTGTCTGGTTCCTTAGCAAGGCCTCCTAGTGATATGTACGCGGGCAAGGTGCTAAAAAAATCATCCAATGCGCGTGAGAGGGCCTTTGAACCATGAAGGCACGAGGTTTGGTTGACAAGTCCGCATGCGAGGTCCCCCACCTGCCAGCCAAATGTGGATGGTAGGATTCTGCCCGAGTTATCCCTAACATCCAAAGGCTACTCTTTCCTCTGCCCTCGCTCCCCTCTCTCATGGCTCGCAGCTCATGCAGTTCGTCTCGGGTGGAATCAGGGTCAGCTCAACACTGTCAGGCGGGTGCCCCCACCAGGTACCGGAGGGTGCCGTATGATTACTACCCCGATATGCTATGTTTGTGCGGTGAGAAGATGCCGAGATGGATTTCATGGACCGACGAAAATACTGCAGGAAAATTTAGCAACTTCAGCATTAGAGCGGTAAGTTCCTACTGTAGGTAGAATGGTAACCGGGATCCGGAAAGCATAATGTAATTCTTTTTTTTGTTTCCTTCGATCTACTTCACAGGAAGGGAGGGGAACTGGCTGTGACAAGTTTGTGTGGATCGAAAATCCACTAACAGGTTTTCACAAAGAGCTTGTTCAGGATCTGCGTGATGCTGTGTGGGACAAGAAAGAGGAGATTCATGCGTTGGAGCGAGAGATCCGGGAACTTCGCCAGGTGCAGGGGAGGCAGGTGGTGAGACAGACGGGGTCAGGATTAGGCCAGATAGTGGAAACAATTTCCTCATTATCTGGGCATTATCTTTTGCTTTTGCAGTTTATGTTGCCATGTCGTTGTCCAACAACTGAAATAAGTTGTTGCTTCGTGGAGTGTAGCAGCCAGCTTAGAACTTGTTTTTTAGCTCAGAACCTTATCATAAGTGTAATGCCAATAGCAGGGATTTATTAAGCGCCTATATAATTCATGTCTGTGCCACTAACACCCATCGATTTTGGAGACCCCTTAACCACTCAGTTATCGCGGTCCTGGTGGTGCGATTGTTCAGATAGTAGTGGCACAGTCACAATTTCAGATTCAACTAGTGGCCTCGGCCGTATCCAATCGTCAAGTCGCGATACATTTTACTCCGAGTACGGGAGGCAGATTGTTTTGCTCGACAAGTTCCACACACATAGCTCTAGAGTTTAACCGAACTACATATATAGGTTCAAGTTCAATACATCATTAGGCTTCTACACTGCTAGCCTTCTTTCTCTGCTTGGGTGACAACTTTCTTCCTCTTGCTTTCATGTCCACTGGCTTCTTCATCTCCTGCCTTCTTTCCTGGGTGCCAATTTTCTTACCTTCACATATGCTACATCTCCGGGTCGAGGGAAGTCAGGCCAATCAGCACCAGAATCTTGTCCAGCATCATCACTCCACTCATTTTGGTTCCCTTCCCGCAGCAAAATCACTGAGTCGGCTGTTTTGTTTCTTACATTGTGCTTCCTATAAAAAAATAGTACATGGATTACTACCTTATATCTATAGACTATAAACAATTTTTTGTGAATGTACCATCTCATACCTAGGTTTGGGAGCATTAAGGGGACATCCCGCTGCTCTATGGCCTATAAGATGGCAGGTCTTGCATCTGTTTTTGCCCTTCTTGGTAGCACAGAAAGTCGAACCCTTCTTCTCGAGAATTTTTTTAAACCTATTCACTTGAGGTCTTCCTTTACCCCTTTTTATAACTAGATGGCAAAGCTCAAAAGTTAGTTGGACTTGAGGCCACTAAGATGGGTCTGTACATGGCTCGATGGATCCAGTGTACGCAGCTCTGAACTTTTCCATAGAGTAGTAGTCTGACAAATACTGATCCAAATGTGGTAGAGTTCTTTTCTTCACCAAGAAGGCCAAGGCGTGGTCGCAAGGTTTCTTGGTATGCTTCCACTCTAAGCAGGTGCATTCTCGCAGCTGGATGTTCTCAACATCCCTTTTGCCACTCTTGGACATATCGACCACCTCACAGCTGTTGCTGGTTGATGTGAGAACCTTAAGTGAGAAAGTCCTCGGCTTCTCTTGTGCAGTTGCTGTACAACTGGCGGTATCATATGTCCTCTAAGTCTCCTACCGATCCCTCTCCTTATATTTAACAGCTTCATGATCATACCACGTATGATGTCCATCAAGATATGAACATGACGCACTTTTATGTCCTTCACCTAGTTATTCAGGCATTTTGCAAGGGTTTCGTTTATGTAATCAACTTTGATGTCAGGGTTGAATTGACTCCTCTTCCATAGCTGCGAATGATGGATGGCTAAGTACTCTAGAAGTTCAGGGGCTTCCGCAAAAATCTTGCTCATGAAATATTCGCTGCTACTAGGTTTGTAAGCTCTAGCAACAGGAAACATGTAACAAAATATATTGTCTACGTAGTGTGAGTACAAGTTGAGCATCATATGGGCAGGGCATTTCTCTACCTTCAGCTCGCGGGAACACCTCCTTCACTGCATTCATCAGCCCTTTGCATGCATCCGTGGAAATAGCCAATGGATCCATGTGGCATATTGATCTCCTGAGCTGCCTCATAAACCAGACCTAGTTTTCCTTCGTTTCTATTTCAAACAGCCTGAATGCCACTAGGAACATCCAGTTGTGATCATCAAGTGATGTGGCAGATGGCAGGCAACCTTTCCATTTGCCAGTTAGGACAGTGCTGTCTACACTCAGATATGTCCTACAGCCGTCCTTGAATCCCTGGATACAAGGTTTAAGCGCCATGAAAAATCTTTTGAAATATATTTTACCACGTATTGATTCAGTGTCAATCTCCACAACACTCCCGGACACCTAGCTTGTACCTCCGCCTTGAAGTTGTACAGCATCCTGAAGCTATTGGTCCAATCCCCGTGCAAGACCCCCAGATCTTTCTCTTTACCTTTCCAAACCGTGTAATACGGTAGGACAATGTTGTATTTAGAACATAGCTTGTATAGCCACCCACTCCATATCAGCCATTGAGGATTTTAGTTTTCTACCTATCGGACACATGTGTGGAGGGCCCATGTTGTTCACCTGCAACACAGATTCATTTAAAAGATAAGTGGAGTCGACTAGTTGCTAGAAAGATATCGCACAACAATTGTAGTTATAGAGTGAAAAGAGAGAAAGTTTTAATGGTTTGCTGCATTTATTGCCCTAGTACCCTAATTTTCTTCAATGCAGGTAAGGCTCTTGCTGTGATCCTCCATGGACAATGTACCTCGACCCGTCCATTCATCCACGTTAACTTGCAAATGGCCTCATACCTCTGGGCAGTGTTCTTCAGTCGATAAACGTCGAACTCCCCCTTGATACAAAAATGTCGGAATGACATCCTAAACTCATGCATGCTCCTGAACTCGGTGTCGACCGAAATTATAGGATACTCGTGGTCATGTTTCATTTATTCTACTTCAACACCCAAATCATCGACTGGAATACCAGCCTCATCGTTAAGTTCCTCATCTATTTCATCATCACCAGATTCTTGATCCTCTACAGTGCCTTCTCATCTGATTCAGAATCTTGGCCATCGTCTCTAATGCCTAGTACTGCACACATCATATTGACTCCCATGGGTGGGGCTGCACCATCATCTCCACCCGGATGGACCGGAACATTTCCCCAATCTACCTCACTAGCAACACTGTTTTCTCTAAGACACTCTGTTGGTTCTGCTGCAACCACATGGGGTGGTCTTATGTTTGCCCGCATCCTAGGTACTTCAGTAGACAAACAATAGTCAGAATTAATTTCATCTTGACTGTACAGAACCCTCTTGCTCTTCTTGTGTACACCCTCCTTCTTGATGTAATCTTTCCTGATGGTATCAGTAGGGCTTGACATCCGCGTGCTGTTCCCCATCGAACTAGGCTTTTTGCTGCCGCTCTTGGGTGTGATCTCCTTCCTACTTCCCCTCACGGGTGTTGGCTCCAGGGTGCTGGCATTATTGCCTGACCTCTACGGCGTGCTCTTCTTCGAATTAGCCCTTTTGCTGCTACTATTGGGCAAGTTCTCCTTCATGCTGGCATTATTGCCTGACTTCAGCGGCCTGTTCTGCTCCAAATTAGCCCTTTTGCTGCTACTACTGGGCATGTTCTCCTTCGTGCTAGCATTATTGCCTGACCTCAACGGGGTGTTCTGCTCCAAATTAGCATTTTTCTGCTCCCACTAGGTGTGGTAGCCTCCGTGCTGGCCATCATCGCCTTTTTTCTACCACTCCTGGGAGTGTTCACCATCGTGCTAGACCTCTTAGCGTTTTTGCTGCTACCATTCAGTGTGGCATTTTGACTGGATCTCAAGGGTGTACTCTGTGGCGTGGTTCCTTTTTTCGTGCGACTCTTTAGCGTCCTCTTCTCTGCCGTGCTCTCCTTGGTGATGTTCTTCTTAGGGGTGCCCTTTCTAGGGATGCTCTTCTTGCTCCTCTTTATGACGCTCCTCTGTAAGACTCTCCTATGTTTGAAGCTACCCACAGTTGCACCAACCCCAGTGATGTCATGGATCAGGTCACGCATGCCTTCTACAAGTCCATCATGTCGATTGTTGAAATCCAATTCCTCTCCAACCATTTGCACTATCAAGTGGAAGTACACTTCACCTCTATAATGTTTCCTTGTAAACGGTACGACTAAATCCCTGGTATATTTCACTTCTATAGCCTTTTTGCTCCTGTTACCAAAATATACCAAACGTGCTACCTAGGAGGACCCCCACATCACCTTCACACATAATGATGCCATCATGTCAGATAAATCTACCACTTCAGGATCGTATCTGCCAAGGATTACATCAAAATTGTCATAGAATTTTTCTGTGCCATCATCTAATTTTGCAGTATAATCCTTGATAGCAATACGAACGATTACTTTGCCATCATGAGGTTCTGCAGGATAGAAACCTCCGAGAGGTACGAGAGGTGGAGCGGCACCATCAGACCCAGCCACAATGCCACCATCGCCATCACCAGCGTCATCGTTAGCTGGAGCAACCTCGGTGGAAGTACCAGGACCAGGAGCAAGGCGAGGTCCCTTAGCAGCGGGAGCTACAATACCTGGTGGACAGGCAGGGCCGCGGCTAATGGCAGCCACAATAGGATCAGCTGCTGCCACGCCACATCGATGATCAGGAGCAGTTCCCACAACAGCAGTGTTTCATGTGCTAGAAGAGTCTAGACCATGAGATAGCTCCAGACCAGCACCTCGCTGAACCTGAGCACGGGTTCGAGGAGGACACAAGGCAGCAGTCTTGGCAACAATAGTGGGGCAGCCTTCGGAAGCCTTAGTTTGCTCAACAACAACAGGGATTGGGTCAACAGTGGCCAGCTCGACAACAACACGGGGACGACCAGTACCAACAGATTCTAGAGAAGGGGTTCGCACAACTTGAGCATGGTTTCAAGGAGGAACAGCACACAAGGCAGCGATCTTGGCAACAACATCGGGGCAACCTCCGGAAGCCTTAGTTTGCTTAACAGCGGCATGGATTGGGTCAGCAGCAGCCGGAGCAACAACACCATGTGGATGACCATTACCAGTAGATTCCAGAGCAGAGTTTTGCACAACCTGAGCACGGTTTCGAGGAGGAGGAGCACGCAAGGCAGCAGTCTTGGCAAAAGCAGCAGGGTAGCCTTCGGAAGCCTTAGTTTGCTCAATAGCGGCATGGATTGGGTCAGCAGCAGCCAGAGTAGCAACACCATAGGGACGATCAGTACCAGCAGATTCTAGAGCAAAGTTTTGCATAACGGCAATACGGGGACTCCTACGAGGAGGTTGCCTGACAGAAGCAAAGCACGGACGAGGAACCACATTTTTCTCAACAATAGCAGTGGTTCGAGTTAGACCACCCCGTCCAATAATAGATGGGTGAATCCCAGTAGTAGGAGCTTCCACATCCAGTATTTTACAAATCAGCACAACCACGCGAAGCCCAATAGACTATTTCATCAACCCAATTAGCTAACTGTCACACTCTATAGGAACCATGAAGCCTTGTTCATCAGTGAAGCTAAACCGTGCAGTCTGCTTCGACCCCATTTCAGCATGTTCATGCACAGCAGCAACCATACCAGGGATAGTGCATAATTGTGCAGGCGCTACTTCCATCTTCAGATAGCTAGCTTCATTCCACTTGCTCCTCCCATCTGTTAATTTAATGTGGTAGTTGCAGAGGGTGACCATAACCGTGTATTTAGATTCAGCGGAGATCCTACTTGACAGAAAAATTGGGGACAAAGATAAGAATTGTTTGTCAGCATCGTGCTAGCAAACAATTCTAGGTTCGATCTATCTCTCTAATGCCAATAGCCAGCTAGCAGTTACAGATAGTGCGAATAGCAAAGAGAAGAGTAGCTCACCTGTAATTAGCCAGAAGTACTTCTTCCTCGGCAATAGGATCTGCCATCCTTCATGCTGCTCAGCTCGCCGGCGGTAGAGGCGGGCGAGAGCATCGCAACGGCTAGCACGGCATTCGGCATTAGAGCTCGATACTAGCGAGTAGGCGTAGCAACTTAGCGCTGGAAGTCAAATGCCCGAAGGGATCATTATGGTTGGAGAGGGGATTTCGACGTCGCTGGTGCTAGGGTTCATGAAAAGGAGGGAGGGAGTGGATTTGTGAATTTGGTCAATGCACCAAGCTCCTTTAGTCCCTCGTTTTGCCTACGTGGTTGCCGCGTTGGCGCTCGTGTCACGGACATATTACTGACATGAGGGTCCCGGCCGTCTACTTCACGGGGTAGTTTCACAGAATGTTTGGATTTGGTAGGGGTCAGATGAGTTTGCCTCGAAATGGCCCCTCTCAGTAGCCCAACTTTTTGAAACGCGGAAATTTCAGGCAACTTAGGTACCGCGATGCACTCGCCTGGGAACTTTGGTACCGCAAATGAACAGGCCCTCCCTGATGCCAGCCTCTCTATACAAGTACTTCAATTTTTTTCAAACCTGACCATTAAACTCTAGGGATGCTGCAGGCTAGTGGGTCCGCAATGTCAGCCTCTCCATAAAGCAATATTGCTAGAAGAAAAAAATGTAAACCCAAGATAATTTTATGTCAAGCACAGAGAATCGAACTCAAGACTTCAAAACACATATAAACCATGTGTGTTGCCACTACGACAAACAAATAAGATGAACATTCTCATTAAAAAGCTTTATAGTACCCATAACTTATATATTAGCCTTCTTAAAAAGATTTTATGTGTCCATGTTATCTCTCTTATTAAAAGAAAAGGGAAGCGATCCTGGCATCTCAATTTATTAAATGCCAGATAATAGAGTAGTTTCTTAAAAACATGGGTAGGCGGTTTTTGTTTTGTTTTAAAGGGCAATTCCAAAAACTCCGAATTAAACATTTTAGGCTATTCTACATCTACTATACTCAATGGGCTATACTCCATGCGTTATTCTCCATGGGCTCCTTGATAAATATTGAAATGGGTTGTCGTCAACAAGTCCCCTGACCCCTACAAGGCCGAATTAACTTGTTTTGGGCTAAAGAGGGGCCGAATGGGCTAGATTTTACCTCCTCTTTAGTAAAATTTGCATTAAGCTGTGGCTCGGCCGGATTTGGAACACAGACCTCACTACCAGAGAAAAAAAGTGATAATTATTTTGACATATATTCGTGTAAAAATATCTAAAGAACAAGGGACACAGACCGCGTGCGCCAAAACTAGACTGGTATCCAATGACTTCACTTGGTACCCTCTCATTTTTGTCCGAAACACATCCAACGGTTCTGATGACACACAGGCAAAAGCTCTAGTGCAAGCAGCCCAGCAGCAGCGATAGAACTTTTTTACAAATTTAGTAGCATTTGAAAGATCCAGTAGTACAGAATAAGACAGAAAAAATATCGACAAATTCCTAGTTCATATTCAGTAGCACTTGACCGATTCTGCAGCATTCCAAAGTGACTATTTCAGCTATATAGACACTAAAACTCAATAGCAGTACAGAGAAAACCCGTTCATGTTTCAACTCTAAAAAACTTGTCGCGTGATCAGTTTGCCCTTTTCTCCAAACACACTTGATGATTGGAGCAAGCAAAATTGATGATCAAGTATGCTTTTGTGTGCATACCTCCTCTTCACATCAATACCAGTGTGACCCCCATATATGCATCCCAAAATGCCCAAGCCTCATCTAGATTGTGACAAAGCCAAGTTTAAAAAGGAAAGCAAGACCATCTACTGCACTTGATCTAAACAAGTACCAGTATATCAGTATTAGTTCTAGAAAATACCTTAGTAATAGTAACGACATAACACTTGATAGATTGAGTATCATTTGAAGATTGAGCAGTATAGAATAAGATAGATAAAATATCTACAGATTCCCAGTTCATCTTCAGCACCACATGACAGATTCAGCAGCATTTCAAAGTGATTGATTCAGCAGTACAAACAATGGCCAAAAGAAATGAAAAATTCAACAATGCAGACATTGAAATTCAATAGTTGTAGCAAGGCCATGACTCAAAAGGAAAGAGTCCATATTCAGCACTCGATCGGTCGATCTGAACAAGCACCAGTACATATGTATTACTACAAAATAGATTAGCAGTAGCAAGTTAAGACCTCCATACAAAATACTCGAGATAACGCAACAACGTGTCTAGTGTTGGCCGGGTAACGCTTTCTTTCCTGCCTGTTACGCTTTCCTTGTCACACCATCGCCTATGGGCCCACTATGTCAGTAGAATACATTGGAAATAGGTATACATTGCCGCAAACTTGTTCCACCTCTCACCATACAAATTGAATTTGTCACCAACATAAAGTAGTAATTAATTAGTACGACGTTACATATCTTAACATTGGGATCATCACAAAGAATATTTAGATGTTTTATCTCACTTTCGAAACCTGTCGATGCAATACTCCTAATCCACAGGGAATTCTGATGAACGATTCAAAAGCTTCTAGGTAACACCACGGCTGCGATAGGTATGACCTGAGCCCTTCCATGACAACTTTGGCCGATGATTGCCTACTCTTCAGCTCAGATGTTGCCACCATTTCGACCGCATGGAGCTCATGCCACAGAGACAACGACCAAAGTTTCACCTTGTACCGTAGTGATTCACACGCCCCTGAACTGACGAACCTGGGGGATATGATGATGTTCGTGGTGTGGCCATCAATTTGGGCAACGAACACGGTGCCTTCTTTCCCGATGCCGATGATATCCGCTCTCCGCGAGCCTCTTGTGGGCACCAGCTTAGACGGCTCCCAGTGTTTGTGGCTATATGGCATTATGGGCGTAGTCCTCGAGTGGGCAAATATGAGGTGGTGGACGAGCTCTACCATAGGTGTTAGCTCCACCGACAAGGTGATGAACTCACATCCAGGCTCTGTGCAGACTTGTTGGCCGTGAAAGCACCAGATTATGTGGTCGTAGACATCGTTGTAGGGGACAAATGTCCCGCAGTGGTCATTCGGGCATCTGCTACCTTTTCTGCCCATGACTTGGCGGTACAGCTCCTTAGAGCATGCGGCCAGCTGGGTGGTGCTGGTAGTATCTAGACGCATAGCAATTTCATTGAAAACATCATTGTCGGCCTTGCTCTAGACGTCATGCAGTGGGTTGTGCGTCGATTGCGACATCGGGATGGATTGGGGGAAGAGGTCAGACCAGAGTATGACTATCGGGGGACTTTTGGAGAGGGGTGGCGTGGCCTGCAAGATCCGATGCAGCGGGCGAGATGGCAAGGAAAATGGGCGAAGTGCGCACTGGAGACGATCCAAAATGCGGGGCCAGGCGGCGTTGGTGAGTGGGGATAAAAACAGCTGAGATGGGGAAGATGGGATGATTGAATGAGGTTTTTTTTGCAAGGCCTCAAGAGCTACATCCAGGACGTCAATTAGTTTGGCTGGCATGCTATAGTGCACTAAATTAACCATCTGAAATCCTGGCGCATTTTATAGCTAGGCCAGCATGCTGTCGTGCGCTAAATTAACCATGTCACAACCTGGGCCATTACAGCTACGCCGGCATGCCGCCGTGCATGCCGACTAGAGTTACTTCTGCTGTCATGTTTGACCAGATGATGTTTATTTACAGCTTCTATTTTCCTAAAAACATAGTACTCCTACCTAGTAGTAATACACTTGTACCAGTACAATACATATTACTACTAGCAGTAGAGTACAACGAACAATCATCTCGTTAGTTCCACTGCATGCAGGAGTTGTACTACACCTACCCACTTGATTGTTAGGTACACCAACATAGCACAACTCTTATATGTGGTGGAACTAACAATATGATTGTTTAGTTTGCTAAAAAGGATTATACTGTGGAACAAGAGGTAGTACAATACTAGCAGTAGTACACTAGATGTTTGTTTTGCAGTTTTGCTGCAAACATAGTATAGTAAATACCTCCACATTGGAGCCTAGCACAATCAAGTACCACGGTGTTCCAACACCATGCATGATAACGGAAGGTGTTCAAGCACCTCTTTACAGAATAGTTATAATTAGAAGCAAATAGTCAGTACATTAATACACCTACGATATAGTAAATTGTCCATCAAATGATGGGTGATAACCTGCACATCTGATCACCTTCTCGCAGTTATCATGATCAAATACTATCACCTTAAAGGAAGTGGTGGTAAGCTTCTTGAATACCAGAAAGTATCCTACCTTCAAGTCATGTGCTTTGACAAAATCTAGCCATCATTTGTGAAGGATTACCTTGCCATCTTGCTTCTTTAGCTCGACGTCCCAGCTATAGGCTTTGCATATCTTCAGCTTGATGGCCTCTAGATACTCACCGCCAAATGATGGAAAAAAGGAGTTGGGTATGCTCCGCACGTCTAACCCTCTTGATATTAACAACATCTTGCAGAACTCATCACATGTGTTCTCCACGTGGGTGTTCCTGGATCGCCCCTCCATCCAGACTGCACATGGCTCTCTTGTCTTCTTTGATGATGAGTCTATCCAAGCTTGCGATTCTTGCCCGAACACTGCAAAAAATCCCGTGGACAGATAATGTCTCTACTAGCTGTCAATAATTGTGAAATAGTACAGTATTAGCTGATAGAGTACAATACAGGATCAACTAAGAAAGTAAAGTGGAGCAATTTTCTTATCGAAGTACACAAATTAAAGTCTTAACTCTAGCTAGCATGAACACCGGTTATACTAGTACTACTTCCAAGGTCTAGGCATCACATTAGTGCAGTCCTTTATCGAGCAGTACAGATACCGAACACCCAGGAACAGACGAACGGACGAACAGGATGAGCTCTATCTGCTGCGTATGCTAGAGATGCATACATATACTTAAAATTTTGGCACAAACCAGAATAGGGCAGCAGCTGCCCTAACTTGCCCAAATTAAAGGGACCTCCGCCCCTGAGACCAATCTAAAGCAAAACATGCTTAGTGGCCTCCCAAATCATCATCAACCGTGGATCAATCAATACAAAATTTAAACTTATTATTACAGTTCACCGTAGATCTAGCCCTGGAACTAGCTTGCATGTGTAAGACTGAAGTGTAGTATACAAACGGGTTAAATGCACTACATGAGAAATATACTCAACACCAACCCAATATTAACCAAGCGCTAATAAAATCTTGACCGCGTCTCATCATCAAGATCAAGGGTTTCGGGGATTATGTACATACCGCACTGCCACTGCGATGTCTGATGGATGTGACAGCTCTATAGATGAGGTTGTAGGGCCCGCCACCCGCAGCCGACCCGCCTAAGATGAGTAAGTTGTGGCGGTGGTGGTCGTCAATGGAGGGAAGCGCAATGTATATTAAGGAGTGATGTGTGAGAGAGGGTTGGGGCTGGTGAGAGAATAAATGCGGCGAGGTTAGACAAATGTTGTGGACAAAGCAAACCTTGCCACCAATACAGTACTACTAATTGTCATGCCAAAATCAATAGCCTAGAAAATTGGGCACATCAGCTTGAGTGCTTGAATAGGGAAACATCGAACACATACTATGAAAGTATATTAGTACGTACATGGTGCCTAGTACAAGCAATAGTGGAAATGATGTTGCAAGTACTGATACTACAATACAGTATGAAAGTATATTATTACGTACATGGTTCCTAGTGCAAGCAATAGTGGAAATGATGTTGCAAGTACTGATACTATAATACAGTATGAAAGTACTACGTACGTAGTACTGTACATTACATGGTGACAAGTACTAGCTACAAAAATGATGTTGCGAGTGCTCATAATCAGCTTTTCGGTATTTTGGTCAAACTTCACATAGTTCTAACAAGGAAGGATTGGCACAAACCACATTGGCGCCTCGAACATTTGCTCCATATGTTCTGCTCCAGTGTAGTTAAGTGATGAACCTATGGAAGACCCCCATTGACGTGCATGCGGCTCCAATCTAGAACTGGCTGTGGGCGATGTTCGCAGCGCATGTGTGTAGCAAACACACAGTCTCCTCTCAACATTGGCAGAGCTTCGTCAACATCGGCAACACCAGGTTCGGGGTTTGTAGGGGGCTCGAGGATGAATGGATGGTTGATTCCCACAAACACTGACATCCCTTCAAGATTATCCCTTCTGATCTAGTCTGGTGCTACAGGGTCATCCAAATTAAGGGCCCTCTAGAAAACGTGGCAACAGAGCGAGGGATAAGAGAGCAGTTCTCTACTGATGTATGATACAGGATTATCATGGCTGCTGGTTCATGCACCACTAGTGTGAATCCACAAGATATCCTAGCCAAGCTCTACCAAGTACCAGCTGCGTAATGCAATATCTTTAGCCTCGACATCGTCATCGGCTTGGACATTTGCCGGCACTTCAATTACTGGAGCCTGTATGACACATGGGCCTGCAAGTATACCTGGTGCATTTCAGTTAGAAAAAGTATCATGAACAATGCAGTTGTAACTAATTTATAAATTTTACTTTTAAATAACGGGACTCACTCCACTTATTTGGTTCCCATACAAGAACATCTCCTCGCGGTTCTGTCACTGCGTATATGTGATCAATAGAACCGCTGATTAGACACGTGGCAATGGCATCGACATATGTTGCTGGTGCAAGATAGTCGTTTCGAAGAATAATCCAGTCCATGTCACAAGGAAAATCTATGGTAGCAATGGATTTGTCAAACACCGCCATCACGCTGTAGTGCCGTTGGTTGTCAAATCTGTACGGTTTCTTTGCTATTTGTATCTTCAGTAGCTCGATATTCGCGTGCTTGTAGAGTTAAGTGCATTGGGGCCGGGGAAACACTGGTTACCCGATGGATAAATATCAACACGCTGCACACGTGGTAGCTCGATACATGCCATGATGTAGATGTTTTGGAGATACCAGCGCCCCGGGTGCTTTGCAATCGCAATCCAATCTCCGTTGGCACCAACCCAGCAACCCTTGTTTTCAAATCCTTCATCATCCCATGTTCCGGGTATGTCATCATCAACTGGTACAAATGCTTTTATTATTGGATTGTCTAGTGGCATCAGCAACGCGTCAATGCCCTGCAACAGATTTTCTTCATATCTAGGGGCATGCAAGGTGTTTGACAAAGGGGGGAGTGCTAGCTAGCTTTGTAGAAAAACTACTATCTGAAAGATGCAGAAATGTGATGAATAAATCATGAATGCATACAGACAAACACACCAAGGAATAAGGTCTTGTTTGCATTAAAGAAAAAGTGTAGGAATAGTTAAGTTTCCTATGCTGGCATTGTTCAGAGGAATGGACCAAAGGAAAAAACGAAGGCAATTTTCCTATGATTGATTAACAAGATTAGGGGCCTCTTTCGATCAATGGTTCTTAAAAAACGTAGGAATAGGAAAAACACAGGATTGACATGGTAGGTACAGTAAATTCATATTAGAAATTACAAAATGCAGGAATTTTGTAAAAGGTGTCTATGGATGGTGAATAGGAAACAAACACATGAGTTTTACAGAAATATAGCGTGAGCACATTGGACTTATCAAAGGAGAAATAGAATAAGGTTGGAGCTCATGTTTAGATTCTTATGGAATGGAGGGCATAGGAACTAAGAAGGGATTCCATAGGAATTTGATATCTTCCAAAATCCTATGGGTTAGAATCCTCCAAAACTCATATGCAATTATTCATGTCCAAATTGGACTTCATTTTCAAATTCCTACACGCGCAAAGAACAAGAATGAGATCCCAAGAGACACGATAACATCATAAATATACTCTCTCATGAGGTTTGACTTTGATTTTACCATGTTTTAAAGTAATCCTATGTTTTTGTATTCATGTAAACAAAATAGCAAACTTTTTATAGAAATCTTGTGTTGTAAAACACACGAAACTTAAAATATAACGTCATCCTTTATTATCCAATACACCTTACGTTACGGGTATCAACAATCCTGGCCGTTCTTATGTTTTCGGATTAGTATGTTTGGAGGAGAGGGGGGACACAAAGGCAAAAGTCTTGGGCCTCTTTCGATCATAGGATTGAGAACACAGGAATTTCACAGGTTTGTCGGTGAAAAACAAGCGATTATAAAACGTAGGAAAACTACCTACATGAATGGCACGATGAGAGTTGAGCCTTGTCAAGTAGATGTTCCAATTCCTACGGGATTTAAGCATGGGTGTGGGGTTGCAGTTCAAAAGAATTTGGGTACCATGATTCCTTTGATCCAAATGCAATCCATAGGAAATAATCTAAGGATTCGAATCCTACAAAAATCATGCAAAACTTATTTTACCTACTCGTCATGGTCTAGTGGCCATGTCTGTGGGTTAGAGTGAAATAGGCAGAGCAAACCAAATGGGAGACCAGGATCTTCCGCAATCCCTCGACGCATGTCAACCATGCCGCGAGCCAGGCGATCTATGCTCAGAAGATTGGCGCAACTGGTGATGTTGCTTAGTGGTCCATAGTGGAGGTTGCCAAATCCGATTGCCTGGCTGTAGCGCTTAGATATCTTACGCTTCATCACTCTAGATGTCGTTCCAGGAAAGAGTACTGCGGAAGATTAGTCGGGATGGGGTGGTGGTTTCTACCTTTCTTCAAGGGTGGAGAGGGGCTAGGATGGTGCACAGGCGGCCAGAGCGGTAGAGGAAGATGATGAGGGGCGCGGGGCGTTTCTTCTCTAGTTGTCGGATCGACTACTCCGACCTGGTATATTAGGGCAAAACTAACGTTGGACGTTAACATAGACGTTTATGCAAAAAAGGAATAATAACAGAAAATTAGATATATTTCTTAAACACTCCAGCCCGCAATGTTGGCCCCTAGTTTGAGGCGCTACTGTTTTTTTCCGATAGGTAGCTAGGGATAGCAAATCACACTATGCCAAAGAAAAAAGTTCGAAATGTCCTCAAATTTGTTTTGCATGTGGGTATGGTGATGCCACGTTGAAGGAGAGAGAAAACACAATTTGTTTTGAATGCACATATACTACTCCCTCCGATCCATATAATGTTCTCAGATTTATCTAGATTAGAATGTATATAGTCATGTTTTCGTGCTAGATTTATCTAATGGTTGGAAACTCCGAGTGGCAATATTGTTACCATGACATGATTCACCCATTTACTCCCAAATATGGAAACATCACGGATGGTGGGAGCACAATTTATATCAAGGACCTAAAAATGGAGAAAATTACATCAAGGTCCTTACATTTAGCATGAACCACCCTAAAATTAAGCAAGGGAAATAGTCGAGTCTGGCTCATTCTCGAGAGAGAAGAGCCATACTCTTCATACTACTTTCTCTTCGTTTGTTTTTAAAATATATGGCCAAATTTGGCGGCATGAAAATTCTTGGACATGGTATCATCATACTACACGGGGGAAGCACCCTAAAATTAAGCGGGGGAAATAATAGTCATGTTTCGCTCCTTCTCGTGAGAGAAGCTAATCGAACCATACTCTTCATACTGCTTCCTCTTTGTTTGTTTTCAAAATATGGCCAAATTTGGGGGCATGCAAATTCTTGGATATGGATCACGAATCATCGGCATAAAGTATGATGTAGATATGTTCATGACCTTGGTTGTTCGTCTTGAAATCCCAGAATGTTCATACTCATTGACAAATAATAATCTTAAATATTTTTAAATTTTACAACTTGCTTTTTGGTTCGAATTGTACATGGACGGTCGGAGTACATTTTATATCAAGGACCTAAAAAGGGTAAAATTACATCGAGGTACATTTTATGTTTTGCTCCTTATCAAGAGAAAAGTTGATCGAGCCATACTCTTCATACTACTTCCTCTTTGTTTATTTTCAAAATATGGCGAAATTTGGTGGCATGTAAATTCTTGGATATGGGATCATGAATCATCAGCATAAAGTATGATGTAGATATGGCAATGACCTTGGTCCTTCATCTTGAAGTCCAAGAATGTTCATACTCATCAAGAACTAATAATCTTAAATACGTTTAAATTTTACCACTTGCTTTTAGGTACAAATTTTACACGTACGAACGATGGGAGTACATTTTACATCAAGGACCTAAAAAGGTAAAATAACATCAAGGTCCATACGTTTAGCACGAAGCACCCTAAAATTAAGCAGGAAATAGTCATGTTTTGCTCCTTCTCGAGAGAAAAGTTGATCGATCCATACTCTTCATACTACTTCCTCTTCATTTGTTTCCAAAATATGGCCAAATTTGGTTGCATGCAAATTCTTGGATATGAAATCATGAATCATCAACATAAAGTATGATGTAGATATCTCCATGACATTGGTCATTCGTCTTGAAATCCAAGAATGTTCATACTCATTGACAACTGATAACCTTAAATACATTTAAATTTTACCACTTGCTTTTAGGTTCGAAATTTACACGGACAGACGGTGGGAGTACATTTTACACCAAGGACCTAAAAAGGTAAAATTACATCAAGGTCCATACATTTAGCACGAAGCACCCTAAAATTAAGCGGGGGAAATAATAGTCATGTTTCTCTCCTTCTCGTGAGAGAAGCTAATCAAACCATACTCTTCATACTGCTTCCTCTTTGTTTGTTTTCAAAATATGGCCAAATTTGGGGGCATGCAAATTCTTGGATATGGATCACGAATCATCGGCATAAAGTATGATGTAGATATGTCCATGACCTTGGTTATTCGTCTTGAAATCCCAGAATGTTCATACTCATTGACAAATAATAATCTTAAATATGTTTAAATTTTACAACTTGCTTTTTTGTTCGAATTGTACATGGACGGTCGGAGTACATTTTATATCAAGGACCTAAAAAGGGTAAAATTACATCGAGGTACATACATTTAGCACGAAACACCCTAAAATGAAGAAGTGAAAACAGTCATGTTTTCCTCCTTCTAGAGAGAGAAGCTGACTGAGCCATACTCTTCATACTACTTCCTCTTTGTTTGTTTTAAAAATATGGCCAAATTTGGCGACATGCAAATTCTTTGTTATGGGATCATGAATCATCAGCATAAAGTATGATGTAGATATGTATAACCCCGGACGTTCGGCTTGAAATGCAAGAATTTTCATATTTATTGACAACTAATAAGCTTAAATATGTTTAAATTTTACCACTTGATTTTATGTTCAAATTTTACACGGATAGTGGGAGTATATTTTACAGCAAGGACCTAAAAAGGTAAAATTACATCGAGGTCTATACATTTAATTAGCACGAAGCACCCTAAAATTAAGCAGGGAAAACAGTCGGGTTGGCTCCTACTCGAGAGAGCAGCTGGTCGAGCCATACTCTTTGTACTACTTCCCTCTTTGTTTTTTTTCAAAATATGGCCCAATTTGGTGGCATGAAATTCTTGGATATGGGATCGTGAATCATCGATGTAAAGTATGATGTGGATATGGCCATGACCTTGGCCGTTCGGCTTGAAATCCAAGATTGTTCATACTCATTCACAACTAACCTTAAATTCGTTTAAGTTTTACCACTAACTTGTAGGTTTGAATTTTACATGGACAGTAGAAGTATATTTTACATCAAGGACCTAAAAATGGGGAAATTACATCAAGGTCCATACATTTAGCATGAAGTATCCTAAAATTAAGAAAAGAATAGTCTGGATCGGCTCCTTCTCGAGAGAGCAGCTGATCGAGCCGTACTCTTCATAGTACTTCCTCTTCATTTGTTTTCATCAAGGATCTAAAAGGGGAAATTACATCGAGGTACATAAATTTAGCATGAAGCATGCCTTAAAATTATTCAAAGCAAAATAGTCGGGTTCGGCTCCTTATCAAGAAAGAACCTGAACAAGCCATACTCTTCGTACTACTTCCTCTTTGTTTGTTTTCAAAATGTGGCCAAATTTTGCGTCATGCAAATTCTTCGATATGGGATCATGAATCATCCGCATAAAGTATGATGTGCATATGTCCATGACCCTGGTGTTCGGCTTGAAATGTAAGAATGTCCATACTCATTGACAACTAATAAGCTTCAATACGTTTAAATTTTACCACTTGCATTTGTGTTCGAATTTTACACGGATGGTGGGAGTACATTTTACAACAAGGACCTAAAAAGGGGTAAAATTACATCGAGGTCCATACATTTAGCACGAAGCACCCTAAAATTAAGTAGGTAAAATAGTCATGTTTGGCTCCTTCTCGAGAGAGAAGCTAATCGAGCCATCTCTACATACTACTTTCTCTTTGTTTGTTTTCAAAATATATGGCCAGAGTTAGTGGCATGAAAATTGTGGATATGGGATCATCATCGGCATAAAGTATGATGTAGATATGTCCATGACCTTGGTTATTCGGCTTAAAATCCAAGAATGTTCATGCTCATCGACAACTAATAATCTTAAATACGTTTAAATGTTACCACTTGCTTTTAGGTTCAAATTTTACACGGACGGTGCGAGTACATTTAACGTCAAGGACCTAAAAAAGGTAAAATTACATCAATAGCCATACATTTATGTTTGAAAACTTATCTTGTGGTATTCAGATCCATATTCTTCTGAGTTTCTTTACTAAAAGAACAATCTTGTCATCACTCGAAAAATTGAGAATTAAATGTTCTTTCGTGATAGTTGGAAACTAACACTGATGATATCGTTTACTACATGAAGATGCACCCATATACCTCTGAAAATACATTTAATTCAATAGCAATCAATTGCCCTTACTTGTGTAGATGTTAAGAATGGAAAAGAAGATCCAACGGTTAGCAATGTTTGGATTTGCCGATCTTGATCCAACTGTCAATGTTCGAAGTTATCTGTACAATATACAATGGTATGGTATTTTAAGAGATAAGACAAGATAATAAGTACTGCGAATGGCCGATCTTTTGAGTAACCTTCCCTCCCGATGTTTGGGAAGCAAGTGAAAATTTCAAAAACTGAAAAAGTTTGAATTTTGTTGCCGCCAAGGACCAAAGTGGTTTCCTTCCTATATACTCCTCATCCCTACTCCACACCAACGCGGCTGCCGAACACGCTAGAGAGACAGAGCCACCGTACCAAGGCACACGTGCACACCACCATGATGTGGACGAGGGAGAGATCAACCGGGCCGGTGCTCGAGGGGAAAGGGGAGGAGAGAGGGAGGATGGATGGCGAGAGGCATCAAAGGAGAGAGAAAACACACAATTTGTTTTACGTGCATAGGTCCTAAAATTTACTACTAGTAGAGTGGCCACATGAGTACCTCGTGTCAGGAACCCATCATAACTTTCCTCTGACATCCAACCGCCTTCAACTCCTCTTTGGTGCTGCCCTTTACCCTGCCTACGTTTTATTCTCTCAACATGTACAACGCGTGGATAGAGGTGAGAATATGTCTAAAAAAAGAAATCAATACTACTACTAGTGTACTACTAATATACTATTTGCTTTTTCCCTAATAAGGGCATCAATAATGTGTACAAAAGCACATGTGGCATCCGCTAAGGTTCACCATATACATTATGGAGAAAATAAAGTTTGTATTTTTAAGCCTAAGGTGCATTTCAAGCTTGTGGGTTGCCCATAGAGAATAGAAAATCATTTCCCCTCTCTCCCTATTTCATGTGATTTTTTTCAAAAGGTGTTCAAAATTTTCATGATGCAAAATCTTAGCGAGAAGTCGAACCACTCGTCAAAACTCTCTGTGGTTTCTGATATATTAATTAACCGCTCGATGGGTACCTCCAAAAGCTTTTTTCATAAAACTTTCAAAGCAACCTACAATTTATTACTTGCAGTTCAAGTTTGACCTAATTTCATTAAATTCAAGAGCAATCTATCGCACTTAGTTGTAGCTCAAGTTTGACCTAATTTCATTAAACTATCAAGATGCAAAATCTTAGCAAGAAGATGAATCTATCGTCAGAACTCTCTGTGGTTTCTGATAGTATATTAATTGACCCCCCTCCGATGGGTACCTCTAAGAGCTTTTTCATAAAACTTTCAAAGCAACCTACACAATTTACTTGTAGTAGTTCAAATTTTACCTATTATATTTTTTCTGCTGTACCTAATATAATTTTATATAGTGATGATATTCCAGATGTCTATTATCTGAGTCTCACGTGCAAGTCACGTGCAATTTACTACTACTTGTAGTTTCAAATTTGACCTAATTTCGATAAATCGACATAAAGTCATTCTAATGGGTAGAGTTAGCTAGGAAGTTTGAAAACTCATAAAACATGGGAATCGTTGGTACAACATGTTGGTCCAATAAATATGTATGTAAACTTGGCTTGTGGCATTCAGATCCAATATTCTTCGTACTTTTATTTAGGAAAAAGAACAACCTCGCTTGTATTCTTCACTCAGAAAATGTAGAATTGGATGTTCTTTCTTGATAGTTGGAAACTCACACCAACGACACTGTTTACTACAAGAAGATGCACCGATGATCTACCTCTGAAAAGATCTTTAATTTAAGAGTAATCTATGGCGTTTACTTGTAGCTAGCTCGAGTTTGACCTAATTTCATTAAATTGTCAAGATGCAAAGTCTTAACAAGAAGTTGAACCTAAGAAGCTTGAAAACTCATAAAACATGGGAATCGCAAGTACAACATGTTGTCAATCCACTATATATGTCTCTCAACTTGGCTTGTGGCATCCACATCCAATATTCTTTGGACTTTTCTTTACAGAAAAGAACAACTAACCTCGCTCGTCTTCACTCGGAAAATGTAGAATTGAATGTTCTTTCCTGGTAGTTGGACACTCACACCCACGGCACTGCTTACTACCAAAAAATGCACCCATATACCTCTGAAATGACACTTAATTCAAGAGTTATCTATCACGCTTACTTGTAGCTCAAGTTTGACCTGATTTCGTTGAATTGTCAAGATGCAAAATGTTAGCAAGAAGTTGAACCTATCATCAAAACTCATGTTGTTTTCCGATATATTAATTATGACCCCTCGATGGGTACCTCCAAATTAAAAGCTTTTTCATAAAACTTTCAAAGCAAATCCTACAATTTACTTGTAGTTTCAAATTTAACCTAATTTTGATAAATCAACTTAAAGTGATTAAAATGGGAAGAGTTAGATATGAAGTTTGAAAGCTCATAAAACATGGGAATCGCAAGTATAACATGTTGTCGATCCACTATATATGTCTGTCAACTTGGCTTATGGCATCCACATCCAATATTCTTTGGACTTCTCTTTAGGGAAAAGAACAACTAACCTCGCTCGTCTTCACTCGGAAAATGTAGAATTGAATGTTCTTTCCTGATAGTTGGAAAATCACACTGACGACATTGTTTACAACAAGATGCACCGATCTACCTCTGAAAATATATTTAATTCAAGAGCAATCTATCGTGCTTGTAGATCAAGTTTGACCTAATTTCATTAAATTGTCAAGATGCAAAAATTTAGCAAGAAGTTGAACCTATCGTAAATACTCTCGGTGTTTTATGATATATTAATTGTGGCCCCTTGATGGGTGCCTCCAAAAGATTTTTCGTAAAACTTTCAAAGCAACCTACAATTTACTTGTAGTTTCAAATTTGACCTAATTTTGATAAATCAACATAAAGTCATTCGGTCAAATGGGCAGAGTTAGCTAAGTTTGAAAACTCATAAATAAAACATGGGAATTGTTGGTACAACATGTTGGTCCACTATATATGTCGGTAAACTTGGCTTCAAGCATTCAGATCCAATATTCTTCGGACATTTCTTTACAGAAAAGAACAACCTCGCTTGTCATCACTCGGGAAATTCAGAATAATTAAATGTTCTTTCCTGATATAGTTGGAAAATCACACCGACGACACTGTTGACTACAAGAAAATGTACCTATCTACCTCTCTGAAAACTCATATATTTCAACAGCAATCATCGTGCTTACTTGTAGCTCAAGTTTGACCCAATTTCGTTAAATAGTGTCATGCGATGCAAAATCTTAGCAAGAAGTCAAAACTCTCGGTTGTTTCTCATAAATTGATTGTGACCCCCCCCCCCCCCCCCCCGTCCGATCGGTACGGTACCTCTAAAAGCTTTTTCGTAAAAATTTCAGAGCAACCTACAATTTAGTTATAGTTCAAGTTTGACCTAATTTCGATAAATCAGCATGTAGTCATTCAAGTGGGCAGAGTTAATTAGCTAGGGAGTTTGAAAACTCAAAAAACACATGGGAATTGTAAGTAAAACACGTTGGTCCACTTAATATGTCTAGAAGCTTGGCTTATGGTATTGAGAACCATACTCTTTGGGATTTCTTTACAAAAAAGAACCATCTCGTCATCACTCGAAAAACTGAGAATTTTATTTCCTGATAGTTGGAAACTCACATTGATGACATTTTTTACTACAAGAAGATGCACACATCTACCTCTAAAAATACATTTAGTTCAAGACCAATCTATCACGCTTACTTGTAGCTCAAGTTTGACCTAATTTTGTTAATCGACAAGAAGTCACTGAAGTGTGCGACGTTAGCTAGGAAGCTTGAAAAATCCTAGTACTAAAAACTTGAGTATTACATATAAGAAACTGTGGTCCAGTTTGTGTGATAATTGGGGAGGTTGCATTTTCTTTTAACTATGGTAGGTCTCGTAGGAGCAAGGTGCTTGAGAGTTAACACAGTCTGTGGAAGTACAAGTTACATCAAGGACCTCATAAAAATAAAAATTGCACCCAAGTCCATGCATTTAGCACAAGGACCCTGAAATTGAGAAATTAAGTGTGTGTTTTGAGGTTTGCGCATACCAGCGTTCAACGTGCTAAAGATTATCAGTAGAATCTTTGTAGATGCTAAGAATGGAAAAGAAGATCCAACAATTAGCAATGTTTTGATTTGCCGGTCATGATCCAACGGTCAATGTTCGAAGTTATCCGTACACTATAAAGTGGTATGGTATGGTATTGTAAGAGATAAGACAAGATAAAGATAAGATAGGAAGTACAACAAATGGCCTATCTTTTGAGTAACCTTCCCTCCCGATGTTTGGGAAGCAAGTGAAAATTTCGAAAACCGGAAAAGTTTGAATTTTTTGCCACCAAGGACAAAAGTGGTTTCCTTTCTATGTACTCCTCATCCCTACTCCACACCAACGCGGCTGCAGAACACGCCAGAGACACAGAGCCGTTGTACCAAGGCACACGTGCGCAACACCATGCTATGGACGAGGGAGAGATCAGTCGGGCCGGTGCGCGAGGGGAAAGGGGAGGAGAGAGGGAGGATGGATGGTGAGAGACAGCAAAGGATAGAGAAAACACACAATTTGTTTGGCGTGCGTACGTCCCAAAATTTACTACTAGTAGAGTGGTCGCAGGAGTACCTCATGTCAGGAACCCATCATAACTTTCCTCTAACAACGAACGACCTTCAACTCCTCTTCGCTGCTGCCCTTTATCATGCCTATGTTTTATTCTCTCAGCATGTACAGCGCGTGGATAGAGGTGAGCATATGTCTAAGTAAAGAAATGAGTACTACTACTAGTGTACTACTAATATACTATTTGCTTTTTCCCTAATAAGGGCATCAGTAATGTGTACAAAAGCACACGTGGCATCCGCTAAGGTTCACCATATACATTGTGGAGAAAATAAAGTTTGTATCTTTAAGCCTAAGGTGCACCTAAAGCTTGTGGGCTGCCCATAGAGAATAGAAAAATCAGTTCCCCTCTTTCCCTAATTCATGTGATTGTTTTCAAAAGGTGTTCAAAATTTTCATGATGCAAAATCTTAGCTAGAAGTCGAACCACTCGTCAAAACTCTCTATGGTTTCTGATATATTAATTAACCGCTCGATGGGTACTTCCAAAAGCGTTTTTGATAAAACTTTCAAAGCAACCTACAATTTATTACTTGTAGTTCAAGTTTGGCCTAATTTCATTAAATTCAAGAGCAATCTATTGCACTTAGTTGTAGCTCAAGTTTGACCTAATTTCATTAAACTGTCAAGATGCAAAATCTTAGCAAGAAGATGAACCTGTCGTCAGAACTCTCTATGGTTTCTGATAGTATATTAATTGACCCCCCTCCGATGGGTACCTCCAAGAGTTTTTTCACAAAACTTTCAAAGAAACCTACATAGTTTACTTGTAGTAGTCAAATTTTACCTAATTTCAATAAATCTACATAAAGTCATTCAAGTGGGCGAAGTAAGCTAGGAAATTTGAGAACTCATAAAACATGGGAAATCATTAGTACGGCATATTGCTCCACCATATATGTGTGAAAACTTGGCTTGTGGCATTCAAATCCACGTTCTTCAGACTTTCTTAACCTGAAAGAACAATCTCGTCATCACTAGGAAAATTGAGAATGTTCTTTCCTGATAGTTGGAAACTCACACTGACAGCATTGTTTACTAAAAGAAGATGCACCCATTTACCTCCAAAAAGACATTTAATACAAGATAAATCAATTGTGCTTACTTGCTTGTATCTCAAGTTTGACGTAATTTCATTAAATTGTCAAGATGGAAAATCTTAGCAAGAAGTTGAAACTATCGTCAAAAATCTCAGTGGTTTCTAATATATTAATTGTGACCCCCTGATGGGTACCCTAAAAGATTTTTCGTAGAACATTCAAAGGAACCTACAATTTCTTACCTCTATATAGTGTACGAATAACTTTGAACATTGACCGTTGGATCAAGACTCGTGAATCCCACCATTTCTAGATGTTGGATCTTATTTTCCATTCTAGCATCCAGAAGATTCTATTGATAGTCTTCGTCACAATGAATGTTATGCACAAAACTCAAAACACACCTCTCCATCATTTTAGAATCTTCTCTCCCGTTTCTCTAGACCATGTTACCAAAATTTTCAAGTTTTAGATAGCTAATAATTGTTGACTTCTACATGATATACAAAGTACAAGAACCAAATATACACTCATACTTTATAAATGTTGATCAACGTTTTTATGATTTACCTATTATTGGATATGGGATCATCAACATAAAGTATTATCGAAACCAAAGAATAATTAATAATGTTTGTATTATAGTTTTTATAATGCGTGTGTCCGGATACACGTAACATGATGCCACAAAAACATTATACTTCTTATTCTTTTTTGAAATGTTATGAAAACCGTGTCAACTTTTTCGAGATGAGGATGCATAGCAAGAACATGATTTTTTTCAGAACTTTCGGTGGTTTTTCGATGTACAGAATTCCTACTTAGATTCAAAATATTTTTGGAAAATTTTAAAAGCAACCTATCACACTTATGTTTAGTTAAAATTTGAGAAGGTCAGTGGGAGTACAGTTTACATCGAAGACCTCAAAAAGTAGAAAATTGCATAGAGGTCCATACATTTAGCACAAAGGGCGCTAAAATGAAGCAATCAAAAGAAGTCGGGTGCGGGTCCTTCTCGAGTGAGTATCCGAGACATACCCTTCGTACTACTCCTACTATACTTTCGATCCAGCATGCTGCAGGTGTGCTTGGTGGCCTTCTCTTTGCAGGGTGTGAAATGGAATGACAATGGAGTACTACGGAGTAGTGGTAAAGCTGGTCAGATCATAATTAAGTGCATCGAATCCGATGGGATGTACTGTAGACAGTATAAACAATCCCTTGTGCACCACTATCTTTTGAATCTTTTAAATAACCTTCCCTCCAGATGTTTGGGAAGGAAGTGAAAATTTCGAACCTGTGAAAGTTTGAACTCCGACTCTAATAATAATATGAATAATGTACCTTTTGTCGCCAAGCCCCAAAATGGTTCCTTCTATGCAGCATGCCTGATACTGACACGGAGCCGACGACAAGGCATGTCAACACACATGCACAGCACCATGTTTTGGATGAGGGAGAGATCACCTAGCTGGGGTGTGTCGATGTGATACATTGCAAATGTATCTATAATTTTTGATGTTCCATGCTTGGTTTTATCTACTTTCTTGTGTTTTGTCCACACTTTGGAGTACCTTTCATATGATTTCTTGGACTAACCTATTAACAAGTGCCACAGTGCCAGTTACCTGTTTTCTGCTGTTTTTGGTTCCAGGAAAGTCAGAAAATCAATATTATCGGAATTGGACCGGACAAAAGCCAAAGTTGATATTTTCCCGGAAGACTCATGGAGCTAGAAGGAGAGTCGGAGAGGGGCCACAGGGTGGCCACACCACCCCATGGCGCGGGTCCCCCCAGGCCGCGCCAGGGCATGGTGTAGGCCCCCTGGCCGCGACCTTGCCCTCTGGCCTATAAGAAGCCTCCCGAGGCATAAACCCTAGATAGTCAAGCCTCCAGCTACGAAAAGTTCCGCAGCGCCGCCGCCACCAAAGGGGAGATTCGGGGGACAGAAAGTCTCTGTTCTGGCACCCTGCTGGGACGGGGAAGTGCCCCGGAGCCATCTCCATCGATCTCCACCACCATCTCCATCACCATTGCTGATTCCCATGATGAGGAGGGAGTAGATCTTCCTCGAGGCTAAGGGTTCTACTGGTAGCTATGTGTTCATCTCTCTCTCTATGCATGATCATATTGTGATCATGAGCTTTGTAATCTATAGATCTACCTTGATACTCAAGTGCTTTATTGAATCTCTGCTCTCCCCATGTGTGTGAAAGTGATAGCGTGCTCACCATGGTGGCACTTAGGCTAGAGATTACAAATACTTGTTATGAGTTATATTTGGAGTTGGATGTCTTTATGAAATTGTGGTGTTTGTTGGACTCATCTAGTACTCAAGATGACAGTGTGGGGTTATCTAGATGCGAAAGGCTTACTTTAAGGTGTGCTGTTATAGCCCTACCATCGATTAGAGTGTCCAACCAGAGAATAGTTCAGAGTAGTATCATGAAGAGAAGATATATTTATGAGAGAGTGTTCACTAGTGAAAGTATGATCCCTAGGCCTTGTTTCTAAGCATTGATACACCGTTTGCTACTAGATCTGTTACATGTTTGCTTGCTTCAATCTTTATTTCAGTTTGCCTTTAGTCTCTTCCACGCCATCAAGCTATTTTCTATCACCGTTACCACTTATAATTATCTATACCACTTGTATTTCACTATCTCTTCGCCGAACTAGTGCACCTATACACCTGACAAGTGTATTGGGTGTGTTGGGGACACAAGAGACTTCTTGTATCTTGATTGCAGGGTTACTTGAGAGGGAATACCTTTGACCACTTCCTCCCTGAGTTCGATAAACCTTGGGTGATCCACTTAAGGGAAAACTTGCTGCTGTTCTACAAACCTCTGCACTTGGAGACCCAACAACTGTCTACAAGAATAGAAGTGCATAGACATCAAGCTATTTTCTGGAGATGTTGCCGGGGAGGTAAGGTAAAAGGTATTCACACCGGAGGATTAAAGAAGAAGAACCTCCCACGACAAACGCCTATTTTCTGGCGCCGTTGCCGGGGAGGTAAGGTAAAAGGTACTCACATCCTCCGGTGTGAGTGCTCGAAGTTATTTCCTTTAGATTCTGCAATTTTGTCTTTTTGTTTCTTGTTTTCACTAGTTAGGCTTAATGGAAAATAACAAAAAAATTAGAGAGCTTTATAGTATTTATCTTGAGTTAGGACATGAAGTGTTTGAAGAGAAAATTAAAAAACCTATGGAACTTTATTTGCGTGCCAATAGCAATGTTGTTAGTATGAATTCTTTGGACACCATTATTGCTAATGCTATGGAAAAGTCTAAGCTTGGGGAAGTTAGTTTTTATGAAAATGATCTTTTTAGTTCCCCAACTTTAGAAGATAGCTATTCTTTTGCTTATGATGATACCAAACCTCCAATATATGATGATTATAATGATGAATATGATGTATTCAGTCCACCTACTATTGAGGAGAAAATTAATGATTACAATATGCCTCCTATATTTGATGATTATGGTGATGAGAATAATAATGATAGCTATTTTGTTGAATTTGCTCCCACTATAATTAATAAGAATGACTATGCTTATGTGGAGAGTAATAATCATTTTATGCATGTGGCTCATGATAAGAGTGTTTCTTGTGATAGTTATATTGTTACTTTTATTCATGATGCTACTGAAAGTTATTATGAGAGAGGGAAACATGGTTTTATGTATCTCAACAATATTAAGTTTCCCCTCTTTATGTTGAAATTTTTGAAGTTGCACTTGTTTTGCTTTACTATGCTTGTTGCTTTGTGCTTTCATGAATTGTTTCTTCACAATTTCTATGCATAGGAAGTGGGTTAGACTTAAATGTGCTTTGAATTTGCTTCTCGATGCTCCCTTTTACTTCAATTCATATTTCTTATGTGAGCATCTTCTCAAACTATCATGCCTAACTTAAAGGCGTTAAAGAAAAGTACTTATTGGGAGATAACCCAAAAGTTTTAGATGAGTCTTGGAAGTTATTACTTCAGTAATAACCTCTCCTTATCCTTTTTATTTTCTTTTTGTGCCAAGAGTAACCTCTAATGAGAGAGAAGTAATGATTGGAAAAGTTGTTGTCCCAAAACAGATTTCTATGCTTCACCGTAAAAATTCTTGTAAAATCTCTGTACGTTATTTTGAGGCGTGAATTTTTGTGCTACTGCCCCAGGTGTTATCTAACTTTAGTTAGTTCAACACTTTTTGATTTGAGCAACAGAAGGTCTTCGAAAAAATTCGTCTTTACCTGCTGGTCTGTTTTGACAGATTTCTGCCATTTTCTGCATTTGCTTCTTGTTGGTTCCTTTTTGAGTTCTTTTGGGGAATTGAGCTTTTTGAGGGAAGTTCTACAGTAGCTAGTGTTTTAATGAAAGTTTTATTGGTGTTAGAACTGAACCTTAAAGACTTATTATCTTGAGTGCACTAATGTTGCTAATAAAGATTGTGTGAAGTTTTGTATGAAGGAAAAATTTCAGGTGTATGGAAGGAATGAGTAATGAGATGAAGAATGGACTAAATCTCAAGCTTGGGGATGCCACGTGTGTTACCCCAAGAAATATCCAAGAAGTACAAGCGTCAAAGCTTGGGGATGCCCAAGGCATCCCCTTCTTCATCAATAAAAATCCCAGGTTTCTTCCAAACGCTTCATTTTTATTGTTTCATGCACAGTTGTGTTGTTCTTGGAGCGTCTTCTTTTTCGTTTTCATTTTGGTTTTTAGTTTGCTTGGTTTGCTTAGTTTTCTGAATAAATTGGTTTGACCCCCTCTTTCATACATTAGTTTTCAAATAGTTTGGTTTGGATTGGAAAAGAGTAGGAAAGTTCATGCTTAAGTGGTAAAAGGAGTTTGTTTTTGACTTTGGCCTATGCTTTGTCATGCCATGCTTGATATTGTTTTGTCTTTATTCTTAGTGATTTTTGCTGTAGTATGACATGTTATAAACAATTGAGATTTCTTAATGTGCCTTTGAAGAATCATGTGTTGTTTTAACATATTAAAGCATAGTATTGTGGGATTCTCCTTTGATGCTTTATTTGGGTTGACTTGGCGCATGCTCACACCATGTTATGACTATCTTAAGTCACCATAAGCCTTTATGATCCTTTAGTTTTCTACTTGTAGTATCACTTTATGCTTTGATTAATGATGTTTTGTCGCTCTGCTTGATTATGGACATTATTGCTCTCTTAGTTGGTCGCTCCCAGTCTTTTGCTAGCCTCCACAACCAAGTATGAGTTCCACTCATGCATCCAACTCCCTAAACCAAGTTATTCCAAAGAGTCCACCATACCTACCTACTAGCTTATGCTATTCCAAGTATATTCATGCTTTTGTTTACCTTCCAAATTAAACTTGTTATGAGAAAACTAGTGATTAAAGCTCTCACGAACTTGACGGCACACTTTACTTTACTTGCCTCTAATAAACTTGAACCATTGGGTCCTTTGTTGCGTATAATCTTGTGCTTTATAAGTTGAAATTAGCAGAACCATATTTCATGGGGAACATTTTCAACATTGCACTTGTACTTTGTACCCCATTGATATCATGTTCTTTTGCTTACGGATCCCGACGGTGTGAAATAAAAGTGGAACTTGTAAGATCGTGGAGTTTGTATGTGTGTTAGAGAAACGCCTGGGCCGCTAGCCTAAGCCATGCCTAATCATGGTGGAAACTTGCAGCATCACCATAATGAGCACTCTATGAAGCATCCTCAATAAAAACCTATGCAAATAGCAAATAAAAAGATCGCTGAGATGCTCATTGTCTGCTTGCCTTGCCATTTTGATTATGGGAAAGCTCCCGTATCATGTGCAAGGGGTACCCCGTTGGCGGTTCTTAATGATACACATGTACTTACAATGACAAGAGCTTACTCGTGACTGAAGTTGAGTAGCATGAGGATCGGTCTTCGTAAGTAAGGGGCATGAGGTTTCGGTTTATAACTTGTCAAGCATATCCTCTTAGTTGTGTCACTTTAACCTTAACCACTTCAAGATGCCTATGATAGGGGCAATTAGAGCTGAAATCTATAAGTACCATAATTTTTGGAAGCTCTTTATGAGACTTGAATCCCTACTTCCTTTTACAAAGGCCTTTCTTCCACCATAACATTGAGTCTCCACCTTCTGTCTGTATGCACCTTATTTGAGAGCATAGTGGCCATTCTTAGTTCTATGTGCATTGTCCCAAGACTAGTTGATTGATGCATACCTTGATATTGCTTGTTTTAAACTATTGTATCTAGTCACTCTTATGAACTTTGAAGGTGTCCTATGCATTTATATTTGCTACTCTATGAGGGACAACCTGAATGCTATTATGCTATGTTTTCTTTATGTGAAACAAACAGACGTCTTGCAAAGCATTGTTATTCATGAATCTTTTGTTTGTGCCTTTTCATATTGCAACATAGTTTCTTTGTCTTATTGCTAGAACTTTGTCTTTCATGTTATGATTGAAGTACTATGATCCTAGCTTTGAATGTTTTACAAATACTTTGATCAAGTTTATGATGGTGCATGTCACCTCAAAAATTATTCTTTCTTTTTATCACTTACCTACTCGAGGACGAGCAGGAGTTAAGCTTGGGGATGTTGATACATTGCAAATGTATCTATAATTTTTGATGTTCCATGCTTGGTTTTATCTACTTTCTTGTGTTTTGTCCACACTTTGGAGTACCTTTCATATGATTTCTTGGACTAACCTATTAACAAGTGCCACAGTGCCAGTTGCTTGTTTTCTACTGTTTTTGGTTCCAGGAAAGTCAGAAAATCAATATTCTCGAAATTGGACCGGACAAAAGCCAAAGTTCATATTTTTCCCGGAAGACTCACGGAGCCAGAAGGAGAGTCGGAGAGAGGCCACATGGTGGCCACACCACCCCATGGCACGGGTCCCCCATGCCGCGCCAGGGCATGGTGTGGGCCCCCTGGCCGCCCATCGACCTTGCCCTCTGGCCTATAAGAAGCCTCCCGAGGCATAAACCCTAGATAGTCAAGCCTCCAGCTACGAAAAGTTCCGCAGCGCCGCCGCCACCAAAGGGGAGATTCGGGGGACAGAAAGTCTTTGTTCTGGCACCCTGTCAGGACGGGGAAGTGCCCCCGGATCCATCTCCATCGATCTCCACCACCATCTCCATCACCATTGCTGATTCCCATGATGAGGAGGGAGTAGATCTTCCTCGAGGCTAAGGGTTCTACCGGTAGCTATGTGTTCATATCTCTCTCTATGCATGATCATATTGTGATCATGAGCTTTGTAATCTATAGATCTACCTTGCTACTCAAGTGCTTTATTGAATCTCTGCTCTCCCCATGTGTGTGAAAGTGACAGCGTGCTCACCATGGTGGCACTTAGGCTAGAGATTACAAATACTTGTTATGAGTTATATTTGGAGTTGGATGTCTTTATGAAATTGTGGTGTTTGTTGGACTCATCTAGTACTCAAGGTGACAGTGTAGGGTTATCTAGATGGGAAAGGCTTACTTTGAGGTGTGCTGTTATAGCCCTACCATCGATTAGAGTGTCCAACCGGAGAGTAGTTCAGAGTAGTATCATGAAGAGAAGATATATTTATGAAAGAGTGTTCACTAGTGAAAGTATGATCCCTAGGCCTTGTTTCTAAGCATTGATACACCATTTGCTACTAGATCTGTTACATGTTTGCTTGCTTCAATCTTTATTTCAGTTTGCCTTTAGTCTCTTCCACGCCATCAAGCTATTTTCTATCACTGTTACCACTTATAATTATCTATACCACTTGTAGTTCACTATCTCTTCGCCAAACTAGTGCACCTATACACCTGACAAGTGTATTGGGTGTGTTGGGGACACAAGAGACTTCTTGTATGTTGATTGCAGGGTTGCTTGAGAGGGAATACCGTTGACCACTTCCTCCCTGAGTTCGATAAACCTTGGCGATCCACTTAAGGGAAAACTTGCTGCTGTTCTACAAACCTCTGCACTTGGAGGCCCAACAACTGTCTACAAGAATAGAAGTGCGTAGACATCAGGATGGTGATGAGGCAGTGAAGGAGAGAGAAAACACAATTTGTTTTACGTGCATACGGTATATAGTAAAGGTCCTGAAATTTACTAGTACTAATTCCATACTACTAGTACTACTAGGTGACTGTGCCATGTACCTTGTATCAGGAAGCCATCACAGCTTTGCTCTCATATCGCACCACCTTCAACTCCTCTTCGCTGCTCTCTCGACATGCTTCCTCTGTGCCCATAGTTTCTCTTCTTTCTCTTTGTTTCTTTTCTACATAAATACATATTCTTCATACTTGCTTTATAGAAAATACACTCATGTCACTTGGAAAATTGATATTTTCCTTTCCTCATGGTTGGAAACTCCGAGTTGCAACATTGTTACCATGCCATGATTCACACCCATTTTACGCCCAAATATGGGACCATGACAGACGGTGGGAGTACAATTTACATCAAGGACCTAAAATGGAAAAAATTAAGCAACGGAAATAGTCAGGTGCGGCTCCTTCTCGAGAGAGCAGCTGATCGAGCCATACTCTTCATACTACTTTCTCTTTGTTTGTTTTCCAAATATATGGCCAAATTTGGTGGCATGCAAATTATTCTTCGATATGGGATCATGAATCATCCGCATAAAGTATGATGTAGATATGTCCATTACCCTGGTCGTTCGGCTTGAAATGCAAGAATGTTCATATTCATTGGTAACTAATAAGCTTAAATACATTAAAATTTTACCACTTGCTTTTATGTTCAAATTTTACACGGACGGTGGGAGTAGATTTTACAGCAAAGACCTAAAAAAGGTAAAATTACATTGAGGTCCATACATTTAGCATGAAGCACCCTAAAATTAAGCAGGGAAAATAGTCGGGTTCAGCTCCTTCTCGAGAGAGCAGTTAGTTGAGTCATACTCTTCATACTACTTCCTCTTTGTTTGTTTTCAAAATATGGCCCAATTTGGTGGCATGTAAATTCTTTGATATGGGATCATGAATCATAAATATAAAGTATGATGTAGATATGGCAATGACATTGATAGTTCGTCTTAAAATCCAAGAATGTTCATACTCATCGACTACTAATAATACCTTAAATATGTTTAAATTTGACCACTTGCTTTTAGGTTCGAATTTACACATACGGACGGTGGGAATACATTTTACATCAAGGACCTAAAAAAGGTAAAATTGCATCGAGGTCCATACATTTAGCACAAAGAACCCTAAAATTAAGAAGGGAAAACAGTCATGTTTTGCTCCTTCTCGAGAGAAAAGCTGATCGAGTCATACTCTTCATACTACTCCCTCTTCATTTGTTTTCCAAATATGGCCAAATTTGGCGGCATGCAAATTCTTCGATATTGGATCAAGAATCATCAACATAAAGTATGATGTAGATAAGTCCATGACCCTGGTCGTTTGTCTTGAAATGAAAGAATGTTCATATTCATTGACAACTAATAAGCTTAAATACATTTAAAATGTTATCACTTGATTTTATGTTTGAATTTTACACGGACGATGGGAGTACATTTTACATCAAGGACCTAAAAAGGTAAAATTACATCGAGGTCCATTAGCACGAAGCACCCTGAAATTAAGCAGGGAAAAATAGTCGGGTGCGGCTCCTTCTCGAGAGAGCAGCTGGTCGAGCCATACTCTTCATACTACTTCTTCTTTGTTTGTTTTCAAAATATGGCCCAATTTGGCGGAATGCAAATTCTTGGATATGAGATCCTGAATCATCGATATAAAGTATGATGCTGATATGGCCATGAACTTGGTCGTTCAAGATTGTTCATACTCATTCACAACTAAGCTTAAATACGTTTAAATCTTACCACTTGCTTTTATCTTCGAATTTTACACGGATGGTGGGAGTACATTTTACAGCAAGGACCTAAAAAGGGGTAAAAATACATCGAGATCCATACTTTTAGCACGAAGCACCCTAAAATTGAACGGGGAAAACAGTCATGTTTGGCTCCTTCTCGAGAGAGAAGCTAATCGAGCCATACTCTTCATATTACTTTCACTTCATTGGTTTCAAAATATGGCCAAATTTGGCGGCATCAAAATTCTTGGATATGTGATCATTATCAGCATAAAGTATGATGTAGATATGGCCATGACCTTGGTCGTTCGTCTTGAAATCCAAGAATGTTCATACTCATCGACAAAAAATAATCTTAAATACGTTTAAAAAAAAGGTAAAATTACATCGAGGTCCATACATTTAGCACAAAGCACCCTAAAATTAAGCAGGGGAAATAGTCATGTTTTGCTCCTTCTCGTGATAGAAATTGATCGAGCCATAATCTTCATACTACTTCCTCTTCATTTGTTTTCAAAATATGCCCAAATTTGATGACATGCAAATTCTTGGATATGGGATCACGAATCATCAACATAAAGTATGATGTAGATATGGCCATGAACTTGGTCGTTCTTCTTGAAATCCAAGAATGTTCATACTCATCGACTACTAATAATCTCTTAAATACGTTTAAATTTTACCACTTTCTTTTAGGTTCGAATTTATATGTATGGATGGTGGTAATACATTTTACATGAAGGACCTAAAAAGGTAAAATTACATCGAGGTACATACATTTATCATGAAGAACCGTAAAATTAAGAAGGGAAAATAGTCATGTTTTGCTCCTTCTCGGGAGAAAAGTTGATCGAGCCATACTCTTCATCTACTTCCTCTTTGTTTGTTTTCAAAATATGATGAAATTTGGCGGCATGCAAATTTTTGGATATGGGATCATGAATTATCAGCATAAAGTATGATGTAGATATGGCAATGACCTTGGTCATTCATCTTAAAATCCAAGAATGTTTATACTCATCATGAACTAATAATCTTAAATATGTTTAAATTTTACCACTTGCTTTTACGTACATATTTTACACGTACGGACGGTGGGAGTACATTTTACATCAAGGAACTAAAAAAGTAAAAATAACATCGAGGTCTATACGTTTAGCACGAAGCACCCTAAAATTAAGCAGGGAAAACAGTCATGTTTTGCTCCTTCTCAAGAGAAAAGTTGGTCAAGACATACTCTTCATATTACTCCCTCTTTGTTCATTTTCCAAATATGGTCAAATTTGGCGCCATGCAAATTCTTCGATATGGGATCATGAATCATCAACATAAAGTATGATGTAGATATGTCCATGACCTTGATCGTTCGGCTTGAAATGCAAGAATGTTCATATTCATTGACAACTAATAAGCTTAAATACGTTTAAACTTTACCACTTGATTTTATGTTTGAATTTTACACGGACAGTGGGAGTACATTTTATATCGAGGACCTAAAAAGGGTAAAATTACATCGAGGTCCATCCATTTAGCACAAAGCACCCTAAAATTAAGCTGTGAAAATAGTCGGGTTCAGCTCCTTCGAGAGAGAGCAGCTGGTTGAGCCATACTCTTCATACTACTTCCTCTTCGTTTGCTTTCAAAATATGGCCCGATTTGGCGGCATGCAAATTCTTGGATATGGGATCATGAATCATCGATATAAAGTATGATGTAGATTTGTCCATGACCTTGGTCGTTCGGCTTGAAATCCAAGATTGTTCATACTCATTCACGACTAAGCCTAAATACGTTTCAATTTTACCACTTGCTTTTATCTTTGAATTTTACACGGATGGTGGGAGTATATTTTATAGCAAGGACCTAAAAAGGGTTAAAATTACATCGAGGTCCATACTTTTAGCACAAAGCACCCTAAAATATAAGTAGGGAAAACAATCATGTTTGGCTCCTTCTCGAGAGAGAAACTAACCGAGCCATACTCTTTATACTACTTCCTCATTTGTTTTCAAAATATGGCCAAATTTGGCCGCATGCAAATTCTTGGATATGAGATCATGAACCATGAGCATAAAGTATGATGTAGATATGTCCATGACGTTGGTCGTTCGTCTTGAAATCCAAGAATGTTCATACTCATCGACAACAGATAATCTTAAATACGTTTAAAAAAAGGTAAAATTACATCGAGGTCCATACATTTAGCACGAAACACCCTAAAGTTAAGCAGGAGAAACTGTCATGTTTTGCTCCTTCTCGTGAGAGAAGCTGATCGAGCCATAATCTTCATACTACTTCCTCTTCATTTGTTTTCAAAATATGGCCAAATTTAGTGGCATGCAAATTCTTGTATATGGGATCACGAATTATCGACATAAAGTATGATGTAGATATGGCCATGACCTTGGTCGTTCGGCTTGAAATCCAACAATGTTCATACTCATCGATAACTCATAATCTTAAATATGTTTAAAATTTTACCAGTTGTTTTTAGGTTCGAATTTTACACGGATGGTGGGAGTATAATTTACATCTAGGACCTTAAAAGGGGGAAATTACATCTTGATCCTTACATTTAGCATGAAGTATCCCAAAATTAAGCAAAGAAATAAAATAGTCAGGTTTGGCTCATTTTTGAGAGAGCACCTGATCGAGTCATTCTCTTCATACTGCTACTTCATGTTTGTTTGTTTTCAAAATATATGGCCAAATTTGGTGGCATGCAAATTCTTGGATGGGATCATCATTAGCATAAAGTGTGATGTTGATATGGCCTTGACCTTGGTTGTTTGGCTTGAAACTCCAAGAATGTGCATACTCATTGACAACTAATAATCTGAAATACGTTTAAATTTTACCACTTGCTTCTAGGTTCGAATTTTACACGAGCGGTGGAAGTACATTTTACATCAAGGACCTAAAAAGGGTAAAATTACATCGATGTCCATACATTTAGCACAAAGCACCACAAAATTAAGCAAGGAAAACAGTTGGTTGGGAAGCTTGAGAACTCATAAAACTTGGTAATCAATCGTAAGTGTATCAAGGTCCATGCTTTGTCTGAAACTAGGGTTGTTGTTGTGGTACTCTGAGCCATTTTCCTTCATACTTGCTTACAGAAAAATCTTGTCGCTTTCAGTTTTATTGTTCCTATAAGTTGAAAACTATGGTTGCCACCATTTTTCACCTTGCGAAGATGCACACATCTACCAAATATGGGAACATTACAATACAATACGATGTGCATATGGTTGTTACCTTTGTCGTTTGGCTTGAAATCCAAGAGTGTTCATACACCGTGGGCCATATATATATTGTGTAACTATTTTTTGTAATTTATGATGACTCACGGTTATTAATTATTTTTCAGTGCAATAGTAGTACATGCAAGAGGACGCCATGAAGAAGGCTTCATTTTTAGGGTTTTCATTATTTTCGTTCATAGCTAGTGAGGATCAAATTGTCAACATGCATATTCATAGCAAGAATTTTAATCCTACAAAACTCTCGTTGGTTTTTGAAGTATTGACCATTCGGTACCATAAAGACTCAAAGGATGTTTTTAACTTTTTAAGAGCATTCTATCATGTTTACTTGTAGTTCAAATTTAAAAATGATTTTTTATTCCTAAATTTTGGAAACTCCCAGTACTGGTAACATTATTGTTCACCATGCCAAGATGCACTCATCTACCAAATATGGGAACATTACCATAAAGTATGTTATACATATATCAGGCCATTTAGCTTATCTTTCGGCTTGAAGCCTAAGGATATGTTCATACATGTCAGGCCATATTTTCAATTACATGGTTTTTTATATGTGAACTCTCTTGATAATAATCATTTTTCACAACAAGCAAGACAAGTCAGAGGTCACTATGCAATGTTTTTTATTATTTTCAAATAAAAGCCAAATTTTGTACATGAAAATTCTTAGCAAGAAGTTGAATTCAACAAATTCATTGGTTTCCAATATACTGACAGTTTGGGTGTGGGTACCTTCAAAAGATACTTGTATAACTTTAAGAGCAATCTACTAGTTACTCATAGTTCAAATTTTATCTAACATTGATAAATCAACTTAAATTAGTTTAAGAATGTGAAGTTTGCTAGGAAACCTTGAGAACTCAAAAAAGTTCATAATCGTAAGTGAAACATGTATAAACTTTGTCTAGAAACTGGGCTTATGGCATTCCGAGGCATATTCACCGTGCTTGCTCTCAGGAAAATAAATCCCGAGAAAATAATAATCTGCTTAAAGTTTATGATAAATCGGGGTGTTTTTTGTGTGATGTGTAATAGACAGACATATATCATTCGTCCGACACTTTAAAAGAAACTCTTTGATGGACATTTGGATATGTATATGAAACGGCAAATCTTATGTACAAACAACTTATGTTCAAAAACAAGTTTATTATGACCAAATAAAGCCTTCACAAATTCAATGTGCGGTGGACTAATATGTTGGTACCTTTGTGTAAACATTGACATTTCATATGAAATAAGTCTCTTACATACCAGATACATGCATCCAAAAAGTATTGTGGGTGATAAATATCATTAGTATCCAGTTTTTAGCATCATTCAAATCTTTGTGTGTGAATGGGAGCAATAGCATTCGGGGACCACTTGTTAGTATTGCTACCAATGAGGTTAAATCGGTCATTACAGGACTAACTGACAAATTTGTGCATATTAGGCCAAAAACTATTAAAATGTGCAAAAATGACGTCCACCAAGTGTTTTGTGCAAAAGTGCGATGAAAAGATGGTGGATCGTGCAATTTTCTCTATCTAAAAAAAGTTTTATACCACCATGGAGGGTAATACAAAGTATTGTACTATAATTACTACTAGAAAAACAGGTACGAGATGGAAGTTTGAAACCTAAAGGGTACCCACTATTTTAGTCGGTTCAAAGAAATGAACTAGTTCATCAAAAAGTGATGATATGTAAAATGTAGTTTTTTTGTAGTACAGTACTACTAAAGAAGATAGAGGGTTACCCACTCCCATTCTCTAACTCCTCCCCCAACATTCCCTCTCTCGCTATCACATTCCCACACTCACATCACAGCTCTCTACCGTTAACCCAGTCATTGCCTCGATGAAACCAATGCCAAAACCTTTGTCTATGGTTGAGATGGGGTCCACATCAAGCTATGCTTCGGAGCTGCATGTGGCTTGTTTGATTATGATGGTTGCAGAACCCTCTCTAAAGTGTCCTTCACCTTTCGCGTGTGTGTGGGTCGTGCCCAAGGTGAGGCGTTCGTTGCCCTTAGGATTTCGGCCGGTCGCGTCGAAACCCTCATCACCCGACGAGCGGTCGTCCAAGCCTCTGGCGCCACATGCATTGGGACCGAATGCTCGTGCGGCGGCGGACACGTCCTTTTCGTCTGCAGGTTGGACTCTCATTCCCAATGTGCCAAATTTCAGATTATATGCGGTGAAACCCCTATCCGTGGCCTCCCTTCATCAGCTATTGTCTGTGCTTCTTCAGTGTATGTGGCTGGTTCTTCATTAGTGGTGCCCTGTTCATCTACTCAACCCATCGACCCCTATGCAAGTTTGTGCCCCCCAACTGCAACAAGGTTAGATCTGGAGGATTGGGGCTTTAACCCAAATCCGACGTGCTTCTAGTTAGATTTTTACAATGTGTACTACAGGTCCTTAGTTGAACTGCTTAATTGTATGTCATATTCTTGATAATTGTATTTTGTGCTATTCTTTATACTCCCTCCATCCATAAATAACTGACTCGACTTTGCCTAGATTCGAATGTATCTATATTTGTCTTTTGTGTTGTTCTGCTTAGTTATGGAATATTCTTGATGATGATAATTTAGGGTTCTGTTTTGGTACTTAGATGATGCATTGTGCTGTTTAAGAATTTTCCATGATGCGTTGTGCTATTTTGGTATTTTTTTTAATGATGCATTGTGTCCTGTCTCCTCACTATGTTGTTTCGTCCATTTTGATTTGCCTTCTGCTATTTAGGATTAAATGATATGTCTTCTAGTTGTCCAGATTATTTCAATGACCCATCAGTTTAGGTAATTTTGTGTATAGACACTGTTTATTAAATTTAATTACATGATACCTTGTGTTGTTTTGGTATTTTTGATGATGCACTGCATATATGTTATTTTTTCTATCCAGACAATGCATTGTGCTATTTTAGCCATTCAGATTATGCATTGTGTTGTTTAATCAATCTAATTAAATGTTATGCCTTCTAGTAGCTGTTCAGATAATTTTGAGGACCCATCAGGTTAGGTCATTATGATGATGCATTGTGCTCTATAGGCAATTTAATTTACATGATACCTTGTGATGTTTAGGTAATTTTGATGGTGCAATGATGCATTGTGATCTTTATTCAATTTATACAATGCATTGTGGTGTTTTGGTAATTCCAAAGGACCGATGCAATGGTAATTTTCATGTAGGACGGCCCAGATGTAATGCCGAACTTAGACTACATTCTTGATCGGACTGCTCCAGCTCCAAGTGGCTATGAAGATGCTCTCCCCATCATACAAAGGGAGTTAAAGCTACCGGGAAGGAGGGTGGAGGCCTTGGCAAGGGCAAGTGCTGCTAGGTCGGTTGCTAGTTCTGCCAAACTGAGAATACGCCCTAGGTCGCTTGGGCACCATGTCACGGCACATCGTCCTAGGCGCTTCTACATCTAGTTAGTCCAGCATGACTTGTATATGCTTATCATCCCGACTTACTTCAAGCCTTACTTGAAGGGACACCCCTACCCACAACTAGTGGTGATCCAAGCATGCGAGGAATGCGAGTGGGTTGTCCATGCCAACCGCAACAAATACCATATCGTCCTGGACAAAGAGTGGGCTACCTTTGCTGCTTTCCATGAGTTGAAGAAGGGTGGCTGCCTTATGTTCAAGGTCACCGCACACGAGTTCAAGATGAAAATATACAACCGCATCACCTCCTGCCGGAAGGTGTTCGTCTGTCGTGAGCACGCACATCTTGATTAAGTGTCAATTTGGATCGAAGGATTTTCAAAGGAATTTTGGAGGAATTCGACCCATAGGATTTTTTTTCAAAAGGAAGCCCTTTGGATGAAAAGAATCTTACCTCCAAAATTCATATAGATTGCATTTCTACACCCTAATCCCATAGGAATTTCAACATCCACTTTTTTACACTCATTCACGTAGGATTGAGGCAATTTTCCTCCGCGTTTACTGTGTTTTATTGAAATGACTTTAAGCCTGCAAATTTCCTCTGTTTTGTACCTCTGCCCCTATTATCCTGTGTTTTGAAATTCTGTGATCCAAAGAACCTATTTCCTCTAATTTGAAATCCATTATTTTGTACTTGTGACCGAGTCAAATTCCTGTGTTTTTAAATCCTGTTATCCAAAGAAGCCCTCGGTTATCTTTAAGTTTGATGTTCGATATTTTGGCGACCATTTGTGATGCCTAGAGCAAGCGCATCATATGAGAATTGCGGTGGCTAAGAGAATCTTTTTGTTTCTTAGCTCGATTCTAAACGGTGGAGCACCTGTATCTAACCAAAAAATTCTTAGGCATGTGTCTAGTACTAGTCCCAGTGTCTAAGGAAACAAAAGACAGAAAAGGCCCACTATCAGCCTCATATTAACCTTACGCTGATGGCAGAAAAGTGGGCAGAAAAGGTACCTTTTTCTGGGCTTGTGGGTCCTACTGAGGTGGCTAACCAGTGCAGCCATTTTTGCTCTGCTAGCTCCGTTGTTGAGTTGGCAAGCTTTATTGTTAGACACTGTCTAAATGGTGTACATGCTCTCATGCATCAAGCCCTAAGTATATTCAATGTGACTACTACTACTACAACTATTGTAACACCTCGAATCGACCCTATGCAGATTTTAGCGCTTCCTGCCAAACCCGCATACAAACGATTCAAGGATGCCCACCATGCACTTGCGTGCGGGTGGAAAACAAAGTAATACCATTACACAATAATCCACGATGGAACCCACAGAAACAGATATATACAACAGCGACTCAAAGAGTCAAGAATACAAATATACAGTACAAAGATCCAAATCACCTTGAAAACGATATAACATCCGCGTACGGATAAGATGCAACTAGGGCTAAGAGCCTTGAAGAATAACCAATGGCGTCCATAAACCTGCCCAGGCCAAGCCGGAAGGGTAACCCTGCTAACGACGTCGAACTTAAACCTGCTAAAACAAAAGGAGTGCCGACAAAGGGCAAAGGAAAAAGAGAGCGGTCAGTACTAAGGCCAGTACACGACGAGGCTAGAATTCGGCGGCTCTCGCCTACATAGGTATGGTAGGTTGAATCGGCAGTGAAGCATGCACTAAACAACCTATAGAGACTAAGATTCAACTAATGGCTATTAGAGAGGGATAAGAAAGGCCTATTCGGAACCAACCTGATACTAATACCAAACATACTCATCCTGGTATTTCCCCCCTCGAGACCACACGAGAAGTCAAACCGAGGAACTCACACAGTTGGTAGTTTTATTCATTCCATTATAGTTGTGGGAATTACTAGTCAGGTACAATTAGCATAATACATTCCAAATTCAGCAGTTGTTGGCACTTTTATTTACTCATTCTGTTGTAGTGAAACTGATTACTAGACATGTCAAAGTCGAATTTATAACACTACTTTAGTTATAGTTGTCTATGATCGAGATACTATGCTCCAAGTCGTCCATAACTACGGACACGGCTTTTCAGAATGTTTTACCTTGCAGGGGTGCACAAATAGCAACACACACATGATCAACCTCAGGAAGAACCAAATAAAAAGCAACGAGGCCTCACAACAAAGCATTCACAAGGATTCATAAATCATTTCAGGGGGCTACCCCATTAAGCTACCCACAACGAAGTTGGCCAGCTCCGAAACGGACCTAAGGTTTGCGCCAATGCCTATAAATTACTAGGAACCCGAAAGTGTGACTGGGCTTGTCGATACCGCAAAAACATTCCGCAATTCCTAAATAGTACAGGTGCTCCACACACAATCGTAAATAAAGCAGTAAAGCATGGCATAAGTACAGGATAGTAATAAAGCCCCAAACTAGTTTGTGGGCCTAAGAAATAAAGTGTGAATCAAGCTCAGGCAAAGGGGGATTCATAGAGTCTCCCGTATGTGGATAGTGTGAATAGTCAAGGAACATGTATCAAGTACTCGGGGCCTACGGGACACACGTGAGTGTGGAAGAACCAAATATTAGTTATTTCCCACCGGTGTCTCTGTATTAGTTATATCTATTCCTAGCATTTTAATTATCAGTTGAAATTAAAGTCATGATCATCTCCACCATTAAGCATGTGCCAACCTTCCAACAACGATGGAACAACAACAACGCAAAATAGCACCTGAGCAAGCAACTATGACTCGCAAGGCTAACTATCTATCAAACAACAGGCAATAGGTTGTGTCCAAGGCAATATATAGGTTGCAAGGAATATAAATGGTGCACGGAAACTAAAGCATTGTAATACGGATAGCAATAGATCAACAGGAGGAAGTAAAGACTATAATGCAAAATAGGTAGAAAGGGGAGATTGCTCGCCTGGAAAACACTACCGAAGATACATTACTCGAAGAACTGTTCGAATCTCACAACATCTCATCATCCTATCCGGGAAGAAGCAAAGCACTAGAATAAACACCGGATGCACTATTTAATACTAAATCAGAATATCGGGCATGATGCATGTATGCATGTCATGGCAAGGATGCGGTGCAATTAGGCAACATTAAGCGAAACCGAGGTCCCGACAATTAAATAGGAGGTTCAAGTTGTTTAGATACCCCGCAATTTAAATATTGTTTTAACAAGGAAAAACTTGGCATCGGTTCGCTACACAAATTTAAATAGAGGCAATATAAGACTAGAATCGCCTACATAGAGCCTCAATATTTAATTATTTAGGTGAATCGACAAAGTAACACATAACCCCCAAAGTATGTATGCAACATGAATGATTCACATGCAACAATTGTATGTATGACAAATTATAAAATAGGGCTCGGTTCAGAGTCACACATGTCGGATCGACGAACTTCGGTTCCGAGGGTGTTCGAGTTTGGTCTTGGTGGGATCGGTCTTCGGGGCAACGGTCTTCGGATCCGTGATCGGTCTTCGGGTTTGTGGGATCGGAGTCTTCGGTTTTGAGAATGGGGACTTGGCGTCCGTGAAGAAGATATTGGGGTCTACCGCCCTAGGTTCCATTTCGTCGACATCTGGGTTCCGTGAAGGAGAGTTTGACGCTCCGCGACGGGATCCTTGGCATCGCGGTCGGTGGCGAACTTGGCGATCCGGTCTCAATATGAGGCGAACACCTACAACTTCTCCACATCACCAAAACGGAAACCCAACATCACTACTAGAATGAAACAACGCCACCGAAACATCCAACAACGCCACCAGAAGAACTGGCCTTCAACACGTGCTGATGACTGAGCACCAACAACAGACAATGAGACACATGCACTGGGACGAGGGCGGAAGCGCCTGCGTGCAGAAAGAGAAGGCGGTGGCATCTTGGCACGGTTTGAGGACGCGGGGTCGCGGCGATGGTTGGTCCAGGCAGAGAATGAATCTCGCGGGTCAGGGATGCCGAAGGTGGTTGTGCGGGGATGGCTCATAGGGGCGCGGGCTCTACAGCCAGCGGACGCGGGAAGGAGAGGACGTGGAGGTTGAAGCAGAGGGGCGGGGCTCTGACGGTGGTGTTCGGTGCAAGGGCGAAGTCGACAATGTCCTGGGGCTCTGGGGCGGTGCGGTCATGGCGATGAGGACGACGGAGCTTGCTCGTGACGGGGCCCGTGGTGGCGGTGCTGGCCGTGACCGACGAGGGAGCCGCGGCGGCGGAGGAACAAGGCGAGGACGGGCCTGCGCGAGACGAGGCCGACGGTGGGTGGAGGCGACACAGAGGTGCGGCTGCGGCCCGGGTCGACGCTGGCCGCGCAAGGAGCTAGTCTCGCTGGCGGCTTCCGAAGCGGAGAGGAGTGGTGCCCACGATGGCGCGGCTCTCGGAGCAGAGGCGACACAGAAACGGTGGCGCTCGGGGGTCACGGATGGGCGAGGGGCGTCGGGGTCAGCGGCCTGAGAACAAGGCGGCGACACCATGGGGATCGAGCCGGGGCTCTCCCTGGCGGCCGTTGTGGGCTTCTCTGCGGGGAGGGACAATCACGAGGAGGGAGAGATGGGGATGCGACGCGGAGTGGTGCTGGGGATCCCGAGGAGCCGTGTGCGGTCTAATTTTTTTTAAAATAATACATTTAATTTCAGAAATTTCACGAATAATACGCGATCTCAGGGATTACAGAATCTAGCGTGGCATCGTCTATTCAAAAACCGACCGCGCTGTCTCGTCTTTTGAAGCGCCGAAAGGGTGAGAGTGGGCCCCACCCAGCCAGGCTGTCGAAAGATAGTGACTCGTCTTTAATTGAAAAGCCGACCAGCCCTCGTCTTTAATTGAAAAGCCGACCAACCCTCGTCTTTAATTGAAAAGCCGACCATCCCCTCTTCTTATCCATGCGCGCGTCGGCTAGCCCAGCGCGCCCTTCTTCCTCCTCTTCCTCCTAGCTTCTTGTCTTTAATTGAAAAGCCGACGGACCTTGTCGGTTATTCAAAAGCCAACTCTGGTCCTGACACGCCTTGACACCCACCGACACGGTAGTCAGTTTTTCAAAAACAGACTAGCCCTTTCGGCTTTTCAAAAGCGGATACCACGCTATATTTGACAACCCTCAAATCGCGTATTATTCGTGAATTATATATATATATAAATGTATTATTTAAAAACATATAGCCGCGTGCAGGGCGTGTCCGTAGCGTGGGAGTGGGGTCGGGTCGGTCGGGGCTAGTTCCATAGCAGAGGCAGGGAGTACGACGTGGTCGCTTCGCGCTCTCGCGATGGGGTGTGTATGCGAGTGCTGCCGCAGCGGCGACTGGGTGGGTCTAGGTAGGGTTGGGTTCGGGGTAGGTCATGTTTTAGTTTTTAGGGTTTTCTCTAGGTAGTAGGCTGCCTGCTAGCCAGGCCTTTGGGCCTTGCCGGTGGTGGCCTCCCCAGGTAAAATATTTTTGTTTTATTTATTTATTTGTTTTAATTCAATAAAACTTTTGTAATAGTTTTTAGACAAATAAAAGATCCTGATAAGACCGAGGTTTTAATTTTAAATAAAGACAGGGGTTATTTAGAAAATAAAGATAGTCTTTTCGAAAATAGTTTTGGGCAAACATATGCATTATGATGACCATGCTCGAATTTAATGTGGCATGATGACATGATCATGCTGTCATGATGATGCAATGCACATAGTAGTAAACAACGGGCGATTTTCTAGTAGTGGTTTCACCGGGGTGCTAAAATTCGACACCACTAACAATGGATCTCGCCCTCGAGATCCGCCTCATGGTACGGGGAAGAAGGCCGACGATCTGAGTCTTCTCGCTTAGTGTAGATCCTCGCGACACCACTAACAATGATCCTTTCTCCATCTTGAATTCGGCGACACCACCAACAAGGGGTCGTTGCTCACATTCGTAGAGGGAAAACTCTAGATAACAAAGGACGAAGGTAAAGGTATCAAAAGGTAAGGCCACCCCTAACTTTGATAAAAGGAGAGAGAAGGTACAACCTAATCCACTGCAATGTACAAGAGCGAATAGAATGAGTAGTCGGCATGGGGATCAATCCATCACGCACCCATACTATTACTTCGCACATGAAGTAGAAAAATCATGCAACCCATTCTCGAAATTCAGACTGAAAATCTTCACAAGCGATGTTCGGAAACAAAGGTGCAGGCTCTTCATCAGAATTGACGCAGATGATGACGCCGCATTGGAAACCGCCGGAAGATGCAAAGGAAATCGTATGGAAAAGACACAATGATTAGGTTCCGTGATGGTTTCATTGGAATAAACAACACATGCTCAAGGTATACTCGAACTTCACCAATGCTCATCCTTCTCATACGCTTTTCAACGATACAGATATCCATCAAGGGTACATATAGATAAAGAGTTCAAGAACAGAAAGATTGGATGAATGTACAACACATGTGATACAAATTAGATGAGTGTAGCACCACCGTTATAAAAGGGAGGAAGCGAAACCCTGAAGGTACGACAGAAACCTAACCACGAGAAATCCTGGACCCGAAGAAAAGATAAGAGTAGATTCAAAACACGCAGGGGTAAGAGGAGAATAGCATAGGGGTAAGGAATAGAAACAGACCTGCTCAGATCAATCCAACCGATTTTGCAAAATAGTTCTAACACTCTACTTCGTCCGTTAGCTAGGTTATCCTACAGGCTGGATCAGTGGGGTATCGCAACTGCTGAGCTCAGATACCACTTTGTAACACCCTCGAATCGACCCTATGCAGATTTTAGCGCTTTCTGCCAAACCCGCATAGAAACGATTCAAGGATGGCCACCAGGCACTTGCGTGCGGGTGGAAAATGAAGTAATACCATTATACAATAGTCCATGATGGAATCCACAGAAACAAATATATATAAAAGAGACTCAAAGAGTCAAGAATACAGATATATAGTACAAAGATCCAAATCACCTTGAAAACGATACAACATCCAAGTACGGATAAGATGCAACTAGGGCTAAGAGCCCTGAAGAATAACCAATGGCGTCTATAACCCTACCCAGGCCAAGCCGGAAGGGTAACCCTGCTAACGACGTCGAACTTAAACCTGCTAAAATAAAAGGAGTGCCGACAAAGGGCAAAGGAAAAAGAGAGTGGTCAGTACTGAGGCCAGTACACGGCGAGGCTAGAATTCGGCGGCTCTCGCCTACATAGGTATGGTGGGCTGAAGCGGCAGCGAAGCATGCACTAAACAACGTATAGAGACTAAGATTCAACTGACGGCTATTAGAGAGGGGTAAGAAAGGCCTATTCGGAACCAACCTGATACTAATACCAAACATACTCATCCTGGTATTTCCTCCCTCGAGACCACACAAGGAAGTCAAACCGAGGAACTCACACAGTTGGCATTTTTATTCATTCCATTATAGTTGTGGACTTACTAGTCAGATACAATTAGCATAATACATTCCAAATCCAGCAGTTGTTGTCACTTTTATTTACTCACTAGGACAGTGGCCCGCGCATACGTGCAGGCAACACCTGTTGTATTATTTTGTATGTGAAACATTATAATGTATCCTTAAGCAACATATAAAACATGTATGGTATTTTTATGTAATATGTTTGCTTTATTACATAAAAGTAGAACAAAGATATAGTAAATAACATGATAATGTAGTGAAATATAGATGTATATATCACTCAGAATGATGGTAATTTCAATTATTGTATGCATGGAACAACTTGCCTTTTTTACTTTCACATAATGCACTATTTACTCCCTTTGGTTTAGCAAATTTATACATCAAAATGACGTACAAAGATTACTGGTATCTAGAATAGGATTATAATAGGTATTACATATCACACTTTCCCAAGGCAATTCCTTTTTATTATAGAACTTGTGCAATTCCTTGATCAGAAGGGTCAACCTCTGCAACTATACATCTTTAATTTCAATATCGTAACAGATTTATTCTCTCATTATCCTACTCCGTTACTTACCATGTCAACCAGTTCCATTCACCTATAATACACTGGGGCTTATTGAAACAAAAATAACTGCAATGACGTGTTAAATCTTAAAATATATTTAACATTGCGCCAAGTATAGTAAACAACAACTGAGACTTACAAAAACAATGCATGGTTTAAACAGTAAGAAAAATCCAAGCATCTATATGTACCTTAATGAACATATAGCTTATTATTCTAGTTCGAGGAGGTTGGGTTAAATATAGTTTGATTGGTTTTCATTGTTATGCTAGAGTTGCTAGAAAAAAAGGTAAGAAGCATGGTCATTAATTTCGTGTTAGCTCAGAAAAATAAAATGCAATACAATGTCTATAGATGTTGAGAGTGCATTCCTCGAGATAATTCAAGAGTGGGTGCAACTTCTAATTTATATGTGTAGGCTCTAGATCTAGGTTCTACATTAAGATATATTCGTTAGCAAGCCTGGGCTGAAGCCAAAAAGTTTACAGTGACCTGGTTTGATGACAGATTGATAATACAAAAACACATACTGTGTTATGAGAAAAATTTATACCTGATGTATTCAATACTAAATGTGGAAGCCATATTTGAGTGTACATCCGGTAATAAAATAACCTAGTATTACCGTTGCATCATAAAGAAGCTTGATAGTAAAGCAGTTACTACCAAAAATATACCAAATGGATGATTTGCAGAGTATGTCATAATGTCGATGTATAACAACATGTTAGTACTATAGCTAATGCACATACCTAGAGTTAGAATTAAGTACTATGGTGTAGATGTAGTAACCACAAGGAAATTAACTACCTTGTCTAATACTCCCTCCGTTCCTTCATATAAGGTGTATAGTTTTTAGTAAAAAATTCCATAGTATAAGGTGTATAGAGAATTCTGGGATGTGTTCCTCGTATTTAGGTGTCAATTAATCTGATCAGGAGAGAAAAGATACCCAGATTTCGTATGTTCCCTCTATATCACATCAATCACCTAGGGTATTCACGTCTAAAAGCAACGAAATTTGCCTTTCCAGCCTATGCGCTAATATTCGTACAAAAAACTATACACCTTATATTAAGGAATGGAGGGAGTATAATTTTATGTATAACTGGCAACTCTTGCAGATCCTCACCTGATACATCGTCATAAGAAAATCTCAACAGAAATGCAAAATTATAGACCTTATAATAAAGCGGGTAAACAACAATTATTTATTAGCTAGATTAGGACCACTCAAAATATATTGGGATGAACTATTGAGATGTATATAGATATAGCATAGTTGAAGGTGAATTCTATAATAATAGGGTAAAATTTAAATGCAACACTATGTTTTCTGAGCTTTGGCACGTAAACAATTCATGAATCCCTGAGTGCTTTGCCCAACAGCTAAAAATAATGAAAGGAAGGAAGAAGGAAAGGAACTGTAAAGATAGTACCATGCTTCCAGGTGGCGCATTACGATCTCAAACTCATCCTTTTCTAAGTTGTTAAAGGAAAGGCCCATGTCTGGTAGATTGTAGGTGATGTGGTTCGTACATTCTCTCTGATTGTTGATCATACTTCAAAAATAAGATGAAGGAATGGTAGGAGCACTGCTAATTAATATAAGTAGGAGAAATGGCTAATTAAGCACAAATATTTATAGGGCTATAAGTAGGCAATCTAGCAGTTGCCCAGCACAAGAACCTCTTCTCCTCTAAAGCAGCATTCGATAGAACTTGCACCGAAATGTAGGGATATAATTATCAAAATGAAATCCTATGGAACCTACAGGGTGCAAATAAAAATCGAATGAAGCTAACCTTTTTGGATGCAAGACGCAACATGAGTTCTCTCGTCGTAAGCAAGATGACTCTCTGTATAGTGTCTGCCTAGTAGTATGTATCTTACCTAATCTTAATATACATTAAATACATGGCTAAGTCTGCATTTTTGGCTAATATAATACTAACACCTACCATGTAACAATACCAAATATGGGATTTCTGAGATCTGCAAATGAGGCCACGAAATATCTATAAGCTTCCAGTTGCAAACTCTAAACAAAGCTACTACAAAAAGTTCATCTATAGAGTAACTATAGATTATCAAAATATATTAGATCAGCACGGTTACTAACAACAAAATATCCATATTACCGAAGCAGTAACAATATTTTACTAAACTATTTCACAATCACATGGGACAACTATTATATTTGATATCATTGAAAAACTATACCTAAAGTACATGTGAATTGAGGTGCACGCATCAAAATAAATGTGTGCCGAACACAATTTTTCAGCTAGCTAACTTTGGAAGAGCAATCAAGTAATTTTGTGTACAAAAGTACTTGTTTTGGGGAATTTTAAATATCCCATTTGGTTATTTTGAATTATGAGCCATTGTACTATATCCCGTTTGGGAAAATTTTGGTTCAGAAGTTCTACTTTAACAAAATTTACTTGAAACAAAAACTCAAAATTATATGATAGTTTAAAACTAAAACTCACAACGGACAGTTTGTACCATTTTTTTTGTAACAGAAGTTTGCACCATTGATCTTCTTTTCCGCTTGATGCAGGCCTCTTGTTCTACAATGAAGATGCTCGACGTATGTCGTTAAGTAAAGAAATAGACAGAGCATTAAAAAAATTATTGTCATATGTTATTACCTGCTCGAAAATGTCCGGTTGTTTGTATTAGGCAACTCCTTCATGGATCGATCCCTGTTTTGAACACTACAAGGCGGATGCATGAGGCAAGCTAGTCCTCGATAGATCCATCCATATTTTGCATGGCAGCATGGCTCATATGTGAGGCCACAAAGAACCTGCTGCGCTTTGCCTGCAGGCGAAGGCTATTGGACCAGCAGAGAAGAAGTACGGAGAGAAATAATGCAGCAGTGGCGGCGTACGCAACATGCTCAGAGATCGGAATATGATGACGGTCTCTGACGATGGAGGTAACGTATAATGAAGGTATGCTCGTGACTCGTGAGATCGGAATACAACGGCAGCGGTAGCGTACGTGAGGACCCTCGCGTACAAGTAGAAGCATGAGGCAATTTAGCCCTCAATTAATCCATCCATCTTTTGCATGGAAACATGGCTCGTGCGTGAGGCAAGAAGCCTGCAAATTGTTGGCTTGCACTGCATTCCTGCCTAAATAAAGGAGATTGGAACTGTAGAGGAGACGCGTGGAGGAAAATATGGCCTACGGCGGCGGCGCAAGTGATAACGTGCTCGGGGATCAGAATATGGCGGCGGCTGACCTAGGCATATGAATCGGTATAGAAAACTTATTTAGTGCATTGGTGGGTAATTTTATTAAACCTCAATGTCTATTGGCTACTTCTAGGATCAACCGGTTGTGAACCGATGGCCAGATGTTTCTATTTTTTGTGGGATTTTCTTGACTATTTATCTTAATTCTGGTAGCCCGTCATGTATTTTTAATATATAATAGATTATGTTGTAGTGAAACTGATTACTAGACATGTCAAAGTTAAATTTATAACACTACTTTAGTTATAGTTGTCTATGATCGAGATACTGTGCTCCAAGTCGTCCATAATCGCGGACACAGCTTTCAGAAAGTTTTACTCTATAGGGGTGCACAAATAGCAACACACACACGATCAACCTCGGAAAGAACCAAATAAAAAGCAATGAGGCCTCACGACCAAGCATTCACATGATTCATAAATCATTTCAGGGGGCCACCATATTAAGCTACCCGCAACGAAGTTGGCCGGCTCCCAGACGGATCCAAGGTTTGTGCCAATGGCTGTAAACGACCGGAAACCCGAAAGTGTGACTGGGCTTGTCGATACCGCGAAAACACTGCAATTCCTAAACAGTACAGGTGCTCCACGCACAATCGTAAATAAAGTAGTAAAGCATGGCATAAGTACATGATAGTAATAAAGCCGCAAACTAGTTTGTGGTCCCAAGAAATAAAGTGTGAATCAAGCTCAGGCAAAGGGGGATTCATAGAATCTCCTGTATATGGATAGTGCGAATAGTCAAGGAACAGGTATCAAATAAGTGTGGAAGAACCAAATATTAGCTATTGCCCACCGGTGCCTCTGTATTAGTTATATCTATTCCCAGCATTTTAATTATCAGTTAAAATTAAAGTCATGATCATATCCACCATAAAGCATGTGCCAACCTTCGAACAACGATGGAACAACAACGACGCGAAGTAGCACCTGAGCAAGCAACGACGACTCGCAAAGCCGACTATTTATCAAACAACAGGCAATAGGTTGTGTCCAAGGCAATATATAGGCTGCAAGGAATATAAATGGTGCACGGAAACTAAAGCATCGCAGTACGGATAGCAATAGATCAACAGGAGGAAGTAAGGACCATAATGCAAAATAGGTAGAAAGGGGGAGATTGCTCTCCTGGAAAACACTCCCGAAGATACATTATCTGAAGAACTTGTCGAATCTCACAACATCTCATCGTCCTATCCGGGAAGAAGCAAGGCACTAAAATAAACACCGGATGCACTATTTAATACTACGGCAGAAGATCGAACATGATGCATGTATGCATGTCATGGCAAGGATGCGGTGCAATTAGGCAACATTAAGCGAAACCGGGGTCCCGACAATTAAATAGGAGGTTCAAGTTGTTTAGATACCCCACAATTTAAATGTTGTTTTAACAAGGAAAAACTTGGCATCGGTTCGCTATACAAATTTAAATAGAGGCAATATAACACTTGAATCGCCTACATAGAGCCTCAATATTTAATTATTTAGGTGAATCGACAAAGTAACCCATAACCCCCAAAGTATGTATGCGACATGAATGATTCACATGCAACAATTGTATGTATGACAATTTATAAAATAGGGCTCGGTTCAGGGTCACACATGTCGGATCGACGAACTTGGGTTCCGAGGGTGTTCGGGTTCGGTCTTGGCGGGATCGGTCTTCGGGGCAACGGTCTTCGGATCCATGATCGGTCTTCGGGTTTGCGGGGCCGGAGTCTTTGGTTTTGGGAATGGGGACTTGGCGTCAGTTAAGAAGATCTTGGGGTCTACCGCCCTAGGTTCCATCTCGTCGACATCTGGGTTCCGTGAAGGAGAGCTTGACGGTCCGCGACGGGATCCTTGGCATCGCGGTCGGTGGCGAACTTGGCGAGCCGGTCTCAATCTGAGGCGAACACCTACAACTTCTCCACATCACCAAAACAGAAACCCAACATCACTACTAGAATGAAACAACGCCACCGAAACATCCAACAACGCCACCGGAAGCACTAGCCTTCAACACATGCTAATGACTGAGCACCAACAACAGACAACGAGACACATGCGCTGGGACGGGGACAAAAGCGCCTGCGTGCAGAAAGAGAAGGCGGTAGCATCTTGGCACGGTTCGAGGACGCGCGGGTCGCGGCGACGGTTGGTCTAGGCGGAGAAGGAATCTCGCGGGGCAGGGACACCGAACGTGGTCGTGCAGGGACGGCTCGCAGGGGCGCGGGATCTGGGGCCGGCGGACATGGGAAGGTGAGGCCACGGAGGTTGAAGCAGAGGGAGGGGCTCTGACGGCGGCGTTCGGTGTGAGGGCGAAGTCGACGATGTCCTGGGGATCCGGGGCGGTGCGGTCATGGCGATGAGGGCGACGGATCTTGGCCGTGACGGGGCCCGTGGTGACGGTGCTGGCCGTGACCGACGGGGGAGCCGCGGCACCGAAGGAACAAGGTGAGGCCAGGCCTGCGCGAGACGAGGCGGACGGAGGGTCGAGGCAGCACAGAGGCGCGGCTGTGGCCGGGGTCGACGTTGGCTGTGCGAGGAGCTGGGCTCGCTGGCGGCTTCTGAAGCAGAGAGGAGTAGGGCCCGCGGCGGCACGGATCTCGGAGCAGAGGCGACACGGAAACGGCGGCGCTCAGGGGTCACGAACGGGCGAGGGGCGTTGGGGTCAGCGGCCCGAGAACGTGGCAGCGGCTGCACCATGGGGATCGAGCGGGGGCTCTCCCTGGCAGCCGATGTGGGCTTCTCTGCGGGGAGGGACAGAGTCACGGGGAGAGAGATATGGGGACGCGACGCGGGGTGGTGGTAGGGATCGCGAGGATCCGCGTGCGGGCTATTTTTTTAAAATAATATATTTAATTTCAGAAATTTCACGAATAATACGCGATCCGAGGGATTACGGAATCTAGCGCGACGTCGTCTATTCAAAAACCGACCGCGTCGTCTCGTCTTTTGAATCACCGAAAGGTGTGAGAGTGGGCCCCACCTGGCCAGGCTGTCGGAAGACAGCGATTCGTCTTTAATTGAAAAACCAACCAGCCCTCGTCTTTAATTGAAAAGCCAACCATCCCTCGTCTTTAATTGAAAAGCCGACCATCCCCTCTTCTTATCCACGCGCGCGCCGGCCAGCCCGACGCGTCCTTCTTCTTCCTCTTCCTCCTAGCTTCTTGTATTTAATTGAAAAGTCGACGGACCTCGTTGGTTATTCAAAAGCTGACTTTGGCCCTGACACGCCCTGACACCCACCGACACGGTAGTCGGTTTTTCATAAACAGACTAGTCCTTTCGGCTTTTTAAAAGCCGATACCGCGCTATATTTGGCAATCCCTAAAATCGCGTATTATTCGTAAAAATTATGAAAAATGTATTATTTAAAAAAATAGCCGCGTGCGGGACGTGTCCGTAGTGTGGGAGTGGGGCCGGGTCGGTCGGGGCTGGTTCCATGGTAGAGGTGGGGAGTACGACATGGTCGCGTCACGCTCTCGCGATGGGGTGTGTATGCGAGTGCTGCCGCAACGGCGGCTGGGTGGGTCTAGGTAGGGTTAGGTTCGGGGTAGGTCAGGTTTTAGTTTTTAGGGTTTTCTCTGGGTAGTAGGATGCCTGCTAGCCAGGCCTTTGGGCCCGGCCGGTGGTGGCCGCCCCAGGTAAAAATATTTTTGTTTTATTTATTTATTTGTTTTAATTTAATAAAACTTTTGTAATAGTTTTTAGACAATTAAAAGATTCGGATAAGACTGAGGTTTTAATTTGAAATAAAGACAGGGGATATTTAGAAAATAAAGATAGGCTTTTCGAAAATAGTTTTAGGCAAACATATGCATTATGATGACGATGCTCGAATGCAATGTGGCATAATGACATGAGCATGCTATCATGATGATGCAATGCACATAGTAGTAAACAACGGACGATTTTCTAGTAGTGATTTTACTGGGGTGCTACAACTACTCCCTCCGATTCATTGCTAGATACGTCCAATTCAGTGACAAGAAATATGGATCAAAGGGAGTACTACTACTACGAGCAAGTAAAGTGTGAGCTGTTCCTAGACGTGGCTAAGAAATGTATTCTGAATCTATTAGAAATTTACTAGACTGGCCAGCAAAAACCAATTCTAAAGATGGGACCCACTTAGTACAGCATAAGCCAATTGATTGCACCACTATGTATCTATAGCCAAATTTCTCCATAAACTTTGGGTGGGTTATAAATATTTGCAGCTAGTAGCTCCATCACTTGATGGACCAACGAGATTGCTCAAAGGCCCGCGATGAGACTCAGTACTTGACGTTTTGCTTCCACTATTCACTCTCCTCTCTCCGCCGTCAGGGTCACTTGCAGGATCAAATCGAGAAAGGAGACTAGCCATGGGGCGAGGGCTCGTCTTCGCGCATGTATCCGAAGAGCGACTATCATGGGGACCAAGAGTCCGGGTAGATTTGTACTTCTGTTGATTTCTGGGTTGTTTGCTCCTACTATTGAACCGTCTCTATACATCTTCCAGGGCAGGCGGCTCGAGCATCGACATTTCCACCCCACGGGTTGATAGCACACTGGATATCTCTAACGTGTATGATGCCCTCATGCCTGCTCTCAGTCGAAGAAGAGAGGTACTGTAGTCACTATACATGTATTGACATTTTATGTTCTTCTCTGCATGTAATCCATGTTGTCTTACTGATGATGCATTTTCCATGCAGGAAGTCAGGGCGAGAATCTCGGCCAAAGTAGATGAAATCTACAACCATAACATCAACATTCTTCATAAAAACTTCGAGCTCAATCTAGAGTGTGATCGCCTCCGAGCTGATTTCGATTTTCAAATGAAGCTCGCATGATCTTATGAGCGTGACTCCTCCATGCTTCGTGCTGAGTACGAAAATTTGAAGAAGGAAGTCACGGAGCTCCGTAGCCAGTAGCTACCATTGCGGAGATCGTCCAGGTCACGCCCCGCTAAGTAGGAAGAGAGAAGCCATCTCATGTTGGCCATCGAGGTCGCGACCATTACAAAGGTCGTCGAGGCCCTGCCTCCGCAGGACGGCCACAGTGTTGCAATCGCTGAATCTTGGAGTAGGAACTAGGAAGGGGGAGGACTTGCCGGAGTGGCCCTCCTTTTTCTTTCTTTTGGGTGCATGGATCGTTTTTTCTTATCCGTCTTCGCATAATTATATTGCACTCTTTAGCGTTCGAATGCGCTCTGTGGAGCTTTTGTAACGATACACTTGCCGTATAGTAGTCACTGTTTAGTGTACATATACATTCAAATTTAGTCAAATATGTGACATCCTTTTTAATTAGGTTGGAGGGCATTTTTAGGAAAAATAGGATGGAGGGAGAGTATGTCTGATAAATCAAAATAATTAAATCATCAATGAGTGATCTTTAAATTTGGTTACTTTGTCAGATGTGTAGGGATCCAGTGTCTAGTATACTTATCAACAGTTCTGTCTTCCCTTTACGTGGCCCCTACGTCGTTGATTGAGTTATTAGGTGATTTTTTTGCTCTTTCTATTAAAATATTATGGTTATGATATAGGGAAGATAATATAGGGTTGCTGCTGCAGGTAAGCAAAATTTAGGGGAAGAATCCTTTTAGGCTAGTCATAGCGAACTTCATGAGTAACTAAGTGTCCTACTCAGTAAAATTGCTTATGTGGCAGTGAGTTATTCACACATACCAAGATGAAATTAGTCTATTACCTAATAATTAGTCTATTCATGTATTAACATAGACTAATAACTTATGCATGTTATAGTCTATGTTTAACTTACAAGTTTTGTTCAACCTTGTTCTCTTCTCTGGTTCCTTTTTCATTTCTTTATTGCAGTAGACATTGTGTAGTACTACTAGACTCACCTCAGGGAATCTTTCTTACTTAACTGCGCTCCACCATTTAGATAGTAGTAGTACATACTATCAGGAGGTGCGGTGTCTATCTAGAAAAGAAAATGCATCGTCAGTGTCAGGGATACCTAGATATTGTCTAGAGTACTTTGGGTCACAAGCACAACTACCCCTATAGTCTATCCACGGACGCCAACGATTCCTTGCACAGGCATTCCCGCTAGAGCCTTCGCAGGGAAGGTATCCACTTTGACCCATTGATTTTGGATTGGACAGACAAGATTGCTAGACGCTGAACTCTGTCTCCTTGGACGATGTTCCTACTACTACTAATACATAAAATACACTTCTAAAACAACAAATGTAACTGTGCTTATGAGTTACTAGTATGATTTCATTAGATGTCTGATTATGACTACAAACTACAGTATGTGTGAGCTGCGTTGATTAGCGAGGGTCATCAGCGGACAGGGGCCTCGACCGCACAAAAAAAGGTTTGTCACTCAATCAGTTGTGCTCACATCCATGCAACTTAGTAACTAGACTATGATCAACGTATATACGAAGAGAGAATACGAGTAATACAATGATCAACCCAATAGAATGCACTCATTACTACACGATGCATGCAACTCAGTATCTTAATAATATCATACACGTAATCACATAAGTACCTTTTTTTAGATGCATGCATTCACTCCTGAACACCATAAGTAAAAGTTTGAACTCATGGAGCGCCAAAATGACATCACGCTAGCTAGCCCGATTAATGGTCTGCTACTACAGTAACCTACACATCTACCCCTATAGTCTACTCTGGGACACCCAATGATTGCTTGCATAGGCGTCCGCGCCAGAGCCTTCGAAGGGAAGGTATCCCCTATGGCCCGTTGATTTGGGATGGACGGATAAGATTGCTAGACGGCCAAAAACGTGTGGTACCCAGTCCCTCACGCCCCTCCATTTCAAACACTGTGAAATTTCTGGTGCCCCTCCGTTTCAAACTATACCAAAATCACGTGGTCCCCACTCCCTTGCATCCCCCCATTTCAAACACTGTGAAATTTCTCGCGCCCCTCCGTTTCAAACAATACCAAAATCATGTGGTTCCCCACTTTCTCGCGCCCCTTCATTTCGAACACTGCGAAATTTTTGGCGCCCCTCCGTTTCAGACGATACCAAAATCACGTGGTCCCCACTCCCTCGAGCCCCTCCATTTCAAACACTGTGAAATTTCTCGCGCCCCTCCGTTTCAAATGATACCAAAATTACGTGGTCCCCACTCCCTCGCGGCCCTCCATTTCAAACGCTACCAAATTTCTCGTGCATGGAACCTCCTGCAGCACTTCTCCGGCTGGCTTTGCCCGCCGGAACTCGACACCATGCACTCCTCACCCAACAGTATACCGGAGCTACATCAACTGCTGTCTCATCCAAAGCATCATTTCTGCTTCACCGATGTCCACTGCACCCGACCTTGGTCATCGAGTCCGTCGTTGTCCACCGCACCTGATTTCCTTTTCCCACTTTCCCATCCATGGCGCTGAATCCGTTAATGACTGTCCAAGATCTACATCAACACCGTCGACATCCTCCCCACCCATACCTTACCTGAACCGCCGTGCAGTGCACCGATTCTCCCTCGTCCATCGCGCTCAAGATGGCATCGAGCGTCCAAGACCTGCTTCCCCGACGCAAACAGTTGGCGTAACCGTAGCACCCTGGGTGACAAGAATGTCACCCGCGCTAGTACGGATGATGCTTAGAAGCCTATCCAACCATGGTAACCAAATCTCCAACTTTTTTTTGTTTTGTTAGCGGTATACCAAGTTCAAGCCTGTCGCAGTGAACTGCATTTTTGTAATTGTGTTGTACACCCAGTCAAAGTGCACGCCTGTTCTTCGTGCTAGATACTACAGAGTAGGTCACCAGACATGTTGGTTTGCATTCGCTGCTCTACAAATTTTGAAGTCATGCACATGTTCTGAGCTACTCCGAACAACAGTAATTGCCTGCTATCATGTAGTTCTTGCAAAATGTAAAATCAGTGGAAAATATTAGTTTGGATTCCCTGCTCCATAGTTACTAAATCTATCTGGTTCGTCCTGAGATAAGTTCCTGTTATTGTTTCCTCCTTGGCATTGTTATGCTGTCCTGTAGTACCCGTTTAGAATCTTCATACTAATACGATTATAATTTTGTTGTTGCCATATGGTTCTTCAAAAGCTGCAACACTAACTACTTTCTTGTTCTTGCATAGATCCCAGAATGGAACAATGAACATGATGGTTTGCATAGCCTCTTCTACAGGTTCACAAGCAACGCCATTACTTCCTTATCTAGTGCTGGTTCATCCTAAGAAATGGCATAACTTTCCTCTACTATGTAGTTCACTCGTGGTTTGCATTCCTCCTCTAGAAGTTCTCTTATGATGCCATTATATTTCTATCTGGTTGATTCTTAGCTATGATAGAAACTGCATGACATTGTGTAGCTCACTGTAAATTATGAGTCACCGTACGTCTCTTGCATTCCAGGAAATACCACTGCTTCCATATATATTTGCTTATATGACCTGCCTAGTTTATATTTGCTGAAATTCTAAAAAACACTTTGTTTGATTGCTTATTTCATTGTAGGCACACTTGTCTAATGATTGTTTGTTTTGTTCTATAGGCTCACGTGCGATCCTACTATAACTCGCATCTCGTTCTGGTTCGTCCGAAGCAATGACATAACTATCCTCTACAATATATAGTTCATTCCTCGTTTGCATTCCTGTTATATACAAGTTCTCGTATGATGCGATTATAATTTTTATCTGGTTCATTCTTAGCTATTAGTAGTTTGTCTTGTTTGTTGTATTAATTTGTTATTACTTAGTTTCAGACTGCAATTATTGCTATTGCCACTAAAGAGGGGGCTACAACATCATGTCTCAAGGTGTTTTTCCAATGTAGCTGTCACACTCAAAGGGAGATGCAGTTGATGGATTGAGAAAGCAAATTGAGGACAATGCTTTCAACTTGATTGTCAACTGAAATGCTAAATTTTATTTCCTGAGTGTTGATATTATGTAATATTTTTAAGAAGTTTGCAGCTGATATAATATCTAGATAACTCGCATAGGTCATGTATGCATTTTTTTAGCTGGGCCATGTAGGCATTTAGTTGACGTCGTCCATGCATGGCGGTAGGAGGTATCATAAATGCGCCAACCAGGTCAATCAGGTAAGAGTTTATGTCTTTGTTATTTTCTCTTATTGTATTAGGCCTACCATGAACAGTAAAACATGCTCGCTAATTATACTCCTTTTATGATATTTGTGTGGGCTTCAGAAAGGCCGAAATTATAGGTGTCCGCGACCGTAACGGGCCTACTCTCAGGTGGCAACTAGTAACAATAACAGGCTAGAACAGTAATAGACCAAAACAGTAACATGCCAACATAGTAAAAGGCTAAAACAGTAACAGGCCAAAACAGTTATAGGCCAGAACACCAGCAGGCCAGAACAGAGGCAACCCAGCATAGTAATAGGCCAGAACAGTAACAAACGAAAAAAGTGGTAGGCCAGAATAGTAAAGGCCCACAAAAGTACATACCTGAATAGTAATTGTCTAGAACAGTAACACGCCGAAAATTGTACCAGACAAGAACAGTAACAGGCCGAACATATTGACAGGCCAGAACAGTACCGGATTAGAACAGTAAAAGACTAGAACAATATCAGACCTTCTCAAAAGTGGGCCATTCGTAGGCAGCCCAGGACGAGCTATGAGAATAGTGACGGGCTGGTCGTAGGCCTTAATAGTATTGGGCCTACTTGACGCAGGCTGTTAACGGGGCTGCACAGTATTCGAACAATGTGGGCTTCTATAGACTGAAACAGTAACGGGCCTAACATTCGTGGGTTGCTGCTAGCTGCATCTTTTGGGCCCATTTCAAACAATGTCGGACGAAACAATAATGGGCCATAATCTTATTGGGGTCTCCTAATGGGACGGCCCACTTAATTATTAGCAGGCCTTGGCTGGGCCTGGCTTCTACCACAGTTTCTATGGCCGTTAATAGAGGTAACTAGGCGTTAACGGTGTTTGCCACATGGCAGTTTGCATGACGTCAGCAGTCAACGCGGCTGGCGAACAGATCTATGATGGAACAAGTTTTTGTGGCTGAAGGGTGCGATCCGCCACGGTCGCGAAAAAACCATGGTAGATTCTTTTGTGATAGGGCTTTTACCATGAAGGGCATCCATCGTAGAAGACTTTTTAGCCACGAAAAACGGGCCTTCAACCACGAAAATCGTCCGTTGTAAAAGCCAACTTTTCTTGTAGTGCATAATCTCACCAACATAGTAGCATACATAAATAAGGTCCACAGACAGATAAACAACGGAGGTCCACAAGCATACATAACGGAGGAAAAGCGTGCACGAGCATAAAAAGATCAAAGAAAGAGCAAGCTCCTGACACAACCCATGCAAATCCTGTAGCCCTAAAGGAACACTTTCTCCCTCTTTGGCATTAAGACGCCAAAAAGGGACAAAGCAGATAATCTAAGCGCCCCACCCACCAACATACGGAGGAGGAGGCTCAGGGTCCCATGAGGCATTGTTCCAAGTGGGTGGAAAAGGACCGGTGACCTCAGACTCATCATCACTGTCAGTCCACCTGCAATGCAAATTGACCCACTGATCCTTGGGCGCGGTGACGGAACTAGACTCATGAGATACCTCAATATCAAGCTTCCTCATCCCTCTTCACACTGTGCCTCTGAGCAACATAGGACTGATACTCACGGTCTTGGATGAAATAGAAGGTCTTCTTAACTTTCCTCAGCAACTTCTTAGCCCAAGATGGTTGTCTCTCAAGTCGGGATGGAGGAGAAGCCTCAGCACGGTCCCTATCACTAGCATGATCTGATGCCTCAACAACGTCTCTGGCAGCCTCCTCAGTAGAAGCTTTCCTCTCAGCTTGAGAACGCAGTTTCACATGCTTCATAACATGGATGGACTTCTCCTCATGAACAGTGCAGACATCCTGAGGGTAAGGGGAGCTTGTGGCCTCTAGCCACTTAGCATTGATGAGGGTCTGCATGTAAGGAGCATAGGGACACGATCTCTTCTCACTCAGTGCAGACCAAATCTCTTCAAACAAATAGTCCATCACATCAATCCGTTCCTGAGAGTTTCTGTGGTGGTAAGTATGATACATGAGATTAATCTAGAAGGCATGAAGCTGATCGAAGTTACCTACCTTGGGAGCAATGGTGTTCTAATAGAATTTGCGCATGATATCATAGGTTGGAAGGAGATATGCAACATTACCATTGACACCCCAGCCCTCAATGTACAAGGGCTCTCGAACTTCAGGCTTAGAGGCCTTCCCCCTATGAACGTGCCATCCATTAGCTCGCTGGCCTTGCAGAATGGGATAGCCAAGAAGGGTAGGAAACTCAGACCACTTGGCAGTCAGAAACATGTTTTGGATCATCCACTTTAGAGTTCTATCATGAGCATCATGATCAATGTAGAGGGTGGAGTAGAACTGAGCAATGGCCCTCTCATCATAATTCTCATGATGCTGCATAATCCGAATGATCCCAAACCTCCTGCACATGTCGAGAGTCTCACCAAAGTACCCGTGATTGCCTTCCATCTTGGCCATGATGATGTGCTTCTGGGGGCAACCACATGCTTCTTCTTGGAGGCGTATACCTTGATGTACATTTCTTCTTGGCGCTTGGTATGGAAGTAAGGGTCATGAGCCAGACGATCTCGAGGAACACTGTAGGGATCAATCTTGCGAAACTCCTCATATGCATTCTGAGGCCAGGAGGAAATATTCTTCTTGTTGATGTCAGGCCTAGTGGTGGTCTTCTTATGGCTCGCTAGAACAGGCATTTTCGCTTCAGCAGCATCATCACGACACTCAGCAATAGCTCTCTGACGGGCAGTCTGAGCTAGAGGACGAACAACTTCCGGATCACCTTCATCAATCTCTGAAGAACCACGAGAAGGAGCACGAGACTGCTTGGAGCCACCACAGGAACCACCTTGCCCTAAGGAGAAATCATAGAATAGAGAGGGAATGTGGGACAAGTGCACAATGTTGAAGAAGAATCAACTGAGAACAGATTGACAAAATACAAAGACAGTGGTCGAAAAATGGTGCAGCGGTAGTTCCTCCGAGCTGCCGGAACTACTGGTGGTGCGGGGACCACCGTAAGTACCGTTTGTGTCCCACCGGACGTACCGGTGGAGAGGAGCCCACCGGAAGTACCGGTCAGGCCCACCGGTAGTACCGATCAGGGCACGAACAGGGCAGTTTGTCAGAATTCCATAGTGTAATGGATCTAAGGGCACCAAAAGTCAAAATCAAGCCAATGTATTGGGGCAATCTGTTCTACCAATGAATCCTAGCCCTACCATGATCTCTCGAAATAGTTCTAGCCAAAGAAGAGCCCTAGACATGGCAAGTCCTACTCAAGCACAATAATGGCCAGATCTCCATGAACGGAGGGTGAGAGGAGAAAATATCAGGGTCCATGGCGGGAGATCGAGGTGGGGAAGATTCCCACAGAGCATATCTGAGGAGGCGCGGTCGGAGTCAGTGCTGCTGGAAGAGCCACCATGGAGAGCTTCCCTAGACGAGCATGTTTGTAAGAAGAGGGTCAGGGGCAAATGAGGAAGAAGATCCCATGGCCCTGGCCTGCAGCTTATAGGACCCACGCATGATTGGTAGTACCGGCCAGAGGCCAGAACTATCGGCGACACCGGTAGTGCAAAGTCAGAGCGGTAGTATTGGTCTGGACGGAACTTCCGGGGAAGTTAGGCCCGGAGCAGTAGTACCGGTGCTGGCCGGAACTACCGGTGATGCCCAGAGAGAACCTCCTAGATGTGGAATGGCTAGGATGAGACCTTGTGTAAGAGAGAGTGAGGTTTAAGGGGAGGAGCAAAGGCTTGGATAGATGGTATAAACTGTGAAAAGCCAAATTAAGATCCAAAAACGAAAAACAACAGCAAAAACATGGGAAACAAGGTAAAACACCAAAAAAGAAAAACAAAGAGAAACCCACAATGTCGGTGGCCTAGGCCACCATATATGAGTATATTTGGCTTGACACCGTGAAGATATATCTTGGGTTCATTACCAAAACTCATCATTTAAGCTCATTATGTCTCCTTGAGAGACCATAGAGAATGAATACATTAATGTGTGCATAATAGGGAGAGTGTTGGTTCATATGAGGAACCACACTCCCCCCTAAATCTGTGCGTACATCCAAACAAGATATTATTTGAGACCCGGGTAGGTGTGCAAGATACTCAAACCACATTGCTCGAATCTATGATATTTAGTTCATGCCAGAACTCCCGAAACCTTGCTTCATCAAGTGGCTTCATGAAAAGATCCGCGAGATTGGCCTTGGTAGGAACATACTCCAATAAATTGTCTCCTCTTGCAACATGATCCTGAATGAAATGATGACGAATCTCAATGTTCTTGGTCTTGTTGTGTTGCACCGAGTTGTGAGCAATAACAATGGCACTCTCATTGTCACAAAGAAGGGGCACCTTGTTGAAAGAAAGTCCAAGATCCTTCAAGGTTTGCTTCATCCATAGCAATTGAGCACAACAACTTGCGGCGGATATGTACTCGGCTTCGGCGGTGGACATAGACACGCAGTTTTGCTTCTTCGAGGACCAACACACGAAAGATCTTCCAAGAAATTGACAAGCACCGGACCTTGACTTCCTTTGCACTTTGTCTCCCGCCCAATCTGAATCCATGTATCCAATGAGGTCAAAGCTTGCTCCCTTGGGGTACCACAACCCAGAGTTAGGGGTATGAACCAAATATCAAAAGATTCTCTTGACCACCACCATGTGGCTTTCCTTTGGTGCGGCTTGGAATCTTGCACACATACCCTCACTCAACATAATATCTGGTTGAGATGCACAAAGAGAGATCAAAGAACCAATCATCGAGCGATAAAGTTTTTGATCCACATCCTTACCCTTGGGATCGAGATCAAGATTAACCTTTGTGGGCATGGGAGTTCTAACTCCATTTACTTGATCAAGGTTGAACTTCTTGAGCATATCTTGGACATATTTGGCTTGGTTCGTGAAGGCTCCCTTCCTCAATTGCTTGACTTCAAAACCAAGAAAGAATTCCAACTCCCCCATCATAGACATCTCAAAACGGTTGGTCATAAACTTAGAAAAATCCTCATTAAAAGTTTTGTTAGTAGACCCAAAAATAATATCATCAACATAGATTTGGAAAATGAACAAGTTTCCTCCAACTTTATTAGTAAAAAGAGTGGGATCAATGAGGCCTACTTCAAAACCATGCTCTAACAAAAGCTCTCTAAGGCACTCATACCATGCACGTGGGGCTTGTTTGAGACTATATAGTGCCTTATCAAGTTTGTAGACATGGTCCGGGAAGAGGGGATCCTCAAATCCCGGAGGTTGCTTGACATAGACCAATTCCTTTAAGGTACCATTAAGAAAAGCACTCTTGACATACATTTCTTGCAATTCAAAATTATGATGGGTAGCATAAGAAAGAAGCATGCGAATGGACTCTAGACGAGCAACGGGAGCATAAATTTGACCATAGTCAATTCCCTCAACTTGAGAGTATCCTTGGGCAACTACTCACAAGACATCATATGGATCATGATCAGAGAAGAAATAATGATGTGTAACAATCTGAACATAAACGATAATCCAATGGTTCACTCAATAGCATCAACTACAAGGAGTAATCAACACCGGGAAAGTTTCCCCTAAGAACTATGCAAGATTCAACCCAATTGTTACAACGGTATGAAGTGGTGATGATGGTGCTGGTGGAGATGATGGTGGTGATGATGATGATGATCCCGATGAAGTCCAGCTTGATGGTGGTGTTGATGGCGACGATCTCCCCTCTCCGGGAAGGAATTCCCCCGGCAGAATTTTGTTTGCCGGAAAGATCTTTCTCTCTCGGTGTTTTCCGCCCTGCAGAAGTGGCTGAATCTTTCTGTGGTCGCTCTCCGAGTCTTAGGGTTTTCAGAAGGATAATATACGCCATAGGGGAGAGCCTGGAGTGGGCCAGGGCAGCCACACCACCTGCCGGCGCGGGCCTAGGGCTGCCCGCGCCAAGGGGTGGTGTAGGGCCCCTGTGGCCCATCTTCACTTCCCCTTCTGGCAATCTTCATCTTCTGGAAAAATAGAATTTTCCATGTATTTTCTCGGATTTTCTGATCTTCGTGAATTTTGCCTCCAAACAGCACCTTTTCCATCAGAATCCTGACTACAGCGGTCCATGCTCCAAAAGTCATCAACCATGCAAAAAACAGATGAAATAACATAAGTATCATCTCTTAATATGAAATATATCAATGAATAACAGTAAATTATGATATATAATAGTGATGCAAAATGGACGTATGAGTCTCAAGACGAGATTCTTTCACATCTGCTATTATAGGTTCATCATTTTGTTCATCAGGTTCAACAACTTTACTTGTACATTCATTAATCATACTAGCTATCATAGAATGTTCCTTTACTTTAACTGGGAAAGGTATTTTCTCAATGTAAGGTTCAGGTAAAGCATGATTAGCAGTATAAACTTCGGTATTTCTTGCAGGAACACACTTAGCAACATCTTTATATGGTTCATGATACTTATTCCACTTCTTTTTAGGAACTTCAATATAGGAAGCAAAAGTCTTAAAATAAGTTGCAATAGCTTGAGAGTCTAAACCATAAGCATTTTTAATATTTTGAAAATCATCAGTTCCCATAAAAGATTCAATGCATTCATAATCATAATTTATACCTGACTTTCTTCCTTTGTCATTCTCCCATGCTTCAGCATTGTCTTGAATATGGTCTAGAAGATCCCATTTAGCTTCTTCTTCCATGCGTGTAAATGATCCAACACAAGAGGCATCCAATAAATCCTTATCATGAAGAGAAAGCCTTGCATAAAAGTTATTGATAATAATATTATTGGGGAGCTCATGAATGGGACATTTGAGCATTAGTAACTTCAATCTCCCCCAAGCTTGAGCTGTACTCTCTCCATCAAGAGGCCAAAAGTTGTATATTTGATTCCGATCTTTATGAATCTCACTAGGAGGATAAATTTTGAATAAAAGAGAGGCACTATTTCCTCCCATTCAAGAGCTTGACCATTCTTTAGCAGCTTATACCATTCCTCAGCTCTTCCTTTTAGTGATAATGAGAATAATTTCTTCTTGACTTGATCTGTCATAATACCTGCACACTTGAACAACCCGCATAATTCGTGTATAAAGAGCAAATGATCACCAGGATGGACAATTCCATCTCCAACATAATAGTTATCCATAACATGATCAATAACTCTTGTAGGTATTTTAAAAGCATCATTCTCAGCAGGTGGTGGTTCATTTACTACCTTAGCAGTGGTAGTAGCATTACAAAATAAGAAACTCAGCGAATTATCCATATTGAAAATAAAGCAACTAACAGAAGTAAACAATACTCACAGTAGAAGTTTCCTTTACCAGTTCCACTCTCCAATAGCGCTTCACTCCCCGGCAACGGCGCCAGAAAATAGTCTTGATGACCCACAAGTATAGGGGGTGTATCACAGTATTTTCGATAAGTAAGAATGTCGAACCCAACGAGGAGTAGAAGGTGTTGGTGAATGGCTTAGAGCAGGAATTCTCTGTAAATACTTAGCAAATATATTTTTAGGGTTTTTTGATAATGTAGGTAAATAAAGTACGAGTAAATAAATGACAATAAGAATAAATGCAGCAAGTGGCCCAATCCTTTCTTTAGCAAATGACAAGACGGTTGTATTACTTAGGATGACCAAACGTTCTCGAGGACACATGGGAATATCGTCAAGTGTTTTCACTTCATATAGTATATTAATCTTCTTTAGTTTGCTAAGTGTTGTGTGGGTGAACTTGTGCTAATGTACCGACCTTCCTAGGACTAATACATACTTGTGATTATACCCCTTGCAAGAATCCACAAGTACAAGAAAGTAATTAAGGTAACCTAACCACAACTTTAAACTCTAAGACCCTGACGTCCCTTGTGTAAAGGTTTCCTAATGAGGGTTCAGGTTTCTGTCACTCCGGCAACCCCTACGATTAGTAGCCAAATACACAATGCATTCCCCTAGGCCCATATAGGTGAAGTGTCATGTAGTCGACGTTCACATGACACCACTAGAAGAAATACATCACAACTTAAATATCAAACTATTGAATCTTTCTCAACACAATTCCACTACTAACAACATGAATTCTCCCATGTCCTCAAGAATAAAACAAACTACTCACAAGACATCATATGGATCATGATCAGAGATGAAATAATGATGTGTAACAATCTGAACATAAATGATAATCCAATGGTTCACTCAATAGCATCAACTACAAGGAGTAATCAACACCGGGAAAGTTTCCCCTAAGAACTATGCAAGATTCAACCCAATTGTTACAGCGGTATGAAGTGGTGATGATGGTGCTGGTGGAGATGATGGTGGTGGTGATGATGATGATTATCCCGATGAAGTTCAGCTTGATGGTGGTGTTGATGGCGACGATCTCCCCTCTTCAGGAAGGAATTCCCCCGGCAGAATTTTGTCTGCTGGAGAGATCTTTCTCTCACGGTGTTTTCCGCCCCGCAGAGGCGGCGGAATCTTTCTGTGGTTGCTCTCCGTTTCTTAGGGTTTTCGGAAGGATAATATATGCCAGAAGGGAGAGTCTGGAGTGGTCCAGGGCGGCCACACCACCTGCTGGCACGGCCTAGGGCTGCCCACGCCAGGGGGTAGTGTGGGCCCCCTGTGTCCCATCTCCACTTCCCCTTCTGGCAATCTTTGTCTTTTGGAAAAATAGAATTTTCCATGTATTTTCCCAGATTTTCTGATCTTCGCGAATTTTGCCTCCAAACAGCACCTTTTCCATCAGAATCCTGACTGCAACGGTCCATGCTCCAAAAGTCATCAACCATGCAAAAACAAATGAAATAACATAAGTATCATCTCTTAATATGAAATATATCAATGAATAACAGTAAATTATGATATAGAATAGTGATGCAAAATGGACGTATCAACTCCCCCAAGCTTAGACTTCGCTTGTCGCCAAGCGAAAACTAAGCTCAATAAACATGACCTCAGGTTTATGGAGTGAAGAGTCGATAAAATAATACGGACAAGATGTAGGGGTTCCGCGTATGAAAACAATACATTTTACCCTACGCCCCTGAACCCCTGATGCTGCCAGGACCTATCTATTAGTAATATAGTAACGGGAGGGGCTTTTCGCGAACTTACCCTTGAAGACCGAAAAACGTTGTCAACGCTCAGGAGAGCGTGGTTGATGTAGACAAGCCGAAGCCGACCTCAAGTTCATGATCAAGTCCTTGTGCTCCAACGGCTCCAACGACTTGAGTGCCTCAAGTGTGACACCTCACGGGGAGTTACACACGTCCGGTGCCTGATGATGACTCCCGCTTCCCTGATCCAGCAGCAGTTGCGGAAGTAGAGCTCCTAGATCCAAATCCTGCAGCACGACGGCGCTCCACGGTGAAGATGTCACTCGTTCACGTAGTCCGAACTTGGGACCACGGTCATGAGAGAGAGAGAGATAGAGAAAACAATTGGAGGTCCCCCCAAAAGTGAGAAGACCTTTATTGATTATTGTGTGTCTTTATCTGGCCAAATACCCCCACTATATATAGGGGAAAAGGAGGTACTACCTCCCTCAAAGTCCTGGGGTGGGACTAAAGGAGAGGAGGGGGAGGGGCAGCCGCCGGCCGGCCCTAGTGGGCCATGTGCGGGAGGGGCGGCAAGGCCCAGCCGGCCATCCCTTGTCCCTTCTCCCTCTCTCCTTTCCCTAATGGGCCCTCTCTCCTCCTGGAATTTGCCCATTAAGCCTTTTGACCTTTTAAATTGATTTTCTATTTATTAAATAATTATGAATAAATGATTAAATCAATATTTAACATTCATTCACATATTATTCAACCTCTATGGTTATGGAACATTTCCACCTCCACTCCGGACATCCTTCGGAATTACCAAAACCCTTCCAGTTTTCTCTCTACAATTTTTCAGCGATTCTACTGATCCTATAAACACTCTCTAAGCATAATCAAGCCCTTAAGCATGATACCCCACGGTTCGGGAACACTCCAGACATGGTCGTGACACTCCCCCACCAATGATCAACAGAGGGACCTGGATGGCCATGTGACCCCTTTGCGTTCCACGAAGATCTTTCGTCGTTTGAACCGGGACAATCGTGTCTTATTCCCTTTGTCTCTCGATAATTGCATTGCCCGAGATCTGATCAATGACATCACCATGTCGTGTTCAATCTCTTTACCGAATAATGCTACTTGAGTCGTTCCGGCAAGTGATATCCCTGTGATCAAATCACACGCTACGTGGCTATTGGATATAACCTCTCCTAGTGGGCCCTTGAGTATCTTCCCGTCACATGGATGGACAAACCCCGCTCTTGACATATATTGCCTCTACAGTTTCATCCCAGTACCTAAACACACCTTTATAACCATTGTATTACCAAGTGGCGCTTGATGCTATCAAAGCACTCTCGGAAGACAGTGATTGATATAGCCTCACGGTCTAAGGAATAGTCTACGAGGATCCATTTCTAATCATCGTAACTTGAACTTCGTGACATGATCAGGTCACGATGTTTAGATTGGGTATTGTTTCATCTTCTCATTCTCAGAATGAGTTGACTCCATTTCCAACTGGCATAAATGCCACATGATCAGGAAACATGATCATCTATTGACCAATGAACCAGTGACTAGAGTTTCACTGGGAACCCCTGGTTGTTTGTATATCACACGTGTATTAATGTTTCCACTCAATACAATTATAGCATGATATAAAACTTAATCATAAACTATATGAAATATGATAATAGTCCTTATTACTATTTGTCTCTAGGGCATATTACCAACAGTCTCCCACTTGCACTAGAGTATAAATACACTAGCTGCATTTGTTCTTAATCATTGGCACCATATATCCGGTACCCTGAACATGCTTGCTCATAGAAGAGGTTGAGTCTTGGACCTGTACTTTACAATCCCAAATCCTTTGCAACTTACTAATGTCACCTTGATTGACATTAATACTTTATCATCACATCATAACATCTGTGTGTATGCATCGTCGCTATGGCAGCAGAACGATGCCTAATTCCATGAGCCTACAGTGACTTTAGATCAACCACGAGGGCTTTCTCATGGGCACTGTGCCCTGGGACACATCATTCTACGTTAAAAGCGAACTAGCCCCGCCATAACATTATACATCACTTTAGATGGTACCCTTATCTATTATTATAAATGTATTCATCGAAACACTAGTGCACTTAGTGCAACTTTCGATGTTTTGTTCACCTCGCTTCCTACTTGACTTCAATTGGTATTTACAGGAGTTTCCAACATATTCCCTTATAACATAACCGTTTATGTTTTAAGATATGTCATCCTCTGTAGTTATCTATTAGACACTACGTACAAACTTAGCTCAACGTTCCGTGATTCAAACTTAATCACTTTCAAACGTTCCTTATTGGATCATATATTATGTTACGTTACCATCATGGTTTTCTAAGATAGAACCTATGTCTCAACATAGTGCATGATGATCATCATTTTCTTTCTTTCAACCATTGATGTTCAACTTAATACTATTCCTAATTTGAGTTATTAAGGACCAGTTCCTTAATTAACTTCTATTCTGAAACCCTTTTCAGAATCCCTTAAGGAATACTACATAATATCATAGTACACTTATTATCAACTTCTACACCTTATAAATCATTATTTATTGGTACTTGCGCTTTTATTCTTAACATACATAAGAATCACTCTTATAAGCTCCCACTCAAAATATGTTCCTACCATATTTGGGTATGAGTCACTACTCTTACTCAAACTATGTTCGTACATATTTGAATTTGAGACTTATATTACTCCCACTCAAAAATATGTCATTCACATATTGTTTTAGGAAAACTTGCATAGCTCCCACTCAATTTCATGCAAATTGCATATCCACTCACTATTTTGAACAATTTCAAAATCCTTTGATCAAATATCGAACTTGGAGTTTTACTATGAGATACTAGTACTTCTACTAGTTTTAAATCCACTAGATATTAAGCACACATGAATCAAATTCATTTGAATTCGTCCAATACTTGACAAATTGTGCCTTTGTCATTCACCCCCTTTTCCACTATGGCTTTGCAGTCATTTGGGAAAATTCAAGTAACCCCTTTTACTTGTGATATTCTGCAACGAATTGCTTTCTAATCTCAAGTGGATTTTGCTTTTAGGATTTCTCATAATTCTAGTTTACCATTATTTCCTTAGTAGTTCGTAGGTATGTCATATTCCAAGAATCATCACAAATGATTCACAAATGTCTCCATACAAGATATGGATTACATTTTGAATCCTACTTCATGTAGTGAAAACACCAGCGGGGGAACACAATGATCATTATCATTGATTCTTTCCTTCTATGAAGAGAATTATTCAGGAACGTTTTCCATTGCGCTTCTCAACATTCTGATGCAGGGATTTGAATCCTCATCGTATTTTTCACTATCTTCCAAATGCTTCATAATCGAGAAATATCACTAAAAGGTGAGCTTTCTCAAAAATGTACCAAAATCCAAGCAATACCAGTTTTGCTTCTCTTTTGGTTTCAGCTATGGATTTCGTATTCAAAGTTTCCAATGAATACTCTACAAGGACTTATTCGCTATTGTTTTGGTTATATCGAATAACCCCAAAACTTTTACGATGATCCATACTAGATATGGACCCACTTTCATGAATCCAAATGGTTCACTATATATTCTAATTGAGTGCTAACTATTTCTTAACTAATGGTCTCTACATCTACACTACAATGATTTATTTGGTGACATCTATTTACCCACTTTGATATCTAATATCGCATTGTGATGCTTTGTATTTTGATGTTTCAAAACGCTTTGCATTTCACAATTACTTTTATGCCATTCTTTATAAAGTCGAATATCATTACTATTGATCAAATCATAGTAATCATATTCTCTTTTATATTTATACCCTATCATGGAAATGGCCACAGCAGTCGCTGCAGTAGGCAGCAATTGATTGAATCGGGGGCGAGAGTTGGCGGCCATCTACGGTGCGAGATAGGGGCGGATGCACATGGATTTATCCATGTTCGGCCCCCGGAGGGTAAAGACCTACTCCTGCTAGATTGGATTGACAGAGAGCAAGTTACAATGGTGGCGAGCTCGGGAGCAGCGAGTCGCTCGAAGGGGTGTATGATGGAACGTAAATCCTCAGAGTACCCTAGGGAGGTTTATATAGGAGGCACCTCGCTAGGGTTTATAGTTTACAACTGAACAAGATATGGATTTAGAGGCTTTGACCTAATTCGACTGGGCTTCAAGTACGCTCATGTGCCTCCAGTCTCCAGTCGCTAGGCTTTCTCCTTAGTCGCATTCCAGTCGCTGTCCTACTGGCCCACTCGCGAGGCCTTTGGCCCAATCAGAACGTCCTGCTGGGCATACCCCATTCGGCATATCCCCATAAGTAGTCCCCTAGGCCATCGTTGATTCATATGCAGGCGTTTATTTGGATATCAGAGTAGGCGAGTCCAATTTGGACGCCTAGTCGAATCGGTGATGGACTCCATCGAAATCAAGGAAATTTTCCCCAGGTTTCTAGTCGTCGTCTCGCGAATGCAACCGCTATCACATCACCGCTTTGGTGAGTGGATAGGACGTAGTTGCAAACGAGTCGAGTGAAGGAGTTGGACCGTCATCCTGGTCAAACTATCCGTTGGATAGTCCAATGGTAACTTCGGCGCAATTACCGCGAGCAACGTCTACCCGAGATTGGCGGGTAGCACCCCCTTATATGGGGAGTGATAGATTAGTCCTGCAGATCCTTCCCCACATTATGCATTCTCGCGCATCCATTTCTCCTGCCTTTCCTCGATCCACACCTTTCCAGACCAAGCGACTCCCTCTTCCTTCTTGATGGCGCCTCCGAAAGGATCGTGGGGTAAATCAAAGAGCACCGCGACGCAGCTCAGGTCCTTCGAGGACGCCGGGGTCCTCCTCAAGGGGAATTGGTGGATCCCCGCGTCTTCCGAGATCGAGCCGAAGCCACGCACCCGCGAGTTCATCTGCTTCCCAAGCCATCTAGAGAGGGGCTTGGGATTCCCTATCTCGCTATTCTTCCGGCGGTTCTACGCATATTATGTGATCTAGCCGTCAGATCTTGGCCCACGCAGTATCGAGCAGCTGGTGATCTTCGTTGCCTTCTACGAGTGCTATCTTGGCTATAGGCCATACTTCCCGTTGTGGCTGGAGCTTTTCCATGGCCGTATCGGACGTGAAGGGTCCGGCGGACTGATCTTGCCGGCCGGAGGCGTCACCTTCCAACTGAAGCCGAAGGCCAACTTTGTCAAGCTTATGCTGCCAAAGAAGGCCGCGAGCGAGTGGAAGAGGAGCTGGTTCTACGTGAAGGAGTCCACTCCCTCTGGCGAGGTAGCATTGCCGGAATTCGTCGCGGAGAGAAGCGAACCCCACCGGCTGGCGATGGACAGGATCCCCGATGATCAAAGGATGGTTGTCGCGGAGATGATGGACCAGATCCAGAAGCCGAAGGACCAAGGTTTCTCCTCGATCAACCTGTAAAATTGCTGGCTCGGGCGGCGATTGGTCCCATTGGCGGCGCGGCCGCACTGGATGTACGAGTACAGCGGGAAGAATGATCCTTCCCGGACCATCAAGGAATCATGGGACGCCGAAGATTACAAGGCCGCCCTGAAGAAGATCACTGACGCGGAATTTACAACCACGCCAGCCGGGCTCGCTCTATACGTGCCTGTGAAGAATGAAGCCCCTAGAGTAAGTTCTTCTCTCTGAATTTGACTTCAGTCGTAATTCTCGTGGTGCAATTTGCAACCGCATCGTCTAAAATTTATTCGTGTCCACCCTCAGTTGTTTCACGTTTTGGAGGGCTGGCTCCCCCCACTCGACGAAGAGGTTCCCCATGAGTTCGAGGAGGGTGCCTCAGGAGAATCTTCTGAGGAGGAAGAGGAGGAGGTAGAGGTTCCTCCCCCAGCGCCTGCGGCTCGCAAGACTCGCATGCAGAAGCAACGTGAGCTCGAGGCGAGCCATAGTATCGAAGAGCGCGAAGAAGGCAATGAGATCTTGCAAGAGCACACTTCTCGGCGAATAGCCACGCTGGCGAAACCCTCGCGCAAGCCGAAGTCTCCAGCGAAGAAGGCGGCATCACCATCCAGGTCGGCGGTGGTGTTCGAGTTAGATAACGAGTCCGAGGACGACACGGCTGAGACCTTGTGCAAGATCCCAGAGGGCACGGTTCCGATGACGGGATCGGAGGCTGAAGGCGTCGAAGCGGCGGTGGAGGTTCCTCTTGCAGTGATCGCGCCACCAGCTTCGATGGCGCTAGAGTAGGAAGCAGCTGAGGCCGCTGCGTCAAAGTCGCCGCGACCTTCGGGAATGGCGGCGTCTTCTGAACCGGAGGTTCCTGCGACTATGACCTCATCTTCGAACAGGCTTGCGGTGTCGTGGGCTTCGAATGTCTTCGAAAGAGGTCTGACATGCAAGCTAGGCCCAGAGTTGGATAAGCCTGCCCATATGAGCACGGTGTTGCGTTTTGTTCTGGTCGCCAAGTAAGACTCGGGTTCTCCCTTTCGATTCTTGATCCTCTTTTTCTATGATTTCTAAGCTGACTTTAGAGGTTTGGCAGGTCCAGCGCCAAGAAGATTGTTCGCCCTTCAGTGGCGAAGATTCCACCAGTCGCTACCGTAGGGGAAGGTGATCTCCCCAAGAAGAGGAAGCCTGCTGCAGATGTCGCGCCCTCCACAGGCTATGGCAGGAGATAGCACCAAGGGGAGTGATCCTGCTGCAGGCGCCGAGGAGGTGGCGGTTACCCGATCGGAGCCAGCGATGGGAGCTCCGATGACGGAATCATCGGCTCTGATGACTAGTGACCCAGTTAGAGCTTCAATGACATTTTCGTGCTTCATGGCGAAGGGGTTTCCGGTCGTGGCGGAAAACCAGTCTCCTTAGAGCCCGGAGATCGTTGACGAGGATGTTGGGTCTCGTCACGGGCATACCTCCTTCATGGTCCCTTCGACGGACGCTAGAGAACGTCACAACATGCTTGGCGCCGCCATTCAGGTACGTCTAGTCCCCGAGTGTCTAGTCGCTGAATTTCAGTGGCTAGGAACTGAGTTTCTTCTAGTATCCAGTCCCTGAGTTCCTAGTCGCTGAATTTTAGCGGCTAGGAACTGAATTTCTTCTAGTCCCCAGTCCCCGAGTGTCTAGTCGCTGAATTTCAGTGGCTGGACACTTATTTTCTGTTTTTGTGATTGCTAACTTTTCGTTCTGCTTGGAGGGCTTGTAGAGGGAGTCGACAGATCAATAGGCCGCAAGGGAGCGTGATCTGCGCGTGGCGCAGGAGGCAAACCGGCGACTCCAGGAGACTGTTGGTGAGTACTTGATTCATTTTTTGGCTACAAACTATTGGTGTTCCGGAGTGCTAACAGTCGTTTCTATTCTATTCAGATGGTCTTCCGGCTGCGATTGCCAAGGCCCGAGAAGGATATGTCCCAAATGCCGAGCCAGACGTGGCGAATGGGCGTATCGACTCGCTGGTCAAGGAGTTGGAGGAGGCGAAGGCGGCCTCGATCTCTTTTGAGGATAGAGCGAAGGCTGCTGTCGCTGCAACTGAAGAGGAGCGGAAGGCCGCGGACTCGATCATCCTTGGGCTGCAAAGCGATCATGCCGCCCTCGAGAAGCACGTCACCGAGAACTATCGGAAGCTCCTTGGCGAGTCGCTTCTCCTTTGTTTAATATGTGCGGTGAGTCCCCGAGTGGGGGAATCCGTAGTGGCACTAACATCTGAAGTTGCAGCGATGATAGGGAAAAGTAACCTGGTGGTGCAGACCTTCAACGCCTCGCAGTGTGTGACTGCGGTGGTGAACGCGGCCACTGCCTCGGTGTTGTGCGTCCAGGCAGTTCTTCAAGGAATGTCCCCTACCGAGGTTATTCCTAGGGGACTGACTGAAGTGTGGCACTATCTGGAGGAGGTACCCACCGTCGTGGAGTGGATGGCGCGCTCGGCTTTCAGGCGTGGGGCCACCATGGCGTTGAGTCTGGGGCTTGCTCACTTCCCCGATGACTTCGACCTCGACAATGTCACCAGTGGCTACCCTTCGGCAACTGGTATGGTGGAGATGTCGGAGGTATTGAAGCTGACCGCCAAGGCCGCCCCCTTCACTGATCTGGTGTTGGCGATGGGGGACCTTCTGCCGTACTAGGAGACGATGGTGGCGCTAGGCGACCCTGAACCAGAGCATCGTGATCTGAAGTCAGAGCAGCCCTTCTAGTCGGTGTTGTCGAAGTCATTGTCAACCTACCCGACGAACCCGCGGCAACCATTCGTTCGTGTCAAGGGTGGTGGGGACGCTTCTTCATCAGGCCTGCGAAGTAGATAGCTTTTCTAGGCGATTTGTAAGATATGCCAAGTGGTGACTGCTTGTAATATGAACAATATTTTGTATGAGAGTAAGAGGAGTCAATCGACTCGCAATGCAAGCTTGATTTTGTGGTGTGTTTAACTTTTGTGTGAGCGAGTCCCCGAGGGCGTCCGCCCTTTAGTAGGGTATAACTCATTTGTATACGTATGTGTTGGCTTTGGTTTTTTGTTGTTGGTTGTGACTTGCGACTCCCAAGGGGCGAGTCCCCGAGTGGGAGTGGGGTTGTTTTTAGGTGAGTCCCCGAGCATAGTACTTGTGAGTTACTGGTGTGTTGTTTGTAACGCGTCCCTTCCCTTGGTTCGGAGAGCCAGTCGCTAGGCGAATCCAAGGTAGATCTCGTACTTGGTGTGTTCCCGAGCCACGTGAGGGTTTTTCGTTTCCGAAGTCCCCGTGCGTGGTACTTAACCATTCGAGTCGCTTTGTGTGAGGATGGTAAGGATGGGTCCCTGTGGGAAGCGAACGTCGGTCGTCTTGGCCCGATGGGCCAGTCGAGCGGGGCGAATCCGATGGTGGCTCTGGGTTGGCGTGTTCGTGGACGACGCAAGGCCCGAATGTCTTTGGTGCCCTTGGGTCGCACTACTTAGCCGTGACGGTCGCTTGACCAAGGGTTGACTTCTGTAGGTAGCATATTGCTAATTTTACAAGTGCGAGTGGCACAAGAGTATGGCGAGTAGACACAATTTGTGTGATCCGAATGAATGTCATTATGTATCATCTGGGTACAAGTTTGAGTTCTATGTATAGAACTTTTGGAGAAGGTTTACATTCCATGGTCTCCCGACCTCAAGCTGGCCATCGCCTCGTATGTCGATGAGGTAGTATGCGTTGTTGCCGAGGACTCGCCCTATGGCGAATGGTCCCTCCCATGGGGGGGAGAGTTTGTGCATGCCCTTTTTGTCCAAGGCCAGTCGTAGGACCAAATCGCCTTCCTAGAAGGTGCGGGTCCGGACTCGGCGGCTGTGGTAGCGGCGAAGTCCCTGCTGGTAGATGGCGGTGCGGGAGCGAGCCAGGTCACGTGCCTCGTCGATCTGGTCGATGTTGTCCTGGCGGGCGATCTCGTTTGTCGCCTCGACGTAGTTGGCAACTTGAGGTGAGTCGTGCTCTAGGTCGGTTGGCATTACGACTTCGATGCCGTACACCATGAAGAAGGGTGTGAACCCCATGGAGTGGTTGACGGAGGTGCGGATCCCCCATATTACAGAGGGGAGTTCTTCGACCCACCATCCTGGGGTGCGCTCTAGGGGCACTTGAAGTCACGGCGATGGAGATCACGACGTGAAGGACCATATCACATTGCATTTACATTCAATGTTATTGTTTGTATATCTTACTGTGTGCTAGTATTATATACTCGACGGTATCCTAATAAGATGAGCCCTGTTAAAATTACCAATGATTGTGTTCCCCCTTAGTGTGCACCACCAAGAAAGTTCTTTGGTATGAGGCGATCCATGGTACAGGCATGGGTGTCAGACATATCTACGTTCACATACAGTGGGTGTAAGCCATGTTGCACAGCGAATATAAGGTTGAGTCGGTGAGCCTAGCACTCTTGAACCCACATTGATGGCCGAAAGATCGAGCACGAGTCGCATGAATGATGTGACCTACGTTTAGCGTCCACCCTTGAACCCACATTGATGGTCGTGACGATCGGGGGAGATGTGGATGATAAGGGTCGTGTTATCACTAAGAACCCTTATGGGGATAGGTGTTTCTGAGTGGAGTTATTATTAACTCATTTAATTATAAACTTAGTCTAAATTCCTTTTGCAATTATAAATGTATAGATGGCTCACCGTGAAGCTTACTTTGTCATTGAGAAATGGGTAAAGGGTGAGAAACTTAGACTTGATGGATCCAACTTCCCTAGTTGGCTTGTGCGCCTGAATGATCTCCTTACTAGGAATCATGTGGTAGACTACATACGCTGCACGATGGATTTGACTGAGCTAGACCACTATGAGACCAGACAAGCTGGCAGACCGCTACTATCGTTAAGAGATGTCCACCTACATTCAGATAATAATGCATTACGGGATGGTGAATGAACTCCATCCACTCAAGGGTGATCTTGATCCATATTCAATGGTGGATCAGCTGAGAGCAGAGTTCATAAGCCATGTCCACATGTGGAAGCACGAGCTGCTTGGAGAGTTCCTTTCCATACAGATGGAGGAGCACACATGTCTGAAGGGTCACTTGGAGCGCATGCTTGATGCACACGTGAGACTGGTTCATGTCGTGGATTACTGGATAGATGATCTATTGGCGATAGGCGTACTACTTCAATCGTTGCCTCCTAGTTACGAAGGACATGTCTGGAGTAGCATCATGAGTGGTGATACGGAAACATTGGATTTCCAAGAGTTCATATTATGTTTCAGGAACGTAAAGGTTGAACCAATCACCGGAGAGGTCATCGATGACAAAGGTATATATTTGATACACAATTTTATAAATGTTATAATCTTGCAAACACATTTGCAGTGTTAAGTATATTTGATACTTGTTGTGTTTTGCTAAAAACAGGTCCTTCTGCATGAGAGGTGCTTGCTAGAGAGGAGGTGACGTTGCGTGTTGATGGCGAGCATGATGATGATGGCGAACGATGCTCTCCCTCGACATTTATCACTTAGTTTATGTTTTAGGATGATTATTGTAATCAAAATATTATGAACTTCTTTAGTGTGTCTCACACTTTGTGAGACGATTATTCATATGAGTTTGTAACAAACAGTTGTTCTACTTTTATGAATGATTTCTATTCGTGTTCAGATCTTGTTTGATTATATGTGAATTATCCTTGTTGTTTGAAACTAATTGATAATACATGAACATTTGTAAAATATTGAAATGCCTTAAAATACCCAACTTAATGATATATTCATTAATGAATGAAAACCATTGTTTAAATTCAAAGTTATAATGATAATATGTGAAATTCATTCGATTTCTTATCACATATAAATCATGCCTAAGTTCGGCAAAATAACTTGAACACCGTGTATTGGTTGAATACAAAGTGTTTTAATGAATTGTTAAAAGTAAATACATATTCGATGTATTGTGTTTTAACAAAATGGTAATTATCATTATATGATTGTTTAAAATGTGTAAAGAAGTTTACCAAAGGAAACATAAGTATGAAACTATTTGATATGATCAAAGTGTTTCATCTACAAAGGGTATAAATATAAAAGAGAATCTAATTACTATGCTTTGATCAATAGTAATGAAATTCGACTTTATAAGATTGGCATAAAAGTAATTATGGAATGCAAAGTGTTTTTGAACGTCAAAATGCAAAGCATCGCAATGTGATATTAGATATCAAAATGGGTGTATAGATGGCACCAAATAAATCGTTGTAGTGTAGATGTAGAGACAATTAGTTAGAAATAGTTAGCACTCAACTAGAATATATGGTGAACCATTTGAATTCGTGAAAGCGGCTCCATATCTAGTATGGATCGTCGTGAAAGTTTTGGGTTTATTCGATATAACCAAAATAGCGAATAAGTCATTGTAGAGTATTCATTGGAAACTTTGAATACGAAATCCATAACTGAAACCAAAAGAGAAGAAAAACTGGTATTGCTTGGATTTTGGTACATTCTTGTGAAAGCTCACATTTAGTGATATTTCTCGATTATGGAGCAAATGGAAGATAGTGTAAAACACGATGAGGATTCAAAACCCTGCATCAGAGTGTTGAGAAGCGCAACGGAAAACGTTCCTAAACGATTCTCTTCACAAAGGAAAGAATCAATGATAATGATCATTGTGTTTTCCCCACTTGTGTTTTCACTACATAAAGTAGGATTAAAAATGGAAACCATATCTTGTATGGAAACATTTGTCATAATTCTTGGAATATGACATACCTATGAACTACTAAGGAAATAATGGAAAACTAAAATTATGAGAAATCCCAAAGCAAAATTCCCTTGAGATTAGAAAGTAATTAGTTGTTAAATCTCACAAGTAAAAGGGGTTACTTGAATTTTCCCAAATGACTGCAAATCCATAGTGGAAAAGGGGGTGAATGACAAAAGCACAATTTGTCAAGTATTGGACGAATTCAAATGAATTTGATTCATGTCTGCTTAATATCCAGTGGATTTAAAACTAGTAAAAGTACTAGTATCTCATAGTAAATCTCCAAATTTGATATTTGATCAAAGGATATTGAAATTGTTCAAAATAGTGAGTAGATATGCAATTTGCATGAAATTGAGTGGGAGCTATGAAAGTCTTCCTAAAATCATATGTGAATGACATATTTTTGAGTGGGAGCAATATAAGTCTCAAATTCAAATATGTAGGAACATAATTTGAGTAAGAGTAGTGACTCATACCCAAATGTGTTAGAAACATATTTTGAGTGGGATCTTGTAGGAGTGATTCTTAAGTGTGTTAAGAATAAAAGCGCAAGTACTTATAAATAATGATTTATAATGTGTAGAAGTTGATAATAAGTGTATTATGATATTATATAGTATTCCTTAAGGGATTCTGAAAAGGGTTTCAGAATAGAAGTTAATTAAGGAACTGGTCCTTAATAACTCAAACTAGGAATAGTAATAAGTTAAACATCAATGGTTGAGAAAGAAAAGGATGATCATCATCCACTATGTTGATACATAGGTTCTATCTTAGAAAACCATGATGATAACTTAGCATAATATATGATCCAATAAGGAACATTTGAAAGTGATTAAGTTTGAATCACAGAACGTTGAGCTAAGTTTGTCCGCAGTGTCTAATAGAGAACTGTAGACACATTTTCCAAATCCATAAAGGATGACATATCTTAAAGCATAAAGGGTTATGTTATAAGGGAATATGTTGGAAACTCCTGTAAATACCGATTAAAGTCAAGTAGGAAGCGAGGTGAACAAACATCGAAAGTTGCACAGAGTGCACTAGTGTTTTGATGAAGTACATTTATTATAATAGATAAGGGTACCATCTAAAGTTTTGTATAATGTTATGGCGGGGCTAGTTTCCTTTTAACATAGAATGATGTGTCCCAGGGCACAGTGCCCATGAGAAAACCCTCGAGGTTGATCTAAAGTCACTGTAGGCTCTTGGAATCAGGCATCGTTCTGCTGCCATAGCGACGATGCATACACACAGATTTTATCATGTGATGATAAAGTATTAATGTCAATCAAGGTGACATTAGTAAGTTGCAAAGGTTTGGGACTATAAAGTACAGACCCAAGACTCAACCTCTTCCATGAGCAAGCATGTTCAGGGTACCGGATATGGTGCCGATGATTAAGAACAAATGCATCTAGTGTATTTGTACTCTAGTGCAAGAGGGATACTGTTGGAAAAATGCCCTAGAGACAAATAGTAGTAAGGACTATTATCATATTTCATATAGTTTATGATTAAGTTTTATATCATACTATAACTGTATTGAGTGGAAACATCAATACACGTGTGATATACAAACAACCAGGGGTTCCCAGTGAAACTCTAGTCACTGGTTCATTGGTCAACAGATGATCATGTTTCCTGATGATGTGGCATTTATGCCAGTTGGAAATGGAGTCAACTTATTCTGAGAATGACATGATGAACCAATACCCAACCTAAACATCGTGACCCGATCATGTCACAAAGTTCAAGTTACGATGATTAGAAATGGATCCTCGTAGACTATTCCTTGGACCGTGAGGCTATATCAATCACTGTCTCCCGAGAGTGCTGAGATAGCATCAAGCGCCACTTGGTAATACAGTGGTTATAAAGGTGTGTTCAGGTACTCGGAGGAAACTGTAGAGGCAATATATGTCAAGAGCGGGATTTGTCCGTCCATGTGACCGGAAGATACTCAAGGGCCCACTCGGAGAAGTTATATCCAATAGTTGCGCAGCGTGTGATTTGATCACGGGGATATCACTTGTCGAAATGAGTCAAGTAGCATTGTTTGGTAACGAGATTGAACACAACATGGTGATGTCATTGATCAGATCTCAAGCAATGCAAGTACCGAGAGACAAAGGGAATAAGACACGACTGTCCCGGTTCAAACGACAAAAGATCTTCATGGAACGCACAGGGGTCACATGGCCATCTAGGTCCCTCTGTCGATCATTGGTGCGGGAGTGTCCCGACCATGTCTGGAGTGTTCCCTAACCATGGGGTATCACGCTTAAGGGCTTGATGATGCTTAGAGGGTGTTTATAGGATCGGTAGAATCACCGAAGAATTGTAGAGAGAAAACTGGAAGGGTTTCGGTAAGTCCAGAGGATGTCCAGAGTGGAGGTGGAATGTGTTCCATAACCATAGAGGTTGAATAATATGTGAATGAATGTTAAATATTGATTTAATCATTTATTCATAATTATTTAATAAAGAGAAAATCAATTTAAAAGGTCAAAAGGCTTAATGGGCCAATTCCCGGAGGGGAGAGGGCCCATTACGGAAAGGAGAGAGGGAGAAGGGGCAAGGAGGTGGCCGGTTGGGCCAAGCACCCCCCCCCCCCCCCCGCGCAGGGCCCACTAGGGCTAGCAGGCGGCCTCCCCTCCCCCTCCTCTCCTTTAGTCCCACCCCGGGACTTTGAGGGAGGTAGTACCTCCCCTCCCCCTATATATAGTGGGAGTATTTGGCCAGATAAATACACCCAATAATCAATAAAGGTCTTCTCACTTTTGGGAGGACCTCCAATTGATATTTTCTATCTCTCCCTCTCTCTCTCGTGACCGTGGTCCCAAGTTCGGACTGCGTGAATGAGAGACATCTTCACCGCGGAGCACCGTCGTGCTGCGTGATTCGGATCCAGGAGCTCTACTTCCGCAACTGCTGCTGGATCGGGGAAGCGGGAGTCATCGTCAGGCACCGGACATGTGTAACTCCCCGCGAGGTGTTGCACTTGAGGCACTCAAGTCGTTGGAGCCGTTGGAGCACAAGGACTTCATCACGACCTTGAGGTAGGCTTTGGCTCGTCTACATCAACCACGATCTCCTGAGCGTTGACAATGCTTTTCGGTCTTTAAGGGTAAGTTCACGAAAAGCCCCTCCGGTTACTGTATTACTAATAGATAGGTCCTGGCAGCATCAAGGGTTCAGGGGTGTAGGGTAAAATTTTATTGTTTTCATGCGCGGAACCCCTACACCTAGAGCACTTGGACCTCACCATATGAGCCAGGAGGGACAAAAGGTCCCAGGTGGTGTGCCTAGTAAGGGTGGGCGCGCCACCCATGCCCTTTTCCTCCCCGACCATCGATTCACTTTGATCTTTCGCCCACCACATTTCGTATGACCTAAAAACCACTATATAAAGGGCCCCTCGGAAGTTTCTAGATGGAGGCGCTGAAGAAACGCTAAAATACCAAAATAGAGCCAGAAGCAGCGATTGAAGGGGGAAACTCCGCCGGAGACGCTGCTGGAGGGATCTCTACCTTCTCCAATGTCTCCACCATCATTACCATGATTAAGAGGGAGTAGTCCACCTCTGGACTATGGGTTTGTGGCAGTAGCTTAATCTCTCTCTCTCTTGTTCTTCATTGATCTAGTACCATATGAGCTTTCCAACATAATTATGCTCATATTTTTAATTCCTATGTGGTGGATCTTTATTCTATGATTTGATATATGAGATTGGAGCCTATTATGTGTAAGATGTATTGATAGATGCATATCATGTATCCCATTCTTAAGTACTTGTACTAATCCAACTTGTATGCAAGAGCATGTATGGGGAGAAGTGTGTATTAGATGGAGTAGCGTGGTGGTAGTGATTGAATAGTGACAACAAATTGAAGATCTCGTATGGTATTTACCTTTATTTTGCTGCCTCATTAGGGTTAAAGTGAAACCATGAGCTATACTTATCTTGTGATAGTTAGATAATCTTGTTTAGTAAAGGTATCATATTTGTGATTCAAACATCATGTCAAATTATCTAAGGCTATACTCTGTTGATTCTTAATTCGAGATTGAAGGAGATATAACCTAGAGGCAAATAATAAATAGGTTTTTATTGTCATATCTCAATTAGTTCATAATAGTTTCATATGGTGCTATAACTGTATTAATATGAAACGTTAATACACGTGTGGTATGTAAACAAACCAAGTCTCTAGTTACCTCTAGCGAACTAGTTCATTGGTCACGAGGATGATCTAGGGTTTCGAGATCATGGGCATTTATGCCAATTGACAATGAGGTCACATCATTAGTTGAATGATGTGATAGACAAACAACCCAACCAGTTGTATATTAATGACATCTAGTTACAAAGTTCACCATTAATGATAGACTAAGGAAACCTCGCAACCTGATCCTTAGACTGTGAGATAATGCAAATCACCGTTCTGAAGGGAGCTTAGATGGTTATCAAGTATCACACCATGACTGGGTGATCAAAAAGGTTCTACTCAGGTTTCCCAAAGGAGCGCATAGAGGAGTACATATCAAGACCAGGATTTGCCAATCCATGTAACGGATAGATACATATGTGGCCATCTCGGTGACTTTGCATTAACGAAGCTTGCAAGCGTGTGACTGGGTCACGGAATGCAACGACATGGGAACGAGAAAACAAGTTCATTGGTAACAAGATCGAACAAAGTATGGAGATACCGTAGATCAAATCTTGGGTGAACTAGGTATCAAGTGGCAAAGGGAATGGGAAACGACTATTTACGGTTCAAACGACATTATCATCATGGAATGCACAGGGGTCATTATGGGTATCCCGGTCCCGCTATTGATCATTGATGGAGATCATGTCTGTGCCATTCCCGAGCCATGGGGAAATACACTTAAGGGTACGATGAGCTAGAGAGTCTTTGTAAGACGGAATCACAGCAGAGAGAGAGAAAGTCGGAATTGTTCCGCAGAGAGATCCGAAGATGTTTGGAGAAAGAATAAAGGAAAAGACTGGAAAAGTGCTTTCGGATAAATGGGAATTTAAATATACATTTATTATATGTTAATTATGAATTAATATATTCTAAATAATATTTAAATTAATATTTATAAAAGCAACTTTTATATTAGGCCAAATCCCTGGAAGGAAATAGCCTACAAGAAAAGCTGCAGAAAAAGAAAAACATTCCAGCCCATGTGGGCGGCGGATAACCGCCACCGCACAGGGCGGGAAGCAGCAGATTACTGCGCGTCGTGCGGGCACTGGCGGGCAGACGCCGCTACCGCTGGCTGCTAGCAGGCCGGATGCGGGGCGGTCGGCCCACCCAGGGCCAGGCAGTCGCCGCCGCTGCCAGCGTGCATGCTGGGCCACGTGGACGAGCCGGACCACCCGGGGTGGCCTCGCTAGGCCACCACCGCGGGAAGCAGGTGGGCACGGGGTGGGCCGCGCCAAGGCCCACCCAGCCGGCCCTTCCCAGGCTGATGTCTACTGTTGTTCCTTTTTGCCTATTGGGCTAACTGAAATCAGCCCAACCGGCCAGGACAAAATTCCTGTTGATTTTTCCTTTACTAATAGTCCCACATGGCTAACCTAATGGGGAGGTCACACCCCCTCCGCCTATATAAAGGGGTGCCCATGGGTGGGATTAGATACACCAATATTTGGAGAAGTCCTTTGGTTGACTTTCTCCTTCCCTCCCTCTCTCTCGTCTCCATGCGTTGGCACGGTCCCAAGTAAGGACTGTTCGAGCAAGAGACACCGCACCTGCAGCACGCCGTTGCGCTGCAGGGATTCCAAGCCGGAGATCTACTTCTGCACTCCCGGCAGGGATCAAGGAGCCGGAGGTCATCATCGTACACCGTATGTGTACGAAACCACGAGGGGCATCACTTGAGGCACCTTGGATGTCGTGAGCCAGAGCTGCTGCACGATGAAGAAGGAGCAAGGGGTGACCTGCGAGGAGCTTCGCGACCTTGAGGTCGGCTATTAGTTCGACTACTTCAACCACGTTCCCCTCGGAATGTTAACCACATACGGTCTACAAGGGTATGTATTCTATACGCTCGGTCGTTACCGTATTACTACATAGATAGATCTTGGCAGTATTAGGGAGTTCCATCATAGGAATTTTTTGTTTTCTGCTGCGGAACCCTTCATTGGTATCAAAGCCGATCTATGCGTAGGAGTGTTGTACTACCAGTACGCGCAATTTTTGTGCGGGCATTGATCCCTTTAGTTGTTACCCTCTAACATGTACTTTTTTATATCGCGGCATTGTTTGATGAAGCGGCCTAGACCGACCTTATGCATATTCGTACGCGAGACTGATTCCACGCTCGACATACGGCTTATTCTGTATAAATGGCTAGCGGGTGTCTGTCTCTCATTCAGTAGTTGATATAGCATTTACAATGGAGGGCCCCAGAAGGGGTGTAGTAGAGACAACTGTTGGATCCATGTTGTGGTTGAAAAGTTCATAGATTAGAAATGGTTCTATTGCGAAATCCCTAACAACCATGTAAAACTTGCAAAAGATAAAGTAGAGGCATCTAACTTTATTTTGCAGGAGGGCTTGTGTTATGATATGGCATTGGTCGTTACGAAGGTAAAGGAGTTTACTTTTATGTTACTAAGTTAAGTAGTAATAGCCATCGTTCCGATGGACGACCGGGTGGTGGCGTCAAACCAGGGGCAAGATGGAGATCATGCCGGAGCGCTCGAAGGAGATCAAGGTGCAAGGAGAAGGACCATATCATATCACAAATTCACATGTGATGTTGATACCTACTTTATATCTTATTATATGCTAGTATTAGATACTCAACGGTAGCAAATAAGATAATCCCTAAATAATTCCAATGATAGTGTTCCCCTTGTGTGTGCACCACCAAGAAAGTTTGCCGTTATGAAGCCGGCCGTGAAGATCGGGGGCTAGACATATCTACATTCGCATACAGTGGGTGTAAGCCATGTTGCACAGCGAATACACACAAGTTAGATTTGGCGAGCCTAGCATGTGTAGACATGGCCTCGGAACACAAGAGACCGAAAGGTCGAGCATGAGTCACATGGTTGATGTGATTGACATTAGGGAATGTCTACCTTTGATGCTGGACTGATGGTCGTGACGATCAGGGGAGGTGCAGAGGATTGGGATCATGTGATCACTAAAATCGTCCAGGGGATGACAATTTTAGTGGGAGATCAATTATAAATTGAACTCATATTATGAACTTAGTCTAGATGTCTGTTTGCAAATATCTTAGTAGACCATTGCCTATCCCATTTAGGTCCTTTGCGACCATGGGAAATATATTGCTTGATATGGAACTTAGCAAAAGGGTCCAACTTCATAGATTAATACCCACGCCTGAGGGATATCCTCGTAAAAGGTGATATTCTCTTCTTGATACAATGACCATTAGGAGATAATCCAATGACTCCACAATGTTTGTGTGTTATCCGTAATCATCCAACAAGCCATTCTCCATTCGATGGAGAGTTGGATTACAATCTTGTATTCTGCAAGATCAGGCACATAAAGTATGAGCCGTTGGATGAGTCTTCTTCCATGATGGATGAAAAATGGAATATTTGGAGAAACACTAAGCAATCTTGCATTAGAGTTATGAACTCTCAGTAGGGCTTGATTGCAATGGAGGTTATGAATGAAAAAAGGGTATATGTTAGATATACAAAGTTATAAATGTAATTCTTGCAAAACTCGTTGCAATTTATGTAAGTATTGGATACTTGTCCCATTTTGTGAAAAACAAGATGGTCTTCTTGAGAATTGCTAGAAATGAGGCAATGTAGCTTGATGACGGCAAGCAAAATAGTTGGTGGCCGACATCACCCCTTTCCTCAAAGGTTTATCATATGGATTAGTGGACTTGAATATAATTTTGTCATTCTTGTTTGTGTGTCTTGCATTTAGCGAGACGATTATTCATATGAACAAGTTACAAGACAATTGTACTATTCTTATGAACGATAACGTTATGGTCACGTTAAGATTATAAATGAGTTATTATCATCACTATGTTAATGATAATAGTTTAAACATTTATAAAGGATTAGAATACTAAAAGATATCCAAATTCTAAGTAATGACATGACACTATAGTTTAAGTCATTTTGGTTACTGCATGTTCTTCATTGTAAATGAAGATCGGGGTCCTAGATGCTTAATCTAGAAACTTTGCAAAACCATGCCTCTTGGGAAGAATGACTAAAACTCCGCATTCTGGTAAAACGGTGATATGCAAAGAAATGTTGAATCTTATACATACTAATGTATCGTATTTTCAACAAGTAGTGGAAATCATTAGTTAATTATGGACTTAAGTGAATAAGCGTATTTACTTAATGAAACATGAGTTTGAAACGATTTGAATTGTTCAAATGAGTTCACAACAAAGTGGGATATTGAAATTAATAAGAATACAAAGTCTCTTCGATTTGATCGACATGACTAAAGCATTTAAGTTAATTTTGGCATAAAATGACATGTGAAAGATGTTTCACAAATTATGATAATTGGAGAATTTAAAAGTGTATTGAAATGTCTAAACATCATGATCATTATGTATTAAGATACATATGGTATTATATTATCTCTTATCGGGGTTATAGTTATCCTTTAGAGTTAGAGAGCGAAATGAGCGAACACTCATTTGAAATACAAAGGAACATCTAAAGATTCGTGGAAACAACACCATAAGTGTTATGGCATGTTCGAGTTTCTGGAGATTTTGATAAGTTGAAAGCGTGGCGAATAAACAAGTCTTTGTACAACGTTCTTAGGAAGCTATGAATGCATCTTCCACAAAGGGCAAACCTTGTGTTGTCCAAAGTTGATGTGTCTTGATGAAGATACAGGTGGAAGAAAGTAAAAGATCAAAACAAGGTATTTGACCTTACCTACAAATTGTTGAGTGGCGCAGCGGAATTTGTTTCGTGAAACTGAACTCTACAAATAGAGGAGAAACTAATGATAATGATCATAATAGTTTCAGTAAATACTTTTACTAAAGAAAGTAGGATTCAACTATATATTCTACAAGTTTGTGGAATTATATTGTTGATTCACTAGTCATGTTTTGAACAAGACATACCTACGAAATACAAAGAAGCGTGATGAACCTAAGTGCGAGAAATGATGGTCATTGAAATCTTGTTAGTGGAATTCTCGATTTGATGGTGATCAAGGAATTGTGGAATATCCAAGATTATCGAGAGGACCTGGATTTGAGTGGGAGCAAATCAGCTTGGCTAAATCATAATATGCAGCTGACATCTAAAAGATGGATGCCTTATTTGAGTGGGAGCATGAAATCGTTCTAGGATATGTGGACGACATATGTGAATGATGTGATTGGTGTTAATAACATTTACATAGATAAATAAGGATGAAGTTGAAGTTATTAAACAATGAAATCTATCGAGATAGATTGGTAAGTTTAATAAAAAAATCAATTGTCGAATGCTTCTTAGAGTTTATTCTGAAGATGTTCAGAATGTCCTAAGCAAGATTCTGAGGAAGTTTAGAATGGAACAAGGTAAGAAAGAAGTTCTTACTATATGAAGCATTGCCTTAGTATTACAACGATGGTTAAAAAGGAAGAAAGAGATGTGTTGCATCTCCTATGCCTCAGTCATAGGTTCTTCCATACAACCATATTGTATACTCGATGTAATGTGACCCGATGTTCTGGTTGGAAGGACTAGCTCTTAACTGTAAGAACATGTCTTGAAGTGATTTTAGAGTTGATCACTAAACCAGAATCAAGTTTGCACTTAAATGGCAAGAAGCAAAGTAAGTGACACTAGGATCTACATAGATATAGAAGTATAAAGGATCCATCTGATGTGATGTATATTGTTATGGTGGGGCTAGTTCGCTTTTAACGTAGAATGATGTGTCCCAGGGCACAGTGCCCATGAAAAAGCCCTCGAGGTTGATCTAAAGTCACTGTAGGCTCCTGGAAACCAGCCTCGTTCTGCTGCCATAACTGTCGTATATACACAAAAGATTGCAAAGTGTGTTTTGAAGTTTAGATGACAATAGTGAAAACGACCGTCATTATAAACACTAGAAACAAAGTCTTACTTTGTCGCCAAACGAATACTTCAACCCATTATGAGATAATGGTATGAATGTCAAAGTTAGGTAGACAATAACGATTTGCAAAGACATAATGATCTAGTAAAATAGAACATGGACATGACATTTTCCATAAGCATGCATAATCAATAAACGCATATGTGATATGATTTATGATGAATAAAATGCAAGCTAGATTATTTGTACTCTAGTGCAAGTGGGAGACTGAAGGAGATATGCCCTAGAGGCAAATAATAAATAGGTTTTTATTGTCATATCTCAATTAGTTCATAATAGTTTCATAATGTGCTATAACTGTATTAATACAAAACGTTAATACACGTGTGGTATGTAAACAAACCAAGTCTCTAGTTACCTCTAGCGAACTAGTTCATTGGTCATGAGTATGATCTAGGGTTTCGAGATCATGGGCATTTATGCCAATTGACAATGAGGTCACATCATTAGTTGAATGATGTGATAGACAAACAACCCAACCAGTTGTATCTTAATGAGATCTAGTTACAAAGTGCACCATTAATGATAAACTAAGGAAATCTCGCAACCTGATCCTTAGACTGTGAGATAATGCAAATCACCGTTCTGGAGGGAGCTTAGATGGTTATCAAGTATCACACCGTGACTAGGTGATCGAAAAGGTGCTACTCAGGTTTCCCAAAGGAGCGCGTAGAGGAGTACATATCAAGACTAGGATTTGCCAATCCATGTAACGGATAGATACATATGTGCCATCTCGGTGACGTTGCATTAACGAAGCTTGCAAGCGTGTGACTGGGTCACGGAATGCAACGATACGGGAACGAGAAAACAAGTTCATCGGTAACGAGATCGGACGAAGGTATGGAGATACCGTAGATGAAATCTCGGGTGAACTAGGTATCAAGTGGCAAAGGGAATGGGAAACGACTGTTTACGGTTCAAATGACATTATCATCATGGAATGCACAAGGGTCATTATGGGCATCTCGGTCCCGCTATTGATCATTGATGGAGATCATGTCTGTGCTATTCCCGAGCCATGGGGAAATATACTTAAGGATACGATGAGCTAGAGATTCTTCATAAGACGGAATCACAGCAGAGAGAGAAAGTCGGAATTGTTCCGCAGAGAGATCCGAAGATGTTCGGAGAAAGAATAAAGGAAAAGACTAGAAAAGTGTTTTCAGATAAATAGGAATTTAAATATACATTTATTATATATTAATTATGAATTAATATATTCTAAATAATATTTAAATTAATATTTATAAAAGCAACTTTTATATTAGGCCAAATCCCTGGAAGGAAATAGCCTAGAAGAAAAGCTACAGAAAAAGGAAAGGAAAAAGAAAAACATTCCAGCCCACATGGGCGGTGGATAACCACCACCGCACAGGGCGGCAGGCAACTAGGCTACGCTGGCGGGCGGGCGGCAGATTACTGCGCGCCGCGTGGGCGCTGACGGGCAGACGCTGCTACCGCTGGCCGCTAGCGGGCCGGATGCGGGGTGGTTGGCCCACCCGGAGCCGGGCAGTCGCCGCCGTTGCCAGCAGGCGTGCTGGGTCGCACGGACGAGCCGGCCTACCCGGGGTGGCCACGCCAGGCCACTGCCGCAGGAAGCAGGTGGGCGCGGGGTGGGCCGTGCCAAGGCCCACTCGGCCGGCCCCTCCCAGACTGATGTCTGTTGCTGTTCCTTTTTGCCTATTGGGCTGATTGAAATCGGCCCAACCGGCCAGGACGAAATTCCTACTGATTTTTCCTTTACTAATAGTCTCACATGGCTAACCTAATGGGGAGGGCACACCCCCTCCGCCTATATAAAGGGGTTCCCATGGGTGGGATTAGATACACCGATATTTGGAGAAGTCCTTTGGTTGACTTTCTCCTTCCCTCTCTCTCTTGTCTCCATGCGTTAGCACGGTCCCATGTAAGGACTGTTCGAGCAAGAGACACCGCATCTGCAACATGCCATTGTGCTGCAGGGATTCCAAGGCGAAGATCTACTTCCGCACTCCTAGCAGGGTTCAAGGAGCCGGAGGTCATCATCGTACACAATATGTGTACGAAACCACGAGGGGCCTCCCTTTAGGCACCTTGGATGTCGTGAGCTGGAGTTGCTGCACGATGAAGAAGGAGCAAGGGGTGACATGCGAGGAGCTTCGTGACTTTGAGGCCGGCTATGAGTTTGACTACTTCGACCATGTTCCCCTCGAAACGTTAACCACGTATGGTCTACAAGGGTATGTATTCTATACACTCGGACGTTACCGCATTACTACACAGATAGATCTTGGCAGTATTAGGGAGTTCCATCGTAGGAATTTTTTGTTTTCTACTGCGGAACCCTTCAGAGATTGCTTGGAGTTTTCCCTTTCTTGAGGAGTATAAGCGATATGTGTTGTATTATCTCTATGTTAGGTCGTGATTCCCATATGAATGGTTAACAAACACATGTAGAAGTTTCACCAATATTATGTCTCTGATGAATTGTTTGTGTCCATTGCAGTCCAAAAAGAAAGTAGACAAGTGAACCCGTGAACCCGGTCCATTTTAAACCATTATAAACATTTTTGCAACAACACTATCACACTTTATATTTTCTGCAATTTATTATTTCAAAAATAAAAAAAATACTTTCTTCACTTGCAAACACATACAAAACCCCAAAACAACTATCTTTTATTGCTATTGTCTTGCTTGCCTAGTTTTTATTTATTTTACTTTACTTTATTTATTTTGTTATTTCATATTACTAATACGAAACCTTGTGCTTGACAACCACATGATGGAGTTGGGGACACAAGACAAAACTTTGCTTTGTAGGTTGCTTGAAGAGGAGAGGAAGGATAAATCTCTAAGCCAATCCCCAAGAGTTCATATAAACCCTCGAGTCACCCTTGTGGGGAAAAGACGCTTGCTATAATACCCTGCACTTGGAGTCCTAACGAGTTGGTACACACGGAATTGTTTCCATCAAGAGCATTGGTGATAATGGATCTCCCTATCTTAACCCTTTTTCGGTCTGAAAGTATTTACCAACATCATCATTGACTTTGATGGCAACACTACCCCCGACACAAAATTATTGATTAGAACACATCATTTAGCTGAAAAACCTTTCATCCTAAGAGTCTATTGGAGAAAAGACCACTTGACTTTGTCATAGGCTTTCTCAAAGTCAATTTTAAAATTACCCCATTCAGCTTTTTCCTATGTAGTTCGTGTATTGTTTTATGCAGGGTAACCACACCGTCCAGTATGTTACGACCTGGCATGAAAGTAGCTCGAGAAGTACGAACTATATGATCAGCCACTGAATTTAGGCTGATAGTAGCTACTTTGGTGAAAATCTTAAAACTAACTTTAAGAAGGCAAATTGGTCTATATTGTTGAATCCGATCTATTTCTTCATTAACCTTAGGTAGAAGAATAATCTCACCAAAATCCAGTCGAAACAGATCTAATTGTCCATCATGCAAAGCACTAAACATCTCAAAAAGATCTGTTTTGATAACATCCTAGGAAGTTTGGTAGAACTCCGTCGGGAAACCATCAAGGCCAGGGGCCTTATTATGTTCCATTTGGAAAACAACATTCTTGTTCTCTTCCTCGGTATAAGGAGCAGTCATTAGGTTATTTTCCTCATCTGAAACCTGAGGATGTCGTTAGTTTGGGAATCATCTAAGGAGAAGTTACCTTCTTCTGGTGCCCCAAACATACCTTTATAGTAATTTTTATGTATGTTTTCATCTACTCATTGCCTTCAATCGTCCCTCATTCTAAAATAAGGATCGAATAAGTTTTTTCTTGTGTCTGCTATTGGCAATACTATGGAAGTATCTTATATTTGAATCCCCATTCAAAATGAATTGGGCTTTAGATGTTGATATCATTTGAGTTCCTCCTCGCGCAATTGTCGAGCTAACTTAGCATTCGATTGACTTTTAAGATCAATCTCATGCACAGTTAACAAACGAGATTCTACTAACAATTCAAGTTCATCAATAGTAGACAAGAGTCATTGCTTTTCTTTTTTAAGAAAACCAGTTGTGTGACGTGCCCAACCCCCAAGGTGTTTGCATGTCGCACATAATTTATAATTCTACCTTTGAATTGGATTGTTGCCCACAACTAGTCTTTCCTATACTGTTTTGACCATATTCTGGAAGCCTTCCTGATGTATCCATCCTAATTCAAATTTGAACGGACGATTACATCGCGAACTAGGCAAACCGGTGTTCAACAAAATGGGGCAAAGTCTGACACTGCCTCAATATGTTCTAGAGCCCACACCAAGACTAGTGGAAAACTGTCTTCCCAATCTGAATCCATTAGTGCACAATCAAGTTTTTCGTATGTAGGTTCTGAAAGACTATTTTGTCGTCCAATCATGGTTACTTCCTTCAAATCTAGATTATCAATAACAATATTAAAAAGGAACGACCAATGATCATTGAACCGACCTTTACTCTTGTTAAAGAAAAAACGAAGCAAATTGAAATCACCCCTTAAAAAATAATGTACGGATTGTCTTTAGCTAAAAAAAATAAGAAAACCAGCCTTAAAAGCACTAATAGTATAATAGTATAAGTTAAGTTTTAGAAGAAACTAGTAGCAATGCACGCCCACACGCATCTGAAATAATCATTTGTGCACACTATCTAGGAAATCATATAATAAATCCAAGAGTTTGCTTGGAATGCTGTAAATCCACATCACTTTTAGTCAACATGATACATCATTATACTTCAATAATTTTACATGTTATCACTTATAAATGAGGAGGAAATATTCACCCGTTTTTGCTACGCCACCGTCTACTATATCTATATCGAGATCTCTCTTCTCTTGTACTCCATGTGCTTTTGCTAGTGCTGTTGAAGCTAGTGTTGTTGCAGCTGCTGATTTGGGACCGATTGATCCTATCCATATCTGAGAATACAATGAAGAAGCCTAAATTTACTTTGTAATTCACACACAATAAATATGATAAAACAAAAAATGTAATCAATAATATTGTAGCTTAGAAAACACAAACCACATAACAAGAGCCCAATAACAAATAGACAAAATTTACATGGAAGTTCCAAGAACCTAAGTTGCTTCGGAATGCATTGGGTTTTTACCAAGGATATCCGAAAACTTTCTCATACATGTAAGAAACACTTTGGAACTCTCTCAAATGATCATCGCTGCAAGAAGTAACTTTAGAAGACCTTTTTTCTTCGAGGCTTTGGCCACATCATGCTGGAATATTTGGAAGCTCAGGAATGCTCTACTTTTTGACAATGTAACTCCTTCCTGTAGCACTTGGTCCTACCCATTTAAAAGGGACATTTTCCTTCTCTCTTACAGAATGAAGGATGATCTAAAAACCTCCCTAGTCACTTGGCTAGATGCTCTGTACTTTTTTCTGGACTATGCCCTGGGCTAAGCCCTCTTGTATATTAATTTCGCCCTTCTTGTACATATTTTTTCTCTTAATAAATTTTACTATCGGGGCCTCCCCTATAGTTTTCAGCTCAAAAAAAAGAAAACAAATTAAATAAACAACGCAGTGTCTACAAAAACAAATGTACACAAGATGCTATCGCTTGACAAGATAAATAGAAATTTAAGTAACAATTTCGTCTTACCTTAACATATAGAAGTACATCCAGAACTCTAAACATATGCATAGGCCATAATCCCAGAAAGAAGGTAAAGATAAACAATTGCATGGCTTGAACAAAGATGTTGTGTTGCAAAATTAATAGTCCTAAACGCCATTGTGTTGCAAAATTAAGAGTCCTAACCAAAATCCATGTGCAGGCAAAAAGGATAGCAAATCAGCAATTTTATATAAAGTGTATGAAAATTCATGCAAAAATATATACTCAAACCATCAGTGTTCGCAATGCAGACCTCAAACCAAATATTGCCTACAAAATCATCAAAGCCACATAACTTTTAGAACCATAGATCACATTAATCAAATGAAGCTCCCTGGTTAGAGGTTTCCCAAATCTCATACATCTGCAAGTACACCTTGTTCGTATTCAGACCAATTCCTGTAGGGCCCCATCCTTTTTGCTACTCTCTCTCTTCTTACTTGCACTCATACAAATATAGTTTAAAATACTGCTAAATAAACAAAGAAATACGGCTCAAAAGTGAGAATATCATTTTGTGGCCCGGAAGTTGGGGTGGCCAGGCAACGCGGTACCCAAGTTGATTTTTATCACCGCGATTCGAAAAGTTGGGGCGCCAATTGCTGAGAGGGGTCTTTCGAGTGAATGATGGCCAAACCCAATATTTTCAAATTGCGCCCGTTAAGTCAGGATATTCCGTTTCACTAGTTCCTGCTATGCCCCTCCTTCGCCGGTCACTCTTCTTAGCCACCCTGCACATGTCGTAGGGGCAAATTCATTACTGTACTTTCCTAACTCTCGACACTGAATCTTGCTGCGGCGGCGGCGGTCCCTTTTCTTCCCTTCCCCAACCCTAAATCTGCCGGCGGCGGAGGACCTTTTTTCTCCCTCCCCTGACACTGAATCCGGCGACGGCGGCCCAGCATGTCTTACAAGGCGAAGGTTGTAGCTATGTCACCGACTGAATAGGGTCCGTCGGGGCCCAAGTCTGGGGCTCAACGCGTAGCTACGGCGAGGTCTTTAGCCCCGGTTAGCGAGGAGGCCAGCAAAGATTTTGCTCCCAAGGTACCTACGAGCAGCAGGTTGAAGAGAAAAGCAAGGCCGGCGGCGGATTGTTCGGCTCCGGTGGGCGGATGCAGCACTCAAATCTCGAAGAAAAAAACCCGGGAGAAGAGTGAGAGGTGAATTTTTCTTATGTGTGCCTTATCTTGCAAGTAGATTAGTTACGGCATAATAGAAACGAATGAACTAAAATGTTCCCCTTTTTAATCAAATTAGGCACATCTTTGATACAAGGGACCTATATGAGTTCACAGTTCATGTTCGACAGTACACTGCAAAGCTTGATTTTGGTTGCGAGAGGGTTGTGTTCGGGCAAGATGTGCATCTGCTTGTGAATTGCAAAGAGGTTGTGTCTGTTTCGCAGCTGGTAGATATGCTTGCCGCTAGAATTCCCTGGGGTTCTAGACAGAGGACAAAATTGGTGTGGCGCAACATGAATGATACCTATCAGCAAATTGAGCACTCCCATGAGCTTCAGACGGTTTGGGAGTGTTGTTCAGCTGATCGTAAGGTGAAAGTTGAAGCGATGATTGATGATATGTATGCAGATGCTGGAGATCTTGCTGCCAGAGCTTCTGCTCCTAGAGAATACGGACCAATAGATGTTGATCTAGATAAGTTCAGTATACGCATAGATGTGGATTCATACATGGCAAAACTTGATGAGGGAGTTAATAAGCCTGTTTCGTCATGTACTGTGGAGATCACTATCGATTCCAAAAACATAACTCTTGACGAAATGAGAGAGATGATCGGTAAGGAAATCAGTATTGGCCCTAAGCAGATGGCAAAAATCCGGTGGTGGCATCATAAGAAGCAGCAATTCATAGATGTTTTGGATACTGAAGATCTTATGCATATTATGCGGCAAAAGAAGCAAACCAGGAAGGTGTTCTTCCTTGGTACCATTTCTGATGTTGTTGAACAGGTTATAGTGGATGTAGATGCCCATGTAGTGGCTGAACAGAATGAGGTGGTCGACGTTGATGAGATATGATGAGAGCTGCTACCCTGGGCTTGTCACATGGACCGCGAGATTCCCCTGCATGCATTTGTAATATTCACTGTTGTTGCATTTAGAGTGTGCTTCTGTGCTTATGTTTATTGAGAGATTGTGATATAATGCTATGCGAGCTATTGAGATTTTCGGACATGTCACTCACTGAAACCATCGTTGTTGTAATAAGACATAAGTACATTATAGTGGACATGATTATGTTTCTTAAGATGACGTACCGTACTTGTTTTAGTTATTATGTTTGTTGGGACATTGTAATGTAATGTTTTGTGAAACCATGACTAGACTAGTGATGCATAAATACATTGTAGTTGACATGATTATGTTTCTTGAGATGATGTACTATACTTGTTTCTGTTATTTTGTTCGTTGAGAGACTATAATGTAATGTTTTGCGAAACCATGACAGGACAAGTGATGTGTAAGTACCTTGTAGTCGACATGATTTTGTTTCTTGAGTTGATGTAATATATGTGTTTCTGTGATTACGTTTGTTGAGAGATTGTAATGTGATGTTTTGTGAAACCATGTAGTGGTTATGTTTGTTGGGAGATTATAATGTAATGTTTTGTGAAACCGTGACTGAAGAAGTGATGCATAAGTACCTTGTAGTTGACATGATTTTGTTTCTTTGGATGATGTCATATACTGGTATGTTTCGTTAGGCAGTGAAAATGGGATGGAGGGAGTGCAAGTTTAATATTTGAAATGAGAATGTGTGAAGAGAATCCATATCAGGCAGGAGACAGTAATCCAGGGAAAGGGCATGGTATCCATTAAACTATTGTAACATGCCAATTTAGTCATCATTGCAGCAGTAGAAGGGATGCTCTCTCTCTCTCTCTCGCCGACACCGTCACCGTCGTCGTCGCATTCGCCATGCTATCCTTGAACGGCGAGGACGACCAGTCGAGCAGCGAAAGCCTTCTCTCCGACATCGAGTATTCCTTCCACGATGTGAGTTCCTCTATTTTATCGGGCTAGGGTTAGGCAATGGTAAATCTCTCGATCTGAGCTCCATATGTGCATGCAATCATGTTCGATTTCAGCTTTGCATTTACATATAGGTACCAAGGACGATCTACGACTCCAAATGGGAGGGCCTAGATCTCGATGGAGAAGTGCCATGTGACCATGGGCTAAAACTGAGGAGATATGTTGCATTCGAAGGCAGTAACACTGGGAGAAGGTTTTTGGGCTGTACAAATCAGGTTTGTTTACATTATGTGCAAATGTGACATGAAGTAAAATGTATCGTGCATGTTCATAACACTATAGTGTGTGTGTTTTTAGGTTGGCCCGGTGTGTAAAGCAGTAGAGTGGGTGGATCTTGAGTGGCCAGATGCACTTAAGAAATGTTTGGCACAGTTATGGGAGATGTATGAGTTGGAAAGGTCGGGGAGATTTGTTAATGTAAGTGATGCAGCTGGAAAAAATTACAAGCTGTCGGTACGAAATAAGGAGCAGGAACAAGAAATCGAGAATTTGCAGTCAAAGCTAACTGACGGAATCGATGGGATCTTGGTTGTTGGAACTGCAAAGAAGCTTCAGGATAGTCACAAGTTGCTGATTCATAATGCAGAAAAGGAGAGGAATCAGCTCAGGGAAGACAAGAAGAAGCTAGAGTACTGCATTGCGGATCTGTTGAAGGAACTAAAGAAGGCGCGCGAGGGTGAACAAGGACAGACTATAAAGGATAAAGGAAATTCGAGATGAATAATTTATGTTGTACCAATGCCTGAAACTAGTTAATTGTAAAACTTGCAGTTGTGCTTTCTAAACTAAGCCAAACTCAATCCTCGAGCAAACTAATTTCAGACAAACACACATATCGTGCATAGAGTTAAGTTCAGGCTTACAAAATCACCACTACAGAGGATAAACCAGGCAGTTCAGTACTAAATAGACATATGTTGTGTTCAAGCGAGCCTGGCCCGGAGCTGCCTGTTTTCCTCCCTAAGATTGGCCAGCTCCTTCAGTACTATGTCGTGCTTTAGCTGTAGGTTCCAGCGCTCTGTCACGGATTGGAGAATTTTGTCCGTAGCCATACGATTTTCCTTCAAGATCCCTTTCACGATCTCCGTCTGCTTCCTAGCCGAGGCGCGACCTTCACTGTGTAGCTTCGCCTAGTCGGTGTTTAACTCCTTCAGTTTCTGGCACTTGTCAGAAAGGACCGCAAATTCAGCGCGCAGTTGGTCAAAGGCCAGTTTCTAGGAATTCTGCTTCTCCCTTTGGATTGCTATCTTGTCATTTAGCCAGGTCGCCAGGTCCTGGTCGATCTTTCGCCTCTTTCCCTGCAACAAAAATACATAGTATGGTTTGTTCAGTTCACCAGGACAAGCTGGTTAGTTTCCATAATTAACTGAACCGACTAGTGGCACTGTCATAATTTCAAGGAAGAAGCAATCTAGGACTAATCAACATTTTATGAATCGACTAGTGGCAGTGTCATAATTTCAATTTCGAAGACAAATAAGATTTATCAGCAGTTTAGTGTGCTGTGGGTTTTTCCCAATATCACCAAATAGTAGTGGGAGAGTGGCAAACTCATAATGCCAAAACCCATGTCCAGATACATATGGAAAGAGAACATGGTCTCCATTCATGAACATGAACACCAACACATGTCCAGATAGATAAGGAGTTGCCCTAGGATTCTTATTGCACCCTATAATGGGAAGCAGACATGGGCATTGCTCCCTGAACCCTAAACATTACAAAAGGAGAGGAGGACGAACTGGTATTCGTGTCCCCGCTAACGGGAATCAGACTTGGGCATTGCTCTGATACGCCTCCAGACATGCCCTTAGCTCCTCGTTCTCTTTCCAAACACCCTCGAGTATGGTGATCCCTCTGCTCATGTCCCCCTTCATCTCCTTGACTACATCCAGGCAACGGTTCCTGTCATGGTAGGCTCGGATGGTAGCCTTGGTTTCCTCGACGCGTCCTCTGAGTGCCTCGTTGATTTCGTCCTGCAGGAGAATGCACCTTTCCATGAGATTCTTCTTCTCCTCCGTGAGCTCGTTGATTATCTTGATGGCCTGTTCTTTCCTGATCAAGTTACGGTCGAGCACTTTCTGCAGCCTAACGACGTCACGTGCAAAATCTAGCGAGATCTCCTTTTGCATAGATAATTGCTTGTGTAGGCTCTCATTAGCTTGGGTGAGGGAGCGTGCAAGCTCATGTTGGTTGGCAATCTTGGAACTGATCGCGGCCACCTTCTCACGGTTCTCGGCCTTCGATCGCTGCATCGTTCATCTTAATTGAAATAGGAATTCTACAATTACACTCTAGGTCCCAGGTGAATACTAATATAGATCAAAAAAATCCCCGTTGAATCTATTGGCCGCAGTGTTAAAAATGGACCTGGAGATCTATTCATGACCACGATAAACTAATCCTAATCACAAAAAATCCATAGTGAATCTATGAACAGTGGTATTAAGGAAAGACCAAGATATCCAGTCATATTCATGAAAACAAATACAACTCGCAAAAGAAGAAGAAAAACCAATGCGGGGCGGACAGCATCTAAGAAATCCACATCATAACTCGGAGAAATAACAGCGTGGAGATTTGCTACCTCGCTGAGACATGGAACAGGGCAGAACGGGTCCTGCAACGCCTCCGTCGTGGTGGATTCGGGCTCCACGGCCGACCTGTAATACGTAGAAGAGGAAGAGCCAGAAGAAGAAGAAAAACAAGAAGAATCTGATTAAGATCATGATGGAGAGGGAGATGGAGAAGAAGTAGAATAAGGAGACCGTACCGGGAGGAGCCCTCGCCTGCTAGAACATTCGGCACCATTGTCGGGGGAGAATGGGCGTCGATGAGAGGGTGGGCTTGAGCGGCTGGTAGAGCAAGAAGTGCCTCGCGGAGATTTCTCTCCCTTTTCTCTGCGAGGATCGTCGACCGTCCTCTCCCCATCCTCAGTGGAGCCATGGCTTGCAAGGTGAGTGTGGCGACGGCAGGAGGAAGGAGATAGTGATTATTAGTGTGGGAGAAGAGTAAGAGTACATGCCGTGGTCCAGTAGTACTAGTACTATTATATAAGACCGCCGTGTACGGTCTACCTTCTCAAAGAAGCCAGGCAGGCAGGGGTAGGGAATCGATGGGACTTGTCTTTATTGTGATGGACACTCCAATGGTCTTCGGCGCCGCCCAAAATCCAGTATATAATAAGGGGAGTGCGAGCCGGGTGGTCGTCACGGGAATCGGCATGCACATCCCGCGTGCGTGTGTCACGTGTTGATGGGGCAATGACGCGCGCAACTGCTGCACGATCACGTCGGCACATCCAACTCCGTCGAACTCCACGTGACAGGCACGCACGGGATATTTACGAGTCTAGAATATGTTGTGCCACTTTTGTTGTGATCAAATTATGTTCAGTACGCGAGATATTACTTCTTTTTTTGATAATCGACAAATGCATTCATGGACACGACGCACGAAACCACTGCTCGTCCTTGATCAGATCGGCACCCCACTCTGTGTACCCGCCATCAACCATTCGGAGCAACTACCTCGAGCACGATGCCCCCTCGTCGTGGTAATGGCAGGTCCAAGCCGTCCACTGACCGTCCTGCATCCCCGGCTCTTCGCTGCATCTTCCGACCGTGCCAGGATCCATCGACATCGGCACTCGAGGACACCACAATGTCGAAGCTCATACCGGCCGCGCAGGAGGAGCGTGGGGTACCTGCAGCGTCAGACGAGCGCAAATTAGCAGCCAGGACGGGGGCACGTGTTGCATCATCGAGTACGGACAAGAAGAGGAACAAGAAGAAGACCAGGAAGAAGAGAGGAGATAGCTATTTGGACGAGTCCGACTCAGCCAACGAGGAGGCGTTCATCGATCAGTTGGAGGCAGAAGCGGAGGAGAGTGGCGTGGACCCATGGGAATACGAAGAGGAGGAGGAGGACTCCGACGAGGAGATAGTGCGCTTATTCGAGGAAGGGGCAGTGTCGAGTCGTCAGAGGAGGGCACCGACGGCGGCGATGGCGGGGACCATGGCGTTGACAAAGACGAGGACGAACCGGAAGACGAAGACGATGGCTTCTTCGAAATATGACCATTTATTTTATTTATTTTAGTTAGATAGATGGATTTTCACTTGTTTATGGGGGTTTAGTATCGGTGGCACGGATTGACCATGCATAAAAAAAGTGGAGAAGGGAGGGGTTATCCTGCCCGTTGGATCACATGGGATCAACGGTTGGCGAAGACGATCCGCATGACATCTGTGTCAGCCGATCAGGGCATAGCAACCCAGAGTGAGCACATGTTTGGGATCTACAGAAGTTTGGGCTTTTCTGAGATTTGTGACAGAGAGAGAGGGAAAATCTCTTTTCACAATCCGCCTATGGATCCACCAGTACCATTCAAATGTCATTGCATTTGCGCTCGTTTCACAATCCACCTATGGATCCAGCAGTGTCATTGCATGTGTGTTCTTTTTACTAACAACAACCAGAGTCATTCCATGTATGTTCTTTTCACATACCACATATGGATCCACCAGTGTCATTGAAATGTGTGTTCTCTACAGAGACCACACATGGATCCACCAGTGTTATTGCATGTGTGTTCTTTTTAGTAACAACAACCAGTCATTTTGCATGTGTGTTCTTTTCACATACCACCTATGGATCCACCAGTGTCATTGCATGTGTGTTCTTTTCACTAACAACAATCAGAGTCATTGCATATGTGTTCTTTTCACATACCACATATGGATCCACCAGTGTCATTGAAATGTGTGTTCTCTATAGAGACCACACATGGATCCACCAGTGTCATTGCATGTGTGTTCTTTTTAGTAACAACAACCAGAGTCATTTTGCATGTGTGTTATTTTCACATACCACCTATGGATCCACCAGTGTCATTTCATGTGTGGTCTTTTCACAATCCACCCATGGATCCACCAGTGTCATTGCATGTGTGTTCTTTTTAGTAACAACAACCAGAGTCATTGAAATGTGTGTTCTATTCACATACCACCTATGGATCCACCAGTGTCATTGCATGTGTGTTCTTTTCACATGGATCCACCAGAGTCATTGCATGTGTGTTCTTTTTACTAACAACTACCAGAGTCATTTTGCATGTGTGTTCTTTTCACATACCACCTATGGATCCACCAGTGTCATTGCATGTGTGTTCTTTTCACTAACAACAACCAGAGTCATTGCATGTGTGTTCTTTTCACATACCACATATGGATCCACCAATGTCATTGAAATGTGTGTTCTCTATAGAGACCACACATGGATCCACCAGTGTCATTGCATGTGTGTTCTTTTTAGTAACAACAACCAGAGTCATTGAAATGTGTGTTCATTTCACATACCACCTATGGATCCACCAGTGTCATTGCATGTGTGTTCTTTTCACTAACAACAACTGGAGTCATTGCATGTGTGCTCTTTTCACAATCCACATATGGATCCACAAGTTTCATTGCATGTATGTTCTTTTCACAATCCACCCATGGATCCACCGGTGTCATTGCATGTGTGTTCTTTTCACTAACAACAACTGGAGTCATTGCATGTGTGTTCTTTTTACTAACAACAACCAGAGTCATTTTGCATGTGTGTTCTTTTCAAATACCACCTATGGATCCACCAGTGTCATTACTTGTGAGTTCTTTTCACTAACAACAACCAGAGTCATTGCATGTGTGTTCTTTTCACATACCACATATGGATTCACCAATGTCATTGAAATGTGTGTTCTCTACAGAGACCACACATGGATCCACCAGTGTCATTGCAAGTGTGTTCTTTTTAGTAACAACAACCAGAGTCATTGAAATGTGTGTTCTTCTCACATACCACCTATGGATCCACCAGTGTCATTGCATGTGTGTTCATTTCATAATGCACATATGGATCCACCAGTGTCATTGCATGTATGTTCTTTTTAGTAATAACAACCAGAGTCATTGCATGTGTGTTCTTTTCACATACCACATATGGATCCACCAGTGTCATTGATATGTGTGTTCTCTACAGAGACCACACATGGATCCACCGGTGTCATTGCATGTATGTTCTTTTCACTAACAACAACTGCAGTCATTTCATGTGTGCTCTTTTCACTAACAACAACTGGAGTCATTGCATGTGTGTTCTTTTTACTAACAACAACCAGAGTCATTTCATGGTTGTTCTTCTCACATACCACCTATGGATCCAGTAGTGTCATTGCATGTGTGTTCTCTTCACAATCCACACATGGATCCACCAGTGTCATTGCATGTCTGTTCTTTTTAGTATCAACAACCTGAGTCATTGAAATGTGTGTTCTTCTCACATACCACCTATGGATCCACCAGTGTCATTGCATGTGTGTTCATTTCATAATCCACCTATGGATCCACTAGTGTCATTGCATGTGTGTTCTTTTTACTAACAACAACCAGAGTCATTTTGCATGTGTGTTCTTTTCACGTACCACCTATGGATCCACCAGTGTCATTGCATGTGTGTTCTTTTCACTAACAACAACCAGAGTCGTTGCATGGCCGTTATTTTCACATACCACATATGGATCCACCAGTGTCATTGAAATGTGTGTTCTCTATAGAGACCACACATGGATCCACCAGTGTCATTGCATGTGTGTTCTTTTTAGTAACAACAACCAGAGTCATTTTGCATGTGTGTTCTTTTCACATACCACCTATGGATCCACTAGTGTCATTGCATGTATGTTCTTTTCACTAACAACAACCAGAGTCATTGCATTGTGTTCTTTTCACATACCACATATGGATCCACCAGTATCAGTGAAATGTGTGTTCTCTACAGAGACCACACATGGATCCACCCGTGTCATTGCATGTGTGTTCTTTTTAGTAACAACAACCAGAGTCATTTTGCATGTGTGTTCTTTTCACATACCACCTATGGATCCACCAGTGTCATTGCATGTGTGTTCTTTTCACAATCCACCCATGGATCCACCAGTGTCATTGCATGTGTGTTCTTTTTAGTAACAACAACCAGAGTCATTGAAATGTGTGCTATTTTCACATACCACCTATGGATCCACCAGTGACATTGCATGTGTGTTCTTTTTACTAACAACAACCAGAGTCATTTCATGGATGTTCTTCTCGCATACCACCTATGGATCCACCAGTGTCATTGCATGTGTGTTCTCTTCACAATCCACACATGGATCCACCTATGGATCCACCAGTGTCATTGCATGGGTGTTCTTTTTACTAACAACAACCAGAGTCATTTCATGGTTGTTTGTAACTACCTCGGTGAATTACGCTCTTAGTTACAAGCCTGGATGAGCGGAAATGGTTAAAATAGTACTGTGGGGCCAAATGCCACTCACAGGTAGATCTTTCGGCCGTCCTAACCATTTCCAACACATCGGGACAAGAACGAGCGGCGTAATCGGCAGGCGAAGGGATCAACTACATACACAAATGAGTATGTATGCAAGCCACATACAACAGTCCTCAGAGCCATTCCATCTAAAAAGAAATAGAAATATTGCAATGCCATACGGCAAGATCCAAACATCCTAGATAGATATAATAGTTTAGGATATCTCCTCATACATCAAACATCAGAGTATCAGGCGGAAGCGGAAAACAAGATCCGAGTACGGATAAGAAGCAAATCGGCATAAGATGCCCCATAACTAAACACATCCCGCCCACAGATCTCACGGATCCCCGTTCCCGGAATCTCTACACCGAGTGATCGTTACCAACATCGTCCGTCTCCTCCACCCAGTATCCATCTTGCGAGTATACCTGTTCATCTGAATCAAACAATTTATCATGTGAAACCCTAGGGGTACTCAGCAAGTCCTTATGCCTCTAAAGGGGACACAACCTGGGGTGACGCAATTGCAGCAAAAGATAATACCTAACAATTCTATAGATACTCGCTAACCATCCGCCTAACCAAAGATAGACGGATGTCCGTGAATTAATAGCAACAGTTATAACAGTAATATTAACAGATCCATCCTCCTCCTCGCTTACCAACGAGGAAGCGGACGAACAGCCCCCATCCGTTGGCAGTTTTATTATCCATTCCATGAGTGTTGCACTATTTACTAGTCAGGTACTTAGTCAAATTAAAAGCGGTACTTTAGTTATACTTGTCTATGATCGAGAAACTGTGCTCCAAGTCGTCCATAACCGCGGACACGGCTTTCAGAAAGATTTACCCTGCAGGGGTGCACAAATAGCAACACACACTCGATCAACCTCGGAAAAACCAAATCAAAACCCAACGAGGCATTCACGACAAAGCGATCACAGGATTCAGAAATGTTTCAGGGGGCCACCCCACTAAGCTACCCGCAACGAAGTTGGCCGGCTCCGAAACGGACCCAGGGTTTGTGTGGACGGCGGTAAACGACTGGGAACCCGAAAATGTGACTGGGCTTGTCGATACAGCAAAAACGTGTCACGGTCCTAAACAGTACAGGTGCTCCACGCACAATCTTAAATAAAGCAGTAAAGCATGGCATAAGTACAGGATAGTAATAAAGCCCCAAACTACTTTGTGGCCCCAAGAAATAAGAATGAATCAAGCTCTGGCTCAGGGGGGTCCATAAGGCCTCCCGGATGTGGATAGTGCGAATAGTCAAGGAACAGGAATCAAGTACTCGGGGTCCTACGGGACACAAGTGAGCATGAAGAACCAAATAGCAGATATTGCTCACCGGTGCCACTTTCATTAGGTATCCCATTACTACTCAGATTAAATTGTTTTGTTTAGGTACCTCATTATCCATCAGACTCTCACATACCCTACACATGTTGTTCTACGACCCCGCATGGCTCAAACAACTCCTGTAGTAATGGCTCATGGGATGGAGGAACAAGCTTCGGTGGAGTTTAAAAGTAAAGGCTATGCAGTACTTGGGATTCAATTTAATGCAATCGCGACTCAATGATGCAAGAATAAGATAGAGGCAGTACGTACTATATGTATGCAAGCATGTGGTAGTGCTTTCCTGGCAGCTCAGTTGAAGCGAGAGAAGGATCTGGGTAGTGCTCCTGGGATTCCTGATATATCCCTTGCTCAGCGTCTATTCGAAGAAGAACCAAACAAACAAGGGCCAACATAAATAGAGTGCACAAGCATATGAATTATAATGCGATAAGCGAACAATCATGCCATGATGAATGATGCACAATTTTCATGGCAATAATGTAGCATGGCATGGGTGAGGTGTGGAGTACAAGAATAAAGCATTTTATTGAGTTTTAGTCACATTTTATACTCAAATAAGTTGCTGTATACTTTATATTTATATGATGCATGTTTCAATTCAGAACATGGACTGCATAGTTAGAACAGGCTCGTCGCGCTGATCGATTTAGACATATTATTTGTCAAATTTGGACTTGTAGAATTAAAGTTATTAATTTATTAAGAAAAGGGCATTTTATTGTAATTTTAATCATCTCGAAATTTGAAGTGTTCAATTAATATTTTGAATGGCATATTTGAAATCCTCACATTTTTCTGATTCCAAAACATATATCATATGCATAATTTGGAGTTATATTTTAAAAATTATTTAAATCTGACTTGAATTTGAATTTAAATCAATTTTGAAAAAGGTTTAAATGAAACAGGCAACAGGAAAAACTTTTGTCACCCAGCTCGACTTAGCCAGAGTCACTGACAGGTGGTCCAGCCGCTAGCAGGGCACACGCGCGCGGGGAAACTTTTCACACCGGGGCTCTGCCTAGCCCGTGCCACTGCGAGGTGGGACCAACCGGCTGAGGCCCACGTGACAGTGAACGAACTCGCAGAGGCTGGCAGGTGGGACCGAGCTGGATCGCGGGTTAAGATAAAAAGAGGCTGGGGAGTTTCCTGGAAGAAGGCCACGGCGGCTGCCAGGTGGGGCTAGCGAGGAGTGCGGGTTGAGCAGATAAAAAGCTAGGGGTTTCCTGCAAAACGCGCGGCGGCACTGTTGTTCTTCTCTGCGTTTTCTGACGAGGGATCGGTGTCCGACAGAGCAGGGCGTGCGCAGGGATCGAACACGCGTTACGGGCTCCCGCGATGAGGACGGTAGCCAGTGCGGCCGGGTAAGGGTTGGTGTCAGAAGGACGGGCGAGGGCTAGGTATGCCGCTGCGAGGCGCAGCGACGAGAGAACGTCATCGGTTACCGCGCACCGAGGGCGTTCGGTGAAACTATCAGCGAGCACAGGCGTCGGCGGGGGAAATGGAGGTGTCCACGAGAGAGAAGGGCTCACCGAGAGGTGGACGACGGAGTTGGATCGGTCCGGGGGACGACGCAGCGGCGAGGACACAGACGGTCGGAGATCTAGGGTTTCGTCGGGGCGGCGATGGTCCAGGCGATCCTGGTGCTCCTCCTTCACGTCGGCGTGTACCGGGCGAAGCAGGGGGGTCCTTCTTGTACTCCTCGACCACCGCCACGTCAACCACAACTGCAGGAACGAGGGGCGGCGGCGCTACTGGCGGTGACCGGGGAAGGAGCTAGCGTCGGTGAGAAGAGGAGGGGAGAGGCAGGGGCTCTGGGGGTGGATCTGGAGAGATAGCGAAGCCGTGGGGTGGAGGGTAAAGCGAGGGAGAGGGAGGAGGTGTCGTGCGGGAGTGGGTAGATAAAGTGGCTTCGGCCGCTTCCCTCCTTCTCCTCGATCACGTGCTCGACTGGCAGATAGGCATGACGGGGAAGGGTGGTGGAGGTTGTCAGGTGGCCCAAGGGGCCGGTGGGGTCGGTGGAGCCGGCTGGTAGTGGGAGAGAGAGATCAGAGAGGGGAGGGGGCTCGAGTGCACTTGGGCTAGGGTTAGAAAAGGAAGTGGCTCGGTTAGGGTTTAGGAGAAGGGGTGGGGTGAGGTAGATGGTTACTAGGTGGGCCTGCTAGCAGGGAGAGGGAACACCTCGGCCAAGAAGAGAGGAGAGGGTGAGGTGAGGTAGGTTTAGGGTTTAGCTTAGAACTAGGTTTTTGGAGAGAGGATTAGAGAGAGAGGGTAGGGGTAGGTTTTGGGTGAGGGGTGTGGTATGATCTAACAAGATCATGCAAGGACTAAAAGAGATGGCAAGGAGAGATTAGGGTGTAGGGTTTGAGTAGGAGAGAAGCTAGATTTTAAAGGTCACCTGAAAAGAGAGAGAGAGACAAAGATATGGTGAATAGAGGAAAAGAGACATGATAGATTAGGGTGAAGGGTATTTCCCTTGATCCCATAAGATCTTGCATGGAACATAACCAAAGGAGGTGATGATGTTGAGACACATGGTAAGGAAGGACAACAAGGTGGTGATGGTTGCATGGCCCATGCAAAATAATAAATGCCTTGATTAAATTCTTGTGAAAACAAAATAATAGCATGGCATTATTCTTATGCATTCCCAAGAAGTGGAATAAAGGACAAGCAAAAGAATTTATAGATTTAGATCCACCCCAAACCACATGAGCTAGAGTAAAAGCCAAAATAGAATAAAGACCATGGTTAAATGGAATGGTGGAATTATAGGGTGGTGGAAGAAAGGTGGTGGAGTTGAAATAAAAGATATGCCCCAACTCAACTTGGGCATTTAAAAAATATATCAATAACCAAATACAATATCAAGAGGCAAATACAATTAATAATGCATATGAGAGAAGAACCAAATAAAAAAGGGTTTTTGTATGATGCTCAAATGCAAGGTGGCATGATGACATGAGCACGACATAAATATGATGCAACAAATATATGTAGGAAGTAGCCATTATATTATTAAACCATGTAGCATTGCAATTGTTAGACAAATGGGATGCTACATTGTTCTTCTCACATACCACCTATGGATCCACCAGTGTCATTTTGCATGTTTGTTCTTTTCACATACCACCTATGGATCCACCAGTGTCATTGCATGTGTGTTCTTTTCACTAACAACAACCAGAGTCATTGCATGTGTTGTCTTTTCACATGCCACATATGGATCCACATGTGTCATTGAAATGTGTGTTCTCTACAGAGACCACACATGGATCCACCAGTGTCATTGCATGTGTGTTCTTTTTTGTAACAACAACCAGAATCATTGAAACGTGTGTTCTTTTCACATACCACCTATGGATCCAACAGTGTCATTGCATGTGTGTTCTTTTCACTAACAACAACTGGAGTCATTGCATGTGTGCTCTTTTCATAATCCACATATGGATCCACCAGTGTCATTTCATGTATGTTCTTTTCACAATCCACCCATGGATCCACCGGTGTCATTGCATGTGTGTTCTTTTCACTAACAACAACTGGAGTCATTGCATGTGTGTTCTTTTTACTAACAACAACCAGAGTCATTTTGCATGTGTGTTCTTTTCACATACCACCGATGGATCCACCAGTGTCATTGCATGTGTGTTCTTTTCACTAACAACAACCAGAGTCATTGCATGTGTGTTCTTTTCACTAACAACAACCAGAGTCATTACATGTGTGTTCTTTTCACATACCACATATGGATCCACCAATGTCATTGAAATGTGTGTTCTCTATAGAGACCACACATGGATCCACCAGTTTCATTGCACGTGTGTTCTTTTTAGTAACAACAACTAGAGTCATTGAAATGTGTGTTCTTTTCACATACCACCTATGGATCCACCAGTGTCATTGCATGTGTGTTCTTTTCACTAACAACAACTAGAGTCATTGCATGTGTGCTCTTTTCACTAACAACAACTGGAGTCATTGCATGTGTGTTCTTTTTACTAACAACAACCAGAGTCATTTCATGGCTGTTCTTCTCACATACCACCTATGGATCCACCAGTGTCATTGCATGTGTGTTCTTTTTAGTAACAACAACCAGAGTCATTTTGCATGTATGTTCTTTTCACATACCACCTATGGATCCGCCAGTGTCATTGCATGTGTGTTCTTTTCACTAAGAACAACCAGAGTCATTGCATGTGTGTTCTTTTCACATACCACATATGGATCCACCTGTGTCATTGACATGTCTGTTCTCTATAGAGACCACACATGGATCCACCAGTGTCATTGCATGTGTGTTCTTTTGAGTAACAACAACTAGAGTCATTTTGCATGTGTGTTCTTTTCACATACCACCTATGGATCCACCAGTGTCATTGCATGTGTGTTATTTTCACAATCCACCCATGGATCCACCAGTGTCATTTCATGTGTGTTCTTTTTAGTAACAACAACCAGAGTCATTGAAATGTGTGCTCTTTTCACATACCACCTATGGATCCACCAGTGTCATTGCATGTGTTCTTTCTACTAACAACAACCAGAGTCATTTCATGGCTGTTCTTCTCACATACCACCTATGGATCCACCAGTCTCATTGCATGTGTGTTCTCTTCACAATCCACACATGAATCCACCAGTGTCATTGCATGTGTGTTCTTTTCACTAACAACAACCAGAGTCATTTTGCATGTGTGTTCTTTTCACATACCACCTATGGATCCACCAGTGTCATTGCATGTGTGTTCATTTCATAATCCATCTATGGATCCACCAGTGTCATTGCATGTGTGTTCTTTTTACTAACAACAACCAGAGTCATTTTGCATGTGTGTTCTTTTCACATACCACCTTTGGATCCACCAGTGTCATTGCATGTGTGTTCTTTTCACTAAGAACAACCATAGTCGTTGCATGGTTGTTCTTTTCACATACCACATATGGATCCACCAGTGTCATTGAAATGTGTGTTCTTTACAGAGACCATACATGGATCCACCAGTGTCATTGCATGTGTGTTCTTTTTGTAACAACAACCAGACTCATTTTGCATGTGTGTTCTTTTCACATACCACCTATGGATCCACCAGTGTCATTGCATGTGTGTTCTTTTCACTAACAACAACCAGAGTCATTGCATGTGTGTTATTTTCACATACCACACATGGATCCACCAGTGTCATTGAAATGTGTGATCTCTACAGAGATCACACATGGATCCACCAGTGTCACTACATGTGTGTTCTTTTTAGTAACAACAACTAGAGTCATTTTGCATGTGTGTTCTTTTCACATACCAGCTATGGATCCACCAGTGTCATTGCATGTGTGTTCTTTTCACAATCCACCCATGGATCCACCAGTGTCATTGCATGTGTGTTCTTTTTAGTAACAACAACCAGAGTCATTGAAATGTGTCATCTTTTCACATACCACCTATGGATCCACCAGTGTCATTGCATGTGTGTTCTTTTCACATGGATCCACCAGAGTCATTTTGCATGTGTGTTCTTTTCACATACCACCTATGGATCCACCAGTGTCATTGCATGTGTGTTCTTTTCACTAACAACAACCAGAGTCATTGCATGTGTGTTCTTTTCACATACCACATATGGATCCACCAGTGTCATTGCATGTGTGCTCTTTTCACAATCCACCCATGGACCCACCAGTGTCATTGCATGTGTGTTCTTTTTAGTAACAACAACCAGAGTCATTGAAATGTGTGTTCTTCTCACATACCACCTATGGATCCACTAGTGTCATTGCATGTGTGTTCATTTCATAATCCACATATGGATCCACTAGTGTCATTGCATGTATGTTCTTTTTAGTAACAACAACCAGAGTCATTGCATGTGTGTTCTTTTCACATACCACATATGGATCCACCAGTGTCATTGAAATGTGTGTTCTCTATAGAGACCACACATGGATCTACCGGTGTCATTGCATGTATGTTCTTTTCACTAACAACAACTCGAGTCATTGCATGTGTGCTCTTTTCACTAACAACAACTAGAGTCATTGCGTGTGTGTTATTTTTACTAACAACAACCAGATTCATTGCATGTGTGTTCTTTTTACTAATAACAGCCAGAGTCATTTCATAGTTGTTCTTCTCACATACCACCTATGGATCCACTAGTGTCATTGCATGTGCGTTCTCTTCACAATCCACACATGGATCCACCAGTGTCATTGCATCTGTGTTCTTTTTAGTATCAACAACCATAGTCATTGAAATGTGTGTTCTTCTCACATACCACCTATGGATCCACCAGTGTTATTGCATCTGTGTTCATTTCATCATCCACCTATGGATACACCAGTATCATTGCATGTGTGTTCTTTTTACTAACAACAACCAGAGTCATTTTGCATGTGTGTTCTCTTCACAATCCACACATGGATCCATCAGTGTCATCGCATGTGTGTTCTTTTCACTAACAACAACCAGAGTCGTTGCATGGCCATTCTTTTCACATACCAGATATGGATCCACCAGTGTCATTGAAATGTGTGTTCTCTACAGAGACCACACATGGATCCACCAGTGTCATTGCATGTTTGTTCCTTTTAGTAACAACAACCAGAGTCATTTTGCATGTGTGTTCTTTTCACATACCACCTATGGATCCACCAGTGTCATTGCATGTGTGTTCTTTTCACTAACAACAACCAGAGTCATTGCATGTGTGTTCTTTTCACATACCACATATGGATGCACCAGTGTCATTGAAATGTGTGTTCTCTACAGAGATCACACATGGATCCACCAATGTCATTACATGTGTGTTCTTTTTAGTAACAACAACTAGAGTCATTTTGCATGTGTGTTCTTTTCACATACCTCCTATGGATCCACCAGTGTCATTACATGTGTGTTCTTTTCACAATCCACCCATGGATCCACCAGTGTCATTGCATGTGTGTTCTTTTTAGTAACAACAACCAGACTCATTGAAATGTGTGTTCTTTTCACATACCACCTATGGATCCACAAGTGTCATTGCATGTGTGTTCTTTTCACATGGATCCACCAGAGTAATTGCATGTGTGTTCTTTTTAGTAACAACAACCAGAGTCATTTTGCATGTGTGTTCTTTTCACATACTACCTATGGATCCACCAGTGTCATTGTATGTGTGTTCTTTTCACTAACAACAACCAGAGTCATTGCATGTGTGTTCTTTTCACATACCATATATGGATCCACCGGTGTCATTGCATGTGTGCTCTTTTCACAATCCACCCATGGATCCACCAGTGTCATTGCATGTGTGTTCTTTTTAGTAACAACAACCAGAGTCATTGAAATGTGTGTTCTTCTCACATACCACCTATGGATCCACTAGTGTCATTGCATGTGTGTTCATTTCATAATCCACATATGGATCCACCAGTGTCATTGCATGTATGTTCTTTTTAGTAACAACAACCAGAGTCATTGCATGTGTGTTCTTTTCACATACCACATATGGATCCACCAGTGTCATTGAAATGTGTGTTCTCTACAGAGACCACACATGGATCCACCGGTGTCATTGCATGTATGTTCTTTTCACTAACAACAACTCGAGTCACTGCATGTGTGCTCTTTTCACTAACAACAACTAGAGTCATTGCATGTGTGTTCTTTTTACTAACAACAACCAGAGTCATTGAATGTGTGTTCTTTTTACTAACAACAACCAGAGTCATTTCATGGCTGTTCTTCTCACATACCACCTATGGATCCACTAGTGTCATTGCATGTGTGTTCTCTTCACAATCCACACATGGATCCACCAGTGTCATTGCATGTGTGTTCTTTTTAGTATCAACAACCATAGTCATTGAAATGTGTGTTCTTCTCACATACCACCTATGGATCCACCAGTGTTATTGCATGTGTGTTCATTTCATAATCCACCTATGGATCCACCAGTGTCATTGCATGTGTGTTCTTTTTACTAACAACAACCAGAGTCATTTTGAATGTGTGTTCTTTTCACATACCACCTATGGATCCACTAGTGTCATTGCATGTATGTTCTTTTCACTAACAACAACCAGAGTCATTGCATTGTGTTCTTTTCACATACCACATATGGATCCACCAGTGTCATTGAAATGTGTGTTCTTTTCACTAACAACAACCAGAGTCACTGCATGTGTGTTCTTTTCACATACCACATATGGATCCACCAGTGTCATTGCATGTGTGCTCTTTTCACAATCAACCCATGGATCCACCAGTGTCATTGCATGTGTGTTCTTTTTAATAACAACAACCAGATTCATTGAAATTTGTGTTCCTTTCACATACAACCTATGGATCCACCAGTGTCATTACATGTGTGTTCTTTTCACTAACAACAACTGGAGTCATTGCATGTGTGCTCTTTTCACAATCCACATATGGATCCACCAGTGTCAATGCATGTATGTTCTTTTCACAATCCACCCATGGATCCACCGGTGTCATTGCATGTTTGTTCTTTTCACTAACAACAACTGGAGTCATTGCATGTGTGTTCTTTTCACATACCACCTATGGATCCACTAGTGTCATTGCATGTGTGTTCTTTTCACTAACAACAACCAGAGTCATTGCATGTGTGTTCTTTTTAGTAACAACAACCAGAGTCATTTTGCATGTGTGTTCTTTTCACATACCACCGATGGATCCACCAGTGTCATTGCATGTGTGTTCTTTTCACTAACAACAACCAGAGTCATTGCATGTCTGTTCTTTTCACTAACAACAACCAGAGTCATTCCATGTGTGTTCTTTTCACATACCACATAAGGATCCACCAATGTCATTGAAATGTGTGTTCTCTATAGAGACCACACATGGATCCACCAGTTTCATTGCATGTGTGTTCTTTTTAGTAACAACAACCAGAGTCATTGAAATGTGTGTTCTTTTCACATACCACCTATGGATCCACCAGTGTCATTGCATGTGTGTTCTTTTCACTAACAACAACTAGAGTCATTGCACGTGTGCTCTTTTCACTAACAACAACTGGAGTCATTGCATGTGTGTTCTTTTTACTAGCAACAACCAGAGTCATTTCATGGCTGTTCTTCTCACATACCACCTATGGATCCACCAGTGTCATTGCATGTGTGTTCTTTTTAGTAACAACAACCAGAGTCATTTTGCATGTATGTTCTTTTCACATACCACCTATGGATCCGCCAGTGTCATTGCATGTGTGTTCTTTTTACTAAGAACAACCAGAGTCATTGCATGTGTGTTCTTTTCACATACCACATATGGATCCACCAGTGTCATTGACATGTGTGTTCTCTATAGAGACCTCACATGGATCCACCAGTGTCATTGCATGTGTGTTCTTTTGAGTAACAACAACCAGAGTCATTTTGCATGTGTGTTCTTTTCACATACCACCTATGGATCCACCACTTTCATTGCATGTGTGTTCTTTTAAGAATCCACCCATGGATCCACCAGTGTCATTTCATGTGTGTTCTTTTTAGTAACAACAACCAGAGTCATTGAAATGTGTGCTCTTTTCACATACCACCTATGGATCCACTAGTGTCATTGCATGTGTTCTTTTTACTAACAACAACCAGAGTCATTTCATGGATGTTCTTCTCACATACCACCTATGGATCCACCAGTGTCATTGCATGTGTGTTCTCTTCACAATCCACACATGGATCCACCTATGGATCCACCAGTGTCATTGCATGTGTGTTCTTTATACTAACAACAACCAGAGTCATTTCATGGCTGTTCTTCTCACATACCACCTATGGATCCACCAGTGTCATTGCATGTGTGTTCTTTTTAGTAACAACAACCAGAGTCAATTTGCATGTATGTTCTTTTCACATACCACCTATGGATCCACCAGTGTCATTGCATGTGTGTTCTTTTCACTAAGAACAACCAGAGTCATTGCATGTGTGTTCTTTTCACATACCACATATGGATCCACCAATGTCATTCAAATGTGTATTCTCTACAGAGACCACACATGGATCCACCAGTGTCATTGCATGTGTGTTCTTTTTAGTAACAACAACCAGAGTCATTGAAATGTGAGTTCTTTTCACATACCACCTATGGATCCACCAGTGTCATTGCATGTGTGTTCTTTTCACTAACAACAACTAGAGTCATTGCATGTGTGCTCTTTTCACAATCCACATATGGATCCACCATTGTCATTGCATGTATGTTCTTTTCACAATCCACCCATGGATCCACCGGTGCCATTGCATGTGTGTTCTTTTCACTAACAACAACTGGAGTCATTGCATGTGTGTTCTTTTTACTAACAACAACCAGAGTCATTTTGCATGTGTGTTCTTTTCACATACCACCTATGGATCCACCGGTGTCATTGCATGTGTGTTCATTTCACTAACAACAACCAGAGTCATTGCATGTGTGTTCTTTTCACATACCACATATGGATCCACCAGTGTCATTGAAATGTGTGTTCTCTACAGAGACCACACATGGATCCACCAGTGTCATTGCATGTGTGTTCTTTTTAGTAACAACAACCAGAGTCATTTTGCATGTGTGTTCTTTTCACATACCACCTATGGATCCACCAGTGTCATTTCATGTGTGTTCTTTTCACTAACAACAACCAGAGTCATTGGATGTGTGTTCTTTTCACATACCACATATGGATCCACCAGTGTCATTGAAATGTGTGTTCTCTACAGAGACCACACATGGATCCACCGGTGTCATTGCATGTATGTTCTTGTCACTAACAACAACTGGAGTCATTGCATGTGTGCTCTTTTCACTAACAACAACTTGAGTCATTGCATGTGTGTTCTTTTTACTAAAAACAACCAGAGTCATTTCATGGCTGTTCTTCTCACATACCACCTATGGATCCACCAGTCTCATTGCATGTGTGTTCTCTTCACAATCCACACATGGATCCACCAGTGTCATTGCATGTGTGTTCTTTTCACTAACAACAACCAGAGTCATTTTGCATTTGTGTTCTTTTCACATACCACCTATGGATCCACCAGTGTCATTGCATGTGTGTTCATTTCATAATCCACCTATGGATCCACCAGTGTCATTGCATGTGTGTTCTTTTTACTAACAACAACCAGAGTCATTTTGCATGTGTGTTCTTTTCACATACCACCTTTGGATCCACCAGTGTCATTGCATGTGTGTTCTTTTCACTAAGAACAACCATAGTCGTTGCATGGTTGTTCTTTTCACATACCACATTTGGATCCACCAGTGTCATTGAAATGTGTGTTCTCTACAGAGACCACACATGGATCCACCAGTGTCATTGCATGTGTGTTCTTTTTAGTAACAACAACCAGACTCATTTTGCATGTGTGTTCTTTTCGCATACCACCTATGGATCCACCAGTGTCATTGCATGTGTGTTCTTTTCACTAACAACAACCAGAGTCATTGCATGTGTGTTATTTTCACATACCACATATGGATCCACCAGTGTCATTGAAATGTGTGTTCTCTACAGAGATCACACATGGATCCACCAGTGTCACTACATGTGTGTTCTTTTTAGTAACAACAACTAGAGTCATTTTGCATGTGTGTTCTTTTCACATACCACCTATGGATCCACCAGTGTCATTGCATGTGTGTTCTTTTCACAATCCACCCATGGATCCACCAGTGTCATTGCATGTGTCTTCTTTTTAGTAACAACAACCAGAGTCATTGAAATGTGTGTTCTTTTCACATACCACCTATGGATCCACCAGTGTCATTGCATGTGTGTTCTTTTCACATGGATCCACCAGAGTCATTGCATGTGTGTTCTTTTTAGTAACAACAACCAGTCATTTTGCATGTGTGTTCTTTTCACATACCACCTATGGATCCACCAGTGTCATTGCATGTGTGTTCTTTTCACTAACAACAACCAGAGTCATTGCATGTGTGTTCTTTTCACATACCACATATGGATCCACCAGTGTCATTGCATGTGTGCTCTTTTCACAATCCACCCATGGATCCACCAGTGTCATTGCATGTGTGTTCTTTTTAGTAACAACAACCAGAGTCATTGAAATATGTGTTCTTCTCACATACCACCTATGGATCCACTAGTGTCATTGCATATGTGTTCATTTCATAATCCACATATGGATCCACTAGTGTCATTGCATGTATGTTCTTTTTAGTAACAACAACCAGAGTCATTGTATGTGTGTTCTTTTCACATACCACATATGGATCCACCAGTGTCATTGAAATGTGTGTTCTCTATAGATACCACACATGGATCTACCGGTGTCATTGCATGTATGTTCTTTTCACTAACAACAACTCGAGTCATTGCATGTGTGCTCTTTTCACTAACAACAACTAGAGTCATTGCGTGTGTGTTATTTTTACTAACAACAACCATAGTCATTGCATGTGTGTTCTTTTTACTAATAACAGCCAGAGTCATTTCATAGCTGTTCTTCTCACATACCACCTATGGATCCACTAGTGTCATTGCATGTGCGTTCTCTTCACAATCCACACATGGATCCACCAGTGTCATTGCATGTGTGTTCTTTTTAGTATCAACAACCATAGTCATTGAAATGTGTGTTCTTCTCACATACCACCTATGGATCCACCAGTGTTATTGCATGTGTGTTCATTTCATCATCCACCTATGGATCCACCAGTATCATTGCATGTGTGTTCTTTTTACTAACAACAACCAGAGTCATTTTGCATGTGTGTTCTTTTCACATACCAGCTATGTATCCACCAGTGTCATCGCATGTGTGTTCTTTTCACTAAAAACAACCAGAGTCGTTGCATGGCCATTCTTTTCACATACCACATATGGATCCACCAGTGTCATTGAAATGTGTGTTCTCTACAGAGACCACACATGGATCCACCAGTGTCATTGCATGTTTGTTCCTTTTAGTAACAACAACCAGAGTCATTTTGCATGTATGTTCTTTTCACATACCACCTATGGATCCACTAGTGTCATTGCATGTGTGTTCTTTTCACTAACAACAACCAGAGTCATTGCATGTGTGTTCTTTTCACATACCACATATGGATCCACAAGTGTCATTGAAATGTGTGTTCTCTACAGAGATCACACATGGATCCACCAATGTCATTACATGTGTGTTCTTTGTAGTAACAACAACTAGAGTCATTTTGCATGTGTGTTCTTTTCACATACCACCTATGGATCCACCAGTGTCATTGCATGTGTGTTCTTTTCACAATCCACCCATGGATCCACCAGTGTCATTGCATGTGTGTTCTTTTTAGTAACAACAACCAGAGTCATTGAAATGTGTGTTCTTTTCACATACCACCTACGGATCCACCAGTGTCATTGCATGTGTGTTCTTTTCACATGGATCCACCAGAGTCATTGCATGTGTGTTCTTTTTAGTAACAACAACCAGAGTCATTTTGCATGTGTGCTCTTTTCACATACCACCTATGGATCCACCGGTGTCACTACATGTGTGTTCATTTCACTAACAACAACCAGAGTCATTGCATGTGTGTTCTTTTCACATACCACATATGGATCCACCCGTGTCATTGAAATGTGTGTTCTCTACAGAGACCACACATGAATCCACCAGTGTCATTGCATGGGTGTTCTTTTGAGTAACAACAACCAGAGTCATTTTGCATGTGTGTTCTTTTCATATACCACCTATGGATCCACCAGTGTCATTGCATGTGTGTTCTTTTCACTAACAACAACCAGAGTCATTGCATGTGTGTTCTTTTCACATACCACATATGGATCCACCAATGTCATTGAAATGTGTGTTCTCCCCACAGACCACACATGGATCCACCGGTGTCATTGCATGTATGTTCTTGTCACTAACAACAACTGGAGTCATTGCATGTGTGCTCTTTTCACTAACAACAACTTGAGTCATTGCATGTGTGTTCTTTTTACTAACAACAACTAGAGTCATTTCATGGTTGTTCTTCTCACAAACCACCTATGGATCCACCAGCCTCATTGCATGTGTGTTCTCTTCACAATCCACACATGGATCCACCAGTGTCATTGCATGTGTGTTCTTTTCACTAACAACAACCAGAGTCATTTTGCATGTGTGTTCTTTTCACATACCACCTATGGATCCACCGGTGTCATGGCATGTGTGTTCATTTCATAATCCACCTATGGATCCACCAGTGTCATAGCATGTGTGTTCTTTTTACTAACAACAACCAGAGTCATTTTGCATGTGTGTTCTTTTCACATACCACCTTTGGATCCACCAGTGTCATTGCATGTGTGTTCTTTTCACTAAGAACAACCATAGTCGTTCCATGGTTGTTCTTTTCACATACCACATTTGGATCCACCAGTGTCATTGAAATGTGTGTTCTCTACAGAGACCACACATGGATCCACCAGTGTCATTGCATGTGTGTTCTTTTTAGTAACAACAACCAGACTCATTTTGCATGTGTGTCCTTTTCACATACCACCTATGGATCCACCAGTGTCATTGCATGTGTGTTTGTTTCACTAACAACAACCAGAGTCATTGCATGTGTGTTATTTTCACATACCACATATGGATCCACCAGTGTCATTGAAATGTGTGTTCTCTATAGAGATCACACATGGATCCACCAGTGTCACTACATGTGTGTTCTTTTTAGTAACAACAACTAGAGTCATTTTGCATGTGTGTTCTTTTCACATACCACCTATGGATCCACAAGTGTCATTGCATGTGTGTTCTTTTCACAATCCACCCATGGATCCACTAGTGTCATTGCATGTGTGTTCTTTTTAGTAACAACAACCTGAGTCATTGAAATGTGTGTTCTTTTCACATACCACCTATGGATCCACCAGTGTCATTGCATGTGTGTTCTTTTCACATGGATCCACCAGAGTCATTGCATGTGTGTTCTTTTTAGTAACAACAACCAGAGTCATTTTGCATGTGTGTTCTTTTCACATACCACCTATGGATCCACCAGTGTCATTGCATGTGTGTTCTTTTCACTAACAACAACCAGAGTCACTGCATGTGTGTTCTTTTCACATACCACATATGGATCCACCAGTGTCATTGCATGTGTGCTCTTTTCACAATCCACCCATGGATCCACCAGTGTCATTGCATGTGTGTTCTTTTTAGTAACAACAACCAGAGTCATTGAAATGTGTGTTCTTCTCACATACCACATATGGATCCACTAGTGTCATTGCATGTATGTTCTTTTTAGTAACAACAACCAGAGTCATTGCATGTGTGTTCTTTTCACATACCACATATGGATCCACCAGTGTCATTGAAATGTGTGTTCTCTATAGAGACCACACATGGATCTACCGGTGTCATTGCATGTATGTTATTTTCACTAACAACAACTCGAGTCATTGCATGTGTGCTCTTTTCACTAACAACAACTAGAGTCATTGCGTGTGTGTTATTTTTACTAACAACAACCAGAGTCATTGCATGTGTGTTCTTTTTACTAATAACAGACCAGAGTCATTTCTTAGCTGTTCTTCTCACATACCACCTATGGATCCACTAGTGTCATTGCATGTGCGTTCTCTTCACAATCCACACATGGATCCACCAGTGTCATTGCATGTGTGTTCTTTTTAGTATCAACAACCATAGTCATTGAAATGTGTGTTCTTCTCACATACCACCTATGGATCCACCAGTGTTATTGCATGTGTGTTCATTTCATAATCCACCTATGGATCCACCAGTGTCATTGCATGTGTGTTCTTTTTACTAACAACAACCAGAGTCATTTTGCATGTGTGTTCTTTTCACATACCACCTATGTATCCACCAGTGTCATTGCATGTGTGTTCTTTTCACTAACAACAACCAGACTCATTGCATGTGTGATCTTTTCACATACCACATATGGATCCACCAGTGTCATTGAAATGTGTGTTCTCTTCACAATACACACATGGATCCACCAGTGTCATTGCATGTGTGTTGTTTTTAGTAACAACAACCAGAGTCATTGAAATGTGTGTTCTTCTCACATACCACCTATGGATCCACCAATGCCATTGCATGTGTGTTCTTTTCACAATCCACCCATGGATCCACCAGTGTCATTGCATGTGTGTTCTTTTTAGTAACAACAACCAGAGTCATTGAAATGTGTGTTCTTTTCACATACCACCTATGGATCCACAAGTGTCATTGCATGTGTGTTCTTTTCACATGGATCCACCAGAGTAATTACATGTGTGTTCTTTTTAGTAACAACAACCAGAGTCATTTTGCATGTGTGTTCTTTTCACATACCACCTATGGATCCACCAGTGTCATTGCATGTCTGTTCTTTTCACTAACAACAACCAGAGTCATTGCATGTGTGTCCTTTTCACATACCATATATGGATCCACCAGTGTCATTGCATGTGTGCTCTTTTCACAATCCACCCATGGATCCACCAGTGTCATTGCATGTGTGTTCTTTTTAGTAACAACAACCAGAGTCATTGAAATGTGTGTTCTTCTCACATACCACCTATGGATCCACTAGTGTCATTGCATGTGTGTTCATTTCATAATCCACATATGGATCCACCAGTGTCATTGCATGTATGTTCTTTTTAGTAACAACAACCAGAGTCGTTGCATGTGTGTTCTTTTCACATACCACATATGGATCCACCAGTGTCATTGAAATGTGTGTTCTCTACAGAGACCACACATGGATCCACCGGTGTCATTGCATGTATGTTCTTTTCACTAACAACAACTCGAGTCATTGCATGTGTGCTCTTTTCACTAACAACAACTAGAGTCATTGCATGTGTGTTCTTTTTACTAACAACAACCAGAGTCATTGAATGTGTGTTCTTTTTACTAACAACAACCAGAGTCATTTCATGGCTGTTCTTCTCACATACCACCTATGGGTCCACTAGTGTCATTGCATGTGTGTTCTCTTCACAATCCACACATGGATCCACCAGTGTCATTGCATGTGTGTTCTTTTTAGTGTCAACAACCATAGTCATTGAAATGTGTGTTCTTCTCACATACCACCTATGGATCCACCAGTGTTATTGCATGTGTGTTCATTTCATAATCCACCTATGGATCCACCAGTGTCATTGCATGTGTGTTCTTTTTACTAACAACAACCAGAGTCATTTTGAATGTGTGTTCTTTTCACATACCACCTATGGATCCACTAGTGTCATTGCATGTGTGTTCTTTTCACTAACAACAACCAGAGTCGTTGCATGGCCATTCTTTTCACATACCACATATGGATCCACCAGTGTCATTGAAATGTGTGTTCTCTACAGAGACCACACATAGATCCACCAGTGTCATTGCATGTGTGTTCTTTTTAGTAACAACAACCAGAGTCATTTTGCATGTGTGTTCTTTTCACATACCACCTATTGATCCACCAGTGTCATTGCATGTGTGTTCTTTTCATTAACAACAACCAGAGTCATTGCATGTGTGTTATTTTCACATACCACATATGGATCCACCAGTGTCATTGAAATGCGTGTTCTCTACACCACACATGGATCCACCGGTGTCATTACATGTATGTTCTTTTCACTAACAACAACTGGAGTCATTGCATGTGTGCTCTTTTCACTAACAACAACTGGAGTCATTACATGTGTGTTCTTTTTACTAACAACAACCAGAGTCATTTCATGGTTGTTCTTCTCACATACCACATATGGATCCACCAGTCTCATCGCATGTGTGTTCTCTTCACAATCCACAGATGGATCCACCAGTGTCATTGCATGTGTGTTCTTTTTAGTATCAACAACCAGAGTCATTGAAATGTGTGTTCTTCTCACATACCACCTATGGATCCACCAGTGTCATTGCATGTGTGTTCATTTCATAATCCACCTATGGATCCACCAGTGTCATTTCGTGTGTGTTCTTTTTACTAACAACAACCAGAGTCATTTTGCATGTGTGTTCTTTTCACATACCACCTATGGATCCACTAGTGTCATTGCATGTGTGTTCTTTTCACTAACAACAACCAGAGTCGTTGCATGTGTGTTCTTTTCACATACCACATATGGATCCACCACTGTCATTGAAACGTGTGGTCTCTGACATGGATCCACCAGTGTCATTGCATGTGTGTTCTTTTCACATACCACATATGGATCCACCAGTGTCATTGCATGTGTGCTCTTTTCACAATCCACTCATGGATCCACCAGTGTCATTGCATGTGTGTTCTTTTTAGTAACAACAACCAGAGTCATTGAAATGTGTGTTCTTCTCACATACCACATATGGATCCACCAGTGTCATTGCATGTGTGTTCATTTCATAATCCACATATGGATCCACCAGTGTCATTGCATTTATGTTATTTTTAGTAACAACAACCAGAGTCATTGCATGTGTGTTCTTTTGTAACATCCCAAAACTTCAATCCAAGCTTATCAAGATCAAATCATCCAAAAAAGGGGTTAACAAAAACTTTTCCAAATTTAACATGAAAGCATTCATATATGTGTGCATTTAAAATAGGAGTTGTTTTGAATTACCATGATTGTGTGATCCTTTGCTTCTAAAATGTTTCTTAGGTGATTTAAACATCATCTACATCATTCCCAAACTTTTCCTAAAAGAAATCAAATAAAAAAGAATTAAAATGAAGGAATGGTCATTTGGACAAATTTAACTCTCATGCCTACTTTGGCTATTCCTAGTACTCAATTCTTATCAGAAACAATTCTTGATCTTTGCACCCCTTGCTAGTACACATAATGAGGTACCAAGGCCCACCTTTTGATCTGCTAAAAACCTTCTGTAAACTATTTTAAATGACAGTTTAAAATTGAATCTAATGCATATGCATAGATCACCCCTATTTCAAAAACCATCTAATTGAGCACCATTTTCAAAACCCTTGCAACCAGAGACTACTTATCACTAGTGGAGATCACCCAAAAATTTTGAACTCCAAATTCAAAACTTTTTCTCTTGCAGCCATTTCATCAAACACTTGGCAGGCAGAATCACACCTATAATCCTAGCTCACTGTTTTGAACAGAGTTTTGCCCCCAATTGATCTCCATTTAATCTCTATGTCCCCCTCTGATCAAACCATGCCATTTGCAACCCATCCCCTACACCCTAGTAGCAATGCCATGCCATGCCGAGCACCACCCTGGTCGGCCAAACTTGCCCCGCTGCAGCACACCACCTCCTCGTTCCTCTCCATGTCTAGGAGGTAGCCAGCACCGCACCGCCCCTCTCTATCCCTTGCCCGAGCCAAGAGCCGCCGTGGACCACATAGGAGAACCCGCGCCCAGTGCCACCGAACCATGCTGATGCTGCCCGTAGAGCGCGCACTGTCCCCACTCGCACCGACCGCCCCTTGGCACCAGCCCGCGCCCACCGCTCCGCCTCGACCTGGAGAACACCCCAGACACCTCCGTTCGCCGCCCAAAGCCCCACAGCCACCGCTCGCCGTGGACACAACCGCTTCGGCCGCGCAGAGCGCCACCTCGCCTCTACCGCATGCCACCGACCCTACGGCCGCATTGAAGCGCTAGAGCACCGCCAGGGAACCGCCCACCGATCGCAATCCCCAGCCATGCCGCTAGCTCGCCGTAGCCATGTCGCCACCGTCGACCGCCCATCCCGCTCAGTCTCAACGTCGAGCCTATAAAGGATCCCTCCCCAGCACAAAAGACTCACACCATTCCACTCCCCTCACCTCTCTGAACCTCACCCACCTCTCGCCGGAGCAAGTGGAGCAGCAGTTCGCCAGAATTGGAGCCGGAGCCGCCGCCTCTGGAGAAGAAGGGTGCCGTTGATTCCGGCCACCCCAAGCTCCGTCGCGACCATGCCTCGCCTCGCCGTCGTCTTCCACTTCGTTCACCCGCATCGCTGACCCCGCTGGAGCCCTGGTACGCCCCTAGTAGACCCCCACCGAGCCGCTAGGGTTCAAGCTCGCCGGCGACCCGTCCGTCGTCGACGATGACCCTCAGCCGTAGATCTAGCCTCTAATCGCACGGCCCACAGCGTGCGTACTGTTTCGCGTTTTAAGTGCCGCTGACAAGTGGGACCCCCCTGTCAGCTGAGCCCCATGCCGCGTAGCGCCACTGGGCCGGCCCATTTCCTTTTCCGCGCAAGCCCGTAGATTAAAATCTAGGTTTTTCTTTTTAGTTAGAATATAGTTTCTGTACAGTGTTTCAAAATTCAATTCTGTGAGTTTGACAAATCCAAATTACATGAAACTAATTTTGTCTGAAAGGTATTGAAATGCTCTATCCAAGACCGTTGGATTTAATTCATTTAGAGTTATAGATTTCTCCTAATAAAAATAAGAAGACAGAAGCTTTTGCAACTTGAAACATTTTTATAAAATCAACCAAGTTAGCTTTTGAGTTGATTCCAACTCTCAAAAATCACATCTCATCATATCTATCAAAATATGTAATAATATTAAGGTTTACAGGCAGTGACTTTGGACTAGTACCAAAATAAGGCTATATAGGCATTTCTAGTCACTTTAAATCATTAAATAATAAACTTAAACCAAAGTAATATTGATCCAACCTTTAAATCTCATTCCCACATGTTAGAATATGTGGTGAGGACATGTGTCCACATGATCCCATGTTTTAGTGGTGAATATTAAATTGTAGTTAATTTTTCAATGAGTAGAAATTACTTTTCCAAAATAAAAAGGTTGAAACTATTGAATTAAACTTGTGATGCTTGTGATGATAATAGATCATCAATTGTGTGGTTTAGAATAATACTTAGCCTAGTTAAGGATTGTTTGGTGATTGTGCACTCCCTATGTATTTCTAGACGATAGTACCGACCAAGCCTTCGAGGAGGAGGAGTTCTACCAAGAAGAAGAAGAAGAAGAAGAAGAAAACTTCAACCACTGCACCAACCAAGGCAAGCTATTAGTGGCAAGCTAACCCTTGCAAACATGCTTTAGTAAGCTATTGTAGCAAGCTAGAATAAAACTAGATAGTTTAGTAAAGATGCCTTAAGCATACTTTGATCACACCCCTTTAACTCTTAGTACCTCAAGTCTTATTAACAAGTTGTACCCCCTTAGTTACACAAAGTTCTTTAATTAATTTTGAAGGTAGCATAAAGAGTATAAAACTTGACCTACTTAGAAACCTTTAGATGTCATTCTATGGCATGAGATTGATCCCATCTTTCCACCTTAGTGAACACTCTTAACTTAGTATTTTAGAATAGATCAAAACTTGAGTCACTTTAGATGGGAACACTTGGTGAAAATGAGTTATGAAAACCTTGGAATGATGAGTCATTCTATTGAGATGTTTTGACATGTGTTGAGAAACACAATGGGTTAATGATGATGAAAAAGATAAGGCATGAGCCTTAACCCTTTTATAAAACTGATGGTTGGATTCGGATGCGATGCCACTCCAAATTTACCGTATAACCACATTACCTGAATTGGGTAAGGCTTAGCTGGAAATTTATATGCATTAGTATTAGTTCCCTCACGGGAGAGGTTTGAGATGAGGCTACCTCTCAATGATGTCCACCTATGCAGTGCCCAAGATGACTGATGGTCATGGTTGGGAGGCCATGCTCATAGGAGAGGTGCTTGTACTAGGGTGTGTAAAGGGAAGGTTATGTTTGATTATCTGCATACTAAGTATGATGATTCAGGGTTATCCCTGACAGATGTATCGAATCTTGTGGTGAAAGTGTACCACCTCTACAGAGTGTCAAACTATTCGAATAGCCGCGTCCGCGGTTATGGACAGTTGGAATGGCCATACTGTTTCGTTGTCAGATGTTTTCTAAATACCTTGAAATGAATGATGACCTTTGACTTGACCACAGTAGGGTTGTGTTAATGAAATTAGCTTCCCAACTTAAGTGATTCTAGAACTTTACTTTATCTTTTCTTGCTTCAGAACTCAGCTTAGGTTTCAAACTTAACTTGATAGTTATTCTTTAAATTCAGCACTTTAACTTAGAATTACAATCCTTGTTAGTAGTAGTTTGCAAGTACTTAAAGAGTATTCATGGATTTTGTCCCTGGCTATTATCATGGCCAGACTATGAAGGAGATTATCAAGATGATGGTCAGCAGGACGGCTATGATAACTAGGACTATTTGCCTTCGTCAGCATTGCCTGTGCCCCTGAAGATGGACCCCACCGCTATGGTATCGTTTATTTCCGCTTCTTGTTGTATTAAAGACTGGATCATGAGATCCTTATTTGTGTAAAACCTTATGTATGGTTTGTAATGGATGATGTACTGTGATATCCAATCCGTTATGTCTCGCAAAAATGGTAATCCTGGGATTGCGAGGTATGGCATAACGGGCATCTGGGATTAAAAATCCGGGTGTTGACATCTTTTCACATACCACATATGGATCCACCAGTGTCATTGAAATGTGTGTTCTCTATAGAGACCACACATGGATCCACCGGTGTCATTGCATGTATGTTCTTTTGACTAACAACAACTGGACTCATTGCATGTGTGCTCTTTTCACTAACAACAACTGGAGTCATTGCATGTGTGTTCTTTTGACTAACAACAACCAGATTCATTTCATGGTTGTTCTTCTCACATACCACCTATGGATCCACCAGTGTCATTGCATGTGTGTTCTCTTCACAATCCACACATGGATCCACCAATGTCATTGCATGTGTGTTCTTTTTAGTATCAACAACTAGAGTCATTGAAATGTGTGTTCTTCTCACATACCACCTATGGATCCACCAGTGTCATTGCATGTGTGTTGGTTTCATAATCCACCTATGGATCCACCAGTGTCATTGCATGTGTGTTCTTTTTTCTAACAACAACCAGAGTCATTTTATAGGTGTGTTCTTTTCACATAACACCTATGGATCCACTAGTGTCATTGAAATGTGTGTTCTCTACAGAGACCACACATGGATCCACCAGTGTCATTGCATGTGTGTTCCTTTTAATAACAACAACCAGAGTCATTTTGCATGTGTGTTCTTTTGACATACCACCTATGGATCCACCAGTGTCATTGCATGAGTGTTCTTTTCACATACCACATATGGATCCACCAGTGTCATTGCATGTGTGCTCTTTTCACAATCCACTCATGGATCCACCAGTGTTATTGCATGTGTGTTCTTTTTAGTAACAACAACCAGAGTCATTGAAATGTGTGTTCTTCTCACATACCACATATGGATCCACCAGTGTCATTGCATGTGTGTTCATTTCATAATCCACATATGGATCCACAAGTGTCATTGCATGCATGTTCTTTTTAGTAACAACAACCAGAGTCATTGCATGTGTGATCTTTTCACATACCACATATGGATCCACTAGTGTCATTGAAATGTCTGTTCTCTACAGAGACCACACATGGATCCACCGGTGTCATTGCATGTATGTTCTTTTCACTAACAACAACTGGAGTCATTACATGTGTGCTCTTTTCACTAACAACAACTCGAGTCATTGCATGTGTGTTCTTTTTACTAACAACAACCAGAGTCATTTCATGGCTGTTCTTCTCACATACCACCTATGGATCCACCAGTGTCATTGCATGTGTGTTCTCTTCACAATCCACACATGGATCCACCAATGTCATTGCATGTGTGTTCTTTTTAGTATCAACAACTAGAGTCATTGAAATGTGTGTTCTTCTCACATACCACCTATGGATCCACCAGTGTCATTGCATGTGTGTTGGTTTCATAATCCACCTATGGATCCACCAGTGTCATTGCATGTGTGTTCTTTTTACTAACAACAACCAGAATCATTTTACATGTGTGTTCTTTTCACATAACACCTATGGATCCCCAGTGTCATTGCATGTGTGTTCTTTTCACTAACAACAACCAGACTCGTTGCATGTGTGATCTTTTCACATACCACATATGGATCCACCAGTGTCATTGAAATGTGTGTTCTCTACAGAGACCACACATGGATCCACCAGTGTCATTGCATGTGTGTTCTTTTTAGTAACAACCACCAGAGTCATTTTGCATGTGTGTTCTTTTCACATACCACCTATGGATCCACCAGTATCATTACATGTGTGTTCTTTTCACTAACAACAACCAGAGTCATTGCATGTGTGTTCTATTCACATACCACATATGGATCCACCAGTGTCATTGAAATGTGTGTTCTCTACAGAGACCACACATGGATCCACCAGTGTCATTGCATGTGTGTTCTTTTTACTAACAACAACCAGAGTCATTTTGCATGTGTGTTCTTTTCACATACCACCTATGGATCCACCAGTGTCATTGCTTGTGTGTTCTTTTCTATAACAAAAACCAGAGTCATTGCATGTGAGTTCTTTTCACATACCACATATGGATCCACCAGTGTCATTGAAATGTGTGTTCTCTACAGGGACCACACATGGATCCACCAGTATCATTGCATTTGTGTTCTTTTTAGTAACAGCAACCAGAGTGATTTTGCATTTGTGTTCTTTTCACATACCACCTATGGATCCACCAGTGTCATTGAATGTGTGTTCTTTTCACTAACAACTAGAGTCATTGCATGTGTGTTCTTTTCACATACCACATATGGATCCACCAGTGTCATTGAAATGTGTGTTCTCTATAGAGACCACACATGGATCCACCAGTGTCATTGCATGTGTGTTCTTTTTAGTAACAACAACTAGAGTCATTTTGCATGTGTGTTCTTTTCACACACCACCAATGGATCCACCAGTGTCATTGCATGTGTGTTCTTTTCACAATCCACCCATGGATCTACCAGTGTCATTGCATGTGTGTTCTTTTTAGTAACAACAACCAGAGTCATTGAAATGTGTGTTCTTTTCACATACCACCTATGGATCCACTAGTGTCATTGCATGTGTGTTCTTTTCACTAACAACAACCAGAGTCATTGCATGTGTGTTCTTTTTAGTAACAACAACCAGAGTCATTTTGCATGTGTGTTCTTTTCACATACCACCTATGGATCCACCAGTGTCATTGCATGTGTGTTCTTTTCACTAACAACAACCAGAGTCATTGCATGTGTGTTCTTTTCACATACCACATATGGATCCACCAGTGTCATTGCACGTGTGCTCTTTTCACAATCCACCCATGGATCCACCAGTGTCATTGCATGCGTGTTCTTTTTAGTAACAACAACAAGAGTCGTTGAAATGTGTGTTCTTCTCACATACCACCTATGGATCCACCAGTGTCATTGCATGTGTGTTCATTTCATAATCCACCTATGGATCCACCAGTGTCATTGCATGTATGTTCTTTTTTGTAACAACAACCAGAGTCATTGCATGTGTGTTCTTTTCACATACCACATATGGATCCACCAGTGTCATTGAAATGTGTGTTCTCTACAGAGACCACACATGGATCCACCGATGTCATTGCATGTATGTTCTTTTCACTAACAACAACTGGAGTCATTGCATGTGTGTTCTTTTTACTAACAACAACCAGAGTCATTTCATGGTTGTTCTTCTCACATACCACCTATGGATCCACCAGTGTCATTGCATGTGTGTTCTCTTCACAATCCACACATGGATCCACCAGTGTCATTGCATGTGTGTTCTTTTTAGTAACAACAACCAGAGTCATTGAAATGTGTGTTCTTCTCACATACCACCTATGGATCCACCAATGTCATTGCATGTGTGTTCATTTCATAATCCACCGATGGATCCACCAGTGTCATTGCATGTGTGTTCTTTTTACTAACAACAACCAGAGTCATTTTGCATGTGTGTTCTTTTCACATACCACCTATGGATCCACCAGTGTCATTGCTTGTGTGTTCTTTTCTATAACAACAACCAGAGTCATTGCATGTGTGTTCTTTTCACATACCACATATGGATCCACCAGTGTCATTGAAATGTGTGTTCTCTACAGGGACCACACATGGATCCACCAGTATCATTGCATTTGTGTTCTTTTTAGTAACAGCAACCAGAGTCATTTTGCATTTGTGTTCTTTTCACATACCACCTATGGATCCACAAGTGTCATTGAATGTGTGTTCTTTTCACTAACAACTAGAGTCATTGCATGTGTGTTCTTTTCACATACCACATATGGATCCACCAGTGTCATTGAAATGTGTGTTCTCTATAGAGACCACACATGGATCCACCAGTGTCATTGCATGTGTGTTCTTTTTAGTAACAACAACTAGAGTCATTTTGCATGTGTGTTCTTTTCAGATACCAGTGTCATTGCATGTGTGTTCTTTTCACAATCCACCCATGGATCCACCAGTGTCATTGCATGTGTGTTCTTTTTAGTAACAACAACCAGAGTCATTGAAATGTGTGTTCTTTTCACATACCACCTATGGATCCACTAGTGTCATTGCATGTGTGTTCTTTTCACTAACAACAACCAGAGTCATTGCATGTGTGTTCTTTTTAGTAACAACAACCAGAGTTATTTTGCATGTGTGTTCTTTTCACATACCACCTATGGATCCACCAGTGTCATTGCATGTGTGTTCTTTTCACTAACAACAACCAGAGTCATTGCATGTGTGTTCTTTTCACATACCACATATGGATCCACCAGTGTCATTGAAATGTGTGTTCTCTACAGGGACCACACATGGATCCACCAGTATCATTGCATTTGTGTTCTTTTTAGTAACAGCAACCAGAGTGATTTTGCATTTGTGTTCTTTTCACATACCACCTATGGATCCACCAGTGTCATTGAATGTGTGTTCTTTTCACTAACAACTAGAGTCATTGCATGTGTGTTCTTTTGACATACCACATATGGATCCACAAGTGTCATTGAAATGTGTGTTCTCTATAGAGACCACACATGGATCCACCAGTGTCATTGCATGTGTGTTCTTTTTAGTAACAACAACTAGAGTCATTTTGCATGTGTGTTCTTTTCACACACCACCAATGGATCCACCAGTGTCATTGCATGTGTGTTCTTTTCACAATCCACCCATGAATCCACCAGTGTCATTGCATGTGTGTTCTTTTTAGTAACAACAACCAGAGTCATTGAAATGTGTGTTCTTTTCACATACCACCTATGGATCCACTAGTGTCATTGCATGTGTGTTCTTTTCACTAACAACAACCAGAGTCATTGCATGTGTGTTCTTTTTAGTAACAACAACCAGAGTCATTTTGCATGTGTGTTCTTTTCACATACCACCTATGGATCCACCAGTGTCATTGCATGTGTGTTCTTTTCACTAACAACAACCAGAGTCATTGCATGTGTGTTCTTTTCACATACCACATATGGATCCACCAGTGTCATTGCACGTGTGCTCTTTTCACAATCCACCCATGGATCCACCAGTGTCATTGCATGCGTGTTCTTTTTAGTAACAACAACAAGAGTCATTGAAATGTGTGTTCTTCTCACATACCACCTATGGATCCACCAGTGTCATTGCATGTGTGTTCATTTCATAATCCACCTATGGATCCACCAGTGTCATTGCATGTATGTTCTTTTTTGTAACAACAACCAGAGTCATTGCATGTGTGTTCTTTTCACATACCACATATGGATCCACCAGTGTCATTGAAATGTGTGTTCTCTACAGAGACCACACATGGATCCACCGGTGTCATTGCATGTATGTTCTTTTCACTAACAACAACTGGAGTCATTGCATGTGTGTTCTTTTTACTAACAACAACCAGAGTCATTTCATGGTTGTTCTTCTCACATACCACCTATGGATCCACCAGTGTCATTGCATGTGTGTTCTCTTCACAATCCACACATGGATCCACCAGTGTCATTGCATGTGTGTTCTTTTTAGTAACAACAACCAGAGTCATTGAAATGTGTGTTCTTCTCACATACCACCTATGGATCCACCAATGTCATTGCATGTGTGTTCATTTCATAATCCACCGATGGATCCACCAGTGTCATTGCATGTGTGTTCTTTTTACTAACAACAACCAGAGTCATTTTGCATGTGTGTTCTTTTCACATACCACCTATGGATCCACCAGTGTCATTGCTTGTGTGTTCTTTTCTATAACAACAACCAGAGTCATTGCATGTGTGTTCTTTTCACATACCACATATGGATCCACCAGTGTCATTGAAATGTGTGTTCTCTACAGGGACCACACATGGATCCACCAGTATCATTGCATTTGTGTTCTTTTTAGTAACAGCAACCAGAGTCATTTTGCATTTGTGTTCTTTTCACATACCACCTATGGATCCACAAGTGTCATTGAATGTGTGTTCTTTTCACTAACAACTAGAGTCATTGCATGTGTGTTCTTTTCACATACCACATATGGATCCACCAGTGTCATTGAAATGTGTGTTCTCTATAGAGACCACACATGGATCCACCAGTGTCATTGCATGTGTGTTCTTTTTAGTAACAACAACTAGAGTCATTTTGCATGTGTGTTCTTTTCACATACCAGTGTCATTGCATGTGTGTTCTTTTCACAATCCACCCATGGATCCACCAGTGTCATTGCATGTGTGTTCTTTTTAGTAACAACAACCAGAGTCATTGAAATGTGTGTTCTTTTCACATACCACCTATGGATCCACTAGTGTCATTGCATGTGTGTTCTTTTCACTAACAACAACCAGAGTCATTGCATGTGTGTTCTTTTTAGTAACAACAACCAGAGTCATTTTGCATGTGTGTTCTTTTCACATACCACCTATGGATCCACCAGTGTCATTGCATGTGTGTTCTTTTCACTAACAACAACCAGAGTCATTGCATGTGTGTTCTTTTCACATACCACATATGGATCCACCAGTGTCATTGCACGTGTGCTCTTTTCACAATCCACCCATGGATCCACCAGTGTCATTGCATGTGTGTTCTTTTTAGTAACAACAACAAGAGTCATTGAAATGTGTGTTCTTCTCACATACCACCTATGGATCCACCAGTGTCATTGCATGTGTGTTCATTTCATAATCCACCTATGGATCCACCAGTGTCATTGCATGTATGTTCTTTTTTGTAACAACAACCAGAGTCATTGCATGTGTGTTCTTTTCACATACCACATATGGATCCACCAGTGTCATTGAAATGTGTGTTCTCTACAGAGACCACACATGGATCCACCGGTGTCATTGCATGTATGTTCTTTTCACTAACAACAACTGGAGTCATTGCATGTGTGTTCTTTTTACTAACAACAACCAGAGTCATTTCATGGTTGTTCTTCTCACATACCACCTATGGATCCACCAATGTCATTGCATGTGTGTTCTCTTCACAATCCACACATGGATCCACCAGTGTCATTGCATGTGTGTTCTTTTTAGTAACAGCAACCAGAGTCATTGAAATGTGTGTTCTTCTCACATACCACCTATGGATCCACCCGTGTCATTGCATGTGTGTTCATTTCATAATCCACCTATGGATCCACTAGTGTTAATGCACGTGTGTTATTTTTAGTAACAACAACCAGAGTCATTTTGCATGTGTGTTCTTTTCACATACCACCTATGGATCCTTCAGTGTCATTGCATGTGTGTTCATTTCACTAACAACAACCAGAGTCATTGCATGTGTGTTCTTTTCACTAACCACATATGGATCCACAAGTGTCATTGAAATGCGTGTTCTCTACAAAGACCACACACGGATCCAGCAGTGTCATTGCATGTGTGTTACTTTTAGTAACAACAACCAGAGTCATTTTGCATGTGTGTTCTTTTCACATACCACCTATGGATCCACCAGTGTCATTGCATGTGTGTTCTTTTCACAATCCACCCATGGATCCACCAATGTCATTGCATGTGTGTTCTTTTTAGTAACAACAACCAGAGTCATTGAAATATGTGTTCTTCTCACATACCACCTATGGATCCACTAATGTCATTGCATGTGTGTTCATTTCATAATCCACCTATGGATCCACCAGTGTCATTGCATGTATGTTCTTTTTAGTAACAACAACCAGAGTCATTGCATGTGTGTTCTTTCCGCATACCACATATGGATTCACCAGTGTCATTGAAATGTGTGTTCTCTATAGAGACCACAGATGGATCCGCCGGTGTCATTGCATGTATGTTCTTTTCACTAACAACAACTGGAGTCATTGCATGTGTGCTCTTTTCACTTACAACAACTGGAGTCATTGCATGTGTGTTCTTTTTACTAACAACAACCAGAGTCATTTCATGGTTGTTCTTCTCACATACCACCTATCGATCCACCAGTGTCATTGCATGTGTGTTCTCTTCACAATCCACACATGGATCCACCAGTGTCATTGCATGTGAGTTCTTGTTAGTAACAACAACCAGAGTCATTGAAATGTGTGTTCTTCTCACATACCACCTATGGATCCACCAATGTCATTGCATGTGTGTTCATTTCATAATCCACCTATGGATCCACCAGTGTCATTGCATGTGTGTTCTTTTTACTAACAACAACTAGAGTCATTTTGCATGTGTGTTCTTTTCACATACCACCTATGGATCCACCAGTGTCATTGCATGTGTGTTCTTTGCTATAACAACAACCAGAGTCATTGCATGTGTGTTCTTTTCACATACCACATATGGATCCACCAGTGTCATTGAAATGTGTGTTCCCTACAGGGACCACACATGGATCCACCAGTGTCATTGCATTTGTGTTCTTTTTAGTAACAGCAACCAGAGTGATTTTGCATTTGTGTTCTTTTCACATACCACCTATGGATCCACCAGTGTCATTGAATGTGTGTTCTTTTCACTAACAACCAGAGTCATTGCATGTGTGTTCTTTTCACATACCACATATGGATCCACCAGTGTCATTGAAATGTGTGTTCTCTATAGAGACCACACATGGATCCACCAGTGTCATTTCATGTGTGTTCTTTTTAGTAACAACAACTAGGGTCATTTTGCATGTGTGTTCTTTTCACATAACACCAATGGATCCACCAGTGTCATTGCATGTGTGTTCTTTTCACAATCCACCCATGGATCCACCAGTGTCATTGCATGTGTGTTCTTTTTAGTAACAACAACCAGAGTCATTGAAATGTGTGTTCTTTTCACATACCACCTATGGATCCACTAGTGTCATTGCATGTGTGTTCTTTTCACTAACAACAACCAGAGTCATTGCATGTGTGTTCTTTTTAGTAACAACAACTAGAGTCATTTTGCATGTGTGTTCTTTTCACATACCACCTATGGATCCACCAGTGTCATTGCATGTGTGTTCTTTTCACTAACAACAACCAGAGTCATTGCATGTGTGCTCTTTTCACATACCACATATGGATCCACCAGTGTCATTGCACGTGTGCTCTTTTCACAATCCACCCATGGATCCACCAGTGTCATTGCATGTGTGTTCTTTTTAGTAACAACAACAAGAGTCATTGAAATGTGTGTTCTTCTCACATACCACCTATGGATCCACCAGTGTCATTGCATGTGTGTTCATTTCATAATCCACCTATGGATCCACCAGTGTCATTGCATGTATGTTCTTTTTAGTGACAACAACCAGAGTCATTGCAAGCGTGTTCTTTTCACATACCACATATGGATCCACCATTGTCATTAAAATGTGTGTTCTCTACAGAGACCACACATGGATCCACCGGTGTCATTGCATGTATGTTCTTTTCACTAACAACAACTGGAGTCATTGCATGTGTGTTCTTTTTACTAACAACAACGAGATTCATTTCATTGTTGTTCTTCTCACATACCACCTATGGATCCACCAGTGTCATTGCATGTGTGTTCTCTTCACAATCCACACATGGATCCACCAGTGTCATTGCATGTGTGTTCTTTTTAGTAACAACAACCAGAGTCATTGAAATGTGTGTTCTTCTCACATACCACCTATGGATCCACCCATGTCATTGCATGTGTGTTCATTTCATAATCCACCTATGGATCCACCAGTGTTAGTGCATGTGTGTTATTTTTAGTAACAACAACCAGAGTCATTTTGCATGTGTGTTCTTTTCACATACCATCTATGGATCCACCAGTGTCATTGCATGTGTGTTCATTTCACTAACAACAACCAGAGTCATTGCATGTGTGTTCTTTTCACTAACCACATATGGATCCACAAGTGTCATTGAAATGCGTGTTCTCTATAGAGACCACTCACGGATCCAGCAGTGTCATTGCATTGTGTTCTTTTTAGTAACAACAACCAGAGTCATTTTGCATGTGTGTTCTTTTCACATACCACCTATGGATCCACCAGTGTCATGCATGTGTGTTCTTTTCTATAACAACAATCAGAGTCATTGCATGTGTTTTCTTTTCACATACCACATATGGATCCACCAGTGTCATTGAAATGTGTGTTCTCTACAGGGACCACACATGGATCCACCAGTGTCATTGCATTTGTGTTCTTTTTAGTAACAGCAACCAGAGTCATTTTGCATTTGTGTTCTTTTCACATACCACCTATGGATCCACCAGTGTCATTGAATGTGTGTTCTTTTCACTAACAACCAGAGTCATTGCATGTGTGTTCTTTTCACATACCACATATGGATCCACCAGTGTCATTGAAATGTGTGTTCTCTATAGAGACCACACATGGATCCACCAATGTCATTGCATGTGTGTTCTTTTTAGTAACAACAACTAGAGTCATTTTGCATGTGTGTTCTTTTCACATACCACCAATGGATCCACCAGTGTCATTGCATGTGTGTTCTTTTCACAATCCACCCATGGATCCACCAGTGTCATTGCATGTGTGTTCTTTTTAGTAACAACAACCAGAGTCATTGAAATGTGTCTTCTTTTCACATACCACCTATGGATCCACTAGTGTCATTGCATGTGTGTTCTTTTCACTAACAACAACCAGAGTCATTGCATGTGTGTTCTTTTTAGTAACAACAACCAGAGTCATTTTGCATGTGTGTTCTTTTCACATACCACCTAAGGATCCACCAGTGTCATTGCATGTGTGTTATTTTCACTAACAACAACCAGAGTCACTGCATGTGTGTTCTTTTCACATACCACATATGGATCCACCAGTGTCATTGCATGTGTGCTCTTTTCACAATCCACCCATGGATCCACCAGTGTCATTGCATGTGTGTTCTTTTTAGTAACAACAACAAGAGTCATTGAAATGTGTGTTCTTCTCACATACCACCTATGGATCCACCAGTGTCATTGCATGTGTGTTCATTTCATAATCCGCCTATGGATCCACCAGTGTCATTGCATGTATGTTCTTTTTAATAACAACAACCAGAGTCATTGCATGTGTGTTCTTTTCACATACCACATATGGATCCACCATTGTCATTGAAATGTGTGTTCTCTACAGAGACCACACATGGATCCACCGGTGTCATTGCATGTATGTTCTTTTCACTAACAACAACTGGAGTCATTGCATGTGTGTTCTTTTTACTAACAACAACGAGATTCATTTCATGGTTGTTCTTCTCACATACCACCTATGGATCCACCAGTGTCATTGCATGTGTGTTCTCTTCACAATCCACACATGGATCCACCAGTGTCATTGCATGTGTGTTCTTTTTAGTAACAACAACCAGAGTCATTGAAATGTGTGTTCTTCAAACATACCACCTATGGATCCACCCATGTCATTGCATATGTGTTCATTTCATAATCCACCGATGGATCCACCAGTGTTAGTGCATGTGTGTTATTTTTAGTAACAACAATCAGAGTCATTTTGCATGTGTGTTCTTTTCACATACCACCTATGGATCCACCAGTGTCATTGCATGTGTGTTCATTTCACTAACAACAACCAGAGTCATTGCATGTGTGCTCTTTTCACTAACCACATATGGATCCACAAGTGTCATTGAAATGCATGTTCTCTACAGAGACCACACACGGATCCTGCAGTGTCATTGCATGTGTGTTCTTTTTAGTAACAACAACCAGAGTCATTTTGCATGTGTGTTCTTTTCACATACCACCTATGGATCCACCAGTGTCATTGCATGTGTGTTCTTTTCACAATCCACCCATGGATCCACCAATGTCATTGCATGTGTGTTCTTTTTAGTAACAATAACCAGAGTCGTTGAAATGTGTGTTCTTTTCACATACCACCTATGGATCCACCAGTGTTATTGCATGTGTGTTCTTTTCACATGGATCCACCAGAGTCATTGCATGTGTGTTCTTTTTAGTAACAACAACCAGAGTCATTTTGCATGTGTGTTCTTTTCACATACCACCTATGGATCCACCAGTTTCATTAAAATGTGTGTTCTCTTTAGAGATCACACATGGATCCACCAGTGTCATTGCATGTGTGTTCTTTTCACTAACAACAACTGGAGTCATTGCATGCGTGTTCTTTTCACATACCACATATGGATCCACCAGTGTCATTGCATGTGTGTTCTTTTTACTAACAACAACTAGAGTCATTGGATGTGTGTTCTCTTTAGATACCACACATGGATCCCCGATTGTTAGGCGCCGTTGGATCAGGGTGCGTGGACGATAGTGATGTCCTTCGCAAGGGCGATCCGCGAGAAGTCTGTTCTGCGAACTGATTGGCCATGGCAACTACGTTGGGCCTATGTCCTTGCCCTTATGCCCTTATCCTCGGGGTCGAAAATCAGACCGTGTTCCTTCATCGCCATGGAGAGGGAGAGGCCCAAACTCAGCTTGCACGAGGCTCAGATGTTCGCCCACTACGGCATACTTGCGCTGCCGTTAGCGACGATTCCGGCCGGCTTCGAGCTCAGCTACGCCGGGTTCCTGTCGCGCCGCTCTTGCGCGACAACGTGTTGGCGAGGCAGATCGAGGAGCGCCGCCGCCAGCTGTCGGAGCGGAAGAGGGCAATGGCGCGGTACTCGCGTACGAGCGCGTACTGGCAAAAGCTGTTCAAGAAGGAGCGGGATGCGTTGATTGAGCTGTGCGAAACCCACCGGCGGGAGATCCACCCGGATCTGCGCAACCCCGAAGGGAGGCAGCGCTTCTGGGCAGTGCCTGGGTGTATGACCTCCACCATTATTGATGCAGTGCGCCATGAAGAATCCATGAGGAGGAGGAACGCTGCCGGGAATGTCGGCATCGATTCCGACACGAAGGAGGCTGGCGGCAACACGGACAACGTCGTCAATGATGGAGACTATGGGAGCGTCATAGTCGATTAGGGCCACTTAAGCATAAATTAAATCTATGTACGGTATCTTAATGCGCTCTTTAAATCTGGGTCACCTGAGTCATGGTCGATTATCGTCATAATCCATATATGTTGGCCATGTTTTAGTTGTCTTTGTCTTTGAAACTAGTCGATCGAAACTCGTCTGATCCTGAAAATAAAGTCCGCGTGTTCCCTGGCATATCTGATGGGACAATACGCTGACTCTGCTCCCAGCACTTGATGGCACAGCCATAATTTGGAGTGCGCCTGAGGAGAAGGGATCGAGCGTGTTGTAATAGTGTACTACTCCTGTCCAGATATAACTGACTTAGTTTTTTTAGATATTAAATAAATGTGTCTATACCCAAAACATGTCTAGATACATGTTTTAGGTTTCTGTCTTTCAAACTAATCAAAAGTCGTCAAATTCTGAACAAACAAAGTCATTACATTCACAACTGATGGGACAATACGTTGACTCTGCTACTTGATGGCACAGCCATAATTCTGGAGTGCGACAGAGGAGATGGGAATGCAAGGGAGATCAGAACTAGTAGCCGCGTCCAAACGCAGGTAAAAATTAATGTAATAATATTTAAAAAAATGTAATCTGGTCCACATGACCCCATCACAGAAACGTTGCACGCGCCAGATATAAATAAAGACGACACGGCTAGTTTAGTTTCAATGATATAATTCAACATAGGACGTTACTGTGCCCACATCTTTCTACTCCTCTTATTAGTCTGCTAGCCCACACTGCATTAAGCATCAGTTGATGAGGATAAAAAATGATAAAATGGCAAATAAAACAATTTTTAAGCTTACCTTTCATCCGGAGAATCGTACAAAGATGAAATTGGCAGGGATTTATTATTTCTCCTGTAGTTAGCCGAAAGATCCTCAAGAACATCCTCAATCACCTCTGCAACTTCATCATATTCTAATCCACCTCCATTATTTGCCCTTTCTTCCCCGTTCCGCTTACCCTTTTGTTTCTTTTTACACCCTTTTCTCGTCGGCACCTCCACTTCTTCATAAATTGGCTGCTTACGTACGTTTTCCTCCGAGTGCTCATCACCGTCTTCGCGCTGCTCTTCCACCAGTTCTGGCTGAGAAGCCTCATTTTCTGCCACCAGGGTGTGAACAGGGACAATAGCATGTGTAACTGGGTTTTTGCACAACCTCTTGATATGGCCGAATCCGCCACAACGTCCGCATTTCCTTTTCCTAGCACCAAGCCTTGGACCTTTATCGGTGGAGGCTTCGATCCTTAGCTTTCTATGCCTCCTAGGTGGCCTCCTAAGAACTGGTGGTTGAAGTTTGAACCCTGGATCGACAATCTTCCAATCATTTTCATCGGCCATAGGTGGTATGTTTTCTGCATAAGTTGCAGCAAACTTGTCCACGGAGAAATAGTTGTTGACATAGTTCTCTATTTCAGCTCCGTTACCTCTAAGCTTTAAGATGAAGTAAATTGCATGGTGACATGGTAGACCAGTAATCTGCCACTGCCTGCATGAACAAGTCTTGTTTCTAATGTCTACAGTGTACCTCTGTTCACTTCCACGCTTGTATTTTGCATAAACCTCAGCCAATGTTCTGGAACTTCTGACCACCCTCATCTTTATCGTTCTCATTGCCCTGGTTCTTGCATTCACTAACATAACCACCTTTGGAACTATTTTATGGCCTAAAAATTTTCTTGCACAAATTCTTTGCCTTAAATCTATCTTCACCATTATGCACTGTCTTATTGCATCCAACAAAATAACAATTCCAAGTGTCTTCATGCCCGAAATCTTATCATTGAAACTCTCTGCCAAATTATTGCATACAAAATCCACCTTGCTTAACTCACCAAACTTGCTTCTTGCCCATAGCTTGGTGTGATGTTCCTCAAGGTATTTTTTTCACCTTTGGCACTACATACATGTTCTGCAAGTAAGTAGCATGCGTGCTTGGGATGTATGTGTATGCTGATCGCCACAAGTCCTCTTCAAAGATCTTTCCTTTGAACTTCTTCATGAAGTTAGTAGTGAGGTGCCGCATGCATTCCCTATGCTCAACCCTAGGAAACACAGCATCAACGGCATTCTCAAGACCCTCGGATGCATCGGTGTGTATCACCAAGCCTTCAGGGTGACCAATTACTCCCCATAGTCTCTACATGAACCATGTCCAGCTTTCATTTGATTCACCCTCAAGAACAGCATAAGCTACAGGTAGAAGCCAATTATGCGCGTCCAAAGCACAAGCAGAAGCAACATGTCCCCTGAACTTCCCTGTTAAAGAAGTTGCGCCTATTGCCAAGTATGGCCTGCAGCCATCTAGGAACCCCTTCCAGCATGCCTTCAGGCGGACAAAACATCTCCTGAAGCATATCTTATCTGCCTACTTATACCTGACCCCCCTCGAGACCTTTTCTCTCCCTTTCACAACCTCGTAATCGATGTCAACAACACTACCAGGTTATGTTTTCTCTACCTGAGCTTTGAAACTATACAACATATGAAAACTATCATTCCACTTGCCTTGAATGAAGTCTAGAGCCATCTCCTTCCCATCAAAGACTCTGTGATAAGGAATCAGAATGTTAAACTTTTTGCTAATCTTTGCTCCGAGTTCAGCTGGTCCAATGTTATGATCCTACCTCACCCAGTCAAGTACAGTAGCAGCAATCCACTTGGTAGTCGTCGGTCTAATTTTACCACTTAAAGAAGTATTAGGGAAGTTGTGTTCCTTCGTGTTTACTTTGATCTGCATTTGATAAGAATCCAAATAATTCAGAGCTAGTTATCAGCAGAATAAATATGAGAAAGACTGAAACTAAATGTAGCTATTGAAACCTGAAATGGGTGTCCACCCCGCATTGGAGATGTATGTAATCTCCATTTACACACATTACTTTCTCTACAGTGCACCCTAAATCTCTTTTGGTTGCTCTTTTCAATGATAAATTCGAACCCAACTCTGATTGCATAGGTTGCAACTGCATATCTGCAGTCCTCCACATTATCAAAGACAGTCCCCTCATCAATTGTAGGATTGTCCCTGTCAAAGTGTATCACTGGCCTGTCCATGTCTTCGTCATCATATCTACATCCCATTTCCACATCTTCACATTCCTCTTCCTCATCAGTCCCATAGTCAGGTTCAAAGTTTGAATCAACCAAATATTCCCTACTCTCCATCCTATTAGGGTCAGCAGCCACGTCTGGATATGCTTTCTCATCATCATCTGCACCGCCACACATTTCAGTGCCTTCATGCTCGCTTGACAAAGCATCATGCTCAAGGACAAGCTATACAGACGTCCTGCGGTTACCAACACATATCCTTGCCATCACCACGGGACTAGAAACACTAATTGGGGTATGCAGATAAGGAATCACAGTTCTTACCTTTCAATGTGGACGCACGGCACCTTCTCCGGGCTCCATACCTCCAAAGCTCTGCACCCCGCTTCCTCTCCCCCCGTTTCGTTGTCCTCTGTGCTCTCCAGACTTGAAGGAGATTCCGTGCTCTTCAGCCGCGCAGGACCCATATCCGTGCTCTCAAGCCTCGCAGGATCCATCTGAGCGGGATCCAGATCACCAGCGTTGTTGGGCCCCTAACCTAACGGTCGACTCTCGGTTTTTGTTTCCAGACGCGCATGGGCGGTGGGCGGCGGCAAGGAGACAGGGCAGGGAGGGGAGGGGAGGGGGCGTGAGGGGATGGCAGGGAGGGGAGGGCAGGAGTACAACGGCCCAAGGGGATGACGAGAGCAGTGCACGACTGAGCGGAGTGGCGGCGGCAGGAGCAGAGGAGAGGAGCGGAGCGAAGCTGGTTGCGACAAAGCATGGAAATTTGCACAATAATGTGTTGGGTGGGCGGCACCAGCCCTTGAACCTGGGACGCGCACCGTCGTAGGTGGAGGAGGCGGGCCCGCCTATCAGAAAACATGCAACCTGTCAGCGCACTATGCACGGGGAGCACTTCACGGAATTTTTAGCAGGTCCCACATGTCAGTCTGTTTGATCAAAACTTGTATGCAGTGCATGGCTGGTTCACGTGCTAGTTTCGAAAAAAAACCGTTGATCCAAACTTGAATTGGCAGTTCCGCTTCTTCTCCCCCGTCTCATCGTCTCCTTGCAGTGGCAGTTCCGCTTCGTCTCCCTCGTCTGTTATCCTCTTCTTCTCCTCGCAGTGGTAGTTCTTCTTTCTTCCTCGATCAAAACATTCCCGCATGTAATCCATGGCCAGTAGCCAGATGAAGAGGAACTGGGCCGATCTCCCGGCCGACCCACTTTGCAAAATCGCCGATTATTTGCTGGAGAAAGAGGAGTATGTCGACACCTATGCTGCTTGTCGGGAAGTCTGCACCGATTGGCGCCGCACTTTAAAGGTGCCCGAATTCCATCTCAACAACTGGATCATGATAGATCACACACTTCCAGACGTTGGCGACTTCACTTTCCTCAACCTCACCACTGGTCGTTGCTTCAGGACAAATCTAATGGACGTCCATCGCAGGTTCACATTCACATCCGATATTTATTGGTATTTTCCATTATAAACATCTTAGTGCTAACTAACGCCCTCTTCTTCCAAAAGATTCTACTTCGTCGGTGTTTCTCGTGGCGTCATCGTGCTTGCTCAGAGGGTTAAGCCGTACCAGATTCGGCTTCTGAACCCAATCACTCATAAGTCTAACACTGAGTTTCAAGCACACACACCATCTGATCTTCTGCAATCTGTCGTCGTGACGAAGTCCCCGACAATGGTGTTCGTTTGCACTGATTATCCAGATCATATTGCATGGGCCGATGAGAGCACCCCAACGGGGCAAATTAATGGATCATTTGGAGAAGGGTTGCATTCGCCACCTCCTGATACGCTTCTGGTCTGCAAGACGGTATTCCGAGGGGAAGTATATGCATTACTTGAGAATGGAGACATCTTGTCGACAAACATCCAGTTAGAGCAGCATGCGAGCACTGTCACGATGGCCAAAATAATTTCAGCCCCAGTCTTTGAACAGGTACGTGAAACTTACAAATTTTACCTTGTGGAGTCAGATGGTGATCTGCTTCTTGTGTTGAACGGGGATTTCGCCAAAGGGCAACCGGTGTTATACCGGGTGGACACGGAGAACCGCTCTCTCGAAGCTATCGGTGACATTGGAAGTCGTGCCCTCTTTGTTGGTTACAATCGGTCTATTTCTATTGACACCAGGTTACGCCCCACAGTCAAACCCGGTTGCATATACTACAAGAATTTTATCAGACTGTACGATCATGAGGTCCAAGCCTGGGAAGAGGAACCAACAATGGTAGTGTATGGCTTAAGTCTGGAACATACACCGAGGCCTTACCCTCTGGACGAGATACTGGCAGCACATTGCAAACGGAGAGAGTTCTCTGAACATGTGTTGCAGCACGCGTTAGCCGCCGCCGACGAAATATATAGGGGAGAATGAATCCTATATTCATCCTAGGATATTTGGTAGCATTTTCAGGTCTATTTTTCGAAGTAGAAATTTGTACTGTATTTATATTATTTCGATGAGCAGTATGCGTATTATTTGCTAGCTTCTTTTCGAATTCTCTGTGTTCGACATGGGCATCAGCTCAGCGCCGGAATTCAGGTCCCACATGGAAAAATCCACAATAATGTGTTGGTGGGCGGCACCACCCCTCGAACCTGGGATGCACACCATCAAAGGTGGAGGGGGCAGGCCTGCCAGTCAGAAAACATGCCACGTCGGCATCCCCTGTTTCTGATGCCCTTTAAAAAAATAAAACACGCCGCATCGTTATCCCCTGTTTCTGATGGTGTTGCTACACTCGACGGTACATGGTGGCATATAAATAATATCGTATAAACATAAGGGCACAGTCATCAACATTTCTAAAATGAAACCCGGTCCCATCTCCTACCTGTCCTGGTACATTGCCCGATGAGGTGGATAGCCACGACCGATCTTTTTAATGCGTTCGCACTCTTATGTTGAGAAGGGAAATAAAGATTGGGTTGTTAATGCAACGAGTGTCGAATTATTACCCTCTAAGGAAATGGGAAATGGTTATTTTCACGCGTGCCCGTAGTCCAAACCTACTATTAGTCTTTCACTCCCCTTCTCCGACTAACCATAGTTCACCTTGCGCAGCTCCTCCGCGCCGCACCAACTAGGGTAACATGGCCCCACCTAAGCCGCCCCGCCGCCACGACAGCCGCCTAAACTGGGGTATTTAGCCCCTCTAAGGCAGGCCATGAAGCTCTACTTCAAGGCCGGTCTCCCATTGCCCTGACAGGCGGATGATTTCCCTGAATGTGCCGAATCGGCCGCGGCGGCGACTGCGCCGTTGTTGGCGCCAGATGCGGCAAGCAGGGCCAAGAGAGCGATGTGGAGAAATCGCGCGGCGGCATTACGGCATGCTCTAGGCAGTGGGAACAAGGTAAGTATCAAATCGAGAGCATGCCGCCGCCGAGGGTACACACCCTCGAACAGGGCAGCGCCAAGGTCTAGGAACTCTTGCATCCATGCTTCGGCGCGGACTACCTTACCTTAGTGGGGTAGGCTGGGAGCACGCCGTCTACGCCAAAGACGCTCCATCCTACGCACAGTCGAAGGCTGTACCGTGGCGGCGACCAAGCGTCTACACTCATCATGCTGGATTGTTCGACAGCTGGAGCCGGTGGCGGGCATCAGCTCAGCCCCGGAATTCAGGTTCGAGTTCACACGGACCTACGATCCCGAGAAGGAGATGTCGAATTTCAGTTTCGAAGAAATCGTTGCGGCGGCGCGGATGGTCCAACTGAACCGGGACTAGCGCACGCAAATCCCTCGTGCATGAATGATGCAGATTTCTTGTAGTTTGGCGGGAAGGCAATAGATCAGTTTGGGTTAAATGATCAAAGAACTTATGTCCTCTCAAGGCAATTGGCCAGCCAACTTTTCTGGTGGAGATCTGTAGTTTCTTCAGTGTAGAATAGTTAAGTTCAGACTGAAGAATGGCTTTTGTAGATGAAATGCTGACGAATTGTTTTATAAACTAGTAGGAAGTTTAGCCCACTTTTGTGCAGGTATAAGACCCTTTTGTATGGAAGTACTACTGTTGTAAGCAAATACTATCAAGTACCTATTTCCTACAATCACTAGTCGTGGTTCAATCCAGTTAACTGACATCTTTTTATCCCAGACTATAGATTTTCCGTCTCTTGTCTGTGCTGTAAACCATTTTTTCCTTTGTCTTGTGTTGCTTACAAAATGGTCCTGCAGTTCAACGTGTTACAAATGTAGCTACCTTGTACTCCCTCCATTTCAAAATATAAGATGTTTTAGCTTTGTGAATGAAGTGTATCTAATCCCCTTTTAGTATGTAGGTTCATCTAGGTTTAGAAAGCACCATCACTAAAAGATGTCTAGATACGCTCCATTCACAAAGCTAAAACATCTTATATTTTGAAACAGAGGGAGTACTTGAAGAGGAGATGGACTATATTTTCGTGGCATCCACAGAATTAACATTGCTCATAGCCAGACCACCCTCTTTTCATGAGGTTGTCCTTGGTTATTCACAGAAATTATAAAGCACGGTGTTCAACTACATCGATTCAAACTATTACACACACACACTATATCAAATTCATTACCCACACATACTACATCGATTCAAACTATTACACACACATACTACTTCAAACTATTACACACACTTACTACATCGATTCAAACTATTACACATTTTTAGTCGATGCTAACTTCCTGCTACGCTCTCCATACAACAAATTCATTAGCCACACATACCACGGCAATTCACTAGAGCTCTGTCTTCACTCAAGGGAAATCAGAACCACCAGCTCGTCCAAGCCTGGTCCCCCCACCGAAACGGTGTGCCCCGTCGCGAAACGGTGGCGGTAATGTGCCATCGATCCTTCCAGGCCAACACTGCAGGCGATGAGGGCGCTTTCTGGCAGCCTCTTCGGGGCCCTGAATGCCATGTACCGAGTCCAGAACCTCCTCCAGGTGGATGATGACCGGGTGCTTCCAGCAAAGCTGTCGCTCTGCCCTGCTTGGAATCTGCACCTCGTACATCTTAGGAACGGCGTCAGGATCTTTCAGCCATGCCTTTACCTCGATGACCCATTTGTCGCTCGGTGGCACGATTTCCACCAGCTCGCCGCCAAGGCTACTGACGACCTGCTTGAGGGCCTCCGGCTCCCAAGCATCCAATGGGAGGCCGTCAAAGCCGAGTTTGGAGAAGAAACGAAGCTGCCCCAAGCGATCGTCCCACCCACAGGCGCGATGCCAACGCATGAAGCTCATTTTTTCCCGTAGCACTCGAAAGAACGGGAAGAATGCAGAACGCGCTCGGTGTTTGAGCTGTGCTCGAACCGGACGAAAAAATCGAATGGCGGAGCGCATACCTCAATGTTGACCTCATTTCGTCTAATCCCAAAACGAGACCTGAAAGCCGACAGCAACTCTGTCAGCAACACGGCGGGATGGACGCCCAGCACGGTGGCCATGAGAGCGCGGTCGTCGAACTGCTGTGCCAGGGCTACCATGCCTGGGGTGCGCGGCAGCACGCAACTTCCCGAGGCTGATCGCTGGCCTGGATCGCCTGACGGGACGCACTCCGCCGTGCGAGAAGGACTAGCTAGAGGCGAGATATTAGTCCGGGGACGCGAAGCTCCGATACGGCGGACGATGCAACGGCGACGGCTGCGAGCTTCGATTAGAGGCGTGGGAGGTTGATCGGACATGGCGGAGACGCAAATTAGAGCAAGTGCGAGCTCTGATCTGAGACGAGCAGCCGAAGCTGAGCAAATGTTACGGGGAGGGGAGCAGGGGAGAAGACCAGAGCAGAGCAAAAAAAATAGATCTCGTCCACTCAGGGATCTGGTCCACGCAGGGGTAAGCTAGTCCACGACTGCAAAAGATAACGGGGAATACTGACATGGCGGGCCAAGAAGAGTTGACCTAACGGTGGTATTTGAGTTCAACCGTTTTTTGTCTGGTTCAAACGACCGTTTGGCCGTTAGATTTGTATTCACCCCCATTTGGCCTTTCTAGACAATTGGCGAATCTACTATGGCTCCTCCGCGCGATTGATGGCAACTCGGGTACCGCGGTGCGCTCACCCACCAAGTTTGGTACCGCAAACGAACATTCCCCTCAAAAGTGTATCCAGATACTAAAGCAATTAATGGAGATTCACTGGCTTAGATAGCTGGCATCCCATATAATACAACCACATGACAATTGTGGACTTTACAAGCCTTAAGAAAATGTCAAATTCCAACCCATCTAGTTCAATGAAAAAATTGTTGTAAAAAATGCAACATAAAAAACTTGTCACTTCAGTGCCAAGTTAGAGCTTATTGCAAAATCACAGGATCACGGGTGCAGACCAAGGGATGATACAAATAGATCATTGCTTGCACATGTCAAATGCGGCTCTCAGGGGACACCACTCAAGTTCTAGAGTGGCAAAGTATGGTGTACTCCGCACAAAAATCGAACACCCAATTGGTTCAAAACAACATAGATGCATGGTACTGGGTTATGCTGATAACTTTCACATAATATATCCAATTTTCTTCTGCTATATCATATAATGAATTGCATTACCCTCTCCCTTTGATGTTTTGGGGTTCAGTAGCCTGCCCACGATGCCCTCCTACCCTCGACAGCTACGATCCACCAACTAATCCATCTCGGTTCGACTACTGCATGTGAAATATTTAAAATCCACAACAAGGAACCACCAGCCAGAATACATTATAAATTGAAAGCAGAAACACACATAATTTTTGTGCACAAGGATACCTGAGGAGGATGACCAGGGCTAGCGGCCTAGCATCATGAAAAACTATTGCATTTTTTAACCACTTGAGAATTGCCCTTTAACCCATTCGGCTGCAAGATAGAATGTTAAAAGTGTAAGATAAATCTCACGCATACTGCCAGCTTTGACAGTCTATATCACATTATACTCCACATAATGATGAATTTGGTTAGTGAGATCCGCACACAAGCTTTGCCGAGGGGATCCCATCCTCCGGTGCATCACCCAGCGCGGTGCATTCAGGCGAGGTGCCTCGTGGAGAGGTGGTGAGCGGAGCTGCTGGAGACAAAACAATGTAGGGATCGGAGTTCTCCAACACGGTCGAAGTAGTGGCGGAAGCGCGCGTGGGCGGGGAGGCATGTCGGCGATGCTAGCAAGGAAGCACATGCAAGATCATATCTTAGGGTGGCCAGGAGGCGACGCCAAGATGGAAGGAGAAACGGAGGGCGTGCCGCAGCAGCGGGATTCGTAGGTCATCGCGGCATGCCTAGGGACGTGTGAAAGGAGGTCGCGAGTTGTGGCGGCCATCAGCGGGATAGGTCATAGGTGTGAGGGGGTAAGGGGATACCAATCTTTATCTATCAAATTATTGGTTACTATTTTGTGGCCCGAACACAAACAAGTCCAGTAAGAAGATATCTAGGACGACTTATTTTTCTCTCGGTTTAATTTTAAGATAATTAGAGAAGCTCCATACCATATGGGTTGTTTAATTGCACGTCTTTGTGAAGCATATTGCTATAAGTACCTCTAGCTCTTGCTCAAGGCTTTTTAGATGTGTTTTCTGTCGAAATCCACCGGTTGCAACCATAGACCAGTAGGGACCCATATATTGATATATAAAAAATGACTCGATAATTCTATTGATAGAATAATAATTAGTTGAAACAACTGGAACTGAAAAATGATTGTCACACAATTGTACGTATCTAAAGATGTAATTGGGGCAACCCCTAGAGGCCTCCACAGCGATTAGTAAATTACAGCCATCAGATAACCTACTAACAACGCATCTTCACCGTTGGTTCACTGTAAGACTTTTTGACCCCCTGACTAGTGTTTTTTCCTATTGCTACACTCACACCGTTTTGGTCTCTACTATTGGGACCGTCATCCGTCAGGCCCGCAACTTAGCGTCAATCTGATTTTTTTGATAAGGGGGATGGCAAGTTTTGACGTGGGATTTGGAGCCGGCCAAACTACCCATCGCTCGTTGGGCACAAACCCTAGAGGCCACGATTGGCCAGCACCACACGCAGGCTCAGTCCGCCCAATCCAGCTAGGTCTTCTTCTTCTAATCCCCTGCCGCCGCCACTCCCTCGCCTCCTTCCTCCATGTGCTTCCAGCGCCACTTCCTCCTCAGGCCGATCTCCCGTTGTCACCGTAGATAGGAGCAGCTCCGGCCGCCGCTCGATTTGCTGGCAAGCCGTCAATTTGTCGCCGCCATGACCAAGCATGCGTAGAGGAGGCGTTGGAGACGTCTTAGGCTCCCTATCCTCCGTGAGTTCCCTGCCTCTCGTCCATGTCCCCTTCTATCCCTCTCGCGAGGTACAGCTGGCGGCGGAGGGAACCTAGGGGACGTTATGGCCCAGCCGGCGGCGGAGGGGTCCTCGGGGAGCTCGTTGCCCGGCCGGCGGCAGATAGCGTGGCGCAACTAGATGGGAAGGAGGCGCACGTGTGACGACACGAGTCTTTCACAGCGGCGCCACCGCCGTCCCTGCTCCACAAGCCGCCGCTTGTCCCTGCCATAGGGCGACGCCAAGGACTAGAGGTGAGCATCCTTCCCACATCCTACACCAAATGCTTTTGATGTTTCCCATGCTTGAAATTTCACTAAGATGTAGCACTGCAGGAGCACCATGGCTTGGACCAAGAAACTGAGATTTGCTTCAGCATAGATAAATGTTCTCTAATTTTAGTTGCATGTACTTTTGATTAATCAATATATGATGGACTTTGTTGATATTTCACTAAGCTGCACCATTACAGGAGTACAACGACTTAAACTGTGTTGATGTTTACTTCTTCGCAAAACGAAACTGTAGTCTGGATGGGTACTGACTTTATTTTGCTTTAGCTCATTTCTTCCATGTTTATGGTGCTAGAAGAATGTTCTAATTTTCAATACAAAAATGTAATCTTGGCACAATAAAGGCTTGGATCAATGGGTTCATAATTGGATTTTACGGTGCTAGGTTGGAGGGTACTATTCTTCTCCTCGTGTTCCTATTGAAAATTTAGGTATGGCCCTTTTGATTCAACTCTTATGCTATTTCCATTTCTTTGGTCGTGTTGCAGGAATATCTCAAGCCTAAAACATTCGGGATACAAAAAATCTGTTGCATATAATATGAGGTAAACTTGATTTAGGTGAATCACTCGAGCTACTTTTTCTTAAATGCCATGATACAACAATCTTAGATAGTAGTCTTTTAATTAACATAAGTACATGGAACCCCTTTTAATTAATCCATATGGTATCGAGGAGCAGCGGCTGAAGGCGACGAGAAGGATAGAGAGGAGGGTTCACGAGCGACCACCAAGGCAACGACGAGCTCGCTGCTGCGTCATCCCTGCTGTCTCGCCACACCGCCATCAGCAGAGGGCTGCAGTGAGGGCAGAGACACTCCTTGGTGAGTCCCAATCCCTCCCTCTCTATCAATCTCCTCTTGAATCTATCATTTGCCACGGTGTAGCCTCTCTTCCCTCCAAGCCACAATATTTTTGTTAGATCAATAACCCCTAACCTCGAATCAGCCACTACACGTTTAACTTCCTTTTTTTGCTTTGGTTTGTCAACAGGGAGAAGCTGACCACGAGGAAGAATGGCATAGTACTATACAGCAAGAACAGAGTCGACACTACCCATGCCACATCACAAAGGTGAATCCACATATGTTTCTTACTGCCAGAAATTCTTATGGTCAAAGTTCTGTTGGTACTCATTAACCTACTTATGTGCCCTCACATTTATTCATGTGAACCTTGAGATTTAGGCCTGAAAACTAGGTGGTTGTAGCTTTGCTGCTATCATACCTTATTTGTTGGTAAGCATGATCCTTCAGCTTAATAAAACCTTTTTATTATAGGTATGATTTATCATGATTCAGCGGAACAAGTACGGAATCATGCGCTTACAAAACATAGATTCTATTTGTTCAGAACTGTCAAAGTGGCTAATATGATTATGATCAGCTGCTGGACCTTACTATTAACAACTGACACCATCCCTGTTAGTAACAGACCAATGGGTTTCTGTTTTTACATGATTTTTTATTTGAATATATACTTGGTTTACAATTATTCAGTATTTTGGTTGAACATAATTGGTTGTTTCTCAAGAAGGAAATTTGACTTATTGCATCTAGCTGTTCCGTAAAATATGGTGCGTCTATATCAAATACTATACCTTGGTCCTGCATGTATCGTCGCTTGAGATATAACAATATTTACAAGATTTAACAGTTTCAAATTGGCTAATCCACCTTTATCAGGATTTCTATAAACTGTACTTATTATTTAAAGTTTCACACATTGAAAGCCCACCAGGATAACCAACCTTGATTTTATTTTAGACCGTTAAGTTATTATTATCATTTTTATGAAAAACCATATTTATATATTATTCATAATCATGATGAACGTCCTGTTGAGTTTTTTCCTATGTCTTCGAGTTTTTTCCATATTTAAAATAGTGGATTATATTACATCTGGTAAAATAGTGTGCGCTTTTGTGTCTCATGAAAATTCTTTCATAAATAAATTATCTTGTAGATGATATCAATTGAAGAAACACAACCAGGAGCATTACAAAGAGAATCAATTGTAGAAGCTTCTGTAAGCAACCTGAAGTTGGAATTGAGCAGTTGAACCAACAACAATGAAAATTTCCAGTAAAGCCTGCATATAATTTTCTTAAGAGATCTTGTAATGATTTTGTTTACATATTTTTAGGTGTGTCAGAGAGGAGGATACACGGTGCGCTAAGATGAGGCTGAAATTTTGAGAAGATAAGTTTCACCGGATGGAATCTCATGCTTGGACTATGTGTTGTGGGTTGTTCGTCAAAGGAGGTATGCTATCTTAGTAACTACATGGCAATTTACGTTCAGTACTAACTCCAAAATTTATGGTCCATTGGTTGATCATTACAACACTGCTTTGTTCCAAACCACTATTTGATTATTATCATGGTCACTACTTTCAGCATTTTCCTGTGTTAATTGTTGTAATTTTCATCATATTATTTATCTCGAAGTCATTTTCCATAATATATCTGGTTTGTATGGACAACCAGATGGAGATAGTGGTACATCATCTATTTACATTCTCCTTCATCACATAGATTACGCGACATGGGGCCAGCGGCTGATGCGGGAGAGAGTAGACAAGTTAGAGAGGAGGAGAGGAGGAGGAGGTGGAGCGGTGCCTTCAGCGGGTTTTCCTTACATTGACTCCCCACTTCCTTCCTTGAACATCTCTTTCTAATTTCATGCTTATCTGCAACACTTTTTTCTCCATATTGTGAGGTTGCGGGTTGTGTATAGCTCAACTTGGATTTGTAAGTTGTTTATTCTCTCAGATCTATTCCTCTTGGTGCTTTGTGTTTTAACATGGATTCTTGGTTCCTATTGCAGGCTATAATGTTATTCTAAACTTCAGTTATCAGGCTGTAGCAGATCCTGGTAGTTCTATTTGAGTGGGTAGACACCAAGGCAAAATGTATATGCTCTATATTACTTATCAGAACTATGTACATGCAATGGTTGGAGTGACTTACTTTTTTAAACTGGCTGACATTCTAAGGAATGATGGGTTTTTGTATTGTCGATCCTTTATTCTTGCAGCCACTCAGGAAGAAAAACTAAGACGGTGAGTGGCCAGGTAACATGCCGTAGAGATGCGGTTCCGAGCTCCTCCGCTTTTAATATGTGGATATCTCCATCATTCTCGGCGGAAAACCGATACCGGGAAGTGGAGCCGTACAGATACATTGATCTAAGGTGAGTTTTTGTCGATTTGCTGTTGAAAGTGTTTTGCTTTATTTTGCTTCATGTGCTATGTTTTTAAACTCTAAAATTATTTAGCTTCCGCATTGAGTGGTAGGTTTACACTTTGAAATTTTATTGTACGCTTTACCTAGAGCTATATATATCATAAGTTAAGTTGTCATGTGTGTATCTACCGAAATTTGTGCAACAAAAAAGAAATTGAATAGGATTTGGTTTGTGCTATCTCCCAACATGTATTTACTTGAGCACATATTTTGTATGTTTTTAGCATACTCTAGGTAGTTCATCAAGCTTGACGCCTACAGTTGACCTACAAGTAATTGCCTTCTCTTGGCCATATTATCTAATCATTATGTGTAGATCTTTGAACAAGTGGTGAGCTTACCAAGAAACATGTGATTAAAAGGTGTGCTTGTGCGGTTTTCATATGATATTATTTCGAAGATGCATGGATAAAATTGTGAGTGTAACTTTTGTGTTCTTTCCTTTTATCTGATTATGTTGTGAAATGAATAATCAATGATAACTTTTGTGGTGGTAAGATGTTACTTTATGGTTCAAAACACATAAGGTCTCATGAATTAGCATGAAGTAAAAAATCATAACCATGTAATAATATCCACCAACTGTGTGATGGTAAGCTATTTTTTGAAAGGGGCATTGATAGGGAGACAAACGAATCAATTGTGTGTTTATCTTTTTAATATTAGATGACTGAAATGACTAATGTTGGTTTTCTACATGTGATATAGGCACATCTGCAGAACCTATGACGGAACATTTTCATGATAGTTTACCATATCAAGGTACATCCTCTTACCCGCAAAAAAGGTACATCCTCAAATACTAATTTTGGTATGTACTTTTCAGTGTCTTTTGGGTACTACTACATCTTGCTGCAATTACTTTATGTTTATGCATATTTATTTTCATATAGTCCTCTGATCCATACCTGCATAATACACTTATTTTATGTTTATTGGTTAAGATTTGTTTCTAATATATACGAAATTACTAAAATTTATACCCTTCGGCTAAATATATACTAGCTATCTGTGCTCATTGCTTACTATAATTAGCAAATTGCTTAGATATATTTAGCTTCTATTTTTTTGTCATTCACATAGTCAATGCTGATTAATGTTTGTTCTTCCTTTTTTTCTACCTACAGATGTAACTGGAAGTATGCATGTTCTTTGATGCTTGACATTCAGAGAGCACACAATTGCTTTCACAATATAGTACACTTATGGTGAAATTTGGCAAGACTTTGCATACTGTTTAAGTAGCTAACTCTTTGCTTAGGATGGTTTCACATTTAGAATTTAGGAAAATTTAAATGCTTCACATATTGCATGCCACGTTTGACATAATAGGTAAATATGAAGTATACCGTAGGCTTTGATGTTTCAAATTATAGGGACGTGTAATCTGGCTGTTGGTTTTCTAAGTGGCTATCCTACCATTTGTTCAAGTAAAAAAATCGGTGTCTGGTTGTTGGTTTTCTAGGTGGCTATTAGACTGTCCCTACATAATGTTCTTTTGATCAGATGATGTCATGTTCTGCTAGCCCAATGGCTATTAATACCTTTATTTTCTCCACTAATTATGTTATGCCCTACATCCTGGTACGTATGGTAGGCTTTCTACGACAAAATCCACCTAACATTATTCACAAGTGGTTGTTAATTGATTCCGTGTATTATGGTGCCGAGTCTAAACTGTAGTCAAATGCAAATGCATCGTATTTTGAATTACTTTGCATGTCCCTCCTCTTATTGCTCTGGTTTCTAAATTGATTTTCTCTGCATTGGACAACTAAGAATTGAGGGCTGCTAATATTATATTTTTCTTGCTTTTACAACATTAGTAGTTCTTGATTTGTCTATCCACTTACTGAGTGCCAAATAGTGCATTTTAAACTTGAAATGCATGTAAGAGTGAATGCTTTACTGTGTAGAATTATCCACATTAGGATGATCCAGAGGAACGTATCATTTTAGATATTGGTTCGTCCTAACCAAAGTAGAATTATATGATTACCTCATGGTGCTTTCTATGAAAATAAATGGTATTTGTTGATCTAATGTAATTAAAGTTTTATCTGACATGAGAAATAATAAGCCAAGGAGATCTTTACAAAACGAGAATTCCGCATCCGGTGAAAGCTGAAGTCACATAGGGAAGGGAGTTTCTGCAGATGGAGAAAAGGGAGATATCACACTGTGTGTGATAGGTTATTAGCTGGAGGATTGAGATTGGTATATGGAATTCAGATAGTCATATGCCACTGAAAGCATGAAAAGACTAGGCTCACCAGGCAGGGAAAGCTAGATATAGCCTCTCTTCCTCCACTTACGGATTCACATACTGGTTGGTATGTTCATCAAGTTCTTGATTACTACTTACGGTGCCCACTGACTCCCTTTAATGGTACGCCAAGATATTGCTCATAACGACTGCAAAGGCGTATTTATTAGCCAGCTGTGGGTGCCGAGAGCAAGCCGGATGACAAGTATTTAGATAAGCGGTCAATGAGAGCGATTAAAAGAGTGGAGCCCTTCTTCCCTTATGCCCGCAAGCCGGATCTATAGTGTCAGGGATACCTTCTGTTTTATAAGCTTTAGGAAGTATAGCAGTAGAGATGACAAGTATTGAGATAAGCTGAGGTATTGTGATGTGATGGATGTGTCCGGTTGGGATTGAGAATCCTCATTCAAGTCAGCATAGTTTTATTTTTTAGTGTTCCGCAGTGGAAGAAGAGCTACTGATCATACATATGGTTAGATTATTATTTCTTTGAAATCATGCTACCTATAATGTGCTGATTATTGATGTTGTAGAACTTGACAAGCTCTTCAAAAGGTCAGCATGCGCAAATCTTACTTACTTTTCACGCAGCTGATGATTCTTATAACACTTTTGGCCGGTGATTCTGAGCCCCAGGTGTGTGTTCCTTACATCAGATGTGTTGACACAGACTAAATGGACTATTTTCTATAGTTCCAGAGAAGCAAGAGCGGAAATGCGAGCCCTACCAATGACAACGTGAAGTATGGCACTAATTAAGATCATTACCTGATGCAAGCTAGCTGTTGCTCCTAATATTATGGTTTACCTACAGTCTCTTATCAGCCTAAGCAAGCGTTTGCTGAACAAATCTGTCGCTACCCTAAGGTTTTAGTTTGTATAGGTACATTTGTTGCCCTGTCCAAACCAGATATGTTGTTTCCTTTTGATGTGCCTCCTACTCTTTCTGTTGTTACATTGTATAGCTGGATCTGCTGCTGTATCACTTTAAACTATGTTGATCTTTCTTATATTTTCATATCTATTTCTAGGTAATCTGCTACATTTTCATCTTCTTACTTTCTGTTTCTACCTTTTCGTAAATACTCGCCCCGATTATATTCGCAAAATGACTCTAAATCAACGGGATCGTGCGCCAAGGCGTACTATTCAATCTAGTAGCATAATTAAAGGGGATATCAAACACAAATGGGTGAGTAATACTTAATTCTAAAGTATAGCTTTGCCATGGTCTTCCATGATATACCGTGTGGACAAAAAAGGGTGAGTGTTTTGAAGTCTGCCTTTCAATGTGTCGTTAGCAATGACAACTTTCAAAGTAGGACATGCCCAACATATGCGAAGGATCAGTTTCTCTTCGTCTTCTTCCATAATATCAGATGAAATCGGATGAACGGATACAAAATGAGAAAAGGTAGAAAAATAGATGCTAGTAACCTCACCTCCGAAGAAGCACAATGATCATGTTTTTAAGTAAAAAGAATGTATCTTGCGTAAGCAAGTTAATGGATTTCAGAACTACTCTGTATAGAAAAAATCCAGTCACACAATAACTTCGGACCCTTGAACAAACATATTTTATTTTTAAGGGAACTACCAATGTATTGTGCATGGACCACAAGGCTGGACTGCAGGAAAGTGAATTGTAGTGGTGAACATTAAACATGAGTCAACTAATTAAATAGGGTGGAATCGACTTCCACAATGATGACTTCGGCAAAGTAGGATCCTCATCTAGGTGGCCTGTACAGAAAAAGCGCTACAATGAGTCCCATTATATGCAATTTTTCCCATCGATCAACAACCCAAATACCAACATGTACAACATTGAGTAATTAACAACAAATCTAATATTTCAAAGATGCTTCACTGATGAACAAATCCGGGGATTTTACTTGGAACCAGTTGGGCCCCTATCCAGTAGAAGCCGCATCTACTTTCCCATCTTTGTCCCATCTATGCAACGAAAATACAAGTTAGTCTCATAGGAATTTTGTCGCACACCTGGGGAATGAGAACAAAATGTCCCATAGGACGCTTACATACTGATTGATCCTGTAGTGGCGATGATCTAAGCAGCATAGAAGTCCTTGTCTTCAGGCTTGCTGACCTTGGCTGCGTTGATGAGGAGGTGGTGGACGAAGCTGAAGCCGGCGAGGAGGCGTGGTACCTGCAACGTTGTAGGCGGGCGAGTGGAGGGTGTCACGCCGGTCTAGGGAGGCATGGGGCGGTGCAGGTAGAGCATTGAGGGCAGGACAACAACGCGGAAAAGACGACGGCGCGGGCAAGATCGATGACGGCGCAGGGCGGTGGCGAGGGCAGGACGACGGTGTCAGGAACATGCTAATGCAACATCTTCAATCTGCGTAGTTGTCTGTGTGAGATCTCTTTTTTTAGGGAAATGAGATCTCTTTTTTTAAATCTTGAGGTGATGAGGAGTTACGGAAGCGGTGGGGAGATTTTTCCTCTGCCGGTGGAGCGCGGTCAGTTCGATCTAATCGCTTTGCGCACACAACTCTAGGATTAGATTGATCTTGACGGTTAGATCTAATCAAGTGGGTCTGATCCTGTGGTGGTAATCCATCTGTGTACGCTCTTGGGGTGTACTTAAGAAAGAAAATGTTCGCTTGTTTAATAGTAGTAGAGACTTGAGATGACGAGGAGTTACGTAAGCGGTGGAGAGATTTTTCCTCTCCCGGTGAAGCGCGGTCAGTTCGGTCTAATCGCTATGCGCACACAACTCTAGGATTAGATTGATCTTGGCGGTTAGATCTAATCAAGTGGGTCTGATCCTGTCGTGGTAATCCATCTGTGTACGCTCTTGGGGTGTACTTAAGAAAGAAAATGTTCGCTTGTTTAATAGTAGTAGAGAAGTAGATTTTTTTTATAGGAATAGTAGAAAGTAGATGGGCTCAGGCTAAGAGCTAACTTACATAATTTCTTCGGCCGGTGGGCCTCCCATCCGACTAAAACAACTACCAGGCTTTCACATCCTTCTTGTCAGCAAACTTAGCAGGGAAGCTCCTGGAAGAAAACAAAAGTCAAAACCCAACAAGAAAGCTCTAGGCCCAACCCACCTATACCACCCCAAAATCCCAACGCTCACTCCGAACTGACAGTTCAGATCTCGCCTCGCTAAGCCCACAGTACCCAAACCCTAAGATCCCTAGTTATATAACCTATCTCCTTCACGGCCCGCCACCATTCCTTTGCCGCGCCACCCCAAACCCTAGCCGCCGTCGCCGCCGTCGCCGCTGCTGCTGCCGCCACCTTGCCGCCGCCATGGCCATGAACACCCGTCCCCTCGTCTCCGTGAAGGCCCTAGAGGGCGACATGGCCACCGACTCCGCCGGCCTCGCCCTCGCCCAGGTCTTCCGCGCGCCGATCCGCCCCGACATCGTCCGCTTCGCCCACAGGCTGCTCTCCTGCAACAAGCGCCAGCCCTATGCTGTGTCCCCCAAGGCCGGACACCAGACCTCGGCCGAGTCCTGGGGCACTGGGCGTGCGGTGTCCCGTATCCCTCGTGTCCCTGGAGGTGGAACCCATCGGGCTGGCCAGGGAGCCTTCGGCAACATGTGCCGTGGCGGACGGATGTTCGCTCCTACCAAGGTCTGGCGTAAGTGGCACCGTCGCGTCAACGTCCACCTCCGCCGCGTCGCCGTCTCCTCCGCCCTTGCCGCAACCGCCGTTCCCCCCCTCGTCCTTGCCCGCGGCCACCGCATCGAGACCGTCCCAGAGATGCCCCTTGTCATTTCTGACTCGGCGGAGTCCATCGAGAAGACCTCCCAGGCCATCAAGATCCTAAAGCAGATCGGCGCCTACGCCGATGCTGAGAAGGCCAAGGACTCTGTTGGCATCCGCGCAGGCAAGGGTAAGATGCGCAACCGCCGCTACATCAACCGCAAGGGGCCCCTCATCGTCTATGGCACAGAGGGATCCAAGATCGTGAAGGCCTTCCGCAACCTCCCAGGTGTGGATGTCGCCAATGTTGAGCGCCTCAACCTGCTTGACCTGGCCCCTGGAGGCCACCTTGGGCGGTTTGTGATCTGGACCGAGAGTGCATTCAAGAAATTGGAGGAGGTGTACGGCACCTTTGATGCGCCTTCACTAAAGAAGAAGGGCTTTGTTCTGCCAAGGCCCAAGATGTCCAACGCTGACCTTGGCAGGATCATCAACTCTGATGAGGTGCAGTCTGTTGTTAAGCCAATCAACAAGGAGATCAAGCTCAGGGAGAAGAGGAGAAACCCGCTGAAGAATGCTGCAGCTGTGCTCAAGCTCAACCCCTACTTTGGCACTGCCCGCAGGATGGCTACCCTTGCTGAGGCTGCTCGCGTCAAGGCAAGGAAGGAGAAGATTGCTTCCAAGAGGACCAAGCTTAGCCCGGTATAACTTACTCTTCACGTCTTTTATTATCCTACTTATATGTCTGCCTACAAAATAAAACTGTGTTAGTGTTAGTTATTATATGATAATCTCTTGAATTCAATCACATTCAGCAAAGTTATTTGTTCTGATTGGTTACCGCATTGTTAAACTAGATTTATTTTGTAAGCATGTTACTTTGTTGTTGCTCATGTATCTGTGTTCTGTTTAGTTGTCTTGAAGACCCGAGGACACCAAATCTGTTATGGGTAGTTATGTCTTGATGGCTAAATAGTTGCAAGTGAACTTTCAAACTCAAACTTTAGAGTTCTTTTTTCCACATCTTTTATTCATTGATATCACTGATTGCATTTTAGTTTAATGGGTATGATGAATTTGAAACCTCCCTGATGGTTTGTGTTGAAATGTTTCTTTTCTATAGTTTCTAAAGTAAATGTCACTATAAATTAGTCATGTGTCATCAGTGTGTTCAGTTTTCCTGGTCCAAATATTTTGTTAGACTATAATTCCATATCCATTCAACTGTATCTTGTCACCAGTTTCCATTTCATTTGTTATGCTTTTTGGACCCTCTTGCCACACTCCAGTTAGATTCCAAGTGTCATATGCAGTATTGACTTCGATGATTTTCTAACAATCTACTTCTCCCATTTTTTATCAGGAGGAGGCTGCTAAGGTCAAGGCTGCTGGCAAGGCATGGTACAAGACCATGATCTCAGACAGTGACTACACTGAGTTTGATGTCTTCTCAAAGTGGCTTGGTGTGTCGCAGTAAGCATGTGCTGGTTTAAGTTTTGGGTAGTAGTCCTGTCACTGAGAGCTTATCTAAAGGATTCCTTGATTCTCTGTTATCCTACCATCAACATAAGTTTTCTGTGGGATTTCGAGACTTGTGTTATGTCCGTTTTGTTGCTGTGTTATCGTGAGAACATAGAATATGATGTGGTTCAGACTGTTGAAATCATGTTTGCACTTCCTTGCCCTGTGTGATGTCCTATGATGCCAATCAATCTGGTGGAGATCTACAGTTCTCACCTGGTGTGCGTGCACTGTTTGTTACGAGATTCTTATACTCAATTCATAGTTTCAGGATGCTGTGTTGAACCTGTGTTTAATTGATGTGGTAACGGGGTGCTGTTTATCAGCTGAGTCTTGAGTTTCTCTACCCTCTACTATCTACCGAATCGCAACCGTAAAGCTCCTCCGGCTTGCCAACCGACACCCTCAAATGTGTTCACGGGCACACACACTCGTTTGATTCGTAGGATCTCAAAACAAAGGGATTGGAATAGGAATAGGAATTTGATAGGAATGCAGGTGGAATACTATAGGATCGGAGAACACAGGAATTCTTCCCTGGTGGTCTTTTGAAACGAAGGAAATGAAAAGCACAGGAATTTAGTACTTCCTTAATTATCTTGATTAATATGCGTAAATAACCAGCCAGGCAGTAGGCACATATAGCGGTGTTAACTCAGCGTTAACTTTGATTTGTCTCGTTCCTCGCAAAGGAATGAAAAAAAAAGCCCGCACTGGATTCTTTCCTGCCCTTTTTCCTGAGAATCTGGTTGCAAAGAAAAATTTTCTTCAGAATTTCTCTAGTGCAATCCTTTGATTCAAACGGTGCTATAGTGCATATTCGCATAGGAATAGGAATCCTGTACTTTTCCTACATCCTACAAAAAACCTGTGAATCAAACAAGGCCCTCAAATGTTCACCGGCTCCTTTTTTTTACTATTTACTACTTCACCTCAGCGCTGTTTTGTTCTTTTAACCCGGTCGTGCTCGTGGCTTCATCTTTTCTCTCTTGATGCCTTTCTCAAGCTGGTTAATTATATATTTTTTCTCATTTGTCGGCCTACACCTCCACGAGGTTAATCTTCAGAGTTGTGTCAAAGTAGGAGCAGGAGATAGAGGTGGGCCGTGGGCCGGTGCTAGGTTAATCTTCAGAGTTGTGTCAAAGTAGGAGCAGGAGATAGAGGTGGGCCGTGGGCCGGTGTTGAGTCCGCCGCATGTGGCTTTATTCGGTTAATCCACCTCCCATGCCTTGTTCGGTTTACCTGGCTCCAAGTGCATTGGAGTGGATTCTGAGGGATTTTGACTTAGATTGGATTTAACCCACCTCAATCCAGGCCTAAATGATATCGGAGAAGTAAATCGTGGAACGCAACATCTGCTCTCTGAATTTTCTATTTTCGGGTTACTCTCCTCATCCCATCCAACAGTGGGTCGTTACATCATTTGTCAAACATCTCGGAATGCTTCTATCGATTACGGTAGGTGCAACACTATCGACTAGAGTCTAGGATCCTGCAAGCTACATGGTTTGTGATTATTAAAATTTTAAACTATAACAAGAGTTTAGAGATTTGCTCCATTTATTAGGTTCATTTTCTACGGTATGTAGGTTTGTCCTCCTTTGACTCCAATTTTGTGTGCCGAGTACGTTCCGTGATTTCTGTTGTAGTTTTAGTCCAAATCTTCAAATTTATATATAACATGAGCCACATGTACGCATGTCAAAAGTCAAACATATGTTAATCTTAATAAAAATTGTACTAGGTTGAATTTTAGAACATGGGTTTAAGAGGATCCTGCTTATGTTGCTGAAGCTCTCTCTACTGTCTCAACATAGTTCCTCAATGCTACTGTCAACATGTAAGAACAAGATCTGAACTAGCAGTTGACCGCCGAAGCCCTCGCGCTCCTAGTAGCTTCAAGATCCCCCCTCCGGTGTTGCCATCGTGTCTCAGTGGACTATATCGACTAGAAGTGGTGAATAAGCTATTCAAAGTAAATTACTAGAACACAATTTTATATCGACTAGAAGTGGTGAATAAGCTATTCAAAGTAAATTACTAGAATGCAATTTGTTACTATTCGTAGTTTACAAATACACTACTCCTCCGATCCATATTAATTATCGCGATAATAGATGTATCTAGACATGTTTTAGTGCTAGATACATCTATTTCAACGATAAATAATATGGATCGGAGGGAGTAGCAGACATAGTGCTATGTTAGTATGGGTGTGTACGGGGCCCTTACAACAAATGTTGTTGTACAAATGGAGTTGTACGAGGGGGCCAACGTGGCTGTTTGGATGGTGCAATGGTGTGGAAGATCCTCATCGGTTCGACATCCATTGGTAGCGCGGCATGAGGGCTACCACAGCTAGTCGGGCTTGTCCAGCGAAAAGGAGTTTGAAGGTGGATCAACAAACCGGAGGGTGTCAGTAAGATGGTTCAGAGAAAAAGTTCACTCCTGGTTTTGCCTGGAGCTAACAATGAGGATGGTTCTCCCCTTCCCCGTCTTTGCTCCTTGGGTACTGTAGCCTACCTGTATTCTGTAGCATCCCAATTGTCTAACAATTGCAATGCTACTAGCCTAGTCTATATAAATGCTACTTTATATATATAATTGTTGCATCATAATTATATCATGCTCATGTCATCATGCCACCTTGCATTTGAGCATCATATAAAACCCTTTTTGTTTTGGATCTTCTCTCATATGCATTATTAATTGTATTTGCCTCTTGATATTGTATTTGGTTCTTGATATATTGCTTCATGCCCAAGTTGAGTTGGGGGCATATCTTTTATTCAACTCCACCACCCTTTCTTTCACCACCTTATAATTCCACCATCCAACTAAATATGAGCTTTGCATTTATTGGGTTTTACCTCTAGCTCATGTGGGTTGGGATGGATCCAATTCTTTATCCACATGCTCTCATCTTGGCATCATGTTGTTTTCACATTATTGATATATGAGAGCCACATGGCCACCTTTGCATGCCTTGTGAGTGGGACCCTTTTTCCTAGCTTCCATATGGATTATTGTGGATTTATGCTCATGTGGGAATATTTTGGGACTAATAATCATCTTGTGGAATATACACACTAGCAAGTCCCAATTATAATCCAATGTGATCATCTCCATCTATTCCACTTGGGGCTTTCTTTTAAATTCTTGGTTTGGCTTTATTCCACTTGTGGGGATGCATAAGATTAAGGCCATGTGATATAATTGTTTTCACAAAATAAACATGGTATTAAATACTTTGCATGGGCCATGCAAGTACCCCTTTTGCTTGTCCTTTGGATTTTATTTGAATTTTGAGTGGATCTTTATAAAACCACATCCCTCTCTCTCTTTTCCTCATGATCTTGCTTGATCTAGGTTTGGAGCATGCATGCTTCTAAAACCCTAGCTCTCACCCCTCTCTCGCTAATCCTCTATCTAAGTTCCCTCTAATCACCTACCCCATCATCACCATACCCCTCTTCCCCACTCTCTAAACCACCCCATCTAACCCTAACCCTCACATCCCCCTCTCACCTAAACCCTAAAACCCCTCTCCCTCTAGCTCCTCTCTCTCCAACCCTCTACCCTAACCACTCTTGCCAAGGCTACCCTTCCCCTGCCCTAGCTACCAACCCACCCAAGCCCCAAACCGAGGCCACCAAACCCTAACCCGACCCTAGTGCAACCCTAGCCGAGCCTCCCCTCTCCTCCTTTCTCCTCTCTCTCTGCCTGTTGTGCCCCACCCCGAGCCTGGCCCTCCTTGGACGCCCTATGGTCCCACCTGGAAGCCTCCCCCTACCTGCCCTGCCTCTGTCCCAGCTCGAGCACGTGAGGTGGTAGGAGGAAAAGGGGCACCCGAGGCCACCTTTATCCATCTACCCCGCGCCCACGGCATCCTCCCTCTCCCTCTTATCCTCTCCCCACACGGCTCTCCTCTGCTCGCTAGATCCAGCCCCAGCGCCCCTGCATCTCCTCTTCTTCTTCCCCACCGACGCCACCCTCCCTCTCGCCGGCCACCGTCTACCCTCTGCTCCTCATCATTCCGGCTCGCAAGCACGTCGTGGAGGAGGCCCGGTAGACCGAGGAGGTCCTCTACAGCAGCGTGGAACACGACGTCGAGGAGGAGGAGGCCTGTACCTCTGCACACCGTCAGCGCCCGCGCGAAACCCTAGATCTTCTGGGCGTCTGCCTCGCCGCCGATCCACTGCTCGCCGACCCGATCCAACGCCACCAACAACCTCCCGGTGAGCCCACGACCCTCCTAGACACGCTCCTCTGCGCTGCCGTTGCCTGTACGCGTCGGACAATCCGACAAACGCCCTCTGCGCTCCAGAGCTCGCCGGCGTCTGCAACCTCCCCGCTCCGCGTCAAGCCTTAGCTAGGCCCCAGACCACCTCCTGTCAGCTCCCCTAGCCCTACCGCAGTGGCTACCGCCGCCAGCGCGCACCCTCACGTCCCAGGGTCGAATCCCCACCTCGCGCGGTCGATCACCGACCCGTCCGCGCGCCTGCAGGAAGATCCACAGTAGCCGCTGCCACTTTACCAATACCCCCCTGCTATTTTGCTCGTCGCAACCCGCGCTCCTTAGGACCCCATCTGCCAGCCGCTGCGCGCTTTTGCAGAAAACCCCCGGCGTTTCCCGTTCGCAACCCGCGCTCCAGCTCGGCCCCGCCTGGCAGCCCCCGCGCGCCCGTTCGCTGACGCCTGGGCCCGAGCCAGTTAGCCCCACCTGTCATCCTCTAGGCTAGATCCAGCTGCGGTGAGAAAAGCTGTTCTGCGCGCTGGGCTGCTGAGTCAGCCAGTGACCCCACCCGTCAGTGACTGTGTCTGGATCTGTCTGAGTATAAAAGGGTTTTCTGGATTTCTGTTTTATTTCAAATCTTTTTCAAATTATTTCAAATTCAAATTTAATTCTGTTTTTAAATAACTTTTAAAATACAAATCCAATTAATACAAATAATATATGTTTTCAAATCAGAAAAACGTGAGGATTTCAAATATGCCCTCCAAAATATATTTTGAACACTTTAAAATTCCAAGTTTAGTAAAATTACATTAAAATGCCCTTTTATCTTAATTAATTAATAACTTTTGTTTTATAACTCCAAATTTAACAAATAATATGTCTAAAATGATTAGCTCGACGAAACCTTTCTGTTTATGCTTTCCTTTACCTGTTTTACAACATGCATCATATAAATATATCGTATACAGCAACTAAAATGAGGTTAAAATGTGGCCAAAACTCAATAAAATGATTCAATCTTGTACTTCACACCTCACCCATGCCATGCTACTTTATTGCCATGCAAATTGTGCATCATTCATCATGGCATGATTGTTTGCTTGTCGCATTTTATTCATATGCTTGCGCACTTTATTTATGTTGGCCCTTGTTTGTTTGGTTCTTCTTCGAATAGACGCTGAGCAGGGGATATATCAAGAGAACCAGGAGCACTACCCAGATCCTTCTCTCGCTTCAACTGAGCTGCCAGGCAAGCACTACCACATGCTTGCATACATATAGTACCTATTGCCTCTATCTTATTCTTGCATCATTGAGTCGCGGTTGCATTAATCTGAATCCCAAGTATTGCATAGCCTTTACTTTTAAACCCCACCGAAGCTTGTTTCTCCATCCTATGAGCCATTACTACAGGAGTTACTTGAGCCATGCGAGTCGTAGAACAGCATGTGTAGGGTATGTGAGTGTCTGATGAATAACGAGGTACCTATACAACTTAATCTGAGTAGTAATGGGATAACTAATGAAAGTGGCATCGGTGAGCCATACTTGCTATTTGGTTTTTCAGGCTCACTTGTGTCCCGTAGGACCCCGGGTACTTGATTCCTGTTCCTTGAATATTCACGCTATCCACATCCGGGAGGCTTATGAACCCCCTGAGCCAGAGCTTGATTCATTCTTATTTCTTGGGGCCACAAACTAGTTTGAGGTTTTATTTACTATCCTGTACTTATGCCATGCTTTACTGCTTTATTTAAATTGTGCGAGGAGCACACTGTACTGTTTAGGAAAGCGGAGTGTTTTCGCGGTGTCGACAAGCCCAGTCACATTTTCGGATTCCCAGTCGTTCACAGCCATTGGCGCAAACCTTGAGGCCGTCTCGGAGTCAGCTAACTTCGTTGCGGGTAGCTCAATGGGGTGGCCCCCTGAAATATTTCTGAATCCTGTGATCGCTTTGTCGTGACTGCCTCGTTGGGTTTTGATTTGGTTTTTCCGAGGCATATCGAGTGTGTGTTGCTATTTGTGCACCCCTGCAGGGTAAAACTTTCTGAAAGCCGTGTCCGCGGTTATGGACGACTTGGAGCACAGTTTCTCGATCATAGACAAGCATAACTAAAGTACCGTTTTAAACTTGACTAGACTAGGTACCTGACTAGTAAATAGTGCAACACTCATGGAATGGATAATAAAACTGCCAACGGATGGGGGGTTGTTCGTCCGCTTCCTCGTCGGTAAGCGAGGAGGAGGATGGATCTGTTAAGATTACCGTTATAACTGTTGTTATTCATTCACGGACATCCGTCTATCTCTGGTTAGGCGGATGGTTAGCGAGTATCTATAGAATTGCTAGGGTTTATCTTTTGCTGCAATTGCGTCACCCCAGGTTGTGTCCCCTTTAGAGGCATAAAGACTTGCTGAGTACCCCTAGGGTCTCACACGATAAATTATTGGTTCAGATGAACAGGTACACTCGCAAGATGGATACTGGGTGGAAGAGACGGACGATGTGGGCAACGATCATTCGGTGTAGAGATTCCGGGAACGGGGATCCGTGAGATCTGTGGGCGGGATGTGTTTATTTATGGGGCATCTTATGCCGATTTGCTTCTTATCCGTACTCGGATTTTGTCTTCCGCTTCCGCCTGATACTCTGATGTTTGATGTATGAGGAGATATCCTAAACTATTATATCTATCTAGGATATTTGGATCTTGCCGTATGGCGTTGCTATATTTCCTTTCTTTTTAGATGGAATGGCTCTGATGTACTGTTGTATGGTGGCTTGCATACATACTCATTTGTGTATGTAGTTGATCCCTTCGCCTGCCGATTATGCCGCCCGTTCTTGTCCCGATGTTTGGAAATGGTTGGGATGGCCGAAAGGTCTACCTGTGAGAGGCATTTGTGCCCCACCGTACTATTTCAACCATTTCCGTTCATCCAGGCTTGTAACTAGGAGCGTAATTCACCGAGGTAGTTACAATTGGTATCAGAGCCATCCCGGCCTTCAGGGTCTCAGCCAAATGGTCGTTGTCTGTCTAGCAAATATTTTTGGTAGTTATGTATACTAGGGAAAAACAAAACGTGAGAGTAGGACTGCTTCCACTTTTCTTCTTACCCACCCACCACCCTTTTCTGGTAAGGAAGTGTAACGTTTTCAATCCTCTTCTTAAAAATTCAAACTAGGATTCGCGTGTTCTGGGTTTCCGTAGTACCATAGAAAGTGTGTGTGTGTGTAATTCCTTGTCTAGCTCTTGCATCCAACATGTTATCTTCATCTGCCTCTTGGTTATCAACTGTTGGTACATTCCATACTGACAGGCTTTTGAAAACCGGTGCGATCTATCTGACTCCTTGTTAACCGGTGCCATCTTCTTAAGGGTGTCCTTCCTTCTAGCATCTCCACATTCTGTGAAATCATCTGTTGCAAATCTCTATCTGATAAGTGGTTTTGCGCATCTATTGGTATTTTAATGCCGAAAAATGCGGAAATTTTTTCTTTGATACATCTGTGTTTCCACACTCCTTTTCAGTCGTGTGTGAAACATTATCTATCTCCCTTTTATCAGCATGTCCATGCTAACTCATTCTTTTGTCACCGGCGCTTAATCCTGGAGTTTCGTTTCATCAACAATTCTCTTGGGCTAATTACATAACATGTGTCGATCCGATGCTGATGATTGTAATTTGGCTCTCGGCATAGCTATATTCCACTCATGATAAGTGTCGATTGGAATATGGAAAAATGCTATCAACCGTCACCATCTGGAGGATACGGTTATCTCCTGTGATTTTGAGTACACCGTGATCATATCTATGCATATTCAAGCATCTTTGGCAATCCGGAGTTTCTCAAAGCACTACGGCGGTCTATCATCTGTCCATCATGCTGCACATCTTTTTGAACCCCATATCTGCACAATTCTCCTGGATAGGGGGGATTGCATCTTTTCGTCTCTGATAGCTTTGCTTAAGGTATGATCTATCATCTTTTCTCTATCCAAGATCTCTTTATCTTTGTAACCGGTCATACGATCCACAATGTGAACCAGGTCACATCTCTTTTTCTTCCGAAGGACCAGATAATCTATTCTTCCAGTGCATCTTCTTCAACACGAACCCGTGCTCTTAATATTGATCTTTCAAAGAGCATTGAGCTCAGAAAGTGTTTCGAGCATTTGTTCGTTTCTCCCGCCTCTTGAACTTGATATTCTGGGAATATCCTGTTAATCTATGGTGGTATATGTTGATAATATGCTCGCCTATTCGATATCAATGGAAGGACATGGAAGATCATCTGTGTCTCTTTCTCTCAAGCTTCGTGAGCACTGCTTGTGTGCAAAGTCTCAAAGTGAGAATCCTGGCTTCTTGAAGTCACCTATCTCGACCACATCCTTCTGCTAAATACATTGCTTCAATTCTGGAATCAGCAAGTCCATTGTTAATTCCATCCTCCATCTTCAACCAATCCGGAGTTGTTCCTTGTTGGCAATTTATCATCGTTGTTTCACTAAAGATCTTCCTCAAGACTGCTAAATCTCTCTCAATCATTTCAAGAAGAACATGGAGTTCTTTCACCTCAGTCTCGTCAAGTAATCTCTTGAAACCCTCTCGCTCTATCGTCTATGCTCAATCCACCGGAGGCCATGAAGACCTTCCAGATCTTGTATTCCTTCTGTTCAAGTTGGTGCTATCTTTTCTGTAGCTGTTGAATCTTGCAGTTCTTCTCTGTAATCTTCCTTCATATCTTTCTGGTGGCTTGGTACTTCAGACATGACGACAACATCATCAACCTTATCTATCTTGGATCCGGTGAATCGTTTGCATCTATCCTTGTTTTCTAACAAGAGTTCCATGAGCTCTTCTTGTCAATACCTTCAGTCTGTTTCGGTAGTTGGGTTGCATGGTTTTCTTATTCATGTGCGGAGTAATGCTTTGAGTGCGGGATGGAGTAGCTACCATACCACTACTCTTATCATTCGCTCTTGTACATTGAATTGGTGAATTAATGTGATTTCACTCCTTCCACGGAAGTTAGAAGTGGCCTTTATCCCTCGATACTTTTACTTCCGTCCTTGTTTTTCCGGAGGGCTCTCTCGAAGAAAGTAATCAATAATCTCTTGTTGGTGGTCTGTCTATTCTAGATGGAGCAAAATCATCAATTATCTGGTGGAAACAAACGCAAAATCTTTTCTGTCCTCGTCTTTCTACCGGTGCTCGACATCCACAAACAAGATGAAAGGAAACTGTCTCTCTCTTTGTTTCATCAATTCTTTTTCTGTGGTAAAACCAATTATGGTTGAGGCCATCAGCTGCAAATCTATTGCGTTAGCCTCAAGGCTAAAGAAAGCAATAAGTATCTCTACAATAAACTCCAGATCCTCTATATTCTTTGCTTCTCGGGATTCCACCATGATCTGGCATCACATCCGCCTCTACAAGTTATATCCGCGCACCTCAATTGCGTGATCCTTTGGGTCTTACCGGTGCAAGAAGAATCTAATCCGACGATGTCTAACTAAATCTTTCTGTTGATATCAAGGGACTCTATTGTTTGAAGGCAATATTGTTTCCGCACGTCATTTCTCAAATCTGAGGGAAGATACGATGCTATTGTCATAGTGGTTCAAAACCTCTCCAACCTAGCTCTTTTCTTCCGGCGAGATAAAGATCCATCCTCTCTAGTAGAGGTAAATCTCTAATCTTAGCGGTGTGTCTTTCTTTATCCATGATACATCATCTTTTCCGTTCCTTTCACAAGTGGTTCTTTTTCTTTTATCATGTTCTTGAGAAAACCAGAGCTATGCCCAGCCTATCCTTCTTGTCTCACGACAATCCTTCAACTCTTCTAACCGTTGTTTCTCAAGCATAACGCAAGACTCGCAACAAGTCTAGCAAGTTTTGCAAGGTGTAGTGGTTGCACCATTCCGTTGTTCATCAACTTGTGAACGTGAGGGACACCTTCGTTCGAACACCCGCCTCTCTTTGTGTTGTTTTCTTTTTCCTAGGAATCTCAGGGCGAGATTCTTGTTTAGTGGGGGAGAGTTGTAGCATCCCAATTGTCTAACAATTGCAATGCTACTAGCCTAGTCTATATAAATGCTACTTTATATATATAATTGTTGCATCATAATTATATCATGCTCATGTCATCATGCCACCTTGCATTTGAGCATCATATAAAACCCTTTTTGTTTTGGATCTTCTCTCATATGCATTATTAATTGTATTTGCCTCTTGATATTGTATTTGGTTCTTGATATATTGCTTCATGCCCAAGTTGAGTTGGGGGCATATCTTTTATTCAACTCCACCACCCTTTCTTTCACCACCTTATAATTCCACCATCCAACTAAATATGAGCTTTGCATTTATTGGGTTTTACCTCTAGCTCATGTGGGTTGGGATGGATCCAATTCTTTATCCACATGCTCTCATCTTGGCATCATGTTGTTTTCACATTATTGATATATGAGAGCCACATGGCCACCTTTGCATGCCTTGTGAGTGGAACCCTTTTTCCTAGCTTCCATATGGATTATTGTGGATTTATGCTCATGTGGGAATATTTTGGGACTAGTAATCATCTAGTGGAATATACACACTAGCAAGTCCCAATTATAATCCAATGTGATCATCTCCATCTATTCCACTTGGGGCTTTCTTTTAAATTCTTGGTTTGGCTTTATTCCACTTGTGGGAATGCATAAGATTAAGGCCATGTGATATAATTGTTTTCACAAAATAAACATGGTATTAAATACTTTGCATGGGCCATGCAAGTACCCCCTTTTGCTTGTCCTTTGGATTTTATTTGAATTTTGAGTGGATCTTTATAAAACCACATCCCTCTCTCTCTCTTTTCCTCATGATCTTGCTTGATCTAGGTTTGGAGCATGCATGCTTCTAAAACCCTAGCTCTCACCCCTCTCTCGCTAATCCTCTATCTAAGTTCCCTCTAATCACCTACCCCATCATCACCATACCCCTCTTCCCCACTCTCTAAACCACCCCATCTAACCCTAACCCTCACATCCCCCTCTCACCTAAACCCTAAAACCCCTCTCCCTCTAGCTCCTCTCTCTCCAACCCTCTACCCTAACCACTCTTGCCAAGGCTACCCTTCCCCTGCCCTAGCTACCAACCCACCCAAGCCCCAAACCGAGGCCACCAAACCCTAACCCGACCCTAGTGCAACCCTAGCCGAGCCTCCCCTCTCCTCCTTTCTCCTCTCTCTCTGCCTGTTGTGCCCCACCCCGAGCCTGGCCCTCCTTGGACGCCCTCTGGTCCCACCTGGAAGCCTCCCCCTACCTGCCCTGCCTCTGTCCCAGCTCGAGCACGTGAGGTGGTAGGAGGAAAAGGGGCACCCGAGGCCACCTTTATCCATCTACCCCGCGCCCACGGCATCCTCCCTCTCCCTCTTATCCTCTCCCCACACGGCTCTCCTCTGCTCGCCAGATCCAGCCCCATCGCCCCTGCATCTCCTCTTCTTCTTCCCCACCGACGCCACCCTCCCTCTCGCCGGCCACCGTCTACCCTCTGCTCCTCATCGTTCCGGCTCGCAAGCACGTCGTGGAGGAGGCCCGGTAGACCGAGGAGGTCCTCTACAGCAGCGTGGAACACGACGTCGAGGAGGAGGAGGCCTGTACCTCTGCACACCGTCAGCGCCCGCGCGAAACCCTAGATCTTCTGGGCATCTGCCTCGCCGCCGATCCACTGCTCGCCGACCCGATCCAACGCCACCAACAACCTCCCGGTGAGCCCACGACCCTCCTAGACACGCTCCTCTGCGCTGCCGTTGCCTGTACGCGTCGGACAATCCGACAAACGCCCTCTGCGCGCCAGAGCTCGTCGGCGTCTGCAACCTCCCCGCTCCGCGTCAAGCCTTAGCTAGGCCCCAGACCACCTCCTGTCAGCTCCCCTAGCCCTACCGCAGTGGCTACCGCCGCCAGCGCGCACCCGCACGTCCCAGGGTCGAATCCCCACCTCGCGCGGTCGATCACCGACCCGTCCGCGCGCCTGCAGGAAGATCCACAGTAGCCGCTGCCACTTTACCAATACCCCCTGCTGTTTTGCTCGTCGCAACCCGCGCTCCTTAGGACCCCACCTGCCAGCCGCTGCGCGCTTTTGCAGAAAACCCCCGGCGTTTCCCGTTTGCAACCCGCGCTCCAGCTCGGCCCCGCCTGGCAGCCCCCGCGCGCCCGTTCGCTGACGCCTGGGCCCGAGCCAGTTAGCCCCACCTGTCATCCTCTAGGCTAGATCCAGCTGCGGTGAGAAAAGCTGTTCTGCGCGCTGGGCTGCTGAGTCAGCCAGTGACCCCACCCGTCAGTGACTGTGTCTGGATCTGTCTGAGTATAAAAGGGTTTTCTGGATTTCTGTTTTATTTCAAATCTTTTTCAAATTATTTCAAATTCAAATTTAATTCTGTTTTTAAATAACTTTTAAAATACAAATCCAATTAATACAAATAATATATGTTTTCAAATCAGAAAAACGTGAGGATTTCAAATATGCCCTCCAAAATATATTTTGAACACTTTAAAATTCCAAGTTTAGTAAAATTACATTAAAATGCCCTTTTATCTTAATTAATTAATAACTTTTGTTTTATAACTCCAAATTTAACAAATAATATGTCTAAAATGATTAGCTCGACAAAACCTTTCTGTTTATGCTTTCCTTTACCTGTTTTACAGCATGCATCATATAAATATATCGTATACAGCAACTAAAATGAGGTTAAAATGTGGCCAAAACTCAATAAAATGATTCAATCTTGTACTTCACACCTCACCCATGCCATGCTACTTTATTGCCATGCAAATTGTGCATCATTCATCATGGCATGATTGTTTGCTTGTCGCATTTTATTCATATGCTTGCGCACTTTATTTATGTTGGCCCTTGTTTGTTTGGTTCTTCTTCGAATAGACGCTGAGCAGGGGATATATCAAGAGAACCAGGAGCACTACCCAGATCCTTCTCTCGCTTCAACTGAGCTGCCAGGCAAGCACTACCACATGCTTGCATACATATAGTACCTATTGCCTCTATCTTATTCTTGCATCATTGAGTCGCGGTTGCATTAATCTGAATCCCAAGTATTGCATAGCCTTTACTTTTAAACCCCACCGAAGCTTGTTTCTCCATCCTATGAGCCATTACTACAGGAGTTACTTGAGCCATGCGAGTCGTAGAACAGCATGTGTAGGGTATGTGAGTGTCTGATGAATAACGAGGTACCTATACAACTTAATCTGAGTAGTAATGGGATAACTAATGAAAGTGGCATCGGTGAGCCATACTTGCTATTTGGTTTTTCAGGCTCACTTGTGTCCCGTAGGACCCCGGGTACTTGATTCCTGTTCCTTGAATATTCACGCTATCCACATCCGGGAGGCTTATGAACCCCCTGAGCCAGAGCTTGATTCATTCTTATTTCTTGGGGCCACAAACTAGTTTGAGGTTTTATTTACTATCCTGTACTTATGCCATGCTTTACTGCTTTATTTAAATTGTGCGAGGAGCACACTGTACTGTTTAGGAAAGCGGAGTGTTTTCGCGGTGTCGACAAGCCCAGTCACATTTTCGGATTCCCAGTCGTTCACAGCCATTGGCGCAAACCTTGAGGCCGTCTCGGAGTCAGCTAACTTCGTTGCGGGTAGCTCAATGGGGTGGCCCCCTGAAATATTTCTGAATCCTGTGATCGCTTTGTCGTGACTGCCTCGTTGGGTTTTGATTTGGTTTTTCCGAGGCATATCGAGTGTGTGTTGCTATTTGTGCACCCCTGCAGGGTAAAACTTTCTGAAAGCCGTGTCCGCGGTTATGGACGACTTGGAGCACAGTTTCTCGATCATAGACAAGCATAACTAAAGTACCGTTTTAAACTTGACTAGACTAGGTACCTGACTAGTAAATAGTGCAACACTCATGGAATGGATAATAAAACTGCCAACGGATGGGGGGTTGTTCGTCCGCTTCCTCGTCGGTAAGCGAGGAGGAGGATGGATCTGTTAAGATTACCGTTATAACTGTTGTTATTCATTCACGGACATCCGTCTATCTCTGGTTAGGCGGATGGTTAGCGAGTATCTATAGAATTGCTAGGGTTTATCTTTTGCTGCAATTGCGTCACCCCAGGTTGTGTCCCCTTTAGAGGCATAAAGACTTGCTGAGTACCCCTAGGGTCTCACACGATAAATTATTGGTTCAGATGAACAGGTACACTCTCAAGATGGATACTGGGTGGAAGAGACGGACGATGTGGGCAACGATCATTCGGTGTAGAGATTCCGGGAACGGGGATCCGTGAGATCTGTGGGCGGGATGTGCTTATTTATGGGGCATCTTATGCCGATTTGCTTCTTATCCGTACTCGGATTTTGTCTTCCGCTTCCGCCTGATACTCTGATGTTTGATGTATGAGGAGATATCCTAAACTATTATATCTATCTAGGATATTTGGATCTTGCCGTATGGCATTGCTATATTTCCTTTCTTTTTAGATGGAATGGCTCTGATGTACTGTTGTATGGTGGCTTGCATACATACTCATTTGTGTATGTAGTTGATCCCTTCGCCTGCCGATTACGCCGCCCGTTCTTGTCCCGATGTTTGGAAATGGTGGGACAGCCGAAAGGTCTACCTGTGAGAGGCATTTGTGCCCCACCGTACTATTTCAACCATTTCCGTTCATCCAGGCTTGTAACTAGGAGCGTAATTCACCGAGGTAGTTACATATCCCTATAGTAGTATTAGAACCTATATTGTTGTTATAGATTCGTGATGCAAGCATATGGTGATATGCAGAATGGTATGATCGATGTGATCAATGATATGGTGGTTCTTGTAGATTGATCTATGATCTACTTTCCGAGATCTTCCTCCAAGGGTCTTGAAATGACGTATCCATACCAGTTGGTTTTCGTCATCCGCATAGACCGTGATATGTAAAACTTATTGCAGCAAGTGAAGATTAATAAGATTGGTTACTCCGGAGCCGAGATTCATAAGCCATGCACATAAGTTGTGTGGGGTAGTAGATTGGATCAACAACCAGTCATGATATTTTGCAAAACACACAGTGTAGGAAAAACAACTGTAACTTTTGCATACGAACTCCGATTGAGATAAATTTTAGGTTTGTTGATATCTACAGAAAAAGTAACATATGAATTTAACCAACTTTGTCAAATTCGGATTGCAAACATTGAGTGACGGGTGTTTTAAGTTTCAGAGTTCGGACGTCTAACTTGTTTTTGCAGGATGCATGTTTGTGACCGGTATGGCCCAATGTGTATGTGATGGATGTGTGTATTTTTTTCATGACCTACGAGTCATGAGTATGGCAACACGGCTAGAGCCAAACGTTTTGTCATATTGACATAATGTCTTGCATGCTAACCTGTGATGAATCCATGATAATATGTAATTTTGATTACTAGCTTTAGGAGTAATAGCTTGTAATCACTTGGATAATGACGTACATGGACCATGGAGATAGACAGGGGCGGAGCCAGGATTCAATCATGAGGGGGACGAAAATGATAATAATTTATATAAGATTTTGTTTTTACGAAAATGCACAACTTGTTATTTTGTCTTAGCAGATTAGTATGGAGACCAAAAATTACAACATATCAACTCTATATTACAACTTAGCATATGGGATGGCCAATACAAAACAAACTCCTTATTTATATTAGATCAAGTTTATCTGAATGACTACAAACCTCATCAAGAAATTTGATTATCTTAATGGAAATGTGTCAACACCCGGATTTTTAACCCCAGATGCCTGTTATGCCATACCTCGTAATCCCAGGATTACCATTTTTGTGAGATATAACAGAATTGGTACCACAGTACATCGTCCATTACAAACCATAATAAAGATCTTACAAATAAAGGATCTCATGATCCAGTCTTAATACAATCAAGCAGCGGAAAGTAAACGTAGTAGGGGCTCCATCTTCAGGGTCACAGGCAACATTGACGATGGGAGATGCTCCTAGTTGTCATAGACCGCCTGCTGTCCATCTTCCTGGTAGTCCTCCTCATAGTCTGGCCACAAGAATAGCCAGGGACAAAGCCATGAGTACTCTTTAAGTACTCGCAAACTATCACTAACAACTAAGGTAGTTCTAGTAGGAATATTAAGCTCTAGGTTCATTTGCAAAAAGCCAAGTTTATTTCATACTGAGTTAAGAAGTAAAGAAAACTAATTTAATTTTTTACATCACCTAAGTGGGAACCTAGTTTTCATGTTCACAACCCTGTTGTGGTCAAGTCAAGGTCATAGTTTAATTCACAAGTCATTTTGAAAACATCTGACAACGGAACAGTATGGCCACTCCAACTGTCCATGACTGCGAACGCGGCTATTCGAATAGTTTAACACTCTGCAGAGGTGGTACACTTTCACCACAAAATCTGATACATCCGATAGGGATAACCTTGAATCATCATACTTAGTATGCGAATAATCAATCCTAACCTTTCAATTACACATTCTAGTATAGGCACCTCCCCTATGAGCTTGGCCTCCTAGCCATGGCCATCTGCCATCCTGGGCACTGCATAGGTGCACATTCACATTCACGAGGTAGCCTTAGCTCAACCTCTTTCCGCGAGGGAACCCATACTAAGGCATATAAACTTCTAGTTAACCCCTACCCAATTCAGGTATTGTGGTTGTACGGTAAAATTGGAATGGTATCGCATCCGAACCCAACCATCAGTTTTTATAAAGGGCTAAGGCTCATGCCTCAACATTTTCATCATCGAATCATTTTGTGTCCATAACACATGTCAAAACATTTCAATAGAATGAATCATCATTCCAAGGTTTTCAGAATCATTTTCACCAAGTATTCCCATCTAAGGTGATCAACTTTTATGCTTAGTACTAGCCACTAAAGTTGAGGGTATTCACTAATGAGGGGTGCTAATCTAGTGTAACTATGCAAATCTAGTTTTATGCCTTTTGATGACATCTAAGTATAACTATTTAGGCCTAGTTTTATACTCTTTATGGTATCTATCCTATTTTCCAATAGTCACCAAGCACTAACTAAAAGTAAAGAACTTTGGTAAAAAGTAAAAGAATAAAGCTTGCAAGTAAAACTTGGGATTGGTATAATCAAGGTTGCATAACCAAAGTATGCCTAATGCATATTGCATAGGTTATCTTCCATGTAGTGATGTCTTGCATAGGTATGAAACTTGCAAGTGTTAGCTTGCCTTGAGTAGTGCAGTGGTTGAAATTCTCTTCTTCTTCTTCTTCGTAGTACTCCTCCTCCTTGTAGCTTGGGTCGGTACTAGCGTCTATAAATAAATACGAGGTACACATTCACCAAAAAAATACTTAACTACTTCTATTTAGCACACAAGGCTCACACTAGATGATCTAGCATCATCACAATCATCACATGAAATAAAGACCTTGTCTTATTTATCTTATTTTGGAAAAGTAATTTCTACTCATTGAAAATACTTAAAATTTAATATTCTCCAATTAAAATATGGGATCATGTTGACACATGTCACCACCATATATTCTAATACTTGGGAATGTGATTTAAAGTGGTGGCCACATTTTATAAAGTTTAAAATTACTATTTAATAAAATTAAAGTGACTAGAAATGCCTATATAACATTCTTTTAGTACTAGTCCAAGATCATTATATGTAAACTTAAATATTTTTACATATTTAGATAGGTCTTGTCAAATGTGATTTTTGAGAGTTGGAATCAACTCAAAAGCATTTATGGTTGATTCTTGAAAAATGTTTGTACTGGCAAAAGTCTCTGCCTTGTTATTTTTACTATAGGTGATCTATAATTTCACATAGTTTGAACCCAACAGGCTTGGATAGATATTTTGAATACCTTTCTAACAGAATTTGAATCATGCAATTTGGTTTAGTGAATCTCTTTGAATTGATTTTTGAATATACTGACAGAATGTGGTTTTAATTAAAATGAAAAAAATCTTATTTGAATCGACGGGCTCTGCGCGGGAAAGTAAACGGTCCGACCCAGCTGCACTGCGCTGGCGCAGCGGGCTGCTGACAGGGGGGGGTCCCACTAGTCAGTGGCTCATCTAACCCAAAATGGTATGTTTCAATCTGAGCCCTACGATTAGAATGCGATCTAACGGCTGAGGTTCATCTCCTACTTCGAATAGCTCCGGTGAGGACTGAACCCTAACGTGGAAGTGGGGGGTCGTGTGAGGCTCACCAGGGCTCCATCTAGGGTCGGCGATGGGGGCGAACGACATTGTAGACGACAGCGGTTCGAATGGTGGTCGCGGCGGCTCCTAGGGTGGTCGCAATCGATGGGATCCTTCCTCCTCTGCATCGGCGGGCTCCGGTGAAATTCTGGCGATGTGGTGCTCGCCTTGCTCCAGGGAGAGGTGTGGGAGGTTATGTGAGGAGTGGGGAGTGAGATGGTATGGTGAATTGAGTCAGGGGTGGCCTCTATTTATACACTAGCGATAGGGACAAAGCGGGATGGTCTGGCTCCTCCGGTGACGATGGTACAACGAGCTACCGGTGTGGATGGGGCTAGGGGTCAACACTGTGCTTCAGGGCAGTCGTCACACGCTTAAAGGTGCGGCACGGGACGGTCGAGAATCGTGGGACGCGAGCGGTGCTCTGCGCGGAACTGGCGGTGTTCGAGATGGCGCACGTGGTCTACGGGTCGCGCAGCGGCGAACTGGGATGTCTGGGAGATAGCTGGTGTTATGGCGAGTGTGTGCACGTGCGGAGAGGGCGAAGCACGGCGTGTGTGAGATGGTCGGTTGTGGCGCTCTGGGGTGCTCTCAGCTTGGCACAGAGAAAGTGGGCGCGACGGTTCTCTGGTGGTCCATGGCCTGCCTGCGGTTGAGGGTTGGACAGGGGGTGGCGATGGACGGTGGCCTGCCTCCTGGACATCATGGACGAGGGCGGCGCGGTCAGTGGCGAGCAGTCCATGGTTGATTAGTGTGGCAAGCTTCTGGCGGTGCTGCACTGGCACAACGACAAAGGGGGTAGGCTGTCCACTGTGTTGCTAGGTGCTGGGGGACACAAGTGAGTGAAATGGGGGCAAATGGTCGAGTGATCACTGCTCCAAACTGTGGAGTTAGGCAGGGTTTAATCTATGTCTGCAATGTGTTCGACCAAATGGCCGCATGAACTTAAGTTTGAAATTTTTGAATGAAATTTGGTGAGTGTTTTGATCTTATGCTTGAGTTTCTATGGTTGCTTGGAAAAGTCAAGGTGAATTGATTTGAGTTGTTTTTGCAAAATGGTGATCTTACCATATGAACTTGATTCAATTTTGAACTGTCCTTCAAATAGATTTGAAAATAGTTTCTGTGAGTTCGTAAAGTGGGCTTGGGTTCACTTTTACTTGGTCTAGCAAGGGGTGAAAAGAAATGGAAATGTTTTTGTTAGAAATTCTTTACTAGGAACACTCAAAGTGGCCTAGTGGTTAATTTTGGTCAAAATGACCATTTGCTTATTTGATTTATTTTTCTTTTGATTTTTTTTGTAATTGGCCTAGATGATGTAGTACTCATCTTTAAACCATTTCTTAGCATTGGTAGCAATCAAACATGGCAATTTCACTCATTGATACACTACTGCAATTCACACATACACTCATATTAGATTTAATAATAAAAGTTTTTGTTAACCCCTAACTTGGGTGATTAGAACTTCATAATCTTGATTAATATTTTTGGGGTGTTACAAACCTTCCCTCCTTAAACAAAATCTCGTCCTGAGATTTAAGAAAAACTAGGAACTAAAGAGATTTGGAAACTCAGTCCTAATGTAATCTTCTCGCGCCCAAGTAGCTTCTTTTTCAATATGGTTGCTCCACTGGATCTTGAGAAACTTGATACTCCGGGTCCTGGTGGTTCTGAAGGCTTCTTACAAAATACGAATGGGTAATTCACGATAGGTTAGATCCTTGTTGATATCTATGGCTCGGTGATCGATGTTCTTGAACACTTTGGTCTTTTCCGGAACTTCTAAGCATTTGCGAAGTAACAAGATATGGAACACATCATGTATGGATGACATCTCCTCTGGCAGTTCCAGTTGATATGACACTTCTCCTCGGCGGTTCAAAATCTTGAAGGATCCAATATATCTGGAGGCTAACTTTCCTTTTAGACGAAAACGCTTCATTCCCTTCAAGGGCTATACTTTGAGATACACAAAATCTCCGACATTTAAGGTCAGGTCTCAACGTCTCTTGTCAGCATAACTCTTTTGTCTGGATTGGGCGGTCTTGAGGTGTTCACAGACTTTGTGAACCTTCTCTTTGGCTTCTCGTAGGATGTCGAGTCTGAAAATCTAAGTCTCTCCTACTTGTGACCAATTCAGGGGGTACGACATTCCTTCCATACAGAAATTCAAAGGGGGCCATTTGCAAACTAGTTTGATAACTGTTGTTGTATGAGAATTCTGCGAAAGGCAGATAACCTTCCCATTTTGATCCATATTCTAACACACAAGCTCTCAACATATCCTCAAAGATTTGGTTGACTCTTTCAGTTTGTCCATCGGTTTGCGGGTGATAAGCTGTGCTGAAGTTCAACTTGGTTCCTAATCCTTCTTGGACTTTTTGCCAAAATCTTGAGGTAAACTGGGTTCCTCGATCTGACGCTATGATCTTAGGGGTTCCATGCAAACTGACGATTCTAGCAATGTGCAACTCTGCTAGCTTAGAACTCTGGTAGGTAGTCTTGACAGGTATAAAGTGGGCTACCTTGGATAGTCTATCAACTATGACCTAAATAGAGTCATTTCCCCTACTAGAAGTAGGCAAACCGGTGATGAAATCCATTCCGACAGAATCCCATTTCCATTCCGGAATTTGCAATGGTTGCAAAAGTCCTACGGGTCTCTGATGTTCCGATTTGACTCTCTGACATATATCACACTTAGCTATGTAGCTTCCGATTTCTCTCTTCATCTTGTGCCACCAAAATTTCTCCTTCAAATCCTGATACATCTTCGTTCCTCCGGGGTGGATAGAGTAAAGAGTATCATGAGCTTCCTGCATGATAACTTGCTTCAGCTCGGAATATGCTGGCACACAAATATGTCCTTTGTACCACAAAACTCCTTCTTCATCTTCGGTGAATCCGGGTACCTTCCCATACCGATACGATGCTTGATGCCGTCGATACTTGCATTTCCTTTCTGCGCTTCCTTAATCTGACTGATCAAAGTGGGTTGAAGTTCAATACTGGCTAGAATCCTACGCTAACTAGCTCTACTCTACAATTCTCCATCTCCTCATGCAAACTTGGCTGGGCTTCTTTTATCATGGTGTTTAATCTACACGGCAATCTGCTAAGAGCATCCACTACCACATTGGCCTTGCCGGGGTGATAGTGAATGTCAAGGTCATAATCCTTGATTAACTCTATCTATCTCCTTTGCCTCATATTCAGCTCCTTCTAGGTGAAAATATATTTCAGACTCTTGTGATCCGAATAAATCTCACAGCGGTTACCCATTAGGTAATGCCTCCATGTCTTTAAAGCTAACACTACATCTGCTAGTTCGAGATCATGGGTAGGGTAGTTTTGCTCATGTTGCTTCAGTTGTCTAGACAGATATGCTATTACTCAGCCTTCCTGCATCAACACACATCCGAGACCAATCTTGGATGCATCACAATACACATCAAAAGGCTTCTTGATATCCGGCATAATCAGAATTGGGGCTGAAATCAATCTCTTCTTGAGCTCTTGAAAACTTGGTTCACATTTGTCTGTCCATTCAAACTTCTTATCTTTCTTCAACATTTGGGTCATCGGTCTTGCGATGCTCGAAAATCCTTCAACGAACTTGCGGTAGTATCCCGCTAATCCGAGAAATGCACGGACTTGGGTTTGAGTGGTTGGGGCTTTCCATTCTTCAACATCTTTAGTCTTGGCAGGATCGACAGTGACTCCTCCTGCCGACACAATATGTCCTAGGAATCCTACTTCCTTTAACCAGAACTCACATTTGCTAAACTTAGCATACAACTGATGCTCTCTAAGGGTTCCAAGGATGGTCCTCAAGTGTAGCTCATGGTCTTCTTCTGACTTGGAATAGATCAGAATATCATCGATAAAAACAATGACAAACTTATCCAGGAAGTTCATAAAAATCTTATTCATGAGGTTCATGAAATAAGCAAGGGCATTGGTTAATCCAAAAGACATGACAGTGTACTCATATAATCCATATCTGGTGGTGAAGGCAGTCTTTGGGATATCCTTTGCACGAATCTTGAGTTGATGATAACCAGTTCTAAGATCAATCTTAGAAAACACTCTGGCACCAGTCAACTGATCAAACAAATCTTCTATCTTCGGTACTGGGTACTTGTTCTTAATGGTGACATCATTTAGCTTTCGGTAATCTATACACAAACGATTACCTCTATCTTTCTTATCCATAAACAAAATAGGGATCTCCATGGCGATGCACTTGGTTGAATCAAACCTTTCTCTAGCATAGCATCAAGTTGCTTCTTTAGCTCCACCAATTCAGATGGGTTCATACTATAAGGTCTCTAAGCTATGGGTCCATTTCCAGGAACTAGTTCAATGATGAAATCGATATCCCAATCTGGGGGCATACCGGGCAATTCATCTGGGAACACGTCGGGGTATTCACAGACTACTCTGACTTAGTCTAGGGTTGGTTGGGCTAGACTCTTGTTGCATTTAAATTGATGGGACAGTGTCTCAGATACATGCTCTACTGATACTCCAGTGCTACTGTTCATGGTTATGGCTTTCTTGGCACAGTCGATTAATCCTCTATGTTTCGACATCCAATCCATTCCTAGTACTACTTCCAAACATTTGGTTCCAAGTACTCTTAGATTAGCATAAAAATCTATTCCATGGATTCTGATAGGTACAGCCTTGCAAAATTTTCTAGCTTTTGTAGTTGAACCAGGTATTTGAACTATCATGACATGCTTCAATTTTGTTGGTTGAATCTTACTAGTGCATGCAAATTCTTCTGTAACAAACAAGTGTGATGCTCCAGAATCAAACAACACTCTTGTAAGTACTGAGTTAACAGAAAACATACCCAACACGACATCTGGCGCTTCCTGAGCTTCTTCAGCATTCATGTGGAACAGTCGGCCGTTGTGGTTGAGCGAGTTCCCTAGGGCAAATCTCCTTCCAGGATGAACACGGTGTTGCTGCTGAGGGGGTGGATTCACATTGGTGGCTGCTGCAAGCTTCTTGGGGCACTCATTGGAGTAGTGATCCTTGACTCCACATTCAAAGCAAGTAATCTGGGACTTGTCTTTTCCTGCAACAGGCAGAACATTGTTTCTAGTCCTAGGGGCAGTATTGTTGTTGTTGTTGTTGTTGTTGTTGTTGTTGTTGTTGTTGTTGTTGTTGTTGTTGTTGTTGGACTTGGGCGGTGCACGGTTGAAGTTATTGGAGTTGCCAGGTTTGTTTTTGTGGTTTCCTCTAGACTTTAGGTTTCCTACGCTACAATTGGGATAGCTTGGACAGGACATAGGGGGTCTGTTGTTTCTTGGGGCGTATCCTGCAGACGGGTTGGGGCGATACTTTTGGGTATGGTGGGATCTAGGCTAGTGCATCATCCTGAGCTTACGATTGTCATTGGCCTGGTTGATATTTACTTCCATCTGAATGGCAGAGTCTACTAGCTCTTCTAGATCTGCAAAATGGATGTTGACTAACACAGTCTGCATCTCATCATGTAATCCATTCAGGAACCTTTTCTTATTCTTTGCTTCGGTGTTAATCTCATCAGGGGCATATCTAGCTAGTGACAGAAATTTTTCACGGTACTCAACTACCGTCATCCTTCCTTGCTTCAGTTCCCTGAACTCATCCCTCATCCTGGTGACCAAACCTTGGGGCACATGGGTCCGGCTGAACTTGATCTTGAATGCTTCCCAAGTCATCATCTGACCTTCGTTCATGGTACGGGTGCTATTCCACCAGGCTCTTGCATCTCCTGCCAGGTAGTGGGTGGCAAATAGTACTTTTTCATTGGATTCACCTCCTGTGACCTCCAAGTTGTTCTCCATGGTTTGCAGCCAGTCATCAACATCTAAGGGGTCCTCAGACTTACTAAAGATAGGTGGGTTGCTATTCTGAAAGTCTTGAGCTTGGATCCATGGTGATCCTGGTTTCCGTGACCTTGATTATTGTGGGCCATCTGAGCTATCTATTGAAGAGTGGCTAGGTTGGCTTGACGTTCGGCTCTACTAGCTTCACGGTCAGAAACTAGCATTTGCAGAATCTGCAGCATCGGGTCCTGAGATGAACTGCTTCCTCCGGGATTTCCATGAGTCATCTGAAGATTGAGATAGATAATGAGATAAGAGGGAAATCTCTAGGGTTCACGGTTTTGTTTCAAAAGCTTTAAACTTTGAGTTTGACTCAGGTTTTGCAAACTAATAACTTCCTCTTATTCATTCATTCATTCATTCAAGCACACAATACAAACACACACCACAACACAAATAGAAAACAGATGGTTTTAAGAACCATTATGTGAAACTACAATACAGTGGGACTGGTACAACTCATTCCTACGGTAGTGATCAAGTGCATCTAATCATCATCAATGAAGTCAGAATCATCATCATCAGTGTGGAACTCCATGGCATCATCCTCTAGGTAGTCATCATCATTGCTGAGGTAAGAGTAAAGATCTCCCTGGATATCTTCACCTTCCTCCTCCTTCGCTTCAAGATGGATTTACTGTTCACGGATGGTCTTCTCGAGAGTGTCCACCTTGTTGCAAACACGATCGATGGTGCGATCCTTCTTGTCGTGCTGGCGATGAAGTGATTGGCGCTCCTTGGTGAGAATGGTGAGGGTCTGGTCCTTCTTGACTGCAATGGCATGGTTGTGGTTGGCATAGGCACGGGCGTTGTCCAACTCCTTCTGTCTATCATACAACATGAAGTCAAGATTGTCCACCTAGTGCTTCAGCTCCTGGTGTCCTGGCATCTCCAAGGGCATTCCCATAGAATCACGCCTTGCATAGTGAGCAAAGCGAGTTCCCTGGATCTGGTTGATGGTCTGCCCACACAGACGGGCAAGAGCTTCATGCATAGCCCTGGCTAATCCATCTAGCCAGTTGTTCTCCCGCAAGGTGAATTGGATCTTCTCTGAAGTGGGTGCTTCCATCTTGCCTCTGAGATCTGCAACTATCAGCCATTGTAGATCTGCTCCTACGTGATCGTTGAGTTGTGCCCCGAAGAATTCCGGGTGCCGATGCTCAAGATACTCTGACAGTGCATCTAGATCCCTCTAGATCAGGTGGCCTCCATTGCCCAGCTGGTAGAACTTGCAATATTGGATCTCCATCTGTAAGCATTTAGGGCGAGTAAGTTAGTGAGGTGATCAAGTGTGTCAAATTTTTATGTAGGAATGAAAGAATTTTTGAGGAACATGACTTGTTTTTGAAAGAATCAAGGATAAGAGTGGGAATAGGTTTTCATAAATACTCACTTCTTTTGTTTTGAAACTAAGTTTTTGTTCTTACGTCCATTCTAACTAGGGTCTCCTATGGTCAGGATGGCTCTAATACCAACTTGTCAACACCCGGATTTTTAATCCTAGATGCCTGTTATGCCATACCTTGCAATCCTAGGATTACCATTTTTGCGAGACATAACAGAATTGGTACCACAATACATAATCCATTACAAACCATAATAAAGGTCTTACAAATAAAGGATCTCATGATCCAGTCTTAATACAATCAAGTAGCAGAAAGTAAATGTAGTAGGGGCTCCATCTTCAGGGTCACAAGCAATGCTGCTGATGGGAGATGATCCTAGTTGTCATAGACCTCCTGCTGTCCATCTTCCTAGTAGTCCTCCTCATTGTCTAGCCACCGGAATAGCCAGGGACAAATCCATGAGTACTCTTTAAGTACTCGCAAACTATCACTAACAAGTAAGGTAGTTCTAGTAGGAATCTTAAGCTCTAGGTTTATTTGCAAAAAGCCAAGTTTATTTCATACTAAGTTAAGAAGTAAAGAAAACTAATTTAATGTTATACATCACCTAAGTGGGAACCTAGTTTTCATGTTCATAGCCCTGTTGTGGTCAAGTCAAGGTTATAGTTCAATTCACAAGTCATTTTGAAAACATCTGACAATGGAACAGTATGGCCACTCCAACTGTCCATGACCGCGGACGCGGCTATTCGAATAGTTTGACACTATGCAGAGGTGGTACACTTTCACCACAAAATTGGATACATCCGTCAGGGATAACCCTGAATCATCATACTTAGTATGCGGATAATCAATCCTAACCTTTCAATTACACACTCTAGTATAGGCAGCTCCCCTATGAGCTTGGCCTCCCAACCATGGCCATCTGCCATCCTAGGCACTGCATAGGTGGACATTCACATTCACGAGGTAGCCTCAGCTCAACCTCTTTCTGCGAGGGAACCCATACTAAGGCATATGAACTTCTAGTTAAGCCCTACCCAATTCAGGTATTGTGGTTGCATGGTAAAATTGGAATGGTATCGCATCCGAACCCAACCATCGGTTTTTATATAGGGCTAAGGCTCATGCCTCAACATTTTCATCATCAAATCATTTTATGTCCATAACACATGTCAAAACATTTCAATAGAATAAATCATCATTCCAAGGTTTTTAGAATCATTTTCACCAAGTATTCCCATCTAAGGTGATCAACTTTTATGCTTAGCACTAGCCACTAAATTTGAAGGTATTCACTAATCAGGGGTGCTAATCCAGTGTAACTATCCAAATCTAGTTTTATGCCTTTTGATGACATCTAAGTATAACTACTTAGGCCTAGTTTTGTACTCTTTATGGTATCTATCCTATTTTCCAATACTCACCAAGCACTAACTAAAAGTAAAGAACTTTGGTAAAAAGTAAAAGAATAAAGCTTGCAAGTAAACTTGGGATTGGTATAATCAAGGTTGCATAACCAAAGTATGCCTAATGCATCTTGCATAGGTTATCTTGCAAGTAGTGATGGCTTGCATAGGTATGAAACTTGCAAGTGTTAGCTTGCCTTGAGTAGTGAAGTGGTTTAAATTCTCTTCTTCTTCTTCTTCTTCTTCTTCTTCTTCTTCTTCTTCGTAGTACTCCTCCTCACAGCTTCGGTCGGTACTAGCATCTATAAATGAATACGAGGTACACATTCACCAAAAACTACTTAACTACTTCTATTTAGCACACAAGGCTCACAGTAGATGATCTAGCATCATCACAATCATCACATGAAATAAAGACCTCGTCTTATTTATCTTATTTTGGAAAAGTAATTTCTACTCATTGAAAATACTTAAAATTTAATATTCTCCAATTAAAATATGGGATCATGTTGACACATGTCATCACCACATATTCTAATACTTGGGAATGTGATTTAAAGTGGTGGTCACATTTTATAAAGTTTAAAATTACTATTTAATAAAATTAAAGTGACTAGAAATGCCTATATAACATTCTTTTAGTTTGAGTCCAAGATCATTACATGTAAACTTAAATATTTTTACATATTCAGATAGGTCTTGTCAAATGTGATTTTTGAGAGTTGGAATCAACTCAAAAGAATTTATGGTTGATTTTTGAAAAATGTTTGTAGTGGCAAAAGTTCCTGCCTTGTTATTTTTTTTACTATAGGTGATCTATAATTTCAAATGGTTTGAACCCAACGGTCTTAGACAGTTATTTTGAATACCTTTCTAACAAAATTGGAATCATGCAATTTGGTTTAGTGAATCTCTTTGAATTGATTTTTGAAAATACTAACAGAATATGGTTTTAATTAAAATGAAAAAATCTTATTTGAATTGACGGGCTCTGCGCGGGAAAGTAAACGGGCCTGGAAAACTGCACTGCGCTAGTGCAGCGGGCTGCTGACAGGGGGGTCCCACTAGTCAGTGGCTCGTCTAACCCGAAACGGTATGTTTCAATCTGAGCCCTACGATTAGAATGTGATCTAACGGCTGAGGTTTATCTCCTACGTCGAACAGCTCAGGCAAGGACTGAACCCTAACACAGCGGTGGGGGTCGTGTGAGGCTCACCATGGCTCCAACTAGGGCTGATGACGGGGGCGAACGATGTTGTATACGACGGCGGTTCGAATGGTGGTCACGGCGGCTCCTGGGGTGGTCGCAATCGACGGGCTCCTTCCTCCTCTGCAGCGACGGGCTTCAGTGAAATTCCAGCGTTGTGGTGCTCGCCTTGCTCCGGGGAGAGGTGTGGGAGGTTCTGTGAGGAGTGGGGAATGAGATGGTAAGGTGAATTGAGGCGGGGGTGGCCTCTATTTATACACTAGCGATAGGGACAGAGCGGGATGGTCTGGATCCTCCGGCGATGGCGGTACAGCAAGCTATCGGCGTGGCTAGGGGTAGGGGTAGATGTGGTGCTTCAGGGCGGTCGTCACACGCTTAAAGGCGCAGCATGGGGCGGTCGAGAATGGTCGGGCGCGGGCGATGCTCTGCGTGGAACTAGCGGTGTTCGAGATGGCGCACAGGGGCTCCGGGTCGCGCAGCGGCGAACGAGGATGTCTGGGAGCTAGCTGATGTTATGGCGAGTGTGTGCACGCGTGGAGAGGGCGAGGCGCGGCGTGTGCGAGCTGGTTAGCTACGACGCTCTGACGTGCTCTCGGCATGGCGAAGAGAAAGTGGGCGCGGCAGTTCTCTGGTGGTCCATGGCCTGCATGCGGTTGAGGGTTGGATAGGGGGTGGCAGTGGATGGTGGCCTGCCTCCTGGACATCATGGATGAGGGCGGCGCGGTCTGTGGCGAGCGGTCCATGGTCGGCCGGCGTGGCAAGCTTCGGGCGGCGCTGCACTGGCACAACGACAAAGGGGGAGGCTGTCCACTGTATTGCTAGGTGCTGGGGGAGGCAGGTGAGTGAAATGGGGGCAAATGGTCGAGTGATCACTGCTCCAAACTGAGGAGTTTGGCAGGGTTTAAACTGTGTCTACAATGTGTTCGGCCAAATGGCCGCATGAACTTAAGTTTGAAATTTTTGAATGAAATTTGGTGAGTGTTTTGATCTTATGCTTGAGTGTCTATGGTTGATTGGAAAAGTCAAGGTGAATTGATTTGAGTGGTTTTTGCAAAATGGTGATCTTACCATATGAACTTGATTCAATTTTGAACTGTCCTTTAAATAGATTTGAAAATAGTTTCTGTGAGTTTGTAAAGTGGGCTTGGGTTCACTTTTACTTGGTCTAACAAGGGATGAAAAGAAATGGAAATGTTTCTGTTAGAAATTCTTTACTAGGAATACTCAAAGTGGCCTAGTGGTTAATTTTGGTCAAAATGACCATTTGCTTATTTGATTCATATTTGATTTCTTTTTCTTTTGATTTTGTTTGTAATTGGCCTAGATGATGTAGTACTCATCTTTAAACCATTTCTTAGCATTGGTAGCAATCAAACATGGCAATTGCACTCATTTATACACTATTGTAATTCACACATACACTCATATTAGATTTAATAATAATTTTTTTGTTAACCCCTAACTTGGGTGATTAGAACTTGATAATCTTGATTAATATTTTTGGGGTGTTACAAAATGACCTATGGAATGTACTTTTCTAAGCTATATATTATGTAACAAAGTCATCTACCCCATCAAAAGACGCATCGAATTAGTAAAATTAGCAATTGTCCTATATGAAAATACAAGATGAACCGTTAATTTGGCTATAGGTTACACGACACAGTACCTTTAATTTGATGAAAATGTCGAGGAAGACAGATTCGATAGCAGGGCGCATGGAAGGTTGTCGGTATCACGGTAGGCTCAACAGAGACAGAGGCAACGTCCTTGCTAGCAAGGTGCTACGATGACATCATATTGATTGACATCTGTCCAGAGCGAGTGGAGGCAGATACCGAACTAGTTCAGTCTACAATCTAAACAGAAGATGACAACGCTAGGTCTAAACTAACCAAAGGTATCGAGCAGTATTAGAACGATAGCCTATAAATAAAACATGGGCATGTTTTGGTCTTAGGTAAATAATGAGCACCACTCACTAATGTGTCAGGTTTGGGCTCAATACCGACTAATTAAGTCTCTAAGAGCACCTCTCTCTACTACGTGTCTATGCAATACCCTTATTAGTACTGACATCTTCATCAATTTGTTGAGGGTATCTGCTCATTGTGTGTGTGTGTGTGTGTGGGGGGGGGGGGGGGGTGGGGGGTTCTAGCCCCTGGTCTCCCCTATATCTACCGTTGGAGATAGAGATCACTATGTTGAACAGTTAAACGGAGATGATGATCACCATGATAAAATGGGTCATACAGTGTCACAACTACGTGCATGCTGTTCTTGTTGTTTTACTTGTACGCAAGTTTTTATGGTAGAAGTAGAACAATCTCTTACAAATGTTAAGTTAAAACGTTCCTCCCAACTAAGCCTATCACCATCCCATATCGTGTACAATTGTTGGAGGGTCTATAAAATTAGGGTGCCATCAGTTTTCCTTGGTCGGATGAGTTTGTATCGGATACCTACACATAGGAGTTGGTGAACTTAGTAAGGTTATCTTAATAATTAAGGAACTTGGGACATAAATGTTGGGCACATGATTTAGACATTGATATGCTAGCCAACAAAAAGAGTCATATGTGATATATTAGCAAGTGTTGCTTACCGATCTACCTTGTCTTCTGGCGGTGATGCTAAATCTCACTAGTCAACTTGTTAGTTGTGGGTCTTGAAACACTAAGTATCAAAATATGGATGTTTATTTAGTGGGAGTATATTCAATTAAATTTGTTTAATGTGATTTACTCTATCATGGATTTTTCTCTTACTCCCTTCGTTTCTTAATATAAGGTGCATAGTTTTTTAAGAAAAATTCTAAAATGTAAGGTGTATCCTTGGGCCAGACAAATTTACCCCTAGGTTGCCAACTCCCCCGCATGCACCACAAGGGAATCAATGAAATTGTGGATTTTTTATCGCTTTTAACTACCTCTTGTGATCTATCTGTTAAAAAAATGAAAGAATCCTTCCGTACCAAACCGTGAGGACTACTCCTATAAACCGTGAGGACTTTTTTATTTTTGAGTTGTTGCTTCAAGTACGTATATTAGATTAGGGTTTTTTCTCGTCTATATATACTCCTATCAAGATCATATCTCCCATCTTTCTTCTTCTCCCTCGCCAGAACCTCGTCTCTATCTCACACTCCCCTGTTTTCCTCTTCCTCACGCACATCCCATATCCCATGGGGACGGGCAAGAAAACATGCCCCTGGTTCACCTCTCCCAGCCCTTGGAGAAGGAAAAGAAGACGCCGGCGAGTGGTCAAGACATGAGAACCCCCAAGATCAAGGTGAGAATGAGGCGGACAAAGGCGAGTTGGAACCATGCAATGTGTGTGGATATTTCCTCAAAGATAATCCATGCCCCATGGTTTACTATGTGACGGGTGCAACGTTTTGCGTCCATTTTTGTATGCCTTAGAAAGCAAGAATAAAAAGCTCTACTATGCTTTTTGGATGATGGAACATTGTGATTCCCTCCTCTACTGATAATTTTCGACGAGCCAAAAATCTTCTACACTAATTGATTTTTGCCTATGCATGCCGCAAGGGAGTGACGAAACAAGGCGGGTGACATGGCGCTACCGGGAAACTTGTGCGCGATAGGTTTAGGGATACGAACGGGAGAGAGTCAAATAGGAGAGAGAAATGTGGGATTTGTTTCGCTTATTTAGGAGGCAATTAATCTGATCAGGAGAGAGGATGCACAAATTTCCAATTTTCCCTCTATCTCACGTCAAATCACCTGGGGGTATTCACATCCAACAATAGCAGAATTTGCCCTCCCAGCCCGTACACTAATATTCATGCAAAAAACTATACACCTTATATTAAGGAACAAGGAGTAGTATTTTGCATGTTTTCTATTGTAGATCAATGGCACTTAGCACCAAATCACCTTTTACTCTGTGTTCAATCCTTGAAAAAGATAAGTTAAATGGAAGAAACTACTCGAACTGGGTCTGTAACCTGTGTCAGGGATGATAAAAAGGAAACCTTTATGGCAGGGATACCCAATCCAATAGAACCTATTGATATTACGACTTCCACTATTAAAAATGCCTACAAGAAAACATGTGACAAATATCTTGAGGTTAGCTCTCTTATTCTTGCATGCATGTAACCAGCATATGATATGATCGCTATGCTTAAGGGTATGTTCCATACATATGCGAGGACTTAAAGGTTCAATGCCCCTAAGGCCGTTGTAGAATGTGAATTTATAGAGGGTACAACCGTAGGGCCACATGTGATCAAAATGGCTAGATACAACTAGAGTTTGGAAAATATTGGTTTTCCATTAGGCCAAGAGTTGGCCATTGATTTCATTTTGACTCTCTTCCACCTAGATATGTGCACTTCATTTCGAACTACCATAGGCACGAGGTGGAGAAGGGCCTGAATGATCTGCGTGTCATTCTTAAAACAGCAAAATGTGAAATTAAGAAGTGTGCATGCCATATCCATGTGATGGTCGTTGATACTTGCATTTTGTATCATCATAATAACCACATATAGGATTATTTTATATTATTATTGGCATTGATATATCATTGTTTATGCAATTTTTAGATGATTTATGGGACTTTTTACAAAGTCCCTTGTTTTGGTATTTAATTTCTAGGAGGCAAAAAACCTCCTTTTTTGTATTTTGCTGATTGAGGGACTTTCCGGACACAAATTAATTCAACAAAAAATATCATGGAAGTTTTTCATAACGAGAAGGGCAATGGTCCTTGGAAGCATACGAGGGGAGCCACGAGGGACGAATGAGGCCTGGTGGCGCAGGAACCTAGGCCCGTTTGGGACTCAAGCATCGCCTCAAATACCATTTTTATAGATGACATCATATCACCTGAAAACTTACGCCATATTTTCCCCACGATTTACATAAGCAACAGCGGAGGCGAAATTCTTCTCCTACTCTAGGAGAGGGAAGATCATGTAGCTCCAAGGCCTCTGGAGAGGGAGAAATAGAAGCCATCATCATCACAACTCCTCCTTGGCATAGGGTGAGGCTTATACATCACCATCTACATCATCCCCAACATTGGCACCATCTCCATATCGAAGATCCATCTTGTTCCCCTTGCAGTTTGTGATTAGATTGAACCCTATTGTTTTAGTGCCTTGTGCATGATTGTGCTTGGTAACTTGTCATTATTTTGTGGTGAAGTTATAGCTTTAGTTTGTGCTATACCCCATATACCTATGATCGATATCATGTTTCACCATTGTAAGTAGTTACCCATGTTCCTGGAGTCATAGGATGAATTGGCTATGACTTTCATATAGTATCTAGTTAAGTTTTAATTTTCTATGTGGTTCTATGACGGTATTATGCGAATGTCGACTGCATATTACTTCACTTATATGGTCTCACAGGGTTGCACCTTAGTGTAACAAAGAGAGTAAGGAGGGAAGGAATGACAAAAACTGTGTCTCGAGTCTTGAAATTGTAGTAGGGGTTTTTATAGTGGGGACCTTAGAACTTTATACTGTGGTTGGACTTTATGTCTTAATGAATTGGTTGTTCGCTGATGAAAATGTCCTTGGGACCAACCATTAGGGGTGTACTTGCTCATGTATAAGGCTGCACCTATTTTAGGGTCCATCAAACAAGAATAAAACTTGACAAGATACTTACATGTTGCTGTAGAAATCTCTATGCTAAGTAAATTCATGCCGCCCTCAGTAACATTTGTCACATATAAGAACACACACTTAGCTTGTCCTCTTGCTGCATAGATGATTGTGCTTTCTCTGAAAGAGAATTTACTTTACTTGCAATTTACCTTAGAGTAATTTAATATTCCGCAAACTATAAACCCAGAAACACCAACCCTTTGCATCTTTTATTGCTTTACCTGTCAGACTCTTACTAACCAATACCTTCAGCTACTCGTGGGTTTGACAATCTTTTCTTATTGAAAGATAGTACAATAGATCTCCTGCACTTGGAAGGCACCAAATCTTTGCTACTATGGCTTCTGACTTATGAAGCTCTCTTTATATAATCATGTTCACTCTGTTAATAATAAAGTTCATCAACCTTCTAAGCCATAAGGGGAGTATCAAATTCCTATTGGAAATATTAAAAGTGCGAGGAAAGAATTTTTTCCAGGTGATGGAAACAAAGCTGCCTAGGATCATGTGCAGATGATTGAGGATATATGTTCTTTATTTAAACTTTCTGGTATTTCTCAAGCTGAAGTAAAAGGTAGCTATTATATTTATTTCTTTGTGGTGTATGCTCACGAATGGTTTAGATCTCTGGATGAAGAATGCCATCTTGATTTGGAAAATCTATAGAAGGCATTCTATCTTAAATACTATACTCCCAAGGAGGCTTATAATGATCGTTGTCATATTTATAATTTTTCGCCTCATGTTGGAGAGAGAGTATCACTCTAGCTTTGGGGATATTAAAAGAACTCCTCCGTAAGAATCCTCCTCATGGTCTCTCTAAAACATCATATTGATCATTTTCTATGTGAGATTACCTCAACATCAGAAGGACTTTCCGGATAATTTCCTCTAGAGGAGGTTGTACTCATAAGAGTGAAAAAGAAGAATGGGACTTATTAAATACAATCTCTAAGAATACTAATAATTAGGATCTTGACAAAGGTAACTAACTCCGTTTGGAATATGAGTACTCATGTGTAGAGAATTTCTCTACTTCTATCTTGTCTGATGAATTGAGTAATAGGTTTGGTCTTTATCCATATGTTTTAGTAGAAGTTGTTAAATATTTTGCTAACCATATTTCTGTTCCTAAAAAAGGATTTGATGTATATGTTGAACATGTTAAGCATTCTATTGTTGCGCCTAAAATCATTAAGAAGTCCAACCAAGCTTCATCTACAAAACTTAAAGAATGTGTTGAAACTCCTCCATATCCAAATAAAGTGCAAGAGAATTTACTCACTATATTGCAAACAAGAGTTCTAGAAGACCTTGTGTGCCATATGAACAACTTGAAGTTCAAAATCAAGTCTCGGCTATATTAAAGAATTAAAAGAAGAAGACCCATGTGATGTTTACTTATGTGAAGATTCCACCAAGGTAACTCAAGGGGAAACCACTAAGGTTGGTAAACCTAGTATATCATGTGCTATTGGAACTTCATGTTATCATGGTATTTGTGATATTGGAGCAAGCATAAGTGTTACATCATATTCTCTACATCTTAAAATTAAACCTAACATTGATCCCATACACATGGAAGAGGCAGGTATGACTATCCAACTTGCTAATAAAGAATATATATATGTCCTCTTGGTATGGTTAGAAATGTTGAAGTACTAGTAAGAAAGATTAAATATCCTGCAAATTTTATAGTACTTGGTTGTTCTCAAGATTCATTTTGTCCCATTAAATTTGGTAGACCTTACTTACATACTGTTAGTGCTGAAATTAGTTTACCTAAATAGAAAGTTTTCATTAAATGTGCTAGATAAAAGCTAGAGTTTAATTTTTTCAAGTTTCCGAAAGATTTGCTAAGGATAAAGTTGAGACTCTGGCATATGTTGTTGTTGCTTTTTCTAACGCGATGGGGCGATATATACTTAACCAAGATGAACCCTTCACTAATGAAGAAAAAGAAGCTTTAGAATAAATATTATCTCAACAACATCCCCAATTGCAATTACATTCTCCCCTGATTATTTAGGAGAATTGCCTCCACCTAAGGAAGATCCTAGTTTTGAACTTAAACCTTTACCTGAAGATATGAAATATGCATACGTTGATGAAAAGAATGCATATCCTGTTATTATTAGTGCTAACCTTTCAACTGAAGAAGAATCAAATTTACTTGATGTACTATGTGCTCATAGACGAGAATATCATTTTGCAGCTCGAAAGTTGGGGCGCCTAGGCAACGCGGTACCCAAGTTGCCTGTAATCAGCCACGGTGACCACGGTTGGCGTACCAAATACTCAAAGGGTCTTTTTCGGCATGAATTCAACTTTACGTTTTAATACAAAATATCAGGCTAACGGCCGTCAAGTTGCCCCCTGTTAGTTCTCGCCGTTATGTCGCTCCCATCACTTAGGCATCAATTAGGCTTGCAACATTGGCGCCTGCATCAATTATGCGTCTTCTTCTTCCCCGGAGCGGCAATCTGTGGGGGCGTCGCAGCCATGGCGTGGAGCTGGGACGTGGACGAACCTGCTCGGCCCGCTCTCCTCCCTGTAGGCTTGCAGCGTTGGCGCATGCATCCATCACGCGTCTTCTTCTTCTCCGGAGCGGCAATCTATGGTCACGGCCATGGCGCGGAGCTAGGACGTGACGAACCTTCTCGGCCCTGCTCTCCTCCCCATCCCGAGTCGGAGCTCGCTTTCACCATGGACGCACCAATGGCACGGTGCGGGGACGAGAATTGGTTCCTGGTGAGATCTACCACCGTGTCGACCATGCTCGGTCCTATTTTCCTCCTCCAGAATCCAAGCTCGCCGTCGCCGTGGTCGCACCCTCACCAATTCTGCCACCTCTACCGAGGTCTCTGTGGTAGCTCAAGTTTTGCCATGTTGAACCTGTAAGCGAATTCGGAGCTGAGCTGGGCGGCGGCAACCCGTTGTTGAACCTGTAAGGAATTTGCTGAAGACTGTGTGCCGCACCAAGGTTTTCGGCTAATGCCTTCGGCTTCTGCCAACGTCCACCGCCGATGTGAGATCATTTAGTTACTTCAATATAAAATTTCGACCAATTTAACTTGTTGATGTATTCCTTGACAATTATAATATAATCAAGCACTAGAAATATTTTGTAGTGTGCATGAGCATGATCAGTAATATAATTGAACACTAGAAATTTTAAGGTACTCCATATAAAGGAGTAGATTAATATATATATATATATATATATATATATATATATATATAAGGTTCACTAGAGACACCACACGGATATATTGTCTTACATGCCACACATAGGTAATAATAATTAACTAAAACAAAATAAAAGCAGGGGCAACAGCAGGAGGCCGGGATACGGAGACGCCTAGCAGGGCAGGGGCATCAGCAGGAGGCAGGGACAGCCGAGTCGAGGGGATACATGTCAGTCCTGACATAATCCCGGAGGAATTTGCTGAAGGCTGCGTGCTGCGCCAAGGTAATCGGCTTATGGCTTCTGCCTCCGCCTCTGGAAATGCCCACCGCATGCTGGATTATGCTGTCGAGGTCCACGTTGATTGCTCTCCCATAGAATGGGCAAAACAGTCTTCCCCTACGGTAGAAACGGATTAGCCCACACCATAACCACCTCAGCACGTAGCGGCTCTTGTTGTCCCTGGATTCCTTGCTATCGTCCATGTCATCATCATCCTCCTGTTGATTTTTAAGAACATAACTTAGAACTCATACATATGATTGAATTGTATTAAAACTCAAGAATTGACAACATGTATATGTAAGACAATATATCCGTGGATATCAAAGAGAAAGCATATCGGCAATAGTTTGATCAGTTTATATATCATTTCATCTCAACACAATGACAATTAATTGTATCAAAGTGTATGTAGAATAAATATAGGGGCCTCATAAGTTTCTTCAGGGATGGAGTGAGTGAACCTAGTAACAATTGCACAACCTATAATGTTCTTGTACATCGCCCCAGGTTCGTAACTCATCCCTGAAAAAATCTGATACCAATGTGTTGATGACCCACAAGTATAGGGGGTGTATCGCAGTATTTTCGAGGGAAGTGAAACCCAATTTATTGATTCAACACAAGGGGAGCCAAAGAATGCTTATTAGTCTTAACAACTGAGTTGTCAATTTAGCTGCACCTGGAAACAATCTTGCTCACAGCAGTTTATCAGTAGCAACAGTTTTGTAGTAGGAATAGTAAAGTAACAGCAGTAGTAAAGCAAAGACAGTAGTAACAAAAGCAGTAACCAATGGGATTCGAGTGCGGTAGGCATAGGGATGGATGGACGGGCATTGCATGGACAAGACAATTCACATAGCAATCAGAACATAGGGCAACTGCAGATAAATAAGATAAAGCATCCAAGTACTAGACAATCCTGGGCATGTTTTCCATATATAGTCATACGTGCTCGCAATGAGAACTTGCACAACATCTTTTGTCCTGCTAGCCCGTTTGCAGCGGGGCCTCTAGGGAACTACTGGCAATTAAGGTGCTCCTTTTAATAGAGCACCGGAGAAAAGCATTAACACTCCGTGAACACATGCGATCCTCACATCAAAGCCTTTCCCTTCCGGTTATCCTGATTTCTGTCACTTCGGGGCCATAGGTTCCGGATAACGACGTGTGTATACAACTTGTAGATAAGACCCAAAACAATACTATCATAATGAATCAATAACATGTTCAGATCTGAAATCATGGCACTCGGGCCCTAGTGACAAGCATTAAGCACAACAAGTCGCAACAAAGTCATAAAGCACTAATAGAAGATACTAGGCACCATGCCCTAACAATTTGATGCCATTACATGAACAATCTCATCCAATCCCTACCATCCCCATAGCCTACAGCGGGGGATTACTCACTCGTAGATGGGGGAAACATGGATGGTCGATGGAGAGGTGATGGTGATGATGATGGCGATGATCTCCTCCAATTCCCCGTCCCGGCAGGGTGCCAGAACGGAGTTTCCGGTGCTGTTTCGTGTAATCTGGTGGTGGCGGCGGAGCGGAACTCCTTCTGGAAAAACGTCGAACCCCCCGAAGTTTTTAGGTCAGAAGGCTCCTTATAGGCGAAGAGAGAGGCCGAGGGGGTGCCTGGGGGGCCCACACCACCCCTTGGCGCGGCCTGGCCTGGCCCGCGCCACCAGGTGGTGTGGCCACCCCAGGGCTCTTTTTCGTCTCGTATTCTGGCTCCTGGAGTCTTCGGGTGAAATAGGATTTTGGCATATTTTCCGGGATTTTTCCTGATAGTTGATTTTCTGCACAAAAAGTAGACACCAAGGCAATTCTGCTGAAAACAGCGTTAGTCCGCATTAGTTGTATCCAAATCACACAAGTATAGAGGAGAAACAATAGCAAAAGTGTTCGGAAAAGTAGATACGTTTTGGACGTATCAACTCCCCCCAAGCTTAGCTTATTGCTTGTCCTCAAGCAATTCAGTTGAAAACTGAGTGCGATAAAAGAACTTTCACGAATACATTTGCTTCATATGATGTAAATATTCTCAGCAATGTGGTCAACTACTTGGACAATTCATAATAAAGAGTATGCAACTGAGTCTACTTAATAGTCATTGCAAGCTATGAAGAGATTCCAACTCAAGAATAATAAGTAGCACGAAGTACAAACGTAAGCAACATTACAATGTTCATAAAAAGGTATGATAGAGTGGTATCTCGCTTGCCTTTGATTATGAATGCCAAGGCACCTCTGAAGTTCAAGTGATGACTAGAAGTAAAGATATCAAAGATACAAGCATCAAAGTCATAACACAAATAATCAAGTAATGGAACAAACACAAAGAATGACAACTATGCTCTCAAGAAGGTGCTCAGAGAATAAGTGGAGACTCAACAAGTAAAGGAAAAGGTTTTTAATAATTTTGAAAGGCTTCCAAATGCTGAAAGTATGGTACTTGTTAGCTTTGAGCTCTCATTGCCCCTATCATAAGCATCTTTAACGTGGTTAAGGTGAAAGTGAGGTCCAATCTGAGGTATATGCTTGGCAGACTATAAACTGAAAATCCCAAGTCCCTTAAGTACGAGGGCCACTCCTCATGCTACTCAACTTTAGTTACCGGTAAGTTCTTGTCATCGTAAGTATGTGCGTATCATTGAGAACCGCCAACGGGGTACCCCTTGCCCGATGATACGGAAGAATCCCCATATCAAAATGACAAGGCAAGCAGACAATGAGTATCTCAGCAATCTTCTTATTTACCATGGGAAAATGGTGCTTTTTTCTCTCTTTCCTATTTTCATAAATCTCTTTTTTTTCTTTTTCTCAATAGCTATCTCTCTTTTTTTATAAGAAGAATGCTTCATAGATATCATTATGGTTACGCTGCAGGTTTCCACCATGTCAGCATGGATTAGACCAGCGGCCCAGGCGTTTCTCTAACACACATACATAACTCCATGGACTTACAAGCTCCCCTTTTATTTCACACTGACGACATCCGCAAACAAAAGAGCAAGGTATCAACTGGGTATATATTTACAAGTGTTGAAAGCGTTCCCCGTGACAACACGGTTCTGCTAATCCCCAGCCTATAATTTGCAAGCATATAACTTTCATGGAGAGTTCACAATGGTTCAGGTTTATTAAGTGCAGGAAATAAAGTGTGCCATCAAGTTCGTGAGAGCTTTACTAACTAACTTTCTCATAACAAGCAAACATTTTATTCGGAAGAAAACAAGGCATATTGAATATGCACGGGAGTAGCAAATGATGCTAATATTTAGGTATGGTGGACACTTTGGAAATATTTGGTTTAGGAAGTTGGAAACTTGAGTAAAACACTCAGTGTAAGTGAAGGCTAGCAATAGTAAGGGAGCGACAAACGAGAGAGCAATAGCTGTCATTATCATGCTTGCAACAAAACAGGACTAATCATGGCATGAAAATGATTCAAGATCCTCAAGGCAAAATAATTCATCGATGCTTAACTGATTATTACAGTCATGTGCATGCGTGAGCATGTGCCAAGTCAATTCAAATGAAACATTCAGAGGAGGATACCACGGTGTCATACCAATTTATGAATAGAGCAATGCAAGCAAACATTCATGAGACATGCTACAAACTGTTAGCGAGCTGGAGCTAATCATAAGAAAGCAAGAACCACTAAGCATCCAAAGAAAACATACACTCTACATGAACAGACTAAGCACGCCCACAGTGATGAGTATATGTACAAGAATGAAACCAAATAGAGTTCGTTACCATCCTCTTACCACGCCTCAAGTTGTCATTGATCCTCATTATTGCTCTTCACTTGTGTGGCTTGAATAATAATATGAAACCAATAATCCACTGAGAACTACCGAACCCTGTAGCAAACTTGCAAAAACCAAAGAAGAACGACAAATATTTTTGGTGTTTTCGATTTTTAAATAAGAACCAAAAGAGAAAAACAAGCAAAGCAAAATCTTTTTGGGTTTTTCGAATAGTTCAAACAAAGCGAAAAGGGAAAAGCAAACCAAGGCAAAAAGAAGAAGCAAACCAAAGAGAAACAACAAAAATATTTTTGGTATTTTTGTGTTTTTAGAAAGCAAAAGCAAAGAAGAACGAAAACTAAAAAGAGAACGAAAACATGAATATACAAAGTAACGACGCAACATGATATGGAGATGAGTGCGGTGTCGGCGTACCTCCCCCCAAGCTTAGGCTTTTGGCCTAAGTGGGTATCAATCCATGTACAAATAGGGGTTCCAAGCGGGCGGATCTTGGTAAGAATGGTCGTAGCTAGGCCCATGAGAAGAAGAAGAAGCTCCCCAATCATAAGCGGGTTGCTGGTATGAAGACTCTCCCTCATTCGAGGGCTGGACCGAATCATCCGTGACCTCCCTTCTAGTGTCCTTCTCCTGTTGGGAGAGCTCTCCCAAGTACGTGACAAGCTCCTCCTCAGTGAGGGACCATCCTTCCGGATTTTTCCATTCTCCTTTGAGAAGCTACTCCCTTGACAAATTTCTGCGTATAAATCCCTGAGTGGTCCTGGTCTCTCTTTAATCTTCTTACATGATCCCCATTGAGGTACCTTAATGTCTGCACAAAAATCATCAAGAGAAAGATTAATAGCAATATTGTAAATTTTGTAATGGACCATGGGGTTAGGCAAAGAGTGACTAAATTGGAAATCCTGCACCACAGACATGGTTAGCTTCACAAATTGACAAGGTTCATCTTCCAAGAAACGCTCTAACCCTGCATTAGAAACCAAAGTGTGGAAATCTTGTAGAATTCCTGCAGCTCTCATGAACTCAGGGCACGGATAGATGGAGGGAAAAACTTCCTCCTCCCTATGGGCCTTCATGACCTCAGGCACCCAAAGCTCATGTTGGTTTAGGTGGTGCTCACTCATCTTTTATTCTGAAATTTAAACACCTATTAAACAAGTGATTGCAAAGTAAATATAATGAAGGATTCTACTCATAGGGACTTGCAAGAGGCCTAAACATGCATCAAAACTATATCTCTAAGCATCAAACAAGCTTACAAGCTCTCATAACCAGTCACCTACAGCAGCAAAATACTCAACATATAATCCACTAAACACAAATCTACTTGGACAAGGGGAGGAGTCACATACCAAGGAACAAATGCTCCAAATTTCAGCAAGAAAGATGGGATGAGCAAGGAGATCGAAGAAATCGAGAGCAAGCACAGAAAGAACGCGATTTTGAGCTATGAACTGGAGCTTACTCGGGAGAGAGAAGAAAGTGGCAGGTGAGAGAAGTAGTAGGGGGCCAGGGGTGGCCCACACCAGGGCATGGCGCCACCCAGGGCTGGCCACGCCACCACATGGTGTGCCTGCTTGGTGGGCCCCCCTGGTACCTACCAGGTACTCCTCTGCCCCTTTTTTCACGTAAAAATTTAATATGAATTTTCTGGAATTTTTCGAGACACTTTATTTTTGGGCATTTTTTAGAAATAGAAGAATGATTTTTCTGACAGACAGATTTTTTTCTTTTGGAAACATGACGCAAAGACAAAACAAGGCTAGAACTACATAAGTTCTAACATGCAAGAAACTAACAACACAAAGAAAACTAAACGAAAGCAAAAACTAAAATGCAAAGGATAGAAATAAACGGAGATAATCATAATGAAAACATTGTTTTGTTCAATGGAATCCTTTTGTTAACAAGGTTTATCAAGTCTTGCTACCAAAACAATTGAATATGAGACAAAACTTTGTACTCCACTAATGATTATGTTACCTCAACCTTGATAGCAATGGTCCGAATCATAATAGTTTCAAATGTTTCTCTTGGTATGGGACAATATATTTCTCCAACTTGAATGCCTTCAACATGTTCAATTGAATTCAAACCATAAGTCCTTTCAATCTTCTTGGGGAAATAGACAGTATGTTCCTTGTCATTAACATTGAAGGTCACCTTTCCTTGATTACAGTAATAATAGCTCCTGCAGTATTAAGAAAAGGTCTCCCAAGAATAATAGACATATTATCATCTTCGGGCATTTCAAGCACAACAAAATCAGTTAATATCAAGCAATTGTGAGACACCTGAACAGGTACATCCTCACATATACCCACAGGAATAGTGGTAGATTTATCAGCCATTTGCAAAGATATATCAGTTGGTATCAATTTTTCAAGCTGAAGCCTCTTGTAGAGAGAGAAAGGCATAACACTAACTCCAGCTCCCAAATCACACAAAGCAGTTCTAACATAACTGTTCTTAATAGAGCAAGGGATAGTTGGAATCCCTGGGTCTCCAAGTTTCTTAGGAACCTTACCATTGAAAGAATAATTAGCAAGCAAAGTAGAGATTTCTTCATTAGGGATCTTCCTTTTATTCGAGACAATGTCCTTCATATACTTTGAGTAAGGAGGCAATTTCATAGCATCAGTCAAAGGAATTTGCAAGAATAAAGGCTTCATCCACTCACAAAACTTATTATAGTGTTCATCTTCCTTTGACTTGTGTTTCTTATCAGGGAAAAGCATAGGTTTTTGGACCCAAGGTTCTCTTTCACTACCATGTTTCTTAGCAATAAAATCTTCTTTGGTGTATTTAGTATTCTTAGTGTGGTTTTCAGGTTCTTCTTCAACTTTTTCTTCATTAGGAACTTCATTTTATTCATTACCACTTTTAGTTTCAGCATCAGAGATAGATATACTATTAGGATCTATAGCAGGTTTAGAGGGTTCTATAACAGTTTTATGTTTCTTTTTCCTTTTCTTACGAGTAGAACCACTATTTTCAGCTTGTTGAGAATTCTGCTCAATTCTTTTGGGATGCCCCTCAGGATATAGAGGATCCTAGGTAGCAGCACCACTTCTAGTTATAATTTCATAAGCACGTTTTTCTTTAGTAGAATTAACTAGCAAGTCATTTTGCACTTTAACGAGTTGATCTATTTGAGTTTGAACCATTTGAAAGTGTTTAACAATCATTTTAACATCATTAGAGGTTCTTTCCACAATATCTTTCAACTCAACAATAGCTCTAGTGTTTTCCATTAGATGATTTTGCACCCTTTTATTAAAGTTATCTTGCTTAACAATAAAAATATCAAATTCTTCTAACCATTGATCAGGAGGTTTAGAGTAAGGGATATCACCTTCATCAAAGTGTTGGAGAGAGTGTACCTCAATAGTGGGTGAGTAGGGAATAGGCTTACATAATTCTTCTATAGGGGGTAAATTCTTGACATCTGCAGCTTTAACTCCCTTCTCCTTAAGACATTTCTTAGCTTCCTTCATCACTTCATCATTTAATTCAATAACTCCCCTCTTCTTTGATGTTGGAATAGGCACATGAATAGATGGTTCAGGTACATTTACTTCAGGTATAGCTTGTTTAGGAGGAGTCCAATCTTCATAATTCTTGCTTATTTTAGCCATTAACTCCTCAGCTTCCTTAGGAGTCCTATTCCTAAAAACACAATCAACACAACTATCTAGGTATGTCGTAGATTCCTCGGTTAGTCCATTATAAAATATATCAAGAAGCTCATTCTTAGGTAATGGACTTCCAGCCTGTGCATGAATCAAAGCACAAAACCTTGCCCAAGATTCAGGCAATACCTCTTTTTCTCCCTGTTTAAAATCAAAAAGTTCTTGCAAAATAGCATGTCTAGCACTGGGAGGAAAATATTTCTGCAGGAAAGTACTAATCAAGCACTCAGGGCTATCAATAGATCCAGGAGGTAAATTACTAAACCAAGTTTTAGCTTCTCCTTTCAGTGAAAAGGGAAAAATCTTAGCAACAAAGTACGTACGCATCTTAATATCATCAGAAAACAAGCCACTCATGGTAGAAAGTTCATTCATATGTGCTACCGCACTTTCATTCTTAGTCCCACAAAAAGGTTCTTTCTTGACAATAGCTATGTAAGATAGATCGAGAGAGAAATCATAATCTTCATCTATAATGTTTATGGGAGAAGCAGCAAACTTAGCAGTAGGAGATAATTTGGGTCTAATCATGGGTGTTCTTACATTCTTTAATAAACTCATCGGTCATCTCAACATAATCTTCTTCAATATCATAACTCTCACTAGACTCAGTTGAGCTAACAGGTGTGGTAGTGTCTTCATTAGGAGTTTCGGTATTTCCAGCTATAGTTCTAGCAATCATAGCATCTAGGAAAGGACCTAATGAACCACTCTTATCAAGCACAGTAGAAGCAACATCATAAGCATCAGAAGTTTCAGATTCAGCAGTAGTAGCAGTGTGTGTAGCATGTGTATGTGGTGGTGTAACGAGCTTACTTATAACAGACGGTGAATCAAGAGCAGCAGAGGTGTTTAGAACCGTACCTCTTCTTGTAGTGGATGGTAAAATAGGAACCTTGCCATCACGAGACTTACCCATGATGGATGGATAGCAGTGAACAATAGAGAATCCAAGTGAACTTGATAAATAAAGCTATGGTCCCCGGCAACGGCGCCAGAAAATAGTCTTGATGACCCACAAGTATAGGGGGTGTATCGCAGTATTTTCGAGGGAAGTGAAACCCAATTTATTGATTCGACACAAGGGGAGCCAAAGAATACTTATCAGTCTTAACAACTGAGTTGTCAATTCAGCTGCACCTGGAAACAATCTTGCTCACAGCAGTTTATCAGTAGCAACAGTTTTGTAGTAGGAATAGTAAAGTAACAGCAGTAGTAAAGCAAAGACAGTAGTAACAAAAGCAGTAACCAATGGGATTCGAGTGCGGTAGGCATAGGGATGGATGGACGGGCGTTGCATGAACAAGACAATTCACATAGCAATCAAAACATAGGGCAACTGCAGATAAATAAGATAAAGCATCCAAGTAATAGACAATCCTAGGCATGTGTTCCATATATAGTCATACGTGCTCGCAATGAGAACTTGCACAACATCTTTTGTCCTGCCAGCCCGTTTGCAGCGGGCCTCTAGGGAACTACTGGCAATTAAGGTGCTCCTTTTAATAGAGCACCGGAGCAAAGCATTAACACTCCGTGAACACATGTGATCCTCACATCAAAGCCTTTCCCTTCCGATTATCCCGATTTCTGTCACTTCGGGGCCATAGGTTCCGGACAACGACGTGTGTATACAACTTGTAGATAAGACCCAAAACAATACTATCATAATGAATCAATAACATGTTTAGATCTGAAATCATGGCACTCGGGCCCTAGTGACAAGCATTAAGCACAACAAGTCGTGACAAAGTCATAAAGCACTAATAGAAGATGCTAGGCACCATGCCCTAACAATCTGATGCCATTACATGAACAATCTCATCCAATCCCTACCATCCCCATAGCCTACAGCGGGGGATTACTCACTCGTAGATGGGGGAAACATGGATGGTTGATGGAGAGGCGTTGGTGATGATGATGGCGATGATCTCCTCCAATTCCCCGTCCCGGCAGGGTGCCAGAACGGAGTTTCTGGTGCTGTTTCATGGAATCTGGTGGTGGCGGCAGAGCGAAACTCCTTCTGAAAAAACGTCGAACCCCCCGAAGTTTTTAGATCAGAAGGCTCCTTATAGGCGAAGAGAGAGGCCGAGGGGGTGCCTGGGGGGCCCACACCACCCCCTGGTGCGGCCTGGCCTGGCCCGCGCCACCATGTGGTGTGGCCACCCCAGGGCTCTTCTCCGTCTCGTATTCTGGCTCCTGGAGTCTTCGAGTGAAATAGGATTTTTGGCATATTTTCCGGGATTTTTCCTGATAGTTGATTTTCTACACAAAAAGTAGACACCAAGGCAATTATGCTGAAAACAACGTTAGTCCACATTAGTTGTATCCAAATCACACAAGTATAGAGGAGAAACAATAGCAAAAGTGTTCGGGAAAGTAGATACGTTTTGGACGTATCATGTGTCTGCCTCTCTTTTGGGCAAATTTGAATCATTAGCCACAATAAGAAATTGAAATGTAATCATACAAAACAATATTTAGGGATATACATAGTCAGGTACAAAAACAAGCCTAAATATTGTAATTATAAATAAAAAACCAAACAATTAATCTTCAGGTACATGTTAAAAATACTTATGATCAAAACCATTCATTTACATATGCATCATACGAATCATTCAAACATCAGAAACAATTCAAGGATCATATATGTAGTTCCATATGAGAATAAATCAAGGGCCTCATAATTTGTTTTAGAGATGGAGTTGGAGAACCAAAGTACCAACAACACAACCTATATTGTTTGTGTGCATTGCTGCCTCAGGTTCACCAACCCATCCCTAAAACATGACACAATCATATGGGTCTCCCCTTGAACTCTTTTGGGGCAAATTTCAATCATCGACCTCGATGACAAATTGAAATGTAGTTCTTATACACTATGAATGCATGGAATAGATAATTCAAATATCATAGTTCTATGAATGTAGATAAAGATTGCGGCCTCATAAGTTTCTTCAGGGATGGCGTAAGGGAACCAAGTAACAATTGCACAACTTTGTTCTTGTACATGGCCCCAGGTTCGCTAACTCATCCCTGAAAAAAACCAGACACCAATGTCTCTGCCTCTGTTTTGGGGCAAATTTGAATCATTGGCCACAATAAGAAATTGAAATATAATCGTACAAAACAATATTCAGGGATATACATATGCATCATACGACTCATTCAAAGATCAGAAACAATACCAAAGATGATATATATAGGTTCCATATGAGAATAAATTAAGGCCTCATTTTTTCAGAGATGGAGTTGGAGAACCAAAATACCAATAGCACAACCTATATTGTTTATGTACATTGTTGCCTCAGGTTCACTAACCATCCCTAAGAAAACGACACCATCAGATGCCCTTGCACTATTTTAGGGCAAAATTGAATCATTGGGCTCAGTAAAAAATAGAAATGTAATGTTATAGGCATGTTGTGTATCGAAATCAACACTCAACTAGCAAACTCAACTAGATGGCAGATGAGCAGATTGGGGTTTTGTGACAAGACGGATTGGGGTTTTGTGACTAGATGGCAGATGCATCAATCGACCATTGGAACCATATATATACTACCCTACTTCAAGAGCAAAAGAATCTATACACGATTGAGAAAATCCTATGTATGAAAAGTGAAATCTGCGGCTAGGACTAGAGAAGCTAGCAATGTAGTACCTCAGACTCCTCATCAGGGACCTCCTCCTCAAACTCGTCATTCTCCACGATTGCGTCAAAGATTTCTTGGACGACAATGGGGTCGTTGATGTAGAGCACCGGATCGCCTCTGCCTGCCGCCTGCCCTCCATCTAGATCTGCCGCTAGCACCACGATGTTGTCGGCCAGCTGCTGCTCGGTGGTGACATCTACGGTAGAAACGGATTAGCCCACACCATAACCACCTCAGCACGTAGCAGCTCTTGTTGTCCCTGGATTCCTTGCTATCGTCCATGTCATCATCATCCTCCTGTTGATTTTTAAGAACATAACTTAGAACTCATACATATGATTGAATTGTATTAAAACACAAGAATTGACAACATGTATATGTAAGACAATATATCCATGGATATCAAAGAGAAAGCATCTCAGCAATAGTTTGATCAGTTCATATATCATTTCATCTCAACACAATGACAATTAATTGCATCAAACTGTATGTAGAATAAATCTAGGGGCCTCATAAGTTTCTTCAAGGATGGAGTGAGTGAACCTAGTAACAATTGCACAACCTATAATGTTCTTGTACATCGCCCCAGGTTCGTAACTCATCCCTGAAAAAATCTGATACTAATGTGTCTGCCTCTCTTTTGGGCAAATTTGAATCATTAGCCACAATAAGAAATTACAAAACAATATTCAGGGATATACATAGTCAGGTACAAAAACAAGCCTAAATATTGTAATTATAAATAAAAAACCAAACAATTAATCTTTAGGTACATGTTAAAAATACTTATGATCAAAACCATTCATTTACATATGCATCATACGAACCATTCAAAGATCAGAAACAATTCAAGGATCATATATGTAGTTCCATATGAGAATAAATCAAGGGCCTCGTAATTTGTTTCAGAGATGGAGTTGGAGAACCAAAGTACCAACAACACAACCTATATTGTTTGTGTGCATTGCTGCCTCAGGTTCACCAACCCATCCCTAAAACACGACACCATCATATGTGTCCCCCTTGAACTCTTTTAATTCTTATACACTATGAATGCATGGAATAGATAATTCAAATATCATAGTTCTATGAATGTAGAATAAAGATTTCGGCCTCATAAGTTTCTTCAGGGATGGCGTAAGCAAACCAAGTAACAATTGCACAACTTTGTCCTTGTACATGGCCCCAGGTTCGCTAACTCATCCCTGAAAAAATCAGACACCAATGTGTCTGCCTCTCTTTTGGGGCAAATTTGAATCATTGGCCACAATAAGAAATTGAAATATAATCGTACAAAACAATATTCAGGGATATACATATGCATCATACGACTCATTCAAAGATCAGAAACAATACAAAGATCATATATATAGGTTCCATATGAGAATAAATTAAGGGCCTCATTTTTTCAGAGATGGAGTTGGAGAACCAAAATACCAATATCATAACCTATATTGTTTATGTACATTGTTGCCTCAGGTTCACCAACCATCCCTAAGAAAACGACACCATCAGACGCCCTTGCACTATTTTGGGGCAAAATTGAATCATTGAGCTCAATAAGAAATAGAAATGTAATGTTATAGGCATGTTGTGTATCAAAATCAACACTCAACTAACAAACTCAACTAGATGGCAGATGAGAAGATTGGGGTTTTGTGACTAGACGGATTGGAGTTTTGTGACTAGATGGCAGATGCATCAATCAACCGTTCGAACCATATATATACTACCCTACTTCAAGAGCAAAAGAATCTATACACGATTGAGAAAATCCTATGTATGAAAAGTGAAATCTGCGGCTACGATTAGAGAAGCTAGCAATGTAGTACCTCAGACTCCTCATGAGGTACCTCCTCCTCAAACTCGTCATTCTCCGCGATTGCATCAAAGATTTCTTAGACGGCGATGGGTTCGTTGATGTAGAGCACCGGATTACCTCTGCTTGCCGCCTGTCCTCCATCCAGATCTGCCACTGGCACCACGATGTTGTCGGCCAGCTGCTACTCGGTGGTGACATCTACTGGCTGGACGGACGAGCAGCGTTCGTGCCCAGAGAAGACACCTCCGCCTGCTTGGCAACGACCGAGCCATCTGCTGCTACGCCTTCAACACTACTAGGAAACAGCTCTTCTATGGCGCACCTTTTTTGAACATCTGTGGCGCATTTGTTAGTCGCCACTGATACCTCGCCACTGATAACTAACTTCAGTGGCGCATTTTTAAATGCGCCACAGAAGTCTCAAACTTCAGTGGCGCATATGGCCAATATGCGCCACAGAAGTTGTTTTCCAAAATTCAAAAAAAAAGGCGGGCCAGATCTCAAACTTCTGTGGCGCATATGGCCAATATGCGCCACTGAAGTTTTTTTCAAATTTCAAAAAAAAACCCGGGCCAGATCTAGATCTGGTCGGATCTGGCCGGAGTTGGTGGTGGTGGTGGCGGGCGGTGGCTAGGTCTAGGAGGAGGTTGCCGGAGTTGGTGATGGTGGTGGCGGGTGGTGGCTAGGTCTAGGAGGAGGTTGCCGGAGTTGGTGGTGGTGGAGGAGGAGGAGGACGAGGAGGAGCTCGCCGGAGTTGGTGGTGGAAGAGGAGGAGAAGGAGGAGGAGGAGGTCACCGGAGTTGGTGGAGGAGGAGGAGGTCACCGGAGTTGTTGGTGGTTGAGGAGGAGGAGGTCGCTGGAGTTGGTGGTGGTGGAGGAGGAGGAGGTCGCCGGAGTTGGTGGTGGAGGAGGAGGAGGAGGAGGTGGTCGCCGGAGTTGGTGGTGGTGGAGGAGGAGGAGGAGGTCACCGGAGAGTGGGGAAGGAGAAGGGGAGAAGTGTGGAGGAGAGGAGGGGAGGAGAGGAGGAGAAGTGGGGAGGGAAGAAGAAGTGGGGAGGGGGAGAAAAAGGAAAAAGGGAGGGAGAAAGGGTGCTGGCGGGATTCAAATTTCGAATCCCGCCCAAGACTTCTGTGGCGCATATGGGGGAAATGCGCCACAGAAGTTTCTCCCCCTTTTTTATTTTTTTGCAGTAAAATATCTTCTACCCTAAATAACTTTTTACTCTTTTCGAATTTGGGGATTATGTAAAATTCAGAACGATCGACGGTCATTGAATTCGAGTAGGGAATTTCGAGACGATCATTTTGATAGGTTAAAGATTTTTTTCCGACATAGTATGCAAAAGTTAGAGCCGTTTTACCGGGCCATGACCTATTTTTGCAAAATACATTGAAATTCATGTTTTTAAAATTTTTCTAGATCTATACCCTAAAATCTAACTACAACTTCAAGGAATTATTTTTTTGAAGTTTCTATCATTTTTGTTTATTTTTTACAAAACTGAAAAGGCAATCCACGGGAGGGGGGGGGGGGGGGGGTGGGATCTGTTTCCCCCCCCCTATATGCTTGTTCTGTGGCGCATTCACCTATATGCGCCACAGAAGTTTCTCCTTCTTTTTTTGCTGCTTGGTCCCATCAACCTTCTGTGGCACATACGTCTATATGCGCCACAGAAGTTTGACACTTCAGTGGCGCACACGAAAATATGCGCCACAGAAATATGTACTTCTGTGGCGCATATTGGTTTCGTGCGCCACTAAAGTGCCAAACTTCTATGGCGCATTGTTTCTAGTGCGCCACTGATATATATCTGTGGCGCATATTTTTACATATGCGCCACTGAATATCTTGTCTATCTATAAGCTGTTTCCTAGTAGTGCAACTGGCTTCACCTTCGGCTTGTCTCCATGCGTACGCTTCATGGCGCACCTAGGGAAGGAGGTGGTGCAAGCGAGGGAGCTTCGGCACACGTGGTAGGTGCAGATTGGGGTTTTGGGACTAGACTGATTGGGGAATATGACACAACCACATGGAAGAAGAAGACCGAGTGGGTTTATAAACACTGGACCGTTCATAGTCCTCGAGTGGACACGTGTGGTGGGCGAGGGGATGCGGCTACCACGATCTCCACCTTTTTTGGGTTCCTTTTTTTTTGAAACAACCACGATCTCCACTTTAGAACTGCATTGAAAACACACTCATGGCACACCTCGATTCCAATGTATGCAAGTGGCATGGAACCAATTTCTAGCAACGTTAGATCTACTCGAGGGGGTCCCTTGACTCATGGAAGTTACTTGCGGTAGGGTCCAGTTGGAAGTAAGATTGAGATCGCTGTGTAAAAATGGGATATGTCTTATTAAAATCAAGTGGCAATAAATTGCAGCGTCCCGTCGACAACCGTGCACTCGATGACCCCGTTGCTCTATGCATGTATTGTAGTAGCAGTAGTAGCCTTTGCAGACTAGATTAACGTGACATGACCACTCGATGACTTTTTCCATGGATGGCATCGTGTTCCTTCTTGTAGAAGTCTCGCTGAGGGAGATGTCCGTGCGGTCTCACGCTGTACTGTGAAGGGAATGACGTGTGCAACGAGCCTCGTTGGATCACACAGGATCAACGGTTGGTGCGCACGATCCGTGTGACAACTGTGACAACCAATCAGGGTGCAGCAGATAGAGTGGGCACATGTTTGGGTTTCTACGAAAGAGAGAGAGGGGGCAAAACTGAGTTGTATCAAAAAACCAAGGGTAAAGCTGAGTAGTATAAAAATGGAAAGTGAGTGTCTTTTACAATGAAATACATCGTGGCATACATCAAAGTATTCCAAGATAGAAACACTAGAGTTCATTGGATGTGTTTTCTTCTCATAAACCACATATGGATCCACCGGAGTCATTGCATGTGTGTTATTGTCACAAACCACATATGGATCCACCAGTGTTCATTGCATGTGTGTTCTTTTCACAAACCACATATGGACCCCCCCAGTATCATTGCGTGTGTGTTATTGTCACAAAACACATATGGATCCACCAGTGTCATTGAAATGTGTGTTCTTTTCACAAACCACATATGGATCCACCAGAGTCATTGCATGTCTGTTCTTTTCATAAAACACATGGATCCACCAATGTCATTGCATGTCTGTTCTTTTCATTAACCACAACTAGTGTCAATGCATGTTTGTTCTTTCCACAAACCACATATGGATCCACAAGAGTCATTGCATGTGTGTTCTTTTCACAAACCACATATGGATCCACCAGAGTCATTGCATGTGTGTTCTTTTAATAAACCACAGCTAGAGTCGTTGCATCTCTGTTTTTTCATTAACCACAGCTAGAGTTATTGCATGTCTGTTCTTTTCAAAAACCACATATGGATCCACCATAGTCATTGCATGTGTTATTTTCACAAACCACATGGATCCACCAGTGTTATTGCACGTTTGTTCTTTTAATAAACCACAACTAGAGTCACTGCATGTGTGTTATTGTCATAAACCACATGGATCAACCAGTGTCATTGCATGTGTGTTCTTTTCAGAAACTACATGTGGATCCACCAGTGTCATTGCATGTGTGTTCTTTTCATGAACCACATATGGATCCACCAGTGTCATTGAATGTGTGTTCTTTTCACAAACAACATATGGATCCACCAGAGTCATTGCATGTGTTCTTTCAATAAACCACAGCTAGAGTTATTGCATCTCTGTTCTTTTCATTAACACATCTAGAGTCATTGAATGTGTGTTCTTCTCACAAACCACATATGGATCCACCAATGCATGTGTGTTCTTCTCACAAACCACATGGAACCACCAGTGTTATTGCATGTGTGTTCTTTTAATATTAAACAACTAGAGTAACTGGATCTCTATTCTTTTCATAAACCACATATGGATCCACCAGTTTCATTGCATATGTGTTCTTTTCATTAACAATAGCTAGAGTCATTGCATGTGTGTTCTTTTCACAAACCACATGTGGATCCACTAGAGTCATTGCATGTGTGTTCTTTTCACAAACCACATATGGATCCCCTGGTGTCATTGCATGTGTGTTTTTTCATTAACCAACTAGAGTCACTGGATCTCTATTCTTTTCATAAACCACATATGGATCCACCAGTTTCATTGCATATGTGTTCTTTTCATTAACAATAGCTAGAGTCATTGCATGTGTGTTCTTTTCACAAACCACATGTGGATCCACTAGAGTCATTGCATGTGTGTTCTTTTCACAAACCACATATGGATCCCCTGGTGTCATTGCATGTGTGTTTTTTCATTAACCACAGCTAGAGTCATTTGATGTGTGTTCTTTTCACAAACCACATATGTATCCACAAAAGTTCATTGCATGTTTGTTCTTTTCACAAACCACATATGCATCCACTTGAGTTCATTGCATGTGTGTTCTTTTCACAAACCACATATGGATCCACAAGAGTCATTGAAATGTGTGTTCTTTTCACAAACCGCATATGGATCCCCCAGTGTCACTGCATGTGTGTAATTTTCACAAACCACATATGGATCCACCAGTGTCATTGCATGTGTGTTCTTTCAATAAACCATAGCTAGAGTCATTACATCTCTGTTATTTTCATTAACCACATTTAGAGTCATTGCATGTCTTTTGCTTTCACAAACCACATATGGATCCAACAGAGTTCATTGCATGTGTGTTCTTTTCACAGACCACATATGGATCCACCAGTGTTCATTGCATGTGTGTTCTTTTAATAAACCACAGCTAGAGTCACTGGATGTGTGTTATTGTCATAAACCACATGGATCCACCAGTGTTCATTTCATGTGTGTTCTTTTAATAAACCACAGCTAGAGTCACTGCATGTGTGTTATTGTCATAAACCACATGGATCCACCAGTGTCATTGCATGTGTGTTCTTTTCACAAACCACATGTGGATCCACCAGTGTCATTGCATGTGTGTTCTTTTCATGAACCACATATGGATCCACAAGTGTCATTGAATGTGTGTTCTTTTCACAAACCATATATGGATCCACCAGAGTCATTGCATGTGTGTTCTTTCAATAACCATAGCTAGAGTTATTGCATCTTTGTTCTTTTCATTAACCACAGCTAGAGCCATTGCATGTCTGTTCTTCTCACAAACCACATATGGATCCACCAGAGTCATTACATGTGTGTTCTTCTCACAAACCACATGGATCTACCAGTGTTCTTGCATGTGTGTTCTTTTAATAAACCACAACTAGAGTCACTAGATCTATGTTCTTTTCACAAACCACATATGGATACACTAGTTTCATTGCATGTGTGTTCTTTTCATTTACAAGAGCTAGAGTCATTGCATGTGTGTTCTTTTCACAAACCACATGTGGATCCACTAGAGTAATTGCATGTGTGTTCTTTTAACAAACCACATATGGATCCACCAGTGTTCTTTGCATGTCTGTTCTTTTCACAAACCACATATGGATATCCTAGTGTCATTGCATGTGTGTTCTTTTGACAAACCACATATGGATCCACCAGTGTCATTGAAATGTGTGTTCTTTTCACAAACCACATGGATCCACCAGTGTTATTGCATGTGTGTTCTTTTAATAAACCACAACTAGAGTCACTGCATGTGTGTTATTGTCATAAACCACATGGATCCACCAGTCGCATTGCATGTGTGTTCTTTTCACAAACCACATGTGGATCCACCAGTGTCATTGCATGTGTGTTCTTTTCATGAACCACATATGGATCCACCAGTGTCATTGAATGTGTGTTCTTTTCACAAACCACATATGGATCCACCAGAGTCATTGCATGTGTGTTCTTGCAATAAACCATAGCTAGAGTCATTGCATCTCTGTTCTTTTCATGACCACAACTAGAGTCATTACAAAAATTGAATGGGCGCTTCTGATAATACTACTATGCACTTCAATCTGGCTGATTTCTTTGGTGATGGGATGAGCACAAACTTGAGAGAAAATTTGGAAGCTCCTTTTCTAGATAAATAAATTGATGATGTAGTGAAGGAACTTCCCAATGACAAGTCTACTGGACCAGATGGCTTTAACAGTGAATTAATTAAATGTTGCTGGCCTATAATTGGTAATGACATGAAAAAGATGATTCATGAATTCTATGATCATAAAATATCTCCTGAGAGCATCAACTCTTCTTTCATCACAATCATTCCTAAAAAGAACTGCCCTAAGACACCATCAGACTTCAGACCCATATCACTTCTCAACAGTGTGCTGAAGATCATCACTAAATTACTTGCAAACAGGTTACAGAAGATTATTTTAAAGCTAGTACATAAAAATCAATATGGATTTCTCCAACTAAGATCCATTCAAGACTGCCTTGGCTGGGGGTTTGAATACCTATTCCAATGCCATCAATCAAAAGAAGAGATTCTTGTTCTAAAACTAGATTTTGAGATGGATTTTGACATGATTGAACATAATGCATTATTTGAGATTATTAAGGCTAGAGGATTTGGTGAAAGATGGATAAAATGGATTCAGCTGCTATTTAGCTCTAGAACTTCATATGTTTTACTTAATGGTGTTCCTGGGAAAAAATTGCTGTAAAAGAGGAGTCAGACAAGGATACCCATTATCACCATTCCTGTTTGTCCTTGCTGCTGATTTGCTTCAATCCATATTGAATAAGGCAATGACTCCGAATTTGATCTAAGCTCCTCTCAACTGCCCTACATGTCCTGATTATCCTGTAATTCAGTATGCTGATGATACCCTCCTGATCATGAAGGCCGATGCTCAAGAATTGATTTGCTTAAAATCTATTCTAAACACCTTCACTGACTCAACTGGACTGAAGGTTAATTATCAGAAATCAAGTTTGATTCCCATTAACTTGGATAGTCAAAGAGTGGATCATTTTGCAAAAACCCTGAACTGTCTGAAAGGATCCTTTCCTTTTACATACCTTGGTCTACCTTTAGGTCTTACCAAGCCTTCCTTAGAATATTTCATACCAATGGTTCAGAGAGTGGAAAAGAGACTTTGTGGAATAGCTAATTTCCTCAATTATGGTGGTAAAGTTGAAATGGTTAAATCAGTTTTATCCTCATTTCCAATGTTCTACATGAGTTTCCTAGAGATACCACCTACTATCAAGAATCAATTGATCAAATATTTCAGACACTACGTATGGAGAAAGAAAGGTTCAGAAAGTGCTGATGTTCAAGCTAAGCTTGGGAAAAAATATGTAAGCCAATAAATCAAGGAGGATTAGGTGTCCTAAATATAACTATCCAAAACAATGCCTTACTGCTATTTTTTTTGGAGAAGTTTTATAATGACCATGACATTCCTTGGGTCAAACTGGTGAAAAGTTCTTATTATGCTGATGGTTCTGTTCCTAGTCATCATTTAGAAGGATCATTCTGGTGGAGATCTCATCTTATGTTGGGCCATGCAGAGATAAACAAAACTTTTTCCCTACGCGGTGATCCCAAGATCCAGCTCAGGTAGAAGGCCACGGCGATTACCACTAGACGCGTAGTTGTGGAATCGGTGAAGCACGTCACTTGATGCAGTGCAGTCCTCACGATTCGTTGTTGTTCCATGCCTCATGATCCGTTCCGGTTCCACGATCGTCGAAGTGCTGAACATACAACACCTCCGCCAGTATCCACACGTACGAGGAGGAGCACCGGCAGTGGACTACTAGGTCCGATACGGTGGCGACAGGACGGACTGGAGCTAGGGTTTCCAACACATGGAGTGACCTAACCTTGTGCTCTAAGCACATGCGCCCCATCTTATATAGGAAGTGAAAGTGGGCTCCACTCACTTGTGGCCCATTCACTAAAAGGCCTATATTAGCCACTGCAAGTCCCACTTGCTGACTAAGTCCATGTCTGTATTTGGGTCCAACTCAAATAGATTTCCTGTTTGGGTCTAACTCAAACTTGCTCCCGCTCTTAAGTGTGTGACCCGACAGGCTCATGGTAACCCGGACACGATTCCAAGTCTCACTCGTGATCGATTAGTCGATAGCGGCCCCTAGCAGAACGTGCCAACTCCCAAGTACCAATAAGTCATGACGACATACCTTCCAATGTGACTTTCATCTAAGTCCCTTTTACCTCATGATATACATTGTCGGACTATAGGCGAATGATCGTCATCCCTTAAATAGTCCGACTCTCTTTCTCGATCCGAGATAAGTGATTCATCCGACTAACTCTTAGTCGGTTGCCTCGGTTAACACTTAATCGAGATGCGAATGGCCATGCTTTACAAATCATATATTTCAAGAGGGCCCATAGAATATCTCTCCAGATGGAGGGGGAAAATCCCGTCTTGGTTATTCACATCACGCAGCTTGATTCTCAGTCGACCCGAACTCCGCCTTTATAACTGCCTAGTGACGGAACAACGTTTGACAGAACCTAAGTCGGTGATTCTCAACTCGGATTTGTGCAATAACCTCAGGTCTAAGGATTATATTGATTGAGACATGCAAATGACGACTTGTTCGTTGCATCTCAATATGGGTCAGTCCGACTCGCTAAACTCTTTAGCCGAAACCGTGTAAGTCAGAATAGCATCTCTATACCCATGACAAGTGGAACCGAGTCATCAGCTGACTTTCACATTAGTCTGAGTTGTGTGTCCAGCACAACTTCAACGACCAAGGACAATCAGTATAAACAACATGAATATATAGTTCCACAATCGAAATCACATATTCAATGATATATATCAGTAGTTCATATATGGACAAAACCCTTATGAATACATTGGGAACAACATCATACATGATTGCCTCTAGGGCATATTCCCAACAGTCTCCCACTTGTACTAGAGCCAATCATCCGGCATCACATGTCTAGACATCTAATGCCCATAGCTCTCAGGTGCGCCTCATGCTTCGGCTGTGGAAGTGGCTTTGTCAACAGATCCGCAATGTTTGCATCCGTGTGTACCTTGCATAACTTGATATCACCTTGATCCACGAACTGGCGAATAAGGTGGTACCGCATGAGTATATGTTTGTTCTTCTGGTGTTGTCTAGGTTCCTTGGCTTGTGCGATAGCACCATTGTTGTCACAATACACGTCTAACGGATTGGACGAGCCCTGAACCACACCAAGATCCATGAGGAAATTTCTCATCCAAACGGCTTCTTTTGCTGCCTCCGAGGTAGCAATATACTCAGCTTCTGTTGTAGACGCAGATACCGTCTCTTGCTTGGAACTCTTCCATCTCACAGCCCCTCCGTTTATCACAAACACATATCCGGATTGCGAACAAGAATCATCCGAGTCAGTGAGATAACTCGCATCCGTGTAACCCCTTACACTGAGTTCATCATCACCTCCATAAACCAGGAACATATCCTTAGTCCTTCTCAAGTACTTGAGGATATTTTTAGCCGCTGCCCAGTGGATCTCTCCAGGGTCAGCCTGGTATCTGCTCACAACACTTAGATCATAGGAAACATCCGGCCTAGTACAAATCATAGCATACATGATGGATCCGACTGCAGAAGCATACGGAATCGCACTCATCTAACTTCGCTCATCAGTTGTCGAAGGACACTGAGTCTTGCTAAGTTTCACGCCATGTGACATCGGTAAGAACCCCTTCTTAGAAGATTCCATGTTGAACTTCTTCAATACTTTGTCCAAATATGTACTTTGACTCAATCCAATGAGCCACTTTGATCTATCTCTATAGATCCGGATTCCTAGTATGTAAGTCGCCTCACCCAAGTCTTTCATCAAAAAACTCTTTTCCAATGATTCCTTGGTCTCTTGCAACATCTGGACATCATTTCCAATCAGTAATATGTCATCCACATATAAGATCAGAAAGTTTACTTTGCTCCCACTAAACTTCTTGTATAAACAAGAATCATGATCACTCTTGATGAAGCCAAACGATTTGACTACCTCATCAAAGCGAATGTTCCAACTCTGAGATGCTTGCTTCAACCCATAAATGGATTCCCGAAGTTTGCATACCTTGTGAGCACTAGCCAGATTGACAAAACCTTCAGGCTGTATCATATGCACATCCTCAATTAAATTTCCATTAAGGAAAGCCGTCTTGACATCCATCTGACATATCTCATAGTCGAAATAGGCTGCTATAGCTAACATGATCCGAACTGACTTAAGCATCGCCACGGGAGAGAAAGTCTCATCGTAGTCAACTCCTTGAACTTGTCGGAACCCCTTCGCGACAAGCCGTGCCTTATAGATAGAAACATTTCCATCCATATCAGTTTTCTTCTTAAAGACCCATTTTCACTCGACGGGTCTTGCACCGTCTGGCAGATCAACCAAGTTCCAAACTTGATTTTCATCCATGGACTTTAACTCGGATCTCATGGATCCAAGCCATGACTCAGAATCAGATCCCACCATCGCTTCCAAATAAGTTGCTGGCTCATCACTGTCCAACAGCAACACATCACGAACACTTCACAATCTGGCCGATCTTCGCAGTGTCGGTGCAGTTGCCGGCTCAGGTACCACGATTGGCTCAACCTCTAAGGCTTTTGCCGACTCGCTACTGGCCGGTATCTCTCGAATTTCTTCGAGCTGCACCGTGCTCCCACTGACTCCCCGACTGAGAAACTCTTTCTCAAGGAAGACACCGTTCCGAGCGACAAACACTTTGCCCTCTTCTCGGTTGTAGAAGTAGTAACCCAAGGTTTCCCTCGGATATCCTACGAAAATACACTTATCTGACTTAGCTGTAAGCTTGTCCGACTGAAGTCGCTTGAAAAAATCTTCACAACCCCAAATCTTAAGAAAAGATAAACTCGGCTTCTTGCCAGTCCACATCTCATGCGGTGTCTTCTCTACTGACTTTGATGGTACTCTGTTTAGTGTGAACGCTGCAGTTTCTAGACAATAACCCCAAAATGATAAAGGCAGATCTGTCTACCTCATCATTGATCGTACCATGTCCAACAAGGTATGATTTCTCCTTTCCGACACACCGTTTCTCTGCGGCGTTCCTGGAGGAGTGAGCTGGGGAACTATTCCACAACTCTTCAGATGGTCATCAAACTCATGGCTCATGTACTCGGCTCCTCTGTCCGACCGAAGAAACTTTATTTTCTTGCCGAGTTGATTCTGTACCTCATTCTGAAATTCCTTGAACTTTTCAAAGGCATCCGACTTATGTTTCGTCAAGTAGATATATCCATACCTACTCAAATCATTAGTGAATTTAATGAAGTACTCATAACCACCTCTGGCTGTCGTGTTCATCGGGCCACATACATCACTATGTACTAGTCCCAATAAGTCGGACGCCCTTTCACAACTCTTTGCAAATGGTGTCTTGGTCATCTTGCTGAGTAGGCAGGATTCACATGTCTCGAATGACTCCAAGTTGAACGAAGCTAGGAGTCCATCATCATGGAGCTTCTTCATGCATTTCCAGCTTATATGACCAAGCCGACAATGCCAAAAGTAAGTCATATTCTGATCATTTGGTTTCAACCTTTTCACATTTATGTTATAGACAGATTCACCTTCAAGATTCAAAATAAATAACCCGTCCTAGACGGGTGCAAAGCCGTGAAACATATTATTCAAATACAAAGAACAACCATTATTCTTAATATTCGACTCATAGCCTTGTCTCATCAAACATGCGGCAGAAATAATGTTTTGACTAAGCACTGGAACATAATAACAATTATTCAGCTCCATTAAGAATCCAGAAGGTAAATGAAGTTGCATTGTGCCAACTTCCAACGCAGCGACTCTCGCTTTGTTGCTGACTCGAATGTCAACCTCGCCTCTCGCCACACTCCTAGTTCTTACCAGTCCCTGCAATGAGTTGCAGATGTGAATAACTGATCCGGTATCATATACCCAAGAACTACCAGGTGCATCAACAAGATAAATGTCTATAACATTGCAAACAAGCGTACCTGAGCCAGAAGTCACACCTCCACTCTTGGCTTTGTCAGCCAGATACTTGCTACAATTCCTCTTCCAGTGGCCACCCGCCTTGCAGTAGAAGCAAGTGGATCCGGCTACAAGAGATGGCTTAGTCCCTGAGGAAGCGCTTTGGACCGGGTCCTCAGCCTTACCTCCCGACTTAGCCTTCTTCTTCTTAGTCCAAGAACTCTTCTTGAACTTAGCCTTATTCTGTACCATCAACACTTGACTGGCACCCTTTTTGAGATCCGCCTCAGCCTGCTTGAGCATCCCATGTAATTCAGTGAGCTTCTTATCCATACCATGCATGTGGTAGTTCGATATGAACTGGCCATACACACTAGGAAGAGAGTTCAGGATTATGTCCGTAGCGAACTCTTCGCTAATGGGGTAGCCAAGCCTTTCCAGAGCCTGCACGTAACCAACCATCTTGATCACATGCGGATTCACTGGATCACCATCCTTAAGCTTGCAGCTCAACAAAGCCTGAGAGACTTGATACCTCTCAGTCTTTGCCTGAGCCTGGAACATACTTTTGAGGCTTTCGATCATATCGTAGGCCTCAACATTCTCGAACTGCTGCTGCAAGTCCGGTTCCATGTGAGCAAGCATAAGACAGTTAATCTCCGTGGATTCATCACAAATCCGACGGTAGGCATTGGTGGCTGCGACAGTCGCATTCTCATCCGGCTCAGCTGGAATTGGGTTGTCTAGGACACGGTCCCTTTTTTCTTGTTTGAGAACAATTCTCAGATTACAATACCAGTTGGTGAAATTAGTTCCATTCAGCTTATCTTTCTCTAAGATGGTTCTCAAAGCAAAACCGGAAATCTGAGAAAGACTGCTAGGTGCCATTGATCTACAACAGAAAATATGCAAAACACTTAAGACATGTATCCATAAAAGAGCAAGCATATTAAACACTTTAATATTTATGGTCCCACTAGAACCAACACCCCTCCGATGGTTACTTAGTGATTCAGGACCCTAAATAAGCAAGTCGACTAGTGAGCTTTAGCATCACCACTAGCCGTCAAGTGATCTAGGTAGACAACTCCTTGTCAATCGTATCTCATACGACTCATGTTGGATGGGTGGAATCACATGCCCCGGCTCCCATACGACTTTTCCCCGAGTCCCACAACCGTTGTGATAGACCCGTCTAGATTACCAAGTGCTTCCGCTGTAAGAGTCCGACTCGAACCCACCTAGTAGAAAAGAATTGATAGCACCTCCATTTTATGAGCCCACTACCAAAAATGTCCGACTTGTGATGGTGCAGCACTGGCGGGGAAACCGACTAGACCTTCTTTGAGGGATTACTTTCTACCAACTATCTAACAGAGGTAAAACAAAGACATAATAATAACACAAAATAAAGAAATTATAATGTGAAATGGTATGGCTCTCTTCATGGCGATCTCCATATCCACAAAGCCTGTAATCCAACTCGTGTCAACTCTTGTCACGTGCCGTCTTACTCCATGTAGCCGACTTGTACATCGACTTGCATGCCATCGGGGTTCTCCAAACAGCTACACTAGCTAGTAATGTAAATTACATAAACAATCCGACACGCAGGTCGTTATACAATAAAATGACAGCACCTAGGCTCCAGCCGGCTGACAAAAACCGTGATACGCAGATCACGTATGGATTACACACATCACATGCACATAAGCCATACCATTCACAACATCATCCTGCAAAAACAAGTTATGCATAGATACGATATCTATCGGTGTTGTGAAACTCGTAACGACATCTAAGGCGCTACGAGAGGGCAAACCCGGCGGTCCCATCTGATCCGGACTCTGATTCAACCAAAATATTTTCGACAGGACGATTTTTCCAAAAACGCAGATCTCATCTCATTCTAGACATGGATTTCTTCATCGGATAAAACAATTTTATCCAAATCTGATCCGGACTCTGATTTGACCAAACTCTTTGATCTTCGATTACCGCATCTGGATTTATGTGTCATAGTCTACCCCGATGGCGGAAGCCGACCGGTAGGGGTATGTCGTTCCACGACCTTAGTAGTTAGATCACAGAAACCAGATCATCCATTTCCCGAGTACAGTTGATCCAATCAACTTTGTACAAAACCGATCTATCTCATAGACCGACCACCAAAACTGCAATTAGATCCAATCTAACGCCAACCGCATATCACATATGCATGATCTCGAGCCTAAAACCAGAAGCTAACACTCTGATACCATTGTTGGGCCACGCAGAGATAAACAAAACTTTTTCCCTACATGGTGATCCCAAGATCCAGCTCAGGTAGAAGGCCACGAGGATTACCACTAGACACGTAGTTGCGCAATCAGTGAAGCACGTCGCTTGATGCAGTGCAGTCCTCACGATCTGTTCCTGTTCCACGCCTCACGATCCGTTCCGGTTCCATGATCGTCGAAGTGGTGAACATACAGCACCTCCGCCAGTATCCACATGTACAAGGAGGAGCACCGGCGGTGGACTGCTAGGTCCGGTACGGCGGCGACATGATGGACTGGAGCTAGGGTTTCCAACACATGGAGTGACCTAACCTTGTGCTCTAAGCACCTACGCCCTATCTTATATAGGAAGTGAAAGTGGGCTCGACTCACTTGTGGCCCATTCACTAAAAGGCCTATATTAGCCACTGCAAGTCCCACTTGCTGACTAAGTCCATGTCTCTATTTTGGTCCAACTCAAATAAATTTCCTGTTTGGGTCTAACTCAAACTTGCTCCCGCTCTTAAGTGTGTGACCCGACAGGCTCATGGTAACCCAGACACGATTCCGAGTCTCACTTGTGATCGATCAGTCGGTAGCGACCCCTAGCAGAACGTACCGACTCCCAAGTACCAATAAGTCATGACGACATACCTTCCAATGTGACTTTCGTCTAAGTCCCTTTTGCCTCACGATATACACTGTCGGGCTATAGGCGAATGATCGTCATCCCTTAAATAGTCCGACTCTCTTTCTCGATCTGAGATAAGTGATTCATCCGACTAACTCTTAGTCGGTTGCCTCGGTTAACACTTAATCGAGACGCGCATGGCCATGCTTTCCGAATCATATCTTCCAAGAGGGCCCAGAGAATATCTCTCCAGATGGAGGGAAAAAATCCCGTCTTGGTTATTCACATCACGCAGCTTGATTCTCAGTCCACCCAAACTCTGCCTTTATAACTACCTAGTGACGGAACAACGTTTGACAGAACCTAAGTCGGTGATTCTCAACTCGGATTTGTGCAATAACCTCAGGTATAAGGATTACATTGATTGAGACATGCAAATGATGACTTGTTCGTTGCATCTCAATATGGGTCAGTCCGACTCGCTAAACTCTTTAGCCGAATCTGTGTAAGTTGGAATAGCATATCTATGCCCATGACAAGTGGAACTGAGTCATCAGCCGACTTTCACATTAGTCTAAGTTGTGTGTCCAGCACAACCTCAACGACCAAGGACAATCAGTATAAACAACATGCATATATAGTTCCACAATCGAATCACATATTCAATGATATATACCAGTAGTTCATACATGGACAAAACCCTTATGAATACATTGGGAACAACATCATACATGATTGCCTCTAGGGCATATTCCCAACATCTTAAACTAATAGATACATACAAGGCCATGGATAGAGGAAACTTGGGTAATGGTAAAACCATTTTATTCTGGATAGATCTTTGGGAGGACCAATGTCTTCATCACAAATTCCCACACCTACTATCCTTTGCAAAAAAATACAAACTTCACTATAAAAGAAGTGGTACAAACTGAGTTCCTAGAAGATCTATTCCACTTAACTTTATCTCAGAAAGCTTTGAACGAGTTTGAGCAGATGGAAATGATTTGTCAGCAAGCTTCTGTAAAGATTCAAGAAGACAAAAAGGATATTTGGTCTTACATTTGGGGAAATAACAAATTCACTTCTCATAAAGCTTATAAAGTCATGGTCGGGTATCAACCTACACCCCCACACTTCTCATGGATTTGGAATACCTCCTGTCAAGAGAAGCACAAGTTCTTTTTTTGGTTATTACTTCAAGACCAACTGGATACAAGGAATCTCCTTAGAAGAAAAAATATGTAGCTACAGTCATATTCATGTGCTGTTATGGAATGCGCACAAGAAGAAACTTTATCCCATCTGTTTTGGACATGCCCCTTTGCTGAAAACTGTTGGAACTTCATTTGCCCACAAAGACGCAAGGGGTTGTCAGTATTTGAAGCCATTGAAGATATTAAGGAGAAATTACAATTACCCTTTGCTATGGAGATCATCATTCTAGCGGCATGGGGAATTTGGATTATCAGGAACAATAGGCTTTTCAATAATCAAAGGCCAAATTTCAATAGTTGGAAGGCAATTTATAAACAAGAGTTAAGGTGGATCAGCTTTAGAATTAAAAGAAACCTTGCTAAAAACTTCAAAGCTTGGCTTCAATCTCAGACTTAGATGTTTTTTATAGAGATCTTTGCAAAACTCCTTGTATATACATCTTTATAAATATAAAAATTGCAGTGAGCCTTGGCTCACTATTTACCCTAAAAAAGAGTCATTGACTGTGTGTTCTTATCACAAACCACATATGAATCGGACACAGTCATTGCATGTGTGTTCTTCTCACAAACCACATGGAAACACCAGTGTTATTACATGTGTGTTCTTTTAGTAAACCACAACTAGAGTCATTGGATCTCTGTTCTTTTCACAAACCACATATGGATCCACCAATTTCATTGCATGCGTGTTCTTTTCATTAAGTACAGCTAGAGTCATTGCATGTGTGTTCCTTTCACAAACAACATGTGGATCCACTAGAGTCATTGCAAGTGTGTTCTTTTCACAAACCACATATGGATCCACCAGTGTTCATTGCATGTCTGTTCTTTTCACAAACCACATATGGATCCCCTAGTGTCATTGCATGTTTGTTTTTTGCACAAACCACATATGGATCCACTAGACTCATTGCATGTGTGTTCTTTTCACAAATCACATGGATCCACCAGTGTTATTGCATGTGTGTTCTTTTAATAAACCATATCTAGAGTCACTTCATGTGTGTTATTGTCATAAACCACATGGATGCACCAGTGTCATTGCATGTGTGTTCTTTTCACAAACCACATGTGGATCCACCAGTTTCATTGCATGTGTGCTCTTTTCATGAACCACATATGGATCCACCAGTGTCATTGAATGTGTGTTCTTTTCACAAACCACATATGGATCCACCAGAGTCATTACATGTGTATTCTTTCTATAAACCACACCTAGAGTCATTGCATCTCTGTTCTTTTCATTAACCACAGCTAGAGTCATTGAATGTGTGTTCTTGTCACAAACCACATATGGATCCACCAGAGTCATTGCATGTGTGTTCTTCTCACAAACCACATGGAACCACCAGTGTTATTGTATGTGTGTTCTTTTAATAAACCACAGATAGAGTCACCAGATATCTGTTCTTTTCACATACCACATATGGAACCACCAGTGTCATTGCATGTGTGTTCTTTTCATTAACAACATCTAGAGTCATTGCATGTGTGTTCTTTTCACAAACCACATGTGGATCCACTAGAGTCATTGCATGTGTGTTCTTTTCACAAACCACATACAGACCCACCAGTGTTCACTGCGTGTGTGTTCTTTTCACAAACCACATATTGATCCCCTAGTGTCATTGCATGTGTGTTCTTTTCATTAACCACAGCTAGAGTCATTGCATGTGTGTTCTTTTCAAAAACCACATATGGATCCACAAGAGTTCATTGCATGTCTGTTCTTTTCACAAACCACATATGCATCCACCAGAGTTCATTGCATGTGTGTTCTATTCACAAACCACATATGGATCCACCAGTGTCATTGAAATGTGTGTTCTTTTTGCAAACCACATATGGATCCCCAAGTGTCACTACATGTGTGTTCTTTTCACAAACCACATATGTATCCACCAAAGTCATTGCATGTGTGTTTTTTCAATAAACCACAACTAGAGTCATTGCATCTCTGTTCTTTTCATTAACCACAACGAGAGTCATTGCATGTCTGTTCTTTTCACAAACCACATATGGATCCACCAGAGTCATTGCATGTGTGTTCTTTTCACAAACCACATGGATCCACCAGTGTTATTGCATGTGTGTTCTTTTAATAAACCACAAGTAGAGTCACTGCATGTGTGTTATTATCATAAACCACATGGATCCACCAGTGTCATTGCATGTGTGTTATTTTCACAAACCACATGTGGATCCACCAGTGTCATTGCATGTGTGTTCTTTTCATGAACCACATATGGATCCACCAGTGTCATTGAATGTGTGTTCTTTTCACAAACCACATATGGATCCACCAGAGTCATTGCATGTGTGTTCTTTCAATAAACCACAACTAGATTCATTGCATCTCTGTTCTTTTCATTAACCGCAGCTAGAGTCATTGAATGTGCGTTCTTGTCACAAACCACATATGGATCCACCAGAGTCATTGCATGTGTGTTCTTCTCAGAAACCACATGGAACCACCAGTGTTGCATTTGTGTTCTTTTAATAAACCACAACTAGAGTCATTGGATCTCTATTATTTTCACAAACCACATATGGATCCACCAGTTTCATTACATGTGTGTTGTTTTCATTAACAACAGCTAGAGTCATTGCATGTGTGTTCTTTTCACAAACCACATGTGGATCCACTAGAGTCATTTGATGTGTGTTATTTTCACAAACCACATATGTATCCACCAGTGTTCACTGCATGTGTGTTGTTTTCACAAACCACATATGGATCCCCTAGTGTCATTGGATGTGGGTTATTTTCATTAACCACAACTAGAGTCATTGCATGTGTGTTCTTTTCACAAACCACATATGGACCCACAAGAGTTCATTGCATGTCTGTTCTTTTCACAAACCACATATGCATCCAGCTGAGTTCATTGCATGTGTGTTCTTTTCACAAACCACATATGGATCCACAAGAGTCATTGAATTGTGTGTTCTTTTCGCAAACCACATATGGATCCCCTAGTGTCACTCCTTGTGTGTTCTTTTTACAAACCACATATGGATCCACCAGAGTCATTGCATGTGTGTTCTTTCAATAAACCATAGCTAGAGTCATTGCATCTCTGTTCTTTTCATTAACCATAGCTAGAGTCATTGCATATCTATTCTTTTCACAAACCACATATGGATCCACCAGAGTTCATTGCATGTGTGTTCTTTTCATAGACGGCATATGGATCCAACAATGTTCATTGCATGTGTGTTCTTTTAATAAACCACAGCTAGAGTCACTGCATGTGTGTTATTGTCATAAACCACATGGATCCACTAGTGTCATTGCATGTGTGTTCTTTTCATAAACCACATGTGGATCCACGAGTGTCATTGCATGGGGATTGTTTGTTTGCGGCCCGAAAGTTCATGGACGAGTGCATGGCGGTACCCAAGTTGCCTGTAATTGCCGCGTTTCATAAAGTTGGGCTGCCAACTACTCAGAGGGGCCATTTCGAGGCAAACTCATCTCACCCCTGCCAAATACAAACATTCTGTTAAACTGCCCTGTGAAGTAGATGGTGGGACCCACATGTCGGTCATCTGTCCGTGATGCGAGCGCCAACATGACAAACTCTTAGGAAAATCGAGGAACTAAGTGGATTGGATGCGTTGACCAATTTCACAAATCCATTCCCTCCTTTCCCCTAGCACCGGCGGTGTCGAAATCCACCCTCCAAGCAGGACGATCCCTTCGGACATTTGACTTCTGGCGCCAAGTTGCTGCGCCCAGTCGCTGAAACCGAGCTCCAATGGTGCATGCCATAGTCGCTGTTGCAAGGCGCTAGCCCGCCTCCACCGTTGACGAGCCGAGCAGCTCGGGGGATGGCAGATCCTACTAACAAGGAAGAAGAAGTTCTGTCCACATGCGGGTAAGCTACCCTTCTCTTTGTTATTCGCACTAATTATAACTGCTAGCTAGCTACTGAACCTACCATTGTTTGTTAGCCCAACGCTGACAAACATATTTTTTCCATAGTTTTCTGTCAAGTGGGATCTCCACGGACCACCCTTACCTAGTTACGGTAGTCCTCTTCAGGTACGACTCTAAATCAGCAAGGGTGAAGGGCAAGTGGTATGGACACCATTGTATCACGATGGAAGAAGCGCCTACCCAGATCTACACTATATCTGGTATGGTTGCTGCTCTGCGTAATCATGATGAATTATGGCCAAAGCAGTCAGCAAAGTTCAGCTTCATGGACACACATGCAATGACACTGGTGTATCCTTATGTGGTATGTGAGAAGAACACACATGCAATGACTCTAGCTGTGGTTCATGCAAAGAACACACATGCACTAACACTAGTGGATCCATGTGTGGTTTGTGAAAAGAACAAACATGCAATGACACTGGGTGTGGTTCATGAAAAGAACACACATCCAATGACACTGCTGGATCCACATGTGGTTTGTGAAAAGAACAGACATGCAATCACACTAGTGGATCCATGTGTGGTTTGTGAGAAGAAAATACATCCAATCACACTGGTGGATCCATGTGTGGTTTGTGAGAAGAACACACATGCAATGACACTGGGTGTGGTTACTGAAAAGAACACACATCCAATGACATTGGTAGATCCATATGTGGTTTGTGGAAAGAACACACATGCAATGACTCAAGCTGTGGTTAATGAAAAGAACGCACATCAAATGACACTTGTGGATCCATATGTGGTTTGTGGAAAGAACAAACATGCAATGACTCTAGCTATGGTTTGTGAAAAGAACAGACATGCAATGACACTGGTGGATCCATGTGTGGTTTGTGACAAGAACACACATGCAATGACACTGATGTATCCTTATGTTGTTTGTGCGAAGAACACACATGCAATGACACTGGTGGATCCATGTGTGGTTTGTGAAAAGAACAGACATCCAATGACTCTGGGTGTGGTTCATGAAAAGAACACACATCCAATGACACTGGTGGATCAATATGTGGTTTGTGAAAAGAACATACATGCAATGAACTCTGGTGGATCCATGTATGGTTTGTGAAAAAGAACACACATGAAAATGACTCTAGGTGTGGTTCATGAAAAGAACGCACATCCAACGACACTGGGTGTGGTTCATGAAATGAACACACATCCAATGACACTGGTGGATCCATATGTGGTTTGTGGAAATAACACACATGCAATGCCACTAGCTGTGGTTAATAAAAAGAACACACATCAAATGACACTAGTGTATCCTTATGTGGTTTATGAAAAGAACAGGCATGCAATCACACTGGGTGGATCCATTTGTGGTTTGTGAAAAGAACAGACATGCAATGACACTGGTGGATCCATGTGTGGTTTGTGAGAAGAACACACATGCAATGACACTGGGTGTGGTTCATGAAAAGAACACACATCCAATGACACTGGTGGATCCTTATGTGGTTTGTGGAAATAACACACATGCAATGCCACTAGCTGTGGTTAATGAAAAGAACACACATCAAATGACACTAGTGTATCCATGTGTGGTTTATGAAAAGAAAAGGCATGCAATCACACTGGGTGGATCCATGTGTGGTTTGTGAGAAGAACACACATGCAATGACACTGGGTGTGGTTCATGAAAAGAACACACATCCAATGACACTGGTGGATCCTTATGTGGTTTCGAGAAGAACAGACATGCAATGACTCTAGCTGTGGTTCATGAAAAGAACAGACATGCAATGACACTGGTGGATCCATGTGTGGTTTGTGAAAAAGAACACACATGCAAATGACTCTAGCTGTGGTTCATGAAAAGAACACACATGCAATGACCCTAGCTGTGGTTCATGAAAGGAACACACATCCATTGACACTAGTGGATCCATATGTGGTTTGTGGAAAGAACGTAAATGCAATGACGCTGGCTGTGGTTTGTGAAAAGAATAGACATGCAATCACACTGGTGGATCCATGTGTGGTTTGTGGGAAGAACAGACATGCAATGACTCTAGCTGTGGTTAATGAAAAGAATAGACATGCAATGACACTAGTGGATCCATATGTGGTTTGTGGAAAGAACATACATGCAATGACACTAGGTGTGGTTAATGAAAATAACAGACATGCAATGACACTGGTGGATCCATGTGTGGTTTGTGATAAGAACACACATGCAATAACACTAGGTGCGGTTCATGAAAAGAAAACACATCCAATGACACTGGTGTATCCTTATGTGGTTTGTGAAAAGAACACACATGCAATAACACTGGGTGTGGTTCATGAAAAGAACACACATCCAATCACACTGGTGGATCCTTATGTGATTTGTGAAAAAGAACACACATGCAATGACTCTAGCTATGGTTCATGAAAAGAACACACATGCAATGACACCGGTTGATCCATGTGTGGTTTGTGAAAAAGAACAGACATGCAAATGACTCTAGCTGTGGTCCATGAAAAGAACACAGATAAAATCACACCGGTGGATCCATGTGTGGTTTGTGAGAAGAACAAACATGCAATGACTCTGGGTGTGGTTCATGAAAAGAACAGACATCCAATGACACTGGTGGATCCATGTGTTGTTTAATGAAAAGAACACATATCTAATGACACTAGGTGTGGTTCATGAAAAGAACACACATCCAATGACACTGGTGGATCCATATGTGGTTTGTGTGGAGAACAGACATGTAATGAACTCTGGTGGATCCATATATGGTTTGTGAGAAGAACACACATGCAATAACACTGGTGGATCCATGTGTGGTTTGTGAAAAGAACAGACATGCAATGACTCTAGGTGTGGTTCATGAAAAGAACACACATCCAATGACACTGGTGGATCAATATGTGGTTCGTGAAAAGAACAAACATGCAATGAACTCTGGTGGATCCATGTGTGGTTTGTGAAAAGAACATACATGCAAATGACTCTAGGTGTGGTTCATGAAAAGAACACACATCCAATGCCACTGGGGGTCGTTCATGAAAAGAACACACATCCAATGACAATGGTGGATCCATATGTGGTTTGTGGAAAGAACACACATGCGATGACACTAGCTATGGTTAATGAAAAGAACACACATCAAATGACACTAGTGTATCCTTATATGGTTTATGAAAAGAACAGACATGCAATCACACTGGGTGGATCCATGTGTGGTTTGTGAAAAGAACATGCATACAATGACACTGGTGGATCCATGTGTGGTTTGTGAGAAGAACACACATGCAATTACACTGGGTGTGGTTCATGAAAATAACACACATCCAATGACACTCGTGGATCCTTATGTGTGTTTGTGAGAAGAACAGACATGCAACGACTCTAGCTGTGGTTCATGAAAAGAACAGACATGCAATGACACTGGTGGATCCATGTGTGGTTTGTGAGAAGAACACAGATGCAATTACACTAGGTGTGGTTCATGAAAAGAACACACATCCAATGAAACTGGTGGATCCTTATGTGGTTTGTGAAAAGAAAAAACAAGCAATGACTCTAGCTGTGGTTCATGAAAAGAACAGACATGCAACGACACTGGTGGATCCATGTGTGGTTTGTGAAAAAGAACACACATGCAAATGAATCTAGCTATGGTTCATGAAAAGAATACACATGCAATGACTCTAGCTGTGGTTCATGAAATGAACACACATCTAGTGACACTGGTTTATCCATATGTGGTTTGTGGAAAGAACGTACATGCAATGACACTGGCTATGGTTTGTGAAAAGAATAGACATGCAATCACACTGGTTGATCCATGTGTGGTTTGTGGGAAGAACAGACATGCAATAACTCTAGTTGTGGTTAATGAAAAGAATAGACATGCAATGACACTGGTGGATCCATATGTGGTTTGTGGAAAGAACATACATGCAATGATACTAGGTGTGGTTAACGAAAATAACATACATGCAATGACACTGGTGGATCCATGTGTGGTTTGTGATAAGAACACACATGCAATGACACTAGGTGCGGTTCATGAAAAGAAAACACATCCAATGACACTGGTGTATCCTTATGTGGTTTGTGAAAAGAACACACATGCAATAACAGTGTGTGTGGTTCTTGAAAATAACACAGATCCAATGATATTGGTGGATCCTTATGTGGTTTGTGAAAAATAACATACATGCAATGACTCTAACTATGGTTCATGAAAAGAACACACATGCAATGACATCGGTGGATCCATGTGTGGTTTGTGAAAAAGAACAGGCATGCAAATGACTCTAGCTGTGGTCCATGAAAAAAAACATGCAATCACACCGATGGATCCATGTGTGGGTTGTGAGAAGAACAAAAATGCAATGACTCTAGGTGTGGTTCATGAAAAGAACAGACATCCAATGACACTGGTGGATCCATGTGTGGTTTAATGAAAAGAACACACATCCAATGACATTGGGTGTGGTTCATGAAAAGAACACACATCCAATGACACTGGTGGATCCATATGTGGTTTGTGAGGAGAACACACATGCAACGAACTCTGGTGGATCCATATGTGGTTTGTGAGAAGAACACACATGCAATGACATTGGTGGATCCATGTGTGGTTTGTGAAAAGAACAGACATGCAATGACTCTGGGTGTGGTTCATGAAAAGAACTCACATCCAATGACACTGGTGGATCCATATGTGGTTTGTGAAAAGAACATACATGCAATGAACTCTGGTGGATACATGTGTTGTTTGTGAAAAAGAACACACATGCAAATGACTCTAGGTGTGGTTCATGAAAAGAACACACATCCAATGCCACTTGGTGTGGTTCATGAAAAGAACACACATCCAATGACACTGGTGGATCCATATGTGGTTTATGGAAAGAACACACATGCAATGACACTAGCTGTGGTTAATGAAAAGAACACACATCAAATGACACTGGTGTATCCTTATGTGGTTTATGAAAAGAACAGACATGCAATCACACTGGGTGGATCCATGTGTGGTTTGTGAAAAGAACATACATGCAATGACACTGGTGGATCCATGTGTGGTTTGTGAGAAGAACACAGATGCAATGACACTGGGTGTGGTTCATGAAAAGAACACACATCCAATGACACTGTTGGATCCTTATGTGGTTTTGAGAAGAACAGACATGCAATGACTCTAGCTGTGGTTCATGAAAAGAACAGACATGCAATGACACTGGTGGATCCATGTGTGGTTTGTGAAAAAGAACACACATGCAAATGACTCTAGCTGTGGTTCATGAAAAGAACACACATGCAATGACCCTAGCTGTGGTTCATGAAAGGAACACACATCCATTGACACTAGTGGATCCATATGTGGTTTGTGGAAAGAACGTAAATGCAATGACGCTGGCTGTGGTTTGTGAAAAGAATAGACATGCAATCACACTGGTGGATCCATGTGTGGTTTGTGGAAAGAACAGACATGCAATAACTCTAGTTGTGGTTAATGAAAAGAATAGACATGCAATGACACTAGTGGATCCATATGTGGTTTGTGGAAAGAACATACATGCAATGAAACTAGGTGTGGTTAATGAAAATAACATACATGCAATGACACTGGTGGATCCATGTGTGGTTTGTGATAAGAACACACATGCAATGACACTAGGTGCGGTTCATGAAAAGAAAACACATCCAATGACACTGGTGTATCCTTATGTGGTTTGTGAAAAGAACACACATGCAACAACACTGGGTGTGGTTCATGAAAAGAACACAGATCCAATGACATTGGTGGATCCTTACGTGGTTTGTGAAAAAGAACACACATGCAATGACTCTAGCTATGGTTCATGAAAAGAACACACATGCAATGACACCGGTGGATCCATGTGTGGTTTGTGAAAAAGAACAGGCATGCAAATGACTCTAGCTGTGGTCCATGAAAAGACCACAGATAAAATCACACCGGTGGATCCATGTGTGGTTTGTGAGAAGAACAAACATGCAATGACTCTGGGTGTGGTTCATGAAAAGAACAGACATCCAATGACACTGGTGGATGCATGTGTGGTTTAATGAAAAGAACACATATCTAATGACACTAGGTGTGATTCATGAAAAGAACACACATCCAATGACACTGGTGGATCCATATGTGGTTTGTGTGGAGAACAGACATGTAATGAACTCTGGTGGATCCATATATGGTTTGTGAGAAGAACACACATGCAATAACACTGGTGGATCCATGTGTGGTTTGTGAAAAGAACAGACATGCAATGACTCTACGTGTGGTTCATGAAAAGAACACACATCCAATGACACTGGTGAATCAATATGTGGTTCGTGAAAAGAACAGACATGCAATGAACTCTGGTGGATCCATGTGTGGTTTGTGAAAAGAACATACATGCAAATGACTCTAGGTGTGGTTCATGAAAAGAACACACATCCAATGCCACTGGGTGTGGTTCATGAAAAGAACACACATCCAATGACAATGGTGGATCCATATGTGGTTTGTGGAAAGAACACACATGCGATGACACTAGCTATGGTTAATGAAAAGAACACACATCAAATGACACTGGTGTATCCTTATATGGTTTATGAAAAGAACAGACATGCAATCACACTGGGTGGATCCATGTGTGGTTTGTGAAAAGAACAGGCATACAATGACACTGGTGGATCCATGTGTGGTTTGTGAGAAGAACACACATGCAATTACACTGGGTGTGGTTCATGAAAAGAACACACATCCAATGACACTCGTGGATCCTTATGTGTGTTTGTGAGAAGAACAGACATGCAACGTCTCTAGCTGTGGTTCATGAAAAGAACAGACATGCAATGACACTGGTGGATCCATGTGCGGTTTGTGAAAAAGAACACGCACACAAATGACTCTAGCTCTAGTTCATGAAAAGAACACACATGCAATAATTCTAGCCATGGTACATGAAAAGAACACACAACCAGTGACACTGGTGGATCCATATGTGGTTTCTGGAAAAACGTACATGCAATGACACTGGTTGTGGTTTGTGAAAAGAATAGTCATGCAATCACACTGGTGGATCCATGTGTGGTTTGTGGGAAGAACATACATGCAATGACTCTAGCTGTGGTTAATGAAAAGAACAGACATGCAATGACACTGGTGGATCCATATGTTGTTTGTGGAAAGAACATACATGCAATGACACTAGGTGTGGTTAATGAAAAGAACAAACATGCAATGACACTAGTGGATCCATGTGTGGTTTGTGAGAAGAACACACATGAAATGACACTAGGTGTGGTTCATGAAAAGAAAACACATCCAATGACACTGGTGTATCCTTATGTGGTTTGTGAAAAGAACACACATGCAATAACACTGGGTGTGGTTCATGAAAAGAACACACATCCAATCACACTGGTGGATCCTTATGTGGTTTGTGAAAAAGAACACACATGCAATGACACCGGTGGATCCATATGTAGTTTGTGAAAATGAACAGGCATGCTAATGACTCTAGCTGTGGTCCAAGAAAAGAGCACACATGCAATTACACCGGTGGATCCATGTGTGGTTTGTGAGAAGAACAAAAATGCAATGACTCTAGGTGTGGTTCATGAAAAGAACAGACATCCAATGACACTGGTGGATCCATGTGTGGTTTAATGAAAAGAACACACATGCAATGACACTGGGTGTGGTTCATGAAAAGAACACACATCCAATGACACTGGTGAATCCAAATGTGGTTTGTGGAAGCAACACACATGCAATGACACTAGCTATGGTTAATGAAAAGAACACACATCAAATAACACTAGTGTATCCTTATGTGGTTTATGAAAAGAACATACATGCAATCACACTGGGTGGAACCATGTGTGGTTTGTGAGAAGAACACACATGCAATGACACTGGTGGATCCATGTGTTGTTTGTGAGAAGAACACACATGCAATGACACTGGGTGTGGTTCATGAAAAGAATACACATCCAATCACACCGGTGGATCCTTATGTGGTTTGTGAGAAGAACAGACATGCAATGACTCTAGCTGTGGTTCATGAAAAGAACAGACATGCAATGACACTGGTGTATCCTTATGTGGTTTGTGAGAAGAACAGACATGCAATGACTCTAGCTATGGTCCATGAGAAGAACAAACATGCAATGACACTAGTGGATCCATGTGTGGTTTATGAAAGGAACAAACATGCAATGACACTGGGTGTGGTTCATGAAAAGAACACACATCCGATGACACTGGTGGATCCATATGTGGTTTGTGAGGAGAACAGACTTGCAATGAAACTGGGTGTGGTTGTGAGAAGAACAGACTTGCAATGACTCTGGGTGTGGTTCATGAAAAGAACAGACATCCAATGACACAGGTGGATCCATGTGTGGTTTAATGAAAAGAACACACATGCAACGACACTCGGTGTGGTTCATGAAAAGAACACACATCCAATGACACTGGTGGATCCATATGTGGTTTGTGGAAAGAACGCACATGAAATGACACTAGCTGTGGTTAATGAAAAGAACACACATCAAATGACACTGGTGTATCCTTATGTGGTTTATGAAAAGAACAGACATGCAATCACACTGGGTGGATCCATGTGTGGTTTGTGAAAAGAACAGACATGCAATTACACTGGTGGATCCATCTGAGGTTTGTGAGAAGAACACACATGCAATGCCACTGGGTGTGGTTAATGAAAAGAACACACATCCAATGACACCGGTGGATCCTTATGTGGTTTATGAGAAGAACATACCTTCAATGACTCTAGCTGTGGTTCATGAGAACAACACACATGCAATGACACTGGGTGTGGTTCATGAAAAGAACAAACATCCAATGACACTGGTGGATCCATATGTGGTTTGTGAAAAGAAAAGACATGCAATCACACTTGGTGTGGTTCATGAAAAGAAAACACATCCAATGACACTGTTGTATCCTTATGTGGTTTGTGAAAAGAACACACATGCAATGACACTGGTTGTGGTTCATGAAAAGAACACACATCCAATGACACTGTGGATCCTTATGTGGTTTGGGAAGAAGAACACACATGCAATGACTCTAGCTGTGGTTCATGAAAAGAAAACACATGCAATGACACCGGTGGATCCATGTGTGGTTTGTGAAAAAGAAAAGGCATGAAAATGACTCTAGCTGTGGTCCATGAAAAGAACACACATGCAATCACACCGGTGGATCCATGTGTGGTTTGTGAGAAGAACAGACATGCAATGACACTGGGCGTGGTTCATAAAAAGAACAGACATCCAATGACGTGGGTGGATCCATGTGTGCTTTAATGAAAAGAACACACATGCAATGAAACTGGGTGTGTCTCCTAAAAAGAGCACACATCCAATGACACTGGTGGATCCTTCTGTGGTTTGTGAAAAAGAACACACATGCAATGACTCTAGCTATGGTTCATGAAAAGAATAGACATGCAATGACTCTAGCTGTGGTTTGTGAAAAGAAAACACATCTAGTGACACTGGTGGATCCATATGTGGTTTGTGGAAAGAACATACATGCCATGACACTGGCTGTGGTTTGTGAAAAGGATAGACATGCAATCACACTGGTGGATACATGTGTGGTTTGTGGGAAGAACATACATGCAATGACTCTAGCTGTGGTTAATGAAAAGAACAGGCATGCAATGAGACTGGTGGATCCATATGTGGTTTGTGGAAAGAACATAGATCCAATGACTCTAGCTGTGGTTAATGAAAAGAATAGACATGCAATGACACTGGTGGATCCATGTGTGGTTTGTGAGAAGAACATACACGCAATGACACTGGTGGATCCATGTGTGGTTTGTGAGAAGAACAGACATACAATGACTCTGGATGTGGTTCATGAAAAGAACAGACATCCAATGACACTGGTGGATCCATGTGTGGTTTAATGAAAAGAACACACATGCAACGACACTGGTGGTTCCATGTGTGGTTTGTGAGAAGAACAGACATGCAATGACACTGGTGGATCCATGTGTGGTTTGTGAGAAGAACACACATGCAATGACACTGGGTGTGATTCATGAAAAGAACACACATCCAATGACACTGGTGTATCCATATGTGGTTTGTGAAAAGAAAAGACATGCAATCACAGTGGTTGTGGTTCATGAAAAGAATAGACATCCAATGACACTGGTGTATCCTTATGTGGTTTGTGAAAAGAACACACATGCAATGACATTGGGTGTGGTTCATGAAAAGAACACACATCCAATGACACCGTGGATCCTTATGTGGTTTGTGAAAAAGAACACACATGCAATGACTCGAGTTGTGGTTCATGAAAAGAACACACATGCAATGACACTGGTGGATCCATGTGTGGTTTGTGAAAAAGAATAGACATGCAAATGACTCTAGTTGTGGTTCTTGAAAAGAACACACGTGCAATCACACCGGTGGATCCATGTGTGGTTTGTGAGAAGAACAGACATGCAATGACTTTGAGTGTGGTTCATCAAAAGAATAGACATCCAATGACGTGGGTGGATCCATGTGTGGTTTAATGAAAAGAACACACATGCAATGAAACTGGGTGTGGTTCATGAAAAGAACACACATCCAATGACACTGGTGGATCCATATGTGGTTTATGGAAAGAACACACATGCAATGACACTAGTTGTGGTTAATGAAAAGAACACACATCAAATGACACTGGTGTATCCTTATGTGGTTAATGAAAAGAACATACATGCAATGACACTGGTGGATCCATATGTGGTTTGTGGAAAGAACATACATGCAATGACTCTAGATGTGGTTAATGAAAAGAACAGACATGCAATGACACTATGGATCCATGTGTGGTTGGTGAGAAGAACACACATGCAATGACACTGGGTGTGGTTCATGAAAAGAAAACACATCCAATGACACTGGTGTATCCTTAGGTGGATTGTGAAAAGAACACACATGCAATGAAACTAGGTGTGGTTCATGAAAAGAACACACATCCAATGACACTGGTTGATCCGTGTGTGGTTTGTGGGAAGAACAGGCATGCAATGACACTGGTGGATCCATGTGTGGTTTGTGACCAGAACAGGCATGCGAATGACTCTAGCTATGGCTTGTGAAAAGAACACACTTGCAATCACACCGGTGGATCCATGTGTGGTTTGTGAGAAGAACACACATGCAATGACACTGGGTGTGGTTCATGAAAAGAACACACATCCAATGACACTGGCTGATCCTTATGTGGTTTGTGAGAAGAACACACATGCAATGGCACTGGGTGTGGTTCATGAAAAGAGCACACATCCAATGACACTGGTGGATCCTTATGTGGTTTGTGAAAAAGAACACACATGCAATGACTCTAGCAGTGGTTCATGAAAAGAACAGACATGCAATGATTCTAGCTGTGGTTTGTGAAAAGAAAACACATCGAGTGACACTAGTGGATCCATATGTGGTTTGTGGAAAGAACATACATGCAATGAAACTGGCTGTGGTGTGTGAAAAGAATAGTCATGCAATCACACTGGTGGAGACATGTGTGGTTTGTGGGAAGAACAGACATGCAATGACTCTAGCTGTGGTTAATGAAAAGAACAGACATGCAATGAGACTGGTGTATCCATATGTGGTTTGTGGAAAGAACATACATCCAATGACTCTAGCTGTCGTTAATGAAAAGAATAGACATGCAATGACACTGGTGGATCCATGTGTGGTTTGTGAGAAGAACACACATGCAATGACACTAGTTGTGGTTCATGAAAAGAAAACACATCCAATGAAACTGGTGTATCCTTATGTGGTTTGTGAAAAGAACACACATGCAATGACAATGGGTGTGGTTCATGAAAAGAACACACATTCAATGACATGGTGGATCCTTATGTGGTTTGTGAAAAAGAACACACATGCAATGACTCTAGCTATGGTTCATGAAAAGAAGACACATGCAATGACACCGGTGGATCCATGTTTGGTTTGTGACAAGAACTGGCATGCAAATGACTCTAGCTGTGGTTTGTGAAAAGAACACACATGCAATCACACCGGTGGATCCATGTGTGGTTTGTGAGAAGAATAGACATGCAATGACTCTGGGTGTTGGTCATGAAAAGAACAGACATCCAATGACACTGGTGGATCCATGTGTGGTTTAATGAAAAGAACACACATGCAGTGACACTGGTGGTTCCATGTGTGGTTTGTGAGAAGAACATACATGCAATGACACTAGTGGATCCGTGTGTGGTTTGTGAGAAGAACACACATGCAATGACAGTGGTTGTGGTTCATGAAAAGAACACACATCCAATGACACAGGTGGATCCTTATGTGGTTTGTGAGAGGAACACACATCCAATGACTCTGGCTGTGGTTCATGAAAAAGAACACACATGCAATCACACTGGTGGATCCATGTGTGGTTTGTGAGAAGAACACACATGCAATGACACTGGGTGTGGTTAATGAAAAGAACAGAGATGCGATGTATCTAGCTATAGTTTATTCAAAGAACACACATGCAATGACTCTGGTGGATCCATATCTCGTTCATGAAAAGAACACACATTTAATGACACTGGTGGATCTATATGTAGTTTGTGAAAAGAACACACATGCAATGACATTGGTGGATCAACATGTGGTTTATGAAAAGAACACACATGCATTGATACCGGTGGATCCATGTGGTTTATGACAATAACACACATGCAATGAACTCTAGTGGGTCCATGTGGTTTATGAGAAGAACACACATCCAATGAACTCTAGTGGATCTATCTTGGCATAATTTGATGTATGCCACGATGTATTTCATTGTACAAAACACTCACTTTCCATTTTTATAACACTTAGTTTTGCCCTTGGTTTTTTGATAATACTTAGTTTTGCCCCCTCTCTCTATCTTTCATAGAAGCCCAAACATGTGCTCACTCTGTCTGCTACTCCCTGATTGGTTGTCACGGTTGTCACACGGATCGTGCGCACAAACCGTTGATTCTGTGTGATCCAACGATGATCGTTGCACACGTCATGCCCTTCACAGTTCAGCGTGAGACAGCACAGACGTCTCCCTCAGCGAGACTTCTCCAAGAAGGAACACGAAGCCGTCCATGGAAAAAGTCGTCGACTGGTCATGTCATGTTTAATCAAGTATGAAAATCCTACTACTGCTACTACTACGCCACAACACATGCGTGATCAAGTGCATGGTCGTTGATGGACAACTGCAATTTATTGCCACTTGATTTTAATAATACATATCCCATTTTTTACGCATCGGCTCGCAATCTCACTTCCAACTGGGCCCCACCGTAAGAAACTTGCGCATGCTAGTCGGAGGCCGAAGAGCTGAGCTCGACGAGACCTAACGTCTCTGCCTTCATCGAGTCACTCGCAGTCATCAACACATCCCTTTACCCGATCTAGCACAACCCCACAAATCTCGCTGTACAGCCAACTAGCTTCCCCTCTAGATTTCCACTTTTAATTATCGCCAATTTTAGGGCCGTGTCAAACTTTATACATAGAAATTGTGTATGCGCCCTTTGTACGCGGCTCAATACAGAACTACCATGCATGGCCCTGGAAAAAAAGTGACGTACCGTGCGCGTGTCGCGGTGCGAGGTGCAGTAGACTGCACGGTGCGTTGCACGGTGATGCAACGAAATGTGCCTTGCTTCCATTCACCTTAAATATAGAGCCCCTCTCCGCACACCCACTCTCACTCTCGCTCACTCTCCCCATGCAACCCTCTCCACTGTCCCACTAGCATCTGCAAACTTCCGAGAATACCCCGTCCGTGCCGGTGATGGCGGAGGAGGATACGGTGGCCATCGTCGCCTCCGAGGCCGCCGGCAAGGAGGCCCCCTTCTCCTCGCCGGTCCCGCTCGAGGCGTTGAAAGCAGCCGCCATCCCCGTCCAGGCCCCAGTCGAGCCATCGATGGCAGTCTCCGTTCCCGTGCAGGCCCTCATCCCCGCTACCGACGTAGCCGCTGACGAGGCCCCCGTCTCCTCACTGGTCCCCCTCTACGCGTTGAAAGTAGCCGCCATCCCTATCTAGGCCCTAGTCGAGGCATCGATGGCAGTCGCTGTTCCTGTCCAGGCCCCTGTCCCCGCTACCGATGTAGCCGCCAACGAGGAGCCCCCGCCAGCAAGGAGGATCTCGCCGGTCACGAGCAGATCCAACTCTTTAGGGGGCCCTACGATCCAGATGAGTACATCACTCCACTGAACCCCTACAACACCGGCATCGACAACCCATGGTCGGAGGTAACTAGGGTTTGCTCCCCTTCCCTGGTTCTTCTACCGTTCCCATCGTTGGATGCTAGATCTTGGTTTATTAGGATTCGCTTGTTCGCATTTCGATTGCTCGATCTTCTTACATAATCTACTCCCCCATTTTCCTTTTCTTCCAATAGGTTTACGGCAGTGACGTCTGCAGCGATGACGAGTCAGGCACACCAAGACTCGTAAGGTGCTGAGGAGGCTGCAGGTCGGCCAGTACGACACCTTCTTTGCTGGCGGTGACTACAGCTGCCCCTTCTACAAGGGGATCGCCTTCTGCTGGGTGAGTCTCGCTGGCACCGACTTCAACTCCTTACTGAAGCATGCAGAGGGCCCGGGCTCCAGCATCCACAAAGGTGGCCAGACTGTGAACGTCAACGCCTACATCGCTGAACACCAGGCTCTTGGCATTCACCTTCGAAACCTCTAGCGGGTGGCCATCGAAGAGGGTCGCATGCCTCCAATCAAGCTCAAGGCCCCCAAGATCAAGGGACTAGGCAGCAAGAAGTGGAGGAAGCGTCGGAGGGAGGAGGCGGAGGCGTAGGCGCATGCAAGGAGGGGTTGAATGTGTCTGCTGCTGCTAAGCAGCTTCTTTTGATTTTCTATATTTTGCTTGCATCCTATTTATGGTTGAATGCATCGAACCTCGTTAAATAACCTACTTTCTATCGCTATATCCTATTTAGTTGCGCACAGCTATATCTACATTTGTTTTGTTTTCTGAATGAATGTATTCTGCCTGGTGTGATTTACTGCTCTAGATTTGCTACCAGATTGGAGGCAAAAAGAGGTCCAAAAGGGAACGAATTATCGAAGAGAGAATCTTCTCTAGATTTGCTACCAACTTGGGCAAAATGACACATATTTGTTTAGCGAGAGAGGAAAAAGGTACTCTTTCAAACTGCCAGTTAACGAGCTACCATCTTGACAAGCTATAAGACACATACAGAAACATAACACAAAGAGGGTTAAATTTATTTTACTACTCTCACTTGAGGTGCTAGACATCTTGATAAGATAAATGAGTTCCACAAAATAGAAACATAACACAAAGGAGTAAAATTTAATTCACTTCTCATCAGCCCACTTGAGGCGCTTGTCATCGTTCCTAGGCGACCAACTACGATCATTCTAGGTGGAACTTACATTATTGGCACTCCACAGCTCACGAAATGCTTCATCCCACCTAGGATCTGATTTGCCTTCCCTATCTTCAGCGTCCTGCGACACAATTAGCGATGCATCAAAGACCTGATTGTTGCCGCTAGAAGATGCTGCCTCTCTATTTGCTGCTTCAGCTGCAGCCTCTCTGCCAGCTGCTTCTGCTTCAGCTGCAAGCTCTCTTTTAGCTGCTTCTGCAGCCTCTCTGTCAGCTGCTTCAGATGCAACCATTTCCTTTGCATATGTAGCTTCAAACTTAGCTATTCTGCATTTTCTACAAAGGGCTCCTCTAAGCTCATCTCCCCTCTTGCAAATAGGGCAAAACACAAGGTAACATAGAAAAAATGGATCTTCTTGTACAACTGGTAGGTCACGTAAGCATCTATGGCCGCATACTTCAGGTTTATATCACACAATGGCCACTCGTCCTAGAAATCGTGCCTATCCATAGGGAAATTTGCCTTCATTCTGTCGTACGTCTCATCGAGGATTCTAGTTGTGAGTGATGCCATTACATCCTTCCTCGAGCCCCCTAGGATCTTGACAAGACTCTGAATATCGATCTAGTTGTGCATAGGAATTGTAATTCCCTCTTGATGAAATTTCGAAAAATCAGTTGTATTGTCGATAGTGCAGAAAACAATTCCCTTTTCTACAAGGAACTGGCGCAGCGCCGGACAATTCCTGCCAGTCCTGAAAGTATGTAGTTTTTCATCACCAAAATTTGTAACTACAAATATTTTGTCAATGCAAGATCATCATCTGAATATAATTTTGAAAAGTTTACTAAATGCAAGATCAAGACACTGAACATTGTCTTGTCATAATTTATTTGGTCCTAAATAAAATCTAGTAGTTGCAAGATGAGCAAATGGATAAAGAACAAGAGGAGAAAACCCTGAAAGCGGTTGGCTACAGAGAGCAGATCTACAAACTGGGAGAGGTGGTAGACGAGGATGTGTTTCCTCATGACCAGTTGAACGACGGCGACTTCACTCCCTTCATATGGGTCCTCCGGGGTGTACTCGAGGTCCAATCCCACAAACTTTTCCTCGTCTTTCGCAAGCAACCCTCGTACATCCTCAGTACTTGCACCGCTGTCTCCTCCTCGTTGGTGTAGACGACGTCTATCTTCTTATTGTCATGGGTAGTGAAGCTTGTCTCTAGAGTGCGACGACCTTCCATGGTGGCAAGGAGAAGACAGGAAGAAGACAGATGACATGAAGACGAAGAGTGGTTTCTACGAGGTAGGGGAACGGTGGAACCGTCAATGCGCTTTTAAGGTAGTGATTAACGATAGGGACGGAAGTCCAAAGGAGAGACGCGTGGCGGTGGCCCTTCCAGCTTCTCAGTAAACAAAATAATAATTATAACGATGATATATGTGCCCTGTTTTGTCACGCCAATACACTGGGCCGGTCGCGTTGTCCTATCCACTGTGCGAGCACTGCAAGCCTACGTGATAGCCACCCCGCCTAAGCGACAGGAGCGACATAAAGGCGAGAACTGACAGGGGCCAACTTGACGGCCGTTAGCCTGATATTTTGTATTGAAACGTAAAGTTGAATTCATGCCAAAAAAGACCCTCTGAGTATTTGGCACGCCAACTATAGTTATCGCGACTGATTATATGCAACTTTGGTACCGCGTTGCCTGGGCGCCCCAACTTTCAGGCTGCAAAATGATATTCTCCATTGCATGTGTGTTCTTCTCACAAACCACATATGGATCCACCAGTGTCATTGAATGTGTGTTCTTTTCAAGAACCACATATGGATCCACCAGAGTCATTGCATGTGTGTTCTTTCAATAAACCATAACTAGAGTCATTGCATCTCTGTTCTTTTCATTAACCACACCTAGAGTTATTGTATGTCTGTTCTTCTCACAAACCACATATGGATCCACCAGAGTCACTGCATGTGTGTTCTTATCACAAACCACATGGATCCACCAGTATTATTGCATGTGTGTTATTTTAATAAACCACAGCTAGAGTCACTAGATCTCTGTTCTTTTCACAAACCACATATGGATCCACTAGTTTCATTGCATGTGTGTTCTTTTCACAAACCACATGTGGATCCACTAGAGTCATTGCATGTGTGTTCTTTTCACAAACCACATATGGATCCACCAATGTTCATTGCATGTTTGTTCTTTTCACAAACCACATATGGATCCCCTAGTGTCATTGCATGTGTGTTCTTTTCACAAACCACATACAGACCCACCAGTGTAATTGAAATGTGTGTTCTTTTCACAAACTACATGGATCCACTAGTGTTATTGCATGTATGTTCTTTTAATAAACAACACCTAGAGTCACTACATGTGTGTTATTGTCATAAACCACATGGATCCACCAGTGTCATTGCATGTGTGTTCTTTTCACAAACCACATGTCGATCCACCAGTGTCATTGCATGTGTGTTCTTTCCATGAACCACATATGGATCCACCAGTGTCATTGAATGTGTGTTCTTTTCACAAACCACATATGGATCCACCAGAGTAATTGCATGTGTGTTCTTTCAATAAACCACAACTAGATTCATTGCATGTCTATTCTTTTCATTAACCACAGCTAGAGTCATTGAATGTGTGTTCTTATCACAATCCACATATGGATCCACCAGAGTCATTACATGTGTGTTCTTCTCACAACCCAAATGGAACCACCAGTGTTATTACATGTGTGTTCTTTTAATAAACCTCATCTAGAGTCATTGGATCTCCATTCTTTTCACACACCACATATGGAACCACCAGTGTCATTGCATGTGCGTTCTTTGCATTAACAACGGCTAGAGTCATTTCATGTGTGTTATTTTTACAAACCACATGTATATCCACTAGATTCATTGCATGTGTGTTCTTTTCACAAACAACATATGGATCCACCAGCGTTCACTGCATGTGTGTTCTTTTCACAAACAACATATGGATCCTCTAGTGTCATTGCATGTGTGTTCTTTTCATTAACCACAGCTAGAGTCATTGCATGTGTGTTCTTTTCACAAACCACATATGGATCCACTAGAGTTCATTGCATGTCTGTTCTTTTCACAAACCACATATGCTTCCACCAGAGTCATTGCATGTGTTTTCTTTTCACAAACCACATATGGATCCACCAGAGTCATTGCATGTGTGTTCTTTCAATAAACCACAGCTAGAGTCATTGCATCTCTATTCTTTTCATTAACCATAGCTAGAGTCATTGCATATCTGTTCTTTTCACAAACCACATATGGATTCACAAGAGTTCATTGCATGTGTGTTCTTTTCACAAACCACATATGGATCCACCAGTGTTATTGCATGTGTGTTCTTTTAATAAACCAGCTAGAGTCACTGCATGTGTGTTATTGTCATAAACCACATGGATCCACCAGTGTCATTGTATTTGTGTTCTTTTCACAAACCACAGGTGGATCCACAAGTGTCATTGAAAGTGTGTTCTTTTCACAAAAAACATATGGATCCACCAGAGTCATTGCATGTGTGCTCTTTCAATAAACCACGGCTAGAGTAATTGCATCTCTGTTCTTTTCATTAACCAAAGCTAGAGTCATTGACTGTGTGTTCTTGTCACAAACCACATATGGATCCACCAGAGTCTTTGCATGTGCGTGGCTTCTCACAAACCACATGGAACCACCAGTGTTATTGCATGTGTGTTCTTTTAATAAACTAGAGCTAGAGTCACTGGATCTATGTTCTTTTCACAAACCACATATAGATCCACCAGTTTCATTACATGTGTGTTATTTTCATTAACAACAGCTAGAGTCATTGCATGTGTGTTCTTTTCACAAACCACATGTGGATCCACTAGAGTAGTTGCATCTGTGTTCTTTTCACAAACCACATATGGATCCACTAGTGTTCACTGTATGTGTGTTCTTTTCACAAACCACATATGGATCTCCTAGTGTCATTGCATGAGTGTTCTTTTCATTAACCACAGCTAGAGTCATTGCATGTGTGTTGTTTTCACAAACCAGATATGGATCCACAAGAGTTCATTGCATGTCTATTCTTTTTACAAACCACATATGCATCCACCAGAGTTCATTCCATGTGTGTTCTTTTGACAAACCACATATGGATCCACAAGAGTCATTGAAATGTGTGTTCTTTTCACAAACCACATATGGATCCCCAAGTGTCACTGCATGTGTGTTCTTTTCACAAACCACATATGGATCCACCAGAGTCATTGCATGTGTGTTATTTAAATAAACCACAGCTAGAGTCATTGCATCTCTATTCTTTTCATTAACCATAGCTAGAGTCATTGCATGTCTGTTCTTTTCACAAACCACATATGGATCCACTAGAGTTCATTGCATCTGTGTTCTTTTCACATACCACATATGGATCCACCAGTGTTCATTGCATGTGTGTTCTTTTAATAAACCATAGCTAGAGTCATTGCATGTGTGTTATTGTCATAAACCACATGGATCCATCAGTGTCATTGCATGTGTGTTCTTTTCACAAACCACATGTGGATCCACTAGTGGCATTGCATGTGTGTTATTTTCATGAACCACATATGGATCCACCAGTGTCATTGAATATGTGTTCTTTTCACAAACCACATATGGATCCACCAGAGTTCATTGCATGTGTGTTATTTTCACAAACCACATATGGATCCACCAGTGTTATTGCATATGTGTTCTTTTAATAAACCACAGCTAGAGTCACTGCATGTGTGTTATTGTCATAAACCACATGGATCCACCAGTGTCATTGCATTTGTGTTCTTTTCACAAACCACAGGTGGATCCACAAGTGTAATTGAAAGTGTGTTCTTTTCACAAACAACATATGGATCCACTAGAGTCATTGCATGTGTGCTCTTTCAATAAACCACAGCTAGAGTCATTGCATCTCTGTTCTTTTCATTAACCAAAGCTAGAGTCATTGACTATGTGTTCTTCTCACAAACCACATATGGATCCAGCAGAGTATTTGCATGTGCGTGGCTTCTCACAAACCACATGGAACCACCAGTGTTATTGCATGTGTGTTCTTTTAATAAACCAGAGCTAGAGTCACTAGATCTCTATTCGTTTCACAAACCACATATGGATCCACCAGTTTCATTACATGTGTGTTCTTTTCATTAACAACAGCTAGAGTCATTGCATGTGTGTTCTTTTCACAAACCACATGTGGATCCACTAGAGTAGTTGCATGTGTGTTCTTTTCACAAACCACATATGGATCCACCAGTGTTCACTGCATGTGTGTTCTTTTCACAAACCACATATGGATCTCCTAGTGTCATTGCATACGTGTTCTTTTCATTAACCACAGCTAGAGTCATTGCATGTGTGTTCTTTTCACAAACCAGATATGGATCCACAAGAGTTCATTGCATGTTTGTTCTTTTTACAAACCACATATGCATCCACCGGAGTTCATTGCATGTGCGTTCTTTTGACAAACCACATATGGATCCACAAGAGTCATTGAAATGTGTGTTCTTGTCACAAACGACATATGGATCCCCAAGTGTCACTGCATGTGTGTTCTTTTCACAAACAACATATGGATCCACCAGAGTCATTGCATGTGTGTTATTTAAATAAACCACAGCTAGAGTCATTACATCTCTATTCTTTTCATTAACCATAGATAAAGTCATTGCATGTCTGTTCTTTTCACAAACCACATATGGATCCACTAGAGTTCACTGCATGTGTGTTCTTTTCACAGACCACATATGGATCCACCAGTGTTCATTGCATGTGTGTTCTTTTAATAAACCATAGCTAGAGCCATTGCATGTGTGTTATTGTCATAAACCACATGGATCCACCAGTGTTATTGCATGTGTGTTCTTTTCACAAACCACATATGGATCCACCAGAGTCTTTGCATGTGTGTTATTGTCATAAACCACATGGATCCACCAGTGTTATTGCATGTGTGTTCTTGTCACAAACCACATATGGATCCACCAGAGTCTTTGCATGTGCGTGGCTTCTCACAAACCACATGGAACCACCAGTGTTATTGCATGTGTGTTCTTTTAATAAACTAGAGCTAGAGTCACTGGATCTATGTTCTTTTCACAAACCACATATAGATCCACCAGTTTCATTACATGTGTGTTATTTTCATTAACAACAGCTAGAGTCATTGCATGTGTGTTCTTTTCACAAACCACATGTGGATCCACTAGAGTAGTTGCATCTGTGTTCTTTTCACAAACCACATATGGATCCACTAGTGTTCACTGTATGTGTGTTCTTTTCACAAACCACATATGGATCTCCTAGTGTCATTGCATGAGTGTTCTTTTCATTAACCACAGCTAGAGTCATTGCATGTGTGTTGTTTTCACAAACCAGATATGGATCCACAAGAGTTCATTGCATGTCTATTCTTTTTACAAACCACATATGCATCCACCAGAGTTCATTCCATGTGTGTTCTTTTGACAAACCACATATGGATCCACAAGAGTCATTGAAATGTGTGTTCTTTTCACAAACCACATATGGATCCCCAAGTGTCACTGCATGTGTGTTCTTTTCACAAACCACATATGGATCCACCAGAGTCATTGCATGTGTGTTATTTAAATAAACCACAGCTAGAGTCATTGCATCTCTATTCTTTTCATTAACCATAGCTAGAGTCATTGCATGTCTGTTCTTTTCACAAACCACATATGGATCCACTAGAGATCATTGCATCTGTGTTCTTTTCACATACCACATATGGATCCACCAGTGTTCATTGCATGTGTGTTCTTTCAATAAACCATAGCTAGAGTCATTGCATGTGTGTTATTGTCATAAACCACATGGATCCATCAGTGTCATTGCATGTGTGTTCTTTTCACAAACCACATGTGGATCCACTAGTGGCATTGCATGTGTGTTATTTTCATGAACCACATATGGATCCACCAGTGTCATTGAATATGTGTTCTTTTCACAAACCACATATGGATCCACCAGAGTTCATTGCATGTGTGTTATTTTCACAAACCACATATGGATCCACCAGTGTTATTGCATATGTGTTCTTTTAATAAACCACAGCTAGAGTCACTGCATGTGTGTTATTGTCATAAACCACATGGATCCACCAGTGTCATTGCATTTGTGTTCTTTTCACAAACCACAGGTGGATCCACAAGTGTAATTGAAAGTGTGTTCTTTTCACAAACAACATATGGATCCACTAGAGTCATTGCATGTGTGCTCTTTCAATAAACCACAGCTAGAGTCATTGCATCTCTGTTCTTTTCATTAACCAAAGCTAGAGTCATTGACTATGTGTTCTTCTCACAAACCACATATGGATCCAGCAGAGTATTTGCATGTGCGTGGCTTCTCACAAACCACATGGAACCACCAGTGTTATTGCATGTGTGTTCTTTTAATAAACCAGAGCTAGAGTCACTAGATCTCTATTCGTTTCACAAACCACATATGGATCCACCAGTTTCATTACATGTGTGTTCTTTTCATTAACAACAGCTAGAGTCATTGCATGTGTGTTCTTTTCACAAACCACATGTGGATCCACTAGAGTAGTTGCATGTGTGTTCTTTTCACAAACCACATATGGATCCACCAGTGTTCACTGCATGTGTGTTCTTTTCACAAACCACATATGGATCTCCTAGTGTCATTGCATACGTGTTCTTTTCATTAACCACAGCTAGAGTCATTGCATGTGTGTTCTTTTCACAAACCAGATATGGATCCACAAGAGTTCATTGCATGTTTGTTCTTTTTACAAACCACATATGCATCCACCGGAGTTCATTGCATGTGTGTTCTTTTGACAAACCACATATGGATCCACAAGAGTCATTGAAATGTGTGTTCTTGTCACAAACGACATATGGATCCCCAAGTGTCACTGCATGTGTGTTCTTTTCACAAACAACATATGGATCCACCAGAGTCATTGCATGTGTGTTATTTAAATAAACCACAGCTAGAGTCATTACATCTCTATTCTTTTCATTAACCATAGATAAAGTCATTGCATGTCTGTTCTTTTCACAAACCACATATGGATCCACTAGAGTTCACTGCATGTGTGTTCTTTTCACAGACCACATATGGATCCACCAGTGTTCATTGCATGTGTGTTCTTTTAATAAACCATAGCTAGAGCCATTGCATGTGTGTTATTGTCATAAACCACATGGATCCACCAGTGTTATTGCATGTGTGTTCTTTTCACAAACCACATATGGATCCACCAGAGTCTTTGCATGTGTGTTATTGTCATAAACCACATGGATCCACCAGTGTTATTGCATGTGTGTTCTTTTCACAAACCACATATGGATCCACCAGAGTCTTTGCATGTGCGTGGCTTCTCACAAACCACATGGAACCACCAGTGTTATTGCATGTGTGTTCTTTTAATAAACTAGAGCTAGAGTCACTGGATCTATGTTCTTTTCACAAACCACATATAGATCCACCAGTTTCATTACATGTGTGTTATTTTCATTAACAACAGCTAGAGTCATTGCATGTGTGTTCTTTTCACAAACCACATGTGGATCCACTAGAGTAGTTGCATCTGTGTTCTTTTCACAAACCACATATGGATCCACTAGTGTTCACTGTATGTGTGTTCTTTTCACAAACCACATATGGATCTCCTAGTGTCATTGCATGAGTGTTCTTTTCATTAACCACAGCTAGAGTCATTGCATGTGTGTTGTTTTCACAAACCAGATATGGATCCACAAGAGTTCATTGCATGTCTATTCTTTTTACAAACCACATATGCATCCACCAGAGTTCATTCCATGTGTGTTCTTTTGACAAACCACATATGGATCCACAAGAGTCATTGAAATGTGTGTTCTTTTCACAAACCACATATGGATCCCCAAGTGTCACTGCATGTGTGTTCTTTTCACAAACCACATATGGATCCACCAGAGTCATTGCATGTGTGTTATTTAAATAAACCACAGCTAGAGTCATTGCATCTCTATTCTTTTCATTAACCATAGCTAGAGTCATTGCATGTCTGTTCTTTTCACAAACCACATATGGATCCACTAGAGTTCATTGCATCTGTGTTCTTTTCACATACCACATATGGATCCACCAGTGTTCATTGCATGTGTGTTCTTTTAATAAACCATAGCTAGAGTCATTGCATGTGTGTTATTGTCATAAACCACATGGATCCATCAGTGTCATTGCATGTGTGTTCTTTTCACAAACCACATGTGGATCCACTAGTGGCATTGCATGTGTGTTATTTTCATGAACCACATATGGATCCACCAGTGTCATTGAATATGTGTTCTTTTCACAAACCACATATGGATCCACCAGAGTTCATTGCATGTGTGTTATTTTCACAAACCACATATGGATCCACCAGTGTTATTGCATATGTGTTCTTTTAATAAACCACAGCTAGAGTCACTGCATGTGTGTTATTGTCATAAACCACATGGATCCACCAGTGTCATTGCATTTGTGTTCTTTTCACAAACCACAGGTGGATCCACAAGTGTAATTGAAAGTGTGTTCTTTTCACAAACAACATATGGATCCACTAGAGTCATTGCATGTGTGCTCTTTCAATAAACCACAGCTAGAGTCATTGCATCTCTGTTCTTTTCATTAACCAAAGCTAGAGTCATTGACTATGTGTTCTTCTCACAAACCACATATGGATCCAGCAGAGTATTTGCATGTGCGTGGCTTCTCACAAACCACATGGAACCACCAGTGTTATTGCATGTGTGTTCTTTTAATAAACCAGAGCTAGAGTCACTAGATCTCTATTCGTTTCACAAACCACATATGGATCCACCAGTTTCATTACATGTGTGTTCTTTTCATTAACAACAGCTAGAGTCATTGCATGTGTGTTCTTTTCACAAACCACATGTGGATCCACTAGAGTAGTTGCATGTGTGTTCTTTTCACAAACCACATATGGATCCACCAGTGTTCACTGCATGTGTGTTCTTTTCACAAACCACATATGGATCTCCTAGTGTCATTGCATACGTGTTCTTTTCATTAACCACAGCTAGAGTCATTGCATGTGTGTTCTTTTCACAAACCAGATATGGATCCACAAGAGTTCATTGCATGTTTGTTCTTTTTACAAACCACATATGCATCCACCGGAGTTCATTGCATGTGTGTTCTTTTGACAAACCACATATGGATCCACAAGAGTCATTGAAATGTGTGTTCTTGTCACAAACGACATATGGATCCCCAAGTGTCACTGCATGTGTGTTCTTTTCACAAACAACATATGGATCCACCAGAGTCATTGCATGTGTGTTATTTAAATAAACCACAGCTAGAGTCATTACATCTCTATTCTTTTCATTAACCATAGATAAAGTCATTGCATGTCTGTTCTTTTCACAAACCACATATGGATCCACTAGAGTTCACTGCATGTGTGTTCTTTTCACAGACCACATATGGATCCACCAGTGTTCATTGCATGTGTGTTCTTTTAATAAACCATAGCTAGAGCCATTGCATGTGTGTTATTGTCATAAACCACATGGATCCACCAGTGTTATTGCATGTGTGTTCTTTTCACAAACCACATATGGATCCACCAGAGTCTTTGCATGTGTGTTATTGTCATAAACCACATGGATCCACCAGTGTTATTGCATGTGTGTTCTTTTCACAAACCACATATGGATCCACCAGAGTCTTTGCATGTGCGTGGCTTCTCACAAACCACATGGAACCACCAGTGTTATTGCATGTGTGTTCTTTTAATAAACTAGAGCTAGAGTCACTGGATCTATGTTCTTTTCACAAACCACATATAGATCCACCAGTTTCATTACATGTGTGTTATTTTCATTAACAACAGCTAGAGTCATTGCATGTGTGTTCTTTTCACAAACCACATGTGGATCCACTAGAGTAGTTGCATCTGTGTTCTTTTCACAAACCACATATGGATCCACTAGTGTTCACTGTATGTGTGTTCTTTTCACAAACCACATATGGATCTCCTAGTGTCATTGCATGAGTGTTCTTTTCATTAACCACAGCTAGAGTCATTGCATGTGTGTTGTTTTCACAAACCAGATATGGATCCACAAGAGTTCATTGCATGTCTATTCTTTTTACAAACCACATATGCATCCACCAGAGTTCATTCCATGTGTGTTCTTTTGACAAACCACATATGGATCCACAAGAGTCATTGAAATGTGTGTTCTTTTCACAAACCACATATGGATCCCCAAGTGTCACTGCATGTGTGTTCTTTTCACAAACCACATATGGATCCACCAGAGTCATTGCATGTGTGTTATTTAAATAAACCACAGCTAGAGTCATTGCATCTCTATTCTTTTCATTAACCATAGCTAGAGTCATTGCATGTCTGTTCTTTTCACAAACCACATATGGATCCACTAGAGTTCATTGCATCTGTGTTCTTTTCACATACCACATATGGATCCACCAGTGTTCATTGCATGTGTGTTCTTTTAATAAACCATAGCTAGAGTCATTGCATGTGTGTTATTGTCATAAACCACATGGATCCATCAGTGTCATTGCATGTGTGTTCTTTTCACAAACCACATGTGGATCCACTAGTGGCATTGCATGTGTGTTATTTTCATGAACCACATATGGATCCACCAGTGTCATTGAATATGTGTTCTTTTCACAAACCACATATGGATCCACCAGAGTTCATTGCATGTGTGTTATTTTCACAAACCACATATGGATCCACCAGTGTTATTGCATATGTGTTCTTTTAATAAACCACAGCTAGAGTCACTGCATGTGTGTTATTGTCATAAACCACATGGATCCACCAGTGTCATTGCATTTGTGTTCTTTTCACAAACCACAGGTGGATCCACAAGTGTAATTGAAAGTGTGTTCTTTTCACAAACAACATATGGATCCACTAGAGTCATTGCATGTGTGCTCTTTCAATAAACCACAGCTAGAGTCATTGCATCTCTGTTCTTTTCATTAACCAAAGCTAGAGTCATTGACTATGTGTTCTTCTCACAAACCACATATGGATCCAGCAGAGTATTTGCATGTGCGTGGCTTCTCACAAACCACATGGAACCACCAGTGTTATTGCATGTGTGTTCTTTTAATAAACCAGAGCTAGAGTCACTAGATCTCTATTCGTTTCACAAACCACATATGGATCCACCAGTTTCATTACATGTGTGTTCTTTTCATTAACAACAGCTAGAGTCATTGCATGTGTGTTCTTTTCACAAACCACATGTGGATCCACTAGAGTAGTTGCATGTGTGTTCTTTTCACAAACCACATATGGATCCACCAGTGTTCACTGCATGTGTGTTCTTTTCACAAACCACATATGGATCTCCTAGTGTCATTGCATACGTGTTCTTTTCATTAACCACAGCTAGAGTCATTGCATGTGTGTTCTTTTCACAAACCAGATATGGATCCACAAGAGTTCATTGCATGTTTGTTCTTTTTACAAACCACATATGCATCCACCGGAGTTCATTGCATGTGTGTTCTTTTGACAAACCACATATGGATCCACAAGAGTCATTGAAATGTGTGTTCTTGTCACAAACGACATATGGATCCCCAAGTGTCACTGCATGTGTGTTCTTTTCACAAACAACATATGGATCCACCAGAGTCATTGCATGTGTGTTATTTAAATAAACCACAGCTAGAGTCATTACATCTCTATTCTTTTCATTAACCATAGATAAAGTCATTGCATGTCTGTTCTTTTCACAAACCACATATGGATCCACTAGAGTTCACTGCATGTGTGTTCTTTTCACAGACCACATATGGATCCACCAGTGTTCATTGCATGTGTGTTCTTTTAATAAACCATAGCTAGAGCCATTGCATGTGTGTTATTGTCATAAACCACATGGATCCACCAGTGTTATTGCATGTGTGTTCTTTTCACAAACCACATGTGGATCCACTAGTGGCATTGCATGTGTGTTCTTTTCATGAACCACATATGGATCCACCAGTGTCATTGAATATGTGTTCTTTTCACAAACCACATATGGATCCACCAGAGTCATTGCATGTGTGTTCTTTCAATAAAGCACAGCTAGAGTCATTGCATCTCTGTTCTTTTCATTAACCACATCTATTGTCATTGCATGTCTGTTCTTTTCACAAACCACATATGGATCCACCAAAGTTCATTGCATGTGTGTTCTTTTCACATACCACATATGGATCCACCAGTGTTATTGCATGTGTGTTATTTTAATAAACCACAGCTAGAGTCACTGCATGTGTGTTATTTTCATAAACCACATGGATCCACCAGTGTCATTGCATGTGTGTCCTTTTCTCAAACCACATGTGGATCCACCCGTGTCATTGTATGTGTGTTCTTTTCATGAACCACATAAGGATCCACCAGTGTCATTGCATGTGTGTTCTTTTCACAAACCACATATGGATCCACCAGAGTCATTGTGTCTTCTTTCAATAAACCACAACTAGAGTCATTGCATCTCTGTTCTTTTCATTAACCAAAGCTAGAGTCATTGACTGTGTGTTCTTCTCACAAACCACATATGGATCCACTAGAGTCATTGCATGTGTGTGTATTCTCACAAACCACATGGAACCAGTAGTGTTATTGCATGTGTGTTCTTTTAATAAACCAGAACTAGAGTCCCTGGTTCTCTGTTCTTTTCACAAACCACATATGGATACACCACTTTCATTGCATGTGTGTTATTTTCATTAACAACAGCTAGAGTCATTCCATGTGTGTTATTTTCACAAACCACATGTGGATCCACTAGAGTCATTGCATGTGTGTTCTTTTCACAAACGAGATATGGATCCACCAGTGTTCACTTCATGTGTGTTCTTTTCACAAACCACATATGGATCCCCTAGTGTCATTGCATGTGTGTTCTTTTCATTAACCACAGCTAGAGTCATTGAATGTGTGTTCTTTTCAGAAACCACATATGGATCCACAAGAGTTCATTGCATGTCTGTTCTTTTCACAAACCACATATGCATCCACCAGAGTTCATTGCATGTGTGTTATATTGACAAACCACATATGGATCCCCTAGTGTCACTGCATGTGTGTTCTTTTCACAAACTACATATGGATCCAGCAGATTCATTGCATGTGTGTTCTTTCAATAAACCATAGCTAGAGTCATTGCATCTCTATTCTTTTCATTAACCATAGCTAGAGTCATTGCATGTCCGTTCTTTTCACAAACCACATATGGATCCACCAGAGTTCATTGCATGTGTGTTCTTTTCACAGACCACATATGGATCCACCAGTGTTATTGCATGTGTGTTATTTTAATAAACCACAACCGGAGTCACTGCATGTGTGTTATTGTCATAAACCACATGCATCCACCAGTGTCATTGCATGTGTGTTCTTTTCACAAACCACATGTGGATCCACTAGTATCATTGCATGTGTGTTCTTTTCATGAACCACATATGGATCCACCAGTGTCATTGAATGTGTGTTCTTTTCACAAACCAGATATGGATACACCAGAGTCATTGCATATGTGTTCTTTCAATAAACCATAGCTAGAGTCATTGCATTTCTATTCTTTTCATTAAGCAAAGCTAGAGTCATTGACCGTGTGTTCTTCTCACAAACCATATATAGATCCACCAGAGTCATTGCATGTCTGTGTCTTGCATGTGAGTTATTTTCACTAACCACATATGGATCCACAAGAGTTCATTGCATGTCTATTTTTTTCACAAACCACATATGTATGCACCAGAGTTCATTGCATGTGTGTTCTTTTGACAAACCACATATGGATCCATAAGAGTCATTGAAATGTGTGTTCTTTTCACAAACCACAAATGGATCCCCAAGTGGCACTGCATGTGTGTTCTTTTCACAAACCACATATGGATCCACCAGAGTCATTGCATGTGTGTTATTTAAATAAACCACAGCTAGAGTCATTGCATCTCTATTCTTTTCATTAACCATAGCTAGAGTCATTGCATGTCTGCTCTTTTCACAAACCACATATGGATCCACTAGAGTTCATTGCATGTGTGTTCTTTTCATAGACCACATATGGATCCACCAGTGTTCATTGCATGTGTGTTCTTTTCAAAACCACATATGGATCCACCAGAGTCATTGCATGTGTGTTCTTTCAATAAACCACAGCTAGAGTCATTGCATCCATGTTCTTTTCATTAAATACAACTAGAGTCATTGCATGTATTTTCTTTTCACAAACCACATATGGATCCACCAGAGTTCATTGCATGTGTTTTCTTTTCACAGACCACATATGGATCCACCAGTGTTCATTGCATTTGTGTTCTTTTAATAAACCACAACTAGAGTCACTACATGTGTGTTATTTTTATAAACCACATAGATCCAGTACTGTCATTGCATGTGTGTTATTTTCACAAATCACATGTGGATCCACCAGTGTCATTGCATATGTGTTCTTTTCATGAACGACATATGGATACACCGGTGTCATTGAATATGTGTTCTTTTCACAAACCACATATGGATCCACCAGAGTCATTGCACGTGTGTTCTTTCAATAAACCACAACTAGAGTCATTGCATCTCTATTCTTTTCATTAACCACAACTAGAGTCATTGCATGTCTGTTCTGTTCACAAACCACATATGGATCCACCAGAGTTCATTGGATGTGTGTTCTGTTCACAGACCACATATGGATCCACCAGTGTTATTGCATGTATGTTATTTTAATAAACCACATCTAGAGTCACTTGATCTCTGTTCTTTTCACAAACCACACATGGATCCACCAGTGTCATTGCATGTGTGTTCTTTTCACAAACCACATGTGGATCCACCAGTGTCATTGCATGTGTGTTCTTTTCATGAACCACATATGGATCCACCAGTGTCATTGAATGTGTGTTCTTTTCACAAACCACATATGGATGCACAAGAGTCATTGCATGTGTGTTCTTTCAATAAACCATAGCTAGAGTCATTGCAAATCTGTTCTTTTCATTAACCAAAGCTAGAGTCATTGACTGTGTGTTTTTCTCACAAACCACATATGGATCCACCAGAGTCATTGCATGTGTGTGTCTTCTCACAAACCAAATGAAACCACCAGTGTTATTGCGTGTGTGTTCTTTTAATAAACCAGAACTAGAGTCACTCGATCTCTGTTCTTTTCACAAACCACATATGGATCCACCATTTTCATTGCATGTGTGTTTTTACATTAACAACAACTAGATTAATTGCATGTGTGTTCTTTTCAGAAACCACATGTCGATCCACTAGAGTTGTTGCATGTGTGTTCTTTTCACAAACCACATATGGATCCACCAGTGTTCACTGCATGTGTGTTCTTTTCACAAACCACATTTGGATCCCCTAGTGTCATTGCATGCGTTTTCTTTTCATTAATCACAGCTAGAGTCATTGCATGTGAGTTATTTTCACAAACCACATATGGATCCACAAGAGTTCATTGCATGTCTGTTGTTTTCACAAACCACATATCTATGCACCAGAGTTCATTGCATGTGTGTTCTTTTGACAAACCACATATGGATCCATAAGAGTCATTGAAATGTGAGTTCTTTTCACAAACCACATATGGATCCCCAAGTGTCACTGCATGTGTGTTCTTTTCACAAACCACATATGGATGCACCAGAGTCATTGCATGTGTGTTCTTTCAATAAACCACAGCTAGAGTCATTGCATCCTTGTTCTTTTCACTAACCACAGCTAGAGTCATTACATGTCTGTTCTTTTCACAAACCACATATGGATCCACCAGAGTTCATTGCATGTGTTTTCTTTTCACAGACCACATATGGATCCACCAGTGTTCATTGCATTTGTGTTCTTTTAATAAACCACAACTAGAGTCACTACATGTGTGTTATTTTCATAAACCACATGGATCCACTAGTGTTATTGCATGTGTGTTCTTTTCACAAATCACATGTGGATCCACCAGTGTCATTGCATGTGTGTTCTTTTCATGAACCACATATGGATCCACCAGTGTCATTGAATATGTGTTCTTTTCACAAACCACATATGGATCCACCAGAGTCACTGCATGTGTGTTCTTACAATAAACCACAACTAGAGTCATTGCATCTCTGTTATTTTCATTAATCACAACTACAGTCATTGCATGTCTGTTCTGTTCACAAACCGCATATGGATCCACCGGAGTTCATTGGATGTGTGTTCTTTTCATAGACCGCATATGGATCCACCAGTGTTATTGCATCTGTGTTATTTTAATAAACCACTCGTAGACTCACTGGATCTCTGCTCTTTTCACAAACCACATATGGATCCACTAGTGTCATTGCATGTGTGTTCTTTTCACAAACCACATTTGGATCCACCAGTGTCATTGCATGCGTGTTCTTTTCATGAACCCCATATGGATCCACCAGTGTCATTGAATGTGTGTTCTTTTCACAAACCACATATGGATCCACCAGAGTCATTGCTTGTGTGTTCTTTCAATAAACCACATCTAGAGTCATTGCATCTCTGTTCTTTTCATTAACCAAAGCTAGAGTCATTGACTGTGTGTTCTTCTCACAAACCACATATGGATCCACTAGAGTCATTGCATGTGTGTGTCTTCTCACAAACCACATGGAACCACCAGATTGCATATGTGTTCTTTTAATAAACCATAGCTAGAGTCACTGGATCTCTATTCTTTTCACAAACCACATATAGATCCACCAGTTTCATTGCATGTGTGTTCTTTTCATTAACAACAGCTAGAGTCATTGCATGTGTGTTCTTTTCACAAACCACATGTGGATCCACTAGAGTCGTTGCATGTGTGTTATTTTCACAAACCACATATGGATCCACCAGTGTTCACTGCATGTGTGTTCTTTTCACAAACCACATATGGATCCCCTAGTGTAATTGCATGTGTGTTCTTTTCATTAACCATAGCTAGAGTCATTGCATGTGTGTTCTTTTCACAAACCACATATGGATCCACAAGAGTTCATTGCATGTCTCTTCTTTTCACAAAGCACATATGCATCCACCAGAGTTCATTGCATGTGTGTTCTTTTGACAAACCACATATGGATCCACAAGAGTCATTGAAATGTGTGTTCTTTTCACAAACCACATATGGAGCCCCCAGTGTCTGTAGCACCCCGCTAAAACCACTACTAGATAATTGCTGTGTTTTTGTTTTGTGCATCATCATGACCGCATGCTCATGTCATCATGCCACATTGCATTTGAGCATCGTCATATCATCATGCATTTGTTGCCTAAAACTATTTTCCAAAAGCCTATTTGTGTTTTCTAAATACCCCTTCTGTATTTCAAATGTAAAACCCTGTAACACCCCGTCCACTCCTAAGCCCAGGGGGTGTCACTCCTGGCAACTTAATAGGATATCTAGACTGACCCTACAGACCAACACTAGTCTTTTCTACGCACTTTGTCCTCACTCGTGCGCACCCGGTACCCACTTCCCGGTCGGTCACCCATCCTAGAATTGCTCTAGGCTAAGCACGCTTAACATTAGAGTTTTTTTCGAATGAGCTTCCGGAAATAAAGTTGCAACTTGTTGGTATGAGTATCCTATCAATCCTATTAAGCCATGTGCCTGGATCTCACATACACCCACCCTTTAGAAGATCGATGCCCTCATCGATCAAGCACACCCTAGGAACGTTCCCTCTTGGCACGCGTCTGTGCGTCTAGTGCCGGCACATGTGTCATGCCGTGTCCACTCCGGGCCACACACGCCATGCTCCACATGTCCCGCCACTGACCCACACACACCCGTGTAATCGCAAGGGTCGGCTCTGATACCACTTGTAACACCCCGTCCACTCCTGTGCCCGGGGGGTGTCACCCCTGGCAGCTTAATAGGATATCTAGACTGACCCCACAGACCAACACTAGTATTTCCTGTGCACTTTGTCCTCACTCGTGCGCACCCGGTACCCACTTCCCGGTCGGTCACCCATCCTAGAATTGCTCTAGGCCAAGCACGCTTAACCTTAGAGTTCTTTTCGATTGAGCTTCCAGAAAAGAAGTTGCAACTTGTTGGTATGAGTATCCTATCAATCCTATTAAGCCATGTGCCTCGATCTCACAAACCCGGTCTCTTCCGGATCTTTTATTTGTCTAAAACTATTTACCAAAAATATTTAAAACAAAATAATTAAACAAAAACATATTTTATAAAATACAGGGGAGACAGTCTAGCCGATCAGACTAGAGGTCTAACCGGGCCAGACTACCTGCTACCCGGACCGTCTAAACCTGACCCAACTAAACCCTAGTTTGTCCTAACGCTAGACCCACCACACGACGCACACACCCGCACCACCACACCCCTCACCCCACTCACGATCCTCACCCCGTGTCCCCTGACCCCACCACGAACGCCTCATCCCTCACCCCGATCGATCTCATCCCCACCTACCCTCATCCCTCGCTCCTTCTCGCTAGCCCGAGCCACATTCCCCCGCTCGCCGCAGGTGCCCTCCGGCCACACGCGCCCTTCCTCATGTGGGCCCCCTCTCCCTCGCTGCCTCCGGCCGCCGCTAGGGCAACCCACCTCGCGATCCCCGCCGCCAGTCGTCGCCTAACCTCCGCCCAGCGAGCGTCGCCGCGCGTGCCCCACCACGTTCCGCGCTCGTCAGGACCCCGCTCGCCTGGCGCCTCTCCGCCTCTTCCCTATCGTCAAGGACGCGGCGCCTCGACCACCGTCTGTCGTGAGAACTGCTCCTCAAGTCCCTGGCCGGCGTGCCCCTCTCTAGGAACTCCTTCGTTCTACCTCGTCGCCTCGGTCAACCGCTTTGCCGCGGGAAGGCCCGACCTCGCGCCTTCTATCGCCCATGATTCCCAGGGGCCAACGCCTTTCCCCCCTCGTCTGTTGTGCCGTGTAATAGTCGCCGCCGCCTACACGAGCATGTCTCGCAAGGTGTTCAGGGAAATGTCTGTTTGGGACCTGTCCCTGTAATGTGGTGCTACCCAGATCGAGTTCGCCTCCGATCGAGACCATCTGATGCTGAAAACCATGCCATCCGAAGATCTCTGGTGCCGCGTGAGACACCAAGTCCAGCGTCTGGACCTGACATGAAAAACTACTCCGAGAATTGCCCACACCGAACGCCATGAGCTGCTGCACATATAAGATGGTCGAGACCTCCTTTACGTACGCCAAGTCCTCCGGCCTCGGACCCGAAGATGCCGAGACCCGAGTGCGCCTACATGGATCCGGTGAGGTCGAAAGCCCAAGATCTACCACACAGAACCGAAGACCCCGATCCTGGAGAACGAAGACCGATCCTGCCAAACCCGAACCCCTCCGAAACCAAGACCTTCGCCCCTAATGTGTGACCCCTTTCTCCGATGCCCTATTTTTATAATATATGGTATCAACTTATTGCATTTAATTATTCATGATCGCATACATATTCATTAGTTTGGGGGTATTTTGTTAATTTATCTAATAATTAAATATGGAGACCATATGCAGGCTTTTCTAGTCTTATATTGGCTCCATTTAAATTTAAATAGCGAACCGATGCCATGTCTTTCCTTGTTAATGAAACATTTAAATTGCGGGGTACCTAAACAACATGAACCTTCTAAGTAATTGTCAGGACCCCGGTTTCGCCTAAAATTGCCTAGTCGCATCGCATCTTTGCCATGTCATACATACATGCTCGATCTTCTGCCGTAGTATTAAATAGTGCATCCGGTGTTTCTTTTAGTGTTTGCTTCTTCATGGATTAGGCTGATGAGTGGATGCGAGTGTCGACCCCATCTCTAGTGAACCTTTGGTAGTGTTTTCCCAGGCGAGCAATCTCCCCCTTTCTACCTATTTTGCATTATAGTCTTTACTTCCTCCTGTTGATCTATTGCTATCTGAATTGTGATGCTTTAGTTTCCGTGCACCATTTATATTCCTTGCAGCCTCTATATTGCCTTGGACATATCCTATTGCCTGTTGTTTGATAGATAGTTGGCCTTGCGAGTCGTAGTTGCTTCCTCAGGTGCTGCTTTGCGTCATTGTTGTTCCACCGTTGTTGGAAGGTTGGCACATGCTTACTGGTGGAGATGATCATGGCTTTAATTACAACTTGATATTAAAATGCTGGGAATAGATATAACTAATGTAGAGGCACCGGTGGGCAATAGATAATATTTGGTTCTTCCACGCTCACTTGTGTCCCATAGGCCCTGAGTAGTTGATACTTGTTCCTTGACTATTCGCACTATCCACATACGGCAGACTCTATGAATCCCCCTTTTCCTAAGCTTGATTCACACTTTATTTCTTGGGGCCACAAACTAGATTGGGGCTTTATTACTATCATGTACTTATGCCATGATTTACTGCTTTATTTACGATTGTGCGTGGAGCACCTGTACTGTTTAGGAATTGCGGTGTGTCTTCGCGGTATCGACAAGCCCAGTCACACTTTTGGGTTCCCAGTCATTTACAGCCATTGGCGCAAACCTTGGGTCCGTCTCGGAGCCGACCAACTTCGTTGTGGGTAGCTTAATGGGGTGCCCCCTAAAACAATTTATGAATCCTATGAATGCTTTATCGTGAGGCCTCGTTGCGTTTTATTTGGTTCTTCCCGAGGTTGATCGTGTGTGTGTTGCTATTTGTGCACCCCTGCAGGGTAAATCTTTCTGAAAGCCGTGTCCACGGTTATGGACGACTTGGAGCACAGTATCTCGATCATAGACAAGCATAACTAAAGTAGTGCTATAAATTTGACCTAATATGTGACTAGTAATCAGCTTCACTACAATGGAATGGATAATAAAAGTGCCAATAACTGGTGGAACTGGGGTGTATCATGTCATGTTATACTTGCCTAGTAAGTATCGCAACTCCAATGGAATGCAACAAAAGTGCCAATAACTACTAGGTTTGGGATGTCACATGCTAATTGTATCTGAGTAGTAAGTACTGCAACTACAACTGATTGGTTAACTAAAACTGCCCACTACTTATGCTATCAGGATAACTCATGCTATCTATATCTGACAAGTAAGTGCTTCAACTATAATGGAATGAATAAAACTGCCAACAATGTGAGTTCCTCGGTTTGACTTCCTCGTTTGGTGTCGAGGGGGAAATGCCAGGATGGGTATGATTGGTGTTAGTATCAGGTTGTTCCCAAATAGCTCTCTCTTATGCCTCTCTATTAGCCGACAGTTGCATCGAGTCTCTATAGGTTGTTTATGCATGCTGCGCTACCGCTTCAGTCCACCATACCTATGTAGGCGAGAGCCGTCGAATTCTAGACTCGCCGCGTACTGGCCTCAATACTGACGCTCCTCTTTTTGCTTTGCCCTTTGTCGGCACCCCTTTTGTTTTAGTAGGTTTGAGATCGACGTCGTTAGCAGGGTTACCCTTCCGGCTTGGCCTGGGCAGGGTTATGGACGTCATTGGTTATTGTTCAGGGCTCTTAGCCCCATTTGCATCTTGTCCATACTCGGATGTTGTATTGTTTTCAAGGTGATTTGGATCTTTGTATTGTATATCTGTATTCTTGGCTCTTTGAGTCGTTGTTGTATATATATGTTTCTGTGGGTTCCATCGTGGACTATTGTGTAATGGTATTACTTCTTTTTCCACCCGCACGCAAGTGCCTGGTGGGCGTCCTTGAATCGTTTCTATGCAGGTTTGGCGGGAAACGCTAAAATCTGCATAGGGCCGATTTGAGGGTGTTACAAAGTGGTATCAGAGCCCAGCAGTTGAGATACCCCACTGGTCTAGCCTGTAGGATAACCTAGCTAACGGACAAAGTAGAGTGTCAAAACTATTTTGCAAAATCGGTTGGATAGATCTGAGTAGGTCTGTTTTTACTCCTTACCCCTATGCTATTCTCCTCTTATCTTCGCGCGTTTTGAATCTGTTCTCTTACCTTGCTTCGAGTCCCGGATTTCTCGTGGTTTGGATTCCGTCGTACCTTCAGGGTTTTGCTTCGTCCCTTTTATAACGATGGCGTTACAATCATGAATCTGCATCTTATTTGTTGTACCCTTCATCCAATATTTTTGTCCTTAAATTCTTTATCCGTATGTTCACCTTGTCGGATATCGGTATCGTTGAAAAACATATGAGAATGATGAGCACTGGTGAAGTTGGAGTATACCTTGAGCATGTGTTGTTCATGCCAATGGAACCATTGCGGAACCTAATCATTATGTCTTTCATACGATTTCTTTTGTATCTTCCGGTGGTTTCAAAGAGATGACCTCATCTACATCAGAAGAGCCTACATCAATCCTTTGTTTCTGAAACATCGCTTGTAAAGATCTTCAGTCTAAATTCCGAGAGTTGGTTCCATGATTCTTTTGTTCATGTACAAAGTAATGCTTTGAGTGCGGGATGGAGTAGCTACCATACCCCCACTCTTATCATTCACTCTTGTACATTTAACTGGGGGAATCAATGTGACTTTCACTCCTTTCATGGAAGGTTGAGGTGGCCGAATATTTTGGTACCTCTAGCTTGATGTTTGTTTCTCCGGAGTGCTCTCTCGGCGAACATGAGCGACGATCCATTGTTGGTGGTGTCGACAACTTCAAGACGGAAGAAGAATCTTTGTTAGTGGTGTCGCGCGATTCTATCCGAAGCAAGAAGCAACTAATCATCATCTTCCTTCCCCGTATAATGAGGCGGATCTCGAGGGTGAGATCGATTGTTAGTGGTGTCAAATTGTAGCACCCCGCTAAAACCACTACTAGAAAAAAGTTGATTTTCTGTTTTGTGCATCATCATGACCGCATGCTTATGTCATCATGCCACATTGCATTTGAGCATCGTCATATCATCATGCATTTGTTGCCTAAAACTATTTTCCAAAAGCCTATTTGTGTTTTCTAAATACCCCTTCGGTATTTCAAATGTAAAACCCGGTCTCTTCCGGATCTTTTATTTGTCTAAAACTATTTACCAAAAATATTTAAAACAAAATAATTAAACAAAAACATATTTTATAAAATACCGGGGAGACAGTCCAGCCGATCAGACTAGAGGTCTAACCGGGCCAGACTACTTGCTACCCGGGCCGTCTAAAACCTGACCCAACTAAACCCTAGTCTGTCCTAACCCTAGAACCACCACACGGCGCACACACCCGCACCACCACACCCCTCACCTCACTCATGATCCTCACCGCGTGTCCCCTGACCCGACCACGAATGCCTCATCCCCCACCCCGATCGATCTCGTCCCCACCTACCCTCATCCCTCGCTCCTTCTCGCGAGACAAAGCCGCATTCCCCCACTCGCCGCCGCCGCCGCAGGTGCCCTCTGGCCACACGCGCCCGTCCTCGTGTGGGCCCCCTCTCCCTTGCTGCCTCTGGCCGTCGCCAGGGCGACCCACCTCGCGATCCCCGCCGCCAGACGTCGCCTAACCTCTGCCCAGCGAGCTCCGCCGTGCGTGCCCCACCGCTGTCCTCGCTCGTCAGGACCCCACTCGCCTGGCGCCTCTCTGCCTCTTCCACATCGTCAAGGACGCGGTGCCTCGCCGCCCTGCATCGGTGCCTCCTCGCGCCGCGCTTGCCGGCCCTGGGCGCTTCGCCCCGCCACGCTGTCCTCTGTGTCGCCCGCCTCGCTGGAGCCTGGCCCGGCCCGCGCGCGAGCCTTCAAGCCCAACCCCGACCGAGCTAGCGACGCCCGAGCCGCCTGCCTCGACCATCGTCTGTCGTGAGCACTGCTCCTCAAGTCCATGGCCGACGCGTCCCTCGCTAGGAACTCCTTCGTCCTACCTCATCGCCTCGGTCAACCGCTTTGCCACGGGAAGGCCGACCTCGCGCCTTGTATCACCCATTATTCGCAGGGGCCACCGCCTTTTCCCACCTCGTCTGTTGTGCCGTGTAACAGTCGCCGCTGCCTACCTGAGCATGTCTCGCAAGGTGTTCGGGGAAATGTCTATTTGGGACCTGTCCCTGTAATGTGGTGCTACCCTGATCGAGTTCGCCTCCGATCGAGACCGTCTGATGCTGAAAACCGTGCCATCCGAAGATCTCTAGTGCCACGTGAGACACCAAGTCTAGCATCTGGAGCCGACATGAAGAACTACTCCGAGAATTGCCCACACCGAACGCCATGAGCTGCTGCACATATAAGATGGTCGAGACCTCCTTTACGTACGCCAAGTCCCCCGGCCCCGGACCCGGACCCGAAGACGGCGAGACCCGAGTGCGCCTACACGGATCCGGTGACGTCGGAAGCCCAAGATCTACCATACAGAACCGAAGACCCCGATCCTAGAGAACGAAGACCGATCCCGCCGAACCCGAACCCCTTCGAAACCAAGACCTTCGCCCCTAATGTGTGACCCCTTTCCCCGATGCCCTATTTTTATAATATTTGATATCAACTTATTGCATTTAATTATTCATGATCGCATACTTATTCATTAGTTTGGGGGTATTTTGTTAATTTATCTAATAATTAAATATGGAGACCATATGCAGGCTTTTCTAGTCTTATATTGGCTCCATTTAAATTTAAATAGCGAACCGATGTTATGTCTTGCCTTGTTAATGCAACATTTAAATTGTGGGGTATCTAAACAACATGAACCTTCTAAGTAATTGTCGGGACCCCTGTTTCGCTTCAAATTGCCTAGTCACATCGCATTTTTTCCATGTCATACATCATACATGCTCGATCTTCTACCGTTGTATTAAATAGTGCATCTGGTGTTTCTTTTAGTGTTTGCTTCTTCATGGATTAGGCCGATGAGTGGATGCGAGTGTCCACCCCATCTCTGGTGAACCTTCGACAGTGTTTTCCCAGGCGAGCAATCTCCCCCTTTCTACCTATTTTGCATTATAGTCATTACTTCCTCTTGTTGATCTATTGCTATCCGTATTGCGATGCTTTAGTTTCCGTGCACCATTTATATTCATTGCAGCCTCTATATTTCCTTGGACACATCCTATTGCCTGTTGTTTGATAGATAGTTGGCCTTGCGAGTCATTGTTGCTTGCTCAGGTGCTGCTTCGCGTCATTGTTGTTCCACCGTTGTTGGAAGGTTGGCACATGCTTACTGGTGGAGATGATCATGGCTTTAATTACAACTTGATATTAAAATGCTGGGAATAGATATAACTAATGTAGAGGCACCGGTGGGCAATAGATAATATTTGGTTCTTCCACGCTCACTTGTGTCCCGTAGGCCCCGAGTACTTGATACCTGTTCCTTGACTATTCGCACTATCCACATACAGGAGACTCTATGAATTCCCCTTTGCTTGAGCTTGATTCACACTTTATTTCTTGGGGCCACAAACTAGTTTGGGGCTTTATTACTATCATGTACTTATTCCATGCTTTACTGCTTTATTTACGATTGTGCGTGGAGCACCTGTACTGTTTAGGAATTGCGGAGTGTTTTCGCTGTATCGACAAACCCAATCACACTTTCGGGTTCCCAGTCATTTACAGTCATTGGCGCAAACCTTGGTTCCGTCTCGGAGCCGGCCAGCTTCATTACGAGTAGCTTAATGGGGTGGCCCCCTGAAATTATTTATGAATCCTGTGAATGCTTTGTCGTGAGGCCTCGTTGCGTCTTATTTGGTTCTTCCCGAGGTTGACCGTGTGTGTGTTGCTATTTGTGCACCCCTACAGGGTAAATCTTTATGAAAGCCATGTCCGCGGTTATGGATGACTTGGAGCAGAGTATCTCGATCATAGACAAGCATAACTAAAGTAGTGCTATAAATTTGACCTAATATGTGACTAGTAATCAGCTTCACTACAATGGAATGGATAATAAAAGTGCCAACAACTGGTGGAACTGGGGTGTATAGTGTCATGTTATACCTACCTAGTAAGTATCGCAACTCCAATGGAATGCAACAAAAGTGCCAACAACTACTAGGTTTGGGATGTCACATGCTAATTATATCTGACTAGTAAGTACTGCAACTACAACTGAATGGTTAACTAAAACTGCCCACTACTTATGCTATCAGGATGACTCATGCTATCTATATCTGACTAGTAAGTGCTTCAACTATAATGGAATGAATAAAACTACCAACTTTGTGAGTTCCTCGGTTTGACTTCCTCGTTTGGTCTCGAGGGGGAAATGCCAGGATGGGTATGATTGGTGTTAGTATCAGGTTGTTCCCAAATAGGTCTCTCTTATCCCTCTCTAATAGCCGACAGTTGCATCGAGTCTCTATAGGTTGTTTATGCATGTTGCGCTACCGCTTATGTCCACCATACCTATGTAGGCGAGAGCCGCCGAATTCTAGACTCGCCGCGTACTGGCCTCAATACTGACGCTCCTCTTTTTGCTTTGCCCTTTGTCGGCACCCCTTTTGTTTTAGTAGGTTTGAGATCGACGTTGTTAGCAGGGTTACCCTTGCGGCTTGGCCTGGGCAGGGTTATGGACGTCATTGGTTATTGTTCAGGGCTCTTAGCCCCATTTGCATCTTGTCCGTACTCGGATGTTGTATTTTTTTCAAGGTGATTTGGATCTTTGTATTGTATATCTGTATTCTTGGCTCTTTGAGTCGTTGTTGTATATATATGTTTCTATGGGTTCCATCGTGGACTATTGTGTAATGGTATTACTTCGTTTTCCACCCACACGCAAATGCCTGGTGGGCGTCCTTGAATCGTTTCTATGCAGGTTTGGCGGGAAACGCTAAAATCTGCATAGGGCCAATTTGAGGGTGTTACAAAGTGGTATCAGAGCCCAGCAGTTGCGATACCCCACTGGTCCAGCCTATAGGATAACCTAGCTAACGGACGAAGTAGAGTGTCAAAACTATTTTGCAAAATCGGTTGGATAGATCTGAGTAGGTCTGTTTTTACTCCTTACCCCTATGTATTCTCCTCTCATCTTCACGCGTTTTGAACCTGTTCTCTTACCTTACTTCGAGTCTAGGATTTCTCGTGGTTTGGATTCCGTCATACCTTCAGGGTTTTGCTTTGTCCCTTTTATAACGATGGCGTTACAATCATGAATCTGCATCTTATTTGTTGTACCCTTCATCCAATCTTTTTGTCCTTAAATTCTTTATCCATATGTTCACCTTGTCGGATATCCGTATCGTTGAAAAACATATGAGAATGATGAGCACTGGTGAAGTTGGAGTATACCTTGAGCATGTGTTGTTCATGCCAATGGAACCATTGCGGAACCTAATCATTATGTCTTTCATACGATTTCTTTTGTATCTTCTGGTGGTTTCAAAGAGACGACCTCGTCTACATCAGAAAAGCCTACATCAATCCTTTGTTTCTGAAACATCGCTTGTAAAGATCTTCAGTCTAAATTCCGAGAGTTGGTTGCACGATTCTTTTGTTTATGTACAAAGTAATGCTTTGAGTGCAGGATGGAGTAGTTACCATACCACTACTCTTATCATTCATTCTTCTACATTTAGCTGGGGGAATCGATGTGACTTTCACTCCTTTCATGGAAGTTGGAGGTGGCTGAATATTTTGATACCTCTAGCTTGATCTTTGTTTCTCCGGAGTTCTCTCTTGGTGAACGTGAGCGATGATCCATTGTTGGTGGTGTCGACAACTTCAAGACAGATGAAGAATCTTTGTTAGTGGTGTCGCGCGGATCTATCTGAAGCAAGAAGCAACTGATCATCATCTTCCTTCCCCTTACAATGAGGCGGATCTCGAGGGCGAGATCCATTGTTAGTGGTGTCGAATTGTAGCACCCCGCTAAAACCACTACTAGAAAATCGCTGTGTTTTTCTTTTGTGCATCATCATGACCGCATGCTCATGTCATCATGCCACATTGCATTTGAGCATCGTCATATCATCATGCATTTGTTGCCTAAAACTATTTTCCAAAAGCCTATTTGTGTTTTCTAAATACCCCTTCTGTATTTCAAATGTAAAACCCGGTCTCTTCTGGATCTTTTATTTGTCTAAAACTATTTACCAAAAATATTTAAAAGAAAATAATTAAACAAAAACATATTTTATAAAATACCAGGTAGACAGTCCAGCCGATCAGACTGGAGGTCTAACCGGGCCAGACTACCTGCTACCCGGGCCGTCTAAAACCTGACCCAACTAAACCCTAGTATGTCCTAACCCTAGACCCACCACACGGCGCACACACCCGCACCACCACACCCCTCACCTCACTCACGATCATCACCCCGTGTCCCCTGACCCCAAAACACGAACGCCTCATCCCCCACCCCGATCGATCTCATCCCCACCTACCCTCATCCGTCGCTCCTTCTCGTGAGCCTGAGCCGCATTCCCCCGCTCGCCGCTGCCGCAGGTGCCCTCCGGCCGCACGCGCCCTTCCTCGTGTGGGCCTCTCTCGCTCGCTGCCTCTGGCCGCCACCAGGGCGACCCACCTCGCGATCCCTGCCGCCAGACGTTGCCTAACCTCCGCCCAGCGAGCGCCGCCGCGCGTGCCCCACCACCGTCCTCGCTTGTCAGTACCCCGGTCGCCTGGCGCCTCTCCTCCTCTTCCCCATCGTCAAGGACGCGGCGCCTCGCTGCCCCGCATCGGCGCCTCCTCGCAAACGCGCTTGTCGGCCCCGTGCGCTTCGCCCCTCCGTGCCGTCCTTTGCGTCGCCCGCCTCGCTAGGGCCCGGCCCGGCCCGTGCGCGAGCCTTCAAGATCGACCCCGACCGAGCTAGCGACACCCAAGCCGCCTGCCTCGACCACCATCTATCGTGAGCACTGCTCCTCAAGTCCCTAGCTGGCGCGCCCCTCGCCAGGAACTTTTTCCTCCTACCTCGTCGCCTTGGTCAACCGCTTCGCCGCGGGAAGGCCCGACCTCGCGCCTTCTATCGCCCATTATTCACTACTAGAAAATAGCTAATCCGTGGCGCACCTGTTTTGATCATCCGTGGCGCACTAGGGGTGCGCCACGAGGCGCGCGCTACGGGTAAAAGTTAGCCGTGGCGCACTAGGTGGTGCGCCACAAGTATGAAAAGTTAGCCGTGGCGCACTAGGTGGTGTGCCACGAGTATGAAAAGTTAGCCGTAGCGCACTAGGTGCTGTGCGCCACGGGTACGATTTCAAATTTCAAAAAAAAGCGGGATTTGGTCTAGATCTAGATCTAGATCGACCCGCTGGCCTCCGTCATCGTTGTCGGAGGGTGCATTCGGAGGAGGCCACTGTCGGAGTATGGTGGAGGAGATTGCGGCCGGAAGTGCACGGAGTAGGGCGCCGTCAGAGGATGGTCGGGGAGGGTGTAGTCGGAGGTGGTCGGAGGAGGGCGCCGTTGGAGGATGGTCGGAGGGTGGAGGAGTGAGGATAAGAAGAAGGTAGGAGAGGTGGAGGAGTGAGGAGAAGAAGAAGGTAGGAGAGGTGGAGGAGTGAGGAGAAGAAGAAGGTAGGAGAGGTGGAGGAGAAGGAGAAGGTGGAGAAGGGAGGAAAAGTGGAGAAGGAGAAGTGGAAGTGGAGGAGATAAGGGGTGGGTGGGGAAAATATATATGGAGGGTTAGGTGTTCAGGTGGTGATTCGAATTTCGAATCCCGCCCAACTTACTTGTGGCGCACTAGGGGTGGTGCGCTACAAGTAAGTGGCCTCCATTTTTTTTCTGCAGGAAAAAACGATCTTTTGATCATAACTTTTTAGTCTTTTCGAATTTTGAAAATCTAAAAAATCGCCAAAGGACCATGGGTCGTTGCGAGCGGATGCGAAATCTCGTTCTCGTCATTTTGGTATATTATACGTTTTTTTTTGAATTCGTATGCAAAAGTTACGGCTATTTTACCGTGGCATTATCTTTTTTTGCATAAAAAGTCGAAATTTATGTTTGTTAATTTTCCTACACACTAGACCACATTACCTACATACATGTGAAAGGATTTTATTTTTTGAATTGTTTATCATTTTCTTTTATTTTTTGCAACGCTAAAAAGGCGATCCGCGGGGGGGGGGGGGGGGGGTAGGGAGGGGTTGGTGCAGGAAACTTACCTGTGGCGCACTAGGCTAGGGTGCCCTACGGGTAAGTTCGCCCAGCTACACAGGCCGCAACCCACATACCCGTAGCGCACTATGTCAGAGTGCGCTATAACTAAGTTTTACACCTGTAGCGCTACGGCTAGGTTGTCTGCGGCCACCTGTGCCCTGGCCCACAAGTAGCCATGAAGCACCACCCCTATGTGCGCCAAGCTTACGGCAGTTAGCCGTAGGGTACCTGTAGGCAGTGCGCCACGCCTATTTTACCCGTGGCGCACCACTAGCACGTGTGCCACGGATGTGTGGATTACCTATAGCCGTTTTTCTAGTAGTGATTCGCACGGGCCAACACCTTTTCCCACCCCATCTGTTGTGCAGTGTAACAGTCGCCGCCGCCTACCTGAGCATGTCTCGCAAGGTGTTCGGGGAAATGTCTGTTTGGGACCTGTCCCTGTAATGTGGTGCTACCCTGATCGGGTTCGCCTCCGATCGAGACCGTCTGATGCTGAAAACCGTGCCATCCGAAGATCTCTGGTGCCGCGTGAGACACCAAGTCCAGGGTCTGGAGCCGACATGAAGAACTACTCTAAGAATGTCTGTTCTTTTCACAAACCACATATGGATCCACTAGAGTTCATTACATGTGTGTTCTTTTCACATACCACATATGGATCCACTAGTGTTATTGCATGTGTGTTATTTTAATAAACCACAGCTAGAGTCACTACATGTGTGTTATTGTCATAAATCACATGGATCCACTAGTGTCATTGCATGTGTGTTCTTTTCACAAACCACATGTGGATCCACCAGTGTAGTTGCATGTGTGTTCTTTTCATGAACCGGAAATGGATCTACCAGTGTCATTGAATGTGTGTTATTTTCACAAACCACATATGGATACACCAGAGTCATTGCATGTGTGTTCTTTCAATAAACCATACCTAGAGTCATTGCATCTCTGTTCTTTTCATTAACCAAAGCTAGAGTCATTAACTGTGTGTTCTTCTCACAAACCACATATGGATCAACCAGAGTCATAGCATGTGTGTGTCTTCTCACAAACCACATGGAACCACTAGTGTTATTGCATGTGTGTTCTTTTAATAAACCACAACTAGAGTCACTAGATCTCTGTTCTTTTCACAAACCACATATGGATCTACCAGTTTCATTGCATGTGTGTCCTTTTCATTAACAATAGCTAGAGTCATTGCATGTGTGTTCTTTTCACAAACCACATGTGGATATACTAGAGTCGTTGCATGTGTGTTATTTTCACAAACCACATATGGATCACCAGTGTTCACTACATGTGTGTTCTTTTCACAAACCACAAATGGATCCCCTAGTGTCATTGCATGTGTTTTCTTTTCATTAACCACAACTAGAGTCATTGCAAGTGAGTTATTTTCACAAACCACATATGGATCCACAAGAGTTCATTGCATGTCTGTTCTTTTCACAAACCACATATGTATGCACCAGAGTTCATTGCATGTTTGTTCTTTTGACAAACCACATATGGATCCATAAGAGTCATTGAAATGTGTGTTCTTTTCACAAACCACATATGGATCCCCTAGTGTCACTTCATGTGTGTTCTTTTCATAAACCACATATGGATCCACCAGAGTCATTGCATGTGTGTTCTTTCAATAAACCACACCTAGAGTCATTGCATCTCTTTTCTTTTCATTAACCACAGCTATAGTCATTGCATGTCTAATCTTTTCACAAACCACATATGGATCCACTAGAGTTCATTGCAAGTGTTTTCTTTTCACAGACCACATATGGATCCACCAGTGTTCATTGCATTTGTGTTCGTTTAATAAACCACAGCTATAGTCACTACATGTGTGTTATTGTCATAAACCACATGGATCCAGTAGTGTCATTGCATGTGTGTTCTTTTCACAAATCACATGTGGATCCACCAGTGTCATTGCATGTGTGTTCTTTTCATGAACCACATATGGATCCACCAGTGTCATTGAATATGTGTTCTTTTCACAAACCACATATGGATCCACTAGAGTCATTGCATGTGTGTTCTTTCAATAAACCACAACTAGAGTCATTGCATCTCTGTTCTTTTCATTAACCACAAGTAGAGTCATTGCATGTCTGTTCTGTTCACAAACCACATATGGATCCACAAAAGTTCATTGCATGTGTGTTCTTTTCACATACCACATATGTATCCACCAGTGTTATTGCATGTGTGTTATTTTAATAAACCACAGCTAGAGTCACTGGATATCTGTTCTTTTCACAAACCACATATGGATCCACCAGTGTCATTGCATGTGTGTTCTTTTCACAAACCACATGTGGATCCACCAGTATCATTGCATGTGTGTTCTTTCCATGAACCACATATGTATCCACCAGTGTCATTGAATGTGTGTTCTTTTCACAAACCACATATGGATCCACCAGAGTCATTGCATGTGTGTTCTTTCAATAAACCACCGCTAGAGTCATTGCATCTCTGTTCTTTTCATTAACCAAAGCTAGTGTCATTGACCGTGTGTTCTTCTCACAAACCACACATGGATCCACCAGAGTCATTCCATGTGTGTGTTTTCTCACAAACCACATGGAACCACCAGTGTTATTGCGTGTGTGTTCCTTTAATAAACCACAACTAGAGTCACTGGATCTTTGTTCTTTTCACAAACCACATATGGATCCACAAGTTTCATTGCATGTGTGTTCTTTTCATTAACAACAGCTTTAGTCATTGCATGTGTGTTCTTTTCACAAACCACATGTGGATCCACTAGAGTCGTTGCATGTGTGTTCTTTTCACAAACCACATATGGATCCACCAGTGTTCACTACATGTTTGTTCTTTTCACAAGCCACATATGGATCCCCTAGTGTAATTGCAGGTGTGTTCTTTTCATTAACCATAGATAGAGTCATTGCATGTGTGTTCTTTTCACAAACCACATATGGAAACACAAGACTTCATTGCATGTCTGTTCTTTTCACAAACCACATGTGCATCCACCAGAGTTCATTACATGTGTGTTCTTTTGACAAACCACATATGGATCCACAAGAGTCATTGAAATGTGTGTTCTTTTCACAAACCACATATGGATCCCCAAGTGTCACTTCATGTGTGTTCTTTTCACAAACCACATATGGATCCATAAGAGTTCATTGCATGTCTGTTCTTTTCACAAACCACATATGCATCCACCAGAGTTCATTGCATGTGTGTTCTTTTGACAAACCACATATGGATCCATAAGAGTCATTGAAATGTGTGTTCTTTTCACAAACCACATATGGATCTCCTAGTGCCACTACATGTGTGTTCTTTTCAAAAACCACATATGGATCCACTAGAGTGTTTGCATGTGTGTTCTTTCAATAAGCAATAGCTAGAGTCATTGCATCTCTGTTCTTTTCATTAACCACAGCTAGAGTCATTGCATGTCTATTCTTTTCACAAACCACATATAGATCCACCAGAGTTCATTGCATGTGTTTTATTTTCACAAACCACATATGGATCCCCTAGTGTCACTACATGTGTGTTCATTGCATGTGTGTTCTTTTAATAAACCACAGCTAGAGTTATTACATGTGTGTTGTTTTCACAAACCACATATGGATCCCCTAGTGTCACTGCATGTATGTTCTTTTCACAAACCACATATGGATCCACCAGAGTGATTGCATGTGTACTCTTTCAATAAACCATAGCTAGAGTCATTGCATCTCTGTTCTTTTCATTAACCACAGCTAGAGTCATTGCATGTCTATTCTTTTCACAAACCAAATATGGATCCACCAGAGTTCATTGCATGTGTTTTCTTTTCACAGACCACATATGGATCCACCATTGTTCATTGCGTGTGTGTTCTTTTAATAAACCACAACTAGAGTCACTACATGTGTGTTATTGGCATAAACCACATGGATCCACCAGTGTCATTGCATGTGTGTTCTTTTCACAAACCACATGTGGATCCACAAGTGTCATTGCATGTGTGTTCTTTTCACGAAAAACATATGGATCCACCAGTGTCATTGAATATGTGTTCTTTTCACAAACCACATATGGATCCACCAGAGTCATTGCATGTCTGTTCTTTCAATAAACCACAACTAGAGCCATTGCATCTCTATTCTTTTCATTAACCACAGCTAGAGTCATTGCATGTCTGTTCTTTTCGCAAACCACATATGGATCCACTAGGGTTCATTACATGTGTGTTCTTTTCACATACCACATGTGGATCCAATAGTGTTATTGCATGTGTGTTATTTTAATAAACCACAGCTAGATTCACTGCGTCTGTGTTATTGTCATAAATCACATGGATCCACTAGTGTCATTGCATGTGTGTTCTTTTCACAAACCACATGTGGATCCACCAGTGTAGTTACATGTGTGTTCTTTTCATGAACCACATATGGATCCAACAATGTCATTGAATGTGTGTTATTTTCACAAACCACACATGGATCCACCAGAGTCATTGCATGCGTGTTCTTTCAAAATACCACAGCTATAGTCATTGCATCTCTGTTCTTTTCATTAACCAAAGCTAGAGTCATTGACTGTGTGTTCTTCTCACAAACCACATATGTATCCTCCAGAGTCATTGCATGTGTGTGTCTTCTCATAAACCACATGGAAGCACCATTGTTATTGCATGTGTGTTCTTTTAATAAACCCACAGCTGGAGTCACTAGATCTCTGTTCTTTTCACAAACCACATATGAATCCACCAGTTTCATTGCATGTGTGTTCTTTTCATTAACAAAGCCTAGAGTCATTGCAAGTGTGTTCTTTTCACAAACCACATGTGGATCCACTAGAGTCGTTGCATCTGTGTTCTTTTCACAAACCACATATGGATCCACCAGTGTTCACTTCATGTGTGTTCTTTTCACAAACCACATATGGATCCCCTAGTGTCATTGCATGTGTTTTTTTCATTAACCACAGCTAGAGTTATTCCATGTGTGTTCTTTTCACAAACCACATATGGATCCACAATAGTTCATTGCATGTCTATTCTTTTCACAAACCACATATGCATCCACCAGAGTTCATTGCATGTTTGTTCTTTTGACAAACCACATATGGATCCACAAGAGTCATTGAAATGTGTGTTCTTTTCACAAACCACATATGGATCCCCTAGTGTCACTTCATGTATGTTCTTTTCAAAAACCACATATGGATCCACCAGAGTGATTGCATGTGTGTTCTTTCAATAAACCATAGCTAGAGTCATTGCATCTCTGTTCTTTTCATTAACCACAGCTAGAGTCATTGCATGTCTATTCTTTTCACAAACCACATATGGATCCACCAGAGTTCATTGCATGTGTTTTCTTTCACAGACCACATATGGATCCACCAGTGTTCATTGCATGTGTGTTCTTTTAATAAACCACAGCTAGAGTCACTACATGTGTGTTATTGTCATAAATCACATGGATCCACCAGAGTTATTGCATGTGTGTTCTTTCAATAAACCACAACTAGAGTCATTGCATCTCTGTTCTTTTCATTAACCACATCTAGAGTCATTGCATGTCTGTTCTTTTCACAAACCACATATGGATACACCAGAGTTCATTACATGTGTGTTATTTTCACCGACCACATATGGATCCACTAGTGTTATTGCATGTGTGTTATTTTAATAAACCACAGCTAGACTCACTGCATGTGTGTTATTGTCATAAATCACATGGATCCACTAGTGTCATTGCATGTGTGTTCTTTTCAGAAACCACATGTGGATCCACCAGTGAAGTTGCATGTGTGTTCTTTTCATGAACCACATATGGATCCACCAGTGTCATTGAATGTGTGTTATTTTCACAAACCACACATGGATCCACCAGAGTCATTGCATGCGTGTTCTTTCAATAAACCACAGCTAGAGTCATTGCATGTCTGTTCTTTTCATTAACCAAAGCTAGAGTCATTGACTGTGTGTTCTTCTCACAAACCACATATGGATCCACCAGAGTCATTGTATGTGTGTGTCTTCTCACAAACCACATGGAACCACCAGTTTTATTGCATGTATGTTCTTTTAATAAACCATAACTAGAGTCATTGGATCTCTGTTCTTTTCACAAACCACATATGGATCCACCAGTTTCATTGCATGTGTGTTCTTTTCATTAACAACAGCTAGAGTCATTGCATGTGTGTTCTTTTCACAAACCATATATGGATCCACTAGAGTCATTGCATATGTGTTCTTTTCGCAAACCACATATGGATCCACCAGTGTTCACTGCATGTCTGTTCTTTTCACAAACCACATATGGATCCCCTAGTGTCATTGCATGTGTGTTCTTTTCATTAACCACAGCTAGAGTCATTGCATGTGTGTTCTTTTCACAAACCACATATGGATCCACAAGAGTTCATTGCATGTCTGTTCTTTTCACAAACCACATATGCATCCACTAGAGTTCATTGCATGTTTTTTTCTTTTGACAAACCAAATATGGATCCACAAGAGTCATTGAAATGTGTGTTCTTTTCACAAACAACATATGGATCCCCTAGTGTCACTGCATGTGTGCTCTTTTTAAAAACCACATATGGATCCACCAGAGTCATTGCATGTGTGTTCTTTCAATAAACCACAACTAGAGTCATTGCATCTCTATTCTTTTCATTAACCATAGCTAGAGTCATTGCATGTATGTTCTTTTCACAAACCACATATGGATCCACCAGAGTTTATTGCATGTGTGTTCTTTTCACATACCACATATGGATGCACCAGTCTTCATTGCATGTGTGTTCTTTTAATAAACCATAGCTAGAGTCATTGCATGTTTGTTATTGTCATAAACCACATGGATCCACCAGTGTCATTGCATGTGTGTTCTTTCAACAAAGCACAACTAGAGTCATTGCATCTCTGTTCTTTTCATTAACCACAACGAGAGTCATTGCATCTTTGTTCTTCTCACAAACCACATATGGATCCACCAGAGTCATTGCATGTGTGTTCTTCTCACAAACCACATGGATCCACCAGTGTTATTGAAGTTGTATTCTTTTAATAAACCACAGCTAGAGTCACTGGATCTCTGTTCTTTTCACAAACCACATATGGATCCACTAGTTTCATTGCATGTGTGTTCTTTTCATTAACAACATCTAGAGTCATTGCATGTGTGTTCTTTTCACAAACCACATGTGGATCCACTAGAGTCATTGCATGTGTGTTCTTTTCACAAACCACATATATATCCACCATTTTTCATTGCATGTCTGTTCTTTTCACAAACCACATATGGATACACCAGAGTTCATTACATGTGTGTTATTTTCACCGACCACATATGGATCCACTAGTGTTATTGCATGTGTGTTATTTTAATAAACCACAGCTAGAGTCACTGCATGTGTGTTATTGTCATAAATCACATGGATCCACTAGTGTCATTGCATGTGTGTTCTTTTCAGAAACCACATGTGGATCCACCAGTGTAGTTGCATGTGTGTTCTTTTCATGAACCACATATGGATCCACTAGTGTCATTGAATGTGTGTTATTTTCACAAACCACACATGGATCCACCAGAGTCATTGCATGCGTGTTCTTTCAATAAACCACAGCTAGAGTCATTGCATGTCTGTTCTTTTCATTAACCAAAGCTAGAGTCATTGACTGTATGTTCTTCTCACAAACCACATATGGATCCACCAGAGTCATTGTATGTGTGTGTCTTCTCACAAACCACATGGAACCACCAGTTTTATTGCATGTATGTTCTTTTAATAAACCACAACTAGAGTCACTGGATCTCTGTTCTTTTCACAAACCACATATGGATCCACCAGTTTCATTGCATGTGTGTTCTTTTCATTAACAATAGCTAGAGTCATTGCATGTGTGTTCTTTTCACAAACCATATATGGATCCACTAGAGTCGTTGCATATGTGTTCTTTTCGCAAACCACATATGGATCCACCAGTGTTCACTGCATGTCTGTTCTTCTCACAAAACACATATGGATCCCCTAGTGTCATTGCATGTGTGTTCTTTTCATTAACCACAGCTAGAGTCATTGCATGTGTGTTCTTTTCACAAACCACATATGGGTCCACAAGAGTTCATTGCATGTCTGTTCTTTTCACAAACCACATATGCATCCACTAGAGTTCATTGCATGTTTTTTCTTTTGACAAACCAAATATGGATCCACAAGAGTCATTGAAATGTGTGTTCTTTTCACAAACAACATATGGATCCCCCAGTGTCACTGCATGTGTGCTCTTTTTAAAAACCACATATGGATCCACCAGAGTCATTGCATGTGTGTTCTTTCAATAAACCACAACTAGAGTCATTGCATCTCTATTCTTTTCATTAACCATAGCTAGAGTCATTGCATGTATGTTCTTTTCACAAACCACATATGGATCCACCAGAGTTTATTGCATGTGTGTTCTTTTCACAGACCACATATGGATGCACCAGTCTTCATTGCATGTGTGTTCTTTTAATAAACCATAGCTAGAGTCATTGCATGTTTGTTATTGTCATAAACCACATGGATCCACCAGTGTCATTGCATGTGTGTTCTTTCAATAAAGCACAACTAGAGTCATTGCATCTCTGTTCTTTTCATTAACCACAACGAGAGTCATTGCATCTTTGTTCTTCTCACAAACCACATATGGATCCACCAGAGTCATTGCATGTGTGTTCTTCTCACAAACCACATGGATCCACCAGTGTTATTGAAGTTTTATTCTTTTAATAAACCACAGCTAGAGTCACTGGATCTCTGTTCTTTTCACAAACCACATATGGATCCACTAGTTTCATTGCATGTGTGTTCTTTTCATTAACAACAGCTAGAGTCATTGCATGTGTGTTCTTTTCACAAACCACATGTGGATCCACTAGAGTCATTGCATGTTTGTTCTTTTCACAAACCACATATATATCCACCATTTTTCATTGCATGTCTGTTCTTTTCACAGACCACATATGGATGCCCTAGTGTAATTGATTGTGTGTTCTTTTCACAAACCACATATGGATCCACCAGAGTCATTGCATGTGTGTTCTTTCAATAAACCACAACTAGAGTCATTGCATCTCTATTCTTTTCATTAAGTAAAGCTAGAGTCATTGACTGTGTGTTCTTCTCACCAACCACATATGGATCCACCAGAGTCATTGCATGTGGGTGTCTTCTCACAAACCACATGGAACCACCAGTGTTATTGCATGTGTGTTCTTTTAATAAACCACAACTAGAGTCACTGGATCTTTACTCTTTTCACAAACCACATATGGATACACCAGTTTCATTGCATGTGTGTTCTTTTAATTAACAATAGCTAGAGTCATTGCATGTGTGTTCTTTTCCCAAACCACATGTCGATCCACTAGAGTTGTTGCATGTGTGTTATTTTCACAAACCACATATGGATCCACCAGCGTTCACTGCATGTGTGTTCTTTTCGCCAACCACATATGGATCCCCTAGTGTCATTGAATGTGTGTTCTTTTCATTAACCACAGCTAGAGTCATTGCATGTGTGTTCTTTTCACAAACCACATATGGATCCACATGAGTTCATTGCATGTCTGTTCTTTTCACAAACCACATATGCATCCACCAGAGTTCATTGCATGTGTGTTCTTTTGACAAACCAATTATGGATCCCCAAGAGTCACTGAAATGTGTGTTCTTTTCACAAACCACACATGGATCCCCCAGTGTCACTGCATGTGTGTTCTTTTCACAACCGACATATGGATCCACCAGAGTCATGGCATGTGTGTTCTTTCAATAAACCACATCTAGAGTCATTGCATCTCTGTTCTTTTCATTAACCACAGCTAGAGTCATTGCATATTTGTTCTTTTCACAAACCACATATGGATCCACCAGAGTTCAATGCATGTGTGTTCTTTTCACAGACCAAATATGGATCCACCAGTGTTCATTGCATGTGTGTTCTTTTAATAAACCACAGCTAGAGTCACTGCATATGTGTTATTATCATAAACCACATGGATCCACCAGTGTCATTGCATGTGTGTTCTTTTCAAAAAGCACATGTGGATCCACCAGTGTCATTGCATGTGTGTTCTTTTCATGAACCACATATGGATCCACAAGTGTCATTGAATATGTGTTCTTTTCATAAACCACATATGGATCCACCAGAGTCATTGCATGTGTGTTCTTTTAATAAACCACAACCAGAGTCATTGCATCTCTATTCTTTTCATTAACCACAGCTAGAGTCATTGCATGTCTGTTCTTCTCACAAACCACATATGGATCCACCAGAGTCATTGCATGTGTGTTCTTCTCACAAACCACATAGATCCACCAGTGTTATTGCATATGTATTCTTCTAATAAACCAGAGCTAGAGTCAATGGATCTTTGTTCTTTTCACAAACCACATATGGATCCACCAGTTTCATTGCTTGTGTGTTCTTTTAATTTACAACAGCTAGAGTCATTGCATGTCTGTTCTTTTCAAAAACCACATGTGGATCCACTAGAGTCATTGCATGTGCTTTATTTTCACAAACCACATATGGATCCACCAGTGTTCATTGCATGTCTGTTCTTTTCACAAACCACATATGGATCCCCTAGTGTCATTGCATGTGTGTTCTTTTCACAAACCACATATGAGTACACCAATGTCATTGAAATGTGTGTTCTTTTTACAAACCGCATGGATCCACCAGTGTTATTTCATGTGTGTTCTTTTAATAAACCATAACTAGAGTCACTGCATGTGTGTTATTATAGAAACCACATGGATCCACCAGTGTCATTGCATGTGTGTTCTTTTCACAAACCACATGTGGATCCACCAGTGTCATTGCATGTGTGTTCTTTTCATGAACCACATGTGGATCCACCAGTGTCATTGAATGTGTGTGTTCTTTTCACAAACCACATATGGATCCACCAGAGTCATTGCATGTGCGTTCTTTCAATAAACCAAAGCTAGAGTCATTGCATCTTGATACATTGCAAATGTATCTGTAATTTTTGATGTTCCATGCTTGGTTTTACCCACTTTCTTGTATTTTGTCCACACTTTGGAGTACTTTTCATATGATTTCTTGGACTAACCTATTAACAAGAGCCATAGTGCCAGCTGCCTGTTTTCTGCTGTTTTTGGTTCCAGGAAAGTCAGAAAACGAATAATCCTGGAATTGGACGGGACAAAAGCCAAAGTGCCTATTTTTCGGGAAGTCATCAGATGCCAGAATACGAGACGGAGAAGGGCTGGGGGCCGGCCACACCAACTGGCCGTGCGGCCAGGCTTGGCCCATGCCAGGGGGTGGTCTGGCCGACCCCAGCATCCCCTCGGCCTCTTCTTCCGTCTATAAGATGCCCTCGGGACGAAAACCCTAAGGACCCAATCAAAAATCCACGAAAGAGTCTGTAGCCACCGTCATCTCCATCCCTAGATCGGGAGGGATCTAAAGCTCTTCCCGGCACCCTGTCGGAGAGGGGAATTCACCCTGGAGGCCTTCTTCATCACCATGCAAGCCTCCGGTGTGATGCATGAGTAGTTCATCCTTAGACTACGGATTCATGTAGTAGCTAGATGGCTGGTTCTCCTCCTTTGTGCTTTCATGTTTAGATCTTGTGAGCTCCATTCATGATCAAGATCATCTATTTGTAATTCTGCATGTTGTGTTTGCGGGGATCCGATGGATATTGAGATGCTATTTCAGATTGCTTATTGATTCTATCATGTCTTTGTTATTTGTGATCTTTCATGCTTTCCGTTGTTAGTAGCTATCTTGGCCAAGTAGATGCTAGCAACTCCAAGAGTTAGTATTTATGCTCGATAGTGGGTTCATGCCTCTGGTAATCTGGGGAAGTGACAGAAATCTCTAAGTTACTAGATGTGCTGTTGCTACTAGGGAGAAAACAAAAATCCTTTGTTCATAGAACAATCATATTGTTTACTTTACACGCAGTTCGTAAAGCAATAATCTGTTGCTTGCAACTTAATACTGGAGGGGGTTCGGATGATAACCTGAAGGTGGATTATTAGTCATAGATGCAGTTGGATGGTGGTCTATGTATAATGTTGTAAAGCCCAATCCAGTCTCAAAGGAGTCAAGATGATTAGTATATGCATGTATTGCTTTCTCGATGTTTGTCAATTGCCCCGCTGTAATTTGTTCACCCAGCATGTTATCTATCTAAGGAGAGCCACCTCTAGTGAACTATGGATCCCACTCCTTTTCTTTACATACAATCTACAATCTTTTACTGCTTTGTGTTTACTTTCTGCAAACTATTACTTCTTTCCATTCGATACGTTTAATCCTTTGTTTTCCGCAAAACACGGTGAGATTGACAACCTCATCGCAAGTTGGGGACAAAGTTCTGTGGTTATGTTGTGCAGGTCTCCACGTTGCTACTAGCACTGGTAGTGTGCCCTGCCAAGGCTCAGCTAGCAACACCTTTGGGTGTTTCCTTGCTCCTACTGGTTCGATTAAACCTTGGTTTCATAACTGAGGGAAACTTGCTGCTGTGCTCATCATACCTTCCTCTTGGGGTTCCCAACGAGCTCTACATCATCATCGCTTCAGCATTTTCTGGCACCGACACTGAGCCATCAAGCATTTTTCTGGCGCCGTTGCCGGGGAGTCAAGGATATCTTCACAAGGGGAGTCCCTCATAACCAATCTCTTTACTTTGTTATTTTTGTTTTGCTTAGTTTGCTTGTTTCTTTATTCAAAAACACAAAAAAATTTAGTTTTACTAGTTTGCTTTGTTTATAAAAAACACAAAAAATTTAAGTCTCCTTTAGTTGTTACCTCCTCCTTAGCTCACCATGTTGATCCCTAAATTCACCCTGAAAGATCTTTCAATTGGTAGTGGTTCTATAATTGGGAAAGATAATATTGAAGAATTCTTTAATCATGTTAGTAAACATGAGGATACTAAGAATAGATCCCTTGCAGAACTTGCTCCAAACTATGAGATTACTGTAGCTTCTTTAATTCACATGTTAGAAGTAGGTTTGTTAACCTCAACCCCTTAATGCAAGTAATATTTTTTTAGCTTAAAGAAATAGAGGACACTGAAAAGAGGGATTTTATTCTAGAAACTTTGTTTAAGGAGTTCTATGATGTTGCCAAGGAAGCTAGGAAAGTATTTGAATGTTTCAATATGCTAGGCTCATGTGTAGATGTTGTTGGTACACGAGAAAATATGAACAAAACCGAACCTAATGGGGAGGAACCTAAGATATCAATACCCTTTAAACTAGTAGCAATACATGATGCCATAGAAAAGAATCTTGATCGGATTGTTCCTGCAAACCCTTTTTATGAGAATAGTGAACCTAAGACCATTGAGAGAGGATCCTCTAGAACTTATTTGGATGATATACCTTGCCTTGTTGAAAATATTTCCGGTATTGATCTTAATGCTTCTTCATTTGAGAACACTTGATTCTTTCTTGCTTCTTATGCCTAACTTAAAGGCGTTAAAGAAAAGTACTTATTGGGAGATAAACCAAAAGTTTTAGATGAGTCTTAGAAGTTATTAATTCAGTAATAACCGCTCCTTATCCTTTTTATTTGCTTTTTGTGCCAAGAGTAACCTCTAATGAGAGAGAAGTAATGATTGGGAAAGTTGTTGTCCCGAAACAGATTTCTGTGCTTCACCATAAAAATTCGTGTAAAATATCTGAACGTCTTTTTGAGGCGTGAATTTTTGTGCTTCTGACCCAGGTTGTTATCTAACTTTCGTTAGTTCAACACTTTTTGATTTGAGAAACAGAAGGTATTCGAAAAAATTCGTCTTTACCTGCTGGTCTGTTTTCACAGATTTCTGCCATTTTCTGCATTTGCTTCTTGTTGGTTCCTTTTTGAGTTCTTTTGGGGAATTGAGCTTTTTGAGGGAAGTGCTACAGTATCTAGTGTTCTAATGGAAGTTTATTTGGTATTAGAACTGAACCTTAAGACTTATTTATCTTAAGTGCACTAATGTTGCTAATAAAGATTGTGTGAAGTTTTGTATGAAGAAAAAATTACAGGTGTATGGAAGGAATGAGTACTGAGATGAAGGATGGACTAAAGCTCAAGCTTGGGGATGACAGGCATGTCACCCCAAGAAATATCCAAGAAATACAAGCGTCAAATCTTGGGGATGCCCAAGGCATCCCCTTCTTCATCAATAAAAATCCCAGGTTTCTTCCAAACGCTTCATTTTTATTGTTTCATGCACTGTTGTGTTGTTCTTGGAGCGTCTTCTTTTTCATTTTCGTTTTGGTTTTTTTTTTGCTTGGTTTGATTAGTTTGCTGAATAAATTGTTTGGACCCCCTCTTTCATACATTGGTTTGCAAATAGTTTGGTTTGGTTTGGAAAAGAGTAGGAAAGTTCATACTTATGTGGTAAAAAGAGCTTGTTTTTGACTGTGGCCTATGCTTTGTCATGCCATGCTTGATATTTTTTTGGCTTTATGCTTAGTATTCTTTGCTGTAGCATGTCTTATTATAAACAATTGATATTGCTTAATGTGCCTTGGATGAATCATGCGTTGTTTTAGCATATTAAAGCATACTATAGTGGTATTCTCCTTTAATGCTTTATTTGGGTTGACTTGGCGCATGCTCACACCATGTTATGACTATCACAAGTCACCATAGCCTTTATGATCCTTTAGTTTTCAACTTGTAGTATCACTTTATGCTTTGATCAATGATGTTTTGTCGCTCTGCATGATTATGGCCATTATTGCTCTCTTAGTTTGTCGCTCCCAGTCTTTTGCTAGCCTCCACAATAAAGTATGAGTTCCACTCATGCATCCAACTCCCTAAACCAAGTTATTCCAAAGAGTCCACCATACCTACCTACTATCTTATGCTATTCCAAGTATATTCATGCTTTTGTTTACCTTCCAAATTAAACTTGTTATGAGAAAACTAGTGATTAAAGCTCTCACGAACTTGATGGCACACTTTACTTTTTTGCATCTAATAAACTTGAACCATTGGGTCCTTCTTTGTTGCGTATATGCTTGCGCTTTATAAGTTGAAATTAGTAGAACCATGTTTCATGGGGAACGCTTTCAACATTGCACTTGTACTTTGTACCTCGTTGATATCATGTTCTTTTGCTTACTGATCCCGGTGGTGTGAAATAAAAGTGGAACTTTTAAGATCATGGAGTTTGTATGTGTGTTAGAGAAACGCCTGGGCCGCTAGCCTAAGCCATGCCTAATCATGATGGAAACTTGCAGCATCACCATAATGAGCACTCTATGAAGCATCCTCAATAAAAACCTATGCAAATAGCACATAAAAAGATCGTTGAGATGCTCATTGTCTGCTTTCCTTATTATTTTGGTTATAGGAAAGCTCCCGTATCATGTGCAAGGGGTACCCCGTTGGCGGTTCTTGATGATAGACATGTACTTACAATGACAAGAGCTTACTCGTGACTAAAGTTGAGTAGCATGAGGATCGGTCTTCGTCAGTAAGGGGCATGAGATTTCGGTTTATAACTTGCCAAGCATATCCTCTTAGTTGTGTCACTTTAACCTTAATCACCTTAAAGATGCTTATGATAGGGGCAATGAGAGCTAAAAGCTATAAGTACCATAATTTTTGGAAGATCTTTATGAGACTTGAATCCCTACTTCCTTTTATGAAGGCCTTTCTTCCACCATTATATTGAGTCTCCACCTTCTATCTTTATGCACCTACTTTGAGAGCATAGTGGCCATTCTTAGTTCTATGTGCATTGTCCCAAAACTAGTTGATTGATGCATAACTTGATATTGCTTGTTTTAAACTATTGTATCTAGTCACTCTTATGAACTTTGAAGGTGTCCTATGCATTTATATTTGCTACTCTATTGAGGGACAAGCTGAATACTATTATGCTATGTTTTCTTTATGTGAAACAAACAAACATCTTGCAAAGCATTGTTATTCATGAATCTTTTGTTTGTGCCTTTTCATGTTGCATCATAGTTTCTTTGTCTTTCATGTTTTGATTTAAGTACTATGATCCCAACTTTGAATGTTTTACAAGTACTTTGATCAAGTCTTTGATGGTGCATGTCACCTCAAAAATTATTCTTTCTTTTTATCACTTACCTACTCGAGGACGAGCAGGAGTTAAGCTTGGGGATGTTGATACATTGCAAATGTATCTATAATTTTTGATGTTCCATGCTTGCTTTTATCCACTTTCTTGTGTTTTGTCCACACTTTGGAGTACTTTTCATATGATTTCTTGGACTAACCTATTAACAAGATCCACAGTGCCAGCTGCCTGTTTTCTGCTATTTTTGGTTCCAGGAAAGTCAGAAAACGAATATTCTTGGAATTGGACGGGACAAAAGCCAAAGTGCCTATTTTTCTGGAAGTCATCAGATGCCAGAATACAAGACGGGGAAGGGCTAGGGGCCGGCCACACCAACTGGCCGTGCGGCCAGGCTTGGCCCATGCCAGGGGGTGGTCTGGCCGACCCCAGCACCCCCTCGGCCTCCCCTTCCGCCTATAAGATGCCCTCGGGACGAAAAACCTAAGGACCCGATCAAAAATCCACGAAAGAGTCTGTAGTCGCCATCATCTCCATCCCTAGATCGGGAGGGATCTGAAGCTCTTACCGGCACCCTGCCGGAGAGGGGAATTCACCCTGGAGGCCTTCTTCATCACCATGCAAGCCTCCAGTGTGATGCGTGAGTAGTTCATCCTTGGACTATGGATCCATGTAGTAGCTAGATGGCTGGTTCTCCTCGTTTGTGCTTTCATGTTTAGATCTTGTGAGCTCCGTTCATGATCAAGATCATCTATTTGTAATTCTGCATGTTGTGTTTGCGGGGATCCGATGGATATTGAGATGCTATTTCAGATTGATTATTGATTCTATCATGTCTTTGTTATTTGTGATCTTGCATGCTTTCCGTTGTTAGTAGCTATCTTGGCCAAGTAGATGCTAGCAACTCCAAGAGTTATTATTTATGCTCGATAGTGGGTTCATGCCTCTGGTAATTTGGGGAAGTGACAGAAATCTCTAAGGTACTAGATGTGCTATTTCTACTAGGGAGAAAACAACAATCCTTTGTTCATAGAACAATCGTATTGTTTACTTTACACGCAGTTTGTAAAGCAATAATCTGTTGCTTGCAACTTAATACTGGAGGGGGTTTGGATGATAACCTGAAGGTGGATTATTAGTCATAGATGCAGTTGGATGGCGGTCTATGTATAATATTGTAATGCCCAATCAAGTCTCAAAGGAGTCAAGCTGATTAGTATATGCATGTATTGCTTTCTCGATGTTTGTCAATTGCCCCGCTGTAATTTGTTCACCCAGCATGTTATCTATCTAAGGAGAGCCACCTCTAGTGAACTATGGATCCCGGTCCTTTTCTTTACATACAATCTACAATCTTTTACTGCTTTGTGTTTACTTTCTGCAAACTATTACTTCTTTCCATTCGATACGTTTAATCCTTTGTTTTCCCCAAAACACGATGAGATTGACAACCTCATCGCAAGTTGGGGATAAAGTTCTGTGGTTGTGTTGTGCAGGTCTCTATGTTGCTACTAGCACCGGTAGTGCGTCCTGCAAAGGCTCAGCTAGCAACACCTTTGGGGTGTTTCCTTGCTCCTACTGGTTCGATTAAACCTTGGTTTCATAACTGAGGGAAACTTCTGCTGTGCTCATCATACCTTCCTCTTCGGGTTCCCTATGAGCTCTTCATCATCATCGCTCCAGCATTTTTCTGGCGCCGACACTGACCCATCACATCTCTATTCTTTTCATTAACCACAGCTAGAGTCATTGAATGTGTGTTCTTTTCACAAACCACATATGGATCCACTAGAGTCATTGCATGTGTGTTCTTTTCACAAACCACATGGAACCACCAGTGTTATTGCATGTGTGTTCTTTTAATAAACCACAATTAGAGTCATTGAATGTGTGTTCTTTTCACAGACCACACATGGAACCACCAATGTCATTGCATGTGTGTTCTTTTCACATACCACATATGGATCCTCTAGTGATAAACCAGATATGGATCCTAACCTTAGGAGAGCCCTAACCTTAGCCCCCCAATGGTGGCCGTTAGACCGAGTCTTCTAGAAGGCATTCCCTAACATAGTTGTTCTGCATGACGATTGTTACATACCATTCGATCGGGGCACTTCGACGATTGGGATGGTCTTCGTGGGAGCCATCCGCGAGTAGGCTGTTCTGCGACATGATTGGCCATGCTTGCTGCCCGCTTGCTCTAGAAAAACTAGCAACACCGGGCACTCCCCTTTTGCAAGTGTCACGACTCACGAGTTCAGTGGGCCATATGCCAGTGTCACGTCCCCTTTACTTCTCTTCCTCCCCATACTTCTCTTCCTTACCCTTGAAGCCACGTTCCCCACTTCTCGCCCATCCTGCCGTAGCCGCAAGCCGATGGTGCCTCCAGCTATCTCTCTAGCAGCCACCCCAGTCCCCCACCCCCCTCTCGCCATGGGTTCAAGGGGAGACGGTGAAGAAACGCGTCATGACGACAGGGACGGTGATTTCGATGTGAGTCGTCTCAAATCCATCTTTATCATCTGTGGCCAGTTATCTATTTTGAGCTAGATCTACTCTGTTTACTCATGCGTGTATGATGTGTTAGGCTAACCAGACGCTGTACGACTCCGACTATCACGGTTTAGTGGATGAAGACAGTCATCTGCTATGTAAACATGGATATGTGCCCGCTAAATTTGTAGCGTTCGAAGGACGAAACGTAGCTAGGAGGTTTTTACGGTGTCAAGGACATCATGCAATGATGCAAGGCAGAAGTTGCGGTGTTGTCAAATGGGTAGATCCAGAGTGGCCCAAATCGATGCAGAAAACGAGGGACAAACTATGGGATATGACTGTCGAGTTGAAAGAATCCATAGTCAACTCACTTCTTGATAGTGCTGAGATGAAGCTATGGGACCTAGTTGACACGACCAAGCTTAACCGAGATCTCAGGAGGGTGCAAGACAAGGTTAGCAAAGTCGAGAAGGAGAGGGACGTGGTGTTGGCCCTGAAGGCTAAAGCAGAGCAAGAACTGACTCAATCAAGGAATGATCTTCACCAGGCCAAAGTCCTACAGTTCAGAACTACGCGTATTGACAAGTGCATGAGGATAAATGCAGAGAAACAATTGAAGCTGTGCAAGGAAGATGCTAAAAGGAATGAGCAGACGATTTGATCCTTGCTCTCGCAGGAAGATGCGCATCGGGCTAAGATTAGGAAGATCAAGGAGATGTGTGATAACTAGTTCTATTTATCTTGAGCTCCATACTTTTTTAAGTTGTAATAGTAGTACTTGTACATACTAGCGGTCTGAACTAGTGGTTCCGGAGTCCTGGGAGAAAAACTTTGGTCGCCCATTAATCTGTCTTAACCCTGCATCACTTCCCTTTGTCTGATGATGGTGGTACTCTGACATTGGTGGTTTGTTTAAACGTAATCTACGTGGATTGTGCCGCATGCAAATGGCACAACCAAAATTTATAAAGTGGAAGCAAGTGCACCCGGTTACTGGAGATCCTGGAGCTTCGCCAGATGTAGGGGATGCAGGAGCAGGGAGGCGGTGAGATAGACGGGATCAAGATTAGGCGAGAAAGTGGTACCGATTTCCTCATCATCTAGGCATTATCAGTTGCCATTCCTGTTTATGTTGCCATGTCGTTGTGCAACAGCTAAAATAAGTTGCTGCTTCATGGAGTGTAGTAGCTTAAATAATTTATTTCCGTGCCACTAATGTCTACGCACTTCTATTCTTGTAGACAGTTGTTGGGCCTCCAAGTGCAGAGGTTTGTAGAACAGCAGCAAGTTTTCCATTAAGTGGATTACCCAAGGTTTATCGAACTCAGGGAGGAAGTGGTCAAAGGTATCCCCTCTCAAGCAACCCTGCAATCAAGATACAAGAAGTCTCTTGTGTCCCCAACACACCCATTACACTTGTCAGGTGTATAGGTGCACTAGTTTAGCAAAGAGATAGTGAAATACAAGTGGTATAGATAATTATAAGTGGTAACGGTGATAGAAAATAGCTTGATGGTGTGGAAGAGACTAAACACAAACTGAAATAAAGATGGAAGCAAGCAAACATGTAACATATCTAGTTGTAAACGGTGTTTCAATGCTTAGAAACAAGGCCTAGGGATCATACTTTCACTAGTGAACACTCTCATATAAATATATTCTCTTCATGATACTACTCTTAACTACTCTCCGGTTGGACACTCTAATCAACGGTAGGGCTATAACAGCACGCCTCAAAGTAAGCCTTTCCGCATCTAGATAACCCCACACTATCACCTTGAGCACTAGATGGTTCAAACAAACACCACAATTTCATAAAGACATCCAACTCCAAATATAACTCATAACAAGTATTTGTAATCTCTAGCCTAAGTACCACCATGGTGTGCACACTGTCAACTTCACACACATGGGGAGAGCAGAGATCTATTAAAGCACTTGAGTAGCAAGGTAGATCTATAGATTACAAGCTCATGATCTCAATAAGATCATGCATAGAGAGAGATGAACACATAGCTATCGGTAGAACCCTTAGCCTCAAGAGAGAACTACTCCCTCCTCATCATGGGAATCAGCAACGGTGATGGAGATGGTGGTGGAGATCGATGGAGATGGCTCCGGGGGCACTTCCCCGTCCCGGCAGGGTGCCGGAACAGAGACTTTCTGTCCCCTGAATCTCCCCTTCAGTGGCGGCGGCACAACGGAACTTTTCGTGGATTTCTGATTGACGATCTAGGGTTTTTGCCTTGGGAGGAATATATAGGCGAAGGAGGCAAGGTCGGTGGTCGGCCAAGGGGCCCACACCATGCCCTGGCACGACCTAGGCTAGCCCGCGCCAAGGGGGGGTGTGGCCACCCTGTGTCCCCTCTCCGACTCTCCTTATGGCTCCGTGAGTCTTCTGGGAAAATAGTAACTTTGGCTTTTGTCCCGTCCAATTCCGAGAATATTCATTTTTTAACTTCCTGGAACCAAAAACAGCAGAAAACAGGCAACTGGCACCGTGGCATCTTGTTAATAGGTTAGTCCAAGAAATCATATGAAAAGTACTCCAAAGTGTGGACAAAACACCAGAAAGTAGATAAAACCAAGCATGGAACATCAAAAATTATAGATACATTTGCAATGTATCAACATCCCCAAGCTTAACTCCTGCTCGTCCTCGAGTAGGTAAGTGATAAAAAGAAAGAATAATTTTTAAGGTGACATGCACCATCATAAACTTGATCAAAGTATTTGTAAAACATTGAAAGCTGGGATCATAGTACTTCAATCATAACATGAAAGACAAAGTTCTAACAATAAGGCAAAGCAACTATGTTGCAACATGAAATGGCACAAACAGAAGATTCATGAATAACAATGCTTTGCAAGACGTTTGTTTGTTTCACATAAAGAAGACATAGCATAGTAGTATTCAGCTTGTCCCTCATAGAGTAGCAAACATAAATGCATAGGACACCTTCAAAGTTCATAAGGATGACTAGATACAAATAGTTTAAAACAAGCAATATCAAAGCTATGCATCAATCAACTAGTCTTGGGACAATTCACATAGAACTAAGAATGTCCACTATGCTCTCAAAGTAGGTGCATAAAGGTAGAAGGTAGAGACTCAATATAAAAGTGGAAGAAAGGCCTTCATAGAAGGAAGTAGGGATTCAAGTTTCATAAAGAGCTTCCAAAAATTATGGTACTTAATAGCTTTCAGCTCTCATTGCCCCTATCATAAGCATCTTGAAGTGATTAAGGTTAAAGTGAACAAACTATGGTGTACATGCTTGACGAAGTATAAGTTAGAAATCTCATGTCCCTTGAATACGAGGGCCGCTCCTCATGCTACTCAAGTTTAGTCACCGGTAAGTTCTTGTCATCGTAAGTACATGTGTATCATAGAGAACCGCCAACGGGGTACCCCTTGCCCGATGATACGGAAGAATCCCCATATCAAAATGGCAAGGCAAGTAGACAACGAGCATCTCAGCAATCTTCTTATTTACCATGGGAATATGGTGCTTTTTTCTCTCTTTCCTCTTTTCATAATCTCTTTTTTCTCTCTTTTCTCAATATAGGACTCTTTTTTTATAAGAAGAATGCTTCATAGACAGCTCATTATGGTTACGCTGCAGGTTTCCACCATGTCAGCATGGATTAGACCAGCGGCCCAGGCGTTTCTCTAACACATATACATAACTCCATGGACTTACAAGCTCCCCTTTCATTTCACACCGACGACATCCATAGACAAAAGAGCATGATATCAACTAGGTACAAAATACCCGTGCAATGTTGAAAGCGTTCCCCATGACAGCATGGTTCTGCTAATCCCCAACAAATAAGTGCAAGCATATACAACATAGACAACACAATGGTTCAAGTTTATTAAGGGCAAGAAAAGTATAGTGTGCCATCAAGTTTGTGAGAGCTTTAATCACTAGTTTTCTCATAACAAGTTTAATTTGGAAGGTAAACAAAAGCATGAATATACTTGGAATAGCATAAGCTAGTAGGTAGGTATGGTGGACTCTATGGAATAACTTGGTTTAGGGAGTTGGATGCATGAGTGGAACTCATACTTGGTTGTGGAGGCTAGCAAAAGACTGGGAGCGACAAACTAAGAGAGCAATAATGGCCATAATCATGCAGAGCGACAAAACATCATTGATCAAAGCATAAAGTGATACTGCAAGTTGAAAACTAAAGGATCATAAAGGTTATGGTGACTTTGGATAGTCATAACATGGTGTGAGCATGCGCCAAGTCAACCCAAATAAAGCATCAAAGGAGAATACCACTATACTATGCTTTAATATGCTAAAACAATGCATGATTCATCCAAGGCACACTAAGCGATCTCAATTGTTTATAACAAGTCATGCTATAGAAAATAATACTAAGCATAAAGCTAAAACAATACCAAGCATGGCATGACAAAGCATAGGCCACAGTCAAAAACAAGCTCTTTTTACCACATAAGTATGAACATTCCTACTCTTTTCCAATCCAAACCAAACTATTTGAAAACCAATGTATGAAAGAGGGGGTCCAACCAATTTATTCAGAAAACTAAGAAAACCAAGCAAACGAAAAACCAAAGCAAAAACGAAAAAGAAGACGCTCCAAGAACAACACAACTGTGCATTAAACAATAAAAATGAAGCGTTTGGAAGAAACCTGGAATTTTTATTGATGAAGAAGGGAATGGCTTGGGCATCCCCAAGCTTTGACGCTTGTACTTCTTGGATATTTCTTGGGGTGACATGTGTTGCATCCCCAAGCTTGATCTTTAGTCCATCCTTCATCTCATTACTCATTCCTTCCATACACCTGAATTTTTTTCCTTCATACAAAACTTCACACAATCTTTATTAGCAACATTAGTGCACTCAAGATAATAAGTCTTAAGGTTCAGTTACAACACCAATAAACTTCCATTAGAACACTAGATACTGTAGCACTTCCTTCATAAAGCTCAATTCCCCAAAAGAACTAAAAAAGGAACCAACAAGAAGCAAATGCAGAAAATGGCAGAAATCTGTCAAAACAGACCAGCAGGTAAAGATGAATTTTTTCAGAGACCTTCTGTTGCTCAAATCGAAAAGTGTTGAGCTAACGAAAGTTAGATAACAACCTGGGGCAGAAGCAAAAAAATCCACGCCTTAAAAGGACGTACAGAGATTTTACACGAATTTTTATGGTGAAGCACAAAAATCTGCTTCGGGACAGCAACTTTCCCAATCATTACTTCTCTCTCATTAGTGGTTACTCTTGGCACAAAAAGCAAAAAAAAGCATAAGGAGCGGTTATTACTGAATTAATAACTTCCAAGACTCATCTAAAACTTTTGGGTTATCTCCCAATAAGTACTTTTTTTTAACGCCTTTAAGTTAGGCATGATAGTTTGAGAAGATGCTCACATAAGAAATATGAATTGAAGTAAAAGAGAGCATCAAGAAGCAAATTCAAAGCACATCTAAGTCTAACCCACTTCCTATGCATAGGAATCTTGTAAAGAAACAAGTCATGAAAGCACAAAGCAACAAGCATAGGAAAGCAAAACAAGTGCAACTTCAAGACTTTCAACATAAAGAGGGGAAACCTAATATTATTGAAATGCATAAAACCATGTTTCCCTCTCTCATAATAACTTTCAGTAGTATCATGAATAAAAGTAACAATATAACTATCACAAGAAACATTCTTATCATGAGCCACATGCATAAAACAATCATTACTCTCCCTATAAGAATAGTCATTCTTATTAATCATAGTGGGAGCAAATTCAACAAAATAGCTATCATTATTATTCTCATCACCATAATCATCAAATATAGGAGGCATATTGTAATCACAATTAATTTTCTCCTCAATAGTAGGTGGACTGAAAATATCATACTCATCATCATATATTGGAGGTTTGGTATCATCATAAGCAATAGAATAGCTATCTTCCAAAGTTGGGGGACTAAAAAGATCATTTTCATAAAAACTAGCTTCCCAAATCTTAGACTTTTCCATAGCATTAGCAATAATGGTGTCCAAAGAATTCATACTAACAACATTGCTATTAGCATGCAAATAAAGTTCCATAGGTTTTTTAATTTTCTCTTCAAACACTTCATGTCCTAACTCAAGATAAATACTATAAAGCTCTCTAATTTTGTTGTTGTTTTCCATTAATCCTAACTAGTGAAAACAAGAAACAAAAAGACAAAATTGCATAATCTAAAGGAAATAACTTCGAGCATTCACACCGGAGGATGTGAGTACCTTTTACCTTACCACCCCGGCAACGGCGCCAGAAAATAGGCGTTTTGCCATGGGAGGTTCTTCTTCTTTAATCCTCCGGTGTGAATACCTTTTACCTTACCTCCCCGGCAACAGTGCCAAAAAATAGCGTGATGTATACGCACTTATATTCTTGTAGACAGTTGTTGGGCCTCCAAGGGCAGAGGTTTGTAGAACAGCAACAAGTTTTCCCTTAAGTGGATTACCCAAGGTTTATCGAACTCAGGGAGGAAGTGGTCAAAGGTATCCCCTGTCAAGCAACCCTGCAATCAAGATACAAGAAGTCTCTTGTGTCCACAACACACCCAATACACTTATTAGGTGTATAGGTGCACTAGTTCGGCAAAGAGATAGTGAAATACAAGTGGTATAGATAATTATAAGTGGTAACGGTGCTAGAAAATAGCTTGATGGTGTGGAAGAGACTAAAAGCAAACTGAAATAAAGATGGAAGCAAGCAAACACGTAACAGATCTAGTTGCAAACGGTGTTTCAATGCTTAGAAACAAGGCCTAGGGATCATACTTTCACTAGTGAACACTCTCATATAAATATATTCTCTTCATGATACTACTCTTAACTACTCTCCGGTTGGACATTCTAATCAACGGTAGGGCTATAACAGCACACCTCAAAGTAAGCCTTTCCGCATCTAGATAACCCCACACTGTCACCTTGAGCACTAGATGGTTCAAACAAACACCACAATTTCATAAAGACATCCAACTCCAAATATAACTCATAACAAGTATTTGTAATCTCTAGCCTAAGTGCCACCATGGTGTGCACACTATCAACTTCACACACATGGGGAGAGCAGAGATCTATTAAAGCACTTGAGTAGCAAGGTACATCTATAGATTACAATCTCATGATCTCAATAAGATCATGCATAGAGAGAGAGAGATGAACACATAGCTATCGGTAGAACCCTTAGCCTCAAGAGAGAACTACTCCCTCCTCATCATGGGAATCAGCAACGGTGATGGAGACGGTGGTGGAGATCGATGGAGATGACTCCGGGGGAACTTCCCCATCACGGCAGGGTGCCGGAACAGAGACTTTCTATCCCCCGAATCTCCCCTTCAGTGGCGGCGGCACAACGGAACTTTTTGTGGATTTCTGATTGACGATCTAGGGTTTTTGCCTCGGGAGGAATATATAGGCGAAGGAGGCAAGGTCGGTGGCCGGCCAGGGGGCCCACACTATGCCCTGGCGCGGCCTGGGCTAGCCCGCGCCAAGGGGGGGTGTGGCCACCCTGTGGCCCCTCTCCGACTCTCCTTCTGGCCCCGTGAGTCTTCCAGGAAAATAGTAACTTTGGCTTTTGTCCCATCCAATTCCGAGAATATTCATTTTCTAACTTCCTGGAACCAAAAATAGCAGAAAACAGGCTACTGGCACTGTGGCATCTTGTTAATAGGTTAGTCCAAGAAATCATATGAAAAGTACTCCAAAGTGTGGACAAAACACAAGAAAGTAGATAAAACCAAGCATGGAACATCCAAAATTATAGATACATTTGCAATGTATCAGCCACTTACATTCCATCGAATTTGGAGACCTCATGCCCCTCAGCAATCGTGGAATCGGTGCTGCGTGTTTTCAGATAGTAGTGGCACAATCACAATTTCAGATTCAACTACTGACTCAAGCGTTTCCAAACCCTAAGTCACGATACATTTTACTCCGAGAACGTAGATTGTTTCGCCCTGCAAAGTTCCACACAGAGCTTCAGAATTTAACCGAATTACATATATAGGTTCCAGTTAACACATTACTATGCATCGTCATTGCTAGCAACCTTCTTCCCTAGCCTGGGTTCCAAGACTTCATGTCCACTGGCTTCTTCATTTCCTGCCTTCTTCCTCTTCCTCGGTGCCACTTTTCTTACCTTCACGTATTCTGCATCACTGGGACAATCAGCACGAGAATCGTGTCCAACATCATCTTTCCACTCGTTTTTATTTACTTCAGGCAGCAAAATGACTGACCTGACAGTCATGTTTCTAACCTTGCGGCGCTTCCTGTCAAAGAAACATGACTGTTGCATAACTGCCCAATATCTACAGAGTAAATAAAACAAAAATTACAATTCAGCACAAACATGCGAACCCCAAGAGACTTTTGCTTACCAGGAGCTAATTGGGTTCGAGCGACCACCCTGTCCAAGAATATAAGGGCGACTCCTAGTTGTAGCAGCTTCCACATCCAGTACATCACAATTCAGCTCAAACATGCAAGCCGAAGCATACCTTTTCATCAACCCAATTAGCTAACTATCACACGTTGGAGGAACCATGATGCCACGTTCATCCATGAAGCTGAACCTTGTAGTCCGCTTCAGCCATATTTCATCATGATTACGCAGAGCAGCAACCATACCAGAGATAATGCAGATCTGCGCAGGCGCTTCTTCCATCGTGATACAATGGTGTCCATACCACTTGCCCTTCACCCTTGCTGATTTAGAGTCGTACCTGAAGAGGACTACCATAACTAGGTAAGGGTGGTCCACGGAGATCCCACTTGACAGAAAACTATGGACAAAATATGTTTGTCAGTGTTGGGCTAACAAACAATTTTTGGTTCAGTAGCTAGCTAGCAGTTATAATTAGTCTGAATAGCAAAGAGAAGGGTAACTCACCCGCATGTAGCTAGAACTTCTTCTTCCTTGGTAGTAGGATCTGCCATCCTCCGAGCTTCTTAGCTTGTCGGCGGCGGAGGTGGGCTAGAGCCTCGCAATAGCGGCTACGACATGCGCCATTGGAGCTCGGGATCAGCGAATGGGCGCAGCAACTGGGCGCAACAACTTGGCGCCGGAAGTCAAATGTACGAAGGGATCATTCTGCCTAGAGGGTGGATTTCGACGCCGCCGGTGCTAGGGGAACGGAGGGAATGGTATTGTGAAATTGGTCAATGCATCCAATCCACTTAGTTCCTCGATTTGCCTAAGAGGTTGTCGCGTTGGCGCTCGCGTCACGGACAGATGACCGGCATGTGGGTCCGACCGTCTACTTCACGGGGCAGTTTAATGGAATGTTTGAATTTGGCAGGGGTGAGATGAGTTTGCCTCGAAATGACCCCTCTCAGTAGTTGGTAGCCCAACTTTACAAAACACGGCAATTACAGGGAACTTGGGTACCGCGATGCACTCGCCCAGGAACTTTCGGGCCGCAAACCAACAATCATAGATGAGCTATGGGTTATTCACTTGATTATTTGAAAGGTATAATCCAAACTCTATGTATGCATAAAATTAATTTGGAGGAAGATGCAAAGCATATTGTTGATTATCAACACCGTCTCCATGCAAAAATGAAAGAAGTGGTAAGTGAAGAGGTAATAAAACTCATTGAAGCAGGTATTATTTGAAAGTGCATGTGTGCCCCCATGTGTGGTTTTGGTAATTAATGACAATCTATATGGACTTATGATTGCATTGAGTTTTACTTGTAGGATTTGTCCATAGGCATTGCTTGAACCATATGTTGGATTCAAAGTTGGGAGAATAAGAAAGTGAAGAAGATCAGGTGTTGACCAAGGTTTCAATGAGTGATCCGAAGATTGTCCGGAGATGGACCAGAATCTCCGCTATGCAAGGACCGGAGGTTCTAGTATCCCAACCAGAGTTTCGGCACGAGTCTCTGGTGTGTTCCTCGAAACCAAGTCCAAGACAGTCTGTATAGGGGTCCGGAGATTGTCCAGAGATGGACCGGAATCTCCGATGTGAGATAATTTCCGACCGGAATCTCCGGTCTCCATGCCAGAGTCTCCGGTGTGATATTTCCCTAATGGGCAGAAAACGGTCTATAAAGAGATGAGCCTATAACAAGTGTGTCTTGAAGAATAAAGTTGGAGTAATATCTCCTATGGTGAAGAATGAAGAATGAAGAAATGATGTGAAAGTTCAAGATGAGCCATCTCAAAGAGATCATTTTCTTGAAGTTATCCATCCTATGGTGATCATGGACATGAGAAGATGATATGTTCAAAAGAGAAGATCTGCCATTGTGGAGTATGGGGGAGCAATTTGCAAGTCTTCACCAAGCTAGCGCAATCAAGAAAGGTGTTCCACCTTGAGGTGGAGAAGATTGTCATCATCAAGCTCAACTGAAATATGTGCAAGTCAAAGGTATGTTCTTGATAGGGTTTCCTTCTTATCAGTCTCTTGGTTTTAGTTCGAGAGACCAGTTTATATGATAGATAGTCGTACTATCAAGAGGGGCTCTCGAGTGAGTAACTTGATCATATCCTTTAGAGAGATCTCAAACCTTTGCATACTTGGCATCATCTTTCTTCGTTGTTATTTGGATCGTATCCATGTTAGGTTCTAGAGCTTGTGGTAATAATCATAACAAGCTCTACTTCATCAAAAACAGATTTCGTATGCATTCTCTACTGCGTTTTTTATGTTGGAGGTTTTATCGGTTCGTCTTTTTGAGAGAGGTCAAAACTTTCATCATTTGATTCTATCCTACCTTGCTGGACTATGATGTTTTTCTATATGATCTTGTACATCTTATTTTCCTCTTTAAAATGAGCCTAATATCATCAAAATCAGAGTCCGGATGCAAAAGTTATGGTTGTTTTCGTATTGGTCTTTCTGCCAATTTTTGTAAGATCGGAGACTCCGAACTAAATCCTCCAGTCTATCTCCATACCACGTAGTGAATGCATCCAGGCCTGGGGTACACCGGAGACTCTGGTCTTAGTCCAGAGACTCCAGACTAGGCGATTCCTGGGCCTAATGGTTGGATTTCTAGGGACCTATTTAAGGGGCCCTTCTTCCCCAATGGTTCCCTAGCTCTCTTGTAAGTTTCTCCCCACCATTGTTGACCTCTTGAAGCTTTCTATCTCTCAATCTCTCCAATGATTCTTGCATCTTCTTGAGGAAAAAGAGAGAGGGGGTCTAGATCTACAACTCCACCAATCAATCTCTCCTCTAAGTGAGGGGAACTTCTTGGGATCTAGATCTTGGAGTCTTTTATGGATTTCCTCCATTGTTCTTCCTCTCTTATTCCCCCATAAGCTTTTGTAGCTTTGGTGGAATTTGGGAGTGAAGGACTTGAGCACTTATTATGTTCTTGCCATTGCATTTGGTGCATCAGTTTGAGTTCTCGGTGAGGATTCGATTGGGTGAAAGGTGAGAAGCTTTTTACTCTTGGGTTCTTGGAACCCTAGACAGTTTAGTTGTATTGTAGGTTTGTGGATTACTTGGGGCCTCCAATTAAGTTGTGGAGATTTCCCCAAGCTTGTTTGTTGGGAGCTTCTAGTTGAGTTATAGAGAAGTGCCCCAATCTTATGAGAGGTTCCAGATGGCCACCCACAAGTGCATCGATAGTGGAAGTGTGGATCGATCCTGTTGGGGTGAGATTCACTAGAGAACAAGGGATGCCTTTTGTGGCGTTGGTGGTTTGAAACCACCCCGTCTCCAAACGATACGTACTCCATTGTTGGGAGGAACTTGGTAAAACATCGTTGTCTCTGCGTGCCTCGGTTATCTCTATACCCGAGCTCTTACTTATGCACCTTACTTTGTGGTAGCCTTCATGCTTGTAGTACATATCTTGCTATCACATAGTTGCTTGTCTTTCTTAGCATAAGTTGTTGGTGCACATAGGTGAACCCTAGTTGTTCTAGGTTTTGTGCTTGACAAAGTAAACACTAGTTTAATTCTGCCTTTGTTGAGCCAATATCGTAAAAGTTTTAAACTGCCTATTCACCCCCTCTAGGCGGCATCTGTGTCCTTTCAATTGGTATCAGAGCCTGGTCTCTCATTTTAGGCTTCACCACCTTGAGAGTAAAGATGTCGGTTAGGGTATTAGTGCATGATGCCATTTTCATATTTGATGGCACATATTCTGATATTTGGAAAACTCTCTTAATCATTTTCGGGCCATGGACCCAAATTTGGAGAGAATTGTAGATATAGATTTTTCTCCTCCAATAGATTTTCAGAATCTATCTTGTGAGGATGAGAAAATCATAGGTATCAATGCTCAAGCTTATAATGTGCTTGTTAATGCTTTGTGCTACGTAGTTACTACTTCAATCGTACCTTTTTGGAGCGCTCATGAGTTATGGACAAAACTTCAAGATAAGTATGGTGTGTCCAACATTATTAAGGATGATTGTATTGCTTCCACTTCCGTGATGAGTTCTCATCTTATTCCACTTCACCAAAGTGTGGCAAGACACAAGGTAATGATATGGTGAGTGGTGATGAATATTGCAATGTTAATAGTAAGCTTACTCTTGATGATCGTTCATCTCTATCTCATTGCAATGCTTCATCTTTGGACTTAAACACATCTAGCACTATATATGATTTACATGATAGTATTGATAGTCCTTGCATATGATGTATAAATTGCCTCAATAGATCTCATGATGATATGCCCTCTTTGCCTTGTTGCCATAATATAAATGCTCCTATTTCCTCTAGTTGTTGTGTGTCTAACAATGTAGAGGAAACCAAAGATTCTATTGGTAAAGACACAATTTTGAATGGAGCTTCAAGTAATTCTTCATCATCATCATCATATCACGGTTCCCACCTATGCCTTATGGCTAGGGATTCAAAGGTAACTCCTACTTTGGAACCCAATACCTCTTGTGATGATGAGGATGATGATAATGAGGAATAAGAGATTAATGTTGATGATTTATATGGAAAGTGTGAGATTGTTTATCATGCTCTTGTTAAGAATAATATTGCTTGCTCTAACTTTGTTGAAATCTTGGACTTCGCTATTAAGAGCAAATAACATATTGATAAGTTAGAAGCAAAAATTGAGTAGCATGAGAACACCATTGATAAAATGAGTAGCCTTGAGCATGAGTATGCTAATAAAATTGCAAATCTAAGTGAAGCTCTTGAAAAGGAACAAACCACTAAGGAATCTCTTGAGGAAGCTTTTGCTCTAGAGATGTATAGAGTGAAGGAATCTCATGATAGAGATCTTGAGGTGGCAAGTGATCTCAAAAGTAAAAATGATTAGCTTCAAGTTGCTTATGTTAAACTCCTTGAGGATTTTGAGCACCTAAAAATGTCTCTAGGGTTATCAAGGGTGATCTCATCGAACTCACCGAGTCACATGAGCAACTTAAAGCTTCTTACTCAAAAGATCTTTCGAAGTTGCCTTCACCCCTTGCAATTAATTATGATGCTTGTCCTACTAACTCTATTTATTATGAAGCATCTATTTTAAAGGAGAATGTCGAGCTAAGGGATCAACTTGAGTTGCTAACTAGCAAGTATGGGAAATTGGAAGAAATTCATGAAATGCTCTCTAGCTATAATGAGTACTTTCTAGCATCCCATGATAGGCTAAAGTTATCTCATGAGGCTAGTATGTCAAAGGTAACATTTAATGAGCCTCATGTGGACATTAACACTACTTCTACTCCAAATGTCATATTGCCATGTGCTAGTCCTTGTAATTCATCCACTCATGCCATTGCTACATCTTGTGATGAATTACATTCCGTACCTTGTTGCTCTAACAATGTATCATCCACTTCCTCTAGTATTGGTGTTCACACTAACCATGTAGAGGAAATTAAAGAGCTCAAGGATCAAGTCACTTCTTTGAAGAATGGCTTGAAAAAGGGTCATAAAGGGAAGGTCGCACTCAACAACATCTTGAGTGTGCAAAAATACCCCAATGACAAAAGTGGACTTGGATTCAACTCCAATATCAAGAACAAGTCCAATATCAAGTTGAAGCACAAGGGCAACAAGAAAAAGGGCCAAGATCAAATCAAGAATCCGACCAACATTGTTTGCTTCAAGTGCAAGGAAGAAGGGCATCATGTTAAGTCTTGCCCATTGAAGAAGAATCCCCTTTGGGAGAAGCAACAAGGGAAGCGGCCTCAAGCTCTACCTCTTGTTAGAGATGGGCCTCCTCCCAAGAAGACTCAAGCTCTTCCTCAAGCTGTTGCTTCACCCAAAATTAAAGATGGCAAGAGAATAGCTTGCTACATTTGCGATGAGAAAGGGCACATTTCTTCCTCATGCACCATAGGTAACTCCTCATCCAATCCTATCACGATTTATGATGCTTATTCTCTTCATAAGGATGAGGTTGGCAATGTGTTTGCCAAATTTGTTGGTGCCCAATGTGGTGTCCAGAAAAGAACCATTTGGGTTGCCAAGCCTATTGTGATAACTTTTTAGGACCCAACTTGGTTGGGGACCAACAAGCCAAAACTTGATCAATAGGTGATTTTGGAGGACAATGGAGACTTGGTTTCATCATGAAGAATTGAGGGAGTTTCATCTAGTATATTTGTCAAGCCAAGTCATGTGGACTACATTGGCTCTATCATATTTCCAATGTTCCCCCTTGCGGTAACATGTGCTTAACTCATTACATTGAAAGTTACTCGCCCCTTGTGCATGTGTTGGTTTTGTACCTTTCATGCTTTTGTATATGTTGTGATTTCCACTTACTTATGTTTATTTATCAAGTTTATTTGTGTATGTTGGGTGGCACACCATGCTCGTGTGTTTCTTGTGTTGGAGCCTTTCTTGTATATGTTTAGTATCTTATTTGGCTCTTGTGAGAGACTAATGGACTATCCCATTTTGGGGGAGTTTTATGCTTAGGCATTCCACAATCCTAAAAATGTGTGTACATGAGGAATACCACCTAGTATTTATAGTGAAATATTATCTAGTCTCTATGTGGTATGTTTATCATGATAAATTCAAGTTCTATAATGTCCATTAATTATCTCTATTTGGATCCTTTTGCCTCGTGTTGATATTTATGGTTTATCACATTATGGGGGAGTCATATGCTTAGTGAATATTACAAGCCTAGAAAATGTGAATATTCGAGGTTGTGTCACTTAGAATTGATATTGATAATTATCTAGCTCCTATGTGCCACATTTTCTCAAACAAGTTCAAATTTGCTTGAATACATTGTTTCTCATCTTTTGGATCTTGTTTGTGTGAGCTCTTCTTGGTATGCATTTCCTCATATTTGGACATCAATATCCTCAATGGAAACCATTTTCTTCAAGTTACTCTAATCATTAATGATTGTGTAGCTATTTGGAGATATCAAGATTCTCTTCCTAAGCATCGAGCGCAATTCTTATATATTGCCATATGCTTGTGTTATGAATATGATCTTGGATATCTTTGTAAGCTACCTCGAGAAATTATCTCTCTACTTCTTGTCATTGGACAATTTGTACACCATATATGGTGGAACTTATTGATGATATTCACATTGGTTTTTGAGTTTTTATGTTGCTCCCAAGTTTTCCTTGCTACTTCTAGATCTATCGATTTAATTGGTATTATCGTATTTTTTACTTAATTTAGGATATAGTGATGATCCCATTTGTGTGCATTTTGCATTCAAAAGCAAAATCCTACATAATGCACTATTCATTAGGGATCTATCCTATATTATTTAGAACAATCCTTTATGTTTCTTGCTTTGATTATCATGCTCTATGTTCTTGGAAGTTTGATCTTTTCGTTTAGGTTATCGTGCTCTATGTTCTTGGAAGTTTGATCTTTTATTTTTGGTATTTTGTATCATCATGAAAAGTGTTGAGAGTTTGGTTAATTGTTGGAACCTTGCTCTTTTTGGGAGTTGGCTTTGTCTCATCCCTTGTTTCGTGTTTTGACATTTTTGAATGAGATAAATCGTTGAGCATTTGTATTTATTTATCCATTTTTCTCTTTGGTTTTTTCCTCGTTCATTTGTTGAACTTGGGGTCTATTATGTGTTGTTTGGTCCTTGATATATGTTGGACAACCGTTATCATGTCACACTTAGGTGTGCCTACTTGGCTTTTTTGGTGTTGTTGTTCAACTATATCTCCTTTTGGTTCTTGAAAGTCTTGTGCATGCATATTTACTAAATGTATATTTTATGGTATGCTTGATTTCTTTGATCTAATTTATAAGGGAAACTCCACCAAATCCTATTTTGCCTAAGATGTGCATGAAATTCAATTTCATATCAATATGCACATGTTTTTGTGGAGTTTGTCCTGTGTATTTTAGTGTATCTAACTACTTTGTACCCAATGAGTTTTGGGACCATTGTGTACTTGATTGTGTCTTAGGTACATTGGAGATTCATTGGATTCTTTTCTCAATAATAATAAGATGTGGTGACTAAATGATAATTGGAGGCAAGCTAGGATGATCAACAAACTCATATCTACTTCATCCTACCAATGGTATCTCGGTAACAAGTATCGCTCTCATGCATACTTTTCTAGTATCCAACCTTTGTGGTTGCATCATGGCATGATTTCCTCCAGTTGCTTTGATTGTGGTTCTTGCAAGATTTTTTTGTATCATCCTTATTGTATATGAGTAAGTTGAGATGAATGCATATTTTGGGGAGTATATAAAAATCATGTTTGTGATTCACCAGTCCCACATATGCCAATCTAGCAATTCTATTGCCAATCATTTCCTCAATTTCTCCATGCGCAATTTGGATGAATTTGCAAGGTTTATTTATTCTTTATGATACTTGTTACCTTTCCCAATGCATTCCAACTATCTCTTGTTCCTTGTGATAGTTGTGATGTATTTGTTGGTTTTTGAGGGTCATTGATGTTCAATAAGATAAATTTGAGCCTTTGGCCATGCTTTCTAGCAAAAATCTTATTGGCATTGTCTATAACTTTCGTTTGTATATCTTGCTCAGTCTTGAGTATCCATTATCGTGTGTACATGTTTCTTTGTGGATGTATATCTTGGAGATTGTTGTATACCTAGAAACTTATACACATGATTATGGCTAAATCTCTAGTTCGTGTCCTTTTTCTTTGGAGTCCACCTTGTGCTCCTTATTTATCCTTTAGTTGCTCCAAAAGTTTTGCTTTGAGTGCTTGACCTTTTCATTTGCATATTTTGGCACTCATTAGTGTTAAGGAAGTTGCTCTCTCATGCCTCTGTGTTGTTATGTAAGTTTGGGAGAGCAAGGAAACCCTGTTTATGCACTTTACATTCAAAGAAATTATTATATTTGGTGCATAAACCTTGGGGAGCTTTCCTAATTCACCTAAGAACACACATTTTCTTTCTTGTTTTTGTTTGGTGTTTTGTTTGATTATGGGGAGTTAGGATTCCATAATTGTGCACTTTCTTGTGCATGAACCTTGGGGAGCTTCCTATTTTCATCTAAACCTCATTTTCTCTTATCATAATATATCCTTCTTTTTGTATCTTTATTTTGTGAAGTGGTTCTTTGGATCATTGGATTGCTTGCTTCATTCGTTGATGCTTATTCACTAGTTTATTTCTTCGCAACCGCTGGATCCTCAATTTAGTTTTATTCCCTCTGGGTATTCGTCATTGGATACGTGTATTTGGTTCCACTCATATTATGAGAAATGCACACCATATGGAGGAACTCTCACTAAATTGGCCTTCTATTTTTTTCACCCATTTCAGCAATCAATGCCAATGGGGGATAAGTTTTAGAGGGTTTAAGGGAATTTGGTTTTGTGCTTTGAGTTTTGTACTTAAACATTTTTCTCTTGCGCTTTCCATCTTAGCGTGTTGCTTTGCATGTTGAATATATCGAGGAAACTCCACCACCGGTAATGGTTGGCAATATATGCAATGAAATTCAAGTTCATCCACACGTGCATAGATTGTGGGGGAATTTGCTCTATATTGTGGTTGTACTAACATAAAATACTTGTGTAGTATTTGAAGTTAGCATAACGATTTGTTCGGTTAATTCCTTATATACACCCTCTCAAAGGGATTGGCATCAATTACCAAAATGGGGGAGATTGAAAGTGCATGTGTGCCCCCATGTGTAGTTTTGGTAACTAATGACAATCTTTATGGACTTATGTTTGCATTGAGTTTTACTTGTAGGATTGGTCCATAGGCAATACTTGAACCATATGTTGGCTTCAAAGTTAGGAGAAGAAGAAAGTGAAGAAGATCAAGTGTTGACCAATGTTTCAATGAGTGATCTGGAGATGGACCAGGATCTTCGGTATGCAAGGATCGGAGATTCCGATGTCCCAACCAGAGTTCTGGCATGAGTCTCCGGTGTTGGGTTCGCAGCATAGAAAACAAAAATTTTCCTACGATGAGAACTATATGCCAAGATCTCTCTACTAGATACAAAGAAACGGGTGGATATACATCCATGGAGAACTTACCCTCGAAGACAACAAAGTTTTGTTAACAAGTTGGAACTCGTGGATGATGTAGTCGTACGCTTGCTGATCTCAAGATCGTGTGGAAGTCCGAGCACCGCAAATCAGCCGCGCATCCGTCCTTGCACACACGTTCAAGCCACCGAACAACCACCACCTCCTCTCTCCAGCGAATCAGCAAAAGCAGCAACTCCTTCCAGACGCAAGGCCACCGGGAACATGTATCTCGCTAATCCGAGACCATGGGGTAATATATCTAGAGGGGGAGAGATATCCTTCACGAGGAGGTGTGAGGAAGAAGGAGTGAGAGGGGGGCCTTTTATAGGAGGAGGGGGGGTGCCCCTCCCCATGGCCAACACCTCATGGGGGGTGACCCCTCACCTCCCTCATTCATGTGGTGGTAACTGCTTCACATTCTCTTTTAAAGTCTCCACTTTAAATTCATTAAATTTCTCCAAATTTAATGCTCTCTCATCTAATAAAACTCTTTTATTAAATTTATTAAGAATTTCTTTAATTAATTTAATTAACAAACATTCACATAAAACCCCTTGCAACATTTCAATATCACATGCAGAACCACTTTCTGCAATTTCACCCAAAACAATTCGGTATCTATCGAAACAATTCCTGCGCTTTGCAATCCTTTTGTCTGAAACATATGTGCTCCAAAATGGTGTCCGGCAACCCTTAAGTGTGTCACCCTATGGTTCGCGAATAATGCAGACATGATTGAGACTCCTCTCAGATCAATAATCAGAAGCGGGACCTGGAGATCCGTACTGACTTCTGCACATTCAACGATGACTTCTGTGATCGTGAGAACCTTTAACGCTAATAACTTAATCCCTTTGTATCATGATATAATACATGTCGGAGATTCGATCATCGGTATCCAAATACCTAGTTTGATCTCGTTACCGACATGCACTCTTTTCTCGTTCCCGTGATATAACATTCTAGTGATCACATCACTTGCTTGCAAGCTATCTGAATGTGATATCACCGAGAGGGCCCAGATTATATATATCCGTCATCGGGATTGACAAATTCCACTCTTGATCCATGAGCCTCAACATAACACCTTCGTAGCACTAAACCCACCTCTATAGTCACCTTGTTACGGTGTGACGTTTGATGTTACCAAGATACTCTTCTGGTGTTAGCAATTAACATGATCTCATGGTCTAAGGACTAAGATTACTTCGTATGATATTATGGCAATGTAAACATAATGACTTTGATCATAATGCTATACTTCAGATGAATGTTCATCACATCATTTCACAAATGTTGTGACCTTGTTATTAACAACATCCAATGTCCATGATCAGGAAACCTTGATCATCTTGTTAATCAACAAGCTAGTCTGAAAGAGAGGCATAACTAGGAACCCCTTTTTGTTTATTAAACACACATGTATTGACGTTTCCTTTCAATACAATTATAGCATGCAAAATAAACATCTATCATATACAAGGAATACATAATAACAACTTTATTATTGCCTCTCAGGGCATATTTCCTTCAGTCTCCCACTTGCACTAGAGACAATAATCTAGTTAACATAGTGATAAATCTAACACCCATTGAGTTCTGGTGGTGATCATGTTTTTCCCTAGGGAGAACTTTAGTGAATGGATATGCTACATTTAGGTTCGTGTGTACTTTACAAATCTTTATATCTCCATCCTTGACATGCTCGCGGATGGAGTGAAACCGACGCTTAATATGTTTGGAATTCTTGTGAGACCTTGGTTCCTTGGCGTTGGCTATGGCTCCATTGTTGTCACAATAGATCACCATTGGGTCCAATGCACTAGGAACCACACCTAGTTCTGTTATGAACTCCTTCATCCAAATCGCTTCCTGCGCCGCTTCTGAAGCAGCAACATATTCCGCCTATGTCGTTGATCCAGCCACCACTGGTTGTTTGGAACTCCTCCAACTAACTGCTGCTCCGTTCAAGAGAAATACGTATCCGAATTGAGACTTAGAGTCATCCGGATCGGTGTCAAAGCTAGCATCAACATAACACTTAGCGACTAGCTCTTCTTCACCTCTATATACAAGAAACATATCCTTAGTTCTTCTCAAGTACTTAAGGATATCCTTGACCGCTATCCAGTGTTTCGAACCTGGATCAGATTGGTACCTACTAGTCAAACTAATAGCATGTGCCACATCCGGTCTTGTACATAGCATGGCGTACATTATAGAGCCTATGGATGAAGCATAGGGGATCTTATCCATTATCTCTCTTTCTTCCGCCGTAGCCAGACTTTGAGTCTTACTCAATGTCTTGCCTTGCAACATAGGTAAGAACCCCTTCTTACTTCTGTCCATATTAAACTTCTTTAATATCTTATCAAGGTATGTAATCTACGATAGCCCAATTAGGCGTCTTGATCTATCTCTATAGATTTTAATGCCTAATATATATGAAGCTTCACCAAGGTCTTTCATCGAAAATTTGCTATTTAGATAACTTTTAACACTATTTAAAAGATCTATATCATTTCCAATCAATAATATGTCATCCACATATAATATTAGAAATGCCACATTGCTCCCACTCACTTTCTTGTAAATACAAGCCTCTCCATAAGTTTGGACAAATCCAAACTCTTTGATCACCTCATCAAAGCGGAGATTCCAACTCCGGGATGCTTGCTTCAGTCCATAGATGGATCGCTGAAGTTTGCATACCTTATCAGCATTCTTAGGATCAACAAAACCCTTAGGTTGTATCATATACAACTCTTCTTCAATATTACCATTAAGGAGCACAGTTTTGACATCCATCTGTCATATTTCATAATCGAAATATGCAGCAATTGCTAACATAATCCTAACCGACTTAAGCATCGCTACGGGAGAGAATGTCTCATCGTAGTCAACTCCTTGAATTTGTCGAAACCCCTTTGCGACAAGTCGAGCTTTATAGATGGTCACATTACCATCAGCATCAGTTTTTCTTTTCAAAATCCATTTATTCTCAACGGCCTTTCTATCGTGAGGTAAGTCCACCAAGGTCCAAACCTGGTTTTCGTACATGGATTCCATCTCGGATTTCATGGCTTCTAGCCATTTGTTGGAATCCGGGCTCATCATCGCTTCTTCATACGTCGCAGGGTCATCTATTTCATCAATCATGAAATTCATAACAGGATTGCCGTACAGTTTAGGAGCTGCATGTGTCCTGCTTGACCTACGAGGTTCGGTAGTGTCCTCTTTCGGAGTTTCATGATCAATATCATTAGCTCTCTCTTCATTAGGTGAAGTCAACTCTGAAACAACTTCCAGTGCTGCGCTACTCACCATTTCATGAAGAGAAGGTTCAATAACCTCTTCGATTTCTACCTTCCGACTACTCACACCTTTCGCGAGAAACTCCTTCTCAAGAAAGGATCCATTCTTGGCAACAAAAACCTTGCCCTCGGATCTGTGATAGAAGGTATACCCAATCGTTTCCTTAGGTTATCCTATGAAGACGCATTTTTCCACTTTGGGTTCGAGTTTATCCGGCTGAAGTTTCTTCACATAAACATCGCATCCCCAAACTTTAAGAAATGACAGCTTAGGTTTGTCTCCAAACCATAATTCATACGGTCACGTTTCAACGGATTTGGATGGTGCCCTATTTAAAGTGAATGCAGCAGTTTCCAGTGCATAACCCCAAAATGACAGTGGAAAGTCAGTCAGAGACATCATAGATCAAACCATATCCAATAAAGTACGATTACGATGTTCCGACACACCATTACGTTGTGGTGTTCCGGCAGGCGTGAGTTGTGAAACTATTCCACAATTTTTCATATGTGTGCTAAAATCGTAACTAAGATACTCTCCTCCACGTTGATCTTTCTGTTACGATGATTTTCCACTTCATTCTGAAATTCCTTGAACTTTTCAAAGGTTTCAGACTTATGTTTCATCAAATAGATATACCCGTATCTACTCAAATCATCCGTGAAAGTAACAAAATAACAATATCCACCTCGTGCCGACACACTCATTGGTCCACACACATCAGTATGTATGATTTCCAATAAATCTGTCGCCCGTTCCATTGAACCGGAAAATGGCGTTCTATTCATCTTGCCCATAAGGCATGGCTCACATGTATCAAATGATTCAAAATCAAGTGATTCCAAAAGTCCATCAGAATGGAGTTTCTTCATGCGTTAATGCCAATATGACCTAGACGGCAGTGCCACATATATGTAGATATATCATTATCAAGTTTAACCCTTTTAGCATCAACACAATGAACATGCATAATACTACTATCGAGATCCAATAGCAATAAACCATTCAACACATGTGCATGACCATAAAAGATATTATCCATATAAATCGAACAACCATTGTTTTCAAATTTAAAGGAATAACCACTTCGCATCAAACACGATCCGGATACAATGTTCATGCTCAGTGCAGGCACAAAATAACAATTATTTAGATTTATCACTAATCTCGACGACATATGGAGAGGCAGCGTTCTGACGGCGATCACACCAACTCTTGATCCATTGCCGACCCGTATCGTGACCTCATCCCTTGCTAGCTGTCGCTTGTTCCGCAGCCCCTGAATCGAGTTACATATATTAGCAACCAATCCCGTATCAAATACCCAGGTGCTAATGCGAGTACTAGTCAAGTACACATCAATAACATGTATATCACATATACCTTTCTTTGCCTTGCCGGCCTTCTTGTCCGCCAAATACTTGGGGCAGTTGCGCTTCCAATGGCCAGTCCCCTTGCAATAGTAGCACTATGTATCAGACTTAGGGCCAGCTCAGGATTTCTTTTCAGGTGCGGCAACAGATTTGCCGCCCTTCTTTCCCTTCTGCTAGCCTTTCTTGTCCTTCTTGAAACCGGTGGTATTATTGATCATCAACACTTGATATTCTTTCCTAATCTCCACTTATGCAGTCTTAAACATTGACAAAAGCTCGGGAAGAGACTTCTTCATGCCCTGCATGTTATAGTTCATCACTAAGCTCTTGTAGCTAGGTGGCAGAGATAGGAGAACACGATGTATGCCTAAGTAAATGGGAATCGTTATTCCTAAGGACACAAGCTTATCAGCGTACCGATACATTTTGAGTACGTGCTCACTAACGGAGTTGTTCTCCTCCATCATGCAACTAAAGAACTTTTCAAAAGCATTATAACTCTCTACGGCAGCATGGGTATCGAAAATCATTTTCAATTATCCCATGGTATCAAAGGCATTTCCATTTTCGAAACATTTTCGAAGTTCTGGCTCTAGCCCATATAGTATGCCGCAATGAACTAAGTTGTGGTCCTCCTGACGAGTTATATAGAAATTATTTTCCTCGTCAGGGGCATCAGGAGATGGTGGGGGGCCTAGAGGCGCCTCTAGCACATATTGCTTTTGTGCAGCAGTGAGGAGAATCCTCAAATTCATAGCCGAGTTGGTGAAGTTGCTACCGTTCGCAGCAAGTTTCTCTTTCTCCATGAACACACTGAAATTGAAAGCAGGTGGTGCCATCCTCAACATAATTTGTAAAGTTTATTTAGACTAAGTTTATGATAGATTGAGTTCAACTAATCCAAATTACCAATGAACTCCCACTCAAAAATGACATCCCTGGTGTCTTTTTGGTGATTACATGAACCAAATCCACTACACCAAGTCCGATCATCACGTGAGTCGGTGTAGCTTCAAAGGCGAGCATCTATATGGGCATCATATCAACTATATGACTCATGCTTAACCTTTCGGTCCGTGTTCCGAGGCCATGTCTGTACATGCTAGGCTCATAAAGTAAGAACCTTAGTACCCGCGTGTGTAAAACTATCTTACACCCGTTGTATGAAAGCGCAGAGTCGAGTACACCCGATCATCACATGATGTCTCGAAACACGATCCATAGAACGTTGCATACTGAAGGAAAAACACATTTTTATCTTGATATCTAAACGAGGGATCATCTTACAATGCTACCAAAAGCGCCAAACTAGCAGTATAAGATGCTAACATCTAATGTGTAAAGTGAGATGATATGGTCCATGCATTTGATCTCTATCATTTGCATTCTGGTATGATCTCTATCATTCCTTTGTGTGTAAGGCCAAGGTCTATGTAACTTACACGTTGAGTGTGTTTTAAGAGTATCTATCATACATGTACTTACAACAATATCATATCAAGACACTAGCCCAACAACAATCTAAACTAGACGCCTCTAATTTATCAATTACAAGTTGTACGTGGCTTAGGGCTTTCAGAGATAGATCCGGTCTTACCTACAAACATGAACCACAACGAGGATAACCAAGTTATTAGCAACTCGTTGTAAATCAGATATTGACTATAGTAGGAGAGACAGACAACCGCTAGCCACTTATGCAAAACTAGTTGCATGTCAGTCGTGTAACCGGTCTCATGTACTACCCGTGCAAAGCACATACGCATAGATCAGGCTCTGATACCACTGTTGGGTTCGCAGCATAGAAAACAAAAAAATTCCTACGATGAGAACTATACACCAAGATCTATCTAATAGATACAGAGCAACGGGTGGATATACATCCATGGAGAACTTACCCTCAAAGACAAGAGAGTTTTGTTAACGAGTTGGAACTTGTGGATGATGTAGTCGTACGCTTGTCGATCTCAAGATCGTGTGGAAGTACGAGTGCCGCAAATCAGCAGCGCATCCATCCTCGCACACACGTTCAAGCCACCGAACAACCTCCACCTCCTCGCTCCAGCGAATCAGTGGAAGCAGCAACTCCTTCCAGACGCAAGGCTACCGGGAACATGTATCTCGCTAATCCGAGACCATGGGCTAATATATCTAGAGGGGGACAGAGATCCTTCACGAGGAGGTGTGAGGAAGAAGGAGTGAGAGGGGGGCCTTTTATAGGAGGAGGGGGTTCCCCTCCCCATGGCCGGCGCCTCATGGGGGTGACCCCTCACCTCTCCCATTCATGTGGTGGTAACTCCTCCACATTAAAATGCCCCTTCACATTCTCTTTTAAAGTCTCCACTTTAAATGCATCAAATTTCTCCAAATGTGCTCTCTCATTTAATAAAACTCTTTTATTAAATTTATTCAGAATTTTTTTAATTACTTTAATTAACAAACATTCACATAAAACCCCATGCAACATTTCAATATCACATGCAGAACCACTTTCTGCAATTTCACCCGAAACAATTTCGGTTTCTATCGAAACAATTCTTGTGCTTTGCAATCCTTTTGTCTGAAACATATGTGCTCCAAAATGGTGTCCGGCAACCCTTAAGTGTGTCACCCTACGGTTCACGAATAATGCAGACATGATTGAGACTCCTCTCAGATCAATAATCAGAAGCGGGACCTGGAGATCGATACTGAGTCCTGCACATTCAACGGTGACTTCTGTGATCGTGAGAACCTTTAATGCTAGTAACTTAATACCTTTCTCTCATGATATAATACATGTCTGTGATTCGATCATCGGTATCCAAATACCTAGTTTGATCTCGTTACTGACATGCACTCTTTTCTCGTTCCCATGATATAACATTCTAGTGACCACATCACTTGCTTGCAAGCTATCTTAATGTGATATCATCGAGAGGGCCCAGAGTATATCTATCCATCATCGGGATTGACAAATTCCACTCTTGATCCATGAGCCTCAACATAACACGTTCGTAGCACTGAACCCACCTTTATAGTCACCCTGTTACGGTGTGACGTTTGATGTTATCAAGATACTCTTCCGGTGTTAGCAATTAACATGATCTCATGGTCTAAGGACTAAGATTACTTCGTATGATGTTATAGCAATGTAAACATAATGACTTTGATCGTAATGCTATACTTCAGATGAATGTTCATCACATCATTTCACAAATGTTGTGACCTCGTTATTAACAACATCCAATGTCCATGATCAGGAAACCTTGATCATCTTGTTAATCAACGAGCTAGTCTGAAAGAGAGGCATAACTAGGAAGCCCTTTTTGTTTATTAAACACACATGTATTGACGTTTCCTTTCAATACAATTATAGCATGCAAAATAAACATCTATCATATACAAGGAATACATAATAACAGCTTTATTATTGCCTCTCAGGGCATATTTCCTTCATCTGGCTTGTTCCTCGAAACCAAGTCCAAGCCAGTCCGTATAGGGGTCCGGAGATTGTCCGGAGATTGACCAGAATCTCCGGTGTGAGATAATTTCTGACCAGTATCTCCGGTGTGATACTTCCCCAATGGGTAGAAAACGGTCTGTAAGAGTTGAGCCTATAGCAGGTGTGTCTTGAAGAATAAAGTTGGAGTGATATATCCTATGTACCTTCAAGACACTAACATAATGAAGAATGAAGAAATGATGCGCAAGTTCAAGATGAGCCATCTCGAAGAGATCATTTGCTTGAAGCTTGTCATCCTATGGTGATCATGGATATGAGAAGATGATATGCCCAAAAGAGAATCTCTACCATTGTAGTGTATGGGGGGAGCAATTTGCAAGTCTTCACCAAGCTGGCGCAATCAAGAAAGGTGTTCCACCTTGAGGTGGAGAAGATCGTTATCATCAAGCTCAAGTGAAATATGTGCAAGGCAAATGTATGTTCTTGATAGTGTTTCCTTCTTATCGGTCTCGTGGTGTTAGTTGGAGAGACCGGTATATATGATAGATAGCCATACTATCAAGAGGGGCTCTCGAGTGAGTAACTTGATCATATCCTTCGGAGAGAGCTCAAACCTTTGCATACATGGCATCATCTTTCTTGGTTGTTATTTGGATCTTATCCATGTGAGGTTCTAGATCTTGTGGTAATATTCATAACAAGCTCTAGTTCGTCGAAAACGGATTTCGTATGCAATCTCTATTGCGTTTTCGATGTTGGAGGTTTTACCGGTTCGCCTTTTTGAGAGAGGTCAAACCTTTCGTCATTTGGTTCTATCCTCCCTTGCTAGACTATGATGTTTTTCTGTATGATCTTTGAGAGCTTATTGTCCTCTTTAAAATGAGCCCAGATCATCAAAATCGGAGTCTAGATGCAAAAGTTATGATTGTTTTTGTATTGGTCTTTCTGCCAATTTTTGTAAGACCAGAGACTCCAAACTAAATCCTCCGGTCTATCTCCGGACCACATACTGAATGGCATCCTGTTTGTCCCTGTTTGGCCTGGGTACACCGGAGACTCCGGTCCCAGTCCGGAGTCTCCAGACCGGGCGATTCCTGGGCCTAATAGTTGGATATCTAGGGACCTATTTAAGGGGCCCTTCTTCCCCAATGGTTCCCTAGCTCTCTTGCAAGTTTCCCCCACCATTGTTGACCTATTGAAGCTTGCTATCTCTCAATCCCTCCAATGATTCTTGCATCTTCTTGAGGGAAAAAAGAGAGGGGATCTAGATCTGCAACTCCACCAATCAATCTCTCCTCTAAGTGAGTTGGAACTTCTTGGGATCTAGATCTTGGAGTCTTTTGTGGATTTCCTCCATTGTTCTTCCTCACTTATTCCCCATAAGATTTTGTAGCTTTGGTGGAATTTGGGAGTGAAGGACTTGATCACTTCTTGTGTTCTTGCCATTGCATTTGGTGCATCAGTTTGAGTTCTCGGTGAGGATTCGATTGGGTGAAAGATGAGAAGCTTTTTACTCTTGGGTTCTTGGAACCCTAGACAGTTTAGTTGTATTGGAGGTTTGTGGATTACTTGGGGCCTCCAATTAAGTTGTGGAGATTTCCCCAATCTTGTTTGTTGGGAGCTTCCAATTGAGTCATGGAGAAGTTCCCCAATCTTGTGAGAGGTTCCGGATTGCCACCGCCAAGTGTACCGATAGTGCAAGTGTGGATCGATCCCGTTGGGGTGAGATTCACCGGAGAACAAGGGAGGCCTTTTGTGGCATTCGTGGTTTGAAACCACCCCCTCTCAAAACGAGACGTACTCCATTGTTGGGAGGAACTCGGTAAAACATCGTCGTCTCCATGCGCCTCGGTTATCTCTATACCTGAGCTCTTATTATGCACCTTACTTTGTGATAGCCTTCATGCTTGAAGTCTATATCTTGCTATCACATAGTTGCTTGTCTTGCTTAGCATAAGTTGTTGGTTCACATAGGTGAACCCTAGTTGTTCTAGGTTTTGTGCATGACAAAGTAAACGCTAGTTTAATTCCGCCTTTGTTGAGCCCCTCTCGTAAAAGTTTTAAACCTCCTATTCTCCCCCCTATAGGCGGCATTGTGTCCTTTCATTATTTATCCTATAGCTGATAGTAAATGGGTTAGTCATGTTCATTGTGTACCTAAGAAAGGTGGAATCACTATTGTTCCACATGATGAAAATGAACTTGTGGCCCAACACACTATTACTGGTTATAGAAGGTGCATTGATTATATAAAACTTAATAAAGCTACTCGTAAAGATCATTATCCTTTGACATTTATTGACCAAATCCTAGAAAGGTTGTCAAACCATTCAAATTTTTGCTATTTAGATGGTTATTTAGGTTTCTCTCAAATTCATGTGCATAAGGAAGATTAGGAAAAGACAATTATCACTTGTCCATTTGGAGCTAATTCTTGTAGGAGAATGCCCTTTGGTTTCTGTAATTCTCCTTCTACTTTTCAAAGATGCATGAATGCTGTATTTACTGATTATATTGAGAAAATTATGGAGGTATTCATGGATGACTTATCTGTGTATGGTACCTCCTTCGACAATTGCTTGTTCAACCTTAACAAAGTTTTGTAGAGATGTGAGGACCAACACTTAGTCTTGAATGGGAGAAGTGTCACTTCATGGTCACAAAAGGTGTTATTCTTGGACACCGTGTTTATGGAAGAGGAATTGAAGTGGACCGTGCCAAGATAGAAGTTATAGAAGCTACCATATCCCAAAGATATGAAAGGTATAAGAAGCTTTCTTGGTCTTGGAGATTTCTATGGAAGGTTTATTAAAGTATTCTATAAAATTTCAAAGCCTCTAACTAATATTTTGCAAAAGGATGTTCTCTTTTCTTCTAATCATGATTGTGTAGATTCCTTTAATGTTTTAAAGAATACTTTAATAAGTGCTTCTATCATTCGACCTCCTGATTGGAATTTACCTTTTGAAATTATGTGTGGTTCTAGTGATTATGCAGTGGGTGATGTTTTAGGCCAACGAGTTCATAAGAAATTAAATGTTATTTAGTATGCTAGCAAAACACTTGATGGTTCTCAGAAACTATGCTATTACTGAGAAAGAATTCTTAGCTATGATATTTGCATGTGATAAGCTTAAACCTTATACTGCTGATTCTAAAGTCATTGTGCACTCTAATCATTCAACTATTAAATATCTCATGACTAATAAAGATGATAAGCCTAGATTAATAAGATGGGTTCTTTTACTTCAAGAATTTTATTTGCATATTGTTGATAGGAAGGGTGAAGATAGTCCTATAGTTGATCATTTGTCTAGAATGGAAAACATTCCATCAGATCCTATACCTATTAATGGTAGTTTTGCTAATGAACAACTTGCAAACATTAATGTTTCTAGTGCTAGAGTTGCATCTCCATGGTTTTCTGATTATGCTAATTTTATTGTTGGAAAAGTTATGCCACCACATTTTAATTCACAACAAAGGAATAAATTATTTTATGATCTTAGAAATTACTTTTGGGATGACACCTTCCTTTATAAGAAAATTGTAGATGGTATTATTAGATGTTGTGTGCCTGAATTTGAGCAACAAGATATCATAAGAGATTGCCATGATAGTCATTTTGGAGGACATTATCCAGGACATCGCATGTCTACAAACGTATTACAATATGGTTTTCATTGGCCTATTTTATTTAAGGATTATATTGAATATGTTAAAGCATGTGATAAATGTCAAAGAGTAGGAAATATTGGTAAGAGAAATGAAATGCCTTTGAATTATTCATTGCCACTTAAACCATTTGATGTATGGGGATTTGACTTTATGGGACCATTCCCACCATCAAAAGCAAAACATGCTCATATTTTGGTCGAAGTGGACTATGTAACTAAATGGGTGGAAGAAATTCCAACCAAGAGTGCAAATCATGCTACAACAATGAATATGCTCAAGGATGTAAACTTCCCTAGGTTTTGAGTACCTAGATTTTTAATTATTGATGGTGGTTCTCATTTCTTACATGGTGTTCTTAGGAAAACTTTAGCAAATTATGGTGTTAATCATAGAGTTGCATCTCCATATCACTCTCAAACTAGTGGTCAAGTTGAACTAAGTAATAGGGAAATTAAGCTCATCTTGGAAAAGATAGCTAATAGGTCTAGGTCTGATTGGCCAACTAAAATTAATGATGCTTCGTGGTCTTATAGAACTACTTGTAAGAATCTTATGGGCATGTCTCCATATAAGATGGTTTATTGTAAAGCTTGTCGTCTTCCAGTAGAATTAGAAGATAAAGCTAGATGGGATGTTAATCAACTTAACTTTGAATTCAAAACTGCTAAGGAGAAGAGGATTCTTGACTTAAACTTACTATATGAATGGAGGAATGAAGCTTATGAAAGTCCTAGATTGTTTAAAGAAAAGGTTAAGGTTGGGCATGATAAGAAAAAAAGGAATTTAAAGTAGGTGATCAAGTATTATTGTTCAATTCTCATTTCAAGTTTTTTACAAGGAAGTTGGCATCAAAGTGGCAGGGTCCATTGGTGATACATGAAGTGTACCACTCCAGGTCCATCAGAATACATGGAGATATGAAAGGTAAACCTCATGTGGTTAATGGACAACATCTTAAACATTATATTGCAGGACAAACTCTCATCGGAAAGGTGGATGAGTTAAATCTCCATAGTCTAGAGGACGTGATCGCCAAGAAATATCCCCTGCCAAAACTCCGAAATCAATAAAAGGTAACTTTGAGGTTCGTAATCATCTCAAAATACTGTGAGATTCTAGGAAGTCATTATTTTGGAATTTTAAGCCATGTCGCGAAAGAATTGGACGCAATGGAGTCCCGAGGGAGGAAACGTGACAGGTGGCATGGGACCCACCCATGGTCACGCCATCATACCTCTTTCACCCTCTGAGACCCTATTCCACCTTCGTTACAACTAAAAATCTTCGTATTATCCTAAAAACCGTTAATATATACCCCCTCTATAGATCTAATCTCACACCAAGTATTTTCGAGGCGAACCTTGTTTTATCTCCCTGTCCTTTTAGCCTTTTTCCATGGCAAGTTCTGAATCCAATCTAGGAGGTGGTGCTGCAGAGAAGAAGGGTGTGGTTAACCATTAACTCGACTCCTTGGTGGCTCCCATGAAGACCTTGACCTTCAAAGAAAGGGTGCTGCTCTTGGATGAGGTGAAAGCTCCCAAGACCGAAGGAACCTGTCGTGGTGGTGTCACGGCAGATGCCATGGATAGGCTAAAGGTGGGGACTAATACACGCTAGGGGAATCCAGGGAGGGATAGTGGAGTGATTCTCCACGCAGAAGCTTTGTATTGATGTTCTAACTCCAAGATTACAAGTGCTCCTTAAGCTGTATTGACAAGAGGAGGAAGAAGAAACTCTCTTACTCTTGCCTCCTATCTAGCCCAAGAACCCTAGATCCACTAGTGCTCAACCAACTAGAATTCTGCCCACTCTGTCTCCCAGAAAAACCCAACCCCTCTACCAGAACCCTAACCCCCCTTATATAGTGGTGGTTCGGTCCTGGCCTAGGGCATACGTGGAGGCATATTCCTAAGAATATGCCCCCTCCCAAAATAGTAACCCGACATGGGTGCTTTTCCCCCGCGTCACACTTGCTTTAGCGACGTAGCCTCTGCGGCGCCCGCGTCAGCCGACGCGAGCGTTTTCACCCTTGTCGGCCACGATCCGGTGGTCCTGCCCTTGCTTTATTCGCTCATCCAGTACGCACCGGACCTTCTTTTTTGACCAGAGAGATTCCTTCCTTCTCCTGGAAGCCAAGCGAGGATCCGGATCACAGTAGATCCGGCCACACCTGTTCCTGCATATAAGTTAGACAAGTATTTCCGACTTACTCCTTAAGTCGGACGAGACAACGTTAGGCGTCCCCCCTGGTCCGGGTTACTCCGTGATCCGGCCTGCCTTGAGGTGACTCGGCCAGCATCCGCTTTGACCTTGCCGACCCTCGGCTAACTCGGCCCTTATACCCCGGAGTGACCCTACCCGGGGGTATCCCCCAACATTAGTCCCCGAAGCTGGTGCGGTCTTAGCGGCCTTGGTCGCTAAGGCCACATCAGGTTCATTCATATTCGAGCCTCGGACGTTTAGTTCCGGGTTAACTTCTTGTCTCGGATTTTATGGATTTACGTTCCCTTTGCACGCTTCAAGTTTCCACTTGCCGGCCGGGTCACCACTTCGGCTCGGATCCTATGGTTTTACTTTCCCTCTGCACATCTCAAGTTTTCACTTGTCGGCCGGGTTACCATGGTGGCTCGGATTCGGGCCTTGCTTCCTTCTCTCATACGCTAACCCACGTAAAGGTTAATCATTACGTTGCCTCATTTTAAGGGCCTGCACAGTAACTGTCGCAGTAACTGTCAGTGATTACTGTGCGGGGGTTACGTCACGCCTGTCTCCTCGTTTACCGCAACTGCACGTCGTGTCATGGGATCATATTTACTCTGTGGCCCGCGGTGTGGCTTCTCTCTGATTGGCTGATGCCGGTGATACACGGCCACACCGTGTGGCTCTCCGGCGCAGCGCGATCCCACTTATCGATCACTGGGGGCAGTTAAATAGGGGAGGGGCGCGTCCCTTAGCACTTTTCCAACTCCGCGCCCCTTTGCCCGTTCCTCTTCTTCTTCCTTGCGACCGCGCCGCCGCATGTGCCCGTTGCAGCAGCGCCGCCGCCGCACCTTCTCTGCGCCTCCGCACCGCAGCCATCGCTGCTCAACTGCTTAGCCACGGGTCCTCGTCAATCTAGACCACAGAGCCCCGCCGCCGCTAGTTCCAACAAGGACAGCGGATTCGAGATGACGAAGGAGGAGCTCATCGTCGTCGAGCAGGAGATGGAGGAGGACACCAGCACGGCGGACCGCGGTGCATGGGCCGGTTCATGGGTCTGCCAGGACGACCTCGACTGGCTCTACCGGACCCGGCGTATTCCCGCCGGCGTCGCCGCTCATCTCCCCTCCTCGGAATTGGCCCCCTCACCCAATCCGGGTGAGTTCGTTGTTTTCCTATCCCACTTCCAACGGGGATTTGGTCTTCCGGTGAGTGATTTCTTCCGGGACTGGGTCCGGACCTATCACTTGCAACCACATCATCTCCCGGCGAACGCCATCACCTCTCTGTCCGCTTTCGTCTCTATGATCGAGGGCTACACCGGACTATGGCCCACGAAGGAGCTGTGGATCCGGTTCTTCGGCCTCCGTCGCAACGTCGTCCCCAACATCCACGTTGAGTCGGAGGACAAGCAGCTCACTCAGTTCGGAGGTGCCTCGATCTCTCCCCGGAGATTTTCAATCTTTCCCCGGGTCACCGGGCTTGACTCCTGCAAAGGATGGGCCCGGACCTTCTTCTACGTCCGGAACGAGGGTACCGAAGACTTGATTCGGTTGCTGCCCTACGCTCCGGGTCCCCCGGACACGGATTTCTTGGAGGAGGTCGCCAAAAAACCTACAGCTCTGGCCAACCAAGTCCACAAAAGGTTTGCGGAGCTGAAGAAGCTCGGATTGCGCAACGAAGATGCCATGATCACATTCGTGCGCAACCGAATCTCTCCCCTCCAGCGGCGCACTCACAAGTTGTGCCACATGAGCTTCAGTCGCGACCCCAACCGAACCTCCTCATTCGAGTTGAGCAATACGGAGATCTTCCGCCGGGTCAAGGCTCTTTTCACCACCCATAAGGATTTCTCCGCCGAATGGACGTGGGGAATCGATCATTACTGCCGTGACAGGCTCCCTCCCGCGGTAAGCTTCGCGGGGTAAACTTATTTTGGATCAATTACGTGTCGGTTCTTATCATATTTTTGACTCTGCTCTTTGTGCTTTTTTCTTAGCTGTTTCTCCAGCAAACCCTCGAGGATGGTACAGATCCGACCCTTAAGTGGGCCCCGGACCGAGAAATCCCAGATGAGGAGGAGCCGGACCAGGAGATGTTCCTCCCCACGACCGACACCACCAAACGACCCAGCGGTAAATTCTCTTCTCTTAGAGATTGGCCCGACGATGAGGATGACTCGGATATCGACATGATTGAACCCGTTGAGGCTGTCCCTCTTTCTTTTGCCTTCCCGGCATCAGCTAACCCCGGTGGGCATATCCACGAGGATCCTTCACTTGCCACGGGCGAGCCTGTTCCGGTGGCGTCAAAGAAGAAGCACGGATCCGCGTCAAGTTCTTCTTCCGAACCTTCTCAGCCTACAAAAAGGCAAAAAAAGGCCGGAGACAAGACTGCCTCCAAACGGGCAGGCAAAGCCCCGGCACGGAGGGCCCGGAAACCTAAGGAGGCCGAAACCTCGGATGCGTAAGTCATTTTTCACTGCACAACACACTTCCTCCCGCATCGGGGTAATTTCACTCCTGACATCATTTTCTTTTGCAGGGCTCCTGTGGAGGTCCCTCAGAGCGGATCGAGCATCTCTTCTCCCCTTCGGTCCGGTCCTTCCCCTCCTCATGACGACGAGTCACGCCCGCTGATCCCTATTCCGGAGGGCTCTGCGGCCGCTCCGGGTTCCACAGTACCTCCTCCAAAGGAACACGACCTCGGATCGGGAGGGGTCGGATCGGCCGAGGCAACGGCGTCCGCCACTTCGGCATTGCCGCAACCAGCAACCACCAAGTCTACCACAACTCCAGCACCAGCAGCAGCTCCAGCACCAGCCACCAAACCAGCGCCTGTCCTGGCTCCGAAGAAACCAACAGCAGCTCCCAGTCCTGCTACCAAAGCTCCCGTGCCAAGTTCGTCTGCCTCGTCCGAGTCCTCCCAAGCTCGGCGAGGAACCACTCCAGTAGCTTCCAAGGGCAAATCCACTGTGGTCACATCCTCCCAGCAAGCTAAAGGCCAGAAGGCTCCGGATGCTGCCAAGTCTACCTCCGTCGAGGCCGGACAACGAACCTTGTCGTCAATGCTTCCGAAGAAGTCACCAGCAGCGACGGATCCTCCTGTCGAGCCAACCGATTCGCAGCAGATGGTTCTTCACACTAGCCCAGCTCTTGCCCTGATTGAGAGGAAGGAAACTCACGCAAAGGGCTTGGTGGCACCCCACATGCCCACTGGCGAACGGTACCCTCCGAGCCTTATCGAGTTCGTCATGAACTGGAATAAGGCGGAGTTCGTCTACAACGACGATCTCCCGGAAAAGTTCGGCCCCGCTGAATTTTCCGCTCAGATGAATACTGCCGCCAAGGCCATTAACCTCGCTGGGCGAATGATGGAGGTACGTCGTTTCTTCTTTATATGCTGTAGATAATAACCATTAGTCCCCGAGCCTCCGGCGGAGTAATTTGTTACTCGGCCGGATGCTCATTAGAAGATCAACGTAGCTGCATGTAAACTTCAAATATGCACACATTTAGATCCAGGTTAAGTTCCACTTGGCCGGATCTTGCACATTTTGAATATGCACACACCTAGAGCCGGGTTAAGTTCCGCTTGGCCCGGATCTTGTACACTTCGAATATGCACACACCTAGAGCCGGGTTAAGTTCCGCTTGGTCCGGATCTTGTACACTTCGAATATGCACACACCTAGAGCTGGGTTAAGTTCCGCTTGGCCCGGATCTTGTACACTTCGAATATGCAAACACCTAGAGCCGGGTTAAGTTCCACTTGGCCCGGATCTTGTACACTTTGAATATGCACACACCTAGAGCCGAGTTAAGTTCCGCTTGGCCCGGATTTTGTACACTTCGAATATGCACACACCTAGAGCCAGGTTAAGTTCCACTTGGCCCGGATCTTGTACACTTTGAATATGCACACACCTAGAGCCGGGTTAAGTTCCGCTTGGCCCGGATCTTGTACACTTCGAATATGCGACAAACTAATTTTACACTCCTGTACCTTTGTCAGGTAACTACCAATCGCCGGAGCGCCGAATTTCAGCGCCTGCTTGATACCCACAAGATCTTGCGTGCAAAACATGTTGCACTTGGCGTGGAGCATGAAAAGAGGGGTAATTTCCTCCCTCAACACCTCTCCGTTTCACTTGTTTCCGCTGGACTAACCTCCTCATTCGGTTTTTTGCAGCTGGGGTGGAGGCTGAAAACAAAATTATGCGGAAGAACTTGGAGGAAATCCGAGGTATGTCCTCTTTCGCCCAACCTTGTTGTGTTTTCCATTTCTTCTTCTCCTTGGATCAGCAAACATTCACTCCTCGGCTTTGCTGGGTCAACATACTATTTCAGCATCGCTTGAGGATAGTGTGCCCGTGCCTAATATGATGCTGCATTTTCTCGAACAAGCAGGACAGCATCAAGCCGAGCTGAAGAAGAAGAATGATGAGCTTGCCTTCCTCCGGACCAAGGATGACGAAATAGCCAAACTCAAGGCCAAAATGGAGAAGATGAAGGCCCAGCACAAAACCGAGCTCCAAAAAGTTGGCCAGAACTTCACCGAAGAGCGTGAGCGCTTGACCCTTCAGATCTCCAAGGACCAGGACCTGCTTAAGGAATCCGAGGTCCAGCTTGGGTAGGCGCTTGCTGAGCTTGAACAACTTCGCCAGAGACGCGACAGCTGTATCAAGGAGTTGACCCGGATCCATCGTCATATCTCACGTAAGTTTCTTCCCCTTATCCGACATAGTTTTCCGGGTTAGCTCATATACCTTTGCTTAAGCATCTTCCCTTTCCTTATTTTCAGATCACTTTCCGAAGGGTACTCCCATCGCCAGTGCTGCCGTTGCCAAATTCCGCCGAGAGAGGGGTACTCCTGTCGCTCCTGATGGTGAGAGCGTCCCCTTAAACATGGAGGACCTGTTGGTCAGCGTGTCAGCTCGGGTGGAAACCATCAAGAACTATGGGAAAGATCTCCTCAATGTTGCGGTCCGGATCTACAACACTTTCTGGCCAAGCGAGAGCGCTCCGAAAAGGATCACACTCCTTGCTGAGAAGCTATTGGAAATCGAGACACAGCTTGATCTCTAGAGAGAATCCGTCGAGTGTGCCGCAGCAGATACCCTCCTCCATCATATCCTTACATGGTACGAGAAGATCGACCTGAGCCTCCTCACACGCCGGCGCACCGGATCCAAATGGACCGATGATCCAGAGTGGGTAGCTCGGCGCTAGGCTTGCGCCTACAGCCTTGTCGAATATTCTCCCATCCATGACTGGGTTGAGGGGCCGAGCTTTCTGGAGTCCGGCGAGGAGGAGCATATGGAGAACGTGGAGGATGGATCGGGTGAGGATGGAGAAGATGCTGCTTCAGATATTGAAGACAGTGATGACGACGCCGAACTTCCTCCTCCTGCCGCTCCTTAGTGGAAAAAACTTGAAAATTTATCAGATCCCTGGTATGCCAGGTGCAATTGTATGCTGAATACATGATATTTTGCTACTATGCTTGCATGCCAGATTAACTTGGGCGTAGTCCCCGAGTTTCATTTTCGTGTTCGTCCAATTCTCCGGCTCGATCCGTGTCTACCTTGATTCGGTTTTACGACTTACGAATCCGAGCTTCAAGAATCGTTTTAACAATACTGAGAAACTTTGAGGCTTGGCTCAAAATAATCCAACATAATAACTTGAAAGTAAATACGGGGTTAGTCCGAAAAAACAAACATTAGCTGGAATAAGTTCGTTTCCTTAGTGGTTTTTCATGTGCTACGCAATTCCAAACTTGTTCCCTTGCTTGCCATGAAGCCAATTCTTGTTGGACAGCAACAAGTCGAAGGGTTGGGTTTCTGGTGCTCACACATTACTAATCCGGGTTAAGCGAAACGAGTCATTCCAGCTAACGCATAAAAAGTAACAACAACTGTTTATTAAGGCAGTCCCCGAGTTACTGCTCGAGGCTCCGCTATTTCATTGATAAGCTCATTGCCGACATACATACCGACATATGAGATGACGCGGATACATACACTTCTTAGCTAAGTGTAGAAGGGACAAAGTAGTGCTACATTCCACGGTCGCTTCGATTCCTCTCCGGACCTGTCTGCCTTGTTCTTTTCCTGTGGCTTCGCATCTATAAGATAGTAGGAATCATTGTGCAACGCTTTGCTCACAATAAATGGTCCTTCCCATGGGGGGGATGATTTATGCATGCCAGTGGTACGTTGTACCAACCGGAGCACCAGATCGCCTTCCCGGAAGACTCGGGGGCACACTTTCCGGCTATGATAGCGTCGGAGATTTTGCTGATATATGGCGGATCTGGACAATGCCAGTTCTCTCGCTTCTTCCAGCAGATCAACATCATTTTGCCGGGCTTCTTGCACTTCGGCTTCTGTGTATTGGGTGACCCTAGGCGAATCATGCTCTATGTCGGCTGGTAATACAGCTTCTGCCCCATATACCAGAAAAAACGGTGTATAGCCTGTTGATCAATTCGGAGTTGTTCTTAAACTCCACAGTACCGCTGGTAGTTCTTCTATCCAGCACCCCGCTGATCTTTGTAGCGGCTCAATGAGCCGGGGTTTTATCCCGGATAATACTAATCCGTTGGATCTTTCCACTTGTCCGTTCGATGCGGGGTGGGCTACTGAGGCTACGTCGAGTCGGATCTCCCTGTCTCGGCAAAAGCGCGCAAATGCTCCTTCAGCGAAATTCATTCCATTGTCAGTTATAATGCTATGTGGATAACCGTATCTCAAGATGATGTCTTTGAGAAATGTCACGGCCGTAGCTCCATCACATTTTCTTATAGCTTTCACTTCAATCCATTTTGTAAACTTGTCCACCATGACCAAAATGTGTGTCATGTTTCCTCTTGCTGGTTTGAACGGGCCAACCATATCCAAGCACCATACAACAAATGGCCACGTAATTGGTATGGTCTTGAGTTCCGACATAGGCATATGTGTCTTGGTGGCGTATCTTTGACAACCATTGCATTTTCTCACCAGATCTTCTGCTTGCTCCAAGGCACTTGGCCAGTAGAATCCATGCCAGAACACCTTTGCCACTAAGGCCCGGGATGAGGCATGATGCCCGCATTCTCCTTGGTGTATGTCTCGGAGGATGTTAAGTCCTTCTTTTGGGTCAACACACCGCTGGAGGACATTGGTTACGCTCCGTTTGTACAACTCGAAATTGATGATTGTGTAAGCTTTGGCTCTCCTATGAGTTTGCCTGGCTAGCATTTCCTCAGTGGGTAACGTTCCATCTTTCAAGAATTGGTATATAGGCAGTGCCCAAGCTGGTATTTCTCGCGCAGGGAACATCTCCTCATCAATGTCCATCTGATCCACCGGCATAACTTCAACCGGATCACGCTGAACAGTCCCCGGGTCTGGCGAGGTAGTCCCCGGGTTTACTGAGGCAGTCCCCGGGTTTTCCGAGGTAGTTCCCGGGTTCGGCGTGCTACCTCCCATGTCAATGTCCATGGGCTCAGCTCCGGATTCCGTGTTTTCCGGGACATAAATTGAGTCGGTTCCTGGGGACGGCCTTATAGAAGGTTTTCTGAGGTGCTCCAATGCTACGCCCGGTGGAATTGCCTATCGGGTCGATCCGAGCTTTGACAACATGTTGGCAGCTTCGTTTTCCACGCGAGGTACATGGCGAAATTCGCATCCCTCAAAGTAACCCGAGATCTTCTGCACATGAAATCTGTATAGTGCCATGTTTGGATCCAGGGCGTCCCACACTCCGGACACTTGTTGTATTACTAGATCCGAGTCGCCAAAGCATATTATCCAACGTATGCCAATCTCCTTTGCCACTTTGAGACCATGCACAAGAGCCTCGTACTCAGCGACATTGTTCGATGCCGCGAAATGGATCTGTAATACGTACTTGAGCTGATCCTTCTTTGGCGAGGTAAGCACAACCCCGACACCTAACCCGGTTTTGGTTTTCGATCCGTCAAAGTGCATCCTCTAGTAGTTCGGATCAGGTGGCGGTGGTTCGTATTACACCTCGGCCCAATCTACGAAAAAGTCCACCACAGCCTGAGACATGATTGCTTCTCTCCTATCATACTGGGGTGCGTAAGGTGCTAGCTGAATTGCCCATTTCGCAATTCTGCCACTCGCATCTTTGTTACCCATTATCTTGGATATGGGGGTTTCGCATATCACTTTGATGGGATGCTCCTCAAAGTAGTGCTTTAACTTCTTTGCCGCCATATAAACACCGTATGCCACCTTTTGAAAGTGTGGGTAGTTCTGTTTTGAGGCAGACAATACCTCGCTCAAGTAATACACTGGCCTCTGCACTGACTTACCCTCTTCATCACGCTCCACTACAATCACTGCACTTACAACTCGGTTGGTTGCGGCTATGTAGAGCAACATTGGCTCCTTTGACAGTGGAGAAGCTAACACTGGTGCAGTGGCCAACATCTTTTTTAAGTGGGCAAAAGCTTCATCGGCCTGCGGCGTCCAAACGAATTTATCTGACTTTTTCATGAGTTGGTAGAGAGGCAGTGCCTTTTCTCCCAACCGACATACAAACCGACTCAACGAGGCCAGACACCCAGTGAACTTCTGGACATCGTTGAGACACTTCGGCAGCTCCATTCGTTCGATGGCTCGGATCTTAGTTGGATTAACCTCAATACCTCGGCTAGAGACGAGAAATCCGAGTAATTTCCTAGCCGGGAGACCGAAGGTACATTTCTCCGGATTAAGTTTCATCCGGAATCTCCTCAAGTTCGTGAATGTTTGCCTTATGTCATCAAGGAGCGTTGTGCTTTCCTTGGTCTTAATGACCACGTCATCCACGTAGACTTGTATGTTTTGACCTATTTGATCGTGCAAACATTTTTGCATACATCTTTGGTATGTTGCACCTGCATTTCGTAAACCAAATGGCATAGTGCGATAGCAATAAGCCCCGTACGGGCTAATAAAGGCAGTTTTTATTTGATCATCCGGGTTCAGAGGTATCTGGTGGAAACCAGAATAGGCGTCAATGAATGAAAACAGTTCACATCCCGCGGTAGAGTCGATGACCTGATCTATCCTCGACAGTGGAAATGGATCTTTTGGACACGCCTTGTTCAGGTTCGTGTAATCGATACACATACGCCAAACCACTGCCACGTTCGGATCATCCTTCTTCTTTTCTACCAGCACCGGATTAGAGAGCCAATCTGGATACAGCACTTCCATGATAAATCCTGCTGCTAGCAACCGAGCTATATCGTCACCAATGCCCTTTCTCCTATCCTCGGCGAAGCGTCGGAGAGGTTGCTTCACCGGCCTTGCTCCGGGTCTTACGTTCAAAGAGTGCTCGGCCAACTCCCTCGGAACACCTTGCAAGTCCTGTGTGGACCAAGCAAAAATATCCCGATTCTCACGGAGGAAGTTGACGAGCTCGCTTTCCTATTTGTCAGTTAACCCGGCACCAATTGTTACGGTACGCTCCGGAAACATGTTATCCACTGGAATCTTCTTGGTGTCCTTTGAGGCTTGAAACGAAACACTTCCATGCGGGTTACTTAACGCCGGCATATACTGCTGCGCGGACTGAGCTAATGCCGCCACCTCTTGGATTTTTCTTTTCTCTTGCGCAATTACGAGTGACTCGGCTAGGTTGGATCCGGCTGAGGCGCACTCAATAGAACGTTGGAAATCCCCAGCGATAGTAATTGCTCCATTTGGCCCGGGCAGCTTCATCTTCAGATAACTGACATGGCAACTTGCCATGAACTTGCTCAGTGCTGGTCTCCCGAGTAATGCATGATACGCGCTTTCCAAGTTCACCACCTCAAACTCCAGATTCTCAGTTCGGCAGTTATCCCTCGTGCCGAACAACATGTCGATCCGGACTTTGCCTATGGGCTCACAGGAGATGCCTGGTACGATGCCATGGAAAGTTGTTCTTGTAGCCCGGAGCATGTTCTCCGAGATGCCCAACTTGCGCATCGTATCCGCATACATGATGTTAATGCTACTGCCATTGTCGATCAGTACCTTGGAGAACCTCACATTAATGTTCGGTCTAATGAATGTCGGATATAACACTAGTGCATACGAGCCTGGACTTGGCATAAGCTTGGGATGATCTTTGACGCTCCAGGTGATTTCCTGGTCCGACCAAGGCATGTACCTCGTCACTGCAGGCATAACCGCGTTAACCTCCATATGTCGGTGCTGCAAGCTCTTCCTATCTGTTTCCTCTGTTGTGAACACACAATAGCTCTGGTGATGTTCCCTGTACTCATTCCTTCCCTTGTTTCCGGAGTACCTCTGATCCGGTTGTTGCTGGTTTTCCACCTGATGCACTGCATCCCTTCTCTCATTGTTGTCATACCTCGGCGGAGGGGGAGGCAACATTAGTTGCTGCGTGTTTGCTCCGGAGAGCAATTGCTGCCGGGGTAACTCCTGCCGAGGTTGATCGTTCCAGGGTGCCTGAGCATTCCTCGGACCACCTTGTTCTATCTTACGCATCCACTCACATTGCCTCGTTGTGTGACCCGCCGGGCTGTTCGGATTTGGCGTGTGAAACTTACACGGCTGGTCCAACATTGACTCATAGGTATACCTCAGACGGTCTTTCTTTTCTTGCCATTGCTTCTTCTGCTCCGGAGTCCACGTTTTCTTGCCATCGTTTCGAGGAGTCCATTGCCCTCCCGTTTTCTGGCGTTGGTTGCTCCCTGCTCTGGGTTGATCTTGATTCACAGCTGCAAATGCTGGAAGATAAAACTGTCAGGTATGGCACCATTGTTGAGCGTAGCCTTGATGCTCACCACCACATGAATCTCGAGCTAGAGAAGAAGGTTGAAGCATATGAAGAAAGGATCCAAGATCTGGAGGAAAACCACACATACATGCTCTAAGAGATAGACATGTTCCGAGCTCTCATGTGGGATGTGGAGAACCAGAATTGTGAATATGAAGATCACTTCAACAAGATTGCTGAATCTACAACTACTAAGTTCAACGATCCACCAATCTCGTTCTATAATGGGAGGCCTTATCCTTGGAAGCTCAAGGAGTGGGACACCCACTATGCGGAGAATGATGCACAGGAGGAAGAACTTGCATCAACAACTCAAGCTTGGGGGAGTTCCACCTAGTCATTTATCCTTTTTAGTTTATCATATGCATCTAGTATGTTTTTTTTTGTTTTGGGGTGGCTTTATCTTTTATCTATCTCTATTTTATTTTATGCAAAGCTCTTAGAGCATTATCATGTATCCTTGTTCGAGTGGTTTTTCAATGAAATATAAGTATGGTGTCATCCATGGTTCCATTATCTAGAGGATTTATGGATAATACTCATGTAGATGGGCTCACCATATTTAGAAGGTTCAATTACATCTTGCCTAGAAAACAGATTAACTAAACTATGTTGCACAAATAAATGATTCATCTAAAGTTGGAATAAAAAGTCTTAGAGAAAATTGAGAATTAGAATTTGGAGGATAGATGTGGTTTTGTAGGATAAAAATTTGGGAAGAGGAGTAAAAGGGGGCATGCGATACTCTTGTTATGCCTAGTAAGCAAAGGGTAAACTGAGAGTTATGGATATTTCAATACATATTTTCCAATGGAAAGCGAATGAAAAATAAAATGGACACCCAAATTTTTTGTTAACCATGCAAAGTGCAAGAAAAAGATCGAAAGAGCATATGCCATGATTGAAAGATCCATAAATAAGGTTTATGCTGGGGATATTAAGAAATAAGACTGTTAACTGATACCATGTAAGTGGTGAAAGTGTTCAACGCAAGTTGAACCTCATGTGTATCTTTTTATAATCATTCTCTTCTGACAACTGGTTATCCTATGAGCTTTTATCTATTTTGCAAAGTCTTTGAGAGTGCAATGATTACTTCTAAAAGTCAGTACGGAAGTGGAGATGATTCAAATTATCCAACATGCAATTGTTAATTTTATTCAAAGGTAACAGGTAGTTGCTAGAGTTTCTACTTATGATTTCCTCATTTATATGAATATTATTTAGAAATCCTAATATGATTTATTCTATTATTTGCTCGAGGACGAGCGAAGGTTTAAGCTTGGGGGAGTTAATACTTGCATATTGTATTATCATAATAGCCACATATAGGATTATTATATATTGTTATTGACATTGATATATCATTTTTTATGCAATTTTGATATGATTTATGAGACTTTCCTACAAAGTCCATTGTTTTGGTATTTAATTTCTGGTAGGTAGAAAACCTCCTTTTTCTATTTTGCTGTTGAAGGGACTTTCTGGACACCAATTAATTTAAGGGAAAATACCACGAAAGTTTTTCATCACGAGAAGGGCAATGGGCCTTGGAAGCACGCGAGGGGAGCCACGAGGGATGAACGACGCCAGGTGGTGCGGGCCCCACCTATGGTCGTGCCACCTAGGCCTATTCAGACCTTGAGCGGCGCCTAGGCTCCGCCTTTTTACAAGCATCATCGTATTGCTTATCGCTTTCAAGAATCTCCACTCATCCCCCACACGACATCCGACGTGGCCTTTTTTGGCCCGTATGGTGGGTGTCGGCGATGTGGTTATGGGGAGACGTTGGCACCTAGCCGTCCTTCCCATACACACCCCCATACACATAATTAAATTTATAAATTGAAGGTTTCTCAAAGTTCAGCATATAAAATAAATAATTCCACATATAAATTTATCACAAGTTCATCAAACTAGACTTCTCCCTGCGCCTCTCAGGACACGGACGGTAGGTAGAACGCTTGATGATAATTTGTGTTGCATCATCTTCATATAAGAGAAAGGCTGGAATCAAGTAAAGAACAGCATAATATTCTTTTAGAAAATCGTCCAACAACATATAGGCGAAGTCGTCCAACAACATGCACACATGAGTGTCTTTAACATACATATATTATACAAATACCGAAACAATAGCAGGTCTTGGTCATGTTACGAAAATGCAAACGTGAAAGAAAAACCACGCCGACTGAACGACGTGGTGCACGACACTCATAGACGTGTACACACACTCACTCCTACGAACACATATACGCACACCCTAACCCTATGAACACCTCTGGAAGACTGTTCCTTTCACATACCTACACAAATAGGTGATAGGAGTGTAAGTTCAATGTAGGTAAAATAAGACGTCAATAGAAAAACAAATGCACATATACTTAGAGCCCGACTCACCACGCACGCATCCATAGTTTGAGCGGACGTCCATACCATTGACTCTAAAGACATTATTCCCCTCACCGGAGTACTGCCTTAAGATCTCAATGTTCCATGTATACTTCTTATAGAGCATAGCCAGCACTTCACTCAGCACTTCAAAACCATGACCATGTCTTAGTAGAAACTTGACTGATTTCTCAACAACCTCCTCACTGGCACACTCCTTGAACAGGAATTCGCCTTTAGCCAAACCGTTCGTGCAAACAGCATGAAGGTCGTAAGTGAATTTCCTATGTTCGTTGCCACATCTTGTACACTTCTTCGTATCAGATGCGCCCGAATGGCGACAGACACGGCGACACCCCACGCACCAGGCCTACACCAACAACGCTTGTTAAGGAGACTCGTGACAGTAACACCGCACTTGTATAGCTTGTTCTAATAGAAAAAATGGATCGAACGTCAGAAGAATAAAAAGGACATGCGAGAATAAAGAGAGCACTCAACGATGGACTACGTGGATCAATAGCGTGAAGCCGCGCCAAGGTCATGTGCTCTATCAAGCATGAAGGACTGCGTGAATCAATAGCATGAAACCGATAATGTTCAACATAGCCGCGTCACGAAAAGAGAAGTCAGAATTGAACAGCGACCACAGTCCTAATACCGACGCGTGAGACAAAAGACTACATACCTTGACACCGTGGAGACAGCATAATGATCGTAATTCTTGTTCCAAATACGGATGATACATTGCGGTTATGCATGGACTATCGTCCAATCAATGCTATCACCATGTGTTATTGACATCCTATACCACGTGATGACATGCTTGATGAGTTAAGTGCAGCTACTATTTTCTCGATAATCAATCTTCATAGTGGCTACCATCAAATACGCATGATAGAAGGTGATGAGTGGAAAACCGCCTTCAAGAATAAACTTGGTCTCTATGAATGGTTTTCATGTCTTTTGGCCTATCTAATGCCCTATTTACCTTCATACGCCTTATGAATCATATTTTGAGATCTCTTACTGAAAAAAGTGTAGTAGTCTACTTTGACGATATTCTTATCTATAGCAAGTCGGTTGATGAGCATGTTATACATGTTAAGGAGGTTTTGCAAATCCTTAGAAATGAAAAGCTATATGCTATTCTTCCCAAGTGCACTTTTTCTAAAGACAAGTTGATTTTTCTTGGCTTTGTTGTCTCTTTGAATGGTATTGAAGTGGATGTTTAAAAGGTCAAAGACATAACAGATTGGCCAATTCCCACAAATGTGAGTGAACTTCAAAGTTTTCATGGTTTGGACGGTTTCTATCATTTATTTGTGAAAGATTTATCTACCATTGCTTGTCCTCTCAACGATTTAACCAAAAAGAATGTCACCTTTGTTTAGGGCAAAGCACAACAAAAGGCCTTTGATGAGCTCAAAAAGCAGTTCACCGAAGCACCTGTCCTTGCTTTACCAGATTTCACAAAAACTTTTGAGATAGAGTGTGACGATAGTGGTATTGGCATTGGAGGAGTCCTCATACAAAATGGACGTCCTATTGTGTACCATAGTGATAAACAAGATGGCGCACTCCTTAATTATCCAATTCATGACAAAGAGCTTTTTACATTAGTTCGTGTTCTTCAAGTTTTTGCAACATTATCTTTGGTCTAAGGTATCATACATTCCGACCATGAGTCGTTGAAATATCTCAAATTCCAAGCCAACTTGAGTAAAAGGCACGCTAAGTGGGTTGAGTTCATGGAGTATTTCCCTTACATCGTCAAGTATAAGAAGGGCAAAGATAATGTAGTTACAGACGCTTTGTCTCGCAAAAACACAACCCTTCTTACACGCCTCGAAGTGAACATGTTGGGTCTTGAGGACATCAAAACTTTGTATGCTCTCGACCCATATTTTGGACCAATATTCACAAAGTGTTCAACTGAAAAAGGATTTGATGACTTCTATTTGCACAATGGTTTTCTCTTTAAACAAAACAAGATTTGCATCCCGAAGTCATCTCTCCAAATTTTGCTTCTCCAAGAGTCTCATGGTGGAGTCCTTATGGATCACATTTGTCGTGACAAGACATATGACATGGTCTCCACACACTAATATTTCCCAAGATGAAGCGCAACGTGGAGAGCCACGTCCAACGATGAATGCAGTACATGTGTCTAAGCTAAGTCTAAGTCTAACCCTTTTGGTCTTTTTATGACATTGCCTATTCCTCATGCAACTTGGTCGGATATTAGCATGGACTTTGTGTTAGGATTGCCTAGGTCTAAGCATGATCATGATTCCATATTTGTCATAGTGGATCGCTTTTCGAAGATGGCACACTTCATCCTGCGCCATAAGACCGATGATGCTTCACATACTACAAATCTGTTTTTTTAGGGAAATAGTTCGTCTTCACGGTGTGCCAAGAACCATCATCTCCAACCGCGACATCAAATTCATGAGCTACTTGTGGAACATGCTAATGACCAAGCTCGGCGTCAAGCTCCTCTTCTCGTCCGCCTTGCACCCTCAAACCAATGACCAAACCGAGGTTGTCAACTGAAGCCTCAAAACTCTTATTCGCGTGTTGATCAAGAAGAATCTTAAGGATTTGAAGGAATGCATTCCACACATCGAGTTCGCGTACAATCGAGCCAAGCACTCCACAACAATGAAGAGCCCATTCATGATCGTCTATGGATTCAAGCCCCTCACCGCACTCAACATCCTACCAATTCCTCTCCACGAGCGCACCAACATGGACGTCGACAAGCGCGCCCAAGCTATGAAGAAACTACACGAACACATAAGATCTACTATCGTGCTACAAGTTCTTTGCCAAACGTCAAGGCTAAACAAGACCAAGAAAGAGATGATTTTCGAAGAAGGTTATGTTGTGTGGATACACCTAAGTAAATATTGCTTCGCCAAATATCACGACTCCAAGCTCAAGCCAAGGGGATATGGTCCATTCAAGGTCCTTAAGAAGATTAACAACAATGCCTACGTTATTGACATATCGACATCAAAGTACCTCATGATATATACATTCAATATGAAGGACCTCTCACCATTCCATGGATATGATAACGATGAAGAGTCAAGGACGACTCTTTCCCAAGGGGGGGGAGCTGACACAGCCCGTCCTACGAACACCTCTACATCCTCACCACCAAGTCCCCCAAGTGGACCAATGACTCGTGCCTGAGCCAAACTCCTACAAGATAAGGTTAACTTGCTCCTCTCCTCATGTGACTTTGATACACCCATGAATGACTTGCTACTTCATGCCACTACACTGTGCATACTCAGGTACGAAGCCCCGACGTATTGGCAAGCCATGTTGGAAGAAGAACGTGCAAAGTCAGCTTCTAGACCAGAGTCTCCGCCTTCAACACCAGGGTCGGAGCCAGGACTTGAGTGTAGGGGGGGCGAGAAGTGACAAAGTCAAAGACTAATCCGCCATAGCATACCAAAATTTGTTTACCAAAAAGCCAATAGTGCCATATGAATATAAATTATCGCAGGCATTGAAATTGATAAGCAACCCGGCCATTTGTCTAACTACTTTTCCACAATTTTTTAAGTATATCTCTTCTATCACCATTCACTAATGACTAAGATCCAAGAAAAAAATAGCATTCGGCAGATATGAGACTGAACTAATTGGTGTAAGAAATTGGCTACTTTTCACAATTTTGAACTAAGCAAGTGTACGTCAACTAAAGGGGAAAATGTAGACTAGATCAGACACATGCATGGTATCTCGCTCTTGTGTACATACCTTGACGAAAAATCTGGTTGTGCCGAGGACGTCAAGCGAGTAATGAAAGCAAGCGGATAACTAACATAGTCACCTCTAGACAATCTGCCAATCAAGTCATAGGGCTTGCGAGAGAGCGGTGGCAGGGGTCCTATACCTTGCAGCGAGATTGATCTATCCATTGATCTGATTGAGAGACGAGATGCAAGATGGCATTGCAAGATCGAGGGACGGAACAACCAGGCGGCCACGATCGATGGCCTTTGGCCTATAGGCTATAGGTTAGCATGCACACAAATGAGATGTTTTGGCTAGGACGTTGGGCTTCGGTGCGTGCAAAATCGCATGCAATTAGGCTTAAGAAAAACTAATTAGCTAATAATCCATCATGTCCATTGGCGCAGTACGTATATAGTACCTGATGTAATTCCTTGAGGGGGCGACACATTAGGGGGGGTCTGACACCTTCTGGCCCCCCTTGCCTCCGCCCCTGTTCGACACTGCAAGCCCCTAGAAGTCATCCAGAATCTCCTCCTCAAATCCAGAGTCTCCGCCCGCATAACACCAGAGTCTCCGGCTCGCCCGCACCAAAACGCGTATGCAAGCCTTTGGAACGAATCCAGAGTCTCCAGCCTAAGTGACGGGAATGCGCGTCGACGGCTAGGCCTTCGGCCCATGTACCCCAAAATATGTCCAGAACTTATCTTTTTATGCCCAAACTACCCCTACTTAGTTGTTGGCCTATATATATACCACCTCCTCCTTATTGTAACCCTAGACCTGTATAATTGAATTAGAAGAAACCTCCTTTGAGGATCTATCTAATTCTAGTCTCATGCTCCTTGACAAGGAGCACCAATTATCCCCCAACCTCTTAAGCTTTGCGTAGTGTGTTCAAGTTGTACAAGACCTTGGAGTCGGAGTCCCTTCTATATGTGTCGGACTGGTTGCCACCAGTGTGAGCTATAGGCTTGTATCATGTATCACGCGTGTATGTGTGTGGTCATCGTATTCTTTGCATGTGTGTTCGTGGTTTTCATCTTATCCCTCACCCCCACTCACCTTTACCTTGATTTCCATGGAGATTTGTGAAAGATCGGGCAACCTAAGGGGTCACCCCTAATAGAAAGTCATTAATAGATAGAGAAACTATAACGCAAAAAGTCCTCAACCCTTTCGTTCCTGATATTCTTCGGCCAAATAGTCTTAGTCATAGTCCAAGAAAAAGATGGTTCATATGTCGTTCCAACGAACCCAGGTGGCTCGGCAGTCGCCCCGTGGGAGGTTTCCTTTGTCGCATCGTTCGTGTAGTCCTTAGTGTCTACGCTAGAATCGGCGGTCCTGAACCGGTTCCTCCTCTTGTAGAGTGAGGCTTCTAAACACGCATCCGGTGGAAGGTGCTCTATACAACACCAGTCTGACTGCGGTAAACATCCGTTGGTCGTGTCGAACAACGCGGTCTTTGATCTCCTCTCTACTACTGATTCTGCGCTGCACACTTCACGCTTGCGAAGAAGCAGTCAGTTATGCTGCCAGGAATCAACGGTTAGCGAGCATTCAGCTTGGCGAGATAGATTGGAGGGTGCCAGCTCAAGCTGACACCATCGGACATCTCTGTACTGGGTCTTCTCGATCCTATTTATCCTTTGCTTTCCCTTGCTTATGCTCAGGAAATGCTCAAGCCCGAGGTCGACAAACCTGCGTCCGGCTTAGGTGCGTATGATACACTCGAGACTATCGGTCCTTTGTTGGGCCTTGCTTATGCTCAGGGCATGCTTGAACTCGAGGTCGACGAACCTATGACCGGCAAAGGTGTGTCCGCTATTCTCGAGCCTATCGATCCTCAATTGGCTCTTGAATACTCTCAGGACATGTTCGAGACCGAGATCAACGAATCTGCTGAAGGTGCGTCTCTGGAGGAGCGGTTTGACTTTGAACTTCCACTTACCATTGGCTACATCCAGTGCTGGCTCTAGTCCAACCACTAACAGCGTGCGCGTCTAGCCGAACAAGATCTCAGAAGTAGCACATCTGCCGCTATGTGTTCGCCGGGAGGAAGTCCAGCTAGAGGACAACAACAACATCGACCTTATTATTTATTGCTTTACCATGTTTGTTAGACTTTTTCGTAGTCTATCATTCAAAGCATGCATCGTATCTCTGTAAGTTAATTAAATTAATTTAATTCGTTCTGAAATTCACTTCTTTTCATCAAACAACCTATGCATCGATTCAACGTCTATCGTATGATGATTTGGCTAAAGAAGTTAAATTACTTTTTTTTCGAAGAAAAGAGAATGTTTTAGGTCAGACGATTTGCTTCGACTTTCTCATCAACATCCTGCATTATCTCTCCGCTTACGCCCATTCTCACCAACAAGAGCTGAGTTAGAAGCGAACGTGTCATAGGTAGCTCTACCTGGAGGTGGTTTCTCGCGGTCGATAGGTCAGTTTGCAGCAGAAACTCTCGCTGTCCAGCTAGTGGGTCCAGACGACTCATGTGCACTCACATTACTCAGCAATCTAATCGTCACAACAAACGTTCTGCCAAACAGCCACACCCAAGGAGCAAAAATTGGGTAACGTTTTCGTGCACTCTCGGGTTGCCCTCTCCACGTAAGATTAAAACTTGAAAAAGGGATCTCTTCATGTACGGTCAATACCTGAAAAAAGACGTCACATCCTTGTGCATTGCCGATGCTTTTACATGTTTCGATACATGTTTCAGTGTTATGGTTAACCACTGCGTCTAGGGGCAAACAGGAGTCTAGTTTTAATATACAAAGTAAGGTAGTCTATTAATTTTCTCAACAGATTTTTAGAAGAACACAAACTAATTATATTTAGAAAGGAATTTGAACCAAATAAATAGAAAAAAATCATGTGGCTCTCTGTAGATATAGAATATCTTATATAGCGGCTAAACTTCAAGCATCAGTTACTCCTTTGCATACAACAACATGCTTGGGCATGGACCAAAGTCTGGCCACAACGTAAACCAAAGAATAAGAACAACCATAAATTATCAGAGAGATCAAACAGAATGGTTAATCTGCTGATCCTTTCAAAGAATAGATGTGCGAGGGACATGATAATGTTAAAATCAGTTCAACGACTAGCTAGGCCTTACCTGCTCTGGTACAGGCTGCAAGATAGCATGCTCCATCATGAATCAGAGTCCTCGTTTTTTCTACAAAGCCAGGGAGGAATAAAAGTTGCTACTGGCTAAAACAAGAAATATGAGAGAAAGCGCTGAAAACCATACCACACCTCTGACTTTCATGCTGATTAGCATGTTTTTATGCCTCCAAATCATCTACAAGAACAAAAGATTTATTGATCACATGAAGTCATGGACACCACATTACAAAAGTTTTTCATAATTGATTTCATGAAATGGGTGGTAAATGGGTGCTTTTATTACAGGAGATGCGGAAGTCGACATGCTCCTACTCCTACTAGGGCTTCAACTCACATATTTTCTACGAGAGGCCTGCAAAATAATTTCATTACTTGCTTTGAACAAGCCATTAAAATACAGATTCATTTAGCTCCTTGAAAGACTTACAAACATCAGAGGCTCAAGTGTGCTCCCACTGATATATGCGACAAGAATAAAGTGCATGACAACATCGAATGTGTTTTCTGCGACAATTTGTTTTCAGCAAATATTATATTAACCTTAGAACATGTGAAGGAACCAAAATCTTAAAATGACTTGCTCACCATATCAACATATATATTTTGTCTCGAATGGCAGATATATCTTTAGAGGTAACCAATTGTTATAGAAGACAAGGGATCATGATACAAATTCTGGATCTCCTAAATTAGCATATACGAATTGCAATCGCCCAGGCTCAGGAAACAAGTTATGATGAACCTTGACCGCTCATGTATTACCTCTTGATGAGTTCGACAAAGAAACAACAACATAGGGCTTCTGTTGAGTAAAGTACCAACCACATTGGTGAAATCTAAATGAGTCTTTCATGAACCTAACATATGGAGGTTGCACTTTGCACGATGACCTCAAAAGAGATCTAGACCCATTATGTCGATGTTTATGTACAAGTACAGCAAATGTCACTACATGAGATGGGAATAAATCTCTGGACCCCGAATTGCAGTGATTATGGATAGTAAGGCACAACATGGACTATAATTCCTCACTGAATTTTTACAGAAACAAAACTGTTCTCAAGTTAGTATGTGCCTGATACAGAATCATGAGGCTAATTTGTACACATTGGACTAGTCCTGCAATGGGATGAATATGATGAAGCTAACCGAGCTCTTCAACTTGCATAATACACATTTATACAAAGGTTGAAAAAGGTCCTTCGAGGCATATCTGTTGTATCCGAGTAGGTTCTTCAGATCTCATTAGCCAATATGAATCCCAAAAAGGGGCACAAAGCTTAAGAGACTTCAACATGTTATTGCTTATCTTAATTTGATTATATTTTGTGCATTGGAAAAAAAGAAATTTAGCTAGTGATACTCCAATTTAACAATGGCTAAACCACATAAATAATTTTGGCATACATCAGTGATCGACAAAGCAAACAAGAAAAAACATATGGTAGTGTACTCCAACTCTGCAAACTGAATTATAGATTTGTAACAAATGCTCAAGGTGTACCATTTTCCCTGCTAAAAAGCAAACAACTTAAGATCCATCATTACCATATATACTGTACTGTGAAGATCCAAATCCTTACGTATTAGCAGTCATGCAAGTTTTGACGACGAGGAGGAAAAGCACCGAACCTGTTTTTTTCGAAAAAGGGTGCTTTTTATTAGACTCCAATGTTTACATCAAGATGATACAATCACATAGAGCCACACCCGACCTCTGCATAGCTAAGATGCACATAGCCGAAAGAAAAGAATAGAGGGTAGAGGTGAATAGTCTCATAGGAAAATTCTAGTATACATGAAACTATAAGAGATGCCTATGGTGGAGGAGGTTCAATCCGCAAACTATGCTGCCACCCATGATGGGTAAAAACTTCTTTCGCCACTTGATCCAATCACGAACACACCTCCATATAAAGGACGCGGTGTTCTGGTTTTTGTAGAGTAGACCACTCCCGGAGTAAGTGTGTACAGTGATAAATTACCTGCATGGGGGAAGACATTTTATCATCAAAGACCTTATTATTTCTACACAGCCACAGCGACCATAATAATACAATCGCTCCCACCCTTATATGTATCCTATTATATTATCTATACCATGCAACCAGTTTTTAAAAATATTGGCTACTGAGCATGGTGGATACAAGCTTGAGGCTACTTGGATGGCGGACCATATAGACCGCGCGAACTGGCATTCAAAGAACAAATATTTGATAGTTTCGTCGTGATGGCAGAAACAAGATTTTGTAATTCCTTGCCAGTTGCATCGAACTAGATTATCTTTTGTCAAAATCACACGACGACGGAGATACCAAGCAAAAAAATTAATCTTCAATGGAATCTTTATCTTCCAGATGTGTTTGTTTTTATGTACCGGTGTATCTGAATATAGTAATGCTTTATATATGGAATCGACTGAGAATATCTTATTCTCTGTTAAATTCCAATGGAACTCATCATGCTCATCCGTTAGCTGTACAGTTGCTAACCGCCCTTGTAGAGCGTGCCAAGAGGCAAGAAGTGCACCAACAAGGTCCCGTCTAAAAGTGACGTTAGAAGGAGAGGTACTTAATACCTCAGCGATTGTATCACTCTTGTTACGTGATATACTGTATAAGGCCGGATGTTGTTCCATGTGAGGTAAATTCCCTAGACAGGAGTCCTCCCAGATTCTAATCTTCGAACCATCCTTAATAAGGAAAGATCCAAGCTGAAAGAAGGAATTCTTCATATGCATTAGACCAGCGCAAAAGTGTGAATCCCCTGGTTTCTAACATATCTGGGATAACGCTTTTGAGCCTATGTATTTCCTTCTCAAGAGGGTTTACCATACACCCTCCTCGGTTAATAGCTTAGACAACCATTTTCCCAGTAGTGCGGTATTTGGCCTCGAGATCATGGATCCCAAGCCCCCCCGTCTTTTGGATGACATAGTACATTCAATTTTGCCAATCTATATTTTTTCCTTTCCGAATCTCCTTGCCAAAAGAATCTCGAGCGGTAATAGTCTAACCGCTATAAAACACCTTTTGGCACCTGGAAAAAGGATAGCATATATAGGACCATATTGGTGAGGACGTAATTAATCAGAACTAGTCTTCTACGAACTGACAGGAGTTTTCCTTTCCAGCTGCTTAGACGTTTCTGCAGTCGTTCCTCTACCAATTTCCATTCCGTATTAGTGAGTCTCCGATAATGAATCGGGATTCCCAAGTACGTCATTGGAAATTATCCTTGTTCGCATCCAAATAATTAGGTATATTCATTCATTGATTCTTTTGCTTCTCCAAAGCAGAATAATTCACTTTTATGGAAATTTATTTTTAGTCCCGATAGTTGCTCAAATGCTGATAGTATTAACTTCAGGTTGCATTTTCGAGATCATGTTCCAAAAAAAAATTGTGTCGTCAGAATATTGTAGTATCGAAAGACCCCCATCAACTAGATGTGGTACAATACCAACAATTTGCCCATCGCTTTTGGGTCGCTCTATCGAAATAGCCAACATATCAACCATGATATTAAATAATATCGGGGAAAGTGGATCACCTTAAATGTAGTCCTTTCTTTGTTTGGAAATAGGTACCAATGTCATTGTTGACTTTTATGGCAACACTACCCCTTTGTACAAAGTTTCGGATTAAAGCACGCCACTATGGGGAGAAGCCTTTCATTTTAAGAACTTGAAATAGAAAAGGCCATTTGACTTTATCGTAGGCCTTCTCAAAATTAATTTTAAAAATCACGACATTCATGTTTTTCCGGTGCAGCTCGTGTACTGTTTCATGAAGGGTCACTACTCCTTCGGGTATGTAATGTCCTTGCATAAAAGCAGTTTGCGTTGGCTTTATCACATTGTCTGCTACCGAATTTAGGCGAATGGTCGCCACCTTAGTAAATATTTTGAAGCTAACATTAAGGAGACAGATCGGTCTATATTGCTGAATCCGTTCCGCATCCTTAATTTTAGGCAATAGAATAATTTCACCAAAGTTTAGTTTGAACAGTTCGAGTTGTCCCTTTTGGAACTCAGTGAACAACTCAAGCATATCATCTTGGATAATATCCCAGAAGGTTTGGTAAAACTCCGCTGGTAATCCATCTGGCCTAGGGGCTTTATTATGTTCCATCTCAAAGATTGCATTTCTTATTTCCTCTTCTATGAAGGGAGCCATCAAGAAAGCATTCTCTTCGTCGGATACCTAAGGGATATCTCCTATTTGAGACTCATCTAGAGAAATATTTGCTTCCTCCAGTGGTCCAAACAGAGTTTTATAATATTTTGTTATGTATTTCTTCATTTCATTTTGGCCCTTAATTGTGCCTTTATCTTGATGAAGCCTATGTACATACTTCTTCCTATGACGGCCATTAGCCACCATATGGAAGTATCTTGTATTAATATCACCTTCCAATATGAATTGTGCTTTGGATCTTTGATACCACTTGATTTCTGCTTCTCGTAATAGTCAGGCTATTTGTTCATTCGCTTGGTTTTTCAACTCAAGCTCATGCTGTAATAGCACCTTAGATTTCGCGAGAGATTCAAGTGTGTCAATTAATCTAGAGAGTCTTTTCTTTTTTATATAGACCACTTATATGCCTTGTCCATCATTGAAGGTGTTTCCGTATAGCACGGATTTTATTATTCCACCTTAGGATAGCCGAGCTCCCAACCATAGGCCTGTTCCAGACTTCTTTGACCATATCCTCAAAGCCTTCACGAGAAAGCCAACCCAATTCAAATTTGAATGGTGGTTTCTTTCCATGTAGCTTATTAGAACCAGTGTCAAGGAGAAGTGGGGCATGATCAGAGAGTTTCTCAATATGTTCCATTGCGCGTACTGACACCATAGGGTACTTTGTTTCCCACTCGGCATCCATTAGTACACGATCCAATTTCTCGTATGTAGGTACTGGTCTATTATTAGCCCATGTATATTGCCTTCCAGTCATACTCACCTCTCTAAGATTCAAGTTGTCGATGATTGCATTGAACAAGAAAGGCCAGTACCCATCAATCCGGTCATTGTTCTTTTCTTGCCTAAATCTTAGGATATTAAAATCCCCTCCTATAAGAATAGGGTGCGGATTGTCCTTGGCAAGATTGACCAATTCCCTTAGGAAAGCATCCTTGTGCTCATCCTGGGCGGCCCCATACACGGCAACTAGACTCCATATGAAATGATCAGATTTATTTTTGAGGTGGAATTTAATGTGAAATTCCCCTACCGAGTAGTCCAATAATTCCGAAGAAGATGTCCGGACACCTAGTAGAATCCCTCCAGACCTGCCACGCGGAGGTATCCATTTCTAGATGAATTCAATTCCACTAGACAGGTGGTCTAGAATATGCATCTGGAAATCTCATCTACCAGACTCTGTGATTGTGACAAAGTCCAACAAATGATCCTTAATATAGTCGGCGACATGTATATGTTTAGCCAAGTCACGTAGACCTCTGCTATTCCATATCTTGCCTCTCATAAGGAAACATTAGAGGATTTAGTAACTCTCGCCCTTTTGGAGGGTATTTTAATTATTTTGTGAGATTTGGATTTATGAGTAGAGGTCGTTAGATCATAAATATACCCCATCCTCGTCTCATCCAACCCCACCTCCAACACCGTACCAACTAAATGAGAGAGGAGCTTACCATCATAGGTAGCAATATCCTCTTCATCATCAAGTTTGTAATTAGTCAGATATCCTTTTTCTTTTAGAGAAACCTTACTTCTATAAAAATCTACACGCTTTGAAGCATTAACCGAAATATGAATATTATCGATAGTAGAACCTAAACTAACTCCTAAAGCATGCATATTAGAAGAAATGCATGCATCAGGGAAGGATAGAAATGACTTAGGTGTCGATATACCTTGCGAAAAGTCTAAGTTGCGTGTAGCTTGAAGACACATAGCCATCGTGAGAGAATCCTCATCGGTAGGAGTGGCTCCATCCGCCATGATGTAGTGTCTCCCACTATGACGTAGTGGGGTAGTGCTCGCGGCCACATCCTCCAGCTGATCGGCAGTCTCAGAAGCTAAGCTAGCCAAGTGTGCCTCCTGCAGCACAGAGGCCTCCTTGGCAGCATGTAGGCTTGCAGATTGCTTGGAAGGCGACGACGTGGCCTAGGTTGCGGAGGAGCCCATCCTCCCATGGGAAGAAGCCCGCTGGCCGACAAACCGATCTGCCAATGGTTGGGTCGGCGCCCGCCGCCTGCTTGCAGCCTTCCTAGCATAGACCAAAGGCTGGCCGGCTGCGCCAGCCCACCTCCTCTCCGAATGCGGCGACAATGGTCCAAGATGTCACGGTGGTGAACTCGCTGGGCGCTTGCCCAGGATCCCTGCATCCGACTGTCCACCAGTTGGTGATGCCACGATCAGAGAGATAGCTGAAGCACGCTGGCCCTCGTTGGATGTTGTCATCATTGGAACTGGTCCACCATGCTGTTGCTGCTGCTGTGAGGATGAAGTCGACCCGCCTTGGCCACCCTTTGATCTTTTATTAGCTCCAGAAACATCACCACCCGCATGCCCATTACTTTGGTCATCGGACTCATGCTCCGGTTTCGTCCACATAAACAGCTTGAAGTCTGCTTCTAGTACATAATCCTCCTTCTCAAGTTCAAAGGTGAATTCGTAACCATGTAATTTGACCACCAGGTTAGAAGAAAAAGATGAGTAGTCTCCGTTGTCACAAATGAAGGCTGATGTGTCCACCATGCCAACTAGAATGCGGACTTGTGCACAACGTCTCAGGCTGAGCATATCAACATCAAGTGTCTGGCCAATGAGAGAGCCCACACCCCAGATGCCAAGAAAGTGTCGAAGCTCGTGGGGAACCCCGGTGACATGCACCTAAACTTGCACTAACTCGAAAGCACCGAACCTGTTGAAGGCCATGGCCTTGCTTTCCTTGGAGAGGACCCGAGTCCCTGATTCTATTCCCCTCTTTGTTGAGCACGGGTATCCAGACTGTTGCGAACAAGGTCTCGGTCTCATCAAGTGACTAGTCCTCCACGAACACCTCAACTTAACAAATTTCTAATGTGTAAGATTTTTTTACTTATATCTTATCTTTAAAGCATGGCTGCCAGGTGCCACCCCATAATGCTCAAAGATGCTGCAGACACAAAAATATTCATAGCTCGCATCCGTAATATCGACGCGATACAACATTGTGCTCCACTTATCCTTAGTATAAATCCATACATAATTAGCCATCTACTGCTTTCTTGGAATGATCTCTTCAAGGACATATGAACATTAGTGACACAGATTCTCGCCAAACTTGCCAACATAACAACCGTTATCGTAGTGACACAGATTCTCGCCAAACTTGTCCAACATAACAACCATTGTCATCAGTCTAAAGCAACCTTACCACTGTTGTCCATGTGCACCAAGTTTAACTGTTGTTCTCCCTCAAAGGTTTCCCCTGCATTTTCACCAACATTAACTTAATTTTCGCACAGCCACAAAGGATCTCATGCATGCCTACCAAACCTGATGTAAGTTCGAGGCACATGATTCCATGCAAATGCATTTTTCTTCCCTAGCCATTGATAGAGTAACAATCAACATGACACAATCAGAGGCAACGATAAATGTATATAGGATGCATTACATCATCAAATCACAAAAATAATTGCATAGTGATGCAATTGAACCGGTGCTTAAGTACCTCCTAGTCCATACATCATGTATGATACATGGCCTCCATGACCTCTCACCAGTATTGCCGCTGACTTGATCCCCTGTTCTTCAGAAATAGTGTCTGAATCAGGCACCGAATCCCTTGCACGCTTGCACCCAACTACTGTACGGGTAGTTCGGACGAACCTTCATGTAGTTTTGCAGAGATGGCATCGGACAAAGATGCTTCTGGCCATACCACGTAGCCTACAATGGTAACTCCACACGAGATGATTGTCCACAAGTTTTTTTCCTCATAGCTATCGACTGATTATCTTCTATCTTGTCGTCCTTATTATTCATGGTGTCATCCAAGAAGGTAGTACGATTGATGTTCAAAACCGGATGCGATGAGTACTGTTGTCCTCAAAAGAAGAAAAGATTTTCCGATCGGTACCTGAAAGAAGAAAGAATGTACTCGGATCAAGGTGTTTCAACTTTCAAGCGGTAAACAGAGAAAGAATAAATGCACCCACTCTAAACATTCAAACGTAGATGAACGAAAGAAATAATCAGATTTAGGTATATGGATGAACATTCAAAGAGAAGTAAAAAACAAAATCGATTTTGGGCATGTGGTGTTCCTGAAAGCCTAAAAAGGAAAAAAACAAGTACAAATACACTGATTCGATGATCATTGATACCGGGAAAATCATTTAGGAATCTCTTGTATTCCCACATGACATCCTCGGCTTACCAACGAAGTCGGTTGTTTTGTGGCTAGTCAGAGAGAAAGATAGAGAGATGAGAGAGGAAAGAGTGACCATGGGGAACTCGTACCAGATCCAAAAATATATACCTCTAAACTTTTGAAGAATCTAGTAGTGGCAGCTTTGATTCTGATTTATCCACAAACACATGAAAGTCTAAGAATCTATGTTTTCACTAACATCTTAAATTTACTTTGGAGGTGGTGGTGATGTATCATGGATGGCATATGGCGGCGGTGCTTGGGGCGCGTGGAGCATGAATCCAGAAGGTGCAGGGGCACGTGAAGGTGTAGGGTAGGGTGAGGAGCAAATATGTCAGATAGAGGCGCAGATGGTGGGTCGGGGCGACATCGGAAGGGAGGGCGGGATGGTGTACAGTAGTGGCGTTGATGGCCTATTTCCTTCGAGGCATTGACTTTAGAATGTGAGTGTGAATGAATATTTGCCTGCATGAAATAATTCCAAAAGGTGTTCGCACTGTCTCGGATTGTTTTAGAAGTGTCCGGAATGATACCCAGAATGTCCGAAATGGTTTAGGCATCAATGGAGAATGTCAGAATGACCTAGAACATCTCGAAATATTTCAAAAGGTTATAGAATTTTTATGGAAGGTTCGGAAGGTTCCAGAATGTTTGGACCCTAGGGGCCCATGGGCCTAGGCTGCATGGGTCCTTCCTAGGGCTGCTGAAGGGTGGGGAGGGGGAGTGTCAACACCCGGATTTTTAATCCCAGATGCCCGTTATGCCATACCTCGCAATCCCAGGATTACCATTTTTACGAGACATAACGGATTGGATATCACAGTACATCATCCATTACAAACCATACATAAGGTTTTACACAAATAAGGATCTCATGATCCAGTCTTAATACACAAGCAGCGGAAATAAAAGATAAGCGTAACAGCGGGGTCCATCTTCAGGGGCACAGGCAATGCTGACAAAGGCAGATAGTCCTAGTTATCATAGCCGTCCTGCTGACCATCATCTTGATAATCTCCTTCATAGTCTGGCCATGATAATAGTCAGGAACAAAAGCCATGAGTACTCTTTAAGTACTCGCAAATTACTATTAGCAGGTACTATAATTCTACATTAAAGTGGTGAATCTAATTTAACTATCAAGTTAGGTTTGAAACCTAAGCTGAGTTCAGAAGCAAAGAAAGATAAAGTAAAGTTCTAGAAGCACTTAAGTTGGGAAGCTACTATCATCAACACAACCCTGTTGTGGTCAAGTCAAAGTTCATTATTCACTTCAAGTTATTTAGAAAACATCTGACAACAAAACAGTATGGCCATTCCAACTGTCCATAACCACGGACGCGGCTATTCGAATAGTTTGACACTCTGCAGAGGTGGTACACTTTCACCACAAGATTCGATACATCTGTCAGGGATAACCCTGAATCATCATACTTAGTATGCAGATAATCAAACATAACCTTCCCTTTACACACCCTAGTACAAGCACCTCTCCTATGAGCATGGCCTCCCAACCATGACCATCAGTCATCTTGGGCACTGCATAGGTGGACAACATTGAGAGGTAGCCTCAGCTCAAACCTCTCCCGTGAGGGAACTAATACTAATGCATATAAATTTCCAGCTAAGCCTTACCCAATTCAGGTAGTGTGGTTGTACGGTAAATTTGGAATGGTATCGCATCCGAATCCAACCATCAGTTTTATAAAAAAAGTTAACGCTCATGCCTCATCATTTTCATCATCATAAACCAGTTATGTCTCTCAACACATGTCAAAACATCTCAATAGAATGACTCATCATTCCAAGGTTTTCACAATTCATTTTCACCAAGTGTTCCCATCTAAAGTGACTCAAGTTTTTGATCTACTCTAAAATGTTAAGTTAAGAGTGTTCACTAAAGGGGAAAGATGGGATCAATCTCATGCCATAGAATGACATCTAAAGGTTTCTGAGTAGGGCAAGTTTTATACTTTTTATGCTACCTTCAAAATAAGTAAAGAACTTTGTATAACCTAAGAGGGGTAAAACTTGTAGGTAAGACTTGGGGTACTAATAGTTAAAAAGGGGTGTGATCAAAGCATGCCTAAAGCATCCTTGCTCATTCATCTAGCTTAATTCTAGCCTGCTAACAATAGCTTGCCTTGGTTGGTGCAGTGGTTGAAGTTTTCTTCTTCTTCTTCTTGGTAGAACTCCTCCTCGAAAGCTTGGTCGGTACTAGCGTCTATAAATACATAGGGAGTAGACAATCACCAAACAATACTTAACTAGGCTAAGTAGCATTCTAAAACACACAATTGATGATCTATTATCATCACAAGCATCACAAGTTTAATTTCAAAAGTTTCATCCTTTTTATTTAGAAAAGTAATTTCTACTCATTGAAATATTAACTAACATTTAATATTCACCACCAAAATATGGGATCATGTGGACACATGTCCTCACCACATATTCTAACATGTGGGAATGAGATTTAAAGGTTGGATCAACATTACTTTGGTTTAAGATCATTATTTAATGATTTAAACTGACTAGAAATGCCTATATAGCATTATTTTGGTACTAGTCCAAAGTCACTGCATGTAAACCTTAATATTGTTACATATTTAGATAGATATGATGAAATGTGATTTTTGAGAGTTGGAATCAACTCAAAAGCTAACTTGGTTGATTTTATAAAAATGTTGCAAGTTGCAAAAGCTTATGGCTTCTTATTTTTGTTAGGAGAGATCTATAACTCTAATTGAATTAAATCCAACGGGCTTAGATAGATCATTTTAATACCTTTCAGACATAATTGGTTTCATGCAATTTGGATTTCTAAAACTCTCTAAATTGATTTTTGAAATAGTGGACAGAAACTAGATTTAACTAAAAAGAAAACTCCAGATTTGAATCGATGGGCTAGCGCGGGAAAGGACTTGGGCCGGCCCAGTGGCACTCCGCGGCGCGAGGCTCAGCTGACAGGGGGGTCCCGCGTGTCAGCGGCACTTAAAATGCGAAACAGTACGCGCGCTGTGGGCCGTAGGATTAGAAGCGAGATCAACGGCTGAGGGTCGTCGTCGACGACGAACAGGTCGCCGACGAGCGCGAACCCTAGCGGCTCGGTGGGGGTCTACCGGGGGTGTACCAGGGCTCCAGCAGGGTCGGCAAGGCGGGCAAACGACGTGGAAGACGACGGCAAGGCGAGGCATGGTTGCGGTGGAGCTTGGGGTGGTCGAAATCAAAGGCGCCCTTCTCCTCCTGAGGCGGCTGCTCCGGCTCCAATTCCGGTGAGCTGCTTCTGCACTTTCTCCGGCTAGAGGTGGGTGAGGTTCAGAGAGGTGAGGGGAGTGGAATGATGTGGAGAGAAGAGGCTGGGGAGGGCTCCTTTTATAGGCCCGATGATGAGACTGAGCGGGATGGGCAGTCGACGTTGGCGACATGGCTACGGCGAGGTAGAGGCATGGCTGGGGGTGGCGATCGATGGGCGGTCCCCTGGCGAGGTAGAGGAATTGAATGCGGCCGCAGGGGCGGTGGCACGCGGTCTGGGCGAGGTGGCGCTGTGAGAGGCAGAGGCGACTGTGTCCACGGCGAGTGGTGGCTGTGAGGCTTTGGGCGGCGAACGGGGATGTCTGGGGTGTTCCCCAGGTCGAGGCGGAGCGGAGGGCGCGGGCTGGTGCCAAGGGCGGTCTGTGCGAGCGGGGACAGGGCATGCTCTGGGGGCGGCGTCGGCATGCTCGACCGGCTTCGGGCGTGGCGGTTCCTGGCCGCTCTGCCCTCTGTCTCTGGCCTAGGGCTGGTTGGGCGGTGGAGGTGGTCCACAGGCAACTTGCTAGACATGGTGAGGGAGGCTGGAGAGGGCGGCTGCTGCGAGTGCACGGTCGGCCGGCGAGAGAGGGCTCGGCATGGCAGTGCAGTGCAGCTAGGGGTTAGGGAAGAGGCTGGGGTTGGTCTAGTCAGGCTTGAATGGGACAAATATGATCAAAGCACATTGCAATTGCTAGACAAAATCAACCCAAAACAGTATTAGTTAGGCCAATATGATCTTGCCAGCAAGGTGTTTGATGAAATGGCCACAAGAGAAAAAGTTTTGAATTTTGGTTTCAAAAATTCTGAGTGATCTCCACTAGTGATAGGTAGTCTCTGGTTGCAAGGGTTTTGAAAATGGAGCTCAAATAGATGGTTTTTTAAATAGGGGTGATCTATGCATATGCATTGGATTCAATTTTAAACTGCCATTTAAAATAGTTAACAGAATGTTTTAAGCAGATCAAAAGGTGGGCCTTGGTACTTCATTATGTGTACTAGCAAGGGGTGCAAAGATCAAGAATTGTTTCTGTTAAGAATTGAGTACTAGGAATAGCCAAAGTAGGCATGTGAGTTAAATTTTCCAAAATGACCATTCCTTCTTTTTAATTCTTTTTGATTTGATTTTCTTTAGGAAAAGTTTGGGAATGATGTAGATGATGTTTAAATCACCTAAGAAACATTTTATAAGCATTGGATCAATCAATCATGGCAATTCAAACAACTCCTATTTTAAATGCATACACATATGAATGCTTTCATTTTAAATTTGGAAAAGTTTTTGTTAACCCTATTTCTGGATGATTTGATCTTGATAAGCTTGGATTAAAGTTTTGGGATGTTACAAACCTTCCCCCCTTAAACAAAATCTCGTCCCAATATTTACAATGAAAACTAGGAACTAAAGAGATCTGGGAACTCTGTTCTAATGTAATCTTCGCGCTCCCAAGTGGCTTCCTCCTCGGTATGCTTGCTCCACTGAATCTTGAGAAACTTGATACTCCTGGTCCTGGTGGTTCTGTAGGCTTCTTCTAAGATACGGATGGGTACTTCCCGATAGGTCAGGTCATTGTTGATTTCCACAGCTCTGTGATCGATATTCTTGAAAACTTCAGTCTTCTCAGGCACTTCCAAGCATTTGCGAAGTAACGAGATATGGAACACATTGTAGATGGCTGACATCTCTTCAGGAAGTTGTAGTTGGTACGATAGTTCTCCTCGGTAGTTCAGAATCTTGAAAGGTCCGATATATCTGGGAGCTAACTTTCCCTTCAGACTAAAGCGTTGAGTTCCCTTCAATGGTGAAACCTTGAGATATACAAAATCTCCGACATTGAAAGTCAGGTCTCTCCTTCTTTTGTCAGCATAACCCTTCTGTCTAGATTGGGCGGTCTTGAGGTGCTCACGGACTTTGTGAACTTTCTCTTCTGCTTCTCGGAGAATGTCGGGTCCAAAGATTTGACTCTCTCCTACTTGCGACCAATTCAAAGGGGTACGACACTTTCTTCTGTATAGGAATTCAAATAGTGCCATCTGCAAACTAGCCTGATAACTGTTGTTATATGAGAATTCTGCGAAAGGCAGGCAGTCTTCCCATCTTGAACTTTCTACCAAAATCTTGAAGTAAACTGGGTTCCTTGATCTGATACGATGGTCTTGGGGGTTCCATGCAGACTAACAATCCTAGCAACGTATAGCTCTGCTAGCTTTGCACTCTGGTAGGTTGTCTTGACAGGTATGAAGTGGGATACCTTGGACAGTCTATCAACTATGACCCAGATTGAGTCATTTCCCCTACTAGAAGTAGGTAAACCTGTGATAAAGTCCATTCCGACGGAATCCCATTTCCACTCCAGAATCTACAATGGTTGCAATAGTCCTGCAGGTCTCTGATGCTCTGCTTTGACTCTTTGACAGATGTCACATTTGGCGATGTAGCTTCCGATCTCTCTTTTCATCTTGTGCCACCAAAATTGCTCTTTCAAATCCTGATACATCTTTGTTCCTCCGGGGTGGATAGAATAAAGAGTATCATGAGCTTCCTTCATGATAACTTCCTTTAGCTCCGAATCTACTGGCACACAGATACGTCCTTTGTACCATAGTACACCTTCTTCGTCTTCGATGAATCCAGGTACCTTTCCTGTACCAATACGACGTTTGATTCCGTCGATACTTTCATTTCCCTTATGGGCTTCCTTGATTTGACTAATCAAAGTGGGTTGAAGTTCAATTCTAGCTAGGAATCCTTTGCTAACTAACTCAGTCCTGAACTGCTCCAACTCCTCATACAAACTTGGTTGCTTCTCTTTGATCATGGTGTTAAGCCTACACGGCAATCTGCTAAGAGCATCCTCTACCACATTGGCTTTGCCGGGGTGATAGTGAATGTCAAGGTCATAATCCTTGATTAACTCTATCCATCTTCTTTGCCTCATATTCAGCTCCTTCTGAGTGAAGATATACTTCAAGCTCTTATGATCTGAGTAAATCTCACAGCGATTACCCATCAAATAATGACGCCATGTCTTCAACGCTAGAACCACGGCTGCTAGCTCAAGATCATGGGTCGGATAGTTCTGCTCATGTTGCTTCAATTGTCGAGACAGATACGCGATGACTTTGCCTTCTTGCATCAATACACATCCTAGGCCAATCTTGGATGCATCACAATACACATCAAACGGCTTCTTGATGTCTGGCATGATCAAAATTGGGGCTGATATCAATCTCTTCTTCAGCTCTTGGAAACTGGCTTCACACCTGTCTGTCCATTCAAACTTCTTGTCCTTCTTCAACAATTGGGTCATTGGTCGGGCTATGCTCGAGAATCCTTCTACGAACTTGCGGTAATATCCCGCTAATCCGAGAAACAAACGAACTTGGGTTTGATTGGTTGGGGCTTCCCATTCCTCAACATCTTTGATCTTGGTGGGATCAACAGCGACTCCTCTGGCAGAAACAATATGTCCTAGGAATCCTACTTCTTTCAGCCAAAACTCACACTTGCTGAACTTGGCATATAACTGATGCTCTCTCAGGGTTTCTAGAATGATTCTTAGATGTTGCTCATGCTCTTTTTCTGACTTGGAGTAGATAAGGATGTCGTTGATAAACACAGCTACAAACTTATCTAGGAAATTCATAAAGATCTTATTCATGAGATTCATGAAATAAGCAGGGGCATTGGTTAATCCAGAAGACATAACCGTATACTCGTATAGACCATAGAGAGTAGTGAAGGCGGTCTTCGGAATATCCATTGCATGAATCTTAAGTTGGTGATAACCAGTCCTAAGATCAATATTTGAGAATACCTAGGCTCCAGTCAACTGATCAAATAGATCCTCTATCTTTGGCAAGGGGTACTTGTTCTTGATGGTGACGTCATTCAACTTTCTGTAATCTGTACACAGACGATTGCCTCCATATTTCTTGTCGACGAATAACACTGGTGATCTCCATGGCGATGCGCTTGGCTGAATCAAGCATGTTGCTAACATGGCATTCAACTGCTTCTTCAGTTCCACTAACTCTAAGGGGTTCATGGTATAGGGTCTCTGGGCTATAGGTCCGGTTCCAGGGATTAGTTCGATAATGAACTCAATATCCCTATCCAGGGGCATACCTGGCAATTCATCTGGGAATACGTCGGGGTATTCACAGACTACTCTGACTTGGTCAATGGTGGGCAGGGCTACACTCTTGTTGCACTTGAATTGACGGGGTAAGGTTTCAGAGATATGCTCTACTATTACTCCAGAACTACTGGTCATGGTGATGGCTTTCTTAGCACAGTCTATCAGTCCTTTATGCCTTGACATCCAGTCCATACCTAGTACTACTTCCAATCCTTTGGTTCCAAGTATAATTAGGTTGGCATAAAAATCTATCCCATGTATTTTGATAGGTACAGCTTTGCAAATTTTTCTAGCTTTTGTGGTTGAACCGGGGATTTGAACTATCATGACATGCTTCAGGTTGGTTGGGTGAATATTACTAGTGCACACAAATTCTTCGGTGACAAATGAATGCGATGCTCCAGAATCAAACAATACTCTTGCTAAAACCGAGTTAACAGAAAACATACCCAGCACTACATCTGGCTCTTCCTGGGCTTCTTCTGCGTTCATGTGGAAGAGACGACCGTTGCGGTTGTGCGGGTTCCCTGGGGCAAATCTTCTTCCTGGTTGAACACGACGCTGCTGCTGAGCTGGGGCATTCACAGGGGCATTGGCGGCAGTCTTCTTGGGACACTCATTGGAGTAGTGACCCTTCACTCCACACTCGAAGCAAGTGATCTGGGACTTGTCCTTGACAGCGACAGGCACAACATTGTTGCCAGTTCTGGGCGCAGTGTTGTTGTTGTTGTTGCTCTTGGGAGGGGCACGGTTGAAATTGTTGGCATTGCCGGAGTTGTGATTGTTTCCTCCGGACTTCACATTACCTCCGCTACGGTTGGGGTAACTTGGGCGAGAATTTGGGGGTCGGTTGTTCCTTGGTGCATATCCTGGTGAGGGGTTAGGACGGTACTTCTGGTGACTACTGGATCCAGACTGCTGCATCATACGATGCTTGCAGTTGTCGTTTGCCTGGTTAATCTTCCCTTCCATCTGAATGGCAGAGTCGACTAGCTCTTCGAGATCATCAAAACGGATGTTGACGAGGACAGTCTGCATCTCATCATGCAGTTTGTTTAAGAATCTCTCCTTGTTCTTGGCCTCCGTGTTGATCTCATCCGGTGCATATCTGGCAAGTGACAAGAATCTATCACGGTACTCTACCACAGTCATTCTTCCTTGCTTCAATTCGCGGAATTCATCTTTCATCCTGTTGACAAGACCTTGCGGCACGTGGGTGTGGCTGAACTTGACCTTGAATGCTTCCCAGGTCATCACCTGGCCATGGTTCATATTACAGATGCTATTCCACCAAGCTCTTGCATCTCCCGCCAGATATTGGGTGGCGAAGAGAACTTTCTCATTCTCATCAACTCTGGCAACCTCTAAGTTGTTTTCCATGGTCTGTAACCAGTCATCTGCATCTAATGGGTTTTCAGATTGGTTAAAGATTGGGGGATCGGTGTTCTGAAAGTTTTTGAGTTTGGATCCTTGGTGATCCTGATTTCCATGTCCTTGGTTGTTGAGAGCCATTTGGGCGATCTTCTGCAATGTTGCTAAGTTGGCTTAATGTTCGACCCTGCTTGCTTCACGGTCCGCGATGAGATTCTGCAAGATCTGCAGCATTGGGTCCTGCAACAAGCTACTCCCTCCTTGGTTTTCACGAGTCATCTGAAGATTGAGATAGATATAGGGGTAAGAGGGAAATTCTAAGGTTCATGGTTTTGGGTTTTCAAAGCTAAAACATTGAGTTAGACTCAGGTTTTTCAACTAACTTCTTTTTCATTCATGCAAGCAAGCACTCGATACAACACACACCACAACAAGCAAAGGGGAAAACAGATGGTTTGAAGAACCATTCTGCAAGCTACGATACAATGAGATGATACATCTCATGCTACGACAGTGCTCTAGTGCATCTACTCATCGTCGATGAAGTCGGAGTCTTCATCATCAGTGTAGAAGTCCACAACATCCTCCTCCAGAAAGTCATCATCGTTGCTGAGGTAAGAATCCATATCTCCCTGGATGTCTTCACCCTCATCTTCTTCTTCTTTGGCGGCAAGCTGAGCTTCCCGTTCCTTGACGGTCTTCTCGAGGTCGGCCACCTTCTTGCAAAGACGGGCGATGGTGCGATCCTTCTTTCCACGCTGGCGACGAAGAGACTGGCGATCTTGGACGAGCAGTGCGAAAGTCTGGGCCTTCTGGTCGGCAATGGCACGGTTCTGGTTGGCTAACTCTCTGGCATTGTCTAGTTCCTGCTGTCTGTCATGAAGCAAGAAATCAAGGTTCTCCACTTGACGCCTCAACTCTAGGTGGCTTGGCATCTCCATCGGGATTCCCATGAAGTCACGTCTTGCATAGTGGGAAAAACGGGTTTCTTGGATCTTGTTGACGCTGAGAGCACATAGACGTGCGAGAGCTTCATGCATTGCCCTGGCTAATCCATCTAGCCAGTTGTTCTCTCTTACGGAGAACTGAATTCTCCCGGAAGTTGGTGACTAGCCACTATAGGTCTCCTCCTGGGGGTCCTGGAAGTTGAGCTCCAAGAAACTCCGGATGTGGGCGTCCCAGTAACTCTGACAGTGAATCCAGATCCCTCTCGAAGATCAGTTGACCTCCGTTTCCCAACTGGTAAAACTTGCTGAACTGAGTCTCCATCTACAAGAATTAAGGATGAGGAAGTTAGGGAAGTGATCAAGTGTGTCAAATTTTAAGTAATACTGTAAGAATTTTGAGGAACATGACTTTTTGAGAAAGAATGAGTTCACAAGGGTAAGAGAGGAAATAGTTTATTTATAAATCCTCACTTTGGTTTTGAAGCTAAGTTTTTGGTTTGGACGTCCATTCTAACTAGGGTCTCCTATGGTCAGGATGGCTCAGATACCAACTTGTCAACACCGGGATTTTTAATCCCAGATGCCCGTTATGCCATACCTCGCACTCCCAGGATTACCATTTTTGCGAGACATAACGGATTGGATATCACAGTACATCATCCATTACAAACCATACATAAGGTTTTACACAAATAAGGATCTCATGATCCAGTCTTAATACACAAGCAGCGGAAATAAAAGATAAGCCTAATGGTGGGGTCCATCTTCAGGGGCACAAGCAATGCTGACGGAGGCAGATAGTCCTAGTTATCATAGCCGTCCTGCGGACCATCATCTTGATAATCTCCTTCATAGTCTGGCCATGATAATAGCCAGGGACAAAAGCCATGAGTACTCTTTAAGTACTTGCAAATTACTATTAACAAGTACTATAATTCTATGTTAAAGTGCTGAATCTAATTTAACTATCAAGTTAGGTTTGAAACCTAAGCTGAGTTCAGAAGAAAAGAAAGATAAAGTAAAGTTCTAGAAGCACTTAAGTTGGGAAGCTACTATCATCAACACAACCCTGTTGTGGTCAAGTCAAAGTTCATTATTCACTTCAAGTTATTTAGAAAACATCTGATAACGAAACAGTATGGCCATTCCAACTGTCCATAACCGCGGACGCGGCTATTCGAATAGTTTGACACTCTACAGAGGTGGTACACTTTCACCACAAGATTCGATACATTTGTCGGGGATAACCCTGAATCATCATACTTAGTATGCATATAATCAAACATAACCTTCCCTTTACACACCCTAGTACAAGCACCTCTCCTATGAGCATGGCCTCCCAACCATGACCATCAGTCATCTTGGGCACTGCATAGGTGGACAACATTGAGAGGTAGCCTCAGCTCAAACCTCTCCCGTGAGGGAACTAATACTAATGCATATAAATTTCCAGCTAGGCCTTACCCAATTCAGGTAGTGTGGTTGTACGGTAAATTTGGAATGGTATCGCATCCGAATCCAACCATTAGTTTTATAAAAAAAGTTAAGGCTCATGCCTCATCATTTTCATCATCATAAACCAGTTATGTCTCTCAACACATGTCAAAACATCTCAGTAGAATGACTCATCATTCCAAGGTTTTCACAATTCATTTTCACCAAGTGTTCCCATCTAAAGTGACTCAAGTTTTTGATCTACTCTAAAATGTTAAGTTAAGAGTGTTCACTAAAGGGAAAGATGGGATCAATCTCATGCCATAGAATGACATCTAAAGGATTCTAAGTAGGGCAAGTTTTATACTTTTTATGCTACCTTCAAAATAAGTAAAGAACTTTGTATAACCTAAGAGGGGTAAATCTTGTAGGTAAGACATGGGGTACTAATAGTTAAAAAGGGGTGTGATCTAAGCATGCCTAAAGCATCCTTGCTCATTCATCTAGCTTAATTCTAGCCTGCTAACAATAGCTTGCCTTGGTTGGTGCAGTGGTTGAAGTTTTCTTCTTCTTCTTCTTGGTAGAACTCCTCCTCCTCGAAAGCTTGGTCGGTACTAGCGTCTATAAATACATAGGGAGTAGACAATCACCAAACAATACTTAACTAGGCTAAGTAGCATTCTAAAACACACAATTGATGATCTATTATCATCACAAGCATCACAATTGAGATATATAACTCTAATTGAATTAAATCCAATGGGCTTGGATAGATCATTTTAATACCTTTTAGACAAAATTGGTTTCATGCAATTTGGATTTCTAAAACTCTCTGAATTGATTTTTGAAATAGTGGACAGAAACTAGATTTAACTAAAAAGAAAACTCCAGATTTGAATCGATGGGCTAGCGCGGGAAAGGACTTGGGCTGGCCCAGTGGCGCTCCGCGGCGCGAGGCTCAGCTGACAGGGGGTCCCGCGTGTCAGCGGCACTTAAAACGCGAAACGGTACGCGCGTTGTGGGCCGTAGGATTAGAAGCGAGATCAACGGCTGAGGGTCATCGTTGACGACGATCAGGTCGCCGGCGAGCTCGAACCCTAGCGGCTCGGTGGGGGTCTACTGGGGGCATACCAGGGCTCCAGCGAGGTCGGCGAGGCGGGCAAACGACGTGGAAGACGACGGCGAGGCGAGGCACGGTTGCGATGGAGCTTGGGGTGGTCGAAATCGACGGCGCCCTTCTCCTCCTGAGGCGGCTGCTCCGGCTCCAATTCCGGCGAGCTGCTTCTCCACTTGTTCCGGCTAGAGGTGGGTGAGGTTCAGAGAGGTGAGGGGAGTGGAATGGTGTGGAGAGAAGAGGCTGGGGAGGGCTCCTTTTAAAGGCCAGACGGTGAGATCGAGCGGGATGGCAGTCGACGGTGGCGACATGGCTACGGCGAGGTAGAGGCATGGCTGGGGGTGGCGATCGATGGGCGGTCCCCTGGCAGTGCTCTAGGAATTGAATGCGGCCGTAGGGGTGGTGTCACGCGGTCTGGGCGAGGTGGCGCTTTGAGAGGCAGAGGCGACGGTGTCCATGGCGAGCGGTGGCTGTGAGGCTTTGGGCCGCGAACGGGGATGTCTGGGGTGTTCTCCAGGTTGAGGCGGAGCAGAGGGCCTGGGCTGCTGCCAAGGGGTGGTCTGTGTGAGCGGGGACAGGGCGTGCTCTGGGGGCAGCGTCGGCATGCTCGACCGACTCCGAGCGCGGCGGTTCCTGGCCGCTCTACCCTCTGTCTCTGGCCTGGGGCTGGTTGGGCGGTGGAGGTGGACCACAGGCAACCTGCTAGACATGGTGAGGGAGGCTGGAGAGGGCGGCTGCTGCGAGTGCACGGTCGGCCGGCGAGAGAGGCTCGACATGGTAGTGCAGTGCAGCTAGGGGTTAGGGAAGAGGCTGTGGTTGGTCTGGTCAGGCTGGAGGGGGACAAAGATGATCAAAGCACATTGCAATTGCTAGACAAAATCAACCCAAAACAGTATTAGTTAGGCCAATATGATCTTGCCAGCAAGGTGTTTGATGAAATGGCCGCAAGAGAAAAAGTTTTGAATTTTGGTTTCAAAAATTTTGAGTGATCTCCACTAGTTATAGGTAGTCTCTGGTTGCAAGGGTTTTGAAAATAGAGCTCAAATAGATGGTTTTTGAAATAGGGGTGATCTATGCATATGCATTGGATTCAATTTTAAACTGCCATTTAAAATAGTTAGCAGAATGTTTTTAGCAGATCAAAAGGTGGGCCTTGGTACCTCATTATGTGTACTAGCAAGGGGTGCAAATATCAAGAATTGTTTCTGTTAAGAATTGAGTACTAGGAATAGCCAAAGTAGGCATGAGAGTTAAATTTGCCAAAATGACCATTCCTTCTTTTTAATTCTTTTTTATTTGATTTTCTTTAGGAAAAGTTTGGGAATGATGTAGATGATGTTTAAATCACCTAAGAAACATTTTACAAGCATTGGATCAATCAATCATGGAAATTCAAACAACTCCTATTTTAAATGCATACACATATGAATGCTTCCATTTTAAATTTGGAAAAGTTTTTGTTAACCCTATTTCTGGATGATTTGATCTTGATAAGCTTGGATTAAAGTTTTGGGATGTTACAGGGAGGGTCCGTGTTGGACCTTGGACCCTAACCTCTCGTATATGGAAGTTTGGTGGCGGGGGAGTCATACATGGACTCAGCCCATTGAGGAATTTGGGGGTGGCTAGTGAGACACCCATATATAAAGAAGGGGATGGAAAGAGCCAACCAAACCCCTAGCTCCCCCAGCGCCCCAAGCATCCATCGCTCCAATTCACCGTCGTCATTGTTCCTGCCCTCCGCCATCGACGCCAAGACGACATGCTGTTGCTCCTCCTCCACATGTCTCCCTAATCATCATCATGTAGAGGACTACTTCATCATCTCCACGGAAGCACTGCCGGATTCTACCACCGGTTAGATCTAATCTAGCCAAGATAGCAGAAGCACTGCTGACTCTTTATCAAAACGTTCCCACTTTGACCGTGTGCTTCATCACACCTCAATGCGGCATTGCTGATCTCGTATATGTGGATACCGTGGAGGTGTTGCATGTGTGACACAAGTTCATGGGAGCCATTCATGGGATAATACATCTCATCGCGACTTGACAAGTCTTGTTGTGGGGATCAACTTGCGTCGTCATCAACCTCGTCATCAACAAACTTGCCCTTACTCAATCTACATGGGTATGATCCATTGTCTCTCTCTCTCATAATTGGTCTTATTTATGCGCGTTAGAAAATTTTCTTTTGTGTAGCATGTATCCCAAAAATAAGCTATGCTTTACAAAGTGTTCTATAAACTACAAGCACACACACAATCTATGACTCTTTAGGGTTGTTTAATAGTACCCCTTGATCAAACCATCCAAGACAAGGTTGAGATCATACATGAGTCGATCCAATTCTTTACGACTAAGTGGATTTGTGAATATATCAGCAATCCGATCAGTTGGAGAAACAACTTGATCTCTAAAGATCTAGCTGTAACCTTCTTCCAAACAAAATGGGAGTCGATCCCGATGTGTTCAGTGGGCGTGTGAAATATTGGGTTAGTTGTCAAGAACATGGAACCTAGATTACCGCACCACAATGTTAGTGGTCTTGCCAGATAGATAACTAACAATTTCACTAGAGATTATATCCATTGTTAGTGATATGCTAAATGGGTATCATCATAGCATGTCTCTAATCCGGCTAACCCGGGTGGACCACAGTTGGTAGCAAGGCATATAGCCTGTTGGGCGGCCCAGTTAGATGGATCCAGAAGGGAGGCCCATGGCAGAAGAAGGAAGGCTAAGTGCATCTGACCAACCCGGATCCTTGGAGTACAAGACACAAAGACTAGTTAGTATTAGTGTAGGACTCTATAACCCTATCCGACAAGGATCTTTCCCTGTAACCCTAGGTTCTGGTGCCTTTATAAGCCAGACATGTGGGAGCCTTTAGGGAACGACCTAGATTGATTCATAACACCTCGCACAGCGAACCGATCTCTATAACTCGGCGTATTGCTATTATAGTGATTTATAGCAGGAGTAGGGTTCCTTCACCATTATGGGACCTGAAGTTGGGTAAGCTGTGTTAACTCATACCACTCAACTCACCGCCTTCCCCCACATATCTAAACACCCTCTATGAGGATCCCTCCATGGCATTCTCGTCGGCAATACCACGACAGTTGGCGCCCACCGTGGGGCAAGAGGCACATAGAGCTCTACACCGGACGAGGTCCAATCTCTTCGCGGGAATCGGTGACACTATGGCCATTGGGTGCATTCTCTTCTCCGGCAACATTTCGATAGTCCCCCGAGACGAGTTCTGGATCTCGGCGATGTCAAAGCCCACCCGCTGCTCCATTTTCCCAATCGGGGACATCCATCTCTTCATCAGCGAAACCTGGTCGGTATCAAGCTCCCATGAAGTCGGACACGCGTCAAGGCCCCCACATACCACCTATGGGAAGGACACATTCGCGGGAGGATCAGACTCGGATCTATCTTTGGAGTTTGTCGACTTAGATCAGAACAAATAATCGAGGCCCACCCAAACCGCCCCTGTGCAGGATATAGTGGTGGAAGAACCCTGCAGATCTACTTGGCTTCCCCAAGTGTTAGAGAAGCAGAGGTCACACTTTTTCAGCGTCGTTACCATCTTCGATCTGGCTCGCTGCGTTCAAAGGTTGGAGGAATCCCCACATGAGTACCTCGCCTATGGTTAAGGGTGAGGGAAACCTTGGCGGGAGACTGTACTAATGCGCTAGTGTACCACTTTGTCGAGGGGCTCACTCCCGGCGCCCTTCTCCGGCATACGCTTAGCAGGGGACATGCCGCTGACTTACTTACTCTCAACAAGATGATCGCAACTATTAGCAGTTTCGCTGACGTTGATGAGGAAGCCAAGGCCGACATTGTCATTGCAGCCAGAAAGACCAAGCCCATCGGCCACGCAGCCTCCGGCTCAAATTCTACTATTGACAACCCCGGCGCTAACTCCAACTGAGTGCTTGAGTCACTTTATGCTGATATCAGCATGGATGGCGGTGGTTCGAGTAGGAGGTACTCGAGACTGCCATGAGGGAGATCGAGAAGGAGTTCGAGCAGGAGGAGCACGTCGAGCAAGCCATCACTTCCCGCCAGGTACTGGTGGCCATCGGAACATGATGGAAGAAGACCCGCAAAACCTAGGGAGCTGGAAGAGCTCTTCCACCAGCGGCTGATACCGTCGTCACGGTGGAAAATGGTAAGAACGTTGTCGATCCTCTGGGTCCGGCAAAGGCCATGCCCCTCCAGTTATCCCCTGCAACAGCCTCAGGAACTCACCATAGGGCCCAGTGCTGCCAACCAAACAAACCTACTGCCTCCGCCATCCACGTCAACGGACGAGAAGGCACAACAATCGATCAAGGCGGCACAAGCAGTGGAGACTAAGTTCAAGCAGCTGCTTAGGTAGCACAAGGCAAAGAGAGCTCCGGCTCACGTCGTCGATGATCCTGGCGTTCGACGCAACTTGGGGTGGGCTCCATCCAAACCGGCAAAAGATACCCCTACATCGATAAGGCTGGGAAGCAAGTCATGCCAACCCCCGCCCTCAACATGGTCATCACCAAAAACTTACTCGAGCATGATCGATCACCTACAGCGGTGGATCAGGTCTACGACCTTGTCGCCAAGGTTGTCAAGCAACAGGAAAAGGCTACCTCCTAGAGGCTTGAGTCCAACCCGAAGTTTTGTCAGTCTAGCATGAACAGCCACGGCAGAAAAAGATCTTGATCTCCTCATGATGTCGGGTCCCACGCAGGTTCGATGGAACGAAGACAGAGGGACACGCACAATATGACTGATGCTATTCTAGTATCCTTTGACAACGGAGACAAGGTTCACCCTGTCGCTCGCCACCACCCCCGCAGTCCTGACATTGTGATGACCCATAGCCACGCCACCATACGAGCATGCCACCCCCTAGACGCGCTCAGGGTGGCATCATTATACGCGACCAGGGAGAGCAGCCTCGGTATGACGGAGAGCACAGCGGCAACGACAGACACAGGAGAAAATTATACAAGGAATCCTTGTGTCCGACAAGCAACTGCGACAAGCGTGACGAATTGCACGGAGGAAGCAGCAAGAAGGCTAACCCGCCTCCGCCACCGCCACCGTCGCCACCCAGCAGCCACCATGGTGGAGGATCACGCAGGTCTCACAACTGGTGCCACAACTCTCCTCCCCATGGCAGAGATCAACACAAGCAACAACCAGAGCCGTAAGATGCATGTTCATGCCTTGATCGGATCCAGGAAGCTCGGGAAGAGACATGAAAAAATCGTGCACGAGAGTACATGATCAAACTGCTATGGCCGCCATCATCGACGGTCTCTAAAGGGGGACTCTGTTCCGGCATACGCTGAAGCGCACTCAGGACAAGGGAAAGCTTGACCTTAACGCACTGATTGCCAAGGCTAGCAAATTTTCTGCTGCCGACGATGATGCTCGCTGGTCCTTACCTGTAGTGGCTATCCCCAACCAGGCCAAGAAGAACAACAATACCAAGTGGAAGAATCCGCTAGAAGACAAGCAAGAAGCCGACATGGTCGCCATGATTTTCACTAGAAGAGGCGAAGACGGGCAGCGTCTTCATGGCAGGGGGCTGGTCGTGGAGAATATCATTTTGCGGCCCGAAAGTTGGGGCGCCCAGGCAACACGGTACCCAAGTTGATTTTAATCACTGCGATTCGAAAAGTTAGGGCGCCAATTGCTGAGAGGGGTATTTCGAGTAATGATGGCCAAACCCAATATTTGCAAATCATGCCCGTTAAGTCAGGATATTCCGTTACACTAGTTTCTACTGTGCCCCTTCTTCGCCTGTCACTCTTCTTAGCCACCCTACACGTGTCGTAGGGGCAAATCCATTACTGTACTTTCCTAACTCTCGACACTGAATCTTGCTGCGGTGGCGGCGGTCCCTTTTCTTCCCTCCCCCGACACTGAATTTGACGGCGGCGGACCAACATGTCTTGCAAAGCGAAGGTTGTAGCTACGTCGCCGACTGATTCGGGTCTGCCGGCGCCCAAGTCTGGGGCTCAACACGCAGCAGCGGTGAGGTCTTCACCCCCGGTTAGCGAGGAGGCCAGCAAGGATTCTGCTCCCAAGGTACCTACGAGGAGCGGGTTGAAGAGAAAAGCAAGGCCGGCGGCGGATTGTTCGGCTCCAGTGGGCGGATGCAGCACCTAGATCTCGAAAAAAAACCGGGAGAAGAGCGAGAGGTGAATTTTTCTTATCTGTGCCTTATCTTGCATGTAGATTAGTTACGGTATAATAGAATCGAATGAACTGAAATGTTCCCCTTTTTAATCAAATTAGGCACATCTTTGATACAAGGGACCTATATGAGTTCACAGTTCATGTTCGGCAGTACACTATAAAACTTGATTTTGGTTGCGAGAGGGTTGTATTCGGGCAAGATTTGCATTTGCTTGTGAATTGCAAAGAGGTTGTGTCTGTTTCGTAGCTGGTAGATATGCTTGCCGCTAGAATTCCCTGGGGTTCTAGACAGATGACAAAATTGGTGTGGCACAACATGAATGATACCTATCAACAAATTGAGCACTCCCATGAGCTTCAGATGGTTTGGGAGTGTTGTGCAGCTGATCATAAGGTGAAAGTTGAAGCGATGATTGATGATATGTATGCAGATGCTAGAGATCTTGCTGCCAGAGCTTCTGCTCCTAGAGAATACAGACCAATAGATGCTAATCTAGATAAGTTCAGTATACGCATAGAGGTGGATTCATACATGGCAAAACTTGATGAGGGAGATAACAAGCCAGTTTCGTCATGTACTGTGGAGATCACTGTTGATTCCAAAAACACAACTCTTGATAAAATAAGAGAGATGATCGGTAAGTTAATCAGTATTGGCCCTAAGCAGATGGCAAAAATCCGGTGGTGGCGTCATAAGAAGCAGCAATTCATAGATTTTTTGGATACTGAAGATCTTATGCAGATTATGCGACGAAAGAAGCAAACCAGGAAGGTGTTATTCCTTGGTACCATTTCTGATGTTGTTGAACAGGTTATAGTGGATGTAGATGCCCCTGTAGTGGCTAAACAGAATGAGGTGGTCAACATTGATGAGATCTGATGAGAGCTGCTACCCTAGGCTTGTCATATTGACCGTGGGGTTCCCCTGCCTGTATTTGTAATATTGACTGATGTTGCATTTAGAGCGTGTTTCTGTGATTATGTTTGTTGAGAGATTGCGATATAATGTTGTGCAAGCTGTTGAGATTTTCGGACATGTCACTCACTTAAACCATCATTGTTGTAATAAGACATAAGTACATTGTAGTTGACATGATTATGTTTCTTAAGTTGACGTACCGTACTTGTTTCGATTATTATGTTTGTTGGGACATTGTAATGTAATGTTTTGTGAAACCATGACTGGACAAGTGATGCATAAATACATTGTAGTTGACATGATTATGTTTCTTGAGATGATGTACTGTATTGTTTCTGTTATTTTGTTTGTTGAGAGATTGTAATGTAATGTTTTGCAAAACCATGACAGGACAAGTGATGTGTGAGTACCTTGTAGTCGACATGATTTTGTTTCTTGAGTTGATGTAATATACTTGTTTCTGTGATTATGTTTGTTGAGAGATTGTAATGTGATGTTTTGTGAAATCATGATGTGATTATATTTGTTGAGAAATTGTAATGTAATATTTTGTGAAACCATTACTAAAGAAGTGATGCATAAGTACCTTGTAGTTGACATGATTTTGTTTCTTTAGATGATGTAATATACTGGTATGTTTTTGTTAGGCAATGAAATTGGGATGGAGGGAGTGCAGGTTTAATATTTGAAATGAGAATGTGTGAAGAGAATCCATATTAGGCAGGAGACAGTAATCCATGGAAAGGGCATGATATCCATTAAACTATTGTAACATGCCAATTTAGTCATCATTGCAGCGGTAGAAGGGCTGCTCTCTCTCTCTCTCTCTCTCTCTCTCTCTCTCTCTCTCTCTTTCTCGCCGACGCCGTCGCCTGCGACGATGCATTCGCCATGCTTGTTGGGGATATACTTTCCGGGTATCCTCACAGTTCCTTGCTGACCAGGGTGGCCCACTTCGGGTTAGAGCTTTGCTTCACGGGCAGCCCAGTCAGGGAGAAAAGACGGAGTCTAGTCTGGCTATGGGAAGGCCCAGGAGACTTACCGACATAGGCCCATAGTGTTACTTATAGTTCAAGATGTACTCTGTAACCGACTCTTAGACGTAGCCAGATAGGTCTCTCCTGTAAACCCTAGGCCGGATATATATATAAGCCATCCTAGGGAAAGCCTTTAGGGCAACACCTTACAATCACAATCTCAACTCGCATAGGCAAACCCTCGTAACCCATATTCCGGCTCTGTCGTATTACTGGATTGCTAGCAGGAGTAGGATCCATCCAAAGCCAGCGGATTCGAACCTGGGTAAACTTGTGTGCTCACCGTCCCAGAACACCGTACGTCTCACACCCCTCTCTTCCGCACACCTCGAGGACCCACTCATGGCGTACTTGTCATCAATCCGATGACAGTTGGCGCCCACCGTGGGGCAAGTGAGCTTCAGATCTGCGTTCCGAGCAGAATCTGCAAGGATCGGAATCGGCGAGATTATCACCGTCGGTCGCATCCTCTACGCCAGCGATGTCCCGCTCATCGTTCTCGACGAGACCTGGATTCTGGCTAGGGAGGTTGTGACAGCCTACACCATCATGTCTTTTGGCGAGATCGATGTTTCAATCGACTTTGCTGAACCTGCCCCACCCACCCCAGCGGTGATGATAGAGGCATAAGAAATTTCTGGATCCCCTTTGTCCGTGGAGGCGGCAGAGTTCCGGATCACAGAAACCCCTAATCCCACCTAGCCCGCACCAATCATGGAGATAGTGGAGAAAGCTGAACATGAAGAAGATCTTGCGGTTCAAGTCGAATCTGGAGTAGATCTCCTGGGTGAGGTCAAATCCCAGATCGATCTGACTGCTGAGGTTGAGATGTAGGAGGAGCACAGTAACAACCATGGTTCCGGCTCTGCCAACGCCAGAACAGATAGGTCTTTCCTAAGATACACACTAAGGCGCATGATGATGCAAAACTTAGGCGTAGATGAAATCCTCGAGACCATCAAACATTTCGACGAAGCCTACTATGAAGACCGCAGTTATCTCAAGAGGGGTGCATCACGCTTCATCGGATATGTTGGATCCGGATCCGGCTCTGCCGATGCTGGAGAAAATACCGACTCAGTTCTGGAGGCGATCGGAACAAACGCCGACATACTCGCATCCTCGAATGAATCGATGACGTCAGCAGATTTCCGAAAGTTCTCCGTGGAGTATGAAGAGGAGTGTAACTCCAAAGTCGCAGAGGAAGAAGAAGCCATGGATGAAGGATCCGGGGAAAACTCTCCCAAAGCGCAGGATGACATGGAAATCGGAGATAATCCTGAGGTCCAGATGTCCGAAAGTACCGATCAAAGCTTGATTCCGGGAAACGGACCCAAAGCCGTCTTTGCTACCGGCGCTGCCAAGAAGGCATAGAAGAAGAACAAGAAGCACAAGACCCTAGCAAAAGACCTTCCGCCAGAGGAAGTGATTGCCGAGGAATACGAGGAAGACTCGGATGGAGCACTTATCCCAGACGAGCCTAAAGAAGAGTCGGTGGATGGGCACGTGATCACTAAAGGTGTGCATAAACTCATCGATGCTGCATTAACACACCTATCCCTATAGCTACAGAACTTACTACTGAAGAGCTGGACGAGAGGGCACATGCCCTAGAAGCGCATCGTCAACAACTCCTCGATGAAGCCAAAAACATCGAGGAGGAGAAGAAACACATGGAAACTGTGGAGAAGTACATCTCTCGGCAGCATCAGAAGACCCAGAAACATCACACACGTGACGATCAATTCCCGGAAGTACACAAGGTTCTCTTCGAAGAAGACCCAGGGATGCCTCGTCGCGACAGAAAAGGAGATCTGGTGTATCCAACACAGGTACAGAACACTGTTGCAGCACGGGATATCCTGTCAAATAATCTAGGCCCAGAGTAGGTTCGATTGGGCATTAAGCTACTCACCAAGTGTCTGGAACAGCAAAGGGCTGCGAAATCCAGAAGCGGAAAACTGGTCTCCAAATCCGACCAATGTCACACGGACTCAGCCTGGAATGATATAAGGCCCCAGCGTGTTCCGGAATAGCATAACCATTCCGACATACGGGAAGACAACTACTCCAGAACTGGATCATCAGGACAGCATCACAGAGTTGCACGTGACTGGCACAATGTCGCTCCAGCCGCCGAGCAAGAAGCAATTGCTGCACTGTATCCGAGAAACCCTCCCCAACGAGAGTCGAACGATCATAGGGGAGAAGACAAAGATAAACGTCGGGAGGAGGACCGTCAAAGGATGCCACCTCCTAGACCTACAAACTGTCCGACTGAGCCCCACCATGGTAGGAGTAACGGACGAAGGAACAACGGAAACCACGCCGAGTCAAGCCGGCTAGGGGCTCGTCACAGTGAAGACCCTCCCCGTAACCGGAATAATAACACTCCGGATGGAGGCCGGCGATCAGCCGGAAATAACCCAGCTGCTCCACCCTCTCCGCCAAGTAGCCATCACAACGGCTTCCAAGGAGGCCAAGTAGGGCATCGTGGTGGAGGAGGTGGTGGCAGAAGCCGAAGTCCGACTCCATGGCACCGCAGCCATAGCCGTCACTCGGGACGATCTTTATCCCCAAATGACGCAAGGCACAGGATTAACTCCAATATAGAGGTGCGGCGCTATGAAAACGATGACATATACGTGGGCCCAAAATGCTTTGGACCATGCATAAGAGCTACAAGATTCCCAGAACGATTTGCTATCTCAAGACATATTTAGGCCTACGACGGCATAGCTCGGCCAGATACTTGGGTACAGGATTTTTAGCAAGCTTGCTGCATCGCCAAAGGCGGAAACGGCCTAGTCGTAACCCGATATCTCCCACTTATGTTGTGGAAGATGGCACGATCATGGCTCAATGAACTTCCGGAAAACACCATCCACAACTGGTATGACATGCAAAGTGCGTTCTTTCGGAATTTCGAAGGCACATACCGGAGGCCTTGTACGGTCGGAGACCTACAACGTTGCACCCAGAAAGCCAGAGAAACTTGCCGAGACTATCTCGGATGATGGATCAACGCCAAGAACTCCGGTGAAGGAGTAAATGATCAAACTGCGATTGAAGCTTTCATTGCAGGTCTCCCAATTGGTTTACTACGTCATCCCTTGAATTGTGACAAAGTCACTAATTTGGAAGAGATCATAGAAACAACGAGCAAGTATGAAGATGTTGACGATGACGCAGAGGGATTACTCAACGCCCTGGCTATGCCACAGTCAGCAAAACAACCAAAGCAACAACCTCAGAAGCGCAAGAATACCTCGGAAGAAAAACCCAACACGGAAACGACAGTAGTCACTGCTACTTTCGGGTATGGAGGACGAGGAGGACGTGGCGGTGGCTGCGGACGCGGTCGTGGGATGTCAAGAGTTCAAGGTAGAGGAGACCAGCAGCCTAGCAAAACCTACTCTTGGGCCGACATTGCCAATAACCCATGTGTGCATCACTTAGACGCCAATGGGGGCTCATCCACACAAACGCCGAGTGTCGTTTCAATGACGACATTAAGAGATATGATACCGCTGGCTACAAAGCTAAGCGGAAGAAGGGAAAGAAGAATCCCGAAAAGGATATAGAGACCAAGGAAGATTCTGACATGGAGGAAGCTGATGCTTCAAATCCCAAGCCGGAAGGGAATAAAAAATTTCCGACCAAGAAAGACACTTACGTCACCTTCCTCGGATCTCAACCAGCAAAGGTCAAGAAAGCAGTTCTACATGAGCTCAATGCAACAGTTTCGGCTGTCCCTCAATTCTTGGACTGGTCGGAAGTGGCAATCACATTTGACCGCGCTGATCATCCGCCTAACTTGCACAGGCGAGGAAAATACGCCTTAATCGTCAGTCCACTTATTGATGGTTATGGTTTCTCCAAGACTCTCATGGACGGTGGCAGCAGTATTAATATTCTGTATGTCGAAACGCTACACCGGATGAAGATCTCGGAGACCCAGCTGAACCACAGCTTTGTGATCTTTCACGGGGTTGTCCCAGGAAGACAAGAAAATTCCCTAGGAGAAATCACTTTGGATGTTACCTTTGGAACTCGAAAGAACTATTGGATGGAGGCACTTTCTTTCGAAGTGGTCCCATTCAAGAGCGCGTACCACGCTATATTCGGACGTCCGGCTTACTGGGCTTTTATGGCTCGTCCGTGTAACATTTACAATATGATGAACATTCTAGGTCCCAACGGCGTGATCACTATCAGGGGAGACCCAAAGAAACGCAAGAGTCCAAGGATGGAAATGCCGCCTTTGCTGAAGCCGTGCTGCACGCCCAGGAGTACCAGGAGATCAAGAAGAGCATAGATCCGTCCGAGATGCCAGCAACAAAGAAGGAGGTGACAAATCTAAATCCGGAGTTCAAGGCATTAGAAGAGACGAAGAAGACGCCATTGAAGGATGATGACCCCTCCAAGATGACCCAGATAGGTGTAGGCCTAGATAGCACATAGGAAAACGCGCTCGTCAAGTTCCTCAAAGCAAATCAAGATATCTTCGCATGGCAACCATCTGACATGACCGAAGTACATAGGGAACTTGCCGAACACTCTTTAAATGTAAACCCGAATGGTAAACCTGTCAAACAGTCCTTTCGACGGTTCGGCGATGAAAAGTGTAAGGCGATAGCTAAGGAACTAGCACGGCTCGAGTTAGCCGGATTCATAGAAGAGATCATCCACACTGAGTGGTCGGCCAATCCTGTAATGGTCCCTAAAAAGAACACCACTGATTTAAGGATGTGTGTTGATTATACTGCCTTGAACAAGGCTTGCCCCAAAGATCTGTTCGCTCTGCCTAGGATTGATCAAGTTATCGATTCTACGGCAGGCTCGGAACTCCTCTGTTTTCTTGACACATATTCCGGTTATCATCAAATCCAGATGAAGGAATCTGACAAAGTTAAAACTTCATTCATAACACCCTTTAGAACCTTCTGTTTTGTTACGATGCCCTTTGGGTTGAAGAACGCAGGAGCTACGTACCAGCGCACAATGCAGTGTTGCCTCCATGATCCAATCGGACGCAATGTACATGCATATGTGGATGATATTGCGGTGATGTCCAAAAAGAAGGAAACATTAATTTCTGACTTGGAGGAAACGTTCGCCAATCTACGAAAATAATATAATTCTTAATCCAAAGAAATGCTTCTTTGGAATCCCAGCCGGAAAATTGTTAGTTTTCATCGTGTCTCAAAGAGGCATAGAGGTGAACCGGGACAAAATCAAGGCTATACTCAATATTTCCAGGCCAACCCGCCTGAAAGACGTACAAAGACTAACTGGCTGCATTGCCGCAGTTAGTCGGTTTGTAAGCCGACTCGGTGAAAGAGCCGCACCATTATACAAACTCCTGAAAAAGACCAAGGATTTTGTGTGGACCGACGAAGCAGAAGCTGCATTACAAGATCTGAAAAAAGTACTCTCATATGCTCCTATCCTTGCTGCACCGGAACCACAGGAACCGATGTTGCTTTATCTGGTTGCGACAAACAAAGTCGTCAGTATCGTCATGGTAGTGGAGAGACCGGAGGAAAATCAGGAACACTTGGTGCAGCATCCGACCTACTTTGTCAGCGAGGTTCTAACAGAATCAAAATAGTGGTATCCGCACTATCAAAAGTTGGCTGACGGTGTTTTCTTAGCATCCCTATGGGGGAACTTACCGAATTCTGCAACGAACAAAATATCCGGCTTGACATTGCGTTAGTCGCACATCCACAGGCTAATGGACAAGTCAAAAGAGCAAATGGTTTAATCCTACAAGGCCTAAAACCGAGGCTCGAAGCACCACTACGACGTGTTGTGGGGGCTTGGGCAGAGGAATTACCTTCTGTAATATGGAGTTTATGAACAACTCCGAACAGGTCAACCGGATACACACCTTTCTTCTTGGTCTATGGCGCAGAAGCAGTTCTTCCTAGTGATTTGATTCACACTTATCCTAGAGTGGGCGCGTATATCAAAGAGGATGCCGAGATTTCTCGACAAAATGGTCTCGACTTAGTCGAAGAAGTTCACGTCGTTGCTGAAATGAGATCAACAGCCTATCAGCTGAAGTTACGCAAGTATCATAACTAGAGAGTCGGAAACAGATCTTTCAATAAAGACGATTTGGTTCTCCGGCTTGTGCAACAAAGAAAGCACAAACTTTCCCCAGTATGGGAAGGGCCATTTTTAGTTAGTCGAGTATTGCACAATGGTTCGTACTACTTAACTGATGTGAGGCCAGTCAAAGAAAGACCTGCTACTAAGAAGAGAAGAGAGCTGGAGGCAGTACAAATTCGGATGAGTTAGACAGACCGTGGAATATTGCTCAGCTACGTCCCTTTTATTCTTAGTTTAACCTTCTTTGTAATCATATATATGTACATGTTCTGTGAGAAATAAAAGTCTTGGTTACCTCGAATATTTTCTGAGAAGTTTTTACCATCTTATTTCTGAATGATCATGTCATAGTCGAAAATCCCAGAATGCTTGAAAGTACTTTATGCTCATGTTCGTTCTGGTTTAGATTTCCGATTCTAAAATTGCTACCCTCGTATATAACTCTAAAGTTTCTAGTCTTTACTTTGGTTATTTGTCTGATTGCCGGATGCAGGCATTTTCCGAGTAGTGAATTGTTGGTACTGAAAGCCGACTTTGTTTCCGAGTTTAAACAAGTTTAGCAATTGAGCTTCGTTGCTCGGCAAAGTTTCCATGCTGAAAGTTTAGCCGGCTCACAAAAGGGACGCGGCGGAAAGCCAGATAAACGATAAGTACAGACAAAAAAGTACAAGTGCTTATGTAAACATTTTAGGCACACAAAAATTTAAACCAAAAGTGCTAAATAGATTAAAACTTAGCACTAGCAAAAGTATCATACTACATATTTACAGACCCATAATGTTTTCAGAATAACACATTTGTTTCTGATAATCTATGATGCAGGAGAAGAGGTAGGAGCTGCCGGCTCGCCGGAAACATCAGCCGCGCCATGATAATGATCCGAGATGTCCAAATCCGATAAGGTTTGTTCATCGTCAGAAACTTCGGCTAATTCTTCGGGAGGCGGAGCTGGCGTGTCTAGGCGGGTGAAGAAGGGAGTGTCGTAGCTGGTTAAGTCAGCTACATGACACCCATATCCGGCACAGGAGTCCATGATGGCCTTAATGTCTTGCTCCTGTCCGTCTTCGTCCACCTTGCAGTACCCTCTGATCACTTGCCAGATTTCCATGCTTCCATGGTGGCTCATAACCATTGTGAGGGCATTCTGCGCCGCTGATCGCGCGTAGGACATGTTTCAGTCCCAGACGAGCTGCGGCATCTCTTTTGCCTTGTACCGCACCTGAAAGTCGGACATGTTATGCATGTCCAGAACCTTGAGAGCTTCGCCAATATCCTCAATGGATTGGTGGAAGTCATGAAGCAAATCACCGACTTGGGTAAGCCGGTGGGTGTGGGGCTCGATAGAGGTGGAATCCATCCAGTTCAGAAGACCTATGCGTATAACGCAAAATAGATAAATAAATCTGGCATCAAAAGAGTCAAAGAATGTAGACAAGTCAGAAAGACGGGAACATACCAAAGATGACGTCATCCACTTTGGTCTTCTCTTCACGAAGACTCCGGAGTTCAGCTCAGAGCGCCTCAGAAATATCCTTCTCTCTGAATAGCTCATTATTGAGATTCGAGATCTTCTTCTCGTGGAGTGCAATCTTGTGATCATTCTCCATGGTGGCCATGGAGGAGGATTCGAGAACTTGAGCTATGCTCTTCTCATGATCTGCCTTAAGCTGGTCTACCTCTTGGCGGAGATCCTTGTTTTCCACCACCAGGGTCTTCAGATTCTCGGCCTCTTCGATCATAGCACATGACTGCTTTATCAGTGCTAAAAGTCAAAAAGAGCAACTATTCAGCAAAAAATATTCGACTATGAAAAATCAAGACAAATGTTTGAGTATCGGAAAGTTCACCTTCGGCCTCATCCTTGGAAACTTTAAGCTCAACATTTTTAAGTCGTAGAGCTTTGATCTCTCTCCGCTTATTGCAAATATTCTTCAACAATTCCTGGTTATATGAATTAACTTTCTATAAGTCAGAATACCTAGAGTCAGAAGTCTACTAAAGACTCGGGCTAATATTGTAGCTAATATCAGCACGGGCCTTGGGGGCTATACTAGTTCGTTCTTTGGCATCCTAGTGAAGCATAAACCCGGATCTACTATCCAACTTCATGCTTGGGGGCTAGAGGATATGACATAAAATACAGTAAAGGAAAAGCGTGAGTTGGAATTCTGACTTACATGATGTTCATGTGTGAGCTTGCTCAGGCACATGTTCACCTCAGTAGTAACCTTCTCGGCGAGGGTGAGTGGAATAACCGGAGGTGGTGGAAGCACACCAGCTCTTAGTCCCTCGTCGCGAAGGTAGACTTGTTCAAGAAGTTCAGAGTACTTGATGTCCTCCGCTTCTTGTGCTTCTTCTTCGGCAGAGAGATTCCGTCTTTCCAAGCATTGCTGGGCCAGCTGCTGGATCTGCCAAATTTGGCAAGTCCCAGATTGTTCAGGAGATTTTCGACGAAGGTCTCTGCTAAGGGATCATTACCCGAAGAGGGTTCACCCTTATCAAAACCTAAAGCCACCCATGGTGGCGTCAGTCTGCGAGTCAAGGGTCGATGGCTCTGTTGAGGGAGCCGGATCTTCTACGACAACCAGGGATGGAGTAATCACCGGCGTTGCAAAAGATTGAGGGGAAGGAGTCGGAGGATCTGTGGCAGACGAAGCCATGGTTAGCTTCATTTGATGCAGGGGTTTCGAGATGTTCCCCTTCCCCTTGCACTTGATAAGTTGTTTAGCTCTAAGAATGTAATAGAATGGAAAACATTACATCTCAGAAGAAATTACGAGTAAGGTGCAAAGGCGGAGGTTGTGTGGAAAGTTACCTCTTCACAACTGGCACTTCCTTTGTGCCGACGGCCACTGTCGGAGCTTTGTGCTTCTTGGGCACAATGTCCAGCAGTGGGACCAGTTCCACCTCCTGAGAAAACTCCGGAGGATATCCCTTGATAGGAGCCAGTTCCGACTCGGGGAGGTCGGCAAGCTGAAAAAGAAGATAATATCTCAATGTTACCCATAAAGATGAAACACATAAAAAGGGTTTACTACTCAAAGCTTACCAGCACTATAGGGTCTTCCGATGTGTGCATGTCCAGAGATAAATCCGGAATCTTTCTCTCGATCCGCTCCTTTATCAGCCATTTGATCTGGCTTATGTAGTCCTGTGGCTTTAGGGCCTTGGGGCTGATGCAGAGGGACTCTTGTTTTGACGCCATGATGGAATGCATCAGTCGGTCGCCGTGGTGCTGGAGAGGCTGGATCCGGCGTGCCACCCAGCACTGGACCAGGTCAGACCCTCTCAGGCCCTTGTGCTTCATCAGGTATTCAATTCGCCTCTTGGAGAGGATTAGATCGTCACTGAGAGCCGGAGGAGCCTCGTCCCAAGATGGTAGGGCCATGGCGGCTCCATCAATGAAAGCCGGCAAAGTAGTAGCTTTGCCGGGAGCAGGAATATCCTTATGGTAAAAGAAGGTGGCCGACCACTGTTTGACCGACTCACTAGCTAAAATGCGAGGATAAACATGCTCACGTCTAACTGAAAGGCTAATCGTGCCAGTAATATAAGGATTACTGGCACTAATGGAGTTTCTCCAGACATGGAAGTAGTACCGGAATAAAGTGAGACTCGGCCTAATGCCGAGATATCCCTCACAGAGAGCCGCATAGGCACTCATCTCTAAGATGGAGTTGGGAGGAAGATGGTGAAGCTGAATGCCATAATGATCTATCACCTCGGAAAAGAATTCCGAGGGAGGGAAAGACAAACCTCTGTCGAGGTGGGTGCCAAAGTGTACCCGCTCGTCGGCGTGCGGGTTGGGGATGGTTTCACCGAAACCGCTCCGCCAGTCGCCGGCGCGGAGGAGCCCTTCATTCTCCACGCCGTGGAGCTTCTCATTGTTGAGAAGACACGGGATCCAGACCCCGTGATTGCTTTCTTTCTCCGTCGCTGCTGCTGCGAACCCAGCCAAGCCGGATGATGAAGAGGAAGCCATTCTTCCGGTGCGCCGGTGACCTTAGATGGGCGACGCTGGGAATCTGGGAGCAGGGGAGTTCTGTGCGCGAGGGAGAAGTGGAGGAAAGGAAACGGCAAGAGGAATAGGTGAAGAAGATGAGGAAAAGAGAATCCTCACCCCTTATAACCACCTAAACGTGCCAAGATTCGTGCAAATGACACAATGTAAATGCCACGCGTCGTGGAAGGAACTGGAAAGGACCCACGCGATGATTACATTGCCTCGATCTCCGTGTACGCATTGAAACGGCGCCTCAATTCCACAAACGGCGGACCCACCAATGGTCGTGTTGATAGGGTATGTCTGTCAATGACGTGACTTGACCATGACTGGTGTCAGATGACGTTAGAGACCAAGTTCCGGCTTAGTTTGAATTGCGAGCTGGAAATGAGAATAACATACTGATAGGTCCGGCTTTGTTTTGAGACCCAGATCGTATCTTTTGTTTGGAAGTTTCAGGATCCCTTCAAGATTCTGAAAGCTAAAGATCAAGCTAGACGACGATGAATCCGACTTTGGATCTTGGGGACTTCTGGGGGTTGTTGTTGGGGATATACTTTCTAGGTATCCTCACAGTTCCTCGCTGACCAGGGTGGCCCACTTCGGGTTAGATCTTTGCTTCACGGGCGACCTATTTAGGGAGAAAAGACGGAGTCCGGTCTGGCTACGGGAAGGCCAAGAAGACTTACCGACATAGGCCCATAGTGTTACTTGTAGTTCAACATGTACTCTGTAACCGACTCTTAGATGTAGCCGGATAGGTCTCTCCTGTAAACCCTATGCTGGATATCTATATAAGCCATCCTAGGGAAAGCCTTTAGGGCAACACCTTACAATCACAATCTCAACTCGCACAGGCTAACCCTTGTAACCCATATTCCGGCTCTGCCATATTACTGGATTGCTAGCAGGAGTAGGATCCGTCCAAAGCCGGCAGATTCGAACCTAGGTAAACTTGTGTGCTCACCGTCCCGGAACACCGTATGTCTCACACCCCTCTCTTCCGCACGCCTCGAGGACCCACTCATGGCATACTTGTCATCAATCCGATGACAATGCTATCCTTGAACGGCGAGGACGACCAGTCGAGCAGCGACAGCCTTCTCTCCAACATCGAGTGTTTTTAGGTTGGCCCGGTGTGTAAAGCAGTAGAGTGGGTGGATCTTGAGTGGCCAGATGCACCTAAGAATTATTTGGCACAATTATGGGAGATGTCTGAGTTGGAAAGGTCAGGGAGATTTACTGATGTAAGTGATGCAACTGAAAAAAATTACAAGCTGTCGGTACGAAATAAGGAGCTGGAACAAGAAATCGAGAATTTGCAGTCAGAGCTAACTGCCAGAATCGATGGGAGCTTGGTTGTTGGAACTGCAAAGAAGCTTCAGGATAGTCACAGGTTGCTGATTCATAATGCAGAAAAGGAGAGGGATCAGCTCAGGGAAGACAAGGAGAAGCTAGAGTACTACATTGTGGATCTATTGAAGGAACTGAAGAAGGCGCACGAGGGTGAACAAGGACAGACTATAGAGGATAAAGGAAATTCGAGATGAATAATTTATGTTGTGCCAATGCCTGAAACTAGTTAACTGTAAGACTTGCAGTTGCTCTTTCCTAACTAAGCCAAACTCAATCCTCGAGCAAACTAATTTCAGATGAACACACATATCGTGCATAGAGTTAAGTTCACGCTTACAAAATCACCACTTCAGAGGATAAACCAGGCAGTTCAGTACTAAATAGACATATGTTGTGTTCAAGCGAGCCTGGCCCGGAGCTGCCTATTTTCCTCCCTAAGATTGGCCAACTCCTTCAGTACTATGTCGTGCTTCAGCTGTAGGTTCTAGCGCTCCATCACGGATTGGAGAAGTTGGTCCGTAGCCATACGATTTTCCTTCAAGATCCCTTTCATGATCTCCGTCTGCTTCCTAGCCGAGGTGCGACCTTCACTGTGTAGCTTCGCCTAGCCGGCGTTTAACTCCTTTAGTTTCTGGCACTTGTTAGAAAGGACCATGAGTTCAGTGCGCAGGTGGTCAAAGGCCAGTTTCTAGGAATTCTACTTCTCCCTTTTGATTGCTATCTTGTCATTTAGGCAGGTCGCTAGGTCCTGGTCGATCTTTCGCCTCTTTCCCTGCAACAAAAATACATAGTATGGTTTGTTCAGTTCACCAGGACAAGCTGGTTAGTTTCCATAATTAACTGAATCAACTAGTGGCACTGTCATAATTTCAAGGAAGAAGCAATCTAGGACTAATCAACATTTTATGAATCGACTAGTGGCACTATCATAATTTCAATTTCAAAGACAAATAAGATTTATCTGTAGTTTAGTGTGCTGTGGATTTTTCCCAATATCACCAAATAGTAGTGGGAGAGTGGCAAACTCATAATGCAGAAACCCATGTCCAGATACATAATGGAAAGAGCGCATGGTGTCCATTCATGAACATGAACACCAACACATGCCCAGATAGATAAGGAGTTGCCCTAGGATTCTTATTGCACCCTATAATGGGAAGCAGACTTGGACATTGCTCCCTAAACCCTAAACATTACAAAAGGAGTGGAGTACGAACTGATATTCGTGTCCCCGCTAACGGGAATCATACTTGGGCATTGTTCTGATACGCCTCCAGACATGCCCTTAGCTCCACGTTCTCTTTCTGAACACCCTCGAGTATGGTGATCCCTCTGCTCATGTCCGCCTTCATCTCCTTGACTGCATCCAGGCAACGGTTCTTATCATGGTAGGCTCGGATGGTAGCCTTGGTGTCCTCGACGCGTCCTCTGGGTGCCTCGCTGACTTCGTCCTACAGGAGAATGCACCTTTCCACGAGATTCTTCTTCTCCTCCATGAGCTCGTTGATTATCTTGATGGCATGTTCTTGCCTGTTCAAGTTACGGTCGAGAACTTTCTGCAGCCTAACGACGTCACGTGCAAAATCTAGCAAGATCTCCTGCTGCACAGATAGTTGCTTGCGTAGGATCTCATTAGCTTGGGTGAGGGAGCGTGCAAGCTCATGTTGGTTGACAATCTTGGAACTGATCGCGACCACCTTGTCACGGTACTCGGCATTCGATCACTGCATTGTTCATGTTAATTGAAATAGGAATTCTATAATTACACTCCAGGTCCCAAGTGAATACTAATACAGATCAAAAAAATCCCCGTTGAATCTATTGACCGCAGTGTTAAAAAATGGACCTAGAGATCTATTCATGACCATGATAAACTAATCCTAATCACAAAAAATCCATAGTGAATCTATGAACAATGGTATTAAGAAAAGACCAAGAGATTCAGTCATATTCATGAAAACAAATACAACTCGCAAAAGAAGAAGAAAAACCAATGCGGGGCGGACAGGATCTAAGAAATCCACATCACAACTCGGAGAAATAATAGCGTGGAGATTTGCTACCTCGCTGAGACATGGAACAGGGCTGAATGGGTCTTGCAACGCCTCCATCATGGTGGATTCGGACTCCACGGCCGACCTGTAATACGTAGAAGAGGAAGAGCAAGAAGAAGAAGAAAACACAAGAAGAAGCTGAATACGATCATGATGGAGAGGGAGATGGAGAAGAAGTAGAACAAGCAGACCGTACCGGGAGGAGCCCTCGCCTGCTAGAACATCTGGCGCCATTGTCGAGGGAGATTGGGCCTTGATGAGAGGGTGGGCTTGAGCGGCTAGTAGAGCAAGAAGTGCCTGGCAGCGATTTATCTCCCTTTTCTCCATGAGGATCGTCGACCGGCCTCTCCCCCTCCTCAGTAGAGCCATGGCTTGCAGGGTGAGGGTGGCAGCGATAGGAGGAAGGAGATAGTGATTAGTGTGGGAGAAGAGTCAAAGAGTACAGGCCATGGTCCAGTAGTACTAGTACTATTATACAAGACCACCGTGTACGGTCTACCTTCTCAAAGAAGCCAGGGAGGCAGGGGTAGGGAATTGATGGGACTTGTCTTTATTGCGATGGACACTTCAATGGTCTTCGGCGCCGCCAAAAATCCAGTATATAATAAGGGGAGTGCGAGCCGGGTGGTCATCACGGGAATCGGCGTGCACATCCCGCGTGTGTGTGTCATGCGTTCATGAGGCAATGACGCGCGCAACTGGTGCACGATCATGTCGGCACGTCAAACTCCGTCGAACTCCACGTGACAGGCACACACGGGATATTTACGAGTCTAGAATACGCTGGGCCACTTTTGTTGTAATCAAATTATGTTCAGTACATGAGATATTACTTTTTTTTTGATAATCGACAAATGCATGCATGGACATGACGCACGAAACCGCTGCTCATCCTTGATCAGATCGGCACCCCACTCTGTGTACCGGCCATCGACCATTCAGAGCAACTACCTCGAGCACGATGCCCCCTCGCCGTGGCAATGGCAGGTCCAAGCCATCCACTGACCGTCCTGTGTCCCCGTCTCTTCGCTGCATCATTCACGCTCACGATTCGCCTGCTAAGGCACCACATCGCGTCCGACCGCGCCAGGATCCATCGACATTGGCACTCGAGGACACCGCAATGTTGAAGCTCGTATCGGCTGCGTAGCAGGAGCGTGGGGTACCTGCAGCATCAGACGAGCGCAAAGCAGCAGCCAGGACAGGGGCGTGTGTTGCACTGGCGAGTACGGACAAGAAGAGGAATGAAAAGAAGACCAGGAAGAAGAGAGGAGATAGCTATTTGGACGAGTCCGACTCGGCCAACAAGGAGGCGTTCATCGATTAGTTGGAGGCAGAAGCGGAGGAGAGTGATGTGGACCCATGGGACTACGAAGAGGAGGAGGAGGAGGAGGACTCCGACAAGGATATAGCGCGCTTATTCGAGGAAGGGGCGGTGTCGAGTCGTCAGACAAGGACACCGATAGCGGTGATGGCAGGGACCATGGCCACGAAGACGAGGATGAACCAGAAGACGAAGACGATGGCTTCTTCAAAATATGATCATTTATTTTAGTTAGACATATGGATTTTCACTTGTTTATGGAGGTAAAGTATTGGTGGCACAGATAGAGAGGTGGCACGGATTGACCATGCATAAAAAAAAGTGGAGAAGGGAGGGGTTATCCTGCCCGTTGGATCACATAGGATCAACGGTTGGTGGAGACGATCCGCGTGACATCTGTGTCAGCCAATAAAGGCGTAGCACCCAGAGTGAGCACATGTTTGGGATCTCCACACGTTTGGGATTTTGTGAGATTTGTGACCGAGAGAGAGGGAAAATCTCTTTTCACAATCCTCCTATGGATCCACCAATGTCATTTCATGTGTGTTCTTCTCACTAACCACAGCTAGAGTCATTGCATGTGTGTTCTTTTCACATACCACATATGGAACCACCATTGTCATCGAAATGTGTATTCTTTCATTAACCACAACTGGAGTCATTTCATGACTATTCTTTTCACATACCACATATGGATCCACCAGTGTCATTGAAATGTGTGTTCTCCTCAGAGAACACCTATGGATCCACCAATGTCATTGCATCTGTGTTATTCTTACTAACAACAACCAAATTCATTGCATGTGTGTTCTCTTCAGAGACCACACATGGATCCACCAGTGTCATTGCATGTGTGTTCTTTTTAAAAACAATAACCAGAGTCATTTTATGTGTGTTCTTTTCACATACCACATATGGATCCACCAGTGTCATTGAAATGTGTGTTCTCTTCAGAGACCACACATGGAACCACCAGTGTCATTGCATGTGTGTTCTTTTTACTAACAACAACTGGAGTCATTGCATGTGTGTTCTTTTCACATACCACATATGGATCCACCAGTGTCATTGCATGTGTGCTCTTTTCACAGTCCACCTACGGATCCACCAGTGTCATTGAAATGTGTGCTCTTTTTACTAACAACAGCCATAGACATTGCATGTGTGTTCTCTTCAGAGACCACACATGGATCCACCAGTTTCATTGCATGTGTGTTCTTTTTACTAACAACAACTAGAGTCATTGCATGTGTGTTCTTTTCACATACCACATATGGATCCACCAGTGTCATTGAAATGTGTGTTCTCTTCAGAGACCACACATGGATCCACTAGTGTCATTGCATGTATGTTCTTTTTACTAACAACAACTAGGGTCATTTCATGACTATTCTTTTAACATACCACATATGGATCCACCAATGTCATTGAAATGTGTGTTCTTCTTACTAACAACAACCAGAGTCATTGCATGTGTGTTCTCTTCAGAGACCACACATGGATCCACCAGTGCCATTGCATGTGTGTTCTTTTTACTAACAACAACTGGATTCATTGCATGTGTGTTCTTTTCACATACCACATATGGATCCCCTATTGTCATTGCATGTGTGTTCTTTTCACAATCCACCTATGGATCCACCAGTGTCATTGCATGTGTGTTCTTTTTACTAACAACCAGAGTCATTGCATGTGTGTTCTTTTCACAATCCACCTATGGATCCACTAGTGTCATTGCATGTGTGCCCTTTTTACTAACAACAACTAGAGTCATTGCATGTGTGTTCTCTTTAGAGTCCACACATGGATCCACCAGTGTCATTGCATGTGTGTTATTTTTACAAACAACAACTGGAGTAATTTCATGACTATTCTTTTCACATACCACCTATGGATCCACCAGTGTCATTGAAATGTGTGTTCTTCTTACTAACAATAACCAGAGTCATTGCATGTGTGTTCTCTTCAGAGACCACACATGGATCCACTTGTATCATTGCATGTGTGTTCTTTTTACTAACAACAACTGGAGTCATTGCATGTGTATTCTTTTCACATACCACATATGGATCCACCAGTGTCATTGAAATGTGTGCTCTTTTTACTAACAACAGCTAGAATCATTGCATGTGTGTTCTCTTTAGAGACCACACATGGATCCACCAGTGTCATTGCATGTGTGCTCTTTTTACTAACAACAACTGGAGTCATTGCATGTGTGTTGTTTTCACATACCACATATGGATCCACCAGTGTCATTGAAATGTGTGCTCTTTTTACTAACAACAGCTAGAATCATTGCATGTGTGTTCTCTTCAGATACCACACATGGATCCACCAGTGTCATTGCATGTGTGTTCTTTTTACTAACAACAACCAGAGGCATTGCATGTGTTATCTTTTCACATACCACATATGGATCCACCAGTGTCATTGCATGTGTGTTTTTTCACAATCCACCTATGGGTCCACCAGTGTCATTGCATTTGTGCTCTTTTTACTAACAACAACTAGGGTCATTGCATGTGTGTTCTCTTCAGAGACCACACATGGATCCACCAGTGTCATTGCACGTGTGTTCTTTTTACTAACAACAACTGGAGTCATTTCATGTGTTTTCTTTTCACATACCACATATGGATCCACCAGTGTCATTGAAATGTGTGTTCTCTTCAGAGACCACACATGGATCCACAAGTGTCATTGCATGTGTGCTCTTTTTACTAACAACAACTGGAGTTATTGCATGTGTGTTCTTTTCCCAATCCACCTATGGATCCACTAGTGTCATTACATGTGTGCTCTTTTTACTAACAACAGCCAGCGTCATTGCATGTGTGTTCTCTTCAGAGACCACACATGGATCCACTAGTGTCATTGCATGTGTGTTCTTTTTACTAACAACAACTGGAGTCATTTCATGACTCTTCTTTTCACATACCACATATGGATCCACCAGTGTCATTGAAATGTGTGTTCTTCTCATTAACCACAGCTAGAGTCATTGGATGTGTGTTCTCTTCAGAGACCACAATGGATCCACCAGTGTCATTGTGTGTTTGTTCTTTTTACTAACAACAACTGGAGTCATTGCATGTGTGTTCTTTTCACATACCATATATGGATCCACCAGTGTCATTGAAATGTGTGTTCTCTTCAGATACCACACATGGATCCACCAGTGTCATTGTATGTGTGTTCTTTTTACTAACAACAACTGGATTCATTGCATGTGTGTTCTTTTCATAATCCACCTATGGATCCACCAAGGTCATTGCATGTGTGCTCTTTTTACTAACAACAGCCAGAGTCATTTCATGTGTGTTCTCTTCAAAGACCAGACATGGATCCACCAGTGTCATTGCATGTGTGTTCTTTTTACTAACAACAACTGGAGTCATTTCATGACTATTCTTTTCACATACCACATATGGATCCACCAGTGTCATTGAAATGTGTGCTCTTTTTACTAACAAAAGCCAGAGTCATTGCATGTGTGTTCTCTTCGGATACCACACATGGATCCACTAGTGTCATTGCATGTGTGTTCTTTTTACTAACAACAACTAGAGTCATTGCATGTGTGTTCTTTTCACATACCACATATGGATCCACCAGTGTCATTGCATGTGTTTTTTTCACAATCCACCTATGGATCCACCAGTGTCATTGCATATGTGAACTTTTTACTAACAACAACCAGACTCATTGCATGTGTGTTCTCTTCAGAGACCACACATGGATCCACCAGTGTCATTGCATGTGTGTTCTTTTTACTAACAATAACTGGAGTCATTTCATGTGTGTTCTTTTCACATACCACATATGGATCCACCAGTGTCATTGAAGTGTGTGTTCTCTTCAGAGACCACACATGGATCCACCAGTGTCATTGCATGTGTGCTCTTTTTACTAACAACAACTGGAGTTATTGCATGTGTGTTCTTTTCACAATCCACCTATGGATCCAACAGTGTCATTACATGTGTGCTCTTTTTACTAACAACAGCCAGCGTCATTGCATGTGTGTTCTCTTCAGAGACCACAAATGGATCCACCAGTGTCGTTGCATGTGTGTTCTTTTTACTAACAACAACTAGAGTCATTTCATGACTCTTCTTTTCACATACCACATATGGATCCACCAGTGTCATTGAAATGCGTGTTCTTCTCATTAACCAAAGCTAGAGTCATTGGATGTGTGTTCTCTTCAGAGACCACACATGGATCCACCAGTGTCATTGCATGTGTGTTCTTTTTACTTAGAACAACTGGAGTCATTGAATGTGTGTTATTTTCACAATCCACCTATGGATCCACCAGTGTTATTGCATGTGTGCTCTTTTTACTAACAATTGATAGAGTCATTGCATGTGTGTTCTCTTGAGAGACCACACATGGATCCACCAGTGTCACTGCATGTGTGTTCTTTTTACTAATAACAACTGGAGTCATTTCATGACTATTCTTTTCACATACCACATATGGACCCACCAGTGTCATTGAAATATGTGTTCTTCTCATTAACCACAGCTAGAGTCATTGGATGTGTGTTCTCTTCAGAGAACACACATGGATCCACTAGTGTCATTACATGTGTGCTCTTTTTACTAACAACAACTAGACTCATTGCATGTGTGTTGTTTCCACATACCACATATGGATCCACCAGTGTCATTGCATGTGTGTTCTTTTCACAATCCACCTATGGATCCACCAGTGTCATTGCATATGTGCTTTTTTACTAACAACAGCCGGAGTCATTGCATCTATGTTCTCTTCAGATACCACACATGGATCCACCAGTTTCATCGCATGTGTGTTCTTTTTACTAACAACAACTGGAGTCATTTCATGACTATTCTTTTCACATACCACATATGGATCCACCAGTGTCATTGAAATGTGTGCTCTTTTTACTAACAACAGCCAGAGTCATTGCATGTGTGTTCTCTTCAGATATAACACATGGATCCACCAGTGTCATTGAATGTGTATTCTTTTTACTAACAACAACTGGAGTCATTTCATGTGCGTTCTTTTCACATACCACATATGGACCCACCAGTGTGATTGAATTGTGTGTTCTTTTCACAATCCAACTATGGATCCACCAGTGTCATTGCATGTGTGCTCTTTTTACTAACAATAGCCAGAGTCATTGCACGTGTGTTCTTTTCACATACCACATATGGATCCACCAGTGTCATTGCATGTGTGTTCTTTTTTACTAATAACAACGAGAGTCATTTCATGACTATTCTTTTCACATACCACATATGGATCCACCAGTGTCATTGAAATGTGTGCTCTTTTTACTAACAACAGCTAGAATCATTGCATGTGTGTTCTTTTCAGATACCACACATGGATCCACCAGTGTAATTGCATGTGTGTTCTTTTTACTAACAACAAATGGAGTCATTGCATGTGTGTTCTTTTCACATACCACATATGGATCCACTAGTGTCATTGCATGTGTACTCTTTTCACAATCCACCTATGGATCCACCAGTGTCATTGAAATGTGTGCTCTTTTTACTAACAACAACTGGAGTCATTGCATGTGTGTTCTTTTCACATACCACATATGGATCCACCAGTGTCATTGCATGTGTGGTCTTTTTACTAACAAAAACTAGAGTCATTGCATGTGTGTTGTTTTCACATACCACATATGGATCCACCAGTCCCATTGAAATGTGTGTTCTCTTCAGGGACCACACATGGATCCACCAGTGTCATTGCATATGTGCTCTTTTTACTAACAACAACCAGAGTCATTGCATGTGTGTTCTTTTTACATACCACATATGGATCCACCAGTGTCATTGCATGTGTGTTCTTTTCACAATCTACCTATGGATCCACTAGTGTAATTGCATGTGTGCTGTTTTTACTAACAACAGCTAGAGTCATTGCATGTGTGTTCTCTTCAAAGACCACACATGGATCCACCAGTGTCATTGCATGTGTGGTCTTTTTACTAACAACAACTAGAGTCATTTCATGACTATTCTTTTCACATACCACATATGGATCCACCAGTGTCATTGAAATGTGTGTTCTCTTCAGAGACCACACATGGATCCACCAGTGTCATTGCATGTGTGTTCTTTTTACTAACAAAAACTGGAGTCATTGCATGTGTGTTCTTGTCCCAATCCACCTATGGATCCACCAGTGTCATTGCATGTGTGCTCTTTTTACTAACAACAGCCAGAGTCATTGTATGTGTGTTCTCTTTAGAGACCACACATGGATCCACCAGTGTCATTGCATGTGTGTTCTTTTTACTAACAACAACTGGTGTCATTTCATGACTATTCTTTTCACATACCACATATGGATCCACTAGTGTCATTGCATGTGTGTTCTATTTACTAACAACAACCAGAGTCATTGCATGTGTGTTCTTTTCACATACCACATATGGATCCACCAGTGTCATTTCATGTGTGTTGTTTTCACAATCCACGTATGGATCCACTAGTGTCATTGCATGTGTGCTATTTTTACTAAGAACAACCAGAGTCATTGCATGTGTGTTCTCTTCAGAGACCACACATGGATCCACCAGTGTCATTGCATGTGTGTTCTTTTACTAACAACAACTAGAGTCATTTCATGTGTGTTCTTTTCACATACCACATATGGATCCACCAGTGTCATTGAAATGTGTGTTCTCTTCAGAGACCACACATGGATCCACCAGTGTCATTGCATGTGTGTTCTTTTTACTAACAACAACTAGAGTCATTGCATGTGTGTTCTTTTCACATACCACATATGGATCCACCAGTGTCATTGAAATGTGTGGTCTCTTCAGAGACCACACATGGATTCACCAGTGTCATTGCATGTGTGCTCTTTTTACTAACAACAACCAGATTCATTGCATGTGTGTTCTTTTCACAATCCACCTATGGATCCACCAGGGTCATTGCATGTGTCCTCTTTTTACTAACAACAACCAGAATCATTGCATGTGTGTTCTCTTCAGAGACCACACATGGATCCACTAGTGTCATTGCATGTGTGTTCTTTTTACTAACAACAACTGGAGTCATTTCATGACTATTCTTTTCACATACCACATATGGATCCACCAGTGTCATTGAAATGTGTGTTCTTCTCATTAACCACAGCTAGAGTCATTGGATGTGTGTTCTCTTCAGAGACCACACATGGATCCACCAGTGTCATTGCATGTGTGTTCTTTTTACTAACAACAACTGGAGTCATTGCATGTGTGTTCTTTTCACATACCACATATTGATCCACTAGTGTCATTGAAATGTGTGTTTGTTGTGGTGGTGTCACGGCAGATGTCATGGATAGGCTAAAGGTGGGGACAATATGCACTAGAGGAATCCAGGGAGGGATAGCGTGGTGATTCCACACACAAAAGCTTTGTATTCAATATGTTTCCAAGGTTTATAAGTGCTCCTTGAACTGTACTGGGGAGAGGAGGAAGAAGGAACTCCCTTACTCTCTCCACTAGCTAGCCCTCAGGAACCAACTAGAGATCAACCAAGTAAAACTCAACCCTTTTTCTATAGATGCCCTAGCCCTCCTTATATAGGGGTGGCTAGGTCTCCAATTAGGGCATACGTGGAGGCATATTATAGGGAATATGCCTCTTCCCAAAATAGTAAACCGACCGGGTTACTTTTCCCCATCGTAAGCCATGTAGAGGCTACGTGAGCCTCTGTGGCGCCAGCGTCATCCGACACAGGCAGCGTCACCCTTGTCGGCCACGCCTCAGTGGTCCTAGCCTCTGTCTGTTTCGCTCACACTCCAGTGTACAATGACCTCCTTTTGACCAGCGAGATACCTTCCTTCTCTTGTAAGCCTGATATAACCTAGATCATGCCTGGTTAATCCGGCCACACTGGTACCTGCATATAAGTTAGATAAATCCTGCTGGCATACGACATACGTCGGCCGGGACTCAGTTAGGCGGACATCCTCCGGTCCGGGTTACTCTGTGATTCGGCCTGCCTTGAGGTGACTCGGCCAGCACTTGCTTTGACCTTGCCGTACCTCGGCTAACTCGGCCTTTATACCCTGGCGTGACCCTACCCGAGGGTATCCCCCCAACATTAGTCCCCGAAGCTAGTGCGGTCTTAGCAGCTGCTAAGGCCACGACAGGTTCAATTTTCCAAACCCTTTGCTCCTTTTTCCGAGTTATCTCACAGTCCGGATGTCACGGGCTAACTTTCCCTTGGCACATTCCGAATTTTCACTCGCTGGCCTGTCACCCTTCGGTTATCCGAGTTATCATTCCTTCTCTCGTACGCTTCCCCACGTCCCAGGTGGAGGGTAATCATTATTTCGCCTCATTTTAAGGGCCTGCACCAGTTACTGCTGCAGTTAATGTCAGGTGTTACTGTTGCACACGTCACATCGCGTCTGTCTCCTCGTTAACTGTATCACCACGTCGCGTCGTGGGATCCCCTAGGCCTTGTGGTCCTTCCTGTGGCTTGCCTCTGATTGGCTGACCCGGCAAATACACGGCCACATCGTGTGGCCTTGCCGCACTGCATGATCCCACTACCCTAGCTGGGGCGTGGTTAAATAGGGGAGGGGCACGCCCCTTGGTATTTTCCCCCATTCTCGTGCCCCTCTGCCTCTTCTTCTTCTTCTTCCCAGCGACAGCGCCACCGCCGTCGCACCTGCTTAGCAGCGCCGCCGCCACCGCCCTGTGCCTTCCGCACCAGCATCGCCGCCACTCTCGTGCAGCTCCACCACCACGGGTCCATGCCAGTCCAAGGCACTACCCCCACCACCAATAGGGCCAGTGAGGACAACGATTTGGACATGACTGAAGAGGAGCTCACCGTCACGGAGGCGGAGATGGAGGAGGGAGCAAGAACGCCGAACGCGGCGCCTAGGCTGGCTCCTGGGTGTGCCAAGACGACCTAGACTGGTTGAACCGCACCCGGCGCATCCGAGAGGGCGTGGTTGCCCGTCTCACCGCCGAGGAGCTTGCTCCCTCACCCAATCCGGGTGAGTTCGTAGTGTTCCTCTCCCACTTCTAGCGCGGGTCCGGCCTCCCTGTTAGCGATTTCTTCCATGATTGGCTCAACATCTATGAGCTTCAACCATAGAGGGGTATGTCGGATTGTGGCCCACTAAAGAGCTCTGGATCCGGTTTTTCGGTCTTCGCCGGAACGTGATTCCGAATAAGGAGCTTGACCCGAAGGACAAACATCTTACGCAGTTCGGCGTAGCTTCTATCTCTCCCCGAAAACAGTCCATCTTTCCCCGGGTCACAGGGCTTGATTCGTGCAAGGGCTGGGCCCGAACCTTCTTCTATGTCAGAAATGGCACGAACGAAGATCTGATTCGGCTACGCCCCTACGTTCCGGGTCCTCCTAATCCAGATTTGTGGGACTAGATCTCCAAGAAACCCACTGTCTTGGCGAACCAAGTCAACAAACGGTTTCAGGAGCTGAAGGATGCGGGGCTGCGCAACGAGGATGCAATGATCACTTTCGTTCACAGCCGAATCTCCCCTCTCCAGAAACACACTCACAAGCTTTGCCACATGAGTTGGTGCCTTGACCCCAACCGGACCTCTTCCTTCGAACTGAACAATACCGAGATATTCCACCGGGTCAAGGCCCTTTTCACGACCGACAAACACTTCTCCTCTGATTGGGAGTGGGGGATAGAGCATTTCTGCCGGGACAGGCCTCCTCCTACGGTAACTCTCGTGTTCCAATTTCTTTCCGAGTTATATTCTATGTCGGATTATGTTGTTTATCTGATCCCTTTGCATTTCTCTCTTAGCTATTTCTTCAGCAAAGTCTCGAAGATGGCACCGAGCCTTCGCTCAAATGGGTGAAGGATCGACTTGTCTCGGACGAGGAGGAGCCGGATCAGGAGATGTTCCTGCCACTCCCTGATGTGACCAAGCGACCTACCGGTAAATTCTCTTCCTTAAGAGATTGGCCTGATGATGAAGATGATTCCGACGTTGAGGTGATGGAAGCATTTGATGCTGTCCCCCTTTCTACGCCTTTCCGGCATCAGCTAACCTGGGTGGCCGGATCCAGGAAGATCCTCCTCTCGCCACGGGCGAGCATGTCCTGGTCGCGTCAAAGAAAAGCGGAGCTACTTCTACTTCTTCTTTCGGACCTTCTAAGCCAACCAAGAGGCGAAAGAAGTCCACAGACAAAGCCGCCACCAAGCCTACGACTAAGGCCACGACCCGGAGAGCTCGGAAGCCCAAGGACCCTTGACCTCAGATGAGTAAGTTACTTTTCTCTATGTCCAATCCTTTGTTTCATGCTTTTCTTCTATTGCAACTTATTATTCTTCGTTTGACTCGGTAGGGCTGCGGTGGAGGTACCTCAGAGCGGATTCAGTATTGCTTCAACCCTCCGGCATAGCCCTTCTCCCCCTCGTGGCGACGATACTCGCCCGCTGAGCCCCATTCAGGAGGGTTCAGCGGCTGCTCCGGGTTCTAGCCCACCTTGTCTAGAGGAGGGCAACCTCGGTGCAGGGGGAAGTGGCACTTCGGCTCAGCCGCAACCAGCTACCCCCGAGGTACCGACAGCACCCCCGCCAAGACAAGCACCAGCACAAGCACCAGCGCCAGTACCAACAGCAGCAGCACAAGTATCAGCAGCAGCACCAACTCCCTCCGCCTCGTCCGAGTCTTCCAAGATTCAGCGAGAAGACACAACTAGCACCAAGGCTGTGCCCAAGGGCAAATCCGCAGCACAAACTTCAACCTCTCAGCAGCAGCCTAAGGCCAAGAAAACCTCTGATGCCGCCAGGGCAGCATCTATCGAGGCTGGACAGCGCACGCTCGTGTCCATGCTTCCGAAGAAGACCCCATCAAAGAAAGATGTCTCCCCCAAGCCAGCTAGAACGCAACTTGCACTGCACACCAGCCCCGCTGGTGCCCAAGTTGAGAGGAGGGAGGCTCACGCCAAGGGTCTGATTGCGCCCCATATGCTTAGTAGAGAGCCCTATCCTCCGGCCTTGATCGAGTTCGTCAATAACTGGAACAAGGCGGAGTTCATTCATAATGACGATCTCTCGGAGAAATTTGGGCCTGCCGAGTTTGCCGCACAGATGAACACAGCTGCCAAAGCTATCAACCTTGCCGGCCGGAGGATGGAGGTACGCTACCTTGTTTTTTCTTTAACACGCACTAGATATTAGTGATATAACCATTATTCCCTGAGCCATCGGGGGAGTAACTTGTTACTCGGCCGGATGCTCCTTAGAGAACTAGCATAGCTCCTTAGTAACTTCGAATATGCACACACCTAGAGTCGGGTTAAGTTCCACTTGGCCCGGATCTTGTACACTTTGAATATGCACACACCTAGAGCCGGGTTAAGTTCCACTTGGCCCGGATCTTGTACACTTCGAATATGCACACACCTAGAGCCGGGTTAAGTTCCACTTGGCCCGGATCTTGTAAACTTCGAATATGCACACAACTAGATCCGGGTTAAGTTCCACTTGGCCCGGATCTTCTACACTTCGAATATGCACACACCTAGAGCCGGGTTAAGTTCCACTTGGCCCGGATCTTGTAAACTTCGAATACGCACACACCTGACTAAGCTATCCTTGCTCTTTTTCAGGTGACTACCAATCGCCGGAGCGCTGAGTTTCAACGCCTCCTGGACACACACAAGGGGCTGTGCTCAAAACATTCTACACTTCTCGCTGAGTTTGAGAAAAGGGGTAAGTCTTCTCCTTTGCTTTTTTTCCATCTTTCTTTGTCTTCTCCCGCCGAACTAATCTGTTATTCGGATTGGGCAGCCGAAGTGGAAGCCGAAAATACCATCATGAGGAAGAACTTGGACCAAATAAAAGGTAAGTCCTTTTTCCTTAATATTCTTCTACGCTCTTTCTCCTTTTCTTCTTGACTCGGCAAATATTCATACCTCGGCTTTGTCGGGTCAACAAACTGTTTCAGCATCTCTTGAAGATAGTGTTCTCGTGCCTGATATGATGCTGCATTTTCTCGAACAAGCAGGGCAGCATCAGGCCGAACTTAAGAAGAAGGATGATGAGCTCGCCCTCTTCCAGACCAAGGATGATGAAATTGCCAAGCTCAAGGCAGAAATGAAGAAGCTCAAGGCGCTCCACAAAACTGAGATGGACAAAGCTGGCCAAGATTTTACTGAAGAGCGAGAACATCTCAACCTCCAAATTGCCAAGGATCAAGAACTGCTGAAGGAGGCCGACATTAAGCTTGAGTCGACGAATGTTGAACTTGTGCAACTCCGGAAGAGGCGTGACAACTGCACCAAGGAGCTGACCCGGATCCACATCCATATTTCTCGTAAGTTCTTTTCCTTCAGCCGGCATGAATCTCTTCGGGTCAACCTTCTTCACCTATTTCACTTGTCTTGTTTCCAGACAAATTTCCAGAGGGTGATGCCATTGCAACTACTGCTGTTGCCAAGTTCCGCCAGGAGAGGAGTACCCCAACTGGGCCTGGCGCTGAAAATATTCTCTATGACATGGAGGACCTGCTGGTCAGCTTATCTTCTCGCGTCGAGATTTTGAAGAACTATGGTAAGGATATCCTAGATGTGGCAGTCCGGATCTTCAATGCCTTTTGGCCTGATGAAGATACTCTGGAGGGGTCCACGGCTCTAATTAACAAGTTAATTGAGTGTGAGACCCAGCTTGACCTCTGGAGGGAATCCGCCGGACGCACCGGAGCTGAAACCGTCCTCCACTACGTGGTCACATGGTATGAAAAAATAAACCTAAATCTTCTTGAACGCATGCGCACCGGATCAAGGTGGTCCAATGATCCGGATTGGATAGCTCGGCGCAAGGCTTGCGCCCATAGCCTCATTCAGTATGCCCCCATCCATCAATGGAACGAGGGACCAAGCTTCCTTGGCGCTGTTGACGACGAATATGTCAAAGAAGGTTCAGGTGAGGAGGAAGAGGACGAAGCCTCGGACGTCGAAGAGAACGAAGATCATGCTGAAGCTGAGGCCGAAGTTCCACCTGCTGGCGCCGAGTTACCTCCTCCTGCTGCTCCTTGATAGCAAGCACTTTGAAGTTTATCAGTTCCCCGGTATACCGGGTGCCAATGTATTAAGCACACTGATCATATTTTGCTACTAAGTTGCTCGTGCCAGATTAACTTGGATGTAGTCCCTGAGTTTCATTTTCTTCTTTCTCCAATTTCTTCGCTTGGCTCGTGTCTACCTTGGTTCGGTTTTGTGACTTACGAGTCCGAGTTTCAAAAATTGACTTAACAATACTTGGAAACTTTAGGACTAGCTCAAAATAATTCAGCGTAATAGAAACAAGGTAAACATAAAGTTAGTCCAACAAACAAATGTCGGCTCGATTACGTTCTTTTCCTTAGTCGTTTTTCGTGTGCTACACAATTCCAAACTTGTTCTCTTGCTTGCCATGAAGCCAAATCTTGTTGGACAGTAGCAAGTCGAAGAGTTGAGTTTTTGGTGCTCACACACTACTAATCCGGCTTAGGCAGAAGCAACTTAAACCAGCGGACATAAAAAATAATAACAAGTATAGAAGACATCAAATATTATTAAGGCAGTCCCCGAGTTACTGCTCGAGGTGCCACGATTTCATTGATAAGCTCATCGTTGGCATACATACGGACGTATGGGAGACTCAGATATACACACTTCTTTTCTAAGTGTAGAACGGACGAAGTAGAGCTACATTCCATGGACGCTTAGATTCCTTGCCGGACCTTTCCGCCTTGTTCTTCTCCCGTGGTTTTGCATCGATGAGATAATACGAGTCATTGTGCAATGCTTTGCTCACAATGAATGGCCCTTCCCATGGCGGGGATAACTTATGCATGCCAGTAGTACGTTGTACCAACCAGAGTACCAGATCACGTTCCTAGAAGACCCGGGGGTTTACTTTCCGGCTATGATAGCGTCGGAGATTTTGCTGATATATGGCGGATCTGGACAATGCTAATTCTCTCGCTTCTTCCAGCAGATCAACATCATTTTGCCGGGCTTCTCGCACTTCGGCTTCTATGTATTGGGTGACCCTAGGCGAATCATGCTCTATGTCGGCTGGTGTACAACTTCTGCCCCATATACCAGAAAAAATGGCGTATAGCCTGTTGATCGATTCGGAGTTGTTCTTAAACTCCACAGTACCGCGGATAGTTCTTCTATCCAGCACCCCGCTGATCTTTGCAGCGGCTCAATGAGCCGGGGTTTTATCTCGGATAATACTAATCCGTTGGATCTCTCCACTTGTTTGTTTGATGCGGGGTGGGCTACCGAGGCAACGTCTAGCCGGATCTTCTTATCTCGGCAGAATCGCGCAAATGCTCCTTTAGCAAAATTGGTGCCATTATCTGTTATGATACTGTGAGGATAGCCATATCTCAGAATGATATCCTTGAGGAATGTTACGGCCATGGCTCCATCACATTTTCTTATCAGTTTTACCTCAATCCACTTTGTAAATTTTTCAACCATAACCAAGATATGGGTCATATTCCCTCTTACTGGTTTAAATGGGCCAAGCATATCCAAACACCATACAGCAAATGGCCAGGTAATTGGTATAGTCTTGAGCTCCGACATTGGCATATGTGTCTTGGTTGCATACCTCTGACAGCCATTGCATTTTCTTACTAGATCTTCTGCTTGTTCCAAGGCACTTGGCCAGTAGAACCCATGCCGGAAAGCTTTTGCCACTAAAGCTCTGGATGAGGCGTGATGCCCACATTCCCCTTGATGTATATCCCGGAGGATGTCAAGCCCTTCTTCCGTGTCAACACATCGTTGGAGGACGTTTGTGACACTTCTCTTGTATAATTCGGCATTGATAATTGTGTATGCCTTTGCGCGCCTCTGAATTTGCCTGGAAAGCACCTCTTCACTAGGAAAAGACCCATCCTCCAGGAATTGAAATATGGGCAGTGCCCAAGCTGGTATAGCTCGCACTGGAAACACATCCTCATATATTTCCATTTGCTCCACCGGCATAACCTCGGCCGGATCGTGCTACGTAGTCCCCGGGTTTCCTGAACCACTTCCCACGTCAATGTCCATGGGTACAGCTCCAAACTCCGGATCTGCCGGGATGTAGATTGAGTCGGTTTCTGGGGACGGCCTGATAGATGGTTTTCTGAGGTGTTCTAGTGCTACACCCGGTGGAATTGCTTGTCGGGTTGATCCAAGCTTCGACAATATGTCGGTAGCCTTGTTTTCCAGCCGGGGTACATGGTGAAACTCGCATCCCTCAAAGTACCCAGATATCTTTTGCACATGGAATCTGTACAATTCCATGTTTGTATCAAGAGCGTCCCACTACCCCGAGACTTGCTGGACTACCAAATCCGAGTCTCCAAAGCATTGGATCCGACGTATTCTAATTTCTTTTGCCACTTTGAGCCCATGCACAAGTGCTTCATATTCGGCGACAATGTTTGATGCTGCGAAATGGACATGCAGTACATACTTCAGCTGGTCGTTCTTTGGCGAGGTAAGTACAACTCCGACGCCTAACCCGGTTTTTGTTTTGAATCCATAAAAATGCATTCTCAAACAGTTCGGATCTGGTAACGGTGGTTCGTATTGCATCTCGGCCCAATCCACGAAAAAGTCGGCCACAGCCTGAGACTTGATCGCATCTCTCCTGTCGTATTGCGGAGCATAAGGGGCTAGCTCAATTGCCCATTTTGCGATTCGGCCGCTTGCATCCTTGTTACTCATTATCTCAGATATGGGGGCTTCACATATCACTTTAATTGGGTGTTCTTCAAAGTAGTGTTTTAGCTTCTTTGCTGCCATGTACACACCATATGCCATTTTCTGATAGTGAGGATAGTTTTGCTTTGATGCGGATAATACCTCGCTCAGGTAATAGACTGGCCTTTGCACTGACTTACCTTCTTCATCGCGCTCTACCACCACCACTGCACTTACAACTCGATTGGTTGCGGCTATATAGAGCAACATTGGCTCTTTTGATAGTGGAGAGGCTAACACTTGTGCAGTGGCTAACAATTTCTTTAATTGGGTAAAGGCTTTGTTGTCCTACAGCGTCCATACGAACTTGTCCGCTTTTTTCATTAGTTGATAGAGAGGCAACGCCTTTTCTCCCATCTGACATACAAACCGACTTAAAGATGCCAGGCAACCAGTGAACTTCTGGACATCGTTAAGACACTTCGGCAGCTCCATTTGCTCTATGGCTCGGATTTTAGTTGGGTTAACTTCGATACCTCGGTTGGATACAAGAAATCCGAGTAATTTTCCAGCCGGGACGCCGAAGGTACATTTCTCCGGGTTAAGCTTCATTCGGAATCTTCTTAGGTTCGCGAATGTTTGCCTGATATCATCAAGGAGCGTTTTGCTTTCCTTGGTTTTTATAGCCACATCAACCACATACACTTGCACATTTCGGCCGATTTGGTTGTGTAAACATTTTTGCATACATCTTTGGTACGTTGCCCCTGGATTACGTAAACCAAAAGGCATGGTGCGATAGCAATAAGCCCCATACGGGGTAATAAACACAGTCTTTATTTGATCATTCGGGTTCAGAGGTATCTGGTGGAAACCAGAATATGCATCTATGAATGACAATAGTTCACACCCAGCAGTAGAATCTATGACTTGATCTATCCTTGGCAGTGGGGATGGATCTTTTGGGCACGCCTTATTCAGGTCCGTGTAATCGATGCACATACGCCAAACCACTGCCACATTCGGATCATCTTTCTTCTTTTCCACCAGCACCGGATTAGATAGCCAATCCGGGTAAAGCACTTCCATGATAAACCCAACTGCTAGGAGCCGAGCTATCTCATCTCCAATGACTTTTCTCCTATCTTCGGGGAAGCGGCGGAGAGGTTTCTTCACCGGCTTTGCTCCGGGTCTCACATTTAAAGAGTGCTCGGCCAACTCCCTCGGAACACCTTGCAAGTCCTATGTGGACCAAGAAAAGATATCCCGATTCTCACGGAGGAAGTTGACGAGCTCGCTTTCCTATTTGTCATTTAACCTGGCACCAATTGTTACGGTGCGCTCTGGGAACAGATCATCAATAGGCACCTTCTTTGTATCTTTCGTTGCTTGAAATGAAACACTTCCATGCGGGTTACTCAGCACCAACATATACTGCTGAGCGGATTGAGCCAATGCCGCCACTTCCCGGATCTTTCTCTTTTCTTGTGCGATCACGAGTGACTCGGCCAGGTTAGACCCGACTGACGCACACTCAATGGAACGTCGGAAATCTCCAGCTATGGTAATTACTCCATTTGGCCGAGGCAATTTCATCTTTAGGTAACTGATGTGACAACTTGCCATGAATTTGTTTAGGGTAGGCCTGCCGAGTAACGCGTGATACGCACTTTCTAAATTCACAACCTCAAACTCCAAGTTCTTAGTTCGGTAGTTATATCTTGTGCCGAATAGCACGTCTACCCGGACCTTGCCAATGGGCTCATAGGAAATGCCTGGTACAATGCGATGGAAACTTGTTCTGGTAGCTTGGAGCATGTTCTCCGAGATACCCAACTTGCGCATTGTATCCACATACATAATATTAATGCTGCTGCCATTGTCAATCAGCACCTTGGAAAATCTCACATTGATATTTGGCCCGATGAACATTGGGTCCAGCACCAGTGCATACGAACCGGGACTAGGCATGAGCTTGGGATGGTCCTTGATATTCCAAGTGATTTCCTGATCCAACCAAGGCATATACCTTGTCACTGCCGGCATTACCGCATTCACCTCCATATGTTGGTGCTGCAAACTCTTTCTATCTGTTTCCTCCGTAGTAAACACACAGTAACTCTGGTGATGCTCTCTGTATTCATTTCTCCCCTCATTTCCGGGGTACCTTTGATCTGGCTGATGTTGATTTTCCACCTGATGCACTGCATCCCTTCTCTCATGGTTTTCATACCTCGGCAGAGGTGGAGGCAACATTAACTGTTGCGTGTTCGCTCCGGAGAGTAATTGTTGCCGGGGTAACTCCTGCCGAGGTTGATCATTCCGAGGTGCCTGAGCATTCCCCGAACCACTTTGTTCTATCTTCCTCATCCACTCACATTGCTGGGTCGTGTGACCCGCCGGATTACTCGGATTTGGCATGTGAAATTTACATGGCTGATCCAGCATTGCCTCATAGGTATACCTCAGACGGTCCTTCTTTTCTTGCCACTGTTTCTTCTACTCTGGCATCCAAGTTTTCTTGCCATCATTTCTTGGAGTCCATTGTTGCCCTCTAGTTTTTTGACACTGATTACTCCCTGCTCCGGGTTGGTCTTGATTGACAGCTGCAACTTATTGCGAACTGTATCTGTAATCCGGCCTATCATCTCTTCTCTTACCTCGATATCATTCCGCCGGGATGATCCGGCTCCATCTCGCTGGTAGTACTCCTCATTTGACTCGTTTGACACCAGTCTAGGTTGAGTTGGATCACCCAAGGCATATGAATCAGCAATCCGGATCGTCTCTGCCAGTGTAGTTGGCATATCCCTTTGTAACCTTTGCCACAACATGCTTGCATATCTACACCCTTGTGCAAACCAAGCTATGGCATGTGACTCAATCACGCCCTCACATGAGTTTCGCACTATGCACCACCGGGTTAAGAACTCCCAGTCCGTATCATTCGGTCTCTGCTTGCACATTGCCAGGGTTTGTGGCCTATTGGGCCTCTGATACGTGCTTGAGAAGTTAATGACGAACATTTCCTCAAAATCAATCCAGCAGTTAATACTTCTGGGTGGCAAATTGTTTAGCCATACCCTCGCTGGCCCCTCCAACATCTAAGGTACATATCTCACAGCCCATCTCAAGTTGCATGTAGCAATTTTCACCACTGTCGTGTAGTTAATCAACGAATCCTCCAGCTTGGTGCTACCGTCATATGTTTTTGTGCCTCTAGGTAACTAGAAGTTAGGTACCAGAGGCTCCTTCTTTATTCGGGGCCCAAAATACGTAGGACCCGGAGGACCTTGACACTCAATTTGCTTCGACCTATAAAGCCGATCCAGTTTTAACCTGGCGTCGTCAGGCATCAAGTTCCTGCTTCCCAACCTCGACCCTATCACGTGATAGTCCGGCCTAGGGTATCCTGCGTTCACCATTTCTAAATCACCATCATTGTATCTATCTTTCTCTTGTGGAGCCGCTCTCTGTTGCATACCTTGGCCGGCACTTCGCTCTTGCCGTGGTATATTCCGCTGCTGTGGTTGCCCTGAACCCGCCGAGTTGCGCTGTCTGGCATTGTCGTTCACAGCGTTTCCCTGACCGGCATTGCCTTGGTCGCGGTTACCTTGGCCAGCTTCACCTCGGCTGACACTTTGTCGGTCCTCATTTCCCTGCACTTCTTTTCCTTTCTCTGCCCTTGCCGGGTCATATGGGACTATCTGTTTGTTTCTCCTTTCCGAGGTTACCACTTCTTCTCTCCTTGGGCCACCATGAGGGGATGATGCAGCTCCAATAGATTTCTCCGGGTTACCTACTACTGAGTGAACGACCTTGGAGGCCCCAGCTCTTGCCGGATTAGCCCTGAGCAACTCTTCATTTTGTCTGTTCGCGATCCAAACTAACTCATTGACCCTATCCTGCTGTCTTTGACGGGCTTCCCCCGTCAAACCCTCTAACTCGGACGCAGCTGCATCTGCTGCTCTGAGGTTCTTTGCCGGGGTACTATACTTCGGCATCCCCATGGAGAGAAACTTCTCTGATTCCTCAACTATAGTATCACCCTCTTTGTTCATTTCACTAATGAGGTTTCTCCCCTTCACTTTTACAGCATCTACCTTATTTGCCTTTGCGTACTCACATAGTGTCATGTTCAACGACTGCTGAGCCGCTGCTATCTTTTTCCCACCTTCTAGTATTTTCTGCCTAGTCTCCTCTAACTCGGCATGCGCCTGAGCCGGATCTACCACAGGTGCTATGGGATTTTCCAAGCTATCTATCACCTGTTGCAGCACGTTTTCTGGCCTCTCTAGAGGAGGACCTCTACATTTCCTTGGTGCCTTGGGTGTTACCTCCGGATCTGGTGCCGGATCCTTGCTCGCGCCAGCGTCAGGCACAGTCCTCATCACCTCGGCATGGTCAGGGGAGCGAGTGATGCGCGCCCTGTGAGCCGTGCTAAGGGGTGGCTCGCCTCCCTCGACGACGTGCCGCGGGTGAACACACGACACATCGACAGCGATGTAGATCTTGTGCGCGCCAAGCTTGACGAAGAGGCCATTGCGCGGAAGAGGTCACTTGCCGAAGCAGCCAGCATTGTCGCTGACAAAGTCCAGCGCTCCAAAGCTCCGAACAAGCCCGGAGACGATGCGTTCGCCGGTGCCGATGAGGTTTCCCGTCCGGATCTTCACTCCTGCTAGCACCCCTAGCCCCACGGTGGGCGCCAACTGTCGTGGTGGTGTCATGGCAGATGCCATGGATAGGCTAAAGGTGGGGACAATATGCACTAGAGGAATCCAGGGAGGCATAGCGTGGTGATTCCACACACAGAAGCTTTGTATTCAATATGTTTCCAAGGTTTACAAGTGCTCCTTCAGCTGTATTGGGGAGAGGAGGAAGAAGGAACTCTCTTACTCTCTCCACTAGCTAGCCCTCGGGAACCAACTAGAGATCAACCAAGTAAAACTCAACCCTTTCTACAGATGCCCTAGCCCTCCTTATATAGGGGTGGCTAAGTCTCCAATTAGGGCATACGTGGAGGCATATTCCAGGGAATATGCCTCTTCCCAAAAGAGTAAACCGATCGGGTCACCTTTCCCCATCGTAAGCCATGTAGAGGCTACGTGAGCCTCTACGGCGCCAGCGTCATCCGACACAGGCAGCGTCACCCTTGTCGGCCACGGCTCGGTGGTCCTAGCCTCTGTCCACTTTGCTCACGCTCCAGCATACAACCTCCTTTTGACCAGGGAGATACCTTCCTTCTCTTGCAAGCCCGATATAACCCGGATCATGCCTGGTTAATCCGGCCACACTAGTACCTACATATAAGTTAGATAAATCATGTCGGCATACGACATACGACGGCCGGGACTCCGTTAGGCGGACATCCTCCGGTTCGGGTTACTCCGTGATTTGGCCTGCCTTGAGGTGACTCGGCCAGCACTTGCTTTGACCTTGCCGTACCTCGGCTAACTCGGCCTTTATACCCTAGCGTGACCCTACCCGGGGGTATCCCCCCAATAGTGTTATCTTCAGAAACCACACATGGATCCACCAGTGTCATCGCATGTGTGTTCTTTTTACTAACAACAACTGGAGTCATTGCATGTGTGTTCTTTTCACAATCCACCTATGGATCCACCAGTGTCATTGCATGTGTTCTCTTTTTACTAACAACAGCCAGAGTCATTGCATGTGTATTCTCTTCAGAGACCACACATGGATCCACCAGTTTCATTGCATGTGTGTTCTTTTTACTAACAACAACTAGAGTCATTTCATGATTATTCTTTTCACATACCACATATGGACCCACCAGTGTCATTCAAATGTGTGTTCTTCTCATTAACCACGGCTAGAGTCATTGGATGTGTGTGCTCTTCAGAGACCACACATGGATCACCAGTCTCATTGCATCTGTGCTCTTTTTACTAACAACAACTGGATTCATTGCATGTGTATTCTTTTCACATACCACATATGGATCCACCAGAGTCATTGAAATGTGTGTTCTCTTCAAATACCACACATGGATCCACCAGTGGCATTGCATGTGTGCACTTTTTACTAACAACAACTAGAGTCATTGCATGTGTGTTCTTTTTACATACCACATATGGATCCACCAGTGTCATTGCATGTGTGTTATTTTCACAATCCACCTATGGATCCACCAGTGTGATTGCATGTGTGGTCTTTTTACTAACAACAACTGGAGTCATTGCATGTGTGTTCTTTTTACAAACCACATATCCACCAGTGTCATTGCATGTGTGTTCTCTTCAGAGACCACACATGGATCCACCAGTGTCATTGCATGTGTGTTCTTTTTACTAACAACAACTGGAGTCATTTCATGACTATTATTTTCACATACCACATATGGATCCACTAGTGTTATTGAAATGTGTGTTCTCTTTAGAGACCACACATGGATCCACCAGTGTCATTGCATGTGTGTTCTTTTTACTAACAACAACTAGAGTCATTGCATGTGTGTTCTTTTCACAATACACCTATGGATCTACCAGTGACATTGCATGTGTGTTATTTTCACAATCCACCTATGGATCCACCAGTGTCATTGCATGTGTGCTCTTTTCACAATCCACCTATGGATCCACTGGTGTCATTGAAATGTGTGCTCTTTTTACTAACAACAGCCAGAGTCATTGCATGTGTGTTCTCTTTAGAGACCACACATGGATCCACCAGTGTCATTGCATGTGTGCTCTTTTTACTAACAACAACTGGAGTCATTACATGTGTGTTCTTTTCACATACCACATATGGATCCACCAGTGTTAGTGAAATGTGTGTTCTCTTAAAATACCACACATGGATCCACCAGTGGCATTGCATGTACTAACAACAACCAGAGTCATTGCATGTGTGTTCTTTTTACATACCACATATGGATCCACCAGTGTCATTGCATGTGTGTTCTTTTCACAATCCACCTATGGATCCACCAATGTCATTGCATGTGTGCTCTTTTTACTAACAACAACCAGAGTCATTGCATGTGTGTTCTCTTCAGAGACCACACATGGATCCACCAGTGTCATTGCATGTGTGTTCTTTTTACTAACAACAACTAGAGTCATTTCATGACTATTATTTTCGCATACCACATATGGATCCACTAGTGTTATTGAAATGTGTGTTCTCTTTAGAGACCACACATGGATCCACTAGTGTCATTACATGTGTGTCCTTTTTACTAACAACAACTAGAGTCATTGCATGTGTGTTCTTTTCACAATCCACCTATGGATCCACCAGTGACATTGCATGTGTGTTCTTTTCACAATCCACCTCTGGATCCACCAGTGTCATTTCATGTGTGCTCTTTTCACAATCCACCTATGGATCCACCGGTGTCATTGAAATGTGTTCTCTTTTTACTAACTACAGCCAGAGTCATTGCATGTGTGTTCTCTTTAGAGACCACACATGGATCCACTAGTGTCATTGCATGTGTGTTATTTTTACTAACAACAACTAGAGTCATTTCATGACTATTCTTTTCACATACCACATATGGATCCACCTGTGTCATTGAAATGTGTGTTATTCTCATTAACCATAGCTAGAGTCATTGGATGTGTGTTCTCTTCAGAGAGCACACATGGATCCACCAGTGTCATTGCATGTGTGGTCTTTCTACTAACAACAACCTGAGTCATTTCATGTGTGTTCTTTTCACATACCACATATGGATCCACCAGTGTCATTGAAATGTGTGTTCTCTTCAGGGACCACACATGGATCCACAAGTGTCATTGCATGTGTGTTCTTTTTACTAACAACAACTAGAGTCATTGTATGTGTGTTCTTTTCACATACCACATATGGATCCACCAATGTCATTGCATGTGTGCTCTTTTCACAATCCACCTATGGATCCACCAGTGTCATTGAAATGTGTGCTCTTTTTACTAACAACAACCAGAGTCATTGCATGTGTGTTCTCTTTAGATACCACACATGGATCCACCAGTGTCATTGCATGTGTGTTCTTTTTACTAACAACAACTAGAGTCATTGAATGTGTGTTATTTTCGTAATCCACCTATGGATCCACCAGTGACTTTGCATGTGTGTTCTTTTCACAATCCACCTATGGATCCACAAGTGTCATTGCATGTGTGCTCTTTTCACAATCCACCGGTGTCATTGAAATGTAAGATCTTTTTAGTAACTACAGCCAGAGTCATTGCATGTGTGTTCTCTTGAGAGACCACACATGGATCCACCAGTGTCATTGCATGTGTGTTCTTTTTACTAGCAACAACTGGAGTCATTGCATGTGTGTTCTTTTCACATACCACATATGGATCCACCAGTGTCATTGAAATGAGTGTTCTCTTCAGAGACCACACATGGATCCACCAGTGTCATTGCATGTGTGTTCTTTTTACTAACAACAACTGGAGTCATTTCATGACTATTCTTTTCACATACCACATATGGATCCACAAGTGTCATTGAAATTTGTGTTCTTCTTACTAACAACAACCAGAGTCATTGCATGTGTGTTCTCTTTAGAGACCACACATAGATCCACCAATGTCATTGCATGTGTGTTCTTTTTACTAAAAACAAGTAGAGTCATTGCATGTGTGTTCTTTTCACATACCACATATGGATCCACCAGTGTGATTGCATGTGTGTTCTTTTCATAATCCACCTATGGATCCACTAGTGTCATTGCATGTGTGTCCTTTTTACTAACAACAATCAGATTCATTGCATGTGTGTTCTTTTCACAATCTTCCTATGGATCCACAAGTGTCATTGCATGTGTGCTCTTTTTACTAACAATAGCCAGAGTCATTGCATGTGTGTTCTCTTCAGAGACCACACATGGATCAACTAGTGTCATTGCATGTGTTTGGTTCCTTCACATAGGTAACAAGTGACTTGAGATGTGGGGCATTCTCCGACTAGATGGTTGTGATCACAAAAGGGACATAGATCTTGATGTTCCTTAGAGGTGTGGCCTACTTCTCCACATATTTTGCAAGCTCGAGGACTTGTCACAACTTGTATCTTAATCTCCTTGTTGGCATGATCCATCCTTAAGGTCCTTAGAGAAAGCAAAGGCTGGTCCTCTACATGTTTGATGGAGAAGGGATTCAGTAAAGAATGATCAAGGTATACGAGAAAATCTAATAAGTATAAAAATATAAGTTTATTCCTAATAAGGGGTTTGTCCAATTCCTAGGGTTACGAACCTACAGGATACACAGTGCTCTGATACCATCTGTAAAGACCCGAACCTGGCTTGGTTCGAATCCCTGTGATTACAGTGCTAGTCCCTAGATCGAATAGGTAACACCCACAGTTTAAGATGTAATATCAAGATACAAAGGTCATATTACATCGCAAGATCCAGAATATGAATACTTATTACAAACTCATAGACATAGGCTATCTTACTACAAAGCAGCAGAATACAAGTAAAGCATGGAGTCCTTCATCTTCATGTGCCACAGGCAAACATGTTGGGTGTAGACTCATAACCCCTATCATCGTTCCTCACTCATCAATAGAATAACCTGCAACATGATAGGTTGCAGCCACAAAAGGTTCAATACTTTGAATGTATTTCCAAGTGTCACAAGTTGGTGAGTATAAGTTGGACTGTCACTACATGCATATTTGGCTAAGTAGAGCTTAGGCTTATTTGCAGAAAGCAACATGGTTTTATCCTATCTTTGCAAAATACTTTCTTTCAATAATATTCTGAACTCCTTGGCAAACTCCAAGTTCTTCTAATCCCTTGTTGTCACCATCAAGTTTTACTTTGAGAAATTAGAATGTCGAGATCTTCCATAGCTTCAGGCCTTAGTTGCTCAGAGTTGTCCATAACCAGGGACACGACTAAGTACTTAGAATTTGATCTTCTGCAGAAGTTGTACACTTTACCCACAAGACACAATCTCGTCTTGACGCCACCAGTGGCCGCTGGATTAGTACTCACCAAGATGGAGTACCGACAGATCGAGAATGTGACAAAGTCTTTCCATAGAAGTCCTCCCAATACATAATGCTAGCACGTCTACCAGGCACCAATGCAAGGATATACTACCAATACATAATTCTAGTTAACCTGAAGAGCTACCAATGCATGGGTCTCCCACTATGTAATTGACTAAGCCAGAGCCCATTTGGCATGTGGCTGTACACGAAAGCCACTGTACGAGAAACATGTTCAATCTCTAAGTTCCTGGGTGGTACTCTTCTAGTGCACACACCAAAGAGATAGCCATAGATATGGTTCCCTGCGTTGCCACCTTATTCTCAACTAAGTATCCACATTCCACCTAGGTGATTCATTGAGTACTTGTTTTATTATATAAAACATATATTTTTCCAACACTTCATATAATCACAATATGGTATATTCCACCCTGAATCTATAGCAGGGCTAAGCATACTACAACTACAGTGTTTTCACTAAAGAAGATATAAAGGATATCCTAAATAGGACATAGCATAGCATAGTAACATAGTAGTCCTATCATGCATACTACAAAAATCCACTAAGTGTAATGAAAATAGTAGGACATGGATGATAGTGTCACTTGCCTTAGTAGTTGGTGGTGTTGGTACACTCTTCGCAGTAACACACTTGACAATCCACATAATCTATCAAACAAAACAACCAAGACAAAACATGCACAAGATCAACACTAATGGCAATACAAAAATCATGCAAAATATGCAAGCATGCAAGATGGAAATTTTTATTTTACAAATTGTTATAACAAGGTTTTGAACACTACTAAGTGCTTTCTGAACATTTTATATTTGCAAGATTACAAATGCAACCATTTGTGCAATTGTAACAATTAGCAATATTTTCTAGCATTTGGAAAGGCCATACTCACTAAATAATTTCCATGTTATTAGGTATAGTCAACAAAATTTATATTTTGGTCTTACTGGACAAAGGGTTCAATTTTCAATCCATAGCAAAAAGATTCACCCAAAAATAATTTACAAAACAATTTTTATGGGTAAAATACTCCTAAAAAGGTTCTGCCTAAAACTCCAAATTTTTAGAAGCAAAAGGGTGAGATAAGGCCTCAGTAGTGAAGCTCTCATTTTTCTGAATCCATGGACATCAAATTTGTATTTTTCTGAATTGTGGATCAAAAGTTATTGAATTTCTAAGTTTAATACAAATTCTGTCTATTTTCTAATTTAAACAGACGCCAGGGCTGACGTGGCGTAATCTTATTGGCTGGTACCGATTCGGTTGGATCGACCACTGCGGGCTGTTGGATTCTAAGTGGAAACAAGTTGATCAGATCGGCTGATACCGCTTCGATTAGTAATCTAATCTTAGCCGCTGGGACTAGATCGGACGGTGCTCAGCACTCTGGCCACGGACTGGCGGCGCGTCGGGTGGATGACGCTCGGGTGGTTCTAGAGGGGCAGGGAGACCATGGACTATTACCAGCGATCGCTGCGGTCGAGGTGGTCTCGGGGATGGTCGCGGTCGATGAAGGGGCGCTCGGATTCGCCGGGGATTCCTTGCCGGAGTACCTGCTGGCGGTGGAGCTCGCGTCTCTGAGACAGTGGAGTCGCCCTGGGGCTCGAGCAGACAAAACAGAAGGTCAGAGAGGTGTGCCAGGTCCTGTACAAGGTGGTTGTGGGAAAAAGAGGGCGGCGGGAACCCGCGTCTCGCCGGAATCGTCGCCGGAGCTCGCCGGTGACTATGGTGGTTCGAGCTCGATTTCGAGCAGCCTAGTGGCTCTCAGGTGGCGGTGTCTGAGGGGAAAACGAAGAGGAGGGGGTGGGGATTAAGAGGTCGTGGTCAGACTGGAGTATTAATCTCTCAAACGCTCGAATTTGCATCAATTTGGAAACGGCAGAGGAGGGGGACGGACTCCTCGTCATTTGGTTGGAGACGGTGACGTGGAGGGTGACGTGGAGTGGGGTCACAGTGTCAGTGAGAGGGGGTGAAGAGGGGTCGGTGAGAAAGAACCAGAGAGGGAAAGGGGAGAGCCGGGCGGGCTTCTGTTGGGCTGGGGGTGTGGGCCGAGTAGGCCAGACTGCTGCTGTGATTTTTTTCTTTGCTTATTCTTTCAGTTTTTCTTTTTCTTTTTGTATTTTCTCCAAAAACTTTTGATTTAGTGATCCAATTTGAATCAAACAAATTTCTAAAGATTTGCAAAACACAAATTAGGTTTTTAGGGCATTATATTAAATGTTCCAAAAGTTTTTGTTCCTTCTGAATTTCAAAGAACTGGATTCTTCACTTTGTTTAAGTTTTTTCACATTTCAAAATTTGGAAAATTTTGGGATGTGACATGTGTGTTCTCTTCAGAGACCACATATGGATCCACCAGTGTCATTGCATGTGTGCTCTTTTTACTAACAACAACCAGAGGCATTGCATGTGTGTTCTTTTTACATACCACATATGGATCTACCAGTGTCATTGCATGTGTGTTCTTTTCACAATCCACCTATGGATCCACCAGTGTCATTGCATGTGTGCTCTTTTTACTATCAACAGCCAGAGTCATTGCATGTGTGTTCTCTTCAGAGACCACATAGGGATCCACCAGTGTCATTGCATGTGTGTTCTTTTTACTAACAACTACTAGAGTCATTTCATGTGTGTTCTTTTCACATACCACATATGGATCCACCAGTGTCATTGAAATGTGTGTTCTCTTTAGGGACCACACATGGATCCACCAGTGTCATTGCATGTGTGTTCTTTTTACTAACAACAACTGGAGTCATTGCATGTGTGTTCTTTTCGCATGCCACATATGGATCCACCAGTGTCATTGAAATGTGTGTTCTCTTTAGGGACCACACGTGGATCCACCAGTGTCATTGCATGTGTGTTCTTTTTACTAACAACAACTGGAGTCATTGCATTGTGTTCTTTTCGCATGCCACATATGGATCCACCAGTGTCATTGAAATGTGTGTTCTCTTCAGAGACCACACATGGATCCACCAATGTCATTGCATGTGTGCTCTTTTTACTAACAACAACCAGAGTCATTGCATGTGTGTTATTTTTACTAACAACAACCAGAGTCATTGCATGTGTGTTGTCTTCAGCGACCACACATGGATCCACCAGTGTCATTGCATGTGTGTTCTTTTTACTAACAACAACTGGAGTCATTTCATGACTATTCTTTTCACATACCACATATGGATCCACTAGTGTCATTGAAATGTGTGTTCTCTTCAGAGACCACACATGGATCCACTAGTGTAATTGCATGTGTGTTCTTCTTACTAACAACAACTGGATTCATTGCATGTGTGTTCTTTTCACAATCCACCTATAGATCCACTAGTGTCATTGCATGTGTGCTCTTTTTAATAACAACAGCCAGAATCATTGCATGTGTGTTCTCTTTAGAGACCACACATGGATTCACCAGTGTCATTGCATGTGTGTTCTTTTTACTAACAACAACTGGAGTCATTTCATGACTATTCTTTTCACATACGACATATGGATCCACCAGTGTCATTGAAATGTGTGTTCTTCTCATTAACCACTGCTAGAGTCATTGGATGTGTGTTCTCTTGAGAGATCACACATGGATCCACTAGCATAATTGCATGTGTGTTCTTTTTACTAACAACAACTGGAGTCATTGCATGTGTGTTCTTTTCACATACCACATATGGATCCACCAGTGTCATTGAAATGTGTGTTCTCTTCAGAGACCACACATGGATCCACCAGTGTTATTGCATGTGTGTTCTTTTTACTAACAACAACTAGAGTCATTGCATGTGTGTTCTTTTCACAATCCACCTATGGATCCACCGGTGTCATTGCATGTGTGCACTTTTTACTAACAACAGCCAGAGTCATTGCATGTGTGTTCACTTTAGAGACCACACATGGATCCACCAGTGTCATTGCATGTGTGTTCTTTTTACTAACAACATCTGGAGTCATTTCATGTGTGTTCTTTTCACAATCCACCTATGGATCCACCAGTGTCATTACATGTGTGCTCTTTTTACTAACAATAGCCAGAGTCATTGCTTGTGTGTTCTCTTCAGAGACCACACATGGATCCACCAGTATCATTGCATGTGTGTTCTTTTTACTAACAACAACTAGAGGCATTTCATGACTATTATTTTCACATACCACATATGGATCCACCAGTGTTATTGAAATGTGTGTTCTCTTCAGAGACCACACATGGATCTAGCAGTGGCATTGCATGTGTGTTCTTTTTACTAACAACAACCAGAGTCATGGCATGTGTGTTCTCTTCAGAGACCACACATGGATGCACCAGTGTCATTGCATGTGTGCTCTTTTTACTAACAACACCCATAGTCATTGCATGACTATTCTTTTCACATACCACATATGGATCCACCAGTGTCATTGAAATGTGTGTTCTCTTCAGAGACCACACATGGATCCACCAGTGTCATTGCATGTGTGTTCTTTTTACTAACAACAACCAGAGTCATTGCATGTGTGTTCTTTTCACATACCACATATGGATCCACCAGTGTCATTGCTTGTGTGTTCTTCTCATTAACCACAGCTAGAGTCATTGCATGTGTGTTCTCTTCAGAGACCACACATGGATCCACCAGTGTCATTGCATGTGTGTTCTTTTTACTAACAACAACCAGAGTCATTGCATGTGTGTTCTTTTCACATACCACATATGGATCCACCAGTGTCATTGCATGCGTGTTCTTCTCATTAACCACAGCTAGAGTCATTGCATGTGAGTTCTCTTCAGAGACCACATATTTATCCACTAGTGTCATTGAAATATGTATTATTGTCAACTACAGCCTCTGGCCACAAACAATCGGGATGGAGAGCTAACCAGCAACCGCTCTAGGCTTCTAGAAGACCCGATCCATGATTGTTAGGCACCATTGGATCGGGGTGCATGGACGATAAGGATGTCCTTCGCGAGGGCGATCCGCAAGAAGTCTGTTCTACGAACTGATTGGTAGTGGCAACATCGTTGGGCCTACGTCCTTGCCCTTATCCCCTTAACCTCGGGGCCGAAGCTCAGATCGTGTTCCTTCATCGCCATGGAGAGGGAGAGGCCCAAACTCAGCTTGCACGAGGATCAGATGTTCGCCCACTATGACATACTCGCGCTGCCGTTTGCGAGGCTTCCGGCTGGCTTTGAGCTCATCTACGCCGGGGTTCCTGTCGCGCCGCTCTTGCACGACAACGTGTTGGCGAGGCAGATCGAGGAGCACCGCCGCCAGCTGTCGGAGCGAAAGAGGGCAATGGCATGGTACTCGTGCACGACCACGTACTGGCTAAAGTTGTTCAAGAAGGAGCGGGCTATGTTGATTGAGCTGTGCGAAACCCACCGGCGGGAGATCCACCCGGATCTGCGTAACCCCGAAGGGAGGCAGCGCTTCTGGGCAGTGCCTGGGCATACGACCTCCACCGTTATCGATGCAGCGCGCCGTGAAGAATCCATGAGGAGGAGGAACACTGCCGGGAATGTCAGCATCGATTCCGACACGGAGGAGGTTGGCGGCGACGCGGACAATGTCGTCAATGATGGAGACTGCGGGAGCATCATAGTCGATTAGGGCCACTTAAGCATAAATTAAATCTATGTACGGTATCTTAATGTGCTCTTTGGATCTGGGTCACTTCAGTCATGGTTGATTATTGTCATAATCTATATATGTTGGCCATGTTTTAGTTGTCTTTATCTTTGAAACTAGTCAATCGAAACTCATACGATCCTGAAAATAAAGTTCACGCGTTCTTGGCATATCTGATGGGACAATACACTGACTCTTCTCCCAGCACTTGATGGCACAGCCATAATTTGGAGTGCGCCAGAGGAGAAGGGATCGAGCGTGTTGTAATAGTGTACTACTCTTGTCCAGATATAACTGACTTAGTTTTTTTAGATATTTAATAAATGTGTCTATACCCAAAACATGTCTAGATACATGTTTTAGGTTTCTCTGTCTTTCAAACTAATGAAAAGTCATCAAATTCTGAACAAACAAAATCATTGCGTTCACATCTAATGGGATAATACGCTAACTCTGCTACTTGATGGCATAGCCATAATTCTGGAGTGCACCAGAGGAGATGGGAATGCATGGGAGATGGGAACTAGTAGCCGCGTCCAAACGCAGGTAAAAAATTAATGTAATAATATTTTAAAAATTGTAATTTGCTCCACATAAACCCATCACAGACACGTTGCACGCGCTAGATATAAATAAAGACGACACAACTAGTTTAGTTTCAATGATATAATTTAACATACGACGTTACTGTGCCTGCATCTTTCTGCTCCTCTTATTAGTCTGCTAGCCCACGCTGCATTAAGCATCAGTTGATGAGGATAAAAAATGATAAAATGGAAAATAAAACAATTTTTAAGCTTACCATTCATCCAGAGAATCGTACAAAGATGAAATTGGCAGGGATTTATTATTTCTCCTGCAGTTAGCCGAAAGATCCTCAAGAACATCCTCAATCACCCCTGCAACTTCTTCATATTCTAATACACCTCCATTATTTACCCTTTCCTCCCCGTTCTGCTTACCCTTTTGTTTCTTTTCACACCCTTTTCTCGCCGGCACCTCCACTTCTTCATAAATTGGCTGCTTACGTACGTTTTCCTCCGAGTGCTCATCACCGTCTTCGCGTTGCTCTTCCTCTAGTTCTGGCTGAGAAGCCTCATTTTCTGCCACCGGGGTGTGAACAGGAACAATATCATGTGTAACTGGGTTTTTGCACAACCTCTTGATATGTCCGAATCCGCCACAACGTTTGCATTTCCTTTTCCTAGCTCCCATCCTTGAACCTTTATCGGTGGAGGCTTCAATCCTTAGCTTTCTAGGCCTCCCAGGTGGCCTCCTAAGAACTGGTGGTTGAAGTTTGAACCCTGGATCGCAATCTCCCAATCATTTTCATCGGCCATAGGTGGTACATTTTCTGCATAAGTTGCAGCAAACTTGTCCACGGAGAAATAGTTATCGACATAGTTCTCTATTTCAGCTCCGCTACCTCTAAACTTTAAGATGAAGTAAATTGCATGGTGACATGGCAGACCAGTAATCTGCCACTGCCTGCATGAACAAGTCTTGTTTCCAATGTCTATAGTGTACCTCCGTTCACTCCCATGCTTGTATTCTGCATAAACCTCAGCCAATGTTTTGGAACTTCTGACCATCCTCATCTTTATCGTTCTCATTGCCCTGGTTCTTGCATTCAGTAACATAACCACCTTTGGAACTATTTTATGGCCTAAAAAAATCCTTGCACAAATTCTTTGCCTTAAATCTATCTTCATCATTATGCACTGTCTTATTGCATCCAACAAAATAACAAATCCAAGTGTCTTCATGTCCGAAATCTTATCATTGGAACTCTCTGCCAAATTATTGCAAACAAAATCCACCTTGCTTAACTCACCAAACTTGCTTCTGGCCCATAGCTTGGTGTGATGTTATTCAAGGTATTTTTTCACCTTTGGCACTACATACATGTTCTGCAAGTAAGTAGCATGGATGCTTGGGGTGTAGGTGTATGCTGATCGCCACAAGTCCTCTTCAAAGATCTTTCCTTTGAACTTCTTCATGAAGTTAGTAGCGAGGTGCCGCATGCATTCCCTATGCTCAACCCCAGGAAACACAGCATCAACAGCATTCTCAAGACCCTCGCATGCACCGGTGTGTATCACCAAGCCTTCAGGGTGACCAATTACTTCCCGTAGTCTCTGCATGAACCATGTCCAGCTTTCATTTGATTCACCCTCAAGAACAGCATAAGCTACGGGTAGAAGCCAATTATGCGCGTCCAAAGCACAAGAAAAAGCAACATGTCCCCTGAACTTCCCTGTTAAAGAAGTTGCGCCTATTGCCAAGTATGGCATGAAGCCGTCTAGGAACCCCTTCCAGCATGCCTTCAGGCAGACAAAACATCTCCTGAAGCATATCTGATCTGCCTGCTTATACCTGACCCCCTTGAGACCTTTTCTCTTCCTTTCACAACCTCGTAATCGATGTCAACAACACTACCAGGTGATGTTTTCTCTACCTGAGCTTTGAAACTATACAACATATGAAACTGTCATTCCACTTGCCTTGAATGAAGTGTAGAGCCATCTCCTTCCCATCAAAGACTCTGTGGTAAGGAATCATAACGTTAAACTTTTTGCTAATCTTTGCTCTGAGTTCAGCAGGTCCAATGTTATGATCCTGCCTCACCCAGTCAAGTACAGTAGCAGCAATCCACTTGGTAGTCGCCGGTCTAATTTTATCACTTAAAGAAGTATTAGGGCAGTTGTGTTTCTTCGTGTTTACATTGATTTGCATTCGATAAGAATCCAAATAATTCAAAGCTAGTTATCAGTAGAATAAATATGAGAAAGACTGAAACTAAATGTAGCTATTGCAACCTAAAATGGGTGTCCACCCCGCATTGGAGATGCATGTAATCTTCATTTAAACCCATTACTTTCCCTATAGTGCACCCTAAATCTCTTTTGGTCACTCTTTTCAATGATAAATTCGAACCCAACTCTGATAGCATAGGTTGCAACTGCATATCTGCAGTCCTCCACATTATCAAAGACAGTCCCCTCATCAATTGTAGGATTGTCCCTGTCAAAGTGTATCACTGGCCTGTCCTCGTCTTCGTCGTCGTATCTAATCCCATTTACACATCTTCACATTCCTCTTCCTGATCAGTCCCATAGTTAGGCTCAAAGTTCGAATCAACCAAATATTCCCTACTCTCCATCCTATTAGGGTTAACAACCACGTCTGGATATGCTTTCTCATCATCATATGCACCGCCACACATTTCAGTGCCTTCATGCTCGCTTGACAAAGCATCATGCTCAAGGACAAGCTATACAGACGTCCTGCGGTTACCAACACATATCCTTGCCATCACCACGGGACTAGAAACGCTAATTGGGGTATGTAGAAAAGGAATCACAGTTCTTACCCTTCAATGTGGACGCATGGCACCATCTCCGGGCTCCATACCTCCAAAGCTCTGCACCCTTCTTCCTCTCCCCCTGTTTTGTTGTCCTCTGTGCTCTCCAGACTTGAAGGAGATTCCATGCTCTCTAGCCGCGCATGACCCATCTCCGTGTTCTCAAGCCTCGCAGGATCCATCTCTGAGCGGGATCCAGATCACCAGCATCGCTGGGCCCCTAACCCAATGGCCAACTCTCGGTTTTCGTTTCCAGACGCGCTTGGGCGGTGGACGGTGGCAAGGAGATAGGGCAGGGAGGGGAGGGCGGGAGGATGATGGCCCAAGGGGACGACGAGAGCGGTGCACGACTGAGCGGAGTGGCGGCGACAGGAGCAGAGGAGCGGAGCGGAGCGGAGCGGAGCTGGTTGCGACAAAGCATGGAAAATTGCAAAATAATGTGTTGGTGGGCGGCACCAGCCCTCGAACCTGGGACGCACGCCGTCGAAGGTGGAGGAGGCGGGCCCGCCAGTCAGAAAACATGCCACCTGTCAGCGCACTATGCATGGTAGCACTTCACGGAATTTTTTAGCAGGTCCCACATGTCAGTCTGTTTGATCAAAACTTGCATGTAGTGCATGGCTGGTCCACGCGCTAGTTTCGAAAAAAAGCCCGTTAATCCAAACTTGAAGTGGCAATTCCGCTTCTTCTCCCTCGTCTCCTCGTCTCCTCGCATTGGCAGTTCCACTTTGTCTCCCTCATCTGTTCTCATCATCTTCTTCTTCTCGCAGTGGTAGTTCTTCTTTATTCCTTGATCAAAACATTCCCGCACGTAAGCCATGGCCAGTAGCCGGATGAATATGAACTGGTCCGATCTCTCGCCTAACCCACTTCGCAAGATCGCCGACTACTTGCTGGAGAAAGAGGAGTGCGTCAACACCTATGCTGCTTGTCGGGAAGTCTGAACTGATGGGCGCCGCACTTTAAAGGTGCCCGAATTCCATCTCAACAACTGGATCATGATAGATCACACACTTCCAGACATTGGCGACTTCACCTTCCTCAACCTCGCCACTGGTCATTGCTTCAGGACAAATCTAATGGATGTCCATCACAGGTTCACATTCACATCCGATATTTATTGGTATTTTCCATTGTAAACATCTTAGTGCTAACTGATGCCCTCTTCTTCCAAAAGATTCTACTTCGTCGGTGTTTCTCGTGGCGTCATCGTGCTTGCTCAGAGGGTGGAGCCGTACCAGATTCAGCTTCTGAACCCAATCACTCATAAGTCTAACACTGAGTTTCCAGCACACATACCATCCGATCTTCTGCAATCTGTCGTCATGACGAAGTCCCCGACGATGGTGTCCGTTTGCACTGATTATCCAGATCATATTGCATGGGCCGATGAGAGCACCCCAACGGGGCAAATCAATGAATCATTTGGAGAAGGATTGTATTCGCCACCTCCTGATACACTTCCGGTCTGCATGAGGGCATTCCGAGGGGAAGTATATGCATTACTTGAGAATGGAGACATCTTGTCGACCAACATCCAGTTAGAGCAGCGCGCGAGCACTGTCGCGATGGCCAAAATAATTTCAGCCCCAGTCTTTGAACAGGTACACGGAACCTACAATTTTTACCTTGTGGAGTCAGATGGTGATCTACTTCTTGTGTTGAACGGGGATTTCGCCAAAGGGCAACCGGTGTTGTACCGGGTGGACACGGAGAACCGCTCTCTCGAGGTCATCAGTGACATTGGAAGTCGTGCCCTCTTTGTTGGTTACAATCGGTCTATCTCCATTGACACCAGGTTACACCCCACAGTCAAACCCGATTGTATATACTACAGGAATTATATCAGACTGTACAATCATGAGGTTCAAGCCTGGGAAGAGGAACCAACAATGGTAATGTATGGCTTAAGTCTAGAACATACACCGAGGCCTTACCCTTTGGACGAGATACTGACAACATATTGCAAACGAAGAGAGTTCTCTGAACATGTGTTGCAGCATGCGGGAGCTGACGACGACGAAATATATAGGGGAGAATGAATCCTATATTCATCCTAGGTTATTTTCTAGCATTTTCAGGTCTATTATTCGAAGTAGAAATTTGTATTGTATTTATATTATTTCGATCAGCAGTATGCGTATTACCTTTCAGACAAAATTGTAATGTATTTAATTTTAGTACTTTCAGAATTCAAAGTATTTATTTTTAGTAGCTTCTTTCAGAATTCTCTGTGTTCGACATGGGCACCAGCTCAGCGCCAGAATTCAGGTTCCACATGGAAAATTGCACAATAATGTGTTGGTGGGTGGCACCAGCCCTCGAAACTAGGATGCGCACCGTCGAAGGTGGAGGAGGCGAGCCCGACAGTCAGAAAACATGTCACGTCGGCATCCCCTGTTTCTGATGCCCTTTAAAAAAAGAAAACATGCCACGTCGTCATCCCCTATTTCTGATGGTGTTGCTACAATCGACGATACATGGTGGCATATAAATAATGTCGTCTAAACATAAGGGCACAGTCGTCAACATTTCTAAAATGAAGCCCGGTCTCGTCTCCTACCTGTCCTGGTACAATGCCCGATAAGGTGGATAGCCATGACCGATCTTTTTAATACGTTCGCACTCTTATGCTGAGAAGGAAAATAAATATTGAGCGGTTAATGCAACGAGTGTCGAATTATTACCCTCTAAGGAAATGGGAGATGGTTATTTTCACGTGTGCCCGTAGTCCAAACCTACTGTCAGTCTTTCACTCCCCTTCTCTGACAAACCACAGTTCACCTTGCGCAGCTCCTCCGCGTCGCACCAACTAGGGTAACATGGCCCCGCCTAAGCAGCCGTCGCTGCCGCAACAGCCGCCGAAACTGGGGTATTTAGCCCCTCTAAGGCAGGCCATGAAGCTCTACTTCAAGGCCGGTCTCCCATTGCCCTGCTAGGCGGACGATTTCCCCGAATATGCCGAATCGGCCACGGCGGCAACGGCGGCTTTGTTCGCGCCAGATGCGGTAAGCAGGGCCAAGAGAGCGATGTGGAGAAATCGCGCGGTGGCATTACGGCATGCTCTAGGCAGTGGGAACAAGGTACGTATCAAATCGTTCACGAGAGCGTGCTGCCGAGGGTACACACCCTCGAACAGGGCAGCGCCAAGGTCTAGGAACTCTCACGTCCATGCTTTGGCGTGGACTACTTTACCGCAGTTGGGAGGCTGGGAGCACGCCGTCTGCGTCAAAGACGCTCCATCCTACACACCGTTAGAGGCCGTATCATGGTGGCGACCAAACGTCTACACTCAGCATGCTGGATTGTTCGACAACCGGAGCCGGCGGCGGGCATCAGCTCAGCCCTGGAATTCAGGTTCGAGTTCACACGGACCTACGATCCCAAGAAGGAGATGCCGAATTTCAGTTTCGAAGAAATCGTTGCAGCGGTGCGGATGGTCCAACTGAACTGGGACTGGCGCACGCAAATCGCTCGTGCATGAACGATGCAGATTTCTTGTAGTTTGGCGGGAAGGCAATAGATTAGTTTGGGTTAAATGATCAAAGAACTTATGTCCTCTCAAGGCAATTGGCCAGCCAACTTTTCTGGTGGAGATCTGTAGTTTCTTCAGTGTAGAATAGTTAAGTTCAGACTGGAGAATGGCTTTTGTAGATGAAATGCTGACGAATTGTTCTATAAACTAGTAGGAAGTTTAGCCCATTTTTGTGCAGGTATAAGACCCTTTTGTATGGAAGTACTACTGTTGTACGCAAATACTATCAAGTATCTATTTCCTTCAATTACTAGTCGTGGTTAAATCCAGTTAACTGGCATCGTTTTATCCCAGACTACAGATTTTGCATTTGACGTCTGTGTTGTAAACCATTTTTCATTTGTCTCGTGTTGCCTACAAAATGGTCTTGCAGTTAAACGTGTTACAAATTTAGCTACCTTGTACTTGAAGAGGAGATGGACTACATTTTCCTGGCATCCACATAATTGATATTGCTCATTGCCAGACCACCCTCTTTTCATGAGATTGTCCTTGGTTATTCACAGAAATTATAAAGCACGGTGTTCAACTATATCGATTCAAACTATTACACACACACTACATCAAATTCATTACCCACACATACTACATCGATTCAAACTATTACACACACATACTACTTCAAACTATTACACACACTACTACATCGATTCAAACCATTACACATTTTTAGTCGATGCTAACTTCCTGCTACGCTCTCCATACAACAAATTCATTAGCCACACATACCACGGCAATTCACTAGAGCTCTGTCTTCACTCGAGGGAAATCAGAACCACCAGCTCGTCCAAGCTCGGTCCCCCCACCGAAGCTGTGTGCCCCGTCGCGAAACGGTGGTGGTAATGTGCCATCGATCCTTCCAGGCCAACACTGCAGGCGACGAGGGCGCTTTCTGGCAGCCTCTTCGGGGCCCTGAATGCCATGTACCGAGTCCAGAACCTCCTCCAGGTGGATGATGACCGGGTGCTTCCAGCAAAGCTGTCGCCCTGCCCTGCTTGGAATCTGCACCTCGTACATCTTAGGAACGGCGTCAGGATCTTTCAGCCATGCCTTTACCTCGATGACCCATCTGTCGCTCGGTGGCACGATTTCCACCAGCTCGCCGCCAAGGCTACTGACGACCTGCTTGAGGGCCTCCGGCTCCCAAGCATCCAATGGGAGGCCGTCAAAGCCGAGTTTGGAGAAGAAACGAAGCTGCCCCAAGCGATCGTCCCACCCACAGGCGTGATGCCAACGCATGAAGCTCATTTTTTCCCGCAGCACTCGAAAGAACGGGAAGAATGCAGAACGCGCTCGGTGTCTGAGCTGTGCTCGAAACAGACGAAAAAATCGAATGGCGGCGCGCATACCTTAATCTTGACCTCATTTCGTCTGATCCCAAAACGAGACCTGAAAGCCGACAGCAACTCTGTCGGCGACACGGCGGGACGGACGCCTAGCACGGTGGCCATGAGAGCGTTGTCGTCGAACTGCTATTCCAGGGCTACCATGCCTAGGGTGCGTGGCAGCATGCCACTTCCCGAGGCCGGTCGCCGACCTGGATCGCCCAACCGGACGCACTCCGCCATGCGAGAAGGACTAGCCAGAGGCGACATATTAGTCCGGGGACGTGAAGCTCCGATATGGCAAACGATGCAATGGTGACGGCTGCGAGCTTCGATTACAGGCATGGGAGGTTGACCGGACATGGCGGGGACGCAAATTAGAGCAAGTCCGAGCTCCAATCTGGGACGAGCAGACGGAGCTAAGCAAATGTTATGGGGAGGGGAGCAGGGAGAAGGCCAGAGCAGAGCAAAGAAATAGATCTGGTCCACTCAGTGATCTGGTCCACGCAGGGGTAAGCTAGTCCATGACCGCAAAAGATAACAGGGAATACTGGCATGGCGGGCCAAGAAGAGTTGACCTAACGACGGTATTTGAGTTCAACCGTTTTTCGTCTGGTTCAAATGACCGTTTGGTCGTTAGATTTGTATTCACCCCCATTTGGCCCTTCTGGACAATTGGTGATTCTACTATGGCCCCTCCACGCAATTGATGACAACTCGGGTACCGCGGTGCACTCACCCGAGAAGTTTGGTACCACAAACGAACATTCCCCTGGTCGTGGACAGCAGCAGAGTGATTCTACACCCGCAGCGCCCCATGTTCCCTAGACATACGAAGAGTACCATGATATTCTGTGTTTCATCCATCTTGACACAAATAGTAAAGCCACTCATACCAACCGTCAGTGCAAGTTTGTCAACAACCTCAAGGAGAACCCTGAGTCCGGCTACAAGTGAAGTCGGAAGAATAGACCCCACGGAAAGGGCAAGGGGAATAATAAGAAGGAAGAATCCAAGGATTTAGATGACATGGATGAAGACATGGACCTCAAACCCGTGGTCAAGGGCGATGGCAAGGGTCAAAATCCCTTTGATAAGAAGGCTCTAGGCTACCACACCTTCCTTGGCACCCCCACCATCCGAACCCAGAAAACCTCTCTTAGGATATTGATGGCCACCCTCCCCGCAGTACCCCAGTACGTGAAGTGGTCAGAAATTCCTATTACTTGGGACAGAGAGGATCATCCAGACCTCATCCCAACACAGAACCAGTATGCCATGGTCATCAACCCTATGATTAACGACAACGAGTTCACCAAGTGCCTCGTCGACAGTGGAAGAACCATCAACATTATGTACCTTGATACGCTGCACAAGATGAATTTGACGGAGACCCACCTAAGGTGAAGCAACACCGTATTCCATGGTGTCTTCCCTGGTAGGCAAGCTCACTCCCTTGGTTGCATCACCCTTCTAGTCGCCTTTGGTGATGTTAAAAATTACCGCCAAGAGCGCATGACCTTTGAAGTGGTGCCCTTCAAGAGCATGTATCACATCATATTTGGCCACGGAATATTCCACTCCTTCCTCGCCAGGCCATTTTTCATCTATAACAAGCTCAAGATACCCGAACCAAACAACAGCATCACCCTTGCCGGAAGCTTCAACAAGGCAAGGGACTGTGAGCTGAGTGAAGCCGCCTTCACCAAAGCAGTCCTCTATGGTGAAGAGTTCAAGGAGATCCAGTGTCAGGTCGATGCCTCAGAGATGCCGGCTTTGAAGAAGCATATTTCTAACTCTGGACCCGCCTTAAAGCGCACCATCAAGACCAAGCAGGTGGAACTTGTGGAAGGAGACTCGTACAAGACCACCTCCATTGGCATGGACATGGATCCCAAATAGGAAACCGCACTTGTCAAGTTCCTCCGTGATAAATGGGACATCTTCGCCTGGCAACCTGCCGACATGAAGGGTGTACCTAGGGAACTTGTCGAGCACAGCTTAAACATCGATCCTAAAACAAAACTGGTGAAACAACCTCTACGACGCTTCAGTGATGAAAAACGATGAGCCATAGGCAAGGAGCTAGCAAGGTTACTTAAGTCTAGTTTTATCCAAGAAGTTATTCACACCTAGTGGGTGGCCAATCATGTACTTGTCCCTTAAAAGGGAACCAAAGAATTAAGAATGTGAATTGATTACGCCAGCTTGAACAAATCGTGCTCGAAGGATCCGTTTGCTTTGGCTCACATTGACCAAGTCATTGACTCGATGGCTAGCTTGGAACTTTTGTGTTTTATAGATGCATACTTAGGATACCACCAAATCTAGATGTGAAAGACAGACCAATTGGCCACTTTGTTCATCACACCTTACGGCACATACTGCTACGTCACGATGCCCTTCAGGCTAAAAACGCGGGTGCTACGTACCAGCGGACGATGCAGCATTGCCTACATGACCAAATAGGTCGCAGTGTACATGCTTATGTGGATGACATCACGATGATGTCAAAGAAATCAAACAATCTCATCGCTGAGTTGCAGGAAACCTTCAATAACCTCCAGAAGTACAACATGATGCTCAACCCCAAGAAGTGTTTCTTTGGGGTCCTAGCAGGCAAATTGTTGGGCTTCATCGTTTCGCATCGTGGAATCAAGGTCAACCCGGAGAAGATCAAGGCCATCCTCGACATCAAATGCCTGACATACTTGAAGGACATCCAGAGGCTCACAGGTTGCATTCCAGCAGTAAGCCAGTTCATTAGCCGACTTGGAGAGAAGGCAATCCCGCTCTACAAGTGTCTCAAAAAGGCGGACAAATTTGTATGGACGGACGAGGTATATGCAACACTTTAGAAGTTAAAGAGAATACTCTCCTTCGCACCAATACTTTCAGCACCGGAGTTAATGGAGTGAATGTTTGTATACATGGCAGCAACCAACCAGGTTATCAACATCGTCGTCGTGGTGGAGCGTCAGGAGCCAATGCACGAGCACGGAGTTCACTGACCAGTTTACTATGTAAGCGAGGTCTTGACAGAATCCAAGTAGCGTTACCCGCACTACCAGAAGCTAGATTATGGAGTTTTCCTTGCTTATCATAAGCTAAGGCACTATTTCTAGGAGCACCCAATTACGGTAGTGAGAAAAGCTCCACTGTCTGACATTACCAACAACAACGATGCTATAGGAAGTGGGGGCGAAGTGGGGCATCGAGCTTGCCACCTTCGAAATCACCTACAAGAGTCGTGACGCTATCAAATCACAAGCATTGGCGGACTTCATTGCAGATTGGAAAGAACTGCCATAAGATACTCCTGTGCCGGAGCAGGAGTTTTGGGTCATGGCCTGGGGGCTGGTATATTATTGCAATCACCGATAGGAGAGAAGCTGCAGTACGTCCTGTAGATCCACTTCAACGCTACCAACAACATGGCGGAATATGAAGCTCTCATTCACGGACTTCTTGTGGCCAAGGATATTGGAATCAAGCACATAGTTTGTTGTGGAGATTCCGACTTGGTTGCCTAGCAGGTGGCTGGCACCTAGAACGCGTGGAACCCTATGATGGAGCATGTCGAGACGAAGTAGACGAAATAGCCAAGTGTGTCGATGGCTAGAAAGTCAAGAATGTCAAAAGGGAGGATAGTGAAGGGACAGATCTGATGTCTAAGCTTGGATCTACCCATAAACCAATTCCACCTGGCATTTTCGTGAAAGTGGTAGACCCCGACAACCCGGATAGAGTGGATTCATTTGTTAACTCAGTTACAGTGACCTCTCTGGCTTGGACAAAACCGTTCATGGACTACCTTCAAGATGGAACACTGTCTGCCGACAAAGTCAAAATCCGGCAGATAGTACACATAGCAAAAGGCTATACCATAATAGATGGCCATTTATACAAATGAAGCACCACAAGAGTATTCCTACGGTGCGTCTCCCAGCAACAAGGTATGGAAATCCTTAGAGAGATACATCTCGAAGATTGCGGGCATCATGTCGCTCCCCGATCGTTGGTCTCCAAAGCCTTCCGGGAAGGATTCTACTTGCCAACCGCTAAGGCGGACGCTGACAAGATGGTGCAGACTTGTATTGGATGTCAGTTCTATGCAAGGCAACCACATGTTCCAACTAAAGGATTGTGAACAATACTAATCACTTGGTTGTTTGCAGTCTGGGGTCTTGACATGGTTGACCCCTTGAAGACGGCACCTTGCGGGTTTACACATCTGCTAGTTGCAATGGATAAATTCAATAAATGGATTGAAGCTAAACCCATTAGATAGCTCGACGGGGCAACAACCCTGAAATTTGTCTGGGATATAGTGGTGAGATTTGGTCTCCCACATAGCATCATCACCAACAATGGCAGCAACTTATTACTAAGAGAAGTAGAGGCTTACTTTCACGATAAAGGTATCTACCTTGACTTAGCATTTGTGGCACACCCATAGTCTAATGCTCAACTTGAAAGGGCCAATGGATTAATTCTACAAGTGAACAAGCCACGCTTGGAGGCACTGCTACATAGAGCAGCTGGAGCCTGGGTGGAGGAGTTACCGTCTGTATTGTGGAGTTTACGAACAACACCTAACAGATCTACCGGCTTGACCCATTTCTTCATGGTCTATGGAGCATAAGTAGTCCTACCATCCGACATCCTCCATGATGCACTAAGAGTTGTCGCCTATGACGAAGATGACGCTGAAGAATCCAGATGCTTATCTATGTACCTGCTCGAGGAAGAACACATCTTGGCATGCCAAAGATCCTCCATCTACCAGTAGAAGCTACACAACTATCATAGTCACCATGTTCAGCATCGCTCATTTAAAGAGGGGGATCTTGTTCTTTGGCTCAAGCAAAAAAAGTCACACAAACTATCCTCGCCTTGGGAAGGACCATTTGGCATAAGTAAAGCATTTCTCAATGGTTCCTATTACCTTGTCGATATTCGCGAGTTGAAAGATAGGCTAGGAAAAGATCGTAAGCATAAGCGACATGACCCCGATGATGATTATCCACAGACTGATCAACCATGGAACATAGCACAACTACATCCTTTTTACACTTAGCATATTTTATATTATGTAATAAGTATCCTATATGATCAATGAAATAAAGCATTTGGTTCGCTCATATTTCCTAAGTCTTTTACGTCCTTTAGTGTTCATTTTTGGATCATATAAACCCTTTATGTGCAAGTTTGCATTTGCACTTGTGAAAATTCCACCTACGGGTGTTAGCTAAGGTTCTCTGGTCTACACGTTTTCTGACGTTTTTATGTGGATTCCGGAGTAGTGACATTTTGGCACCCAAATCCGACGATTTTGTTCTTAGGTTCTTGACGATGCTATTAAGCATCATCACCTGAGGGATAGTTCTGTGTTGCGAGTCTTCCGTCTCATGAAGGTCAAGCATAAGAACTAGAATAATGGATAAGCTAGCACTTGCTTAAAAAATATATACCTGTCGGACATATATAAGTAGCAGGAGGCTTGTAGACAGGTTTTCTGCCTTATTTCTACATTTGTTTTCCGCATACACATAAAAGTTGCAGAGACACATTTAATACAACAAAGTGTTTTATGGATCTATTGCAGGTGATTTTGATGCTGCATCATCAGCAATAGGAGAAGCAGCCATGGACATGTCATTGATGACCCACAAGTATATGGGGTGTATCACAGTATTTTCGAGGGAAGTGAAACCCAATTTATTGATTCGACACAAGGGGAGCCAAAGAATATTTATAAGCCTTAACAACTGAGTTGTCAATTCAGCTGCACCTGGAAACAATCTTGCTCACAACAGTTTATCAGTAGCAACAGTTTTGTAGTAGGAATAGTAAAGTAGAAGCAGTAGTAAAGTAAAGACAGCAGTAACAATAGCAGCAAACAATGGGATTCGACTGCGGTAGGCATAGGGATGGATGGACGGGCGTTGCATGGACAAGACAATTCACATAGCAATCAGAACATAGGGCAATTGTAGATAAATAAGATAAAGCATCCAAGTACTAGATAATCCTAGGCATGTGTTCCATATATAGTCATACGTGCTCGCAATGAGAACTTGCACAACATCTTTTGTCCTGTCAGCCCATTTGCAGCGGGGCCTCAAGGGAACTACTGGCAATTAAGGTGCTCCTTTTAATAGAGCACCGGAGCAAAGCATTAACACTCCGTGAACACATGTGATCCTCACATAAAAGCCATTCCCTCCGGTTATCCCGATTTCTGTCACTTTGGGGCCTTTGGTTCCGGATAACAACGTGTGTATACAACTTGCAGATAAGACCATAAACAATACTATCATAATGAATCAATAACATGTTCAGATCTGAAATCATGGCACTCGGGCCCTAGTGACAAGCATTAAGCATAACAAGTCGCTACAAAGTCATACAGCACTAATAAAAGATACTAGGCACCATGCCCTAACAATCTGATGCCATTACATGAATGATCTCATCCAATCCCTACCATCCCCATAGCCTACAGCGAGGGATTACTCACTCATAGATGGGGGAAACATGGATGATCGATGGAGAAGCGATGGTGATGATGATGGCGATGATCTCCTCCAATTCTCCATCCCGGCAGGGTGCCAGAACGGAGTTTCTGGTACTATTTCGTGGAATCTGGTGGTGGCGGCGGAGCGGAACTCCTTCTAGAAAAACGTCGAACCCCCTAAGTTTTTAGGTCAGAAGGCAACTTATAGGCGAAGAGGGAGACCGAGGGGGAGTCTAGGGTGGCCAGACCACCCCCTGGCGTAGCCTGGACTGGCCCGCGTGGCCAGGTGGTGTGGCCTGGGCCCCGCCCCCCTCCGTCTCGTATTTTGGCTCCCGGAGTCTTCTGGTGAAATAGGATTTTTGGCATATTTTCCAGGATTTTTCCTGATAGTTGATTTTCTGCACAAAAAGTAGACACCAAGGCAATTCTGCTGAAAACAGCGTCTGTCCGTGTTAGTTGCATCCAAATCGCACAAGTTTAGAGGATAAACAATAGCAAAAGTGTTCGAGAAAGCAGATACGTTTTAGACGTATCAACTCTCCCAAGCTTAGCTTATTGCTTGTCCTCAAGCAATTCAGTTGAAAACTGAGTGCGATAAAAGAACTTTCACAAACACATTTGCTTCATATGATGTATATATTCTCAGCATGTGATCAACTACTTAGACAATTCATAATAGGGAATATGCAACTAAGTTTACTTAATAGGCATTGCAAGCTATGAAGAGATTCTAACTCAAAAATAATAAGTAGCATGAAGCATAAGCATAAGCATAAGCATAAGCATCATTACAATGCTCATAACAAGGTATGATAGAGTGGTATCTCGCTTGCCTTTGATTATGAATGCCAAGGCACCTCTGAAGTTCAGGTGAAGACTAGAAGTAAAGATATCACAAATAATCAAGTTTTGAGACAAGCACAAAGAATAACTATGCTCTCAAGAAGGTGCTCAAAGAATATGTGGAGACTCAACAAGTAAAAGAAAAGGTTTTGAATAATTTGAAAAGCTTCCAAATGCTGAAAGTATGGTACTCATTAGCTTTGAGCTCTCATTGCCCCTATCATAAGCATCTTTAATATGGTTAAGGTGAAAGTGAGGTCCAATCTGAGTTATATGCTTGACAGACTATAAACTTAAAATCCCGTGTCCCTTGAGTACGAGGGTCGCTCCTCATGCTACTCAACTTTAGTTACCGGTAAGTTCTTGTCATCGTAAATACATGTGTATCATAGAGAACTGCCAATGGGGTACCCCTTGCCCGATGATATGGAAGAATCCCCATATCAAAATGACAAGGCAAGCAAACAATGAGTATCTCAGCAATCTTCTTATTTACCATGGGAAAAATGGTGCTTTTTCTCTCTTTCCTCTTTTCATAAATCTCTTTTTTTCTTTTTTCTCAGTAGCTATCTCTCTTTTTTATAAGAAGAATGCTTCATAGATATCATTATGGTTACGCTGTAGTTTTCCACCATGACGGCATGGATTAGACCAGTGGCCCAGGCATTTCTCTAACACATACATAACTCCATGGACTTACAAGCCCCCCTTTTATTTCACACTGACAAAATCCGCAAACAAAAGAGCATGGTATCAACTGGGTATATATTTACAAGTGTTGAAAGCGTTCCCCGTGACAGCACGGTTCTGCTAATCCCCAGCCTATAATTTGCAAGCATATAACTTTCATGGACAGTCACAATGGTTCAGGTTTATTAAGTGCAGAAAATAAAGTGTGCCATCAAGTTCGTGAGAGCTTTACTAACCAACTTTCTCATAACAAGCAAACATTTTATTCGGAAGAAACCAAGGCATATTGAATATGCACGGAAGTAGCAAATGATGCTAATAGGTAGGTATGGTGGACACTTTGGCAATGTTTGGGTTTAGGGAGTTGGAAACATGAGTAAAACATACTCAGTGAAAGTGAAGGCTAGCAATAGTAAGGGAGCAACAAACGAGAGAGCAATAGCTGTCATAATCATGCTTGCAACAAAACAGGACTAAACATGGCATGAAAGTGATTCAAGATCCTCAAGGCAAAATAATTCATCGAGGCTTAACTGATTATTTCAGTCATATGCATGCGTGAGCATGTGCCAAGTCAATTCAAATGAAACATTTAGAGGAGGATACCACGGTGTCATACCAAGTTATGAATAGAGTAATGCAGGCAAACATTCATAAGACATGCTACAAACTATTAGCAAGCTGGAACTAATCATACGAAAGCAAGAACTACTAAGCATCCAAAGATAACATACACCTTACACGAACAGACTAAGCAAGCCCACAGTGATGAGTATATGTACAATAAATGAAAACAAATAGAGTTCGTTACTAGCCTCTTATCACGCCTCAAGTTGTCATTAATCCTCATTATTGCTCTTCACTTATGTGGCTTGAATAATAATATGAGACCAATATCCACTGAGGACTGCTGAACCCTGTAGCAAACTCACAAAACCAAAGAAGAACGACAAATATTTTTGTTGTTTTCGATTTTAAAACAAGAACCAAAAAGGAAAAACAAGCAAAGCAAAATCTTTTTGGGTTTTTCGAATAGTTCAAACAAAGCAAAAGGGAATAAACAAACCAAGGCGAAAAGAAGAAGAAGCAAACCAAAGAGAAACAACATAAATATTTTTGGTCTTTTTGTGTTTTAGAAAGCAAAAGCAAAGAAAGAATGAAAACTAAAAAGAGAACGAAACATGAATATACAAAGTACCGACGCAACATGATAAGGAGATGAGTGTGATGCCGGCGTACCTCCCCCCAAGCTTAGGCTTTTGGCCTAAGTGGGTATCAATCCAGATACGGGTAAGGGTTCCAAGTAGGAGGATCATGATAAGAATGGTCGTAGTTGGGCCCGTGGGAAGAAGAAGAAGCTCCCCAGTCATAAACAGGCTACTGATATGAAGACTCCCCCTCATTCGAGGGTTGTACCGAATCATCCGTGACCTCCCTTCTAGTATCCTACTCCTGTTGGGAGAGCTCTCCCAAGTACGTGTCAAGCTCCTCCTCAGTGAGGGACCATCCTTCCCTGTTATCAAGGTTAAACAAAACAGGTGCAGGCAAAAGAACAACACGCTCGGACTTGCTCTTTCTCCAACCAACTTTGAGAAAGGTTATTTCATAAGATAACTCACTCATACTTGCCCACGAGGAAACAAATTTATGTTGTATCATGGAATTAAGATCAAGCCTTTCCATGGGAAACTGTAGGTCCAGATGATGAGGCACTAAACCATGCAATGCTAGTAGACGAGAAGCAATGAGGCCTCCACAAATTCCACCTTTCTCACGGTTAGCAGCAAGACGAAAAGCTATCAAAGCACCTAAGTTGTAAGACCTATCTTGTTTAAGAGCAGCAGAGATAAATGCTAGATCATATGAAGATAACTTATTGGCAGTTTTCCTAACAAGAACACACTTGGCAATAAAGTAGGCAAAGTAGTGAATGGAGGGAAGATGAATGTTACGGATTTTTCCACTCTCCTTCGAGAAGCTGCTCCCTTGGAAAATTTCTATGTATAAATCCATAAGTGGTTCAGGTTGCTCCTTAATCCTTCTACATGATCCCCATTGAGGTACCTTAATAGCTGCACAAAAGTCATCGAGAGAAAGGTTGACAGTAATATTGTAAATTTTGTAGTGGACCATGGGGTTAGGCAAAGAGTGACTAAATTGAAAGTCCTACACCACAGACATGGTTAGCTTCACAAATTGACAAGGTTCATCTTCCAAAAAGTGCTCCAACCCTGCATTAGAAACCAAAGTGTGGAAATCTTGGAGAATTCCCGCAGCTCTCATGAACTCAGAGCATGGATAAATGGAAGGAAAAACTTCCTCCTCCCGGTGGACCTTCATGACCTCAAGCACCCATAGTTCATGTTGGTTTAGGTGATGTTCATTCATCTTCTATTCTGAAATTTAAACACCTATTAAACAAGTGATTGCAAAGTGAATAAAATGAAGGATTCTACTCATAGGGACTTGTAAGAGGCCTAAACATGCATCAAAACTATATCTCTAAGAATCAAACAAGCTTACAAGCTCTCATAACCTGTCACCTACAGCAGCAAAATACTCAAGATATAATCCACTAAACTCAAATCTACTTGGACAAGGGGAGGAGTCACATACTAGGGAACAAATGCTCCAAATTTCAGCAACAAAGATGGGATGAGCAAGGAGATCGAAAAAATTGAGAGCAAGCACAGCAAGAACGCGATTTTGAGCAATGAACTTGAGCTTACTCGGGAGAGAGAAGAAAGTGGCAGGTGAGAGAGTTAGTGGAGGGCCAGGGGTGGCCCACACCAGGGCATGGCGCCACCCAGGGCAGGCCGTGCCACCAGGTGGTGAGCCTGCCTGGTGGGTCCCCCTGGTACCTCCCAGGCACTCCTCTGCCCCTTTTTCACGTAAAAATTTAATATGAATTTTCTAGAATTTTTCGAGACACTTTATTTTTGGGCATTTTTTAGGTATAGAAGAATGATTTTCTGACAGACAGATTTTTTTGGAAATGATGCAATGACAAAACAAGGCTAGAACTACAGAAGTTCTAAGGCACTCTAACATGCAAGCAACTAACAACAAAAAGGAGACTAAACGAAAGCAAAAACTAAAAGGGATAGAATAGAAATAAGCGGAGATAATCACGGTGAAAACATTGTTTTGTTCAATGAAATCCTTTTGTTAAAAAGGTTGATCAGGTCTTGTTACCAAAATAATTCCATATGAGACAAAACTTTGTATTCCACTAATGATTATGTTACCTCAACCTTGATAGCAATGGTCCCAATCATAATAGTTTCAAATTTTTCTCTTGGTATGGGACAATATATTTCTCCAACTTGAATGCCCTCAACATGTTCAATTGAATTCAAACCATAAGTCCTTTCAATCTTCTTGGTGAAATAGACAGTATGTTCCTTGTCATTAACATTGAAAGTCACCTTTCCTTGATTACAATTAATAACAGCCTCTGCAGTATTAAGAAAAGGTCTCCAAAGAATAATGGACATATTATCATCTTCAGGCATTTCAAGCACAACAAAATCAGTTAATATCAAGCAACTATGAGCCACTTGAACAGGTACATCCTCACATATACCAACAGGAATAGTGGTATATTTATCAGCCATTTTGCAAAGATATATCAGTTGGTATTAATTTTTCTAGTTGAAGCCTCTTATAGAGAGAGAAAGGCATAACACTAACTCCAGCTCCCAAATCACACAAGGCAGTTCTAACATAACTGTTCTTAATAGAGCAAGGGATAGTTGGAATCCCCGGGTCTCCAAGTTTCTTTGGAACCTTACCATTAAAGGAATAATTAGCAAGCAAAGTAGAAATTTCTTCATTAGGGATCTTCCTTTTATTCGAGACAATATCCTTCATATACTCTGAGTAAGGAGGCAATTTAATAGCATCAGTCAAAGGAATTTGCAGGAATAAAGGTTTCATCCACTCACAAAACTTATTATAGTGTTCATCTTCCTTTGACTTGTGTTTCTTATCATGGAAAGGCATAGGTTTTTGGACCCAAGGCTCTCTTTCACTACCATGTTTCTTAGCAATAAAATCTTCTTTGGTGTATTGAGTATTCTTAGTGTGGTTTTCAGGTTCTTCTTCAACTTTTTCTTCATTAGGAGCTTAATTTTCTTCATTACCACTTTCAGTTTCAGCATCAGAAATAGATATACTATTAGGATCTATAGAAGGTTCAGAGGGTTCTACAATAGTTTTATGTTTCCTTTTCCTTTTCTTACGAGTAGAGCCACTATTTTCAGCTTGTTGAGAATCCTGCTCAATTCTTTTGGGATACCCCTCAGGATAAAGAGGATCCTGGGTAGCAGCACCACTTCTAGTTATAATTTCATAAGCATGTTTTTCTTTAGAAGCATTAACTAGCAAGTCTTTTTGCACTTTAACGAGTTGATCTATTTGAGTTTGAAACATTTGAAAGTGTTTAACAATCATTTTAAAATCATTAGAGGTTCTTTCCACAATATCTTTCAACTCAACAATAGCTCTAGTGTTTTCCATTAGATGATTTTGCACCCTTTTATTAAAATTATCTTGCTTAACAATAAAGATATCGAATTCTTCTAAGCATTGATCAGAAGGTTTAGAGTAAGGGATATCACCTTCATCAAAGTGTTGGAGAGAGTGTACCTCGATAGTGGATGAGTAGGGAATAGTCTTACATAATTCTTCTATAGGAGGTAAATTCTTGACATCTGCAGCTTTAATTCCCTTCTCCTTAAGACATTTCTTAGCTTCCTTCATCAATTCATCATTTAATTCAATAACTCCCCTCCTCTTCGATGTTGGAATAGGCACAGGAATAATTGGTTCAGGTACAATTACTTCAGGTATAGCTTGTTCAGGAGGAGCCCAATCTTCATAGTTCTTACTTATTTTAGCCATTAATTCCTTAGCTTCTTAGGAGTCATATTCCTGAAAACACAATCAGCACAACTATCTAGGTATGTCCTAGATTCTTCGGTTAGTCCATTATAAAATATATCAAGAAGCTCATTCCTTCTAGCCTGTGCATGAATTAAATCACAAAACCTTACCCAAGATTCAGGCAATATCTCTTTTTCTCCCTGTTTAAAATCAAAAAGTTCCTGCAAAATAGCATGTCTAGCGCTAGGAGGAAAATATTTCTGTAGGAAAGTACAAATCAAGCAATCAGGGCTATCAATAGATCCAGGAGGTAAATTACTAAACCAAGTTTTAGCTTCTCCTTTCAGTGAAAAGGGGAAAATCTTAGCAACAAAGTAAGTACACATCATAATATCATCAGAAAACAAGCCACTCATGGTAGAAAGTTCATTCATATGTGCTACCGCACTTTCATTCTTAGTCCCACAAAAAGGTTCTTTCTCAACAATAGCTATGTAAGATAGATCGAGAGAGAAATCATAATCTTCATCTATAATGTTTATGGGAGAAGCAGCAAACTTAGCAATAGGAGACAATTTGGGTCTAATAGTACGCCTCTCAAGGAGACTCTTAGCAGCGCTCCTATCATGGGTGTTTTTACATTCTTTAATAAATTCATCGGTCATCTCAACATAACCATCTTCAATGCATAACTTTCACTAGCCTCAGGAGAACTAACAGGTGTGGTAGTGTCTTCATTAGGAGTTTCAGTATTTCCAGCTATAGTTCTAGCAATCGTAGCATCTAGGAAAGGATCTAATGAACCACTCTTATAAAGCATAGTAGAAGCAGCATCATAAGCATCAGAAGTTTCAGATTCAGTAGTAGTAGCAGTGTGTGTAGCATGTGTATGTGGTGGAGTAACGAGCTTACTCATAACAGATGGTGAATCAAGAGCAATAGAGGTGTTCAGAACCGTACCTCTTGTCGTGGTGGTGTCACGGCAGATGCCATGGATAGGCTAAAGGTGGGGACTAATAGCACTAGGGAAATCCAGGGAGGGATAGTGAGGTGACTCCTCACACAGAAGGTTTGTTTTTGATTCACTTCACCGATTACAAGTGCTCCTCGAGCTGTATTGGAGAGAGGAGGAAGAAGGTACTCTCTTACTCTAACCGCTAGCTAGCCCTTAGGAACCAAGTAAAAACTAGTCTATAGAGATCAATCCAGTAAAGATCCACCCAATCGAGACCAACCCCTTCTACAGAGGCCCTAGCCCTCCTTATATAGGAGTTGCTAGGTCTCCACTTAGGGCATATGTGGAGGCATATTCCAGGGAATATGCCTCCTCCCAAAATAGTAAGCCGACTGGGTCGCTTTTCCCCCGCGTCATCCATGCAGAAGCTACGTGAGCCTCTGTGGCGCCTGCGTCAGCCGACATCGGCGTCGTCACCTCTGTCGGCCACGCCTCGGTGGTCCTGCCCCTGTCCGCTTCGCTCATGCTATGCGTACCGAGGTTACTTTTGACTAGCGAGATACCTTCCTTCTCCTAGAAGCTTGCTATGACCCAGATCGTAGTTGATCCGGTCACACCTGTTCCTGCATACAAGTTAGATTCATCTATCTGACTTACGGCTTAAGTCGGATGAGACTCAGTTAGGTGGACATCCCCGGGTCTGGGTTACCCCGAGATTCGGCCTGCCTTGAGGTAACTCGGCCAGCATGCGCTTTGACCTTGCCGTACCTCGGCTAACTCGGCCTTTATACCCCGGCGTGACCCTACCCGGGGGTATCCCCCCAACATTAGTCCCCGAAGCTGGTGCGGTCTTAGTTGCCTTAGCCGCTAAGGCCACAGCAGGTTCAATTTCACCGAGCTTTGTGCTCCTTCTCCGAGTTACTTCTTATCTCGGATCTCATGGGTTTACTTTCCCGTGGCGTGTTTCAAGTTTTTACTTGCTGGCCGGGTTACCATAATCTCATCTGGGTTATCTTTTCTTCTCTCGTACGCTTCCCCACGTGGAGGCTAATCATTAGGTTGCCTCATTTTAAGGGCCAGCCACAGTAACCGCTGCAGTAATTGTCAGTTATCACTATAGCGCACGTCACGTCTGGCCTGCCTCCTCGTTAACTGCATCAATGCGTCGCGTCATGGGACCTGCTATACCCTGTGGTCCTCCGTGTGGCTCTTCGCTTATTGGTCCATATGGTTTATACACGGCCACACCATGTGGCACATCCGCATAACACGATCCCACTTCCTCCTCGAGGGAGTGGTTAAATAGGGGAGGGGTGCGCCCCTTGGGTCTTTTCTCACTTCCGCGCCCCTCTACCTCTAGTTCTTCTTCTTCGTCTTCTCCCGCGATAGTGTCGTCGCCGCCGCGTCTGAGTAGTAGCGCCGCCGCCGCACTGCTTCCACATGCACCTGCGTCGTCGCCGCTGCTGCGCACCTCCTTCGCCACGGGTCGCTGTCAGTCTAGGCCGCTGCCCCCCACCGCCGCTAGCACCAGTGAGGGCAACAAACTCGAGATGACAGAAGAAGAGCTTGTCGTCGCCGAGCAGGAGATGGAGGAAGACGCCGCGACGGTGGACCGCGGTGCGTGGTCTGGGTCCTAGGTCTGCCAGGATGATCTGGACTGGCTCTACCGCACCAGGCGCATCCCCGTAGGCGTCACCGCACGCCTCGCCTCTGCCGAACTTGCCCCCTCACCCAATCCGGGTGAGTTTGTGGTGTTTCTGTCACACTTCCAGCAGGGATTCGGTTTGCCAGTTAGCGATTTTTTCCATGATTGGTTGAACACCTACGAACTCCAGCCGCACCACCTTCCTACCAATGCCATCACATTTCTCTCTGCTTTCGCCTCCACGATCGAAGGCTATGCCGGATTATGGCCCACAAAGGAGCTATGGATCCCGGTTCTTTGGCCTTCGTCGTAACGTAATTCCGAATGTCGATCTAGAGCCGGAGGACAAACAACTTACGCAGTTCGGCGCTACATCCATTTCTCCCCGGAGGCTCTCCGTCTTTCCCCGGTTTACCGGGCTGGACTTCTGCAAAGGATGGGCCCGGACTTTCTTTTATGTTCGGAATGAAGGCACCGAAGACCTGATCCGGCTTCACCCCTATGCTCCGGGTCCTCCCAACCCGGAGTTGTGGGATGTTGTCCCCAAGAAGCCCACAGTTTTGGCCAACCAGGTCAACAAAAGGTTCGCGGAGCTGAAGGAGCTCGGGTTGCGCAACAAGGACGTCATGATCACATTCGTCCGCAACCGGATCTCCCCCTCCATAAACGCACTCACAAAGTGTGCCATATGAGCTGGGGCCGTGACCCCAACCGGACCTCGTCTTTCAAGTTGAGCAACACAGAAATCTGTCACCGGGTCAAGGCCCTCTTCACCACCCACAAGGACTTCTCCTCTGAGTGGACGTGGGGAATTGAGCACTATTGTTGGGATAGGCTTCCTCCCGTGGTAAGCTTCGTGCCACAAACTTTCTCCGAATTAAATCTTATGTCGGTTGCTGTTGTATTTTTAACTCTGTCGTCTTTTTTCTCCCTTAGCAATTCCTTTAGAAAACTATTGAGGATGGCACCGATCCCACCCTCAAATGTGCGCCTGACCGGGAGAGCTCGGACGAGGAAGAACCGGATCAGGAGATGTTCCTCCTAATGGCCGACGCGACCAAGCGACCCACCGGTAAAATCTCTTCCATTAGAGATTGGCCCGACGATGAAGATGACTCTGATGTTGAGGTGATGGAAGCATTTGATGTTGTCCCCCTTTCTTATGCTTTTCCGGCATCAGCTAACCCCGGTGGGCAGATCCATGAGGACCCTCCCCTTGCCGTGGGTGATCCTGTTCCGGTTGCGCCAAAGAAGAAAAGGGAAGCCGCATCCACTTCATCCTCCGGACCTTCTCAGCCAGCCAAAAGGCGAAAGAAGTCCAGAGACAAGACTGCCTCCAAGCCCGCGACCAAGGCCCCAGCACGAAGGGCTCGGAAGCCCAAGGAGCCCCTAACCTCGGATGTGTAAGTCGCTTTTTCCGTCTGCCATTTACTTGTTCTTGCATTGTTATAGTTTCTCATCTGACACCATTTGATTCGGCAGGGCTGCAGTGGAGGTCCCCCAGAATGGATCTAGCATCACTTCGCTGCTCCGACTCAGCCCTTCTCCCCCTCGTGATGACGATTCACGCCCGCTGGGCCCTATTCCGGAGGGTTCGGCGGCTGCTCCAGGTTCCAGCCCACCTCGTCAAGAGGGGGGCAACCTCGGAGCGGGGGAGACTGGCCCAGCCAAGGCAGCAGCATCCACCACTTCGGCTCTGCTGCAACCAGCTACTACCGAGTCTACTTCAGTACCTCCTTCGAAGAAGAAAACAGCACCAGCACCAGCACCAGCAACAAAAGTAGCAACAGCAGCACCGAGAGCAACGGCAGCGACGCCAAGCCCCTCCGCCTCGTCCGAGTCTTCTCAGTCTCGACGAGAAAGCACCTAGGCAGCTCCCAAGGGTAAATCTGTTGTAACCACTTCCTCCTATCAGCAGCCCAAAGGCAAAAAGGCCCCTGATGCCACCAGGGCAGCGTCCGTCGAGGCTGGACAGCGCACTCTCACGTCCATGCTTTCCAAGAAGCCTCTAGCACCAAAGGACGCCCCTGTCGAGCCAGCTAGTGCGCAGCAACTTGTTTTGCACACCAGCCCGGCCCTTGCTCAGGTTGAGAGGAGGGAAGCACATGCCAAGGGCTTGGTGGTGCCCCACATGCTCAGCGGCGAACGATATCCTCCGACCTTGATCGAGTTCATGAACAACTGGAACAAGGCGGAGTTCGTCTACAATGATGATCTCCCGGAGAAGTTCGGTCCCGCCGAGTTTTCTGCTCAAATGAACACAGCCACCAAGGCAATTAACCTTGCGGGTCGGATGATGGAGGTACGTTACTTCACCTTTTCCTTAGCATGCTGTATATATTAGTGATATAACCATTAGTCCCCGAGCCTCCGGGGGAGTAACTTGTTATTCGGCCGGATGCTCCTTAGAAAACCAACGTAGATCCTTGACAATTTCAAATATGCACACACCTAGAGCCGGGTTAAGTTCCACTTGGCCTGGATCTTGTACACTTCGAATATGCACACACCTGGAGCCGGGTTAAGTTCCACTTGGCCCGGATCTTGTACACTTCGAATATGCACACACCTAGAGCCGGGTTAAGTTCCGCTTGGCCCGGATCTTGTACACTTCGAATATGCACACACCTAGAGCCAGGTTAAGTTCCACTTGGCCCGGATCTTGTACACTTCGAATATGCACACACCTAGAGCCGGGTTAAGTTCCACTTGGCCTGGATCTTGTACACTTAGAATATGCACACACACCTAGAGTCGGGTTAAGTTCCACTTGGCCCGGATCTTGTACACTTCGAATATGCACACACCTAGAGCCGGGTTAAGTTCCACTTGGCCCGGATCTTGTACACTTCGAATATGCACACACCTAGAGCCGGGTTAAGTTCCACTTGTCCTGGATCTTGTACACTTCGAATATGCACACACCTAGAGCCGGGTTAAGTTCCACTTGGCCTGGATCTTGTACACTTCGAATATGCACAAGGCTTAAGCTACATTTTTGTACTCTTTTCAGGTGACCATCAACCGCTGGAGCGCTGAGTTTCAGCGTCTCCTGGACACTCACAAAATGCTACTCGCAAAGCATAATGCACATCTCGCTGAGCACGAGAAAAGGGGTAAATTCTCTTCTTCACATTTTTCTGTTTTCCTTCATCTTCTTCTGCCGAACTAATCCATCATTCAGTTTTCGCAGCTGGGGTGGAGGCTGAGAACAAGCTTATGAGGAAGAATCGGGATCAGATTAAGGGTAAGTTACTTTTGTCCGACCTTGTTATGCTTTCCATCTCCCTTATTCCTTGGCTCGGCAAACATTCATACCTCGGCTTTGCCGGGTTAACAAACTATTTCAGTATCGCTGGAAGATAGTGTGCCCGTGCATGATATGATGCTGCATTTTCTCGAACAAGCAGGGCAGCATCAGGCCGAGCTCAAGAAGAAAGACGTTGAGCTTGCGCTCCTCCGAACCAAGGATGATGAGATTGCCAAGCTAAAGGCAGAAATGAAGAAGCTGAAAGCACAGCACCAATCCGAGCTTGAAAAGGCTGGCCAGGACTATACTGAAGAGCACGAGCGCCTCAATCTCCAAATTGCCAAGGACCGAGAACTTCTCCAGGAGGCCGACGTCAAGCTTGAGTCGGCGAACACTGAACTTGTGCAACTCCACAAAAGACGTGATGACTGTACCAGGGAATTGACCCGGATCCACAGCCATATTTCACGTAAGTTCCTTTCCCTTATCCAGCATATTTCTCCGGGTTACTTCACATGTCTCTTCTTACTTGCTTCTCTTATCTCGTTTTCAGGCAAAATTCCAGAGGGCACTGCCATTGCGAGTGCCGTTGTTGCTGATTTCCGCCGAGAGAGGGGTACTCCCGTTGCTCCTGACGGTCAAGATATTCCTTATGACATGGAGGACCTGTTGGTCAGCTTGTCATCTCTCTTGGAGATTATCAAGAACTATGGCAAGGATATCCTTGACATTGCAGTCAGAATTTTCAACACGTTTTGGCCTGCAGAAGACACTCCGGAGAGTACTGCAGTTCTTGTTGAAAAGTTGATGGAAATCGAGACCCAGCTCGACCTTTGGAGGGAATCCGCTGGACGCGCCGCAGCTGAGACCGTTCTCCACTATGTACTTACGTGGTATGAGAAGATCGACCTCAACCTCTTACCGCGCACGCGCACCAAATCCAAAAGGACCAGCGACCCGGAGTGGGTAGCTCGGCGCCAGGTTTGCGCCCATAGCCTCATCGAATATGCTCCCATTCATGAATGGACTGAGGGACCGAGCTTCCTGGAAGCCGCTGGTGACGAAAATGCTGAGAATGTTGAAGACGGCTTGGATGAGGATGAAGAGGGCGATGCCTCCGACATCGAAGACAGCGAAGATGATGCCAAACTTCCTCCTCCTGCTGCTCCTTGAGTGAAAACACTTTAAAATTTATCAGATCCCCGGTATGCCGGGTGGAATTGTATCTAGTACACATGTGATATTTTGCTACTAAGTTTTTTATGCCGGATTAACATGGGCGTAGTCCCCAAGTTTCATTTTCTTGTTCATCCAATCTCTTGGCTCGACTCGTGTCTACCTTGATTCGGTTTTACGACTTACGAATCCGAGCCTCAAAAATTGTCTTAACAATACTTGGAAACTTTTAGGCTTAGCTCAAAATAATTCAGCATAATAATTTGAAAGTAAATACAAGGTTAGTCCGAAAAACAAATGTCAGCTCGATTAAGTTCTTTTCCTTAGTCGTTTTTCATGTGCTAGGCAATTCCAAACTTGTTCTCTCGCTTTCCATGAAGCCAAATCTTGTTGGACAGCAGCAAGTCGAAGAGTTGGGTTTTTGGTGCTCACACACTACTAATCCGAGTTAAGTAGAACAACTTACTCCAGCTGACGCACAAATAATACAAGACAACAAATATTATTAAGGTAGTCCCCTAGTTACTGCTCGAGGTGCCAACATTTCATTGATAAGCTCATTGTCGGCATACATACCGACATATGAGAAGACTCGGATACATACACTTCTCTGCTAAGTGTAGAAATGACGAACTAGAGCTACATTCCATGGACGCTTAGATTCCTCGCCGGACCTGTCCGCCTTGTTCTTTTCCTGTGGCTTTGCATCGATAAGATAATAAGAATCATTGTGCAGTGCTTTGCTCACAATGAATGGCCCTTCCCATGGGGGGATAACTTATGCATGCCAGCAGTACGTTGTACCAACCGGAGCACCAGATCGCCTTCCCAGAAAACTCGGGGGCTTACTTTCCGGCTATGATAGCGTCGGAGATTTTGCTGATATATGGAGGATCTGGACAATGCCAATTCTCTCGCTTCTTCCAGCAGATCAACATCATTTTCCCGGGCTTCTTGCACTTCGGCTTCTGTGTATTGGGTGACCCTAGGCGAATCATGCTCTATGTCGGCTGGTAATACAGCTTCTGCCCCATATACCAGAAAAAATGGCGTATAGCCTGTTGATCGATTCGGAGTTGTTCTTAAACTCCACAGTACCGCTGGTAGTTCTTCTATCTAGCACCCCGCTTATCTTTGCAGCGACTCAATGAGCTGGGGTTTTATCCCGGATAATATTAATTCGTTGGATCTTTCCACTTGTACGTTCGATGCGGGGTGGGCTACCGAGGCAACGTCCAGCCGGATCTTCTTATCTCGGCAGAAACGCGCAAATGCTCCTTCCGCAAAATTTGTGCCATTATCAGTTATGATACTGTGAGGATAACCGTATCTCAAGATGATGTCTTTAAGAAATGTCACGGTCGTAGCCCCATCACATTTTCTTATTGGCTTCACTTAGATCCATTTTGTAAACTTATCCACCATGACCAAAATGTGAGTCATATTCCCCCTTGCTGGTTTGAACAGGCCAACCATATCCAAACACCATACGGCAAATGGCCATGTGATTGGTATGGTCTTGAGTTCCGACGTAGGCATATGTGTCTTGGTAGCATACCTCTGACAACCATTGCATTTTCTAACCAGATCTTCTGCTTGTTCTAAGGCACTTGGCCAGTAGAATCCATGCCGGAAAGCTTTTGCCACCAAGGCTCGGGACGAGGCATGATGCCCGCACTCCCCTTGATGTATATCTCGGAGGATGTCAAGCCCTTCTTCCGGGTCAACGCATCGCTGGAGGACATTGGTCACACTCCTTTTGTATAGCTCGGAATTGATGATTGTGTATGCCTTTGCTCTCCTCTGAGTTTGCCTGGATAGCACCTCCTCAGTGGGTAACGTTCCATCTTTCAGGAATTGAAATATAGGCAGTGCCCAAGCTGGTATTGCTCGCACAGGGAACACATCCTCATCAATTTCCATCTAATCCACCGGCATAACTTCAACCGGATTACGCTGAGCAGTCCCCGGGTTCGCTGAGGCAGTCCCCGGGTTTGCTGAGGCCGTCCTCGGGTTTTGCGCACCACCTCCCATGTCAATGTCCATGGACACAGCTCCGGATTCTGTATCCTCCGGGACATAGATTGAGTCAGTTTCTGGGGACGGTCTAATAGATGGTTTTCTGAGGTGCTCTAATGCTACACCCGGTGGAATTGCTTGTCGGGTTGATCCGAGCTTCGACAATACGTCGGCAGCCTCATTCTCCACCCGGGGTACATGGCGAAATTTGCATCCCTCAAAATAACCAGATATTTTGTGCACATGGAATCGATATAATGCCATGTTTGGATCAAGAGCGTCCCACAGCCCCGACACTTGTTGAACTACCAAATCCGAGTCGCCAAAGCATTGGATCTGACGTATCCCAATTTCTTTTGCCACTTTGAGCCCATGCACAAGTGCTTCATATTCAGCGACATCATTCGACGCTGCGAAATGGATATGTAGCACAAACTTCAACTGGTCATTCTTTGGGGAGGTAAGCATAACTCCGGCACCTAGCCTGGTTTTTGTTTTTGACCCGTCAAAGTGCATCCTCCAGTAGTTTGGATCTGGTAGCGGTGGTTCGTATTGTACCTCGGCCCAGTCCACAAAAAAGTCAGCCACAGCCTGAGACTTGATTGCTTCTCTTCTGTCATACTGTGGTGCATAGGGAGCTAGTTCAATTGCCCATTTCGCAATCCTACCACTCGCATCCTTGTTACTCATTATCTCAGATATGGGAGCTTCACATATTACTTTGATGGGATGCTCCTCAAAGTAATGCTTCAACTTCTTAGCTGCCATATAGACACCGTAGTCCACCTTTTGATAGTGTGGGTAATTCTGCTTTGAGGCAGATAATACCTCGCTCAGATAATACACTGGCCTTTGCACCGACTTACCCTCTTCGGCTCGCTCTACCACAATCACTGCACTTACAACTCGGTTGTTTGCGGCTATGCAGAGCAACATTGGCTCCTTTGATAGTGGAGAGGTTAACATTGGTGCGGTGGCTAACATCTTCTTTAAGTGGGCAAAGGCTTCATTGGCCTGCGGCGTCCAAATGAACTTGTCCGACTTTTTCATGAGTTGATAGAGAGGCAATGCCTTTTCTCCCAACCAACATACAAACCGACTTAACGATGCCAGGCAACCAGTGAACTTCTGGACATCGTTAAGACACTTCGGCAGTTCCATTCATTCAATGGCCTGGATCTTAGTCGGATTAACTTCGATACCTAATCCGAGTAATTTTCTAGCCGGGACACCGAAGGTACATTTTTCCGGGTTAAGCTTCATCCGGAACCTTCTTAAATTCGCGAACGTCTACCTAATATCGTCAAGGAGCGTTTTGCTTTCCTTGGTCTTGATAACCACATCATTCACATACACTTGTACATTTTGACCTATTTGGTCGTGCAAACATTTCTGCATACATCTTTGGTACGTTGCCCCTGCATTACGTAAACCAAACGGCATGGTGCGATAGCAATAAGCCCCATACAGGGTGATAAATGCAGTCTTTATTTGATCATCTGGATTCAGAGGTATCTGGTGGAAACCAGAATATGCATCAATGAATGACAACAGTTCACAACCAGCAGTTGAGTCTATAACCTGATCTATCCTTGGCAGTGGAAATGGATCTTTTGGACACGCCTTGTTCAGTTTCGTGTAATCGATACACATACGCCAAACCACTGCCACGTTCGGATCATCTTTCTTCTTCTCCACCAACACCGGATTAGATAGCCAATCCGGGTAAAGTACTTCCATGATAAATCCTGCTGCTAGTAACCGAGCTATTTCATCTCTAATGACTTCTCTCCTATCCTCGGCGAAGCGGGGGAGAGGTTGCTTCATCGGCCTTGCTCCGAGTCTCACGTTCAAAGAGTGCTAGGCCAACTCCCTCGGAACACCTTGCAAGTCCTGTGTGGACCAAGCAAAAATATCCCGATTCTCACGGAGGAAGTTGACGAGCTCGCTTTCCTATTTATCATTCAACATGGCACCAATTGTTACGGTGCGCTCTGGGAACATATCATCAACAGGGACTTTCTTGGTATCCTTTGTGGCTTGGAACGAAACGCTACCATGCGGATTACTCAACACCGGCATATATTGCTGTGCGGACTGAGCCAGCGCCGCCACCTCCAGGATTTTTCTTTTCTCTTGCACAATCACAACTGACTCGGCTAGGTTAGACCCGGCCGACGCACACTCGATGGAACGTTGGAAATCCCCAGCAATGGCAATCACTCTGTTTGGCCCGGGCAACATCATCTTCAGATAACTGATGTGGCATCTTGCCATGAACTTGTTCAGTGTTGGTCTTTCGAGTAACGTGTGATACGCACTTTCCAAGTTCACCACTTCAAACTCCAAATTCTCAGTTCGGCAGTTATCTCTCGTGCCAAACAATACGTCAACCCGGACCTTGCCTATTGGCTCACAAGAGATGCCTGGCACAATGCCATGGAAAGTTTTCCTTGTAGCTTAGAGCATGTTCTCCGAGATACCCAACTTGCGCATTGTATCCGCATACATGATGTTAATGCTACTGCCATTGTCAATCAGTACCTTGGAGAACCTCACATTGATGTTAGGCCTAATGAATGTCGGATCTAGCACTAACGCATATGAACCTGGACTCGGCATAAGCTTGGGATGATCTTTGATGTTCCAGGTAATTTCCTGGTCCGACCAAGGCATATACCTCATCACTGCTGGCATTACCGCATTGACCTCCATATGTCGGCGTTGCAAGCTCTTTCTATCGGTTTCCTCACTGGTAAACACACAGTAACTCTGATGATGCTCCCTGTACTCATTCCTCCCCTCATTTCCGGGTACCTCTAATCCGGCTGATGCTGGTTTTCTACTTGATGCACTGCATCCCTTCTCTTATGGTTATCATACCTCGGCGGAGGGGGAGGCAACATTAGTTGTTCGCTCCGGAGAGCAATTGCTGCCAGGGTAACTCTTGCCAAGGTTGATCATTCAGGGGTGCCTGAGCATTCCCCGAGCCACCTTGTTCTATCTTACGCATCCACTCACATTGCCTTGTTGTATGACCCGCTGGGTTGCTCGGATTCGGCATGTGAAATTTACACGGCTGGTCCAACATTGACTCATAACTGTACCTTGGACGGTCCTTATTTTCTTGCCACTGTTTCTTCTGCTCTGGCGTCCAAGTTTTCTTGCCATCATTTCTTGGTGTCCATTGTTGCCCTCCAGTTTTCTGACGTTGATTGCTCCCTGCTCCGGGCTGATCTTGATTCACAGCTGCAACTTGTTGCAAACTGTACCGGTGATCCGGTCTGTCATCTCTTCTTTTACCTCTGTAATCATTCCTCCGGGATGATCCGGCTCCATCTCTCTGATAGTACTCCTCATTTGACTCGTTTGACACGAGCCTGGGTTCAGTCGGATCACCCAAAGCATACGAATCAGCAATCCGGATCATTTCTGCCAAAGTGGTTGGCATTTTCCTTTACAACTTCTGCCACAGCTCGCTTGCATACCTGCACCCCTGCGCAAACCATGCTATGGCCTGCAACTCTATCACACCCTCACACTAGTTTCTCACGGTACACCACCGGGTTAAAAACTCCCGGTCTGTCTTGTTCAGTCTCTGCTTACACATAGCTAGGGTCTGTGGCCTATTTGGCCTCTGATACGTACTTGAGAAATTGCTGATAAACATTTCCTCAAAATCGATCCAGCAGTTAATACTTCCGGGCGGCAAATTGTTTAACCATACCCTTGTTGGCCCCTCCAACATCTAGGGTACGTATCTCACAGCCCATCTCAAGTTGCTTGTAGCAATTTTCATAGCTGTAGCATAGTTTATCAACCAATCCTCTGGCTTAGTACTACCGTCGTACGTCTTTGTGCCTCTGGGTAACTGGAAGTTAGGTACTGGTGGCTCCTTCATGATCCGGGGTCCAAAATACGCAGGACCCGGAGGACCCTGACTTTCAATCTGCTTCGACCTATACAGTCGATCCAGTTTCAACCTGGCGTCATCAGGCATCAGATCCCTGCTTCCCAATCTCGACCCTATCACATGATAGTCCGGCCTTGGGTATCCTGCATTCACCATTTCCGAATCTCCATCGTTATACCGGTCTTGCTCTCGTGGTGCACCTCTCTGTTGCATACCTCGGCCGGCACTTTGCTCTTGCCTCGGTATATTCCGCTGCTGCGGTTGTCCTGCCGAGTTATGTTGTCCGGCATTGCCATTTATAGCATTTCCTTGACCGGCATTGCCTTGGTCGCGGTTACCTTGGCCAGCTTCACCTCGGCTCACACTTCGTCGATCGTCATTTCTCTGTATTTCTTTTTCTTTCCCTGCCCTTGTCGGGTCATACGGAACGATCTGTTTGTTTCTCCTAGCCGAGGTTACTACCTCTTCTCTCCTAGGACCGCCATGAGGAGACGATGTGGCTTCTGCGGATTTCTCCGGGTTACCTACCGCCGAATGAATAATCTTGGAGGCCCCAGCTCTCTCCGGGTTAGCCCTGAGCAATTCCTCATTTTGCATGTTCGTGATCCGAACCAACTCAATGACCCTATCTTGCTGTCTCTGACGTGCTTCACCCGTTAGCCCCTCTAACTCGGAAGCAGCTGCATCCACTGCTTTGAGGTTTTTTGCCGGGGTACTATACTTCGGCAGCCCCATGGATAAACAGTTCTCTGACTCCTCAATCCTAGTATCACCCTCTTTGTTCATTTCACTCATGAGATTTCTCCTCTTCACTTTTACAGCATCTACTTTATTTGCCTTTGCATACTCACGCAGCATCATGTTCAACGACTGCTGAGCCGCAGCTATCTTTTTCGATCCCTCTAGAATTTTTTGCCTAGTTTCCTCCAGCTCGGCCTATGCCTAAGCCGGATCTACCACTGCTGCTACCGGGTTTGCCAATCTATCCATAGCTTCTCTCAGTACATTCTCAGGCCTCTCTAGTGGAGGACCTCTACCTTTCCTTGGTGCCTTAGGTGTTACCTCCGGATCTGGTGTCGGATCCTTGCTTACACCCGCACCAGGCGCAGTCATCATCACCTTAGCACGGTCCAGGGAGCGAGTGATACACGCCCCATGAACCACGCTAAGGGGTGGCTCCCCTGCCTCGACGATCTGCCGCGGATGAACGCATGATACGTCCACAGCAACGTAGACCTTGTGCGCGCCGAGCTTGACGAAGAGGCCGTTCCGCGGAAGTGGGCGCGTGCCGAAGCAGCCAGCATTGTCGCTGACGAAGTCCAGCACTCCAAAGTGTTGAACGAGCCCGGAGACGATGCATTCGCCGGTGCCGATGAGGTTTCCCATCCGGATCTTGACCCCTGCTAGCACCGCTAGACCCACGGTGGGTGCCAACTATTGTGGTGGTGCCACAGCAGATGCCATGGATAGGCTAAAGGTGGGGACTAATAGCACTAGGGAAATCCAGGGAGGGATAGTGAGGTGATTCCTCACACAGAAGGTTTGTATTTGATTCACTTCATCGATTACAAGTGCTCCTCAAGCTGTATTGGAGAGAGGAGGAAGAAGGTACTCTCTTACTCTCACCGCTAGCTAGCCCTCAGGAACCAAGTAAAAAACTAGTCTATAGAGATCAATCCAGTAAAGCTCCACCCAACCGAGACCAACCCCTTCTACAGAGGCCCTAGCCCTCCTTATATAGGAGTGACTAGGTCTCCACTTAGGGCATACGTGGAGGCATATTCCAGGGAATATGCCTCCTCCCAAAATAGTAAGTCGACCGGGTCACTTTTCCCCCGCGTCATCCATGTAGAGGCTACGTGAGCCTCTGCGGCGCCTGCGTCAGCCGACATCGGCGTCGTCACCTCTGTCGGCCACGCCTCGGTGGTCCTGCCCCTGTCCGCTTCGCTCATGCTGTGCGTACCAAGGTTACTTTTGACCAGCGAGATACCTTCCTTCTCCTAGAAGCTTGCTATGACCCGGATCGTAGTTGATCCGGTCACACCTGTTCCTGCATACAAGTTAGATTCATCTATCTGAATTACGGCTTAAGTCGGATGAGACTCAGTTAGGTGGACATCCCCGGGTCTGGGTTACCCCGAGATTCGTCCTGCCTTGAGGAAACTCGGCCAGCATTCGCTTTGACTTTGCCGTACCTCGGCTAACTCGGCCTTTATACCCCGGCGTGACCCTACCCGGGGGTATCCCCCCAACACCTCTTCTTGTAGTGGATGGTAAAATAGGAACCTTGCCATCACGGGACTTACCCGTGATGGATGGATAGCAGCGAACAATAGAGATTCCAAGTGAACTTGATAAATAAAGCTATGCTCCTCGGCAACGGCGCCAGAAAATAGTCTTGATGACCCACAAGTATAGGGGATGTATCGCAGTATTTTCGAGGGAAGTGAAACCCAATTTATTGATTCGACACAAAGGTAGCCAAAGAATATTTATAAGCCTTAACAACTGAGTTGTCAATTCAGATGCACTTGGAAACAATCTTGCTCACATCAGTTTATCAGTAGCAACAATTTGGTAGTAGGAAAAGTAAAGTAGCAGCAGTAGTAAAGTAAAGACAGCAGTAACAATAGCAGCGAACAGTGGGATTTGAGTGTGGTAGGCATAGGGATGGATGGACGGGCGTTGCATGGACAAGACAATTCACATAGCAATCAGAACATAGGGCAATTGCAGATAAATAAGATAAAGCATCCAAGTACTAGATAATCCTAGGCATGTGTTCCATATATAGTCATACGTTCTCGCAATGAGAACTTGCACAACATCTTTTGTCCTGCCAGCCCGTTTGCAGCGGGGCCTCAAGGGAACTACTGGCAATTAAGGTGCTCCTTTTAATAGAGCACCGGAGCAAAGCATTAACACTCCATGAACACATGTGATCCTCACATCAAAGCCATTCCCTCCGGTTATCCCGATTTCTATCACTTCGGGGCTTTTGGTTCCGGACAACAACGTGTGTATACAACTTGCAGATAAGACCATAAACAATACTATCATAATGAAGCAATAACATGTTCAGATCTTAAATCATGCCACTCGGGCCCTAGTGACAAGCATTAAGCATAACAAGTCGCAACAAAGTCATAAAGCACTAATAAAAGACACTAGGCACCATGCCCTAACAATCTGATGCCACTACATGAATGATCTCATCCAATCCCTGCCATCCCCATAGCCTACAGCGGGGGATTACTCACTCATAGATGGGGGAAACATGGATGGTCGATGGAGAAGCGATGGTGATGATGATGGCGATGATCTCCTCCAATTCCCCATCCCGGCAGGGTGCCAGAACAGAGTTTCTGGTACTGTTTCGTGGAATCTGGTGGTGGTGATGGAGCAGAACTCCTTCTGGAAAAACGTCGAACCCCCCTAAGTTTTTAGGTCAGAAGGCAACTTATAGGCAAAGAGGGAGACCTAGGGGGAGTCTGGGGCGGCCAGACCACCCCCTGGCGCGGCCTGGACTGGCCCACGCGGCCAGGTGGTGTGGCCTGGGCCCAGCCCCCCTCCGTCTCGTATTCTGGCTCCGGGAGTCTTCTGGTGAAATAGGATTTTTGTCATATTTTCCAGGATTTTTCCTGATAGTTGATTTTCTGCACAAAAAGTAGAGACCTAGGCAATTCTACTGAAAACAGTGTCCATCCGCGTTAGTTGCATCCAAATCACACAAGTTAGAGGAGAAACAATAGCAACAGTGTTCAGGAAAGTAGATACGTTTTGGACGTATCAGTCATCAAGGTTAGAGATGGTCCTTAAGGAGGAATTTGATGTCGATTGATGGTTGTCCATATCCTCGACAGGCACAAAGACATCGACCTTGACTAGTTTGGTAACCTTGGTATCATAGCCGGCGAGGGAGTTCTAGATAGCAGTGTTATCAATCTTGTTGCCTTCATCATCAAACTCTGGCATACCAGAGGTCACCAAATCCATGTCAGCGTCATCATATGTGCTTTAACCAAGGACAAAGCCATCCTAGCGCTAGCCCAAATGGAGGATGATTTCCAGCACTTCACCTTCTTGGGGGCTTGGTGGAGGATTTCCGAGTACTTGGCGGCAGAATCTGCTGCCTTGATGTTGATGTCCAGGTGTCGGGCTATCTCCTTGGCTTGGGTTATGGAAGTGTTAATGAAGTTGCTGGTAAGAACCATGCATTCCTTTGAATCCAGAGCATCTTCACCCATATTGGTTAAACCAAGAGGGTTGTGTTTTCGTAAGAGATAAAGGTCATGACTATTGCAATAGTATAAAAATTTCCAACTTACCGAATTTTAGAAACAACGGAAGAAACTTACAAAGATGCTAGTTTCATCCTGATGGCATGTCTCCGCCAAGATGCCGTGCTCCATCTGAAGTTTCTTTTACATCTCAAGGCTCCGAGTATTCTGCTGTCCAGCAGCTTGGTTCTGTTCCTTGAGATCTTCAAATTCCTTCTTCAGGCGCTCCATCTCGGTGTTCGCAGATTCTTGCATGGCCTTCATTGATGCTTCATGTGCCTTGACAACATCAGTTAGGTCTTTCTTCAGGATCTTGTTCTCATCATCCAATTCTTGGATGTGCTTGGATTGTTCAATGATACTTTTTGCCTTGGCAACAACTTCTGCAAGTCGGAACAGTAAAGCATTGTGATCATTCGGAAGAAATAACTACAAATAATGGATCAGGGAGATGTCCCAAGAGAAAATATGCTTGTTGTTTTTGATCTATTCCTTTAGAAAGGATGTTTTACCCTTTTCAAGATCCAGCTCCTTTTGCAGCTTAGCAAACCTCTCATTGGTGGCCTTCCTCCAGTTATTATCATTCTGCACAAGTAACATGCTTAGCTTTCTCTAGAGCACCTAGACAGAACTTTTTCAGTTTTACCTAGAAGCTCGGGGGCTACAGTATCATACTTTAACCTATGTATGCTTTCTCTTAGAGTATCTAGCTAGAATTATTCATTCTACCTAGAAACTCAGGGGCTACAGTATCAAGTTTTACACTTAGTTCCTTTTGGAGCACTCAGGCCAATAATTATGGTTTTCCCCCTAAGATCTCATGGGCTACAGTGGGATATATTATAAAGTGAAATGTAAAGATCGAAGACTCACAATGCAAATAATCTTGAGATTGTTTGTTGTGGTGGTGTATGCGTCATGGAAGGTCCTGGCATTATTATGAATAACAGCTTCTTGCCAGATAAGATCATCCAGACTTAGTGTCAGAGGAGTCAGAGGCATAGCAGACGCAACCAAGGGTACAAATGAAGCTCTAGCTGTCTTTTGTGCTACCATAGCAGTTGACGGCATAGAAGTTATTGGCTTGTCTGTTGTTGCATCTGCTCCCTCCACCAATTGCTTCCCTTCTTCGATTACATCCTTAGCCGGAGCTTCAGCCATTTGAGTGGAAGTGCTCTCCTGCGGCGCCTGACCGCTAGGAACGATGTCCATGCTGGCAGAACCTGGGACATCTGGAGTAGGAATGATGTTTATCTCCTTGGCGGAGGTCTCAGGTGCAATGGGGGATGACGGTCCGGCAGAGCCTGAGGCAGGCTTGGCGGCAGGAGTTGGGGAGGAACGATGGGGGAGGACTTGGTCAGCATCTCACGAATATTTTTGGAATCTCCAACATCTTTGGAGGTACGCTTCAGACTAACACTGGATCTCTTCCTGAGACGTACGAAGTATAAGTATAGGAATCGAGTAGGCACAAAACAAAGTCAGAGAAGAAAAGTGCTTACACCACAACAGGTGCCTTGGTTAAAGGGATGTCAGTGGACTTCTTCTTATCTATCTCTAAGATAGCAGTGGATTTCTTGGAGACTCCACTCTCTTATTTCTTACTCTTCTTTCCCTCGGCAGTAGCATCAGAGGTGGAGCTCTTCCACTTTCGTGTTGTCGGAGTTGGTTGATCCTTGGAGGTCTCATTGTTGGACAAGACTTGTACATCCTTCAGTTTTGGATCATAGACCTGAGCGGCCATGTCTTCCTCGGTCAGGGTCGCCAGAAGATGAGATAGAAACATGTTAGATGATTGATGCGTTCAAGACGAAGAACTAAGAATATACACAACAACGATGAAGGAAACATGGTTACCTCTGTGCATTTACCGCATTCATACATGTCAAAGGTGATAGTGAAGACTCACTTCTTGTCTTTCAACTTACAAGGTCCTTAAGTCGGAGCTTGATGGAGTCACTGTAGAAGTTGTCCTTGGAAATCCGCATTGGGTCTTTCCTCTCCTTGGTGTACTTATGCACCATCTCGGTGCAATGCAACAGAGGTTGGATTTGCCTTACGAACCAACACATGGCTAGGTCCAGTCCAGTCAATCCACCGTCTATCAGCCACTCTATCTGCCTAACAGTGCGAGAAGCTTTGGCGTCAGAAGGAAGAATGGCTTGGGACCTCCAGGTGGTGGCCTCGGCGGCAGCTCCATCGACAAAGTCGAGGTACAAGTCTTGTCTGCTGGCCAGAGGGACGCCTGAACCATAGAAATATGTCCTTTGCTAGTTCTTGCAAGACTCGTGGTCGATGATATCGGGGAATCGCCGACCAGGACATATCTTAAAACTAATGGTTCCAAAGTTCATCCTTGGAATCTTCCCTCATGGTGAAGAAGTAAATAAACAGATCTAACCTAGGCATAATCCCTAGGTATCCTCTGCACAAAGCTACGTAATTGCTAAGTACCGGGATGCTATTGGGAGAGATGTTGTGGGGAAGAACTTGGAAGTGATTCAAGACCTCAAGGAAGAAGTCGAAGACTAGGGGGAGATGCTATGTACCAGCTGCGCTTTGAGATAGACCTTCTCTCGGGATTGGGGACAGGTGACGACCTCGCCGGCCAGCGCTGGCCGCTAGACTAGTCCCTTCATAGAAGGGATGCATCCCTCAATGACAAGCTCCTTCTGGTGCTCCACAAGAAGGTCAGAGCCTCTCCACACTCCCTTATGGGATTCCGCCTCCTCCTCCACGGCTTCAAGCGCCGCTCTTTTCTGGTCATCGCCGGTGGTTTCCACCATGGTGGAGACGGGAACCACCACCCCCTCCGGCGGGACGAAAACTCCCTTTGATGGTGTTGGGGGGACGATCCCAGGTAGGGTCAAGCTATGGTATAAGTACATAGTCAACTGAGGTATAAATGGGCCGAGGTATGACTCATCCGAGGTATAATATTGGTCGTCCGAGTAAGGGCCGAGTCAACCAAAGACGGGTTATCCCGGTAGGGCCTGGCCGACATAGTGCCCATGTCATTTTTTGTGTGCAGGTATCGCCTTGGCTGAGTCTACTAGGGAAGGTCAAGTCAGGGGTTGGTGTGCTCGGGAAGGAATGAGCCGGGCCCCAAGGTCAGCGCTTGTCTCTCTCTTGGAAATCCTGGGAGAATGGCGCTAAGGAAAAGTGCATTTGGAATGATGCCTGCAACAGGTTCACGGGCATGACATTATCTGACCCCAATAGTCAGATGAGCTGGTCTATGGGCAGTTGCCATGCAGAAGCTGGCAATAGAAGAAAGGAGCGCCCCGAACTACTATATTGGTACAAGCATATCTGGGAATATTCGGGCCACGTATTCCCTAGATGTAACCTGGCCACCACTTTATAAGGTGAGCCAGGGCCTCCAAGGGGAGGGTCAGTCCATTAGCAATATGCATAAGCCCAAGAGGGAGAGAGGAGCAGAAGCACTTCATCTTGTTCCTCCTCTCGATACAGCTCAAGGAGCACTTGTACTAGTCTAGAGATTGTAATATAAGATCTAGAGCAGGAGTAGAGGTTTTATCTCCCTAGAAGAGCCTCGAACCTGGGTATATCGTGTGTTTGCTTGTGTTCTTCGTGTGCGGATTCACCATACTATCCCTCCCCGGGTACCTCTAGTGTCCATATGGCCCTATCTTTAGCCTACCCATGGCATCTATTGTGAAACCACCACGACAGTTGGCGCCCACCGTGGGGCCAACAATGGTGCTAGCTGGAGTTCAGATCCAGATGAGACACTTCATCGCATCTAGGAGCACATCATATTCGGGTTTGTTTAGCGATTCGGCTTGCTGGACTTCGTCAGCGACAACGCGCGCAACTTTGGCAACCGCCCTCTCCCGCACAACGGCCTCTTCGTCAACTTTGACGTGCACAAGGTCTAAATCACGCTCGATGTCTCCTGCGCGTACCCGCAGTGGGTCATCGTGGCGGCATATCCTCCTCTCTGCATGGCTCGCGCTCCGTGTAACACTCTCCCCGCCAGCTGCGTCGAGGTGATGATGACCGCGCAAGGGGCTAGCACCAGCAAATATCTAGACGAGGAAGGGAAGACAATTCCCAAGGTAGCTCGTTTGAGGTTCCCCCTGCTGGAGAGGCCTCAGAACATCATTCAGCAAGCCATAGAGAGCTTGACTACTCCAGTGGATCTGGCTCAGGCATAGGCCGAGCTGGAGGAGACTCGACAAAAGGTGCTTGAGGGAGCCAAGAAAATGGCTATGGCTCAGCAAGCATTGAACATCACCCTGCGTGAGTATAACATGGCAAATAACATAAAACGAGTCCATTTCATTTAGATGGTGTGAAGAGTAGAGGGAAAACACTATCATTGAAATAGATAGGTGATAGCTGTGAGATTCAACATATTTTTGATGGTTTTCTTCTGGATTTGATCATTTTCTAGCTTTACCTAACGCTAATACTTAGGTAGCGAAGAAAACCTGGTTTTTAATATGTGTTTCAGGTTCTGAACACCGACAGAAGGTTTTAACAAGAGAAACACAATATTCAGGCGAAAACAAGCAAGTCTCTTTTCGGAAGCAATCAAGGGAAGCATACAGAAGCTTTAATCAAGGGACAACAGCCACCATCCCATCCAGAAAGGAGAAAGAAGAGATCCAGAGAAGAAGGAGAAGACGTTCTTCATCTCGCTCCACGATCTTCGACCTCCTAGCCAACACACCCCCATAGCCATTACTTGTACTTAAGAGACAGATCTTCACCTTGCAAGACTAGGGTTTGAGATTGTTTCTTCCTATCTTGAATTTTGTTGGATTACTTTTCTATTCTTATTGTGGATCTCCACGGTAATATCGATAAGAACTCCCTTTATTTAATTATATCGATGATGCTTTCTTCTCTAATGTGTGATTAAGTTCCTTGGGCATGGGAGATGTAAGGGATTGGTGAGATGTGATGTGCCTCCATATATTTTCCATTAGTTTGTGATTGATTTTAATTACAATATTATGTGTGTTTCACTATCTGTGGGATGCCTGATGCTTGTTGTCCAATTAAGGGACCAAACAACTTGATGCTTTGTTCTACATAGATAAGATCTTGTTCGCTAGCAGACCGGCAACCCCCGAGTGACACGGGGATATCAATGGGAAACTAGTTTGACTCAAGGATCACGAGGAACCACTGTTCTTATTGCATTAGTCGATCCAAGGAGCTTAATTGCTAAGCAACCTGAAGGATCTTAATCGTCTAGTGACTAACCATGGTTTTGGTAACAGACTAGTAGGATTATTGAAGTTGGGATGAAATCTACCAAGAGGAGTTCCGGCTAATTATGGGTTGCTCGCCTACACATATGCTTATAAGGTTATAATTGTTACACTTATCATTCGTCGACCTGGCACAGTCACTATCACCATGAACTGTATCTCCCCGCGTCTTCTTTGTCATCTGTAGAAAAACAACAAACAACAGAATCGTTCTTTACTTTTATGCTTCTTATTACTGAAGTTTACATTTTAGTTTTACTTAAATACATCCAGTTTAATCCAAATTTCATTCTTATTTCCACACTTGTACTCAATTCACTCGAAGACCTGTGACAACTTTTAGTGTGATAGAGACTTCATTCATAAACACTTACCTTTGGGCTCCCTGTGGGATCGATATCTATACTTTGAAACTAGCTACAAATGATCTGTGCACTTGCAGACATCAAGCTATTTTCCGGTGATGTTGCTGAGGAGTTAAGCGCTAAGTGTTTGTCTCTTGACATTTCGGGTGTTACTACTACAAAATGGTCTCCCTAGGAGACAAAGGGTCTACATGCTTTGGTAGGACCTATTTACCAGATTATTTTGAGCGCATGCCTATTCAAAGGCGTGAGGAAATTATTGATTTTTTATTAAGATTAGATAAAGTTGAAGTTGAAAACCTGAGTGATTTTATGGAAATCATGTCCATTTACAGGTGCTCCAAACTCTTCTTTCCTTAAACAACCAATAGAATTTCCTAATCCTGGAGTTACAGAATATCAATTTGATGGTGGAATTATTAAAATTTTGCAGGAAAAAGCTTACAACGGAAGGGAAGATGAAGACCCAGGAAGACATATTAGAGAGTTTGACGATGTGATGACAACACTTGGACCAAAAGGTTTGCCAAGAGACTTCTCTCGTCTAATTTTGTTTGGTAAGGCCCTAGACTGGTTATATTCTCTCCCTCGTCATTACATTAAATGTTGGGAAAACTGTATTGTTAAATTCATAAACAAGTTTAATCCTTTTTAAAAGGTGACTGAAACTAGAAAGAATCTAGACAACTTTAGTCAGAACGTGGGAGAAAACTACCCACAAGCCTGGGATAGATTCCTTGGAATGATCAATAGAATTCCTAATCATGGCTATTTTGAGTCAACTATTTGCCATCTATTTTACCATGGTCTTAATGCTCAAAGCAGAGAGTTGCTTGACTTATCAGCAGGAGGATCGATAAATACTTTAACTAATAAAGCATGTTTGGAATTGATGTCTACTAGGGCTACGAATGATTCTTTATATAATCCTGGTTTCGACACTAAGCTGGAAAAAGGGATATTTCGTATAACTCTAGATCTTATGCCTGAAGTACGCAAATCAATGATAGAAAAAGGTATATCTTCTAAACTTGTTAAGGAAAACAAAGTAGACTTGTTACAAGTTTTTACTGAAGAAGATGGAACTAGAAAAGTTTTTCAAGAATTAAAACATCGACAAGCAAAATCTCATAATAACCTGCATAAGCATTTTCAAAAACATAAAAAGATTTTGGTAGAACTCACGGAAAATTATGATGATATTGGCCAAGAAATAAAATTATTTCACAAGTATCTTAGTATAATTGAAACCCAATGTGAACAAATAGCATCTGGTTATCAAATTTTTCTTCAAGATGATATAGATATTCCTGTTTCTACTAATGTTGTTACAAGGAGAGGTGAAGTTGTTACAGGACCATTAGGACCACCATAATATGAAGCTAAAAAAGATCGAAAGGAAAAATCCTTGCTCAAAGCAAGCCAAGAAGATGATACACTGGTGGATCCTCAAGATGAAACTACTCAAGAAACACAAGATCAAACCAAGGAGGACCAAAATGATGCATCAACATGACCATTATGACTCTGATGTAGAGACGGTTGATCCAAGAGAAGAAAAAGAGACAAGCAATGAAGATGAAGTTACTGTAGTAGAAAACAAGAAAAGCGATAAGCAGCAACAAAAGAACTTGATCCCCCACAAGAGGTAAAAGAGAAGAATAAGAAAGGTGAGAAAAAACTTCCTTATCCAGATCGAAAAAGAAAGCACTAGATCAGGTAATCTATGGTTCTTTCAAAAAGGCACTTGGTGATCTTCGTCTAGAGATTCCATTTGCGTATGCAATAAAAGTTCCTACCTATTCTAAATTCCTCCATGATATTCTTAGTAGAAAGAAAGAAATAACTGAAACGGTTGCCATGGTGACTAGTTATCTTGTTAATGGGAAGGTATTTTCTAAATCGGGAGATCCCGGAATACCAACTATTTCATGCTCAATTGGCAAAATAGATATTCACAATTCCTTGTGTGACTTAGGTGCAGGAGTTAGTGTAATGCCATATTCCCTCTATAAAAGGTTAGGATTAGGGGAGTATTCCCCTACTACTATCACTTTACAGATGGCTGACAAGTCCACTAAACAACCCATTGGTATGATTGAGGATGTTCTACTTAGAATAGATGAGCATGTTATTCTCACAGATTTTATTATTCTTGAAATGCCAGAGGATGAAAAATTATCTATAATACTTGGAAGAACTTTCCTTAGTACTGCAGGAGCATCGGTTGATTGTGCTGAGGGAAAAATAATCTTCAATGTTTATGATGCTGAAATCATCCGGTATTTTCCAAAGAAGCTGGAAGCAGGGGAAAGATATATTCCACCGGCAAAACGAGTTCATGTGGTAAGTGCCTTTGATAAGGGGCAACCCAAGGTAAGAATTCGAGAACAGAGAAGGGGTTGAGTTATTCAACCATTCTTAGTAAAATGCTTAATGGGAGTCAACCCATCACTTTAATACAATAAATTAAAGAATAAAATGTTCATCGCATTCCTACAACTTTTTCACAGACATTCTTGCGGAAGCGCGCCCGTGAAGATGCAACTGTAAAAAATTAGTAGAAATATCGATTGAACAAGCGTAGAATAAGTATAAAAATAAAAGTTTGAGTTTTATCTACAAAAACTAGCTTAATCATTTTGTCCAGATTAAAAAGTGAATCTCCTGTTGAGGATAAGAAGTTTGGTAGTACTAAAAATCCTGCTCTTTACATGCTAATGTTGGTCGACAACTTCTACTATCATTTTTCTGTCAAAAACAAGGTATTTCGCTAAGTTTCAGGATAAGAAAGAATTCTCGAAGAAATGGAAATTTTTTGATGACTACAGAAGGTTTAACGACCAACTATACGGCGGGAATAAAATTCCAGCCGTATAGTTTGGTCGTATAGATATCGATGCCTTCGTACAATTTATTTCCTAGAGTATTGATGGTTTAACGACCAACTATACAGCAGGAATAAAAATTATGGCCATATAGTTCTGGTCGTATAGATATCGATGCCTTCATACAATTTCTTTCCCAGGGTACTGATGGTTTAACGACCAACTATACGACGGGAATAAAAATAATGGCCGTATAGGTCCGGTCGTATAAATATCGATGCCTGTTTCCGAAAATTTATCTCGGGGTTATAGAAGGTTTGACGACCAACTATAAGGAGGGACCATTTTGGTCCGGCCATATAGTTGCGCCCATATAGCTGCGATCTGGCATAAAGAAACCCTAATTGCCACCACAACTATACGAAGGGAACTACTTCACCCGCCCGTATAGTTGCGGCCGTATAGTTCGGCGTGACCTCTTAATCATGTCAGGGCGGCTAGGTTTCTTCTTCCTCCTCACTTATTCTCTCATATTCTCTCTCCAAACCTATCAAAACCCACCTAGAACTCTTGATTCTTCGCGGATTTTGATCATTTTAGTGGGGGAATCAACAGATTGGTATGTTTCTCTCCCTATCCATGCTTTATTTTCAGAATTCCATGGTCGAAACTCTCACATTGATCTAGTGGATGAGCTCAAGCACATTGTTTTTCCTATTCATTTCTCACGTTAGGATTAAAGTTTTCCATGTAGCATCATTCGTATATCATGTACAAACTATATGCCTAGGGTTTTATGGTGAAATTTTTCAGTGCATCAAGATGAACAAAATTGGTAGCATTTTTCGCAAGAGCAAGCGCCAACATGGCGAGATCTCGAGGCTCCGGGCCGGGCTCAACAACAAGTTGTCCATTGTTTCATCAAGGAGGGTGTTGCCCACACGTTGGGCCGATCATAGCTTTCTCACCGCGGTAGGGTTGAGGGCAGACTTCGACCTCATGTGTGATAAGGTAGGGCTAACACTACTCGGCTACGCAAGCCACAATACCTACACCAAGCTCACCCATGAGTTCCTCACCTCTTTCTATGATGACCACAAGGAGAAAGGTAATGCGTGCACGGTAAGCTTCACCATAAACCAGCAACCATATGAAATAACTTTCGAACAATTTTGTGATGCTTTTGGCCTCCATCACAGTGGGGAGTCAACTATTACAAATTTATATAGCGTCTCAAGTGGAGAAACTTGGGAGGTTATTTCTGTTAATGGTGGCAGGGACTTCTACCAGAAGAAGATGTCCACCATTCAGAACCCAACAATTTGCTACTACGCCTTGTTCCTCGCCAATACATTGTTGGGAAGAGGAGATACCAGTTCCATGGCTATGCGGACATGGCCATGATCACCAAGGCACTCTTCCCCAATGCACCACAAATCCCCAATCCTGCGGCTCTACTACTCCAACACCTTCGCCACCAAAGCAACAAAACGAAAGTTGACATTCGCATTGGTGGATTGGTAACCCACCTTGCCCAAGCATTGAATATTACATTACCTATTATGCAACCTGTTGACGGCTCCAAACTTATGGACGTTAAGTATTTAACTGCTTGTGGCTTCCTCGGTGTTTACCAAGCTAACAAGAGGCTCCGAGCATATCTGTTTGGTTATCTTAGTGATGCACAGGGTGAGCAGGTTCCGTTGCCCTATCCACAAGCCTTCTCGATTGTGGAGAAAGACACCTGGATCCTCACCAAGAACCAAGTGGTGGAGATCATGGCTGAATTCCAGCCTGACCAAGAGGAAGATGAAGAAGGAGAGCAGCATGATGAGCAGGAGCAGGAGCAGGAATACAATCCTGCTTGGGAGGGATAGCAGCAGCAACAAGGGGGATCCCGGGACCCATGGCCCAATCAACCGCAACAGGGGTTCAACTACGTCCCCTATCAAGAATTTCAGCAGCTCAACCAGCACATTGGGGAGATTGACCACACTCTACAAGGAGTGACTAAAGATGTGAGTGCCTTAACTCACAACTTCATTCACTTCATGACCCACTTCCTCGACTACTACCAGCAGTATCCACACTAGTCGTCGAATGACGGCAACAACTAAGCCCGCTGAATGAAAACCTCCAAACCTTGCATTCATATTTTTATTTCTTCTTTTTATTTATTTTACTTTTTCAAAATTGCATGTTTACTTTTAGTTTGCATTCCTAAACAAAAAACGCAAAAAAAATAGTTGTAATTTTATTGCAAATTTGTTTCTTTGTTTCTCTCGGAGATTGCTCAATTTCAGGTGACTTGGCAATAGGGAATATAGAGGGGGTTCGACTCAAGTACGAGAACAAAGCAAGCAAAAGGAGGTATCACATTCCTTTCATCACCTTTTCTGCAACTTTAAATTGATCCTACAATTATTTACTCGCTTGCACTTGAGCCACTCCCCACTTAGCTTGCTATCCTATAAATTCTATTCCTTTGATAGTGTCCCCTTTTTAGCTTTGAAATGATGAGCAATGAACTTGGTTAAAAATATTTCCGACAATTTTACAACAAAAAGAAGCATCCAAAAGATGACTTGAGTCCATGTTTAGCCCAAAGGATTTGATTTTAGAACTACTTAGTCCCATTTGAGCTTAATGTAAATAGACTCGATATCACCCTTAAATGAAATTGTCTGATAAAATGGATGCTTCGAAGTAGTAGAGATTATGCCACTACTTTTCTAATAATTACCGTAAGATATTGCTTTACGCGTGTCATTACAACACTGTCGTGCTCCATGGGGAACTATTAACTCCGTTGGCTAATGAACAATCTAAATGTGGGAAACCACTTGATTTCGGCTATTGAGTTATGTAAGCGTCTGTAGCTGCAATGCTATGACGGGTAAAATTTTAGTCTCTTCATGGTTTCATGTTCCAAGTGAACTTGTAGCACTCCTTGACCCACTATTTCTCAACAATTAATTATTGGCACAGTCACGAGTGCGCAACACAGTCCCAATTAACATGTTAAAACAGTGGCATGGTTTCTCTATGAAAAGGCTGAAGTTTTTGAAAAACAAGGAATGGAAAAAGGTGCTTTCAGAGTCTTGAAATTTGGACATGGGAATGGATGAGTTGTCCTTAAATTGAATGTTTTTGGTGCCAACTTGAGTACTCTTAACTGATTAAAGAAACAAGAGCAAAAAGTTTTCATCTCTCAACAAAGAGAGATAATAAAAGAAATTGTTTCACTTTCTTGGCTAAACTTTTAACACTTGCTCGGGCATACGATTTTTGCTAGCAAGATATATGTGGTTAGGAAGTGGACTCAGTGCAATCTTGTGAATACTTGTATGATCATGTTTAAGATTGCATGGATTGTGAAGAAAAGAATTTGATACCAATTCGAGCTTGTAAGTTTTTTTATTTTAGTCTTGAATCTCCGCTATTCTTCCTTATTTTATTGTCACTTGAGGGCGAGCAACATCTAAGCTTGGGGGAGTTGATAGTTGTGAGATTCAACATGTTTTTGATGGTTTTTATTAATGGTTTTCTTCTGGATTTGATCATTTTATAGCTTTACCTAACACTAATACTTCAGTAGCAAAGAAAACTTGGTTTTTAATATGTGTTTCAGGTTCTGAACACCAATAGAAGGTTTTAACAAGAGAAACACAATATTCATGCAAAAACAAGCAAGTCTCTTTTCGGAAGCAATCAAGGGACGCATACAGAAGCTTTAACGAGCAACTATACAACGGGAATATTTTTCCGGCCGTATAGTTCCCGCCATATAGCTGCCGCCACCTCCGTCTTGTCAAAAGGGACAACTTTCATGAAGAGGGCATACGTGAAAATAGAACACAACAGCCGCCATCCCATCCAGAAAGGAGAAAGAAGAGATCCGGAGAAGAAGGAGAAGACATTCTTCATCTCGCTCCACGATATTACTTGTACTTGAGAGAGAGAGAAGACTAGGGTTTGAGATTGTTTCTTCCTATCTTGAATTGTGTTGGATTACTTTCTATTCTTATTGTGGATCTCCATGATAATATCGATAAGAACTCCCTTTATTTAATTATATCAATGATGCTTTCTTCTCTCATGTGTGAGTAAGTTCCTTGGGCGTGGGAGATGTAAGGGATTGGTGAGATGTGATGTGCCTCCATATATTTTCCATTAGTTTGTGATTGATTTTAATTACTATATTATGTGTGCTTGACTATCTATGGGATCCTAATGCTTGTTGTCGAACTAAGGGCCTAGACAACATGACGCTTTGTTCTACATAGATAGGATCTTGTTCGCTAGCAGACCGACGATCCTCGAGTGACACGGGGATATCAATGGGAAACTAGTTTGACTCGAGTACACGAGGAACCACTTTGCTTATTGCATTAGTCTGATCCAAGGATCTTAATTGCTAAGCAACCTGAAGGATCTTAATCGTCTAGTGACTAACCATGGTTTTGGTAATAGACTAGTAGGATTATTGAAGTTGGGATGAAATCTACCAAGAGGAGTTATGGCTAATTGTGGGTTGCTCGCCTACACATATACTTATAAGATTATATTTATTACATTTATCATTTGTCCACCTGGCATAGTCACTATCACCATGAACTGTATCTCCCCGCGCCTTCTTTGTTATCTGCAGATAAACAACAAACAACCGAATCGTTCTTTCTTTTATGTTTTTTATTACTGAAGTTTACATTTTAGTTTTACTTAGATACATCTAGTTTAATCCAAATTTCTTTCTTATTTCCACACTTGCGGTCAATTCACTCGAAGACCTATGGAAACTTTGAGTGTGACAGAGACTTCATTCATAAACACTTACCTTTTGGCTCCCTGTGGGATCGATATCTATATACTTTGAAACTAGCTACAAATGATTTGTGCACTTGCAGACATCAATAGGGAATGTGTTCTGAGGTCACTAATTTGGGTGAGCCATAGTCTATAGGCTTGTCGAGGTATAGTACCCTGACGAAGAACCTCAGAGCCGTAGATGCGGCAGCTGCCGAGATATCTGCTTTATCCAGCGAGGCCCAGCAAAGGTAGAAGGAGAGAGTCATAGAGATGGTGCACATTGCAAACCAGCAGAATGAGGAATTGCTCAGGAATAACCCGACAAGAGCAGGTGGCTCCCGTGTCGTTCATTTAGCTAGGGGTGCTCCTACAATATCAGCCAGGGCAGCATCATCACCTGGCATAGGCCCAGTAAGAGAGGAAGTTGTAACCTCTGGTAGAAGAAACAAGTAAATGGTGCCTTATGACCCGGTCGTGTCCAAGAAAGGCAAGGCAGCATAAGGCCACGCTGATCAAAGAAGTGTTGGCCGAGGTAATGGTAGCTAGGGAAACCCCGGCCAAAGAAATGTGAGTCAGGGGAATGTTGCACGTGGTAATGCTGGCCAGCATAACCGGACCATCATGGTGATTACTCAGCTAGAGGAGCGCAGCACCAGTAGCAGAACACAGCTCGCCAACATCAAAGTGTTGGGCTAGCATGCAGCACCAATATGCTCACCCGTTGCAGAATAGGTACAATGATGGTTATTCGGCTATGGACAATGTTGGGTTTCCTAGGCCGGATCATCATATGATGGGAAATACAATGGGATCTAGGATAGTAAACAGAAACTTGCAGCCAGATGATGCAAGGTTAAAGGTGGACATAATTTATATGTTGGAACTAATGGAGGGACAAGGTCCTCCGGGTCCTGCATGTTTTGGACCTCGAATTATGAGGGAGCCACCTGTGCCGAACTTTCAGTTGGCCAGGGGGACAAAGACATATGCCGACAGCACAAAGCTGCAAGATTGGTTGATTAACTATGCCACTTCTATTCACATCACGCAGGGCAACCTCAAATGGGTGGTAAGGTATGTTCCTTGGATGCTAGAAGGGCCAGCAAGAGTTTGGCTGAATAATTTGCCGGTAGGAAGTATCAACTATTGGTTAGATTTTGAGGAGATGTTCATCAGTAACTTTACCATTACATACAAGAGGCCGAATAGACCGGAACACTTGGCAATGTGTAAGCAAAGTCCAAGTGAGACTGACAAAGAGTTTTTGACTCGGTGGTGTACCCTACGCAACTCATGCAAAGGAGTAATCGAGTCACAGGCGATTGCGTGGTTTGCACAAGGGTGTAGACATGCAAGTGTACTATGGCAAAGGCTATAGAGAGATATGCCAACTATGTTGGCTGAAACCATCAAGATTGCAGATTCATATGCATTGGGAGATCCGACCCAACCCTGCCTTATGTCGGCAAAGCTGAATGAGGAGTATTACTCTAGGGACGGGGCCAGGTCATCCCGACGGAATGATTTCCAGGGTAAGAGAAGAGATGAGAGGCCGGATTATCGGTATGGATCAAACCATGTCACTACTGTGAACCAAGATCAGCCAGGTGCTGGGAGTAGCCAGCAACAGAAGAATAGTTCCCAACAATGGACACACAAAATGAGGGGGAAAAGCAATGGAGTGTTGAGCAGAAGAAGCAGTGGCAGGAAAGGCCAAAGTACACCTATGAGTCCATGTTGGATTAGCCATGCAAGTTTCACACGCCCAATCCGAGTAAGTCAGCGAATCACACGACTCAGTAGTGTGCGTGGACTCTGGGAGACATGGGTCCGCCTCAGGCGTCTCACCCACCACAACTCACAGGGGGAAATGCCCAGCGGCTAGTTTTACCTCCACCTCCACTGAGATATGAGAACCAAGAAAGGAGAGATGATGTGCATCAAGTGAACAACCAGAACCAAGGTAACTATGGAAACCCTAACCAAGATGGTAGAAATGACTATAGGGAACATCGCCAGAGCTATGTTGTGTTCACCAGAGAGGAGAATGACAGGCAAAGTGTGCAAAGGTGACATATGGAGGTCAACACAGTTATGCCGGCAGTGCCGAAGTACATGTATTGCTCGGACCAGGAGATCACCTGGAGCATAAAGGATCATCCCAAACTCATGCCGAGTCCTGGATCATATGCTTTGGTGCTTGACCCGACCTTTATTGGGCCAAACATAAATGTGAAGTTCTCCAAGGTACTCATTGACAATGGCAGTAGTATCAACATACTGTACAAGGACACAATGCACAAGTTGGGTATCTTGAAAAACATGCTCCAAGCGACTAAGACCACCTTCCATGGCATTGTGTCGGGGTTGTCCTGCGAGCCAATTGGGATAGTCTGAATAGATGTCTTATTCAGCACGAGAGATAATTGCAGAATAGAGAATTTGTTGTTTGAGGTTGTGGACCTCGACAGTTGTTACCATGCTCTACTTGGAAGGCCAGCAATATCCAAGTTCATGGCCAGTACCGACATCAGCTACCTAAAGATGAAGATACCAAGGCCCAATGGTGTCATCACCATTACTAGGGATTTTAGTCGTTCTATGGAGTGCGCCTCGGCCGGATCTAATATGGCCGAGTCATTGGTCATTGCGCTGGAAAATAAGAGGATTTACGAGGCTGTGGCACTGGCTCAGTCAGCTCAACTGAATATGCTAGCACTGAGCAACCCACATGGGAGTGTGTCTTTCTAGCCGACTAAGGATACCAAGAAAGTTCCAACTAATGAGCAGTTCCTAGAGCGCCCTATCACCATTGGTGCGGGCCTAATAAATAAATAGGAAAGCGATCTCATCAGCTTCCTCTGTGAGAATCATGATATCTTTGCTTGGTCTACACAGGACCTGCAAGGTGTTCTGAGAGAGCTAGCGGAGCACTCTTTCCATGTCAGGCCTGATGCAAGGCCGGTGAAGCAACCTCTCTGTCGCTTCGCTGAGGATAGGAGAAAGATCATAGTGAATGAGATATCTTGGATCCTTGCAGCCGGATTTATCATGGAGGTACTTCATCCAGATTGGTTATCTAATCCGGTGCTGGTGGAAAAGAAAAGGGATGATCCGAACGTGGTAGTGGTATGGCGCATGTGCATCGACTACACCAACTTGAACAAGGCATGTCCAAATGACCCATTTCCTTTGCCAAGAATAGATCAAGTCATTGACTCGATAGCTAGTTGTGAACTTCTATCATTTGTAGACGCGTATTCTAGTTTCCACCAGATACCGTTAAACCCGACTAATCAAATAAAAACTACCTTTATTACTCTGTAAGGGGCCTACTACTATCGCACCATGCCATTCGGCTTATGTAATGCAGGTGCCACATATCAAAGGTGCATGCAAAATGCTTGCATGATTAGATTGGCAAAAATGTCCAAGTGTATGTTGATGGTGTGGTGATAAAAACCAAGGAGAGTCATACTCTCCTAGATGATATCTGGCAAACATTCCACTTGAGAAGATTCTTAATGAACCTTAACCCAGAAAAATGCACCTTTGGTGTCCCGGCCGAAAAATTACTCGGATTCCTCGTGTCTAGCCGAGGTATCGTGGATAATATGACTAAGATCAGAGTCTGAGCACATGGAACTGCCGAAGTGTCACAACAATGTCCAGAAGTTCACTGGTTGCCTGGCATCATTGAGTCACTTCGTTAGTCGGCTGGGAGAAAAGGCGTTGCCTCTGTACTAGTTAATGAAAAAGTCGGATAAGTTCATCTGGACACTGCAGACCGACAATGCTTTTCACAAGTTAAAAAAGATGCTAGCCTCTACACCAGTGTTAGTTTCACCACTATCCAAAGAGATAATGTTGCTCTACATAGCAGCGACCAACTGAGTCGTAAGTGTCGTGGTAGTGTGATACGTCTTAAACGTATCTATAATTTTTGATGTTCCATGCTTGTTTAGTATCTACTTTCTTATGTTTTGTCCATACTTTGGGGTATTTTTAAACATTTTCTGGAACTAACCTATTAACAAGATGCCACAGTGCCAGCTGCCTGTTTTTTGCTGTTTTTGGTTTCAGAAAATCTAGTAAGGAAATATTCTCGAAATTGGACCGACAAAAGCCAAAGTCAATATTTTACCCGAAGCAACACGGAGTCTGGAGGCGAGACAAAGTGGCGCACCAGGGCAGCCACACCTAGTGGTGGCGCGGCCTAGGGGGCACCACCAGGGGGTGTGGGCCACTAGTGCTCCACCGACCTTGCTCCTTCGCCTATAAAAGCCTCCCGGTATGAAAACCCTAAGTACCCGATCAAAGACCCAATAAGAAATCCACCGAAGAGTCTGTAGCCACCACCATCTCAATCCCCAGATCGGGGGGATCCTAAGTTCTTCCCGGCACCCTGCCAGAGGGGAGAGATCACCTTGGAGGCCTTCTTCATCTCCATGACTGCCTCCGGTGTGATGCGTGAGTAGTTCATCCCTGGACTACGGGTCCATGTAGTAGCTAGATGGTTGGTTCTCCTCCTTTTTGCTATCATGTTTAGATCTTGTGAGCTTCGTTCATGATCAAGATCATCTATTTGTAATCTTACATGTTCTGTTTGCAGGGATCCAATGGATATTGATATGTTATTTCATATTGATTATTGATTATATCATGTCTATGTTATTTGTGATCTTGCATGATTTCCTTTATTAGTAACTATCTTGGCCAAGTAGATGCTAGCAACTCCAAGAGGGAGTATTTATGCTCGATAGTGGGTTCATGCCTCTAGTAATCTGGGGAAGTGACAGGAATCTCTAAGGTACTAGATTTGATGTTGCTGCTAGGGAGAAAACAGCAATCATTTGTCCATGGGACAATCGTATTGTTTACTTTACACACTTTGCTTAATGCAATTATCTGTTGCTTGCAACTTAATACTGGAGGGGGTTCAGATAATAACCTGAAGGTGGATTATTAGTCATAGATGCAGTTGGATGACGGTCTATGTATAATGTTATAATGCCCAATCAAATCTCATAGCAGTCAAGATGATTAGTATATGCATGTATGCTTTCTCTAGTCTGTCAATTGCCCCGTTGTAATTTGTTCACCCAGCATGTTATTTATCTTAAGGAGAATCACCTCTAGTGAACTATGGACCCCGGTCCATTCTTTTTCCATTCATATACCATTTACTATTTACTGTTTACTATTTACTTTCTGGAAGCAATTACTATCTTCCACACAATATGTTTAATCCTTTGTTTTCAGCAAAACCGGTGAGATTGACAACCTCACTGTAAGTTGGGGCAAAGTTTTGTGGTTGTGTTGTGCAGGATTCCAAGTTGGAAACAACACCTTGGGGTTGTTTCCTTGCTCCTACTGGTACGATAACCTTGGTTTCATAACTGAGGGAAACTTGCTGCTGTGCTCATCATACCTTCCTCTTGGGGTTCCCAACAAGCTCAAAGTATCCTGAGCCATCATAGTGGTGGAGCGTGACAAGGAGGGTAAGTCGGGGCAGAGGCCAGTTTATTACCTAAGTGAAGTACTTTTTGCATCAAAGCAAAACTACCCACATTATCAGAAGATGGCGTATGGCATCTATATGGTGGCCAATAAGCTTAAGCACTACTTTGAAGAGCAGCCCATAAAGGTAATATTTGAGGCACCAATATCCGAGATAATGGGTAACAAGGATGCAAGTGGCCAAGTCGGCAAGTGGGCTATTGAGTTAGCTCCATATTCCCCCAATATGATAGGAGAGATGCTAAAAAATCATAGGCACTGGCCAACTTTTTCATCTATTGGGCTAAAATGCTATATGAGCCGCCCTTGCCTGATTCGAACTATTGGAGAATGCATTTTGACGGATCAAAACTAAAAACTAGGTTAGGCGACGGGATAGTGCTTACCTCGCCCAAAAAGGATCAAGTGAAGTATGTGCTGCAGATTCATTTTGCCGCATCAAACAATGTAGCCGAGTATGAGGCACTTGTGCATGGTCTCAACGTAGCATACGAGATTGGAATACATCAAGTTCAATGCTTTGGTGATTCAGATCTGGTAGTGCAACAAGTTTTGGGTCATTAGGATGCCCTAGATGCAAATATGGCCTTGTATAGATTTCACGTTTAGAAAATCAGTGGGTACTTTGAGGGATGTGAATTCCACCATGTACCTCATGCTGAAAATGATACAGCTGACGTGTTATCAAATCTAGTTTCATCTCGGCAATGTATCCCGTCAGGCATAGCTCTCGAGCCCCTGAGAAAACTATCCATTATCCCATCACCAGAATCAGAGTCAATCCATATCCTGCCCATTCTAGGATTAGAGGTTGTCCAAATGGATATTGACTCAGGGACTACTTCGGCAAACCTAGGGACTGCCTCGCAAAACCCGGGGACTGTTCAACCAAGTTCGGTGGAAGTTATGTCGGCAGACTCAATGGAAGTTGATGAAGTCATTTTCCCGGCCCGTGTTGTACTATCATGGGTGCATCCAATTTTTTGCTTTTTGAGAGATGGAAAATTTCCAAGTGATGAGGTTCTCCCTAGACAAGTTCAGAGAAGGGCAAAAGCGTACACAATAATAAATGGCGAGTTATACAAGAGGAGTGTCACTAATGTCCTCCAATGATGTGTTGATCCGGCAGTGGGGCAAGAAATCCTTTAGGATATCCACTAGGGCGAATGTGGGCATCATGCCTCATCTAGAGCCTTAGTCGCCAAAGCTTTTCGACATGGGTTTTATTGTCCCAGTGCTTTGTAGGATGTTGAGGACTTAGTGAAAAATACAATGGGTGTCAGAGGTATGTAAGTAAGATCCATATGCTGGCCTCTGAACTCAAAACAATACCTATCACTTGGCCATTTGTAGCATGCTATTTAGACATGGTTGGACCATTTAAGCCGGCATGAGGAAACATGACTCATATCCTGGTCATGGTTGACAAATTTACAAAGTGGATTGAGGTTAAACCAATAAGGAAGTGTGATGGCCCCATAGTTGTATCATTCCTCAAGGATATCATCTTGAGATATGGCTACCCACAAAGCATAATAGCAGACAATGGCACAAACTTTGTTGAGGGAGCTTCTGCTCGATTCTGTAATGAAAAGAGGATAAGACTTGATGTTGCATCAGTCGCACATCCCGCATCAAACGGGCAAGTCGAGAGATCCAACGGGCTAGCACTGTCCAGGATAAAACCCTGACTCATTGAGCCGCTAAAACAATCAACGGGGTGTTGGATTAACGACCTCCCGGTAGTATTATGGAGTCTAAGGACAAATCTGAATCGATCAATGGGCTATAAGCCATTTTTTCTAGTATATGGGGCAGAAGCTGTATTACCAGCCGACATAGTGCATGACTCGCCTAGAGTCACCCAGTACACATAGGCTGAAGTGCAATAAGCCCGGCAAAATGATGTTGATATGCTGGAAGAAGTGAGAGAATTGGCATTGTCTAGATCCGCCATATATCAACAAAATCTCCGACGCTACCATAGCCAGAAAGTAAATCCTCGAGTTTTTTGAGAAGGAGATTTCTTGCTTCGGCTAGTACAACGCATTGCCGGCATGCATAAACTATCACCTCCACGGGAGGGGCCATTTATTGTGAGAAAAGCATTGCACAATAATGCATATTATCTCATAGATGCTCAAGCATAGGAGAAGAATAAGGGGGACATGTCAGGAGAAGAGTCAAAAAGGCTATGGAATGTAGTGCTACTTCGTCCATTTTACACTTAGTAGAAGTGTATGTATCTCGAACTCTCATATGTTGGTTTGTATGTCGGTAATGATATTATAAATGAAACCTCGGCACCTCGAGTAGTGACTCGGGGACTGCCTTAGTAGTAATTGGCTTTTTCTATATTTACATTTTATATGTTGGCTGGCTTAAATTTCTTACCCCTTAGGCTGGATCAGTAATGTGTCGGCAACAAAGTCCCACTATTCGACTTGCTGTTGTCCAAAAACTTGCTTCATGGCAAGCAATAGAAAACGCTGGCGAATGCTAGGCACATGAAAAACGACTAAGGAAAGGAAAATAAGCGAGTTGGTACTTGGTTTTTGGAATAACCCCCGCATTTACTTTCTTTATTATTATACCGAATCACTCTGAGAAAATCCTCGTGTTTTTAAGTATTGTTAATTTATTTTTCTGATCATGGACTCATAAGTCGAACATTGAAAAATGGTAGATATGAGTCGGGTCATAAGATTGAGCAAACAAGAAAAAGAAACTCAGGGACTCCACCCAAAGGGATCCGATATAAAAACATAGTAGTAGCAAAACAACTTAAATTGTATATTACAAATGTGCTTGGCATACCGGTGATCTAATCAAATCTCATGTTTTTTCTACCTAAGGAACAGTTGTGGCAGCCGAGGTATCAGGTGAAGGAGTAGACGGATCTGAAGCTTCAGCTGATGGAGGAGGAGCTATGGTAGCTGAGGTATCAGCTGAGGTATCAGCCTTGGCGTCATCCTCGATTTCTGCTTCACCCGCCAAGTCTTCTTCATTTTCGTCCGGGTTTTCCTCGTTGTCATTGGCATCATCTTCGACATATTCATCGTCAATGTCATTGAGAAAGCTTGTCCCATCATTCCATGCATGGACATTGCCACACTGGATCAAGGCATTGGCCCGATCTAGGCGTCGCTGGATAAACTCCGGATTGATCATCCATTGGGAGCCAGTGCACATGTTCTAAAGGATATCTAAATTTATACCCTCATACTATGAAAACATGAAGGCCATAGTTATATCAACACTAGCGCATGCAACTGACTCGCGCCATAGGCCGACTCGCTCCTTGCACTCCATTAGTCTCTCGACCAGCGTAGCGACACGTTTGGGGGTAGCTTCTACTAGCCAGAGCACATTGAATACTTGGATGGCAGCATTCAGAAGATCAACCCCAAAGGTCTTCACTGGCTTAAGGCAGGCCGAGAGACTAGCCAAAGCATCATCAACATCATATTCGGTCGAGGCCCCGCAGGTCTCGCCTCGCTCTAGATTTTTGGATGGCAGTGGCAGCACGAGGTTTTGACTCAGGAAAGTTATCTGAAGAACAAGCAAAGCAAGAAGTTGGAAAATATCAGCATATGGGAAAGGTCGGCAGAGGAGAAAAATCAAGAGAAACTCACTGGCCATGACGTTGTTGATCCTAGTCAGCACGGACAACCAACCCGCATGCTTTCTCTTGAGTCTTTCTAATTCAACGGAAACCGAGTCAAATTTGACCTCAGCCTCATTGAGAAAACTCTGGTCCTTCTCAAGTTGGGTGGTGAGCAGCTTTTCTCTTCAGAGAATTCCTAGTTGAGTTTGTCAAGCTCAGATTATTGGAGTTTCTTCAGATATTCATTCTTGGTGCGGAGCCGAGAGATCTCATCATCCTTCTCCTTTAGCTGAGCTTGGTGTTCTCCTGCTTGATCGAGAAAATGGGTCATCAGTTCAGGCATAGATATGCAATCCTGATGAGATTCTGCAAGGGCTTTTATATCGACTAAGCCGAGGTAAAAATTACAAGGCGGGTCAGAAGGGGGCAAGTGCGGAAGTGAGATGCAAGAGGCAAAGTACCTTCCAGGTCAACAATGCACTTCTGCAGCTCCTTGTTCTGGGCCTCAACCTCGGCTGGCAAAGGACAAGTCACATATTAATTCAGCACATTAAGAATAAAAGGGCACCAGGGCAATGAGGCAGAAGCGCACCTTTGATCTTCAACTCCAGCAACACTTTCTTATGCTTGGTGGAGAGGCCCTTGTGCGCAAAAAGGAGTCTTCGAAATTCGCCAGTGCGTTGATTGTTGGAGATCTGAAAAAGACAACTGTTAGTCACTAAGTAAATTGAATGTTCGACTCTACTCAATATTTGAACCGAGTAAACTCGATCTGAATCTAGGTGGCTAGATATTCAATGCTAATCAAGATTCGAACCGAGTAAACTCGATCCGAATCTAGGTGGCTGGATATTTGATGTTGTCCAAGATTCGAACTGAGTAAACTCGATCCAAATCTAGGTGGCTGCATATCCTACTCAACTCAAGATTTGAACCGACTAAACTCGGTCTGAATCTAGGTGTCTAGATATTCGATGTTACCCAAGACTCGAACCAAGTAAACTCGATCCGAATCTAGGTGGCTGGATATTCGATGCTAATGGGATTTTTTGACTAAGTCACATTGAATCGGCTTAATATCTCGGACATGACAAAGTCTAAAACTAAGTTACGAAGTGTTGGTCGAAAAGAGCATCCGGCCAAGTAATACATTACTCCCTCGGAGGCTCGAGGACTAATGGTTATGTATTATCTATTGCAAGTACAAAAATGCAGTCGAGATATTTACCTCCATCATCTTTTTAGCATCTGGAAGTGCCTTCCTAGCAGTGTACATCCTCTCGCCAATCTCTGCGGGGCCAAACTTCTGAGGCAAAGGGTTCCCAGAGGTAACTTCGCCATAAGTGGCTTCGTTCTAGTTGTCAGCATATTCAGCAAGTGAGCCGAGGCTTTCACCGCTCGGAGTCCGAATCAGGACTAAGCCTTTCCCAGTAAAAGCTTTCTGGGAGGCTATCGCAGCAGCTGGGCTAAGGTGCAGTCTAAGTTGCTTATCCATAGCCAAGGCAGAGGTAGAAGCACTTTGCTGCAGCATGGTAGTGACTGATGGCTATGCAGATGTAACCCCAGATTTCTTCCGAGTCACCTTGGTCACCACACCTATTTTCTTTTGCTTGCCTGTGGGCTTGACTCGCTGCTGAAATGTTGTTGACCGAGGTTCAGCTGACGAGGTCGGCGGAGGCTGAGACTGCGAGGTTTAGTGAGTTTTGGGTTGCGGGTTCTACCAAGGTTGGTCTTGTGACCGAGTCTTGGAATACTCAGATGATGTTGGGGTGGTTATTGTTTCTAGGTCAAAGTAGACACATGGGCTCTTTGCTGCTGAGGTAGGGGTTGAGCTGGTGCCGGGCTTACCGGCACCTCGGATGAAACTGTCTCAACACCGGTACTATTGGCGCCACGATCTTCACTACCTTACGCGGGGGTGGAGGACTTATCCCTCTGGTCCAGCATAGCCGCATCCTTTGGGGCACCACCTTCACCTCCGCCGACACTTTCTCCATTTGGCCAGGATGAACTGTTATCCGATGCGGGAGGAGTGTTGCCATGAACCATACTAAGCACCTGAGTATCGTCATGAAGTGGAGAAGATGGTGGCCTATAAATGGGAGAGCGCATGCTAGATCCACTCTGAGGTATACTCAGGGAAGCCCTGTCAAGTAAAGCAATGAGATGACATGAATCAGATAAGATAGAGAGAAACAAGAAATACTGAAAGAGAGAAACAAGAAATACAAAGATAACCCGGAGGAAAAAACTTCCGCTGTAACAACTGCCGGCTCCTTCTGCCTCACTGGTTTCTTCCCGGCCTTCTTGAACCTCTTTGCGGGCCTGTATGACTCGGCTGGCATGGCAGAAGTCACGGCACATTTCTTCACAGTACCTTGGCCTCCCACGGCAATAGGAGGAACATCGTGCATCTGACTAGCCGGTTTAGCTGGGGTAAATTCAGGCGGATAGGCATATGAGAGTGGAATTGGGTCAAATGCCTCAATAAAAAAGCAATCATATTCCTCATCATTCGGCCAATCCCTTAATGGTGACAAGACAGAAGTCTTACCATGGGATCAGCCGGAACCGATGTTAGGAATGGGCATAAAATCCTCAGAGTCTGGCTCTTTCGGATCTGAGGTAGCGTGATCCTTGCCCCAAATGAGGGAAGTATTCGGGGTGTCCTCAACAGTTTACTGAAGAAATTTCTGCACAAAGGAACATAGTGAGGTCAAATAAGCAAATCTGCCGACATAGCGTATAACTCGGCAAGGATGACTCGGGAAATTACCTGGGGAACGGGGTTGTCGCGGCTAAAAGGAGCCATGCTCCAATCCCATGTCCCGGTCATGTCTGTCTTGAAGATGGACTTGACTTGCTTCCAGATATGACCTTAGGTTAGCTCGAACGTGGAGACACGATTCGGGTCGAAGCGGTAGCTCATGTGGCAGATTTTGTGGCTGCGGTGCTGCAAGGGGTAGACTCGGCTACTTATGAAATTGGACATGAGATCATCGCTGGATAACCCGACCTCCTTCAGCTCGACAAGATATGTGTCAACCATGTTGATAAGGGGGTTCTTCTTCTTCGGATCGAAATCCCATTTGAGCTTGTTGGGGACACTGACAGAGAATGCAGGGAGCTGGATCATGTCTTTGTTGGAGTTGTTCTTCACATAGAAGAAGGACCTCAGCCACTTCTTGCATGATTCGAGGCCCTGGATCTGAGGGAAGATGGAATTGTTCCGAGGTGTAATTGAGGTAGCCCCGCACTGAGTCAATGGCTTCTCGCCGCGAGGAAGATCCTTGTTGGGAACAACATTGATGCGGAGTTGGAAATACTTTGCCCAGCGATTTATAATTGGCCAAAGGCTGAGGTATCCCTCACAGCAAGAGATAAACCCAGACAGAGAATCTATCACGTTGGACAGGATATGATGGGGCTGGAGGCCAAATGTGTCGAGGAACTCTTTGGAGAACTTGCTAAGGGGAGACCAAATCCACAGGCGAAATGGGGAACAAATACTACGTACTCACCCTCCTTGGCATCGGGGATGAGCTTGTCGCCGGGAAGGCGGCAGTCCACCTCTGGAGGAATCATCTGGGTCGGCTTGAGCCAATCAAGCTCCGCCTGGGTCACATCGGAGCCCTCCTAGGAGCCTCACTCAGGAACGTGAAGGGAATATGCCCTGAGAGGCAATAATAAAGTTGTTATTATATGTATTCCAAATATATGATAGATGTTTATTTTGCATGCTATAATTGTATTAATACGGAAACCTTAATACATGTGTGCTTAATAAACGAACAGAAAGTTCCTAGTTATGCCTCTCTATAAACTAGCTCGTTGATTAACATGATGATCAAGGTTTCCTGATCATGGACATTGGATGTTCTTAATAACAAGGTCACAACATTGGTGAATGATGTGATGAACATTCATCCGAAGTATAGCATTACTATCAAAGTCATTATGTTTATATTGCTATAGCATCATACGAAGTAATATTTATCCTTAGACCATGAGATCATGTTAATTGCTAACACCGGAAGAATACTTTGATAACATCAAACATCACACTGTAACAGGGTGACTATAAAGATGCGTTCGGGTATTCCAAAGGTGTTATGTTGAGGCTAATGGATCAAGAGTGGAATTTGTCAATCCCGATGACAGATGGATATACTTTGGGCCCTCTCAGTGATATCACATTAAGATAGCTTGCAAGCAAGTTATGTGATCACTAGAATGTTATATCACGGGAACGAGAAAAGAGTGCATGTCAGTAACGAGATCAAACTAAGTATTGAGATACTGATGATCAAATCTCGGACATGTAATATATCACAAGACAAAGGGATTTAGTTACTATCGTTAAAGGTTCTCTCGATCACAGAAGTCATCCTTGAATGTGTGGGAGTCAATATGGATCTCCAGGTCCTGCTTCTAATTATTGATCAGAGAGGGGTCTCGATCATGTTTGCATTATTCGCGAACCATAGGGTGACACAGTTAAGGGTTGCCAAACACCGTTTGGATCAAATATGTTCTAGGCGAAAGAATTGCAAAGCGCTGAAATTATTTCAATGGACACCGGAATTGTTTCGGGTGAAATTGCTGAAATTGGTTCTGCATGTGATATTGAAATGTTGCAGGGGGTTTTATGTGAATGTTTGTTAATTAAATTAATTAACAAAATTCTGAATAAAATTAATAAAAGAGTTTTATTAAATGAGTGAGCATTAAATTTGGAGAAATTCAATGCATTTAAAGTGGGGACTTTAAAAGAGAATGTGAAGGGGAAAATTTATGTGGAGGGGGTTACCACCACATGAATAGGGAGGTGAGAGGTCACCCCCATGGGGCACCGGCCATGGGAAGGGGCACCCCCTCCTCCTATAAAAGGCCCCCCTCTCACTCATTCTTCCTAACACCTCCTCGTGAAGGATCTCTCTCCCCCTCTAGAATTATTCCCCCATGGTCCCGGATTAGCGAGATACATGTTCCCGGTGGCATTTCATCTGGAAGGAGTTGTTGCTTCCGCTGCATCACTGGAGTGAGGATGTGGAGGTTGTTCGGTGGCCTGAACGTGTGTGCGAGGACGGATGCGCTGCTGATTTGCGGCACTAGGACTTCCACACGATCTTGAGATCGGCATGTGTTTGACTACATCATCCACGAGTTCCATCTTGTTAACAAAGATTTGTTGATCTACGAGGGTATGTTATCTATGGATGTATATCCACCCGTTACTTTTATCTAATAGATAGATCTTGGCGTATAATAGTTCCCATCATAGGAAATTTTTTGTTTTCTATGCTGCGAACCCAACACTGACTCACGTGATGATCGTCTTTGAAGCTACACTAACTCACGTGATGATCGGACTTGGTGTAGTGGATTTGGTTTATGTAATCACCAAAAATACACGAGGATGTTGTTTTTAGTGGCAGTTCATTCATAATTTGATTAGTTGAACCTGATATATCATAAACTTAGTCTAAAATTTACAAATTCTGTTGTAGATGGCACCACCTGCTTTTAATTTCAATGTGTTCATGAAGAAAGAGAAACTTGCGGCAAATAGTAGCAACTTTACCAACTGGGCCATGAATTTGAGGATTCTCCTCATTGTTGCACAAAACCAATATGTGCTAGAAGCGCCACTAGGCCCCCCACCAGCTCCTGATGCCCGTGACGAGGAAAAGAACATATGTTTGACTCGTCAGGAGGACCACAAATTAGTTCATGGGCTAGAGTCGGAACTTCTAAAGCGTTTTGAAAACGACAATGCCTCTGAAACCATGGTTGAATTGAAAATGATTTTCAATACCCATGCTGCCATAGAGAGTTATAATGCTTTAGAAAAGTTCTTTAGCTACATGATGGAAGAGAACAACTTCGTTAGTGAGTACATGCTCAAAATGTCTGGGTACGCTGATAAGCTTATTTCCTTAGGAATAACGATTCCCATTGACTTAGGCATACATCGTGTTCTCCAATCTCTGCCACCTAGCTACAAGAGCTTCGTGATGAACTATAATATCCAGGGCATGAAGAAGTCTCTCCCCGAGCTTCTGTCAATGCTTAAGACTGCATAAGTGGAGATTAGTAAAGGTCATCAAGTATTGACGATCAATAAGACCATCGGTTTTAAGAAAGATAAGAAGGGTAAACATAAGGGAAAGAAGGGCGGCAAATCTGTTGTCGCGCGTGAAAAGAAATCCCGGGCTGGCCCTAAGTCTAATACCGACTGCTATTATTGTAAGGGGACTGGCCATTGGTAGCGCAATTGCCCCAAGTATTTGGCAGACAAGAAGGCCAGCAAGGCAAACAAAGGTATATGTGATATACATGTTATTGATGTGTACTTGACTAGTACTCGCAGTAGCACCTGGGTATTTGATACTGGATCGGTTGCTGATGGCTCTGAAATATAGCCATCTACGTCCACATTTAAACTGGATATTGTTCATAATTTTGATGAAATGTCTCTCTAAACCCTGCCACTAATGCTAATATTCATAGGGGTATGTAATCCTTTCTTTTATATTTTTCCTATGCAGATAATGTCGTTTAAAGTAGGGAATCACTACATTAAAGTCAAAGATACGAGATTTCCAACTACCAGAAGAAACCAGGAGCCGTAAGACGGAGGCAGACGCTTTAATGACCAACTATATGATCGGAGCAAAACTTTCGGACGTATAGCTTCGGTCGTATAGTTGACGCCACCACCATTAGGTCTAACATAACAACTTTTGTGAAGGGATCCCTATATAAAGAAGCCTCGAGCAACGAGAAAACAAGCCATACCTCACCAAAAAGTCTCTGCCATAGATCTCTAGCCGCCTCCAGATCTCAAAACCCTTCTCCATCTCCATAGCCATATTCCACCACTTGTAATAGTAGATCTCTTCCCCGATTGGCGACATTGTAAGACTATTGCTATCAATCTTATGATTTTCATTACAATGTTTGTGATTGTTGATCTCATCTCTATGTGTGAGTAATTCTCCTTAGGCTAAGGGCTTTGGCCTAGCCATGTAGCAATTGTGCAAGTTATTTATCATAGATGGGATCATGTATTAGTTTGTATGACATGATGATTATTGTATCCTCTCTTGCCTCAATCCAAGGACTTGTCAGGTACCCAAGACCCCGAGGGTTGATCCAGGTATAGGGAGTATGAGTAATGACTGATCTGCAGGTTGGGAACCCCAGTGACAGAAGGGGTAGTACGGCTGTATGTGAGGGATTTACTTGGGATTAACAGTGACATCACTATGCATATCATTAGTTCTCTTTCTTCTATGGATGAGACTAGTAGGTCATTGCTATAAGCGGTTGTCGAGGCAATAGCAATTATGGATGCACTGCCACATATAATTTATCTTGCTCTAACAAGTACATGCATACTTTATTTCTATCTTTTATTCCCATCAGATGTTTTTCACAGCTACAGGTGAAACTAAACGCCCTAGGCCCTCTCTCTCTCCATCATCGATAACAACAAAAAGACGCAAGCTATTGGTCCGATAAAAAAACAAAAGGAATTCTAAAACTCCTAAAGGTCCGTTAAAATAACTTCACTACGCATTCGCTTCCCGAGGATTCGATAACCTAGGTCTACTAGGGAAAAAGAAGCTACACTACATCCGTAATCCGGATCGAAGGTATCAGTTGCTAATATATGTAACTTGCATCAGGGGCTGCAGAACATGTGACCACTAGCAAGGGGTTAGGTCAAGATGCGTGTCAGCAATGGATCAAGAGTTGATGTGATCGCCGTTGGAACACTGCCTCTCCACCTACCATCGAGATTAGTGATAAATCTAAATAATTGTTATTTGGTGCCTACACTAAGCATGAACATTGTATCTAGATCATGTTTGATGCAAAGTGGTTATTCATTTAAGTCCGAAAACAATGGTTGTTCGATTTATATGAACAATATCTTTTATGGTCATGCACCTATGATGAATGGTTTATTTTTGTTGGATCTCGATAATAGTGTTACGCATATTCATAATGTTGATGCTAAAAGGATTAAACTTGATGATGATATATCTGCATATATGTGGCACTACCATCTAGGTCATATTGGTGTTAAACGCATGAAGAAACTCCATTCTGATGGACTTTTGGAATCACTTGATTTTGAATCATTTGATACATGTGAGCCATGCCTTATGGCAAAGATGACTAGAACGTCGTTTTCCGGTTCAATGGAACGGGCAACAGATTTATTGGAAATCATATATACAGATGTATGTGGTCTAATGAGTGTGTTGGCGTGAGGTGGATATCATTATTTTGTTACTTTCGCGGATGATTTGAGTAGATACAGGTATATCTATTTGATGAAACACAAGTCTGAAACCTTTGAAAAGTTCAAGGAATTTCAGAGTGAAGTGGAAAATCATTGTAATAGAAAGATTAGATTTCTATGGTCCGACCGTGGAGGTGAATATCTTAGTTACGAGTTTAGCACACACATGAGAGATTGTGGAATAGTTTCACAACTCACACCTTCCAGAACACCACAACATAATGGTGTGTCAGAACATCGTAATCGTACTTTATTGGATATGGTTTGATCTATGATGTCTCTTACTGACTTGCCACTGTTATTTTGGGGTTATGCACTGAAACCGATGCATTCACTTTAAATTAGGCACCATATAAATCTGTTTAAACGACACCGTATGAATTGTGGTTTGGAAACAAACCTAAGATGTCATTTCTTAAAGTTTGGGGTTGCAATTTTTATGTGAAGAAACTTCAAACGAATAAACTCGAACCCAAAGCAGAAAAATGCGTCTTCATAGGATACCCTAAGGAAACTATTGGGCATTTCTTCTATCACAAATCCGAGGGAAAGGTTTTCATTGCCAAGAATTGATCCTTTCTAGAGAAAGAGTTTCTCGCGAAAGGAGTGTGTAGTCGAAACATAGAACTCGAAGAGGTTATTGAACCTTCTCTTCATGCAATAGCGAGTAGCGCAGTGCCGGAAATTGTTCCGGAGTTGACTTCACCGAATGAAGAGGGAACTAATTATAATGATCATGAAACTCCAAAAGAGGACACTACCTAACCTCGTAGGTCAAATAGAACACGTGCAACTCCTGAACTATACGGAAATCCTGTTATGAATTTCATGGTTGATGAAATAGATGACCCTGTGGTGTATGAAGAAGCGATGATGAGCCCGGATTCCAACAAATGGCTAGAAGCCATGAAATACGAGATGGAATCCATGTACGAAAACCAAGTTTGGACCTGACTTACCTCACGACCGAAAGGCTGTTGAGAATAAATGGATTTTCAAAAGAAAAACTGATGCTGATGTTAATGTGACCATCTATAAAGCTCGACTTGTCGCAAAGGGGTTTCGACAAATTCAAGGAGTTGACTACGATGAGACATTCTCTCCCGTAGCAATGCTAAAGTCAGTTAGGATTATGTTAGCAATTGTTGCATATTTTGATTATGAAATATGGCAGATGGATGTCAAAACTGCATTCCTCAATTTCAATATTGAAGAAGAGTTGTATATGATACAACCTAAGGGTTTTGTCGATCTAAGGATGCTAATAAGGTATGCAAGCTTCAGTGATCCATCTATGGACTGAAGCAAGCATCCCGGAGTTGGAATCTCCGCTTTGATGAAGTGATCAAAGAGTTTGGATTTGTCCAAACTTATGGAGAGGCTTGTATTTTCAAGAAAGTGAGTGGGATCAATGTGGCATTTCTGATATTATATGTGGATGACATATTATTGATTAGAAATAATGTCTTTTAAACTGTGTTAAAAGTTATCTAAACAGCAAATTTTCGATGAAGGATCTTAGTGAAGCGTCATATATATTAGGCAATAAGATCTATAGAGATAGATCAAGGCGTCTAATAGGGCTATCTCAAAGTACATACCTTGATAAGATATTAAAGAAGTTTAATATGGACGGAAGTAAGAAGGGGTTCTTACCTATGTTGCAAGGCAAGAAATTGAGTAAGACTTAAAGTCCGGCTACGGCAGAAGAAAGAGAGATAATGGATAAGATCCCCTATGCTTCAGCCATAGGCTCTATAATGTATGCCATGCTATGTACAAGACAGGATGTGGCACATGCTATTAGTTTGACTAGTAGGTACCAATCTGATCTAGGTTCAGAACACAGGATAGCGGGCAAGAATATTCTTAAGTACTTGAGAAGAACCAAGGATATGTTTCTTGTATACGAGGGTGAAGAAGAGCTGGTCGCTAAGTGTTATGTTGATGCTAGCTTTAACACCGATCCGGATGACTCTAAGTCTCAATCCGGATACGTATTTATTTTGAATGGAGTAGCAGTTAGTTGGAGGAGTTCCAAACAACCTGTGGTAGCTAGATCAACAACGGAGGCAGAATATGTTGCTGCTTCAGAAGCGACACATGAAGCGGTTTGGATGAAGGAGTTCATAACAGAACTAGGTGTGGTTCCTAGTGCATTGGACCCAATGGTGATCTATTGTGACAACAATGGAGCCATAGCCAATACCAAGGAACCAAGGTCTCACAAGAATTCCAAGCATATTAAGCGCCGGTTTCACTCCATCCGTGAGCATGTCAAGGATGGAGATATAAAGATTTGTAAAGTACATACGGACCTAAATGTAGTAGATTCGTTCACTAAAGTTCTCCCTAGGGCAAAACATGATCAACACCAGAACTCCATGGGTGTTAGATTTATCACTATGTAAACTAGATTATTGTCTCTAGTGCAAGTGGGAGACTGAAGGGAATATGCCCTGAGAGGCAATAATAAAGTTGTTAGTATATGTATTCCAAATATATGATAGATGTTTATTTTGCATGCTATAATTGTATTAATATGGAAACCTTAATACATGTGTGCTTAATAAACAAACAGAAAGTTCCTAGTTATGCCTCTCTATAAACTAGATCGTTGATTAACATGATGATCAAGGTTTCCTGATCATGGACATTGCATGTTGTTAATAACAAGGTCACAACATTGGTGAATAATGTGATGAACATTCCTCTGAAGTATAGCATTACAATCAAAGTAATTATGTTTATATTGCTATAGCATCATACGAAGTAATCTTTATCCTTAGACCATGAGATCATGTTAATTGCTAACACCAGATGAATACTTTGATAACATCAAATGTCACACCATAATAGGGGTGACTATAAAGATGGGTTTGGGTATTCCGAAGGTGTTATGTTGAGGCTCATGGATCAAGAGTGGAATTTGTCAATTCCGATGAAGGATAGATATACTCTAGGCCCTCTCGGTGATATCACATTAAGATAGCTTGCAAGCAAGTGATGTGATCACTAGAATGTTATATCACGGGAACAAGAAAAGAGTGCATGTCGGTAAAGAGATCAAACTAAGTATTCAGATACTGATGATCGAATCTCGGACATGTAATATATTGCGAGACAAAGGGATTTAGTTACTATCGTTAAAGGTTCTCTCGATCACAGTAGTCATCGTTGAATGTGTGGGAGTCAGTATAGATCTCCAGGTCCTGCTTCTGATTATTGATCTGAGAGGAGTCTCGATCATGTCTGCATTATTGGTGAACCGTAGGGTTACACACTTAAGGGTTGCCAAACACCATTTGGAGCAAATATGATCTAGACAGAAGAATTGCAAAGCGCTAGAATTATTTCAATGGACATCGGAATTGTTTGGGGTGAAATTGTTGAAATTGGTTCTGTATGTGATATTGAAATGTTGCAGGGTTTTTTATGTGAATGTTTGTTAATTAAAGTAATTAACAAAATTTTGAATAAAATTAATAAAAGAGTTTTATTAATAGAGAGAGCATTAAATTTGGAGAAATTCAATGCATTTAAAGTGGAGACTTTAAAAGAGAATATGAAGGGGCTAATTTATGTGGAGGGGGTTACCACCACATGAATGGGGAGGTGAGAGGTCACCCCCATGGGGGCGCCGGCCATGGGAAGTGACACCCCCCTCCTCCTATAAAACGCCCCCTCTCACTCCTTCTTCCTAACACCTCCTCATGAAGGATCTCTCCTCCTCTAGAATTATTCCCCCATGGTCTCGGATTAGCGAGATACATGTTCCCAGTGGTATTTCTTCTGGAAGGAGTTGTTGCTTCCGCTGCATCACTAGAGCGAGGAGGTGGAGATTGTTCGGTGGCCTGAACGTGTGTGCAAGGACGGAAGCGCTGCTGATTTGCGGCGCTAGGACTTCCACACGATCTTGTGATCAGCAAGCGTTTGTCTACATCATCCATGAGTTCCATCTTGTTAACAAAGCTTTGTCGGTCTACGAGGGTATATTCTCTATGGATGTATATCCACCCGTTGCTTGTATTTAATAGATAGATCTTGGCGTATAATAGTTCCCATCGTAGGAATTTTTTGTTTTCTATGCTGCGAACCCAACAGAACAACATCCTCCTCCTCTTCTTGCTCGTCGATAGCGACCACGTGTCGAGGATCCATCTCTAGATCTTCTTCCTCCGATGAGATGCTAGCTTCGGGCGCACAAGGCAAAGATTGCTGCGGTCCTGTGGTGGCAGCAGAGGGCGGGTCTTGGGCAGAGCAGTGGCGCAAAAGAAGCAAAAGGGGTGGCGCGGTCGCAAGATGTAGAGTGCAGTGGCGACGGCGGCGTGAGAAGAAGAAAAGAAATTGGGAGCAGGGGAAAGTGAGCAAGGGTTTCCCCCCGCTCCCCTATTTAACCGTGCCACACGCTGAGGGTAGTGGGATCAGTTGCACATAGCAACCCCACTATGTGCGCGTGTGTTTCGTGAAGCTGATCATTGAAATGTGCCATAGGCACGGTTACACAGCTTAGAGGCGTAACTGTGCGTCGTGGCCGCAGTGGTATTCAAGGAGCCATGCCACGATGTGATGGGCTGCAGTGATAACTGCCACGACGTAGCATTGAATGTTGCCATGGCCCTTAAAATGAGGCAAAGCACAATGATTGATTGACACGTAGGATAAGGTGAGGAGTACAAGAGAAGCTAAGCATCTACGAGAAATAACCCGGATGCGACAATATGACCTGGCCAATGAGAAATAACTCGGATCGGGCCAAGAAAGGTCAATGATGGATATAAAATCACCAAGTGGTGTAGCCGAGGTAAAATCAATATGGGCCGACATATAAGTATGTCAGCAAAATGGACAAAGATCCGGATATGTTGAACCTGTTGTGGTCTTTCCAGCTAAAGCTGCTAAGACCACACCAGCTTCAGGGACTAATGTTGGGGGGACGACCCTAGGTAGGGTCAAGATATGGTATAAGGACATAGTCAACTTAGGTATAAATGGGCCGAGGTATGACTCATCCGAGGTATAATATGGGTCGGCCGAGTAAGGGCTGAGTCAACCAAAGCCGTGTTACCCTGGAAGGGCCGGGCCGACATATTTCTTAGGGTTTTCTATTTTCATGCCCTCGGTTCGTTAGTTATACTCAGTTTTCCCTAGCCGCTTAGTTTTTCTCACTTTTGCCCTCCCTCTATTTTGAAACCCTCACAGGCGCTTGGACAGGGGGATGCCATCAGGTCAAAGCCTTGACTGTTACATGCTGACCAGTGGGACCGCGTTGGGGCGGGTCGTGTGTTGAGTGTTACGTTACGTCACCTCGACCGTTACATGATGACGGGTGGGGCCAGGATACACAGCGGACCGGCCATCCATCTCTCGCTGATTATGGGGAACATGGTGTGGGACCATGTGGGGCGTGTTTGGTGGTTACGTGCGCCCTGTCGCCTAAGTTGGAAGTTTTCTTTTTTGTTATTTTTATGATTGGCCTTTTTAAGAGCGCCTTTTCCTCTCTCTCTCTCTCTCGCTAACAGTTGTGTTTTTTTGCCCAAAAAGATAGCGGATCTAGAGCAGCTTCTCTCTTCATTCATTATTCCTTTTGGCTCTCGTTTTTCCACAATATGGTAGCAAAGCTAGAGTAGCAAACCTAACCAACACCATAAAAAAATTCAGTAAACAGAGCAGATGTAGATAAAGCGGCTAATATAGGTTATATGGTACGGTACTTAACGAGGTTCAAAAATTAGGCTGCTCAGCAGCAGCAGCGAACAAGTTCAACACAGACAAGACAAAATATGTTGTGTCAACACCCAGATTTTTAATCCCAGATGTCTGTTATACCATACATCACAATCCCAGGATTACCATTTTTGCGAGACATAACAGATTGGATATCACAGTACATCATCCATTACAAACCATAATAAGGTCTTACACGAATAAAGGATCTCATGATCTAGTCTTAATACAAACAAGTAGCAGAATAATAAGCATAGAAGTGGGCTCCATCTTCGGGGTCATAGGCAATGCTGACGATGGGAGATGATCCTAGTTGTCGTATACGTCTTGTTATCCATCATCCTGGTAGTCCTCCTCATAGTCTGGCCACGGGAATAGCCAGGGACAAAGCCATGAGTACTCTTTAAGTACTCGCAAACTATCACTAACAAGTAAGGTAGTTCTAGTAGGAATCTTAAGCTCTAGGTTTATTTGCAAAAAGCCAGGTTTATCTAAACTAAGTTTAGAAGTAAATAAAACTAAGTAAATGTTCTAAATCACTTAAGTGGGAACCTACTTTTCATATCCACAACCCTGTTGTGGTCAAGTCAAATTCATAATTCACTTCACGAGTCATTTTGAAAACATCTGACGACGGAATAGTATGTCCACTCCAACTGTCCATGACCGCGGACGCGGCTATTCGAATAGTTTGACACTCTGCAGAGGTGGTACACTTTCACCACAAAATTCAATACATCCGTCAGGGATAACCCTGAATCATCATACTTAGTATGTGGATAATCAATCATAACCTTTCCTTTACACACTCTAGTATAGACACCTCCCCTATGAGCTTGGCCTCCCAGCCATGGCCATCTGCCATCCTGGGCACTGCATAAGTGGACAATTCACACTCACGAGGTAGCCTCATCTCAAACCTCTTCCGCGAGGGAACCCATACTAAGCCATATAAACTTCCAGCTAAGCCCTACCCAATTCAGGTATTGTGGTTGTACGGTAAAATTGGAATGGTATCGCATCCGAACCCAACCATCAGTTTTTATAAAGGGCTAAGGCTCATGCCTCAAAATTTTCATCATCAATCCATTTGTGTTTCTCAACACATGTCAAAACATTTCAATACAATGACTCATCATTCCAAGGTTTTCATAATCATTTTCACCAAGTATTCCCATCTAAAGTGATCAATATGCTTTAGCACTAGCCACTAAGTTAAGAGTGTTCACTAATGAGGGGTTCTAATATTCAATCTCATGCCATAGAATGACATCTAGTATAGGCCTAGTTGTATACTCTTTATGCTATCTATACTACTTTCCAACACTCACAAAGCACTAACTAAAAGTAAAGAACTTTGGTAAAGTAAAAGAATAAAGCTTGCAAGTAAAACTTGGGATGGGTATAAATCAAGGGTATATAACCAAAGCATGCCTAATGCATTTTGCTTAAGTTATCAAGTGGGCAAGTGTTAACTTGCATAATTCTAGCTTGCCTTGATTCGTGCAGTGGTTCAAGTTTTCCTCCTCTTCTTCTGGGTAGAACTCCTCCTCCTCGTAGCTTGGGTCGGTACTATCATCTATAAATAAATACGGGGTACACAATCACCAAACAATACTTAACTAGTTCTATTTAGCACACTAAGGCTCACACTTGATGATCTAGTGTCATCACAATCATCACATGAAATAAAGAACTAGTTTTATTTAGTTTATTTGAGAAAAGAAATTTCTACCCATTGAAATTAATTAAGATTTAATATTCTCCAATTAAAATATGGGATCATGTGGACACATGTCATCACCACATATTCTAATACATGGGAATGTGATTTAAAGTGTTGGTCAAATTTTATTAAGTTTAAGATTATCATTTAATAGATTTAAAGTGACTAGAAATGCCCTAATAGCATTGTTTTGGCACTAGTCTAATGTCACTACATGCAAACCTAAATATTCTAATATATTCAGATAGGTATTGTCAAATGTGATTTTTGAGAGTTGGAATCAACTCAAAAGCTTTTATGGTTGATTTTTCAAAAATGTTTGAAGTTGCAAAAGTCTCTATCTTGTTATTTTTATTGTAGTTGATCTCTAACTCCAAATGATTTAAATCCAACGGGCTTGGATAGATAATTTAGTCACCTTTCTAGCAAAATTTAAATCATGCAATTTGGTTTAGTTAAACTCTCTGAATTGATTTTTGAATATGTGGACAGAATAGGGTTTTAACTAAAATGGGAAATCAATATTTGAATTTCCAGGCCACCGCGGGAAAGCTAAACGGGCCGGCCCAACTACACTGCACAGCGCAGCAGGCTGCTGTCAGAGGGGGTCCACTCATCAGTGAGACTAACTAAACGAAACGATATCTATGCATCTGAGCTGTGCGATCTAATTCTAATCCAACGGCTGGGAGTCATCCTCGACGACGAACTACTCCGGCGAGGAACTAAACCTAGCGCAGCGGTGGGGGTCTGGCTAGGATCACCTAGGCTCTAGCTAGGGTTGGCGACAGGGGCGATCAACGTGGTAGACAACGGCGGTTCGAGGCGCGGTCATGGCAGGTCTTGGGGTGGTCGAAATCGACGGCGCCCTTCTCCTCCAGCAGCGGCAGGCTCCGGCCAAATTCCGGTGAGAGAGAGCTTACCTTGCTCCGGGAAGAAGTGGGGGAGGATCAGTGAGGAGTGGTGAGTGCTGGGGTGTGGAGAAATGAGGCAGGGGAGGCCTCCTTTTATACTGCAGCGAGGGGACCGAACGATGCGGGCGCGAGCTCATCGGTGATGACGCTACAGGATGCTATCGGCGTGGCGGAGGCTAGGGGACGGTGTTGTGTTCCCTGGTGGTTCGTATGGGCGTAATGGCGAGGCGTGGGGCGGTGTGGTTTGGTCGGGAGCGTGCGGCGCTCCACGGGGACTCTGAGGTGTTTGCGACGGCGTGCGGCAGCTGCGGGTCGCGCGGCGACGAACGGGGTTGTCTGCGGGGTTGTTGTGATCATGGCGAGCTAGTGCACGCGAGGCGGGGGTGAGGTGCGGTCTGTGCGAGGCGGTCGGCACGGCGAGCTGGCGCACTCTAGACACGGTGCAGAGACGGTGGGCGCGGCATAGCTAGGGTGGTCCAAGGCTCAGCTGGGGTCGAGGCTTGGACAGGGGGTGGCGGTGGACCGAGGCGTGTCTGGTGCGTGCTGTGGGCGAGGGCGGCGAGGCTCCTGGTGTGCTGCCCACTGTCGGACGGTGATGACCAAAAATGGGCAGCACTCCACTTTGCACACGGCTAAGGGCGAACTTGGTTTGGGTGCTACTCGACACTAGAGGGGACAAGAAAGTTAAGGGGAGACCAAATGGTCGAGAATTACTGTGGAAACAGTGAAGTTAGGCAGTAGATTAATTTGTGTAATTAAGGTGTTTGATGAAATGGCCGCAAGTACTTTGGGATTTTTGAATGAAACTTTTTGAGTGATCTTAACTTAAGCTTGAGAGTCTATGTTTGCTTGGAGAAGTCAAGTGGAAGTAGTTTGATAGGTTTTTGAAAAATTGTGATCTTCACATATGAACTAGATTCAATTTTTAACTATCCATTTAATTGATTTGGAAAAATGTTTTTGTAAGTTTGTAAAGTGGGCCTTGATACACTTTTACATGGTCTAGAAAGGGGTGAAAAAGAAGTAGAATTGTTTATGTTACAATTTCTCTTCTAGGAAAACTCAAAGTGGCCTAGTGGTTAACTTTTGTCAAAATGACCATTTGCTTTATTTATTCATATTTGATTTCTTTTTCTTTTGATTTTGTTTGTAATTGGCCTAGATGATGTAGTATTCATCTTTAAACCATTTCACATCATTTGTAACAATCAAGCATGGCAATTTCAATCAATTCTACACTAATGCAAAACACACATGCATTCATATTCATTTTCTTAATAAAAGTTTTTGTTAACCCTAAACTTGGGTGATTAGAACTTGATAATCTTGGTTAGAAGTTTTGGGGTGTTACAAGCTGCTTTACAGCATGAGCAGCAGCACAAGATAAGTGCCCCTCATGGCCTCTGCCAGGAGGGCCTCTGCCAGGAGGGCCTCTGCCTCCTCCCTCTGGCGCCTCCTCCACTTCTTGATGCCCGGTCCCTTGATCTTGGGCGCCTTGGGCTTGATCGGGGGCATGCGACCCTCCTTGATAGCCACCTTCTGGAGGTTGCGGAGGTGAAGACCGAGTGCCTGGTGCTTGGCTATGAATATGTGGATGTTCATGAACTCGCCGCATGTCCTCATGTCCTCGGCATGCTTCACGAGGGAGTTGAAGTCCGTGGCATGGAGCCTCCTGGTGGGGCAGAAGGGGCACCTGTAAACATCGTCGGCGAAGAAGTTGTTGTACTGGCCGGGCTTCAGCCTCCTCAACATATGACGAGTCATGTTGTCCTTGGACTCATCGTCACTGTGGACGTCGCTACTATCCTCCTGTTGGAAAAAACAGTAGAGTGCAATAAGGACATGATTGAGATACTTTGATTATCGAGGTTGATTATTTGCATAAATTAACCGATTGAGATCTCCTGATTATTCCCCAAATCTCAAACCAATTGAATATTGATCCCAACTATGAACATGGGGATTCATCGAAATACAAGATCTAACATAAGAGGATTAGCTACTATAAAAATACGAACAACCGAGCCCTAATAACATACGATCTAGCATCCAACGATGGGAACGGGGGAAGAACAAGGGAATGGATAAAACCCTGGTTACCTCCGACTCGGCGATGCTGGTGTCATAGGGGTTCTTCGGCCTTATGTAATCAACCTCCTCGTAGGGGTCCCAATCGAGCAGGCTCTGCCCGAGACTGGCGTGGGCCTCCTCGCCGGCTGCTATGGCATATGCGGGGATGGGGATGGCGGTTGCCTTTGATGCCTGGACGGGGGCCTATACGGGAACGGGGGCCTCCTCGCCGGCAGCCTTGGAGGCACCTATGGCCACCATGCCATTCTTCTCCATCGCTGGCGTGGTTGGGATTTTCTTGGGGTGTTTGGAGAAGGTGATGGGATAGAGGAGACGGTTGAGTGAGCGAGTGAGTGATGAGTGAGAGTGAGGAGGCCTCTATTAACGGAGAAGGGAAGTGACGTCTTGTTGCACCACCGTGCACCGCGTAATCACGTACGCTACTGCACCGTGCATGACCACGCGCGTCCGCTAGCACCCCGTGCACCGCACATGCATACAGTGAGTCACGGTTTTTCCCTCGTGTCTAACCCTGGCGACTTAGTTGTGCTCAATTTTTCCCTCGAGTGTAACACTAGCAATTTGGTTGTACTCAGTTTTGCCCTCCAATACTAACACCGTCGTGTGCAATATAGTCAGTTTTACCTTCCGGTGGCTGGTCAACAGAGAGTCAACGAATAGGTTTTAGCTAGCTAATTGAGTCATTTTACGCACAACAAATTCAAAAAGAGCAAAACATAGTGGCATCTACCCAAGGAGTCTTATTATGTGACCTGCCACCATAAAAATGTATATAAACCAAGTTTTAACCTAAATCACCACTTCTCAAATCACCTACTATCATTGAAGGTTCATGCTTTCTACTCAAGCCTCTTCCCAAAACATCCCTCCCTAAAACATAGTTTGTCCGAATGAGGCAATAATTGTCAAAGTGGTGTATATTTGAATTGCAAATAGTTTAATGTATGCTAAGATGTATTTTATTGTATAAAAGACGCATTTTCTATTTTTTAAATATTTTTTATTTTCTATTTGAATCCCTTTGTCAGACTTGCCCTTGGTTTTTAAGTTCTACTCATGTTTGCCCTTTGTTCTTAAGTGCTACTCAGTTTTCCCCTCTCTTAGTATCAGTCTCTCGCACATGTGCTCACCTTCGCTGCTACGCTCTGATTGGTTGAGACAGTTGTCACGCGGATAATTCCCACCAACCGTTGATCCTCTGTGATCTAGCGGACAGGATAACCCCTATATCTGTCTGGGGCACCCCTCTATCCATGCAAAATAACGAGTTTGCCACCGGTACTTTAACTCCATAAACAAATGAACTTGAATATAATTTGAAGGGAACATGTTCAAAGGTGTATAATTTGTGCATTACATTCCACTCTATGAAAATGATAATATCTCAAGACTTTCTTAGCACAACATTATCACGTATTAAGTGCGATTTCAAAGAGTTCAAAGGTGTATAATTTTCATATATGCAAATTTATGCATTACATTCCACTCTATGAAAATAATAATCTCTCAAGATTTTATTAGCACAACATTATCACGTATTAAGTGTAATTTCAAAGAGTTCAAAGGTGTATAAACTTCGTATATGCAAGTTTATGCATTACATTCTACTCTATGAAAATGGGGGAGAAAATAATAATCTCTCAAAAATTTGTTAGTACGTCATTATCACGTATTAAGTGTGATTTAAAAGTGTTCAAAGGTTTATAATTTTCGCATATGCAAGTTTGTGCATTACATTCCACTCTATGAAAATGATAATCTCTCAAGATTTTCTTAGCATGACATTATCACGTATTAAGTGCGATTTCAAAGAGTTCAAAGGTGTATAATTTTCGTATACGTAAGTTTATGCATTATATTTCACTCCGTGTAAATGATAAATGATCAGGATTTTATTAGCACAACATTATCATGTACTAAGTGCGATTTAAAAAAATTCAAAGGTGTATAATTTTCGTATATGCATTAGATTTCACTATATGAAAATGAAGCTAGACAAAGGGCACAAGCGCGGGGCTACTTGGAGTCCAATCTTGCAACGCCAACCTGGGTAAGTTGTGGGTCCGGTGCTCACATGGATAAGCTGTGGGTACGGCGCTCACGTGGATAAGCTATGGGTCCGATGCTGATCTGGTTAAGTTGAGAGAGGTGTCTGATATGTTGCTAACGTATCTATAATTTTTGATGTTCCATGCTTGGTTTATATCTACTTTCTTATGTTTTGTCCACACTCTGGAGTATTTTTATACACATTCTGGGACTAACCTATTAACAAGATGCCATAGTGCCAGTTGCCTGTTTTCTGCTGTTTTTGGTTCCAGGAAAGTCAGAAAACCAATATTCTCGGAATTGGACGGGACAAAAGCCAAAGTCAATATTTTACCGGAAGACACATGGAGTCCGAAGGAGAGACGAAGGAGGGCCACAAGGCGGCCACACCACCCCTTGGCATGGGCAGCCCTAGGCCGCGCTAGGGCATGGTGTGGGCCCCCTGACCGGCCACCGACCTTGCCCCTTCGCCTATAAGAAGCCCCCGATGCGAAAACCCTAAATCGAACAGCCTCCAGCCACGGAAAGTTCCGCAGTGCCACCGCCACTGAAGGGGAGATTCGGGGGATAGAAAGTCTCTATTCCGGCACCCTGCCGGGATGGGGAAGTGCCCCCGGAGCCATCTCCATCGATCTCCACCACCATCTCCATCGTTGTTGCTGATTCCCATGATGATGAGGGAGTAGTTCTTCCTCGAGGCTAAGGGATCTACCGGTAGCTATGTGTTCATCTCTCTCTATGCATGATCATATTGTGATCATGAGCTTTATAATCAAGTAGATCTACTTTGCTACTCAAGTGCTTTAATAGATCTCTGCTCTCCCCATGTGTGTGAAAGTGACAGCGTGCACATCATGGTGGCACTTAGGCTAGATATTACAAATACTTGTTATGAGTTATATTTGGAATTGGATGTTTCTATGAAATTGTGGTGTTTGTAGGAACCATCTAGAGCTCAAGGTGATAGTGTGGGGTTATCTAGATGGGGAAAGCGAACTTTGAGGTGTGTTGTTATAGCCCTACCATGGATTAGAGTGTCCAACCGGAGAGTAGTTCAGAGTAGTATCATAAAGAGATGATATTTATATGAGAGTGTTCACTAGTGAAAGTATAATCCCTAGGCCTTGTTTCTAAACATTGATACACTGTTTGCAACTAGATCTATTACATGTTTGCTTGCTTTCATATTTATTTCAGATTGCCTTTAGTCTTTTCCACGGGCCATCAAAGCTAATTTCTGGCACTGTTACCACTTATAATTATCCATACCACTTGTATTTCACTATCTCTTCGCCGAACTAGTGCACTTATACACCTGACAAGTGTATTGGGTGTGTTGGGGACACAAGAGACTTCTTGTATCTTCATTGCAGGGTTGCTTGAGAGGGATACCTATGACCACTTCCTCCCTGAGTTTGATAAACCTTGGGTAATCCACTTAAGGAAAACTTGCTGCTGTTCTACAAACCTCTGCACTTGGAGGCCCAACAACTGTCTACAAGAATAGAAGTGCGTAGACATCAAGCTATTTCCTGGCACCGTTGTCGGGGAGGTAAGGTAAAAGGTACTCACATCCTCCGGTTTGAGTACTCGAAGTTATTCCCTTTAGATTCTGCAATTATATCTTTTTGTTTCTTGTTTTCACTAGTTAGGCTTAATGGAAAACAACAACAAAATTAGAGAGCTTTATAGTATTTATCTTGAATTAGGACATGACGTGTTTGAAGAGAAAATTAAAAAACCTATCAAACTTTATTTGCATGCTAATAGCAATATTATTAGTATGAATTCTTTGAACACCATTATTGCTAATGCTATGGAAAAGTCTAAGCTTGGGGAAGCTGGTTTTGATGAGCTTGATATTTTTAGTCCCCCAAGCATGGAGGAGAAAATTTACTTTGATGATACTATGCCTCCAATACATGATGATTACAATGATGAATATGATATTTTCAGTCCACCTACTATTGAGGAGAAAATTAATTATGATTACAATATGCCTCCTATATTTGATGATTATGGTGATGAGAATAATAATGATAGCTATTTTGTTGAATTTGCTCCCACTAGAATTAATAAGAATAACTATGCTTATATGGAGAGTAATAATGATTATATGCATGTGGCTCATGATAAGAATGTTTTATGTGATAGTTATATTGTTAATTTTATTCATGATGCTACTGAAAGTTATTATGAGAGAGGGAAACATGGTTTTATGCATCTCAATAATATTAAGTTTCCCCTCTTTATGTTGAAAGTCTTGAAGTTGCACTTGTTTTGCTTTACTATGCGTGTTGCTTTGTGCTTTCATGACTTGTTTATTTACAAGATTCCTATGCATAGGAAGTGGGTTAGATTTAAATGTGCTTTGAATTTGCTTCTTGATGCTCTCTTTTACTTCAATTCATATTTCTTATGTGAGCATCTTCTCAAACTATCATGTCTAACTTAAAGGCGTTAAACAAAAGTACTTCTTGGGAGATAACCCAATGGTTTTCTTGAGTCTTGGAAGTTATTACTTCAGTAATAACCGCTCCATATCCTTTTTATTTGCTTTTTGTTCCAAGAGTAACCTCTTATGAGGGAGAAGTAATGCTTGGAAAAGTTGTTGTCCCGAAACAGATTTTTGTGCTTCACCGTAACAATTCGTGTAAAATATTTGTATGTCGTTTTGAGGCATGAATTTTTGTGCTTCTACCCCAGGTTGTTATCTAAATTTAGTTAGTTCAACACTTTTTTATTTGAGCAACAGAAGGTCTTTGAAAATTTGGTTTTTACCTGCTGGTCTGTTTGACAGATTTCTGCCATTATTTGCATTTGCTTCTTGTTGATTCCTTTTTGAGTTCTTTTTTGGGGAATTGAGATTTTTGAGGGAAGTTCTACAGTAGCTTGTGTTTTAATGGAATTTTTATTGGTGTTGAAACTGAACCCAAAGACTTATTATCTTGAGTGCACAAATGTTGCTGATAAAGATTGTGTGAAGTTTTGTATGAAGGAAAAAAAATTCAGGTGTATGGAGAGAATGATGTAATGAGATGAAGAATGGACTAAAGCTCAAGATCAGGGATGCCACCCCGTGTCACCCCAAGAAATATCCAAGAAGTACAAGCGTCAAAGTTTGGGGATGCCCAAGGCATCCCCTTCTTCATCAATAAAAATTCCAGGTTTCTTCCAAACACTTCACTTTTATTGTTTCATGCACAGTTGTGTTGTTCTTGAAGCATCTTTGTTTTTGTTTTTGGTTTTCGTTTGATTGGTTTCCTTAGTTTGCTTGAATAAATTGGTTGGGCCCCCTCTTTCATACATTAGTTTTCAAATAGTTTGGTTTGGATTGGAAAAGAGTAGGAAAGTTCATGCTTAAGTGGTAAAAGGAGTTTGTTTTTGACTGTGGCCTATGCTTTGTCATGCCATGCTTGATATTGTTTTGGATTTATGCTTAGTGATTTTTGCTGTAGTATGACATGTTATAAACAATTGAGATTTCTTAATGTGCCTTCAAAGAATCATGTGTTGTTTTAGCATATTAAAGCAAAGTATTGTGGGATTCTCCTTTGATGCTTTATTTGGGTTGACTTGGCGCATGCTCACACCATGTTATGATTATCTCAAGTCACCATAAGCCTTTATGATCCTTTAGTTTTCGACTTGTATTATAACTTTATGCTTTGATTAATGATGTTTTGTCGCTCTACATGATTATGGACATTATTGCTCTCTTAGTTGGTCGCTCCCAGTCTTTTGCTAGCCTCCATAACCAAGTATGAGTTCCACTCATGCATCCAACTCCTAAAACCAAGTTATTCCAAAGAGTCCACCATACCTACCTATTAGCATTTGCTATTCCAAGTATATTCATGTTTTTATCTACCTTCCGAATTAAACTTGTTATGTGAAAATTAGTGATTAAAGCTCTCACGAACTTGATGGCACACTTTACTTTCTTGCACTTAATAAACTTGAACCATTGCGTCCATCTTTGTTGCGTATATGCTTGCGCTATATAAGTTGATGTTAGGAGAACCATGTATCATGGGGAACGCTTTCAACATTGCAGTTGTACATTGTACCTAGTTGATATCATGTTCTTTTGCTTATGGATCCCGGCGGTGTGAAATAAAAGGGGAACTTGTAAGGTCATGGAGTTTGTATTTGTGTTAGATAAATGCCTAGGCCGCTAGCCTAAGCCATGCCTAATCATGGTGGAAACTTGCAGCATAACCATAATGAGCACTCTATGAAGCATCCTCAATAAAAACCTATGCAAATAGCAAATAAAAAGATCGCTAAGATGCTCATTGTCGGCTTGCCTTGTCATTTTGATTATGGGATAGCTCCGGTATCATGTGCAAGGGGTACCCCGTTGGTGGTTCTCTATGATACATATGTACTTACAATGACAAGAGCTTACTTGTGACTGAAGTTGAGTAGCATGAGGTTCGGTCTTCGTAAATAAGGGGCATGAGATTTCAACTTATAACTTGTCAAGCATATCCTCTTAGTTGTGCCACTTTAACGTTAATCACCTAAAGATGCTTATGATAGGGTCAATGAGAGCTGAAAGCTAATAAGTACCATAATTTTTGGAAGCTCTTTATGAGACTTGAATCCCTACTTCCTTCTATGAAGGCCCTTTCTTTTACTTTTATGTTGAGTCTCCACCTTCTATCTTTATGCACCTATTGAGAGAGCATAGTGGCCATTCTTAGTTTAATGTGCATTGTCCCAAGACTTTTTGATTGATGCATAACTTTGGTATTGCTTGTTTTTAAACTATTTGTATCTAGTCACCCTTATGAACTTTTAAGGTGTCCTGTGCATTTATGTTTTGCTACTCTATGAGGGACAAGCTGAATACCATTCTTATTATGTTTTATTTATGTTAAATAAACAAACGTCTTTCAAAGCATTGTTATTCATGAATCTTTTGTTTGTACCTTTTCATGCTACAACATAGTTGTTATGTCTTATTGTTAGAATTATAGCTTTCATGCTATGCTAAAGTACTATGATCCCTGCTATCAATGTTCTGCAAATACTTTGATCAAGTTTATGATGGTGCATGTCACCTCAAAAATTATTCTTTCTTTTTATCGCTTACCTAATCGAGGATGAGCAGGAGTTAAGCTTGGGGATGTTGATACGTTGCTAATGTATCTGTAATTTTTGATGTTCCATGCTTGGTTTATATCTACTTTCTTATGTTTTGTCCACACTTTGGAGTATTTTTATACACTTTCTGGGACTAACCTATTAACAAGATGCCACAGTGCCAGTTGCCGGTTTTCTGCTGTTTTTGGTTCCAGGAAAGTTAGAAAATCAATAGTCTCAGAATTGGACAGGACAAAAGTCAAAGTCAATCTTTTACCGGAAAACACATGGAGTCTGAAGGAGAGACGAAGGGGGGCCACAGGGCGGCCACACCACCCCTTGGCATGGGCAGCCCTAGGCCGCGCTAGGGCATGGTGTGGGCCCCCTGGTCGGCCACCGACCTTGCCCCTTCGCCTATAAGAAGCCCCCGATGCGAAAACCCTAAATCGAACAGCCTCCAGCCATGAAAAGTTCCACAGCGCCGCCACCACCGAAGAGGAGATTCGGGGGACAGAAAGTCTCTATTCCGGCACCCTGACGGGACGAGGAAGTATCCCCCGGAGCCATCTCCATCGATCTCCACCACCATCTCCATCGCCGTTGCTGATTCCCATGATGATGAGGGAGTAGTTCTTCCTCGAGGCTAAGGGCTCTACCGGTAGCTATGTGTTCATCTCTCTCTATGCATGATCATATTGTGATCCTGAGCTTTGTAATCAAGTAGATCTACTTTGCTACTCAAGTGCTTTAATAGATCTCTGCTCTCCCCATGTGTGTGAAAGTGACAGCGTGCACACCATGGTGGCACTTAGGCTAGAGATTACAAATACTTGTTATGAGTTATATTTGGAGTTGGATGTTTCTATGAAATTGTGGTGTTTGTTGGAACCATCTAGAGCTTAAGGTGATAGTGTGGGGTTATCTAGATGGGGAAAGCAAACTTTGAGGTGTGTTGTTATAGCCCTACCATGGATTAGAGTGTCCAAGCGGAGAGTAGTTCAGAGTAGTATCATAAAGAGATGATATTTATATGAGAGTGGTCACTAGTGAAAGTATGATCCCTAGGCCTTGTTTCTAAACATTGATATACCGTTTGCAAATATATCTGTTACATGTTTTGATGCAGCCCGTCCTACGGACGCTCCTACATCTACACCAACAAGTCTCCCAAGTGGAGCCATGACTCGTGCCCGAGCCAAACTCCTACAAGCTAAGGTGAACTCGCTCCTCTCCTCGTGCCAATTTGATACCTCCTTGGATGGTGTGCTACTTCATGCAACTACACTATGCATCATCAGGTACGAAGCCTCGACTCATCACCAAGCACCCAAGGATGGAGAACAAGGAGCATAGCATGAGGTACGAGCCGCTAGAGCTGCTCAGACCGGAGTCTCCGGTCTGCGCACACCGGAGTCTCTGGTCCACCAAAGTCTCCGGCCTAAAGACCCCGGAGACTCCAGCCCACTCTCCGGTCTGACCCCTGCACCGGGCCCTGGGACAATCTGAAGGCCCCTCCGGAGGCTGGTCCGGAGACTGGCCGGAATCTCCGGCCTAGACCGGAGTCTCCGGTCCGACCGACGCCAGGCATGAAAAGGCCTTTGGTCCTGCGGCCCATGTACCCCTTAGTCCGTCCAGAACTTGTGTTTTATTCCTAAAGTACCCTTGTTTAAGTGGCTGGCCTATATATAGTCCCCCACCTCCATTGTAAACCCTAGGCATGATATTGGAATTAGTGGAAACCCCTTTGTGGATCTATCTAGTTCTTGCCTCATGCTCCTTGACCAAGGAGCACCAATATCACCAAACCTCATTGGAGTTTGCACCGTGCCTCCGTGTTGTACAAGGCCTTGGCATCGGTGTCCCTTTGACAAGACGTCAAGATCTCACCGAGTCTCCCATCTCGCCTTGCCGGTTCGAGAGAGAGTCCTCCGCCCGACGCCGATCCTAGGGATTGCGTCGGACCGGTCACCGTCGGCGTGAGCTATTGGTGTTTATCGTGGTTTTGTGTGTGTGTTCATCGCGTTCTTCATGCATGAGTTCGTCGTGTTCATCTTTCCCTCCTCTCCTCGCACTCCATCCTCGATTTGAAAGGGAATCGTGAAAGATCGGGCCACCCTAGGGGTTTGCCCTCAACATATTGGTATCAAGAGCTTCGTTGCTCACGATTTCCCCCACAAATTTTTCTTCTATCCACCAAAAATTCGATAATCCCCAAAAAACAGCCCATATTTTCCTTTGGATTGATCTCTTGATTTGGAGTGTTATTTTTGGTTTTGATCTGACCAAACCTTGTCTTAGGTGTTGGTCCAACTTTATCCTGCGTTTTCCCAACCCAATTTGGCCAATTTTTCGCGGATTTGAGGACCTAAGGCGTGGATTTCCGCTCAAGAACACAAGCAATTCGCGATCTGACTCCAGACCGGAGTCTTCAGCCTGCACACCAGAGTCTCCGGCCTACACCGGAGTCTCTGGCCTACCCACACCAGAGTCTCCGGCCTACACCGGAGTTTTCGGCCTGAAACCCCGGAGTCTCTGGCCTGACGCCTGATTTTGACAGTTTTGCCTCTAATCTTGCATTGGCTAATTTACTCTTGTTTGTTTGTGCCCGTGTGCATGTCGTCAACTAAAAACAAGCTTCCGCATCGACAACCCCCGCGCTCATTGACACCATGGCCCATGAACATCATCCCGCACCACCGACGCCAAGTTCATCACCAAGAAGGTATAACTTGTGTCACCTTGTTAACCCCTATCTTCCTTTGTGTGTACGTATCCCATGAGAGTGGCCCATCTTGTGTTTCCTTGAGCATTGTGCATTTGTCCTTGGATAGTGAGTGTGCAAGAGAAATATCAAGTGTGACTAGGTAGCATCAAGGGAGAGCAAAAAAAATACAAAATAAAGAAAAAGATACAAAGAAAAAGCAAAATAAAAATAGTCTCCCATTGCCAAAGAGAGTGTCAAAGCTTGTAAGCAAGAGAGAAAGAAGAGCGCCCAAGGCAAGTGCACAAATCCGTTGCTCACTTTTCTTCTTTGCAAACGAGCAACGGTCTCTCCTTGCATTGGCACGACAACGAGCTTAGTCTTCGTTAGGACTTTTCGTTTGCTCATTTTCATAGTCGTGTCAATCCCAACTATCTCCACGCGTGTGTATATAGTCGTAGGTTTCTGTCACCCTTTTGAGTTGTTGACCTTTACCTTTGACTTGAGTTTTGTTGGATTTTACCCACTTTTGACTATCCCTTTTCTTTTGGTTGGTCCTTTGGCTTTCCACAATCCTAACCTACCACCAACAAGCTTTTGAGAGTTAGTTCTTTCCTTAGTGTGAGTTTTCTTTGCAATTCCACTTTGCACGCTTATAGCTCTCACTTGTGGTTTCTAGTTTGGTGCAATTCCCAAGGTGAGGTACAAGGCTAACACCACCATATTCCACTTCCATATACAATACTTGTGTGTTTTGCATGATGGATAGGCACAGTGAGTCGAGCCAACCACCTCCCCAAGAAGAAGATCAAGGTCCATACATGACGCGCGCAAGTCACTGCATCGTTCGACAAGAGTTCCGTGAACATTGCCAAGACCTTGAGACAAGACAGGATGAACAATTTGGCGAGACGCAAGACGAGTTCAAGCGATCAACAACCGCTTCGACGGCCTCGAACGACAAATGCATGCAATGCATCACAACTTTGGCCACCAAAATGAAGCGCTCCAACTCTCCATCGCTGAAACAAATGAAAATCTTTAACGCCTCATCGACGGAATGGCAAGGCCACGTTCCCGCGCATCAAGCTCTTTACATCGTCATGCACCCCCTCAACAAGATCTACATCCAAGTGCTCCAAGACGCAATGATGCCCCCATGGTTGAAGATGGAAGTTCTTCGAACTATGTACCTTCCCCACGGCACGCCGCAACATCAAGCTGTGATGGTGATTTCTCTTCAAGGCCAAGAGCAAGGCAAGAAGCACACCGTCATCACGCAAGGGCATTAGTGCTCCAACAAGAGCAACCACAAGAGAAACCGCAAGTGCAAACACAAGTGCAACCGCAAGTCTACCACCATCGACCGCGACACATACTTGACACAACAAGTGATGACTCCAATTTGGAGAATCAAGATCGTCATCTACGTGAGGCTCTCCAAGACCCTCCTCCTCGTCACCAATGTCATGAACGTTCGCACCGACACCATGGTCATCATGAGGCGCCTCCACCACCTCAACAAAACTTGGAGCATCAAGTGATACAATTTGAGCGACGCCCACCACGTCAAGAGGATCATGACCATGTTCTTCGCCGTGAGGCCAATGTGCCTAACCAACATCACCAACCAAGGAATGAGCCTCCTCTTCGTCATCAACCGCGTCATGAGGCTCCACATCCTCAACAACCTCATGGGGCCCAAGTGCCACAATACCGTCAACAATCGCGCCAAGAGCAAGAGCAAGCTCCTCAACAACAATATCAAGAGCAAGCTCCGCAACAAGGACGCGAGAACCAAGTTCCACCTCCCCAACTACAAGATCATCAACAAGGTCACCAAGATCGTCGCAATGACCGCAACGATGAAGAAACTTTTGGCAAGCTCAAGTTCACCGGATCCAATGACCCCGACAGGGGCGGATTTACCGTCCGGGCACCCTGGGCACGTGCCCGGGATTGATGCCGCCATGTAACTGCACTCCGACGAGCTCCTGCGTCCCTGTGATAGCCTGAAATCTCAACCTGAGCTGAAAATGATGACCAATTCTTTTAATTGGGCCCAATAGACCATGTTCTTCCCGTATGGGCCTTCTCCTTAGTAGCAGCCACAGGCCTCAACATGCGTGTTTAGTGTCCCGGGAGGCAGAAGATGAAGGATATCGATCTTAGTTCTGGTGTTGTTAGTCAATTCGGTTGTTCCTATGGTCAAAACGACAACCTAGATCGGAAAGACCGCAGAACGGGGACAGAGAGATGGTGTGCTGCGGACTTTGCACTAGTCAGGCGGACTCCGGCGGGCCGCGCGACAACTGGAATCGCAAGTAGCGGCTCCAAGAAACGGAGGCTCATCGGTGCTACAGCAGCGGAAAATTCCTAAGTTGCACAGGGTCAGGACCTTGGGGTGGCTAGAAGAAGTAGACCGACAACGGCACAGGCAAGGGTCACCGACACCGTGCGCAAATCACAACTAGCCAAGCAGGTGTGCTTTTCTCTTTGACTAAACGACAACTAGATTGTGACATTGTGTGCATAGTGTTTAGCTATCGTATTTTATGCCTTTTACATCCAGAAATAACAAAAAAAATCAGTGTTTATAATTGCATGATTTTATGAAAATGTGTGATACTTGTGCTTCCTGATAAACCGAAAAGTATTTTAGCTTTTGGCTGTGCCCAGGCTTCGATAAATTCCTAGGTCCGCCACTGGACCCCGAAGAATACCTCTCATGGGCACTCAAAGTCGACAAGATCTTCTACATGCACAATTATAGCAACGAAAAGATGGTCTCCATGGCTTCACTTGAGTTTGATGATTACGCCAACATTTGGTGGGAACAAGTTCAAGTTGCTCGTGATGCAAGACAAGAGCCGCCAATCACAACTTGGCATGACATGAAGGCTCATATGAGATCCCGCTTTGTCCTCGCACACTACACGCGTGACCTCTTCAACAACCTTCAAGCGCTTCGTCAAGGGAAAAGAACCGTGGAAGAGTACTTCAAGGAAATGGAACTAAACTTGATTCGCTCAAACATTGATGAACACATGGAGCAAACAATGGCATGTTTCCTTATTGGCTTGAATCACCCAATCAAGCGCATCGTTGAGTTCCAAACATACAACACCACGGTTGAGCTTGTGCACATCGCAACAAAGGTTGAACGTCAAGTGAAAGAGGATATCAAGTACAACAAGCCAACGACATACTTCACCTACAAGCAAGCTTCAACCGCTACACCAACAACTTTCAATGGAAGCTCCTCAAGTACCTCCAAGCCTTCCTGCAAGCCCACACTTCCTCAAGGAAAACTGCCCCCAAGTGGCAAACAAGCAAAGAGTGATACACCTTTCAATGCTGAATGCTACAAGTGTGGAGGTAAAGGACACAAGTCGGCCGAATGTGGAAACAAGAAAGTCTTGTTCATCCATGACAATGGTGATGAAGAGTACTTGAGTGAAGATGAATTTGATGCCCGTGTCAAGGAAGCAATGGCAAGGCAACGAGTGGAAGATGACCAAGAACTCCTAATGTGTGAACATGACGCAAGTACATCGCTTGTCGTCACAAGGATCTTGACTACTCAAGCATAAGAGCATGAAGACCAACGCTCCAATATCTTCCAAACACGAGCCAGCATCAATGGCAAATCTATCAAGGTGATCATTGATGGAGGGAGTTGCCACAACCTTGCTAGCACCGAGTTGTGTGAGAAGCTCAACCTCACCCTCCATCCGCACAAGCACCCCTACCACGTGCAATGGCTAAGTGACCAAGGGTCCATGAAGATCAAGCATACCGTATCGGTCTCCTTCACCATTGGTCCTTACAAAGATACGGTGGAGTGTGATGTGGTTCCTATGACAGTTTTCCACATGCTTCTTGGTCGACCGTGGCAATTTGACAAGGCTACTCAACATGATGGTCGCACCAATGTATACACCTTCAAATGGCTCAACAAAACATGTGTTTTGCAACTGATGACTCCTAGCCAAATAATTGCGGACAATGCAAAGGCTTTAGCGAGGGCGCAAAGCACAACACCTACTTGTGAGAAGAGCGGTGAGAGAGAGAACCACCTCATAGTGAGTGAGAGCCACAAGCCAAACTCGAGTGGAAAAACTAAGAGTGTTCTCCTTTCCACCAAAAGTGAGATGAGAGATGTTCGGAACAACCCATCCATCTTGCACTATGTCCTCCTTTGCAAGGGACTAGCGCAAGGAACTAATGAATTAACCAATGTTCCTCCGTCTTTGATGAGTCTTTTGCAGGAATTCAAGGATGTGTTCCCCGAAGAGCTCCCACATGGACTACCTCCTCTTCGTGGCATCGAACATTGCATTGACCTCATCCCTGGTGCACCTCTTCCAAACCGCACCGCCTACCGCACGAACCCGAAGGAGACGAAGGAGATCGAACGTCAAATCAACCAACTCGTCTCCAAAGGTTTGATCCAAGTTAACACTAGTCCAAGTGACGTACCTGTGATTCTTGTTCCAAAGACGGATGATATGTTACGGTTATGCATGGACTGTCGTCCAATCGATGCTATCATCGTGCGTTATCAACATCCCATACCACGTCTCGATGACATGCTTGATGAGTTATGTGGAGCCACTATTTTTTTGAAAATTGATTTTCATAGTGGTTACCATCAAATACGCATGGCTGAAGGTGATGAGTGGAAAACTGCCTTCAAGACCAAACTTGGTCTCTATGAATGGTTGGTTATGCCCTTTGGTTTATAGAATGCCCCATCCACCTTCATGCGCCTTATGAATCACATCTTGTGTTCTCTCATTGGAAAAAGTGTTGTTGTCTATTTCGATGATATTCTTGTTTATAGCAAATCACTTGAGGACCATATAACACATGTCAAGGAAGTTTTGCAAATCCCTCGACATGAAAAGCTTTATGCTAATCTTCCCAAGTGCACTTTTGCTAAAGACAAGTTGATTTTTCTTGGATTTGTCGTTTCTTCAAAGGGAATTGAAGTTGATGTTTCCAAGGTAAAGGACATACGAGATTGGCCCATCCCAATAAATGTGAGTGAACTCCGAAGTTTTCATGGGTTGGCTGGTTTCTATCGCCGCTTTGTGAAAGACTTTTCAACCATTGCTTGTCCCCTTAATGAATTGACCAAAAAGAATGTCACCTTCGTGTGGGGCAAAGCACAACAAAAAGCTTTTGACGAACTTAAAAAGAGGCTCATCGAAGCACCTCTTCTTACTTTACCGGATTTCACAAAAACTTTTGAGATAGAGTGTGATGCTAGTGGTATTGGCATTGGAGGAGTCCTTATGCAAAATGGACGTCCTATAGCCTACCATAGCGAGAAACATGATGGTGCTCGCCTTAACTATCCGATTTATGACAAAGAGCTTTTTGCCTTAGTTCGTGTCCTTCAAGTTTGGCAACACTACCTATGGCCCAAGGAATTTATCATACATTTCGACCACGAGTCGTTGAAATATCTCAAAGGCCAAGCTAACTTGAGCAAGAGACACGCTAAGTGGGTTGATTTCATGGAGTCTTTTCTGTACATTGTCAAGTATAAGAAGGGCAAATATAATGTAGTTGTGGATGCATTGTCTCGCAAACATACAAGCCTTCTTACGAGACTTGAAATCAACGTGTTGGGTCTTGAGGAAATAAAATCTTTGTATGCTTCCGATCCGTTATTTGAACCAATTTTCGCAAAGTGCTCCAATGACAAAGGAGTTGATGATTTCTATTTGCATAAGGGCTTTATATTTAAACAAAACAAGCTATGCATTCCGAAGTCGTCGCTTCAACTTTTGCTTCTCCAAGAATCTCATGGTGGAGGCCTCATGGTTCACTTTGGCCGTGACAAGACATTGGACATACTCTCCAATCACTACTTTTGGCCCAAGATGAAGTGTGTCGTGGAGCGCTACGTTCAACGATGCACGACATGTGTTCAAGCTAAGTCGGAAGCTAACCCTTATGGTCTTTATATGCCATTGCCTATTCCTCATACCCCTTGGTCCGACATTAACATGGATTTCGTGTTAGGATTGCCTAGATCTAAGCATGGTCATGATTCTATATTTGTTGTTGTGGATCGTTTTTCCAAAATGGCACACTTCATACCGTGCCATAAGACCGGCGATGCTTCACATGTTGCAAATCTGTTTTTTAGGGAAATCGTCCATCTTCACGGTGTGCCAAGGACAATCGTCTCCGACCGTGACGTCAAATTCATGAGCTACTTATGGAAGACCCTCATGGCCAAGCTCGGCGTCAAGCTCCTCTTTTCATCCGCATCACATCCTCAAACTGATGGCCAAACCAAAGTTGTCAACCGAAGCCTCGGAACTCTCCTTCGTGTGTTGATCAAGAAAAACCTCAAGGATTGGGAGGAATGCATTCCGCCGAGTTCCCCTACAATAGAGCCAAGAACTCAACAACCAAGATGAGTCTATTCATGATCGTCTATGGTTTCGAGCCCCTCACCGCGCTCGACATCCTACCGCTACCTCTCCATGAGCGCACGAACATGGACGTTGAGAAACGCGCACAAGCTATGAAGAAACTTCATGAAGAAACAAGAGCTACTATCGAACAACAAGTCCTTCGCCAAGCTTCAAGGTTGAACAAGGACAAGAAGGAGATGATCTTTGAAGAAGGTGACCTTGTGTGGATACACCTAAGCAAAGACCGCTTCCCCAAGGAACATGACTCCAAGCTCAAGCCAAGAGGAGATGGTCCCTTCAAGGACCTCAAAAGAATCAACAACAATGCCTACATCATCGACATACCGACCTTCAAGTACCTTTCAAGCAATACATTCAATGTCAAGGATCTCTCACCCTACCATAGAGATGTTCAAGATGATAACCATGAAGAGTCGAGGACGACTCTTTCCCAAGGGGGGAGCTGATGCAGCCCATGTTGGAGATATGCCCAAGAGGCAATAATAAAAGTGGTTATTATTATATCTTTGTGTTTATGATGAATGTTTACATCCCATGCTATAATTGTATTATAAGGAAACACTAATACATGTGTGTTTTTTAAACATAAAAGAGTCCCTAGTAAGCTATAATTGTGGAACTAGCTTGTTGATTAAATGATGATCATGGTTTCCTGATCATGGACATTGGATGTCATTAATAACAAGGTTATATCATTAGGAGAATGATGTGATGGACACACACCCATAGTAAGCGTAGCATAAGATCAAGTCATTAAGTTCGTATTGCTGTAAGCTTTCAAATGCATAGTAACCTAATCCTTCGACCATGAGGTTATGTTAATCACCATCACCGGATGGGTACTTTGATGACATCAAACACCGCTTCGTAACTGGGTGGTTATAAAGGTGTCATTGGGTATTCTGAAAGTATGTGTTGAAGCGCATGGACCAAGATTGGGATTTGTCCATCCATATGACGGATAGATATGCTCTGGGCCCTCTCGGTGGAATGTCATCTAGTTAGCTTGCAAGCATGTGACTAGGTCACAAGGGATGACATAACATGGAACGAGTAAAGAGTACTTATCAGTAACGAGGTAGAACTAGGTATGGAGATACCGACGATCAAACCTCGGATAAGTAGAATATCGTGTGACAAAGGGAATTGGTTTCGTATGTTAATGGTTCTATCGATCACGAAGTCATCGTTGAGTATGTGGGAGCCGTTATGGATCTCCAGATCCCGCTGATGGTTATTGATCGGAGAGATGTCTCCATCATGTCTGCATATTCACGAACCGTAGGGTGACACACTTAAGGTTCGAAGTTGTTTTAAGTAGATATGGAATATGCGTTGGAGACCGAATGTTGTTCGGAGTCTCGGATTGGATCCGGGACATCACGAGGAGATCCAGAATTGTCCGGAGAATAAGATTCATATATTGGGGATCATTTTCTAAGTTAGGAAATGTTCCGGAGTGTTTGTATGGAGATTCTAGAAGGTTTCGGAATGTTCTGGAAGGTTCTAGAAAGATTTCTTGGAGTTTGCTTGAAAACCAAGAAAGGGTCAAGGAAACCTTGTGGGGCTAGACACGGATTCGTGGGGGAGGAGGACTCCTCCCCCCCTTCCCAACCCGCCGGCCAAGGAGGGAGGGGAGTCCTACTAGGACTCCCCCTCCCATGGCGCCTCCCTCCTTTAAATAGAGGGGAGGGGGCGCCACCCCCTAGCACTCTCCCATAACAATCCCTAGCCGCCGCCTCTCTCCTCTTCCTTCGCTCTGCTCCGGCTTAGGCGAAGCCCTGCAGAATTCTCTTCTCCACCACCACCACCACACCGTCGTGCTGCTGGAATTCCGTGGAGAAGATCTACTACCTCCGCTGCTCGCTGGAACAGGGAGAGGAAGGTCTGCTTCGACTCCGCACGTGTGACCGACTGCGGAAGCGCTGCCGGAACGCGGCGCCGGAAGGATCGTCCACACGATCTTGAGATCGGCAAGTGATCGACTACATCAACCCCGAGATCTAATCTCGTAACGCTTTCGGTTCTACGAGGGTCAGTACAGATCTATCTTGTTGCACATGTCTAATAGATTAGATCTTGGCTTTTATCTAGATTAGATCTGGGTTTTGTTCGTTCTTGCGGTAGAAATTTTTTGTTTTCCATGCTACGAACCCATCAGTGGTATCAGAGCCTTGTCTATGCGTAGATCTGTTGCACGAGTAGAACACAATGATGTTGTGGGCGTTGGTGCTCGTGCCGTCTTTTGCTTTGTGTACTTTGCATCTTGCGGTATGGTGGGATGAAGCGGCTCGGGCTAACCTTACATGTCATCGCACATGAGACTTGCTCCATGCTTGACGTGTAACTTGCTTTGCACAAGTGGCTTTGCGGGTGTCTGTCTCTCCCATCATAGTATAGATCCAATCTACACTTTGCACTTGATAGCACTTGTATAAACATTGTGGTTCAGTTTCGTAGGTAAGATCCGTTCTTATTCGAAAGCCCCAAGCCACGTAAAACTTGCAAAGAAAATTAGAGGCGTCTAACTTGTTTTTGCAGGGGTTTTATGATGTGATATGGCCATCATGTGATTGTGATTATATTTGATGTATGCAATGATCCTTGTTGTAATATGGCAACCGGCAGGAGCCTAATGGTTGTCTTTAATTCTGTTAAGACCTGCGTGTCTATTCATCTTGTAATAGCTTTATTCCAAGTAGTTGTAATAGTTCCTGGTGATGATGGACAACCATGAAGCGGCGCCGCTGACCTTGACGCAATGTTGGTGATGATGGAGATCATGTCCGTGCTTTGGAGATGGAGATCAAAGGCATAAGAAGAAAGGGCCATATCATATCACACTAATTATGAATTGCTTGTGATGTTAATCCTTTATGCATCCTGTATTGCTTAGATCACGACGGTAGCATTATAAGATGATCCCTCTCACTAAATTTCAAGTAATAAAGTGTTCGTCCTTAGTTGGCACCGTTGCTAAGACTCGTCGTCTCGAAGCATCTCGTGATGATCGGATGTGATAGATTCTACGTGTGCATACAACGGGTGCAAGCCAGATTTGCACATGCGGAAACTAAGGTTAATCTTGACGAGCCTAGCATGTACAGACATGGTCTCGGAACACGGAATACCGAAAGGTAGAGCATGAATCATATAATTGATATGATGAACATGAAGATTGTTCGCCGATGAAACTACATCTTCTCTCGTGAAGATCGGACTTGGTGTAGTGGACTTGGTTCGTGTAATCACTAAGACAATGTGAGGGATGTTGTTTTGAGTGGGAGTTCACCTAGTTAATTTAAGAATTAAAGTAGAACTCAATTTATCATAAACTTAGTCTAAACTACTTGCAAATTTGTTGTAGATTATGGCGAATCTCTCCATCAATTTCAATGTGTTCCTAGAGAAAGAAAAGCTTAAGAACAATGGAAGCAACTTCACGGACTGGCTCCGTGGTCTGAAGATTGTCCTCAGGGCTGGTAAGATGACCTATGTGCTCGAAGCACCGCTAGGTGACCCACCTGCAGATGATGCCACCGATGATGTAAAGAATGTTTACGCCACTCGTAAAAATCATTACTCCACAGTTCATTGTGCCATCCTGTACGGTTTAGAAACGGAGCTCCAGAAGCGTTTTGAGCACCACGACCCGTTCGAGATCATTAAGGAGCTCAAGCTCATTTTTGAGACTCACGCGGCTGTGGAGAGCTATGAGGCCTCCGAGAAGTTCTTTACCTGGATGGTGTGCTACTTCATGCAACTACACTATGCATCATCAGGTACGAAGCCTCGACTCATCACCAAGCACCCAAGGATGGAGAACAAGGAGCAGAGCATGAGGCAGGAGCCGCTGGAGCTGCTCAGACCGGAATCTTCGGTCTGCACACACCGGAGTGTCCGGTCCACCAAAGTCTCTGGCCTGAATACCACGGAGACTCCAGCCCACTCTCCGGTCTGACCCCTGCACCGGGCCCTGGGACAATTTGGAGGCCCCTCCAGAGGCTGGTCTAGAGACTGATTGGAATCTCCGGCCTAGACCGGAGTCTCCGGTCCACCACACCGGAGTATCCGGTCCGACCGATGCCAGGCATGAAAAGGCCTTTGGTCCTGCGGCCCATGTACCCCTTAGTCCGTCCAGAACTTGTCTTTTATTCCTAAAGTACCCCTGTTTAAGTGGCTGTCCTATATATAGTCCCCCACCTCCATTGTAAACCGTAGGCATGATACTGGAATTAGTGGAAACCCCTTTGTGGATCTATCTAGTTCTTGCCTCATGCTCCTTGACCAAGGAGCACCAATATCACCAAACCTCATTGGAGTTTGCATCGTGCCTCCGTGTTGTACAAGGCCTTCGCATCGGTATCCCTTTGACAAGACATCAAGATCTCACCGAGTCTCCCATCTCGTTGTGCCGGTTCGAGAGAGTCCTCCGCTCGACACCGATCCTAGGGATTGCACCAGACCAGTCACCGCCGGCGTGAGCTATTGGTGTTTATCGTGGTTTTATGTGTGTGTGTTCATCGCGTTCTTTGTGCATGCATTCGTCGTGTTCATCTTTCCCTCCTCTCCCCGCACTCCATCCTCGATTTGAAAGGGAATCGTGAAAGATCGGGCCACCCTAGGGGTTTGCCCTCAACATGTTTGCTTGCTTCCATCTTTATTTCAGATTGCCTTTAGTCTTTTCCACGCGCCATCAAAGCTATTTTCTGGCACCGTTACCACTTATAATTATCCATAACACTTGTATGTCACTATCTCTTCGCCGAACTAGTGCACCTATACACCTGACAAGTGTATTGGGTGTGTTGGGGACACAAGAGACTTCTTGTATCTTTATTGCAGGGTTGCTTGAGAGGGATACCTCTGACCACTTCCTCCATGAGTTCGATAAACCTTGGGTAATCCACTTAAGGGAAACTTGCTGTTGTTCTACAAACCTCTGCACTTGGAGGCCCAAAAACTGTCTACAAGAATAGAAGTGTGTAGACATCAGTGTCCACTACGGGAATCGACTGAACGCGGCCCCACTTATTAGCATGTAACCGCAAGGGTACACTATGGGACCCGACAGAACGCGGCCCTACTCATCAGCACGTAATGGCGAGGGTCCACTACAGGACCCAACTGAACGCGGCCCCACTTGTCAGCACGTAATGGCAAGGCTGATGGATGGCGAGTTTCAGACCATGTGAGAGTTTCGTACAAGGAGATGGGCAAAAGTGAGGAAAAACTAAGTGGCTAGGGAAAACTGAGTACAACTAACAAACCGAGGGTACGAAAATAGAAATCCCTATATCTTATGTCGACACAGTGCCCACGTCATTTTCTATGTGTAGGTATCGCCTTGGACGAGTCTACTGAGCAAGGCCGAGCTAGGGGTTGGCGTGCTCAATAAGGAGTGAGCCAGCCCCAAGGTCAGTGCTTTCTCTCTCTTAGAAATCCTGGGACACTGGCGCTAAGTGCAAGTGCATTTGGAATGATGCTTGGGCAAGAGGTTCACGGGCATGGCAGTATCTAACCCGAATGGTCAGGTGAGCTGGGCTCTAGGCAATTGCCATGCAGAGGCTGGTGACAGAAGAAAGGAGTGCACCGAACTACTATATTGGTACAAGCATATCCTGGGAATATTCGAGCCACGTATGCCCTATATGTAACCTAGCCATCCCTTTATAAGGTGAGCCAGGGCCTCCAAGGGGAGGGTCAGTCTATTAGCAATACACGTAAGCCCTAGAGGGAGAGAGGAGTAAAAGCACTTCATCTTCTTCCTCCTCTCAATACAGCTCAAGGAGCACTTGTACTAGTCCAGAGATCGTAATATAAGATCTAGAGCAGGAGTAGAGGTTTTATCTCCCTAGGAGAGCCTCGAACCTGGGTATATCGTGTGTTTGCTTGTTTTCTTCGTGTGCGGATTCACCATAGTATCCCTCACGGATACCTCTAGTGTCCATATGGCCCCATCTTTAGCCTACCCATGGCATCTACCGTGACACCACCACGATGGTTCCTTGGAAGCCTTTGGAGCTGTCGCCATCGATGGGATACTGCTGCCGCTTGCCATTGGATTGGATTGGAAGAAAAAAGAATGCGGAGTTTTCTCTTCTAGGGTTTTCTGTCTGGGAGCTCAAAGAGTCGTGCGGTGAAAGGAAGAAGATGAGGCGGGAGAATGCAAGTAAAAGAATTGTCTTTGGTCGTAGTAACTATTTATAACCCCTGGCATCAAGATTCGCGTGCAAGAGATCTAGTGGTCATAGCATTTACAATGTGTGTGCGAATATGCGCGGTAATTTCGCCACGTCCCCCATTTGCCGCTTAATGTTTCGGATTTCACATGCGGGAAAATCGCTAATGATTAACCACTGCCATATGTGAGTTCCGAGGAAGCGTAGGTGTAGCCTACATCACCCTACTAACAGTGGCACAAGAATAGTCACGTCTGAAGATTCCATTGTAGCGGATACTATCCGACTATGGAAGGGAAGACTAAATACTTAAAGATTCTCCGCCTTACATACTGAAGGCGGAGAAGATTGCAGGATTCTTTGGGAAGACTACGAGATGTTGCTTGACGAATTGCCGACATCACCTAGACGAAGCATCCAACATTAAAGGGTAAGACGGCACAAGATCTCAAAGTATTTCGGGGGCTACTGTTGGGAATATGCTAAATGGGTATCACCATAGCATGTCTCCAATCCAGCTAACCCGGGTGGCTCACAGTTGGTAGCAAGGCCTATGGCCTGCTGGGAGGCCCAGTTAGACGGATCCAGAAGGGAGGCCCATGGCAGAAGAAGGAAGGCTACGATGCAGTTACCGACCAACCTAGATCCTTCGAGTACAAGACACGAAGACTAGTTACTATTAGTGTAGGACTCTATAACCTGTCCGACAAGGACCTTTCCCTGTAACCCTAGGTTCTGGTGCCTTTATAAGCTGGACCTGTGGGAGCCTTTAGGGCACGACCTAGAACGATTCATAACACCTCGCATAGCGAACCAATCTCTGTAACTCGGCGTATTGCCATTATAGTGATTTATAGCAGGAGTAGGGTTCCACCACCATTGTGGGACCTAAACCTGGGTAAGTTGTGTTACCTCATACCCGTCAACTCACTGTCTTCCCCCGCATCTCTAAACACGCTTGATGTCTATGCACTTCTATTCTTGTAGATAGTTGTTGGGCATCCAAGTACAGAGGTTTGTAGAACAGCAGCAAGTTTTCCCTTGAGTGGATCACCCAAGGTTTATCGAACTCAGGGAGGAAGTGGTCAAAGGTATCCCCTCTCAAGCAACCCTGCAATCAAGATACAAGAAGTCTCTTGTGTCCCCAACACACCCAATACACTTGCCAGGTGTATAGGTGCACTAGTTCAGCAAAGATATAGTGAAATACAAGTGGGATGGATAATTATAAGTGGTAATGGTGCCAGAAAATAACTTGATGGCATGGAAGAGACTAAAGGCAAACTGAAATAAAGATGGAAGCAAGCAAACATGTAACAGATCTAGTTGCAAATAGTGTTTCAATGCTTAGAAACAAGGCCTAGGGATCATACTTTCGCTAGTGAACACTCTCATATAAATATCTTCTCTTCATGATACTACTCTGAACTACTCTCCGGTTGGACACTCTAATCCATGGTAGGCCTATAACAGCACTCCTCAAAGTCCACATTCCCCATCTAGATAACCCCACACTTTCACCTTGAGCTCTAGATGGTTCCAACAAACACCACAATTTCATAGAAACATCCAACTCCAAATATAACTCATAACAAGTAATTATAATCTCTAGCCTAAGTGCCACCATGGTGTGCATGTTGTCACTTTCACACACATGGGGAGAGCAGAGATCTATTAAAGCACTTCAGTAACAAGGTAGATCTACTTGATTACAAAGCTCATGATCATAATATGATCATGCATAGAGAGAGAGATGAACACATAGCTACCGGTAGAACCCTTAGCCTCGAGAGAGAACTACTCCCTCCTCATCATGGGAATCAGCAATGGTGATAGAGATGGTGGTGGAGATCAATGGAGATGGCGGTGAAGATGGTGAAGAGGCGGCGGCGCGGAGGACTCCTTCCCCGCCGCCGATATCACAGGGGAGCACCACCCCTTAGCGCTCTTCCTTCATGGCTTATTGGGAGCCCTTCCCCATGGAGATGGGATCCATGGGGGAGGCAAAAACGTGGCTTTGGTGGCTGCAAATTCGTGGATGGAGGTGTCTCCCACGAATTAGGTTTCCCCCCTTTATATAGCTTCTCGGATTTCCGTCACCCCATCTTGGGCTGCCATAAATCGGGCCTATCGGGCCCGTCCAGACTCAGAATCAGCTAAATTTTATGTCCAGAGCTTTTGTCGTGAAATTTCCAACAACTTTGTAGTTGACGAGTTTTCTGTTTGACGCCGTATTTGACCCGAAATGTGACCATCTTCAAAAAGAGTTCTAAGACAGATTTCTGGAAAATCCCAATTTGACTCCAACAAGATTTCCACTTGTATTCTTCGTAATTCCTACACATTAAAGTGTAAAACAAGAACATTGTGCACTTTTGCAACTATTAGTAGGTTAGTCCAAATAAATCATAAACTTTATATAAAAAGGAGTATCAAAAGCATATTATTAGCATAAAACCATAAAAATTATAGATATGTTATGGATGTATCAACGCTCTATGAGGACCCCTCCATGGTGTATTCGTCAGCAATACCACGACATCCATATAACTTTAGTAGTAGCATTTAATTGCAATATACTTGTATTCTACATCTATGATGAACCCCAGACATGGTTGGGGTCTTGCACACGCCTCTAGACACAAGATTGTGGCCAAAAGAAACTTCATAAACGATCATCAACAACACTTCATGCCCAATCAGCATCGGAGAAACCCTTGAAACTAAAGTGGTTCTGTTCACATATCGCTGCAACTTTTATTGTCTAAGGTAAACTTGATACTAAAGTGGTACATGCGACTTAAAAAACAATAAAATATTTAATTCTGAAGGTCCTTGATTGCAAACGCATCATGTAAATGAATGAGGGCTGGCCGATGGCTCTGGACAATGAGCTACAAAAGATGATGTAATTGTCATACACAATAACATACATCACCAAGTTAGGCCGCCAGAACACAAAGAAAGAAATGTCAACCGTAGATGGCACATATTCAAGAGCCTGGAGCTTTTGATTAATCTTGGAGTACTAGGCCCGAGGAGCCAGTTTCAAACCATATGTAGATTTCTGAAGTCGACACACAAAATGCGGCCATGCATAAAAAATAGGAGGCTTAACATTTGGACCTATGTTTCTCTCGACTTTTTCTCGAAATGTCCAAATATATATTAATAATCATCAATAACAGCACAAAGGGTTCTCAGAGTAACAAAAAACTATAAATAGGTATTTGGACCATATATAGCGATCCAAAGACGCACAACCGTCCTCGCCCCTCATTCACCCGAGCAGGGAAAAACTTGTTGCACTAGAGATTGTTGTAGTAGACATACGAGAATTCATCGTGCTAAGTCCCCAAATGACTAGTGCACCAGAGCAGCAACAACCGCCAAAGATGAGAACCATAGGTCACAATGACCAGACTTGCAACCACACAAACTAACACGAACACCGACCGAATCTCAGTAGATTCACCAGAAGATCTCTACACGCCCTCTAGTGGTTCTAGGTGCACCACCAGAACCAGGATATGATAGATACTATGACCTTATTTCAACTTCAATACATAGCCATCGCCTAACCATCCTAAACATGTCACCGTGACTATCTAAAAAATGAGAAAGGGAACCCTCCCGCCATCAAGAGGCCATGATCCGCCACACCTCCGAGGACCCAAGTACATTTGGAGCAGGGTGGATCGGTGGCATCACCGACGAGATTCGCTCTTGGATCGCCTCCATTGTATGTTCCTTACACTACAACACGGAGCTCGGGCCCTGGCACTTATAGACACCGAGGAATATCCCTAGTTGTTGCGCTCACGCTGACGCAGCAATAAAAAAGGCGCCAGGGATAACTACGTCAGGGAAAGTGGATCTATGGGCCACGACGGATTATTTTGGCTCGGCGCAATGTTAGCCCCCGAGCTAGTGTTTCCGCAGCATGATAGAGGATATTCCACAACATATTGAATTCTGCATTATAGAAAGTGCCCCTATAAAAAAAATTGTCGTGCTGGCATACTTTGGTGGCAAAAAAAGTTCCGTTAATTAGGATCAACAATACACAAAATTAGCCCCTATGTTCCACTAAAATTTCCATTACAATAAAATTGTGTTTCTATTACATATTTTGAGCCCTCTACTCAATAAACCCTATACTTATTCTTGAGGGTCTCTCTAAGTTTTCTCCATCTCACTACAGGCTCACGGTCGCCAGATAGTTCTTCGTCGGCCACAGCGACGCGACCACCATCCTCCACGGATGGTTCTTTGACGACCGTAGCGACACGGCCACCGTCCTTCGCGGATGGTTCTTCGACGGCCGTAGCGACACGACCACTGTCCTTCGTGATCGTTCTTGTGAAGGCCACAGTGACGCGACCACCATCCTCCGTGCATGATTCTTCGATGACCGCAATGGCGTGGCTGCCATCCTCCACGATGCAGACGTTGCCTTGGATCTAGAGAGAGCATATGAATCGCAGAAAGAACAAGATGAAGGACAGTAGATCTATAGATGAGATGAACAAGATGAAGAAGATACCGTAGACTCGGTAAAGAAGAGGGCGGTGGGGTTAATATGTAGTAACTTCTACCTAATCTACATGTCTTGAGCTTCCGAGGCATGGCGATGTTCTAATCTAGATATGCCAAACGGGGTGCAGCATTGTACAAAGAGGGGAGCAGGGAGTGGGGAGTGGGGATTAAGGGTTTCCTATATTATATGGAAACAGGGCGGGCAGCTGGTGAGATCTAGGGTTTATTTTATGGGTTGTGGAACAAGTGCAGCCACTTACGTGGGTCAAACTTGCACAGAGGGCCCATACATCAATCTTCGGCATAAAGGACCATGCTCGGGTGGGCTACTTCATACATTGCAAATGTATCTATAATTTTTGATGTTCCATGCTTGTTTTATATCTACTTTCTTATGTTTTGTTCATACTTTAGAGTATTTTTATATATTTTCTGGAACTAACCTATTAACAAGATGCCACAGTGCCAGTTGCCTGTTTTCTTCTGTTTTTGGATCTAGAAAAGTCAGAAAATGAATATTCTCGGAATTAGACCGGACAAAAGCCAAAGTCGATATTTTACTGGAAGACTCACGGAGCCATAAGACGAGACAGAGAGGGGCCACAGGGCGGCCACACCATGTGGTGGCGCGAGCTATCCCTGGTCGTGCCACCAGGTGGTGTGGGCCCCCTGGCCGCCCACCGACCTCGCCTCTTCGCCTATAAGATGCCTCCCGATGCAAAAACCCTAAATCGTCAAGCCTCCAACCACGAAATGTTCCACAGCGCCGCCGCCACCAAAGGGGAGATTCGGGGGACAGAAAGTCTCTATTCCAACACCCTGCCAGGACGGGGAAGTTCCCCCGGAGCCATCTCCATCGATCTCCACCACCATCTCCATCGCTGTTGCTAATTCCCATGATGAGGAGGAAGTAGTTCTCTCTCGAGGCTAAGGGTTCTATCGGTAGCTATGTGTACATATCTCTCTCTATGAATGATCATATTGTGATCATGAGCTTGTAATATATAGATCTACCTTGCTACTCATGTGCTTTAATAGATCTCTGCTCTCCCCATGTGTGTGAAGTTGACAGTGTGCACACCATGGTGGCACTTAGGCTAGAGATTACAAATACTTGTCATGAGTTATATTTGGAGTTTGGATGTCTTTATGAAATTGTGGTGTTTGTTGGAACCATCTAGTGCTCAAGGTGACAGTGTGGGGTTATCTAGATGCGGAAAGCGAACTTTGAGGAGTGTTGTTATAGCCCTACCAATGATTAGAGTGTCCAACCGGAGAGTAGTTAAGAGTAGTATCATAAAGAGAAGATATTTATATGAGAGTGTTCACTAGTGAAAGTATGATCCCTAGGCCTTGTTTCTAAGCATTGATACACCGTTTGCAATTAGATCTGTTACATGTTTGCTTCCTTCCATCTTTATTTCACTTGCCTTTAGTCTTTTCCACGCCATCAAGCTATTTTCTAGCACCGTTACCACTTATAATTATCCATACCACTTGTATTTCACTATCTCTTCGCCGAACTAGTGCACCTATACACCTGACAAGTGTATTGGGTGTGTTGGGGACACAAGAGACTTCTTGTATCTTGATTATAGGATTGCTTGAGAGGGAATACCTTTGACCACTTCATCCCTGAGTTCGATAAACCTTGGGTGATCCACTTAATGGAAAACTTGCTGTTGTTCTACAAACCTCTGCACTTGGAGGCCCAACAACTGTCTACAAGAATAGAAGTGCATAGACATCAAGCTATTTTCTGGCGCCGTTGCCGGGGAGGTAAGATAAAAGGTACTCACATCCTCCGGTGTGAGTGCTCGAAGTTATTTCCTTTAGATTATGCAATTTTGTCTTTTTGTTTCTTATTTTTATTTTCACTAGTTAGGCTTAATGGAAAACAACAACAAAATTAGAGAGCTTTATAGTATTTATCTCGAGTTAGGACATGAAGTGTTTGAAGAGAAAATTAAAAAACCTATGAAACTTTATTTGCATGCTAATAGCAATGTTGTTAGTATGAATTCTTTCGACACCATTATTGCTAATGCTATGGAAAATTCTAAGCTTGGGGAAGCTAGTTTTTATGAAAATGATCTTTTTAGTTCCCCAGCTTTGTAAGATAGCTATTCTAATGCTTATGATGATACAAAACCTCCAATATATGATGAATATGATATTTTCAGTCCACCTACTTTTGAGGAGAAAATTAATGATTATAATATGCCTCCTATATTGGATGATTATGGTGATGAGAATAATAATGATAGCTATTTTGTTGAATTTGCTCCCACTACAATTAATAAAAATGACTATGTTTATGTGGAGAGTATTAATTCTTTTATGCATGTGGCTCATGATAAGAATGTTTCATGTGATTGTTATATTGTTAATTTTATTCATGATGCTACTGAAAGTTATTATGAGAGAGGAAAACATGGTTTTATGTATCTCAACAATATTAAGTTTCCCCTTTTTATGTTGAAAATTTTGAAGTTGCACTCGTTTTGCTTTCCTATGCTTGTTGCTTTGTGATTTCATGACTTGTTTCTTTACAAGATTCTTATGCATATGAAGTGGGTTAGACTCAAATGTATTTTATATTTGCTTCTTGATGCTCTCTTTTACTCTAAATTTATATTTCTTATGTGAGCATCATTGAAATTATCATGCCTAACTCAAAGGCGTTAAAGAAAAGTACTTATTGGGAGATAATCCAAAAGTTTTAGATGAGTCTTGGAAGTTATTACTTCAGTAATAACCGCTCCTTATCCTTTTTATTTGCTTTTTGTGCCAAGAGTAACCTCTAATGAGAGAGAAGTAATGCTTGGGAAAGTTGTTGTTCCGAAATAGATTTTTGTGCTTCACTATAAAAATTCGTGTAAAATCTATGTACGTCTTTTTGAGGCGTGAATTTTTGTGCTTCTGCCCCAGGTTGTTATATAACTTTCGTTAGTTCAACACTTTTCAATTTGAGCAACAGAAAGACTTCGAAAAAAAAAATTACCTGCTGGTCTGTTTTGACAGATTTCTGTCATTATTTGCATTTGCTTCATGTTGATTCCTTTTTGAGCTCTCTTTAGGCAATTGAGCTTTTTGAGGAAAGTGCTACAGTAGCTAGTGTTTTAATGGAAGTTTTATTGGTGTTGGAACTGAACCTAAGCACTTATTATCTTGAGTGCACTAATGTTGCTAATAAAGATTGTGTGAAGTTTTGTATGAAGGAAAAATTTCAGGTGTATGAAAGGAATGAGTAATGAGATGAAGGATGGACTAAAGCTTAAGCTTGGGGATGACACGCGTGTCACCCCAAGAAATATCTAATAAGTACAAGCGTCAAAGCTTGGGAATGCCCAAGGCATCCCCTTCTTCATCAATAAAAATCTCAGGTTCTTCCAAACACTTTATTTTTATTGTTTCATGCATAGTTGTGTTGTTCTTGGAGCGTCTTCATTTTTTGTTTTTTGTTTTTGTTTGCTTGGTTTTCTTGGTTTGCTTGAATAAATTGGTTGGACCCCCTCTTTCATGCATTGGTTTTCAAATAGTTTGGTTTGGATTGGAAAAGAGTAGGAAAGTTCATGCTTAAGTGGTAAAGAGAGCTTGTTTTTGACTATGGCCTATGCTTTGTCATGCCATGCTTGATATTGTTTTGGCTTTATGCTTAGTGATCTTTGTTGTAGCATGACATGTTATAAAGAATTGAGATTGCTTAATGTGCCTTGGAAGAATCATGCGTTGTTTTAGCATATTAAAGCATAGTATTGTGGTATTCTCCTTTGATGCTTTATTTGGGTTGACTTGGCACATGCTCACACCATGTTATGACTATCCCAAGTCACCATAGCCTTGATGATCCTTTAGTTTTCAACTTGTAGTATCACTTTATGCTCTGATCATTGATGTTTTGTCGCTCTGCATGATTATGGATATTATTGCTCTCTTAGTTTGTCGCTCCTAGTCTTTTGCTAGCTTCCATAACCAAGTATGAGTTCCACTCATGCATCCAATTCCTTAAACCAAGTTATTCCAAAGAGTACACCATACCTACCTATTAGCATATGCTATTCCAAGTATATTCATGTTTTTATCTACCTTCCGAATTAAACTTGTTATGAGAAAACTAGTGATTAAAGCTCTCATGAACTTGATGGCACACTTTACTTTTCTTGCCCTTAATAAACTTGAACCATTGTGTTATCTATGTTGTATATGCTTGCACTTATTTGTTGGAGATTAGCAGAACCATGTTGTCATGGGGAACACTTTCAACATTGCACTTTTACTTTGTACCTAGTTGATATCATGCTCTTTTGTCTATGGATGTCGTCGGTGTGAAATGAAAGGGGAGATTGTAAGTCCATGGAGTTATGTATGTGTGTTAGATAAACGCCTGGGCCGCCGGTCTAATCCATGCTATCATGGTGGAAACCTGCAGCGTAACCATAATGAGCTGTCTATGAAGCATTCTTCTTATAAAAAAAGAGTCAGATATTGAGAAAAAAGAGAAAAATAAAAGAGAAAAAAGAGATATGAGAAAAGAGGAAAGAGAGAAAGAGAGAAAAAAGCACCATTTTCCCATGGTAAATAAGAAGATTGCTGAGATGCTCGTTGTCTGCTTGCCTTGTCATTTTGATATGGGGATTCTTCCGTATCATCGGGCAAGGGGTACCATGTTGGCGGTTCTCTATAATACACATGTACTTACTATGACAAGAACTTACCGGTGACTAAACTTGAGTAGCATGAGGAGCGGCCCTCATATTCAAGGGACATGAGATTTCCAACTTATACTTTGTCAAGCATGTACTCCATATTTTGTTCACTTTAACCTTAATCACTTCAAGATGCTTATGATAGGGGCAATGAGAGCTGAAAGCTAATAAGTACCATAATTTTTGGAAGCTCTTTATGAAACTTGAATCTCTGCTTCCTTCTATGAAGGCCTTTCTTTTACTTTTATATTGAGTCTCCACCTTCTACCTTTATGCACCTACTTTGAGAGCATAGTGGCCATTCTTAGTTCTATGTGCATTGTCCCAAAACTTGTTAATTGATGCATAACCTTGATATTGCTTATTTTAAACTATTTGTATCTAGTCACTCTTATGAACTTTGAAGGTGTCATATGCATTTATGTTTGCTACTCTATGAGGGACAAGCTGAATGCTACTATGCTATGTTTTATTTATGTGAAACAAACAAACGTCTTGCAAAGCATTGTTATTCATGAATCTTTTGTTTGTGCCTTTTCATGTTGCAACATAGTTGCTTTGCCTTATTGTTAGAACTTCGTCTTTCATGTTATGATTGAAGTACTATGATCCCAGCTATCAATGTTATAAATGCCTTGATCAAGTTTATGATGGTGCATGTCACCTCAAAAATTATTCTTTCTTTTTATCACTTACCTACTAGAGGACGAGCAGGAGTTAAGCTTGGGGATGTTGATATATTGCAAATGTATCTACAATTTTTGATGTTCCATGCTTGTTTTATATCTACTTTCTTATGTTTTGTCCACACTTTGGAGTACTTTTACACATTTTCTAGAACTAACCTATTAACAAGATGCCATGGTGCCAGTTGCATGTTTTCTTCTGTTTTTGGTTCTAGAAAAGTCAGAAAATGAATATTCTCGGAATTGGACCGGACAAAAGCCGAAGTCGATATTTTACCGGAAGACTCACGGAGCCAGAAGACGAGACGGAGAGGGGCCACAGGGCGGCCACACCATGTGGTGGCGCGGGCTAGCCCTGGTCGTGCCACCAAGTGGTGTGGGCCCCCTGGCCGCCCACCGACCTTGCCTCTTCGCCTATAAGATGCCTCGCGATGCAAAAACCCTAAATCGTCAAGCCTATAGCCACGAAAAGTTCCACAGCACCGCCGCCACCGAAGGGGAGATTCGGGGGACAGAAAGTCTCTATTCCGGCACCCTGCCGGAACGGGAAGTGCCCCCGGAGCCATCTCCATCGATCTCCACAACCATATCCATCGCCGTTGCTGATTCCCATGATGAGGAGGGAGTAGTTCTCTCTCGAGGCCAAGGGTTCTATCGGTAGCTATGTGTTCATATCTCTCTCTATGAATGATCATATTGTGATCATGAGCTTGTAGTCTATAGATCTACCTTGCTACTCATGTGCTTTAATAGATCTCTGCTCTCCCCATGTGTGTGAAGTTGACAGTGTGCACACCATGGTGGCTCTTAGGCTAGAGATTACAAATACTTGTTACGAGTTATATTTGGAGTTGGATGTCTTTATGAAATTGTGGTGTTTGTTGGAACCATCTAGTGCTCAAGGTGACAGTGTGGGGTTATCTAGATGCGGAAAGCGAACTTTGAGGAGTGCTGTTATAGCCCTACCAATGATTAGAATGTCCAACCGGAGAGTAGTTAAGAGTAGTATCATAAATAGAAGATATTTATATGAGAGTGTTCACTAGTGAAAGTATGATCCATAGGCCTTGTTTCTAAGCATTGATACACCGTTTGCAATTAGATCTATTACATGTTTGCTTGCTTCCATCTTTATTTCAGTTTGCCTTTAGTCTTTTCCATGCCATCAAGCTATTTTCTAGCACCGTTACCACTTATAATTATCCATACCACTTGTATTTCACTATCTCTTCACCGAACTAGTGCACTTATACACCTGACAAGTATATTGGGTGTGTTGGGGACACAAGAGACTTCTTGTATCTTGATTGCAGGATTGCTTGAGAGGGAATACCTTTGACCACTTCCTCCCTGAGTTCGATAAACCTTGGGTGATCCACTTAAGGGAAAACTTGTTGTTGTTCTACAAACCTCTGCACTTGGAGGCCCAACAACTGTCTACAAGAATAGAAGTGCGTAGACATCACTACTGTGGGTCACATCTGCCAACTACACAAACCTAACCAGTCAATGGGCTGTGATTGACCATTTCCCAACATACAACCACAACTAACGACGCTTGTAATGGACGACGTAACAAGAGAATGCCACCATTTCCCAAGTGCAGAATGAAAAATCACCGCTCTTGCGAGCCACCAACCACGGCACCAAAATCCATCGGTACCATGTGTACCATGGCATCAAAGTGACCACCGCGACAAAATGGGGCCGCGAAAGCCCATCCGCCACATAACCAACTTTTGCAGGTTCTTTTTGCTTGTGTCGTCCCAAAAATCCGCCAGGTATGGGGGTATTTTTGTAGTGTTAGGTCATCTTCAATGGGTCATCCCATTTTTGACACCAAAAATATCTATTTTGGTCTGTTTGGATTGCGGACCGGATATGAAAGTGGCCCGTGTCCGTCTTGGACGTGGCACTACACCCAACAACAACTCTCATTTGGTCTGACTAGCCATTTTTGCTCATTGTCTCTTTTGTGGCCCTTTCAAGTATTTGATGGATAACACAATTCATAATAAATTAATTAATGTTCTTGTATATTTCACACATGAAATGGATCGTATGGGCACCTAGAGGGGGGGTGAATAGGTGCTACACCAAATTTTAATTCTTTAGCTGTGTTGAGATGTTCAATGTGTGGCATGTCCTTGGGACCCACACCCAGCTATATCATGTGGAGAGCGGTGGCATTCAACTGGCTATCCACAACTTCTCTTCTCGTTAGATTGGTTTGATCTCCAATATGAAGACCTTCTTCAATAATCCTCCACAATTCAATAGAGGAGCTGCAAACATGAGATTTCATTAGGAATTGCCATTGATTAAAAGAGGATGCAGTGAGCTTGGGTGGATTACCCCTATTGTTTATATGAGGATGAGGGATAGGTGGGTCGGGGGAATATACGTGGCAAACCTCACTATATTCCTCCTTACCACTTCCCTTCTTGGAGGTGGAACCATTAAGTTTTTCACCTTCCACATCATCATCCTTGGATCCGGTGTTACCCTTTCCCTTAGATGATGGTGTGGTAGCCTCAGAGGAGGATGGAGATGGGGCTATGGATGATGTAAGGCGAGCAATCATTTGATCCATCTCCTCCACCTTAGCCTCAAAGGATTTCAACAAGGTTGTTTCCAACGACTTGAGATCATCCACTGTGACCTTATCCACAGCCTCATTTCCATCATCCTTGGTACCCATACTACTCTTATGCGGTTAAGCCCGAATTAAGAGTCGGAGCTCTGATACCAATTGAAATGGATCGTATGGGCACCTAGAGGGGGGTGAACAGGTGCTACACCAATTTTTAATTCTTTTTCAATTTTAGGCTCAGCACAAAGGGTAAATTCTCTAGATAAACTATTAGGTGGAATTTCCTTATATGCAAACCTATCTACTAGCGAGTAAAGAGCGAGTGGAAGAGGAACGAGTAAACCAAAGTGAAGCACACGGAGACACAGGATTTGTTTGACCGCAGTTCCTTCCTTGTTAAGCGAAGTACGTCTGCGTTGAAGGGGTAGGCGATACTAAGACCACCATGCCACAAAAGGCCTCATCCTGTTCTCCAATGGATCTCGCCACAAAGGCCTGATCCACCTTTCCACTATAGGTACCCTTCGAGGCGGGCACCGGCGCCTTTACACAACTAGCGGGGCAACAACTCCACAATAACTTGGAGGCTCCCGAAATTACAACAAGATGCCACAAGAACAAAGTTATCAAATACAATAAAAAAGATCTAGGTATTGACAAGAATACTAGATCAGGGATTTCTCCAAGTGAATGGAGAGGAGTTGAAGCGCTTGATTCTTGATGATGATGATGAACTTCTCCTCCTTCAATTCTACCAAATATCAAGACCTTCGGGTGGTTGAAGTGGGAGATCGAGAATGAGAGCTCTTGCACAATGTCTGGTCAATTTCGAATGAATCAAGTGTCCTGAACATTGGGAAAGAAGGGGTATTTATACCCCCTTCAGAAACTAGCCGTTGGAGACTTTGGGGGCCGGATTATCCTGCCCAAGTGAGGGCCGGATTATCCGGTCTGGGGAAAACACAGCTCAGACTCGGAATATCCGGCAAATAATCCGCCCCCTATCAGAGCGTCATGCCGAGCTTGCCCTTGATCAACTTCTGGGGGCCGGATTATCCGGTCCTATGCTAGGGCTGGATTATCCGGCCTGGGGAGGAAAAACCGCCCCAGTTCGGATTTTCTGAGAGAAAATCTGACCGGATACCGTGCGACGTGCCTTGGCCCCTTTTGCTCGAAAACTGGGGGCCGGATTATCCAGCCCATGCGACAGCCGGATTATCTGGCCTGGGGAGGAAAAACCACCCCAGTTCGGAATTTCCGGGAGAAAATCCGACCGGACACCGAGCGACGCGCCTTGGCTTCCTTTGAGCGATGAGGTAGGCCGGATTATCCGGCCCTTGGTGGGGCGGATTATCCGGCCCCCCTCAAAACTTCCTACACACTTAGCGCACATGAATAGTCTTTATAGTATTGTTATCTAACACGCAAAACATAGGAAAATATGAAATGTTCTTTCAACACACAAATAAAATTATTCTTACATAGTTCACACACGCAAAAAATCAAATAAAATGAGAGGAGAAGACTACCGATTTCCTACGTGAACCCACGTATGTTCAACCAAATCATTTTGAAGTTGATTGTGAGTTGCTTAAATTACGGATCTCATGATGCACATGAGTAACTCTTGGAACATTACCGGTCCAAGAGCAGGTTCCACCAATTTCACCCTAAAAATTTCACCCTTAGTTATAGATCTTATCATCATGCTCCTCCGCAACTATCATATTGTGCATGATTAGGCAAGCAGCACTCATCTCATATGTTATTGTCTCAATGGTCCATGTTCTAGTAGGCCTCCGAGCAATATCCCAACGAGATGGAGCACACCAAAGCCGCTCTAGATACTTCCTAGCACTCTCTTGCTCTTTAGCAAATCTACGTGTTTTATCTTCTTAAGGTCTAGGGATGGTATTCACAAATGTAGACCATGTAGGATGGATACCATCGGCTATATAGTACCTCATGCTATATGTGTGGCCATTGATATGATAGTTGGACACTGGAGCATTGACTTTCGCAAGCCTAGAGAACATCAGAGAGCATTGAAGCACGATAATATCATTGTGAGATCTTGCCATGCCAAAAAGGGTGCCAAATACAAATATCTTGTGATGTAATAGCCTTAAGTATGATTGTGCACTCACCGACATGTCCTTTATATTGGACCTGCAAAATAAATGGAGATTCTTCCACTCCCAATGCATGCAATGTATACTCCCGGCATCCTAGGAAACCCTCTTAACCCATTGATGGATAACAACCGAGCTGTGTCGGCCTCATTAGGTTCTATCAATTATTATTTGCCAAACACCTAAACCTCTGGTTTGTAGATTTGTACATTGACTCAAGACATGTGGACTCACTAATGCATATCTACTCATCAACGAGATCACCCGTAACTCCATATGCAAGTATTCTAACAACACCGGTGCATTTATGGGAATAAGAGAATCCAAACTTACCGGTGGCATATTCCTTCAGTCAGAATTAATCATCCTACACCCTCACTCCTTGCAGAAGATTCATGAACACGATTTTTGACATCCGGAATAGAAGCAAAATAGATACACAAGGTGGGTATTGGTACGATGGAAGTAGTTGGTGTATAGTTGGATGGGGCTAGCCTCTCTGTTACGATTCAACACAGGTTCACATCCTTGAACGAGCCCTAGAGCTTTAGAATCTGATTCTCATTATGGTCATGGATGAGAGAAGTTGCGATGATCAAAATACCGGTACCATCATCGAACTCATCAGACGATGTACAATGAAATAGTTTTAGGAAATCTTGTTTGTGCTATCCATCATGATATATATCATTGGATCAATGTCTAAGTTAAAAAAAAGCACAAAAATCACACCACATTTGGTCGGGAATGGCCAAACTGGTTGTGGGCATGTCCGAGCCAACAACTAATGAAGCCAAGCTGTCCTGGCCGGATTTGGGAGCCTAGTCGTAAGAGCAACCTCCAACATCACCGACGTGGACTGAGGTGGTGGAGGTGATGAGAGGGATGAAGACATGAGATGACAGAGGTGTTGGTTGCAGAACCCGAGCTTCCTTGATGGCGCTAAGGCATCCAAACAATGCCATCGGGATGACTGGACGTGGCTCCGGCTAATAGTGCCCGAGACAGGTGTGGCAACAACCAACAACACTACAAGCAATGACAGAACAAAGAGGGAGGGGGTGGAGTTGGGGTGCGGGTGTATGGTGGATTGCTATTGTGCGGTTGATGGAGGACCCTGGGAGAGGGTTGCGGACGCGGACGATGTACGCTGGACCGCAAACCCAACCCAAATTTCGAATAGAAATGAGTTGACGTTTGCCATGCCTCTTAGGTCGTGCCCTTTGTTCGTACGGACGCGATCACACAATCATGATCCATTTGCGATCCACTGTTGGAGATGCCAACAGGGACATACCGGTTCGACAATTTTATACTTTACGCCTTGAAGCTGGTCTTGACTTTTTTCGTGTTTATATAATAGTGTCCAATTATGAATAATCCAATATATCCCTTGAACTCAAATACTCCCTCTATCCGGAAATAAGTGATTTGAATTTATCTAGATTTGTATGTACTCCCTCTGTTCGGGATTATTAGTCCGGAGAAGGTTCAGATATTTCGAGATTATAGGCTTGGGCATTAATTTCCTTAATTCACGTGTAAGTTAATTCCTATTTACAATTAATTCTCCTTAATTCCCGTCTGTGTGTTAATTCCCTTGCGAGCTAAGTATCCGCGGCATGCAAAGGACCACCAATGCATGCCTTTTTCTCTCGCATTTGATTGGTGAGTCAATGCTTTCATGGGTCCTCTTCCATTTCAGCCCAATTAGGTGGAGGGATTTAAGCTACAATTAACAGGAATCTAACGTTCCTGAGAGCAAGAACAATAGTATAGTCAACTACTGGCTATAAGGTATTGCCATATCATCTATGGTCAACTCAATAGCGAACATGTACAATAGCAAGTTATAGAAATATACTAGTTGATCAATACTTGGTCCACCATTCACTCTCACAAAGTGCCTATGAGCACGTGTTAGAGCTAGCTCTTGCATGATATCCACTCTCATTCTCTCTCCTCTTCTCTCTCCTCCAAGTCAGCACAAATATACTATTTAATGGCTTATAGCCATCTGATGTCATCCTATTTTACTTTTTTTTTGAAAATGGACGCTTTATTACTCATAAGCAATGTTTACACCCGGCCTGCATATTTAGGATGCACACAGCCGAGCAACCACAAAACGAGAACCAAACTAAAGTACGAGCATTATAATCCATATAATAAAATAGAATAGCCTGCGGCTATGACAATTCAATCCGCAAATCACACTATCATCCATGTTGGGAGAAAATATCCCTCGCTGCATCCTCTAATCATGTACATCCCTCCACAAACAAGTCGCGGAACTCCATAGGCTAGAGCGGAATCCATGATCGGAGGATAGCCATTACGCGATAGATCACCTGCAAAGAACAAGAAACTATGTTATTAAAAATCTTGTCATTTCTACATAGTCAAAGCGACCAAATAATGGCAAGTGCTCCCACCCTAAATAAAGTCTCATATTTATCCTGAATCCCATTTAACCAATTGCCAAATAAATTGGCAATCGATCGCGGAGGAGATAAACCAGAGGCTACTTGGATGATTGACCATATAGCACGAGCAAATTTACATTGGAAGAATAAGTGTTATTGTCTTATTTTGATGACAAAATACACATTGTGTACTTCCATGCCAATTCCTCTTAACAAGGTTGTCTTTAGTAAGAATTACTCCTTTACGAAGGTACCAAGAAAATATCTTCGTCTTAAGGGGTAACTTCATTTTCCAAATTTTAATATTATTATCGATAGGAATATCAAGTTGGATCAAAGCTCTATACATTGAGTCAACCGAAAATTTACCACTCTCAAGTAAATTCTATTTGAACTTGTCCACCCCCTCCGATAGTTATACCGTGGATAGTCTTAATAAAAGATTGTTCCATGATATAAGTCTAGGCCTAATGAGGCTTCGTCTAAACGACACATTAGGGGGGTTAGATTCCAAAACTTTGGAAACTATATCTCCTTTGTGTCTCTCCTTTGTGTCTCACAATTGAGTAAATAGCTGGATATTGATGACGAAGGAAAGTTTGGCCAAGCCATTTATCTTTCTAGAATCTAATCTGCGATCCATTCTTAATATTAGACACACCAAACTGAAAGAAGTGTTTTTTGGATGCCGTAAGTTCTGCCCAAAAGTGTAAATCTCCGGGTTTCCAAACCACTTGAGACACTGCCTTAGAGCCTACATACTTCCTCCAAAGAATGGTTTGCCAGATACCATCTTATGTTAGTAGTTTGAACAACCATTGACCTAGAAGTGCGGTGTTTTTGACTTGCAAATCATGTATGCTCAGTCCATCGTATTCTTTCGGTCGGCAAACCACATTCCATCTGGCCAGTCGATATTTCTTTTTTCACCATCACCTTTCCAAAAAAATCTTGATCGAAAACAATCCATTTTCTTCAAGACACCTTTTGGTAGCTAGAAGAACGAGATTATATACATTACCATGTTTGTGAGTACTGAGTTTATGAGAACAAGTCTTCCACCAAGTGATAGTAATTTACCTTTCCAACTATTAAGATGTTTTTGTAGTCTTTTCTCAACGAGTTTCCATTCAACAATCATGAGACGCCGATAATGAATCGGGATTCCTAGATAATTGATTGGAAATTGTCCCAAGCTACAGCCGAATAGTTCAGCATATAGGTGGGCCTCATTCTCGGCCTCACCAAAATAGTAAAAATCACTCTTATGGAAGTTGATTTCCAATCCAGAGAGAAGCTCAAATGCTGATAGTATTAATTTTAGATTCTTAGCTTTCTCTAGATCATGTTCCATAAAAAGGATAGTATCGTCAGCGTATTGAAGAATAGAAATACCACCATCAACAAGATGGGGAACTAGTCCTTCAACTTGGCCGACAGCCTTAGCTCTCTCGATTAGAATAGCCATCATATCAGCCACTATGTTAAATAGTATAGGTGACAAGAATCCCCTCGTCTTAGCCCTTTTTAGTCTGGAAGTATTTGCTAGTGTCATCATTGACATTGATGGCTACACTACCCCTAGTCACAAAAGACTGTATGAGATTGCACTACTCCTCTGAAAAACCTTTCATACGGAGTGTCTACTAGAGAAAAGACCAATTAACTTTATCATAAGCCTTCTCAAAGTTAATCTTGAACAATACACCATTCAGTTCTTTTGAGTGTAGTTCATAGATTGTCTCATGGAGGATTACTACACCATCTAGGATGTTTCATCCTTGCATGAAAGCAGTTTGAGATGGGCGTACAACATGATCAGCTACTGAATTCAGTCTAATCATAGCAACTTTTGTGAATATTTTAAAACTAACGTTAAGAAGGTAGATTGGTCGATACTGTTGTATACGTCCGTATTATTAACCTTAAGAAGTAAAATAATGTTGCCAAAATTTAGTCTAAAAAGTTCTAACTGATCAACATGCAGAAAAGAGAACAAAAGCATCAGATCATTTCTGATGACTTTCTAGAACTATTGATAAAATTCTGCTGGAAAGCCATTAGTCCCTAGTGCTTTGTTATGTTCCATTTGAAAAACTTCTTTCTTAACCTCCTCCTCGGTGTAAGGGGCGGTTAAAAAGTTATTTTCCTCAACCGAAACCTGAGGGATATCCCCTACTTGGGACTCATCCAACGCAAAAGAATTTTCTGTCGGTGCCCCAAACAAGTCCTTATAATAACTTAGTAATATAAGCTTTTAGCTGCTCCTGGTCCTCAATCATATCTTCATCCTGAATTAAAGAGTGAACAAGTTTCTTCTTATGCTTGCCATTGGCAACTGCATGAAAGTATCTTGTATTCACATCTCCTTCAAGAACGAATTTTGCCTTAGAGCGTTGGTACCATTTGAGTTCCTGCTCACGAAGAAGTTTGGCAATTTATGCATTTGATTTGTTTTTGATCTCAATCTCTTCTGCAGATAATAACCCGACTTCCACAGAAACCTCTAAATCATTAATGATGGTTGAGAGCCGTATTTTCTCCTCTTTAAGGATTTCGGCAGTGTGTCTGTCCCAACCACGAAGGAACTTGCATAGGGTATGTATTTTGTTGTTCTATCGCTGTATGGGTGTTACACCACTAACCGGTCTTTTCCAAATAGCCTTCACCAAATCATGGAACCCATCACGCTCCATCTATCCAAGTTCAAATTTGAACTTATATTTGGATTGACGTAATGGTGTTCCCACGGATAAAAGTAATGGAGCGTGATCCGATAAAGCCTCAATACGTTCTAGAGCGCGAATAGTTATCATAGGAAATTTATCTTCCCAATTGATATCCATAAGCACTCTGTCTAATTTTTCATATGTAGGCTCCGGAAGACTGTTAGCCCAGGTGAACTGTCTTCCAAGCATTGTAACCTCTCTTAAGTCCAAGCTGTCAATGACAACATTAAACATGAAAGGCCAATGCTCATCGTACCGTCCCTGATTTTTCTCATGAGGAAATCTCAACAAGTTAAAATCACCACCTATGAGAATAGGATATGGATTGTCCTTAGCCAGATTGACCAACTCACGCAAAAAATCAGCTTTATAAATATCCTGGGTAGCCCCGTAGACAGCGACTAGAGACCATGTAAAGTTATCAGCTTTGTTACGGACATGGAGTTTATTAAAGAAATCTCCAGCCGAACTAGCTAAAACTTTTATAGTCTCATCTCTGAGCCTAACAAGATACCCCCAGATCTCTCTCGCGGTGGACATGATACCCACGTAAAGTCTACTCCACCAGAAAGGCGATTGAGTAAGGCTTGTGAGAAATCACGTCTACCAGTCTCAAAAATACCCAAAAATCCAGCTTATGATCTCCCACACAGTTAGCATAGAACAAATATTTAGCCAAGTCACGAAGATCTCTGCTATTAAAAACATGTCATTCATTGAGAAACAAAGTTACCTATCCCTGAAACACTTTCGAGTAGAAAAAGCAACGTCTTACTTTTTCGTTGAACTAATTCTTGCAATACATACAAATTGTTTTAGAAAGTGGATGAAGAGAAAGATCACTGACGATTCTCATTTCAATAATCCGACCTTCCTCCGTCCCACTAATGAGATTGAGCTTTTTCCAGTCCATTCACTCCATGCACTCCAGTCTATTTACGCCTAAAACACGAGACAAGGATATTGGATACATGAGTCCTCTTGCGAGAATTTTGGCACTTTGATGTTCGATCAGAAGCTTTCAGCTCATATAATGAACCCAACCCAGTCTCATCAAAGTCCACCTCTGACACTTCACCAACTAAGTGAGACAGGAGTTGACCATCTATTATGGCATGCAACTCCTCCTCCTCCATTGGTAAAGTGTCAGGAAGAATAGAAACTTATGAGTAACCGTTAAACGATCAACCTCCATATGTCTCAAAACAGAATTAAATAAATTAACTTTCTTTATAGATCTACCCATGCTAATACCAACGTTGACTAGCCTATCAACAATAATAGGAGTAGACAAATTAAGAAAGGATTTCGAAGAGCTCATAGTACCTGAGAATCAAGATTTAGTTTCGCCTTCCGCCACATAGCCTTCACCATAGAGTCCTCATCTGTAACGGATGCGCCTAGAGCATCGACACCATGACGAAGACTCCGCCTCGCCGGCGTACATGGGAGAGAACCCGACCCCGTCTGGGCCAGGTTCCCCCCAACAGGCTGCCCCACCTGGGCCACGACCGAGTCACCGCCTGGGGAAGAACCCTATTGTATTGCTCTGAGATAACTTCTGTTTTGTAAAGCCCATGTCTTGGTATTGACAAATTAGCTCTTCGGACTAACAATCCCGAATAGAGGGAGTATTATACCCTAAAACAAGTCTACATACATATGGATTACTTATTGACCATCGCAAAAAGTAAAAAGAAACACAGTTAAACCTTCAAATTTCGAGCATTGGATAAAATTGACCCTCTCACACTGCGGACAAAACTGTAGAGATTTTGAAGCCGACGTGAAGGCCATTCACAATCTTCACATCGGTTGGATCCAAGCCCCAGGAAACCACTAGCCACGTCACCTTCCAACTCACATTGGGGCGACACTCCCCAAGCGAAGCGGCATCGTACCAAAAGCATCATCCTCGCAATCTCCGCCATCCCCCCCGAGCCAAAACCCCCGCAAAATTCCCTCTCACTCTCACCCCGCACGCGCGCATCCCCCGCCGCCGCCATGGCCGCCGCCCACTCCCTCCTCCACCTCGCGGCGCCCAAGCCCCCCGCCCCGGCGTCAACCCACCCGCCTCTCGGCGCCGCGCTCCTCGGCCTGCTGCCCGCCCGCCGGCCCCATCGCCTGGTCGCCTCCTGCAGCTCGGCCCACCCGGACCTCGCCGCCTTCCCCAACCCCAACGGCCTCCTAGTGGCCGAGCCCGCCGATTCCATCAGCGCTGAAGTGGCCACTGAGACCGAGCTGCGGGAGAACGGCCCCCGGAGCACGCGCCGCACCAAGCTCGTCTGCACCGTCGGTCCCGCCACATGCGGCCCCGCGGAGCTGGAGGCGCTAGCGGTGGGCGGGATGAATGTAGCGCGACTAAACATGTGCCACGGCGACCGCGAGTGGCACCAGAAGGTCATTGACGCTGTGCGGAGGCTCAACGAGGAGAAGGGGCACGCCATCGCCGTCATGATGGACACCGAGGGGAGCGAGATCCACATGGGGGACCTCGGAGGCGCGCCCGCGGCCAAGGCGGAGGTGAGGCTGGAGCTGGTTATTTTTGGCTTGGCGCTGCGATTTTCTTTTCATCTACTGTGCTCGAATCGATGAAATGCGTACCTGGACTGTAGGGTTGTCATGCCTGCAGTTAGTATTTACACATGCTTTATATATTAGGCCATGCAGTTTGGAAGAGTTATCTTGAACGCAGTGACACGGTAGATCTCTTATTTAGCTCAAGAGAACAGTCTGGTATGGAATATTCCATTATGAATAGCATTTATAATTTTAACGAGTGTGCTGGCCAGTGAAATAGCTAGAAATCAACTCAATTTTTATACTCCCTCCATTCCTTAATATAAGGTGTATAGTTTTTTGAGAAAAAAATCCAAAATATAAGGTGTATTGCATTGTAACACTCATTTGGATAATATGTTTAGGGATTTGATTAAATTTCCTTATCTCAGGCAAGCTCCTCTATTTTCTCATGCCAATTAGTGAGGTGTAATCTTGCCCAAAACTTGTGTGTCTTACCGTCCATGTTTGTTCTTTAATTTCCGTGTCAAAAAGTATACACATTATATTTAGGAACAGAGGGAGTATTTGTTTTTTCCATATCGTTGTCATATGCTGGGTATGGGCTTGTTACATGATTTTTTTTTCAGATTCTGTAGAGAACTAAGAAGTCATAAGCAATTAGCTTCTGAAGGTAATTGTCAAGGTCTAGGCTGCAAGCACTGAATAGTATGTTGTTCTCCTATCGCATCCTTTAAGTCTTGCTTCTAGCGGCTGACAAAATAAGAGGGATTTTTCAGCCATCTCTTCAGTTGTATTCTGATTTAAGTGACTTGGTGGATTGGTTGTACCAGATGGATTCGTTAGTAATATAGTAGTATGAGATTGCTAGTCTAATCCCCAGCCACTATTTAGTCGGTTGGGTTCAATTCCGAACAATCCCAACATGGTTAACTTATCAATAGGACTTGAGCATAAGTTTGTTTTCTTTCTGAAATGCTGTTGTTGCTTCTTTGAAGATTAGGAAGTTATTCCTCGAAAAAAAGACTTGGAAGTTAATTATGACTGAGATCGCGTTCTAAAACTAGTATACCTTCTTTTCCCTAGAAATTTCAAAAGGGCAGGGAGTCCCTGCAATTCATTTTAGAAAAGGGTCAGTTAATTAGGAGGGAAGAGAAGGCAGAACCCATAAAATACCTGTATACCTGAAACCCTTGAATTTCTTGAATCTTTTTCCCCCTTTGTAGGTAGGAATGGCACACAAAAATTGCAACTAGTGAATTCTGTTATCTGCAGTTTGCAGATCCTCTCTTCTACATTTAGTAGGTGACACAAGTGTATTTAACAGATTGAAGTATGCATGGTTGAGATAATGCAACTTTTTGTAAAAGCTGGGCTATTTTCTGTGAAGTCAATCTTATTTTCCGCATATAGCAGTTGAAATGTGACAGTAACTAGTGACGACATGATATGACCTCTTCTACATTGGATATATGTTACAAAGTATTCTGGAAGGATCTCAGACTGAAGTTATAGCCATAAATAATTGAGCCACTACTCTGAAAATGAGAGTTGACATCTTTTTGCTGAAATTGTAAATCATATAACAAGAAGTTAGATGTGATAGCAACTCAGCTAAACTCCTATTCAACGGGAATCCCTGATTTGTTCAGCTATATCTACTGTGCAATGTGAGTCTTTTGGGCAAAGTGTTTCTGTAGTAATTAATAGAAATTCCATTTGCTATGTGTTTTGGTGGATTTCACAGGATGGAGAAATCTGGACATTCAGTGTTAGATCTTTTGAGGCACCTCTCCCAGAACTAACTGTTCATGTGAACTACGAAGGCTTTGCTGAAGGTTGGCATGCCACTTTATTTACACTGTTTATAGTTTTTGTCACTGCCTTAATGTATATCTGATTCCTACACAGATGTGAGAGTTGGTGATGATCTTCTTGTCGATGGTGGAATGGCTCGGTTTGAGGTCGTTGAGAAACTAGGACCAGATGTTAAGTGCCGTTGCACAGATCCTGGTTTGCTGTTGCCACGTGCCAATCTTACATTTTGGCGGGATGGCAGTGTTGTCCGTGAGAAGAATGCTATGCTTCCGACAATTACATCTAAGGTGACTCCGCTATTATGATAATTTGCTGCTTTGAATCTGTAGTACTGATTGTTAATACCTTGGATTGTCAGTATTTTTGTTTGTTGTATGAATAATGAGATCTTTTAATTAAAAATGTCCTATTTACTCCAAATCACTGCATTGTGTTAGTGAAGAATTTCTTGGAATAGTATATCATCCTTTTCATAGATTGGTACCGGCACGAGTCATTTCTCTGAAAGAGGAATTCAGTAGTTATGACAATTATCCTTTTTTTCATGTGATGCCATTTGCAGGATTGGCTTGACATAGACTTTGGGATTGCTGAAGGTGTAGATTTTATTGCAGTTTCATTCGTCAAGTCAGCTGAAGTAATTAACCACCTAAAGAGCTACATAGCAGCAAGGAGTCGTGGCAGGTAATATTTCTCTTGAGTTCTTGACCAGTTTAAAAGACCCGGTTACTGCCGACACTTCTTTCCATCCCTCTCTGATGTCCTTCTCTCCATGGAGTTGGGGCTCCACCCTGCACATCCATCGGTGCCATATCATTGTTATGAGCACTGAGTTCAGCTAACATATAGATATATAAACTGAATGACTAATGCATGAGCAGTGCAAGGCACACATGACAGGATACATGGCAGCTTCTATCTTCCCGCGCAACCAAAAAAATTGTCCAGCAGTGATCACAATCCTTGTTGCTGAGTCTTTCCACATCTCTGTGATAACATGAATCTAATGACTATGATCACGGAAACAGTTGCCCAGACAGCTAAGCCTTCCCAAGTCGCATGTTTTTTTGTCCCACAGCTCCCAACAACCCATCTACAGTATCACTAACAGAACCCAACCCCTAAATAGTCTCAGCCATGGCAGCACTAATCCTTCTGTTTGTCCGCTGTCCTATTCTCTTGCCATGACTATATACCCATGTACGCACATCTCTCTTGTTGAGTAATGGGTATAGTGTGCTTCGTATCTCTCAAACTCCTAGCATGTAATCCCTAAGTGGAACCGTGTTTATTCGATTGCTGTAACTTGAATGTGTGCGAGATCCCACTTATTGTCCTGTATCATCAACTGTTCTTATTGGACAGAGGCCTCCTTCTGCCCTAGTGCTTCCGCTCCATTTCCACTACCAAATACATCAACAAGTATTTATTGAGCTAGAACAACTCTTGTACCCCCAGTTTAAGTTCTCTGGTGTCTTGACGAAGGGTTGGGTCAGCCTAACACTGATTTCTTTAGTTACTGGAGATAATAGGGCGAATCAGCAACCAATGATCACCTTTTTACAAAACAGAGAAGGAATTGCAAATAATGTTATGCAGCAGTTATGGTAGATCTAGACGGATCATCTCAACTGCTAAGCATGGTGCGGTTGGCCATAACTTTATGGAGCTTGACCCCTACCTACTCACCAGATCCGGGAACCAGCTGTGCTTGGCTAGCCTTGTCCACTATTTCATTAGGGATTCTGGAGGACAATTTAACTCACCAGGAATATTTTAGCTTTGAAATGACAAGATGACCTAGGTTTTGGTGCTACATGCATTTTAGTTTAAATTTGAAGCCGTTCACTTTTAGCCATTCCACGAGTATTCATTTTGTAGCTGAAAGAATGAGCATGGTAAAGAAATTGCATGCAGTTGAATAACATTAGAAAATACTTGTCACTGTCGGTATTAAGTACAAACTTTCCGAGGTTGGTCTATATTGCTCACTTTCTGACAAGATCAAGATTACATATGCATTCTGATTGGAAATGACCCACCCACTGTATTTCTGAAGCATTAGCTTTGTTTGATTTCAAATTTATACCATCCTGATCATTATTGTTTTGCTGTCAATGATCAGTGACATAGCGGTCATTGCAAAGATCGAGAGCATTGACTCTTTAACAAACTTGGAGGAGATCATCCGTGCATCAGATGGTGCCATGGTAGCCAGAGGGGACTTGGGGGCACAAATTCCCTTGGAGCAAGTCCCTTCAATACAACAAAAGATAGTTAAACTCTGCAGGCAGCTAAACAAGCCAGTCATCGTCGCTTCTCAGCTTCTCGAATCGATGATCGAGTATCCCATACCCACCAGGGCTGAAGTTGCGGATGTCTCTGAAGCAGTCCACCAACGTGCAGATGCTCTTATGCTTTCTGGCGAGTCAGCAATGGGGAGATATCCAGATAAGGCTCTCAGTGTCCTCAGTAGTGTTAGCTTAAGGATTGAAAGGTGGTGGAGGGAGGAGAAGCATCATGAGGCACTAGAACTTGAGGATGTTTCGTCTTCTTTCTCTGGCAAAATATCGGAAGAAATCTGCATTTCGGCAGCTAAAATGGGTAAATATGACTGCCACTTTATGAATGCTACATTGTCAAATCTACTGCTGTTTATCTTTGTTATCATGTTCACTGGCGTAACATTTCAAATTTTAGCCTTTGTACTTGAGCTATGCGTAACAATAACTATTTTGACCTGCAGCTAACAAATTAGAAGTAGATGCTGTTTTCGTCTACACAAAAGGTGGCCACATGGCCTCCCTGCTGTCACGGTGCCGTCCTGACTGCCCAATCTTCGCTTTCACGAACTCAACGTCTGTCAGGAGGCGGCTGAACCTCCAATGGGGCCTCATCCCCTTCCGCCTCACCTTCTCTGATGACATGGAGAGCAACCTGAACCGCACATTCTCCCTGCTCAAGGCCAGGGGCATGATTAAGTCTGGTGACCTGGTTATTGCTCTCTCTGACATGCTGCAGTCCATCCAGGTGATGAACGTACCATAAGAGCCATCATCGCTCGCTGTGCTGTTCTGTGCAAACTAGACACTAATCAAGGGCAGTCTCTGTTTGCAATTTATTCGTGTGTTCTTGTATTAGATGGAACCTGAGAACTCAACGGCGACAACAATAACGGGCTGCAATTTCTAGCCTGATGTAAAACTCCTGTATTATCTAGGATTAGTCAATGAATTTCAGTCTACGATTTTGTATCTGTTTGGTTTGCTCGTATAAAGTGGTACTCCATGTAAGTTTATAATTATTCTAGCAAGAAAAAAGTCTTAAAAAAACTTCAATTTTCTTACTATGTACTCCCTTCGTCCTGAAAATGATGTTGCAAATATCTCTAAATTTAGATGTATCTAACTATTTAGTATATAGAAATATCCGAATTTAGACAAATTTGCAACATCTTTTTAGGATAGAGGGAGTATAAAATTTATGCAACAGACATGTACCATCTCACAAAAGTTTATAAGGGATTCGAAATTTGAATCCAAGCTAGACCCAGAACTCACGAAACAAAAATGACAAGTTGCAAGTGGATAGTAACACTGATATTATTGAACTGTTGAATTAGATGCTACTAAGCCTGTTCTGTCTTTTTTATTAATCTGATTTTACAGCACATTAGATATTTATGATCTTTATTTATGTCATGATTCGTTTTCATTTTTTTTGAAAGAAGTGGTTCTTTGGTGAAAATAGCTACTCCATCCGGTCCATATTAACGGTCTCAACTTTATCAATATTTGTATGTATCTAGTTAAATGCTTAGACTAGATACAACTGCTGTTTTTATTTTGGAGGGTTAGGCACCATAGAAATAATATAGTTCATGGTGACGGGAAGGCATCCATATCAGAATTATGCAGAAACATTCAGACTTGTGACCTCAACATAAACTAAATGAAGGGGATGGCGTCTATTTTCAGTATGGATCCTTCGGTACCTGACACCGTTGGTGGTTCAAGGTGGCGTCCTCCTAAGGCTAGATGGACTAAAACAAATGTTGATGGTGGCTGGGACTGGGCAAGTTAAAACCGTTGCGGCCAATGCGATGGATAGGTCCATGATCACCATCACAAAGCTCCGACCTGTGTGTCGGCCATGATCGTGGATGATTGTAAAAACTCTATTCCCTAGTAAATAAAGTTCACGGTTACCTAAAAAAGAGAGATGAATTCGTATCTAGATAAAGTTGAGACTATTAATATGGACCGGAGGGAGTGGGAGAACATGGGTTCATGTGGACCCGATTTGAAAAGAATATAAAAAATGGTATTTCAAAGTTTAGAAAAAATTGAAATAAATCAGGCACATACATATCACGCAGTATAAATCCGGTCCACATACTATTACTTGGACACTTTGTATTTTTTTGTGCCTTTGTATTTTATTTGAAACTTGACATGCACATATCAACATACATTTTGTACACGCATGACTTACGGCAAATTTTGATGTTTTTATTTAGTAATTTTAGCGACTTTACTATTCACAAGGGGTCCATACGCATCCATGTCTACCAAAAAAGGCAAAAATGTATATGATGTACGTTTTCTCAAAGATTTGCTATGTAACTTCTTTTGATGTGGAATATATGCCCCGGAGGTGGTGTTTCGGTTTATAGGTTTAGATGCACCCATTATGAAAACGCATCACAAATGTATTTTCAAATGTTAAATTTTTTTAAAGAATTTTTCGCAGGTACATCTAGATATTTATATTCGCACACAAAGTTTTGGAAAAAAGGAATATTTTCTGTGTAAATAAACAAAAAAAATGTCTCTTGAATAGTCATATTGGAGCATCAAAATTATCCTTTTTTACAAAAGCCGCAAAACATTTTCTTTTTCACCAAAACTTCTTGTCGGAGCATAGAATGTATGGATATTCGCATGTATATTTTTTATGAATTTTTGCCATTGCAAAATGTGTTTTTAAACAATGAGTGCATTTGCTCCTATGTGTCAAGGTGCATGTCCGCTGTTAGTAAGGATGACAATAGGTAGGATATTGATACAATATAACAATAACATCTCATATCCTGGGTAAAAATTCTACCTATACTCTTATCCCTGAATATAAAAATTTTACTCCCTCCGCTTCACGAGACATTTTAGCTTTATGAAATGAACATTTTAGTGTATATATTCACTAGGAACCTCTACGAACCTATATACTAAAATACGTCTAAATATATTCGATTCACAAAACTAAAACGTCTTATATTTCCGAACGGAGGAAGTATTTGCGCCGTATCCGACACTTACTCGTATTTTGCCCGTATAGAATTAAACGACATCAAGACCCGTGAAGGAGAAACCATAAAGTGCGAACCCACAACTCATAAGCAGATGCAATTATGAAAACAATTGCTACATGGACAGCGGAGTCAAAACGAAAAAGTCTGGAGAGAATTATGAAAACCATTTTATCTTACTCATGTAGGCTCCATAATGATGGACGTTTCAGTCGGCCGACCGAATGTTAGGCTGTTGTTGACCGGTGAGGATACATAAAGTTTAGTCTCACCTCGTCTACGGAAGGAGGTCACACCCACCTTATAAGAAAGAGATTCCTTTCTCCCTTTAGTCCGGACTTTTGGGATGAAGTGGCTCTTTTCTTATTGTTGGACTGTGTGTGCATAAACGTCCAGAACGTAGGCTGAGTGCTGGGTCGGGCCAAGTAGACGCTAACATCTGATATCAGAACTAGCGATCGTCATGCCTTTCTAAGAGGCTTCTCAGGGGATGGGATGTTAGGTTGCTGTTGACCGGTGAGGATACACGAAGTTTAGTTTCACCACGCCTATGAAAGGAGGCCACACCCAGTCACCCACCTTATAAGAGAGATTCCTTCTTCCCTTTAGTCCGGGTTGTTGGAATGAAGTGAGCTCTCTTCTTATTCTTCTGTTGTGTGCACGTAAATGTCCAGAACATAGGCTGAGTGCTGGGCTGGGGCAAGTGGACCTAACACCGCGGAATCCAGAAAAATGGACAAAAATAACCCCTAAAAAACAAATTCACAAAATGACCCCTGGCGAAAAGTATTTCACACCCACTAACCCTTTTTGTAGCGCCCAACAGCTAGGCGCTATACTCTACAGTATAGCGCCTATGACATCGGCGCTATGGCCCCTGCCAGCGTGACGACCGCCTGGCCCGCCCTGGCCCCACCAGACCGTGTAGCGCCTGGGCGTTAAGCCTGGGCCGTGCATCACCTAGGCGGTATGCCCCAATGTGTAGCGCCTAAGGGAAAAGCGCTACACATTGATACATAGCGCCACGCGCGCGGCCCCCCTCCCCACTCCCTTCCCTAGCCGCCAGGAACAGATGAACAGGCAGGCGACGACCCTCTCTCCTCCCCCCTCAAATCCCTCAGATTGGAGGCTTCACTTGGTGGATTTCGACCCTCCCCGGCTGCTAGAGGTATCCTCCCTCTATTCCCTCCGTTTTGATCGATTGAAAATTTTCATTTTGATGGGATTTGAGTTGAAATCCTAGAAATTTGATTTGTGAGAAAATGTTTGGAAATTTGTTGGGTTCATTGGCCAATGTTGTGTAGAATGGTGTCTAAGAAGCATTTAGTTAGGTTTAGGGTTCTTGGATTGTTAGAGTTTGGTTTATTGGAATGTTATGGCTATGGTTAGGGTTAGAGTTTGCTCATGTAAGGGATGGTGTTCTTGTTAGACAAATTGTTTGATAATGTGACTACTATATTTTTATTCATCTTGCCATGGATAGTTAATGATCATATTCTCTTATGTGTTAGGTATGGCAAAAATTATTCATGTTCATCATGTGGACAATGATGCATTTTTGAAAGACAACATAGAACTGAACCCGAATGAGTTAGACATGGTGTTTGAACTTAGTCCAACCTACACCGAGGTCTTGAAGCAAGTTAGGATAGAATTGAAATGGATGGACCCAAGTGATATTGTTGAGTTGGAGGGAAGACATAATGTGAGTTTAGGAATGTCTCCAATCTGAGGGATTTGAGCGGGGGGGGGAGGGAGGGGGGGGGACCGCCTGCCTGTTCGCCTGTTCCTGGCGGCTGGGGAAGGGAGTGGGGAGGGGTGGGGAGGGGGCCGCGCACGTGGCGCTATGTCTCAATGTGTAGCGCCTTTCCCTTAGGCGCTACACATTGGGTCATAGCGCATAGGCGTTGCACGACCCAGGCTTAACGCCCAGGCGCTACACGGTCTGGTGGGACCAGGGCGGGCCAGGCGGCCGCCACACTGGCAGGGGCCATAGATGTGAAACACTTTTCGCCAAAGATCATTTTGTGAATTTGTTTTCTTAGAGGTTATTTTTATCCATTTTCCCGCGGAATCCACACGTTAGCAGCAGGCATGCCGACAGATAAAATGGTTTTCCCCACGCGCGTGAGACGGACGAAACACGTACGTACTATATTACATAGGTGCTTAAAAAATGAAAGTTGCTTTCCAGGTATACTACGACATGACGTGGTTACAGTACATGCATTGACAGCGTTAAGACGTGACACACGTGTGTTAGTGTGTAAGCTCGATCAGTCTGTGTGTGTGTGGGTAATCTTGCGATCGAGTCAAATGTGGAGCACTTGTCAAGATCGACCACAACCGACAGTGTTTTACTTTCCTTTTCCTCTTGTTTTCTATGCTGGTGGTGCATAACCATATCGACCACAACGGACGACGGAGCTCCTTGAAATTGGAAAATCGGGTGTGAAAAACATGCATAAGATAATCCCACCAATGCCAAAGGAAGCCTCAGTTAAACACTATTATATGCAAAATTAATATTGTGTGCATATTAATACTAGTAGTAGTAGATTAGCAATGCTTCAAGGTCGGAAATGATGCGCACACGATCTTTCCCGTCTGACTTGTGAACAACGATTCCTCTTTTTTCAAAATTCATACTCCCCGTTCAGAAATATAAGATGTTTTAGTTTTGTAAAATAAATATATCTAGAGCCTTTTTAGTGTATAGATTCACGTCGAACATCTATGAATCTATATATTAGAAGACGTCTAGATACGTTCGATTCACAAAGCTAAAACGTCTTATATTTCTGAACGGAGGGAGTATATATAATCAGACAGCAGACCGCCTCATTAAAAACCTTTTAGTCATTTTAGGTAACTGGTAAGAAAAAAAGTGCGTCTAAAACCTGCTGCTATGAACGATTACACCGTTTCGCTAATGACCATCTTCTTTATACAATCAGGAGTGTCATAGCTAAGAAAACCACTAAACCCAGCTTTGCCTAATTGCGCTAACACATGCACAATACCATTGCTCAGACGATCTACTTTGGAGATACATACTTCACGCTAAAATATTTAGAAGTTCCCGTCCCTCTAGGACTAGAGTCCAACTTCGTGAGTTCTCAGGGTTATCCGATAAAAGCGCATGCACTGCCCTAAGACAGCCACTCTCCGTTGTTGCTGGCCACTGTCACAGGTCAATTAGATGTTTTAACCCCTGTAGACATGCTAGAATCTCGGCCTCTTCCATGCTGCCACAGTTGGGCACATACTTCCACTCAGATAGCACTGTATTTCCTCCATTGTCGCGCACAATAATACCAAGGCCAACGTCTTTTGAGCATGCATCCCACCTCGCGTCGACATTTGCCTTTAAAGAACCCGTCACCGGAGCACTCCAGGAAGCTCCATTATCGCACGTAGTAGTTGGCGTGGGGGAGTGTATAGCAGCAAACGAGGACAAGTAATTTGCAAAAAAAATTGACGAATGCCGAAACTGAAGTTTTACCATCGTCGTGAACAATGTTATTTTTGTGATGTCAGACACGCCATAATAAGAACATGACTTTCGATTTCATTTCCTTTGTGACATTGCCGAGAAGATGGAGCAGCCACTCTTTCCCATTGACGTTAAAAACCCCCTCATCAGGTAGGGACCAGAGATTCCTCATCTCATGCCGCAACGCTTTAGCCAATGTGCAGCTTATAAGGGCGTGATGATCGTCCTCCACACACGTACCATAGATTGTACACACAAGGTCTACGGTAGAAATACGAAATACGACGGTGCAGACCTAGACGAACAACTAGGGAACCCGTGGCTGCGTGCCATGCAAAGATACAGACCTTCTCTGGCACCTCCACTTTCCAAACAAGGTCCCAAATTCGCCTATCACTTGTGGTGTTTGCCATTTAGCGGCCATACCAATCTGATATGCTGAGCGCACACTGAATGACTAACATTTCAAATCTTTAATCAAGGTTATCAAGATTCAAATCACCCAATTTAGGGTTAACAAAAACTTTTATTATTAAAAACAATTATGAATGCATGTGTGTTTGCATTTAATATAGAATTGTTTGAAAATGCCATGTTTGATTGTTCTAATGGTTGTAAAATGATTCAAAGATGAATGCCATATCACCTACATCATTTAAAAATAAAATCCAAAGAAAAAGAAATCAAATAAGAATAAAAAGACCAAATGGTTACTTTGGCCATTTTAATCCAATAGACCACTTTAGGTGTTCCTAGAAGTAAATTTCAAACAGAAACATTCTCAACTCTTTTCACTCCTTGTTAGTACAAGTAAAGATGTAACAAGACCCTATTTAAAATCTTACAAAAACCCTTAAGCCACTAAATTTAAATGGCATTTGAAAATCGAATCTATTTTATATGCCTAGATCCCACTTTTTTAAAAACCACTCAAATGAACTCCACTTGACAATCCCAAGCAACCACAGACTACCAAGCATAAGATCAAAGCACCCACCAAAAATCTTCTCAAAATTCAAATAAAATTCTCTTGCGGCCATTGTGTCGAACACTTAGTGAGCACTGAATTAACTGCCTAACTATTACTGTTCTAGAGCAGTGATCAAGTGCCACTAAGGCCTCAATACACTCCCCTTGTCTCCCCTAGTTCCAACCATGCCATCAAGGAGCTACCTCTTAGCCTCTAGCAGCAGTGCCGAGCCACCTCAAGGCCATGCTCGCCGGTCGAGCATGGACAACTCCAAGCCGACCGCCCCACCCTCTTCCGTCGTGCCTAGGAGGTAGGCGAGACCACACTGCCATCCCCTGTACCTTCCCCGAGCATTGCCAGGCACTAGACCACCCACAGAGCGCCGCGCCCACCGTGTCTGCGCCATGCCGAGCACACGCCACCCTTGGACCGCAGCCCGCGCACGCCGCTCCGCCTTGACCCCAGCAGCCGCCCGGACATGCCCTTTTGCCGCCAATCGGCCCGCTGCCACCGTGAGCCGCGTCGAACGCCGTCTCTGCCGCGCAGAGCACGAGCCGCGCCCGACCAATTGCCACCGCCCCTAACCACGCCTTTACGTTGTAGAGGACCGCTAGGAGACCGCGCATCGATCACCGCTCATAGCCACGCCTCTAGAAGCCTGTAGCCATGTCGCCACCGTCGCCTGGCCACGCCGCGTTGTCCCGTCGTCGAGCCTATAAAAGGATGCCACCCCCAGCCTCATTCTGCACACCACTCATCTCCCCTCTCGCCACTGACCATCCCACACTTCTCCCCGAAGCCACTCGAGCCCTCAGTCACCGGAATTTTGCCGGAACTCGCCGTAGCAGAGGAGAAAGGGGGCGTTGATTGCGACTGCCCCAGGAGCCGCCGCGACCACGCCTAGCACCGCCGTCGTCCACCAGTTCAATCGCTCCCACCGCCAAGCCTAGCTGGAGCCCTGGTAAGCCCCAATGCACCCCCACCGAGCCGCTAGGGTTCGTTCTCGCCGGCGACCTGTTCGTCGTCGACGATGAACCACAGTCGTTGATCCCTGTTCTAATCGCACGACTGATATTGCCCTGTACCGCTTCGCGTTAGATGCGCCGCTGATATGCGAGACCCCCTTGTCAGTTTCCCTCTACATCGCGGAGCGCCACTGGGCCGGCCCGTTTAGTTTCCCGTGCTAGCCCACAAATTCAAATAGATGTTTTTCTATTTAGACTTAAACTAGAATCTATCCACTTGTTTAAAAATCATTTTAGAGAGATCCACTTAACCAAAATGCATGATTCAAATTTTGTTAGAAAGATAATTAAAATCTCTATCCAAGACCGTTGGATTTAAATCAATTGGAGTTAGAGATCACATATAGCAAAAATAACAAGACAGAGACTTTTCTATATTCAAACATTTTTCAAAAATCAACCATAATAGCTTTTGAGTTGATTCCAACTCTCAAAAATCACATTTGACAATACCTATCTGAATATGTAATAATATTTAGGTTTGCATGCAGTGACTTTGGACTAGTACCAAAATAATGCTATATAGGCATTTCTAGTCACTTTAAATCATTTAAATCATAAACTTAAACTTATTGAAATATGAGCCAACATTTAAATCACATTCCCATGAATTAGAATATGTGGTGATGATATGTGTCCACATGATCCCATATTTTAATTGGAGAATATTAAATCTTAATTAATTTCAATGAGTAGAAATTACTTTTCTCAAATAAAATAAATGAAACTAGTTCATTAAATCTTGTGATGATTGTGATGATACTAGATCATCAAGTGTGTGTGCCTTAGTGTGCTAAATAGACTAGTTAAGTATTATTTGGTGATTATGTATCCGTATGTATTTATAGACGATAGTACCGACCAAGTCTATGAGGAGGAGGAGTTCTACCCCGAAGAAGACGAGGAGAATTTCAACCACTACACCAATCAAGGCAAGCTATTGTTAGCAAGCTAGAATTATACAAGATAACCTAAGCAAGATGCATTAGGAATGCTTTGGTTATACCTTTTGATTTATACCCATCCCAAGTTTTACTTACAACTTTTACTTTTGCTTTACCAAAGTTTCTTTACTTTTAATAATGCTTTGTGAAATTTTAGGAAGTAGTTTAGATAGCATAAAGAGTATAAAACTTGACCTGTACTAGATGTCATTCTATGTCATGAGATTGAGATTAGCATCCCACCTTAGTGAACACTCTTAACTTGTGGTTAGAGCTAAACCAAAAACTTGATCACTCTAGATGGGAATACTTGGTGAAAATGCTTATGAAAACCTTGGAATGATGAGTCATTCTATTGAGATGTTTTGACATGTGTTGAGAAACACAAATGATCTTTGATGGTGAAAATGTTGAGCTCTTTATAAAAGCTGATGGTTGGGATCGGATGCGATACCATTCCAATTTTACCGTATAACCACAATACCTGAATTGGGTAAGGCTTAGCCGGAAGTTTATATGCATTAGTATGAGTTTCCTCACGGAAGAGGTTTGAGATGAGGCTACCTCTTGATGTTGTCCACCTATACAGTGCCCAGGATGGAAGATGGCCATGGCTGGGAGGCCAAGCTCATAGGAGAGGTGCTTATACTAGAGTGTGTAAAGGAAAGGTTATGATTTATTATCCGCATACTAAGTATGATGATTCAGGGTTATCCCTGACGGATGTATCGAATTTTGTGGTGAAATTGTACCACCTCTGTAGAGTGTCAAACTATTCGAATAGCCGCGTCCGTGGTCACGGACAGTTGGAGTGGCCATACTGTTCCGTCGTCAGATGTTTTCAAAATGACTTATGAAATGAATTGTGACATGCCTTCACCATAATAGGGTTGTGACTATGAAAACTAAGTTCCCACTTAGGTGATTTAGAACTTTATTTTATCTTTCTTTGTTTCTGAACTCAGCTTAGGTTTCAAACTTAACTTTGCAAATAAACTTAGAACTTAGCATTCCTACTAGAACTACCTTACTTGTTAGTGATGGTTTGCGAGTACTTAAAGAGTACTCATGGCTTTGTCCCTGGCTATTCCCGTGGCTAGACTGTGAGGAGGACTATCCGGAAGAAGGATAGCAGGACGGCTACGACAACTAGGATCATCTCCCATCGTCAAAATTGCCTATGACACTGAAGATGGATCCCACTGCTACGCTTATTATTCCGCTACTTGTTTGTATTAAGACTAGATCATGAGATCCTTTATTTGTGTAAGACCTTATTATGGTTTGTAATAGATGATGTACTGTGATATCCAATCTGTTATGTCTCGCAAAAATGGTAATCCTGGGATTGCGATGTATGGCATAACAGGCATCTAGGATTAAAAATCCGGGTGTTGGCAAGTTGGTATCAGAGCCATCCTGACCATAGGAGACCCTAGTTAGAATGGACGTCCGAATCAAAAATTTAGTTTAAAAAACCAAAGAAGTGAGTATTTTTGAAAACCTATTTCCCCTCTTACCCTTGAGATTCTTTCAAAAAGATTCATGTTCCTCAAAAATTCTTACATTACTACATAAAATTTGACACACTTGATCACCTCACTAACTTACTCATCCTAAATTCTTATAGATGGAAGTTCAGTACTGCAAGTTCTACCAGTTGGGCAACGGAGGCCAGCTGATCTTTGAGAGGGATCTTGATGCACTGTCAGAGTATCTTGAGCGCTCGCATCTGGAATTGTTCGAGGCACAACTCAAGGATTACCCAGGAGGAGATCTACAATGGCTGATAGTTGCAGATCTCAGAGGCAAGATGGAAGCACCCCTTTCTGAGAAGATTCAATTCACCGTGCGAGAGAACAACTGGCTAGATGGATTAGCCAGGGCTATGCATGAAGCTCTTGCCCGTCTGTGTGGGCAAAACATCAACTTGATCTAGGGAACTTGCTTTGCGCACTTCGCAAGGCGTGATTCTATGGGAATGCCATTGGAGATGCCAAGTCACCCAGAGTTGAAGCGCCAGGTGGAGAATCTTGACTTCCTGCTGTATGATAGATAGAAGGAATTAGACAATGCTCGAGCCTACGCCAACCACAACCTTGCCATTGCTGCCAAGAAGGACCAGACTCTCACCATGCTCGTCAAGGATCGCCAATCACTTCGTTGTCAACGCGAGAAGAAGGATCGCACCATCGCTCGTCTTCGCAAGAAGGTGGCCGCTCTCGAGAAGACCATCCATGAGCAAGAAGTCCAGCTTGAAGCAAAGGAAGAGGAAGAAGGTGAAGACATCTAGGGAGATCTTCACTCTTACCTCAGTGATGATAATGACTACCTGGAGGATGGTGCCATGGATTTCTACACCGATGATGATGATTCTGACTTCATTGATGATGAGTAGATGCACTTGATCACTACCGTAGGAGTGAGTTGTATCGGTCCCACTGTATCTTAGTTCACAAAATGGTTCTTAAAACCATCTGTTTTCCATTGTGTTGTGGTGTGTGTTTGTATTGTGTGCTTGAATGAATGAATGAATGAGAAGAAGTTAGTTTGCAAAACCTAAGTCAAACTCAAAGTTTAAAGCTTTTGAAAACAAAACCATGAACCTTAGAACTTTCCCTCTTACCTCATTATCTATCTCAATCTTCAGATGACTCGTGGAAACCAAGGAGGAAGTAGCTCATCGCAGGACCCAATGTTGTAGATTCCGCAGATGCTAGTTTCGGACCACAAAGCTAGTAGAGCATAGCGCCAACCCAACCTAGCCACCCTACAATAGATCGCCCAGATGGCCCACAATAATCAAGGCCATGGAAATTAGGATCATCATGGATCCAAACTCAAAAACTTCCAGAATACCAATCCCCCTATCTTTAGCAAGTTCGAAGACCCGCTGGATGCTGATGATTGGTTATAGACCATGGAGAATAACCTAGAAGTCACAGGAGTGGATGCCAACTTGAAAGTTCTATTTGCCACCCACTACCTGGCAGGAGATGCAAGAGCATGGTGGAACAGCACCCACACAATGAAACATGGTCAAGTGATGATGTGGGAAGCTTTCAAGGTCAAGTTCAGCTGCACCCATGTGTCGCAGGGTTTAGTCACCAGAATGAGAGATGAATTCAGAGAACTAAAGCAAGGCAGAATGACTGTAGTGGAGTACAGTGATAGATTTTTGTCCCTCGCCAGGTATGCACCTGATGAGATCAACACTGAAGCCAAGAAGGAGAGATTCCTGAACAGACTGCATGATGAGATGCAGACGGTGCTAGTCAACATCCGTTTTGATGATCTCGAAGAGCTAGTTGACTCTGCCATCTAGATGGAAGGAAAGATCAACCAAGCGAATGACAACCGCAAACATCGGATGATGCACCAAGCTAGGTCCCACAATACCCAGAAGTATCGCCCCAACCCGTCTGCAGGATATGCCCCGCGGAACAATAGACCCCCAATGTCTCGTCCAAGCTACCCCAACCGTAGCAGAGGAAATGGGAAGACCGGAGGAAACAACAACAACCACCCCGACAACTCCAAAAACTTCAACCGTGCACCGCCCAAGTCCAATAACAACAACACCAACAATACTGCCCCAAGGACTGGAAGCAATGTCGTGCCTGTTGCAGCCAAATACAACTCTCATATTACTTGTTTTGAGTGTGGAGTGAAGGGTCACTACTCTAACGAGTGTCCCAAGAAGATTGTAGCCACTGCCAATGTGAATGCCCTAGCTCAGCAGTAGTGCCGTGTTTAGCCCGGAAGAAGATTCGCCCCTGGGAATTTGCTCAACCGCAATAGCCGTCTCTTCCACATGAACGCCGAAGAAGCCCAAGAAGCACCAGATGTCGTGCTGGGTATGTTTTCTGTTAACTCAGTATTAGCAAGAGTATTGTTTGATTCTGGAGCATCGCACTCGTTTCTTACCGAAGAATTTGCATGCACTAGTAAGATTCACCCAACCAACTTGAAGCATGTTATGATAGTTCAAATACCTAGTTCAACCACCAAAGCTAGAAAATTTTGCAAGGCTGTGCCTATCAGAATACATGGAATAGATTTGTATGCCAATCTAATAGTACTTGCAACCAAAGGTTTTGAAGTAGTACTAGGAATGGATTGGATGTTGAAACATAAAGGATTGATCGACTGTGCCAAGAAAGCCATCACCATGACCAGTAGCTCTGGAGTATCAGTAGAGCATATATCTGAAACATTGCCCCGACAATTCAAATGCAACAACAGTCTAGCCCTACCCACCATAGACCAAGTTAGAGTAGTCTGTGAATACCCCGACATATTCCCAGATGAATTGCCCGGTATGCCCCCAGATCGGGAAATTGAGTTCATTCTTGAACTAATTTCTGGAACCGAACCCATAGCTCAGAGACCCTATATCATGAACCCCTCAGAGTTAGTGGAGCTGAAGAAGCAGCTTGATGCTATGCTAGAGAAAGGCTTGATTCAACCAAGCGCATCACCATGGAGATCACCCGTGTTGTTTGTCGACAAGAAAGATGGAGGCAACCGTTTGTGCACAGATTACCAGAAGCTGAATGATATCACCATCAAGAACAAGTACCCACTACCCAAGATAGAGGATCTGTTTGATCAATTGACTGGTGCTAGAGTGTTCTCTAAGATTGATCTTAGGACTGGTTATCATCAACTCAAGATTCATGCAACGGATATTCCAAAGACCGCCTTTACCACCTGACATGGGTATACCCTACAGGTGCTTGAGCTTGGTATATACGGTCCAAATACATACAGGCCCACGGTGTCGCCAAGGCCCGGATGGAGGGACTCGAGTAACCTACGGACTCTCGATTGCTTGAAGGACAAGAAGAAGCTAAAGATAGAAAGTTTGAAGGGGAAAACCCTAACTTGTAACCGACTCGACCTGCTACCTGAGACCTAGCCTATCTATATAAAGGCTAGGAGGGGGCGGTGAGGAGGACACACGCAACCCTAGTTTCCACAACCCTTGCCAGATTGCATCTGAGCACCATTGTAACTTTCGACTCCTTCGATAATTCCACGAGCAGACAAGCAGGAGTAGGGACCTCTACGAGGCCTGAACCTGGGTAAACCCTTTGTCCCCTGTGTGCTTGTTTGCTAGCCGATAGATGTCTCCAGTGCTCCCTCCTTCTCCAAAACCCAAGTCCATAACAATGGGCATTGATGAGTTAAACCCTCGTCAATTGGCGCCGTCTGTGGGAATTGGGAGTGCTGATGTTGCGGCTTCTTCGGCCCCATCAAACGCGATCTATAACTCTGCAATAGTGGAGATTCGCCAGCATTTTGGTGCCTTCGACTTCACCGTCCACACGTCGGCTACTCGCCCGGCCCTTCGAGTCCGTAGGCGACGGAATCAGCCTGGCGATTGGGAGCTTCCGCTTCCAAGTTGGTCAGATGGGCACGCTTCGCAAGTCCGATCAGTCGACAGCACCGACGATTGCCCCAGCATCATGGTTCCCTCCATCGATCGGCACCCTCAGCAAGCTCAACGCTCCGGCGGCAATTGGGAACATGGTCATCGACAACAGTCGCGACTCCGACCTAAGCGATCTGGCCACTGAAGATGGAACCTACGGTTCCGAATCTGAAAGTTGTGGAAGCAACAGCTTCCCAAATCACTTCATGTGTGCCGTCATCAACGCAGGCGACACCTCCGCCAACCGCGGCAACGGTGGTAACACTGGCAATGGCACCGACCTGCCCAACGCCGCCAACGGCGGCAACAGCGGCAATGGAGGAGCAGTCGAACCCCCCAGCATAATCAACGAGCAAACCGGCGAACGCGTCGTGATCAGGCTCAACGAGCAAGAGTGGGAACGCTGCCGCGAAGCCCTACGAGGTGCACCTCTACCCTTCGGGTCCCCTCAGGAACTACTGATGGGTTACCACTGGCTCCTAAAAGAGGAATTCAAGCGCCAGAAACAAGCAATCGCGCAACTTGAGGCGCGTAAAAAGGCGGCGGATGAGTCAAGCCTTCGTCACGCTGGGCTCTCCTCCTACGGAGGATCCTCCTCAAGAGGCAGCGAGCATCTCGCCAGAAAGAGGCAATCGCGGATGGCTCACCTCACCGAACAAGAACGCATAGACGCCGCGAAAGTCCTCGACTTCGGCTCTATGACAGTCGACACGAGAGGATACCCGGTTCCCAGGACGCCACAGGCCGCAGTGACAGCGGCCACCATGTACCTTCTCAATAACTAGCCACCGGCTAGAGATCCCCGAACGGCCATGCACCGATCTACGATCGCGGGCCTAGGGCTAATCGAGGCCGCCCTTGACAAAGAACCAGTACCAGAACCAAAAAAGGGCAAAGCATTAGCAAAACACTACTCCTTGCCCTCGTCAAGCGATGACAGTCACGACCTGTCTCGGCGCCGCCGTTCACGATGACACGATCGTGACTACGATGCACGCGACGAACTCACGCAGTGCAAGATCGACAAGTCAAGGGCACGACGTGATCGGTCGACTGAATCGGAAGAAGAAGATGGGGAGCTCTGTGGCGCCAGATGCTTCAGCAGATCCAACAGGCAAAAGCGAATGCCTAAAGGGTTCAAACTCCCATCGAAGAACCCGAAATTTGTCGGTCTGCAGGACCCCAAGATCTGGCTGGAGGATCACATCTCCTCCGTCAGACTGCACGGAGGCAGTCGAAGTACTGCCATGCAATGCTTGCAGCTATAGCTGCAGGGCGCCGCCCGGGCATGGCTCAATAACCTCCCACGCGGATCCATTCGCAGCTGGGATGAGCTGGTCTACAGCTTCGTGCACAATTTTAAGGACACGTACAAACGCCCCGCTTCAATCAAAGAACTGAGATGCTGCCAGCAAAAATCTGGCGAATCGCTGCGCTCTTACGTCCAAAGATGGTCCATCATCAAGAACTCCGCGGAGAACATCTCGGAAGACCGCGCGATTGATGCATTCAATGGTGGTGTCCGCCGCATGGAACTCAGGGAGGAGCTAGGCCGCTCGAAGCCCAAGACCATCGACCACCTGATGGAGATCGCGAATCGGTGGGCCGATGGGGAAGATTCGTTGAAGAATCGCGTTCACTCTGACGAGGAGGCAGAACTCGAACGAAGACGCGACCGTTGGAGTAAACGTCGTATGCGCGTCTACGACGATCGCGATGACGTCAACATGGTCGCATCCGGCTACGCTGATAGACGCGACGATAACCACAACAGCGAATACCGCAGCGGCGGATACCGCGACTCTAGGAAAACCACGCAAGTATGGCAACGCCGCACTCGCGATGAAGCACCTGCGACCTCCATCAAAGACAAACTATCCGGACGATGCACGATACACTTCTACATCGACAAGCATGATGGCAAGAGAAAGTCCAGTCACCTCCTCAAGGACTGTCGCGAGTTCCTCAAGCTACATGAGGGGTTGGTTCGGATGAACCGCAATGCAGTCGAAAGAGGCTACAGAACCGCTCCAGGCGCAGTGGCACATGGGCCACCCCCGAACGGAGCTGCACCGGACCAGCACCACGGAGGCGAACCATACCCATGGGCCATGGGTACCATGATGATCCAAAAGGGACGCCCCTCCAATAGGGCGCAGAAGGCCATCACTCGCCAAGTCAACTTGGCCATGCACTCGCCACCATCCACCACTGAGTACCTCAGTGGTAGTGAGTCATGCATTACCTTCGACAAACGCGACCACCCGCCTCAAGTACCTCGCCCAGGTCATTGCCCCCTCGTGCTCGAGGCGCAAATTGGAGGCTTCGACATGAGTCGCGTCTTCATGGATGGCGGAAGCGGTATCAACCTCATATTCGCGAGTACCTTGCGAGCAATGAGGATCCCTCTAACCTGCTTGGAGGCATCGGACACAACGTTCCACGGCATCGTCCCAGGAAAAGGCGTATACCCCCTGGGCAAAATCAACCTCGACGTCATATTCGGCACGCCGAAGAACTTCCGGCGCGAGCGCATCGACTTTGAAGTTGTCAACTGGCCCTCACAATACCACTGCATCCTCGGGCGCGTCACGTTCGCTAGGTTCATGGAAGTACCTCACTACGCCTACCTGCAGATGAAAATGCCAGGTCCCAACGGTGTCATCACGATCAAATGGGAGTTTCGAGCGATCTGATAGTTGCGACAGGGAATTCAACAGAATCTCCCAGTCCTTCGGCATGCAGGAGGAGCTCGCGCGATTAAGGAAACGACAGACAATAGTCTGCCCCCCCTGAGTAGGCCAAGCTCACCTGACCTCTCCTTCGACTCATCTGTGCACACAAAGAAGGTGTAGGTCCATCCATCAGATCCTGCTAAAATGGCCCTCATCGCCAACAACTTGAGTCCCGCATAGGAACTCGCGCTCGTCAAATTCCTCCGTGAGCACTGGGAAATTTTCGCCTGGTGTCCTGCGGACATGCCAGGAGTTCCTAGGGAATTCGCCGAGCACGCACTCAACGTCAACCCCAACGCAAGGCCAGTCAAGCAAACAATCAGGCGACTGTCTGAGCCACGGGCACAGACAGTCGGAATGGAGATCAACAGACTCCTCGAGGCTAAATTCATACGCGAGATCAAGGAAAGCACTTGGCTCGCTAATACGGTGCTGGTGCCAAAAAAGGACACGGATAACCTGCGGATGTGCATGGACTTTACTTCTCTAAACAAGCACTGCCCAAAAGATCACTTCCCGCTACCACGGATCGATCAAATCATCGACTCCACCGCTGGATGCGAGCGCCTCTGCTTCCTCGACGCCTACTCAGGCTATAACCAAATTCTAATGAAGGAGGAAGACTAGGAGAAGACCACGTTTACAACTCCCTTCGGCGTGTTCTGCTACAACACAATGCCCTTCGGGCTAAAAAACGCGGGATCCACGTACCAGCAGTGCATGCAGGCTTGCCTCAAGGAGCAACTTGGTCACAACATCCAAGTCTATGTCGACGACATAGTAATCAAAACCAAGGAAGAAGCCTCTCTAATCGATGACTTGCGTGAAACCTTCGCTAATCTCGATCGCTACCGGATAAAGCTCAATCCGGACAAATGCGCCTTCGGTGTACCCTCTGGGCAACTGCTCGGGTATCTTATCTCCGCGAGAGGGATTGAGGCAAACCCGAAAAAGATAAAGGCCATACTGGCCATGGAGAAGCCAAAGAACATAAGAGGTGTTCAGCAACTAACCGGGCGAATCGCGGCCCTCAATCGATTTATCAGTCGAATGGGAGAAAAGGCGCTACCCTTCTATCAGCTCCTCCGCAAAGCTGACAAATTCGAATGGACCAACGAAGCGCAAGAAGCATTCGAAGACCTCAAGCGCCTGCTATCCACCTTGCCAGTATTGGTAACTCCACGGGAAAGGGAACCACTGCTGCTGTACATCTCTGCCACCAACCAAGTGGTTAGCACAGTGCTCGTCGTTGAACGGGCCGAGGAAAACAAGGTCCACGGCGTACAACGCCCGGTATACTACCTCAGGGAGGTCCTCACGCCAACAAAACAGCGGTACCCGCACTACCAGAAGCTGGCGTACGGCGTCTTTATGACCGCCCGGCGACTGTGCCATTACTTCCAGGAACACCCAATCATGGTAGTCAACGACGCCCCATTGGGACATATCCTCAATAACCCAGATGCCACAGGACGAGTCGCGCTTTGGGGAATCGAACTGTCTCCACGAGACATCCATTATGAAAAGCGTGGCGCAATCAAGTCGCAAGTTCTCCCTGACTTCCTCGTACATTGGATGGAAAACCAACTCCCGGACAGGCCAGACATGTCCTACCTCTGGACAATGCACTTCGATGGGTCCAAGAGGAAAGATGGAGCAGGAGCAGGTGTCATACTGACATCGCCTCAAGGGGACAAGCTGAAGTACGTCCTACGAATGCAGTTCACAGCCTCAAACAACGAGGCTGAATACGAGGCCCTGTTACACGGGATGAGAATGGCAAAAGCCTGCGGCGCAAGAGGCTAATCATATATGGTGACTCCAAGCTGGTCATCAACCAAACAATGCACGATTGCGACGCACTAAACGACAACATGATCGCATACCGTGACCTCTACGACACACTTGAAGGAGACTTCGATGGTTGCGAGTTGCGACACATAGGTCGCGAAAGCAATGAGGAGGCGGACGCACTCGCCAACATAGGCTCCACCTGCGCACCCATACCACCTGGGGTATTTCTCGAGCGCATATGCGAACGCTCCATCAAGCCGAAGGCCGCAGAGAAGAAAACAAGCGCAGCAACGGACTTGGGGGCTACGCCACCCAATGAGCCAATGACAATCGATGACTTGGAGCTCAACATAGGACTCGAGGGACCAATGAGCGTCATGATGATCGAACAATCCTGGACGCAGCCGTACATTACGTACCTCCTCAGTAAGCGCCTACCGGACGACCTGACAGACGCACAAAACATCGCGCGACGCTCTAAGGCATTCACCGTTATCAACGGCGAACTGTATAAACGCAACATCACAGGCGTGTTACAGCGATGCGTCTCCCTAGCCGATGGAAGAGCAGTCCTCCTCGACATCCATGAAGGGACCCGCGGGCACCACGTCGGCAGTCGCGCCCTCGTTGCCAAAGCTCTACGAGCTGTATTTTACTGGCCCACGGCCATGCGCGACACCAAGGATATAGTCCAAAACTGCAACACTTGTCAGCGATTCGCAGACAAACCACATGCACCAGGCACAGAACTCCGGCCTATCCCATTGGCCTGGCCCTTCGCCCAGTGGGGACTCGACATGGTTGGCAAACTTCCAAGGTCCTCGCAAGGAGGCTACGTCTACCTCCTGGTCGCAGTCGACAAATTCACCAAGTGGATTGAGGCCATGCCAGTGACCAAGCAATCAGGGCGCAACGCAGTAAAGTTCTTCGAGTCCATCGTCTACCGCTTCGGCGTGCCGCACAACATCATCACCGACAACGGAACGAACTTTACATCCAAGGAGTTCCAAGAATTCTGCGAGAACCTGGGGATCAACATCAGCTACGCCTCAGTAGCACACCCACAGACCAACGGTCAGGTGGAAAAGGCAAACGGGCTTGTCTGCAGCGGCATCAAGAAGCGACTCCTCCGACCACTCAAAAAAGCCGCGGGCTGCTGGCCAGATGAACTACAATCTGTACTCTGAAGCCTGCGTACAACTCCAAACAGCGCCACCGGCTACACGCCATTCTTTATGGTACACGGAGTAGAGGCAGTACTACCCGCCGAAGTACAGTACAAAGCGCCACGCGTAGTCGCCTATAGCAAGCAGGAGTCATCCCTCGCACTTGAAGACTCCGTCGACCTCCTTGACGAAGCAGGAGAAATCGCCGCAGAAAGATCCACGATCTACCAGCAGAACCTGCGCAACTATCATAACAGAAGGCTTCGCCCCAGATCCTTCGTCGAAGGTGACCTAGTCCTACGACTGAAGCAGCAGGGACATCTCAAGCTCGAGTCCCCCTGGAAAGGACCGTACGTGATTACAGAAGTAATCCTAGGTGGCGCCTATCGCCTTCAAGATTTAGAGACAGGAGTCGCACACTCCAACCCTTGGAATGTTGCACAACTGCGACGCTTCTACCCTTAGTCGTTTCTTCTTTACTTTTGCATCGCAAATAAGGCTATTCAGCCAAGGCTACTTAGCCGCACATTGTACTCCGTACTGGTCTTCGAATAAATAAAAGCTAAGTGCCCCAAAACTCCGTGTTCTCTTTTCTTTTGTCAACTTTCATACTCGGGGGCTACGCCACCCTATACACACATGTTCTTCGAACAATAACGCGACATCCCGAGTAGCTGGCACATCAATCGAACCCCTTAGCACAAACTCAACCCAGCTGCAACGCACCTGACAGGTTGACAAGGGAACGATACAAAGATGGCCAGGCTAACGAAAAGGACTCGCATAAGTGCAACACAGCCCACCCTTATAAAGCTATTTGTATGCATTCAACAATAAATTATCTACAAATATTTATGAGCTTTACAACACCAGTACACTTATATGCAGGATACATATTTGGCTACCCTTGCAACAGAAGAACATTAGTCTGTTCCTCGAAGAAGTCGACGATCTCCTCGGCTGGACGATCCACGACCTGATAGTGCAGCACCATGTTCCACGGCCTGATAGTGCAGCTGTGGTTACGTCTTCTCCAACGTGGCGACATCACGCAGTAAAACGTTATGCTCAGCTACATGGCAGTCAAAAATTTGGCTGTCAGTTGATTATACCAAAATATAGAGAAGATGAAAAGAATAAGTATAGAACACTCACTCTCGACCACGCGGTGGCGCGCCTCCAGCATCGCATGCTGACGACCCATCGCCATCACCTGCTCCGCCACCTGCGTGGCTTCCTTTACAAGGAGCTGTCGCACAAAACAAGGAGTCAGCAGAGGGCAACAAAAGGGCGTTGACTGCCAAATTATAAAAGAAAGAAAGATATACTTACATGGTCCTCCAGCGACTCCGAAGAAGATTGCCGAACTGTCATTCGAGCAACTACTCGATGCTCCCCTACGTGAGGAGAGATCGAAGAATTGTGCCCGAAGTGGGCTGCCGCCGGAGGAGAAGGAGCGCGCTGGACCTCTATCTTGGCCCTTGAGGTCGCGACTCCTGATTCCTTCAAAAATTCGACGTCGTCAGAAGATGACGACGCCTCTTGACTGCAAGACAAAATCCGCACTCAGAAAGGGCAAACTCCAAGGCAAAGCCAACAAGAAGAAACCAAGAGAAGAATGAATGCACTAACAAACTTACCAGTCAAATCTGTCAAGATCAAACGTGGCCTCCGCCGACTCCGACGAAGACTCCTTGGGAAATCGCATCTTCTTGCGAGAAGACGGTGCCACAACCCTCACAGGAACAGCTGGAATTGGCAATTCTGTGTCAACAGCCGTGTCTCCTGGAGATGAAGGAGTCGACGCGTCGGAATCCCCGCTACGTGAACGCTTGCGAGTATCCGGACTCTCGTACCCGGGGGCTTCCTCTTCCACATCGGAAGGGACAGTCGTCTCAGACTCGTCCTCTTCCAAAGCTTCACGAGGAATAATCCCCTCAGGGAGGGGAGGCATGCAAGGCGACACCGCCCACCCCTACATACAAAAAGTAAAGATCAACAAACACAATAGGAAACGCAATCGAGAAAATAAGCTACTACGTAGCGCAACTGTACCTCGTGAGGAGGATTCGAAGCATCGAAGGGAGGAACGACTGGCTCGTTCGGCAGCACATCCTTAAGGGTGTACTTTGTGACCAGTCGCACCCTCTTATCTACCTCACTCGTGGACATGCCATCAGCAGACACGCGAGTGGGATCATCAGCGCCACCCCATTGGAACATGGGATGGACCCTGGCCTGGAGAGGCTGGACGCGACGACGCAGCCAAGTCCTGACAAGGGCGCAACCTCCCTCTTCTGCGCCTATGCGATTCTCGAGGTTGCAGACGCGCTGATATAACACGTCTGTCTTCGCGAGTTCGGAAGGCATGATCACGTTCTTCCAAGAACGCATCTTCTTGCAGGGAGTCGCGGGATCGAAAGGCGCGAGTCCAAAGTGCTCGTCCTTGGCCTTCTGGTCGCGCACATAGAACCATTTGTCCCTCCATCCCTGGACGGACTTGGTAAGCTTGATATCGAAGTAGGTGGCGGATGGGTCAACGTGGATTCTGCAACCACCTACGTCATAAACTAAAGAGCCAGATGTGGACTGACGCTTCAATTTAAAGATGCGCTTGAAAATACCAAAGTGTGGCTCGATTCCGAGCCAGCACTCGCAGAGAGTGATGAAACAAGTGATGTGGAGGAGAGAATTTGGGGACAGCTGATGGAGCTGGAGCCCATAGAAACAAAGAAGACCCCGAAGAAAGGGGTGAAGAGGCAAGGAAAGACTACGAATGAGGAAAGCAAGAAACATCACTCGATAACCAGTGGGAGGCACAGGAATGGTCTCACCGTTGGGGATGCGCGAATCAGCGACTACTGCAGAAATAACTCCGTCTTGGCGAAGAAGACGGAGATCCGACGCCTTGATGATAGAGGGGCGCCATGCGCCATTAGTCACGCGGGTGCCCGCGACCTTCTTCTTCCCGACGGTGGTGGCACTGGTGCCAGCAGCAGTGGAGCCACCTTTATTCTTCGCTGCAGCGAGGGCGGGCGCGGAATCAGCGGCAATGCCTCCCTTCTTCTTCCCCATTGCGCGGCGGCGATGAGAGCGAAGGAAGTAGCTTGTGAACGAACGGAGCTGGTCCAGCGTCGTGGAGAAGATGGGCGCAGAGGAAAGCAGAAAAGCAAACAGCAATGGCGATGGCAGCAAGGAAGAAAGAGCACAGATGGGAAATTACCGCCGCGGCATCGCTACTTAACCCCTGGAAGATGCAATCCAACGACTGACAAAAACCCTATTGGACGCGTGGCACGCATCACGTATGACACGTGGAGAAGAGGAAGCGCGAACCGTCCCCCCACTTCTACCATTACGCGCGGAAATCGAGGAGGCACAGTTAAAAATAAGATTACGCACGGCCAGTCAAATCAAAATCAGAAAGTAGGACCCACCGCTCGTCACGTCCCGTCAAAACCGCTCACGCGGGCAACTAAGGTCATACAAGCGTCAGCACTGACGTCAACAATGCTATGCAGTGGAAAACTTTGACTATTTTAGTCCTTGCTGGAGTCTTCGACTCCACCAAGCACTCGGGGGCTACTCCCATAGGGAGCGCTGGCCGCGCATCCTATGATTATTTGTACGAAAAAACTGTGTGTTGATAACATCCACACTTGAAACTCATGGCGACACCGCCTCATAATTTTTCTCTACAAAAGAGACTGCGTCTCCTGGGTTACCCGAATCGTCTCCGCGATGATAAAATTCGGATGCCGCGCCTACGGCATGAAGGTAAGACCTGAATAAGGCCTGGCAACGCATTTAACTGCGCACTACCAGAAACATATCCATGCCTACAGGCACGATGAACATGCCTTGACGGACGCATCAAGTGCTCACACCCATATAACTAGAATTCGACTCCTGTAAGACCTCCGCGGCCTGAGTCAAATTACACCAGCACTTTTCCGGATTCGAGTCCGGGGACTCGAATTTGAGTAGATTGCGTGGTTTCACCCTAAGGTGGTTAACTGATACCGATACTTCGGCTATATCCGGCACGTATATCAACAATACCTATGACACAAATAAAAGCAATCGAAATATACTCATTCAGGCACTCGAAGGCTTCAAAAAGTCCCCAGTCGAATCTGCGATTCCACTGGACACTCGGGGGCTACTGGCATGGGTATACCCTACATGTGCTTGAGCTTGGTATATACGGTCCAAATACATACAGGCCCACGGTGTCGCCAAGGCCCGGATGGAGGGACTCGAGTAACCTACAGACTCTCGATTGCTTGAAGGACAAGAAAAAGCTAAAGATAGAAAGTTTGAAGGGGAAAACCCTAACTTGTAACCGACTCGACCTGCTACCTGAGACCTAGCCTATCTATGTAAAGGCTAGGAGGGGGCGGCGAGGAGGACACATGCAACCCTAGTTTCCACAACCCTTGCCAGATTGCATCTGCGCACCATTGTAACTTTTGACTCCTTCGATAATTCCACGAGCAGACAAGCAGGAGTAGGGACCTCTACGAGGCCTAAACCTGGGTAAATCCTTTGTCCCCTGTGTGCTTGTTTGCTAGCCGATAGATGTCTCCAGCGCTCCCTCCTTATCCAAAACCCAAGTCCATAACAATGGGCATTGACGAGTTAAACCCTCGTCACCAGCAGATATGGATTGTATGAGTATACGGTCATGTCTTTTGGATTAACCAATGCCTCCGCTTATTTCATGAATCTCATGAATAAGATCTTTATGAACTTTCTAGATAAGTTTGTCATAGTGTTTATCGACGATATCCTTATCTACTCCAAGTCAGAAGAAGACCATGAGAAACATCTGAGAATCATCCTTGAAACCCTTAGAGAACATCAGTTGTATGCCAAGTTCAACAAATGTGAGTTTTGGTTGAAAGAAGTAGGATTCCTCGAACATATTGTGTCGGCAGGAGGAGTGGCTGTAGATCCCGCCAAGATCAAAGATGTTGAAGAATGGGAAGCCCCAACCACTCAAACCCAAGTCCGTGCATTTATCGGATTAGCGGGATATTACCGCAAGTTCGTAGAAGGATTTTTGAGCATCGCAAGACCCATTACCCAATTGTTGAAGAAGGACAAGAAGTTTGAATGGACCTACAAATGTGAAGCAAACTTTCAAGAGCTTAAGAAGAGATTGATTTCAGCCCCAATAATGATTATGCCAGATATCAAGAAGCCATTTGACGTGTATTGTGATGCATCCAAGATTGGTCTCGGATGTGTGCTGATGCAAGAAGGCAAAGTCATACATATCTGTCTAGACAACTGAAGCAACATGAGCAAAACTACCCCACCCATGATCTTGAATTAGCAGCTGTCGTTTTAGCCTTGAAGACATGGCGTCATTACCTTATGGGTAATCGCTGTGAGATTTATTCAGATCACAAGAGCTTGAAGTATATTTTCACTCAGAAGGAGCTGAATATGAGGCAAAGGAGATGGATAGAGTTAATCAAGGATTATGACCTTGACATCCACTATCACCCCAGTAAAGCCAATGTGGTAGCAGATGCTCTTAGGAGATTTCCGTGTAGGTTAAACACCATGATCAAAGAGAACCAGCCAAGTTTACATGAGGAGTTGGAGCAGTTTAGAACTGAGTTAGTTAGCAAAGGATTTTCAGCTAGCATTGAACTCCAACCCACTTTGATTAGCCAAATCAAGGAAGCCTAGAAGGGAAATGCAAGTATCGACGGAATCAAGCGTCGTATTGGTATAAGAAAGGTACCTGGATTCACCAAAGATGAAGAAGGAGTTCTGTGGTACAAAGGACGTATCTGTGTGCCAGCAGATTCCGAGATGAAGCAAGTTATCATGCAAGAAGCTCATGATACTCTTTATTCTATCCACCCCGGAGGAACAAAGATGTATCAGGATTTGAAGGAGAAATTTTGGTGGCACAAGATGAAGAGAGAAATCCGAAGCTACATCGCCAAGTGTGATATCTGTCAAAGAGTCAAAGCGGAACATCAGAGACCTGCAGGACTGTTGCAACCATTGCAGATTCCGGAATGGAAATGGGATTCCGTCGGAATGGACTTTATCACCGGCTGGCCTACTTCTAGTAGGGGAAATGACTCAATCTGGGTCATAGTTGATAGACTGTCCAAGGTAGCCCATTTTATACCGGTCAAGACAACCTACCAAAGTTCGAAGCTAGCATAGATGTACATTGCTAGAATTGTTAGTTTGCATGGAACCCCCAAGACCATAGTGTCGGATCGAGGAACCCAATTTACCTCGAGATTTTGGCAGAAAGTTCAAGAAGGATTAGGAACAAAGTTAAATTTCAACACAGCTTATCACCCATAGACCGGCGGCAGACTGAAAGAGTCAACCAAATCTTAGAGGATATGTTGAGAGCTTGTGTGTTAGAGTATGGATCAAAATGGGAATATTGTCTGCCTTTTGCAGAATTCTCATACAACAACAGTTATCAAGCCAGTTTGCAAATGGCCCCATTTGAATTTTTATATGGAAGAAAGTGCCGTACCCCTTTGAATTGGTCGCAAGTAGGAGAGAGTTAGATTTTCAGACCCGACATCCTACGAGAAGCCGAAGAGAAGGTTCACAAATCCCGTGAGCACCTCAAGACCGTCCAATCTAGACAGAAGAGTTATGCTGACAAGAGACGTAGAGACCTGACTTTCAATGTCGGAGATTTTGTGTATCTCAAAGTTTTGCCGTTGAAGGGAACGTAACGTTTTAGTCTAAAAGGAAAGTTAGCCCCCAGATATATCGGACCCTTCAAGATTCTGAATCATCGAGGAGAAGTATCGTATCAGCTGGAACTGCCAGAAGAAATGTCAGCCATCCATAATGTGTTCCATATCTTGTTACTTCGCAAATGTTTAGAAGTGCCGGAGAAGACCGAAGTTTTCAAGAACATCGATCACCGAGCTGTTGATATCAACAAGGATCTGACGTATCGTGAAGTGCCCATCCGTATCGTGGAAGAAGCCTTCAGAACCACTAGGACCCGGAGAATCAAATTTCTCAAGATCCTCAACCCATTTAGCTAATCTTCTATGCAAGTTTGATTGAGCTTTCAAATATTTCAATGCTTCATGATCAGAATGTACGATGAATTCTTTTGGCCACAAATAATGTTGCCAAACCTCAAGTACTCTATCAAGTGCATACAATTCTTTATCATAGATAGAATAATTCAAACGAGCACCAGTCAATTTCTCCGAAAAATAAGCTATATGACGACCCTCTTGCATCAAAACGCCACCTATGCCTATACCACTAGCATCACATTCAACTTCAAATTGCTTCAAAAAATCAGGTAATGCAAGTAATGGTGCAGAGGTAAGCAAACGTTTTAATGTATCAAATGCAATGTCTTGGGCTGCGCCCCATACAAAAGGAACACCTTTCTTTGTAAAATCATTTAATGGTGCAGCAATGGTGCTAAAATCTTTCACAAAGCGCCTATAGAAACCAGCGAGAACGTGGAAACTATGCACTTGACTAACATTCATTGGAGTAGGCCAATTCTAAATTGATTCAATTTTAGATTGATCTACCTCTACTCCATGCTTAGAAACAACAAATCCTAGGAATATGACCTTATCTTTTGCAAATGTACACTTCTCAAGATTAGCATACAGTTTATTATCACGTAACACTTGCAAAACTTGTCTAATATGAGTGCAATGTTCAGATTCAGTGTGGCTGTATATGAGTATACCATCAAAGTAAACAACCACGAAACGACCAATAAACTCTCTCAAAACATGATTCATCAAACGCATGAAAGTACTAGGTGCATTAGTAAGACCAAACGGCATAACTAACCACTCATACAAACCGAATTTAGTTTTGAAAGCAGTTTTCCATTCATCCCCTTCTTTCATCCTAATTTGATGATAAACAGTACGCAAGTCAATTTTAGAGAAAATAGCAGCACCACTCAATTCATCTAGCATATCCTCTAAGCGTGGAATAGGATGACGATATCGAATAGTGATGTTATTAATCGCCCTATAATCAACACACATGCGCCATGTACCATCTTTCTTAGGAACTAAAATAACAGGAACAACACAAGGGCTAAGAGAAACATGAATGTACCCTTTATCCAGCAACGCTTGTACTTGCTTCTGAATTTCCTTAGTTTCTTCGGGATTAGTCCTGTAAGGTGCACGGTTGGGAAGTGTGGTGCCCGGAATCAGGTCCACTTGATGTTCTATACCACGCAATGGAGGCAAACCTGCGGGTATGTCTTCTAGAAACACATCCCCAAAGTCCTACAAAACAGAAGAGACACCAAGAGAAATAGGGGTCATGTCGTTAGAAACCAATACCTCGCCCTTATACATGAGCACAAGTGGCATGGCTATAGGATCCTCACGAAACTCTCTCATATCCTCCTTGGTGGCTAATATCAATAACCCAGGCACTCTCTCACTTTTCGTTATATCACTCAATTTAGGCTCAACTACATCAGGAACAGATGTTACACAGTCTCGCTGAGTGGTAGTATCTTCCTTCATGTTCACCTCTATCTTCTGGCGAGAATCATTCACAATTTCTTGTGGTGTCATTGGCTGCATAGTAATCTTCTTTCCTTTGAATTCCAACTGATATGTATTGGCTCGGCCATTGTGTTGCACATGGCAATCATAGAGCCAAGGCCGACCCAATAGTAGGTGACAAACAGTCATAGGAACCACATCAAAATCAATAGAATCTTTGCATAGCCCTATTTGAAAATTCACACGTACCATATGATTTACCTTCATCTCACCATTGTTGCTCAACCATTGTATGTAGTATGGCTTGGGATGAGGTAAGTATGTCAAATTCAGTTTGGCACATAGTTCCTTACTTGCAAGATTTCTGCAGCTACCTCCATCAATAATTACCTTGCAAGCTTTGTTTGGTCCAACTAGAGCTTTTGTTTGGAACAAGTTGCAACGCTGGGATTCCTCAACCGGTTGCACACTAAGTACACGTGAAGATACGACAATAGTGGGTGCACGCTCAGCATATGCATCAGCACCATCCTCGCCGTCATCAATATCATCATTAGAAGCTTCATCTCCACTTTCTACTTCACCTTGTTCATTAACAAACATAACCTTGCTGTTTGGACAATCTTTCTTATAGTGACCTCTACCTCCACAAGTATCGCACACCACATCACGAGTACGTGCCATAGACATGTTGGAACCCGAGCTAACCGCAGGAGCAGCGAGTTTCTGAGCATTAGAACCAAACAAAGGTGTACTTGCTGGTTTGGCCGATGGTGTAAATGGAACAGCAACAAGTGGCATGACTGTAGGAGGTGTAGACCTGGCCAAAAATCTGCTAGAGGACAGAAAACGAGCACGCGACTTCGCCTCTTCTGCCAACTGGGATTCGGCCTCTCTAGCATGATGCAACAACTCATTCATGGTCTCATACTTGTGATGACGAACAATGATCTTGATCGGTAACTACAAATTGTTTAGGAATCGCTGCATGGTCATCTCAATGGACTCACGAATTCTAGCACGCTGCATAAGCATCTCCATCTCCATGTAGTACTCATCAACTGTCATGGTGCCTTGCTTCAGTTGCGTCAATTTATCAAAAACTGATCACAAGTAGTTGGTTGGTACGAAACGAGCTTTCATGATTCGCTTCATCTCGCGCCAATCCATCACATGAAGTTCATTGTCCTCCCTTCTATGCTACACAAGAGCATCCCACCAACGTAAAGCATAACCATCAAATTCAGATGCTGCAAGCTTGACCTTCTTATCTTCCGGATAGTCAAATAAGCGCCAGAGTTTCTCAATCTTCAATTCCCAGGTGAGGTAGTCTTCAGGATCAATGGAACCATCAAACTTAGGAATCGAGAATTTTGGCTTGCCCAAACCATCATCAGCAGCTTGGTTGGGCACACGTGGACCACGCCCAAGATGGGCAAACCCACGACCATGAGCAGGGACAGGGGGAATAACACGTCCCCTGCCAGCATGTGGAGCAGCATCAGCAGCGCTACCCTCATCAAAATCATCAAAAGCATCATCATGTTGAGGATTTTCCCTTCTATGTAAAGCGGCTGTCAAACCCTCAATGGACTGCTGCAAAGTGGTGACATTGACATTGAGCATAGCCACTTGCGTTTGGATAGTATCAACTGTCCCAACATGCTGATCCAATCTCATATTCATATCTTGGAGATTCTTGGAGATTCTTGTCAATGGCATCTATCGTGTTAGTAAACACACGTGTCAAGTGGGATTTCAAAGCCTCATATTCAAGCCAATTTACAAGCTCCTCATCCTTCTTTTTCTGCAACACAACATCATCATCACTAGTAGACATGATTAGTAGGTTAGTGCAAAAATCAGAATTTGTATGGTGGAAACTCTCACAACTCACTCACAACTAATAAGAAAGGAGATCTTACTGTTCCAAAGTGAATAGAGATGCTCTACCAAACGAAATCAAAGACTGAAGCACTTGATGTGATGAAGTGAATATCAAAGGTATAGAGAACGATCGCAGTTCACACAATTTATTTAAGGTGGAGCTATAGGTATGGTATCCTATCTACACCGCAAACAAGTCCTAGTGCTGATCGTACAAATACCCAAGAAACACACACAGTGGAGATAAACGTGGCAAAGCAACTTATGAAAAGGAATATTGCAATGCACAAGAGAGATGCTAGTAATAGCTCAAATAGAACAGGCACAAGATTGCTCAATCTACTAGTGCTATACACAACAAGGCCTCCAATATTGCACACTTCTATATCTCTTTTTTTATACTGATTCTCTTTTCTTTTCTCTTTTTTTTCAACTATATTACTCAATGCAAACGAGTACCGCAATGTATAATAGAAACTGGGCCAGATAGTCCAGTTGATATGCGCCGGAGACTCCAGTGGGGCCGGATAGTCTGGTGTGATTCGGCCGGATAGTCCGGTTTTGCCTGTCGAAAATTTTTGCACTTCAAAACCCTAATGAGCAGCCTGTCAGAGCAAAGCAACTAGTCTCGTGGGTACGTTCCTAGGAACAGATGTTGTAGATAGGCTGTGTCTATGGTATGCAAACAAAAGTATGCTATGTGGACTCGGAAAAAACGATAAAGACTTGCAGAAACGGTGATGGTGGAACAGCGGAAAACAAGATCAAACCCTAAACCTAGACACAAACGGAAACTAGACTCCTACGATGAAAACCTGCATATCGGATCTACGAGAAAATACAATCAGCAACTAAAACTCGAAAACGATGCAATCTAGTCTATGGCAAATCTTTTTGTAAGGCTTTTTCTATATAGGACGAAAACACTCTCTAATCTATGGATGGATTTGTGGATGCTTACCGAGGCAACACTGGAAATCTGATACCAAGATGATATGGGGTGGCCCGATCTTCTCAGTAAGCGGTTGGCGGTGATGATGGTGGATGATAGATAGATAGCCTGTAGCTATGAACTCTCCGGCTCGATCCCTGATGCCAATGCAACAGCTCTCGAACCTTGTAGGATATTCACAACACCACACTCTTATGCACGCAGCCATGACCACGAACGGTAGTATGCAATCTACTAATTCCCAATGGAACAACAGATCACACTCAATTATAGTTGGTAGATTCTAACACAGGATAATTCCAGAGGTTCTATGAAAGAAATAACTCAAAAATATTTTAACATGGTCTAAACCCTAACTTGAGGTTGTCCCAAGGCTTATAAGGGCGGCTGGGGCGACCAGAAACCGAAATTAAATGCAAACGACTCAAACTAATACAAACCGACTCGGACGAGATTCGGTCGGTGGGCGGACACTCCGGTCGAAGTGGGCCGGACAGTCCGGTCAGGCCGGACACTCCGGGTGAAGTGTGCCGGACAGTCCGGTCTGGCCGGAAACTTTGAAGTTTCCGGGTGGTGTCTGTGTAGTGTCCGAACTAGCATACTGAATGTCCACGCCAGTTTGCCTCTCGACTAGGCCGGACAGTCCGGGTAGATCTGGTCGGACACTCCGGTCATGGCAGATCTTTTTGCCTTCGTCTTGATGATCTTCTCTTGCACCTTCCCCCTGCTCCTCCCTCGCGCATCCTTGGGTGATCATCATGCTGGGCTTCTCTTCTAGCCCTTCTCCTCCTCGCACCATGCTTGTTTCTCCAACGAACCTGATCATACATAAATGCATAGACTTAGGCAGTATAAAGTTCTCATCAATCAAAGTACCAGATTCGTTTAGGAGTAAATGCACCTGTTGTTCTAGTAGCTTAGCACGAGCTCTTGTAATAGGTCCAATTCTAATCTCATTGGACTGATTCTTTCTTGCAACAGTTGTAGCATCTTCCATAGTCATTGGGGTAGGTGTAATTGTAGGGATGTCCTCGTCACCCATGTTCTGGAACTTCTGACCATCCTCATCTTTATCAATCTCATTGCCCTGGTTCTTGCATTCAGTAACATAACCACCTTTGGAACTATTTTATGGCCTAAAAAATTTCTTGCACAAATTCTTTGCATTATATCTATCTTCACCATTATGCACTGTCTTATTGCATCCAACAAAATAACAATTCCAAGTGTCTTCATGCCCAAAATCTTATCATTGAAACTCTCTGCCAAATTATTGGGAGCGAGAAGATTACATTTGGACTGAGTTTCCAGATCTCTTTAGTTCCTAGTTTTTCTTAAATCTTGGGACGAGATTTTGTTTAAGGGGGAAAGGTTTGTAACATCCCAAATCTTTAATCAAGGTTATCAAGATCCAAATCAGCCAATTTAGGGTTAACAAAAAAATTATTATTAAAAACAATTATGAATGCATGTGTGTTTGCATTAATATAGAATTGTTTGAAAATGCCATGTTTGATTGTTCTAATGGTTGTAAAATGATTCAAAGAAGAATGCCATATCACCTAGATCATTCAAAATAAAATCCAAAGAAAAAGAAATCAAATAAGAATAAAAAGACCAAATGGTCACTTTGGCCATTTTAATCCACTAGACCACTTTAGGTGTTCCTAGAAGTAAATTTCAAACAGAAACATTCTCAACTCTTTTCACCCCTTGTTAGTACAAGTAAAGATGTACCAAGGCCCACTTTAAAATCTTACAAAAACCCTTAGCCACTAAATTTAAATGGCATTTGAAAATTGAATCAATTTCATATGCCTAGATCCCACTTTTTCAAAAACAACTCAAATGAACTCCACTTGACAATCCCAAGCAACCACAGACTACCAAGCATAAGATCAAAGCACCCACCAAAAATCTTCTCAAAATTCAAATAAAATTCTCTTACGACCATTGTGTCGAACACTTAGTGAGCACTGAATTAACTGCCTAACTATTACTGTTCTAGAGCAGTGATCAAGTGCCACTAAGGCCTTAATACACTCCCCTTGTCTCCCCTAGTTCCAACCATGCCATCAAGGAGCTACCTCTTAGCCTCTAGCAGCAGTGCCGAGCCACCCCGAGGCCATGCTCGTCGGTCGAGCATGGACAACTCCAAGCCGACTGCCCCGTCCTCTTCCGCCGTGCCTAGGAGGTACACGAGACCACACCGCCGCCCCCTGTCCCTTCCCCGAGCATTGCCAGGCACTGGACCACCCATAGAGCGTCGTGCCCACCGTGTCTGTGCCATGCCGAGCATGCGCCAGAGCGCCACGCCCGACAAGCGTGCACATGCCACCCCTCGACCGTAGCCCACGTGTGCCGCTCCGCCTTGACCCCAGCAGCCGCTCGTACATGCCCTTTTTCCGCCAAATGACCCGCTGCCACCGTGAGCCGCGTCGAATGCCATCTCTGCCGCGCAGAGCACGAGCCATGACCGAACAATTGCCACCGACCCTAGCCGCGCCTTTATTCCGTAGCGGACCGCCAGGAGACCGCGCATCGATCGCCGCTCGTAGCCACGCCTCTAGCAGCCCGTAGCCATGTCGCCACCATTGCCTGGCCACGCCACGCTGTTCCGTCGTCGAGCCTATAAAAGGAGGCCACCCCCAGCCTCATTCTGCACACCACTCATCTCCCCTCTTGCCACTGACCATCCCACATTTCTCCCTAAAGCCAATCGAGCCCTCAGTCATTGGAATTTTGCCGGAGCTCACCACAACAGAGGAGAAAGGGGGCGTTGATTGCGACTGCCCCAGGAGCCGCCACGACCACGCCTAGCACCGCCGTCGTCCACCAGTTTGATTGCCCCCACCGCCAAGCCTAGCTGGAGCCCTGGTAAGCCCCAATGCACCCCCACCGAGCCGCTAGGGTTCATTCTCGCCGGCGACCTATTCGTCGTCGACGATGAACCATAGCCGTTGATCCCTGTTCTAATCGCACGGCTGATATTGCCCCGTACCGCTTCGCGTTAGATGCGCCGCTGACATGCAGGACCCCCTTGTCAGTTGCCCTCTGCGCCGCAGAGCGCCACTGGGCCGGCCCGTTTAGTTTCCCGTGCTATCCCACAAATTCAAATAGATGTTTTTCTATTTAGACTTAAACTAGATTCTATCCACTTGTTTAAAAATCATTTCAGAAAGATCCATTTAACCAAATTGCATGATTCAAATTTTGTTAGAAAGATAATTAAAATATCTATCCAAGCCTGTTGGATTTAAATGAATTGGAGTTAGAGATCACATATAGCAAAAATAACAAGACAGAGACTTTTCTACATTCAAACATTTTTCAAAAATCAACCATAATAGATTTTGAGTTGATTCCAACTCTCAAAAATCACATTTGACAATACCTATCAGAATATGTAATAAGATTTAGGTTTGCATGCAGTCACTTTGGACTAGTACCAAAATAATGCTATATATGCATTTCTAGTCACTTTAAATCATTTAAATCATAAACTTAAACTTATTGAAATATGAGGCAACATTTAAATCACATTCCCATGCATTAGAATATGTGGTGATGACATGTGTCCACATGATACCATATTTTAATTGGAGAATATTAAATCTTAATTAATTTCAATGAGTAGAAATTACTTTTCTCAAATAAAATAAATGAAACTAGTTCATTAAATCTTGTGATGATTGTGATGATACTAGATCATCAAGTATGTGTGCCTTAGTGTGCTAAATAGACTAGTTAAGTATTGTTTGGTGATTATGTATCCCGTATGTATTTATAGACGATAGTACCGACCAAGTCTACGAGGAGGAGGAGTTCTACCCCGAAGAAGACGAGGAGAATTTCAACCACTACACCAATCAAGGCAAGCTATTATTAGCAAGATAGAATTATACAAGATAACCTAAGCAAGATGCATTAGGCATGCTTTGGTTATACCTTTTGATTTATACCCATCCCAAGTTTTACTTACAACTTTTACTTTTGCTTTACCAAAGTTTATTTACTTTTAATAATGCTTTGTGAGATTTTAGGAAGTAGTTTAGATAGCATAAAGAGTATAAAACTTGGCCTGTACTTGATGTCATTCTATGGCATGAGATTGAGATTAACATCCCACCTTAGTGAACACTCTTAACTTGTGGTTAGGGCTAAACCAAAAACTTGATCACTCTAGATGGGAATACTTGGTGAAAATGCTTATGAAAACCTTGGAATGATGAATCATTCTATTGAGATGTTTTGACATGTGTTGAGAAACACAAATGGTTTATGATGGTGAAAATATTGAGTCATGAGCCTTAGCTCTTTATAAAAACTAATGGTTGGGTTCAGATGCGATACCATTCCAATTTTACCGTACAACCACAATACCTGAATTGGGTAAGGCTTAGCCGGAAGTTCCCTCGCGGAAGAGGTTTGAGCTGAGGCTACCTCTTGATGTTGTCCACTTATACAGTGCCCAGGATGGAAGATGGCCATGGCTAGGAGGCCAAGCTCATAGGAGAGGTGCTTATACTAGAGTGTGTAAAGGAAAGGTTATGATTGATTATCCGCATACTAAGTATGATGATTCAGGGTTATCCCTGACGGATGTATCGATTTTTGTGGTGAAAGTGTACCACTTCCGTAGAGTGTCAAACTATTCGAGTAGCCACGTTTGTGGTCATGGACAGTTGGAGTGGCCATACTGTTCCGTCGTGAGATGTTTTCAAAATGACTTATGAAATGAATTGTGACATGACTTAACCACAATAGGGTTGTGACTATGAAAACTAAGTTCCCACTTAGGTGATTTAGAACTTTATTTTATCTTTCTTTGTTTCTGAACTCAACTTAGGTTTCAAACTTAACTTTGCTAATAAACTTAGAACTTAGCATTCCTACTAGAACTACCTTACTTGTTAGTGATAGTTTGCGAGTACTTAAAGAGTACTCATGGCTTTGTCCCTGGCTATTCCCGTGGCCAGACTATGAGGAGGACTATCTGGAAGAAGGACAGCAGGACGGCTACAACAACTAGGATCATCTCCTATCGTCAGCATTGCCTGTGACACTGAAGATGGAGCCCACCGCTATGCTTATTATTCTGCTACTTGTTTGTATTAAGACTGGATCATGAGATCCTTTATTTGTGTAAGACCTTATTATGGTTTGTAATGGATGATGTACCGTGATATCCAATCTGTTATGACTCGCAAAAATGGTAATCCTGTGATTGCGATGTATGGCATAACAGGCATCTGGGATTAAAAATCCGGGTGTTGACAATGACCCATTGCTTTCTCCACTCCAAGCTAAGAAATCTTCCGTGATTCGAGACGAAAGTTTTATACCCAGAATGGTTGTCGCATCATTTGGGAAACAACAATCACAGACAGCCGATTCGTTCCATGACCGATTGTCCTGTGATATGAGCTCAAACACCCAACGCTTGCAAGAATTTCCTTTCCTCCCCGGAACTTTCAGAGTGTCATGTCTTGGGAGCCAATTGTCTCAGAAATTTTTAACTTTGGTTCCATCACTAATCCTCCATATAATACCCTTCTTCAATAATTCTAGATCATGTACAACCCCTTGCCACGATTGAGATTGTTGCTGAATAAATACCGTGTCAAGAAGATCACCCGAGGGGTAGTGCTTAGCTTTAAGGAGGCGGGCACACATGCTATTAGGACATTGCAGAAGGCACCAACCTTGGCGAGCTAGCAGATCTTGATTAAACATCATGAGATCACAGAAGCCAACTCCTCCTTGAGACTTTGGCCTGGCAATTCTTTCCCAGGACAACCAGTGCATACATCTTCTATTCTCTTTGTCACCCTGATACATTGCAAATGTATCTATAATTTTTGATGTTCCATGCTTAGTTTTATCCACTTTCTTTGTTTTGTTCCAACTTTGGAGTACTTTTATTATGATTTCTTGGAGTAACCTATTAACAAGAGCCACAGTGCCAGCTGCCTGTTTTCTGTTGTTTTTGGTTCCAGGAAAGTCAGAAAATGAATATTCTCGGAATTGGACGGGACAAAAGCCAAAGTGCCTATTTTTCCGGAAGGGATCAAGTGCCAGAATACGAGACGGAGAAGGGCCATGGGCCGGCCACACCACCTGGCCGCGTGGCCAGGCTGGGCCCGCGCCAGGGGGTGGTGTGGTGCCTCCCGGCACCCCTCGGCCTCTCCTTCCGCCTATAAGTTGCCCTCGGGACGAAAACCCTAAGTACCCGATCAAAAATCCACGAAAGAGTCTGTAGCCGCCGTCATCTCCATCCCTAGATCGGGAGGGATCTGAAGCTCTTCCCGGCACCCTGTCGGAGAGGGGAATTCACCCTGGAGGCCTTCTTCATCACCATGCAAGCCTCCGGTGTGATGCGTGAGTAGTTCATCCTTGGATTACGGATCCATGTAGTAGCTAGATGGCTGGTTTCTCCTCCTTTGTGCTTTCATGTTTAGATCTTGTGAGCTCCGTTCATGATCAAGATCATCTATTTGTAACTCTTACATGTTGTGTTTGCAGGGATCCGATGGATATTGAGATGTTATTTCAGATTGATTATTGATTCTATCATGTCTTTGTTATTTGAGATCTTGCATGCTTTCTGTTGTTAGTAGATATCTTGGCCAAGTAGATGCTAGCAACTCCAAGAGTTAGTATTTATGCTCGATAGTGGGTTCATGCCTCTGGTAATCTGGGGAAGTGACAGAAATCTCTAAGGTACTAGATGTGCTGTTGCTACTAGGGAGAAAACAACAATCCTTTGTTCATAGAGCAATCGTATTGTTTACCTTACACGCAGTTCGTAAAGCAATAATCTGTTGCTTGCAACTTAATACTGGAGGGGGTTGGGATGATAACCTGAAGGTGGATTATTAGTCATAGATGCAGTTGGATGGCGGTCTATGTATTATGTTGTATTGCCCAATCAAGTCTCAAAGGAGTCAAGATGATTAGTATATGCATGTATTGCTTTCTCGGTGTTTGTCAATTGCCCTGCTGTAATTTGTTCACCCAGCATGTTATCTATCTTAAGGAGAGCCACCTCTAGTGAACTATGGATCCCGGTCCTTTTAATTTACATACAATCTACAATCTTTTTCTGCTTTGTGTTTACTTTCTGCAAATTTTTACTTCTTTCCACTCGATACGTTTAATCCTTTGTTTTCCTCAAAACATGTTGAGATTGACAACCTCATCGCAAGTTGGGGACAAAGTTATGTGGTTGTGTTGTGCAGGTCTCCACGTTGCTACTAGCACCGGTAGTGCGCCCTGCCAAAGCTCAGCTAGTAACACCTTTGAGGTGTTTCCTTGCTCCTACTGGTTCGATTAAACCTTGGTTTCATAACTGAGGGAAACTTGCTGCTGTGCTCATCATACCTTCCTCTTGGGGTTCCCAACGAGGTCTACATCAACACCGCCATCAAGCATTTTTCTGGGCGCCGTGCATTGAGCCATCAAGCATTTTTCTGGCGTTGTTGCTGGAGAACGAAGAAGAAACTCCCACGTCAACTACACGCTAGCAGCATTTTTCTGGCGCCGTTGCCGGGGAGTCAAGGACATCTTCACAAGGGGAGTCCCTCATAACCAATCTCTTTACTTTGTTGTTTTTGTTTTGCTTAGTTTCTTTTTGCTTTGTTTGCTTGTTTTGTTCTTCAAAACTCCAAAAAAATTAGTTTTACTTCTTTGCTTTCTTTATCAAAAACAAAAAAAAATTAAGTCTCCCTTAGTTGTCACCTCTCCCTTAGCTCACCATGTTGATCCCTACATTCATCCTGACAGACCTTCCAATTGGTAGTGGTTCTATAATTGGGAAATATAACATTGAAAAATTCTTTAATCATGTTAGCAAACATGAAGATACTGAGGATAGATCCCTTGTAGAACTTGCTCCAAATTATGAGATTGCTGTAGCTTCTTTAATTCACATGTTAGAAGCTAGGTTTGTTAACCTCAACCCCTTAATGCAAGTAATGTTTCTTAAACTTAAAGAAATTGAGCATCCTGAAAAGAGGGATTTTATTCTAGAAACTTTGTTTAAGGAGTTCTATGATGTTGCTAAGGAAGCTAGAAAAGTTTTTGAACGTTTCAATATGCTAGGCTCATGTGTAGATGTTGCTGGTACACGAGAAAAGATGAACAAAACCGAACCTAATGGGGAGGAACCTAAGATACCAATACCCTTTAAACTAGTAGCCATACACGATGCCATAGAAAAGAATCTTGATTGGATTGTTCCTGCAAACCCTTTTGATGAGAATAGTGAACCCAAGAGCATTGAGAGAGGATCCTCTAGAACTTATTTGGATGATATACCTTGCCTTGTTGAAAATATTTCTGGTATTGATTTTAATGCTTCTTCATTTGAGAACACTTGATTCTTTCTTTGCTTCTTATGCCTAACTTAAAGGCGTTAAAGAAAAGTACTTGTTGGGAGATAACCCAAGAGTTTTATATGAGTCTTGGAAGTTATTACCTCTGTAATAATCTCTCCTTATCCTTTTTATTTGCTTTTTGTGCCAAGAGTAACCTCTAATGAGAGTGAAGTAATGATTGGGAAAGTTGCTGTCCCGAAACAGATTTCTGTGCTTCACTGTAAAAATTCCTGAGAGAGCTCTGTACGTCGGATTGAGCTGTAATTTTTTGTGCTTCTGCCCCAGGTTGTTATTTAACTTTAGTTAGTTCAACACTTTTTGATTTGAGCAACAGAAGGTCTTCGAAAAAATTCGTCTTTACCTGCTGGTCTGTTTTGACAGATTTCTGCCATTTTCTGCATTTGCTTCTTGTTAGTTCCTTCTTGAGTTCTTTTGAGGAATTGAGATTTTTGAGGGAAGTGCTACAGTAGCTAGTGTTCTAATGGAAGTTTATTTGGTGTTATAACTGAACCTTGAGACTTATTTATCTTAAGTACACTAATGTTGCTAATGAGATTGTGTGAAGTTTTGTATAAAGGAAAATTTTCAGGTGTATGGAAGGAATGAGTAACAAGATGAAGGATGGACTAAAGCTTAAGCTTGGGGATGCCACACGTGTCACCCCAAGAAATATCCAAGAAGTACAAGCATCAAAGCTTGGGGATGCCCAAGGCATCCCCTTCTTCATCAATAAAAATACCAGGTTCCTTCCAAACGCTACATTTTTATTGTTTCGTACACAGTTGTGTTTCTCTTGGAGCGTCTTCTTTTTTGTTTTTGTTTTGGTTTTTAGTTTGCTTGGTTTGTTTAGTTTTCTGAATAAGTTGGTTGGACCCCGTCTTTCACACTTTGGTTTGCAAATAGTTTGGTTTGGTTTGGAGAAGAGTAGGAAAGTTCATACTTATGTGGTAAAAAGAGCTCGTTTTTGACTGTGGCCATGCTTTGTCATGCGGTGCTTGATATTGTTTTGGCTTTATGCTTAGTATTCTTTGCTGTAGCATGACTTGTTATAAACAATTTAGATTGCTTAATGTGCCTTGGATGAATCATGCGTTGTTTTAGCATATTAAAGCATAGTATAGTGGTATTCTCCTTTGATGCTTTATTTGGGTTGACTTGGCACATGCTCACACCATGTTATGACTGTCACAAGTCACCATAGACTTTATTATCCTTTAGTTTTCAACTTTTAGTATCACTTTATGCTTTGATCAATGATGTTTTGTCGCTCTGCATGATTATGGTCATTATTGCTCTCCTAGTTTGTCGCTCCCAGTCTTTTGCTAGCCTCCACCACCAAGTATGAGTTCAACTCATGCATCCAACTCCCTAAACCAAGTTATTCCAAAGATTCCACCATACCTACCTACTAGCTTATGCTATTCCAAGTATATTCATGCTTTTGTTTACCTTCCACTTGTTATGAGAAAACTAGTGATTAAAGCTCTCACGAACTTGATGGCACACTTTACTTTTTGCCTCTAATAAACTTCAACCATTGGGTACTTCTTTGTTGCGTATATGCTTGCGCTTTATAAGTTGAAATTAGCAGAACCATGTTTCATGGGGAACGCTTTCAACATTGCACTTGTACTTTGTACCCCGTTGATATTATGTTCTTTTGCTTACGGATCCCGGCGGTGTGAAATAAATGTGGAACTTGTATGATCATGGAGTTTGTATGTGTGTTAGAGAAACGTCTGGGCCGCTAGCCTAAGCCATGCCTAATCATGGTGGAAACTTGCAGCATCACCATAATGAGCACTCTATGAAGCATCCTCAATAAAAACCTATGCAAATAGCAAATAAAAAGATCGCTGAGATGCTCATTGTCTGCTTGCCTTGTCATTTTGATTACGGGAAAGCTCCCGTATCATGTGCAAGGGGTACCCCGTTGGCGGTTCTTAATGATACACATATACTTACAATGACAAGATCTTACTCGTGACTGAAGTTGAGTAGCATGAGGATCGGTCTTCATAAGTAAGGGGCATGAGATTTCGGTTTATAACTTGTCAAGCATATCCTCTTAGTTGTGTCACTTTAACCTTAATCACCTTCAAGAGGCTTATGATAGGGGCAATGAGAGCTAAAAGCTATAAGTACCATAATTTTTGGAAGCTCTTTATGATACTTGAATCCCTACTTCCTTTTACAAAAAAGGCCTTTCTTCCACCATTATATTGAGTCTCCACCTTCTATCTTTATGCACCTACTTTGAGAGCATAGTGGCCATTCTTAGTTCTATGTGCATTGTCCCAAGACTAGTTGATTGATGCATAACTTGTTATTGCTTGTTTTAAGCTATTGTATCTAGTCACTCTTATGAACTTTGAAGGTGTCCTATGCATTTATATTTGCTACTCTATTGAGGGACAAGCTGAATACTTTTATGCTATGTTTTCTTTATGTGAAACAAACAAACGTCTTGCAAAGCATTGTTATTCATGGATCTTTTGTTTGTGCCTTTTCATGTTGCATCATAGTCTCTTTGCTTATTGCTAGAACTTTGTCTTTCATGTTATGATTGAAGTACTTTGATCCCGGCTTTGATGTTTTGCAAATACTTTGATCAAGTCTTTGATGGTGCATGTCACCTCAAAAATTAGTTCTTTTTATCACTTACCTACTCGAGGACGAGCAGGAGTTAAGCTTGGGGATGTTGATACATTGAAAATGTATCTATAATTTTTGATGTTCCATGCTTAGTTTGATCCACTTTCTTGTGTTTTGTTCGAACTTTGGAGTACTTTTATTATGATTTCTTGGACTAACCTATTAACAAGAGCCACAGTGCCAGCTGCCTGTTTTCTGTTGTTTTTGGTTCCAGGAAAGTTAGAAAATGAATATTCTCGGAATTGGACGGGGCAAAAGCCAAAGTGCCTATTTTTCCGGAAGGGATCAAGTGCCAGAATACGAGACAGAGAAGGGTTGGGGGCCGGCCACACCACCTGGCCGCGCGGCCAGGCCTGGCCCACGCCAGGGGGTGGTGTGGCCGCCCCCAGCACCCCCTCAGCCTCTCCTTCCGCCTATAAGTTGCCCTCGGGACGAAAACCCTAGGTACTCAATCAAAAATCCACGAAAGAGTCTATAGTCGCCGTCATCTCCATACCTAGATCGGGGGGGCGGATCTGAAGCTCTTCCCGGCACCCTGCCGGAGAGGGGAATTCACCCTAGAGGCCTTCTTCATCACCATGCAAGCCTCCGGTGTGATGCGTGAGTAGTTCATCCTTGGACTACGGATCCATGTAGTAGCTAGATGGATGGTTTCTCCTCCTTTGTGCTTTCATGTTTAGATCTTGTGAGCTCCGTTCATGATCAAGATCATCTATTTGTAACTCTTACATGTTGTGTTTGTGGGGATCTGATGGATATTGAGATGCTATTTCAGATTGATTATTGATTCTATCATGTCTTTGTTATTTGAGATCTTGCATTCTTTCCGTTGTTAGTAGCTATCTTGGCCAAGTAGATGCTAGCAACTCCAAGAGTTAGTATTTATGCTCGATAGTGGGTTCATGCCTCTGGTAATCTGGGGAAGTGACAGAAATCTCTATGGTACTAGATGTGCTGTTGCTACTAGGGAGAAAACAACAATCCTTTGTTCATAGAGCAATCGTATTTTTTACCTTACACGCAGTTCGTAAAGCAATAATCTGTTGCTTGCAACTTAATACTAGAGGGGGTTGGGATGATAACCTGAAGGTGGATTATTAGTCATAGATGCAGTTGGATGGCGGTCTATGTATTATGTTGTATTGCCCAATCAAGTCTCAAAGGAGTCAAGATGATTAGTATATGCATGTATTGCTTTCTCGGTGTTTGTCAATTGCCCCGCTGTAATTTGTTCACCTAGCATGTTATCTATCTTAAGGAGAGCCACCTCTAGTGAACTATGGATCCCGGTCCTTTTACTTTACATACAATCTACAATCTTTTTCTGCTTTATGTTTACTTTCTGCAAACTTTTACTTCTTTCCACTCGATACGTTTAATCCTTTGTTTTCCACAAAACACGGTGAGATTGACAACCTCATCGCAAGTTGGGGACAACGTTCTGTGGTTGTGTTGTGCAGGTCTCCACGTTGCTACTAGCACCGGTAGTGCGCCCTGCCAAAGCTCAACTAGTAACACCTTTGAGGTGTTTCCTTGCTCCTACTGGTTCGATTAAACCTTGGTTTCATAACTGAGGGAAACTTGTTGCTGTGCTCATCATACCTTCCTCTTGGGGTTCCCAACGAGCTCTACATCAACACCGCCATCAAGCATTTTTCTGTGCGCCGTGCATTGAGCCATCACACCCCATCAAATTTTTTGAATAATTTGTTCTAGCTCATCCACTAGCCTGAATACCCCCATAGCGTAAGTTGAGATGATTGCAGGATAGATTTTATGAGGATTTCTTTCGCACCAGAAGAGATATACTCTTCGGACCAATTAGTCGCATGCTTAGCAAATTTCCCTTTTGTTGTTTTGAATTTTCCTTTTGTCGATCTTCCTTTGGGAACAGGAAGACCAAGGTACCTCTCTTCAAAGAATTTAGTTTCATACTTTAGGATGTGCTTTAATTGATCTTGGTTCTCAGAAGAACAACCCTCACCAAACATGATCGAGCATTTCCCCATACTGACTAATTGACCCATGCCCTCTTCATAACGATCAAGTATCGATTTTATCACCGTGGCTTTCTCCATAGATGCTTCAAAGAATAGGAGGCTATCGCCGACGAAGAGGAGATGGGAAATGCCAGGGGCTCTACGACATATATGGAATTCACGTAGCGAATTGTTTTCAATATCTTTCTTGATCAAACAAGACAAACCATCGGCAACAAAAAGGAAGAGGTACGGTGAAATAGGATCACCTTGGTAGATGCCCCGAGATAGAATGAAGGACTCCAACATATTTACGTTAAAGCGAACTGAGTAGAGCACAGTGGTGACACACGCCATCACCCACTGTATCCATTGACTATGAAAGCCCAGCTTCGCTAAAACTCCCTCAAGAAAATGCCAATCCACGCGATCATACACCTTAGCCATATCCAGCTTGTATGCACAAAACTTCCTTCGAGAAGCAAAGCCCGTTTATATTGCATGAATGCACTCAAAGGCAATAAGAGTGTTGTCAGTAATAAGATGGCCCGGAATAAACACACTTTGCATAGGAGCAATGATGTCTTGGAGGAGAGGGCGTAATCGGTTTAACAAACATTTGGAGACAACCTTGACGATGACATTGCATAAATTGATAGGACTGAAATCCTTTAAATCAGCTGGGTAATTCTTCTTTGGTATAAGCACAATTCTAGTATCATTGACTCCTTCTGGCATCACCCCATCTGTAAAGAATTTTTGGACTGCTTGTACCACACTAGCCTTCAAGAGGTCCTAATTCCTTTGTAGAAAACACGTTGGGAAACCATCGGGGCCAGGAGCTTTTAGTGGGCCAATTTGGAAAAGGGCGTCACTAATCTTGTTCTCATAAAACAGTGAGTAGAGGTTGTTGTTCATTTCCTCATCCACACAAGGCTGTAGCAGGTCAGTAATAATATAAGAATTTACATCATCATCCCGAGTATAGAGGTTTTGGAAAAAGTCCAAAGCCAAGCCCTCCATCTCTGCCATGTCATAAGTCCACGTGTCATCAGGATATTTCAGCCTCCGGACCTTGTTCTTTTTCTTCCTCCATGACGCACGACGGTGAAATATTTGGTGTTTCTATCTCCTTCCCGCAACCATGCAATCCTACAGCGTTGCATCCAAAGGATCTCCTCGCGGTATAATAGCTCGTCCATCTGTTTTTCAAGGCCAACATGTGCAGCAACACTAGCATCATCTGTGGATGCATGCAAGGCTTCTAGTTGATCTCTCTTGTTCTCAATCTCTCTTGGAACATATTTGAAGTGTTGTCTTTTCCAGGAATATAAGTGAAAGGTAAACGGACGTTGCCTATAGGGGGGTGAATAGGCGTTTTAAAATTATTATGGTTTAGGCTCTAATAAATGCGGAATAAAATTTAACGTTTAATTTATCAAGTCAAAACCTATATCCACTAGGTTCACTAAGTGCACCAACAACCTATGCTAAGCAGGACAAGCAACAAGGTGATAGCAAGATAAAATAATTCAAGCACGATGGCTATCACAATGTAAATTGCATAAGTAAAGGGCTCGGTTGAGAGATAACCAATGGACGCGAAGACGATGATTTGTTACCGAAGTTCACTTCCAAAGAAGCTACGTCTCCGTTGGAGAGGTGCGGGGGCACAATGTACTTTGAACGCCACAAGTGGCTCACCTCGAGGTGTGGTGGCTCGATGCTCAACCAACGCCACACAAGGCCTCACCCCAAGATGCAAAGGAACGCAACCTACCGACGCCACAAAAAGCTCACCCTATTCTCCTGTGAGCTCGCCACAAAGGCTTGCTCACATTCCACTATGGGACACTTGAGGTCGGTCACCGAACCCGTACAAGGCTTGGGGCAATCTCCACAACTCAATTGGAGGGCTCCCAAAAAACGCCACAAAGGCTCCACAATGCCACAATAGGCCAACAAGCTTGGGGAATCTCCACAACTCAATTGGAAGCCCCAAGAACACACTAGCACTCCACACAACCGTCTAGGGTCCCAAGAACCCAAGAGAAACAAGCCCAAGGGCTTGAACTCACCGAATTTTTGAGGAGAACTCAAACCTATGCACCAAATGCAAGAGGCAAGTCCTTCTCTCTCAAACTCCACCAAAGCTACAAAAGCTATTGGGGGAATAAGAGAGGAAGAACACAAAAGGAGAACACAGAACTCTCCAAGATCTAGATCCCAAGGATTCCTCCACAAAGAAAGGATTTGGTTTGGTGGGGGTGTAGATCTAGATCTCCTCTCTCAAATCCCTCAAAAAGATGCAAGAATCATAGGAGGGGGAAGGGGAGAGGGAAAGCTCTTCAAGGTCAACAATGGAGGAGAGAGAGAGAGTGAAAAACTGTCCAAAAGAGCTAACCCCATGAAGGGGATGAAGAGCCCCTTTTAAAGGGCTCCCAGATCTGGCCGTTGGGCCATTTACGACCCTGACCGGTAGTACCAATGGATGGCCGGTACTACCGGTAACACCCGGCTAACGGTCTGAAAACAACAAAATGAACGAACACAAAAAAGTACGGCCGGTACTACCGCCGGGCGGGCAGAACTACCGCTGGCACTCGGCCAACGGTCAAAAAATGGCGACGCGGAAACAAAAAAAATCAGGCCGAAACTACCGGCGAAAATTCCGGCTGAAGTACCGACAAATAGTGCAACCAAACCAGAGAGGTTCCTGAACCGAAAACGGGGTTACCAGAATTTGGGCCAGAATTAACGCGGGTACTACCGGCGGCAAAAATGCCCAGCGATACTACCGGTGGCCCGCTGGAACTACCGGTGAGGCAAAAATCCTGAACCAAAACTGCCACAACTTTTGCATCCGAACTCCAAACGAGATGAAACCAATTTTGTTGGAAATATTGGGTATGACCAAGGTAGAAAATATCATGAATATATCCCAAGGTGTGGAGCCGGAAGACCTGCAAGATCAAAAACACAATAATATATACAAGGGCAATCCGTTTTTGATGAACTAGAGCTTGTTAAGAAGATAACCACAAGCTCTAGATCCTCACATGGACAAGAACTAAACAACAACCAAGAAAGATGATGCTATGAATGAAAAGATTTGAGCTCTCTCCAAAAGATACGAACGAGTCACCCACTCGAGAGTCCCTCTTGATAGTACGGCTATCTATCCCTAAACCCGGTCTTCCAACACTACAAGAGACCGGTAAAATAGAAACCCTATCAATATCATACCTTTGCCTTGAGCATCCCACTTGAGCTTGATGAAGATCGTCTTTTTCTTCTCAAGATGGATCACCTTTCTTGCTTGCACTTGCTTGATCTTGCTTGATGAATACTTGAGAAATGCTCCCCCATACTCCATGAGGAAACCTCTTCTTCGAACTAGTCTTTATCATTCCATGATTATCGAGGATGGCAAGCTTCAAGCATGAGATCTTCTAGAGATGACGCATCTTGAGATTGCACTTCAATTCTTGATGATGACTTGAAGATAGCCATGAGGAACTCCATCTTCTTCTTCTTCAAGACATACTTGATCTTCTTCTTCTACTTGATTCCAATAGTTTTAAAGCCCTTGGACATTGCTTCTTCTTTTTCATCCTTGAAACCAACACATGGTCCAAGAGATGCCAATGGACAAACCTACAAGTGAAACTCAATTTGCACATTAGTCCATAGGGATTGTCATTAATTACCAAAAACACATGGGGGCATACATGCCCTTTCAATAAGCTTGTCATCATCGAACTTAGGGACGAGGCCACATCGCCTAGGTCAGACACTGGGACTCGTCTAGACCACACCTCCTCCACAGCCATAGACAAGGAAGGTTCCGTCTCCCAGACAATATCGTAGCGACGAATAGGTCTATCCCCACGAGCATTGGACGTAGCGTCCATCCATAATAAGATCGGGCAATGATCCGAACAAGAATAAACTAGGTGACAAAGCCGAAGGTCGGGGAACAAAGAAGACCACGCAGGGGAGTCCACTACACGATCAAGATGAACTTTAACGTTACGGTCACCTCGTTGCTTGTTGTCGAATGTCCACGGTAGGAAAGTGAATCCCAGGTCATGGAGGTCGCAGTGAGATAAATGAGAAGTTCTCCTCTTGCCACATTGCTTCATTGAAATTACCCATCATGATCAAAGCTTTGTCTAAATGAGACTTGATGTTTCGAATTTTGGTCCACATATTGTGACGTTGGCAAGGTTTTGGATCACCATACACAAAGGTACCATGCCACTGATGGTCATAGGGGCCTCCACTGATATGCACGCCAATATGGTTAATGCTAAAAGATAGCAGCTCTACCAGTATAAGGCAATACCACCGCCTTTTCCTTCTCCTTTGACCTGGAAGTACTCCTTCATGCCCAATCTATACCTCAAGTTTTGAACTCTCTCTTTACTTTGCCTGGTCTCACAAATGAACACCAAGCAGGGCTTGTAAGTCTGCACTAGGCATACTAGCTCTTGAATGGTCGCAGACTGCCCCAATCCACGACCGTTCCAACATAATGTCTTCATTGGGCTTGGCGGTCCTCCGCGTCGGAGGCCGCTGATGTTACCAATTAATTTGTATTCTTGGTCCTTCTCAGTTTTGATTGATCACGAGGATCAGTATACGCCAAGGGAGGTGGGGGAGGGGACCTCGAGAGTATTCATAGCAGGGAGCCCATCATCCCCTTCGTGACCTGGGTCCTTAGTATCGAAGTCAATGGACATCTTTGCACTCACATAACCACGCGCCTCGTTACCCTCCTACACAGGAATATGTTTAACCGGGCTCGAAGCTGAGTCCTTCAGGGCATCCTCATCGTCAGCATCTAGTGCCGCCTCCACTAAGGACCGCTTGCGTGGCTCAGCAAAAGCAGCACCCCTTCTAGACCATCCACCACGCCCATGGGTGAAGGCTCTCGGTTCGGCAGTGGGCTGGATTGCGAGACGCGTGGCGAGCATGAATTCACCATATTGTAATGCGTTGGCTGACCAGACACCGTCTCCGCACTCCTCATGGTTGTGGCCAATAAGACCACAATGTTTACAGAAAAAAGGCACCTTCTCATACTTGACGAACAACCACTTCTTCCCCTCTCCTTCTACATTCAGAGGCACACCACGTTTCAGCTTGCTAAGAACATCAATCATCACATAGATGCAGATGTAGTTCCCCTCAAAGAACATCTTTGATGACATTTACACCTCTTTTGTCTTGCCAATCTTTCTAGCCAGATCATCGACAACCCACGTCTTCCTGTATAGCTCAGGGATTCCGTGAATTTGTGCCTAGACATACATGCCTCCAAAGGATATCTTCTCTGGATCCTCCTTGCCGTCATAGTCCCCAATGAGGACAGCCCAGCCCCGGAACGTCCAGGGACCTTGATGAACAACCCTCTTCCAATCCCCAAACAGTGCATCTGAAACACGAACAAATTCTCTCCAGCCTCCTTGCAGATCGGTTCTCTAGATAAGTTCCAAATCGCTTTCATCTTCCCAAGGAGTGCCTCTGCACTAATTTTTTTGGTGGTGTGCACTCTGGCGATCGCTAGCCAACGCGCCGCCTTCTGGAGCTCCTTTGCCTCCTCTACACCGATGGTCACCTTGTCCAGCTCATCGTCCCGCAGATCGAGATGCACAAGAAGGTCATCAATTGCTGGGTCCTTCCTAGCCGCCACACCCGACGAGATTCTGCCATCAGCCATGAACAAGGCTGCCACAAAACCCTAGGGTTCTAGGAGCGCTAGCCACGGGGAACGGAAGAAAGAAGCGGTCAGAGCAGAGATCGTCGAATGGTAGAGAGGATTATAGGAGAAGAACATGGATTAGACTTGGAGTGGAACCGGAAATTGGAAGATCTCATGGGGCGCTTGGAGTCGCCACCGGAGTAGATAAAACCCTAACGAGAGGGGAGGTTTTTAGAACATGTGCTTTTTCAGCCTGCCCTCTTTTTCTTTTCATATCTATCCTGTACGACGATTCCTCTGCACCATCAGATGGTCAAACAACCATGGGACTCACGGATAGATTTCTCCATCGTACGGGGATGGAACGGTGTGTACAGCAGTTCTATTAGACATGACGTATGCCACAAATAAACAGTCAACCATGTCGCACTTAGCCACAAAACCAAACAGTACAGAACCACAGAACCTCCCTCTAAAATCTCAACTAAACAACCGACCTACTACCTCCGTTTCATAATATAAGCCTTTTTAGCAAGCTAATGGAACGGAGATAGTAGGAAACTAAACCTATGTCTATGGCCTTTAAGATAAAGTAACTAAGCCTATGTCTATGGCCTTTCAAAAAAAAGTTACAAAGTTGCGCGCACACACAGCTCTAGGATATCATCATCTATGTCCCTATCATCACAACCACTTATTATGGGGCAAATAGATGTAACACTTGTTGTGTGATAAACAAAAGCTTCAAAAAGGCATAGCTTTCATGAGTGAAGAGGTAGGATCTTTTTTTTGATATTTTGTGAAGCGAAAGCGGTGTGATGTTGTGGGCTCCCTCAGTCCTCTCCATCCAGGACGCAGAATGGCTCGCTATATTCCTACCATAGAAATTAGATTGGTCACAAATGATCATGCATAGATACGTAAATGTAAAACCCTCAAAAGAAAAACATACGTAACTGTAAGGGATGAATTTTGAAATTATTAGTACTCCTTCCGTCCCAAAATAAGTGACGTGGATTTGTCTAGATTCACATGTATCTTGACATGTTTTAGTAGTATTAGATACATGTGAATCTAGACAAATTGAAACATTTATTTTAAGACGAAGAGAGTATTATTTTTGTATGCACTAATACTTAATTAATTAGAAAATACAGAAGATAGGTGACAACGCCTAGAATAAACTAACAAGCATTCGTTAGAGCTAGGCCTAGCTGTATGATCTGCCCTGGTGGGGCTAAATCCTTGGTGCTTCAGCTAATCATTTTCGTTGTTATGTCTCTGCACGTGGGACGTGACGTTTTCTGTTAGGCCTTTTACAATGGGTGTATCTTAGCTCTATATATTAGGTAATTTGTTTATATGGCACTATAGTTAATGATGAAAGAGATTGGTGTTGTATCTTAGCTAAACTACACCTCCTGCATGCAACCGTAGGCAGAAAAATTGGCTAGCCCAATCCTATGCATGTATGAGCCCCAAATCATTCAATGCATGAACTCATAAGATACACCCTTAAGAAACAGCCCATTGTAGAGACCGTTTCTTATAATATGATACTGTCTATAATAGCGCGCTAAGAAACAGTCCATTGTGAAAGGCCTTAGTCATATAGTGAGCCTACTAGTAATTGTACGTGGACTCTGGTTTTGTCATAAATATTGCTACCTTTTTCAGTAAAGTTGGTAAAAATAATAAATTCTGACTTAGGACAAAACGCTAGATGTACACTTATTTGCGAACGGAGGGAGTATCTAGTCTATTTTGAAATATCTAAAAGGTACATAAGTGAAAGAAGGGAGTACCTCTGTTCCATGCCATGTAATTTTTTAAAGTCAAACAGTGTAAAGTTTGACCAAGCTTATAAAAAAGATACTATGTAGATATAATATAAAAAAGTATATCTCGTTTGACTTTTGAAAAGGAAATAAACGTCTTATTTTATGGTACAGAGGAAGTACTTAGTATGGAAACAAATTCAAAGTACTTATAAGTCAATGTTATGTACTTCCTCCGTTTCGGTTTACAAGTCCTGCGCGTTTTTATGTCAACAAATTGAGTAACTTAGTATGAGATATATATCATCGGAAATTATAAACTTTGTATTTTCCAATGATATAATTTTTATATTATATAATTCAAATTATATAGGTCAAATTGATAACCTAGATATACGCGCAGAACTAGTAAACCGAAACAGAGGAAGTAGCACATAAAGAAATTAGTATTAAGTTGCACAAGTGATTTCACCCAGTGACTCAAGGCGTTCAACAGGATAATACTACTAACTCTTATGAAGGTCAACACCTCGAAAAGGAAATGCTTTCACCTTGTAATTAAATTGATCCTTGCTCATGTATTACTTTGATTAAACACATCGAGATAAGTTTTTTATTTTTCACTGCCATAGCCATGAAGTTCTAGATTTAAAGTTCGAAAGGTATATTCATGATGAATAATTTAAAAGGGTTAACTTGGAATAGTGAAGGTTTTCGCAAGGCGGCAAAATATATCTTTGTTCGATAGACAATAAGAAAAAAAATTAGGTTTCATCACCGTACTGGAGACATGTAGATCTAATTTCTCTATTCCTTTTTTGAAACACTTGGCAAACGGCCTTGATTTCTTATGGATTTTCTTACCGCCTCATGGGAGGTCAAGTGACATCCTGGTTGGTATTAATAATTCAACCTTACAAGCGAAAAAAGTTGAAATAGGTGACTTCATGGTTAAAATTCAAATTATTTAAAGGCTTAAGCCCGATTGAAGACCCGCTTCCTGAAGGCCTCCCCGCGTGACTGTTTCCTAGCCGTTCGATGAGCGCAGGGAGGGTCCTGATACATCTAATTGAGCTGGTGAAGTAACTCTTTTATTACCTCCGCATCCATCCGTCCAAAGGTTTCTGTAGACCATGTTTGTTATTGGACCCATGGTCCCCCCCCCCCCCCCCCCCCCCCGGGCGCCCGATCACATCCCCCATACCCACTCCCGTCATTTTCTCTTATCTCCTCTTCCTTCCTGAGCGAGGCGGTCTAGGGTTTCCTACTGCCGCTCCTGTGTAGAACTGTAGATCAGGGTAAGGTAAGCACCCTCCCCTACCTCCCTGACCATGCTCGCTCCACACCTCTATCAACCCTCGCCGGAGTCGGCCGCCGCTGCTGCAGATCGATCATGTGGCACAACCTCCTTCCAATTTGCGCTCCATCAACGTCTTCTATCTCCTCACATGGGACCTCTGGTCCTCATCATTTTCTAGCCGCCTCAGTTCCGATCCGGAGCAGCTTTTCTCGGATAATCAATCTCGGCATTACCCTCTTTCCAACACCGCAAACTTCTCTTGGTTTCGTTCCTTGAGCGCCTCGCAATCTTCTTACGCGCGCGCAATATGCAGTCTCGCGCGCCTCGCAGTACCTCTATTCCTCGCTGAACTGCGGCTGCCTCAGCTCTCCTCCAATGCCGCTCTTCATGCTCCCTTAATCTCGGTTCATTCCTCTTTATGACACATACAACCAGGCCCCGATCGGTGCTCTGTAGCTCACAAAATCATCTAACAAAGTTGGGTGGATTTTCACAGAAGTACTGTCAATTTTTCAGTTCACGTCCGACAGTTGACACCGTGATTCACCATTCCTCCCCTACATCAGATCACATTAGATTGCAAGGTATAGTGATTTCTGCGTTTTCTTCCTTCCAAGTTTTCTGAAATTAATAAATAGTACAGTGGATATCTGGTACAGGTTTGGTGTTTTTTCACTTAGTACGTTTGCTAGGAGATGGTGATTTTTTATTTCCAATTGTCTTGGTGCAAAGTCGCATCCATCCTTGCTGCACATGGAGATTAGCTATGTGGTTAATCTAAATTTAGTACTATGTACCGACCATGTTTACTGCCCATACTGTTGCCACTGATTTGGTGTAGATTATTTTGTAGGAAACAAGGGGTAGACTAACTAGATACTGCTAACTTTAGTACTAGTCTTCAAGTAAATTCACAATTGCGCAATTACTGAGTGAGTTATAAATAACACATTTTTCTCATTGGATGATAAACAACTAACTGGCTAAAAATAATACTCCCTCTGATACAAATTAATTGACTTGGATTTTTCTAGATCTAGATGTATCTAGACATGCTTTAGTGCTAGATACATCCGAATCTAGACAAAATAAAGTCAATTATTTTGGATCGGAGGAAGTACCTTTTTCAATGAAGCCCAACTGCCACCATCAGCCAGCAGCTGAGTTTGATAAGCCATCCAGTGCCACTGTTGATGCATCTAAGCTCAGTAAGATGGCATGAATTCGTTTTTTCCTACCATACATGTTGTGCTTTAGTATGAAGTGGATTTTTGTGTGCCGTTGATTGCCCCTATGGCTATGATAGGAAGCTGCAGTGCGATTTTTAGTAGTTTCATGACAGGGAAATATCAGTGTAGATAAAGTTTTGTGGCCGCACTTAGTGTCCTTTTATATCAGCACAAAATCCATTTGTGAGTCACTGCTGCAAAAAAATTCCTAGGTTTCTACATGTAATGATCAATTGAAGTTCAATGCTAATATATATTGGTTTCCTTAGTTAAAGTTCAATGCCGATAGATCAGCTTTCCAGTTTTCCTATGTTGATTGTACTGGTTTTCTTGGTCCAATTAGCTTTGGCCATGCGGGAAGAGAATCAGAGAACTGCCCCTGCAATCTTCAAGTTAAGTTCAGCTATCCTGATGCTCACACTTCAAATTTTTGGCAACTGTCTGAAAAAAACATCAACATCATTTGGTTTGCTTTGTTTTTCTATGACAGGATGTATTATTGCACAAGAGCAGCTGGAACCACAGATGAACAAATTAGACCAATGGTTATCCGGTGAATCATTGTTGTAGAAATCCAGTGACACATTATGTGTGTTTATTGCTTAGTATATGGTTTAGAAAATCAAATGGTAATATATCCATACTTCTTACTCCAAATTTTTCCTGGATATAAGCTTAGTAATATTTTACCATTTGATTGGATATCAAATACTGCTTAGTATGATCAAGGTCAAAGTAAGATTATGTTGTCATTGTGCGGTACTTTCTATTAAATTAGCTATCAAAGTTATTCATACATGATTTCTTACGCTAGAGTAGTTAATAGCTTAATGGTGAAACTATGTGGCACCACGTTACAACCATTTTTTACAAGGATTGTAGAACTGTTGTGTAGAACCATGGAGATGCAGTTCCGGTCCTCTACACTTTCGGACGATTCCTAGGGATAAGGGCTGCCAAATCCAGTTATCTGATTAGGGGATAATCTTGGAACATGATTCTCTTGGGTAAGGCTATGTCGTACCTATCACTTTGCAATGCTGCCAGGCTGCATGCGTCTAGCAAGCTAATCAAAATTAAGGAACTCTCTCTGTCATCTGTCTCACACTGCTATAGGATCTACGACTAGAAGGGAGGATTCAAAGATGTAAGCATTCCAAAATTTTGGCTGGTTCTATTATGAACTGAAAAGACTATTAAAATGATATGTTTGTGGGTATTACACCATGTACTATTGGCATCAAAACAAAGATCTTATGCCCCATAACTGGTGGGGTTTACACATTTATCCTCAAGACTATATTAAGAGGATTTTCCATCTATTGAACATCCAGTGACTTTGATAATATTTGCATTGATTTTGCCACAACATTGATTATGTAGCCCTGATTTTGATCATCAAGCATATAGGCTTGTAGCGGGTATTGGTATGCTTTATATTTCCTTTACCAGTCATGTGCATTTCCTTGCCTTTTAGCTTCTTATAATAATACTTCCAGGGCAAAGGATCTTCTCATGATGCTTGTATATTTGTCTCTTGGCTGAAAGAGGGTACATATGAAATATTAAGATACACTGATTCCTTGTTAGTATACTTGGGGTTAGTTCTTTTGCCAGGAGGCATCAAGTGCCACATCATGCTTTTGTCTAAAGTAGATAGAAGGCAATTTTGAAGCTGTTGGTTCGCATTTGGTTGTACTCTCAACACTCAATGCATCATAGTTTATCTTAATTTACCTTATTTTCTTTGAAAAAAGCAATTTGATTGTCATTCTTCAATCATGTGGAAACACCATAGTCGTATCAGTGAGCTAAAATGGTTGCCAATAAATAGTCCTTGTGTTAAAAGCTTTTTTTAGTTCATGTGTCTAAAGGTCCCTTTTAGGTACTTTTGAGTTCAGCTCAAGGAAAGTAGAAAACATTTGGTGCCTATTATTTAAAACATAACTATAGTTTTCCATAGTTTTGTCCATTTGTTGAGATTGAGTAATGTTGTCATGATTCTGCAGCTCTTAACATGGCACTTACGGGATCTAGAAGCTATCATTTTATAAGTAAGTTCCTACAACACATGTGAATATTCTAATTTTCCCACCTTTTGTTATGGCATTTATAGTATGGTCGAGAGGCAAGATTCTTCACCTTTGAGCTATATTTATTTATATTTAGCTTTATGCAATGATAGTTTATAGCTAAACAAGGTTAACTGTCAATCGTGCATTTATAGGAAGGTTTGCACGATTGCATCATGTTGGTGTTTTTGCTCTATAATGCTCCCTCTAGATAGATATGACAAGAAAATAAATTATTAGTTGTTGCTCCACCTTTATTTCATTGACTGAGGTTGCATTTGTATGTTTATTTTTCTTGTGAATACTATGAGTTACGAATCCAACAAGCTAGGTATGCATTTAGCAAGCAGCTGATCATGAGAGACATAATAGTTATGTTCTCAAGCAATTATATTGTTTCTTAATGATGGTTGTTGTCTTTGGGCGGCGAGTATGGGGAAGAGATTAGAGAGTCCAAGGGGAAAGCTTGCAGATGGCTCATCAATGTCCTGTCCTCGCACATCAAGGAAGTAAAGACACAAAGTATGACCAATTTTGTTGGAGTGATATCTGCACGGGTCATCACATTCCTCTACTCGCACTAAGCAATGCTAAGCATTAGAATGAGGAGCCCTACGGCCGACGAATCATGGCGGTGATGTCGGAAGCATTAGCAGTGGTCAACGACAAACAAATCTAAGCATTACAGTGAGTGTCGGCGATGCATGGCGAGATCGACGGAGGCCAATGGTGCGCATGTGATATTACCTCTGCTTTCTCTCATCGTGGATTGGCATGTTGATTTTATTAGTCCTCATATTCACTCTTCATGTCCTGATAGTAAAGTATTAGTTCCTGAATTTTTTTGCCTGAAAATTGGACAGATTCTAACCCTGTGCCCACGCTAATGTTAGTTGAATAGTCATCTACTTGCTGTCTTTTGCGAGCGAAGGATTTTATTTCTACATGGATAAAGTAATAACTTTGCATTTATATTTCTGGATGTATAATATGTTTATGAAGATAACATTGGCATTTATATTTACGAAGATAATAATAGTATGATATCTCATGACAGTCCAATGATGCAGTTGTTACAAGACATGTCCATTCTTCGAAGGAAGGAAAGATCATAATGCTCATTTCGCACGGAAGAGATGCAAAGTATCACTAATATTTGGACGTATTCATGTGGAATATGTGGACTAATATTTGTCTTTGATAGCCTTGAGAATGCAAGCTGCCATCTCGGTGGTACACTCAGAACATGATGTGCACTAATGAGTAAAACACAATTGCTAAACGATATTCACTTTTAGTGTATATCCCACCAATTAGACAAGTACATCCTACCGGTATTTTATTTTTACTATTGGATCTCATATCAGATTGAGCTCCTATAGTCATGTAAAATGATTTCCACATTCAGCAATAGTGTATGTGATTATTCTTTCATGCTAGTTGTACTACTTATAAAAAAAGATGTGAGATGTGCACTTATTCCCCAGAGTATGTTTTCACGTGTGTGAAATGCTAATGAACGATGATGTAAATATTGTACCATGTGCGAACAATCTGACTTAGACACGTGTTTTGCTGCTCACCAAATTTCAGGACGTAGCATACAAGCCATGTTTTTTTATATTTTCCAGATATACATGGAAGTCCAGCACATCTACCACACAATCACTACAAAAAAAGTTGGCTTTTGCAATGGACAATTTTCGTGGTTGAAGGCCCGTTTTTCGTGGCTAAAAAATCTTCTACGACGGATGTCCATCGTGGTAAAACCCCCGTCATAAAAGAATCTACCATGTTTTTTCCTAACCGTGGCGGATCGCAACCTTCAGTCATGAAAACTTGTTCCGTCGTAGATCTGTTCGTCAGTCGCGTTGACTGCTAACGTCATGCAAACTGCCACGTGGCAGCCGTCGTTAGCGGCCAGTTACCGCCGTTAACGGCCATAGAAACTGTGACGGAAGCCAGACCCAGCCAAGGCCTGCTAAATTCTAACTAGGCCGACCCATTAGGGGAGCCCAATAAGAAGATGGCCTGTTACTGTTTTGTCCTGCATTGTTTGAAATGGGTCCAAAGTTGCAGCCAACAGCGGCCCGCAAACTTTCAGGCCCAATACTGTTTCGGCCTAAAGAAGGCCCATGATGGTCCAACACTCTGCAACCCATTACCAGCGTGCACCAAGTCGCTCCTATACATTTAAGGCCCGCGGGCGGCCCATCACTGTTTATCACAGCCCATCGTGGGTGGCCTAATGGGTGGCCTACAGACGCCCCTTGTCTGAGATGGCCCATTACTGTTCAGGTCTGTTACTGTCCTGACCTTTCACTGTTCCGGGCTTCTCCTGTTCAGACCCACAAGCGATGCTTTACTGTTCTAGTCTAATAAATGTGTCGGCCTGTTACTGCCCTCGCCTGAAAATTTCTCGGGCCGTTACTATTCTAGCTTGTCACTATTCTGGCATTTCACTGTTGCGGCCCTTTACTGTTGTGGCCGGCTACTGTTTTGGCCTTTACTCTTACGGCATGTTACCATTACAGTCTGTTACTGTTACGTCTAGTTACAACTTGTAGGTCGGCCCATTACGTTTACGGCCTTTTGTAGTTTCGGCCTTTTCTGAAGCCCATGCCAATATCATAAAACGTTTATATAATCCAGCATTTTTTACTGTTCATCATCGGCCGAATACATGACGGGCTAATAACAAAGCACGGTATTGTTCCCTAATCGACCTTCCTGGCGTAGTTCCCATAACGACTACCACATATGTGGACGGCGTCAACTAAATGCATACATGGCCTACACGAGTTATCTAGATATTACATCAGCTGCAAACTTCTTAAAATTATTACATACTATCAAATCAAGAGAAAAAAATCGGCATTTCAGTTGACAATCAAGTTGATAGCAGAGTCCTCAATTGATCACCTGCATCTTCCTTTGAGTGTGATAGCTACATTGGAGGAGACATGATCTTGCAGCCACCTCTTTGGTGGCGATAGCAATAATTGCACCCTAAAACTAAGTAATAACAAATTAGTACATCAAACAAGACAAACTACTCATTTGACTGATATGACAGGAGCTATGATCTAGAGTTTACAACTGGTCAATGGTTCAATTATTGACCAACACGTCAAACAAACAAGACAAGCAAGCATGCATTAAACAAGTGTGTCTACCGTGAAACAAGCAATCAAAAAATGTGTGTGTGTGGCTTAGAATTTCAGCAAAAATAAACTAGCCAGGTCATTTTAACAAATATATATGAAAGCAGTTCTATACCCTAAAATGCAAGAGACGTTGGGTGACTCGGAATTTGCACTGAGACACAAAATGGCATGACAGAAATTATAACCGCATCATCTCCTGTTGAGCAGGAATGGAAACCACGAATGGACTATATATTGTAGAGGATAGTTATGTCGTGACTTAGGACGAACCAGACCCAGAACCAGATGCAAGATATAATGGCGTCACTCGTGAACCTGTAGAGCAGGACAAAAAAGCATTAGACAAGTGTGCCTAGAATGAAATGAGCAATCAAACAAAATGTTTCTTAGAATTTCAGCAAATATAAACAAGCGAGGTCATTTCAGCAAATATATATGGAAACAGTGGCATCTCCTAGAACGCATATTCGTTGGGTGACTCAAAATTTGCGGTGAGCTACATAATGGCATGTAGTTACTGTCATAGCTAAGAATCAACCAGATAGAAATTATAACGGCATCATAAGAGAACGTCTAGAGCAGGAATGCAAACCACGAGTGAACTACATAGTAGAGGACATTTATGCCGTTGTCAGGACGAACCAGCACCATATAAGGAATTAATAGCATCCCTTGTGAACCTGTATAATAGGCTATGCAGACCAACATGTTCATTGTTCCATTTTGAGCTATATGCAAGAAAAAGGAAATGGTTAGTGATGCAGCTTTTGAAGAAGCAGATGGCAACAACAAAATTATAATCGAATTAGTACGAAGAGTTTAAACGGCTACTACAGGATAACAAAACAATGCCAAGAAAGAAATAATAGCAGGAACTGATCTCAGGACGAGCCAGATAGATTCAACAACTGTAGAACAGGGAATCCACACTAATATTTTTCGCTAACTTCAGATTTTGCAAAAATTACATGGTAGCAGGCAATTACTGTTGTATGGAGTAGCTAATAACATGTGTATGACAAAATAACAGACATGTCCATGACTTAAAATTTGTAGAGCAACGCATGCAAATCAACATGTCTAATGACCTTGTATGTACTAACACGAAGAACATGCATGCCCACTGACTTGTATGTACGAGCACGATGATAAAAATGCAGTTCACTACGACAGGCTTGAACCTGCTATAATGCTGATGAAATAAAAATGGGTTGCATATTTGGTTAACCTTGGTCGGAGAGGCGTCTAAGCATCGTCGGTACCGTGCGGGTGACGTCTAGGTTACTGAGGGTGCTGCGGTTGCGGTGGCTGTTAGCGTCGGGGAAGCAGATCTTGGGCGGTCGATGCCGGCTTGAGCGTGGTGGACGAGAGCGTCGTTGAGGCAGATCCAGTGCAGTGAATGGTGATGACCGAGCAGCTGGTCTAGAGCAGTGGACATGGAACTCCCTAAACTAGATCACGTCCAGTGTACACCGGTGAAGCAGATCCGGTACGGTTGGGTAGATTTCGGTGGTCGGGAAGCAGAGCTTGGGCGATCGATGACGCCATCGGCGTGGTGAATGACACCGCAGCTCCGGTGCAGTGGCAGAGAGACCCGATGAACCAAATCCGGTGGGTGAGCATCGGTGAAGCGGCTCCGCGGCGGTGCACGAGACCGCCGCTCAAGCGGGTCCGGCCGTCGTGGAATTGCCGCCGGCCGGTGCGCGTCATGGTCGTGGAGGTGAGGGCGTGGGAAAGAGGGGGCTGGGATTTTTGGAAGGACCAGCAGGAAAATCTGGGCAAATCCGGACTAAGGAGGTGAACAAAAACATAAATTACGATCATGCCCCCAAGCTACCGACTTTAGCTTGCCCCATAGGGCGTCATAACAATGGGTAGAATCGGAATTTTGAAGTCAAAAGTTTTTCAAACTGAGGGGCGGGAAATGCTTCAAGATCGGTGTGTGATTTTGCCGCTTGATTGAGGTATTGAATTTGGTGACCGTCCATCTAATAATAATATAAATATGGTACTATCGCGGTGGGATATTTTACCTCAAAGTTTTTGAAACCGAGGGGCGGGAAATGTTTTAAAGTCAGTTTATGGTTTAGCCGCTCGATTGAGATTTTGAATTTGACAAGCGCCCATCTGATAATAATACAAAAATGGTACAGCCCCGGTGGGAGATTTTGCCTCAAAGTTTTTGAAACGGAGGGGCAAGAAATGCTTCAAAGTCGGTGTGCGGTTTTGCCGCTCAATTGAGATTTTGAATTTGACAAACATCTATCTGATAATAATAATAATATAAAATGGTACTCCCTAGGTGGGAGATTTTGGCTCAAAGTTTTTGAAACGGTTAGGCGGGAAATGCTTCGAAGTCGGTGTGTGTGATTTTGCCGCTCGATTGAGATTTTGAATTTTGCTAGCATCCATTTACTACTAGTAGTAGCATTAGAAAAAGGTGGTAGAACGTACGGCTATATGGTCAGGAATTCATGACCGAGAGTCACATCAAATGATCATCCATATAACCACACTTGAGGTACTCCCTGTGTTGGGTATTACTAGGCCGGAGTAGTACTAGTTCGGAGAATTAACTTCACCTACTCGCTTTATAGCTAGTTATTGTATGCAATAGTAATCCTAAAATCTAGTCAATGCATGTGGCCACCGCATCTAATTGAAAACATGCTAGCCAATGGATGCACTTCCGTTTTAACAACATGATCGGCCAGGAGCATTGCACGGCATGGTGATTCATATTTTACGGTCAACTAGAGGAGTAATTGAGCAAAACTAGGAAAATTAATTGGTCCTCGACCTAGCAATTGAGGCTCAAAAAATTAAAAGGTACATACACCTTTAGTCCCATCTTGCACCACGAGAGCGTTTTAGTCTCACTATAACAGCCCAAGTTGGTAATATATATAAATATGACTTAAGCATTGCATGCATCTGTTTAAATCAATAAAATATATGCATGTGACTAAGTGTGTGAACCAAAATAGAAGTAGAAAGCCCTAAAATATGTGCAAATGGATTCAAATATGCACCAAAATTCAAGTTTGGTAATATTCTGGTTATTACAAAAGTGCTCTTGCCTTCTTCCTATTCAAAATGGTTTAAAACTCAAATATAATTGAGCTATTTATAATAAAAACAAAGGTTTTAATAAAACCCAGGGGTTTCCTTTCAAGTTTCAGCCCCTAGATCACTGTTTTGGACTGCGGGTTGGTTTTCTGGTTTCCCAGGGGGTTTTCCGCAAGTTTGCCATCGTCTTCTCCCAGCTGGAAGCTGCTCGGTGTCGCTGCCGGCGCCGTCAATCCCCACCGCCCGCTCTGCACTATCCGTCGCGCCCTGGACGAGGATAAGACCGCCCGCGCCGTGTCCCTCTTCGCCTGTGCTTCTCTCTCCCTCCCGCGCTTGCCCTCTCTCGCTCCCGCATAGGGCCGAACCCTAGCTCGCCGGCAACCTCCAGTCCCCACCGTCTTCGGCCTCCCATCGCCCATCTGAGACCGCCACGTGCTCCGCCTCTCCACCCTTGTTCTCCCTGTTGAAGCACGCAAGCCCGAGGGCTCTCTACTCATCGGAATCGAGTCATCTTCCCCGACCCCGACTATGCTCGCCGCCGTCGATTCGCTCATCTCCGGCCTCCTCGGTCCTCGCCGTCCCCACAGTCGTGTTCCTGGTGAGCTTACGGTCCGAAAGGACTCCCTCATCCTTCCCCTTTCGCTCCATGGCCGCATCCTGACGAAGCTCTGCAAGCTCCGCCACCGCCGCTCGCCGTGGTGATAGCTCCGGCGACCACCCCGTAGCGGCGCCGCCCATTTCTGGCTCACCTTGCTCCGCTGGTTTAAACGCCCCTAGTCCTGCAGCCCCGTGTGTCCCCTAGCACCGCCAACCGTCGCCGATCAATGTGCCCTCCGGCGAGCCCATGTGGCACCGAGGTGGCGACCACGTGGCCCTGACGTGGTTGTCGACCCAGGTTTGCCACGGTGGCAACCTCTGTGGCCCTGGCCCACAGGTCAACCACTATGGGTAGGTGCTGCCCCGGTGTAAAATGCCCCCGCTCCTGTGCTGATGTCATAGTGACGCAGTAAACCTTTTTATATTTGGCTTAATAATTTCAGAAAAGGTTTAAATCTTATAAAATTCATAACTAATTCATATTTAATCAGAAAAATATGACTAATATATCAAAATGTTCAGAAAAATGAGATCTACACTTTAAAAATACAATCATGCATTGTTGATCAACCTAAACCCTAGCTAGTTAGAGGAACATCGAAACCCCCCCTAATTGCATATGGGATCGATGGAATGCCAAGCCCTCGGTACTCCGAACCCATTTAAATCGATGTTAATTCACGTGCTTGCGCATTGCATGGTTCGAGATGTTGATTGTTTCCTTCCTTTCCGGTATTGCTTCTTCGCGATAGGATCCAAGCACGAGACTGAAGTCGATGACACCGAAGATCCATATCTGTCTACTGAAGGACAAGGCAAGCGTAGCCTCTCATTCTGAACCTACGTTTTATAAAGTATCTACTTTCTCGCTATATTGCATACGATTCCAATGTGGTCTTTTGTCAGTAGCTAGAGTTACCTATCTGCTGCATAGTTTCCCTATTGTAGCCTTATATACCTGATACACTGCTCCTAGCATACCTAGGTCTGGCATGTGAGCATTGCTAGAGCTTCTTCGATGGTCAAGCTTAGCCATGCTTAGTAATTATGCCTGATCCATTGTAACACCCAGTCCACTCCTGGGCCCGGGGGGTGTCACTCCTCGCAGATTAATAGGATATCTAGACTGACCTCACAGACCAACACTAGTCTTTTCTACGCACTTTGTCCTCACTCGTGCGCACCCGGTTACCCACTTCCCGGTCGGTCACCCATCCTAGAATTGCTCTAGGCCAAGCACGCCTAACCTTAGAGTTCTTTTCGAATGAGCTTCCGGAAAAGAAATTGCAACTTGTTGATATGGGTATCCTATCAATCCTATTAAGCCATGTGCCTGGATCTCACATACACCCACCCTTTAGAAGATCGATGCCCTCATCGATCAAGCACACCCAGGAACGTTCCCTCTTGGCACGCGTCTGTGCGTTCAGTGTCGGCACATGTGCCATGCCGTGTCCACTCCGGGCCACGTCATGCTCCACATGTCCCGCCACTGACCCGCACACACCCGTGTAATCGCAAGGGTCGTCTCTGATACCACTTGTAACACCCCGTCCACTCCTGGGCCCGGGGGGTGTCACTCCTCGCAGCTTAATAGGATATCTAGACTGACCCCACAGACCAACACTAGTCTTTTCTACGCACTTTGTCCTCACTTGTGCGCACCCGGTTACCCACTTCCCGGTCGGTCACCCATCCTAGAATTGCTCTAGGCCAAGCACGCTTAACCTTAGAGTTCTTTTCGAATGAGCTTCCGGAAAAGAAGTTGCAACTTGTTGATATGGGTATCCTATCAATCCTATTAAGCCATGTGCCTGGATCTCACATCCATCCCGATGATGATGAATCGGAGATGCCAGAGAATCTAGAAAGGTAGGAGATGGAGACATGATCGGAGGTGACTGATAAATATGCTAAGGCTTGCATGGGAGGCCATGTTGGGTGTGGTTTTTGTAGTCCTATGCTCACCACCACTAGGAACCGAGTTCTTGCCTTTGGAACCGAGACGAGCGTACAGCCACACGGGGCCTGAAAAACCCCTCGACTAACTAACTTGCCTAGTAGATTCCATGAGTCACATAGTTCAGGCTTTTCATTTGGCATACACATTGAAAATGTTTTCAAAAGAGGAGGTGAAGGAGGTGCATCATGACAGGTAGGTAAGCGTTGCCGGGGTTGCTTGGGGTAGATAGCGCCCCTGGTAAACCAACCCCGACTCACATCTCTAGGGACCGACTTCGGGATTTGACACGTTACAGCGGAACCCTCCTTAGGGCGTGACTCATGGTCTCGGCGACAGCAAGGTAAAGGTCGTGGTCAACCACCCTCTGTCGGCCTTCCCAGGAAGAGGGCTAATAATTTGGCATTAAGAGTCGGTTGGTACGTGTGGGTAAATTTGTACACCCATGCAGGGTTAAATCTTTCCGAAAAGCCGTGTTCATGGTTATGAACGCTTGGTGACCGAATTCTAAGATCATAGATAACATTAACTAAAAGTAAAACTTGTTGATCCACGTGTGCTTAAGGATGCTTCCTCGGGGGTTCGAGGGGGTGATCCTAGATGAGGAGTTCAGATGTACTTGGTTAACAAGTTCATATGTTCAAGATGGAGTTGTCGCTCTCTTACCCTGTTTTGAAAGTATTATGTGTAGTCGAGCCTCTTCTAGAGCCTTTTTACAAACAAAGTTGGCTTTATGCAAAGAAAATCTAGAGAAAGCTTTTCTAGCCAGAGCAAGTAGACACTAGGTTATCTAAGTCTTGTGGAGTACATTCTCGTACTCAGCCTTGCGCTATTGTTGTTTTTCTCCAAATGATCTAGTCGCATCTGAAGGAGGCTTCTACGTTGACATTGACGAGTAGTTGGGGGTCCCAGGTAGCAGTCCGAGGACTATGGGTTGATCGCCACTTATGTTTATGGCCTCTTAGGCCCTTTGTTAAGTTTGTTGTGTAGAACAACATAATTTGCTTTCGCTGTTTGGTGTAATGATGGGTTTGTAATCGCTGGTTTGTAATAATCTGATATCGTACTCTATTAAGAGTTTAAACTTATGCTATCGAATCCCTGTGTTCTGTAATGCTACCGAATCATATACCGTGAGTCTCTGAGGTTGGAGTTAAGTTTATCTCGGAGGATGATCCGAGGTTTGTTTAACCCTAATCTCGGGGGTGTTACACTCACATATTGAAAAATGAGCAATACTAGTCCCTCAACTTATATCTCGAGAGCATTTTAGTCCAATTTAATGGAATTTCAATGAATTTGATTTAATTTGTCCATAGATGATGTTGTTTTTTTAAAATGACCCCTCTATATTTTTATGTCATTTGTGTCCCTATGCGAACTGATAAGTGGGCCAACTGTTAGTAGACGTACAAATAAAATAGTTAAATCTCTAAGAGGAGAATAGATTCGAACTTAACACTTTTGTACAACGACACACACACACCCACAAGCCACAATGCCGGTAGATGCCCATGACTACTCAAGTGAGACGAGGAGTACTTGAGAGGACGTAATTATGCCAGACGGGGAGTACTTAGGGGAAGTAATTATTTATACAATAAAAAAGCACATACGAACGCAAAAAATGCTCACGTCTATGTTGGCACGGTCCATAATATCAATTGTATAGCTTTGTCGTTAACCTAGTAGCTAGCTGTAGTGTCTAGAATAAACTTGAGTTTTTTCTTATTTGCAAAAATAAAAAGGAATAAAGTTGAGTTGTTATTGTACCCCAGAACACATATTTTTGAATATCCAAAATAAAGAACACATCAGCCAGAGCGCTCTTCAGTTAATCACTTCTGTGTGCATATTGTAGTGGCAAGGTTGATTTCTTCAGTAGCGCAGGTAATCAGTTCGATACCCTACAATGCATTGGTAGTTTTTCTTATTTGTTTTCTTATTCAGATCCTCCTGTCAAGTCGTACTAAGGTCACAACTAGCAGGCAGAAAATAAACAGAGGTCATTTTGCAAAAATTATGATGCCATATGTCACTTCCAGAATTAGTTACGATAAATTCGGATAAAATCACAGAAATTTGATTGAATTGGACTAAAATTTTCCTGGTTACAAATTGTGGGGCTAGTGTTGCTCACTTTGCAAGATGTGGGACTAAAACGCTCCCGCGGTGCAAGTTGTGGGACTAAAAACGTATATACCTCGATATATAATGACCGTGGTATTGAGAGAACATGAGGATTTTAGCTCCACAGAGCATACACCCCATCTGGCCACATGATGAACATCCAAGAGCACAGCCAAAAAGCAAAATTGAAAAATGGAAAATGCCATGCAAAAAATGGAAAATGTCCCGCGTTTGCGTGTGCCCTGAGGGACCAGGGAGCGCAGGTTTTCTTCTTAGATTTTGGGATAATTAAATACAATGAGGTTATAATACTACTACTACTAGTATCATCCTACACCTACACACTCGTTTGCTTCCAGGAGTCGTAAGCTGGTGTGCGCACGACCGTTGTACCGTAATTAGTGCGTGTGCGCATGCGTGTGCCCGTGCCAGTTTGATGAAACGCGCTTGCGGTTTCTGTGTGCATGTCGTCGTCTCGTTTCCACACGATTTGCTTGGCTTTCCAGGCCTTTGTTTAAATGTGTGTCTCTGGAACCGCTTCCTGTGCCAGTCGGTGGGACCGAGACCACACAAACGCCTTCATCTATGGCCGGCAAGAAGCAGGAGGACTCGCTGTGGGCTGGTCTCCCTAAGGGACTCGTCCAGAAGATAGATGCCATCTTCCTTTCGACGGACGACTTCGACTACTATGCCGCCTTTCGGGCAGTCTGCAGCGCCTGACACGGCTTCATGGAGGAGCGCTTTATGCCAGCCAACTGGATTGTTCTAGAGCACCAGTTGTCGGAGGAGTATCGGGTAGAAGACGCTTCCATCACATTGATGAACGTGAGAATTGGCCGCCACCTTGAGAAGAAGATTAGCCAGGTTATTCGCAGGTGCTTTCTTTATATTCATCTGTATATATGCGATCCATTTTATGCATTCACATCCTATACTATCTGTTTTTCAAGTTCTGTTTCTTCGTCCACTTGTTGCCTAGGGTTTTGCTCCATGGTTTACCTTGATTGAATTTTAGTCTGTCTACCTTGACTGAATCTCTTTTCTCCTCCCTCTATCTCTGGAAGGTACTTTTATGTAGGTAGCACAACCGGCGGCCTCCTTGTGCTTGGACAGAGGGTACAGTCGTACAAGACCCGGTTGTACAACCCCTTCTCAGGCGCTATCAGGGCAGAGATACCGGCTGAGAAGGTGCCTTCGGTCGCTGTGATGATGTTCCCGTCGTTGATGGTGTTTACATGAAACCATCAGAACACCACCATTCGGTGGGCAGATGAGAGCATGGAGGAAGGGAGTCGCCCAGTCTTTGGTGAAGCGTGGTACTCGCCATATGACTTCACGGAACTCCGGAGCATGACTTCTTACGCCGGTGATGTTTTTCTCGTAGACAGATACGGGTCTATCCTCTTGACTATGTGTGATGCTGCTCATGGAGATGTGCAGCTGCAGCGCTCCACACGAACCCTGCAGATGCATCCCACTGTTGTAAGCCCTATTCCGGGCTGCCAGTTCCTAGAGAATTGTTTTTACCTTGCCAAGTCCGATGGGGAGTTGTTGTTTGTTTTGAATGGACCGGTCTACAGCGGCAGGCCGGTTGTTTACCGGGTTGATACCTAGAACCGTGTCCTTCAGCCGGTTAGAGGCATTGGAAGTCATGCTCTCTTCGTTGCTGACAATCGGTGCGTCTGTGTTGACAGCGCCAGGGTACCCACGGTGCAGGCCGACAACATATACTATGCGGATCTATCCAAGATTAGATCTTACAACTTTGAGGCTCTTGCGTGGGAAGAGGAGCCAAGCGTTGTATATGGGTATAGAGTAGGAGGATTATGGATCAATGACCTTCCTTTCAAACTCGATCGATTGCTGGCGGAGTATTGCAGAATCGTCGAGCATTCTGAGCTGTAGATGGTGCCGCCATATGGCAAGGATGGTACCACCCACTATGATTACTACGACGACTATCCAGCAGATTGGTGGATTGTGTGGGTCTGCTCCTGATGTATTCTCTTCAGGTTAGATCTTTATGTGTTCACTTTGTTGAGTGAACATCTATGAATTTTGCAAGTTCTATGGTGCCCGTGTAATACAATGGACGTTCTCCCTGTTCCGGTAGATCGTGTGTTGTACCTCTTACAATTTTACTGTTTTTTCATGTGTGTAGTAATTTTGATAGATGCTCAGTTTATAACAATCCTCAAACAACTTACAATTGAAAATTACACTAGATTATTACAATCCTCAGTAAACTTGATAGTAATAAAATGAAGCATAAAAGTTGCATCAGAGTCCAGACAACTAAAAAAACACCATAACTGGTGTTGCAGAAAAGGTCTCTATGGAGCTTGCATCCCGAGACATGTAACAACTGGCTTCCCATGAGAGCTGCAGATGAGATTATTAAGTATGTTCTGCGTTAAAGCTTGCCTGTTTTTTAATTCATATAAGTCTTTGCGTGCTATGGTGATTACTGAATCTGTTTTGTTGGCTTCTTGCTCAACAATATCACGGGCATCTTGGAGGGCATCCTCAAACAATATTTCGGCTGAAAAACAAGGATCAGTCGAAGCGGTGTGCCATGAGCAATAGGTATTGTCACTGCTGCTATGTGAAATAAAATCTAAACTTGGAGAAGCGGGTCATTTGCAGCCTAAAACAAACACAAAACAAGTTATAACAGCATTACCATGCAATCACACCACCATGAATTTTAAATGTGTCAATGCGGTAATATATGAGGAAGGAAGCAATTAACAGTGGTGGCTCATACATCTATTTCTTCTTGAATAAGTGGACCAGCTGGCGCCATAGAGCGATGCGAGCATGTGCTGCTCTATGAAATGACTGCTCTACTTGAAGATGGCTGAGACCAAGACAAAATAAGTTACTTAAACAACATACTTGGGAAACAAACTACAAGTTCATTTTGAATAACAATGCGAGCAATCAACCAAAGTACCTGATGCAGACTGCTCAAACTAGAATGTGTAGAACATGAATAAAACGAATATTAAAACTAAGCCATTAAGTTTCTCATATATAAACTAGCCAGGAATTACACAACGAAATCTGCCACTAATTTAATCATAGACAAAAAAACGAATAACTCAGCCAATAAAAACACATCAATTGTGAGCCTCGAATATGCTAGCCAGATAATTTCAGACAAACAATGAATCAAGCAATCATACATTGAATTATTCATGAATAGCCAGATAATTTCAACGCTTCGGTGGCCAGAGAACAACAAACTGAACCATCAAGTTCCTTGTATTAAAATAGCTAGTTCATTTAAGTATGATACATAGTAGATACAAGAGTGAGATGAACTGCACAGAGTTTCTTATGATACATGTGTAGATCTTATCGCTAGTGTGGCCTTGTTCTTATTATCAGACAACTCAGATGCAATACACTCAGCCTCTCCATATCTAGGAAATTAAACTAAGCACATGGAACAAAAGTAGACGATAGTGGGGCTAAAATGTTTGACGCTAATTTTTGGGAAAAAAATATGAAAACAAGAAAGATAGATGGTAAATTTAAGCAAACAAAAAATGTGGCAAGGACCAAACTTCGGGTGGGGGGCCTTACGGTAGGTGTTATACGAGATCTACAGCGGCTACTGTGGATGGGAAGAGTTTGTACTCCATTGTTGCTCCTCTGCATAAAGGTAAGGCCAACTATAAATACAAACAGGTTCCAACATGATATACGTTGGCATGAAGTGAAATAAAAGTGATGGGTTCTTACGAGATTAAAGGGGCCATTCACTCTATGATACTGTGTGCAAACTGAGGCTGCTCCTTGCATAATAACAACAAACAATTTGAGCCACAGATTAAGAAGGATCAAATCGATAGTACATAATGGTGAAATAGTATGACGTGTGTAAATGTGTAGTATAGGATAGCAGGACAATAACACGATGGAAATACTATAGTTCGTAAATCGATGAATGAGAGAGATATTATATAATCATATCTCATGTGGACAGGTACATCAGAGAATGTAAACAAATATGTTAAGTGACTAATAATTCACAAAGAAATAGTACAGTACATAAAAACAGTTCAATGCATGGAGTTTAAGCATAACCACAATGGGTTAATTTAGTACTCCCTCCGTTTCAAAATATAATATGTTTTAGCTTTGTGAAAAGAGTGCATCTAGACCTCTTTTAGTATGTAGGTTCATCTAGGTTTGGAGTGAACCTACACACTAAAATGAGTCTGGATACACTTCTTTCACAAAGCTAAAGCATCTTATATTTTGAAACAGAGGGAGTACATCACATGTGTATATCAAGTAAAGAACATGTTAGTTAGGAAATTTAGCATGAATACAGTACATTGCCAACAAACAAATCGCGCAGGGAGATCTGGTTTTACCTCGGTCGGGTCGGCGTCTATGCCTCCTTCGCATCCTCATGGGTCACGTCGAGGTTGCCGAAGGTGCTACGGTCGTAGTGGGTGTCGATGATGGGGATGTAGATCTTGGGTGGGCGAGGATACGAGCAGAACGCTGGACCATGGTGTCCGTGGAGCAGATCCTAGGCGGTCGATGATGTGGTCAGCACGCCGGACAAGAGGGTTCGTTAAGCATATCAGGTGTGCGGGTACGCTGGCTAAAGTGCAATGGGAATGTTCCGGCCAATGACGTATTCCTGGAGGAGAGAGAGGGGGACGGGGGTTGGGTTTAGGTACTACTAGCACTATACTGGGAAAATTACGAGTAAAGCCCCCCACCTACTGAATTTAATAGGGGTCAAATGGGAATTTTGAAGTATCTGAAATTTTGGGGCACGAACTATGTTCGGATGCGGGGATCGTTTTCAAAAGGTGTTCAAAATTTGCATGATGCATAGTCTTAGCTAGAAGTCGAACCACTCGTCAATACTCTCTGTGGTTTCTAATATATTAATTAACCGCTCGATGGGTACCTCCAAAAGATTTTGTCATAAAAATTTCAAAGCAACCTACAATTTATTACTTGTAGTTCAAGTTTGACCTAATTTCATTAAATTCAATAGCAGTCTATCGCACTTAGTTGTAGCTCAATTTTGACCTAATTTTATTAAAATATCAAGACGCAAAATCTGAGCAAGAAGATGAACCTGTCGTCATAACTCTCTTTTGGTTTCTGATAGTATATTAATTGCCCCCTATGCGCCCCCTCCGATGGGTACCTCTAAGACTTTTCCATAAAACTTTCAATTCAACCAACACAGTTTACTTGTAGTAGTTCAAATTTTATCTATTATATTTTTTCCGCTTTGCCAATTATAATTTTATATAGTGATCATATGCCAGATGTCTATTATCTGAGTCTCACGTGCAGGGCACATGCAATTTGCTAGTACTTGTAGTTTCAAATTTGACCTAATTTCGATAAATCGACATAAAGTCATTCTAATGGGCAGAGTTAGCTGGGAAGTTTGAAAACTCATAAAACATGGGAATCGTTGGTACAACATGTTGGTCCAATATATATGTATGTAAACTTGGCTTGTGGCATTCAGATCTAATATTCTTTGGACTTTTATTTAGGAAAAAGAACAAGCTCGCTCGTATTCTTCACCCAGAAAATGTAGAATGGAATGTTCTTTCTTGATAGTTGGAAACTCACACCGACGACACTGTTTACTACAAGAAGATGCAACAATGATCTATCTATGAAAAGACATTTAATTCAAGAGCAATCTATGGCGTTTACTTGTAGCTAGCTCAAGTTTAACCTAATTTTGTTAAATTACCAATATGCAAAGTCTTAGCAAGAAGTTGAACCTATCGTCGAAACTCTCGCTGGTTTCTGGTATATTAATTTTGAACCCTCGATTGGTACGTCCAAAAGAGTTTTCGTAAATCTATTGAAGAAAAACCTACAATTTACTTGTAGTTTCAAATTTGACCTAATTCCGAGATATCGACATAAAGTTATTCAAATGTGAGGGGTTAGCTATAGGAAGCTTCAGAACCCATAAAACATGGGGATCTCAAGTACAACATGTTGTAGATCCACTATATATATATATGTCTGTCAACTTGGCTTGTGGCATCCACATCAAATATTCTTTGGACTTTTCTTTACGGAAAAGAACAACTAACCTCGTTCGTCTTCACTCAGAAAACGTAGAATTCAATGTTCTTTCCTAGTAGTTGGACACTCACACCCACGACACTGCTTACTACTATAAAATGGACCCATCTACCTCTGAAATGACATTTAATTCAAGAGCTATCTATCGCGCTTACTTGTATCTCAAGTTTGACCTAATTAATTTCGTTAAATTGTCAAGATGCAAAATCTTAGTAGGAAGTTAAACCTATCATCAAAACTCTTGTTGTTTTCAGATATATTAATTGTGACCCCTCGATGGGTACCTCCAAATTAAAAGCTTTTTTGTAAAAATTACAAAGCAAAACCTACAATTTAATTGAAGTTTCAAATTTGACCTAATTTCGAAAAATCAACTTAAAGTCATTAAAATGGGCAAAGTTAGCTAGGAAGTTTGAAAGCTCATAAAACATAGGAATCGCAAGTACAACATGTTGTCGATCGACTATATATGTCTGTCAACTTGGCTTGTGGCATCCACATCCAATATTCTTTGTACTTCTCTTTAAGGAAAATAACAAACTAGTAGCCTCGCTCGTCTTCACTCGGAAAATGTAGAATTGAATGTTCTTTCCTAATAGTTGGAAACTCACACTGACGGCATTGTTTACTACAACAATGTGCATCGATATACCTCTGAAAATACATTTAATTCAAGAGAAATCTATTGCGCTTACTTGTAGCTCAAGTTTGACCTAATTTCGTTAAATTATCAAGATACAAAATCTTAGCAAGAAGTTGAACATATCGTGAAAACTCTCGGTGTTTTGTGATATATTAATTGTGACCCCTCTATGGGTACATCCAAAAGATTTTTCGTAAAACTTTCAAAGCAACCTACAATTTACTTGTAGTTTCAAATTTGACCTAATTTCGATAAATCGACATGAAGTCATCCGGTCAAATGGGCAGAATTAGCTAGGAAGCTTGAAAACTCATAAATAAAACATGGGAATCGTTGGTACAACATGTTGGTCCACTATATATGTCGGTAAACTTGGCTTCTAGCATTCATATCCAATATTATTCTTCGGGCATTTCTTTACAGAAAAGAACAACCTCGCTTATTATCACTCAAAAAATTGAGAATAATTGAATCTTCTTTCCTAATATAGTTCGAAAATCACACCGTACTAACGACACTATTTACTACAAGAAAATGCACCAATTTACCTCTCTTAAAAGTCATATATTTCGATAGCAATCTATCACGCTTACTTGTAGCTCAAGTTTGACCCAATTTCGTTAAATAGTGTCATGCGATGCAAAATCTTAGCAAGAAGTCAAACCTGTGTCAAAACTCTCGGTTGATTCTCATATATTGATTGTGACACCCCTCCCGATCGGTACGGTACCTCCAAAAGCTTTTTCGTTAGTTATAGTTCAAGTTTGACCTAATTTCGATAACGCTACATGTACTCATTCAAGTGGGCAGAGTTAATTAGCTAGGGAGTTTGAAAACTCAAAAAACATATGGGAATCGTAAGTAAAACATGTTGGTCCGCTTAATATGTCTAGAAGCTTAGCTTATGTCATTGACATCCATATTCTGCTTCGAGCTTCCTTTACAGAAAAGAACCATCTCGTCATCACTCGGAAAACTGAGAATTTTATTTCCCGATAGTTGGAAACTCACACTGACGATATTGTTTACTACAAGAAGATGCACCCATCTACCTCCAAAAATACATTTAGTTCAATAGCAATCTATTAAGCTTACTTGTAGTTCAAGTTTGATCTAATTTCATTAATCAACAAGAAGTCACTGAAGTGTGCGGAGTTAGCTAGGGAGCTTGAAAAATCCTAGTACTAAAAACTTGGGTATTACGTATAAGAAACTATGGTCCAGTTTGTTTGATAATTGGGGCAGTTGCATTTTCTTTTAACCGTGGTAGGTCTCGTAGGAGCGTGGTGCTTGAGAGTTAACACGGTCGGTGGAAGTACAAGTTACATAAAAGACCTCATAAAAATGAAAATGGCACCCAAGTCCATGCATTTAGCACACGGACCCTGAAACTGAGCAATAAAGTGTGTGTTTTGAGGTTTGCGCTTACTAGCATTCATCGTGCTAAAGACTATCAGTAGAATCTTTGTAGACGCTAAGAATGGAAAAGAACATCCAATAGTTAGCAATGTTTGGATTTGCCGGTCTTGATCCAATGGTCAATGTTCGAAGTTATCCGTACACTATACAGTGGTATGATATGGTATTGTAAGAGATAAGACAAGATAAACATAAGATAAGAAGTATTGTGAATGGCCGATCTTTTGAGTAACCTTTCCTCCCGATGTTTGGGAATCAAGTGAAAATTCCGAAAACCAGAAAAGTTTGATTTTTTTTGCCACCAAGGACCAAAGTGGTTTCCTTCCTATGTACTGCTCGTCGCTACTCCACACGAACGTGGCTGCCGAACACGCCAGAGACACAGAGCCACCGTACCAAGGCACACGTGCGCAGCACCACGCTGTGGATGAGGGAGAGATCAGTCGGGCCGGTGCGCGAGGGGAAAGGGTAGGAGAGAGGGAGGATGGATGGTGAGAGGTAGCAAAGGAGAGAGAAAACACACAATTTATTTTGCATGCACAGGTCCTGAAATTTACTAGTACTAGCATAGTGTAGTACACTGTAAGGCCGCAGGAGTACCTCGTGTCAGAAACCCATCATAACTTTTCTCTGACATGGAACCGCCTTTAACTTCTCTTCGCTGCTGCCCTCTTCGCCTGCCAACGTTTTATTCTCTCAGCATGTACAATGCATGGGCAGAGGTGACCATATGTCTAAGCAAAGAAATATACTACTCACTCATTATCTAAAAAAGCACACCTTAATATGTCCTACTACCCATTAAAAAAAGGCCTACTATGTGGCATCCTGATATGTTAGAAACGTATCTATGATTTTTGATGTTCCATGCTTGTTTTATTTTATGGAACTAACCTATTAACAAGATACCACAGTGCTAGTTTCCTGTTTTCTGCTATTTTTGGTTTCAGAAAAGCTAGTAAGGAAATATTCTCGGAATTGGATCGGACAAAAGCCAAAGTGAATATTTTACCCGAAGCAAAACAGAGTCCGGAGGAGAGACGAAGTGGCGCACCAGGGCGGCCACACCTGGTGGCGGTGCGGCCTAGGGGCACCACCAGGGGGTGTGGGCCGCCTGGTGCTCCACCGACCTTGCCCCTTCGCCTATAAAAGCCTCCCACGATGAAAACCCTAAGTACCCGATCAAAATTCCATGAAAGAGTCTGTAGCCGCCGTCATCTACATCCCTAGATCGGGAGGGATCTGAAGCTCTTCCCGACACCCTGCTGGAGGGGAGAGATCACCCTGGAGGCCTTCTTCATCACCATGCCTACCTCCGGTGTGATGCGTGAGTAGTCATCTCTGGACTACGGGTCCATGTAGTAGCTAGATGGTTGGTTCTCCTCCTTTGTGCTACCATGTTTAGATCTTGTGAGCGCCGTTCATGATCAAGATCATCTATTTGTAATCCTACATGTTGTGTTTGCGGGGATCCGAAGGATATTGAGATGCTATTTCAGATTGATTGTTGATTCTATCATGTCTATGTTATTTGTGATCTTGCATGATTTCCGTTGTTAGTAGCTATCTTGGCCAAGTAGATGCTAGCAACTCCAAGAGAGAGTATTTATGTTCGATAGTGGGTTCATGCCTCTAGGAATCTGGCGAAGTGACAGAAATCTCTAAGGTACTAGATGTGTTGTTGCTACTAGGGAGAAAACAACAATCCTTTGTCCATAGGGCAATCATATTGTTTACTTTACACACTTTGCTTAATGCAATTATCTGTTACTTGCAACTTAATAATGGAGGGGGATTCGGATGATAACCTAAAGGTGGATTATTAGTCATAGATGCAGTTGGATTACGGTCTATGTATAATGTTGTAATGCCCAATCAAATCTCATAGGAGTCAAGATGATTAGTATATACATGTATGCTTTCTCGGTGTCTTTCAATTGCCCCGCTATAATTTGTTCACCCAACATGTCATCTATCTTAAGGAGAATCACCTCTAGTGAACTATGGACCCCGGTCCATTCTTTTACCATTGATAAACCATCTATTTACTGTTTTCTGTTTACTTTCTGCAAGCAATTACTATGTTCCACACAATACGTTTAATCCTTTGTTTTCAGCAAAACCGGTGAGATTGATAACCTCACTGTAAGTTGGGGGCAAAGTTCTATGGTTGTGTTGTGTAGGATTCCAAGTTGGAAACAACATCTTGGAGGTTTTTCCTTGCTCCTACTGGTTCGATAACCTTGGTTTCATAACTGAGGGAAAACTTGCTGCTGTGCTCATCATACCTTCCTCTTGGGGTTTCCTAGCGAGCTCGATATATGTTGAGCCATCAAGCCTTTTTTCTGGCGCCGTTGCCGAGGAGTCAAGGACATCTTCACAAGGGGAGTCCCTCATAACCAATCTCTTTACTTTGTTTTTTTGTTTTGCTTAGTTTATTTCTTCTTTGTTTGCTTGTTTCTTTATCAAAAACACAAAAAAATAGTTGTACTAGTTTGCTTCCTTTTATTAAAAACACAAAAAAAATTAGTTTCTATCTCAAGTTGCTATTATGTCTAGCATTGCTCCAATCACTATGTCGCCTGAGGAAATGATTTTTACTTTCAAACAAGGAATTGAAGAGGGTTTCAAAGAAGCTTGGTCTAGAATCTCTGATTTACATGCAAAAACTGAACCTAAAATGACTCTAAGCTTGTTTCTTAGCAGTTTTTACTTTGGAACTGCCATTTGCTATAGATATGCTTTGGATGCTGTAGTAGGAGGAGATTTCCTCCAATGAAATGAGGGTGAATCTTTTAATGCCATAAAAAGTTGGTTGGAACATATGAATTGCCTAGCAAATCTGATTCCTCCATTATAAACATTATTGCTAGATTGAACACTCTTGAGACCAACACAACTAGTTTAAAAGAATACTATAACATGCTTAGAGAGCATCATGAATATGTTCCAATAAATTCTGAATCTTCAAAATGGCTTCCTACGGTAAAAGTTATTATAAATAATGAAACTTTTTATGCTTGTTAAGATATCATGTATGAATTTTGTCTCATGCCTAAAGATATCTATGAATCTTTGGGGACTTTTTGAAGGGGGAGAAGAAATATCTCTTACTAATAATGCCACAATATTACCCATTGGAATAGCTGAAGGAGTGTTTGCAAATATTCTAGGGAAAGTGGTGTCTACTGATTATCTTGTTATTGAATGTGTAGGAAAAGGACAAATTACACTTGGAAGATCCCTACTAAAACTCCTTGGAGCAATAATAGATGGGGAAAAGGGCATCATGCATTTTGCTTCTCCACCAAACAATCATACGTCCCCCAAGGATAAGAATAAAGGTAAGAGAGGTAGGGGCAATAAATTTGGTTTTAATGCTTCTTCATTTGAGAATACTTGATTCTTGCTTCTTATGCCTAGCTCAAAGGCGTTAAAGAGAAGCACTTATTGGGAGATAACCTAACTTTCTTTAGGAATCTTTTGTTGAGTCTTGGAAGTTATTGCTTTAGTAATAACCTCTCCTTATCCTTTTTGTGTGGTTTTTGTGCCAAGAATAACCTCTAATGAGAGAGAAGTAATGTTTGGGAAAGTTGTTGTCCCAAAACAAATTTTTGTGCTTCGCTGTAAAAATTCGTGAAAAATCTCTGTATGTCGGATTGAGCTGTAATTTTCTGTGCTTCTGCCCCAGGTTGTTATATAACTTTTGTTGTTCAAAACTTTTAGATTTGAGCAACAGAAGGTCTTCGAAAAAATCGATTTTTACCTGCTGGTCTATTTTGACAGATTTCTGCCATTATTTGCATTTGCCTCTTAATCTCTTTCTCTTTGAGTTCTCTTTGATCACTTGAACTTTTTAAAGAAGGTGCTACAGTATCTTGTGTTTTAATGGAAGTTTTACTTGCGTTAAAACTGAACCAAAAGACTTATTATCTTGAATACACTAATGTTGCTAATGAACATTGCGTGAAGTTTTGTATGAAGGAAATTTTAAAGTGTAGGGAAGAGTAATGTGATAAGATGAAGTATGGACAAAAGCTCAAGCTTGGGGATGCCACCCGTGTCACCCCAAGAAATATTCAAGAAGTACAAGCGTCAAAGCTTGGGGATTCCCAAGGCATCCCCTTCTTCATCAATAAAAACTCAGGTTTTCTTCCAAACACTTCATTTTTATTGTTTCATGCACAATTGTGTTGTTCTTGGAGCGTATTTGTTTTTTTTCTTAGTTTTCATTTGCTTAGTTTGCTTAAATAAATTGGTTGGACCCCCGCATTCATACATAGTTCCAAATAAGTTGATTTGGATTGGAAAAGACTAGGAAAGTTCATGCTTATAAGTGGTATAAAAGGAGCTTGTTTTTGACTGTGGCTTAGAATGTACCATTTGTAATGCTTGATATTGCTTTGACTTTATGTTTAGTGATTATTGCTGTAGCATGACTCGTTACAAACAATTGAGATTGCTTAATGTGCCTTGGAAGAATCATGCGTTGTTTTAGCATATAAAAGCATAATATTGTGGTATTCTCCTTTGATGCTTTATTTGGGTTGACTTGGCGCATGCTCACACCATGTTAAGACTATACCAAGTCACCATAGCCTCTATGATCATTTAGTTTTCAACTTGTAATATCACTTTATGCTTTGATTAATAATGTTTTGTCGCTTTGCATGATTATGGCCATTATTGCTCTCTTAGTTGGTCGCTCCCCCTCTTTTGCTAGCCTCCATACCAAGTATGAGTTCCACTCATGCATCCAACTCCAAATAAAACCAAGTTATTCCAAAGAGTCCACCATACCTACCTATTAGCATTTGCTATTCCAAGTATATTCATGTTTTTATAAACCTTCTGAATTAAACTTGTTATGTGAAAGTTAGCAATTAAAGCTCTCACAAACTTGATAGTACACTTTACTTTTCTTGCACTTAATAAACTTGAACCATTGTGCCCATCTATGTTGCATATATGCTTGCGTTTTGTAAGTTGTGAATTAGCAGAACCATGTTACCATGGGGAATGGTTTCAACATTGCACTTTATTTAGTTGATATCATGTTCTTTTGCTTATGGATCCCGGCGGTGTGAAATGAAAGGGGAGCTTGTAAGGCTCATGGAGTTCATATATGTGTTAGAGAAACGCCTGGGCGGCTGGTCTAATCCATGCTTAATCATGGTGGAAACCTGCAGCATAACCATAGTGAGCAATCTATGAAGCATCCTTCTTATAGAAAAGAGATAGAGATTGAGAAAAAAAAGAAAAAAAGAGATGAGAAAAGAGGAAAGAGAGAAAAAAAGCACCACTTTCCGATGGTAAATAAGAAGATCGTTGAGATGCTCGTTGTCTGCTTGCCTTGTCATTTTGATATGGAGATTCTTCCGTATCATCGGGCAAGGGGTACCCCATTTGCGGTTCTCTATGATACACATATACTTACTATGACAAGAACTTACCGGTAACTAAACTTGAGTAGCATGAGGAGCGGCCCTCGTATTCAAGGGACATGAGATTTTCAACTTACAACTTGTCAAGCATAACCTCATATTTGATCACTTTAACCTTAATCACCTAAAGATGCCTATGATAGGGGCAATGAGAGCTGAAAGCTAATAATTATCATAATTTTTGGAAGCTCTTTATGAAACTTGAAATCCCTGCTTCCCTCTACGAAGGGCCTATCTTTTAATTTTTAGTTGAGTCAGCAAACCTATTCCCTTCTATCTCAAGCAAGTATTTTGAGTTGTTGTGTTTCATTCATTCATATGATGATTTATTCAATCATGTTTCTTATGTTCCTTGTTTTGCACATTGCTCTTATCTTAGTGAATACTACTTTGAAAGCTATCATTGAAAATCCTTTATGTGTGAACTCCTGCAAATTGTCAACTATTCTTCGACCAATAGCTAAGTTTGCCATTACCAATTATGATTTACTTTATGTATCTTTATTGTGTTTCCTTTAATTATTGCAAGTTAATTTATATAATAGTGAGTTGTCTTCTATTATGATTTGTGTATTGATGAATGTGATGCTTCTTGTCCGTATTGTTTTATCGACTCTTCACCCATAAACATGAGGTCATGTTTATTGAGCTCAGTTTTCGCTTGGGGACAAGCGAAGTCTAAGCTTGGGGGGAGTTGATACGTCCATTTTGCATCACTATTCTATATCATAATTTACTGTTATTCATTCATATATTTCATATTAACAGATGATACTTATGTTATTTCATCTGTTTTTGCATGGGTGATGACTTTTGGAGCATGGACCGCTACAGTCAGGATTCTGATGGAAAAGGGGCTATTTGGAGGCGAAATTCGCGAAGGTCAGAAAATCCGGGAAAATACATGGAAAATTCTATTTTTCCAGAAGACGAAGATTGCTAGAAGGGGGAGTGGAGATGGGCCACAGGGGGCCCACACCACCCCCTAGTGCGGGCAGTCCTAGGCCACGCCAGCAGGTGGTGTGGCCACCTTGGCCCACTCCAGGCTCTCCCCTCTAGCATATATTATCCCCACAGAACCCTAATACCTGGGGAGCAACCACAAAAAGATTCCGCCGCCTCTACGGGGCAGAAAACTAGAGAGAGAGAAAGATCTCTCCGGCAGACAAAATTCTGCTGGGGGAATTCCTTCCCAGAGAGGGGAGATCATCGCCATCAACACCACCATCAAGCTGGACTTCATCGGGATCATCATCACCATCATCATCTCCACCAGCACCATCATCACCACTCCATACCGCTGTAACAATTGGGTTGAATCTTGCATAGTTCTTAGGGGAAACTTTCCCGGTGTTGATTACTCCTTGTAGTTGATGCTATTGAGTGAACCATTGAATTATTGTTTATGTTCAGATTGTGACATATCATTATTTCATCTCTGATCTTGATCCATATGATGTCTTGTGAGTAGTTCGTTTAGTTCTTGAGGACATGGGAGAAGTCATGTTGTTAGTAGTGGAATTGTACTGAGAAAGATTCAATAGTTTGATATTTAAGTTGTGGTGTTATTCTTCTAGTGGTGTCGTGTGAACATCGACTACATGACACTTCACCTATATGGGCCTAGGGGAATGCATTGTGTATTTGGCTACTAATCGTAGGGGTTGCCGGAGTGACAGAAACCTGAACCCCCATTAGGAAACCTTTGCACAAGGGATGTCAGGGTCTTAGAGTTTAAAGCTATGGTTAGGTTTCTACCTTAATTACTTTCTTGTACTTCAGATGCTTTTAAGGCGTATAATCACAAGTATGTATTATTCCTAGGAAGGTCCATACATTAGCACAGGTTCACCCACACAACACTTAGCAAACTAAAGAAGATTAATCAACTATATGAAGTGAAAGCACTTGACGATATTCCCGTGTGTCCTCGAGAACGTTTGGTCATCTAAAGTAATACAACCGGCTTGGCCTTTGCTAAAGAAAGGATTGGGCCACATGATGCATTTATTATTATTGTCTTTTATTTACTCGTACTTTATTTACCTGCATTATCAAACACCCCTAAAAATCTGTTTGCTAAGTTTTTACAGAGAATTCCTATTCCAAGCCACTCGTCAACACCTTCTGCTCCTCGTTGGGTTTGACACTCTTACTTATTGAAAATACTACGATACACCTCCTATACGTGTGGGTCATCACTTACTTGTAGCTCAAGTTTGACCTAATTTCGTTAAATTATCAAGATACAAAATCTTAGCAAGAAGTTGAACATATCGTCAAAACTCTCGGTGTTTCATGATATATTAATTGTGACCCCTTGATGGGTACCTCCAAAAGATTTTTCGTAAAACTTTCAAAGCAACCTACAATTTACTTGTAGTTTCAAATTTGACATAATTTCGATAAATCGACATGAAGTCATCCGGTCAAATGGGCAGAGTTAGCTAGGAAGCTTGAAAACTCGTAAATAAAACATGGGAATCATTGGTAAAACATGTTGGTCCACTATATATGTCGGTAAACTTGGCTTCCGACATTCAGATCCAATATTATTCTTCGGATATTTATTTACAGAAAAGAACAACCTCACTCGTCATAACTCGAAAAAATGAGAATAATTGAATCTTCTTTCCTGATATAGTTCGAAAATCACACCGTACCGACGACACTATTTACTACAAGAAAATGCACCAATTTACCTCTCTTAAAAGTCATATATTTCGATAGCAATCTATCACGCTTACTTGTAGCTCAAGTTTGACCCAATTTCGTTAAATAGTGTCATGCAATGCAAAATCTTAGCAAGAAGTCAAACCTATTGTCAAAACTCTCAGTTGTTTCTCATATATTGATTGTGACACCCCTCCTGATTGGTATGGTACCTCCAAAAGCTTTTTCGTAAAACTTTCAGAGCAACCTACAATTTAGTTATAGTTCAAGTTTGACCTAATTTCGATAAATCGACATGTAGTCATTCAAGTGGGCGGAGTTAATTAGCTAGGGAGTTTGAAAACTCAAAAAACATATCAGAATCATAAGTAAAACATGTTGGTCCACTTAATATGTCTAGAAGCTTGGCTTATGGCATTGAGATCCATATTCTGCTTCGAGCTTTCTTTATAGAAAAGAATCATCTTGTCATCACTCGGAAAACTGAGAATTTTATTTCCTGATAGTTGGAAACTCACACTGACGACATTGTTACTACAAGACGAAGCACCCATCTACCTCCAAAAATACATTTAATTCAAGAGAAATCTATTGCGCTTACTTTTAGCTCAAGTTTGACCTAAGTTCGTTAATCGACAAGAAGTCACTGAAGTGTGCGAAGTTAGCTAGGAAGCTTGAAAAATCCTAGTACTAAAAACTTGGGTATTACGTATAAGAAACTGTGGTCCAGTTTGTTTGATAATTGGGGCGGTTGTATTTTCTTTTAACTGTGGTAGGTCTCGTAGGAGCGAGGTACTTGAGAGTTAACATGGTCGGTGGAAGTACAAGTTACATCAAGGACCTCATAAAAATGAAAATTGCACCCAAGTCCATGCATTTAGCACAAGGACTCTAAAACTGAGCAATGAAGTGTGTGTTTTGAGGTTTGCGCATACTAGCGTTCATCGTGCTAAAGACTATTAGTAGAATCTTTGTAGATGCTAAGAATGGAAAAGAAGATCCAACCGTTAGCAATATTTGGATTTGCCAGTCTTGATCCAACGGTCAATGTTCGAAGTTATTCGTACACTATACAGTGGTAGGATATGGTATTGTAAGAGATAAGACAAGATAAAGATAAGATAAGAAGTACTGTGAATGGCCGATCTTTTTAGTAACCTTCCCTCCCAATGTTTGGGAAGCAGGTGAAAATTTTGAAAACCGGAAAAGTTTGAATTTTTTTGCCGCCAAGGACCAAAGTGGTTTCCTTCCTATGTACTCCTCGTACCTACTCCACACCAATGTGGCTGCCGAACATGCCAGAGACACAGAGCCACCATAGCAAGGCACACGTGCGCAGCACCACGCTACGGACGAGGGAGAGATCAGTCGGGCCGGTGCGCGAGGGTAAAGGGTAGGAGAGAGGAAGGATGGATGGTGAGAGAAAGCGAAGGAGAGAGAAGACACACAATTTGTTTTGCGTGCATAGGTCCTGAAATTTACTAGTACTAGCATAGTGTAGTACACTGTAAGGCCGCGGGAGTACCTCGTGTCAGAAACCCATCATAACTTTGCTCTGACATGGAACCGCCTTTAACTTCTCTTCGTTGCTGCCCTCTTCCCCTGCCAACGTTTTATTCTATGAGCATGTATAGCACGTCGATAGAAGTGACCGTATGTCTAAGCAAAGAAATATACTACTCTCCCGCATTGTGTAAAAAAGCACACCTTAATATGGACTACTACCCGTTCAAAAAAAAGGCCTACTATGTGGCATCCGCTAAGGTTCATCTTATAGATAGTGGAAAAAATAAAGTTATCTTTAAGCCTAAGGTGCACCTCAAGCTTGTGGGTTGCCCATAGAGAATAGAAATATCATTTCCCCTCTCTCCCTATTTCATGTGATCGTTTTCAAAAGGTGTTCAAAATTTTCATGATGCAAAGTCTTAGCTAGAAGTCGAACCACTCGTCAAAACTCTCTGTGGTTTCTGATATATTAATTAACCTCTCGATGGGTACCTCCAAAAGAGTTTTTCATAAAACTTTTAAACCAACCTACAATTTATTACTTGTAATTCAAATTTGACCTAATTTCATTAAATTCAAGAGCAATCTATCGCACTTAGTTGTAGCTCAAGTTTGACATAATTTCATTAAACTGTCAAGACGCAAAATCTTAGCAAGAAGATGAACCTGTCGTCAGAACTCCCTTTTGGTTTCTGATAGTATATTAATTGCCCCCTGTGCGCCCCTCCAATGGGTACCTCTAAGACCTTTTCCGTAAAACTTTCAAAGCAACCTACACAGTTTACTTGTAGTAGTTCAAATTTTACCTATTATATTTTTTCCGCTTTGCCTATTATAATTTTATATAGTGATCATATGCCAGATGTCTATTATCTGAGTCTCACATGCAGGGAACGTGCAATTTACTAGTACTTGTAGTTTCAAATTTGACCTAATTTCAATAAATTGACATAAAGTCATTCTAATGGGCAGAGTTAGCTAGGAAGTTTGAAAACTCATAAAACATGGGAATCGTTTGTACAACATGTTGGTCCAATATATATGTATGTAAACTTGGCTTGTGGCATTCAGATCCAATATTCTTTGGACTTTTCTTTAGGAAAAAGAATAACCTCGCTCGTATTCTTCACTCGGAAAATGTAGAATGGAATGTTCTTTCTTGATAGTTGGAAACACACACCGACGACACTGTTTACTACAAGAAGATGCAACGATGATCTAACTATCAAAAGACATTTAATTCAAGAGCAATCTATGGCGTTTACTTGTAGCTAGCTCAAGTTTAACCTAATTTCGTTAAATTACCAATATGCAAAGTCTTAGCAAGAAGCTGAACCTATCATCGAAACTCTCGCTGGTTTCTGGTATATTAATTTTGAACCCTCGATGGGTACGTCCAAAAGAGTTTTCGTAAATCTATCAAAGAAAAACCTACAATTTACTTGTAGTTTCAAATTTGACCTAATTCCGAGATATCGACATAAAGTTATTCAAATGTGAGGGGTTAGCTATAGGAAGCTTCAAAACCCATAAAACATGGGGATCTCAAGTACACCATGTTGTAGATCCACTATATATATATGTCTGTCAACTTGGCTTGTGGCATCCACATCCAATATTCTTTGGACTTTTCTTTACGGAAAAGAACAACTAACCTCGTTCGTCTTCACTCGGAAAACGTAGAATCCAATGTTCTTTCCTGGTAGTTGTACACTCACACCCACGTCACTGCTTACTACTAGAAAATGCACCCATCTACCTCTGGAATGACTTTTAATTCAAGAGTTATCTATCGCGCTTACTTGTAGCTCAAGTTTGACCTAATTAATTTCGTTAAATTGTCAAGATGCAAAATCTTAGTAAGAAGTTGAACCTATCGTCAAAACTCTCGTTGTTTTCAGATATATTAATCGTGACCCCTCGATGGGTACCTCCAAAAGATTTCTATTAAAACTTTCAAAGCAACCTACAATTTACTAGATGGGTAGTTTCAAATTTGATGGGTAGTTTCAAATTTGACCTAATTTTGATAAATCGACATATAGTCATTTGGTCAAATGGGCAGAGTTAGCTAGGAAGTTTGAAAACTCATAAATAAAACATGAGAATCGTTGGTACAATATGTTGGTCCACTATATATGTCTGTAAACTTGGTGTGGCATTCACATCCAATATTCTCCGGACTTCTTATGAAAAAGAACAACCTCGCTCGTCTTCACTTGGAAAATGTAGAATTGAATGTTCTTTCCTGATAGTTGGAAACTCACATTGTCGACATTGTTTACTACAACAAGATACACCGATCTACTTCTGAAAATACATTTAATTTCAAGAGCAATCCATCGCGCTTAATTACTTGTAGCTCAGGTTTGACCTAATTTTGTTAAATTGTCCAGATGCAAAATCTTAGCAAGAAGTTGAACCTATCGTCAAAACTTTTGGTGTTTTATGATATATTAATTGTGACCCATCGATGGGTACCTCCAAAAGTTTTTTTTAAAACTACCAAAGCAACCTATAATGTACTTGAAGTTTCAAATTTGACCTAATTTTGATAAATTGACATAAAGTCATTCGATCAAATGGGCAGAGTTAGCTAGGAAGTTTGAAAACTCATAAAACATGGGAATCATTGGTACAACATGTTGGTCCACTATATATGTCAGTAAACTTGGCTTCTGGCCTTCAGATCCAATATTCTCCAGACATTTCTTTATGGAAAAGAACAACCTCTCTCGTTATCACTCGGAAAATTGAGAATTGAATGTTCTTTCCTGATAGTTGGAAAATCACACCGGTGACATTATTTACTACAGGAAAATACACCCATCTACCTCTGAAAAGTTATATATTTCAAGAGCAATCTATTGCGCTTACTTTGTAGCTCAAGTTTGACCCAATTTCGTTAAATAGTGTCATGATGCAAAATCTTAGCATAAAGTCAAACCAGTTGTCAAAACTCTTGGTTGTTTCTCATATATTGATTGTGACCCCCCGATGGGTACCTCCAAAAGCTTTTTCGTATAACTTTCAGAGCAACCTACAAAACTTGTAGTATATAGTTCAAATTTGACCTAATTTTGATTAATCGACATATAAAGTCATTCAAGTGGGCAGAGCGATAAGCTATAGGAAGTTTGAGAACTCATAAAACATGGGAAATCATAACTACAATATGTTGGTCCACTATATATGTGTGAAAACTTGGCTTGTGGCATTTAGATCCTTATTCTTCGGACTTCCTTTATAGGAGAAAATAATCTCGATACCACTCAAAAAATTGAGAATGTTCTTTCCCGATAGTTGGAAACTCACACTGACAGCATTATTTACTACAAGAAGATGCACCCATCTATCCTTACTTGCTTGTAGCTCAAGTTTGACCTAATTTCGTTAAATAGTCAGGATGCAAAATCTTAGCAAAAAGTTGAAACTATCGTCAAAACTCTCGGTGGTTTCTGACATATTGATTATGACCCCTCAATGGGTGCCCCCCAAAAGCTTTTTAGTAGAACTTTCAAAGCAACCTACAATTTACTTGTAGTTTCAAATTTGACCTAATTTCGATAAATCGACATAAAGTAATTCAAATAGGCAGAGTTAGCTAGGAAGTCATTCAAATATCAACAAACATTTAATTCAAGAGCGATCTTTCGCGCTTACTTGTAGCTCAAGTTTGACCTAATTTTGTTAAACTGTCAAGATGCAAAATCTTAGCATGAAGTTGAACGTGTCGTCAAAACTCTCGGTAGTTTATGATATATTAATTCTCCCCTGAATAGGTACCTCTAGAAGAGTTTTCATAAAACTTTCAAAGCAACCTATAAATTACTTGTAGTTCAAATTTGACCTCAATTCGATAAATAATTGGCATAAATTCATTCAAGTTGGCGGAGTTAGCTTGGAAGTTTAAAAGCTCAAAAAACATGGGTATCATCAGCACAACATGTCGGTCCACTCTTTATGTCTGAAAACTTGTCTTGTGGTATTCAGATCCATATTCTTCGGAGTTTCTTTACGTAAAAGAACAATCTCATCATCACTCCAAAAATTGAGAATTAAATGTTCTTTCATGATAGTTGGAAACTAACACCGATGACATTGTTTACTACATCACCCATCTACCTCTAAAAATACATTTAATTCAATATCAATCAATTGTCCTTACTTGTGTAGCAAATGTTTGACCTAATTTCGTTAAATCGGTAAAAAGTCACTAAAGTGTGCAAAGTTAGCTGGGAAGCTTAAAACATCCTATTTCTAAAAACTTTGGAATTATAAGAAACCATGTTCCACTTCGTCTGATAATCGAGGCAGTGTAATTATTTTTTAATTGTGGTAGGTCCCGTAGGAGCAATGTGCTTTATTAGTTAACACGCGGTCGGTGGAAATACAAGTTACATCAAGGACCTCATAAAAATGAAAATTACAACCAAGTCCATGCATTTAGCAGAAGATCTCTGAAACTAAGCAATGAAGTGTCTTTTAAGGTTTGTGCGTATGCTAGATAGTGTAGAGCCAATTTTTTTTTAAAACAATCTACATTCTAGCTTTTACTACTAGTATGTATAGTAAACAAGAATCTATAAAACAGAGTGATCGTACTCTCTATTGGAGTTGTAACTTGGATTTGTTTTTCACATATCTAAGTACTACAACTAATTATAATTTCTCAAAAAAGTACCACTAATAAATGCAGTACTGGTTTGTCTGATTTGTTCTAAGATGTAGTACTACTAATATTACTTGTACTTCCTCTGTCTGGGATTATTAAGGCCATTAAAATTTGATAAGACCAAAAAAGTTAATTACAGGTTGGGGTCAAAGACATGCATGTAGTCCTCGGTCTCTCCTCTGCAGCACTGTACACCCTGCAGTAGGCCGCAGGCTTTTCGTCTCTCTCCAGGAGTAGATCTTTTTGCCTCTCACTCACCTAGATCTTCTTGCCTCGGTCTCTCCCTCTATCTATACTGTACTGTCTGGTACAGTACAGCGTGACACCTGCTTTATTACTCACCTATCAACTTTCTGCAACCTTTTTGTTTTGACGAAGCATGTATAGCATGTGAACACTGTCTAAGAAAAAAGTGGCCAAGTGCAGATGCTGCCAGTGTGCCCATGTCTAGCGTATTTCTATACAATCATACCAGTATAGTACGAAATTCAATCAGTATACTCTTTAGTATACCCATTCAACCCGGGTTTCTGGCCGGCGGGCACTACGTCGGCGAACTGATCTCTCCTCTATAACCACTCCCACAAGTTCGTGTACCGCGTCAACAGATTCGACCGTGAGCCGGCTGCTATGGACGCCGTCCAGCCTGAGGTGATGATTGAGTGCCCCTATGACGGCTACTTTAGCTTGGTTGCCTTCGACAAGCTCAACAAGCACAAGATTGCGTGCTCGTACGGCCCGTGCTCCTGCATTGATTCTGCCTATGATTTCATTGCCTCGCTGGCAGGACTCCTTCCCCACATGAAGGAGGCCCACGGGGTCATAGTAACCAGGGCCATCTTTGGCACGGCCTTCTTTTGCCTCATCCCGACTCCACCACCAACAAGCACGAGGGGATTCATGCGCTTCCTCTACGGGGATGACGATGCCATGTTCGGCCTGACCATCAGTGTGCTCGGCCCAGCCTCCATCGTGTCCTTGGTGTGCATCAGGCAGGATATGTGCTTGTGGCTGCGGTACACGGTGAAACTGTGTGCGCCTGGCCTGCCGGGGTCGGTAGACTTGTCGATGGTCAAGAGCCTTAATGCGGTAATCAAGCTGACGAGCAGCTCGTCGCCGGCCAACCTTCCGTCCGACATGCTCAGGATGTACCTTGGGGTGCCGTCGCAGTTCATGATGAAGGTTGGACAGTCCACCCATGTATCTTTCTGGATTTGCATTGACAGGAAAAATGATCTTAAACTACGGCTGATGATCAAGACTGTAATGGTGTATTAGCAGATAAATAGTACTACTAGTAGTACTATTTTACTACTCCAGTTTACTAGTAGTAGTCACATGTAGGTTCTTTTTTGGTACTAGGAAGGATGCATTTTGGATGTAAACTAAGTTTGCTGCTAATGTTATTACAGAGTATTTAGGGATTTTAGTACGACTTTTATGTAATTGTTCACTTCTACGACATGGATCAGAGATAAACACACTAACCATTCTTACAGTGCTTCGATTTTAGTCATCTAACTCAGTGATTACGGAATTTTATGCCTAAACTTGTCAATTCGACTTGATTTAAGTATTGAACCAAGATTGCCCTGGTGTGGACGACGCATCGACGTGGGTCCAGCGTGCAGGATAAGCTGCCCTGGAATTTGGCCTAAATATCTAGAAAATAATGTGGACATCTACGACTTCAACTCAATGTTATCAGAATCATCACGAACCATGTTTTCATATTATATGCGTTTGACATTATGTAAGTTAGTATGTTTATACATATAGTTGATCAAAAATATTGACTTACACAAAACCTAGTATGCTTTCTAATTTGCAAATGAGGGAGCATCTAAGTACTAAAATGTGTTGAAATACATGTGTATCTAGACAAAGCCAAGTCAGTAATTACTATTTAGGATGGAGGGAGTAATTATTTATGAGTAATCTATTTTTCACAATTTTTTTACTGCTACGGCACGTGCCCACGACTAGAGCATGGACCAATGCATAATAATCACGCGACCATGCGGTGACGATCTACTCCGTACTGGATTACCCTACGTGCGGAGGCACACTAGTGGAGCACACGGCCGTGCCGTTCCTAAGTACGTACTAGTACTACTAGTATACGTAAATAGGATTACAATAATAGATAGATCTTCTTACTCATCGTACTATTTTTTCCCTGTAAGGCAACTTGGACGTGACTACTATAGTACTATATTAGCACAACTTATGCTTTTGGCGCTACAAGATGAATGTGGAACTCTCTATGTCCGTTGAAAAAAGGTTCTATGTAACAATAGTGTACTAGTACTTCTTATACTTCCTAGTTTTTCGAAGGCGCAGGAAAGTAGTGCAGTAAGTCTGTTTGGTCAAACTGCATGAAACGAGCATTGGTTTGACAGGACAATTCAGGTTTTTAGATATCCAAATTTCTAGTCCAGCTCGATGGCTCAAGACATGAAGCAGCTAGTACTCCTCTATCCTACGGTTGTCACCTAGATGAAAATGAACAAGCAAAAGATTGTGTATCTTAGAAATTGCCATGACCATTTATTACCTGCAGAGCTTTATTTTGTTTCCTTCGAGGTACCTGCAAAGACTGATACTGTACTGTACTAGTAGTACTACTTGTAAATAACATGCTACGGTTGGGCCCTACAGCTAGTACTAGACATAGACTTTAGTAGCTACTCTCGTCACAGTGAATTGTCCAAGAGGTGGAGTTTCTTTTTTTTCTCCAAGAGGTGGAGTTCTTTTTTTTTCTGAGAGAGGAAACATTTTTTATTCCTTGTTTTATTCAAAGAAAATTCAAAGGTTTTGTGAAGGATCTTGTCCCTTAGGAAATAATCCTACGCAGTTTTGTTTGATTCATAGGATTCCAATATGTAGGAATTATGTCCCGTTTGGAACACAGGATAGGAAAAATACAGGAATAGGAAAAACACGGGAATTGAGATTATTTCAAAGTATTCCTTTGCCCTCTATTTTTAGGAAAATTTCCATCCACTCCAATCTCATCGTATAATTTCTTTGCTTTCCCTGTGATTCAAACACATACTTGATCCAAATTCCTATAGTTTCCTCTTATGTTTTGAGAATCATGCAAATCAAACGAGCCCTGAGAGATGGTCTTTCTTTTTTTGTTTGTCTTTGATCATTTTTTTTGTTTGAACATAGGGTCATAGAGATTCCTCGGAACACGAGAAGGGTGGAAATTGCACAAACCTCCAACAATTGGATTTGGAATTGCAGGGAACTCCAGATAATCAGGATAGTCTAGTTGCAAGAAACTACTGTACTACAATTACTTTTGGATACATATGCTGCACATAGCACAAAATTCTCGATTAGCCCTTTTAGCTTTATTTCTTACATACCCGAGGCTCAACAGTTGGAGCTCTTTGCAACTACGGCTCTAATTGTTGGAGGTTTGTGCAACTAGCTTCAATTGGAGCCCCAACCCCACTCGCCTACCTTCTGCAGTACTACTAGTAGTAGACTACTAGTACTACGCACCATCAGCCTTTGTCTTCTCCATCGCACCCCGGCCGCCAGCTCACGCCAATGATCTACCCTCCCTCCCCCACCCCACCCCACCCCACCCCAAAGAAAGCCCCTCAAACACCATCCGCAGTCTCCTTCCATGGTGAGACCGAGCAAGGTCTGTAAAGATCCTGAGCAGTTTCAGAAGGTGTTCACCGAAGGCCCTCTTCAAGTATTCATCAACCATTGCGACGCCACCACCGCCGCGAGCTTCGTCGGTTCGTCCAAACATATTCTTTAATCAACAAAAGAGAGCGGAACTACGCCTTCTTCTCATCCGTTTGGCCTCCCATGTGTTCTTCATTCTCACCCGACAGTGAGACTATAGGAATCCAAAGAATGCTTCGAAGTGGCGGGCAGCCCGTACAAGCTGACGCCGCTGGACAGGTTCTCCTCCGATGCTATGATGCCAAATGGTTTTGATGAGCAGCGAGCAGGCGGCAATGCAGATTGGATCGTCATAGTTGGGCCCGATTTCATGTGGGACCTTGTCAACGTGTACACTCATTGCAAGATTGTTATTCCACAAGTGTCAGGGTTTGAACCGACCAAAGGTTCTGCACTTACATTTCAGGATGATGCTGATGTAGATCGATGTACTAAACTGCAGAAGATAGTCATTTGCCAAGTTCCAACAGCTGCTGGGGGATACAAAGATTTCTCTCTAGTCGCCATTTTCGAATTCAAGTTTGCTGTCATCAACGGGAATGATAGTCATGGATGGTCAGTTTCTGTGAACGAGTTCCATGGCTACTTCAGATACTGCGATGCTATTATCCAACACAATCGTGTGTTCGCTGTGACCGAGAATGGTTGTGTTTATGCATGGAAGTCTCTAGAACTTGGTAAATTCTCCTCCCTATGTATTTTATTAGCTTTGTTCCTGAATCGCTACAAGCTATTTTTTCTAAACTTTCATTGGTTAGTAGGAATTCCATTAAGATTTTAGTTTCTTTGATTCAAAGGAATTCCCTAGGAATTTTAGAGGAATGCAATTTTCAGGAGGTTTTCTTACATATAAGTAGTTTGTTTCATATGATTGAGTTCTGCTGATAGTATTGCTTCGTCTCCTAGTACATCCTAGGGAAAATATGGTATCTACTACATAGTAGTAAGTACTTATGTGAGACCCAAATATTATTCCTGAATCAATGTAAGTTATTTTTTCTAAAGTTTCTTTGGTTAGTAGGAATTTCATAGGAATTTTAGCCTCTTTGATTCGTACGAATACCCTAGGAATTTCAGAGGAATGCAATCCTTACTAAGTTTTCTTACATACAAGTAATTTGATTCATAGGATTGAGTTCTGCTGATAGTATTGCCTTGTCTCCTAGTACTAGTACGTCCATGGAAAATATGGTATCTACTAGTAGTATTTACGTGAGACTCAGATACTAGACATATCATAACTATACAAAATTATAATACTAGGTAAAGCTCAAAAAATTAGAAATTTGACCGACATCTATAAAGTATGGGCGCATATTTAGTTCTTGTATTTTCTATCGTGTAGAAGTCGATGTTTATTAGGTACTAGTACTTGTAAATTTTATTAACATGGTCTTGAGAAATGAAGGAGAAGATTCTAGAATGATGGAGAAGTTTGTTTTAAGGATTGTGCATAGCGTTCATTGTGCTAAAGACTATCAATAGAATCTTCAAGTAGATGCTAGAATGGAAAAGAAGATCTAGCTGCTGGCAACATTTGGGATTCGCAAGTCCTGCCCCAACAGTGAATATTCAAAGTTATTCATACACTACATAGTGGTAAGATAAGATATTAAACCTCCTAGAAATAATCCTTGTTAGTTTTCCGTTGGTATATAAGACACCAAAATCTTGTAGGATCCAACCTTGCTTTTTTCCCTATGAACTTTACATTCAAGATCCTATAGGATTATTTCCTATTTCATTTGATCCCATGAATCAAACCGTGTCTCTAGGAGAATTTCCATAGCATATCCCCATTTCGAAAAGAATTAGAATTTCCATAGAATCTCCGTAGGTTGGCATTTTTTACGCAATCAAACAGCTTAAGTATAATCAAGATTTTTGAAAATAGTAGTGTATATCAACTTCTACAATGTCAGATCAATATCAATATTATTTCCATGTTACATTTCCTTTCCCTTTGAAGGTCCTATCCTTATCCTGTTGCCACACGATGTGATGTACCTAACACATGGTTTTGTTGAGGACGATGAGGACAATGATCCTAGTAGGTGGTGGTTAGCAAGATCTGCTGGTGGTTCAGGACTTCTTCTGGTCTATACATATGGTGTCTCACACAATGCAATTACTGATGATCCTTCTAGGTTTGAGTGCATGGTGTTCTCGATGGACACAAGTCAGTCAACTGCAGCTAACCGATGGAAAAGGGTTACTGACATTGGATCATATTCTCTTTTCCTTGGTGTGAACTATCTGATTATCATTGCAGTAGGCGATGCATATGATCTGCCAGGACATCTGACGAGAAGGAATTGTGTTTACACATCACACCAAGAAATTGGCTACGAGTACAGGCCACGTCCTAAAATTTGCCGCTTCAGTCTGAATGGTGATGCGGCTGTTGGTTTCTACACCAACACTCACTGGACATGGTCAGAGAATCCATTTTGGTTCATCCCAAGCTTCTCAAATGCCTTGGAGTGGAATGAGCCTGTTCAAGGATAACTCATTTGGTCTCGGTCTTCTGTTGAACTCTTTCTTTTGGCTAGTTTTTAGCAGATGTACGAGTACTCAGCATTTAGTTTCGCACCCGGTCCGGCTTGTAAAATACTCCGTATGACCAAAACCCCTTTTGTACACTTGGTAGTTTCTCCAGTATGTATATTTCACCAAGCTTGTAAAAGAACCTTATTAGGAGTACAATTGGAATCTACTACTACTATTCCGTACATAATTTCTTCTAGAATGTTGTATAATAGTAGTACTGTTAGTATTACTCCTTGCAGGTCTGTAGTTTTGTTTCCTTTTCACTGTAGTTTGGGTCCTGTAAGCCTAAGTTGGACGTGTTGGTAAGTACTTCGCTCAGAAACTACACGCGGTGGAAGGAACACGATGTTTCCAGGTTTACTAGGAAAAACATGTCGTTCATCATGGCATCACCAGTGATTTGACAAGGCAATACTGTACGACGGTGTGCTAGTCTAGGTTTTTTCTTCTTCTGAACAAGTACTCCTTGTCTACCTAGTAGTAGTAGTAAAGGTCTACTAATAGGAGTACTAGAGAACTCGATGAAGCTATCTGGAGTACTACTGTCAGTAGCTGCCGCAAAAGAGAGAGGGTGGGAGTTTTGCACACGCCGGTGCACATGGCAGCGTGTTCCTTCTGAGACAAGCAGGATTTAACTCCCTCACTGGCCTCCCCGCACGCACACACAAACTCTTTTACTCAGTCCCTTCTTCCCAACCACTACCGCCCCCTGTCCTCTCGCTCCATATTTTTGCCGACCAGCTCCTCGGCTCCGTCCTCTACAGGTGGCAGCGAGATCGGTGCAGCAACCTTTTATAGGGCGGTGGAGCATCCGTCATCTCTGTCTCGCGGCAGCAATGGCGGTTTCTGAAATACTAGAACACTCGTACCTATTCCCTCCGTTCCATAATATAAGATGTTTTAGCTTATGTGAAACGAGTGTATCTAGATTCACTCCGAACATACATGATAGAGTTGATGATGCGGTTAAATTTTTATTGTTGATTGCGCAACATTGTCATGTGTAGAGTAGTTCTTATCCCGGGTATGCATCTTTTTTTTGTAGACTAGGATTCCATAGAAGCTTGTTTTTTGGGCTAGATCCCATAACTAAGAACAGTGGGGATCCATTCGAAGTTGGTAGTTCGATAGCGCAAACTTTTGAAAATTTGCATATATTTGTCAATCAACATCATGTAATCAATATTACAACTTGCTGCAGAAGGAGATAGGGGAAGGAGCGAAAAAGAGGATTCTCAATGAAATAGGATCCAATCCTATGTCTTCTACTATCCCAGATGACAAGGTAAATCAATAGAATGACATATGTTCTTGTCATTGCGCGTAGATGCTTTCGCTATAATCTCTGTTTATCTTGTAACTGCAGAAGCACAAAGTTGAAGAAGACTCTCAGTTTCCTGATGATGGAGAAGAAAATGGCTGTCAGATCGCTACACCTAAGACGCCTCCTTGTTTACCTTCTGTGGAGACTAATGCAGTTGCAGATGCAACTAGTACTGATGGGCCTGCACCTGCCATCGTCGTGCTAGATGATGGAGGTGGTGGATTGGTTTTACCATCCACGTAGGCTTGTGCAGCTGGAGCTGGTAGTGAAGAGCCTTGAGAGGACATTGTGGTGCTCGATAGTTGACCTATTGTGGAGACTCATGCTACCGGTGATGGCGCTGCTATTGGTGTTGCTGATCCCGCTCCCGAAATTATCGTGCCACCTGAAGGAGGTGGTGATTTGGGTTTACAATCTGTAGAAACTGTTGCACCTGAAGGTGGTGAACTGTCATGCGGAGCTTTCTTTCTTATGATTTGTATGCTTTTCTCTAGAACCTGTATTATGGATCTACCTTATGCATTTCTTACACTTTTGCCTGTTGAACTAAAGTGTGGAATTGGAACTACTCCTAGTATGTAATCATAATATTCGGATGCTTGAGTATTATCGATGATAAACCAATGCTAGCTGAGCTGCACGAGCATTGGCCTCTTCCACTTGCAGGCGTGGTTCCTGGCTCATCTCCCTTTCACAAGCACGGTGAAAATATGGTTCTATTCCTTTTCTTGTAATGCCATTATGCTTGCGTTGTTGATCTGACAATTTTATGCTGATTTTGTCACCCAATCCGCATTTATGTCTCTACATACAAACATATTTGTTCACATGACTTGAATAGAAAATAGTATCTTCTTTGCATCGACTAACATAAGGAGACATGCAAATATTTATTTATTTTTGAAATAAGACAAACAATATGCCATTTTCATTGATAGAGAGGGACATGCAATTCATAAATCATCACCTCCAGCATCTTGTTCTACAGAAGGCGTTATTATCAGATCCACAACCTTCTTTTCCTTTGGACAACAATGTCAAGTGCAGGATTTCGAATCTAAACGCAATCTAGTACAGGTTCATCAGGACAACCTCCAGCTGCGTCAGTCTCCACAGAAGGTACATCAACGCTATGGCAGACACCGTTGGAAATGCAAGCTGAAACTTTTGTTATACTCCTATCAGGACCACAGATAAGGGCCAGAAATTGAAGCTCCAAAATCTAGCGTTACAAAATAGACAAGAGGTTACCCCATCTGGACAATTCATAGACAATTCACAGTGCAATTTGAGCGTCTTACATGATCCTTAGATCTTAGTCCATCCGTTCTTTTTATTGGTGGAACGAAATTTGCTGGTACTTTTATTTCTGCGAAGAACCTACAAAACATAGCCAAGTCAGACATCTGAATATATCTAACTTTTCTACAGTCTTATATGTGAAGATATCTTTGCATAACACTCACTTATCAAACTATCTACGGATATCTTCCCGCTCCTTGGAAATGCGAAGTCGACGTTCTATAGGGTACATCCATCTATACTGTACTGTACCTCTAAGTACTTCCTCGTTAGGTACATCAACAGCCAAATGCTCCATCGTATCAAAGAAGGATGGGGAATATATCAGGTCAAAAGCTTGCACAGGATCTCTGCCAAGTCCTTTTTAAGATGTTTTCAAACTCTTCTGTCCATAGCTTTACTACAGATTTACCTAAAGAACGTACCTATCCAAATCTGCAAGCACCTTATAAATCTAGATGGTCACAAGCTTTAACTATTTCTAGGAGAGGTGGAGAACAAACCAAAGCTAAGAAGAATGTACAATGCCTGAATCTAGCAGGTGAAGCGTGGGGATCGCCCAGCTGACCGTTGACCGGTGCGTCTCGTGAAGAACGGTGCGGCCAATGGTGATAGGCCGACACTATTGATAGAAAGGCATCAAGAAGTTTTTTTAAGGCGTAGAGAAGTTTGCGGCCTGGTTCTAATCCAGTGCATCTCCCATAAGAACGATGCAAAATTTGAAGAGAAAGGGACTGGTCGCTCGATTGAGGGCGGGCTTAGGAAAGTTTGGGGTCTCGGCGGAGAGTTTTGGCGGGCGCGGGGTGTTTGTCCACAATTTTCAGAAATATCTATGAATATTTTATCGGATTTGCCAGTTCTCAAGAGTCACCTATCTCGTCATTGGATTTCCCTCTTGATTGGTGCAACGTGAGGGTTATACATTTGTTGTAACAACTTGTAACTGGGAATTTAATGAGTTGCAACTACTAGGTTACAACTGAGTATTATCACAATTAGTAGGGTGACGTCAACTCCTTAACATAATAAGTTCTCAGGCGCCTGGGATCTAGGCGCTCATATTTTATATCTTTTTTCTCATGTTGACGGCTTTGTTTCGAATACGGCCGAGCCCCAGCACGTACCTTGGGATTTTAACTATCGAGCCCAAGAAATTAGCCCATCTGGCCTCATTATATCCCAAGACCTTCTAACTCAGCCATATTTTGGGTCACTCTGCCACGCAAATAGCCCAGTTAGATTGGATGAGAGACCATGAAAAATAGCCCATCAATCCCTGCTTGACCCATTTTTCTTCAATTCATCCTTTTTTGGCACCGTCCACCCGCCCCTAAAAAAACTCCACCTATCCATGTTTTTAAGTACTACCTACTACATTATTTATACTTAACATTTTTTAGTTGAGCTGCTAGCAATCACGCGTAGCAGATGGACAAGCAACTTTTTAAGAAGAAAAATAAATAAGTTATATACGATGTTAGTATAAATTTTTTATGTTTTATAAAAGGATAACAATTTTCTTGTGTAGTGGCAAGACATGCAGTTTATCTGTAGCAATATTTTTGTACTGAGAGGCTGACATGGCCGATCCACCTGCCTACAGCTAGCGCCCATCAACCTTACCATACAAGAGATCAAGTTTAACGAGTGTGTTTAAAAAGTACTTGTACAACAGTCTCGACCGGAAAAAAGAAGACCAAGATCAACATGTTTCTTGTCGAGAGAGGCTGACACGTGGGCCCAGCAGCAAGACCATACACGCCTGCCGTATGGAACAATGTTACCAAGGTCAAACCAGTGGACACGACCAAAAAAAAAAGTCCAACATACACACGTTTCCTCTACATAGGCGGCTGACATGTGGACCCAACAAGGAGATATTATACGAGTGCTATATCGAGCAACGTTGCCATGTTTCAAACGAGGAGGCACGAGAGAAGAAAAAAATTCTAGCATGCACACGTTTCCTATACAGAGGAGGCTAACATGTCGGTCCCACCAGCCTGTATAAACGGCTGAAGCAGCGAGCAACGCTATCAAGTTCGGAACACGAAGGCGCGATAGAGGGTAAAAAATCCATCATACACACGTTTCTTCTAATGAGAGGATGATATGTGAGGTCCAGCATTGTGATTAAACGGTAGATGCATCGAACAATGTTATCAATTTCAGAACAGGGTAACGCGAGCGAAGGAAAAAATCCATCATACACACGTTCCTTTTAATAAGAGGATGACATGTGGGGCTGAGGAGGTTGGTTAAACGGTAGATGCGTCGAGCATAGCTATCAACTTCGGAACGGGGTAGCACGAGCGAAGGAAAAACTTCTATCATACATATGTTTCTTCTAATGAGAGGATGACATGTGGGTCCCAGGAGGTTGATTAAACGGTATATGCATGGAGCAACACTATCAACTTCAGAACAGGGTAGCACGAGCGAAGGAAATAAATCTAGCATACACATGATCCTTCTAATGAGAGGCTGACATGTGGGACCTAGCAGCCTGACTAAACGCCAGACGCCTCGAGCAACGTTGTCGAGTTCAAATCAGGGAGGCGCGACCGAAAAGTATGGTTCGCTAGAGGCACTGACGTTCGGGACCTACACACCTCAAAAGACTTTGGCGAGTCAATATCGCGCGAGGAAACGAAAATCTTGGTTCTGCCACGCGCCAGCCAAACTTCCTCCACATTTTTAGCAGATTCGTCGTAGTAGAGGGCCGCGAAACCGGAAAAAAAAATTTTCATCGGTCACGGCCGAGCCGAGAATTTCGTCGTGGAAGACGCGCCTTCTACAACGACCGTCGGGCCAATTCGTTGCGGAAGGAAACTTTTCTTGCAGTGAATGTCCAAGCCCAAAGCGCAATGCGACGCATGCAAGTCCAGCACGTATACCATGTTGCAATGCCCAACTATGTTGAAGGTGGCACGGCGAAGCGCGCATGTCCTTCTAGTTAGATGTAAAAGCGATGGATTTGAATGTGTCTTTGTTCCTATCTATGGGGCTGCTCAAGATGAACATAAGGCAGAATTTCTTGCAGAATTGGTAAGAATCTGAGCCACTTCCTATGTTGGTAGGGGTGACTTTAATATTTTACGATGAAAATAAGACTATAATAATGAAAAATTTAATGCATATTGGCCATTAGTTTTTAATGCAATTATTGAGAGTCTAGACGTGAGAGATATTGCTCTCTCAGAAAGATAATTTACTTAGGCTAATCAAAGAGAGATTCCCACCTACAAAAAGCTAGGTCGTATCCTAAACAGTGTTGAATGGAAATAAAAATATCCTTTGATAACGGTGAGGGATCTAACCAGGTCTAGTTCTCATTATACACTGTTACTGACTGATTCTAGTAAACATGCACATCTCGAAAATACGTCACATTTTTCATTTGAATTATCTTGGTTGAGATAAGACAATTTGAATGAAATGGTCAAAGCCGAGTGGGAGGAAGTGATTAGTGATGGGACGCCTTTAGGAAGATGGCAAAACAAAATAAAACATATTAGACGATTTCTAGAAAGATGGAAAAAAATTAAGGGGGAAATATAAGGAGAAAGAATGACTTTTGGCCATTATTGACGGTTTGTACCTAAAGACTGAAATAACCATCTTGAACGCATCTGAGCGGGATGCTTTAAGAGAGGAAAAATAAAAGTTACTCTTTTATGAAAAGACGATGAATCAAAATGGGCCCAAAGAGTGAAAGTAAAGCATATTCTGAAAGGAGGTAACAACACTAAATACTTCCATTTGATTGCAAATGGAAAGCATAGAAGAAAAGAAAATATTCCAATTTTAACAAGATGAGAGAACCATAGTGGAAGAAGATAATTTAAAAATATACATTACAAAATACCACAAGGCAAAAGACTTTATTTATGACACACCACAATTAACCCATGAGGAAAACGACATCCTTACTACTGCTTTCACTGAGAATGAACTACACGATGCCATTTTTCAAATGGAGTTAAATAAGGCTCCTAGGCCCGATGGGTTTTCAGTGGAGTTTTACAAAAAAAATCGGGAACTTGTTAAGGGAGATTTGATGGCAATGTTCTTTCAACTACATAATGGGAATTTATAGTTGTTCAAACTGAATTTGGGTGTCATTACACTCCTGCCCAAAAAGCAAAATGGAGTTTAAATTCAACAATATAGACCCATATGTCTTCTAAATGTGAGTTTCAAGATTTTTACTAAGGTGGCCACAAACCGTATCACGAAAATAGGTGAAAAAGTCATTATACATACCTAGTCGACCTTCATACCAAAGCAACATATCCAAGAAGGGGTGGTAGTGTTGCGTGAAACTATTCATCAGCTTCACAAGAATAAAATAGATGGTATTCTTTTCAAAACATATTTCGAGAAGGCATATGATAAAGTTAAATGGTACTTATTGATGGGTTCGTTGCATGGAAAACAATTTTTTCTCTATGGAATAGAAGAGGAAACCCAGAAAGATCTAATATAGGAGATGCAAGTAACAAGTAGATAGATCTAATCTACCTATCCTCAAAGAACATGAGTGCTTAAAAATCTATAGATTGTGCGTGATGTAGTTGTTCGCTTGCATTGGTTCAAAATGATGAAGATCTTGTACTTCTTGATCCTAGCACCGAACGAATGACACCTCCGCGGTATCCTCATGTTCTGCTTGGTGGCGTTTCCTCCTTCTTGATCTTGCAAGAGAAAGAAGATATCCACAAGATTCTAGCAGCACAATGGTAGGGTAGCTATGGTGGAGAAGGAATTCTGCAGGGCTTCTCCATGCTCTATTCCAGAGGAGGAGGGATGATGTGGAGGGAGAGGGGATGCGGTGGCTTGAGAAATGGGGTACAATGCCCCTGACCCTCCCCTCCCATTTATAGGCTTGATGGGGGATGCTCTAACTAGCCCCTTCCAAATTGATGGCCAACAATAGCCAAGGGGAGAGGGAATCCTCCCCCTCCCACATGCACCCTTTAGGGTTTGCCAAACCCTAGGCCACATGGGCCTAGGTGGCTATGGAGACTTGGACCACTAGGGCCGAGGTGCCCACACTAGGGCCCATGTGGCCCCACCTCACAGGTGGACCTCACATGTGGACACTCAGGAACTTTCTAGAACATTCCATCTCACATAATTATTCCAAACTTTTCCTAGAACTCTAAACAACTTGACATATACATTTCCTTACCTTCATACCATTCCAAAGCTCCTTGTGATATCAAGGATCTCATCGGTGACTCAAAACCAACACTTGGTTACACCATCTATAATCTCATCGAAAACTAGTGACATCAAAGTGTTAAGTGTGTGATCCTACGGGTTCGAGAACATGCAAGAATGATCAAGACACCTCTCCGAGCAATAACCATTAGTGGGACCGGGGATGTCCATAGTGGTTCCTACATATTCAACAGATTCTTTTTGGTTGAACCACAATGCCAAAGATTCAATCAATCTGATATATGATTCCTTATGTCTCGCCACATATTACTTGCTAGGGATTCGACCGTTAGTATCACTATTCCTAGTTCAATCTTGTTACTGACAAGTTATCTTTACTCGTACAGTGGTATAGGATCCCCGTGACTAAACACATTAGTCACTTGAGCTCTTGGATGCTATACTACCGAGAGGTCCTAGAGTTATCTCACTCTCCTCACACAGAGGAACAAATCTCAGTCTTGATCCATACAACCCAATAGACACCATCAGAGACACAAGAAATCCACCTTTATAATCATCGAGTTACAAAGTGGAGTTTGATGTCTACAAAGTATTACTCTAATGCTAGCGAGTAACACAATCTCATGGTCTGAGGAAACAATACTTGACATATACAGAAAGCGATAACAATCAAACTAAACGATGCGATCAGAATCTACGCTTATTATTTAGGTCTGCCCATCACATCATTCTCCTAATGATGTAATCCCGTTATCAAGTGATAATCATGTCCATGGTCAAGAAACCTTAACGATCGCTTGACTAACAAACTAGTAGAACATGCTTACTAGGGACTTTATGTTGTTTACTTATCTATACATGTATTTATTTTCCAATACATACAATTATGGCATGGACAATAAAAATTAATGATGAACAAATAAATATGAATAATAACAACTTTATTATTGCTTCTAGGGCATATTTCCAACAATCTCTCACTTACACTAGAGTCAATAATCTAGTTTACATTTGGTATATATCTAACACCCATGGAGGCTTGGTGCTGATCATGTTTTTCTCATGGAAGAGGTTTAGTCAATGGGTCTGTGACATTCAGATCCATATGTATCTTGCAAATCTCTATGTCTCCTTCGTGGACATGCTCACGCAGGTTGTGAAAGCGTGCTTGATATGCTTTGTATTCTTGTACACCTACGGTTCCTAGGCAAGGGAAATGGCGCATGTATTGTCATAGTACAGAGCTAGTGGCCGCAATGAACTAGGAACCACACCCAGCTTGGAAAAGAACTCCTTCATCCAAACATCTTCCCTCACGGCTTCTAAATAAACAATGTATTCATCTTCTGTTGAAGATGCTGCCGTCACACTCTGCTTGGAACTCCTCTAGCTTAGTACCCCTCCATTAAAAATAAAAACTTATCCATATTGATAATTAGAGTCATCTAGATCGGTGTACCAACTAGCATCGATGCAACTCTTTACGAGAAGCTCTTGGTCGCCTCCATAAATGACAAACATATCCTTAGTCATCCTTAGGTACTTAGAGGTCGTTTGGTACCCAGGTATTCATTTCATTTAGTACAAATGAAATGAATACATGGATTCATTTCATTTATATTATGATTCCAAAAACAGCCATATGTTTGGTTGCCATCGGAATTTGCAAATGACGGGTCTGAGATAGAAATTGGGTTTACACGTGAGGATATTTCGATAGATTTGCTAAATAAAATGACAACCTAATTCCGTGCCAACCAAACAGCATAGGGATGAAATTACAAAATGAATTCCAGGATTCGAGGCCTAAATGATGGATACCAAACGACCTCTTAAGGATATTCTTGACTGATGCCCAGTTTTCCACTCCTGGATCACTTTGGTACCCCTGCTGGTCAAACTAACATCATGGCACACATCTGGTCTAGTACACAACATGGAATACATGATAGATCCTATGGCTGAAGCATAGGGAATGTTGTTCATCTTTTCTCTATCTTGTACCATAGCTAGACTCTGAGTCTTGCTCAAAATCTTAACTAGAAACATGGTAAGAATCCCTTTTTCAAATTATCCATTTTGAACTTCTTCAAAACTTTGTCAAGATATGTACTCTATGAAAGTTCTATCAGGCGCCTTGATCTATCTCTATAGATTTTGATGAATAATATATACGTTGGTTCACCAATGTATTTCATTTAAAAACTATTATTCAAACTAGACTTCTCTCTGCGTCCCCGGGGCACGGTTGGAAGTAGGACGCTGCTGAGAAAGATGGAGCAAACCATCTATACTAAAACGCTATTCCAACGCCTGCGATAATCCCTACCTGTTACTGTATTCTCTTCATACGTGTGTTACTTGGTCTATTTAGTCTTCACAACGTGCGGATGTGTTATGTCATCTTTGTGATGCCATCTACCGCAGGGTCATTTCTCCGTGAACCGAGAAGTAAGCGCGACACAGAGTGTTTTGGTAACCGAGTTGCCCTCTTGATTGTGTTGTTGATCATGTACATGTTGTGCGTCGAGTATCATATACATGTTGTGTTTGATAACAAGCTATTGATACACGTTGGTGAAGAATGACTGGCAAAGAATGGCATGATAAATAAAAGACAATAGCTTTACTGCGGATGTTGATGAGAAAGCCGAAGCAAATCATCTGACCTAAAACGTGCTATTTCCTTAGAAAAGAAAAGTACTTTAATTTCTTCAGCCAAATCATTGTACAGTAGATGTTTAACCGATGCATAGGTGGCTGATGAAAATAATTGAATTTCAGAACGAATTAGATTAACTTACAGAGATGCGATACATGTTTCGAGTGATGGACTACGGAAAAAATATAAAAAACATAGTAAGCAATAAACTATAAGTTCGATGCCGAAGCTGCCCTCCAACTGGACTTCCCTGTCGTGCATCACGTATCCCTCCCGATGAACACGTAGCGGTGGATGCACTGCTTCTAAGATCTTGTTCGGCCAGACGCGCACGTTGTCAGTGGTTAGACTGGAGCCAGCGCTGGATATATCCAACGGTAAGCAGAGGTTCAAAATTGAACTGCTCACCTACCAGATTGCTTTCCAAAGAGGGACCTTCGCCATCCGCAAATTCCTCGATATCGGTCTCGAGTATGTGTTGAGCGTATGCAATAGCCAATAGAGGATCGATAGGCTTGAGATTTGAACACACCTTCGTCGGCCGAAAGTTCATCGACTTTGGGCTCAAGTATGTCCTAAGCATAAGCAAGGGCGAGAAAAGGATCAATAGGCTTGAGAGGGCCCAAGACTGCATCGTCCGACTCGGCTAGGTTGAGATGATGACCTACCGAGTCGTCTTGCCTAGCCAAATGCTCATTAGCTCCAGATTCCCGGCGGCAGAACTGACCGCTCCCTCGCAAGACCATAAATTCGTAGTGGCCAAAGTCCATCAAGCATGGACCGGAATAATATTCGACGCGGTAAAAGTCGAGGCACACCGGTGCATGTTCAACATCCTCACTCAACAAGCTAAGAAACTGGTGTAGGACCGCCGCTTCAGGCGTAGCCCACTAAGGACTACGCGAACAATGCGAGAAAGACGACCGCACACGGGGTGACCGCCGAGCCACTTGAGTTTGCTAGATAGGCAGGGAGACCATATTTGTCTTGTACTAAGACTAAAACTACCCAGATGAAGAATATCAGGAAGAAGAGGCTCAAGTACTTTTTGCCGTGTAGTTTTTGGGCTGTCATTGAGTTTGTTTTATAGGATGACAACGGCATGGATAGTGACCGCCACGCGTCGCATGCGTGTTAAGTCAGCCACTCTAAATGATCGAGACTTGCAACGTAAAATGATGTTTAGTTTCTATACAGAAAAGAAAAAGACGGGGAGTAAAGTATGAAATGCTAAATAAACAAACATAAATGCATGTACAATTTTTCATTCAACACGAACAATAAACGCTGACGTAGGGGAACAAATCTCATCCAAAGAAAATACTACATGCCCACACAACACAACAAATGTACTTTCCACGCATACAATGAAGTTAGGACCGAAACAGACGCACAAAATACATGACAAACACAAAGTTTTTTCCATTACACGCAAACAATAAGCTAAAGATTACACACCACCATAGCACATCAAATTTACTTTCCACACATACAATAAAGATAAACCTAAATACACATAAGAAATAAAGGACAAACACACATAATTTCATTCGACGCAAACACTAAACACCAACATGGTGGAATAACTTCTCATTCAACGCGAACAATAATAAAGGCCCAAGCAACGCAATAGGGTTCCTTTACACGCACACAACGAAGCTACACACATTAAAAAAATATAGGACAAACACACACCTACAATACACAAAAGCGGAAAGTCAGCCACCGTGGAGAAATGGCGGCAGCGCCCGTGTAGCTCCTATTGCCGAGACACAAAGGTCGGCCGCCGTGGAGAAACTACGGCAACACCCATGTAGCTCCTATCACCGAGAGACTTCGTCTTTTGCCATGGTTTATGGAGATATTCCTGCCGACCCTCCATCTTATGGTGTCGCATGCTGAGCTCATCTCGCCTAAACACCATCTTATAGCGTCCCCCATGGAGCTCTTCTCGAAAAAACTCTAGGCTCCATGGATGTGTGGACATAAATGTCGCAAGGTTCCATGCCACGCCATATAGGCTGAGAATCGTCCTATCGCACTCCGCCGATCATCGGCAGCATGTGGAGCAACACACACAACCCGTTCGTGGAAACGACATAGTAGGGAAAGCATGCACTACTTCCCAAAGTCGGCGTACCCACATATAAAATCTGGCAAAACATGGAGAAACCTACACTAAATATATAAAGATAGAAAGTACACCTAAGACTTTGTGAATGATAGAGTTACCGCGGCGTGTTTTATAATCGAATGAGAGGGTAAGATGGCGTGAGAGGGAAGCTTTCACCTATTTAAGAAATTCTACGCTGGTAGCTAGGCTTTCACCGCGTGAATTCGTGGCCCACTAGGTTCTACAACATCACGTCGGCTATGAATGGGTCTCATTGTACAATCTTGCCACGAGAACCCGCGTCGTATATCCTCCATGCTAACAGATGTCCCCATGGCCAAAAAATTTCATGGCCGGCACGGGCTTACAGTGCCACGTTGGTTCCCGTCGGGCCCCATATCAGTGAGAAACCACGGCCGATATGGTTTTATGGGGCCACATCGGCTCCTATTGGGCCCCATGTCTGCAAGAACTGTGGCCGGTATGTGCTTACGCCACCATGTCGGCATACATTGGGCCCCACGTCCACGAGAGACCACAACCGCTGTAGACTCAGGGCACCACATCATATCCTGTCGGGCCTCATGTTCGCGAGAAACCGCGACATGCATGGGCTGACGACGCAGTGTAGGCTCTGCACGGACCCCATGACCGCGAGATGCCGCAGTCGGCATGGTCTGATGACATCACGTCTTCTTTGGGCGGGCCCCGCCACCCGGCAAGCGTGGAGGCGTATCGCGGGTCCGCCTCATGGGATAGCAGGGCTCCATTCCAATGTCGCCGCACGTCCTTTTCGGTGTCCATCCCATGACTGAAAAGAATCGGGACAACGTGGATAGCAGTCTGAACCGAAATAATCTAGCACTATTATTTACTCTGATAAGCCTTAACACTTCCATGTAGTTCTATGTCATTTCCAATCAAGAATATGTCATCTACATACATTATTAGAAACACAATAGAGCTCCCACTCACTTTCTTGTAAATATAAGCTTCTCCATTAGTTTGGACAAGTCAAATACATCTGATCACCTCATCGAAGCAAAGATTTCAACTTTGAGATGTTTGCTTCAGTCCATAAATAGACCTCTAAAGTTTGCATACTATGTTAGCATCCTTAGTATCAATAAAACCTTCGGGTTGTACCATACACAACTCTTTATTAATCTGACCATTCAGGAATGTAGTTTTTAAATCTATCTTCCAGATCTAATGATCATAATAGGCAGCAATTTCTAACATAATCCATATAGACTTTAACCTTGCTACAGGTTAGAAAGTCTCATCATAGTCAACTCCTCAAATTTGTCAAAACCCCTTTGTGATAAGTCATGCTTTATAGACGATAACATTACCATTAATGTTTGTTTTCTTCTTGAATATTCATTTGTTCTTAGCGTCCTTATGGTCGTTTATTAAGTGTACCAAAGTTCATACTTGGTTTTCATACATGGATTTTATTTTAGATTTCATGGCATCTAGCCATTTACCAGAGTCCGGGCTCATCATTGCTTATCCATAGTTTGTGGACTCATCATTGTCTAACAACATGGCACTCATGACAAGATTACCATACCATTCAGGAGCAGTACGTGTCCTAGTCAACCTACGAGTTTGAGTGGTAGATTTGTATGAAACTTCATGATTATTATCACTTGCTTCCTCTTCAAGAGGTGAAGGCTACACTAGAAAGACTTCTGGTGCTACACCACTCGCAATCTCAAGAGAATGTTCGACAAACTTGTCGAGCTCTACCTTCCTCCCACTTACTTCCCTTGAGAGAAACTCCTTCTCTCTAAAGGTCGCATTCTTAGCGACAAACACTTTTCCTTTGGATTTGTGATATAAGGTGTACCCAATAATTTCCTTTGGATATCCTATGAATAAGCATTTTTTTGACTTGGGTTCGAGTTCGTCAGGTTGTAGCCTTTTGACATAAACATTGCTTTCCCCAAACTTTAAGAAATGATAGCTTAGGTTTCTTGCCAAACCATAATTCATATGATGATGTTTCAACAGATTTAGATGATGCCCTATTAACGTGAATGCGGCGGTCTCTAATGCATAACCCCAACATGACAGTGGAAGATCTGTAAGACATCATAGATCGCACCAATAAAGTTCGATTACGATGTTTAGACTCACCATTATGCTATGGTGTTCCAGGTGGCATGAGCTGTGAAACAATTCCATATTTCTTTAAATGAATACTAAATTGAAAACTCAAATACTCGTCTCCTAGATCAGATTGTAGAAACCTAATTTTGTTGTTTTGGTAATTCTATACCTCACTCTGAAATTATTTTAACCTTTCAAATGTTTCATGCTTGTGTTTCATTAAGTAAATGTACCCATATCTACTCAAATCATCGGTAAAGTTAGGAAGGAACGATATCCACTGCATGTAAAAGTAGTCATCAGACCGCACACATCAATATGTATGATTTCTAACAAGTCACTTTTCCTCTCCATCGTGCCGAAGAAGGGAGTTCTAGTGATCTGGCCTATAAGACATCTTTTACATGTGTCAAATGATTCGAAATCAAGTGAATCCTAGTGTCCCTCACCATGGAGCCTTTTCATGCGCTTTACACCAATATGTAAACTAATGGAGAAGCTATGGAGCCTTTTCCTAGAGTCTAGATGTGGCCTCCATGGCAGGCGTGCGTCTAGGGCCTGGGGAGGAGACTGACTAAGTGTTGGTCTCCCCTTCTGATGTATCTGGGTGCTCTCCCCGGGGTGCGACTGCAGCCAGGGGTGAGCCATGTGAAGTGGGGCCACGTTGACTGGTGGTACTATATGGAGTATACCACCAAGTTCACCAACCGAACGAGCCATTACCCCACGCAGGGGATATTTCGAATGGCTTCTGGTGGAAACCGCAGTAGAGCATCAGCAGCAGCGAGTGCAACCCTCGGTCCGAGGAATCTCAGACGAGGCGGTGGTAGCTCGCTGGCCGCTTTAGCTATGTAATCCTCAATCATCCCTCTTGGGCGAGCCGCTGGCCCTACCTCCTCATGAGAGGGAGCATGAAACGCAACCCCAAATCCACCGCCTATAGAGCCAGCGCACCTCATTTGGCGAAGAGTGCCGGTGATTCTCCTTGCTCGTGCTACCGTGCTGAATTCCCTCTGATGGTATCCGCCCCTCCCTCATGCCGCCCTGCATGAGGGGAGCGGAGTATCGTTGGTACATGGTGCTGGCAAGCTTGAGCCCCATACCTGGCAAGACCGATGTCGTGTCTGAGATTTCAACACCAGGGATGGGAGGTCCCCTTTTTAGTTCGGCCAGGGGCGCAACGTCCGATGAGCTCGATCAGCGAGTAATATGAATACGCATTCACACAGAGACACATGATTTTTACCTAGGTTCAGGCCGTGAAGTGCGGATCCTACGTCCTACAACTATCAACTATCTGGTAGATGATCATGCGATTATAGAACCTATACCCGAAGAAGAAATCAGCCAGTTCTCTCCCTTCTAAGCCTCCTCCTCCTCTCGACCGACCTGGGGCTCCTTTTATAATGGCAAGGGGACACCACAAGGGTCGGTCAGCACATGTTGATGTTGAGATACCACCCGGGCGGGCATGGTGCGCATGGCCACAATGTCGCATAACTACTCTGTTAGCCACCAGTGTAGGCCGGGTTACGCGTGCGTAGGGGGTAGTTTGTCTTCTTGGTTAGGCATCATCAGACAATTGTCTCGTTCTCTTCTTGGGGCATGCTTTGGTCTTCTATTCTCATGATCGGTACTCGGGGTGCCTCTTGCCGTGGGGCATCTCGGGGTCCTAGGGAGGATGCCCTTGCCATCCTGTCCCTAGGAGACATCTGGTCCTTTGCTCGTCGAACCATGCACCTCCGAATTCCACGGGAGCGATAATGTTCTAGTGCCATATGAGCTTCCCAACATGATTATGACTATCCTTTGTGGTGGATCGATGTTTTCTATGAATTGATTATTTGACATTGGAATTTTTAGATTGTGTTTGATGTGTAAGTAGATGTATATTATGTACCCCTTTATTGATTATTTGTTCTGATCGAACTAGTATGATAGGGCATGAGAGGGGGAACGTGTGCATTAGTTGGAGTAACATGGTAGCATGGAACTAGACAGTGATAAAAAGGTTGGATCCTACTATGGTTTTTACCTTTCTGTTGGTACCTCACTAGAGATAAGTGAATGCATATACTACTATTTCCTAATGACAATATTAGGTCATATCATGTGGAAATCAATACAATCAACTGTATCAATAAATCGTGTTTGTGACTGAATTTTGTGGATGGGAACAGGGTGAAAGTAAAGCATTGGTGATTTGACAGCCTGCAACATCAACATTAGTACGCTTCCATAGGGGCAATACTAGCGCTTTCTAACCGAAACTAATTTAAACATTCTTATATTGTTGACAAGAAACAAAGAATGGAAGTGTCAAAGAAAGTTATTTTTAGGGGAGATAATAATTTGGAAATCATCATATCGTGTGGGAAGAAAACCAGGGATAAAAAAGACATCAACCATTTGAACTGCAGAAGAAATTAGGTGCTAGGAGGGACCATAGAGAACAGATCAGCAGAGAAATACAGTAGTGGTGCGTAGAAGGCAGGGAGAAAAATAAGGGAGGGTCAAACTGAGCATGCCCTAGAGCTCTTCTGAAATCCCTAAACAAAGATGAAGGAGAAAACTACTCCTTAATAGAAAAGGAAGGTGTGACAGACGTAAAGAAATATCAAAAGGTCAGGAGATAAAATCAAGCAATATGGATTAGTACTAGGAAATTTACTCCATCACACTACAATATCTACTCAGCACAAGATTTATCTAAATTGCATATCAATTGTAAATTCGGTACTACCAATGTACTCTCAATGTGGATTACTAGGAGTAATGCAACAGAAAATGTATTGCAAATGAAAATTACTCCCAGAATGCATATGTTAATAATAGTGCGCAGGTGTTGTTGCCATCAAAGAAGCCGGGAGATGTTCGTTCAGTTTTTACAAGCTGCATTACCTCAAAATAAACCCCATTTAAGATAATGTAACTACTCCTACATCCTACTCCAGGCGGAGTATCTCACAAATTTATGTCCATCTCTACACTATAGGAAGGACGAACAGACATGCTGGAAAAGATCCATCGATCTCAAATCACCAGGAAGGAAAATCTTTAGAACTGATATTCCATGAACTATCATTTTCCTAAATAGAGCAGCTAATGAAGCCATTGCATCTACCGCACATTTGTAGGCGAGGACGAGAGAGAGGGACCAAACCTTGGCGAGTGCAGGGTCAAAGACAACGTAGGCGCGGTTCTTAAGCAGCAAGACGACGACGCTCTGGAGACAGGCATGAGTAGACGGCGGCCTCGACAGCCACCGGTGTTGCTGCATCTGCATCTACTCCTGGGTGTCACCCTCCTTCTCCTGTTCATCACCGTACTCCGTGTCCGCGAAACCAGCCGCGTCGTCCCGACTTCACCAGCCTCCTTCTCCTTCGATGTCGATAGATCCAGCCCCACTGTCGACGGATCAAGCATCACCTCTCACAAATCTTGGGCACCGGTGGTTTCTTGCACAAACAAATCAGATCTTGGAGCATTGCTTCTCACAGAGTAGGGCGATTGAGCGAGGGCGTGACATGTGAAGCCATAATGCGGTGTAGGGCGGGAGTGTGCAGATCCAGACGGAATCGTGTGTAGGAGGAGAGGCGGCGGTTTGCGGGGAGCAAGTCAGGGCCACCGAGGGTGGAGCGAGTGAGTCAGAGTGACACGCACACGCGCGAGAGAGAGAGATTGTGAGTGGACGCGGCCTGAGAGCGAACCGTCCGTGTGAGACGCGGGGTAGGGGCAAAACTGGAAACCCGGGAAATGCTGTAACGTGACTAGAGTTGTACTGCAAATCCTAAAACGTCTTATATTATAAAATAGAAGGAGTATTTTGCATAACTACCAACAGTATTACACAACCATCTTGCATATCATTTAGTTTATTTCTTGTATTGGACTTAGTTTACTTACTTGTTTCATGTTTACTTTAGTAATCATATTTAGTTACTTGTTTTCAATTCTAACTCAAAACCTTGTTTAAAGGATCGTATGTGCATCCAGAGGGCAGGGTGTGAATATGTGCTACTTCAAATTTTACTTTTTTTAATTTAGGGTTTGGCACAAAAGGTAAATTTTCTAGATATGCAACTAAGGTGAATTTACCTATATATCAGACTAGTACAACTAACTAGGCAAGAGCTAGCAATAAGTGCGGTAAAGGATAGATGTAACCAAAATGGAGCATGTGGAGACACAAGGATGATTTCTCACAGTTCCTCCTTTTGAAGGGAAGTACGTCTGCGTTTGGAGAGGGGATGGTTTGAAACCACCAATGCCACAAAAGGCCTCTCTTGTTCTCCAGTGAACCTCACCCCAAAGGGATCGATTCACTCTTCCACTATATCGGTAACCTTCAAGGTGGAAACCAACATCTTTACAACAAGTTTGAGGCACACATCCTCAACTGAATTGGAGGCTCCTGAATCAAAGCAAGCTGTCACAACAATCAAAAACAAGCTTGCAAGAACCAAATCAGCAAGGGGCCCTCAAGTGAATGAGGGGGAAATGAAGATCTCTCTTGGTGAAGCTGTAGATCAAGGCCTCCTCCTTCGATTCTCCAAAGATCAGGGACTTTGGATGGTTGGAGAGGGAGATCGTGTTGATTTGGTGACTCTCAAATGGGTGTTCTTCCTTTCTGAAAACGAGAACTTGAGGTAGGGGATGAGGTCCCCTATTTATAGGCCCATTGCTCTAGACCGTTTTCTGCCTGTTGGGGAATTTCCACACCAGAAACTTTGGTCTACAAGCAGCTCACACCGGAGACTGCGGTCCAACTCCGGACAATCTCTGGAACCCCAATATGACTGTCCAGGACCTAGTCTTGATAGTCTCTCTGGAGACTTGGACGAAACTCCGGTCCTGAGAACACCGGGGACTCCGGAGTTTGCACACCAGAGACTCTGGTCTGTGACTCCACACCAAAGATTCTAGGCAATCTCTGGCATGTCTCCGGATCCCTAGTCATAATGACCCTGGGCTTTAGCATTGATCCACACCAGTGGTCTGGGCCAAAATTCCGGTGCACACCGGAAACTCTAGTCCTTGCACACCGGAGATTCCGGTCTGGAATTTTCATCAGGCTTTTATTTCAGCCAGGGAAAACTTCCTGCTATTGTGGACTTTTGTATTTTCAGTAGATCAACCTGAAATAATTAGCACATGGTAAAAAGTGTCCCCAAGTTGTTAACAAACACCAAAACTTATTAAGACAATAAATGTCCTTTCAATCTCCCCATTTTTGGTGTTCGATGACAACAAGAGGTTTTGCATGAAAATGCTTAAAATAAGAGACATAGCTATGCTCCCCCTGATGATGTGTAGCAAGTTATACATGTAGTACAACTCATATCAGGAAAAAGGAAAGTAAAGTCTTACATAGAATAGAGAGATTACCACATGAGCCTTTACCTTTACCATTACAATAATAATACGGGCATAGCATGTCCATATGCAAAGGATAGTTTCACAAGAACTAAATAAAGCAAATGTTCGAATTTTAAGATACAAGGGCATAAGAAAATAATAAGTAGCCTAATGCTAATGCCCATCCCATGCAAATCAAATCTTGGATGATCCTAATAGACATCTTCTCCCCCTTTGGCATCGAGACGCCGAAAAAGGAAAAGACCAAGCTATCGCCCCAAAGGAATCACTCGTCGTCATCGTCATCATCCACATCCTCTTCCTCCTCATAGTCATCATCAGCACCTGGAACCTTGGGGACTTTGCCATGAGGGTGAGAGGAGGAAGTACCCTGAGAAGCAAAGCCAGATGTGACCTTTGAGAAGGTCTTCCAATCAAATAGGTTGTCGTTCCTTGCATTCCATGCACCAAAAGAGAGCATGTGATCTGATTATGCAGACGGTTCAGCCCCATGCTCATTAGTGTATTCTGCCTCTCCTTCCTCTTCTTCCTCTTCACCTTGAGCCTTAATCTCCTCAAGAAGCTTCTCAATTCTGCGATTTCTCTTGTAGGAGGCATGTTGTTCCTTGCGAATGTCCACATTCATGCAACACAACGTCTTCTCCCACAAGGATGCCTTCTTGACCTTCTCTTGGACATACTCACGGGTGACAGGTGCATTGGAGGAATTCTTCCTTCTAGATCCCCTTAGAGGAGTGGGAGCCCACTCAGCCTAAAAATCCTCATCATCCTCACTAGCATACGGCTGCCTAGGAGCTGGACCCATTCCCCCTTTCATTTGGAGAGCCACAGAGACATGTTCTTGAAGGTTAGGAGGGAGGGCGAGAGGTGAACCATGAGATTGAGTGTTGATGAGACTCATCACAAGAGCTACATATGGAGGAGATTTTCTGAAATGTATGGAATGATGCATCTCCTCAAAAATGAAATCCATGATGTCAATGAAAATCCTTTAATAGCAGGGCGTAAGCACCATCTCTATCCGGTTGCCTCTGGTTAGAGGGTGGAATCACATACTGGCCAGCTGCTTCATCATATTGAGGATCCTCCCTTTTGGACTTGGCCTTGGTGCGAGGTCCACGACGAGAACCAGAGCCACCTGTGAATATAGATTAAGGGAGAAAGCATGTAGATAAGCATATCTCCATGATTCAAAAACACAAGCCTCAAACTTATGCTTGATGTGTCAAAAATAACTCACACCGGAGTCTCTAGAGTGCAACACCAAAATCTCCGGTCTATGCAAGAAGCACACCGGAGTCTCTGGTCTGAGACACCAGAAACTCCGGTCTGAAGATCGTGTTGCACAAAGGAGGCTGCGGGAGACCGATTTCAAGAAGATCGAGCAAGGGATCTTAGCTAATGTGAGAGAAGTGCCCGCAAACATGAGTTCCAATGGAAGAACTTGGTACAATCTTCAAAGAATCAAAGGGGATGAACCCTAGGTTTAAGGGATAATAAATTGTACTAGATCCATCCATGGAGTGAATCCACCCGTGGGGAATGGCCCAAGGGTGGAGAGGGTGGAGGTGTCCTGTGACACGGCGGATCCCATCGGCTTTAGGGCCCCGGGGCGGCGAGTTTGGAGGAGGAGGCGATGGGTGAGAGTTGAGAGGTCGGGGTTGAAGAAAGAAACTTTCTGTTTCTCTCACCCTGACCTCTCTTTACTCAGTGCCTGAAACTGTCCTAGACCGGAGACTCTGGACCGATAGACTGAAAACTCTGGTCCTCTTCAACCAAAAATGCCAGGTTATGTGTATGGGGACATATATGATAGAAAGCAAGTTTTAGGGAAGGGAATAAGGCTTGGGATAAGATGACATACTGTGAAGAACCAAGAATCAGTAAAATCTAGATAAATGTCAAATAACACTCCAATGCAATCAAATCAAGAACCAACTCTTCACAATGAACAGGACGGTGGCCAAGGCCACCATATAAGAGTGTGAGGCATGACATCGCGAATAATTATCCTTGGGTTCATAGCCACTACTCATCAATGAAGCTCACATATCACAAGATGATATTAATAGAATTGATTTCTTAATTTTGGCATTATGGGGGGAGGGATAGCCCAATAGATTAGGACCGCACTCCCTCTATCTCCATGCCTACACCTAAACAACACAATGATCAAGTTATAGGTGAGTGTGCAAGAAGATCAAGTCAAACTCCTTGAATCTACTATATTTATAGCATTCCTCAAATAGAAAAACCTTGCTTCATCAAGTGGATTCATGAATATATCAGCAAGTTGGTCTTTGGTTGACACATAAGATAGCTCAATATCCCCTTGGGCAACATGATCTCTAATGAAATGATGACGAATCTCAATATGCTTTGTCCTTGTATGAACCACTGGGTTATAGGAAATCTTGATAGCACTTTCATTGTCACATAGAAGAGGCACTTTGTCACAATGGACACCGTATTCCTTTAAAGTTTTCCTCATCCATAGCAATTGAGTGCATGCACTAGCAGCTGCCACATATTTAGCTTTGGCGGTGGAGAGAGATAAGCAATTTTGCTTCTTGGAGGATCAACATACCAAGGACCTACCGAGAAATTGGCAAGCCCCGGAGGTTGATTTCCTATCATCCTTGTTACTAGCCCAATCCGAATCCGTGTACCCACAAAGATAGAATGTTAAAACCCTAGGATACCACATGCCATAGTTTGGGGTATGAACCAAATATCAAAGATTCTTTTGACCGCCATCAAGTGGCTTTATTTAGGAGCCGCTTGATATCTTGAACATACTCCTACACTTAACACAATATCAGGTCTAGATGCACAAAGGTAAAGCAAAGAACCAATCATAGATCGGTATACCTTTTGATCCACATCTTTACCATTTGGATTTAGTTCAAGATGAGTCTTTGTTGCCATGGGAGTAAGATCTCCATTTAGTTCTTTCATGTTGAACCTCTTGAGCATGTATTGAGTATACTTGGCTTGATTGAAGAGGGTTCCTCCTCTTACTTGCTTGATCTCAAAACCAAGGAATAACCGTAACTCTCCCATCATGGACATCCTGAACCTGTCAGTTATAAGTTCCGAGAATTCATCATTAAATGCTTTGTTAGACGACCCAAAGATAATATCATCAACATAGATTTGGCAAACGAAAAGCTCCCCGTTAACTTTCTTAGTAAAAAGAGTGGGATCAATTTTCCCAACTTCAAACCCACGGTCAAATAATAACTCTCTAAGGTGCTCATACCACGTGCGTTGAGCTTGCTTAAGCCCATAGAGAGCCTTATCAAACTTGTAGATGTGATTGGGGAAGTTGGGATCCTCAAATCCTAGGGGTTGCTTAACATAAACCAACTCTTGTAATGGACCATTTATAAAAGCACTTTCCACATCCATTTGTTGGAATTTAAAGTTATGATGTGCAACATATGCAAGAAGGATACGAATGGACTCAAGGCGATCCACGGGAGCATAAGTCTCTCCATAATTAATGCCTTCAATTTGAGAGAACCCTTGAGCTACCAATCTTGCCTTATTCCTCACAACAATTCCATGTTCATCTTGCTTGCTCTTGAATATCCATTTAGTGCCAATAACATTGCGGCACTCTTTGGGATTTTCTACTAGCTTCCAAACTTTGTTTCTCTCGAAGTTGTTGAGCTCATTATGCATAGCTTCTAACCAATCTAAATCTTCAAGAGCTTCCCACACTTTCTTGGGCTCCACCATGGATATATGAGCTTGGTGCTCACCAAAATGCTTCAATTGAGCTCGAGTGGACATTCCACTCCTTAGATCACCAAGAATATTTTCAAGAGTGCGATCTCTTCTTTCCAACATTCTATCCACTCTAGCTTTGCAACGAGTTTAGATCTCCTTGTTGTTTCTCGTGGGGACCTCTTCATCATTTTGGTCCTCGTCTTGACCTTTAGCTTGACCTTGATCATCAGTGGGTTCATTCTCATCAACATGAGGCACATGTTGATCTTGGTCTTGATCAGACATACTTCTTGTGAGATGTTGAGATGATCTTGTAGATGACTGAATGAATCTGCCTTGTGCAATTGACCAGCCATGGGTGGACAATCTGGTCAACGGAGAGGCTGGATAGTCCAGCCCGGAGCTTCCATGCTGATCAACATGGTGAGGGTTCTCAACTTGTCTTTGGCTTGTGTCATTGTTGGCTTCATCAATATGAGCTTGTTAATGTTGTGAAGATGAGGGCTCCACTTGAGTAGAGCATAGTTCTTCTCGATCCGCCACAAGGGGTTCCTCAACGGGGTGGATGAATCATGCACCCATTCTTCTTATGGCATCTTGAGGTATTCCATCATCTACATCACAAACATCAACACACCCTGCTTAGGGGCCATCATATTCTTCGAAAACCACACTATAAGACTCTATGACAATTCCGGAGAGTTTATCATAGATTATATAAGTGTGGGAATCAAGACCATACCCAACAAAAATACCCTCTAAAGCGTTGGAATCAAATTTGGACAAACAAACACCTTTTATGAGGTAGAAACACTTACAACCAAACACCCGGAAGTATGAAACATTGGGCTTGTTACCGGTAAGTATCTCATATCGAGTCTTGATCAACTTCTTGCGAAGGTAGAGCCGGTTTGATGCATGGCATGCGGTGGAGATTGCCTCAGCCCAAAAGTTGTATGGATACTTAAACTCCGCCAACATGGATCTTTCCATATCCATTAATGTTCGGTTCTTACTCTCAGCTACACCATTTTTGGAGGGGTATATGCAGTGGAATATTGATGTTTTATCCCCTCATCACTAAGAAATCTATTCAAGTTGTAGTTCTTGAAATCGTTGTCATTGTCGCTTCTTATCACCAACACAGGGACATTCTATTGACATTGAACCATATTGACGAAGTCGATGAAGTTTTGTTGGGTCTCACTCTTCAACTTGAAGAAATAAACCCATGTATATCTTGAGTAGTCATCAACAATCACCAAGCAATATTTCTTCCCACCAAGACTTGCATGAGACGGAGGACCAAAGAGATCCATGTGAAGAAGCTCCAAGATCCTCTTGGACTTTACAATGTTATTGGGTTTGTGGGGGAGAATCATGCATTTTTCCTTCAACACAAGCCCTACACACGATCTTTAGCAAAGCAAACATTTTCTTTTAGTCCAACAATATGGCCACCCTTGTGGAGACTTTGCAAAGTTCTCATATTGACATGGGCTAGACATCGATGCCATAGCCAACCCACATCGGCCTTTCCGAATAAGCACATTGCACTTCTAGTGGTTTTCCCCGAAAAGTCCACCACATACAAGTCATTTTTGATGTACCCAATGAAAGCAACCTTTAGAGTCTTGGTCCATAAGAGAACCATAATATCATTATCAATAAAGACGGCAAAACCCATCTTTTCAAAAGCACGGACTGAAAGTAAATTATAGCCAAGGGTCTCAACAAGCATGATGTCCACGAGAGTAGTATCGTGTGCAACCACAACCTTTCCAAGACCCATTACCTGAGATCTTGATTTATCAGCATAAGTGACGGTTATTTGATCATGATTTGACCTTATCTCTGTCATTATCGCCTTGCTTCCGGTCATATGACTTGTGCATCCACTATCAAGCACCCACTTTGACCCACCGGAAGCATAGTTCTACAAGAGATCAAACTAGTGTTTAGGTACCCATTTTCAATGGGTCCTCTTTTGTTAGTGATAAGGGTCTTGGGAACCCAAATATACCAAGCAATATAACCATCAAGTGGACCAACATATTGTGCATAAACATCACCATAATAATCATGCATTAAGACATAGTGAGGGTTATCACTTCCCGCAAAGTCATATTGTGACATAGTTTTCCACTTGCAGTATTACTACCCATAATGGTCTTGTCTTTTCCTTGTGCGGGTTGGCCTACTTCTTGTTATTGTTCTTCTTCTTGGCCCTGGACACATAGCCTATGTCTCTTTTCTCATTATTTGACCTTTCTTACTTAAAAGTTCATCAAGATACTTGTTTCCTTCAAGGAAGGTGGCCTTTGCAAGCTCTCCCTTCAAGCTAGCATTTTCTTCAAAGATGTTTGTACTACTAGAGGGAATGAAAATACTAGGTGAAGCAACATTAGTCAATTGAGTTTGAAGTTGTTCACGAGACTTTGTGAGAGTCAAGAGTTCACTTTCCAAGGCCTTGTGAGCCTTGTTAAGATTCTCAATGTCCTCGACAAGTTTGTCATGAACAACACTAAACTCAATTATATCCTTTTTAGCCTTTTTATACTTAGCAATGGCATGATCACGTTCCTTAATGAGTTTAGAAACAATTAGATCATTTGCCTCATTGAGGCCTTCAAGTTTTTCTTCAAGAGACTCCCTAGTCTCTTGCTCGTCTTCTAGAGCATTAGTTAGAGCATCCATCTAAAGAATGTGCACTCTCCCAAGTTTGCATCTCTCATCACGAAGCTCTTGTGTGTGAGAAAGGTGATTCAAGAGATTCAACAAATGCTTGGTGTGCTCCCCTTTCAAGTTAGTCATATAAACATCAAAAAGCAACTAATTCCTCCTTCAACTCAAGAGTTATATCATTCAATTCATCATTTATCATAGTGGTGGAGAGAGGAGATGATGCTACCTCTGATGCTCTTTCCGTAAGGCAGGTGACATTCTTGTTGGAGATATTCTCATTTGGATAGTCGAAGAGTGAGAAGGTAGGTGTAGAGGTGGTGGCGATGGCTGCCACACCATTTGATGTTTCTTCTTCTTCCACATCTTCATTATTAGATGAGAACTCTTCATGTGCTATTAATGCAATGTCAGCTAACTTCTTGTTGGTGGTATTCTTCTTGATGAAAGGCTTCTTGAAAGGGGCCTTTGACTTTTTCTTCAATATAAGTACACCACCATGATCATCTCTCTTCTCATATGGACATTCAGCAACAAATGGTAGCGGTCTCCATAGTTGAAGCAAGTTCTCAATCTTGAACCATTTTCTTTTCTACCATTTGGTTTGCTTCTTCGTTGCATCTCCATCTTGGCCTTAGCGGGATCTTTCCAAAAGTTCCTAGCATAGAAGGTCATGTATTCACCATGAGCAACCTTGACATCTTCGGGGTGGCTCATAGAAAGAACTTCATCACTTCCTTCATCTTCCTAATACTCTATAAACTTGTCCTTCAAGGCAAGATTAACACCATTACTCATTCCAAGGGAACGAGCACGGGCATCTTTGGCATTCTTGGCAGCAACCTTGAAGGCGGCCATCTCTTTCATAATTTCATTGGAGGTCATGAGATGGTAGTTGTGTCTTCCTTGGAGACTCTTCAAGTCAGTGGGCTCGAAGGGCATGAGTGCACTCACATATTTCCTTTATATACATGCATCATCCACATGTGAGGCAACAATATTTCTGAAAGTGGTAACAATGGATTTGAGTCTTCGATACATATTTTCATGGTCCTCAGCATCCTTCATATAGAAGCCTTCAGCTTCATTGCTCAAGGCATCATATCAATTTCTTCTCATGCTCTCATTTCCAACAAACAAGTCAATGAGAGAATCTCAAGCTTCCTTTGTGGTGTTGAGGTGCTCAATGGGAGGGAAACCTTTTGGCCCCACCCCAAGTTGAATCATGTGCAAAGCGGTGGCATTGAGTTGAGTATTGACCACTTATCTTCTTTTCAAGTTGGTTGGATCCTCAATTTTGAGTCCTTCTTCAATAATATTCCACAAATCAATGCAAGATCTGCGCACATGAAATTTCATCAAAACTTGACATTGAGCAAAATAATGTGCAGCTAACATAGGTGGGTCACCTCTATTATTTATATGAGAATGAGGGATCAGAGGATCGGGAGAGTACAAACCGGGAACCGAATGGTGCTCATCCTTCCCATCGCCCTTTTTGGTGGAGGAATTAGTGGTATTTTGTTCATCCCCCACAACTACAACCGTTGGTTTAGCCGAAGAGTTCACCTTCGGAATCGGGGGAGGTTCCTCTTGAGAGGGAGATGGTGAGGCAACCTTCTCCTTAACAAGATGCTCAACTAGTTGACACAACTGTTGGATTTCATTGCCCAAGGAGGAGCTCAAGCTTTTTTCCAAATTCTTGAGATCCCCCATGGTCACCAAGGTACTAGCCTCACCCCTCCATCTTCCTCTGGGGTACCCATAGTCTCTTAGGCGGTTAAGCCTGAATAAAGAGCCGAGGCTCTGATACTAATTGAAAGGATCGTATGGGAACCTAGAGGGGGGGAGTGAATAGGTGCTACTTCAAATTTTACTCTTTTTCAATTTAGAGTTTGACACAAAAGGTAAATTCTCTAGATATGCAACTAAGGTGAATTTACCTATATGTCACACTAGTATAACTAACTAGGCAAGATCTACCAATAAGTAAAGTACGATAAAGGATAGAGGTAACAAAATGGAGCACGCGAAGACACAAGGATAATTTCCTGCAGTTCCTTTCTTTTGAAGGGAAGTACGTATGCGTTTGGAGAGGGGGTGGTTTCAAACCACCAATGCCACGAAAGGCCTCCCTTGTTCTCCAGTGAACCTCACCCCAAAGGGATCGATTCACTCTTCCACTATTTTGGTACCCTTCGAGGTGGAAACCGACACCTTTACAACAAGTTCGAGGCACACATCCACAACGGAATTTGAGGCTACCGAATCCAGGCAAGCTATCACACCAATCAAAGACAAGCTTGTAAGATCCAAATCAAGGCCTAGGGTTGGATGAGAGGGAAATGAAGATCTCTCTTGGTGAAGCTATAGATCAAGGCCTCCTCCTTCGATTCTCCAAAGATCAGGGACTTTGGGTGGTTGGATAGGGAGATCTTGTTGATCTGGTGGCTCTCAAATGGGTGTTCTTACTTTCTGAAAACAAGCAGATTGAGGTAGAGGATGCGGTCCCCTATTTATATGCCCACTGCTCCAGACCGTTTTCTGCCCATTGGGGAATTTCCACTCCGGAAACTCTGGTCTGGTGACCGGAGATTCCGGTCTGCAAGCAGCTCACACCGGAGACTCGGTTCCAACTCCGGACCATCTCCGGACCCCCAATCTGACTGTCCAGGACCTGGTCTTGATAGTCTCTATGGAGACTTGGCCAAAACTCCAGTCCTGAGAACACCGGAGACTCCGAAGTTTGCACACTGGAGACTCTGGTTTGTGACTCCACATCGGAGACTCCGGTCTGCGACTCCACACCAGAGATTCCGGCCAATCTCTTTCCTGTCTCCGGACCCCTAGTTAGAATGACCCTGGGCTTCAAAATTTATCCACACCGGAGGTTTGGGCTGAAATTCCAGTGCACACCGGAAACTCTGGTGCTTGCACACCGGAGATTCCGGTCTGGACTTTTCATCAGGCTTTTGTTTTAGCCAGGGAAAACTTCCTGCTATTGTGGACTTTTCTTTTTTCAGTAGATCAACTTGAAATAATTAGCACATGGTAAAAAGTGTCCCCAAGTTGTTAACGAACACCAAAGCTGATTAAGAAAATAAATGTCCTTTCACTTGTGCTTCACAAACACTTCATGGACTTGGGGACACAAGGCGACACTTCTTTGCTTTTTAGGATTGTTCGAAGAGGAGGGAAGAGAGTTCCATTCTTATTTCTCGAGAGTTCGTATAAACCTTTGAGTCACCCTTGTGGGGAGAGCACCCTTGCTACATCACTCTTCTCTTAGAGTCCCAACAAATTGGTGTCCATGTAGTTTGGTGCCATCAAGACTATTTTATATTACTTGCGGTGACCCAGCATACCACTGCATATGTAGTACACTATAGTTGTTGACATGACATTCACAGAACACCATTCCGTAAATATTACATCCCTTAGAGTGGTACAACAGAACATTGCGGGTCCATATTACAAACATACACACTCCATTATTATTACAATACCAGAAGTTCGAGACTTCAAGTGATTCAAACTTACAAACCAAATAACGTATTTCATAAGTTCAGTGGCAGAATGAAAAACACAACTGTAATAAAGACGTGAGCTCAATAGCTTATTCTATAGGGTTTGTGCTGCTCGGCTCAACCTAGGTAACTACACTCCGGCCTGACAACTACTCTGACTCGTTGTCTTCAGCTCCATAGTGTATCCTGTAGTCCACCTCTTCGATTCCACCAGATAGGTCCAGCTCTTCATAGTAGATGTTGTTCTAGACCTCTGTAGCATACACCTGGTCATCCTTTTGGCCCTCAAAGTCTAGCAAGGGGTTCAAAGGAAAGAGTAAGTAACAACGTTACCCAGCAAGTTCACTATATGCTAGGTGGGAAGTTTGATGCTCTAACTACCACCTCGGACTATAAGTCCTTGGTATTATGCAGTTTTGGTAAACGTTTCTTTAAAGATTTATTTTAATATCAAAAACTATGCCCATCGGCCTTCATAAGTTGACCAAAACTTCATGGAGTTCCTTTCCTGCCGCGTTCGTAGATCCTTCCCGGAACAGTGAGTAACATGTCACAATTCTTACACTCTGCAGAGGTGTGTTGCTTTACCCATAAGAGACCAAATCCTTGTTGCACAACCGGGCGTACTTTCCCGTCCACAATTCCGTGATGTCGGGCCCAGTAGATGATCCAAGCCAATCACTGCCCTTCTCCGCGACCCCGCATGAAGACATGACCCTCCAGGACATTCCCCACCTCTATTAAGCCCCATATAGGACCGACTATAACTCTGGTAGGCACCTGAAGACTCTATGAGAAGGTTATGCCCTGGAAAGCTCCCTGAAAGGACCAGCTAAACCACTGATAGCCTCTCAAGATAATCTAGACACCAAAATCATGGGATACTAAGGGGTTCCACCCATGTCCTAGGTTTCTCCACGAGAAATTCTCAGCCTCATGATCAGGTCATCCGTCCATGCGAAAGGAAGAAGACCCAGCTGACTTCTCTGTCCCATTCCAAATCTTATGGTTAACAAGTAATATACGGCGCTAGAATCACTGATGTCATTGGTTATTATGCCCTAGTTGTTTGACCATTGGAATCTTAGATTCCATTGTCATTCTTAGTATTTATCATCACTTAGGACGATAATAGCATTCATTTGTTTGGGAAAATATTTATTTTCTGTCTCTTTTAGAATATAGGTGATAACACACAATTTTCAAATACTTTCATAAAGACTCTTCAAAGGACATGAGCAAGTGATGAACTTGCCTTGTGATTGCAAGGTACTGAAGTCGGATACTTCCACTTGACCTTGAGCTCCGGTTTCTACAGAAAACCATTATTGCCAGGTAAGGACAATATTTAAAGAAGCAATATGCCATTCAAAGTAATGTCATGCCATGATTTGTTTTCTTTCTTCTTTGCGTGTTTTACCCACCTTGTAAAGGTTTTAAGTTTCTTTTAATTAATAAAAGAAAAGCATTACTCATGAATCATTGAATTCATATTATTTTGATATTTAGCATTTTTATAATAACAAGTATTATCCTAAGAGTTTAAAAATGAATTTATTTAATTTTTAACTCTTTTAAATATTTAATTAAAATTCCTTTAAGGAAATAAAATTTTATTTTTATCATACTTGATTTTATATTCAAAAATACAAGCTAGTATTTTTATATAATAGTACTTCCTTTTAGAATCTTAAATATGAATTTTATTCAATTTTAAGTGTTTTGTATATTTTTATAAAATTCCAGAAGGAATATAGAATTTTTTAATAATAGATCTATATTTAATTGCTTAAGATTACTATCTAGTATTTTTATTTGATAGAGGATATTTTTGTGATTACATAAATATATTATTTGTATTTTTAGGATTTGTATTTATCTTTCTAGAGCCTAATTTATCTCAGGGATATATTTTTAATTAAGTATTTTGTATAAGTCCTTCTTTTTAAACATGGGCCTGGCCCACTGGGCTGGCCCGGCCCGACCCGACCCATTTGAGTTAGGTAAACACCCTTGGGCAGTTGATGCACTCGACGATCGACGTAGAGCTCGTTGGGAACCCCAAGAGGAAGGTATGATGAGCACAACAGAAAGTTTTCCCTCAATTATGAAACCAAGGTTTAATCGAACCAGTAGGAGCAAGGAAACACCCCAAAGGTGTTACTAGCTGATCTTTGGCAGGGCGCACTACCGGTGCTAGTAGCAACGTGGAGACCTGCACAACACAACCACATAACTTTGTCCCAAACTTGCGATGAGGTTGTCAATCTCATCGTGTTTTGCGAAAAACAAAGGATTAAACATATCGAATGGAAAGAAGTAAAAGTTTGCAGAAAGTAAACACAAAGCAGTAAACAGTTTATAGATTGTATGTAAAGAAAAGGACCGGGATCCATAGTTCACTAGAGGTGGCTCTCCTTAGATAGATAACACGCTGGGTGAACAAATTACAGCGGGGCAATTGACAAACACCGAGAAAGCAATACATGCATATACTAATCATCTTGACTCCTCTGAGACTTGATTGGGCATTACAACATAATACATAGACCGCCATCCAACTACATCTATGACTAATAATCCACCTTCAGGTTATCATCCGAACCCCCTCCAGTATTAAGTTGCAAGCAACAGATTATTGCTTTACGAACTACGTGTAAAGTAAACAATACGATTGTTCTACGAACAAAGGATTGTTGTTTTCTCCCTAGTAGCAACAGCACATCTAGTACCTTAGAGATTTCTGTCACTTCCCCAGATTACCAGAGGCATGAACCCACGATCGAGCATAAATACTAACTCTTGGAGTTGCTAGCATCTACTTGGCCAAGATAGCTACTAACAACGGAAAGCATGCAAGATCTCAAATAACAAAGACATGATAGAATCAATAATCAATCTGAAATAGCATCTCAATATCCATCGAATCCCTGCAAACACAACATGTATGGATTACAAATAGATGATCTTGATCATGAACGGAGCTCACAAGATCTAAACATGAAAGCACAAAGGAGGAGAAACCAGCCATCTAGCTACTACATGGATCCGTAGTCCAAGGATGAACTACTCACACATCGCTACATGGCTTGCATGGCTTGTAAAGGTTTTAAGTTTTCGTCCCGAGGGCAACTTATAGGCGGAAGGAGAGGCTGAGGGAGTGCCGGGAGCCACCACACCACCCCCTGGCGCGGGCCAGGCCTGGCCGCGCGGCCAGGTGGTGTGGACGGCCCCTGGCCCCTCTCCGTCTCGTATTCTGGCACTTGATCCCTTCCGCAAAAATAGGCACTTTGGCTTTTGTCCCGTCCAATTCCGAGAATATTCATTTTCTGACTTTCCTAGAACCAAAAACAGCAGAAAACAGGCAGCTGGCACTGTGGCTCTTCTTAATAGGTTAGTCCAAGAAATCATATGAAAAGTACTCCAAAGTTCGAACAAAACACAAGAAAGTGGATAAAACCAAGCATGGAACATCAAAAATTATAGATACATTTGCAATGTATCAGCAGTACTAGGCTGCCCACACCTGGCCTAGTACCACGCACTCGCTTTCGCTCCTCTCTTCTCTCTCGCACGACACCCTCTCTGGCCGTTCAATGCTGCCACCGCGGGTGATTCCGGCTGCCCCAGGCCGCCGTGTACATTGCCGTGGTGCAAGACGACGTTGATGTTGCCGCTGCTCGACACTGTCCCGCTCGATCTGGCACTGGCGCTCTCCACTAGCCGCGCTGACCCCTACCTCGTGGCTAGGATTTGGGGTCCGCCATGTTCTGGTGCTCCCTCGATGACGCTGTGGTGCTCGTGGTGCCGCTCTTCCATGGTCGCCACCGCCGTGTGTAGGCGCGGGTAGCAGCACCCCCTCGGGGTGCTCCTCATGCCGCCACCTCTCTACCACCGGCCTCCTCTCTGCTTCCTCTTCGATAATCTTACGAGGACCTCGAGTAAGTGCTCTAATATCCTCTATGTGATCTACCTTGCCTCTATCCCATGCCATGTGGTCATTTACGATGGATTTCCCCATTTAGGGTTCATCCCAAAATTCCTAGGGTTCATACCCCCTACAGTGGTGATTTAGCATAGCTCTAGTGTTAATATTGCCTATGCTAATCCTTTGATGTTGATCTACTGTTAGTGTAGTGTCAATCTCTGTTGAGCATGATTGTTACTCTTTTCTCTATCAGAGAACACTCTGTTGAGCATGTCATAAAATTCTCTGTGAAAGCATGATTAGATTAATGTGGATGCCAAAGTTGTTGTGGCTGTGGATTTACTCCTATGGAGTTAAGTTGGGATGCTCATATTGATGCTTGGTTAATTGTTTACTTGTGAAGCACTGATGTGCTCAGTCTTAGGATTTAATCCTGTTACTGTGGGAATCTAAAGTTACTAGTGCTAGTCTCTGCTCTGTGATTAATAAGAAGATGATTTATAAATAGATGATTCCTATATGCTTGTAGGAAAGTGATTAAAATTATTGGCTTCTGTACAGTGTGGCCTAGTGATAGATAGTGTTGATCTTTACTATCTTTTCTAAAATAAAGTGTCTATTTATGATTCCTAAATCATTTAGGAAGATGATTATCTTTGTTGAAGAGGATATGCTTGAGGTTGTACTCTAGCAGATATGAACCTGCTAGGTACAGAGGTGCTACCCTTCTAGGAATGTGCCCTGTACCAGCAGCTGTGATGTGTATCTATCTAGTGAAAACTAGATTATAGGGTCAATGATGCTGGTTTGAGACCCTGCCTGTGCAAGAACACATGTATAATCTGGCTGTTTATTATCTGTTGTCTAATATGTTAACTATCATGTGCTTGCAATAAAATGAATGTGTAAGATGGAAAATAATTAGATCAAAATGTTGGGATATACCCTGGTAGACTTGTACTGATGTTGCCTTCTACTTCTGGCTTGTGGTATCCCTGGATTTGTTTTGTCTTAGTCTTGGCCTGGTCTTGCTCCTTCTGGTGATGTTGCTCCTGTGTGGCCTTGCCGTTCACCTAGTACCACCCCCTCCTCAAGTCACCAGCTTTGTTGGTGATCTCCTGGGTTTTCTGTGGTGGAAAATGGCTTGATATAGTGATATGGTTTCAAGATCTGGTGCTGTTCTTGGAGCAATCACTTCAGAGAGCTATCCCTACCTCTAGATAGTGAAAGAAACTCTGATCTCTTTAGGTTTCTGTTTGGCAAAAAATTTACCCCGATTTTACAGATGAATGCATGCATATGCACAGATTGCTATTTCTACCCTTCATTGGTTCCTAAATGCTGGGGTGTTACAGACTCCCCCCCTAAATTAAACTTCATCCTAAAGTTTACTGATGTGTACCTGAATAGTTCCGGATATGCTTCTTTTAGATCATCCTCTTTCCCCCATGTGGCTTCTCGCTCCGGGTGATGTTCCCATTGTACTTTGTAGTATTTGATTGCCCTATTTCTCAACCTTTTCCAGTTCTCTTCCAGAATTTTATAGGGTTTCTCAACATAAGTCAAATATGCTTGTAACTCAATTTCTTGATGTGTAATTGCATCATCGGGAACTTTAAGACATTTCCATAACTGTGACACATGGAAAACATTATGAACTTGAGCCAATCTTTTTGGTAACTCAATAGCATAAGCTATTGTTCTGTTCTAACTCAGTATCTTAAATGGTCTGATATATCTTGGACTCAGTTTTCCTTTGACTCCTAATCTCTTAACTCCCTTCATTGGGCTTACTTTGAGATATACCATATCCCCCACTTCTGGATGCCATGATCTCTGACTTTGATCAGCATAACTCTTCTGTCGACTTTGAGCTATCTTCAATCGATCTCTAATAATGTCGATGATATCTTGCTTCTCCTTGATATAATCTGGTGCAAATTCCTTGCTACTACCAGGTTCGTACCAACATATTGGTGATCTACATATTCTCCCATAAAGTACTTGATATGGTGCTACTTTCAGACTACTTTGATAGCTATTGTTGTAAGAAAATTCTACAAACGGTAGATGATCTTCCCACGAACCTCCAAAATCTAATGCACAAGCTCTAAGCATGTCCTCCAAGATTTGATTGGTTCTTTGTGTTTGGCCTCCAGTTTCGGGATGATAGGCTATGCTGAAATCCAACTTTGAGCCAAATGATTCATGTAATTGTTTCCAAAATGTTGAAGTAAACACAAATCCTCTATCTGATACAATCTTCTTGGGTACTCCGTGCTTACTTACTATCTCTTTGACATAAATTTCTACTAACTTCTCAGCATTATATTTTTGATTTACCAGGATAAAATGTGCACTTTTCGTGAATCTATCCACAATCACCCATATCATCTCCTTCCGCTTCGGTGTCATGGGTAATCCTGTGATAAAATCCATACCAATTTCTTCCCACTTCCATTTTGGAATTTCTAAAGGTCGTAATGGTCCTGCTGGACTTTGATGTTCTGCTTTTACCCTTTGGCAAGTATGGCATTCAGATACATACTTTGCAATATCCCTTTTCATGTTACTCCACCAGAAAAATTCCTTAAGATCCATGTACATCTCTGTACTTCCTAGATGAATTGAATATGATGTTTCATGTGCTTCTCTGAGTATCACCTCTCTGATCTCTGATACATCTGGTACACAAAGATGGTTTTGGAACCATAAAGATCCATAATATCCCAGGTGAAAAACTGATTTTTATCCTTCGGAAATTCTTCTTATTCCTTCAACAATAAATGGATCATCAAGTTGATGTCGATAGATATCATGCCGAAGATCACTGCGTTGCTCTTCTACAACCCTCATGGAAGCTAAGCCTACACGAACTTCTGTCCTTAAGAATTGTATTTCTAACCTTTCCAAATCCATTTGCATCTCTTTTGGTAATTCTCTATTGATGGGTTGAGTATCCGTACTCTTCCGACTTAAAGCATCTGCTACTACATTGGCCTTTCCTGGAGTATAGTTAATTGTAAGATCATAATCTTTGATCAACTCTAGCCATCTTTTTTGCCTCATATTTAGCTCCTTTTGAGTAAAGAAATATTTAAGTCTCTTATGATCCGTGTATAGTACACACCTTGCTCCATTGAGAAAATGTCTCCATCCCTTTAAAGCAAAGACCACTTCTGCTAACTCCAAATCATGTGTTGGGTAATTGACTTCATGAGGTTTGAGTTGTCTAGACCCATAAGAAATTACCTTGCGATCTTGCATTAGCACACATGCTAGTCCTTCTTTGGATGCATCATAATATACTGTGTAATCTTTTCTTATTTCCGGTATAGCTAAGATTGGTGCGATTGTTAATCTGGTTTTCAATTCCTGAAAACTTGCTTTGGACTTCTCATCCCATATGAATGGTGCATTCTTTCTTAGCAATTTGGTCATTGGTCCAGCTATCTTGGAAATACCTTCAATGAATCTCCGATAATAGCCTGCCATGCTGATACATTGCAAATGTATATCTATAATTTTTGATGTCCATGCTTGGTTTTATCCACTTTCCTGTGTTTTGTCCACACTTTGGAGTACTTTTCATATGATTTCTTGGACTAACCTATTAACAAGAGCCACAGTGCCAGCTGCCTGTTTTCTGCTGTTTTTGGTTCCAGGAAAGTCAGAAAATGAATATTCTCGGAATTGGATGGGACAAAAGCCAAAGTGCCTATTTTTCTGGAAGTCATCAGATGCCAGAATACGAAACGGAGAAGGGCTGGGGGCCGACCACACCACTTGGCCGCGCGGCCAGGCCTGGCCTGCGCCAGGGGGTGGTCTGGCCGACCCCAGCACCCCCTCGGCCTCTCCTTCCGCCTATAAGATGCCCTCAGGACGAAAACCCTAAGGACCTGATCAAAAATCCACGAAAGAGTCTGTAGCCACCGTCATCTCCATCCCTAGATTGGGAGGGATCTGAAGCTCTTCCCGGCACCCTGCCAGAGAGGGGAATTCACCCTGGAGGCCTTCTTCATCACCATGCAAGCCTCCGGTGTGATGCGTGAGTAGTTCATCCTTGGACTACGGATCCATGTAGTAGCTAGATGGCTGGTTCTCCTCCTTTGTGCTATCATGTTTAGATCTTGTGAGCTCCGTTCATGATCAAGATCATCTATTTGTAATTCTGCATGTTGTGTTTGCGGGGATCCGATGGATATTGAGATGCTATTTCAGATTGATTATTGATTCTATCATGTCTTTGTTATTTGTGATCTTGCATGTTTTCCGTTGTTAGTAGCTATCTTGGCCAAGTAGATGCTAGCAACTCCAAGAGTTAGTATTTATGCTCGATAGTGGGTTCATGCCTCTGGTAATCTGGGGAAGTGACAGAAATCTCTAAGGTACTAGATGTGCTATTGCTACTAGGGAGAAAACAACAATCCTTTGTTCATAGAACAATCGTATTGTTTACATTACACGCAATTCGTAAAGCAATAATCTGTTGCTTGCAACTTAATACTGGAGGGGGTTCAGATGATAACTTGAAGGTGGATTATTAGTCATAGATGCAATTGGATGGCGGACTATGTATAATGTTGTAATGCCCAATCAAGTTCCAAAGGAGTCAAGATGATTAGTATATGCATGTATTGCTTTCTCGATTTTTGTCAATTGCCCCGCTGTAATTTGTTCACCCAGCATGTTATCTATCTTAAGGAGAGCCACCTCTAGTGAACTATGGATCCCAGTCATTTTCTTTTACATACAATCTATAAACTGTTTACTGCTTTGTGTTTACTTTCTACAAACTATTACTTCCTTCCATTTGATACGTTTAATCCTTTGTTTTCAGAAAAACACGGTGAGATTGACAACTTCATCGCAAGTTGGGGATAGAGTTCTATGGTTGTGTTGTGCAGGTCTCCACGTTGCTACTAGCACCGATAGTGCGCCCTGCCAAGGCTCAGCTAGCAACACCTTTGGGGTGTTTCCTTGCTCCTACTGTTTCAATTAAACCTTGGTTCCATAACTGAGGGAAACTTGCTGCTGTGCTCATCATACCTTCCTCTTGGGGTTCCCAACGAGCTCTACATCAACACTGAGCCATCAAGCATTTTTCTGGCGCTGTTGCCGGGGAGTCAAGGACATCTTCACAAGGGGAGTCCCTCATAACCAATCTCTTTACTTTGTTATTTTTGTTTTGCTTAGTTTCTTTTTTCTTTGTTTGCTTGTTTTGTTATCAAAAACACAAAAAATTAGTTTTACAAGTTTGCTTTCTTATTTGAAAACACACAAAAATGACTACCCTTGAAAACACTAAGTTGTGTGACTTCACTAGCACCAACAACAATGATTTTATGAGCACACCTATTGCTCCACCTGTGCCTAAAGATACTTTCTTTGAGATAAAACCTGCTTTACTCAATCTTGTTATGAGAGAACAATTTTCTGGTATTGGTAATGAAGATGCTGCTACCCATCTAAATAACGTTGTTGAACTTTGTGAGATGCAAAAGCATAGGGATGTAGATGGTGATATTATTAAGCTGAAATTGTTTCCTTTCTCTTTGAAAGGAAACGCTAAAGAATGGTTGAATTCCCTAACTAGGAATAGTATTAATTCTTTGACTAAATGCAAAGATGCTTTCATTGGAAAATACTATCCACCTGCTAAGATTATAACTATGAGAAGTGAAATAATGAAGTTTAAACAATCTGATAATGAACATGTTGCTCAAGCTTGGGAAAGAATGAAATCTTTGGTAAAGAATTGTCCCACTCATGGACTGACTGCTTGGATGATCATCCAAACTTTTTATGCAGGATTGAACTATTCTTCAAGGAACCTATTGGATTCTGCTGCTGGAGGTACCTTTATGACCATCACTTTGGGTGCTGCAACAAAACTTCTGGACAATATGATGGTTAATTATTCTGAATGGCATACTGAGAGAGCTCCACAAGGTAGGAAGGTAAATTCTATTGAGGAAACCTCCTCCTTGACTGATAAGATTGATATTATTATGTCTATGATTGTTAATGGGAAAGCCCATATTGATCCAAATAATGTTTCTTTAGCCTCTTTGGTTGCTCAAGAAGAGAAAGTTGATGTGAACTTCATAAGAAATAATAATTTTGGCAATAATGCTTATAGGAGTAATTTTGGTAACAACAATTATAAGCCATATCCTCCCAACAATGGTAATGCTTATGGAAATTCTTACAACGATAATAGGAGTGCACCCTCTGAACTTGAAGTTATTCTTAAAGACTTTATTAGTAAACAAACTGCTTTCAATAAAACTATTGAGGAAAACTCTATAATGCTGAAAGAAATATAGCATCTTTGGCTGAAGCTCAATCTTCTTTGAATAAAATGGCTGCTAAACCTGAAACTAATGATAATCCCTTTGCAGCTACTAATGCTATACAAGTAAGAATTGATGAAAATGTTAGACTGTTAGCTGAATTACATGCTAAGTGGGAAAGAGAAGATGAAATTGCTAGAAACATTAGTGTTTCTACAATTACCACCACTAGTGTTGAGGCTAGTAATAGTTCTACTACTTTAAATGATAATTATGATTTTGATCTTGATGGTTGCAACATCTCTGAAGTTATTAAGTTCCTACAAAAGCTTGCTAAAAGTCCTAATGCTAGTGCTATGAACATGGCCTTTACAAAACACATTACTGATGCTCTCATAAAGATTAAAGAAGAAAATATGAAACATAAAGCTTCTATTCCTATAAAACAAGAAGATGGTTGGGAACCCATCATTAATATGAAAGTAAATGACTTTGATTTCAAAGCTTTATGTGATCTTGATAGTAGTGTTTCTATTATGCCTAGAAGAATTTATGATATGCTTGTTTTCCCTCCACTTGAAGATTGTTATTTGAATGTGCCACTGGATGATAATGCTAAAAAGAAACTCATGGGGAGTCTTAATGATGTTCTTATTATGGTTAACAATGCCTATGTCCCCGTTGATTTCTATGTTTTGGATGATGAATGCAATGCTTCTTGTCCTATTACTTTGGGAAGATCTTTTCTTAGAACTGTTGGTGCAATTATTGATATGAAAGAAGGCACCATTAAATATCAACTCCCACTCAAAAAAGGTATAGAACACTTCCCTAAGAAAAGAGACAAGATTTCTTTTGTTTCTCCTACGAAAACAAAATTTGGTCTTAATGCTTCTTCATCTGAGAACACTTGATTCTTTTTTGCTTCTTATGCCTAACTTAAAGGCGTTAAAGAAAAGTACTTATTGGGAGATAACCCAAAAGTTTTAGATGAGTCTTGGAAGTTATTACCTCTGTAATAACCTCTCCTTATCCTTTTTATTTGCTTTTTGTGCCAAGAGTAACCTATAATGAGAGAGAAGTAATGATTGGGAAAGTTTCTGTCCCGAAACAGATTTCTTTGCTTCACCATAAAAATTCGTGTAAAATCTCTGGACGTACTTTTGAGGCTTGAATTTTTGTGCTTCTGACCCAGGTTGTTATCTAACTTTCGTTAGTTCAACACTTTTTGATTTGAGCGACATAAGGTCTTCGAAAAAATACGTCTTTACCTGCTGGTCTGGTTTGACAGATTTCTGTTATTTTCTGCATTTGATTTTTGTTGGTTCCTTTTTGAGTTCTTTTGGGGAATTGAGCTTTTTGAGGGAAGTGCTACAGTAGCTAGTGTTCTAATGGAATTTTATTTGGTGTTATAACTGAACCTTAAGGCCTTTTATCTTGAGTGCACTAATGTTGCTAATAAAGATTGTGTGTAGTTTTGTATGAAGGAAAAATTTCAGGTGTATGAAAGGAATGAGTAATGAGATGAATGATGGACTAAAGCTCAAGTTTGGGGATGCCACACGTGTCACTCCAAGAAATATCCAAGAAGTATAAGCGTCAAAGCTTGGGGATGCCCAAGGCATCCCCTTCTTCATCAATAAAAATCCCAGGTTTCTTCCAAACACTTCATTTTTATTGTTTCATGCATAGTTGTGTTTTTCTTGGAGCGTCTTCTTTTTTTTGTTTTCATTTTAGTTTTTCATTTGCTTTTTTTTCTTAGTTTTCTGAATAAATTGGTTGGACCCCCTCTTTCATACATTGGTTTACAAATAGTTTGGTTTGGTTTGGAAAAGAGTAGGAAAGTTCACACTTATGTGGTAAAAAGAGCTCGTTTTTAACTGTGGCCTATACTCTGTCATGGCATGCTTGATATTGTTTTGGCTTTATGCTTAGTATTCTTTGCTGTAGCATGACTTGTTATAAACAATTGATATTGCTTAATGTGCCTTGGATGAATCATGCGTTGTTTTAGCATATTAAAGCATAGTATAGTGGTATTCTCCTTTGATGCTTTATTTGGGTTGACTTGGCGCATGGTCACACCATGTTATGACTATCTCAAGTCACCATAGCCTTTATGATCCTTTGGTTTTCAACTTTTAGTATCACTTTATGCTTTGATCAATGATGTTTTGTCGCTCTGCATGATTATGTCCATTATTGCTCTCTTAGTTAGTCGCTCCCAGTCTTTTGCTAGCCTTCACAACAAAGTATGAGTTCCACTCATACTTCCAACTCCCTAAACCAAGTTATTCCAAAGAGTCCACCATACCTACCTACTAGCTTATGCTATTCCAAGTATATTCATGCTTTTGTTTACCTTCCAAATTAAACTTGTTATGAGAAAACTAGTGATTCAGGCTCTCACGAACTTGATGGCACACTTTACTTTTTTGCATTTAATAAACTTGAACCATTGGGTCTTTCTTTGTTGCGTATATGCTTGCGCTTTATAAGTTGAAATTAGCAGAACCATGTTTCATGGGGAACGCTTTCAACATTGCACTTGTACTTTGTACCCTGTTGATATCAAGTTCTTTTGCTTACGGATCCCGGCGGTGTGAAAAAAAAGTTGAACTTGTAAGATCATGGAGTTTGTATGTGTTTTAGAGAAACGCCTGGGCCGCTAGCCTAAGCCATGCCTAATCATGGTGGAAACTTGCAGCTTCACCATAATGAGCACTCTATGAAGCATCCTCAATAAAAACCTATGCAAATAGCAAATAAAAAGATCGCTGAGATGCTCATTGTCTGCTTGCCTTGTCATTTTGATTATGGGAAAGCTCCCGTATCATGTGCAAGGGGTACCCCGTTGGCGGTTCTTAATGATACACATGTACTTACAATGACAAGAGATTACTCATGACTAAAGTTGAGTAGCATGAGGTTCGGTCTTCGTAAGTAAGGGGCATGAGATTTCGGTTTATAACTTGTCAAGCATATCCTCTTAGTTGTGTCAGTTTAACCTTAATCACCTTCAAGATGCTTATGATAGGGGCAATGAGAGCTGAAAGCTATAAGTACCATAATTTTTGGAAGGTCTTTATGAGACTTGAATCCCTACTTCCTTTTATAAAAAGGCCTTTCTTCCACCATTATATTGAGTCTCCACCTTCTACCTGTATGCTCCTACTTTGAGAGCATAGTGGCCATTCTTAGTTCTATGTGCATTGTCCCAGGACTAGTTGATTGATGCATAACTTGATATTGCTTGTTTTAAACTATTTGTATCTAGTCACTCTTATGAACTTTGAAGGTGTCCTATGCATTTATATTTGCTAGCTATGAGGGACAAGCTGAATACTAGTATGCTATGTTTTCTTTATGTGAAACAAACAAACGTCTTGCAAAGCATTGTTATTCATGAATCTTTTGTTTGTGCCTTTTCATGTTGCATCATAGTTTCTTTGTCTTATTGCTAGAACTTTGTCTTTCATGTTATGATTGAAGTATTATGATCCCAGCTTTGAATGTTTTACAAATACTTTGATCAAGTCTTTGACGGTGCATGTCACCTCAAAAATTATTCTTTCTTTTTATCACTTACCTACTCGAGGACGAGCAGGAGTTAAGGTTGGGGATGTTGACACATTGCAAATGTATCTATAATTTTTGATGTTCTATGCTTGGTTTTATCCACTTTCTTGTGTTTTGTCCACACTTGGGAGTACTTTTCATATGATTTCTTGGACTAACCTATTAATAAGAGCCACAGTGCCAGCTGCCTGTTTTCTGCTGTTTTTGGTTCCAGGAAAGTCAGAAAATGAATATTCTCGGAATTGGATGGGACAAAAGCCAAAGTGCCTATTTTTCCGGAAGGGATCAAGTGCCAGAATACGAGACGGAGAGGGGCCAGGGGCCAGCCACACCACCTGGCCATGCGGCCAGGCCTGGCCCGCGCCAAGGGGTGGTCTGGCCGATCCCAGCACCCCCTCGGCCTCTCCTTCTGCCTATATATTGCCCTCGGGACGAAAATCCTAAGGACCAGATCAAAAATCCACGAAAGAGTCTGTAGCCGCCGTCATCTCCATTCCTAGATCGGGAGGGATCTGAAGCTCTTCCCGGCACCCTGCAGGAGAGGGGAATTCACCCTGGAGGCCTTCTTCATCACCATGCAAGCCTCCGGTGTGATGCGTGAGTAGTTCATCCTTGGACTACGGATCCATGTAGTAGCTAGATGGCTGGTTCTCCTCCTTTGTGCTATCATGTTTAGATCTTGTGAGCTCCGTTCATGATCAAGATCATCTATTTGTAATTTTGCATGTTGTGTTTCTGGGGATCCGATGGATATTGAGATGCTATTTCAGATTGACTATTGATTCTATCATGTCTTTGTTATTTGTGATCTTGCATGCTTTCCGTTGTTAGTAGCTATCTTGGCCAAGTAGATGCTAGCAACTCCAAGAGTTAGTATTTATGCTCGATAGTGGGTTCATGCCTCTGGTAATCTGGGGAAGTGATAGCAATCTCTAAGGTACTAGATGTGCTGTTGCTACTAGGGACAAAACAACAATCCTTTGTTCATACAACAATCGTATTGTTTACTTTACATGCAGTTCGTAAAGCCATAATCTGTTGCTTGCAACTTAATACTGGAGGGGTTTCGGATGATAACCTGAAGGTGGATTATTAGTCATAGATGCAGTTGGATGGAGGTCTACGTATAATGTTGTAATGCCCAATCAAGTCTCAAAGGAGTCAAGATGATTAGTATATGCATGTATTGCTTTATCGATGTTTGTCAATTGCCCTACTGTAATTTGTTTACCCAGCATGGTATCTATCTAAGGAGAGCCACCTCTAGTGAACTATGGATCCCGGTCCTTTTCTTTACATACAATCTATAAACTGTTTACTTCTTTGTGTTTACTTTCTGCAAACTATTACTTCTTTCCATTCGATACGTTTAATCCTTTGTTTTCTGCAAAACACGGTGAGATTGACAACCTCATCGCAAGTTGGGGACAAAGTTCTGTGGTTGTGTTGTGCAGGTCTCCACGTTGCTACTAGCACCGGTAGTGCGCCCTGCCAAAGCTCAGCTAGTAACACCTTTGGGGTGTTTCCTTGCTCCTACTGGTTTGATTAAACCTTGGTTTCATAACTGAGGGAAACTTGTTGCTGTGCTCATCATACCTTCCTTTTGGGGTTCCCAACGAGCTCTACATCAACCACGCACCAGCACTTTTCTGGGCGCCGTGCATTGAGCCATCAAGAACTAGTCACACAATGGAAAACAAGATCCAAATAAGAACCAAATACGCATTTCACATATTATACATTACAAGCAACATAGTTAGTACAATATCATTACAAGTCCATACCATTTAGGTATTACAAACTCATGTGGATGCTATCTCACTTATTTATTTACATCAAATGCTCAGACTCTAACTTCCGTATCCCCACTGGAATACTCCTCCTCTAGTGTCACACTCCCTAGAAGCTGCGATGTATATCGTACATTCCTGGAGTACAACCGTGCTGACATGAAGTACGACGCACCGTCTGTGGAACGACTTGCCTCTTTGACGGACGATACTCAGTATCAGAAGTATCCGGACTTGACACATCATCCAGCTGAAGTGTGTCCATACCTTCCAACTCATCTGAGGTATCTTCAGAATCATCCTCATCATTGTCTTCTTCAATCGCCTCATGCGTCCCGACTCCTGAGTAATCAACAGAATATTCCACTTCTGGTGCTCCCCAAGTACTCTGCTGGGTACGATAATCCTCAACTATAATTGGATAGTGCATGTTATCTAGAGCAGGATAATGTTCTGGTGACTCAAACACCCTTTCTTCAGGACCTTCCTCATCGGAATCCACATCCTCCATGTGGACATCCCTTCCATCAATAGAATAAGATCTCACTCCCATGCGACTAGTTTGCCCGATATCACCAACAGAATCTTCCACAGGAATAGGATTCCTGGCAGATCCATCCATTGATCCGTACCTCCATCCTTCGGAGTTTCCAATAGGTAGTTATGAGTCCTCGGTTCCCCAAGAATTCTATGGTACTGGATGACTAGTGCCCTCATCAGGATATCTAGTGGGTTCTGGCATAGGTGAATAATGATATGGTGTAAAAGATGCTGGATTTGTAGGTATATCCTTAAAAATTGGGCTAACCCTACCAACTGCTTCATTCTCCAGTTGAGATGCTAACTTCTCCCTTTGTTCAGGATTAGTCAAATCCTCTAGCATATGAATCTGATCCTCTACAATGACCTGATGTGTCTTATACAAAGACCCAACCATCAGTTAATACAGATCCATAAACTTGGAAGCTAGCTTTGGATGCTTCTTTACTAAAGTAAGATGATCCGGAACTGGTTCTGTGTCTATAGAGTCGTGAGGAATCACAGAATATGTGCTTCCCGCTAACTCTTATGCTTTGTTCTCCCGAAAATTGGATATCGCCTCCAGAATAGCAACATGATATGCTGCTAGGTGACTTCTACCTTTACCCGTAGATAAACCGTGATATAAAACAAGCTTTTTTGGTAATTGGATACTAACACGATATTTGGCTAACATTCGCCCATCACGGTATGTCACGGTATTAACTGGAATATTAGGTGTGCGACCAAAAAACCCTGAGAAGTTCTCAAAGTTGTTCAGTTAAAGCCCCCTTATAATCATCATGAGTTTCTTCTTTCTTTGCCAAAGTCTGTTTTGGAAACTTTGGTGCCATTTTAACTGTATACAAAACATTCATAATTAGTAACCAATAATTGTAATGATGCATCATAATAAAGAATTATCGCACAAAAATATAACGAAATATTCCCAATTGAATATTCATCATATTATCTAGAGAACTCTTTACCGTTGCTCTAAGACTCCTACAGGTAGTTACCTTTACTAGGTTTCCAACCTAAGGTCAAAGCAATTGCTCTGATACCAGCTGCGGTGACCTAGCATACCATTGCATATGTAGTACACTATAGTCGTTGACATGACATTCACAGAACACCATTCTGTAAATATCACATCCCTCAGAGTGGTACAACAGAAACATTGCGGGTCCATATTACAAACATACACACTCCATTATTATTACAATACCAGAAGTTCGGGACTTCAAGTGATTCAAACTTACAAACCAAATATCTTATTTCATAAGTTCAGCGGAAGAACGAAAAACACAACAGTAATAAAGACGTGAGCTCAATAACTTATTCTATAGGGTTTGTGCTTCTCGGCTCAACCTAGGTAACTACACTCCAGCCTGACAACTACTTTGACTCATTGTCTTCAGCTCCATAGTGTATCTTGTAGCCCACCCCTTCGATTCCACTGGATAGGTCTGGCTCTTCATAGTAGATGTTGTTCTGGACCTCCGTAGCATACACTTGGTCATCCTTCTGACCCTCAAAGTCTAGCAAGGGGTTCAAAGGAAAGAGTGATTAACAGCGTTACCCAGCAAGTTCACTATATGCAAGGTGGGAAGTTTGATGCTCTAACTACCACCTCGGACTATAAGTCCTTGGTACTATGCAATTTTGGTAAACGTATAGTCAAAGATTGATTTTAATATCAAAAACTATGCCCATCAGCCTTCACAGGTTAACCAGAACTTCATGGAGTTCCTTTCCTGCTGTGTTCATAGCTCCTTCCTAGAACAGGGAGTAACATGTCACAATTCTTACATTCTGTAGAGGTGCGTTGCTTTACCAATAAGAGATCAAATCTTTGTTGCACAACCAGGTGTACTTTCCCGTCCATAATTCCGTGATGTGGAGCCTAGTAGATGATTGATACGTCCATTTTGCATCACTATTCTATATCATAATTTATAGTTATTCATTGATATATTTCATATTAAGAGATGATGCTTATGTAATTTCATCTGTTTTTGCATGGTTGATGACTTTTGGAGCATGGACCACTGCAGTCAGGATTCTGATGGAAAAGGTGCTGTTTGGAGGCAAAATTCGCAAAGATCAGAAAATCCGGGAAAATATATGGAAAATCCTATTTTTCCAGAAGACGAAGACTGCCAGAAGGAGGAGTGGAGATGGGCCACAGGGAGCCCACACCACCCCCTGGCGCGGGCCACCCTGGGCCACGCCACCAGGTGGTGTGGCCGCCCTGGCCCACCTCCAGCTCTCCCCTCTTGCGTATATTATCTCCATGGAACACTAATACCGAGGGAGTAACCATAGAAAGATTCCGCCGCCTCTACGGGGCGGAAAACACCGAGAGAGAAAGATCTCTCCAGCGGACAGAATTCTGCCAGGGGAATTCCTTCCCTTAGAGGGGAGATCGTCGCCATCAACACCACCATCAAGCTGGACTTCATCGGGATCATCATCACCACTAGCACCATCATCACCATCTCCATACCGCTATAACAATTGGGTTGAATCTTGCATAGTTCTTAGGGGAAACTTTCCTAGTGTTGATTACTCTTTGTAGTTGATGCTATTGAGTGGAACCATTGAATTATTGTTTATGTTCAGATTGTTATACATCATTATTCCATCTCTGATCATGATCCATATGATGTCTTGTGAGTAGTTCGTTTTGTTCTTGAGGACATGGGAGACGTCATGTTGTTACTAGTGGAATTGTGTTGAGAAAGATTCAATGGTCTGATATTTAAGTTGTGGTGTACTTCTTCTAGTGGTGTCATGTGAACGTCGACCACATGATACTTCAACTTTATGGGCCTAGGGGAATGCATTGTGTATTTGGCTACTAATCATGGGGTTGCTGGAGTGATAGAAACCTGAACCCCGTTATGGATAACTACTATGTTGGGGATGGAACTGTCCATCCCGGTGATCATTTGCTCTTTATACATGAATCATGTGGGTTGTTCAAGTGTGCAGGTATTACTACAGATCAAGTTAAGAAGAAGTTATTCTCATTATCACTGAAAGGAAGAGCTGAGGACTGGTATAAGATGATGAAGAATAGTCAAGCTCTTGAATGGGAGAAAATAGTACCTCTCTTTTATTCAAAGTTTTATCCTCCTAGTGAGATTCATAAAGATCGGAATCAAATATACAACTTTTGGCCTCTTGATGGAGAGAGTACAACTCAAGCTTGGAGGAGATTGAAGTTACTAATGCTCAAATGTCCTATTCATGAGCTCCCCAACAATATTATTATTAACAAATTTTATGCAAGGCTTTCTCTTCATGATAAGGATTTATTGGATGCTTCTTGTGCTAGATCATTCACTCGCATGGAAGAAGAAGCTAAATGGGATCTTATGGACCGTATTCAAGATAATGCTGAAACTTGGGAGAATGACAAAGGAAGAAAGTCAGATATAAATTATGATTATGAATGCATTAAATCTTTTATGGGAACTGATGACTTTCAAAATATTAAAAATGCTTATGGTCTAGACTCTCAAGCTATTGCAACTTATTTTAAGGCTTTTGCTTCCTACATTGAAGTGCCTAAAAAGAAGTGGAATAAGTATCATGAACCTTATAAAGATATTGCTAAGTGTGTTCTTGCAAGAAATACTGAGGTTTGTACTACTAATCATGTTCTACCTGAACCTTACATTGAGAAAATGCCTTTCCTAGTTAAGATAAAGAAACATTCTATGATATCTAGTATGGTTAATGAAAGTACAAATAAAGCTGTTGAACTTGATAAACAAATGGATGATCAACCTATAATAGAAAATGTGAAAGATTTTGTCACTAAATATGTAGAAGAAGGACCCTATCCTTTGTAAGGATACCTCTAATATTGTTTCACAAAGTGCTATGAGAGCTAGTGTTCCTGTGCAGAATAAGTGATCATTGCTACCATGGGTCCTGTGATAGTTATATTGTTAAGTTTATGCATGATATTGAAAGTTATTATGAAAGAGGGAAAGGTACTCTAATGCATCTCAATAATATCAAGTTTCCTAGTTTTATGCTGAAAGTTTTTATGTTGCACTTGTTTTGCCTTCCTATGCTAGTAGCCTCTAGTTTCAACAACTTGTTTGTTTACAAAATTCCCTTGCATAGGAAGTGGGTTAGACTTCAACGTGTGTATTTTTGCTTCTTAATGCTCTCTTTCACTTCAATTCATATTCCTATGCGAGCATCATCAAAATTATAAAGCCCATCTTAATGGCTATAAAGAAAGAGCTTTTTGGGAGACAACCCAATTTATTTGTGTTTTCAGTTTGTTTTTGTTTTTATCTGAGTCTTGGAAGTTATTACTTTCGTAATAACCTATCCTTATCCTTTTTGTTTGGTTTTTATGTCAAGATCAACCCCTAATGAGAGAGAAGTAATATTTGGGGAAGTTGCTTTCCCGAAACAGATTTTTTGTGCTTCACCGTAAAATTTTGTGAGAGATCTCTGTATGTTGGATTGAGCTGTAATTGTTTGTGCTTTTGCCCCAGGTTGTTATTTAACTTCCGTTAGTTTTGCACTTTTTGATTTGAGAAACATAAATTTTTCGGAAAAATTGATCTTTGCTTACTGGTCTGTTTTGACAGATTTTGACCACTCTTGCATTTGCTTCTTTAAATTGATTTCCTTTTGAATTCTTTTTGGGTTTTCGAAAGGAGTTGCTACAGTAGCTTATGTTTTGATGGTTTTCAGTTGAAATTGGAATTAAAAGTTTTATCACTTCACTTATACTAATGTTGCTAATGAGAATTGTGTGAAGTTTTGCGTGAAAGAAATTTCCAGGTTAGTGGAGATAATGGTGTAATAAGAAAGTGAAAGGTTTCATGACTCACGCAATAAGTGTATGAAGATGAAGATATTGATATTATTCAAGTGGGGACTCCGGAAGAATCTACTAAATACCAAATTCAGAGACCTGTAGAGTCCGTTTTCGAATAGGTAACAGTTCTGGTAAGAAAAGTTCCGCAAAAGATCTGTCCAGTTATATTTTTGTAGTTTTTATCCAACAAGGAAAGCTACAAAGCGAAAGAGGGACGGAAACGGAGCCAGGGTGGCTCACACCACCCTGTGGCGCGGTCCCACCCTTGGCCACACCACCAGGTGGTGTGGCCACCTCGAACTTCGTCTCCGACCCGTGTTCTTCCAGTACCTTCCTTTTGCTGGAAAACTTCATAATATATAATCCCCTAGATCCCCCGAGGGTCGTATATCATGTTCTCGTCATGTTTTTGTTTCGATCTGTTTCTCCCAGGGACTATTCTTGAAAGTTCAGAAGCACAATGGTGTCCGCCAAGGATAAGGGAAAGGAGCCTATGGAGGAAGATCTCCAAGACCCCGGGCAGGGGAAGGAGATCAAGAGTGAAGGTGAAGAGGAGACAAAGCAAGGCCAACATCCTCATACCGGCACTACCATTGCAAGCATTGGAGTGTTGGCAAGATCTGTCAGGGTCAGGAGGACTGCGCGGATGTCAACTGGAGGGAAAACTCCGCACCACTGTTTGGCTCCACGGTCACTTCCTCCACGCACCAAGAACCCTTTTCACACCCTTATCCATAAGCATCAACACCAGAATATCTCCAAGGAGAAATTACCCTCCAATTGGGATTTGCCTCGTTCTAGCCATGCAGGGAAAGAAGACTTCAAGGAGGAAGAGTGGGAAAAGAATCGCAAGAGCTAGGATCCACAATCTGACATGATCATGCACCGCATCGAGCACAACTCGGAGTTGATTCGTACTCTCACCTTTTAGATTGAGGACTTGGGGAAACTGATCAAAGATCTCATTGATAGAATACCACCACCACCGAAGGAGTAATTCGTCATCAGGTTTGGCATCCCCTTGGTTTGTTCCAAGCTTGGGGGAGTGCGGCGGTATCACATCACTATCTTCTACCTTTTTACCTTTTTAGTAGAGTCATATCATGAATAGAGAAGTTATCATGTAGGGTGGTTTGCATTATGGAAGTGTGCCCTCTCTCGTTAGATATGTATCCCTTGGTGTGAGTTGCCGTTATGGAATATTAATGAGAAGTTCTATCATTTACTCTTTTGCATATCTTATATTAGTTTTCAATTCGTGGTTATATGATTGATCTTGTTGTTAGTATTTGGTATCACTCTGGGATCATTGAGTTAATTTAGTTGGTTTTGGCAAACCTGGCTTGGTCAGTAGCAACACTATTTTTGAGAGTTGAATGAAAAGATAAAAGTACTCTTAAAGAAATATAATTTCATCATCTTTCTTTCTTGATTTGCTCATAAGTTTAGTATTCTCTTGTTAAGATCTTTTGTGCTTCCAAGGAAGATTGCATGTTTGTCTTTATCACTTGTATGTTTGTTTGTTTCCTTCAACTCTTATACTTGCTACCCAGCCTTGCTAGCCAAAAACCTGTACTGAGAGGGAATTCTTCTCGTGCATCTAATCCTTGAACCAAAACCTATGCCATCTGTGTCCACCATACCTACCTATTAGCATATGCTATTCCAAGTATATTCATCTTTTTATCTACCTTCCGAATTAAACTTGTTATGAGAAAACTAGTGATTAAAGCTCTCACGAACTTGATGGCACACTTTACCTTTCTTGCCCTTAATAAACTTGAACCATTGTGTCATCTATGTTGTATATGCTTGCACTTATATGTTGGGGATTAGCAGAACCATGCTGTCATGGGGAACACTTTCCACATTGCACTTATACTTTGTACCTAGTTGATATCATGCTCTTTTGTATATGGATGTCGTCGATGTGAAATGAAAGGGGAGCTTGTAAGTCCATGGAGTTATGTATGTGTGTTAGAGAAACGCCTGGGCCATCGGTCTAATCCATGCTGTCATGGTGGAAACCTGCAGCATAACCATAATGAGCTGTATATGAAGAATTCTTCTTATAAAAAAAGAGATAGAGATTGAGAAAAAGAGAAAAGGAAAAAAAGAGATATGAGAAAATAGGAAAGTGATAAAAAAGCACCAGTTTCCCATGGTAAATAAGAAGATTGCTGAGATGCTTGTTGTCTGCTTGCCTTGTCATTTTGATATGGGGATTCTTCCGTATCATTGGGCAAGGGGTACCCCGTTGGCGGTTCTCTATGATACACATGTACTTACTATGACAAGAACTTACCGGTAACTAAACTTGAGTAGCATGAGGACCGGCCCTCGTATTCATGGGACATGATATTTCCAACTTATACTTTGTCAAGCATATACTCCATAGTTTGTTCACTTTAACCTTAATCACTTCAAGATGCTTATGATAGGGGCAATGAGAGCTGAAAGCTAAAAAGTACCATAATTTTTGGAAGCTCATGAAACTTGAATCCCTCCTTCCTTCTATGAAGGCCTTTCTTTTACTTTTTTGTTGAGTCTCCACCTTCTATCTTTATGCACCTACTTTGAGAGCATAGTGGCCATTCTTAGTTTTATGTGCATTTTCCCAGGACTTGTTGATTGATGCATAACTTTGATATTGCTTGTTTTAAACTATTTGTATCTAGTCAATCTTATGAACATTGAAGGTGTCCTATGCATTTATGTTTGCTACTCCATGAGGGACAAGCTGAATGCTACTATGCTATGTTTTCTTTATGTGAAACAAACAAACGTCTTGCAAAGCATTGTTATTCATTAATCTTTTTTTTGTGCCTTTTCATGTTGCAACCTAGTTTCTTTGTCTTATTGATAGAACTTTGCCTTTCATGTTATGATTGAAGTACTATGATCCCAGCTATCCATTTTTTACAAATACTTTGATCAAGTTTGTGATGGTGCATGTCACCTCAAAAATTATTCTTTCTTTTTATCACTTACCTACTCGAGGACGAGCAGGAGTTAAACTTGGGGATGTTGATACGTTGCTAACGTATCTATAATTTTTGATGTTCCATGTTTGTTTTATATCCACTTTCTTATGTTTTGTCCATACTTTGGAGTATTTTTATACACTTTCTTGGACTAACCTATTAATAAGATGCCACGGTGCTAGTTACCTGTTTTCTGCTATTTTTGGTTCCAGGAAAGTCAAAAAATCAATATTCTCGGAATTGGACCGGACAAAAGCCAAAGTCGATATTTTACCGGAAGACTCACGGAGCCAAAAGATGAGACGGAGAGGGGCCACAGGGTGGCCAAACCACCACTGGGCGCGGGTCCCCCTGGCCACGCCAAGGCATGGTGTGGGCCCTCTGGCCGCCCACCGACCTTGCCCCTTCGCCTATAAAATCCTCCCGATGCAAAAACCCTAAGTCGTTGATACATTGCAAATGTATCTATAATTTTTGATGTTCCATGCTTGGTTTATCTATTTTCTTATGTTTTGTCCACACTTTGGAGTACTTTTCATATGATTTCTTGGACTAACCTATTAACAAGAGACACAGTGTCAGCTGCCTGTTTTCTGCTATTTTTGGTTCCAGGAAAGTCAGAAAATCAATATTCTCGGAATTGGACCGAACAAAATCCAAAGTTGTTAATTTCCCGGAAGATTCACGGATCCATAAGGAGAGCCGGAGAGGGGCCACAGGGTGGCCAGACCACCCCTAGGCGCTGGTCCCCCCAGGCCGCGCCAGGGCATGGTGTGGGCCCCTTGGCCGGCCACCGACCTTTCCCCTTCGCCTATATATTCCCCCCGATGCAAAAACCCTAGACCGTCAATCAGAAATCCACGAAAAGTTCCGTAGCGCCGCTGCCACCAAAGGGGAAATTCGGGGGACAGAAAGTCTCTGTTCCGGCACCCTGCCGGGACGGGGAAGTGCCCCCGGAGCCATCTCCATCGATCTCCACCACCATCTCAATCACCATTGCTGATTCCCATGATGATGAGGGAGTAGTTCTCTGTCGAGGCTAAGGGTTCCACCGGTAGCTATGTGTTCATATCTCTCTCTATGCATGATCTTATTGAGATCATGAGCTTGTAATCTATAGATCTTCCTTGCTACTCAAGTGCTTTAATAGATCTCTGCTCTCCCCATGTGTGTGAAGTTGACAGTGTGCACACCATGGTGGCACTTAGGCTAGAGATTACAAATACTTGTTATGAGTTATATTTGGAGTTGGATGTCTTTATGAAATTGTGGTGTTTGTTTGAACCATCTAGTGCTCAAGGTGACAGTTGATACATTACAAATGTATGTATAATTTTTGATGTTCCATTCTTGGTTTTATGCACTTTTCTTGTGTTTTGTCCACACTTTGGAGTACTTTTCATATGATTTCTTGGACTAACCTATTAACAAGAGCCACAGTGCCAGCTGCCTGTTTTCTCCTGTTTTTGGTTCCAGGAAAGTCAGAAAATGAATATTCTCGGAATTGGACGGGACAAAAGCCAAAGTGCTTGTTTTTCCGGAAGTCATCAAATGCCATAATATGAGACAGACAAGGGCTAGGGGCCGGCCACACCACCTGGTCGCGTGGCCAGGCCTGACCCGCGCCAGGGGGTGATCTGGCCGACCCCAACACCCCCTCGGCCTCTCCTTCCGCCTATAAGATGCCCTCGGGACGAAAACCCTAAGTACCCGATCAAAAATCCACGAAAGAGTCTGTAGCCGTCGTCATCTCCTTCCCTAGATCGGGAGGGATCTAAAGCTCTTCCCGGCACCCTGCCAGAGAGGGGAATTCACCCTAGAGGCCTTCTTCATCACCATGCAAGCCTCCGGTGTGATGCGTCAGTAGTACATCCTTGGACTACGGATCCATGTAGTAGCTAGATGGCTGGTTCTCCTACTTTGTGCTATCATGTTTAGATCTTGTGAACTCCGTTCATGATCAAGATCATCTATTTGTAATTCTGCATGTTGTGTTTGCGGCGATCCGATGGATATTGAGATGCTATTTCAGATTGATTATTGATTCCATCATGTCTTTGTTATTTGTGATCTTGCATGCTTTCCGTTGTTAGTAGCTATCTTGGCCAAGTAGATGCTAGCAACTCCAAGAGTTAGTATTTATGCTCGATAGTGGGTTCATGCCTCTGGTTATCTGGGGAAGTGACAGAAATCTCTAAGGTACTAGATGTGCTGTTGCTACTAGGGAGAAAACAACAATCCTTTGTTCATAGAACAATCGTATTGTTTACATTACACGCAATTCGTAAAGCAATAATCTGTTGCTTGCAACTTAATACTAGAGGGGGTTCGGATGATAACCTGAAGGTGGATTATTAGTCATAGATGCAGTTGGATGGCGGTCTATGTATAATGTTGTAATGCCCAATCAAGTTCCAAAGGAGTCAAGATGATTAGTATATGCATGTATTGCTTTCTCGATGTTTGTCAATTGCCCGTTGTAATTTGTTCACCTAGCATGTTATCTATCTTAAGGAGAGCCACCTCTAGTGAACTATGGATCCCGGTCCTTTTCTTTACATACAATCTATAATCTGTTTACTGCTTTGTGTTTACTTTCTACAAACTATTACTTCCTTCCATTCGATATGTTTAATCCTTTGTTTTCAGCAAAACACGGTGAGATTAACAACCTCATCGCAAGTTGGGGACAGAGTTCTGTGGTTGTGTTGTGCAGGTCTCCACGTTGCTACTAGCACCGGTAGTGCGCCCTGCCAAGGCTTAGCTAGCAACACCTTTGGGGTGTTTCCTTGCTCCTACTGATTCGATTAAACCTTGGTTTCATAACTGAGGGAAACTTGCTGCTGTGCTCATCATACCTTCCTCTTGGGGTTCCCAACGAGCTCTACATCAATACTGAGCCATCAAGCATTTTTCTGGCGCTGTTGCCGGGGAGTCAAGGATATCTTCACAAGGGGAGTCCCTCATAACCAATCTCTTTACTTTGCTATTTTTGTTTTGCTTTGTTTCTTTTCGCTTTGTTTGCTTGTTTTGTTATAAAAAACACAAAAAACTTAGTTCCTACTATAGTTGTTATTTTCATTTGTCTGTTATTGTCTTGCTTTATCATGCTTTGTATTAATGGTTGGTTTCTTTGAAACTGAATCTTATTGGCAAGGTGGGTTCACAGAAGAACAAAAATATTATTATAAGGAACACCACTTGTCACAAAAAGGGAAACACTTATGGGAACAAATTGATAAATTGTATACCATTGCTATAAACGTGTGCTCTACTTATAATGTTACTTATTGCTTTGATAAATCTTGTTGCTGTAGGAGGTATAAAGACCTCCCTTTTCAATGTGAATATAATGATAATGTTACCATATCTTCTTATGTTAAAGGGAATTATGACTTTTATGATGTGGAACAAATTGAAGAATTTATTGCTTGGAAGGGTGCATTTGAACTTGCTAGTTTGCTTGAAAATACTGATGATTCACCTTATAAATATGAGTTTTATGATATACTTAAATTTTGCTTTGATAATTACAAGTTATAAAATGGCTATATTCTTGAATATCTTAATAAATGCTCTCCACCAATGGAAGAGACTAATGCCTTGCAGGAGCCTATGGAAGAAGAAATTGCTGAAATTGGAAGCTCATTGGATGAAAAAGATGAGGAGAGTGATGATCAAGAGGAGGAAGAATGGATCTACCCATCCCTACCTTCTAATGAGAGTAACTCTTTACCCCTTACATTATTTGATTGTCCCCCATGCTTACCAAAGGAGGACGAATGTCATGTTCCTGCGGATTCTTTTGAAAATGTTTATAATAAAGCTCTAGTGTTTGTAGATCATGAAAACATGCTTTATGTGATAGTTATATTGTTGAGTTTATTCATGAGGCAACTGAAAATTATTATGAGAGAGGAAAATATGGTTGTAGAAGTTTCCATGGTAATGGAACACCTCTCTATGTGCTGAAAGTTTTGAAGTTGCTCTTGTTTTATCTACCCATTCTTGTTACTATGTGCTTCTTTGATTTATTTTATTACAAGATTCCTATGCATAGGAAGTGGGTTAGACTTAAATGTGTTTTGAATTTGCTTCTTGATGCTCTCTTTTACTTCAATTCATATTTCTTATGTGAGCATCTTCTCAAACTATCATGCCTAACTTAAAGGAGTTAAAGAAAATTACTTATTGGGAGATAACCCAAAAGTTTTAGATGAGTCTTGGAAGTTATTACTTCATTAATACCCGCTCCTTATCCTTTTTATTTGCTTTTTGTGCCAAGAGTAACCTCTAATGAGAGAGAAGTAATGATTGGGAAAGTTGTTGTCCTGAAACAGATTTCTGTGCTTCACCGTAAACATTCGTGTAAAATCTCTGAACGTCTTTTTGAGAGGTGAATTTTTGTGCTTCTGCCCCAGGTTGTTACCTTACCTTCTTTAGTTCAACACTTTTTGATTTGAGCAACAGAAGGTCTTTGAAAAAATTCGTCTTTACCTGCTGGTCTGTTTTGACAGATTTCTACCATTTTCTGCATTTGCTTCTTGTTGGTTCCTTTTTGAGTTCTTTTGGGGAATTGAGCTTTTTGAGGGAAGTGCTACAGTAGATAGTGTTCTAATGGGAGTTTATTTGGTGTTAGAACTGAACCTTAAGACTTATTTATCTTGAGTGCACTAATGTTGCTAATAAAGATTGTGTGAAGTTTTGTATGAAGGAAAAATTTCAGGTGTATGGAAGGAATGAGTAATGAGATGACGGGTGGACTAAAGCTCAAGATTGGGGATGCCACACGTGTCACCCCAAGAAATATCTAAGAAGTACAAGCGTCAAAGCTTGGGGATGCCCAAGGCATCCCCCTCTTCATCAATAAAAATTCCAGGTTTTTTCCAATCGCTTCATTTTTATTGTTTCATTCACAGTTGTGTTGTTCTTGGAGCGTCTTCTTTTTCGTTTTTGTTTTGGTTTTTCCGTTTGCTTTTTTTGCTTAGTTTTCTGAATAAATTGGTTGTACCCCCTCTTTCATACATTGGTTTTCAAATAGTTTGGTTTGGATTGGGAAAGAGTAGGAAAGTTCATACTTATGTGGTAAAAAGAGCTTGTTTTTTACCATGGCCTATGCTTTGCCATGCCATTCTTGATATTGTTTTGGCTTTATGCTTAGTATTCTTTGCTGTAGCATGACTTTTTATAAACAATTGAGATTGCTTAATGTGCCTTGGATGAATCATGCGTTGTTTTAGCATAGTAAAGCATAGTATAGTGGTATTCTCCTTTGATGCCTTATTTGGGATGACTTGGCGCATGCTCATACCATGTTATGACTATCTCAAGTCACCATAAGCCTTTATGATCCTTTAGTTTTCAATTTGTAGTATCACTTTATGCTTTGATCAATGATGTTTTGTCGCTCTGCATGATTATGGCCATTATTGCTCTCTTAGTTTGTTGCTCCCAGTCTTTTGCTAGCATCCACCACCAAGTATGAGTTCCACTCATGCATCCAACTCCCTAAACCAAGTTATTCCAAAGAGTCCACCATACCTACCTACTAGCTTATGCTATTCCAAGAATATTCATGCTTTTGTTTACCTTCCAAATTAAACTTGTTATGAGAGAACTAGTGATTAAAGCTCTCACGAACTTGATGGCACACTTTACTTTTTTGCATCTAATAAACTTAAACCATTGGGTCCGTCTTTGTTGCGTAAATGCTTGCGCTTTATAAGTTGAAATTAGCAGAACCATGTATCATGGGGAACGCTTTCAACATTGCACTTGTACTCTGTACCCCGTTGATATCATGTTCTTTTGCTTATGGATCCCGGCAGTGTGAAATAAAAGTGGAACTTGTAAGATCATGGAGTTTGTATGTGTGTTAGAGAAACACTTGGGCCGCTAGCCTAAGCCATGCCTAATCATGGTGGAAACTTGCAGCATCACCATAATGAGAACTCTATGAAGCATCCTCAATAAAAACCTATGCAAATAGCAAATAAAAAGATCGTTGTGATGCTCATTGTCTGCTTGCCTTGTCACTTTGATTATGGGATAGCTCCTGTATTATGTGCAAGGGGTACCCCGTTGGTGGTTCTTTATGATACACATGTACTTACAATGATAAGAGCTTACTCATGACTAAAGTTGAGTAGCATGAGGTTCGGTCTTCGTAAGTAAGGGGCATGAGATTTCGGTTTATAACTTGTCAAGCATATCCTCTTAGTTGTGTCACTTTAACCTTAATCACCTTCAAGATGCTTATGATAGGGGCAATGAGAGCTGAAAGCTATAAGTACTATAATTTTTGGAAGCTCTTCATGAGACTTGAATCCCTGCTTCCTTCTATGAAGACCTTTCTTCCACCATTATATTGAGTCTCCACCTTCTACCTTTATGCACCTACTTTGAGAGCATAGTGGCCATCCTTAGTTCTATGTGCATTGTCCCAAGACTAGTTGATTGATGCATAATTTGATATTGCTTGTTTTAAACTATTTGTATCTAGTCACTCTTATGAACTTTGAAGGTGTCCTATGCATTTATATTTGCTACTCTATGAGGGACAAGCTGAATACTATTATGCTATGTTTTATTTATGTGTAACAAACAAACAAACGTCTTGCAAAGCATTGTTATTCATGAATCTTTTGTTTGTGCCTTTTCATGTTGTATCATAGTTTCTTTGTCTTATTTCTAGAACTTTGTGTTTCATGTTATGATTGAAGTACTATGATCCCAGCTTTGAATGTTTTACAAATACTTTGATCAAGTCTTTGACGGTGCATGTCACCTCAAAAATTATTCTTTCTTTTTATCACTTACCTACTCGAGGACGAGCAGGATTTAAGCTTGGGGATGTTGATACATTGCAAATGTATCTATAATTTTTGATGTTCCATGCTTGGTTTTATCCACTTTCTTGTGTTTTGTCCACACTTTGGAGTACTTTTCATATGATTTCTTGGACTAACCTATTAATAAGAGCCACAGTGCCAGCTACATGTTTTCTGCTGTTTTTGGTTCCAGGAAAGTCAGAAAATGAATATTCTCGGAATTAGACGGGACAAAAGCCAAAGTGCCTATTTTTCCGAAGTCATCAGATGCCAGAATAGGATATGGAGAAGGGCTGGGGGCCAGCCACACAACCTGGCCGCATGTCCAGGCCTGGCCCGTGCCAGGGGGTGGTCTGGCCGACCCCAGCACCCCCTCGGCCTCTCCTTCCGCCTATAAGATGCCCTTAGGACGAAAACCCTAAGGACCTGATCAAAAATCCACGAAAGAGTCTGTAGCTGCCGTCATCTCCATCCCTAGATCAAGAGGGATCTGAAGCTCTTCCCGGCACCCTGCGGGAGAGGGGAATTCACCCTGGAGGCCTTCTTCATCACCATGCAAGCCTTCGGTGTGATGGGTGAGTAGTTCATCATTGGACTACGGATCCATGTAGTAGCTAGATGGCTGGTTCTCCTCCTTTGTGATATCATGTTTAGATCCTGTGAGCTCCGTTCATGATCAAGATCATCTATTTGTAATTCTGCATGTTGTGTTTGCGGGGATCCGATGGATATTGAGATGCTATTTCAGATTGATTATTGATTCTATCATGTCTTTGTTATTTGTGATCTTGCATGCTTTCCGTTGTTAGTAGCTATCTTGGCCAAGTAGATGCTAGGAACTCCAAGAGTTAGTATTTATGCTCGATAGTGGGTTCATGCCTCTAGTAATCTGGGGAAGTGACAGAAATCTCTAAGGTACTAGATGTGCTGTTGCTACTAGGGAGAAAACAACAATCCTTTGTTCATAGAACAATCGTATTGTTTCCATTACACGCAATTCGTAAAGCAATAATCTATTGCTTGCAACTTAATACTGGAGGGGGTTCGGATGATAACCTGAAGGTGGATTATTAGTCATAGATGCAGTTAGATGGCGGTCTATGTATAATGTTGTAATGCCCAATCAAGTTCCAAAGGAGTCAAGATTATTAGTATATTCATGTATTTCTTTCTCGATGTTTGTCAATTGCCCCGCTATAATTTGTTCACCCAACATGTTATCTATCTTAAGGAGAGCCACCTCTAGTGAACTATGGATCCCGGTCCTTTTCTTTACATATAATCTATAATATTTTTACCGCTTTGTGTTTACTTTCTGCAAACTATTACTTCCTTCCATTCGATACGTTTAATCCTTTGTTTTCAGCAAAACACGGTGAGATTGACAACCTCATCGCAAGTTGGGGACAGAGTTCTGTGGTTGTGTTGTGCAGGTCTCCATGTTGCTACTAGCACCGGTAGTGCGCCCTGCCAAGGCTCAGCTAGCAACACCTTTGGGGTGTTTCCTTGCTCCTACTGGTTCGATTAAACCTTGGTTTCATAACTGAGGGAAACTTGCTGCTGTGCTCATCATACCTTCCTCTTGGGTTTCCCAACGAGCTCTACATCAACACTGAGCCATCAACAGTGTGCGGTTATCTAGATGGGAACGGCTTACTTTGAGGTGTGCTGTTATAGCCCTACCATGGATTAGAGTGTCCAACCGGAGAGTAGTTCAGAGTAGTATCATAAAGAGAAGATATTTATATGAGAGTGTTCACTAGTGAAAGTATGATCCCTAGGCCTTGTTTCTAAGCATTGATACAACGTTTGCAATTAGATCTGTTACATGTTTGCTTGCTTCCATCTTTATTTCTGTTTGCCTTTAGTCTTTTCCTACATCAACCACACGCCAGCAAGCTATTTTCTAGCACCGTTACCACTTATAATTATCCATACCCCTTGTATTTCACTATCTCTTCGCCGAACTAGTGCACCTATACACCTGACAAGTGTATTGGGTGTGTTGGGGACACAAGAGACTTCTTGTATCTTAATTGCAGGGTTGCTTGAGAGGGGATACCTTTGACCACTTCCTCACTGAGTTCGATAAACCTTCGGTGATCCACTTAAGGGAAAACTTGATGCTGTTCTACAAACCTCTACACTTAGAGGCCCAACAACTGTCTACAAGAATAGGAGTGCGTAGACATCAAGCTATTTTCTGGCGCCGTTGCCGGGGAGGTAAGGTAAAAGGCACTCACATCCTCCGGTGTGAGTGCTCGAAGTTATTTCCCTTAGATTCTGCAATTTTGTCTTTTTTTTCTTGTTTTCACTAGTTAGGCTTAATTGAAAACAACAACAAAATGAGAGAGATTTATAGTATTTATCTTGAGTTAGGACATGAAGTGTTTGAAGAAAAAATTAAAAAACCTATGGAACTTTATTTGCATGCTAATAGCAATGTTGTTAGTATGAATTCTTTGAACACCATTATTGCTAATGCTATGGAAAAGTCTAAGCTTGGGTAATCTAGTTTTTATGAAAATGATCTTTTTAGTTCCCCAGCTTTGGAAGATACCTATTCTATTGATTATGATGATACCAAACCTCCAATATATGATGATTACAATGATGAATATGATATTTTCAGTCCACCTACTATTGAGGAGAAAATTAATTATGATTACAATATGCCTCCTATATTTGATGATTATGGTGATGAGAATAATAATGATAGCTATTTTGTTGAATTTGCTCCCACTATAATTAATAAGGATGACTATGTTTATGTGGAGAGTAATAATTATTATATGCATGTGGCTCATGATAAGAATGTTTCATGTGATAGTTATATTGTTAATTTTATTCATGATGCTACTGAAAGTTATTATGAGAGAGGGAAACATGGTTTTATGCATCTCAATAATATTAAGTTCCCCCTCTTTATGTTGAAAGTCTTGAAGTTGCACTTGTTTTGCTTTACTATGCTTACTGCGTTGTGCTTTCATGAATTGTTTCTTTACAAGATTCCTATGCATAGGAAGTGGGTTAGACTTAAATGTGCTTTGAATTTGCTTCTTGATGCTCACTTTTACTTCAATTCATATTTCTTAAGTGAGCATCTTCTCAAATTAGCATGCCTAACTTAAAGGCATTAAAGAAAAGTTCTTATTGGGAGATAACCAAAAGTTTTAGATGAGTCTTGGAAGTTATTACCTCCATAATAACCGCTCCTTATCCTTTTTATTTGCTTTTTGTACCAAGAGTAACCTCTAATGAGAGAGAAGTAATGATTGGGAAAGTTGCTGTCCCGAAACAGATTTCTGTGCTTCATCATAAAAATTCTTCTAAAATATCTGCATGTCCTTTTGAGGCGTGAATTTTTGTGCTTCTGCCCCAGGTTATTATCTAACGTTCGTTAGATCAACACTTTTTTATTTGAGCAACAGAAGGTCTTCGAAAAAATTCGTCTTTACCTGCTGGTCTGTTTTGACAGATTTCTGCCATTTTCTGCATTTGCTTCTTGTTGGTTCCTTTTTGAGTTCTTTTGGGGAATTGAGCTTTATTAGGGAAGTGCTACAGTAGATAGTGTTTTAATGGAAGTTTATTGGTGTTAGAACTGAATCTTAAGACCTATTATCTTGAGTGCACTAATGTTGCTAATAAAGATTGTGTGAAGTTTTGTATGAAGGAAAAATTTCAGGTGTATGGAAGGAATGAGTAATGAGATGAAGGATGGACTAAAGCTCAAGCTTGGGGATGCCACACATGTCACCCCAAGAAATATCCAAGAAGTACAAGCGTCAAAGCTTGGGGATGCCCAAGGCATCCCCCTCTTCATCAATAAAAATCCCAGGTTTCTTCCAAACGCTTCATTTTTATTGTTTCATGCACAGTTGTGTTGTTCTTGGAGAATCTTCTTTTTCGTTTTCATTTTGGTTTTTCGTTTTCTTAGTTTGCTTGAATAAATTGGTTGGACCCCCTCTTTCATACATTGGTTTTCAAATAGTTTGGTTTGGATTGGAAAAGAGTAGGAAAGTTCATGCTTAAGTGAAAAAAAGGAGTTTGTTTTTGACTGTGGCCTATGCTTTGTCATGCCATGCTTGATATTGTTTTGGCTTTATGCTTAGTGATCTTTGCTGTAGCATGACTTGTTATAAACAATTGAGATTGCTTAATGTGCCTTGCAAGGATTATGCGTTGTTTTAGCATATTAAAGCATGTATTGTGGTATTCTCCTTTGATGCTTTATTTGGGTTGACTTGGCACATGCTGACACCATGTTATGACTATCCCATGTCACCATAGCCTTGATGATCCTTTAGTTTCCAACTTGTAGTATCACTTTATGCTTTGATCAATAATGTTTTGTCGCTCTGCATGATTATGGCCATTATTTCTCTCTTAGTTGGTCGCTCCCAGTCTTTTGCTAGCCTCCATAACCAAGTATGAGTTCCACTCATGCATCCAACTCCTAAAACCAAGTTATTCCAAAGAGTCCACCATACCTACCTATTAACATTTTCTATTCCAAGTATATTCATGTTTTTATCTACCTTCCGAATTAAACTTGTTATGAGAAAACTAGTGATTAAAGCTCTCACGAACTTGATGGCACACTTTACTTTTCTTGCCCCTAATAAACTTGAACCATTGTGTTGTCTATTTTACATATGCTTGCACTTATTTGTTGGGGATTAGTAGAACCATGTTGTCATGGGGAATGCTTTCAACATTGCACTTGTACTTTGTACCTAGTTGATATCATGCTCTTTTGTCTATGGATGTCGTCGGTGTGAGATGAAAGGGGAGCTTGTAAGTCCATGGAGTTATGTATTTGTGTTAGAGAAACGCCTGGGCCGCTGGTCTAATCCATGCTGTCATGGTAGAAACCTGTAGCGTAACCATAATGAGCTGTCTATGAAGCATTCTTCTTATAAAAAAGAGTCAGATATTGAGAAAAAAGAGAAAAAGAAAAGAGAAAAAAAGAGATATATGAAAAGAGGAAAGAGAGAAAAAAGCACCATATTCACATGGTAAATAAGAAGATTGCTGAGATGCTCGTTGTCTGCTTGCCTTGTCATTTTGATATGGGGATTCTTCCGTCGGGCAAGGGGTACCCCGTTGGCGGTTCTCTATGATACACATGTACTTACGATGACAAGAACTTACCGGTGACTAAACTTGAGTAGCATGAGGAGCGGCCCTTGTATTCAAGGGACATGAGATTTCCAACTTATACTTCGTCAAGCATATACACCATAGGTTGTTCACTTTAACCTTAATCACTTCAAGATGCTTATGATAGGGGCAATGAGAGCTGAAAGCTATAAGTACCATAATTTTTGGAAGCTCTTTATGAAACTTGAATCTCTGCTTCCTTCTATGAAGGCCTTTCTTCCACCATTATATTGAGTCTCCACCTTCTCCCTTTATGCACCTACTTTGAGAGCATAGTGGCCATTCTTAGTTCTATGTGCATTGTCCCAAGACTTGTTGATTGATGCATAACTTTGATATTGCTTGTTTGAAACTATTTGTATCTAGTCACTCTTATGAACTTTGAAGGTGTCCTATGCATTTATATTTGCTACTCTATGAGGGACAAGCTGACTGCTATTATGCTATGTTTTCTTTATGTAAAACAAACAAACGTCTTGCAAAGCATTGTTATTCATGAATCTTTTGTTTGTGCCTTTTCATGTTGCAACATAGTTTCTTTGTCTTATTGCTAGAACTTTATCTTTCATGTTATGATTGAAGTACTATGATCCCAGCTTGAATGTTTTACAAATACTTTGATAAAGTTTATGATGGTGCATGTCACCTCAATAATTATTCTTTCTTTTTTGTCACTTACCTACTCGAGGATGAGCAAGAGTGAAGCTTGGGGATGTTGATACATTGCAAATGTATCTATAATTTTTGATGTTCCATGCTTGGTTTTATCTACTTTCTTATGTTTGTCCACACTTTGGAGTACTTTTCATATGATTTCTTGGACTAACCTATTAACAAGAGCCAAAGTGCTAGCTGCCTGTTTTCTGCTATTTTTGGTTCCAGGAAAGTCAGAAAATCAATATTCTCGGAATTGGACCAGACAAAAGCCAAAGTTGATATTTTCCCGAAAGATTCACGGAGCCAGAAGGAGAGCCGGAGAGGGGCCACAGGGTGGCCAGACCACCCCTAGGCGGGGGTCCCCCAGGCCGCGCCAGGGCATGGTGTGGGCCCCCTGGACGGCCACCGACCTTGCCCCTTTGCCTATATATTCCTCCCAATGAAAAAACGCTAGATCGTCAATCAGAAATCCACGAAAAGTTCCGCAACGCCGCCGCCACCGAAGGCGATATTCGGGGGACAGAAAGTCTCTATTCCAGCACCCTGCCGGGACGGGGAAGTGCCCCCGGAGCCATCTCCATCGATTTCCAACACCATCTACATCACCATTGCTGATTCCCATGATGATGAGGGAGTAGTTCTCTCTCGAGGCTAAGGGTTCTACCGGTAGCTATGTGTTCATCTCTCTCTATGCATGATCTTATTGAGATCATGAGCTTGTAATCCATAGATCTACCTTGCTACTCAGGTGCTTTAATAGATATCTGCTCTCCCCATGTGTGTGAAGTTGACAGTGTGCACACCATGGTGGCACTTAGGCTAGAGATTACAAATACTTGTTATGAGTTATATTTGGAGTTGGATGTCTTTATGAAATTGTGGTGTTTGTTTGAACCATCTAGTGCTCAAGGTGACAGTGTGGGGTTATCTAGATGGGAAAGGCTTAATTTGAGGTGTTCTATTATAGCCCTACCATGGATTAGAGTGTCCAACCGGAGAGTAGTATCATAAAGAGAAGATATTTATATGAGAGTGTTCACTAGTGAAAGTATGATCCCTAGGCCTTGTTTCTAAGCATTGATACACCGTTTGCAATTAGATCTGTTACATGTTTACTTGCTTCCATCTTTATTTCAGTTTGCCTGTAGTATTTTCCTAAGTCAACCACACGCTAGCAAGCTATTTTCTAGCACCGTTACCACTTATAATAATCCATACCACTTGTATTTCACTATCTCTTCGCCGAACTAGTGCACCTATACACCTGACAAGTGTATTGGGTGTGTTGGGGACACAAGAGACTTCTTGTATCTTGATTGCAGGGTTGCTTGAGAGGGGATACCTTTGACCACTTCCTCCCTGAGTTTGATAAACCTTGGGTGATCCACTTAAGGGAAAACTTGTTGTTGTTCTACAAACCTCTGCATTTGGAGGCCCAACAACTGTCTACAAGAATAGAAGTGCGTAGACATCAATGATCCAAGCCAATCACTACCCCTCTCCGTGACCCCGCATGAAGACACGACCCTCTAGGACATGCCCCACCTTTATCAAGCCCCATATAGGACCGGCTATAACTCTGGTAGGCACCTGAAGAATCTATGAGACGGTTATGCCCTGGCAAGCTCCCTGAAAGGACCAGCTAAACCACTGACAGCCTCTCAAGATAATCTAGACACCAAAATCATGGGAAACTATGGGGTTCCACCCATGTGCTAGGTTTCTCCACGAGAAATCCTCAGCCTCATGTATGGTCATCCGTCCATACGAAAGGAAGAAGATCCAGCTGACTTCTCTGTCCCATTCCAAATCTTATGGTTAACGCGTAATATACGGCGCTAGAATCACTAATGTCATTGGTTATTATGCCCTAGTTGTTCGACCATTGGTATCTTAGATTCCATTGTCATTCTTAGTATTTATCATCACTTAGGATGATAATAGCATTCATTTGTTTGAGAAAATATTTATTTTCTGTCTCTTTTAAAATATAGGTGATAACACACAATTTTCAATTACTTTCATAAAGACTCTTCAAAGGACACGAGCAAGTGATGAACTTGCCTTGTGATTGCAAGGTGGCGAAGTCAGATACTTCCACTTAACCCTAAGCTCCGGTTTCTACAGAAAACCATTATTGCCCAGTAAGGACAATATTTAAATATGCAATATGCAATACATAGTAATGTCATGCCATGATTTGTTTTCTTTCTTCTTTGCGTGTTTTACCCACCTTGTAAAGGTTTTAAGTTTCTTTTAATTAATAAAAGAATAGCATTACTCAAGAATCGTTAAATTCATATTATTTTGATATTTAACATTTTTATAATAACTAGTATTATTCTAAGAGTTTAAAAATGAATTTATTAATTTTTAACTCTTTTAAGTATTTAAATAAAATTCCTTTAAGGAAATAAAACTTTATTTTTTATCATACTTGATTTACTTTTCAAAAATACAAACTAGTATTTTTCTATAATAATACTTCCTTTTAGAATCCTAAATTTGAATTTTTAAACACTAAATAAATACTAGAAAAAGAGCTATATCTCCGATTAGGGTGAATCCAATTGCTACATGTTTGTACCGAAGCCCTTCATCCATTACAGTTTAGATACAAATTTAGTTAGACAACTAGTACAGAAGCTATAGTAGTTATGTTAAAACCTCTTTATTGGCAATCAAAATTGAATAACAAATACTTTATTGCACTAAAACACTTCTGCATGCATCATGTGATACAATACTGTCCTATGGACTGAACTAAACCCATATTCCATGTTTAAATCATCATGCATGCATTTGTGCACTTGTTTATGGTTGTTTATGTTGGTTGCTTTTGTTTGATCGATAGATTGAGAGGAGTGCAATGTCTGCGATTGCAACGAGTGTGTGAATGACTCTAGCAACTATCAAGGCAAGTAGATGCTATTTTAGTCATGAATTGTCCTAATATTTTCCCTACTGCATTGTGTTGTGTATTTTTTACAGATGCATGAGTATGAATTACTACCGCTATGCTATGTCCTATGTATCTTGGTAGGAGTCACTTATAGTTGAGCTGTCATAAGCTAGTTGTGCTTAGCCATGCTATCTAGACGAGAGAAGGGTCTACACCATGCTATGGTATTGTGATTGTTTTGTGCAACTAAAACAACTTAATTAACGAACTCTCTAGGTGGATTGGTAATTGCTTAGTTCGTGAATGGCGGGCCCATGTCTATGGTTTACCAGAGTATCTCACTTATGGATGGCCACCCAGGTTTCTGTGAAATGATTAGTGTCTTGATTTGGTAGCTTCCGTGTGCAACCATGTGCCAGTGAGTTATGGGTGGCTGGATGGACTTAGTAGGTCGTGGTGACCCGAGCTCTTCGTATCCAGAGATGTAGTGAATTGTGATAGGTTGGTACGGTGCGTGGATGGACTTGGGGAGCTACTTCCCGAATTGTCTCTTTCTTGGACTTCTCCTTATCATGACTCAATATGCGAGTCATGGTACGAGCGGCTCGACCATGTCATATGGGTAAAGTGTACAAACTTCCAGAGGGTATAAAACTAAGTGCTTAGTCGTGTCCCTGGTAATGGACATTGAGTTGCGGATTATGGGTGCTATGACATATTATCGTTCATTCCAATTTGCAATTATTGAAACTTGATGGGTGAAATTAATGGGTTGTTGTGATCAAACTTGATTTAAAAGTAGGATAAAACTATTTAAGAAAATGCAAGCTAGCGAAGCTCCACTTAGCCAAATAAGCATGTAGTTGCTAGGTATATTGTTTCCTTACTTAGTTCTACTTGCCATACATTCCATATATTGACCCTTTGGGGCTGCTACGTTTTATGTTATAGGTTATACCGATTCCGAATAAACATATTTACTCGACACTTGTTAACTTGTGGGCAATTTGAAGATGGAGTCTACTATATGTTTACGTTTCTGTTTGCTACTTGTTTATTTGAGCTAGCCTATGAGCTATGCACTTTGTAATAATTGAATACTCTAGATCATTTCGTTACTTTATGATGCATGGTGTTACTTTGTTATTCATCTATGTTCTATGTAAGCCAATGAACCGATCCAGGGATTGGCATGTTGCATAGGAGCTACAGTCTTTTCAGACCGTAGTGTTATAGATGGTATTAGAGCACGTGTGTTGACTGTAGGATCGTGACCTAGAACTGGATTAGGAAATTAACCAAACACTCTCTATGCTTTCTCATGTTTTTCTATCTAGTACTTCTTATCAATGCTAATCTCACTCTTTCCTTTACATGTCTAGATGGGAGAGTTCACTCATGTGGAGTATGCTGGAGAGAAGTTTGACAGGATCTTTGTAAAGAAATTGGGAAGGCTTGCCCTGTTGCTACGCTCGCCTCAACCCATGTTCAAAGGAAGGAGGGTGAACCCCCAAGATAGTGGAGATGTGCGCATGGAGATCCACACCATCATTGCCAGGGATCCATCAGTAGAGGACTCTGAAGAAACATGCTATGGAGGAGTGTACCACAACTGGGAAGGAGGAGTGGATATTTGCATGCACGAGTCACTGTCTCGTATGTGCAATACTCACCAACAAAATCTGAATGAGAATTCCATCTTTCTTGAGTTTGGGAAGCACAATGGAGATGGAGACGCCATGGTCACGCTTGGAGATAGGAATGAGATGGGATGCTTTCCAAAGCAGATGGGGGATTTGGAGATACAAGCCGTCCGGATGGAGGAAGCGCTACAAGAGATGATGGAGAAGTACTATCAAGCCCTGGCCGTTGTCAAAGCAAAGGATGACATCATTAAGACCAAGGAAGCTATCATCGCTGGTCTTCGAGCTCAATTCAACAATTCCAACGATGATGATGATGACAGTGATGATGACAATAATGATGAAGGAGGTGATGAAGCTGGAGCAAATGAGTGGGAGGAGGAACCCATGGAGAGGGAGATTGGAGCCACAAGTGATGAGGGTTCAGAAGAGGAGTATACCCCAGCCTCTTGTGGAAAGAAGAAGCGCAAGTGTACCAAGTCCCCGGAGTTTCCTCGTTGCTTCAAGAAGAAGGATTTAGGTACCAAGTAGACTTCGCTAGGATATCGTTAAGTTTAGCAATCAATCATACAAAAGGCTTGTGTAATAGTTGAATTGATTTACTTAGGTTCCTTATTTTGATACTATACAGTTCCAGGAGTTTTCGTGAGATAAGATAATGGATTAGTAAATGAAATATATATCAATTTGTGGTAATTCTCGTTGCAGTTTTCTGCCTGATACTTTTTACCGCGCGAATTTTAGTTCCGTGCTGGTAGCTCGGATGAGGCTCATATTTTAGGGTCTGGACCGAAAGTTTCTGTAGAATACGCGCAAAAATTGGCTAAAAATCCTTATGAGTGTAAGGTGCTCGGAAAAATCCATGAACACAATATTAGTTTCTGGACATATTATGTCCATTGCTACAAAGATTGTAGGATCACACCCAAATGAATTGTAGACATAAGTAAGCTATTAGGTGGATGAAATACTGTTAAAAGAAAGCTTCTGGAACATAAAACAAAACTATTTTGGTCTTGGCTGTTGTTTGCAATGTTTGTTGCTTGTGTGTTAAATGATTGTTTATATAGGTATGGGCAGTATTACTCCTCTAGTGCTCTCCTTCTAAACTTCCCTATGCTAAACCGCAGATGCCGCCGAGACGCACCAACGACCTGCCACCTGGCCTGCATCATATGATGGAAGCACATACCCAGTTGATGCAGGCTCTGACCCAGCAGATGAACAACAACAACAACAATAACAACAACAACAACAACAATCCGCCCCCGCAAGTGGATGCTCTTGCTCGATTTCTAAGGTTGAGGCTAGTCAAGTTCTCTACTGCACCTGAGCCAATGGTTGCATTGGATTGGTTATGCTCGGTGAACAAGGACTTAGTGACAGTGGGGTGCACCGATGCTGAGAAGGTGAGATTCGCTGCTCATCTGTTGGAAGGACCAGCTGCTTCTTGGTGGGATACTTTCCAGATCACCCACCCCATTGCTACTATGACCTGGGAGATGTTTGAAGAAGGATTCAAGACTCACCATGTATCTACTGCAACTATGAGCCTAAAGCGGAGAGAGTTCCGCAGCCTGCGCTAGAATCACCTCAATGTGTCTGAATACATAGAGGAATTCGCTAACCTATCTCGCTATGCGCCATATGATGTGGACTCGGATGCCAAGACAAGAGAGAGGTTTCTTGATGGTCTGAATGATGAGCTCTTAGTCTAGCTTTCTATTGTGCATGCACCTGGTTTCCAGACTCTGATGGACAAGGCTAGAATTCTGAAAGGAAAGTAGGGCCAAGCTGAAAGACGCAAGAGGGGGTACAATGGCAATCACAACTCAGGATCACACCATAAGCGTACCCACCATGATGGAAATGGAATCTCCGGACATCACAAGCATGGAGGCAATGGACACAACCACACTGGGAGGAATGGCCACAACAATGGTGGAAACGGCCACCACTGCGATGGGAATCGAGAGCTCAGCAACGTGGAATGCTTCAGGTGCAAGAAGATGGGACATTATGCTAACAACTATCCTGAGGAAAATATGGAGCCAAGAACAACTCAACTAAGAAAGAAACTGTGAACCATGTGAATGTCAAGGAAGTGTTCGACGATCCAGGCTTCGTGACTAGTAAGTTCCTAGTTAATACTTACATCGCACTCGTAAATTCAAGTACTACTATACCGTATTCATTCATATCAAAGCATTCATGGATAAGAGGAGTTACATGTAGAACTGCTTAGTAGAATGGTTAAACAAAACTCCCTAGGAGAGAACTGATAACTAGCACATCATGCCACCCTTATACCCTAGAGCTTGGATACATTGTTTCTCCCACTAGCTCGTCTATATTGGTTTCATTGGTTGGATAAAAGCTATAGCATAAATGGATGATTAAGAATCTAGGTATGATAGATGAATATTATGCTCATACATGGAAGAAAGGGAAGTCAGCTATAGCCCCATGGTTCTAAAGGAGATACCAAGCACATTTCTCTTAAGGGGGTTATCCTCGATAACACCACATGAACTTTGCTAACCATTTCGAATCTCGGGATGAGATTAATCTTAAGGGGGTTAGTCTGTCACATTCCAAGGTTTAGAAATTGGGATTAGAAAAGAAATTTCTGCATTTGGATGTCATTCATAAACATTGCATTGCATCCATAAAGAAATTTGCAAAGAATTCAAAATCTATAGGAAACCAAACCCTATGTGCCACATTATTCCTAAAGGAAATTAAATAGGCTTTAATTAAAACCATCGTTGATAACTCAACAAGCCCTATTAAACCCTAGCCTAAAATGATCTACTCAAATTTAGAAAAATTTGAAAAAAAATTGAACTCATTTGTAGTTCAAATGAAAAAGATATGAAGGAATGAAGAAAAGGAAAAAGAAAAAGAGAAGAGGACAAAATAAATAACCAGCCCCGGCCGAACCACCCTGGCCCGGCCCGCCTAAGCCACCACCTTATCCGCCGCTCTCTCCCCCACCTGCGCAACAGCCGCTGCTGCTGGGCCGGCCCGCCAGCGTAGCCACGCGCCCCAGCCAGCCACCGACAGGTGCGACCCACCTGTCGGCGCGAGATGCCTTGCTCGACACGGACACGCCGCTGCCTCCTATATGTGCACCGGCTGCCGCCCCTTTTTTGCTCTGATTCGGCCTGCTCCTCTCCCAAGACTTTGCCGCCGCTTTTTCCCCTCGTAAACCGCTCGAAAAACCCTAGCCTAGATCGATTTCTGGATCTCGCCGGAGTTCGCCGCCACCGCCGCCTCCATTACCGTCGGTGAGCTACCTCACCGAGGCCATCCGAGCCCGCCCCTCTCTTATTTTCTTGCAAGAAGAACGGCCGTCTGAAGCCGCATCTCCCCTGAACTCCTCCTTTTCGCGCAGGTCTCCGGAGATGCACAATTTCTCGCCGGAGACCGACGCCATCTGCCCGCTCTAGCCATGAATCACCGACGTCTGAGGTCACCCCATCCACGCCGAAGCCACTCCCAGGACCGCCGCCCGCCGCCGCACCCCGTGGACCGACTCGCCGCTGCCAAGCCTCGCCGGAGCACCACCCCGCCATCGCCACCGAGCCGCTGCCGACGACGAGCAAGGTAAGATCATCTCGGCCGTCTGATCGTGGACGAACGGCCGGATCCATCTGTTGACTGCCCCAGTGGACCACTGACTGGTCAATCCCAGTCAGCGCCACGTCAGCCTTGGACCGCACAGTCAGCGGGAATATTCCCCGCCGATTTTCAGAGTTAATTAAAATTTGCAGAAAATAGATCTACCTTCTAAATTTCATAGAAAATTCATACTTTGTCCAAAAATTGCGTATAATATATCAAATTTAAGATAATTGCTTATAGTTTAATGATATATGTTTAGATCTGGCTTTTGCATTATAGATTACTAGTGAATAATTAATTAGTATTAATGGCCTTTTAAATCATTAAATTCATAGTAAATGATCTATAGATCCGAAAAGTATGAGTAATATGTCCCTGAGTTCATAATCTTGCGTAGATTTCAAATCTGTCTTTAGTTTTATTTTTGTCAGTACGATTTACTTAGATTAAATAAAACCCTTTCAACACTAAATAAATCCTAGAAAAAGATCTGTAACTCCGATTAGGGTGAATCCAATTGCTAAAGATTTGTACTGAAGCCCTTCATCCATTACAGTTCAGATACAAATTTAGTTGGACAAGTAGTACAGAAGCTACAGAAGTTATGTTAAAACCCCTTTATTGGCAATCAAAATTGAATAACAAATACTTTATTGCATTAAAATACTTATGCATGCATCATGTGATACAATACTATCCTATGGACTGAACTAAACCCTTATTTCATGTTTAAATCATCATGCATGCATTTGTGCACTTGTTTATGGTTGTTTATGTTGGTTGCCTTTGTTTGATCGATAGATTGCGAGGAGTGCAACATCTGCGATTGCAACGAGTGTGTGAACGTTTCCAGCAACTATCAAGGCAAGTAGATGTTATTTTAGTCGTGAATTGTCCTATTATTTTACCTACTGCATTGTGTAGTGTATTTTTCATAGATGCATGAGCAGGAATTACTACCTCTATGCTATGTCCTATGTATCTTGGTAGGAGTCACTTGTAGTTGAGCCGTCGTAAGCTAGTTGTGCTTAGCCATGCTATCTAGACGAGGGAAGGGTCTACACCATGCTATGCTATTGTGATTGTTTTGTGCAACTAAAACAGCATAATTAACTAACTCTCTGGGTGGATTGTTAATTTCTTGGTTCGTGAATGTCGGGCCCATGTCTATGTTTTACCCGAATATCTCACTTGTGGATGGCCACCCAGGTTTCTGAGAAATGATTAGTGTCTTGATTTGGTAGCTTCCGTGTGCAACCATGAGCCATTGAGATATGGGTGGCTGGATGGACTTAGTAGGTCGTGGTAACCCGAGGTCTTCGTATCCAGAGATGTAGTGAATTGTGATAGGTTGGTACGGTGTGTGGATGGGCTTGGGGAGCTACTTCCCGAATTGTCTCTTCTTGGAATTCTCCCTATCATGACTCAATTTGTGAGTCATGGTACGAGAGGCTCGACCATGTCATATGGGTAAAGTGTACAAACCCCTACAGGGTGTAAAACTAAGTGCTTAGCCATGTCCCCGGTAATGGACGTTGAGTTGCTGGATTATGGGTGCTATGATATGTTCTCGTTCATTCCAATTTGCAATTATTAAAACTTGATGGGTGAACTTAATGGGTTGCTATGATCAAACTTGATTTAGAAGTAGGATAAAAGTGTTTAAGAAAATGCAAGCTAGCCAAAGCTCCACTTAGCCAAATAAGCATGTAGTTGCTAGGTATACTGTCTCCTTACTTAGCTCTACTTGCCATACATTCCATGTGTTGACCCTTTGGGGCTGCTACATTTTATGTTGTAGGTTATACCGATTCCGAATGAACGTATTAGGTCGCGGTACTCCACTCGACACTTGTTCACTTGTGGGCAATTTGAAGATGGAGTCTACTATATGTTTATGTTTCCGTTTGCTACTTGTTTATTTGAGCTAGCCTATGAGCTATGCACTTTGTAATAATTGAATACTCTACATCATTTCGTTACTTTATGATGCACGGTGTTACTTTGTTATTCATCTATGTTTTATGTAAGCCAATGAACCGATCCAGGGATTAACATGTTGCATAGAAGCTACAGCCTTTTCAGACCGTAGTGTTACATGGGATGACATGGATACAAGTTTGAGCCAAAATAATCTAGCGCTATTATTTCTCCCGATTGGAGTGATGGCATTTTGAGACATATACTTTCTAGTTGCTTCACAACAAAAACCATTGTTATCACACTAAAAATTAAAAATAACTTCAAATTTGGAAGCTCCCTTTGTAAGCAATGCTTGAAATGCCAATGTACTCCAACATACCAAGTATAGACACTTTATCATAAACAATGGCAAAGATATGGCCATGACCTTGGTCATCTGGTTTAAACTCCATGAATGTGTGAATCAATATTACATAAGTTGTCAAATTCCAAGTTTATCATTTTTCATGAAAACAAGTGCACATTGTAAGACACCATCAGAAAATATGGTTGATTTTCGATTTAAATTTAGTTTCCTTGTTTTTTAAAAGGGCTCAAACATGGAAGCATTATCATTCATATGAAGAAGTTGAATCTTGTCGAAATCTCGGTGGTTGATGAGTGCATATTTGAAACATTTTTACTTAATATTTTTCATATGTACTAGTAGGATTTTGGTATTTTACCGCTCGCGTGCACCTTTTATGTTTGTTTCCACGGGATCCTAAAGGATTTAGTAGATGATGAACATATCAATAAGAACTATCAAATTATGTATTAATATGATATTTTTACATGATAAAAGTCATCTAAATAATTTTTCCATGCAGCTAGGAAAAATGAGGACGTGAGGAGAAGCATCTGGGGCCATAACGAGTATTAGTAAGGGCGAAGCCCACCTATATCGCACCCCCGTATGGGCCTCCAACAGCCTCGCCTCGTGAAAAACTTTAACCTCGCACAGACAGATCTGAGATCGGACATTTACAGACACTAGAAACGTTGAAACTTCACTTCTGGAAGGGATCTGGAGGAGAAACTTGTTGAAAGGCATCATCCCGCTGCTACATAGATCATTGGAGGAGAATGCATCATCTTCTTCATCATCAACCATTGCATCTCTATTACCAACATCATTCGCCATCTTACTTATCACCATTAGTTGTAAATGCAATTGCTATTGTAGATTTGTACTCGAATTCATCCATATAATTTTATTCATCCATATGATTATGATGATGTTATTGATTGTCTCTATGTGTGAGTAGTTTACCATGGTCTATAACTAGGAATATTATAATATGAAATGAAGATGATCTTTAACTTTGTGCTATGATTATGTGTTAGTTATGTAACTATATATTATGTGAAGTCGACCACATAATATTTTACTTCGAGTATAGAGAGGGAACTACCCTTGTAATTATGGTATTACATACGGCATGAAGTGACATACCGTGTTTGGCGCTCTACCATACGGACAGGGGATAAGGAGATATTCACTAAGCTCATATCGATATCCACAGGGTAACCCTTAATTATAATGGATCCGCAGGTGGTTGACGAAGATCATTGTAGTGGTTATTTATAAGTGTGATGACTGATGGTTTTCTGGACACATCTTATTATGGAGATCTCCCACACATGTCATAGCAAAAGACATAGATTTATCACACTTATAGTAATACCAATGCTAGTGGTGGATCCTAAATCCCCGAGAACATTTCGCCTTACTGAAGTTCTTTTACAGTTCCTATTGCTCTTGTTTAATTTAATGCATTCTATATTATTTTGCAACCAAACACTACTCTTTCAAAATAATCTTACTTGAGATCAAGGATAACTACTAAGTATCCTTTTGTAGATAGTGACGAGGGGCATAAGAACCTAACCAAATAGCTCTTTGTGGTTCGATACTCTTACTTTTGAAACTAGCTACAATTGATATGTACACTTGCAGTCATTAAGCCATTTTCTAGCGCCATTGTTGGGGAGCTAGGAGCTTTTGGTCTTTACTCTTAGTTTCTAATTTATTAATGTTATACTAAATTTCTTTACTGGTTTTAGAGAAACACCATGACTACGCTAGGCTTATGAACAAGCTCGACGCAACTAACTACATCAGGAGGTTTGATAGAGGATTTTTCAAAAATTAACAATGGAGAGCAATGAAGAATACAGAATTCATCCTTGCTTTATTTCTATTATGAATGAAAAAGGCTTTGCAGGAGATGATCCTAATGAAGATTCGTATCCTCACTTAAGTTTCTTTATTGAGTTATATTGGGCTATTAAATTAAGAGGCTATTCTGATATTGAATTGAAACTTAAATTGTTTAGCCAATCTCTAACCAACACTACTTTGGCCTGGTAAAGAATTGTCCTGCGGAGGAAATCAATACTTGGGAAAAAATTTAAAAAAGGAATTTGTATTTCGTTTTTATCCCAAGGTAAAGGCTGCCAAAGCAAGAAGGGTAATTACCAATTTCGAGAACCGCACATGCCAAGGATGGGTTAGATCCTATATAGATATAAATGTATGGTTGATAAATGTCCCCATCATGATTTACCACCATGGTATGTGACAAGGGTATCACTTACTAGGTTCCCATAATTGGAATACCTCGTATGTATCTGAACCAGGGCCCATATGGCCCATAAGAAGCCGAGAGTCCTAGAAGCACCCGAAGCCCGGGAACCAGACGTGTTGATAAAGGCAGAAGTTTAAACCGACATAGTAATAGAGTTGTATTTGTAACTTGTAATTGATCCGTCCTGGACTCTGAGACCTAGCCTCTGATATAAAGGTTGGGAGGAACCAATTGAGAGGGCATCATAGCTTTGATCGGACCACAACCCGTCGTGGTAGATGTATCTAGCGAATCGGCAACCCTGTAATAATCTTCTTCAGTAATCAGGTGGGACATCGACTCCCTTTGTTTGTCTGGTAGGCCGACAAAATGACCACAGCTCTCTTTCCACAAAACCCTAAGTCCATAACCATGGGCATTACTGAGGTTACCCCTCGACAATTGGCACCGTCTATGGGAACTCTGAGCGTCGGAGTCATAAATTCAGCGGCTCCCTCTTCACCAAGGAACGATTCGATGATCGGGGGCGAATAGATCCGTTACGGCTCTGTCGATCTTCTTCCACACCCACCCACCCTTATTCTAGCCTTCAACAACCTCGACCGAGAGACATATATGATGATCAGAAGTTTCAACTTTCACATCAGGTCCATAGGAACTTTCTGCCGCTTGGATCCAATCTATCTGGGTCCATCAAAAGCAATCGCATCACCAACATCGATGTCCTCCGTCGGATCCACTGGAGAGATAGCTTCACCCCTAGATTCCAACATGAAAAACTGCGACTACGTCGTGGATCTGGAGGATCTCACCAATCTGAGCGACAATGTCTCCTTTGGGTTGAGCAAAGAGCTAACATCAGCTTCGGTGCTCCACACTACAGTTTCTACAAGGTCTAACAATGGCGAACTTGACAACAACTTCAAATCCAGGATCAAGAAGGTCGAACCTTACCCAGAGACGGACTCGCTGGATTTCAATTGTCTAAGTGAAGGTGTCTCCAGTGAATTCGACAACCGCAGTTGTGGCAAGTACCTAACATGCCACCAGGTGTACATCATAGTAGAAGCCACGACATCCGGTGGAGAAACCTTGGAGCCACGCGACTCCAATGGTAACCCTATCATCGATCCCCATAATGTTACTTGAGACAATGATGCAAGTCCTTGGAGGAACAAATTAGATCCACTCATGGAAAACCGCATTATCCAAGGTGGAGGCAGAGGACATGGAGGAGAACAAATAAATCTTTGGCTATCACCGGTAGTATGGGAAAAAGAAAGAAAACCTGCCTCAGGTGAAGTACCTATGACGGCAGATGCCACACGGGAAGAGCTGATGGCCAACCAATATCTCCTTCACAAAAAGAGGAGATAACTGGTTAAGATGCAAAGGCAACTGGATGAGCAAAAGAGGCTAGCCGATGAATCAAGCAACTAAATTCCATCCACAAGTTTGGGAGGTTGTCCACCAAGAAGGGAGGTTCTCGGCTTCATAACATACCAGAAGGCGAAAGACATGGCCTGGCCCGAGATCTGGACTTGTTGTTCATGTTAGTAGATTCATCGGGTAACATCAAAGCCAAGAAACCACAAGCAACCATTGTCGCGGCACAAACGTACCTTCTCGCCACTCAACCGGCAGCCAATGATCCGCAAGCAGCTATTCACCACTCTGCCCTCATGGGACTTGGCTGAAGGAGATATGCCCTAGAGGCCAATAATAATGATGTTTTTATTGACATATCTTATTAGTTTGTAATAGTTTTGTATCATGCTAGAACTATATTAGGTGTGGTAGATAAAAACTAGGTCCCTAGTAACCTCTAGACTAGTTTGTTGTGCAGCTGATGATCGAGGTTTCCTGATCATGGACTTTACCACGTCAACTGACAACAAGGCCACTTATGAAGTGATGGAAAACACCAAACCCCTAATATTGCAATGTGATCCAGTCACATAGTTCAACATTGTGATATCTAGCAAAGCGTAGTGATTCGGTCCTTCAACCGTGAGATCATATTAATCATTGTCTCTGCTTTGATCACATAAACCGTCATGTCCGTAACTGGGTGACCATAAAGGCATGCATCAGTTATTCCAGAGGAACTTTTGAGGCCTACATATCAAGACTGGGATTTGCCCATCTGAGTGACGGATAGATACCCTAGGCCCACTCGGTGAGATTACATATACAAGTTTACAATCATGTGACTAGGTCACGGGCATGTAATATCACGGGAACGAGTAAATGTGTTTGTTGGTAACAAGATCGAACTAGGTATATCGATATCAGAGATCTGGTCTTGTACAAACCAGGTATTGTAGAGCAAAGGGAATGACACTCTACGTTCAAGATTCAAGCGATCAAGTTATTCGTGGAATGTGAAGGGATCTACATGTGTTTCTAGATAATGCTGATGATCAATTGATCGGGGAGATGGACCCTTCATACCTGAATATTATCGAGCCATAGGGTGTCACATTTAAGGGTAGAGACGCTTAGGGATTGATCCAAGTTCATAGGAGAAAAGAAAGAGAACTCCGGAATAGTTCCTAAGTCATAACGTAAGTGTTTCGAGGATATCCGATGATGATCGGAGGGGTCCAAAAGGTGTTTCAGAGTGATATGTATTAAATAATATGTATTTAATATTAATTAAATGAATTGATATTAAAAATATTATTTAAATTGGATTTTGGGGGAAGTCCACCTAATTGGGCCTCGCCGGAGTAGGCCCAAGAGGGGGCCACCACCCTAAGGAAGTCCAGAGGGAGCCGCCGGTCCTAACAGGCCCTCCCACCACATGGGGCCCATGTAACGGGCTGGCTGGCCGCCTCCTCCGACCTCCTCCCTAGATTAGTACCACCCCGGGAATTTGAGGGAGGTAGTACCTCCGTTCCACCTATATAAAGAGGGGCACCCCTCTCCCCAAATCCATTCCATCAATTTGCTTTGCCTATTCTCTCTCCCTCTCTCCCTCTCCGTCATGTGTGGTTAACAAGTTTGGAATTGCATATGGGGTTTGTGGTTTCTCTGCCATATGTGCACTGTCATGCTGCTGGACTCGGTGTGGATCAATCTTCTTCCGCTGCTTTGCTGGACCGGAGCACGGGAGACGTCTTTACACCGTATGTGTGTAAGGCCATGAGGAACTGCCACTTGTGGTGCTTTTTCTTGGAGCCTGGAGCTTGGACATCGACATGACCATGTGGTCAGATACTTCATACAAGGAGCAAGGGGTGACTTGCGAGGAGCTTCACGACCTTGAGGTTGGCTACGAGGATGACTACATCACCCATGTTCCCCTCGGAACGTTAACCACTTTCAGTCTTCAAAGGTATGAACACTGAATCCCTCTTGTTACTTTACATCTGCATAGATAGATCTTTTCTAGGTGTGTTCACACCGTAGGAATTTTTTGTTTTCTTCCATGGAACCCCTTCATCGGCATGGTAGAAGCATCACTCACACAAGGGGACTAAGAAATTGTCCGGCAATCCAACAGATCACCACGTCGTTGGAGTAGCCCTCGGCCAGCGGTAGAACCCGAACATCTAGGTCACCATGCAACGTGCACTTCATGTAGTCCTCGCGCGACCATGATGCCAGGAACAACATCACACAACGAAGGGTCGACAAATCTCGATAGGAGCATAGCACTCAAAGATATTCGTCGATAGCGATGATGATTACAAACCTTGCGGTGCGAGTTACTTTACCCATCATGTTCACAAAACACCTATACCCAAGGATTTCAAGCTCCCCCAAGATCTCCTAAAATACGACATCCTATATGAACCAGAGGCCTGGTTGAGGGACTAACTATAGACTGTAAAACTCTAGGGTGGTTCAAATGCCTACAACTGCACTTGAGCGACACTGTGCATTCCTAGCTCAACAAGCTACACAAGGAATCCATCAGCAGTTGGAGCGAACTGGAGGAAAAGTTCATCCAAAATTTGAAGTCCACATTCAAGTGGCCCACGTCAATTGAGGAACTGTGGGCGTGCAAACAAAAATAGGGGGAGCCGATACACACATTCATGGAGAGGTGGAACATCATCAAAACCTCAGTCGAGAATGTTTCCGATGTAAGGGTAATCGATGCCTTCAACAATGGCCTGCGCCGAAAGGAATTCATAGATGAGTTTGGTCAGGCCAAGTCGAAGACAATTGCCCAGCTAATGGACATTTGCAATCGATGGGCTGATGGCGAAGGTGCAGTAAACAATAAGAGAAGGTACAAACCTGAAGAGGCCCGTGACAGGCGCAACACTGACAATAGGAGGCGGCGCAGCTGAAATTACGATGACTATAGTGGACCAAGCCACATTGCGGCTGGTTTTGCTAGTGAAGGAAACCACAGAGGAGGGAACTAAGGCGGCAGATACCAAAGCAACCAAGATGAAGCGGGGCCAAGTGGTACAACCCAACAGTACTGGTAGAGACCACCTAGAGATGACCCGAGGCTAACTATGCAGATGTTGGATGGACCATGCGAGATTCATTATTATGTTGACTCGGAAAATAAGATGATCAAATAACCTCATGAAGGACTATCGCACCTTTTTGGGGCTTCAGCGGGCTTACAACAACAAGTTAGCCAAGGAAACAAACCAAGGATATGATGTCTACGCACTTCTATTCTTGTAGACAGTTGTTGGGCCTCCAAGTGCAGAGGTTTGTAGAACAGCAGCAAGTTTTCCCTTAAGTGCATCACCCAAGGTTTATCGAACTCAGGGAGGAAGTGGTCAAAGGTATCCCCTCTCAAGCAACCCTGCAATCAAGATACAAGAAGTCTCTTGTGTCCCCAACAAACCCAATACACTTGTCAGGTATATAGGTGCACTAGTTCGGCGAAGAGATAGTAAAATACAAGTGGTATGGATATAAGACAACGGTGCCAGAAAATAGCTTGATGGCGTGGAAAAGACTAAAGGCAAACTGAAATAAAAATGGAAGCAAGAAAACATGTAACAGATCTAGTAGCAAACTGTGTTTCAATGCTTAGAAACAAGACCTGGGGATCATACTTTCACTAGTGAACACTCTCATATAAATATATTATCTTCATGATACTACTCTTAACTACTCTCTGGTCGGACACTCTAATCCATGGTAGGGCTATAACAACACACCTCAAAGTAAGCCTTTCCCATCTAGATAACCCCACACTGTCACCTTGAGCACTAGATGGGTCCAACAAACAGCACAATTTCATAGAGACATCCAACTCCAAATATAACTCATAACAAGTATTTACAATGTCTAGCCTAAGTGCCACCATGGTGCGCACGCTGTCACTTTCACACACATGGGGAGAGCAGAGATCTATTAAAGCACTTGAGTAGCAAGGTAGATCTACTTGATTACAAAGCTCATGATCACAATATGATCATGCATAGAGAGAGATGAAGACATAGCTACCGATGGAACCCTTAGCCTCGAGAGAGATCTACTCCCTCATCATCATGGGAATCAGCAATGGCGATGGAGATGGCGGTGGAGATCTATGGAGATGGCTCCGGGGGCACTTCCCCGTCCCGGCAGGGTGCCGGAACAAAGACTTTATGTCCCCCGAATCTCCCCTTCGGTGGCGGTGGCGCTGCGGAACTTTTCGTGGATTTCTGATTGATGACCTAGGGTTTTTGCCTCGGGGGAGATATATAGGCTAAAGAGGCAAGGTCGGTGGCCTCCCAGGGGGCCCACACCATGCCCTGGAGCGGCCAAGGGGGACCCGTGCCTAGGGGTGGTGTGGCCACCCTATGTCCCCTCTCCGTCTCGTATTCTGTCTCCGTGAGTCTCCAAGAAAAAGAGGCATATTGTCTTTTGTCCCGTCCAATTCCGAGAATATTCATTTTCTGACTTTCTGGAACCAAAAACAGCAGAAAACAGTCAACTCGCGCTGTGGCTCTTGTTAATAGGTTAGTCCAAGAAATCATATGAAAAGTACTCCAAAGTGTGGACAAAACATAAGAAAGTAGATCAAACCAAGCATGGACCATCAATAATTATAGATACATTTGCAATGTATCAACATCCCCAAGCTTAACTCCTGCTCATCCTCGAGTAGGTAAATGATAAAAAGAAAGAATAATTTTTGAGGTGACATGCACCATCATAAACTTGATCAAAGTATTTGTAAAACATGGATAGCTGGGATCATAGTACTTCAACATAGCATGAAACATAAAGTTCTAACAATAAGACAAAGCACTATGTTACAACATGAACAGGCACAAACAAAAGATTCATGAATAACAATGCTTTGCAAGACATTTGTTTGTTTCACATAAAGAAAACATAGCATAATGGCATTCAGCTTGTCCCTCATAGAGTAGCAAAACAAAAATGCATAGGACACCTTCAAAGTTCATAAGAGTGACTAGATACAAAATAGTTTAAAACAAGGAATATCAAGTTATGCATCAATCAACTAGTCTTGGGACAATGCACATAGAACTAAGAATGGCCACTATGCTCTAAAAGTAGGTGCATAAAGGTAGAACATGGAGACTCAATGTAATGGTGGAAGAAAGGCCTTCATAGAAGGAAGCAGAGATTCAAGTTTCATAAAGAGCTTCCAAAAATTATGGTACTTATAGCTTTCAGCTCTCATTGCCCCTATCATAAGCATCTTGAAGTGATTAAGGTTAAAGTGAACAAACTATGGTGTACATGCTTGACGAAGTATAAGTTAGAAGTCTCATGTCCCTTGAATATGAGGGTCGCTCCTCATTCTACTCAAGTTTAGTCACCGGTAAGATCTTGTCATCGTAAGTACATGTGTATCATAGAGAACCGCCAATGGGGTACCCCTCGCCTGATGATACGGAAGAATCCCCATATCAAAATGACAAGGCAAGTAGACAACGAGCATATCAGCAATATTCTTATTTACCATGGGAATATGGTGCTTTTTTCTCTCTTTCCTGTTTTCATAATCTCATTTTTTTCTCTCTTTCTCTTTTTCTCAATATAGGACTCTTTTTTTATAAGAAGAATGCTTCATAGATAGCTCATTATGGTTACGCTGCAGGTTTCCACCATGTCAATATGGATTAGACCAGCGGCCCAGGCGTTTCTCTAACACATATACATAACTCCATGGACTTACAAGATCCCCTTTCATTTCACACCGACGACATCCATAGACAAAAGAGAATGATATCAACTAGGTACAAAGTACCCGTGCAATGTTGAAAGCGTTCCCCATGACAGCATGGTTCTACTAATCCCCAACAAATAAGTGCAAGCATATACAATATAGACAACACAATGGTTCAAGTTTATTAAGGGAAAGAAAAGTAAAGTGTGCCATCAAGTTCGTGAGAGCTTTAATCACTAGTTTTCTCATAACAAGTTTAATTTGGAAGGTAAACAAAAACATGAATATACTTGGAATAGCATAAGCTAGTAGGTAGGTATGGTGGACTCTTTGGAATAACTTGGTTTAGGGAGTTGGATGCATGAGTGGAACTCATACTTGGTTGCGGAGGCTAGCAAAAGACTGGGAGCGACAAACTAAGAGAGCAGTAATGGCCATAATCATGCAGAGCGACAAAACATCATTGATCAAAGCACAAAGTGATACTACAAGTTGAAAACTAAAGGATCATAAAGTCTATGGTGACTTGGGATAGTCATAACATGGTGTGAGCATGCGCCAAGTCAACCCAAATAAAGAATCAAAGGAGAATACCACTATATTATGCTTTAATATGCTAAAACAACGCATGATTCATTCAAGGCACATTAAGAAATCTCAATTGTTTATAACAAGTCATGCTACATCAAAGAATACTAAGCATAAATCCAAAACAATATCAAGCATGGCATGACAAAGCATGGGCCACAGTCAAAAAACAAGCTCTCTTTACCATTTAAGCATGAACTTTCCTACTCTTTTCCAATCCAAACCAAACTATTTGAAAACCAATGCATGAAAGAGGGGGTCCAACTAATTTATTCAGCAAACTAAGAAAACCAAGCAAACGAAAATGAAATGAAAACAAAGACACTTCAAGAACAACACAATTGTGCATGAAACAATAAAAATGAAGTGTTTGGAAGAAACCTGAGATTTTTATTGATGAAGAAGGGGATGCCTTGGGCATCCCCAAGCTTTGACGCTTGTACTTCTTGGATGTTTCTTGGGTTGACGCGCGTGGCATCCCCAAGCTTGAGCTTTAGTCCATCCTTCATCTCATTACTCATTCCTTCCATACACCTGAAATTTTTCTTCATACAAAACTTCACACAATCTTTATTAGCAGCATTAGTGCACTCAAGATAATAGGTCTTTAGGTTCAGTTCCAACACCAATAAAACTTCCATTAAAACACAAGCTACTGTAGCATTTCCCTCAAAAATCTCAATTCCCCAAAGAGAACTCAAAAAGGAATCAACAAGAAGCAAATGCAAATAATGGCAGAAATCTGTCAAAACAGACCAGTAGGTAAAGCCGAATTTTTTCTAAGACCTTTTGTTGCTCAAATCAAAAAGTGTTAAGCTAATGAAAGTTATATAAAAACTTGGGTCAGAAGCACAAAAATTCACGCCTCAAAAGGATGTATAGAGATTTTACACGAATTTTTACGGTGAAGCACAGAAATCTTTTCGGGACATCAACTTTCCCAATCATTACTTCTCTCTCATTAGAGGTTACTCTTGGCACAAAAAGCAAATAAAAAGGATAAGGAACGGTTATTACAGAAGTAATAACTTCCAAGACTCATCTAAAACTTTTGGGTTATCTCCCAATAAGTACTTTTCTTTAACGCCTTTAAGTTAGGCATGATAGATTGACAAGATGCTCACATAGGAAATATGAATTGAAGTAAAAGAGAGCATTAAGAAGCAAATTCAAAACACATTTAAGTCTAACCCACTTTCTTTGCATAGGAATCTTGTAAAGAAACAAGTCATGAAAGCACAAAGCAACAAGCATAGTAATGCAAAATAAGTGAAACTTCAAGACTTTCAACATAAAGAGGGGAAACTTAATATTACTGAGACACATAAAACCATGTTTCCCTCTCTCATAATAACTTTCAGTAGCATCATGAATAAAATTAACAATATAACTATCACATAAAACATTCTTATCATGAACCACATGCATAAAAGAATTAATACTCCCCACATAAACATAGTCATTCTTATTAATTGTAGTGGGAGCAAATTTAACAAAATAGCTATCATTATTACTCTCATCACCATAATCATCAAATATAGGAGGCATATTGTAATCATAATTAATTTTCTCCTTAATAGTAGGTGGACTGAAAATATCATATTCATCATTGCAATCACCATATATTGGAGGTATAGTATCATCATACGCAATATAATAGTTATCTTCCAAGGTGTGTTCATTTGTAAACATATCATCATTGGAAGGAACATGGATAACACTAATAGTACAACAATCATTAATATCATCATTTTCAAAATTGGTACCAAAGAGATCTTCAATATCAAAAGAAGTGTGTTTTTCCCAATCATGATCACTACTATAGGTAATAGGCATAGGAACATCATCGAGTTCAGACTCATCAAAAACTATAATAGGAGCAACATGCTTAGGGGAAAATATCGTTTCCTCTCTCCTTTTACTTCTCCTCCTCTTATTTTTTTTCTTCTCTTTAGGAGGGAGAGGCTTGAAAGGAAGCTTCTCCATATACCCTGGTTCATTATTAGAGACAATAGAAGAAACTTTGGAGGATTCCTCCTTTTTATTAATAAGATCAAAACACATATTAGTCCTATCATATTTTGGTAAAATCTCATCTTCTATAATATTTTGTATTTAAGTATTTGTGTGGCAATTATCAACACCGTAAAGATGACAACCATGCAGGACACTATTCATATCAAAAGCACTCATATCTACCAAAGAAGTTTTTCTTAATAATTCTTCATACCCCAAAAATAATGTAAGTTCATCATGCTGATTAGGAGTGATCATGTCATAAAAATATAAACTTGCAGTACTCATTGGATTAGAAGAGCTATTATTATGGCCTGAGCATTGAAAATTGAAATGACCCACTTCAAAGCAAAGTTCACAAATAAAAGGATAAAGGGCACAAACTTTTTTACCAAGATCATTTAAAGCCCTATACCACATTCTAGTTTTTTCATTCCCGTGGGTGATACAATATTCTTCTTCAATTTGATTATTCTCACAAGGTCTATGTATTCCACAAAAATTAACATGCTTATAAGAAATAGGACATTCAGAGGTTTGAGCATGTTTATTGCTATCATTAACAACAATTTCATTTTCCATGCAAGTGTCTTTAAAAGGCTCATGATACATGTCCCAATTTTCTTTAGGAGCAATAATATGAGAAGCAAAGGTTTTAAAACAATCAATAAGAATTTGAGGATCAAGACCATATTTAGCACTAAGCTCTTGAAAGTCAGCAGTTTCAGCGAAAGACTTAATGCAATCATACTCATAGTTTATACCTGGTTCTTTACCTTTGTTGTTATCCCAATCTTCTGTATTGCTTTGAATTGTTTCAAGAAGATCCCACTTAGCTTTGACCTCCTTACTCGTGAAGGATCCCTCTAAACAAGTATCTAGATAGTCCTTGTAATGTCCTAAAAGCCTTGCATAGAAATTATTAGTAACAATATTCCTGGGGAGCTCATGAATGGGACATTTGAGCATTAGTGACTTCAATCTCCCCCATGCTTGGGCAATTTCTCCATCATGAGGATGAAAATTATAAATATAATTCCTATCTTTATGAGTCATGAGGAGGATAAAATTTAGAGTAAAAGAGAGATTCAAGTTCCTTCCACTCCAAATGATGAGGATCATCTAGTAGCTCATACCACTCCCTTGCTTTGCCCTTAAGTGATAAAGAAAATAGCTTCCTCTTAACTTGGTTCATTGAAATACCTGCACACTTGAACAACTCGCATAATTCATGTATAAAGAGTAAATGATCACCAAGATGGACAGTTCCATCTCCAAAGTAAGACTTGTTCATAACACGTTCAACAATTTTTATAGGTAATTTAAAAGGGATGCTTTCAGTATGTCGATTTAAAATATCACAAGTATCATTAGAATTACCACATATGGGAGATAAAGTATCATTAGAGAAAATTTTCTTCTTTAAAGCTAGGGAACTAAAAAGATCATTTTCACAAAAACCAACTTCCCCAAGCTTAGACGTTTCCATAGCATTAGTAACAAAGGTGTTCAAAAGATTCATACTAATAACATTGCTATTAGCATGCAAAGAAAGTTCCATGGGTTTTTGAATTTTCTTTTCGGATAATTCATGTTCTAATTTAGGAAAAATACTAAAAAGCTCTCTAATTTTGTTGTTATTTTCCATTAATCCTAACTAGTGAAAACAAGAAACAAAAAGACAAAATTACAGAATCTAAAGGAAATAACTTCGAGCACTCACACCGGAGGATGTGAGTACCTTTTACCTTACCTCCCCGGCAACGGCGCCAGAAAATAGCTTGATGTCTACGCACTTCTATTCTTGTAGAGCGTTGTTGGGCCTCCAAGTGTAGAGGTTTGTAGAATAGCAGCAAGTTTTCCCTTAAGTGGATCACCTAAGGTTTATCGAACTCAGGGAGGAAGTGGTCAAAGGTATCCCCTCTCAAGAAACCCTGCAATCAAGATACAAGAAGTCTCTTGTGTCCCCAACACACCCAATACACTTGTCAGTTATATAGGTGCACTAGTTCGGCAAAGAGATAGTACAATACAAGTGGTATGGATATAAGACAACGGTGCCAGAAAATAGCTTGATGGCGTGGAAGAGACTAAAGACAAACTGAAATAAAGATGGAAGCAAGCAAACATGTAACAGATCTAGTAGCAAACTGTGTTTCAATGCTTAGAAACAAGGCCTAGGGATCATACTTTCACTAGTGAACACTCTCATATAAATATATTATCTTCATGATACTACTCTTAACTACTCTCTAGTTGGACACTCTAATCCATGGTAGGGCTATAACAACACACCTCAAAGTAAGCCTTTCCCATCTAGATAACCCCACAGTATCACCTTGAGCACTAGATGGGTCCAACAAACACCACAATTTCATAGAGACATCCAACTCCAAATATAACTCATAACAAGTATTTGCAATCTCTAGCCTAAGTGCCGCCATGGTGTGCATGCTATCACTTTCACACACATGGGGAGAGCAGAGATCTATTAAAGCACTTGAGTAGCAAGGTAGATCTACTTGATTACAAAGCTCATGATCACAATATGATCATGCATAGAGAGAGCGATGAACACATAGCTACCGGTAGAACCCTTAGCCTCGAGAGAGATCTACTCCCTCATCATCATGCGGATCAGCAATGGTGATGGAGATGGCGGTGGAGATCGATGGAGATGGCTCCCGGGGCACTTCCCCGTCCCGGAAGGGTGCCGGAACAGAGACTTTCTTTCCCCCAAATCTCCCCTTCGGTGGTGGCGGCGCTGCGGAACTTTTCGTGGATTTCGGATTGATGACCTAGGGTTTTTACCTCGGGGGAGATATATAGGCGAAAGAGGCAAGGTCGATAGCCGGCCAGGGGGCCCACGCCATGCCCTGGCGTGGCCAAGGGGGACTCGTGCCTAGGGGTGGTGTGGCCACCCTGTGGACCCTCTCCGTCTCGTATTCGGGCTCCGTGAGTCTCCGGAAAAAATAGGCATATTGGCTTTTGTCCCGTCCAATTCCGAGAATATTCATTTTCTGACTTTCTGGAACCAAAACAGCAGAAAACAGGCAACTGGCACTGTGGCTCTTGTTAATAGGTTAGTCCAAAAAATCATATGAAGAGTACTCCAAAGTGTGGACAAAACATAAGAAAGTAGATAAAACCAAGCATGGAACATCAAAAATTATAGATACATTTGCAATGTATCAGGATACGTCACCACACCCGGGCCATTAGCAATTAACACGCCTCCACCACCACCAGGGGCACCCCAAGTGGCTACAACAATCCAATAAGAAACTGAGGCAAATAGGGCCTAGAATGATGAGTACCCGAGATCTAGGGGAGCAATGCACATGATCCACAAAGGGCGCCCATCCAATAGGACCAAAAGGCTAATCACCTGACAAATCAACTTGGCAGTAAGAGCACCACCACCAACACCCGAATATCTCCACTGGTCCGAGTAGGAGATTACCTTAAGTAGAGTCAATCACCCCCTTCTAGTCCCACGACCGGGTCATTCGACATTAATAGTTGAGGCCCAAATTGATTAGTTTGACATAGCAATGTCTTCATGGATGCGGGAAGCAGCATCAACCTCATCTACGCCAAGACACTGCATGCAATGAACTACTCTCTGACCAATCTAGCTCCAATGGAAACCTCCTTCAACAGAATCATCCTGGGTAAAGTTAGAGGACCTTAGGAAATATCTACCTTGATGTTGTCTTAGGGACCCGAGAAAACTTCAGGGGCGAAAAAATCGAGTTTGATGTTATGGACTGGCCATCACAGCACCACACAATGTTGGGGTGACCAACATTTGCATGGTTCATGGCAGTACCGCACTATGCGTACCTCATGATGATGATGCCGACACCCAACGGAATCATCACTGTGAGGGGAAATTTTGCTTGCTCAGATAATCGTGTTTGCGAGTTCAACAAGATCTCTGAATCCTTCGAAATGGAAATGGAGTTCGCCCAGCTCAAGATCTCGGCTAACGGCGACGCTTTCACAAAATCAACAAGGTCCATACCCGACCAATCCTTCGACTCCTCAAAGGACACAAAGGAGGTCTAGGTTCACCCTATGGACCCAAACAAGATGGCCTACATGGCCACCAACCTCATTCCCAAATAGGAAAGTGCGCTTATCGAGTTCCTCCATGAGTGCTACGAAATTTTTGCATGGGTCCCAGCGGACATGCCAAGAATCCCTAGGGAAGTCGCCGAGCAGGCAATCAATATATATCCTGACGCAAGACCAGTCAGCAATCAATTCACTGCTTCACAGAGCCAATACACAAGGCCATTGGAAAGGAGATCCATTACCTACTCAATGGTGGATTCATCAAAGAGATAAAAAGGCAACATGGGTTGCTAACCCAGTGTGTGTCCCGAAGAAAAATACAATTGAACTCTACATGTGCATCGGTCAAGCATTTTCCAAAGGATCACTTCCCGCTCCCGCGAATCGATCAAATCATCAATTCAACCGCGGGGTGCGGGCGTATTTCCTTCTTTGATGCATATTTGGGTACCACAAAATATGGATAATAGTCGAAGACCAAGACAAGACAACATTTATTACACCTTATGGTGTATTCTGTGACACTACAATGCCCTTCAGGCTGAATAACGCAGGTGCCACATTCCATCAGATGATGCAAAATTGCCTCGAAACCAAATCGACAAAAATGTCCAAGTCCACATCGACGACATCGTAATCACAACAAGGAAAGAATTGACCTTTATCAATGTTATTCACGAAACATTCGATAATATCGACAAGTACTACATCAAGCTCAATCCGACAAAGTTCTCCTTTGGAGTCCCTGTTGGGCACCTCCTCGGGTACCTCGTGTCGACCAGGGAATCAAAGCAAGCCCTGAGAAAATACAGGCGATCCTAATGATGCTAAAACCAACAAATCTATTAGGCATCTAGCAGCTAGCTGGGCGCATGGCGACACTAAGACGATTCATCACTCGGCTGGGAGAAAAAGCACTACCATTCTACCCGCTACTGAAGAAATCAGACACCTTTGAGTGGACCGATGAAGCCCAACAAGCCTTTGAAAACCTCAAGGAAAAGTAACCACTACTGATGTTCATCGCCGCCACCAACCAGGTGGTCAACATATTATTGGTCGTTGAACGACCTGAAGAAGGCAAAACACACAATGTCTAGAGACTGGTCTACCACCTCAGTGAGGTGATATATCCATCCAAACAAAGGTGCCCGCATTATCAGAAGCTTGCATACGGTGTCTTCATGACGGTGTGAAAAATGTGCCACTACCCCGAGCATCCGATAGTGGTGGTCAATGAGGTTCCTCTCTCTAACATCCTCAACAACCTCGAAGCTATGGGGCATGTCTCTCTGGGGCATCAAGTTATCCCCTCAAGACATCACATATGAGAAGCGAAAAACAATAAAGTATCAGGTTCTGCCTGACTTCATCATGGAGTGGATGGAACTCCAAAGCATGGGTCCCCCCAGATCCTTTTGAGTGCATTGACCATGTACTTTGACAGATCCAAAAGAACTGAAGGAGCGGGTGCTGGTGTCATACTGATATCACACAAGGAGACAAAATGCGCTACATACTTCGTATGAGATTCACGAATGCCTCAAACAATTAAGATGAATATGAGTCCCAGTTGCACGATATGTGTATGGAAAAAGCTTGCGTTGCTATTTGCCTCAAAATCTTTGAAGATTCAAACCTCGTCACACAACAAGCAATGAACAAATGCAATGCCATCAATGACAACATGATCATGTACCGTGACATGTACAACATCATGGAGGGTTACTTCAATGGGTGTGAGGTCTCCCATACTAGCAGAACAAGCAACAAGGAAGCCAACAATCTTGCAAGCATTGGGTCCCTCTGCCTACTACCACTTGTTTTTTTGGGGAAAATCAGTGAGCGCTCCATCAAGGTAAAAAAGCAACTGAAGCTGCAAAACCAAAGGCACGCAAGGTGGAAATAATAGATTAGCTCGGGGGTGCACCCTCACACAAACCCGAGACGCTTGCTCCAAAAGAAGAGGAAGAAGCTGAGGACGTCATGATGGTAGAAACCATGTGGATGCAACCGTACCTAGCGTACATGATAAATGGAGAACTCCCACAAGATACAGTCGAAGCACGGCGCATCACCCGCCGGTCCAAGGCCTTCAAAGTAATAAAGGGAGAACTCTACAAAAGAAGCATTTTGGGTGTGCTCCAACGATGCATAATGCCTGAGGAGGGAATGCTCATCCTCAAAGACATCTAATGCATGTAAAACGCATCCATGAACTTTGCACTTTATTACTTTATATTCATGTTTTATAATGATATTGCATCATATATGGGGTATATTCATGTTTTATAATGATATTGGGAATAATTCATAGTTCCCATATTGTTTTGGAATTAACCCTGTCGAGGCAGAAAACCCCTATTTCAATGTTTTTGACTTTCAGGTACCCAAACGATGTCCAATTGACCTGAAACTTCATGGGACCCAGTATTTATCGGAATGAAGAACATTGGGGAAATATACGCGAGAAAAGAAGAATGAGGAGGAAACGAGCCCAGCACACGTGTCTAGGGGGATGGCCACGGCTAGTGTGCTTGTTTGCCCCTCGAGTCTCCGATGCCATTGATTCTTTTTCCCAGACGAAGGTTCTAACATAAAACCACATATAAAAAATGTCTCTCGACGATTCTAGGAAAGGAGCACCACAGAAGACAGAAACACGAAATAGAGAGGCAGTATACAGAAGATTGCAGGGGTCAAACTTCAGTGGAGCGCTGTCGGTGTGATCTCCACCTCCTCCAACAAATCCAGCACCTTCACTATGATGAAGGGGGGGTAGTCCACCCCTAGACTATGGTTTTGTGGCAGTAGATATTGTATCTCTCTTTCATGATCTCGATTGTATTAGAACCGTATGAGCTGCATAACATGATTACAATCATATTTGTATTACCTATGTGGTGGATCTTTATATAGTTGATATTTGAGATTGCAATTGTTCAGTATTGGAAGTATATGAATAGATGCATACCATGTACCCTGTTCTTGTTTACTTGTTTTGATCAAACTTGTATATGGGAGCGTGTGTGGGGGAATGTGTGCATTAGTTGGAGCAACGGGGGTGATCTTGCGGGCAGGACAGTAAAACTTGCGAATCACTTGGGTGTTTACCTTACTTAGTTGCCTCACTAGGGATAAAGAAAATACCATGCTTAGACTAGATCAAGTATGTTCTTATTTTAACTTCATGTCATAGAACTTAATGCTATACTCTGATATTGTTCTTAACACTAGATTGCTTGTATACCCCCCTTTCTAGTGGAGTTTAAGTGAATTGTTAGTAAAATAAAATATGTCATGATGCCCATATGAATTGCTATCCATACTTTAACATGTTGCACCAATATTATGTCAACTAGAGTGTCCCGTGTCCACCACAACTCAAAGAGATAGTGCATAAGAGAAACCATCAACCCCGGTCCATTTTAAACCATAAGAAAACACTATCCAACACATCTACATCACTTGCAAACACCGGTCCATTTTAAACCATAAGAAAACACTATCCAGTACTAAGTAAATCCGAAAATACAAAAACATTTCTCATACTTGCAAACACAAACCAAAACCCAAAAACATCATATTCCATTGCATTTACCACCATTGCATATTTACTTTACTATTGCATTGCATTTTACTTTTATTGTATTTTATTTCAGTTTTTCTTACATACACCTTGTGATTTACAACCACTTGGTGAGGTTGAGGGCACAAAACAATCTACAACTATTTTGTAGGTTGCTTGACAAAGAGCAAAGAGGATCATTCTCTTATACACAGCTCCCCGAGAGTTCGATATTTAAACCCTCGAGTTTCCCTCATGGGGAAGACTTCCATCTACTACATCACACTCCACTTAGAGTCTCAACCGTTAAGGTGCAACGAGAAGCTCCTATGACAACTGTTAGGAAGTTTTCTAGGACTCGCATCAAGGAAGTTTTCTGGCGCCGTTGCCGAGGAGCTAGTAAAAGGATAGCTCATAAGAAAGTTCAACTTCATCACCAACTTGTGTAAACACCTAAGCTAGGGGAGGCTGCACCTACGTGAGTATCATCTTGTTCTTTTAGATCTTCAAAGTAGTTTTTATGTTATTATTTTTACTTTCATCTTTACATTTTAGTTTTTCATTTTTAGTTTCTTTTACCATTCAGTTTTGCATTTACTTTTTATTTTTTCATTTTTTTCCTTTACTTATGTATTTCGGTTTGTCTTTTAGTATTCCGTTTTGCATTTCATTTTTTAGTTGTTAGTTCAGTAGTATTAGTGTAGTATCATTTTACTTTAAGTTTTCATTCAAAAACATAAAACACATAAAAAATAGTATCACTTTACTACTTGCATAATGGGAGAAAGAACTAAATTGTGTGACTACACATATACACCTAATGATCAATTTATTGCTAAGCCCATTACCACACCTGATATTACAGCAGAGAGCTTTGAAGCTAGTCCTAGTTTGCTCAACTTGATAACTAGGGAACAATTTTGAGGTAGTGCAAATGAGGATGCCTCTATGCATCTTTATGACTTTTGTGAAATATGTGACATGCAAAAATTTAAAAATGTTGAAAATGATATTCTCAAACTAAAATTGTTTCTATTATCACTTAGAGGAAAATCTAAAGCATGGTTACTATCACTACCCACCACTCGTATAAATTCTTGGTATGATTTAAAAGAAGCATTCATAAAAATATTATCCTCACGTTAAAATTTTGCAAAATAGCAATAGCATCTTATCATTTAGGCAAAATGAAAATGAGCATGTAGCTATGGCTTGGGAGAGTATTAAGATAATGCTTAGGACTTGTCCATAACGTGGAGTCAATTAATGGACCATCTTTCATTCATTCTACAATGGTTTGAACTACATGTCTAGAAACATACTAGATTGTGCTGCTGGAGGTGCTTTTATGAGTAAAACTATTTTAGAAGAAAAAGGCATATTAGAAAGTATATTGCAAAATTATAGTCAATGGCATACTAAAAGAGCACCTATTCCTTCCAAGAAAGTAAATTTCATAGAAGAGATGGGCACTTATCTAATAAAATGGATGCCATTCTTGCTTTCATGTCTAAACAAAATGTTGAGAATGTTCCTTTGCAAGACTTAGTTGGTAACAATGCTGAAAGTGTGGATGTGAACTTTGTTAGGAATTTTTGTAGTGGTATCTATGGTAATAATAACTACAACTCTTACAATAGTCCACCCCTTGTTCCCAACAAATATGCTAGTAGTGGTAATGTTTCTAATGACTTGGAAAACACTATTAGATCATTTATATCTACCCAAAAAATAGTTAAACAAAGAATTTATATCTAAATTTGAGAAACAAGATGCTTTGTTTGGGAGGGTAGATCAGATCACTAGGGAAGTAATATCACTGAAAGAAACTATCATTGCTCAAAAACATGAGGAAACTATAAACTATGTGCAAGATGTAATAGATAGATCTTGGGAAGTTATTAATGAAAGAAAGAGAGTGGAAAATGAAACTCTCAGGATTATGAATGAGAAAAAAGGTAGAAGAACTTAAGATGCTTAGTGATTTTAAGGATCAACTACTTGATCTAGATAAGTGGAGGTTGCATGAACTCATTAATGTGCTACAAAAAATTTCTAGTGATCCTTCCATAAATTCTCACTAAGCGGGTTTTGGTTCTTATATAGCTAACCATGTGCCTAAAAAAAGATTGTTGGGTACAATCAAGATGCTATGATACCACCTAATCTTGGGGATGTATGGATAGCAAGGTATTAATTACTATTGTAAAAGAAACATGCCATGCTATACTTGATCTAGGTTCTAGTGTTTCCGTTTCATCTAAAGATCTATATGAATTGCTAGGATTGCAAAATATAGAAAAATGCTCCATGGACTTACTACTTGCTGATGATAGCATTAAACAAGTTGTAGGAAAAGTTGGTAATGTAATGGTAGACATTCACATGACTTTCGTTCCCGTTGATTTTATTATCATGGACATGGGGAGTAAAACCTCTAGTCCAATTATTTTGAGAAGACCTTTCCTTTGTATTACAAGTGCTATTATTGATTCAAAGGAAGGTAATGTGAAGTTTCAGTTTCCACATAAGGAGTGTATGGAACACTTTCCAAGGAAGAGGGACACTCCAAAATTCAAGCTCCCACATGAGCTTCACCCCTCTTGAAATTCAAGTAAGCCTAGCTATATGGCTTTAAAGAAAGTGCTTTGGGAGAGGCAACCCAAATGTTTTTGTTTTAATTTTCTTTGTGTCCTCTTTTTATAGAAAGATACTTTAGTTTTTGTTTTAGTTATGAAGTTTTCAATAAAGTACCAAGATTTACCCATTTTGGATTGAAAAGGTTGAACATATATATGGAGTTGCAAATTCCTGCACGAGTCTCTGTACCGTACGATTTTTCATATTTTTATGTAACTCTGATTTAGCTCATATTGGATCTATAGTTACAACTTTTCATCCTTTGTATGCTCATGTAATTTCATGATTTTAGGACAAGACTAAGTAGGGTAATTAATTACGTTTTGCTACTGCTAAAATTCTGGACAGATTATGTCCCATTTTGTTTTATGCATTCTTTGAGCTTTTAAGTTGAATCTTTTGATTGATTTGAGTTCATCAAAAGGCATACAATATTATATACCTACTGTATGTCAACACCCGGATTTTTAATCCCGGATGCCGTTATGCCATACCTCGCAATCCCAGGATTACCATTTTTGCGAGACATAACGAATTGGATATCACAGTACATCATCCATTACAAACCATACATAAGGTTTTACACAAATAAGGATCTCATGATCCAGTCTTTAATACAACAAACAACGGAAATAAACAATAGCGTATCGGTGGGGTCCATCTTCAGGGGCACAAGCAATGCTGACGAAGGCAGATAGTCTGAGTTATCATAGCCGTCCTGCTGACCATCATCTTGATAATCTCCTTCATAGTCTGGCCATGATAATAGCCAGGGACAAAAGCCATGAGTACTCTCTAAGTACTCGCAAACTACTACTAGCAAGGGTTATGATTCTAAGTTAAAGTGCTGAATTGAAAGAATAACTATCAAGTTAAGTTTGAAACCTAAGCTGAGTTCTGAAGCAAGAAAAGATAAAGTAAACTTCTAGAATCACTTAAGTGGGGAAGCTATTATCATCTACACAACCCTGTTGTGGGCAAGTCAAAGTTCATCATTCATTTCAAGTTATTTAGAAAACATCTGACAACGGAATAGTATGGCCATTCCAACTATCCATAACCGCGGACGCAGCTATTCGAATAGTTTGACACTCTGCAGAGGTGGTACACTTTCACCACAAGATTCGATACATCTATCAGGGATAACCCTGAATCATCATACATAGTATGCAGATAATCAAACATAACCTTCCCTTTACACACCCTAGTACAAGCACCTCTACTATGAGCATGGCCTCCCAACCATGACCATCAGTCATCTTGGGCACTACATAGGTGGACATCATTGAGAGGTAGCCTCAGCTCAAACCTCTCCCGTGAGGGAACTAATACTAATTCATAAAAATTTCCAGCTAAGCCTTACCCAATTCAGGTAATGTGGTTGTACGGTAAATTTGGAATGGTATCGCATCCGAATCCAACCATCAGTTTTATAAAAGGGTTAATGCTCATGCCTCATCATTTTCATCATCATAAATCAATTGTGTTTCTCAACACATGTCAAAACATCTCAATAGAATGACTCATCATTCCAAGGTTTTCACAACTCATTTTCACCAAGTGTTCCCATCTAAAGTGACTCAAGTTTGATCTATTCTAAAACACTAGGTTAAGAGTGTTCACTAAGGTGGAAAGGTGGAATCAATCTCATGCCATAGAATGACATCTAAAGGTTTCTAAGTAGGTCAAGTTTTATACTCTTTATGCTACCTTCAAAATTAATTAAAGAACTTTGTGTAAACTAAGGGGGTGTGATCAAAGTATGCTTAAGGCATCTTTACTAAACTATCTAGTTTTATTCTAGCTTGCTACAATAGCTTACTAAAGCATGTTTGCAAGGGTTAGCTTGCCACTAATAGCTTGCCTTGGTTGGTGCAGTGGTTGAAGTTTTCTTCTTCTTCTTGGTAGAACTCCTCCTCCTCGAAGGCTTGGTCGGTACTAGCGTCTAGAAATACATAGGGAGTGCACAATCACCAAGCAATACTTAACTTAGGCTAAGTAGTATTCTAAACCACACAATTGATGATCTATTATCATCCCAAACATCACAAGTTTTAATTCAATAGTTTCAACCTTTTTATTTTGGAAAAGTAATTTCTACTCATTGAAATATTAACTACACTTTAATATTCACCACCAAAATATGGGATCATGTGGACGCATGTCCTCACCACATATTCTATCATGTGGGAATGAGATTTAAAGGTGGGATCAATATTACTTTGGTTTAAGTTCATTATTTAATGATTTAAAGTGACTAGAAATGCCTATATAGCATTATTTTGGTACTAGTCCAAATTCACTGCCTGTAAACCTTAATATTATTACATATTTGGATAGATATGATGAAATGTGATTTTTGAGAGTTGGAATCAACTCAAAAGCTAACTTGGTTGATCTTAAAAAAATGTTTCAAGTTGCAAAAGCTTCTGTCTTCTTATTTTTATTAGGAAAAATCTATAACTCTAAATGAATTAAATCCAACGGGCTTGGATAGAGCATTTCAATACCTTTCAGACAAAATTAGTTTCATGTAATTTGGATTTGTCAAACTCGCAGAATTAAATTTTGAAACACTGGACTAAAATTATATTCTAACTAAAAAGAAAAACCTAGATTTGAACCTACGGGCTTGCACGGGAAAGGAAAAGGGCCAGCCCAGTGGCGCTACGCGGCACGGGGCTCAGCTGACAGTGGGGGTCCACTTGTCAGCGGCTCTTTAAAACGCGAAACGGTACGCGCGCTGTGGGCCGTGCGATTAGAGGCTAGATCTACGGCTGAGGGTCGTCGTCGACGACGGACGGGTCGCCGGCGAGCTCGAACCCTAGCGGCTCGGTGGGGGTCTACTGGGGGCGTACCAGGGCTCCAGCGGGGTTGGTGATGCGGGCGAACGAAGTGGAAGATGACGGCGAGGCGAGGCGTGGTCGCGGCAAAGCTTGGGGTGGCCGGAATCAACGACACTCTTCTTCTCCAGAGGCGGCGGCTCCGGCTCCAATTCCGGCGAGCTGCTCCTCCACTTTCTCTGGCGAGGGGTGGTTGAGGTTCAGAGAGGTGAGGGGAGTGGAATGGTGTGAGTCTTTGGTGTTGGGGAGGGCTCCTTTTATAGGCTCGACGGTGAGACCGAGCGGGATGGGCGGTCGACGGTGGCGACATGGCTACGGCGAGCTAGCGGCATGGCTGGGGATGGCGATCGATGGGCGGTCCCCTGGCGGTGCTCTAGCGCTTCAATGCGGCCGTAGGGGCGGTGGCATGCGGTCGGGGTGAGGTGGCGCTCTGCGCGGCCGAAGCGGCTATGTCCACGGCGAGCGGTGGCTGTGGGGCTTTGGGCGGCAAATGGAGGTGTCTGGGGTGTTCTCTAGGTCGAGGCGGAGCGGTGTGCGCAGGCTGGTGTCGAGCGGCGGCTTGTGCACGCGGGGACAGTGCACACTCTGCGGGCAGCGTCGGCATTTTTCGGTGGCACTGGGCGCGGGTTCTCCTTTGTGGTCCATGGCTAGTCTTGGCTCGGGCAAGGGACAGAGAGGGGCGGTGCGGTGCTGGATGCCTCCTAGACATGGAGAGGGGGAGAGGGGTGGTCTGCTGCAGCGGTTGCAAGTTTGGCCAGCGAGGCATGGCTCGGGTCGGCATGGCATTGTTGCTAGGGGTGTAGGGTATGGGTGTTTAGGCTTTGGTTAGATCATTGGGAGACAGAGGGAGTAAATGGGGATCAAATGGGGGCAAAACTCTGTTCAAAACAGTGAGCTAGGATTAGAGGTGTGATTCTGCCTGCCAAGTGTTTGATGAAATGGCCGCAAGAGAAAAAGTTTTGAATTTTGAGTTCAAAAATTTTGGGTGATCTCCACTAGTGATAGGTAGTCTCTGGTTGCAAGGGTTTTGAAAATGGTGCTCAATTTGATGGTTTTTGAAATAGGGGTGATCTATGCATATGCATTAGATTCAATTTTAAACTATCATTTAAAATAGTTTACAGAAGGTTTTTAGTAGATCAAAAGGTGGGCCTTGGTACCTCATTAAGTGTACTAGCAAGGGGTGTAAAGATCAAGAATTGTTTCTGTTAAGAATTGAGTACTAGGAATAGCCAAAGTAGGTATGAGAGTTAAATTTGTCCAAATGACCATTCCTTCATTTTAATTCTTTTTGATTTGATTTTCTTTAGGAAAAGTTTGGGAATGATGTAGATGATGTTTAAATCACCTAAGAAACATTTTAGAAGCAAAGTATCACACAATCATGGCAATTCAAAACAACTCCTATTTTAAATGCACACATATATGAATGCTTTCATTTTAAATTTGGAGAAGTTTTTGTTAACCCCATTTTTGGATGACTTGATCTTGATAAGCTTGGATTGAAGTTTTGGGATGTTACAAACCTTCCCCCCTTAAATAAAATCTCGTCCCGAGATTTACAAGAAAACTAGGAACTAAAGAGATCTGGGAACTTTGTCCTAATGTAATCCTCGCGCTCCCAAGTGGCTTCCTCCTCGGTATGGTTGCTCCACTGAATATTGAGAAACTTGATACTCCTGGTCCTGGTGGTTCTGTAGGCTTCTTCTAAGATATGGATGGGTACTTCCCGATAGGTCAGGTCATTGTTGATTTCCACTGCTCTGTGATCGATATTCTTGAAAACTTCAGTCTTCTCAGGCACTTCCAAACATTTGCGAAGTAACGAGATATGGAACACATTGTGGATGTCTGACATCTCTTCAGGCAATTCCAGCTGATACGATACTTCTCCTCGGTGGTTCAGAATCTTGAAAGGTCCGATATATCTGGGAGCTAACTTTCCCTTCAGACTAAAGCGTTGAGTTACCTTCAATGGTGAAACCTTGAGATATACGAAATCTCCGACATTGAAAGTCAGGTCTCTCCTTCTCTTGTCAGCATAGCTTTTCTGTCTGGATTGGGCGGTCTTGAGGTGCTCACGAACTTTGTGAACTTTCTCTTCTGCTTCTCGGAGAATGTCGGGTCCAAAGATCTGACTCTCTCCTGCTTGCGACCAATTCAAAGGGGTACGACACTTTCTTCCATATAGGAATTCAAAGAGTGCCATCTGCAAACTAGCTTGATAACTGTTGTTATATGAGAATTCTGCGAAGGGCAGGCAGTCTTCCCATTTTGATCCGTATTCCAACACACAAGCTCTAAGCATATCCTCCAAGATCTGGTTGACTCTCTCAGTCTGTCCATCTGTTTGCGGGTGATCAACGGTACTGAAATTCAACTTGGTTCCTAAACCTTCCTGAACTTTTTGCCAAAATCTTGAAGTAAACTGAGTTCCTTGATCTGATACGATGGTCTTGGGGGTTCCATGCAGACTAACAATCCTAGCAATGTACAACTCTGCTAGTTTTGCACTCTGGTAGGTTGTCTTGACTGGTATGAAGTGGGCTACCTTGGATAGTCTATCAACTATGACCCAGATTGAGTCATTTCCCCTACTAGAAGTAGGTAAACCGATGATAAAGTCCATTCCGACGGAATCCCATTTCCATTCCGGAATCTGCAATGGTTACAACAATCCTGCGGGTCTCTGATGCTCTGCTTTGACTCTTTGACAGATGTCACATTTGGCGATGTAGCTTCCGATCTCTCTCTTCATCCTGTGCCACCAAAATTGCTCTTTCAAATCCTCATACATCTTTGTTCCTCCGGGGTGGATAGAATAAAGAGTATCATGAGCTTCCTTCATGATAATTTCCTCCAGCTCCGAATCTGCTGGCACACAAATACGTCCCTTGTACCACAGTACACCTTGTTCATCTTCGGTGAATCCAGGTACTTTGCCTGTACCAATATGACGTTTGATTCCGTCGATACTTTCATTCCCCTTCTGGGCCTCCTTGATTTGGCTAATCAAAGTGGGTTGAAGTTTAATGCTAGCGAGGAATCCTTTGCTGACTAACTCAGTCCTGAACTGCTCCAACTCCTCATACAAACTTGGTTGCTTCTCTTTGATCATGGTGTTCAGCCTACACGACAATCTGCTAAGAGAATCCGCTACCACATTGGCTTTGCCGGGGTGATAGTGAATGTCAAGGTCATAATCCTTGATTAACTCTATCCATCTTCTTTGCCTCATATTCAACTCCTTCTGGGTGAAGATATACTTCAAGATCTTATGATCTGAGTAAATCTCACAGCGATTACCCATCAAATAATGACGCCATGTCTTCAATGCTAGAACCACGGCTGCTAGCTCAAGATCATGGGTCGGATAGTTCTGCTCATGCTGCTTCAGTTGTCGAGACAGATACGCGATGACTTTGCCTTCTTGCATCAATACACATCCTAGACCAATCTTTGATGCATCACAATACACATCAAACGGCTTCTTGATGTCAGGCATGATCAAAATTGGGGCTGATATTAATCTCTTCTTCAGCTCCTGGAAACTGGCTTCACACTTGTCTATCCATTCAAACTTCTTGTCCTTCTTCAACAATTGGGTCATTGGTCAGGCTTTGCTCGAGAATCCTTCTACGAATTTGCGGTAATATCTCGCTAATCCGAGAAATGAACGAACTTGGGTTTGATTGGTTGGGGCTTCCCATTCTTCGACATCTTTGATCTTGCTGGGATCAACAGAGACTCCTCCGGCAGACACAATATGTCCTAGGAATCCCACTTCTTTCAGCCAAAACTCACACATGCTGAACTTGGCATATAACTGATGCTCTCTCAGGATTTCTAGGATGATTCTCAAATGTTGCTCATGCTCTTCTTCTGACTTGGAGTAGATAAGGATGTCGTCGATAAACACAACTACACACTTATCTAGGAACTTCATAAAGATCTTATTCATGAGATTCATGAAATACGCAGGGGCATTGGTTAATCCAAAAGACATAACCGTATACTCGTATAAACCATAGCGAGTAGTAAAGGTGGTCTTCGGAATATCCGTTGCACGAATCTTAAGTTGGTGATAACCAGTCCTAAGATCAATCTTTGAGAATACCTGAGCTCCAGTCAACTGATCAAATAGATCCTCTATCTTTGGCAAGGGGTACTTGTTCTTGATGGTGACATCATTCAACTTTCTATAGTCTGTACACAGACGGTTGCCTCCATCCTTCTTGTCGACGAATAACACTGGTGATCTCCATGGCGATGCACTTGGTTGAATCAAGCCGGTTGCTAACATGGCATCCAACTGCTTCTTCAGTTCTACTAACACTGAGGGGTTCATGGTATAGGGTCTCTGGGCTATAGGTCCGGTTCCGGGGATTAGTTCGATAATGAACTCTATATCCCTATCCGGGGGCATACCTGGCAATTCATCTGGGAATACGTCGGGGTATTCACAGACTACTCTGACTTGGTCCATGGTAGGCAGGGATACACTTTTGTTGCATTTGAATTGGCGGGGTAAGGTTTCAGAGATATGTTCTACTGTTACTCCAGAACTACTGGTCATGGTGATGGCTTTCTTAGCACAGTCTATCAGTCCTTTATGCTTTGACATCCAGTCCATACCTAGTACTACTTCCAAACCTTTGGTTCCAAGTACAATTAGGTTGGCATAAAAATCTAAACCATGTATTCTGATAGGTACAACTTTGCAAATTTTTCTAGCTTTTGTTGTTGAACCGGGGATTTGAACTATCATGACATGCTTCAGGTTGGTTGGGCGAATCTTACTAGTGCATACAAATTCTTCGGTGACAAATGAATGTGATGCTCCAGAATCAAACAATACTCTTGCTAAAACTGAGTTGACAGAAAACATACCCAGCACGACATCTGGTGCTTCTTGGGCTTCTTCTGCGTTCATGTGGAAGAGACGACCATTGCAGTTGTGCGGGTTCCCTGGGGCAAATCTCCTGCCTGGTTGAACACGACGCTGCTGCTGAGCTGGGGCATTCACAGGGGCATTGGAGGCAGTCTTCTTGGGACACTAATTGGAGTAGTGACCCTTTACTCCACACTCGAAACAAGTGATCTGGGACTTGTCCTTGACTGCGACAGGTACACCATTGCTGCTAGTTCTGGGGGCAGTGTTGTTGTTGTTGCTCTTGGGAGGGGCACGGTTGAAGTTGTTGGCGTTGCCGGAGTTGTGATTGTTTCCTCCGGGCTTCACATTTTCTCCACTACGGTTGGGGTAGCTTGGGCGAGAATTTGGGGGTCGATTGTTCCTTGGTGCATATCCTGGTGAGGGGTTGGTATGGTACTTCTGGTGACTACTGGATCCAGACTGCTGCATCATACGACGCTTGCGGTTGTCGTTTGCCTGGTTAATATTCCCTTCCATCTGAATGGCAGAGTCGACTAGCTCTTCAAGATCCTGGAAACGGATGTTGACGAGGACAGTCTGCATCTCATCATGCAGTCCGTTTAAGAATCTCTCTTTCTTCTTGGCCTCCGTGTTGATTTCATCCGGTGCATATCTGGCAAGTGACAAGAATTTGTCACAGTACTCTACTACAATCAATCTTCCTTGCTTCAGTTCACGGAATTCATCTCTCATCATGTTGACAAGACCTTGCAGCACGTGGGTGCGGCTGAACTTGACCTTGAATGCTTCCCATGTCATCACTTGGCCATGGTTCATGTTGTGGACGCTATTACACCAAGCTCTTGCATCTCCCGCCAAATAGTGGGTGGTGAAGAGAACTTTCTCATTCTCATCAACTCCTACAACTTCGAGGTTGTTTTCCATGGTCTGTAACCAGTCATCGGCATCTAATGGGTTTTCAGATTGGTTGAAGATTGGGGGATTGGTGTTCTGAATTTTTTTGAGTTTAGATCCATGGTGATCCTGATTTCCATGTCCTTGGTTGTTGAGAGCCATTTGGGCGATCTGCTGCAATGTCGCTAAGTTGGCTTGACACTCGGCCCTGCTTGCTTCACGGTCTGCGATGAGATTCTGCAAGATCTGCAGCATTGGGTCCTGCGATGAGCTTCTCCCTCCTTGGTTTCCATGAGCCATCTGAAGATTGAGATAGATATAGGGGTAAGAGGGAAATTCTAAGGTTCATGGTTTTGGGTTTTCAAAGCTACAACTTTGAGTTAGACTCAGGTTTTTGAACTAACTTCTTTGTCATTCATGCAAGCAAGCACACGATACAACACACACCACAACAAGCAAAGGGGAAAAACAGATGGTTTGAAGAACCATTCTACAAACTACGATACAATGAGATGATACATCTCATGCTACGACAGTGCTCTAGTGCATCTACTCATCGTCGATGAAGTCAGAGTTTTCATCATCAGTGTAGAAGTCCACAGCATCCTCTGCCAGAAAGTCATCATCATTGTTGAGGTAAGAATCCATATCTCCCTGGATGTCTTCTCCCTCATCATCTTCTTCCTTGGCAGCAAGCTGAGCTTCCTGCTCCTTGACGGTCTTCTCGAGGTCGGCCACCTTCTTGCGAAGACGGGCGATGGTGCGATCCTTCTTTGCACGCTGGCGACAAAGAGACTGGCGATCTTGGACGAGCAGTGTGAAAGTCTGGGCCTTCTGGTCGGGGATGGAACGGTTCTGGTTGGCTAACTCTCTGGCATTGTCCAGTTCCTGTTGTCGGTCATGAAGCAATAAGTCAAGGTTCTCCACTTGATGCCTCAACTCTGGGTGACTTGGCATCTCCATCGGCATTCCCATGAAGTCACGTCTTGCATAGTGGGCAAAACGGGTTCCTTGAATCTTGTTGATGCTGAGGGAACATAGACGTGCGAGAGCTTCATGCATTGCCCTGGCTAATCCATCTAGCCAGTTGTTCTCTCTCACAGAGAACTGAATTCTCCTGGAAGTTGGTGCTTCAATGCTTCCTCGAAGATCTGCGGTGACTAGCCATCGTAGGTCTCCTCCTGGGGGTCCTGGAAGTTGAGCTCCAAGAAACTCCGGATGTGGGCGTCCCAGTAATTCTGACAGTGAATCCAGATCCCTCTCGAAGATCAGTTGACCTCCGTTTCCCAACTGGTAAAACTTGCTGAACTGAGTCTCCATCTACAAGAATTTAGGATGAGGAAATTAGTGAAGTGATCAAGTGTGTCAAATTTTAAGTAGTAATGTAAGAATTTTGAGGAACATGTATTTTTGAGAAAGAATGAGTTCACAAGGGTAAGAGGGGAAATAGTTTTTCATAAATACTCACTTTGGTTTTGAAGCTAAGTTTTTGGTTTGGACGTCCATTCTAACTAGGGTCTCCTATGGTCAGGATGGCTCTGATACCAACTTGTCAACACCCAGATTTTTAATCCCGGATGCCCGTTATGCCATACCTCACAATCCCAGGATTACCATTTTTGCGAGACATAACGGATTGGATATCACAGTACATCATCCATTACAAACCATACATAATGTTTTACACAAATAAGGATCTCATGATCCAGTCTTTAATACAACAAACAGCGGAAATAAACGATAGCGTAGCGGTGGGGTCCATCTTCAGGGGCACAGGCAATGCTGACGAAGGTAGATAGTCCTAGTTATCATAGCTGTCCTGATGACCATCATCTTGATAATCTCCTTCATAGTCTGGCCATGATAATAGCCAGGGACAAAAGCCATGAGTACTCTTTAAGTACTCGCAAACTACTACTAGCAAGGGTTATGATTCTAAGTTAAAGTGCTGAATTGAAAGAATAACTATCAAGTTAAGTTTGAAACCTAAGCTGAGTTCTGAAGAAAGAAAAGATAAAGTAAACTTCTCGAATCACTTAAGTGGGGAAGCTATTATCATCTACACAACCCTGTTGTGGGAAAGTCAAAGTTCATCATTCATTTCAAGTTATTTAGAAAACATCCGGCAATGAAACAGTATGGCCATTCCAACTGTCCATAACCGCGGACGCGGCTATTCGAATAGTTTGACACTCTGCAGAGGTGGTACACTTTCACCACAAGATTCGATACATCTGTCAGGGATAACCCTGAATCATCATACTTAGTATGCAGATAATCAAACATAACCTTCCCTTTACACACCCTAGTATAAGCACCTCTCCTATGAGCATGGCCTCCCAACCATGACCATTAGTCATCTTGGGCACTACATAGGTGGACCTCAGCTCAAACCTCTCCCATGAGGGAACTAATACTAATGCATATAAATTTCCAGCTAAGCCTTACCCAATTCAGATAATGTGGTTGTACGGTAAATTTGGAATGGTATCGCATCCGAATCCAACCATTAGTTTTATAAAAGGGTTAAGGCTCATGCCTCATCATTTTCATCATCATAAATCAATTGTGTTTCTCAACACATGTCAAAACATCTCAATAGAATGACTCATCATTCCAAGGTTTTCACAACTCATTTTCACCAAGTGTTCCCATCTAAAGTGACTCAAGTTTGATCTATTCTAAAACACTAGGTTAAGAGTGTTCACTAAGGTGGAAAGGTGGAATCAATCTCATGCCATAGAATGACATCTAAAGGTTTCTAAGTAGGTCAAGTTTTATACTCTTTATGCTACCATCAAAATTAATTAAAGAACTTTGTGTAAACTAAGGGGGTGTGATCAAAGTATGCTTAAGGCATCTTTACTAAACTATCTAGTTTTATTCTAGCTTGCTACAATAGCTTACTAAAGCATGTTTGCAAGGGTTAGCTTGCCACTAATAGCTTGCCTTGTTTGGTGCAGTGGTTGAAGTTTTCTTCTTCTTCTTGGTAGAACTCCTCCTCCTCGAAGGCTTGGTCGGTACTAGCGTCTAGAAATACATAGGGAGTGCACAATCACCAAGCAATACTTAACTTAGGCTAAGTAGTATTCTAAACCACACAATTGATGATCTATTATCATCCCAAACATCACAAGTTTTAATTCAATAGTTTCAACCTTTTTATTTTGGAAAAGTAATTTCTACTCATTGAAATATTAACTACACTTTAATATTCACCACCAAAATATGGGATCATGTGGACACATGTCCTCACCACATATTCTAACATGTGGGAATGAGATTTAAAGGTGGGATCAATATTACTTTGGTTTAAGTTCATTATTTAATGATTTAAAGTGACTAGAAATGCCTATATAGCATTATTTTGGTACTAGTCCAAAGTCACTGCCTGTAAACCTTAATATTATTACATATTTGGATAGATATGATGAAATGTGATTTTTGAGAGTTGGAATCAACTCAAAAGATAACTTGGTTGATTTTACAAAAATGTTTCAAGTTGCAAAAGCTTCTGTCTTCTTATTTTTATTAGGAGAAATCTATAACTCTAAATGAATTAAATCCAATGGGCTTGGATAGAGCATTTCAATACCTTTCAGACAAAATTAGTTTCATGTAATTTGGATTTGTCGAACTCACAAAATTAAATTTTGAAACACTAGACAGAAACTATATTCTAACTAAAAAGAAAAACCTAGATTTGAATCTACGGGCTTGCGCGGGAAAGGAAACGGTACACGCGTTGTGGGCCGTGCGATTAGATGCTAGATCTACGGCTGAGGGTCGTCGTCGATGACGGACGGGTCGCCGGCGAGCTCGAACCCTAGCGGCTCGGTGGGGGTCTACTGGGGGCGTACCAGGGCTCCAGCGGGGTCGGCGATGCGGGCGAACGAAGTGGAAGACGATGGCGAGGAGAGGCGTGGTCGCGGCAGAGCTTGGGGTGGCCGGAATCAACGGCACTCTTCTTCTCCAGAGGCGGCGGCTCCGGCTCCAATTCCGGCGAGCTGCTGCTCCACTTGCTCCGGCGAGGGGTGGTTGAGGTTCAGAGAGGTGGGGGAGTGGAATGGTGTGAGTCTTTGGTGTTGGGGAGGGCTCCTTTTATAGGCTCGACGGTGAGACCGAGCAGGATGGGCGGTCGACGGGGCGACATGGCTACGGCGAGCTAGCGGCATGGCTGGGGATGGCGATCGATGGGCGGTCCCCTGGCGGTGCTCTAGCGCTTCAATGCGGCCGTAGGGGCGGTGGCATGCGGTCGGGGTGAGGTGGCGCTCTGCGCGGCCGAAGCGGCTGTGTCCACGGCGAGCGGTGGCTGTGGGGCTTTGGGCGGCGAACGGAGGTGTCTGGGCTGTTCTCTAGGTCGAGGCGGAGCGGGGGGCACGGGCTGGTGTCGAGCGGCGGCTTGTGCACGCGGGGACAGTGGCGCGCTCTGCGGGCAGCGTCGGCATGGTTCGGTGGCACTGGGCGCGGGTTCTCCTCTGTGGTCCATGGCTGGTCTTGGCTGGGGCAAGGGACAGAGAGGGGCGGTGCGGTGTTGGATGCCTCCTAGACATGGAGAGGGGGAGAGGGGTGGTCTGCTGCAGCGGTTGCACGTTTGGCCAGTGAGGCATGGCTCGGGTCGGCATGGCATTGTTGCTAGGGGTGTAGGGTATGGGTGTTTAGGCTTTGGTTAGATCATTGGGAGACAGAGGGAGTAAATGGGGATCAAATGAGTATCTTAGAAGAAGCCTACAGAACCACCAGGACTAGGAGTATCAAGTTTCTCAAGATTCAGTGGAGCAACCATACCGAGGAGGAAGCCACTTGGGAGCGCGAGGATTACATTAGGACAAAGTTCCCAGATCTCTTTAGTTCCTAGTTTTCTTGTAAATCTCGGGACGAGATTTTATTTAAGGGGGGAAGGTTTGTAACATTCCAAAATTTCAATCCAAGCTTATCAAGATCAAGTCATAAAAAAATGGGGTTAACAAAAACTTTTCCAAATTTAAAATGAAAGCATTCATATATGTGTGCATTTAAAATAGGAGTTGTTTTGAATTGCCATGATTGTGTGATCCTTTGCTTCTAAAATGTTTCTTAGGTGATTTAAACATCATCTACATCATTCCCAAACTTTTCCTAAAGAAAATCAAATCAAAAAGAATTAAAAAGAAGGAATGGTCATTTTGGCAAATTTAACTCTCATGCCTACTTTGGCTATTCCTAGTACTCAATTCTTAACAGAAACAATTCTTGATCTTTGCACCCCTTGCTAGTACACATAATGAGGTACTAAGGCCCACCTTTTGATCTGCTAAAAACGTTCTATGAACTATTTTAAATGACAGTTTAAAATTGAATCTAATGCATATGCATAGATCACCCCTATTTCAAAAACCATCTATTTGAGCTCCATTTTCAAAACCCTTGCAACCAGAGACTATCTATCACTAGTGGAGATCACTCAAAATTTTTGAAACCAAAATTCAAAACTTTTTCTCTTGCGGCCATTTCATCAAACACATGGCAGGCAGAATCAAACACAAAAAGCTAGCTCACTGTTTCTATAGAGTTTAGCCACCCATTTAACCACAAAACACTCCCTCTGTCTCCACTTGATCAAACCATGCCATTACCACCCCATCCCCTACACCCTAGTGGCCAGGCCAAGCCATGCCGAGCACCAACTCGCCGGCCAACCTTGCCCTCACCCCAGCAGACCACCTCCCCCTCTCTCTCCATGTCTAGGAGGTAGCTAGCACCTCACCGCCCATCTCTGTCCCCTGCCCGAGCCAAGTGCTGCCGTGGACCACCGAGAAGAGCCCGCGCCCAGTGCCACCGCACCATGCCGGTGACGCCTCCAGAGCGTGCCTTGTCCCTGCATGCACAAGTCACCGCTCGACCGCAGCCCGTGCCCACCACTCCGCCTCGACCTGGAGAACACCCCAGACATCCCCGTTCGCCGCCCAAAGCCTCACAGCCATCGCTCGTCGTGGACACCGCCGCTTCGGCCGCGCAGAGCGCCACCTCACCCAGACCGCGTGCCACCACCCCTACGGCCGCATTTAAGTCCTAGAGCACCGCCAGGGAACCGCCCATCGATCGCCATCCCCCGCTATGCCACTAGCTCGTCGTAGCCATGTCGCCACCGTCGACCACCCATGCCACTCAGTCTCAACGTCCGGCCTATAAAAGGAGCCCTCCCCAGCCATTCTTCTCCACACCATTCCACTCCCCTCACCTCTCTAAACCTCACCCACCTTTAGCCGGAGCAACTGGAGCAGCAGCTCACCGAAATTGGAGCCGGAGCCACCGCCTCTGGAGGAGAAGGGTGTCGTTGATTTCGACCGCCCCAAGCTCCGCCGCGACCATGCCTCGCCTCGCCGTCATCTTCCACGTCATTTGCCCGCCTCGCCGACCCCGCTGAAGCCCTGGTACGCCCCCAGTAGACCCCCACCGAGCCGCTAGGGTTCGAACTCGTCGGCGACCTGTTCGTCGTCGACGACGACCCTCAGCCGTTGATCTCGCTTCGAATCGCACGGCCCACAGCGCGCGTACCGTTTCGCGTGTTAAGTGCCGCTGACACATGGGACCCCCTGTCAGCTGAGCTCCGCGCCGCGGAGCGCCACTCGGCTGGCCCATTTCTTTTCCCGCGCTAGCCCATAGATTTAAATCTGGTTTTTTCCTTTTTAGTTAAATCTAGTTTCTGTCCCCTAGTTTCAAAAATCAATTCAGAGAGTTTTATAAATCCAAATTGTATGAAACCAATTTTTTCTGAAAGGTATTAAAATGATCTATCCAAGCCCGTTGGATTTAATTCAATTAGAGTTATAGATCTCTCCTAATAAAAATAACAAAACAGAAGCTGTTGCAACTTGCAACATTTTTATAAAATCAACCAAGTTAGCTGTTGAGTTGATTCCAACTCTCAAAAATCACATTTCATCATATCTATCTAAATATGTAATAATATTAAGGTTGACATGCAGTGACTTTGGACTAGTACCAAAATAATGCTATATAGGCATTTCTAGTCACTTTAAATCATTAAAATAATGAACTTAAACCAAAGTAATATTGATCCAACCCTTAAATCTCATTCCCACATGTTAGAATATGTGGTGAGGACATGTGTCCACATGATTCCATATTTTGGTGGTGAATATTAAAATTTTAGTTAATATTTCAATGAGTAGAAATTACTTTTCTAAATAAAAAGGATGAAACTATTGAATTAAAACTTGTGATGTTTGTGATGATAGTAGATCATCAAATGTGTGTTTTAGAATGCTACTTAGCCTAGTTAAGTACTGTTTGGTGATTGTGCACTCCCTATGCATTTATAGACGCTAGTATCGACCAAGCTTTCGAGGAGGAGGAGTTCTACCAAGAAGAAGAAGAAGAAAACTTCAACCACTGCACCAACCAAGGCAAGCTATTGTTAGCAGGCTAGAATTAAACTAGATGGTTTCGCAAAGTTGCCTTAAGCATGCTTTGATCACACCCCTTTGACTATTAGTACCCCAAGTCTTATTGACAAGTTTTACCTCCCTTAGTTTACACAAAGTTCTTTACTTATATTGAGGGTAGCATAAAAAGTATAAACCTTGACCTACTTAGAAACCTTTAGATGTCACTCTATGGCATGAGATTGAACCCATCACTTCCACCTTAGTGAACACTCTTAACTTAGTATCTTAGTATAGATCAAAAACTTGAGTCACTCTAGATGGGAATACCTGGTGAAAATAAATTCTGAAAACCTTGGAATGATGAGTCATTCTATTGAGATGTTTTGACATGTGTTGAGAGACACAACTGGTTTATGATGATAAAAATGATGAGGCATGAGCCTTAACCCTTTTATAAAACTGATGGTTGGATTCGGATGCGATACCATTCCAAATTTACCGTACAACCACATTACCTGAATTGGGTAAAGCTTAGCTGGAAATTTATATGCATTAGTATTAGTTCCCTCACGGGAGAGGTTTGATCTGAGGCTACCTCTCAATGTTGTCCACCTATGCAGTGCCCAAGATGACTGATGGTCATGGTTGGGAGGCCATGCTCATAGGAGAGGTGCTTGTACTAGGGTGTGTAAAGGGAAGGTTATGTTTGATTATCTGCATACTAAGTATGATGATTCAGGGTTATCCCTGACAGATGTATCGAATCTTGTGGTGAAAGTGTACCACCTCTGTAGAGTGTCAAACTATTCGAATAGCCGCATCCGCGGTTATGGACAGTTGGTGTTGTCAGATGTTTTCTAAATAACTTGAAATGAATGATGAACTTTGACTTGACCACAACAGGGTTGTGTTGATGATAATAGCTTCCCAACTTAAGTGATTCTAGAACCTTATTTTATCTTTCTTTGCTTCTGAACTCAGCTTAGGTTTCAAACCTAACTTGATAGTTAACTTAGATTCAGCACTTTAACTTAGATTTACACTCCTTGCTAGTAGTAGTTTGCGAGTACTTAAAGAGTACTCATGGCTTTTGTCACTGGCTATTATCATGGCCAGACTATGAAGGAGATTATCAAGATGATGGTCAGCAGGACGGCTATGATAACTAGGACTATCTGCCTTCGTCAGCATTGCCTGTGCCCCTGAAGATGGACCCCACCGCTACGCTTATCTTTTATTTCTGCTTCTTGTTGTATTAAAGACTGGATCATGAGATCCTTATTTGTGTAAAACCTTATGTATGGTTTGTAATGGATGATGTACTGTGATATCCAATTCGTTATGTCTCGCAAAAATGGTAATCCTGGGATTGCGAGGTATGGCATAATGGGTATCTGGGATTAAAAATCCGGGTGTTGACAGGCCACCTCTCTCAACTTATCCATATCAGTATCGGACCTACAGCTTATCCACGTGAGCGCCAGACCCACAGCTTATCCACGTGAGCGTCGGACCTACATATTACCTTTGCAAGATGGGACCCCGAACTAGCGTCGCGCCCGCGCCCATGCCGTTACTTTATTTTCATATAGTGAAATGTAATGCATATACAAAAATTATACATCTTTGAACTCTTTTAAATCGCACTTAGGATATGATAATGTTATGCTAATAAAATCCTGATCATTTATCATTTCCATGGAGTGAAATATAATGCATAAACTTGCGTATATAAAAATTATACACCTTTGAACTATTTGAAATCGCACTTATACGTGATAATGTCATGCTAAGAAAATCTTGAGATATTGTCATTTTCATAGAGTGGAATGTAATGCAGAAACTTGCATATGCGAAAATTATAAACCTTTGAACACTTTTAAATCGCACTTAATACATGATAATGATGTGCTAACAAAATTTTGAGAGATTATTATTTTCTCCCCCATTTTCGTAGAGTGGAATGTAATGCATAATATTGCATATACGAAGTTTATACACCTTTGAACTCTTTGAACTCGCACTTAATACGTGATAATGTTGTGCTAAGAAAATCTTGAGAGATTATCATTTCCATGGAGTGAAATATAATGCATAAACTTGCGTATACAAAAATTATACACCTTTGAACTCTTTGAAATTACACTTAGTATGTGATAATGTTGTGCTAAGAAAATCTTGAGAGATTATCATTTCGATGGAGTGAAATATAATGCATAAACTTGCATACACAAAAATTATACACCTTTGAGCTCTTTGAAATCGCACTTAATACATGATAATGTTGTGCTAAGAAAATCTTGAGAGATTACCATTTCCATGGAGTGAAATATAATGCATAAACTTGCGTATACAAAAATTATACACCTTTGAACTCTTTGAAATCGCACTTAATACGTGATAATGTTGTGCTAAGAAAATCTTAAGAGATTACCATTTCCATGGAGTGAAATATAATGCATAAACTTGCGTATACAAATATTATACACCTTTGAACTCTTTGAAATCGCACTCACTTAGGTCATGATAATGTTGTGCTAATAAAATCATGATAATTTATCATTTCTGTGGAGTGGAATGTAATGCATAAACTTGCGTATACAAAAATTATACACATTTGAACTCTTTGAAATCGCACTTAATACGTGATAATATTGTGCTAAGAAAATCTTGAGAGATTATCATTTTCATAGAGTGGAATGTAATATACAAATTATACACCTTCAAACATGTTCCCTTCAAATTATATTCAAGTTCATTTGTTTATGAAGTTAAAGTACCGTGGCATACTTGTTATTTTGCATAGATAGAGGGGTGCCCCCGATAGATATAGGGGTTATCCTGTAAGCTAGATCATAGAGGATTAATGGTTGGTGGGCACGATCCGTGTGACAACTGTCTCGACCAATCAGAGCTTAGCGGCGAATATGAGCACATGTGCGAGAGATGGATACAAAGAGAGGGGAAAACTGAGTAGCACTTAAGAACCAAGGGCAAAACTGAGTAGAACTTAAAAACTAAGGGCAAGACCGACAAAGGGATTCAAATAGAAAATAGAAAAGAATTTAAAAATCGAAAATGCATCTTTTATACAATAAAATACATCTTGGCGTACATCAAACTATTTGCAATTTAAATATACACCAGTTTGATAATTATTGCCTCATTCAGATAAACTATTTTTTGGGGAGGGATGTTTTGGGAAGAGGCTTGAGTAGAAAGCCATGAACCTTCATAGATAGTAGGTGATTTGAGAAGTGGTGATTTAGGTTAAAACTTGGTTTATATACATTTCTTATGGTGGCATGTCACATAATAAGACTCTCTGGGTAGATGCCATTGTGTTTTGCTCTTTTTCAATTTGTTGTGCATAAAATGACTCAATTAGCTAGCTAAAACCTATTCGTTGACTCTATGTTGACCAGCCACCAGAGGGTAAAACTGAGTATATTGCACACCGTAGTGTTAGTACTGGAGGGAAAAACTAAGTACAACCAAACTGCCAGTGTTACACTCGAGGGAAAAAGTGAGTACAACTGAATCGCCAGGGTTAGACACGAGGGAAAAAAGTGACTCACGGTACACGTGTGTGGTGCACGGGGCGGTAGTGGACACGCGTGGCCGTAAACGGTGTAGTAGCATACGTGGTGCACGGTAGTGCAACGAAACGTCACTTCCCTTATCCTTTAATAGAGGCCTCCCCACTCTCACTCATCACTCACTCGCTCACTCAACCATATCCACTCTCCCATCACCTTCTACAAACCCCCAAGAAAACCCCAACCATGCCGGCGATGGAGAAGAACGGCGTGGTGGCCATCGGCGCCTCCAAGGCCCACTGGCAAGGAGGCCCCCGTCCCTGTACAAGCCCCCGTCCCCATCCCCGCATCCGCCGTAGCCACCGGCGAGGAGGCCCCCGCCGGTCTTGGGCAGATCCTGCTCGACTGGGACCCCTATGAGGAGGTTGTCTACATAAGACCGGAGAACCTCTATGACACCAGCATCGTCAACCCATGGTCGGAGGGAACCAGGGTTTTATCCCCTTCCCTTGTTCTTCCCCCGTTCACATCGTTGGATGCTAGATCGTATGTTATTAGGGCTCGGTTGTTCATATTTTTACAGTAGCTAATACTCTTTTGTTAGATCTCGTATTTCGATGAATCCCCCTGTTCGTAGTTGGGATCACTATTCGATTTGGTTTGAGATTTTGGGAATGACCAGGAGATCTCAATCGGTTAATTTATGCAAATAATCAATCCCGATAATCAAAGTATCTCGATCATGTCCTTATTGCACTCTACTATTTTTTCCAACAGGAGGATAGCAGCGACGTCCACAGCGACGACGAGTCCAAGGACACCAAAGACTCGTCATGTGTTGAGGAGGCTGAAGTCCGGCCAGTACAACAACTTTTTTGCCGACGATGTATATAGGTGCCCCTTCAGCCCCAGCAGGAGGCTCCGTGCCACGGACTTCAACTCCCTCGTGAAGCATGTCGAGGACATGAGGACTTGCGGCAAGTCCGTGAACGTCCACGGCTTCATAGCCAAGTACCAGGCGCTCGGTCTTCACCTCTGCAACCTCCAGAAGGTGGCTATCGAGGAGGGTCGCATGCCCCCGATCAAGCCCAAGGCACCCAAGGTCAAGGGACTGGGCAGCAAGAAGTGGAGGGGGCGCCAGAGGGAGGAGGTGGACGCCCTCTTGGTAGAGGCCATGAGGGTCCACTGATCTGCTGCTGATGATGATCTAAAGCAGCTTCTTTTGTCTTGTCTGTGTTGAACTTGACAGCTGCTGCTGAGCAGCCTAATTGTCGAACCTCGTTAAGTACCGTACTATATAACCTATATTAGCTGCTTTATCTACATCTGCTCTGTTTATTGAATTTATTTATGGTGCTTGTTAGTTTTGCTGCTCTAGATTTGCTACCAGATTGGGGGAAAACAAGGACAAAAGAAACAATGAATGAGGAGAGCAGCTGCTCTAGATTCACTATCTTTTTGGGCAATAAAACATAACTGTTAGCGAGAGAGAGGAAAAAAGGAGCTCTGAAAAAGGTCAATCATAAAAAAACAAAAAAACTACCAATTTAGGCGACAAGACACACGTAACCACCAAATACGCCCCACATAGTCCCACACCACGTCCCCTATAATCAACGAGAGATGGATGGCTGGTCCGCTGTGTATCCTGGCCCTACCTGTCAGCATGTAACGGCCAAAGCAACGCTACGTAATGCTCAACGCATGACCCGACCCAACGCGGTCCCATCGGTCAGCATGTAACGGTCAAGCCTTTGACCTGATGGCATCCTCCCGTCCGAGCGTATGTGAGGGTTTTGGATGTGAGGGAGAGCAAAAGTAAGGAAAAACTAAGCGGCTGGGAAATAATGAGTACAACTAATGAACCAGGAGCACGAAAATAGAAATCCCTTTACTATATATGTGCTAATGGCCGGTGTAAATTACTCCATTAATTAGCCCAGCTATCGTTCATTGGACCTGTTTCTAGCTAATTAAGGGGTCTAGTTTCCCATCAGGCAAGTCCATCGTGGGCTTATGCACTTTGGCCATACCAAAAGCATATCTGTCCATCTGCCCTACAGTCTATGGATAATAGATCGCTCAATTGAGCATACGGAAGTTCCTCTATTCTCTAGGCCTGCCATCGCTGCCACTCATCATCAACTAGCACAAGGAGATGAAATCAGGATACGCCCCGGGTGCTCCGTCCAACTTGCCTTTGCGTGGTATGCTAATCGCACAATAGCCCGTCAATCAGGTAAGAATTTTTCTACTAAGTGCTTAGTGTTTTTTCTACTCCCTCCGTTCTAAAATAAGTGACCTGGATTCAAATGACTTGGGTTCTCTAGATTCGCAAGTATCTAGACTTAAAACATGTATAGATATATATGAATCTAAACAAACTATGTCATTTATTTTGGTACAGAAGGAGTATATGATATGATGACTACTATGTATTACTCTTGGTTGATTAGAATGCTTGCCTAAAAACAACAAATTATATTAATTAGATTCTATTTCTTTTACTTCCGTTTTTGCTCCTATAATCCCTAATTTTAGAAAGAACATCCAAGACAGACTATAGAGAATGTTGTGAGCAATATATTAATAAAATCCAACCGTAGTTACTGAATTAATTATCCATATTGAGAACGTATACTATTTATTAGAAAATGTTTCAAAATGCAAGAAGACAATAATTATTATAAATCTTGGCTCCGCGTCTGCTCACCTCTTATGAGAAAAACAAGATAACGATTAACTATAGAGATAAATTTAAGTATATAAGACGAGTCTAGCAATTGGAGATTGTAACCTATTTGACCGGACTAGTATACATTTCTTCTATTTTGTGATAGACAATGCTAGCAATTGGTGATTATAAATGTATTTAACGACACTGGTATGCATTTTTTATCATTTGTGATCATTGTCTTTCTCGCCCCCTATACGCAAATCCTGGCTCCAGCCCTGCATGCATGTAGACGGTCAACTTTCTCCCTCTTGCTAGCCCAAAAATAAAACCAACAAGTTAAAACTTGTTATCCAACTCCTTTGCACCAAGTTTTCCAGAGTGTCCACCATACCTACCTATTGGCATAATTGCTATTCCAAGTATGTTTCTCATGTTTTATTGATTTATATATCTTCCAAATTAAGATGATTATGGTTATGTTTTCTATGAGAAAATTGGTTAGTAAAGGTCTGACAAACTTGATGGCACACTTTTATTTCTTGCACATAATAAACTTGAACCATTGTGACTATCTTATGAAGTTGTGTGTTTGACAAATTATAAGTCGAGAGTTATCATAACCATGCTTTCATGGGGCACATTTTCAACATTGCACTTATTCATATTTAGTTGATATCATGTTCTTTTGTTATGGATGCCTATCATTGTGATATAAGTTGGAAACTTTGTGAGCTCATGGAGTTTGTATATGTGTGAGAGAAACTCCTGGGGCGCTAAGCCAATCCATGCATCATTTATGGTAGACATTTACAGCATACCATAGTGGACATTTTATGAAGCATCTTCAATGAAAAGCTATGCCAATAGTAAATAAAAAGAATTGCTGAGATGCCCATTGTCTGTTTGCCTTGTCATTTTGGCATGGGAAACCTCCCATACCATGGGGCAAGAGGTACCCCGTTTGGTGTTCTAGATGATACATGTATGCTTATAATGACAAGAACTTACTTAGGGTCCTAAGTTGAGTAGCATGTGGTGTAGGTACTCATATTCAAGGGGCATGATGCATTCAACTTATACTTTGTTAAGCATATAACGCATACTTGCCATCACACTAACCTTAACCACTCAAGATGCTTATGATAGGGGGAATGAGGGCTCAAAGCTAATGCATACCATAGTTCAAACATGATCATAAGAGGAAGAGTTTGTAAGCTATATGAAAATTATTCATGATTAATCTCTGCTTATTATCTATCTTTCCAAAGTGTCCACTTTTTTATTCAGAATTGAGAAGAAAACTCTATGACCACTATAGGATGTTTTTACTTTACTTTTGCTTTTGCATTTTGCATTCATTTGGTCCATAGCTCTTTCTTCTATGTTATACTTTGTGAATTGCTATTGATCAACCTTTCATGGTATATGAGATATCACTTCATTATCTATCTTGCATATTGCTATTCCTTTAAAGAATGAATCATTTGACTTTGTGTAGCAATAGTAATCAGTCTTGATATGAAAAATAGTATTAAAGTACAAAGTCCATGTTAGTTTTATCACCTTCATACTCAAGGACGAGTATAGGTTAAGCATGGGGATGCTGATGCATGTAAAATGCATCCATGAACTTTGCACTTTATTACTTGATATTCCAACATATTTGCATCATATATGGGGTATATTCATGTTTTATAATGATATTTGGGACAATATTGTTTTGTAATTAACCCTATCGAGGCAGAAAACCCCTATTTCAATGTTTTTGACTTTTAGGTACCCAAACAATGTCCAATTGACGTGAAACTTCACGGGATCCAGTGTTTATCATAACGAAGAACATTGGGCCAAAGATCCACTAGAAAAGAAAACCGAGGAGGAACAAAGACCAGCACACTGTCAACACCCAGATTTTTAATCCCAGATTCCTGTTATGCCATACATCGCAATCCCAGGATTACCATTTTTGCGAGACATAACAGATTGGATATCACAGTACATCATCCATTACAAACCATAATAAGGTCTTACACGAATACAGGATCTCATGATCCAGTCATAATACAACAAGCAGCGGAATAAATAATAAGCGTAGCGGTGAGGTCCATCTTCAGGGGCACAGGCAATGCTGACGATGGAAGATAGTCCTAGTTATCATAGCCGTCCTGCTATCCGTGATCTTGGTAGTCTCCTTCATAGTCTGACCATAGGAATAGCTAGGGAAAAAAGCCATGAGTACTCTTTAAGTACTTGCAAACTATCACTAACAAGTAAGGTAGTGCTAGTGGGAAACGCTAACTCTGTGTTTATTTGTAAAGTTAAGTTTGAAACCTAAGCTGAGTTAAAAAACAAAGAAAGATAAAATAAAGTTCCAGAATCACTTAAGTTGGGAAGCTAATGTCATAGTCACAACCCTGTTGTGGTCAAGCCAAGATTCATCATTCATTTCATAAGTCATTTGGAAAACATCTGACAACGAAATAGTATGGCCACTCCAACTGTCCATAACCGCGAACGCGGCTATTCGAATAGTTTGACACTCTGCAGAGGTGGTACACTTTCACCACAAGATTCAATATATCTGTCAGGGATAACCCTGAATCATCATACTTAGTATGTAGATAATCAAACATAACCTTTCCTTTACACACCCTAGTATAAGCATGGCCTCCCAACCATGACCATCTATCATCTTGGGCACTACATAGGTGGACAACATCGAGAGGTATCCTCAGCTCAAACCTCTCCCGCGAGGGAACTAATACTAATGCATATAAACTTCCGGCTAAGCCTTACCCAATCCAGGTATATTGCTTGTACGGTAAAAATTGGAATGGTATCGCATCCGAATCTAACCATCAGTTTTATAAAAGGGCTAAGGCTCATGCCTCAACATTTTCATCATCATAAACCATTTGTGTTTCTCAACACATGTCAAAACATATCAATAGAATGACTCATCATTCCAAGGTTTTTACAATTCATTTTCACCAAGTGTTCCCATCTAAAGTGACTCAAGTTTTGATTTAGCTCTAAGCTACTAAGTTAAGAGTGTTCACTAAGGTGGGATGCTATTTTTAGTGTGGCGAGGCAGGCGATCAAACTGGACGGCGACGACAGACTCAGGCGAGGTAGCGGCAGGGGCTGAGGTGGACGGAATTGACGGTAGCGTCTCCTCCTCTGCAGCGACTGCCTCTTGTGAAATTCCGGCGGCCTGCTGCTCGAGCTGCTCCGACGAGAGGTGGGGAAGTACTAGGAGTGAGAGGGGAGTCGAATGGTGTGGCGATTGAGGCTGGGGAAGGCCTCCTTATATAGGCTCGAGGAGGGGACCGATGGGGCGACGGCGAGCTCATCGGTGACGATGATACATGGCGCTATCGGCATGGGCGGCGTAGGCGGATGGTGGCTTGCCTCCTGGCGGTGCTCTACGGCTTAATGGCGATGCTAGGGGTGGTGGCATTTGGTCGGGAGCATCGCGCGCTCTGGGAGACAGAGGCGGTTCTTGTAACACCCTCGAATCGGCCCTATGCAAGTTTTAGCGCTTCCCGCCAAACCCGCATAGAAACGATTCAAGGACGCCCACCAGGCACTTTCGTGCGGGTGGAAAACGAAGTAATATCATTACACCATAGTCCATGATGTGATCCACAGAACATATATATACAACAATGAATCCATGAGTCAAGAATACAGATATACAATACAAAGATCCAAATCACCTTGAAATGATACAACATCCGAGTACGGATAAGATGCAAATGGGGCTAAGAGCCCTGAAGAATAACCAATGGCGTCCATAACCCTGCCCAGGCCAATCCAGAAGGGTAACCCTGCTAACGACGTCGACCTCAAACCTTCTAAAACAAAAGGGGTGCCGACAAAGGGCGAAGGGAAAAAGAGGAGCGTCAGAACTAAGGCCAGTACACGGCGAGGCTAGAATTTGGCGGCTCTCGCCTACATAGGTATGGTGGACTGAAGCGGCAGCGAAGCATGCACTAGACAACCTATAGAGACTCAATACAACTGTCGGCTATTAGAGAGGGATAAGAGAAACCTATTCGGGACCAACCTGATACTACCACCAAACATACCCATCCTGGTATTCCCCCTCGAGACCAAACGAGGACGTCAAACCGAGGAACTCACAGAGTTGGCAGTTTAATTCATTCTGTTATAGTTGCAGCACTTACTAATCAGATGTAGATAGCATGAGTCATCCCGATAGCATAAGTAGTGGCAGTTTTAGTTAACCATTCATTTATAGTTGCGGTACTTACTAGTCAGATACAATTAGCATGTGACATCCCAACCCAGCAGTTGTTGGCACTTTTATTTCATTCCATTAGAGTTGCGCAACTTACTAGGCAGGTATAACATGACACGATACACCCCAGTTCCACCAGTTGTTGGCACTTTTATTATCCATTCCATTGTAGTGAAGCTGATTACTAGTCACATATTAAGTCAAATTTATAGCACTACTTTAGTTATGCTTGTCTATGATCGAGATACTGTGCTCCAAGTCGTCCATAACCGCGGACACGGCTTTCAGAAAGATTTACCCTGCAGGGGTGCACAAATAGCAACACACACACGATCAACCTCGGAAAAACCAACTCAAAACCCAACGAGGCTTTCACGACAAAGCAATCACAGGATTCATAAAATATTTTAGGGGCCACCCCACTAAGCTACCCGCGACGAAGTTGGCCGGCTCCGAGACGGACCAGGGTTTGTGTGGACGGCGGTAAACGACTAGGAACCCGAAAGTGTGACTGGGCTTGTCAATACAGCGAAAACGTGTCACGATCCAAAACAGTACAGGTGCTCCACGCACAATTGTAAATAAAACAGTAAAACATGGCATAGGTACAGGATATTAATAAAGCCCCAAACTAGTTTGTGGCCCCAAGAAATAAGAAATGAATCAAGCTCTGGCTAAGGGGATTCATGGTCCCATATGCGTATAGTGCGATAGTCAAGGAACAGGTATCAAGTACTCGGGGTCCTACGGGACACAAGTGAGCGTGGAAGAACCAAATAACATCTATTGCCCACCGATGCCTCTGCATTAGTTATATCTAGCAATTTAATAGTTGTATTTAAAGTCATGATCCTCTCCACCGTAAAGCATATGACAACATTCCAACAACTGTGTGGTACTTCACGACACGGGATCGCACCTGAGCAAGTGACTACGACTCGCAAGGCCATCTATCTACCAAACAACAGGTAGTAGGAGGTGTCCAAGGCAATATAAAGGCTACACGGAATATATCTGGTACGGAACACTAAAGCATCGCGATTCGGATAGCAATAGATCAACAGGATGAAATAAAGACTATAAATGCAAAATAGGTAGAAAGAGGGAGATTGCTCGCCTGGGAAACACTGCCAGAGGTTCATATCCGAAGAACTTGTCGATACTCGCATCCACTCATCGGCCTAGTCCGCGTAGAAGCAAACACTAGAAGAAACACCGGATGCAATATTTAATACTACGGCAGAAGACCCGGCATGCTTATGATATGATGCATGGCATGGTACAAATGCGGGGCAATTAGGCAATATTAAGCGGAACCGGGGTCCTGACATTTAATTATAAGGTTCAAGTTGTTTAGATTCCCCACAATTTAAATGTTGTATTAACAAGGCAAAACATGGTATCGGTTCGCTACACAAATTTAAATGAAGCCAATATAAGACTAGAAAAGCCCGCATATTGCCTCCATATTAAATTTAGGTGAATCGACTATTTAACCCAACCCACCAGATGACATGTATGCAAGCATGATGAATTAATGATGCGACAGGTATATGTCATATTATAAAAATAGAGGCTTAGGGTCACACATCTGGGTTCGGAAGATCTTGATTCCGGGGGTTTCGGGGTTCGGTCTCAGGGTGCGGGGATATTTAGAAAACAAAGATAGGCTTTTAGAAATAGTTTCAGGCAAACAAATGGATGATGACATGACGATGCTCAAATGCAATGTGGCATGATGACATGAGCATGCGGTCATGATGATGCACAAAATAAAAATATCACGCGATTTTCTAGTAGTGGTTTTAGCGGGATGCCACAGTGCTCGACGGTGATCACGGCGATTATGGGTCTCGCGACGATGCACGGCCGTGACTGGTGGGTTGCTGGGGTCGAGGCGGAGCGGTGATACATCCATTTTGCATCACTATTCTATGTCATAATTCACTGTTATTCATTGATATATTTCGTATTGAGAGATGATTCTTATGTTATTTCATCTGTTTTTGCATGGTTGATGACTTTTGGAGCATGGACCGCTGCAGTCAGGATTCAGATGGAAAAGGTGCTGTTTGGAGGCAAAATTCGCGAAGATCAGAAAATCCGGGAAAATATATGGAAAATCCTATTTTTCCAGAAGACGAAGGAAGCCAGAAGGGGGGCTGGAGATGGGCCACAGGGGGCCCACACCACCCCCTAGCACGGGCCACCCTGGGCCGCGCCACCAGGTGGTGTGGCCGCCCTGGTCCACCCCTGGCTCTCCCCTCTGGCGTATATATTCCTCCCAAAACCCTAAGACTCAGGGAGCAACCAAAGAAAGATTCTGCCGCCTTTGCGGGGCGGAAAACACCGAGAGAGAAAGATCTCCCCGGCAGACAGATTTATGCCGGGGGAATTCCATCCCGGAGAGGGGAGATCGTCGCCATCAACACCACCATCAAGCTGGACTTCATCGGGATCATCATCATCATCATCACCATCATCACCATCAGCACCCTCATCACCATCTCCATATTGCTGTAACAATTGCGTTGAATCTTGCATAGTTCATAGGGGAAACTTTCCCGGTGTTGATTACTCTTTGTAGTTGATGCTATTGAGTGAACCATTGAATTATTGTTTATGTTCAGATTGTTATACATCATTATTCCATCTCTGATCATGATCCATATGATGTCTTGTGAGTAGTTCTTTTTGTTCTTGAGGACATGGGAGAAGTCATGTTGTTAGTAGTGGAGTTGCGTTCAGAAAGATTCAATAGATTGTTATTTAAGTTGTGGTGTGCTTCTTCTAGTGGTGTCATGTGAACATCGACTACATGACACTTCACCTATATGGCCTAGGGGAATGCATTGTGTATTTGGCTACTAATCGTAGGGGTTACCGGAGTGACAGAAACCTGAACCCCCGTTAGGAAACCATTGCATAAGGGACGTAAGGGTCTTAGAGTGCCTTAATTACTTTCTTGTACTTGCGGATGTTTGCAGGAGGTATAATCACAAGTATGTATTAGTCCTAGGAAGGTTGGTACATTAGCACAGGTCCACCCACACAACACTTAGCAAGTTAAAGAAGATTAATCAACTATATGAAACGAAAGCACTTGACATTCTTCCCATGTGTCCTCGAGAACGGTTGGTCGTCTTAAGTAATACAACTGGCTCGTCCTTTGCTGCATAGAGGATTGGGCCACTTGCTGCATTTATTCCTACTGTCTTTTATTTACTCGTACTTTGTTAACTTGCTTTACCAAAAAAACCCTAAAAATCCGTTTGCTAAGTATTTGCAGAGAATTCCTGATCCATACCACTAGCCAGCACCTTCTGCTCCTCGTTGGGTTTGACACTCTTACTTATTAAAAATACTACGATACACCCCCTATACTTGTGGGTTATCAAGACTATTTTCTGGCGCCGTTGCCGGGGAGTGAAGTGCTATTGAAAAGTGGAACTAGTAAAGGAAACTTCTACTGTGAGTATTGTTTACTACTGTTAGTTGCTTTATTTTCGTTATGGATAATTCATTGAGTTTCTTATTTGGTAATGCTACTACCACTGCTAAGGTAGTAGATAAGCCACCACCTGCTGAGAATGATGTTTTCAAAATACCTACAAGAATTATTGATCGTGTTATGGATAACTACTATGTTGGGGATGGAACTGTCCATCCCGGTGATCATTTACTCTTTATACACGAATTATGCGGGTTGTTCAAGTGTGCAGGTATTACTACAGATCAAGTTAAGAAGAAGTTATTCTCATTGTCACTGAAAGGAAGAGCCGAGGAATGGTATAATCTGCTGAAGAATGGTCAAGCTTTGGAATGGGAGGAAATAGTGCCTCTCTTTTATTCAAAGTTTTATCCTCCTAGTGAGATTCATAAAGATCGGAATCAAATATACAACTTTTGGCCTCTTGATGGAGAGAGTACAGCTCAAGCTTGGGGGAGATTGAAGTTACTAATGCTCAAATGTCCCATTCATGAGCTCCTCAACAATATTATTATCAATAACTTTTATGCAAGGCTCCCTCTACATGACAAGGATTTATTGGATGCTTCTTGTGCTGGATCATTCACTCGCATGGAAGAAGAAGCTAAATGGGATCTTCTGGAGCGTATTCAAGACAATGCTGAAGCTTGGGAGAATGACAAAGGAAGGAAGTCAGGTATAAATTATGATTATGAATGCATTGAATCTTTTATGGGAACTGATGACTTTCAAAATATTAAAAATGCTTATGGTCTAAACTCTCAAGCTATTGCTTCTTATTTTAAGGCTTTTGCTTCCTACATTGAAGTGCCTAAAAAGAAGTGGAATAAGCATCATGAACCTTATAAATATATTGCTAAGAGTGTTCCTTCAATAAATACTGAAGTTTATACTGCTAATCATGTCTTACCTGAACCTTATATTGAGAAAATGCCTTTCCCAGTTAAGATAAAGGATCATTCTATGATAGCTAGTATGGTTAATGAAAGTACACATAAAGTTGTTGAACCTGATAAACAAATGGTTGATGAACCTATTATAGCAAATGTGAAAGACTTTGTTACTAAATATGTAGAAGACGGACACACTATCCTTTGTAAGGATACCTCTAATATTGTCTCACAAAGTAGTGTTATGAGAGCTAGTATTCCTGTGTTTTTGTTAGAATAAGTGATCATTGCTATGATGGTCCTTATGATAGCTATATTGTTAAGTTTATTCATGATACCGAAAGTTACTATGAAAGAGGAAAAAGTGTTCTTATGCATCTCAATAATATCAAGTTTCCTCGTTTTATGCTGAAAGTTTTTATGTTGCACGTCTTTTGCCTTCTTATGCAAGTAGCCTCTAGTTTCAACAACTTGTTTGTTTACAAAATTCCCTTGCATAGGAAGTGGGTTAGACTTAAATGTGTGTATTTTTGCTTCTTAATGCTCTCTTTCACTTCAATTCATATTCCTATGTGAGCATCTTCAAAATTATCATGCCCATCTTAATGGCTATAAAGAAAGAGCTTTTTGGGAGACAACCCAATTTGTTTTTGCTTTCAGTTTGTTTTTGTTTCTTTGAGTCTTGGAAGTTATTACTCCGGTAATAACCTCTCCTTATCTGTTTTGTTTGGTTTTTGTGTCAAGATCAACCTCTAATGAGAGAGAAGTAAGATTTGGAAAAGTTGTTGTCCCAAAACAGATTTTTGTGCTTCACCGTAAAAATTTGTAAGAGATCTCTGTATGTCGGATTGAGCTGTAATTTTCTGTGCTTCTGCCCCACGTTGTTTTTTAACTTTCATTAGTTTTGGACTTGATTTGAGCAACAGAAGATTTTCGAAAAAATTGATCTTTACCTGCTGGTCTGTTTTGACAGATTTTTGCCACTCTTGCATTTGCTTCTTTATTCGATTTCCTTTTTGAATTCTTTTTGTGTTTTCGGAAGGAGTTGCTACAGTAGCTTATGTTTTGATGGTTTTTAGTTGAAGTTGGACTCAAAAGGTTCTATGACTTCACTTATACTAATGTTGCTAATGAGAACTGTGTGAAGTTTTGTGTGAAAGAAATTTCTAGGAAGTGGAGATAATGGTGTAATAAGGAAGAGAAAGGTTTTATGACTCCAGTAATAAGAGTATGAAGATGAAGATACTGTTGATTCAAGTGATGACTTCGGAAGAATCTACTAGATACCAAATTCAGAGACCTGCAGAGTCCGCTTCCAAATAGGTAACAGTTCTGGTAAGAAAAGTTCCATGAAAACACTATGCAACTATATTTTTGCAGTTTTTAGTCAATAAGGAAAGCTACGAAGCGAAAAAGGGACGGAAACGGAGCCAGGGTGGCTCACACCACCCTGTGGCGCGGGCCCACCCTTGGCCACACCACCAGGTGGTGAGTCCACCCCAGACTCCACCTCCGACCCGTTTTCACCCAGTACCTTCCTCTTGTTATGAAACTTTGTAATATATAATCCCTCGGGTCTTCCGAGGTTCGTATATGGTGTTCTCGTCGTGTTTTTGTTTCGATCTGTTTCTTCCAGGTAGAGTCCCAGATTTGGAGCCACAATGTCTTCCTCTGGATCAGCCAAGGGAGATTCCTTAGAAGATATCATCAACCCATACATGAGAGAGTTGGAGATTCATCCCAAGGAGCTGTTGCTCGAAGATGGGGAGGTCCGGATAAAAGAGGTTCAAGTCCCTAAAGGTGAAGGAAGTCTGGAAGACAGGATGGAAGCACTGGAGCAAGAAGTCTTTAGGTACAAGAAGATGGCGGAACGCGAAGTGGATATCATCCATAAGATTTGTTCCGAACTCATCGCCGGGCACCAAGGGGAGACTGCTGAGCTCAAGGATGAAGTCCTCTTATTCCGCCAAACAACCAGCGAACTGCAAGCACAGCTCTATGATGTTCAAAATCAAAACTGTGAGTATGAGGTTAGGTTTAAACGCATAAGTGCTGCTGCAAGTTTCAGGATGCTGGAGACCACGATGACCTTTGTTGATGGGAAGCCCTTACCCTATAAGTCGGACGAAGATGAGAGGATACCACCACCACCGAAGGAGTAATTCGTCATCAGGTTTGGCATCCCCTTGGTTTGTTCCAAGCTTGGGGGAGTGCCGCGGTATCACATCACTATCTTCTATCTTTTTACCTTATTAGTAGAGTCATATCATGAATAGAGGAGTTATTATGTAGTATGGTTTGCATTATGGAAGTGTCCCCTCTCTCGTTAGATATGTATCCCTTGGTGTGAGTTGCCGTTATGGAATATTAATGAGAAGTTCTATCATTCACTCTTTTTCATAGCTTATATTAGTTTTCAATTCGTGGTTATATGATTGATCTTGTTGTTAGTATTTATATCACTTTGGGATCATTGAGTTAATTTTGTTGGTTTTGGCAAACATGGCTCGGTCAGTAGCAACACTATTTTTGAGAGTTGAATGAAAAAGATAAAAGTACTCTAAATAAATATAATTTAGTATTCTCTAAGTTAAGATCTTTTTTGTTTCCAACGAAGATTGCATGTTTGTCTTTATCACTTGTATGTTTGTTTGTTTCTTTCAACTCTTATACTTGCTACCCAACCTTGCTAGCCAAAAACCTGTACTGAGAGGGAATTCTTCTCGTGCATCCACCTCCTTTAAACCAAAACCTTTGCCATTTGTGTCCACCATACCTACCTAGTAGCATTATTGCTATTCCAAGTAAATTCTTGTTTTGTCTACTTTCCAAATTAAACTTGTTATGTGAAAATTAGTGATTAAAGATCTCACAAACTTGATGGCACACTTTACTTCCTTGCACTTAATAAACTTGAACCAGTGTGCTCAGCTATGTTGCGTATATGTTTGTGCTTTGTAAGTTGTGAATTAGCAGAACCATGTTGTCATGGGGAACGCTTTCAACATTGCACTGGTACTTTCTACCAAGTTGATATCATGTTCTTTTGTCTATGGATGTCGTCGGTGTGAAATGAAAGGGGAGCTTGTAAGTCCATGGAGTTATGCATATGTGTTAGACAAACGCCTGGGCCGCTGGTCTAATCCATGCTGACATGGTGGAAACCTGCAGCGTAACCATCACGAGTGTCTATGAAGCATTCTTCTTATAAAAAAAGAGATAGAGATTGAGAAAAAAGAGAAAAAAAAGATATTATGAAGAGGAAAGAGAGAAAAAAGCACCATATTCCCATGGTAAATAAGAAGATTGCTGAGATGCTCGTTGTCTGCTTGCCTTGTCATTTTGATATGGGGATTCTTCCGTACCATCGGGCAAGGGGTACCCCATTAGCGGTTCTCTATGATACACATATGCTTACGATGACAAGAACTTACCGGTGACTAAACTTGAGTAGCATGAGGAGCGGACCTCGTATTTAAGGGACATGAGATTCTCAATTTATAACTTGTCAATGCATATCCTCATATTTGATCACTTTAACCTTAATCACCTAAAGATGCCTATGATAGGGGCAATGAGAGCTGAAAGCTAGTAAGTATCATAATTTTTGCGAGCTCTTTATGAGACTTCCAATCCCTGCTTCCCTCTGCGAAGGGCCTTTCTTTTACTTTTTAGTGAGTCAGTAAACCTACTCCCTTCTATCTCAGCAAGTATTTTGAGTTGTTGTGTTTCATTCATTCATATGATGATTTATTCAATCATGTTTCTTATGTTCCTTGTTTTTCACATTGCTCTTATCTTGATGTTTACTACTTTGAAAGCTATCATTGAAAAACCAGTTATTTGTGAACTCCAGCAAATTATCAACTATTCTTTGACCAAGAGCTAAGTTTGCCATTACCAATTATGATATACTTTATGTATCTTTATTGTGTTTCCTTTACTCATTGCAAGTTGAGTTATATAATAGTGAGTTGTCTTCTATTATGATTTATGTATTTGATGAATGTGATGCTTCTTGTCCGTATTCTTTTATTGACTCTTCACTCCATAAACCTCTGGCCATGTTTATTGAGCTCAATTTCGCTTGGGGACAAGCGAAGTCTAAGCTTGGGGGGAGTTGATACGTCCATTTTGCATCACTATTCTATGTCATAATTCACTGTTATTCATTGATATATTTCGTATTGAGAGGTGATACTATGTTATTTCATCTGTTTTTGCATGGTTGATGACTTTTGGAGCATGGACTGCTACAGTCAGGATTCTGATGGAAAAGGTGCTGTTTGGAGACAAAATTCGCGAAGATCAGAAAATCCGGGAAAATATATGGAAAATCCTATTTTCTAGAAGACGATGGAAGCCAGAAGGGGGGCTGGAGATGGGCCACACGGGCCCACACCACCCCCTGGCGCGGGCCACCCTGGACCGCGCCACCAGGTGGTGTGGCCACCCTGGTCCACCCCTGGCTCTCCCCTCTGGCGTATATATTCCTCCCGAAACCCTAAGACTCAGGAAGATTCCGCTGCCTATTCGGGGTGGAAAACACCCAGAGAGAAAGATCTCTCCAGCAGACAGATTTCTTCCGGGGGAATTCCTTCCCGGAGAGGGGAGATCATCGCCATCAACACCACCATCAAGTTGGACTTCATCGGGATCATCATCATCACCACCATCATCACCATCAGCACCCTCATCACCATCTCCACATTGTTGTAACAATTGCGTTGAATCTTGCATAGTTCATAGGGGAAACTTTCCCGGTGTTGATTACTCTTTATAGTTGATGCTATTGAGTGAACCATTGAATTATTGTTTATGTTCAGATTGTTATACATCATTATTCCATCTCTGATCATGATCCATATGATGTCTTGTGAGTAGTTCGTTTTGTTCTTGAGGACATGGGAGAAGTCATGTTGTTAGTAGTGGAGTTGTGTTGAGAAAGATTCAATAGATTGTTATTTAAGTTATGGTGTACTTCTTCTAGTGGTGTCATGTGAACGTCGACTACATGACACTTCACCTATATGGGCCTAGGGCAATGCATTGTGTATTTTTCTACTAATCGTAGGGGTTGCCAGAGTGACAGAAACCTGAACCCCCGTTAGGAAACCATTGCACAAGGGACATAAGGGTCTTAGAGTTTAAAGCTGTGGTTAGGTTTTTACCTTAATTACTTTCTTGTACTTACGGATGTTTGCAGGGGGTATAATCACAAGTATGTATTAGTCCTAGGAAGGTCGGTACATTAGCACAGGTCCACCCACACAACACTTAGGAAGCTAAAAAGATTAATCAACTATATGGAACGAAAGCACTTGGCATTCTTCCCATGTGTCCTCGAGAATGTTTGGTCATCTTAAGTAATACAACCGGCTTGTCTTTTGCTGCATAAAGGATTGGGCCACTTGCTGCATTTATTCCTACTGTCTTTTATTTACTCGTACTTTCTTTACTTGCTTTACCAAAAACCCCGAAAAATCCATTTGTTAAGTATTTGTAGAGAATTCCTGATCCATACCACTAGCCAGCACCTTCTTCTCCTCGTTGGGTTCGACACTCTTACTTATCGAAAATACTGCGATACACCCCCTATACTTGTGGGTCATCAAGCGGCGTGCGAGATTTGGTGCCGAGGCGCGGTCTGCTGCGTGCTGGAGGCAATCGCGCTCTGGCGCGCTCTGGCTGCGCGCAGAGAGAAAGGGCGGCGAGGCTCGGGAGTGGTCCAGGGGCTGGGGTTGATCTAGGGGTGGACCGTGGGCGGTGGTAGGGTGGCACCTAACTTCCTGGAGTGGCGGAGAGGTGTTGGCGGTCTCCTGCGCCTTGTGCACACTTGGCTGGCGAGCATGGCATCGGGGCGACATGGCACTAGCGCTAGGGGCTAGGGATAGAGGTGGGTTTGGTCTGGTTGGGCCCGGGGGAGACAAGGATGATCAATGCAACCCAAATGGCTCGACAAGATTAGCTCCAAAATAGTAATAGCTAGGCCATAATGATTCTGCTAACAAGGTGTTCGACACAATGGCCGCATGAACAAAATATTTGAATTTTGAGCTTATTTTTGGTGGAGTGATGTAACTTATGCTTAAGCATCTAGGTTTGCTTGGGATTTAAAAATGGAGTTCGTTTGAGTGGTTTTTGAATAAGTGTGTTCTTGATACCTACACTAGATTCAATTTTCAAATGTCATTTAAATTTAGTGTTTGAAAGTTTTTGGGATGAAACAAAGTGGGCCTTGGTACATCACTACTTGTACTAGCAAGGGGTGCAAAGAACCACAATTGTTTCTGCTAAGATTTGAGTTCTTGGAATAGCCAAAGTAGGCTAGGTGATTAAAATGTTAAAAGTGACCATTTGCTTATTTTATCCTTTTTGATTTGTTTTTCTTTGGGATTTGCTTGGGGATGATCTAGATGATGTTTAATTAACCTTAGAATCATTTTACAACTAATGGATCACTCAAACATGGCAATTAAAAACAACTCCTAATTTAATTGCACACATATATGAATGCTTTAATATTTTTAAATGGAAAAGTTTTTGTTAACTCTAAATTTGATGATTTGGATCTTAATAACCTTGGATTAAGTTTTGGGATGTTACACACACGTGGTTAGGGGTTGGCCACGGCTGGTGTGCTCATTTGCCCCTCGAGTCTCCGATGCCATCGATTCTTTCTCCCAAGCGAAGGTGCTAACCTAAAATCACGTATAAAAAAGGTCTCCCGATGATTCTCGGAAAGGAGCACCGTAGAAGACAGAAACAGGAAACAGAGAGGTAGGAGGCAGAAGATTGGAGTGGGAAAACTCCGGTGGAGCGCTGTCGGGTGTGATCTCCACCTCCTCCAACGACTCCAACACCTTCACCATGATGAAGGGGGAGTAGTCCACTCTTGTACTATGGGTTTGTGGTAGTAGCAATTGTATCTCTCTCTCATGATCTCGATTGTACTACATTCGTGTGAGCATCATAACATGATTATGGTCATATTTTTATTACCTATGTGTTGGATCTTTAGATATTTGATATTTGATATTGCAATTGTTCAGTATTGGAAATATATGAATAGATGCATATCATGTACCCCGATCTTGTTTACTTGTTTTTATCAAACTTGTATATGGGAGCATGTGTGGGGGAACATGTGCATTAGTTGGAGCAATGGGGGTGATCTTGCGGGTAGGACTGTAAAACTTGTGAATCACTTGGGTGTTTACCTTACTTAGTTGCCTCACTAGGGATAAAGAAAATACCATGCTTAGACTAGATCAAGTATGTCCTTATTTTAACTTCATGTCATAGAACTTAATGCTATACTCCGAGATTGTTCTTAATACTAGATTGCTTGGTGAACCCCCTTTCTAGTGGAGTATAAGTGAGTTCTTAGTAAAATAGCATATCTATGTTAGGACGTGATGCCAATATGAATTGCTATCCATACTTTAACATGTTGCACCAATATTATGTCAACTAGAGTGTCTTGTGTCCACCACAACTCAAAGAGATAGTGCATAAGCGAAACCATGAACCCTTGTCCATTTTAAACCATAATAAAGCACTATCCAACACATCTACATCACTTTTTATTTTCATTACTAATTAAATCCGAAAATACAAAAACATTTATCATACTGGCAAACACCAACCAAAACCCAAAACATCATATTCCATTGCATTTACCACCATTGCATATTTACTTTACTATTGCATTGGATTTTACTTTTATTGTGTTTTATTTCAGTTTTGCTTACATACACCTTGTTCTTAACAACCACTTGGTGAGGTTGAGGGCACACAACAATCTACAACTATTTTGTAAGTTGCTTGACGAAGAACAAAGAGGATCATTCTCTTACACACAACTCCCTAAGAGTTTGATATTTAAACCCTCGAGTTTCCCCTAGTGGGAAGACTTCCATTTACTACATCACTCTCCACTTAGAGTCTCAACCGTTAAGGTGTAGCGAGAAGCTCCTACAACAATTGTCAGGAAGTTTTCAAGCGCTCGCATCAACATCCACGAAGGAATATGTGGCCACCATGCCAGTAGTCGAGCAATAGCAGCTAAAGCTTTCCAGGCAGGATTCTACTGGCCTACTACAGTCCAGGACGCAAAGGACATAGTGAAAACATGTGAAGCATGCCAACGATTCACTACAAAGCCAAACGCACCCGCGGCAGAACTGGCCCCCATACCTTTGGCTTGGTTGTTTGCCCAATGGGGACTTGATATGGTGGGCAAACTCCACAAATCATCTCCTAGAGGACACGTCTTTCTACTTGTGATAGTAGATAAATTTACCAAGTGGATCAAGGCATTGCCCATCACTGGACAAAGTGTCACCTCGGTTGTGAACTTCATCAAGTTAATAGTTTTTCGCTTCGGGGTGCCTGACAACATCATTACAGATAAAGGCTCAAACTCCACTTATAGAGAATTTAAGGATTACTGCAAGGAGATGGGCATACAAGTCAGCTACGCATAGGTTACCCACCCGCAAAGCAACGGCCAGGTGGAAAAAGCCAATGGATTTGTGACCAATGGCATCAAGAAAAGGCTCCTGACACCACTCGAAAGAGCAAAAGGTGCTTGGGTAGACGAGTTACCCTCCATCTTATGGAGCTTATGCACCACCCCAAATAGCTCTATGCAAGGAAATCCATTCTTCCTGGTCCACGAAGCTGACACCGTGCTTCCAGTGGAGATAACCCATGAGGCTCCACGGGTTATCACATACGATGAAGAAACCTCTACAAGGGCACTCGAAGATGATGTTGATGTACTCAATGAAGCTAGAATCATAGCGCTCGCAAGAGTAACCGCGTATCAGCAAAGCCTACGTAACTACCACAGCTATCGACTGTGTCCTAGGTCCTTCGTCATAGGGGACCTGGTCCTTCGCCTCAAGCAAGGCGGCCATCACAAACTCGAATCTCCATGGGAGGGACCCTACATTATTAAAGAAGTAATCCCTGTCAAATACTCAACTCATGGAACGTTGCATAGTTGCAAAGTTTCTACGCTTAGGGCATTTACTTCCTGCAATTTACTTTCTTGAGGACAACAACCACGCGACTAAGACAAAAGATGTACCTCCGTACACGATATAAATAAAGCTAAGTTCTCTCAGCCAAGTCTCAATTTCAATTCTTTACTTTCTACCACACCTGATACTCGCGGGCGTAGGTAATCAGTTTATGACATAATCATACTCTGATACTCAGGAGCTTTGCTAATTAGCACAATCTCAAAAAACCTTCGGCCATGCCGTCAAATAGATCCATCACATGCCCTGGCCCGAATAGCTCATTCGTCCCAACAGGCATCGGTCTAACGAAATGGTCTCGCATAGGATGTAGCCGCAATAGCCATCGGCACAAACATATAAAATTACATTAGCAACAAATATATTTTTGCATGTCCTTTCATAGGATCAACATCCTAACAATATGGGAAAATCCAAAAAAACTATTTATCTGCGTCAAGCCACCGACAAATTATTCTGATAGCTGGCTTACGAGCTTCCTTGTAATGGGGAGATATAGCTACCATGCCATCACCCGGTGGATAAGGAATACTTTGCGGCACAACATCTAAATCTAGCGTCGGGTGATGTACATGTACGCAAGCACGGGCAACCTTGGAACCCGCAATAAGCTGCAACTTGATAAAATGGTGGATTGCTTCATCTTGTTGGAACATCTACATCAATGCTTCTAGTCCCTAAGGTTGCGGGTCTCTAGGAAACAACACATTATATACCATCACCAAGGCAGAGCAACAATATTCAATGAATTACTCCACCTTGTAAACTCGATCTTGAAGAAGCGCCAAAGTATATCCCTGCTTGTGGTCACTACAGAAGTCCATATCAATATCCTATGAAGCGTCCATCAAAGAACGCATCTGAGACTTGAGATGTCTAGACTCCTCCCCCGCGCTTTAGCGGATGCCTGGAAAATACCGCCTATACCACTTGAAGAAGTGCAAGTGGTGGTTGATGTTCCCAAGAAGGTGCCAATGGAAATTACGCAATATGTATAACCACTTCCTTTCCCAAGGACAGCAGAAAAGCATATGAGAAGAGGAGGAAATATCTCAACTCCTTGCAGAACAATTGGAGAAAGAAAAGGAAATTCTGAAAAACACGAAGAGGAGGCAAAGATAGAAGAAGTGCCTTGTTAGAACATGGAAGAGGGGGGAAGTAACTATAGAAGGTACATTATCTATGTTTGCACACTGCAACGTAGTTGATCTTGATTCTGAAGCTTCTTAGTTTATTGTAGGAAAGGTAAAAGCTAAAAATATTGGTAAACCTCCACTTCCTTGTACTTTTGGTGAAATCTCTTATTACTGCCTTTGTGATATTGGAACTGCGGTTAATGTTATTCCTTATAGATTTTATCAAGGGATTCAGGATGAACTTGAACCACCTGAACTAGAAAATATTGAAATGGCAATCATGCTTACCTATAAAATACTGAGAGTCCCTACGACAATAATTGAAAATGTGACTATTTATTTAAGGCCTTATAAATACCCCATTTATTTTGTGGTAGCTAATATGCCAATTGATTCCTACTATCCAATTATTTTAGGAAAAAATTTATTAAACACTGCAGGGACAAATTTCACTCAAGCTTGGAGAAGATGTAATGCGATTCCATTTCTCAAAATTTCAACACAAACATATTGATGAAGATTTTGAAGAGCAAGAGCAATAAGAGGAAGGTAATATCACTAGTCTTGCCACCTTGTTTTATGAAACTCCTAATGATGATCTAGAAAGGAGTTAAGTTGAAAATGATAATGTCCCTAGAGACATTGATAAAAAGGAAATTGATGATTATCTTGACTCTGCTCCAATAATTGATTCTCTCATGAATGAAGTTTATGAAATCCTAGAGAGAAAAGTAGATGAGGAACTTCCACCCCTAGAACTTAAACTTCTTCCAAAAGAATTAAAATATAGGTTCTTAGATAATTAGGAGTAAATAATAGTACTAGATTGTCTCGTCTCAAACTCCTATCCACGTCGTCCCGATTCTTTTTGGTCATGGGATGGAGGCCAAAAAGTATACGGAGCGAGGTTACAATAGATGTTGGAGATATGCCCAAGAGGCAATAATAAAGTGGTTATTATTATATCTTTATGTTTATGACAAATGTTTACATCCCATGCTATAATTGTATTAAGAGGAAACATTAATACTTGTGTGTTTTGTAAACATAAAAGAGTCCCTAGTAAGCCTCTTGTTAAACTAGCTTGTTGATTAATGGATGATCATGGTTTCCTGATCATGGGCATTGGATGTCGTTAATTACAAGATCATGTCATTAGGAGAATGATGTAATGGACACACACCCATATTAAGCATAGCATAAGATCAATCATTAAGTTCGTTTTGCTACAAGCTTTTCAAATGCATAGTAACCTAATCCTTCGACCATGAGGTTATGTTAATCACCATCACCGGATGGGTACTTTGATGACATCAAACGCTGCTTCGTAACTGGGTGGTTATAAAGGTGACATTGGGTATTCTGAAAGTATGTGTTGAAGCGCATGGACCAAGATTGGGATTTGTCCATCCATATGACGGATAGATATGCTCTGGGCCCTCTCGGTGGAATGTCATCTAGTTAGCTTGCAAGCATGTGACTAGGTCACAAGGGATGACATATCACGGAACGAGTAAAGAGTACTTATCAGTAACGAGGTAGAACTAGGTATGGAGATACCGACGATCAAACCTCCGATAAGTAGAGTATCGCGTGACAAAGGGAATTGGTTTCGTATGTTAAATGGTTCTATCGATCACAAAGTCATCGTTGAGTATGTGGGAGCTGTTATGGATCTCCAGATCCCGCTAATGGTTATTGATCGGAGATGTGTCTCCATCATGTCTACATGTTCACGAACCATAGGGTGACACACTTAAGGTTCGAAGTTGTTTTAAGTAGATATGGAATGTGCGTTGGAGACCGAATGTTGTTCGGAGTCTCGGATTGGATCCGGGACATCACGAGGAGATCCGGAATTGTCCGAGGAATAAGATTCATATATTGGGGATCATTTTCTAAGTTAGGAAATGTTCCGGAGTATTTGTATGGGGATTCTAGAAGGTTTCGGAATGTTCCGGAAGGTTCTAGAAGATTTCTTGGAGTTTACTTGAAAACCAAGAAAGGATCAAGGAATCCTTGTGGGGTAAGACAAGGATTCATGGGGCAGTAGGACTCTCCCCCCACCTCCTTGATCCGCCGGCCAAGGGAGAGGGGAGTCCTACAAGGACTCCACCTCCCCATGGCGCCTCCCTCCTTTAAATAGAGGGGTGGAGGCACAAGCCCCAAGCCCCTTCTATTCTCTAGATCTCAAGTTGCCTCTCTCCTCCTCCTTCCCTCTGCTCTGGCTTAGGCGAAGCCCTGCAAAATTCTCTACTCCACCACCACCACCACGCCATCGTGCTGCTGGGATTCCGTTGAGAGATCTACTACCTCCGCTGCTTGCTGGAACGGGGAGAGGAAGGTCTGCTTCGACTCCGCACGTGTGACCGACTGCGGAAGCGCTGCCGGAATGCGGCGCCAAAAGGATCGTCTACTCGATCTTGAGATCGGCAAGTGATCGACTAGATCAACCACGAGATCTGATCTCGAACAAGGCTTATCGAATCTACGAGGGTTAGTACAGATCTATCTCATTGCACATGTCTAATAGATTAGATATTGGCTTTTATCTAGATTAGATCTGGGTTTTGTTCGTTCTTGCGTTAGAAAATTTTTGTTTTCCATGCTACGAAGCCATCAGTGGTATCAGAGCCGTGTCTATGCGTAGATCTGTTGCACGAGTAGATCACAATGGTTTTGTGGGCGTTGGTGCTCGTGCCGTCTTTTGCTTTGTGTACTTTGTATCTTGCGGTATGGTGGGATGAAGCGGCTCGGGCTAACCTTACATGTCATCGCACATGAGACTTGCTCCACAGTTGACGTGCAACTCATATTGCACAAGTGGCTTTGCGGGTGTCTGTCTCTCCCATCATAGTATAGATCCAATCTACACTTTGCACTTGATAGCACCTGTATCAACGTTGTGGTTCAGTTTCGTAGGTAAGATCCGTTCTTATTCGAAAGCCCCAAACCACGTAAAACATGCAAAGAAAATTAGAAGCGTCTAACTTGTTTTTGCAGGGGTTTTGTGATGTGATATGGCCATCATGTGATTGTGATTATATTTGATGTATGCAATGATCCTTGTTGTAATATGGCAACCGGCAGGAGCCTAATGGTTGTCTTTAATTCTGTTAAGACCTGCGTGTCTATTCATCTTGTAATAGCTTTATTCCAAGTAGTTGTAATAGTTGCTAGTGATGATGGACAACCATGAAGCGGCGCCACTGACCTTGATGCAATGCTGGTGATGATGGAGATCATGTCCGTGCTTTGGAGATGGAGATCAAAGGCATAAGAAGAAAGGGCCATATCATATCACACTAATTATAAATTGCCTGTGATGTTAATCCTTTATCCATCTTGTATTGCTTAGATCGCGACGGTAGCATTATAAGATGATCCATCTCACTAAATATCAAGTAATAAAGTGTTCGTCCTTAGTAGGCACCGTTGCTAAGACTCGTCGTTTCGAAGCATCTCGTGATGATCGGGTGTGATAGATTCTACGTGTGCATACGACGGGTGCAAGCCAGATTTGCACATGCGGATACTAAAGTTAACCTTGACGCGCCTGGCATGTACAGACATGGTCTCGGAACACGGAATACCGAAAAGTAAAGCATGAGTCATATGGATGATATGATGAACATGTTGATTGTTCGCCTTTAAAGCTACATCATCTCACGTGATGATCGGACTTGGTGTAGTGGATTTGGTTCATGTAATCACTAAAGCAACTCGAGGGATGTCGTTTTGAGTGGGATTTCATTTGTAATTTGGATTAGTCAAACTCAATTTATCATAAACACAATCAAAGTGAATTTGCATAGTTTATTGTAGTCATTGGCATCCGTTCACCACCTTACGCTTAGTTATAGTTGAGATAGTGGAACTATAGAAATTCTGGATATTTGCTTTACGAACTGGTATCGTATTGTTTTGAGTGTCAATCTAAAGTTTAAAAGTCCTGTTGCAAACTTTCAGCAAACTCCGTTTACTCTGTGAAGTTTAATAAACAGTATTAAATCAAGAGTAACAATTCCAGTGTTAGTATCTAATGTATCATGTTTGCCTCCATGATTCTTGATACTCAAAAGATTGTTTTTTAATATCAAGTTTATCTAAGAGATGAAAGCAATGTTTCAGAAACCATCATATGTGAAAGGTATTGCGATATCTAAAACAATGTGTTGGTTACAACATGATAGAGCATATGTCCTCATATTTGATGAGAATTTGTGAAGGTTGGAGACGCTAGTCGTCCTAATCCTCCAAAAGGTTTTGGAAAAGAAACATTATACTCGCAATTCACCTTTATAAGCTATAGCAGCTTGATCATGAAAATTGTCATGATAAGGATGAATAGAAGATGTAAGTAAAATGTTTACTACACTAAAAGATTACTAAAGAATGGAATTTTGAAAGAATGCCAAACATTTTATGAAGGTGATCCACTTCAAAGTGCAAGTTCAAAGGTATTAGTATTTGACTATACACACTTTGTACTATGTGTCATTAAATGACACCACTATTGATGTTGATAGATTCTTTTAAAAGAAAAGGAATTGTTGAAAGAGAATCTATAAAATATTTGGCGGAAAAGAAAAGATTGGAGATGTCCAACTTAGGTATATAGAAGATACATGTTATGGTTGTATTCCTTGGTTATTAAACAATGTGGTTCTGCGGTATTGGATACCGAATTGGTTGGTATGAAGTGTCATACAAGACAACACAATTCATGAACTGTAATGGCCTAAGTAACTAGAAAGAGAATATGTGATGATGTTCATCGAAAACAAACAAAGGGTTGTTGTGTTGCTCGTTAACATCAAAGCTTTCCTTCAAGATTTGTTTCAATAATTGTTATTTTGATTAGGTATTATGACAACAAAAGGTTGTTCAAATAATTACCGTCTTCCATAATAGATGGATGCTATACAAGTCTGGTTGGAGAAATAACGACCATAAAACTAATGTTAAAATTTCGCAAGACAAATAATTGAAAGATCACTTGCAAAGTCACATCACCGTTTAAATTATATTAGGGATACATGAAGAAACTCCATGTTGATGGATTTTTGGAGTCTTTGATTTTGATCAAATGACGCTTGTGATACTTTCCTGGAGATAATTAAAACTCCGTTCGTAGGCCAAAAGAGGAATGGACGACTAACTGATTGGAATTTGTACATATTGATGTATATAGTCCATTATGTGTAGTCGTGGGCGATGGATTTCAACTTCATATGCTTTCTCCGAAGATTTGAGTGAGTATATGTATATACCTACTCAATAAGGAAGAAGTATCAAACATTTGAAAATGTTCAAAGACTTTCAAGATGAAGTGGAAAATTATTGTAACAAGAAAATAAAAAAGTTTATGATTGGATCATAAAGATGTTTGAGTTACAAGTTTAGCAAAACACCTAAGATTTGAGGAATCGTTCCATGGATTTGCATTTCCCAAAACACCATAGGAGTATGGAGTGTTCAAGATATGTAATGAAACCTTGTTTGACATGGTAAGATCAAAGGTGTCATTTATAAAACTGCCATTATATTTTAAAGATTAAAGGTTTAGTGACTACCGCTTTTACACTGAAAAGAGCTCCATCGTGATCCGTTGAAATGACACCATATAAGTCATGGTTTGGGATAAAACCCAGGTTGTCCTTTCTTAAATTTTTGGTATGCTAGGCATAAGTAAAATGTTTACAACCAAAGTCGGATGAGCATGTATTTGTAGGTTATTTCGAATAACCATTGGGTATTCCTCCATAACACCGAAGACAAAATTGTTTGTCGCTTAGAATGTCGAGTTTCTTGAGAAGGAATTTTTGGTGAAAAGACAAGTGGGAGGACAATAGAACTTTGACAAGGTTGTTGAACCTTGGCTAATATGTGCTGAGTTGCGCAGCATCGGTTAGTGTCCCGGAGGCAGCAACAATGCTCATGGCTCATGTGCCTCAAAGGTTGTGGTCACGGAGATCTAAGTTCCTATTGAACCAAGTAGGTCGGGTAAGTAATCAAATGCCAAGATTTGAGAGTTAAATCTTTGTTGTTTAACAATGATGAACCGACTACATGCAAATAATCAATGATGGGCCCTGACTTTGTTAAGTGGCTTGAAGCCTTAAAATCCGTGATAATTCCATACACGAGAAATCAAGCTTTGAATTTTAAAGACCCTCTTGAAAGGTGCAAGACCTTACAGTCGTACATGGATCTATAAAGAAATAGACATGGATGTTTCACATCTATGAAATAGTCGACATGTCGGAAAGAGTTTACGACAATGTTCAAGGAATTGACTATGATAAGATTTGATCTTTGATAGCGATATTTAGTCTGGACGGATTAATGTAGCAACCACTACATATATTTTGGTATATGGTAGTTTAACAAAAAAAACAAGTTCTTCTAATAGAATGGTTACCTAGGACGTGTACATGACACGATCCAAAGGGTTTTGTTAATTCAAAGGATGCTAAAAGAGTATGCAAAACTTCAATGGTTGAAGTGACCATCGCGGAGTTGGACTCTTCACCGTGATGAAACCGTTAAAAGGTTTAATTTCATCAGAGACGATGAAGATGTTTGCATTTTGCAAGAAATTAAGTGGGAGCGCTAAGACATATTTCTAATACATTATGTGAAAGACATATTGTTGATTAGAAATGATGTATCTTTTATTGACATAGGTTAAGAATTTCATTTCGATGAAAGACTTAGGCATAACCCAAGAATTAGGCATCAATGTCTATATGGATAGATTGAGGCGCTGATATGGTTTTGCCAAATGTACATAGATAAGATGTTGAATGAGTTCAATATGGAAACAACAAGAAAGGTTCTTGACGCACGGAAAGGACTGAATCAAGATTCAAGTGTGTTGACACAAGATTCAAGTGTGTTAACATGACACTTGGTGAAATCACAAGAATATTTTGATCAATCATTCTTTGAGATGTACACATCCAGATATGTCCTATGCTCTAAATGTTATGAGCATATACCAGAATGACTCATAAGATGATCATTGGACAATAGTAGGGATATTCCTATGATCTTTGGAAGAACTAAGAATATATTATTTATATAGTGGTGACAAATAGTTCATTGTAAATTGTTGCATTGATACTAGTTTTGTCACAAATTAAGTTTATCTCAATTTAAACTATGGGTGGCACAATGTAATGGAAAGGAAGTTCCATAACGGATTTGGTTGAGTACCAAAGTTAAAACATTGTGACAGATACTACAACAAAAGGCCAAGTATATGACTGCTATTATAGCAGCAAATGAGGGCATTTGCGTCATGTAGTTTGTTATCAAACTAGGTGTGGTTCATAGCGGGATAATACTATGAAGATACATTGTACAACAATTGTATCAACATGATTTAATCCCAAGGAACTAAAGGTCTCACCAAAGGACCAAATTTATACAATGCCATCTCATTAGAGAATGATTAATGCGTAGAGACGCAAGGACATGCAAATACACACGGACCTGGAAGTGTCAGATCCGAAGATTATGTTTACCACTAGCAATAGTGTCTATACAACAACAGAAAGCCATAGGTGTTGAATGCACAATTTTTTAACTAGATTATTGACTCTAGTGCAAGTGGGAGACTGTTGGAGATATGCCCAAGAGGCAATAATAAAGTGGTTATTATTATATCTTTATGTTTATGATAAATGTTTACATCCCATGCTATAATTGTATTAACAGGAAACATTAATACTTGTGTGTTTTGTACACATAAAAGAGTCCCTAGTAAGCATCTTGTTAAACTAGCTTGTTGATTAATGGATGATCATGGTTTCCTGATCATGGGCATTGGATGTCGTTAATAACAAGATCATGTCATTAGGAGAATGATGTAATGGACACACACCCATAGTAAGCATAGCATAAGATCAAGTCATTAAGTTCATTTTGCTACAAGCTTTTCAAATGCATAGTAACCTAATCCTTCGACCTTGAGGTTATGTTAATCACCATCACCGGATGGGTACTTTGATGACATCAAACGCTGCTTCGTAACTGGGTGGTTATAAAGGTGACATTGGGTATTCTGGAAGTATGTGTTGAAGCGCATGGACCAAGATTGGGATTTGTCCATCCATATGACGGATAGATATGCTTTGGGCCCTCTCGGTGGAATGTCATCTAGTTAGCTTGCAAGCATGTGACTAGGTCACAAAGGATGACATATCACGGAACGAGTAAAGAGTACTTATCAGTAACGAGGTAGAACTAGGTATGGAGATACCGACGATCAAACCTCTGATAAGTAGAGTATCGCGTGACAAAGGGAATTGGTTTCGTATGTTAAATGGTTCTATCGATCACAAAGTCATCGTTGAGTATGTGGGAGCTGTTATGGATCTCCAGATCTCGCTAATGGTTATTGATCGGAGATGTGTCTCCATCATGTCTACATGTTCATGAACCGTAGGGTGACACACTTAAGGTTCGAAGTTGTTTTAAGTAGATATGGAATGTGCGTTGGAGACCGAATGTTGTTCGGAATCTCGGATTGGATCCGGGACATCACGAGGAGATCCAGAATTGTCCGGGGAATAAGATTCATATACTGGGGATCATTTTCTAAGTTCGGAAATGTTCCGGAGTATTTGTATGGGGATTCTAGAAGGTTTCGGAATGTTACGGAAGGTTCTAGAAGATTTCTTGGAGTTTACTTGAAAACCAAGAAAGGATCAAGGAATCCTTGTGGGGTAAGACAAGGATTCGTGGGGGAGTAGGACTCTCCCCCCACCTCCTTGATCCGCCGGCCAAGGGAGAGGGGAGTCCTACAAGGACTCCACCTCCCCATGGCGCCTCCCTCCTTTAAATAGAGGGGTGGAGGCACAAGCCCCAAGCCCCTTCTATTCTCTAGATCTCAAGTTGCCTCTCTCCTCCTCCTTCCCTCTGCTCTGGCTTAGGCGAAGCCCTGCAGAATTCTCTACTCCACCACCACCACCACCACGCCGTCGTGCTGCTGGGATTCCGTGGAGAGATCTACTACCTCTGCTGCTCGCTGGAACAGGGAGAGGAAGGTCTGCTTCGACTCCGCACGTGTGACCGACTACGGAAGCGCTGCCGGAACGCGGCGCCGGAAGGATCGTCTACTCGATCTTGAGATCGGCAAGTGATCGACTATATCAACCACGAGATCCGATCTCGAACAAGGCTTATCAAATCTATGAGGGTTACTACAGATCTATCTCATTGCACATGTCTAATAGATTAGATCTTGGCTTTTATCTAGATTAGATCTAGGTTTTGTTCGTTCTTGCGGTAGAATTTTTTTCTTTTCCATGCTACGAACCCATCAATAGAGCCCTGCTATTCCATGTGACGTGACCCACTACGGGTCAGGGTAAAAGATTCCATACAACGGGTTGGTGTCGCGTGTGCCGTCTTTCCTCGCGTCATAAACGGGTGGGCCGTGCATGCAACCTAGGCCTGCTGTCAGCATACATGGGCACGACCACGGTCTGTGGGAGGCATTCCCAGCATTACATGCCTCCGCACCCTCCGTGTGTCGGGGCCCGTAGAGAACCGACGTGGAGACATGATCCCATGCCTGCTAGGGGCTCTCGTGGTCATGGGGCCCGTCGAATGACGACTTGGCATAGTAAGCCCATACCGGCCGCATATTCTGATGGATGGAGAGGCCATATGGCATCATAGACGTTAGACGTACGTGTATTCTCGTGTTGAGGTCATACGGTGGGTCCTGTTACTATCTGAGCCAGCATCATATATGGTAGATGTCCGCCGGTTCACGTGTACGTCTATGTTCTAGCTGACAGCGCTATCCCTCATTCCCGTTCTCATAGCCTAGAGACAAGCTAGCAGCGTTATCTTTCAGGATACGTGACGGTGAGTCCAGGTACGCGGAACCTGGATGCCACGACTAGCCTTAATCCTATAAAAGACTACTCCATCTTCGTGGTTTCTCGCATTGAATTTAGCTGGTTCGTCTTGCCTTCCCTGCATGTCGTGCTAGAACAGACACCGCCGACTATCCCAAACGATTGCTTTGTCGTATCCGATGCATTTTGGGTGGAAGCATGGTGCTTTATAGCATGGTGAGCAGTGGAAGAGTAGGTTAATTACTTTGTAGGTACAACGCAATGATGGCCAACAAAAAACGTGTATGAAATCGAGTCGGTGTCATGTCCTCTCGCTGGATGTACGTGCGAACCTCATCAATAGGGAGAAGCGGGGGTTGGGATAATCGGTGCCACGGCGTCAACATAGAACACAAAGATGGGAGATGGCTTCGTGGCGGAGTGATATCCTCCACCATCGGTGTATGCGGGAATCATGTACACGAGGACAAGCGGCCACCACGAGGATGGTGAAGATCGCGCATATGAGGAGAGGGACTATCGTCCGCGACATGTTCTCTCTCAGAGACGTCCACGAGCACGTCAAATGGGAGGCGCGGGGATCAGGGCCACGACATCGACAACGCGACCATAGATGTCAAGAAGGCTTCGCGGTGGAGCGATGTCCTCATGTCATGACGTACGTGAGAGTAATGTCCATTGGAAGAAGTGGCTACCATGCTGACCATGAAGCTTGTGCCGACAGAGAGAAGGACCAACAACGATATTGTGTACTCCCTCTACGGCGTGTACGAGAAGTGCATCGCTAGGGTGAACACAGCGACGTCAAGGCGATGTACAAGCTTTAGTCAGCGCTAGAGACTTTTGATCAGTATTTATCATAGGTTTAGATTAGATAGAATGCAATTAGGTATGTAATGTGTATAACAAGATATAAAAAATATGTGTTGCGGAAGTTATTCATGTTTTCCGCAACCAGCAACGCTTCCTACTGACTCTGATGCTTGTGCGTGTTTGTATTCTTCCAATAATGTGTTTATTTTTTTTATTTTCTTACGATTTACTTTTTCCATTGCAATGTGCGCAAAAGAAAATCAAAGATATCGATTATAAAATCCATTGTTGTCTCGTGCAAGTTATGCTTCGTATTGACTCTGATGTCTATTGATATTCTCTAACGCAATAGACGTGCAGAGTCTAAACAATGTAGGTTTCATGAATTCGAAGATAGTCATATTCATGTTTATATCATTCGTCGAGGAGATAAGAGAATTTTAGAAAAGCTTCATAGCCCTCTTTCTCGGCTTCATGATAGTCATCTGCAAGTTTCCATCGTTCGCCGAGGAGATAAGAGAATTTCAGAAGAGCTTCACAACCCCCTTTCTCGGCTACGTAGTGTATGTAGATCGCTAGATAGGATTCTAGGATTAGCCATCATATAGTTGTCTATAATTTCATGTGTGTATGTTTCATTTTATTTGTTATGTGTGTACTTACACGTCTTAGTGTTTTGCACTCTATTCATATATGCTTGTGTCTTCGTGTTAAAGAAGCTCCTACCTTCATGAATTGTGTCATGGATACTGGATGCATGTGAACCTTTCTCTTATGTTTGTACATACGTGGCCCATGCGCTCGTGGAAATGGCTCGGGCACGCGGTCACGCAACCAGCTCTTATAGCGTCTGTGGTTTCATATGCTAGAAGCCTAGAAGTTTAGTCCCACCTTGAAAGCTTAGAGGGGTTTCATTTATAAACCCAACAATGAGAATTAGGCAAACTAGGTTTGAGGATTTACCTTAGGAACTCCAATTCCTATGGAAATGCCTTAAAAATGGTTTTTAATCTTGCATGATGACAAAGTTTATTGTTTTTAATTTTGCGTGGTGACAGAGTTTACTGAGTGCAGTGTTGCTTGGGCATGCACTTGGTCAACATTCTACGGCCTATTATTTAACGTTTTGCCTCACAGCCAAGCCCGGGGGGACAGAGATAAATCTATTAAGATGATTGTATTCGAACTTTCTGCTTATCTAGCTTTCTTATAAAACAAAGGATTTCGCAGGATTGTTGTTCTTGTGATGACGTGTCTTAAACTTTCTTTTAGTCATCATTCAGGAACACACTTGCCTGTGAATTTTCTAATGTTAGGATTATCAAATAAGACCAGAATCATGCAAGTGTACGTTTAATGTTAGATGCTTAGTCTATCGGCCGCGCCCCAGAGGACGCAAAGAGGAGTCTAGTACTAATAAATATCCGTTTATTATGAGTGATAAGCTCGCATAAAAGGAACAAGAAAATTTGATGATCATATTGAAAATGCACTGTAAAGCCTTTGGTTATTATATGGATGACCTTAAAGGTATTAGTTCCTCAATAGCCACTCATAGAATATTTATGGAAGAAGGAGCACAACCGGCTGTGGATTTTTAGAGAAGACTCAAACTCCAAATGAAAGAGGTGGTAAGGAATGAAATAATTCTCTTTTTAGATGCAGGTACAATTTATCATGTGGCGGAAAGCGAATGGGTGAGTCATGTTCATTGTGTTCCAAAGAAAGGTGAATTTACTGCTATGCTAAATGAAAACAATGAACTAGTACCTACTCGTACTATTGTTGGGAATAGAATGTGTATTGACTTTATAAAGCTAAACAAGAAAACTAGAAAGGACCATTATCCTTTACCATTCATAGATCAAACATTAGAAATGATTGCTAAGCATTCTCACTTTTTTTAATCTAGATGGATATTCTGATTTTCCTCAAATAGTTGTTCATCTAGAAGATCGATTAAAAACAACTTTTACTTGCCCCTTTGGTTTGTACGCTTATCGTTGTATGCCCGTTGGTTTATGTAATACACTTTCTACCTTCTAAAGATGTATGACTACCATATTTGCAGATTATGTTGAAAACATAATGGAAGTATTCATGGATTATTTTTGCGTTTATGGAACTTCATTTAACCATTGTCTCCATACTTAACAAAAGTCTTGCAGCGGTGTGAAGACACTAATCTAGTCTTGAATTGGTATAGGTGACACTTCATGGTTCAAGAAGGTACAATGCTTGGCCATAAAATCTCAAATAAGGTATAGAAGTTAATAGAGCAAAAATAGAAGCAATAGATAAGCTACCATCTCCATGGGATGTTAAAGGTATAAGAAGTTTCCTTGGTCATATAGGGTTTTATAGGATATTCATTGGGAATTTTTCTAAGGTTGCTCGACCATGAACAAATTTCTTGCAAAAGAATGTCCACTTTAAATTTGATGAAAGTTGTCACACTGCTTTTACTATATTAAAGCAAGCACTTGTAAATGCTCTTATTATTAAACCACCAAATTGGAGAAAACCCTTTGATCTATTCCATGAAGCTAGTAATGAAGATGTTGGGGATGTTCTTTATTAGCATGATGGTGATGAATTAAATATCATTCATCATGCTAGTTGTACCTTTAATGAAGCCAAAAAGAACTACCCCATGGATAAAAAATAAATCTTTATTGTTGTATTTTCCTGTAATAAATTTAGATCCTATATTATTGACTCAAAATTTAGAGTGCATACTGATAGGGATAACTTAAGTGAAATCCTTGAAAGGACTAATATTAAGCCTAAAATGATTCGTTGGAATATTCTTTTACAAGAATTTGAGTTGCAGATTCTGTATCAGAAGGAAGAGCAGCCTAGAGCACATGAATCGTTTGAAGAAGTAAAAAGACAAGAGAAGGTGGAATTAATCTATGTGCCTCTAGGTACACTTCCCTCTGAAAAGAAATTTCTCAAACTTTGTGTAATGGTTTTAGTGATACCTTGCAACCAACCATATACAAAGGGAAAATAAAATTAATAGAAGCATTTAAAGTAGGCAGGTCTTGTAAAAAAGTTCCTAGAACCAATGTTTGGATTGTTCTAAGTGAGGTAAGCTTAGTTTCACCTATTTTCAATTTTTTAGTTGTGTTATCATCATTTCCTTTTTCTTTTTCGAGACCCTTGGATTGTTCTAAGTTAATTGCTAGTTTTTGGACTCCGGTACAGGAGGGAGGTACGGCCGCGCGCGCCTGTACCAGTAGTCATTATGAACATAGTATACTTGCGTTCTATTTTTCGATTTCCCTGAAGCGATACTACCAGGCCGTACGGGACCACGATCCCGAACTGATGATTGTTACCTCCTCTGGACTTTTGCTATTGTTTTCTATTGTGAAAAAACAATTGCCTCTAGAGGTTGGTAACTCTCAGTGCGGGCAAATAGTATGGGTCAATCTCGTCTGTACCAAGAGTTTGGAAAGATTTTTACCGAGATCGGCATGGTGGATTTTTAGAAGTGCATCAGGTACGACCGACCGGTACGGATCAGACCCATACCAGTGGTTGTTACAGTCTCCGAATTTTATTTTATTGATTTTTCTTGCCAATTTTGTTGGGATTCGTTTCTTGGCCAACTTCAAGCATAACATATCTCACTGAAGGAGTCTCACTCTTTTCTTTCCATATGAAACATATCTCATCAACTCTACCCCTCTGAAGGAACCTCGCAACCATGTCTCAGCCATGTGATATTGTTAAAGAAAAGGAGGATAGGAAGGGATACTCCACAAGGTCAAGAGACACTGAGAATATGTCCATTGAGGAGAACAAGGAATAAGAACTCTGGATGGATCAGTTTGGTCTATATGAGCGGTTCAAGTTGATGGAGATGATGAAAGAAGGACACAAGGTATTCAACATTCTCGTAGGGAAGGAAACAAATCATGAGGAGGTGGACCTAGCCTCCGAGCAGGATGGCAGTTTCTCGTTTTAGAAACTAAAGTTGGAACCAGAATAAATTCAAAGCTCGCTCGATAGCCTTGATCTCCGTATCAATAAAATTGAGGTAAAAGCTCTAGGATCTACTAAACACATTGACCTGCTATGCTATCTTGATCAGGTGGATAACAATATAAAGAAGGGATTGGAAGCCAATCTTGAAATTACTCTTTGTTCACTGAAAGTTCAAAAGGGGACAGTGGAGGTCCAACAATGTTTCATCGCTCAGTTGGAGAAAATTAGCAAGCAACATAGGATCTACATTACTCTTTTGGAACCAACCAACAAAAACCTCTCCGCTAGGCTTCATGATGCAAGGGTTCACTTTAAAAATAAAGGAGCACTATTGTATCAAATAATTGCAAGGGATTATTTGATCCCACCTGTAGGGACATCTATAACACCTTGTAATCTATCTTACAGTTTTAGCTTGTTTATTTTATTGCACACATATTAGTTAAATTCTAAATTTTGCATTAGTTGCATATTCAACTCCCTTGGCGAAGGAAGGAACTATTATCCGGTGATTTTTCAAGCCTTTATGATATTTAGAGTAATCTCGGTTTATGATTATTCTATTAGATGTATGAATGAAGATGAGTATTATTATACTTATACTTTGTGATGATTTTAGGGTCTTCCGAACCAATAGTACTAATAGAATGTGAGAATAATTCTTGATAGCATGTTATAGTCATTAGTTTGATTCGAAGCATATGAACTATGAAATCGATGAGAATAAATAAATTATTCTATCAATAAAATTATAGTGGTATAAGTTGAGGTAGATAGTCCAACACAACCGTGAATTACTTCATACTTGCCTTGTAAGATGGTATCATGTATTGATTTGTCTTGAATCTTTTCATGAGAATATGAATATGTATAGATTATTTGCATAAGCAATACAAGATGCAGTAAAAGAAAGAGAAAATAAATATGCAGCTAGCTTAGTGCAAAGAGTAATAGAGATGTACATGATCATGAGAGGACTTGAAATATACCATCCATGGTTTTGAACCCTAAGTGGATTTGCGGAGTCATAAACATGTTTGAGGTCACCTTGCAAACTCATTCAGTTGAACTTGATGATTGTATGATATGTTAATAATTAATCTCCATATCACCTATTAGCACAAAAGGTGTGGAAGCCTCTAAGTTATTTGATACGTGAAAGTGTGATAGAGCTCATGATGTGATTCTATATCCGATATTATAATTGTTTCTTATAATGCCTCTTGTAGTTTAACAACGTATACTACATGAACATAATGACTTTATCCATTAAGCTATGGTCTTGCTCGGGGACGAGCAAGAGTCTAAGCTTAGGGAAGTTGATGAGTTCATATTTAAAGCATTTTACTTGTTGTTTTTGCCTATGTAGCAGTAGGATTATGGCATTTTATCGTGCTCGCGCACACCTTTTATGTTTGTTTACACATGATCCTAAAATAATAAGTCGTTGATGAACATTAGGAGTAAATAATAACACTAGATTGTTTTGGCTAAAATTGCAATTGATGTTGTCCAGATTATTTTTGGCCATGGGATAGACACCGAGGAGGACACATGACGATGTCGCAACATAGCCTGGATATCATGTGAGGTGGGCCCCGCTGCAGGCCAGGGTGAGATATTCCATACCGAGGACAGGTGTAACGCACGCCGTCGTACCATGCGTCGCTGGAAGGTGGACTTTGTGAGTGACAGGGACCCGCGGTTAGTGCTTGTGGGTTGGAATGTGTGTGGTGAAAAGCGTTCCCTAGGCAATAGATCCCCGCATCCGTCGGGTGGTGGGACCCACCTGGCAACATCGCCACGTTGTGAGTTCATGGCGGACACGGTTTGTCCTAGGCATGGGCCCACTAAATGCTAGTGTGGCGCCCATGTGGAGTTGTGAGCCTAAGACGGAGGTGGTTTATTGCGGAGATGAGCCTGCTGAACATCACCATGGCACTATGAACCCATGGTGGCCTCGGTTTCTCGGGGATGTAGGTCTCGCCCGGAGCTAGCATCACATCGTAGAGTTTAGCCATACATGGCTTTTCGTGGTCATGGGGCCCGCAGATAACCTACGTGGCGTCCTGTACTATCATCGATCGTGGGTTCACATTGTCTAGGGAACCCCGATAACTGACGTGGCATGCTACGCCTTGGCCGCCGAGACCAATCTAGCAGCATAGATACTAAGCATCCCGGTAGGTGAGCTGATATTCCTGTATGCTCCTTCATCGATGCCAAGTGGGATAGATCTTACGGTCTATGTGACAACACCTGTAGTCCGCACATTTCCTCGCGAGCTTAGAGCTCCCTGCTATCTACGTTGGCGGATCCTGGGATTAGCGAACTATGATTGTACGATGTCGTGCGGATTTTTGTAGATCATCTGACCACTTGCACTGCATACAATAAGTGTTGCTTGACCTATGTTTTTCTCAACTTACCTCTCTCTTCCTGCTCTTCTCTCCACACAGTTTCGATGTTCTTGCTTTGCCGGCGAGTTCGAGTGGCTGTCCAGTGTCTCTCCGTCAGTTCTTCATGCTCTGATCTTTGGACGCTGACGGTCAGTTCATCGCTAATCTTTCTCCTACTCGCTATCGTGCTATTTCATGTGATTCTACAGAGTTACTCTAGGATCGTCTTCTAAGATTCTTCCACTAGGTACTGTCTTCTTTCCTTCTATTTCGCATGTTAGTGAATTTTTCGTCTCTTTTCTTGCTACGCTCTCGAGTGTTGTTTTCTCTGTTTGCTAACTACTTTTGTCTGTCTTTCGCAGGTATCTTTGTCTTTTGACGTGTGACCTTGTCCATGGTTATCCTACCTTGATTCTCGGCACGATTAGTCTCTTACTGTAGTGTCACGTGTGTCTGCATCTCCTGTTTTCCACCGTTTGAGGCTTCACCGTTGTCTTTCCTCCTGCGGGTTTTCTAGGCGTGTTTTGCTAAACATTTGCGTCATTGTCGCCTTTTCCTACCACCAACCGCATGCCTCGCTTCTTGATCCAAGTAAGTATACTTTTTTAACGAAGGTGTTGCCCGCGCTCTATCTTGCCACCGAGTTTGACTAACGGTTGTTGTATAGACACGCCTCTATCTATAGACGTTCTTTAGATAAACATCTGTCTATTTTGTTACATTCTCTGCATTTTCTTCGAAACTATGGGCACGCTGTTCCTTGTATAATGTGTAGGGACATCAACTGAGTAGCATACTTTTTTCTAGGTATTTGCATTGTTCCACACGTTGGCTTTACCTTTTTTATCCATGTTTTTCTTACGTGTTTGCCAGTACATATAATGTTATCTCCATCTCTAAACTTTTTTTTGCCTCGTAGATGCCTACGTTTAGTTTTCTATCAAAGCTCCGGATCCGTGACACTGACTCATCTTTGGTGGTAAGGGTATCTCACGCATGTGACTGTCAAAATGGGGTGTTTGATGGACCAATCGTTCGTGTGGAAATCATCTTGCTCGACTCGAAGGTAATGTACTTCTCTAGCTCTAAACGTCATCATTTTTTTCTAGATTACCACTGAGTACGACGTTTTCAAGGTGACAGGATCTATGCTGAGATCGGAAAAGAAGATGTTAGCAAGCTTAGGGCAAGGCTGACTGAAGGCCGCATGTGATGGGAATATGCCCGAGAGGCAATAATAAAGTGGTTATTATATTCCATGTTTATGATAAATGTTTATTTTGCATGCTATAATTGTATTAATTAGAAACGTTAATACATGTGTGTTTCATAAACAAAATACAAAGTTCCTAGTAATGTCTCTCATATAAACTAGCTCATTGATTAATAAGATGATCAAGGTTTCCTGATCATGGACATTGGATGTTGTTAATAACGAGGTCACAACATTGGTGGAATGATGTGATGAACATTCATTCGAAGTATAGCATTATGATCAAAGTCATTATTTCTATATTGCTATAACATCATTCGAAGTAATCCTAGTCTTTAGACCATGAGATCATGTCAATCACTAACACTAGAAGAGTATATTGATAACATCAAACGTCACACCGTGAAAGGGTGACTATAAAGGTGGGTTCAGTGCTACGAAGGTGTTTTGTAGAGGCTCATGGATCAAGAGTGGGATTTGTCCATCCTGATGACGGATAGATTTACTCAGGGCCCTCTCGATGATATCACATTGAAATAGCTTGCAAGCAAGTGATGTGATCACTAGAATGTTATATCACGGGAACGAGAAAAGAGTGCATGTCAGTAACAAGATCAAACTAGGTATTCAGATACCGATGATCGAATCTCAAGCATGTAATATATTGCATGACAAAGGGATTTAGTTACAACGTTAAAGGTTCACACAATCACTAGAGTCATCGTTGAATGTGTGGGAGTTAGTACGGATCTCCAGGTCCCGCTGCTGATTATTGATCGGAGAGGGGTCTCAATCATGTCTGCATTATTCGCGAACCGTAGGGTGACACACTTAACGGATACCAACACCATTTGGAGCAAATATGTGTCAGATACAAATTTAAGAAAGCGTTGGAATCAATTCGATGGAAACCGGAATTGTTTCGGGTGAATTTAAAGAAACTGGTTCTGCATGTGATATTGAAATGTTGCAAGGGGTTTTATGTGAATGTTTGTTAATTAAAATAATTAACAAAATTCTGAATAAATAAATAAAAGGAGTTTTATTTAATGAGGGATTGCATTAAATTTGGTGGAAAGTTAATGGGATTTGGGTGGAGGAAATGGAGAGCCATTTGTGTGAGTGGGAGCTCCACTCACATGAATGGAGGAAGAGGTGGGGGCACCCTCTTTGGCCACCGGCCTTGGCCCTTGACTGCCCCCTCCTCCTATAAAAGGAGCCCCTCCTCTCACTTCTCACTCACACCTCCTCGCGAAGGATCTCTCTCCCCCTCTAGAAATTATTCCCCATGGTCTCGGATTAGTGAGATACATGTTCCCGGTGGATTTATCTGGAAAGGAGTTGCTGCTTCCACTGCTTTGCTGGAGCGAGGGACGGAGGTTGTCGGGGTACCGGATGTGTGTGCGATCACGGATGCACCGCTACTTTGCGGTGCTAGACTTGGTGGTGCTGGACCTGCTGGACTTGCTGGTGCTGGACCTGCTAGACTCACTGTGCTTTATCACGATCTTGAAATCAGCAAGTGTATGACTACATCAACCACGAAATCAGTTTCGTTAACAATGCTTTGTTCATCTTCAAGGGTATGTTCTGTATGGATGTATATCCACCCGTTTCTTGTATCTAGTAGATTGATCTTGCGTATAATAGTTCCCATCGTAGGATTTTTTGTTTTCTATGTTGTGAACCCAACAGTGGTATCAGAGCCAGATCTATGCATAGATGCTTTGCACGGGTAGAACACATATGAGTATGTGGGTGCTGATGATATTCTTCTATGTATTTTGGATATTGGTGGCATAGTGGGATGAAGCGGCCCGGACTAACTTTACATGTCCTCGCACATGAGGCTTGTTCCACGCTTGACATGTAACTAGTTTTGCACAAGTGGCTAGCGGGTGTGTAACATCCCAAATCTTTAATCAAGGTTATTAAGATCCAAAGTACCCAATTTAGGGTTAACAAAAACTTTTTCTCATTTAAAAGATTTAAGCATGCATATGTGTGTTGCATTAAATAGGAATTGATTTGAATTTCCATGATTGTTGGTTCTAATGGTTGTAAAATGATTCTAAGATGAATTCCACATCATCTAGATTATTCCCAAGCAAAAACCAAAGAAAAAGAAATCAAAAAGAATTAATAAACGAAATAGTCACCTTTGCCATTTTAATCAGCTAGGACACTTTAGGTGTTCCTAGCACTCAAAATCAAACAGAAACAATTTTGGATCGTTGCACCCCTTGCTAGTAAAAGTTAAGGTGTACCAAGGCCCACTTTGTGATCTTCCAAAAATATTCAACTCTAAATTCAAATGACATTTGAAAATGGAATCAAGTGTATGTATCTAGATCACACTTTTTCAAAAACAACTCAAATAAACTCAATTTGAAAATCCCAAGCAACCATATATGCTCAAGCTTAAGATCAAAAACTCCCCCAAAATTCATTCAAAAATTCAAAACTTTTCTTCATGCGGCCATTGTGTCGAGCACCTTGTGAGTAGAATCAAACCTGCATAACTAATATTGTTTTGATCAAATTTGGTCGAGCCATTTCAGCACCATTAACCATCTTGGACTCCCTAGCCCCAACCAGGCCATAAACCATCCCCTCTCCGCCGCTCCAGGGAGGAAGGCGTGATCAGACCGCCGTCCCCTGTCCATCCCATGGCCACAGCCAGCCCCTGGACCACCGAGGACAAGCCCCACACTAAGCCTCTGCGCCGCGCCAGCGCACGCCAGAGCTCCATCCCCGTCAAGGCAACACACACCTCCCCTCGACCATAGCCTGCGCGTGCCGCTCCGCATTGACCCTAGGGACCCGCCAGACACGCTCTTCTTTCGCCGCGCGACCCACAGCCGCCGGGAACCACGTCGAGCACCGCCTCTGTCGCTCAGAGCGCGAGACACTCCCGACCCAATCCACCGCCCCTAGCACCACCTTTAAGCCCTAGCTAACCGCCAGGGAACCGCCCACCATCCGCCTACCTTTCCCACGCCGATAGCACCCTGTGCCGTCGTCACCGACGAGCTCCGCCCATGCCTCTCTGCCGCCTCGCCGAGCCTATATAAGGGAGCCTCCGCAGCACCATTTCTTCACACCACCCAGCTCTCCTCTCACCACTGGTCCTTCCCCACCTCTCGCCAGAGCCGCTCGAGCAGCCAGCCGCCGAAATTTCACCAGAGATAGCTGCAGCAGAGGAGGAGACGCCCTCGTCGATTTTGTCCACCCCCGGAGCTGCCTCGCCTAAGCCCGCCATCGTCTCCTCGTTCAAATGCCCCCATTGCCAAGCTTGATGGAGCCCTGGTATGCCCCCACTGCACGGCCACAGCGCCGCTAGGTTTCTGTCTCGCCGGTGACGTGTCCGTCGTCGACGATGAACGTGAGCCATAGATTCTAGTTCTAATCGGGTGGTCCACATTGCCCCGTACCGCTTCGCGTGTAATGAGCCACTGACAGGCGGGACCCCCCTGTCAGTAGTCCTCAGCACCGTGGAGTGAAACTAGGCTGGCCCGTTAGTGTTCTCTCGCTGGCCCTGTGATTCAAATTTAGATTTTTCCTTTTTAGCAGAAACTTAGTTCTGTCCCTTAGTTCAAAAATCAACTCAGAAAGATCTACTGAACCAAATTAAGTGATTCCAATTTTTTTGGAAAGATACTTTAAATCTTTATCCAAGCCCATTGGATTTAAATCAATTAGAGTTATATATCTCTCCTAGCAAAAATAACAAGACATAAGCTTTTTCACATTCAAACATTTTTCTAAAATCAACCATAATAGCTTTTGAGTTGATTCCAACTCTCAAAAATCACATTTGAATATACCTATCTGAATATGTAATAATATTAAGGTTTGTATGCAGTGACTTTGGACTAGTACCAAAATAATGCTATATTGGCATTTCTAGTCACTTTAAATCATTAAATATTAAACTTAAACCTATTAAAACGTGATCCAACATTGAAATCACATTACCATGTATTAGAATATGTGGTGATGACAAGGGTCCACATGATCCCATATTTTAATTGGAGAATATTAAATCTTAGTTATTTTCAATGAGTAGAAATTACTTTTCTCAAATAAAATAAATGAAACTAGTTCATCAAACTTTGTGATGTTTGTGATGATAGTAGATCATCAAATGTGTGCCTTAGTGTGCTAAATAGACTAGTTAAGTATTGTTTGGTGATTGTGTATTCCATATGTATTTATAGACGATAGTACCGACCAAGTATACGAGGAGGAGGAGTTCTACCCCAAAGAAGACGAGGAGAATTTCAACCACTGCACCAACCAAGGCAAGCTATTGTTAGCAAGCTAGAATTATGCAAGATAACCTAAGCAAGATGCATTAGGCATGCTTTGTTTATACCTTTTGACTTATACCTACCCAAGTTTTACTTACAAGCTTTACTTTCTTTTACTTAACCAAAGTCCTTTACTTGTTTATAGATGGCATAAAGAGTATGAAACTTGGCCTATCTAGTTAGCCTTAGATGTCATTCTATGGCATGAGATTGATATTAACATCCCACATTAGTGAACACTCTTAACTTAGTGATTAGAGCTAAACCAAAAACTTGATCACTTTAGATGGGAATACTTGGTGAAAATGGTTATGAAAACCTTGGAATGATGAGTCATTCTATTGAGATGTTTTGACATGTGTTGAGAAACACAAATGGTTTATGATGATGAAAATGTTGAGGCATGAACCTTAGCCCCTCCTATAAAAACTGATGGTTGGGTTCGAATGCGATGCCATTCCAATTTTACCGTACAACCACAATACTGAATTGGGTAAGGCTTAGCCGGAAGTTTATATGTATTAGTTCCCTCGCGGGAGAGGTATGAGCTGAGGATACCTCTCAATGTTGTCCACCTATGTAGTGCTCGTGATGGCAGATGGCCATGGCTGGGAGGCCAAGCTCATAGGAGAGGTGCTTGTACTAGAGTGTGTAAAGGAAAGGTTATGTTTGATTATCTGCATACTAAGTATGATGATTCAGGGTTATCCCTGATAGATGTATCAAATTTTGTGGTGAAAGTGTACCACCTATGTAGAGTGTCAAACTATTCGAATAGCCGCGTCCGCGGTTATGGACAATTGGAGTGGCCATACTATTCCGTTGTCAGATGTTTTCAAAATGACTTATGAAAGGATTTGTGACATGACTTGACCACAACATGGTTGTGACTATGACAACTAAGTTCCCACTTAGGTGATTTCAAACCTTATTTTATCTTTCTTTGATTCTGAACTCAGCTTTGGTTTCAAACTTAACTTTACAAAATAAACTTTGAGTTAGCTTTTCCTACTAGTACTACCTTACTTATTAGTGATAGTTTGCGAGTACTTAAAGAGTACTCATGGCTTTGTCCCTGGCTATTCGTGTGGCTAGACTATGAGGAGGACTACCCTGAAGGAGGACAGCAGGACGGCTATGACAACTAGGATCATCTCCCATCGTCAGCATTGCCTGTGACACTAAAGATGGACCCCACTACTACGCTATTTATTCCGCTACTTGTTTGTACTAAGACTAGATCATGAGATCCTTGATTTGTGTAAGACCTTATTATGGTTTGTAATGGATGATGTACTATGATATCCAATCTGTTATGTCTCGCAAAAATGGTAATCCTGGGATTGTGATGTATTGCAGACCGTGAAGCTAGTAGGGCAGAGCGCCAAGAAAATCTAGCCACCTTGCAGCAGATCACCTAGATGGCTCACAACAATCAGAGCCATGGAAATCTGGATCATCATGGATCTAAACTCAAAAACTTCTAGAATACCAATCCCCCAATCTTTAGCCAGTCTGAAAACCCACTAGATGCCGATGATTGGTTACAGACGATGGAGAACAACTTAGAAGTCACCGGAGTGGATGCAAACGAGAAAGTTTTGTTTGCCACCCACTATCTGGCAGGAGATGCAAGAGCATGGTGGAACAGCACCCGCACAATGAACCACGGTCAAGTGATGACGTGGGAAGCCTTCAAGATCAAGTTCAGCCGCACCCATGTGCCGCAGGGTTTAGTCACCAGAATGAGAGATGAATTCAGAGAGCTAAAGCAGGGCAGAATGACTGTAGTGGAGTACCGTGACAGATTCTTGTCCCTCGCCAGGTATGCACCTGATGAGATCAACATGAAGGCCAAGAAGAAGGAGAGATTCCTCAACAGACTGCGTGATGAGATGCAGACTGTACTCGTCAACATCTGTTTCGAGGATCTCGAAGAGCTAGTCGACTCTGCCATTCAGATGGAAGGGAAGATTAATCAAGCAAATGACCAAAGCAAACGTCAGATGATGCACCAAGCCGGATCCAGCAGCCACCAGAAGTACTGTCCCAACCCGTCTGCCAGATATGCCCCACGGAACAATCGACCCCCAATGTAGCGGAGGAAATGTGAAGTCTAGAGGAAACAACAATCACCCCGGCAACTCAAGCAATTTTAACTGTGCACCTCCCAAGTCCAACAACAACAACAAAAACACTGCATCGAGAACTGGAAGCAATGATGTGCCCATGGCAGCAAAAGACAAGTCTCAGATTACTTGTTTCGAGTGTGGATTGAAGGGTCACTACTCCAATGAGTGCCCCAAGAAGATTGCCGCCACTTCCAATGTGAATACCCCAACTCAACAGCAGCGTCGTGTTTAGCCCGGAAGAAGATTCGCCCAAGGGAAACCCTCACAACCGCAACTGCCGTCTCTTCCACATGAACGCTGAAGAAGCCCAAGAAGTGCCAGATGTTGTGCTGGGTATGTTTTCTGTCAACTCAGTTTTAGCAAGTGTGTTGTTTGATTCTGGAGCATCGCACTCATTTGTCACCGAAGAATTTTCATGCACTAGTAAGATTCACCCAACCAACTTGAAGCATGTCATGACAGTTCAAATACCCGGTTCAACAATAAAAGCTAGAAAAATTTGCAAAGCTGTACCTATCAGAATACATGGGATAGATTTTTATGCCAATCTAATAGTACTTGGAACCAAAGGTTTGGAAGTAGTACTAGGAATGGATTGGATGTCGAAGCATAAAGGATTGATTGACTGTGCCAAGAAAGCCATCACCATGACCAGTAGCTCTAGAGTATCAGTAGAGCATATATCTGAAACTTTGCCCCGTCAATTCAAATGCAACAAGAGTCTAGCCCTACCAACCATAGACCAAGTCAGAGTAGTCTGTGAATACCCTGATGTATTCCCAAATGAATTTCTCGGTATGCCCCCGGATAGGGATATTGAGTTCATTATTGAGCTAATCCCCGGAACCGGACCCATAGCTCAGAGACCCTATAGTATGAACCCCTCAGATTTAGTGGAACTGAAGAAGCAGTTGGATGCTATGTTGGCAACAGGCTTGATTCAACCAAGCGCAGCGCCATGGAGATCGCCCATGTTATTCGTCAACAAGAAAGATGGAGGCAACCGTTTGTGCACAAATTACAGGAAGTTGAATGACGTCACAATCAAGAACAAGTACCCATTGCCAAAGATAGAGGATCTATTTGATCAGTTGACTGGTGCCAGTGTTTTCTCTAAGATTGATCTTAGGACTGGTTATCACCAACTAAAGATTCGTGCAACGGATATTCCAAAGACCGCCTTTACCACCAGATATGGATTATACGAGTATACGTTCATGTCTTTTGGATTAACCAATGCTCCCGCTTATTTCATGAATCTCATGAATAAGGTCTTTATGAATTTTCTGATAAGTTTGTCGTTGTGTTTATCGATGATATTCTTATCTACTCCAAGTCAGAAGAAGAGCATGAGCAACATCTGAGAATCATCCTTGAAACCCTTAGAGAGCAGCAGTTGTATGCCAAGTTCAGCAAATGTGAGTTTTGGTTTAAAGAAGTAGGATTCCTAGGACATATTGTAGCTGCCGGAGGAGTCGCTATTGATCCTGCCAAGATCAAAGATGCCGAAGAATGGGAAGCCCCCACCACTCAAACCCAAGTCCATGCATTTCTGGGATTAGTGGGATATTACCGCAAGTTAGTAGAAGGATTTTCGAGCATTGCAAGACCAATGTATCAATTGCTGAAGAAGGACAAGAAATTTGAATGGACCGACAAATGTGAAGCCAGTTTCCAAGAGCTCAAGAATAGATTGATTTCAGCCCCAATATTGATCATGCCAGATATCAAGAAGCCGTTTGATGTGTACTGTGATGCATCCAAGATTGGTCTCGGATGTGTATTGATTCAAGAAGGCAAAGTCATCGCATACCTGTCTCGTCAACTGAAACAGCATGAGCAGAACTACCCTACCCATGATCTTGAATTAGCCGATGTAGTATTAGCTTTGAAGACATGGCGTCATTACATTATGGGTAATCGATGTGACATTTACTCGGATAAGAAGAGCTTGAAGTATATTTTCACTCAGAAGGAGCTGAATATGAGGCAAAGGAGATGGATAGAATTAATCAAGGATTATGACCTTGACATTCACTATCACCCCGGCAAAGCCAATGTGGTAGCGGGTGCTCTTAGCAGATTGCCGTGTAGGCTAAACACTATGATCAAGGAGAAGCAACCAAGTTTGTATGAGGAGTTGGAGCAGTTTAGAACTGAGCTAGTTAGCAAAGGATTTTTAGCTAGCATTGAACTTCAACCCACTTTGATTATCCAAGTCAAGGAAGCCCAGAAGGGAAATGAAAGTATCGACGGAATCAAGCATCGTATTGGTACATGAAAGGTACCTCGATTTACCGAAGATGAAGAAGGCATTTTGTGGTACAAAGAATGTATCTGTGTGCCCGCAGATTCGGAGCTAAAGCAAGTGATCATGAAAGAAGCTCATGATACTCTTTATTCTATCCACCCCGGAGGAACGAAGATGTATCAGGATTTGAAGGAGCAATTTTGGTGGCACAAGATGAAGAGAGAAATCGGAAGTTACATTGCCAAGTGTGATATCTGTCAGAGAGTCAAAGCGGAACATCAGAGACCCGCAGAACTGTTGCAACCATTGCAGATTCTGGAATGGAAATGGGATTCTGTCGGAATGGACTTTATCACCGGTTTGCCTACTTCTAGTAGGGGAAATGACTCAATCTGGGTCATCGTTGATAGACTGTCCAAGGTAGCTCATTTTATACCTGTCAAGACAACCTACTAGAGTTCGAATCTAGCAGAACTATACATTGCCAGAATTGTTAGTTTGCATGGAACCCCCAAGACCATAGTGTCGGATCGAGGAACCCAATTTACCTCGAGATTTTCACAGAAAGTTCAAGAAGGATTAGGAACCAAGTTGAATTTCAGCACCGCTTATCACCCGCAAACCGATCGACAGACTGAAAAAGTCAACCAAATCCTAGAAGGTATGTTGAGATCTTGTGTGTTAGAGTACGGATCAAAATGGGAAGATTGCTTGCCTTTCGCAGAATTCTCATATAACAACAGTTATCAAGCCAGTTTGCAAATGGCCCCATTTGAGTTCTTATATGGAAGAAAGTGTCGTACCCCTTTGAATTGGTCACAAGTAGGAGAGAGTTAGATTTTCTGACCCGACATCCTACGAGAAGCCAAAGAGAAGGTTCACAAAGTCCATGAGCACCTCAAGACCGCTCAATCCATACAGAAGAGTTATGCTGAAAAGAGAAGGAGAGACCTGACTTTCAATGTCAGAGATTTTGTGTATCTCAAGGTTTCGCCATTGAAGGGAACACAACGTTTTAGTCTGAAAGGAAAGTTAGCCCCCAGATATATTGGACCCTCCAAGATTATGAATCGTCGAGGAGAAGTATCGTATCAACTGGAACTGCCAGAGGAGATGTCAGCCATCCACAATGTGTTCCATATCTCTATACTTCGCAATTGCCTAGAAGTGTCGGAGAAGACCAAAGTTTTCAAGAACATCGATCACTGAGCTATTGATATCAACAAGGATCTGAAGTATCATGAAGTGCCCATCCTTATCCTGGAGGAAGCTTACAGAACCACCAGGACCCGGAGTATCAAATTTCTCAAGATCCAATGGAGCAACCATACCGAAGAAGAAGCCACTTGGGAGCGAGAAGATTACATTAGGACTGAGTTCCCAGATCTCTTTAGTTCCTAGTTTTCTTTCTTAAATCTCGGGACAAGATTTTGTTTAAGGGGGGAAGGTTTGTAACATCCCAAATCTTTAATCCAGGTTATTAAGATCCAAAGTACCCAATTTAGGGTTAACAAAAACTTTTTCTCATTTAAAAGATTTAAGCATGCATATGTGTGTTGCATTAAATAAGAATTGATTTGAATTGCCATGCTTGTTGGTTCTAATGGTTGTAAAATGATTTTAAGATGAATTCCACATCATCTAGATCATTCCCAAGCAAAAACCAAAGACAAATAAATCAAAAAGAATTAATAAAGGAAATGGTCACTTTTGCCATTTTAATCAACTAGGACACTTTAGGTGTTCCTAGCACTCAAAATCAAACAGACACTTTAGGTGTACCAAGGCCCACTTTGTGATCTTCCAAAAATATCCACACACTAAATTTAAATGACATTTGAAGATGAAATCAAGTGTATGTATCTAGATCACACTTTTTCAAAAACCACTCAAATGAACTCAATTTGAAAATCCCAGTCTACCAGAGATGCTCAAGCTAAAGATCAACAACTCCCCCAAAATTCATTCAAAAATTCAAAACTTTTCTTCATGCGGCCATTGTGTCGAGCACCTTATGTGAAGAACTAAACCTGCCTAACTAATACTGTTTTGATCAAATTTGGTCGAGCCATTTGAGCACCATTAACCATCTTGGTCTCCCCTAGCCCCAACCAGGCCATAAACTAGCCCCTCTCCACCGCTCCAGGGAGGAAGGCATGATCACACAGCTGTCCCCTGTCCACCCCACGGCCACAGCCACCCCTGGACCAGCGAGGACAAGCCCCGCACTAAGCCTCTGCGCCGCACCAACACACGCCAGAGCACCATCCCCGGCAAGGCAACACACACCTCCCCTCAACCATAGCCCGCGCATGCCGCTCCGCATTGACCCCAGGACCCCGCCAGACATGCTCTTCTTCCGCCGCACAACCCACAGCCGCCGGGAACCACTTCGAGCACTGCCTCTGTCGCTCAGAGAGCGAGACGCTCCCGACCGCAATCCACCACCCCTAGCACCGCCTTTAAGCCCTAGCTGACCGCTAGGGAACCGCTCACTGTCCACCTACCTTGCCCACGCTAATAGCGCCCTGTGCTGTCGTCACCGACGAGCTCCGCCCATGCCTCTCTGCCGCCTCTCCGAGCCTATATAAGGGAGCCTCCCTAGCACTATTTCTTCACACCACCCAGCTCTCCTCTCACCACTGGTCCTTCCCCACCTCTTTCCGGAGCCGCTCGAGCAGCCAGCCACCGGAATTTTGCCGGAGATAGCCGTAGTAGAGGAGGACATGCCCCCGTCGATTTCGTCCACCCCCGGAGCTGTTGCGACCTTGCCTGAGCCCGTCGTCGTCTCCTCGTTCAGACGCCCCCATCGCCAAGGTTGCTGGAGCCCTGGTATGCCCCCACTTCACCCCCACAATGCCGCTAGGTTTCCGTCTCGCCGGCGACGTGTCTGTCATCGACGATGAACGTGAGCCGTAGATTCTAGTTCTAATCGTGTGGTCCACGTTGCCCCATACCGCCTCGCGTGTAATGAGCCACTGACAAGCGGGACCCCCCTGTCAGCAGTCCTCAGCGCCGCGGAGTGAAACTGGGCCGGCCCATTAGTGTTCTCGCACTGGCCCTGTGATTCAAATTTAGATTTTTCCTTTTTAGCTGAAACATAGTTTTGTCCCTTAGTTCAAAAATCATCTCAGAAAGATCTACTGAACCAAATTAAGTGATTCCAATTTTGTTGGAAAGATACTTTAAATCTCTATCCAAGCCCGTTAGATTTAAATAAATTAGAATTATAGATCTCTCCTAGCAAAATAACAAGACAGAAGCTTTTGCACATTCAAACATTTTTCTAAAATCAACCATAATAGCTTTTGAGTTGATTCCAACTCTCAAAAATCACATTTGAATATACCTATCTGAATATGTAATAATATTAAGGTTTGGATGCACTGACTTTGGACTAGTACCAAAATAATGCTATATAGGTATTTCTAGTCACTTTAAATCATTAAATATTAAACTTAAACCTATTAAAATGTGATGCAACATTTAAATCAGATTCCCATGTATTATAATATGTGGTGATGACATGTGTCCACATGATCCCATATTGTTATTGGAGAATATTAAATCTTAGTTATTTTCAATGAGTAGAAATTACTTTTCTCAAATAAAGTAAATGAAACTAGTTCATCAAACTTTGTGATGTTTGTGATGATAGTAGATCATCAAATGTGCGCCTTAGTGTGATAAATAGACTAGTTAAGTATTGTTTGGTGATTGTGTATTCCGTGTGTATTTATAGATGATAGTACCGACCAAGTCTACAAGGAGGAGGAGTTCTACCCTAAAGAAGACGAGGAGAATTTCAACCACTGCACCAACCAAGGCAAGCTATTGTTAGCAAGCTAGAATTATGCAAGATAACCTAAGCAAGATGCATTAGGTATGCTTTGGTTATACCTTTTGACTTATACCTACCCAAGTTTTACTTTCTTTTACTTTACCAAAGTCCTTTACTTGTTTATAGATAGCATAAAGAGTATAAAACTTAGCCTATCTAGTTAGCCTTAGATGTCATTCTATGGCATGAGATTGATATTAACATCCCATATTAGTGTACACTCTTAACTTAGTGATTAGAGCGAAACCAAAAACTTGATCACTTTAGATGGGAATACTTGGTGAAAATGGTTATGAAAACCTTGGAATGATGAGTCATTCTATTGAGATGTTTTGACATGTGTTGAGGAACACAAATGGTTTATGATGATGAAAATGTTGAGGCATGAGCCTTAGCCCCTTCTATAAAAACTGATGATTGGGTTTGGATGCGATACCATTCCAATTTTACCGTACAACCATAATACCTGAATTGGGTAAGGCTTAGCCAAAAGTTTATATGCATTAGTATTAGTTCCCTCGCGGGAGAGGTATGAGATGAGGCTACCTCTCAATGTTGTCCACCTATGTAGTGCCCAGGATGGCAGATGGCCATGGCTAGGAGGCCAAGCTCAAAGGAGAGGTGCTTATACTAGAGTGTGTAAAGGAAAGGTTATGTTTGATTATCTGCATACTAAGTATGATGATTTAGGGTTATCCGTGACAGATGTATCAAATTTTGTGGTGAAAGTGTACCACCTCTGCAGAGTGTCAAACTATTCGAATAACCGCGTCTGCGGTTATGGACAGTTGGAGTGGCCATATTGTTCCGTTATCAGATGTTTTCAAAATGACTTATGAAAGGATTTCTGACATGACTTGACCACAACATGGTTGTGACTATGACAACTAAGTTCCCACTTAGGTGATTTCAAACTTTATTTTATCTTTCTTTGTTACTGAACTCAGCTTAGGTTTCAAACTTAACTTTATAAATAAACTTAGAGTTAGGTTTTCCTACTAGTACCACCTTTCTTATTAGTGATAGTTTGCGAGTACTTAAAGAGAACTCATGGCTTTTTCCCTGGCTATTCCCATGGCCAGACTATGAGGAGGACTACCCTGAAGGAGGACAGTAGGACGGCTACGACAACTAGGATCATCTCCCATCATCAGCATTGCCTGTGACACTGAAGATGAACCCCACCGCTACACTATTTATTCCACTACTTGTTTGTACTAAGACCGGATCATGAGATCCTTGATTTGTGTAAGACCTTATTATGGTATTTTAATGGATGATGTACTGTGATATCCAATCTGTTATGTCTCGCAAAAATGGTAATCCTGGGATTGCGATGTATGGCATAAAAGGCATCTGGGATTAAAAATCCGGTTGTTGACAGGGTGTCTGTCTCTCCTACTATGGTCAATATCTGATTTACAACGAGTTGCTAATAATTTGATTATCATCGTTGTGGTTCCGTGTTCGTAGGTAAGACCGGTTCCATCTTCGAAAGCCCTAAGCCACGTAAAACTTGCAATGGATAAATTAGAAGCGTCTAGTTTAGATTGTTGCTAGGCTGGTGTCATGATATGGTAATGTTGTAAGTTGATGTATAGTTGATACTCTTAGAACACACCTAAACGTGTAAGTTCCATATACCTTTTCCTTACACACAAAGGAATGATAAAGATCATACCACGATACACATGCTAGTGATCAAGTGCAAGAACCATATCATTTCACTTTACACATGTGATGTTTGCATCTTATATTGCTTGTTTGGCATTTTAGTAGCATTATAAGATGATTCCTCATTTAGATATCAAGATAAAAATGTGTTCTTCCTTAAGTATGCACCGTTCTATGGATCGTGTTTCGAGACATCATGTGATGATCGGGTGTACTCGACTCTGCGCTTTCATACAATAGGTGTAAGACAGTTTTACACACGCGAGTACTAAGGTTCTTACTTGGCGAGCCTAGCATGTACATACATGGCCTCGGAACACAAACCGAAAGGTTAAGCATGAGTCATATGGTAGATATGATGCCCATATAGATGCTCGCCTTTGAAGCTACACCAACTCACGTGATGATCGGACTTGGTCTAGTGGATTTGGTTCATGTAATCACCAAAAAGACACGAGGGGTGTCATTTTTGAGTGGGAGTTCATTTCTAATTTGGATTACTAGAACTCAATTTGTCGTAAACTAAATCGAAGTGAATTTGCATAATTTGTTGTAGTCATTGGATTCTATTTACTACCTTATGCTTAGTTTTAATTGAGATAATAGAACTATAGAATTCTGGATATTTGCTTTACGAACTGGTATCGTATTGTTTTGAATGTCAAATTAAAGTTTAGAAGTCCTATTGCAAACTTTCAGAAAACTCTATTTACTCCATGAAGTTTAATAAGTAGTATTAAATCGAGAGTAAGAATTCCAATGTTAGTATCTAAAGTATCATGTTTGCCTCCATTATTCTTGATATTCAAAAGTTATTTTTAATATCAAGGTTATCTAGGAGCTGAAAGAATAGTTTTAGAAGCCATCATGTGTGGAAGATATTTTGATATCTGAAACAATGTTTATGGTTGCAATATCATACAGTATAATTTATCAAAATACATGTTCTCATATTGTATGAGAATTTGCGAATGTTGGAGACGCTATATGTCCTAATCTCCCAAAAATGTTTTGGGAACTAACATTATACTCAAGATTCGTCCTTATAAGATATAGTAGCTTGATAATGAAAGTTTTCATGATAAGGATGGATAGAAGATATAGGTAAAATGTTTACTACACTAAAAGATTACTAAAGAATGTTTTTTGAAAGAACACCAAACATTTGACGATGGTGATCACCTTCAAAGTGCAAGTCCAAAAGTATTAGTATATGACTATACATGCTTTGGATTATGTGTCATATGTATGGCACCACTTTTGATGTTGATAAGATTCTTTTAAAAATAAAAGGAAATGCTGAAAGAGAATCTATAAAATATTTGGCAGAAAATAAAAGACTGGAAATGTCTAGCTAAGGTATATAGATGATATATATGTTATGGTTGTATTCTTTGCTTGTTAAACAATGTGGTTCTTGGGTATTGGATACCGAATTGGTTGGTATGAAATGTCATACAGAACGACGCAATTCATGAACTACAATGGCATAGGTAACTAGCAAAATAATATGTGATGATGTCCATCGAAAATAAATAAAGTGTTATTGTCTTTATCGTTGACAAAGCTTACCTTCAAGATTTGTTTAAATAATTGTTATTTTGTTCTGATATTATGAGAACAATGGTTGTTCAAATAAATATTGTATTCCATAGAAGATGGATGAACTTTTACAAGTCTAGTTGAACAAATCACATCCATAAAAACTAATGCTAAAATGTTGCAAGACAAATAATTGAAAGATCACTTACAAAGTGACATCACCGTTTAAATTATATTGGAAAGAGAACATGAAGAAACTCCATTTTGATGGATTTTTGGAGTCTTTTGATCTTGACCAATTGACGCTTTTGAAACTTTCCTCGAGATAATTGAAAATCCGTTCATAGGCCAAAGAGGGACAGATGACTAACTTATTGAAAATTGTGCATGTTGATGTGCATAGTCCATTATGTGTAGTCATATGTGATGGATCTTTTTGCTTCATATGCTTTCTCCAGAAATTTGAGTGAATATATTTATATATTTACTTAATAAGGAAGAAGTATGAAACATTTGAAAATTGTTCAAAGACTTTCAAGATGAAGTGGAAAATCATTGTAACAAGAAAATCAAGAGTTTATGATTTGATCATAAAGGAAGATATTTGAGTTACAGGTTTAGAAAATCACCTAAGATTTCAGGAATTGTTCCATGGATTTGCATTTCCTGACAAACCATAGGAGTATGGTATGTTTGATAGATCAAATCGAACCTTGTTTGACATGGTAAGATCAAAGGTGTCATTTATAAAACTGCCATTATATTATAAGGATTAAAGCTTTAGATACTACCGCTTTTACACTAAAAAGAGCACCATCGTGTTCCATTTAAATGACACCATATGAGTTATGGTTTGGGATAAAAACCCGAGTTGTCTTTTCTTAAATTTTGGTATGCTATGCATAAGTAAAATGTTTACAACCAAAGTCGGATCAGCACTTCTTTGTACGTTATCCCAAATAATTTGTTGGGTATTCCTCCATAACACCGAGGACAAAAGAGTTTGTCGCATCGAACGTTAAGTTTCTTGAGAAGGAATTTTTCGTGAAAAGTTAAGTGGGAGGATAATAGAACTTTGATAAGGTTATTGAACCTTAGCTATATGTGCTAAGTAGCACAGCACCGGGAAGTGTCCTGGTGGCGGCCACAATGCTCATGGCTCCCGTGATTACAAAGGTTGTGATTTTGGAGATTAGAGTTCCTGTTTGAACCGTATGCATCGAGTAATGATCAAATAGCTAGATTTGATAAACAAGTCGTTATTGTTTTGACAATGATGAACCGACTACATGCAAATAAGAGATGATGGGCCTAACTCCATTAAATGACTATAAGTCTTAAAATTCGTGATAGTTTCCATACACGAGAAATCAAGTTTTGAACTTGGATGACCCTCCGAAAAGGCATGAAGCCTAACGGTCATGTTTGGATCTATAAAGAAATAGAAATGGATGTTTGACATCTATGAAATTGTCGACATGTCGGAAAAGAGTTTACGAGAATGTTCAAGGAGTTGACTATGACAAGATTTGATCTTTCGTAGCGCTATTAAGTCTTGACGGATTAATGTAGAAACCACTACATATAATTTGATATATGATAGTTGAACAAACAAAACAATGTTCTTCTAATAGAATGGTTATCTAGGACGTGTACCTAACATGGTCCGAAGGGATTTGTTAATTCAAAGGATGCTAAAAGGGCATGCAAACTTCAATGGTTGAAGTGAGCATAGCGGAGTTCAAATCTTCACCGTGATGAAAATGTTAAAAGAGTTTAATTTCATCAAAGACGATGAAGATGCTTGCGTTTGAAAGAAATTAAGTGGGAGCACTAAGACAAATTTCCAATACATTATGTAGAGTACATATTGTTGATTGGAAATGATGTATATTTTATTGACACAAGTTAATAATTTCATTAAAATTGGATTTTGATGAAATACTTGGGCAAAAATGGAATATTTGGCATGAATGTCTATATGGATAGATTGAGGCGCTAATATGGTTATGCCAGGCGTACATATATGAGATATTGAAAGGGGTTCAATATGGAAACAACAAGAAAGGTTCTTGCTGCATGGAAATGATTGAATCAAGATTCAAGTGTATCGACAGTTGGTGAGTGAAATCACGTGAATATTTTGATCAATAATACCATGATATGTACATATCTAGATATGTATAATGCTCTAAATGTTATGAGCATATACCAGAATGATTCATAAGATGATCATTGGATGATAGTAAAGATATTCTTATGAGCTTTGGAAGAACTAAGAATATATCATGTATAAGTGACAAATAGTTGAAAGTAGTTCATTGTAAAGTGTTACATTGATACTAGTTTGTCACAAGATACAAATTAAATTTATCTCAATTTAAACTATGGGTGGCACAATATAATGGAAAGGAAGTTCCATGATATATTTGGATGAGTTCCAAAGTTAAGACATTGTGATGGATACTACAACAAAAAGGCTAAGTATATGACTGCTATAGTAGCAACAAAAGAGGGTGTGTTAAGTAGTTTGTATCAAACTAGGTGTGGTTCACAGTGGGCTAATACTATGAAGATATATTGTACAACAATACTATCAACATGTTTTAACCCAAATGTACTAAAGGTCTCACCAAAGGACTAAATTTATACAATGCCATCTCATTAGAGAATGAGTGATGCGTAGAGACGCCAATACATGCAAATACACAAGGACCTGAAAATGTCAGATCCAGAGATTATGTTAACACTAGAAAATGCATATATTCAAGCCCTAGGTGTTGTATATACAAGTTTACAAACTAGATTATTGACTCTAGTGCAAGTGGGAGACTGAAGGGAATATGCCTGAGAGGCAATAATAAAGTGGTTATTATATTATTCCATGTTTATGATAAATGTTCATTTTGCATGCTATAATTGTATTAATTGGAAACGTTAATACATGTGTTTTTAATAAACAAAATACAAAGTTCCTAGTAATGCCTCTCATATAAACTAGCTCGTTGATTAACAAGATGATCAAGGTTTCCTGATCATGGACATTGGATGTTGTTAATAACGAGGTCACAACATTGGTCGAATGATGTGATGAACATTCATCCGAAGTATAGCATTACGATCAAAGTCATTATGTTTATATTTCTATAATATCATACGAAGTAATCCTAGTCCTTAGACCATGAGATCATGTCAATCACTAACATTTGAAGAGTATCTTGATAACATCAAACGTCATACCATGAAAGGGTGACTATAAAGGTGGGTTCAGTGCTACGACGATGTTATGTAGAGTCTCATGGATCAAGAGTGGGATTTGTCCATCTTGATGATGGATAGATATACTCAGGGCCCTCTCAGTGATATCACATTGAAATAGCTTGCAAGCAAGTGATGTGGTCACTAGAATGTTATATCACGGGAACAAGAAAAGAGTGCATGTCGGTAACCAGATCAAACTAGGTATTGAGATACCGATGATCGAATCCCGGACATGTAATATATTGCGAGACAAAGGGATTTATTTACAACGTTAAAGGTTCAGACGATCACTAGAGTCATCGTTGAATGTGTGGGACTCATTACAGATCTCCAGGTCCCGCTGCTGATTATTGATTGGAGAGGGGCTCGATCATGTCTGAATTATTCGCAAACCGTAGGGTGACACACTTAAGGGATACAAACACCATTCTGAGCAAATATGTTTCAGATAAATATTTAAGAAAGCGCTGGAACCATATTCGATGGAAACCAGAATTGTTTTGGGTGAAATTGCAGAAACTGGTTTGCATGTGATATTGAAATGTTGCAAGGGGTTTATGTGAATGTTTGTTAATTAAAGTAATTAAAGAAATTCTGAATAAATAAATAAAAGTAGTTTTATTTAATGAGAGATTGCATTAAATTTGGTGGAAATTTAATGGGATTTGAGTGAGATTTTGAGTGGAGGAAATGGAGAGCCATTTGTGTGAGTGGGAGCTCCACTCATATAAATGGAGGAAGAGGTGGGGGAAACCTCTTCCGCCACCGGCCATGGCCCTTGGCTTCCCCCTCCTCCTATAAAAGGATCCCCTCCTCTCACTTCTCACTCACACCTCCTCGCGAAGGATCTCTCTCCCCCTCTAGAAATTATTCTCCACGGTCTCGGATTAACGAGATACATGTTCCCGGTGGCTTTATCTGGAAAGGAGTTGCTGCTTCTGATACTTTGCTAGATCGAGGGATGGAGGTTGTCGGGGTACCCGACGTGTGTGCGATCACGGATGCATCGCTGCTTTGTGGTGCTGGACTTGGTGGTGCTGAACCTACTAGACTTGCTGGAGCTGGACCTGCTGGACTTGCTGGACTTCATCACGATCTTGAGATCGGCAAGTGTACGACTACATCAACCATGAAATTAGTTTCATTAACAATGCTTTGTTGATCTTCAAGGGTATGTTCTCTATGGATGTATATCCACCCGTTGCTTGTATCTAGTAAATAGATCTTGGCGTATAATAGTTCCCATCGTAGAATTTTTTTTGTTTTCTATGCTGCGAACCCAATATCATATACGCGCTATGGTGGGTTACGGTCTCCAGCGCTCTAGTCGCCTACCGTGTTGTCAAATGCGGCCTCATGGTTCATCTCACGGGGGATACTGTTGTTGATGAGGTAGCTGAGAGTATCCTGCTGAATTTCTGAAGCTCATATGTGATCCCGTGGCATTCACCGACCTTGGCTATTTCTTCGAGGATGTGTCGCGCTTTGTCGGTATGTATCTGTTTCTCTTCCTTTTGGTCAGTGTTTTAGGACTTCCTTTTGTGTTACGATCCTCTCTTATTCTCGTATATATCATTGGTATTATTGTCAGCATTTATAGTCTGCGAGCAATTTTTATCGATGTTGTTGGGTTCCCATCATAGAAAACAAAAAATTCCTACGATATGAACAACTAAGCACCACGATCTATCTACCTAGATACAATGCTTTGTTAACGAAATTTGATTTTGTGGATGATGTAGTCATACACTTGCCAATCTCAAGATCGAGTTGAAGTTCAGCACCGCAAAGTAGCAGCTCCGTGATCACACACACATTCATCACCCTGATAACCTCCTAGTCCTCGCTCCATCAAAGCATCGGAAGCAGTAGATCCTTCCAGAGAAACCACCAAGAACATGTACTTCGCTAATCCGAAGCCATGGAGAATTTACTAGAGGAGGGAGAGATCCTTCACAAGGAGGTGTGAGTGGAAAGGAGGAGGAGACCTCCTTTTATGGAGGGTAGCCCCCATGCCATGGCCGGCGGCCATTGTTGGTGGCACCACCTCTCCCTCATTCATGTGAGTGGAGCTTCCACTAAGCATTCCCACATCAATTCCATCTCCACTCAATGTTACATTAATTTTCCACCAAGATTAATGCATCTCTCATTTAATAAAAAATTGTATTTATTTTATTCAGAATTTCGTTAATTAATTTAATTAACAAACATTTGCCAAAAAACTTACGATACTTCGATATTACATCTGGAACCATTTTCAACAAATTGCCCGAAACAGTTCCAGTGTCCAACGAAATAATCCCAATGCTTTCAAATCCTTTATCTGGTATTATATCTTCTCCATTTGGTGTTTGTATACCATAAGTCTGTCATCCTATGGTTCGCAAATAATGCAGACATGATCGAGACCCCTCTCCGATCAATAATCACCAGCGGGACCTGGAGATCCGTACTGACTCTCACACATTCCACGATGACTCTAGTCATCGTGAGAACCTTTGACGTTGTAACTAAATCCCTTTGTCCCATGATATATTACAAGTCTGAGATTTGATCATTCGTATTCATATACCTAGTTTGATCTTGTTACCGACAAGTACTCTTTTCTCGTTCCCGTGATATAACATTCTTAGTGATCTTATCACTTGCTTGCAAGCTATGTCAATGTGATATCACCGAGAGGGCCCTCAACATATCTCTCTGTCATCAGGATGGAAAAATCCCACTCTTGATCCATGATCCTCTACATAACACTTCCGAAGTATCTGAACCCACCTTTGTCGTCACCCTATTACGGTGTGACGTTTGATGTTATCAAGTTACTCTTCTCGTGTTAGTGATTGACATGATCTCATGGTATAAGCACTAAGCTTACTTCACATGATGTTATAGAAATGTAAATATAATGACTTTGATCGTATTACTATACTTTGGGTGAATGTTCATCACATCATTCCACCAAGGTTTTGACCTCGTTATTAAGAACATCCAATGTCCATTTTCAGGAAACCATGATCATCTTGTTAATCAATGAGCTAGATTATATGAGAGGCATAACTAAGAACTCTTATTTTTTTATTAAACACACATGTATTAACGTTTCCTATTAATACAATTATAGCATGATAAACAAACATTTATCATAAACATGGAATACGATCTTTATTATTTCCTCACGGGCATATTCCCTTCAGTCTACCACTTGCACTAGAGTCAGTAATCAAGTTTGAAACTTGTGCATTTTAACACCTATAGGTTTCTGGTGTTGTATATACGCGTTTATTGTGGTAAACCTAATCTTTAGATCTAACATTTTTAGGTCCATGTGTATTTGCATGTCTTTGCATCTCTACGCATCACTCATTCTCAAATGAGAGGGCATTGTATGAATTTGGTACTTTGGTGAGACCTCAGTTCCTGGGGGTTAAAATATGTCGATACTATTGTCGTACAATATATCTTCATAGTACTAGCCCATTGTAAACCACACCTAGTTTGATAACAAACTACTTAACAGAAATGTCCTCCTTTGCTGCTACTATAGAAGTTATATACTCATCCTTTTGTTGTAGTATCCATCACAATTTCTTAACTTTGGAACTCATCCAAATCCATCATGCAACTTCCTTTACATTACATTGTGCCACCCATAGTCTAAATTGAGATAAACTTGACTTGTATCTTGTGACAAAACTAGTATCAATGCAACACTTTATAATGAACTATTTGTAACTATTTAAAATGAACTATTTGTCACCACATAACATATTCTTAGTACTTCCAAAGCTCATAAGAATATCCTTACTATAGTCCAATGATCATCTTATGAGTCATCCTGGTATATGCTCATAACATTTAGAGCATAGGACATATCTGGATTAGTATATATCACAGTATATATGATTGATCAGAATATTCATGTGATTTCACTCACCAAGTGCCAAAACACTTGAATCTCGTTTCACTTACCAAGTGTCGATACACTTGAATCTTGATTCGACCCTTTCCATGTGGCAAGAACCTTTCTTGTCGGTTCCATATTGAACTCATTCAGTATCTCATCTATATACGTCTAGCACAACCATATTAGCGCCACAATATATAGATATAGACATTGATGCATAATATTCTGATATAAACATATTATTTCATCAAAATCTGGTTTTAATGAAATTCTTAACCTGCGTCAATAAAGATACATCATTTCCAACAAGAACATGTCTTCTAGGTAATGTATTAGAAATATGTCTCAGCGCTCCCACTTAATTTCTTGCAGATGCAAGCATCTTCATCGTCTCTGATGAATTTAAACATTTTAATAGTTCATCACGGTGAAGATTCCAACACCGTTATGCTTAATTCAACCATTGAAGTTTGCATGCTCTTTTAGCATCTTTTGATCTAACAAAACCCTTTCGGACCGTGTCATGTACATTTCCTAGGTAACCATTCTATTAGAAAAACCATTTTTTGTTTGTTCAACTACCATATACCAAAATTGACATATGTAGTGGTTTCTACAATAATTCGTCTAGAATAAATATCTCTATGAAAGGTCAAATCTTGTCGTAGTCAACTCCTTGAACATTGTCGTAAACTTTTTTCCCATATGTCGACTATTTCATAAATATGAAACATCAATGTCTATTTTTTTACAGATCCAAATACGACCGATAGGCTTCATGCTTTTCTGGAGGTTCTTCCAAGTTCAAAAACTTGATTTCTCCTGTATGGAAACTATCATAGATTTTATGACTTCTAGTCACATTATGGATTCAGGGCCCATCATCGCTTCTTTGCATGCAGTCGGTTCATCATTGTAAAAACAATAACGACTTGTTTATCAAATCTTACTATTTGATTGTTATATGACCCACGCAGTTCAATAGGAACTCTAATCTCCGAGATCACAACCTTTATAGTCACGGGAGCCATGAGCATTGTGGCTGCCTCCGATACACTTTCTGGTGTTGTGCTACATAGCACATCTTGCTTAGGTTCATCAACCTAATCAATGTTCTATTGTTCTCCCACTTAACTGTTGCAGAAAATTCCTTCTAAAGAAACTTGACGTTCTAAGCAGCAAAATCTTTTGTCTTCAGTGATATCGAGGAATACCCAACTGTTTCTTTTGAATAACCTACAAAAAGACGTGCTTATGCGACTTTGGTTGTAAACATTTTACTTATGCCTATCATACCAAAATTTAATAAAAGACAACTCGGGTTTTATCACAAAACATAACTCATATGGTGTCATTTCAACGGATCATGATGGTGATCTTTTTAGTGTAAAAGCGGTAGTCTCTAAAGCATTAATACTTAAAACATAATTGTAGTTTTATAAATGACACCTTCAATCTTACCATGTCAAAGAAGGTTTGGTTTCATCTCTCGAACACTCCATACTCCTGTGGTTTATCAGGAAATACAATTACATGGAACGATTCCTCAAACCTGAGGTGTTTTTCTAAACTTGTAACTCAAATATCTTCCTTTATGATCCAATCATAAATTCTTTATTTTCTCATTACAATGATTTTACTGCATCTTGAAAGTCTTTGAATGTTTTCAAATGTTTCATATGTCTTCCTTATTAAGTAAATATACACATATATTTGCTCAAATTTCTGGAGAAAGTATATGAAGTTGAAAGATCCACCGCACATGGCTACACATAATGTACTATATACATCAGCATGCACAATGTCTAATAATTTAGTCATCCATTCCTCTTTGTCATATGCATGGAGTTTTAATTATCTCTAGGAAAGTCCCACAAGCGTCAATTGGTCAAAATCGATGACTCCAAAATTCCATCAACATGGAGTTTCTTCATGTTTTCTTTCCAATATAATTTAAACGGCAATGACACTCATAAGTGATCTTTTAATCATTTGTCTTGCGACATTTTATCATTAGTTTTAATGGACATTATTTCTCCAACTAAACTTGTAAAAGTTCATCCATCTTCTATGGAATACGATAGTTATTTGAACAATCATTGTTCTCATAATACCTGAACAAAATAACAATTATTAAAACAAATCTTGAAGGATAGGTTTGATGTTAACGAAAAACACAACAACACTTTATTTGTTTTTGATGAACATTATCACTTATTCTCTTGCTAGTTACTTAGGCCATTGTAGTTCATGAATTATGTTGTTCTATATGACATTTCACACCAATCAATTTGGTATCCAATACCCAATAACCACATTGTTTAACAAGCAAAGAATACACTCATAACATATGTACATCATCTATGTACCTAAGCTGGACATTTCTAGTCTTCTTCTTTTTTGCCAAATATTTTCTAGATTCTCTTTCAGCATTTTCTTTTCATTTTCAAAGAATCTATCAACATCAATAGTGGCGCCATACATATGACACATAGTCCAAAGCATGTTTAGTCAAATACTAATACCCTTGGACTCACACTTTGAAGTGGATCACCATCATCAAATGTTTGGTGTTCTTTCCAAATCCATTCTTTAGTAATCTTTTAGTGTAGTAAACATATTACATGCATCTTCTATTCATCCTTATCATGACAACTTTCATGATCAACATACCATATCTTATAAAGGCGAATCACGAGTATAATGTTAGTTCCCAAAACCTTTTGGGAGATTAGTACACCTACCATCTCCAACCTTCACAAATTTTCATACAGTATGAGAACATGTATTTTACTAAATTATACTCTATCATATTGCAACCAAAACATTGTTTCAGATATCACAATATCTTCTACACATGATAGTTTTTGAAACAATTCTTTTAGCTCCTAGATAACCTTGATACTAAAACATATTTTGAATACCAAGGATCATGGAGGCAAACATGATATTTAGATACTAACACTAGAGTTGTTACTCTTGATTTAATACTACTTATTAAACTTGAAAGAGTAGGTGGGGTTTACTGAAAGTTTGCAATAACACTTTTAAACTTTAGATTGATACTCGAAACAATATGATACTAGTTCGTTGTTGTGACCTCGGATCAATAAGGATCCTAAGTCCCTGTGATTAACATGCTAGTCCCTCGATCAATAGCTAGCACTTCACAGTCGATGAATATCATGTAAAACACAAGTCATTATTACACGAATAATCTAGAGTATATTTATTACAACTTGCATAGCTTATAGCTAGCTCGAAATAAAACAGCGGAAACTAAGTAAAACTTGAGTCCATCAACGCCTCAGGCTAGCTGCGTGAAGACCCGCGATCCCTACACACCTTTCAATCTTCGGATTCTGCACATAAGACGTGCAGCGAACAAGTTGGGTCAATACTTTGAATGTATTGGCAAATTACACCAAGGAAAGAGTAAGACTATCTCTACATGCAAGGCTAAGAGTAGGCTCTGGGGTTCATTTGCGTAAAGCCAATTTTATCAATGTAATAAGAAAAGAGATAGAAAGTTTTCCCTACTTTGCAAACTTTGATATATAGTATAGGGTCGAATGGAACACGTGGATATTACTCACCATGTGCCCAAATCAACCTAGCACTTGGATATTACGCACCAAGTTCCCAAAATCCCACCCAATGGCGATATTACTCACGCCTTGGGGTTTGTAAAACGTTAAGTTTGGGAAAGAGAGAGGAAGATCTTTCAGAGGCTCCATCCTTCAGATGCTCAAAGTTGTTCTGTTTCCGTGAACACGGCTGATCGATCAGCTGCAATACTCTCGAGAGGTTGTGCACTTTCCCCACAATCCACGATCAAGTCTTTTTACAGACAAGACCATGGCGAAGCCTTCCCTTAGTAGCCCCTCTACCAGCTGGATCCAACCGTGCCAAGAACCTCCAAATGTTGGTACCCCGGTGAGGTTTCCCACTAAGTACTAAGCCAAGACAGAGCACATATGTATTGTGGTTGCACTGGAAGCTTCTGAATTCTGAAACATGGCAGACTTCTTTGATTCCTGGGCGGCCCTCCTCCACCAAATATCCACTCGTTGTCCCGTCAACCATTCCGCCCAGAAGAAAACTTAGTTTTATTTTGAAGGGGGTTTTGAGAAGAAAGTTCGCTCGAGAGAGCTCTCATACTTAGAAAATTTTGAGTCTTTTGAACCCCCCCAACGGTACTTAGCATATGAATAGCATAGCAAGCAATACTTAGCAAGACAGGGGAACCTAATAGGATGGAAAATCCTAAGCATAGAATTACTCATGGCAAACTATAAAACCGCACTTGCAAAAATAGTACTAAGAAAAACTACTAAAAACCTACACATGCATACTACAAGATTTGAAGAGCAAAACATGCATACTCAAAAACTGGGACATAAACATGAACAAGTGGTGTAACTTGCCTTGATCCGAGCAGCAATCTACACAACAATAATCCTCAGCGCACTCCGAGCAATCTAACGAAACAAACATGGATCCAATCACAATTTGCACAAAACAAAGTCACAAAGACGAATATGCATGCATGTAACATGGTAATATGCAAGGATGGATTCGATTTCGACCAAGGGTTTTAACCAGGGGTGTTGTTGAGTTGGGGATGTCATTAGAATTGATTTCCCACAGATTTTAAGTATTTTGGGTTAAACCCTAATTTACCAAGCTCAAAACTAGATCTATAACTCTATTCTATCTCGAGACAGATCTAAGCACCCTAAGCAAGATATGACAATTTTCTACAGAATATCTCGACGATACAAAGCCAACGCAACAAGAATCAACTAAAACGTAGCTACGGATAAATTTCTAGAATTAAAATAATCTAATCTAAACTTTAAATCCTACTGCAAGATTTCTGTGGCAAAACAGTAATATTATTGTAGATCTGTGTTCTACTCGAAAATATGAATCCAACGGTATATTATATGCAATTTTTGGACTAATAATCGAATTACTATGAATTTTTCAAGATTGCCGCTATTTCTGCCTATTTAAAAGAAAAAGGAAAAAGGGCATGCGACGCGGCGACACGTGGCGCCACGTGAGTGGGCCAGCGGGGCGCGCGTGACGCGACGCGGGGGCGACGCGGCGTCGACGTGGCACTGCCACGCGGCGCGACGCGGTTGGCCCGCGGGCGTTAACCGATCTGGGCCATTGGATCTAGATCTAACGGTCGTCAAGGGGGGGGGCAGCGCTTACCGGCGGGCGGCGGCTGGCGGTGACGGCGGACGGCGGCGGTGCTCCTCCGGCCCGGCGAGCTAGATGATGGGGACCGGCTCCTCGTCGCGGTCGCGTTCCCGAGGGTGGCGGCAGTCCTTCTTCTCCGAGGCGTCGACGAACGGCGGCCGGAGGCGGCGGGCGGCGGAACTCCGGCGAGGAATCCGGCGGCGCTCGGTGGTGGTGGTGGCGAAAAAATTCTAGGGTTCTAGGAGTGCGTGCCGAGGGCTATATAAAGGCGGAGGAATTGGTGCGGAATTCGCGGAGTTCGCTCCGGATTCGGCGGCGGCGGTTGCGCTGGCGGCGGCGGCGGACGGGACCGAGCGGGACTCGGTGAGGAGTCGGCTAACAGGCGGGCCCCGCCTGTCAGCGGCTGCGGGCGCACGCGGCGGCTGGCGGGCTGGCGGGCGCGGGCGGCTGGTGGGCTGGCGGGCTGGGCCGCTGGTGGCTGCGCATCGCCCACCCGGCCGGGCGGGCGACAGATAGCCCGGGGCTGGCTCGGCCGGCCTAGGTAGACTAGTTTTTTTTTTAATTACTGAATTGCTATTTGTTTGATAACTTTTGCAAACGGACTCCGAATTAGACGAAAATGGTCTCTAAAATTTTGTAAAAATAAGAGGATTAAGATAGGATTATAAAATAACCCATTTGCAAAGGTTTTGGTGGTTCAAAAGGTTTTACCCCCTTTCGTCTATAAATCGACTATGGGGTTTACGAAAATACCTGTTGCAGTTTTTGATATGTGATGCCATGATGCAATGATATGATGCAGGCTTACTAGTAACATCTTAAATTGCAAAATTTGGGATGTTACAAACCTACCCCCCTTAAGAAGAATCTCGTCCCCGAGATTCAGGTTGGTTAGCAAATAGATGTGGGTGTTCTTTCTTCAAATCTTCTTCACGTTCCCACGTGGCTTCTTCCTCGGAATGGTGATTCCATTGAACTTTGCAGAATCTGATAGCCTTGGTACGAGTGATTCTCTCTGCTGTCTCCAGAATCCTGGTGGGTTTTTCCTCATAGGTGAGATCGTTCTCCAATTGAACCTCGTCCAACGGAACCGTGTCCTTTAGTGGCGTTTCAGCCATTTCTGGGTGACACTTCTTTAGTTGTGACACATGGAAAACATCATGAACAATTAACACTTTGGGTAATTCCAACTAATAGGCAACTTCCCCTCTACGACCCAAGATCTTGTAGGGCCCTATGAATCGGGGTGCTAACTTACCCTTGATTCCAAATCTCTTAACTCCTCGTAGTGGTGAAACTCGGAGATACGCACGGTCTCCCACTTCATAAGTCACAGCCCTGCGCTTGGAATCAGCATAACTCTTTTGTCTGGATTGGGCTATTTTTAATCTGTCTTGAATCTGTCTCACCTTCTCTTCGGCATCCTTGATCAGTTCAGGTCCAAACAAACTACGTTCTCCCACTCCATTCCATAACAGCGGAGTCCTACACTTTCTGCCATATAGAACTTCAAATGGGGCCATCTTGATGCTAGTTTGGTAGCTGTTATTATATGAGAATTCCGCATATGGCAAGTTATCATCCCAGCTAGACCCATAGTCTAGGGCACAGGCTCTTAACATGTCCTCCAAGATTTGATTAACTCTTTCTGTCTGTCCATCTGTTTGCGGGTGGAAGGCAGTACTAAACTCCAGTCGTGTCCCTAGAGATTCGTGTAGCTGTCGCCAAAACATAGAGGTGAATTGGGTACCTCTATCAGAGACAATCCCCTTGGGTACACCATGAAGGCTTACGATCCTTGACATGTAAATCTTGGCAAGTTTAGCACTCGTATAGGTGGTCTTTACGGGAATAAAGTGGGCCACCTTTGTGAAGTGGTCGACCACTACCCAGATGGAGTCATACCCAGAAAGAGTCCGCGGTAGTCCTGTGATAAAATCCATGCCTACCTTGTCCCACTTCCAATCAGGCATAGGTAATGGCTGCAGCAGTCCTGCTGGTTTTTGGTGTTCGGCCTTGACTCTGTTGCACACGTCACATAAGGAGATGTATTCAGCAATTTCTCTTTTCATGTTGTTCCACCAGAATCTATCTTTCACATCCATGTACATCTTTGTATTACCGGGATGAATTGAGTAAGGCGAATCGTGAGCTTCCTGAAGGATTAACTTCCTGATATCAGGGTCATCGGGAACGCACAGACGTTTCTCATACCAAAGTGTTCCTTGTTCATCCGTGTGAAACCCTTTTGCTTTACCCTTGCTTATATTAGCTCTTATTTCTTCCAACTCTTTGTCCCCCTTCTGGGCCTCTTTGATTTGGTCCAGAAAAATTGGCACTATCTCCATAGTTGCTAAGTATCCCTCCGGAACTAATTCCAACCTGAGGTCTTTGAATTGTTCACACAAGTCTTTTGGAAGTTCTCCCACGGTAAGTCCATTTACATAGACTTTCCGGCTTAAGGCGTCAGCCACAACATTGGCCTTTCCAGGATGGTACTGCAGGTCTAAATCATAATCCTTGATGAGCTCAAGCCATCTCCTTTGCCTCATATTTAACTCCTTTTGAGTGAAGATATACTTAAAGCTCTTGTGATCCGTGAACACATCACAATGCTTGCCCATTAGGTAATGTCTCCATACCTTGAGCGCATGCACAACTGATGCTAGTTCCAAATCGTGCGTGGGGTAGTTATTCTCATGGTGCTTAAGTTGCCGAGAGGCATAAGACACTACTTTTCCATCTTGCATCAGAACACTACCAAGTCCTTGTCGAGAAGCGTCACAATAGACTTGGAAATCCTTTTGGATATCAGGGAGACACAAAATTGGTGATGTTACTAGGCGCTTCTTCAACTCCTAAAAACTTGCTTCACAAGCCTCGGTCCATTGGAACTTCTTTTCTTTCTTCAGCAACTCTGTCATAGGCTTCGCTATCTCGGAAAAGTTTTCAATGAATCTTCGGTAATATCCCGCAAGGCCCAGGAAACTCCTAATATCACCCACATTCTTAGGAGACTCCCATTCTGTCATAGAAGTTACCTTACTTGGGTCCACGGCAACACCTTTAGCTGATACAATATGACCAAGGAATCCACTTCTTTCAACCAGAACTCACATTTGCTAAATTTAGCATACAACTTGTGTTCCCTTAACTTTTCCATGATTAGGCGCAGGTGCCTATCATGTTCCTCCTCGTCCTTGGAGTATATGAGTATGTCATCAATGAATACTACAATAAACTTATCCAAGTACTCCATGAACACCTTGTTCATCATACTCATGAAGTATGCTGGGGCATTGGTTAAGCCAAACGACATCACGGTGTACTCATACAATCCGTATCTTGTAGTGAAGGCTGTCTTGGGTACATCCTGTTCCCGGATCTTTAACTGAAAATATCCAGACCAGAGATCAATCTTGGAGAACACACTAGCTCCTTTTAACTGGTCAAACAGGTCATTAATATTGGGTAGAGGGTACTTGTTCTTGATTGTCACTTCATTTAACGATCGATAGTCCACGACTAGTCTCTTGGTTTTATCCTTCTTCTCCACGAATAAGACAGGTGCTCCCCAAGATGACGCACTTGGTTGAATGAAGCCTTTGTCCAACTGCTCTCTAAGTTGTTTCTTAAGTTCCTTCAACTCATCCACATCCATCTTGTACGGTCTCTTTGCTATTGGTCCAGTACCTGGCATCAAGTCAATGAGAAACTCGATGTCTCGGTCGGGAGGCATCCCTGGTAATTCTTCCGGAAACACATCTGGATACTCCTTCACAATTGCACATCCTCCAAGCTAACCCCCTTAAGAGAATTCACCATACTTCCTTTGAGTGCGAAAGCTGACTTAAAGTGGATCCTTTTCTTATCCAGAGTGGTGAGTGTGATAGTCCTTTTGGCGCAATCTATGAGTCCCTCGTATTCGGTCATCTAGTTCATGCCCAGAATTATGTCTAAGCCTTGTGATTCCAAAACGACTAGGCTGGTGGGAAAGGTGTGTGCCCCAATCCTTAATTCTAACCCACGGCATCCAGAGTTTGCCACTATTTCTCCTCCAGGAGAACTTACCCTTAGGGGAGTACTAATAGTCTCCGTAGGTATCTTGCCTCTATCCACAAATACCCTTGATATGAATGAATGCGATGCACCAGTATCGAAAAGAAAAACTGTAGGGATGGAGTTAAGCTTGAACTTACCAATCACGGAGTCGGGTGCCTCGCGAGCATCCTCCACGGAGACATGATTTGCTGTGGCTTTGACGAACGGATTTGGCTTCTTCCCATTTCCATTACCATTGCCATGGTTGTGTCCGTTGCCGTTTCCATTGCCATTCCCATTCTTCACTTTTTCGGGACAAGTAGTCGCATAGTGCCCTGTCTTGTTACACTTGAAGCATGTCACTTCACTTAGATCCTTCCCATTGCCATTTCCATTGCAGTGCTTTTGGCCATTGTGGTTATGTCCTCCATGACGATGACCATTGTGGTTGTGGCCATTGTGGTTGTGGGGTGGTGGCGACGAAGTGCGTTGCTTCTGATATGGGGCAGAGCTGTGCTTGTGTGAGGTGGACTTTCTCTTTCGGTTCTCTATACTCCTTTGCTTTGCTTCAACTACCACTGCCTTGTCCAGGAGTTCCTGGTAGTTATCAAACTTCAGAGCCACAAGCTGAATAGATATTTCATCATTAAGTCCCCTCAAGAACTCCTCCTGTCTCTTGGCATCAGTGGATACATCATCAGGTGCGTAACGTGCCAGCTTGTGGAAAAGGTCCCCATACTCGGAGACAGAGCGGTGCAGCTTGTTCAAGTCGCGGAACTCACGTCTCTTTACGTGATGAGTAGGAAAGGCTGCCTCAAACTGGTTCCAGGTGATAGCTTCAATATCAGGGTGGGTGACCTGGTAATTATCCCACCATTCTGCGGCTGGTCCCTCAAGTTGGTGCGCAGCGAAACGCACCCTATCAGCTCCAACAACTTGGACGGTGTCTAACTTATTGTTGGTGGTGCGGAGCCAGTCATCTGCCACAATTGGCTCAGAACTACTTGAAAAAGTTGGAGGGTTCAACCTTAAGAACCGAGTCAAGCGATCCTGTTGGGGCGGTGGAGGTGGCGGAGGCGGCGGATTGTTGTTGTTGTTGTTTTGCATGTTTTGAGTGAGGAGTTGGATCAGCTGATTCTGGGAGTTCAGAAGTTGTGCTATCTCTGGGGGCATGTTGTTATTGTTGTTTCCATGTCTCGCCATCTGGAGGGTTTGAGAGGCAAATTGAGAAAGGATAGAAAGCCTAAGGAATAAACTCCTACCCTTATGTAAACAAGAGAAGAAAACACACGATAAAAACAAGGCACACATAGCACAAAAACCACACACTCAACCAAGTTTAACTAACCAATATAAGGTTTCTGGTACTCATTACAATTACGAATAACGTTCGACTATAGAACTAAAGGTGGTCCAACTACTCTACTCATCATCCACTTCCTCATCCTCAATGATGAAGCCTTCCTTTTCCAGCAGTGACATGTATAGCTCCATGTCCCTCGTCGTGGCTTCAAGCTTCTCTTGAAGTTCCTTCATCTCCTGTGGCTCCGGTGTTGCAGCTTCGAGCCTTCCTTGAAGTTCCTTCACCTCTTGCAGCTCCTGGGTAGCAGCTTCCAGCTTCTCTCGGAGTTCCTTCTTCTCCTTCTATAGCTTCTTGATCAAACTTGACACCATAGTCACGGGCGTTATCTTCTCCTCCAAGATCCTCTTGGCTGCTCGTAGGTCCTTCAACATGGTGGCAAGGTTCTTGAACTCCATCTCGTTCTTTGCAAGCACTAGACTTTGCTCCCTAATCCTCTTATTCTTATCTTGCACCCTCTTCTCTTGATTAGCGAACCTCTTGTCTTGGGCGGTGAGTTCTCCTCCTAGGGACTTGATCATCTCTTCCAGCTCCTCGATCTTCTCGTCCTTCTTCTTGACTAGGGCACAAAGCTCGTCATTCCTCACGATCTCAAAGCAGCTCCCCTTCTGAAGGTCATCAATATGGAACTCCAAGTCTTGATATTGGATCCTTCGACGCTTGCATGTCTTCCTTTCCTCTAGGGTTAACTCGATTGGAACTCCCTTCTCATCATGTCTTCCAAAGAGTTTGATGTAGTGGCCTTCAACCTCTTCATGGTGGCGTCCGCAAAGGCGTTCAATGAGTTCCTGCAAGCTGATGCTAAGTCCTTTCTCCTTGGAGTCGCTGGTGACGTTGAGTACAATGGCCTCTGTCTTGGGTTCTATCTGACTGCACCCTGGTTGGATGACTTCAATTACCCAGCATCCTTCCTTGTGCATCTTCCTCAACTCGCTTCCCTTGATTGATGGCATGGGTAACTGCAGTGTCTTGATGATGTCCAGAAGGCATTCCCCGAAGCGCAGGCACTTGATGTCTTCGGCGGTGTCGTAGTAGAAGGCCGTCATCTTTAGGTTAGGAGAAAGAAAATTAGGCAGAAGGTGATAAGGAAGAGAAATACTAGAAGAGAACAAATAACTTGAAGAATATAGAAAGCAAAAACACACATGGTAAAGGTGGTTTCCAATCCTAGGGGTCACGTCCTACAGGCAACTTTGTGCTCTGATACCATCTGTTGTGACCTCGGATCAATAAGGATCCTAAGTCCCTGTGATTAACATGCTAGTCCCTCGATCAATAGCTAGCACTTCACAGTCGATGAATATCATGTAAAACACAAGTCATTATTACACAAATAATCTAGAGTATATTTATTACAACTTGCATAGCTTATAGCTAGCTCGAAATAAAACAGCGGAAACTAAGTAAAACTTGAGTCCATCAACGCCTCAGGCTAGCTGCGTGAAGACCCGCGATCCCTACGCACCTTTCAATCTTCGGATTCTGCACATAAGACGTGCAGCGAACAAGTTGGGTCAATACTTTGAATGTATTGGCAAATTACACCAAGGAAAGAGTAAGACTATCTCTACATGCAAGGCTAAGAGTAGGCTCTGGGGTTCATTTGCGTAAAGCCAATTTTATCAATGTAATAAGAAAAGAGATAGAAAGTTTTCCCTACTTTGCAAACTTTGATATATAGTATAGGGTCGAACGGAACACGTGGATATTACTCACCACGTGCCCAAATCAACCTAGCACTTGGATATTACGCACCAAGTTCCCAAAATCCCACCCAATGGCGATATTACTCACGCCTTGGGGTTTGTAAAACGTTAAGTTTGGAAAAGAGAGAGGAAGATCTTTCAGAGGATCCATCCTTCAGATGCTCAAAGTTGTTCTGTTTCCGTGAACACGGCTGATCGATCAGCTGCAATACTCTCGAGAGGTTGTGCACTTTCCCCACAATCCACGATCAAGTCTTTTTACAGACAAGACCATGGTGAAGCCTTCCCTTAGTAGCCCCTCTACCAGCTGGATCCAACCGTGCCAAGAACCTCCAAATGTTGGTACCCCGGTGAGGTTTCCCACTAAGTACTAAGCCAAGACAGAGCACATATGCTTTGTGGTTGCACTGGAAGCTTCTGAATTCTGAAACATGGCAGACTTCTTTGATTCCTGGGCGGCCCTCCTCCACCAAATATACACTCGTTGTCCCGTCAACCATTCCGCCCAGAAGAAAACTTAGTTTTATTTTGAAGGGGGTTTTGAGAAGAAAGTTCGCTCGAGAGAGCTCTCATACTTAGAAAATTTTGAGTCTTTTGAACCCCCCCAACGGTACTTAGCATATGAATAGCATAGCAAGCAATACTTAGCAAGACAGGGGAACCTAATAGGATGGAAAATCCTAAGCATAGAATTACTCATGGCAAACTACAAAACCGCACTTGCAAAAATAGTACTAAGAAAAACTACTAAAAACCTACACATGCATACTACAAGATTTGAAGAGCAAAACATGCATACTCAAAAACTGGGACATAAACATGAACAAGTGGTGTAACTTGCCTTGATCCGAGCAGCAATCTACACAACAATACTCCTCAGCGCACTCCGAGCAATCTAACAAAACAAACATGGATCCAATCACAATTTGCACAAAACAAAGTCACGAAGACGAATATGCATGCATGCAACATGGTAATATGCAAGGATGGATTCGATTTCTACCAAGGGTTTTAACCAGGGGTGTTGTTGAGTTGGGGATGTCATTAGAATTGATTTCCCACAGATTTTAAGTATTTTGGGTTAAACCCTAATTTACCAAGCTCAAAACTAGATCTATAACTCTATTCTGTCTCGAGACAGATCTAAGCACCCTAAGCAAGATATGACAATTTTCTACAGAATATCTCGACGATACAAAGCCAACGCAACAAGAATCAACTAAAACGGAGCTACGGATAAATTTCTAGAATTAAAATACTCTAATCTAAACTTTAAATCCTACTGCAAGATTGCTGTGGCAAAACAGTAATATTATTGTAGATCTGTGTTCTACTCGAAAATATGAATCCAACAGTATATTATATGCAATTTTTGGACTAATAATCGAATTACTATGAATTTTTCAAGATTGCAGCTATTTCTGCCTATTTAAAAGAAAAAGGAAAAAGGGCCTGCGACGCGGCGACACGTGGCGCCACGTGAGTGGGCCAGCGGGGCATGCGTGACGCGACGCGGGGGCGACGCGGTTGGCCCGCGGGCGTTGACCGATCTGGGCCGTTGGATCTAGATCCAACGGTCGGCTAGGGGGGCGGCGCTTACCGGCGGGCGGCGGTGCTCCTCCGGCGATGGTCGGCGACGGCGGCGGCGCTCCTCCGGCCCGGCGAGCTAGAAGACGGGGACCGGCTCCTCGTCGCGGTCGTGTTCCCGAGGGTGGCGGCAGTCCTTCTTCTCCGAGGCGTCGGCGAACGGCGGCCGGAGGCGGCGGGCGGCGGCGGAACTCCGGCGAGGAATCCGGCGGCGCTCGGTGGTGGTGGAGGCGAAAAACTCTAGGGTTCTAGGAGTGCGTGCCAAGGGCTATATAAAGACGGAGGAATTGGCACGGAATTCGTGGAGTTCGCTCCGGATTCGGCGGCGGCGGTTCCGCTGGCGGCGGCGGCGGACGGGACCGAGCCGGACTCGGTGAGGAGTCGGCTGACAGGCGGGCCCCGCCTGTCAGCGGCTGCGGGCGCGCGCGGTGGCTGGCGGGCTGGCGGGCGCGGGCGGCTGGTGGGCTGGCGGGCTGGGCCGCTGGTGGCTGCGTGTCGCCCACCCGGCCGGGCGGGCGGCAGATAGCCCCGGGCTGGCTCGGCCGGCCCAGGTAGACTAGTTTTTTTAATTACTGAATTGCTATTTGTTTGATAACTTTTGCAAACGGACTCCGAATTAGACGAAAATGGTCTCTAAAATTTTGTAAAAATAAGAGGATTAAGATAGGATTATAAAATAACCCATTTGCAAAGGTTTTGGTGGTTCAAAAGGTTTTACCCCCTTTCGTCTATAAATCGACTATGGGGTTTACGAAAATACCTGCTGCAGTTTTTGATATGTGATGCCATGATGCAATGATATGATGCAGGCTTACTACTAACATCTTAAATTGCAAAATTTGGGATGTTACATTCGTAAAGTAAATATCTAGAATTCTATAGCTATATTATCTCAATTATAACTAATAATAAGGTAGTAAACAGATGCCAATGACTACAGCTATGCAAATTCACTTTGATTTAGTTTATGATAAATTGAGTTCAACTTTAATCGTATTACTACATGAACTCCCACTCAAAACCAACTTCCCTCGAGTCGTTTCGGTGATTACATGAACCATATCCACTACACCAAGACCGGTCATAACGTGAATTGGTGCAGCTTCAAAGGCGAGAATCTATATGGGCATCATATCAACTATATGACTCATACTTTACCTTTTGGTTCATGTTCTAAGGACATGTATGTACATGCTAGGAACGCCATGTAACAACCTTAGTACTCACATGTGTAAAACTGTCTTACACCCGTTGTATGCGACCGTAGAGTCTATCACACCCGATCATCATGTGGTGCCTCAAAACGATGAACTTTCTTAATGGTGCATACTAAAGGAATGATACATTTTATCTTGATAATTCTTAATGGTGCATACTAAGCGCCAAACAAGAAAAATAAGATGCAAAAAATATCATATGCAAAAGTGGTATGATATAGTTCTAGCACTTGATCACTATCGTGTGCATCAGGGTATGATCATCATCATTCCCTTTGTGTAATGCCAAGGTCTATGGTTCTTACACTTTGGTTTCTTATAATTTCCAAGAGTACCAAACTATACTTCAAATTATAACATTACCATATGATGGCCCACAAGTATAGGGGGTGTATCGCAGTATTTTCGATAAGTAAGAGTGTCAAACCCAACGAGGAGCAAAAGGTGCTGGCTAGTGGTATGGATCAGGAATTCTCTGCAAATACTTAGCAAACGGATTTTTAGGGTTTTTTGATAATGCAAGTAAACAAGTACGAGTAAATAAAAGACAGTAGGAATAAATGCAGCAAGTGGCCCAATCCTTTATGCAGCAAAGGACAAGCCGGTTGTATTACTTAAGATGACCAAATGTTCTCGAGGACACATGGGAAGACTGTCAAGTGCTTTCGTTTCATATAGTCGATTAATCTTCTCTAGCTTTCTAAGTGTTGTGTGGGTGAACCTGTGCTAATGTACCGCCCCATCCATGACTAATACATACTTGTGATTATACCCCTTGCAAACATTCGTAAGTACAAGAAAGTAATTAAGGTAGAAACCTAACCACAGCTTTAAACTCTAAGACCCTTATGTCCCTTGTGCAATGGTTTCCTAACGGGGGTTCAGGTTTCTGTCACTCCGGCAACCCCTATGATTAGTAGCCAAATACACAATGCATTCCCCTAGGCCAATATAGGTGAAGTTTCATGTAGTCGATGTTCACATGACACCACTAGAAGAAGTACACCACAACTTAAATAACAATCTATTGAATCTTTCTCAACGCAACTCCACTACTAACAACAAGACTTCTCCCATGTCCTCAAGAATAAAACAAACTACTCAAAAGACATCATATGGATCATGATCAGAGATGGAATAATGATGTATAACAATCTGAACATAAACAATAATTCAACGGTTCACTCAATAGCATCAACTACAAAGAGTAATCAACGCCGGGAAAGTTTCCCTTCATGATTCAACCAATTGTTATAGCAATATGGAGTTGGTGATGAGGGTGCTGATGGTGATGATGGTGGTGATGATGATGATGATGATGATCCTGATGAAGTCCATCTTGATGGTGGTGTTGATGGCGATGATCTCCCCTCTCCGGGAAGGAATTCCCCCGGCAGAAATCTGTCTACTAGAGAGATCTTTCTCTCTCGGTGTTTTCCGCCCCGCAGAGGCGGCGGAATCTTTCTATGGTCACTCCCCGAGTCTTAGGGTTTCGTGGGGATGATATACGCCAGAGGAGAGAGGCTGGAGTGGTCCAGGGCGGCCACACCACCTCCAGGCGCGGCCTAGGCCTGCCCGCGCCATAGGGTGGTGTGGGCCCCCTGTGGCCCACCTCCACTCCATCTTCCGGCATCCTTAGTCTTCTGGAAAAATTGGATTTTCCGTATATTTTCCCAGATTTTCTGATCTTCGCGAATTTTTCCTCCAAACAGCACCTTTTCCATCAGAATCCTGACTGCAGCGGTCCATGCTCCAAAAGTCATCAACCATGCAAAAATAGATGAAATAACATAAGTATCACCTCTCAATACGAAATATATCAATGAATAATATTGAATTAAGACATAGAATAGTGATGCAAAATGGACGTATCAACTCCCCCCCAAGCTTAGACTTTGCTTGTCCCCAAGCGAAACTGATCTCAATAAACATGGCCTCAGGTTTATGGAGTAAAGAGTCGATAAAAGAATACGGACAAGAAGCATCACATTCATCAAATACATAGATCATAATAGAAGACAACTCACTATTATACAACTCAACTTGCAATAAGTAAAGGAAACACAATAAAGATACATAAAGTGAATCATAATTGGTAATGGCAAACTTAGCTCTTGGTCGAAGAATAGTTGATAATTTGCTGGAGTTCACAAATAGCTGGCTTTTCAATGATAGCTTTCAAAGTAGTAAACATCAGGATAAGAGTAATGTGCAAAACAAGGAACATAAGAAACATGATTGAATAAATCATCATATGAATGAATGAAACACAACAACTCAAAATACTTGCTGAGATAGAAGGGAATAGGTTTACTAACTCAACTACAAAGGAAAGGAAAGGCCCTTCGCAAAGGGAAGCATGGATTGCAAGTCTCATAAAGAGCTCCCAAAAATTATGATACTTACTAGCTTTTAGCTCTCAATACCCCTATCATAGGCATCTTTAGGTGATTAAGGTGAAAGTGAGGTCCAATCTGAGTTATATGCTTGACAGACTATAAACTAAAAATCCCAAGTCCCTTGAGTACGAGGACCGCTCCTCATGCTACTCAACTTGAGTTACCGGTAAGTTCTTATCATCGTAAGTATGTGCGTATCATTGAGAACCACCAACGGGATACCCCTTGCCCGATGATACGGAAGAATCCCCATATCAAAATGACAAGGCAAGCAGACAATGAGTATCTCAGCAATCTTCTTATTTACCATGGGAAAATGGTGCTTTTTTCTCTCTCTTTCCTCTTTTCATAGTATCTCTTTTTTTCTTTTCTTTTTCTCAATTGTTATCTCTCTCTTTTTTATAAGAAGAATGCTTCATAGATATCATTATGGTTACGCTGCAGGTTTCCACCATGTCAGCATGGATTAGACCAGCAGCCCAGGCGTTTCTCTAACACACATACATAACTCCATGGACTTACAAGCTCCCCTTTTATTTCACACCGACGACATCCGCAAACAAAAGAACAAGGTATCAACTGGGTATATATTTACAAGTGTTGAAAGCATTCCCCGTGACAGCACGGTTCTGCTAATCCCCAGCCTATAATTTACAAGCATATAACTTTCATGGAGAGTTCACAATGGTTCAGGTTCATTAAATGCAAGAAAGTAAAGTGTGCCATCAAGTTCGTCAGAGCTTTAATCACTAATTTTCGCATAACAAGTTTAATTTGGGAGGTAGACAAAACAAGAATTTACTTGGAATAGCAATAATGCTACTAGGTAGGTATGGTGGACACAAATGGCATGGGTTTTGGTTTTAAGGAGGTGGATGCACGAGAAGAATACCCTCTTAGTACAGGTTTTTGGCTAGCAAGGCTGGGTAGAAAGTACAAGAGTTGAAGGAAACAAACAAACATACAAATGATAAAGACAAACATCCAATCTTCCTTGGAAGCACAAAAGATCTTAACTAGAGAATACTAGACTTATGAGAAAATCAAGAAAGAAAGGTGATGAAATTATTTTTCTTTAGAGTACTTCTATCTTTTTCTTTTCAACTCTCAAAAAAAAGTGTTGCTACTGACCGAGCCAGGTTTGCCAAAACCAACTAAATTAACTCAATGATCCCAAAGTGATGCCAATACTAACAACAAGATCAATCATATAACCACGAATTGAAAACTAATATAAGCTATGCAAAAGAGTGAATGATAGAACTTCTCGTTAATAAACCATAACGGCAACTCACACCAAGGGATACATATCTAACGAGAGAGGGGACACTTCCATAATGCAAACCATACTACATAATAAATCCTCTATTCATGATATGACTCTACTAATAAGGTAAAAAGATAGAAGATAGTGATGTGATACCGCGGCACTCCCCCAAGCTTGGAAAAAACCAAGGGGATGCCAAACCTGATGACGAATTACTCCTTTGGTGGTGGTGGTATCCTCTTGATGAGCTCCTTGATCAGTTTCCCCAAGTCCTCAATCTCGAAAGTGAGAGTACGAATCAGTTGTGAATTTTGCTCAATGCGGCTCATGATCATGTCGTGTTGAGAATTCCAGCTCTTGCTATTCTTTCCCCACTCTTCCTCCTTGAAGTCTTCTTTTCCTGCATGGCTAGAACGAGGCAAATCCCAATTGGAGGGTAATTTCCTCTTGGGCATATTCTGGTATTGATGCTCATGGATAAGGGTATGGAAAGGATTCTTGGTGCATGGAGGAAGTGAACAGGGATCTGAACGGTGATGAGGAGGCTTCCCTCCAATGGCTGGGTTTGCCACCACTTCAATGCTTGCAATGGTAGTGTCGGTATGCTTTGCCTCCTCTTCACCTTCACTCTTGATCTCCTTCTCCTTCCCGGGGTCTTGGAGGTCTTCCTCCATGGGCTCCTTCCCTTTATCCTTGGCAGACACCATTGTGCTTCTAAACTTTCAAAGAGTATGTCCTGGCAGAAACAGATCGAAACAAAAACACGACGAAAACACGATATACGGACCTCGGGGGATCCGGGGGGTTATATATTACGAAGTTTCATATCAAAAGGAAGGTATTGGGAGAAAATGGGTCGGAGGCAGAGTCCGGGGTGGACTCACCACCTGGTGGCGCGACCAGGGGTGGGCCTGCGCCACAGGGTGGTGTGAGCCACCCTGGCTCCGTTTCCATCCCTTTTTCGCTTCGTAGCTTTCCTTATTGACTGAAAACTGCAAAAAGATAGTTGGATTGTATTTTCATGGAACTTTTTTTACCAGAACTGTTACCTATTTGAACACGGACTCTGCAGGTCTCTGAATTTGGTCCTCAATGAATTTCTATGGAGTAGTAACTTGAAAGGCATCAACATCTTCATTGTAAGAATCTCCAGCAATATAGTGTTTGAGTCGCTGTCCATTCACTACTTGTGTAGTATTATCTTTTAGAGAAGAAATTTGTATTGCTCCTGAACGGTATACTTCTTCAATGATGAAGGGTCCTTCCCATTTTGATAGTAGCTTACCTGCAAAAAATCTGAGACGAGACCTATACAATAGAACTTTCTCACCAACATGAAATTCTCTCTTAAGTATTCTCTTGTCATGCCATCTTTTAACTTTTTCCTTCAAGAGCCTAGCATTCTCATAGGCTTCACTCCTCCATTCATCTAAAGAACTTAAGTCAAATAATCTTTTCTCACCAGCGAGCTTACAATCTCTATTTAGTTGTTTCACTGCCCAGTAAGCTTTGTGTTCTAACTCTAAGGGTAAGTGGCAAGCTTTCCCATAAACCATTTTATAAGGAGACATTCCCATAGGATTTTTATAAGCAGTTCTATAAGCCCATAAAGCATCATTCAACTTCTTAGCCCAGTTTTTTCTAGACCTATTAACAGTCTTTTGCAAGATAGGTTTAATTTCTCTATTTGATAACTCTACTTGCCCGCTAGTTTGGGGGTGATAAGCTGAAGCAATTCTATGATTAACATCATATTTAGCTAGGGTCTTCCTAAAACCGCCATGAATGAAATGAGAACCCCCACCAGTCATGAGATACCTAGGCACTCCAAACCTAGGAAAGATAACATCTTTAAGCGTTTTAGAGAGGTTTCCCTGTCAGCACTTTTTGTAGGAATGGCTTCTACCCACTTAGTAACATAATCTATGGCAACAAGAATATGAGTGTAGCCTTTCGAAGGAGGGAAAGGACCCGTAAAGTCAAATCCCCAACAATCAAAAGGTTCAATAACTAGAGAGTAGTTCATAGCATTTCATTGCGTCTAGAAATATTACCAACACGCTGACATTCATCACAAGATAAAAGAAATTTTCTTGCATCTTTAAAAAGGTTAGGCCAGTAGAAACCTGATTGTAGTACCTTTTGTGCAGTTCTATCTCCTACATGATGTCCTCCATAGGCACTACCATGGTATTTACGCAATATCTCTTTTTCTTCATATTCTGGAACACATCTTCGCATAATACCATCAACTCCTTCTTTGTATAAGTGTGGGTCATCCCAAAAATAATGTCTCAGATCATAGAAGAACTTTCTTCTTTGCTGAGCTGTTAAAGTTGGAGGCAAATACTTGGAGACAATAAAGTTAGCATAATCAGCATACCAAGGGCTTCCTCGCGAGCTCACTTCCACTGCAGCTAGCTGTTCATTCGGGAAACTATCATTAACAGGCATAGGGTCAAAAGAGATGTTTTCCAAACGAGATAAATTATCAGCTACAGGATTTTCAGCACCCTTTCTATCTACTATATGTAGATCAAACTCTTGTAAAAGCAGTACCCATCTAATAAGCCTAGGCTTAACGTCCTTCTTCATCGTAAGATATTTAATAGCAGCATGATCAGTATGAATGGTTACTTTTGAGTCCACAATATAGGGCCTAAACTTATCACAAGCAAAAAACAACAGCTAGAAATTCCTTTTCAGTAGTAGCATAATTCCTTTGAGCGGCGTCTAGAGTCTTACTAGCATAATGGATAACGTTTAGCTTTTTATCAATACGTTTCCCAAGGACAGCACCTACAGCAAAATCACTAGCATCACACATTATTTCAAAGGGTAAACTCCAATCAGGTGGTTGAACAATAGGGGTTGTAGTTAAAGCCTTCTTAAGAGTTTCAAAAGCTTCCTTACAATCATCATCAAAAACGAAGGGTGCATCTTTTTGAAGAAGATTAGTAAGGGGTTTTGATATCCTAGAAAAGTCTTTAATAAACCTTCTATAGAAACCAGCATGACCAAGGATACTACGAATACCTTTGATGTCTCTTGGGCATGGCATCTTCTCAATTGCCTCAACCTTAGCTCTATCAACTTCTATGCCTCTTTCAGAAACTTTATGCCCAAGAACAATCCCTTCATTAACCATGAAGTGGCATTTCTCCCAATTAAGAACAAGATTAGTTTCTTCACATCTCTGCAAAAATTTATCAAGGTTGTGTAGACAATTATCAAAAGAAGTTCCATAGACAGAAAATTCATCCATGAACACTTCTACAATTTCCTCACAAAAGCCATGAAAGATAGCAGACATGCACCTTTGGAAAGTAGCAGGAGCATTACATAAACCAAAAGGCATACGTCTATAAGCATAAGTTCCATAAGGGCTAGTAAAAGTAGTTTTTTCTTGATCTTGTTGTTTAACAACAATTTGAGAGAAACCAGAATAACCATCAAGAAAACAAAAATGGGTCTTTTTAGACAACCTTTCCAACATTTGATCAATAAAAGGAAGTGGGTAGTGGTCTTTCTTAGTAACTTTATTGACTTTCCTAAAATCGATGCACATCCTATATCCTACCACTATTCTTTGAGGAATAAGCTCATCATTATCATTAGGGACAATGGTAATACCTCCCTTTTTAGGAACACAATGAACAGGACTAACCCATTCACTATCAGCAATAGGGTAAATAATACCAGCATCAAGGAGTTTCAATACCTCATTCCTTACCACTTCCTTCATCTTAGGATTTAAACGTCGTTGGTGCTCCACTACTGGCTTCGCATTTGTTCCTATGTTGATAGAATGCTGACATATAGTAGGTGAAATCCCTCTCAAATCATCCAGAGTATAGCCCATAGCTCCTCGATGTTTCCTCAAAACTTCCAATAATCTTTCTTCTTCCTCCCCTGAAAGTTTAGCGCTAATAATAACAGGATATATCTTTTTATCATCAATAAAGGCATATTTAAGATCATCAGGGAGAGGTTTTAGATCGAAAACCGGATCCTTTTTAGGTGGCATCGTGGTACCCAAGTCTTCCACAGGCAAGTCGTGCTTAAGCATCTTAAGTTGATCACGGAGGATCCTCTCAATCTCATTCCTTTCTTCCATGAAGATTTCACTTTCATGATCTTCCATAAATTGCTACAAAGCATTGTTAGGGGCAAGAGAAATAGAAGCAAGTTGTTCAACCCTAAAATCCTCATTATGGGTTTCCTCTTCGCAAGGTTCTTTAGTAAATTTCGAAAAATTAAACTCATAAGATTCCCCATCAAATTTAGTCAAGATTTTCTCCCTCTTGCAATCAATAATAGCTCCACAAGTACTCAAGAAAGGTATACCAAAAAAGATAGGGTAGGTTTTACTAGCAGCCGAACCAAGTACTAGAAAATCAGCGGGGTACTTAATCTTACCACAAAGAACTTCCACGTCTCGTACAATACCAATTGGAGAGATGGTCTCTCTATTAGCAAGGTGAATAACCACATCAATCTCTTCCAACTCGCAAGGACTGATCTCATGCATAATTTCTCTGTAAAGCTCATAAGGAATAGCACTGGAACTTGCACCAATATCACATAAACCATAATAGCAATGATCACCAATTCTAACAGAAAGCATAAGAACACTAGCCTTTTTAGTTCTATTGGGATGTGAAACAATATTAGAAGCATCCTCACAAAAGACTATGTGCCCATCTTCTACGCTTTTAGTGACAAGGTCTTTCACAATTGCTACCACAGGTTCAATGTTTATTTGTTCATCAGGTTTTACAGTTCTTTTTTCACTTTTGGTGATTACATTAGTTATCATAGGATGGTCCTTTACCTTTTTGGGGAAGGGAATCTTCTCGATATAAGGTTCGGGTAAGATGGGGTCAATAATGCAATACTCAGCACTTCCAATAAGAGCATAGTCAACAATATCTTTGTAAGGTGCATGGTACTTGTTCCATCCCCTTTTTGGAATTTCGATATAGGAAGCAAAAGCTCTAAAGCAATTCGTAATAACTTGCAAATCAAGACCATAAATATTACTAATATTTTGAAAGTCATCAGTTCCCATAAAAGATTCAATGCATTCATAATCATAATTTATACCTGACTTTCTACCTTTGTCATTGTCCCATGCTTCAGCATGGTCTTGAATACGGTCCAAAATATCCCATTTAGCTTCTTCTTCCATGCGAGTGAATGATCCAGCACAAGAAGCATCCAATAAATCCTTGTCATGTAGAGGGAGCCTTGCATAAAAGTTGTTGATAATAATATTGTTGGGGAGCTCATGAATGGGACATTTGAGCATTAGTAACTTCAATCTCCCCCAAGCTTGAGCTGTACTCTCTCCATCAAGAGGCCAAAAGTTGTATATTTGATTCCGATCTTTATGAATTTCACTAGGAGGATAAAACTTTGAATAAAAGAGAGGCACTATTTCCTCCCATTCTAGAGATTGACCATTCTTCAGCAGCTTATACCATTCCTCAGCTCTTCCTTTCAGTGATAATGAGAATAACTTCTTCTTGACTTGATCTGTAGTAATACCTGCACACTTGAACAACCCGCATAATTCGTGTATAAAGAGTAAATGATCACCGGGATGGACAGTTCCATCCCCAACATAGTAGTTATCCATAACACAATCAATAATTCTTGTAGGTATTTTGAAAACATCTTTCTCAGCAGGTGGTGGCTTATCTACTACCTTAGCAGTGGTAGTAGCATTACCAAATAAGAAACTCAGCGAATTATCCATAACGAAAATAAAGCAACTAGCAAAAGTAAACAATACCCACAGTAGAAGTTTCCTTTACCAGTTCCACTCTCCAATAGCACTTCACTCCCCGGCAATGGCGCCAGAAAATAGTCTTGATGACCCACAAGTATAGGGGGTGTATCGCAGTATTTTCGATAAGTAAGAGTGTCGAACCCAACGAGGAGCAGAAGGTGCTGGCTAGTGATATGGATCAGGGATTCTCTGAAAATACTTAGCAAACGGATTTTTAGGGGTTTTCGATAAAAAGCAAGTAAACAAAGTACGAGTAAATAAAAGACAGTAGGAATAAATGCAGCAAGTGGCCCAATCCTTTATGCAGCAAAGGACAAACCAGTTGTATTACTTATAATGACCAAACATTCTCGAGGACACATGGGAAGACTGTCAAGTACTTTCGCTTCATATAGTCGATTAATCTTCTCTAGCTTTCTAAGTGTTGTGTGGGTGAACCTGTGCTAATGTACCGCCCCATCCAAGACTAATACATACTTGTGATTATACCCCTTGCAAACATCCGTAAGTACAAGAAAGTAATTAAGGTAGAAACCTAACCACAGCTTTAAACTCTAAGACCCTTACGTCCCTTGTACAATGGTTTCCTAATGGGGGTTCAGGTTTCTGTCACTCCGGCAACCCCTACGATTAGTAGCCAAATACACAATGCATTCCCCTAGGCCCATATAGGTGAAGTGTCATATAGTCGACGTTCACATGACACCACTAGAAGAAGTACACCACAACTTAAATAACAATCTATTGAATCTTTCTCAACGCAACTCCACTACTAACAACAAGACTTCTCCCATGTCCTCAAGAACAAAACAAACTACTCACAAGACATCATATGGATCATGATCAGAGATGGAATAATGATGTATAACAATCTGAACATAAATAATAATTCAACGGTTCACTCAATAGCATCAACTACAAAGAGTAATCAACACTGGAAAAGTTTCTCCTATGAACTATAGCAAGATTCAACCAATTGTTACAGCAATATGGAGATGGTGATGAGGGTGCTGATGGTGATTATGGTGGTGATGATGATGATCCCGATGAAGTCCAGCTTGATGGTGGGGTTGATGGCGACGATCTCCCCTCTCCGGGATGGAATTCCCCCGGCAGAAATCTGTCTGCTGGAGAGATCTTTCTCTCTTGGTGTTTTCCGCCCCGCAGAGGCGGTGGAATCTTTCTGTGGTCGCTCCCCAAGTCTTAGGGTTTCGTGGGGATGATATACGCCAGAGGAGAGAGGCTGGAGTGGGCCATGGCGGCCACACCACCTCCAGGCGCGGCCTAGGCCTGCCCGCGCCATGGGGTGGTGTGGGCCCCCTGTGGCCCACCTCCACTCCATCTTCTGGCATCCTTAGTCTTCTGGAAAAATAGGATTTTCCATATATTTTCCCGGATTCTGATCTTCATGAATTTTGCCTCCAAACATCACCTTTTCCATCAGAATCCTGACTACACCGTTCCATGCTCCAAAAGTCATCAACCATGCAAAAATAGATGAAATAACATAAGTATCACCTCTCAATACGAAATATATCAATGAATAATAGTGAATTAAGACATAGAATAGTGATACAAAATGGACGTATCACCATATCATAATACTTTCCCAACAACAACTAAACTAGATGCTTCTAATTTATCATTTGCATGTTTGTATGTGGCTTAGATCTTTCGGAGATAGAATCGTTCTTACCTACGAACATGGAACCATGACGATGATAATCAAATTATTAGCAACCCTCTGCAAATCAACAATCCACTTATGCAAAACTAGTTACATGTCTAGCGTGGAACATGTTCTCATGTGCGAGGACATGTAAAGTTAGTCTGGGCCGCATCATCCCACTATGCCACAATTATCCAAAATACATAAAGGATGCAATAACATGATCATCAGCACCGACATAATCATATGTGTTCTACCCGTGCAAAGCATCTAGGCATAGATCAGGCTCTGATACCACTGCTGGGTTTGCAACATAGAAAACAAGTTTTTCCCATGATATGAACAACTAAGAACGACGATCTATCTACCTAGATACAATCAATGGGTGGATATACATCCATAAAGATCTTACCCTCGAAGACCGAAAAGCTTTGTTAACAAAATCTGATTTCATGGATGATGTAGTCGTACACTTGCTGATCTCAAGATTGAGTTGAAATCTAGTGCCGCAAAGTAGCATCGCATCCGTTATTGCACACACGTTCAACACCCTAACAACCTTCGAGTACTCGCTCTAGCAAAGCACCAGAAGCAGCAAATCCTATCACATAAACTAGCAAGAACATGTACTTCGCTAATCCAAAGCCATGGGGAATTTACTAGAGGGGGAGAGAGGTCCTTCACGAGGAGGTGTGAGAGAAGAGGAGGAGGAGATCTAGTTTTATAGGGGAGGGGCATCCCCATTCGATGGCCGGCAGCCATGGTGGGTTCCCCCACCTCTCCCTCATTCATGTGAGTGGAGCTTCCACTAAGCATTCCGGCATCAATTCCATCTCCACTCAAAGTTGCATTAATTTTCCACCAAGATTAATGCATCTCTCATTTAATAAAACAAATTTATTTAATTTATTCAGATTTTTTTTAATTACTTTAATTAACAAACATTTGCATAAATCCCCTTACAATACTTTGATATTACATCTGAAACATTTTAGCAATTTGACCCGAACAATTCCGGTATCCATAGAAATAATCCCAGCGTTTTCAAATCCTTTTTGTAGTATTATATCTGCTCCATTTGGTGTCGGTGCACATTAAGTGTGTTACCCTATGGTTCAGGAATAATGCAAACATGATCGAGACCCCTCTCTGATTAATAATCAGCAGTAGGACCTTGAGATCCGTACTGACTCCCACACATTCAACGGTGACTCTAGTGATTGTGAGAACCTTTGACATAGTAACTAGATACCTTTGTCTTGTGATATATTACATGTCCAATATTCGATCATCGGTATCCCCATACCTATTTTTATCTCGTTACCGACAAGTACTCTTTTCTCGTTCCCATGATATAACATTCTTATTGATCTTATCACTTGTTTGCAAGCTATGTCAATGTGATATCATCAAGAGGGCCCTAAGTATATATCTCCATCATCAGGATGGTCAAATCCCACTCTTGATCCATGAACCTCAACATAACACTTTCCAAGTATCTGAACCCACCTTTATTGTCACCCTGTTATGGTGTGATGTTTGATGTTATCAAGTTACTCTTCCGGTGTTAGTGATTGACATGATATCATGATCTAAGGACTAAGGTTACTTCACAAGATGTCATAGCAATGTAAATATAATGACTTTGATCGTATTACTATACTTTGGATGAAAGTTCACCACATCGTTTCACCAATATTGTGACCTTGTTAGTAACAACATCCAATGTCCATGATCAGGAAACCTTGATCATCTATTTAATCAATGAGCTAGTTTATATGAGAGGCATAACTAGAAACTCTTGTTTATTAAACACACATGTATTAACGTTTCCTATTAATATAATTATAGCATGAGAAATAAACATTTATTATAAACATGAAATAAGTAACCACTTTATTTTTGCCTTTTAAGCATATTCCTTTCAGGCGATGTGCGAGCGAGGAAGCCTTCCGTTGTGACCACGTGGGATGTCCTCCTTACAAACGTCAGGTACATGGCAAAGTCGTTTTTTTTCATTTTTGGCCTTTCTGTTTTCTTAAGGTTAACACCTATATACTGTGTAGCAGCAACAAAATGGTTGTAGTTCTTTGGGGTGACCGAGCAACCGAGTTCCTTGAAGACGAGGTGTCGGTCGCCTGTCGTCCTAGGCCAGTAAGTGTCATTTTTGTGGGGATGGTCGTCAGTACTCAATGCCGATGCGTTCTTAGCGGGACAAATATTTTCAAGTGGTACATCGACGCAGACGACTGTCATGACACCTCCACGGTGTCAAGGTACGCAGTTTTTTTGTCTCGCGTGTCGGTATTATGGCCATGGTCAGTGTTCGATTCTGACTTCTCTTTTCATGATGTAGGTATGTTGAACATTATCGGTTTTGCGCGTGCACTGAATGTACCTTCATGCTTGATAGAGCACAGGACCTTGGCGTAGCTTCACGCTATTTATCCACAGAGTCTATAGGTGAGTGCTCTCTTTATTTTCACGCGTCCTTTTTATTCTTCTGACGTTCGATCCATTTTTTCTGTTAAAACGAGCTATACAAGTGCAACATTACTATCACGGGCCTGCTTAAGAAGTGATGTTAGTGGTCCGCCTGGTGCACGGAGTGTCGATGTGTCTGTCCCCATTCGGGTGCGTCTGATACGAAGAAGTGAACGAGATGCTGCAGCGAACGTAAGAAATTCGCTTACAACCTTCATGCTATTTGCACAGACGGTTCGGCTGAAGGCGAATTCTGCTCAAGGGGCATGCCACTTAGGAGGTTGTTGGGAAATAAGTCGAGTTTCTACTTAGACATTGTCATGGTTCCGAAGTGTTGGGTGAAGAGCTGGATATGCTCTATAAGAAGTATACATGGAACATTGAGATCTAAGGCAGCACTCCAGACGATGGGAAGAATGTCTTTAGAGTCAACAGTATGGACGTCTGCTTAAATAGTTGAACTATGTATGTGTGCACGGTTAGTCAGACTCTAAGTATATGTGCATCTATTTTCGTATTGAAAACTTATTTCACCTACGTTGAACTTACATTCCTATCGTCTATTTTGTGCAGCCATGTGAAAGGACCAGTCTTTCGGAGGTGCTCATAAGGTTATGGTTTACATGCGTGTGTTCATAGGAGTGACTTTGTGTACACGTCTGTGAACGTATGCATTGTACTAGTTTTAGAAGAAGAAAAATGAGCATCGCGATATGTATGTGAGTGTCATGCAACACGTCATTCAATCGGTGTGGTTTTTCTTTCACGTTTGCTTTTTTTAACGTGACCGCGACCTGCTATTGTTCCGGTATTTCTGTACCATATGTATGTTAAAGACGCTCATGTGTGCATGTTGTTTATGTTTTCTCGGATGACCATGTCGATCAAGTGTTACGTTTAGGCGTAAAACTGAAGACTGTGAGGCGTTTACTGGAAGTCTTTAAAAATTGGAACCCACGGGTTTTTAGACATCTATAGTCTCATTAAGTAGCATGCATACTCATCACGGCTTTGCCTATATGTTGTTGGACGATTTTTTGCTGGTCTTAACTTGATGTCAGCCTTTCTCTAATATGTAGATGATGCAGCATGATTTATCATCAACCGTTCTGCCTACCGGCCGTGCCCCGGGGGGCACAGGGAAAAGTCATGTATCAATAAGTACTATCATATTATATATTAATATGGGGCAGACTAGGGTGAGCGCGCCCTTCACAACATGCATGGGAGCACGGGCACGCACGTAGTTCCGCTCCAAGAGCTCCATGTGGGGTCAGCGTATGGGACATGTTCGGGCAGCATGCAGGAGTTCCGTGAGCTAGAAAAATCAAATCCATCAGCCTACTGCCTGCGTGCTAGCTATGTACGTGTGTTTATTAGGTCCATATTATTAGCCAGAACGATCGGGGCGAATGTACATTTTTCCTTTTTGTTCATCCTAAATAAATAAACACCGTACCGAAAAAGGCAATGTACAAGAAAAAATGTCGCACCACATGCAAAAGAAAAAGTTAGTGCACCCCGAAGAAAGGGGTAGTGCACTACATGTTCATTAGGCAGGCAGTATAATACAGAACAGATTAGCAGCACACTGCCACTGTACCGACCCATGCACTATGACCGAAGACAGTTCAATTGCAGTGCACTTCATCATCCCGTGCATCGCGATCAAAGGCAGTGCAACACATAATACAAAGGCAGTGAAAGAACAGTGCACTGCCACTGCACCGACCCAGGCACTTCGAGGACACCACACAGTGCAAAATAAAACCGAGGCAGTGCAACGTAGTATAAAAAGTAGTACAAAGGCAGTACATTGCGAGAACACCACGCCGTGCACTATGACCGAATGCAGTACAACAATATACAGAAAAGGCAGTGCATGAATGGTGCACTGCTAGATTATCACGCCATGCGCTGCGATCAGGCAGGACAATGTAATACAGTAAGGCAGTGCACGAGCAGTGTACTGCCAACATACCTTGTTGTGCACTACAATTGAAGGTAGTGCATCACAATACAAAAAAGCAGTACACGGGCAGTGCACAACCAGGATACCTCGTTCCGCGCTGCAACCAAAGGTAGTGCAACACCATACAAAAGGGCAGTGCATGGGCAGGATACCACGCCGTGCACTACGACTGATGGCAGTGCAATGCAATACAACAAGAAAGTGCATGGCCGGTGCACTACCAGAAAGTGCAAAAAAATCATCAAAACCTATCAACATAGGATCTAATTTTGTAGATCTCGGCATGATTAGCGCAACCGTGAAAGCGAATCTCGATTTAGACGATTTGTTTGAAACATATCGTATTTTTTGTAATCAAATTAGAAATAGAAAAAGGAAAAAGTTTAAAGGACGGTCGACGTGAGAGCCCTCACGTGGATGCTCTTGCTATGCCGCTAGCAGCACGGGACCATGGGACCATACGGCAAAACAATTCAAAGTCATTTCATTTCCTTGCACGTGGGACTTAGGCCCTCCCCATCTCACCATGTGTCGCACGGGACGGAGGAGGAAAACCACAACATACACTTCGCACACGACATGTGCTGGCAGGAGAAGTGACACAGGATCGAACCCCATTGGAACGCACCCTTTTTTAATGTTTCTGATTAATATGATATTTTGACGTGATAAAAGTCATCTAAATAATTTTCCACTGAACTTGGCAGAAGGAGGACGCGAGAAGAAGCATCTGGGGCCATAACGAGCATCAGTATGGGCAAATTCCACCCATACCGCATACATGTATGAGCCTCCAGTGGCCTTGCCTTGTTAAATATTTTCACCTTGTGCAGACGGATCTGAGATCCAAAATTCACAGACACTAGAAACACTGAAACTTCACCTTTGGAAAGGATCTGTAGGAGAAACTTGTAGAAATGCATCATCCCCGCTGCTACATGGGTCATTGGAGGACAATGCATCATCCCCTTCATCACCAAATGTTGCATCTCCATTATCAATATCATTTATGATCTTACTTATCCCCATTAGTTGTAATTGCAATTTATATTTTGAATTTGTACTCGAATTTATCCATATACTTTTATTTCATCCATATGATTATGATGATGATGTTTATTGTCTCCATGTGTGAGTAGTTTACCTTGTTCTTGGGGATATGGAGAAACCCTAGCAATATTACAATATGAAATAAAGATGATATATAACTTTGTGCTATGATTATGTGTCAATTCTCTAACTAGATATTATAGTCGATCATATACTATTTACCTTTGGGACTAGAGAGGGAACTACCCTTGTAAGTATGGTATTGCGTACGGCGTGAAGTGACATACCATCTTTGATCCTCTACCATATGGATAGGTGATAAGGAAAGAACCACTAAGCTCATATCGATATACATGGGGTAACCCTTAGTTGTAATGGATCCATAGGTGGTTGCCGAAGATTGTTGAAATGGTTATTTAGAGATGTGATAACTGATGGTTTTCTAGGCACATATTTTTATGGATCTCTGTCCACACATGTCATAACAAATGACATAGATTTATCCTACTTATAGCTAACTAGACTTTTGTCTGCACCTCGTGGGCGGGTCCGGCAAACATAATGTGTAATGAGGCAAAACAATTACCGATATGGATGGATTAGAGTTCCAAACACCGTGAATATTATGCTTAATGTCGCTATGGTGCAAAAAAAGTATCGGAGAGCACTTAGCAAAAGTCGACATACTATACATGTCCCAGCATACACGTACAACTGTATACAAATTTGAACCACTAAAAGCAGACAAAAAATAATCATACTTCTTGGACACATGTTGTAAGTAATGCTTCTTTTGAATTCTAAAGCCGAGTGTTTCATAGATTTACACCAAAAGATAGAAAATAAGAAGACAAACAGAAGCATAAGAATAAGATTAAAAACTCTCAGGCTTCGGTACTCTTAGGAGTTGCTACCGCAAGAGCGAGAAGAACGACGACAATCTCCAAGTCTTTGTGTGAAACTCCACATTGTCCGGACATTGTCTCTTCCAGGATGGTTAGCGTATATTCATGTATGCTTGCACGGTTGCTAGTCTGCCGAGGGAGCTGGTCATAGGAGCGAAGTGAAGTGTCGTACACGTCTGTTCCTCCGGGACAGTACCGTGCTGATGGTAGTGACAGCCGTGTGTACGGTTGGTCTATGGCAAGGGCAAGAGCTGAAGAGCAAGCTAAGGAAGAGGGCCAACGTTTATGGTCGGATGATTGCGAGAGTAAGAGTGGAAGAGCAGGCAAAGGAAAAGCTACAACGGTTACGGTCTGAGGCTAGCAATGTGAAGAGTAAACGAATAAGGAGTGACAACAGCACGCATAAAAAGCCGCGTCGCGTGTACGTCTAATTTTGAGGCGAAATGACCTCATAGAGAGATGACATCACGGAGACAACGTAACACGTCACATTTTGTGTTGACTAAATAGACCAGGTAACGCACATATGAAGAGAATACAATAACGGGTAGAGGTCATCGTAGGCTATGGAATAGAGTACAAACATAGACAACATAGAAATTTCACACGGAAATACGCTAATCTGAACAATGATTTATTTCACATATATGTACATGATTTTATTTACACACGTACGATAACATAATAAATTCTTAAAAAAAGTCTACTAATCCTAGCATGTGTCATATTTCCGTTGTGCTTATTAGGATCGCTCCTCCTTAGACCAAGCCCTCTACTGTCGTTTTCTTACTTTATGTACAACACCATTAGGTGATAAAACACCTCAGCAATATTTACGTGTACAACCTCTTCAAAAAAAAGCTATTGTATCTTCGGTAAAGACCAACATTGAATGTACAAAAACAGAAGAAAGGATTAAACAATGAAATCATTCGAACGTAATAACCAACTTTAGAAAACAAAATAGTTCTAAACCTATCGAGCGCTTACCAAGTCTAGGGAACACGTGGACACTGCATATGCCGATCCCATAGCCGAATCATGATGGTTGCCAAGGAGAAATAGAAAGAAGAACATCAGCACGACACAAAACATAGTAGTCTAACACTCTAACGAACAAAACGAGATAAAATACCTCGTCCAAGAAAAGGCGATGAAGCACTCGACATCTAGCCAGCTATCACTTCTTGAAAGCGCAGTAGGTAGAAAAGGCAGACGTATAACCCCGAAGGAGACTCATGAAGAAAACAAAATTACAACTATCGACGACGAAAATGAACCACATGACGATGAAAAAAGCCTGAATACGCGTCGGAAGAGTGACGTCCATGCATTTGTTGGGAAGAAATCTAAGACGCAAAGAGGAAATGGCAGAACTATTTACGCAATAGGGAAGAGACTACAAACATATGAAAGCAAAGAGAACTTATCGCAAAAAAATATGAGGCAGCCAACACCGGCGAATACACATAGGCAATCGCACCTAACTCTGTTCATGCACATTGTAATCGAGAAGAGAGAACTTGTTTCAGAGACGAATGAAGAGGGCAAACGTTAGACAAAAAGAATGATGTAGCACTAAAAACAATAAAGACGGAAATGCGGTAAAACACAATGTACCTGTCACGCATGAAGACCTCACACATTTCGCATCCGAACCACGCACACAATCGTCGGAGCTCCCTCATCGAAGACAGCGTGCCATTTCAAAATATGTAGTATGAATAGAGGAAAAAGTGTTAGAAATCTATTTCGAAGAAAACGGAAGAGAGAGCAAAGCCGGAGAGAAGAAATATGATGGCTCACGACGCAATGAATAGCGCATGAGCTCTGCCACTGAAGAGGAAGAAGCATGGGCCAGCCACGACGACATGTATCAAAGAGCATGATGAGAGAGACGACGAAACGGAATGCAAAACTACCTGAGGAGAGAGGAAGAAGAGAGAGTAGGAAAGGATAATGAGGTATCTGAATAGATATAACCCCATCAGAAAGAGATAATATGGCTACCTACCACCGAAATAATGTGAACGTCTATAGGCTAGGCTACCAGCTCGAATATACACCCACGAAAATACGCATATCAGCCTCTATGAACTGTCTTATAGTCTACAATGGCATCTTGTCCCTCCGCCACGAGGAAACACGTCCATCTAGGGCCTACGGCCCCACATTGTATGTCCTTGGTTCCCCACGCCGTGAGGAACCGCGGATGGTTATAGTCTACGACGCCACGTTGTCTCTTTATAGGCCCAGCGTACACGATAAATCGCAGTCGGCATTGGCTAAGCCCACGCTGCCTCTAGACGTTCCCCGCATCCACGAGAAACCGCGGCTGGCATGGGCTCATGGCGCCACGTCGGCTCTCGGTGGGCCCCATGGCCGTGAGAGTCCACTGGCGGCATGGGCTCATAGTGCCATGTCGGCTCACGGTGGGCCCCGCCACCCGGCGGGGGTGAAGGCGTGTCGCGCCAAAAATGCCTCCACCGGCATGAGCTCACGGCGCCACGTCGGCTCTCGTCGGGCCCAATGACCGGAAGAGTCTGTAGGCGACATGGGCTCACGACGCCACATCATCTCTCGACGGGCCCCGCCATCTGGTGGGTGCGGAGGCATTCCGTGCTGAAAACGCCTCTCATAGAGCGCGGTTTTGCCCGTGCACGCTGACAGTAGACCCATGGCACGCCTGCGGTCCCCCATCCAGCGAGGCGGGTTATGACATCGCATAGTATGCCTGTTTACGGTATGGAATCTTTCGCCCTAGACCGCAACAGGACCCGCTTCATGGGATAGCAGGACTCCGTTGCGATGTCGTCGTGTGTCCTTCTTAGTATCCATCCCATGGCCAAAAATAATCGGTATGACGTGGATAGTAGTTTGAGCCGAAACAATCTAGCGCTATTTTTTACTCCTAATACCAATGCTAGTGGTGGATCCTAAATCCCCAAGAACATTTTGCGTTACTATTTTTTTACAGTTTCTATTGCTCTTGTTTACTTTATTGCATTTTTTCACTATTTTGCAACCAAACACAACTCTTTCAAAACACCCTTAATTGAGATCAAAGACAACTATTAAGTATCTTTTTCATAGATAGTGACAATGGGCATAAGGCCCTAACCAAATAGCTCTTTGTGGTTCGATACTCTTGGAGTTTAAATAAAAAGAGAAAGCTATCACACACTTGGAGTTCAAAATTTGACATACTTTCGATAAATTGCCATAAAGTCATTTTATTGTATAAATTTAGCTAGGAAGTTTAAAAATTCATGAAATTTGGGCATTTTCCACTGTATATGATATAATTTTGTGGGATTTTGAGCCATAATCTTTGTAGCTTCTTCACAACCAAAACTATTGTTGTCACTTGCAAAATTGCACACATAACTTCAAATTTGGAATCTCTCTTTGTAAAAATTGCTTTAAATGCCAAGATACACCGATTTACCAAATATGGACACGTTATCCTAAAGTGTGGCAAATATATGGTTGTGATCGTTGTCATATTGTTTGAAAGCTTTGAATGTTTATCAATTTTGGAAAATGTCTAGAAACTCATTTAAATGCTAGAAATCCCACGGTCGCTGGCATGTAGGTCTATACAGGAACAATATCTTAACGGCCTCGCGTCCGAGTAGCGTATGTTAGAAGTTTCAACCTCAAATTTTCTGCAAACCGCCAAAACATCCCACGCATCCATTCAAATTTTCGGTGCATCCATTCAAACATCCCATGCATCCATTTAAACATCTCGCATATCCATTAAAATATCATCCGCATCCATTCAAACATCCCGCATCCATTCAGACATCATCCCCAATTAATGAGAAATCAAAAATCCTCTTATATCCCTAGTCTGGAAATAAGAACAAGAGGACAATTGAAATAATAGAGGGATATAGGTGATAATTAAGTGTCCTCCCACCTATGTCCCACCATCGCATCCTCCATATCTTCATCGAAACTTACGCACCCACACCCTCCGACCTACACTGACTTCCCATCCCCACCATATGCGTGACCCTCTTGTTAGTGATTAGAGTTAGGAATTCCCGCGCTTGCAAATCAAAAATCACCTATTTTTTGGCTAAACGGAGATAAACTTGTTACAATTTGGAAATTAGCCCAGAAGCTTGAAAATCATGAAACTTGGGCATTATCCATTAAATATGTTCTACTTTGTGCAAAATTTTGGACGGTGGGATTTTGAGCCATATTAGTTGTTGTGGCTTCACAACAAAAGCCATTGTTGTTAGATGGAAAAATGAAAATAAGTTAAAATTTGGGAACTCCCTTTGTAGACAATTTTTGAAATGCCATTATACACCAATCTACCAAATATGGATATGTTATAAAAAGTATGGCAAAGATACGGCCATGATCTTGGTCATCTTGTTTGATATCCATGAATGCTTATACATGGTACGCCATATTATGAATCGAGTTTTTTTTTAAAGTTGTCAAAGTTCAAGTTTATATTTTTTCATGGAAACTAATACACATACTAAAGAGACCATGCAGAAGAATGACTCTACTTCAATTTATATATAATTTCCATTATTATTTCAAAAGGTCACAAATTTGGTGGCATTAGCATTATTTCAAGAAGATGAATATTGCAGAACTCTTGGTTGGCAGTTCTCCGTTATTTTAGTACTTGGTTACCTTCAACTGTAATCATGAACTTGTAGTTAAAAACTTAAGATACTTTTAGTAAATTGCCATAAAGTGAATCTATTGCATAAATATATAGCCATGAAGCTTGAATATTCATGAAACTTGGGCATTATCAATTAAATGGGTTATACTTTGAGTGAAATTTTGGGTGTGGCATCTTGATCCATATACTTTGTAGTTGCTGAACAAAAAAACATTGTTGTCACATTGAAATTTTCAAATAACTTGAAATTTGGAAGCTCACTTTGTAAACGATGTTTGAAATTCCAATATGCATCGAGATGCTAAACATCAAACAATCTCATTCCAGAGAGGTTCACTAACAAGAGCCCTTCCCCTTTCTCCACGTGCTTTGAGAGTCTGCCGCCGACTCCCGGACCCTCTCCCCTTCCTCTCCGGTGGCCGGGCCGCCCGGAGGCGATGGTGGGGGAGCGGCTGGCCGTCTCATCTGTATAGTAGGTTTAGATTTAGTGACTTTTGTACCATCGTGGTGTCTAGGAGTAGGTGGTCGGAGCGCCAAGATCTGCTGCGGCTCGCCCTGGTGGTTGCCTTTCTCGACGTACTTCTCCGGTGGGGATGGTGTGGCGGAGATCTGCAGCGGCCAGGCATCTCCTTAAAAAAGATCTCATGGGGCTCTTCTCTTCCGGTGTAGTGGCGCGTCATAGGTGGAGGGGTGCGGAGCTTCGACGACGAACTCCCAAGGTGGGGGCGACGACGGGAGCTCGGCTGGGGGCCTAGTCAATAAGCGTGGCCGCCCTGGCGGTCTGGATCCATCCTCTTCATCTGCTCCCTTGGCTGGCCGTGGCGGTGAGGGAGGGAGCGGTTCTGCAGAGGCGGAGGCGGGCGTCGGCAGTCGGAGGGAGGCTGGTGGGTTTCTGCCGTTGGCTGCGATCTCTGGCGACGTCTCCTTTTCTGCTGGCCCTTGCCCACCCATGGCAGGAGTGGGGCTTGGGGGCGGTTGTTTCTCATCATCGACGAAGGCGGAGATTCGAGGCACGACGGTGCAGGAGTAGAGGAGCTTCATCACCGAGCAAGAGCAACACATCGGCGGCACTTACGCCATTCGTCATCCGAGCCGGCAAAGAATTCCGGCAAATCAGCAACCTCCAACCAGAGGCCCTTTCTGAGGATGGTCGCCGCGTTCATCGCCACCTCCGAAGCAAGTGGTTCATGCCCGCTTCGGTTCCCGGCGGTGGTGTCACCGTCCTCGCGCTCAACGGACGGGGAGAGAAGGACTCGATGACATTGGTTTATCTCTTGGGAGGGTCCTTTCTGCATTTACCAGGGACGTATGTGTAATGTTCAATTTTATGGGGTCCTTTGTGATAAACTGTACACCCACCGTCTGGTTTTAATAAAATCTTCTACGCCCTTTGGGGCGCTCCTGGGTTCAGAAATTCCAATATGCACCAACATATACCAAGTATGGACACGTTATCATAATCGATGGCAAAGTTTTTGTCATCTAGTTTGAAAACAATGAATATTCATATATGGTACGTCATATTGTGAATCAAGTTTTTTCAAAAATTTCATGGAAAGTAGTTCTCATAGTAAAAAATCATGCGAATGAATGCCACACTATATTTTATATTTAATTTCCTTGATTTTTTCCAAAAAGTCCTAAATTTGGTGACATGAGCATTTATATCAAGAATTTGAATCTTTCAAAACTCTGGGGGGTTCTCCCCTATTTTAGTACTTTACAATCAAATGTTTTTTAATCATGATCAAGGTATAATGCACTTATAGTTCAAATTTCAGATACTTTCAGTAAATTACAGTCATTTCATTACATGAATATAACCATAAAGCTTAAAAATTATGAAATTTTAGAATTATATATTAAATAGGTAATACTTTGTGTTAAAATTGGGGTGATGGCATTTTGATCCATATACTTTCTAATTGCTTTGTCACAAAAACCATTATTGTCACGTTGAAAATTGAAAATAACTTCAAATTTAGAGGCTACAATTGTAAATGGTGCTTGAAATGCCAATATGCATGCACCAACATACCACGTATGGATACATTATCATAAACTATGGCAACAATATGGCCATAACCTTGGTCTTGTGGTTTGGAAGCCATGAATGTTCATACATTGACCGCCATATTGTGAATCAAGTTTTTTTAAAATTTGTCAACGTTCAAGTTTATAAATTTCCATGGAAAGTGGTGCTCATAGTAAAACACCATGCGGGAAGAATTGCAGTTCTTTAATTTATATTTAATTTTCTTGTTTTTTCCAAAAGGGTCCAAATTTGATGGCATTAGTATTTATATCAAGAAGTTGAACCTTGCAAAATTCTTGGTGGTTCTCCCTTATTTTAGTAGTTGAATACCTTCAATTTTTTTAATAATGAGTAAGGTATCATGCACTTGTAGTTAAACATTTGATATACTTTCAATAAATTGCCATAAAGTCACTTTATTGCACGAATATAGCCATAAATCTTGAAAATTCATGAAACTTGGGCTTTATTAATTAAATAGGTTATCATTTGTGTGAAAGTTGGTGCGATGACATTTCGAGATATATATCTCCTATAACTGCTCGTGGGCTACCCGGCCTCTCAGGGTCTCCCTAGTGGCACACACACGCCGGTCGTTGGGTTTGGCATGAATAGTTCCTTTTCACTCCGGCTGATAACTACAGCTGTTGGATTCGGTAATTCCTTCATTCACTTCATTGCTTTGTAAGTATCTCCATGACATGTGGGTCTATAATCATCCGGGGCCCAAAAACAAATTAGGAATCCTGCTCCTCTGTGTCACGTAGGTCCTTTTTATCTGTGTCGCATAGGTCCTTTTCTTCTGTGTCAGGTCATGGTGAAAACCTAGATCGAGAAATAGCGTAATGCGTATTCTCTCTCCCATCCCCTCGACTCTGCCCTCACGAGCTCCAGCCACTACGGAGATGCGTCCTAGGCCCTCGCACCGCCGCTCACCGTTCTTCTCTTCACACGGTTCCTCCACTCCGCGAGAGGATAGAGCAGGTGGCGGACGGTAGGAGGCGGTCGTGGCAGCTGCGGTGGCGGTACGAGGATGCGCTATAACTGAGTGTCCTATAGGGAGGCGGGGCGCTAGTGGATGCCTTCCTCTCCCTCATGCTTGACCGAAGAGGAAAGAAGGATCTGTGTGGAGCCGCCTCCCCACGCAGCATCTACTCATGTTCTTCCTCAAGCCCTAATGGAAAGCCGGCTGCTAGCGACCATAGGACCAGACTCCATCCACTCCCCTATAATATCTCCTCTTGCTCTCTCTCTCTCTCTCTCTCTCTCTCTCTCTCTTGTGGTGCACTAGCGTGCGTCGGTGCATCTGGGCATCCAGTGGCGCATTCTAAGCTTCTCCGCGTGTGGTGGTGCATCCGGAGCATCTGGGCGTCCGGGCGGCGACATCTAGGCGTGGTGGGCATGCAGCAGCAGGCTGAAAATCGCGTGGCGGTGAGCTACAACTGAGGCGTCACTACAAACCTAGCAACCTTTAGCTAGCTAATATTGATCGATTAGATGTTTTTCTTGGTACTCTCTGAAATTTCTCTCCCCATCCTCCTTGGCATCTCTGAAATTTTGCTTCAGGTTCCTAACTATATTGACAACGAGATAGGCTGTGGGATGGAGGTCGAGGAGATAAAAAAACAACTTGATGATGCTCGATCTAAGGGTATCACCATCAGATCTCTCGTGGCCATGAATCATGGATCCCTTAATGACATTATAGGGGGAAATTGCACTCACATTTGATGAACAACTCTAGCAACTAGAATATGGTAGACATATGATTTATGAACATACCCTAAAGAAGATTGTTGAATTTCGCAAGAACGAAGGACTTATTCTTCTTCCAGATGAGGTGAGTACAAAATCTTTGTTCAAAGGTTTGGCCGTGTCAATATGAAAGACTACTAAAAATTTCCATATGAGTTTGTTAGGTTCTAAGCATATTCATTCATTCACTCTAGGTTTACCAAAAAAATTTATTTGTTGAAGATAAGAAATTCCACTCTTTCAAAAAGATTGCATGGTCAATGGGATAGACTGATGATGATCTTCCTTTGGCATCTCTCTAGTTGGTTTTGAAATGTAATTGAATCCTTCTATAGTTTGCGATCCTTTTTGATGTGTATCTGTTAGCATATGGTAATGTTTTTTGTGTGTCCTAGGTAATTAAATCCTTCTATAGTTTGCGATCCTTTTTGATGTGTACCTCTTAGCATATTTCTTCCACTTTTTGATGTGTACCTCTTAGCATATTTCTTCCACTATAACTTGCACTCTATTTCATATCGTTAGCGTGGGAAGCAATTGTGCCTTAGTTAAGCCATTTTTATGTTCATTACATGTGCATACTGAATCGGTTATTTTTGTTAGGATAATAGATTGTTGTATTATCAGAGGACCAAAGGCCAGAATATATAGTACAAGTACAGGTGCAAATATACAGAAAGCCCCCTAACATATGGGGAAACTACAATATACAAATATATACTCTAACATCCCCCCCCTCAAACTCATGGTGGATCCACAACACTGAGTTTGGAGAGTAAAAAATCATGCTGTGCGCGGGTTTGTTCCTTTGTAAAGAAATCTGCCAACTGCAAGTCTGAAGGCACATAATGAAGCGCAACAACCTGATCCTGCACCTGAGCACGTGTATAAAAAGCATCAACACCAATATGCTTGGTCAGCTCATGCTTGACCGGATCACGGGCAATACTGATAGCACCTGTACTGTCTGACAAAAGTGGAGTGGGTGTCGTAACAGAGACTCCAAAATCTGCAAGCAACCACCGTAACCAGGTCACCTCAGCAGTCACCAAAGCCATAACCCTTAGCTCAGCCTCAACACTCGAACGGGAAACCGCTACCTGTTTCTTTGTCTTCCAAGCAACAAGCAAACCACCAAGAAACACACAGTAAGCATTAAGTGAACGACGATCCGTAGGATCATTCGCCCACGTAGCATCCGAGTAGCACTGGAGCTGGAGAGAGCTAGAACGAGGGAAGAAAAGGCGACGAGTAATCGTGCCACGAAGATAATGAAGGACACGGAGGAGATGACTGTAGTGAACAGTGGTAGGAGCTGAGACAAACTGACTTAGAATATGAACAGGATAAGAGATATCAGGACGAGTGACATCAAGATAAACAAGACTCCCAACAAGATGGCAATAACGAGTGGGATCGGGAAGAGGATCACCATCAGTAGGACGAAGCTTAACATTAAGCTCCATAGGAGTCTCAACGGTGCGCTCATCCATAAGAGCAGCGCGAGCAAGAAGATCCTGAATATACTTTTCCTGAGAGATAGAAAAGCCATCAGAAGTGGAGGAAACCTCAATCCCAAGAAAGTAGCGAAGAGGACCAAGATCAGTCATAAGAAACTGATCACGGAGATGAGCCTTGACAAAGGCAATATACTCAGGATCATCACCAGTAATGATCATATCATCAACATAGAGAAGGAGAAGAGTGCGTCCTCGAGGAGAAGTGTGAACAAAAAGCGCTGGATCATGAAGACTAGGAGATAAACCAGCAGCAGTCACCACAGAGGCAAAGCGCTCAAACCAGGCACGAGGGGCCTGTTTCAGGCCATAAAGGGAACGTCAAAGACGACAAACCATCCCATCGGGAACAGAATACCCAGGAGGAGGCTGCATATAAACCTCCTCACTCAACTCACCATTAAGAAAAGCGTTCTGAACATCAAGCTGGGACACAGACCAGCGTCGAACAGAAGCAACAACAAGAAGAGTACGCACAGTGGTCATATGGGCCACAGGGGAAAAAGTCTCATCATAGTCACGGCCGTGCTCCTGCTGAAAGCCACGAGCCACAAGACGCGCTTTATAGCGCCCAAGAGATCCATTAGAGCGGGTCTTAATTTTATAGACCCACTTACACGTGATAGGACGAACACCAGAAGGGGGAGAAACAAGATCCCAGGTGCCAGTGCGCTCAAGCGCAGCGATCTCCTCAGCCAATGCAAGCTGCCATTCAGGATGACACGTGGCATCCCGATAAGAAGTCGGATCGGAGACGACAGAGAGACCATACTGACTAGGAGAGTAACGGTCTGGAGCACGACGCTGATGAACAGGCCGTGAAGAGGGAAGCTCATCCGTGGAAGACTACTCATCAGAAGAGGAGGAAGAAGGAACAGCGGAGGAAGGGTCTGAAGCCGGAGAACGGGGAGAACTAGGGGAACTAGACGGAGGAGAGGATGGCGCCGAAAACAAAGGAGGCGCATCAGGAGGAGAAGGTGGAGGAGTAGAGACAGCAGGAGGTGTATCAGGAAAAATAAGAAAAGAGAGATCATCAGCCGGGTAAGTACCAAAGGTGGGGCGAGGATAGAAAGGACGCGTCTCATCGAACGTGACATCATGAGAGATGCGCATCTGACGACCAACGGGGTCCCAACAGCGATAGCCCTTATGCTAATCACTGTAGCCGAGAAAAACACACTCAACAGACTGAGCGGTCAGATTGGTGTGTTCGCGAGGAGGGAGAAGGACATAGCAAACGCAACCAAATAAAAGAAGAGTCGAGTAGTCTGGACAGGTACCAGAGAGACGCTCGAGAGGAATGCCACCCTGAAGAGCATCAGAAGGCTGGATGTTAATGAGGTAAGTCGACGTAGCGACAGCCTCAGCCCAGAAATGCGGCGGAAGAGAGGAGGCAATCATCATAGCACGGGTAGTCTCAAGAATATGACGATGCTTACGCTCGGTGACACCATTTTGAGCATGGGCGCCGGGACACGAGAACTGAGCAAGGGTGCCCTGCTCAGCGAGGACGCCCCGCAGGTGCTGGGAGATATACTCTCCTGCAGAATCAGCACGAAACACACGAATAGGAGTGGAATACTGAGTACGAACCATGGCCACAAAACGCTGATAAATAGGAAGCACCTCACTGCGAGAGCGCATAAAAAACAACCAGGTGTACCGTGAAAAATCATCAATGAACAAAATATAGTATCGATGGCCCCCTTTTGAAGCAAAGGGAGCTGGACCCCAAACATCTGAATGAACTAAATCAAAAGGTCGCCGAGATACAGACACACTAGTAGGATAGGGAAGCTGAATCTGTTTGCCTAACCTACAACCCTGACACGAATGTAAAGACACATCTCCTGAGACAGACCCCAGAAGACCACGACGAACTAATGACGATAAACAGGAGCCACAAAGAGGACCCAGCCGATGATGCCACTGCTGAAACGAGCCGGTGACAGAAGCAGCAACCGCAGGAGAACTGGCAGAGGAAGTGTCAGCGGAAGGAACGCGAAGCCAGTCTAACTCCCATAGCCCCGGAGACTCAATGCTGCGAGGGCCAGCTCCAACTAGAGCCTGTGTACGATGGTCCTGAACATCACAAGAATCAGCATCAAGAATGACACGACAACCAGAATCAGTAAGCTGACTAGCAGAGAAAAGGTTCATCTTAAGACTGGGAACATGAGAAACATCAGGAACAGAGAAAGAGGAAGTAGAGAGGGTGCCTCGACTGGAAATAGGAAGAGAGGTACCATCAGCCGTGGTAACACGGACAGGAGAAATAAGAGAGCGAAGAGTAGAAAGAATAGAAGATACAGAAGTCATATGAAAAGAAGCTCCAGAATCCAGATACCACGGGGATGACGTACCTGACTGTGTAGAAGGTGGTGGTCGCGTGGTGCCAGAAGAGCTAGGCACAGAACCAGCAGTACCCGTCGAGGAAGATCCTATAGCAGCGAGCAGACTACGAAGACCACGGATAATATCCTGATCAGACAGTGCAGTAGCAGGAGGTCCAGAAGCAACAGCAGAAGATCCTGAAGAACCAGCCTGCCGACGAGCAAGGTACTGCTGTCGTAAGCGAGGATCCCTTGTCCAGCAGCCAGAGATATCGTGGCCAGGCTTGCCACAGTGGGCACAGGGAGGACGAGAACCACGAGGCTGCTGAGGCCGACTCTGGCCCTGAGTCGGCGGAGCAGAGAGGAGCGGCGGTGCTAGAGACCGTGACAAAGCCGGCGACACAGGGGGACCACGAGCAGCAAGAACAGATGGAACCTCAAGAAGACCAGAACCACGAAGACGAGTCTCCTCAGCACGAAGCTCAGCCAGTACCTCAGAGAGTGGAACACGACCACAGGGAAGCAGCTGGGCACGACGCGGCTCAAACTCCTTGCGGAGTCGTGACAAGAACTCAAAGACGCGCTGAAACTCTAGATTCGCACGCACAATCAGACAGCAGGGACAAGTGTTACACACAGCTGTACGAAGAGAGTCAAGCTGACGCCAAATAGCAGCACTCTGAGTATAGAACTCATCAATAGTGGAATCACCTTGCTTAAGATCATGCTCCTGACGAACCATAGACAGATAAAGAGCATCACCAGACGGCTGATAGCGCTGACGAAGAAAAGCCCACTGAGCAGCAGCAGTGGGAAGACCCATGAACTCAGCAGCATACTGAGGCAGAACACTGGAAGTGAGAACATCAGCAGCACGAGCATCCTCATCTATCCACTGAGTGTAGTCAGCCAAATCCAGCCGGTAGGTCGCAACAGCAGTAGAATGCTCCTGGACCTTCCGATCATAATCATCCCGAGCAGTATCATCAGCACTCTGGGCTGCATCTGTGACCGCCTGAGTGGCATCGGAGGCAAGGGCAACGGGTGTCGGTGCAATAGGCGCCGTAGGCGCAACGGGGCGCGGTGGACAGGAGACCTCACCGGAAAGCACACCCCAAAGGTGAAGACCGCGCATATGGACGCGCATGAAGGCAGCAAAATCAGGATAATTTGCGCCATCAAAAATCACCGGGCAGCGAGGAATCGCAACATAGCCCGACGAGGAAGACATAACTCTGTTTTTTTTAGATCCGATCTAGATCGGACAAAAACTGGGCGGCCGGACGCGGCAGCGGAGAGCTGGGGCGAGCGGCGGCCGAGGACAGGCCGGGGGAGGCGGAGTCGGTGGCGGCGGCCGAGGCGGAGGCGGCGGCGGCGGACGGGCGACCGGAGGAGACGGCGGCGGAGGCGTAGGCGGCGGACGGGCGTCCAGAGGAGACGGCGGCGGACGGGCGGCCAGAGGAGACGGCGGCGGAGGCAGAGTCGGCGACGGCGGCCGGGGCGACCGGAGGAGGCGACGGCGGAGACGGAGGCGGCGGCGGCGGCCGGAGAGGAGGCGGCGGTGGCGACCGGGCGCGGCGGCGGGTGGCCGGGGCGAGCGGCGGCGGCTGGGCGCGACGGCGGGATGCTGGGGCGAGCGGCGGCGGCGGCTGCGAGGGAGAAAAAAGCCTTACAGCTCTGATACCATGTTAGGGTAATATATTGTTGTATTACCAGAGGGCCAAAGGCCAGAATATATAGTACAAGTACATGTGCAAATATACAGAAATCCGCCTAACATATGGGGAAACTACAATATATAAATATATACTCAATTTTAACGTCAATGAATAATTGTCTGATGGAATGGGGAATTAGCACCTTTCGGGTAGTATCGCCACTTTTAGTAAATTGCCATAAAGTCATTTTATTGCACGAATATGACCATAAAGCTTTAAAATTCATGAAACTTGGGAATTATCAATTAAATAAGTCATACTTCATGAAAACTGGAACGGTGGCATTTTGAGCCATGTACTTTCTAGATACTTCACAAACAAACCATTATCACATTGAAAATAACTTTAAATTTGGAAGCTCTCTTTATAAAAGATGCTTCAAATGCCAATATGCACCAACATACAAAGTATATGGACATATTATCATAAACTATGGCCAAGATATATATGGCCATGGCCTTGTTCATCTGGTTCGAAAGCCACGAATGCTCATGCATGGTACGTCGTACATTGTGAATCAATACTTTTCAAAAGTTCTCGAAGTTTCAAGTTTAGGCACCATGAGAAAGAGCGCACTTTTACGATTTATTTTTAGTTTCCTTGTGTTTTTTCTCAAAAAGGGCCCAAATCTGCCAGCATTACCATTCATATCAAGAAGTTGAATCTTTTAGAACTCTCGGTGTTTCTCTCCTATTTGACTACTTGGGTACCTTCAAATGATTTAAAAAATAAAGAGCAAGCTATCAAGCACTTGTAGTTCAAAATTTGACATACTTTTGGTAAATTATCATAAAGTCATTTTATTGCATGAATTTGGGAAGAAAGCTTGAAAATTCATGAAACTTGAGGTTTCCCCACTAAATAGGTTATACTTTGTGTGAAAATTGGGGTGGTGGAATTTTTAGCCATAATCTTTATAGTCGCTTCATAAAAAATACAATATTATCACTTGGAATATTGAAAACTACTTCAAGCTTGGAATCTCCCTTTGTGAGTATGCTTGAAATGTCTATAGATGCACCTATCTACCAAATATTTAAATGTAATCCTAAAATATGGCAAAGATATGGCCATGAAATTGGTCATCTTGTTTGGAAGTATGGAATGATTATCAATTACGGCAAATGTCTAGAAACTCGTTTAAATATTGTGAAGCATATTATCGCTGGTGCGTGGGTATAGAGGGGAACAATATCTTAGTAGCCTCATGTCTGAGTAGCGTACATTATAAATTTCAACCTCAAATTTTCTGCAAACCACCGAAATATCATGTGTGTCCATTCAAATTTCCCGTGCATCCATTCGAACATCCCGCACATCCTTTCAAACATCCTATCCCATTTTTTTAGAATACAAAATTCCTCTTTTATTCCTGGTCTAGAAAAATAACCCGGGGACCATTGCAATAATAGAGGGATATAGGTGGTATATTAGAGTTCACCCACATATATCCCCCATCTCCGCTTCCCCACCATCCTCAAAATTTACCTGCCCACTTCCCCTCCCACCACCTTCATGCATCATCTTCACCACCAGTGCTCTCTTCGACATGGTAGCTCCTTCTTCGCATTTCTTCTCCATGCACTGGATCCACCACTTGCCGCCCTATTGCACCACACCCATTCTAATTCATCGACGCACGCCTTTTCTACACAAGATCTATCTCACTGACTCCCTCACTACACAATATCTACTGCACAATGCCTTCATCTACTGGACAGATTACACTTCATTGAACCACTCGTTCGGCACCCTAGAAATGCCCACGTGCCACGCTATCCGCCATGCACATCCCAGATGCCCCACCACAGAGTGATACTTAATCTTCCCCATTTGCTGCATGAACTTTTGTTTTGATAATTTTTGGCACTCTTAAGATACGAAAGTATTAGAATATCGCTACAATATCCTGTATGCTATTGCCATTTCGTTAGCTCCCGCATCTGATCAGTCCTATGCACATGATTAACTGCTCCTTAGTATCTCCTTTCTGATATTTTTCGCATTGTCTTGGTGTGTTACTAATGCTTGTAACTTGTTCTATTATAAATTGTACTTCCTCCATCCTGAAATAACTGACATTAATTTGTTTAGATTCATATGTATATGCACAATAAAATACGTCTAGATACATGTCTAGATACATGTCTAGATACATACGAATCTAGATAAATCCAATTCACTTTATATCAGGAAGGGGGAGTGTATAACATGTATCCATGATAACCTTTTGAATTAATGATACTCCATCTAATTCAAGTTACTGTACTTAGATTTGCAAAATACATGTATGGTATAGAGTTTTCTAGTTTTGTCGAGATTTGGATGTATCTAAAACATAACTTGTCTAGAAGCATCTAAATCTAGACAAATCTAAGTCCATTAATTTGTATCAGATAGACTTCAAAACCTTTCCATAACAATTCCGTTAATGTTTTATTGTGTTTCTATCTGTGAAAGCTTTAAGTAATGCATAAAATGCTTAGCTTGTTTAAATCATACATCTCGTCAATTTTAATGCCATCTTTTAGGTAAGTTCAATTGTTTTATCCTCCCAAATCAGCTAACTTGGTATTCATGTGATACCTAAACATAGAGAAAAGACAATGGAATACAAATACTAGAGTTACATATGCTTCACACTGATACGACTAGAAGATTTATGAGGAGTCAAACCCGCAAGGGAAAGACCTGTTGTGATCCTGAACAACATGCTACTGTAAGTACATCCTTAATTTTTGACAAAGAAGCTTTTGTAAATATTTCAGCTCCCCGTGATTAGGTGATGTCTATGTTGGATAATACATGTTCCATGGTTCTTTGTTGTAACCTCCTTCACGCTATTATCAGGCTATAGTTAAAACCAAGTAGGAGTTCTCAGAAGACAGGACGGGAAGTTGTGATCACTCTTTGCATTCATCCTCCCATTAAAATTTTTAAGCAATCAGTCCACCTAGAACAACACCTGCAGGTGATAATAATAAATATATATATATGTTGCATTGCATGCAGAAAGACAAGGTGTAGCTTCTCTTACATCTATAGCTGAAATATTGAAGAAGAAGACAAATAACAATATCAAACGAATCGCCAAGTATAGATCTCAAATTAATCATGTCAATTCTTTTTTGTAAGATTTTCAATTGCAGGTCTTGTTTTATGATTTATTGTAACTTAGATTCTTGACAGAACTTGTTGTGATCTTTGTAATAAACTTTCAACATTATGTAATATTTAGTTCAATTTCAGATATTAGTCACCTTGTGTAACATTCTTTGGGCCAAAATTGACATGCGAAAACAATAAGCCAAAAGGATGAAATAAAACGAGCAACTTTGGTCGGTCTGCCGTTCTATGTGGGTTTTTAGCTAGCTTCCACGTGGTGGTCTGTCGATTTAATGGGTCGGCTATGGTGGCCACATGGAAGGACTGCTTCCAACCTACTATATAAATGGGCCTCCACGTGTCAGCCACGTGGAAATCCTTGTAGCTTAATGGGATTTTGGTAGGACACCACGTCATCGGCTTGCTAAGAGCAATGGCATGTTGATGGGCGACAACATGAGACGACAAGCCAAATCGATGGGATGTTGGTGGGCCTCCATCTATACTGGCCTAGTAGCATAACAAGCTTTTCCTAAAAGCCATGTGGTGGCCCTTCTATCTTTATGGGCTTTTAGCGGACTGCCACGTGAAATCCCGCCAAGATTTATGTTTTTTTGTTTTTCTTCCACGTGGGCCGGTCTGCTAGCTTTATGGGATTTTACTAGGAATCCATGTTGTGACCTTCTTAGCTTTATAGGATTTTGTTTTGCTTAACACACTGCCAGCCTGCTAGCTATGTGGGATTTACTAGGATGCTTCAAAGCGAACAACCTAGATTTATGGGGTTTTTTTGACATCCATGTGGGCCTGCTTGCCAACTTTATGGAATTTTAACAGGATGCCATGTGGCGTCCCACCTATCTTTATGAGATTTTGTTTTTTTCCAAGTGGGCCGACCTATTTAATTAAATTTTTGAGCTAACATCACGCTAGTGAGAAGTGACATCACCGGCTACTGATATGATGTCATCAGTTACCAAAGTAACATCAGCGATTACGAAGTTGACGGCTGTAATTATCCGTTAATGGTCTTTGCCACGTGGTAGCTTGCATTACATCAGCAGACAGCGGGGCTGACAAAACACATCTACCACGGTTGAATGTTCGTGGTAGATGGGTTCCACCTACAACGTTTTTCAAAAATCCATGGTAGAACCTTTTGTGATGCAGCTTTTAACACGAGTGCCTATCCGTGGTTGAGGAGCTTTACCAAGAAAAAAACTTCTTCTACCACAAAATCTGCTCATGGTAGATGGCAATTTTTCTTGTAGTGTATGAGATTTAATCACTAAAATAATATTTGGTAGATTAACATCCACAATGTAGTTTTATCTTTTGGTAGTATCTTATTTCCCATGTTTACACTCACAAATCGAGTGCTCAAAACTGTATCTAGGTAGGATAATCTTAAGGTAGAATAATGGTGTCAGGGAGTATTCCCCAGTCCACAGATGATGCAACTCGCTTGATGTTGATTGCATTCCATCTATGAATAAGTTGCATTTTGTTGTCTTAGCCACTATACTTAAGTTGTTATGTGTTCTTGTAGTCTGAAATTGATATGGATATGAAACTTTTGTTGCAATATAATAGGCATGATACGGTCGATTACCTTGATCTCCATCTCAGAGTAATTCTTTTGAATAACTACCAAAGCATGACACCCAAGATTAACTTCGCCAAGTTCTTTATTATGAACGAAATAATGCTCGAGTTAATGAGATTTTGCGTCAATTTGCACCATGATCAATGGGGCCTACTTAGCGGAGGCGGCTATATTAGAGTAAGACATGTTTTAGAGGAGTTGATTTTCTTATTATACCCGTATCTACCTCCTAAAATAAGGTTGGTCTTGGAGGTCTTGATAAAAGCATCATATATGACATGTTGGTGGATGATTCCATTACTGCCTCACTCTGACCATTGGAGATATTAGTTTAGTTTGGAGAAAGTATCTAGATGGATGATATTCAAGATTGGTTATCATTTATCTCTTATGTGGATAGTTTAGTCAGTCTAAGCATAGCCTTACAATGTCTCTCCACTCTTTGATATTGTTCCATGCCAGCCAAACTTCTTAACATCGTCAATGCAGCTACTTAAGACTTGATGCTCTTCTGGTGGACATTCTTAATGCTTTTGTAATCTACTATGTATTGTGTTCTTTAGAATATTCTGTATTCATTTTGACTGTATAGTGTTGCCATGGTCCTTGATCTCCATGTATCTTTTATTAGTGGATCTGGCTACTCTCCTTGTACTTGACACGTCATTTACATAAATTGGAAATATGAAGTAAATTCACTATGCATATTTGATGACAGAGGTATATGTGGTTTTATAGGAAAAGGCTAAAAGATTTCAATTAAAATATCAGCAACACACATTGGACTATGTTCTATTTTGATAAACCTTTTGTACTTTATATCCCTATTGAATTATCCCTAGTTAGTGTACTCATTCATATGTAACTCTGAATTTGTACACCTATTTTTCCTGGTCAATTCATTCATTGACTTTCATTAATAGACTTGATTTAGATTGCAATGTTAAGTAGATAAAAATAAGGAAGTGATAGCCCAGAGTTGTGTTTGTTTGGGTCTGCAGTCTGATGTATGTATATGTTTTGGTGTCTGTTGCAACTGTTAACGCACCTTTTTTGTGTTGCATCTTCACAACGGCAGCTGCTAGTACCTGGCGCTAATGTGTTTCTATGATTAAACCTTTTTTAATGGGTGTTATATTAATAGTACAACAAAAGTTGGAGTATTTTTTTCATCATGCTTTTATTTGATTTGTATTATTATTATTTCCCTAAATATAGAAAACCTTGTTCCGACACCAAATTAATTACTATATGCCTTCGGGCACAACATTTTTATAGTACTAACCATGTGATAAATGGATATAAATATCCAATTTTCCTTGTGATTCCTACGCAGAAACAATATGGTCGTGGATGATCAGTTAATGTGACTCTCAACCTTGTAAACAGAGGAAGTAGGGCCTACCATTTTACTATTATTACCTGGACTATAGCTAAATATAGTTGAGGAGCAAAATCTCATTGATCACCATGTTTCTATGTTTTAATCACCGCTTGCTCTCTACGTTTTTATATTGCCTATCTTTTAATATTGATATTTAAGTAGAAAATTCTGCATGCCATTGCTTCTTATTTGAGTGAATAAATGGTTGTATAAGTGGTTTATATATATAAGGAATGCATAGTTTATCTTCAGCTCCCCATGGGTTCAACAATTGATATTTATCAAAACCTGGTACAACTATCCCTTGCACTTGAGGGCATAGTTTTAAACAACCGCTGACGATGGTTCACTGGTTCCCCACTCGGATCACCAGATTAATCGGTTTAGGGGCAACAAAAATCCAATATAATTACTTATTTAGGATAATTTTGAGCAAAGTTGACCTAAAATTGAAATAGCCTCTGTGTTAGAAATATGTCCCAAAATAGCAGTAGCCTACATCGTATTAGGCCTTATTATTGGCATGTTTGATTTTTGAATCCTTCTTAGAGCACCAGTTCTCAACAACAATTTTCTACTTTTTTGGTTTTAAAAAAACTAGAAAATTCTTCCTTTTCTAGTTAAACCGCTAGTCCGGTCCCCTTTTTGAACTATGCTTGAGGGCTATCGGTTCCTATTTTTTCAACTATAACAACAATGGTTCGTAGAAAAATCAACTACATTATCTTTATCGCACATAGGAAGTATGGAGCCACCCAAAACCCCTAGAAAGAACCACCTCCATATGATACCCCTTCCCGCTGCAACCGCCAGCGTCGGCTATGTTAGAGGCTACTATCTTTCCTACAGAGGACGGTGAGGAGTCACATGGATATGAGTCTCAGCAGAGATTCATGGCGGTGAGCGTGTGCGGTTTGTGGGTTGTGGAGGAGAGGCCTTATGGTAGCAACACTGAGGGAAGGCTGATTGGGTGAGGCAGGTCCTCGATGGCACCACCAAGGTGTTGATGTCATGGAGTATGTCGGTGGTAGCTGTCCTAGCCTAGGCAAGTGGTTCGTGGCAGCCACTATGTGCATCGGCCAGGCTATGTCGGTTCTGGTGTGGTCAGCGACGGTTCGGTTCATCATCTACTCTCAAGTGGCTGGTGGCATGGGGCTTCTAGATCACCTCGAATAAAGGAGGCAACCTTGGGTTCTTATCGGATCAAGACAAGGTTTGGCTTGATGCCTGGACTCATTGATCCGGCTAGTGATGTCGTAATGCTCTGCCAAAGATCTCCATTGGGCGATTCATGCATGTATACTACTAGATAAGATGGGATTCGATCATGTGCACCACTATTTCTGCTATGTGGCTTCAGGAGGATGGGACACGAAGTTTTGTTGTCTGTTTTCATCATGGGACCTATCGCTATTTTGATTTCCATGGTGAAGATAGTGGCAGACAATGTCATGGCAGCTAAGGTCTAAGGTCTCTTAATGGCGAATTGAGTCTTCGAGGTGATAATGAATTTTCTTGGTGTCCTTTACTTGTAGTAGAAACATCGACATGTGGGGGCAGCAGCACAGGAGGAGTACATATTCTTGTCTTTCAGGTTAAAAATCCAAGGTCTGACCTTAATTGGTTGTGTCTACCAATGGCCTGGTTGAAGGCATTGTTTTGAGAGCGCAGACTTTCTCCAGGGTGAAAACCTAAGATCTATGATCGGGCGATGATGGTTCTTATGCAATGTATTCTTCTTCAAGGTGTCGCGTTTGGAGATTTTGGACTCCGGGTATTTTCTCCGTGGTGGTTTGTGTTGCAGCTATAATGTTTTGATCATTGTAGCAGGATCTTTTTTTCTACGGCTATGTGCATCCGTAATGTGTTTAGCACATTTTGTTATTGTAGAGTCTGAGTGTAATTGTATCTCTATGATATTAGTATATTCCCTTTGTCAAAAAAGGAAGTGGGGAGCGAGATATCGCGACTTCTTGGAACCTGAAGCTCCCTCACGTGCGTCCCCTATCCCACCCAAAAACAACACACAACTTTTCTCTTTTCGCGTTTCTCTTTCCATGCAACTAATTTCTTGTGTCGCGATAAATTGCGTTATTTCTCTCCTTCTCGTGCTAGATTTTGTGGCATGGTTTCTCCGTGTTGTGTATACCTAGTTGTTGTTTACTGGTTTATCAATTTTCATGTTTCTCTTTATGTTTTGTTCTCGAGCAATGGACATCTTATGGGGTAAAATGGGAGCGGAGTGCTTTCGACACTAGAATGTGATAACTTTGTACTATTGAGTTAACATGGATTGTGCCTCATCATGGCGCTTTTGGTGTACATTGGTAATTGCGCTCAGCAAGTTATAGGGTGGATTTGTTGTCTTGTGCGCTACTTTCTGATCTGTAACATGGGTTGCGCCTCGTCATGGCGCCCTGATAATCATCTCAAGCATTCACATAGATCCTTAAAAGGGTACACTGATTGTTGTGTGCAATGTTTTGTAGGGTGCATTTTTCATAGTGTGTGTTGTCGATTGCGCTGTGTAACAACACCTTCGGCACATCAAGCATTCATATAGATCTTGAAATGGGACATTGGTAGTTGCGTGCAATATTTGATAGGGTGCATTTGTCGTAGTGCTTTGTCGGCTGCATGGAACATGCGATGCGCCTCATCATGGTACCTTCCGCACATCACAAAGTCATACATCTCTTGAAAGAGGTGAATTAGTCATTGCATGTGAAATATCATGAGGTGTATTTGTTGTAGCATGTGATGATGATTAACGAGCGTCGAAACAGAACTATAGCCAATGTGTTTACGCATGCCACGACGGGACCATCTCCTGACGTGATCACGCTTGTTGGCACGGATCATGTGCATTTCCAGCAGTTGCATATGCTTTGTCATCCAACCATGTGGCAACTTGTTGGGTACACGCACGCTAACTAAAAACAAGCATCAACATTGCTATGAACAAACCAATATGATTGTTTATGGTATCATTGGTCTTACCTATGGCATTTAGTGATATGCCTCACGATCGCTCCCTAGCATGTGCATCATGATATTAAATGATTCTTCCTCCCTCCCCGCTCTCTGTCCATGCAACATTATCTTATTGATGTGCAACTTGACTGTGTCACCTACCGATGTGCCTAACTGAACAATTTTCTCTATTGACATGCACCACAGATATTTCGTTGAACGATCTTTTTGACAAGCACACCTAGGGAAAAAAGTGTGTTGGTTGCTACACCTTAACTTATCATTCTTATTTTCATAGACATGCACCACAAATGTGTCCTCAAACGATCTGCGTAACCACCATGCACCCAAGGAGCACCATGGATCTAGTAGATACTCTTACAAGGGTCACTAGACCATGATAGCGCGTGTAGTGCGTAAGAGATGATCTGATGTGCACATCATTTTTCATTTATTTATTTTGAAATTTACATCCTTTTTCATTTTGATAGAATAAAGCAAATTGATATAAAACATTGTTTGCTCCAAGCAGTTTCTCTTCCAAACCGGCAAATTCTCTTCTTTTAATAGAAAAGGCAGTGCTCCTGCTGGTTGCTTCAAAAACAGTTTGCTCCAAGCAATAGTTCAGACATTAAAATTTTGGGTATAATAACCAGTTATATCTAGTTGGATCTCAAACGTTGTTATCGAATCTCATGAAAATATTAGTTGACCATACATGATGTGTTTTCTTGAAACAAAAACCACAAAATATAAAGTAAAATAACAAAAAAAAAGTATTGTATTCCACTACAAGTCACATCACTATGTGGTCCAACAAAAACATCCAAAATAGACCTGCGTTATCCATCTATGTTGAACTGGTCTTCCAGTGCATCAATGCCAAGTGGTTCATTAGAAAAGACCAACATATCTTCAGTAGAGCCAACTTTATCATGATATCCAACTTAGTGTTCAATAGGTTGACCATGGGAAAGTTGATACCTAATTTATCATTCAAGTCAAGGGTAAAGAAAAGTAAGTAATGTTTTTCTTGTGTTACCAACAAACATTCGAGTTAGAAGTCTGTAGGCAAAATCTCTACCGGGAATAGCGTTTACTTATAGATTTGAAGACAATATTGACCTGACCGTAGACCCTTTAGCTATCTGTGAAACAAAATACATAAACAACATTTGTATTCCCAAAATAGCAAGAACAAGTACAAGCAATCAAGCCATCAGTTTTCACATATATTTTCAATATATGTGAATAAGACCGTTGTGTGCCTGTGAAGTTTAAAATACGTGAACTGCAAAAGAGAAGAACGATGCAAGACTTTCATTGTGGCAGTTTGACAACAAAAGAACAACAGGAAAAACATATAACAAAACTAATGTCGGTGCTAAAATGGTAAGGGACACTTGCACTCGGATATCCTTTTACAAAGGCTAACTATATTCATTGATAGTGGCATAAATTTCTTCTTGTCAAAATTTGTTTTTCAAGGAGATGAGCCAGGTTATCGCCACTTGAGTGTTAATCATAGTAGTTACACTACATCATAAGAAACTTGAAGGAAAGGATTTACCTGAGATATTGGACTGAACCCTGAACCGCTTTTCCATAGTTGATAGCTTTTCTTGTGTACAGTGATATAATATACAGATTAAGTTGATAGTCTTGCAGGTCCCCAATCTCCTAAAGTTGATCAAAATAGCAGAGGAACAACTGAAAGCACGCTGATGCAGAACAGTGTTACCTTTTGGAAATGCATGTTAAATGGACCACACCTTTAGGAATGCATGTTACATGGATCAGGGAGTCTAATATGAGTACTATCCATTACTGATGAACTTTAAAGCAGTCAGAGTCAAACCATATATTAGGCATGTCTTAAAAACCATCTATTTATTGGCATGCAACTAATATATTTCACCCTATATATATTACCTTATTGGCATGCAACTGATATATTCCCTTAATTCACCTTATTAATTAACCCAAGAAACATCACACAACCACTTAGCCACTTTGAATCACAATAAGGTGAAAAAACGAGTCCTCTGAATCATGAAAATAGGTTACCTATGTTCTACTTACCTCCAAGAGAGACCGTTTTCTGAAAAATATTAGTATTAAATTGCAGATGGGAATAAAGGATGGAGATAAACAAACCTTTGATATAATCCTTCCACTACTTTAACGTGATAGATAAGAGCCTTCCTATATCTGCATCTATTCACTATCACAACTAAATATGAACACACAAAAATACATAAGAGATCCATCATCCTCGGCCAAGGTGGAGGCAACCGGAGATGCATGAACAATGAAACAAGTTACGCATTACTTTACATTGTATTAAAAATGTATCAAATTTTATCATATTACTCATATGGTGAACTTAGAAGAAACATAGATTACTCCTCGAGCATGTTAAAATAATGAACACTTGAAATATAAATTACAAACCGAATAGGGATCAACACATGGTCTATAGTTTAGAGATGATATGATGATAACATATCATACACCTAGTAAAGAGCTATTGGTGAGAAAAACTATCCTAAATAGTTTTTTACCGAGATAAAGAATGTGCGCACGTTGGATTTGTCCGGTTGTGATGTATCCGAGCCATTTGAAGCAATTGGCCTACTAACTCATTTGCGCTACATAGTACTTCCTGATACTATAAAAATCCAACCTGAATCTGTGAGCAGATTACTGCATCTTCAGAGTTTTGATATCCCAAAGAAGTGCCAACTAGATAGATTTCCTAAGGATATGGACCTATTGGTCCACATGCTACATACTGGCATAGATTCAAAATACATCTCAATGATAAGAGGTATTGGCGGTCTACTTAACAACAATAATTAAAGGATAGAGGAGTGCTACTCCTCCTTCTCGCACCTGTGCAGGGAAAGCATGGCCAACATGGATCTAGGGAAGAAGTGCGCCTAGGATGCCGGATAAACAGGCTTACCACCGGGCCAGCGGACGAGTCGATGTGGGCGCCACCAAGAGAGGTCGAGGTCATCGGAGGGGCGCCCCTGTCTGAGGTCAAAGTCATAGGAGCGGGAGATTGGCAACTAAAGCCTCCATCGTGTTCCCGTTCGACTCACACACCTCCTATTGTTCTAATCCTTTGATCATCATCCCCATTGGTTTGCACGAAGTAGGGATGCTAGGTGTCATGAGCAAATAGCATCGTGGAGGTGGATGTGCATGAGATGATCGAGCCTCCACTTATCTAGGTTCGGACCGAGCGTCTCTATGACGATAATGGTGGCGACACACTTGGTTTCATCCTACGCTAACAAGGACAAGGAGGTGGACATACATATCTAGCTGGATGTGTTGTTGACCTGAGTGGTTAGTCCAATCAATGCTAGACAACTTGTGGAGTAGAAGCCCTGTAACATTTGGCCAGCCTGTTTAATGTGAACCGATGATTCAATTGGTTCTAGTGATGTTTGGGTCTACCAGGAAGATCTGGATAGCATGTATGCAAGATCCAACGATGGAGAACCAAAAATCATTGTGGAATATCCTAGGTGGTTGATTTATTGTGGGGCGCCCGGATCAGCCATCTGAGAATCCCTTATGTATTCAACCATGATCCCATGATTAGTGAGTCATGGAATATAATCAACAAGTTTCAAAGAAAACGACCATTACATACTGAATACATGTCTTACATCAATGCCTTCAATGCTATACCTTACATAAGCCTTGTCGGGCTAACTCCAATCAAATGCAACGGAACTTCATAAAAGCAACGGCCCCAAGTAGCCTTAACGCTACATGCAGCTGAGCGGGTGAACATCCTAGCTAACATAGTCGTCAACGTTTCCTTCTTCATAATCATGCTTCTCGAAGTCTGATGCCAGTGAGTACGTCTAAATGTACTCAAGAACCACCTAAGAGGAACAGAATAAAAGGATATGTAGTATGTCTTTGGTAGTAGGATGGCTCTATCTAAGGTTCTCTTCTAAAATCAGTTTCTCGTGTAGACATAACATCTCTACGCCTATGTTGAAAAAAATTGAAAACCCGTTTTCTCTTATAGATATGGCATGTCTATATCTTCTTGAAAAATAATTGAAAACAACTTTTATATTTTAGATATAGCATGCCTTTATATCTTTGTAAAAAACATTTGAAAACATTTAGAGTTGAAAACCACTAAGATGGGGTCACCAACTTTTTCTTCTCGGTCATCCCATGAACAAAACACATACTTCCATTTCCAGTCATATCGTGACCAAAACCTTTCCTTCCTTTCTAGTCATCCCATGTCCAAACCATTTCCAAAGCATTTGCTTTTTCAAAACATTTTTGAAAACAAAACCAACACGGTTATGCAGCGGCATTCCCAACTTCCATGATCATGAACACGGCTATTCGAATAGATTTACAATCTATAAAGTTTGTACACTTTACCCACAAGATTCGATATACCCTGCCCTGATCCCACATGGATCATGGGTTGAGTAACCAAACATGGGATCCTACCATATGAGTTGTTCCTCTCAATAGCATGACGTCAGGTACCAAGGACAATCCGGAGCGCCTTTTTCCACTCCATCGACTGTGCACTTTCAATAAGAGGCTCATAGTATCGTACGTCTGCCAACGAGGGTACTTGTGATCTCCCACAAGTCACTATTCCCAACAAATTACCCTTGTTGTTTGGGCGACCTGAAATTCGAGGGATATGATCCCTTATAAGTAACTGCAAGGCATCACATACCAGAATAAGCAAACTTCGAGTTAAGCCCTGCCCCACTCCAGGGTAATATGGTTGCATAGTTTAATTATTCCAGCAGAACTACATAGAACCAGGTGTTTTCTCCAAAACATTTTTCCTCCTCTTTCATTCATGCCTCCTTTAAAATAAAACACTTTTACTTGTTAAAACTTGCTCTTGGTAATACATGCTTCCCAAAGTTTAGAAAACAACACTAATTGTAATCCATTTGATGGATTCTCATCCTATAGTTTTTCTTTGGATAAAAAGGGTTTCCAAGGGGACCTAGTGTTAACTACCATACTACTAAAAAAGGGGTGTAAGGGTGTCACAAGGGGTTGTACTTAACAGTACCTTGGTGTACTATCTTGGAAGAGCCAAGCTACTACGAGATATAAATAGTAATATAGTAGAAGTGATGCAATTTTCATAAGTGAATAAGTAAACATGCATAAGGTAAATATTTGCACAATCTTATTAACAATTAGGTGGCTTGACTTATTCAAAAAAATCCTTGGTTGTCTTCTTCATAATCTCCTTCTTCCTCAAAAGCTCCATCGTTCGTATCTTTCATCGCAACAAGGGACACAAACAACAAGCACACATGAAAAACAAAAGGCACTAGTACAAGACACCACATAAGTAAACAAGGCATGCACATCTTACATTAGGTATTGAAAATATGAACTTATAGCACTTTGAATCACCCCATTTACATTTAGTAAACTCCTTTTAGGGAACAAATACTAAACGCTACCTAAATAAGTGGATTTATGCCACGACCAAGTTATGTAAGGTATCAATATGCAAAAATGATATAACGGGGTAGGTATTGAAATAAGAAAACCACCAGAAGTGATTTCATCATTTTATCATTGTATTTATTTAATTATTCTTTTCCTACAAAAAACCACATGCAGTAGTAAACAATTCACCAAAATTCAACAGTTGATCAATTAAGTCTATTAAAATAGGATTTGGTGTATATTGAAGTACCACATTACTAATAGTTGGAATTAACTCAAAATCATCTATTTTTGTTATCTTCACAAATTTGTACCAACAGATTTGTCAGTATTTTATAAAAAATCACTTCAGATGATTTACATATCTACATGGAACCAAACCAGTTCTGAATGTTAGGTATTTTAATAAGGCTTCAGCACAAATTGGATTAAATGAATTTAGAGTTAGAGATCTCCAATTATTGATTCTTGAGTGAAATATGCACATTTTAGTAGATTAATTCTCAAGAAAAAACATAAATTATTTTGGGCTAGAGACTTGTTCTGTATGTTAGAGAATTTACTCAAGAATATGTGAAAAATGTAGATCTAGGATTTCTTGGTAATTTATCATTTTCTTATGAATTTAAACGTAGTAGTGGATTTACCGATCTGGAATAAAACATAAAACAGAATAAAAATCCGCAGACGGGCTGCAACACAGAGGACCCGGCCAGGGAAATCTGGGACGGCCCAGTCAGTACCGAGGCACGTGCATAGGGGTTTGAATGCGGTCAGGCGGGGTCCACCCATTAGTCGAAGCGATGGCTGAACCAGTATCGGGCGACACTGGCTGTCAGATCTAATCGATAGCCCATGGTCGTCTTCAACCCCGCGACATGCCAAACAGCACCCAAACCTTAGGGGTGATAAGGGAGGTGCAAGAGCTCACCCAGAAGGGTTGCCAGATGATGGGGAGGCTACAAGGTGATGCAATAGTCAATGGCAGGCTCAAGGATGGTCAACATCGATGCCTTCAGTGCAGATCTAGGGAGGCACATGTCGAGTATGTAGGAGGTGTTTCGGATCTCGGCGGGGATGATGCATGAGGCTACCCTAGACCAAAATTGAGCAAGGATTAGATGGGTAAGGCACATGTAGGGATTTGGGAGAAGAAAGAGAGGAGAATGGGGCACTGAGACGACTGATACGTCCATTTTGCATCACTATTCTATATCATAATTTACTGTTATTCATTGATATATTTCATATTAAGATATGATACTTATGTTATTTCATCTGTTTTTGCATGGGTGATGACTTTTAGAGCATGGACCGCTGTAGTCAGGATTCTGATGGAAAAGGCGCTATTTGGAGGCAAAATTCGCGAAGATCAGAAAATCCGGGAAAATACATGGAAAATTCTATTTTTCCAGAAGACGAAGATTGCCAGAAGGGGAGTGGAGATGGGCCATAGGGGGCCCACACTGCCCCTGGTGCGGGAAGCCCTAGGCCGCGCCAGCAGGTGGTGTGGCCACCCTGTCCCACTCCGGGCTCTCCCCTCTGGCGTATATTATCCCCATGGAACCCTAATACCTGGGGAGCTACCAAAAAAAGATTTCGTCGCCTCGGCAGGGCGGAAAACTACAGAGAGAGAAAGATCTCTCTGGCAGACAAAATTCTGTCGGGGGAATTCCTTCTCGGACAGGGGAGATCGTCGCCATCAACACCACCATCAAGCTGGACTTCATTGGGATCATCATCATCATCATCCACATCATCATCTCCACCAGCACCATCATCACCACTCCATACCGCTGTAACAATTAGGTTGAATCTTGCATAGTTCTTAGGGGAAACTTTCCCGGTGTTAATTACTCCTTGTAGTTGATGCTATTGAGTGAACCATTGAATTATCATTTTTGTTCAGATTGTTACATATCATTATTTCATATCTGATCTTGATCCATATGATGTCTTGTGAGTAGTTCGTTTAGTTCTTGAGGACATGGGAGAAGTCATGTTGTTAGTAGTGGAATTGTGTTGAGAAAGATTCAATGGTTTGATATTTAAGTTGTGGTGTATTTCTGCTAGTGGTGTCTTGTGAACATCAACTACATGACACTTCACCTATATGGGCCTAGGGGAATGCATTGTGTATTTGACTACTAATTGTAGGGGTTGCCGGAGTGACAGAAACCTGAACCCCCGTTAGGAAACCTTTGCACAAGGGATGTCAGGGTCTTAGAGTTTAAAGCTGTGGTTAGGTTTCTATCTTAATTACTTTCTTGTACTTGCGGATTCTTGCAAGGGGTAAAATCACAAGTATGTATTAGTCCTAGGAAGGTCGGTACATTAGCACAGGGTCCCCCACATAACACTTAGCAAACTAAAGAAGATTAATCAACTATATGAAGCGAAAGCACTTGACGATATTCCCATGTATCCTCAAGAACGTTTGGTCATCTTAAGTAATACAACCGGCTTGCCCTTTGCTAAAAAAGGATTGGGACACTTGCTGCATTTACTATTATTGTCTTTTATTTACTCGTACTTTATTTACCTGCATTATCAAAAACCCCTAAAAATCCGTTTGCTAAGTATTTACAGAGAATTCCTGCTCCAAGCCACTTGCCAACACCTCCTGCTCCTCGTTGGGTTCGACACTCTTACTTATCGAAAATACTGCGATACACTCCCTATACTTGTGGGTCATCAAGACAATTTTCTAGCGCCGTTGCCGGGGAGTGAAGCGCTATTGGAGAGTGGAACTGGTAAGGGAAACTTCTACTGTGAGTATTGTTTACTGCTATTAGTTGCTCTATTTCAATATGGATAGTTCGCTGAGTTTCTTATTTCGTAATGCTACTACCACTGCTAAGGTAGTAGATGAACCACCACCTGCTGAGAATGATACTTTTAAAATACCTACAAGAATTATTGATCGTGTTATGGATAACTACTATTTTGGAGATGGAACTGTTCATCCCGTTGACCATTTACTCTTTATACACGAATTATGCGGGTTGTTTAAGTTTGCAAGTATTACAACAGATCAAGTCAAGAAGAAGTTATTCTCATTATCACTGAAAGGAAGAGATGAGGAATGGTATAAGCTACTGAAGAATGGTCAAGCTCTTGAATGGGAGGAAGTAGTACCTCTCTTTTATTCAAAAGTTTATCCTCCTAGTGAGATTCATAAAGATCGGAATCAAATATACAACTTTTGGCCTCTTGATGGAGAGAGTACAACTCAAGCTTGGGGGAGACTGAAGTTACTAATGCTCAAATGTCCTATTCATGAGCTCCCTCACAATATTATTATCAATAACTTTTATGCAAGACTTTCTCTTCATGATAAGGATCTATTGGATGCTTCTTGCGCTGGATCATTTACACGCATGGAAGAAGAAGCTAAATGGGATCTTCTAGACCGTATTCAAGACAATGCTAAAGCATGGGAGAATGATACAGGAAGAAAGTCAGGTATAAATTATGATTATGAATGCATTGAATCTTTTATGGGAACTGATGACTTTCAAAATATTAAAAATGCTTATGGTTTAGACTCTCAAGCTATTGCAACTTATTTTAAGGCTTTTGCTTCCTATATTGAAGTTCCTAAAAAGAAGTGGAATAAGTATCATGCACCTTATAAAGACATTGTTAGTAGTGTTCCTACAAAAAATACTAAAGTTTATACTACTAATCATGTTTTACCTGAACTTTACATTGAGAAAATACATTTCCCGGTTAAAGTAAAGGAACATTCTATGATAGCTAGTATGGTTAATGAAAGTACAAATAAAGCTATTGAACTTGGTAAACAAATGGATGATGAACCTATAATAGCAAATGTGAAAGACTTTGTCACTAAATATATAGAAAAGGGACACACTATCCATTGTAAGGATATCCCTAATATTGTTTCATAAAGTAGTGTTATGAGAGCTAGTGTCCCTATGTTTTCTGTTAGGATAAGTGATCATTGCTACAATGGTTCATGTGATAGTTATACCATTAAATTTATGCATGATACTGAAGGTTATTATGAGAGAGGGAAGATGGTTCTAGTGCATCTCAATAATATTAAGTTTCCTTGCTTTACGCTAAAAGACTTTATGTTGCACTTGTTTTGCCGTCCTATGCTTGCAGCTTCTGGTTTCAACAATTTATTTGCTTACAAAATTCCCTTGCATAGGAAGTGGGTTAGACTTAAACATGTGTATTTTTGCTTCTTGATGCTCTCTTTCACTTCAATTCATATTCTTATGTGAGCATCATTGAAATTATCATGCCCATCTTAATGGCTATAAAGAAAGAGCTTTTTGGGAGACAACCCAATTTATTTGTGGTTTTAGTTGTTTTTGTTTATTTGAGTCTTGGAAGTTATTACTTTGCTAATAACCTCTCCGTATCCTTTTTGTTTGGTTTTTTGCCAATATCAACCTCTAATGAGACAGAAGTAAAATTTGGGGAAGTTGCTGTCCCGAAACAGATTTTTGTGCTTCACTGTAAAAATTCGTGAGAGATTACGTCGGTTTGAGCTGTAATTGTTTGTGCTTCTGCCATAGGTTGTTATTTAATTTTTGTTAGTTTTTCACTTCTTGATTTGAGCAACAGAAGATTTTCGAAAAAATTGATCTTTACCCGCTGGTCTGTTTTGACAGATTTTGCCACTCTCGCATTTGCCTCTTAAATCGATTTCCTTTTTTTGAATTCTTTTGGGTTTTCGGAAGGAGTTGCTACAGTAGCTTATGTTCTGATGGATTTAAGTTGAAATTGAACTTAAAAGGTTTATTACCTCTCTTATACTAATGTTGCTAATGAGAATTGTGTGAAAGAAATTTCCAGGTTAGTGGATAAAATGGTGTAATAAGAAAGTGAAAGGTTTCATGACTCAAGCAATAAGTGTATGAAGATGAAGATATTGATGTTATTCAAGCGGTAACTCCGGAAAAATTTATCAAAGACCAAATTCATAGACATGCAGAGTCTGTTTTCAAATAGGTAACAGTTCTAGTAAGAAAAGTCCATGAAGAATCTGGTAAGTTACATTTTTGCAGTTTCTATCCAACAAGGAAAGCTACGAAGCAAAAGAGGGACGGAAACAGAGCCAGGGTGGCTCACACCACCCCCTGGCACAGGCCCCCTGGCCATGCCAACCGGTGGTGTGGCCGCCCCAGAGTCCGTATCTAACCCGTTTTCTCCCAGTACCTTCCTTTTGTTATAAAAATTCTTAATATATAATCCCCCGGATCCCACGAGGTTCGTATATCATGTTCTCGTTGTGTTTTCATTTCGATCTTTTTCTGCCAGGAACTATTCTTAAAGATTAGAAGCACAATGGTCTCCGCCAAGGATAAGGGAAAGGAGCCTGCGGAGAAGGATCCCCAAGACCCTAGGCATGAGAAGGAGATCGATGAAGAGGAGGCAAAGAAAAGCCAGCATCCGCACACCGGCACTACCATTGCAAGCATTGGAGTGGTGGCAAACCCTGCTAGGATCAAAAGGACTGAACGGATGTCAACTGGAGGGAAGCCTCCGTGTCCTTGCTTGGCTCCACAGTCACCTTCTCCATGCACCAAGAATCCCTTCCATACCCTTATCCATGAGCATAAATTCCAGAATATGCCCAAGGAGAAACTACCCTCCAATTGGGATATGCCTCGTTCTAACCATGCAGGAAAAGAAGACTTCAAGGAGGAAGAGTGGGGAAAGAATCGTACGAGCTGGGATTCACAACCTGGCATGATCATGCACCGCATTAAGCACAACTCGGAGTTGATTCGTATTCTCACCTTCGAGATTGAGGACTTGAGGAAATTGATCGAAAATCTCATCGAGAGAACACCACCACCACCGAAGGAGTAATTCATCATCAGGTTTTGGCACCCCTTGGTTTGTTCCAAGCTTGGGGGAGTGTCGCGGTATCACATCATTATCTTCTATCTTTTTACCTTTTTAGTAGAGTTATATCATGAATAGAGAAGTTATCATGTAGGATGGTTTGCATTATGGAAGTGCCCCCCCCCCTCTCGTTAGATATCTATGTATCCCTTGGTGTGAGCTGCCTTTATGGAATATTAATGATAAGTTCTATCATTTACACTTTTGCATATCTTATATTAGTTTTAAATTTCTATTATATTATTGATCTTGTTGTTAGTATTGGTATCACTTTGGGATCATTGAGTTAATTTAGTTGGTTTTGGCAAACCTGACTCGGTCAGTAGCAACACTATTTTGAGAATTGAATGAAAAAGATAAAAGTACTCTAAAGAAATATAATTTCATCATCTTTCTTTCTTGATTTGCTCATAAGTTTAGTATTCTCTAGTTAAGATCTTTTGTGCTTCCAAGGAAGATTGCATGTTGGTTTTTATCACTTGTATGTTTGTTTGTTTCCTTTAACTCTTGTGCTTGCTACCCAGCCTTGCTAGCCAAAAACATGTACCGAGAGGGAATGCTTCTCGTGCATCCAATCCTTAAATCAAAACCTATGCCATTTGTGTCCACCATACCTACCTACTAGCACTATTGCTATTCCAAGTAAATTCATGTTTTTATCTACCTTCTGAATTAAACTTGTTATGTGAAAATTAGTGATTAAAGCTCTCACGAACTTGATGGCACACTTTACTTTCTTGCACTTAATAAACTTTAACCATTGTGCCCATCTATGTTGCGTATATGCTTGCGCTTTGTAAGTTGTGAATTAGCAGAACCATGCTATCATGGGGAACACTTTCAACATTGCACTTGTACATTGTACCTAGTTGATATCATGCTCTTTTGTTTATGGATGTCGTTAGTGTGAAATGAAAGGGGAGCTTGTAAGTCCATGGAGTTATGTATGTGTGTTAGAGAAATGCTTGGGCCGCTGGTCTAATCCATGCCTAATCATGGTGCAAACCTGCAGCGTAACCATAATGAGCAATATATGAAGCATTCTTCTTATAAAAAAGAGATTGCGATTGAGAAAAAAAAAGAGATGAGAAAAGAGGAAAGCGAGAAAAAGCACAATTTTCCCATGGTAAATAAGAAGATTGTTGAGATGCTCGTTGTCTGCTTGCCTTGTCATTTTGATATGGGGATTCGTCCATATCATCGGCCAAGGGGTACCCCGTTGGCGGTTCTCTATGATACACATATACTTACTATGACAAGAACTTACCGGTAACTAAACTTGACTAGCATGAGGAGCGGCCCTCGTATTCAAGGGACATGAGATTTTCAACTTACAACTTGTCAAGCTATCCTCATATTTGATCACTTTAACCTTAATCACCTAAATATGCCTATGATAGGGGCAATGAGAGCTGAAAGCTAATAAGTATCATAATTTTTGGAAGCTCTTTATGAAACTTGAAATCCCTACTTCCCTCTACGAAGGGCCTAACTTTTACTTTTTAGTTGAGTCAGTAAACCTATTCCCTTCTATCTCAAGCAAGTATTTTGAGTTGTTGTATTTCATTCATTCATATAATGATTTATTCAATCATGTTTCTTATGTTCCTTGTTTTGCAAATTGCTCTTATCTTAGTGAATACTACTTTGAAAGCTATCATTGAAAACCCTTTATGTGTGAACTCCTGCAAATTGTCAACTATTCTTCGACCAAGAGCTAAGTTTGCCATTACCAATTGTGATTTACTTTATGTATCTTTATTGTGTTTCCATTACTTATTGCAAGTTAAGTTATATAATAGTGACTTGTCTTCTATTATGATTTGTGTATTGATGAATGTGATGCTTCTTGTCCGTATTCTTTTATCGACTCTTCACTCCATAAACCTAAGGTCATGTTTATTGAGCTCAGTTTTCGCTTGGGGACAAGCAAAGTCTAAGCTTGGGGGAGTTGATACGTCCATTTTGCATCACTATTCTATATCATAATTTACTATTATTCATTGATATATTTCATATTAAGAGATGATACTTACGTTATTTCATTTGTTTTTGCATGGGTGATGACTTTTGGAGAATGGACCACTGTAGTCAGGATTCTGATGGAAAAGGGGTTGTCTGGAGGTGAATTTCACGAAGATCATAAAATCCGGGAAAATACATGGAACATTCTATTTTTCCAGAAGACGAAGATTGCCAGAAGGGGGAGTGGAGATGGGCCACAGGGGGCCACACCACCCCCTGGCGCAGGCAGCCCTAGCTCGCGCCAGTAGGTGGTGTGGCCACCCTGGCCCACTCCAGGCTCTCCCCTCTGGCGTATATTATCCCCATAGACACCTAATACCTAGGGAGCGACCACAGAATGATTTCGCCACCTCTGCGGGGCGGAAAACTACAGAGAGAGAAAGATCTCTCCGGTAGACAGAATTTTGCCGGGGGAATTCCCTCCTGGAGAGGGGAGATCATCGGCATCAACATCACCATCAAGCTGGACTTCATCGGGATCATCATCATTATCATCACCATCATCATCTCCACCAGCACCATCATCACCACTCCATACCGCTATAACAATTGGGTTGAATCTTGCATAGTTCTTAGGGGAAACTTTCCCGGTGTTGATTACTCCTTGTAGTTGATGCTATTGAGTGAACCATTGAATTATCGTTTATGTTATGATTATTACATATCATTATTTCATCTCTGATCTTGATCCATATGATGTCTTGTGAGTAGTTCGTTTAGTTCTTGAGGACATGGGAGAAGTCATGTTGTTAGTAGTGGAATTGTGTTGAGAAAGATTCAATGGTTTGATATTTAAGTTGTGGTGTATTTCATCTAGTGGTGTCATGTGAACATCGACTACATGAAACTTCACCTATATGGGCCTAGGGGAATGCATTATGTATTTGGCTACTAATCGTAGGGGTTTCCAGAGTAACAAAAACCTGAACCCCCGTTAGGAAACCTTTGCACAAGGGACGTCAGGGTCTTAGAGTTTAAAGTTGTGGTTAGGTTTTGACATGGGTATACCTTACGGGTACACGAATGTGGCATATATGGTCCAAATACGGCGGAATCCCATAGTGTTGCTAAGGCCCAATAAGGATTTCGAGTGGCCCACGGACTCTCGATTGCTTGCGAGACAAGAAAAAGCTTAATATAGAAAGTTCGAAGGGAAAACCCTAATCTATAACCGACTCGACCTGCTACCCGAGACCTAGCCTATCTATATAAAGGCTAGGAGGGGGTGGCGAGGAGGACAATCACAACCCTAGTTTCCATAACTCTCGCCAGATTGCATCTACGCGCCCCTGTAATCTTTGATTCCTTCATTAATTCCAAGAGCAGACAAGCATGAGTAGGGACCTCTACGAGGCCTAAACCTGGGTAAAACTTGCATCCCTGTGTGCTTGTTTTCTAGCCGATTGATGCCTCCAGCGCTCCCTCCTTCTCCAAAACCCAAGTCCATAACAATGGGCATTGACGAGTTAAAGCCTCGTCAATTGGCGCCGTCTATGGGAACTGGGAGTGCTGATGTCGCGGCTTCTTCGGCCCCGTCAACCGTGATTTACAACTCTACAACAGCGGATATTCGCCAGCTCTTCGGCGCGTTCGACTTCACCGTCCACACGCCGGCCACTCGCCCGGCTTTGGAGTCCGTGGGCGATGGAATCAGTCTGGCAATTGGAAGCTTCCGCTTCCAGGTTGGTCAACTGGGCACGCTTCACATGCCTGACCAGCCAACGACACCCGCGATTGCTCCAGCATCGTGGTTCCCGCCGCTAATTGGCACCCTCAGCGAGCTCAGCACCTCAGCAACAACTGGGAGTACGAACAGCGACAACAGTCGCGGATCCGATCTGGGTGACCTGGCCACAGAAGATGGAGGAAACGGCTCCGGATCTGAAAGTTGCGGGAGCAAAATCTTCCCCAACCACTTCATGTGCATCGTCATCAACGCGGGCGACACCACTGCCAATTGCGAAAACACTGGCACCGGATCTAGCACCGGACCGCCCAACGGCAGTACGCCCAATGGTGGCATACCAGTCGCAAACATTGGCCCCACCAATGGTGGTAATGGCGCGCCTGTTAACAACGAGACAAGGGTAGAACCGGCGTGCACGACAAATGAGAACACCGGCGAGCGCATGCACATCCACCTCAATGATAACGAGTGGACCCGCTGTCGTGAAGCTCTACGGGGCAATCCTCTACCCCCTAACACATCACAGGACATGCTGATGGGCTACCATTGGCTGTTAAAGGAGGAATTCAAGTGCCAGCAACAGGTGATCGTGCAACTCGAAGCGCGCAGAAAGGCGGTGGATGAGTCGAGTCTTCGACGAGCTAGGCTCTCATCCCACGGAGGATCCTCCTCCAAAGGCAACGAGTACGTTGCTAACAAGAGGCGATCTCGACTAGCCCACCTCACCGAGCAAGAACGCGTAGAGGCTGCGAAAGTCCTCGACTTCAGCTCTATGACGGTGGATACGCGGGGCAACATGCTCCCAAAAACTTCGCAAGCCGCGATGACGGCGGCCACCATGTACCTCCTCAATAACCAGCCTACGGCTGGAGATCCGCGAGCTGCCATGCACCAATCTATGATCGCGGGCCTGGGGCTAATCGAGGTCGCCCTCGACAAAGAACCAACACCAGAGCCGAAGAAAAGCTCGCGGTGATAGTCACGGTCTGTCACGGCGGCATGACTGCGACTATGACGCACGCGATGACCTCACGTAGTGCAAAGTCGACAAGATGCAGGCAAGACATGCTTGTTCGACTGACTCGGAAGAAGACAAGACTGAGCTCTGCAGCACCAGATGCTTCAGCAGGGCCATCAGGCAGAAGTGAATTCCTAAGGGGTTCAAACTCCCGTTGGAGAACCAAAAATTTGATGGCCTGTAGGACTCGAAAATCTAGTTGGAGGACCACATCTCCTCTGTTAGGCTACACGGCGGGAGTCGAAGCACGGCTATGCAGTGCCTGCAGCTACAGCTGCAGGGCGTCGCTCGCGCATGGCTCAACAACCTCCTGCGCGGGTCCATTCACAGCTGGGAAGAGCTGGTCTATAGCTTCCTACGCAATTTCAAGGGCACTTACAAAAGGCCCGCATCAATCAAAAAACTAAGAAGCTGCCAGCAAAGATCCTACGAATCGCTACGCTCGTACATCCAGAGGTGGTCCATCATCAAGAACTCCGTAGAAAACATCTCGGAGGACCGCGCAATTGATGCGTTCAACGGCGGCGTTCACCGTATAGAGCTCAGGGAGGAGCTGGGCTGCTCGAATCCCAAAATGATCAACCACCTGATGGAAATTGTGAATTGGTGGGCTAACGGAGAAAACTCGGTGAAAAAACGTACCTATTCCGATGACGATGACGACCTCGGGCGCAGACGAGACCGCCAAGGCAAACGTCGGATGCTGTCTACTATGACCACAACAAGGTCAATATGGTCGCAGTCGGCAATGCCGACAAACGCGATGACAATCGCAACAGCAGATATTGCAGTGGTGGATACCGCGATAGCGGAAAAACCACGCAGGTGTGGCAGCGCCGCACTCGCGAAGAGGCACCCGCAACATCTATCGAGGACAAACTGTCCGGGCCATGCAACATGCACTTCTATATCGACAAGCACGATGGCCAGAAGAAATCCAGCCACCTTCTCAAGGACTGCCGCGGGTTCCTCAAACTCCACGAGGGCCTGGCCCGGATGAATCGCGACGCGGTCAACAGGGGCTATGGAGCCGCCCCAGGCGTTGTGGCACACGGAGCTCCTCCACCACCGCCCGGACCACCACCACCCGCGGTCGTGCCGGTCCAGCATCACGGAGGCGAGCCATACCCACGAGCTGTGAGCAACATGGGGATGATCCAAAAAGGGCGTCCCTCAAATCGAGTCTAGAAGGCCATCACTCGCCAAGTCAATTTGGCGATAAACTCTCCACCCTCCACCACTGAGTACCTCAGTGGAAGCGACTCCCGCATCACCTTCGACAAGCGTGACCACCCGCACCAATTTCCTCGTCCAGGCCACTGTCCCCTCGTACTCGAGGTGCAGATCGGGGGCTTCGATATGAGTCGTGTCTTCATGGACGGCGGGAGCGGCATCAACCTCATGTTCGCGAGTACCTTGTGTGCGATGAGGATCCCTCTGACTTGTCTAGAAGTCTCAGACACGACATTCCATGGCATCATCCCAGGAAAGGGCATATATCCACTAGGCAAAATTGACCTCGATGTCATCTTCGGCACGCCACAAAACTTTCGGCAAGAGCGCATCAACTATGAGATCGTCGACTGGCCCTCACAATACCACTGCATCCTCGGACGTGTCGCGTTCGCTAGGTTCATGGCAGTGCCGCACTATCCCTACCTGCAGATGAAAATGCTAGGTCCAAATGGTGTAATCACAAACAATGGAAACTTTGAGAGGTCCGACAGCTGCGACAGGGAATTCAACAGAACCTCCCAGTCCTTCGGCATGCTGGAGGAACTCGCAAGATTAAAGGAGTCGACAGACAACAGTCTGCCTCCCCTGAGCAGGCCAAGTTCACCCGACCTATCCTTCAACTCGTCGGTGCACACGAAGAAAGTCCAGGTCCACCCAATGGACCCGACCAAGATGGCCCTCATCGCGAACAACTTGAGTTCTGCATAGGAACTCACGCTCGTCGAATTTCTCCGTGAGCACTGGGAGATCTTCGCCTGGTCTCCAACAGACATGCCAGGGGTTCCCAGGGAATTCGCCGAGCACTCACTCAATGTAAATCCAAACACAAGGCCAGTCAAGCAGACAATTCGGCGACTGTCGGAACCAAGAGCAAAAGCAGACGGAATGGAGATCAACAGACTCCTCGATGCGAAATTCAGACGCGAGATCAAGGAAATTACCTGGCTCGCTAACACAGTGCTTGTTCCTAAAAAAGACACGGATATCCTGCAGATGTGTGTGGACTTCACCGCCTTGAATAAGCACTGCCCAAAGGATCACGCGAATCGACCAAATCATCGACTCCACCGCGGCATGTGATCGTCTCTACTTCCTCGACGCCTACTCAGGCTACAATCATATTTGAATGAAGGAGGAGGATCAGGAAAAAACGGCGTTTACGACGCCCTTTGGTTTGTTCTGCTACAACACGATGCCCTTCGGGGTAAAAAACGCAGGAGCCACCTATCAGCGGTGCATGCAGGCTTGCCTCAAGAACCAACTTGGTCACAACATCCAAGTCTACATTAAAGACATCATCATCAAAACCAAAGAGGAAGCCTCGCTAATCGACGATCTACGTGAGACATTCGCCAACCTCGACCGCTACCGGATCAAGCTCAATCCGGATAAATGCGCCTTCGACGTGACATCTAGGCAGTTACTCGGGTATCTCATCTCTGTGAGAGGGATCAAAGCAAACCCAAAGAAAAAAGGCCATACTGGCTATGGAGAAGCCGAAGAACGTAAAAGGCGTATAACAGCTGGTTGGGTGAATCGCGGTGCTCAGTCGATTCATCAGTCGAATGGGCGAGAAGGCACTGCCCTTCTACCAACTTCTCCACAAAGCTGACAAGTTCGAGTGGACAGACGAGGCGCAAGATGCATTCGAAGACCTCAAACGTCTACTATCCACCTCGCCAGTACTGGTAACTCCACGCGAAAAAGAGCCACTGTTGCTCTACATCTCCACCACCAACCGGGTGGTCAGCACGGTGCTTGTGGTGGAACGAGCCAAAGAAAACAAGGTCCACAGGGTCCAGCGCCTAGTATATTACCTCAGCGAGGTGCTCATGCCAACAAAACAGCAGTACCCGCACTACCAGAAGCCGGTGTATGGCATCTTCATGATAGCTAGGCGACCGCACCACTACTTCCAGGAGCACCCAATCGTGGTGGTAAATGACGCCCCGCTCGGGCACATACTCAATAATCCTTACGCCACCGGACGAGTCGTGCTCTGGGGAATCGAACGGTCTCCACGAGACATAACATACGAGAAGCGCGACACGATCAATTCGCAAGTTCTACCAGACTTTCTCTTGCACTGGATGGAGAATCAGCTCCCTGACAAACTAGATATGTCCTACATCTGTACAATGCACTTCGACGGGTCCAAGCGAAAGGACGGAGCCGGCGCAGGTGTCATACTGACATCACCCCAAGGAGACAAGATGAAATAGATTCTGTGAATGTAGTTCACCGCCTCCAATAATTAAGCTGAGTACGAAGCTCAAATCCATGGGATGCGGATGGTGAAAGCCTGCGGAGACAAAAGGCTCATCATCTACGGTGACTCCAAACTGGTGGGCAACAAAATGATGCACGAGTGCGATGCACTGAGCGACAACATGATCGCCTATCGCGACCTCTACGACACACTCGAAGGAGACTTCGACGGCTGTGAGCTGCGGCATGTGGATCGCAAAAGCAATGAAGAGGCGGATCTCCTCGCCAATATTGGCTCCACCTGCGCCCCCATACCACCTGGGGTATTTCTCGAGCGCATCTACGAACGCTCCATCAAGCCAAAGGCTCCAGAGAAGAAAGCAAGCGCGTCAACGGACTCGAGGGTTACGCCACCCAACGAGCCAATGACACTCGATGACCTGGAGCTTGATACAGGAGTTGAAGGACCAATGAGAGTCATGATGATTGAGCCATCTTGGACACAACCCTACATCACGTATCTACTCAGCAAGAGGCTGCCAGACGATCCGACTGACGCACGACAGATAACGCGATGATCCAAGGCATTCGCCCTCATTAACAGTGAACTATACAAGCGCAGCATCACAAGAGTACTCCAATGGTGCGTCTCCAATGGGGATGGAAGGGCCATCCTCCTCGACATCCACGAAGGCACCTGCGGGCACCATGCTGGCAGTCGTGCCCTCGTTGCCAAAGCTCTACAAGGCGGATTCTACTGGCCTATGGCCATACGCGATGCCAAGGACATCGTCCAGCGCTGCAACGCTTGCCAGCAATTCGTAGACAAACCTCACACACCTGACGCGGAACTCCGCCAATACCATTGGCTTGGCCCTTCGTGCAATGAGGACTCGACATGGTCGGCAAGCTCCCGAAATCCTCGCTAGGAGGTTACGTCTACCTCTTGGTCGCAGTCAACAAATTCACCAAGTGGATCGAGGCCATGCCGGTGACAATTCAATCAGGGGCCGGCGCTGTCAAGTTCTTCAAGTCCATTGTCTACCGCTTTGGAGTGCCAAACAACATCATCATGGACAATGGGACGAACTTCACCTCTAAGGAGTTCCAGGAATTCTATGAAAAACCTAGAAATCAACATAAGCTACGCCTCGGTGGCTCCCCCTCTGACCAACGGTCAAGTCGAAAAGACCAACGGCCTCGTCTGTGGTGGAATCAAGAAATGACTCCTCCGACCACTCGAACAAGCTGCTAGATATATCGTGTTCTGCAATCCGTACTTTGGAGCCTGCGCACAACTCCAAACAGCGCCACGAGATACACCCCGTTCTTCATGGTGCACGGTGCTGAAGCGGTGCTACCCGCAGAAGTACACTACAAAGCCCCACGGGTGGTCGCTTACAGTGAGCGAGAGTCAACTCTTGCACTCGAAGACTCCGTCGACGTCCTTGACGAGGCACGAGAAATCGCAGCAGAGAGATCAACGATCTACCAGCAAAGTCTCCGCAACTACCACAGCAGAAGGCTACGCCCTAGATCCTTCGTCAAAGGAGACCTGGTCCTGCGACTGAAGCAACAAGGGCATCTCAAGCTTGAGTCCCCTTGGGAAGGATCGTACGTGATTACAGAAGTAATCCCAGGTGGCGCCTATCGCCTTAAAGATTTCGAGACAGGAGTCGCATACTCCAACCCCTAGAACGTGGCGCAGCTGCGTCGTTTCTACCCCTAGTCATTTTTTACATTACAAATAAGGCTATCCAGCCAGGCTACTTAGCCACACATTGTACCTCGTACTATTCCACGAATAAATAAAGCTAAGTGCCCCAAAACTCTGTGTTTTTATTTTTTTCTTGCGATTTTATCACTGGGGAGCTGTGCAACCCTTTATACTTCCGTTCTACGAACAAACCGCAGTATTCTGAGTAGCTGACACAACATCAATCGAACCCTTGATAAACACCAACCTAGTTGCAACTCACCTGACAGGTTGGCAAGGTGCTGAGATAAACATGTCAGGCTAACAAAAAGGAACTGCAGAGTACAATTAACTCGCAAAATATAAAATCTAGCAAGCTCTTCAAATATCAATGAGTATTAATTACATCCAACATATTTATACGAACTTTACAACACTTATACAATTATGTGCAGGATACAAAGCATGCTACTGCTGCAAAAGAAGAACGTTCATCTGCTCCTCAGAGAAATCGATAATGTCCTCTGCTGGCCAATCAACCGCTTGATAGTGTGGAACCATATTCCAGGTCATACCTTCTAGCGGAGGCGGCGGCCTAGCTGCAACAGACGCAACATCTACATCTGGCCTATGCAGTCGCACCAGCGACAGCGCGGCTTTAGCACTAGCTACTAACTGCTGCCACACGCACTCTCGAACAGCACTCAAATCTTGGAACTTCACAGAAGAGCCAACAGGCTTGAAGGGACGATGTCCAATAGAAACATCGTTTGATAAATATGCCTAAGGCACGACTACGCCTTCTTCAAAAAATGAAGTACTCGAGAAGCACGATCTTGCAGGGTCGCAAGCGCGATCGCATGATCGTGGTCCACCCAAAAGTACCCATCCGCCTGCAGTTGCTCCTGGGTCAGGTCATTCATTCGAATGGCAACCCGATCCTTCTCATCCTACGGACGACAAGCACTGACAACTACACCAAGCAAAATGGCAAAGTGTGAAGACAAGGCATCACCGCGACTGACAAAAAGAAAAGATGAGAGGGCATAAAGCTAACATTTGAACTGCTCACTCAGATGCGCCACTTCCTCCAAGAGATACTTATCACGGGCAGTGGCCTTCTCTGCCTTCGACTTCCATACATCTGCACTACCACGGCGGATGGGCAACTCACGCTCCAATTGCTTAATGCGATCGCGCAGTCGCGAAAGCAACGACAACTCCTCCACCTTTGAGCGCGGCTGCGCCAAGGTTTCATCGGTGGGCAGAGGATCACGAAGACAACTCGAAGGACCACTCAACATACCCTATCACAAATAAAGCAAGAGCAAATGAGGGGCCAAGAATACATTGATAAAGGCATAAATGCATTCAAGCATAGCAAAGTCTCGACAGGGACACTCCCACAAAAGCATTGTTCCAACAAAAAAGGCTAAACACTACAGCTATTAGACATGCATACTAAGGAGCATTTTGCTTCTTCGACTTAGACTTTGGCTTCGGGGGCTTCATCACATCTGTGGCAGTCTCCGACGCCACGAACTTGCCGGTGGTAGCCCCAGACGCCGCGTCCTTCGCCGCCGCTCCTCGGAATACTTGGCGACTGTCTCGACAAGTTGAGGACCATATTTTGCGCAGCTACCAGTGAAGGGAGCAAACACTACCTGCTGGCCTCCAGCGTCGACATGCATTGCCTCGGAAATAGAGGCAGGATCCACATTCACACCATGGGCTTGCACCATTGCGAGTGCCATGGTGGCGCTGACGGATCGCTACGAGTTCTTGAATTCCACGGGAATACCTCCAGCAAGGAATCCCACTAGGTCTTCAAGGTTGTCAATGAGCCCGGTCTTGGGAGTTAGATCCTCGCAGATGCGACTGAGCACACCCTTGGTCTTTGTTAACGTCCCCTGAAGAGAAGCGTTGTGGTCCTCGACTGTGGCCACGACACCAACCAACGTGTCTGCACGGCGAAGGGACTAGGCACCGAAGCTCAAGCCAACGGCATCTACATAAAAATGGTGTTAGCACAACAATATGACATCAAACAAGGAAGAATAAAAGATCAAAATAGGCAATCACCTAAGAGGGCCTTGGCAATCGAGAAAAGTTCTTCCTCGAACAACTGCTCCCTTTCAGTAGTGGAGGAGCGCAGTTCCTCTTCACGCTTCTAGGACTCCTCCAGGGCCGCCACTGCTTCGTCGCGACTCTTCGCCGCTGCGGCAAGCGCCTTCTCAAGGGAAGCAGCATGACAAAGAAGTTCGTTGTGCTCAACTACAAAGCACAGGGTGAATCATTAATCGAATCTAGAAATTTCACGAAGCCAAAGACAAAGCCAATACTAACCTTCGACAACACGATGGTTATTGTAAAGTAGTGCATGTTGTCGACCCATGACAAGGACTTGCTCCGCCAGGCGAGCAGCTTCCTTCATGATGAGCTGCATCAGAAGAAAGCAAAAGTTCAGCAACAGCACCAAGTATAAATTCGACTGCCAAAACAGAAAAAGGACGCTTACGTGATCCTCCAGAGACTCCGAAGATGACTGTCGCGCAGTCATCCGGGTAACCATCTAGTGTTCCCCAACCTACGGGGAACTCGACAAATTGTGCCCGGAGTGGGCCACCAATGGAGGAGAAGGAAACCGTTTGGCTACTTCCTTGGCCTTGGAGTCTGCGACTCCAGACTCCTTCACAAATTGGACGTCATCAGAAGACAACAACGTCGCTTCACTACAAAACACATCCAAGCAAAAACTTTAGAAAAGTCAACTCCAAAAAGAGAGAAAGACGCATTCACGAAGACAATACTAACCAGTTAAAATTATCAAGGTCGAAAGATTCCTCTGATGACTCCTTCGGCAGTCGCAGCTTCTTCCGGGCAGGAGGAGCCATGGCGCGCACAGGAATGGCAGGGATTGGCTCCTCTGTAGCAACAGAAGGGCCTTCCAGTGTCGTCGGGGAAGTAGCGTCATAATCCTCACCGCGGGAACGCTTGCGAGTATCCTGGTCGCTGGACTCGGGGACTCCCTCCTCTTCTTCAATTGGGACGGTCGATTCTGACTCGTCCTCTTCATCCACTTCACGAGGGATGACCCCTTCAGGATGAGGGGGCAAATTGGAAGAAACCTTCTAGTCCTGCAATCAGAAGATACATCATTATATATCAAGCACTTGTTGGCAGTCGACAAAATAAACTACTTTGTAGTACAGCTCTACCTCAGGAGGAGGGTAAGAGGCGTCAAAAGGAGGCACAACTGGTTCGCCTGGGAGAGCCTCCTTGGTGGTCTACTTGGTCACAAATCGCACCCTCCTATCCACCTCACCCGCAGAAATGCCCTCGGCAGACACGCGAGTGACATCATTAGCGTCGGTCCAGCAGTACATAGGGTGCACTCTGGCCTGCAGAGGCTGGATGCGGTGGTGCAACCACGTGCAAATGAGAGCGGTGTCGCCCTCTTCTTTACCTATGCGGCTTATACAGCACCTCCGTTTCCTCGGACTCCCCAAGCATCATGATGTTCTTCCAGGAGTGCCTCCTCTTGCAAGTTGCTGCGGGATCGAAGGGCGTGAGTCCGTAGTGGTCTCCGTTGGCCTTCTGGTCGCGGATATAAAACCACTTGTCTATCCACCCTTGGATGGACGTAGTGAGCTTAATGACAAAATAGGTGACAAAGGACTCGACGTGGATCCTGCAGCCTCCTACGTCGTAGACTACCGAACCGGACGCCGACTGGCATTTCAGGAGATGTGGAGAATGGAATTTGGGAACAGCTGATGCAGCTGGAGCCCATCGAAGCAAAGGATACCCCTGAAGAAAGGATGCAAGGGAGAGAAAGACCTCAGATGATGAACGCAAGGAACATCACCCGGAAACCCGGAGGAGGACAAGGGATTACCTCATCGCCGGGCACCCGCAAGTCGTCTTCCGCGGGTGGAAGAACCCCATCTTGATGATGAAGATGCAGCTCGGAGGATTTGATGATGGACGCTCGCCAGGCGTCATTGGTGACGCGGGTGCCAGCACCTTTCTTCTTCCCAGCGCCAGCGGTGCTGGTGCCCACGGTGGTGGTACCGCCCTTCTTCTTGGTGGCAGCAATGGCGGCCGAGGATCCAGCGGTAGTGCCTCCCTTCTTCTTGCCCATCTTCCGATGGCGGTGTGAACGACGAAAGTAACTTGGGAAGACACGGAGCTGGTCCAGTGTCGCGAAGAGGAAGTGCACAAGGAAGTAAAGAGCAGCAGCAAAGGCGACGAAGGCACGAGCAAAGAAGACAGATGGGGAAAATTACCACAGTTGCGCTGCTACTTAACCTCATCGTGGACGCCATCCAACGGCCAGCAGAAACCCTACTACACGCGTGGCGCACATCACCATCGACACGTGGCGAAGCTGAACCATGAACCGTCCCCCACTACTCCCATTACGCGCGGAAATCGAGGAGATGCAATTAAAATAGAAGATTACACATGCCTGATCAAATCAAAGTCAGAAAGTGGGACCCACGGCTCGTCATGTCCCGCCAAAGTCGCTCACGCGGGCAACTGAGGTCATCACATCGTCAGCACTGACGTCATCAACTCCAGCAGTAGAAGATTTCGACTACTTTAGTCCTTGCTCGAGTCTTCGACTCAACCAAGCACTCGGAGGTTACTCCTAACAGGAGCGCTAGCCGTGCACTCGAAAGAATTTTATGCAAGAATATAAACATTCAAGACAAACCGTACACTCGAATCATCGATTCGATTATGGACTGTGGGTTACTCCCATAGGGAGCACTCAAAGCACATTCGACTGAAACAAGCAACAAAAGACGACAGCAGTCCCAACTCGAGTCTACGACTCGAATAGGCACTCGGGGGCTACTCCCATAGGTAGCGATGGTCGCGCATCCTATGATTATTTCTCCTTGTACATCGTACTATGTGTTGATAACATCCTCACTCGAATGCTACAGCGATTCTGCCTCATATTCTCCCTACAAAGAGACTACGTCTCCTGGGCCACCCGAATCATCTCTGCAACGATGAAAATTCGGATGCCGCGCTTACAGCGTGAAGATAAGACCTAAATAAGGCCTGGCAATGCATCTGTTGGGCACTACAAGAAATATATCCGTACCTACAGGTGCGATGAACATGCCTTGACGGACGCATCGAGTGCTCACACTTATACACTACAATTAGACTCATGTAAGACCTCCACGGCCTGAGTCGAATTACACCAGCACTTTCTGAATTTGAGTCCAGGGACTCGAGTTTGAGTAGGTTGCGTTGTTTTTCCCTAAGGCAGTTAACTGATATCGATATATCGGCTAAATCTAGCACGTATATCAACAATCCCTATGACACAAACAGAACACTCAAAAAAATGCTCAGCCACGCACTCGAAAAGGCTTCATAAAGTCTCTAGTCGAATCTATGATTCCACTGGACACTCGGGGGCTACTGACATGGGTATACCTTACGGGTACTCGAATGTGGCATATATGGTCCAGATATGGCGGAAGCCCACGGCGTTACCAAGGCCCAATAAGGAATTCGAGTGGCCCACGGACTCTCGATTGCTTGCGAGACAAGAAGAAGCTTAAGATGGAAAGTTCAAAGGGAAAACCCTAATCTGTAACCGACTCGACCTACTACCCGAGACCTAGTGTATCAATATAAAGGCTAGGAGGGGGCGGCGAGGAGGACAATCACAACCCTACCTTCCACAACTCTTGCCAGATTGCACCTGCGCGCCCCTGTAATCTTCGATTCCTTCGTTACTTCCAAGAGCAGACAAGCAGGAGTAGGGACCTCTACGAGGCATCAACCTGGGTAAAACTTGCGTCCCTGTGTGCTTGTTTGCTAGCCGATTGATGCCTCCAGTGCTCCCTCCTTCTCCAAAACCCAAGTCCATAACAATGGGCATTGATGAGTTAAACCCTCGTCAGGTTTCTATCTTAATTACTTTCTTGTACTTGCGGATGCTTGCAAGGGGTATAATCACAAGTATATATTAGTCCTTGGAAGGTCGGTACATTAGCACAGGTTCACCCACACAACACTTAGAAAACTAAAGAATATTAATCAACTATATGAAGCGAAAGCACTTGACGATAATCACGTGTGTCCTTGAGAACGTTTGGTCATCTTAAGTAATAAAACCGGCTTGTCCTTTGCTAAAGAAAGGATTGGGCCACTTGATGCATTTATTATTATTGTCTTTTATTTACTCGTACTTTATTTACATGCATTATCAAAAACCCCTAAAAATCCGTTTGCTAAGTATTTATAGAGAATTCCTGCTCCAAGCCACTCGTCAACACCTTCTGCTCCTTGTTGGGTTCAACACTCTTACTTATCGAAAATACTGCGATACACCCCCTATACTTGTGGGTCATCAATGACCACATGCTCAAGATCCCTAAAATGGCCGAAAGGGGAGCTTTATCTTCTCCAAGGGTCTATGGAGCTAGAGGCAGATCCTAGGTGCTTTGGCGAAGCAAAAGGGAGGTAGGGAGTGAAATAATAGTGGAGTGGAGGGGTGTACTAGCCTATGGCCTTTTATTACAAGTAGTATGGTCCATGGAGGACCAAGACCATATGGGAGCTTGGGAGGGGGCGACAGGTGCCGGTTTAGCAAGAGGGTGGTGGGGAGAGGGGTGTGGGGTCCTAGTGAGTGGCAGAGGAGTGGAAGGAGGAGTGTGATGCTACTGGATATTTAATTAACACAATCTTATATGGATATGCATATCTCGCTCTTATTCACTCCCAATGCATAAAAGGACAAAGGGATAGGATGTTATAGGGCACACGACCAGAGGGAGGAAGGCAGGGTACTGGCATAATCTGGATCGGGGTTAGGTAATGGCCCATTTGTGTTCGGAGGGAGAGAAGTGTGGGTTGGTGTTTTTAGGATATGCACCATGCATACATGATCATGGTTTGAGTTATGTGATCTAGATCTTCATAATCTGGAAAAGGGGAAGTTGCCTAGATGATGGGGTCCTAAGTAGGACATTTAGCTGAGCTCATATGAGCTCATATGAGGACATTATGAGCACATTTCAAAATAGGTTGATTGTTCTTTTATGATTAACTTTTAAAAATTTGAACAATACAAGGTGATGTAAGGGTACTAGTGGAAGGTTAAGATTAATATACACCTCTAGGATTTATTTGGTATTTTCTGATGGCTTTAGATCCATTTATTGTCAAATATTCAAAAAAATGTTGAATGTGTTTTTATGAAATCATATGATATTTTTGAACTTTACAAGGAGGTGTTTTGATGTGTTATGGTCCTAAATACCATATCATAACTTGGAGAATTTTATCAAGATTTACTAAAGAGTAGAAATAATTAAGACCTTATTTTTCTCATTTCTGCCATAAAAGGGGGCAAAACAAATAGTAAAATACTTGAAAATTATTTATTTTTGAAGTAGGAAGATAGGGACATAATATAGGCCTCAAATGTGCCTTTCTGGTAAATAGTGTTTTGTATAAAACAACTTTTATTAATAAATGGCATTTTGAAGCTTTTAGGTAATAAAAGAAATAAGTTGTTTTGGGGCAAAAATAATTATGGAAAAGCCTTTAATAAATTATCATTTCCAAGGGACATGATAGACACATAATTTATCTCTAAATTCCACACCTTGGGTTTTGAAGAGTAAAACTTGGTGTAAAGAAAACAAGAAATATGGGAGGTAAAAGGGATCTTGAGGGAAAACAATGATTAGGGCATAATATCAAGTTGGGGAAAGGGGTTCTGTGGCTCCATTTGCATCACCAAGCACATGGTGATGAAGAGCAGTTTTAGTAGATCATAATCATGCCCCTAGAATACTAAAATAAGTTTGGAAATGATTTAAACTTGAGAGCTCAAGATGGAATCTTATGACAATTCCATTAGGCTGTTAGTGACTAGAGGTTAATGAAAGGAATATGCCCGAGAGGCAATAATAAATGGTTATTATCTTATTCTAGGTTTATAATAGATGTTTATTTCTCATGCTATAATTGTATTAATCGGAAACGCTAATAGATGTGTGTTTAATAAACAAAGAAAAGGTTACTAGTAATGCCTCTCATTACACTAGCTTGTTGATTAACATATGATCAAGGATTCTTGATCATGAACATTGAATGTTGTTAATAACAAAGTCATATCATCAAAGAATGATGTGATGCACATTCACCCACAGTAGGTTTAGCAATACGATCATGTTTTTAAATTTTATATTGATATCTCACTCGAAGTAACACTAATCCTTAGACCATGAGATCATGTCAATCACTAACACTAGAAGAGTACTTTGATTCCATCAAACGTGACACCATAACAGGGTGATTCTAAATATGTCGTTGGGTACTTGGGAAGTGTAAGTTGAGGCTCATTGATCAAGAGTGTGATTTGTCCATCCCGATGATGGGGAGATGTACTCAGGGACCTCTCGGTGATATCACATTGGCATAGCTTGTAAACACGTGATTGGATCACATAGAATGTTATATCACGGGAACAAGGAAAGAGTACTTGTCGGTAATGAGATCGAACTAGGTATGGATGATACCAAATGATTGGATATCGAACAAGTAAACTATCGCAAGACAAAATGAATCGGTTACTAAGGAAAAGGTTCACGCGATCACTAGTTCATCGTTGAGTAAGTGGGAGTCATTATGGATCTCTAGATCCTGCTAATGATTATTGATCAGAGAGAGTGTAGATGATGTCCACTTAGTTCACGAACCATAGGGTGACACACTTAAGGCTCGTCAACGTATTTGAGTGGATACGGAACATAAGAGAAAATATTGGACATCGCAGAAACTGTTTTGATAAAACTGCCAGAACAGTTTCGGGGTATCGAAATATTGCAAGGGAATAAATTGCAAATGTGTTCATTAAATGAAGTGTTCATTCAATTTAGTAGCATTAAACCAAGTGAATTAAAGTTCTTTAATGGAATGACCTTTGGTTTTTTGAGTGGAAATTTAATGGGAGAAAATGGCCTTGATTATTTGTGAGTGGAGAGTCCACTAGTAATCAAGAGGGAAGAGGTGGGGGCACCTCCTTTGGCTTCCGGCCATGGGAAGGGGCTTCCCCCTCCCCCTATAAAAGGAGTTGGTGGATACCCTCTCCTCTTACTCATGACATTCCCTCTCATATGCCCTTTGGTTGTCATCTTCTTTCCCTTGCTATCTAATCCACCCTCACGAGTATGGTGCTTAGGCGAAGCCCTGCTCAAGATCTTATCCACCACCACCAACATGTCATAGTTCTGTTGTAGTTCCCGAGGATCCACTACTTCCGCTACCCCACTAGATCAAGGGACAGAGGTCATCGTCATGCCAAACGTGTGACCGATGACGGAGGCGCTGCCCATTTGTGGCGTTGATCGTCTTCATGTCCTTGAGGTCAGTCAAGTACATTCTACAGAAGCCACTTTTGTTTGTGGGAATGCTATCTCACTTACGGTCTTCGAGGGTGAGTCCTTCTGAAACTATTACAAGTATCGCTTAGATTCGATCTTGACAGTTACAATCGTAGGAATTTCTTTTGTTTTCTATGTAAGTTGGTATGAAGCGGTCAAAAATAACTTTACATGTCCTCGCACATGAGATTTATCCCACGCTTGACATGCAACTTGTATTGCATTAGCGGCTCAACGGGTGTCTATCTCTTCCAGCATAGTCATAATCTAATTTATGACGGTTTGCTAATAATTTGATTATCACCGTTGTGGTTGAAGTTTGTAGGTAGAACGGTTCTTTCCTTGAAATCCCACAACCACGTAAAATATGCAAAAATAAATTAGAGGCATCTAAGTTGTTTTTGTAGGACATGTGATGTGATATGTTAATTGATATTGTTGCATGCAATGAGATTTATTGTAAGTTAAACAACCGGCAGGAGCCATACGGTTGTCTTTATCTTTTTATGGCTTGCATGCTATATATATCCATGAGATATATTGTAATGGTGGAGACATCCATGATGGAGGCGCCATGGACCTTGGTGCCACGCCGGTGGAATGATGGAGATCATACCATGACGCACAAGATGGAGATCGAATGCGAGAAGGACCATATCATATCATATTATTCTTGCATGTGAGGTTTATCCTTTTGGTGCATATTATATTGCTTTGATTTGATTTCCACGGTATAATTATAAGATGATCCCTCCCACTAAATATCAAGATAATAATATGTTCTTCCTTAGTATGCACAGTTAAGAAAGTTCATCGTTTCGAAGCACCACGTGATGATCTGGTGTGATAGACTCTACGTTCGCACACAACAGGTGTAAGACAGTTTTACACACGTGAATACTAAGGTTCTACTTGGCAATCCTAGCATGTACAAACATGACCTCGAAACATGAACCGAAATGTAAAGCACGAGTCATCTGAATGATATGATGTCCATATGATGCCTGCCACTGCATCTACACCACCTCACATGATGATCGATCGTGGTGTAGTGAATTTGGTTCGTGTAATCACTAAAATGACTAGAGGGATGTCCTTTTTGTGTGGGAGTTCTCATAGTAATTTTTTGAATTAACTTAAACTCTATCTATTATAAACCTAGTCTAAATAGTCTTTACAAATATATTGTAGATCATGGCACCCCATGTGTTTAATTTCAATGCGTTACTAGACAGAGAAAAGCTGCAAGATAATGGGTTTAACTTCACCAACTAGCACCACAATGTGAGGATTATCCTCGCGGGTATTAAAAAGTCCTATGTGTTGGACGGTCCGTTAGGTGACGCCCCTGCAAATTACGCGACTCGAGAAGAGCGCAACATGTATGACACAAAGTATGATGACTAAGGGGCTGTTTGGTTTAGGGGATATCCTCCGGTGGATAGGGATAGCCACTGAAAATATGGTTGCCAATTGTTTGGTTGGGAGGGTAAGAGGGGAGGAGGATATCCAGATTCCACGAATAATCGGTCGAAACACTGGCTGAGCTCATCCAGCAAAATGTGGCGGACAACGCCAGCTACCGGTGGCTCCCGCGCTAGCCTCACCCTGGAAAAAAGAACTTCACGCCGTTTTTCTCGCTCACCACCCGCGCCCGCGGAAGAAAAAAAGGCTCAAGCCTTATCTATTTCGTCCCTTGCTTTCCCTCTATGAGCTACTATGGTGCGGCTAGCGGCACCAAGAAATCGCGACAGCGGGATTTTCTGGGATGACGACGACATGATTTCTCTGGATGATGGTGGTAGGTATGTCCCTCCAATCCCTCTTCTCTTTTCCTTGTCACAACAGGGATGTCCGAGAGGGACGGCGAGGGAGTCGGTCTGGGAGGGGACCTGGGAGCTCGCATCAGTCGAGGGCCAAGGGGCAACGGAGGCGGCCTCAGAGGGCGATGGAGGGGCCTGGGTGGGCGACGGAAGGGGTCTGGGAGCTCGCGTTAGGGGATGGCCTAGAGGGACAGCGAAGGAAGGGGTCTGGGATCTCGCGTACAACGACGGAGGTGGCCTATGAGGGCGACGAAGGGGGCCTGGGAGGGCGACGAAGGGTCATGGGCGCTCGTGTCTCTTGCTCGCTGTTTTCTCATTTATTTCGTATTTCTAATCCTAATGAACTCTGTAATTTGCCCTCTGTAATTTATTAGTGGGATTTACCACTTCAGTCGGTGGTATAAACTATGTCTTCTCGCTATAACCCTGCATGTATGATGTGTGTGTACTATACTATGTGGTGTACCTAATTGTTCAACTAGGCCATGTAATAGTTGCAGGTAAGTAATGTTTAATATATTGTCGAAATATGATATTAGACTATTGTTGAAAATATATCTTGATAATATTGTTGTTGATGTGTTCTGTAATATTTCTTTTGACTTGGATCTTTATATTGTTGAACTTATCATGTCATTGATTCTTTGAAAAAATGTGTTGTGGAGGTAATCTCACCATATCAACAAAGAGGTCATCATACGTTGTCCACCCTCCTCATCCCTTATCCCCAACCACATTTTACCCTTATAACCAAACAAAAAATTGGCTCATCCCTCAGACTCAAACAAACATCTAAAGTGGTTATCCCTAACCACTTGATTGGAGATATCCTCATCCCCCAAATGATACCCTCTGAACCAAACAGCCCCTAAACTCTTGTTTGGTTTGCGATCCTCCAGTCGCTGGAGCCTGAGCTCCAAAAGCACTTTGAGCTTACTAATGTTGATGCTATGGTGGAGGAACTCAAAACTTTGTTTGGGGATCAAATATGTGCTAAGATATATGAGATCTCTAATAAGTTCTTTAGCACAAAGATGGAGGAGCATAGCTCTGTGAACAAGCACGTCATCAAGATGACGGGCTACGCTCAATGTCTTGAGACATTGGGATGTGAGGTTCCAGCTGATTTCACGACGAATAGGGTTCTGTAGTCACTCCCACCAAGCTACAAAGGGTTTGTGCTAAACTACAAGATGAGTGATGCGAACAAGTCGCTCACTAAACTCGCAGCTATGCTAAAGACTGTTGAGGTAGACTTAAAGAAAGAGCACCAAGTGTTGGTGGTCAATAACAAGACCACTAGTTTTAAGAAAAAGGGCAAGAAAGGCAAGTACAAGGGTAACTTTAAGAAGGACGACAAGTCTGTTCTGCGCATGATAAGAAGATCAAAGGAGGCCCTAAGCCTGATATTGAGTGTCTCTACTGCAAGGGGAATGGTCACTGGAAGCGAAACTTCCCAAAGTACTTGGTAGATAAGAAGGTTGGGAACGTGAACAAAGGTATATGTGATATACATGCTATTGATATATTCCTCACTATTAGTCGAAGTAGCACCTGGGTATTTAATACCGGTTCGATTGCTAACATATGTAACTCAAAACAGGGGCTAAGGAATAGTCGACAACTAGCAAAGGGTGAAGTGACAATGCGTGTCGGCAATGGATCAAAGGTTGATGTGGTCGCAGTTGGGATGCTGCCACTTCATCTACTGTCAGGATTGATAATAAACCTAAATAAATGTTATTTGGTGCCTGCGTTGAGCATGAACATTATATCTAGATCTTGTTTAACACAAGATGGTTATTCATTTTCATCTGAGAACAATGGTCGTTCCTTTTATATGAATAATATGTTTTATGGTCATGCACTCAAGAAGAATGATTTATTTATTCTAAATCTTGATAGTAGTACACATATTCATAATGTGAATGCCAAAAAAATCAATATGAATGATGATATAGCTGCATATATGTGGCATTGCCGTTTAGGTCATATTGGTGTTAAACGCATGAAGAAGCTCCATTCTGATGGAGTGCTGGAATCACTTGATTATGAATGATTTGAGATATGTGAACCATGCCTTATGGGCAAGATGACTAGAACCACGTTTTCTAGAACAACGTAGTAAGTGACCAACTTATTGTAAATAATACATAAAGCGTCCAATGAGTGTGTCGGCATGCGGTGGATATCGTTATTTTGTGACTTTCACGGATTATTTGAGTAGATATGGGTATATTTACTTAATCAAACACAAATATGAAACATTTGAAAAGTTCAAAGAATTTCAGAGTGAAGTAGAAAACCATCGTAATAGAAAGATCAAATTTCTATGATTTGATCATGGAGGAGAGTATCTTAGTTACGAGTTTGGCACACACATGAGACAATGTGGAATTGTTTCACAACTCACTCCTGTCGGAACACCACAGCGTAATGGTGTATTGGAACGTTGTAATTTAACTTTATTAGATATGGTACGATCTATGATGTCCCTTACTAATTTTCCACTTTCATTTTGGGGGCATGCACTAGAGACAACAATATTCACTTTAAATAGGGCACCATCAAAATTTGTTGAAACGACACCGTATGAATTATGATTTGGTCACAAATCTAAGCTATCATTTCTAAAAGTTTGGGGCTGCGGTGCTTATGTGAAGAAACTTCATCCTGATAATCTCGAACCCAAAGCGGAAAATTTTGTCTTCATAGGATACCTTAAAATAAAAATTGGGTACACCTTCTATCACTGATCTGAAGGCAAAGTTTTTGTTGCCAAGAAGAGATCCTTTATGCAGAAAGCGTTTCTCACAAAGGGTGTGAGTAGTAGGAAGGTAGAACTCGACGAGGTTACTGAACCTTCTCTTCCTGGAATGGCGAGTAGCACAACATCAGAAATTGTTCCAGTGTTGACTTTGCCAAGTGAAGAGGGAACTAATGATGAGAATCATGAAACTCGAAAGAGACCACTACCGAGCCTCGCAGGTCGGGCAGGATACATATAGCGCATGAACTGTATGGTGATCTAGTGTTGAATTTCATGATAGATGGAAGCAATGACCGTGTGACATATGAAGAAGCGATGATGATCCCAGATTCCAATAGACTCAAAGCCATGCAATCCGAGATGGGATCCATGTACGAAAACCAAGTTTGGACTTTGGTGGACTTACCTCACGAGCGCAAGGCCGTTGAGAACAAATGTATCTTCAAGAAGAAAACTGAAGCTAACGGTAATGTAACCATTTATAAAGCTTGACTTGTCGCAAAAGGGTACTGAAAAATTCAAGGAGATGACTACGATGAGACTTTCTCACATGTAGTGATGCTAAATTCTGATAGAATTATGTTAGCAATTGCTGCATTTTTTGATTATGAAATCTGGCAGATGGATGTCAAAATGGTGTTCCTTAATGGAAACAATGAGGAAGAGTTGTATATGATGAAAACCAAATGTTTTGTAGATCCTAAGGATGCTGACAAGGTATGCAAACTTCAGCATTCCACTTATGAACTGAAGCTAGCATCCCACAGTTGGAATCTCCGCTTTGATGAGGTGATCAAAGGTTTTGGATTTGTCCAAACTATTGGAGAAGCTTGTTTTTACAGTAAAGTGAGTGGGAGCTCTGCAGAATTTCTAATATTATATGTGGATGACATATTATTGATTAGAAATGACATAGATCTTTTGAAAAGCGTAAATGATTACTTAAATGATAAGTTTTCAATGAAGGACCTTGGTGAAACTGCCTATATTTTAGGCATCAAGATCTATAGAGATATGTCAAGACGCTTAATTAGGCTATCATAGAATACATACCTTGACAAGATTCTAAAAAAGTTCAGAATGGATGAAAGTAAGAAAGGGTTCCTACCTATGTTGCAAGGTACGACTTTGAGCAAGACTCGTAGTCCAACTACAACAGAAGATAGAGAAGTAATGGATAAGATCCCCTATGCATCATCCATAGGCTCTATCATGTATGATATGTTGTGTACAAGCCCATATGTGGCACATTTTGTTAGTTTGACTAGCAGGTACCAATATGATCCAGGTTTGGAACATTGGACGACGGTCAAGAATATATTTAAGTACTTAAGAAGAACCAAGGATATGCTTCTCATCTATGGCGGTGAAGAAGAGCTCGTCGCAAAGTGTTACATTGATGCTAGCTTTGACACTGGTCAGGGTGACTCTAAGTCACAATCTAGATATGTATTTCTTATGAATGGAGCAGCGATGAGTTGGAGGAGCTCCAAGCAACCTATGGTGGAAAGATCTTCAATGGAGGCGGAATATATCTCTACTTCAGAAGCAGTGGCGGAAGCAGTTTGGATGAAGGAGTTCATTTCTGAACTGGGTGTGGTTCCAACTGCTTTGGATCCAATGGTTAGCTATTGTGATAACAATGGTGTCATAGCCAATTGTTAAGGAACCAAGGTCTCACAATAATTCCAAACATATCAAGCGCCGATTCAACTCCATCTGGGAACATGTCCAAGATGGCGATGTAGAGATTTGCAAAGTAGACACATATCTAAACGTTGCGGACCCATTTAATAAATCTCTCCCAAGGGCAAAACATGATCAGCACCAGAACTCTATGGGTGTTAGATTCATCACCATGTAAACTAGATAATTGACTCTAGAGCAAGTGGAAGACTTAAAGGAATATGCCCAAGAGGCAATAATAAATGATTATTATATTAATCCAGGTTTATAATAGATGTTTATTTCTCATGCTATAATTGTGTTAATCGGAAATGTTAATACATGTGTGTTTAATAAACAAATAAAAGGTTCCTAGTAATGCCTCTCGTTACACTAGCTTGATGATTAATATATGATCAAGGTTTCCTGATCATGAACATTGGATGTTGTTAATAACAAGGTCATGTCATCATAGAATGATGTGATGAACATTCACCCATAGTAGGTTTAGCAATATGATCATGTCTTCAAAGTTTGTATTGCTATCTCACTCGAAGTAACACTAATCCTTAGACCATGAGATCACGTTAATCATTAACACTATAAGAGTACTATGATTCCATCAAACGTCACACCGTAACAGGGTGATTATAAATATAGTGTTGGGTACTTGGAAAGTGTTAGTTGAGGCTTGTGGATCAAGAGGGGGATTGTCCATCCTGATGACGGAGAGATATACCCAGGACCCTCTCGGTGATATCACATTGACATAGCTTGCAAACACGTGATTGGATCACATAGAATGTTATATCACAGGTATGAGAAAAGAGTACTTGTTAGTAACAAGATCGAACTAGGTATGGATGATACCAAATGATTGAATTTCGGACAAGTAAAATGTCGCGAGACAAAAGGAATTGGTTACTAAGCAAAAGGTTCACGAGATCACTAGTTCATCATTCAGTAAGTGGGAGTCATTATGGATCTCTAAATCCTGCTAATGATTATTGATTGGAGATAGTATCGATAATGTCCACTTAGTTCACGAACCGTAGGGTGACTATCAACACCCGGATTTTTAATCCCAGATGCATGTTATGCCATACATCGCAAGCCCAGGATTACCATTTTTGCGAGACATAACAGATTGGATATCACAGTACATCATCCATTACAAACCATAATAAGGTGTTACACACATAAAGGATCTCATGATCCAGTCTTAGTACAAACAAGTAGCGGAATAAATAGCGCAGCGGTGGGCTCCATCTTCAGTGTCACAGGCAATGCTGACGATGGGAGATGATCCTAGTTGTCGTAGCCGTCCTGCTGTCCTCCTTCAGGATAGTCCTCCTCATAGTCTGGCCACGGGAATAGCCAGGGACAAAGCCATGAGTACTCAGTACAGTATCATTGGGATCTACTAAAAGTCCCAATGCATGGACTATACGCGAGGCAATGATGCCCCCATAGATAGCCCCCCTAGCAGCTAGGCGGCGAGCAATAAGCGAGCCCAGGTTATACCGAGTATCATTGTTAAGCGCAGCAGCAAGGAATGCTAAATGATAGTTGGAGATATTACTTGTGTTCTCCCTACCCAGTACGCTAGTAGCAAGATAATATGCAAAGTATCTAAGAGCGGGGAGTTGGATATTTCTTATCTTTCCGCGTTGCACCACGCGGTCATCATCATTGGTCACCCCTCGGTAAAGCTCCAGTAAATCAGCGGACCGCCCTTGAATTTTCTTCACGGTCCCTGTCATGCTTACACCTACAATACTACAAAATCTCTCCAAAGGCATGGTGAAGGGCAGATTATAAATTTTGAAAGAGACAGTCGACTGATAGGATGTGTTAGTAAACATGAAGCTCTTAACAAAAGTTTTGTTGAGCATAGCGTATTGCTCACTCTCATCTTGCATATATGAGGTCAAACCAACCCCCTCAATCATTAGCAAGAAATCATCAAGAATACCTCCAGCTCGTAAGAAAGTAAAACAAGGAAAAGTGGATGGGTGAGCATCCCCATCATCCCTTTCATTATCAATACGAGTTGCAATGAGATCTTTGTTGTATGATGGCCTAAACTGAGAGGCTGATCTTGAGGGCCTCGACCTCCTAGGTGCATCACTCTCAAATATCTCTCCAAAAGTATGGTTGTTCATGCTTGGTATTCTGAAATTTAAACACCTATTAAACAAGTGATTGCAAAGTGAATATAATGAAGGATTCTACTCATAGGGACTTGTAAGAGGCCTAATCATGCATCAAAACTATATCTCTAAGCATCAAACAAGCTTACAAGCTCTCATAACCAGTCACCTACAGTAGCAAAATACTCAATATATAATCCACTAAACACAAATCTACTTGGACAAGGAGAGGAGTCACATACCAGGGAACAAATGCTCCAAATTTCAGCAAGAAAGATGGGCTGAGCAAGGAGACCGAAAAAATCGAGAGCAAGCACAGCAAGGACGCGATTTTGAGCAATGAACTGGAGCTTACTTGGGAGAGAGAAGAAAGTGGCAGGTGAGAGAGTGAGTGGGGGGCCAAGGGTGGCCCACACCAGGGCATGGCGCCACCCAGGGCAGGCCACGCCACCAGGTGGTGTGCCTGCCTGGTGGGTCCCCTTGGTACCTTCTAGGTACTCCTCTGTCCCTTTTTTCACGCAAAAATTTAATACGAATTTTCTGGAAGTTTTTGAGACACTTTATTTTTGGGCATTTTTCAGGAATAGAAGAATGATTTTCTAACAGACAGATTTTTTTGGAAAAATGTGCAATGACAAAAAAATGCTAGAACTACAGAAGTTCTAAGACACTCTAACATGCAAGCAACTAACAACAAAAATAAAACTAAACGAAAACAAAAACTAAAATGGATAGAATAGAAGTACACGGAAATAATCATAGTGAAAACATTGTTTTCTTCAATGAAATCCTTTTGTTAACAAGGTTGATCAGGTCTTGTTACCAAAACAATTCCATATGAGACAAAACTTTGTATTCCACTAATGATTATGTTACCTCAACCTTGATAGCAATAGTCCCAATCATAATAGTTTCAATTTTTTCTCTTGGTATGGGACAATATATTTCTCCAACTTGAATGCCCTCAACATGTTCAATTGAATTCAAACCATAAGTCCTTTCAATCTTCTTGGGGAAATAGACAGTATGTTCCTTGTCATTCACATTGAAAGTCACCTTTCCTTGATTACAATTGATAACAGCTCCTGTAGTATTAAGAAAAGGTCTCCCAAGAATAATAGACATATTATCATCTTCAGGCATTTCAAGCACAACAAAATCAGTTAATATCAAGCAATTATGAGCCACTCGAACAGGAACATCCTCACATATACCAACAGGAATAGTGGTAGATTTATCAGCCATTTGCAAAGATATATCAGTTGGTATTAATTTTTCTAGTTGAAGCCTCTTATAGAGAGAGAAAGGCATAACACTAACTCCAGCACCCAAATCACACAAAACAGTTCTAACATAACTATTCTTAATAGAGCAAGGGATAGTTGGAATCCCAGGGTCTCCAAGTTTCTTAGGAACCTTACAATTAAAGGAATAATTAGCAAGCAAAGTATAAATTTCTTCATTAGGGATCTTCCTTTTATTCGAGACAATATCCTTCATATACTTTGAGTAAGGAGGCAATTTAATAGCATCAGTCAAAGGAATTTGCAAGAATAAAGGTTTCATCCACTCACAAAACTTATTATAGTGTTCATCCTCCTTTGACTTGTGTTCCTTATCAGGGAATGGCATAGGTTTTTGGACCCAAGGCTCTTTTTCACTACCATGTTTCTTAGCAATAAAATCTTCTTTAGTGTATTTAGTATTCTTAATGTGGTTTTCAGGTTCTTCTTCAACTTTTTCTTCATTAGGAACTTCATTTTCTTCATTACCACTTTCAGTTTCAGCATCAGAGATAGATATACTATTAGGATCTATAGCAGGTTCGGAGGGTTCTACAATAGTTTTATGTTTCTTTTTCCTTTTCTTACGAGTAGAACCACTATTTTCATCTTGTTGAGAATCCTGCTCAATTCTTTTGGGATGCCCCTCAGGATATAGAGGATCCTGGGTAGCAGCTCCACTTCTAGTTCTAATTTCATAAGCATGTTTTTCTTTAGCAACATTAACTAGCAAGTCGTTTTGCACTTTAACGAGGTTATATATTTTAGTTTGAACCATTTGAAAGTGTTTAACAATCATTTTAACATCATTAGAGGTTCTTTCCACAATATCTTTCAACTCAACAATAGCTCTAGTGTTTTCCATTAGATGATTTTGCACCCTTTTATTAAAATTATCTTGCTTAACAATAAAGATATCGAATTCTTCTAAGCATTGATCAGGAGGTTTAGAGTAAGGGATATCACCTTCATCAAAGTGTTGGAGAGAGTGTACCTCAATAGTGGTGGATAGGCTTACATAATTCTTCTATAGGAGGTAAATTCTTGACATCTGCAACTTTAATTCCCTTCTCCTTAAGACATTTCTTAGCTTCCTTCATCACTTCATCATTTAATTCAATGACTCCCCTCTTCTTTGATGTTGGAATAGGCACCGGAATAGTAGGTTCAGGTACAATTACTTCAGGTATAGCTTGTTTAGGAGTCCAATCTTCATAATTCTTACTTATTTTAGCCATTAATTCCTCAGCTTCCTTAGGAGTCCTATTCCTGAAAACACAATCAGCACAACTATCTAGGTATGTCCTACATTCCTCGATTAGTCCATTATAAAATATATCAAGAAGCTCATTCTTAGGTAATGGACTTCCAGCTTGTGCATGAATCAAAGAACAAAACCTTGCCCAAGATTCAGGCAATACCTCTTTTTCTCCCTGTTTAAAATCAAAAAGTTCCTGCAAAATAGCATGTCTAGCACTAGAAGGAAAATATTTCTGCAGGAAAGTACTAATCAAGCAATCAGAGCTATCAATAGATCCAGGAGGTAAATTACTAAACCAAGGTTTAGGTTCTCCTTTCAGTGAAAAGGGGAAAATCTTAGCAACAAAGTAAGTACGCATCTTAATATCATCAGAAAACAAGCCACTCATGGTAGAAAGTTCATTCAGATGTGCTACCGCACTTTCATTCTTAGTCCCACAAAAAGGTTCTTTCTCGACAATATCTATGTAAGATAGATCGAGAGAGAAATCATAATCTTCATCTATAATGTTTATGAGAGAAGCAGCAAACTTAGAAATAGGAGACAATTTGGGTCTAATAGTACGCCTCTCAAGGAGACTCTTAGCAACACTCCTATCATGGGTGTTTTTACATTCTTTAATAAATTCATCGGTCATCTCAACATAACCATCTTCAATATCATAACTCTCACTAGACTCAGGTGAACTAACAGGTGTAGTAGTGTCTTCATTAGGAGTTTCAGTATTTCCAACTATAGTTCTAGCAATCGTAGCATCTAGGAAAGGACCTAATGAACCACTCTTATCAAGCATAGTAGAAGCAGCATCATAAGCATCAGAAGTTTCAGATTCAGCAGTAGTAGCAGTGTGTGTAGCATGTGTATGTGGTGGTGTAACGAGCTTACTTATAATAGACGGTGAATCAAGAGCAATAGAGGTGTTCAGAACCGTACCTCTTCTTGTAGTGGATGGTAAAATAGGAACCTTGCCATCACGAGACTTACCCATGATGGATGGATAGCAGCGAACAATAGAGAATCCAAGTGAACTTGATAAATAAAGCTATGCTCCTCGGCAACGGCGCCAGAAAATAGTTTGATGACCCACAAGTATAGGGGGCGTATCACGGAATTTTCGAGGGAGGTGAAACCCAATTTATTGATTCGACCCAAGGGGAGCCAAAAAATATTTATAAGCCTTAACAACTGAGTTGTCAATTCAGCTGCACCTGGAAACAATCTTGCTCACAGCAGTTTATCAGTAGCAATAGTTTTGTAGTAGGAATAGCAAAGTAGCAGTAGTAGTAAAAGTAAAGACAGCAGTAACAATAGCAGTAAACAGTAGGATTCGAGTGCGGTAGGCATAGGGATGGATGGACGGGCGTTGCATGGATAAGACAATTCACATAGCAATCAGAACATAGGGCAATTGCAGATAAATAAGATAAAGCATCCAAGTACTAGATAATCCTAGGCATGTGTTCCATATATAGTCATACGTGCTCGCAATGAGAACTTGCACAGCATCTTTTGTCCTGCCAGCCCGTTTGCAGCAGGGCCTCAAGGGAACTACTGGCAATTAAGGTGATCCTTTTAATAGAGCACCGGAGCAAAGCACTAACACTCCGTGAACACATGTGATCCTCACATCAAAGCCATTCCCTCTGGTTATCCCGATTTCTGTCACTTCGGGGCCATTGGTTCCAGACAACAACGTGTGTATACAACTTGTAGATAAGACCAAAAACAATACTATCATAATGAATCAATAACATGTTCAGATCTGAAATCATGGCACTCGGGCCCTAGTGACAAGCATTAAGCACAACAATTCGCAACAAAGTCATAAAGCACTAATAAAAGATACTAGGCACCATGCCCTAACAATCTGATGCCATTACATGAACAGTCTCATCCAATCCCTACCATCCCCATAGCCTACAGCGGGGGATTACTCACTCATAGATGGGAGAAACATGGATGGTTGATGGAGAAGCGATGGTGATGATGATGGCGATGATCTCCTCCAATTCCCTGTCCCGACAGGGTGCCAGAACGGAGTTTCTGGTGCTATTTCGTGGAATCTGGTGGTGGCGGCGGAGCGGAACTCCTTCTGGAAAAACATCGAACCCCCTTGAGTTTTTAGGTCAGAAGGCAACTTATAGGCGAAGAGGGAGACTGAGGGACAGCCTGGGGCGGCCAGACCATGCCCTGGCATGGCCAGGCCTAGCCCGCGCCTGGGGGTGGTGTGGCCAGGCCCTAGCCCTCCTCCGTCTCGTATTTTGGCTCTGGGATTTTCGGCATATTTTCTGGGATTTTCATGATAGTTGATTTTCTACACAAAATGTAGTCACCAAGGTAATTCTGCTGAAAACAGCGTCAATCCGCGTTAGTTGCATCCAAATCACACAAGTTTAGAGGAGAAACAATAGCAAAAGTGTTGGGGAAAGTAGATACGTTTTGGACGTATCAGTGAGGTAGATAGTAGGCGTTTGAGGTCTTTGAATGCTTCCCGCGTCTCATCGGTCCACTCGAACTTGTCGGTTTTGCAGAGAAGTTGGTAGAAGGGCAGTGTCTTTTCGCCCATCCGACTGATGAATCGACTGAGCGCCGTGATTCGCCCTGCTAGCTGTTGGACGCCTCTTACATTCTTCGGCTTCTCCATGGCCAGTATGGCCTTTATTTTCTTCGGGTTCACCTCAATCCCCCTCGCGGAGATGAGGTACCCGAGTAATTTCCAAGATGGTACATCGAAGGCGCATTTGTCCAGATTGAGCTTGATCCGGTAGCAGTCGAGGTTGGTGAAGGTCTCGCGTAAATCAGCGATTAGCGAGGCTTCTTCCTTGGTGTAACATCCCAAAACTTCAATCCAAGCTTATCGAGATTAAATCATCCAAAAATGGGGTTAACAAAAACTTTTCCAAATTTAACATGAAAGCATTCGTATATGTGTGCATTTAAAATAGGAGTTGTTTTGAATTACCATGATTGTGTGATCCTTTGCTTCTAAAATGTTTCTTAGGTGATTTAAACATCATCTACATCATTCCCAAACTTTTCCTAAAAGAAATCAAATAAAAAAGAATTAAAATGAAGGAATGGTCATTTGGACAAATTTAACTCTCTTGCCTACTTTGGCTATTCCTAGTACTCAATTCTTAACAGAAACAATTCTTGATCTTTGCACCCCTTGCTAGTAAACATAATGAGGTACCAAGGCCCACCTTTTGATCTACTAAAAACCTTCTGTAAACTATTTAAAATGACAGTTTAAAATTGATCTAATGCATATGCATAGATCACCCCTATTTCAAAAACCATCTAATTGAGCACCATTTTCAAAACCCTTGCAACCAGAGACTACCTATCACTAGTGGAGATCACCCAAAAAATTTGAACTCCAAATTCAAAACTTTTTCTCTTGCGGCCATTTCATCAAACACTTGGCAGGCAGAATCACACCTCTAATCCTAGCTCACTGTTTTGAACAGAGTTTTGCCCCCAATTAATCTCCATTTAATCTCTATGTCCCTCTCTGATCAAACCATGCCATTTGCAACCCATCCCCTACACCCTAGTAGCAATGCCATGCCATGCCGAGCACCACCCTGGCTGGCCAAACTTGCCCCACTACAGCAGACCACCTCCTCGTTCCTCTCCATGTCTAGGAGGTAGCCAGCACCGCACCACCCCTCTCTGTCCCTTGCCCGAGCCAAGAGCCACCGTGGACCACAGAGGAGAACCCACGCCCAGTGCCACCGAACCATGCCGACGCCGCCCGCAGAGCGTGCACTGTCCCCGCTTGCACCGACCGCCCCTTGGCACCAGCCCGTGCCCACCGCTCCGCCTCGACCTGGAGAACACCCCAGACACCCCCGTTCGCCGCCCAAAGCCCCACAGCCACCGCTCGCCGTGGAGACAGCCGCTTCGGCCGCGCAGAGCGCCACCTCGCCCCGACCGCATGCCACCGCCCTACGGCCGCATTGAAGCGCTAGAGCACCGCCAGGGAACCGCCCACCAATCGCAATCCCCAACCATGCCGCTAGCTCGCCGTAGCCATGTTGCCACCGTCGACCGCCCATCCCGCTCGGTCTCAACGTCGAGCCTATAAAAGGAGCCCTCCCTAGCACAAAAGACTCACACCATTCCACTCCCCTCACCTCTCTGAACCTCAACCACCCCTCGCCGGAGCAAGTGGAGCAGCAGTTCGCCGGAATTGGAGCCGGAGCCGCCGCCTCTGGAGAAGAAGGGTGCCATTGATTCTAGCCACCCCTAGCTCCGCCGTGACCACGCCTCGCCTCGTCGTCATCTTCCACTTTGTTCGCCTGCATAGATGACCCCGCTGGAGCCCTGGTACGCCCCCAGTAGACCCCCACCAGGCCGCTAGGGTTCGAGCTCGCCGGCGACCCGTCTGTCGTCGACGACGACCCTCAACCATAGATCTAGCCTCTAATTGCACGGCCCACAGCGCGTGTACCGTTTCACGTTTTAAGTGCCACTGACAAGTGGGACACCCCTGCCAGCTGAGCACTGTGCCGCGTAGCGCCACTGGGCCGGCCCATTTCCTTTCCCGCGCAAGCCCGTAGATTCAAATCTAGATTTTTCTTTTTAGTTAGAATATAGTTTCTGTCCAGTGTTTCAAAATTCAATTCTGTGTGTTTGACAAATCCAAATTACATGAAACTAATTTTGTCTGAAAGGTATTGAAATGCTCTATCCAAGCCCGTTGGATTTAATTCATTTAGAGTTATAGATTTCTCCTAATAAAAATAAGAAGACAGAAGCTTTTGCAACTTGAAACATTTTTATAAAATCAACCAAGTTAGCTCTTGAGTTGATTCCAACTCTCAAAAATCACATCTCATCATATCTATCCAAATATGTAATTATATTAAGGTTTACAGGCAGTGACTTTGGACTAGTACCAAAATAAGGCTATATAGGCATTTCTAGTCACTTTAAATCATTAAATAATGAACTTAAACCAAAGTAATATTGATCCAACCTTTAAATCTCATTCCCACATGTTAGAATATGTGGTGAGGACATGTGTCCACATGATCCCATGTTTTAGTGGTGAATATTAAATTGTAGTTAATTTTTCAATGAGTAGAAATTACTTTTCCAAAATAAAAAGGTTGAAACTATTGAATTAAACTTGTGATGCTTGTGATGATAATAGATCATCAATTGTGTGGTTTAGAATAATACTTAGCCTAGTTAAGGATTGTTTGGTGATTGTGCACTCCCTATGTATTTCTAGACGATAGTACCGACCAAGCCTTCGAGGAGGAGGAGTTCTACCAAGAAGAAGAAGAAGAAAACTTCAACCACTGCACCAACCAAGGCAAGATATTAGTGGCAAGCTAACCCTTGCAAACATGCTTTAGTAAGCTATTGTAGCAAGCTAGAATAAAACTAGATAGTTTAGTAAAGATGCCTTAAGCATACTTTGATCACACCCCTTTAACTCTTAGTACCTCAAGTCTTATTAACAAGTTTTACCCCCTTAGTTACACAAAGTTCTTTAATTAATTTTGAAGGTAGCATAAGGAGAATAAAACTTGACCTACTTAGAAACCTTTAGATGTCATTCTATGGCATGAGATTGATCCCATCTTTCCACCTTAGTGAACACTCTTAACTTAGTATTTTAGAATAGATCAAAACTTGAGTCACTTTAGATGGGAACACTTGGTGAAAATGAGTTATGAAAACCTTGGAATGATGAGTCATTCTATTGAGATGTTTTGACATGTGTTGAGAAACACAATGGGTTGATGATGATGAAAAAGATAAGGCATGAGCCTTAACGCTTTTATAAAACTGATGGTTGGATTCGAATGCGATACCATTCCAAATTTACCGTACAACCACATTACCTGAATTGGGTAAGGCTTAGCTGGAAATTTATATGCATTAGTATTAGTTCCCTCACGGGAGAGGTTTGAGCTGAGGCTATCTCTCAATGATGTCCACCTATGCAGTGCCCAAGATGACTGATGGTCATGGTTGGGAGGCCATGCTCATAGGAGAGGTGCTTGTACTAGGTTGTGTAAAGGGAAGGTTATGTTTGATTATATGCATACTAAGTATGATGATTTAGGGTTATCCTTGACAGATGTATCGAATCTTGTGGTGACAGTGTACCACCTCTACAGAGTGTCAAACTATTCGAATAGCCGCGTCCACGGTTATGGACAGTTGGAATGGCCATACTGTTTCGTTGTCAGATGTTTTCTAAATACCTTGAAATGAATGATGACCTTTGACTTGACCACAACAGGGTTGTGTTAATGAAATTAGCTTCCCAACTTAAGTGATTCTAGAACTTTACTTTATCTTTTCTTGCTTCAGAACTCAGCTTAGGTTTCAAACTTAACTTGATAGTTATTCTTTAAATTCAGCACTTTAACTTAGAATTACAATCCTTGTTAGTAGTAGTTTGCGAGTACTTAAAGAGTACTCATGGCTTTTGTCCCTGGCTATTATCATGGCCAGACTATGAAGGAGATTATCAAGATGATGGTCAGCAGGACGGCTATGATAACTAGGACTATCTGCCTTCGTCAGCATTGCCTGTGCCCCTGAAGATGGACCCCACCGCTATGCTATCGTTTATTTCCGCTGCTTGTTGTATTAAAGACTGGATCATGAGATCCTTATTTGTGTAAAACCTTATGTATGGTTTGTAATGGATGATGTACTGTGATATCCAATCCGCTATGTCTCACAAAAATGGTAATCCTGGGATTGCGAGGTATGGCATAACGGGCATCTGGGATTAAAAATCCGGGTGTTGACAAGTTGGTATCAGAGCCATCCTGACCATAGGAGACCCTAGTTAGAATGGACGTCCAAACCAAAAACTTAGCTTCAAAACCAAAGTGAGTATTTCTGAAAAACTATTTCCCCTCTTACCCTTGTGAACTCATTCTTTCTCAAAAATACATGTTCCTCAAAATTCATACATTACTACTTAAAATTTGACACACTTGATCACTTCACTAATTTCCTCATCCTAAATTCTTGTAGATGGAGACTCAGTTCCGCAAATTGTACCAGTTGGGAAACGGAGGTCAGCTGATCTTCGAGAGGGATCTGGATTCACTGTCAGAGTTACTGGGACGCCCACATCCGGAGTTTCTTGGAGCTCAACTTCCAGGACCCCCAGGAGGAGACCTACAATGGCTAGTCACCGCAGATCTTCGAGGAAGCATTGAAGCACCAACTTCTGGAAGAATTCAGTTCTCCGTGAGAGAGAACAATTGGCTAGATGGATTAGCCAGGGCAATGCATGAAGCTCTCGCACGTCTATGTGCCCTCAGCGTCAACAAGATTCAAGGAACCCGTTTTGCCCACTATGCAAGACGTGACTTCATGGGAATGCCGATGGAGATGCCAAGTCACCCAGAGTTGAGGCGTCAAGTGGAGAACCTTGACTTCTTGCTTCATGACCGACAGCAGGAACTGGACAATGCCAGAGAGTTAGCCAACCAGAACCGTGCAATTGCCGACCAGAAGGCCTAGACTTTCGCACTGCTCGTCCAAGATCGCCAGTCTCTTCGTCGCCAGCATGCAAAGAAGGATCGCACCATCGCCCGTATTCGCAAGAAGGTGGCCGACCTCGAGAAGACCGTCAAGGAGCAGGAAGCTCAGCTTGCCGCCAAAGAAGAAGATGATGAGGGTGAAGACATCCAGGGAGATATGGATTCTTACCTCAGCAACGATGACGATTTTCTGGCAGAGGATGTTGTGGACTTCTACACTGATGATGAAGACTCCGACTTCATCGACGATGAGTAGATGCACTAGAGCACTGTTGTAGCATGAGATGTATCATCTCATTGTATCGTAGTTTGCAGAATGGTTCTTCAAACCATCTGTTTTCCCCTTTGATTGTTGTGGTGTGTGTTTTATCGTGTGCTTGCTTGCATGAATGAGAATGAAGTTAGTTGAAAAACCTGAGTCTAACTCAAAGTTGTAGCTTTGAAAACCCAAAACCATGAACCTTAGAATTTCCCTCTTACCCCTATATCTATCTCAATCTTTAGATGACTCGTGGAAACCAAGGAGGGAGCAGTGCGTCGCAGGACCCAATGCTGCAGATCTTGTAGAATCTCATCGCGGACCGTGAAGCAAGCAGGGCCGAGCGTCAAGCCAACTTAGCGACATTGCAGCAGATCGCCCAAATGGCTCTCAACAACCAAGGACATGGAAATCAGGATCACCATGGATCTAAACTCAAAAACTTTCAGAACACCAATCCCCCAATCTTCAACCAATCTGAAAACCCATTAGATGTTGATGACTGGTTACAGACCATGGAAAACAACCTCGAAGTTGCAGGAGTTGAGGAGAATGAGAAAGTTCTCTTCGCCACCCACTATCTGGCGGGAGATGCAAGAGCTTGGTGGAATAGCATCCGCAACATGAACCATGGCCAGGTGATGACCTCGGAAGCATTCAAGGTCAAGTTCAGCTGCACCCACGTGCCGCAAGGTCTTGTCAACAGGATGAGAGATGAATTCCGTGAACTGAAGCAAGGAAGATTGACTGTAGTAGAGTACCATGACAAATTCTTGTCACTTGCCAGATATGCACCGGATGAAATCAACACGGAGGCCAAGAAGAAAGAGAGATTCTTAAACGGACTTCATGATGAGATGTAGACTGTCCTCGTCAACATCCGTTTCCAGGATCTCGAAGAGCTAGTCGACTCTGCCATTCAGATGGAAGGGAAGATTAACCAGGCAAACGACAACCACAACCGTCATATGATGCAGCAGTCTGGATCCAGTAGTCACCAGAAGTACCATCCCAACCCCTCACCAGGATATGCACCAAGGAACAACCGACCCCCACCTTCTCGCCCAAGCTACCCCAACCGTAGCGGAGGAAATGTGAAGCCCGGAGGAAACAATCACAACTCCGACAATGCCAACAACTTCATCCGTGCTCCTCCCAAGGGCAACAACAACAGTGCCCCCAGAACTGGCAGCAATGTTGTACCTGTTGCAGTCAAGGACAAGTCCCAGATCACTTGTTTCGAGTGTGGAGTGAAGGGTCACTACTCCAATGAGTGTCCCAAGAAGACTGCCGCTAATGCCCCTGTGAATGCCCTAGCTCAGCAGCAGCGTCATGTTCAACCAGGCAGGAGATTTGCCCCAGGGAACCCGCACAACCGCAACGTTGTCTCTTCCACATGAACGCAGAAGAAGCCCAGGAAGCACCAGATGTAGTGCTGGGTATGTTTTCTGTCAACTCAGTTTTAGCAAGAGTATTGTTTGATTCTGGAGCATCGCATTCATTTGTCACCGAAGAATCTGTATGCACTAATAAGATTCGCCCAACCAACCTGAAGCTTGTCATGATAGTTCAAATCCCCGGTTCAACCACAAAAGCTAGAAAAATTTGCAAAGCTGTACCTATCAGAATACATGGGATAGATTTTTATGCCAACCTAATTGTTCTTGGAACCAAAGGATTGGAAGTAGTACTAGGTATGGACTGGATGTCAAGGCATAAAGGACTGATAGACTATGCTAAGAAAGCCATCACCATGAACAGTAGTTCTGGAGTAACAGTAGAACATATCTCTGAAACCTTACCCCGTCATTTCAAATGCAACAAAAGTGTAGCCCTGCCTACCATTGACCAAGTCAGAGTAGTCTGTGAATACCCCGATGTATTCCCAGATGAATTACCAGGTATGCCCCCGGATAGGTATATAGAGTTCATTATCGAACTAATCCCCGGAACCGGACCTATAGCCCAGAGACCCTATACCATGAACCCCTCGGAGTTAGTAGAACTGAAGAAGCAGTTGGATGCCATGTTAGCAACAGGCTTGATTCAGCCAAGTGCATCGCCATGGAGATCACCAGTGCTATTCGTCTACAAGAAGGATGGAGGCAACCGTCAGTGTACCGACTACAGAAAGTTGAATGATGTCACCATCAAGAACAAGTACCCCTTGCCAAAGATAGAGGATCTATTTGATCAGTTGACTGGAGCTCAGATATTCTCAAAGATTGATCTTACGACTGGTTATCACCAACTTAAGATTCGTGCAACGGATATTCCGAAGACCGCCTTTACTACTCGCTATGGTCTATACGAGTATACGGTTATGTCTTTTGGATTAACCAATGCCCCTGCTTATTTCATGAATCTCATGAATAAGATCTTTATGAATTTCTTAGATAAGTTTGTAGTTGTGTTTATCGACGACATCCTTATCTACTTCAAGACAGAAGAAGAGCATGAGCAACATCTGAGAATCATCCTAGAAACCCTGAGAGAACATCAGTTATATGCCAAGTTCAACAAATGTGAGTTTTGGCTGAAAGAAGTAGGATTCCTAGGACATATTGTGTCTGCCGGAGGAGTCTCTGTTGATCCCAGCAAGATCAAAGATGTCGAAGAATGGGAAGCCCCAACCAATGAAACCCATGTTCGTTCATTTCTCGAATTAGCGGGATATTACCGCAAATTCGTAGAAGGATTCTCGAGCATAGCCCGACCAATGACCCAATTGTTGAAGAAGGACAAGAAGTTTGAATGGACAGACAAGTGTGAAGCCAGTTTCCAGGAGCTGAAGAAGAGATTAATATCAGCCCCAATTTTGATCATGCCCGACATCAAGAAGTCGTTTGCTGCGTATTGTGATGCATCAAAGATTGCTCTAGGATGTGTATTGATGCAAGAAGGCAAAGTCATCGCGTATCTGTCTCGACAACTGAAGCAGCATGAGCAGAACTATCCGACCCATGATCTTGAGCTAGCAGCCGTGGTTCTAGCATTGAAGACATGGCGTCATTATTTGATGGGTAATCGCTGTGAGATTTACTCAGATCATAAGAGCTTGAAGTATATCTTCACCCAGAAGGATTTGAATATGAGGCAAAGAAGATGGATAGAGTTAATCAAGGATTATGACCTTGACATTCACTATCACCCCGGCAAAGCCAATGTGGTAGCGGATGCGCTTAGCAGATTGCCGTGTAGGCTAAACACCATGATCAAAGAGAAGCAACCAAGTTTGTATGAGGAGTTGGAGCAGTTCAGGACTGGGTTAGTTAGCAAAGGATTCCTAGCTAGCATTGAACTTCAACCCACTTTGATTAGCCAAATCAAGGAAGCCCGGAAGGGGAATGAAAGTATCGACGGAATCAAACATCGTATTGGTACAGGCAAAGTACCTGGATTCACCGAAGACGAAGAAGGTGTACTGTGGTACAAGGGACGTATATGTGTGCCAGCAGATTCAGAGCTGAAGGAAATTATCATGAAGGAAGCTCATGATACTCTTTATTCTATCCACCCCGGAGGAACAAAGATGTATCAGGATTTGAAAGAGCAATTTTGGTGGCACAAGATGAAGAGAGAGATCGGAAGCTACATCGCCAAATGTGACATCTGTCAAAGAGTCAAAGAAGAGCATCAGAGACCTGCAGGATTGTTGCAACCATTGCAGATTCCGGAATGGAAATGGGATTCTGTCGGAATGGACTTTATCACCGGTTTACCTACTTCTAGTAGGGGAAATGACTCAATCTGGGTCATAGTTGATAGACTATCCAAGGTAGCCCACTTCATACCAGTCAAGACAACCTACCAGAGTGCAAAACTAGCAGAGCTGTACATTGCTAGGATTGTTAGTCTGCATGGAACCCCCAAGACCATCGTATCAGATCGAGGAACTTATTTTACTTCAAGATTTTGGCAGAAAGTTCAGGAAGGATTAGGAACCAAGTTGAACTTCAGTACCGCGTATCACCCGCAAACAGATGGACAGACTGAGAGAGTCAACCAGATCTTGGAGGATATGCTTGTGTTGGGATACAGATCAAAATGGGAAGACTGCCTGCCTTTCGCAGAATTCTCATATAACAACAGTTATCAAGCTAGTTTGCAGATGGCACCATTTGAATTCCTATACGGAAGAAAGTGTCGTACCCCTTTGAATTAGTCGCAAGTAGGAGAGAGTCAGATCTTTGGACCCGACATTCTCCAAGAAGCAGAAGAGAAAGTTCACAAAGTTTGTGAGCACCTCAAGACCGCCCAATCCAGACAGAAGAGTTATGCTGACAAGAGAAGGAGAGACCTGACTTTCAATGTCGGAGATTTCGTATATCTCAAAGTTTCACCATTGAAGGGAACCCAACTCTTTAGTCTGAAGGGAAAGTTATCTCCCAGATATATCGGACCTTTCAAGATTCTGAACCGCCGAGGAGAAGTATCGTATCAGCTGGAATTGCCTGAAGAGATGTTAGCCATCCAGAATGTGTTCCATATCTCGTTACTTCGCAAATGCTTGGAAGTGCCTGAGAAGACTAAAGTTTTCAAGAATATCGATCACAGAGCAGTGGAAAGCAACAATGACCTGACCTATCGGGAAGTGCCCATTCGTATCTTAGAAGAAGCCTACAGAACCAACAGGACCAGGAGTATCAAGTTTCTCAAGATTCAGTGGAGCAACCATACTAAGGAGGAAGCCACTTGGGAGCGCGAAGATTACATTAGGACAGAGTTCCCAGATCTCTTTAGTTCCTAGTTTTCTTGTAAATCTCGGGACGAGATTTTATTTAAGGGGGGAAGGTTTGTAACATCCCAAAACTTCAATCCAAGCTTATCAAGATCAAATCATCCAAAAATGGGGTTAACAAAACCTTTTCCAAATTTAACATGAAAGCATTCATATATGTGTGCATTTAAAATAGGAGTTGTTTTGAATTACCATGATTGTGTGATCCTTTGCTTCTAAAATGTTTCTTAGGTGATTTAAACATCATCTACATCATTCCCAAACTTTTCCTAAAAGAAATCAAATCAAAAAGAATTAAAATGAAGGAATGGTCATTTGGACAAATTTAACTCTCATGTCTACTTTGGATATTCCTAGTACTCAATTCTTAACAGAAACAATTCTTGATCTTTGCACCCCTTGCTAGTACACATAATGAGGTACCAAGGACCACCTTTTGATCTACTAAAAACCTTCTGTAAACTATCTTAAATGACAGTTTAAAATTGAATCTAATGAATATGCATAGATCACCCCTATTTCAAAAAACATCTAATTGAGCACAATTTTCAAAACCCTTGCAACCAGAGACTACCTATCACTAGTGGAGATCACCCAAAAATTTTGAACTCCAAATTCAAACCTTTTTCTCTTACGGCCATTTCATCAAACACTTGGCAGGCAGAATCACACCTCTAATCCTAGCTCACTGTTTTGAATAGAGTTTTGCCCCCAATTGATCTCCATTTAATATCTATGTCCCCCTCTGATCAAACCATGCCATTTGCAACCCATACCCTACACCCTAGTAGCAATGCCATGCCATGCCGAGCACCACCCTGGCCGGCCAAACTTGCCCCGCTGCAGCAGACCACCTCCTTGTTCCTCTCCATGTCTAGGAGGTAGCTAGCACCGCACCGCCCCTCTCTGTCCCTTGCTCGAGCCAAGAGCCGCCGTGGACCACAGAGGAGAACCCGCGCCCAGTGCCACCGAACCATGCCGACGCCGCCCGCAGAGCGCGCACTGTCCCCGCTCGCACCGACCGCCCCTTGGCACCAGCCCGCGCCCACCGCTCCGCCTCGACCTTGAGAACACCCCAGACACCCCCGTTCGCCGCCCAAAGCCCCACATCCACCGCTCGCCGTGGAGACAGCCGCTTCGGCCGCGCAGAGCGCCACCTCGCCCCGACCGCATGCCACCGCCCCTACGGCCGCATTGAAGCGCTAGAGCATCGCCAGGGAACCGCCCACCAATCGCAATCCCCAGCCATGCTGCTAGCTCGCCGTAGCCATGTCGCCACCGTCGACCGCCCATCCCGCTCGGTCTCAACGTCGAGCCTATAAAAGGAGCCCTCCCCAGCACAAAAGACTCACACCATTCCACTCCCCTCACCTCTCTGAACCTCAACCACCCCTCGCCGGAGCAAGTGGAGCAGCAGTTCGCCGGAATTGGAGCCGGAGCCGCCACCTCTAGAGAAGAAGGGTGCCGTTGATTCCGGCCACCCCAAGCTCCGCTGCGACCATGCCTCGCCTTGCCGTCGTCTTCCACTTTGTTCGCCCGCATTGCCGACCCCGCTGGAGCCCTGGTACGCCCCCAGTAGACCCCCACCGAGCCGCTAGGGTTCGAGCTCGTCGGCGACCCGTCCGTCGTCGACGACGACCCTTAGCCGTAGATCTAGCCTCTAATCGCACGGCCCACAGCGCGCGTACCGTTTCGCGTTTTAAGTGCCGCTGACAAGTGGGACCCACCTGTCAGCTGAGCCCCGTGCCGTGTAGCGCCACTAGGCCGGCCCATTTCCTTTCCCGCACAAGCCCGTAGATTCAAATCTAGATTTTTCTTTTTAGTTAGAATATAGTTTCTGTCCAGTGTTTCAAAATTCAATTCTGTGAGTTTGACAAATCCAAATTACATGAAACTAATTTTGTCTGAAAGGTATTGAAATGCTCTATCCAAGCCCGTTGGATTTAATTCATTTAGAGTTATAGATTTCTCCTAATAAAAATAAGAAGACAGAAGCTTTTGCAACTTGAAACATTTTTATAAAATCAACCAAGTTAGCTCTTGAGTTGATTGCAACTCTCAAAAATCACATCTCATCATATCTATCCAAATATGTAATAATATTAAGGTTTATAGGCAGTGACTTTGGACTAGTACCAAAATAAGGCTATATAGGCATTTCTAGTCACTTTAAATCATTAAATAATGAACTTAAACCAAAGTAATATTGATCCAACCTTTAAATATCATTCCCACATGTTAGAATATGTGGTGAGGACATGTGTCCACATGATCCCATGTTTTAGTGGTGAATATTAAATTGTAGTTAATTTTTCAATGAGTAGAAATTACTTTTCCAAAATAAAAAGGTTGAAACTATTGAATTAAACTTGTGATGCTTGTGATGATAATAGATCATCAATTGTGTGGTTTAGAATAATACTTAGCCTAGTTAAGGATTTTTTGGTGATTGTGCACTCCCTATGTATTTCTAGACGATAGTACCGACCAAGCCTTCGAGGAGGAGGAGTTCTACCAAGAAGAAGAAGAAAACTTCAACCACTGCACCAACCAAGGCAAGCTATTAGTGGCAAGCTAACCCTTGCAAACATGCTTTAGTAAGCTATTGTAGCAAGCTAGAATAAAACTAGATAGTTTAGTAAAGATGCCTTAAGCATACTTTGATCACACCCCTTTAACTCTTAGTACCTCAAGTCTTATTAACAAGTTTTACCCCCTTAGTTACACAAAGTTCTTTAATTAATTTTGAAGGTAGCATAAAGAGTATAAAACTTGACCTACTTAGAAACCTTTAGATGTCATTCTATGGCATGAGATTGATCCCATCTTTCCACCTTAGTGAACACTCTTAACTTAGTATTTTAGAATAGATCAAAACTTGAGTCACTTTAGATGGGAACACTTGGTGAAAATGAGTTATGAAAACCTTGGAGTGATGAGTCATTCTATGGAGATATTTTGACATGTGTTGAGAAACACAATGGGTTGATGATGATGAAAAAGATAAGGCATGAGCCTTAACCCTTTTATAAAACTGATGGTTGGATTCGGATGCGATACCATTCCAAATTTACCGTACAACCACATTACCTGAATTGGGTAAGGCTTAGCTGGAAATTTATATGCATTAGTATTAGTTCCCTCACGGGAGAGGTTTGAGCTGAGGCTATCTCTCAATGATGTCCACCTATGCAGTGCCCAAGATGACTGATGGTCATGGTTGGGAGGCCATGCTCATAGGAGAGGTGCTTGTACTAGGGTGTGTAAAGGGAAGGTTATGTTTGATTATCTGCATACTAAGTATGATGATTCAGGGTTATCCCTGACAGATGTATCGAACCTTGTGGTGAAAGTGTACCACCCCTGCAGAGTGTCAAACTATTTGAATAGTCGCGTCCGCGGTTATGGACAGTTGGAATGGCAATACTGTTTCGTTGTCAGATGTTTTCTAAATACCTTGAAATGAATGATGACCTTTGACTTGACCACAACAGGGTTGTGTTAATGAAATTAGCTTCCCAACTTAAGTGATTCTAGAACTTTACTTTATCTTTTCTTGCTTCAGAACTTAGCTTAGGTTTCAAACTTAACTTGATAGTTTTTCTTTAAATTCAGCACTTTAACTTAGAATTACAATCCTTGTTAGTAGTGGTTTGCGAGTACTTAAAGAGTACTCATGGCTTTTGTCCCTGGCTATTATCATGGACAGACTATGAAGGAGATTATCAAGATGATGGTCAGCAGGACGGCTATGATAACTAGGACTATCTGCCTTCGTCAGCATTGCATGTGCCCCTGAAGATGGACCCCACCGCTATGCTATCGTTTATTTCCGCTGCTTGTTATATTAAAGACTGGATCATGAGATCCTTATTTGTGTAAAACCTTATGTATGGTTTGTAATGGATGATGTACTGTGATATCCAATCCGTTATGTCTCGCAAAAATGGTAATCCTGGGATTGCGAGGTATGGCATAACAGGCATCTGGGATTAAAAATCCAGGTGTTGACACTTGGTTTTGATGATGATGTCATCGACGTAGACTTGGATATCATGACCAAGTTGGCTCTTGAGGCAGGCTTGCATGCACCGCTGATAGGTGGCTCCTGCATTTTTTAGCCCGAAGGGCATGGTGTTGTAGCTGAGTACGCCAAAGGGCGTTGTAAACGCCGTCTTCTCTTGATCTTCCTCCTTCATTTGAATCTGATTATAGCCTGAGTAGGCGTCAAGGAAGTAGAGGCGCTCACATCCTGTGGTGGAGTCGATGATTTGGTCAATTCGCGGTAGCGGGAAGTGATCCTTTGGGCAGTGCTTGTTCAGGGAGGTAAAGTCCACGCACATCCGTAGGATCTCCGTGTATTTTTTAGGTACTAGCATCGTGTTGGCGAGCCAAGTGCTTTCCTTGATCTCGCGTATGAAGTTGGCATCGAGGAGTCTGTTGATGTCCATTCCGACCGCCTTTGCCCTTGGTTCGAACAATCGCCGAATTGTCTATTTGATTGGCCTTGCGTCTAGGTTGACGTTGAGTGCGTGCTCGGCGAATTCCCTAGGGACCCATGGCATGTCCGCTGGACACCACGCGAAGATTTCCTAGTGCTCACGGAGGAATTTGACAAGCGTGAGTTCCTATGCGGAACTCAAGTTGTTTGTGATGAGGGCTGTCTTGGTCGGGTCCGATGGATGGACCTGGACTTTCTTCGTGTGCACCAACGAGTCGAAGGACATGTCCGGTGAACTGGGCTGGCTCAGGAGAGGCAGACTGTTGTCGGTCGACTCCTTTAGTCTTGCGAGCTCCTCCTGCATGCTGAAAGATTGGGAGATTCTGTTGAATTCCCCGTCGCAGCTGTCAGATCTCTCAAAGCTCCCGTTGATTGTGATAACGCCATTTGGACCTAGCATTTTCATCTGCAGGTAGGCGTAGGGCGGTACTGCCATGAACCTAGCGAACGACACGTCCGAGGATGCAGTGGTACTATGAAGGCCAGTCGATGACTTCAAAGTCGATGCGTTTGCACCGAAAGTTTTTTGGCGTGCAGAAGATGATGTCGAGGTTGATTTTGCCTAGGGGATATATGCCCTTGCCTAGGACGATGCCGTGGAATATCGTGTCTGATACCTCCAGGCATCTCAGAGGGATCCTCATTGCACGCAAGGTACTGGCGAACATGAGGTTGATGCCGCTTCCTCCGTCCATGAATACATGACTCATGTCGAAGCCTCCGATCTGGGCCTCGAGTACGAGGAGACAATGACCTGGTCGGGGGACTTGGCGTGGATGGTCACGCTTGTCGAAGGTGATGTAGGAGTCGCTTCTGCTAAGGTACTCAATGGTGGACGGTGGGGAGTTTGTCGCCAAGTTGACTTGGCGAGTGATGGCCTTCTGCACCCTATTCGAGGGGCGTCCCTTTTGGATCATCATGTTTCCCACGACCCGTGGGTATGACTCTCCTCCGTGATGCTGGTCTGGCGCAGCTGCGGGCGGTGGTGGTCCGGACGGTGGTGGAGAAGCTCCATGTGCCACGACACCTGGGGCGGTTCCATAGCCCCTGTTGACCGCGTCACGATTCATCCGAGCCAGGCCTTCATGGAGTTTGAGGAACTCGCGATAGTCCTTGAGGAGGTGGCTGGATTTCTTTTTGTCGTCATTGCACGGCCGAGACAGTTTGTCTTTGACAGATGCTGCGGGTGCTTCTTCGAGAGTGCGGCATTGCCATACTTGCGTGGTTTTCCTAGAGTCGCGGTATCCACCGCTGCGATAGCCACTGTTGCGGCTGTCGTTGCGTTTGTCGGCATAGCCGGCTGCAACCATGTTAACATCGTCGCGATCATCGTAGGCGCGCATTCGCCGCTTGCTTCAACGATCGCGTCTGTGCCCAAGGTCTTCATTGTTGTCGGAGTAGGTGCGGTTGCTCGCCGAATCTTCTCCATCGGCCCACTGATTCGTGATTTCCATCAAGTGGTCGATTGTTTTGGGCTTCGACTGACCCGGGGCCTCTCTGAGCTCTATGCGGCGGACACTGCCATTGAATGCGTCGATTGCGTGATCCTCCGAGATGTTTTCTGCGGAGTTCTTGATGATGGACCATCTCTGGATGTACAAGCGTAGCAACTCTCCAGTCCTTTGTTGGCAGCTCCTTAGTTCTTCGATTGATGCGGGCCTTTTGTAAGTTCCCTTGAGGTTGTGCACAAAGCTGTAGACCATCTCTTCCTAGCTGCGAATGGATCCACGTGGGAGGTTGTTGAGCCATGCTCGGGCGGCGCCCTGCAGCTGTAGCTACAGGCATTGCATGGTCGTGCTTCGACTCTCGCCATGAAGCTTGACGGAGGAGAAGTGATCCTCCAGCCAGATTTTTGGGTCCTGCACACCGTCGAATTTTGGGTTCTCTGATGGGAGCTCGAAACCCTTGGGCATTCGCTTCTGCCTGATAGCTCTGCTGAAGCATCTGGCTCCACAGAGCTCCACGTCTTCATCCTCAAAATCATTCGAATGGGCACGTCGTGCCCTTGACTTGTCGATTTTGCATTGCGTGAGGTCATCGCGCGCATCATAGTCGTGGTCGTGTCGCCATGAGCGGCGACGTCGAGACAGATCGTGACTGTCGTCACTGGACGAAGGTGAAGAATAGCGTTTTTCCAGAGCTTTGCCTTTCTTCGGCTCCGGCATCGTCTCTTTGTCGAGAGCGGCCTCGATTAACCCCAAGCCCGCGATCGTAGATTGGTGCATGGCAGATCGGGGATCCCTAGCCGGTGGCTGATTGTTGAGGAGGTACATGGTGGCCGCTGTCACCGCAGCTTGCGGCGTCTTTGGGACCATGTTGCCCCGCGTGTCGACTGTTATGGAGCTAAAGTCGAGGAATTTTACAGCTTCTATGCATTCCTGCTTGGTGAGATGAGCCATTCGAGATCGCCTCTTATTAGCGATGTACTCATTGCCTTTGGAGGAGGATCCTCCGTGGGAGGAGAGCCCGGCCCGTCGGAGACTTGATTCATCGCTGCCTTTTTACGTGCCTCGAGTTGCGCGATTGTGTGTAGCTGGCGTCTGTACTCCTCCTTTAGTAGCCAATGGTAGCCCATCAGCAGGTCCTGCAGCGTGCCGAGGGGCAGAGGGTTGCCTCGCAGTGCTTCTCGACAACAGGCCCATTCGTTGTCGTTGAGCCTGATCACGACGCGTTCGCCAGTGTGTTCGTTCACCATGGTTGGTGGTTCGACTTCCCCTCCATTGTTGACGGGGGCGCCATTGCCACCATTAGTGGGCCACCATTCGGTGGTCCGCCATTAGTTGTGTTACCGTTGGGCGGAGCAGGCCCGTTGCCACTGTTTTCGCGATTGGCGCTGGTTTCACCAGTGTTGATGACGGCACACATGAAGTGGTTGGGGAAGCTATTGCTTCCACAACTTTCGGATCCGGAGCCGTAGACTCTATCTTCCGTCGCTAGGTCACGCAGATCAGATCCGCGACTATTGTCACTGTTCGTGCTCTCAGCTGCTGCTGAGGCGTTGATCTCGCTGAGGGTGCCGATTGGTGGTGGGAACCACGATAGTGGAGCAATCGCGGGCTCTGTTGGCTGGTCAGGCATGCAAAGCGTGCCCATCTGACCAACCTAGAAGCGGAAGCTCCCAATCGCCAGGCTGATTCCATCGCCCATGGACTCGAAAGCCGGGCGAGTGGCCGGCGTGTGAACGGCGAAGTCGAACGTGCCGAAGAGCTGGCGAATCTCCTATTGCGGAGTTGTAGATCATGGTTGATGGGGTCGAAGAAGCCGCGACATCAACACTCCTAGTTCCCACAGATGGCGCCAATTGACGAGGGTTTAACTCATCAATGCCCATTGTTATGGACTTGGGTTTTGGATAAGGAGGGAGCGCTGGAAGCATCGATCGGCTAGCAAACAAGCACACAGGGACGCAAGGTTTACCCAGGTTCAGGCCTCATAGCGGTCCCTACTCCTGCTTGTCTGCTCTTGGAATTAACGAATGAATCAAAGATTACAGGGGCGCGCAGATGCAATCTGATGAGAGTTGTGGAAACTAGGGTTGCATGTGTCCTCCTCGCCGCCCTCCTAGCCTTTATATAGATAGGCCAGGTCTCGGGTAGCAAGTCGAGTCGGTTACAGATTAGGGTTTTCCCTTTAAACTTTCTATCTTTAAACTTCTTCTTGTCTCGCAAGTCATCGAGAGTCCGTGGGCCGTGGGCTTCCACCGTATATGGACCGTATATACCAAACTCGAGTACCTGCAGGGTATACCCATGTCAGGCGCACGGGCCTCACGGTGAAGATCATGGTCTTGAGCCTCTTGACGTGGTGGGCGTCGCTCAACTTGTACCACTTGGCGCGCCATGTTTTGCTATGGTGGAGGAGGCGCCTCGTGATGACCATGGTGTCATTGTGGACGTTCATGACGGTGATGATGATGAGGAGGAGGATCTTGGAGAGCTTCCCGTCGATGACGAGCTTGATTCTCCAAATTGGAGTCATCACTTGTTGTGTCAAGTATGTGTCGTTGGCGATGGTGGTGGACTTGCGGTTGCACTTGCGGTTCTTCTTGTGGTTTCTCTTGTTGGATCACCAATGCCCTTGCATGATGATGGTGTACCAGTTGTCTTGCTTGGGGCCTTGAAGAGAAATCACCATCATAGATTGACGTTGCAGCGTGTCATGGGGAAGGTACATAGTTCGAAGAACTTCCATCTTCAACCACGGGGGCGTCATTGCGTCTTGGAGCACTTGGAAGAAGATCTTGTTGAAGTGGAGCGTGATGACGCGAAGATCTTGACGAGCTTGATGCATGCGAACACGGTCTTGCCATTCTATCGATGAGGCGTCAAAGATTGTCATTTGTTTCGACAACGGAGCGTTGGAGCGCCTCATTTTGATGGCCAAAGTTGTGATGCATTGAGTGCATTTGTCTTTCGAGACCATCAAAGCGGTTGTCAATGTTCTTGAACACGGCTTGCGTCTCACCAAATTGTTCATCTTGTCGTGTCTCAAGGGCTTGGCAACGTTCACGAAACTCTTGTCGGAAGCCGAGGTAACTTGCGCGCGTCATGTACGGCCCATGTTCTTCTTCTTGGGGAGGTGGTTGGCTTGACTCACAGTGCCTATCCATCATGCAAAACACAAAGGGTTGTATATGGAGAGCAATATGTGGTGTGGGGAACCTTCAACCTCACCTTGGGGATCACACCGAACTAGAAACCACAAGTGAGAGCTATTAGCTTGCAAAGTGAAAACATAAAGAAAGAACTAACTCTCAAAAGCTTATTGGTGGTAGGTTAGGATTGTGGAATGCCAAAGGACCAACCAAAAGAAAAGGGGTAGTCAAAAGTGGGTAGAATCCAAACAAAACTCAAGTCAAAGGCAAAAGATCAACAACTCGAGAGGGTGACGGGAACCTATGACTATATACACACACGTGGAGATTGTTGCGATTGACATGACTATGAAAATGAGCAAACAAAATGTCCAAATGAAAACTATGCTCGGTGTCGTGCCAATACAAGGAGAGACCGTGGCTCGTTTGCAAAGAGGAAAAATGAGCAACAGGTTTGTGCACTTGCCTTGGGCGCTCTTCTTTCTCTCTTGCTTACAAGATTTGAGACTATTTTTCTTTTTCTTTTGCTTTGTATCTTTTTCATTCTTTTGTAACTCTTTTTTTGCTCTCCCTTGATGCTACCAAGTCACTCTTGCTATTGCTTTTACACTCTCACTATCCAAGGACAAGTGCACAATGCTCAAGCAAACACAAGATGAGCCACTCTCGTGGGATAGGTACTGACGAGGGTTTAACTCATCAATGCCCATTATTATGGACTTGGGTTTTGGAGAAGGAGGGATGCACTGGAAGTCTTGATCGGCTAGCAAACAAGCACACAGGGACGCAAGGTTTACCCAGGTTCAGGCCTCGTAGAGGATCCTACTCCTGCTTGTATGCTCTTGATTGATGATGATCCGAAGGATTACATGGTCGCCGATGGCGGTGTCACGCACATTGGATCTGGCATATGTCTAGATCTATTGTGTATTGTGGGAGTCGCGATTGAAAGATTGCCTTCTCGTTGGACCATCCTAGCCTTTATATATGGGAAGGCTAGGTCGCAGGAACCAATACGAGTTGGTTACAAGTTGTATTCAAACTCTAGTCTTGAGGTTTCCTTGTCTTGTGTGTTGGGGAGTCCGTGTCCATATGGGCTTCATATCTGTCGAACCGTCATGGACATCATGGAACCGTGCAGGTCGTCGAGTGCGCCTTCCGTCAGGCCGCACTACGTTGGCTATAGACGAGTGCATGTTGGGCATACCCATGTCAGTAGCCCCTGAGTGTCCATGCGAATCGTAGATTTGGGTGGAGACTTAGAAGTCTTGAGTCTTGCATTAGGATGTCGGAGTCGACAATTGTGTCGAGTGCGAAGCACTCACTCGAAAGTTCATCGGGTCAGTCGAATTTGTAGTAGTTCATAGGGATGATGGTAAACGTGCCTGGTGCGCTCGACGGATTGGGACTAGTTAATTGCTCTAGGGCCAAATCAACGCTACCTACTCGAACTCGAGTCCCCAGACTCGAATTCGGAAATTGCTGGCGTAATTCGACTCAGGCCGCGAAGGTCTTATAGAGTCGAATCCCAGTGTGTAAATGTGAGCACTCGACGTGTCCGTCAAGGCATGTTCATCGTACCTGCAGGTACGAACTATTTCTGGTAGAGCGCAGCAGATGCGTTGTTAGGCCTTATTCAGGTCTTATCTTCATGCTGTAAGCGCGGCATCCGAATTTTTTTTCATCACGGAGATGATTCGGGTGGCCCAGGAGACATAATCTCTTTGTAGGGGAAATACGTGGCGGAGTCGCCATATCATTCTGAGTGTGGATGTTATCGACATACAGTATGATGTACAAGGAAAAATAATCATAGGGTGCGCGAGCATTGCTCCCTATGGGAGTAGCCCCCGAGTGCATATTCGAGTCGTAGACTCGAGTGGGGACTATAAGTATTTTGCGACTTCTGTCATCTTTTGCTTGTTTCAGTCGAATATGCTTTCAGCGCTCCCTATGGGAGTAACCCGAAGCCCACAATCAAATTGTAGATTCGAGTGAAGGGTTTTCATAATGCTTGGATATATTCACAAATTTCTTCGGGTGCGCGGCCAGAGCTCCCTATGGGAGTAGCCCCCGAGTCCTTAGTCGAATCATGGATTCGAGTGAGGATTCAGAGCGTGCCACTCGAAGATCTTGTATATGCACATTCAGCGCTCCAGTTTGGAGTAGCCCCCGAGTGTCTGGCGGAGTCGTAGACTCGGGCAGAGACTCGAGTATTGTATCTTGTAGACGTAGTTGACAATCACGCAAGGAGAAACCAGTGACCCGGAAGTGCATCGAGTCAGCGTCTCATGCATAAGGATCCAAGAGTCGATGATGTAGTCAAAGTAATGCGGCGATTAGCGGGGTGAGTCGACGATGCAGATGCAGTCGAAACAGTCATTTCTGTCGGGTGGGCGACCAACGTCGCATGTGTGTAGCATCAAGCCATGCAACCATCCGAGGAGGTACTCGACTCGGGTCTTGAATGTATGCTGTAGCAAGTTGTTTTGTCGACTCTTGTTGGAGGACCCGATAGAATAGCTCGACGCAGTCGACATTCTTGTAAGCTGCATAAAAATTATTAAGAATTGTGAAGTACTTGTATCTTGTAAAGGATATTTGCATGTCGGTTTGTAAAGTAAGATTCTAGTGCCAATCGAGTCGACTATTTTGCACTGTATGCTAGGCCTTTTCGTTAGCCTGATTACCCTTAGTCTCAGTACCTTGCCGAGGTACTCGGAGTTTAAGGATTCGATGATCAGACAGAATCAGCTACTCGGGATGTCGCGTATGAGGTGCTCGAGTGCATGGAGTCGGCGACACATTAGGTTACTCGAACAGGACGCACCCCCCGAGTGTTTCGAGTGCGATTAAAGTAAATAGTTAAAAAAGTTGTAAGTAAAGGGTAACTTAGATTTATTGGTAGTTGCTATGATGAAGGAGTCGCAAGATCTAATGCGATCGGCGGGTTGCGGGAGCCGAAGATTGTAGCGGCTCGTTGTCACGGGAGTTGAGGGAGCCCCCGAGTCACCCGATATGAAGACCGCAGCCGGTCGTTTAAGTTGAAGACTGTGGCGGGTTGCTAGAGCGGAGGGAGCCCACGAGTCGCTGGAACCGAAGATCATAGCGGATTCTCGATGGATTCGAAGACTCAGCAGGTCGCCAGAGTCGAAGACCATAATGGTTTGCCACAATCGAAGATGGCAACATGTTTTCATAGTCGAAGACTACAGAGGGTCATGGCAGAGTTGGCGTAGCCCTCGGGTGTAGAGTCAACACGGTCGGACGTAGTTGTTATGGCCTTCGATAGCCGATGTGGCGGATTGGAGTCGACGCGGCAGCGGGTTGCTGATGCTGATCACGGTAGCGAGTTTCCGTAGCCGATGACAGCAACGTATCACAGGAGTCCAAGACCGCAACGGGTCGCCGATGTTGAAGGCCGAGCGGGTTGCGTGACGGAGTTGGCACAGCCCCCTGGCGTAGATTTAACGCAGTCGGATGTGTCGACATGGCGGACACACAACCGAGGTCGACAGAGTCACGTGGTGGACACGGAGTCGATGCGGCAGTCGAGTAAAACATTGACAATCCTTTTTTTGCGATGTCTTGATTGATAAATGTGGTTCAGAATATTGATCCTTCGTCCCGCCACTTGCCGTAGTTGATAGGGCGATTAAGTCCGACGCTTGAATTGCTTGCCTTTATATTTCGAAATTTCTTTGCCTATACCTTTTCCCGTCTGATAAGTGTACAACGTGCTTTCTTTATCCAAGCAGCAACAACATAGCAGGCTAGCTGTGTCGACAACCAAGCAATGGCAGCGGCGGATGCCAAGGTTATGGCAGTGTCACCAACGACCAACAACAGCAGGAAGGCGGTATCCTCCGTACATGCAAGCCAAGGTGCCTCTTAGCATCCTAGTTTTCTGTTGTATAGCAGAACACTTTTTTTTCCTTGATCCATCCAAATCAATGCCAGGGACTTGATACGCCAGAGTAGTATTTTTTTTATCCAAATCAATGCCAGGGACTTGGTGCGACCAGAGTAGTACTCTTTTTCTTTCTTCCTTCACGTGCGCATAGTGCCACGTACATAAAATCTTAGATTCGAGTGAGGCTATTTGGAGTCAGCTATCTTCACGGCTGGTATGGTTCTGGCGATTTTCTGATGACGACAAACACACGCATCTGGCTATGTGCGTTGCCGATTAATTGCACGTAGTGACCTAATTGAGCTAATACAATCTACCATTGTCTGCTTGGCCGCTTTGTATCACCTTTTTCTCACTTTGCGCTACCTGTGAGAATAAAAGCGACCGCTGTGGAGTTGTTGAAAACGAACGTGATGAAACAGATGAATTGGTCAGATGCGATCTGGCCACCGTTGACGACGAGGGATCCAGTCTAGATGATGACGCGTGGGATCCAGAGTAGATCTGTTTTCCCGGTAGTCGTTGAATCCTAGATTGCCGGTGATGGAGCCGTCGAGATCGTAACATCAGCGCTCCCAGTTTCCACATACGGCGCCAATTGATGAGGGTTTAACTCATCAATGCCCATTATTATGGACTTGGGTTTTGGAGAAGGAGGGATGCATTGGAAGTCTCGATCGGCTTGCAAATAAGCACATAGGGACGCAAGGTTTACCTAGGTTCAGGCCTCATAGAGGATCCTACTCCTGCTTTTCTGCTCTTGATTGATGATGTCCGAAGGATTACAAGGTCGCCGATGGCGGTGTCGTGCAGATTGGATCTGGCGTATGTCTAGATCTATTGTGTATTGTGGGAGTCACGATTGAAAGATTGCCTTCTCATTGGACCCTCCCAGCCTTTATATATGGGGAGGCTAGGTCTCAGGTACCAATACGAGTTGGTTACAAGTTGTATTCAAACTCTAGTCTTGAGGTTTCCTTGTCTTGTGCGTTGGGGAGTCTGTGTCCATATGGGCTTCATATCAGTCGAACCATCATGGGCGTCATGGAACCGTGTAGGTGGTCGAGTGCGCCTTCCGTCGGGCCGCACCAGGTAGGGTGTAAACGAGTGCCTGTTGGGCATACCCATGTCAGGTACACACAAAGGAAGATAGGGGTTAACATGGTGACGCAAGTTATACCTTTGTTGGTTATGATGAACTTGACGTCGATGGTGCGGCATGATGTTCGTGGACCATGGTGTCGATGAGTACGGGAGTTGTTTATGCGGATGCTTGTTGTTAGTTGACGACACACACGCGGCCACAAACAAACAAGTGGAAATTAGCCAATGCAAGATAAGAGGCAAAATTGTCAAAATCAGGCTTTAGGGCTGGAGACTCCGGGGTCTCGGGCCAGAAACTCCGGTCCAGGCCGGAGACTCCGGTGTGGATAGGCTGGAAACTCCGGTCTGGAGTCAGATCGCGAACTGCTTGAGTTCTTGAGCGGAAATCCACGCCTTGGGTCCTCAAATCCGCGAAAAATTGGCCAAATTGGGCTGGGAAAACACAGGATAACGCTAGACCAATACCTTAGACAAGATTTGGTAGAATCAAAACCACAAATAACACTCCAAATTAAGAGATCGATCCAAAGGCAAATTTGGGGCTATTTTTTGTGGATTTTCGAATTTTTGGTGGATAGAAGAAAATTTTGTGGGGGAATTCGTGAGCAACGAAGCTCTTGATACCAATAAGTTGAGGGCAAACCTCGAGGGTGGCCCGATCTTTCATGAATCCCTTTCAAATCAAGGATGGAGTGCGGGGAAAGGAGGGGCGTAGGAACACGACGAACTCACGCACGAAGAACAGGATGAACACACTCATGCAAAACCCTGATACACAACAATAGCTCATCCTGGCGACGAAGCAACGGGGCAATCCCTAGGATCAGCGTCGGGCAGATGACTCTCTCGAACCGGCACGACGAGTAGGGAGACTCGGTGAGATCTTGACGTCTGGCAAAGGAACTCCGATGCCTAGGCCTTGTAGAACATGGAGGAATGATGCAAACTCCAACCAGGTTTGGGATATTTGGTGCTCCTTGGTTAAGGAGCATGAGGCAAGAATTAGATAGATCCACAAGGGGTTTCCACTAATTCCAAATATCATGCCTAGGGTTTACAATAGAGGTGGGGGACTATATATAGGCCAGCCACAAAGTCAGGGGTACTTTAGGGATAATAGATAAGTTATGGACGAACTAAGGGGTGCATGGGCCGAAGGCCGAAAGGCCTTTTACATGCCTGGCGATGCTCGGTCTGGAGACTCTGGTGTGGTGGACCGGAGACTCTGGTCTGGACCATAGATCCTTGTACAATGAGGGAGGTGCGATGCAAACTCCAACGAGGTGGTGACGATAGTCGATCCCCTTTGGTAGAAGGGGATGAGGAAAATCCACAAAGGGGGTTGTCTTTAGTCTATCATCTATGCCTAGGGTTACATGAGGGGGTGGGGGCACTATATATAGGCCAGCCACTAGTTCAAGGGTACTTTAGGAATAAAAGGGGAAAGTCTGGGCGGAATAAGGGGTACATGGGCCAAAGGCCCAGATGGCGGCGCGCAGGCCCATACACTCAGGCCGGAGACTCCGGTGTGGTGGTTCGGAGACTCCGGCCTGGGCCGGAGATTTTGGTCAGTCTCCGGTCCGTCTCCGGAGGGGCCTTCTGGCTGTCCTCGAGCTTGATCCGGGGGTCGGTCGGAGATGGGTCGGAGACTCTGAGGTATGCAAGCCAGAGACTCTAGTGTCTTCAGGCCGGAGACTCTGGTGTGGACAGAGACTCCGGTGTGTGCAGGCCGGAGACTCTGGTGCTCCAGTTGCTGCTTCTTCCGTCTTCTCTTCCAAGCCTCCGTCTTGTCGGGCTTGGTGCGCTAGGCCTCCTCCCATGCCTCCGTACTTATTGGTGTGAACCTATCATGGATATGGGACGGAGTATGAAGTAGTATACCATTCAAGAGGGTAGGAAGTGGGTTCGCATAGAGGAACGGTTTCACCTTTGGAGTCCATGACGACTTGGCATAAGTTGGAGACCATGATGTGGTAATGACCGAAGGTCAGGCTACATCATCTCCCCCCCCCTTCAAAAAGAGTCATCCTCGACTCTGCATGCTCATCACAAAGTAGAAGATGTCGAGAGGCTTTCTTGATCCTGGGGTTCACCACATAGTCGTCCTCGGGAAGATTGAATTTACAACACCTCAATGTTCCTTCACCTTCCATGAAGCCTACAAAGCTCACCACAAAAGCGAAATAACACTCAAAGTGTAGCCAATTCATGAAGACTATAGGATGAGTCCTCAAGTAGAAGGAAGTCACCTTAGGGTGTAGAGATGGCTCATTGAAGGGCGGCCATAGGTAACTCTCTTCGGTTTGTCTTGTCAACTCTTTGTCCATAAAGGTTGACATGGAAGAAATTGTACCTTCATACAACAAATACCAAGCAACATATGTTTGTGTGTGATAGAGGAGCATGTAATTTGTGGCATGTCCATTCTTGTTCACAACACTATTAGCACAACTCAAGTATAGCAAATGAGATGCATATGCAAGGACAAAGTGCATGGAACTCGTTTGAAAATCATCCAAATATGGGAACTCAAAAACCCATAAAACATCTTAGTGTGGCACTCAAAGCAATTGAGTAAAATATTGGTCAACATCTTTGATGCAAGAATAGGAGAATTCGGCAAAAACACATGCGGGAGAATATCCAAAGCAACATCATTATGTGTGCAAGCCAACCATTGGAAAGAAAAATTGTTTAATATGTTGGATGCCGTACACATATCATCAAAAACAAAGATCATAGGAGTATGCATATCGCAAGCGGAAGGAAAAACAACATGTTTGCAAACAAACCATATGAGAGAGCAAGTGGTCCTTATGTTTGCTGCAACAACTATACGAGAGACTTGGAAGCTCTCATGACAATACATGCTCATAATGGCAATATGGTTGCACACAAAACATCGGAAAGAGAAATTGTTCAACATTGTTTTGCAACACACAAAGCATTAATATCCAATAGCAAAGAAACATGATTGTCACAAGGTGAAAGAATACCATTAACATGCTTGCAATCAAACCATAGGAAAGAGAAATTTGCCAACATGAAAGATGCAAAGCATGCAAAAGGTATCAGAGCTCTATTTGATCTTGAACTCACTTGGGGGATGCTCTCTAGAGCTCTTTTTGTCAACTGATGCTCAACCGAGGTTGGCATTATCTTGCGGGAACCTACACACATCATACACAAAAGGTAGAATGTGTGTTCATGGTAGATAAATACATCATCCATCATGACATATCTCTTTTTGTGCACATCACCATTAGTGTCAAGCAAGTGTAACATAGATGCATGGTGAGTATGCAAGTGGGGAACATGCTTATCATGGCACTTACCAAAATCTCCAAAATTTGAGAAAGCTATGGGGGCCATCTCAATAGAAAACATATTATCATTATTGTTGCAAGAGAAACAAGTGAAAGATAAATTATTCAACTTATTGCAAGCAATGGGAGAAATTGTAAAACACTCATGACAAAGCATGGTCCTAGGGGTACCATTGTCATCATCATTGCAAGCAAAACATTGGAAAGAGCAATTGTGCAACAAGGTGCAAGCAATGATGTCATCAACATAACGTTTAGAGCATATCATGTCTATGGAAATATCATGATAATAAAAGGAATCCACATGGTCATCATGATGCATAGCAAGATCAACACATGGGAATAAGAGTGGAACATATGTCATGTCACAAGTATCATCCAGAGCATGCAAGTCATCAAAAATCATCATGTCCACTAGTAGGATCATGGCATCATCAACACCCTTATTTTTACCTTGTTCATACCTCTCATATGAAGTGGGTGTTGTGGTAGTATTGGTCTCCATGTGGGCGACTTCTTCATCATGTATGGGGATGGCATCATCTTCATCCATCATTTACGTCTTCTTGGTTTGAGGCATCATCATCTCCAAGCTTGGCGCTTCTTGATCCATGGAACCTAGCACATGATGAGGAAACACACTAGAGGTAGAGGGTAAGTCGTTAGAAATCAAAGTGGTCCCACATGACCTATCAACTACCACACTTAACTCACTAGGTGTATCACTCATGCCCTCCAAGTGGAAGCACTCAATCTCATGTATGGTGGAGTCTCTCATCTCACTCTTGCTTTCACTCAAGTGGGATAAGTGGCTCTCATACTCACATGGGATTGGTACCACATCATCACTCAAGCACATAGGGATAGGATTGGTTCTCTCAACTTCATGTGCCTCCTTTGGTGAAGGGAAAGTCACATGCTCACCATTCTTGACCTTGTCACCGTCTTTAAGTAGTGGTGGAAGTAGGATCAAGCTGTTGTCAAGAGCGGTGCTCAGATCGACTTCATCACATATGTGGCCTTGGCTTCCTCCATCTTGAAGTGTAGACTCTTGGCGTAAAGCTTGATGGCGTGGAGGAGAGCTTGCTCTTGGTGCCCTTTTGGTGGTGGCACGAGTAGTTGAAGGCGCCTTATGATGGTGTCGACGGAGGTCATTGGCGTGCCTTGCCAAAGGTTGATGTAGATGGCGCACTTGGTCATCCACATGACGCTCGCGATGATTCTCCTTTTCCTCGGCACTCTTCTTGGTGAGGCGTTGTAATGAGCGCAAAGCATTGATACGTTGCTAACGTATCCATAATTTTTGATGTTCCATGCTTGGTTTTATCTACTTTCTTATGTTTTGTTCACACTTTGGAGTACTTTTAATACACTTTCTTGGACTAATCTATTAACAAGAGCCACAGTGCCAGCTGCCTGTTTTCTACTATTTTTGGTTCCAGGAAAGTCAGAAAATGAATATTCTCGGAATTGGACAGGACAAAAGCCAAAGTTAGTTTTTCACCGAGGGACACACGAAGCTAGAATACGAGACGGAGAGGGGCCAGAGGGCGGCCACACCACCTGGATGCGTGGCCAGACCTAGCCCGCACCAGGGGGAGGTGTGGCCAGCCCAGGCACCTCATCATGGTTGTGTTTGTGGGGATCCGATGGATATTGAGATGCTATTTCAGATTGATTATTGATTCTATCATGTCTTTGTTATTTGTGATCTTGCATGCTTTCCGTGGTTAGTAGCTATCTTGGCCAAATAGATGCTAGCAACTTCAACAGTTAGCATTTATGCTCGATAGTGGGTTCATGCCTCTAGTAATCTGGGGAAGTGATAGAAATCTCTAAGGTATTAGATGTGCTATTGCTACTAGGGAGAAAACAACAATCATTTGTTCATAGAACAATCGTATTGTTTACTTTACATGCAATGTGTAATGCAATTATCTGTTGCTTGCAAATCAATACTGGAGGGGGTTCGGATGATAACCTAAAGGTGGATTATTAGTCATAGATGCAGTTGGATTATGGTCTATGTATAATGTTGTAATGCCCAATCGAATCTCAAAGGAGTCAAGATGAGTAGTATATGCTTATTGCTTTCTCGATGTTCGTCAATTTCCCCGCTGTAATTTGTTCAGCCAACATGTCATCTATCTTAAGGAGAGCCACCACTAGTGAACTATGGACCCCGGTACTTTCTTTTATCATCAATCTACAACTGTTTACTGCTTTCTATTTACTTTCTGCAAACTATTACTTTCTTCCACACAATATGTTTAATCCTTTGTTTTCAGCAAAACCGGTGAGATTGACAACCTCACTCTAAGTTGGGGGCAAAGTTCTATGGTTGTGTTGTGCAGGTTTCCACGTTGCTGCTAGCACCGGTAGTGCGCCCTGCCAAAGGCCAGCTAGCAACACCTTGGAGGTGTTTCCTTGCTCCTACTAGATTAATAACCTTGGTTTCATAACTGAGGGAAACTTACTGCTGTGCTCATCATACCTTCCTCTTGGGGTTCCCAACGAGCTTGACATAAACCACGAGCCAGCAAGTATTTTTCTAGCGCCATTGCCGGGGAGTCAAGGACATCTTCACAAGGGGAGTCCCTCATAAGCAATCTCTTTACTTTGTTATTTTTGTTTTTCATAGTTTACTTTTTGCTTTGTTTGCTTGTTTCTTTATAAAAAACAAAAAAATTAGTTGTACTACTTTGCTTTCTTAATTAAAAACACAAAAATGACTACTCTTGAAAATACTAAGTTTTGAGACTTCACTAGCACCAACAACAATGATTTCATGACCACACCTATTGCTCCACCTATTCCTGAAGCTACTTTCTTTGAAATAAAACCTGCTTTACTCAATCTTGTTATGAGAGAACAATTTTCTGGTATTGGTAATGAAGATGCTGCTGCTCATCTAAATAACTTTGTTGAACTTTCTGAGATGCAAAAGCATAGGGATATAGATGGATATATTTTCTGAGTCATGTACTAACGAGCTCGTTGGGGAACCCCAAGAGGAAGGTATGATGAGCACAGCAGTAAGTTTCCCTTAGTTATGAAACCAAGGTTATCAATCCAGTAGGAGCAAGGAAACACCCCAAAGGTGTAGCTACCTGAACTTTGGCAGGGCGCACTACCGGTGCCAGCAAGCAACGTGGAGACCTGCACAACACAACCACAGAACTATGTCCCCAACTTGCGATGAGGTTGTCAATCTCACCAGTTTTGCTGAAAACAAAGGATTAAACGTATCGAGTGGAAGGAAGTAATAGTTTGCACAAAGTAAACACAAAGCAGTAAACAGTTGATTGTAGATTGAAAGTAAAAGAAAAGACCAGGGTCCATAGTTCACTAGAGGTGGCTCACCTTAAGATAGATAACATGTTAGGTGAACAAATTACAGCGGGGCAATTGACAAACATCGAGAAAGCATACAAGCATATACTACTCATCTTGACTCCATTGAGATTTGATTGGGCATTACAACATTATACATAGACCGCCATCCAACTGCATCTATGACTAATAATCCACCTTCAGGTTATCATCCGAACCCCCTCCAGTATTAAGTTGCAAGCAACGGATAATTGCATTATGAATTGCGTATAAAGTAAACAATACGATTGTTCCATGAATAAAGGATTGTTGTTTTCTCCCTAGTAGCAACAACACATCTAGTACCTTAGAGATTTCTGTCACTTCCCCAGATTACCAGAGGCATGAACCCACTATCGAGCATAAATACTAACTCTTGGAGTTGCTAGCATCTACTTGGCCAAGATAGCTACTAACAACGGAAAGCATGCAACATCACAAATAACAAAGACATGATAGAACCAATAATCAATCTGAAATAGCATCTCAATATCCATCGGATCCCCGCAAACACAACATGCAGAATTACAAATAGATGATCTTGATCATGAACGGAGCTCACAAGATCTAGACATGATAGCACAAAGGAGGAGAACCAGCCATCTAGCTACTACATGGACCCGTAGTCCAGAGATGAACTACTCACGCATCACACCGGAGGCTTGCATGATGATGAAGAAGGCCTCCAGGGTGAATTCCCCTCTCCGGCGGGGTGCCGGGAAGAGCTTCAAATCCTCCTAATCTAGGGATGGATATGACGGTGGCTACAGACTCTTTCGTGGAATTTTGATCGGGTCCTTAGGGTTTCCGTATCAGAGGCAATATATATGCGGAAGGAGAGGCCGAGGGTGTGCCTGGGGCGGCCAGGTGGTGTGGCCGGGCCCCAGCCCCTCTCTGTCTCGTATTCTGGCTCCAGGTGTCCCTCGGTGAAAACTGACTTTGGCTTTTGTCCCGTCCAATTCCGAGAATATTCATTTTCTGACTTTCCTGGAACCAAAAACAGCAGAAAACAGGCAGCCGTCACTATGGCTCTTGTTAATAGGTTAGTCCAAGAAATCATATGAAAAGTACTCCAAAGTGTGGACAAAACATAAGAAAGTAGATAAAACCAAGCATGGAACATCAAAAATTATGGATACATTTGCAACGTATCAACATCCCCAAACTTAACTCCTGCTCGTCCTCGAGTAGGTAAGTGATAAAAAGAAAGAATAATTTTTTAGGTGACATGCACCATCATAAACTTGATCAAAGTATTTGTAAAACATTGATAGTTGGGATCATAGTACTTCAACATAGCATGAAAGATATAGTTCTAACAATAAGACATAGCAACTATGTTGCAACATGAAAAGGCACAAACAAATGATTCATGAATAACAATGCTTTGCAAGACGTTTGTTTGTTTCACATAAAGAAAACATAGCATAGTGGCATTCAGCTTGTCCCTCATAGAGTAGCAAACATAAATTCATAGGACACCTTCAAAGTTCATAAGAGTGACTAGATACAAATAGTTTAAAACAAGCAATATCAAAGTTATGCATCAATCAACAAGTCTTGGGACAATGCACATAGAACTAAGAATGGCCACTATGCTCTCAAAGTAGGTGCATAAAGATAGAAGGTGGAGACTCAATATAAAAGTGGAAGAAGGGCATTCATAGAAGAAAGTAGGGATTCAAGTTTCATAAAGAGCTTCAAAAAATTATGGTACTTAATAGCTTTCAGCTCTCATTGTCCCTATCATAAGCATCTTGAAGTGATTAAGGTTAAAGTGAACAAACTATGGTGTATATGCTTGACGAAGTATAAGTTGGAAATCTCATGTCCCTTGAATACGAGGGCCGCTCCTCATACTACTCTAGTTTAGTCACGGGTAAGTTCTTGTCATCGTAAGTACATGTGTATCATAGAGAACCGCCAACGGGGTACCCCTTCCCCGATGATACGGAAGAATCCCCATATGAAAATGACAAGGCAAGCAGACAACGAGCATCTCAGCAATCTTCTTATTTAGCATGGGAATATGGTGCTTTTTTCTCTCTTTCCTCTTTTCATAATCTATTTTTTTCTTTTTCTCTTTTTTTCTCAATATCTGACTCTTTTTTATAAGAAGAATGCTTCATAGACAGCTCATTATGGTTACGCTGCAGGTTTCCACCATGTCAGCATGGATTAGACCAGCGGCCCAGACGTTTCTCTAACACATATACATAAGTCCATGGACTTACAAGCTCCCCTTTCATTGCACACTGACGACATACATAGACAAATGAGCATGATATCAACTAGGTACAAAGTACAAGTGCAATGTTGAAAGCGTTCCCCGTGATAGCATGGTTCTGCTAATCCCCAACAAATAAGTGTAAGCATATACAACATAGACGACACAATGGTTCAAGTTTATTAAGGGCAAGAAAAGTAAAGTGTGCCATCAAGTTCGTGAGAGCTTTAATCACTAGTTTTCTCATAACAAGTTTAATTCGGAAGGTAGATAAAAACATGAATATACTTGGAATAGCATATGATAGTAGGTAGGTATGGTGGACTCTTTGGAATAACTTGGTTTAAAGAGTTGGATGCATGAGTGGAACTCATACTTGGTTGTGGAGGCTAGCAAAAGACTGGGAGCGACAAACTAAGAGAGCAATAATGGCCATAATCATATAGAACGACAAACATCAAAGCATAAAGTGATACTACAAGTTGAAAACTAAAGGATCACAAAGGCTATGGTCACTTGGGATAGTCATAACATGGTGTGAGCATGCGCCAAGTCAACCCAAATAAAGCATCAAAGGAGAATACCACAATACTATCCTTTAATATGCTAAAACAACGCATGATCCTTCCAAGGCACATTAAGAAATATCAATTGTTTATAACAAGTCATGCTACAGCAAAGAATACTAAGCATAAATCCAAAACAATATCGAGCATGGCATGACAAAGCATAGGCCACAGTCAAAAACAAGCTCTCTTTACCACTTAAGCATGAACTTTCGTAATCTTTTCCAATCCAAACCACACAATTTGAAAACCAATGTATGAAAGAGGGGGTCCAACCAATTTATTTAGTAAACTAAGAAAACAAAGAAAATGACAAACCAAAACAGAAACGAAAAAGAAGACTCTCCAAGAACAACACAATTGTGCATGAAACAATAAAATAGAAGTGTTTGGAAGAAACCTGAGATTTTTATTGATGAAGAATGTACTTCTTGGATATTTCTTGGGGTGACATGTGTGGCATCCCCAAGCTTGAGATTTAGTCCATCCTTCATCTCATTACTCATTCCTTCCAAACACCTGAAATTTTTCCTTCATACAAAACTTCACACAATCTTTATTAGCAACATTAGTGCACTCAAGATAATAAGTCTTTAGGTTCAATTCTAACACCAATAAAACTTCTATTAAAACACTACCTACTGTAGCACTTCCCTCAAAAAGCTCAATTCCACAAAAGAACTCAAAAAGGAACCAACAAGAAGCAAATACAGAAAATGGCAGAAATCTGTCAAAACAAACCAGCAGGTCAAGACAAAAATTTTCGAAGACCTTCTGTTGCTCAAATCAAAAAGTGTTGAACTAACGAAAGTTAGATAACAACCTGGGGCCAAAGCACAAAACTTCACGCCTCAAAAGGACGTACATAGATTTTACACGAATTATTCTGGTGAAGCACAGAAATCTGTTTTGGGACAGCAACTTTCCCAATCATTACTTCTCTCTCATTAGAGGTTACTCTTGGCACAAAAAGAAAATAAAAAGGATAAGGAGTGGTTATTACAGAGGTAATAACTTCCAAGACTCATCTAAAACTTTTGGGTTATCTCCAATAAGTACTTTTCATTAACGCCTTTAAGTTAGGCATAAGAAGCAAGAAAAAGAATCAAGTGTTCTCAAATGAAGAAGCATTAAGAGCAAATTTTGTTTTCATAGGGGAGGCAAAAGAAATCTTCTCTCTTCTTAGGGAAGTGTTATATACCTTTCTTGAGTGGGAGTTGATATTTAATGGTGCCTTCTTTCATGTCAATAATGGCACCAATAGTTCTAAGAAAAGGTCTTCCCAAAGTAATAGGACAAGAAGCATTGCATTCAACGTCCAAAACATAGAAATCAATGTGGACATAGGCATTTTTAACCATAATAAGAACATCATTAATACTCCCCATGAGTTTCTTTTTAGCATTATCATCAAGTGGGACATTCAAATAACAATCTTCAAGTGGTGGCAAATCAAGCATATCATAAATCCTTCTAAGCATAATAGAAACACTTCTATCAAGATCACATATAGTTTTGAAATCAAATCATTCACTATCATATTAATGATGGGTTCCCAACCATCTTCTTGTTTTATAGGAATAGAAGCTTTATGTTTCATCTTTTCTTCTTTAATCTTTATGAGAGCATCAGTAATGTGTTTTGTAAAGGCCATATTCATAGCACTAGCATTAGAACTTTTAGCAAGCTTTTGTAGGAACTTAATAACTTTAGAGATAATGCACCCATCAAGATCAAAATCATAATTATCGTCTAAGTTAGTAGAGTTATTACTAGCCTCAACACTAGTGGTAGTGATAGTAGAAACACTAATGTTTCTAGCAATTTCATCTTCTCTTTCCCACTTAGCATGCAATTCAGCTAATAGTCTAACATTTTCATCAATTCTTACTTGTATGGCATTAGTAGCTGCAAAGGGATTATCAATAGTTTCAGGTTTAATAGCCATTTTATTCAAGGAAGATTGAGCTTCAGCCGAAGATGCTATATTTCTTTCAGCATTAGAGAGTTTTTCCTGAATAGTTTTATTGAAAGCAGTTTGTTTACTAATAAAATCTTTAAGCATAAGTTCAAGTTTAGAGGGAGCACTCCTATTGTTGTTGTAGGGATTTCCATAAGCATTACCATTGTTGGGAGGGTATGGCTTATAATTGTTGTTACCAAAATTATTCATGTAGGCATTGTTGCTAAAATTGTTATTTCTTATAAAGTTCACAACAACTTGCTTTTCTTGAGCAACCAAAGAGGCTAAAGGAACATTATTTGGATCAATATGAGCTTTCCCATTAACAAGCATAGACATAATAATATCAATTTTATCACTCAAGGAGGAGGTTTCCTCAATAGAATTTACCTTCTTACCTTGTGGAGCTCTTTCAATATGCCATTCAGAGTAGTTAACCATCATATTATCCAGAAGCTTTGTTGCAGCACCCAAAGTAATGGTCATAAAGGTATCTCCAGCAGCAGAATCCAATAGATTTCTTGAAGAATAGTACAATCCTGCATAAAAGGTTTGGATAATCATCCAAGCAGTTAGTCCATGAGTGGGACAATTCTTTACCAAAGATTTCATTCTTTCCCAAGCTTGAGCAACATGTTCATTATCAGATTGTTTAAACCTCATTATTTCACTTCTCATAGATATAATCTTAGCAGGAGGATAGTATTTTCCAATAAAAGCATCTTTGCATTTAGTCCAAGAATGAATACTATTCCTAGTTAGGGAATTTAACCATTCTTTAGCTTTTCCTCTCAAAGAGAAAGGAAACAATTTAAGCTTAATGATATCTCCATCTATATCCCTATGCTTTTGCATCTCACAAAGTTCAACAAAGTTATTTAGATGGGCAGCAACATCTTCATTACCAACACCAGAAAATTGTTCTCTCATAACAAGATTGAGTAAAGCAGGTTTTATCTCAAAGAAAGTAGCTTTAGGAATAGGTGGAGAAATAGGTGTGCTCATAAAATCATTTTGTTGGTGCTAGCGAAGTCACACAACTTAGTATTTTCAAGAGTAGTCATTTTTTTTGTGTGTTTTTAATAAATAAAGCAAACTTGCAAAACTAATTTTTTTGTGTTTTTGATAAAGAAACAAGCAAACTAAACAAAAGGAAACTAAGCAAACCAAAAAATAACAAAGTAAAGAGATTGGTTATGAGGGACTCCCCTTGTGAAGATGTCCTTGACTCCCCGGCAACGGCGCCAGAAAATGTACTTGCTGACTCGTGTACTAACGAGCTCATTGGTTAACCCCAAGAGGAAGGTATGATGAGCACAACAGTAAGTTTCCCTCAGTTATGAAACCAAGGTTATCAATCCAGTAGGAGCAAGGAAACACCCCAAAGGTGTAGCTAGCTGAACTTTGGCAGGGCGCACTACTGGTGCCAGCAAGCAATGTGGAGACCTGCACAACACAACCACAGAACTCTGTCCCCAACTTGCGATGAGGTTGTCAATCTCACCGGTTTTGCTGAAAACAAAGGATTAAACGTATCGAGTGGAAGGAAGTAATAGTTTGCACAAAGTAAACACAAAGCAGTAAACAGTTGATTGTAGATTGAAAGTAAAAGAAAAGACTGGGGTCCATAGTTCACTAGAGGTGGCTCACCTTAAGATAGATAACATGTTGGGTGAACAAATTACAGCGGGGCAATTGACAAACATCGAGAAAGCGTACAAGCATATACTACTCATCTTGACTCCTTTGAGATTTGATTGGGCATTACAACATTATACATAGACCGCCATCCAACTGCATCTATGACTAATAATCCACCTTCAGGTTATCATCCGAACCCCCACCAGTATTATGTTGCAAGGAACGGATAATTGCATTACGAATTTCGTGTAAAGTAAACAATACGATTGTTCTATGAACAAAGGATTGTTGTTTTCTCCCTAGTAGCAACAGCACATCTAGTACCTTAGAGATTTCTGTCACTTCCCCAGATTACCAGAGGCATGAACCCACTATCGGGCATAAATACTAACTCTTGGAGTTGCTAGCATCTACTTGGCCAACATAGCTACTAACAACAGAAAGCATGCAAGATCACAAATAACAAAGACATGATAGAATCAATAATCAATCTGAAATAGCATCTCAATATCCATCGGATCCCTGCAACACAACATGCAGAATTACAAATAGATGATCTTGATCATGAACGGAGCTCACAAGATCTAGACATGATAGCACAAAGGAGGAGAACCAGCCATCTAGCTACTACATGGACCCGTAGTCCAGAGATGAACTACTCACACATCACACCGGAGGCTTGCATGATGATAAAGAAGGCCTCCAGGGTGAATTCCCCTCTCTGGCAGGGTGCCGGGAAGAGCTTTAGATCCCTCCCGATCTAGGGATGGAGATGATGGCGGATACAGACTCTTTTGTGGAATTTTGATCGGGTCCTTAGGGTTTCCGTATCAGAGGCAATATATACACAGAAGGAGAGGGCCGAGGGGGTACTTGGGGTGGACAGACCACCCCCTGGCGTGGGCCAGGCCTGGCCGCGTGGCCAGGTGGTGTGGCCGGGCCCCAGCCCCTCTTCGTCTCGTATTCTGGCTCCAGGTGTCCCTCAGTGAAAAACTGACTTTGGCTTTTGTCCCGTCCAATTCCGAGAATATTCATTTTCTGACTTTCCTAGAACCCAAAACAGCAGAAAATAGGCAGCTGGCACTGTGGCTCTTGTTAATAGGTTAGTCTAAGAAATCATATGAAAAGTACTCCAAAGTGTGGACAAAATACAAGAAAGTAGATAAAACCAAGCATGGAACATCAAAAATTATGGATACGTTTGCAACGTATCAATATTATTAAGCTTAAATTGTTTCCTTTCTCTTTGAGAGGAAAAGTTAAAGAATGGTTGAATTCCTTGACTAGGAATAGTATTGATTCTTGGACTAAATGCAAAGATGCTTTCATTGGAAAATATTATCCTCCTTCTAAGATTATATCTATGAGAAGTGAAATAATGAAATTTAAACAATCTGATAATGAACATGTTGCTCAAGCTTGGGAAAGAATAAAATCTTTGGTAAAGAATTGTCCCACTCATAGACTAACTGCTTGGATGGTTATCCAAACCTTTTATGCAGGATTGAACTATTCTTCAAGAAATCTACTAGATTCTGCTGCTGGAGGTACCTTTATGACCATTACTTTGGGTGCTGCAACAAAGCTTCTGATAATATGATGGTTAACTATTCTGAATGGTATACTGAGAGAGCTCCACAAGGTAAGAAGGTAAATTCTATTGAAGAAACCTCCTCCTTGAGTGATAAAATTGATGTTATTATGTCTATGCTTGTTAATGGGAAAGCTCATATTGATCCAAATCATGTTCCTTAGCCTCTCTGGTATCTCAAGAAGACCAAGTTGATGTGAACTTTATAAGAAATAACAATTTTAGCACCAATTATAGGGCATATCCTCCCAACAATGGTAATGCTTATGGAAATTCCTACAACAATAATAGGAGTGCACCCTCTGAACTTGAAGTTATGCTTAAAGATTTTATTAGTAAACAAACTGCTTTCAATAAAACTATTGAGGAAAAACTCTCTAATGCTAAAAGAAATATAGCATAATTGGCTGAAGCTCAATCTTCTTTAAATAAAATGGCTGCTAAACCTGAAACTAATGAGAATCCCTTTGCTCCCACTAACGCCATACAAGTTAGAATTGATGAAAATGTTAGACTATTAGCCGAATTTCATGCTAAGTGGGAAAGAGAAGATGAAATTTCTAGAAACATTAGTGTTTCTACTATCACTACCACTAGTTTTGAGGCTAGTAATTGCTCTACTACTTTAGATGATAATTATGATTTTGATCTTGATGCTTGCAACATCTCTGAAGTTATTAAGTTCCTACAAAAGCTTGCTAAAAGTCCTAATGCTAGTGCTATGAATATGGTCTTTACAAAAAACATTACTAATTATCTCATAAAAATTAAATAAGAAAAGATGAAACATAAATCTTCTATTCCTATGAAACAAGAAGATGGTTGGGAACCCATCATTAATATGAAAGTGAATGATTTTGATTTCAAAGCTTTATGTGATCTTGATAGTAGTGTTTCTATTATGCCTAGAAGGTGATATGCTTGATTTTCCACCATTGGAAGATTGTTATTTGAATGTCCCACTTGATGATAATGCTAAAAAGAAACTCATGGGGAGTATTGAAGGATATATGCCCTAGAGGCAAATAATAAAAAGGTTTTTATTGTCGTATCTCAATTAGTTTATTATAGTTTCATATTATGCTATAACTGTGGCAAGTAGAAACATTGGTACATGTGTGGTATGAAACAAACAAGTCCCTAGTAGCCTCTATTCATACTAGTTCGTCGGTCATGAGGATGATCTGGGTTTCAAGATCATGGGCATTTATGCCAATTGACAACAAGGTCATATCATTGGAGAATGATGTGATGGACATTCTTCGAAGGATTGCAACACGATCAAGTCATATAGTTCATTGTTGCAACAGCTAAATCTAGACTCCTAATTCCTTAGACCGTGAGGCTATATCAATCACAGTCTCTCGAGAGTGCTTTGATAACATCAAGCGCCATTTGTTAATACAGTGGTTATAAAGGTGTGTTCATGTACTCGGAGGAACCGTTGAGGCAATATATGTCAAGAGCGCATTTGTTTGCCCACATGACGGGTAAAGATACATATGCCCGGCCTGGTGAGATTACATCCATAAATGTTGCAACATGTGACTCGATCACGGGGATGTAATATCACGGTAACAAGAAAACGGAACTTGTTGTGAACGAGATTGAACAAGGTATGTGATACCAATGATCAGATCTCGGACAAGTCGTATCAATAAACAAAAGGAATATGGATGCTACATTTAGCGGTTCAAACGACATTGTCATCAGGAATGCATAGGGGTCACATGGATATCCCTGGTCCCTATGTTGATCATTGATATAGATCATGTCTAGAGCATTCCCGAGCCGTGAGAGGATACACTTAAGGGTACGATGAGAGCGATCATTCGTAAGACGGAATCACAGTAGAGAAAGAGAAAGTCGGAATTGTTCCGCAGAGAGATCCGAAGTTGTTCGGAGAAAGAATAAAGGAAAAGACCCGGAAAAGTGTTTTCGGATAAATGGGAATTTAAATATATATTTATTATATGTTAATTGTGAATTAATATATTCTAAATAATAATTAGATTGAGATTTATAAATGAAACTTTTATATAAGGCCAAATCTCCAGAGGGAAATAGCCTAGAAATAAAGCTGCAGAAAAAGAAAAAGAAAAGGCATAAAAACCAGTTGCTACCTCTGTGGGCTAGGCGGCCCACTAAGGGCGGGCGCCGACGGACAGCCAGCCGCGCGGGTAGCAGTTAACCGCGCGTCGCGCGGGGTCGCCAGCAGGCCGCCGCAGCTGGCCGGCCCATCCAGGCGACGCGTAGCAAGGCGAGCTGGGCCGCGGGGGGAGCAGCCGCCCACCCGGGCGCCAGCCGCCGCTGCCTGCTGGGCCACCGGGAAGCCAAGGCCCACCCGGGGCTGGCTCTGCCTCGCGGTGAGCTAGGCCACCGGTGTGGCGCCAGGCCCACCCGGTTGGCCACTGTTGGCTGCTGCTTTGCTTGTTGGGCTAAGTAGAAACAGCCCATCCGGCTGCCCCATTGCCTATTGTTTTTCTTGACTATTTTCTTTGCCCTTTAGTCCCACATGGGGCACCTATGGGAGAGGGAACACCCCCTCCGCCTATATAAAGGGGTGCCCATGGGTGGGATTAACACACACACAATATTTGGAGAAGTCCTTCCCTCTCTCTCTAGTTCTTATGACCATGGCCCCAAGTTTGGGCTATGCAATCGAGGCACACCTGCAGCACGCCGTTGCGCTACAAGGATTCCTAGCCGGATATCAACTTCCACACTCCCGGTGGGATCGGGGAGCCGGAGGTCTCATCATGCACCGGATGTGTACGAAGACACGAGGCGCAACACTTGGGGCGCTTAAATGTCGTGAGCTGGAGCTGCTGCACGATGAAGATGAAGAAGGAGCAAGGGGTGACCTGCGAGGAGCTTCGCGACCTTGAGGTCGGCTACAAGTACGGCTACTTCAACCACGTTCCCTGCGGAACGTTAACCGTGTACGGTCTACAAGGGTATGTAATCTATATGCATTGGCCGTTACTGCATTACTACTTAGATAGATCCTAGGCAGTTTTTGGGTTTCATCGTAGGAAATTTTTTGTTTTCTGCTGTGGATCCCCTTTAGTGGTATTAGAGCCGATCTATGCATAGGAGTGCTATACGGACAGTATGCACATCTTATTGTGTGCTAGTATTTATATACTCAACGGTAGCAAATAAGATAATCCCTATTGAATTCCAATGTTCTGTGTTCCCCTTGTGTGCACCACCAAGAAAGTTTTTCGTTATGAGGCCGGCCGTGATGATCGGGGGTCAGACATATCTATGTTCACATACAGTGGGTGTAAGCCATGTTGCACAGCGAATACAAACAAGTTAGATTTGGCGATCCTAGCATGTACAGACATGGCCTCGGAACATAAGAGATTGAAAGATCGGGTATGAGTCACATGGATGATGTGATTGGCATTATTGAATGTCTTCCTTTGATAATGCACTGATGGCCGTGATGATCGGGGGAGGTGCATAGGATAGGGATCATGCGATCACTAAAATCGTCCAGGGGATGACAATTTTAGTGGAGACCAATTATAAATTGATCTCTTACTACAAAGTTAGTCTAGATGTCTGTTTGCAAATATCTTAGTAGATCTTGGCCTATCCCATTGAGGTCCTTTGCAACCATGGGAATATATTGCTTAATATGGAACTTAGCAGAAGGGTCCAACTTCATAGTTTAATACCCACACCTGAGGGATATCCTCGTAAAAGGTGATCTTCTCTTCTTGATACAATAACCATTAGGAGATAATTCGATGACTCCGGAATGTTTGTGTTTTCTCCATAATCATCCAATAAGCCATTCTCCATTCGATGGAGAGTTGGGCTACATTTTGTATTCTACAGAATAAGGCACATAGAGTATGAGCCATTGGATGAGTTTTCCTCCATCATGGATGAAAAAGAGAATGTTTGGAAAAACACTTAACGATCTTGCATTAGAGCTGAGAACTCTTGGAAGGGCTTGATTGCAATGGAGGGCATGGATGAAAGGTATATGTAAGATATACAAATTATAAATGTGGTTCTTGCAAAACTCGTTGCAGTTTCCAAAGTATTTGACACTTGTCCTGTTTTGTGAAAACAGGAGGATCTGCTTGAGAATTGCTGGTTTTGAGGCAACGTGACTTGATGACGACAAGCAAAACAGTTGATGGCCGACATCATCTCTTCCCTCAAAGTTTGTTATTTGGATTAGTGGACTTGAATATAAATTTGTAATCCCTGTTTGTGTGTCTTTCTTTTGGCGAGACGATTATTCATATGAACAAGTTACAAGCCAGTTTGTACTGTTCTTATAAACAATACCATTATGGTCACATTATGATTATAAATGAGTTATTTGCATCATTATGTTAATGATAATAGTTTAAACATTTATAAAGGATAAGAATGCTAAGATATATCCAAAGTTTAATAATGAAATGACACTATAGTTTAAGTCATTTTGGTTATTGCATGTTCTTCATTGTAAATGAAGATCGGGGTCCTAGATGCTTGATCTAGAGACTTTGCAAAACCATGCCTCTTAGGCGGAATGACTAAAACTCCGCATTCTGGTAAAACGGTGATATGCAAAGAAATGTTGAATCTTATACATAGTGATGTATCGTATTTTCAGAAAGTAGCGGAAATCATTTGTTAATTGTGGACTTAAGTGAATAAGCGTATTTACTTAATGAAACATAAGTTTGAAACGATTTGAATTGTTCAAATGAGTTCACAACAAAAGGAGGATATTGAAATTAACTTGAATTAACAAGTCTCTTCGATTTGATCGACATGACTAAAGTATTCAAGTTAAGTTTAGCATAAAAGGAACTTGTGAAAGATGTTTCACAAATTATGATAATTGGACGAATTCAAACTATGTTGAAATGTCTAAACATCATAATCATTATGCATTAGATACATATGGTATAATATTATCTCTTATCGGGGTTATAGTTATCGTTTAGAGTTATAGATCAAAATAAGCGAACACTCATTTGAAATAGAAAGGAACATCTAAAATATTCGTCGAAACAACACCATAAGTGTTATGGAAAGTTCGAGTTTCTGGAGATTTCGACAAGTCAAAATCGTGGCGAATAAACATACTTTGTAGAGCATTCTTAGGAAGCTATGAATGCATCGTCCACAATGGGCAAACCTGTTATTGTCCTAAGTTGATGTGTCTTGATGAAGATGCAGGTGGAAGACTAAAGGAGATATGCCCTAGAGGCAAATAATAAATAGGCAAGAGCGGCATTTGTTTGCCCACATGACGGGTAAAGATACATATGCCCGGCCTGGTGAGATTACATCCATAAATGTTGCAACATGTGACTCGGTCACGGGGATGTAATATCACGGTAACAAGAAAACAGAACTTGTTGTGAACGAGATTGAACAAGGTATGTGATACCAATGATCGGATCTCGGACAAGTCGTATCAAGAAACAAAAGGAATATGGATGCTACATTTAGCGGTTCAAACGACATTGTCATCAGGAATGCATAGGGGTCACATGGATATCCTTGGTCCCTCTGTTGATCATTGATTTAGATCATGTCTAGAGCATTCCCGAGCCGTGAGAGGATACACTTAAGGGTACAATGAGAGCGATCATTCGTAAGACGGAATCACAGTAGAGAAAGAGAAAGTCGGAATTGTTCCGCAGAGAGATCCGAAGTTCTTCGGAGAAAGAATAAAGGAAAAGACCTGGAAAAGTGTTTTTGAATAAATGGGAATTTAAATATATATTTATTATATGTTAATTGTGAACTAATATATGCTAAATAATATTTAGATTGAGATTTATAAAAGCAACTTTTATATTAGGCCAAATCCCCGGAGGGAAATAGCCTAGAAATAAAGCTACAGAAAAAGAAAAAGAAAAGGCAGAAAAACCAGCTGCTGCCTGTGTGGGCCAGGCGGCCCACTAAGGGCGGGTGCCGACGTACAGCCGGCCGCGTGGGCGGCAGATAACCGCGCGCCGCGCGGGGTCACCATCGGGCCGCCGCAGCTGGCCGGCCCATCCAGGCAATGCGTAGCAAGGCGAGCTGGGCTGCGGGGGGAGCAGCCGGCCCACCCGGGTGCTAGCCGCCGCTGCCTGCTGGGCCACCGGGACACCAAGGCCCACCCAGGGCTGGCTCTGCCTCGCGGCGAGCTGGGCCGCCGGTGTGGCGCCAGGCCCACCCAGCTGGCCACTATTGGCTGCTGCGTTGCCTGTTGGGCTAAGCAAAAACAGCCCATCTGGCTGCCCCTTTGCCTATTATTTTTCTTGACTATTTTCTCTGCCCTTTAGTCCTACATGGGGCACCTAGGGGAGAGGGCACACCCCCTCCGCCTATATAAAGGGGTGCCCATGGTTGGGATTAACACACACCCAATATTTGGAGAAGTCCTTTGGTTGACTTCCTCCTTCCCTCTCTCTAGTTCTTGTGACCATGGCCCCAAGTTTGGGCTGTGCGATCAAGACACACCTGCAGCACGCTGTTGTGCTGTAGGGATTCCTAGCCAGATATCAACTTCCACACTCCTGGCGGGATTGGGGAGCCGGAGGTCTCATCGTGCACCAGATGTGTACGAATACACGAGGCGCAACACTTGGGGCGCTTAAATATCCTGAGCCGGAGCTGCTGAACATTGAAGATGAAGAAGGAGCAAGGGGTGACCTGCGAGGAGCTTCATGACCTTGAGGTCGGCTACGAGTATGACTACTTCAACCACTTTCCCCGCGGAATGTTAACCGCGTACGGTCTATAAGGGTATGTATTCTATATGCATTGTCCGTTACTGCATTACTATTTAGATAGATCCTAGGCAGTTTTGGGGTTCCATCGTAGGAAAAAAAATTCTGCTGCGGATCCCCTTCAAGTATTAATGATGTTCTTATTATGGTTAACAATGCTTATGTCCCTGTTGATTTCTATGTTTTGGATGTTGAATGCAATGCTTATTGTCCTATTACTTGGGGAAGACCTTTTCTTAGAACTGTTGGTGCCATTATTGATATAAAAGAAGACATCATTAAATATAACCTCCCACTCAAGAAAGGTATAGAACACTTCCCTAAGAAGAGAGATACGATTTCTTTTGCCGCTCCTATCAAAACAAAATTGCTCTTAATGCTTCTTCATTTGAGAACACTTGATTCTTTTTCTTGCTTCTTATGCCTAACTTAAAGGCGTTAAAGAAAAGTACTTATTGGGAGATAACCCAAAAGTTTTAGATGAGTCTTGAAAGTTATTAATTCATTAATAACAGCTCCTTATCATTTTTATTTGCTTTTTGTGCCAAGAGTAACCTCTAATGAGAGAGAAGTAATGATTGGGAAAGTTTCTGTCCTGAAACAGATTTATGTGCTTTACCGTAAAAATTCGTGTATAATCTCTGTACATCGTTTTAAGGCGTGAATTTTTGTGCTTCTGACCCAGGTTGTTATCTAACTTTAGTTAGTTCAATACTTTTCGATTTGAGCAACAGAAGATCTTCGAAAAAATTAGTTTTTACCTGCTGGTCTGTTTTGATAGATTTGTGCCATTATTTGCATTTGCTTCTTGTTGGTTTCTTTTTGAGTTCTTTTGGGGAATTGAGCCTTTGTAGGGAAGGGCTATAGTAGCTTGTGTTTTATTGGAAGTTTTATTGGTGTTGGAACTGAATCTAAAGACTTATTATCTTGAGTGCACTAATGTTGCTAATAAAGATTGTGTGAAGTTTTGTATGAAGGAAAAATTCCACGTGTATGGAAGGAATGAGTAATGAGATGAAGAATGGACTAAAGCTCAAGCTTGGGGATGCCACGCGTGTCACCCCAAGATATATCCAAGAATTACAAGCGTCAAAGCTTGGGGATTCCCAAGGCATCCCCCTTCGTCATCAATAAAAATTCCAGGTTTCTTCCAAACACTTCATTGTTATTGTTTCATGTACAGTTGTGTTGTTCTTGGAGCGTCTTCTTTTTCGTTTTGGTTTTGGTTTTCGTTTGCTTGGTTTTCTTAGTTTGCTGAATAAATTGTTTGTACCCCCTCTTTTGTACATTGGTTTTCAAATAGTTTGGTTTGGATTGGAAAAGAGTAGGAAAAGTCCATGCTTAAGTGGTAGGAGGAGTTTGTTTTTGGTTGTGGCCTATGCTTTGTCATGCCATGCTTGATATTATTTTGGATTTATTCTTAGTGATATTTGTTGTAGCATGACATGTTATAAACAATTGAGATTGCTTAATGTGCCTTTGAACAATCTTGCGTTGTTTTAGCATATTAAAGCATAGTATTGTGGTATTCTCCTTTGATGCTTTATTTGGGTTGACTTGGCGCATGCTTACACCATGTTATGACTATCCCAAGTCATCATAGCTTTTATGATCCTTTAGTTTTCGACTTGTAGTATCAATTTATGCTTTGATTAATGATGTTTTATTGCTCTGCATGATTATGGCCATTATTGCTCTCTTAGTTGGTCGCTCCCAGTCCTTTGCTAGCCTCCATAACCAAGTATGAGTTCCACTCATGCATCCAACTCCTAAAATCAAGTTACTCCAAAGAGTCCACCATACCTACCTATTATGATTTGCTATTCCAAGTATATTCATGTTTTTATCTACCTTCCGAATTAAACTTGTTATGAGAAAACTAGTGATTAAAGCTCTCACGAACTTGATGGCACACTTAATAAACTTGAACCATTGCGTCCATCTTTGTTGCGTATATGCTTGCACTTTATAAGTTGAAGTTAGCAGAACCATGTATCGTGGGGAACGCTTTCAACATTGCACTTGTACTTTGTACCCCGTTGATTTCATGTTCTTTTGCTTATGGATCCCGGTGGTGTGAAATAAAAGGGGAACTTGTAAGATCATGCAGTTTGTATTTGTGTTAGAGAAACGCCTGGGCCGCTAGCCTAAGCCATGCCTAATCATGGTGGAAACTTGCAGCATAACCATAATGAGCACTCTATGAAACATCCTCAATAAAAACCTATGCAAATAACAAATAAAAAGATCGCTGAGATGCTCATTGTCTGTTTGCCTTGTCATTTTGATTATAGGATAGCTCCTGTGTCATGTGCAAGGGGTACCCCATTGGCGGTTCTCTATGATACATATGTACTTACAATGACAAGAGCTTACTTGTGACTAAAGTTGAGTAGCATGAGGTTCGGTCTTCGTAAGTAAGGGGAATGAGATTTCAGCTTATAACTTTTCAAGCATATCCTCATAGTTGTGTCACTTTAACCTTAATCACCTAAAGATGCTTATCATAGGGGCAATGAGAGCTGAAAGCTAATAAGTACCATAATTTTTGGGAGCTCTTTATGAAACTTGAATCCCTACTTCCTTCTCTGAAGGCCTTTTTTTACTTTTATGTTGAGTATCCACCTTCTATCTTTATGCACCTACTTTGAGAGCATAGTGGCCATTCTTAGTTATATGTATATTGTCCCAAGACTTGTTGATTGATGCATAACTTTGATATTGCTTGTTTTAAACTATTTGTATCTAGTCACTCTTATGAACTTTGAAGGTGTCCTATGCATTTATGTTTGCTACTCTATGAGGGACAAGCTGAATGCCACTATGCTATGTTTTCTTTATGTGAAACAAAAAAAGTCTTGCAAAGCATTGTTATTCATGAATCTTTTGTTTGTGCCTTTTCATGTTGCAACATAGTTGCTATGTCTTATTGTTAGAACTTTGTCTTTCATGCTATGTTGAAGTACTATGATCCCATCTATCAATGTTTTACAAATACTTTGATCAACTTTATGATGGTGCATGTCACCTCAAAAATTATTATTTCTTTTTATCACTTACCTACTCGAGGACGAGCAGGAGTTAAGCTTGGGGATGTTGATACATTGCTAACGTGTCCATAATTTTTTATGTTCCATGCTTGGTTCTATCTACTTTCTTATGTTTTGTCCACACTTTGGAGTACTTTCTACACACTTTCTTGGACTAACCTATTAACAAAAGCCATAGTGCCAGCTGCCTGTTTTCTGTTGTTTTTGGTTCCAGGAAAGTTAGAAAATGAATATTCTCAGAACTGGACAGGACAAAAGGCAAAGTCAGTTTTTCACCGAGGGACACATGGAGCAAGAATACGAGACGGAGAGGGGCCAGAGGGCGGCCACACCACCTGGCCGCATGGCCAGGCCTGGCCCGTGCCAGGGGGTGGTGTGGCCAGCCCTGGCACCCCCTCAGCCTCCCCTTTCACCTATAAGATGCGTCCGATACAGAAACCCTAAGTACCCGATCAAAATTTCACGAAAGAGTCAGTAGCCGCCGTCATCTCCATACCTAGATCGGGAGGGGTCTGAAGCTCTTCCCGGCACCCTGCCCGAGGGGAGAATTCACCCTGGAGGCCTTCTTCATCACCATGCAAGCCTCTGGTGTGATGCTTGAGTAGTTCATCCTTGGACTACGGGTCCATGTAGTAGCTAGATGGCTGGTCCTCCTCCCTTGTGCTATCATGTTTAGATCTTGTGAGCTCCGTTCATGATCAAGATCATCTATTTGTAATCCTACATGTTGTGTTTGTGGGGATCTAATGGATATTGAGATGCTATTTCAGATTGATTATTGATTTTATCATGTCTTTGTTATTTGTGATCTTGCATGCTTTCCGTTGTTAGTACCTATCTTGGCCAAGTAGATGCTAGCAACTCCAAGAGTTAATATTTATGCTCGATAGTGGGTTCATGCCTCTGGTAATCTGGGGAAGTGACAGAAATCTCTAAGGTACTAGATGTGCTGTTGCTACTAGGGAGAAAACAACAATCCTTTGTTCATAGAACAATTGTATTGTTTACTTTACACACAATGCGTAATGCAATTATCTGTTGCTTGCAACTTAATACTGGGGGGGGGTTCAGATGATAACCTGAAGGTGGATTATTAGTCATAGATGAAGTTGGATTACGCTCTATGTATAATATTGTAATGCCCAATCGAATCTCAAAGGAGTCAAGATGAGTAGTATATGCTTATTGCTTCCTCGATGTTTGTTAATTGCCCTGCTGTAATTTGTTCACCCAACATGTCATCTATCTTACCAAGAGCCACCACTAGTGAACTATGGACCCCGGTCCTTTCTTTTATCATCAATCTACAACTATTTACTGATTTCTGTTTACTTTCTGCAAACTATTACTTTCTTCCACACAATACGTTTAAACCTTTGTTTTCAGCAAAACCGGTGAGATTGATAACATCACTGCAAGTTGGGGCAAAGTTATGTGGTTGTGTTGTGCAGGTTTCAACGTTGCTGCTAGCACCGGTAGTGCATCCTGCCAAAGGCCAGCAAGCAACACCTTGGAGGTGTTTCCTTGCTCCTACTAGATTGATAACCTTGGTTTCATAACTGAGGGAAACTTACTACTGTGCTCATCATACCTTCCTCTTGGGGTTCCCCAATGAGTTCGACATCAACCACGAGCCAGCAAGCATCATTAGTCTTGGCCATCATGCTCATGGTTTTGGCGAAGTTGTTGTCCATGTCGCTCTTGAAGTTGTTGAGGGATCTTTCGAACTTTTCCATTTGATGGTGGACCTTGGCGCTCTCGAGGTGGAGGATCCCTCTTGGTCGATGCGACTTGAGGAGCTTGTCGTTGTCGTGCATGAAGTTGTCCATTCTTGTGGAGTTATTGTTGTTGTAGAACTCCATATCACCCAAGCATGTAGAGCCATTGTCGGTGTAGTGCTCCATCATGTCATCCATGCTTGTGGAGGCATATGCATGGTGGCTCATCGTGGATTCTTCATAGAAATCATCCTCGGTTCCGTAGTCCCTAGACATGATTCACAAGACCAAGTGGTGTATATGGAAGTGGTGGGGGGGTTAGGGATGCAACGTCGAACCTTACTACCTTGGAAGAAAGTATCATGCAAGTGGTAACACTTGAGAGCAACCAAAACCAAGCAAAGTGAAGTTCACGCGGAACACCAAAACTTGCTAACCACTAAAAAACACACAAATCTTATGGTGGATGGGTATGGAAGGTGGCGTGTCCAAGAACAATCCGAAATCAAGATATTGTAATGGCAAGTAAAGAACCACGGTGATCAAAAAGCCAAACAAGTCAATCCACAAGATAGGAATTATATACAAGGAAACATACACGATGGGATAAATGGGACTTGTGCGACTGAGAAAGTGAGCTAAGAACCAAATGATTACCTAGCAAAGACTATAAACTCGTGTTGCACAAGTGAAAGGAGAGACACTAGTTCGATTGCGATAAAATTGGTGGGCTACAAGATATGCATAATAAGTACCACCTATATGATGTTCATTGTGCTTGCGCTTCCTATTCTATGATGCACTTGTTTCTTTCTTTCTTTTTCTTCTTTTTCTTTTTCTACTTTTTTTCACTTTTCTTTCTTTTTCACTTGCCTCTTCCTTGTGCCGACAACTATACAAGATAACAATATGAGATAGCGTGCTCACAACTTTTGCTCGGAATTCTACAAGGTATCAAATGTGCATAGCCCAAGCAATCATAGGAGGAACTAGTATCAATAGGTGTTTGTTGAACACAAAGATATTGTAGCTCACAAAGGAAAGCAAGTGGCGTGAAGACGCGGAATGTTTATACCTTTCTTCGCCGATCTTCACCCTTTATTGGTGGATTCAGCCTTTCTCATGGAATTTGTATGGAGTAGATAGCATTAACCACAGAGATGATGATGTAGAGCTCTTTCTCCTCTTCAAAACGAGCTAAAGAACACCAAAATCCGAGTTCGTATGCAAAAGTTATGCTCAAAACCGTGAAGCAGATTTTTCTATCAGTAGGTGGGGCGGAAACTCCGGTCTGGATGTCCGGGAAATCCGGTCTGGATGTCCAGAAACACCGGTCTGGGGTCCCAAATTTCCAGTCCGGAGGTTCCAGGACGTGTAGAACTCGATCGGGACGCGATTTTGGCGGAAAAACCCGAACCAAAAACCTTAAATTGGTGGGGGAAATCAAGGAATTAGGCCATGGGAACGCAGCGGAAGGTAGATCAACAAGTTTAGCAAGTAATCCACGGATTAAAACCTACCAAAACGCACTCAAATCAAAGATCGGTCCAAAACACGAAATTGGGGCTATTTTTTGGGGGATTTTCGAATTTATGGGGGAAAAGACCAAATCGAGGAGAAATCCATGGCAACCAAAATCTAATGATACCAGATGTTATGGGGTTACCCCATGGGTGGCCCGATATTCACGGATCTCGTGGTCAAATCAATGGGAAAGCGAGGGGAAAGGGAGAAGGTAGCAGAAGTGGACGCACACCTCGCGAAGAACACGATGAACACACGCAAAACTCACACGATACAAGGCTGATTTCTACCGCCGGTGGCCACTAGTCCAATAGAATCCTCGCAAGGAAAGATCGGTCAACATGCTCCCTCGATCCCACGCGGAGAGGGAAGAACACCTTGGAGAGGGTCTTGACGTCTTGGCAAAGGGACACCAATGCCAAGGCCTTGTACAACGAGGGAGGCGCAATACAAACTCCAACGAGGTGGTGACGATAGTCGATCCCCTTTGGTAGAAGGGGATGAGCCAAAACTAGAGATTCCACAAAGGTGGGTTGTCTTTAGTCTATCATCTATGCCTAGGGTTACATGAGAGGGTTGGGGCATTATATATAGGCCAGCCACTAGTTCAAGGGTACTTTAGGAATAAAAGGGGAAAGTCTAGGCAGACTAAGGGGTACATGGGCCAAAGGCCTAGCTGGCGGCAAGCAGGCCCATACGCTTAGGCCGGAGACTCTGGTGTGGTGGTCCGGAGACTCCGGTGTGGACCGGAGATTCCGGTCGGTCTCCGGAGTGGCCTTCTGTTTGTCCTTGAGCTCAATCTAGGGGTCGGTCCGGAGATGGACCAGAGACTCTAGGGTTTGCAGGCCAGAGAGTATGGTGTGCGCAGGCCAGAGACTCCGGTGCTCCAGCTACTGCTTCTTCCGTCTTCTCTTCCAAGCCTCTGCCTTGTCGTGCTTGGTTCTCCAGGCTTCCTCCCATGCCTCCATACTTGTTGGTGTGAACCTATCTTTGATATGGGACGGAGTATGAAGTAGTATACCATTCAAGAGGGTAGGAAGTGGGTCCGCATAGAGAAACGGATTCACCTTTGGATTCCATGATGACGTGGCATAAGTTGGAGACCATGATGTGGTAATGACCGAAGGTCGGGCTGCATCATCTCCCCCTCCCTTCAAAAAGAGTCGTCCTCGACTCTGCATGCTCATCACAAAGTATAAGATGTCGAGAGGCTTTCTTGATCCTGGGGTTCACCATATAGTCGTCCTCGGGAAGATTGAATTGACAACACCTCAATGTTCCTTCACCTTCCATGAAGCCTACAAAGCTCACCTCAAAAGTGAAACAACACTCAAAGCGTAGCCAATTCATGAAGACTATGGCATGAGTCCTCAAGTAGAAGGAAGTCACCTTAGGGTGTAGAGATGGCTCATTGAAGGGCATTCATAGGTAACTCTCTTCAGTTCGTCTTGTCAACTTATATTCCATAGAGGTTGATGCGGAAGCAATAGTACCTTCACACAACAAAGACCAAGAAAAATATGTTCGTGTGTGATAGGGGAGCATTCATTTGTGGCATGACCATTCTTGTCCACAACACTATTAGCACAACTCAAGTATAGCAAACTAAATGCATATGAGAGGTCAAAGTGCATGGAAATCGCTTGAACATCATCCAAATGTGGGAACTCAAAAACTCCATATAACATCTTAGTGTGGCACTCAAAGCAATTGACTAAGATATAGATTAACATCTTTGATGCAAGAGTAGGAGAATGCGGCAAAAACACATGCGGAAGAATATCCAAAACAACATCATTATGTGTGCAAACCAACCATTGGAAACAACAATTGTTCAATATGTTGGATGCCATATACATATCATCAAAAGCCAAAATTATGGGGGTATGAGTATCACAAGTGGAAGCAAAAACAACATGTTTGCAAACAAACAATATGAAAGAGAAAGTGGTCCTTATGTTTGTTGCAACAACAATACAAGAGACTTTGAATCTCTCGTGACAATACATGCTCAAAATGGCATTATGGTTGCACAGAAAACATTGGAAAGAGAAATTGTTCCACATTTTTGTTGCAACACACAAAGCATCAATATCCGACAGCAACGAAACATGATTGTCACAAGGTGAAAGAATACCATCAACATGCTTGCAAGCAAACCATAGGAAAGAGAAATTTGTCAACATGAAAGATGCAAAGCATGCAAAAGGTGTCAGAGCTGGGTTCGATCTTGAACTCACTTGGGGGATGCTCTCTAGAGCTCTTTTTGTCAACTCGTGCTTAACCGAGGTTGACATGATCATGCGGGTACCTACACACATCAAACACAAAAGGAAGAACGTGTGTGCATGGTAGAGAAATACATCATCCATCATGACATATCTCTTCTTGTGCACATCACCATTAGTGTCAATCAAGTATAACCTAGGTGCATGGTGAGTATGCAAGTGGGGAACATGCTTATCATGGCAATCATCAAAATCTTCAAAATTTGAGAAAGCTATGGGGCAATCACAATATAAACCATACTAGAATTACTGTTGCAAGCAAAACAAGTGAAAGAGAAATTATTCAACTTATTGCAAGCAACAGGAGAGATTGTAAAAGATTCATGACAAAGCATGGTTCAAGGGGTACCATTAGTAACATCATTGCAAGCAAAACATTGGAAAGAGCAATTGTTCAACAAAGTGCAAGCAATGATAGCATCAATGTAATGTTTAGAGCATGGCATGTCTATGGCAACATCATCACAATCAAATAATTTCACATGCTCAACATTTTGCAAAGGCAAAGTATCACATGGAAATACCAATGAGTCATATGTGATATGTCAACACCCGAATTTTTAATCCCAGATGCCTGTTATGCCATCCATCCCAATCCCAGGATTACCATTTTTGCGAGACATAACAGATTGGATATCACAGTACATCATCCATTACAAACCATACATAAGGTCTTACACAAATAAGGATCTCATGATCCAGTCTTAATACAACAAGCAGCAGAAATAAAAGATAAGTGTAGCGGTGGGGTCCATCTTCAGGGGCACAGGCAATGCTGACGAAGGCAAACAGTCCTAGTTATCATAGCCGTCCTGCTGGCCATCATCTTGGTAGTCTCCTTCGTAGTCTGGCCATTAGAATAGCCAGGGACAAAAGCCATGAGTACTCTTTAAGTACTCGCAAACTACCACTAACAAGTAGTATAGTTCTAAGTTAAAGTGCTAACTCTAAGTTTAACTATAAAGTTAAGTTTGAAACCTAAGCTGAGTTCAGAAGCAAAGAAAGATAAAATAAAGTTCTAGAATTACTTAAGTGGGGACGCTATTGTCATAAACACAACCCTGTTGTGGTCAAGTCAAGATTCATCATTCATTTCATAAGTTGTTTTGAAAACATCTGACAACAAAATAGTATGGCCATTCCAACTGTCCATAACCGCGAAGGCAGCTATTCAAATAGTTTGACACTCTGCAGAGGTGGTACACTTTCACCACAAGATTCGATACATATGTCAGGGATAACCCTGAATCATCGTACTTAGTATGCAGATAATCAAACATAACCTTTCCTTTACACACCCTAGTATAAGCACCTCTCCTATGAGAATGGCCTCCCAACCATGACCATCAGTCATCTTGGGCACTGCATAGGTGGACAACATTGAGAGGTAGCCTCAGCTCAACCTCTCCCGCGAGGGAACTAATACTAATGCATATAAACTTCCGGCTAAGCCTTACCTAATTCAGGTAATGTGGTTGTACGGTAAATTTGGAATGGTATCGCATCCGAATCCAACCATCAATTTTGTAAAAGGGTTAAGGCTCATGCCTCAACATTTTCATTAACATAAACCATTTGTGTTTCTCAACACATGTCAAAACATCTCAATAGAATGACTCATCATTCTAAGGTTTTCATAATTCATTTTCACCAAGTGTTCCCATCTAAAGTGACTCAAGTTTTTATCTACTCTAAACTACTAAGTTAAGAGTGTTCACTAAGGTGGAAATGATGGGATGAATCTCATGCCATAGAATGACATCTAAAGTTATCTCTATAGGTCAAGTTTTATATTCTTTATGCTACCTTCAAAATAAGTAAGGAACTTTGTGTAAAGTAAAGGAAGTAAAGCTGGAAAATAATACTTGGGGTAATTAATAGTTAAAGTGGTATAACTCAAGCATGCCTAAAGCATCCTTGCTCAATTCATCTAGCTTAATTCTAGCTTGCTAACAATAGCTTTCATTGTTAATGGTGGCTTGCAAGTACAACTTGCAAGGGTTAACTTGGATAGTGCTAGCTTGCCTTGGTTGGTGCAGTGGTTGAAGCTTTCTTCCTCCTATTAATAGAACTCCTCCTCCTCGAAAGCTTGGTCGGTACTATCGTCTATAAATACATACAAAGTACACAATCACCAAACAATACTTAACTAGTCCAATTAGCACTCTAAGGCACACATTTGATGATCTATTATCATCACAAGCATCACAAGTTTTATTCAATAGTTTCCTCCTTTTTATTTTAGAAAAGTAATTTATACTCATTGAAAATTAACTAAGATTTAATATTCTCCACTTCAAATATGGGATCATGTGGACACATATCATCACCACATATTCTAACATGTGGGAATGTGATTTAAGGGGTGGATAATAATTACTTTGGTTTAAGTTCATTATTTAATGATTTAAAGTGACTAGAAATGCCTATATAGCATTATTTTGATACTAGTCCAAAGTCACTGCATGTAAACCTTAATATTATGACATATTCAGATAGGTATGGTGAAATGTTATTTTTGAGAGTTGGAATCAACGCAAAAGCTAACATGGTTGATTTTATAAAAATGTTGCAAGGTGCAAATACTTCTGACTTATTATTTTTACTAGGAGAGATCTCTAACTCTAATTGAATTAAATCCAACGGGCTTGGGTAGATCTTTTTAGTAGCTTTCTAACAAAATTGGAATCACTCCATTTGGATTTGTAAATCTCTCTAGATTCAATTTCAAACTAGGGGACAGAACTAGGTTTAAACTAAAATAGAAAAATCCTAATTCAAACTAAATGGGTCGCGCGGGAAAGCTAACGGGCCGGCCCAGTGACACTACGCGGCGCGGGGCACAGCTGACAGGAGGGGTCCACCGGTTAGAGGCTCATAACGCGCGAAGCGGTACGGGGCGATGTGGGCCATTAGATTAGAACAGGGATCAACAGCTGGGGCTCGTCGTCGACGATGAACAGGTCGCCGGCGAACTCTAACCCTAGCGGCTCGGTGGGGGTGCTCTGGGGGCGTACCAGGGTTCCAACAATGACGGCGAGGCGGGCAAACGGACTAGTAGACGGCGGCCAACTCAGGGACGGTCGAGGCAGCTCTGGAGGTGGTCGCAATCAGCAGGGCCCTTCTCCTCCAGAGGCGGCCAACTCCGGTGAAATTCCGGCAAACAAGTGCTCGCGCTGCTCTGGCTAGAGGTGGGGAAGGTCCAGTGAGATGAGGGGAGGTGAGTGGTGTGCAGAAAATGGCTGGGGATGCCCTCCTTTTATAGCTCGACGGTGCGACTGAGAGTGATGGGCGGCGGCTCTGGCGAGGGCTGCACAGCATGCTAGTGGCGTGGCTCACGGTAGGGGATGGTGGCTGGTCTCCTGGCGGTGCTCTACGGAGTGAATGCGGGCCTAGGGACGGTGGTATGCGGTCGGGCGGTGCGCATGCTCTGAGCGGCAGAGGCGGCGGCTTCCACGGCGAGCGGTGGCTGTGGTGCATTGGGCGGCGAATGGGCATGTCTGCGGTGTTCCTAGGGTCATGGCAGAGCGGTGGACGCGGGCTGCGGTCGAGGGGCGGCGTGAACACGTGTGTCGGGCACGGCGCTCTGGCGCGTGCTCGGCATGGTGCAGATGCAGTGGGCGCGGCGCATTGGTGGTGGTCCATGGTCTGGCTCGGCTCGGAGATGGGACAGAGGGTGGCGGTGAGGTGTGAGCTAGCTACTAGACATGGTGAGGGGGAGAGGGGTGGTCTGCTGCGGCGATGGCATGGTCGGCCGGCAAGCATGTGCTCGGCATGGCTTGGCATTGCCACTAGGGGGTAGGAGATAGGGTTTAAATGGCATGGTTAGATCACTTGGGGACAGAGGGAGGGTTTTGAGGAAAATTGGGTACAAAACCATGTTGCAAATAGTGAGCTAGGTTTAGAGTTTAAACCCTGCCTGCCATGTGTTCGAAAAAATGGCCGCAAGAAAAATACTTTTGAATTTTGAAAAGATTTTTGGTGGGTGTGCTAGGTATAAGCTTGAGGCTCTGTGGGTTCTTGGGTTTTGAAATTTGAGCTCATTTGAGTGGTTTTTGAAATAGTGGGATCTTCCCATATGAAATAGATTCAATTTTCAAATGCCATTTAAAAATAGTGTTTGAATGTTTTTGGCTGATCACAAAGTGGGCCTTGGTACATCATTATGTGTACTAGCAAGGGGTGCAAAGATCCATATTTGTTTCTGTTAGGTTTTGAGTACTATGAATAGCCAAAGTAGGCATGGTAGTTAATTTGGCACAAATTACCATTTGCTTCTTTTATTTATTTTGATTTGTTTTTCTTTGGGATTTGTTTGGGAATGATCTAGATGATGTTTATTTCACCTAAGAATCATTTTACAAGCAATCATGGGAATTCAAATCAACTCCTATTTTAAATGCACACACATATGAAGGCTTTAATAATTTTAATTGGAAAAGTTTTTGTTAACCCTAATTTTGATGATTTGGATCTTAATAACCTTGGATTAAAGTTTTTGGATGTTACAAACCTTCCCCCCTTAAAAAAAATCTCGTCCCGAGATTTACAAAGAAAACTAGGAACTAAAGAGATCTGGGAACTCTGTCCTAATGTAATCTTCTCGCTCCCAAGTGGCTTCCACTTCGGTATGATTGCTCCACTGAATCTTGAGAAACTTGATACTCCTGGTCCTGGTGGTTCTGTAAGCTTCTTCTAGGATACAGATGGGCACTTCACGATATGTCAGGTCATTGTTGATCTCCACAGTTCTGTGATCGATGTTCTTGAAAACTTCAGTCTTCTCTGGCACTTCCAGGCATTTGCGAAGTAACGAGATATGGAACACATTGTGGATGGCTGACATCTCTTCAGGCAGTTCCAGTTGATACGATACTTTTCCTTGGCGGTTCAGAATCTTGAATGGTCCGATATATCTGGGGGCTAACTTTCCTTTCAGACTAAAGCGTTGGGTTCTTTTCAATGGTGAAACCTTGAGATATGCAAAATCTCCGACATTGAAAGTCAGGTCTCTCCTTCTCTTGTCAGCATAACTCTTATGTCTGGATTGGGTGGTCTTGAGGTGCTCACGGACTTTGTGAACCTTCTCTTCAGCTTCTCGGAGAATGTCGGGTCCAAAGATCTGACTCTCTCCTACTTGCGACCAATTCAAAGGGGTACGGCACTTTCTTCCATATAGGAATTCAAATGGTGCCATTTGTAAACTAGCTTGATAATTGTTGTTATATGAGAATTCTACGAAAGGCAGGCAGTCTTCCCATTTCGATCCGTACTCTAACACACAAGCTCTTAACATATCTTCTAGGATCTGGTTGACTCTCTCAGTCTGTCCATCAGTTTGCGGGTGATAAGCGGTACTGAAGTTCAACTTGGTTCCCAATCCTTCTTGGACTTTCTGCCAAAATCTTGAGGTAAACTGGGTTCCTCGATCTGATACTATGGTCTTGGGGGTTCCATGCAGACTAACAATCCTAGCAATATACAGCTCTGCTAACTTCGCACTCTGGTAGGTAGTCTTGACAGGTATAAAGTGAGCTACCTTGGACAGTCTATCAACTATGACCTAGATTGAGTCATTTCCCCTACTAGAAGTAGGTAAACCGGTGATAAAGTCCATTCCGATGGAATCCCATTTCCATTCTGGAATCTGCAATGGTTGCAACAGTCCTACGGGTCTCTGGTGCTCTGCTTTCACTCTTTGACAGATATCACACTTGGCGATGTAGCTTCTGATTTCTCTCTTCATCTTATGCCACCAAAATTGCTCTTTCAAATCTTGATACATCTTCGTTCCTCCAGGGTGGATAGAATAAAGAGTATCATGACCTTCCTTCATGATAACTTGCTTCAGCTCTGAATCTGCTGGCACACAGATATGTCCTTTGTACCACAGTACTCCTTCTTTGTCTTCAGTAAATCCAGCTACCTTTCCTGTACCAATACGATGTTTGATTTCGTCGATACTTTCATTTCCCTTCTGGGCTTCCTTGATTTGGCTAATCAAAGTAGGTTGAAGTTCAATGCTAGCTAAGAATACTTTGCTAACTAACTCAGTCCTGAACTGCTCCAATTCCTCATACAAACTTGGTTGCTTCTCCTTGATCATGGTGTTTAGCCTACACGACAATCTGCTAAGAGCATCCGCTACCACATTGGCTTTACCGGGGTGATAGTGAATGTCAAGGTCATAATCCTTGATTAACTCTATCCATCTCCTTTGCCTCATATTCAGCTCCTTCTGAGTGAAAATATACTTTAAGCTCTTGTGATCTGAGTAAATCTCACAGCGATTACCCATCAGATAATGACGCCATGTCTTCAGTGCCAAAACTACGGCTGCTAATTCAAGATCATGGGTCGGATAGTTCTGCTCATGCTGCTTTTGTTGTCGAGATAGATACGCGATGAATTTGTCTTCTTGCATCAATACACATCCGAGACCAATCTTGGATGCATCACAATATACATCAAATGGCTTCTTGATGTCTAGCATGATCAATATTGGGGCTGAAATCAATCTCTTCTTCAGCTCCTGGAAACTGGCTTCACATTTGTCTGTCCATTCAAACTTCTTGTCCTTCTTCAACAATTGGGTCATGGGTCTGGCGATGCTCGAGAATCCTTCTACGAACTTGCGGTAGTATCCCGCTAATCCGAGAAATGCACGAACTTGGGTTTGAGTGGCTGGGGCTTCCCATTCTTCGACATCTTTGATCTTGGCGGGATCAATAGAGACTCCTCTGGCAGACACAATATGTCCTAGGAATCCTACTTCTTTCAGCCAAAACTCACACTTGCTGAATTTGGCATATAACTGATGCTCTCTTAGGGCTTCTAGGATGATTCTCCGATGTTACTCATGCTCTTCTTCTGACTTGTAGTAGATAAGGATGTCATCGATAAACACAACTACAAACTTATCTAGGAAATTCATAAATATCTTATTCATGAGATTCATGAAATAAGCAGGGGCATTGGTTAACCCAAAAGACATAACCTATACTCGTATAAACCATAGCGAGTAGTAAAGGCGGTCTTCGGAATATCCGTTGCACGAATCTTAAGTTGGTGATAACCAGTCCTAAGATCAATCTTTGAGAATACCTGGGCTCTAGTCAATTGATCAAATAGATCCTCTATCTTTGGCAAAGGGTACTTGTTCTTGATGGTGACGTCATTCAACTTTCTGTAATCTGTGCACAAACGGTTGCCTCCATCTTTCTTGTCGACGAATAACACTAGTGATCTCCATGGCGATGGGCTTGGTTGAATCAAGCCTTTTTCTAACATGGCATCCAACTGCTTCTTCAGTTACACTAACTCTGAGGGGTTCATGCTATAGGGTCTCTGGGCTATGGGTCTGGTTTCGGGGATTAGTTCGATAATGAACTCAATATCCCTATCTGGGGGCATACCTGGAAATTCATCTGGGAATACGTCGGGGTATTCATAGACTACTCTGACTTGGTCTATGGTGGGTAGGGCTAGACTCTTTTTGCACTTGAATTGACGAGGTAAGGTTTCAGAGATATGCTCTACTGTTACTCAAGAACTACTGGTCATGGTGATGGCTTTCTTAGCACAGTCTATCAGTCCTTTATGCCTTGACATCCAGTCCATACCTAGTACTACTTCCAATCCTTTGGTTCCAAGTATAATTAGGTTGGCATAAAAATCTATCCCATGTATTCTGATAGGCACAGCTTTGCAAATTTTTCTAGCTTTGGTTATTGAACCGGGGATTTGAACTATCATGACATGCTTCAAGTTGGTTGGGTGAATCTTACTAGTGCATGCAAATTCTTCGGTGACAAATGAATGCGATGCTCCTGAATCAAACAACACTCTTGCTAAAATTGAGTTGACAGAAAACATACCCAGCACTACATCTGGCGCTTCCTGGGCTTCTTCGGCATTCATGTGGAAGAGACGACCGTTGCGGTTGTGAGGGTTCCCTGGGGCAAATCTTCTTCCTGGTTGAACACAACGCTGTTGTTGAGCTGGGGCATTCACCTTAGCATTGGCGGCAGTCTTCTTGGGACACTCATTGGAATAGTGACCCTTCACTCCACACTCGAAACAAGTGATCTGGACTTGTCCTTTGCTGCGACAGGCACCCCATTGCTGCCAGTTCTGGGTGCAGTGTTGTTGTTGTTGTTGCTCTTGGGAGGTGCACGGTTGAAATTGTTGTCATTGCCGGAGTTGTGATTGTTTCCTCCAGACATCACATTGCCTCCGCTACGGTTGGGGTAGCTTGGGCGAGACATTGGGGTCGATTGTTCCTTGGTGCATATCCTGGTGAGGGGTTGGGACGGTACTTCTGGTGACTGCTGGATCCAGACTGCTGCATCATACGACATTTGTGGTTGTCATTTGCCTGATTAATCTTCCCTTCCATTTGAATGTCAGAGTCGACTAGCTCTTTGAGATCCTCGAAGCAGATGTTGACAAGGATAGTCTGCATCTCATCATGTAGTCCGTTCAGGAATCTTTCCTTCTTCTTGGCCTCTATGTTGATCTCATCAGGTGCATATTTGACAAGTGATAGGAATCTGTCACGGTATTCCACCACAGTCATTCTGCCTTGCTTCAAGTCGTGGAACTCATCCCTCATTCTGTTGACTAGACCCTAGGGCACGTGGGTGCGGCTGAACTTGACTTTGAATGCTTCCCATGTCATCACTTGACCATGGTTCATATTACGGATACTAGTCCACCAAGCTCTTGCATCTCCCGCTAGATAGTGGGTGGCGAAGAGAACTTTCTTGTTTTCATCAACTCCTGCAACTTCTAAGTTGTTTTCCATAGTCTGTAACCAGTCATCAGCATCTAGTGGGTTTTCAGCTTGGTTAAAAATTGGGGGGTTGGTATTCTGAAAGTTTTTGAGTTTAGATCCATGGTGATCCTGGTTTCCATGCCCTTGGTTGTTTTGGGCCATCTGAGCTATCTACTGCAATGTTGCTAAGTTGGCTTGGCGCTCTGCCCTGCTTGCGTCACGGTCTGTAACTAACATCTGCATAATCTACAGCATTGGGTCTTGCGACGAGCTGCTCCCTCCTTGGTTTCCACGAGTCATCTAAAGATTGAGATAGATACAGGGGTAAGAGGGAAAGTTCTAAGGTTCATGGTTTTGGGCTTCAAATCTAAAACTTTGAGTTAGACTCAGGTTTTTCAACTAACTCCATTTCATTCATGCAAACAAGCACACGATACAACACACACCACAATAATCAAAGGAAAACAGATGGTTTGAAGAACCATTCTGCAAGCTACGATATACTGGGACCGATACATCTCATGCTACAACAGTGTTCTAGTGCATATACTCATCGTCGATGAAGTCAGAGTCCTCATCATCAGTGTAGAAGTCCACAGCATCCTCCTCCAAAAAGTCATCATCATTGCTGAGGTAAGAATCCATGTCTCCCTGGATGTCTTCACCCTCCTCTTCTTCTTCCTTTGCTGCAAGCTGAGCTTCCTGCTCCTTGACGGTCTTCTCGAGGTCGGCCACCTTCTTGCAAAGACGGGCGATGGTGCGATACTTCTTTGCACGCTGGCGGAGAAGAGACTAGCGATCCTGGACGAGCAGTGCGAAAGTATGGGCCTTCTGGTCGGCAATGGCACGGTTCTTGTTGGCTAACTCTCTAGCATTGTCCAGTTCCTGCTATCTGTCGTGCAGCAAGAAGCCAAGATTCTCCACTTGACGCCTCAACTCTGGGTGACTTAGCATCTCCATCGGCATTCCCATGAAGTCACGTCTTGCATAGTGAGCAAAACGGGTTCCTTGGATTTGGTTGACGCTGAGGGCACATAGACGTGTGAGAGCTTCATGCATTGCCCTGGCTAATCCATCTAGCCAGTTGTTCTCTCTCACGGAGAATTGGATTCTCCCGGAAGTTGGTGCTTTGATGCTTCCTCTAAGATCCACGGTGACTAGCCACTGTAAGTCTCCTCCTGGGGATCCTGGAAGTTGAGCTCCAAGAAACTCCGGATGTGGGCGTCTCAGTAACTCCGACAGTGAGTCCAGATCCCTCTCGAAGATCAGTTGACCTCTGTTTCCCAACTAATAGAACTTGCTGAACTGAGTCTCCATCTACAAGAATTAAGAATGAGGAAGTTAGTGAAGTGATCAAGTGTGTCAAATTTTAAGTAGTAGTTGTAAGAAGTTTGAGGAACATGAATTTTTTGAGAAAGAATGAATTCACAAGGATAAGAGAGGAGATAGTTTTTCATAAATACTCACTTTGGTTTTGAAACTGAGTTTTTGTTCGGACGTCCATTCTAACTAGGGTCTCCTATGGTCAGGATGGCTCTGATACCAACTTATCAACACCCGGATGTTTAATCCCAGATGCCTGTTATGTCATCCATCGCAATCCCAGGATTACCATTTTTGCGAGACATAACAGATTGGATATCACAGTACATCATCCATTACAAACCATACATAAGGTCTTACACAAATAAGGATCTCATGATCTAGTCTTAATACAACAAGCAGTGGAAATAAAAGATAAGCGTAGCGGTGGGGTCCATCTTCAGGGGCCCAGGAAATGCTGACGAAGGCAGATAGTCCTAGTTATCATAGCCGTCCTGCTGACCATCATCTTGGTAGTCTCCTTCATAGTCTGGCCATGAGAATAGCCAGGGACAAAAGCCATTAGTACTCTTTAAGTACTCGCAAACTACCACTAACAAGTAGTATAGTTCTAAGTTAAAGTGTTAACTCTAAGTTTAACTATAAACTTAAGTTTGAAACCTAAGCTGAGTTTAGAAGCAAAGAAAGATAAAATAAAGTCCTAGAATTACTTAAGTGGGGAAGCTATTGTCATAAATACAACCCTGTTGTGGTCAAGTCAAGATTCATCGTTCATTTCATAAGTTGTTTTGAAAACATCTGACAACGAAACAGTATGGCCATTCCAACTGTCCATAACCGCGGACGCGGCTATTCGAATAATTTGACACTCTGCAGAGGTGGTACACTTTCACCACAAGATTCGATACATCTGTCAGGGATAACCCTGAATCATCATACTTAGTATGCAGATAATCAAACATAACCTTTCCTTTACACACCCTAGTATAAGCACCTCTCCTATGAGCATGGCCTCCCAACCATGACCATCAGTCATCTTGGGCACTTCATAGGTGGACAACATTGAGAGGTAGCGTCAGCTCAACCTCTCCCGCGAGGGAACTAATACTAATGCATATAAACTTCCGGCTAAGCCTTACCCAATTCAGGTAATGTGGTTGTACGGTAAATTTGGAATGGTATCGCATCCGAATCCAACCATCAATTTTGTAAAAGGGTTAAGGCTCATGCCTCAACATTTTCATTATCATAAACCATTTGTGTTTCTCAACACATGTCAAAACATCTCAATAGAATGACTCATCATTCTAAGGTTTTCATAATTCATTTTCACCAAGTGTTCCCATCTAAAGTGACTCAAGTTTTTATCTACTCTAAACTACTAAGTTAAGAGTGTTCACTAAGGTGGATATGATGGGATCAATCTCATGCCATAGAATGACATCTAAAGTTATCTATATAGGTCAAGTTTTATACTCTTTATGCTACCTTCAAAATAAGTAAGGAACTTTGTGTAAAGTAAAGGAAGTAAAGCTAGAAAATAATACTTGGGGTAATTAATAGTTAAAGTGGTATAACTCAAGCATGCCTAAAGCATCCTTGCTCAAGTCATCTAGCTTAATTCTAGCTTGCTAACAATAGCTTGCATTGTTAATGGTGGCTTGCAAGTACAACTTGCAATGGTTAACTTGGATAGTGCTAGCTTGCCTTGGTTAGTGCAGTGGTTGAAGTTTTCTTCCTCCTCTTGATAGAACTCCTCCTCCTCGAAAGCTTGGTCGGTAATATCGTCTATAAATACATACGGAGTACACAATCACCAAACAATACTTAACTAGTCCAATTAGCACTCTAAGGCATACATTTGATGATCTATTATCATCACAAGCATCACAAGTATTATTCAATAGTTTCCTCCTTTTTATTTTAGAAAAGTAATTTCTACTCATTGAAAATTAACTAAGATTTAATATTCACCACTTCAAATATGGGATCATGTGGACACATGTCATCACCACATATTCTAACATGTGGAAATGTGATTTAAGGGTTGGATCATAATTACTTTGGTTTAAGTTCATTATTTAATGATTTAAAGTGACTAGAAATGCCTATATAGCATTATTTTGGTACTAGTCCAAAGTCACTGCATGTAAACCTAAATATTATTACGTATTTAGATAGGTATGGTGAAATGTGATTTTTGAGAGTTGGAATCAACTCAAAAGCTAACATGGTTGATTTTATAAAAATGTTGCAAGGTGCAAATGCTTATGTCTTATTATTTTTACTAGGAGAGATATCTAACTCTAATTGAATTAAATCCAACGGGCTTGGGTAGATCTTTTCAGTAGCTTTCTAACAAAATTGGAATCACTCCATTTGGATTTGTAAATCTCTCTGAATTGAATTTCAAACTAGGGGACAGAACTAGGTTTAAACTAAAATAGAAAAATCCTAATTCAAACTAAATGGGTCGCGCGGGAAAGCTAACGGGCCGGCCCAGTGACACTACACGGCGTGGGGCACAGCTGACAGGAGGGGTCCACCGGTCAGAGGCTCATAATGCGTGAAGCGGTACGGGGCGATGTGGGTCGTTAGATTAGAACGGGGATCAACGGCTGGGGCTCGTCGTCGACGACGAACAGGTCGCCAGCAAACTCTAACCCTAGCGGCTCAGTGGGGGTGCTCAGGGGGCGTACCAGGGCTCTAGCAACGACGGCGAGGCGGGCAAACGGATTGGTAGACGACGACAAACTCAGGGTAGGTCGAGGCAGCTCCGGGGGTGGTCGCAATCAGCAGGGCCCTTCTCCTCCAGAGGCGGCCAGCTCCGGTGAAATTCCGGCGAACAAGTGCTCGCGCTGCTCCGGCTAGAGGTGGGGAAGGTCCAGTGAGGTGAGAGGAGGTGAGTGGTGTGCAGAAAATGGCTGGGGGTGCCATCCTTTTATAGCTCGACGGTACGACCGAGAGTGATAGGCGGGCGGCTCCGGCGAGGGCTACACAGCATGCTAGCGGCGTGGCTCGAGGTAGGGGACGGTGGCTGGTCTCCTGGCGGTGCTCTATGGAGTGAATTCTGGCCTAGGGACGGTGGTATGCGGTCGGGCGGTGCGCATGCTCTGAGCGGCAGAGGCGGCGGCTTCCACGGCGAGCGGTGGTTGTGGTGCATTGGGCGGCGAATGGGCATGTCTGCGGTGTTCCTGGGGTCATGGCGGAGCGGTGGACGCGGGCTGCGGTCGAGGGGCGGGGACAGAGGGTGGCGGTGAGGTGTGAGCTAGCTACTAGACATGGTGAGGGAGGAGAGGGGTGGTCTGCTGCAGCGATGGCATGGTCGGTCGGCAAGCATGTGCTCAGCATGGCTTGGCATTGCCACTAGGGGGTAGGAGATGGGATTTAAATGGCATGGTTATATCACTTGGGGACAGAGGGAGGGTTTTGAGGAAAATTGGGTGCAAAACCCTGTTGCAAATAGTGAGCTAGGTTTAGAGTTTAAACCCTGCCTGCCATGTGTTTGAGAAAATGGCCGCAAGAAAAATACTTTTGAATTTTGAAAAGATTTTTGGTGGGTGTGCTAGGTATAAGCTTGAGACTCTGTGGGTGCTTGGGTTTTGAAATTTGAGCTCATTTGAGTGGTTTTTGAAATAGTGGAATCTTCCCATATGAAATAGATACAATTTTCAAATGCCATTTAAAAATAGTGTTTGAATGTTTTTGGTAGATCACAAAGTGGGCCTTGGTACATCATTATGTGTACTAGGCAGGGGTGCAAAGATCCATATTTGTTTATGTTAGGTTTTGAGTACTATGAATAGCCAAAGTAGGCATGGTAGTTAATTTGGCACAAATGACCATTTGCTTCTTTTATTTATCTTGATCTATTTTTCTTTGGGATTTGTTTGGGAATGATCTAGATGATGTTTATTTCACCTAAGAATCATTTTACAAGCAATGGATCACTTAATCATGGCAATTCAAATCAACTCCTATTTTAAATGCACACACATATGAATAATTTAATAATTTTAATTGGAAAAGTTTTTGTTAACCCTAATTTTGATGATTTGGATCTTAATAACCTTGGATTAAAGTTTTGGGATGTTACATGATATCACAAACATCATCCATAGCATTCCAATCACCACAATTCATCATGTCCACTATTGGGATCATGGCATCATAAACACCCTTATTTTTACCTTGTTCATACCTCTCATATGAAGTGGGTGTTGTGGTAGTATTGGCCTACATGTGGGTGACTTCTACATCATGTATGGGGATGGCATCATCTTCATCCACCATGTACGTCTTCTTGGTTTGAGGCATCACCATCTCCAAGTTTGGCACTTCTTGATCCATGGAACCTAGGAAATCATGATAAAACACACTAGAGGTAGAGGGTAAGTTGTTAGAAATCAGAATGGTCTCACATGACCTATCAACTACCACTCTCAACTCACTCGGTGTATTAGTCATTCCCTCAAAGTGGAAGCACTCAATCTCACATATGGTGGAGTCACTCATCTCACTCTTATTTTCACTCAAGTGGGCTAAGTGGATCTCATAATCACATAGGATTGGTACCACATCATCACTCAAGCATATGGGGATAGGCTCGATGTGCTCAACTCCATGCGCCTCCTTTGGTGAAGGGAAAGTCCCATGCTCACCAATCTTGACCTTGTCGCCGCCATCTTGCACCTTGGCTTGTGTAGTCCTCTTGACGTAGTCGTCCAACTTGGCGAAGTAGAGGTCTTCGTCTTCCTCATCCATGAAGTTGCATGTGTAATCTAGGACGTTAAGTTTGGGTGTTGAAGCTTGATGGCATGGAGGAGAGCTTGACCTTGGTGCCATTTTGGTGGTGGCACGAGTAGTTGAAGGTGCCTTATGATGGTGTCGACAGAGGTCATTGGCGTGCCTTGCCAAAGGTTGATGTAGATGGCGCACTTGGTCATCCACATGACGCTCGCGACGATGATCCTTTTCCTTGGAACTCTTCTTTTGTTGCTGGTGCCTTCTTGAGCTTAGTTGAGCATTATGGATGGTGCTCAACATGTAATCTCCATCGTCATGGCAAAGATGCCTTGAACGACGTCTTGTATCCTCTTGATGTTGGCGATGATCACGCGAGGATGTATGTCAATGAAGATTCTTGCTTTGTGGCACCTTGTGTGGAAGATGATGTTTGGGCGCCACTCTTCTTGTCATAGATGGCACTTGATGCCTTGGAGATGGTCGTGTTTGGCACCTTGGAGATGGTGGCTCTTGATGGCTTGGAGGTGATGGCGCTCGTCGCCTTGGAGATGGTGGTGCATGACGCCATGTAGGTGTTGGCGCTTGACGCCTTGGAGGTGCATCATCGAAGTAGGTGGTGCCCTTTGGTGTGGCACGCTTGGCCTTGAAGGTCATGGTTTCTGGATGATGCGTTTCTGCTAGCTTGGCGTAGTAGTCCTCCATCTCCAAGCGGTGGAGGTATTATTCATGGCTCATGGAAGAGCCCTCGAAGTGGGTGAAGCTCGCCATGTCCTCCATGCCTGGTGAGGCGTTGTTGTTGAAGCGCTCGAAGTTGTCCATGCTTGGGGAGTAGTTGTTGATGTAGTACTCCATATCACCAAGCATGTGGAGCCATTGTCAGTGTAGTGCTCCATGCATGATGAGCCATTGTCGATGTAGAGCTCCAATTCCTCCATGCTTGAGGATCCATAGTTGATGACATGCTCCATGTCTTCTATGCATGTGGAGCCGTCATAGGTGCAATGCTCTAGGTCCTCAAAGCATGCGGAGCCATTGTCGGTGAAGTGCTCCATCATGTCCTCTATACTTGTGGAGTCATAGTCGTGGTGGCTCATCATGGATTCTTCATAGATATCATCCTCGGTTCCGGAGTCCCTAGACATGATTCACAAGACCAAGTGGTGTATATGGAAGTGGTAGAGAGGTTAGGGATGCAACGTCAAACCTTACTTTACCTTGGAAGATAGTATCGTGCAAGTGGGAACAATTGAGAGCAATCAAAACCAAGCAAAGTGAAGTTCACGAGGAACACCAAAACCAACTATCCACTAAAAAAACACACACACAAATCTTATGTTGGATAGTATGGAAGGTGGCGTGTCCAATAACAATCCGAAATCAAGATATTGTAATGGCAAGTAAAGAACCACGATGATCACAAAGCAAAGTAAATCCACAAGATAGGAATTATGTACATGGAAACACACACGGTGGGATAAATGGGACTTGTGCGACAGATAAAGTGAGCTAAGAACCAAATGATTACCTAGCGAAGACTATAAGCTCGTGTCACACAAGTGCAAGGAGAAATGCTAGTTCGATTGCAATAAAGTTGGTGGGCTACAAGATATGCACAATAAGTACCACCTATTTGATGTTCATCGAGCTTGCGCTTCCTATTCTATGAGGTACTTGTTTCTTTCTTTCGTTTGCTTCTTTTTCTTTTTCTATTTTTTTCTCTTTTTCTTTTCTTTTTCACTTGCCCCTTCCTTGTGCCAACAACTATACAAGATAACTATATGAGATAGCGCATTCACAACGTTTGCTCGAAATTCTACATGGTATCAAATGTGCATAGCCCAAGAAATCATAGGACGAACTAGTCTCAGTAGGTGTTTGTTGTTCGCGAAGATAGTGTAGTTCACAAAGGGATGCAAGTGGGGAGAAGATGCGGAATGTTTATACCTTTCTTTGCCAATCTTCACCCTTTATTGGTGGATTCCGCCTTACTCACGGAATTTTTATGGAGTAGATACCATGACCCATGGATATGATGATGTAGAGCTCCTTCTCCTCTTCAAAACGAGCTAAAGAACACCAAAATCCGAGTTCGTATGCAAAAGTTATGCTCAAAACCGTGATGCAGATTTTCTGTCAGCAGGTAGGGCGGAAACTCCGGTCTAGGGGCCGGAATCTCTGGTCTAGGGACCAAATCTCCTGTCCGGAGGTTGCAGGATTCGAACGGGACGAGTTTTGGGCGGAAAAACTTGAACCAAAACCTCAAATTGATGGGGGAAATCAAGGAATTAAGCCATAGGAACGCAGGGGGAGGTAGATCAACAAGTTTAGCAAGTAATCCACGGATCAAAACGTACCAAAACGCACTCAAATCACATATCGATCCAAAACACGAAATTGGGGCTATTTTTTGGGGATTTTCGAATTTATGGGGGAAAAGACCAAATCGATGGAATCCATGGCAACCAAAAGCTGCTGATACCAAATGCTATGGGGTTACCCCGTGGGTGGCCCGATCTTCACGGATCTCATCGTCAAATCGATGGGAAAGCATGGGGAAAGGGAGAAGGTAGCGAAAGCGGACGCACACCTCGCGAAGAACACGATGAACACACGCAAAACTCACACGATACAAGGTCGATTGCTCTCACCGGTGGCCACCGGTCCAATAGAATCCTCGCAAGGAAAGATCGATCAACATGCTCCCTCGATCCCACGCGGAGAGGGAAGAACACCTTGGAGAGGGTCTTGATGTCTTGGCAAAGGGAAACCGATGCCAAGGCCTTGTACAACAAGGGAGGCGCGATACAAACTCCAACGAGGTGGTGACGATAGTCAATCCCCTTTGGTAGAAGGGGATGAAGCAAAACTAGAGATTCCACAAATGGGGTTATCTTTAGTCTATCATCTATGCCTAGGGTTACATGAGGGGGTGGGGGCACTATATATAGGCCAGCCACTAGTTCAAGGGTACTTTAGGAATAAAAGTGGAAAGTCTGGGTGGACTAAGGGGTACATGGGCCAAAGGCCCAGCTGGCGGAGCGTAGGCCCATACGCTCAGGCCGAAGACTCCGGTGTGGTGGTTTGGAGACTCCGGTCTGGGCCGGAGATTCCGGTTGGTCTCCGATCCGCCTCTGGAGGGGCCTTCTGGCTGTCCTCGAGCTCGATCTAGGGGTCGGTCCGGAGATGGGCCGGAGAATCCGGAGTATGCAGGCCGGAGACTCTAGTGTCTTCAGGCCGTAGACTCCGGTGTGCGCAGGCCGGAGACTCCGGTGCTCCAGCTACTGCTTCTTCCATCTTCTCTTCCAAGCCTCTGTCTTATCAGGATGCTCCTCCAGGCTTCCTCCCATGCCTCCGTACTTGTTGGTGTGAACCTATCATGGATATGGGACAGAGTATGAAATAGTATACCATTCAAGAGGGTAGGAAATGGGTTCGAATAGAGGAACGGATTCACCTTTGGAGTCCATGACGAGTTGGCATAATTTGGAGACCATAATGTGGTACGACCAAAGGTCGGGCTACATAATCTCCCCTCCCTTCAAAAAGAGTCTTCCTCAACTCTACACGCTTATCACAAAGTAGAAGATGTCGAGAGACCTTATTGATCCTGGGGTTCACCATATAGTCGTCCTCGGGAAGATTGAATTGACAACACTTCAATGTTCCTTCACCTGCCATGAAGCCTACAAGACTCACCACAAAAGCGAAGCAACACTTAGAGTGTATCCAATTCATGAAGATTATAGCATGAGTCCTCAAGAAGAAGGAAGTCACCTTATGTTGTAGAGATAACTCGTTGAAGGGTATCCCTAGGTAACTCTCTTCGATTTGTCTTGTCAACTCTTGATCCATAGAGGTTGACACACAAGTAATTGTACCTTCACACAACAAAGACCAAGCAACATATGTTTGTGTGTGATAGAGGAGCATGTCATTTGTGGCATGTCCATCCTTGTTCACAACACTATTAGCACAACTCAAGTATAGAAAATGGGATGCATATGCAAGGTCAAGGTGCATGGAACTTGTTTGAACATCATCCCAATATGGGAACTCGAGAACTCCATATAACGTCTTAGTGTGGCACTCAAAGCAATGGACTAAAATATTCATGACCATCTTTGATGCAAGAATAGGAGAAATTCGACAAAAACACATGAGGAAGAATATCCAAAACAACATCATTATGCGTGCAAACCAACCATTGGAAAGAGAAATTGTTCGATATGTTGGATGCCACACACAAATCACCATAAGCAAAGATCATGGGCATTGGAGTATCACAAGCACATGCAAAAACAACATGTTTGCAAACAAACCATATGAAAGATCAATTGTTCCCTATGTTTGTTGCAACAACAATACGAGAGACTTGGAAGCTCTCATGACAATACATGCTCATAATGGCATTATGGTTACACACAAAACATTGAAAAGAGAAATTGTTCTACATTTTTGTTGCAACACACAAAGCATCAATATCCAATAGCAACAAAACATGATTGTCACAAGGTGAAAGAATACCATTAACATGCTTGCAAGGTAACCATAGGAAAGAGCAATTTTCCAACATGAAAGATGCAAAGGATGCAAAAGGTATCAGAGCTGGGTTTGATCTTGAACTCACTTGGGGGATGCTCTCTAGAACTCTTTTTGTCAACTCGTGCTCAACCGAGGTTGACATTGTAGTTCGGGTACCTACACACATCAAACACAAAAGGAAAAATGTGTGTGCATGGTAGAGAAACACATCATCCATCATGATGTATCTCTTTTTTTGCACATCACCATTAGTGTCAATCAAGTGTAATTTATGTGCATGGTGAGTATGCAAGTGGGGAACATGCTTATCATGGCATTTACCAAAATCTCCAAAATTTGAGAAATCTATGGGGGCCATCTCAATAGATGCCATATGAGAATTATTGTTGCAAGCAAAACAAGTTAAGGAGCAATCATCCATATTGCAAGCAACAGGAGAAATTGTAAAACACTCATGACAAAGCATGGTCCGAGGGATAGCATTATGATTATCATTGCAAGCAAAACATTGGAAAGAGCAATTGTTCAACAAAGTGCAAGCAATGATATCATCAACGTAACATTTAGACCATGGCATGTCTATGGAAACATCATCACAATAAAATAATTTCACATGCTCAACATTATGCAATGGCAAAGTATCACATGGAAATATCAATGAAGAATATGTGATATCACAAACATCATCCATAGCATGCCAATCATCACAAGTCATCATGTCCACTAGTGGGATCATGGCATCATCAACGCCCTTATTTTTACCTTGTTCATACCTCTCATATGAAGTGGGTATTGTGGTAGTGTTAGCCTCCATGTGGGTGACTTCTTGATCCATGGAACCTAGAAAAATATGAGAAAACACACTAGAGGTAGAGGGCAAGTCATTAGAAATCAAAGTGGTCTCACATGACATATAAACTACCACTCTCAACTCACTCGGTGTATCACTCATGCCCTCCAAGTGGAAGCACTCAATCTCACGTATGGTGGAGTCGCTCATCTCACTCTTGCTTTCACTCAAGTGGGCTAAGTGGCTCTCATACTCACATGGGATTGGTACCAATTATCACTCAAGCATGTAGGGATAGGCTCGGTTCTCTCAACTCCATGGGCCTCCTTTGGTGATGGGGAAGTCCCATGCTCACCATTCTTGACCTTGTCGTCGCCATCTTGCACCTTGGCTTGTGTAGTCCTCTTGACGTACTCGTCCAACTTGGCGAAGTAAAGGTCTTCATCTTCCTCATCCAAAAAATTTCATGTGTCATCTAGGACATCAAGTCTTGGTGTTGAAGCTTGATGGCATGGAGGAGAGCTTCCTCTTGGTGCCATTTTGGTGGTGGCACGAGTAGTTGAAGGTGTCTTATGATGGTGTCGATGGAGGTCATTGGTGTGCCTTTCCAAAGGTTGATGTAGATGGTGCATTTGGTCATCCGCACGATGCTCACGATGATGCTTCTTGTCCTTGGCACTCTTCTTGGTGAGGCGGTGCCTTCTGGAGCTTGGTTGAGAATTATGGATGGTGCTCAACATGTATTCTCGGTCTTCATGGCAAAGATGCCTTGAGAGATGCTTGTATCCTCTTGATGTTGGCGATGATCATGCGAGGATGTATGTCAATGAAGATTCTTGCATTGTGGCGCCTTGTGTGGAAGATGATTTTTGGGTGCCACTCTTCTTGGAGTAGATGGCACTTGATGCCTTGGAGGTAGATCCACTTGATACCTTAGAGATGGTCATGCTTGGCACCTTGGAGATGGTGGCGCTTGATGGCTTGGAGGTGATGGCGCTCTTCGCCTTGGAGATGGTGGTGCATGGCGCCATGTAGGTGTTGGCGCTTGATGCCTTGGAGGTGGATCATCGAAGTAGGTGGTGCCCTTTGGTGTGGCATGCTTGGCCTTGAAGGTCATGGTTTCTTGATGATGCATCTCCGCTAGCTTGGCATAGTAGTCCTCCATCTCCAAGCGGTGGAGGTATTCTTCATGGCTCATGGAAGAACCCTCGAAGTGGGTAAAGCTCGCCATGTCCTCCATTCTTGTTGAGGCGTCGTTGTTGTAGCACTCGAAGTCATCCATGCTTGGGGAGTCATTGTTGATGTAGTACTCCATATCACCCAAGCATGTGGAGCCATTGTCGGTGTAGTGCTCCATGTACTCCATGCATGAGGAGCCATTGTCGATGTAGAGCTCCAAGTCCTCCATGCTTGATGAGCCATAGTTGATGACGTGCTCCATGTCTTCCATGCATGTGGAGCCGTCATAGGTGCAATGCTCCGGGTCCTCAAAGCATGCGGAGCCATTGTCGGTGTAGCGCTCCATCATGTCCTCTATACTTGTGGAGTCGTAGTTGTGGTGGCTCATCATGGATTCTTCATAGATATCTTCCTCGGTTCCGGAGTCCCTAGACATGATTCACAAGACCAAGTGGTGTATATGGAAGTGGTAGGGGGTTAGGGATGCAACATCAAACCTTACTTTACCTTGGAAGATAGTATTGTGCAAGTGGCAACACTTGATAGCAATCAAAACCAAGCAAGGTGAAGTTCACGCGGAACACCAAAACCAACTAACCACTAAAACCCACACACACACAAAGCTTATGGTGGATAGGTATGGAAGGTGGCGTGTCCAAGAACAATCCGAAATCAAGATATTGTAATGGCAAGTAAAGAACCACGATGATCACAAAGCAAAAGAAGTCAATCCACAAGATAGGAATATATACAAGGAAACACACTTGGTGGGATAAATGGGACTTGTGCGACGGAGAAAGTGAGCTAAGAACCAAATGATTACCTAGCGAAGACTATAAGCTCGTGTCGCACAAGTGCAAGGAGAGACACTATTTGATTTCAATAAATTGGAGGGCAACAAGATATGCACAATAAGTACCACCTATTTGATGCTCATCGAGCTTGCGCTTCCTACACCATACAAATCTCACAAATTTGAGGGTAAACCTCGAAGGTGGCCTGATGTTTCGCGAATCCCTTCCAAATCGAGGATGGAGTGCGGGGAAAGGAGGGACGGAAGGGCACGACGAACTCACGCATGAAGAACACGATGAACACACTCACGCAAAACCACAATACACCCCATGAGCTCACGCTGGCGGTGACCGGTCCGGCGCAATCCCTAGGATCAGCGTCGGGCGGAGGACTCTCTCTTGAACCGGAACAACGAGTAGGGAGACTCGGTGAGATCTTGACGTCTAGGCAAAGGAACTCCGATGCCTAGGCCTTGTACAACGCGGAGGCACGATGCAAGCTCCAACGAGGTTTGGGATATTTGGTGCTCCTTGGTCAAGGAGCATGAGGCAAGAATTAGATAGATCCACAAGGGGTTTCCACTAATTCCAAATATCATGCCTAGGGTTTACAATAGAGGTGGGGGACTATATATAGGACAGCCACAAAGTCAGGGGGTACTTTAGGGATAATAGATAAGTTCTGGACGGACTAAGGGGTGCATGGGTCGATGGCCCAAAGGCCTTTTACATGCCTAGCGACGCTCGGTCTGGAGACTCTAGTGTGGTGGACCGGAGACTCTGGTGTGGTGGATCGGAGACTCCGGTCTGGGCCGGAGATTCCGGTCGGTCTCCGGTCCATCTCTAGAGTGGTCATTTGGTTGTCCTTGGGCTTGACTTGGGGGTCAGACCGGAGGTGGGCTGGAGTCTCCAGGGTCTTTAGGCCGGAGACTGTGGTGGACCGGAGACTCCGGTGTGCGCAGACCGGAGACTCCGATCGGAGCAGCTCCAGTGGCTTCTGGTTCACGCCCTGGTCCTTGTCCTCCATCCTTGGGTGTTGTGTTGGAGCTTCGTACCTGATGGTGCATAGAGTAGTTGCATTAAGTAGCACACCATCCAAGGATGTATCAAATTGGCACAAGGAGTGGAGCGAGTTCACCTTAGCTTGTAGGAGTTTGGCTCGGGCACGAGTCATGGGTCCACTTGGGGGACTTGTGGGTGCAGATGTAGGAGCATTCATAGGGGGCTGCATCAGCTCCCCCCTCCTTGGGAAAGAGTCGTCCTCGACTCTTCATGGGTATCATCTTGGACATCTCCATGGTAGGGTGAGAGGTCCTTGACATTGAATGTATTGCTTGCAAGGTACTTGTAGGTCGGTATGTCGATGATGTAGGCGTTGTTGTTGATTCTTTTGAGGACCTTGAAGGGACCATCTCCTCTTGGCTTTAGCTTGGAGTCGCGTTCCTTGGGGAAGCGGTCTTTGCTTAGGTGTATCCACACAAGATCACCTTATTCAAAGATCATCTCCTTCTTGTCCTTGTTTAACTTTGAAGCTTGGCGAAGGACTTGTTGCTCGATAGTAGCTATAGTTTCTTCATGAAGCTTCTTCATAGCTTGTGCACGCTTCTCAATGTCCATGTTGGTGCGCTCACGGAGAGGTAGAGGTAGGATATCGAGTGTGGCGAGGGGCTCGAAACCATAGATGATCATGAAGGGACTCATCTTGGTTGTTGAGTGCTTGGCACGGTTGTAGGCAAACTCGGCGTGTGGAATGCATTCCTCCCAATCCTTGAGGTTTTTCTTGACCAACACACGAAGGAGAGTCCCGAGGCTTCGGTTAACAACTTCGGTTTGGCCGTCGGCTTGAGGATGCGATGCGGATGAAAAGGGGAGATTGACGCCGAGCTTGGCCATGAGGGTCTTCCATAATTAGCTCATGAATTTGACATCACGGTCGGAGACGATTGTTCTTGGCACACCGTGAAGACGGACGATTACCCTGAAAAACAGATTTGCAACATGTGAAGCATCGTCGATCTTATGGCACTGTATGAAGTCTTCCATTTTGGAAAAGAGACCCACGAAAACAAATATAGAATCATGACCATGCTTAGACCTAGGTAATCCTAGCACAAAATCCATGCTAATGTCGGACCAAGGTGTATGAGGAATAGGCAATGGCATATAAAGACCATAAGGGTTAGCTTGCGACTAAGCTTGAACACATGCCGTGCATCGTTTAACGTAGCGCTCCATGTCGTGCTTCATCTTGGGCCAAAAGTAGTGAGTCGAGAGCATGTCCAATGTCTTGTCACGGCCAAAGTGACCCATGAGGCCTCCGCCATGAGATTCTTGGAGAAGCAAAAGTTGGACCGACGACTTCGGAATGCAAAAGCTTGTTTTGTTTAAATAGAAAGCCCTTATGCAAATATAAATCATCAACTCCTTTGTCAATGGAGCACTTTGCAAAAATTGGTTCAAAGAATGGGTCGGAAGAATACAAAGTTTTTATTTCCTCAAGACCCAACACGTTGATTTCAAGTCGAGTAAGAAGGTTTGTGTGCTTGCGAGACAAAGCGTCCGCAACTACATTATCTTTGCCCTTCTTATACTTGATAATGTATGGAAAAGACTCCATAAACTCAACCCACTTAGCGTGCCTCTTGCTCAAGTTAGCTTGGTCTTTGAGATATTTCAACGACTCATGGTTGGAATGTATGATAAATTCTTTAGGCCATAGGTAGTGTTGCCAAACTTGAAGAACACGAACTAAGGCAAAAAGCTCTTTGTCATAAATCGGATAATTAAGGCGAGCACCATCAAGTTTCTCGCTATGGTAGGCTATAGGACGTCCTTTTGCATGAGGACTCCTTGCATCACACTCTATCTCAAAAGTTTTCATGAACTCCAGTAATGCAAGGAGAGGTGCTTCGGTGAGCCTCTTTTTCAGTTCATCAAAAGCTTTTTGTTGAGCTTTGTCCCAAACGAAGGTGACATTCTTTTTCGTCAACTCGTTGAGAGGACAAGCAATGGTTGAAAAGTCTTTCACAAAGCAACGATAGAAACCAGCCAACCCATGAAAACTTTGGAGTTCACTCACATTTGTTGGGATGGGCCAATCTCGTGTGTCCTTTACCTTGGACACATCAACTTTAATGCCCTTCGAAGAAACGACAAATCCAAGAAAAAAAACAACTTGTCTTTAGCAAAAGTGCACTTGGAAAGATTAGCATAAAGATTTTCATGTCGAAGGATTTGCAAAACTTCCTTCACATGTGTAACATGGTCCGCAAGTGATTTGCTATAAACAAATATATCATCGAAATAGACAATGACACTCTTTCCAATGAGAGAACGCAAAATATGATTCATGAGGCGCATGAGGGTGGATGGGGCATTAGATAAACCAAAGGGCATAACCAACAATTCATAGAGACCAAGTTTGGTTTTGAAGGCGGTTTTCCACTCATCACCTTTAGCCATGCGTATTTGATGGTAGCCACTACAAAGGTCAATTTTTAAAAAAATAGTGGCTCCACACAACTCATCAAGCATGTCATCTAGACGTGGTATGGGATGTCGATAACGCACGGTGATATCATTGATTGGACGGCAGTCCATGCATAACCGTAACGTATCATCCATTTTTGGAACAAGAATCACGGGTACGACACTTGGACTAGTGCTAACTTGGATCAAACCTTTGGAGATGAGTTGGTTGATTTGACGTTCAATCTCCTTTGTCTCCTCCGGGTTCATGCGGTAAGCGGCGCGGTTTGGAAGGGGTGCGCCGGGGATGAGGTCAATGTGATGCTCAATTTCACGAAGAGGAGGTAGTCCATGTGGAAGTTCTTCGGGAAACACATCCTTGAATTCCTGCAAAACAATCATCAAAGATGGAGGAACATTGGTTAATTCATTAGTGCCTTGCGCTAGTCCCTTTCAAATGAGGACATATTGCAAGATGGATGGGTTGTTCCGCATATCTCTCATCTCACTTTTGGTGGCAAGGAGAACACTCTTAGTTTTTTCACTTGGGTTTGGCTTGTGGCTCTCACTTACCATGAGGTGGTTCTCTCGCTCACCGCTCTTCTCACAAGTAGGTTTTGTGGTTTGCACCCTCGCTAAAGCCTTTGCATTGTCCGCAATTATTTGGCTAGGAGTCATTGGTTGCAGAACACATGTTTTGTTGAGCCATTTGAAGGTGTACACATTGGTGCAACCATCATGTAGAGAAGCCTTATCGAATTGCCATGGTCGACCAAGGAGCATGTGGCAAACTGTCATAGGAACCACATCGCACTTCACCATGTCTTTGTAAGGACCAATGGCGAATGAGACCGATACGGTATGCTTGATCTTCACGGACCCTTGGTCACTTAGCCATTGCACGTGGTAGGGGTGCTTGTGCGGATGGAGGGTGAGGTTGAGCTTCTCACACAACTCGGTGCTAGCAAGGTTGTGGCAACTCCCTCCATCGATGATCACTTTGATAGATTTGCCATTGATGTCGGCTCGTGTTTGGAAAATATTTGAGCGTTGGTCTTCATGCTCTTGTGCTTTAGTGGTCAAGATCCTAGTGACGACAAGCGATGGACTTGCATCATGTTCACACATGAGGAGTTCTTGGTCATCTTCCACTCGTTGCATTGCCATTGCTTCCTTGACTCGGGCATCAAATTCATCTTCACTCAAGTACTCTTTGTCGCCATTGTCATGGATGAACAAAACTTTCTTGTTTCCACACTCAGCCGACTTGTGTCCTTTACCTCCACACTTGTAGCATTCATCGTTGAAAGGTGTATCACTCTTTGCTTGTTTGCCACTTGGGGCAGTTTTCCTTGGGGAAGTGTGGGCTTGAAGGAAGGCTTGGAGGTACTTGAGGAGCTTCCATTGAATGTTGTTGGCGTAGCGGTTGAAGCTTTCTTGTAGGTGAAATACGTCTTGCACTTGTTGTACTTGATGTCCTCTTTCACTTGACGTTTGGCCTTTGTTGCGATGTGCACAAGCTCAATAATGTTGTTGTATGTTTGGAACTTGACAATGCGCTTGATTGGGTGGTTCAACCGAATAAGGAAGCGTGGCATAGTTTGCTCCATGCGCTCTTTAATTTTGGCACGGATCAAGTTGAGTTCCATTTCCTTGAAGTACTCTTCCACGGTCTTTGTCCCTTCATGGAGCGATTGAAGGTTGTTGAAGAGGTCATTTGTGTAGTGCGCGGGGACGAAACGGGATCTCATGTGAGCCTTCATGTCATGCCAAGTTGTAATTGGCGGTTCTTGTCTTGCGTCACGAGCAACTTGAACTTGTTCCCACCAAAGGTTGGCGTAATCATCAAACTCAAGCGGAGCCATGTCAACCATCTTCTCGTTGCTATAATTGTGCATGCGGAAAATCTTGTCGACTTTGAGTGCCCATGAGAGGTATTCTTTGGGGTCATTGGATCTGGTAAACTTGGGCATTGTGAACTTGAGCTTGCCGAAAGTTTCTTCATCGTTGCGGTCATTTCTACGATCTTGGTGACCTTGTTGATGATCTTGTGGTTGGGGAGGTGGAAATTGATTGTCACGGCCTTGTTGAGGTGCTTGCTCTTGCTCTTCGCGCGGTTGTTGACGATGTTGACGCACTTGGCCCTCATGGGGTTGTTCGTCTGCGGCACCAAAGTTGGCAGGCCAGCGCATGGCGGTACCTAAGTTGCCTGAAATTACCGCATTTCGAAAAGTTGGGCCGCCAACTACTAAGAGGGGCCATTTCGAGGCAAACTCATCTCACCCCTGCCAAATACAAACATTCCATTAAACCGCCCCGTGAAGTAGACGGTCGGGACCCACATGTCGGTTATCTGTCCGTGACGCGGGAGCCAATGCGGCAACCTCTTAGGAAATCGAGCAGCTAAGTGGATTGGATGCGTTGACCAATTTCACAAATCCATTCCTAGCTTTCCCCTAGCACCGGCAGCGTCGGAATCCACCCTCCAGGCAGGACGATCCCTTCGGACATTTGACTTCCGGGGCCAAGTTGCTACGCCCAGTTGCTGCGCCCAGTCGCTGATACTGAGCTCCAATGGTGCATGCCGTAGCTGTCGTTGCGAGGCTCTAGCCCACCTTCGCTGTCGATGAGCTGAGCAGTTTGGAGGATGGCAGATCCTACTATCAAGGAAGAAGAAGTTCTGCCTACAAGCGGGTGAGCTACCCTTCTCTTTGCTATCCGCACTAATTACAACTGCTAGTTGGCTACTGAACCTCAAATTGTTCGTTAGCCCAACGCTGACAAACATATTTTGTCCATAGTTTTCTGTCAAGTGGGATCTGCGCGGACCCCCCTTACCTAGTTACGGTAGTCCTATATAGGTACGACTCCAAGGGCAAGTGGTATGGAAGCCATTGTTTCACGATGGAAGAAGCGTCTGCGCAGATCTGCACTATATCTGGTATGGTTGCTGCTCTGCGTAATCATGTTGAAGTATGGCCGAAGCAGACTGCAAAGTTCAGCTTCATGGATGAATGTGGCATCATGGTTCCTATATCGTGTGATAGTCAGCTAATTGGGTTGATGAAAAGGTATGCTTCGGATTGCATGTTTGAGCTGAATTGTGATGTACTGGATGTGGAAGCTGCTGCAACTTGGAGTCGCCCTTCTATTCTTGGACAGGGTGGTTGCTCGAACGCAATTAGCTCCTGGTAAGCAAAGGTCGCTTGGGGTTCGCATGTTTGTGCTGAATTGTAATTTTTGTTTTATTTACTCTGTAGATATTGGGAAGTTATGCAACAGTCTTGTTTCTTTGACAGGAAGCGTCGCAAGGTTAGAAACATGACTGCCGGGTCAGTCATTTTGATGCCCGAAGAAATTAAAAACGAGTGGAAAGATGATGTTGGACACGATTCTGGTGCCCATTATCCCGGCGATGCAGAGTACGTGAAGCTAAGAAAATTGGCACCGAGGAAGAGAAAGAAGGCAGGAAATGAAGAAGCCATTGGACGTGAAGGCTTGGCACCCAGGCTGCGAAAGAAGGCTGCTGGCAATGAAGATGCATAGTAGTGTGTTGAACTTGAACCTATATATGTAATTCTGTTAAATTCTGGAGCTCTGTGTGTGGCACGTTGCTGGGCGAAACAATCTACCCACGTTCTCTGAGTAAAATGTAGCGCGACTTAGGGTTTGGAAACACCCAAGTCAGTAGTTGAATCCGAAATTGTGATTGTGCCACTGCTATCTGAAAACAAGGATCCACCGGTTCCACGATTGCTGAGGGGCAGGAGGTCTCCAAATACGACGAAATGTAAGTGGCACAGAAATAAATTATTTAAGCTGTCACACTCCATGAAGCAGCAACTTATTTCAGATGCTGCACAACGACGTGGCAACATAAATAGCAATGTTCTCACTGATAAAGCCCAGATGAGGAGGAAATGGGTACCACTTTCTGGCCTAATCTTGAGCGTGTCTATCTCACCGCCTCTCTGCTCCTGCATCCCCTGCATCTGGCGAAGCTCCCGGATCTCCAGTAACTGGGTGTACGTGCTTCCACTTTATAAATTGTGGTTGTGTCATTTGCATGCGGTCAAATCCACGTAGATTACGTTTAAACAAACCACCAATATCAGAATACACTAGTAGAAAAGGGGTCTTTGGTCCACGGTCACGTTCCCAATCCGGGACAGAGATCTAAATCGAGGTAGAAATTGATCTAAATCACAAATTCTTCCACAAATTAATCGAGACAGAGATCTAAATCGAGGCATTTCATTAATTCAACCACAAATTCTTCTAAACAAAGGTGCGATTTCACATCCTACATTTCAACCACTAGTCAACAATTTCACTTCCGCTGCCGCTGTTCTTCGAGTAGCCGGCTTCCTCGTCTTCGTCGGACGGAACCTCCACGATTTCCGCATTGTACGCGAGACGGATCACCTCTTCGTGGTGAGCGGCAGCGATGACGGTGAACTTGGTCCGTCCAGGGACGGACCAGAACCTCTCCCGCCCTTCTCGGTTGTAGAGATCCCGGTGCACCACGCGCCCGTAAACGATGCGGTTGCCAATCTTGGCCTTCCGCTCCTTCTTGAACAGCGTCGGCCAGTACAGGCTGGCCCCTGCGTACCGGGGCAGTGCCCTCTTCCATGCGGGCATCTGGCGGCGGCGCGCCGCGATTTTGCTCTCCATCACGGCTCCGCCGGGGACGAGGAGCGGTGCCACCGGCACCCCCGCATAGCTAATGCGCCATCCGTGGGGCACGCGGACGGCAGCGCGAGGATGTCGAAGTGCGCGAACATCACCGCCTCGTAGAAGTTCAGCGAGGGCATCTCCATGGCGGCGCGGTGGAGATTGGAGAGGGAGCGAGGGGGTGGACGGCGCGGTGGAGATTGGAGAGGGTGAGGGGATGGGCAATGAAGCGACGAGCTGTGGCGCCTCCTATTTGTACACGAGGACGGTGAAGCGACGGGCGGAATATCCAAGGGGCATTGGTCAGACAAAAGGAAGTAATGCAGGGTTAAGACAGATTAACGAACGACCAATTTTTTTACTCCCAGGACTCCAGGGCTACTAGTTCAGACCGCTAGGTCAACAGGTACAACTATTACAACTTAAAAAGGCACGGGGCTTAAGCTAAATAGAACTAGTTAACACACATCTCCTTGATCTTCCTAATCTTAGCCCAATGCGCATCTTCCTGCGAGAGCAAGGATCGAATCGTCTGCTCCTTCCTTTTAGCATCTTCCTTGCACAGCTTCAATTGTTTCTCTACATCTTTCCTCATGCACTTATCAATACTCGTAGTTGTGAACTGCAGGACTTTGGCCTGGTGAAGATCCTTCCTTGCTTGAGTCAGTTCTTGCTCTGCTTTAGCCTTCAGGGCTAACGCCGCGTCCCTCTCCTTCTCGACTTTGCTAACCTTGTCTTCCACCCCCATGAGATCTCGCTTATGCTTGGTCGTGTCAACTGGTTCCCATAGCTTCATCTCAACACTGTCAAGAAGTGAGCTGAATGCGGATTCTTTCAACTCAACAGTCATTTCCCATAGTTTGTCCAGCGTTTTCTGCATCGATTTGGGCCACTCTAGATCTACCCATTTGACAACACCGCAACTTCCGCCTCGCATCATTGCACGATGTCCTTGACACCGTAGAAACCTCCTGCATGTGTTTCGTCCTTCGAACGCTACAAATTTAGCGGGCACATATCCATGTTTACATCGCAGAGGACTGTCTTCATCCGCTAAATCGTGATAGTCGGCGTCATACATCGTCTGGTTGGCCTAACACATCATACGCGCATGAGTAAACGGAGTAGATCTAGCTCAAAAAATAGATAATTGGCCACGGATGATAGAGATAGAGATGAGACGACTCACATCGAAATCACCGTCCCTGTCATCACGACGCATTTCCTCGTTGTCTCCCCTTGAACCCATGGCGAGAGGGGAGGGGGTGGCTGCCGGAGAGGGGATTGGGATGGCGGCGCCGTCGGCTTGCGGCTACGGCAGGATGGGAGTGAAGTGGGGAATGTGGCTTCGAGGGGAAGTAAGAGAAGTGCGGGGAGGAAGAGAAGTAATGGGGACATGACATTGGGATATGGCCTGCTCAACTCGTGAGTCGTGACACTCGCAAAAGGGGAGCCCCGGTGTTGCCAGTTTGTCCAGAGCAAGCGTGGCCAATCATGTCGCAGAACAGACTACTTGCGGATCGATCTCACGAAAACCATCCCAATCGTCCAAGCGCCCTGATCGAACAGTATGTAACAATCGACAAGCAGAACAACTATGTTAGGGCGTGCCGTCTAGAAGACTCGGTCTAATGCCAAGGTTAGGGCTCTCCTAAGGTTAATTAGTATCCATATGCGGTTTATGAAAAGAACATGCATCCAATGACACAGGTGGATCTAGCTGTGGTTAATGAGAAGAGCAGACATGCAATGACACCGATGATATGTGGTTTGTGGGAAGAACACACATGCAATGACTCTGGTGATATGTGGTTTGTGGGAAGAACAGACATGCAATGACTCTAGCTGTGGTTAATGAGAAGAGAACATATGCAATGACACTGGTGGATCCATGTGTGGTTAACGAGAAGAACACACATGCAATGACTCTGGCTGTGGTTAATGATATAGTTTGTAAGAAGAACACACATGCAATGACTCTAGCTGTGGTTCATGAAAAGAGCAGACATGTGATGACTCTAACTGTGGTTCATGAAAAGAGCAGACATGCAATGCCACCAATGGATCCATGTGAGGTCTATGAGAGGAACACACATGCAATTACACCGGTGGATCCTTACGTGGTTTGTGAGAATAACACACATGCAATGACACTGGTGGATCCATGTGTAGTTCATGGGAAGAACACACATGCAATGACACTGGTGGATATGTGGTTTGTGAGAAGAACACACATGCAATGACTCTAGTTGTGGTTCATGAAAAGAGCAGACATGCGATGACACTGGTGGATCCATGTGTGGTCTGTGGGAAGAACACACATGCAATGACTCTGGTGATATGTGGTTTGTGAAAAGAACAGACATGCAATGACTCTAGCTGTGGTTAACGAAAAGGGCAGACATGCAATGACACCGGTAGATCCATGTGTGGTTAATGAGAAGAACACACATGCAATGACACTGGGTGTGGTTCATGATATGGTTTGTGAGAAGAACACGCATGCAATGACTCTAGCTGTGGTTCATGAGAAGAACACACATACAATGACATTGGGTGTGGTTCATGATATGGTTTGTGAGAAGAACACACATGCAATGACACCGGTGGATCCATGTGTGGTCTGTGGGAAGAACACACATGCAATGACACTAGCGATATGTGGTTTGTGAGAAGAACACACATCCAATGACTCTAGTTGTGGTTCATGAAAAGAGAAGACATGCAATGACACTGGTGGATCCATGTGTGGTTCATGGGAAGAACACACATGAAATGACACTGGGTGGATCCATGTGTGGTTTGTGAGAAGAACACACATGCAATGACACTAGTGGATCCATGTGTGGTTCATGGGAAGAACACACATGCAATGACTCTAGTGATATGTGGTTTGTGAAAAGAACAGACATGCAATGACTCTAGCTGTGGTTAATGAGAAGAGCAGACATGCAATGACACCGGTGGATCCATGTGTGGTTTGTGAGAAGAACACACATCCAATGACACTGGGTGTGGTTCATGATATGGTTTGTAAGAAGAACACACATGCAATGACTCTAGCTATGGTTCATGAAAAGAGCACGCATGCGATGACTCTAGTTGTGGTTCATGGGAAGAGCAGACATACAATGATAGTAGTGGATCCATGTGTGGTTCATGGGAAGAACACACATGCAATGACACTGGTGGATCCATGTGTGGTCTGTGGGAAGAACACACATGCAATGACACTGGTGGATCCATGTGTGGTTCATGGGGAGAACAAACATGCAATGACACCGGTGATATGTGGTTTGTGAGAAGAACACACATGCTATGACTCTAACTGTGGTCCATGAAAAGAGAAAACATGCAATGACACGGGTGGATCCATGTGTGGTTCATGGGAAGAACACACATGCAATGACTCTGGTGGATCCATGTGTGGTCTGTGGGAAGAACACACATGCAATGACACTGGGTGGATCCATGTGTGGTCTGTGGGAAGAACACACATGCAATGACACTGGTGGATCCATGTGTGGTCTGTGGGAAGAACACACATGCAATGACACTGGTGATATGTGGTCTGTCAGAAGAACACACATGCAATGACTCTAGCTGTGGTTCATGAAAAGAGCAGACATGCGATGACTCTAACTGTGGTTCATGAAAAGAGCAGACATGCGATGCCACCGGTGGATCCATGTGTGGTCTATGAGAGGAACACACATGAAATTACACCGGTGGATCCTTACATGGTTTGTGAGAATAACACACATGCAATGACACTGGTGGATCCATGTGTGGTTCATGGGAAGAACACACATGCAATGACACAGGTGATATGTGGTCTGTGAGAAGAACACACATGCAATGAATCTGGTGATATGTGGTTTGTGAAAAGAACAGACATGCAATGACTCTAGCTGTGGTTAATGAAAAGAGCAGACATGCAATGACACTGGTGGATCCATGTGGGGTTAATGAGAAGAACACACATGCAATGACACTGGGTGTGGTTCATGATATGGTTTGTGAGATGAACACACATGCAATGACACTGGTGGATCCATGTGTGGTCTATGAGAAGAACACACATGCAATGACACTGGGTGTGGTTCATGATATGGTTTGTGAGAAGAACACACATGCAATGAAACTAGTGGATCCATGTGTGGTCTTTGGGAAGAACACACATGCAATGACACTGGTGATATGTGGTCTGTATGAAGAACACACATCCAATGACTCTAGTTGTGGTTCATGAAAAGAGTAGACATGCAATAACATTGGTGGATCCATGTGTGGTTCATGGGAAGAACACACATGCAATGACACTGGGTGGACCCATGTGTGGTTTGTGAGAAGAACACACATGCAATGACACTGGTGGATCCATGTGTGGTTCATGGGAAGAACACACATGCAATGACTCTGGTGATATGTGGTTTGTGGAAAGAACATACGTGCAATGACTCTAGCTGTGGTTAATGAGAAGAGAAGACATGCAATGACATCGGTGGATCCATGTGTGGTTTGTGAGAAGAACACACATGCAATGACACTGGGTGTGGTTCATGATATGGTTTGTAAGAAGAACACACATGCAATGACTCTAGCTATGGTTCATGAAAAGAGCACGCATGCGATGACTCTAGTTGTGGTTCATGGGAAGAGCAGACATACAATGATAGTAGTGGATCCATGTGTGGTTCATGGGAAGAACACACATGCAATGACACTGGTGGATCCATGTGTGGTCTGTGGGAAGAACACACATGCAATGACACTGGTGGATCCATGTGTGGTTCATGGGGAGAACAAACATGCAATGACACCGGTGATATGTGGTTTGTGAGAAGAACACACATGCTATGACTCTAACTGTGGTCCATGAAAAGAGAAAACATGCAATGACACGGGTGGATCAATGTGTGGTTCATGGGAAGAACACACATGCAATGACTCTGGTGGATCCATGTGTGGTCTGTGGGAAGAACACACATGCAATGACACTGGGTGGATCCATGTGTGGTCTGTGGGAAGAACACACATGCAATGACACTGGTGGATCCATGTGTGGTCTGTGGGAAGAACACACATGCAATGACACAGGTGATATGTGGTCTGTCAGAAGAACACACATGCAATGACTCTAGCTGTGGTTCATGAAAAGAGCAGACATGCGATGACTCTAACTGTGGTTCATGAAAAGAGCAGACATGCGATGCCACCGGTGGATCCATGTGTGGTCTATGAGAGGAACACACATGAAATTACACCGGTGGATCCTTACATGGTTTGTGAGAATAACACACATGCAATGACACTGGTGGATCCATGTGTGGTTCATGGGAAGAACACACATGCAATGACACAGGTGATATGTGGTCTGTGAGAAGAACACACATGCAATGAATCTGGTGATATGTGGTTTGTGAAAAGAACAGACATGCAATGACTCTAGCTGTGGTTAATGAAAAGAGCAGACATGCAATGACACTGGTGGATCCATGTGGGGTTAATGAGAAGAACACACATGCAATGACACTGGGTGTGGTTCATGATATGGTTTGTGAGATGAACACACATGCAATGACACTGGTGGATCCATGTGTGGTCTATGAGAAGAACACACATGCAATGACACTGGGTGTGGTTCATGATATGGTTTGTGAGAAGAACACACATGCAATGAAACTAGTGGATCCATGTGTGGTCTTTGGGAAGAACACACATGCAATGACACTGGTGATATGTGGTCTGTATGAAGAACACACATCCAATGACTCTAGTTGTGGTTCATGAAAAGAGTAGACATGCAATAACATTGGTGGATCCATGTGTGGTTCATGGGAAGAACACACATGCAATGACACTGGGTGGACCCATGTGTGGTTTGTGAGAAGAACACACATGCAATGACACTGGTGGATCCATGTGTGGTTCATGGGAAGAACACACATGCAATGACTCTGGTGATATGTGGTTTGTGGAAAGAACATACGTGCAATGACTCTAGCTGTGGTTAATGAGAAGAGCAGACATGCAATGACATCGGTGGATCCATGTGTGGTTTGTGAGAAGAACACACATGCAATGACACTGGGTGTGGTTCATGATATGGTTTGTAAGAAGAACACACATGCAATGACTCTAGCTATGGTTCATGAAAAGAGCACGCATGCGATGACTCTAGTTGTGGTTCATGGGAAGAGCAGACATACAATGATAGTAGTGGATCCATGTGTGGTTCATGGGAAGAACACACATGCAATGACACTGGTGGATCCATGTGTGGTCTGTGGGAAGAACACACATGCAATGACACTGGTGGATCCATGTGTGGTTCATGGGGAGAACAAACATGCAATGACACCGGTGATATGTGGTTTGTGAGAAGAACACACATGCTATGACTCTAACTGTGGTCCATGAAAAGAGAAAACATGCAATGACACGGGTGGATCCATGTGTGGTTCATGGGAAGAACACACATGCAATGACTCTGGTGGATCCATGTGTGGTCTGTGGGAAGAACACACATGCAATGACACTGGGTGGATCCATGTGTGGTCTGTGGGAAGAACACACATGCAATGACACTGGTGGATCCATGTGTGGTCTGTGGGAAGAACACACATGCAATGACACAGGTGATATGTGGTCTGTTAGAAGAACACACATGCAATGACTCTAGCTATGGTTCATGAAAAGAGCAGACATGCGATGACACTGGGTGGATCCATGTGTGGTTTGTGAGAAGAACACACATGCAATGACACCGGTGGATCCATGTGTGGTTCATGGGAAGAACACACATGCAATGACTCTGGTGATATGTGGTTTGTGAAAAGAACAGACATGCAATGACTCTAGCTGTGGTTAATGAGAATAGCAGACCTGCAATGACACCGGTGGATCCATGTGGGGTTAATGAGAAGAACACACATGCAATGACACTGGGTGTGCTTCATGATATGGTTTGTGTGAATAACACGCATGCAATGACTCTAGCTGTGGTTCATGGGAAGAACACACATGCAATGACACTGGGTGGATCCATGTGTGGTCTGTGGGAAGAACACACATGCAATGACATCGGTGGATCCATGTGCGGTCTGTGGGAAGAACACACATGCAATGACACAGGTGATATGTGGTCTATGAGAAGAACACACATGCAATGACTCTAGTTGTGGTTCATGAAAAGAGCAGAAATGCGATGACACTGGTGGATCCATGTGTGGTTCATGGGAAGAACACACATGCAATGACACTGGTGGATCCATGTGTGGTCTGTGGGAAGAAAACACATGCAATGACTCTGGTGATATGTGGTTTGTGAAAAGAACAGACATGCAATGACTCTAGTTGTGGTTAATGAGAAGAGCAAACATGTAATGACACCAGTGGATCCATGTGTGGTTAATGAGAAGAACACACATGCAATGACACTGGGTGTGGTTCATGATGTGGTTTGTAAGAAGAACACACATGCAATGACTCTAGCTGTGGTTCATGAAAAGAGCAGACATGCGATGCCACCGGTGGATCCATGTGTGGTCTATGAGAGGAACACACATGAAATTACACCGGTGGATCCTTACATGGTTTGTGAGAATAACACACATGCAATGACACTGGTGGATCCATGTGTGGTTCATGGGAAGAACACACATGCAATGACACAGGTGATATGTGGTCTGTGAGAAGAACACACATGCAATGACTCTGGTGATATGTGGTTTGTGAAAAGAACAGACATGCAATGACTCTAGCTGTGGTTAATGAAAAGAGCAGACATGCAATGACACTGGTGGATCCATGTGGGGTTAATGAGAAGAACACACATGCAATGACACTGGGTGTGGTTCATGATATGGTTTGTGAGATGAATACACATGCAATGACACTGGTGGATCCATGTGTGGTCTATGAGAAGAACACACATGCAATGACACTGGGTTTGGTTCATGATATGGTTTGTGAGAAGAACACACATGCAATGAAACTAGTGGATCCATGTGTGGTCTTTGGGAAGAACACACATGCAATGACACTGGTGATATGTGGTCTGTATGAAGAACACACATCCAATGACTCTAGTTGTGGTTCATGAAAAGAGTAGACATGCAATAACATTGGTGGATCCATGTGTGGTTCATGGGAAGAACACACATGCAATGACACTGGGTGGACCCATGTGTGGTTTGTGAGAAGAACACACATGCAATGACACTGGTGGATCCATGTGTGGTTCATGGGAAGAACACACATGCAATGACTCTGGTGATATGTGGTTTGTGGAAAGAACATACGTGCAATGACTCTAGCTATGGTTAATGAGAAGAGCAGACATGCAATGACATCGGTGGATCCATGTGTGGTTTGTGAGAAGAACACACATGCAATGACACTGGGTGTGGTTCATGATATGGTTTGTAATAAGAACACACATGCAATGACTCTAGTTGTGGTTCATGAAAAGAGCACGCATGCGATGACTCTTGCTGTGGTTCATGGGAAGAGCAGACATACAATAACATTGGTGGATCCATGTGTGGTTCATGGGAAGAACACACATGCAATGACACTGGTGGATCCATGTGTGATCCCTGGGAAGAACACACATGCAATGACACTGGTGGATCCATGTGTGGTTCATGGGAAGAACACACATGCAATGACACCGGTGATATGTGGTTTGTGAGAAGAACACCCATGAAATGACTCTAGTTGTGGTTCATGAAAAGAGCAGACATGCAATGACACTGTTGTATCCATGTGTGGCTCATGGGAAGAACACACATGCAATGACTCTGGTGGATCCATGTGTGGTCTGTGGGAAGAACACACATGCAATGACACTAGGTGGATCCACGTGTGGTTTGTGGGAAGAACACACATGCAATGACACAGGTGATATGTGGTCTGTGAGAAGAACACACATGCAATGACTCTAGCTGTGGTTCATGAAAAGAGCAGACATGCGATGGCACTGGTGGATCCATGTGTGGTTCATGGGAAGAACACACATGGAATGACACTGGTGGATCCATGTGTGGTCTGTGGGAAGAACACACATGCAATGACTCTGGTGATATGTGGTTTGTGAAAAGAACAGACATACAATGACTCTAGTTGTGATAATGAGAAGAGAAGACATGCAATGACACCGGTGGATCCATGTGGGGTTAATGAGAAGAACACACACGCAATGACTCTGGTGGATCCATGTGTGGTTTGTGGGAAGAACACACATGCAATGACACTGGATGGATCCATGTGTGGTCTGTGGGAAGAACACACATGCAATGACTCTAGTGATATGTGGTCTGTGAGAAGAACACACATGCAATGACTCTAGTTGTGGTTCATGAAAAGAGCAGACATGCCATGACACTGGTGGATTTCATGTGTGGTTCATGGGAAGAACACACATGCAATGACACTGGTGGATCCATGTGTGGTCTGTAGGAAGAACACACATGCAATGACTCTAGCTATGGTTCATGAAAAGAGCAGACATGCGATGACTCTAACTGTGGTTCATGGGAAGAACACACATGCGATGCCACTGGTGGATCCATGTGTGGTCTATGAGAGGAACACACATGCAATTACACCGGTGGATCCTTATGTGGTTTGTGAGAATAACACACATGCAATGACACTGGTGGATCCATGTGTGGTTCATGGGAAGAATACACATGCAATGACACTGGTGGATATGTGGTTTGTGAGAAGAACACACATGGAATGACTCTAGATGTGGTTCATGAAAAGATCAGACATGCAATGACACTAGTGGATCCATGTGTGGTCTATGGGAAGAACACACATGCAATGACTCTGGTGATATGTGGTTTGTGAAAAGAACAGACATGCAATGACTCTAGCTGTGGTTAATGAAAAGAGCAGACATGCAATGACACCGGTGGATCCATGTGTGGTTAATGAGAAGAACACACATGCAATGACACTGGATGTGGTTCATGATATGGTTTGTGAGAAGAACACACATGCAATGACATTGGTGGATCCATGTGTGGTCTGTGAGAAGAACACACATACAATGACACTGGTGATATGTGGTTTGTGAGAAGAACACACATCCAATGACTCTAGTGGATCCTTACGTGGTTTATGAGAAGAACACACATCCAATAAACTCTAGTGGATCAATCTTGGCATAATTTGATGTATGCCATGATGTATTTCATTGTACAAGACACTCACTTTCCATTTTTATACTACTCAGTATCGCCCTTGGTTTTATGTGGTACTACTCAGTTTCCCCCCCCCCCTCTATCTTTCGTAGAAGCACAAATCTGTGCTCACCCTGTCTGCTACTCCCTGATTGGTTATCACAGTTGTCACATGGATCGTGCGCACCAACCGTTGATTCTGTGCAATCCAACGATGATTGTTGCACACGTCGTGCCCTTCACAGTACAGCGTGAGACAGCACAGACGTCTCCCTCAGCGAGACTTCTACAAGAAGGAACACGATGCCGTCCATGGAAAAATTCGTCGAGCGGTCATGTCATGTTTAATCAAGTCTGAAAAGCCTACTATTACTACTACTACGCCACAACACATGCGTCATCGAGTGCACAGTCGTCGATGGACAACTGCAATTTATTGCCACTTGATTTTAATAAGACATATCCCATTTTTACGCAGCGACTCTCAATCGCCAATTTTAGGGTCGTGTCAAACTTCGTACATAGAAATTGTGTGTGCGCCCTTTGCATGCGGCTCAATACAGAACTGCCATGCATGGCCCGGGAAAAAACGTGACGTACCGTGCGCGTGTCGCGGTGCACGGTGCAGTCGACTGCGCCGACGCGTTGCACGGTGGTGCAACGAAACGTGCCTTGCTTATATCCACCTTAAATATAGAGCCCCTCTCCGCAGACCCACTCCCACTCTCGCTCACTGTCCCCACGCAACCCTCTCCACTGTCCCACCAGCATCCGCAAACTCCCGAGAATACCCCGTTCGCGCCGGCGATGGCCGAGGAGGATAAGGTAGCCATCGTCGCCTCCATGGCCGCCGGCGAGGAGGCCCCCGTCTCCTCACCGGTCCCCCTCGACGCGTTGAAAGCAGCCACTGTCCCTGTCCAGGCCCCAGTGGAGGCATCGATGGCAGTCGTCGTTCCCGTCCAGGCCCCTGTCCCAGCTACCGACGGAGCCGCCGAAGAGGAGCCCCCTGCCGATCACAAGCAGATCACGCACTTCTTGGGCACCTATGATCCAGATAAGTACATCGCTCCGCTGAAACCATACGACACCGGCATCGACGACCTATGGTCATAGGTAACTAGGGTTTGCTCCCCTCCCCTGGTTCTTCTACCGTTTGTTAGAAATAATGGGCTAATCTATTTAAAATTTAGTTGGTATTGTCATGTTTAATATTCTGGAATTAATCATGGAAATTATGCCTAATTATCCAACACCGTTCCCATCGTTGGATGCTAGATCTTGGTTTATTAGGATTCGCTTGTTCGCATTTTTATTGCTCGATCTTCTTACATCATCTACTCCCCCATTTTCCTTTTCTTCCAATAGGTTTCTGGCAGCGACGTCTGCAGCGATGACGAGTCCATTCACACCAAGGCTCGTCAGGTGCTGTGGAGGCTGCGGGCCGGCCAGTATGACGACTACCTCATGGGCCCCTACTACAGCTGCCCCTTCCGCAAGGGGATCGCCTACTGCTTGACGAGACGCGCCGCTGGCGGCACCGACTTCAACACCTTACTGAAGCATGTAGAGGCCACGGGCTCCGGCATCCACAAAGGCGGCAAGCGCGAGATCATGAACATCAATGCCTACATCGCTGAACACCAGGCTCTCGGCATTCACCTCCGAAACCTCCAGCGGGTGGCCATCAAAAAGGGTCGCATGCCTCCAATCAGGCCCAAGGCCCCCAAGATCAAGGGACTGGGCAGCAAGAAGTGGCGGAGGCGCCATAGGGATATGGAGGCGCTAGCGAATGAACAGGTTGGATGTCTCCTTGAATGTATCTGCATCTGCCACGGCTGCTGCTAAGCAGCTTCTTTTGATTTTCTATATTTTGCTTGCATCCTATTTCTGGCTCAATGCATCGAACCCCGTTAAGCAACCTACTACTTTCTATCGCTATATCCTATTTAGCTCCCCACAACTATATCTACATTTGTTTTGTTTTCTGAATGAATGTATTCTTCCTGGTATGATTTGCTGCTTTAGATTTGCTACCTGATCGGAGGCAAAAAGAGGTCCAAAAGGGAACGAATTATCAAAGAGAGAATCTTCTCTAGATTTGCTACCAATTTGGGAAAAATGAAACATATCTGTTTAGCGAGAGAGGAAAAGGGTACTCTTTCAAACTGCCAGTTAACGAGCTACCATCTTGACGAGGCCCCATCTTGACGTCTCCCTCTACAAGAAGGAATAGGATGCCGTCCATGGAAAAAGTCGTCGAGCGGTCATGTCACGTTTAATCAAGTCTGAAAAGCCTACTACTGCTACTACTACGCCAGAACACATGCGTCATCGAGTGCACGGTCGTCGATGGACAGCTGCAGTTTATTGCCACTTGATTTTAATAAGACACATCCCATTTTTTACGCAGTGGCTCTCAATCTCACTTCCAACTGGGGCCCATCGTAAGAAGCTTGGACGCGCTAGCCGGAGGCCGAAGAGCTGAGCTCGACGAGACCTAACGTCTCCGGTTCATCGAGTCACTCGCAGCCATCAACACATCCCTTTACCGAATCTATCACAACCCCACAAATCTCACCATACAGCCACCTACCTTCCCCTCTACATTTCCACTTTTAACTATTGCCAATTTTAGGGCCGTGTCAAACTTCGTACATAGAAATTGTGTGTGCGCCCTTTGCATGCGGCTCAATACAGAACTGCCATGCATGGCCCGGGAAAAAACGTGACGTACTGTGCGCGTGTCGCGGTGCACGGTGCAGTCGACTGCGCGGCGTGTTGCACGGTGGTGCAACGAAACGTGCCTTGCTTCTATCCACCTTAACTATAGAGCCCCTCTCCGCACACCCACTCCCACTCTCGCTCATTGTCCCCACGCAACCCTCTCCACTGTCCCACCAGCATCCGCAAACTCCCGAGAATACCCCGTCCACGCCAGTGATGGCCGAGGAGGATATGGTGGCCATCGTCGCCTCCGTGGCCGCCGGCGAGGAGGTCCCTGTCTCCTCGTCGGTCCTCCTCGACGTGTTGAAAGCAGCCGGTGTCCCTGTCCAGGCCCCAGTGGAGGCATCGATGGCAGCCGTCGTTCCTGTCCAGGCCCCCGTCCCAGCTACCGACAGAGCCGCCGAAGAGGAGCCCCCCGCCGGTCACAAGCAGATCATGCACTTCTTGGGCACCTATGATCCAGATAAGTACATCGCTCCATTGAACCCATACGACACCGGCATCGACGACCTATGGTCGGAGGTAACTTGGGTTTGCTCCCCTCCCCTGGTTCTTCTACCGTTTGTTAGAAATAATGGGCCAATCTATTTAAAATTTAGTTGGTATTATCATGTTTAATATTCTGGAATTAATCATGGAAATTGTGCCTAATTATCTAACACCGTTCCCATCGTTGGATGCTAGATCTTGGTTTATTAGGATTCGCTTGTTCGCATTTCGATTGCTCGATCTTCTTACACCACACATTTTCCCTTTCTTCCAATAGGTTTCCGGCAGCGACGTCTGCAGCGATGACGAGTCCATTCACACCAAGACTCGTCAGGTGCTGAGGAGGCTGCGGGCCGGCAAGTACGACGGCTTCCTCAGGGGCCCCTACTAAAGTTGCCCCTTCCGCAAGGGGGGTGTCTACTGCTTGACGAGTCGCGCCGCCGGCGGCACCGTCTTGAACACCTTACTAAAGCATGCAGAGGCCATGGGATCCAGCATCCACAAAAGCGGCAAGCCCGAGCTCGCGAACATCAATGCCTACATTGCTGAACACCGGGCTCTCTCCATTCACCTCCGAAACCTCCAGCGGGTGGCCATCAAAGAGGGTCGCATGCCTCCAATCAGGCCCAAGGCCCCCAAGTCCAAGAAACTGGGCAGCAAGAAGTGGCGGAAGCACTAGAGGGAGATGGCGGAGGCGCGGGCGCTTGCAGGATGTGCCTGCAGCTGCGGCGGCTGCCCCTGCTGCTAAGCAGCTTATTTCTAGCTATATCCTATTTCTGGCTGAATGCATCGAATCTCATTAAGCAACCTACTTTCTATCGCTATATCCTATTTAGCTGCGCACAGCTATATCTACATTTGTTTTGTTTTCTGAATGAATGTATTCTGCCTGGTGTGATTTGCTGCTCTAGATTTGCTACCCGATCGGAAGCAAAAAGGGGTCCAAAAGGGAACGAAATATTGAAGTGAGAATCTTCTCTAGATTTGCTACCAATTTGGGCAAAATGAAACATATATGTTTAGCGAGAGAGGAAAAGGGCACTCTTTCAAACTGCTAGTTAAGAAGCTACCATCTTGACAAGCTACAAGACACATACATAAACATAACACAACGAGGGTTAAATTTATTTTACTAGTATCACTTGATGCGCTAGACATCTTGGCAAGCTAACTGAGTTCCACAAAACAGAAACATAACACTGGCAAGTAAAATTTAATTCACTCCTCATCAGACCACTTGAGGCGCTTGCCATCGTTCCTAGGCGATGAACTACGACCATTCCAGGTACTCCACAGCTCACGAACTGCTTTGTCCCAATTGGCATCTGACTTGGCTTTCCTATCTTCAGCGTCCTGCGGCACAATTAGCGGTGCATCACAGGCATGATTGTTGCCGCTAGAAGATGTTGCCCCTCTGTTTGCCGCTTCAGCTGCAGCCTCTCTGTCAGCTGCTTCTTCAGCTGCAAGCTCTCTTTCAGCTGCTTCAGATGCAGCCAATTTCTTTGCATATTCAACTTCAAACTCAACTATTCCGCATTTTCTACAAAGGGCTCCCCTAAGCTCGTCTTCCCTCTTGCAAATAGGGAAAAACACGAGGTAACGTAGAAAAAAATGGATCTTCTTGTACAGCTGGTAGGTCACGTAAGCATCTATGGCTTCATACTTCAGGTTTATATCAGACAACGGCCACTCGTCCTAGAAATCGTGCCTATCCGTAGGGAAATCTTCCTTCATTTTGTCGTACGACTCATCGAGGATTCTAGTTGCAAGTGATGTCATTCCATCCTTCTTCGAGCCCCCTAGGATCTTGACAAGACGCTGAATATCGATCCAGTTGTGCGCAGGAATTATAATTTCCTCTTGATACAATTTCGAAAAATCAGTTGTTGCGTCAACAGTGCAGAAAACAATTCCCTTTTTTACAAGGAACTGGCGCAGCGCCGGACATTTCCTGTCAGTCCTGAAAGTATGTAGTTTGTCATCACCAAAATTTGTAACTACAAATATTTTGTCAATGCAAGATCATCATCTCAATATAATTTTGAAAAGTTTAGTAAATGCAAGATCAAGACTCTCAACATTGTATTGTCATAATTTATTCGATTTTGCTATTTCTTAGTCGACTGAACGAGTTGCACATTTCTTTTAACTACGGTTGCACTTTTCTTAGGTGATTGAGACTAAAGAAAATCTCAGTCGATTGAGACATAGGCAAACCCTAATTTATTTGGTCCTAAGTAAAATCCAGTAGTTGCAAGATGAGCAAGTGGATAAAGAACAAGAGGAGAAAACCCTAAAAGCGGTTAGCTACAGAGAGCAGATCTACAAACCGGGAGAGGTGGTAGACGAGGACGTGTTTCCGTATGGCAAGTTGAACGACGGCGACTTCACTCCCTTCATATGGGTGCTCCGGGGTGTACTCGAGGTCCAATCCCACGAACTTGTCCTCGTCTATCCCAAGCCAACCCTCGTACATCCTCAGGACACGCACCACTGTCTCCTCCTCGTTGGTGTAGACAACGTCTATCTTCTTGTTGTCATGGGTAGTGAAGCTTGTCTCTAGAGTGCGTAGATCTTCCATGGCGGCAAGGAGAAGACGAGAAGAAGATAGTAGATGACAGGAAGAAGAAGAGTGGTTTCTACGAGGCAGGGGAACGGTGGAACCATCAATGCGCTTTTATGGTAGGGGTTAACTATTGGGACGGAAGTCCAAGGAGAGAAGCGTGGTGGTGGCCGTTCTAGCTTCTGAGTAAACAAAAAATAATTATAACGCCGATACATGGGCCCTGTTTTGTCACGTCAATACACTGGGTAGGGGGAGTTGTCCTATCCACTGTACCAACGCTGCAAGCCTACGTGACAGCCACCCCGCCTAAGCGACAGGAGCGACATAACGGTGAACTGACAGGGGGGGGCAACATGACGCCCGTTAGCCTGATTTTTTGTATTGAAACGTAAAGTTGAATTCATGCCGAAAAAGACCCTCTGAGTATTTGGCACACCAACTGTAGTCATTCCGGCTGATTTCAGGGAACTTGGATACCGCGTTGCATGTACACCCCAACTTTCGGGCTGCAAAATGATATTCTCCTCATGAGGGTGTTGAGGATGTGGAGCCTCATAACGCGGTTGATGACAAAGAGGAGGCCTGTTCCTCGGTTGGTGATGTGGATTATGCGCACGGGCCTCACGGCGAAGATCATGGTCTTGAGCCTCTGGTGGGCGTCGCTCAACTTGTACCACTTGGCGCTCCATGTTTTGATATGGTGGAGGAGGCGCCTCGTGATGACCATGGTGTCGGTGTGGACGTTCGTGATGGTGATGACAAGGAGGAGGATCTTGGAGAGCTTCCCGTCGATGACGAGCTTGATTCTCCAAATTGGAGTCATCACTTGTTGTGTCAAGTATGTGTCACGGACGATGGTGGTGGACTTGCGGTTGCACTTGCGCTTCTTATTGTGGTTGCTCTTGTTGGATCACCAATGCCCTTGCGTGATGATGGTGTACCTGTTGTCTTGCTTGGGGCCTTGAAGAGAAATCACCATCATAGCTTGACGTTGCGGCGTGTCATGGGGAAGGTACATAGTTCAAAGAACTTCCATCTTCAACCACGGGGGCGTCATTGCATCTTGGAGCACTTGGAAGAAGATCTTGTTGAAGTGGAGCGTGATGACGCGAAGATCTTGACGAGCTTGATGCATGTGAACACGGTCTTGCCATTCCGTCGATGAGGCGTCAAAAATTGTCATTTGTTTCGACGACGGAGCATTGGAGCGCCTCATTTTGATGGCCAAAGTTGTGATGCATTGCGTGCATTTGTCTTTCGAGGCCATTGAAGCGGTTGTCAATGTTCTTGAACTCGGCTTGCATCTCGCCAAGTTCATCTTGTTGCGTCTCAAGGGCTTGGCAACATTCACGGAACTCTTGTTGGAAGATAAAGTGACTTGCGTGCGTCATGTACGGCCCATGTTCTTCTTCTTGGGGAGGTGGTTGGCTCGACTCACCATGCCTATCCATCATGCAAAACACAAAGGGTTGTATATGGAGAGCAATATGTGGTGTGGGGAACCTTCAACCTCACCTTGGGGATTGCACCGAACTAAAAACCACAAGTGAGAGATATTAGCTTGCAAAGTGAAAACATAAAGAAAACTCACACTAAAGAAAAAACTAACTCTCAAAAGCTTATTGGTGGTAGGTTAGGATTGTGGAATGCCAAAGAACCAACCAAAAGAAAAGGGGTAGTCAAAAGTGGGTAAAATCCAAACAAAACTCAATTCAAAGGCAAAAGGTTAACAACTCGAGAGGGTGACGGGAACCTACGACTATATACACACACGTGGATATTGTTGGGATTGACACGACTATGAAAATGAGCAAACAAAATGTCCTAACAAAGACTACGCTCGGTGTCATGCCAATACAAGGAGAGGCCATGGCTCGTTTGGAAAGAGGAAAAATGAGCAACAGATTTGTGCACTTGCCTTGGGCGCTCTTCTTTCTCTCTTGCTTACAAGCTTTGAGACTCTCTTTTGCTATGGGAGACTATTTTTCTTTTTCTTTTGCTTTGTATCTTTTTCTTTCTTTTGTAACTCTTTTTTTTGCTCTCCCTTGATGCTACCAAGTCACTCTTGCTATTGCTTTTACACTCTCACTATCCAAGGTGCACAATGCTCAAGCAAACACAAGATGAGCCACTCTCGTGGGATATGTACACATAAAGGAAGATAGGGGTTAACAAGGTGACGCAAGTTATACCTTTGTTGGTGATGATGAACTTGACGTTGGTGGTGTGGGATGTTGTTCAGGGCCGTGGTGTCGATGAGCGCGTGAGTTGTCGATGCGGAAGCTTGTTGTTAGTTGACGACACGCACACGAGCACAAACAAACAAGTGGAAATTAGCCAATGCAAGATAAGAGGCAAAATTGTCAAAATCAGGCGTCAAGGCCGGAGACTCCGGGGTCTCGGGTAGAAAACTCTGGTCCAGGCCGGAGACTCCGGTGTGGATAGACCGGAAACTCCGGTGTGGGCCGGAGACTCCGGTCTGCAGGCCGGAAACTCTGGTCTGGAGTCAGATCGTGAACTGCTCGAGTTCTTGAGCGGAAATCCACGCCTTGGGTCCTCAAATTCGCGAAAATTGGCCAAATTGGGCAGGGAAAACACATGATAAAGCTGGACCAATATGTTAGACAAGATTTGGTCGGATCAAAACGACAAACAACACTCCAAATCAAGAGATCGATCCAAAGAAAATTTTGTGGGGGAATTCGTGAGCAACGAAGCTCTTGATACCAATATGTTAAGGGCAAACCTCGACGGTGGCCCGATCTTTCACGAATCCCTTTCAAATCGAGGATCGAGTGCGGGAAAAGGAGGGACGGAAGAACACGAAAAACTCACGTACGAAGAACACGATGAACACACTCACACAAAACCACGATACACACTAATAGGTCATGCCGACGGTGACCGGTCCGGTGCAATCCCTAGGATAGGCGTTGGGTGGAGGACTCTCTCTCGAACCGGCACGGCGAGTAGGGAGACTTAGTGAGATCTTGACATCTAGGCAAAGGAACTCCGATGCCTAGGCCTTGTATAACGCGGAGGCACGATGCAAACTCCAAGGAGGTTTGGGATATTTGGTGCTACTTGGTCAAGGAGCATGCAGCAAGAATTATATAGATCCACAAGGGCTTTCCACTAATCCCAAATATCATGCCTAGGGTTTACAATAGAGGTGGGGACTATATATAGGCCAGCCACAAAGTCAGGGGTACTTTTGGGATAATAGATAAGTTTTGGATGGACTAAGGGGTGCATGGGCCGAAGGCCCAAAGGCCTTTTACATGCCTGGCGACGCTTGGTCCGGAGACTCCGGTGTGGTGGACCGGAGACTCCGGTCTAGTCTGGAGATTCCGGTCGGTCTCCGGTCCATCTCCGGAGTGGTCATCTGGCTGTCCTTGGGCTCGACTTGGGGGTCAGACCAGAGGTGGGCCGGAGTCTCCGGGGTCTTCAGGCCGGAGACTTTGGTGGACCAGAGACTCTAGTGTGTGCAGACCGGAGACTCCGGTCTGAGCACCTCTAGCGGCTTCTGCTTCACGCCCTGCTTCTTGTCCTCCATCCTTGGGTGCTGTGTTGGAGCTTCGTACCTGATGGTGCATAGAGTAGTTGCATGAAGTAGCACACCATCCAAGGATGTATCAAATTGGCATAAGGAGAGGAGCAAGTTCACCTTAGCTTGTAGGAGTTTGGCTTGGGCACGAGTCATGGGTCAACTTGGGGGACTTGTTGGTGTAGATGTAGGAGCGTCCGTAGGACGGGCTGCATCATGGGGTAAACCCTAGCTCCAGTGTTCTGGCCCGGGCAGCAACGTCGTGTTGATGACATTTCCCTTCTTGAAGTTGGTGTCTTGGTACTGGGCACGTATGTGTGACTGAAGCGTGGTGGGACAATTCTGGTTGGCGCAGCGATGGCGGGTCACCCTAGTCTCGTCGAATCATCGTTTCTTTCATTTCTTTTCTTTTTGGCATGTTTTAGCTGATGCCCCAGCATTCTCGGTTGTTCGAACTCTTGTATCGGCCTGGTTGCTTTATTTATAAAGCGAGGCGAAAGCCTATTTCGTGAAATGGTTGGCAGTTGGCAGATATCAGATTTTTCTCCAGTAGTTTATAACTAACTTAAGCACGGTGACATCTTGTACCTCATCCTCGTAGTCATACATACTGCTGGAAAAAAAATCTCCAGGGTCATTCAAGCGAGGCCGGCTCCAGAGGTGCCGCAATCTCCCAAAAAAAGCCTCTCCGGTGGATCTCACCGGCCGCTGCCGCCGCGGTGCCAGCGCTAGCGGCCATGCCTTGCCCCCGAAGGCGGCGACCGAACCCCCTTCGGGCGCCTTGTCGGGCTTCCTTCGCGCGGGGAGTTCGTGCCCGTGGCGACGAAGATGGTGGTCGGCTGGTGGCGTTGCAGCACTTGGTGATGTGGGTTGTTTTGTCGGCCCGCGGCTGGGAGGCTCGAGGGTGGAGGATTTGAGAGCGGCTGCAGCCTGGAGGCGGCGACACTGCTCCTCATGGTTGTGGATCGTGCCTGATCTGTTCGTTCCGATCACCGGAATCCGGCTCATGGTGTGGGGCCTGCTGGTTCGACATGAATAAAGGAGGTGGTCCTAGGGTTCCTCCCGTGCAGAGACGAAGATCTGTTTGCTTCCTGTTCTTGTTGATCTGACATGGAGCAACGTGTTTCGGAAGACTCAGCTGGCGAACTCACATGGGCATATCATGCCTCTAGATTGCTATATCGGAAGAAATTTGGTCGTGCACATCCGTATTTTTTCTGACCGTTTGGTTTCAAACTGAGCGTTGCGAAGCTCTGCTATTTGTTACCATGATATGTTTTGTCTTTGACAATCCCTGCTGAAGTCAGATACAGAGAATGTCACGAAAGCGGGGACACGAAGGCTAGCGATGGTGTTTTGTGTCTTTTTGGCGATGAGAAACTGGCTTGTTGATCCGTGACTCGCATCAGCGCCTCTTAGTGGGGCAACATCACATGAGAAATTCATAGGCTTACCTTATAGGGTGAAAATCCAAGGTCTAGCCTTAATTGGTTGTGTCTGGTAATGATCAGGCTTACCTTATAGGGTGAAAATCCAAGGTCTAGCCTTAATTGGTTGTGTCTGGTAATGATCTTGTTGAATCGCTTTGTGAGCGATAACTTTCTTCGGGGTGAAAACAACATATGATCTTTGATCGAGCGCCATCGCTAGTTGTGCACTTTTTTTAAGGTCTCGCTAATGGAGAGATGGGCTTCTGGTATTGTTTTGGTGGTGTTCGTGTCACTACTATAATAAATCATCACTGTAGCGAGAGTTTTTTTTTTAAGTTTTTTTCTGGGTTCTGTGCCGTAGGCAATGCCTATTGATATATATTTTTGTCAAAAGAAATCATACATAATGCTTTTCTTCCCAATTACGGAAACCAAAAAAGTTGCTAAGGAAAATGGAAAATTGGTGGTCTTTTCTTGTCCAAAAAAAACGGACAAACTGCGAAAACGCCAAGAGCCAAACCTCGGACGGATCAAGAAACCAAGAGGAAAATAGAGAAAAATGTCTAGCTCTTGTGTCTTGTGCTAGGCTAGTAATGGATCGGAGTTGGAGTACTAGGGACTACTATCGGGTGCTATTCAACTGCCGCGCTCAGAGGCTCAGAGCAAGGAGGCGAGCCCGGTGATGGGCCTCCTCTTCCTCGCCTCCGGCCCACACGGGCGCCATGGCGACGGTGACACCACCACCGTGATCTTCTGCTCGACGATGCTACCGTCCTCGTCTCGGACGGTGACAGGATCATACCCCTTCGTCTTATTATCGAACCGCAGCTCGAACTCGCCGGTGAAGCACGCGGCGGACACCGGCGGCTTGCGGTCGTCCGAGCACCGGACGTGGGGCGAGAGCCACTTGGCGCGCATGTACTCGGGCTTGCGCCAGGGCGGGAAGTGGAGGCCCTTCTTCTTCAGGCTCTGCCGCGCGGCTTCGGCGGTGACGTCGACGATCTTCTCGAGGCGGTCCGGGGTCCCGACGAAGAGCGACGGCAGCGCCTGCAGCACCGCACGGTACGCCTTGGTCGACCGCGCCACCTCGAACTCCGACCGAAAGTCCACCTCCACGATCAGCCTCGCCGTCGACGTCTCTCTCAACACAGCGTCGATGTACTCGTGCTCCCCTGCATACACGGTGGAGCGTCAACGACGATGATCTTAAGCGGCGTGTGTCAGCGAGGTTTTTACGTGCGAGAGCTGATGGTGATTGGTTTTTACCTGCGGGGAAGGAGCGAGTCTTGTCCCAGCGCGACTTGCAGACGCCGGCGTCGTGGCCGAGGGTTCTGAGGCCGTCGGCGACGGCGCGGCGAACGTCGGCCTTTTTCCTGCCGCCCTTGCGGCACCTCTCGGCGATCCTGGAAGCGTCGGCAAGGAGGTTCCGCTCCGCCACGCTCGCGCACTGCACCAAGCCCTGTGACCAAAATAAGAAGAAACGAATGTTCTACTATGATTTTATCACTCCGACGAGGCGACGAGCAATTAATTGACCCGGGAAGCGGCGCGGACCGCAAGTCCGGAGAAGACTGTACCTTCAGAGCCTCCAAGGCGTCTCCGGCGGCAGCCTTCGTGGTCGCGGAGGGGGCGGAGTGGCCGGATGGGAGGAAGTCGAACTCCTCGTCGTCGCTGCCGTCGCCGTGGCCGCTCCCGTTGAAGCAGTTGCAGCGCCCACGCGGGGGCCGAGACTCCACGGTGGACGCGTCCTCCATAAAGCTTAGCACCATACGGTCCAGCCCCGACGATCCCACCTCCGTCTCCGGCGGCCTCTCGTCTTTGTCCCCCTCCTTGCCGTCGCCGGCCTGCACACGCTCCGCCGAGGACACCCGCACCAGCAGCCTCCGGAACATCGACACCCTCGCGGCTGGCGCTGGCGGCGGCCTGGGCTGCATCAAGCTGTGACCGTGGTGGTTCCTCACCTGGAACGGCAACGGCATCGGCCGCGACGCACCCTTGCCACCCACCCACCTCACCCAACTAACTTTTCGGCCTCACTTGCCAGTACAAGAACGGGGGGCGAATCCTGCGTATCTATAGAACCAGAAGAACTGTGCAGGCGCCGTGCTACTGTCGGCGCAGCGGCCGTTCGCCGGCGGAGGCCATGTCCGGCAAGCGGAGCAGTTTTTTCTTTCTTTCCTCGGATGTGGACTGAATTGTTGGCTTGGTCGCAAGGTTTTATAGACGCGAGAAAGAGGTGGATGACTTGCGTGGTGGTAGTATAAACCCCGTGACCGTGAGTACGTGGCGTAGTGGGTCGAGGCGTTTACGGGAGGGTGGGGACGAAGCGACGACGACGTTGACAGGTGGGTCCTACGGGTGGCTCACGGTATTGCCGCCGTTGTGGAAGGAGGGCTCCTCACTCCGTGGGCGCGGGATAAATGGACAGGCTTTCCCTCACTCTTGTGCGGGATTACCAGGCATGGTTGACGTGACGTCCAGGGGCAGGATTATATATTTTGGTGCATCACCATATTTTAGCTCCCACAGATATCTGGAGAGGACGATCGGTAACTCGTTGATCTTTCGTGAAAATAAGGTTAGTGAGACCCCCATTACATTCGTACTATATGAGTATATTTTTATACAATATAAATTACCATGAATTTCTGCTCGCATATACGCATAGTAAGATAGAAAATATAAATACAGAACACGCCAATATCCAAAATAAAATATATTTACTCGTAATCACCCGAGTAATATGTGACCAATGTAGGCTGTCTTGAAACCAAAATAAATATATATATATATATATATATATATATATATATATATAAATATATATATATAGCTATAGAAAACCTATTCAGTACTCAGGGTGCAGAATAGTTATTTTGCACCACACATATTTTTATGTTCTCACATACATAAATTTATGTTTTGTATACTAATAATTATGTTCATATTTATTAGAAACACACAAAAATCAATATAAAAATATGATTTATGAGTCATTATAGTGTAAAAAACATAGAAAAATCGCATATTACGCCGTATTTTTTTACGGCATGGAAATACTTTTTTTACGACATGTCTAAATTTTTTTATGTTCTTCTTGACTTCCGGAATAAGAGAAAATTTACGTGACATAAAAATCATGTACGGTTTGAAAGATAGGGATGGATGAAGAATAACTATTGTACATCCTGAATGTCACTCGCACTATTTGACTCCCTGGTGCAGAATATTATTCTACACCCGAACCCGTCCAGCGTTCCCAGGCCCGCCTGACTCGACCGGCTTCCAATCCCGCGCGTCGTAAGAAAGTTGCATGCGATGTAAGGAAGTTCCACCGTCCAATTACTCGGGCCAGGTCGTGCTCGTGCGCTGACATAAGAACATGACAACCAACGTAAAAGCACTGCTTGTTATTTTCTCCGGCATCTCCAATTATTTTTGTATACTGTCAATGTGATAGTTTCATTTAGATCTGAAACCCGCTTTATTACACATGTGTAAGATTATTACTTCCTCCGTTTCCGGTGTCGCAGTTTAGTATATATGTTCATCCAAATTTAGCAAACCTGTGACATATATTTTGAGTCGGAGGCAGTACACATCATAAGCCTTTGCATGATTATTAGTACACTAATATACAATGTAAGATTGACTTGCATAGCCTCAGGTTGCCATAGAATAGATATGAGCAAGGCGTAACAAGCCTATCAAAATGAAAGAATTAGTCACCAAACATGTGGTGACATACATGACTCGGTGTAATTTATTTTTGTTACATCAACTCCACTGCACAACGTTTTAATGCTGCATTTCGATCCTACTACAGAGTACAGTGCTGAATACCACCTCATCAGCATTGTGTTGGGGCTAGCGTTACATATGTGAAGCACATCGATAAGTTGCTTCTCATCAGCCTTGAATTCAAATGCGCATGACCAGCTGATCTTTCTTGTTGTAGATTTGTTACAAAAATACACCAAATGGATGGTAAATCTGCAAGCTCAGTAAGAAATTAGAACACATCAGATTATAGTTTAGTAATACGTGCCAAAATTATTACACTGTCACACTGATGGTCCATGTATGCTGAAAGAAATGTACTCATTGTGTTCATCTGTTTGTGTATTATTTGTATGGTGCCAGTTGCCAAAAAAAATGACGTAAGGTATAATAGCATTGACCTACAGAGACATTGTGGCGTGATGCAACAATAATAAGTTTTCCAAATTTTGAATTGACAGAAGTTTCAAATTTGTACAGTGCATACCTAAAAATTACAATCAGTTCTGCTAATGCTCAACTGCATGTACGTTTTGTAAATCTAGTCAAGACAGGATCATGAAAGATTTTCAGGATATTTTTCATTCGATAAAGACTATCTTTACGATGGTTCTGCACCCCTATACCAAGCTTCAAAAACTGAAAAATAATAGGCCAACATCTAACAAGCATGACATAATGGAGAGATCGAGTTTGCAAAGCCATAAACCAACATCAGATCACTACTAGGCACAATATATTTTAATTGCATAAGGAACCTAATCAATATCCAAAGCATTTGTTACTCCGTAACTGTGCATATGAATTGGAGAGCAATATATCCGCAAAGCATTCTTGAAGTCAAAATAGGTTTCTACAAAATAGTACTGGATCGTATATTCATTGCAGGGATATGGCTCAAGATAATCTTTAGCAAAATATAAACACACATAAGAACAAAACTACTACTGCTCTAGGCAACCATAAAGCTCGCTTTGTTCATGGGAAGGAAGATGTTGTGGAGTCGCTCATGTTGTCTTGCACCAGTCCATAGATTCCTATAATGCCGCGGCTCCCAATCATCATGTGTCGAATAAGGATTGAATCTTCTGCAAGTAGAGGAGAACTTAGATCCTTATTCCGTCGGTTGCCACTTAGGGGAGCTTGATGCCGTGAACCCGCCATGGAGAGCTGATAAACAAAGGACTGTGGATAAATTGGCTTGGGTCTTAGGCAACAACTTAAAAGGATATCTTATTAACGCCTAATGCAGGATACCTAGGGGAAATCAGTCAACTTGTAGTGTTAATCTCTACCAGGTTTTTGCTACTACCTACAGTTATTTTCTTGCAAAGATGGTCGTTTGGACGAATGTGTAATTACCTTGTACGGATGATCCATGTGTGCTGAAAGAAATATAATAATTTTTATGGCGTCAGTTGCCGAAAAAAATCTTGACACGAAGTACAATAGAGCATGGACCAAGGAGAAGATGCAACATTGCAGCAATGATCCCTTTTTAAAATTCTAAATTGACTGAAGTTTCCAAATTGCACAGTGCATACTCAAAAGTTACAATCAGTTCTGTGATAATGTTCAATTGCATGTAGCTTTTGTAATCTTATGAAGACATCATCCAATATTTTAGGAGTTTGTTTCCATTCGATAAAAGTCATCTTTACTGTGGTCTGCACTCCGATTTCATTTATAAGAACGGGAAATAAATTACTCCTGGGTCCTATACTGATAACAAGAACCGGAATAAATTACTCCTATGTCATCTGCAAGAAAGGGAAATAAATAACTGTGGAGTACCAGCAGTGTGTATTGTCTCCACAAAAAGGGGACACAAACTGGATTGAGGAGATTGTTTCAAGGTGTACTCTGATAAAAACGAACCAGCTCCTACATTCATCTCCAAACATAAAAAAATCCAAATGTGTGGATATGGATCAAGCATATGAAAAGTTCAAGAATAAGAGAGGTGTTCAAGAGCATGAGCAACATCTAAACAAAATTACGGATCTGGATTAAGAACTGGATCAGATCCAAACATTTTTGTTTTTTACTGCCATGGGCAGTCTATGGACTATAATGCATGTGAAGACATGTAAAGATGAATTCAGAATCCAATTAATTCTTAAGCTTCTAATGTTGAAAAAATGAATTGATAAACTTGTAAGGCTACACATAAACTAGAGAGAGGTGATATAGTGTGGCCTCACCTGGATCTCTACAAGAACAAAGTTGAGCTAAAGAATCACTTGTGCCAATATCCTTCAACAATTTAGACTTCCGTCATATTTTAGATTGGAGTATGGGAAATTATAGGTTAAAAATCCGACAATGTCATCTAAGCTCAAAGGCTAGCTACTAGAATATCCTCCATGTTGATTTTGCCAGCTCGAAAATACATTTGTCATACTGAAGCAGTGTCGATCTTCAAGCTAAAATCTGATAGGCTAAGCAAGAAGCAAATAAACTTACAGATCACAATCGTCTATTTTCAAGCACATGAAAATATTACAAATAGGAAGTTGAAAAGGTGATAAGCATTTCTGAATAACAAATTTGTTTCAGGGGGGTAAGCATAAAAAACGAGAAGCAACTGCCAAATTGAAAGTCGTATATTTCTGAATAACAAAAGGTATCACCACCTAGCAAACAACATGCGCAAGGATCATATAAGTGGTCCATGTTCTGAACTTAAACTTAAACATAATGCCATGGTAAAGAAATAAACTGCAAAAAGACTAATTAGCGGAAGGAATACTTGACAGATATACTTCTTTATTTCTACATATACTCATTTCGAAAGACCAACAACAACTGAAAACACATCAGTGGAATCATAGGTTTTTTCTAAACATACCATCATTTCTTGTTTTATGTAGGTAACATTTCCGTAACCTTTTAAAACTAGCTACTCACAAGGTACAGTTAAGTTATTCTTAAAACAATATTACAACACTTGATCATTGAGAGGTATTTGAACTGCAGTGAGGAAAAATATTAAACTACCTACTCACAAGGTATGGTTGAGTTATTCTTAAAACACTATTACAACGCTTCATCAACGCTTCATCATGGGATTATGAGGACATATGAGACTCCAGAATCAGATTCATTAGTGCAGTGTCCGTTCGTAATTTATATTCACCATGAGACTTCAGCTTCTTGGTTGCCGGCAACTAGCAAGAATTACATTGATGGCTGAAATATGATATAGGACTTCTATTTCTAAAAAAACAACTCTAGACATGCAGTGATGAAAGCCAATACTAGAAGACGAAACCCCAAATTAAAAACCGCACCAAATCTGGACTAATAAAATGCTCGCTGGATTTAGGATTGAGCTCTTCTTCGGCGACACCGGGCTAGGTACAACATGGCTACAAACACTGAAATTTCTCTGCTCTGTTCCATGTTGGTAGTTTAATGTATCAATACTAGCATCGTAAATTGGGTACACTCGTTTTAATAGGAATAATCCCTAGAGCTTACCCTCTGAAATCTCACATTTGCAAACGGTTGAAGATGGGGATGAGAGCTTGCCTTTTGAAATCTCACATTTGCAGACGGTTGAAGATAGGGATGAGAGAATAGTGGTTCGTAGTGTAAACCTGAACTATTGCATCTGGCTACCAGATGAACTAACCGGAAAGAGGACAGGGGCAAGGCTAACGATTTGTTCTGCATACGATGTATCATGGAACCTACGTCTTCCTTGGTAATTCCAAATAAGAAACTTCCACCAGAACGGAATGGCCAGCTCACCTTAGGTCGAAGCCCACCTGCGTGCTCCGCCTGCCGTGAATCGAACATAGAAGGGCTCAGGCGGCTTGCCGCTCACCAAGATGCAGCGCGCAACCACCACCCGCCGTGCTGCCGGAGCGCGATGCCGAGACCGTCCCAGACACAACCCGCCGCGCAGCCTGACAAGGCTGTGGACGCCGCTCCCCATGCCGCCATTGCCACCGATTCAGTCGGGCGACCAAGGTGCCGCCGATTCCACCCGCCGAACACGAGGCTGCCGAGGACAGCGAGAGCGCAGAGCGCACTCACCGCTCGCGTAGCCACCGAAGCCGCCGACCCGACACCCGTTCGCCGCCGCCGCCGCACCTCAATTCTGAACCGCTCGCCGGATCGGCGCTCCATTAGAAAGCCACGAGAAAATAAATTAGGTGCGGCTCGATAATGGGCTAGCTCGCATACGTCAGACCCCACGATCCACAATTGGAAGAAAAACTGTGGAGGTAAATGAAAAAAATAAAATTACATCAGGTGGTAGATACGGCCCAAGTTCGTAGGTTCGACGGAATCAAGTGGTGGTCCGGCTCGGTAGATAGACTCGGGTGCAGAATTACTTATTCTGCACCCAGGGTGTCTAATAGAGTGCAAAATAGTTATTTTGCATCCCACATATTTTTATGTTCTTACATATTAAAATTTATGTTTTATATACTAATAATTATATTCATGTTCATCAGAAATGTAAAAAAATCAACATAAAAATACGATTTATGAGTTATTATAGTGTAAAAAATATAGAAAATACATATTTTATGTCGTATTTTTATACGGCGTGTAAACAATTTTTTTACGACATGTTTAAATTTTCTTATGTTCTTCTTGACTTATGAGGTAAGAGAAAATTTACGTGACGTATTTACGGTTTAAAAGATAGAGGACGGGTGAAGAATAACTATTCTACACCCTAGGTGTCAAATATATATATATATATATATATATATATAGTACAATATGCACATTAATTTTGATGGACCAATCTATTGTGGTCCACAAAAGGGGTAAGAACTACCAACAATACTATATTTTGTTTCGAGGTATACATTCCATTTTTGTAAATAGCTAATATAAGTCAATATATACACGTCTACACATATAATAATAGACTTCCGACTAGTTCTTACATTCCAACCGATATACTTGGGATTCACGATATGTTGCCATTTGTCATAGATATATCTTGGAATAAAAGTTAGCAACTCACCGACATTTAAAAATAAAGTTAATGGGATGAAATATGAAGCAATTAAATTTGTATATACATGATTTAGACAATGTAAATTCTTATAAATTTATGCTTGCATATACTTCAAGTAATGGTTGACGATAAATTTATTATAAATTTATGCTTGTGTATAGCATAGTAACGTTTGAAGATAGTTTGGAGAGTGCGTCCATATCCAAAACAACATATATATGTTCATAATTATTACCAAGTAATATATTAAATAACAGTATAACTGTAACACTCCAACTTTTCTACACTTGATAGTGTGTCCAGATTGCAAAAATTAGGGAGAACAAAAACCTTTTCTTACTACTTGGTGAAGTAGTTTGCTTGCTTGATTGTCCTACTCTCTTGCTTGATCTTTTGTTGTGATCAACAAAACCCTAATTTCCCCCAAAGTACTAAAACTATTTCTCTAAAGCATCATCTTGGTTTCACTTCTACTCCTTGTTTTGGCATTTCAAAAGAAAAGAGTGAATTTGACTTTATAAAAGAGCTTTTTCTTCCATAAGAAACTTCTTTATAAAACCTAGGAGACTTATATGATAATGTCTCCACCTCATTTCCAAAATAGAGTTGTACTGTATTTTGCTAACAAGCCTTTCTAAAACCTATAAAAAATCTATTTCTCTATTCCCTTAGAGAGGTACCAAAGAACTCCCTCCTCCAAACCAAAACCCTTGCCTACTCTCTACAAAAGCTTCCTTTCCAAAAAAGGCCTTTGTATAATGCTTGTGTATACTTGTATCTTTCTTATGTTTATATGAATTGCCTTGATCTGCTTGTTAAGATGAATTGTCTTGATCTTCTTATTAAAAAATTGGCTGAGCAACCATAGGATCAACCATATGAAATCAAAACAAAACGACAATATTGAAATGGATCAGATAGGCACCTAGAGGGGGGGTGAATAGGTGTTAGTCCAAATTTTAATCCTTTTTCAATTTTAGGCTTGACACAAAGGTAAATTCTTTAGATATGCAACTATGAAGAATTTCCCTATATGCAAACCTAACTACTACTGAGTAAAGACGAGTAAGAGTGAGGAGCAAGGAAACCGTAGTGGAGCACGTGAAGACACAGGATTTGTTTTATCGCAATTCCTTCCTTGTTAAGAGAAATACATTTGCGTTGGAGGGGTGAGCGGTACTAAGACCACCACGCCACAATAGGCCTCACCGTGTTCTCCGATGGATCTCGCCACCAAAGGCCTGATCCACCTTTCCACTATCGGTACCCTTCGAGGCAGGAACCGATGCCTTTACACAACTAGCAGGGCACACTCCATAACCGAATTGGAGGCTCCCGTAATGACAATAAGCTACCACAAGAACAAATATTATCAAAACTGAAACACAAGATCTAGATATTAACAAGCAATACTAGATCGAGAAATCTCCAAGTGAATGGAGGGGAAGTGATGCGCTTGATTTGTGATGTCGATGAATGAAGTCTCCTCCTTCGATTCCCCAAAGATCGAAGCCTTCGGGTGGTTGAAGTGGGAGACCTTGAATGAGAGCTTTTGCAACATACCAGTACTTTTTCGAATGAATCAAGAGATCTGACAGGAGGGGTGATTGGGGCTTTTATACCCCTTGTCCAAACTTGGCCATTGGTGAAGTCGGGGGTCAGATTATCCGGCTAGGGTAAAACTCCGCCCCTAGACTCGGATTATCCGGGGGATATTCCGCCTCCCATATAGAAAGACACGCCGAGGCATCCTTAGCAAACTTCTCCGGGGGGTGGATTATCCGGCCCCCTTTGTGGGTGGATTATCCGGCCAGGGCAAAAACTCCGGTCCTGGCCGGATAATCCGAGAGATTATCCGCCCCCCTACAGAGAGACACGCCTTGTCCCACTTTGAAAACCTTCTCGGGGGAGGATTATCCGGCCCGGGCAAACACTCCAGCCCTGGCCGGACAATCCGAGAGATTATCCGCCCCCCTCACTGAGAGGCACGCCTTGTCCACCTTTGTCAAAGGGGTCAGGCCGGATTATCCAGCCCTTGGCAGGGGCGGATTATCTGGCCCCCCAACAACAGGATTTTCAACTTTTCATGTGAACACTCGTCTGCAACACTTATCACACATGAGATAATCCATGGTATTGTTATCTAACACACAAAACACTAGAGATCATGAAATGTTCTTTCAATCTCCCCTTTTTTGTGTTAGATGACAATACTAGAATTTGCAATATAGCTCTACTATCAAAAACACAAACATGAAGTAGACTCCCCCTAAGTGTGTGCATAGTTGAAAATTTGCATTTGAATACAAATGCACACAAGTAGGTACACATTTATTTCATAGGAAAGGAATTTTTACAGACATGAAAAGATAGCACAAAACCTCATACCATCGTGAGATAGAATACCACAATATAATGCAAGGATAGCCAATATGATAACCATTGTCGAGGCCTTCCACAATGAGAGTGATAACCAATAACCAATGAGATAGATGGATCCATAATCACCGATAGATAAATCCATAGGACAATACCGGTGGCACACACCAACATGGTCTCATACAAAACAAATCACGAATAAAAGTTCAACGCTAAATGGGCACAAGCGAGAATAAGACCGAAACGATAAAGTGCAAATGCTTGCACCCGACCCATGCAAATCCACGAAGACCTATTAGAACTCCTTCTCCCCTTTGGCATTGAAACGCCAAAAAGGAAGAAGAGCGATGCTAGCACCCCAAGGGATCACTTGTAGTCCTCATCATCTTCCTCGTCCCCGTCATCATCATCATACTCCTCTGTTTCTTCCTCTTCCTCATCAGCTGGTGGAGTGGGCTCCCTCGTTGGGGCAGGAAACAAGTGGTGCTCAAGCTCTCCATAGTTGAGTCCAGAAGAGTTCCACTAAGCATATGGAGTGGGAGTGGTAGGAGCAGGAGGAGCGCCTGACGCCCCAGATACATGATGGAGAATGAGCTGCTGAGTATGGGCCATCTCGTGGCGCTGCTTGTACTCTGCATACTGCCCCTTGTGAGTATCCACCCTCATGCACAATATGTTCCGTTGAAACCAATTCAGCTGCTTCACCTCACGAGTAACATGAGGCAATAGGGCCTTACGAGCACTGACACGAGCATCCCTCATAAAACCCTCAGGAGCAGAGGATGGATGAGAGGTCTTCCTTGACTTGTTGTAGATCTTATTCACCTTATGCTCAACATCATAGTGAAATTCTCCAGTGGGAAACAAGTACTTAATGAGCATCATAATATAAGGAGCATACAGAATGGAGAGCCTATTGAACATGGCATCAAACTGTTAGGTCGTACGTTTACTTTACATAAACACGTACGCGTCAATCTCGTACATGTCCGGCTAGAGATAGATAGATAGAGTTTGTTATTTCCTAAACTAATGTATTCGGTTTCATCCAATCTATAAGGATGAGATAAATCTCCTTAATTCTCTCTACCAGTTGTAACGTACGATGTAAGTCTCGAGGCTTTGCCTCCCATATAAACACGCATCGAGCCGAGCTCCAAGGCATCATTCCCAAAACCTCTATATGATCATATGGTATCAGAGCCAACTTCTTCCTAAACACATCTATGTGCCTCGCTTCCTCTTCCTCTTTAGCGATGGCAACATCCAACCCCCTTGTCGGCCAGAGTGTCAGCGAGAAGCTCACCCGCGACAACTATCTCCTATGGTTGTCACAAGTCCTCCCTCCAATCTGCTGCGCCAGGCTCATGGACTTCCTGGACGTGAAGAAGAAGCCGGCGGAGGAGATCACCGTCGACAAGGGCGGTGACAAGGGCAAAGTCAAGGAGCCAAACCCCGCCTTTGACGCATGGCTGGGCATGGACCAGCACGTGTTGTCCTTCCTCCTCAACACCCTCTCCAAGGAGATTCTGGTGTCCATGATCGGCCTCGACTCGACCGCTGAGGTATGGCTGGCCATTAAAACAATGTTTGCCGCGTAGAACAGGACGCGGATCTCCAACCTCCATGTCGCCCTCGCCAAGACAAGGAGAGAGGGCATGACCACACCCACCTACTTCGCCAACATGAAGGGGCTAGCCGATGAGCTATCTGCGGCGGGACGACCCATCGATGATGAAGATCTCGTGGAGTACCTCCTCGTCGGCCTCGACGATCAATGCAATCCCCTCTTCATCGCCATCAGGGTCAACGGCGGAAAGGACCTCACGGTGAACGACCTCTACTCCCACGTCATGTCCTATGACCATCGCATGGAGCTCCTCCTAGATGTTGGAGGCGGCGGCTCCTCCGTTAACACGGCCTTCCGCGGACATGGTGGACCACGTGGACGCGGCTACCGCAGTGGAGGGCGACGTGGTGGCCGTGGTGGCAACGGCCGCGGCAACGGACGACAACAACAACGCGGCGGTGGAAACCCATGCCGCGACGGAGGATGCGGCAAGGGCGGCGGCAAGGACCGCGACTTCGACACTTTTCAAATCTGGGGAAGCCAGGCCATGAAGCCTGGCAATGCTGGCATCGCTACTCCGATGATGAAGAAGAAGAGGAGGAGAAGGGCGCCAATGCAGTGTCCTATGGGGTGGAAACCGACTGGTATGGCGATACCGGTGCCACCGACCACATCACCGGTGAGCTCAACAAGCTCACCATGAAGGAGAAGTATCACGGCCGCGAGCAAATTCACGCGGCAAATGGACAAGGTATGAGCATTAGTCATGTTGGTCATGCAATTGTTAATACCCCCTCTCAAAAATTACATCTCAAAATGTTCTTCATGTTCCACATGCCACAAAAAATCTTGTTTCCATTCATAAATTTACTCTTGACAATAATGTCTTTCTTGAATTTCACCCTTGGTATTTTCTTGTCAAGGATCAGGCCACGAAGAAAGTTCTTCTTAAAGGTAGATGCACACGAGGTCTCTACCCCTTGATATATTCATCTCCAATCTAGAATATTAAGTTTTTAGTGTCACCAAGCCTTCAGCTTCTCGGTGGCATAGTCGTTTAGGTCATCCATCATTTCGTATTGTTCAACAAATTGTTAGCAACCATGAACTTCCATGTTCCAATAATTCTAGTGTTGAGTCTGTTTGTGATTCATGCCAAAGAGCAAAAAGTCATCAATTACCCTATATGCGATCCACTAGTGTATCCAATGTTCCCCTCGAACTTGTGTTTTCTGATGTTTGGGGTCCTGCACCTAACTCTGTAGGAAGATACACTTATTATGTAAGCTTCATTGATGACTATAGCAAGTTTGTGTGGATCTACCTTCTCAAAAAGAAGTCCGATGTGTTTTCAATCTTTCATAACTTTCAGAAATTTGTTGAACGTCAATTTGACAGAAAATTTCTTGCTTTGCAATCCGATTGGGGTGGAGAATATGAAAAACTCAATTCTTTTTTTCAAAAAATAGGCATTGAACATCATGTGTCTTGTCCACACGCCCATCAACAAAATGGATCGGCTGAACACAAGCACCGCCACATTGTAGAAGTTGGGCTTGCTCTTCTTGCAAATGCATCCATGCCACTAAAATTCTGGGATAAAGCTTTCTTGACAACCACATATTTAATCAACATGTTACCTTTTCCAAAACTATTGATCACGACACACCCATGGAGCGTCTTCTTAAAAAGACACCTGACTATGCCTCTCTTCGCACTTTTGGTTGTGCTTGTTGGCCTAATCTTAGACCATATAACAAAAGAAAAATCGCTTTTCGGTCTAAACAATGTGTTTTTCTTGGGTATAGTCCTATGCACAAAGGTGTCAAATGCCTAGATATCAACTCTGGTAGAATATATATCTCTCGCGATGTTGTCTTTGATGAGTCAATATTTCCTTTTGGTAAACTTCACCCCAACGCTGGCTCCCTTCTTCGTCGCGAAATTCTTCTTCTACCAGAAGTTCTCCAAAATCCATCGGTGTCATCTCATGAGGGGGAAAAACATTGCACTGATCTAACACCTAATAGCTCTGTAATTCCTGGTATTTTAAGTTGTTCCTCTCAGGCACAACAAGCAACAGAAGAAAACGGTGCAGAAAATTGTGCAGAAATCGGTGTACAAAATAATGTACAAGATCAAGAACATGGCAGTTGGAATGAGACGAATCAATCTCGGATCGCGAGCAAAGGACCGGTCTCCAGTAAATCCCCGTCGGGATCAGCGACCGCGTCGACATCGTCACGTCGCCATCCAAACCCGCACCAACCCGAGCCTGCCACGTCGCGTGGGCCAACGACAAACGCGCGGGAGAACTCGAGTCCACCTACCGCGCGCGAACGACGCGGTGCGGGACCTACTGCAGCGCAACGCGGTGCGGGACGCGACGGGCGTCACGACGCGACGGGCGTCACGACGCGGGACCTCCACGCGCGGAAAACAATGCGCCTGCGCCCTCCTGGGATGACGAGTCCGTGGGCGGCACCGGCTCGGCTGGCTTGGCGCGTGAAAACGCGTCAGTGAGCGTAGGAGAATATCCGTCGATTCCAGCGTGTACAGCGCGTACGGACGAGCTGAGCGCGGGAGGATCTTCTGCAGCAGCGTCTCCCGTGACCCAGCCTGCAGCAACTCATAGAACAAGGTCAAAAACAGGTAACGCTAGACCAAAGCAATTCACTGATGGTACAGTACGCTACGGTTTATCCTGCTTATCCACTGAACCCGCTAACCTGCAAATCGCTCTAGCAAATTCAAATTGGAAAAATGCAATGGATGATGAGTATAAGGCTTTAATTGATAACAAGACATGGCACCTAGTACCACCTCAACAAGGGAAAAACCTTATAGATTGCAAATGGGTTTATAGGATTAAAAGAAAAGCTGATGGAACAATTGATAGATACAAAGCTACATTAGTAGCAAAAGGATTTAAACAAAGGTATGGAATAGATTATGAGGATACTTTTAGTCCTGTTGTAAAATCTGCTACTATTAGACTTGTTCTAGCTATTTCAGTTTCACAAGGATGGAGTCTGAGGCAACTAGATGTGAAGAATGTGTTTCTTCATGGCATTCTGGAAGAAGAGGTTTACATGAAGCAGCCACCTGGTTACGAGGATCCACGTGCACCTTCTCATGTGTGCAAACTGGATAAGTCATTGTATGGGCTAAAACAAGCGCCAAGGGCATGGTTCTCCAAACTAAGCTCTAAATTACAAGAGCTCGGTTTTCTGGCATCAAAGGCAGATACATCATTATTCATATATAACAAGTCATGTATCATGATCTATGTGCTAGTGTATGTTGATGATATTATTGTCACTAGCTCCTCCAACAAGGCCATTACATCACTCCCTCAAGATCTTGGTTCAGCTTTTGCTCTAAAGGATCTTGGTGACTTGCACTTTTTCTTGGGAATTGAGGTAAAACCATTTAATCAAGGTATTGTATTAACCCAAGAAAAGTATGCTTTGGATTTACTTGGCAGAGTTGGGATGAAGAAGTGTAAAGAATTTTCAACACCATTGTCAGCATCAGAAAAACTTGTAGTCACAGGAGGAGAACCTCTTGGGCCAGAAGATAGCACAAGATACAGAAGTATTGTTGGAGCATTACAGTACCTGACTCTCACACGGCCAGATATCTCTTTCTCTGTCAACAAGGTATGCCAGTTTCTCCATGCCCCAACCACTGTACACTGGGCAGCTGTAAAAAGAATATTGAGATATGTCAGTGGTACAGTGGGTGTTGGTCTAACCTTCAAAAGATCTTCCTCTACTTTAGTAAGTGCCTTCTCATATGCTGACTGGGCAGGAGATGTAGATGATAGGAGATCCACAGGAGGTTTTGCTGTGTTTTTTGGACCTAACTTGATTTCTTGGAGTGCTAGAAAATAGGCAACTGTGTCCAGGTCAAGCACAGAGGAAGAATATAAATCTCTAGCAAATGCTACTGCTGAGGTTATCTGGATAGAGTCACTTCTTGGAGAACTTGGAATTCCAAAAAGACAAGTTCCTTGCTTGTGGTGTGACAATATGGGTGCAACTTATCTCTCAGCTAATCCTATATTTCATGCAAGAACAAAGCATATAGAAATAGACTTTCATTTTGTAAGAGAGAGAGTAGCAAACAAGCAACTAGAGATCAAATTTATTTCCTCCAAAGATCAGGTGGAAGATGGCTTTACAAAAGCATTACCAGCTCGGTTGTTTGAAGAATTCAAGAACAATCTCAACCTCAAGAAGGCTGTGATTGAGGAGGGGTGTTAGGAAACCTGATATCGTACGTTTACTTTACATAAACACGTATGCGTCAATCTCGTACACGTCCGGCTAGAGATAGATAGAGTTTGTTATTTCCTAAACTAATGTATTCGGTCTCATCCAATCTATAAGGATGAGATCAATCTCCTTAATTCTCTCTACCGGTTGTAACGTATGATGTAAGTCTCGAGGCTTTGCCTCCCATATAAACACGCATCAAGCTGAGCTCCAAGGCATCGTTCCCAAAACCTCTATACGATCATACAGACAACTCATGATAGATGAATTCCATCAAATCCACCTTGTAGTCCACAGACTCATCCTCACTGGAGGCCACAGATGGCCCAAGATATCTCGAGCTCGTTGGGGAACCCCAAGAGGAAGGTATGATGAGCACAACAACAAGTTTTCCCTCCGTTATCAAACCAAGGTTTAATCAAACCAGTAGGAGCAAGGAAACACCCCAAAGGTGTTGCTAGCTGAACTTTGGCAGGGCGCACTACCGGTGCCAGCAGCAAAGTGGAGACCTGCACAACACAACCATAGAACTCTGTCCCCAACTTACAGTGAGGTTGTCAATCTCACTGGTTTTGCTGAAAACAAATGATTAAACGTATTGTGTGGAAGAAAGTAATAGTTTGCAGAAACTAAACAGAAAACAGTAAACAGTTGATTGTAGATTGATGATAAAAGAAAAGACCGGGGTCCATAGTTCACTAGTGGTGGCTCTCCTTAAGATAGACGACATGTTAGGTGAACAAATTACAGCGGGGAAATTGACAAACACCGAGAAAGAAATATGCATATACTACTCATCTTAAATCCTTTGATATTTGATTGGGCATTACAACATTATACATAGACCGTAATCCAACTACATCTATGACTAATAATCCACCTTCAGGTTATCATCCGAACCCCCTCCAGTATTAAGTTGCAAGCAACAGATAATTGCATTACACATTGCGTGTAAAGTAAACAATACGATTGTTCTATGAACAAAGGATTGTTGTTTTCTCCCTAGTAGCAGTAGCACTTCCCTAGATTACTAGAGGCACGAACCCACTATCGAGCATAAATACTAACTCTTGGAGTTGCTAGCATCTACTTGGCCAAGATTACTACTAACAACGGAAAGCATGCAAGATCACAAATAACAAAGACATGATAGAATCAATAATCAATCTAAAATAGCATATCAATATCCACCGGATCCCCGCAAACACAACATGTAGGAATTACAAAAGATGATCTTGATCATGAACGGAGCTCACAAGATCTAAACATGATAGCACAAAGGAGGAGAACCAGCCATCTAGCTACTACATGGACCCGTAGTCCACGGATGAACTACTCACACATCACACCGGAGGCTTGCATGGTGATGAAGAAGGCCTCCAGGGTGAATTCCCCTCTCTGGCAGGGTGCCGGGAAGAGCTTTAGATCCCTCCCGATCTAGGGATGGAGATGACGGTGGCTACAGACTCTTTCGTGTAATTTGATCGGGTACTTAGGGTTTCTATATCGGAGGCATCTTATAGGCGAAAGGGGAGGCCGAGGGGGTGCCGGAGGCGGCCAGACCACGCCCTGGCGTGGGCAAGGATGGGCCGCGTGGCCAGGTGGTGTGGCGGCCCCCTGGCCCCTCTCCGTCTCGTATTCTGGCTCCTTGTGTCCCTCGGTGAAAAACTGACTTTGGCTTTTGTCCCGTCCAATTCCGAGAATATTCATTTTCTGAATTTCCTGGAACCAAAAACAGCAGAAAACAGGCAGTTGGCACTGTGGCTCTTGTTAATAGGTTAGTCCAAGAAAGTGTATAGAAAGTACTCCAAAGTTGGAACAAAACATAAGAAAGTAGATAAAAACCAAGCATGGAACATCAAAAATTATGGATACGTTAGCAACGTATCAACATCCCCAAGCTTAACTCCTGCTCGTCCTTGAGTAGGTAAGTGATAAAAAGAAAGAATAATTTTCAAGGTGACTTGCACCATCATAAACTTGATCAAAGTATTTGTAAAACATTGATAGCTGGGATCATAGTACTTCAACATAGCATGACAGACAAAGTTCTAACAATAAGACATAGAAACTATGTTGCAACATGAAAAGGCACAAACAAAAGATTCATGAATAACAATGCTTTGTAAGACGTTTGTTTGTTTCACATAAAGAAAACATTGCATAGTGGCATTCAGCTTGTCCCTCATAGAGTAGCAAACATAAATGCATAGGACACCTTAAAAGTTCATAAGAGTGACTAGATACAAATAGTTTAAAAGAAGCAATATCAAAGCTATGCATCAATCAACAAGTCTTGGGATAATGCACATAGAACTAAGAATGGCCACTATGCTCTCAAAGTAGGTGCATAAAGATAAAAGGTGGAGACTCAACATAAAAAGTAAAAGAAAGGCCTTCATAGAAGGAAGTAGGGATTCAAGTTTCATAAAGTGCTTCCAAAAATTATGGTACTTATTAGCTTTCAGCTCTCATTGCCCCTATCATAAGCATCTTGAAGTGATTAAGGTTAAAGTGAACAAACTATGGTGTATATGCTTGACGAAGTATAAGTTGGAAATCTCATGTCCCTTGAATACGAGGGCCGCTCCTCATGCTACTCAAGTTTAGTTACCGGTAAGTTCTTGTCATAGTAAGTACATGTGTATCATAGAGAACCACTAACAGGGTACCCCTTGCCCGATGATACGGAAGAATCCCCATATCAAAATGACAAGGCAAGCAGACAACGAGCATCTCAGCAATCTTCTTATTTACCATGGGAAAATGGTGCTTTTTCTCTCTTTTCTCTTTTCTCTTTTTTTTCTTTTACTCTTTTTCTCAATATCTGACTCTTTTTTATAAGAAGAATGCTTCATAGACAGCTCATTATGGTTATGTTGCAGGTTTCCACCATGACAACATGGATTAGACCAGCGGCCCAGGTGTTTCTCTAACACACATACATAACTCCATGGACTTACAAGCTCCCCTTTCATTTCACATCGACGACATCCATAGAAAAAAGAGCATGATATCAACTAGGTACAAAGTACAAGTGCAATGTTGAAAGCGTTCCCCATGACATCATGGTTCTGCTAATCCTAACATATAGGTGCAAGCATATACAACATAGACGACACAATGGTTCAAGTTTATTAAGGGCAAGAAAAGTAAAGTGTGCCATCAAGTTCATGAGAGCTTTAATCACTAGTTTTTCTCATAACAAGTTTAATTCGGAAGGTAGATAAAAACATGAATATACTTGGAATAGCATATTCTAATAGGTTGGTATGGTGGACTCTTTGGAATAACTTGGTTTTAGGAATTGGATGCATGAGTGGAACTCATACTTGGTAATGGAGGCTAGCAAAAGACTGGGAGCGACCAACTAAGAGAGCAATAATGGCCATAATAATGCAGAGCGACAAAACATCATTAATCAAAGCATAAAGTGATACTACAAGTTGAAAAATAAAGGATCATAAAGGCTATGGTGACTTGGGATAGTCATAACATGGTGTGAGCATGTGCCAAGTTAACCCAAATAAAGCATCAAAGGAGAATACCACAATACTATGCTTTAATATGCTAAAACAACGCATGATTCTTCAAAGGCACATTAAGAAATCTCAACTGTTTATAACAAGTCATGCTACAGCAAAGAATACTAAGCATAAAGCCAAAACAATATCAAGCAAGGCATGACAAAGCATAGGCCACGGTCAAAAACATGCTCTCTTTACCACTTAAGCATGAACTTTTCATACTCCTTTCCAATCCAAACCAAACTATTTGAAAACCAATGTATGAAAGAGGGGGTCCAACCAATTTATTCAGCAAACTAAGCAAACCAAGCAAACGAAAAACCAAAACGAAAACAAAGATGCTCCAAGAACAACACAACTGTGCATGAAACAATAAAAATGAAGTGTTTGGAAGAAACCTGAGATTTTTATTGATGAAGAAGGGGATGCCTTGGGCATCCCCAAGCTTTGACGCTTGTACTTCTTGGATATTTCTTGGGGTGACACGCGTGGCATCCTCAAGCTTGAGCTTTAGTCAATTCTTCATCTCATTACATCATTCCTTCCATACACCTGAAATTTTTCTTCATACAAAATTTCACACAATCTTTATTAGCAACATTAGTGCACTCAAGATAATAAGTCTTTAGGTTCAGTTTCAATACCAATAAAACTTCCATTCAAACACAAGCTACTGTAGCACTTCCCTCAAAAAGCTCAATTCCCCAAAAAAACTCAAAAAGGAACCAAAAAGAAGCAAATGCAAATAATGGCAGAAATCTGTCAAAACAGACCAGCAGGTAAAAACCAATTTTTTCGAAGACCTTATGTTGCTCAAATCGAAAAGTGTTGAACTAACGAAAGTTAGATAACAACCTGGGGCAGAAGCACAAAAATTCATGCCTCAAAAGGATGTACCGAGATTTTACACGAAGTTTTACGGTGAAGCATAGAAATCTGTTTCGGGACAACAACTTTCCCAATCATTACTTCTCTCTCATTAGAGGTTACTCTTCGCACAAAAAGAAAATAAAAAGGATAAGGAGAGGTTATTATTTAAGCAATAACTTTCAAGACTCATCTAAAACTTTTGGGTTATCTCCCAATAAGTACATTTCTTTAACGTCTTTAAGTTAGGCATAAGAAGCAAAAAAAAAAGAATCAAGTGTTCTCAAATGAAGAAGCATTAAGAGCAAATTATGTTTTCATAGGAGAGGCAAAAGAAATATTTTCTCTCTTCTTAGGGAAGTGTTCTATACCTTTCTTGAGTGGGAGTTGATATTTAATGGTGCCTTCTTTCATATCAATAATGGCACCAACAGTTCTAAGAAAAGGTCTTCCCAAAGTAATAGGACAAGAAGCATTGCATTCAACATCCAAAACATAGAAATCAACGGGGACATAGGCATTGTTAGCCATAATAAGAACATCATTAATACTCCCCATGAGTTTCTTTTTAGCATTATCATCAAGTGGGACATTCAAATAACAATCTTCCAATGGTGGCAAATCAAGCATATCATAAATCCTTCTAGGAATAATAGAAACACTACTATCAAGATCACATAAAGCTTTAAAATCAAAATCATTCACTTTCATATTAATGATGGGTTCCCATCCATCTTCTTGTTTTATAGGAATAGAAGCTTTATGTTTCATATTTTCTTCTTTAATCTTTATGAGAGCATCAGTAATGTGTTTTGTAAAGGCCATATTCATAGCACTAGCATTAGGACTTTTGGCAAGCTCTTGTAGGAACTTAATAACTTCAGAGATATTGCAACCATCAAGATCAAAATCATAATTATCATCTAAAGTAGTAGAGCTATTACTAGCCTCAACACTAGTGGTAGTGATAGTAGAAACACTAATGTTTCTAGCAATTTCATCTTCTCTTTCCCACTTAGCATGCAATTCAGCTAATACTCTAACATTTTCATCAATTCTAACTTGTATGGCATTAGTAGCAGCAAAGGGATTATCAATAGTTTCAGGTTTAGCAGCCATTTTATTCAAAGAAGATTGAGCTTCAGCCAAAGATGCTATATTTCTTTCAACATTAGAGAGTTTTTCCTCAATAGTTTTATTGAAAGCAGTTTGTTTACTAATAAAATCTTTAAGCATAACTTCAAGTTCAGAGGGAGCAATCTTATTATTGTTGTAGGAATTTCCATAAGCATTACCATTGTTGGGAGGATACGGCCTATAATTATTATTACCAAAATTGTTGCTATACGCATTGTTGCTAAAATTGTTATTTCTTATAAAGTTCACATCAACTTGCCCTTCTTGAGCAACCAAAGAGGCTAAGGGAACATGATTTGGATCAATATGAGCCTTCCCATTAACAAGCATAGACATAATAACATCAATTTTATCACTGAAGGAGATTGGTTATGAGGGACTCCCCTTGTGAAGATGTCCTTGACTCCCCGGCAACGGCGCCAGGAAAAGCTTTGATGACCCAAGATATCTCAAGCTCGTTGGGGAACCCCAAGAGGAAGGTATGATGAGCACAACAGCAAGTTTTTCCTCAGTTATGAAACCAAGGTTTAATCGAACCAGTAGGAGCAAGGAAACACCCCAAAGGTGTTACTAGCTGAACTTTGGCAGGGCGCACTACCGGTGCCAGCAGCAACGTGGAGACCTGCACAACACAACCACAGAACTCTGTCCCCAACTTACAGTGAGGTTGTCAATCTCACCGGTTTTGCTAAAAACAAAGGATTAAACGTATTGTGTGGAAGAAAGTAATAGTTTGCAGAAAGTAAACAGAAAACAGTAAACAGTTGATTATAGATTGATGATAAAAGAAAGGACGGGGTCCATAGTTCACTAGTGGTGGCTCTCCTTAAGATAGACGACATGTTAGGTGAACAAATTACAGCGGGGAAATTGACAAACACCGAGAAAGAAATATGCATATACTACTCATCTTAACTCCTTTGAGATTTGATTGGGCATTACAACATTATACATAGACCGTAATCCAACTGCATCTATGACTAATAATCCACCTTCAGGTTATCATCCGAACCCCCTCCAGTATTAAGTTGCAAGCAACAGATAATTGCATTACGCATTGCGTGTAAAGTAAACAGTACGATTATTCTATGAACAAAGGATTGTTGTTTTCTCCCTAGTAGCAACAACACATCTACTACCTTAGAGATTTCTGTCACTTCCTCAGATTACAAGAGGCATGAACCCACTATCGAGCATAAATACTAACTCTTGGAGTTGCTAGCATCTACTTGGCCAAAGATAGCTACTAACAACGGAAAGCATGCAAGATCACAAATAACAAAGACATGATAGAATCAATAATCAATCTGAAATAGCATCTCAATATCCATCGGATCCCTACAAACACAACATGTAGGAATTATAAAAGATGATCCTGATCATGAACGGAGCTCACAAGATCTAAACATGATAGCACAAAGGAGGAGAACCAGCCATCTAGCTACTACATGGACCCGTAGTCCAGGGATGAACTACTCACGCATCACACTGGAGGCTTGCATGGTGATGAAGAAGGCCTCTAGGGTGAATTCCCCTCTCCGGCAGGGTAGCAGGAGAGCTTCAGATCCCTCCCGATCTAGGGATGAAGATGCTGGCGGCTACAGACTCTTTCGTGGAATTTTGATCGGTACTTAGGGTTTATGTATTAGAGGCATCTTATAGGCGAAAGGGGAGGCCGAGGGGGTACCGGAGGCGGCCAGACCACTCCCTGGCATGGGCCAGGCTGGGCCGTGCGGCCAGGTGGTGTGGCGGCCCCCTGGCCCCTCTCCGTCTCGTATTCTGGCTCCTTGTGTCCCTCGGTGAAAAACTAACTTTGGCTTTTGTCCCGTCCAATTCCGAGAATATTCATTTTCTGACTTTCCTGGAACCAAAAACAGCAGAAAACAGGCAGCTGGCACTGTGGCTCTTGTTAATAGGTTAGTCCAAGAAAGTGTATAGAAAGTACTCCAAAGTTGGAACAAAACATAAGAAAGTAGATAAAAACCAAGCATGGAACATCAAAAATTATGGATACGTTATCAATGTATCAGCCACCTCATAGGAAAAAGCAAGCAGCTGAACCAAGTGGCCACACATAGTGTCATTGTTGCCCCCACTAGGCGTGATGGAGTCACAGAAAATACCAACCAAACTAGCATAAAGAAGGGAGAGGCCTGCAAAAGTACCCACTATCCCATCATCAGTCGTGCAAGGAGAAAGAGAAGCATCTTTGTTGGGCTTGAGTTGAGTGATGATACGATGGCCACAAGCACAGTCCCTGTGAAGGATCAGATAACCAAGCACCCCAGCGAAGGTCCGAAAATCAGATTGCATAATAGTGTCACGGGTCATCCACTTCATGGTGCGGTTCTCATCGCCACAAATTACCAAAGTGGAGAAGAATTGCTTCACCACCTCGGAGTCATAGGAACACTGAAGAGCCATAAGAGTGTGCAGCCCCATCCACTCAGTCATAGTCATAGCATCAGCAAGTTGAGGCTTCTCCATAGCCTCAGCAATATTCATGGGATGCATAGGGCAAATCTTCAGAGATGAATAGACATCCTCATAGATGGACTTTTGGTCAGCACACCAAAAGCGGGAGTCACCAAGCTGTGTATCTCGCTCAATGTCCACAAACATATCATGATGACGAATCGAAGAGTAAGTGACGCGATCCTTTGCCTTATAGTTGACCTTTGATGCCTTCCCCTTTCTCTTGGACACACCCCTCCTTTCCTTTTCTTTCCTTGCTTGTTCAGCCATTCGGTCAGCCTCTCTTTTCCTCCTCCTCAATTCAACCTCGTCCACGAGACCACCTTCACTGTTAGACCTGAAGTAGAGGCCATAGGGATGGCGCTTGTAGGTTTTGGGAACACTAGAACCACCTGAACGAATAAGAAGGATAGCACGGGGATAAGCACACACACAAGTCCAGAAGGAAAGTACAAATAGTAGACAAATAATCCACAACCCAAAAATACATTATGCAAAAATCTAAGGAATTCTGAATCAGAGTTGAGTCTTCTAGGCCGGATAATCCGGCCATGCTAGGGGCGGATAATCTGTCCCTGGTGAAATTTTTCAGAATCAGCCTAGATTGATTGCAACAACATAGATCGGGCATAGGAATGCAAGACTATGATTTATAAGTGAAACAAGAACCACAAGGAGACTCTTAGTCCATGTTCCTCCAACAAGTAACACATCTACACAAAAGATGGGAGAGGGGGAGTTACCCTCACTCATTGAAGGAAGAACGCGGAGGAGGAGGTACCCAGATGCGTGGGGAAGAAGATCCGGGGGAGGCTCGGAGAATCTAGGGATGGTTGGGGCGATGGGCGGTAACTTGGGAGAGAGAGGGGGTTGGGGAGAAGAACTGGTCTGTTTGAGCTCTTCCCCCCGACGCCCAGCCCTTAAAGGACAGAAGCCGCCAGGGGCGGATAATCCGGCCTAATTTCTGAAATTCTATTGTACACAGATTCAGGCCCGCGCACCACCAAACAAAACCCCCACAAGATAAACAATGGACTTGTGTGCAAGAAATGATGGCTTGGGTTTAGACAACCAAACTGAGATGGTACTACACACCCAAGATTGCAAGAACCAAATCAAATAAAAGCCAAAATTGAGTGTGTTTTCCATAAGAACACAAGATAAGCAAGAAAAACCAAGAAGATCCACATAGAACCAACTCTTCTTATGGAAGAGGGCGGTGGCCTAGGACACCATGTTGGAGCACATGGTATGACACCGCGAAGATATATCTTGGGTTCATGACCAATACTCATCAATAAGCTCACATATCACAAAATGATATTAAGAGAAATGATTTTACTTACTTTCGGCATTATGGGGGAGGGTTAGCCCAATCAATTAGGACCACACTCCCCCTATATCCATGCCCACACCTAAACCAAATAAGGAGGAGATATAAGAGTGTGTGCATGGGTAATCAAGACAAACTCCTTGGAATCAACAATATTTAGCTCATTCCTCAAATAACAAAATCTTGCTTCATCAAGTGGTTTCGTGAAAATACTAGCAAGTTGGTTCTTCGTGCTCACAAAAGATAGATCAATATCACCATGAGCAACATGGTCCCGAATAAAGTGATTCCGAATCTCAATATGCTTTGTCCTTATATGCTGCACCGGATTGTACGCAATTTTGATTGCACTTTCATTATCACATAAAAGAGGCACTTTGTCACAGTGGACACTGTATTCCTTTAAAGTTTGCCTCATCCATAATAATTGAGTACATGCACTTGCAGCAGCCACATATTCTGCCTCGGCGATGGAGAGAGATATATAATTCTGTTTCTTAGAAGACCAACATACCAAAGACCTTTCCAAGAATTGACAAGCTCGAGAAGTTGATTTCCTATCATCCTTGTCACCAGCCCAATCTGAATCAGTATAACCACATAGAGAGAAATTGGAGCCCTTGAGACACCATAAACCAAAATTAGGGGAATGAACCAAATATAGGAATATTCTCTTGACCGCCACTAAGTGGCTTTCTTTAGGAGCTGCTTGATACCTTGCACACACACCTACACTCAACACAATACCCGGTCTAGATGCGCAAAGGTAAAGGAGAGAGCTGATCATGGACTGGTATACCTTTTGGTCCACATCTTTACCGTTTGGATTAAGTTCAAGATGGCATTTAGTTTGCATCGGTGTGGCGACGCCATTAAGATCCGTCATCTTGAACCTCTTGAGCATGTCTTGGATGTATTTGCTTGATTTATGAAGGTTCCTTGTCTAAGTTGTTTGATCTCAAATCCTAGAAAGAACCGTAATTCCCCCATCATAGACATCTCAAACCTGTCAGTCATAAGCTTTGAAAATTCATCATTAAAAGATTTATTAGTAGAGCCAAAGATAATGTCGTCTACATATAGTTGGCATACGAAGAGCTCCCCCTTAACCTTCTTAGTAAAAAGAGTGGGATCGATTTGCCCAACTTCGAAACCACGGTATAGCAAAAGCTCTTTAAGGTGCTCATACCACGCACGTGGGGCTTGTTTAAGGCCATAGAGTGCCTTATCGAGTTTGTAGACATGGTTCGGGAAGTTGGGATCCTCAAATCCTGGGGGTTGCTTTACATATACCAACTCATGTAGAGGACCATTAAGAAAAGCATTCTTAACATCCATTTGTTGTAATTTAAAATTATTATGAGCTGCATAAGCAAGAAGGATACAAATGGACTCAAGACGAGCCACTGGAGCATAAGTCTTGCCAAAGTCGATGCCTTCAACTTGGGAATAGCCTTGTGCCACGAGTCTTGCCTTGTTCCTTACAACAATGCCATTCTCATCTTGCTTATTCTTGAAAATCCACTTTGTGCCGATAACATTGCGGCAATCCTTGGGCTTCTCTACTAAATTCTAGACCTTGTTGCGCTCGAAATTATTTAACTCTTCATGCATAGCAGCAACCCAGTCCGGATCTTCAAGAGCTTCAAACACTTTCTTGGATTCCACCATGGATATGTGAGCTTGATGCTCACCGAAGCGTGCTAGCTCCCTTCTTATGGACACTCTCCATCTGAGATGACCTACAACTTTATCAAGAGTGTGTCCCCTCAATTCAAGATTCCTTTCTGCACGAGCTTTGCATCAAAGTTTAATCAACTTGTTGTTTCTTGGAGGAAATTCTTCATCATTTGAGTCTTTGTTGGAACTACTTGCTTGGCCTTGATCTATAGCTTGATCAGCGAGAATTGGAGATGAAGAACCTTGCCCTTGATGTTGATCAGCAGCCATAACTGGAGGCTATTGTAGTTCTGAAGTTTCACGGCCGGATAATCCGGACGAGGGCGTGGCCGGATAATCCGGCCTGGGAGTACTTGGTCCTTGTTGGCTGTCTTGGATGCTTATGGCCCGAGTTGGAGAAGGGCCGGATAATCCAGTTTCACCTGGAAAACCCGTCCTGGGAGAAGCATCAACTTCTTGGTCGATCTGTTCAGTTCTTGCATTTGAGGTAGAATGACTAGATAATCCGATGTCCACCAGATAATCCGGCCCGGAGCTTCCTGGAGCAGATGATGGATGATCTTCAGCAGGTGGAGGTGATGGTGTAGTGTTTTATCCAGTGAGTGGGGCATGTTGAGCTTGTGTCAATGAGGGCTTTACTTGAGTAGAGCATTGTCCTTCCCGATCTGCCACAAGGGGTTCCTCGAAAAATCCCACACCCATTCTTGTTATGGCATCTTTGGGTATTTCAACATCTGCATCACAATCATCAACTTGCCCCGCACGGGAGCCATCATTTTCCTCAAGCACCACACTACAAGATTCTACAACAGTTCCGGAGAGCTTATTGTAGACTCTATAAGTGTGAGATTCGACACCATAACCAACAAAAATACCTTCTAAAGCCTTAGACTCGAATTTAGATAAACGAACTCCTTGATGAGAAAGAAACACTTACAACTAAATACCCGAAAGTAGGAGTGTTTGGCTTGTTACCGGTAAGTATTTCATAAGGTGTCTTGTCTAAGATTTTGCGGAGGTAGAGCCGGTTGGATGAGTGACATGCGATAGAAATTGCTTCAGCCTAGAAATTATATGGTGATTTGAATCCAGCCAACATAGATCTTGCCATATCCATTAAAGTCCGGTTCTCCTCTCGGCTATACCATTTTGTTGAGGGGTGTACGTAGAGGAATATTGGTGTCTTATCCCCTCTTCACTTAGGAATTCATTCAGAGTGTAGTTCTTGAACTCAGAGCCGTTATCGCTTCTAATTTCCAATATAGGGACATTGTGTTGACGTTGAACCTCGTTGGCAAAATCGATGACCGTTTGTTGAGTCTCGCTCTTCAACTTGAAGAAATAGACCCATGTATATCTTGAATAATCGTCGACGATTATGAGGCAATATTTCTTCCAACCGAGGCTTCCATGAGATGGAGGACCAAAGAGGTCCACATGAAGGAGCTCCAAAATCCTCTTTGATGAAATAATTGTCTTCCTTCGATGGGGAGAGTCATGCATTTTCCCTTCAACACAAGCCCTACAAACATGATCTTTGGCAAAGGAAACATTTTCTTTTAGTCCAAGGATGTGACCACCCTTGTGAAGACTTTGCAAAGTTCTCATATTGACGTGAGCTAGACGGTGATGCCATAGCCAGCCCACACCGGCCTTTCCGAAAAGACACATCAGGCCTGTAGTGGTTTTCCCCGAAAAGTCCACCACATACAGGTCATTTTCAACATATCCAATGAAAGCAACCTTTAGAGACTTGCTCCACAAGAGTACCACTAAATCACCATCAATAAAGACTGCAAAGCCCATCTTACCAAGGGCATGAACAGAAAGTAAATTGTAATCAAGGGTCTCAACAAGCATGACGTCCATGAGAGAGATATCATGGGCAACCACAACCTTGCCAAGACCCAATATCTCAGATTTTGACTTATCACCATAGGAGACGGTTATATGATCATGGTTTGGCCGCATCTCCGAGATGATCTCCTTACTTCTGGTCATATGACTCGTGCACCCGCTATCGAGCACCCATTTTGGCCCACCGGAAGCATAGCCCTGCAAGAAAGTTACTTCTTGGTTTTAGGTACCCATTTTTCAATGGGTCCTCTCATGTTAGTAACAAGGGTCTTGGGAACCCAAATATACCAAGAAATGTAACTATCAAATGGACCAACATAGCTAGCATAAACATCACCATAGTAATCACAAAATAATTCATAATTAGGATTATTAGACCCTACAAAACCAATATAGTTAGTCTTGTCATTAGTTGTGGTGCTTGTCTTTGCTTGAGTAGTTTTGCTTTTCTTCTTCTTATTCTTCTTCTTCTTCTTTGTCTTGGGAACATAGCCAAGTCCCTCTTTTCCATTCCTTGCCCTTTGCTTACTAAGGATCTCATCTATGACTTCCTTACCTTTGGGTTGAGATCCCTTCACAAGTTTCTCTTTCAACCTAGCATTTTCTTCAATGACATCTTCATGTACACATGATGGTGTAGAGGTGCTCGGCCTATTATACTTGTCCAATTGAGTTTGGAGATGATCATGAGACTCATTTAGAGTAGAGTGTTCACTCTCCAAAACCTTGTAGGCAATGTCAAGTTTCTCTAATTGCTTAGAGAGTCTAGCATGAGCAGCCCCAAAGTTAATTTTTTCCTTCTTTAATTTCTTTACCTTGGCAAGAGCATAACACGTTCCTTTATGAGCTGGGCTACAACCTCGTCATGTGACTCCTCTATTGACTCAAGCCTCTCCTCTAGAGAGACTCAAGTTTCTTCTTCCTCTTCTAGAGCATTCTTCAAGGATGCAATTTCCATGGCATCCTCTCTTTCAATTCTGCCCTTTTCTTCGAGGAGCTCTTCGGAGTGGGCAAGTTGGCCCATGAGAGTCTCAAAATGTAGTTTGTGCTCACCTTGCAGGTTAGTGATAAAGTGGTCCAAAGCAGTAACTTCTTCTTTTACTCTAAGACTTGTATGATCATCCATATCAACATTCATAGTAGTCTTAGTAAAAGAAGAGATAGAAGATGACACCTCGGAACCTCTTGCCATAAGGCAAGTGATGTTGTTGATGACGTTTTCATTGGGAGAGTCAAAGAGCGATGTGGGGATGGATGTGGTGGCTATCGCAGCCACCTCTCGAGAGCTATCATCATCCTCTTCATGTTCACTTGAGGATGAATACTCTTCTTGTGCCACCAAGACAATCTTAGGTTGCTTCTTGTAGGAACCATTTTTCTTGATGAATGGCTTCTTTCGAGGTGCCTTAAACTTTTCTTTGAGGATGAGCCTGCCCCCATTGTCTTCTCTACTTTGATAGGGTCACTCAGCCACAAAGTGCAAACGGTCTCCACAGTTGTAGCAAGTTCTCAATTTTTGGTCATTCTCCTTTCGCCCACTTGACCCATTCTTGCGCTCAAGTTCAGATTTAGCTTTAGCTGGGTCCTTCCAAAAGTTTCTTGCATAGAAGGCCATGTAGTCACCATGAGAACGCTTGAACTCCTCGGGTCAGCTCATGGAGACAACATCGAACCCTCTATCATCCTCATCTTGTTCAACAACATTAACCTTTAGTGCAACATTTACGCCTTTTTGCATCCCAATTGCCCGAGTGCGAGCATCTTTGGCGTTCTTAGCTGCTACCTTGAAGGCCGCCATTTCTTGCATGACTTCATTGGAAGTCATTTGGTGGTAATTGTGTCTACCTTGCAAACTCTTCAAGTCCGTGGGCTCAAATGGCATAAGGGCACTCACATATTTCCATTTGATCCAAGCATCATCAATATGAGTGGCACCATGGTTTCTAAATGTTGTTGCAACGCTCTTGAGCCTTCTATACATGTCTTCATGGTCCTCACCATCCAACATGAAGAATCCTTCAGCTTCATTGCTTAGAGCATCATACCTATTTCTTCTCATGCTTTCATTTTGATGAACAAGTCGGTGAGAGCATCCCAAGCTTCTTTGGCGGTGTTGAAGTGCTCAATATGTGGCATGTCCTTGGGACCCACACCAAGCTGAATCATGTGAAGAGCCATTGCATTTAGTTGACTGTCCACAACTTATCTTCTTGTCAAGTTGGTGGAGTATCCAATATGAAAGCCATCTTCAATAATCCTCCAAAGTTCAATCGACGAACTGCACACATGAGATTTCATTAAGAATTGCCATTGATTAAATGAAGATGCAGTAAGCTTGGGTGGATCACCCCTATTATTTATATGAGAGTGAGGGATAGGTGGGTTGGGAGAATATAGGTGAGAGACCTCACTATAGTCCTCCTTGCCACTTCCCTTCTTAGAGGCGGAGCCATTGTTTTTCTCACCCACCACCTCATCTTCCTTGGAGTTAGCATGAGCTTTATCCTTAGATAACGGAGTGGAGGCCTCAGAGGTAGATGGAGGTGGAGTTGTAGATGAAGTGAGACGAGCAATCATTTGCTGCATCTCTTCCATTTTGGTCTCAAAGGATTTCAACAAGGTTGTTTCCAACGTCTTGAGGTCATCCATTGTGACATTCTCCACAACCTCACTCCCATCTCCCTTAGTACCCATACTTCTCTTAGGCTGTTAAGCCCGAATAAAAAGGCGAGGCTCTGATACCAATTGAAATGGATCATATGGGCACCTAGAGGGAGGGGGGGGGGGTGAATAGGTGCTACTCCAAATTTTAATGCTTTTTCAATTTTAGGCTTGACACAAAGGTAAATTCTCCAGATATGCAACTATGAAGAATTTCCCTATATGCAAACCTAACTACTAGCGAGTAAGAGTGAGGAGCAAGGAAACCGTAGTGGAGCATGCGGAGACACATGATTTGTTTTACTGCAGTTCCTTCCTTGTTAAGGGAAGTACATCTGCGTTGGAGGGGCGAGCGGTACTAAGACCACCACGCCACAATAGGCCTCACCCTGTTCTTCGACGGATCTCGCCACCAAAGGCTTGATCCACCTTTCCACTATTGGTACCCTTTGAGGCAGGAACCGATGCCTTTACACAACTAGCAAGGCACACTCCACAACCGAATTGGAGGCTCCCATAATGACAACAGGCTGCCACAAGAACTAATATTATCAAAACTGAAACACAAGTTCTAGATATTAACAAGTAATACTAGATCGAGAAATCTCCAAGTGAATGGAGGGGAAGTGATGCACTTGATTCGTGATGTCGATGAATGAAGTCTCCTCCTTTGATTCCCCAAAGATCAGAGCCTTCGGGTGGTTGAAGTGGGAGACCTTCAATCAGAGCTTTTGCAACAGACCAGTACTTTTTCGAATGAATCAAGAGATCTGACAGGAGGGGTGATTGGGGCTTTTATACCCCCTGTCCAAACTTGGCCGTTGGTGAAGTCGGGGGCCAGATTATCCGGCCCAAGTGATGGCTGGATTATCCGGCTGGGGTAAAACTCCACCCCAGACTCGAATTATCCGGGGGATATTCCGCCTCCCATACAGAAAGACACACCGAGGCATCCTTAGCAAACTTCTCTGGGGGGCGGATTAGCCGGCCCCCTTTGTGGGCGGATTATCTAGCCATGGCAAAAACTCCGGTCCTGGCCGGACAATCCGAGAGATTATCCGCCCCCCTCACAGAGAGACGCGCCTTATCCCACTTTGAAAACCTTCTCGGGGGGCGGATTATTTCTGGCCCGAGCAAACACTCTAGCCCTAGCCAGACAATCCGAGAGATTATCTGCCCCCTCACTGAGAGACGCGCCTTGTCCACCTTTGTTGAAGGGGTCATGCCGGACTATCTGGCCCTTGGCAGGGGTGGATTATCTACCCCCCAATAACAGGATTTTCAGCTTTTCATGTGAACACTTGTCTGCAACACTTAGCACACATGAGATAATCCATGGTATTTTTATCTAACACACAAAACACTAGAGATCATGAAATGTTCTTTCAAATATACCAACTGAATCATCTCACTTTGTACCCCAACATTTAGTCAAGACTCTGAGTTTCCTTTTATCCAACTCAATGGTAATTATCTCTCTCACTTGTCTTCAAGGATCTCCTACTACTTACTTCTACACTTATACTCAGGTTCTTATTCCTCTTATCTTATGAGAAGAGCATTTGAGGATTTCAAAACCCCCTGTATCCCCTCAAGGTGGAATCCAAGACTATAATTTTCATGCCATCCAAAATCTCAAGTCGTTAATATACTAATCAACAAAGATAGTATAAATAGGACTATGAAATATCTAATAAATCTCACCAATACATTAGAATCCATCTAATTGTCACATATTGTCCACCTTTGCAAGGAAACTTCAAAACTCAGAACTACAACTCTTGTGGACAATTCATCAAACACATGGCAGAAATACTATGTCCCTATTTGTTAATAGGTTCACACTTTGGATCTATTTTTAAAGCCCCTATCTTGCTTCCAAATCTATACACGTATCCTATAATCAACCTTTCTATGTGTACTTTCCAATCATGCACATGTCCTTGATCCGATTCATATCTACCCACTTATTCTTGATCGTTTTGCAACCTCATCTATGTTATCACTATGGCAAGGTTAAAAGTATCACTCTTTAGCTCTTGTTTCCCAAAACCATCGAACCTGGTATGGATCTTCTTTAGTGCATGGCACTCACCAATACAACTTGATCTTCAACCTCATCTACTTATTAATGTCAAGGGAACATTGGAGCATACTGATCCATCCTTGGGTTGAAGCTCAATCTATAACATGATCAAATCTCTATTAACAGGTTCACCTTTTGGAGCTCTAGCTTAAACCATTACTCTTGTACCCAAGGAAATGCACCTACTCCTTTCCCATCCTTGTAATAAGAACTTTTAAACTACACTCTTGCCCTTGACCTTGGAGTTTATCTACTACTTTAACCAAGATGGTTTTAACTGATGGGGTTTGTTGGATAGAAAAGAAAATATATTCCTAAGGTTGCAACTTCCAAGATCGAATCTAGGCAATACTTGTAACAGTTTCATAAGGACTCACCCTCGAAGATTGTAAGCGTACTAACGTTCCCGAAAACAAAAGTAGCTGGTGTAGAATGTACTCAACCGTCCTCAAGGACGCGAAGATGATCTACTCCACAAATGGACAATGCCTCACATGTTCGGTGTGAAGACGACCTCCATCCCATGCTCCAGTTGGGCAGCGGAAGTAGTGGATCCTCGGAAACTCCAGCAGCACTATGACATGGTGGTGGTGGTAGAGAAGATCTTGAGCAGGGCTTCGCCTAAGCATCGTACTCATGAGAGTGGATTGATATGTTGCAAATGTATCTATAATTTTTGATGTTCCATGCTTGTTTTATATCTACTTTCTTATGTTTTGTCCACACTTTGGACTATTTTTACACATTTTTTGGAACTAACTTATTGACAAGATGCCACAGTGCCAGTTGCCTGTTTTTTTTTGCTATTTTTGGTTTCAAAAAAGGTAAAAAAATGAATATTCTTGGAATTGGATGGGACAAAAGCCAAAGTCAATATTTCACCGAGGGGAACACGGAGCCAGAAGATGAGACGAAGAAGGGCCTCAAGGGGGCCACACCCCCTGGCCGCACAGCCTGGCCTGGCCCGTGCCTAGGGGGTGCAGCCGCCTCGGGCACCCCCTCGGCCTCCCTTTTCGCCTATAAGAAGCTTCCCGATGAGAAAACCCTAAGGAATCCAGGAGAAAGCCACGAAAACCTCCACAACGCCGCCGCCACCAAAGGGGAGATTCGGGGGACAGAAAGTCTCTGTTCCGGCACCCTGCCGGGACAGAGAAGTGCCCCCGGAACCATCTCTATTGATCTCCACCACCATCTCCATTGCCGTTGCTGATTCCCATGATGACGAGGGAGTAGTTCTTCCTCGAGGCTAAGGGCTCTACAAGTATCTATGTGTTCATCTCTCTCTCTATGCATGATATTATTGAGATCATGAGTTTTGTAATCTATAGATCTATTCTGCTACTCAAGTAATTTAATGAATCTCTGCTTATCCCCACGTGTGTGAAGTTGATAGTGTGCACACCGTGTGGCACTTTGGCTAAGGTTACATAAATACTTGTTATGAGTTATATTTGGAGTTGGATGTCTCTATGAAATTGTGGTGTTTGTTGGAACCATCTAGCGCTCAAGATGACAGTGTGGGGTTATCTAGATGGGGAATGCGGACTTTGAGGAGTGCCGTTATAGCCCTACCATGGATTTGAGTGTCCAACCGGAGAGTAGTTCAGACTAGTATCATGAAGAGAAGATATTTATATGAGAGTGTTCACTAGAGAAAGTATGATCCCTAAGGCTTGTTTCTAAGCATTGAAACACCATTTGCAACTAGATTTGTTACATGTTTGCTTGCTTTCATCTTTATTTTAGATTGCCTTTAGTATCTTCCTACCCGTCAAGCTCTTTTCTGGCACCATTACCACTTATAATTATCCATACCACTTGTATTTTACTATATCTTCGCCAAACTAGTGCACCTATACACCTGGCAAGTGTATTGGGTGTGTTGGGGACACAAGAGACTTCTTATATCTTGATTGCAGGGTTGCTTGAGAGGGATACCTTTGACCACTTCCTCCGTGAGTTCGATAAACCTTGGGTAATCCATTAAAGAGAAACTTGCTGCTGTTCTACAAACCTCTGCACTTGGAGGTCCAACAACTGTCTACAAGAATAGAAGTGCGTAGACATCAAGCTATTTTTTGGCGCCGTTGCCGGGGAGGTAAGGTAAAAGGTACTCACATCCTCTGGCTACTAAGCTATCGTCTAGTACTGTAGCTGGTGTATGACTGCTCAAAGTTATTTCTTTTAGATTCTGCAATTATATATTTTTGTTTTTTGTTTTTATTTTCACTAGTTAGGCTTAATGGAAAACAACAACAAAATTAGAGAGCTGTATAGTATTTATCTTGAGTTAGGACATAAAGTGTTTGAAGAGAAAATTAAAAAACCTATGGAACTTTATTTGCATGCTAATAGCAATGTTATTAGTATGAATTCTTTGAACACCATTATTGCTAATGCTATGGAAAAGTCTAAGCTTGGGAAAGCTGGTTTGGATGAGCATGACATTTTTAGTCCCCCAAGCCCGGAGGAGAAAATTTACTTTGATGATACTATACCTCCGATATATGATGATTATAATGATGAGTATGATATTTTCAGTCCACCTACTATTGAGGAGAAAATTAACTATGATTACAATGCCTCCTATATTTAATGATTATGGTGATGAGAATAATAATGATAGCTATTTTATTGAATTTGCTCCCACTATAATTAATAAGAACTAGATGATCCCCCGCGCGTTGCTGCGACAATGTATAAATATATTTGTAGAGAAAGGTAAATGGTATTTGGTGCAATAAAAGATAAAATCCAAAGAACTAACATTTTGCCGAGTATATTTTGTATTTCCTTGGTTGTTCCCATATATGAATTGAGTGGTTGATGCAGAGATTCATTAATATTATACCAGATTACGGGTTATATACATTTGAGAACCATTCTATCATTTTACTCAACGTTACAGATAGACAAAATCCAGTTAAGGCCTTAAGGGTACCATATGTTCACTTCAGATATACACACGCTTCGTTTAGGTTGTAAACTTAACTCATTTTTATGAAGAAACATACTCCAGATATTTTATAGAGAAATCTCCTGATTTTATAGAGAAATCTCCTGCTAACCGTGAAAGAACACAAAGTCCTACCAAATATTATAATCGGTTGGCATTAACTATTAATTAAGTTGTAGTCAGTCTAAATACAAAGTATCCATAGCTTGAACCCAGATACCTGTATAACTCAGGTTGCGGTCAAACCCATATAGAGTGGTTGTGAAAAAATGTGAGCAGAAAAATGACACCAACGATTCCCCATGTAATCCTTGCAGGGAACATTGGAGACATATCTGGAAAAAAAGTATGTAAGATTAATTACACAAATAACTATAAGTAAGGAGGGGAAATTATCTCCAGTTCAGCACTCCCTGCCTATCCAGTGTAGATCCATGTAACTGTAAATAACAGTAGTGTAAAAACTTACTACAACAACTGTGTAAGATTTACCTGATTGAGTTGGAGTATTTCTGGATAAGCAAGAAAGCCGTGAATTGATAATTATTGTTTTCGTCCGGTAAAGCATGAAACATACATGTGCATATGGGTAGATCAACTATCAAATAAAGAGTTCACTTATTACCTGCAAAAAAAATCTTTCTACTCCGAGAAAGAAAGAGAATGCATATAATGTTTAGAATATCAAAGGCATATAAAAAAAATTAAGCGAAGGAAAGCTCTGGAGTACAAAGGATCTTCCGTACATACCCCATCAGAATCACACCGGAGGTGCATCAAAAAAATCTAACTTCTTGGATTTTTCTATACATGTAGTAATGGAAACATATGCTAAAGATATTAGAAAAAAGTAAAGGGTGATGAATTCCTGGAAATTTTGTAATCGAATGCATGCCCGCAAACACCCAGAGAGAAAAAGAGAGCTGATTGCCTTCAGAAAACACAACCTTATTACCCATAAATATTCATTTGACTCGACAAAAGGAACCTAATATGCTCATGCACCGTACTATTTCTTTCATTTTGTGATATCCGTAACAAATTAAATAGCTACATGTACATACTGTTAGGTAAGAATCTACTATCCAAATTAAGAAACATGAAACCTTATTGTGATCAAGCATCGCCAGGATGTGAGAAGGGACTTTTTCATACATAAGTATCTTTCATCTTGTATAAACTCATATAGATCAGCGTCCTGAAGCATTCAGTTATCCCAATACAAAAAAAATAGTGCTACAGAATGAAGTAAGTGCGAAAGAAATAGGATCGACTGCATATACTCAGAATTTAATACATGAAAAAATCAAACAGAAAGGGAGCATCTACCAATGGAGAGATCAGGGACTAATAAATACATCATCAGGTTAATAAGCTCCCATGGGATACGGCAGCTTACTGATCGGGCCTGCAACTTTGCTGGCCGTCCACGATGACATCATGGTGTGTTCGGCATAACCACTCGTGCTGGAAACATCGTGATGTTGAACCAAAGGAGGCGGGAAAGAATGAAGCAGATCCAACCACGATTGGTAGGAGACGTGGATAGTGAGGAACTGCAAGTTGTCATGGAGGGCAATCAGATTCAAAAGGACGTCATCTTCCTTGAGCATAACCGCGTCGACCTGCGATGGCAAGATGAAGTAGATGGAGTCATCTTCTCATAGAAAAGAGATTGAGAGGGGAGAGGGAATGGTGATGGGCATGCAAAGGTAGATTGGATCATGGGGCAGCAGAGCGGCTGATATAAGTGCGACGGGCGGTTCCTATTCGGGCAATCGGAAGGGAAAGCGATGGCGTTTGGAAGACAGGAAGATAGCGGTGGACTTTATAAGCCAGGAATGCGGCGATGAAGTTCGGAAGTCGGTAAGGCATCACGGCAGGAAAATGGCAGCCACACTTGGTCTACATGTAGGGATGACGTGGACATAGGTTATGTGATTCGGTGGGACCGGTGAGGTGGCATAGCTGCATGTTGAGAGAAATAGGATAGTGGGGGTGATCTTCTTAGTTATATAGGATGACTATGTTTATGTGGAGAGTATTAATTCTTTTATGCATGTGGCTCATGACAAGAATGTTTTATGTGATAGTTATATTGTTAGTTTTATTCATGATGCTACTGAAAGTTATTATGAGATAGGGAAACATGGTTTATGTATCTGAACAATATTAAGTTTCCCCTCTTTATGTTGAAAATTTGAAGTTGCACTTGATTTGCTTTCCTATGCTTGTTGCTTTGTGCTTTCATGATTTGTTTATTTACAAGATTATTTTTCATAGGAAGTGGGTTAGACTTAAATGTTTTTTATATTTGCTTCTTGATGCTCTCTTTTACTCTAAATTCATATTTCTTATGTGAGCATCATTGAAATTATCATGCCTAGCTCAAAGACGTTAAAGAAAAGCACTTATTGGGAGATAATCCAAATTTCTTTAGGAATATTTTATTGAGTCTTGAAAGTTATTACTTCAGTAATAACCTCTCCTTATCATTTTTGTGTGGTTTTTGTGCCAAGAATAACCTCTAATAAGAGAGAAATGAGGCTTGGGAAAGTTGCTGTCCCGAAATAGATTTTTGTGTTTTGCTGTAAAAATTCGTGAAAAATCTTTGTACGTTGGATTGAGCTGTAATTGTTTGTGCTTCTGCCCCAGGTTGTTATCTAATTTTCTTTGGATTAACACTTTTTGATTTGAGCAACAGAAGGTCTTTGAATAAATCGGGTTTTACCTGCTGGTCTGTTTTCACAGATTTCTGTCATTATTTGCATTTGCCTCTTAATCTCTTTCTCTTTTAGTTCACTTTGATCATTTGAACTTTTAAAAGGAAGTGCTACAGTAGCTTGTGTTTTTAATGGAAGTTTTAATTGTGTTGAAACTGAACCTAAAGACTTATTATCTTAAGTACACTAATGTTGCTAATGAAGATTGTGTGAAGTTTTGTATGAAGGAAATTTTAAAGTGTAGGAAAGAATAATGTGATAAGATGAAGGATGGACAAAAGCTCAAGCTTGGGGATGCCACCCGTGTCACCCCAAGAAATATTCAAGAAGTACAAGCGTCAAAGCTTGGGGATGCCCAAGGCATCCTTCTTCATCAATAAAAATCTCAGGTTTCTTCCAAACACTTCATTTTATTGTTTCATGCACAATTGTGTTGTTCTTGGAGCGTCTTTGTTTTTAGTTTTCTTTTGTTTGGTTTGCTTAAATAAGTTGGTTGGATCCCAACACACTTCTTTTGGATAGAGACACACTCCGTTATTCATTGCCTAGAACACTCTAGTTTTCACTCTTATTATTCTGCGAGTGTTCTCCTTTGCTAGCACTGCGTTTAGCTTTAGTTTTCGATTGGTGTTGGAAAAGAGTAGGAAGTTTCATACTTAAGTGGTACAAAAGGAGTTTTGTTTTAACTGTGACTTAGACTTTATCATGTCATGTTTGATATTGCTTTGACTTTATGCTTAGTGATTATTGTTGTAGCATGACTTGTTACAAACAATTGAGATTGCTTAATGTGCCTTGAAAGAATCATGCATTGTTTTAGCATATAAAAGCATAATATTGTAGTATTCTCCTTTGATGCTTTATTTGGGTTGACTTGGCACATGCTCACACCAAGTTAAGACTATAACAAGTCACCATAGCCTCTATGATCATTTAGTTTTAGACTTGTAATATCACTTTATGCTTTAATTAACAATGTTTTGTCGCTTTGCATGATTATGGGCATTATTGCTCTCTTAGTTTGTCGCTCCCAGTCTTTTGCTAGCCTCCATACCAAGTATGAGTTCCACTCATGCATCCAACTCCAAATAAAACCAAGTTATTCCAAAGAGTCCACCATACCTACCTATTAGCATTTGCTATTCCAAGTATATTCATGTTTTTATCTACCTTCCAAATTAAACTTGTTATGTGAAAATGAGTGACTAAAGCTCTCACGAACTTGATGGCTTTAAGTACTCGCAAACTATCACTAACAAGTAAGGTAGTTCTAGTAGGAATGCTAAGTTTTAAGTTTATTTGCAAAGTTAAGTTTGAAACCTAAGCTGAGTTCAGAAACAAAGAAAGATAAAATAAAGTTTGAAATCACCTAATGGGAACTTAGTTGTCATAGTCACAACTCTGTTGTGGTCAAGTCATGTCACAATTCATTTCATAAGTCATTTTGAAAACATCTGACAACAGAACAGTATGGCCACTCCAGCTGTCCATAACCGCAGACGCGACTATTCGAATAGTTTGACACTCTATAGAGGTGGTACACTTTCACCACAAAATTCGATACATCTGTCAGGGATAACCCTGAATCATCATACTTAGTATGCAGATAATCAAACATAACCTTTCCTTTACACACTCTAGTATAAGCACCTCTCCTATGAGCTTGGCCTCCCAGCCATGGCCATCTGCCATCCTGGGCACTACATAGGTGGAAAACATTGAGAGGTAGCCTCAGCTCAAACCTCTCCCGCGAGGGAACTAATACTAATGCATATAAACTTCTGGCTAAGCCTTACCCAATTCAGGTATTGTGGTTGTACGGTAAAATTGGAATGGTATCGCATCCGAACCCAACCATCAGTTTTTATAAAGGGCTAAGGCTCATGCCTCAACATTTTCATCATCATCATAAACCATTTGTGTTTCTCAACACATGTCAAAACATCTCAATAGAATGACTCATCATTCCAAGGTTTTCATAAGTCATTTTCACCAAGTATTCCCATCTAGAGTGATCAAGTTTTTGGTTTAGGTCTAATCACTAAGTTAAGAGTGTTCACTAATGTGGGATGCTAATCTCAATTTCATGCCATAGTATGATATCTAAGTCTAACTAGATAGGCCAAGTTTTATACTCTTAATGCTATCTATAAACAAGTACAAAACTTTGGTAAAGTAAAAGAAAGTAAAGCTTGTAAGAAAACTTGGGATGGGTATAAATTCAAAAAAGGGTATAACCAAAGCATGCCTAATGCATCTTGCTTAGGTTATCTTGCTTAATTCTAGCTTGCTAATAATAGCTTGCAAGGGCTAACTTGCTTAGTAGTGATGGCTTGCAAGTTTTAGCTTGCCAATAATAGCTTGCCTTGATTGGTGCAGTGGTCGAAATTCTCCTCGTCTTCTTCAGGGTAGAACTCCTCCTCCTCGTAGACTTGGTCGGTACTATCATCTATAAATACATATGGGATACACAATCACCAAACAATACTTAACTAGTCTATTTAGCACACTAAGGCACACACACTTTATGATCTAGTATCATCACATTCCTCACAAGATTTTAATGAACTAGTTTCATTTATTTTATTTGACAAAAGTAATTTCTACTCATTGAAAATAAATAAGATTTAATATTCTCCAATTAAAATATGGGATCATGTGGACACATGTCATCACCACATATTCTAATGCATGGGAATGTGATTTAAATGTTGGATCACATTTTAATAAGTTTAAGTTTAATATTTAATGATTTGAAGTGACTAGAAATTCCTATATATAATTATTTTGGTACTAGTCCGAAGTCACTGCATGCAAACCTAAATATTATTACATATTTAGATAGGTATTTTCAAATGTGATTTTTGAGAGTTGGAATCAACTCAAAAGCTATTATGGTTGATTTTAGAAAAATGTTTGAATGTGAAAAAGCCTCTGTATTGTTATTTTTTCTAGGCATGATCTCTAACTCTAATTGATTTAAATCCAACGGGCTTTGATAGATATTTTAATTATCTTTCCAACAAAATTGGAATCATTCAATTTGGTTAAGTAAATCTTTCTGAATTGATTTTCAAACTAGTGGACAGAATCTAGATTAAGTCTAAATAGATAAATCTAAATTTGAATTATAGGGCCAGCGCGGGAACACTAACGGGCCAGCCCAGTTTCACTCCGCGGCGCAGAGGACAGCTGACAGGGGGTCCCGCCTGTTAGTGGCTCTTCTAACGTGAAGCGGTACGGGGCAACGTGGACCGCACGATTAAAACTAGGATCTACGACTGTGGCTCGTTGTCAATGACGGACAGGTCGCCGGCGAGATGGAACCCTAGCGGCTCGGTGGGGGTGCAGTGGGGGCATACCAGGGCTCCAGCTAGTGCGGCGATGGGGGCGATTGAACGAGGAGGCGACGGCAGACTCAGGCAAGGTCACGGTAGCTCCTGGGATGGACGAAATCGTCGGGCCCCTTTCTTCTCTGCTACGGCGAACTCCGGCGCAATTCCGGCGAAGTGATGCTCGAGCGGCTCCGATGATGGTGTGAGGTGGTTCTGAGAGAGAGGGGAGTTGAGTGGTGTGAGGAATTGGTGCTAGGGAGGGCTCCTTATATAGGCTCGACGAGGAGACCGTGAGGGCGACGGTGAGCTCGTCGGTGACGACGATACAGGGCGCTAGAGGCATGGGAGGTGTAGGCGGACGGTGGCTTGCCTCCTGGCGGTCATCTACGACTTGATGGCGACACTAGGGCGGTGGCAGGTGTTCATGAAATGGCGATGCTCTGCGCGGCAGAGGCGGTGCTTGACGCGGTTCACGACGGCTGCTGGTCGCGCGACGGGAGGAGGGGTTGTCTGGCAGTGTGCTGGGGGTTAAGGCGGAGCGGCGCATGCTAGCTGGGAGCAAGGTGTGGCTTGTGCGGGCCTGTCGGGGACGGTGCTCTGGCGTGAGCTGGGCACGGCGCAGAGGTGGTGGGCACAAGCGATGTGAGGTGGTCCAGGGGCTGGCAACGCTTGGGGAAGGGACCATGGGTGGCGGTGCTATTACGCCTACCTCCCTGGTGCAGCGGAAGATGGCGGGGCGTGCTCCTGGGACGTGGGCATGGTCGGCCGGTGATCATGGCGTCAGGGTGGCACGGCAGTACTGCTCTAGGCCAAAGGGTAGCTCTTTGATGGCCTGGTTGGAGCTAGGGAGACAAGGGAAGTTAATTGGGTTCAAATGGCTCGACAAAACCTTGATCAAAACAGTGTTAGTTAGGCAGGTTTGATTCTGATCAGAAGGTGTTCGACACAATGGCCGCATGAACCAAAGTTTTGAATTTTGTAAAGATTTTTGGTGGAGTTGTTGGTCTTATGCTTGAGCCTCTGTGGTTGCTTGGGATTTTCAAATTGAGCTCATTTGAGTGGTTTTTGAAAAAGTGGGATCTAGGTACATACACTTGATTCCATTTTCAAATGCCATTTTAAATTAGGGTTTAAATGTTTCTGTAAGAATTCAAAGTGGGCCTTGGTAGATCTTTACTTGTACTATCAATGGGTGCAAAGATCCATAATTGTTTCTGTTTGAATTTGAGTTCTAGGAACACCCAAAGTGGACTAGTTGCTTAAAATGGCAAAAGTGACCATTTCCATTTATTAATTCTGTTTGATTTCTTTTTCTTTGGATTTTGCTTGGGAATGATCTAGATGATGTGGAATTCATGTTAGAATCATTTTACAACCATTAGAACAAACAATCATGGCAATTCAAAACAATTCAACATTAATGCAACACACATATGCATGCTTAATTATTTAAATGGGAAAACGTTTTTGTTAACCCTAAATTGGGTGATTTGGATCTTGATATATTGGATTAATTTTTTGGGATGTTACAGTGACACACTTCAGGCTTGTCGACGCATTTGAGTGGATACGGTGCGTATAAGAAAATACTAGACATCGAAGAAACTATTTTGATAAAACTGCCAGAATAGTTTCGGTGTATCGAAATATTGCGAGGGAATAAATTGTTAATGTGTTCATTAAGTTGAGTAGCATTAAACCAAGTGAATTAAAGTTCTTTAATGGAAATAACTTTGTTTTTTTAGTGGAAATTTAATGGGAGAAAATGGCCTTGATTATTTGAGTGGAGAGTCCACTAGTAATCAATAGGGAAGAGGTCGGGGAACCTACTTTGGACGCCGGACATGGGAAGGGGCTGCCCCTACCCCTATAAAAGGAGGTGGTTGAGACCCTCAACTCCCACACATTCCATTCCCTCTCATATGCCATTTGGTTGGCATCTTATTCCCCTTGCTAGTGGATCCATGATATCTACGCACTTCTATTCTTGTAGACAGTTGTTGGGCCTCCAAGTGCAGAGGTTTGTAGAACAGCAGCAAGTTTCCCTTAAGTGGATTACCCAAGGTTTATCGAATTCAGGGAGGAAGTGGTCAAAGGTATCTCTCTCAAGCAACACTACAATCAAGATACAAGAAGTCTCTTGTGTCCCCAACACACCAAATACACTTGTCAGGTGTATAGGTGCACTAGTTCGGCGAAGAGATAGTGAAATACAAGTGGTATGGATAATTATAAGAGGTGACGGTGCCAGAAAAGAGCTTGACGGGTAGGAAGAGACTAAAGGCAATCTGAAATAAAGATGGAAGCAAGCAAACATGTAATAGATCTAGTTGCAAACGGTGTTTCAATGCTTAGAAACAAGGCCTAGGGATCATACTTTCGCTAGTGAACACTCTCATATAAATATCTCCTCTTCATGATACTACTCTGAACTACTCTCCGGTTGGACAATCTAATCCATGGTAGGGCTATAATAACACTCCTCAAAGTCCGCATTCTCCATCTAGATAACCCCACATTTTCACCTTGAGCGCTAGATGGTTCGAACAAGCACCACAATTTCATAGAGACATCCAACTCCAAATATAACTCATAACAAGTATTTATGTAACCTTAGCCAAAGTGCCACATGGTGTGCACACTGTCAACTCCACACACGTGGGGATAAGTAGAGATTCATTAAAGCACTTGAGTAGCAGAATAGATCTATAGATTACAAAGATCATGATCTCAATAAGGTCATGCATAGAGAGAGAGATGAACACATAGCTACTTGTAGAGCCCTTAGCCTCGAGGAAGAACTACTCCCTCATCATCATGGGAATCAGCAACAGCGATGGAGATGTTGGTGGAGATCCATGGAGATGGCTCCAGGGGCACTTCCCCGTCCCGGCAGGGTGCCGGAACAGAGACTTTCTGTCCCTTGAATCTCCCCTTCGGTGGCGGCGGCGATGTGGAGGTTTTCGTGGCTTTCTCTCGGATTCCTTAGGGTTTTCTCATCGGGAGGATTCTTATAGGAGAAAAGGGAGGTCGAGCGGGTGCCCGAGGCGGCTGCACCCCCCCAAGCGCGGGCGTCCAGGCCGCACGGCCAGGGGGTGTGGTCCCCTCGAGGCCCTTCTCCGTCTCGTCTTCTGGCTTTGTGTTCCCCTCGGTGAAATATTGACTTTGGCTTTTGTCTCGTCCAATTTCGAGAATATTCATTTTTCAGCTTTTCTAAAACCAAAAACAACAGAAAACAGGCAACTAGCACTGTGGCATCTTGTCAATAGGTTAGTTCCAGAAAATGTGTAAAAATACTCCAAAGTGTGGACAAAACATAAGAAAGTAGATATAAAACAAGCATGGAACATCAAAAATTATAGATACGTTTGCAACGTATCAACATCCCCAAGCTTAACTCCTGCTCATCCTCGAGTAGGTAAGTAATAAAAAGAAAGAATAATTTTTTAGGTGACATGCACCATCATAATCTAGATCAAAGTATTTGTAGAACATTGATATCTAGGATCATAGTACTTTAACATAGCATTAAAGATATAGTTCTAACAATAAGACATAGTGACTATGCATGCAACATGAAAGAATACAAACAAAGATCATGAATAACAATGCATTGAAAGACGTTTGTTTGTTTCACATATAGAAAACATAGCATAGTGGCATTTAGCTTGTCCCTCATGGAGTAGCAAAACATAAATGCATAGGACACCTTCAAAGTTCATAAGGGTGACTAGATACAAATAGTTCAAGAACAAGCAATATCAAAGTGAAAAGGATACAGATGCCGCCTAGAGGAGGGTGAATAGGCGGTTTAAAACTTTTATGAGATGGGCTTAACAAAGGCGGAATAAAACTAGCATTTACTTTGTCAAGCACAAAACTTATATAAACTACGGTTCACCTATGTGAACCAACAACTTATGCTAAGCAATACAAGAAACTATGTGATAGCTAGATATAATACTTCAAGCACGAAGGCTATCACAAAGTAAAGTGTATAAGTAATAGCTCGGGTATAGAGATAACCGAGGCACGCGGAGACGATGATTTATTACCGAGTTCCTCCCATAAAGGGAGTACGTCTCGTTGGAGGGGTGGGCGGTACTAGGACCACCACACCACAAAATGCCTCACCCTATTCTCCTGTGAACCTCGCCACAAGAGGCCCGGTTCACTTCTTCACTATCGGTGCACTTGTCGGTGGCAATCTTTAACCTCTCACAAAGATTGGGGCACTTCTCCATAACTCAATTGGAGGCTCCCAACAAACAAGCTCGGGGAAATCTCCACAACTTAATTGGAGGCCCCAAGTAATCCACAAACCTGCAAAACAACTAAACCGTCTAGGGTTCCAAGAACCCAAGAGTAAAAAGCTTCTCACCTTTCACCCAATCAAATTCTCACCGAGAACTAAAATGGACGCACCAAATGCAATGGCAAGAACACAAGAAGTGCTCAAGTCCTTCTTTCCCAAATTCCACCAAAGCTACAAAATCTAGTGGGAGAATAAGAGAGGAAGAACACAAGAGAAAATCCACAAAAGAAACCCTAAGATCTAGATCCCAATATGTTCCCCTCACATAGAGGAGAGATGGATTGGTGGAGTTTTATATCTAGATCCCCCTTTCAAATCTCCCCAAAAGATTCAAGAAATATGGGAGGGATTGAGCGTATTTGCAAGATCTTGAAGGTCAAAATAGTGGAGAAGAGAGAGAATGCAAGCAACCAACCTAAGGAGGAAGAAGGGGTCTGTTTATACCCCTCCCCAACGAAATATGACCGTTTGGGACCTCCTAGGCCGGATAATCCGCTCCTCCCCCGGATATTCCGGGTTCCCCGAGCCAAAATATGGCTAAGGACTTCGCGGCGCGACCCTCTGTATAGGGGGCGGATATTTGGGCTGGATAATCCACCCCTGTTACAGGGAGCCACGCCTCAGAGTCCTTAGCCGTTTTCCGAAAATTGGGCCGGGTAATCCGCTCCCCTGAAAACTGGCAGAAATAACAAAACTGAAATAATCATAACTTTTGCATCCGGACTCCATTTTTTGATGATCTTGGGATCATTTTTAAAGAGGACAATGAGATCTACAAGATCATTCAGAGAAACATCATAGTCCAGCAAGGTAGGATATAACCAAATGACGAAAGGTTTGACCTCTCCCAAAAAGACGAACAGATAAAACCTCCAACATCGAAAATGCAATAGAGAATGCATATGAAATTCGTTTTCGATGAACTTGAGCTTGTCATGGAGATTAACACAAGCTCTAAGTACTCACATGAGTAAGACCCAAATAAGAACCAAGAAAGATGATACCAAGTATGCAAATGTTTGAGCTCTCACCGAGGGATATGATCAAGCTACTCACTCGAGAGCCCCTCTTGATAGTACGGTTATCTATCCTATAAATCGGTCTCCCCAACTAACACCACGAGACTGGTAAGAAAGAAACCCTATCAAGATCAAACAATTTCCTTGTGTATATTCCACTTGATATTGATGATGATGATCTTCTACACCTCAAGATGGAACACCTTTCTTGATTGCGCTAGCTTGGTGAAGACTTGGAATTTGCTCCCCACTACTCCACTATGGAAGAGCCTCTCTTTTAGGCATATCTTCACATATACATGATCACCATAAGGATGGAAAGCTACACTTGAGATCATCTTATTATTCAAGACACACTTGCCATAGGCTCAACTTCTACTTAACCAATCTACGGATCATTCCTTGAAACCTTGATCAACAGTTGATCTTCTTCTTCCAACCTTGAAGCCAACATATGGTTCAAGCATTTCCTATGGACAAATCCTACAAGTACAACTCAATGCAAACATAAGTCCATAAATATTGTCATTAATTACCAAAACCACACATGGGGCACAAATGTTCTTTCACAAAGTTATGAATGGCCACTAAGAATGGCCACTATGGTCTCTCAATAGGTGCATACAGATAGAAGATGGAGACTCAACATAAAAGTAAAAGAAAAGCCTTCATAGAAGGAAGCAGGGATTCAAGTCTCATAAAGAGCTTCCAAAAATTATGGTACTTATTAGCTTTTAGATCTTATTGCCCCTATCATAAGAATCTTGAAGTGATTAAGGTTAAAGTGAACAAACTATGGAGTATATGCTTGAAAAGGTATAAGTTGGCAATCTCATGTCCCTTGAATACGAGGGTAGCTCCTCATGCTACTCAAGTTTAGTTACTGGTAAGTTCTTGTCATAGTAAGTACATGTGTATCATAGAGAATCGCCAACGGGGTACCCCTTGCACATGATACAGGAGCTATCCCATATTCAAAATGACAAGGCAAGCAGACAATGAGCATCTCAGCAATCTTCTTATTTACCATGGGAAAATTCTGCTTTTTTCTATCTTTCCTCTTTTCTCATCCTTTTTTTCTCAATCTCTATCTCTTTTTTATAAGAAGAATGCTTCATAGATTGCTCACTATGGTGATGCTGCAAGTTTCCACCATGATTAGGCATGGCTTAGGCTAGCGGCCCAGGCGTTTCTCTAACACACATACATAACTCCATGGACTTACAAGCTCCCCTTTCATTTCACACCGACAACATCCATAAAAAAAGAGCATAATATCAACTGGGTACAATATACATGTGCAATGTTGAAAGCGTTCCCCATGACAGCATGGTTCTGCTAATCCCAATGTATAAGTGCAAGCATATACAACATAGATGACACAATGGTTCAAGTTTATTAGAGAGGATTGACCTTGTTGCTATGAAAACTCATCACTTTGTCACTGCTACTTCTGATTTGAACGGTCTAGTATATAGGATGCTTTTCACTGATGGGGATGAAAGGGAGATCCCTTTGCCACAACCTTCTTTGTTTAGTGTTCACAGGAGACCATGGTCGCGCTTCAAGGAGGAGGTGGACAAGCAAATTTGCTTGCTGGGTTTCCACGACAACACCAGGAGGATGTGCCCTCCTATGATTACTCCGTACATTACGGAGGGACATACTCGAGCTCGCACCAGGACGAGGGGACCTCTTCGTCGTACCACAGTGACACTTCATCCTGGACAGCTTGGGATTGATACCCACTTAGGCCAAAAGCCTAAGCTTGGGGGGAGGTACGCCGACACTGCACTCATCTCCATATCATGTTGTGTCGGTACTTTTTATATTCATGTTTTCGTTCTCTTTTTAGTTTTTGTTCTTTCTTTGCTTTTGCTTTCTAAAACACAAAAAGACCAAAAATATTTCTGTTGTTTCTCTTTGGTTTACTTCTTCTTTTTGCCTTGGTTTGTTTTTTCTTTTTGCTTTGTTTGAACTATTCAGAAACCCAAAAATATTTTGCTTTGCTTGTTTTTCCTTTTTGGTTCTTGCTTTAAAAAATCAAAAACACCAAAAATATTTGTTGTTCTTCTTCAGCTTTGTGAGTTTGTTGCAGGGTTCAGCAGTCCTCAGTGGATATTCGGTTTCATATTATTATTATTCAAGCCACACAAGTGAAGAGCAATAACGAGGATTAATGACAACTTGAGGCGTGGTAAGAGGCTGGTAACGAACTCTACTTGTTTTTATTTTTGTACATATACTCATCACTGTGGGCATGCTTAGTCTGTTCGTGTAGGGTGTATGTTATCTTTGGATGTTTAGTAGTTCTTGCTTTCTGATGATTAGCTCCAGCTCGCTAATAGTTTGTAGCATGTCTTATGAATGTTTGCTTGCATTATTCTATTCATAACTTGGTATGACACCGTGGTATCCTCCTCTGAATGTTTCATTTGAATTGACTTGACACATGCTCACGCATGCACATGACTCTAATAATCAGTTAAGCCTTGATGAATTATTTTGCCTTGAGGATCTTGAATCACTTTCATGCCATGATTAGTCATGTTTTGTTGCAAGCATGATTATGACAGCTATTGCTCTCTCGTTTGTCGCTCCCTTACTATTGCTAGCCTTCACTTCCACTGAGTATATTACTCATGTTTCCAACTTCCTTAAACCAAATATTGCCAAAGTGTCCACCATACCTACCTATTAACATCATTTGCTATCCCCGTGCATATTCATTATGCCATGTTTTCTTCTGAATAAAATGTTTGCTTGTTATGAGAAAGTTAGTTAGTAAAGCTCTCACGAACTTGATGGCACACTTTATTTTCTGCGCTTAATAAACCTGAACCATTGTGACTATCCATGAAAGTTATATGCTTGTAAATTATAGGCTGGGGATTAGCAGAACCGTGTTGTCACGGAGAACACTTTCAACACTTGTAAATATATACCCAATTGATACCTTGCTCTTTTGTTTGCGAATGTCGTCGGTGTAAAATAAAAGGGGAGCTTGTAAGTCCATGGAGTTATGTATGTGTGTTAGAGAAACGCCTAGGCCGTTGGTCTAATCCATACTGACATGGTGGAAACCTGCAGAGTAACCATAATGATATCTATGAAGCATTCTTCTTATAAAAAAGATAGATAGATATTGAGAAGAAAAAGAGATTTATGAAAAGAGGAAAGAGAGAAAAAAGCACCATTTTCCCATGGTAAATAAGAAGATTGCTGAGATACTCATTGTCTGCTTGCCTTGTCATTTTCATATGGGGATTCTTTCGTATCATCGGGCAAGGGGTACCCTGTTGGCGGTTCTCTATGATACGCACATATTTAGGATGACAAGAACTTACCGGTAACTAAAGTTGAGTAGCATGAGGAGCGTCCCTCGTACTCAAGGGACATGGGATTTTCAGTTTATAGTCTGTCAAGCATATAACTTAGATTGGACCTCACTTTCACCTTAACCATATTAAAGATGCTTATGATAGGGGCAATGAGAGCTCAAAGCTAATGAGTATCATACTTCCAGCATTTGGAAGCCTTTCAAATTATTCAAAACCTTTTCCTTTACTTGCTGAGTCTCCATATATTCTTTGAGCACCTTCTTGAGAGCATAGTTGTCATTCTTTGTGCTTGTCCCATTACTTGATTATTTGTGTTATGACTTTGATGCTTGTATCTTTGATACCTTTACTTCTAGTCATCACTTGAACTTCAGAGGTGCCTTGACATTCATAATCAAAGGCAAGCGAGATACCACTCTATCATACCTTTTTATGAGCATTGTAATGTTGCTTATGTTTATGCTTCATGCTACTTATTATTTTTGAGTTGGGATCTCTTCATAGCTTGCAATGAATATTAAGTAGACTCAGTTGCATACTCTTTATTATGAATTGCCTAAGTAGTTAATCACATGTTGAGATTATATACATCATATGAAGCAAAGGTGTTCGTGAAAGTTCTTTTATCGCACTCAGTTTTCAACTGAATTGCTTGAGGACAAGCAATAAGCTAAGCTTGGGGGGAGTTGATACATCCAAAACGTATCTACTTTCCCGAACATTTTTGCTATTGTTTCTCCTCTAAACTTGTGTGATTTGGATGCAACTAACGTGAACTGACGCGGTTTTCATCAGAATTACCTTGGTGACTACGTCTTGTGCAGAAATTCAACTATCAGGAAAAATCCCGGAATATATGCCAAAAATCCTATTTCACCATAAGACTCCCGGAGCCAGAATACGAGATGGAGGAGGGCCAGGGCCTGGCCACACCACCCCCAGGCGCGGGCTGGGCCTGGCCACACCAGGGCATGGTCTGGCCGTCCTAGGCTGCCCCTCGGTCTCCCTCTTCGCCTATAAGTTGCCTTCTGACCTTAAAACTCAGGGGGGGTTCGACGTTTTTTCAGAAGGAGTTCCGCTCTGCCGCCACCACCAGATTCCACGAAACAGCACCAGAAACTCCGTTCTGGCACCTAGCTGGGACGGGGAATTGGAGGAGATCATCGCCATCATCATCACCATCGCTTCTCCATCGACCATCCATGTTTCTCCCATCTATGAGTGAGTAATCCCCCGCTGTAGGCTATGGGGATGGTAGGGAATGGATGAGATCGTTCATGTAATGGCATCAGATTGTTAGGGCATGGTGCCTAGTATCTTTTATTAGTGCTTTATGACTTTGTTGTGACTTGTTGTGCTTAATGCTTGTCACTAGGGCCCGAGTGCCATGATTTCAGATCTGAACATGTTATTGATTCATTATGATAGTATTGTTTTTGGTCTTATCTACAAGTTGTATACACACGTTGTTGTCCGGAACCAATGGCCCGAAGTGACAGAAATCGGGATAACCAGAGGGAATGGCTTTGATGTGAGGATCACATGTGTTCATGGAGTGTTAATGCTTTGCTCTGGTGCAATATTAAAAGGAGCACCTTAATTGCCATTACTTCCCTTGAGGCCCCGCTGCAAACGGGCTGGCAGGACAAAAGATGTTGTGCAAGTTCTCATTGCGAGCACGCATGGCTATATATGGAACACATGCCTAGGATTATCTAGTACTTGGATGCTTTATCTTATTTATCTGCAATTGCCCTATGTTCTGATTGCTATGTGAATTGTCTTGTCCATGCAACGCCCGTCCATCCATACCTATGCCTACCGCACTCGAATCCTACTATTTACTGCTATTGTTACTTTTTTCTTTACTTTTACTACTGCTGCTACTTTGCTATTCCTACTACAAAACTGTTGCTACTGATAAACTGCTGTGAGCAAGATTGTTTCCAGGTGCAGCTGAATTGACAACTCAGTTGTTAAGGCTTATAAATATTCTTTCGCTCCCCTTGTGTCGAATCAATAAATTGGGTTTCACTTCCCTTGAAAATACTGCGATACACCCCCTATACTTGTGGGTCATCACTCACCAGTACTGGTGACTCCACGTGAAAGAGAACCATTGCTGCTATACATCTCCTCCACCAACCAGGTAGTCAGCACAGTACTCGTGGTGGAACGAGCCGAAGAAAACAAAGTCCACGGGGTACAACACCCAGTCTACTACCTTAGTGAGGTGCTCACGCCAACAAAGCAGTGGTACCCGCATTACCAAAAGCTGGCATACGGCGTCTTCATGATAGCCAGGCGACTGCGCCACTACTTCCAGGAGCACCTAATCGTGGTGGTCAATGATGCCCCACTTGGGCATATTCTCAATAATCCCGACGCCACCAGACGAGTCTTGTTCTGGGGAATCGAGCTGTCTCCACAAGACATTACATACGAGAAGCGTGACGCGATCAAGTTGCAAGTCCTCCCTGATTTTCTCGTACACTGGATGGAGAACCAGCTCCCCGAAAAACCAGATATGTCTTACCTCTGGACGATGCACCACGACGGATCCAAGCGTAAGGACGAGGCTGGCGCATGCGTCATACTGACAACGCCCCAAGGAGACAAGCTGAAATACATTCTGCGAATGCAGTTCACCGCCTCCAACAACCAAGCTGAATATGAGGCCCTATTGCACGGGATGTGGATGGCAAAAGCCTACGGCGCCAAGAGGCTCATCATCTACGGCGACTCCAAGCTGGTCGTCAACCAAACGATGTATGAGCGCGACGCGCTGAACGACAATATGATCACCTACCGCGATCTCTACGACACACTCGAAGGGGACTTCGACGGCTGTGAGCTGCAGCATGTAGGCCATCAAAGCAACGAAGAGGCGGATGCACTCGCCAACATTGGCTCCACCTACGCCCCCATACCACCTGGGGTATTTCTCGAGCGTATCTGCGAACGCTCCATCAACCCAAAGGCCACAGAAGAAAAGAAGTGCAACAACGGACTCGGCGGCTACGCCACCCCATGAGCCAATGGCACTCGATGACCTAGAGCTTGACAGAGGACTCGAGGGACCAATGGGGGTCATGATGATCGAACCATCTTGGACTCAACCCTACATCACATATCTTCTCAGTAAGAGGCTACCAGACGACCCGACTGACGCGCGCCACATCGCACGGCGATCCAAGGCATTCGCCATCATCAATGGCGAACTATACAAGCACAACATCACAGGAGTACTCCAACGATGCATCTCCAATGCGGACGGAAGGGCTGTCCTCTTCGACATACATGAAGGGACTTGCGGGCACCATGTCGGCAGTCGCGCCCTCGTCGCCAAAGCTCTACGAGCTGGGTTCTACTGGCCCACGTCCATGCGCGACGCAAGGGACATCATCCAGAGATGCAACGCTTGTCAGCGATTCGCGGACAAACCGCACGCACCTGGCGCGGAACTCCGGCCAATACCATTGGCTTGGCCCTTTACGCAATAGGGACTCGACATGGTCGGCAAGCTCCCAAGATCCTCACGAGGAGGATATGTCTACCTCCTGGTCGCAGTCGACAAATTCACCAAATGGATAGAGGCCATGTCGGTGACAAACCAGTCAGGGGCCAGCACCATCAAGTTCTTCGAATCCATTGTCTACCGCTTTGGGGTACCGCATAGCATCATCACGGACAATGGAACGAACTTCACCTCTAAGGAGTTCCAGGGTTTCTGTGAAAACCTGGGAATCAACGTAAGCTATGCTTCCGTAGCTCATCCACAGACCAACGGTCAAGTCGAAAAGGCCAACGGCCTCGTATGTGGTGGAATCAAGAAACGACTCCTCTGACCACTCGAGCAAGCTGCTGGATGTTGGCCGGACGAGCTGCAACCCGTACTCTAGAACTTACGCACAACTCCAAACAGTGCCACGAGATACACTCCGTTCTTCATGGTGCATGGTGCTGAAGCGGTGCTACCCGCATAAGTATGCTACAAAGCCCCGCGGGTGGTCGCTTACAGCGAATAGGAGTCAACTCTTGCACTCGAAGAATCCGTCGATCTCCTTGACGAGGCACGTGACATCGCAGCAGAAAGATTGACGATCTACCAGCAGAACCTGCGCAACTACCACAGCAGAAGGCTATGCCCCAGATCCTTCGTCGAAGGAGACCTGGTCCTGCGACTGAAGCAGCAAGGGCACCTCAAGCTCGAGTCCCCCTGGGAAGGAATATACGTGATTACAGAAGTAATCCCAGGTGGCGCCTATCGCCTCAAAGATTTCAAGACAGGAGTCGCATACTCCAACCCCTGGAACGTCGCGTAGCTGCGGCGCTTCTAACCTTAGTCGTCCTTTTTTTTCTTCTTACATTGAAAATAAGGCTATTCAGCCAGGCTACTTAGCCACACATTGTACCTCGTACTGATTCTGCGAATAAATAAAGCTAAGTGCCCCGAAACTCTGTGTTTTCCTCATTTTTCTAGCAATTATATCACTCAGGGGCTGCACCACCCTCTACACCCTAGTTCTACGAAACAATCGCGATATCACGAGTAGCTGACGCAATAATCGAACCCTTGACAAACACCAACCCAGCTGCAACACACCTGGCAGGTTGGCAAGGTGCTGAGATAAACACACGTCAGACTAACGAAAAGGAATCACATAGTGCAACGCACTCGCAAAACATACGAGCTAGCAAGCTCTTTACATATCAATATCAATCAATTATATACAGCATACATACGAACTTTACAACACTGGTATACTTATGTGCAGGATACAAGTTAAACTACTGTTGCAACAGAAGAACATTTGTCTGTTCCTCGAAGAAGTCAACAATTTCCTCCGCTGGGCGATCCACCGCCTGGTAATGAGGAACCATATTCTAGGTCGAACCTGCCGGCGGAGTCGACGGACTAGCAGCAACAGCCGCAACATCCACATCAAGCCTATGCAGCCGCACCAGCAACAATGCAGCCTTAGCACCAGCCACTAATTGTTGCCGCACACACTCGCGAACTGCACTCAAATCCTGAAACTTAGCCAGGAGAGCCAACAAGCTCGAAGGGTTGGCGTCCGGCGGAAACATCGTCTGGTAGATATTCCTCAAGAACGACTGTGATTTCTTCAGAAAGTGGAGCACTCGAGAGGCATGATCCTGCATGGTTGCAAGTGCGATTTCACGATCCTGATCCACCCAGAAGTATCCTCTCGCCTGAAGTTGTTCCTAGGTCAGGTCATTCATGCGAATGGTGATCCTATCCTTCTCATCCTACGGATGACGAGCACTAACAACTAAACCAAGCAAAAAATCAAAGTATGAAGACAAGGAACTACTGCGACTGACTACAAGAGAAGATAAGAGGGCAGGAAGCTAACATTTGAAATGATCACCTAACTGCGTCACCTCCTCCAATAGATATTGCTCTCGGGCGGTAGCCTTCTCCGCCCTTGACTTCCACACATCCGCGTTACCGCGGAGGACGGGCAACTCACGTTCGAGCTTCTTAACACGATCACGTAGTCGAGAGAGCAGGGACAACTCGTCCACCCTTGAGCGTGATTGCGCCAAGGTCTCACTAGAGGATGGCGAATCCCGAGGCTCACTCGAACAACCACTCGAGGTACCCTATCAGAAGCAAAGCAAGAGCGAATAAGGGACCAAGCAACACATGGACAAAATCTCAAGTGTATTCAAACGTGACAAAAGTATCAACATAGACACTCAGCCAGCGGCATGTTCTCAACAAAAGGAGTCGAACTATCAACTATTACAATATAACTACTGAGGAGCAGCCTGCTTCTTCGACTTAGACTTCGGCTTCGGGGGCCTCATCGAGTCCGTGACAGTATCAGATGCCATAGAATTCCCGCCAACCCCTGACGCCGCTGCCTTCGCCTCTTTCTTGGCTCACTGCAGCTCCTCGGAATACTTGGTGACTATGTTGATAAGTTGTGGACCGTACTTGCCGCAGACAGTTGCAAAAGGAGCAAAAACTACCTGATGACCATCTGTGTCGACGGGCATCACCTTGGAGACCGCAGAAGGATCCACCTCCATGCCGTGAGCTTGCACCATTGCGAGTGCCATGGAAGCGCCAACCGCACGTTGCGATTTCCTGAAGTCCGCGGGGATACCTCCAGCAAAGGACTCCACCAGGTCCTCCAAGTTCTCAATCAGCTTAGCTTTGGGCGTCAGCTCCTCGCGGATGCGACTAAGCACGACCTTGGCCTTAGTCAGCGTCCCCTGAATGGAGGCGCTGTGGTCTTCGACTGCTGCGACGGCACCTGCCAAAGCATCATCGCGACGGAGCGCCTGGGCGTCGAAGCTCAGACCGCCAGCATCTGCACAAAGCAAAGCATCAACACAATAGCAGGATAAAAGAAGAAAGGAACAATCAAGATCTAGAAGAGAAAATACCTGAGAGGGTCTTGGCAATCGAGAGAAGCTGCTCCTCGAACATCTTCTCCCTCTCAGCAGTGGAGGCAAGGAGATCCTGCTCTCGCTTCCGCGACTCCTCCAAGGTTGCGACTGCCTCGTCACGATTCTTCATCGCCGCGGCCAATGTCTTCTCCAATGCAGCAGCATGGCAAAGTAATTCATTGTGCTCAGCTGCAACAAATCAGATAGTGTTACCAAATCGAATCAATAATATCCAAAAAAGACAAGGACGAAGACAAAACTTACTTTTGACAATACGATGGTGATTGTCCAGCCGTGCATGCTGTCGACCCATGTCAAGGACCTGCTCCGCCAAGCGGGCGGCTTCCTTCACGATGAGCTGCATCAGAGACATTCCAAGTTCAAGTAAAATCACGCTAAGAATAAATTCGACTACGAACTACAAGATACTTACATGATCGTCTACAGACTCCGAAGAAGGTTGTTGCACAGTCATCCGGGTAACCATCTGATGCCCCCAGCATGCGGGGAACTCGATGAGTTATGCCCGGAGTGGGCCGCCAATGGAGGAGAGGGTGACCGCGAGGCCACCTTCTTGGTCTTAGAGTCCATGACTCCAGATTCCTTCAAAAATTGGACGTCGCCAGACGACGACGACGACGACGCCTCTTGACTACGAAACAAAATCCAGCATCAGGAAATGCAGCTCCAAGAAGAACCAAAATGAGTGTTACATACTTACCAGTCAAACTTATCAAAATCGAAGGTTTGCTCCTCCGACTCCGACGAATCCTTCGGCAACCGCATCTTCTTGCAAGCAGAGGGCGCCATGGAACGCACAGGAACAACGGGCTTCGGCTCGTCTGCACCAAGACATGGACCTTCAGGAGTCGAAGGAGACGAAGCGTCTGAATCCTCGCTACGAGAACGCTTGCGAGTGTCCGGCCCACTGGACTCGGGGGCTTCCTCCTCCTCTTCAAGTGGGACGATTGATTCTGACTCGTCCTCTTCCTCTACTTCACGAGAAATAATCCCCTCAGGAAGAGGAGGCAAACTGGGAGATACCTTCCAATCCTGCATACAGAAAACAATTTAGTATACGTTAAGACTCAGAAGAAATCGACAAATAAAGCTACTTCGTAGCACAATCATACCTCAGGAGGAGGGTTCGAGGCATCGAAGGGAGGCACGACTAGTTCACTAGGGAGAACATCCTTGGTGGTGTACTTGGTCACCAGTCGCACCCGCTTATCTACTTCACCCGCGGAAATGCCATCAACAGATACGCGAGTGACACCATCCGCACCAGCCCATTGGAACATGGGGTGGACTCTGGCCTGCAGAGGCTGGATGCGACGGTGTAACCATGTGCGAATGAGGGCGATGCCTCCCTCCTCTTTACCCATGCGGCTCTCGAGGTCGCAGACGCGCTCGTATAGCACTTCTGTCTCCTTAGACTCGCCAGGCATAACCACGTTCTTCCAAGAAAGCCTCCTCCTGCACGGCGTCACGGGGTCGAAAGGCACGAGTCCGTAGTGCTCTCCATCGGCCTTCTGGTTGCGGATGTAGAACCACTTGTCCCTCCACCCTTGGACGGACGCCATGAGCTTGATATCAAAATAGGTGGAAGAGGAATCGACATAGATTCCGCAGCCTCCTATGTCATAGACTACGGAACCAGATGCTGATTGGCGCTTCAGCTTGAAAATCCCCTTAAAGAGGCCAAAGTGTGGCTCGATTCTGAGCCAGTACTCGCAGAAGGTAATGTAGCAAGCGATATGGAGGATGGAGTTTGGGGACAGCTGATGCAGCTGGAGCCCGTAGAAACAAAGGAGGCCCCTGAAGAATGGATGCAGGGGCAGGGAAAGACCACGGATGATGAACGCTAGGAACATCACCCGGAAACCAGCAGGAGGACAAGGAGTTACCTCGCCACCTGACACTCGCGAGTCATCCATCACGGGTGACAGAACACCATCTTGACGGAGAAGACGGAGCTCGGATGACTTGATGATGGATGCACGCCACGCACCATTGGTGATACGGGTGCCCGCGCCCTTCTTTTTTCCAGCGCCGGTGGCGCTGGTGCCCACAGTGGCGGAGCCGCCCTTCTTCTTGGCAGCAACAATGGCGGCGGCGGACTCAGCAGCGGCGCATCCTTTCTTCTTCCCCATATTGCGGTGGCGGTGCGAGCGAAGGAAGTAGCTCGGGAACATGCGGAGTTGGTACAGCGCCACGAAGGGTACAAGCTCTAGGAGGGAGAGAGAAGCGGCAATGGCGATGGAAGAACAAGCAGAGAAAAGAGTAGATGGGAAAATTACCGCAGCTGCGCTGCTACTTAACCCCCTTGCGGATGCAATCCAACGGCCAACAGAAACCCTATTGGACGCGTGGCGCACATCACGATCGACACGCGGAGAGGCTAAAACACGAACCGTCCCCCACTACCTCCATTACGTGCAGAAATCGAGGAGACGCAGTTAAAACCAAAGATTACGCATGGCCGGTCAAGTCAGGGTCAGAAAATCGGACCCACCGCTCGTCACGTCCCATCAAAACCGCTCACGCGGGAAACTAAGGTCATCACATCGCCAGCACTGATGTCATCAAAGATGAGCACTACAAGACTTCGACTACTTTAGTCCTTGCTCGAGTCTTCGACTCCACCAAGCACTGGGGGGCTACTCCCATAGGGAGCGCTGGTCGCGCACCCTACGATTTTCTTTTTTATGCAAGAATTTGGACATTCAAAGTATACCCAACCACTCGAATCTACGATTCGACTATGGAACATGGGTTACTCCCATAGGGAGCACCGGAAACAAATTCGACTGAAACAAGCAAACAGAAGACGACATCAATCGCAACAGCTCTTTAGTCCCTGCCTGAGTCTTCGACTCAACCAGGCACTCGGGGGCTACTCCCATAGGAGCGCTGGTCGCGCACCCTATGATTATTTGTACGTCGTACTGCATGTTGATAACATCCACACTCGAAGTCTATGGCGACACCGCCTCATATTTTTTCCTACAAAGAGATTGCGTCTCCTGGGCCACCCCAATCATCTCCGCGATGACAAAATTCGGATGTCGCGCTTACAGCATGAAGATAAGACCTAAATAAGGCCTAGCAATGCACTTGTTGTGCGCTACCAGAAATAATCCATGCCTACAGGTACGATGAACGTGCCTCGACGGACGCGTCGAGGGCTCACACCCATATATTGGAATTCGACTCCTGTAAGACCTCCGCGGCTTGAGTCGAATTACACCAGCACTTTTCGAAATTCGAGTCCGGTGATTCGACTTCGAGTAGATTGCGTTGTTTTGCCCTAAGGCAGCTAACTGATACCGATACATCGGTTAAATCAGGCATGCATATCAACAAATCCCTATGATATAAACAGAACACTCGAAAAAATAGTCAGTCGTGCACTCGAAGGGCTTCATAAAGTCCCCAGTCGAATCTACGATTCCACTGGACACTCGAGGGCTACTGACATGGGTATACCCTGCAGGTACTCAAGTTTGGTATATAGGGTCCAGATACGGTGGAAGCCCATGGCGTTACCACGGCCCAATGGAGACTTCGAGTGGCCCACGGACTCTCGATGACTTGTGAGACAAGAAGAAGTTTAAAGATAGAAAGTTTAAAGGGAAAACCCTAATCTATAACCGACTCGACCTGACCTATCTATATAAAGCCTAGGAGGGGGCGGCGAGGAGGACACACGCAACCCTAGTTTCCAAAACTCTCGCCAGATTGCATCTGCGCGCCCCTGTCATCTTCGATTCCTTCGTTAATTCCAAGAGCGGACAAGCAAGAGTAGGGACCTCTACGAGGCCTGAACCTGGGTAAACCTTGCGTCCGTGTGTGCTTGTTTGCTAGCCGATTGATGCTTCCAGCGCTCCCTCCTTCTCGAAAACCCAAGTCCATAACAATGGGCATTGATGAGTTAAACCCTCGTTAGCGCCTAATCCACATCACCAACCGAGGAACGAGCCTCCTCTTCGTCATCAACCGCGTTATGAGTCTCCACATCCTCAACACCCTCATGAGGGCCAAGCGCCTTAGCATCGTCAACAACCACGCCAAGAGCAAGAGGAAGCACCTTAACAAGGTCGTGACAATCAAGTTCCACCTCCCCAACCAAAATATCATCAACAAGGTCACTAAGCTCGTCGCAATGACCGCAATGATGAAGAAAATTTCGGCAATCTCAAGTTCACAATGCCCAAGTTTACCAGATCCAATGACCCCGAAGAATACCTCTCATGGGCACTCAAAGTCGACAAGATCTTCCGCATGCACAATTATAGCAACAAGAAGACAAGTTGCTCGTGACGCAAGACAAGAACCGCCAATTACAACTTGGCATGACATGAAGGCTCACATGAGATCCCGTTTCGTCCCCGCGCACTACACGCGTGACCTCTTCAACAACATTCAATCGCTTCGTCAAGGGACAAAGACCATGGAAGAGTACTTCAAGGAAATGGAACTCAACTTGATCCGTGCCAACATTGAAGAGCATACGGAGCAAACTATGGCACGCTTCCTTATTGGGTTGAACCACCCAATCAAGCGCATCGTCGAGTTCCAAACATACAACAACATGGTTGAGCTTGTGCACATTGCAACAAAGGTCGAACGTTAAGTGCAAGAGGACATCAAGTAAAACAAGCCCAAGACGTATTTCACCTACAAGCAAGCTTCAACCGCTACACCAACAACATTCAATGGAAGCTCCTCAAGTACCTCCAAGCCTTCCTTCAAGCCCACACTTCCCCAAGGAAAACTGCCCCAAGTGGCAAACAAGCAAAGAGTGAAACACCTTTCAACGCGGAATGCTACAAGTGTGGAGGCAAAGGACACAACTCGGCCGAGTGTGGAAACAAGAAAGTTTTGTTCATCCATGACAACGGTGATACGTCCAAAACGTATCTACTTTCCCGAACACTTTTGCTATTGTTTCTCCTCTAAACTTGTGTGATTTGGATACAACTAACACGGACTGATGTTGTTTTCAGCAGAATTACCTTGGTGTCTAGTTTTTGTGCAGAAAATCAACTATTAGGAAAAATCCTGGAAAATATGCCAAAAATCCTATTTCACCAAAAGTTTCACGGAGCCAGAAGACGAGACGGAGGAGGGCCATGAGGGGACCACACCACCTGGCTGCGCGGGCCAGCCCAGGCCGCGCTTGGGGGTGGTGTGGCCACCTCAGTCACTCCCTCGGCCTCCCTCTTCGCCTATAAGATCTCTCCTGACCTAAAACCCAGGGGGTTTCGACATTTTTCTAGAAAGAGTTCCGCTTCGCCGCCACCACCAGATTCCGTGAATCAGAACTAGAAACTCTATTCTGGCACCCTACCGGGATGGGGAATTGGAGGAGATCATCGCCATCATCATCACCATCGCTTCTTCATCAACCATCCATGATTCCCCCATCCATGAGTGAGTAATCCCCGATGTGGGCTATGGGGATGGTAGGTATTGGATGAGATCGTTCATGTAATGGCATCAGATTATTAGGGCATGGTGCCTAGTATCTATTATTAGTGCTTTTTGACTTTGTTGTAACTTGTTATGCTTAATGCTTGTCACTAGGGCCCGAGTGCCATGATTTTAGATTTGAACATGTTATTGATTCATGATGATAGTATTGTTTATGATCTTACCTGCAAGTTGTATACACATATTGTTGTCCGGAACCAAAGGCCCGGAAGTGACAATAATCGGGACAACCGGAGGGAATGGATTTGATGTGAGGATCACATGTGTTCATGGAGTGTTAATGCTTTGCTCCGGTGGTCTGTTAAAAGGAGCACCTTAATTGCCAGTAGTTCCCTTGAGGCCCCGCTGCAAATGGGCTGGCAGGACAAAAGATGTGGTGCAAGTTCTCATTGCGAGCACGTATGACTATATATGGAACACATGCCTATGATTATTTAGTACTTGGATGCTTTATCTTATTTATCTATAAATGCCCTATGTCTTGATTGCTATATGAATTGTCTTGTCCATGCAACGCCCGTCCATCCATCCCTATGCCTACAACGCTTTAATCCTACCGTTTACTGCAATTGTTAGTACTGTCTTTACTTTTACTACTGCTATTACTTTGCTATTGCTACTACAAAACTGTTGCTACTGATAAACTGCTGTGAGCAAGATTGTTTCCGGGTGCAGCTGAATTGACAACTCAGTTGTTAAGGCTTATAAATATTATTTGGCTCCCCTTGTGTCGAATCAATAAATTGGGTTTCACTTCCCTCGAAAATACTGCGATACACCCCCTATACTTGTGGGTCATCGAGACTATTTTCTGGCGCTGTTGCCGGGGAGCATAGCTCTATTTATCAAGTGACCTTGGAATCACTATTGTTCACTGCCATCCATTCATCATGGGTAAGTCTCATGATGGAAAGGTTCCTATATTACCATCCACTACAAGGAGAGGTACGGTTCTGAACACCTCTGTTGCTCTTGATTCACCATCTATGACGAGTAAGCTCCTTACACCACCACATACACATGCTACACATACTGCTACTACTGCTGAATCTGAACCTTCTGATACTTATGATGCTGCTTCTACTGTGCTTGATAAGAGTGGTTCATTAGGTCCTTTCCTAGATGCTACGATTGCTGGAGCTATAGCTAGAAATACTGAAACTCCTAATGAAGACACTACTACACCTGTGAGTTCAGCTGAGTCTATAGAGAGCTATGATATTGAAGACAAATATATAGAAATGAATGATGAATTTATTAAAGAATGTCCAATTACTCATGGTAGGAGTGCTATTAATAGTCTCCTTGAGAGGCGTACTATAAAACCCAAATTATCTCCTAATGATAAGTTTGCTACATCTCTCATAAACATTAAAGAGAAGTATTATGATTTCTCTCTTGATTTATCTTACATAACCATTGTTGAGAAAGAACCTTTTTATGGTACTAAAAATGAAAGTGTAGCACATATGACTAAGCTTTCTACCATGAGTGGCCTGTTTTCTGATGATATTAAGATGCGCAGCTACTTTATTGCTAAATTTTCCCCTTTTCACTGAAAGGAGAAGCTAAGGCTTGGTTTAATAATTTACCTCATGGATCTATTAATATCCCTGATTGCTTGATTAGTACCTTCCTTCAGAAATATTTCCCTCTTAGTGCTAGACATGCCATTTTGCAGGAACTTTTTGATTTTAAATAGGGAGAAAAAGAGATATTGCCTGAATCATGGGCAAGGTTTTGTGCTTTGATTCATGCATAGGCTGGATGTCCATTACCTAAAAATGAGCTCCTTGATATATATTATAATGGACTAACTGAAGAATCTAGGACATACCTGGATAGTTGTGCTGATTGTGTTTTTAGGAATAGAACTCCTAAAGAAGCTAGGGAATTAATGGCTAAAATAAGCAAGAATTATGATGACTGGACTCTACCTGAGCCAATTACGCCTAAGACAACTACACCTGAGTTAACTGTGCCTGAGCCAACACCAACATCAAAGAAGAGGGGAGTTATTGAACTAAATGATGAAGTGATGAAGGAAGCTAAGAAATGTCTTAAGGAGAAGGGTATTAAAGCTGAAGACGGGAAGAATTTACCTCCTATAGAAGAATTGTGTAAGCCAATCTCCCACTCATCCACTATTGAGGTACACTCTCTCCAACATTTTGATGAAGGTGATATTCCTTATTCTAAACCTCCTGATCAATGCTTAGAAGAATTTGATGTTTTTATTGTTAAGCAAGATAATTTTAATAAAAGGGTGAAAAATCATCTAATGGAAAACTCTACAGCTATTATTGAGTTAAGGGATGTTGTTAAAAGAACCTCTAATGATGTCCAAATGCTTGTTAAACATTTCCAAATGGTTCGAACTCAAATTGATCAGCTTATTAAAGTACAAAAGGATTTGTTAGTGAATGCTGCTAAGAAAAACATGCTTATGAAATTAGAACTAGAAGTGGTGCTGCCACTCAGGATCCTCTATATCCTGAGGGGCATCCTAAAAGAATTGAGCAAGATTCTCAACAAATTGAAAATAGTGGTACTTATCCTAAGAAAAGGAAAAAGAAACATAAAACTATTGTAGATTCTTCTGAACCTCCTAAAGATCCTAATAGTATATCTGTCTCTGATGCAGAAACTGAAAGTGGTAATGAGGAAAATGATGCTCCTGATAAAGAAAAAATTGAAGAAGAACCTGAAAGGCACAATAAAAATACTAAATACACTAAAGAAGATTTTGTTGCTAAGAAACATGGTAGTGAAAGAGAGCCTTGGGTCCAAAAACCTATGCCTTTCCCTGATAAGAAACACAAGTCAAAGGAAGATGAACACTATAACAAGTTTTGTAGTGGATGAAACATTTATTCTTGCAAATTCCCTTAACTTATGCTATTAAACTGCCTCCTTATTCAAAGTATATGAAGGACATTGTCTCTAATAAAAGAAAGATCCCTAATGAAGAAATTTCTACTTTGCTTGCTAATTATTCCTTTAATGGTAAGGTTCCAAAGAAACTTGGAGACCCAGGGATTCCAACTATTTCTTGTTCTATTAAAAATAACTATGTTAGAACTGCTTTGTGTGATTTAGGAGTAGGAGTTAGTGTTATGCCTTTTTCTCTCTACAAGAGACTTCAATTGGAGAAATTAATACCAACTGATATATCTTTGCAAATGGTTGATAAATCTACTACTATTCCTGTTGGTATATGTGAGGATGTACCTATTCAAGTGGCTCATAATTGCTTGATCTTAACTGACTTTGTTGTGCTTGAAATGCCTGAAGATGATAATATGTGTATTATTCTTGGGAGACCTTTTCTTAATACTGTAGGAGCTATTATTAATTGCAATCAAGGAAAGGTAACGTTTAATGTTAATGACAAGGAGCATACTATCTACTTCCCCAAGAAGATTGATAGGAATTATGGCTTAAATTCAATTGAAAATATTGAGAGCATCCAAGTTGGAGAAATATATTGTGCCATACCACGAGAAAAATATGAAACTATTATGATTGGGACCATTGCTATCAAGGTTGAGGTAACATAATCATTAGTGGAACCAAAGTTTTGTTTCATATAAAATTGTTTTGGTAACAAGACTTGATCAACCTTGTTAACAAAGGGATTTTTATGAACAAAACAATTTCACCATGATTATCTTTGCTTACTTTTACCTTATCCATTTTAATTTTTGGTTTCACTTAATTTACTTTTCTTTTGCTAGTAGCTTGCATATTAGAGTGTCTTAGAACTTATGACGTTTTAGTTTAGTTTTGTTATTGAATCATTCCAAAATCATCTTTCTATCAGAAATTCATTCATCAATACCTAAAAATTGCAAAAAAATAAAGTGTCTCAAAAAATTCCAAAAAATTCATATTAAATTTTACTTGAAAAAAGGGGAAGAGGAGTACCTGGAGTGACCCAGGGGGCCCACCAGGCAAGCACACTACCTGGTGGCGCGGCCACACTAGGGGCGCGCCTGGCCATGGTGTGGGCCACCCCTAGCCCTCCACTCACTCTCTCACTTTCCACTTCTTTCTCTCTCCCGAGAAAACACCAGTTCATTGCTCAAACTCGCGTTCCTGCTGTTCTTGCTCACGCTTTTTTATCTCCTTGCTCAGTCCATCTTTGCTGCTAAAATTTGGAGCATTTGTTCTTTGGTATGTGACTCCTCCGCTTGTCCAAGTAGATTTGTGTTTAGTGGATTATGTCTTGAGTATTTTTCTACTATAGGTGACATGGGTATACCCTACAGGTACTCGAGCTTGGTATATACGGCCTGAATACGTGGAGGCCCACGGTGTCGCCAAGGCCCAAATGAAGGACTCGAGTGGCCTACGGACTCTCGATTGCTTGAAGAACAAGAAGAAACTAAAGATAGAAAGTTCAAAGGGGAAACCCTAATCTGTAACTGACTCGACCTGCTACCCGAGACCTAGCCTATCTATATAAAGGCTAGGAGGGGCGGCGAGAAGGACACACACAACCCTAGTTTCCACCACCCTCGCCAGATTGCATCTGTGCACCATTGTAATCTTCGATTCCCTTGATAATTCCACGAGCAGACAAGCTGGAGTAGGGACCTCCACAAGGCCTGAACCTGGGTAAATCTTCGAGTCCCCTGTGTGCTTGTTTGCTAGCCGATAGATGTCTCCAGCGCTCCCTCCTTCTCCAAAACCCAAGTCCATAACAATGGGCATTGATGAGTTAAACCCTCGTCAATTGGCGCCGTCTGTGGGAATTGGGAGTGCTGATGTTGCGGCTTCTTTGGCCCCATCAACCGTGATCTACAACTTTGCAACAACGGAGATTCGCCAGCTCTTTGGCGTGTTCGACTTCACCATCCACATGTCGGCCACTCGCCCGGCTTTCGAGTCCGTGGGCGATGGAGTCAGCCTGGCAATAGGGAGCTTCCGCTTCCAAGTTGGCCAGATGGGCACGCTTCGCATGCCTGACCAGCCGACGGTGCCATCGATTGCCCCAGCATCATGGTTCCCTCCATCGATCGGCACCCTCAGTGAGCTCAACGCCCCGACAACAGTTGAGAACACGGTCAGCGACATCAGTCGCTACTCCGATCTGAGCAATCTGGCCACTGAAGATGGAGCCTACGGCTCCGGATCTAAGAGTTGTGGAAGGAGCAGCTTCCCCAATCACTTTATGTGCGCCGTCATCAACACAGGCGATACCTCCGCCAACCGTGATAACACTGGCAATCGCGGTAACGGAACAGACCCGCCCCTTGGTGGCAACGGCGGCAACAGTGGCAACGGCGGCAACGGTGGCGATCGCACCAACGCCAACAATGGAGGAGCAATCGAACCTCCAAGCATAATAAACGAGCAAACCAGCGAACACGTCGTAATCAGGCTCAACGAGCAAGAATGGGCTCGCTGCCGCGAGGCCCTACGAGGCACTCCTCTACCCTTCGGATCCCCACAAGAACTGCTGATGGGCTACCACTAGCTCCTGAAGGAAGAATTCAAGCACCAAGTACAAACAATCGCGCAACTCGAGGCGTGTAAAAAGGCAGCAGACGAGTCGAGCCTTCGTCGTGCGGGGCTCTCCTCCCATGGAGGATCCTCCTCAAAAGGCAACGAGTACATCGCCAAAAAGAGTCAATCTCGAATGGCCCATCTCACTGAGCAAGGACACATAGAAGCTGCAAAAGTCCTCGACTTCAGCTCTATGACAGTCGATACACAGGGCAATGTGGTCCCCAAGACGCCGCAGGCTGCGGTGACAGCGGCCACCATGTACCTCCTTAACAACCAGCCGCCTTGCACCGATCTACGATTGCGGGCTTGGGATTAATCGAGGCCGCCCTCGACAAGGATCCAACACCCGAGCGAAAGAAAGGCAAAGCGCTAGCAAAGCGCTACTCCTCGCCTTCATCCAGTGATGATAGTCACGACCTGTCTCGACGTCGCTGCTAACGGCGACACGACCACGACTACGACGCACGTGATGACATCAGCGCAAGATCGACAAATCAAGGGCACGACATGCTCGGTCGACTGACTCAGAAGAGGAAGACGTGGAGCTCTGCGGCACCAGATGCTTCAACAGGTGCATCAGGCAGAAGCGAATGACAAAGGGGTACAAACTCCCGTTGGAGAACCCAAAGTTTGACAGCCTGCAGGACCCAAAGATCTGGCTGGAGGACCACATCTCCTCCGTCAGGCTCCACGGAGGCAGTCGAAGCACGGCCATGCAATGCTTATAGCTACAACTGCAGGGCGCCGCCCGAGCATGGATCAACAACCTCCCACACGGATCCATTCGCAGTTGGGATGAGCTGGTTTATAGCTTCGTGTGCAACTTTAAGGGCACATACAAGTGGCCTGCATCAATCGAAGAGCTGGGATGACCGCTCGACACACAGTTTTTTGTTCAAATAATCATAGGGTGCGCGACCAGCGCTCCCTATGGGAGTAGCCCTCGAGTGCCTGGTTGAGTCGAAGACTCAGGCAGGGACTAAAAACTTTTTGCGACTGCTGTCGTCTTTTGCTTGCTTGTTCAGTTGATGACCCGGGCAGGTACTAAAACACCTTTGCGACTGTTGTCGTCTTTGCCTGCTTGTTTCAGTCGATGACCCAGGCAGGTGCAAAAATATTTTCGCGACTGATGTTGTCTTTTGCCTGCCTGTTTCTGGCGCTCCCTATGGGAGTAACCCATGTTCATAATCGAACTGTGTTTCGAGTGGTTGGGTTTGCCTTTGCGATTGTCCATGCTCCTGCAACAAGAAAAAGAAAATTCATAGGGTGCGCGACCAGCGCTCCCTATGGGAGTAGCCCCCGAGTGCTTGGTGGAGTCGAAGACTCCAGCAAGGACTAAAATAGTCGAAGTTCTCCACTACATAGCCTTGATGACGCCAGTGCTGACACTTGTATGACTTTAGTTGCCCGCGTGAGCGATTTTGATGGGACGTGACGAGCTGTGGGTCCTACTTTCTGACTTTGATTTGACTGGGCGTGCGTAATCTTATTTTTAACTGTGCCTCCTCGATTTCCACGCGTAATGGTAGAAGTGGGGGGACGGTTCGCGCTTCCTCTTCTCCACGTGTCCTACGCGATGCGTGCCACGCGTCCAATAGGGTTTTTGTCAGCCGTTGGATTGCATCTTCCAGGGGTTAAGTAGCGATGCCGCAGCGGTAATTTTCCCATCTGTGTTCTTTCTTCCTTGCTGCCATCGCCATTGCCCTTTGCTTTCCTACTTTTCTCTGCGCCCATCTTCTCCACGATGCTGGACTAGCTCCGGTCGTTCCCCAGCTATTTTCTTCGCTCTCATCGCTGCCGCGCAATGGGGAAGAAGAAGGGAGGCACTGCCACTGATTCCGCGACCACCCTCGCTGCAGCGAAGAAGAGGGGTGGCTCCGCTGCTGCGGCCACCAGTGCCGCCGCCGCCGGGAAAAAGAAGGTCGCGGGTACCCGCGTGACGAATGGCGCATGGCGCCCCTCTATCATCAAGGCGTTGGATCTCCGTCTTCTTCGCCAAGATGGAGTGATTTCTGCATCAGTCGCCGATTCGCGCGTCCCCAGCGGTGAGACCGTTCCTGTGCCTCCCGATGGTTATCGAGTGATGTTTCTTGCATTCATCATTCGCGGTCTTTCCTTGCCTCTTCACCCCTTTCTTCGGGGTCTTCTGTGTTTCTATGGGCTCCAGCTCCATCAGCTGTCCCCAAATTCTCTCCTCCACATCACTTGTTTCATCACCCTCTGCGAGTGCTGGCTTGGAATCGAGCCGCACTTTGGTCTTTTCAAACGCATCTTTAAATTGAAGCAGCAGTCCGCATCTGGATCTTTAGTTTATGACGTAGGTGGTTGCGGAATCCATGTTGACCCATCCGCCACCTACTTTGATATCAAGTTCACCAAGTCCGTCCAGGGATGGAGGGACAAATGGTTCTATGTGCGCGATCAGAATGCCAAGGACGAGCACTTTGGACTCACGCCCTTCGATCCTGCGACCCCCTGCAAGAAGATGCATTCTTGGAAGAACGTGATCATGCCTTCCGAACTCGCGGAAACAGACATGTTATATCAGCGCGTATGTGACCTCAAGAGTCGCATAGGCACAGAAGAGGGAGTCTGCGCCCTTGTCAGGACTTGGCTGCGTCGTCGCGTCCAGCCTCTCCAGGCCAGGGTCCATCCTATGTTCCGATGGGGTGGCGCTGATGATCCCACTCGCGTGTCTGCCGATGGCATGTCCGCGAGTGAGGTAGATAAGAGGGTGCGACTGGTCACAAAGTATACCCTCAAGGATGTGCTTCCGAACGAGCCAGTCGTTCCTCCTTTCGATGCTTCGAATCCTCCTCCTGAGGTATGGTTGTGCTACGTAGTAGCGTATTTTCTCGATTGCGTCTTCTGTTGCTTATTTGTGTTACTTTTTGTATGCAGGAGTGGGCGGTGTCACCTTGCATGCCTCCCCTCCCTAAGGGGATCATTCCTCGTGAAGCTTTGGAAGAGGACCAGTCTGAGTCGACTGTCCCTTCCGATGTGGAAGAGGAAGCCCCCGAGTCTGAGAGTCCGGATACTCGCAAGCGTTCGCGTAGCGAGGATTCCGACGCATCGACTCCTTCCACTCCAGGAGGCGCGGTTGTTGGTGCGGAGTCGCCAATTCCCGCCGTTCCTGTGAGGGCTGTAGCACCGTCTTCTTGCAAGAAGATGCGATTGCCCAAGGAGTCTTTTGTCGGAGTCGACGGAGGCCACATTTGATCTTGATAGATTTGACTGGTAAGTTTGCTAGTGCATTCGCTCGTCACTTGTTTTCTTCTTCTTGGCTTTTCCCTGGAGTTTTCCTTTTCTGAGTGCGGATTTTGTCTTGCAGTCAAGAGGCGTCGTCATCTTCTGGTGACGTCGAATTTTTGAAGGAATCAGGAGTCGCGACCTCAAAGGCCAAGATAGAGGTCGAGCGTGCTCCTTCTCCTCCGGCGGCGGCCCACTCCGGGCGCAATTCTTCGAGATCTCCTCACGTAGGGGAGCATCGAGTAGTAGCTCGGATGATGGTTTAGCAATCTTCTTCGGAGTCGCTGGAGGACCATGTAAGTATATCTTTTCTCTTTTTTTTTTATAATTTGGCAGTCAATGACCTTTGTTGCCTTCTGCTGACTCCTTGTTTTGTGCGACAGCTCCTTGTAAAGGAAGCCACACAGGTGGCGGAGCAAGTGATGGCGATAGGTCGCCAGCATGCGATGCTGGAGAAGCGCCACCGCGTGGTTGAGAGTGAGTGTTCTATACTTATTCTTGTCGTCTTCTCTGTATTTTGGTATAATCGACTGACAGCCAAATTTTTGACTGCCCTATAGCTGAGCATAATACTTTATTGCGTGATGTCGCCACGTTGGAGAAGACGCTGGCCGTAGCTGTGAAGGGGCGAGACGAGGCAATCGCGGCTCGTGATGAAGCCTAGAAGCGCGAAGAGGATCTGCGTGCCTCCTTTGTGGCCAGGGAGAAGTTGTTCGAAGAGCAACTGTTCTCAGTCGCCAAGGCCCTCTCAGGTACCTTTACTTGGTGGATATTGTATTGATGTTCTTATCTTCCTCTGTAGCGCCAGTGGCATTAGAAGTTTGACCCGTGTGTGTATTTTGGTGTAGATGCTGGTGGCTTGAGTTTTGATCCACGAGTCCTTGGTCGTGATGACGTTCTGGCGGGCGCGGTATCTGCGGTCGAAGACCGTAGCGCCGCTGTCCAAAATACGTTGTCCAAAGCCAAGGCCACCCTGAGTCACCTCCGGGAGGAGCTGATGCCGAAGGCGGAGCTGGTCGACAATGTGGAGGAGCTGGTGGAGTCACCACGTACAAGAACTCCCTCCGCGCAGCTGGCGCGACCATGTCGCTAGCCATGGTGCAAGCCCACGGAGTCGAAGTGGATCCCTCGGCGGTGTCGAAGACAATGCCTGTTGGCACGGATGGTCAGCAGGTAGTGTTTGCTCCCTTTGCGACTGCTTGTGCCAAATATGGCCATTCCTTGATAAACACCGTTGCGAAGTATTCGGAGGAGCTCAATCGCGCAAAGAAGGCGGCGAAAACTTCGGCCTCAGGGGCCGGCAGAAAGTCAGTGGCATGTGATACTGCCACGGACTTGATGAAGCCCCCGAGATCCTCGAAGTCGAAGAAGCCAGCTGCTCCGTAGTTAGGTCATTGTAATAGCTGATGAGCTTGCTCTTTTGACTGGAAAACATGCCTGTTGGCGAATTTGTTTGTAGATATTTTTATTGATCCTGAATGCACCTGTCGCTGTTGACTTTTGAGTTGGTCGCCTTATTTTGCTTCTGGCTTGATTTTTGGTACGGTACGTCAAGTGGCCCTGTGGGGGGAACCCCGGATTCGCCATCTCTTGAGGATACAATGGCACCATCCTGCTCCAGGGTAGAGGAGCTTTCCTTGCTTTCGCGACTTCGTGATCGCGTTAATTAGCTGGAGCATGAGTTGTGTGGCATTCCGCAAAACCACTACTAGAAAATCGCGTTGAATTTGTGCATTGCATCGTCATCATCATGCATTGTTTGCTTAAAACTATTTTTGCAAAGCCCGATTTGTTTTCCAAACGCCTCGTCTTTATTCAAACGCCAAAAATCCGGGTCGCCGGAATCTTTTGTTTTGCCCGGTATCAGTTTGCAAAAGCCTTGTTTGAATAAATAAAAATATTTATTATTTTAGCGGGGCAGTCGAACGGGCCGATTGACCCAAACGACCGCCCCAGAAATTAAAATGGTCCAACTACACCCGCCCTTCCAAATCCTATAGCTACCTGTTAACCTACCCACACACCCCAGCCACATCACCCGGGCCAATCAACTCTCGCCACATCAGCACACCCCCAAACCCCCCACCAATCCTATCCTGCCACCTAACCCCTCCCTCTCTCCACCTAGGCTAAACCCACCCCACCTGTCCCCACCAACCGCCGCACCACCCAACACACACTCCACCCCACACAGTACACACACGCCTACCGCCACGCACACACAGCACGCACGCGGTACACCCGAGGTTCCCCTGCCGATCGCACCCAAGCCCCACCACGTTGCAGCCCCACTTGCCAGTCCCACTGAAACGTCCCTGCGCGCTCACCCGCAACTTCCAGCGTCGGCCGCCGCTCACCCTCTCCGTCCCCAACCTCTCCCCGATGGCGCCCTCTCCTCTGAGCTTGCCGCCAGGAACGGCCCCCTCTCGCCTCGCCCGAGCCTCCTCCCTTTCTCCCTCCGCGCGCGCTCCACGCCTCCGACGCCCCCGCCGCTCGCTGGCCGCTTCGCCGGCCCGTCCCTCGCCTGGCCGCGTGGCTCCCTCCGGCCCAAGCGCGCCGCGACCCCAGCTTCCTCCCCGCTCGCCCCGACGTCCCCTCTCCGGCCGTCTCCTTCGCCCCGCCACCTCAGGTCCCCGCCTCCTCGCCGGTTCCGCTTGAGGCTCGCCGCCGGGCGTCCGCCGCCGCCCCGGGCGTGGCCCCGCACGCGCCGCTCCTCCCGCTCAGCCCCTGCCCCGACGCGCCGCGGCCTCCTCCCGCCGCCGCGCCAGGCCCCCTTCACCCCCGCCGCTCCGCCCACCTGAGGCCCTCCCCGCCACCGTCCGCCGCCCAGAGGCGCCTCTGCCGCCTCCGACCGGGCCCGCCTCCCCTGCTCCACCCCTGCCTGCAGAGCCGCGCCGCCCATGGTCGCCCGCGCCGGCAGGGCCCCGTCCACGCCTCCGCGCAGTTCCCCGAGCCGCGCCGCCGCGCGGGCCCGCCTCGCCGTTAACCGCCTCGCCGTCAACCGCCTCGTCGGCGCCGCCCCTGCAACCTCTGCCACCGCCGCCCATCCGCCCCGCGAGCCCCGTCGCCGTCTGCTGCCCCGCGACGTGGCCCAGGACGCCGCCGCCATGGCCCTCCTGCACATCGCCACCGCTTTTCTTCAGTCATGCGGTGCCTCGCAGGAACCACCAGAGTACCTCCCGAAGATCGCCAGTGTCGAAACTCAAGCACTGCACCTCGATCGAGCCGAACCCTCAAGATCTCCGACATGGCGCAGAAGGACAAACCCCAAAGGCCCAAACCCCGATGCACCACGATCCCCACTGCAGAACAACAAGGCCTTCGAGGTGGAACCGACAAGATCTGCAACACGGACGCGGAGTGACCCTCGGACGCCCAGATCTTCTCCTCGGAAACGACAGGAACTTCCCTCGCACGCCAAGATCTACCCTCGGACGCCAAAACCCGAACCGGGAGGACGCAAAGATCGCCACGAGACCGACAAGCGCTTCATCCCGAAGACAAGACCGAACCGACTTGAGAACCCGACAAGACCGTCAGCACGACCCGACAACCGCGGATGTGACAGGATCATCCCCAGAACGCCAAGTTCGTCACGAGAACGACCCCGTCAGAACCCTGGACCCCGAGACCGGACCTTGGACCCTGTCGAACCCCGGAACCCCAAGATCTGCCGAACCCTAATGTGTGAACCCCTCTCCGAGAACCCTATTTTATAAATGGTCAACTATATGAATTGTTGCATACTTAATTGACATCTCGCATGCATATCATGTGGTTTGGGGGCCTTATGCCGATTCACCTAACAATTAAATATGGGGCCCATATGCGGGCAAATCTAGTCTCATATCGGCCTCATTTAAACTGGTGTAGCGAATCGGTATCTTATCTTGCCTTGTTAAAATAACATTTAAATTGCGGGGGATCTAAACAACATGAACCTATTAATTAATTGCCGGGACCCCGGTTCCGCTTAATATGACCTAATCGCATCGCACCTTTGCCATGACATACATCATACATGCATCATGCCGATCTTTTGCCGTAGTATTAAATATTGCATCCGGTGTTTCTCCTAGTGTTTTGCTTCTTCGCGGATAAGGCCGTTGAGTTGATGTGAGCTTCGCCCCGATCTTCGGTTGAACCTTCGACAATGTTTTCAGGCGAGCATCTCCCCCTTTCTACCTATCTTACTTTTATAGTATTTATTCCCTCCTGTTGATCTATTGCTATCTGTGTTGCGATGCTCTAGTTTCCGTACCCGTGATATCCCTTGCAGCCCTATATTGCCTCGGACACATCCTATTACCTATTGTTTGGTAGATAGTTGGACTTGCGCGTCGTAGTCGCTTGCTCAAGTGTTGTTGCGTGTCATCAAGTGCCACAGTTGTTGATGTATTGCCGCATGTTGATGTTGGAGATGATCATAGTTTTACTTATTGTTCACTTTAATTCCTGTTTAACAACTAAAATTGAAGTAAGCAGAGGCATCGGTGGGTGATAGATAACATTTGGTTTCCGAACGCCCACTTGTGTCCCGTAGGACCCCGAGTACTTGATACCTGTTCCTTGATTTATCGCGCTATCCACATATGGGGAATTATGGGCCCCCCTTAGACAGAGCTTGATTCCGTCTTATTTCTTGGGGCCACAACTAGTTTGAGGTTTTATTTACTATCATGTACCTATGCCATGCTTTACTGCTTTATTTACGATTGTGCGAGGAGCACACTGTACTGTTTAGGTATGCGGAGTGATTACGCGGTATCGACAAGCCCAGCCACACTTTCGGGTTCCCAGTCGCTTACAGCCATTGGCGCAACCTTGAGTCCGTCTCGGAGCTTGCTTACTCCGTTGCGGGATCTACTCAAAGGGGTGGCCCCCTGAAATATTTCTGAATCTTGTGATTGCTCTGTCGTGAAGACCTCGTTGGGTTTTGATTTGGTTTTTCCGAGGTTGATCGTGTGTGTGTTGCTATTTGTGCACCCCGGCCGGGTTAAAACTTTCTGAAAGCCGTGTCCGCGGATATGGACGACTTGGAGCACAGTATCTCGATCATAGACAAGCATAACTAAAGTTTATTGCTATAAATTTGACTTTATAATGAATAGTAATCAGCTTCACTATAATGGAATGGCTAATTAATACTGCCCACAACTGCTTGATTGGAGTGTCGCTTGCGACCATTGTACCTGACTAGTAAATATTGCAACTACAACGGAATGGCTAAATGAAAGTACCAACAACTGCTGGGTTTTGGGGATATCTCATGCTAATTGTATCTGACTAGTAAGTGTTGCAACTATCACAGAATAGTTAATTAAAAGTGCCCACTGCTTAATTTATCAGGATGATTATCTATACTTGACTAGTAATTGCTGCAACGATAACCGAATAAATAAAAATGCCAACTGTGTGAGTTCCTCGGTTGACTTCCTCGATCGGTGTCGAGGGGGAAACACCAGGATGGGTTTGTTTGGTGGTAGTATCAGGTTGGTTCCGAATAGGTCTTCCTCATCCCTCTCTTATAACCGCCAGATGTATCGAGTCTCTATAGGTTGTTTAGTGCATGCTGCCGCTGCCGCTCAGTCCACCATACCTATGTAGGCGAGGACCGCCGAATTCTAGCCTCGCCGTGTACTGGCCTCAGTACTGACGCTCCTCTTTTTCCTTTGCCCTTTGTCGGCACCCCTTTTGTTTAAGCAGGTTTTGAGATCGACGTCGTTAGCAGGGTTACCCTTCCGGCTTGGCCTGGGCAGGGTTATGGACGCCATTGGTTATTCTTCAGGGCTCTTAGCCCCATTTGCATCTTGTCCGTAGCTGGACGCTCTATCGTTTTCAAGGTGATTTGGATCTTTGTATATTATATCTGTATTCTTGACTCTTGAGTCGCTGTTATATATACCTGTTCTGTGGGTCCCATCGAGGACTGTTGTGTAATGTTATTACTTCGTTTTCCACCCGCACGAAAGTGCCTGGTGGGCACCTTTGAATCGTTTCTATGCGGGTTTGGCGAATTTTGCTCAAACTTGCATAGGTCCGATTCTGAGGGTGTTACAGAGTGGTATCAGAGCCCAGCAGTTGCGATACCCCACAAGTCCAGCCTGTAGGATAACCTAGCTAACGGCCGAAGTAGAAGTGTCAAACTATTTTTGAAAATCGGTTGGATAGTTCTGGTTAGGTCTGATTTTACTCCTTACCCTTTGCTATTCTTCTCTTACCTCTACGTGTTTTGAATCCGCTCTCTTCTCTCTCTCTTCGAGTCCAGGATTTCTCGTGGTTGGGTTCCGTCGTACCTTCAGGGTTTCGCTTCCTCTTTTGGAAACGGTGTTGCTACATCCGGTCTTCATGTTATCCGAAGAATCCTTCGACTGTGGTACCCTCCTTTGTTCCTTGTTTGTGCTTTCCGGTGTTTTCCGACACGACGACATCATCTACGCCAGATCCGATGCAGAGTCTGCATCACTCCTTTGTTTCCAAACCTCGCTTGTCGAGATCTTCAGTCTAATTCCGAGAATGGTTGCGCTCTTTTCTACTGATTGTGCCGAGTAATAGTTTGGGTGCGTGATGGATTGGCCCCCATGCCGACTACCCCTTCTATTCGCTTTTGTACATTGAAGTGGATGAGAATGCATCGGTTCCCTCTTTCTACCGGAGTTAGAGGTGGCTTTATTTGTTGATACCTCTACCTTCGACCTTTTGTTCCGGAGTGTTCCCTCGACGATCACGGACAACGACCTCTTGTTAGTGGTGTCGCGAGGATCTACACGAAGTGAGAAGATGCAGATCGCCGACCTTCCTTCTGGTACCATGAGGCGGATCTCGAGGGCGAGATCCCTTGTTAGTGGTGTCGAATTGTGGCATTCCGCAAAACCACTACTAGAAAATCGCGTTGAATTTGTGCATTGCATCGTCATCATCATGCATTGTTTGCTTAAAACTATTTTTGCAAAGCCCGATTTGTTTTCCAAACGCCTCGTCTTTATTCAAACGCCAAAAATCCGGGTCGCCGGAATCTTTTGTTTTGCCCGGTATCAGTTTGCAAAAGCCTTGTTTGAATAAATAAAAATATTTATTATTTTAGCGGGGCAGTCGAACGGGCCGATTGACCCAAACGACCGCCCCAGAAATTAAAATGGTCCAACTACACCCGCCCTTCCAAATCCTATAGCTACCTGTTAACCTACCCACACACCCCAGCCACATCACCCGGGCCAATCAACTCTCGCCACATCAGCACACCCCCAAACCCCCCACCAATCCTATCCTGCCACCTAACCCCTCCCTCTCTCCACCTAGGCTAAACCCACCCCACCTGTCCCCACCAACCGCCGCACCACCCAACACACACTCCACCCCACACAGTACACACACGCCTACCGCCACGCACACACAGCACGCACGCGGTACACCCGAGGTTCCCCTGCCGATCGCACCCAAGCCCCACCACGTTGCAGCCCCACTTGCCAGTCCCACTGAAACGTCCCTGCGCGCTCACCCGCAACCTCCAGCGTCGGCCGCCGCTCACCCTCTCCGTCCCCAACCTCTCCCCGATGGCGCCCTCTCCTCTGAGCTTGCCGCCAGGAACGGCCCCCTCTCGCCTCGCCCGAGCCTCCTCCCTTTCTCCCTCCGCGCGCGCTCCACGCCTCCGACGCCCCCGCCGCTCGCTGGCCGCTTCGCCGGCCCGTCCCTCGCCTGGCCGCGTGGCTCCCTCCGGCCCAAGCGCGCCGCGACCCCAGCTTCCTCCCCGCTCGCCCCGACGTCCCCTCTCCGGCCGTCTCCTTCGCCCCGCCACCTCAGGTCCCCGCCTCCTCGCCGGTTCCGCTTGAGGCTCGCCGCCGGGCGTCCGCCGCCGCCCCGGGCGTGGCCCCGCACGCGCCGCTCCTCCCGCTCAGCCCCTGCCCCGACGCGCCGCGGCCTCCTCCCGCCGCCGCGCCAGGCCCCCTTCACCCCCGCCGCTCCGCCCACCTGAGGCCCTCCCCGCCACCGTCCGCCGCCCAGAGGCGCCTCTGCCGCCTCCGACCGGGCCCGCCTCCCCTGCTCCACCCCTGCCTGCAGAGCCGCGCCGCCCATGGTCGCCCGCGCCGGCAGGGCCCCGTCCACGCCTCCGCGCAGTTCCCCGAGCCGCGCCGCCGCGCGGGCCCGCCTCGCCGTTAACCGCCTCGCCGTCAACCGCCTCGTCGGCGCCGCCCCTGCAACCTCTGCCACCGCCGCCCATCCGCCCCGCGAGCCCCGTCGCCGTCTGCTGCCCCGCGACGTGGCCCAGGACGCCGCCGCCATGGCCCTCCTGCACATCGCCACCCGCTTTTCTTCAGTCACGCGGTGCCTCGCAGGAACCACCAGAGTACCTCCCGAAGATCGCCAGTGTCGAAACTCAAGCACTGCACCTCGATCGAGCCGAACCCTCAAGATCTCCGACATGGCGCAGAAGGACAAACCCCAAAGGCCCAAACCCCGATGCACCACGATCCCCACTGCAGAACAACAAGGCCTTCGAGGTGGAACCGACAAGATCTGCAACACGGACGCGGAGTGACCCTCGGACGCCCAGATCTTCTCCTCGGAAACGACAGGAACTTCCCTCGCACGCCAAGATCTACCCTCGGACGCCAAAACCCGAACCGGGAGGACGCAAAGATCGCCACGAGACCGACAAGCGCTTCATCCCGAAGACAAGACCGAACCGACTTGAGAACCCGACAAGACCGTCAGCACGACCCGACAACCGCGGATGCGACAGGATCATCCCCAGAACGCCAAGTTCGTCACGAGAACGACCCCGTCAGAACCCTGGACCCCGAGACCGGACCTTGGACCCTGTCGAACCCCGGAACCCCAAGATCTGCCGAACCCTAATGTGTGAACCCCTCTCCGAGAACCCTATTTTATAAATGGTCAACTATATGAATTGTTGCATACTTAATTGACATCTCGCATGCATATCATGTGGTTTGGGGGCCTTATGCCGATTCACCTAACAATTAAATATGGGGCCCATATGCGGGCAAATCTAGTCTCATATCGGCCTCATTTAAACTGGTGTAGCGAATCGGTATCTTATCTTGCCTTGTTAAAATAACATTTAAATTGCGGGGGATCTAAACAACATGAACCTATTAATTAATTGCCGGGACCCCGGTTCCGCTTAATATGACCTAATCGCATCGCACCTTTGCCATGACATACATCATACATGCATCATGCCGATCTTTTGCCGTAGTATTAAATATTGCATCCGGTGTTTCTCCTAGTGTTTTGCTTCTTCGCGGATAAGGCCGTTGAGTTGATGTGAGCTTCGCCCCGATCTTCGGTTGAACCTTCGACAATGTTTTCAGGCGAGCATCTCCCCCTTTCTACCTATCTTACTTTTATAGTATTTATTCCCTCCTGTTGATCTATTGCTATCTGTGTTGCGATGCTCTAGTTTCCGTACCCGTGATATCCCTTGCAGCCCTATATTGCCTCGGACACATCCTATTACCTATTGTTTGGTAGATAGTTGGACTTGCGCGTCGTAGTCGCTTGCTCAAGTGTTGTTGCGTGTCGTCAAGTGCCACAGTTGTTGATGTATTGCCGCATGTTGATGTTGGAGATGATCATAGTTTTACTTATTGTTCACTTTAATTCCTGTTTAACAACTAAAATTGAAGTAAGCAGAGGCATCGGTGGGTGATAGATAACATTTGGTTTCCGAACGCCCACTTGTGTCCCGTAGGACCCCGAGTACTTGATACCTGTTCCTTGATTTATCGCGCTATCCACATATGGGGAATTATGGGCCCCCCTTAGACAGAGCTTGATTCCGTCTTATTTCTTGGGGCCACAACTAGTTTGAGGTTTTATTTACTATCCTGTACCTATGCCATGCTTTACTGCTTTATTTACGATTGTGCGAGGAGCACACTGTACTGTTTAGGTATGCGGAGTGATTACGCGGTATCGACAAGCCCAGCCACACTTTCGGGTTCCCAGTCGCTTACAGCCATTGGCGCAACCTTGAGTCCGTCTCGGAGCTTGCTTACTCCGTTGCGGGATCTACTCAAAGGGGTGGCCCCCTGAAATATTTCTGAATCTTGTGATTGCTCTGTCGTGAAGACCTCGTTGGGTTTTGATTTGGTTTTTCCGAGGTTGATCGTGTGTGTGTTGCTATTTGTGCACCCCGGCCGGGTTAAAACTTTCTGAAAGCCGTGTCCGCGGATATGGACGACTTGGAGCACAGTATCTCGATCATAGACAAGCATAACTAAAGTTTATTGCTATAAATTTGACTTTATAATGAATAGTAATCAGCTTCACTATAATGGAATGGCTAATTAATACTGCCCACAACTGCTTGATTGGAGTGTCGCTTGCGACCATTGTACCTGACTAGTAAATATTGCAACTACAACGGAATGGCTAAATGAAAGTACCAACAACTGCTGGGTTTTGGGGATATCTCATGCTAATTGTATCTGACTAGTAAGTGTTGCAACTATCACAGAATAGTTAATTAAAAGTGCCCACTGCTTAATTTATCAGGATGATTATCTATACTTGACTAGTAATTGCTGCAACGATAACCGAATAAATAAAAATGCCAACTGTGTGAGTTCCTCGGTTGACTTCCTCGATCGGTGTCGAGGGGGAAACACCAGGATGGGTTTGTTTGGTGGTAGTATCAGGTTGGTTCCGAATAGGTCTTCCTCATCCCTCTCTTATAACCGCCAGATGTATCGAGTCTCTATAGGTTGTTTAGTGCATGCTGCCGCTGCCGCTCAGTCCACCATACCTATGTAGGCGAGGACCGCCGAATTCTAGCCTCGCCGTGTACTGGCCTCAGTACTGACGCTCCTCTTTTTCCTTTGCCCTTTGTCGGCACCCCTTTTGTTTAAGCAGGTTTTGAGATCGACGTCGTTAGCAGGGTTACCCTTCCGGCTTGGCCTGGGCAGGGTTATGGACGCCATTGGTTATTCTTCAGGGCTCTTAGCCCCATTTGCATCTTGTCCGTAGCTGGACGCTCTATCGTTTTCAAGGTGATTTGGATCTTTGTATATTATATCTGTATTCTTGACTCTTGAGTCGCTGTTATATATACCTGTTCTGTGGGTCCCATCGAGGACTGTTGTGTAATGTTATTACTTCGTTTTCCACCCGCACGAAAGTGCCTGGTGGGCACCTTTGAATCGTTTCTATGCGGGTTTGGCGAATTTTGCTCAAACTTGCATAGGTCCGATTCCGAGGGTGTTACAGAGTGGTATCAGAGCCCAGCAGTTGCGATACCCCACAAGTCCAGCCTGTAGGATAACCTAGCTAACGGCCGAAGTAGAAGTGTCAAACTATTTTTGAAAATCGGTTGGATAGTTCTGGTTAGGTCTGATTTTACTCCTTACCCTTTGCTATTCTTCTCTTACCTCTACGTGTTTTGAATCCGCTCTCTTCTCTCTCTCTTCGAGTCCAGGATTTCTCGTGGTTGGGTTCCGTCGTACCTTCAGGGTTTCGCTTCCTCTTTTGGAAACGGTGTTGCTACATCCGGTCTTCATGTTATCCGAAGAATCCTTCGACTGTGGTACCCTCCTTTGTTCCTTGTTTGTGCTTTCCGGTGTTTTCCGACACGACGACATCATCTACGCCAGATCCGATGCAGAGTCTGCATCACTCCTTTGTTTCCAAACCTCGCTTGTCGAGATCTTCAGTCTAATTCCGAGAATGGTTGCGCTCTTTTCTACTGATTGTGCCGAGTAATAGTTTGGGTGCGTGATGGATTGGCCCCCATGCCGACTACCCCTTCTATTCGCTTTTGTACATTGAAGTGGATGAGAATGCATCGGTTCCCTCTTTCTACCGGAGTTAGAGGTGGCTTTATTTGTTGATACCTCTACCTTCGACCTTTTGTTCCGGAGTGTTCCCTCGACGATCACGGACAACGACCTCTTGTTAGTGGTGTCGCGAGGATCTACACGAAGTGAGAAGATGCAGATCGCCGACCTTCCTTCTGGTACCATGAGGCGGATCTCGAGGGCGAGATCCCTTGTTAGTGGTGTCGAATTGTGGCATTCCGCAAAACCACTACTAGAAAATCGCGTTGAATTTGTGCATTGCATCGTCATCATCATGCATTGTTTGCTTAAAACTATTTTTGCAAAGCCCGATTTGTTTTCCAAACGCCTCGTCTTTATTCAAACGCCAAAAATCCGGGTCGCCGGAATCTTTTGTTTTGCCCGGTATCAGTTTGCAAAAGCCTTGTTTGAATAAATAAAAATATTTATTATTTTAGCGGGGCAGTCGAACGGGCCGATTGACCCAAACGACCGCCCCAGAAATTAAAATGGTCCAACTACACCCGCCCTTCCAAATCCTATAGCTACCTGTTAACCTACCCACACACCCCAGCCACATCACCCGGGCCAATCAACTCTCGCCACATCAGCACACCCCCAAACCCCCCACCAATCCTATCCTGCCACCTAACCCCTCCCTCTCTCCACCTAGGCTAAACCCACCCCACCTGTCCCCACCAACCGCCGCACCACCCAACACACACTCCACCCCACACAGTACACACACGCCTACCGCCACGCACACACAGCACGCACGCGGTACACCCGAGGTTCCCCTGCCGATCGCACCCAAGCCCCACCACGTTGCAGCCCCACTTGCCAGTCCCACTGAAACGTCCCTGCGCGCTCACCCGCAACCTCCAGCGTCGGCCGCCGCTCACCCTCTCCGTCCCCAACCTCTCCCCGATGGCGCCCTCTCCTCTGAGCTTGCCGCCAGGAACGGCCCCCTCTCGCCTCGCCCGAGCCTCCTCCCTTTCTCCCTCCGCGCGCGCTCCACGCCTCCGACGCCCCCGCCGCTCGCTGGCCGCTTCGCCGGCCCGTCCCTCGCCTGGCCGCGTGGCTCCCTCCGGCCCAAGCGCGCCGCGACCCCAGCTTCCTCCCCGCTCGCCCCGACGTCCCCTCTCCGGCCGTCTCCTTCGCCCCGCCACCTCAGGTCCCCGCCTCCTCGCCGGTTCCGCTTGAGGCTCGCCGCCGGGCGTCCGCCGCCGCCCCGGGCGTGGCCCCGCACGCGCCGCTCCTCCCGCTCAGCCCCTGCCCCGACGCGCCGCGGCCTCCTCCCGCCACCGCGCCAGGCCCCCTTCACCCCCGCCGCTCCGCCCACCTGAGGCCCTCCCCGCCACCGTCCGCCGCCCAGAGGCGCCTCTGCCGCCTCCGACCGGGCCCGCCTCCCCTGCTCCACCCCTGCCTGCAGAGCCGCGCCGCCCATGGTCGCCCGCGCCGGCAGGGCCCCGTCCACGCCTCCGCGCAGTTCCCCGAGCCGCGCCGCCGCGCGGGCCCGCCTCGCCGTTAACCGCCTCGCCGTCAACCGCCTCGTCGGCGCCGCCCCTGCAACCTCTGCCACCGCCGCCCATCCGCCCCGCGAGCCCCGTCGCCGTCTGCTGCCCCGCGACGTGGCCCAGGACGCCGCCGCCATGGCCCTCCTGCACATCGCCACCGCTTTTCTTCAGTCACGCGGTGCCTCGCAGGAACCACCAGAGTACCTCCCGAAGATCGCCAGTGTCGAAACTCAAGCACTGCACCTCGATCGAGCCGAACCCTCAAGATCTCCGACATGGCGCAGAAGGACAAACCCCAAAGGCCCAAACCCCGATGCACCACGATCCCCACTGCAGAACAACAAGGCCTTCGAGGTGGAACCGACAAGATCTGCAACACGGACGCGGAGTGACCCTCGGACGCCCAGATCTTCTCCTCGGAAACGACAGGAACTTCCCTCGCACGCCAAGATCTACCCTCGGACGCCAAAACCCGAACCGGGAGGACGCAAAGATCGCCACGAGACCGACAAGCGCTTCATCCCGAAGACAAGACCGAACCGACTTGAGAACCCGACAAGACCGTCAGCACGACCCGACAACCGCGGATGCGACAGGATCATCCCCAGAACGCCAAGTTCGTCACGAGAACGACCCCGTCAGAACCCTGGACCCCGAGACCGGACCTTGGACCCTGTCGAACCCCGGAACCCCAAGATCTGCCGAACCCTAATGTGTGAACCCCTCTCCGAGAACCCTATTTTATAAATGGTCAACTATATGAATTGTTGCATACTTAATTGACATCTCGCATGCATATCATGTGGTTTGGGGGCCTTATGCCGATTCACCTAACAATTAAATATGGGGCCCATATGCGGGCAAATCTAGTCTCATATCGGCCTCATTTAAACTGGTGTAGCGAATCGGTATCTTATCTTGCCTTGTTAAAATAACATTTAAATTGCGGGGGATCTAAACAACATGAACCTATTAATTAATTGCCGGGACCCCGGTTCCGCTTAATATGACCTAATCGCATCGCACCTTTGCCATGACATACATCATACATGCATCATGCCGATCTTTTGCCGTAGTATTAAATATTGCATCCGGTGTTTCTCCTAGTGTTTTGCTTCTTCGCGGATAAGGCCGTTGAGTTGATGTGAGCTTCGCCCCGATCTTCGGTTGAACCTTCGACAATGTTTTCAGGCGAGCATCTCCCCCTTTCTACCTATCTTACTTTTATAGTATTTATTCCCTCCTGTTGATCTATTGCTATCTGTGTTGCGATGCTCTAGTTTCCGTACCCGTGATATCCCTTGCAGCCCTATATTGCCTCGGACACATCCTATTACCTATTGTTTGGTAGATAGTTGGACTTGCGCGTCGTAGTCGCTTGCTCAAGTGTTGTTGCGTGTCGTCAAGTGCCACAGTTGTTGATGTATTGCCGCATGTTGATGTTGGAGATGATCATAGTTTTACTTATTGTTCACTTTAATTCCTGTTTAACAACTAAAATTGAAGTAAGCAGAGGCATCGGTGGGTGATAGATAACATTTGGTTTCCGAACGCCCACTTGTGTCCCGTAGGACCCCGAGTACTTGATACCTGTTCCTTGATTTATCGCGCTATCCACATATGGGGAATTATGGGCCCCCCTTAGACAGAGCTTGATTCCGTCTTATTTCTTGGGGCCACAACTAGTTTGAGGTTTTATTTACTATCCTGTACCTATGCCATGCTTTACTGCTTTATTTACGATTGTGCGAGGAGCACACTGTACTGTTTAGGTATGCGGAGTGATTACGCGGTATCGACAAGCCCAGCCACACTTTCGGGTTCCCAGTCGCTTACAGCCATTGGCGCAACCTTGAGTCCGTCTTGGAGCTTGCTTACTCCGTTGCGGGATCTACTCAAAGGGGTGGCCCCCTGAAATATTTCTGAATCTTGTGATTGCTCTGTCGTGAAGACCTCGTTGGGTTTTGATTTGGTTTTTCCGAGGTTGATCGTGTGTGTGTTGCTATTTGTGCACCCCGGCCGGGTTAAAACTTTCTGAAAGCCGTGTCCGCGGATATGGACGACTTGGAGCACAGTATCTCGATCATAGACAAGCATAACTAAAGTTTATTGCTATAAATTTGACTTTATAATGAATAGTAATCAGCTTCACTATAATGGAATGGCTAATTAATACTGCCCACAACTGCTTGATTGGAGTGTCGCTTGCGACCATTGTACCTGACTAGTAAATATTGCAACTACAACGGAATGGCTAAATGAAAGTACCAACAACTGCTGGGTTTTGGGGATATCTCATGCTAATTGTATCTGACTAGTAAGTGTTGCAACTATCACAGAATAGTTAATTAAAAGTGCCCACTGCTTAATTTATCAGGATGATTATCTATACTTGACTAGTAATTGCTGCAACGATAACCGAATAAATAAAAATGCCAACTGTGTGAGTTCCTCGGTTGACTTCCTCGATCGGTGTCGAGGGGGAAACACCAGGATGGGTTTGTTTGGTGGTAGTATCAGGTTGGTTCCGAATAGGTCTTCCTCATCCCTCTCTTATAACCGCCAGATGTATCGAGTCTCTATAGGTTGTTTAGTGCATGCTGCCGCTGCCGCTCAGTCCACCATACCTATGTAGGCGAGGACCGCCGAATTCTAGCCTCGCCGTGTACTGGCCTCAGTACTGACGCTCCTCTTTTTCCTTTGCCCTTTGTCGGCACCCCTTTTGTTTAAGCAGGTTTTGAGATCGACGTCGTTAGCAGGGTTACCCTTCCGGCTTGGCCTGGGCAGGGTTATGGACGCCATTGGTTATTCTTCAGGGCTCTTAGCCCCATTTGCATCTTGTCCGTAGCTGGACGCTCTATCGTTTTCAAGGTGATTTGGATCTTTGTATATTATATCTGTATTCTTGACTCTTGAGTCGCTGTTATATATACCTGTTCTGTGGGTCCCATCGAGGACTGTTGTGTAATGTTATTACTTCGTTTTCCACCCGCACGAAAGTGCCTGGTGGGCACCTTTGAATCGTTTCTATGCGGGTTTGGCGAATTTTGCTCAAACTTGCATAGGTCCGATTCTGAGGGTGTTACAAGTTGCCCGTGATCCGCGGTAGCGCGGACGTGTGGAAGTCAAAGGCTGAAAAAGTCGCCGCCCGCGAGCAATATCTTCTTGGCGAGGTGACGCAGGTAGGCAACCAGTTTAAGTGTTAGTTTGCTCATCCTCGTCTTCTCCTTTGTAGTTAATCGCACTGGTGCGTTGTACTCATGCTATTGATGCTGCTTCGTGTAGTTGTTAGCGCACGCCGTCCGCAGGAGGAGAGGGATAGGATTGCCATCCGCCTTCATGATCTCACCCAAAAGCAACTTCAGGAGAGTGGATACTTCTGGGTAGATCATGATCGTGCGACTGCGTTAGCGACCCTACAGGATCGCGCCTCGCGAGTGCTGCTCTTTCTGAAGAAGTCGCAGTCGTGTTTGAAGAACATCTACTGGGCGATGTTTCCGCTGGATGATACTCCATCAAGCCTGCTAGCCCTTCTGATGAAATTTCAAGATATGTCCGAGGTTCGCGAGTGCGTGAGGCAGCAGCTGGTGGCTGGTGCCAAGGCTACGCTCTCCGTGGTGCGTTTGCGCAGGCCTGACGTGGATGTCGCCGCCATTGCATCTGGGCCACCGGCGCCACCAGCAGGATCTTCCTAGAACATGGTGCCGTACTATCAGGCGGTGGATCGTCCAGCCGAGGAAATCATCGACTTCTTCGAGGAACAGACTAATGTTCTTCTGTTGCAAGGGTAGCCATATATGTATCCTGCATGTAAGTATACTAGTGTTGTAAAGCTCATATATATTTGTAGATAACTTATTGTTGAATGTATATGCATAGCTTTATGGATGTGGGGTGCGTTGACTTTATGCGAGTCCTTTTCGTTAGCATGGTCATCTTTGTGTCTTTCCCCTGTCAACCTGTCAGCTGCGTGGCAGCTGGGTTGTGTTTGTGTTAAGGGATTCGATTGATGTGACAGCTACTCAGGATGTCGCGTTATTGTTCGAAGAACATATGTAGATAGGGTGGCGCAGCCCCCGAGTATGAAAGTTGACAAAAGAAAAGAGAGCACGGAGTTTTGGGGCACTTAGCTTTTATTTATTCGGAGAACAGTACGTAGTACAATGCGCGGCTAAGTAGCCTTGGCTGAATAGCCTTATTTGCGATGCAAAAGTAAAGAAGAAACGACTAAGGGTAGAAGCGTCGTAGTTGTGCGACGTTCCAAGGGTTGGAGTATGCGACTCCTGTCTCTAAATCTAGAAGGCGATAGGCGCCACGTGGGATTACTTCTGTAATCACGTACGGTCCTTCACAGGGGGACTCGAGCTTGAGATGCCCCTGCTGCTTCAGTCGCAGGACCAGGTCACCTTCGACGAAGGATCTTGGGCAAAGCCTTCTACTATGGTAGTTGCGCAGGTTCTGCTGGTAGATCGTAGATCTTTCTGCGGCGATTTCTCTTGCTTCGTCAAGGAGGTCGACGGAGTCCTCGAGTGCGAGGTATGACTCCTTCTCGCTGTAGGCGACTACGCGTGGCGCTTTGTACCGTACCTCGGCGGGTAGTACTGCCTCTGCTCCATGTACCATAAAGAATGGTGTGTAGCCGATGGTGCTGTTTGGAGTTGTACGCAGGCTCCAGAGTATGGATTGCAGTTCGTTTGGCCAGCAGCCCGCGGCTTGTTCGAGTGGCCGGAGGAGTCGCTTCTTGATGCCGTTGCAGAAGAGCCCATTTGCCTTTTCCACCTGACCGTTGGTCTGCGGGTGTGCGACTGAGGCATAGCTGATGTTGATCCCCAGGTTCTCGCAGAAATCTTGGAACTCCTTGGATGTAAAGTTCGTTCCGTTGTCGGTGATGATGCTGTGTGGCACGCCGAAGCGGTAGATGATGGACTCGAAGAACTTGACTGCGCTATGCCCTGATTGCTTGGTCACTGGCATGGCCTCGATCCACTTGGTGAACTTGTCGACTGCGACCAGGAGGTAGACATAGCCTCCTTGCGAGGACCTTGGAAGTTTGCCGACCATGTCGAGTCCCCACTGGGCGAAGGGCCAGGCCAATGGAATAAGACGTAGTTCTGCGCCTGGTGCGTCTAGCTTGTCCGCGAATCGCTGACAGGCATTGCACTTTTGGACTATATCCTTGGCGTCGCGCATGGCTGTGGGCCAGTAAAATCCAGCTCGTAGAGCTTTGGCGACGAGGGCGCGGCTGCCGGCGTGGTGCCCGCAGGTCCCTTCATGGATGTCGAGGAGGACTGCTCTTCCATCGGCTAGGGAGACGCATCGCTGTAACACGCCTGTGATGCTGCGTTTATACAGTTCGTCGTTGATAACGGCGAATGCCTTGGAGCGTCGCGCGATGTGTCGTGCATCTGTCGGGTCGTCCGGTAGGCGCTTGCTGAGGAGGTACGTAATGTACGGCTGCGTCCAGGATTGTTCGATCATCATGACGCTCATTGGTTCCTCGAGTCCTGTGTCGAGCTCCCAATCATCGATTGTTGTTGGCTCATTGGGTGGCGTAGCCCTTAGTCCGTTGCTGCGCTTGTTTTCTTCTCTGCGGCCTTTGGCTTGATGGAGCATTCGCATATGCGCTCGAGAAATACCCCAGGTGGTATGGGTGCGCAGGTGGAACCTATGTTGGCGAGTGTGTCCGCCTCCTCATTGCTTTCGTGACCTATGTGTCGCAACTCGCAGCCATCAAAGTCTCCTTCAAGTGTGTCGTAGAGGTCGCGGTATGCGATCATGTTGTCGTTTAGTGCGTCGCACTCGTGCATTGTTTGGTTTACGACCAGCTTGGATTCACCATATATGATTAGCCTCTTTGCCCCGCAGGCTTTTGCCATCCTCATCCCGTGTAACAGGGCCTCGTATTCAGCCTCGTTGTTTGAGGCTGTGAACTGCATTCGCAGGACGTACTTCAGCTTGTCCCCTTGAGGCGATGTCAGTATGACACCTGCTCCTGCTCCATCTTTTCTCTTGGACCCATCGAAGTGCATTGTCCAGAGGTAGGACATGTCTGGTTTGTCCGCGAGTTGGTTTTCCATCCAATGTACGAGGAAGTCCGGGAGAACTTGCGACTTGATTGCGCCGCGCTTTTCGTATGTGATGTCTCGTGGAGACAGTTCGATTCCCCAAAGCGCGACTCGCCCTGTGGCGTCAGGGTTATTGAGGATATGTCCCAATGGAGCGTCGTTGACTACCACGATTGGGTGTTCCTGGAAGTAGTGGCGCAGTCGTCGAGCGGTCATAAAGACGTCGTACGCCAGCTTCTGATAGTGCGGGTACCGCTGTTTTGTTGCCGTGAGGACCTCGCTGAGGTAGTATACCGGGCGTTGTACACCGTGGACCTTGTTTTCCTCGGCCCGTTCGACGACGAGCATTGTGCTAACCACTTGGTTGGTGGCGGAGATGTACAGCAGCAGTGGTTCCCTTTCTCGTGGAGTTACCAATACTGGCGAGGTGGATAGCAGGCGCTTGAGGTCTTCGAATGCTTCTTGCGCGTCGTTGGTCCACTCGAATTTGTCAGCTTTGCGGAGGAGCTGATAGAAGGGCAGCGCTTTTTCGCCCATTCGACTGATAGATCGACTGAGGGCTGCGATTCGCCCGGCTAGTTGCTGAACGCCCCTTATGTTCTTTGGCTTCTCCATGGCCAGTATGGCTTTTATCTTTTTCGGGTTTGCCGCAATCCCTCTCGCGGAGATGAGATACCCGAGCAGTTGCCCAGAGGGTACGCCGAAGGCGCATTTGTCCGGATTGAGCTTTATCCGGTAGCGATCGAGATTGGCGAAGGTTTCGCGCAAGTCGTCGATTAGAGAGGCTTCTTCCTTGGTCTTGATTACTATGTCGCCGACATAGACTTGGATGTTGCGACCAAGTTGCTCCTTGAGGCAGGCCTGCATGCACCGCTGGTACGTGGCTCCTGCGTTTTTTAGCCCGAAGGGCATTGTGTTGTAGCAGAACACGCCGAAGGGCGTTGTAAACGCGGTCTTCTCTTGGTCTTCCTCCTTCATTCGAATTTGGTTATAGCCTGAGTAGGCGTCGAGGAAGCAAAGGCGCTCGCATCCAGTAGTGGAGTCGATGATTTGATCGATCCGCGGTAGCGGGAAGTGATCTTTTGGGCAGTGCTTGTTTAGAGAAGTGAAGTCCACGCACATCCGCAGGATATTCGTGTCCTTTTTTGGCACCAACACCGTATTGGTGAGCCAAGTTCTTTCCTTGATCTCGTGTATGAATTTGGCCTCGAGGAGTCGGTTGATCTCCATTCCGACTGCCTATGCTCGTGGCTCAGACAGTCGCCTGATTGTTTGCTTGACTGGCCTTGCGTCGGGGTTGACGTTGAGTGCGTGCTCGGCGAATTCCCTGGGAACTTCTGGCATGTCCGCAGGACACCAGGCGAAAATTTCATAGTGCTCACGGAGGAATTTGATGAGCGTGAGTTCCTATGCGGGACTCAAGTTGTTGGCGATGAGGGCCGTTTTAGCGGGATCCGATGGATGGACCTGCACCTTCTTTGTGTGCACAGATGAGTCGAAGGAGAGGTCAGGTGAGCTTGGCCTACTCAGAGGGGGCAGACTGTTGTCTGTCGTTTCCTTCAATCGCGCGAGTTCCTCCTGCATACCGAAGGACTGGGAGATTCTGTTGAATTCCCTGTCGCAACTGTCAGATCGCTCGAAACTCCCGTTGATTGTGATGACGCCGTGGGGACCTGGCATTTTCATCTGCAGGTAGGCGTAGTGGGGTACTGCCATGAACCTAGCAAACGCGACGCGCCCGAGGATGCAGTGGTATTGTGAGGGCCAGTCGACAACTTCAAAGTCGATGCGCTCGCACCGGAAGTTTTTCGGCGTGTCGAATATGACATGGAGGTTGATTTTGCCCAGGGGGTATACGCCTTTTCCTGGGACGATGTCGTGGAACATTGTGTCTGATGCCTCCAAGCAGGTTAGAGGGATCCTCATTGCTCGCAAGGTACTTGCGAATATGAGGTTGATACCTCTTCCGCCATCCATGAAGACACGACTCATGTCGAAACCTCCAATTTGCGCCTCGAGTACGAGGGGGCAATGACCTGGGCGAGGTACTTGAGGCGGGTGGTCGCGTTTGTCGAAGGTAATGCACGACTCACTGCCACTGAGGTACTCAGTGGTGGATGGTGGCGAGTGCGTGGCCAAATTTACTTGGCGAGTGATGGCCTTCTGCACCCTATTGGAAGGGTGCCCCTTTTGGATCATCATGGTACCCATGGCCCGTGGGTATGGTTCGCCTCCGTGATGCTGGTCTTGTGCAGCTTCGTTCGGGGGTGGCCCAGGTGGTGGTGGTGGCGCGCCATGTGCCACTGCGCCTGGAGCGGTCCTGCAGCCTCTTTCGACTGCATTGCGGTTCATTCGAACCAACCCCTCATGTAGCTTGAGGAATTCGCGACAGTCCTTAAGGAGGTGACTGGATTTCCTATTGCCATCATGCTTGTCGATGTAGAAGTGTACCGTGCATGGTCCGGACAGTTTGTCCTCGATGGAAGTCGCGGGTGCTTCATCGCGAGTGCGGCGTTGCCACACTTGCGTGGTTTTCCCGGAGTCGCGGTATCCGCCGCTGCGGTATCTGCTGTTGCGGTTATCGTCGCGTCTATCGGCGTAGCCGGCTGCGACCATCTTGACGTCATCGCGATCGTCGTAGACGCGCATACGACGTTTGCCCCGGCGGTCGCGTCTGAGTTCTGCTTCCTCGTTAGAGTGAACGCGGTTTTTTAGCGAATCTTCTCCATTAGCCCACCGATTCGCTATCTGCATCAGGTGGTCGATGGTCTTGGGCTTTGAGCGGCCTAGCTCCTCCCTGATTTCCATGCGGCGGACACCACCGTTAAATGCATCAATCGCGCGGTCTTCCGAGATGTTCTCCACGGAGTTCTTGATGATGGACCATCTTTGGATGTAAGAGCGCAGCGATTCGCCAGATTTTTGCTGGCAGCATCTCAGTTCTTCGATTGAAGCGAGGCGTTTGTATGTGCCCTTGAAATTGCATACGAAGCTGTAGACCAGCTCATCCCAGCTGCGAATGGATCCGCGCGGGAGGTTATTGAGCCATGCTCGGGCGGCGCCCTGCAGCTGCAGCTGTAGCTGCAAGCATTGCATGGCAGTACTTCGACTGCCTCCGTGCATCCTGACTGAGGAGATGTGATCCTCCAGCCAGATCTTGGGGTCCTGCAGACCGTCGAATTTCGGGTTCTCCGATGGGAGTTTGAACCCTTTAGGCATTCGTTTTTTCCTGATGGATCTGCTGAAGCATCTGGCACCGCAGAGCTCCCCATCTTCTTCTTCCGAATCGGTCGACCGAGAACGTCGTGCCCTTGACTTGTCGATCTTGCGCTGCGTGAGCTCGTCGCGTGCATCGTAGTCGCGATCATGTCGTCGTGAGCGGTGGCGTCGAGACATGTCGTGACTGTCATCGCTTGACGAGGGAGAGGAGTAGCGTCTTGCTAACGCTTTGCCCTTTTTTGGGTCTGGTACTGGTTCTTTGTCGAGGGCGGCCTCGATTAGTCCTAGGCCTGCGATCATAGATCGGTGCATGGTCGTGCGCGGATCTCAAGACGGTGGCTGGTTATTGAGAAGGTACATGGTGGCCGCCGTTACTGCGGCTTGTGGCGTTCTAGGAACCACGTTGCCTCTTGTGTTGACTGTCATAGAGCCGAAGTCGAGGACTTTCGCGGCGTCTATGCGTTCTTGTTCGGTGAGGTGAGCCATCCGCGATTGCCTCTTTCTAGCGAGTTGCTCGTTGCCTCTTGAGGAGGATCCTCCGTAGGAGGAGAGCCCAGCGCGACGAAGGCTTGACTCGTCTGCCGCCTTTTTACGCGCCTCAAGTTCCGCGATTGCTTGTTTCTGGCGCTTGAATTCCTCCTTTAGGAGCCAGTGGTAGCCCATCAGCAGTTCTTGCGGGGACCCGAAGGGTAGAGGTGTACCTCGTAGGGCTTCGCGGCAACGTTCCCACTCTTGCTCATTGAGTCTGATCATGACGCGTTCGCCGGTTTGCTCGTTAATTATGGTGGGGGGTTCGACTGCTCCTCCATTGCCACCGTTGCCGCTATTGGCGGCGTTGGGCGGATCGGTGCCATTGCCGGTGTTACCATTGTTACCGCGGTTGGCGGAGGTGTCGCCCGCGTTGATGACGGTGCACTTGAAGTGATTTGGGAAGCTGTTGCTTCCACAACTTTCAGATCCGGAACCGTAGGTTCCATCTTCAGTGTCCAGATCACTTAGATTGGAGTCGCGACTGCTGTCGCTGACCATGTTCCCGACCGCCGCTGGAGCATTGAGCTCGCTGAGGGTACCGATCGATGGAGGGAACCATGATGTTGGGGCAATCGCCGGTGCCGTCGGCTGATCGGGCATGCGAAGCGTGCCCATCTGACCGACTTGGAAGCGGAAGCTCCCAATCACAAGGCTGATTCCGTCGCCCACGGATTCGAAGGCCGGGTGAGTAGCCGGCGTGTGGACGGTGAAGTCGAAGGCGCCAAAAAGCTGGCGAATCTCTGCTGTTGCAGAGTTGTAGATCGCGTTTGATGGGGCCGAAGAAGCCGCAACATCAGCACTCCCAATTCCCACAGACGGCGCCAATTGACGAGGGTTTAACTCATCAATGTCCATTGTTATGGACTTGGGTTTTGGAGAAGGAGGGAGCGCTGGAGACATCTATCGGCTAGCAAACAAGCACACAGGGGACAGAGGATTTACCCAGGTTCAGGCCTCGTAGAGGTCCCTACTCCTGCTTGTCTGCTCGTGGAATTATCGAGGGAGTCAAAAGTTACAATGGTGCGCAGATGCAATCTGGCGAGGGTTGTGGAAACTAGGGTTGCGTGTGTCCTCCTCGCCGCCCCCTCCTAGCCTTTATATAGATAGGCTAGGTCTCGGATAGCAGGTCGAGTCGGTTACAAGTTAGGGTTTTCCCCTTCAAACTTTCTATCTTTAGCTTCTTCTTGTCCTTCAAGCAATTGAGAGTCCATAGGTTACTCGAGTCCCTCCATCCGGGCCTTTGGCGACACCGCAGGCCTGTACATATTTGGGCCGTATATACTAAGCTCGAGTACCTGTAGGGTATACCCATGTCACGTGGTCAAATCGATGGGAAAGCGAGGGGAAAGGGAGAAGGTAGCGGAAGCGGGCGCACACCTCGCAAAGAACACGATGAACACACACAAAACTCACACGGTACAAGGCCGATTGCTCCCACCGGTGGCCACCGGTCTGATATAATCCTCGCAATGAAAGATCGGTCAACGTGCTCCCTCGATCCCACGCGGAGAGGGAAGAACACCTTGGAGAGGTTCTTGACGTCTTGGCAAAGGGACACCGATGCCAAGGCCTTGTACAATGAGGGAGGCGTGATACAAACTTCAACGAGGTGGTGACAATAGTCGATCCCCTTTGGTAGAAGAGGATGAGGCAAAACTAGAGATTGCACAAAGGGGGTTGTCTTTAGTCTATCATCTATGCGTAGGGTTACATGAGGGGGTGGGGGCACTATATATAGGCCAGCTGGCGGACTATATCTATGCCGAGGGTTCAAGGGGTGGGGGCACTATATCTATGCCTGAGTCTCCGAACCCCACACCAGAGTCTCCGGCTGAGTGTATGGGCCTGCGTGCCGCCAGCTGGGGCTTTGGCCCATGTACCCCTTAGTCCGCTAAGACTTTCCCCTTTTATTCCTAAAGTACCCTTAAACTAGTGGCTAGCCTATATATAGTACCCCCACCCCCTCATGTAACCCTAGGCATAGATGATAGACTAAAGACAACCCCTTTGTGGAATCTCTAGTTTTGCCTCATCCCCTTCTACCAAAGGGGATCGACTATCGTCACCACCTCGTTGGAGTTTGCATCACGCCTCCCTCATTGTACAAGGCCTTGGCATCGGTGTCCCTTTGCCAAGACGTTAAGACCCTTTCCAAGGTGTTCTTCCCTCTCCGCATGGGATCGAGGGAGCACGTTGACCGATCTTTTCTTGTGAGGATTCTATCAGACCGGCGGCCACCGGCGGGAGCAATCGGCCTTGTATCACGTGAGTTTTGCGTGTGTTCATCGTGTTCTTCGCGAGGTGTGCGTTCGCTTCCGCTACCTTCTCCCTTTCCCCTTGCTTTCCCATCGATTTGACCACGAGATCCGTGAAGATCGGGCCACCCACGGGGTTACCCCATAACATCGTTCATCGTGTTCTTCGTGTGTGAGTTCGTCGTGTTCTTCCGCCCCTCCTTTCCCCGCACTCCATCCTCAATTTGAAAGGGATTCGTGAAAGATCGGGACACCCTCGAGGTTTGCCCTCAACACCCTAGCACTCGGAGCACAGTAGGCCGGGGATATCTATGACGCCCTCCAAGAAGGTATGGCGCCACCCGAGAGCGGCACATCGACGTAGTCGGACAAGCTGACAGGGATTTCTCCCTAACCCCACCTACAAAAACCCTAAGCGATACGACGTGCCTCCACTAGTTTCGCCGCCCACTAACTTGCGCCACAACGATCTTGCGCCACCATCGTCACTGTCTTATCGTGGACTTAGCAAGCAACCCGAAAACGGAAGGAAATGACATAGATCAAGTTAGGGACGGCAACCCTGCAGCCACGCGGGAGGAGCCCACCTCCACTACCGAAAGGAAGTCGCCGACCGGGTCGAGCATCAGGGTCACACCAGGCTTGGCGGGCCCGGCCGGGCCCCGAAGGGCCCGTAAATCCCATGTCGCTTAGCTGCAATAGGCAGGCCGTTGCGCTGCTATCCCTAACCCGATCATCGTCGTCGCCACCATGTCCAGAGGGCACCACTGCTGCAGACGCGCCGGCCCGCCGAAGTCCAAATTGGGCCTGAAGGGCCTAGATCTGGGCTAGGAGGAGCCGGCACCAAACGTCGTGTCTGCCTCACGCTGGAGCCCCGCCCTGCCGACGTTGTAACGATGCCTCGCCGCCGGGGAGCAGCAGTCGCAGACGGGCAGGCCCGCCTAGGCCCAGAACCAGGCCCGAGGAAGACGCCGCCGCCAATCTCCCTTGCTGATGCGCCACCATGCCACGCTGTGTCGCGACCTCGCCTCCGGACCGCCGCCGCCCATCACCATCGGGAAGGACTCTAGACCGCCGCTTTCCCAGGGACACCGCCGCGGTTGAGGAAGGCCAGCCCCGACCATCTCCCATGGCACGGGGAGAGGAGGGCCGCCACCGCCGGCGGCGGCAACGGGGAAGGAGGAGCAGGGGAGGGTTGGTCGGGGAGGGAGGGTCGACGCGCCGTCGCCCTGGGGGGAGGGGAGCGCGTCCTTTTTTCCCTTCTTTTTCACTGCCGACCATTCCTGGTATGATATTTACTCGTTCCTCTTGGTTTTGTTAAATTCAAAAATATCCGCATGAGAGACATGACTAGTCTAGATAAGAGTTCCATTTGAGGTGGTAGCGCAAAAATGATTGTACTACGGCTGCAATCATGCAAGCCAATCATCTCCACGCAACGTTCTTGTTTGGCTTTTAACTTTGGCCCATTATTCGTCTCTTTCTGCTGGGACTCTGTCACCTACTCTAAAATTTGCGCAAAAATCCACGTCTCAACAAAGGCTCGCGAGCTGCTGCTCTTTCTTTCAGTTGCCATTTTACCATTCGCGATTTTTTTTTTTTGGCCATTTTACTACTACTACTGGTGCAGTACAAAGTAAGCAGATGCGTCTGGAAACAAAGGAAAACTAGAGAGAGGAGCAGGCGGAGGACCCGGTGCCATTGATTTGACGCGTGACGGACACTAATTTTTTTCACTGCGGCGACAATGGCTTCCCTGCCATGGATCAGGTCTGCGCACCTGCGCTGCACTCGTGCTATCTCGAAAGGCGCGCGAGCCCGTGCTGGTGTTGGGTCAGGTGCTTCTCCACGCGCGAGGCAGTAAAAACCTACCTCGTCGGGGTGCACCGAGGTAAAATCTGGGACCTTCCAAGAAAACATTGACCGGGGCGAGCAGACAATTCGCAAGTCCAAGGATAAAGATAACGCGAGAAACGGTAAAACAAAAAGGTTCTTCGTTTTTTCTTTGGCTTCCTCGGCCATGGCAGTAGTACATCGTGCTTGCCTCCGTGTGCGCAGCAGTGGCGTAGGGTTCGGGGCAAACCTTGGAAGCCATGATCACGCTTTTTACGCTTTACGAACCGCTCGTCATCGGCAGTTGCCTTTCCTGCCTTGGGCCTGGGAGGATGAGTTCTATTTTCAGTTTTTAGGTGCTCCTTTTATTTTCCTTGACCCGAAACAGGACCGGGCACACATCAAACTGCACCTTTTGAGGTTTTCTCTCGAAAGAGGCAACTAGGGCATCTCTAATTCTTATAAGGCGACCTCTCGTCAAATATTTTGTTTTAGTACAATTAATTAATAGCACAACTATATTTGTAAGTAAAGCATATTATATGGTAGAGATACGAGAGACGTCTCCAGCAATTATAAAACGAAATCTAAAAGAAATGAGCACATGTCTTGCGTGCTTTAGGTGTGGCTTACCATTGTGTAGGTTTTCGCCGATTTTTCTCAATAAATAAACCGAGTAGTCCGGTCTCTTGACCGTTTTCTATCCGTTCAATGGATTTATAAGCTCTGCTGCGAAGATTTAAAAAGAAATGAGCAACATATTGAGATCTTCAAACTCTCTTTTCTTCATTTATTTATACAGTCTTATCTTCTTATCAAGGCAATTATAGAAAAACAACATAAAGACCAAGCGTATAGACATGTGAATACAAATAAGGATCATACAAATAATTTTGTTTTTGAGCCGCAGTGCATAGGATACGTGCCTGACGTGGCCATTGAATTCATTAACAAACACCAATATTTCAGAGAACATCAACCGAAATGCCTTGTCGACGATGTTGGTGAACCGAGTGTATAGACCACCATTCTCGAAAGCGTATCACCCAGAACAAAAATTGTGAGGACCATCCTCCCCATGACAACCTTGAGAGAAATTCTAAAATCAATTTTAAGCAAGATCTAAAAGACCGCACCTATAGAAATTTAATCTTTCAACAACACCATTGACGTTTGGAAAGAGATATTCTCTACAAATTAAGGGCCTTATCATAGATGATGACATCTCCATTGACGGACAGAGGCCAAATAAAAGATGACTATCAAAATCCTAAGATAATCTTTTGCAAACACTACTTTTATTGTAAACTTCACTCATACATCCCCTCCCCATCGTCCTACTCGATGAATCTCCCCTCGATCCCTCGTCTCTTAGCAGCCATAGTGACGGTCCAGCACAACCAAACCTTATCATGAACCGTGTTTCAGGATTTGGCGCTCATTTATGTATTTTTGTTTGTGCATGGTATGCCCAAAAATCGAACCTTGGTATTGGAAATTTGAATGAGTTTCAATTGGATTATATGGGCTGTTATATTAACCTTTGAATAACTACTATGGAATTTTTTTTATGGAATTGTGGACACGAAGTGAGAAACAAATGGAAGATTTGGATAAAAGGGGTGGAAAAATGGGGAAATACACTTTGTCTCGTAGGTGTGATGCACCTATTGTCGAAATACACATTTCTAAATGTCAAAATATCTGAAAAACAATTCTCGTGTACGTCCGTCCATTTTATGTTTGCACACAAAGTAATGGTGCAAAAGAACAATTTTTGTGGCTTATGTAGAAAAGATAATTATTGGTACTTAAATATGACTATTAACAAGATATTTTTTTGTTATTTTTACACAACCCACAAAAAATATTATTTTCCTATAAACTCGGGAAAAAGAATGTAAGTTTTGGAATCTAAAAACTTAGGACAAAGAATGTAAGTTTTGGTATCTAAAAACTTGCTTGCTCACTATTCTCATCTTTTTGAGAGAACATAACAAATGAATGCACTCCCTCTATTTTTATTTACTCCCATTCTAGATTTAGTTAAAGTCAAAATTTGTAAAGTTTGACAAAGTATTTTAAAAAATATCAGTTTTATAATATAAATATATGGTACTCCCTCCGTCTCGAAATAGATACCGTAAATTTTGTCTAAATTTAGATGTATCTAGTGACTAGGTATATCCAAATTTGGATAAATTTACAATATCTATCAAGATAGAGTGAGTATTATATTTATCATCAATTATATATTTATATTATATACATTTAGTATAATGAACGCTGATATTTTTCCTATATTTTTTGGTTAATCTTAACAAAATTTGACTTTGACTAAATTTAAAACACGAGGTAAACAAAAACTGTCAACTCCCAGATTTTTAATCCCAGATGCCTGTTATGCCATACATCGCAATACCAGGATTATTATTTTTGCGAGACATACAAAATTGGATATCATAGTACATCATCTATTACAAACCATAATAAGGTCTTACACAAATAAAGGATCTCATGATCCAGTCTTAGTACAAACAAGTAGCAGAATAAATAGCGTAGCGGTGGACTCCATCTTCAGTGTCACAGGCAATGCTGATGATGGGAGATGATCCTAGTTGTCGTAGCCGTCCTGCTGTCCTTCTTCCGGATAGTACTCCTCATAGTCTGGCCACGGGAATAGCCAGGGACAAAGTCATGAGTACTCTTTAAGTACTCACAAACTATCACTAACAAGTAAGATAGTTCTAGTATTAATGCTAAACTCTAAGTTTAATTGCAAAGTTAAGTTTGAAACTTAAGCTGAGTTCAGAAACAAAGAAAGATAAAATAAGGTTTGAAATCAGCTAAGTGGGAACTTAGTTGTCATAGTCACAGCTCTGTTGTGGTCAAGTCATGTCACAATTCATTTCATAAGTCATTTTGAAACCATCTGACAACGGAACAGTATGACCACTCCAACTGTCCATAACCGCGGAGGCGGCTATTCGAATAGTTTGACACTCTGCAGAGGTGGTACACTTTTATCACAAAATTCGATACATCTATCAGGGATAACCCTGAATCATCATACTTGGTATGCAGATAATCAAACATAACCTTTCCTTTATGCACTCTAGTATAAGCACCTCTCCTATGAGCTTGGCCTCCCAGCCATGGCCAGCCTGGGCACTGCATAGGTGGACAACATTGAGAGGTAACCTCATCTCAAACCTCTCCCGCGAGGGAACTAATACTAATGCATATAAACTTCTGACTAAGCCTTACCCAATTCAGGTATTGTGGTTGTACGGTAAAATTGGAATGGTATCGCATTCGAACCCAACCATCAGTTTTTATAAAATTGGAATGGTATCGCATCTGAACCCAACTCTTTATGCTATCTCTAAAGTAAAGAACTTTGGTAAATAAAAGAAAGTAAATCTTGTAAGAAAACTTGGGTAGGTATAAATCAAAAGGTATAACCAAAGCATGCATAATGCATCTTGCTTAGGTTATCTAGCTTGCAAGGATTAGCTTGCATTGTTAATGATGGCTTGCCTTGGTTGGTGTAGTGGTTGAAATTCTCTTCTTCTTCCTCGGGGTAGAATTCCTCCTCTTTGTAGACTTGGTCGGTACTATCGTCTATAAATACATACGGAATACACAATAACCAAACAATACTTAACTAGTTTATTTAGCACACTAAGGCACACATTTGATGATCTAGGATCATCACTTTCATCACAAGGTTTTAATGAACTAGTTTCATTTATTTTATTTGAGAAAAGTAATTTCTACTCATTGAAAATAACTAAGATTTAATATTCTCCAATTAAAATATGGGATCATGTGGACACATGTCATCACCACATATTCTAATGCATGGAAATGTGATTTAAATGTTGGATCACATTTTAATAAGTTTAAGCCCATTATTTTAATGATTTAAAGTGACTAGAAATGCCTATATAGCATTATTTTGGTACTAGTCCAAAGACACTGCATGCAAACCTTAATATTATTACATATTCAGATAGGTATATTCAAATGTGATTTTTGAGAGTTGGAATCAACTGAAAAGCTATTATGGTTGATTTTAGAAAAATGTTTGAATGTGAAAAATCCTCTGTCTTGTTAGTTTTTCTAGGAGAGATCTCTAACTCTAAGAGATTTAAATTCAATGGGCTTGGATAGAGCTTTTAATTATCTTTCCAACAAAATTGGAATCATCCAATTTGGATTTGTAAAACTCCCTGGATTGATTTTTGAACTAAAGGACATAATCTAGTGTAATTCTAAAAAGAAAAAGATTTATTTGAATCTATTGGGTTGCGCAAGAAATAAATGGGCTGGCCCACTGTGCTCCGCACAGCGCCTGGGCGGGCTTAAGTGATGGCCCCACCTGTCAGTGGGACAGGGGCTGCCGAACATGTATGGGAGGATGGTGACCGTAGGATTAGATCCTGAACCAACGGCTCACATCTATCGTCCTCACTAGAAGAGTACACGGTGGGGAGGAACCCTAGCACGGTCGGTGAGGGGCTGGGGCGGCTTACCGGAGCTCCTGCGAGGGTCGGCAAGGCGGGCAACTGGACGAGTCGAGGACGGCGGTTCTCCTGGTATCGGCGTCCCTGGAGATGGCTTGGATCAATGGCACCCTTCTCCGCCTTCCGCAGCGGTCTCCGGAGAAATTGGAGTGCTACGGGCAGCGGCTTGCTCTGGTGGGGCTCTAGGATGTCTCTAAGGTGGAGTGGAGGGAGATGGTGTGACGAATTGGTGCCGGGGGCTCTCTATTTATAGCGGGGCGAGGGGTGCAGCGCGGCATGTGCGGAGCTCGATAGAGGCGACGGCACAGCGGGCTATAGGCATGGTCCGGGGGCTAGGATGGTGGGCGGTCGTCATGGAGGTGCTCGTGCAGTGCAAGGTGGTCGGGAGAAGCGAGCGTTGCTGCGCGCACGCTGCCTCGGTCGACGGCGAACTTTGCGGCGTCCGGCGGCTATGGGGCACGGTCGAGGGAACGGGTGTGTCCGTTGGCTTCCTGGGACACTGGGGATCGTGTGGGCTGGCGGCGGGAGCGAGGTGATACATTGCAAATGTATCTATAATTTTTGATGTTCCATGCTTAGTTTTAACCACTTTATTGTGTTTTGTTCCAACTTTGGAGTACTTTTCATATGATTTCTTGGACTAACCTATTAACAAGAGCCACAGTGCGAGCTGCCTGTTTTCTGCTGTTTTTGGTTGCAGGAAAGTCAGAAAATGAATATTCTCGGAATTGGACGGGACAAAATCCAAAGTGCCTATTTTTCCGAAAGTTATCAAGTGCCAGAATACGAGACGGAGAGGGGTCAGAGGGCGGCCACACCACCTGGCCGCGCGGCCAGGCCTGGCCCGCGCCAGGGTGTGGTGTGGCTAGCCTAGGCACCCCCTCGGCCTCCCCTTCCGACTATAAGATGCCCTCGGGACGTAAACCCTAAGTACCCGATCAAAAATCCACGAAAGAGTCTATAGCCACCGTCATCTCCATCCCTAGATCGGGAGGGATCTGAAGCTCTTCCCGGTACCCTGCCGGAGAGGAGATTCACCCTGGAGGCCTTCTTCATCACCATGCAAGCCTTCGGTGTGATGCGTGAGTAGTTCATCCTTGGACTACGGATCCATGTAGTAGCAAGATGGCTGGTTCTCCTCCTTTTTGCTTTCATGTTTAGATCTTGTGAGCTCCGTTCATGATCAAGATCATCTATTTGTAATTCTGCATGTTGTGTTTGCGGGGATCCAATGGATATTGAGATGCTATTTCAGATTGATTATTGATTCTATCATGTCTTTGTTATTTGTGATCTTGCATGCTTTTCGTTTTAGTAGCTATTTTGGCCAAGTAGATGCTAGCAACTCCAAGAGTTAGTATTTATGCTCGATAGTGGGTTCATGCCTATGGTAATCTGGGGAAGTGACAGAAATCTCTAAGGTACTAGATGTGCTGTTGCTACTAGGGAGAAAACAACAATCCTTTGTTCATAGAACAATCGTATTGTTTAATTTACACGCAGTTCATAAAGCAATAATTTGTTGCTTGCAACTTAATACTTAAGGGGGTTCGGATGATAACCTGAAGGTGGATTATTAGTCATAGATGCAGTTGGATGGCGGTCTATGTATAATGTTGTAATGCCCAATCAAGTCTCAAAGGAGTCAAGTGATTAGTATATGCATGTATTGCTTTCTTGATGTTTGTCAATTGCCCCACTGTAATTTGTTCACCCAACATGTTATCTATCTAAGGAGAGCCACCTCTAGTGAACTATGGATCCCGATCCTTTTTCTTTACATACAATCTACAAACTGTTTACTGCTTTGTGTTTACTTTCTGTAAACTATTACTTCTTTCCATTTGATACATTTAATCCTTTGTTTTCCGCAAAACACGGTGAGATTGACAACCTCATCGCAAGTTGGGGACAAAGTTCTGTGGTTGTGTTGTGCAGGTCTCCACGTTGCTACTAGCACCGGTAGTGCGCCCTGCCAAAACTCAGCTAGTAACACCTTTGGGGTGTTTCCTTGCTCCTACTGGTTCGATTAAACCTTGGTTTCATAACTGAGGGAAACTTGCTGCTGTGCTCATCATACCTTCCTCTTGGGGTTCCCAACGAGCTCTACATCAACCACGCACCAACACTTTTCTAGGCGCCGTGCATTGAGCCATCAACCATTTTTCTGGCGCCGTTGTTGGGGAGTCAAGGGCATCTTCACAAGGGGAGTCCCTCATAACCAATCTCTTTACTTTGTTAATTTTGTTTTGCTTAGTTTCTTTTTGCTTTGTTTGCTTGTTTTGTTATCAAAAAATACAAAAAAAATTAGTTCCTACTATAGTTGTTATTTTCATTGGTCTGTTATTGTCTTGCTTTATCATGCTTTCTATCAATGGGTGGTTTCTTTGAAACTGAATCTTATTGGCATGGTGGGTTCACGGAAGAACAAAAATATTATTATAAGGAACACCGCTTGTCACAAAAAGGGAAACACTTATGGAAACAAATTGATAAATTGTATACCATTGCTATAAATGTGTGCTCTACTTATAATGTTACTTATTGCTTTGATAAATCTTGTTGATGTAGGAGGTACAAACACCTCCCTTTTCAATGTGAGTATAATGATAATGTTACCATATCTTCTTATGTTAAAGGGAATTATGACTTTTATGATATGGAACAAATTCAAGAATTTATTGCTTGGAAGGGTGCATTTGAACTTGCTTATTTGCTTGAAAATACTGATGATGCACCTTATAAATATGAGGTTTATGATATACTAAAATTTTGCTTTGATAATTACAAGGTAGAAAATGGCTATATTCTTGAATATCTTAATAGATGCTCTCCACCAATGGAAGAGACTAATGCCTTGCATGAGCCTATGAAAGAAGAAATTGCTGAAACTGGAAGCTCATTGGATGAAAAAGAGGAGGAGAGTGATGATCAAGAGGAGGAAGGATGGATCTACCCATCCCTACCTTCTAATGAGAGTAACTCTTTACCCCTTACATTATTTGATTGTCCCCCATGCTTACCAAAGGAAGACGAATGTCATGTTCCTGCGGATTCTTTTGAAAATGTTTATAATAAAGCTCTAGTGTTTGTAGATCATGAAAAGCATGCTTTATGTGATAGTTATACTGTTGAGTTTATTCATGAGGCTACTGAAAATTATTATGAGAGGAAAATATGGTTGTAGAAGTTTTCATGGTACTGAAACACCTCTCTATGTGCTGAAAGTTTTGAAGTTACTTTTGTTTTATCTTCCTATGCCTATCACTTTGTTCCTTGTGCATTTATTTGCATACAATATAACTATGCATAGGAAGTGGGTTAGACTTAAATGTGTTTCGAATTTTCTTCTTGGTGCTCTCTTTTACTTCGATTCATATTTTCTATGTGAGCATCTTCTCAAACTATCAAGCCTAACTTAAAGGCGTTAAAGAAAAGTACTTATTGGGAGATAACCCAAAAGTTTTAGATGAGTCTTGGAAGTTATTACCTCTGTAATAACCTCTCCTTATCCTTTTTATTTTCTTTTTGTGCCAAGAGTAACCTCTAATGAGAGAGAAGTAATGATTGGGAAAGTTGTTGTCCCGAAACAGATTTCTGTGCTTCACCATAAAAATTCGTGTAAAATCTCTGAACGTCTTTTTGAGGCGTGAAATTTTGTGCTTCTGCCCCAGGTTGTTATCTAACTTTTGTCAGTTCAACACTTGATGATTTGAGCAACATAAGGTCTTCGAAAAAAACCGTCTTTACCTGCTGGTTTGTTTTGACAGATTTCTGTCATTTTCTGTATTTGCTTCTTGTTGGTTCCTTTTTGAGTTCTTTTGGGGAATTGAGCTTTTTTAGGGAAGTGCTACAGTAGCTAGTGTTCTAATGGAAGTTTATTTGGTGTTAGAACTGAACCTTAAGACTTATTTATCTTGAGTGCACTAATGTTGCTAATAAAGATTGTGTGAAGTTTTGTATGAAGGAAACATTCCAGGTGTATGGAAGGAATGAGTAATGAGATGAAGGATGGAATAAAGCTCAAGCTTGGGGATGCCACGCGTGTCACCCCAAGAAATATCCAAGAAGTACAAGCGTCAAAGCTTGTGTATATTCCACTTGATATTGATGATGATGATCTTCTACACCTCAAGATGGAACACCTTTCTTGATTGCGCTAGCTTGGTGAAGACTTGGAATTTGCTCCCCCATACTTCACTATGGAAGAGCCTCTCTTTTAGGCATATCTTCAAATATCCATGATCACCATAATGATGGAAAGCTACACTTGAGATCATCTTATTATTCAAGACACACTTGCCATAGGCTCAACTTCTACTTAACCAATCTCCGGATCATTCCTTGAAACCTTGATCAACACTTGATCTTCTTCACTTTCTTCTTCTTCCAACCTTGAAGCCAACATATGGTTCAAGCATTTCCTATGGAAAAATCCTACAAGTACAACTCAATGCAAACATAAGTCCATAAAGATTGTCATTAATTACCAAAACCACACATGGGGCACACATGTTCTTTCAATCTCCCCCATTTTGGTAATTGATGACAATCCCTTTGAGAGGGTTTATATCTGTATATTCAACATGCAAAGCAACAACAAACATGCAAGAGCATGAGATGCAAATGCATAAGAACAACTCAAAGAATCAAACTAAATTCCCTTAAACCCTTCAAAACTTCTCCCCCATTGGCATCGATTGCCAAAATGGGTGAAAAGCTCTAGACGACCAATAGAATGATAATTCCTCCAAAATGTGTACACTTCTCATAGTGTGAGTGGAATAAAATGCATGTATCCAATGATGAATACTTAGGAGGAGTTTAAACAATACTGAGGATCAAAAGATTGCAAAAAAAAATTAACAAGGTGAAGAAGCATCAACCAATGAAGCTAGCAATCAAGAGATCCAAAGAACCACTTGACAAAAAGAACATACCAAATGAAAGATAGATATTATGATAAGATTGAAAAGAGAGTGTTCTATATAATACGAGGAGGCTCCCCAAGGTTTGTGCAAAAAATTTGCATTTGAATACAATATGCACAAACATGGAATCCTCACTCCCTCGATATTATTTAAAACCCAAGTATGTACAAAAGAGCATATACCAAGGCATAAAACTTGCAATAAACAAATGGTTGAGCAACGAGTAAGAGACAACATAATAGCAGGCTCAACCATAAGGATGTGTGAGAGGCATGACAAAGCATAGTATAAGACTAATGCAAGGATGATCATTGAGAATCAACATAGTCTTCAATGAATGATATTTCTTAGTATTACCATACAACACACATGAAACAAAGAAGATATCAAAAATAGAGAAGTAACATCTCTCATGTGTATAAGTTTCTAAGTAGACAATCTCATAAAGATGTTGATCCACAAAGAAACATGTACACACAAAATAGATACTAAAACAAATAGAGCAAGATATCCAAAACAAAGTCATGAAAATACACCACTAAGATCTTTGCTTGATAGCATGGCCAAAAGGCTCAATTTTATCTTATTGTATATTCATGAACTACAACCACAACATATCAAATACATCACAACTATCACTAAGGGAAGTAGAGATAATTGGAATGTATTGCGAGAGGAATCAAGTATCACAAACAAAGAATCAACTTTGTAAATTCATCAATATTGCACATGAGAGTACTTTGAGGAAACAATAGGAAATATAATTGCTAGATTGACATATTTGGGATTTGTGAATCATGAGCATGATTTTGTATAGTCCCAATTATATGCACTCACCTCAACTTACTCACATATGCAATAGAGAGTGTTATTTAAGGCCAAATAAAGAACCACAACAACTGCAAATACAAAAAAAATAATGCCAAAATGCAACTTACCATAGGTTGGAAGATGATATATGTATGCATGAGTAAGAGATACTTGTTACCGAGATATCATTGGTGTGATGAAGTAGATAGGAGTTTGTTGATAATCATTGCATGTCTCTAATTATCATTGAATCATCACTTATTCCTTATGAAAGAGACAAGCATCCAATGCACCTCCAATGTACCTAAAACAAAATTCAAGTACAATATGGTCCCCAAACTTATTGGGTCCAAAGTAGTTAGAGAAACTACAATACATAGGAGAGACTCCACATAAATATGTGCATACTCATATGAAATTGAATTTCGTGCACATCTTAGCCAATTAGGATTTTGTGGAGTTTCCCCTATATATTGGATCAAGTAAAGCAAGCACGCCATAATATATATATTTAGTAAATATGCATGCACACTACTTTCAAGAACCAAAGGACATACAATTTGAACAAAATACCAAGTAAACCAAGAAGAAACACCAAAGTGTGACATGATAAAAGCTTGTTCAAATTATATCAAATAACCAAATCAACTCATGAAAGACCACATGTTCAACAAATGAACTAGGCAAAAACAAAGAGAAAGCGATAGACAAAAACATGCTCAAGGATTTATCTTATTCTAAAAGGTCAAAAAAGTTAGCAAGGAATGAGATAAAGCCAACTCCCAAAAAGAGAAAGTTTTAAAAAACTACACCAAAATCTCAACACTTTTCAAGATGTCACAAAGTACCAAAAGAAAATTTATCTTCCAAAGACATAAAACACGATATGGAGCAAAACATGTTGTGAAGAAGCATAAAAGGAGTGTTCTACACAATATAGGAAAACTCCCCCATGATTAGTGCATTATTTAAGATTTTGCATTTGAATACAAAATGCACCCACATGGGATCATCATCTCTACCTATATCAAATAGAGCATTAATGATTTCAAGTCAAAGAAATATCCAAAAATGAGATAACACGAAGATTCAATAAAGTCTCAACACAAAAAACAAGTACATGGTGTGAAAGCCAACATACTAAAATAAACTTGATAACTCAAGATAAGTAAGTGGTTATGCACAACATATAAAAACACATGCAAGGTACAAAAAAACCAACACATGCACAAGGGGCGAGTAACTTTAAATGTAAGTGAGTTGAGAACATGTTACAATAAGGAGGAACAATGGATATATGATAGAGATAATATAATATAAATCACTTGGCTTGAGACAATATAATTGATGAAGTTCCCTTAATTCTTCATGATGTAGCGAAGTCTCCAATGCCCTCCACCAACACCTATTGATCAAGTTTTAGCTTGTTGGTCCCCAACCAAGTTGGGTCCTAAGAAGTTAGTCACAATAGGCTTGAAAACCCAAATGGTTCTTTTCTTGACACCACATTGGGCACCAACATATTTGGCAAACACATTTCCAACCTCATCCTTACGAAGAGAATAAACATCATAAATCATAATAGGGTTGGATGAGGAGTTACCAATAGTGCATGAAGAAGATAAGTGACCTTTCTCACGACATATGTAGCAAGTTCTTTTCTTCCATTTCTTCACAGTGTATTTATCCACCATGGGAGTATTATCTTGATTCTTCTTGCGGAGTAGCCTTTCTTCAATTTGAGATAAACCATGACCTTGAACTTGATGCCTCTTCCCTTTTTGCTTCTCACTAAGAGTCTTATTCTTCAATGGGCAAGATCTAACATGGTGCCCTTCAATTTTGCACTTGAAGCAAACAATCTTGGCCAAATTCTTGACATGTTCTTGGCCCTTATTCTTGTTTCTCTTGAACTTATTATTGTTAGTGGACTTGTTCTTGATATTGGATTTGAATCCAAGCCCACTCTTGTCATTGCGGAATTTTTGCACACTCAATATCTTGTTGAGTGTGGCCTTCCCTTCATGACCCTTTTTCATGTCCCTCTTCAAAGATGAGACTTGGGCCTTGAGATCTTTGATTTCCTCTACATGGTTAGTATCAACACAAATACTAGAGGAAGTAGAAGCGTCATTGTTAGAGCAACAAGGCAAGGAATGTAATTCATTACAAGGTGTAGCAATAATATGAGATGATGAATTACTAGGACTAGCACATGGCAGTACGACATTTGTAGTGGATGTAGTGATAATGTCCACATGAGGCTCATTAGATGTTACCTTTGACACAATAGTCTCATGAGATAACTTTAGCCTATCATAGGAGGCTAGAAGATCCTCATGAGAGCTTGATAGCATAACACGACTTTCTTCCAATTTCCCATAATTGCTAGTTAGCAAAGCAAGTTGAGCCTTTAGCTCAACATTCTCCTTCAAATTAGATGCTTCACAAGAAATAGACTTAGTAGCACAAGCATCATTATAATTAGCAATAGTAGAAAACAACTTGGCAATCTCATTATATTTTCTTTTGAGATCAATTGCCACCTCAAGAGCTTTATCACGGGTTTCCTTTACTTTAGACACTTCTAGAGTAAACGTCTCCTCAAGAGATTCTTTGGTTGCTTGTGCTTCTTCAAGAGCTTCATTTAGATTTGCAATATCATTAGCGTACTCATGCTCAAGGCTACTCATTTTTTCAATTGTGTTCTCATGCTCCTCAACTTGAGCTTCTAACTTATCAATACGTTCTTTGCTCTCAATAGCAAAACCCAAGATTTCAACAAAGTTAGAGCAAGCAATATTATCCTTAACAAGAGCATGATAAACAATCTCACCCTTTTCATGTAACAAATCAACATCAATCTCTTCTTCCTCATTATACTCATCCTCATCATCACAAGAGGTATTGGGTTCCAAAGTAGGATATACCTTTGAATCCCTAGCCATAAGGCATAGATGGGAACCGTGAGATGATGATAATGAAGAATTACTTGAGGCTTCATTCAAGATGTTGTCTTGACCCGTAGAATCTTCAGTTTCCTCTACATTGTTAGAAACACAACAACTATAGGAAATAGAAGCATTTATCATGGCAACAAGGAATATCAAGCATATCATCATGAGATTTATTCAAACAACTTACACATGATATGCAAGGACTATCAACACGAGCATGTAAATCATATATAGTGCTAGAAGTGTTTAAGTCCAAAGATGAAGCATTGTAATGAGATATAGATGAAGAATCATCAACAGTAAGCTTACATCAACATTGCAATTTTCATCACCACTTACCATATCATTACCTTGTGTCTTGCTACACTTTGGTGAAGTGGAAGAGGATGATAACTCATCACGGACGGAAGTGGAAGCAATACCATCATCCCCAATAATTTTGGACACATCATATTTATCTTGAAGTTTTGTCCATAACTCATGAGCACTCCAAAAAGGTATGATTGAAGAGGTAACTACATGGCTCAAAGAATTAACAAGCACATTAGAAGCTTGAGCATCGAGATATAAGTTTTTCTCATCCTCACAAGATAGATTTAGGAAATCCATTACAGGAGAAAAACATATATCTACAATTTGCTCCAAATTTGGGTCCACGGACCGAAAATGATTAAGCATATGAATTTTCCAAATCTCATAACATGTGCCATCGAATATGAAAATGTCATCATGCACTAATCCCCTACCGACATCTTTACTCTCAAGGCGGTGAAGCCCAAAAAGAGAGACCAGGCTCTGATACCAATTGAAAAGGATACAAATGCCACCTAGAGGGGGGGGGTGAATAGGCGGTTTAAAACTTTTACGATACGGGCTTAACAAAGGCGGAATAAAACTAATGTTTATTTTGTCAAGCACAAAACTTATATAAACTACGGTTCACCTATGTGCACCAACAACTTATGCTAAGCAATACAAGCAACTATGTGATAGCTAGATATAAGACTTTAAGCACGAAGGCTATCACAAAGTAAAGTGCATAAGTAATAGCTCGGGTATAGAGATAACCGAGGCACGCGGAGACGATGATTTATTACCGAGTTCCTCCCATAAAGGAAGTACGTCTCGTTGGAGGGGTGGGCGGTACTAGGACCACCACGCCACAAAAGGCCTCACCCTATTCTCCTGTGAACCTCGCCACAATAGGCACGGTTCACTTCTTCACTATCGGTGCACTTATCGGTGGCAATCCGTAACCTCTCACAAATATTGGGGCACTTATCCATAACTCAATTGGAGGCTCCCAACAAACAAGCTTGGGGAAATCTCCACAACTTAATTGGAGGCCCCAAGTAATCCACAAACCTGCAAAAAACAACTAAACCATCTAGGGTTCCAAGAACCCAAGAGTAAAAAGCTTCTCACCTTTCACCCAATCAAATTCTCACCGAGAACTCAAATTGATGCACCAAATGCAATGGCAAGAACACAAGAAGTGCTCAAGTCCGTCTTTCCCAAATTCCACCAAAGCTACAAAAGCTAGTGGGAGAATAAGAGAGGAAGAACACAAGAGGAAATCCACAAAAGAAACCCTAAGATCTAGATCCCAATATGTTCCCCTCACATAGAGGAGAGATGGATTGGTGGAGTTTTAGATCTAGATCCCCCTTTCAAATCCCCCAAAAAGATTCAAGAAATATGGGAGGGATTGAGAGTATTTGCAAGCTCTTGAAGGTCAAAACAGTGGAGGAGAGAGAATGCAAGAAACCAGCCTAAGGAGGAAGAAGGGGTATGTTTATACCCCTCCCCAACGAAATATGACCGTTTGGTACCTCCCAGGCCGGATAATCTGCCCTCCCCCGGATATTCCGGGTTCCTCGAGCCAAAATATAGCTAAGGACTCCGTGGCGCGACCCTCTGTATAGGGGGCGGATATTTGGGCTGGATAATCCGTCCCCCGGAGGCCCAGATAATCCGCCCCTATTACAGGGAGCCACGCCTCAAAGTCCTTAGCCGTTTTCCAAAAATTGGGCCGGATAATCCGCCCCCATGGCCGGATAATCCGCTCCCCTGAAAACTGGCAGAAACAACAAAACTGAAACAATCATAACTTTTGCATCCGGACTCCGTTTTTGATGATCTTGGGATTGTTTTAAAGAGGACAATGAGATCTACAAGATCAAGAAGAGAAAAACATCATAGTCCAGCAAGGTAGGATAGAACCAAATGATGAAAGGTTTGACCTCTCCCAAAAAGAATGGCCACTATGGTCTCTCAATAGGTGCATAAAGATAGAAGATGGAGACTCAACATAAAAGTAAAAGAAAAGCCTTCATAGAAGGAAGCAGGGATTCAAGTCTCATAAAGAGCTTCCAAAAATTATGGTACTTATTAGCTTTTAGCTCTTATTGCCCCTATCATAAGCATCTTGAAGTGATTAAGGTTAAAGTGAACAAACTATGGAGTATATGCTTGAAAAGGTATAAGTTGGCAATCTCATGTCCCTTGAATACGAGGATAGCTCCTCATGCTACTCAAGTTTAGTTACCGGTAAGTTCTTGTCATAATAAGTATATGTGTATCATAGAGAATCGCCAACGGGGTACCCCTTGCACATGATACAGGAGCTATCCCATATTCAAAATGACAAGGCAAGCAGACAATGAGCATCTCAGCAATCTTCTTATTTACCATGGGAAAATTCTGCTTTTTTCTATCTTTCCTCTTTTCTCATCCTTTTTTTCTCAATCTCTATCTCTTTTTTTATAAGAAGAATGCTTCATAGATTGCTCACTATGGTGATGCTGCAAGTTTCCACCATGATTAGGCATGGCTTAGGCTAGCGGCCCAGGCGTTTCTCTAACACACATACATAACTCCATGGACTTACAAGCTCCCCTTTCATTTCACACCGACGACATCCATAAACAAAAGAGCATAATATCAACTGGGTACAATATACAAGTGCAATGTTGAAAGCGTTCCCCATGACAGCATGGTTCTGCTAATCCCAATGTATAAGTGCAAGCATATACAACATAGATGACACAATGGTTCAAGTTTATTAGAGAGGATTGACCTTGTTGCTATGAAAACTCATCACTTTGTCACTATGGTGATGCTACAAGTTTCCACCATGATTAGGCATGGCTTAGGCTAGCGGCCCAGGCGTTTCTCTAACACACATACATAACTCCATGGACTTACAAGCTCCCCTTTCATTTCACACCGACGACATCCATAAACAAAAGAGCATAATATCAACTGGGTACAATATACAAGTGCAATGTTGAAAGCGTTCCCCATGACAGCATGGTTCTGCTAATCCCAATGTATAAGTGCAAGAATATACAACATAGATGACACAATGGTTCAAGTTTATTAGAGAGGATTGACCTTGTTGCTATGAAAACTCATCACTTTGTCACTGCTACTTCTGATTTGAACGGTCTAGTATATAGGATGCTTTTCACTGACGGGGATGAAAGGGAGATCCCTTTGCCACAACCTTCTTTGTTTAGTGTTCACAGGAGACCATGGTCGCGCTTCAAGGAGGAGGTGGACAAGCAGATTTGCTTGCTGGGTTTCCACGACAACACCAGGAGGATGTGCCCTCCTATGATTACTCCGTACATTACGGAGGGACATACTCGAGCTCGCACCAGGACGAGGGGACCTCTTTGTCATACCCCAGTGACACTTCATCCTGGACAGCTTGGGATTGATACCCACTTAGGCCAAAAGCCTAAGCTTGGGGGGAGGTACGCCGACACCGCACTCATCTCCATATCATGTTGTGTCGGTACTTTTTACATTCATGTTTTCGTTCTCTTTTTTAGTTTTTGTTCTTTCTTTGCTTTTTCTTTCTAAAACACAAAAAGACCAAAAATATTTTTGTTGTTTCTCTTTGGTTTACTTCTTCTTTTTGCCTTGGTTTGTTTTTTTCTTTTTGCTTTGTTTGAACTATTCAGAAACCCAAAAAGATTTTGCTTTGCTTGTTTTTCCTTTTTGGTTCTTGCTTTAAAAAATCAAAAACACCAAAAATATTTGTTGTTCTTCTTCGGCTTTGTGAGTTTGTTGCAGGGTTTAGCAGTCCTCAGTGGATATTCGGTTTCATATTATTATTATTCAAGCCACACAAGTGAAGAGCAATAATGAGGATTAATGACAACTTGAGGCGTGGTAAGAGGCTGGTAACGAACTCTACTTGTTTTTATTTTTGTACATATACTCATCACTATGGGCGTGCTTAGTCTGTTCGTGTAGGGTGTATGTTATCTTTGGATGTTTAGTAGTTCTTGCTTTCTGATGATTAGCTCCAGCTCGCTAATAGTTTGTAGCATGTCTTATGAATGTTTGCTTGCATTATTCTATTCATAACTTGGTATGACACCGTGGTATCCTCCTCTGAATGTTTCATTTGAATTGACTTGGCACATGCTCACGCATGCACATGACTGTAATAATCAGTTAAGCCTTGATGAATTATTTTGCCTTGAGGATCTTGAATCACTTTCATGCCATGATTAGTCATGTTTTGTTGCAAGCATGATTATGACAGCTATTGCTCTCTCGTTTGTCGCTCCCTTACTATTGCTAGCCTTCACTTCCACTGAGTATATTACTCATGTTTCCAACTTCCTTAAACCAAATATTGCCAAAGTGTCCACCATACCTACCTATTAACATCATTTGCTATCCCCATGCATATTCATTATGCCATGTTTTCTTCTGAATAAAATGTTTGCTTGTTATGAGAAAGTTAGTTAGTAAAGCTCTCACGAACTTGATGGCACACTTTATTTTCTGCGCTTAATAAACCTGAACCATTGTGACTATCCATGAAAGTTATATGCTTGTAAATTATAGGATGGGGATTAGCAGAACCGTGTTGTCACGGAGAACACTTTCAACACTTGTAAATATATACCCAATTGATACCTTGCTCTTTTGTTTGCGAATGTCGTCGGTGTAAAATAAAAAGGGAGCTTGTAAGTCCATTGAGTTATGTATGTGTGTTAGAGAAACGCCTAGGCCGCTGGTCTAATCCATACTGACATGGTGGAAACCTGCAGAGTAACCATAATGATATCTATGAAGCATTCTTCTTATAAAAAAGATAGATAGCTATTGAGAAAAAAAGAGATTTATGAAAAGAGGAAAGAGAGAAAAAAAGCACCATTTTCCCATGGTAAATAAGAAGATTGCTGAGATACTCATTGTCTGCTTGCCTTGTCATTTTCATATGGTGATTCTTTCGTATCATCGGGCAAGGGGTACCCCGTTGGCAGTTCTCTATGATACGCACATATTTACGTTGACAAGAACTTACCGGTAACTAAAGTTGAGTAGCATGAGGAGCGTCCCTCGTACTCAAGGGACATGGGATTTTTAGTTTATAGTCTGTCAAGCATATAACTCAGATTGGACCTCACTTTCACCTTAACCACATTAAAGATGCTTATGATAGGGGCAATGAGAGCTCAAAGCTAATGAGTATCATACTTCCAGCATTTGGAAGCCTTTCAAATTATTCAAAACCTTTTCCTTTACTTGCTGAGTCTCCATATATTCTTTGAGCACCTTCTTGAGAGCATAGTTGTCATTCTTTGTGCTTGTCCCATTACTTGATTATTTGTGTTATGACTTTGATGCTTGTATCTTTGATATCTTTACTTCTAGTCATCACTTGAACTTCAGAGGTGCCTTGACATTCATAATCAAAGGCAAGCGAGATACCACTCTATCATACCTTTTTATGAGCATTGAAATGTTGCTTATGTTTATGCTTCATGCTACTTATTATTTTTGATTTGGGATCTCTTCATAGCTTGCAATGACTATTAAGTAGACTCAGTTGCATATACTCTTTATTATGAATTGCCTAAGTAGTTAATCACATGTTGAGATTATATAAATCATATGAAGCAAAGGTGTTCGTGAAAGTTCTTTTATCGCACTTAGTTTTCAACTGAATTGCTTGAGGACAAGCAATAAGCTAAGCTTGGGGGGAGTTGATACATCCAAAACGTATCTACTTTCCCGAACATTTTTGCTATTGTTTCTCCTCTAAACTTGTGTGATTTGGATGCAACTAACGTGAACTGACGCTGTTTTCAGCAGAATTACCTTGGTGACTACTTTTTGTGCAGAAATTCAACTATCAGGAAAAATCCCGGAATATATGCCAAAAATCCTATTTCACCATAAGACTCCCGGAGCCAGAATACGAGATGGAGGAGGGCCAGGGCTTGGCCACACCACCCCCAGGCGCGGGCTGGGCCTGGCCACACCAGGGCATGGTCTGGCCGCCCCAGGCTGCCCCTCGGTCTCCCTCTTCGCCTATAAGTTGCCTTCTGACCTAAAAAATCAGGTGGGGTTCGACGTTTTTCCGGAAGTTGTTCCGCTCTGCCGCCACCACCAGATTCCACGAAACAGCACCAGAAACTCCATTCTGGCACCTTGCCGGGACGGGGAATTGGAGGAGATCATCGCCATCATCATCACCATCGCTTCTCCATCGACCATCCATGTTTCTCCCATCTATGAGTGAGTAATCCCCCGCTGTAGGTTATGGGGATGGTAGGGAATGGATGAGATCGTTCATGTAATGGCATCAGATTGTTAGGGCATGGTGCCTAGTATCTTTTATTAGTGCTTTATGACTTTGTTGTGACTTGTTGTGCTTAATGCTTGTCACTAGGGCCCGAGTGCCATGATTTCAGATCTGAACATGTTATTGATTCATTATGATAGTATTGTTTTTGGTCTTATCTACAAGTTGTATACACACGTTGTTGTCCGGAACCAATGGCCCGAAGTGACAGAAATCGGGATAACCAGAGGGAATGGCTTTGATGTGAGGATCACATGTGTTCATGGAGTGTTAATGCTTTGCTCAACCCTACATCACATATCTTCTCAGTAAGAGGCTACCAGACGACCTGACTGACGCGCGCCACATCGCACGGCGATCCAAGGCATTCGCCGTCATCAATGGCGAACTATACAAGCACAACATCACAGGAGTACTCCAACGATGCATCTCCAATGCGGATGGAAGGGCCGTCCTCTTCGACATACATGAAGGGACTTGCGGGCACCATGTCGGCAGTCGCGCCCTCGTCGCCAAAGCTCTACGAGCTGGGTTCTACTGGCCCACGTCCATGCGCGACGCAAGGGACATCATCCAGAGATGCAAAGCTTGTCAGCGATTCGCGGACAAACCGCACGCACCTGGCGCGGAACTCCGGCCAATACCATTGGCTTGGCCCTTTGCGCAATAGGGACTCAACATGGTCGGCAAGCTCCCAAGATCCTCGCGAGGAGGATATGTCTACCTCCTGGTCGCAGTCGACAAATTCACCAAGTGGATAGAGGCCATGTCGGTGACAAACCAGTCAGGGGCCAGCACCATCAAGTTCTTCGAATCCATTGTCTACCGCTTTGGCGTACCGCATAGCATCATCACGGACAATGGAACGAACTTCACCTCTAAGGAGTTCCAGGGTTTCTGTGAAAACCTGGGAATCAACGTAAGCTATGCTTCCGTAGCTCATCCACAGACCAGCGGTCAAGTCGAAAAGGCCAACGGCCTCGTATGTGGTGGAATCAAGAAACGACTCCTCTGACCACTCGAGCAAGCTGCTGGATGCTGGCCGGACGAGCTGCAACCCGTACTCTAGAACTTACGCACAACTCCAAACAGTGCCAGGAGATACACTCCGTTCTTCATGGTGCATGGTGCTGAAGCGGTGCTACCCGCATAAGTATGCTACAAAGCCCCGCGGGTGGTCGCTTACAGCGAATAGGAGTCAACTCTTGCACTCGAAGAATCCGTCGATCTCCTTGACGAGGCACGTGACATCGCAGCAGAAAGATCAACGATCTACCAGCAGAACCTGCGCAACTACCACAGCAGAAGGCTATGCCCCAGATCCTTCGTCGAAGGAGACCTAGTCCTGCGACTGAAGCAGCAAGGGCACCTCAAGCTCGAGTCCCCTTGGGAAGGAACATACGTGATTACAGAAGTAATCCCAGGTGGCGCCTATCGCCTCAAAGATTTCAAGACAGGAGTCGCATACTCCAACCCCGGGAACGTCGCGCAGCTGCGGCGCTTCTAACCTTAGTCGTCCTTTTTTTTCTTCTTACATTTAAAATAAGGCTATTCAGCCAGGCTACTTAGCCACACATTGTACCTCGTACTGATTCTGCGAATAAATAAAGCTAAGTGCCCCGAAACTCTGTGTTTTCCTCATTTTTCTAGCAATTATATCACTCAGGGGCTGCACCACCCTCTACACCCTAGTTCTATGAACCAATCGCGATATCCCGAGTAGCTGACGCAATAATCGAACCCTTGACAAACACCAACCCAGCTGCAACGCACCTGGCAGGTTGGCAAGGTGCTGAGATAAACACACGTCAGACTAACAAAAAGGAATCACATAGTGCAACGCACTCGCAAAACATACGAGCTAGCAAGCTCTTTACATATCAATATCAATCAATTATATACAACATACATACGAACTTTACAACACTGGTATACTTATGTGCAGGATACAAGTTAAACTACTGTTGCAACAGAAGAACATTTGTCTGTTCCTCGAAGAAGTCAACAATTTCCTCCGCTGGGCGATCCACCGCCTGGTAATGAGGAACCATATTCTAGGTCGTACCTGCCGGCGGAGTCGACCGACTAGCAGCAACAGCCGCAACATCCACATCAAGCCTATGCAGCCGCACCAGCAACAATGCAGCCTTAGCACCAGCCACTAATTGTTGCCGCACACACTCGCGAACTGCACTCAAATCCTGAAACTTAGCCAGGAGAGCCAACAAGCTCGAAGGGATGGCGTCCGGCGGAAACATCGTCTGGTAGATATTCCTCAAGAACGACTGTGATTTCTTCAGAAAGTGGAGCACTCGAGAGGCACGATCCTGCATGGTTGCAAGTGCGATTTCACGATCCTGATCCACCCAGAAGTATCCTCTCGCCTGAAGTTGTTCCTAGGTCAGGTCATTCATGCGAATGGTGATCCTGTCCTTCTCATCCTACGGATGACGAGCACTAACAACTACACCAAGCAAAAAATCAAAGTATGAAGACAAGGAACTACTGCGACTGACTACAAGAGAAGATAAGAGGGCAGGAAGCTAACATTTGAATTGATCGCCTAACTGCGTCACCTCCTACAATAGATATTGCTCTCGGGCGGTAGCCTTCTCCGCCCTTGACTTCCACACATCCGCGTTACCGCGGAGGACGGGCAACTCACGTTCGAGCTTCTTAACACGATCACATAGTCGAGAGAGCAGGGACTACTCGTCCACCCTTGAGCGTGATTGCGCCAAGGTCTCACTAGAGGATGGCGAATCCCGAGGCTCACTCGAATGACCACTCGAGGTACCCTATCAGAAGCCAAGCAAGAGCGAATAAGGGACCAAGCAACACATGGACAAAATCTCAAGTGTATTCAAACGTGACAAAAGTATCAACAGAGACACTTAGCCAGCGGCATGTTCTCAACAAAAGGAGTCGAACTATCAACTATTACAATATAACTACTGAGGAGCAGCCTGCTTCTTCGACTTAGACTTCGGCTTCGGGGGCCTCATCGAGTCTGTGACAGTATCAGACGCCATAGACTTCCCGCCAACCCCTAACGCCGCTGCCTTCGCCTCTTTCTTGGCTCACTGCAGCTCCTCGGAATACTTGGTGACTGTGTTGATAAGTTGTGGACCGTACTTGCCGCAGACAGTTGCAAAAGGAGCAAAAACTACCTAATGACCATCTGTGTCGACGGGCATCACCTTGGAGACCGCAGAAGGATCCACCTCCATGCCGTGAGCTTGCACCATTGCGAGTGCCATGGAAGCGCCAACCGCACGTTGCGATTTCCTGAAGTCCGCGGGGATACCTCCAGCAAAGGACTCCACCAGGTCCTCCAAATTCTCAATCAGCTTAGCTTTGGGCGTCAGCTCCTCGCGGATGCGACTAAGCACGACCTTCGCCTTAGTCAGCGTCCCCTGAATGGAGGCGCTACGGTCTTCGACTGCTGCGTCGGCACCTGCCAAAGCATCATCGCGACGGAGCGCCTAGGCGTCGAAGCTTAGACCGCCAGCATCTGCACAAAGCAAAGCATCAACACAATAGCAGGATAAAAGAAGAAAGGAACAATCAAGATCTAGAAGAGAAAATACCTGAGAGGGTCTTGGCAATCGAGAGAAGCTGCTCCTCGAACATCTTCTCCCTCTCAGCAGTGGAGGCAAGGAGATCCTGCTCTCGCTTCCGCGACTCCTCCAAGGCTGCGACTGCCTCGTCATGATTCTTCATCGCTGCGGCCAATGTCTTCTCCAATGCAACAGCATGGTGAAGTAATTCATTGTGCTCAGCTGCAACAAATCAGATAGTGTTACCAAATCGAATCAATAATATCCGAAAAAGACAAGGACGAAGACAAAACTTACTTTCGACAATACGATGGTGATTGTCCAGCCATGCATGCTGTCGACCCATGTCAAGGACCTGCTCCGCCAAGCGGGCGGCTTCCTTCACGGTGAGCTGCATCAGAGACATTCCAAGTTCAAGTAAAATCACGCTAAGACTAAATTCGACTACGAACTACAAGATACTTACATGATCGTCTACAGACTCCGAAGAAGGTTGTTGCACAGTCATCCGGGTAACCATCTGATGCCCCCCAGCATGCGGGGAACTCGATGAGTTATGCCCGGAGTGGGCCTCCAATGGAGGAGAGGGTGACCGCGAGGCCACCTTCTTGGTCTTAGAGTCCATGACTCCAGATTCCTTCAAAAATTGGACTTCGCCAGACGACGACGACGCCTCTTGACTACGAAACAAAATCCAGCATCAGGAAATGCAGCTCCAAGAAGAACCAAAATGAGTGTTACATACTTACCAGTCAAACTTATCAAAATCGAAGGTTTGCTCCTCCGACTCCGACGACTCCTTCGGCAGCCGCATCTTCTTGCAAACAGAGGGTGCCATGGAACGCACAGGAACAGCGAGCTTCGGCTCGTCTGCACCAAGACATGGACCTTCAGGAGTCGAAGGAGACGAAGCGTCTGAATCCTCGCTGCGAGAACGCTTGCGAGTGTCCGGCCCGCTGGACTCCGGGGCTTCCTCCTCCTCTTCAAGTGGGATGATCGATTCTGACTCGTCCTCTTCCTCTACTTCGCGAGAAATAATCCCCTCAGGAAGAGGAGGCAAACTGGGAGATACCTTCCAATCCTGCATACAGAAAACAATTTAGTATACGTTAAGACTCAGAAGCAATCGACAAATAAAGCTACTTCGTAGCACAATCATACCTCAGGAGGAGGGTTCGAGGCATCGAAGGGAGGCACGACTAGTTCACTAGGGAGAACATCCTTGGTGGTGTACTTGGTCACCAGTCGCACCCACTTATCTACTTCACCCGCGGAAATGCCATCGGCAGATACGCGAGTGACACCGTCCGCACCAGCCCATTGGAACATGGGGTGGACTCTGGCCTGCAGAGGCTGGATGCGACGGTGTAACCATGTGCTAATGAGGGCGATGCCTCCCTCCTCTTTACCCATGCGGCTCTCGAGGTCGCAGACGCACTCGTATAGCACTTCTGTCTCCTTAGACTCGCCAGGCATAACCATGTTCTTCCAAGAACGCCTCCTCCTGCACGGCGTCACGGGGTCGAAAGGCGCGAGTCCGTAGTGCTCTCCATCGGCCTTCTGGTTGCGGATGTAGAACCACTTGTCCCTCCACCCTTGGACGGACGCCATGAGCTTGATATCAAAATAGGTGGAAGAGGAATCGACATAGATTCCGCAGCCTCCTATGTCATAGACTATGGAACCAGATGCTGATTGGCGCTTCAGCTTGAAAATCCCCTTAAAGAGGCCAAAGTGTGGCTCGATTCTGAGCCAGCACTCGCAGAAGGTAATGTAGCAAGCGATATGGAGGATGGAGTTTGGGGACAGCTGATGTAGCTGGAGCCCGTAGAAACAAAGGAGGCCCCTGAAGAATGGATGCAGGGGCAGGGAAAGACCACAGATGATGAACGCTAGGAACATCACCTGGAAACCAGCAGGAGGACAAGGAGTTACCTCGCCACCTGACACTCGCGAGTCATCCATCACGGGTGACATAACACCATCTTGACGGAGAAGACGGAGCTCAGATGACTTGATGATGGATGCACGCAACGCACCATTGGTGATACGGGTGCCCGCGCCCTTCTTTTTTCCAGCGCCGGTGGCGCTGGTGCCCACAGTGGCGGAGCCGCCCTTCTTCTTGGCAGCAGCAATGGCGGCGGCGGACTCAGCAGCGGGGCCTCCTTTCTTCTTCCCCATCTTGCGGTGGCGGTGCGAGCGAAGGAAGTAGCTCGGGAACATGCGGAGTTGGTACAGCGCCACGAAGGGTACAAGCTCTAGGAGGGAGAGAGAAGCGGCAATGGCGATGGAAGAACAAGCAGAGAAAAGAGTAGATGGGAAAATTACCGCAGCTGCGCTGCTACTTAACCCCCTTGCGGATGCAATCCAACGGCCAACAGAAACCCTATTGGACGCGTGGCGCACATCACGATCGACACGCGGAGAGGCTAAAACACGAACCGTCCCCCACTACCTCCATTACGTGCAGAAATCGAGGAGACGCAGTTAAAACCAAAGATTACGCATGGCCGGTCAAGTCAGGGTCAGAAAATCGGACCCACCGCTCGTCACATCCCATCAAAAACGGTCACGCGGGAAACTAAGGTCATCACATCGCCAGCACTGATGTCATCAAAGATGAGCACTACAAGACTTCGACTACTTTAGTCCTTGCTCGCGTCTTCGACTCCACCAAGCACTGGGGGGCTACTCCCATAGGGAGCGCTGGTCGCGCACCCTACGATTTTCTTTTTATGCAAGAATTTGGACATTCAAAGTATACCCAACCACTCGAATCTACGATTCGACTATGGAACATGGGTTACTCCCATAGGGAGCACCGGAAACAAATTCGACTGAAACAAGCAAACAAAAGACGACATCAATCGCAAAAGTTCTTTAGTCCCTGCCTGAGTCTTCGACTCAACCAGGCACTCGGGGGCTACTCCCATAGGAGCGCTGGTCGCGCACCCTTTGATTATTTGTACGTCGTACTACATGTTGATAACATCCACACTCGAAGTCTATGGCGACACCGCCTCATATTTTTTCCTACAAAGAGATTGCGTCTCCTGGGCCACCCCAATCATCTCCGCGATGACAAAATTTGGATGTCGCGCTTACAGCGTGAAGATAAGACCTGAATAAGGCCAAGCAATGCACTTGTTGTGCGCTACCATAAATAATCCATGCCTACAGGTACGATGAACATGCCTCGACGAACGCGTTGAGTGCTCACACCCATATACTGGAATTCGACTCCTGTAAGACCTCCGCGGCTTGAGTCAAATTACACCAGCACTTTTCGAAATTCGAGTCCGGTGACTCGACTTCGAGTAGATTGCGTTGTTTTGCCCTAAGGCAGCTAACTGATACCGATACATAGTTTAAATTAGGCATGCATATCAACAAATCCCTATGATATAAACAGAACACTCGAAAAAATACTCAGTCGTGCACTTGAAGGGCTTCATGAAGTCCCCAGTCGAATCTACGATTCCACTGGACACTCGGGGGCTACTGACATGGGTATACCCTGCAGGTACTCAAGTTTGGTATATAGGGTCCAGATACGGTGGAAGCCCATGGCGTTACCACGACCCAATGGAGACTTCGAGTGGCCCATGGACTCTCGATGACTTGCGAGACAAGAAGAAGTTTAAAGATAGAAAGTTTAAAGGGAAACCCTAATCTATAACCGACTCGACCTGCTACCCGAGACCTGACCTATCTATATAAAGCCTAGGAGGGGGCAGCGAGGAGGACACACGCAACCCTAGTTTCCAAAAGTCTCGCCAGATTGCATCTGCGCGCCCCTGTCATCTTCGATTCCTTCGTTAATTCCAAGAGCGGACAAGCAAGAGTAGGGACCTCTACGAGGCCTGAACCTAGGTAAACCTTGCGTCCGTGTGTGCTTGTTTGCTAGCCGATTGATGCTTCCAGCGCTCCCTCCTTCTCCAAAACCCAAGTCCATAACAATGGGCATTGATGAGTTAAACCCTCGTTAGCGCCTAATCCACATCACCAACCGAGGAACGAGCCTCCTCTTCGTCATCAACCACGTTATGAGGCTCCACATCCTCAACACCCTCATGAGGGCCAAGCGCCTTAGCATCGTCAACAACCACGCCAAGAGCAAGAGGAAGCACCTTAACAAGGTCGTGACAATCAAGTTCCACCTCCCCAACCAAAAGATCATCAACAAGGTCACCAAGCTCGTCGCAATGACCGCAATGATGAAGAAAATTTCGGCAATCTCAAGTTCACAATGCCCAAGTTTACCAGATCCAATGACCCCGAAGAATACCTCTCATGGGCACTCAAAGTTGACAAGATCTTCCGCATGCACAATTATAGCAACAAGAAGACAAGTTGCTCGTGACGCAAGACAAGAACCGCCAATTAAAACTTGGCATGACATGAAGGCTCACATGAGATCCCGTTTCGTCCCCGCGCACTACACGCGTGACCTCTTCAACAACATTCAATCGCTTCGTCAAGGAACAAAGACCATGGAAGAGTACTTCAAGCAAATGGAACTCAACTTGATCCGCGCCAACATTGAAGAGCACACAGAGCAAACTATGGCACGCTTCCTTATTGGGTTGAACCACCCAATCAAGCGCATCGTCGAGTTCCAAACATACAACAACATGGTTGAGCTTGTGCACATTGCAACAAAGGTCGAACGTTAAGTGCAAGAGGACATCAAGTACAACAAGCCCAAGACGTATTTCACCTACAAGCAAGCTTCAACCGCTACACCAACAACATTCAATGGAAGCTCCTCAAGTACCTCCAAGCCTTCCTTCAAGCCCACACTTCCCCAAGGAAAACTGCCCCAAGTGGCAAATAAGCAAAGAGTGATACACCTTTCAACGCGGAATGCTACAAGTGTGGAGGCAAAGGACACAACTCGGCCGAGTGTGGAAACAAGAAAGTTTTGTTCATCCATGACAACGGTGATACGTCCAAAACGTATCTACTTTCCCGAACACTTTTGCTATTGTTTCTCCTCTAAACTTGTGTGATTTGGATACAACTAACACGGACTGATGTTGTTTTCAGCAGAATTACCTTGGTGTCTAGTTTTTGTGCAGAAAATCAACTATTAGGAAAAATCCTAGAAAATATGCCAAAAATCCTATTTCACCAAAAGATTCACGGAGCCAGAAGACGAGACGGAGGAGGGCCATGAGGGGACCACACCACCTGGCCGCGCGGGCCAGCCCAGGCCATGCTTGGGGGTGGTGTGGCCACCTCAGTCACTCCCTCGGCCTCCCTCTTCGCCTATAAGATGCCTCCTGACCTAAAACCCAGGGGGTTTCGACATTTTTCTAGAAAGAGTTCCGCTTCGCCGCCACCACCAGATTCCGTGAATCAGAACTAGAAACTCTATTCTAGCACCCTACCGGGATGGGGAATTAGAGGAGATCATCGCCATCATCATCACCATCGCTTCTTCATCAACCATCCATGATTCCCCCATCCATGAGTGAGTAATCCCCGATGTGGGCTATGGGGATGGTAGGTATTGGATGAGATCGTTCATGTAATGGCATCAGATTGTTAGGGCATGGTGCCTAGTATCTATTATTAGTGCTTTTTGACTTTGTTGTAACTTGTTATGCTTAATGCTTGTTACTAGGGCCCGAGTGCCATGATTTTAGATTTGAACATGTTATTGATTCATGATGATAGTATTGTTTATGATCTTACCTGCAAGTTGTATACACATATTGTTGTCCGGAACCAAAGGCCCGGAAGTGACAATAATCGGGACAACCGGAGGGAATGGCTTTGATGTGAGGATCACATGTGTTCACGGAGTATTAATGCTTTGCTTCGGTGCTCTGTTAAAAGGAGCACCTTAATTGCCATTAGTTCCCTTGAGGCCCCGTTTTATCTTATTTATCTACAAATGCCCTATGTCTTGATTGCTATATGAATTGTCTTGTCCATGCAACGCCCGTCCATCCATCCCTATGCCTACAGCGCTTTAATCCTACTGTTTACTGCAATTGTTAGTACTGTCTTTACTTTTACTACTGCTATTACTTTGCTATTACTACTACAAAACTGTTGCTACTGATAAACTGCTGTGAGCAAGATTGTTTCCGGGTGCAGCTGAATTGACAACTCAGTTGTTAAGGCTTATAAATATTATTTGGCTCCCCTTGTGTCGAATCAATAAATTGGGTTTCACTTCCCTCGAAAATACTGCGATACACCCCCTATACTTGTGGGTCATCGAGACTATTTTTTGGCGCTGTTGCCGAGGAGCATAGCTCTATTTATCAAGTGACCTTGGAATCACTATTGTTCACTGCCATCCATTCATCATGGGTAAGTCTCATGATGGAAAGGTTCCTATATTACCATCCACTACAAGGAGAGGTACGGTTCTGAACACCTCTGTTGCTCTTGATTCACCATCTATGACGAGTAAGCTCCTTACACCACCACATACACATGCTACACATACTGCTACTACTGCTGAATCTGAACCTTCTGATACTTATGATGCTGCTTCTACTGTGCTTGATAAAAGTGGTTCATTAGGTCCTTTCCTAGATGCTATGATTGCTAGAGCTATGATTGTTAGTGAATGCTGCTAAAGAAAAACATGCTTATGAAATTAGAACTAGAAGTGGTGCTGCCACTCAGGATCCTCTATATCCTGAGGGGCATCCTAAAAGAATTGAGCAAGATTCTCAACAAATTGAAAATAGTGGTACTTATCCTAAGAAAAGGAAAAAGAAACATAAAACTATTGTAGAGTCTTCTGAACCTCCTAAAGATCCTAATAGTATATCTGTCTCTGATGCAGAAACTGAAAGTGGTAATGAGGAAAATGATGCTCCTGATAAAGAAAAAATTGAAGAAGAACCTGAAAGGCACAATAAAAATACTAAATACACTAAAGAAGATTTTGTTGCTAAGAAACATGGTAGTGAAAGAGAGCCTTGGGTCCAAAAACCTATGCCTTTCCCTGATAAGAAACACAAGTCAAAGGAAGATGAACACTATAACAAGTTTTGTAGTGGATGAAACCTTTATTCTTGCAAATTCCCTTAACTGATGCTATTAAACTGCCTCCTTATTCAAAGTATATGAAGGACATTGTCTCTAATAAAAGAAAGATCCCTAATGAAGAAATTTCTACTTTGCTTGCTAATTATTCCTTTAATGGTAAGGTTCCAAAGAAACTTGGAGACCCAGGGATTCCAACTATTTCTTGTTCTATTAAAAATAACTATGTTAGAACTGCTTTGTGTGATTTAGGAGTAGGAGTTAGTGTTATGCCTTTTTCTCTCTACAAGAGACTTCAATTGGAGAAATTAATACCAACTGATATATCTTTGCAAATGGTTGATAAATCTACTACTATTCCTGTTGGTATATGTGAGGATGTACCTATTCAAGTGGCTCATAATTGCTTGATCTTAACTGACTTTGTTGTGCTTGAAATGCCTGAAGATGATAATATGTGTATTATTCTTGGGAGACCTTTTCTTAATACTGTAGGAGCTGTTATTAATTGCAATCAAGGAAAGGTAACGTTTAATGTTAATGACAAGGAGCATACTATCTACTTCCCCAAGAAGATTGATAGGAATTATGGCTTAAATTCAATTGAAAATATTGAGAGCATCCAAGTTGGAGAAATATATTGTCCCATACCACGAGAAAAATATGAAACTATTATGATTGGGACCATTGCTATCAAGGTTGAGGTAACATAATCATTAGTGGAACCAAAGTTTTGTTTCATATAAAATTGTTTTGGTAACAAGACTTGATCAACCTTGTTAACAAAGGGATTTTTATGAACAAAACAATGTTTTCACCATGATTATCTTTGCTTACTTTTACCTTATCCATTTTAATTTTTGGTTTCACTTAATTTACTTTTCTTTTGCTAGTAGCTTGCATATTAGAGTGTCTTAGAACTTCTGACGTTTTAGTTTAGTTTTGTTATTGAATCATTCCAAAATCATCTTTTTATCAGAAATTCATTCATCAATACCTAAAAATTGCAAAAAAAATAAAGTGTCTCAAAAAATTCCAAAAAATTCATATTAAAGTTTACTTGAAAAAAGGGGAAGAGGAGTACCTGGAGTGACCCAGGGGGCCCACCAGGCAAGCACACTACCTGGTGGCGCGGCCACACTAGGGGCGCGCCTGGCCATGGTGTGGGCCACCCCTAGCCCTCCACTCACTCTCTCACTTTCCACTTCTTTCTCTCTCCCGAGAAAACACCAGTTCATTGCTCAAACTCGCGTTCCTGCTCTTCTTGCTCACAATTTTTTATTTCCTTGCTCAGTCCATCTTTGCTGCTAAAATTTGGAGCATTTGTTCTTTGGTATGTAACTCCTCCGCTTGTCCAAGTAGATTTGTGTTTAGTGGATTATGTCTTGAGTATTTTTCTACTGTAGGTGACATGGGTATACCCTACAGGTACTCGAGCTTGGTATATACGGCCTGAATACGTGGAGGCCCATGGTGTCGCCAAGGCCCAAATGAAGGACTCGAGTGGCCTATGGACTCTCGATTGCTTGAAGAACAAGAAGAAACTAAAGATAGAAAGTTCAAAGGGGAAACCCTAATCTGTAACCGACTCGACCTGCTACCCGAGACCTAGCCTATCTATATAAAGGCTAGGAGGGGCGGCGAGAAGGACACACACAACCCTAGTTTCCACCACCCTCACCAGATTGCATCTGTGCACCATTGTAATCTTCGATTCCCTTGATAATTCCATGAGCAGACAAGCAGGAGTAGGGACCTCCACAAGGCCTGAACCTGGATAAATCTTCGAGTCCCCTGTGTGCTTGTTTGCTAGCCGATAGATGTCTCCAGCGCTCCCTCCTTCTCCAAAACCCAAGTCCATAACAATGGGCATTGATGAGTTAAACCCTCGTCAATTGGCGCCGTCTGTGGGAATTGGGAGTGCTGATGTTGCGGCTTCTTCGGCCCCATCAACCGTGATCTACAACTTCGCAACAGCGGACATTCGCCAGCTCTTCGGCGTGTTTGACTTCACCATCCACATGCCGGCCACTCGCCCGGCTTTCGAGTCCGTGGGCGATGGAGTCAGCCTGACAATAGGGAGCTTCCACTTCCAAGTTGGTCAGATGGGCACGCTTTGCATGCCTGACCCGCTGACGGTGCCATCGATTGCCCTAGCATCATGGTTCCCTCCATCAATCGGCACCCTCAGTGAGCTCAACGCCCCGACAACAGTCGAGAACACGGTCAACGACATCAGTCGCGACTCCGATCTGAGCGATCTGGCCACTGAAGATGGAGCCTACGGCTCCGGATCAAAGAGTTGTGGAAGCAGCAACTTCCCCAATCACTTCATGTGCGCCGTCATCAACGCAAGCGATACCTCCGCCAACCGCGATAACACTATGTATAGCGGTAACGGAACAGACCCGCCCCTTGGTGGCAACGGCGGCAATAGTGGCAACGGCGGCAACGGTGGCGATCGCACCAACGCCAACAATGGAGGAGCAATTGAACCTCCAAGCATAATAAACAAGCAAACCGGCGAACGCATCGTGATCAGGCTCAACGAGCAAGAATGGGCTCGCTGCCGCGAGGCCCTACGAGGCACTCCTCTACCCTTCGGATCCCCACAAGAACTGCTGATGGGCTACCACTAGCTCCTGAAGGAAGAATTCAAGCGCCAAGTATAAACAATCGCGCAACTCGAGGCGTGTAAAAAGGCAGCAGACGAGTCGAGCCTTCGTCGTGCGGGGCTCTCCTCCCATGGAGGATCCTCCTCAAAAGGCAACGAGTACATCGCCAAAAAGAGTCAATCTCGAATGGCCCATCTCACTGAGCAAGGACACATAGAAGCTGCAAAAGTCCTCGACTTCAGCTCTATGACAGTCGATACACAGGGCAATGCGGTCCCCAAGACGCCGCAGGCTGCGGTGACAGCGGCCACCATGTACCTCCTTAACAACCAGCCGCCATGCACCGATCTATGATCGTGGGCTTGGGATTAATCAAGGCTGCCCTCGACAAGGATCCAACACCCGAGCGAAAGAAAGGCAAAGCGCTAGCAAAGCGCTACTCCTCGCCTTCATCCAGTGATGATAGTCACGACCTGTCTCGACGTTGCTGCTAACGGCGACACGACCACGACTACGACGCGCGTGATGACATCACGCAGCGCAAGATCGACAAATCAAGGGCACGACGTGCTCGGTCGACTGACTCGGAAGAGGAAGACGTGGAGCTCTACGGCGCTAGATGCTTCAGCAGGTCCATCAGGCAGAAGTGAATGCCAAAGGGGTTCAAACTCCCGTCGGAGAACCCAAAGTTTGACGGCCTGCAGGACCCAAAGATCTGGCTGGAGGACCACATCTCCTCCGTCAGGCTCCACGGAGGCAGTCAAAGCACGGCCATGCAATGCTTACAGCTACAACTGCAGGGCGCCGCCCGAGCATGGCTCAACAACCTCCCACGCGGATCCATTCGCAGTTGGGATGACCTGGTTTAAAGCTTCGTGTGCAACTTTAAGGGCACATACAAGCGGCCTGCATCAATTGAAGAGCTGAGATGCTGCCAGCAAAGATCAGGCGAATCGCTGCGCTCCTACATCCAAAGGTGGTCCATCATCAAGAACTCCGCAGAAAACATCTCGGAGGATCGCGCGATTGACGCATTCAACAGCGGCGTCCGCCGCATAGAGCTCAAGGAAGAGCTAGGCCGCTCAAAGCCCAAGACCATCGACCACCTGATGGAAATCGCAAATCGGTGGGCCAATGGAGAAGATTTGGTGAAGAATCGCGTTCACTCCGACGAGGAGGCGAAACTCGAGCGTAGACGCGATTGCCGAGGCAAACGCCGCATGCACATCTACAATGACCGCGACGACGGTAACATGGTCGCAGCTGGCTACGCCGACAGACGTGATGATAATCGCAACAGCGGATACCGTAGCGATGGATACCGCGACTCCGGGAAAACCACGCAAGTGTGGCAACGCCGCAATCGCGATGAAGCACCCGCGACATCCATTGAGGACAAACTGTCCGGGCCATGTACGGTGCACTTCTACATCAACAAGCACGATGGAAAGAAGAAGTCCAGCCACCTCCTCAAGGACTGCCGCGAGTTCCTCAAACTACATGAGGGATTGGTTCGAATGAATCGCAATGCAGTCGAAAGAGGCTACAGAGCCGCTCCAGGCGCCGTAGCACATGGAGCCCCGCCACCACCACCGGGGCAACCTCCAAATGCAGCTGCGCCGGACCAGCACCACGGAGGAGAACCATACCCACGGGCGATGGGTACCATGATGATCCAAAAGGGACGCCCCTCGAATCGGGTGCAGAAGGCCATCACTCGCCAAGTTAACTTGGCCACACACTCGCCACCATCTACCACTATGTACCTCAGCGGAAGCGAGTGCTGCATTACCTTCGACAAACGCGATCATCTGCCTCAAGTACGCCGTCCAGGCCATTGCCCCCTCGTACTCGAGGCGCAAATCGGAGGCTTTGACATGACTCGTGTCTTCATGGATGGCGGAAGCGGCATTAACCTTATATTCGCGAGTACCTTGCGAGCAATGAGGATGCCCTTAATTTGCCTAGAGGCCTCGGGCACAACATTCCACAACATCGTCCCAGGAAAAGGTGTATATCCCCTGGGCAAAATCAACCTCGATGTCATCTTCGGCACACCGAAGAACTTTCGGCGCGAGCGCATCGAATTTGAGGTCGTCGACTGGCCCTCACAATATCACTACATCCTCGGACGTGTCGCGTTCGCTAGGTTCATGGCAGGACCACACTACGCCCACCTGCAGATGAAAATGCCAGGCCCCAATGGCGTCATCACGATCAACAGAAGCTTCAAGAGATCCGACAGTTGCGACAGGGAATTCAACAGAATTTCCCAGTCCTTTGGCATGCAGGAAGAACTCACGAGGCTGAAGGAGTCGACGGACAACAGTCTGCCTCCCCTCAGCCGGCCAAGCTCACCCGATCTATCTTTCGATTCATTGGTACACACAAAGAAAGTGCAGGTCCACTCATCGGATCCCGCCAAGACGGCCCTCATCGCCAACAACCTGAGTCCCGCATAGGAACTCGCGCTCGTCGAATTCCTCCGTGAGCACTGGGGAATTTTCGCCCGGTGTCCTGCGGACATGTCGGGAGTTCCCAGGGAATTCACCGAGCACGCACTCAACGTCAACCCAGACGCAAGGCCAGTTAAGCAAACAATCCGGCGATTATCTAAGCCACGGGTGCAGGTGGTTGGAATGGAGATCAACAGAATCCTCGATGCCAAATTCATACGTGAGATCAAGGAAAGCACTTGGCTCGCCAACACGGTGCTGGTACCAAAAAAGGACACGGATATCTTGCGGATGTGCGTTGACTTCACCTCTCTGAATAAGCACTGCCCAAAGGATCACTTCCCGCTACCACGCATCGACCAGATCATCGACTCCACCGCGGGATGCGAGCGCCTCTGCTTCCTCGACGCCTACTCAGGCTATAATCAGATTCAAATGAAGGAGGAAGATCAAGAGAAAACAGCGTTTACAACGCCCTTTGGTGTGTTCTGCTACAACACAATGCCCTTCGGGCTAAAGAACGCGGGAGCCACCTACCAGCGGTGCATGCAGGCTTGCCTCAAGGAACAACTGGGTCGCAACATTCAAGTCTATGTCGACGACGTAGTAATCAAGACCAAAGAGGAAGCCTCCCTAATCGACGATTTGCGCGAAACCTTCGCCAACCTCGACCGCTACTGGATCAAGCTCAATCCGGACAAATGCGCCTTTGGCGTGCCATCTGGGGAACTACTCGGGTACCTCATCTCCGCAAGAGGAATCGAGGCAAACCCGAAGAAAATAAAAGCCATACTGGCCATGGAGAAGCCAAAAAACATAAGGGGCGTTCAGCAGCTGGCTGGGTGAATCGCAGCCCTCAGTCGATTCATTAGTCGTATGGGTGAAAAGGCGCTGCCCTTCTACCAACTCCTCCGCAAAACTGAAAAGTTTGAGTTGACCAACGAAGCGCAGGAAGCATTTGAAGATCTCAAGTGTTTGTTATCCTCCTCGACAGTACTAGTGACTCCACGGGAAAGGGAACCACTGTTGCTATATATCTCCGCCACCAACCAGGTGGTCAGCACAGTGCTCGTCGTCGAACGAGCCGAAGAAAACAAGGTTCACGGGGTACAACACCCAGTATACTACCTCAGTGAGGTCCTCGCGCCAACAAAACAGCGGTACCCGCACTACCAGAAGCTAGCGTACGGCGTCTTCATGACCGCCCGGCGACTGCGCCATTACTTCCAGGAACACTCAATCATGGTGGTCAACGACGCCCCGTTGGGGCATATCCTCAATAACCCCGACGCCATGAGATGAGTCGTGCTTTGGGGAATAGAATTGTCTCCACGAGACATTACATACGAAAAGCGCGACGCAATCAAGTCGCAAGTTCTCCCTGACTTCCTCGTGCACTGGATGGAGAACCAGCTCCCTGACAAACCAGATATGTCCTACCTCTGGACAATGCACTTCGATGGGTCCAAGCGGAAGGATGGAGCAGGTGCAGGTGTCATACTGACATCACATCAAGGGGACAAGCTGAAGTACATCCTGTGAATGCAGTTCACCGCCTCCAACAATGAAGCTGAATACGAGGCCCTGCTACACGGGATGAGGATGGCAAAAGCCTGTGGCGCCAAGATTCTCATTATTTACGGCGACTCCAAGTTGGTCGTCAACTAAACAATGCATGAGTGCGACACACTGAACGACAACATGATCGCCTACGGCGACCTCTACGACACACTCGAAGGGGACTTTGACGGCTGTGAACTGCGACAAGTAGGCCGCGAAAGCAAGGAAGAGGCGGACGCACTCGCCAACATAGGCTCTACCTGCGCCCCCATACCACCTGGGGTATTTCTTGAGCGCATCCGCGAACGCTCCATCAAGCCAAAGGCAGCAGAGAAGAAAACAAGTGCAGCAACGGACTCGGAGGCTACGCCACCCAATGAGCCAATGGCACTCGATGACCTGGAGCTAGACACAGGACTCGAAGGACCAATGAGCATCATGATGATCGAATCATCCTGGACTCAGCCGTACATCACGTACCTCCTCAGCAAAAGGCTACTGGACGACCCGACTGATGCACGGCACATCACGCGGCGATCCAAGGCATTCGTTGTTATCAACGGCGAACTATACAAGCGCAGCGTCACAGGAGTACTCTAGCGGTGCGTCTCCGCGGCTGATGGAAGAGCTGTCCTCCTCGACATCCATGAAGGAACCTGCGGACATCACGCTGGCAGTCGCGCCCTCGTGGCCAAAGCCCTGCAGGCTGGGTTCAACTGGCCTACGGCCATGCGCGATGCCAAGGACATCGTCCAGAAATGCAACGCGTGTCAACGATTCGCGGACAAGCTGCACGCACCTGGCGCAGAGCTCCGGCCAATCCCATTGGCCTGGCCCTTCGCGCAATGGGGACTCGACATGGTCGGCAAGCTCCCCAAATCTTCAAGAGGAGGCTACGTCTACCTCCTGGTGGCAGTCGACAAGTTCACCAAGTGGATAGAAGCCATGCCAGTCACCAATCAATCAGGGCACAATGCAGTCAAGTTCTTCGAGTCCATCGTCTTCCACTTCGGAGTGCCACACGACATCATCACGAACAATGGAACGAACTTTACATCCAAGGAGTTCCAAGAATTCTGTGAGAATCTGGGAATCAACATCAGCTACGCATCGGTAGCACATCCATAGACCAACGGTTAGGTCGAAAAGGCAAATGGGCTCGTCTGCGGCGGCATCAAGAAGCGACTCCTCCGGAGAGCTCGAACAAGCCGCGGGTTGCTGGCCTGACGAACTAATGTCATTACTTTGGAGCTTACGTACAACTCCAAACAGTGCTACAGGCTACACCCCGTTCTTCATGGTCCATGGGGCTGAAGCGGTGTTGCCCGCCGAAGTACGGTACAAAGCGCCACGCGTGGTCGCCTACGGCAAGCAGAAGTCCTCCCTCGCAATCGAAGACTCCGTTGACCTCCTCGACGAGGCGAGAGAAATCGCCGCGGAAAGATCAACGATCTACCAGCAGAACCTGTGCAACTACCATAGTAGGAGGCTACGCCCCCGATCCTTCGTCAAAGGCGACCTGGTCCTGCGACTAAAACAGCAGGGGCACCTCAAGCTCGAGTCCCCCTGGGAAGGACCATACGTGATTATAGAAGTAATCCCAGGTGGCGCATATCGCCTTCAAGATCTTGAGACAGGAGTCGCATACTCCAACCCCTGGAACGCCGCACAGCTGCGACGCTTCTACCCTTAGTCGTTTTTACTTTTGCATCGCAAATAAGGCACTCAGCCAAGGCTACTTAGCCACACATTGTACTTCGTACTGTCTCACGAATAAATAAAGCTAGGTGCCCCCAAACTCTGTGTCTTCCTTTATTTTTCTGCACCCTATACACATCTGTTCTACGAACTAAAACGCGATATCCTGAGTAGCTGGCACATCAATCGAAACCCTTGACACAACATCAACCTAGTTGCAACGCACCTGACAGGTTGACAAGGGACTGAGATAAACGCATGGCCAGGATAACGAAAAGGAGTCGCATAGTGCAACGCACTTAGACGCTAACAAGCTCTTTATACATATTCGACAGTCAATTATACACAACATTTATACGAACTTTACAACATGGGTACACTTATGTCCAGGATACAAATTAAGCTACTACTGCAACAAGAGAACATTGGTTTGTTCCTCAAAGAAGTCAACGATCTCTTCTGCTGGGCGATCCACCGCCTGGTAGTGCGGCACCATATTCCAGGCAGAACCTGCTGGTGGAGCAGGTGGCCCAGCCGCAATTGCCGCAACATCTACGTCAGGCCTATGCAGTCGCACCAGCTAGAGAGCAGCCTTGGCACTAGCCACCAACTGTTGCCTCACGCACTCGCGAACCGCGGTCAGGTCTTGAAACTTGGCGAGGAGGGCCAGCAAGCTTGATGGAGTAACATCCAGCGGAAACATCGTCCAATAAATGTTCTTCAAGCATGACTGCGACTTCTTCAGAAAGTGCAGCACTCGCGACGCACGATCCTACAGGGTCGCCAGCGCAATCGCACGATCATGATCTACCCAGAAGTATCCACTCTCTTGAAGTTGCTCCTGGGTCAGATCATGCATGCGAATGACAATTCTATCCTTCTCATCTTGCGGATGAAGCGTGCTGATAACTATACGAAGCAACAACAGAAGCATAAGGACAGCGCACCATCGCGAGTGACTACAAGGAAAAGATAAGAGCAAGCAAACTAACACTTGAATTGGTCGCCCAGCTGCGCACCTCGCCAAGCAGATACTGTTCTCGGGCAGCGGCCTTCTCTTCCTTTGACTTCCATACATCCGCGTTACCGCGGAGCATGGGCAATTCACGCTCTAACTGCTTCACGCGGTCACGCAGTCGTGAAAGCAGAGACAACTCATCCACCCTGGAGCGCGACGGTGCCAAAGTATCATCAAGGGGAGGCGAGTCCTGAGGTTCCCTCAAAGGATCACTTGATGTACCCTACCACAAGCCAAGCAAGAAGCGAATAAGAAGATCAAATCGACCAACAGACAAAAGATTCGAGTGCATTCAAGATTGGCAAAAGTATCAGCAGATACACCCGCCAAAGGCATGTTCTAGACAAAAGGCATAAACTAATCAACTATTACAAAACTACTGAGGAGCGATTGGCTTCTTCGACTTCGACGGCTTCGGGGGCTTCATCGAGTCTGTGGCAGTGTCAGATGCCACGGACTTTCCGCCAGCCCCTGATGCCGCAGCCTTTGCCACCTTCTTGGCTCGCTGCAGCTCCTCAAAATACTTCACAACCGTGTTAATCAGTTGCGGCCCATATTTTCCACAGGCAGTCGCGAAGGGAGCAAAGACTACCTGCTGGCTGTCCGTGCTAATGGGCATCGCCTTCGAAACCGCTATAGGATCAACTTCAATTCCGTGGGCCTGCACCATGGCAAGTTACATGGACGCGCCAGCCGCACGGAGCGAGTTCTTGAAGGATGCAGGAACACCCCCGGCGAGAGACTCCACCAGCTTGTTCATGTTCTCGATTATCTCCGCCTTGGGCACCAAATCCTCCCGGAGGCGACTGAGCACACCCTTGGCCTTGGAGACAATGTCCTGAACAGAGGCGCTGCGGTCTTCGACTGCTGAAAGCGCGCCCGCCAAGGCATCATCATGGCGGAGGGCCTGAGGATCAAAGCTCAAATCGCCAGCATTTGTACTTAAACCCACACATGGACAAAAACATCAGCGCTAGCGGCAAAAAGTCGAGCAGAGAAAGATAACGATATCCAAAGCAAAGTACCTAAGAGGGCCTTGGCAATCGAGAAAAGTTGTTCTTCGAACAACTTCTCCCTGGCTACAAAGGAGGCACGCAGATCCTCTTCGCGCCTTTGTGCCTCGTCATGCGCCGCGATTGCCTTATCGCGACCCTTCACAGCCGCGGCGAGTGTTTTCAGCTACAAAACAAAAAGGATTGACTATTAGTCTACTACATAACAACAACAACAACAACAACAACAACAACAACAACAACAACAACAACAACAACAAGAAGAAGAAGTGAAGAACACTTACTTTCGACCACGCGATGACGGCTCTACAGCATTGCATGCTGGCGGCCATCGTAAGCACTTGCTCCGCCAAGTGAGCAGCTTCCTTCACAAGGAGCTATCGCACAACAAGGGATCAGCAGAAGCAATAGATAACATCGACTACAACATTAAAAAAAGAAATCCTACACTTACATGATCCTCCAATGACTCTGAAGTTGTCTGGTGTGCCGTCATCCAGGCAACCATTCGGTGCTCCCCTTCATGCGGAGAGCTGGAAGAGTTGTGCCTGGAGTGGGTCGCCAATGGAGGAAGGAGCACGCTCGACCTCTTTCTTGGCCCTTGAGGTCGCGACTCCTGATTCTTTCAAAAATTGGACGTCGCCAGAAGATGAAGACGCCTCTTGACTGCAAAGACAAAATCAACATCAAGAAAAGGCAAAATCCAGAGACGAACCAAAAAGGGCAAATCCAGAGAAGAGCAAACAAACTAGAAAACTTACTAATCAAACTTGTCAAAGTCAAAAGTGGGCTCCCCCGACTCTGACGAGGACTCCTTGGGCAGTCGCATCTTCTTGCGAGAGGATGGTGCCATGGCGCTCACGGGAATGACAGGGATTGGCGACTCCGCACCAACGCCTGCATCTTCCGGAGTCGAAGGATATGACGCATCGGAATCCTTGCTGCGCGGACGCTTGCGAGTATCCGGCTACCCGACTCGGGGGCTTCCTCCTCCACATCAGATAGGACGGTCGACTCTGACTCGTCTTCTTCCAAGGCATCGTGAGGGATAACCCCCTCAGGAAGAGGGGGCATACAAGGTGACACCGCCCAATCCTGCATACAGACAACAAATTTAGCAAAAAGCAAGTAAACAGCTAAGAAGCAATCAACAAACTAAGCTACTACGTAGCACAATTGTACCTCAGGAGGAGGGTTAGAAGCGTCGAACGGAGGAACGACTGGCTCACTCGGGAGCACATCCTTGACGGTGTACGTGCTCACCAGTCGAACCCTTTTATCTATCTCACTCGTGGACATGTCATCGACAGACACGCGAGTGGCATCGTTAGCACCAGCCCACTAAAACATGGGGTGGACTCGGGCCTGTAGGGGCTGGACGCGACGGTGCAGCCACGTGCGAATGAGTGCGCAGCCTCCTTCCTCTTTACCTATGCGACTCTCGAGGTCGCAGACGCGCTCGTACAACACATCTGTCTCCGCGGACTCGCCAGGCATGACTACATTCTTCCAGGAACGCCTCCTCTTGCATGGCGTCGAGGGGTTGAAGAGCGCGAGTCCGAAGTGGTCTCCGTCGGCCTTCTGGTCGCGAACGTAGAACCACTTGTCCCTCGACCCTTGGACGGACTTCATCAGCTTGATGTCGAAATAGGTGGCGGATGGATCGATGTGGATTCCACAGCCGCCTACATCGTAGACTAAGGAGCCAGACGTAGATTGACGCTTCAACTCGAAGAGGCGCTTGAAGAGGCCGAAGTGTGGCTCGATTCCGAGCCAGCAATTGCAGAGGGTGATGCAGCAAGATATGTGGAGGATAGAGTTCAGGGACAGCTGATGGAGCTGGAGCCCATAAAAACAAAGGAGGCCCCTGAAGAAGGGATACAGGGGCAACGAGAGGCCTCGAATGATGAACGCCAAGAACATCACTCGAAAACCAGCGGGAGGAGAGGGGATTATCTCACCGCCAGGGACGCGCGCATCAGCGACTGCGGCGGACAGCACTCCGTCTTGGCGAAGAAGATGAAGATCAAAAGACTTGATGATGGAGGGACGCCACGCGCCATTGGTGATGCGGGTGCCCGTGCCCTTCTTATTCCTGCCGACGGTGGTGCTGATGCCCACAGCGGCGGAGCCGCCCTTCTTCTTCACCGTAGCAGCGGTAGCCGCGGAATCGGCCGCAGCACCTCCCTTCTTCTTCCCCATTGCACGGTGGTGATGTGATCGAAGAAAGTAGCTAGGAAATGCGCGGAGCTGGTCCAGCGCCGCGGAGGAAAAGAGAGCAGAGAAAGTAGGGGAGCAGCGGCAATGGTGATGGAGGCAAAAGATGAGCGAAAAGCAGATGTGAATTTTACCGTCGCAACGCCACTACTTAACCCCTGGAAGATGCAATCCAACGGCTCAGAAAAACCCTACTGGACACGTGGCGATCATCGTGCTAGACACGTGGAGGAGCTGAAACACGAACCGTCCCCCCACTACTCCCATTACGTGCGGAAATCAAGGAGGCGCGGTTAAAATAAAGATTACGCACGTCCAGTCAAATCAAAGTCAGATAGTGGGGCCCACCACTCGTCACGCCCCGTCAAACTCGCTCACGCGGGCAACTGAGGTCATGAAATCATCAGCACTGACGTCATCAAAAGCTACGCAGCAGCAGACTTCGACTACTTTAGTTCTTGCTTGAGTCTTCGACTCCACCAAGCACTCGGGGGCTACTCCCATAGGGAGCGCTGGTCGCGCACCCTATGATTTTTTCTCTTCTTTTACATGAACATGGATAATCAAGGCAAACCCAACCACTCGAAACACGGTTCGACTATAGACATGGGTTACTCCCATAGGGAGCGCCGGAAACAAATTTGACTAAACACAAGCAAACAAAAGACGACAGCAGTCGCAAAAGTACTTTAGTCCCTGCCTGAGTCTTCGACTCAACCAGGCACTCGGGGGCTACTCCCATAGGGAGCGCTGGTCGCGCACCCTATGATTATTTGTACAAAGTATAGTGTGTTGATAACATCCACACTTGAAGTTTATGGCGACACCGCCTCATAATTTTTCCCTACAAAGAGACTGCATCTCCTAGGTCACCCGAATTGTCTCCGTGATGATAAAATTCGGATGTCGCGCTTACAGCGTGAAGATAAGACCTGAATAAGGCCTGGCAACACATTTGCTGCGTACTACCAGAAATATATCTATGCCTACAGGTACGATGAATATGCCTTGACGGACGCGTCGAGTGCTCACACCCATATACTGGAATTCGCCTCCTGTAAGACCTCCGTGGCTTGAGTCGAATTACACCAGCACTTTTCCAGATTCGAGTCCGAGGACTCGAGTTCGAGTAGATTGCGTTGTTTCACCCTAAGGTGGTTAACTGATATCAATACATCGGTTAAATCAGGCACGCACATCAATAATCCCTATGACACAAACAAAGCAGTCGAAAATATACTCATTCATGCACTCGAAAGGCTTCATAAAGTCCCCAGTCGAATCTGCGATTCCACTGGACACTCGGGGGCTACTGACATGGGTATACCCTACAGGTACTCGAGCTTGGTATATACGGCCTAAATACGTGGAGGCCCACGGTGTCGCCAAGGCCCAAATGAAGGACTCGAGTGGCCTACGGACTCTCGATTGCTTGAAGAACAAGAAGAAACTAAAGATAGAAAGTTCAAAGGGGAAAACCCTAATCTGTAACCGACTCGACCTGCTACCCGAGACCTAGCCTATCTATATAAAGGCTAGGAGGGGGCGGCGAGAAGGACACGCACAACCCTAGTTTCCACCATCCTCGCCAGATTGCATCTGCGCACCATTGTAATCTTCGATTCTCTTGATAATTCCACGAGAAGACAAGCAGGAGTAGGGACCTCCACGAGGCCTGAACCTGGGTAAATCTTCGAGTCCCCTGTGTGCTTGTTTGCTAGTCGATAGATGTATCCAGCGCTCCCTCCTTCTCCAAAACCCAAGTCCATACCAATTGGCATTGATGAGTTAAACCCTCGTCAGTAGGTGACAGGTTTTGTGAGCTTGTAAGCTTGCTCAATGCTTAGAAAAATTGTTTTGATACATGTTTAGGCCTCTTACAAGTCCCTATAAGTAGTTCCTTTCATTATGTAATCACTTTGCAATCACTTGTATGATGGATGTTTAAATTTCAGAATATCAAAGATGAACAACCACACTTTTGGAGAAATAATTTGAGAGGGACACACCCAGGAGGGCAAGGCCTTCAAGATTAGCTTCTCAGTTTAGGCCATCATATAATGAAGATCTTATTTCACCACGCTTTGGCAATGGAGGAGATGAGGGAGATGCTCACCCATCTACCTTCCCTTGTTTTACCTTTTTGCAAGCTGCAGGGATCCTTGATGATGTCTTACTTCTTGTTCAGAGGGTTGGTTTGACCACTTACATGCAGGATGAGAGTGAGCAATATGCCATGCTCACCAAAACTTTCGTTGAGAGTTTCGTTTTCACTAACACCCCTTATCTGCCAACTGTTTCGTTCAAAATTTATAATCTCCCTATTACCATGCCATTGGAAAGATTTTGTAGCATTATAGGCATTGGCATGATTAGGACAATGAAGAAGATCCAAGGTCGACCCACTGATGTGCTGGAGCTCTACTGAAGTGCGACAAATGACAATGACCGTGCAACTCAGCGTGGGAAGAAAAGGAACATTTAACTCCCAGCTCTTAGATATTTTTCTTATTATCTTGCCACTAGCATTCTTGGTAGGGAGAACACTAGTAATATTTCTAATTACCATTTAGCCTTCCTCGCCGCTGCACTTAATAATGACACCAAGTATAATCTTGGTTCTCTCATTGCTCGCCGCTTAGCTGCTAGAGGACCCATTTATGGGGGCATTATTGCCACACGCATGGTTGCTGCTTTGGAACTTTCTGTTGATCCTAATGATACTGTGTTGACACCACAAAGGCTTGATCTTGCTGCTATGAAAACACATCACTTTGTCACTACTGACTCTAGTACGGAGAGTTTAGTTTACAGGATGTTGTTTACTGAAATAGATGAGAGGGAAATTCCCTTGCCACATCCTATTTTATTCAGTATTTGCAGGATGCCATGGTCGCGCTCCAAGGAGGAGGTCGATGAGCAGCTCCGCCTACTTGGTTTCCACAGGCAGCACTAGGGGATGTGCCCTCTTACGACTACTCTGCACACTATGCTGGGGCGTCCTCAAGTTCGTATCAGGATGACGACACTTCTTCGCTGTATTACTGAGGCGCTCCATCTTGGCCATCTTGGGGTTGATACTCACTTAGGCCAAAAGCCTAAGCTTGGGGGAGGTACACCGATATCACACTCATCTACATATCATGTTTAGTCGGTACTTTGTATATCCATGTTTTGTTTTCTTTTTAGTCTTCGTTCTTGCTTTATTTCTGCTTTCCAAAATACAAAAAGACCAAAAATATTTTCGTTATTCCTCTTTGCTTGCTTCTTTTTTCTTTTTGCCTTGGTTTGCCTCTTTCTTTTAGATTTGTCTTAATTATTAGAAAAACCTAAAAACATTTCTCTTTGCATGTTCTTCCTTTTCGTTCTTGCCTTTAAAAAAATCAAAAACACCAAAAATATTTTTTGTTCTTCTTTGGTTTTGTGAAGTTCGTTGCAGGGTTCAGCAGTCCTCAGTGGAGTTTGGTTTCATGTTATTATTCAAGCCACACATGTGAAGGGCAATAATGAATATTAATGACAACTTGAGGTGTGGTAAGAGGCTGATAACGAACTCTATTTGTTTTCATTTTTGTACATATACTCATCATTATGGGCATGCTTAGTCTATTCATGTAAGGTGTATGTTATTTATGGATTCTTAGTAGTTCTTGCTTTCTTATGAATAGATCCAGCTTGCTAATAGTTTGTAGCATGTCATATGAATGTTTGCTTGCATTGTTCTATTCATAACTTAGTATGAAACTATGGTATCCTCCTCTGAATGTTTCACTTGAATTGACTTGGCACATGCTCACACATGCATAAGACCGAAACAATCAGTTAAGCCTCAATGAATTATTTTGCTTCAGGATCCTTGAATCACTTTCATGCCATAATTAGTCCTATTTTGTTGGAAGCATGATTATGATAGTTGTTGCTCTCTCGTTTGTCGCTCCCTTTCTATTGCTGGCCCTCACTTGTAGTGAGTATGAGCTCTACTCGTGTTCCCAACTCCCCAAAACCAATATTGCCAAAAATGTCCACCACACCTACCTATTAGCATCATTTGCTATTCCGTGCATATTAAGTATGCCTTGTTTTCTTCCGAATAAAATGTTCGCTTGTTATGAGAAAGTTAGTTAGTAAAGCTCTCACGAACTTCATGGCACACTTTACTTTCTTGCACTTAATAATCTTGAACCATTGTGTCCATCTTTGTTACCTATATGCTTGCGCTTTATAAGTTGAAGTTAGCAGAACCATGTATCATGGGAAACGCTTTCAACATTGCACTTATTATTCTGTTGATATCATGATTCTTTTGCTTATGGATCCGGGCGGTGTGAAATAAAAGGGGAACTTGTAAGATCATGGAGTTTGTATGTGTGTTAGAGAAACGCCTGGGCCGCTAGCCTAAGCCATGCCTAATCATGGTGGAAACTTGCAGCATATCCATAATGAGCATTCTATGAAGCATCCTCAATAAAAACCTATGCAAATAGCAAATAAAAAGATCGCTGAGATGCTCATTGTCTGTTGCGTTGTCATTTTGATATGGGATAGCTCCTGTGTCATGGGGCAAGGGGTACCCCGTTGGCGGTTCCCTATGATACATATGTACTTACAATGACAAGAGCTTACTTGTGACTGAAGTTGAGTAGCATGAGGTTCGGTACTCGTAAGCAAGGGGCATGAGATTTCAACTTATAACTTGTCAAGCATATCCTCTTAGTTGTGTCACTTTAACCTTAATCATTTAAAGATGCTTATGATAGGGGCAATGAGAGCTCAAAGCTAATGAGTACCATACTTTCAGCATTTGGAAGCCTTTCAAACTTTTCAAATCCTTTTCACTTCCTTGTTGAGTCACCACTTATTCTATGAGCACTTTCTCGAGAGCATAGTTGTCATTCTTAGTGTAATGTGCTTGTCTCAAAATTTGGTTAATTGTGTCACGACTTTGATGCTTCTATCTTTGATATCTTTACTTCTAGTGTTCACTTGAACTTTAGAGGTGCCTCGGCATTTATGTTTGCTCTACAATCAAAGGCAAGCGAGATACCACTCTATCATACATTTTTATGAGCATTGCAATGTTGCTTATGTTTATGTTTCATGCTACTTACTATTTTTGAGTTGGAATCTCTTCATAGCTTGTAATGACTATTAAGTAAACTTATTTGCATACTCTTTATTATGAATTGTTAAAGTAGTTGATCATATGCTGAGAATATATACATCTTATGAAGCAAATGTGTTCGTGAAAACTCTTTTATCGCACTCAGTTTTCAACTGAATTGCTTCAGGACAAGCAATAAGCTAAGCTTGGGGGGAGTTGATACGTCCAAAATGTATCTACTTTCCCGAACACTTTTGCTATTGTTTCTCCTCTAAAATTGTGTGATTTGGATACAACTAACACGGACTGACGCTGTTTTCAGCAGAATTACCTTGGTGTCTAGTTTTTCTGTAGAAAATCAACTATCAGGAAAAATCCCGGAAAATATGCCAAAAATCCTATTTCACTAGAAGATTCACGGAGCTAGAAGACGAGACGGAGGAGGGCCACGAGGGGCCCACACCACCTGGTCGCACGGGCCAGCCCAGGCCGCGCCTGGGGGTGGTGTGGCCGCCTCGGTCACCCCCTCGGCCTCCCTCTTCGCCTATAAGATGCCTCCTGACGTAAAAACCCAGGGGGTTTCGACGTTTTTCCAGAAAGAGTTCCGCTGCGTCGCCACCACCAGTTTCCACGAATAAGAACCAGAAACTCCGTTCTGGCACCCTGTCGGGACGGGGAATTGGAGGAGATCATCATCACCGTCACTTCTCCATCAACCATCCATGATTCCCCATCCATGAGTGAGTAATCCCCCACTTTAGGCTATGGGGATGGTAGGGATTGGATGAGATATCTTCATGTAATGGCATCAGATTGTTAGAGCATGGTGCCTAGTATCTATTATTAGTGCTTTTTGACTTTGTTGCAACTTGTTATGCTTAATGCTTGTCACTAGGGCCCGAGTACCATGATTTTAGATTTGAACATGTTATTGATTCATGATGATAGTATTGTGTATGATCTTACCTACAAGTTGTATACACACATATTGTTGTCCAGAACCAAAGGCCCCGAATTGACAATAATCAGGACAACCGGAGGGAATGGCTTTGATGTGAGGATCACATGTGTTTACAGAGTGTTAATGCTTTGCTCTAGTGCTCTATTAAAAGGAGCACCTTAATTGCCAGTAGTTCCCTTGAGGCCCCGCTGCAAATGGGCTGGCAGGACAAAAGATGTTGTGCAAGTTCTCATTGCGAGAACGTATGACTATACATGGAACACATGCCTATGATTATTTAGTACTTGGATGCTTTATCTTATTTATCTGCAAATGCCCTATGTCTTGATTGATATATGAATTGCCTTATCCATGCAACACCCGTCCATCCATCCCTATGCCTATCGCGCTTTAATCCTACTGTTTACTGCAATTGTTACTACTGTCTTTACTTTTACTACTGTTATTACTTTGCTATTGCTACTACATAACTGTTGCTACTGATAAACTGCTGTGAGCAAGATTGTTTCTAGGTGCAGCTGAATTGACAAGTCAGTTGTTAAGGCTTATAAATATTATTCGGCTCCCCTTGTGTCGAATCAATAAATTGGGTTTCACTTCCCTGGAAAATACTGCGATACACACCCTATACTTGTGGATCATCAAACGGCGATGAAGACTACTTGAGTGAAGATGAATTTGATGCCCGAGTCAAGGAAGCAATGACAATGCAACGAGCGGAAGATGACCAAGAACTCCTCATATGTGAACATGACGCAAGTCCATCACTTGTCATCACAAGGATCTTGACCACTCAAGCACAAGAGCATGAAGACCAACGCTCAAATATCTTCCAAACACAAGCCGACATCAATGGCAAATCTATCAAAGTGATCATCAATGGAGGGAGTTGCCACAACCTTGCTAGCACCGAGTTGTGTGAGAAGCTCAACCTCACCCTCCATACACACAAGCACCCCTACCACGTGCAATGGCTAAGTGACCAAGGGTCCATGAAGATCAAGCATACCGTATTAGTCTCCTTCGCCATGTTATCGGGTAACCCCGTGGGTAGGCCGATCTTCATGGATCTCGTGGTCAAATCGATGGGAAAGAGAGGGGAAAGGGATAAGGTAGCGGAAGTGGACGCACACCTCGCAAAGAACACGATGAACACACACAAAACTCACACGATACAAGGTCGATTGCTCCCGTCGGTGGCCACCGGTCTGATAGAATCCTCGCAAGGAAAGATCGGTCAACGTGCTCCCTCGATCCCACACAGAGAGGGAAGAACACCTTGGAGAGGGTCTTGACATATTGGCGAAGGGACACCGATTCCAAGGCCTTGTCCAACGAGGGAGGCGCGATACAAACTCCAATGAGGTGGTGACGATACTCGATCGCCTTTGGTAGAAGGGGATGTGGAAAAACTAGAGATTCCACAAAGGGGGGTTGTCTTTAGTCTATCATCTATGCCTAGGGTTACATGAGGAGGTGGGGGAACTATATATAGGCCAGCCACTAGTTCAAGGGTACTTCAGGAATAAAAGGAAAAAGTTTGGGTGGACTAAGGGGTACATGGGCCAAAGGCCCAGATGGCGGTGCGCAGGCCCATACGCTTAGGCCAGAGACTCCGGTGTGGTGGTCCAGAGACTCCGGTCTGGGCCAAATATTCCGGTCCGTCTCCGGAGGGGCCTTCTGGCTGTCCTCGAGCTCGATCTAGGGGTCGCTCCGGAGATGGGTCAGAGACTCCGGGGTATGCAGGCCAGAGACTCCGGTGTCTTCAGGCCGGAGACGCTGGTGTGGCCGGAGACTATGGTGTGCGCAGGCCGGAGACTCGGGTTCTCCAGCTGATGCTTCTTCCGTCTTCTCTTCCAAGCCTCCGTCTTGTCGGGCATGGTGCTCCAAGCTTCCTCCCATGCCTTCGTACTTGTTGGTGTACCTATAATGCATATGGGACGGAGTATGAAGTAGTATACCATTCAAGAGGGTAGGAAGTGGGTTCACATAAAGGAAAGGATTCACCTTTGGAGTCCATGATGACTTGGCATAAGTTGGAGACCATGATGTGGTAATGACTGAAGGTCGGGCTACATCATCTCCCCCCCTTTAAAAAGAGTCGTCCTCGACTCTGCATGCTCATCACAAAGTAGAAGATATCGAAAGGCTTTCTTGATCCTGGGGTTCACCACATAGTCGTCCTCGGGAAGATTGAATTGACAACACCTCAATGTTCCTTCACCTTCCATGAAGCCTACAAAGCTCACCACAAAAGCGAAATAACACTCAGAGTGTATCCAATTCATGAAGACTATAGCATGAGTCCTCAAGTAGAAGGAAGTCACCTTAGGGTGTAGAGATGGATCGTTGAAGGACAGCCATAGGTAACTCTCTTCGGTTCATCTTGTCAACTCTTTTTCCATAGAGGTTGACGCGGAAGCAATTGTACCTTCATACAACAAATACCAAGCAACATATGTTTGTGTGTGATAGAGGAGCATGCCATTTGTGGCATGTCCATTCTGGTTCACAACACTATTAACACAACTCAAGTATAGCAAACAGGATGCATCTGCAAGGTCAAAGTGCATGGAACTCGTTTGAAAATCTTCCAAATGTGGGAACTCAAAAACTCCATAAAACATCTTAGTGTGGCACTCAAAGAAATTGAGTAAAATATTGATCAACATCTTTGATGCAAGAATAGGAGAATTCGGAAAAAACACATGCGGGAGAATATCCAAAGCAACATCATTAAATGTGCAATCCAACCATTGGAAAGAACAATTGTTCAATATGTTGGATGCCATACACATATCATAAAAAACAAAGATCATAGGAGTATGCATATCGCAAGCGAAAGCAAAAACAACATTTTTGCAAACCATATGAGAGAGCAAGTGGTCCTTATTATTGTTGCAACAACTATACGAGAGACTTGGAAGCTCTCATGACAATACATGGTCATAATGGCAATATGGTTGCACACAAAACATCAGAAAGAGAAATTGTTCAACATTTTTGTTGCAATATACAAAGCATTAATATCCAATAGCAAAGAAACATGATTTTTATAAGGTGAAAGAAATACCATTAACATGCTTGCAATCAAACCATAGGAAAGAGCAATTTGCCAACATGAAAAATGCAAAGCATGCAAAAGGTATCAGAGCTCGGTTCGATCTTGAACTCACTTGGGGGATGCTCTCTAGAGCTCTTTTTGTCAACTTGTGCTCAACCGAGGTTGACATTATCTTGCGGGTACCTACACACATCATACACAAAAGGAAGAATGTGTGTGCATGGTAGAGAAATACATCATCTATCATGACATATCTCTTTTTGTGCACATCACCATTAGTGTCAAGCAAGTGTAACATATATGCATGGTGAGTATGCAAGTGGGGAACATGCTTATCATGGCAATCATCAAAGTCCCCAAAATTTGAGAAATCTATGGGGTCCATCTCAATATAAACCATATAACTATTGTTGCAAGCAAAACAATTGAAAGAGCAATTATTCAACTTATTGCAAGCAACGGGGGAGATTGTAAAACATTCATGACAAAGCATGGTTCAAGGGGTACCATTGGTAAAATCATTGCAAGCAAAACATTGGAAAGAGCAATTGTTCAACAAAGTGCAAGCAATGATATCATCAACATAACGTTTAGAGCATATCATGTCTATGGCAATATCATGGCAATAAAGGGAATCCACATGGTCATCATGATGCATAGCAAGCTTAACACATGGGAATAAGAGTGGAACATATGTCATGTCACAAGTATCATCCATAGCATGCAAGTCATCACAAATCATCATGTCCACTAGTGGGATCATGGCATCATCAACACCCATATTGTTACCTTGTTCATACCTCTCATATGAAGTGGGTGTTGTGGTAGCATTGGCCTCCATGTGGGCGACTTCTTCATCATGTATGGGGATGGCATCATCTTCATCCACCATGTTCATATTCTTGGTCGGAGGCATCATATCCAAGCTTGGTGCTTCTTGATCCATGGAACCTAGCACATCATGAGAAAACACACTAGAGGTAGAGGGTAAGTCGTTAGAAATCAAACTGATCTCACATGACCTATCAACTACCACTCTCAACTCACTCGGTGTCTCACTCATGCCCTCCAAATGGAAGCACTCAATCTCACGTATGGTGGAGTCACTCATCTCACTCTTGTTTCCACTCAAGTGGGCTAAGTGGCTCTCATACTCACATGGGATTGGTACCACATCATCACTCAAGCATCTAGGGGTAGGGTCGGTTCTCTCAACTCCTTGCGCCTCCTTTTGGTGAAGGTAAAATTCCATGCTCACCATTCTCGACCTTGTCGTCGTCTTGTACTTTGGGTGCCATTGTGGTGGTGGCACTCAAATTGGAAGTATTGGTCCTTAACGCCATCTTCGCTCTTGCATCCACTTGTTGGCAAAGGAACTTGTTTTCTTCTATCTCTTGGGGGTCATGTTTTTGACAGCCTCATCCAACTTGGCAAAGTAGAGGTTCATCTCTTGCTTGAATGACATTCTTGGAGTGCTTGAAGAATAAGTTGCATTGAAGCTCTTGTAGTTGGATGCTTCCTCTTGAACTTGGAGTCTTGGTTGAAGCTTGATGGCGTGGAAGAAGTCTTGCTCTTGGTGCCATTTTGGTGGTGGCACTAGTAGTTAAAGGTGCCTTATGATGGTGTCGACGGAGGTCATTGGCGTGCCTTGCCAAAGGTTGATGTAGATGGCGCACTTGGTCATCCACATGATGCTCACGACGATGCTCCTTGTCCTTGGCACTCTTCTTTTGATGGTGGTGCCTTCTTGAGCTTGGTTGAACCATATGGATGGTTCTTAACATGTATTCTACATCTTCATGGTGAAGATGTCTTGAACAACGTCTTGTATCCTCTTGATGTCAGCGATGATCTCTAGAGGATGTATGTCGATGAAGATTCTTGCTTTGTGGCGCCTTGTGTGGAAGATGATGTTTGGGCGCCACTCTTCTTGGAGTAGATGGCACTTGATGCCTTAGAGGTAGATGCACTTGACGCCTTGGAGATGGTGGCACTTGATGGCTTGGACGTGATGGTGCTCGTCACCTTGGAGATGGTGGTTCATGACGCCATGTAGGTGGTGGCGCTTGACGCCGTGGAGGTGGATCATCGAAGTAGGTTGTGCCCTATGGTGTGGCACGCTTGGCCTTGAAGGTCATGGTTTCTTGATGATGCGTCTCCGCTAGCTTGGCGTAGTAGTCCTCCATCTCCAAGCGGTGGAGGTATTCTTCATGGCTCATGGAAGAGCCCTCGAAGTGGGTGAAGCTCGCCATGTCCTCCGTGCTTGGTGATGAGTTGTCATTGTAGCACTCGAAGTCATCCATTCTTGGGGAGTCGTTATTGATGTAGTACTTCATGTCACCCAAGCATGTGGAGCCATTGTCAGTGTAGTGCTCCATGTACTCCATGCATGAGGAGTCATTGTTGATGTAGATCTCCAAGTCCTCCTTGCTTGAGGAGCCACAGATGATGTGTCATGTCTTCCATGCATGTGGAGCCATCATAGGTGCCATGCTCCAGGTCCTCAAAGCATGCGAAGCCATTGTCGGTGTAGTGCTTGTTGGGTTCGCAACATAGAAAACAAAAAATTTCCTACGATGGGAACTATACGCCAAGATCTATCTACTAGATACAAGCAACGGGTGGATATACATCCATAGAGAACTTACCCTCGAAGACAACAATGCTTTGTTAACTAGTTGGAACTCGTGGATGATGTAGTCGTACACTTTCCGATCTCAAGATCGTGATGAAGTCCAGCAGGTCCGGCTCTAGCACGTCCATCAGATCCAGCTCCAGCAAGTCCAGCACCACCAAGTCCAGCACCGCAAAGTAGCGGTGCATCCGTGATCGCACACACGTCCGGTACCCCGACAACCTCCGTCCCTTGCTCCAGCAAAGCAGCGGAAGTAGCAACTCCTTTCCAGATAAATCCACCGGAAACATGTATCTCGCTAATCCGAGACCATGGGGAAATAACTAGAGGGGGATAGAGATCCTTCACGAGGAGGTGTGTGTATGAAGGTGTGAGAGGGGGGCCTTTTATAGGAGGAGGGGAGGGTACCCCTCCCATGGCCGGCACCCATGGAGGGTGTCCCTTCACCTCCCCCATTCATGTGGTGGTAACCCCTCCACATTAAAATGCCCCTTCACATTCTCTTTTAAAGTCTCCACTTTAAATGCATTAAATTTCTCCAAATTTAATGCTCTCTCATTTAATAAAACTCTTTTATTAATTTTATTAATAATTTTGTTAATTACTTTAATTAACAAACATTCACATAAAACCCCCTGCAACATTTCAATATTACATGCATAACCAATTTCAGCAATTTCACCCGAAACAGTTTCGGTATCTATTGAAATAATTCCAGCGCTTTCTTAGATCTTTATCTGAAACATATTTGCTCCAAATGGTGTTGGTATACCTTAAGTGTGTCACCCTACGGTTCGCGAATAATGCAGACATGATCGAGACCCCTCTCAGATCAATAATCAGAAGCGGGACCTGGAGATCCATACCGACTCCTACACATTCAACGATGACTTCTATGATCGTGAGAACCTTTAACGCTAGTAACTAAATCCCTTTGTCTCATGATATAATACATGTCCGAGATTCTATCATCGGTATCCAAATACCTAGTTTGATCTCGTTACCGACATGCACTCTTTTCTTGTTCCCGTGATATAACATTCTAGTGATCACATCACTTGCTTGCAAGCTATTTCAATGTGATATCACCGAGAGGGCCCAGAGTATATCTATCCGTCATCGGGATGGACAAATCCCACTCTTGATCCATGTGCCTCAACATATTACCTTCATAGCACTGAACCCACCTTTATAGTCACCCTGTTACGGTGTGACGTTTGATGTTATCAAGATACTCTTCGGTGTTAGCAATTAACATGATCTCATGGTCTAAGGACTAAGATTACTTCGTATGATGTTATAGCAATATAAACATAATGACTCTGATTGTAATGTTATAATTTGGATGAATGTTCATCACATCATTCAACTAATGTTGTGACCTCGTTATTAACAACATCCAATGTCCATGATCAGGAAACCTTGATCATCTTGTTAATTAACGAGCTAGTTTATATGAGAGGCATTACTAGGAACTTTGTATTTTGTTTATTAAAAACACATGTATTAACGTTTCCAATTAATAGAATTATAGCATGCAAAATAAACATTTATCATAAACATGGAATAAGATAATAACCACTTTATTATTGCCTCTCGGGCATATTCCCTTCAGTGCTCCATCATGTCCTCTATACTTGTGGAGTCGTAGTCATGGTGACTCATCATGGATTATTCATAGATATCATCCTCGGTTCCGGAGTCCCTAGACATGATTCACAAGACCAAGTGGTGTATATGGATGGTAGGGGGTTAGGGATGCAACGTCAAACCTTACTTTACCTTGGAAGGTATTATCATGCAAGTGGCAACACTTGAGAGGAATCAAAACCAAGCAAAGTGAAGTTCACTCGGAATACCAAAACCAACTAACCACTAAAAAACACACACACACAAAGCTTATGGTGGATGGGTATGGAAGGTGGCGTGTCCAAGAACAATCTGAACTCAAGATGTTTTAATGGCAAGTAAAGAACTACGATGGTCACAAAGCAAAACAAGTCAATCCACAAGAAGGAAATATGTACAAGGAAACACACATGGTGAGATAAATGGTACTTGAGCGATGGAGAAAGTGATCTAAGAACCAAATGATAACCTAGCAAAGACTATAAGCTCGTGTCGCACAAGTGCAAGGAGAGACACTAGTTCAATTGCAATAAAATTGGTGGGCTACAAGATATGCACAATAAGTACCACCTATATGATGTTCATCGAGCTTGCGCTTCCTATTCTATGAGGCACTTGTTTCTTTCTTTCTTTTTCTTCTTTTTCTCCTATTTTTTTCACTTTTCTTTCTTTTTCACTTGCCTCTTCCTTGTGCCAACAACTATACAAGATAATAATATGAGATAACGCGCTCATAACTTTTGCTCGGAATTCTACAAGGTATCAAATGTGCATAGCCCAAGCAATCATAGGAGGAACTAGTCTCAATAGGTGTTTGTTGAACACAAAGATAGTGTAGCTCACAAAGGAAAGCAAGTGGGGAGAAGACATGGAATGTTTATACCTTTCTTCGCCGATCTTCACCCTTTATTGGTGGATTCCGCCTTGATCATGGAATTTGGATGGAGTAGATAGCATGAACCATAGAGATGATGATTTAGAGCTCTTTCTCCTCTCCAAAACGAGCTAAAGAACACCAAAATCCGAGTTCGTATGCAAAATTTATGCTCAAAACCGTGAAGCGGATTTTTCTGTCAGCAGGTGGGACGGAAACTCCGGTCTGGAGGTCCGGAAACTCCAGTCTGGGCAGGAATCTCCGGTCTGGGGACCAAATATTCGGTCTGGAGGTTCCATGACGTGTAGAACTCGATCGGGACGCGATTTTGGTGAAAAAACCCGAACCAAAACCTCAAATTAGTTGGGGAAATCAAGGAATTAGGCCATAGGAATGCAGGGGAAGGTAGATCAACAAGTTTAGCAAGTAATCCATGGATCAAAACCTACCAAAACGCACTCAAATCACAGATCGATCCAAAACACGAAATTGGGGCTATTTTTTTGGGATTTTTGAATTTATGGGGGAAAAGACCAAATCGAGGAGAAATCCTTGGCAACCAAAAGCTGCTGATACGAGATGTTATGGGGTAACCCCGTGGGTGGCCTGATATTCATGGATCTCGTGGTGACGAGGGTTTAACTCGTTAATGTCCATTGTTATGGACTTGGGTTTTGGAGAAGGAGGGAGCGCTGGAGACATCTATCGGCTAGCAAACAACCACACAGGGGACAAAGGATTTACCCAGGTTCAGGCCTCGTAGAGGTCCCTACTCCTGCTTGTCTGCTCGTGGAATTATTGAGGGAGTCTAAAGTTACAATGGTGCGCAGATGCAATCTGGCGAGGGTTGTGGCAACTAGGGTTGCATATGTCCTCCTCGCTGCCCCCTCCTAGCCTTTATATAGATAGGCTAGGTCTCAGGTAGCAGGTCGAGTTGGTTACAAGTTAGGGTTTCCCCTTTAAACTTTCTATCTTTAGCTTCTTCTTGTCCTTCAAGCAATTGAGAGTCCATAGGTTACTCGAGTCCCTCCATCCGGGCCTTTGGCGACACCGTGGGCCTGTACGTATTTGGGACGTATATACTAAGCTCGAGTACCTGTAGGGTATACCCATGTCAGTAGCCCCCGAGTGTCCAGTGGAATCGCAGATTCGACTAGGGACTTTTGAAGCCTTCGAGTGCCTGAATGAGTATATTTCGATTGCTTTTATTTGTGTCATAGGGATTGTTGATATACGTGCCTGATATAACCGAAGTATCGGTATCAGTTAACCACCTTAGGGTGAAACAACACAATCTACTCGAATTCGAGTCCCCGGACTCGAATCCGGAAAAGTGCTGGTGTAATTCGACTTAGGCCGCCGAGGTCTTACAGGAGTCGAATTCCAGTTATATGGGTGTGAGCACTTGACGCGTATGTCAAGGCATGTTCATCGTGTCTGTGGGCACGGATATGTTTCTGGTAGTGCGCAGTTAAATGCGTTGCCAGGCCTTATTCAGGTCTTACCTTCATGCCGTAGGCGCGGCATCCGAATTTTATCATCGCGGAGACGATTCGGGTAACCCAGGAGACGCAGTCTCTTTGTAGGGAAAATATTATGAGGCGGTGTCGCCATGAGTTTAGAGTGTGGATGTTATCGACACACAGTATTTTGTTCAAATAATCATAGGGTGCGTGACCAGCTCTCCCTATGGGAGTAGCCCCCAAGTGCCTGGTTGAGTCGAAGACTCAGGCAGGGACTAAAAACTTTTTGTGACTATTGTCGTCTTTTGCTTGCTTGTTTAGTTGATGACCCGGGCAGGTACTAAAACACCTTTGCGACTGTTGTCGTCTTTGCCTGCTTGTTTCGGTCGATGACCCAGGCAGGTGCAAAAATATTTTCGCGACTGATGTCGTCTTTTGCCTGCCTGTTTCCGGCGCTCCCTATGGGAGTAACCCATGTTCATAATCGAACTGTGTTTCGAGTGGTTGGGTTTGCCTTTGCGATTGTCCATGCTCCTGCAACAAGAAAAAGAAAATTCATAGGGTGCGCGACCAGCGCTCCCTATGGGAGTAGCCCCCGAGTGCTTGGTGGAGTCGAAGACTCCAGCAAGGACTAAAATAGTCGAAGTTCTCCACTACATAGCCTTGATGACGCCACTGCTGACGCTTGTATGACTTTAGTTGCCCGCGTGAGCGATTTTGATGGGACGTGACGAGCTGTGGGTCCCACTTTCTGACTTTGATTTGACTGGGCGTGCGTAATCTTATTTTTAACTGTGCCTCCTCGATTTCCGCGCGTAATGGTAGAAGTGGGGGGACGGTTCACGCTTCCTCTTCTCCACGTGTCCTACGCGATGCGTGCCACGCGTCCAATAGGGTTTTTGTCAGCCGTTGGATTGCATCTTCCAGGGGTTAAGTAGCGATGCCGCGGCGGTAATTTTCCCATCTGTGTTCTTTCTTCCTTGCGGCCATCGCCATTGCCCTTTGCTTTCCTGCTTTTCTCTGCGCCCATCTTCTCCACGACACTGGACCAGCTCCGGTCGTTCCCCAGCTATTTTCTTCGCTCTCATCACCGCCGCGCAATGGGGAAGAAGAAGGGAGGCGCTGCCGCTGATTCCGCGGCCACCCTCGCTGCAGCGAAGAAGAGGGGTGGCTCCGCTGCTGCGGCCACCAGTGCCGCCGCCACCGGGAAAAAGAAGGTCGCGGGTACCCGCGTGACGAATGGCGCATGGCGCCCCTCTATCATCAAGGCGTCGGATCTCCGTCTTCTTCGCCAAGACGGAGTGATTTCTCCATCAGTCGCCGATTCGCGCGTCCCCAGCGGTGAGACCGTTCCTGTGCCTCCCGATGGTTATCGAGTGATGTTTCTTGCATTCATCATTCGCGGTCTTTCCTTGCCTCTTCACCCCTTTATTCGGGGTCTTCTGTGTTTCTATGGGCTCCAGCTCCATCGGTTGTCCCCAAATTCTCTCCTCCACATCACTTGTTTCATCACCCTCTGCGAGTGCTGGCTTAGAATCGAGCCACACTTTGGTCTTTTCAAACGCATCTTTAAATTGAAGCGTCAGTCCGCATCTGGCTCTTTAGTTTATGACGTAGGTGGTTGCGGAATCCATGTTGACCCATCTGCCACCTACTTTGATATCAAGTTCACCAAGTCCGTCCAGGGATGGAGGGACAAATGGTTCTATGTGCGCGATCAGAAGGCCAAGGACGAGCACTTTGGACTCGCGCCCTTCGATCCCGCGACCCCCTGCAAGAAGATGCATTCTTAGAAGAACGTGATCATGCCTTCCGAACTCGCAGAAACAGACGTGTTATATCAGCGCGTCTGCGACCTCAAGAGTCGCATAGGCGCAGAAGAGGGAGGCTGCGCCCTTGTCAGGACTTGGCTGCGTCGTCGCGTCCAGCCTCTCCAGGCCAGGGTCCATCCTATGTTCCGATGGGGTGGCGCTAATGATCCCACTTGCGTGTCTGCCGATGGCATGTCCGCGAGTGAGGTAGATAAGAGGGTGCGACTGGTCACGGAGTATACCCTCAAGGATGTGCTTCCAAACGAGCCAGTCGTTCCTCCTTTCGATGCTTCGAATCCTCCTCCTGAGGTATGGTTGTGCTACGTAGTAGCATATTTTCTCGATTGCGTCTTCTGTTGCTTATCTGTGTTCCTTTTTGTATGCAGGAGTGGGCGGTGTCGCCTTGCATGCCTCCCCTCCCTAAGGGGATCATTCCTCGTGAAGCTTTGGAAGAGGACCAGTCTGAGTCGACTGTCCCTTCTGATGTGGAAGAGGAAGCCCCCGAGTCCAAGAGTCCGGATAATCGCAAGCGTTCGCGTAGCGAGGATTCCGATGCGTCGACTCCTTCCACTCCAGGAGGCGCGGTTGTTGGTGCGGAGTCACCAATTCCCGCCGTTCCTGTGAGGGCTATGGCATCGTCTTCTCGCAAGAAGATGCGATTGCCCAAGGAGTCTTTGTCGGAGTCGACGGAGGCCACATTTGATCTTGATAGATTTGACTGGTAAGTTTGCTAGTGCATTCGCTCGTCACTTGTTTTCTTCTTCTTGGCTTTTCCCTAGAGTTTTCCTTTTCTGAGTGCGGATTTTGTCTTGCAGTCAAGAGGCGTCGTCATCTTCTGGTGACGTCGAATTTTTCAAGGAATCAGGAGTCGCGACCTCAAAGGCCAAGATAGAGGTCGAGTGTGCTCCTTCTCCTCCGGCGGCGGCCCACTCCGGGCGCAATTCTTCGAGATCTCCTCACCATGGGGAGCATCGAGTAGTAGCTCGGATGATGGTTCAACAATCTTCTTCGGAGTCGCTGGAGGACGATGTAAGTATATCTTTTCTCTCTCTTTTTTTATAATTTGGCAGTCAACGCCCTTTGTTGCCTTCTGCTGACTCCTTGTTTTGTGCGACAGCTCCTTGTAAAGGAAGCCTCACAGGTGGCGGAGCAAGTGATGGCGATAGGTCGCCAGCATGCGATGCTGGAGAAGCGCCACCACGTGGTTGAGAGTGAGTGTTCTATACTTATTCTTGTCGTCTTCTCTGTATTTTGGTATAATTGACTGACAGCCAAATTTTTGACTGCCCTATAGCTAAGCATAATGCTTTATTGCGTGATGTCGCCACGTTGGAGAAGACGCTGGCCGCAGCTGTGAAGGGGCGAGACGAGGCAATCGCGGCTCGTGATGAGCCCAGAAGCGCGAAGAGGATCTGCGTGCCTCCTTTGCGGCCAGGGAGAAGTTGTTCGAAGAGCAACTGTTCTCAGTCGCCAAGGCCCTCTCAGGTACCTTTACTTGGTGGATATTGTATTGATGTTCTTCTCTTCCTCTGTAGCGCCAGTGGCATTAGAAGTTTGACCCGTGTGTGTATTTTGGTGTAGATGCTGGTGGCTTGAGTTTTGATCCACGAGTCCTTGGTCGTGATGACGTTCTGGCGGGCGCGGTATCTGCGGTCGAAGACCGTAGCGCCGCTGTCCAAAATACGTTGTCCAAAGCCAAGGCCACCCTGAGTCGCCTCCGGGAGGAGCTGATGCCGAAGGCGGAGCTGGTCGACAATGTGGAGGAGCTGGTGGAGTCACTCGCTGGGGGTGTGCCTGCCACGTACAAGAACTCCCTCCGCGCAGCTGGCGCGACCATGTCGCTAGCCATGGTGCAAGCCCACGGAGTCGAAGTGGATCCCTCGGCGGTGTCGAAGACAATGCCTGTTGGCACGGATGGTCAGCAGGTAGTGTTTGCTCCCTTTGCGACTTCTTGTGCCAAATATGGCCATTCCTTGATAAACACTGTTGCCAAGTATTCGGAGGAGATCAATCGCGCAAAGAAGGCGGCGAAAACTTCGGCCTCAGGGGCCGGCGGAAAGTCAGTGGCATCTGATACTGCCACGGACTTGATGAAGCCCCCGAGGTCCTCGAAGTCGAAGAAGCCAGCTGCTCCGTAGTTAGGTCATTGCAATAGCTGATGAGCTTGCTCTTTTGACTAGAAAACATGCATGTTGGCGAATTTGTTTGTAGATATTTTTATTGATCCTGAATGCACCTGTCGCTGTTGACTTTTGAGTTGGTCGCCTTATTTTGCTTCTGGCTTGATTTTGGTAGGGTACGTCAAGTGGCCCTGTGGGGGGAACCCTGGATTCGCCAACTCTTGAGAATACAATGGCACCATCCTGCTCTAGGGTAGAGGAGCTTTCCTTGCTTTCACGACTTCGTGATCGCGTTAACCAGCTGGAGCATGAGTTGCCCGTGATCCGCGGTAGCGCGGACGTGTGGAAGTCAAAGGCTGAAAAAGTCGCCGCCCGCGAGCAATATCTTCTTGGCGAGGTGACGCAGCTGGGCAACCAGTTTAAGTGTTAGTTTGCTCATCCTCGTCTTTTCCTTTGTAGTTAATCGCACTGGTGCGTTGTACTCATGCTGTTGATGCTGCTTCGTGTAGTTGTTAGCGCACGCCGTCCGCAGGAGGAGAGGGATAGGATTGCCATCCGCCTTCATGATCTCACCCAAGAGCAACTTCAGGAGAGTGGATACTTCTGGGTAGATCATGATCGTGCGACTGCGTTAGCGACCCTGCAGGATCGCGCCTCGCGAGTGCTGCTCTTTCTGAAGAAGTCGCAATCATGTTTGAAAAACATCTACCGGGCGATGTTTCCGCTGGATGATACTCCATCAAGCCTGCTAGCCCTTCTGACAAAATTTCAAGATATGTCCGCGGTCCGCGAGTGCGTCAGGCAGCAGCTGGTGGCTGGTGCCAAGGTTGCGCTCTCCGTGGTGCGTTTGCGCAGGCCTGACGTGGATGTCGCCGCCATTGCATCTGGGCCACCGGCTCCACCAGCAGGATCTTCCTAGAACATGGTGCCGTACTATCAGGCGGTGGATCGTCCAGCCGAGGAAATCGTCGACTTCTTCGAGGAACAGACTAATGTTCTTCTGTTGCAAGGGTAGCCATATATGTATCCTGCATGTAAGTATACTAGTGTTGTAAAGCTCATATATATTTGTAGATAACTTATTGTTGAATGTATACGCATAGCTTTATGGATGTGGGGTGCGTTACACTTTATGCGAGTCCTTTTCGTTAGCCTGGTCATGTTTGTGTCTTTCCCCTGTCAACCTGTTAGCTGCGTGGCAGTTGGGTTGTGTTTGTGTTAAGGGATTCGATTGATGTGACAGCTACTCAGGATGTCGCGTTATTGTTCGAAGAACATATGTAGATAGGGTGGCGCAGCCCCCGAGTATGAAAGTTGACAAAAGAAAAGAGAGCACGGAGTTTTGGGGCACTTAGCTTTTATTTATTCGGAGAACAGTACGTAGTACAATGTGCGGCTAAGTAGTCTTGGCTGAATAGCCTTATTTGTGATGCAAAAGTAAAGAAGAAACGACTAAGGATAGAAGCGTCGTAGTTGTGCGACGTTCCAAGGGTTGGAGTATGCGACTCCTGTCTCTAAATCTGGAAGGCGATAGGCGCCACCTGGGATTACTTCTGTAATCACGTACGGTCCTTCCCAGGGGGACTCGAGCTTGAGATGCCCCTGCTGCTTCAGTCGCAGGACCAGGTCACCTTCGACGAAGGATCTTGGGCGAAGCCTTGTACTATGGGAGTTGCGCAGGTTCTGCTGGTAGATCGTAGATCTTTCTGCGGCGATTTCTCTTGCTTCGTCAAGGAGGTCGACGGAGTCCTCGAGTGCGAGGGATGACTCCTTCTTGCTGTAGGCGACTACGCGTGGCGCTTTGTACCGTACCTCGGCGGGTAGTACTGCCTCTGCTCCATGTACCATAAAGAATGGTGTGTAGCCGGTGGTGCTGTTTGGAGTTGTACGCAGGCTCCAGAGTATGGATTGCAGTTCGTTTGGCCAGCAGCCCGCGGCTTGTTCGAGTGGCCGTAGGAGTCGCTTCTTGATGCCGTTGCAGACGAGCCCATTTGCCTTTTCCACCTGACCGTTGGTTTGCGGGTGTGCGACTGAGGCATAGCTGATGTTGATCCCCAGGTTCTCGCAGAAATCTTGGAACTCCTTGGATGTAAAGTTCGTTCCGTTGTCGGTGATGATGCTGTGTGGCACGCCGAAGCGGTAGACGATGGACTCGAAGAACTTGACTGCGCTATGCCCTGATTGCTTGGTCACTGGCATGGCCTCGATCCACTTGGTGAACTTGTCGACTGCAACCAAGAGGTAGACGTAGCCTCCTTGCGAGGACCTTGGAAGTTTGCCGACCATGTGGAGTTCCCACTGGGCGAAGGGCCAGGCCAATGGAATAAGCCGTAGTTCTGCGCCTGGTGCGTGTGGCTTGTCTGTGAATCGCTGACAGGCATTGCACTTTTGGACTATATCCTTGGCGTCGCGCATGGCCGTGGGCCAGTAAAATCCAGCTCGTAGAGCTTTGGCGACGAGGGCGCGGCTGCCGGCGTGGTGCCCGCAGGTCCCTTCATGGATGTCGAGGAGGACTGCTCTTCCATCGGCTAGGGAGACGCATCGCTGTAACATGCCTGTAATGCTGCGTTTATACAGTTCGTCGTTGATAACGGCGAATGCCTTGGAGCGTCGCGCGATGTGTCGTGCATCTGTCGGGTCGTCCGGTAGGCGCTTGCTGAGGAGGTATGTAATGTACGGCTGCGTCCAGGATTGTTCGATCATCATGACGCTCATTGGTTCCTCGAGTCCTGTGTCGAGCTCCAAATCATCGATTGTTGTTGGCTCATTGGGTGGCGTAGCTCCCGAGTCCGTTGCTGCGCTTGTTTTCTTCTCTGCGGCCTTTGGCTTGATGGAGCATTCACATATGTGCTCGAGAAATACCCCAGGTGGTATGGGTGCGCAGGTGGAACCTATGTTGGCGAGTGTGTCCGCCTCCTCATTGCTTTCGTGACCTATGTGTCGCAACTCGCAGCCATCAAAGTCTCCTTCAAGTGTGTCGTAGAGGTCGCGGTATGCGATCATGTTGTCGTTTAGTGCGTCGCACTCGTGCATTGTTTGGTTTACGACCAGGTTGGAGTCGCCATATATGATTAGCCTCTTTGCGCCGCAGGCTTTTGCCATCCTCATCCCGTGTAACAGGGCCTCGTATTCAGCCTCGTTGTTTGAGGCTGTGAACTGCATTCGCAGGACGTACTTCAGCTTGTCCCCTTGAGGCGATGTCAGTATGACACCTGCTCCTGCTCCATCTTTTCTCTTGGACCCATCGAAGTGCATTGTCCAAAGGTACGACATGTCTGGTTTGTCCGGGAGTTGGTTTTCCATCCAATGTACGAGGAAGTCTGGGAGAACTTGCGACTTGATTGCGCCGCGCTTTTCGTATGTGATGTCTCGTGGAGATAGTTCGATTCCCCAAAGCGCGACTCGCCCTGTGGCGTCAGGGTTATTGAGGATATGTCCCAATGGGGATTCGTTGACTACCACGATTGGGTGTTCCTGAAAGTAGTGGCGCAGTCGCCGGGCGGTCATAAAGACGTCGTAAGCCAGCTTCTGATAGTGCGGGTACCGCTGTTTTGTTGGCGTGAGGACCTCGCTGAGGTAGTATACCGGGCGTTGTACACCGTGGACCTTGTTTTCCTCGGCCCGTTCGACGACGAGCACTGTGCTAACCACTTGGTTGGTGGTGGAGATGTACAGCAGCAGTGGTTCCCTTTCTCGTGGAGTTACCAATACTGGCGAGGTGGATAGCAGGCGCTTGAGGTCTTCGAATGCTTCTTGTGCGTCGTTGGTCCACTCGAATTTGTCAGCTTTGCGGAGGAGCTGATAGAAGGGCAGGGCTTTTTCGCCCATTCGACTGATAGATCAACTGAGGGCTGCGATTCGCCCGGCTAGTTGCTGAACGCCCCTTATGTTCTTTGGCTTCTCCATGGCCAGTATGGCTTTTATCTTTTTCGGGTTTGCCTCAATCCCTCTCGCGGAGATGAGATACCCGAGCAGTTGCCCAGAGGGTACGCCGAAGGCGCATTTGTCCGGATTGAGCTTTATCCGGTAGCGATCGAGATTGGCGAAGGTTTCGGCAAGTCGTCGATTAGAGAGGCTTCTTCCTTGGTCTTGATTACTATGTCGTCGACATAGACTTGGATGTTGCGACCAAGTTGCTCCTTGAAGCAGGCCTGCATGCACCACTGGTACGTGGCTCCTGCGTTTTTTAGCCCGAAGGGCATTGTGTTGTAGCAGAACACGCCGAAGGGCGTTGTAAACGCGGTCTTCTCTTGGTCTTCCTCCTTCATTCGAATTTGGTTATAGCCTGAGTAGGCGTCGAGGAAGCAGAGGTGCTCGCATCCAGCAGTGGAGTCGATGATTTGATCGATCCGCGGTAGCGGGAAGTGATCTTTGGGCAGTGCTTATTTAGAGAAGTTAAGTCCACGCACATCCGCAGGATATCCGTGTCCTTTTTTGGCACCAGCACCGTATTGGCGAGCCAAGTGCTTTCCTTGATCTCGTGTATGAATTTGGCCTCGAGGAGTCGGTTGATCTCCATTCCGACTGCCTGTGCTCGTGGCTCAGACAGTCGCCTGATTGTTTGCTTGACTGGCCTTGCGTCGGGGTTGACGTTGAGTGCGTGCTCGGCGAATTCCCTAGGAACTCCTGGCATGTCTGCAGGACACCAGGCGAAAATTTCCTAGTGCTCACGGAGGAATTCGATGAGCGCGAGTTCCTATGCGGGACTCAAGTTGTTGGCGACGAGGGCCATTTTAGCGGGATCCGATGGATGGACCTGCACCTTCTTTGTGTGCACAGATGAGTCGAAGGAGAGGTCAGGTGAGCTTGGCCTACTCAGAGGGGGCAGACTGTTGTCTGTCGTTTCCTTCAATCGCGCGAGTTTCTCCTGCATACCGAAGGACAGGGAGATTCTGTTGAATTCCCTGTCGCAACTGTCAGATCGCTCAAAACTCCCGTTGATTGTGATGACGCCGTTGGGACCTGGCATTTTCATCTGCAGGTAGGCGTAGTGGGGTACTGCCATGAACCTAGCGAACGCGACGCGCCCGAGGATGCAGTGGTATTGTGAGGGCCAGTCGACAACTTCAAAGTCGATGCGCTCGCGCCGGAAGTTTTTCGGCGTGCCGAATATGACGTCGAGGTTGATTTTGCCCAGGGGGTATACGCCTTTTCCTGGGATGATGCCGTGGAACGTTGTGTCCGATGCCTCCAAGCAGGTTAGAGGGATCCTCATTGCTCGCAAGGTACTTGCGAATATGAGGTTGATACCGCTTCCACCATCCATGAAGACACGACTCATGTCGAAACCTCCAATTTGCGCCTCGAGTACGAGGGGGCAATGACCTGGGCGAGGTACTTGAGGCGGGTGGTCGTGTTTGTCAAAGGTAATGCATGACTCACTGCCACTGAGGTACTCAGTGGTGGATGGTGGCGAGTGCGTGGCCAAATTGACTTGGCGAGTGATGGCCTTCTGCACCCTATTGGAAGGGCGCCCCTTTTGGATCATCATGGTACCCATGGCCCGTGGGTATGGTTTGCCTCCGTGATGCTGGTCTGGTGTAGCTTCGTTCGGGGGTGGCCCAGGTGGTGGTGGTGGCACGCCATGTGCCACTGCGCCTGGAGCGGTCCTGTAGCCTCTTTCGACTGCATTGCGGTTCATTCGAACCAACCCCTCATGTAGCTTGAGGAATTCGCGACAGTCCTTGAGGAGGTGACTGGATTTCCTATTGCCATCATGCTTGTCGATGTAGAAGTGTACCGTGCATGGTCCGGACAGTTTGTCCTCGATGGAAGTCACGGGTTCTTCATTGCGTTTCGCGTCTATCAGCGTAGCCGGCTGCGACCATGTTGACGTCATCACGATCGTCATAGACGCACATACGACGTTTGCCCCGGCGGTCGCGTCTGAGTTCTGCTTCCTCGTTAGAGTGAACGCGGTTTTTAGCGAATCTTCTCCATCAGCCCACCGATTCACGATCTCCATCAGGTGGTCGATGGTCTTGGGCTTTGAGCGGCCTAGCTCCTCCCTGAGTTCCATGCGGTGGACACCACCGTTGAATGCATCAATCGCGCGGTCTTCCGAGTTGTTCTCCGCGGAGTTCTTGATGATGGATCATCTTTGGATGTAAGAGCGCAGCGATTCGCCAGATTTTTGCTGGCAGCATCTCAGTTCTTCGATTGAAGCGAGGCGTTTGTATGTGCCCTTGAAGTTGCATACGAAGCTGTACACCAGCTCATCCCAGCTGCGAATGGATCCGCGCGAGAGGTTATTGAGCCATGCTCGAGCGGCGCCCTGCAGCTGTAGCTGCAAGCATTGCATGGCAGTACTTCGACTGCCTCCGTGCAGCCTGACTGAGGAGATGTGATCCTCCAGCCAGATCTTGGGGTCCTGTAGACCGTCGAATTTCGGGTTCTCCAATGGGAGTTTGAACCCTTTAGGCATTCGCTTTTGCCTGATGGATCTGCTGAAGCATCTAGCACCATAGAGCTCCCCATCTTCTTCTTCCGAATCGGTCGACCGAGCACGTCGTGCCCTTGACTTGTCGATCTTGCGCTGCGTGAGCTCGTCGCGTGCATCGTAGTCGCGATCATGTCGTCGTGAGCGGCGGCGTCGAGACAGGTCGTGACTGTCATCGCTTGACAAGGGCGAGGAGTAGCGTCTTGCTAACTCTTTGCCCTTTTTCGGGTCTGGTACTGGTTCTTTGTCGAGGGCGGCCTCGATTAGTCCTAGGCCTGCGATCGTAGATCGGTGCATGGCCGTGCGCGGATCTCTAGACGGTGGCTGGTTATTGAGAAGGTACATGGTGGCCACCGTTACTGCGGCTTGTGGCGTTCTGGGAACCACGTTGCCTCTTGTGTCAACTGTCATAGAGCCGAAGTCGAGGACTTTCACGGCGTCTATGCGTTCTTGTTCGGTGAGGTGAGCCATCTGCGATTGCCTCTTTCTAGCGAGTTGCTCGTTGCCTCTTGAGGAGGATCCTCCGTAGGAGGAGAGCCCAGCACGACGAAGGCTTGACTCGTCTACCGCCTTTTTACGCGCCTCAAGTTCCACGATTGCTTGTTTCTGGCGCTTGAATTCCTCCTTTAGGAGCCAGTGGTATCCCATCAGCAGTTCTTGCGGGGACCCGAAGGGTAGAGGTGTACCTCGTAGGGCTTCGCGGCAGTGTTCCCACTCTTGCTCATTGAGTCTGATCATGACGCGTTCGCCGGTTTGCTCGTTAATTATGGTGGGGGATTCGACTGCTCCTCCATTGCCACCGTTGCCGCCGTTGGCGGCGTTGGGCAGGTCGGTGCCGTTGCCGGTGTTACCATTGTTACCGCGGTTGGCATAGGTGTCGCCCGCGTTGATGACGGCGCACATGAAGTGATTTGGGAAGCTGTTGCTTCCACAACTTTCAGATCCGGAACCGTAGGTTCCATCTTCAGTGGCCAGATCACTTAGATCGGAGTCGCGACTGCAGTCGCTGACCATGTTCCCGACCGCCGCTGGAGCATTGAGCTCGCTGAGGGTACCGATCGATGGAGGGAACCATGATGTTGGGGCAATCGCCGGTGCCGTCTGCTGATCGGGCATGCGAAGCCTGCCCATCTGACCGACTTGGAAGCGGAAGCTCCCAATCACAAGGCTGATTCTGTCGCCCACGGATTCGAAGGCCGGGTGAGTAGCCGGCGTGTGGACGGTGAAGTCGAAGGCGCCGAAAAGCTGGCGAATCTCTGCTGTTGCAGAGCTGTAGATCGCGTTTGATGGGGCCGAAGAAGCCGCAACATCAGCACTCCCAATTCCCACAGACGGCGCCAATTGACGAGGGTTTAACTCATCAATGTCCATTGTTATGGACTTGGGTTTTGGAGAAGGAGGGAGCGCTAGAGACATCTATCGGCTAGCAAACAAGCACACAGGGGACAGAAGATTTACCCAGGTTCAGGCCTCGTAAGGTCCCTACTCCTGCTTGTCTGCTCGTGGAATTATCGAGGGAGTCGAAAGTTACAATGGTGCGCAGATGCAATATGGCGAGGGTTGTGGAAACTAGGGTTGCGTGTGTCCTGCTCGCCGCCCCCTCCTAGCCTTTATATAGATAGGCTAGGTCTCGGGTAGCAGGTTGAGTCGGTTACAAGTTAGGGTTTTCCCCTTCAAACTTTCTATCTTTAGCTTCTTCTTGTCCTTCAAGCAATTGAGAGTCCATAGGTTACTCGAGTCCCTCCATCCGGGCCTTTGGCGACACCGTGGGCCTATACGTATTTGGGTCGTATATACTAAGCTCGAGTACCTGTAGGATATACCCATGTCACGTGGTCAAATCGATGGGAAAGTGACGGGAAAGGGAGAAGGTAGCGGAAGCGGGCGCACACCTCGCAAAGAACATGATGAACACACACAAAACTCACACGATACAAGGCCGATTGCTCCCACCGGTGGCCACCGGTCTGATATAATCCTCGCAATGAAAGATCGGTCAACGTGCTCCCTCGATCCCACGCGGAGAGGGAAGAACACCTTGGAGAGGTTCTTGACGTCTTGGCAAAGGGACACCGATGCCAAGGCCTTGTACAATGAGGGAGGCGTGATACAAACTTCAACGAGGTGGTGACAATAGTCGACCCCCTTTGGTAGAAGGGGATGAGGCAAAACTAGAGATTCCACAAAGGGGGTTGTCTTTAGTCTATCATCTATGCGTAGGGTTACATGAGGGGGTGGGGGCACTATATATAGGCCAGCTGGCGGACTATATCTATGCCGAGGGTTCAAGGGGTGGGGGCACTATATCTATGCCTGAGTCTCCGAACCCCACACCAGAGTCTCCGGCTAAGTGTATGGGCCTGCGTGCCGCCAGCTGGGGCTTTGGCCCATGTACCCCTTAGTCCGCTAAGACTTTCCCCTTTTATTCCTAAAGTACCCTTAAACTAGTGGCTAGCCTATATATAGTACCCCCACCCCCTCATGTAACCCTAGGCATAGATGATAGACTAAAGACAACCCCTTTGTGGAATCTCTAGTTTTGCCTCATCCCCTTCTACCAAAGGGGATCGACTATCGTCACCACCTCGTTGGACTTTGCATCACGCCTCCCTCATTGTACAAGGCCTTGGCATCGGTGTCCCTTTGCCAAGACGTTAAGACCCTTTTCAAGGTGTTCTTCCCTCTCCGCGTGGGATCGAGGGAGCACGTTGACCGATCTTTTCTTGTGAGGATTCTATCAGACCGGCGGCCACCGGCGGGAGCAATCGGCTTTGTATCGTGTGAGTTTTGCGTGTGTTCATCGTGTTCTTCGCGAGGTGTGCGTTCGCTTCCGCTACCTTCTCCTTTTCCCCTTGCTTTCCCATCGATTTGACCACGAGATCCGTGAAGATCGGGCCACCCACGGGGTTACCCCATAACATCGTTCATCGTGTTCTTCGTGCGTGAGTTCATCGTGTTCTTCCGCCCCTCCTTTCCCCGCACTCCATCCTCAATTTGAAAGGGATTCGTGAAAGATCAGGACACCCTCGAGGTTTTCCCTCAACACCCTAGCACTCGGAGCACAGTAGGCCGGGGATATCTATGACGCCCTCCAAGAAGGTATGGCGCCACCCGAGAGCGGCACATCGACGGAGTCGGACAAGCTGACAAGGATTTCTCCCTAACCCCACCTACAAAAACCCCAAGCGATACGACGCGCCTCCACTAGTTTCGCCGCCCACTAACTTGCGCCACAACGATCTTGCGCCACCATCGTCACTGTCTTATCGTGGACTTAGCAAGCAACCCGAAAACGGAAGGAAATGACATAGATCAAGTTAGGGACGGCAACCCTGCAGCCACGCGGGAGGAGCCCACCTCCACTACCGAAAGGAAGTCGCCGACCGGGTCGAGCATCAGGGTCACACCAGGCTTGGCGGGCCCGGCCGGGCCCCGAAGGGCCCGTAAAGCCCCTGTCACTTAGCTGCAATAGGCGGGCCGTTGCGCTGCTATCCCTAACCCGATCATCGTCGTCGCCACCATGTCCAGAGGGCACCACTGCTGCAGACGCGCCGGCCCGCCGAAGTCCAAATTGGGCCTGAAGGGCCTAGATCTGGGCTAGGAGGAGCCGGCACCAAACGTCGTGTCTGCCTCACGCTGGAGCCCCGCCCTGCCGACGTTGTAACGATGCCTCGCCGCCGGGGAGCAGCAGTCGCAGACGAGCAGGCCCGCCTAGGCCCAGAACCAGGCCCGAGGAAGACGCCGCCGCCAATCTCCCTTGCTGATGCGCCACCACGCCACGCTGCGTCGCGACCTCGCCTCCAGACCGCCGCCGCCCATCACCATCGGGAAGGACTCTAGACCGCCGCTTCCCCAGGGACACCGCCGCGGTTGAGGAAGGCCAGCCCCGACCATCTCCCATGGCACGGGGAGAGGAGGGCCGCCACCGCCGGCGGCGGCAACGGGGAAGGAGGAGCAGGGGAGGGTTGGTCGGGGAGGGAGGGTCGAGGCGCCGTCGCCCTGGGGGGAGGGGAGCGCGTCCTTTTTTCCCTTCTTTTTCACTGCCGACCATTCCTGGTATGATATTTACTCGTTCCTCTTGGTTTTGTTAAATTTAAAAATATCCGCATGAGAGACATGACTAGTCTAGATAAGAGTTCCATTTGAGGTGGTAGCGCAAAAATGATTGTACTACGGCTGCAATCATGCAAGCCAATCATCTCCACGCAACGTTCTTGTTTGGCTTTTAACTTTGGCCCATTATTCGTCTCTTTCTGCTGGGACTCTATCACCTACTCTAAAATTTGCGCAAAAATCCACGCCTCAACAAAGGCTCGCGAGCTGCTGCTCTTTCTTTCAGTTGCCATTTTACCATTCGCGATTTTTTTTTTTGGCCATTTTACTACTACTACTGGTGCAGTACAAAGTAAGCAGATGCGTCTGGAAACAAAGGAAAACTAGAGAGAGGAGCAGGCGGAGGACCCGGTGCCATTGATTTGACGCGTGACGGACACTAATTTTTTTCACTGCGGCGACAATGGCTTCCCTGCCATGGATCAGGTCTGCGCACCTGCGCTGCACTCGTGCTATCTCGAAAGGCGCGCGAGCCCGTGCTGGTGTTGGGTCAGGTGCTTCTCCACGCGCGAGGCAGTAAAAACCTACCTCGTCGGGGTGCACCGAGGTAAAATCTGGGACCTTCCAAGAAAACATTGACCGGGGCGAGCAGACAATTCGCAAGTCCAAGGATAAAGATAACGCGAGAAACGGTAAAACAAAAAGGTTCTTCGTTTTTTCTTTGGCTTCCTCGGCCATGGCAGTAGTACATCGTGCTTGCCTCCGTGTGCGCAGCAGTGGCGTAGGGTTCGGGGCAAACCTTGGAAGCCATGATCACGCTTTTTACGCTTTACGAACCGCTCGGCATCGGCAGTTGCCTTTCCTGCCTTGGGCCTGGGAGGATGAGTTCTATTTTCAGTTTTTAGGTGCTCCTTTTATTTTCCTTGACCCGAAACAGGACCGGGCACACATCAAACTGCACCTTTTGAGGTTTTCTCTCGAAAGAGGCAACTAGGGCATCTCTAATTCTTATAAGGCGACCTCTCGTCAAATATTTTGTTTTAGTACAATTAATTAATACCACAACTATATTTGTAAGTAAAGCATATTATATGGTAGAGATACGAGAGACGTCTCCAGCAATTATAAAACGAAATCTAAAAGAAATGAGCACATGTCTTGCGTGCTTTAGGTGTGGCTTACCATTGTGTAGGTTTTCGCCGATTTTTCTCAATAAATAAACCGAGTAGTCCGGTCTCTTGACCGTTTTCTATCCGTTCAATGGATTTATAAGCTCTGCTGCGAAGATTTAAAAAGACATGAGCAACATATTGAGATCTTCAAACTCTCTTTTCTTCATTTATTTATACAGTCTTATCTTCTTATCAAGGCAATTATAGAAAAACAACATAAAGACCAAGCGTATAGACATGTGAATACAAATAAGGATCATACAAATAATTTTGTTTTTGAGCCGCAGTGCATAGGCTACGTGCCTGACGTGGCCATTGAATTCATTAACAAACACCAATATTTCAGAGAACATCAACCGAACTGTCTTGTCGACGATGTTGGTGAGCCGAGTGTATAGACCACCATTCTCGAAAGCGTATCACCCAGAACAAAAATTGTGAGGACCATCCTCCCCCATGACAACCTTGAGAGAAATTCTAAAATCAATTTTAAGCAAGATCTAAAAGACCGCACCTATAGAAATTTAATCTTTCAACAACACCATTGACGTTTGGAAGGAGATATTCTCTACAAATTAAGGGCCTTATCATAGATGATGATATCTCCATTGACGGACAGAGGCCAAATAAAAGATGACTATCAAAATCCTAAGATAATCTTTTGCAAACACTACTTTTATTGTAAATTTCACTCATACATCCCCTCCCCATCGTCCTACTCGATGAATCTCCCCTCGATCCCTCGTCTCTTAGCAGCCATAGTGACGGTCCAGCACAACCAAACCTTATCATGAACTGTGTTTCAGGATTTGGCGCTCATTTATGTATTTTTGTTTATGCATGGTATGCCCAAAAATCGAACCTTGGTATTGGAAATTTGAATGAGTTTCAATTGGATTATATGGGCTGTTATATTAACCTTTGAATAACTACGATGGAAAAAAATTATGGAATTGTGGACACGAAGTGAGAAACAAATGGAAGATTTGGATAAAAGGGGTGGAAAAATGGGGAAATACACTTTGTCTCGTAGGTGTGATGCACCTATTGTCGAAATACACATTTCTAAATGTCAAAATATCTGAAAAACAATTCTCGTGTACGTCCGTCCATTTTATGTTTGCACACAAAGTAATGGTGCAAAAGAACAATTTTTGTGGCTTATGTAGAAAAGACAATTATTGGTACTTAAATATGACTATTAACAAGATATTTTTTTGTTATTTTTACACAACCCACAAAAATATTATTTTCCTATAAACTCGGGAAAAAGAATGTAAGTTTTGGAATCTAAAAACTTAGGACAAAGAATGTAAGTTTTGGTATCTAAAAACTTGCTTGCTCACTATTCTCATCTTTTTGAGAGAACATAACAAATGAATGCACTCCCTCTATTTTTATTTACTCCCATTCTAGATTTAGTTAAAGTCAAAATTTGTAAAGTTTGACAAAGTATTTTAAAAAATATCAGTTTTATAATATAAATATATGGTACTCCCTCCGTCTCGAAATAGATACCGTAAATTTTGTCTAAATTTAGATGTATCTAGTGACTAGGTATATCCAAATTTGGATAAATTTACAATATCTATCAAGATAGAGTGAGTATTATATTTATCATCAATTATATATTTATATTATATACATTTAGTATAATGAACGCTGATATTTTTCCTATATTTTTTGGTTAATCTTAACAAAATTTGACTTTGACTAAATTTAAAACACGAGGTAAACAAAAACTGTCAACACCCGGATTTTTAATCCCAGATGCCTGTTATGCCATACATCGCAATACCAGGATTATCATTTTTGCGAGACATACAAAATTGGATATCATAGTACATCATCCATTACAAACCATAATAAGGTCTTACACAAATAAAGGATCTCATGATCCAGTCTTAGTACAAACAAGTAGCAGAATAAATAGCGTAGCGGTGGACTCCATCTTTAGTGTCACAGGCAATGCTGACGATGGGAGATGATCCTAGTTGTCGTAGCCGTCCTGCTGTCCTTCTTCCGGATAGTACTCCTCATAGTCTGGCCACGGGAATAGCCAGGGACAAAGTCATGAGTACTCTTTAAGTACTCACAAACTATCACTAACAAGTAAGATAGTTCTAGTATTAATGCTAAACTCTAAGTTTAATTGCAAAGTTAAGTTTGAAACTTAAGCTGAGTTCAGAAACAAAGAAAGATAAAATAAGGTTTGAAATCACCTAAGTGGGAACTTAGTTGTCATAGTCACAACTCTGTTGTGGTCAAGTCATGTTACAATTTATTTCATAAGTCATTTTGAAACCATCTGACAACGGAACATTATGACCACTCCAACTGTCCATAACCGCGGAGGCGGCTATTCGAATAGTTTGACACTCTGCAGAGGTGGTACACTTTTATCACAAAATTCGATACATCTATCAGGGATAACCCTGAATCATCATACTTGGTATGCAGATAATCAAACATAACCTTTCCTTTATGCAGATAATCATCATACTTGGTAAGAACCTCTCCTATGAGCTTGGCCTCCCAGCCATGGCCAGCCTGGGCACTGCATAGGTGGACAACATTGAGAGGTAACCTCATCTCAAACCTCTCCCGCGAGGGAACTAATACTAATGCATATAAACTTCTGACTAAGCCTTACCCAATTCAGGTATTGTGGTTGTACGGTAAAATTGGAATGGTATCGCATCCGAACCCAACCATCAGTTTATAAAATTGGAATGGTATCGCATCTGAACCCAAATCTTTATGCTATCTCTAAAGTAAAGAACTTTAGTAAAGTAAAAGAAAGTAAAGCTTGTAAGAAAACTTGGGTAGGTATAAATCAAAAGGTATAACCAAAGCATGCATAATGCATCTTGCTTAGGTTATCTAGCTTGCAAGGGTTAGCTTGCATTGTTAATGATGGCTTGCCTTGGTTGGTGCAGTGGTTGAAATTCTCTTCTTCTTCCTCGGGGTAGAATTCCTCCTCTTTGTAGACTTGGTCGGTACTATCGTTTATAAATACATACGGAATACACAATAACCAAACAATACTTAACTAGTTTATTTAGCACACTAAGGCACACATTTGATGATCTAGCATCATCACTTTCATCACAAGGTTTTAATGAACTAGTTTCATTTATTTTATTTGAGAAAAGTAATTTCTACTCATTGAAAATAACTAAGATTTAATATTCTTCAATTAAAATATGGGATCATGTGGACACATGTCATCACCACATATTCTAATGCATGGGAATGTGATTTAAATGTTGGATCACATTTTAATAAGTTTAAGCCCATTATTTTAATGATTTAAAGTGACTAGAAATGCCTATATAGCATTATTTTGGTACTAGTCCAAAGACACTGCATGCAAACCTTAATATTATTACATATTCAGATAGGTATATTCAAATGTGATTTTTGAGAGTTGGAATCAACTGAAAAGCTATTATGGTTGATTTTAGAAAAATGTTTGAATGTGAAAAATCCTCTGTCTTGTTAGTTTTGCTAGGAGAGATCTCTAACTCTAAGAGATTTAAATTCAATGGGCTTGGATAGAGCTTTTAATTATCTTTCCAACAAAATTGGAATCATCCAATTTGGATTTGTAAAACTCCCTGAATTGATTTTTGAACTAAAGGACGGAATCTAGTGTAATTCTAAAAAGAAAAAGATTTATTTGAATCTATTGGGTTGCGCAAGAAATAAATGGGCCGGCCCACTATGCTCCGCACAGCGCCCGGGCTGGCTTAAGTGATGGCCCCACCTGTCAGTGGGACAGGGGCTGCCGAACAGGTATGGGAGGATGGTGACCGTAGGATTAGATCTTGAACCAACGGCTCACATCTATCGTCCTCACTGGAACAGTACACGGCGGGGAGGAACCCTAGCACGGTCGGTGAGGTGCTGGGGCGGCTTACCGGAGCTCCTGTGAGGGTCAGCAAGGTGGGCAACTAGACGAGTCGAGGACGGCGGTTCTCCTGGTACCGGCGTCCCTGGAGATGGCTTGGATCAGTGGCACCCTTCTCCGCCTTCCGTAGCGGTCTCCGGCGAAATTGGAGTGCTATGGGCAGCGGCTTGCTCCGGTGGGGCTCTAGGATGTCTCTAAGGTGGAGTGGAGGGAGATGGTGTGACGAATTGGTGCCGGGGGCTCTCTATTTATAGCGGGGCGAGGGGTGCAGCGCGGCATGTGCGGAGCTCGATAGAGGCGACGGCACAGCGGGCTATAGGCATGGTCCGGGGGCTAGGATGGTGGGCGGTCGTCACGGAGGTGCTCGTGCAGTGCAAGGTGGTCGGGAGAAGCGAGCGTTGCTGCGCGCACGTTGCCTCGGTCGACGGCGAACTTTGCGGCGTCCGGCGGCTATGGGGCACGGTCGAGGGAACGGGTGTGTCCGTTGGCTTCCTGGGACACTGGGGATCGTGTGGGCTGGCGGCGGGAGCGAGGTGATACATTGCAAATGTATCTATAATTTTTGATGTTCCATGCTTAGTTTTATCCACTTTCTTGTGTTTTGTTCCAACTTTGGAGTACTTTTCATATGATTTCTTGGACTAACCTATTAACAAGAGCCACAGTGCAAGCTGCCTGTTTTCTGCTGTTTTTGGTTCCAGGAAAGTCAGAAAATGAATATTCTCGGAATTGGACGGGACAAAATCCAAAGTGCATATTTTTTCGAAAGTTATCAAGTGCCAGAATACGAGACGGAGGGTCAGAGGGCGGCCACACCACCTGGCCGCGCGGTCAGGCCTGGCCCGCGCCAGGGGGTGGTGTGGCTAGCCCAGACACCCCCTCGGCCTCTCCTTCCGACTATAAGATGCCCTCGGGACATAAACCCTAAGTACCCGATCAAAAATCCACGAAAGAGTCTGTAGCCACCGTCATCTCCATACCTAGATCGGGAGGGATCTGAAGCTCTTCCCGGTACCCTGCCGGAGAGGAGAATTCACCCTGGAGGCCTTCTTCATCACCATGCAAGCCTCTGGTGTGATGCGTGAGTAGTTCATCCTTGGACTACGGATCCATGTAGTAGCTAGATGGCTGGTTCTCCTCCTTTCTGCTTTCATGTTTAGATCTTGTGAGCTCCGTTCATGATCAAGATCATCTATTTGTAATTCTGCATGTTGTGTTTGCGGGGATCCGATGGATATTGAGATGCTATTTCAGATTGATTATTGATTCTATCATGTCTTTGTTATTTGTGATCTTGCATGCTTTTCGTTGTTAGTAGCTATTTTGGCCAAGTAGATGCTAGCAACTCCAAGAGTTAGTATTTATGCTCGATAGTGGGTTCATGCCTCTGGTAATCTGGGGAAGTGACAGAAATCTCTAAGGTACTAGATGTGCTGTTGCTACTAGGGAGAAAACAACAATCCTTTGTTCATAGAACAATCGTATTGTTTAATTTACACGCAGTTCGTAAAGCAATAATCTGTTGCTTGCAACTTAATACTTAAGGGGGTTCAGATGATAACCTGAAGGTGGATTATTAGTCATAGATGCAGTTGGATGGCGGTCTATGTATAATGTTGTAATGCCCAATCAAGTCTCAAAGGAGTCAAGTGATTAGTATATGCATGTATTGCTTTCTTGATGTTTGTCAATTGCCCCACTGTAATTTGTTCACCCAACATGTTATCTATCTAAGGAGAGCCACCTCTAGTGAACTATGGATCCCAATCCTTTTTCTTTACATACAATCTACAAACTGTTTACTGCTTTGTGTTTATTTTCTGTAAACTATTACTTCTTTCCATTTGATACGTTTAATCCTTTGTTTTCCGCAAAACACGGTGAGATTGACAACCTCATCGCAAGTTGGGGACAAAGTTCTGTGGTTGTGTTGTGCAGGTCTCCACGTTGCTACTAGCGCCGGTAGTGCGCCCTGCCAAAGCTCAGCTAGTAAGACCTTTGGGGTGTTTCCTTGCTCCTACTGGTTCGATTAAACCTTGGTTTCATAACTAAGGGAAACTTGCTGCTGTGCTCATCATACCTTCCTCTTGGGGTTCCCAACGAGCTCTACATCAACCACGCACCAGCACTTTTCTGGGCGCCGTGCATTGAGCCATCAACCATTTTTCTGGCGCCGTTGCTGGGGAGTCAAGGACATCTTCACAAGGGGAGTCGCTCATAACCAATCTCTTTACTTTGTTAATTTTGTTTTGCTTAGTTTCTTTTTGCTTTGTTTGCTTGTTTTGTTATCAAAAAATACAAAAAAATTAGTTCCTACTATAGTTGTTATTTTCATTGGTCTGTTATTGTCTTGCTTTATCATGCTTTCTATCAATGGGTGGTTTCTTTGAAACTGAATCTTATTGGCAAGGTGGGTTCACAGAAGAACAAAAATATTATTATAAGGAACACCGCTTGTCACAAAAAGGGAAACACTTATGGAAACAAATTGATAAATTGTATACCATTGCTATAAACGTGTGCTCTACTTATAATGTTACTTATTGTTTTGATAAATCTTGTTGCTGTAGGAGGTACAAACACCTCCCTTTTCAATGTGAGTATAATGATAATGTTACCATATCTTCTTATGTTAAAGGGAATTATGACGTTTATGATATGGAGCAAATTGAAGAATTTATTGCTTGGAAGGGTGCATTTGAACTTGCTTATTTGCTTGAAAATACTGATGATGCACCTTATAAATATGAGGTTTATGATATACTAAAATTTTGCTTTGATAATTACAAGGTATAAAATGGCTATATTCTTGAATATCTTAATAGATGCTCTCCACCAATGGAAGAGACTAATGCCTTGCATGAGCCTATGAAAGAAGAAATTGCTGAAACTGGAAGCTCATTGGATGAAAAAGAGGAGAGTGATGATCAAGAGGAGGAAGGATGGATCTACCCATCCCTACCTTCTAATGAGAGTAACTCTTTACCCCTTACATTATTTGATTGTCCCCCATGCTTACCAAAGGAAGACGAATGTCATGTTCCTGCGGATTCTTTTGAAAATGTTTATAATAAAGCTCTAGTGTCTGTAGATCATGAAAAGCATGCTTTATGTGATAGTTATATTGTTGAGTTTATTCATGAGGCTACTGAAAATTATTATGAGAGGAAAATATGGTTGTAGAAGTTTTCATGGTACTGAAACACCTCTCTATGTGCTGAAAGTTTTGAAGTTACTTTTGTTTTAGCTTCCTATGCCTATCGATTTGTTCCTTGTGCATTTATTTGCATACAATATTCCTATGCATAGGAAGTGGGTTAGAATTAAATGTGTTTTGAATTTTCTTCTTGGTGCTCTCTTTTACTTCGATTCATATTTCCTATGTGAGCATCTTCTCAAACTATCAAGCCTAACTTAAAGGTGTTAAAGAAAAGTACTTATTGGGAGATAACCCAAAAATTTTAGATGAGTCTTGGAAGTTATTACCTCTGTAATAACCTCTCCTTATCCTTTTTATTTGCTTTTTGTGCCAAGAGTAACCTCTAATGAGAGAGAAGTAATGATTGGGAAAGTTGCTGTCCCGAAACAGATTTCTGTGCTTTACCGTAAAAATTCGTGTAAAATCTCTGAAAGTCTTTTTGAGGCGTGAAATTTTGTGCTTCTGCCCCAGGTTGTTATCTAACTTTCGTCAGTTCAACACTTTATGATTTGAGCAACAGAAGGTCTTCTAAAAAAACCGTCTTTACCTGCTGGTTTGTTTTGACAGATTTCTGTCATTTTCTGTATTTGCTTCTTGTTGGTTCCTTTTTGAGTTCTTTTGGGGAATTGAGCTTTTTTAGGGAAGTTCTACAGTAGCTAGTGTTCTAATGGAAGTTTATTTGGTGTTATAACTGAACCTTAAGACTTATTTATCTTGAGTGCACTAATGTTGCTAATAAAGATTGTGTGAAGTTTTGTATGAAGGAAACATTTCAGGTGTATGGAAGGAATGAGTAATGAGATGAAGGATGGACTAAAGCTCAAGCTTGGGGATGCCACACGTGTCACCCCAAGAAATATCCAAGAAGTACAAGCGTCAAAGCTTGGGGATGCCCAAGGCATCCCCTTCTTCATCAATAAAAATCCCAGGTTTCTTCCAAACGCTTCGTTTTTATTGTTTCATGCACAGTTGTGTTTTTCTTAGAGCGTCTTATTTTTTGTTTTCATTTTGGTTTTACGTTTTCTTAGTTTTCTGAATAAATTGGTTGGACCCCCTCTTTCATACATTGGTTTGCAAATAGTTTGGTTTGGTTTGGAAAAGAGTAGGAAAGTTTATGCTTATGTGGTAAAAAGAGCTCGTTTTTAACTGTGGCCTATGCTTTGTCATGCCATGCTTGATATTTTTTTGGCTTTATGCTTAGTATTCTTTGCTGTAGCATGACTTGTTATAAACAATTGAGATTGCTTAATATGCCTTGGATGAATCATGCGTTGTTTTAGCATATTAAAGCATAGTATAGTGATATTCTTCTTTGATGCTTTATTTGGGTTGACTTGGCGCATGCTCACACCATGTTATGACTATCTCAAGTCACCATAGCCTTTATGATCCTTTAGTTTTCAATTTTTAGTATCATTTTATGCTTTGATCAATGATGTTTTATCGCTCTGCATGATTATGGCCATTATTGCTCTCTTGGTTTGTCGCTCCCAGTCTTTTGCTAGCCTCCACAACAAAGTATGAGTTCCACTCATGCATACAACTACCTCAACCAAGTTATTCCAAAGAGTCCACCATACCTACCTACTAGCTTATGCTATTCCAAGTATATTCATGCTTTTGTTTACCTTCCAAATTAAACTTGTTATGAGAAAACTAGTGATTAAAGCTCTCACGAACTTGATGGCACACTTTACTTTACTTGCCCTTAATAAACTTGAACCATTGTGTCTTGTATGTTGTATATGCTTGCACTTATTTATTGGGAATTAGCAGAACCATGCTTTCATGGGGAACGCTTTCAACATTGCACTTGGTACTTGTACCTAGTTGATATCATGCTCTTTTGTATATGGATGTCGTCGGTGTGAAATGAAAGGGGAGCTTGTAAGTCCATGGAGTTATGTATATGTGTTAGAGAAACACCTGGGCCGCTGGTCTAATCCATGATGACATGGTGGAAACCTGCAGCATAACCATAATGAGCTGTCTATGAAGCATTCTTCTTATAAAAAAAGAGTCCTATATTGAGAAAAAAGAGAAAAAAAGGAGATACTATGAAAAGAGGAAAGAGAGAAAAAAGCACCATATTCCCATGGTAAATAAGAATAATGCTGAGATGCTCGTTGTCTGCTTGCCTTGTCATTTTGATATGGGGATTCTTCCGTATCATCGGGCAAGAGGTACCCCGTTGGCGGTTCTCTATGATACACATATACTTACAATGATAAGAACTTACCGGTGACTAAACTTGAGTAGCATGAGGAGCGGCCCTCGTATACAAGGGACATGATATTTCTGACTTATACTTCGTCAAGCATGTACACCATAGTTTGTTCACTTTAACCTTAATCACTTCAAGATGCTTATGATAGGGGCAATGAGACCTAAAAGCTATAAGTACCATAATTTTTGGAAGCTCTTTATGAGACTTGAATCCCTACTTACTTTTATAAAAAGGAATTTCTTCCACCATTATATTGAGTATCCACCTTCTACCTTTATGCACCTACTTTGAGAGCATAGTGGCCATTCTTAGTTCTATGTGCATTGTCCTAAGACTAGTTGATTGATGCATACTTTGATATTGTTTGTTTTAAACTATTTGTATCTAGTCACTCTTATGAACTTTGAAGGTGTCCTATCCATTTATATTTGTTACTCTATTGAGGGACAAGCTGAATACTATTATGCTATGTTTTCTTTATGCAAAACAAACAAACGTCTTGCAAAGCATTGTTATTCATGAATCTTTTGTTTGTGCCCTTTCATGTTGCATCATAGTTTCTTTGTCTTATTGCTAGAACTTTGTCTTTCATGTTATGATTCAAGTATTATGATCCCAGCTTTGAATGTTTTACAAATACTTTGATCAAGTCTTTGATGGTGCATGTCACCTCAAAAATTATTCTTTCTTTTTATCACTTACCTACTCGAGAACGAGCAGGAGTTAAGCTTGGGGATGTTGATACATTGCAAATGTATCTATAATTTTTGATGTTCCATGCTTAGTTTTATCCACTTTCTTGTCTTTTGTTACAACTTTGGAGTACTTTTCATATGATTTCTTGGACTAACCTATTAACAAGAGCCACAGTGCCAGCTGCCTGTTTTCTGCTATTTTTGGTTCCAGGAAAGTCAGAAAATGAATATTCTCGGAATTGGACGGGACAAAAGCCAAAGTGCCTATTTTTCCGGAAGTCATCAAGTGCCAGAATACGAGACGGAGAGGGGCCAGAGGGCGGCCACACCACCTGGCCGTGCGGCCAGGCCTGGCCTGCGCCAGGGGGTGGTGTGGATAGCCTAGGCACCCCCTCGGCCTCCCCTTCTGACTATAAGATGCCCTTGGGACGTAAACCCTAAGTACCCGATCAAAAATCCACGAAAGAGTCTGTAGCCGCCGTCATCTCCATCCCTAGATTGGGAGGGATCTAAATCTCTTCCCAGCACCCTGCCGGAGAGGCGAATTCACCCTGGAGGCCTTCTTCATCACCATGCAAGCCTCCGGTGTGATGCGTGAGTAGTTCATCCTTGGACTATGGATCCATGTAGTATCTAGATGGCTGGTTCTCCTCCTTTCTGCTTTCATGTTTAGATCTTGTGAGCTCCGTTCATGATCAAGATCATCTATTTGTAATTCTGCATGCTGTGTTTGCGGGGATCCGATGGATATTGAGATGCTATTTCAGATTGATTATTGATTCTATCATGTCTTTGTTATTTGTGATCTTGCATGCTTTCCGTTGTTAGTAGCTATCTTGGCCAAGTAGATTCTAGCAACTCCAAGAGTTAGTATTTATGCTCGATAGTGGGTTCATGCCTCTGGTAATCTGGGGAAGTGACAGAAATCTCTAAGGTACTAGATGTGCTGTTGCTACTAGGGAGAAAACAACAATCCTTTGTTCATAGAACAATCGTATTGTTTACTTTACACGCAGTTCGTAAAGCAATAATCTGTTGCTTGCAACTTAATACTAGAGGGGGTTCGGATGATAACCGGAAGGTGGATTATTAGTAATAGATGCAGTTGGATGGCAGTCTATGTATAATGTTGTAATGCCCAATCAAGTCTCAAAGGAGGCAAGATGATTAGTATATGCATGTATTGCTTTCTCGATGTTTGTCAATTGCCCCACTGTAATTTGTTCACCCAACATGTTATCTATCTAAGGAGAGCCACCTCTAGTGAACTATGGATCCCGGTCCTTTTTCTTTACATACAATCTACAAACTGTTTACTACTTTGTGTTTACTTTCTGCAACCTATTAGTTTTTTCCATTCGATACGTTTAATCCTTTGTTTTCCGCAAAACACGGTGAGATTGACAACCTCATCGCAAGTTGGGGACAAAGTTCTATGGTTGTGTTGTGCAGGTCTCCACGTTGCTACTAGCAACGGTAGTGCGCCCTGCCAAATCTCAGCTAGTAACACCTTTGGGGTGTTTCCTTGCTCCTACTGGTTCGATTAAACCTTGGTTTCATAACTGAGGGAAACTTGTTGCTATGCTCATCATACCTTCCTCTTGGGGTTCCCAACGATCTCTACATCAACCACGCACCAACACTTTTCTAGGAGCCGTGCATTGAGCCATCACGAGGCAAGGTCGGGTTGAGCGGGGACAGAGCATGAACTGCGGGAGCAGCATCGGCATGGCAGACACGGACCGGGCGTGGTGTTCCTGGCTCCTCCTCTCTCTGTCCTCGAGCTAGGGCTAGACTAGAGGGGGGAGTGTAGCATGGGCGACGTGCTAGACATGGTAGGCGAGGCTGGCGGTGCTAGGGGTGTGTTGTCGACGGTGGGGTTCGAAATGGGCTCGACCATGGTTGTCGTCGGATTGCGGACAAGTACGCCATGAGGGGGTCCTCGAGGCGTGTGGAAGAGAGGGGTGTGAGACATACGGTATTACGGGACGGTGAGCACACAAGTTTACCCAGGTTCGAATCCGCCGGCTTTGGACGAATCCTACTCCTGCTAGCAATCCAGTAGTATGGCAGAGCCGGAATATGGGTTACAAGGGTTTCGCCTGTGCGAGTTGAGATTGTAGACTATTGAGGTTATGCCCTAAGGCTCTCCCCAGGACGGCTTATATAGATATCCGGCCTAGGGTTTACAGGAGAGATCTATCCGGCTACGTCTAAGAGTCGGTTACAAAGTACATCTTGAACTACAAGTAACGTTATGGGCCTAAGTCGTTAAGTCTTCTGGGCCTTCCCGTAGCCGGATTGGACTCCGTCTTTCTCCCTGACTGGGCCGCCCGTGAAGCAAAGCTCTAACCCAAAGTGGGCCACCCTGGTCAGTGAGGAACCGTGAGGATACCTGGAAAGTATATCCCAAACAGCAGCCCCCGGAGGCCTCCAAGATCCAAAGTCGGATTTATCATCGTATAGCTTGATCTTCGTCTTGCAGAATATTGAAAGGTTCCTGAAACTTCACAACAAAAGATATGATCCGGGTCTTAAAAGTAAGTCGGACCTATCAACAGGTTACTCGGATTTTCCAGCTCGATTTCAAACTAAGCCGTAACTTGGTCTTTAACGCCACCTGACACAAACATGGTCAAGTCATGTCATCTGACAGGCGTTCCGTCAGCAAGACCGTTGGTGGGTCCGCAGTTCGCGGAACCGAGGCGCCGTTTCAATGCGTGCATGGAGATCGAGGCGACACAATCATCGCGTGGGTCCTTCCCAGTTCCTTCCACGACGCGTGGCGGTTACATTGTAGCCTTTGCACGAATCTTGGCGCAGTTAGGTGGAAATAAGGGGTTTGGATTTTTCCTTCTCCTTTCCACCAGTCCTTTGCCGTTTCCTTTCCTCCCAATCCTCCTGCGCGCATAGAGCCTCCTCGTCCTTCCCCCACAGAACTCCCAGCGCCGCCCCTTTCAGGTCATCTTCTCACCGGAGAAATGGCTTCATCTTCTTCCTCCGGTATGGCGGCAGCAGCGGCGGCGGCGACGGCGGAAGCAGCAGCAGAGAAGGAGAGCTTCCAGGGAATCTGGATCCCCTGCGCCCTCAACAAGGAGGGCCTCAAGAACATGGAGAAGGAGGGGCTTCTCGTCGCTGGCGAATGGCGGAGCGGCTACGGGGAAACCGTCCCCAACTCACGCGACGGCAAGCGGGTCCACTTCGGCACCCATCTTTACTGAGGTCTATCCTTTCCTCCCTCAGAGTTCTTCTCCGAGGTGATAGATCATTATGGAGTTCAACTCCACAATCTTCCTCCCAACTCTCTCTTAGAGATGAGTGTGTATGCTTCGCTTTGTGAGGGCTTTCTCGGCATTAGGCCGAGTTTGACTCTCTTCCGGTACTGCTTTCATGTCCGGAGAAACTCCATCACTGCCGGTGTTCCTTACATCACCGGCACTATCCGCTTTTCACTTAGACGTGACCGGGCCTATCCCAAAATTCTAGCCAGTGACTCGGTCAAACTATGGCCAGCCATATTTTTCTATCATAGGGATATTCCGGCTCCCGACAAAGCTACTGCTTTGTCGGCTTTTGTAGACAGAGCTGCCACGGCCCAACCTTCTTGGGACAAGGCTGCTCCGGCTCTCACCGATGATCTGATCCTTGCTAAGAGGCGGATCGAATATTTGATCAAGCACAAGGGTCTGAAGGGATCCGACTTGGTCCAGTGTTGGGTCTCTCGTCGGATCCAGCCCTTTCAGTACCACGGGGATCGACTAATGCACTCCATCACGTCATCCAAAAAATACTCCCTCCGCATCATCCCCAAAGCCTACACCACTCAAGGCTACATAAGCCAAATCAAATGACTGATCAAGGAGCGGATCTAGAGGAGGATTCCGGAGGTTTCTCTGGATATGCACACGGCGGAAAACCCCGTGGTGCCGGTAAGCTTCCATCAGTACACCTTTTATGTGTTTCAATCTTCGAGTTATACTGCAATACTGATATGTTTTCTTGTTTTCAGCTTGCTGACCTCCCCGAGTCGGAACTTGCTCCGCTCGAAGGATATCTTCCTGAGTTTTCTTAGGAGACAGAAGTGGTCCCATTGCCGGACCTTGCGCTCAAGAAGCGTAAAGCTCCGATAGTGGTTGTTGGCACAAAGGAGGTGCCTGTTGTGAAGAGGTAACTTTTAGTCACAACTTTCCGCCTTTGTACTTTATTCAAATTTCCTTCCGAGATGTAATGTTTCCAACTTTACTACATTCTCAGAGCAAAGCCGCTCATCAAGGGTAAGGGGAAAGGGATTCCTTCGAAGCCCCTGCGATAGACGAAGCTCACCATAGCTTCCCCTGTCGTGGCTCCTCCGACTCCTGCCCCTCAACCTTCTGCAACACCGGCGATCACTCCTTCTCCAGTGGTTGCAGAAGATCCGACTCCTCCAACGGAGCCTACGATCCTTGGGTCACAAACTGACATCACCATGGGTGCGTCAGATCAAGATAAGGGTGAACCCTCTTCGGGTAATGATCCCTCGGCAGAAACCTTTGCCGAAAACCTCATCAGCAATCCGGGACTCGCCAAGTTTGGCCTGTCCTAGAAATTTACAGAAGAGATTCAGCGGCTCGCTAGGCAAGTCCTGGAGAAAAGCCATCTATCTGCCGAAGAAGAAGCACAAGAAGCAGAGGATGTCAAGTTCTCTAACCTTCTTGCCCAAGTCCGCCTTCGCGACGAGAGGATTAGGACTGGCGAGCTTCCAACAGCCCCAGTGATCCCTCTTACTCTTGCCGAGAAGGTGGCCGCTGAAGTGAACGCGGGTTTGGACAAACTCACCCGCGAACAATATGTAAGTCGGAATTCCAACTCTTGTTTTTTCCATTATGTTATATCATATCCTCTAGCCCCCAAGCATGAAGTAGGATATATAATCCAAGTTTATGCTTCATTAGGATGCCAAAGAACGAAGTAGTGTAGCCCCCAAGGCTCGTGCTGATATTTAGCAAAAATATTAGCCCGAGTCTTAAGTAGCTTTCTGACTTTGGGTATTCTGACTTACAGAAAGTATTTTCCTATAACCAGGAATTACTGACCAATGTCTACGATAAGCAGAGAGAGATCAAATCTCTCTGGCTTAAAAATGCTGAGCTTAAAGTTGCCAAGGATGAGGCCGAAGGTAAACATTCCGTGACTCAAACCTTGTCTTTGTTATTTTTAATGTCGAATTTTTCTGAACTGTTGTTCTTTTTTGACTTATAGCACTGGTGAAACAATCCGTCGCCATGATTGAAGAGGCCGAGAACCTCAAGACCCTGGTGGTGGAGAACAAGGCACTTCGCCAAGAGCTGGATAAGCTTAAGGCGGATCATGAAAGGAGCATAGCTCAAGTCCTTGAATCCTCCTCCATGGCCACTGATGAGCGTGATCGCAAGATCGCTGCTCAAGATAAAATAATCTTGGATCTCAAGAATGAGCTTGGCAGACAGAAGGATATGTCCCAGACGCTCCGGGCTGAACTCCAGAGTCTCCAGGAGGAGAAGACCAAAATTGACAACGTCATTTTCGGTACATTCCATCTATCTGACTTATCCCTTTCTTCGATGTTTTATCAATGTCGGATTTTTCTTAACTTATTTTATGTATAGGTCCTCTGAACTTGACAGACTCTTCCTCCTCCGAGCCCCGCACCCACTGGCTTACCCAAGCCAGTGACCTGCTTCATGACTTCCGCCAGTCCCTTGAGGACGTTGGCGAAGCTCTCAAGATTCCGGACATGCCAAGCATGTCGGATTTTCAGGTGCGGGACAAGGCCAAGGAGATGCTGCAGCTTGTTCGAGACTGGAACATGTCCTACGCGCGGACTGCTGCGCAGAACGCTCTCACCATGGTCATGAGCCACCATGGAAACATGGAGATATGGCAAGTGACCAGAGGGTACTGCAAGGTAGACGAAGACAGCCAGGAGCAGGACCTTCAAGCCATCATGCACTCCTGCATCGGATACGGGTGTCATGTGGCTGATCTGACCAGCTACGAGATCCCCTTCTTCACCCGCGTGGATACTCTGCCTCCTCCTATAGAAGAAACCGAAGAAGTTTCCGATGATGAACGCACCAATTCGAATGCGGACATCTCGGAACGATATCAGGGCGGAGTAACCAGCGAGCCGACAGCTCCTTCATCTCCTCCTGCATCATAGATCAGAAACTTTTTGTATTATTCCGAAACAACATGATGTGTTTGTAAATATGTAGTACTTTAACTTTTGCTAGTGCTAAGCTTTTAATCTATTCAGCACTTTTTGGCTTTAAATTTTTTGCATGCCTGAAATGTTTACATAAGCACTTGTACTTTTTCGTCTCTACTTATCGTTTATCTGGCTTTCCACCTTGTCCCTTTCGTGAGCCGGCTAAACCTTCCACCGGAAACTTTGCCGAGCAATGGAGCTCAATTGCTAAACTAGTTTAAACTTTGAAACAAAGCTGGCTTCTAGTACCACCAATTCACTACTCGGAAAATGCCCGCATCCAGCAATCAGATAAATAACCAAAGTAAAGACTAGAAATTTTAGAGTTATACCCGAAGGTAGCAATTTTAGAACCGGAAATCTAAACCAGAACAAACATGAGCATAAAGTACTTTCAAGCATTCTGGGATTTTCGACTATGACATGATCATTTGGAAATAAGATGGTAAAAACTTCTCAGAAAAACTTGAGGCAACCAAAACTTTTATTTCTCACAGAACGTGTACATATATATGATTATAAAGAAGGATAAACTAAGAATAAAAGGGACGTAGCAGAGCAATATTCCATGGTCTGTCTAACTCATCCGGATTTGTACTGCCTCCAGCTCTCTTTCTCTTCTTAGTAGCAGGTCTTTCTTTGACTGGCCTCATGTCAGTTAAGTAGTACGATCCATTGTGCAATACTCGACTAACTAAAAAGGGCCCTTCCCATACTGGGGAAAGTTTGTGCTTTCTTTTTTGTACAAGCCGGAGAACCAAATCACCTTTATTGAAAGATCTAGTTCAGACTCTTTGGCTATGATACTTGTGTAACTTCTGCTGATAGGCTGTAGATCTCATTTCAGCAATGACACGAACTTCTTCAACTAAGTCGAGATCATTTTGTCGAGAAATATCGGCATCCTCTTTGATATACGTGGCCACTCTAGGAGAAGTATGAATCAAATCACTAGGAAGAACTGCTTCTGCGCCATAGACCAAGAAGAAAGGTGTGTATCCTGTTGACCTGTTTGGAGTTGTTCGTAAACTCCAAATTATAAAAGGTAATTCCTCTGCCCAAGTCCCCGCAGCACGTCGTAGTGGTGCTTCGAGTATTGGTTTCAGGCCTTGTAAGATTAAACCATTTGCCCTTTCGACTTGTCCGTTAGCCTATGGATGTGCGACTGACGCAATGTCAAGCCAGATATTTTGCTCGTCGCAGAATTCAGCCAGTTCTCCCATAAAAAAGCTACTCCCGTTGTCCGTGCTAATGCTATGCGGGTAACCATACCGGATTATAACATTCTCGACAAATCTTTTGGCTGTTGCTCCATCACAACTAGTTACGGGTTTAGCCTCAATCCATTTTGTGAATTTATCCACCATCACTAAGAGGTGAGTGAATCCACTTGGAGCTCGTTTAAAAGGTCCTACCATATCAAGCCCCCAGACCGCAAAGGGCCATGTTATAGGTATTGTTCGCAGCTGATTAGCCGGAACATGAGCTTGCTTGGCGTACTTTTGGCAGCCTTTGCACGTCTTGACTAATCGTTCAGCATCTGCCTGAGCTGTAAGCCAGCAAAAACCGTGTCTAAAAGCTTTTGCCACTAAAGATTTGGCTGCAGCGTGGTGACCACACTCACCTTCGTGGATTTCCCTTAAGATTTCCGCTCCTTCTTCCGGAGATACATAGCGCTAAAAGACCCCAGAAACACTCTGTTTATGGAGCTCACCTTTAACAATATTATAGGCTTTTGCTCGTCAGATAATCTACTGGCTCAGCACCTCGTCTTCGGGTAATTTGCCATCTACCAAATAATCGAGGTAGGGTTGAGTCCAGCTGGGAATTACAGCCAGAACTGCTATCAAAGGTGAGTCAGATTTGGTCGGATATTCCTCATCTACTCCCTTTATTGAAGGGACTTTGAGGTGCTCTAAAAAACCGCCATCCGGGACCTCTTTCCGCGTAGAGCCTATCCGAGATAGTGCATCTGCTTCCTCATTTTCTGCTCGAGGGATGTGTTGAACTTCAAACCCTTCAAACGATTTAGATAGATCATCCACAACAGCTTTATATGCTGCCATGTGTTTATTTGCATTACCAATATCCGACACTTCTGAGCAACAAGATCCGAATCTCCGTAACACATCAAACATCGGATGCCAATATCCTTAGCAATCCGGATTCCATGCAGCAGTTCTTCATACTCGGCAATGTTGTTTGTCGCTGTGAAGTGGATCTGCAACACGTATAAAAGTTTATCTCCTTGGGGTGATTTGAGCACCACACCAGCCCCCGAGCCCCCTCGAGCCTTAGACCCATCGAAAAAGAGGGTCCAATATTCCGACTCAGGGAGGATCATGTTCTCCTTTGTCTTTGTCCAATCAGCATCAAAGTTAGCAAGGATCTAGGATTTGATTGTTGTCCGAGGTTTATACTCAATATCGAAAGCTGCAAGCTCTATGCCCCATTTGGCGACGCGTCCTATGGCGTCACTGTTGTTGATTATTGTCAACACCCGGATTTTTAATCCTAGATGCCCGTTATGCCATACCTCGCAATCCCAGGATTACCATTTTTGCGAGACATAACGGATTGGATATCACAGTACATCATCCATTACAAACCATACATAAGGTTTTACACAAATAAGGATCTCATGATCTAGTCTTAATACACAAGCAGCGGAAATAAAATATAAGCGTAATGGTGGGGTCCATCTTCAGGGGCACATGCAATGCTGACAAAGGCAGATAGTCCTAGTTATCATAGCCGTCCTGTTGACCATCATCTTGATAATCTCCTTCATAGTCTGGCCATGATAATAGCCAGGGACAAAATCCATGAGTACTCTTTAAGTACTCGCAAATTACTATTAACAGGTACTATAATTCTACGTTAAAGTGCTGAATCTAATTTAACTATCAAGTTAGGTTTGAAACCTAAGCTGAGTTCAGAAGCAAAGAAAGATAAAGTAAAGTTCTAGAAGCACTTAAGTTGGGAAGCTACTATCATCAACATAACCCTGTTGTGGTCAAGTCAAAGTTCATTATTCACTTCAAGTTATTTAGAAAACATCTGACAACGAAACAGTATGGCCATTCCAACTGTCCATAACCGCGAACGCGGCTATTCGAATAGTTTGACACTCTGCAGAGGTGGTACACTTTCACCACAAGATTCGATACATCTGTCAGGGATAACCCTGAACCATCATACTTAGTATGCAGATAATCAAACATAACCTTCCCTTTACACACCCTAGTACAAGCACCTCTCCTATGAGCATGGCCTCCCAACCATGACCATCAGTCATCTTGGGCACTGCATAGGTGGACAACATTGAGAGGTAGCCTCAGCCCAAACCTCTCCCGTGAGGGAACTAATACTAATGCATATAAATTTCCAGCTAAGCCTTACCCAATTCAGGTAGTGTGGTTGTACGGTAAATTTGGAATGGTATCTCATCCGAATCTAACCATAAGTTTTATAAAAAGGTTAAGGCTCATGCCTCATCATTTTCATCATCATAAACCAGGTGTGTCTCTCAACACATGTCAAAACATCTCAATAGAATGACTCATCATTCCAAGGTTTTCACAATTCATTTTCACCAAGTGTTCCCATCTAAAGTGACTCAAGTTTTTGATCTACTCTAAAATGTTAAGTTAAGAGTGTTCACTAAAGGGGAAAGATGGGATCAATCTCATGCCATAGAATGACATCTAAAGGTTTCTAAGTAGGGCAAGTTTTATACTTTTTATGCTACCTTCAAAATAAGTAAAGAACTTTGTATAACCTAAGAGGGGTAAAACTTGTAGGTAAGACTTGGGGTACTAATAGTTAAAAAGGAGTGTGATCAAATCATGCCTAAAGCATCCTTGCTCATTCATCTAGCTTAATTCTAGCCTGCTAACAATAGCTTGCCTTGGTTGGTGCAGTGGTTGAAGTTTTCTTCTTCTTCTTGGTAGAACTCCTCCTCCTCGAAAGCTTGGTCGGTACTAGCGTCTATAAATACATAGGGAGTAGACAATCACCAAACAATACTTAACTAGGCTAAGTAGCATTCTAAAACACACAATTTATGATCTATAATCATCACAAGCGTCACAAGTTTAATTTCAAAAGTTTCATCCTTTTTATTTTAGAAAAGTAATTTCTACTCATTGAAATATTAACTAACATTTAATATTCACCACCAAAATATGGGATCATGTGGAGACATGTCCTCACCACATATTCTAACATGTGGGAATGAGATTTAAAGGTTGGATCAATATTACTTTGGTTTAAGTTCATTATTTAATGATTTAAAGTGACTAGAAATGCCTATATAGCATTATTTTGGTACTAGTCCAAAGTCACTTCATGTAAACCTTAATATTATTACATATTTAGATAGATATGATGAAATGTGATTTTTGAGAGTTGGAATCAACTCAAAAGCTAACTTGGTTGATTTTATAAAAATGTTGCAAGTTGCAAAAGCTTTTGTCTTCTTATTTTTGTTAGGAGAGATCTATAACTCTAATTGAATTAAATCCAATGGGCTTGGATAGATCATTTTAATACCTTTTAGACAAAATTGGTTTTCATGCAATTTGGATTTCTAAAACTCTCTAAATTTATTTTTTAAATAGTGGACAGAAACTAGATTTAACTAAAAAGAAAACTCCAGATTTGAATCGATGGGCTAGCGCGGGAAAGGACTTGGCCCGGCCTAGTGGTGCTCGGGCACGAGGCTCAGCTGATAGGGGTGTCCCGCGTGTCAGCGGCACTTAAAACGCGAAACGGTACGCGCGCTGTGGGCCGTAGGATTAGAAGCGAGATCAACGGCTAGGGGTCGTCGTCGACGACGAACAGGTCGCCGGCGAGCTCGAACCCTAGCGGCTCAGTGGGGGTCTACTGGGGGCGTACCAGGGCTCCAGCGGGGTCGGCGAGGTGGGCAAACGACGTGGAAGACGACGACGAGGCGAGACGCGGTTGCGGTGGAGCTTGGGATGGTCGAAATCGACAGCGCCCTTCT